>OY756231.1:1986321-11986321 GCA_963576875.1 Acrobasis repandana | reverse complement strand
AACGCTTGTGTCTTTTCCGCTTTGTATAGTGGTAATGGAGATAAAAATTACTTAAACATAAACAAGTTTAAATACGGATTACAAAAGTCGAGCCCATATAACAGGAAATGCGCGGTTAAAGGAAACCTATTTGAACACATATCTGTATTCCTGCTAAGATAAAATCCTAAAATATTAAATATTTTTTTACTCGTACGTTGACTTCCTGAAAAGTTGAAATCCCGAAAAGTAGAATTCCTAAAATGTTGAATAAGAAAAGATATACTTGTTGAAATTAAACGTTTGACGATCAGTAAAGTTACATACGAGAACTTTTTAATATATTTCGTCAAATTACAAGTTTTCAGCGCGTTACCTCGCACCATACGTTCCTGCAACGTTATGTGTACTAATAAGTTGAAGCGCACTGCCGTCACCATAAAGAAGGCGTCCAAACAGGGGAGCGACGGCCAAGCCCAACAAACAACACTTGACCGATCATCCTTTGTGCGGCGGCCATATTTTACGAAACTAAGAAAGCATATTTCTTACTTTATACGCGGTAAGGGGATTTCGTACGTGTGTTTTGGTGTGTTTGGAAGGGCGCCGGTGGTAGATTATACATCAATTAAATAATACAGGCAATATTATGGTTTGATGAATTTGTGATAATATATAACTCGTGTGTCGAGGTTTTAAAATATTCTATTAATGCTGCGATTAATTACATTATTCACGTTGACCGTTATAAACAATGCTCGAAATCTAGTTATTCCCAATCACAAATATATAAAATATTTGAATGGCATTTGGTGTCAACATTTGGTGCTTTTTGATAGTATAGACGAATTGTTGTGTACGAAACAGCGAACTATAATATATAATGGAAGCATTATCAAGCGCAAAAAATTACCGCATCAAAATACATTCAAGAAGGCGATATTTACAAACTACTTTCATTTTCGCCAATACCGTCACTGACGTCATTTCACGCTATTTGCTGGGCCAATAAGAGGCTGCTGTATAGTAATGCATCATAACTGACATTGGCCGATAGTTGACTATGTAATGCGACAGTAATTTTATTAAAATTCCGTATTCCGCAATGATAATGTTTGATGTTACTCTTCCATAGTATTATAGTTCACTGGTACTAAAATCTACTTGAAATGATGAAAATGACATTCATGAAAATAAATTTTACTAGGGTTCCGTTACTACGCCCTTCGGGCGACAATACTCGCAAGCTTTGAAAACTTCATACTGTTCCCATTATTACGATAAAATTATTTTTATCGATTCAAAGAAAACTATTCTATATAACATAAGGTCATCAATGACTAGCTTGAACAACTTGAACACGCGAATGGTACCTTACCTACTAGAGCTTAGTTTCCTAATTTCCTAAATAATACAATGTGGTGTTTATTCAAGCTTAACAAGGTCGTTACCGCGTGTTTTCGAGCGACATGTCAGGCGGTGGCAGACTGTTCATTTGTATATCATTAGCATTGCGGACGCCATGTCTCGGCGCATCCCGCTTGACACGTTATTTTCATAATCGACGAATCGACGAGTGTCACAGAGGCAGCCGTGCAACGAGACGGCAAAGTAAAAAAGAAAAATGCAACAGCTTTATCTGTTATCATATTTAGGATCCCGGGGTTCGCCTACCAGAAAAACTTTGACTATTCACAAAATTCTTGAATCCTGCTTAACATCAATCGTTTCGTATTTTGTTGTTGCACTTATACTATTTATGTCCCTAAGTCGCCTCTTACGACATCCACGAGAAAGACCTGGTTTTATTCCAAGCCGGAAATCACACGGCTACGCAAAAAATATGTTTCAGATGTCTAGTCCTGACGATTTTATCAATGTTGAACTCTAAAACAATGTTACCGCGATCGTGAACCCAACCGTCGTCTACATTATAGTCAAAGTCATGTGTGCGGTTTGTTTATGCTTGTTGAATTATAATGAGTGAGTCAAGGGGAAGGTGACGTGTGTTAAGGAAATCATTTTGGACACACTTTATTCGATGTCAATGTATTTTGTTTCTACTAAATTTACATCAATGTATGGATCAAATGTTTAAGGCTGTACAAATAAATATGTTCTGTCTGCCTGAGCGCGGTTTTGTGATTTGTCACATAGTGTATTCGTGAATATTGTCAGGTCAAAATTGTTAATTGTGACTGAATTATTAGGTCGTAAGAGAAATGAAACGCCCAAAGTATTAAAATAAAACGCTAGCAAAACTATTTTTAGAAACATCAACATTGATATTATACTCCAGTTAATAGGAAATCAATGGAGCCTTTGCCTTGGCAAAAGGTGGTGTATAAGTTATATCGACATAATGTTGTAAAGGTATGAAGACTTCATAAAAATCCAAATTTCCGACCTTGGTATATGCGCCATTAGTATAAGAGTTACAGAATACAAATGCTGCCTTTATTGCACGCCTCATAAGCGGAGCGTTGAGGTAGTGCTCTACTCTCGCCTTACAAAAATCAAGTAATTTTTCGAACTAAAAATGTCGGTATTTATTTCTTATCGTACTTGTAGAATAATATTTACACACAAATGTCAAGAAAAAACACTAGTTTCAACAGTCATGATATTTTTAAAGGACATTTTGTTCTTTAAAATAATAAAACAAGTTTTTAAGAAAATTATTTCATGGACGTCCGTGTGTCGGGATGTATGGAAACTGGCGCGGTCACGATAACGCCCGAAAAACTTAACAAATCGAACCCTTCTTTTTTTCATACGCTTAAGTATTATCTTAAACTAAGTCCTTTCGAAAATCACGGTCTAATTAAAAGTAGTTTAATTATAATTAGCAATAAACTGAAATCCACCTATCGTTGGTATATCTAAATCTATGTAAATAAGGTTCGTTGGCATTGACAATTTTTTTAGGGTTCCGTACCTCAAAAGGAAAAAACGGAACCCTTATAGGATCACTTTGTTGTCCGTCTGTCCGTCCGTCCGTCCGTCTGTCAAGACCCTTTTTCTCAGGAACGCGTGGATGTATGAAGCTGAAATTTATATCAATTACTCAGGTCTACTGTCCCTTGAAGCTGTGAAAAAATCAAACTTCTAAGCCAACGCAATCAAAAGATACAGCCGTTTATACCGCAAATTTTCGACACTTGCAAGGGAATCAAAACCTACAGGGTGCTTCCCGTGAACTCAGAATCTTGAAATTTGGTACGAAGCAACGTCTTATAGCATAGATAAAGGAAAAATTACGAAAACCATAAATTTTTAGTTACATCACATAATATATTTTTTTTTAATAATTTTAAACTTACTACCCATTTCCTCATAAACGCGTAGAGGTATTAAATTGAAATTCTCGATTGAATGATTGACGATTGAAAGACTCGCACTTGGCCGGTTTTTTTTTAATTTTTTTACGGCGTTTATCATCTGCCTTTTAGCCATTCTTAATTTCCATTCTTTTTCTGGATACAATGTTAATCTTTTCATTTTTCTTTTCTTCTTAACATTGACAATACATGCGCAGTACCTTTATTTTCTGTGTGGGCAATAGCGCGAAGATTTAAAAGTAATTTTTTTATTTTGTTCATAATACACCGATAAATATGCAATATTCAAGTTCTGTTTTTTTTTTTGTGGAAATTGAGTGACCGCTATGAGGCGTGCACTTTTGGATTTTTCAAACTTATTTACAACTTGTGTGTCATTACTTATACACTCTTTATTCTTCTAATAGGTAATAGGTTTGTCATACAATCAACCGTGTATATATTTTATAGGTGTTTATTTTCAATTTTATTTTAATTAATTCTACAAAAGTATATAAATACATTTTTAATTATACCACGAAATTCAGACATTGGTGTATGATATGACGAAAGTTTCGTTTAAGTTAATGGATTACTAAAAGACTTACTCTGTCGGGCCTTGAAACATTTAATCGAGTAATGTAATGAGTAAACGAGTCTCCTTGTAACGATGGTGGTCACGCTATCTTTATACAAATGTTATAGAAGCGACTGAAAAACTTTTTAAAATATTTTTTGTGTATTAATATTTTAGGATCCGCCTGATATTGAAATAAAAATGTTTATAGCTAAATTACGAAGTTTTCGCCTTGCTTATTTTTAAAGATCAAAAGTTGATTTTGATTTACTACCGTCATGTAGTAGTAAAAACATGCCCAGTATCACGCATAGGATTTATTTTACGTTTGGAGAGAATTTTTTTAGCATGACATTATATCAATAAACATTTTTTTCATCTCATCTTTTCGAAAAACGATGATTTTATCCCAAATATTTGGGGCTAAAGTCACTGGTAATTCTCTAGACACTGACAAGTAAAAAGTAAATTCCCTAGGCGTAAAAACACATTTGAAAACCGAACACGAATGTAGAATCAAAAATAATATTGGCAGTCAACTAATAAAAAGAAGAATTTAGTTTTAAAATTATAAAATATAGGCAAGGGCGTCGTAACTTTTTAAAATTGAAATACAACACGTTTTACGTGGATGACTGTAGGTCAAAATGTTTTGGTTCTCTTGCTTCAAAATAATAATTTATTAAAAACCAATAAAAACGCGTAATTGTTGTCTGTGATTTAAATAGTAATTTTATTATGGAACTATTAGGTTATTTTTACAACTATTTTAAATGTGACTAATTTCTTGATGAGGCCGATAGTAAATAAATATAAAGTTTTCGTTTAATATACAATAATACATATTAAAACAAATAACAAATTGACACACAAGGAAAAAGTAATAAAACGATTCTAATGACTGGAAAACGTATAAGATGTGGTGGTCCTAGAAAAATATTTTCATAGTACTTCTTCAGTGAAAACGCCACCAAATAAAGGTTAGCAACTGACTGTTAAACTATAATTAGGTATATGTAGGTATTCTACTTTCGTTATAGGTATACATATATTTGCTTTTTCTCATAGATGGAGATGAAAAGAAGAATGTGCTACACGGTGTACGGTAATAGTTTTATCTCGGGCGATATACTTGAATCCCTCGCTACGCTCGTAATTCTATTGTGGCATCCTTCGTTTCGCTCTGGATTCAAAGTAGCGCCCTCGCGTTAACTATTACCTTTTCACCTTGTAGCACAATCTACTATTATATATATTAGTAATTTTATACTTGAATTGTGATATTTTCATATTACACTTTAAATATGATTACTCCTCGAAGTATTTCTTTCTAAATCGCGTCTAAGCATTGTCAAGTCTATGGCACCATAATGAGATTTTAATTGAGGGCGTACCTCGCTGATCCGTCGACAGATACACTTAACTTCATTACGCCGACCGATTACGTTACCTAATGTAATTGTTCTGTTAAACAATTTTGCATGCCGATATTAACTTCAGTAAAACGTCTTGGTGTTCATACTTTGGAAAAGATTAACTACCTATGAGGTTAATAGAAAAAGTTGTTGATTTCAAAGCTTCTAATGATTCTCTTGAGATTGTTGATAAAAACAAGTGTAGTACGAATGTAAAAGATCTTAAACGTGAACTTTCTCACGTAAGCTTCATCAATATATTTCATATATTAATTATATTTTTATATAAAACATATTTTATATATCGATATATACTTTTTGATTTTTTACCTCTTAAAAGTTATCAATTCAATTTAAAACATTTTTTCCGTGAGCAAGTGAACTTAGTAATTGTGCGCCAGCTTGACTTGTTCTTATGCCTGATGTGATGGCAGGACGTCGAGATGCAAATGAGGCTGCGGCGTCGAGCTACAGGCGCCGGGGCGACGCGGCCGACTAATCGTCACGCCACGCTGTCGCCCTCTGCCTCACATTCGGAGAGATAATTGTTCCAAAATATCCCATGAATTTTACAACTAGTGCCGTTAAATGCAACTGAACGTTGAGTATTCCATAACGCGCAGACTAGCAAATGCGTGCGATTAATAAATGGAAAACGCGTAAAGATTTAGTTTTGGAGAGCGGCACGTCAACCAATATTAGGTATGAAGATAATTAAGAATATTAAAATTAAGTAATTGAATAATAACATTTAAATAAGGACGATTCTTAGGATAGTTTATTCGACATCACGATCAAGAAACTGCTGTGACTGCAATTTTTGATCTAAAATATAGACAATGTCTAAGATCTTATTCGACATCAGTACCTACATTTGTTTAGCAGTTCGTTAGACCAAAAATCGCGTGAATTTGCGATGGTCGCTTGATCTTGCTCTATTAAGATGACGCCAGTTATTCAAACAAAATGCAAAAGTACTGAAAGCACAATAAAAAATAATGAGGTTCTGTATTGTCTTATGAGGAGAAAACCAGAGAAAGCTCAACCATGTAGATCAACTATGAATAATATATTTTGGCTCTGCTGACACAAATATCAAACTTTTTTATAAAACCTTAAAGAATAGCGCAAAACAAGATGATTTCCAGTCGTCCTTTCCTGTGGACATTATCCCTCACTCCTCGCGGGTCGATCAAGCGTAATTAACGCTTGCGAGCAGCCGTCATCGCGCATTCGCTATACGCTCGGCTGAGCGCCCGTGACGACAACACTGCAAATTGACGTGCAAACAGAAACGACTAAACGATCATACCTATACAACCTTAAAAAAATACCGCAACACAAGATGATTTTCAGTCGTCCTTCCCTGTGGACATCATCCCCCACTCCTCGCGGGTAGGTCAAGAGTAATTAACGCTTGCGAGCAGCCGTCATCGCGCATTCGCTACACGCTCGGCTGAGCGCCCGTGACGACAACCCTGTAAATTGATGAGAGGACATAAACGAATAAGGCTGGTTTCACAACTGTACGGGAGATCCGTACGCTTCGGCCGTGATTCGGTTGACCCGTACGGGAAGCGACTTAAGTGCTCTGAAATTACTGTTCAGTACAATTGAGCCGATGGCGTTAAACGAGCTCTACCCGAAGCGTGTTTCGTACGGAACGATCCGCATCGCTTTGAACCGATGTTGTAGCGCCTCACCTACAGAAGCCACACGGGAACCTCGTACACACACGGGAGCGGAGACACGTGGCCGTACAGCTATGAACCCAGCCTAACATGAAAATATACCGTCGACACATACGCCCCTTGAAGAGGCGACTCAGCTGCAGTAGCTGTTCTTCCGAAAGGGCGTGAATAGAAGACGCGTGTGGCACACCTGGTGTTGAAGGCGTTGGTGTTTACCATCATATATCATCATGTTCGTAATATGTAATGTACGACGACACAATACAGACCAACGTTTCACCTAAAATGCACTAGGGATAACTGGAGACAGACGAGCAAAGTATGCGTCGTCCAATAAAAACAAAGTATCTTTCTCCCATCAGGTAAAATAATAGTTATTCTTCCAAACTCTCTTTATTTTGCATCCATGACGACAACACCAAGCGGCTTCCGCCATATAAATACCCAACGAAATTTTAGATAAATAATAAATCATTTTATTTATTTTATTTAGCACAACATGTTAAGGCTAATGAATATCGACACATAAAATACATTCCTAACATTGCTGAAGATCGATAAATTTGTTGAAACGTTTAAATAGATTAAGAAAATGATTGAAGAAACGAAATACTTTTACTGAATAATTTCTCTATTCAAGAAAAGAAATATTGCATTTATTTCCAGAAGTAAAAAATGCTAAATGGTCGTCGTCATACTGATTCTAAATTCCAACAGCTAAAGCAAAAGCAGAAATAATTTTCTTTACTACAAAAAAATACCACTAGTAAAAACAGACAAAATTACCTCAATCGTAAGAACAACGTTTATGACTTTAATTTTACAAGATACCACTTTATATCCCATAATTGAATAAAGGAGTAATTCAGTACAATTGATCAAGTCAGCGGTGGTCCATAAACGGACGTGCAAGGGCCATAAAACTACAATGACGGCAACAAGGCTAGGAAGGGAATTGTCGCTACGCTCAACAAATTTATATTTATCATAGTTTGTTGTCGAGGTATCTATCATACACTAAAACAGTATTTACAGTATTTTTTTAAAGAAGATAGTGAACTAATCTCACAAAACATGCGTCGAATTTTAACTTTTTTTCAGTGTCCTAAAACAGAGAATTGTTATAAGTATTGTTTATTTTAATGCATTTAGTTAGAGTATTATCTTCCATTTTTTAAGTCAAGAACATATTATTTTATATGATCACATATGATTTTCTTTTAAAAAATATAACTTTGGACGAGATATATGTATGTAAAGAGTTGTTATTGGCGGCTTCTGAGTATCTTAAACTGTAGATGGCAGTATAACCTTCGTTTTGACCACTGTATGTAAATGATTGAATAACTTATTATACTGGGTGGCGCAAAAGTAAAGACCCTATTTGGTTCAGCTATAACATTTTTTCTAAATTAGAAAACTAGATTTAGGTTTTTTTTAATGTATATTTGTGCCATTAAATTTCGTACCATTAGGATTTAAAGATGATGTCTTTTAAATGGTGACCTCCAGAGTTGATACACATTTGAGCCCTATTTATGACATTTTGCATAACTTGCCGTAACACTTCCTGCGATATGTTCGTTATTTCTTGACGAATGTTTTCTTTTAGAGCTGCGAGAGTCTGTGGCTTGTTCACATACACCCGAGATTTCAAAAAACCCCAAAGAAAGAAGTCTGGACTGGTCAGATCGGGTGATCTTGCAGGCCAAGGCAAATCGCCAAAACGAGAGATAACTCGGCCTGGAAAAGCGTCCCTCACTAAGTCCATAGTGTCGCGCGCTGTGTGTGCCGTAGCGCCGTCTTGTTGAAACCAGATGTGCTCCAGCCCCAATTCGTCCAAACTGGGTATCAAAAACTCTCGTAACATGGTTCTGTAGCGTTCTCCAGTGACAGTTATCGCATTGCCTCCAGCGTCTTCGAAAAAATAGGGTCCGATCACTCTGTCAACACAGATGCCACACCATACAGTAACTTTTAGTGGGTGTAGAGGTGTTTCTTGAATAATGCGCGGATTATCAGTGCCCCAGAACCGAGTATTCTGCTTATTGACATGCCCTGAGAGATGGAAATGCGCTTCGTCACTCATAACCAATTTTGAAGGAAAATCATCCTCTTCAAGGTTGAGGTTTATGACGCGCTGGCAGTAATCTAGACGAGCTCGGTGGTCAGCAGGCAGCAGCTGATGAGTCATTTGAGTTTTATACGGGAACATCTTTAAGTCTTTCACCAAAATACGCTGCAGGGTCCGTCTGGCAATGCCCAATTGCGTGGCACGTCGCCTCGTTGATGTTTCTGGACACTCTTCCACATCTTCGCGCACAGCATCGATATTTTCAGCTGAACGGCCTGTTCTTGGTCTCCCAGACTTAGGTCTATCCAATGTTGAGCCAGTTGCTTCAAGGCGTGTGGCAAAGCGTCGAATTGTGCGACCAATCGGTGCCGGACGGTGGTGAAATCGTCGACGAAATTCACGTTGTGTTCTTATCACTGATGAATTATTCCGTAAGAACATTGACACAATTATTCCACGTTCTTGGGGAGTAAAACGGTCCATGTTTATTTTCAGTGTATTTTACATTTGTTCACTACACAATTTTCAACAACAGAATGACAGAAAATGTCATATAAAAAAAATAAAAGTATTTTCTTTAGTGCCAGTACTATTGCGCCACCCAGTATTTCTACTTAACATTTTTGTTGGATTTTTGATAATTCCATTAGCATTATAATATTTTTAGATTAACGCCTTTTCAGTTTAATAAATGCTATTATTATTTATGCGCAGAATAAGGAACCCATTTTTTATTCCGTTATATCCGTAACCCATTTTTTAATCCGTATATCTTTCAAATTAACATTTAGTTGGATTTAAAAAAATACATACTTGCAACTTATTAAAAAAAAACTGTTATTTAATTCTTTTTAACGCTATCGTTCTCGGTCTATAGAAATATAAATTCGAAAGAGTCTATACGATATAGCGCTATTTACTAAAAGGACTGTTCCTTGCGGTTTTAAGCTAAATTCATTTATTATACCTGGAAACTAGTGAACCATAACCAAACCTCCGAAATAGTATCATAAGATGGCTCGAAAATTAGGGGTATAGGGCCGAGACAGACTCTCCTCCTCCAACCTGGAAACCTTGGAACCTGGTTCGATCCCGAGCCAGGGCAAGTTGGAAAATGGGCTTTTTCAAATTGTCCTGGGTCTTGGGTGTTTATCTATATATGTATGTATTTATTATAAAATATAGTATCGTTGAGTTAGTATCCCATAACACAAGTTTAAACTTACTTTGGGGCTAGCTCAATCAGTGTGATTTGTTTGTTATTTATTATTAAAAAATCTCATGTACAGCCAACTGTAAGCATCCGGTTTCACTTTCTAATCTTAGCTGAGGCTTTCTACAATATACCTACCAAGTTGCCCGATGGTGTGTGGTGGTTCAGCAGTTTTATATAAACGGGCAAGTGCTAGTCGGACTCGTACATGAAGGGTTCCGTACCACCGTACAATGTTTTAAAACGCTAAAAAACACGTTTTTTGTATGACGACCCTCTTTATTTTTAACTTTATTTTATTTTTAGTATTTGTTGTTATTGTGGTCATAGTAATACATAATTGGTGAAAATTTCAAGTATCTAGTTAATGCCATTATGAAGATCAAGTTAAAAACGCTGAAAAAACACGTTTCTTGTATGACGACCCCCTTTAATTTTTAACTATTTTTATTTTTAGTATTTTTTGTTATATTCGCCACAGTAATACATAATCGGTGAAAATTTCAAGTGTCTAGCTATTACGGTTCAAGAGATAGAGCCCTGTGACTGACGGACAGACAGACGGACAGACAGACAGACGGACAGACGGACAGACGGACAGACGGACAGACGGACAGACAGCGGAGTCTCAGTAATAGGGTCCCGTTTGCACCCTTCGGGTACGGAACACTAAAAATGACACATGTAACAAAAAAAAATATTGTACCGGCACGAGAGGCCTTAAATAAATCTTTAAAGGACATATATTTATCTTATTTAGGCATAAATATTCTAAACAAAATCGATCTTACCTTACCTTACTCACTTTAATAACCATATTAATCCAACATTACGACGCAACTATAACTTGCACCCTTCATATCCGCCCCCTTAATTACGAAACACGAAAAAGACCTAAAACGAGTATCAGTGACGCAATATCCACATCTCATAATAAGGGCGGCGATATTAAGGCACGTATAAGAAAACTGACCTCGGTCGAGTGAATAAACCTCTAATCGAAGCCGCGGGGGCCCGGGGCATAAATCAGTCTCCCCTCGCGATGACGCCCGGCGGAGCCTTCAATTTGGTACATCCTTAAAATGACACACGAGAAGGCGCCCCTAACGACGCGTCAACTCACGCGCCGGGATTAAATAAACACCATGTACACTTCTAGGCTAAAAATTAAGATGACAAGTAATTGTTATGCATGAGTTGCGTTCGCGACTTATTTTTGTAGCACTGCTACGTTTGAAGTTCTCGTAGCTCGTGCTACGACTCTTCGTAGCATGATAGTAAAAGGCTGTTTTATATAAAAAGAAAATCTTTTGAATTATCAGACGGGGTTATAAATAATGAATCTAAAGCAATCTAAGAATTTGCGTACGACTGAAGCAAGCACACATTATAGACTTCATTTATAATTTTTGATGTGTAACCTTCGATCATATATTCTATAGATGCACAGTTGCCGCCTAAAAATGGCACCGGAAAAACAAGGCATAAAACAGTATTATGCCTTGTTTCGCTCTCATTCGCTCGGTGGCCACGCGCGTGACGTTACGTCAAAGATGCCAAAGTGAAAATTAAACACTAAAAGTGCAATATGTAACGCACTTAATACGGATTTATTTCCACGCTTATCTCAGTTACTTAAGGTTTAAATTAAATTATACTGTATGACACTTCAGAACTTTTTTCGCAATACTTGAAATGGTATGCATCTACCTATGTACGTATTGACACGGGGACAATATTTTATTTGATTTGGCAACGAACTGTGCATCTATAGAATATATGAACGAAGTGTGTAACATCTTTCGTCTCGTTTTTCCGCAATCTGTGTGTGACTATGTATACATAGTCATCTAAATATAGGTCCACTGACTATACATGGTCATCTAAATATAGCAATGTTATTGATCTGATCGAGATTAGTGCCAAGGAGTATGACAATGAAATCGGAGTAGGTAATGGTATTTCAACTTGTATATATAGGAACATGAGTCGTACGTTAAAGCTACAGTCTATTTTACAATATTGGTTTATTTTTGCAAGCAAATTTCATTCAATATGGGTATATTTTACATGTGAATACTGGACCAGCATATATCTACGAAGTGGTAGCCATGAAGGACTAAAAAGGATCATGTATTACAAAAATATAAATTTTTCAAGCGTAGTGTCACGTGGCACGCTGAGCGGTACCATGAATCTGTCCTCTAATTTCTACGTCCATGGCTCAGAGCTCGTCACAAGTGTTGCCGAATGAAAGCAAACACGGCGGCATCGTAGACAAATTGACGGGGCTTAATATGTTTAAAATTATGGACTAAACTGCCCTTGAAACTATTTGTAATTTATTAATAAGGACCATGTGTAAGCACAACAAAGAGTTTCAAGCGTAGTGTCCTAATGGCACGTTGAGAGCCACCCTATGAGAGATGTCCTCCAATTTTTACGTCCATGGCTCAGAGATCGTCACGAGTGTTGCCGAGTGAAAGCAAGCATGAGGCATCGCAAATTGACGGGGCTTAACTTGTTTTTAATTATGCACTAAACTGCCCTTGACAATATTTGTAATTCATTAATAACAAGCACAAAGAGTTTTCAAGCTTAGAGTATCCTATGGCACGTTGAGAGCGGTCCCATGAGAGATGTCCTCCAATTTCTACGTCCATGGATCAGAGGTCGGCGCGAGTGTCGCAGAGTGAAAGCAATCAGGGCGGCGTCGGAGACAAACTGTCGGGGAGGGCCTTAATTGGCGGTCGCGGAGATTTATGCGGAGAGCGGGTCGTCACGCCGCGCCGCTTCCGCAAGACCGCAGCGCGGCCGGTGGTAATCCACCGGCCGCACCGCGACCAACGCCGGACTACACAAACAATGCCCAACACTTATTTAACACATTACAAAGTTTCGTACATGATTCGAAGATATCCATTTTATGAAAGAGTTTTCACAACAACAAAAAAACCTTTTTTGTTAAATAATAATATAATCTGCCAACTAGTATCTTATTGCTAGAATGGGGCATATTTTTATACTGGCATACAGTAGCATGAACAAGCGCCCGTAAAAAAATTGATTTTATACAAATCTTATTGCTACAAAATTCTAACTCGCTTTGACTGGGTCGTTGACATTCGCGCATTTACTTTAACTTTTTTATCATACCATAGCTGTGATAAGTTTTCTTTGAAAAGTCACTACATGTATTTATCAACACAATTTTTATTAGATTTTTCCTTTCTATAGTTTAGCTTTTAGAGAGAGGGGACGCTCAACTCGCTCAACAATTAGTTAAAAATTATGCAAGCCGGTCACTGATTCGAATAGTTGTCTTTGCAACCACTTTATGTTCTTAAAATACCTATTTTACGGTACCACTTACTATGGGGTACACGCCATACACGCGAAAAGAAATATCATCCCCACTTTACGATTAGGAGAGCAACATTTTACTTTACCACTTTATCAGCATACATAATATACGAAATCGTCGGCCACATCATGAAATAATCAATTCTACGATCTGACCACGACATATATGTTTATATACCTACCCATGCTAAATTACAGTTTTCTTAGCTTCCCATCAGGCTAGATATTTACGGTACCCCTTACTATGGGGTACACGCCATACACGCGAAACGAAATATCATCCCCACTTTACGTATAGGAGAGCAACATTTTACTTTACCACTTTATCAGCATACGTAATATACGAAATCGTCGGCCACATCATGAAATAATCAATTCTACGATCTGGCCACGACATATTTGTATATACCCATGCTAAATTACAGTTTTCTTAGCTTCCCATCAGGCTAGATAGAGGTCAAGCGCACTCAAATCTATAATAAAAAAATAATTAAAAAAAAAATTATCAATCTTTGATCTAAGCCGCGGACGGACAGACAGACATACCGAAACTATAAGAGTTCTGTCTAGGGATTTCGGAATTCTAAAATAACATATAAAAAATAAATGTACTACACAATATATGTACTATATTGGTGCAAAAAGACTAAATGTAACATTTGGAAGCCGTGGTGGACAAGTCACAAACCTTAATTTACTGTCAAAATTGAAATCGCAAATAATGATAAACATATAGGTACTGATCGCATGGGACGATCTGATTCCAAGTATAATATTGTGCATGAAATCATCCAACCGTGAGCTTATGAAATATTTTTCATTTTCCGCGCAGTGCTTTGTCAAGTAGATAGATGGAATATTGCATACTTTTAATGCCTTTGTTACATAACGCTAATTTAATGGCGCGCGCAAAAGCAAAGAGCACTTCTGTATTGCATACATCAGTTAATTTAAATTGACAAAGAGCTTCTACTGTTGCTGTTGCAACTCAAGGCTTAAAGAAACGCTTTTATAAACAGTATTCGTGGAAAACATAATAACAAACAATGTTAAAGGAATTTATTTTTAAGTTTCAATAACAACTTAACTTAGTTTTAGTGCACAAACGGTAACGTTAACAACATAAAAGCTTTGACGTCAACGTTGTGAAATAAAAATTATATTTTTAACAATAGGTACATATGGTGTATTTTTGAAATTTTTGTACAGTTATTTCATATTCATAGATGCTAGAATCAATTGTATCTTCACTATTGTGATTGTAAATGTGTAATGTATATTCAGCGCTGTAAAAACGTGGTCTTTAGATGAAGCGTGGTCCCTTCAGACGACAGCGTTGTTTTTGCGGGGTATAAGAGGACAGCGGGGGCAGGGTCGAACTAACCCCCGGTGGGGGGCAGGGGGCACGGTGCCATTTTCAATTTGCTTTATTTGCGCTTGTTTTAATAGCGCTCAGTCCTTATTGCCGTACGGACGACCAGCCAAATTGCTTCGTGCCTGGACGCCTTTTGATTAAGGAGGCGCACGCTTCACGGAGCCAGGCGTGAAAACAAAGTTCGCCACAGTGTACGCATGATTAGACTCTACTGAAGCGATACTGTGGCCGGTAAAAGAGGAGGAGCAGTAACCTAGTGATATTTAGAAAAGTGTAAACATTATGCAATGCTTTAGGAAAATTAAAAACATGTTAGAGAATCACATAATACACTATTTTCTATGTTAATAATAGAATTATATGAAATGCAATGACCAATAATATTTGATTCTCTATAAAGTACGAAAAAAAATTCGACCTCCCATATAAATCAACGCTCAGCCTCAGCAGGATTTTATTTTTAAAACCAATTTTTTTTTTCATTTTCAATAAATATTTTTATGAGAAATAGTTTAGTATCATGGACTGACCTGAAAAGTCACCATGCACATATAAAAAAGCGCGCTTGGATTAGATTATTACCGTATAATCTATAACAAAAGCATATGGATCCAATCGGGTAATATATTTGGAATATAACTAAAACTCAAGCCATCATATTGAGCTTGGTATCTGAAATCCTAATTCAAAATTATTTAAACACTGCTTTTTTCCCTCATTTACAAATTAAGCTATTACGATCGGTCTAATGTGACGTCGGTAAATAAAAATAGACATGTTACTCCATTCAAATAATGGGGTGAATAAACAGAAAAAGGTAACGAAACAGAAATGAAATGTCGACGGCTGTAAACAAACAGAATGCCACATAAAATAATGAGCTCTAAACAAATATCGATGGTAGGACCTATACATAAGTAAACAGGTATAGGTATAATCACAAATTAATTATGGTACAGAAACAACGCACTAGTAAAAAATAATTAACACCTATGAAAATTTGCGACTTTTCCGTTGAGCATAGTTTTGTAATATATATAAATAAATATATAGGGACAAATCACACTGATTAAGCTAGTCCCAAAGTAAGTTGTGTTATGGGATACTAACTCAACGATAATATATTTTATGGTAAATACATATATAGATGAACACCCAAGACCCAGGACAATTTGAAAAAGGCCATTTTCCGACTTGCCCTGGCTGGGAATAGAACCCAGAACCTCCGGATTAGCGGTCTAGCGTGTTAACCATTACGCCACGGAGGTCGTTTTGTAATATAGTTATTGTAGTTAATGTTATTACAGTTAAATATAGTTAATTATAGTAAATGATTTTTGTGAACATTCATCGTGGTATTTCTGCTCGGTCTACCTTAGAGTGCATTAAGGACAACGGAGTGGACGAGTCTTTAGCATACCCCCGTCCATCATAGAAAAACAGTTGGCACCTCACCACTAGCACTGCCTCTTCGGAACAAAACGTTTGCCATTACGACTTTTTTGGAATAGACAGGTGACATGCCGTGAAGTGCCCGTCTACCTTTCTACGACAACAAAACTTTACTTTTGTTCTCTATTTATTGTGTGCTATGATGCTATCGAATGCACGGCTCATTCAATGTCACTCTACATGTCAACACACTGTATCTAACTGTTGACAAGCCGGCTCGCGGCAGTAAATGTAAATAAATTGGATCCCAAAGCTGTAGAGTTCCAATGGAGTTTAATCATCACAGGGTTAAATTATTTGACCGGAAATGGCTATATTCAGTTACACGAAAATTTTCACATTATAGCAAGATAACTAAATATTATTTTGTCTCCAATGCGGTTCCGGGATAGAATAGGACTACTCCATCTCTTCCTGTGGATGTTGTAAGAGGCGACTAAAGGACTAAGCACAAGCATCTCGTTAACGTCGAGCGGCGGCCGGTTGTAAAACTTTTCGCACAAATACATTCCCAAAGAGGGTTGACGTCAGGCAGGCGGCCGATCGTACTATAGCTAAATCATTTTAACTGTTCCGGATATTTCTTCACCATTTTGCAAGGTCTTTGGAAATAGGGTGACTATTGACATGTTACATTTGGAGAAGAATAAGCGGAAAAGCGCACCCTGAGCTCCGAAGCAGCACAGCTGATGATGCAACCGGGAACGCGCTTAGACGAAGAACTAAATATTATTTTGCGTTGGTTAAATTTTGCGCAATAAGAGCAATAGAGCAAAAGTTAATTAAAACCGACCAATGAATAGTGCAATTCACTTTTGCTAAAAGATAATGATGACTGAAATGTTGGGATGCAGCGAGCCCGAACAAATGACGTTGGTGCGCAACCTCTCAATAAGCAAATTAATTTGCGCGCGATATCAACGTGTACATACTTTTCAATGAACTGCCGCCAGTCACCGAGACCGCTAATTGGGAAACCATTTTATCATAACCAATGTACAATGTATTTTCATTCTGTGAAAGGAATCACCAGTGCCCGATTTATAATATCGGTATTTTTTTTTGTATGGCTCATTGATTTATTATACACATACGAGTAACTCATAACACACATGCTGGTATCAATTTGTCATTTTTAAATAACATCAAAGTGTATTCGGTGCTGCATTGCGGCGTCATGGATATAAGATCATATTTTGTGGAAATTCGGGCACGAATTGATATACATATAAAAAAAAGAAGCAAGCCATTTAAAAATAAATCTTTAAAACTCATTTGTCCATCGCAATGTAAAATCAGGCTTAAAATTTACAATCATAGACATCATAAACATGTACCCAACGTACATACACGTATTACGTGCATTCAAATATGTATATGGACAATTTAAAATGGTCCTCACTAAGCTTCACTAAGCGAAATTGACGACAAGGAATCCAGAGAATTTTATACTATCACTCACCTCAACCAATGCCGCTTGGCGATCGCAGTGTGGCAGCAAATGGCGTCGTACTGGTCGGCTATCCACACGATCAGGATGATGTAGAAAGCAGTCGTGGTGTCATTGAAGAACTCTGACATTATAGCCTCCATACCTGTAACAAAACGAAATAATTTAATACATTGAACAAATTACTGAAGTGATGAGAATGTTTCGGTTATATGTACCTACTTTTTCATATATTCTATACGTATTGTCTCAGTAGCATAATCAAATTAATTATTAAGGCTTCAGAGTTGCAGTAATAGTTACTTCTTGCTCCTATGATGTCGTTGGCTCAATATGACATTAGGAGTCGTCGCTCTCACATAGTAGCGTTTGATACCGCTGATTATATACGAAAGAGTTAACATTACCCATTAGCAATTTTTACTTGAATTTAAATAAAAAAGTTTAAAATTTGTTTTTTTTATGATCATGGCTAATTCGTGATTTATTCATAGATCTGAAGCTGTTTGATATTTTCTAAATATAAAACATCCAATTAACTAAAAAGTTGGTGGCCCGGTGGGAGCACGCATTATATTGCATGTTATAAGAAATAAAGGCACATATTACCTGCGAATCGAAGTTTTCCGAACATACGTACTCGTGATTTTATTTTAGTGCGCACTAGAAACTACCAAGAACTTTGTCATTGAATTACGTAACTACGAAATACGTCGGCAGTGGTCAGTGCGCATTCAAATCTGTCGTCGCGTCAAGAGTTAATTGAGCGGATGGGACGGACACGGCTAAACGTCGCCGAAGCAACTCCTCGCGGAGCCCGGACGTGTTTATTGTATCAGTGTCGCCGGTCGGCCTCATCAAAATGCAAATTAGCAGGGCCCCGCCGTGCCGGACAGTTGCCCGTATTGAGTTATACCCGAGATTCGTACTGTTTGTACCTGAAAGCTATACGAATAAAACCGTGAGCGTGCAATCTGATACGGACTATTGATTCGGTCTGTTTGCCGAATGAATTGCATTTTCGATTTTATACTTATTTATGCCACTCTGTTATGCTGATGAAATTTTATTCAGTTGCACGTGACGCCTGTGCGTTTGACTATCAACTTTCATAAATCATTTTGCATTTTCGGCAATCCAGACATCAACATTTCAAAAGGTATTCCTATAGTAAACCATTCTATTGCATTAAGAAAACATTCATAAACTAAGTAAAAAGAAAGAAACAGAAATCATTATATACCCTTCTATGATTAAGTCATAAGTGCAAATTCATAAATGAGGTACTTCCCTTTGTTGGGAGAGGCCTTAAACCCAGCAGTGGAAGTGCAAATTATGTTCTGAATCTATTTAAATAGAATATTATCTTATGGCAGAGAAAATCCTTTGCAACTGTAGCAGCATGAAACATCTCGTGCATATCTCCAAATCTTCCTTGGCAATGAAACACGTCTGCTTGCTCACACCGCTGCACCAGTCAGAATGGATCGGTCGCTGCATGTCGGGCTGTTAATAAGCTTGCCGGCTTCAGATTTCGGTCGTTAGCGAGTAATTGTCGACACCTAATTAGTGCTGACACCCGACCGGAGTCTACCGTGTCTCACACATGACCCACCGCTATATTTAATGCCGCTCTGTTGAGGTTGCAAGTCAGTTTGTACGGAGAGCTTAGTTGGATTGTCCTTTTTTGAGACGTGTTTGAAATTTTGATTCGTTATTTCTGGCTGTTTTTAAGTGGAATTCAATTTATTATGAAGCATTACACTGAAATCTATAAGGAGAACTTCAGTTTTTATTTTGTTCCAGGCGCGACTGAGTTATTGAATTTTTAAGAATATCACATAATGTACATTATGTGATATTCAATATGGTTAAAGAACTGAACTACAATTACAGCTTAAAAATACAAGAACTTCACAGCAAAGGCCACTTTCGATGCATGGTGGAAAAAGGAATTAATATTTAATAACAATAGTGATGGGTTGCTAGTCGCATTACCTAATTAAATGACTTCGACTCTCGCGCATTTACTCGATCAGCTTTTATTGTGCAGAAAAATATACCTACATGTGGTATATTTTACATTTTTAACTTTTCTTCTTGGCCACCATAAACCCATAGTTTAGAAATAAGATTATATTATTTAGAAAGCTAAATCCGAAAGTAAAACTGCGTGGCCTGTAGTGTATTCCTAGTGTAGCCTATATAGTAAAATTGTTTCCAATCTGTAAACTTTTTAAACTACACGCTTTCAATATCGAATGTTTTTAATAATATGCGAATAATCGTTTATGACTGTCATACACACTGAACCCATGTTCCTCCGGGCGGATATAACCATGTCCGTAGTGCCCGTATCCGTGCCCGACAAGATCGGCAGACCACCTGCAGTCCACCGCCTGCTGGTGACAATCTATCGTGCACGCCTGTCCGGTGCTGCGACGTTTTATATCAATTCCGATTATGCAAATACAAATGTAGGCTTTACGACCCTCTTTTTGAGAAATGACTCTCTTGATTTGCTTGTGAAAGTTGATAGTAAATACTTAGGTTAGATGGTGACATTCAGAGCCGACCCCAAATAGGGAGAAGGCGAGGAAGATGATGATGGTGATAACATTTTTTTTAATTCTTCGGTTTAAGGTGAAGAGGTCTTGTGACCGAACGATCCCAAGTTCTTAACCCGGCCCGTTGAGTTCATGTACCAATTTGACTTAATCAAAAGTAATCAGTACCAGCTTGGTGAATGAAACGAGTAAGTGATTTCAAATAGATAATGGAACTTGCTATTTTAGGTATGAGTTTCAATACAAAAACTTAACGGCTCTTGACTCGCGAAGAGACTCGCAGGAAGGCTCTTAAACACAATTTAATGCCGAATTTAAAAATAATGAAACACAGTGTGAAATATTTGGCTTACAAAGCTTATAACAAATTGCCAAACGAGATCAAAAAGGTAGAAAGTCTTAAGGTCTTTAAACAGAAATAGAAGGCGTTCTTGTTAAAAAAAACTATTACTCTGTGAAGGAATATTTTAAGTGATCCTCATTTTATAATTTTTTTTTTTAAATATTGCATTATTGTTGACATGTGTTTATTGATTAATTGATGTTTTAACTTAAATTTTAATATATTGACTAGTGTAATTTGTCTAATATGTTATCGTATGGACTTAAATTTATTATTATGATATACGAGGGGGGGTCAAAAAGTTCGCGGAATGGAGGGGATAGCGGGGGGTGGGGGACCTGCCGCAGGTAGTAACTAATGAGCAACTCTTTGTGAGTATATATGCCAAGTTTGAACCTGATTGTGTCAATAACCTTTGACCTGTCGTCGATCAAACAAGTGAATCCGGAAGAAAAACTTGAACATGGAAAAAATCGAGTTTCGTGCCGTCATAAAGTTCCTCACTAAGCAAGGAAAACCACCTCAGAAAATTTTGGAAGAAATGTTATCAGTATACGGGGACTCTTGCCCTGGGAAAACCATGGTGTACAAGTGGAATAGCCTTTTCAAGCAAGGCAGAGAGTCTCTTGAAGACGACCCTCGCTCAGGACGGCCGATTGAGGCCACCACCTCAAACATCGTTGAAAAAGTGGAGAATCTTATACTGGAGGATACTCGTTTGAAGAAGAAACAACTTGCAGAAATGGTTGGAGTATCACCTACAACCATTTTAAATATTCTACACGACAATCTTGGGATGTCAAAAGTCAGCGCAAGATGGGTGCCAAGAATGCTCACACCACCACAGAAACAGCTGCGCGTCGAGTATTCAAAGGAGTTTTTAGACCTCTGTAGCGCCGACAAGGAAGGAATTTTTGCAAGACTTGTTACTGCAGATGAAACTTGGGTTCATCATTATGAGCCTGAGTCGAAGCAAGAGTCTATGCAGTGGCATAAAAAGGGTCAGCCCCCCCCTAAGAAATACAGGGTGTCACAATCGGCTGGAAAAATCATGGCAACTGTTTTTTGGGATACAGAGGGTATTTTATTAATAGATTATAAAGATAAGGGTGTTTCTATAACGGGAGAATACTACGCTAATCTACTAAGACAATTAAAAGAAGCAATCAAGGAGAAAAGGCGGGGAAAGTTGACAAAGGGTGTGCTGCTTTTGCATGACAACGCACCGGTACACAAGAGCCGCGTTGCGATGGCTGCCCTTCATCACTGTGGCTTCGAAATGTTAAACCATCCTCCCTATAGTCCAGACTTAGCCCCCTGTGATTATTTTTTATTTCCCAAATTAAAAAAAGAGCTTCGGGGGAAGAAATTTTCCGATGATGAAGAAGTCAAGTCGGCGATTTCGGCCTATTTTGAGGACAAAGACAAATCATTTTTTTTCGACGGTATTAATAAGTTAATAGAGAGATCTGAAAAATGTATTCGACTTAAGGGGGAATATATTGAAAAAGAAAAATAGTACAGTATTTTATTTCACCCCCCTTCCCCTCCGTTCCGCGAACTTTTTGACCCCCCCTCGTAGGTATATCAGACACAATGTAAAAATCGTTTGTGATTAAATAAATAAATGAAATTAAATGAAATGACCTTTGAAATAAATGGCAGACTTGTCGCACTAAAAAAAAATATATAAAAATCCGCAACCAATTTAGTCACTGTTCATAAATAACAAGCCTTCTCGTATAAACTTACAAATGTTGTCGACAACAAATTTCACCGGGCTTAATTTGTAGCATTTAACACTACTGCCAAAGTGCGGAGCGTGCCTGTCGGTGATCTTCGGCGATATTCGCCCAGGCTCGGAATTAAAATTAATAGCGCGCGGGCGCCGGGCACGTCGCCGGCCGGTCCGCTGCCGGTCCGGTAATTTGTTTACTCGTCTCGCTCAGGATTACGTCGCACGCTGCGCTGAATATGTAACTGCTGTGACTTCTACGCTATATTCGCTGTGTTAATGAATAACCTTCCATGCTGGTCTGGGAGTAAAGAAAAAAACATAGAATGTCCTGTTGATTCTACAAGCCGATCGAGACAAAACAAAACTTCTTTATTGCACCAACTGAGTATAATGACAACCTCCGTGGCGTAATGTTTAACACGATAGACCGCTAATCCGGAGGTTCTGGGTTCGATTCCCAGCCAGGGCAAGATGGAAAATGGCCTTTTTCAAATTTTCCTGGTTCTTGGGTGTTTATCTATATATGTATTTATCATAAAATATAGTGTCGTTGAGTTAGTATCCCATAACACAAGTTTAAAACTTACTTTGGGGCTAGCTTAATCAGTGTGATTTGTCCTTATATATTTATTTATTTATTTATAATAATAATCAAAAGTAAATTTAAATTATAATAGGTACAAAAGCGGTAATCACTAAAGCAATTGCTACCAGCCAACCTTTGGGTAAATGTAGACTGTAAAAAGATGTGGGGGAGTTGGCGCACTTTAAACACTAATACAATCATCATCATCATCCGAGCGTGTTCCCGGTTGCATCGTCAGCGGTTACGCTTCAGAGCCCGGGGTCCGCTACCTAACCTAGGCGATTTGACGAGGTTGCTGGTTTTTACACAGAGCGACTGCCGTCTGACCCCCGAAACCCAAAGGGTAGACCAGAACCAATCCTAGGATAGGTACAAACGCTAGATGGCGTTCGGGACCAACGGCTTTACGTGCCTTCCGAAGCACGGAATCATCTTTCTTTTCGGATAATCAGGTGATTCAAGCCTGCAATATCCTAAACAGACTGGAAACAACTTTTCAAAAAGTATGCTTCCCAGTGGGATTTGAACCCATGACCTCCGGATCACAAGGCAAACGCCTTGACCACTGGACCGCGGAGGCAGTCCAACAGCAGTTTGAACACTAATACAATCGAGGGAATGTAAATCGTATCAAAAGGCCATGCGGCTATTTTTAAATCTCTGTTTTACATCATCACGCCCACCAATACGCTAAACGTGGCTTTTGAGTTTTTTTGGCCTGGACCCTGTCTGCCTGTGTTAGGAATAAAGAATAATAGTTACAAAATCAATTTTGCAATTCTCGGATTACTGAAACGGAACATAAATAAATGGCTTGTTAATTGTGATATACTAGTAGCTATATCAGCAATTACCAACACAATTTTAATATGCAAGGATGAAATAACCACATTAAATTTAAATTAATACACTAACAAGAGCGTAGCTGATTTTATAACTAGCCTTAGCAATAGGTTTCCACAAGGCATGAATAGAACTTCATTAGGGGATGACATAACCATTGGAATTCAACTTGAGCGGATCTAATTTTACATGTATTTTCGTAGCAAAGATCTACACGCTCTAACTTTAACTACCAACTCAATCTATGTATCTAAACCTATGAAAATGTGTCACCCGATTTTGTAAAATAAAATTTGATTGATGTAGGAAAAACGCTGTAGAATTTTTGTGTGTAAACGTATAGGCTGTTAAAAGCTGAACTGAGCAGGTATTGAAGTATTCATCAAGTTTTGTCAATTGCCCTTTGGCAGATTGAAAAACTTTACTTACAACCTCTAGCACCTAAACGATAAGAAGCTCAAGTTAAAATAAATAGGAATTAAGTACTTTAATTAAAGAAAGCTAACAAAGACAAATCGGCTGAAGCTATCGATTACAGTCCAGGTCACGCCAAGGTTTAATTTTACGGGTTCAAGTCATTGAATCACTCCCTTAGGATCCGGATCATTAAGTGGGTAAATGGTTAATGAAAATAGAATGAGCACTAAACATCGGAGTGGAATTTCGCCAGTCACCTAGCCGTCGTTAAATGTTGTTATCGTAGCGATTAAGTAACAAAACAACTGGAGGAGGGCGCGAGGTGTACTCGCTTTTGCATTGAAGGCTTGGCGCCAGTCGAGGAGCTCGATGGCTAAGCGGTAGGTTTTGTTCAGATAAGTTTCGATGGGTGCACAATCGCGCATATTATTGCTAATTTATCTTGAACTGTTTCGGACTGTATTTTAAGCTAGTCCTGGTTGTTGGCTGGTAGATGACAGCTATTTATTACCGCAATAGTTGACAAAAATTAAGTGCGACTCGGGACATCTTCCTGTAGGCGTCGCGAATCATATTCGCCCTGAGGAAGGCATCCGGATTAGTTCGAAACATGTCGGCCAGTAGCTGACTTTTTACGTGAGGTATCCGTTTATCGCATATAAGTAATGTCTGTGTGTTACGTTAGTTTTAACCAAAACAACAATTAAATGCTTCAAAATGACCTGCAGACAGCGCAAGATAAAAAAGCGCACCGTCTTATGTTCAAGGTTCTCTTTTGGTCCCGAAGCTGTCGCATTAACTAATGAATTAGGGCTATAAATGTACCACATTACTTATCCGGATGCAATTTGTATTTGCTTCATATACCAGAACATATAAAATCTATCCGCGGGTCCCTGGTCATACAGGCTTTCACACGAAACCTATTTCAGGCACCAGTCCTTCACAAAGATAGGTTTTACAGGAAACTTCCATTTTAAGTATTTAATTGCTTCTAGTTTCCAGTGTGTTTTATGTTCTCTGTAAACCTTTCAGTAGAAAGATAAAAAATATTGTATTTCAATTTTGAACGCGTGCTATACAGTCATTTTGAGAATTCAACTTTCTAGACGATGAAGGATGCCGTCCTCTTTCTGGGTCCAACCGGAACATATCAATCTCAGCGGGTGTCTACGCGGAGCCGAAGTGGGGGGAGCAGTCGCGAATAATAATCTCAGTTTACGACGGCAGCCGAGTGAATCAATAAAAACACTAATAATGCACAGAGGTAATCCGGCCCATGCAACGTCGCGATTACCGCGCTAACGATCTCGTAAAGGCGGATCTCGGATGCACGGCTTAGCCTAAACGCGGCGGGACGCGGACGACATTGACGATGCAGTCTGTGATTACTATGCCCGTTGAAAGGCGAAATTGACGATGCAGTCTGTGATTACCAATCATTTGCTTTATGTCCAATTGAGATAATGTAATTCAGAATACACGTTCTTTGTTATTATCGCTCTATGTTCACATTTTTACAACACCTGGCACGGCTTAGCTCAAATGCAGCGAAACGCGGGATAATAACGCAGCTTGTATTAATAATAGCCTTTCTATTGTTTTTGGTCCACTACAATTTTTCGTTTTATGCCAAATAAAAAATAGACAGCCTCATTTTTTTTCTACTTGAACAAAATTATATTTATCGAAATCACTCAAATTATTTTACGGTCTAGACGTGAAATTTGAAATAGAATTTCTACTAGTTTCAAAAGAAGTGGGTCCCTAAAGAAACAAGTCGTGCTCGTAATTTGACCACCCAGACCGTCCTGGTACACAGTCAGTCAAATAGGTCATTTAAAAGGCAAGCCAATGAAACAATGAGCAACTTACGTAAGAAAGAGCAATGGCACAATGAGATTTTTCCGCGGAGCCCTAAAACAGCGCACCGAATCCATTATTCTCAATTTGCGCGGTCCGCGACGGCGCGGGACGGTGCACGGCGGGTGTCCCCCTTGATTAAACCAGGAAGTAAGAAGTAACAATTTGTGTGCATTTCTCTATTCGCCGCCGCCAGTTTATACAGTCCCCTGGATTGCACTTGAGATTTAGAAGCTCTCACGTACTTACTTTGCTCGGCAATTTTTGCCGGAGATTAAAATTTTCTATTAAGGCCGTACCTGAATTTTCCGGGGTCCAGTGCTGCCCCCATTTAAAATAAATCATTTCAAAAAAAACGAAGACATTATTTAAAATTTTGCTACTACCAAGTCCTAGATAACCCTTTAAAGTATTTTATTAACTACTGTTTACAGTTTATAATGAGATCGTTAAGTTTTACTACGTACATTAGCCAAAAGTGGCCGTTTTTCGCAAATGTGCGTAGTAAAGCTTAACGTTCTCACTTTAAACTGTAAACAGTAGTTCATAAAATACTTTGAAGGGTTATCTAGGACTTGGTAGTAGCAAAATTTTAAGTGATGTCTCCGTTTTCTTCGAAATGATTTATTTTAAATGGGGGCAGCACTGGACCCCGGAAAATTCAGGTACGGCCTTAAAGTTTTCATTTAAGCTTTATCGTCCAGTTGTTATTTCGTCTTTATTTTAATGACTGGATATTTTTTTTCAGTTACATAGATGAAGTTAAAAAGTTTGTTGTAAGTGTTCGGCTTGATTTAGTTTGATTTTTTAACGAAAGTTACACATGATAATATAGAGAATGTTAATGTTGCTACAAAAAAGTTTGACCTATTCGAAATGATAAACACACAGTATAACGCTTCGGAAAGTGTAGCGCTACGAGTCTACAAGCAATGTGTAGAAACTAGAAACCAAACGCTCGTAGCGACGAGCGTAGCGCAGTGCTACGAAGAACGAAGCTCTACGAAAACCGTAGGCTTGCTAGAAACTAGTCTATTTCTAAAAATATAATATAACTCTTCATAATATAATTAGATAGGTACTTAAATCCCTGAGGTAGGTATACCTCCAATAGTGGACTTTATGAAATTGTAGGTAAACTAAAATATAACTCGCAGACATCGTGTTTACTACATTAACGAAGAGTGCCTTCAAGCTATTTTAACTTATATTACACTACAAACTGAATGATTTCCAAGAGGCAATAAATAAATAAAGAACCCGGAGGTAAGCTGAATCGAGAGCCTGGTAATTCTACTTTAATTGCCTGGTATATATTTCAATGAGGCTACAAGGGAAACTCTCGAATAAACAACGAATATAGATCGGCCAATCCAAGATATCTCGGTAATGAATACTCCAAGTTTCGAAAGGTATCAGATGATAAAAAATATAGCTGAAGGTAAAGCTATTTAAATTAAATATTAGATAGCAAGTATTGTGCTAATATAGCCTATAATTAAAGTACCTAAAACGGTACTTAATTTTTATTTAAATTTTGAAATAAATTTAAATTAAGCAAACAGACAGTCCTGGATGAACTATTAGTTTTGAGAATTTATGTTAAGGTACTTTGGGAGATAAAACTTGACTTAACGTCGTCAAGGACGATATACGTGCCAACCCAACTAGCACGCAGACTCTATAACAAGCTGTACACTGGCCGGTAAAAAGTTCTTATTAACGGCGTTGGCTCCATAGTAAGATCTACAGTAGATGTACGAGCGCTTAAAGCACCGCTATACCCCCGAAAAGGGCTTGTACAGCTCAACCGTCTATACTGTGTCTACAATGGTCGTGCAACGTGTGTGTTTTTCTAAAGAGGAAAACACATACGGTGCGTTTTCAGCAGTGGAAGTGTTAATGCGTATTAGTACGGAAATACAAAGGGGCTATGCGATCGGTAGTATACGCTTAAGTATCTATAATAAGTTCTTGTAGCACGACTTTACCGCTCGTACCGTTTTTATCCGCGTCTGTAGCACGACTATACAGCCCGTACCATAATTGACAGCCTCTGTAGCACCACACTACCGCTCGTACCGTTTTTAACCGCGTCTGTAGCACGACTATACAGCCCGTACCATAATTGATCGCCTCTGTAGCACCACACTACCACTTGCACCTCTCTATTGGATGTAAAGTGGCGATATTTTGGGGAAAATTATAAAACGTATCTATTTATTTCAATAAAGATTGAATCAGGCCATTTTGGAATGTGATGGACATGTGAAAATAAAAAATAATAATAAGTTAAGTGTTGTTTTCCCATTGATACGTATAGAATACAAGTGCGAGTACCAGTTTATTGTAAATATATGCATATGTTTTAGCTAAAATTTACACGCGCCTATATATGCAGTTTTTAGGGTTCCGTACCTCAAAAGGAAAAAACGGAACCCTTATAGGATCACTTTGTTGTCCGTCTGTCCGTCCGTCCGTCCGTCTGTCAAGACCCTTTTTCTCAGGAACGCGTGGAGGTATGAAGCTGAAATTTATATCAATTACTCAGGTCTACTGTCCCTTGAAGCTGTGAAAAAATCAAACTTCTAAGCCAACGCAATCAAAAGATACAGCCGTTTATGCCGCAAATTTTCGACACTTGCAAGGGAATCAAAACCTACAGGGTGCTTCCCGTGAACTCAGAATCTTGAAATTTGGTACGAAGCAACGTCTTATAGCATAGATAAAGGAAAAATTACGAAAACCATAAATTTTTAGTTACATCACATAATATATATTTTTTTAATAATTTTAAACTTACTACCCATTTCCTCATAAACGCGTAGAGGTATTAAATTGAAATTCATACCAAATACTAAACCTTGCAGGTTTGTACGGAACCCTCGGTGCGCGAGTCCGACTCGCACTTGGCCGGTTTTTTTGATAAAAAATACATTTAATTAGAGATTGTAAATTCTAAATTTAGCTAATAAAATATATTTAAGGTTAGTTTGTAGTATTTTTTTTGTTATGAATGAAAAATAATGACAATAAATCGGTTTTTTATCCATATTTATGATGTAACAAATAAAAAATTATCATAAAAATTTATTTTATTAAAAACTATAATGGCGTCTCGGCTACAACAGCCTTTAGAGTTTACTAGAACCTTTCTACCGGTTCATGGCGCTTGTATTCGCCGTTCTAGACCTTAGGGTCCCACAAGGGTGGTATTAACGCGCTATTATACTTTTTAGATGTACAGCAGCAATTAATACTTCCTTGTAAGAGCCTACGACTGTACAATGAACAGTTAATACCCTATTATAACGGCGGAGTGTTTGCCATCCTTTCTACCGATTCATGGCGCTTGTATTCGCCGTTTTAGACCTTTCGGTTCTACAACGTCGGTATTAACGCGCTATAAAACTTTATTAGATGTACAGCAGTAATTGATAACTCGTTTTAAGAACCCAAGGCTGTACAATTGATATGAAACCCTGTTGTAGCACCTTAAGTGCTACTATAGAATAATATACCTCTGCTGTAGATAAAGTGCTACAGAGGCTGTAATAAACTATTATCAACAGCTTAAGGCTGCATAAATATACATTATACATCTAAAGGTGTTTTAAAAGAAGTTAGTAAATCTGTTCAAACACTTTTAACTACAAAAACCTTCTACTAGACCTCAGAGCGCTACAAAAGTTACTTACACCTTCTCTTTATATCTAATGCCTGTACAATATCTTTATAATATGACTTTGTATCTCCTTTGGAGGTTTACGTAACCGCTGTACAACTATTGTACCGCACGTCAGTAAAAGCGCTGTATAATACGCTATTCTACAACTTAAGTAGGTTAATAAACCCTTTGTACGACTGTTCTGCAACCTTTAGGTGGTACAGAAGCCATAGAAGCAGCTTGAATGTTTGTTGGGAATAGTCTTACAACCAATATGCTCAAGACCGTGCGAAGTGGAAAAGAAAAAGCCGGAAAGCGGACCCCGGGTTTCGCAGTGTTGCAGCTGTGGATGCAACTGGAAATACGCTGAGATAAGAGAGAGAGAGAGAGAGAGAGAGAGAAAGACTTTGGGTGACAAAAAATGCTAACAGAGACCCATCGTACGCACTGAAAAATAGCTCACGTCGCCTTAAATTAAAATTGTAAGTTGATATTCTAAAGTCTAGTGTATAAAGAGGTCTGCCGTAAGCCGGCAGATTGGTTCGTCTCCCGGCGGACTGGCTAATCTCATGGAGCAAGGGCTACAATAGGCTTTATTAACATGCATGCGCCCGCTCGATACAAATTGCCGATGAGTCGCCGTATTTGCGGCGAGGCGAGGCCCTGCTTGAGCCGATCCTAGCGTGTAATAATGCCGTCGCCGCTTGTTACCGAGTTTGTCGGCTGCCTAAACCCGTTGATCGCGTATCATCTTGTAATAAAACGTGTTCTTGGAAGAATTCTTGAAGATTCTAAAGAGATTGGTGTGGTTTGCTTTTTGAAATAAAACAGTGTTTTGCGAATGGAATATATTTTTTTGTTTTTCTTTAAATATTTCAAGCTTGCTGCCAAGAACAATTGAAACATACTCGTAATGTAATATTTCTAGGTGGAAATATGCTAAAAAAATGTCGTTCAAAGTGTCACCGAGCCCTAATAAAGCCTTATAAAAGTAGCCTATTGATCGGCACTCCAACAAAGGAACAATTTCGGCAACTCGTATCTAAAGCCAAACACTGACTTCCCACGTAACTTTGGGCCGATAAATTAATTAATAAATTCAATTTTATTTGGTTACAATGGACGAGCGCTGAAATAAGGCGCGGAACTTTTTACGGCCCAATTAGGAAGGCAGTCAGAGGGACTGACGATGAGTCTTATCGCATTACAGTACACAATAACCCTTAAAAGTATCCTCGTATTACATAATTAACATTTATTTTTAATTTAGATTGAACCATGATAATTTTATGGGTAAAGAATATACGAATCTCAAGATACTTATGCCTGTACTTTGGGAGAAAGGGACCCCTGACATTGAAGTGGAAGAGTCAATCATTAGAGCAGCTGAGGAGGTTAATTTCGATAATCCGCTTTGGCACTCGAGTACAATCTGTTTGCGTCTACCCTACGAGATACAAATTACACTGTCATATGTAATTTTGAAAACTCTTCTCTTTAATATATTTATCAATGTTGAAATATGTATGTATTTAAGAGATAATGCAAAAGGAATGTGGACATAAAAAAATATATTGAATATAGTGAACGACAGGAAGCGACAAAGGCGAGGATGACCGATGATGGTGGTGACGTATTTTAATGTCAAAAATATGATAAAATAAGTTCGAGCAACGGTGCGGTCCAATCTATAAACAATCATACACGCATGATACACATTTCGTGGTAAAGAAAACACAGTTATCTGTTAAGTTTTACCAAAAAATAAGCATATCCTTTGCACGTTGCATGTAAATGTGCGTCGATCTGATTACTCCGCTAGTTTAATAACCGTGTATTTCATGAAAATCTGCGACGAAATTCAGGCACCGCGCCGCCGGGTAGCGTTGGAAAGTGTAAGGATATTGAATTAGTACCGGTGGATTTTGCGCTTTTTTTGTCGCACTGTCGGACAAAAAGGCGCGCCGGCGGTCGTCCGACGCTGAATCAATTACGTGACGTTGACGCGCGCGGTGGTAATTCGATCGGTCGGCAAATGTTGATTCGACCGCGGGGCATGGCCAGGCCTCGCTGATCTACTTTCACCATTAACAGTTCGTTAAAGCACTGCCCTAATTTAAGCTGGACCCGCGTTTGGTTGGCTATATCAAGTTGCCAGTTAATGTGAAGATGTAAAACTCGAGTTGCTCTCGTTTGAAACGAAAATGGAATGGGTGTCCCTTTTTTACATTTCTAAAATCTACATTTTTTTATACTGATTTAATTTTTCTATATATTGGACAATGTGCTAGCCGCCTACACGGATTACCTTCTCAAAGGTATTTTATTAGAATGCACGAATAAAAATCTCTGAAGTAATATCGAGAGCTCGGATATAAATAAACGGGCAAGTGCGAGTCGGACTCGTACATGAAGGGTTCCGTACCACCGTTTTAAAACGCTGAAGAAACACGTTTCTTGTATGACGACCCCCTTTAATTTAACTTTATTTTATTTTTAGTATTTGTTGTTATTGTGGTCATAGTAATACATAATTGGTGAAAAATTCAAGTATCTAGTTATTGCCATTATAAAGATCAAATTAAAAACGCTGAAAAAAAACACGTTTCTTGTATGACGACCCTCTTTAATTTTTAACTATTTTTTATTTTTAGTACTTGTTGATATAGCAGCCACAGTAATACATAGTCGGTGAAAATTTCAAGTGTCTAGCTATTACGGTTCAAGAGATAGAGCCCTATGACAGACGGACAGACAGCGGAGTTTCAGTAATAGGGTCCCGTTTGCACCCTTTGGGTACGGAACCCTAAAAATAAACGAATATGTCGTGTGTTAAAAAATTGTTAAACGTTACAAACAGGTAAGAAATAAACATAACAACTAAAACATCCCGTCTCTTCTTAGTCATCTAGCACATACATACATTTACACACGAACACATACTGCGTAGACAGTGCAATATAAAACCCAAAAAAACTATAACATAGTGAGCGTAAGATGGAAATCCATCCATCTGGTTTCCATCGATATTCGTACTCACTCAGGTATTAAAATCAAAATTCAAAATGACGGTAGCCATTACTTCGGAACGCACGTAATAATTAAAACGCCGCCATCATTGAAACGTGTAATTACATGACATAATCCCCATCACATGAAATAGAACAAACCGATCCGGGAAACCGACGCCGCAAACCACTTTAAACAACACTATGTTGGATTAACAAAATAAATATTTGAACTCAGCTCATTGACCGACAATGCATAAATGTATCTAAATTACAATAAATTTATTGTATGAATTAAATTTGAAACAGAGATTCGCCATGAAATGTGACTTGCAACGTTATTATTCAGAACAACTCCATATCTCTATCTAAAGACTTTGAGAAATTCTCTCTCTTCTTCTTTTAATTTTATTTATTTATTTACACAAAATACAAATTATACATTACAATGTTGGTTCTATTTACGATGCCATCATAATCTCTATTTGAGATTTACCGCACTACAGAAATTGCCATCTTAATTTATAATTAAAAATTTGAGTGATATCCTTAAATAATATAACTATTCTTAGACGTACCTGCTGCCATTAATACGACGAGTATATTCATATCAGCGAAATATTGCATTTATAGATCACCTACAATCTAGCCAATATAATATGCTGAGCATGCATTATCTAGATAATATTATAATGATATTGTAGTAGTCTCTATGCTCGGATTTTAAACTTCATATGGATTCGACCATTTTATTTCAAATCCAATAAAACTATCATCCACTAAACACGAGGAACGCAACTACTTTTGAGAACAGTTTTCCATATCTACAAAAAAAAATATGATGCTCAAAGTGGAGTAATTCAATCCATTTAACAGGAATATCGGTTTGGAACTCGAATACATATTTACATGGTCTCCTGCCGAGCAGTGTTCCAGTGCAGTCCATTCAGGGCTTGCACAGCACATGCAATTGAACATCATCCGACATGGAAACTGATACGCACGGCACAGATCTAATTATATATAGACAACGCACACATCTCCTTTTAAAAATCAATCGTAGACACGTTTGATTATTGCACTTAGTTATGGGACTTCGATTTATGACGTTCTATTCACTACTCTGAAAATAGCTTGTGTTAATTGAAGGATTGGGATGTTCTGAAAGATATCAGGTTAATAGAATAACCATTCAATAATGGCATAGACGAACAAATAGAACAGGACTGACAACCACATTAAAGCGTAATTCGATTTTTCAACAGAAAGTAGTTTCGTAGTGGTGCCGCTTAATTTCAGAAAGATGACGGTATTATTGCGTTCATTTTCTATCAACAAACAAGAGCTGTCTCTGATTTTTTGTGGATACCGTCAGCCTAAGTACTCAGCATTCTTTGCATGGCTAGCGGGCGAAATAGTAGCGACATCTAGAAATAATTTTGGCTTTTTAATAGAGTACGCTTTTTGTATGGGTTTGTCAGTCAGTTGTATTTGTTTGTCCATAATAGAAGTCACTTCTGAGATCAAGAACTCTGACATGCTACCGTGACTAAAATATAAAATCCTAACATCATAATTAAATTAAGTAAGCACTTTGTGCTGAAAAATTCGTTACGGTCAGTTGTGTTTCGAGTTAAAGGTACGACAAATAAAGTCAATACTTTTGACAAGAAAAACCGTACTTGCGTTGTCTATTCAGACGAATTATCTGTGTACAACACGAAGCTCTAGACGCAGAATGAAGAGGCGCATATTCCCACTGTATTCCTCGACGGAAAATCTTTTTGCTCCGTCGGTTTTTTGAAATGGAAGTTATTGGACGTATTTACACAGAAAAATAAAGAGGGAATGTAGTTTGTATAAGAGAAATTTAAATGCTTCATAGGACTAATTGAAACCAAGTCCTGTTTTACAAAGAAATTTCATCTACACTATATTTTTACAAAATAAGTTTTCATTTATGATTTATTTTAATACTTGTTTGAATAAAAGTAAAAAGTAACTTTGTTTTAAACACATAAAGAACTTCGAAGTTTACAACTTCTTCATAACAATAACTTTCAAGCCTTTCGAACACAGACTTTGTTTTGCCATAACAAGGACTACAAAATTTCGCGAAATTACTAAACGTGTTATATTTCATAAAATTCACTTAGAAAATGTTATATTCGAAAGTAAATTCCACTAGAGGCAGCGTTGTCACAATAATAAAGTTCATATTAGTTTCATAAAAGAATGAAAACGAGGTTGTATGCGTTTTAAAATGAAAAACAACTGTAAAGCCACTTGGGAGCGAAGCGCAAGCAATATTGCACGATTCGATTTAAAACTGCGATAGGTTTCAGTGTAGACGACCATCAAACTAAAACAACAACAAAAATTAGAACAATATTGATCTAAAGTTAAATTATTTTTCTGTCTCTGTTATAATCGAAATCAAATTTGATAGCAGGTATCAAATACATGTTTGTTTATGTTGCTGATGTAAGTATTTCAAAACGTCTATATCAAAACCTTCACAAAAAAACTCATCTCGCGACAAACTTAGTTAGTTCGCTGTGTCAAGAGTACAAAGATAATAAATGAATGGCCAAGTGCGTGTCCTGCCCACGCTCAGAGTAGAGTGCCGAAGTTACACGTTGCAACACAACACTTTATTTTTCGTAATTTGACATGTTTAGAACACTTACTGAATCGAAAAGTTGTCTTTCAAATCACAATTTATTTAAAAGACCTATCCAACGATACCCCTCACTATGGGATACACACGAAAAAAATATTATCATTATTAGAACTGTTACTATGGTCCAATTAGATCGTGACGCCATGCAAAATTTAAATGTGCTGTATCTGTCATTATTTGCTAATCTGAGAAAAAATATTTTTTAATAATCTACCTGATGAGCCAAAACATTTTTTTAAATATTTCTTAAAAAAATATTTTGTAAATTTTATATGATTATCGATGATTATAAATGATGTCCGAAATAAATGATGAAAATGATTATGGCGGCTAAATCTAATTTTAGGCGGCTGAAACTTTTAAATTAACAGAGCTAACTTAGCCGAAATAGTTTTCCTTTAAAGTTCAGTACATATACTACTATCACGACGAACGGGGTTGCTATACCCGAAAAAGAATTAGTTGCTACTATATTTCTAAAACTGGCCACTTAATCGAAAAGTTTTCTTTGCAAACCCTTAATGGTTTTAAAATACCTATCTATAGGGTTCATGCGAAAAAATAATAATCGGATAGCTACCATAAAAAAATTTCAACATTTTACTTTGACGTTTTGTCAGCATACTATGCTGAAAACGTCAAAGTAAAATGTTGAAATTTGTATATATATTACGTAATACATAATATATATACAGGGTGACTTTTTACCAACCGGCAGAATTTTTGGAGCAAGTTCAGTCCATGATACTGAACTACTTTCTATAAAAAAAAGTTATTAAAAATCGATAAAAATGTTTCGTCCTCCCATACAAAATCCATCTGGCTGAGCGCTGATTTGTAGTATCATGGACTGAACTTGCTCCAAAAATTTTGCCGGTGGATAAAAAGTCAACCTGTATATCTAAATTACAGCTTTCTAGTATTTGTTCTTCTTCTCGTGTAGAAAGCTCAAAATGTAATTAAATTTTTTTTAGTACTAAGCCCCGCGGACGGACAGACGTACCGAAACTATAAGAGTTCGTCTCGCAACTTCAGAACTCTAAAAAGGAAGAATTGTGTACTTCTTTTCATGCGATCTATCCTCTTTGCTTGAGCTCTGCTGGCACGTATACACGATAATAATGACCTGGTACATAAATTGGCATGACGTCAAAGCTGGCCGGCGAGGTAGTATATCAACATAATATAATGATATAATCAAAAGTTCCCCTGCGAAGGCAGTGGAGCGCTTCCGGAGAACCCGGATGCTCCCAATTTACACAAACTGGCTTAATTCTTCGACACACAAAACAAACTTATGCGCTGACAGCGCTCCTATGCACAGCCGTTCCTTTGCCTCTTAGCAGAAATATTAACGCGTACTACGTATATGGTCCATTTCATTAATGAGGTACCTCTATACAAAATCGTCCTCCGGTATATATATAATAATACATGCAATACTTACATATGTTTAAATATATAAGGTATACAAAACTATTTAATTATTTAGTTTGAGTACCTTAGTACTGCATCTTGAACGCCTAAAAAACCCAAAAAATAATGAACATAATTTCATATTTTCATAAAATTGCAAGTGGCAATTAAGGACATAACATAATTATGTGATCGGAGGCTTTTTATCACCGCCCTAAGTTTATATGTCGCAGCCATCTGGTTAAATTAGCCAGCTAACTGGACGTCTAGGCGGTTTATTCAACGCTGGCATCCAATTGGATGCCTAGGCAGAGTTAATTGAACCAGAATCACTCAACGTTTAACAACTTGGCGTATTTAAAGTCCTTTAAAGTTGACTGACCAACTCAGCCTCGTAAATTTTTAAAATGTCTTAAAGTTTATTAAATTATTAAATACCAGAAACAGTGCAAAATATCTAACATAATAATGTATGTCTACTGGAGAGGAATATAGAGGAATATCTTCGGCTAATAAAAATCACTATTATTAATAAATATTTATATAGTACTGCGAGCCTCAATATACCCTCAATATTTTACATACTGTTACCGGGTATTCGGCACGTTTTCACTCCCACCGAGATTACATATAATATCAAAAATATCAATAACGTGCAGCCGTCACGTGCACACTGCAACACAAAAACATCACTATTTAGGTGTATAGTGATGTACGTGATAAACGTGTTATGTCCTCACGTGGCTGGCGAAATTTGCAAGCTAGGGTCCCAGTTCTAGTTCTAGGTGCTCCTTTAGTTGCTTCTTGCACACTACATTCTACTGAGGTAAATTATATGTCAACATCTAAAATCTGACATTTTACATAAAAATGCATGCCGGACCTATTTAATATAAAACCTTTTCATTACATTTATTCGAAAAACGACGTTTTCATTCCAAAATATTTGGGGTCTAAAGTCACTGGTAAGTAGTTCTCTCGGGACTAAAAATGAAAAAGAAAAGCTCAAGGGATTTAAACAAATTTAAAAACTGAACATGAAAATAAGTTTAGTTTTAAAACAATAAAATACAGAAATAAGCATCGTCATTTTTTTTATTAGAGATACAACACGATTTACTTGGATGAATGTAGGTCAGAATTCCTTGGTTCTTTTGCTTCGATTTTTTTAAAATTAAAAACGCACAATTGTTGTCATTGATTCAAATGGAAATTTCAGATTATTTTGTTTGTTTGTAATAACTTTATTGTACTAAGAAAACACATAATTAAAGATAAAAACATAATTTTATTTTTTTGTTTTAATAACAAAAAAATGTGAGTATTTTCTTAATAAATCTGATAGTGAATACATATAAAGTTAACGTACGTAGCGCCATTGCCTTAAAAACCTTTACGCCTTGTAGCACAATCTACTATAATGCGTGTGTAGTGTCTACAACAATAGAGGAAACACATGCTAAAATCAATATTCATCATCATCATCATCCTCCTAGCGTCCAGTCCATTGGCATGGTCTCCTTACTAATCACTTTCACTTCTCCCTATCCTGGGCGTCGCGACGTTTCTATTGATTCCGCATGTGATGAGATCTTCATTGACAACATTGAGCCGTCTTTGTTTCGGCCTCCCTTTCCGCCTATGGCCGGGCAAGGCAAGACTCAACGCTCTCCGTGCCACATACTAAGGTGTTAGTCGCATTACATGTCCAAACCATCTATGCCGGTTTTCTTGGAGCTTGTCAGCAACGTCACGTACTGGCTTCTTCACACGTACTCGTTGCGGATTTTATCGAGCATCGTTGTAACGATGTTGCATTCCACCTGCACGCTGCATATTGTTTTCATACCTCATTTCTTCATCTCATCCTGTCCGCTTTTCAAAACTTCATTTCATTCCAAAATTTATTCCCTAATTTCATTTTCGAATCACATCCCTTTTCATTTGAATCACACATCATTTTCATTTGACTCATTCCACTTCCATCTCTTATCCTAAACGGACATTCAGGAAAACCTACCTACTTATAAAGTATAATTATAATTGTTATATCAATCTGTAATATACTGAGACTATATTAAGTGAAATAAAGTTATAAATTAGTGTTGTTTAGTCTTCAACTGCTTTCCACTACATCTGCCTACACCTACTCTGTACCTATTTCTTATGTGGGAACTCACCTGACTGCACTGGGACAGGTCAAGGTCCCACATCGTGACTCCACACATCCACCTTAGCATCTTTATTTCGGCAACCTGAATAGTTTGAACATGCTGTTGTCCAAGTGTCCCTCCCATAGGTGAGGACAGGTCTAATGATAGTCTTAAACGAGACCGTTAATTTTTACAGGCATCTTTTCGCAGGTTAGAAATATGGATTAAAGAAAATTAAAGTATTAATATGCTAAATTTAAAAAAGTCTTCTAATGAGCGGTGGTCATTGATACAGATAAACACCAACAGAACAGTCTTCCGTCACTGACATAGATTCTTTCTACTCTCTTCTTAACAAAGCTATGGACACTTGGACACAACAATTCGTGGACTACTGCAAGGCTTTTGACTCGTTGGAACACGAAATGATTTGGCAAGCACTCAAGAATCGAGGAATCCTTCACAAATACATTAGAATAATTAAAAACGTGTATAAGAACTGCACAGCTACTGTCAAACTTGAGAAGGAAGGTGAGGAAATAAAAATCAAAAAAGGGGTTCGACAGGGAGATCCATTGTCACCAAGACTGTTTACAGCAGTTCTAGAAGATGTATTCAGAAAGCTCGATTGGGACAACCGTGGTCTAGTCATTAATGGAGAACACCTAAGCCATCTGAGGTTTGCAGACGACCTAATAATCTTATCACAAACAAAGACCGAACTAGAAAGAATGCTGAATGACTTGGTCAAAGAAAGCCGAAAGGTAGGACTAATTATGAACACTGAGAAGACAAAAGTTATGACAAACGAGATACAAGAGCCAATCACCATTGATAACAATACAATAGACTATGTCAACGAGTATACATATTTGGGCCAAACTATATCACCAGAAGACTTAAGGGTCGATACCATGTAAACTGGGTTTGCGCGGGCAACAAGTTTGTACAGAATGCGTTTGATTTAAGTCAAATAATGTATACACATAGATAGAGGAAGAGTTGGGACAGTAGACGAAAAAAAGGATTTTTTAAAATATTTTGTAGTTTTCCTAAAAACAAGCATTGAATTTACCCAAAACCATGCAAAACGATAGTTATGGCTTAAGTAGAAAAGACCACTAAGAAAATTATATACCTAGTTATAGGTGAATAGACTAGCCAGTAGACGAAAACCGTATTTTGCACGCCTCTTAAGCGAAGCGCATGAGGTAGTGCTCTACTCTCGCCTTACAAAAATCAAGTGATTTTTTTAACTAAATGTGTCTATTTATTTTCTATCGCACTTGTACAATAATATTTACACATAAATGTCAAGGAAAAACACTAGTTTCAACACTTATGACATTTTTAAAAGACATTTTGCCTTTTAAATAAATAAAAACAATGTTTAATAAAATCATTTTGTGGACGTCCGTGTGTCTGTATGTATGGAAACTGGCGTGGTCACGATAACTCCCGAAAAACTTATCTGATCAAGTCCATTTTTTTACGCTTCAGTATTATCCAAAACTAAGTCCTTTCGAAGATCACGGTCTAATTCAATGTAGTTTAATCGTAATTATTATTATAAAAATACAGGTGACATATTAAAAATAATTTTGGATGTGAGGTTTGTTGAAAGAGTTAATACCTATGTATGATGAGTACGAATGTGTAACTGGCAAGTAAGAAAAGAAGTAAAAAGAAATTTGAATAAAGAATGTTGTGATTTTGTTTGTTTTATTAAATATGAAAGACGAATAAATGTAAAAGAAGCGATAAATTAGTTAATATTTTATTTAATTTGCATTAACTAATTGAGAATGAAAATAACAATCAGTGGTAACACTTTTCTTGACATTAGTGACGTATTCTTGTGTCTTTCTTGTTTTTGCTTAGTTTTTTTGAGATTTCTCAAAATCTACCGGTCCGAATCGGTTTAAATTCACAGGAAATCTGAGTTGTATAGAACTCTTTGGAAAGCTACTTGTTTGGTTCCGATCGGTTTAGTTGTTCAAGAGTTATAAGCGGGTCACATACATACCCACACACACATACGGATAGGGTGCATGACACTTGCTCGTGAGTGGTCAAGGAAGATTCCTGAGACCTTTAAACGTCGAGATCTGCTAAAAACTCGACTTTTCAAAAACGGGGTGAAACTAATACAGATACAGATACACTATCACGTCTTTATCCCTAACGGGGTAGACAGAGCCAAGGGCGGTAAAGCCCAGGCCACTTTTAGCGTAATGGTGGGCATGAAGGTGGAACGTGTGGTGGGTGAAACTAATAACGTCCCGAATTTTGAAAATTTTCAATTTTCTCAGCGGGAACTTAAAAATAAAAGTTAAAAATAATCTCCAGTCATGCGTTAAAGCCGACACATACTTTTCTTCGTTTTAAGTTAGCAATAAAACGTAAAAAATAAAAGTGAAAAATGAGATTATGAGGCGTGCACTTTTAGATTTTCTAAACTATTTTTAATTTTCATTCAGAAAAAGTAATTGTAAAGAAACCTGAAAGAAATATTTTAGAAAATCTTGCTACAAACTGGCTTGTTTTTCTGCGTAAAGAAATATTCTAACAAGGGATTGCATATATTTTATAAAAATAAAGGCTATTTTGAAACATTATTCTTAATATTTGCTTACAATGCAATCACGCAATAATAAAAAAAAAAAAATTAAAAATTGGATGTTCTGCAACGTTTTTGACAGAATTCTCTGAAATGGCGGCCATGTCTCCATTTTCGAATTACGTAAAATTGCTTTACAGTCTAAAATACTTCAATAAAAAACTATGTACAAACTGCCAAATTATGTCATACTTTTGCTACACTATGGTACAGTTTTGACATTTTGTTGACGTTCAAGCAAAGATGTAATGCTATCGCAGATACGGCATCGCACTTTTTTTTTTTAATTTTATTAAAAATTAAGTCTATTAAAAATATAATTTGGTTTGATTTATTACCTATATTTTTTAATTGGCGATTAGGGTGTAAATCGGATTGGAACTTTCTCGGGTCGCGGAATCATATTAACTGTTTTTGTAATAAAAGGTGCTGTTTAATTAGGGTTTTACAATTATTTTGAGGGGTGATTCAGTCTGAAATTTTGAACAACTTTTCCCCATGAATGTATATCAAAATACGAATTGACATTATGCGTAATATATCGAACCACAGGCTATACTAGATCTATACTTGGCTAGGCAGGCAGGCTATAGTAGGCTATTTATCTATACTAATATTATAAAGAGGAAAGATTTGGTTGTTTGTTTGTTTGCATTACATGGCTCCGAAACAACTGGACCGATTTAAAAAAAACTTTCACCGTTGCAAAGGTACACTATCCCCGAATGACATCTTCTTTGTGTGTACCAAGGGCGAAGCCGGGGTTGACTGCTAGTATAGTATAATGATATTAAAATAACAGTCAAAAAACAAAAAAAAATCTGCATTTTCATACAAAAGTGTGCAGCCGCCCGGGCAATTTGTATAGGAACCGATTTTTTTGGTGTTTTTACTGTTTTTAGGGTTTCGCTTGTCTGTCTGTCCGTAAGTCACAGCCAATTTGCTACGAAACTATTAGAATGATTTAGTTGAGATTTAGTACCTACACTTATGTAACTTAGTGACCCAAAGATAGACGTATAACGTAAATAAATGAAATTAAAAAAAGGGGGCCACTTATGGTGGGTAAATTAGACATTAAAAAAAGTTTTGATAACAAAATCGTGTGACATATCAAATGAAAGAACTTTTTATGACAATTTTAAATACATATTTTTTTTATTATTTCTTAGATCGGTATTTTTAAGTTATTTAAGAAAATGGGCGAAAATTGACCCCCCCTACTAAACAACTGGACCGATTCAGTTGAAATGTGGTGCACATAATGTAAATTTGTGACCCAAAGACGGAAGTAAAATGTAGGTAAATGAATAAATCAAAAAAAAATGGGGCCACTTATGGGAGATAAATGAGACATTAAAAAAAGGGTTTTATGAACTATATCGCGTAAAATATCAAATAAAGGGGCATTTTATGATAATATTAAATATATTTTTCTATATTTTTTAAGTTGGTGTTTTTGAAGTTATTTTTGAAAATAAATAATAAAAATACCCTTATCTCCGAAACCACTGAACCCAAACTTTTGAAGAATATACAGTTAATAGTTCTTTACCTGTAGATTACAGGAAAACCTATTAGAAGATAAAAAATAAAAGGGTGCGATAATGCTAATTACTGCTTCATTAATCAACCAATTTTTTTAGCTGTTTTCAGGAAAAGATTTATTTTTAGTGCTCTCTGTTGATTCGTTAAAAATATTGTACAAAATCAAACAGTCAAGTCATTGATTGAGCACAAACAGCTGCTAAGCCAAGACTGTTGATCTGTTCAACGTGAAATCCTTTTTTACCCTCCGTATTTACATAATAAGGTGAATAGAAGTGAAAGGTGTTACGATTGCAGATGGTCGCTAAACGTATTGTTTCACAAAGAAAATTCAAATGTGTACATTTTCTGTCAGTGGAACACAAAACATGTAATTTTCCAAGTCACCGCTTGCGTAAAATACTATTTGATTGTATTTTTGCGAATGTCCTGTCAGCGACAAGTAATATTGATTTACGCAGAAATATCATAAATTTGTCTATGGTTCCCTAAAATGTCAACTTAACCAAAATGAACCGGCCACGTGCCGTGACGGGCCACGTGCAGTGTAGGGTTCCGTAGTCAGTACCTACTTGTTTTATGTAGCTAACAACTGCCTAACTTTAGGTCTGAATTGAGTCCATGATACTGAACAACTTTCACCAAGGAACAAACGAAATACAAAAAATATTTTTGATCTCTTACACACAAGATTTGGCAAAATGTAATATTTATGTAATATATGTATGGAATATGTAAGGACAAATCACACTAATTAAGCTAGCCCCAAAGTAAGTTTTAAACTTGTATTATGGGATACTAACTCAATGATACTATATTTTATGATAAATACATACATAGATAAACACCCAAGACCCAGGACAATTTGAAAAAGACCATTTTCTAACTTGCCCTGGCTGGGGCTCGAACCCAGAACCTCCGGATTAGCGGTCTAGCGTGTTAACAATTACGCCACGGAGGTCGAATGGCAAGCAAACATTTTCTTTTTATATTTAATTATGTGTTCCTTAGGAAAAGTTGTTCAGTATCATGAACTGAATCCACCTTGAATTAGTTTAGTACAGGAAGACGTTATATACTACTGCCGTGAATTTTTTTAAGTGTCCATAAACAACTGTTTGACTGACAGAGAGGGGAGACACATGATTCTAACAAAAATTTGCAATCAAAAACCAAATACTTCACAAACGGATTGCTAAAACGAAATAGGGTGTTCATAATCTTACAATATTTTTGAAAGACCTATTCAACGACGTCTCACACCACACATATTTTTTTTTCAGTTTATATTACCACATATCCATGCCCATGCCCAATTACAGCTTTCTAGTACTAATAGTCTATGAGTAAAACTGGGGACAGACAAACAGACAGACATGACGAAACTATAAGGGTTTCTTGTTTACTACGGAACCCTAAAAGCTGCGTGAAACGAAACAGATTCTCTATTCTAAGGGTTCTTTGTCATTTGCGCTTTAACAAATTTCAAAATACGAGTAATCAAAACCACGTGTGCAAATATTTCGCATTTGCGCTGAAAGAAAAATAATGAAAAGTAAAGGTAACACAACCATCAAAGGCAAACTTTTTAATACCTGTATTTTACCAGTTCTAACTTATGGGTGTCAAACATGGGCAGCAACTAAAGACCAAACTAAGAAACTGCAGACATGTCAAAATTCTAGTGAAAGGAGTATGATGGGGAAGAGGCTGACCGACAAAATAAGAACAGAACTAATACGGAAATGTACAAAGACAAGAGAGGTAACACTAACAATTAAAAAACTTAAATGGAGATGGGCGGGCCATACAATTAGGGGTAAGGATAAATGATCCAAAACGATAATGAACTAGTACCCAAGACACTTGACAAGGAAAAGAGGAAGACCTCGCAAAAGATGGGTGGATGACATTAGGAAAGTGGCTGGAGCTACCTGGACTAGGAAAGCAGGAAACAGAGAGACGTGGAAAGGATTGGAGGAGGCCTTTGTCAATGGACAAATGGACGAAAAAAGAAAATAGTAAATTAATTTTATTTATTTTTTGTAAAGTGTAACAAGTTCCGAATAAAGGCTTTTATTATTATAAAGTATTAATATAAGTATCAAGATAATACATAATATTCAGGACAAAAGGACCATGCAATATTGAAGCGAGTTTCCGATTAGCTGTCGGACAGGGCAAGGTAATAACCTGCGCTTTATGATAAAGTTAATTAGATAGAACATTCGTTCCCCCGAGCAAGAGACGGGCGCCTTTGGAAAAAAAGGCAAAGGAAACTGCAAACGAAATCTGCATGCCTTCTTGAGTGAGAGTAGCACGCTCTCGTATATACAATAGGGGTTTCTCATACCAGTTAAGGACATGTTCTTTTTTTCTTTCTTTTAATGTGTAGGTGACAGATTTTTCAAAGTGATTAAAAGCAGCTGAGACATTTTAACAACTGCTACGAGTATCTAACTGTAAAAGCTGGGGCCAACCGCTAAAGCTGGGCGAGGATGTGCTGTATTTTAACAATAAATAAAATAAAATAAAAATTTATTTATTCAGACAAAAACGTCCATTTAGTGTTAGTTTAGTACAGAACTTACAAAACTATGTTAGTATATTTTATAAATTAATTTAAATATTTTCTTGTCTCACTGGGCGACCCCGGGACAACCGCATGAGCATGTACCCAGTGCCGCACAATTGGACAATCAAATTTATATCCTATTACCCTCAGAATAGTGTTGGCACTGCCGCGCACTCTGTGCATCAGCGATGCGATCCGCTTACGTAAAACGGCATGAAAGCCATCGACGTGAGCCTGCGCAAACATATTGGATGCACTGCAGTGTCGCGGAAACCCCAACATCACTCTGAAGGCATCATTATATTGTACTCGGAGAGCATTGTAGGCGCGCCGCGTATAATTAACCCACAGATTGCATGTGTACATGGACTGGCAGAAGGATTTAAACAAAGTTATTTTAACTTCTGTACCAGATCGAGCGAATCTGCGGGCCAACATATTGCAGCGAACCGCCAATGCCCTCCTTTCCCTTTCCATATCACTGTCGTCCTTCAGGTCTTCGGTTACCACATGACCCAAATACCTAAAAGACGGCAACAGCCGGCACATCGACTATTTTGCGACCCTTTGACTGGAAAACCATGAACTCAGTCTTCCCGACATTGCAAATAAGACCATGACTATCAGCAAACCTCTCACAGACGACTAACAACCTTCTGAGTGCCGCGATTGATGGACTCAGCAACACGGTATCATCAGCATATGTAATGCTATTTACACATTGGCCGTCAATTGAGCATCCTACACGTGTGTTGCTCAGTTCAACAATCAGCTGATTTATGTACAGATTGAAGAGTGACGGAGATGTCAGGCCACCCTGTCTCACCCCACACTCCAATCTATACTCCTCAGAAAACTGTCCAGACCATTTGACCTGGTTAGACTGGTGCTCATACCAGTACTTGAACATGTTTATTACATCCGGCGGTAAACCAACATCCACCATTTTAGGCCATAGGATGTCAATGAATGTCATTTTGTTATTGACAGTTAGAAAGAGATTAAGATGGTATAATCCATATACCTAGATTTTTTTACTGTGGAAAAAGACCACCACAGCCGAGTGCTACAAACAATACGATAACGGCCACCCTCTGTAGTAGTCTCTGTAGACAGATACAGCGATCCAAGTGACATGGGCAAGTATTAGTACGAGACGTACATACGAGTATGTCCCGTTGTCTGCCGGGCAGAAACATCGTCACACGAAAATTAGATTTTTCAAAGTATACACTATTTCAATTTATCTTTTTTGTTAAAGTTGCTAAGTTATCTTACCTTGGAAAGATGGTATCGTGCTGCATTACCGATTTTTCGTAGAAAGTACAAATACAAACCTTTTAAAGTTACACAAAACAAATTTCTGGTCACATTTTTCTATGTGTAGGTATACAAAATCATATTGGTTGTTAAAACATATTAAATCATGGCTCAACTTCAATATCTCTCGCCTTTACATCGTAATCTTGCTGTTGGAAAATATTGCACCCCGATCTTATTGAAAGAGCAACCATATGCCTACAATGAAAATGTTTAAAAATATCATGTAATAGTAAACCAGCCTTTACCTTCGAATCCGTCAGGTCGCGCCGTGACGGATTTCGGCGCGACCCACAGGCGCGACCTCGTAGAACAATAGACTGCGGACACCCTTGTAACACAATGAGGGTTCGTCCGGCTGAGTCACACAGATTAACAGAATGTCCCTCTCATAGTAACGTGATCCCGAACTAGGGTTGCTGTCAGAGTAAGGTTGAATGGCCAACTTGATTGGGTATTGCTGTAAGTTTTAAACACGCTGACAAAGCACGTACTTTTACATGTGTTTCAGAGATAATTATGGATTACTTATTACAACGTGCAATGAAACCTTTACATCATACTATCGGTACTACCGATTCGGTAGTAAAGTACAATGAACTGCGATTATAATGAATAAACAAGCGTATGTTTAGAATGAAAATAACATTTAAAAAAACCGGCCCTTTTCCTTTGATCAGTCAGGTCGCGCCTTGACGGATTTCGGGCTCGGCGCGACCTCCTAGAACAACAGACTGCGGATACCCTTGTAACCCAGTGATGGTACGATCTGCTGAGTCATACAGATCAGCAGAATGTCCCTCTCACAGTAACGTAATCCCAGAATGAGGTTGGTCTTAGAATATAGTTGAATGACTGACGTGATGACGTGTTGCTGTTAGTTTTAAGCTCGCTGACAAAGCACGTGCTTGTTAATAATTAGCAGAATTTTTAACAATTAGTAACGATTGTAAAATATTGCACCAAATAGTGGTTTGTAGTTTAATCTCAATTGTATTTATTTCTTTTATTCTTAATAAACATTTGTCACACTAACAATATTCAAATAGAAAAAAAAATCAAAAAATATACATCAAAATGAGTGTACTCCTAGACCCTACACTTCATTTTAACTGATGTTATTTCAAAGAAGATGTATAAGAAAAAGCTACAAACTACTATCGTTTCGGAACGACCACTACTGAGAAAATTCTCCAAAAGAAAGAAACTAGTAGTAAATGGAAATTATGACCGAGTATATTCTATCCCACTATGATTATTTTGAAATCAATTATCCATACAAAAGGCGGACGGGACGGTACCACAGGACAACCGCACATATTCATTTGGAAGTTTGCGAAGAACGGACGCAGCCCGGAGGCGTAATTAGTTCTGCGTTCGGCGAGCGGAAGTCAAACAAAATAGTGATATCGCCGTCGCCGGTGCATGCTGCACGTGACGGCGGGCCCCCGTGTATGTGTGCGAGGACTAGATTTAGTCTAGAGAATACATACATCTATACTAATCCGTGGTCCAGTGGTCAAGACGTTTGCTTCGTGATCCGGAGGTCGTGAGTTTCAAATCCCACTGGGAAGCATACTCTGTGAAAAGATGTTTCCAGTTTGGTTAGGATACGAGTATTGCAGGCTTGAATCACCTGATTATCCGAAAAAAAAGGAAGGAGGCTTCGGAAGGCACGCTAAGCTGTGGGTCCCGAACGCTGTCTAGTGTTTGTTTAAATCTATCTTAGGATTGGTTCTGGTCTACCCTTTGGGTTGCGGAACTCAGACGGCAGTCGCTCTGTGTTAAAACCAGTAACGTCGTCAAATCACCTAGGTTAGGTAGCGGACCACGGGCTCTGAAGCGTTACCGCTGAGGATGCAACCCGAAATACGCTCGGATAATGAATAATGATACATCTATACTAATCACGTACTTGTTCCTTACGCTTAGGGTAGAGACCAGGACTTTAAACCCAAATGCCAATTCAGCATAACGATGGCCTTGGATAATAAGGGAATCAAAATGATGACAGTATGCTAGCAGCATCGCCTGTTGACATTATTCCCCTATTATTTTCACCTATTTTTTCCACCGACTTTTACGATCTGCACGGGAAAAAGCAGCTGGAATATTCTAGTTTCTTTTTTTCTACTGCCAAAACTTGGGAAAATTAGCGGAGATTCTGATAAATGTCATCTTTAAAATTATAACACAAAATTATAATTTTATAAAACTTACTAATAGTAATTATTCCTTCACACATCCATTCATTAAAATAATAGTAAAACAATTAACTTATGTCAATATTGTCATATGTCATAGCAACTTTTATCGCATTAGGGTTTTCCTGTAAAGATGGATAGTTTGTATAAATAAATAAATAAAATAAAACATAAAAATGCACCAGTTGACTGCTGAATATTCTTACTAATTATTATAATAAAATCCAATAAAATATTAAATTACGTGTTTGCAACAAGAATTAATGTACATTTGCAAAGTCTATCAATTAATGTACAGTCGCAACTAGGATTTAGTATCTTCTTATTGATGACAGCAAGCATTGGGTGCAACTAATTCACTTAGATTCCGTTTACACCTTGCTACGTAAGCACATACAAAGTATAGTCCAGCTACTACAAAGTAAAATAGGATGCCCTAAAGAAAAGTTAATTGAATGGGACGTAATAAATATTATTACACATACTCTTTTTTTCCCGAAACAATTTTGACGGCATTTTATTCCAGTTTAGAGATTTTACTAGTTTCTAGTTACACACAAAACTTTAAACAAAATTAAGTAATGAATGAATGGTGTTTCCTGTTGATTTTATATTTATTATACAGGCTTTAACATAAACATAACATCACCTAACAATATCAGTCTATAATAAAGTAGAACTGAATTCATATAGTACTCGCCACTACATTATCTTGCTACATTTTAATCGTAGCAAAGAGCTACGCCGAAGCAGACGCCTACGTCGTAGTGCAACAAACATACAATGCAAACTTAAAAAAAAAAAAAATAGTACGGTGTTTTTGTTGTAAAACTTGCGTAAAATTAAAACGATAGGGTTAAAATATTAAAATTGGAATATGCCAAATCGTTCACAGCTAATCTCTAAACTAAGCGAGGGCAAAAATTAAACTTTTCTCAATTAAATTCATAGAAAGAACGTACGGGCGAAGTTTCACGCTTTCATCTAAGATAAAACCGACCGTCTGGCCCTATCGGGTGTGGATTAATAATAAAGGAGAGTCTAACTCAGATTTCAGAGTCCGCAAAACTTACGATAGGAAATAAGCTCGAAGACATCGGAAGCTTTAAGACTTTATTTTTAGTAGAAAATATGATTTACTAGTTTGGCTGCTGACATTTTAGATGGTCAGGAAGTAAATCATCTAGGTTTTATAAGTAGTTTTCTCACGGGAAAGTAACTAAACATTTGACCATTTTGTAGCAAACACATGAAGTAAGTATTGTAATTAATAAGCACGGGTAACAAGTATTTAAAAAATATATTTTTAAAAACAAGATTTTATAATAATAAACTAAAAAGTTAGTGAGACGAATCAATCGAGCCCAAACTTGGTGGGGTTATGTCGTTTTATCATGGAGATACCATAACCACCTCCCGGCTTCATCATTAGATCAAGTTAGCGGTACCATAACATTGCATTGTCACCCAACTTACATAAGTATGTGATGTTTCAGCTCAATCGAATAATAGTAAGTGGATCTAATTTAGCTTGCAAGCACACAGACAACGGGACAGGTGAAATTAAATAAAAGCTTTTAAAAAGGCATTTAAGACACGATGAGTGTATACGAAGAATGTATACTCTTATAAGAACTTACTTGTACAAGAATATATTCAAGACTCCAAATTTGTTACATGATTGAGATTAAGTAATATTTAGCCCAAACGAGTTAAAAAAGGATATTTGAGTGAAAAAAGTAAACACGCCAGAGAACCTTCGAGGGTCGAAAAGAAATTTCACAATAACTCTTTGTAACTCAAGCGAAGCGAGACAAAATGCATAAGTCTATTACATACAATTCTTACTCAACTTCTTCAACTTTCTATTGCGATCTTATTAAGTACGTAAACATCCAACACGCGTCTCAGATACACAATAAATTCCATTTATTGAAAAAAGTTAGAAGCTTGATTGCACAGTCTATACAACTAAACAATACAATGCGCCAGTAAAACAGGCGAGTAGAGTGGCGACAGGTTTGAGAATACCATATGCTACGAGCCATCAACTTTAACTTTCAAGCATTCGACTGATTTATGAGTACATTGATAAGCACTTTTTAGTATGCGACAGCCTAAATCTTTATAAATAAATGTAAATATTTCTAATACATAAAAAAATTATGTAAATAGATATTAGAGAGTAACTCGTAACAAAGAGAAATTTTGCCTGCTTACCTCCAAAATTCACAATTAAGATGATAATGAAATTAATATACAGAAACGTACGAGTGCTAGCAAACGGATAATACTACGTTTTATAACATCATTCGTTCCTTTCTTTACTCTTAAGCTCTTTCCGTCTTATTATAAAACCCAGACTAACTTTGTTACTAGGTTTAAACCATTATTCGCCCAATTAAACATCTAGTAATATCACACTATCTCACTTGTCAATTTCAGCTTGATTGGGATGTATAATGGTTTAAACCTAGTAACAAAGTTAGTCCTTTTTTTAAAATAAGACGGTTTGTCATTTGTTATATTTTTAGAAAAGAAGTCTACATTAAAGCCATAACGGGTCAAGTCATATATTATTACCTAAGCTAAACTTTTTATTATATCAAATATATACATTTTTAATTTATAATTTTTTTATTTGTTTACATACGTTTAAGGACACTCACTATAAACGTGACCACACTGCGAATTAAATTTTGTATACAACCAAGTTAATAAATCACTAGCCTCCTTTACTAAAGTCGAACAATATGAACAAAGCTTGAGAAAATAATAAAAGTATCGGGGCGAAGTGGAGGTATCGAGGACGATGGGAGAGTCGTAGAGTCGCTCACAACTTCTTAAAACTCCGTTGTCGAGTCCGCAAGCACTAACTTTTATTACAAACTTGAACCAATAGACGCTCCAGTTATAACTTTCGAGCAGATATTACAAATTAGTGAAGAGAATTGAATAAATGCTAAAGTTGTGTTGAATAAACGTTTTATTATTTTGCTATATCGCCCTTGTTATTCCACTTTTACGAAGATATAATCCTCTACTCAACATGGTAATACAATACACATTGTGTTGCTGAAGACACATGCGAAAAATTGAATCAACAAAATCTTACAGGATCCTATGTGGAAATAGGTAATCAGATACAAGGTGCATAACAAATCCATACAAGTATTCTGTTATTTATATTTATATTATCCTCGGAGAAGAAAACGCCGGACAGTGCATACCTATACATATTTAGAACATACAACCGCATGCAGAAATTTAAAATTAAAAAAGGTTTTAATAACTGAATTTATAATCACTCGCCTTATTTACTGAACAATATGAACAACGATTGAGAACATTTAACAATGAGCTATTTAATATAAAAGCAGAGATACGGATACTGATACACTATCACGTCTTTATCCCTAACGGGGCAGACAGAGCCTAGGATGGCAAGGCCCAGGCCACTTTTAGCGTGATGGTGGGCATGATGGTGGAAAGAGGAAATCATAATAGTGATGGGTTGCTAACCGCATCGCCTATTCGTATGATTCAGATTCTTGCCCATTCCCTCGATCGGCTTTTACGATCTGCGCGGGAAGAGAAGCAGCTGATACATTCTATGTTTTTTCTTTTCTCCCAGACCAGCATGGAAAATAAAAGTAGAGAATATAAAAATACGTATAACACTTAGCCACGTGTCATCACCAAATTACGTCTCGTTGCAGCGGACGTCTCGGTCTCCCAAAACGCAATAAAAAAGCACTCCGGCTAATTTGCACCTGCCCACCATAGACTTGCACTTGTATGGGTAATTCACTAACTAACCATACATGTGGTTAGTTGAAATCACTTCTTCTTATAAAATAACTAAGATTTGCGAACTCACTTATCACTGCGTTTGAATATAACGTCGAATTATTCTTACACGAATAATTAAATTTTTAACAAAAAAAAAACAACCGACTTCAATTTTTTTAAGGAGTTTCTTCCATTTCCCAAAGTTCTTCATCATATCTTCACCAAATTAAAATGGGATCAACTTGGTAGTAAAGGCTTTCAAATAAAAAAAGAATCATCAAAATCGGTTCACAATTGGCGAAGATAACGCGTAACAAACATACATTAAAATAAAAAAAACACATACAGTCGAATTGATAACCTCCTCTTTTTTGAAGTCGGTTAAAAGGAAAAATCACTAACACTATAAATGTCACGTTTAATATTATAGACGAGAAAAACCACTGTATTTTTAAGTACGTTTCGATGTATGCTAATGCCCAATTACCCCTGATAATAGTATTTTTTCTAGTTTCTACTGAGATAGGTGACCAAACCTGTAAGGCTAGTTAGAGAACATGTCACTCTAAGTCGTACACGCTACATTACGGGAACCGAGACAAATTATTGAGATAATCACATCTGACTTAATTTAATTTCTCAGCGCAATAATTCTTACTATTCATCAAATGCCCAGGTATTTATTTTGTTGCAGTAGGCAAAAAGAATGTCAATGTTATTTTTCAATCCTGTACACAATCGACATTCGTCATGTGTAGAAAATAATTATAAACAATATTGCACAACGTTTCAAAGAATGTGTTACTAATATTAACCAATTTATACCAACAAAGTAACGAAATAAATTTAAAGGATTAGAATAATTGTGCTACCTTTAAAAATCCATTCGACTGAGCGCTGGTTTATATGGAAGGACGGATTTTTTGATTTGATTTGATAATTTCATTCATTTTAAAGCAAGTAATTCATAATCATAGACTTGCTTTTTAATGTTAAAATTATCCCCTACGAAAAAGCCCTCCGCTTTAGTTAATCAAAATCCATCTTTGAATGCTACAAACATCGACGTGATTTTAATCATGCATTCACGCGTATAATTACGGCTTGTATTTGTATTAATCAATCTTTAATTACAGACCAGCAAGCCATTAATTTATCAGTTGAACACGAGTATTTCGAGGCAAAACATCGTCAATTTCTGTGCACTTCGCTCATCTATCGCAACAGTGACAAAATGTGTGTCTATCTGTATGTAGTGAGAAATGAACTGGGCTCGAGTTGTGTGGATCCATACGTCTAGGTTATGTTACGTTACCGTGCTGGCATGCTCGCCGTGGTGAAACTAGGAATATAAATGTCGGTATCATATAGGCATTTTGTGTATACTTTACGATCTAAATTGCGGTGAAAAAACTGATTTTACCGAACTGGGTTCTCTTCGGCGTATCTTCTCAGCAGTAGTCGTTCCGAAACGCTAGTAATTTGTAGCTTTTGCACTAAAAATAATTTAAAAATAAAGAACTTCAATAAATGATTTAAAAATAATGAACTTCAATAAATAACATAATTATCTTGCATTAAATAAAAAGTTTTGACTTTGATTTAATAAGTGTTTAGTGAAAGGGTGACTTTAACTAAGATATATATCTAATGTAATGGTTATTTTTTAATTTCCAAAAGTTTTTAAATAATTTGTGAACAAATGAGTCGATTTTTTTTTAAATCTTACACCTATTGTACATCGTTGTACCATTAAAATATTTGTTGTTTTATAGCTTGTCCGTTACCGTCACCTGCACACTAGTAAGTGACATTCCAAGGTAGGAAAACTAACAAGAGGAGGAATTTGACACCTATTATTTACCTCTATACAACGTGGAAGGGATATACCCGTAACAAATCGAACCACGGTCTTTACTAGATCATTATTATATAATGAAATTAAAATAATACCTAAGAAACCAAAAAATATCGGCATTTCCATACCAAAGTGTGCAACTGCCCGGGCGATTTGTATGGGAATGTCGAAATTTTTAATACTTCAGTTTTAATTTTATTATACTTTAGTAAGCTAGTACCTATAGCCCGTGGATCGATTTAATACGGGTATGTCCCTTCAACGTTGTATAAGCAAGACTTTGTCGCATATTCTTTTGCAGTTTCACTATATAGGGCTTTGGTGTCGTGGACCACAACAAGTCTACGCTCCGTAATCCACGAGAAGTTTCTGTTCCAAAGTCACATTGATATTACATTAATTATTCAATATAGATACGTCGGGATAACCAGATAAATAGTTAACTTTTTCCAGCACGATATACCAGCCAGGGTTCCTACACACTTATTCGGGCCGGCTTTAATCGGCACAGCGGGATATATATGTAGATGAATGTTCGGGGAAAAAGGCGATATTATTGATTTGGGACGGCTTTGTTGTTCGACAAATACTGCGGAACCGACAATTCCGGCTTATTCGGGCCGGCAAGTATGTATCAACCCTAACCGTAGCTTTACGGAGTTATCATTGCAAACCTGTAGTATACTCCACCGGCAGCCGATGACGTCGCATTAAACCGATCGCAAAAATGATTGATGACCGGCAAACACCGCCCGACTCATTCAATTTGCTGTCACCATACAAAGTGCATTTTTATTATGAGACACGTGAATTTTCACGTTCATACGCTGCAGATGGATCTTGGTGTGTATTTTAAATGTAAAACATTCTCAATCTCTCATTGTCTTTTATATTTAATTTAAATCGTCATAGAAATAAATTTAAAACGTGCTGTTCCTTTGTTTTATTTTAAAAGAATACTTGAACCTCTACCAACAGGATCCAAAGGCTAATATTAACATAATTTGTTGGCGATGCTTATAGTTGTGCAATCTGGCTACTGCATGAATGATCTAGTCGCTAATTTTTTCATCATATTTACAATTTTCTATAATGACTTGGCACGGAAATATTTCGTAAATATAGAAGCATATAATATTTAGGTCTCGTAAAGATTGAGGTTAGAATATACCAACCGCACCGTCACGTCCTATTGTTCTACGTAGTCGCGTGAACCTCGTAGTCATATCATTAGCTTAGGCATAGAACTTGAGACTAATAGGGTTATAGGGTAGTGGCTAAATGTAATTAGAATCAAGCTATATGATTAATGAGCCTAGACAATGGAACTCAGGAATATACAGGGTCTATCAAAATGTACTAAAACTAATGACTGAAACAATTATTTCAGGTTCTGTATAATTTCTGGGTCCGATCAGCAAATCATGTTGGAAAATGGCCTTCCTTTTTCAAATAGTCCTTGGTTGTGGTGTGGTGTGTGGTGTTTATCTATTTAATTATTTATTATAAAGGAAAAAATATATATAATTAGAATGGAAAAAATGGAGAGAGGCCTTTGCTCAGCAGTGGGACACGTAATGGGTGGAAACAAATAATTATAAAATACACCATCGATGGGTCAGTAGGTGATAATACAAGATCAAACTTACTTTGGGGCTGGGTTAATCTGTGTGATAGAATCACATACAATCATAACATAAGGTTGATTTTACCCTCAAAATAGTTTTAGTATTTCGTTAGACGTTATATAGTAGAGATAAGCAATCTCAGGTGAAATACATAGCATAAGTAGACGGTTGTATGATCAAAATAAGATTACATCGTACGAGTAGTTTAAAAACAAACACTAACAACTACTGGGCGTGGTCTCATCAATCAAAGTTCGAGTTCTTGAAAGTATCGTACGCCATATTGGGTAATATAACTAAGCATAAACGCGGAAGCGGCATAAACTTAGCTGTAAGCACAGAATACTGCTGTAAGTAACGATTTGACGTCAACATTTGTGCAAAACAAAACAAAGTGACTATTATTAAGAGATATTATAAATATCCTACGATAATAAAGATATTTTGAATTTTGAATTTACGTTGTTTACTAACGGCAATGATAGGTTTTTATCATTGGTACAGACATTTCGTACCTACGTATTAACATTACTTGGTGTAAAATTCTTACAATTACCAAAAACTCTCATGCTTTTCCTTTCAATGTATTAAGGTTCATTGTGTCGCTTGAAGGTGTTCATATTTTTATTTAACCTGCGGTTAAATTCTAGTGGTGTTTTTCGCATTTCTGATAGATATTGCATTAGCATTAAGTTTGACCCATTGTTATCAATCCGTCATAAGATTGTGTGCAATAAATATAAATAAATAAATAAATAGCGATAAGTGTTAATAAAGATATTATAATAGTGATAAGTTTACCAATCAACTTCTATGGTTCTAGATATAACTCTTTGTTACTTGGTTATTCGTTGTTTTAATTTATTTATTTATACTTTATTGTAGATACACTTATTATATACAAATGTAACAAGTACAACATTCTCTAACTGTTAAACCTTTTGGGTCGATTGGAGAGCTTTATGAGGGTGTAAATAAAACTTAAATATATAAGCATATAAAGAAAACTTAAACTTAACTAATTTTTAAACATAACAATCAAAACACTTTGTCACTTTATTTACGCAGATAAGCCTTAAATGTGCTTTTGGCTTTAAAAAGTAATCCAGTCAATATATTTGTCCATCCATATGTGTGAAAATAAATATATGTAGTGGTCCTTTTTCAGCGTGACGCGGAACATCGGATGACGCAATGTGGACGGGCCTATTTCAGCGTGTGTTTGTTTGCTTGAGCATCGCATCACGTTTTCCGCGAGCACGTACGTTGACGCCCGCGCTGAATACTAATGCTCGCCAGTGGATAGGCGCCGCTCAGGTCTCGACTCTCGCATCCGAAAATTGGATTCGCATCGCATACAGTGCAATGTATTAACGCGGACCGGCCGAAACAATGCCCAATCAAATGGAAGTGCCGCCGCTGAATTTAGTTATGTTCTCGAATTTGTCAAAATTTTGCAAAATGTTAAAATCTGGATTGTTTTTAAAAATCATATGATGGATGGAATAAATATTTCCATGTTGATAGCAACAAATATAATTATTGCTTCGGTACCGGTTCCGGTAGTTCCGGTTTTTTCTTTTCCACATTCATAGAGAATGTGAAATGAAAAAATGAAAGTGGAGAAGAAAAATCTGGAATATTATATTCATATTTTTCTCATATTTTCGCTTTTCCGGTTGCATTCAAAATTATACTTGGAGTCCAGGGTGCGCTTTCCAGTTTTTTCTTCTCCATTGATGAATGCATGTCAATGGTCATGATGCCGAAGATAGTGCGAAGTGGAAAACCAGTAAATGTGTACTGAAGAGATTATTTGTTGCTGTCACCGTGAAAATATTTAACGGTGTAAAACAGCCTAATGGGATGTAATCCAGTCTGCTTAACGCTATTGTCGCGGACTCCTGGGCTTAACTACTCTGAGTGCCGACGCAGTTCAGAAATTAATAAACGACGTCCGATACTTGCTGTTGGCCAACGGATTAGGTTAACATGAATGTATTTACATTTAGAGCATGTAGAATGTGTTTCTCATGTTATGTATTGTTGTTAAGACTGTAAATGTAATATGATAGAATGATGAATAAATAAAATGAAATATGTGAAAGTCTCTTGCAAAATGCCTTTTCTATGATAGAAATAGTTTTGAAGGTGAATTCTTACATGGAATTACATTTTCTTACTTATCTTCATCTAAGCGCGTTCCCGGTTGCATCCTCAGATGTGCTGCTTCGGAACTTTTTCTTCTTCAATTATAATATGCACGTCATTTGCAACCCAAGAATGCCGAACACCATGCAAATTCGAGAATAAATATCCGGAACAGTTTAAAAGATTTAGCTTTAGTTTTTCCACCGGCCTGTCTGACGTCAGCCCTCTTTGGAAATGCATTTGTAGCACAAGATGTTTGTCCTTAGTTATTTAGTCGCCTTATGGTCCTATTCTAGGTGGAACCCACATGGTCAAATACATTTTCTTACTAATATTACCTATAAAACCAAATTTAAAAGATAGAACTTTTTTTTTTCAATAGCCATTTATGTCCCATAGTTGGACAAAAGCCTCCCCTTTTCGTTTCCAATAACTTCTATCCTCGGCTGATTCCCTTTATTCTTTATCGAAAGCGGACAACTCGTCTCTCCATCTCATCTTAGATAAAGAAAAAAAGATAGAACTATACATACATTCTAAATCTGAAATCACTCTTACAAAGAAAATTTATGAACATTATCTCTTTCAGACATTTTTCTCTTTGGTTAGCGTCGAGCCCACTGCATAATGGCGTGTATTGCCGTTCGTGATGAATTATAATCTGTTCGCACGTAATCCCGCTGCAGCGGCCCGGGGCATGAATCGACACTGTTTATACGATGCACCGCACTCGTTGTCCACTCGGCCTCTACTCGAATTATGCATTTTAATCTCCTTGTTCATTTATATTTTATGCCATTTGCGAAGAGTATCGTTACGCGATTGGATATTAAAGTTGCAGTTATTGAGGTGACGTGGGTTCACAATTATTTGTGTTAATTATATTTTTTTTTGTATTATAAATATAATACAAAAAAAATAATAAATAAAACACTGCGAAATATCGCCGAGCACGGCTCCGGCCCTTCCTTCGCTCTCGACGAATATTTCACTGTGTTTTATTTATTATTATTTTTTTGTATTATATGTATTATTTTTTCTGTAGCCAAAACAGATAGATATTTAAATAATGCATTGTTTGGTATAATTTTCATATAAAAAGGTGATTGTATAAAATAGTAATACGTATTTTAAAGGCAAATTTAGGCAAAATTAGAGGTATGTTCGTGATTTTTTTCTATCGAGCCAAAAATGCTCAATCGTGTTTTGGCTATTGTGAGTGTCTGTAGAAAATCCTTAAGACTTTTATGTAAATTTTTTGAGGAATAAACTGTAGTAGTTTAATAACAGTGATTTTTCAAAAACACGCACAGTATTGCAAATTGTGAACCCATGTCGCCTTAAAACACTATTCTGAAAATGTGTTCCGACTTTTAGTAACAAACGATATTTTATAGATAACCTTTATAGGCTAATTACCCGACAGATATTTTTGTTTTTGTTTTTTGACTGTTATTTTAATTTTATTAAACTAATCTAGTATAACTTGCGGTACGATTTATTACGCATATGTGAATTACACGTTGTATAAGTCATATATTCGTAGTTATTACTTCATATTTAAGATGAAACAGGATGATTGGATTGTAACTCATTAACGCAAAAAAAATCACGCAAATTAAATTTCTTCGAGGTATGGCGCCTGTAAAACATTTATTTGTTTGATAAAAATTGAAACACATTTTCAGAATAGTGTTTTCATAAATGGACGTTTACAAAACAAAATTAATAGTCTTCACAAAACATTAAGCCTGTTTTGTGAAGACTATTAATTTTGTTTAAAAAAGATTTATACATGTTAACTTAATCTGTTGGCCAACAGCAAGTATCGGACATCGTTTAGTCGTTTCTGAACTGCGCCGGCATTCGAAGCAGTTAAGCCCGCGCCAATGGAGGCAAGCAGAATCTGGATTACCTCCTATTACGCTGTTTTACACTTTTTAAATATTTCCACGGTGACAATAACGTAAAATTTATAAAGTTATAAAGTAACACATCATTTTTGACATTGCAAAATGCTTTTTGACCAATTCGAGTGCATAACTAAATTCAGCGGCGGCACTTCCATTTGATTTGGCATTGTTTCGGCCTGTCCGCGTTAATACACTGCACTGTATGCGATGCGAATCCAATTTTCGGATGCGAGACCTGAGCAGCGTCTATCCACTGGCGAGCATTAGTACTCAGCGCGGGCGTCAACGTACGAGCTCGCGGAAAACGTGATGCGATGCTCGAGCAAACAAACACGCGCTAAGATAGGCTCGTCCAAATTGCGTCATCCGACGTTCCGCGTCATGCTGAAAAAGAACCACCACGACCTTTATTTATTTTCGGATTTGATTTACAGTTATTCTATTTCAAAACTTTCAAATTACATATGGACGGATGACTATATTGATTAGATTACTTTTTCTAACAAAACCCACGATTCAGACTTATCTGCGTGAATAAAGTAACAACAAAGACCCACGTTAAAAATATCTATCTCGATTCATAGAAGTCGATTGGAAAAGCTAAGAGTTATCACTATTTTGAATCCTTATAAATACTTTTCGCTATATGAAAATTGACCTGCGTCCTAAAAATGGGAAAGAAGCTGTGTTATATAACGTCAGGACTGAGAACGGACTGTTATCTAACAAGAAAGAAGTTGTGAAGCCTCATCTTTGTAATTGAAACGTCTGAGTCCCGGTCCCGGGGACAGTGACGTAGATAATAGAGCTTATTAAATATGCCGAACCTCTCGGCTGCCGGGAACGGATTGAAAATAATCTCTTCGGTAGACATTTTTCAGAATTCGCGAGTGCCAGAGGACGAACGATAGCATCGGCGGCCAGATTGAAATTTAAAATGCGTAAGCCTCGCCGAAAAGACTGGAGAACTTCGGGGAGATATCAAATTAAAAAGATGACATACTATTAAAATTCTTTATATTTTTCGGCAGAAGGGTGCACTGAAATTTGATGCTAAAAGTACTATCAAGTTTAGTTATTAATAAAATGCGTAATTGAGAAATGATAACAATTACAATGTTGTACCTAAAATTTACGGAATACTTTGCAATAATGGACTCTTGATTGCAGTCAAAAAAAATTGATAACAGACCAGTTTCCACCTTTGCCACTATTTGTGTAAGAGTCTGTTAAAACTTTTTTAAAAATAATTAAAGGTTAAAAATGTGTGTAAGGGTAAAAACTGTTAGTTCCAAGAATAAAAGATGCAGTAATAAAGCACCCAAACAAAATTAAGACATGGTGAAAAAATACCACGCGACAAGGATATAAGGTACGTGATTCTGCATCTCGAAGTAACACTTAAGAAAATAATAAAAAATTAGGTACAACAATTTTTTTTAACTTAAATCAGGTTTAACATGGGTTTAACGCCATCCTTCCCTGCGAAGCATTAAAAACTTTACAAACAACCGGAACACGGCAGTTCACACAAAGGTCACTTAATCACAAGTTCATGCGGCACACTCATACCCAAACATACATACATACTAGTACGTATAACACAATATACGGTTGGATTTGAAAGTTGTCTGAATCCGTACGACGGCTCGACTTTGGCGATATTAATCAGACGATATATGCGGGCGCACACGTGTTCAACTTCAAGATTAGAATTTCTGTGTTAGCTCGTAACAATAATTGAGTCAGACGAACTGCAATTTGTTGGTTTGGCCGACAGTGAATACGTCCGCAAAATGACCCTCGTAAAATTTACAGTACAAATTGCTTCAACAGGACTTATCCGTGCCTTTTTTTGAATATTTCTTATTTTATAAAATGTGACATTCCACGGGTAAAGGAACCTTATGGACGCTGGCACTTACGACATTGTGTTTATTCATACTAAGTTAAATGTACGAATTATTTTTCTAAACGTCCTAAGCGCCAGCGTCCACAAGGTACCTTTACCTGTGGAACGTCACAAATGTGTGCATGACCCTCGAAAAATTTACATGGCAAATTGCTTCAACAGGACTTGTTCGTGCCTTATTTCTTATTTTTAGGGCTCCGTACAGGGTGCAAACGGGACCCTATTACTGAGACTCCTCTGTCTGTCTGTCTGTCCGTCTGTCACAGGGCTCTATCTCTTGAACCGTAATAGCTAGATACTTGAAATTTTCACAGATTACGTTTTACTGTGGCCGCTATAATAACAAATACTAAAAATAAGAAAAAAATAAAGGGGATCGTCATACAAAAAAATCTGTTTTTTCAGCGTTTTTAACTAGATCTTAATAATAGCATTAACTAGATACATGAAATTTTCATAGATTATGTATTACTATGGCCGCTATAATAATAATATAAATAAATAAATATATAAGGACAAAGCACACTGATTAAGCTAGCCCCAAAGTATGTTTTTTTATAAACTTGTGTCATGGGATACTAACCCAACGATACTATATTTTATGATAAATACATATATAGTTAAACACCCAAGACCCAGGACAATTTGAAAAAACCATAACAACAAATACTAATAATAAGATAAAGTTAAAAATTAAAGGTGGTCGTCATACAAGAAACGTATTTTTTTCAGCGTTTTAAAATGTTGTACGGAGGTACGGAACCTTTCATGTACGAGTCCGACTCGCACTTGCCCGTTTATTTATTTATTTTTGTGCCTTCTCCTGCTTTAAAACACCTTATTTTTAAAATGTTTATTAGCTAATGAACTACTTAAAGTTCCTCGAAAGATTTTTGTGGACTATAAACTCCTTACTAACGCACGTAGTAATAATAAATGAAGTCTCCAGTTTAAACTACAGCCTACTTTAGAAAAGCAACATATAAAAGCTTTCAATGCATTACGAAATTATTACCTAGGTACCTCAAACCTTTTTTTTTGCTTAGTCGTCATCGCAGGCTGGAATTAAAAACATAATGATGGGCCGTTTTTAGAAGAAGTCGTTACGAGAATGAGAAATAGTATTCCATTCGAATAGGACATTTCACGAATAGGTCGAAAGTCGACTGAACCAATTTGTACTACTACAAGCTCAAGATGGATTTGGTACACAGTCGTAAATTACGAAACACGAAGTTGGGATGGTGAGCGATAGACAAAGTTTTGCAATAAAATTGCTCAAAACTACCGCATTATGCTATGCACCACACTTGTGATCATGAATATTTTAGTTTCCGCACACGTTTATTTCACAACTAAAATAGAATGTGCAATCTGTTCAAAGAATCACTGTCAGTTTTTTTTCGTCAACGCGGATCATTAAATTTCGACAATAGGTACCTATGTTCATACCTACATACACCTACTTATGTACCTTCGAGCATTTATTAGTCATGTAATCATGTCTCTATGACATAATTACATGACATGAATAAATTCTCCAATTTTGAGAGAAATTTCGCCTGCAAACTTCAGTATGAAGATGGCACCCAATAATGACGATGAGATTTTCGAATATGTACACACAAAAAATCAGTTAAGAAAACGTTGCAAATGAAGTGACATTTTCTATTGCCAACCGTGCCATACTAATAAACGGGCAAGTGCGAGTCGGATACGTATATGAAGAGTTCCGTACCTCCGTACAATGTTTTCAAACGCTGAAGAAACACGTTTCTTGTATGACGACGATTTAATTTTTAACTTTATCTTATTTTTAGTATTTGTTGTTATAGTGGCCATAGTAATACATAATCGGTGAAAATGTCAAGTAAGTATCTAGATAATGCCATTATAAAGATCTAGTTAAAAACGCTGAAAAAAACACGATATTTGTATGGGGACCGCCTTTAATTTTTAACTTTTTCTTATGTTTAGTATTTGTTATTATAGCGGTACATAATTGTAACGCAGTAATACATAATCGATGAAAATTTTAAGTGTCTAGCTATTACGGTTCAAGAGATAAAGCCCTGTGACACGACGGACAGACAGCGGAGTCTCAGTAATAGGATCCCGTTTGTTTGAAATGAAATGAAATGAATTTTATTTTGCATAAGTATGACACTTATGCAAAATAAAATTCATTTCATACAATAAATGGAATACATTGAACAGGATCGGTTATAGGTGGATAGGTTACTAGGTACTACTTTTTTGTACAATATAACAGAATACTTATTACAATTGCCAATAGTATAGAAAATTTACGGAATAAAATTTGTGAAAATTAAATGCGATTTGGTTCTAAATATTCATTACCATTATAAAAACTTTTTTCAACTAGCCAATCATGAAGTTTCTTTTTAAAAAGTCTATTAGGTAGGCTTTTGAATTCATCAGAAACTCTATTAAATATTTAAACGCAACCTCTAGAACATATGATAGTTCTACTAGCAGGCAAGAGCAAGCGATCCGGATACCTACAGCTATAGCTATAATAATCGCCTCGTTTTCTGAACAGGTGCTTATTATTGATGACAAAAACACAGGTTTCGTATAGGCCTGGAAGAGTTAAGTGTAAGTTTTTTGAAATTTTTTGGTTACGGACCCCTAAAAAATACAGTTTTCATTTCTTAGAACTGTTTTTTCTATTTCTTTTTTATAATGATCTGTCCTTGTTTTTAAATTATTATATTACATGACATGAATAAATTCTCGAATTTTGTAAGAAAATTCGCCTGCAAACTTCAGTATGATCAAATTGATCAATGATGATGGCACCCAATAATGACGAAGAGATTCTCGAATTTGCCGAGTGCCTTTATTACACTAAAATATTAAATGCTACTTACCTATTTGAATTGTCACAATGTCAGTGTACTAAATGTAGGTCGCAGCTAGGTGCTGCATTTGTAAAATTAATAACTACGAAAATGTTCGGCTTTGCCTTAACACACATAAAAATTAAATTCAGTTAAGAAAACGTTGCAAAAGAAATGGACATTTTCTATTGCCATCCTTGCCATACCTACTAAAAAAATACATTTTTTCGTAAAGTTTATTTATATGTATTTTATTGGAATTATTAATACCTTTCAACGGATACAACAAAGATGTTATTATAATCCTATTTGGTTTGTCAAAGGTAAACTGCATCTTGTATTTGAACAGTTCAAAAAAAATCTAAGTGTATTACAAAAAGTCCAACTTATTCCCACAATTACAAAATAAAGTAAATCCACAAAGGCTGTCAATTTCACCATTTCACTCATTTGTTCCGCATTGCCAATCCTTGTGTAATTTTGCATCAAATTAGTTCATTGGAATTTCCTTTTGCAATGTAAAGCGACTTACAGAAATTGTTTCATGCTTTTCGTTTTGAAATACGTAAGAGACTCGAGACATAAAAATAATTGATAAGTATTTTTTAATACAGTTGCTTAAAAAGTGGCGTATTGCAGGGACGTATAGCGTTCGAGATGTGGGCTATTACATACTCGTGCTTTTTTTTTACCTTGCCCGAACTCGTGCGTTCTCTTTCCCAACTGTCAAAATAATGTCTATTAAAAAGAAAAACCAACCATGAAGTTTTTACTAAAAAAATTCATAGGAGTTTTTATGATTTATGCAAATACGTATATTTCATAAAAGAAGCTACTAATTTGTTTCAATATCAGATTTAATGATTTGATTGAATGCGTAAGGTTAGGTTTCATTTCATCTCTTCTCATTAAATTTCATATCAATAAAAAAATTCTACTAAAGACTTGGCTGTATGGGCATAGTTCCCTTTGCCTACCATAATAAGTGAAGAAAAAAAATCTCTGCTTATATTCTACGGTTGGCGCCATTTTTCAGAATTTTTTTTTATTAAATTGCTTCATTTTTTCGCAACTGTATTAAAAATAGTCGTTCAGTACACGTGCGGAACCGTCATTGCAACTTGTTCCGACTGTCAACCCTCGCCTTTGGCTGCGCCTCGGCTCGAGTAGACATTTGTCGGAACTCTTTGCAATGACAGCCTTTCCGCACTTGTAATGAAATTTACTAATTTAAATCAGGTAGGTAAGTTCCATATTAGTTTAATCTTGTTTCTCGAAGGTACAGTTTGTAATAGGCATAAATGTATGAGTTATCGTTTGAGAAGTAAAAGATCATTCCCGTTGACCTCCACCTGCTTGTCATAATCATTGGCATAATCATAACATACACTACAACATCATCAACACTTTTTAAAAACTAAGCTGAAAAAAGACCCGAATAGTGGTGCGGTTTTTATAATACAAAATAATCAATATATTCCCCAAAACTAACCCAACTTATAATGTTCAGACAAGCCGTGAGTATCTTAAAATGTCTACTTGTAGCGCGTGTTTGTTTGTGTTGTTGTAATGTTTTTAAGTTTTCAACCCTTATATTTCCGCCATTTTGGAAATTGTCCGAAAACAGAATTGAGAAAAAAAAACTATATAAATTATCGGAGATAGAAGATAGAAGTAATTGGAAACGAAAAAGGGAGGCTTTTGCCCAACTATGGGACATAAATGGCTATTAAAAAAAAAATATATATCGAACCTGTTTATAAAATTTCACGAGAATCGAATGCGAAATGCGACCTGTAGGCGAGAACTAACCGACAAACTGACGGACAAAAGCATTTTTGGCCAATCTCGAAACTGAGACGCTTCGCTCGTTTAATCAATAATTTTATAATAAAATCAATTATTAGAAACTTTAATTAATTGCTTTTAATTCTTTGAATTGCTCATGTTCGACGGAAAATTTAAATGTCAAAGGTATCTTTCCCGTCGGTCTGCTAATGATCTCGTAGAATAAATTCTCAATCTATAAAAGGGCGTGCATCCTACAATTTCCTTTGAAGCAACTTCTTGGAAAGCTTACACAAATACACAGGGTGTTTGCTGAGGGTAACGATTTGCATTTCGTTTCCGATAACGTTTGCTACCTCATGTCATGAGGTACCTGATGTCGTAATTTTATTTACATAAGATAAAAGCTATTTTAGCATTCAAAGTGCAGTTAGATGTTTTCTTGCACTTCCAACTTCCAGCCAATTATGGCACTTTTTCCGATTGATTTTGTAAAGATTACTAGCGGCCCATCCCGGCTTAGCACAGGTAATAACACGTACCCCCCTGCCCGGGTTCCCATCTTGTCGCAATGGGGGGGCTCACAACCTACGGACTGGGCATCCGCGGGGAAGGTAAGAGGAACCCATTGCCCGGGTTGAGGCTAAGGCCTCCCCGGGCCCGGTGGAGGCCATTCCAGCTGGAATGGCCTGGCTGTGAGGGAAGGGGGTGAACTCCCTACTCTCACAGCCGTGGTAGGGGTTACGGGGGAAGAGGAGTGTCGGTGTGTCGTTGCCGCTCGCCCTATCCTCCGCGAACAAGCGCGGCCGTGGCGCTTGGCACGGCATCTGTGGGGCCGCAGGGGAAGAGGAGTGTCGGTGTTACGTTTCAGCTCTCCCTATCTATCACCTGCGGCCGGCTGGGTGGGTCTCGGTCGCCGTCGGGTGGACTGGGGCAGGACCTACTTTCGCAGTATGAGGGCTGGTTGGACGTTGGAAACGGGATTCCATCGTCCAACGGACAGCCCTCCTGAGTGGAAAGCAGGCGCGTGTCGTGTCAGCACGCCTGTCCTTGTCGGGCCGAGAGGCCAAGGCGACGACTGCTCCGGCCCCCCTGATTCAGCAGAGGGTGCCGTGAGGCCGTTGGCGAGACGGGGCTGCTGAAGTAGCGAACGGACGCACCGTGGCTGTTGAGCATGGAGAAGCACACGGCCCCGGCCGATAGCGGCTGAGAGATGAAACCGCGGAGTTTTTAGAGGTAGCACCACATTACCTTACCGGCGTCCCGTAACGTAAGGTGAGGTATCCGAAGGGATTTTCTCCGCGTCAAAAAAAAAGGTAAACCTTCATGAATCACTCTGTACGATACCATACGATACGATAAGATACAATGACCTATATTCCACAAGAAAAAATAATTCTGATGCACTTATGATGTAAGTACATGTACTTGTGATGTAAAAATAAGAACATGACATCATCTTAACTAGGAAATGTGAAAAGGCTGCAAAGGTCCATTGGTTACGCAGTACGCCATGGAGGCCGTCAAAGACAAATTTGTTACGTCATTCCTCGTCATTTGAGCGTATTCCAGGTTGCATCCTCAGCGGTAACGCTTCAGAGTCCGGGGTCTGCTACCTTACTTAGGTGATTTGACGAGGATACTGATTTTTACACAGAGTGACTGCCGTCTCTGACCTCCGATACCCAGAGGGTAGACCAGAACCAGTCCTAGGATAGGTTTAAACAAACGCTAGATGGCTTTCGGGATCCACAGCTATGCGTGCCTTCCGAAGCACGAAATCATCTTTCTTATCGAATAAAGCTGATTAAAGCTTTTAATATCCAGACTGGAAACAGCTTTTCACAAACTATGCTTCCCAGTGGGATTTGAACCCATGATCTCCGGATCACAAGGCAAACGCCTTGACCATTGGACCACGGAGGCAGTCGATATGATACGGGAAATATGGAAGGTTAAGTATATCATAGATAGTGGAGCCGTGTTCTGTAAAGCATAAGTGGGTCAGAAGTATCAGTACGGGCGCTTCTAGTGGGCGTCGGCGGCGTCTGCGAGGCGCAACAGGCGCCCCGCCCCGCGCAACAGGCGCCGACTTGTTGAATCGACCGACCTACTAACGTTACCATGAACACCGAGAAGCGAAAAATAGCCGAATAGAACGGATATCTGTAACCGCATTGAGTCATGCGGGAATCACCGGCGTTTCTGTCCGACAATCTGGAGCACCCTTTCGCATTTCAGCGTCGGACTATTGCTCTATCCTACCAGGTTTCGTGACAATAGCCTAATACTGTGAATCCAAACGCCGCACCATTACCTACTATTAAAAACAATGCGTTTGAGGTTTTTTTTAACACCTAAAAAAGTCCAGCGCCGTTGCCATTATGGCACCAAACGTGGGAATAAAACAAGGTTAGGAGATGATAATAAAAAAATCTAATTATTATTCTTCAATGCTGGTCTGGGTGAAAAGAATAAACTTAAAATGTACCAGCTGCTTATCTTACCGCGCAGATCTTAAAAGCCGATCGAGGAAACGGGCGAAAATCGTGTTATTAGGAGATGCGGCTGGCAACCCATTACTATTTTGAATCATTTTTCCACCTTCTCGCCCACCAGCACGGTAAAAATGGTTTTTGGGTCTTGCGGCCCTTGGCTCTGTCTGCTTAGAGCCGTAAGACAAAATTACTCTGTCTGCCCCATTAGGGGCAAAGACTTAATAGTGTACCAGTATGTAATTGTATAAAAAAATGTTACCATGTACACCGAGAAGTGAAAGTCTCGGATATCCGTAACCGCATCCTAGTGACGTACGAAAGTCAAGATCTTTCTCGCTTAAAATATGGAGCGCTCTTTCACGTCTTAAACCCTATTTCGGAAACGCTGATTTATTAATACACGTTCAGCGTTGTGTGGCTTCCACATAATTCACTCGTACATATAATTTGTATGAGTGAATTATGTGGAAGCCAAGAAGAAGCGTTTAAAATCTTATAGCTATGAATGGACTTTTGCACTTGACCGTACTTACGATTATCTATGTATATGTAGTCTTAATATTATTGTGGAGTGACGAATGCGGATTATAGTTATCTCGCCGGGCCCGACTAGTTTTAAGACCACGTCGACTCATGTACCTAATTTATATTTAAATTCAATTATACTCGTAGCTTAACAAACTTACTCATAAAATTTCTTTTGTTGTGAATAGTTTCATGTATGGGACGTTAAGATTCCATTAGAGTAAATAATAATTAATTTCCATGTGATTTGTCCTTATATATTTATTTTTATTTATTTATTTATTAGAGGATTTCATATTACGAATCGATATTCGACTGCAGCAAAAAGTAACAAAACAACCATAAACTCTCCAAACGGCATGCACAATATTTTCATGTTGCAAATACCAATATTGCATAGCACGCCCACGTAATATCAAAGCGAAAACGGTTGCGTTTGAACTCTGTTGATGCATTTATAGGACTTACAGAGGAACTTGGCGCAAGTGCTCTTAAAGTGTGAAGAGCAAGCGCGTCGTCGCCCACAGCGCCGTTTGACTTCATATTAAACATCATACTCGAGTCGGCGTTTTCGTGTAATGAGTTTGGATGTTATTTTGTGTATGAATATTTATGTTAGATATAGAATGTTTTCCATGTTACATTGTCTTTTTCAACTTTTCATTGCCAGCCGTCTATCAGACAAACGGGCATCATAACCGATCTTACAAGGAGTAGTGTCTTAACGTTCAATTTTAACTGGCAGGGCTAAAGTTTGAAAATCATAATTGATTGAAATTGCAACGAGTAATCCGTGTCAAATTGTGTTAAAATGCTGTTAACACTTACAAATTCTATGAAGCGTAAAATCAGCAACCGATAGTCGTTGGCGTAACCTTGGTAATTCGCTAAAATGTAAAGTCACTTACCCACTAACGCGAGTATGACGGTAAGCAGCGGCGCGGCCGGGAACGATACGGTCACATTGAACTCCAGCATCTGGAGTAAGTCCACTGAAACAATAAACAGTATTAGTAAAAAACAAATAAAGAACACTCTCTCTTTTTATCTATGCAACTTCGCAAAATTACAGCTGAAGATACAACTGGGAATCAGCGTATTCCTGGGAATATATTGCATCTCCAGCTGTAATGCTGCGAAGCCAGGAGCCACTTTCCGAATAGCTAAAAACACAAAATACATAACATAATACATAAGATAACCTGACCAAGGTCGCTGGAAAACGCTGGATGCATTCATTTTAGATATTCTTGGAAGTGAGTGGACGTGGACGTCATGCAGCTGAAATGATGATGATGAAAATAACATAAAGAAAATGCTGATTGATTACTTTTATAACAGAGCCATGGTTTAGGACCTTCCAATTACTTACTATTGACATTTTAAGTTTATTTATTTATTTAGAGAAACAAACATGCTTATTTGTTAATTAAACTTGCAAAGTCTGCAATGGGTATGAAAGTATAGATTTGATTTCATGAAAAACTCTACTAATAAAAAAAAGATACGTATCCTGCATGCCTTACAGGTTTTAATAATCGAATTCACGGGGGTGGCCTTAAAGATTAATGGAGTTGAAGAGACTGACATAAAGTATTGGAGAAAAAGAGGTTTCGGCGGTTTTTCACTTGTTCTATTTATGGCAAATACTTAAATCATTTTAGGGCTCCGGCTCGAAAAGCCGGAAAGCGGACCCCGGGCTTCGCAGCGTTGCAGCTGAGAATGCAACTGAAAATACGCTGAGATGAGAGAGAGACTTAAATCATTTTAGGGACATCCCTAGTGGGAGCCGCGTGGAAACAATTCACAAATAGACATTTACATTTGAGACAATTAGCGGAAGATTTCTAAATAGAGGCCAACGAATATTGGTTCTTACTCTTTACTAACATGATTCTTACAAAACAATCTAATTTGACCGGATCAGTATAAATCTAATTTGACCGGTTCAGTATAAATGGTCAAATAATTTCATTTACGTTATGCTTAATGCAAATGTTAATTCGCATAAGCAATTAGCATAGACTTTCAAGTGATTTGAACAGCATCCGTAACAAGTCAGATTGCGCTATAATTTACCTTAATAACCTACGTTTACGTGTACGTAATTTTTTTATAACATTATTTTGCAAACATAAATTCTTCTGTAAGTACTAGTATATGCGAATTATTATAAACAATTTCAAGAGATAGATTTTAATTGTATGTATTAATTTTATCATTTTACCGCTAGAGTTTCGCGGTTACAATGTCTATTATTAGTAATATATGGGACTTACCGCGATTAATATCATTTTAATCGGCCAGCGACCATGACGGCTGTAGGGTTGTCCAAATATCTGGCTAAAATTATATTAATCGCGATAAGTCCCGTAATCCTAATAATATTATTAATGTTGTGTTTAAAGCGTACCTTTACTTCTGTTAGTTAGTCTACATGTCACTACTATAACTTATTATGGCGCCTCGCATTTAGCTGCTAAAGGCCCCTGGAGATGCGCGCGCGAAGCCATCCGCTAACGCCGCACAGACTGTATGAATGTTTCATGGCACGAGAAGTAATGGTATTTTTTCTTGAGTAAGAATGAATTTAAGCTGGATAGGGTGCTAAGTGTTAATTTAGACTACATAGCAATATAAGTCAGCATTACGTTTCGCACATAAGACGCTAAAGGCCCCTGGAAATGCGCGGGCGACGCCACCCGCTAACGCCGCACAGACTGTATGAACGCTGCACAGACTTTATGTACGTTTCATGGTACGAGAAGTAATAGTATCTTTTCTTGTGTAAAAATGAATTTAGACTGCATAGGGTGCTATTCCTTCTAAAAGTATTAATTTTGTCTGTATAGCAGTATAAGTCAGCATTACGCCTCCCACATAAGCCGCTAAAGGCCCCTGGAGATGCGCGCGCGACGCCGCCCGCCAACGCCGCACAAACTGTATGAATGTTTCATGGCACGAGAAGTAATGGTGTCGCCGCGACTCGGATCATTCTTTACGACCAGACAACGGACGCCTTTAAAATATACGGTTTATCTATCGCTGTACGCGGTGGCAAAGCTTTTCGGCATTAATTTTGTCTGAAAATTGTGGGTTAGAAAGCGATAGTGGGGATAGATAACATATATTGAAATTACCATTTGTTAGATTGGTAATTTTCACGTAACTATGTTTTATTTTTATATTCCTTTCCCATACATATTATAGACACGAGTTAGCGCAAATAATGGCAGCGTTTTGCAGTTTATTGATAAATTATTTGCTTGTAGAAAGAATGTTTAATTAACAATAAGAAGCTAGCAGTAAACGCGTAAAACGCAAACAGTTTCCACTGGTCTCGTGTTACATTCAAAACATCAAATTCTACTCCATTCTTTTTAATATCCTTATTTAATATAATTATTACTACACGAACTAAAAGAGAGCTAAAGTTAAAAGCTGACGAAAATCAATGTAATGAAATAAAGTAGTTTTTGAAATTTAAAATGTAAATTCTGCACAAACAATCCAGGTACTATCACAACTCGTTGCAGTCCCAAAAAAAAAGTAAAATACGTTAGGCCGAAGCCGAAAGGCCGCGAGTTCCAAACAGGATTCCGTTCAGTGTGTCGCGCCGCAGTTTCGGATCGTAATAAGATAAAGGTTTTATCGTCTTTTCGTTAGCATAGTTCATGCGCTCTCGGGCGGGCTTTGTGGACGGTTGTTTGCTTACTGTGGGATAATCCCCATACACTGTATCGAATAAGTATGTAAGTTTTCCGCGGTCACGGCTTTTAGTTTTTTTATTTGTTTTTCCTAGTTTTTGGTCCATTATGATATAGTCAGGTAAAGAAGAACTCCAGAAGAACTGTTACTCAGCTACGAAGATATCTATGGCTTGGCGAAAAATGGCAGTCTTCAAATACTAATAATGTCATATTATTATGACAGACGCTTACAGACAGGTTGAAAAAACCTGAGTCCAGTATGAACTGGTCTCAAATTTTTCAACCTGCCTGAAAGAGCACCTGCCTGCCTGGAATGTTAACCAGCTCAGGATATAAATCATGTACCTAAATGTAGTAAGATTCAACGAATAAGCATCTACAATAAGGAATATGCATTTAATACCAATCCGGCTTATATTTTTATTTTACAATTTCTATTAATACGTAACCACGCCTAGTTAGCTATTTTTCTTACTGACTCTTATTTGGATAAGAAATAAATTATTGAAAATATGCAAATATTGCGTGGGAACTTTTGACAAACAAAAGGGAAATGACGACAAAGTTCACAAAAGGGAAATGACAAGTTTGGGTGCGTTCGGTAGGACCGTCTGTCCATGTAGTTTGATTATCGATGACATTCGAAATATAACATTACAAATAATATCGAAAGTACCCAAAAAAGAAAAACATGTGTGACAGCTTCTGTCTCTAGCGGATATTGCAGACTTTGACGTCATATTTTAAAATGGCGTGTTTTAGTTGTTATAATCTACTTGCTATTTTCAATATTTATTTTCTACACCATATACATGTTTTTCGGCACTGATTTATTTTTTGCGGCTATTTCTCGACAATGACTATCGATTAAAAATATTAAAAAAATGCATGCATACTCTCTATTCTATACATCGTAAAGAATATAATCTACCCTGAAAACCGCTAGTTTCCAAAAAGTCAAATCAGATACTTTTTTATAAATGTTAAAACAAACATTTTCTATGAAATTCGTATGAAATACCGCGACGTGACGTCATAGTTTCTTGGATGACTCCAAGAAACTATGACGTCACGTCGTATATATATATATATAATAGCGCTCTGAATATCACTTTTTCTGCATTAATAAATCTAAAATCACGTTTAAAATTTATATGTTCAACGACAAGTGCAATTATTTTGTGACGTTCTATTCTCTTAACATTACAAACTAACTTATGTTTGACCCTGGATACTAGCCTATTATAATATTTCTCAGTGGCTCGTTGCAGATAAGGCATCGTGATTTCACTGTAAAAAAAAATTGTAAATTGCAACGTCATCGCTCATCATTCATCATGTGAAAATTAATTTCGTTTCTCCCCGTTCCGATGGCGTTTTCTGCGATTTACCGCTTCCCAGAGTCGTATTACCGTACAGTATTGGTTGCAAAAGAGACCCCGATATTAAAAGTTATGCAATATATAATTCGTAGACTATTTCTCTTTCTATTGTACTCATATTCTCATTACACTTTGTAGAAATTCTAACAGGTTATAAAATTATGTTTACTAGATAATTCAAGTATAGATCAATCAATAAATAAAAACTAAATAAAGAAACAAATGATTGTTATAATTTTTCTCACGATGAGAAAAAATACTGGCTTATAATAAAAATTTTGAAAGGTGAGAAAATTAATTAGCTTTTCTAAATGCTTGACGAGCTCTGAGACTCAGAGTTCAAAGAATAGCTTTTTTAAATTAGCACAATGTTTGTACAAAATTGATAAAATGTTACCAAAAAAGTATTTTAGTACAATACTCACAACACGATTTTTATTATAGAAAAAGAGTATAAAAATTTCTAGCTTAAAAGTTCCTAGCATTGGGACGGTATAAGTCAAGTAAAAAAACTATTTTATACAATTGAAGAGATTAACTCGTCGCTCCATGGAAATTTTGAAGAGCTATCGTTCCGCAGCGGGTTGTTAAAACCTCTTTCCAGGTGCTTGCAGAGGCTGGGCGCTGCTGCGAAATGCCCGTAATTGATATAATCCATGCTTGACGCCGTAACAGGGTAATGTAGAGCAGTGTTGCTCTTTTAATATTATTTTAGTAGGCCCCCTATTTATTGTTTTAATGAACATGAATATGGAATATGAAATAGGTATGGAAATATGTTAATGTATTTATATTTCTATATAATTACCGTCAAAAATTAGAAATGCATGACAAATTAACAAAACGTGCAGAGTTACAGGTAGGCCGTCAACATACTATGTACCTGCATTTGAGTATGTCCAAAATAAAGAGATTTATTATTATTATATTATTTGACCGAATCATGAGTCATCATTTCAGAAGCAAGAACCACCACCACAAAAGTTCACCTCTAATTGGTATGATCTGGACACGGAATATGATTGGGCGGGTCACCCCTTACGAGTACCTCATGCATTCGAAAACAAAGACTCGGTATGTAAAGACAGAAGAAAAGGGCAATGCAAGGACGAACTCCAACGAAATGAGTGACGATGATCTTAGAGCATTAAATTAAGAATGAAAAAAAAACAGCCAAATGCGAGTCAGACTCGCCCATAAAGGGTTCCGTAGCAGCATACAATGTAGCAGCAACATAATATAAAAGTTCTAAAGGTAAATTGCGGTTTACGATTTATGACGTATTAAAAAAAACTACTTACTAGATCTCGTTCAAACCAATTTTCGGTGGAAGTTTGCATGGTAGTATACATCATATATTCTTTTTTGTTTTATCATTCTCTTATTTTAGAAGTTACAGGGGGAGGGGACACACATTTTACCACTTTGGAAGTGTCTCTCGCGCAAACTATTCAGTTTAGAAGAAAATGATATTAAAAACCTCAATATTATTTTTGAAGACCTATCCATAGACAAGTATGGGATTGATGAAAAAAAAAATTTGAGTTTCAGTTCTAAGTATGGGGAACCCCCAAAATATATTGTTTTTTTTTTCTATTCTTGTGTGAAAATCTTAATGCGGTTCACAGAATACATCTTCTTACCAAGTTTCAATAGTATATTCTTTTAGTTTCGGAAAAAAGTGGCTGTGACATACGGACGGACAGACAGACATGACGAATCCATAAGGGTTCCGTTTTTTGCCATTTAACTACGGAACCCTAAAAAAAGATTCAATTATGGAGACATACGAAAAAGCAGTTTTTGCATTACGGTACTTAGCGTTAACGCTCCAGAGCGCGGAGTCCGCTACCTAACCTAGGGGATTTGACGAGGTTACTGGTTTTCACACAGAACGACTGCCGTCTGACCTACCATACAACACCATATAACAATAATATCAATTACAATGGAACAAGGATGACATAATTTAGTATATTTTTCTAGATTTTAATGTAAAATAGAGGTCAGACACCTCCGCAACCCAAAGGGTAGCAGTTTTTTGCCTAATAAGACATAATATAATCAATATTTAAAAAAAATACATTTACCTATACGTATTATTAGTAATCAAAATTGAACGAACAACACCCATACTGCTGCTGAACGTTCAAATGATTTACAAATACAATTTACACTGAACATGTAAGGTCCCACAAAATTAACAGAAAACTGATCAACTCTCTCAAAGGAATACATCTTCCGATTTTTTCTTTCTATCGAAAATCTTATTCTAGCAATCTGAAAATCTCTCGATAGTATATTTGTATTCTACTTACTTAGCATGGCCTTCGGAAGCCTTCGGTGACTATTGTTATAAGCATTAATATATTTGGCTCTGGCTCCGGCTCCGGCTCCGGCTCTGAAGTATAAGGATTTTTTTTTATTTCGCTCCATGTTCCATGACATCAATGACATGGAATGAAACTACGCTTAAAACAGTTTTAGCTGATTTTGTAAGACCTTATTCATATAATTAGACTAATAACTAGCTTACCCCCGGACGCTAAGTCAGCGTGAAACAAGACAAAATATAGCCTTTATTACTCAAGAAGTACCGAATATTTCCTTTACACGCAGAAATATTTAGTAAAACGAATACTGATAAGAATTCAACTGTGAAGAAGAAATTAACCTAATTTCCTCTTGTTTGGTTTCAAAGGTAGCAAAACTTTTTTTGTGATTTTGAGGTAGGCCTACATAAATGAAAGTTGGGTCCATAAAAAAAATATATGACGCTCACAACTTAAGTACTTTATCTTCTTTACATGAACACCTCCGAGATTAGAATGTCATATAAGAGGACAAACAAAGTATGTTTTTTTATGAAAAAAATAAATAATTTTTTTTTAGGTGTTTCTTCCATATCTCCAAAGTTCCTTATCACATCTTTACCAAATTAAAATGGGACCAACTTGGTAGTAAAAGCTTTGAAATAAAAAAAGAATCATCAAAATCGGTTTACAATTGGCAAAGATATCACGTAACAAACGAACATAAAAATAAAATAAAACATACAGTCGTATTTATAACCTCCTCCTTTTTTGAAATCGGTTAAAATCATTGTACGTTATCAACAATAACTTAATCCTCATTAAAATATAATAATCATTTGTAAAGTCTTTTTTAATATATTTAAAATCTATACAAAGATAATGTGTTTTATGGCAATCAGCATGAAAACTGAACCAACCAAAAGTATGAAAAAGAAATATAAGAAACAATTTTCCCAAAGCGGCGACTGGCGCGGTGTTTGATTTTATTGACGTCGTCACATCATTATTATCTTCTTATTTTGCTTCCTCGACACCGCCTAAAAAGGACGTAGCCAAGTCTCGCAGGGGGAGCGACTGCTCTTTTCTTTTAGGTAAGATAGCGCTGGATCGAAGCATTTCAATAATAAACTTCTTCACTTTTAAACTATCGCGTTGCATTATTATTAAATTAATGCATACGGGAATTAACGCGAAACGTACCTTTTATTTATTTATTTTGCTGACGTTTCATTCGGGTTTCACCGAACGTGGTCCCAGCTTGACTAATAAAAGGTACGTTTCGCGTTAATTCCCGTATGCATTCATTTAAAAACTTCTTCACGTTATTAAACTTTCTGTACAGTAAAATATACTGTGCCAGTATACTTTACATTTAAATAATAATGTTATTTTACCATACCTTTTGCCAATCTTCCTATTCATTCTTTAACACATTCCATCCAATTTAAATAATCCTAACAATAAGTACGTAATAAACAATAATATTCTCTTGAAAAAACATTTTCGTGAAAAATACGCTAATAGTAAGTTTCATTCAAATCAAGTGACAGAGTTCACAACATATATTAATTTTGTATGTTTTTTTTTATTTATATTTCTTTTTTATGACCTTTTTCTTGCTTGATTTATATACAACGTGGAAGAAACATACCCGTAATAAATCGAACCACGTGCTATGGATACTAGATCACTAAAGTATATTGAAATTAAAATAACAGTCAAAAAACCAAAAAAAAATGACATTCCCATACAATTCGCCCGGGCGGCACACTTTTTTATGGAAATGCCGATATTTTTTTTTTGTCTTTTGGCTGTTATTTTAATTTCATTATACTATAACAATCTAGTATAGACCTTGGTTCGATTTATTACGGGTATGTCCCTTCCACATTGTATAACTGAAACAATTTTAAGGGTAGGTTCAGTCCATGATACTGAACAACTTTCTCCAAGGAACATATAACGAAATATGAAAAAAATATTTTTACTTTCCATAGAAACTCGTATCAGCTGATCGGTTAACTTGTATGGGAGTTCGAAAATCATTACGTGAATTACATACAACGTGGAAGGGACATACCCGTAATAAATCGAACCACGGTCTATACTAGATCACTATAGTATAATGAAATTAAAATAAAAGCCAAAAACAAAAAAAAATCGGCATTTCCATACAAAAGTGTGCAGCCGCCCCGGCGATTTGTATGGGAATGTCAAATTTTTTTTGTTTTTTTTACTGTTATTTTAATTTTATTTAGTGATCTAGTATAGCCCGTGGTTCGATTTATTACGGGCATGTCCCTTCCACTTTGTATATGTTCCTTGGGGAAAGTTGTTCAGTATCATGGACTGAATCTACCCATATTTTGTTAGACCCTTTATATTACAGGACGAACTTTTTTTTATTGTTTTGTCTAACGTTTCGAATAAGAGTTATATCTTTCGGAGTTTTTCTTGCTTGCCCTATCCTGAACAAAACCTTGGTTACGCCCTTGCCGCCTAATACCCTATTGCTATGGAAAATTACCCAAACGAAATAATTGGAAGAATTATACGGTAAATCGCCTTATACAACGAAAAATACGCAAATTAGATACTTAAAGGATTTTCGAAACCTACGCCACCGCCCAGGGTTCATTAATGAAAAATTTATTTCTTTTGAAAACGAACATTAGTAGGTTTCGGAGTGGGAGTTGAACGTATTCAATGAGTTCTAACAAAAATATGAAACGGAATAAATTAATGTTCCACGAAAGAATCGATAAAAAATTAAAAGGCACACACATTTAGCAGTCTTCATTATATACCAAAATATGTCACCAACATAATGAGCTGGTACCTTACAAAAAAGAAAATACCTACCTAAATACATCATGTTTTACACACTAAGTCGGCTACCTATAAACAACGTTTCGTCTCTACCACCCTGTTTATTAATCTCTATGAATTAACTCGGTTTGCTCTGATAAAACCACTTCTCGTAATGCCCTACGTTCCGAGTGAAAATTCCCACTCATTAAAAGACAAAGCATTATTTCTCCTCGCATAATCTTAAAATAGGGTTGTTTTTTCTTCCATCCATTAGCGACAAGAAAGCTAAAGGAAAATATTTAAGCTCCGAGAATTACAAACATCTGAATACCTGTAAACGTTGGAAAAATATTGATAAAAAATACCTTTGCAAACTCCTTTGTTGAACACTTAATTATCTGGCCGGGATCGCGGAGTTAATTCCGATATTTAATTATGCAAATGTTCAAGCCTTTTTTCCGGCATCGCTCTATGAAAACCTCTTACTAAGGTAAGAAAGGCTTTAATGAGTCAATTTTAGGGTGGATTGTAAAGAATTGACTCCTTGTCATATCCATTGTTTCAAAAGCTCCAACCGATTCGGTATAAAACGTAACATGTAATAAGATAAGAGTATATCTGAGGATATTTAATCAATCTGAATTGCCCTGTTTCTGGTGTTATCACAACATCATATGTAAAGCTTGCGAACGAGTGCCAAATCCAATTTACAGAAATAAGTTACACTGAGTAATCTTAAAAAACGGAGCCGAGCTGACCAGTCCCTACTGGCGGCATCCGTTCACAAATCCCATAGAAAATGTTTGTTTTTGACGTTAAGAGAAAAGTATCTGATTTGACTTGTTGTAATGCGTATTGGCTTTTGCCCTCGATTTTCGAATTGTTGTTGGTCTATCGGCGATATTTTTCAATCACTTATAATAGACCAAGATCCCAGAGCGATCAGACATAACTTATTTTCACACGGACGAAACCTCAGGATCTCAGTAGCGTCTCGTGTGCTTTGTAATACCTGCGTGCTTGTGAAGCTCGCCTTATGACACCTGGGCACCTGTGTTAAATATTTTTTAAATAATTACTTGTTTTTATGTTATTAGTAAAACAATAATATTTTTATTTTATTATGTTTATATTAATACTTGTTTGTAGCATTCAAACTGCTAAGAATTTGTGCGTGATGTTTAAGGTTAAGATGATCGAAATTTCAGCAACATTCGTCGCTCATCTCATACAAAGTGTACAAAACATAACTAAGATAATTCAGTATCAACAATATCGTTTCATTAGGTACAACATCACTAACACCTACACAATGTTTCACAAAGAAGAGAAATGTAGGGCGGCAGTAAGATTTGTAGTAAACCTTTATAGTCCCATTGTTGGACAGAACAAACGTGGTGTCCCAGGCTGCTTTGCAGCGTGTAATTCCCGGTCGAAGGATTACCCGGCTATTGTGAGACGTATTGAGCAGATTTCAATGGTAAATCCCCGATACCATTGCCCGCCTGTGGTTGGATGGAATCTGTCCCTAGGAACGTAACACGTGTCGCTTTCTAGGTCGCTTGGTCCAAGCCTTTTATACGATACTCAAAACCCGCCCCCAATTTATCGGTACACAAAGAACAGAACTAAAAGTGAATATTCTGGCTGGTGGTAAATAGTACTACAAGATTAATTGCACATTTTTGAAAAATATGCGAGAACTATCTTGTCTCAAAAAAGCCTGTAGTTAAAACATAATTTCCTTTTGAAATGTAAAATTTAATAAACGCATTACCTAGTAGCATAAGTAGGTAGGTTTTTTAAATAATTTCAAATGTTACTTTATTTTTTCAGCTTATCTTACCGTGTAGTTGCATCCTCAGCGGCACTGCGGCACAGATGATATGCTTGTTAATGGTCACCCAAAAATTCCAAAGGCCGTGCGAAGTAACGAAGAAAATGTTTACCATCAAAATTATTAGGCTTTAGCGCAGATGATTGTGTTAAATCTTTTAGTCACCTCCTACGACAACCACCTTCAAAGATGAAGTGGTCCTTTTCTACGCTACTTTCATATTCTTTTTATTTATTACAATGAAAGCCATTTGCATACTGCTCTGTATCCGTATCCGTATAAAAAATATAAGAAACACCAACTCCTCACATAAATAATATTTTTCCGAAAAATATTATATGTCACTCCTAATACCTTCATCATTTCCTACACACTTAACAAACATAATAGCGGAAAACTCTTTTTAAAGAATGAAAACGTCCGTAAAAATATTAGCCGCTCAAATACGGAACCAATGAGGAATCACAACTGCGAGATTACGTAAAATCTTCCAGGCCTTTACCTATCTGTAGGCTCACACCGAGAAAAAAGTAAAGACAGCGTACCGAACATAGTCTAAAATTCGGGAAAAATATTATGGTGACACTGGCCACATGAAACCATGTAACCTAAAATAAACTACGAGTATTTTTCTCGCATCAAAAATGAACTACATCTAAGACATGAAAAGACAGCTGCTGTACCTATGTGAAAATATATATTTTTAGCCTATGTAGTGTCCTATTGTTGGACAACAATTTAAAATAAATAAATATGTATTAAATGAAATACATAATTAGGTAGGTAATAAAAAAATTATCTAGTACGTAAGGTTCAGGTACTGTCTTCATACTCGCAATTCACAACACTTACTTGATACGTTTATTGGAAACTAACTTAACCGACTTCAAAAAAGGAGAAAATTATCAATTCGACTGCATGTTTTTTTTTGTTTGTTTGTTACGCGATATCTTAGCCAATACGCTATTTGGCAACAAGTCAAATCAGATACTTTTTTCTTAACGTCAAAAACAAACATTTTCTATGGGATTTGTATGAAATATCGATTTATGACGTTCCTTGGAATCAAATAGCGCTCTTAATATCCGTTTTTCTGCATTAAAAAATCTAAAACCACGTTCAAAGTGGATGTGACAAGTGGCATTATTTTGTTTTGTTCTATTAACAGTACCAAATAATTTATTTTTGACCTACCAAAATACCCGATTTTGGACCGATTTTGGACCGATTTTGAAGATTATTTTTTTTATTTCGAAGCCTTTACTACCAAGTTGGTCCCATTTTGATTTGGTGAAGATATTATGATGAAGAACTTTGGAGATATGGAAGAAACCCCCAATAAAAAATGAAGTCCGTTGTTATTTTTTTTTCCTTAAAAATTTTATTATTTCTTAATGGGTTCGGTTTCTCATCAATATCTGATCCTTAATTTCGGAAAAAAAATACGATTTCCATAATAGGGTTACGATTTCACTTTTATTTCTCGACGTCTTTATTTGTTACTTAGTCTGAGTAAATAGGTACATTTTTCGAACATCGCCAGGTAGGTATGAGTCGCCATAGATACCAACTGGATCCCATTGAAAAGATTTACCCTTATCCGATATTGTGAGTTGAATAGTTTATTCTGCAAACTGAAGCTAAGAGCTCCTTTAGATATAAATCTTATTTTATTTTCAGGGATCTTCGTGAATACTTGTGATAAGAAAGGCTCGAAGACGCTTTTTTGTACGCTCTTGTGACTCGATGTATTTGAAAAATGTTCCAGGAGATATTTTTTTATTATTTTTATTTAATTTTTATTGTCCATCAAATACAAATTGTACAGAACAACAGGCTAATTTAACGGTATAAGCGTTGTTTACCAGTCAACCTTTTTTATACCTGCAGTCAATATTAAAGACGAATTTTGAAAATTTTCGACATACAAACAACACACGGCGCAACAAGAGGGAAGTTATAGGTTACTTACTTCGTTTTCTTTTGTTTGATTGTTGACTAATATCAATCTAGATTTTTCAGTTTTTATTAATTTAATTTATTTTTTGGGGATTTTTTCTATGCAGTGAGAGTTTGTATATTCTAAAATTTATCAATACATGTTACAGTATCATATGCACTATCACGTCTTTATCCCTAATGGGGCAGACAGAGCACGTTGAGTCTTGCAGCTCTAAGCAGACAGAGCCCAGGGCCGCAAGACCCAAAGGCCACTTTTAGCGTGATGATGGGCGGGAAGATGGAAAATAGTGATGGGTATAGCCGCATCGCTTATTGATAAATATGATTCGCATTTTTGCCCATTCCCTCGATAGGCCTCTACGATTTACGCGGGAAGAGAAGCAGCTGGAACATTCTAAGTTTTTTCATTTCTCTCACACCAGCATGGAAGATTACAGTATCTGTATTGTTATATAATTATTTATTTATTGTTTATTTTTTCAACTGACTACTTTAAAGCTAAAACTTAATGGAGATATGCTATAAAATAAAATATATAGTCTGCTATAAACAACACTCATAACCAAATATTAATATTAACGTAGGCAAACAAACAAAAAAGAAATCATGTTTGAGTCGGAATTCAGAATGAAAGAAGATATTTTTCAGAAAATAATATCTCATGTTACATCACACAGATGAGCTTTAAAAATAAAAGCTAGCCCGACTAGATACAAGAAAATACAGAATACGAGTATTTTCTATTTCACATTTTGCAGAACGTGGCTATTCAAAGAAAAACTAAGACAGAAAAGGAATAAATACAAAAGCGTCGATGCATGAATCCCGGACATTATTAACAAGCTCCAACAAATCGCTAATGAATTTAATCCCACACTGGTACATATGTAGCTGATTATTATTTTTATGTAAGATGTAGATGACCAATCGTTGCATCTGATGGGATGTGAAAAACAGTTTAAGTTAGTATGAAATATAAATACTGTTAAATTAAAAAAAAAAACACTACGGTTTGCAGTTAATCCGATGTTCATCTATTTGGGGCTAGTTCAATCAGTGTGATTTGTCCTAATCAATTTTTTTTTTGTAACGTCATATTAAAATACCTAATGTTTTACTATCTACCTATTCCCATCCATCCTAGCATATCTACAGAAAGTGTAAACATAGCTGTTTGGCGGTACAATCAGGAAGATGAATACCTTCATAATTTTAAAACGAATTCCTATGAAACATTAAATTTCTGAGAATAAAAACCGACAGATAATCCGAGCTCAATCAGGCATAGCTTAACAATAGCCGTGTGCCGGTAATAAAATAAAATTGAGAAATTTTCATTTTAGCGAAGCGAGAATTGGAAATGTTCAAAACAATCATCGTATTGAATCACTAAGCCAAGTGGCTGCGGAGCAAATAGGGAAAGAAACAAATTATCTCTATCGGGCTAATTGTCGGCGGATCAAAGCGGGGGAGCAGAGGAAATCCCGTCCGTTGTATTTTCATGTATATTTTTATTATTTTTCAGCAAGAGAAGGCGGGCCGCGCAGCCGCGGGCGCTGTTCGCAATTATTGTTATTACAAAGAGATTGCCATTGAGCCGGCTGGAGAATTTTTCACTGAATTCATTTCGTCAGCACATAATTGTATTGTTTATATACCGCGCCGCGAAAGTAAGCCGTGGTCCGGGGTGACAATTCACGCTGCCACTAGACTCAGGGATGACGTTTAACTGTACTGTGAGCAGTTTTACTTTGTTCAACATGTTTATTTCAATTCCTATAATAACCATCGATTGTTATGGCTGTTAATTAGATCTTAGTTTTCCTAAGACTTACCTATGAACACGAAGATTTGATGGTGAGCGTAACGTAGCAACATTGATATTGACACCGTCTGAAACAAAAATACAAGATTTGAAGTAAATACAAAAGTAATTATATAATTGGACAACATTTGGCCGTATCGTGTCAGCAGACGTCTGTTACTATCAACTGGTGTAAGCTTTATGAAAAAACCTATAATTTTCATAATAGAATTGACGAATACGTAATATACGTATTTGGTTTTTTTTTTCGTTTCAATTTAATTTATTAGACGCTAATAAATTATTTTTGTGGTGTTCCAACAAATAACACTGCAGTACCTACGTACTGTTTTCGTTACGATATAATATCACAAATGTAAAAAATTGGATAAATCAAATCGAAATCCAACGAACTGGTAGACACACACGAGAACCACACCGCTGGTAACAGCTAGTATTTATACAAAATAATGGGAGTATCAAATAAAATATTGTATAATTAATTCATCATTTTAAAGAGAAAGGTTAAACCGTCAGGTAACTCAGAATACCAATAAAGGTACAACCATAAAACGAAAGCAACGGGTGAAAAATCAAACACTCTTAATTACACACAAATATTTATTAAGGCTAAACCGCGAGCAAGGTTGGTGTAAAATTGAAAATTCCGTGTTTCCATGTAGCATTACTGCATAAGAGGGTCTAGGATACATTGGAGTCATTCGCAAAATGACACGAAAATGTAAAACTATTTTTAGCTTTGCATTGTTTTATAATAATTCATAATTTTTATAAATTACAAGATTGAGTTCTCAATGTACAGATATTGAAACTCTGATCTTGTAGAATGCTATATTGGGGAATCGGTTGTTTACCTAAGCTGTGAGATATACTCAAAATCGCGTTTGAGAGCAGCACACTGACTATGTTTGTCGTCAACGAATGGAGACGATTCAGTAGTGGAAGAAGAAGAACCAGAAGATGCAATGGTTGCTTGGAAGACACTCTACCTTGTCAATTAAAAATAAATTACTCTTGTATAAACAAGCCCTTACGTCAGTACCTATGGACTTATGGCATACAGCTATGGGGCTTTACCAAACAAAGCAACATCGATATCATCCAACGATTCCAAAATAAATTGCTGCGAGATATTGTCAACGCTCCGTCGTATATAAGAAATGAAGACTTGCACCGGGATCTTACTATACAGTTTGTCGACAAAACTACAGAAAAGTACGCCGAAGCACACGAGTTTAGGTTGCTTTACCATGTGAACGTTGAGGCGATCCAGCTCCTTGACAACACGGACATTGTGCGAAGACTTAAAAGAACTAAACCGTTCGAATTAGTATAGCAGTGACACATATTATATACAGGGTCCAACAAAATATACTGAAACTATTTTAAGGGTGAATTCACTTCATGATACTGAACAACTTTCCCCAAGGAACATATATCGAAAAATGAAAAATAATTTTGGTCACTTATACAAGTTCGCCGATCAGCTGATCCGTTTCTATGGAAAGCAAAAATTTTCTTTTCATATTTCGATATGTGTTCCTTGGGGAAAGTTGTTCAGTATAATGGACTGAATCTACCATTAAAATAGTTTCAGTATATTTTGTTAGACGTTATATATAATAGTGACAAAGTGACACTAAAAACAAAAACTATAGAAAAGTACGCCGAAGCACACGAGTTTAGGTTGCTTTACCAAGTAAACGTTGAGGCGATCCAGCTCCTTGACAACACGGACATTGTGCGAAGACTTAAAAGAACTAAAACGTTCGAATTAGTATAGCAGTGACACATATTATATATATAATAGTGACAAAAAGTGACACTAAAAACAAAAGACACACGAACAAAAGTGCCTTCCCCTTAATAGAGACAGTAAGAAAAGTGCCAATGGACACATTCTTATAAAATAAGTACTTTATAAAACTAGGTCAACGTAAAATTACTCATTAGTCTGAGTTTAGGCTAGATCGTAAGAATATTAGCGTATTTATTTGGAATACAGTAAAAAACGAAAAAAAAAGTGGTGGAAGAAAAAAGATCTGTGGGAAAAATTAATTTATCTTTAGAAAAGACTTACAACCATTTTTCGTCTATAGTAATAAGTTATACATTGATTTATGAAACTAAACCACTTTACCCAGGAAAAAAACGCAGTATGTAAGATAAAAAAATGTTAGTTACAGAATAATATTTATTCGATTTGAAATAAGAATAACATTTTTGGAATAAAGCGTTCAGAAAGAGAGTAGTTGTTCGCAGAATTTAATTTTTTTTTTCCAGTAAGTACGTCCATTAGGTCACATAGAGGTTTTATTTAGGGCAGGTCAGTTACTCGAATGGATTCGATCCACTAAGCATTTTATGAATAAATTTTAAAATATATAATTATTAAATTTTAAATGCGAGTAACATTTTTAAAATTAAGCACCTACAAAAGAAAAAAAATAAGTCATCATTATTCACTGAATAGGAATTTTTTTCAATAAGTCATTTTACTAACATGTCTAATATCGACTTAGTCCGGGCACACAGAGGTTCCATTCAGGGTAGGTCTGTTACTTAAATGGATTCAATCTCCACTAAGCGTTTTGTTAATGAAATTCAATCGCGGAGCGGCGTGCGGGGAGCAAATGATGTGGCGAAAAGATTGATAGCGGACTGCAGGGACCTCCGCCCCACGTGTACACCAATACAATAGAACACATTTGCCAAATACTACGCTCAAATCGAAACATAAAACTAATAGGAAACGTCTGACATTTTATGCAGACACCCTTTGCTAATTTTGTTTTTTCCCGTCGCATTTTCATTAATATATATTTTTGTTTAAGTGCCACCCCATTTACACACTGCTAGAATAGAACACATTTGCCAAATAGGTACTATGCTTAAATATCATGTTATAAAACTAACAGTGAACAACTGATATTTTAACCACATATAGCAAAAAATTGTAGTCTTTTATTGTTCTCCGTTTTCGTCGAAAATCTGGCAATGTTCTTTTGTTAAGATTACATCAAAGTTTTTAAAAATACAACCCATTTGTTCACTGCTAGAATAGAACATATTTGCCAAATAAATACTATGCTTAAACATCATGTTATAAAAACTAACAGCGAACGTTTGGTATTGTAACCACATTTAGCTAAAAATTCTAGTCTTTTATCCGATTTCGTCGAAAAACTGACAATGTTTTTTGTTAAGATTGCATCAATGTTATACGAATGCATAATTTATGATTTATATGAATGCATACAAAACTATAGATGTATATAAGTGGGTATTAAAATACTCGTATGATATATTGAAAAGCTCGCCTATGGCTTAAACACACTCATATTGTAATAACAAGTCTTCCTGTGGATGTCGTAGGAACTTAGGAGACAAGCACAAAGCTATGATGATGTCTCTAATAGTACAGAGAGGGTCGTGCTCCTGCAGTGTAGACTAAAAAAGACCTGATGATGATATTGTAATACCCCTTATTATGTGGCACTATCTACAAATAAACATATTACCGGCCTAGACCGGAAGGTAAATGTCACGGCTGAGCGAAGCGTGCGTTCCGTTCTACGCGCAATGGTCCGCACTTAATCCGGCGAGCTGTTAGTTTTTACGGTGGCCGTAAACTAACCGGCCGGCATCGATCCGGCGTTAATATTAAAAAGCACGGTTAGTGCCGGGTTTAGGATGTGAGAAATTGATGTCGTGTAAGGCAAGATTTTTACGAGACGCGGTAAAAACACTGATGGTTATAGCTAAATGGTGCATAAACGGTGACGAGTTTATATTAACTAGCAGTCCACCCCGGCTTCGCCCGTGGTACACACATAGCCTATGTCACTCGGGAATAGTGTAGCTTTCCAACGGTGAAAGAATTTTTTAAATCGGCCCAGTACTTTTTGAGCCTATTCATTACAAACATACAAAAATAGGTACAAATCTTTCCTCTTTATAATATTAGTATAGAAATATAGATAAACCAAACATTTCCCAGACTAAATACTAGTATCTTTGTAATAGAAAATTGCAAACCGTAAGCTTATATAGAAATAAGGCAACAAGGTCTATCGATGGCAAAAATCACTCTCAATAGGCTAGGAATGCTTTTATCTATTAAAAAGAGTAGCTACTTCTCCTCGTAAAAGTATTAAATTATTATAGTTACTAAAATCTATAACACTTACGTTGTAGAACGTATGAAGAATTCAAATGCCAATTGTACCTGTCAACTCTCCGCTGCATGTCATCAGCGTGTAACCGAGCCTGGAGATATATATCAGGCAATACGCGCGCACTTTGACAATTGATTAATGCTATTTCTCTGGTTGCTGACGAGCGCTACGGGATTAGTCTAGTGACATGTATTGGAGCGTATCATGTCACAATCAATATTTATATCCGCCGCGCTGCAACGTATTCCATGTTATGGGATTTCGACTCACGGATATTTCGGATTTTCCACTGTTCTAGTTTATCCAGTGTGCAAATACTGAGGATAAGTTCAAACAACTGCATCTGATACTGATTGCGAAAAACGAAAAAAATCCGAGCTCTGACCCTGCGTTCTTACAGAAAGTAGCTGTTGGCTGTAGAAGCCAACACGACGTGGACAGGGATTCCACCCATTTGTGGTCGATATTCCTCCTCATCGTACCTCTCGATTCGCCTCCTCCTTCATTGTGCGAACCGCTAAGGTGTGGAATTCCCTCCCTGCGTCGATGTTTCCCCATACATATAATTTAGGGATTTTCAAGGCAAGAGTGAACAGGCATTTTTTGAGTCTCCGTGATACACCTTACACCTCATCTTAGCTTCCCATCAGTCTAGATAGAGGTCAAACGCACTCAAATTTCTAATTAAAAAAAAAGAAGCCAATCTGTTTAAAAACTTGACAATAAGCAAATTGAAGACGAACTGTGGCATATCATGGCATTTTGCGGGTACAACCCGCTTTATTTACCTTAGAAGTTTTCTAAAACAAACACAAGGCGGGGTACAGTCTAGCGCACCGTCAGAGGTGGAATTCGGTGCCGTAATAAAGTTTGAAAGGGCTGTAAAAGAGCAATAACTGTAACTCGGGGTCCTGATTTTAGTGGCGCGATGGAGGGACCGCGCCTCGCGATACCCATTAATTGATCTGTATACACTCGCCCTTACATCTACACGTTTGTGGTGTATATGAGTATGGTAGTTTGATATAATCAACCAATTAATATTTCAATGACAGGATGTGCAGTCAGTAATAAATTTATAGGGAACAGTACCTTATATATGTAAATTGTACATTGTTTCCGTCCTAAAATAGGACCACTCCATCTCATCCGTGCAATATGGAGGGCTGACGTCATGCAGGCGGCAGGTCGTAAAGTTACAGCTAAATCGTTTTGATAGTTCCGGCTTTTTTTACACCACTTTGCAGTGTTTCAGCAGAATAAAAAGCCGGGTAACACACCCCAGGCTCTGAAGCAGTACAGCACAGTTAAAGATGCAAGTGGAAATGCGCTAAGATGAGAAGGAGCTGAATAAAAAGAAGATAAGCGTTCTTCCAATAGTTTAACCCTTTCTATTCCTTCTCGAATCACCGTACTGATTTTCTTTCTAACTCTTTCGCCATTACGGCAGTAAGACTCTGGGATGAAGCGCATGTTTGTCTTTGTCTTTGTCAGCACAAATGGTCTGGATTAACACATGGCACAGGATGATTGCGTGCCAATAGTCTCACAACCAAGGACACCGAAGACCGTACGAAGTGGAAAGAAAAGCCGGAAAACGAACGCTCTGAAGCATCTAAAGGCTGATTTACATTAGCTTTATTTCAATGTTTTTTGAGCAGTCTTTTCTAGAGTGCTAAATAAAGAGTTCTAATTAAGAAAGAACCAATATACATTTGCTTTGCTATTTTCTGACAATTGTCTTAAAAGTTGTGTTGTGTGTCTGCCGTGTGGCTTCCGGCAGAGTAGAATAGGAACATTCCAAGTCTTCCCGTGGATGTCGTAGGTGACTTAGGAAACACAAGCACAACAAAGCTTAATCAATTTTACCTCTCCAACCCGCCTGGCCAGCGTGGAGAGTGTAGGCCAAACCCTCTGGCTACTCTGGCTAAGTATGGCTCTGTTAGTACAGAGAGGGTCGTGCTCCTGCAGTGGAGACTAAAAAAGACCTGATGATGATGATGATATCTCTAAAAGCGACGACAGCACAGCTCAACTCTGTATGTAAAGCATGGAAATAATGTAAATCAGCCTAAAGACTTCTTGAGCATGCTATTTTAAAGCATACAAAAAAAACACACATTTAGCAAATATAAATGTGCTACGCTTTTTAGCACGCTAAAAAATCTGGTTGACTGACAGATTTTAACCGGATTCGTGCTTAAAAAAAACTTTATTAAAAATGGATTAGAAATATTTACTGCATTTTTTTTTTCAAAATTTTAGGCCCTGTCGTTTCGGAGTTGAAACGGGGTGACTAAATTTAGCCTATTTTCTTAAATAACTTCAACATGATGAAAATAAAATAGCCATTTATTCTGCTACCATTTACATAACATATGATTCAATTCTCGTGTCAAATATTAGGCCCTTACATATGAAATTGCCGATTTTCAATACTGGCAACTTTAAAATCAAATATCTTGCGTTTTATTAGGAATTCTAAATTCAAATTTATTTCGAAATAAAGCCAGATAAACATTGTTTTAAAATTCGTATTTCATTTGTTTTAACATCATTTGTTTAAGTTTCAACATTGCTATAACAACAACTATGGACAAATTGAAAATTCGCGGTATTTACAAATACGAGTTCCACCGTGGCACCAGTGCTGCAGAAACGACTCGAAGAATTAACGACGTGTATGGACCAGGCACCGCTAACGAACGAACGGTGCGTTTTTGGTTTCAACGTTTCCGTTCTGGAAATTTCGATTTACACAATGAGCCTCGTGGACGACCTGATACTCAAGTGAATAACGAAGAATTGAAGGCGATAGTGGAAGCGGATCCATCTCAAACCACTTCTGAATTAGCAGCAGCCTTCGGCGTAAGTGACAAAACGATACTTATCCACTTGCGCCAAATCGGAAAAATTAAAAAACTCGAAAAGTGGGTACCGCACGAATTGACTGAAGCAAACCAACAAACACGCGTTGCTTGCTGCGTTTCTTTGCTTAATCGCCACAATAATGAGGGGATTTCGAACCGTTTCGTGACTTGTGATGAGAAATGGATCCTGTACGACAATCGGAAGCGATCATCACAATGGCTTGACCCTGGAGAACCGGCAAAACCTTGCCCTAAGCGAAAACTGACCAAAAAGAAGATTCTGGTAAGTGTTTGGTGGACCAGTGCTGGTGTTATCCACTACAGCTTCTTAAGATCATGCCAGACGATTACTGCAGACTTGTATTGCCAACAATTGCAAACAATGATGGAAAAGCTCGCCATTAAACAACCGAGACTGATGAATTGCTCTAGCCCACTGCTCCTTCAGGATAACGCTAGACCACACACTGCACATCAAACGATCGCCAAGTTAGAGGAGCTGCGACTGGAACCTCTGCGTCACCCACCATACTCTCCAGATCTTGCCCCAACCGATTACCACTTTTTTCAAAATTAGGATAACTTTTTACAAGGAAAAAATTTCAAATCTTATGAGGCAGTCAAAACCGCCTTCAAACAGTTCATAGACTCTCGCTCCCAGGATTTTTTTTCCAAAGGTATCAATGATCTGCCTATAAAATGGCGGAAGTGTATCGATAACAACGGCGCATACTTCGATTGATTAAATAATAATTTCATTAAAAAAAACTTGTTTCACTTTTTTGATACTGAACGGCAATTTCATATGTAAGGACCTAATAATTGTCATAAACATAATACAATATTACATAATTAATATAAAATTGTTAAATTGAAATTTAAGCTGTGCAACGTCCGATTCATAATTATGCATGCATGTCAATATTAGTATGAATTCAACTGTCAATTTATTTATATTATATTAATTACTGTAATACTTAATGTCATGTAGAACGTCTATACAAATTCAAAGTTTTAATAATAATGTACATTTTTTCGTATCTTCATTCTCCATAGGTAGTAGTCGCCTCTTTGGCGTAGTAACTTCAAACATATGTACTTATCGTAAAATTATAAAAATACTACAACCTACAAAAAGAACTCCATACTAAACTAGGTTTCTTTCGGCGTAATCTTCTCAGCAGTGATCGTTCCGAAACGCTAGTAGTTTGTAGCTTTTGCAATAAAAATAAACAAAAAATAATGACCTTCAATAAGTGACAAATTAATAAAAAAAATTGACTTTGACTTGGACTAGGCCTTTCATTTGATATATCACAAGACATAGTTTATAGATCTTTTTTTTTATTTATTGTATTTTTCAAAAGTTTAGGCTCAATGATTATCATAAAAATTTCTTTCATTTGATATGTCACACGGTAAATTTCACAAAACTTTTTTGTCTAATTAACCCTCTTTGTCTAATGGCCCCTTTTTTGAAATTTATTCATTTACGTTTTACTCCAGTCTTTGGGTCACTAACTTACTCGTACACGTGTACCATTTTTAACTCAATCGGTCCAGTAGTGTCGTAGGGACAATGGTCCATTTTCGCCTATTAACTATTCTTAAATCATCATCATCATCATCATATCAGCCACAGGAAGTCCACTGCTGGATATAGGCCTCCCCCAAGGATTTCCAAAACGACCGATCGGAAGCGGCCTGCATCCAGCGTTTTCCTGCAACCTTGCTCAGGTCGTCTGACCACCTAGCAGGTGGGTGTCCTACGCTGCGCCTGCCGGTACGTGGTCGCCATTCGAGAACCTTTCTGCCCCATCGGCCATCGGTTCTTCGCGCTATGTGCCCCGCCCACTGCCACTTCAATGAGCTAATCCGCTGGGCTATGTCTGTGACCTTAGTTCTTCTACGAATCTCCTCATTTCTGATTCGATCACGTAAAGAAACAACTAGCATAGCCCTCTCCATAGCCCGCTGAGCGACCTTGAGCCTTCTTATGAGACCCATAGTAAGGGACCACGTTTCAGAGCCATAAGTCATCACTGGTAACACACATTGATTAAGCACTTTCGTCTTGAGGCACTGGGGTATTTTGGACGATTTTGGGGTATTTATTCTTAAATAACTTTAAAAATACCGATCTAAGAAATAATAAAAATAATATATTTAAAATTCTCATAAAAAGCTATTTTATTTGACACACGATACTGTTTAGAAAACTTTTTCAAAAGTCTAATTGAAATTCATTTATTTCGTCATACGTTGGGTGACTGAGTTATTTAACATACTGAAACTATTTTAAGGGTCAATTCAGTCCATGATACTGAACAACTTTCACTTTTGTTTAGTATCATGGACTGAATTGACCCTCAAAATAGTTTTATTATATTATGTTAGACCCTGTATATATGTGCACCAAATGTCAACTCAATCGGTCCAGTAATGACGTAACAAATTGGCTGTGACATACGGACAGACAGACAAGTGAGTGATCCTTTAAGGTTTCCATTTTTACCTTTTAAGGTACGGATCGCTAAAAGGTTTTTTTTTTTTTCAAAAAACAATTTGTGAGTCGCTGATAATGAGTTGCAGATTTTTTGTTGCATTCGGGTTCATAAACAAGAGAAAATGACGAGAAAAATTTCTTCAACTCATTTTCTGCGACACACAACTGTTTTTTTTTTTTAAACATGATTATTACAAATCAAAAATTAACGGTCATTTGGCTTGCCCGGATGCAACTGGAAATGCGCTAAGGTGAGAGGGAGAGAAGAGGCACTGTAATGCTGTCTGTCTATCAGTCGTACGTAGTGTGTCTCAAAATGCCACCCTTTTTCACAACAACAAAAAATAAGGTCGATGACCTATTCTACCTACTTACTTACTGTTAATACTGGGTCAAATCTCTGCAATAATATCTCATAATATAATGCAATAATTAAAATTGGACCAATTCAGGGAGTACAAAGAAATTAATCAAACAGGTTAGGTATTTGGGAAAATGACTGAACTCAACTAAATTCACAAAACGCCATCTAACGTTGGACACAAGCACTATACCTAACATTTCACATTCTCCTTTTTTATTCTGCGCAGATGTTGCGATTCAGCTATCGCACACTAGATGGAGCTTGCCCCCAAAGATAATATTACTTTCTTGAGTTGCGCCATCTAGCGGGGAATAGTGCTGGTCAATCCCAAAGACTGGCAATACAGACCCACTTCCATTTTTTATGACTGGCAACATTCTTAATAAATTTAACAGTGACATAAAAATGTATTTTTGGTTTTGAGACTACTGTAAAAACTTCTTGAAATAGAACGTGAAAAATGTTTTTTAATGTTAGGTACACGTATATGGCACTCCTGGTGTTGCAGGTGTCCAATTGTCCATATAATAAGCTACACCACTTACCAGCAGGTGTGTGCCTATATATTGAAAAGATTACTTCAACAAAACGCGTCCATAATTACTGAACAAATGGTAAGCCATCAAGCAGGCATTAGTACAGACTAATTTTTTACAAAACTGAGTAAACTAACAGTAGTTTACTCAGTTTTGTAAAAAATAAACTCATCAAATGCGAGTTCAACTGTTTAAATTTTTTTGTCAGATGTACCCCTCCATAAGTGGCCAATTTTTTTAAATTTATTTATTTACATTATACGCTTGTTTTTGGCTTTCAAGTCACTCGGTCCAGTAGTTTCGTAGCAAATTGGCTGTGACAGATAGACAGGCTAGCGAGTGATCCTGTAAGAGTTCTGTTTTTACCTTTTAATGTACGGAACCCTAAATCCCTTGTTTAGCAGAATTTAGAACCATTGCACAGAAGACAGTATTTCATACAGAACGGAATCTTCTAAGGTCCCGCGCAATATGCGTCCCTTTCCCCGTCCCCGCACCTCTCCCCCGTCTCGCCTTGTCGAGGGGCGAGAGCGGGATGAACACACACACAGTTGACGTGTGCACGGCGGCACAAGAACAGGGGAGAGATGCGAGGACGCGTATTGCACGTACCTTAGGAGATTCCGTCCGTTCTGTATGAAATACTCTTACTGTCTTCTGTGACTATGGTAGGGTGGTTCAATCAACAAGAGGCGGTACTTACGAAGACAAGCATGATGAAAAAGGCAGCTATGTACGAGCTGCGCGCAGTCAGCATGGACACGAAGCGGTAGTGCTCGCCCGTGATCACGTTCCTGTGGTCAAACAAACACAATACATGCATATATTTTGTATGTATTTTATTTATTTATTTATTTAAACTTTATTGCACATAAAAAAAAAGTGTACAAATGGCGGACTTAACGCCTTATGGCGTTCTCTGCCAGTCAACCATTGGACCAAGTAGAGAAATAATTTGGGTGGTGCGACAGAGTGTGTAAACAAAATTTAAAAGTATCTATAAATACCTACAAGAATAAATCAAGAATATACATAAATATTAATTTTAAAGAAATATATACCAATACAATAACTATAGATAAAATAAATATACAAAATATATAATTATGTAAATATAATACATAAAGAACTAATTATATATGTATGCGGATAGATAAATACATATATGGATGACTACAAATCACCGCGCTGGGACACGACGAGAAGAGACTTCTTGGAGAAACTGTTTTTGAACCGCCCGTTTAAAAGCGTGACGACTAGGCGCTCGTCTAATAGAATCAGTAAGAGAATTCCAGAGAAGGATGGCTTGAATTTGAAAAGATTTATTCATAAATTCAGTGCGATGATGAGGGATGGATAATGTTAGAAGATTAGAAGAGCGAAGATTTCGCGAATGCGTAGAGCTGAGAAGAGAAAATTGAGATTTGAGATAATGCATTACACTATGAAAATAAATAAGTTGGTTACGGACAAATCACACTAATTGAGCTAGCCCCTAGCTAGGTCATTTGAACCCACGACTTCTGGATCTCCTTCACCACTGGACCACGGAGTCAGTCATCATATGTTTTAAACTTGTGTTTGATAGTAAACTAACTCAACAATACATCGAAATATAAAATTAACTAGAAACCTAATGCTCCTACATTCACCGCTTTGATTCTGATTCCATTTACGCAAACAAACGAACAGTAATTACAACGAAACACTCGAACTCACACATAGACAAAGATGCATGCGATTGGTCGCGACAAGGTCACGCGTCGTCGTCAGTCGGGGGGGCAGTCAACGCAATGAGCGGTGAGATACAACGCGCGGATATCTATTATGCAGCTAAAATAAATAACCTTGTTAACATGTTACTTTTTTTTTAATAACAAATTTTCATGTCTGTATGGCTTCTACACCACTTCACGGCACATGACGGCATTTTTAATGAATCGATTATCGCAAAAACACAGCAATATTCTCAAAAGAAACTTCTTGCGACGCAACCGCACCACTCGAGTGTCACGGCGAACTGTCGCGCCGCGCTGTTCATATTTTAAGCCCCGGCCGCCGCGGTACATATCGCGTGGAATGATTTTTCGGGATTCCTTACGATTCTAGAGAATTATTTTTCGTAGCAACATTATAATAAATAAATACAAAAGCTTATTTTTAGTTGATTACAAATATTTTATGGGGCGATTCAATCCATCATTTTGAACAACTCTTTCGAATAAGTATATCGGAACAAGAAAAATAGTGTAGGTGTACAAAAACAGGGATTACAAATAGTGGCAGGTTGCTAGCCCATCGCCTGTTGCAAATGATCCCCAGGCCTTTGTCTAACCCCTTGCTAAATTAGTGATGAGTGTGTTGAAGCTAAGTTTTTATAAAAAAAAATGTACAAGCTGTTATTATGAGACAAAAGGTCTTGTCAACACAAAACAAATTAGTCCAAACTTGATGGGGTTCCGTTGTTTCATTGAAGAGTTCCTATGGCCACCTTCCAGCTTCATCATCAGATCAACTCCAAGTCATCATAATATTGCATTGCCACGCGATATACATATGCGCGCAAAATTTCAGCTCAATCAGTTGAAGATATCTGCTTCAAAATTGAGTTGTAAGATTCCACCCGAACAAACAGTTACATACATACAATGTAGGGCTTCCAATACAGGGATCCCGATATTGCTCAATACCGGTATTAGGCGATTTTTGACCTGTTTTCAATACCGGTATTGAAATTCAATACCGGTTTTAATACCGAAATCGTTGATTTTAGAATTATATCGTATTATATTGTTGTGCATTCCACCCAGAAGTGTGAAGGCAGAGAGAGCCATTTCTTTAGTTACGTATTTGTGCAATCGATTAAAAAGCTCGCTCTCGGATAAAACTTTAGATGCTCTCTCTTTCTTGAGGAAGTATCTTCTTGAGAAGTTATCAAGAAGAAAAAGCTCTAAAACAGTAGATACCCTAAAATTGAAGAAAAAAATATATGGGCGCACGTAAAATTCAAAGGACAGAAAAATTCTAATCAATATTTTTAAGTACTTTAAAATTATGAAAAGTGAAAACAGTGTTTTTATTTTTCTTATTTAGGCAGACTGAAATGATATTTTTGTTATGAGATAATATTGATAACATCAGTTTTATTTTAAATATTTATTTTATTTTACCTGTTTCGTTTGTTATTATGATTAAATTTAAACAAAATTAAACCAGTAAATTTTTATTTTAGATTTTTTTTCATAATATCTTGTATTGTATGTATAAATTAACACGCACATACAGTGGACGTTCCTGTAACGATTAACGGCTGATTTGATGCCCATTAATGGTAAGATTAAAGACTGATTTGATGCCAATTAATAGCAAGATTAAAGACTGATTTGATGCCAATTAATATAATAGTAAGATTATAGACTGATTTGATGCCAATTAATAGTAAGATTAAAAGACTGATTTGATGCCAGTTAGAACTGTAAAACTGTATGACGTTGAAAGTTTGTAAAAATCATAAATATTTAGAGTTGTATTAGGTAAAGCTGTGATGATTTAGTTTGTTATATGAATAAAAGTTGACCTATGTTTTAATTTTAGCTTAATACTTCAAAAAAAACTTTTTGAAAAAGAAATACGAATTTCCACCTCAATACCGGAATTCCGGTATTAATACCGATTTTGATTTTTTTCCGGGATTGATGCCGGTATTCAAAATATCCGGTATTTGGAAGCCCTAATACATTGTAAGTTAAATAAAAGCTTGTAAAATGTAATCTTGCAATCTCTTGAATCAACAAGTTCAGTTTCTATTTCCAAAACGCGTGTTTTATTTCGTATGTCGTTCAAACACAAATAGCATGCAAATAATAAAAGTTATTGACAGAGTGAATCAATTTTTAGGGTTTCGAAACTAAGCAAAAACGAATCCATATAATATGACTTGTTTGTCCAGGTGTTCTATGTTATTATTGTTGATTCTCTCACTTGTTTTTTAATTTTAAAACGCGACGATTACCTTAAATAACCCTTATTGTCCTCCTGCTCGGCGAGCGTCTTGATCGAGGCCATGAGCAGGTCGTCATAGCCGAGGAACTCGTCAAGCACGAACCGAGAGAAAGGGTCTCCAAAGCACTCGTCTTTCTGCGGGTCCAGGGTGATGATCTTAACTGGAATCTTGAGCCGGAGCCGAGCGCTGGGCGACAGGCGCAGGAAACCGTACTCGAGGGAGTATTCGAGGATGTAGTCTTCATCTGGAAGAGGATTTATTGCATGTATTGGATGAAGACAGTTTTTTTCGGATTTGGGTACTGATCAAGCAATAGATAATAATAAAATATTGACATAGCGATGAATAAACATTTACTATTTACTTAATGTAAATGTTATTAAATAAATAAGAAAGAAGTTTTCTTAGAAGCTATATATTTTAAGTTAGGCAACTATAATCTTTAACCAACAGATTTAACCGAAATAGTTTTCCTTAAAAATTCTTTATACATACCTATTTACTACCATCACAATTTCTTAAGATTTTTCAAGCTAGCATTTTAACTTTGAGGGGAGGGGGGAGGGTAACGCTTAACTCTAGCAAAAATTAGTACTTAAGGCGAAGATATAGGCAAATGGCCTTGAAGTGTGAAATAAATTGTTAACTCGTAAATATGGTGATAATTTCCATATTACTCTACGTCATGCACTAGATAGCTCTTTAAATTATTTTATGAACTGCCGTTAAAACTATTATTGGCTATCCGTCTAGCTTTAAAACTTGCCGTGGCCACTTTTGGCGGAGGCAAGTTTTAAAGCTAGACGGACTAATGTAAATACTTTCAACGGTGGTTTATAAAATAATTTAAAGGGCTATCTAGTGCATGACGAAGAGCAATATGGAAATTATCTCCATATTTACGAGTTAACAATTTATTTCAAATGAGGGCGCCACTTCAAGGTCATTTGCCTATATCTTCACCTTAAGTCTAATATTTCTCAAATAGATCACTGAATCAAAAAAATATCTTTACAACCCCTTTACAATGTTTTTTAAGTCCTATCTAGCGATAGTCTACACTACGGCTTGCACGAGAAAACAAAAACACTTTACCGTTTTGTCGGCGTGGCAAGGTGACATTTAATATGTATGCCCATGCAAAATTACAGCTTTCTAGTACTAACAGCCTCTGAGCTAAGCCGCGGACGGACAGACAGACAGACGGACATAAACTTCCTTGTCTAGACTTCGGTAGAAGCTTTATCTTCTATAGTCAACAAACAAACGAGGACTAAAATTTTTTCATTATGACTACAATACAAACAAATACAATGCAGCTGTAACGCAATAATATAGACCATAATAATGTAGTTTTATCGCTCATGGACCTGGTTAGTTTCAGAAATTGGCGAACTCTTCACTCACCTTTTGACGAATCATTAGAAGCCGCCTCGTCTAGAGATACCTGATAAATTAAAAATAATTCTGTTTAGTTTTGCACTTCAATGCTTAAATGGACTGAAATGTAACTATTTAACAAATAAAGGTTTCGTAGACAGTATCTACGATGTACTAACAGTGTTTACAAATAAGAAAGTTATTACAATCCCTAATGACGTAAGCTAGACTTCTGTAGCTAAATAGTCTGAAGGCCTCATTTAGCATGACAAATGTTTGATTATAATATATTATTTATACATATAGCCAGCCATATGGATTATGGATAGGTAATCTCATTTACATATTTCGTATAATTTTTTGTATAAGTTAGTACATATGAAGCTAACTTGTCTCCTACGCATACAATTATGCCATTATGCTTGCTCATATTCAACTAAACAATGTTTAAATACGTCATCAACATAAGGCTTCGGACGCTTCTTACATTGCAGGTTTTGTTTTGGCCTTTTGATCTTGCTATAAGGCTTCTGAGGATAAGAATATTTCCTACTTCATGAAGTAAGTATGTAGGAAAACTTTGAAAAATATTTATGAACAACTTCAAAAAGGTTGATACTTCTCAATTTGAATGTATGTTTTTCTTATGTATGTTGTATGTATCAATAACTTCTCAGTTTATCAACCTATTTAGAAAAATCTTTTTTGTTTGAAAGGGTCCCATTGTCACCAGGTGAAGATCTGATGATGGAATCTTCGAGAAATCGAGGCAACTCCTCAAATATTCTATGGACACATATAGTGATTTTGATATTTTTTTAGGTTTCCGTACATAAAAATGGAAAAACGGAACCCTTATTACGGACGGACAGACAGATGCACGAGTGATCCTCACTCGTGCATCTGTCTGTCCGTCCGTCTGTCACAGCCAATTTTCTCCGAATCTACTGGACCGAAATTTTAAACAAAAGTTTTGCAAAACTTACTATGTTATATATCAAATGAAAGGGCTGGTTATAAGGATCTCAAATATATTTTTGTGAAATAAATAGTTTTGTTTAGCTTAGTTTTTTCAAATAAAAAATAGTTTTGATTGTAATTAGGAAAGAAGACGAAAATTGACCATTCCCCTCCCCCCCCCCCCCCCTAATATACGAAAGTAAGCCTAAAATTTAGAAAAAAATATAAAATACAATTCATTGCTTGTAGATTACAGGAAAACCTATAATTCAATCAATTTTACGCAACCCTCTCTACGCGAGTTTAACTCGCACTTGACCGGTTTATTTTTCAAGGCAAATTGAAGTCGCTTTTTGTGTTTCAAATTATGTTTCGGGAATTTTTCCCATTCAGCGCAGCTGACCTATTTGCTCTTACTCTTACCAGCTAGAAAAAAATAATTATAATTAAACAAAAACACGTCTGTGTACAATATGGTTATGCTAATCGTGCAGAATTTTCCAGATTGGTTAATGTTTACCAAATCAAGGTTGTTTAAAATTGTGAAAGTTTTTATGTTTTTTAATGTCATTTTACAAGACACAAAAAAGTACTTTTTTTACAAATAAAAAGGAGATGATAATTGGGATGTGGACTGGGTCCAAAACACATTATTATATTTAGACCGTCATTTAAATTTCAGATTATGCAAAAATAATGGACCCATATGTTTTCGTTTAGCAAAGTAGTAAAAAATCACAAAGATACAGCCCGTCGAAGTTTCGGAGTGGGGGCGATTTACATCACCGTCTCGTGAAGATCGTACTTGATCGTGAGGTCATGCGACATTTATATGTGCTGTATCTTCGTTATTACATGCTAATCAGAAAAAAGAAAAAATATGTAGGTAGGTATACAATATTTTTTAATAGTCTACCCAAAGAGCCAAAAAAACTATTTAATGACTGAGCTTGGGTTGGAAAAGCTAGTAAATTCTGAACCAATTAAACTATGACGAGGCCTAACCACGCTAGTTGGTCGCGGCTAGACACAGCATGACAATTTTTTTAAGTACCTATTTAATTACATACATAATACTTTTATTGTTGAATGAAATTGTAAAGAAAGCACTGAGTATTGGATAGTGGTCCTCTAAAGAACCTGACTGTCACACACACAGCCTTCTTCTTCAGTAACTTGTGGTACTTATGGTCTGTGCTTATGGTGTACAATGAGTTGGTGTCCACATTGATATCCATTACTGTTTATATTATGTTATTTTTTGGCAAATAAAAAAGGAATCACAAACAAAAACATTGCCTATGGCACCATAAGTGTTCAAGTTTGTAAGTGTTAGCCCTAATAGTTCTAATAAATAATAAAATTATTGATATCAAGTCCGCTACATTTAAGCTAAAGTCAATAATAAAATTACTTTTACTAGTTTTAACAGAAAAATTGAAGTAAAAAATATAATGTCAAACAATAAGGTCATATGTCGAGAGTACTTACATCAACCAATCTAGAATCTCTGTCTAAGTCTTCAACTAGCCCTAATATTCCTTCCCATATTGAAGAAGACGGTTCCACTTCTTCACCAGAGATAATTGTTGCATTGAGATCGGTTTCTCCATCGCTTGACGTAAGTTCCGGGCCAGTATTTACGTAAGTGGTCTCTATGACCTGGTTTGGGTCCGATTCCTCCTGGTTTTCATCATGAACTCTTGTGATGTTTCCGTAGTCTGTGCCATCTCTTATGTATTCATCTTCCTCAGCATCTTCACTAGACGACTCTATATTGATGAAGCTAGAAAGAGAAGCGTTGTTTTTATGAAATCTTGAAACCAAAGATAATCAAACAAAAGAAAGTTTTATTGAAATTTAGATGTAAAATTAACAAAACTGCCCATACATTTCCAAAAATAATTATAGCCTATGTTACTCCAGATAATGAAAGAATTCAAAGGATAACCGATAAATCCAAATCTGTTTAAGCATTTAATTAGAGTATAAAAAAAAAATTAAACGTGCCTACATAAATCCTTTTCTGGGTCATTTGAGTTTAAATAGTATGAGCAATATTTTACACGACAACCTGAATGTGTAGAGTACTTTCAGTAGTAAGGTGATGTCTAACAAAGAATATATTTGCATGACCTCAACCTTGCATTTGCTACTCAAACAATACATTATGTATAACTCAGTACTATTACCTAATTATAAAACATAATGCTATGCCTGTTAACCACGCTGCAACTAAGTAGTTAACGGTAAACAGGTTTAAGTATACAGATGGAAAAAAAACAATTATAATAATGTAATTTATACCAGAATACAAAATGTATAACAGATTCTCTTCCCACACTGTTCGTAAAAGATGATCGAGGACATGGGCAAAAATCTGAATAACCATGTTAGTAGGTAGGTAACGCAGTTAGCAACCATCACTACGTTGATTTCTTTTTTCACACAAGAATAATATAGTCGTTAAGTCTAAAGGCTCTATCTACCCACTAAAGCAGTGGTTTTTAACCGGTAGTCCACAGACCACCGGTGGTCCCTGGAAGCACCCAATGTGGTCCTTGAAGTCATCGGAAAAATATTAAGCATTTATCAGCAAATCTATGCCAACAAGTGTTCATGGCGCTTATAAAAATTAAAAACAAGCACTGTAATCGGTTGGATGCTAGTGTCGTCATGTATTTTTTTTGAGTAGCTCTCGACATTCAAAAGTTAAAGACAAATGCAACCACAAAAAAATGCCTAATATATACTTATACCTTCTACATCGTGTTAATGAAAGAACGCAAAACCTCTAAGATGGTACCTCAGCTCATGTAACTGAACAACTTTTGTTCAACAATTTCACGAAATCCAAAAAAAAAATTTGGATTTTCATACAAATTGACTCGATCAGCTGATCAGTTTGTATAAAAATTCAATTTTTTTTTTTAGTTTAATGATAGTTGTTGAACAAAAGTTGTTCAGTCACATGGGCAGAGGAAACATCTGAGAGGTTTTGCGTTCTTTCATTAACACAATGTATACATAAATGTTTTGGTTTTGACAGTTGTTCGCATAATTTATTTATAGATAGAACAATGTTTTAGTGATTTTCATTTACTGTATTTGCTTACAAACAGTAAGGTGGTCCATGGCAAGCCAAAAAAAATCAAATGGTCCCTCATTAATAAAAGGTGAAGAACCACTGCCCAAAGGATCAGTATGTACATGTAAAATGGGTGCCCGAGAGAAAGAGAAAGATGTATCTATTTAATGGTACTTCTTAGAGCTATTAGCGTGTTGAAACAACAAAGAGTTAAAATTGAATTTATTGATATATATATTATATATAGTATTTACACTTGAAGGCAGTTATTTGCACCATTTAATAAAGGTGATGCCTTTGTATAGCCTCAAGTATTGACTGCAATCAATTTATTAGGTAGATACTTAATACAAAGCAAGCCAAATAGATGGTGTGGTGTTTAACAGTATGTAATAATGAAAAACATGTAAAATTATGCAAAATACAAGATTATTTATCTTGTATATTGCATCATCTTTAAATTTAACATAAAACATCACTTACCCTTCAGTTGCCAAAATTCCTAACATAGAATTGAGTTCCTCCTTATCTTTCTTGAGCCTACGTTCCTTAGCATAACTTTGTTCTATAGTGTAATCCTGAGAAGGATTTCTTAAAATCTCCACCCTCAGAATGCCATCTCTTGGCCATGAGTCCTTAATGTGATTTAAACAAGTAGTAGGTGTCCTTGAAAAGGCTATGTGTATATACGCTAGCACAAAGAAGGCTACAAGAGCTTTCAGGAGTACCAGAAACTCAAAAAACCTTCTTACTGGTCTCGGAAATGTTCGCGCGTATGCTACAGCAAACTTGAAAAACAAAGCATGAAATAGCCTTTCTCTGACATTCAAAAGAGGATTTTGGTTGTTGTTCCTATTTCTATTCATATTTGGGTTTATCATTGGGCCTCCAGGTAACATGTTATTCTCAGGGTTGACCCCTGGAGGCAAGTTGTTAACTTGTGCACCTCCTGCACTCATTTTTCTGGATTTATGTTTATATTGTTTATTCCTATTCTAAACTATAAACATCTCTGTGTAACCTGAAATAGAAAGTTCACAAATTAATAAAAGTTAACCTCTAATAAATGTCAGTTTTAGAAAATCAATCCAGAAATTAGCCATGTACTAATAATTGATACGGGTCAGTTATGATTAAAAATAGACATAGAATGTATCGAAACCTTCAAAATTGGCGAATTGGCCAATTGATTCTAAGAACAACGTAGCCCAAATCAATGTAGTAGAGAAAGCATATTATTAAGTATGATAGGCTGATTGTTGAATTTTAGAATATGCTACAGCATTTGGCTAGCTATGTATTCTACTAGAAAAATATTATCACAAGTCGACAAGTAAAAGTGCATAACGCAACAATCGACTTACCAAATGTCAAAAATATAAGACGATGGGATTTTTTACTGTAATGTTTAATGTGGATATGATTATTTAGCACTTGCTTAATAATAACAGAAACAATTGTTGATAAAACAAGATCTCGGTTCACTTTTCAATAAATAAAATATCGAGATAAATAATAGCACTACCTGTCAAATTCCTGACATGTCATTCGTTAATGTCAAAGATGACATTATCTATTCTTTTTAAGAATTATTTTACGTCCTTGGATAAGAGTTTCTTTAGGGGCTATCTTTAGTTTATTGTTTTCTACCAGTCTGAAAGTTGTAAAGTGACGGTCACATTCAATGCGTCCGCTGAAAATGTCTGAGCCTACACCACCCTTTAATTGTAACTTGTTAGGATTAGGTTAGGTTAAGATTAGGTAGGAATAAAGAACACAATTAAAGATAGGCTATAAAGGACTTATATCCAGAGCTGTATAATTATTAAAAAAACAATAACCTACCTCAGGGTACCTAATTACCCTCTGTAATTACCTACCTGAGCAAGCAAGGTTACACTCTCTGGGTTACACCATCATTCTGGCATCAGTCAATTCCATCAGTCTCATCTCATCAGAATGATCGTGTAACCCTCAGAACAATAAAAACCAAGTGTAACCCGCTGAATGACAGACTGATGGTTTTGACCTCAGAACATATTCCATATCTCTGGTTTTGACCAGAGATATGGCTGTGGATATGGGATGTTTTGACCAATCACGTATAAAAGAGTGGACTCGGCATATTGTTCTATACAGAGATATGGGATATTATATTGAGGTTCTATACCTCAGATCTCTGTTCTATACATACCGTCAGTTATACAAATATCATACATTTCGATACAGAAATAGTAAAAACAATATTGTCACTTTCTAACTAATGTCTTTTCCTATACGTAAAAAAAGATAACAATACGTCAGTTCGAGCTACTATGGCAAAATTTTTCATTTTGACGTACGGTCAAAAACTGGCGGACAGGCCACAGTAGGTATTTAACCTACTGTGGCCGGTCCGCCATTTTTCTACGGTACCTACAAGAAATGTCAAAGCCTTGAGGAAATTTAATAAATCAGTAATTAAACAGAGAATTCGAACAACATTCGTGGTAAAGTGTATAATTAGATAAGGACAAGAAAGGACATAATGCCTAAGTGCAGTATTGTTGGATGGGGAACGAAAAAACAAGGAAAACCAGAAGAGTTTGTTGTTGCATCGGTAAGTTTACATTTCAACTAAAATATTTGTTAGTATTAGATGATCGACTTCTTTTGGTGTGTTTTTAATAATTATCGACCCAAATAATACGATTAGTGATAAATTGGAATAGAATAAGTCTTTATTTTCGATATTAAAATAAAGTTATTTTGACGGCTAGTGATGTGTTTAGTATATCGATAAGAAATGTTATATTAGGGCAATAATCCAAATATTCGACAGTGAGTACTCTGTTCTCTGTTCACGTACATCACAATGTGAAACTTTTTGTAAATATTGTTTTCAATGATGTAGCAAAAGTTAAAGAATTTTTTGAATTGGTTGATGACTAATGTGATAATCCAACATTCAACATCAACAAAGAAAAATACATAGTTACAGACTTTTATATAAATTACAGACCTTTATAGACCTTAAAATAATGATGAGTCGTAAAAGCGGTTGTTGTGAGGTTATCTATATATTTCTTTTTTTCAGTTTACCAAAAAGTAAATATCGGAGAAAAAAAAAATGGTTAGAAGCAATCGGAAACGAAAATATACGACCAAATGTGAAGGAGATATTAATTTGCTCCTTGCATTTTAATGAGTGCATTCATATGAACTTTGGATGTCGTTAGAGTGCGAGATGATGCAATAAATACCATTACGGTTTCACAAAAAGGTACTTTATTTATTAATAGTGTTATAATAGGGGATCGGACAACTTTCCACAAAGTGTTTGAAAGTAATTAGAATGGTGATTCATTACCAATAAAAAAAAATTTTTTCTTTCAATAAGGCTTTAAATATACATCAATTACATTTAAAATTTGAATGCATACAAATGCCGCGTAAACGCTCCCATCTGTCACCTTGGCCGCGTGACGTCATCTGTTTGTGAGTAAACATCAAACAATCAAGTGGTGAAAAGGATGGCAGTAGTGGAGGCCACAAATTCACATAGTAATGTTGACTTCTATGGTTGACATTTTGAGGTTACCCCAGCCGTCAAAAAAGACAATTACAAACGAATGACGTAACGCGCTGTGATCGGTGTTTCGTTCAAGGTGGCGAACAGATTAAAAATATTGCAATTAATGCATTTTATTTCTTGATTTAAAAATATAAATCATTATTATTTCACAAAAATACTCATTGAATGTTCAGTTTATTTAATTAACATTATTTCTAATTAGAATAAAGATTTTTTGGTGAGAGCTGTCCGATCCCCTATTTATCATAAATATATTTAATAGTATTAATATTAAGTATTCAGAGTTATTAAAGAAGTATAAATAGTATATCTAAATTATTTTAAAGTTTTCTTATGTTTTTAGATTTAGCATTTAAATAAAAGCTTGTTTTAAAAATGTTTTTTTTTTACAATTAATATATTATTAATGATAAGCAATTGTATTTTGTACTGATTAACATGAAAATGATTATGATTGTTGTTTCATTGAACATTAGTGTTTGCCCCCAATTTTACCTCTAAGGGATTGATTTTCAGGATAAAGAGTATCCTTTATTTTAATTTAGGTTACAAAATTCATCTAATTCTGATCAGCCGTTTTTAACTGATTATACAAATAATAACCGTAATTTCGCATTTATAATATTTAATTATTTTATTTTTTTATTATATAATATTTGTAGGATAGGTACTTATCAATTAAAGAATAATCTTATAGCGTAATCTGAAAACGACTATATTAACTAATTTTCTTCTTTGTCTTAATTTTCTACTTTAGAGAATGCGTTAAGAACATTATGTTCGCCATTTGTACGAAAAATTACCTCTGCAACGAATTTTAATTATCTAAATGAATAATTATGAACATTTATATGTACTATACATGTAATACATAGGTATATTAATTCTGTGGTAGAATATTTGTTCAGATTTCCAATGTCATTTCACCTAAGCATATCTAATGGAATGTCAACTTCATTTGGGTTTCATTTGGGAACCAAGTCCTAAAAGTTAGTCTGTGTTTTATAATAAGATAAGACGTACGTTTCCATTCTATATAGACTGGAAACGTCCGTCAACATCGACTGACATCACCCGTTGACAACTATGTAACCAATCCTTAGATACGTCCGTGTATATTTTGTGCGTGTAGCCACCGCATTAAACTTCACGGATAACTCAACTCTGATACCGAATTTTATTTATCGATATCGATAGAAGGACAAACTTGTCTTTCTAGGAAGCACTACAGTCCGCCATTTTTAGTTCGTCTCAATCATGAAGGTCTCAATATGGCGTCGGCCACACTTTTTTGTAGATATGTCACTTCCATATGATTCCTTATTCATTGGTTTTGATTTGACTGACGAAAATTAAAATTGTTTTGATTGAATGGAGGTTTTGGCGGGAAGTCAAGGGGTTCGGTTAGGGTTTTCTTTAAATTATTTTGCAAATTGATTTTAGTGGACTTTATAATATGAAATTGGTGTTGTTTGGTGTTATAAATGCTCATGCTCATGAAAAATATGTGAAATAGTTAAAGTGTACAGTCAAAGTACGGCTGTAGTGATATTTGTTTCGCGGACTGTGTGGGCGTCTTCGGGCCTCGTCCGCCACTCAGTCGGCTATGAAAACCAGTGGACTCGTATAGATTTGTCACCAGAAGCTCCCTGAAAGCAATCAAAGGCCTACACCAACCTTTGATTGTAACTTGTTAGGAAAAAAGAATTTCCCACGTTTTATTAAATTGTTCCTGGCTAAATACGCAGTAGCGTCAAGCCATTAATTAAAAAAAAAAATGTTTTGAATGATGAAAGACTGATCGCGTAATCCGCTCGTATCATTCTCGCGTCAGTCACTGTACTTTATTTACTTTACTACACACCGTACACCAATGTACATACGGTTCATTTTAGCTCTTTGCCGTACACGTACTTTTTATCAGTCTGCTGTCATTCTGGATTGACCGTGTGTGTAACCGTGAAAAACATCCATCATTCTGGCGTCAGTCACGTCATTCCTGACTGATAAGTAAAATTGGCCTGCACTGCAATGGATGTCTAGGTATCTACTAAACGAAAAGGTGAAGTTCTGACGTGAGCTAAATTAAATCATACCCACATTGAGTAGATATTTCTTTGAATTTCTTTGCTGAGTCAGACTTCTCTACGTGAGTACTGGCACTTATTCTGTGCTTGTAAATTATAATATTACTCTGTGATGGATGGATGATAGATACAAACAAAGTATAATGGACATAATTTCAAAATTCAATTTTGTTTGAGCGGTGTGCGGTACAATGATACCAGCGCCACCTACGTAGCTTCGTGACCTTTACTAATGCTATCCTACCTCAAGATATTGTAATTTCATAAACATCCACAAGATGACGCTACATAGATTAATTTATGTTTGTTTGCTGAGGTGGGCGAAATCATGGATGATGCTTAGCTTAGACACAGAATACAGTAAGAGTAAACAGAAGGGACTCTTCTAAGGTACGCGCAATATACGTCCCCGTTCCCCGCACCCGCTCCTCTCCCCCGGTTCTTGACGGCCAACGTGAGTAATCGAGGCGAAAACGGGGGAGAGGTGCGGGGACGGGAAACGGGGACGCCTGGGTGACGCATTTACCTTAGGAGTGTCCGGCCTGTGGCTTAGATTTACCTTCCTTATTACTTAAGGCCGTACCTGAATTTTCCGGGGCCCATTGCTGCCCCTATTTAAAATAAATCATTTCAAAGATAAAAAGCGGCCAAGTGCGAGTAGGACTCGCCCGTGAAGGGTTCCGTAGCAGCAAGTAACATAATATAAAAGTTCTAAAGGTAAATTGCGGTTTACGATTTATGACGTATTAAAAAATAACTATCTATGATATAGAGACCGCTAAAGTTTTAATTGAAAGTACATACTTTGAGATGTATACCACATTTTTTTCAGAATTATTTTAGTAATATTTCAAAAGTTACGGTGGCGACACCTCAAATTTTAACTTTGTATTAGATTATCTCAAGACTGGGGGGTTTGATCTACATAGTTTCAAAGCAGTTTTTGTTGCATTTTAAAAGACCTTTTTAACGATACCCCACACGTTGGGGTTAGTCCAATTTAATTTTTTAAATTCACTTTTCGTTGTATGGATTGGGAGGGCTGAAAAAAAATCATTTTTTCATAATTTTAAAAACCAACTTTTGGAACTTCAATATCTCTCCACCAATTTTCGTGACAATCGGTGCAGTAGCGGCGGAGTACGAGCCCGGACGGACAGACGGACGGACATGACGAAACTATAAGGGTTCCTTGTGGACTACGGAACCCTAAAAACGGAGACATCATTTAAAATTTTGCTACTACCAAGTCCTAAATAACCCTTTAAAGTATTTTATGAACTACTGTTTACAGTTTAAAGTGAGAACGTTAAGCTTTACTACGCACATTTGTGAAAATCGACCCCTTTCGGCTAATGTGCGTAGGTAACACAAGCTAACATCGATGAGACCTCTCCAACTCGTCTGGCCAGCGTGGAGAGTGTAGGCCAAATCCTCTAAAATGTATAATCTAAATTATAGTTAATATCGCTACACAATATTTATAATTTTTTGTGTAGCGAAATGAACTAGTAATTTAAATTGTTATTTTTTGGTATAGTTTTTATTTCAAAAGGTGATTGTATAAAGTAGTACGAGTAATATCTTTTTTATAAGTAAATTTAAGCAAATTTAGAGGTATGTTTGTGATTTTTTTCTATCGAGTCAAAAATGCCCAATCGTGTTTTGGATATTGTAGGTGTCTTATGTAAATTTTTTGAGAAATTAACTGTAGTAGTTTAATTATCAAAAACACGCACAGTATTGCAGGCTCTGAACCCACCTCCCGGCTCGAGCATAAGTAGCGCCCTCATTTGAAATAAATTGTTTAAAACTAAATATGGTGATATTTAAAATTTTTATTTGTATCAATGTCTAAAAAGACCTTTAAACTATTTTATAAATAACCTGTCTATTACGACTATTAGTAATAATTTCAAAGGTTATTCATAAAATTGTTTAAAGGTCTTTTTAGACATTGATACAAATCAAATTTTTAAATATCACCATATTTAGTTTTAATCAATTTATTTCAAATGAGGGCGCCACTTATGCTACCATTTCACCTTAAAACGTGTCTTCTGAATGTTCAGACATATATTTTTTTAATGTCTGCTGAAGGACGAAGAAACTCGAGATAGATAGATGGTATATGATGGCACTGGCAAACAGAAGTAGATGCGTGATACTGATTACTGGCAGAGGTACCTACTCCACAATTTGTCACTTAGTTCACAGTAGTAAGTACCACCTAGGTACATACATATAAGATCTGATAATACATAGTTTCACAGTGTTTAATATCTTATGATTATAGGTAGATACCTTAGGTATAGGTACCTACGGTACTACTAATGTTGTTTTTGTATGTTTATTAGTTATTTGTAGGTATATTATATTTATTAGTATTAGTTTATTAGTTAGGTAGGTGGCAAAAATCTTACTTCAGAAGAATAAAAGTATTTATGTAGAAGATTACAAAAATTACAATAATACCGAGATGGATACTTACAATTACAATAGGTAGGTACAAATCTCAAAATTAAAACATTATGGTGTCTGTGAAGCTTTGTGCCAAAAAGTCTGGCTGTCTCTTCTACCTATAGAAGAGAAGTTTCTCTAATGAAGTCATTGAGTACATAGATCTCGTTGAATGAAGTTGTACTTTCGGATACAATTGGGTAATAATGAATAGACCGACAGCAACCGTACTAGGTACAATTTTACGGGCCATTGGAAATAAAGAAAAAAGTTTTTCAAAAGCTCAAAGCGCACAAACTACTATGAAAAAGCGCATACGCATACAAAAAAACGGTCAACTACGATCATGTCATGTGTAAGTTGCCCACGTTCGCCAACGGTTCCTTACATATTTAACTGCGCCACCTGTTATCTTACTCATATACTTCGCACTCGTTCTCTTTATGGTTGCCTGTAAGAGATTGCTTCGGCGATAAGGCCGCCTCTTGTACCTTATTTATTTATAAGTTCCGTAAACTTTGTAATTTTTTATTGTTTTTATTTGGTGCAATAAAGATTTTTGTATTGTATTGTATATTATGTAAGTAGGTAACTACTGTTCCTTTTTGAAAATCACCTATTTATTTATTTAGATAATAGTAAGTACTGTTAGTATAATGTGTACCTATATCTAGGTATCTACTTAGAATTGGATAATTTTAATTTGACAATGAGGGCTTTTCCGAGAAAAAAAAAACGTTTTTTATGACGCCAATAGATGGCGCTATATTTCGAGCATATGTCAAGCAAAGTTGTCAGTTAGTTGTCAGATGGTTGTCAGTTTTTCTTTGGTCAGGAGTGCTATTTTTGAAATCGGGAGTCACATAACGAATGATTGAAGCGAGCGTTTCCAAAAAGGCGCATTTTTAAATCGGTCGTACCGTACGCGAAGGATTTGAACGAGTGGTCTTGACTTGACCACTCAAAGAGCAAAAAGGTACCTTTTTAAAGAGAAAATGGGTTGGAAAATTACAAGTTTTGTATTTTGCTAATTCCCTCATTGAAAAATAGCACTCCTGTTTTGATAGTGATGTTGTGATAACCATAGACCAAGATTTTTTTTAACATTGAGTGACATTGACATATGTGTTCTGTGCAGCGCCCTCTACTAACACCATATGACAACTTTTTTTATTATTTTTAACTGTCAAATTGAAAACCTCTCATTGTAGAATTATCGTTAGCTAAAATGAATAAGTAAGGATTTTTGTCTTCAGTTGATGATTCTATACAGGTTCTAACAAAATATACTGAATCTATTTCAAGGGTGGTTTATGATACTGGACAACTTTCCCCAAGGAACATATATCGAAATATGAAAAATATTTTTTGCATACAAGTTGAAGGGTCAGCTGATCTGAGTTTGTATGGAAAGTCAAAAAATATTTTTATATTTCGATATATGTTCCTTGGGGAAAGTTGTTCAGTATCACGGACTAAATTCACCCTTAAAATAGTTTCAGTATATTTTGTTAGACTTTATAGTTGAATATAGTTGCTATGCCTCTTATGTATTCTGTGGCTATGGCAGACCAAGGATCAAAAGATCTGTGTGCTATGCTTATAGTTAACTAATTTCAAACTTTGGCAAGTTGGTTTCACCATGCAATTTTCTTTATTGTATTTCGACGAGTTAGGTATTTTGATTCTTTCACTAGAAATTTCCGGAAATGCAACACAACATTAGTAGATAGACGTTTGCAACTTTATAGAGAACTCAAAAATTCTAAGATGGTACCTCAGCCCATTAAACTGAACAACTTTTGTTCTACACTCTCACGAAATCCAAAAAAAAAATTGAATTTGAATACAAACTGAATACAATCGAGTCAATGTGTATGAAAATCCGATTTTTATTTTTCGCATTTTGGGAATGTTGTAGAACAAAAGTTGTTCAGTTTCATGAGGTATCATCTGAGAGGTTTTACGTTAGGTAATTAACACATTTTATATATATACATATATATACTTTATTATAGGAGGAACTCTAAAAGCACGAAAGCGCATCGCGCGCAAAAAAAGCTCAAGCCAGAGCCTTACAAAGTGTGATTGATATCTAAATCGTACACGAGTCTACACTAAAGGTTTTTTCAAATAAATGTCATCTATTCAATGCATTAATAGGGAAGGATCAATGCGTAGAAAAAACCCATTGTTCGGACGATTTACCTGAGTCGGGTTACGTGTTGTGTGAAATAGGATTACGTCCACGAGTATTAAATAGCAAGACGTGTTTGCTAATGTTGGCGATTTCTATAATGATTATGTCTTTATTTGATTCTAGAATTAAAGCTAGGTTGCAACTCGCATCCTAACGACTGCGCCAATTTAGAACTTATGTAGTCTTTGAAAGTCGGAAATAATTTACATAGTAACTCTTATATTACTAAACTACTTTAAACTGACAGGTAATAGAAGCTTGGCTTCTATTACCTGCATGAAAATAACATCAAACTTAAATAAGTGTGTACCTACAGCTTTCTTGACTCATTAAAATTCCAAGCATTTGTAATATGTAAGTTTATCTGAGAGTCAATCAATTCTTATAGGTAGACTAAGGTTGAAAATAAAAAGATTACTCACGAACTTATTATATTTATAATTTTTTGTGTAGCGAAATTAACTTAACTCAATTATTAGTATTAGTAATTTAGATTATACATTTTCATCCTTATCGTGTTTTGGATTGTGGGTGTCTGTAGAAAAGCCTTAAGATTCCTATGTAATTTTTTTAAGAAATAAACTGTAGTAATTTAATTACAGTAATTTTTCAAAAACACGCACAGTATTGCGAGCTGTTAACCCATCATCTCGCCAGAAGCGTTTCGATTAACCAGATAGGAACGGCCTGTGCTACGTAGGTACCAATTTCTTAGTTATACCTACTACTTTATAATAAAAAAAAAGTATTTGTGATAGGAACTGAAGTAGGTATTTATTTTTACATATTTACTTAAGTACGGGATATTTATTTCAGTGCGCAATTTTTAAGACTAGTAAGTATCATCATCATCATCAGGTCTTTTTTAGTCTCCACTGCAGGAGCACGACCCTCTCTGTACTACCAGAGCCATATATTAGCCAGAGCAGTCAGAGGATTTGGCCTACACTCTCCACGCTGGCCAGACGGGTTGGAGAGGTCTCACTGATGTCTATAAGCTTTGTTCAGCTTGTGTTCCCTAAGTCGCCTTCTACGACATCCACGGGAAGACTTGGAGTGGTCCTATTCTACTCTGCCGGGAACCACACGGCTAAGTATACTGATGGTTTTATACAATTTTCTTTTGAAGCTGCTGATCGCGCGCTTGTGTGAGAGGTGGGAAGTTGTTTACGTATTTCGCCAATTTTTTTTAGGGGTTGTAATCAGTATTATGGACTGAAATTACTGTAAAATAATAAACTTACCTAAAGGCCATCTAATTCCCAATGGATAGCAGAATTTTAATAATCACAATTTCAAGGGAACTGAAATATGTTTTTCGACTTTAGATCACAGTTCGAACTAGTAAATTATTATTTTAGTAATAATAGACTAACATTTCAAGTACCTATAGTTAATGGAACTATAATGAATGAGGCACCTGATATCGTTACCTGTCCAGCTCTTTTTTGAAAGCTCTATCAATTTTTTTCTAAATATAAGTATAAAACGTAAAGGAATCCATTTAAATCGTTACTAGAAACATACAAAGATAAAGATGTAAGATAAAAAAAATACCGGCCGGTCACGTTATAAATATTCAAAAAGAACGGCGAGGCTGCTTGGAAAAAAATTGACATCTCAATTATCGGCTGAGGCGGCGGCGTAGCGGAGCGCGGGAGGGGCGTCTTAATTTATATTATTCTCACGTTTTTTATTTCCTGCTCGCTTGGGAGATGTGTCTTTAGAAAACAGGTAATAGGCTTGGGAGAAACAACTCGTTGCTCACAGAGACTTTTAACGGCTGCTTTATTAATTTATTGTGGTAGTACCCAATAATGCTCATATAAGTTTCATATGTGCAATGACGAATCGGCAAAATTAGCTGTACTTATCTACTCAGCTATATAATTACTCAATTTAAAAAGCCTTCCCACTGAGCATGAAACTTACAGAAAGTTTCCAGCAAGGTGATCAACCTCCCATATGAACGTTTAAAAATAAGGCTTCTAGGGACATTACAGCTTCATAAATTTAAAATTACAATGAAAATTATTTAACATGTAGTGATGGATGTAGCGCCAACATTACATATGAAAGTTTATTTTTAATCTTTGGGGCTACTTAGATTCATAAACTTATTGTAAGGTATATTAATAACATGGCTGCAATATAATTATTATAACATTTCAGATGAAATGTTGCATCGATCTATATTTAACAACGTGCATTATGGAACATGTCTATTACTTTGCAAACGAAACTTATTGAAATTTTTCATATATTGCAGCAACGTACTTCATGTGAGGCATAGAATGTAAAGTTCCAGAAACCTTGCAATGTCACTGTTGTTGTAACTTAGATAAAAGACATTGCTGGAACGTTAAACGGAAATTCAATATCAGGGCTTTATAAGACAAATAATTAAAAAAAAACTAAGTACCTCCCCACTAAAACACCGCCCCGTAAGAAGAAATCAACCTGACTTAAGTGTGGTCACTTGATGGTTCAAGTTAGTTCCTGAAACCATAACTAGATGGCGTCACTTGTATGTTGCAGATTTCACTTTAGAAAAATTACTGCAATATATGATCATAGTGAGGTTTATTACACTTTCTGATTTAAAGTTCCTACAATGTACACATCTGAACTTACAGGTTACTTTCGAACGCGACGTTCCCTTTACTTATAATATTAAAAGTAGCTTGAAAGTTTCAAATAAAATATTGATGCAATGTATAGAAGTTAACTTGCAGCAAATTACAGTTATACTTTTCAAGTAAATTACCACTCTTAGGTACATGTAACATTCAAAAAGAAAGTTCCTGAAAGTTTTAACTGGTCTTTATGAGCAACATTGCATCTAATATGACTGGGACGGCCGTTAGAGCCACTTATATGAATACCTATAACCTTACTAGAACGTTGCACCTTTGCATTTGTAACTTACACCCACCCGATTTTTACTTATAGTAATGTTGACGCAACTTATGCTTGCTCAGTGGGTTAGTTTATAATTGACAGAAAAGTTACCATGCCGTGTGGTTTCCGGGAGAGTAGAATAGCACCACTCGTAGTCTTCCCGTCTTAGACGTCTTTGGAAATACAAGCTAAACAAAGCTTATAAACATCAATGAAACCTCTCCAATTCGTCTGGCCAGCGCGGAGAATGTAGGCTAAATTCTCTGACTGCTCTGGCCAAATGGCTCTGGAAGTACAGAGAGGGTCGTGCTCCTGCAGTGAACACTAAAAAAAGATCTGATGATGATATTACTAGAGGTAGATTCACAAGTTAATTACATAATAGCGTAATTAAACCATATAAACCCAATACTTGTATCTAAAATCATAGGCTACGAAGATATTAAGTCATTGACTATGAAAGTACCACTTTACAATATTGACTGCATAGAGATAATATATAAATTTACTGACTAACGGTACCAAACTGTACCAAGACTGTACCCTACAAACATACCTATCATAATTAAATTACAAAATTTTCTTGTTTTTTTTTACTGTATGCTGGGAGTTAATTTATCAGTTATTTTTGTTTAAGTTCAGTAGTCTTAAGTATTTGTAAAGCCCAAAAAATAAACAACAAGATGGATACCTTTACATTCAGTCACGCCACAAATTTATTAAGGTGTTGCGTTGACACCTAATCTCAACTCGATTCCAAGAAATCCAAGCCAACATATCACTGGAACTGTCATCGAGGCCAATAAACTATACATTTTAGTACCAGACATCTTGACAGGGCGTTAATTATGTATGGACTAGCTAAACTACCTTTTTGGGGTTCTGAGAACCACCTTTTGTATTGAATAATGCAAATTTTATTCGTATTGATCGATTTTTTACCAATTTATTATAATCTAATAGACTAAAGAAATAACTAAAGCTATTATGCTAATTTTCACACGGCTATTTCAATCTTTATGGAGCCATTTAATTTTTTTGTTCCATAGTTTATCATTATGTTATTTACTCAAGAATCATTTGAGACAAATTCAGAATAACCATCTTGTTAATTTTAATACTTCTATCTATCTATTAGCCTTTTAACGTGAGCTCAGGTTGTTTTTATTTCCTTGTCATTCTTCCTATAAGATGTCTTTGAGCTCAGTGTGCCTCCTGGCAACGGCCTCCTCTAACCATTTCCACTGAATAATACTTATAACGTTCTTATGTCATTTTTATTTTAATTTTTTAAGAAGGCATTGCATCCTCAATCCTCGTCTGTCTCTACATGTTGTTAAGAGTCCCTTTACCCTAGACTTTCCATACAAATGTAGTGCAGCTTTTATTTTAAACTTTAATTATTCATGTGCAATGCAATGTAAGTATAAAAAAAAATTACATGCATTAATTAATTAATTTTGAAACGACATTATTTCGGCAGCATTTTAGCTAGTTTTCGACATTCAAAGTAAAAACTTTAAACTTTACATGTAAGGGTGTACTTGGAAGGTTTCCTTAGTGATGGTCAAATATAATAATATGATACACTATATTCTATTTCAAGTTCATATTTTGACTGTGAAATCCAGTCATATGACTATACATGAAATTTCTTCAAAATTACAAAAATTTGCCGAAATCTGACATGTTTTAAAATAAAATCTATAGTACGTTTGTATAGGAAAGTCTGAATCTGTCTAGGGTAAGGCTCTTAACAACAGCCGCTAAAATTGTCAAAAAATAATTGTGACACTTTTTTGTTGTAATTTACAAAACTTTCATAAAAAGTAATAGGTAGATAAGTTTCGCCGTTGTTTAATTATAGAATTGATTAAGTTTTTTTCCTAATTATATAAATATGTGCATCAAGAAATAAAGAGCCAAAACTTTAATTAAGTAATTCTAAGTCGCTACAATAGCCTAACTTCCCGCCCACTCAAAGCCTACGCGGCACGAACGAAATAAAAGAAAAAAGTAGATAAAAATAAAACAGGTCTCAAGCACTCGTGTCCGCTTCCCCGATACCCGTCGATGATAAGCCAGCCGATGATTAATCGACCAGAATACTTTGTCAAGTATGGATGGAGCAATTTGTATCGTGTTTTTGGTAATAAACAGTCACGGTTTTTTATTGGCTACAGATTTTGTTGGTTTTCTCATGAAAAAACGACAAAAAAATCTAAAAAGAAGAAACTTTTTACTTTTCGATAGTTAACGAATGCTCTATACAACGGTATTTCGGGCTCTTAATTAGTAGATACTCGTACTTAGGTACGTAGCAAGCTGTGGGTCCCAAACGCCATCTAACGTTTGTTTACGCCTATCCTAGGATCTGTTCTGATCTACCCTTTGGATTGCGGAGGTCAGACGGCAGTCGCTCAGTGTAAAAACGAGTAACCTCGTCAAATCACCAAGAGTTAGGTAGCGGAACCCGGGCTCTGAAGCGTTACCGCCGAGGATGCAACGAGGAATACGCTCGGATGATGATGACTTAGTACTCGTAGCTTAGTACGAAGCAATATTTTGCGATATTAATATATACAAGAACCTTATAAGATATCTTACTACTCCCCTATTTAAGTAGGTATTCACTGCCTACACAAAATTATCAGGAAGTTATAAGCATACGGTCTATGTAGATTGTATATACCAAGTTTGAAAGCATTCAATATTAAAAAGATTTTTTAATGTTTATCAAGTGGGTAAAATTTGACTATGTTTGATAAGCTTGAAGATGTTGTGCATTAGTAGTATTAAGAGTAAAGAATTTGTTATTTTTTTTTTTTATTTCTTTATTACTTAACGTTTAACGAAATATACTGTAACTATGTTATGGGTACATTCAGTCCTGAACAACTTTCTCCATAGAACATTTTTATAACTCGGATCAGTTGATCCGTATTTACCTATATGTTCCGTGGGGAAAATTGTTGAGTATCATGGACTGAATCTGCTCTAAAATAGTTGCAGTATAATTTTTTTAAATCCTGTTAAATATTTAAAAATAAGTAAACTATCATATTTATGTAGTCTTGCTGGAGAGTTTCATACCATCTCGATGAAACTCTACCCTGAGGTAGAGTTTCATCAACCAGACCTACGTAACCTTCCATTTAAACAAACCTTCTAACAACTTCAGTATATTTAAAGAGAAAAGTTATCCATTGTATAAATTTAAGAAAAATATACATGTTGGAATGCAGACATATCGTTACGGCTCGCTGTACCTGTACTATTTGATATTATAAAACATAACGATCGATCGACTGATAGAGGTTATCGATCATTCTCAAGCTACTTACGACGATTGATAGGATCCAGTCGTCGAAATTTCGTGTCGATACGTCTTCCGAATATATCTCATCGACGCAGTAACTATATGGTAATGGACGTCTCAATATTACGAATTAGAATAATAGGGAAGTAGAGTACTTATATGTTTTAATATAGAGGGTCTAACAAAATATACTGAAACTATTTTAAGGGTAGATTCAGTCCATGATACTCAATAACTTTCCCCAAGGAACATATACCGAAATACGAATAAGTATTAATAAAAAAATATGATAAATATATATGGACAAATCACACAGATTGAGCAAGCCCCAAAGTAAGTTCGAGACTTGTGTTATGGGATACCAACTCAACGATACTATACTTTATTACAAATACATACATAAATAAACATACAAGACACAGGTCAATATGAAAAAGATCATTTTCCATCTTGACCTGACCGACCCCACCTTATATATAATACTAGCTACCCACGGATTCGCGTGCGTGAAATTCGGTTTTATTAAATCCTATTTTCAATAACCGAGAAAAATTAAACCGATAACCTTCCTCTATTTATATATTTTTTTTTATATTTAGTATGTTCTAATACTACTATTATTTACGAGTATATACAAAAATAACACAGGAACTAAATTCAAATTTATAGCCTACAGAGGTGGAATTTTAAATAAACGGGCAAGTGCGAGTCGGACTCGTACATGAAGGGTTCCGTACCACCGTACAATGTTTTAAAACGCTGAAGAAACACGTTTCTTGTATGACGACCCCCTTTAATTTTTAACTTTATTTTATTTTTAGTATTTGTTGTTATTGTGGTCATAGTAATACATTATTGGTGAAAATGTCAAGTATCTAGTTAATGCCATTATGAAGATCAAGTTAAAAATGCTAAATAAAACACGTTTCTTGTATGACGACCCCCTTTCATTTTTAACTATTTTTTATTTTTAGTATTTGTTGTTATATCCGCCACAGTAATACATAATCGGTGAAAATTTCAAGTGTCTAGAGCTATTACGGTTCAAGAGATAGAGCCCTGTGACTGTCGGACAGACAGACGGACAGACAGACAGACAGACAGACGGACAGACAGCGGAGTCTCAGTAATAGGGACCCGTTTGCACCCTTCGGGTACGGAACCCTAAAAATGCTGAAATATGTGTTTAATTAGTTTTGTTAAGAAACATTTGTGGCAAGTTTCAAGTAAATCAGTAAAGATTTTAATTTTTTCATACAAACTTTGCCCCCGATTTTTACTCCTTTAGGGATCGAATTTTGTAAAAAACTTTCTTATCTGAGCACTATTTATAATAACATAAAACTATTGTCCAAATTCACGTCTATAGCTTTTATGGTTCAGGCTAGACTGGGCGTTGATGAATCAGTCACCCCTGATCTTTTATATATATATGCGAAAAACGGCCACTTTTGGCAAATTTGCGTAGTAAAGCTAAACGTTCTAATTATAAACTGTAAACAGTAGTTCATAAAATACTTTGAAGGGTTATCTAGGACTTGGTAGTAGCAAAATTTTAAATGATGTTTCCGTTTTCTTTGAAATGATTTATTTAAAATGGGGGCAGCACTGGACCCCGGAAAATTCAAGTATGCCCTTAATATACATAAAATAATAGGGTATACAAAAATATAGTAGAGTAATTACATCTTTTAATATAACGTTCAGGACCCGGACTTCACCAGACAAACATTACAATCATCCATCACTCAAAACCTTTTATTTGTAAATAAGTAAGAATTTAAAAATAAACAAAAATAAGATGAAAGGATAACAAGAGTTTGCGAATGTCCATCAAAGTTATGAATTATGATGTGTGATCCTCCCAGTAACAAAAACCATTAGAATATGCTTCAGGTTTTTTTTTATTGTTTGAACTACCACCGCAGTTTATTTTAGGTGCAGCAATCCCATTTCCCTTTTTTAAATAGTCCCCTTATTTTGTACTGAAATTCTATATTATTTAATGGGTCACTAAATGCACAATGAACATGGAAATTCGTTAGTATTTAGTTTGTTTTTAAATAAAGCTTTTTATCTTTTTTCATCTAGGTACTAGGTTGGTATGTATGTCAACAAGAACCTAATCATATTTTTTTCATGAAAAGCATTTCGAAGCAATTTCTATGCGTTGCCAGTCGTCTGGTAGGTAGTACATTTCTAGTAGGATAATTGAGCTCTATAGTAAATTTTTTAAATACTAAGTATTTAAAAAATAATATCTTCAGATATGAATTCTTTCTTTCCCATTATTAGGGTTATTTATACACTTGACATATCATGAGATACCTGCATTTCATGGCTGCAAGATTTGTTCAAAACGAAATTTTGAGTTTGTGTTTCCGGCCCATCACGCTCCGTGAATAAGATAATCCGCCAAGCGAAGACACTTCACCTCAAACATTTACTCTACTGTTCAAACTGAACGCACAATGATATATTTGCCTTCCAAACAAATACATTCACAGGGAAACAGGCATTGACTACTGGTATTAAGGATAACATTGCTGTGCATGTTTTTAGATTTTGGGTTGTTTAGTTTTATCCACCTGCACTGGTTGACAGCTCCCGTTTTTGGGTTTCTCTTTGTTTTTCTCAGTGATACGCTAATATGTGTTTGTTTGGGCGTTAGAGCAACTACTGGTTAATGTATATTTGTCGTATTCTTTGAACGTAGTTGGATGTTGTTATTGCAATTTTACCAACTTATTACTTAAGTGTATAATTATTATCGTTGTTAAAAATAGGTGCATAAAAACTAATTTATGGGTACGTATTTTTATAAAGCCATACCAATTTTGAAACTAATGGTTTTACGCTGAACAGTAGACCTCGCGAGCTCCAATAATATAACCATGCAATAACCGACACTTTCCCCTGGCTTAGCAAAGCCATTTCTATGAAATCCATCTATATATAACACTACAGCAAACTTCCCCCATTTCCCCCTACAAAAATCATGGGTAATTTTTTTTTTTTTATCTTGGTTAGAATGAAGTCCTTAGTGTGCTTCTTAAATGTAATATAAATACGATAACACGATAAATAACCCTACAGTAAAGTCCCTCCCTTTTTCCCCCTTTTCTCCCCCAATTAAAAATCGCGATGGACTAAAAAAAAAAAAGCAACAAACTTATGTGCCAATTTTCGTCAAAATCGGTTGAAAAATGTGACCTGTATGTTCACTTACTTAGCATGTACGAGTATGATACACATCCGTGCGAAGATAGGGCCAGCCACTAGTTAGTTAGGTATAAACTGACATATCTAGCGAAACTTTGTATGTTTATTTATAAATAAAGATACGAAGTAGATTGGGATGAAATCCTAACATACACATAAATAGAAAATGCCTTTTAGATACATTGTGGGACAGTTAACCATGCGTAATAAAATTAACAATTGTTTTATGTCTATTGCCGTCGGATTGCCGTAACATCTTACATAACATTCAAAACAATATCCTGTTGGAGAAAGATCTATTGTATTCGCTTTATCCGAGGCTTGTGCGAGTGTCTGCAGACATGCTGATGTTGCACTTAAATTGCTCGTCAACATTTTTTAAATTAATATTTTACATTAGGTTTTACAAAATTAGTAGTTTATTTTGTAAAACCTCGGACTTAAAACTGAGTTATAGGTGGATTCATTTCATGACACCAAATAAGACTTATATTCCACCATACCTACAAATTAATATTCGTAAAGTAATTAATCTCTCATCAAATTATATTCATTGGAATGCGACATTAACTACTCGTAAATATAAATATATTTTTATCCATACTATATCTATAAATTTAGATAATAAGAGAGATTGATAGAGATGCTGTGCGAGTGGTTTCCGGCAGAGTAGAATAGGACCACTCCAAGTCTTCCCGTGGATGTCGTAGAACACGACTTAGGAAACACAAGCTAAACAAAGCTTATACGTGGGGCGCACTATAAGTTTCCGGAATGAATATGAAAAAATACTATTAAAAGTACAAAATTAATTTATTGTTTTTCAAAATAATCTCCCTTGGCGTCTATGCACTTTTTCATTCGATGAAACCAGTTTTGAAAACTTTTGTGCCACTCCTCTGTGGTGACCTCTGAAACGTGTTTTTCATACTCCTCGACAGCCTCTTCTGGTGATGAAAATCTTTGACCGCGTAATTGGTTCTTAATTTTTGGGAACAGAAAAAAGTCACAAGGTACCAGGTCGGGACTGTATGCAGGATGACTCATGAGTTCTACATTTTTCGCCTTCAAAAAGTCGTTTGTCTGTCTGGCCGTGTGAGAACTAGCATTGTCGTGGTGCAGGATGATACGACGTTTACGGTTATTTTTACGGAGTTCGTCAATAACTTCCGGCAAACAAATGGTCGTGTACCAGTCACTATTCACTGTACGACGGTTCTCTAAAGCAACAGTAGCCACGTATCCAGTTTTATTAAAAAAAGAAGCAATCATCCGCTTAGATGCACTTTTCACGCGCGCCTCTTTGGTTGGTTTCGGCTCATCTTGAAAGACCCATACGCTCGATTGCTGCTTTGTTTTGGGATCGTAGCAATAAATCCATGTTTCGTCACCTGTTACTATGTCCCACACCAAATTTGACGCATCTTCGTTGAATCTGGTAAGCATGGCACTGCACCAAGTGACGCGGTCCGTTTTTTGAGCCTCGGTCAAGGTGTGTGGGATCCAACGCGAGCACAGCTTTCTCACACCCAAATGTTTGTGTAGGATTAATTGTATTTGACTCATGCCTATTTCTAAGGATGCGCGAATTTCATGGTAGGTCACATGCCTGTCTGTTTCAATCATACGGCGCACAGCATTGATGTTTTTGTTGGTCACAGCGGTGGACGGCCGACCATCGCGAGATTCGTCACTGAGATTGATACGACCACGCTTGAATTCTGCAAACCAGCTATAAACAGTTGTCTTGCATGGTGCTTCATTGCCAAAAGCTGTTTCAAGCCGAGCGATGCTCTGTTGAGCTGTCAAATTACACTTAAAATCGTAGAAAATCATACTACGAAAATTTTCCCGAGTTAAATCCATGTTGATGCAGACACACAATTTTTTAAATGGCGCCACAAGGTAAAAACAAAAGACAGTCAGATGAAACAAACTGCATTCTACAGCCAAAGAGTTATATTTTCAAATGTTGCAATAAATTTTTAAATATTGTTTATGTAAGTGGCCAGTTCCGGAAACTTACAGTGCGCCCTATGTAAACATCAATGAGACCTCTCATACCCATCTGGCCAGCGTGAAGAGTGTAGGCCAAATCCTCTGACTGCTCAGGCTAATATATGGCTTTGGCAGTACAGAGAGGGTCGTGGCCCTGCAGTAGAGACTAAAAAAAACCTGATCATGATATTTATATATTATAAACTACTTACATAATTAATGACGTAATTTGTAGGTACTTGAAAATGTATATTCATCATACATTAATATCATATATGTCCAAGGATTAAAAATATCCGCAATCGAACTCGTTAGTAAGTTAAATCAGAAACCTTCATGTAAGAAACTGTATTGTGTATACTAAAATATTATCCTTTTTTAGGGTTCCGTACCTAACCTTTGCACCCTGCAAACGGGACCCTATTACTGAGACTCCGCTGTCTGTCCGTCTGTCACAGGGCTCTATCTCGTGAACCGTAATAGCTAGACACTTGAAATTTTCATCAATTATGTATTACTATGAGCACTATAACAAAAAAATACTAAAAATAAGATAAAGTTAAAAATTAAAGGGGGTCGTCATACAAGAAACGTGTTTCTTCAGCGTTTTAAAACATTGTACGGTGGTACGGAACCCTTCATGTACGAGTCCGTCTCGCACTTGCCCGTTTATTTACTGACCTTAATGCTCAAACTATTAAATAATATAATTAAAATAATAAGTTACCTCTGCAACCAAATGTTGAGCACACCAGCCCATGCTTCTCTCCGCATCCAGCTGCGATATCTTCATTTGGCGGTCGGCAGGTGTCACGTGGCCCAATATACTACTTCTCTCTCACACTCACGCTAAACCATATATCTGTCTCTATTCCTTTTGTGCTCCAGCCCAGTTGGAAAGCTTAGTGAGGATTGCGAGAGAGCTTTTATATCTATTTTTGTATGGAGGCTTTATTTATTTCTGTCTGGAGCTTGCATGGAGTGTACAAATAAATATGTTTGTAATGTATGTTTTCTTGAAAGTTCAAGCTTGTGTAGGTGTTTATGGACTCGCATGTGAGGTTTCACAATGTTTCCAGGGAAATGAAGTTGTATTTTTAAGTTATTGGGTTACATGCCGTAAAACAACAATAGCTTTAATAAAAATAAACTTTGTTTGTAAAGAGGATGTAATAAAAGTTTCTTATTTGGAAGATTTCGATAAAATGAAACTTTTTTGAAGACATATATGATAGGATTACTTAAAATTATCTCAATAACTGTAAATATGGAGACGGCAACGGCCAACCACTATTATCTCTGCCAAAATTGGTCAATTAAATCTAAAAAAGGAGGACTACATTAGTAAGTTTAATTTGATATGTTTAAATATGTAGTTGCAGGTTATTTTTTTTTTAATCGCTCTTCTTAACGTTACTGGTTACATCACATTAAAATATCTTTTCAATACATACATACACTATCACGTCTTTATCCCTAATGGGGCAGACAGAGCACGTTGAGTCTTGCAGCTCTAAGTAAACAGAACCGAGGGCCACAAGACCCAAATACCACTTTTAGCGTTAAGAAAAAAATCTAAAAAGTACAATTTATATGTTTTACACATACTAGTAATACTTGTTATATTTTAATAAAATTACAGGAAATATTTTTAAACTATGCCTACGCTGAAATAATAACGACTGAATCTTATTTGAAATTATAACCAGTCAGACAAAAAATATGTGATTTACTTATCCATCAAGACATTTTAGAGAACCAAATTAAAATATTCAAATGTTTTTCAAAAAGCCGCATTTGAATCGTCAATCAGATTACCATACATACAAACAGACAGTCATCTCGTCTAATCGGATGGGACTGGATAGAGCCTTCAACATGTCATTGCCACCTGCCCCGGGCCTGACAGCCTTCGGACACAAAAACTTCGGCCTATTAATTATTATAAGAATTGAGTTTTGTAATCGCTGTAGGCTTTATTTTTTAAATTATGGGTAGTAAATGTTAGTGGCCAGTAACATAGTAAAAAATATATACTTAGTTTCCTAACAGTGGGACAAAAATGACTCATTATAATAATAAATAATTATAATATATATACGGACAAATCACACAGTTTGAGCTAGCCCCAAAGTACTCGTAAGTTCGACACTTGTGTTATAACACATCCTATCCACATCCTTGTGGTACCCTATAGATACCAACAATACTTTATTTTATAACAAGTACATACATCCAAGACCCAGTTCAATCTGAAAAATATCATTTTCCATCTCGACCTAACCGGGGATCGAACCCGGGACCTCAGGTGTGACAGCCTGGCACGATGACCACTAGTTTCTTCTTGATCTAGAAGAATAGTTAAACTAAAAACGCTTGCAGTTTCTTCTTTGGTATACGCGTCGAAGGACCAACCCAGGTTTTTGACTCGTAACATACGACGTAGGTTCAGTATCTAGTTAAAAATTATTAAATATAAAAATTGATTTTGTTTTTTTGCAGCAATTTAAAAACAAAATTAAAATGTGGGTATAAAAAATAAAGACATTTATAAAAATAAACATAAGATATAACGCATCCGCATATAAAAGACATCAACGCGCCTCGCATCGTATGAAATCTACGTATAACATCAAATAGGTAGCGTATGTATCTATTATATTTCTTATCACTATATATTTTTAGGGTTCCGTAGCCAAATGGCAAAAAGGGAACCCTTATGGATTTGTCATGTCTGTCTGTCTGTCCGTCCGTATGTCACAGCCACTCTTTCTGAAACTATAAGAACTGTTGAAACTTGGTAAATAGATTTATTCTGTAAACCGCATTAAGATTTTTACACAAAAATAGAAAAAAGAACAATAAATTTTGGGGGTTCCCCATACTTAAAACTGAAACTCAAAAATTTTTTTTGATCACATCCATACGTGTCGGGTCTATGGATAGGGCTTTTGAAAATGATATTGAGGTTTCTAATATATTTTTTTTCTAAACTGAATAGTTTGCGCGAGTGACACTTCCAAAGTGGTAAAATGTGTCGACGTCCCCCCCCCCCCCCCTGTAACTTCTAAAAAAAGAGAATGATAAAACTAAGAAAAATAAATGATGTACATTTCCATGCAAACTTCCACCGAAAATTGGTTTGATCGAGATCAAGTAAGTTTTTTTTTAATACGTCAGAAATCGTAAACTGCAATTTACCTTTAGAACTTTTATATTATTTTACTTGCTGCCACGTAACCCTTCATGGTCAAGACCGACCGCAAGACCGCACCGACCGACCGACCAAGAAATTTTATTGTACTTAAAAAATGTATTATCAAATATATTAAACACAATATAAATAATGCACAAATATTTCTAAAGTGTACGCTTTCGTTCAAACTGGAAAATATTACATATAGCTGTTATTATCATACTAGCACATTACATATAATTTCAGTGTGCACGTACATCAATCCTCGTTGATGAATGAGATGAGAGAACAGCCTACATCAATCTGCATTGCCAGGCATCCATCACGGCACTCCACACACTCTACTGGAAGGCTGGAAGAGCCAGTTTTGATATTATTTTTTATTTCATTTCATTTCATTCGTCTTTACAAAAACTTGACTAACACGCATCGGATAATGTAGTCCCATGTATTAAATATTAATATAATATATAACGTGTAACAAAACATACTGAGACTATTTTTATGACACTGTCACATAATACCGAGTTATGTGCAGTATCATACACTACTTTATCTAATCTAATAAACTAGAATTCAAGCTATTAAATAAAAGATCAAAGAAGAAAGAAGTAGTCATTTTGCTTATGAAATTTAGTTATTTTGAATATTTGGACATATCGACTTCGTTATATACACATAATACTCTTTAACATTAAGTATTTAGACCATAATGAAGAACACTTGAACTTCTTAAACAATTTCTGGAAATAGGCCAAAGGTAGGTTTTTCGAAAACGAACAAGCTCGTTTTTGCATTTTCCGTGCCATGAAGTCCTGTTAAGGCCGTACCTAAATTTTCCGGGGTCCAGTGCTGCCCCCATTTAAAATAAATAATTTCAAAGAAAACGGAGACATCACTTAAAATTTTGCTACTACCAAATCCTAGATAACTCTTCAAAGTATTTTATGAACTACTGTTTACAATTTATAATGAGAACGTTAAGCTTTACTACGCACATTTGCGAAAAATGGCCACTTTTGGCAAATGTGCGTAGTAAAGCTTAACGTTCTCATTATAAACTGTAAACAGTAGTTCACAAAATAGTTTGAAGGGTTATCTAGGACTTGGTAGTCGCAAAATTTTAAATGATGTCTCCGTTTTCTATAAAACGATTTATTTTAAATGAGGGCAGCACTGGACCCCGGAAAATTTAGGTACGGCCTTAACACTTATCATATAGTTTTCTCGACTTTGCTGGTAAAAGATTGAAAGTCATTTCCGTCGCCGCTTCTAGAATTTCAAGCGGTGTCCTATTTTCTTCATATTCACTACTATTAGACATTTTTACAAACAGAAGAAGACAAGTTTGTATGTATAAGACGCCAGCGTATGAATAAGACGCCAAAATAAATTATAAGGACACGGATAATGAATTCTTTTTTTTTCCACGGCTTGTTCCAAAGTTTATAATTTGATTTTACGCCATGAAATTAGATAAACTACTATAAGAGTAGATTAAATCTATGATACTGAACAACTTTCCCAAAGGAACTATGTATATCGAAATATGAAACATAATTTTTTGCCTCCTATACAAGTTGACCTACAGTTGATCCGAGTTTGTATGAAAAGCCACTACATATAATATTTTTTTTTGCTTTCATATTTAGTGTTTATGTTCATGTCCCTTTGGAAAAATTGTTCAGTATCATGGACTGAACTCACCTTTAAAATAGTTTCAGTATACATATTTAATTAGACGTTATATATCATTTTCCTTTTTTTTCAAGTGAAGCCAGATTTCTAGTCACGCAATATATCTAATAGTATCAAGTTTTATGAACATCAATAAAATTTCATTTAGTAAAAATTATGGGTAACTAATTTTGGTACTTAAATGAACAGAGTTAAGCTAGCTATTCCCATTAACATCTAAAATTCAAATCAAAATCAACATTTTACGATGGGACATTTCGTAAACAATGTAATTAAATATGTTTGAAGTAAATAAAAAGGAGTAAATATCAGCGTAGAGCGTACCTATCTCTTTCAAAAAAACAGTATTTTAAACAGAATTCTCGGTATCTTACAATCTTTGCATTCAAATTATCTACGTGAAAGTCAAGAGTTAAGACTGGGATTTCCTTAAACGTTTTGTAAACCACTAATTAACTAAATTTGCTATATAAAGTATTGTCTATTTGCTATATATAAGTATGTATACGAGAGTGACAAAATATAGTAAATCGAGTATATTCACTTATGTCTCATTGAATTGTAAACATATTACGCATAAACACGATATGATTTAAACAGAAATGCCCGGAGGAAATGTAGATTTTTTTTAAAATTTAATTAAAACTATACAATAAACTTTTAATGAATACCCGTGTGGTTTCGGGTTAGAATAGGACCACTCCATCTCTTCCTGTAGATGTCGTAAGAGGCGACTAAAGGACTAAGCACAAATATCTCGTGCTACAATTGCATTCCCAAGGAGGGTTAACGTCAGGCAGGCGGCCGGTTGTAAAACTATAGCCAAATCATTCTCAATTCAAAATCGTGTTCTGGCTATTTCTTCTCAATTTTGCAAGGTCTTTAGCATCATTAGGTGACCATTGACATGCATATTATATTAGAAGAAAAAGCGGAAAAGCGCACCCCGGGCTGCGAAGCAGTACAGCTGAGGATGCAACCGGGAACGCGCTTAGACGAAGAAGAAGAATAAACTTTTAATGAAAACTATGTGCCTTCATAAAAGAGAATTAAAACTTAAAAAAAAAAAATGTACTAAAATATCATCCCTCGGCGTGACCAAGAAGCTGGCAGCATTGCTACCACAGAACACATCTGTGATTGCTACTATACGTTGTATAGCAATGTTGTTTTAGAATGAAGTGGTAAACGTGAAATAAGGAACTAATAGCAACGAAAACTGATTCAGTTCAGGAAACTCACATAAGTGACGTAAGTATATTTTTAATCAAAGACATGACTGCGTTCTTAAAATTTCAATCTTATTGAAAAGATTTTAAAATAATTCAAATAATAAAAAGAAATGAGAAACATATATCAAAAGAACCAGTAATTTTAAATGACATTTCGATCGGTGGTGAATGCGGGCATTGATTTTTTTTATTAAACTTATATCGAAATGAAAACATAAAACTTTAACGCTCGAAAAAGTAATAACCAAAAGTGAGTTATAAAGTGGAAACACATTTTTATGTCGGTGTCTTTTGTTGCATTCCTCCTAACACTTGTCGTTTCGTTTATGTACTCTATATTATTTTAGGTGTTCATAGGAAGAGGTGTTCAATCAATTGCCATTTTTAGAGAGCTGAAAAAACCGATATCAAATCCGTGGTGGTAAAATGATATGGCATATAGGATAAAATTTTTCAAGTAGGTAGGTATAGTCGAGTTACGGCATAAATACATAACGTTGAGTAGGTAAGTTTTAATTCGAACGAATCTTACCCTTTTTTACACTGCCAGTACCTAAAGTGATAGCAACTACTATAATAAATAAATAGTTTGAGACACTTTACACAGATAGAGCTGGCCACAAACATACATACATATATACTATCACATCTTTATCCCTAATGATACAGACAGAGCATTTTGGTTCTTTTGGCTCTAAGCAGACAGAGTCCAGGGCTGCAAGACCAAAAGGCCACTTTTAGCGTGATGGTGGTCCGTTTTTTCATATTCATGCCCAACCACCACGTTAAACGTGGCCTTTGGGTCTAACGGCCCTAGGGATTAAGACGTGATTATGTATCTGTAAGAAAACTCTAGATGGATCCAATTCTGTGCGGCTCAATAGGGAAATAACATGCTGTTCAGAGTGCGATTGGTGGCGATAACGGCGGTGTCGCGGGACTGGTTTGCTGGCTCGTTAGCGAGAATGAAGTTGTTATATAGCAGCTCACGCCAGTTTTTAAAATCCCTCTCCAACACATTTACGCCTTTATTCCTTAAGCAGCAAAGCCGTGAATAGACTGAGAAACGTAGAGACGCTGGTGTAGCTGATCGCACTTTCAGTTAACTACGTCGCTAATTACGTATAAATTCCCGCGGAAGGTATAAGTCATTCTCAAAAAAAAACATCATCACATTCTCGAAATGCATCTACATCTATCTAATATATCTACTAGCCAAATTCAAATAAACCAAATTACACTATTGTGTTTGAAGTGTATATATATTCTGTTTGAACCAGGAGTTTGAACCTCCAAGTAGCTTAACTAAGAGCTTTTTAAACGTAGACTGTTAAGGTGCGTGGGTTCACAATTTGCAATACTGTGCGTGTTTTTGAAAAATCACTGTTATTAAACTACTACAGTTTATTCCTCAAAAAATTTACATGAAAATCTTAAGGATTTTCTACAGATACTCGCAATAGCCAAAACACGATTGAGCATTTTTGGCTTGTTAGAAAAAAATCACAAACATACCTCTAAATTTGCCTAAATTTGCCTTTATAATACGTATTACTATTTTATACAATCACCTTTTTATATGAAAATTATACCAAAAAATGTATTATCTAAATATATCTATCCGTTTTGGCTACAAAAAAATTATAAATATAATATAAAAAATTATAATAAATAAAACACTGCGAAATATCGTCGAGCACTGCTCCGGCCCTTCCTTCGCTCTCGACGAATATTTCACTATGTTTTATTTATTAATTTTTTTTGGTGGTGCTTACCTATAATAAGTAGGTATTTAATTTTGACAACAAGTACAGGGCCTAACAAAATATACTTAATACTACGATTTTACGGGTGGATTCAGTCCGTGATACTGTACAACTTTCCCCTTGGAACATTATATCGATGTATGAAAAATTTTTTTTGGTCTCCCATATAAAAGTCAACAGACCAACTGTTTCGAATTTGTATGGAAAGCAAAAAAATATTTAGTAAACAATTGATTTAGTTTCGTGTTTGTCACTCGTTTAAAATAGGGCTAGGCTTTAAAATAAAAGATTTCCACATATAAGTTTCTAGTGTATAGGTACTGCCTAAAATCAATGACAAATACATCTATCATTTAAATCCCATGCGACTCACTTAATTAAGTGAAGTTAATTGGCTGAACGTTCTGATTAGGTACCGATTTACGGAGGGGTCTCCTCGTAAAATTGTTTCGTTCGAAAGCTTCCTCCCACCTGCCGCCGGAAGCTTATCAGACTAAGTAACTTCGGCGTAACTTATCGAGTATTTTTTTGAACGAAATTAAAATACTGTTTTTAATAGACCACTGCATTAAAACCACATTTATTTAAGATTTAATAAATGTGGTTTTAGTACTTAAAGATTGCCCTAAAACTAAAATCAAGTTTAATACATAATTTTAAATGGACAAATTTAAAATGGACTTAATATATTACATCAATGTAGATTATGTAAACGTTATGCATTTGTACATACATGCTACAGTAAAACTTCAATCTAATGAAACAAAGCTTAATTTGAAACGCGTTCTACAGTTTACGCGTAGTACTTATGTTTTCTTTGAGTTAAGTCATACAATAGTAATCAAGTTATAACTCGCAAGTACAACAACATTATTGGTAGAAAAAAAAGTTTTCTGATGTTAAAACTAGCCGCACCTCTGTCTGTAGCACTTTTCTTAAGACAAAAAGTATTTTTCATACAAAAATGGCTCTAGTAGTGTTATTATTACAATTTCATGTCCCAATTAGTGCACTGATCAGATATTTTATGGTAATACTCCTAATTAAAACTTTTATCATCATCTTAATATGGATATCCTAGAATTGAATGGAATTTAATTGCATTTTTAATTAAATGTCATTCAGGTGCAGATGATATAAATATACTTACTTAATGAATAATAAAATAACATGATTTATCTCGCTTCTATAAAAATAGCGGGAATGAGTTTTTATTTATTAATATTGATTGATTTTTAAATCTAAAAATTTTGCCGATGACAAATAAGTCTGAGATACGAGTACTTAATCTTAATTGTCTAGCAGTAGTAATATAATATTCAAGACTGTAAAATTAATTTAATGCACCCGTTTCTTAGATAAAATTTTATAAAGTTCCTAACTTTGTTAAATAATCTACAGTCTGCAATAGTCTGCATGATTCTGAAGTTGCTCAAATTCATGCTGAGTAATAATATTCTTCGAAAATAAGCAAAATTTACTAAGCTACTGGTTTTATAAATAAAGATGAAAGGACGTGGATAGAAACTCATTATTTAATACAACAAAACATTCCTAGAACTGTCTTCGCTCGTGGAGAGTCGAGACTAACAAAAATTATATGTTCGTAGTTCCATCGTGAGTTTTGATTCGCGGAAGTCACGGTTTTGTTGTTTCGTTCGAAGCCGAGGTCGAGACAGGCTGATGAAAGATGGAATAAGGGCCGACACTCACTTGTGAAACAGCGTGGTATGAAAAAAATAAACATACATATTTCAAAAATCCCATTTTTTGAAGTAATTTTCTGAAACTTGTATCGATTTCGATGAAAATCGATGTGTCGAAAAGAACATTATATGTATGTCGTTAGCTATTCAACATAATTATTCTAAAAGCATTTAGTTAGGCCACGTTAGGCAGCTTAAAAAATCTGGCATCGGTGTTGGTCAACTACACCCACAAGTTAAACCATATATGAATATGACACGAGCTTAGCAATATAAGAATAAAACCTTAAATTCCATCCGGCCACGTGTGCCGTGCATCGCGTAGGCTGCATCTCCCACACACCATCGCATCGGCATCACATTATCAACGAAAGCATACCTGCAATTGTATTTTAATTACCCCACTAAGAGAATGGATATGTGTCGCATCATTTCCTGTCGTCTAGGAATATTCATGTTTGTGATTGTCAGGCTGGAGACAGGACTCATTATGGTTTTTTTGTGGCTGACAGCTGAGCTGAGGAGCGTTATGGTGTAAGGAATATATTTCAACATTGTTATTATTTTCTAATATAAAAATATACCAACTCTTTTCTTCAATTTCGCAATGAGATTTTTCAAGAATATCTTAAGTAGAGTAGATTTTTTATGTGCCGATCGTATTTTACTAAGCAACATGTTTCGTCAAAAATATATACCAACTCTACTTTTTGATAGTATACTTAGTTATAGTATTTTTCAAATTGCCTTTTTAGATATGTACCGTATTCTACCAACAAGTAGGTAAACTTGAAGACTACACTTTTTATAATCATTAAACATAAAATAAATGGAACTACGTCCGAGTAGGATAAATAAATAATAAAGAATACTGACACCGTGAAGTAAAAGTGTTCGTTACTTTTGTAGCCCTGATTCCCGATAAGCCAGCAAGGTGCATACATTATTGAGCAATAAACATAAAAAGTCGACATTTCGTTCTGGTAGCGGCCATCGCAGGATATGCGAAGGAAACGTAAAAAGCGACCGGTAAGAAAATGATATATATTACGGGTCGGTACAACGCGCCTGATCCCCTCCGGCCGCCGCTGCTCGACGAGTTAATCAGCCAAGGAAGGCCAGTGATGTTCAAACTGGAAACTTTTTTTTCGTGTACCTATTAATTGGGCTACGAAGACTGGTGACAGATTTTACAAGCTGCCTGCTAACCTTGTAATCAAGGAGGTGGATTTCTAGGTCCTTCCCCTAAAAAAACATTTTATTTGTGTGTGTTTATCTTATTTACTATTCCTTTGCACTTGCAAACACTTATTAGGGCATATACCTACTTAGGATTTTTGTAAAGTGTTTATAGTAAAATATTTGTAACTATGTATTTTACAGAAATACATCGTTATTATTTAGGCATTTTATGTAATATGTATTATTTTAGAAACTGTTAAAAATTTTGCATGTCTGTTGATTCTGATCATGATTAGCCATGACTACTAATATACATAATGCATTCCTGCATGTGTTTTCAATTTCCTTTCAATTCCCTGTGATATCATCATCTGCCTCACCTTATCCCATCATCTGGGGTTATCACATGTCTTCTACTTCCATATTTCTCTATTTCCCGTCATACTAACATCCACTCCTACTATCCCCATATCCTGCCTTGCGCATTCCATCCACCTCTTCTTTGGTCTTCCCCTTCCCCTATTTCCATTGATCGACAAATTTAAAGTTCTTTTTGTTATGTGGTGATCTTCTCTTCTCATCACATGTCCGAGCCATGACAAACGATTGCTTCTAACTTTCTCTTTTATTGGCGCCACCTTTAAACTTCCCCTCACATAAACATTTCTAACCCTATCCATCCGTGTTACACCACACATCCATCGCAACATCCTCATTTCGGCCGAATGAAGCCTCTTCTCGTCCTGCACTTTTGTTGCCCAACATTCAGAGCCGTATAACATCACAGGTCTCATAATTAATTTGTAGATTTTGCCCTTCAGCTACAACGGCATTTTCGGGTCACAAGTCGTGCCGGTCACTTTTCTCCATTTCTGCCAACTAGCGTTGATTCGGCGTTTCATTTCCCTGTAAACATCCCCGTCCCGCTGGAGCATCGAGCCCAAATACTTAAAATCAGAACAAGGTGGTACTATATTACAGTCTCGTAATATTGTCAGTATCGTAAGGGTCACTTCCCTAGAAACACCGCCGAAATCACAGAACAGATATTTAGTTTTGAATCTGCTGATTTTCAAGCCTACAGTTTCTAGGGCATGGCCTCTACATGTTTAGTTTATTCTGCAACATCGCCTATCTACGACTTCCACAGGAAGACTTGAAGTGGTCTTATTCTACTCTGCCGGGAACCACACGGCAAATGTATTAGTAAAATGTATTAGTGCTCCATATTAATACCTAGTAAAGAAAACCAAACATGGCCACTGGCACTACCCATCAGCCAGTTTCGGCAGCGCTGTCCAATAATGGACCATAATGACTCTATCGGCGGCGGCGAGGCGGCAACTTTGCGTGGATCCACCGGCATCAGCTTTTTCTCCGAAACGAGTTCTCCGAACTAATAACAGCAGTTTGTTTATCCCTAAACACTGCATATTTTCCATGCTTAATGACTCTACTAGGGAAATTAGCGTCGAGCTTGAAGTTGAAGTTGAAGGTGGTGAATATTTATCAAAAGATATGAAAAATGTCTGTATGCAAAAAGGTATAACTTACCACTTGACAGTGCCGCATACTCCTGCTTTGAATGGGACTGCTGAAAGAATGATTAGAACTATAACTATGCGGAGTCGAGCCATGCTAACTGGTGCGAAGTTAAATATCATTCAAACACTCTGGGGTGAGCCTGTTTTAACCGCTACGTACTTGATAAACCTGATCATGAATTTATATTTTTTTATTAGAAATTATTTGTGAGGACGCGTGTTGGAATATACAAAAATAAATTTGTCTCTCTCTAACTTTAGGAAGTCTATCCCTTTCAATAATTTTGTTTTTTAAGTAGGTATAAAACAATAAGTCTTTGTTAACGAAGTCCGAGCAGAAGAGGCAAGGGTAAAGCTTTTGTTGTCTCGTACAGTTTATCAAACATGTAACATTGTTGCATTTTAGTCTCTTGCTCAAAAGATAAATGTTGAGCGTCACGACGATTAAGAGGGTAGATATAATATAATATAAGTTTCACGTGTTTGTGTGTCTGTCTGTGACGTCATAGCTCCTAAACGAATAGACCGATTTCGATGCGGTTTTTTCATTGAAAGCCTTGTCTGTCGAGATAGATTTTAGCTGTACGTACGTTTACTTTGCTATGAAAATTGGTTCAGCAGTCCAAAAGTTATCGGGGGAAACACTTGAAAGTCAGATGCTTTTTAATTTGTTTGGCAAATAAACTTGTATAGCCAAGTTTAGATATAAGATGATATTGTCTTGGCTGAGCACCAAGTGGACAAAAATTTCGTAAATTTTTGGAATGCTACAAAAAAGATAGATTACAAATGTAACTTGGCGGCTAGCGTTCAAGGTAAGCATGAGCCAAAACAAATTGCTGAATTATTTGCAAATCATTTTAAGTTAAAACCATTGCCTGTCGCCGACGAGGGCGATGCGCGCTCTCGGAATCATAGTGCGCCCACCTGCTCTGACGATGTCTATTTGGTCGTACCAAATGACATTGTCAAGATTGTAAGATCAATGAAACGGGGAAAAGCCGCAGGTTATGATGGACTTAGCGTGGAGCACATTGACCACGCTGGTGACCATATCTTTCGAATTTTGGCAGATTTCTTTAACTTCTGCATAAATTCTGTGTATTTGCCTAGTAGCCTGATGAGGACGGTGGTGGTTCCAGTGCCGAAAAGTAAGACCGCGGATCTTTCCAACATAAAAAACTATAGACCGATTTCCTTGGGGACTATCCTTGGTAAGATACTGGAAAGCGTTATATCTCCTTCACTGAAGCATGGTATTGCAATAGACGATGCACAGTTTGGTTTTCAGCCCGGACTCTCAACGGATTCTGCAATATTTAGTCTCAAAAGTACGGTTAGTTATTACATAGCAAGGGGAACATCGGTTTACGCGTGCTTTTTAGACCTTAGTAGGGCTTTCGACCTGGTAAACTATGAATTACTCTGGGAAAAACTTGCTGAGTCTAATGTACCTAAAGTTACCGTGGACCTGTTGAGATTCTGGTATGAGAACCAAACCAATCACGTAAAATGGGGCGACAGCGCTTCTAACGATTACAGGTTAGAGTGTGGTGTCCGTCAGGGAGGGTTGACCTCTCCGGACCTCTTCAGTCTCTACATTAACGACCTGATTGAGGAGCTGAGGAGTAGCAAAGTTGGGTGTCATATTGGCACTTTGTGTGTAAATAATGTCAATTATGCTGATGACATGGTACTTCTCAGTCCCTCTATCAGTGGTTTGAGAAAGCTTCTGGAAATTTGCGAACGCTATGCTAAGAGACATGGACTCAAATATAACGTCGCAAAAACTCAGATGATGGTATTCCATGGCGGAAGAGGTCCGGAGAAGGTTCCACCAGTATTTTTGGATGGTGCGTCGGTGGAGAGAGTGGAGCGCTTCAGATACCTGGGGCATATAGTTACAGAGGATCTTCGCGATGAGGAGGACGTGGAACGCGAGCGTAGAGCTCTGGCCGTACGGTGCAACATGATCGCACGTAGGTTTGCGCGATGTACGGACCGCGTGAAGCTGACTCTGTTTAGAGCATATTGCCAATGTTTCTACACAAGTCAACTGTGGGTGAACTGTACCAAGCGAATTCGTAATGCCATCAGGGTGCAGTATAATAATGCATTCCGCATCTTGATGCGCTTGCCTCGCTATTGCAGCGCGTCGGGCATGTTCGCCGCTGCCGGAGTCCCAGATTACTACGCGATAAGGTCGCGCGTGTCATCATTCTGGTCCCGTGTAAGAGACTCGAGGAATGAGATCCTTCGGACTTTGTCAGAGTATTTAGATAGTCGGATTTTTAAGTACTGGTCTTCCGTACACCGCGACGGCAACAGTAGATAATATGGTTGATCCTATATAGTAGGTACCATTTAAATTTTATAGTTTATTTTTAATCATATAATTCAAATGTTTATTTATTATTTTATATACGAAATTTTGTTAAAAACTTCATCTTGTGTAATTTTTTGTAACGGACATTTGATATAGGTTTTTGTGCCTGAAATAAATGACTTATTATTATATTATTATTATTATTATTGTAACATTATTGTTATTTCAATATACATATATGTATTGTATACTTACTCTTTTTATTTATATATAAAACAATAATCCTACGAGATTCAATATGAATAAAAATCGATTTATAAAGCTGTCGGTAATAAATATAAAATATTCCTTAAGAACCCCCTTACCCTAGACTTTCCCATACAAACGTAGTCTACGTTTTATTTTGAAACAACATGTTAGATTTCGATAAAAATTTGTAAGTTTAAAGAAATTGCATATATCTAAGGTTGTAATTGGTTTTCACAGTCAAAATATGAACTTGAAAGAAAATATAAGGGTGTAAAACTTTTCCATACTGATGGTCAAAAATGATATAATGTACTATATATGCAATTCCTTTAAAGTTAAAAATTTTTACCGAAATCTTACATGTCGATTCAAAATAAAACGTAGACTACGTTTGTATGGGAAACTCGGATTTGGTCTAGGGTAAGGAGACTCTTAAGTGTAACGTCACCCGTATGGTTCCGAGTTCCGGGTTAGAATAGGACCACTCCATCTCTTCCTGTGGATGTCGTAAGAGGCGACTAAACGACTACATCTCGTGCTACTGCACAAGCATCTCGTGCTACAATTGCATTCCCATGGAGGTTTAATGTCAGGTGGCGGCCGGTTGTAAAACTGTTCGCACAAATACATTCCCAAAGAGGGTTGACGTCAGGCAGGCGGCCGGTCGTAAAACTAAAGCCAAATAATTTAAACTGTTTCGGCTATTTCTTCCCCATTTTGCATGGTCTTTGGCAACCTTGGGTGACTATTGACATGCATGTTATATTTGGAGAAGAAAAAGCGGGAAAGCGCACCCCGGGCTTCGAAGCGGCACAGCTGAGGATGCAACTGGGAACGCGCTTAGACGAAGAAGAAGATTCCTTAAGTTTTACGTAGGTACAGTCAGAACTTAGAACAAAAGCTAGACTGAGTGACAAGTGAGTTACTATTCAAGTTCTACCAAGTAGAAAAACTTAGATGTCAGTATTTTACTATTGTACTTGCATATCTTTTTTTTTCGTGATTTGAGTTTAATTGTTTTGTGTCTACGAGTCAGGCGCACAATTTTTAACCTACTTACTATTAACACATTGCTGGACACTCAGCCAGACACAATAGAAAAACAATTGATCTACGTCTATAGACGTAGTGTCTCCAGCAATGTGTTAATGTCAAAATGTACTTGTTCTAAAATTCCCTTTATTTAACGAAGTCAAACATAACTCTTCAAACAAACTTACTTCTTTCTGTTGAATCCAAACTCACTAATGCCACGGTCCATCGACGTTTTCCGTTATCCGTTATTTTCTGTTTTAGGCAATTACCCGAAGCAATCTCCGATCGATCATACATAGATAGATCAAAGCCAATAATGAAGACTTCATGGCTTCGGCGGCGTCACAAAGGACCGCTTTGAAGTGCCGCCCGGCGACAGTGCGGAGGCGATGATGCCTTTATAAAAACCCAATGATTTATTCCCGGCCCATTCGGCATGATAGTTGACGAGTACATCTATATCTGTTAGGGCTGCCGTCCTTAGTCACGTCCCATACGGACATCATTCATGATGGCAAATTGAGATGCATTTTATAAATTGTCTCTGTTGATAAGAGTCTTATACTAAAAGCAATAACCGTATAATACAGTGTGTTTAAATTAAATACAAATATTTTAAGCGGTGATTCAGTGCATCATTTTGAACAACTTTTCCACATAAATGTATATCGAAATACGAAAAAAATATTTCAGGTTCTAATACAAATGGGAGTATCATAATCTAATACCTCGGGAATTGAAATTTTTTTTTCGTTTTTCGGTATAAGTACACTTGTTTGGAAAAGTTGTTCTAAATTATTGAATGAATCGCCCCTTAAAATACATATTTGTACTTAATTAAAAAGCACCTTGTAAGTTGTATACAACGTGGAAGGGACATACCCGTAAAAAATCGAACCACGGTCTTTACCAGATCATTATAGTATAAAAAAATTATAATAACAGCCAAAAACAAAAATAAATTTCGGCATTTCTATACAAAAGTGTGCAGCCCGGGCGATTTGTAAGGAAATGTCAATTTATTTTTTTGTTATTTACTTATTTTAATTTCATTATATGTTAGTGATTTAGTATAGCCCGTGGTTAGATTTATTACAGGTATGTCCCTTCCACGTTGTATATATTATGTATTTATATAATTTTTTTAGGAAATGCACTGTACTAGAGTAATACTGGCTATCGATATATGTATTTGTAACCGAAGTTCAGCACGAATCGAAGGAATACAACAAAGCACATAATGTAAGTAGGTATTCAATGACGAAGCAAGATTTAGAAAGGAACTTAAGTAGGTAACTATGCTTATTTAGATTAAATGGTTAGCAAGTATAGATATTTTCAATATTACCTATATTACCTTGAGTGGAGATACCTATGTAACTTTATTACCAAATGAGAGCGTTAAATCTAAACTGAAAGTGGTTTGTACATTAAATAATCTATAAATATTGTCTACCCAAAGCTTGGCTGGAACAGATTGCACAGCTTAATTTTTTATGTGTGGTGTGATGCAATAAAGTTATTTTTTTTTGTATTTTAGCTAAGTACCTATATCATTATTAATATCAGGGTCATTTAAAAGCAGAAATAGACGCTAAGGCATATATCTCAGTTTTTTATAACCATAAATCGAAATAAATCGATTTATACTCGCATTTTCCGTAAACTATAAATTATAATAAGAAGGGCAGGGATTTACGACGAGTCCTTCGAAATACAGAAAAAAGCCATTGTTCCCGCGAATGGCCGCATAAAGATTGCGCTTTATAGTTTTAGTACTTAACGGCGTCATTTTCAAGGCAGTTATTCAAAAACTGGAGTTTAATAACAGGCTATATTACCCGACACTCGGAAATATACAGGCCTATGCGCAGAAACCACAACAACCACATGTTATGTTGTGCTGTTTTTTTGTGATCTTAGAACAAAATAAACTTTAACAACATATTTAAAATTTTTGCAACACAATGTTTTGTTGTGTTCCAATGAGTCTTTTATAAATATTAGACTCATTTGAACATAATCTCTACGTACGAGTATTTAGTAGGTTACTTAATAAGTTTGTAAGTAAAGCTTTAAGAAATACAATGTATATCAAGTTAGCCTTTTTTGAACATGGAGTAATGACCAACCCACACCACTCACCTACGGCGATGGGGAGCGGTAGTGTGATGTGAGGCTCGAACCTACTAAAACTCCACAGTGCCTCTAGTCATCTTTGCCTGGTTCGCGTGGTGGCTGGGCAAACCGATCATTCTTCCCACAGGCAGATGCTGGCTTTGTATTGCAACACGAGATGCATAGGTACATATGCACATAGAATGCACATTTAAGTACTGTATACATAACTGAATACTTATATAAGTATTTCTATAGTACAATTATCTTAATAAAATAAAACTAAGAACTGAGTAGGAGTAAAATTATTATACAAATACTTGTATAATCATTTTACTCCAACACTTTCTTCCATGCTAGTCTGGGAGAAAATAAAAAACTTAGAATGTACCAGCTGCTTCTCGTCCCGCGCATATCGTAGAAGCCGATCGAGGGAATGGGCGAAAGTGCGAATCCTATCAATAGGCGATGCGGCTAGCCACCCATCACTAGTTTAGTTCATTTTGGTTCATTTTCCCTCTCATCATCACGCTAAAGGTTGCCTTTGGGTCTTGCGGCCCTGGGCACTGTCTGCTTAGAGCAAGACCTAACATGCTCTGTCTGCCCCATAAGGGATAAAGACACTCTTACAAATACTCGTAAAAAATAGTACGCTGCACAAAAAATATTGTAGGTAAGGTAAACTTACTATACTTAATTCAAGCATAGATCCTCAATCATAAATAAGGACATTTACATAAATTACCCAAAACCGGCGGAAAGGGCCCGAAACAAGTCCGAAAGGCGATATTGTCGAGTCGACAGGTTCTTATCTGAAGAATGTCTAAACCCGAGTTCTGTCGCCGCGGCCGCTACCGGCGTTACTTTTATTGTCCAAGCCATATTAGCATTGTACGATTTCCTGGTCCGACGCATCGGTGTCTCGAAAGATTACGGTAATCCCTAAGGGTAATCCTAAGAAGTACTTATATATTTTTCTTTCAAATTTATTTCTTTAATACTATAACTACAAAGGTTGTTTGCGGTATATCCTTAACTTTTTTTTTGAGATGGTGTCCCTCCAATGTCCCCTTCAAAATGAAGTGGATTAAAACCATAAAAGCAGAATTTTTACACAATGTCCATAAGTATAGTCGTAGCACCTATATTTGTTTGGCTACGGGCGTTACTTTCATTGTACCAAAAAAACCAAACGTTTGGTCTAACTTAAGCCATTATTAGCATTGCACGATTTCCTGCCTCGTCGCATTAGTGTATAAAGATTACGGTAATGTGAATACTTACTTTAACTATGTTCCAAAATGTCTGTTATTATTCAGTTTTTTTAATTTAGTTTTCATTTATTGATTTTATTTATGTATTTTAAAACAGCTTTTTACAAACAGTATGTTAGGTAACAGATAAATGATATTTTTACGCCAATATATTTTTTTTTTAAATAAGACTACGAGTATAATATTGACCTAAGCACAAGTGTGAGTGTCTGCTATCTCATATAAGATTTTAGTTATGAAGGAGGTTTGACCGCATATACTCGGTTCGTTCACTTGAACTTGAAATTCCTCAACAAAATTTATCAAACAAATGACCGATACATTTCTCGTTTCGCATTACCACACAAAGTCAAACAAATCTAAGTTATCTTTGGAACTCATGGAGTACTCGATCACGGTTTGTAACACCGTTATACGAAACTAGTGCTCTGTAATCTTATGGTACACATAATTCTAACATGGGCGAGTTAAGTATGGTAAAATTATTGTGGACAGAGGCCGTTCACTAGGCATATTCAAGCAACTGCATGACAGGTTACATTCACGGATGCAAGTGTTTATTGAGAAACTAGGCGTTATCACGTTAGTTTACAGTTTTATTCATCATCATCAGATCTTTTTAGACTCCACTGCAGGAACACGACCTCTTTGTCCTTCCAGAGCCATATATTAGCCAGAGCAGTCAGAGGATTTGGCCTACACTCTCCACGCTGGCCAGACAAGTTGGAGAGGTGTCATACTAGTACTTATTCTGTGGTGGCATTGATGTGTTTAGCTTGTGTTTCCTAAGTCGCCTTCTACGACATCCACGGGAAGACTTGAAGATTACAGATTTATTATCGATCTTTAATTATTTTACTGTTTTGTTCGTAACAGAGCTACAAACAACAAGTTAAAATGGTTCGAAATTTATAGATTTTATTCTACTCAAGATATCTCTAAAAGGCACCACACCTAGATTTAAAGGGATAACGTAACCTCTCAAAGAGTACTCCTCCTGGTGTTCATAGTCATCATCAGTCACGACACGGCTACGAGGAGGAACGAGACGGTATAATCCATTGACAGATAATAATATATATTTTTTTCCCATATTTTAGCGTGTTTAAATTAAATAAAATACACTAATATTATAACGATCTAGCCTAATTTCAGACTAATGAGTAATTTTACATTGACCGAGTTTTATAAAGTAAATAATATATGGCGGCGTGAATTTTATCATACATATTTAATTTTTAAACAATAATATATGGCTACTTACCGATGGTAAGTTATTTCTTAACACTTTGCCGTGTTCCTTGAATTATTCTTACTATATTGTAATTCATACCAAGGCCTTTTTAATTATGCTTACCATGTTTTTATATGGTTTTCGTTTATAAACTATCGATATCGCCTAGTGCTAACTAGGCGTATAAGAGCTAGCAAGCGACTAAGAAAAGTTTTTTGAGATAATGGATATTTCCATTATCTCAAAAAACTTTTACAATTAAACAGGACAAAATAGTGATATTTGGTGACTTCTCTTGTTTACATAATAGCTCTTTGGTATAATCAAGATAATACGAAACAATCTTGTCACTCTTATGCTCATTAATTTGAGTCCAGAAACTAGGCTCTTTACATGCTACGTTTGTGGATATTACTTATTCAAAGCAAAATAAATTGTATTTGGATACAGTTAAACTTGTAAACTTGTTTCTAGCGGCGGCGTGAGTTATCTAAATTGTTCCGATCCTAAGTTATAGCTGCATGCTATGTGCCTTACGAAATCCTTTCTCTTCTGGTACACCTATTTATGGTTCCATGTAAACTAGTTACTCGTAACTTAGATAAGTAAGTACATTTAAAGTTATGGATTTCTTAATAAGATTCCAATGCATTGATTCCTGTAAAATAAGATATATAATGGTGTTACAAAAAAACACTGAACAAACATATTCTGCCATAAAATGATATAAGAAATTAAAAAATACAGTTTATTATTTAATTAAATTAAAATATGCGATACTTACTCATTCTTAGGGTTCCGTATCCAAAGGGTGCAAACGGGACCCTATTACTGTGACTCCGCTGTCTGTCCGTTTGTCTGTCCGTCTGTCTGTCTGTCCGTCTGTCACAGGGCTCTATCTCTTGAACCGTAATAGCTAGACACTTGAAATTGTCACAGATTATGTATTACTGTGGCCGCTATAACAACAAATACTAAAAATAAAAATAGTTAAAAATTAAAGGGAGTCGTCATACAAGAAACGTGTTTTTTTCAGCGTTTTTAACTTGATCTTTATAATGGCATTGCATGTATTACTATGACCACAATAATAACACACACTAAAAATAAAATTAAAGGGGGTCGTCATACAAGAAACGTGTTTCTTCAGCGTTTTAAAACATTGTTCGGTGGTACGGAACCTTTCATGTACGAGTCCAACTCGCACTTGCCCGTTTATTATATTTTTAGCTTTGTATCCATTCTTTCTGATTAAGTTAATACTTGTTAATTCTATTGTATACATGTTCTTTGCTATGTACAAAATATTCAATAAGGAATGTTATAAGTTATAATCTTTGTTCATCTTCCTCTATTTAAAGTAAATATACTTTAAACAGTTTTAATATACTTTACTTTTTAATATTTATTAGGTAAACGACTCTTTAAGGCCGTACCTGAATTTTCCGGGGTCCAGTGCTGCCCCCATTTAAAATAAATCATTTCAAAGAAAACGGAGACATCATTTAAACTTTTGCAACTACCAAGTCCTAGATAACCCTTCAAAGTATTTTATGAACTACAGTTTACAGTTTAAAGTGTGAACGTTAAGTTTTGCTACACACATTTGCGTAAAACGGCCACTTTTGGCAAATGTGCGTAGTAAAGCTTAAGGCGACGTGGGTTCACAATTTGCAATACTGTGCGTGTTTTTGAAAAATCACTGCTATTAAACTACTACAGTTTATTCCTCAAAAAAATTACATAAAAATTTTTAAGATTTTCTGCAGACACCCATAATAGCCAAAATACGATTGAGTATTTTTGGCTCGATAGAAAAAAATTACAAACATACCTCTAATTTGCCTAAATTTGCCTTTATAATACGTCTTACTATTTTATACAATCACCTTTTTATATGAAAATTATACCAAAAAATGTATTATCTAAATATCTATCCGTTTTGGCTACAGAAAAAATAATGAATATAATAAAAAAATAAAAAACAGTGAAATATTCATCGAGAGCGACGGAAGGGTCGGAGCCGTGCTCGACGATATTTCGCAGTGTTTTATTTATTTATTTTCTTTGTATTACATTTATAATTTGTACAAAGAAAACATTACATTACATTTATAATTTTCTGTAGCCAAAACGGATAGATATTTAGATAATACATTTTTTGGTATAATTTTCGTATACATAGGTGATTGTATAAAATAGTAATACGTATTATAAAGGCAAATTTAGAGGTATGTTTGTGATTTTTTTCTATCGAGCCATAAATGCTCAATCGTGTTTTGGCTATTGTGGGTGTCTGTAGAAAATCCTTAAAATTTTTATGTAATTTTTTTGAGGAATAAACTGTAGTAATTTAATTGTGATTTTTCAAAAACACGCACAGTTTTGCAAATTGTGAACCCACGTCACCTTAACGTTCTCATTATAAACTATAGTAGTTCAAAAATACTTTGAAGGGTTATCTAGGACTTGGTAGTAGCAAAATTTTAAATAATGTCTCCGTTTTCTTAGAAATGATTTATTTTAAATGGGGGCAGCACTGGACCCCGGAAAATTTAGGTACGGCCTTAAGTCGTTTACCTAATTGACATACAGTTTTCTATTTTCTAGTTATAATTCCCTAATAATATTTTACTCAGCAAAAGTAATTTGAAATTATCAAACATGATTATGATTCTATTTCAAACAAATCTAAATATAAACGAGATATCGCCTCTATTGGGATTAATCACACTGCGTCAGACATCTTAATTCTTCGAATGACATGTTGTTTACATCTTAACGTTCGTTTATTGGGCAAATGGCATCAATTAAACATCAGATGTAAAGCACGGATACACACTATCATTTCCCTACGGGTAGACAGAGCCTAGGATGGAAGACCCAATGGTCACGCTAAACTATTTGTAGGGTCTTTCACCCTTAGGGGTGAAATAGAAGAAATCAGAAATAGTAACTAGTTTCTACGCCATCGCTTATTTAGAAGTAAGTAAGTATATACACATTATATACGTTCCCTTGACTTCTACGATCACAGCATACACAGCGATAGAAGCAGCTGGTAGGTATCTATATATTCTACATTCTTATACTTCTTATATGCTTCAGAAATAGTAACTGGTTTCTAGTCAATTGCTTAGTGAGTATACACAGATTACGTCCATTCCTTTGACTATGATTACAGCATTCACAGTGTTAGAAGCAGCTTGATCTATATATCTTTTTACTATAAGTTTCCAGACCGGCACAAAAGATAACAAAAGAGAATAAAGGAACTCCAAAACAACGTTAGTAATAGTTAGTCAGTCAGTCAGTCAGTCTAATCCAGAAATAATTCGTGTTTCATGTTAGATGAGCGATTGCACGGAGGCGATGCTCGTGGGTGGTCGTGGTCACCATAATGATCGCTGATGATGGTGTAATTATGGCCCCAAACCGAATAGTTCTCGTGGCCCCACGATTTGATACACCGTGTGTGGCGCGTGCCCCAAATGGCGTTTACGTTCGATAAGCGTGACACCACGTAGTCACGTGACGCTGTTGATTTTACTATCACTTCGCGCTTTTGCTATGTAATGGGGTCTGTTAGATAGCCGTCGTCAACCGGAAATGATGTTTTTTTATTTTTTTATTAGAGATTTGAGTGCGTTTGACGTCTATTTAGCCTGATGGCAAGCTAAGATGAGGTCAAAGGTGATACACGCAGACTCAAAAATAAATGGTATTTAAAACCTTCTGTTTATCTGCAAACTGAACACATTACATATTCAAAATTAATTAAAATTATACTTATCTTTAATCTTGACTATAGGAAAAGAAAGGCAAGTATTTGCAAAAGTCTAAAATGCTAAAGAACTTTTCGCCGGAAATACCTATGATTTCAAGAAAAAAATATTGTATGCGATCTATTGACGTCAGAATCACAGCTCTGTTCACCATTTCTCCATCTTAACAATACTGAAAAGGGGTCATATACTCGTATCAGCTATGCTCAGCACTTACCAAATTAGAGCAACAGAGTCTCAAAACTTGATAGTCCAAAATTTTATTAAATGATGTCACATTTTCAAAGAAATTTTAGCTAGGTACAGCAAACATTCGAAATGTTCAGAGTGAGTATAATTTATATACATATCTGCCAAATGCTCAATGGATCATATATTTATACTCAATTGGTCATATATCTATGCTTAGTCCAGGGTGCAAACCGTACAAAACTTGAAAGTCATCTACCAAACACAATCCAAAAGTTTACGAAAATCGCATCATATTTTCCAACAAATCTATAACCATCCCAAATATTCCAGGTATAATTAAAATATATCATCTTAATTTTAAGTACCTATCAGCGTAATTACGGAGTACCAATAATGCGGGGCAATTATGTACTTGTAGTGTTTATTTCGCCGACGTAAACAGTGCAAGTACCCGTGTACCGAGAGCAAATGAAGTCATCTCAGCAGACCACCGCGCTCGGAGCCTAACTAGGGGTGCCACACGTGTATTTTGATAAAATTATTATATAATCCCAATAATTTTAAAAAATTACATTTTTAATATTTGTTTTGCTGCACTATTGGCTATCGTAAACACGTTTAACTGTTCCGGCATTTTCTTCTCCACTTGGCAAGGTCTTTGGCATCCTTGGGTGACCATTGACATGCATGTTATATTTGGAGAAGAAAAAGCGGGAAAGCGCACCCCGGGCTCCAAAGCAGCATAGCTGAGGATGCAACTGGGAACGCGCTTAGATGAAGAAGATTGATTATCGTAAACAACACAAGCACCCGTGTACCGGGGGCATTAAAGTCATCTCAAACTACCGCCCTAGTGATAGGGTGCGATCCATGTATGTATTAATAGGTCAACAGAACCAAGTTCGTGGACCTAAAATGGAGGCGCCACCAAATATTTTTTAATCTGTGTTATGGGCGGTCCCATGTCAAATTTAGTTCCGATTTTATTCACAATATGGCGAGGTCCATTCACTTATTTGTTAACCTTTAAAGGTCAGCCTTTGCCAGGTACGAGTCTAGATAGAATATAAATAAATATATAGATACTCACACTAATTAAGCTAGCCCCAAAGTAAGTTTTAAACTTGTGTTATAGGATGGGATACTAACTCAACGATACTATAAATTTATGATAAATACATATATAGATAAACACCCAAGAACCAGGACAACTTGAAAAGGGCCATTTTCCAACTTGCCCTGGCTGGGGATAGAACCCAGAACCTCCGGATTAGCGGTCTAGCGTGTTATCCTTTACGCCACTACAGTTTACAGTTTAGTTTGCTGCATTTTCCGATGCAAATAGTGTGATGTAGGTACTGAAAGGTCAAAGGAATTAAAAAATATCTATTAATAGAGAATAAGGTAGCCTTATTCAATTTTATTGGTAGATACCAATACCAATACATTACCAAAGTTACTTATTCGAGATTTTGCACTTTTTCCTTTGCAGCAGCCCTAATGGCCGCCACGTCACGACTCCACGCCTCTTCTAAGCTCGCCGCACGACTATCCGTTCTCGCTGTAACATCTGCAACTTATCACTGGTGTTAGTACTCTTTCTCCCAAAGAAGACTGTATTATTGGAAATGCCTTAATTAACTGTACCCTGTACTTCATTCCGATGATAGATGGTTACAGTATACGAGTAAGCATCACTGCATAATAAATTAATAACACTCATATCTATTAACATTCTAAACAAAGCCTTGTGATAACAAAGTTCTTCTTCTGCCGACAAACTGCTGCGCAGTTTGGCAGATACTGTATGTTGTAATTGTACTGTTTTTATAATGAATAAACGTTTTATTTTTTTAAAGTTCAAGATATTTAGATAGAAAGAAGTTAGATAATACAGAAAGTGGAAGCTTAAAAAACTGTAGTGCAATTAAAAGTATTTTTTCCCAGAATGAAAGACTTCTGCTACAGAACCGATTGAATTTTGAGCTCAATATTAGCACTCATTACATTAATAATCATTCAATCAACTGAGTACTAGAAAATCAATGCAGATGGAATCTAGAAAACAAATGACACCGGGTAGAATAATTTATCTCAAGCCTTTGAAAATGGGCTCAAAACAAAAATATTTTCTTGGAAAAAACAAATAGAATGCCAACAGATTAAACAACAGTCCAATTTACGAATTCCCCATAGAGATCTCATCATTATATTTCATAGCGAAGCATGCGTTCAAATTCTGTAGGTTTTTTGTCTAGAGCCGAGCTGGGCCGGCTAATGGTCATCTTTACTTGAAGTGGTAATAATTAAGGTTACGTAAGGCATACGTGGAAGTACGCTGTTGTAATTGGGACCACCCAGAACTGACGTGGAACACGTGGTGGAGATATGCGAATCCAGTCTGATCTGATTAGAAGAATTGTGACGTGACCAAAATAATTCGACCGAAATAGACGATGACACTGTACTTTCAATTGTTTATTAGGTATATGTGAAACATATATATTTTTTATTTTCAAACTTAATACCTGCTGCTTCTTGTGTTTTATCTTTTCGTAACTAGTTACGGTTTCTACGTATCTATTTTAGTGTAGACTTAAGACTTTTTACCTACTTCTTTTAGAAGACATCAACGAGTTTTCTTGGAAAATCTTAATTGCTGAAATTATGAATTCCTTTTTTTTGTTAACTTATATATATTGTTGAAGATACGAGGGAAAAAAAGAACACATGTACTTACATACATAGCGGTGAAACACATTACCAGCTTTGGACTAAAATATCATAATATTAAGTATTTATACTTATCTGTTCTAGACTGTAGGTACCTACTCTAAAATATGTGTTTTGTTTACAAATTGTCTACGCCGCCGCCGTGTCGTATGTGCAAATCAAAAGGATATCTCAAAAGCGGGAGACATGGAAACCACTCTACCAAGTTAGTTCTTAAATTGTTGATAACTAGATGGAAATTGTCTTATGTATAATGGGGAACCATTACATCTTTAACTAAATCTACCACTAAAATAAACAATAAATAAATAGATAGAGACAAATCAAACTAATTGAGATAGCCCCAAAGTAAGGTAATATAAATAAAGGTAAATCATAATTCAACACGTACTACGAGTAAATGCATAACTTCAAATTTTAATATCTATGAATCGAATGTCCAAAAATGTTTAATATACCAAATTTAAAGGTACCAATAACTAATTTAAAAAATAGTCGATCCAAATTACCTTATGGGTGCGACCTCCTCTTCTCTAACCAAATTGCTGTGCCCGACAGGGTCCATAAAATGATTCTTAAATTGTATTGTTGTTATCTTATGTACTTTATGGTTTGCAATAAAATATTAAGTATTGAGTATTAAGTAAGTTTGTAATAAATACATGTTTTTATAGGGTTTTTAGGCATTCAAGACCATGGTCACGGGTTCAAGTCCTGCTCACGTGGTATTTTTTCACCATTTCTTATTTCATTATTAAAAGTATTCAGTATAAGATATAAGATAAACACCCAAGACAATTAGAAAAAGGCAATTTTCCAACTTGCCCTGGCTGGGGATCGAACCTAGGGGGGTTACTCCATAAAAAAACACGATAGTCGTCCTATAGTGATTTCTTTTCTATATGTCAAACCAAATTATACGAGAACGTAGTTACAGTTACGTACCTCTTGCGTACCGATTTTGGAGTAATCCTACAGGACCTCCGAGTAACAAACTAGCGTATCAACCAATATGCCACGGATGTCGTAAAATAGTTTTTGAATATTTTTAGAACATAAATATTTGAAATGCGTACGTCAGTTACTACGGAACTTGCTGCGTAACAAATGTAACACTGGATATACGGAGTATCACGAAGAGATCGCGTGAGAAACACCCGCATCCGCGGCAGCCTTTATGTCCGTGACATAGCTGACAAACTGCAAGAAGGTCGCCTACGCTGGTATGGTCATGTCTTGCGGAACCCGGCAAGTTACGTGGGAAACAAATGTATAGCCCCGCCGCTTCCCCCGGGGCCCGGCAGACGTGGTAGATCTAAGAAATGCTGGCTTGACGTCGTCAGGGATGATATGCGTGCCAATGGTCTTACAATGAAGGATGCTCAAGACCGTGCAAAGTGGAGAAGGAAAAGATGGAAAGCGGAACCCGGGCTTCACAGCATTACAGATGTGGATGCAACTGGGAACACGCTAAATGAGAGAGAGAGAGTTACGGAACTTGCTGCAACAATATTTTTGCTACACTTTCACACGCTGTCAGCATCTGCGGCGGATAATCCCTCTCGAAGGATTACACTCGAACATGAGGAGCTAATCTCTGAAGTATTGAGGATCCTCGACAGTCCTCGACTGAGTTAAGAGGCGGCCGATGGGCTGTACGTGATAAATTTGGCAAAACTAGACCCGGCCCATGGGAACGGATGTGCTAACTTGCGTAACACCGCTGGGGGTATCGTCAGCAAAAAGTATTTTATATGAAACCAGTTTTGTAGGCACGTTTTGTGTTATGTACCTACTCTACTCTATCTTGAAAGGAAATGGTTCTATATATGGCTGTAATTGGCTGTATCTAAGTGACTAGGTACGTAGGTATAGATATAACTCTAAACATTGTCTCTGGTATTAATGGATATTGTCCAATTTTAGCTGTAAGGAATAGGTACTTATTTTACCTTTACGTCAACATAACATAAAAAATACTAAAATTACTTTAACGCTCTATATTTCTTACATTGTACAGTGTATAAGGATTGCTACACACATGAGCGGCCGGCATTAATCTGTACAGCTTTACATATAGATGAATGTTTGGGAAAAAGCATATGTAAGTATGTTATAACCCTAGGTAACAGAAACGTATTTTTGAATTTCATTTATGTATTGTAAATGTTGTTAAGCTGCCAGGAATACATTTTGAAACATGAAACGAAATACTGATCAGCGAATTTAGTCACTTTATAGGGTTCCGTACCCAAAGGGTACAAACGGGACCCTATTACTGAAACTCCGCTGTCTGTCACAGGGCTCTATCTCTTGAACCGTAATAGCTAGACACTTTAAATTTTCACCGATTATGTTTTACTGTGGCCGCTATAACAACAAATACTAAAAATAAGAAAAAAATAAAAATAAAGGGGGTCGTCATACAAAAATCGTGTTTTTTCAGCGTTTTTAACTAGCTACATTAACTAGATACTTGAAATTTCCACATATTAAAAATGAGATAATGTTAAAAATTAAAGGGAGTCGTCACGTCATACAAGAAACGTGTTTTTTTAGCGTTTTTGACTCGATCTCTATAATGGCATTAATATTTGAAATTTTCACCGATTATGTACTACTATGACCACTTTAACAACAAATACTAAAAATAAGATAAAGTTAAATATAAAAGGGGGGTCGACATACATGAAACGTGTTTCTTCATCGTTTTAAAACATTGTACTTTTTTTTTGGCAAATTTCAGTGATTAAGCTAGCCCCAAAGTAAGTTCTAAACTTATGTTATGGGATACTAACTTAACGATACTATATTTTTATGATAAATACATATATAGATAAACACCCAAGACCCAGGACAATTTGAAAAAGGCCATTTTCCAACTTGCCCTGGCTGGGGATCGAACCCAGAACCTTCGGATTAGCGGTCTAGCGTGTTAACCATTACGCCACGGAGGTCGTCTATCGTACGGAGGTACGGACCCTTCATGTACGAGTCCAACTCGCACTTGCCCGTTAATTTATGTTATTTATTACAATAAATTACGAATTATAATATAATCGACTAAATCTGCCTTTATTATTGTTTCAGTACGTTGTATTATTACCTATCTTTTATTTTATTTATTTAAAAAACTTTATTGTTCCACAATAAAAAATGGTACAATTGGCGGACTTAACGCTAAAAGCGTTCTCTCCCATTCAACCATAGGGATAAACAACCTATCTTTTAAGACATATTATAATTCTGCGATTTGAAATTACCCCTGGATCCACCCCCCGATCCCGTACCCACTGATTTACTTACTAAATCTATATTTCTGATTTTACAACCTAATAGTACTTTCTGAGTTGTACGCAGAAAAAAATGGGAAAATCTTTGTATTTTCTAATTAGGAAATAGTCCAGCATAATTTCATTTTTTTTCCTTTGCTTTTTTTGTAAGCTGTCCTTGCTCACTTGCAACATTTGATGAGTTTTGAGAACGTACTTCCTAGAACATATCTTGTTAATTTATAAATAGATTAGATTGAACTAAATTTTCATAAAAGTGATGATTATGGGTAAAAATCATACACAATTTAGAAAACAGATGTTTATTGCAATTTTGTAAAATAAATACAACTAAAATTCTTAAAATAATTTTACAAAAACGAAACAAATGCAACAATTTTTACAATATCCATAGTAGCTAATTTAATAAATTATTACCATAATACTAAAACCTACTTTGTACGAGTTTCCTTATGAGGAAAATAATTCTAGGCTACGCTACTGAACATTATTTACATTTTTCAATATGTCTAATAATCTCACTTTGGTAAACTGTGGTTAATATGATTGTAAACCTGTGTACTTATAAACGTATAACTTATCTTAAAATTACCTTAGCGTCATTTATAATGGAGTTTAAAATTAAAAAGATATATAGAACAGACTAATAAAAATTCGCACATACAAACTCATAAGAACACATTCAAACTCTCACACACTATGGCTATTTTAAAACTGTAGTGTTTATCAAATATAACTAGGAATACTGACCTGCTTAGATATTTTGAGAACTGAAGAGAAGACTATTTTTACTATTGTTACTTCGTATTAGCCTCAATATTTTTGATATAATATATTTACATGAGTAGTTATGAACTTTTATATCTCATTACTTTTATAAGAAAGTAAGTTTTAAAAAGTATTCATTCAATATTATACAAAAACAAAAAATACTCTTAAATCAGAACTCTACCTCTAGCATTCGTTACACATGCTACAAAAATACAATATTGAAATACAATTTTTTTTAATCCTGTCGTAAGGGTTTTAGCAAAGTCCTAAGTTCATTAGTACGTTTCTGAATCACAAATGCATCCAGTGTTTTATGGCGCTATAAAATCCACATTACGAGACGTTCATTCATATTCTCTGTGCATTATTCCATGCGATATGACGAAATCTAAATACTGAGAGCACAGAAGGATAACTCATTATATGAATTAAGTAGCTGCTACAGATATACCATGTACTATTTATGTATTTATCTACTATGTAGCGGCTACATCTGTAATGCACGCGATATGATTTCACATAATTCACTTTAGTCCAATCACGTTAAAAACTTAGCTTTATCATTGCTCTCCAACCCGTCTGCGACAACCAGTCCGAGATGGGAACACGCATCATTTCACATACAAATATTTTGCCATACGACAATATTCAGATGTGTCGTTTTATTGTAGGGTTTGTGCAAGTTTCATAAATAGCACAACATATAAATATGGTGATCAATGAAAATATAAGTCTAAAGATTTTTTTAGTGACGGTGAAAGTATAAACGTCTTACTACAAAAAAGATAAACATCTGTTGACCAAAAATAATACACACTCGTTTTAACCAGAACAGTGCTAAAACGAGTATGTATTATTTTTGGTATTATTTTTGCTTAACAGATTTTTTTTTTTAGTAAGACGGTAATAAGCGCTTTACAGTATGCACTCGTGGTAAGCTTCTGGACGCTCGGCATTTTGTTACTCCACATTATGGATGCGATACAAAGTGCCATGAAACATTAGTAAGAAATGTTGCAAGATGAATAAATCAATGCTACAAAATAATTCTAGTGGCGTAAACGAAACAATAACTTACGATTGAAATGGTAATATGGGTGTAAAATGTACATATCTACAGGTGACTGATGGTTCCACTTATAATTTTATAACTTTGAAAGTAAAGTGGCAACGATAAACCGCCGACAAATACTTTATGATATGAACCGACAAAATTCGTATTACGATATACCTAGACTATGGTTATATCGGTGGTTATATTTAAGTAAAGCAAGATTGTTATATGTATAGACAGCACTGTCTATTTTAATAACAGTCGTAGTAGAAAAAACAAGAATAGTCTAGGATTTTTTAAATAGATTTAGGACACACTTTAACAAATCTACAAGACCACTCAATGATATTTTTTCTACGTGTATCAAAATAAACTTACACGCTTCAGGTTGTGGCTTAAACTTAGCTGCTATAAAATGAAATGAAGTTTGAAAATAAAAGAAAAGCAAAGCACTCTAGAAACACTTGATACGAAACAGCTCCGTAGTGCCCTTGTTTATTTGATAACAGTTCGCACGCCCACAGCTACAGCTTTCAGAACCGGTCCTAGACTTGCCACTACTATACGTACTCGTAAGTATAATACTTTAGTAAATCCTGAATTTCGTTAGAACATATAAAAATATTTTATAGAATAAGACCAAAAAAAATCATTTTCGGCCCGAACATTAGTGGAACTTGATCATGAAAATTCGTAAATCGCTAGACGCGTGTTGGTCCTCGTATAAAAATTATATATCGGGAGCTTACTGAGGGATACAGACTAATAGAAAAATAGCTACACCTCCAACAAACTGTTCTTAAACGGGTTATAATTTCCCAAGGATTATTAATGTTCCAAAAAAAGGAAACAATGTTCAAACGGATGCTGACAAAACAACGATGTTCGACGTGACGGTGGCATCACGCAGACGCCCTACATCACCAGCAACGATTAGTGTCGCGCACCGGAATTGGATACGACTGTGTCATTCTCATTAGAACATCCACTTCCCTAGCCCCGCTGCTCGCTGCTTTTAAAATAAGAACTCTTCGAGACTTCAGCCTCTTTAGTGAGTCGGTATAAGATTTAATGGCCATGTTTATTGCCTGCCAGCGTTTAGCGAAAATCCTAGAGTCTGTAGCTAATGATTTAAGTTTAGTGATGTAAAAGAGGAATATCCGCATTACTGATCCTAAAATAGTTGCAGTGTTATAAGTTTACCTACATTTATTCTGATTCATAGCATTTCAATTCAAAATATGTACTGCAAATGTTCGGTCTTTTATATACCTGAGAATCCTGAGATAAAGAAATTTCAAGCCAATGCTAAAGATTTTTTTTTTAAGAATGAACTTAAGCCACAACCAATAGGTAACTAACCTAAAACTAATAGACCCAGATATTATATAATTTACACATTGAGCATAATCCGTCAATGTGACATGTGTAGGAGCAGTCGTTAGATCAATCGGCACAACGCTGCATCGGGAACAGCCCAGCATTTGTCACCGGACCACCGTGGCGGCCATATTTATAGCAACGCAGTCGCCCGTGGGCGGCGCACAACCGACATGCTTCGACAAAAACTTTGCCAATACTCTTAACCCTTGCATTCCCTCATATTATTAAACTATTCACATATGTACATAATGTATTGTACGTTGATGCTATAAATTAAGCTACCTTTGCGGCAAGCCGAGCTTGTATTCCGAAATAGGAGAACGGTTTGACATCAAAAGTATTTCATAACTTAACGAGGTAGACCTCTAACTATAATAAAGTGTACGTCCAATAACACACTACAACTAAGAACTGAGACACTGCGATCGAAGAATCAGCTCCTTTTACCACTTCTGGTTCTACATGGTCCGGGTCTTTTTTTATCTTCTTCTTTCCTTTGTACAGTTTGTGTTTGAAACATAATCTCTCGAAATTGCTCTGCATCTTAGGACAGTCGTAGTCTTCATTTCCATCGCACTTACAAGATGTCAAAGCTGCTGCTTTCTCTTGTTTTCTCAGTATGCCAATGGAGTTTCGGCATCTCCGTGAGCATTTTTTCCCTTCGTACATAGACCAGCAAAGTCTATGGTAGTAGTCTAATGCTGCGGCACACTGAGAGTCGGCAAGACATATCAGCTGAGAGAGGCGACACGAAGATGTGGCATTCGCTGCTCCCTTCAAAACTTGAGTTCGACAAACTTCTATCCGGTGCTTTGTCGCGAAGCAGTATTCGTTGTCACATTGGCACTGTAACAAAAAAAAACGCCTTTAAATCACGGTCCACATCCTCGTCATTCGAATTCTAGTTTTACTGTAAATAATAAATATTCGGAGAGCCATAAATTCTGGCACTACACAACGCGTATAATAACTTTTTACGGTTGTAAAACTTTTTACGATAACCAGAAATATTCCGGTCACTATGGATTTTATGAAATCACTACATTGTATGCGATTACACAATCTATATTCATCTAAGTAGGATTAAGCAAAGTAGTCTCAAACATAAAATTCTACATTTATGAATAAGAAGCAATCGGAATTTGCATAATCTGCGGCAAATGGCCGTGCGTTAATATTTAAATTGGAATTAAATAGTAACTGTGGAACTGTGGAAGCTCATTTAATGTGCGAGCTCACGCTCATGCGACATAAAATTCATAAGATACGAGTATATATCTAGTTTTGATGCAAAGATAGCCATGTTATGACTAGATTTCCTGCTCTTGGGAGTAAATTATCAGCGGATTAGGTCCTATAATTTAGCTTGTGGCTGTGACTAACGTGCTAATTCGTTACAGAGTTGGCTTGTGAGGTCAATTCGGGTATCTAGGTTCGGCGCGGTCCGCGGAGATGCCCCTGTCTTACGCTCGTTTTTTGTGACGGGCAACACCTGCGCCTGCGAGCCGCTGCGGTAGGTCCCGAGACTCGATCAAGACGTCAAACCTCAAGGCTGTATGCGGCCTCCTTCGCCTTCTAATAGGGTTACCAAATGTACACATTTATCTAAATTTACAGGTTTGTGGGCTTGGACTTGTACATTATCAGAATGATGATGAGTGATGACAGACAGGAAGATTTTTATCCTTAATAAATCTCATCATCATTCATCACATTCACGACTTTTCATATTGATCATTAAGTATAATGTCTCTCATCTAATACAGTTATTGAAGTACTTAATTTTCGTCTCCTATTTGTATTCTACTAACACTAGAGTCAAAAACTCCTAGCTGTTTAACATTGATGAAGCTGTTTAACTTGGCCAGCCCCAAGAGAATTTGAGAAACGCGTGTTGCTCTTTGCATAGTAACGATTGCTCGCTTTTTATGGGAAATATAAAGTGCAAGAGCTCTAGCGTAAGCTCTTGCACTTTATAATGCTACTTATTATCCAAGATTATCACTGATATACACATAGTGTCAGTGTGCTAGTATATTATATATTACTAGCATATTAGGATTAGATCCCGAACGCCATCTAGCGTTTGTGTTTAAACTTATCTCAGAATTGGTTTTGGTCTACCCTTTGTGTTGCGGCGGTCAAACGGCAGTGGCACTGTGTAAAAACCAGTAACCTTGTCAGATCACCTAGGTTAGGTAGCGGACACCAGGCTCTGAAGCGTTACCGCTGAGAATGAAAACAGGGAATACGGACAAATGATGATGATGACTACTACTAGCATATTAGGATTTCGTTTCTCTCACTACAAAATTTTATTGACGTGTCAGAAGTGATACCTGTAAATGTTCTTGCGAATGTTCTCTCACCCAAAACGTTTAGTGTATGGTCGGTAACCCTAGTTGTACGTTTCCCAACCCAACGTAGTACAATAATAATCACGCCGCTTTGAGACGACATAATTAAGGGCCCGAGTCGACCAGTTTTCGAATATAACCTTATCTATACTCAAAGAACATTGCTTACTATGTTGTGCTGGTTATTTAATTTTAGAAAAACGAGTACATATAGGTTTTCTGGGGTATTCTAAAGTGAAATTCTCACACTTACGTAGACTAGAACACCCCATGATTTTCTGTATTATAGTAGGTGAGACATTATAATCAATTTAGTCCTATTCTATCGAGGCAATGATGGTGATGAAAATGTCAACATACATACAAACTATCATGTCTGTATCCCTAATGGGGCAGACATAGATTTTGGGTCTTGCGGCTCTAAGCAGACAGAGCCCAGGGCCGCAAGACTCAATGGCCACTTTTAGTGGTGATGGGCTAAAGGTGGAAAAAGGAATCAAAATAGCAATGGAATGCTGGCCTCATCACCTTAATATGATTCGCATGTTCGCCCATTCCCTCGATCGGCTTCTACATCTGAAGAGAAGCTGGTACCTTCTAAAGATTTTCTTTTCTCCCAATCTTTTATTATTAATCTTAAAGTGTCTAATTAGAACAGTGTGTAACATTCGAACCCCGTCTTTTTGGATGCAAGCCGCGGGCTCGCCGACCTTAGTCATCGCGATCTCATATTTTTTAACTTGCCCTTTATATATTTTCTTGACTTACGACCTTAATGACAAATTAATTAAACGTTACAATAAAATATCCATTTTGCAAGTGTTGTGGATGTAAATTTTTTTAATTTTTATTTTAATGAGCCAATGTACCTACACCTGCGCCGGCCGGGAGGTCCGTTTCAGATATGACTAAAAGGCTTTTTATGGAGTTGAACTTTACAATTGTTTTATGTAGGTTGTGCACCTGTAATTCACCTACGACTGTTTTTAATCATGGGAGGGTAATATCCATCTAATCCCAAATAATATCCTGAGGGTAAGTCATTGAGTTTAATGATTCGTGTAGTTACATGTTTTGGCGGACTTCAACTCCACTGGTGGGAGTCGTCGCTCTCAATGTATATGTCGTGGCCAGATCGTAGAATTGATCATTTCATGATGAGGCCGACCATTTCATGAAATGGTTGTATTCCATGATACGGCCGCAGCATTATATCAAAAGTTTAATAAAAATTTCAAATAAAGAAGGAACTTCTTGTAAGTAGAATTTTAAGGAGATACCACTAAATAACACTATTTGAGATTTAAATTTACTAACCGAACGTTTCGTTTGCGTGACTTTCGTAAAGTAGTTTTGTGTCGTAACAATACTTCACTTCATTTTTATCCTCAGTTGGCACAGTAATATTAGCTTTTTATCAGAATAATTGTTCGCCGCCATGAAGGATCACAATATAAAATAATATCAGCGCCTCTACCGCTGGGCATTCAGCTTTTCATATCGTTAAACGGGTATTTCCCATATTATGATAACAAACCATTTAATGAAATGGTCGGCCATATCTTGAAATGATCAATTCTACGATCTGGCCACGACATTTAGAAGTAGACAATTTGCTAAAAACTAAAGAAACCGTGAAGATGTTTGCAGTAAATTTATAGTTAGATCACAAAGAAACGACAGCACTTAATCCCGAACGCGTAGATAATATTTTACGATTTATTCATAGCATTGTGTGTTTGACGTCAAATCCTCCCACACTGAATCTCCATATTTCAGACAAAATTGGATACAATGAACTTTATTTATTGTTTTGTGCCTCGCTGATCACTAGTCAATTCATAAATGCTTGTTTTGATTACGCATCAATTTACGTTTGTGAATTGGCATTCTTATACTGAACTTAGCAATACGATATCTATTCGTGAAGATAAATATAATACTCCAACTTTTGTATGCTCGTGGCGGATTACTATTTAAATAACGTTTAATTTTCATTACTCATATACTTACATAACATTACGTGCTTGGTAAAGCTTATATATATATTGTATAAAACTACTTTGGGTCGATTGATGAGAAAGATAACAAAATATATAAATAAATATATAGGGACAAATCATAATGATTGAGCTAGCCCCAAAATAAGTTTTAACTTCTGTTATGTTATGGTATACTAACTTAACGATACTATATTTTATAATAAATACATATATACGAGTATGTACTTATAGATAAACACAACACAATTTGAAAAAGATGAATATGATGTCCAAACTTTTCTAGACTTAAAAACCTCTAAGAGGTTTTATTATTTTGTAAAGGTTTGAATATAATTACCTATAATATTAATAACTCTTAATTCATCAAAATAGTCTATTTTTTTTATAGGTCACATTATAAATTAATAAAATAAAATAGTCTATTCAAATATAACTAAAAACATAAATTAAACGACAACCCAAAACTTAAAATACTACAAAACTAAACTATCTGCAACTAATAAATAGCCAAAAAAAATAATAATAGAATGTTTAGGTTAAAGTACTATGACCATGTAATAAAAAAAAATTAGGGTAATTAATAAAATCTCATTCTGACTCTACATTATTAGCAAATGTTCGCAAACGTAAATAGTCTACAGTGTCATATTGTCACATTTAATTTTTGTTATAGTGATTTAAGTTTTTGATTAAATAAACCTTCAATTGTCTCCAATTTTCTGGTGCACAGAGAACGTATACCACCTAGCAGGGGTCGTCAACCGGTGCGGCGATGCGGTGCCGTCGCGCCGACAAATCTGCCGTCGACGTCTAAATTAGATTTTATTGCGCCGACTGTTTACATGCAACGCACTTAGGGTTCACACACGCCAGCTTTTATGGAAACTGAATACCATCTTGTGTAATTTGCCATGGCTTTAGACTCCGCAACAAAAATAGGCTTGTATTGGATGGAACACATAAGTGTAACTTCGCTTTCATGACTCTATCGTATTTCATTCATTTGAGTCGTATCGTATAAAATATATCTTAACTTTTTTCTTGATTTTGATATTCGAAGATTAGATGATTTAGTTATCTCGTTAGGGGTAAAGACGTGTAGTGTATCTGACTGCCTCCGTGGTCCAGTGGCCAAGGCTTTGCCTTGTGATCCGGAGGTCGTTGGTTCAAATCCCATTGGAAAACATACTTTGTGAAAAGTTGTTTGTAGTCTGGTTAGGATATTGCAGACTTGAATCACATGATTATCCGAAAAGGAAGAAGATTCCGTGCTTCGGAAGGCACGTAAAGCTGGGGGTCCCGAACGCCATCTGGCGTTTGTTTAAATCTATCCTAGGATTGGCTCTGGTCTACCCTTTGGGTTGCGAAGGTAAGACGGCAGCCACTCTGTGTAAAAACCAGTAACCTCGTCAAATCACCTAGATTAGGTAGCGGACCCCGGGCTCTGAAGCGTTATCTCTGAAGATGCAACCGGGTATACGCTCGGACGATGATGTTTGCGTTATAGCGTATCTATTTTCCTGCCTGGAAATGCTATATGCTTATGTTGAACAAATCTTAGGTCTTTTACAAAATGAATCATGAACCTCAACATAGGCAACTAAGTATAATTTATAATTCAATGTCAATTATTTTAAAACATTTCCTTGACAACCCTAATCAAGCGTGACAGCGCCACTCATACAAAATCTTAGGGCGTGTTCAAAATATTAAAATAATGCACACACGAGGGCTCGATTTATTAGCGCCCAATTGAAACCGCGACGCTGACGGGCCCTTAACAAGTTGAATTGCATTTGATTCAACGAGATGATATTTTACTTAACAGTTGGGAGTCTTATTTTAAATTGTAGCTGTCAGATAAACTAGAATTGATTGGCGACTAAGTTGTAAGTATATGAAGGAAATATGTTTTACTATAGTCTGCATGTGGTACATACCATAACAAGTATCTTTCAGTGGTGGAAGTAAAAGTAAAAGTGGTAGACACAGCAACCCTCTTTCAATGGTAGACGGGTGATCAACGCATTCTCACTTGTCTGTCACACGCATCACTGCAAGTTATTGCAGTTCCGTGGTTTGAGCGCAGCCCCATAGCCAAAGAAGTAGTTCATTTATCATCATCTTCATCATATCAGGTCTTTTTAGTCTCCACTGCAGGAGCACGACCCTCTTTGTACTACCAGACCCGGAAAGGTCTTGGAAAAGTCTTATTGATGTTTATAAGCTTTGTTTAGCTTGTGTTTCTTAAGTCGCCTTCTACGACATCCACGGAAAAACTTGGAGTGGACATTCTACTCTGCCGGGAACCACACGGCATAAAATAAGAAGTTATACTTCAACTATAAATACTGCAATCCATTATCTTTTTTTTATTACTTTACTTACTCGAAAACACCAGGACAGATTTAAAAAATTCTTTTTTTGTTAAAAAGCGTATACTTTTTAGGTGGTATTTCCCATAGAAATTTTATTAAAATCAATTGTGAAGTTTGTTTTTTAAACGAAAATAAACTGTAAAAAATATGTCGTCTACGTATAATATTTATAGGTAAACGGGTAATAAGTGGAACCTTACATTCATGAGATCCTTCCCTTCAGCTGTAGAAGTAAGAGCAATAAGCGCATGCTCGCACTCCTCAGGACATCTGTCCATGGGTCTGCTAAGCACGTCATTGCAGTACATGACGTAGTTGTTGAGCGCAGCGCCGCAGCCGGAGCGGTAAGCGCAGCGCAAGCGGGCGTCATCACAGGAGGTGGTGCGCGCGACGGCTGCTAGCGCCGCCACCACCGCCGCTGCCAACCACATCACCTGCAACAAACAGATATGTTGATGATAATCATCTTTTTTTTTATTAGCGTTACCACATTAAATAACCAGAGTGGGGCCCTGCAGGCTGGCGACAAAAAGAGGTGCCCTCGAACTCGGTGGGCAGACGATCTAAGGGCATACGAAAAGAGCTGGAAAACTATCGCCACTGATAGAAGTTGCGGAAATCTAGAAGGGAGGCTTTTGCTCAACTATGGGACACTACAGAGTCAAAAAAAATGCTTATACTGTCCCGCTGCTGGGCTAAGGCCTCTCCTCTTGCGCGATAGACTTCCAGGTCCTGTCGAAAGACCCTAGATCATCACACCACCTTGTCCTAGGGCGACCTCTTTTACGACGCCAGCCTACAAAATCATAATCATCAGCTTAGAAATACTTTGTAAATGCAGATTCAGATACTAGAGTGAAAACGATAATCGTCAAAAAATTCATCCCGTTTTCTAAAGTAAAATAAAATGAGAGAAAGAATACCCATAAGAGATGATCATTTTTAGTTATTTATGGACGTATAATAAATCTATTGCCAACGGGATATTTTTTTTTTATTCCAACATGAAAAAGCAAATTTAGAAAAAAAAACTAGGTTCAAGTAGGTTATATTCAAGTACAACGTTCAAATAAAACAGTATCTAATTTGGGTAGACTAATCTCTGTTACTAGTTGTTGAGCTTCTTGGTATTCCCCAACGAGGAATAGGCATTTCTCAAAATTTTTATGGACCAGCCCCGTTTCTTAATGGTATTCTTAAAAAAACTTACACGTTCACAAACATATCTTGGAAAAATACCAGAAATATATTATACTACCTACTCGTAGTTAAGTCTGAACATAAAACCAGTGACATACATAAATACCTCTTTCCTCCTTTACAGACAAATGTAAAACAAGTTTCCTACTACACAAATTATTAAAAACTTAGAGTTTAGTGCACTCAAAAATTCGTATTTTAAAATTTGCAAGAGCAGTGCTATTTTCAGGCCAGACGGCGTTGGGAATATGTCAAAGTCATCAGTTATTTGTGGAAGAGATAAACATAATGATGGGTACAAAGTAAACTTCCTGAGTAAATAATCGTCAACGAATTCTTTGTTCTAATAAGAACTATCTCACGTGCGTCAAAATTGCAACAAGGAAGTTATGTGGTCATGGGTTTTTAATCGCGACAAAGCTTAAAAGGTTAACCCTAATGTAAGTAGTCCATGTATTCATGTACGAGTATAAACTATTCTAACAACTTCTAATTTCCGTTGCATTCTATAGACATGAGATAAATGTACAGCTTCCGTCGGCCACGGGAAATGACTTCATTACTTTGCCGTCCTCGCTTGTAGGGACAGTTGTGTACTACCGAAATATGGGATACCTGTTCATGATCAATCTATATGACGCCAAAAAAAATATACTGAAAACATTTTAAAGGAGAACTCAGTCCATGATACTGAAAAACTTTCCCCAAGAAGTACTATTGAAATAATGAATAGCTAAAAATAATTTTTAGTATGTCCCTTGGAGAAAGTTTTTCAGTATCATGGACTGAATCCACCCTTCAAATAGTTTCAGTATATTTTGTTAGTACATATATTAAATAAGTACCCGATACATCATTATATGAATTTTAATATGTATGTATTTAGAAACATTTATGTAGGTAATATCTTTCTAAAAAAAATTATGTTGTTTGCCTTTATATCTCGATCCCTAACTGTACTGATGTTATTGTAATTTTTTTAAATATTTTACAAGACCCTCTTCTTCCTAAGTAGAAATCAAATAAACGATTCAAGTTAAATGTTTACTTTGATTAAATACAAGTCATCATTTCCTAATCTCCCAACTAGCCTGTCCAAAGTATTTATAATGTACTCGAGGCAAGCGTTAAGCCGTAACAAGCAACAATAGATTGTCCATAACAAGGAGTGATGTTCCGGGAACCTGCGCCTGCGCCTGCTCGGAAAACAAACACACTCGCTCACGTCCACTTGTCACTCGCTACTAACTTACACTTTTACCGTAACGTTTTTCTAGGGCTGGCTATTTATGATTTCTAATATTTTATTAGATACATACTTACATTATTTATCAATTATTTTGTGAAAATAGGCTGTCTCAGAGGTTAGATTACGAGGTGATGGCTGGCAATTTACTTGCACAGAGAATAAGCACCAACTTGTGGGACATTTTTATTTTTGTAGTTTTTTTTTTAGTTTCAAACAAACAAATAACGCTCATCTAAAATTAGCAGCTCTAGTTTACAGTATGGAATTAGTTCGTTAATTCATACTTATATTTTTTCAGGAACCTACAAAAATTACATTAAAAGATAGTTCAATGATAATAAAGAAAATAATGCGATAGCTCAAGATTGTGCGCACTGCGTTCTTTGAAATTCTTTAAATAATCTTAGCATTTTAGTATGCAATCAGTTCACAAACACTCATTCCGACTAATTTGAACTGGCTCCAAGCCAATGACAATATTTCCTAGACTGAGTTATAGTACTAAACTAAACTCATTGACTGTTTGCTGTAAGGAGTTCGGTGGCCCGGTTAGTACGCATTATAGCGCTTTCGCAGGTTTTAAGTGACACCGGGCGTGGTCCGACCCTGCTGTCATAATGGTATGGCAGTCGACAAGCTATGCCTTAAAGCACAGACGACTTAACCTACGAAGGTTGAGTAGTCTGTGCCTTAAAGGCAGCTTGAAAAATCTACCACCAGTGTTAGCCGCTTATAAACACGAAAGTAGATTGATTGACTATGAGTCAGATTTTAGAATTCACGCACTTGGTAGTTTGTGACGATTACGAATAGAGAAAGTAAATTAACATATTTCTGAGATAATCTTGCCTTATTGACTTTTCTTTAAAATTAGAATGCATGGTTTTCTTATATATTTATTTAGAAAAAAGTTTTAACCCAATGTTATATACAAAGGCCCAATCAAAACTACAGTGGTTTATCTCATCTATATTTCAGAATATCCAAAAAAAATATAGAGATTTAGAAAATTTTAGAAATATTGTCAGAGAAAAGACATTTTGTGGACAATAATTTATCATCATCAGCTTACTAAGACCCACTGCTGGGCAGTATCCTTTTGTCTGCTTCCTAATCAATCCTTTGCCTATGTCCCAGTAGGCATACCACTTGGCGACTGTCTAAACTGACAATTATTTTAACATCTCCAAATTTCCAAAACGCTTGTTATTTTGTTAGATTTAGGAACAAAAGCAACCTACCTGGAAATCCGAAACATTCGAGGCATCGTAACAATTCAACTCGACCTCTCCGAAACACGATCCACGTGCGCTATAGTACAGACAGGCTATAGTTTCAATTTATACCACTCTTGACATTCTTCAAATAGTATCAAAGGACAAACAAGTAGTTAAACCTTAACTTTATCCATACGTTTATAAGCATGACTCTACAATTACTCCCTAAGGAGAAAAAATAAAACTTAAAATCCTTTGCTCCACATAGGTTTTCAGTTTATAATTAAGTCAGTCAATATTGATCTATTTTTACAAGTGAACAGTTATACATTCTGCCAACCCTTTATCTCTTAGAGCACGGGTCGACGCTCGATGTAGATGCAAAAGAAAACCAAAACATGGTGACAACTTAAGATGTCCAACACACTGCTGACGCCGGTTTTATTAAAATAACAATTGCTTTCAGAAAAGCTCAGCCTTATTTGTATAACAATAAGGGCTAAGTCAAAGTCTACGGTAGCCGCATAGATAAAGTGATACGTGACTACGATGTTTAGCCTGTACCTAATTAAGTTACATTGTGTTGTAATTCACTTATTGTGTGTAAATACTGCGGCGTATAAGGAAAGAGTCTGTGACCCTATCCTATTTTGTTTACGAGTACTACGTAAGTTTTTTTTTTTGTAAGTTCTACCGTGTAAATGTTAGCGCCATTAAATTCTCATTTGTATCTCAACGAAATTTTGATTTTATGCTTTTGGAGGCAATACATCTAGAGTTCTCTACTTGTCTGATTTTTATTAATTTTAATAATGCGCATCTAAATAATACAATGGTGAATAATCGTACTAGTACAATAATAACATTCTACAGTTATATTGTCTAACTGTGGAATGAAACTACCTATTTTCCACTGATAATATCACAAAACTAATAAGTATCACAAAAAATAACATAGTTAACAATTCATATCGTAAAGAAATATGTGCAGTAGGTACTAGTGTAACACGTATATCAGATAAAAAAATCTCCCTTAAAAATATCCAAGAAAAAAGGCAAGTCCTACGGTCAAACATAGATTCGTGCTGTTAGTGGAATCGGCATGTAAAAGATAATCACAATTTCAGAGAACCATGAAACGTGACCCACGAGTATGATACAGCCTCACTTAGAGCATTTCACAGATACGGAGCCGGCAGATCACAAAACACGGAGATCCGAGAATCCCATCTCTGCGACATTTTACTGGCTGCGCCGGACTATTAGCGGGTAGGTGTGAAAAGGGCTTAGTAATTGCTCACACGGCTCGAGCTACGTTTCATAATATGGTAAACAAGACATCATCGCCCTCGTGAGTTTTGTGAAATGTCAAAATTTGATGAACTTGGAGCGCAAATAACATTGAAGTTGTCTAAATCGTTGTTATGGATTATACTTAGCTAGAGCGGACGCTACAACATGAAGAATAGACATAGTATAAAGGTAATGTGGTCAAGAACAAGCGTGTACTCATGGAGTACATCCACAGAAAGAAGGCTGAGAAGGCTAGGACTAAGATGCTTAGTGACCAGGCCGAGGCTCGCCGTAACAAGGAGGCGCGCAAGCGACGCGAATAGCGTATCGCCGCCAAGAAGGTACCTTCGCCTGGGAGGACGAGACTGCCGTCGTCACTGCCAAGAAGTGAACTAGGTTACCCTCGAAAAGTGGCGGTGGAAATTCTGCATCGTGTATATACCAAAAGAATATAGTAAGATTTAAAATAAATAAGTAATATTTTTTTTTTATATTTTTATAAATTAGCTTTTATCTAAAGGAATGAACTAAAAAGTTTAAAGTGCTCCTCATGACGAATCAATTGAGATCAATGTTTTTATCACAAGGATGCCGTGGTAATCTTCCAGCTTCATCGTGAGATCAGGTTATTGGTACTAAAATATTGCATTGTCACCCAACATACATAAGTACCTATGTGAAGTTTCAACTCGACCGAATAATGGGAAGTGGATCTAATTTAGCTTGCAAGATTTGTTTACGGACACAGACAAGTCATGTGAAACTGAATAAAAGCTTGTAATAAAATAAGTAGTTTCAAAATTTGACTCAACGCAAGAAAAACATCCATTTTTATTTTAAATTATAATTTGTGCTATGAAATGGAAAATACGAACGAACGAACTGATTGAGGTAAATACAAAAAGTTGAAATTATATTTTCTCTTCGTGCCATATCTCTCTTGGGGAAATCAGTATCATGAACTGACATGAACATGCTATAAAAAATTACGCACTAAATAAAAATAGCTGTAGACTTTTTCGTGATCTAGTTCAGTAAACAACCATCATTGGCCACAAGTGCAACTGCAAGCTCTAACTGGAAAAGCACACAGGCCGCAGCACGTTCTCTTATTGCATGTCGTTAGGCGCCAACCATTGGGTAAACACACCAAAAATGCTTAGAATTTAAGAGTCCCCTTACCCTAGACAGAATCAGAGTTTCCCATACAAACGTAGTCTACGTTTTATTTTGAAACGACATGTCAGATTTCGTTAAAAAAATTAACTTTAATGAAATTGCAAATATCTAGGGTTATAATTGGTTTTCAGTCAAAATATGAACTTGAAAGAGAATATAGTGTATTATATCATTTTTAACCATCAGTATGGAAAATTTTTACACCTTTATATTTTCTTTCTAGATCATATTTTGACTGTGAAAACTAATTATAACCCTAGATATATGCAATTTCTTTAAAGTTACAAATTTTAACCGTTTCAAAATAAAACGTAGACTACATTTGTATGGGAAAGTCTAGGGTAAGGGGATTCTTAAGTAACGCAGCCCGTTACTGAAATTGATTTGGAAACTGAAGTTTTATGAAGAGGATTCAAACTTTAAAAAAAATGGCATTTATTTAAAAACATAAAGTCGGTTATACTTTATTTTATTCTTTAGCCAATGTAGGTTAGTGCATTTGTAGGATTTTTTAATGAATTAAAATAATAATTTAGATTTTAATATTGTTTTAGTTAGATGTTGAAAGTTGTTTTATATCAAACATTTTTTCTTGAATAAATATATTTAAATTAAAAAATATCTAAATAGGTAGGTAAATTTTACAAGTAAGAATACCCCTAAGTAAAAAAATGTAAAATTGGTAATCTAATATTTTCCTTTAGTCGACTTCCGATAATATAATATACATAAGACATAATAAATTGAGATAAAAAATCACTATTGAAATATGGAACACAAAATAAAATCAATATACACAGGGTTACTTTTAAAGCACCGGCAACATTTTTGAAACAAGTTCAGTCCGTGATACTGAACTACTTTCCATAAAAGCAATATTTAACTATGTAGTAGAAAAACAAAAAAAATGGTTTCCCATACAAATCAGCTCTCAGCCAAATGGATTTTGTATGGAAGGACGAAATTTTTTTATAAATTTTCGATAATTGTTTTTTTAGAAAGTAGTTCAGTATCACGCACTAAACTTGCTCTGAAATGCTGCCGGTGTTTTAAAAGTGACCCTGTATAATAATTAATAACAAGTAATTATTAAAAAAAAAACTAAAAACCCGACTGCGTGATACAACAGCAGTACTTACCTATGCCTAGGCACTTACTGTCTTCTGTGGCCTAGGTAAGATAAGACGCAACTGGGAATGCGCTTGGCGAAGCGATGTTAAATGTTGTTTTTTAGCATTTCTTATTTCAAATTTCATTTAAACATATAAGTTGTATATATTTAAATGAAATTTGAAATGAGAAAGCAGCACAGCTGAGGATGCAACCGGGAACGCGCTTAGACGAAGAAGATATAAGTTTTATATATTTTTGTAATCCTTGAATAAAATCCTTTAATTTGAAACCCCACTCGATAGGTTTGAAAAGATTAATGCTGCGCAATTTGGCGCCTAAAATCCGCCATTAACTCTAGTGATTAAGACGAATCTAACCATGTATAATTTATTATAATCGGTTTAGCCATTTAGTAGTTACTAGGGAACATAGAACCGGACATAAAATCGTTGTTTTTTAGCATTTCTCATTCCAAATTACATTAAAACATATAAGTTGCATAATTTTTGTAATCCTTTAATTTGATATACCACTCGATAGGTTCCAAAAAAAAAATTATGCCTCGCAATTTCCTATGTTACTGTAGTGGTTTAGACGAATCTAACCATGTATAATTTATTAAAATCGGTTTAGCCGTTTAGTGTTACTAGGGAACATAGAATTATAGGGACAAACATACAGGTCAAACACATATACCCTCCTTTTCGGCTTTGCCGCGTTCTGGTAAAAAATACAATAAACTTAAAAATATAAATAAGAATAGATGGTTCAATTAAGTACTATTTTTAGAATTCGATAAACATGATTTATTGGCATTAAACGGTAATATACAAATGGCTTCGGTACTACATCTCACTCTGATTTATGATCTCTATTTATAGAGTAGAGAGTGGACTCGATCACTTTCTAAAATTATTTCGATGCCATGACAAGAAAGTAGGTACCTATAAGCCCTACAACTCATAGTGTGTTTAGGTGATTTAGAGAAAACTAACATGAGATGCAAGATGCAAGGAGATATAAATATAACGGGTTGGTTAAGTGCTCACGTAAATAATCAGCTCGGGCCAGTGGCTTGATTTTTTATTTAATTAGGTAATATCTTACAGATTTTTCTAACTCTTCGTTTATCACGCTTTAAATAGGTATTCGAAAAATAGCCGCTGTATTCATTGAAAATCTGCGCTCCTTAAATCTAACGCTATTGATTTTTGTCAATACGGTATTTCACTCGATTTTTTATTTAGTAAGTCTATCAAAAAGTGACATAATCCAAAACCAAAAATAATTATTTTGATCCGCTCATTAATAATAAAGTTATAATAAGCCTTTCAAATCTGGTGGAAAAGGAACCTGTCAACTAACAAAAAAAGGGTGCACATACAGCGCTTGCTTGAGCGAGACATCAATGCCATTAGGTATCGCGCGAACGAAAGAGATAGCGGTTTGTCCCCACCACGCTCCCACTTTTCTTCGTACTAATACTACTGTGCTAATTCATATTTGAAATTAACCAATTTTTATACTGTTTTTAGAAAAAAATCTTTTTAGTATTATTTGTGGTTTAAATTATTGTCTATTGCACTGATTTAGGAGTGCAGGTTTTTTTTACCTTTATAAATCTTCGTCTAAGCGCATTCCCGGTTGCATCCTCAGCTGTGCTGCTTCTGAGCCTGGGGTGCGCTTTCCCGCTTTTTCTTCTCCAAATTTAATATGCATGTCAATAGTCACCCAAGGATGACAAAGACCTTAAAAAAGAAGAAATAGCCGGAATACTTTAAATGATTTGGCTATAGTTTTACAACCGGCCGCCGCCCGACGTTAAATGCATCCTTGGGAATGCAATTGTAGAACGAGATGTATGTGCTTAGTCCTTTAATCGCCTCTTATGACATCCACAGGAAGGAGTGGTTCTATTCTAACCCGGAACCACACGTGTTTTACCTTTATAAATATAAGGGTTTTATAATCTTACTTGGACTGAGTTTAACAATTTAAGTCACCCTTACCTCATTACAAGATATGTAGGTATATAGTCATAAAATTACAAACACCACACTTCATAAAATTTTAAATATAAATGTACTTAAATGTACATTTAACTACATTATCACACTTCAAGACATTGCAAAACATGTAAAAACACGGCTGTTTAATCATTTCTCGCCTTAATTACAAGCTGATAGCGTTATCACTCCTGATACTAATATCTGAATTGCATTACAACGACCTCTATAAAAAGACCTTTAAAATTTAGGATTTTTAAAGACTTGTTTAGGAAATGAGTAGTTGATGAAGGGTCTCGTAATGATGGTTTTATGTGCCGTTAAATTGGCGAATGTGTGTAGTTGGTTGTAACAGTTTAATGGGTTATCGCGAGCTGTTTGTCTTGCTTTTGTAAATGAGACTTGAGGGCTGGCTATTCAAGTCGCTATTATTAAGTTATAAGTTCTTATTGTGAGAGATTTCATATACATTGCCTGTTTTGTAATGAATAATCTGAACGTCAATTTCAAAACACGCAATGAATGTGAAAACAGGCACTGGAGGAAGTCTGGTGTACTTTAATAGCAACTTTTTAACAGAAAATCATGATGTCCATATATTATGAATTGGTTTTGTTGAGTAGGATAGTGAGAACTAACCTACTTAGCAGTACTATTATCAAAATAAAATAGGTAGAAGCAGAAACGACTGAAAGTAATTATACTTCCAGTGATTGCACATAGGTGCACTTATGTACCTATCTTCGCGTTTTATTTCTCGTTTAAAACCTTATAGAAGTTATAGAATAGAAAGATATTTTTAGTCCCAAGGGCATTGCAAACCTTTCTTGACAGTATATTAATTGTAATGGTTGAAGATACGCAGCCCTATGCAAATACTGTCTCAGAACTGTTTGCAAGTTCTTAGTAATAGGTCGAGATAAATATCCACGAAACCTGAATCCATAGAAACAAATAAGTATACTCGTACCTCAGAGAAGTGCAGGGCAACTGGACACCTTTTCTGGCTACTGCAGTTGCAATAAATGCTCTCAAAATGGTATTACGAGTGTATCTGACTGTTATAGGACAGACTTGCAGTTAGATTCTTCGTATATAGCTTTAATTATGGCAGTATAAATAATTGTAAAATAGGTAGAGCTAGAGATAGAAGTTTAATTTGCCAATTAAATACATAGTAATATGGACTTTCCTTTCTGAGATTTTGTTGCGATGCGAATCTCTCTACACCAAGGGTCCCTAAACTTTTAAGATAACGTACCCACCAAATATGTACCTCTTATTTTATGGAGCTCCATATCAAATAAGGTATGAACATATTAAAAACGCTTGAGTATTTTTCTGCTGTTAGGAATAACTTTCCTCTTTACCATAAAAATATCAGTTTTCTGTTCAGTCAATTCAATATAAAAAAATAATTAATTTTAAGTCTCGTAAAATTAACTAAGACAATTGCGTTTTCGAAAGAATAACTTATTCAATGCGTAAAAAAAGCAGCCAAGTGCGAGTCGGACTCGCCCATGAAGGGTTCCGTAGCAGCAAGTAACATAATATAAAAGTTCTAAAGGTAAATTGCGGTTTACGATTTACGACGTATGTAAAAAAAAACTACTTACTAGATCTCGTTTAAAATTATCGATGGAAGTTTGCATGGTAATGTACATCATATATTTTTTTTTTTAGTTTTATCATTCTCTTATTTTAGCAGTTACAGGGGGGGGATACACATTTGACCACTTTGGAAGTGTCTCTCGTGCAAACTATTCAGTTTAGAAAAAAATTATATTATAAACCTCAATATCATTTTTGAAGACCTATCCATAGATATATGGTACACATGGGTGTACCCCACACGCAAGGATGGGTTTGACGAAAAAAAAAATTAAATTACAGTTCTAAGTATGAGGAACTCCCAAAATTTATTGGTTTTTTTTTCTATTTTTTGTGTGAAAATCTTAATGCGTTTCACATAATACATCTAATTATCTAGTTTCAACTGTATAGTTCTTATAGTTAAGGAAAAAAGTGGCTGTGATATACGGACGGACAGATAGACAGACAGACATGATCGAATCAATAAGGGTCGGAACCCTCATTGATTCGATCATGTCTGTATGTCTATGTTTTTGCCATTTGGCTACGGAACCCTAAAAACACCATAAAATATCACATTAATTGATTTAGTCGGTCACTACAATAATTCAGTGATGAATTGACCGACTGGCCGATGACCAGAAACCTATTTCTTGTCGATGTCTTACAATAACCTACCAGAAGAAGCTCAGGAAGAACTTCTAGAACTGAAGACCGATTCGACCATGAAAAATGACTTCCATCTTTTGGTTTTTGTCCAAACATTCATAGTTAATTCTAAAGTTGCCTCTTTTGCTTTGCGAATACTTATTGCCTTTTCTTCAACTTACTTATGAGAGACTGGTTTCTCAAAGATTTTTCTGACAAAACTAAGCAGCGAAATCGTCTTGTAGTAGAGCGACCTGATGATATCTCTGGCAAAAAACTGAACCTAGAATCAACTAACTGGTGCCAAAAATACAATCTCAAATGTCGCAATACCACTCATCTCTCTTACTGTCATATAACTCTTTTTCGTTTCAATTTGGTCAAAGTAATATGACGAGCTTTATACATTGTATTGAAAAATAGGCTTGACATAAAAAGGTTGGGAAACCCTGATAGCGACGACGCGATAGTACATAAATGAGCACTATTAGTTTTTGGATTTGTGTTAATTTGCTAAATTTACGGCATCTCACAAAATATTTACTGATATTTACAGTAGTGATTACAACTTTTCCTCAAAGAGGCAGTAAGTCGTCATCATCAATTACATTATTAATTTTAAACAGATTTCTTGATCAATACTTTCCCTCGTAGTTTATCGACTTATTTAGTCCTTTTCAAATGCATATTTTGTGTTTTGCTAATCCTTCATCGATGATATTCTTAATTTCTTAACACGTCTTAACAAATTACAATAGTTTATTGTGTACCAACAATGCGGGCTCATTATTATTTAGTAGTTTCTCACGATGCTCCTGTAGCATCATATTATTATCTCCTTACTGTCAAAGGTTAGTCAAGTGGCATATATCTCAACGAAGTACAACCCAAAATAATACATGTATGCAGGTTTCTAATTACATATGTACCTATATAATTAAAATGGCATACATAAGAACCTATTTGTGTACAAATAGTACCTACTTAAGTATTTAAAACCCCTGAGATAGTCGATGTCGCAAAGATTAAAGAAAATCAGAACTCAGCTGTATTATTTGCGGTCAACCATGAACATTAAAGAAGATTTAAATTTTCAAGGGATTAAACACAAAGACTTCCTAAAAATTACGCAATTGTTAAAAGTAAATACTTAGGAATTGCAATGTACTCAGGTAAGTATTTATTCTTTGATACCAGTAGCATGTTTAAATAGGAAACAAGAGGATCGCATAAAAAAGGAAAACAGAACCAGGTAGCCGTTCAAACACACCGTTGTAATTGTCTATTCAAGCGTTCAAATAAACGACATTAGCCGCACTTTAAATTTTATTTTTTAACAAAAGAATAAAAAACTATTGTTCGGAAAATGTACCTCCGAAAAATGGCTAACTCATTTGTAAGTAAGAGAGTTGTCAGAATCACAAAAAGCTTCGAAAATGCTTTTGCATTGAATTGTATGCTATTATAAACGTTGCAATTATTTACGAGTAAATTGAAAAACTAATTAAAATTGTTGATGTGACTTTGATCTACGAAACATCTTGCGACCTTAAATTCGTCTCTTCGTCTATGCATCGCTTGAAGGCAAACCCATAAATCACAAAAAAGGTTACTATGGGACAAATTGAGACATGTGGCAGGCAGCTGCCAGGGTTTGCCTTGCAGACAATATTTTATTTGACAGCATTTTTTACTATACCCTGACTGACGCATTATTAACATTTCCTCTTGTTATTCGGAGAACTAAACTCGGACCCCAAATCGGCCGACGGCGGCGCGTGACCGAACTCAAAACAACAGCCGAATATATCGGATTGAATTGGTAAATCGGTCAAGTTTTGGATTTTATAAAACTTTATTGAAATATTAGTAAGTATAAAAGAAAGAGCCGCATTTGGTATGTATTTTATAATACCTAAAAATATAAGTAGTTTATTTGCTTCAACAAATCCGTTGTTTAAAAAAAGTGGAACAAGAGAGTGTCTATCTTAGAATTTTACTAAACAAACTTTTATTAAAAGAATACAGAGTGAAAACTTACTATTTATTAGACTAAATATCTAAGAATTAAAACTTATAAGACCATTACAAGCCATTAAATAACTTAAAAAAACTTAACTAAGAAGCCTACTTTCATAATGTAAATATATCCTCAAATAATGTGTTAAACAGGTTCAAGTAAAAAACTTAGTGTTGAAATTTAAAAAAGTAGGTATGTACCATTCCTACCTATGTACCTATGTACCATAAAAGGAAAGTTGTATCATGTACCTAATATAAAAACATTATTACCTAAACAAATGTTGAATCTAACATTTACAGGAAAACAGAAATCAAGTTACTGAATTAGAAGGATTAAAACCACTCTCATCATGTATGAATGACACTATCAAATCAAAGGCTAAACAAACAGAGAGGAGATGCCATGTCCAACATAATCCTGCAGATAGTGCACGTCGAGTAATGTGATATCCTTGAAGACTAGCCAGCCACATAATTAAGAGTGTAAACATGGATTAGAGACATCGGATGCAGCTGAATCGTTGAACTTATCCGATTTCTTGTGGCCGAGAACAAACAGTGTTTTATATGCGACGCGTTCAGTAGAATCATACTCAATGGATAGTAGCTGTTTAGGATAATGTTTATATCACAAGATTTTTTAACACGAACTTGCAATGAAGGCTTACAATGGTTGACGTTGAAGTGCTTTTATTGGTAAAGATTTGTAAGAGTTTGAGCTTACCTACTGTTATAACTTGTAACTGATTCTGAAAAATTCTTGTGAATATATCACAAGAATTTTTCTTATTTAAACATCTTTATTTAAACACAAAGCCACTACCTAGAGCTTAATAACCTAGAGCTCTCACTATTACAGAAGTTAAAATAATACTTATTTCATGCTTTTTAAGTTTCTTTGAATATGTTAGTGTAGGTATGCATTCGTGGACATCAAAACTATTTCAGTTGTTTCTAATGTATTCAGATTTCTTGGACGTCTTTGCTCAGCATCTATTGTCCAATCTATACCGAGATTAGCATAATTTTCCGCTCAACAGTCGCTGAGGGCTCAGCAAAACTAATAATACGTTAGTCGTTAAACAAAATAGTCTTTTAGACCGAGAACAGTTTGCCGTGACTTGTATTGTTTTGTTAATGTTCTGTCATCGTTTTGAAGTTACAATACTTCCAAACAAAAACTATACTTCTCATCATCATCGATTTCTAGACCTTGCCTTGGAAGATTTCAAAACATTTATGTATGACAAAAAGTTAAGTCTATCGTTGGAAAATGTCGTCTACCTTTCGACAAGTTTATCTCGTAAAATTGATGAGACTCATTAGTTCCAAGCTGAACATAAGTTACATGTTGAAATGATCGAGGAACAAAATGAACTAAAAGTAGACACCAACCAACATTATCATGGGCAACGTGGTGCCATAAATCAGTTGGCGCCGATGAGTACTACCCTGTGCGCATAGTCTGTCGACTTTGAAACAATTGACTTGTAATAGTTTAATAAAAACGTCAAGCAAGCCTAATAAAAAGTTAGGGATTGGCCTTCGTTTACTCATTGTTGTTGCTTACAAAAAATTGTCAAAGGGTTTTTTTTAATAAGTGTACAAATACTGACTGTAAATAATTTACCCGTTGATGTTTTTATATCATATCACAAGTCACAACTGACTACAATCTTACTTCAATAGTTTGTAGGTACACTACCTACCACTTGTAGTTATTGACTAGGATTCAACGATGAACTACATTCATCGTTGAATTAAAAATAATCCTAGTTATAAGTAAAGTAAAAAAAAATTATCCTATAATAAAATCTCTCGTCAGTGGAGTGCTTTCCATCGTTCTCAACCGCTCTGTATTCTTATTCATTTTGTTTTATTGGGACAGATTTCAGGCGAATACTTAGTTGTATTGTTTTTTATAGCAATACTGAGTATATTGTATACGAGGAATGGTTCCCTGCTGTTTTCCCACGTATTTTGCTTCTACAAACAAAGAGTAGGCAATCTGATTTATAATTTTATCCTTGACAAGGTCTTCATGAATTCTTCGAGACATAATGACGCATGTAAGTGTCAGGATATCATGTCAAGCTATTTATTTACGTCAAGCAGTTAACAGCACATCTCATTAGTGCGGGGCACGTCGGCAGGTCTGCTAAGGACGGGCTGAGCCCGAGGACTTCAGTGCCCGACGTAATCAATCGCGCCATTTCTATGCTTCATCACGACTATGCTAATGCGCTATAGTATGCTTTAACATGGACTATGCCAGTTATTGGCACCGCATTTAGCATTCATTGACGCTGTACTTGCACATGAGTTATGGCCAACTTGTGTTAAGACTTGCAAAATAACAGGATTTAATTCATAAAGAACCTTTTATTTATATTTAGATGAGATTTCACTAAGAATTTATCTTTAAAGAAATAATTGGTTTCTATAGCGATTGTGTGTATTGTGTGACATCTAGTTAGTTTTTTTTTAATATCTATGTAGGTCCTATAGTTGAGCAAAAGCCTTCCCTTTTTAATTCCAATTACTTCTATCTTCGGCTGTTTCCCTCTTTTCTTTATCAAAAGCGGACAACTCTTTTCTCTATCTCATCCTATGTACGTTCTCCTCTGGACTTCTTTCCATCTGTAGGAACAGGAACCCATGTTGTTGTTGGGGGGGCCCATCTTTCAGGCATCATGCTAGTCTTAGATGCTAGTTATCATTTCCTTTCTTTACCTATAACTAGATAAATCTTAATATTCGCTTAGGTAAGGTATTCGCTTACCAAAATATTTTTTATTTAACATAATTTGAGCTTGTTGACACCATTGTCTATTTTATTGTACAATATAGTCTGCAAGTTAATTAACTTTGATAAAATTATCACCAATCATCACGTTTTTATCACCTCCAGCGCATGGATGCAGCATGCAATCACCGCATTACCTCTAATAATAGTAACTTTACAATAAAGCTAAAATAAGATAAATACACGTACAAATCTTACTCAGGCGCTCCGCGGTAATCACATGGCTTGCTCTCGTTGGAAAGTTTACAACTCCAGTTTTTGTAAAATTTTGACGATCATCCACAAATGTATCACTTTAAAACAATGTCACTAATTAACATCACTGTATTTTAGGATTAGGTGGAAAGTTTCTGTTATCAACTTGGATTTTGTTTAGATATTTTCGTGTGCGTTTTAAAAGTTGGACGAAATGCGGCGTCAAGGGACGTAGCGCAAGGCCGCGCGCGCGACTTGAATTGAGTCAAAATGAGTTCTGTGGGTGGATTGAGTTGTATTGTGGACGTTGTGGTACACAATCTGTGCGCCCGCCGCCCGCACCTCGAGATGACAGCTTCATCTTCCCTTCCTATCCCTACTCCTTTTGCTTTGCTTTCTCGGGACTCGGGATAAACGCAGCTGAACGAAATAGACTCGTTGCACTTTTATTTTATTTATCACCAACCGGTCCGAGTCGGGGCTGTCTTCGGCAGGCGTAGTTTGTATGAAGATTAATGAAATAACTTAATCTTGTAGGTCGAGTGGCGGTATCCCTATTAAAAGAACGAAGGTGATATAGCGTAATTACTTCTGCAAAAAAATAAAATGGCGTATATGGTAGAGGAAATTCGAGCAATAAAGTTCAAAATAACTGACATAAAATGAACCCTACATGTTCGTATGTAACGAGTTCTCGAGAAAGTCATTATCGGGACCGGGACCTTCGGCTGAGCGTGTTTTTTGTGCGGCGAGGCCGCTGTTTGTGTTGTATAAAAAAGGTTTATTTTAAAATTGCGTTGATTGAGTTGTTATGTTGCGACGGAAGCTCGAATGTGGAGTGATTTCATGCTCTCTCCGGGTCGTTTCGTAAACGGCGAGCTGCGAATTGACGGATCAGTGATTTTATTTCTTTGGAACGTGTTACCTACGTTATACAGGATCATATATTTATACTATACAGGATTTAAGGCAAAATTCCATTCCATGATTCTAAACAATTTACCCCAAGGACTTTTTATCCTCCGGTAAAATTTTTGGAGCAAGTTCAGTCCATGGACTGAACTATAAAATATATTTTTTTTATAAAAAAAGTTATTAAAGTCGATTAAAATGGTCTACTCCATTTTCTACGAAACAAGTCAATTTGTTTATCTACCACTAATAACTACGTGTATGGTTTACAAATAGGTACTTATCATCATCATCATCAGGTCTTTTTTAGTCTCCACTGCAGGAGCACGAACCTCTCTGCGCTACCAGAGCCATACCTATATTAGCCAGAGCAGTCAGAGGATTTGGCCTACACTCTCCACACTAGTCAGACGGGTTGGAGAGGTCTTATTGATGTTTATAAGCTTTGTTCAGCTTGTGTTTCCTAACTCGCCTCTACGATATCCACGGAAAGACTTGGAGTGGCCCTATTCTACTCTGCCTACCACACGGCTAACGGCACACATCTGGGTACTAATAATAACAATGCCTAGATGTCCAATGCCCGTGTGATTCCGGGTTAGGATAGGACCACTCCATCTCTTCCTGTGGATGTCGTAAGAGGCGACTAAAGGACTAAGCACAAACATATCGTGCTACAAATGCATTCCCAAAGAGGGTTGAAGTCAGACAGACGGCCGGTTGGAAAACTATAACCAAATTGTTTGAACTGTTCCGGCTATTTCTTCTCCACTTCGCAAGGTCTTTGACATCGTGACCATTGACGTGCATGTTATATTTGGAGAAGAAAACGCGGGAAAGCGCACCCCGGGCTCCGAAGCAGCACAGCTAATGATGCAACCGGGAACGCGCTTAGATGAAGAAGAAGAATGACAATGCCTAGATAATCTAGATTGACCTTCAGGTGTAGTTAGAGTACCGACTATGCTAGGTAAGGTAGAGTATGTGTACAAATCCAAAAACGTGATCTTCTAAATATTCTTTGCATTTTGCATATCTTATCGAAATGAAGCAAAGTTGAAGTGTAGTACTTTTAGGCTCATGTACTAAGGAGGAGTCACTCAAGATCCTATATTTGCCCCTCCTTACTTTTTTTAATGGATCTGCAGTTTTTTAATGAATTTGGATCAAAAACTATTTAAGTAAAATCGTTGGCCCAGTGGAAGTACGCATTGTTACGCTTTCGCTATTCGCAAGTTATACAAACCCGGGTGTGGTCCGCACTTGGATGGGTGATCACAGTGGCATAAAAAATTCTTGAGCTCTTCCGTGCTTTGGAAAGCACGTTAAAGAAAAAGATCTTCCATTCCATTGATAAACACGACTGGCCCACAGCTTCAAGAGAATTTAAGAAGCGCGCTCTGCACTTTGTTTCATCCTACTCCTACTAATGTTTTTGTAGTCGGTTAAAAAAGGGTATTTCGAATTTAGATTCAGGCGTGTTCACACCAAACGTATAGTCCGCCGCCGACACTGAGCGCGCGTTACGCAGTAATCGCTTTTCCATAATATATTTAACTTCTCGTTCACACCTACCGAACTGAACCGACAATACTAACAGTGAGCATGCTTACCTTAGATCATTTAATACAGGATAAGCCTTACCTGCGCGTTCCCCTCTGCCGGAGTATAAGATCGCATGCTCTAATACGTTCATAAAAACTAGTTGCGTAATCGATTATGATCATTATGTGCATCGGTAAAGTATCGAAAGGACGTCTACAAGTGCTCGATTAAAAATGCCAAATTGTGCAGTTAACGCATGTAAAAAGAGGTCAAATACTTCTAATCTTAGTAAAGATGGAATAACCTTTCATTTGTTAGTATTTTTTTTATTTTATTAACATTAATTTCTATTTAAATGTAATTACATAAAAATCGATACAATATCTTTCAGTTTAGATTACGGCAAAAATAATCGAGTCAAGTTTGCGACTGCTTTACTACCATCCTGCCATGAGTGACGAGACATCGCATTATTATCGATGTCGATAAAAATTACATTTCCTTGATATAGTTTTATTTGTGATATAATTTTAATATCGAAATACTTTAATTATTTTACAAGCTTTTATTTAGTTTTACCTGTCCCGTTGTCTGTCTGTCTGTAATCAAATCTTGCAAGTTAAATTTGACCCACTTCCTGGTTTCCGATTGAGCTGAAATTTTGCACGCATACGTATGTCGCGTGACAATGCAATATTATAACAACATGGATCTGATCTGATGATGGAGCTGGAAGGTGGCCATAGGAACTCCATGATTAAACGACATAATCCCATCAAGTTTGGGCTCGTAATATTCATCTTGACGAGTATTTTGTCTTTAGATGGTATCCAGGGTCTGATGATAGGGCTGCAAGGTGGCCATAGGAACTCCGTGATTAAGGACATAACCCCATCCAGTTTGGGCTCGTATGATTTGTCTTGACGAGTATTTTGTCTTTAGATGGTATCCAGGGTCTGATGATAGAGCTGAAAGGTGGCCATTGGAACTCCGTGATTAAACGACATAAGCCCATCGAGTTTGGGCTCGTATGATTCATCTTGACGGGTTTTTTGTCTTTAGATGGTATCCAGGGTCTGATGATGGAGCTGGAAGGTGGCCATAGGAACTCCGTGATTAAACGACATAACCCCATAACCCCATCTATATATGTATTTATTATAAAATATACAATCGTTGAGTTAGTATCCCATAATACAAGTTTTTTAGTTTTCTGTTTCGGCTATTTCTTCTTCACTTCGCAAGTTCTTTGGCATCCTTGGGTATATAACTTTATTATATTTGGAGAAGAAACAGAGGAGAAGCAGCACAGCTACGAATTCAACCGGGAACGCGCTTAGATGATGAAGAAGATGATAAAATATATATTGTTGAGTTAGTGTCCCATAATACAAGTTTAAATACTCAAAAACTTGTATTATATTGTAGTATGCTTGAAGCGCCACGTAGGCAGTTTAAATAATAAAACTTGTAAAACTAAATAGATACTAAACAAGTTCTATTATTTAAACTGCTCACGTGGTGCCTCACGTGACGTATTAACTTCTATCCCGAATTTCCGACATAATTATATGAAAACATTCCAGAGTTAAAACGAACGTAATTTTTTTTTTTCCGAAATATCGATGTCGATATTTTTTTTTTGTTGTTTAATCCTTTTGCACTTATTACGTGTACATACACATTTGTTTTAGTGTGAGTCTTGCTAGTGTGCAGAAAATAAACTAGTGTGTCAATTTTACGTAAGTGTGCGTTTATAACGACACAAATTATTTTTGTGACTGTGTGTGTTTTTAGATGTAGCAGTACTCTCCCCCCGCACCAAAAACGGCAGAAAGTTTTGTAAGAAGATTGGTCTGCGTAACTTATCCTGTATTAAATGATCTAAGATGCTTACAGTCGGCGGCGGACTATACGTTTGGTGTGAACACGCCCTAAGGAACAAAAACTCATCTGCATCATAAATCTGCATAATATATTGGCTTCCTTCACAAGAAAAAAAATATCACATCTGACAGATAAATTCTGTTTGACAATGATAATGACAGCTGTGAGACACTGACATTTACTTACGTTATGATAGCTGCTTTATTTATTATTTATTTTCCCTTAGCACTTGTATTGTATTGTTGGTTTGGTACGTAAGGCGCGATTCTAGGTCTGTGGTTTGGTATGTAAATTGTAAATGTTGTTTTATAAGTATTTTAATAGTAACAACGTTAGTGTAGTGAAATTACAATGACAATTTGAATAACAAATATAAAATGTCCGTTTGTCCTAGAAAATATTTAATCAAAGACCTAATAAATAAACCAACCCCCATAGATGTCTGGTTGCAAGGAACTATTGAACAAACTGTGGGAACAGATATCTTGATAATATCTGACACATTTGGACGAGCAAAAATTACTAAATGCGACACTGCTGATGGGATTATTGATAAAGATTCTTTGAAGAAAGGTTAGTAACACTGTAGTCGTGTTGTTTCACTTTTTAGTTTTCATTCTTGCTTCTCAGATGTTTCAAGGAAATTATGTTTTAGGCAGGCTGCATATAAGATTTTCTGTCAGAATACTTCTGACGCCTGCCAGAAGACACTGCCAAAATTTTTCATTCTAGACCCTACATTTATCACTTTTATCAGACATGTCAGAATTTTGATCCCTAGTATATGGGCTCTAGAACAAAACAAAAAGAAGTAAATGGCTGGGATTAATCTAATGTGACATTACTTTTGCCATAGTTGGCTGATGTGCGCGACATAAATTCCAACTTAAAATAGTATCATGAAATCTTAAAAAATACTAGGTAATTATTTGTGTTTTTCTGCTTATTTCAGGAACATATTGCTGTATTCTGGGGATAGCTGTAAAAACTAAAGGATTGCCAGAAGTACAAGCAACAAAATTCCTTGATTTAAGTTCCCAGCCACACATGAAGTCTTCCTGGGAGAGTGAAGTCAAAGAATGTGATTTATTTTTGCAAGGAAAAGTTGTTCCTAGTATCTAATAAAAAGACTTTTTGTAGAAAATCTGTATATTCCTTCACCTATGTAAAAATATACATTGCCTTAACACTAGTGGAATCAACAATTCAATATAATTCATATAAAACATAAATAATAAATTGCCCTGAATATGTGACACAAATGTCCTCATAAATACTAGGACATACATTTGTCCTTCGCACCATAAAATCTCATTACAATAACATTACTTCTTTACAGTTTGGCTTCGGACTTGAGTATGGGTCCAAGTTTCTGTGCCAGCATGATGTTGCCAGTGATCTTGAGCTTGCCCTTCATGAAGGCAACTTGTGGGTTAGTCTTGCCTGCTGCGATGTCAACCAAGTCGGCATCTGATACTGTCATGGTTGTGTCAGCCTTGCCACTCTTTGGGTCACCCTCGTACACATTAGCTTCTTTGAGGTCCAAAGCTAGAAAATAGATTAAAAATTATTATTTTGACATTTTATTATTGGTTAATTATTTATACTAGCTGGCAAAGTACTACAAACATTATTTATTAAATTAATTCAATTGATAAAATTTTTGACAACAAATCCTTCCATATTCCATAGTGTAATATCGATTTGACAAAGAAGTTATCTATTAAATCCTTTTACATCAAAGTACAATCCAAGTCCAAAACAGAAACCAGGTTATGAAATTATTCATGTCTTATTTACTTAGATATAGACTTATGTATGTTCCTAACAATTATACTAGGGTAAATCGCTAAGACAGTGTATACAAATTTACTTAATAGATTTTAGAGTTGCACAACTATCGATAGTTACGCTATCAATAGTTGACCTCGAAAACTAGTAACAATATCGATAGTGCTATCGATAGTATCGATGCTATCGATATCACAAATTATCTAATACTATTGATTATTTGCAATAGTATCGATACTATCAATTTTTTTTAAGCAATACTATCGATAGTATTATAATTCAATTGTATCAATACTATTGATACTATCGATAGTTTGTAAACTATCGATAGTATTACACTATCGGTAGTTTATTAACAGCTGATAGTATTGTTTCCCAATTTTAGCTTATGTAGCAAGTAGTATTAAACCATTCTAACTTTTTGCTTTATTATACACTAGCTTTTGCCCGCGGCTTCGCTCGCGTCCTTTCTTAGCGGATGCCTACGTCATAACATCTACCTGCATGCCAAATTTCAGCCCGATCCGTCCAATGGTTGGGGCTGAGCGTTGATAGATCACTATGTCAGTCAGTCAGTCAGTCACCTTTGAATTATATATATTTAGATTTTATATTTTATATTTCTATACTTAAATGTTTTTAGGAAATGTTTACTAGCTATGTAGTCAATTTATTAGAAAGCAATACTATTGCAGTTTATTAAACTATCGATAGTATCGATAGGCTATCGATACTATTGATGTGACGTCAACTATCGATAGTTTAGCGATAGTCGACCATCGATGTGCAACTCTAATAGATTTAGATGTACATATCTGCATGCCTATGTTATAGAGGCGGGTAATTATTTATGTATTTAAACTTTTTTGCACATCAAAAGTGTACAAATGGCAGAATTAACGCCTTCTGGCGGTTATTGTATGACCCTTGCAAATAAAGGTTTCATTTCATAACATAGGCTAATTTAGTTCACTAGACTTATGTAAAATTACAATTACGTCCCAGATTTACACATAGTAAAGAGATTGACATAAACTTACTCCATTTCTTAACAGTCTTTCCATTCTCTGTGATGTTGTAGAGGAACACTCCATTGACGCCCTTAGCCTTTGCGGGGTTCTTGGCGACTTCTTCTACGATCTTGGCGAAGAGAGCGTCACTCTTGAGCGCCGCGGACAGTGGCGCAGGGGACGCACCAGACCCACCGACGTTGTTCTTGAAATCCATGTATGCGCCTATGAAAAACAATTCAAATTATAATATTGACCTAACGGTACTATTGCGTTTGTGTCTGGCGTAATACTGACTCTGTTATTAGGAGTTCCTAATCATTATTATTTATCAGTCTAATAGGCGATTTCTTATCTGTCATGCGTACTTCGTACTGTTATCGTAATCCGAATGGTCGAAACTTCGTCCATTCGGATTACGATAACCGAACCTTTGCTTTGGGCATACCTTGAATAGTTAGTTTTGTGAAGTATATCGAGTGACATATCAAACGAAAGGGAACTTTTATGATCTTTTAACATTTTTTTCTAAGTTTTTGATTGGTATTTTTAAAGTTATTTAAGAAAATAGGTAAAAAAATTTACCATTTCTCCCTAATCTCCGAAACTACTGGGCCTAAAATTTGAATAAAAATACAGGAAATATTTCTTTACCTACTATAGATTACGGGAAAACCTATAAGAAGTCTGATATTTGAGTGTGTCGAATCACTAAACGACTAACTTATACATTCAACTAACTTGTAAGTTCATACGAACTTTTCTCCAAATATAAGTATGCAAATTGTTTATGTAAGGAAACTCAATGCGCGAGCCCTACTCGCACTTGGCCGGTTTTTTTTAATGCCTTGTTTTGCACAGTTCCCAAGCTATACCTGCGATGACGACGTTGCCGCTCTCCTTGACCTTGGTCTGGAAGTGCACGCGCGAGCCGGCGGCCCACATCTCGGTGACGAGCGTCTGGCCGGGCAGCACGGGCTTCGCGAAGCGCGCCTTCAGGGCCTTCACGTTCTGCGGGTCGTTGTTGCCGTATCTAGTCGACAGAAACTTCATGTTATTTACGGCCATATTGAGAACAATACGTTTGGGTCTACTAGGATTTTTAGTTATTTTGATGACGTTTTATGTCACCGATTGTCTTTTTTTTTGCAGTTACTCGTAATCGTAGATATTATCGCATATACCTAAAAAAATAACTGCTGTATTCATAAAAAAAAATCTGCACTCATCAGTTATGTTATATAGTATAATGCTACTTATTTAAGGAGCACAATTTTTTTGGCAATTGCATAAAAAGTTGCACTCCCATTCTCTCTCAATATATGACTGATTTAGGAGGGCAGATTTTTTATGAATATGAGAAGGATAAATATATTATTCCATAGCAACATTGTAAAACTTAAATAAATACATCTACGTGTTTATATATGTACTTACATATACATATATGTATGTACATATACCTTGTTTTCAAAAAGGTCACAATGACGTTCAAGGATAGTTATAATGAATAACTTATTCTTAGAGTTTAACAATTTACCTAGAGTAAATGTCAAATTTGTGCATATTATACATAACATACTAAGATATACACTATCACGTCTTAATCCCTAATGGGGCAGACAAAGCAATTTGGGGTCATACGGCTCCAAGCAGGCAGAGCCCAGGGTCGCGTGACCCAAAGGCCACTCTTAGCGTGATGGTGGGCGAGAAAGTGAAAAAAGAAATACTTCGGTCATACTTTGCGGTCGGATTCAGTCCATAATATTGAACAAAATTTTTGTTTTGCCATACAAACTGATCAGCTGATCGGTCAACTTGTATGGAAGGCCAAAAATTATTTTTCATATTTAGATATGTTCCTTGGGGAAATTTGTTCAGTAGCATAAACTGAATCTACCCTTATAACGCTTTCAGTATATTTTGTTAGATTCTGTATAATAAAATATACATAAATAATTGTACTCTTCTACTTACTTCGCCAAAACGTGTCTAGCAGCGAATCCGAGCGATGCTAATCCGTGCAAGATGGGTCGCTCGTAGCCGCTGATCTTCGCTACGTTACTGTCGATGTGCAGGGGATTCAGGTCACCAGACAACCTGTACAACAATGTTAGCATTTTATTCATTGACTGAGCGAGCGAGGTCTCTAAATCGAGTTGGTCCCTGTATACATACAAACACATTGTTTGTATGTATACAGGATGACTTTTTAAACACCAGCCAAATTTTTGGAGCAAGTTCAGTCCATGATACTGAACTACTTTCTATAAAAAAGTTATTATAAATCGATAACACATTTTCGTCCTCCCATACAAAATCCGTTTGGCTGAGCGCTGATTTGTATGGGAAGACGAATTTTCATTTTAGTTAGCCATTTTTGACATGATAAGAATTTTACAATTTGTCCTTCCAACGTTGACAGTCATATGGTCCCGAAACATGGCCGCTTACCAATGAGGCTGTGTACCAGATAAAGTGAGCAAGTAAGTTGCACAGAGAGCCATAGAACGGGCCATGCTAGGCATCAGACTTTAAGATCGAATTCTTAACACAGTTAGTCGGCAAAGAACGAATGTTCAAGATGTTGAAAAACGAGTGACAAAACCCAAATTAGTTGGGCAGGACATAATATTATCAGTGTGGTGACCCATTAATGGTAAGCGCAGTGTTGGTCGTCCGTTAGCAAGATGGGTTGACGACATCAGAAAGTTCGCAGGTCGAACGTCGATGAGAGTAGCTCAGAACTGTGGTAAATGGCATTCATTGAGAGAGGCCTATTCCCAGCAGTGGGAGGTTCAAGGCTGCGAATAATGATGAAGAAATTTAGGTACATTACAAATGCCAACAGTTTTTGGAGGCATCAAACTAATGGTATTTTTGTTCTTAGTTTGATAAACACAAAAATGTTAATATGGTTAAAAAAAGAGAGCAGAAGTTTGTACAGCCGTCTAATACAAGCTCTGTGGCTATTTATCCCTGAGACAAGATGAAATAGAGCGAAGAGACAAAAGCCCTCGTGCAAAAGATCATAAAACCTGAGGAAATGAAGTTGCACGTGAGAGGTTTGCGAAAAACGAAGAACGGCGGTGTTATTATCAGCACCGACACCAAGGATGACATATATAAACTCAAGCAATCGCCGCAACTCACGACCCCTGGCCTTACCGTGGATGAGCCGTATAAACGTAAGCCTAGAATAGTTGTTATCGGAGTGCCCTCGGTTATGCAGGAAATAGAGGTCTTCAATTGCATATATAATCAAAACCTAGCCGACGACCCCCAAGTTAGTCATAAATCGGGGAAGAAGGACTCTCAGACATGCAACTATATCATAGAAGTTACGGCACATATACGCAGAGCTATAATAACTAAGGACAGAGTGTTCGTGAATCCGCTAGTTTCCAACTAGTCAAATCAGACACATTTTTCTAAACGTCAAAACAAACATTTTCTATGAGATTTGTATGAAATATCGGATTGTGACGTCATAGATTTTTGGATTCAAATAGCGCTCTTAATATCCATTTTTCTGCAATAATAAATCTAAAATCTTGTTCAAAATAGATGTGATCAACGACAAAAGACATTATTTTGAGACGTTTTAGTCTCTGACAGGATCGCATAATTTATTTTTGACCCAGGAAACTACCCAATTGGTCGTCCTGCCCTGTGAGAGATTTCACCTTAGTAACGAGGTGTTACAAATATCATGACCATGCATGCGGCCAAGACATGCAAAGCTGACACCGTCACTTGCGGACATTGCGGGCACTAGGTCACACAATTAAAGAGTGCACGAAAACCACTGAGCCGAAATGTGCAACATGCCTGCACTACAAAAAACCATGCAGTCACAAAACTGATTGTCCAGCTAAAATTATGGCCGAGAAAAGGTTCATTGACTCCATAGACTAGGTATACAAGTGCCTAAAAAAACCATTCTCTTATATTTATGTATGAATTAGTTATTGGTGTTATTATGGTTTTTCTTTATATATTATACCATACTTAGCTTTTAGGTATTTTACTTTTTACATTCTCCTTTCAAGTTTTATATTGTTATTTTTTTTTTGTTTATTCTCTGTTATCTTATCATGTTGAATTTTATTATTTACTGTCCTGGTGACCCGTAACACAGGTTCTTTGAAAACCTAACATAGGCACCAGGTCTCCACATCTTTTATTGTTTATTTATTACACATATCTTTATTAAATGAATACCTTGTAAGTTACAGTAAGTTTTTTTGTGGAGGAAAATAAATATACATTTTATTTTATTTATTATTATATAATAGGCTTTATCTGAGAATTATTGTTTAGTGCGGCTCGGGACGTCTTTGTGTACGCGTCGCAAGTCATATTCGCCCTGAGAAAGGCCTCCGAATGAAGTCGAAACATGTCGGCCAGTAGTTGACTTTTCACGTGAGTTACCGTATCGCATATTAATAATATTGTATTTCACATCGCAAATGAGGAAAAAGCAACGAGGAAAAAATGTGGATAGTGTGTAATAAAAATAATGTCACTAAATACACTTCTACCTTTCTAGAAGCGTCTCAATTAAAAATAAATTTATATTTAAAACACTACGTTCTTGAAAACACTAAAGAGACGTTCTTCGGCTGATAAAAAGAGGTCGACACTAAAAAAAAATATATTGAAGAGGAATAAATGTATACGAGTATATACAAAGTGGAAAGAACATTTCCGTGATAAATCGAACCACGGTCAAACCTAGATCATTATAGTATAGTGAAATTAAAATAACAGCCTAAAAATAAAATTCGGCATTTCCATACAAAAGTGTGCGGCCGCCCGGGCGATTTGTATGGGAATGTTGAATTTGTTTTTTAGTTTTTTGACTGTTATTTTAATTTCAATATACTTTTGTGATCTAGTATAGCCCGTGGTTCGATTTGTTACGGGCATGTCCCTTCCACTTTGTATAAGATAGATAGATAACATCTTTATTCACTAAAAGGCCACAGGTACATGATAAGTCACATAATGTTTATCAAATATCTAATATAGAAGTAATAGTAGGAATGTAGTAATGCAATTGTGATTGCACCGTGAGAAGTGACCTAGATAGTGAAAAGGTCCTGACTCAGCATGATGTCACAGACGAACTGGTCGAGTTGCAACGCTGATAATTCTGCCAGAACCAAGGGTGAGGTCGGTAAAGCGATACGAAGATGAGTTAATTATATTTCTGTACAGTGTGTACAAGTTGTAAGTATTAGGTACTTATTTCAATACCTCTTCTCTACCAAAAATAGTATGTAGCATGATATACATTTTATATGAACAAGCAAAAGTATAAACATAATTATATAAATTATGTTTATACTTTTGCTTACTACTGCATATGAGATGATGGACTATGAGTTTTTTTTTTATATAATATGACATGATACAGATAGATAGATATATGGATAGATAGAATGATAATTATTTAAGTATGTGATAAGTAAGAATAAAAATACACAAAGTTATGAGTGAGATAAATGTTTACTGCAACTAAGGGTCAGATGTTTGCTACCAAAACTGCGTTGGAATAAAGTTAAGCTTTATATTTACGTTTAAATAAATAGGTTGATTTAGGATTTCGTATTGGATTATAAATAAAAATAACGTCCCAAAATGCACTTCTACCTTTCTAGAAGCTCCGCCTCGATGAAGAATAAATTTATATTTAAAACACTACGTTATTAAAAACACTAACAAAACGTTCGTCGTCTTAAACAGAGGTCGACGCTAAATAAATCAGTATTGCTCGTAAATTAACAATGGAAGTGCGCGTACATGGTTTAAGTGATATTGACGTTGTATTATAAAGAAAAAATAACCTTGGATTAAATGATGCATTCAATTTAGCTTGAGAGCCAGTCGGTGAGACGATCTTAACCGTTGGCATATAAACAAGTTTTATCTGAGCCTGACGCGAGGAATAATCTCGCCGATTCTTCGTCTATATACAGTGTCTGCCAAAATATACTGAACAACTTTCCAATCCATGATTCTGAACAACTTTCCTCATCATCATCATCACTTTATTTAAGAACTATGTTCTTGTCGGTGGAGTATTTACTATGTCTCCCGATCCTCAGCCAAATGCTTGATTTCCCTATACGACACGACTCTTTGCTTTGACTCTGCCTTTTCTTTTACTTTATCCATGAACGCCCTTCTTGGCCTTCCTTTTCCTCTTCTTGCCTCGATCTTTCCTTCCATGATATTTTTGATGAAATTATCGTGTCGTATAACTTTCCTCAAGAATCATATATTGAAATATGAATTTCTATTACAGTAGTGATGAATATCTTTCGGATAAAATAATTGTTATATAATGTAATTTGATTACAATTATTTATATCTATGTATTTTTTAAATAACCTTAATATCATGCATCTTGACCATTATCATCTTATCCTATTGACATGTAAAGTATAATAACCTTAAACATTTTTTTTTTTCGTTTTTCCATATAATGTTCCTTGGCGAAAGCTGTTCACTGTCATGGACTGAATCTACCCTTAAAATTATTTCAGTATATTTTTTTAGTCGTTATATATTTACTTGTGGTAGAATATTTACATTCATCATCATCCGAGCGTATTCCCGGTAGCACCGTCATCGTAGGTGATTAGACGAGATTACTGGTTTTTACACAGAGCGACTGCCGTCTGACCTCCGCAACCCAAAGGGTAGACCAGAACCAATCCTAGGATAGGTACAAACGCTAGATGGCGTTCGGGACCAACGGCTTTACATTGTTAAACATGTGGTAGAATATTTACATTATTAAATAAAAAGGGTAACTTGTAAGCATGGCAAGTACATCGGGTTGGGTTTGACCGGCTAGCGATAATTTATCTTAAATTCTTACGTACTTACCAGTTCCCTTTTTATCTGAATGCGGCCATGGTTAGCTAGTAGGTTCTATGTAACTCGTAACAGACAAAGACGTAGTAACAAGTGACATAGAACTACATTACATAGAGTTACATGACTAGCGTGCATATACAGGGTCTCAAATATAGTCAAATTATTTTAAGTGTGAATTCAGTCCATGATACCGAACAATTTTCCTCAAGAAAAATTTATAATGTAATTTGATTACAATTATTTATATCTATGTATTTTTTAAAAAAATATACTGAAATAATTTTAAGGGTAGATTCAGTCCATGACAGTGAACAGCTTAAATAGGGAAAGTCGAAAAAAAATGTTTGGCCTCCCATACAAGTAGACCAATCTGCTAATCCAAGTTTCTATGGAAAGCAAAAATTTTCATATTTGATTTGATTTATTCAATTTGATTTATTTACTGTCACAAAATCCACAGCTCTTAAATAATTTACAATATTAACCTTAGTAAGTACAGCACTGACAGCCAATAACGGATTTACAATATTTCGATTTTTGACAATATTTCGATTTATGTTCCTTGGGAAAAGTTGTTCAGTATCATGGACTGAATACACCTTTAGAATAATTTCAGTATATTTTGTTAGACGTTATATAGATTGAGTTGCTAGTTAAGACAGAGCGTGCAGATCTCCGCTACGAAAATACATGTCATGTAACACTTTCTACAGGGTGACTTTTAAAACATCAGCCAATTTTTTGAAGCAAGTTCAGTCCATGATACTGAACTACTTTCTATAAAAAAGTTATTAAAAATCGATAAAAATGTTTCGTCCTCCCATAAAAAATCCGTTTGGCTGAGCGCTGATTTGTATTTTTTATTTTAGTTTTTCATTAATTATTTTTATGGAAAGTAGTTCAGTATCATGGACTGATGGACTGAACTTGCTCCAAAAACTTGACAGGTAGTTAAAAACTCAGCCTGTATAGATTGAGTTGCTAATTAAAGTTAGAAGACAGAGCGTGTAGAACTCCGCTACGAAAATACATGTAATGTTAGACGTTATATACCTGTAGAGAGCAGCCTGGTCCTGGGAAGTCTGCTGCTCGACGCTGGCGTCGGGCGCGCGCTTGGGCACGGGCTGCACGTCCACGGCTTTGCTGGAGGCGCGCGGGCCGCCGAAGCCGCCCTGCCCGACCACGAAGATGTGCTGCTGAGTGCGGAACACGAGGGTTTTGTCTTGGTACACTTCACCTGGAGGCAGAAAGTGGCTCATGAATTTGATTTTTATTGACGTTTTTGGAGACCTTAGCCAGACATTAGCCAAAGGTCCTACGCTTCGCTTGCCAGTACGGTAATTTGTATGTTAGGTTTTAGTTATATTAATGAATTAATAAATATATTATGACTATTAAAAAAATATATCATTTTTCAAGTTTATAAGTACATAGCTATCTATTCCTTAGAAATATTTATTATTTCTAGGTCCTACCAGGACTTTTAAAGGTGGCAGAGCGAATAGAGAAATGGAGGCATCTTCACTTATCTCCGCCCACAAGAACAAGCTCTTAAATTACAAGGCGAAGAATGACTAATAAGGTGTCACTGAGACGGTGAGAGGTGAGACCCGATTTCCAAGCAGTACCCAGATTATATTCGCTAGGAAATCGACGCGGCATAAAACTGCAGTCCCACCTAGGCCTAATATTTTAGAAGACAGATCGCAAAACATGATTAAATAATAAAAGTGTGTAAGAAATATTTTTAATGACAAATAATAAGGTGTAAATTTGGTAACAAGATAACATTCCAAATAGTTTACTGTATATCTTATCAATAATCATACATACATTGCATCAATCTTGTTCCACGACACTAAACCTTAAGTAAATGACATTAGATTCCAACAGTTATCAAAGATTATGTTTTTATGATAATGCTGCTCTGTGATTAGATATTATTTCAATTAAGTTGTTTTTGTAGAAATTTGAACCCACGTGTAAGAACGAATATAGCTTTACACATATGTAATGTGTATATACAAATAAAATAAAATCATAAACAAGTCCAATGATAGACACAATGATAACGCGTTTTTGTACTCGACTCCATTATCATATAATAAAGCATATCACGCACACTTTAGTGCGTTTTTTTCAGCCTTGCTTCAAACAAAGTCAAAATTTACATTTAAATACTAAATCTGATATAACAGGCTAAATACTGCATGGCTTGTAAAATAGACACATCACATCACACTATAAATATGTGAGTGATTTGTCTATTGTTACATGATGTGTACGAATGAAGGTTTTTTGCTAGTAAATGTAATATCGGTATAATTCTATTTACGGCCGCCCAACTCGACCCACGACCATCTCCGACCAGAAGAGAGGATAGTCATTGGACGCCTAATTGCAGAATGGAGAACTAGGCCTGGCCGGAGAAAAGTTGGGAAACAATAGATATCCCGGAAACATTAATGTATTAAATTGTGTTTAATATTTAATAATTAATTATTGAAAACGATTTTTAAAAATTTGTTAATAGCGTATTGGTGAACAAAAGCTGAAGCAGTAGAAAGAACTCAACCGAAACTAGTCGCCGTTTTGCAACTACACTACGTAAGTAAAGAAATCAATCAATGTTTAGGCTTGAAACAGTTCCATTCAAAAGTGCACCGCGCGTGCGACCGTCGCGGGGATCCCCACTTCCTCGCGACGGTCGCGGGGAGGGGCCCCGCTACCTCGCGACGGTCGCGGGGAGAGGCCCCGCTACCTCGCGACGGTCGCGGGGAGAGGCCCCGCTACCTCGCGACGGTCGCGGGGAGAGGCCCCGCTACCTCGCGACGAGGCCCGTCGCGTATTTAGGCAGCCGCGCGAAGGGGAACAGTTGCGGCGTCCGCTTAACGCAGTTTCACGCCTAGTACACGTTAGTTTTAGCAATAATTCAGGCGATTAGTCCTCAATGGCCTTGGACGTTTGGACTCCCCACCCCGCGCCACTACCTCGCACCCCGCTCCCCACGCTCGGAAACACCAATCATAGAATACACGGGCGTAGGTCGGTACAGAAGCACACTCCATACATTACTGCCTATTACTTGAGCTTGAATTGATAAATAACGTATGTATTATGTAAAATCTGGCATCGAGTGTACTCACTGTTGACGATGGCGACTGCGCTGGAGCCTTTGTCCAAGACGTCGACGACGTATGCACGGGTCTCGAAGTCGCCCTCAACTCCAGGGAAGCCGTCGACGAATTCAATGTACTGCTCGCCGTGGAGAATCTATAAAACCACATGAATTTAGTAATTTGTTAACTTGGTAGTTGTACTTTTTTGTTGTAAAGTTATGTTGATTGAGTAAAACCTTAACCTATTTAGACAGTAGACTGTGGCAGTTAGTCGTATCCAAAGAGTAAAGTATCGTTTTGGCAACACTACGACACAATTAAGTGCTGTAATGAGGAATAGAGTAGACTTTTATGAAAGCATATTATCATCATCATCCGAGCGTATTCCCGGTTGCATCGTCAGCGTCCGCTACCTAACCTAGGCGATTTGACGAGGTAACTAGTTTTTTACACAGAGCGACTGCTGTCTGAGCCTGCCTCCGCAACCCAAAGAGTAGACCAGAACCAATCCTAGGATAGGTACAAACGCTAGATGGCGTTCGGGACCAACGGCTTTACGTGCCTTCCGAAGCACGGAATCATCTTTCTTTTCGGATAATCAGGTGATTCAAGCCTGCAATATCCTAAACAGACTGGAAACAACTTTTCACAAAGTATGCTTCCCAGTGGGATTTGAACCCATGACCTCCGGATCACAAGGCAAACGCTATGAAGTCATATTATCTGTGTTCTTATATTATTGTTCGTGACCATGTGACAGATAAAAATACAGGAGTAGAAAAAAATAGTGTGAAAAGCAATAACGTGTATTGTGGCCTCAAGCTGCATTCCAATTGACGCGGATCTGAGCTTAATTTTGGAATTTTTTTTACAAATTTAACGCCAGCCACACATTTTCGGCCGGGAGAGAATGCCATATGGCATTAGGATTTAAATAAATTAATATTCAGGTATTGAGAATCGGAATTTTAATTAAGTATAAAATTTTAGATACAAAACAATGCAATGAATTGATGATACAACTTACGTTGGTGAAGTCGGCGTGCTTGCCGGGCGGCATGGCCTTGGGCACCACCGGGGCCTCCATGCTCATGCCGGCCAGGATGAAGAACGTGGGCAGCGCCACGAACTGGTCGTCGCTCTCGTACAGGAACCTCAGGTCGCTGGGGTTCACCACGGACGCTCCCACTGGCACAATAACAAAGACTTATTATGTAAAACTAGAGGCAACACCACATACCTAGGCTGTTTGATAAGTACCCGTTTCTGAAAAAAAAACATTTTTTTTGTATATATGCATTTATTTTTCTACGTAGTCACCTTTTAACTCTATACATTTGTTCCACCTATACTCAAACTTCAATAAACCATCCAAAAAGTATGATTTTGGAAAGTCATTAAAATAGGCCTCTGTGGCGGCAATGACTTTGTCATTTGATCCAAATCGCTTGCCACCGAGCCATTTTTTTAGGTTGGGAAACAAAAAGGAATCGCATGGGGCCAAATCTGGAGAATACGGGGGGTGATACAATAGTTCGTAGCGTAACTGTGCTAATTTAGCCGTCACAACTCTGGACGAATGAGCCGGGGCGTTGTCGTGATGAAACAGTACTTTTTTCTTTTTAAAATGGGGTCGTTTGTCCTTCAACACGGCGTCAAATTCATCCAATAAATTGGCATAGTACTGCCCTGTTATTGTTTTTCCCTTTTCTTAATAGTCAATATGTATAATACCCTGCAAATCCCAAAAAACGGTCGCCATGACCTTTCCAGCTGATGGGACGGTTTTTGCTTTCTTTGGAGCAGGTTCACCCGGTAAAATCCACTGCTTCGACTGCTCTTTCATTTCCGGGGTGTAGTGGTGGACCCACGTTTCGTCCACGGTCACGAAACGACGCAGAAACTCCTTCGGGTTACGTTTGAACACGGCCAAACACTGCTCCGAAGTAGTCAGTCGGTTCCGTTTTTGCTCCTCCGTGAGTAAACGCGGCACCTACCTCGCCGATACTTTCTTCATACCCAATTTTTCTTCTAATATGTGTTGTACCCTCTCGATTGAAACATTTACAACATCAACGATTTCTCGAAGTTTAATTCGGCGGTCGGCTAAAACGATATTTTCAATTTTCTTAACCATATCGTCTGTAGTCACCTCAACTGGCCGGCCTGGGCGATCCTCATCAAAGACGGTTGTTCTCCCCCGCTTAAACTCGTTATACCAATATCTGACGGTTGTCATAGAAGGAGCACATTCATGTTAAACCGCTTGCATTCTTACTTTTATTTCATCACATGTTTTTCCTTCCAAAAATAAGAATCCAATTACAGACCGATACTGTTCTTTCTCCATTTTAACAATTTTAAGTTCACGCCTTCACTGAATCGTTGTCAAATGAGAAAAAAAACAAAAGAATGCCATTTTTTTTTAAATTTTACCGCCTCTTATAAATGGCTTAAAAAGGCGGTATACTTATTTGCGGCCAGTGATATTAATATATTTAGAAAACGGGTACTTATCAAACAGCCCTCGTATCACTGTTTTGGTTCAATTGGGTAGTTTCTTGGGTCAAAAGTAAATTATTTGGTACTGTTATAAGAATAAAACGTCACAAAATAATGTCACTTGTAATGACAAGTGACATTATTCTTATCAATGGATCACATCCACTTTGAACGTGATTTTAGAATTATTAATGCACAAAAACGGATAATAAGAGGAACGAGGAAGGAACTATAACGTCACTTTTCATAGAAATCCCGTAGAAAATTATTGTTTTGACGTTAAAAAAAAGTATCTGATTTGAAACTTTACTTAGACTCAGTCGCTTGCTAGCTCATATACGCCTAGTCTTTACACAGTATATAAGCGAAAACCATACGAAAACATGGTAAACCTAAATAAAAATGCCTAGGTGTGTGTTACAATATACATAGTAATAATTCAAGGAACACGGCAAAGTGTAAAGAAATAACTTTCCATGGTGCTGATAAAAGCAAATTTTGGACGATTAGCACATACAAATCAGACAATTATTAAAAATGTACCTAAAACATATATTCAATGATATTTTTCTTTTGACAATTAATAAAAACTAGCTTTTGCCCGCGGCTTCGCTCGCGTATCCCACGGGAACATTACTTTTTTCCGGGATGAAAGGTACCCTATGTCCTTTTCAGTACTCCTAACTATGTGTATGCGAATTTTCAAGAAGATTGGTTCAGTAGATAAAGCGTGAAGAGGTAACAAACAAATATACAAACTCACTTTCGCATTTATAATATTAGTTGGAATGGGATTGGAATTGGGATTGGGATGTACCTAAAACATATATATTTAAAGATATTTTTCTATTTTAAACAAATAAATATATACTATGTCACCGTATAATTGTGAACGCCGAGAGTCCACAAACTATTTACGTAATAATGTTGCAATTATTTACGTAATAAAAAATTAGGAGAACGTCTTGTAAGAAAGAATATTAGTTTTTTTTTTTAAATAAATCCTAAGCGAACCATTGTGTACAATCTCAGCGCCTTATTCCTGAACGCAAAGAAAGTGAAAGAATGTTCTCTTGATATACTTTTAATATTCAAACATAAGCAAAGTCTAATTCTTATCAACGATTTCATTTAGATATTGCTATACCACTCAACTAAATGTATATATTTCAATAGATTTTAAACCTACATACATATTAATTAGTGGTAAGGTCAATGTAATTGTTCTGTCTAGTCATATAATTGTACCTAGTTATAATGTAAGTTAAAATATATCTACGTATAGCTATTCATTTTGATATTATGTAGTAGATATGTATTGTAGGTATATTATATAGTAATATTTTATTATGTATATATATTGTATTACTTTTTTGCGCCGCACAATTTTTCTGTTTATCCCTATGGTTGACTGGGAGAAAATGCTGTTAGCATTAAGTCCGCCATTTTTTAAAAGTATATTTTTACTTTGGAACAATAAAGTTTGATATATAAATAAATAAATACATGTTCACACTACACAGAAGAGATGACAAGAGGTCAGCGGAGGTAAGGTCAAGTCCATGTTTCAACATACAAACTAACATAGATGGTTTGCTTTGGACAGAGCAGAGATATTGGGGGTTTTCCACTTCGTAGGCAGTCTAGATTTTACATATACTTTTTAGGGTTCCGTACCCAAAGGGTGCAAACGAGACCCTATTACTGAGACTCCGCTGTCTGTCCGTCTGTCCATCTGACACAGGGCTCTATCTCTTTAACCGTAATAGCTAGACACTTGAAATTTTCACCGATTATGTATTACTGTGGCCGCTATAACAAGAAATACTGAAAATAAAAAAAACTTATGTTGAAGGGACAGGGAATGTTGAAGGGGGACGTCATACAAAAAACGTGTTTTTTCAGCGTTTTTAACTAGATCTTTATAATGGCATTAACAAGATACTTGAAATTTTCACAGATTATGCATTACTATGACCACCATAACAACAAATACCAAAAATAAAATGAAGTTAAAAATTAAAGGGGATCCTCATACAAGAAACGGGTTTCTTCAGCGTTTTAAAACATTGTACGGAACCCTTCATGTACGAGTCCGACTCGCACTTGAACTTTTTTAAATATCGGGAACGTTTTTGGAGCAAGTTCAGTCTGTGATACTGAACTGTGTTCCATAAAAACAATTATCGAAAATCGAAAAAAAAAATTTCGTCTTCCCATACAAAATCCAAAATTTGGCTGAGCGCCGATTTGTATGGGAAGGCGAATTTTTTTTTCGTTTTTCGATAATTGTTTTTATGGAAAGTTGTTTAGTATCACGTACTGAACTTGCTCCAAAAATGTTGCCGGTGTTTTATAAGTAACCCTGTATAATTTCTTTGTACAATATAAAGTCATAGGCTATTAGTTTAAAAAAGGGGCGCCGCTTTCTACACCTAAACTAATATTTGCGGTTGCCAATAGTAAAAAAGTACTCCCGTAATTAGGCGTCATAGCGACTTGTACACTGGTCTTACCTCCTAAGGCGTACAGAGCGAGGTCCTTCGAGCTGTAGCTGTACTTGCTCCAGTAGGACTCACGGCCGTTGGCGTCCAATTTGCTGCGCTCTTCGAATTCCTACACACAACATAAACAAATTACTAAATACCTAATCTAAAATAAATTACTCCTTTTCAACCCTTAGGCTTGAATCTGCGTTAATCGGAGACCCGCGACGGGGTCAGTCACAAATCTCTGTCAAAAACTCTCCGTGCGACAGAGATACATGACCCGCGATGCATTGCTTGGAATACCGTTAAAAATCTGGTAACGTTAATTCTGTCAAACGGCGTTAACGGTAACGGTATTTTTCCCACTATTTACCGTTAATCAGATAACGTTACCAATGATATTAACGGTAAAAGGTATTTCTTTTCGATATTTAACATAATAAATTGATGAGAGTTTGTCTAGTAGGCTACTAGAGCTATTTATATAATATTTTACAAGTATTGAAAAAAATATCGTTACAATACAATACAAATACTCTTTATTGCACCATGGAGAAAGGAAATACAACAATACTTATAGAAAAAAAAAACAAAAATGATATAAGATCAAATCTAAGAGAAAAATCTAATAAGAGAAAATCGCATAGGTAGCAGCAATCTCTTCCAGTCAACCTTTGGGTAGAGAGAGAAGTGAATTATGAGAGGTTACTTATATCGTTAATTGATAACGTTATAAACTGTATTATCGATACCCTTTTTAATGTTACCACTACTACCCGTATGAAAATAACGTTATTTAACGTTACTTTTAGTGTGAATTTGGTATCGTTAACAAGTCCTGCCGCGATGGTTTCAGCTATCTCTATCGCACGCAGAGTTTGTGACAGAAAAGGACTGAACCCGTCGCGGGCGTCCGCTTGACGTAGTTTCAAGCCTTAGGATGTGCAATTCGTTCGCTTAAATGGTTTGCACACTGTCGGCGCACCACAAAGGTAGCGTCTTTGTAGGTGCCGGCGCCGCCTTTGTGGCGCGCCGATAGTCTGTTTGCAGACAGACATTTGAACGAACGAACTGTAGTAATATAGTTAGTAGTTTAATTAGGAATGCAGTTACAATTGACTAAAAGTACAAGACACTTTGAAAAGACCCTCCATGATCTACTAGCTCAGAAATGTTACTACAAATTGGATGACTTTTTGAATAACCAGCAATTAAAATAATGTTATAAAAATAATGTAGTTTGTAAATTTACGAAATTTTGTACGCCTGTGGGCAGAAACTGAGTGCTAAACCCTTATATTTTAAAAGACATAAAATATGCGCTCCCTAAAGTCCAATCAAATTTGTTTTCTACCTGTTCGCCATATATTTATTGAGGAATATACTAATACGAGTATACCTACCAAGAAATTGAATGAAACCTGTATTACCTGGAGTTTCTCAACCAAGTCGACTGTGACCTCGGCGATCTTGTCGAGGTGCTTGCCGTTGGTCATGTCCACCACTTTCGGCCAGAATTCTCTGACTGACTCGATGGTCACCGGCTCGGAAGGCTTGTGTCTAATTGGTAAAGTGAAAAGAATAATTATTTTAGTAATTTAGCCGTGTGGTTCGCGGCAGAGTAGAATAGGACCAGTCCAAGTCTTCCCGTGGATGTCGTAGAAGGCGACTTAGGAAACACCAGCTAAACAAAGCTAATAAACATCAATGAGACCTCTCCAACCCGTCTGGCCAGCGTGGAGAGTTTAGGCTAAATCCTCTGACTGCTCTGGCTATTATATGGCTCTGGTAGAACAGAGAGGGTCTTGCTCCTGCAGTGAAGACTAAAAAAGACCTGATGATGATTATTATTTTAGTAATAAATTAAATAGGCTGCTATGAATCAGTGAACAAAGAAAGGGGAGGCCCTTGCCCAGCAGTGGGACACATCGACACGCTGGAAAAAGTAAATAACTAGCGGCAGCCCGGCTTCTACATGTAAACCTTTCCGGAGGAATTCTCTACATATTAGTGAAAACCGCATAAAAATCGGCCCAGTAGTTTCTGGGTTTATCAATCACAGACGGAAAGACAGACAGAGCTGCGACACACAACCCAATGTTAACCAACCTCCCTTTAGGGTTGCTACACATATAAGCGGGCCGGCATTAATCGGAACAGCCAGGCGGTAAAATCGAATATATGTGGATGAATGTTCGGGGAAACAGCTCGGCTTTCACTAGGCATTCATTAAATTTTTAACAACAGCTGGATGACATTAACCGGAAAGCCGGGACGTAAAACAAATATATGCAAATGAATGCAAATACTGCCGAATCGAATGATGTATCGACCCGCATGAACTACCCCATCGGCACTGGTATGACTCTCCATAGATTCAGAGTAACATATATACCTACTACTACTAGAAACGAAACAATTTATCTGTACACACGTCGATGTGTGAGTTTTATACTTAGAGTTTTATACTTAGGCGGTGCGACCGCAGAATTAATTTAATACTTACCTACTAACGAGTTCGACATATTTACGATTATATCTTTCTATACCGGTAGATTTGCGAACACTATGACGTAAAAAATATTCTGTTTTATATGTATTAAATGTTACAGAATAGTCGGAAACAGCTACATAATATCACTTCACAAATATTTTTTATTATGTCCATTTCACCATTAGTTCACTTTACTGATTAATATAGAGTCATTTATAATGTAACGCACTAAATTCACTAATTCACTATTGTAATATAGTAATTTGCATATTCGGCGCAAAACTATACGGTAATTATTTGAATAAATACAATAAAAATAAACAAATGTTTATCTTATCACACACACGGCTTGTCAAGTTGTCATTGTCAACAATGGCATTATAGCACTACACTATAACCCGCGGAAATCTACTTGGCATCTGCGTGTATGTGATTAACTGTGAGCGAGGAGCCTATGTATTTTTACCGGTTTATACTGCTTTCGATTGATAATCCCCCTCGCTCTTGTGTATCTCCCGCCAATGCGAGAGAGCGAGAAGGGTATTGTAGAGGACTGTATAGTTTTCCAAACACTTCTTCGTACTAGTTCGACGAATGCGCCGGCCAATCAGAGACGAGAGAAACATTTTAATGCAAGCGCTCTGATTAGTCGGCTGACGGGCTCGATGTCGTCGGCGGGCAGGCTCGTTGTCCTTTACAGGTATATATATCAAGATGGTTGCTGGGTAATAACGTGAAATTATATTGTTGCTTTGCTACCTGTTTTTATCATTTGGAAATCTATGAAATATGTGTTCTTTGTTGTAATCGGTGGATAAACAATTATTATATGCGTATCTTCTCACCATGATGGTTACTATTGATCGACAGTTCTCAAGACAAGATATGTCGTGTATTGCGTGCGGCTAGTAACTAAACCCTAGTTTAGAGCACAGAAAGGTACAGAAAGTGCGGGGGAGAAGTGCGGGGACGCCAATTTGCGGGAGACGCTGTGAGATTCCATTCTGTTTGACTCTTATGTATTCTGTGCCATCGGCACAAGCCAAATGAAGCCGAACAAGAGCAGTGATTGCTTCGGGTCGGCGTTGTTGTTCGACAAATACTGCCGAACCGACCATTTTACAAGACTTAACAGATACTCGTCTAGCCTAAACCTTCTTTGTATATTCAAGAATGGGTTTAGGCAAAAGCAACACATGCCATGGATTTATCCAAATCTATGCGTTCTTACTTGAGTACAGTTCCATTGGAACGGATGAAATGATTCTTGGCTGCGAACCCGAGTGTTGTATAGATCACCTCGGCTGTGTGTTCGAAGGACTCATGCACCATGTATGCCTAAAAGAAATGCCAAATTAAAGAGGTTCTTACTTGAGTGGGGTTCCGTTTGAGCGGATGAAATGAGTCTTGGTCGCGTATCCGAGTGTGGAGTCAATGACCTCGCCCGTGCCTTCAAATGATTCGTGCACCATGTATGCCTACAAAAAAAATATGTTCATAAAGTAATATTGGCAAACCGGGGCACCTGCCCTGGGCGGCAGTGTACATGGGGCGGCATATTAAAAGTTGCCCTTCTTAAAAAAAAGTCTAAATTTCTATTTCCACCCCCTGCTGTTGTCAGAATTATTTGGGGCGGCATATTTAGATTATTCCTCTCCTAAATAAAAGTCTAGATCCGGTACTGCTTCTTCTTCTTATCGAATGGTTCCAGTGTAGTTTCAAATTCAAATCACCTTTGACCGGTATATGGCCTCGGCAATCCCTCTGTCATTAGCCTCATTAGGGTTGGGACACATCTGTCAGCACAGAACAGCACTTTCCTATGCTGCTGTCTTTTTCAGTCGCTCAGAACAGTCATTTGCTAGAGCGATGGAACGCTTCAGCATGGCCGGTGCTGAAGCGTTCCGTCACTCTCTCGCTTTAGCAAATGACGCTCTTGAGTAACAGAAAAGGATAGCAGCATAGGAATGTGCTGTTTCGTGCTGACAGATGTGTCCCAACCCTTAAATTTCTCACTTCTAGGAGACACTTACCACCACGGGTGCGATGAGCTCCGGCTTCATGGCCTCGAACATGTCTGGCGGCAGGATGTCCTCTGTCAGGCGAGAGGCCGCGGTGGGCACGATGGTGTTCACTTTGATGTTGTATTTAGCGCCCTCTAGGGCCAACGTATTCGCGAAACCGACCAAACCGAGCTTGGCGGCACTATAACAAACGGAATATTTCATTGGCATTTTAGTCTCATATATTAAGATAGCTGTGTGGTTTCCGGCAGAGTAGAATAGGACCACTCCAAGTCGTCCCGTGGATGTCGTAGAAAGCGACTTAGGAAACACAAGCTAAACAAAGCTTATAAACATTAATAAGACGTCTCCAGCCCGTCTGACTGCTTTGCCTAATATATGGCTCTGGTAGTACGGAGGGTCGTGCTCCTGCAGTGGAAACTAAAAATGACCTGATGATGATGATGATGATTAAGGTATCTCCACTTTCGACAAATACTGACAATGAACGACGTGACCAATACTTTCTGCAACTAATTTACTGTGCAAATATAAGAGAGAAGGACACATACGATAATGGAAGAAAAAATGTTAACAAACCTGTAGTTAGCTTGGCCAAAGTTACCAAAGATGCCAGCATTGCTAGACGTCATAATGACGCGGCCGAACTTCTGGTTCTTGAAGGTTTCCCAGGCCGCGCGCGTGGTCTTGTACGCGCCCTTAAGGTGCACTGCGTGGATAAGGTCCCAGTCCTAACCGAAAATTAATAAATTATTGTAAATAAAAGCCATGTGGTTTCCGTCAGAGTAGAATAGGACCACTCTAAGTCTTCCCGTGGATGTCGTAGAAGGCGACTTAAGAAACACAAGCTAAACAAAGCTTTTAAACATCAATGAGACCTCTCCAACCTGTCTGGCCAGCGTAGAGAGTGTAGGCCAAATCCTCTGACTGCTCTGGCTAATATATGGCTCTGGTAGAACAGAGAGGGTCGCTCCTGCAGTGGAGACTAAAAAAGGTCTGATGATGATGTAAATAAAAGCTCTATTTATATTATCAGTTGCATTTTTTTTCTCTAAAATTTTTCTTTTTCTTCCTTTCGGCGGTGATCCCACTGCACCGCGCACCGTCGCGGAGCGCGGCGCGGCAGATTTTAACATTGTTTGTAAGTATCTTAGTTTGTATAGAAAGCACGCCCACCCACTGACAAGTATCGGCGTCAGTATGTAGAAACCGCGCTCCGCGACGGTGCGTGCAGTGGGATAACCGCCTTAATTTCTCACATGCCTACTGAAAGAGATCTCTTTTGAGATAAGTAGTGCCTTTGTACAACTTTTATTTTATGTACTCTCTTCATACATTGTCCGTGTACATAAATTGGTAAATAAATAAATTCCAACTTCACTTTCTTTTATATAAGCATGTCCGTTTTATAGCATACCTCTCATGCTAGGTCGGTCTTAGGCTCAACTTACACTGGTGCAGAGTCTAAGCGTCGCGTCATGTTTTTCGCCTAGAGTATATTCATCTCTATTTTTCCATCGATATGATACAAATTTGAGTTATGCAAATATGGAATCACGGGTCGACGCTCATTGACGCGCTGCGTCGCGCGTCGCCGCGCGTTACTTGGGCGCAGTTACGCGACTGACGCCGACCACATCAGTCGAAGCACAATGCCGAACTGCGACAAGATGAGTGCGCAACAATGGATGTAGACGAAAATTAATATCGATATCAACCATTGTATACCGTCGAGTACGAGCGCCATTCAAAAATATTCAAAAGTCACTGAACTGGTCCAGCATTCTGCTCTGAGCGCGCTAATACGAGCGCCGTCGCGCGGCTCCACGCATTGTAGTTGAAAAACATAACGCGTCGCGTCGCTCCGACTCTGCGCCAATGTGCGTTGAGCCTTAGTGAAAGACATTGTTATGTAATATTAGATGACCTTGAAATATATATGTATGGATTCTACATTATATCATCCACTTTATTACTAAATAGGTAATAAATTATTTACTTTAAAAAAATAAATGACATAATCTTTACTATCTTAAGATATAGGTATTACAATACCTACATACCTGATCGGACATTTTTTGGAAGCTCTTATCACGGAGAATGCCGGCATTGTTGATAAGGATGTCAATGCGTCCGAAATTGTCGAGGGCGGTTTGGATAATCTTCTCGCCTTCCACTACATTGTTGTAATCGGCAACTGCGACCCCACCTAGTGAAAAAAAAGTTGTATTATTCGTAAGGTATTTTAATACCGTATGAATGAATGGACGTATGAACGAGGGAATAGGCGAATATGCCAATCATGTTAAGGGGTCCAGTTCTGCCCCCATTTGAAATAAGTTATTTCAAAGGAAACGAAGATATCATTTAAATTTTTGTCTATATGAAGCCCATAACCCTTCAAACTATTTTATGAATACTGTTTACAGTTTAAAGTTTTCTTAGATATTTGCGAAAAACGGCCACCAGCGTATTCCCGCTTACCGCTACGCTACGCTTAAGGTAATTTGACGAGGTTACTGGGTTTTACACAGAGGGACTGCCGTCTAACCACCGCAACCCAGGGTAGACCAGAACCAATCCTAACAAACGCTAGATGGCGTGCGGGACCCGCAGCTTTATACGTGCCTTCCCGCACGAAGCACGGCATCATCTTTCTATTTGGATAATCAGGTGATTCAAGCCTGCAATATCCTAACCAGACTGGAAACAACTTTTCACAAAGTATGCTTTCCAGTGGAATTCAAACCAACGACCTCCAGATAACATAGCAAACGCTTTGACCGCTAGACCACGGACACAGAAGACAGTAAGAGTATACAGAACGGAATCTTCTAAGGTCCCGCGCAATATGCGTCCCCGTTCCCTGTCCCCGCACCTCTCTCCCGTTCTCGCCTTGTCGAGGGGCGAGAGCGGGCGAACACACACTACACGGCGCACGCGGCCGCACAGGAACGGGGGAGAGGTGCGGGGACGGGAATATATTGCGCGTACCTCAGGAGGTTCCGTTCAGTATACATTTACTGTTTTCTGTCTCACGGAGGCAGTCGAGTAAATCCTTGAAAATGGCGCGCATACGCGATCAAACGCTTGTTGTATGTCCAGGAATGCTGATGAGCAGTACTCTTTCTCTTCTAAGCTTTTTCTTATTCTGTCACAAACTCTGTGGACCTGTTCTACAGTGGAGTGTGTGTGTGAATTTTTTTTGGAAAGCATTATTTTGAAATCCTCAAAATAATGCTTTCCAAAAAAAATTAACAATGCCCATTCTTTATTTGTTTAGGGGATGACAGGCCCAATCCATATAGTACTTTGAATGTATGACAAAAACATATTACCAAAGGGACAAAATTATCAATCACATCTATTTTATATTATCTATCATAGGTTGACACAATTTGAATTTTTGCTTGTAGTTTTGGTACAATTAAGTTAAAAACAACAAAATTATGAAAGATTTATGTAAAGATAAATAAAATAATCTTTGATAAGATTAATTACAAGTGGTATCTCTCCCGAATATCACATTATAAAGGAAGATTGATTATTTTTAATTAGCTGATATATTTTTTTTACTATACTCGTATATTTAATTTAGAATAGAATAGAAAATTCTTTATTCAGTGATAAAGTACACTTACAATTAATTAAGTAAATTAATAGTTAGTACATACCTATACCAATTTATGAAAACTATTGAAAAAGAAAAATTCAAGGTATACTTACCCAAATTGTTCTTAAAAGAATAGTTTTTTTAATTGAGTAGATTGATTACCAAGTTTTATTTTGTCCGATAGCTGGGCAAAGGCTTTCCCCCTAATTCTACTACTCATCTCTGACAAAGCTTATGGTAATAAATACATGAAAGGTGAATGGTCCACAAGGGTTTACTTAAAAAACTAAAACTTGTAAATTAATGCAATACTAACCTTTGTCCTTGATTTCTTTGACAACAGCGTCTGCGAATGTTGACTTGCCGGCGCCATCCCTCCCGCCTCCCAGGTCGTTGACCACGACTTTGGCGCCCCTCGATCCCAGCAACAGAGCGTAGGCCTTGCCCAGACCACCGCCAGCACCGGTAACCACCGCCACACGACCGTCAAAACGCAGCTGGTCCATTCTATCCGACAGACAACACCAAAGTGAAGCAACAAAATTTTGTGCAACTCACTTGAGCTCTCAAACTTATACGTATTAAAACGAGGCAAAGTCCAACAGCGAAAGGAATAAACAAAGTATACAATGACCGAACAAGTTTCCGATAAGATATGTAATATCATAAAGTTATTTTGCGATAACTTGAAACTGTTTAATCATATAGCTAATAAAATGCAATCTCACCTTTGAATTATATAATGATTAAATTAGGTACCTATGTACTTTTTTAATTAAAATTAATTATAAAAGCCAGAAACCACAGTACCTACCTAACAAGTTTTAGGAATTCATTTCATTTATTTTGACATTGACTGACAGTGACAGCTGACAATGACGGTGACGGCTCTGGGTGACGGTGATGGAAGCTCCTTGAAAAACATCGATAAACTGGCCATCCACAGACGGAATATTCAGATGCTGAATCTCAGGTCCTGATTCCGGGTCTACGTATAATATTATATAACCACCGTAGATAGATAGAGTATGGAGATAGAAGAAACAGCAAAGCACATCGTGCGTGATGAGGCCTGCCTGTGTCATTCCACTGACTCCACTCCTCGGTTAGCTATCAAAAAAATATCTACATTATTCTATGCGCGCAGTGGCCCCTTTGAGTGATAAATTCAGTTATAAGATTAGTTTGTCCAGAGTACTAAGAATAAAATTGGCCCGCAATGGGTGCCTAGGTATCTAAACGAAAAGGTGCTATTACACATTGAGTAGATATTTCTTTGAATTTCTTTGCTGAGTGAGACTTCTGTACGTGAGTAATGGTTCTTATTCTGTGGTAATACTGAAATTTTCGTGCGTTACATACTGATACATCGACTAGAGAGGAGTACGTACATGGGATCTCCAAGTACACTAGTGAAGGTAAGTGGAGAAGTTAAAAGTCTGTTCTCATTTTTGTTGCAATGTCATGTATGTCGCAAAATGTGTACAAAATTAATTTAAACAAGCATATCACTATGATTGTTGATACCTAACATTTAATAAAAAACATATTTTACAATGAAAAAACTACAAAGACCATACGTTTTTTATACTTCGATTTTTTATAATTTATAGGATAATCCTTTTTTAATCCGCCATACTAACTGAACGAACGAGATGTCATTAATCATTCATGTTCATTTGTCAATCAAATTTTGTTTTACTGTCAGTACTGTCACCAAACCTCTTGACAGCAAATCACTTTATATAAATGCATTTAGTTTTTGAAGATTGAAGATCTGAAGTTGTTGATTTGTTTTTATTATACTTGTCAAGCTTTGGCCTCTTAGATTAGCATAGAATACGAGTAGTAACACTATGGTGTTGCCCTTTTTGCACTAAAATTGAGATAAATTGAGGGTAGGTGTTTTGGATAAAAGTACTTATTGTTAGGAGACAAGCGCCATCTGCGTGTGATCTCCACAAACACGAGCAAGATTATCGATTTAGCGATATTCCGGCTGTGGAGCGCGGATTATCTTTGCCCAGTGTCGACCGACGCCATTAATGACAGGTTCGCTGGCCCGTCGCGAGAAAGCCGATGCCGGCATTTTGTACTTGGTATATTGCGAATATCTCGTGAAGAATTGTCGCTAATTGTTGTTTGTTTGTGTGTGCCCAATTTGTTTCAAACGACGTGGAGCCGGGAATAGTTCGTAGTACGGATAAGAACAGTGATTTGTGTCGGGTGTGAAACGCGTGCCATTGCGTCATTGTAAATTGTTAGTTTTTTGCCTATTGCCTGTGTGGAACGGAAGTACTTGTAAATTGACTATAAAAGGAACCAATTTTGGTGGCGTGGATGCCCATAAATGTATAAACTGTGATAAATGTTTGAATCGGAGCGAGGAACATCCCATGTTTCGTTCCGCTGTTAGGTTATGTGCATAATATTGAACTGTCAAGAAGAAATAACAGTGGTGCTATAAATGCGACGTATTCGTTTGGGGCGACATACATGAGCTCATGGGTAGGTTCGCATAGGGACCCCATTTTCTTCACCATTGACTTGGGACCCGTGGTGGGACCTAAGGCCGTCGCCAGCCCCGAGGTGGACTTCGGGCTCGACGCGAAGGCCAGGTGAGGCTGCCTGAAGACCATTGAGATACTGTAAGTGTTATCATTGTATCTCATTTGTAATTAGTTTAATTACTTTTAATTAGATTTAAGTTTAAGGTATAATTAGGTTAGGAGGTTCCCTGGACCTTATCTAAGGTGGTAGCAGACTGCGTAGGTTTGTTTGTGTGTTTGTTTGTTGCCGGTGGGATTGCCGGACTCGTACCAATAGCGTCATTCATATTCATTTGTCAATCAAATTTTGTTTTACTGTCAGTACTGTCACCAAACCTCTTGACAGCGAATCACTTTATATAAATGCATTTAGTTTTTGAAGATTGAAGATCTGAAGTTGTTGATTTGTTTTTATTATACTTGTCAAGCTTTGTCCTCTTAGATTAGCATAGAATACGAGTAGTAACACTATGGTGTTGCCCTTTTTCCACTGAAATTGAGATAAATTGAGGGTAGGTGTACTAGGCACACCTACATTTATAAATAAAAAATGTGGGTAGTAATACAGCCCTGCTGCGCTTGGTTTCGCCCGGCGGCCATCATTCACGATTTAGTGCTCTGCCCCACTTTCTACCGCGTGTGATAAATTCATATCCTATATTTGTTCTTAACAAGAAAATGGGTAAAAGAACTAGGACTGAGTCCAATGATTATGATCATTTAGCTAAAAAGTTAAAGAAGTTAGAAAAATCTTTGTCACGCGCTCGTCGTAAGAAGAATGCTTCATCATCATCCAGCAGCTCAAGCTCGGAGTCGTCCAACCGCAGCAGCTCACCTCCTCGGCAACGATTACGGAGCCCAAGTCAGCAATTGGCGCGGGAGCGGTTATGCATTGAAGGTTAGCCTCTTATTTTCTTTAGCCTAGAAACCTATACTTAATTATATATTTAGTTCTGTGGGCAGTTCGAGAGGCTGTCTCTTAACTGATACCTTTAATAAATAAATATAAATAATGAAAAATAGGTAATTTCTGTTAACGACATATATTTGAAGTCAAGTAATACAACAGTTGCTAGGTTACAATAGAATCATAAAGAACGGTGAACGGTGATCTAGATATACATCCTTCTTAACACCCCGTTTCCTTTCTAAGTAACTGATGCTTATGTTGAGGCTCCAGCTTTTTGGCAAAGCTCCTGAAGCCGTGGCCTAAATAGCGGCTTCGACAGGAAATCAGCAAGTTAATCTTTTGTATCAACCTTCTCAACTCTGAGATCCTTTTCTAAGACACACTGTCTCACAAAAAAATGTCTAAGCTTTATGTGCTTGGTTCGTTGGTGGGTTTCATAAGGTGGATCATGAGCCAATCTTAGAGCGGATTCACTGTCTATGAAGAGCGGTGTGATCTCCTTCTCAACATTATTTTGCATAAAGTTGATGATCCGTTTAAGCCATATGATCTCCCTGGCGGCCTCGCTTGCTGCTATAATTTCAGCTTCTGTGGAAGATATTGCAACAGTAGTCTGACGCTTGCTTTGCCATGCTATAACACCATTGGCGTTAAGGCAAATCATGCCGCTGGTAGAGCGTCCAGTAATATTATCCCCACCATGATCAGCATCACTATAGCACCTTAAGCCTTGACGTGTAGTGAAATACTTGTACGTAATTCCGTACTCTAGGGTGCCTTTAACATAACTTAAGATGCTTTTTACTCTCGCTACGTCTTCAAATGTTGGATTATCAAGTTTGCGTGACACTATTCCGACTGCAAACGCAATATCTGGTCTAGTGCCAACCATTAGGTAAGAGAGTGCTCCGACTGCTTGTCTATAAGGGAAATCAGTAGTATTATCATTGTCCTTTGAGTCTGGCACACTATCCTTAACAATTGGAGTTACTGCGGCGTTGCAGTTCTGCATACCAAATCTTTGTAATAGTTTTTTCGCATAACTATTTCTATTGATTTTGATTGATCCGTCTGCTTTTTGATCTATTTCTATTCCAAGAAAGTAGGAACCACCTTTCGTTGTAATATTAAATCTTTGTCGCATCTCACGAAAAAACTTCTCAGTTTCTATTGCGCTAGCAGACGCTATAAGTCCATCATGAACGTATATGTTTTGGATAAAAGTACTTATTGTTAGGAGACTAGCGCCATCGGCGTGTGATCTTCACAAACACGGGCAAGATTATCGATTTAGCGATATTCCAGCTGTGGGCGCCCCGCCCTGCGCGGATTGTATTTGCCCGGCCAGGAAATAATCTTTGTCTATGGGTCGCGTCAAGCTCGCGAGCGACGCCATTATTGATAACTGGTTCGCTGGCCCGTCGCGAGAAAGTCGATGCCGGCATTTTTGTCCTTGTTATATTGCGAATATTTCGTGAAGAATTATCGCTAATTATTGTTTGTTTGTGTGTGCCCAATTTGTTTGGAACGGCGTGGAGCCGGGAATAGTTCGTAGTACGTATAAAAACAGTGATTTGTGTCAAATGTGAAACGCGTGCCATTGCGTCATTATAAATTGTTGGTTTTTGCCTATTGCCCGTGTGGAACGGAAGTATTTGTAAACTGACTATAAAAGGAACTAATTTTGGTGGCGTGGATTCCCATAAATGTATAAACAGTGATAAATGTTTGAATCGGAGCGAGGGACACCGCATGTTACGGTCCGCTGTTAGGTTAGGTACTTAATCTTGAAGTGTCAAGAAGAAGATGAAATTTGTTGTGCTGTGGTGAAGTGGTTATAAATACGACGTATTCGTTAGGGGCGATATACATGAGCTCATGGGTAGGTTCGCTTAGGGACCCCATTTTCTTCACCACTGACTTGGGACCCGTGGTGGGACCTAAGGCCGTCGCCAGCCCTGTAGAGGACTTCGGGCTCGACGCGAAGGCCAGGCGAGGCTGCCTGAAGACGGCCTGGATGCTGTAAGTTTTATCTTAAGTTGTTTCCCATTTGTAATTAGTTTAATTACTTTTAATTAGATTTAAGTTAAGTTATAATTAGGTTAGGAGGTTCCCTGGACCTTATCTAGGGTGGTAGCAGACTGCGTAGGTTTGTTTGTGTGTTTGTTTGTCGCCGGTGGGATTGCCGGACTCGTACCAATAGCGTAGTTAATAACATTTTTGGTAGCAGAGTGTAGTTAGTAACAGTATAAGACTATGATAAGCTTGTGTTTTCCCTCTCCTCTTTTAAACAAGCAAGGATCGCTGTCACTCTGTGTGAAGCCAAGTTTGAGGATATATTCTGTAATTGTGTGAGTTCCAGCAGCGCGGAGCTTGTTTAAGTCCATAAAGACTTTTTTTTAGCTTGCATACTTTTCCATTATTGTTTGAATATCCTTCTGGAGGCTTCATGTAAATCTCTTCTTTCAATGTGCCGTAAAGAAAAGCAGTTGACACATCGAATTGAGATAAATATAGATTTTATTGAGCAGCTGTACTAAGAAGTGCTCTTATCGTACTTGTCTTTGCAACAGGGCTAAAAGTTTCATAATAATCTAAACCTTTCTTCTGAGAAAAACCTCTTATTACAAGTCGAACTTTGTATTTATCCACCGAACCATCCGGGTTGGTTTTGATCTTAAATATCCACTTGCTAAATATAGCATTCCTTTCTTTGGGTAAAGTTACCATTTGCCAAGTTTCATTTTCTTTCAAAGAGTTGATCTCATTGTCCATTGCTTTTCGCCATTGATCAGCATCCTCAGATGTCATCGCTTCTTGAAACGTGCCTGGCTCTGTAAGTGATTTATCAATTATTGAATTAATATTGTAACAAACGTTGCAGATGTAGTCTTTTAAATATAGCTGGTGGCTTGAGATTTGATGGCTCTCGTAGCGTCATCCTGCCTTTGGCATCGATCTCGGATGCAGACAGTGGCTGATCATTTTGACCTTCTGCCTCTGGTTCACTTGCGTCATTGACTTGACAATCTGTTTCTGTTACATCATTAACCTCTTCATCAGGTACTGGTTCATCTAAGGATTGTTCCGTCTCTAAAAATGTTTCACTCTCTAGCATATCAGCTTCAGACGCAGGGCCATTTTCTACAGTCAACGGCTGCTGCTTGTCGCTCTGGTTGTCTGAGGTATGACATTCATATCGAGGTATGACAAGGTCAAATAGGGTGTCGGGTCTTTTATCAACTGTTTTGCTCTGTGTGGCAACATGTTCTTCAATTTCTTCAAAATGACCTAGAAGAGGATTTTCGTCAAAGGTGACGTCTCTGGAACGGATCAATTTGAATGAGTTGCTGTCCCATATACGGTAGCCATCATCAGAGTCATAGCCGATCAGTATTCCCTTTCGTGCCTATCCTTCTTAACAGATACATGTAATAATCATAGTATAGGATGGTACTAAATTACATATTTAGTTCTGCGGGCAGTTCGAGGGCTGTCTCTTAACTGATACATGTAATAATCAGAGTACTATGATTATTACATGTATCTGTTAAGAAGGATAGGCACGATATCTACTACTGCAGACCTACTGCAGAGATAAAAATATCGTTCACCACAACTAAAAGTTAAAAGAACCAAGAAAGAAGTTGAAAGAAATATAATTAAAAATTTAAATGGATGGATTACAGGGTTGACAAAAATTATAAATATAAAATTATGGGCCGAAAATCAAACCAAAATAAATTCCGAAGGGCAGGGTGTTTTTGAATTTTGAAAATATATAAAAGAACAGTTAAATTCGTTTTCCACGAACACACGAACTTAAAGATAAAAAAAAAGTATTAAGATACCTAAGTGCGCACTTATTATCTAATACTTACGTACTTTTATATAACTGTGGTTGGGGAAAAACGTTACAAATATAAAAAAAAAGAAAGGAAAATAAGGTCCACGTTTTTCTCGTCTTCTGTAGGTCCTGCTTCACACGCTCCAACGGTCAAAGAGGAAAAATGTAGATCAAATTTGAGTCCAAGAGAAGGGAGAAATCCGTTAAGAAAGGCTGAAAAGAAAATGTATAAAAATGTAATGAACGATATCAAATAAATAAGTAAATACACGGGACGATGGGACGATTTCACTATTGAACTTACCCTGAACAAAATATTGTCAGGCCTTTCAGATTAAAAGAGGCTAAGAGAATGCTACTGAGCCGCCTTCAAGGGCTCTAACAAACCAGCAGCGGGTTATGCTAACTTTATTAGCTCTCGCAACTTGCGCCGCCACTTCAACGCGCGAACCACATTCGACCACACTGTGTATTCAATCGGTACGATAAATTATTTATTGATAGTCAAATTAATAATATTTTATTTACTTCAAAAAAATCAAAACAAATCTGTATCCCGATCTTTCAAGAATGATATCTCTTTTTTTTCAGCAAATTTGAAACTCAAACTTCAAAATTCAAATTTTACAAAAAAGAAAGAAATACATAAAAATGAGGTTGAATTATTAACAAAAATGTAGCGGTCACGCTACACTACATACGATTATAGGCTAGTAAATCCAAGGTTACATATTTAGTTCTGCGGGCAGTTCGAGGGGCTGTCTCTTAACTGATTCATGTAATAATCATAGTACCTACATACGATTATAGGCTAGGAGTACCAAGATTACATATTTAGTTCTGCGGGCAGTCCGGGGGGCTGTCTCCTAACTGATACATGTAGTTTCCTAGGAGGTACCTACCCCCATATTCCTTATAGTCTTGTATTCAAGCCGTAGGGCTGTCTCTTGACTTACAAAGCATTGCTAATATGCCTTCTTTAGTAGTCCATCGATAGGGATGTCACTTACATAACATGTATATTACTATTATATGTCACATGTTTTCCAGACTTACAGACGGCAATGCCCTCCACAAGCATAGCTTCCGCGTCTCCACGGGCACCAAGTCAGGCGGGCACCAGATTGAGTTCGCCAGCCCTGCATCACCAGCAGCCTACGCAACAAGCACGAGTGACGCTGAATGATATCATCTGCGCGGAAGCAATTTCACCGCCGATCGATCCACCTCTTGCCTTCTCCAAATTAGACGGTGACCTACTGGAACTTCTAGGCAATGATCCTTCACGAATTGAAGTCTTTGGTAAAGTTATCCAAACCGATCTGGCAGTTCGCTTAAACTATATTGCCACGTCCGGTCTCTCTAAGGAGAACCGGAAGGAACTAATTGAAAAGTATCTAGTTCAGAGAACAGTAAACTCATTGGTGCACCTATACTGAATCCTGAGCTAAAAGCTGCCATTTCAGAGACTGTGCTTAAAAAAGATAAAGCTATAGAACTTAAGCAGAAACAGCCTCAGCAATTTCATGTCTGGCTGAGGCACTTACAGTTTTGTTATCCGCTGAGGTTAAAAATGCACCAGTTATCAAGTTATTAATGAATAATGTCATAGTTTATGGTTATGAATTTAAAAGATAATCCTTGACATAATACGAATTCTTGTCAGATATATGTCTTCTATAAAATATAATATTCTGTTGAATTTATTAGTTAAATAAAGCCTATACATTCGGGTCATTCTATGCATTTATTTATCAATTTATTTAACTAATATTAATACGTATTCAATAATCAAATGCCTCAACTGAGATGGAGAAGTATTTAAAGCCAGATAGATTTGAAGCGGATCCTCTTGACAACAAAAATGCTGCGCTGTGGCTACACTGGAAGAAAACGTTTATAAATTTTTTGGATGCAGCAAATGCTACAGAAGACAAGGTAAAACATAAGCTGCTCATAAACCTAGTATCGCCAAATATATATGAGTACATAGCCCAAGCCGACACCTATTCTTCAGCTCTATCCACATTAGACGGTTTATTTATCAAGCCAAAAAGCGAAATATTCGCTCGTCACAACTTGGCTTCTCGTAAACAGCAACCGAACGAGACAATTGATCAATACCTTCAATCTCTGAAACTCCTGTCTAAAGAATGCAGTTTTAAGGCGGTTACTGCTATTCAATATGAAAATGAATACATTCGTGATTCTTTTATCTCTGGCCTGGCTTCTCCTGCTATTCGACAGAGACTACTCGAAAATATGACACTCACTCTCGATGAAGCCCACAATCAGGCCCGCGCTCTCGAATCTGCTCATATCCAATCTCAAAGCTTCAACAATTCACAAATTGCTGCTGTCACACAGTCATCGCCTATAGCTGCTACTTCGAATCAAAGTCGAAAGAATAACGAACCTTGTAGACAACAATCACATGAAAGATGCTATTTCTGTGGTAACGCACGTCATCCCCGTCGATTATGTCCAGCTTCACAGGCAATCTGTCTCAAGTGCAGCAAACAAGGTCATTTTGCAAAAGTATGCAGAAGTAGCAATGTCAACGCCGCCATCACTACAACTGATGAAGGTGAAGAAATTACCTCTTGTTTGGTATTGGCAGCAAGTGATATCAAGAAATGCACAACTCACGTTACCATCAATGGTATATTATTGCAAGCTTTAATTGATACTGGAAGTACAGGGAGTTTTATCGATGAAGAAGTCATAAAACAGTACGATCTAGAAACTAGGTCATGGAGACAGGAAGTGTCAATGGCATCTTCATCACATACATCTCAAATAACTAAGGTATGTTCAGCAACACTAAAGTTGGATAATCAAGTAATTCCTGCTGTACTATTTCGTGTCATGAAAAATCTTTGTTGTCATGTCATACTGGGGCACGATGTACTCGAACAGTACTCCATTCTAGAGATAAAATTTTATGGGCAAAATCCTCCACTCAGATTATCCGCCATAGAAGAAGCTAACATTGAGCCTGTCAATCTGTTTCCGAATATGTCACCAGAATGTAAACCGATAGCTATAAAATCACGTAGATTTGCAGGTGACGACAACAAATTCATCAAAGAAGAAATTAAGAAATTATTAGAAGACGGTATCATAGAAGAGAGCACTTCGCCCTGGCGAGCTCAAGTTCTAATTACATCTAACACAAATCATAAGAAGAGGATGTGCATTGATTACTCACAAACAGTGAACAATGGTAGAAGAAGTTGACCTTCTAGAGCCAAATCCACATTATAGCTCCGTAAGACTTTCCAATGGCAGAGAATTAACGGTTTCAAATCGCCACCTCGCACCCAGAGGTGATGCAGTACCGATTGTTACACCGGATACAGTATCATCTGATGATGTAAACAATAACAGTCATGATATTAATGCAGAACAATTTGAACCGACTACAGATAGCTCAGAATTGGATGCCTACACTACGCCGATTTCTTCTTCTTCACCACACCGCTCAACTATAGCTGATGAACCACGCAGGTCAGCACGATCTAAGAGACCACCTGCCTACCTGAATGACTACGTCCATGATTAAGGAAGGAGGGAAGAATGTCATAGTTTATGGTTATGAATTTAAAAGATAATCCTTGACATAATACGAATTCTTGTCAGATATATGTCTTCTATAAAATATAATATTCTGTAAAATTGATTAGTTAAATAAAGCCTATACATTCGGGTCATTCTATGCATTTATTTATCAAATGCTAGTAAAATTCTTTGTGATAGCCAGAACGCGGAGTCAAATACGCGAAAAGCTTTTGTTCAGTTCAATATTAAAAAAGAATTCAAAGACCATCTCAAAAACACGATAATAGATGAATTTCTTTTCGGTACGGATGTAGCTGAAACACTCAAAGTAGCAAAGACTACAAATAAGTCTGCGTCAGATATGAAGGTGTCACCTATAAAGCAGTTGAACTCGTACCATTAAAAAAGCTCCACAGAAGAATTTAAACTGGAGAGGTCCTCCCCAGAGCTACAGGCTGAAAGGGACTCAAAAGACCAAAGAGCCTGTACCCAAGAATCGGCACGAGACCTCCTCGAGACAGTCATCGCGAGCGGCGCCGAAGTTCAGCCGCCATCGACGTTAAACGAGGTATGCTACGCCGGAAGCTACATGATAGCTTAAGAAGTATCTTCATTTTGTCAATTTAATGGTAAACTGTTTCAGTTTAATGTTTTGCCGTTCGGTCTTATTAACACATCCCCTTTCGTTTTTATTTCCAGATTTAGCTTGGTGGTCTCAAGCGATTTGTAGTGCGTCAAAAAAAATGGTTGCCTGTAAAGTCGGTTTTACGGGCGAAGATTTTACGTGACAACGGCGGCAGACCGATCATAGTTGAGTGGGAGAGAGACGCAAGGCATTCGGCGGGCCTCTCTCTCGTTCGGTGACTCATCGTAACGTTACCGAGCGTTACACTTTTTCATAAGTGACTCCCAGCCGCAACCTAATTTAAGACGTTGTCACGTCAAAAAAAAAAAATTGAACAAAATGTGTTTTTCGTTAGAGATATTATAATGATGCCTCAACTACGGGATGGGGTGCCGCGTGTGGTGAGGAACGTGCTAGTGGAATGTGGTCTGAGAGCGAGAAAACTTTACTCATTAATTATTTGGAATTATTACCTGCCTTTTTTGGCTTTAAAGTATTTGCAAAATCTCATCACCACTGTAAAATTCTTCTCCGAATAGACAACACTACAGCCATTACCTACGTAAATCGAATGGGTGGTGTGCAGTATCCTCACCTTACGAATATCAAAAGAAAAATAACTAAAGAGTTTTAAACTATCGCGTTGCATTATTATTAAATTAATGCATACGGGAAAAAGGTAAAAGGTACGTTTCGCGTTAATTCCCGTATGCATTAATTTAATCACTAAAGAGCTCTGGCAATGGTGTGAACGTCGCAATATCACAGTATTTATATGCTTCATACATAAGCTCTGTCAAAAACACGGTTGCGGACTCAGAATCACGTCGCGTTCACCCAGATATTGAGTGCATGGGAGCTGTCTCACTATGCATTCAATAAAATTGTACAACTTTGGCAAACCTGAGATTAACATATTTGCTAGTAGATTGAATCACAAGTGTGCACAATATATATGGCATCGCGATCCTGATGCTTACACTATAGACGCGTTTACAGTTTCTTGGTCTGAATTCTTTTTCTACGGTTTCCCTCCTTTCACTATTATTCTAAAAACATTAAGAAAAATAGTCAACGACCAAGCTCAAGGAATTTTGGTCGTACCGCTATGGACTACCTAATCATGGTATCCACTATTTAAAAGTCCCTGTGTGTTTGAGCTCCTAGTGTTCAAACCCTCGAAAGATTTAATAATTTCACATTGCAGCAATCGAGATGTTCATCAAAAAACTAACCTGGCTGCAGCACTATTATCCGGACGTCGCTTCTAAGAAGAAACGTACCCCCTTCATCGATACCTATCATGTTGGCCTCATTATCTGATAGTACCCTAAAACAGTATGATACATACATAAAAAGATGGTTTTTCTTTTGTGCAATCAGTGGAAAAGATATTTTTGAATATTCTGTCCCGAACGTAATACATTTTTTAACCGAAGTATATGAATCAGGGGCCCAATATGGTACGATTAACAGCTGCCGATCAGCGCTTTCTTTAATATTAGGTCAAGAAGTAAGCAGTGACGACCGCATAAAACGTTTCCTTAAAGGAGTTTTTCGGTTAAGACCACCTCTGCTAAAATATGATAGAACGTGGGATACTTCATCCGTTCTTAACGGTTTAGCGATGTGGTACTCACACTAGAACTTAAGTTTAGCACAAATGTCGAAAAAACTTGCAACTTTGCTTGCCTTGACTACGGCTCATAGAGTTCAAACGCTTTGTAAAATTAATATTAAAAATATAGAGATCGGCCAAAACGAGATATGTATTAAAATTCCTGAATTAATGAAGTCTTCTCGTCCTGGCGCATCTCAGCCGGAGCTTATCTTGCCTTTCTTTCGTGAAAAGCCAGAAATATGCCCGGTAGTAGCTTTACAATCTTACCTACTAAAGACCGAAGAACTTCGTGGTACAATTTAGAATTTGTTTATTAGCCTTTCAAGACCCCATAAAGCAATTAACCAACAATCATTAAGTAGGTGGATAAAAACGACTCTTGGTGATTGTGGTATTAATGTGTCAACGTTTACTGCTCACAGCACTCGACACGCTGCTACATCGCAAGCACGTCAGCTTGGGGTGAGCATTGATTTGATTAAGAAAACTGCTGGTTGGAGTGACAGCTCCAACACCTTTGGTCGTTTTTACAATAGGGTAATAGTTAACCAGCACCAAGATAGTGATTTTGCTAGATCAATAATCTGTTACTCTTGTTAAAATGATAATTATTATTAATTAGTTGTTCTATTAAAAGAAATTTCATTTTTATGTTATTCTGTTATCATGTTAACTGTGTATGACATACACATTGGAAAATTACATTATAATTTCTGTTTATATAATATTCAGTAATAAAAGTGATTTAAATGTATCATTATGTTTTTGATTGACATTTTCGTAATTGATCTCAACATCTACTCGTATTCTATGCTAATCTAAGAGGACAAAGCTTGACAAGTATAATTAATGATTAAACGAACTTACCTAAAGTGAAGTTCTATCATAATTATACGATAGCTTTGTCCGAATAGATTAGGTAAGTTCTTTTAATCATTAATTATATTGTTTTAATAAGATTTTACACCATACACTTTTTTTCGTATTGTAAAAAAATATTTTTGTATGAACAAATTTAGTGAACAAAACGCTTCGACAAAGATACATTACCCATCAAGTTGCCACTGTTGCCAGATAGCGTCACTGCTATTTCCCTATGTAGAAAAAGTAAAATCCTTTTTTATAGTGTACAAACATCTATAAAATCTAAAAAGAACATCTTTTTGTAATCTAAAGATTATTTCCTACAAAATGACGCAAAAATACTTGCTGCGACGCCTGCGACATATAGTGCAACAATGAGGCCCAAAATGTATGAAGCGATCTATGTTTAGAGACGGGCATTATACCCGGACCCGGTTATAATACCCGGCATGCTAATTTGTGGGAAATGTTTTAAAAGATGGGGGATGGAAGAACTCGCCAATACAAATAACTTTTGTTCTGAGACCAACCCCGAAATCAGTAGTTTTGGCCTTCAAATGAGCAGTCAAAAATACTTCTTTCTTATTCTGTATTTAATGTCTTTTCACTAGCAAAATAATAGTAATAAATCAAGGGAGCCTACTTTCAATTATGATAAGTATGGCGTTTTCATAAACTTTAACGTCGCATTTGCCGTTTACCTGCATTTTAAGCATATTATAGCATTTGCACACACTTCTAGAGAATTATTGTTCGTAGGTATTTATTTATCTACGACTTCACCGCCCATCTCTAGATCTACAAATCCTTTAGATTCAGCATCTGAATATTCCGTCCGTGGACGGCCAGTCCATGGAATATAATCATCATATTTAATTGATGTTAATGGCAACACTGTACATAAGAGTTTAAGAAGTGTTTTCCTAGCCGTAACCGCCGTTCTTGTTTGTTTTGATTTTGTTTATTTTGTATTTTTGTTGTTTGGTCGGTACCTATGCATGTAATTCAAAAATAGTTTGATTTATTATTGAATTTTATGAATATTCATCGAAAATGACTAATTTTCGACAAGAACCATGGCAACAAGCAGATCCGTTAGCATGTAAGTATGCATTTTTTAAACTTATTCAATAGCAATGTGTATACTTTGTTCAAGTATACTTAAAACATTCTTTTTTTTTCAGTTATTTATAATGAAAGCCAATGGAAACTGAATAAAGTGTCGCCACTGCATAACTTACAATATACAACATTGAAACTGAAACAGTATGCAGCGAAAATCCGTCAGTCGTTGGTTAGAGCTGTAGCGGCCAGTGCCTCCCTAAAATATACCGTTCTGTTCGAAGAGCAACCGTCTTTGAAGTATTCTGCAAACGATGCCAATGGTTTGATGGTTAGATAGATAATTATCTTATTTGCATTGCTTTTCTAACTAAATGTATGCAGTAATTTACTAATCAACCAAGATTTCTCCGTTATTATAAAAGCTAAAAGTTTCTCAACACAGTTAAGAACAATCCCCGAGGAAACATCATTTGGTAGTTCCCCAAATAAGATATTTATTTATATGCTATTTGAATAGGTCCCAGAGATAAAAACCAGTGGAAATTATTGGAGTAGGCCTTTGCCAAGATGCACACTGAACTCTGAGACATCCTCTATGATGCACTAATATAATCCAAGAGTTCAGGGTAAAGGGCTTGATACATATTTATTTTAGTAATATACTTACACTAATATTACACACCGCAGCAACTGCAGCCTTTCTTCGTTTTCGGACCCTTGTTCATGATAGGACTTAGACATGATAGTCTACTTCTTGGGTAATAGCAACAAATCTTAAAGATCTCAAATAACAATTTTATTATTATTTATTTGGGGTTTTAAACTCTTGGCTCTCCACCCTCCCACAGTTAACGGAAGGATCAAGACTTGATATTACATATTAAAATAATCTGCTTCAAAGTTAATAACTCCCAGACCAAAAATGATGTGACATTTCATGACATTCTTTAAACCATGGCCCACCTACTATCATTCGGGTTGTGGACCAATTTAAATATCTTAGACACATTGTTGCCGGAGACCGCAAGGATGATTTGACATGGAACGAGAAAGACGGGCATTGTCGGTTTGGTGTAACATGCTTGCGCGCCATTTTTCCAATTGTAGTAAAGAAGTGAAGGACACACTCTTCAGAGCGTACTGTCAATGTCTCTACACCTGCCAACTATGGTATAGGCACAAGAGAGTATCCTTCAGCACCATAAGGGTGCAGTATAATGATGCATACCGAATCCTTATGAAGCTTCCACGCTATTGTAGCACGTCGAGCATGTTTGCCGAAGCGAGAATGCCTGAGTTTTTTGCGATTATTAGAAAGAGTATATCTTCCTTCTGGACTAGATTACGTATGTCTAGTAATAGCCTGCTCCGAGTAGTTAGCCAAGATGTGACTAGCCCGATGATGCGTTTAAGACAAATGCACATTGGGAACTAAATAAAAAATGACAGTACCTACTCACATACGGTGTATGTACCTACTGTAAAATTTAAATGTGGTACTTTATAATTTATATTATTTTATTTTATTTTTACTTATATAAAAACCTTTAATAAAGAAATTATTATTATTATTATCATGTCCCAACTGCCCAACCCCCTGACGATCTAAACTCTGCAAATGACAGAGTAGTAAGTGTGGCCACACATGGGTCCACATCCACACTCATATAAGATGATTACATGAGTGTGGATGGACATATAATCATCATCCAGGTCTTTTTTAGTCTATACTGCAGGAGCACGACCCTTTCAGTACTGCAGAGCCAGAATAGCCAAGGGATTTGACAGATGGGTTGGAGAGGTCGTATTTGATGTGACACTCATATAATAATATTAATCATTCCAGCTCGCTAAGAAGATGACATCCATTGTTTTTCAGATTACAGTATCATCATCACAAGAAAATGGCACAAAGACGAAAGAAGCGTATGCTGCTATTCTTGTATCCTGGGGTGTGAGCAGTGCTTTAAATGGAGCCACACACCTACCTTATTTATTAGAGAGGGGAGAGCAGCGAGTGGGTGCTGCAGTCAAGTCCACTTTACAGACCATCTTTGACTGCAATATACAGGCTTTTATTTTCACACAGGTAGGTAAATATGTATATAATTAACACTCAATTTCAGACATGAAGATCAAAACTTCTATTGTGGGTCCAATGGAATCTTGTAGAGTCGCTCGATACTGGGCCCAGAATTTTTTTTTTTAAACATCGACGCGCTAAGAAGAAGAAGAATGGAATCTGGATATATAAAAACCTATTTTCCCACAATAGATATGATTTGAATAGAAGATGATTTGATTTGAATACATTAAATTTTCGCAAAAAGCCTAAGGATATTACGAAAACACAGATATATATATATATATATATGGACAAATCGAACAAAAAGATGATAAAAGGCAATGGTGGAAACATTTCTCTATGTTACATACATAGAAAAATAGTTTGTTTGTTTGTAATAACTTTATTGTACCAAAAATTTAAGTATAAAAGACAACATAATACGAAAGAGCAAATATACAAAGGCGGACTTATCCCATGTAGGGATCTCTTTCAGTCAACCTGCGATAGATAGAGAGGATATTTACTCTGTTATATATAAGGTAGAAGCCGGTACGTATAAATTTAACTACAAGATACTTACATATCTACACACATAAATATATACGAACATACTTACATAAATACATATAGCAATACACATAAACAAACTATACATAAAGTATATATCTTACATACATAAGTATGTCTTTAATTACGCTTATTACTTGATTTCCTACATACTTGCATGTTAAATGTGTAGCAGTAGTTTTGTTAGCAATACTAAGTATTACTAATATAGCAGAGAGTGCTTAGAGTTGTTAACATAAGCGGGCCGGCTTTTAACGGCACAGCCGAGCGGTACAATCAGTTATATTTAGATGAACGTTTAGGGAAAAGCCAATATAATTGCTTCGGGTGGGCTTTGTTGTTCAACAAATAACTGAACCGACAATGCCGGCCCGCTTATGTGTGTTGCAACCCTTAACCACTTGTAGTTTGTCTATAAAACTTCTTAGTATAATGATCCTAATTGTTTTTATTTCAGCACCAGCTATTGCAGTTCGGCTTTCGTTTCATTGAGATTGACACGTCACGCAACTCCGACCCTTTCACACTCACATACCAAACTCCAAAAGTTGAACAGAAGGACAAACTCAACCTGACATTTGACATGGGAGATGTCCATATTATTTGGAATGGGTAAGTATGACACAAGTCAAACAATTTTAAAACATGTTGCTGCTTATGGTTTGGGACATCTTTCAGCACGGAACAGCAGACAGTTTTGAGCGACAGAAAAGGATAGCAGCATAGGAAAGTTCTGTTCCGTGCTGACAGATGTGGCCCAACCCTAATTTATCTGAAATTATTTCTAAATAGGTATTATTAATAAATGACTTCAAGACTGTATTAAAAAAAATTAAAACAAGTTTGTCAAATCCAGGGCTCGGAACCAGTTTTGATTTACTGGTTAATATTGTTTATTGAAATTTAGTTAGTTGGTTAACCGGTTAAACAAAGAAACAGTTTAAAATTAACCATAATATTTCGGTAACTGCTTAAGAAAGAGTATTTTATGTATTGCCATTTGCTCAACTATGGGACATAAATAGCTAAATAACACCAAAACGAAACCGGTTAAACTCAGGCGCACGCTGTAACGCCACAACCGCTGCCCCGCACCCACCGCCCCCCATTCGCTTGTACCGAAAAACAACAGATAACGTAGCTCACTTATGTTGTTAAATTCATTTTAACCGGTTATTTTACTTCAGTTACCGGAATTAGCAAAAAAACCGGTTATCTGATTAACCTGTTGAAATACCGGTAAACGAAACCTTAACCGACATCCTTTCCGGTTCGGTAAAAATGATCAAAACCGTTTGAAAAATTTACCGGTTTCCGAGCCCTAGTCAAATCATACCTTAGCACTAGTGCACATCTTCCGATTTCTATATCAATTACAAATTTTTTAACCACTGAATAAGTTTGACGCACAGGTTTGACTGTGTCTGTGTGCCTGTCTGTGGCATCGTAGCTCCTAAACGAATGGACCGATTATGATGCGGTTTTTTTTTTTGTTTCAAAGCTGACGTGATCAGGATGTATCTTAGCTAGTTTTGTTGGGGCTTAAATTTTTAATTTTATTGTTTACTTTTTACTGTTTCAACGATGGACATTGACCAACTAGACATAATCAATATAAATACAAATTTATGTGTTCTTTATGAACCTAGGATTCTCTTGTTTTTCCTAATAGTTTAAAAGGACAGACAGGAGGATACTCTGCAGACTACCCCGTATGGTTCCGGGTTAGAATAGGACCACTCCATCTCTTCCTCTGGATGTCGTAAGAGGCGACTAAAGGTCTTAAGCACGAACATCTCGTACTACAATTGCATTCCCAAGGAGGGTTAACGAAGGGCGCGGCAGCCGGTTGTAAAAATTTTCGCACAGATACGTTTCTGAAGAGGGTCGACGTCGGGCAGGCGGCCGGTCGTAAAATTACAGTCAATAATTTTAACTGTTCCGGCATTTTCTTCTTCACTTTGCAAGGTTTTTGGCATCCTTGGGTGACCTGACTATTGACACACATGTTATACATATTTGGAGAAGATAAAGCGGGAAAGCGCACCCCAGGTTTCGAAGCAGAATAGCTGAGGATGCAATTGGGAACGCGCTTAGATGAAGAGAAGAGAGGAGGATACTCTGCAGAATATTTTTTTCCCAAATCAATATCCAAAACAAACAACTAATTGTTTTCATCACTTATTTCAGAATTAAAGAAGAATCTGCTCAGAAATCAGAAGGGGTAAACCTGGCATACCGAGTCCTCCAAAATCAGATATTTCACATGATAATGCTGGACGTCACAGTTTTAGCTCTTTCCGGAATAACATTACCAAAGGCTGAGGTAAAAAGCAGTGGCATTGTGAAAATGAAAACTCCTGAAGTTGTGAACAGTGTGTTCATGGTTTTGAATGAAATCAGCCATAGTGTGAATGTTGATAGAGAAGTAAGCAATGTTTCAACGTAGTTTTAATAAATGTAAAGTTGACTATATTTTACTTTTATTTCATAATAATCCTTTAAACTATAACACTGGATTCACACTGATGGGATAGGTACACACACACACGCACTGTGTGATAGTGGGCATAAAGGTGGAAAAAGGAAATCATAATAGTGATGGGTTGCTAACCGCATCGCCTTTTGTTTGATATGATTCAGATTCTTGCCCATTCCCTCGAACGGCTTTTACGATCTGCGTCGGAAGAGAAGCAGCTGGTACATTATATGTTTCTTCTTTTCTCTAAGGCCAGCATGGAAGATGAGGTAAGCCTTAGGGATTTTGATTTCATAATTTTTTAAAGGTGTTAATAGATAGAGAGCTGGCACGAATTTTTGGGTAGGTATTTGAGGCAAGTTGAAAACTTGTCACATACCTCTCCTATTATACCCCAACACAGAACTGCAGACCTGGCTGGGGAGTAGCGGGCTAAAGCAACCTATAAATATTTGTTTTTGTTTTTTTTCAAAAAGTTATATGAGGTAATTTGCATTTTTTATATGTTGTACTTTAATGTTTAAAGAATAAAAAAATCAATAAGCCAGACGATTTAGTCGGGGCTTTGATATTGCCAGGCGCGTGCAAAAGTATTTTTCAAAGGACCATAAGGGCCTGTGCAATCAATCAATGTGAATTTGCGTGACCAGTAATGAGTAAATGAATAATCAAGGTACTCGTTATCAGTAAAATTAAAGATAATGTGGGTTTTTTAACATTTACTCTCATGAATTACACTTTACAAACGTGTTTGCATATTGTAACCTTACAAAATATTTTATCATTACAATGTGCTAAACTTAAAAATAACCTATTTTGTAATCATGTCTTTCATTACCTTGCAAGCAGTCCCTTTAGATTACAATTCCAATCTGAAAGACCAGACCTATAGTTCTGCCATGTTACTATCAGGTAACTGACATCCTGCCTAGATATGCAAGGGCAAAGAGAAAAGAGCACAAATAACAGAGGGCGTGGTCAGCAGGTGGAACCTTGTCCATCTATTTTTTACCCCCGATAAAAAAGAGATGTTCTTAATATGTTATATGAAGTATTTATTGAATCGGTAGTCATAATTGATTAATTTTGCTTTTTGCGCCGAACAAATTACTTTTCTGTTTATCCTTACGGTTGACTGGGAGAAAATGCTCTTAGCATTAAGTCCGCCATTTGTTAAAAGTATGTTTTACTTTAGAACAATAAAGCGTAATAAATAAATAAAAAAAAGAGGGGACTATTTATAAGTTTGACGGTTATGTATGTCGGTCTGTCTGTCTGTGTCTTCGTAGCGCTCGAACGGATGGATCGATTTCAATGCGGTTTTTTTACGTGAAAACACGTTCCCTTGCGGTGGTTCTTAGCTTATGTTTGATGAAAATCGGTTAAGCCGTTTAAAACTTATTGGGGATTATCGCTTGAAAGTCACGGCTTTCTCTAGCAAATATATAGATGTCGCTAAGGATACCAAGTCGTATCGGTAGTTCCGCTACCACTAGATGGCGTTCTTGACAGTCGGGAGTTTTTTAATTTGCCTAGCAAATAACCTTGTATTAGTTTCTGTACATTCGTCTCCACATTTCCCCTTGCATGCCTCAGGCAAGACGCCAGTTATGTGATCCTTATAATTGAGATGCTTGATCTGTATGTTTCTTGTGCAAATAAATTGACATAGGCCACCACCTAAAGCAGAAACTGCTTTTTACAAAGATAATGTACCTTTTACAATAAAAGGATAAATTTTACAATGCAAGGTACAAAAAGTCCGAGGTAACAAAATTATCACATTTTTAGGAGTTAAAATAATAAAATATACTTTACATTCTGTAAACACATCGATTTTTCCATTTTATACAGAGATCTCAATAAAATAATCATAACAACGGTACATATTTATTTTCAATACAGTTAATTTAATATGAACTAAATGTATAAGCAATATGTATCAATACAATACAACGCCCAGCCATTCTCTATGCCCTGCCATAAAACCACATTGACCGACATAAAATAAAATTTGAACAGAACAACATCACTAAACTTGGTACCATGTGACACATCATGCATGTACTTTGAAATAAATGCCCAATAACATGAAAAACTGCAAAATAATTTGACACAAATTTACATACACACAAAATACATAAAAGCTTCTTTGTGAAGGATCTATCATAGACATAACAAATAGCTATGTTATCCACTCGATAAAAATACCATGGAAGATTAACTCTGCTCGATTAATAAATCGATCAAAGCATGATTATACTGCTAAATCGAGTTAGCCCTTCATGGTACAATACCTTGGTCTAATCAATTTATTCTAGGTAGGGTTACGCTGTATGAACCGGCGTGCTAACGCATATGTATGATGATATCTTATTATATTTGTTACTGCCACCAGAAAAGGACAGTCTAAATTTATGGGAAATATGATCTAGTGATGCCTAAGTGATAACTTTCAATTGCAAGACTTTAAGACAAAATGTTTTTAGCACCTCCGAAACATTAGTATAGAAAGGTGGCATCTTATAAGAAGACCGATTGTCCATGGTAAATGGAATTACACTGAATACTATCAAATATGCCCGAGTGGCTTAGTATAATATTATAATGAGTTGAGATACAAGCTATTCTGCAGCATACAAAATATTCTAATATTCCGTCATACAGTAAGTTTCGTACCATTGTTCGTTGCACACAGCTGCACCCCTCCTGAAAATAGACAAGCAGTGAATAGCATGTCGCAAACCGAAGCGGTTTGTCGAATACAATGGCGCAATTGTTAAAGTTGAATGATTTTCATTGTAAATTGTTAGGCAATCTTATCGAATTTCCTTTTCAACTATGAAAGACTTAGTAACAATATCACACAACAGTACTAGACAAAGGAAGGAGTGTGGGGTCCGGGTCTTCATATCGTGATCTGAAGACTGCAAGCCCTTGGAGACTCTTCAACCAGTCAGTTGTAGTCTTATTGGGCCTCCAAAGACATGTTAGGATAAAGGTTATAGAGAATTCGTAGCAAGTTGTCCCTTTCGCAGCTTATCCTTGTAGCAACTTGTCTCAGTACTACGAGTAGCTCATCTAACTTTGTCGTTCTCGTTACTCGATTCGTTCAACTTTATTTAAAAAAAAATATTATTATAATAGTTTCAACTAATTTATTACATAAATCTCGGTACTAATTCAACTTTATTACAAAAATTGTAAACGGTCAACCGAAAGGTAGTGCAGTGACATGGGAGACCAAAGTAGGCGTAAAATACTATTTGAACCTTTTTAACTTGGTCCTCGCGCAGGTTTGCTTGTAAGTTGTGTGCTGCCATCTATGTAAGCAGTTGGTATTATTATATATTATTATAATACCCGGCACATAAGTTGACACAAACTGGCGGCGCTGCGCAGGTATAATTGAAGGAATGTTTTGTTTAAAAAATCATTTTATTAACAAGCTTTTATTGTGAGACCAAAGGTCTCAAATAAAACAAATAAGCCCAAACTCAACTAGGTTGCGTCGATTTATTCCTATGGCCACCTTCCAGCTCAACCATGAGACCCTGGATACCATCTTAGGACAAAGTACTTACAAAGACAAATCGAACGAGCCCAAATTCGATGGGGTTGCGTCGTTTCATTACAAAGTTCCTATGGCCAACTTCAAACTCCATCATTAGATTAGCTCCAAGTCGTCATAATATTGCATTGTCACGCAATATACATATGCGTGCAAAATTTCAGCTCAATTGGTCGAAGATATCTGCTTCAAAATTGAGTTGCAAGATTCCACCCGAACAAACATAGTTACATACATACATTGCAAGTTAAATAAAAACTTAAAAAGTGTGCGCAGTGACCGCCTTGGCTTTAACTTATGTGCCGGGTACTGTACTAATATGTATTTAGTCTACAAGTTTGCTATTTACGTGCCCTCCAAAGTTAGTAGGAGCTAGTAAGCATGCACTGACCCGCCCGCTCAGTGTGTGCAGGGCAGCACCTAACAGCAGCCGCCGCCCGGCGCGCCGCCCGCCGCCGCGCCCCCCGCCGCCGCGCCGCCGCCGCTCGAGTGCTGGGGGCCGATCTTGATGCCGTTCGCCTGCAAATTAACATATTCATACATAACATAATATAACAAAGGTAACAAACAACCCGCAAGTTAACTTGACAGCTCGCTTTGACGTAAGAGCTTTACGTATCCATAGAAATTGCTACTTTTTCGCTAGTCATAACCGCAATATACTAGTGGCTCTGTGAGCTGTAATCCTCGCGACTCACCCGATAAAAAAGTTGTTCAGACAAAAAAGTTGCGTCTTAATAAGAGTAACAAAAAAGTTTTAGGTATGACATATTTGAAAATTTTTCGAAATGTCTGAAATGTGATTATTTAAAAGTTTTAATATATTTATTATTATATATAATTTTTTTTCGCATTTCTCAACCGATTTACCTGTAGGCGAGAACAAACCAACAGACAAACTAACGTACAAAATCATTTTCGGCCAATCTCGAAACTGTGACGACGCTTCGCTCGCTCTGTCTGTTAGGAATTTGATGTTGGTTTACTTAGCAAGACCATACAATAACTTGGTAAGGAAAGGTTTAAATTCTATGTACATGAATAAAATTATTTTCATTAATTATAAGAATAACCCGGAGAAAATAACTTGGCAGAGAGGAATGTTTTTCTATTAGAGCGAGGTGCCTAGTTAACTTCTGCGCGTTAGACATAGCTCACTTCACAACTGACACGGAATGAGTAATAGTACTAAAGCCACTGCTATCATCCAGACGTGACCCGGTACATCGGACACATTAAACAAATCTTGGAAAATAAACCCTTTTAAGAGAAGTTTCACTAACCGTAACAATTTAATAAAATATCCATATCATAGGCAATTAATTAGAACAACTAATTACAAGTGATAAAACTACTTACAGTTTATCAATATTGATAAAAATAGTATTTAGAGCATTAATCTTATCACTTTGAGACCAAACAATTTATTATAACTAGAACCCTCAATAAAATAGAACGTCTTCTTAACTATTGTATTAGGTTTATTTTCTGCTTGCGTAAATTCGACCACGTTTCTCAATTTCGCACTCAACTTAATTGGCTGCCAATCCGTCAACGCAGGAACCAACATATTCTCTGTCAACTATACAATGTTTTAAATAATTCCCAGGCCCCTGAGTATCTCAAAACATGTTTCCAACTTTTAAGTTCTATTCATGAAAGGTCCCTGCGTTCTTCAAATACTCTTACCCTAGTCATTCCTTCTCACCGTACAGGTTTTTTCCATAACTCTTTCTCCGTGACTGCTGTACGACTTTGGAATGCTCTCCCTGAATCCATTAGAAGGGCCCCTAGTCGCGACTCCTTTAAACTTAGAGTTTTTAGGCACTTCCACTTCCAATTAAACATAGGACAGACTTGATTGCATAATATTTATTTATGGTTATGTATTTGTATATTTATTTTTGTATATATTTTAATGTAGGTATATATTTTATGAAGTGGTATATATGTATGTAAGTAATTGTGTATATGTAATAATAATAATAGTATGTGTTGTGATTGTTATCTTTTAAATTTAGTTTAGTTTAAGTTTTCTTTATATATTCACACCCACATAAAACTCTCCAATCGACCCAAAGGTTTGACTGTTAGAGAATGCTTTTAGCATTAAGTCCGCCTGTTGTACTTTAAACATGTATATGTGTGTACAATAAAGTATAAATAAATAAATAAATAAACCCTTTTCTTCTTCTTCTTTCTGTTTTCTATTACTCTGCATCATTATGTTTTGGTGCAATAAAGATTTTAACTAACTAACCCTTATAAATATCGCACTCATGTATTTAAGTATATTCTCATTAACTTACCGCATGCATCACCTATTGACATGATGGTAGAGAAGCAGCTGGTACATTCTACGATTTTTTTATTTTCTAATTAGCAATAAAAAGACAACAAAAGCCACCAATTCACAGCAGTACGCGCAGGAACTGGAGCAGTGTCGTAGCGTAGTGGGGACGGTCCGCCCCGGGCGACACTCCGTCACTAGAAATAACTGGGTTACTGAGATCAGATGGACCTGAAAGTAATCCTAGCAGCGCCCATTAAAATACCTTACTAAGAGGGCGGCAAAATTTTTTTTCCGCCCCGGGCTACTGACACCCACGCTACGCCATTGAACTGGTGGATACATACCTCATTGTTGATGTCGAAGACTCCTTCCTGTATCTTCTCGTAGATCTCTTTGGCGGTGTTGATGAAGGCCTCTTCCACATTGGCGGCGGTCTTGGCCGAGGTCTCCATAAACACGAGCCCATGCTCGCGGGCGAAAGCCTCGCCCTCCTCTTTTTTCACCTCACGGCGGGACTCCAAGTCACTGTATAATAAAAATCATCATCATCAACAGGTCTTTTTTAGTCTCCACTGCAGTAGCACAAACCTCTCTGTACTACCAGGGCTATAACATAGAGAAACCAGAGGATTTGGCCTACACTCTCCACGCTGGCCAGACAGGTTGGAGAAGTCTCATTGATGTTTATGAGCTTTGTTTAGCTTGTATTTCCTATGTCGCCTTCTACGGCATTCACGGGAAGACGAGTGGTCCTATTCTAGGTTGGTGGGTTGGAGAGGTCTCATTGATGTTTATGAGCTTTGTTTCTTCTAATTTATGATACCTAATCATCATCAATCATCATCATTATCATACTCATCAGGTCCTCTCTAGTCTCCACTGCAGAAGCACGAACCTCTGTACTACCAGAGCTATAACATAGAGCATATAGCTATAACCAGAGGATTTGGCCTACACTCTCCACGCTGGCCAGACGGGTTGGAGAGGTCTCATTGATGTTTATGAGCTTTGTTTAGCTTGTATTTCCTAAGTCGCCTTCTACGGCATTCACGGGAAGAAGAGTGGTCCTATTCTACTCTGCCGGGAACCACACCGCAATAAAATAATAAAAGTTATGAAATAAATACACATTGTGGCTGACAATGTCTAGTCTCCTACAATGTCCAATGTGCTGAAGGGTCCAGTATCCTGTTACGCCCAGTCAGTCCCACAATGTCAAGTGTCGTAGGAACATTTTATTTTTGGTCTTTATATATTGCATTAAAAAATTACTTATCATCATTGGGTTCGATCCCCAGCCAGGGCAAGTTGAAAAATGGCCTTTTTCAAGTTGTCCTGGGTTTTGGGTGTTTATTTATATTGTATGTATTTATTATAAAACCGTTCGTTGTAAGCCCTCTATGTAGATTTTTTTTATTCCACTAATAAAATTCTACATATATTGCGTTTGATGAATAAATTACGGTGTTACCCCGTTATCATATAACTAGTCTGTTATAGGTAGAAATACGACCTTAAGAGATAAAGAGTTAATACAAAATGATCTCCAAATGAACTAATAACTCTGTTCAATTTGTATACAGTTACACCTATTTGTAGTTGTGTCATTCTTGCACCTATCACTTGCTAGTTAGTGAACGCACATTACTGGTAAATATGTACTACATATATTATGTATTCAGAATATTGAGTGAGCTGTCATAGAATTCGATACAGAAAACACTAATTGGTAGCCTTGAGACTGACATCACCAAATACAATTAGGTTGTTCACCTGTTGATGCACTGACAATGGCACTTGATATTGCCTCTTTCCAATTATTTACATTGAATCGACAACTAGTCACACATTCTTTACCAATCAATGCAAAACATCAAGTGAAAATCTTGCCATTAGAATAGAATTAATTAGTGTGTGTGTGAAATTAAAAATACAAGTACTCCTTTGACACTGTAAGGTAATCATTGTGTGTGAGGTTGCACATAATGATCACAAGCCTCACAGATTAGAATATATCTAACAAGAAATTATTATTCCTCAAATAATGAGACAGAAGACCTATTCAACCATCTCTATAGTCTATACTGTGTCTGTAGATCAACTTATTTTATATACAATGTGGGAGGGACCGTAATAAATCAAACCATAGTCTATACTAGATCATTATAGTGTAATGAAATTAAAATAACAGCCAATGAAAAAAAACAAATTTCGCAATTTCCATACTAAAGTATGCAGCCACCAGGCGATTAGATTAAATTTCAGAAACGGCTAAGTATATGTGTATGGTAACTCACATTTTATTACTAATGAGCATAATGTCCAAAGTTCGAATGCTGACGTGTCTTCCAGTCAGGCCGTCAGGTGGTTAAATGTGTCCCGTCGTATACTAGAAGAACATGCTGCGCCCTGGTAGTATGGTCTTATGATTGATCTAATAAAAATTGATATGATAGCTCACCTCTTGTTTCCAATGAGCATTATGACCATATTGGAGTTGGAATGCTGACGCGCGTCCTCCAGCCAGGTCGTCAGGTGGTTGAATGTGTCCCGCCGCGTGATGTCGTACACTAGGAGGGCGCCTGCTGCGCCCCGGTAGTAAGACCTTGTGATTGATCTAGAAAGAAAAATATCTTTGTTGATACCAAGTTTCTAGCATTTGTTATATGAGTATAATTTCAAAGAGTTTGGTATTAAGTTGCAAAACAGAACATTTATGTACAGTGGAGAGGACTATACATATAAAAAATAGTAGCCATTTTAGGCAATTCAATTATTTACATTGCAGCACTATCAAAATCAAACATACTATGAATAAGATAGAATAAATAAATAAATAAATAAGGACAAATTACACAGATTAAGCTAGCCCCAAAGTAACTTTTAAACTTGTGGTAGAGTTGGGGCACATCTGTCAGCATGGAGCAGCACTTTCCTATGCTGCTATCCTTTTCTGTTGTTCAGAAGCGTCATTTACTAGAACGAGAAATCACTGTCTCTCCTTATGGGATACCAACTTACCCTGGCTGGGGATCGAACCCAGAACCTCTGGATTAGGGACTACCATGTTAAGCATGCAAGAAGTTTGTCAATTGTATACGTGATTATGAATTTAGTCTTTGATAAAATTTCAAATAACAGTACCTATTTATTTAATCAAGTAACTAGGTACTTTTAATATTTCTAAAATGAAATCAGCATTTTTAAGATAAAAACCAAGGCTAAAGAACGAAAAGAAAATAGAAAAGAAATAAAGGAAACTTAAAACTAGGACACATAAGTTTCAAAGACACCTATGGCTCTTAAATGTATATCGCAATGGCTCTTATACCTAACAAATGTTAGTCATAGTTTATTCCATTATCTTAGTGAGTCAGAATAATAGTATTTTTAAAATGACTAATTAAAGTAATCTCCTATAGTAGGTACTTAACCTGCGTCTGTGCCTGCGTATAAACGTACCTAAATATATAAAAAAAATCTTCTTAGATGTAAGTTAAATTAAGTATATTTTTGTATAGTTGTCTTCCCTAAAAATGTATAATTAGTCATTATTATTCGACCAGTGGGAGAGCACTGGAGTACTGTAAATACTGTTATACAGGTTTTACCTTCTACGTCAGTCTCCATAAAACTCTTTATAAACAGACCCATGATGTACTGACTGTATACTTTATGGAGAAATAAATACTTTTTTATTTATTTTTACTTTTACTAGTACTTATAAAGTTGTTTCAAATGTTTTAATGTTAAGTTACAAAGAGAATGATAATTTGTTTGCGCAACTTAATACAGGGCAACAAACCATTGTCTTTAGATTAAGTAGTACACTGACCTGTACAGTTTTAAACTGAACTGATTGTGCCCTTAAAATGAGCTGTTGTTGTCATGTATAATTGAATAGTTCGTGCAAACTTTCCACAAAATTGACTATAGGTAGACATATCATCACACCTGCTTCCCATGGGGGTAGGAGTCTATCAGTAGCGTGCACTTCATACAGACACATCGAATTTGACTACCCTGTGCCACTCTAATATAATATTGAATACTAGCGAGAAATGCAATTTGTTTGATACGGAGCTGTTCTCGTAATTTAGGTAAAGATTAGTGCCTACCCTATAGAAAATAGTTGTGCACGTCACTGGAGACTATAGAACACCACTTAACTACTACAATCCTTGCAAACCTCTTTCCGACAAAACTTACATATTAACTTAAAACTGGTTAACTGCTTTCTTAACACAATGCTGGACACACTACATCAATAGACATAGATTAATTGTTCTTTCTATTGTGTCTGGCTGCGTGTCCAGCAATGTGTTAATTTCATTTTGATATAATGTTTAATAATTCAGTTTCTACAATATTTCTCTCATCGTAGTGTTTCCGGTTGCATCCTTAGTTAATCAATCCCAATCAATACTAATTCATAGCCCAGGGTCTACTTTATTTCTATAATATAATGGCCATAGCCAGTATAATAACATAAGTTTATTCACCGTGTTGCAACTTGCACATTATACCTATGCAGTCCAGTAGAAAAGTAAAATTGATTTCAGCACTATATGACGAAAATCACCTGAATGCCTCTTGGCCGGCTGTGTCCCATATCTGAAGTTTGATCTGCTTTCCATCAATGGTGATCATGCGAGCCCCAAATTCCACTCCTATCGTCAGATCATGGACAGGCTGAAATCTTTTGTCCGTAAATTGCAACAGTAGGCATGATTTTCCAACACCTAAGAAGAAATAAAAGCATTTTTTTGATAAGATTGTTTTTGTGGAAATAGTTATTGTTCACGAAACCTTGGTTACATAATTATACGAATAAAATAACAAGTAACTGTAAAAAAACAAACAAAGGAGTCCTTGAGATAATATCAGAATTCATACAAATACCATTAAACAAACTGACTTGTTTACAACACAACAGATACATATAAAACGCATACTATTTGACATAATATGCGCGTTAGTATCTTGATACGCAGGAACTGAAAAGCGTAGGCGGAAAAAAAAACCTTCGAACAAAATCATTACCTTTGTTACAAACAAAGAATCAATAAATCCGTCATACGAAAAGAAGAATCTCATTGTTAACCCCACACAACAAAGAAAAACAAATTTCTGCGTACACATCAGATAATAACACAAAATGAGTTAGAGATAAAATATCACGAAACAAAATCAATACCTGTGTCGCCAATGATGATGTATTTGAAAAGGTAGGCGTATGCCATTTTCACAACTACTATTCGTAACTATATCAATTTACAACGAATTGCAACTATAAACAAAAGTTTCGAAGGCGTTTAATTACAAATAAGACGTAATTTTTAGAAATCGCACAGCTGGTTGATTCAATTTGTCATTGTGAAATTCGTGAAAATTGACAACTTTGACAAGTAATCATTTATAGACAAACAAAGACTATACCATGGACAAAAACATTGGTTTTACTAGACTAAGGTATAGTAACTTATACAGCCATTTTATTTAGATTACCGAAGCCACTATCTATATCAATAAATAAGTATGAAAAAGATTAGCAATGCCATTCAGCGTGGAAAAGCTACCGGCTTTCTGGGCACGTTGTCACGTGGCAACAATTTGCCACCACCTCACCTTTTGAGTAACATGCTATTTTGTTTGTAAAAAAAATTAAATGGTACCACTACCAGCTACTTCTTTTCTCGCGCCGGTTTTAAAATCCAATCAAGATATTGGACGTAAAAAAAGAGGAATAATGACTAGGCTATGCGATTCCCTTCCCTTTGCAATTTTCAACACACTATTATCACACTAAGCATGGCGCTTGGTTGTTTTGTTATTGCACTAGGCCATGTCTACCCCTTATGGCAGCGTAACCCTATTTTCGGTTCAGTTACTCCCACTAGTAGGTAGCATTTTTTGTCCCAATCCCAACCCAACTCCCATGCCATGGTACTACTGTGCGACTGTGGTCGTAGTGGCAGACCAGCAACTACCTAGGAAATAGGGCCCAGACGGCCCTACAACTACAAGAGATAGGTAGGTACCACGATAGGATGAGCGAGACGGGCCCCAATTATTTTTTTCGGGCCCTGTATTTCTATTCTTGCTACCGATCCCTTGCCCTTATCAACCCTTTACCCCTAGTAAAGCCTGAAGATGAAGAAGGTGAATAACCTTTGAAATTATTACTAAAGTGGCCACTTTTGGCGAAAACCCGTTTTAAAACTAGACGCACTACCAATATTACTTTCAAAGGTTATTCATAAAATAGTTTGAAGGTCTATTTAAAAAATTGATACAAATCAAATTTTTAAATATCACCATATTTAGTTTTAAACAATTTATTTCAAATGAGGGCGCCACTTATGCTACTACTTCACCTTAACTGTACCTCCTTTTTTGCTCTTGGAGAGTTTTGAACAAACCATACTGATATCATCTAATTCCACTAAACTGTTATGATAATTTTATGAAAGGGAATAAGTATTGTAGTCAAGGATTACGAATAGATAAATATACTTGAAAGAATGGTTATAATCTACTTCCATCTTTATGCAAAATAATTCTAACAAAACGCCAATGTTATTTTGCATTATAATAGATACTGTGATAGTATTTTGTCGTTTATTCTTAGTTTTTTTATGATTTTACTGCAACATAGTTGGTTATTTTGTGACACAAAACAAATTCCCAGTCAATAAGTACTTACCGACAGTTTTTTTTTAACAAACACTGTAGTTGCGCTAAATAGATATGAAACTGACGCGATGCTTACTTTCGACGTATAATAGTTACAGTACTGTGTAAGTAACACTTAAATATCAAAAATAAATAAAAGTGATGTGATAGAATCAGGATAAAGATTTTGTACAGAATCGCCTGAGTTTGGGCTGCGTTGCTTACGTTACAGCATCAGCTTACTTACCTCTTTCTTACCTTTTGCTGAAAAGGGAGACAGATACTTAAGTAGTCATCATCATCCAAGCGTATTCCCGGTCCCAGTTGCATCGTCAGCGGTTACACTTCAGAGTCCGGGTCCGCTACCTTACCTAGGTGATTTGACGAGGTTACTGGTTTTACACAAAGCGATTGCCGTCTGACGTCCAATCTAAAGGGTAGACCAGAACCAAGCCTAGGGATAGGTACAAACGCTAGATGGCGTTCAGGACCAACAGCTTTACGTGCCGTCCAAAGCACGGAATTATCTTTCTTTTCATGTAATCAGGGGATTTAAGCCTGCAATATCCTAACCAGACTGGAAACATCTTTTCACAAAGTATGATTCCCGGTGGGATTTCAACCCACAACCTCCGGATCACAAGGCAACAGGCACTTAAGGTGAAGATATAGGCAAATGGCCTTGAAGTGTGAAATATATTGTTAACTCGTAAATATGGTGATAATTTCCATATTGCTCTACGCCATGTACTAGATAGCCCTTTAAATTATTTTATGAACTGCCGTCGAAACTATTATTGTTGATCCGTCTAGCTTTAAAACTTGCCTCCGACAAAAGTGGCCACGGCAAGTTTTAAAGCTAGACGGATCAACAATAATAGTTTTTAAATTATTTTATGAACCACCGTTGAAAGTATTTACATTAGTCCGTCTAGCTTTAAAACTTGCCTCCGACAAAAGTGGCCACGGCAAGTTTTAAAGCTAGACGGACTAATGTAAATACTTTCAACGGTGGTTCATAAAATAATTTAAAGGGCTATCTAGTGCATGACGAAGAGCAATATGGAAATTATCTCCATATTTACGAGTTAAAAATTTATTTCAAATGAGGGCGCCACTTCAAGGTCATTTGCCTATACCTCCACCTGTATAGTAACTAAATTCATACTGTGTATTTTTCTTTCAGAATGTTTAATCAAAGAAATGTCACGAAATTAATACCTGATGAAATGTTTGCATATTTTCAAGAATGTTTGCCACGAGTATTAAATAACGTGGTTACTAAACGAGATTTTATTCAATATTCAGGTATAGAAGATCATATTAAAAAGGTATTTATAAAGGATCTCAAATATATTTTTGTTATTATTGTAAAATGAATAGTTTTGATTTTATTCATGAAAGAAGACGATAATTGACCATTGCCCCCCTGATCTCCGAAACTACTAAGCCTAAAATTTTGAAAAAAAAACTAAATATAGTTCATTGCTTGTAGATTACAGTAATTATTATTATTTTTAATAAGTTTAGTTAATATAATATTTATAACCTATAAGTGGTCTTATATTTATAATTACAGTCAAATAAAAAAATAATAATAATAATGATACAATTTTTTAAAAAAATACAATCTGTACTATATTTCTAACCCGCCCCTTGACATTTCTGCTGCAAAGGTGCCCAATATACTAGCTGCGTTACCGCGCTGAATGGCAATGGCCAATCTTTGCATCAGAAATGAGCCTGAGCGGGAGTCACCATTCTTTTCCCTTATTCTGTGTCCTAACTCCCGGATTAGACGCTTGGCGTCTGTACCCCAACATCCCATGGTTTCTACGGCTATGGGAATGAAACTGTAGTGCTGTCCCATAACCGCATACTTCACCCGTTTCTTTTCGGTCATAATAATTTATAAAGTAATTATAAAGGTATAATATGAAGGTATGCGTAATACCTGCGTATACCTACTTCTGGTAACTTTATAAGGGTCAAAGAAAATCTCTAAATTATTTTAACGTTGAACCTACTATCAAACAAAATTTACCATATGTTAGTTCCTCCTAAAGTTTGTACTCTTATGTAATCTGTGCCTAAAGTCCAATTTCGTTTGGCTGGAGTATTTGTCCAGGAGCGGAGTTAGGAACGGAATAAAAGGGCCCACCTAAAATGGTTGTACTTGTGCCCCAACTTTTAGATTACATATGTGTAATATGTGTATTAATATGTGTATAAGTTTACGCAACGCTCGAAAAGCTAGTTATGTGTATAAGTTTAGAACTTAATGTTTAAGTTTTACAAACCTTTTGAATAAATGGATATCCATTAAATGTTCGTAATTTTCTAAACCAATATAATCATTTAAATTCTTTTGATTATTTTAGATCACAAACTTTAATGTCATTGGCGGTAAACATCAACGAAGTTGTCTGACGTTACATTCATACCTAACTCTAGCTGGGGATAACATTAAAGAAGAATCTCTGTATCAGGCGTGTGTATTAGCTTGGGCGACAGATATGGTATGTACACATATCCAAGTCCTACTTTACACTTTATTTATTTAGTAAATGTTGAATAATTTTACTTAATTTATAGATACATGCTTGTTTCATAATATCGGATGATATAGAGGACAAAGCGAATACACGGCGAGGTAAGCCTTGTTGGTACCTCATGCCGAAAGTGGGAATGCGAGCTATTAACGATATCATGCTCATCCGGGGTTTAATTTACGAATTTCTTTACGTTACCTTTGATGACCCAGGTATCGTCATTGATATGAAGCGATTGTTTAATAAGGTACGCAGAAATTTCGGTTTTAGAATTATTTTATACTCGTATAATAAAAGATTAACTTAAAACGGTACGCTCTGTTTTGCAGGCATTTTTGGTAACGGCTATTGGGCAACATTTAGACTACTCAGCATCACAAATTGTTGACCGCGACTATTCACACTTTACTATGGATACCTATGACAAAATAATAAAATACAAAACATCATACTACAGTATTCAATTGCCGGTATTGTTGGGAATGTATTTGGCCAATAAAACTGAAAATGAATCTCAAAATTACGTTGAGCTAATGTGTATGGATGTAGCTCGGCTATATCAAATGCAGGTAGGTTAATACTTTTATATACAACCTAAATCATACAAATAAGAGGTGTGTGGTGTAACTAGCATACATTATTATTTTAGGATGATTATTTCGACTGTTTTCGAGATCAAGATACTGGAAAATCGAGGACAGATATTCAAAATGCTAAATGCTCGTGGCTAGCAGTTAATGCGTTACAACGCTGCAATCACCCTCAAAAAATTGTATTCAAAACATGCTATGGTAGCAATGAAATAGCGCATATCGAGCGAATTCAACAGCTCTATAAGAAGTTGCAACTACCCCAAATATACAAAGAAGCAGAGAAGACACTGTACCATAGAATATCACAGCAAGCATTAGATTCAAAAGATGTTTTGCCCCCAAAGTTATTTTTAAACTTTTTAGATGTGATTTTAAACAGAAAGTTGTGAACTTAAGATCGAAATATGACTGACATAGATAAGAATTGGTTATTTTAAAAGGTGAGGCTTTTTTATTAAGTTTTCTTTTTACCTGCGTTTTCGTTGCTAGAATACATATTATGGTAAATTTGGGGGTGTGTAAAACTGTGAAACTTTTATTTTTATATAAAATAAACGATGAGTGAATTCTATATTATTTCAGTGTAATTCAAGGTTGACAAATAAGTTAGTGGACCTCGGCATACTGCGGAAAAAATTGAAACTAAATTTAAAAAAAATGGCACTGCCACTCAGAACATTCGGTGGCGCCATCATTTCAGATACGCCACTGACTGTGTTAACAAAATTACCCGAATTTATGATACTATAATCACGAATTAGTTACGTCAAAGAAAACTCAGTATGTAGTCTATCATAGTATATTCCAAAAATATAATGTTATACATAACATTGCTTTTATATCGAGTGTTACATTAAGAGCTGCAGTAACACTGGCCTTTGAACGACATAACTTAATTATACCATGACTAAAATCAACAATTAGTAAGAAAGAACCAAAAGAGAGAAACAACTAGAATTAAGATGTGTTTGTATCAGTGTACGACATTTTCAAATCTTATAGTACATTGAGTGGATAAAAAGCGCAAAACTAAATTTACAGAAATAAATCTTTAAATATTTAATTAAAGATTTTATCTTTTTTATGTAAATTGTTACGGTAGAAATCCTGAATACTCAATTGTTGGCGAAAAAAACTAAGAAATGTATAACACAATGTGTTAGGACCTTTTCAATAGATCATGCAGGGGCTCCGGGCCCTAGGTCCTGGGCCCTGGAGCGACAAGCGCGAAAGATGGCCTACTGTAGTTACCGACCTAATTTAATCAAAATACAGACCTGAAGGCGGTTCTGTATGTTGTATAATATACCTTACAGTACCAAGTGCAATTTACATTGATATAAAGTAAATGCGTGTTAAAACGAGTACAGGTTGTATTATGTGCTAATATAATTTTGACTAGTAAGCACCAATTGACTAAATATAATAACATACTCCTTATATAATTATTTACAACTTAGTTTTTTTAAGGGGCTAATAAAATTTAGCCAATGCTACACAGCTTCCGTTAGACAAAAACATTGAATCACTATAAGATAAACTATTGGTACAGTCACGTCTTAAAATAATGTATACTTACCTACCTTTTGACCTTCATTCGAATAGCAATCACTTTTAAAAATATTTATTTTTAGACCTGACAGTACATAACAAAATAACAAACATTTGAGCGACATTGTAATAATTGAAGCCTTAAAATAAATTATAGCAGTATTTGAACAATACTTAGGTACTACAAATAAACTAGGATTATAGTGATAGTGATAACAAACAGAAAAGAATAAAAACAAAGTATTTAAATATCAGACACTAACATTCATGAAGAGTAGATAGTAGCTAAATTTTAGTTTCTTAATAGAAAACATATCGTACATCATACTGAAATGATTGCGCAAACATTTATTTATCAAATACTACTTTATAATGAAAATATTTTTGTGAATTTCTAAACATGATTATTACATTTATAGAAATTAGATATATTTGTCAGATAACCCTCTACGTGTCTATTTTATTACCCAAATAATTAACATTCTTAATTGTAGTATTAGTATGTCTTTCATCAAGCTATTAATTTAACAGTCGTGGTTACGCAATACATTTGGTTCATTTTTATCAGACATACCCTGAGATACTATTTTTAAATACTATTAGTAATTTATTCATTAACTATAGTATATATGAATAATGACACTCCGTATTTAAAATTGTTAACACCAATACCATGTCTACCTATGATTTACTTTATCATAACATTGTTTTTGCTAAATGTAATGAAATAGGAAACTCAACGTTTAAATGGCATTTTAAAATGTAAATTGTAAATAAAAATCACAAAGCAATAGGAAACTACCGGCATGAAACATTGAAGATCAATTTTAAAATACTGTGTTACTACATAGTAAAAAGTTTTAGATATGTCGACACACGTTTGTGGGCATTTTATACACATTTTGTTACACTCGACAAGAATTCCGGAAACAAAGAGGAAAGAAGGTAGTTCGGTGGAAATTTGTGTCTGTGACATTAGGTAATATCGAGCCGACTACGTGCATACATCAAGTAAGTATTTTCAAAGTTGAATAAATACATGTTTCACATGACATATCTTAATATCGAAATCCAAGAGCTATCACGTAGGAATCACTTACCAAGCGTTTTTCTGTCTTTTCATGCAGGGTCGTTTTGTGAGTTCACTACAGGTAGTTGTGGTATATGCATGAGCCGTCTATGTGCTTCGGAGCCGGTCAAAGCGGCCACTGTTATGCCAGCCTGATACGCCGCCGGTATTCTTATGTGAGTAGTTCGAGTGCCTTGTTCTGACCACGCAGCGGCCCGCCACTCTCTGATCACATTCACTACTTGGCCTGGAATAAAAGAAAGAATTATAACAGGGGACAGCTGCAGTACAGATATAAGGACTCACTAAGCTATTGCTGCTTAATCCTTGCGTAATAAATACGGAATTTCAAAACAACGAAAACACAAATTCGGATACTTTATCAGATTTCTTTTTAATAATTCGACTAAATTCCGAATTTAGTAACATTGAAAAATATAATTGAAGTAATTATCCGAGCGCACATTTATATGTATACCTACATGCTTGCTGGTTATAAATAATTAACTCACCCAGGACATTAAACGTATGAAATCGTCGTTCAGGTACTACCATAAGCGGCGTCAAGTCCGTTTCAGGAGTAAACCTCGCCAGCAAATCCCTTGTCCTTACTAATAATACAGAAGGCGACGTCAAGCGCGGCCACAGAGTCGACTCTCGTACGCATTCCACCGGGTTGCAAAGGTAAACACCGCGAGGTGACACCCCAAACACCATTTGATGGTGCCATGCATCAGGGATTTCACCCTCGCAGCCAACTTGAAGATTTAAAGTTAATATTGGAACGGCTCCTGTAATGTTAAATAAAATTGGATTGACGAAATATACACAAGTTTAATTTAAAAAGTAAATTAATAATGCGGACAGTTAATATATACAGAAACAACAAGTATGACATGTTTATTTCCTCTACAAAATTGGGGACCTGTGTTTCTAAATTCAATCCCTGCACGATGTTCGTAAAAGATGATAATGGTATTGATTCGAATCCTCGGATTTCACTTTTTGTGTAGTTAAATGGACCCAATTACTCTTGTGGATGACCTGGATTCGTCCCTGTTTCGATGTCATCGAAGTCGTGTCACCTTTAGAAGTGGGAATTTTTATTTGTATACACGGAAGTATTTTGTTTCTTCTATGGTATAATAGGCAACCGACTTGCTCCTAGATCCGTCCTTGTTTTAAATCGTATATTGATACCACCACTAGTGGCTCTGTGAGCTGTAAACCGCGCGACTCACCCCCAACCCGTTGAAGATCGGATAAAAAAGTTGTTCAGACAAAAAAGTTGCATCTTAATAAGGGTAACAAAAAAGTTTTATGGCATATTTGATTTTTCGAAATGGCTGATATATGATTTTCTAAGTTTCAAACCCCTATATCTCAGCCGTTTTGAAAAATTTCCAAAAACTGAATCGACAAAAAATTCTCAATAAAAAAAAGACAATGATTAGTCTTGCGTGCTTAGGGCAACTAGTACCTACCTAAAGCGATCCAGTCGGCCAGCCAATGGCTCAGCGACACCGCCCGTTCGGGGTGTGTCGGGAAGAACCGAGCGGTCACCAGACCGTCGGACGCTTTCTGGATGCCCGCTACCAGGTCTGCGGCCGTGCAGCCGGCGACGGCGCGCGAGAATAAATACCTCAAATAATAAATAAATAGGTAAGGATAAATACACTCACTAATTGAGCTCGCTACCAAAGAAAATAAGAAATGCTCTACCCGCTTTTACTGATCTCTCTGAGGCTATGTATAAATCACCCTTGCCTTGGTACAAGTACAGTATTAGGTACTAATGTGTTTGGTCATGACATACCGATAATTTGAGGACAACATTTGCCATTTCTATATGCGTGTGTTACCTGTGTGTTTTATATACACTATCACGTCTTTATCCCAAACGGGGCAGACAGAGCCTAGGGCGGCAAGGCCCAGGCCACTTTTAGCGTGATGGTGGGCATGAAGGTGGAGAAAGGAAATCATAATAGTGATGGGTTGCTAACCGCATCGCCTATTGATAGATTCAGATTGTTGCCCATTACCTCGATTGGCTTTTACGATCTGCGCGGGAAGATAAGCAGCTGGTACATTCTATGTTTTTTCTTTTGTCCCAGAACAGCATGGTGCCTTATATTAGATGGTGAAATATGCAAAAAAACGATTTCAGTAGTAATTGCATACCTTGGTATAGGCGCAGCATTAGCTCTTTGTCTTGTACCAACAGCTGCATTGATTTTCTCTAAATTCACAGGCACACCTAGTGCAATCTGAAAAAAAGAATTAAGTGCAGTTCGTTACAGGTCACATGTGATGTGTGTGTAAGGAAATACTAAAGAATTTAATAACAATTAAACATCTGTATTTTATAACACGCCATGACCCAGATACGGTAATCATACATACATAATTAATGACATATGCTAAATTAACATTTATTAAGTTTATAAAAACTACTTTGTTTTCGTTACTTCACCTGGTCCCGTGAGCGTAGTTAGGCCGCGCTTTTAGAGACCCGCCATTACAATCGTTCTCTTTGCCTATTATGAAAATAAATACAGGATATATATTTTTTACCTATCCCTTTTTTTTGCACCCACCCAAATTTCTCTGACAACCTAAAAGTTGTCAGTTAGATAATGCTTTTAGCATTTAGCGCAAAAGGCAGCCTTATTACTAACCAATGTCTTTCAGGACACATCATCATCATCCGATCCGAGCGTAATCCCGGTTGCATGTTGCATCCTCAGCGGTAACGCTTTAGAGCCCAGGTTCCGCTACTTAACCTTGGTGATTTGACGAGGTTACTGGCTTTTACACAGAGCGACTGCCGTCTGACCTCCGCAACCCAAAGAGTAGAGCAGAACCAATCCTAGGATAGGTTTATACAAGCGCGGAAATGGCGTTCGGGTCCCTTGGCTTTACGTGCCTTCCGAAGCAAGGAATCGTCTTTCTTTTTGAACAAATTAGGTGATCCAACCCATCTGGCAAGCATGGAGAGTGTAGGCCAATCCTCTGACTGATCTGGCTAATATGTGGCTCTGGCAGTACAGAGAGGGTCGTGCTCCTGCAGTGGAGACTAAAAAATACCTGATCATGATGATGATGAGGTGATTAAAGCCTGCAATATCTGACTGGAAACAACTATTCACTAAGTTTGCTTTCAAGTGGGATTTGAACTAATGACCTTCAGATCACAAGGCAAACACCTTGGTCACTGGACCAAAGAGGCAGTCTTTTCAAACACATATATTAAGTTAATTTTTAAAAAATTTTAAATGATATCTCCGTTTTCTTTGAAATGATTTATTTTAAATGGGGCCAGCACTGGATCCCGGAAAATTCATGTAAAGCCTTAAAAGGAATAAATAATCCAGTTGCTCCTATACTACACTCACAAACACGTTAACAACAGCTGTGGCGCCGCAAGCAGAGGTGCCGATTTGTGTGACCTGCCGCTCGCAGGCTTCGCGCTCCGACCAGATCATGCTTCGCGGAGGCTCAACACAACTGGCATCCATTGTACTAGAACCAGCTGCCTCTGGATGAGGCTCGGAAACCTAAAGGAAAAGTAATAGTATTTTCAAAATTCAAGATTTATTTATTTATTTGACAAAGCATGTTACAGATATTCTTTTGTTTACAATTTTGACGAAGCATGTTGTTAATTGTTTTCTGTGACCCATTGACGTATCGCGGATCAATATTTTGTATTAGATCGTAAATAGTCTAGGTGAATTTAATTTATTTACTTTGTAATAATAAATCATCAATACTGTGTAAATAAGTTTTTTTGGCTTTTCTTCTCAGCTGTGATTGTTGCGTAATGCTAGTATCGGAAGCTTTTCTTTAAACTAATTAATAATTTAAATATACAATACTTGTACACAAAACTGAGTTCACCGACATGTACAAGTGACTGCATAGAAGACCATTTACTGAATAAACCACAGATTGGTCTGAGGAATAAACATTTGAATTATTTGTGAAACATGCTTGTCTTCTTTCATATTGAGTGTGTTAATATCTAACAATTTCTGTGCTTAAATACATCTGATATATGCTAGTAGTACACTCACATTATAATATAGTATTAAAACTATACAACATCCCTTTTAATTAAGTACAAATATTTTAAGGGCTGGTTCATGGAAGTAAGAAAAACGGTTTACAAGCAAAAAAATAAAAAATCGGCAGGGGACTTTTTTTTCCACTATTTCTAACAAAATTATTAAATTAATTACGACACCTCCTGTATGCGGACTACTAAAATTCATTCATAGTTGTAAACAATCATTGGCGCCGCCCATCGCATTCTATCTACCTCTCACTACGGCAGGTTGTTAATGATAGACAGAGACAAACGTATTTTAAAACTTCGAATTTCAGTGTTTAAAAATTTGTATTTGGGAAATTTCCTACAAATCCGGGACCGGGAGCAATGAACGGGAAAAATGTGTTTTCATGAACTGCATGATAAGTCTCATAGTTTGAATGAATGAATATTTTTTTCATTTACCTAAATGTCTAGGTACTTAAATAAGTTTCTATTAATAAATACAGATGCACTATCACGTCTTTATCCCTAACGGAGCAGACAGAGCCCAGGCTACTTTTACCGTGATGGTGGGCATGAAGGTAAATCATAATAATGATGGGTTGCTAACCACATCGCCTATTGAAATGATTCAGATTCTTGCCCATTCCCTCGATTGGCTTTCAAGATCTGCGGGGGAAGAGAAGCAGCTGGTAGTCACGTTCTGTTTTTTCTTGTCTCCCAGACCAGCATGGAAGAATTAATAAACTCAAATAAAAATAATTATTTATTTGTCGTTCTTGATATCTTGCAGGAAAATTTGCAAATTTAGTACAAGTTAGCTCACCACTTTGGCTTCATGGTCTTTATTGTTTTCAGCATCAGGTTTTTCTCCCATGAGTTTCTTGGCCATGTTAAGGTGGTACACTGTGGAGGACATATTGACAGCATCAAATGCTGACCTCTCTCCTTGGTTTACTTGATATGCAAAAGGACCTTCAGGATGCTGTTCACCATCTGAAAAAAAATACACAATAGCAAATTTGCAAACATATGTTTACTAATAGTAATAGAATTTTTAAATGATCAGGATTAAGATTTAAAAGATAACATGTTATTATGTCTGGTTAAATTGCAAATAGGAAATATGAACCTGTCCTGGCCTGGTCCTCCCAAAGTGTGACATGGCATGGCCAAATCTAGACTGGCACATAATCCTTACAACTATCTTCACCAAACTTCGCTTTATTTTTTGACAAAGTAAGCAAGTAGGGTCGCTTAGCCGGTTAGCGACCACCCTTCGGTTGGCGACCACTTAACGGACTTAGTGTCTTAAAATCAAGATAATACTATTTCTAGAGATAACACAAATAAAAAATAAATCTTACGTGTTTCTCAAATGATTATTTAATATGAATTAACACACCTCGAAACAAATGGTTTACCCTAGCACCAAAGAAAAATTACTCAATTCGCGTGATGATTCAGCGGTGTGTTATTGAGTAGTAAGTTAAAAAAATAATAGCACGACGCTTGGCGCTTAATGGTAAGATTCATTAGTTATTTCATGTTGTATACACAAGTAAGATTTTTTTTAGTACAATCGTTAAGTTTTCATATTAATTTAGTAGTATTTTGCTATTTTTATACTTTATTTTATAATAAAATCCAGTAGTCGGCAACCGAAGTGCATAATTGCAAAAATTTTGGATTGCGGCCACATGGTCGCAATCCGACGAATAAGACATTATTTTGTTTTGCTTATTCTGATCCTAATGGTTCATATAGGACAGTAACAATTTAGTGAGTGGCATTTATAAAGTGTAAAGATGCAATTCTTTAGTAAGCGACCACCAGTTTTAAAGGAACTTTGTTTAATTTACCTACAAACAGTGACGCTAAATAGGCGGCCGTTAACCAACACAATTGAAATAAAGACGTTGGTTTACGGCCACCGCAATTTAGTATGAGAAACAACGGCCGCAAACCGAAATAAGTATTTATGTTATTGGGAATGCGACCACGTGGAATTTTAGATACCTGTATCTGTTAAAAATTTATAAAAAATAGACAATATTTTTTTAACATAAACTAGGTGTGTGAAAAATATTTTTTATTTAAAGGCAAAATAAAACATATATTTTGAATCAGTTATAAATGTTTTATTGGTATATTTTAAATATTAAAATAGTGGTCGCAAACCAGCTTACTGGTGGTCGTAAACTGAAAAAAGTGGTTGCCAACCGGCGAAATGGCAATTATTTCACTTTTTCAGCTTTTTATAATATTTAATGGGTAAAAGTATTGTATTTTATGTTTTATATCTAAACTAGACTATACTTGGGACTAATTAACACTAACATAATAAATGTCGCATGTAGGTAACATTTTCTTTTACTCATCTGAAGTGAGTAACTCTAGCTGAGTTACTCACTTCAGATGAGTAAAAGAACTGGTCGCTAACCGGCTTCCTTACCCTACCCACATTAATATTCCATATATGACACAAATATAAAAGCCCTTCTGCACTATAATATAACTTAACAATTGTTGACAGGGTTACAGAATTTAAATATTAATTTCCCCACAAAATATACCACAAACATCATTTGTAAAATATGTAATACTAGCTGTGCCCGCGACTTCGTTCGCGTGGTTGTCGGAACGTAATGTTATATAGCCTAAAGCCTTCCTCTATAAATGGACTACCCAACAAAAAGAATTTTTCAAATTGGACCATTAGTTCCTGAGATTAGCGCGTTTAAACAAACAAACAAACTCTTCCGCTTTATAATATTAGTATAGATTTATACCTATACCAGAGCAAAGTATTGCGTAAATAATATAATAAGGACTATACTTACAATTTAACATTTCCCTGGGCGAAACTAAATCTCCACTAGAGACATGAAGGTTAACCGCAGCATTGGCTGGCCAGTGTGTCATGGTCCTACGCACCACTAGCTTCTCTCCTTTGGCATTCACATGAGTTATAAATGGTCCATAGTTTGTCAGTTTCTTAGAGTCATCCCCCACATCTCCCTGTCCAGAAACTACCCCATGACTAGTTGATGGCACATTGTAAATTGTTTTTGCATCACGAGACCCAGAAGCCAGAGCCAGAAGAACAGCAGGCGGATTAGAACTTGGTCCTGGCAAATATTCTGGAGAAGTTCCCCTAATAACTGCAACTGCAGCAACAGGCTCATTTTCTTCAGGCAAATTACTAGCTGCCTCCAAATCTGCATCCGGTGTAGATTCATCACCAGTATCTACCTCACAGGATGGTCCTGGATCGAAATCCATTTCCAGAAAGTCCATGTCCGGACTTGAAGCACGGGAGCCGTCTCTACCAGCTGGGGCCCCTTGCTGCGCTTGATAATTTGGAGGTGTTGGCAAATGTCTGTCTAAAGGTAGACCCATGTCTAAACTAAAGAATGAGCTAGGCAAATCTGCTAAATGCTGTCCACCTCTATAAGTGTAAATACAGCCATCCTCTGACCCCAGAGAGTAATCATCATTGCCAGTGTCACTGGAGCTGTCATCAGCATCCAGATTCGACTTATTCAGTTTTAGAGTTGAAGGTCTTTTCCTGTTTTCCCTGCAATTGACATTTTCTGTGTCTCTACTGCTGCCACTTGTTGATGGTGCATTGTAAGCATTTCCTGCTTTGTCCACACACGATCTATATCGCTGGCGAACCTGCGCATCGCCGTCACATGTGTTTGGATCTGCTTTACTATTGCTTGCGGCTTCCGAAATGTCAGCAAAAGAATTGTTCCTATTAGAACCGTGATTGCTACCGCTCGCGTTTTTGTTACACTCTAAACTGTTCTCACTCGCTCTGCTACACTGTGGGGTCGATTCATTAGAGGAAGAGTTGAGATTTCTTGGCACAGGTCCGTTTTGTGGAGTTGAATTAGAATCTGTTGCATGCGACGCAGATGTAAACACATTTTCGACATTATCGTTAATGCTCCTCTGTTTAGTGGTTGCCTTGCAGTTAGTGCTTTTCTCGGCGTCACTATCGAGGCGAAGGGAGTTCCTCGTCGAAGCAGAATCTTTATTTGCATCCATAATAACAATAGAAAAAATAAAATAATAATCTCTAAAACCGTCTGCCTTAAACTACTATTATATTTAAGGTTACCCGATCAAAGTACATGCTAGATAAGCACACGGTAAGATTGTTCAGGATAATTATCACATACACCAGTTATTAACTCAAAAACTATATGAAGAATTGATCGCACAAATCGCAATTTTATAAACAAAAACTTCATTCAAGATTTCCATCCATTTGACAAATAATGTCGTTTGACTGACAGCAGTTGACTTGACAATTTTGTCGGGGTTGCTACAATAAAAAATCGAATTATGGTCGGGCGCACAGAGTACTTTTGTATAAAGTCGGGCGTACCGTACACTATGCTGAATTTCATATCCTTTAGGCAATTTAGGACATAGTTCTTTCTATCTAATTTGTGACATACTATCTAATTTGTGATTTCAGATACAGATTTTTATATAGTCCAAGATCCCAGAGCGAGCAGATATAAGGTCACATAGACATAACTTATTTTCACACGGATGAAACCTCAGGCTGTGCCTCAGGTCCTCAGTAGGGTCTCGTGTACTTTGAATACCAGCGTGTTTGTGGATCTCGCCTTGTGACACCTGTGCAGGTATCAGGTAAGAAAGGTAGCTAAAAATAAGAGTAACCTAACTTAGTACGATCTGACTAAGGTCGCTCGCTGGAAAGCGCTGAACGCAGGCCGCTCTAAATCAGTCATTTTGGAAATCCCTGGGAGAGGCCTATGTCCAGCAGTGGACGTTATGCGGCTGAGACGATAATGATGAAATGGCCAACAATGTTATCAACTTCAAGCTGCCTAAAGGCAGATACGAAGCTTGACGATTGTCATCTAATGATGACAGTCCAACCAACTGCTTAACGTGCCTTTCGAAGCATGGAGGAAGTTCGACATAATATGTCGAACTTCCTCCTTGCTTGGCATGCAAGGGGATGGATCACGATAAGTGAAAAAAGTGATTTTATGATCTTAATCATAAAATCAGTACAAATCCAGTGATACATCCGCATATCACCAATCTGAGAGATAACAAAAACTGGTAGGCACTGGAATGATATAAGTTTCGGTAATATCAGGCCTGTGTCACTCCCCATTTAGGTATCATAAACATAAATATCTTGTATATGCAATTATTCAATAACCCAAGGACTCTTGCCATCAGGTAGCGAGCGACTTGTGTAAAACTTTTCGCACAAATGCATTAGGACGGTTACCGTCAAGCAGACGAGCCGATCGTAAGACCACAGCCAAATCGTTTTATTACTTTCGGATTTTTCTTCTCCACTTCTACTTATCCTTGAAGAAGAAAAAGCTTGGGAATCGCTACGATAGATGGCGTTGGCTGGGTGACTGTTAAACCCGCAACCAGTTTATAGGAAGAAAAGATTAAGGGTTGGATTGGAACACATCTTTTAGGACAAAACAGCATTTTCCTACACCACGGAATCAGCGATCCCGCGGCGTTCCGTCTCTCCCTCTCTCTCTAGCAAATGACGGTTCTGAGCGACAAAAAAGGATAGCAGCATAGAATATGCTGTTCCGTGCTGACAGATACTCGTATGTCCCAAACCTAAATGTAATAAGGTAATATCTGTTAGTTATTTAATGCCACTGTTCAGAAATTAACAAATTGTTTTTATATTTCAATTAGGTACATACTAAACATTTTTTCCAATCATGATTTCTGAGAAATTATTGTCTAATTAATAAAGCATTTGCTCTTTCATTTTCATCCTATTTGACCCCATAAGTAAAAAGTAAGAAGCAAGAAATTTGGTTTCCCATTAATTCAAATTTGCAATTGCCATAATTTGTCACGTCGTTTCGTCACGTATTTTACGTGACGTCAAATAGGATGAAAATGAAACATAGTGGTCGGTCACTACTGGAAACAATCGGGATTTTAATTTGTACAGCAGATAAGATAATCTGTGAGTTTAAACGAGTACCTATGTCACAGTGAAATGGTAGCATTCGCAATTTTATAAAACGGTAAGCCATATTACGAGTATGTACCTACTTCTTATGTACTTCAAAATTATAAACCAGCCTTTATAAAATGCAGGAATTTCCTGGTTGATTAACTTGCATTACAATACTTTAACAAAAAAATAACATTTTTTCCCATTCACCTAATTATGTCAAAAAATAAATAAATTGAAGAATCAACTTTTCATTCATACAGATAATAATCTAATTAATTTGGTAATTTTATTACCAGTTTCTAACAATACCGACCATCTCAAGCCGTGTTCGTTGCGCCAGTTTTTAACAAACATTGTTTGTTACATTCGAAACGTTAAAATATAAAATAAAATAAACGTTTCCCCTGCTCGGAGACGAACACAGGGATGTTTTCACAAACTCCGGCAAACAGGTTCAAGCTCAGGGTTCAAGTGTATTTGCTTAACAAAACATTTAGGCCACGCCCCTTTTTAGGGGTCCGTAGCCAAATGGCAAATAACGGAACCCTTATAGATTCGTCATGTCTGTCTGTCCGTCCGTATGTCGCAGCCGCTTTTTTCTGAAACTATAAGAATTATTCTATTGAAACTTACGTACGTAGATGTATTCTGTGAACCGCATTAAGATTCTCACACAAAAATAGAAAAAAAAACCAATAAATTTTGGGGGTTCCCCATACTTAGAACTAGAACTTATCTCTAGAACTTTTTTTTCTAATCTGAATAGTTTGCGCGAGAGACACTTCCAAAGTGGAAAATGTGCCCCCCCCCCTGTAACTTCTAAAATAAGAGAATGATAAAACTAAAAGAAATATATGATGTACTGTACCATGCAAACTTCCACCGAAAATTGGTTTGAACGAGATCTAGTAAGTAGTTTTTTTTTAATACTTAAAATCGTAAACCGCAATTTACCTTTAGAACTTTTATATTATGTTACTTGCTGCTACGGAACCCTTCATGGGCGAGTCCGACTCACACTTGGCCGCTTTTTTATATGTTCAAAAACTGGCGCAGCGGACGAGGCTTTACACTATCACCAATGTATAAATACTTTTAAAAATATAAAACGTAAATTTTAATAACTAGATTCCATAATACCCAATTAAAACGTAGTGGTTATTTATCTTTGTCCCCAATTACCCAAACTCGCAAGTTTTTACCTCCAGTCTTAAAAGTCACATAAATGTACGAGTATACTCATAGCTCCACTTTTTAAATTGTTGTTTTGATATTTTTAATGGCGGTCTAAACATATAATTTGCCGATATATTAACAATAAACCGATGTCTATAATATAATAATAAACAATGGTACTTAAAGAAAGTAATACAGCAGCCTTTTATAATATGTATTACTTTAAATACATTTTTAAAAGTGATCATTTTAAATAGTATATAAAATATTATTACAAAATAGAAAATGCACTGTTCCTACACCTACCTAAATACATAACCTTTATTTAAACCCTTAGTCCATTATACCTATTCGAAATATTGATGCCTCAAAGAGGTAGATTCGATAATGCGTTAATCCCAACCATCAACCGCTGATTCAGAAGTCAAAGATAGGGCTAATACACATTTCACAGATGTGTATTCACAGTTACTAAATTATAATAAATTTAATTTTAGACTAGATATTACAGTTTATAATTTCTTGCCATTAAAAGGCGTTGGAAGACTTTGGACTGCCCTATTTTATCGTGTCTGCACTCCGCACAAAATCGATACATGACATCAACACAACATAATTTATAAAAATAGTTTATATTTTTTTATAATTAATTTGTTTACATGGCGTAGTTGAACAAGACCGTTGTGATTTTTTGCACAATCTTCCAACCCCTTTAGGATTTTATACGTGTCTATATCAAATGGTGCGAACGCAGCGAGCGCCAAATTTTGTAACAAGAACAAATCAACAGCGAATAACAATTGGAGTCCCTAGGCGCACTTGCAAATATCATGTGTTTTCCACTTGCGCTACGTAAGAGAAAAAATCTGTGTTAATGTTCATATAATACCTATTATGTACACAAATTATGTAACTTCCATTCAAGAGAACAATCCAGCTTCAGAACACTGAATAATTTAAATAAAAATATTGTCATTATGATGTGAAATTTCCCACCCTCTTATAATATGTCATGTTTTTTATATTACTGTTTTCTTTTATAAATCATATCAAGCAGTTTCGTAATCAGGTTGGGAAAATTATCACCAACCGTGTGTGGTAATGACTTAGTTTTCTGAACTATTCGATTGTATGTTGACTTTTCGAACTCCCTGTACAGTAGCGGCAGCTGCAGTTCCTCGTAAAGCTGCTTGATTCGCTGAACTTTCTCTGGGTCTTTGCTGCCGTAGTTTTCTTCAAACAGCGCTCGCTGTTCAGCATTGCAGCGCTGCAGCGCGTTAACTGCCAACCATGTGCATTTGCCTTCTTGGATATCTGTTCCCGCTTTCCCGCTAACACTTTCGTCAGAGTAACAGTCGATGTAATCATCCTGAAAATAAAATCAAGTCATGATGATAAAACAGATTCAAAAAGCGATTTCGACAATAAGCAATGAAATATTAAATCTTCAAGAAACCTAAATTTTTTCTCGTTTCTACTACTACTAAAATCTACAAAATACTAGCGTTTGAGTGAGAGATCTCTTACTCAAACGCTAGTATTTTGTAGATTTTAATCAGTCGATCACAAAAAAAATATCTAAATAAATAAAATTATAAAATGCATGTAAAAATCTCATATCACATAAAATAACATCAGCTGGCTCTCTAAGTATGGTTTCCTAATGAGGCTAAAACTACTCGGTAATAAAATATAATAAGACTATTAGTTCTGTAACAGTAAGTACTAATTTCAACCAACCAACCTGAACTTGAAAGTATTTCCCAATTTCCAAGAGAATCGTCTCAGCAGATTCCTGCGCCTTCTTGTCAGTATTATCCGTCATGTACAAAGCGAGGAAGCAGGGCAGTTTGTACGTGTAGTAGGCAGCCTTGTATTTGACGATAGCGTAGTAGCGGTCTATCGTGAACAGACTGTAGTCATTCTTGTTCCGGTGTGCCATCGTGTAGTCTAAATGCTGCCCTATCGAGGTAAAGAGTAAAGTCTGAAAACAGAAAGAATTATAACTTTACTGGTAATTTTAAATTCGCTGTTCAGTATTATATGAGGCGTTACAAGCATAAATAAATTGGTTACAAGCATAAATAAATTGCCTGAAAAGATTATTTTGATCGAAATTGTGTGGCTTGAGACTTCTTCGTGTGGGCGTCGCGAATCACATTCGCCCTGAGGATAGCTTCCGGATAAGGTCAAAAGCTGACTTTTGACGTGAGTTACCCGTTTATACAAATAATGACTGTGTCTCAAGTTACTTTTAACCAAAAGCACAGGTAGGAAACTTCATAGAAGCGGAGTATTATTTATGCCTACACTACTAAAAACGAAACTATACATCCGTGCATACGTCTATGCGTGTGTGTTCGCACGCTCTCGCCCCTCGACAAGGCGAGAACGGGGGAGAGGTGCGGGAACGAGGGTATCGGGGACGCATATTGCGCGGGATCTTAGGAGATTCCATACTGTATCAATAAATTCAAAATATCTTTATTATCATAGGATATTTATAATATCTCTTAATAATAGTCACTTTGTTTTGTTTTGCACAAATGTTGACGTCAAATCGTTACTTAAAGCTAAGTTTACGCCGCTTCCTAGGCGCAAGTGCAGAAGAAGCGGCAACAAACTGCACTGCACGTTTTCTCCAAAGACGTCAACTAAAAAACTAAAAACTTAAAATTAGTTATATAGATGGACAGAGATTACATTGTTTATTATGTCATAATTAAATTGAATTATAAGAATTACGAAATTTAAAATAATGTCAATTTGTAAATTTAGTATGTACCAATGTACCTAAATTATGACATGTCTAAGTATACAAACCTTTAAGAGGGACCCGCGCCAAGCTCAAGCCAGACCTTTTTGTCTTTAAGATAGTCATCGGTCCTATAATAAGCCTTCTCACAAAGTACTTTCTTTACATAAGCTTTGAATTTTCTGTCTGGCATATCAAGGACCGATTCTGACAATTTATTATAAAAAAGTATACACTTCGCCATAAAAGACTTACTGACTTTATTCAGCCTGTAATACGGGCTAACTAAGTCATTCTTATTACGTAAATTTCTATCTGTAAAATCACTTACTTTATTGAACATGGAAATATTTTTCCTTACATACATTATATTTTCAAATATGAATTGTGATGCAAAAGTAAGTATACCTATTTCCTTGAATAATTCCCTCAGTGAGTCTCTCGATCCTAAACCGTAAATAGCACGAATTGCTCTTTTTTGTAAAAGAAAAATAGTCTGAATGTCCGCTGCACTTCCCCATAGAAGTATCCCATAAGACATTAGACTGTGAAAGTAACTAAAGTACACTTGTCTAGCAGTTGCTACATCTGTCAATTGTCTTATTCTCCTAACAGCGTAAGCCGCAGAGCTAAGCCTGTTAGAAAGTTTAGTTATATGAGCGCCCCATTGAAGTTTCGAATCAATTGTGATTCCTAAAAAGGTAGTACTTTCAACCAGATCGAGTTTCTGACCATTAATTAGTATGTCAACACAGGCTTGATTCACATTAGGAAGAGAGAATCGAATGCATTGGGTCTTGTTCGCATTTAACCTGAGGTTATTGGCCGAAAACCAATCAGAAATTAAAGATAAGGTGCTGTTCACCGCGCTAGCATCACTGTTATGTCGATCTATTTTAAATATTAGCGAGGTGTCATCAGCAAACAGCACCATGTCAGCCTCTTTCTCAACCATGTAAGGCAAGTCATTGACATAAACTAAGAAAAGGAACGGTCCTAGAATTGAACCTTGGGGTACGCCCATTTTCACATTAGACCCGTGTGATTTTACGCCGTTTATATCAACAGTTTGAAGCCTATCAGTTAAGTAAGATTCTATTAATTTAATTGACTTATCATCAAAACCGTATTGACGAAATTTGAGCAAAAGTGTTGGATGATCAACGCAATCAAATGCTTTAGAAAGATCGCAAAATGATCCAATTGCATCATTTCTGTTTTCCCACGCGTCGTAGATATTAGTAATAAGTGCTACTCCTGCATCGGTGGTCGATTTTCCAGCAGTAAAGCCGTATTGTTGGCTATGGAAAAGATTATTGGTCTTAAAGTGGAGTAGCATTTGATTGAGCATTATCTTTTCGAACACCTTACTTAAAACTGGCAGAATAGAAATAGGTCTGTAGTTGCCAGGGTCTGTTTTTTCTCCTTTTTTGAATAAGGGGATTAGTTTACTACATTTCATTAAGTTAGGGAATATGCCTTCATCAATACATTCGTTAAATATAAAAGCTAAATCGGCAGCAATTATGTGTATTATATGACTTACTACGGCTACTGACATGCCCCAGTGATCTTCTGATTTTTTTAAATTTAACTGTTTAAAAGCATCTATTATATCGCTAGGGCTAACATGCTTAAAATTAAATTTAGAATCACAAGGGCTAACATTACTCTTAAGCAAAGCCTCAGCACGCTGGGCGCTAGAACTCACATTAGAAGTGAGTTCCAAAGGAATGTTAGTAAAATAATCATCAAATATATTTACTATTTCTTCAGTTTTTGAAGTATTTTTACCATTACATTTGATTCGGCAAATATTTTCTTTGGTTTTATTTTTACCTGTTTCCTTATTTATGACACTCCATGTTTCTTTAATTTTATTAGGAGCATTATTTATTTTTTTGCTAATACTATTCGACTTCGCTCGTCTACAAACTTTTTTAAATATTTTAGAATAATTTCTAACATATTCTATAAAAGAAGGATTAAAGTTATATTGTTTTTGGGCATATAGATCATATAACCTGTTTCTACTTATGTAGATGCCGGTAGTAGCCCATTCACTAAACTGTGATTTACTATGAACTACTACTCTTTTTTGTTTTAATGTTTTAGAATACTCAGAGGAAACAGTACTAAATAGTTTATTATAATGGTCGTCAGGATTATTTCCTGTATATACCAGTGATAATAATTTGTTATCTAAATTATTTTTAAGTTTTTTTATGTTTTTAGAAGTAATTGGTCTACACAAGATCTTATCTTTTCTCAAATTACTAGTGGACTCTTTGACAAAAGCTACATATACACCAGAATGATCTGAAGGCAATTTGTTGATAACAGATTTATCACAATATTGAATATTACTAAAAATATTATCAAGACATGTGCCAGATGTAGCTGTAATTCTGGTTGGCTCAAAAAATAAGTTTTCTAATCCATAACACTTAAAAAGATTTAGGAATTGTGTGCTCTTTGGATTATGTACTAAAATATTAACATTAAAATCACCGCAAATAATTAAATTCTTTTTACTAGTTGAACAGGACTTAAGAACCTGGTCCATTGCTTTTAAAAAACTTTTGAAATTACTGTATAAAATACTCTTATGTAGTAAAGTGCTCATTATAAGCATAATGAAAATATTACAATTGAGAAACTGAATCATGTTAATAGGCGATGCGGATACATCACTAATTTGATTCCCTTTTTCCATGTTTACGCCTACCATCACGTTAAAGGTGGCCCTTGGGACGGCCCTGGACTCCAGTCAACCCCGTTAGAGAAAAAGACGTAATAAATGTGTATGTAATTTATCTATAGTATATATAATATCTAAATTAACATTTATTATTCTAGTATTATTATTTGTAGGTAGGTACTTTGTACGTAAGATTTGTACATCAAAATTAAATAATGTCTTTAAATATTAGCATTGTGGAGGTGTACTTAATGTATAAAAAAACTGACTTTACGTAAATATAAAACATAGTGTAACACAGAAATTTTGATACTTTGAGAGCTAAGATAGTATGTTTTATAGTTATGCAAATATATGTATTAATTCTGATAGTTCCCAGTTAGCAGATTTTTTATTTCAAGTGATCTGTGATGGATCTCGTAGCTTTTTTACGTAGTGAATCCTGTTACTGGGTATATCCCATTCGTCACCACTGGGGACGAGTGGAATGTAAAATAATAGTAATTCCCAATCGTCCCAATTTCCCCAATTGGGACGACGCAGTGGTGACAATCAAAACACACAAAACTAAAAATTGACCCATTTGTCCCCAGTGGGGTCGTGGGGAAGTGTGTAAATGTGGCGTTTCAAGCTAAATGGTAATTGAAACTTAAAACGCCACATATTTACACATGGTGCTACTAATGAAATATGTTCAAAAATAATAATGCATACCTCATTAAAAAGCTCCATTATATTGGCGTAGTAAGGTTTCTCTCCGAAGAAAGTTTTCAACGTGTTGAATATAGACGTGTAAATGAGGATAGAGTCGTTGACGGCTCCCAACCCCACGTCAGGCAGCCGGTACCAACAGGGGACCCCGCGGCGGGTCGTCGACCCGTCCATCACGTCGTCGAGAACTAATAAGTATGCCTGTAACTGTTTGAAACATACATTGCATATGAATGAACCTAGATGTTAGATTATGGGCGTATACCCGTGTGGTTCCGGGTTAGAATAGGACCACTCCATCGTGTTTGTGTGAGTATGTTAATAAACAAGTTAAATTGATGGCAATCATTTCAAATGCATATACATATATGTATATTATGCCTGTATATACAATACATATATGGGAGAGCAATACAATTTTTTTTTAACATTTTATTTTACTACTGTCAGCATACATAATACCTATTAGCCATGCAAAATTACAGCTATTTAGTTCTAACAGTCTGCTAAGGTTCAGATGGACTGACGGACACACCGAAACTCTAAGAACTCCTTGTAGAGAACTTTAAAAAGATAAGTCCCTATATTATACATAAATATTCATGTGTATTTCTTACCATTTCTACACACCATCCCATAACTCGTGCTAATATTAATGACTCTTCAGTCACTTTTTCCGGTGCCGCAAGCAATTCATACGCTAATACTGTTGTCAGCCCACGGGTTTTCTTCCCACCAGCTAGGTTGTAATCTAAGACCTAAAAAAATTTTATTAGGAGGGAGCATAATTCAAGTTTTCTTTATAATCTATAAATCTATTTAATAAGATTAAGAGTCCCCTTACCCAAGACAAAATCAGAGTTTCCCATACAAACGTAGTCTACGTTTTATTCCGAAACGAAATGTCAGATTTCAGTAAAAATTTGTAACTTTAAAGATATTGCACATATCTAGGGTTATAATTAGTTTTCACAGTCAAAATATGACCTTTAAAGAGAACATAGTGCATTATATAATTTTTGACCATTAGTATGGAAAACTTTTAAACCCTTATATTTTCTTTCAAGTTCATATTTTGACTGTGAAAACCAATTATAACCTTAGATATATGCAATTTCTTTAAAGTTACAAATTTTTACCGAAATCTAACATGTCGTTTCGAAATAAAACGTAAACTACGTTTGTATGGGAAAGTCTAGGGTAAGGAGATTCTTAACAACACAAAAACGAGTCTACCTAAGGAGTCTTCATATACCTCTATAAATAGTTCAATAATTTTTTCTTAAATTGTTTTACAACTAAGTCAATAATTTAAAACCAACCCCTTAATGTTTCCAGTGCAAAGGTGCCTAGTGCACTAGCGGCATTGCCACGCTGTATCGCAATAACCATCCTTTGCACCAAAACGGTGCCAGAGCGGGAGTCCCCAGTCGTCTTGGCTTTTATAATTAATTTCTAAGTAATTAAGGCATTAATGACTATGTGACACTTAGAGCACTGCTACACTCTACTCTTCAGTGGGCTCTGTATATTAGTCCTTTAAAGTAAATAGTAGCAGATTTTTTTTTAATAGCTTATATTAGCCAACAATATCTATTTTTATTATATATTTTTTTTATTTTTTATTAAATGTTTAGTTGTTTGTTACTGGGGTGTCTTTTCGTGACAAAAAAGCCTCTTCCACTCCTATCTTATTTTGGCTTTTTGATGCAATAATAGACCTGCTGTCTTCTTAATGTCGTCAAACCAAGTTTTTTAGTTCAATAGTAGACATAGCAGTGAATAAATTTACAAACCCTTTTTATCCAACTGGCGACGTCAGGTACTTCAGTGAAGTGAGGTGTCCTCAACACAGAGTCCATAATGCAAGGCAGAACATCTTGGAAAGTTTCTTTCTCTTTATTTGTCTGGGACATGGACACATTAGCTGCCATCCTTACTGTCCCCACTGTTTGTATTGATCTGAAATAAAATGTATGATAAATAATACTACAATTAATCTTATTAATCTTTATGCATTCCCGGTTGCATCCTCAGCTGTGACAGTTTGGAGCCTGGGGTGTGCTTTCCGAAGAAATAACTGAAAGTCAAAATATTTGGTTATAGTTTTACGACCGGCCGCCTGCCTGACATCAACTCTCTTTGGGAATGCATTAGTGTGAAAAGTTTTACAACCGGTAGCTAACTGACATAAACTCTCCTTCGGAATGTAGTTGAAGCACAAGATGTTTGTGCTTACTCCTTTAGTCGCCTCTTACGACATCCACAGGAAGAGATGGAGTGGTCCTTTTCTAGGCCGGAAGCCACACAGCACATAAAAACTAAAATTTAAATAATAATTGAAAATAATTCTAAGCAGACAGGCCCTGGGCTTTGTCTGCCCCATTGTAGTAGAACATAGGGTCTACAACTATTTTATACCATCTGCAACTTATTCTTCTTAATTAACAGGTACATAGGTAATAATAATAATAATAACACTTTATTGCACCAAAACACTTGAAAAAACTTCAATACAAAAAAAGAAATAAACGGTGTACAATAGGCGGCCTTATCGCCAAGGCAATCTCTTACAGGCTACCCGTTTTCTAACCCCCCCCCCCCCCCCCCCAACCTAACCATAAAATATGTATAAGGTCAAACAAAATATACTGAAACTACTTGGAGGACCCATTTAGTTCATATACTTCTAAAAACTTTCCCCAAGAAACATGTACAACACCTGGCACATAAGTTGACCCAAAATGGCGGCTCTGCGCAGGTATAATTAGAGGGAAAAGTGTGCGCAGTGACCGCCATTTTGGGTCAACTTATGTGCCGGGTATTGTATGTATTTAATTATGAAAAAAATGTTTGGTGTAAGTAGATTAATGCTGTGCTTATGATGTTGGTTTTTAATTTATTTTCAGGGAATTGTTAATCAGTAACAAGGACTGTTGGCCTACCTTTAGTACAGGAATGATATTCCAATCTTTGAGAGGTGACATTTTAGGTTTTTGTATCCACAAATTCAATTTTCTACTGAGGTACAAAAACACCTTGGTCTTCCATACCCAAACACATTGTAGGTAGTATATTGTGAATAATCAGTCTGATAAATAAAGACTGCTTTTGTGCATAACTTGTTTGTGTATGAGGAACACAGCACAATGGTTAATCAGATATGGGCCCACTTTGCTTATTATGTAAATACGCCATCTATTTGTACATTTTCCTCATAAAATTTTCAATACAGACTTGACCTTGTATTAATCTCCTTCACTCCTACTTAAGAACGTAATACTGGAACAAAATTTATCTCCAGTACCTATCTAAAGTAGGTAGAATAGTCCTCCTTTCTTTATATTCTTACTCACAAAATATTTTAAATAAATATACTTTTTTATTGAAGAACTCTAAAATACATGATAAAAGTGGAAAGTGCAAATAAATAGGAAAAAGTTAAATAAAATAAATTCTTGGCGTTATCAAAAGTTCAGTCCTTACCTTGCATAGTTTCCATGATTGCTAAATATTTTGCTGGTTTTATTTATCAACCTCAAAAATGTCGTAGAATTCATTATTTACCAGATAATGTAATTTTTACACCAAACAAAACTTTCACTTGAAAAATTCTTACACAGCCCAGCCGCATTCCATTACAAATGACACGACTGACAATGACATACATACATGACATAAAACGTCCGACTATTTCCACTTGATTGGCAAGTTAATGACAGTGATAGATCGGTGGTTTTCTATTTTTATAAGGATGTGGGTAGACACAGACATAAAAGTGGACATACGTAGGCAAGCCATTTTTTAGCCGAATGTGAAAAGAATAATAAAGCTCCACTCCACATAATGAATTTTTAAGAATCGCCTTACCCTAGACTTTCCCATACAAACGTAGTCTACGTTTTATTTTGAAACGACATGTCAGATCTTGGTCAAAATTTGTAACTTTAAAGAAATTGCGTTTATCGAGGGTTATAATTGGTTTTCACAGTCAAAATATGAACTTGAAAGAAAATATAAGGGTGTAGACATTTTCCATACTGATGGTCAAAAATGATATAATACACTATATTCTCTTTCAAGTTCATATTTTGACTGTGAAAACCAATTGTAACCCTCGATATATGCAATTTCTTTAAAGTTGCAAATTTTTACCGAGATCTGACATGTCGTTTCAAAATAAAACGTAGACTACGTTTGTATGGGAAACTCTAATTCTGTCTAGGGTAAGGGAACTCTTAATTCTCGTAATATTTATTAAACATTATAGTCTTGGTCTTCTTGACTAACATCGGCAACATTATGACTCTTGCGCTAGATAGCTTGGTCAAGGGTCAGATTCAGAAGGTAGTACTCCTGGACACGGCACGAAAATTATACTGAAAGTTTTTAAGGGCTAGTCAGTCCATATTACTGCTCAATTATCCTGGGTCGGCAGGCCGGTGCCGCCCTATTATTTTAAATACCTATGTCTATGTAAGAAAATTAAAAATGTAGGTACAGCTATGGATGGAAACATAATCAAGCGCATAACATGAACCCATCAAATGTATATATCACTTAAGTAGGCGGTACATACCTACCTAAAAACTACATCACGATTTCTTCCAAAACTGTTACGCGACACGACGTTAGGTACTGCTGTTGTTGACTTGCTGCACTTGCTGCTGTACTGTATGGTTTGGTATGACGCATCATCATAGCGGACATATTATTGGCCGACAGTTGACGCTACGACATGCGACAGTCATTTTACGTTTTCGAGCACAGTCCTATCACTACTAGACCTGCATAGTGCGTGGCCACTTTAGTCTTGTGCTACAATTGCATTCCCAAGAAGGGTTGCAACCGGGAACGCGCTTAGACAAAGAAGATACTCTTCTATAGTATTTATCTATCCATCCATCAGGTATTTTTTAGTCTCTACTGCAGGAGCACGACCCCTCTTTACCAGAGCCATATACACTGGTATTACTACTATAGGTTACTGGTATCTAACGCATAACCTTTTTGGTGCAAGTTCAGTCCATGATACTGAACTACTTTCCATAAAAACCAATATCAAAAAACTTGGGCTTCCCATATTTACAGCACACAGCCAAATCGATTTTGTATGGGAAGACGAAATTTTTTTTTTGTTTTTCTATAATGGTTGGAAAGTAGTTTAGTATAATGGACTGAACTTGCACTAAAAACGTTATGCGTTAGATACCAGTAGCCCTGTATAAGCCAGAGCAGTCAGAGGATTTGGCCTACACTCTCCACTCTGGCCAGAGGTGGGTTGGAGTTGGAGATCTCATTGATGTTTATAGGCTTTGTTTAGCTTTTGTTTCGCCTTCTACGACATCAATGGGGAGACTTGGAGTGGTCCTATTCTACTCTGCCGGGAACCACTCAGCATATAATTTATTATAATCCGCTGTTAGTTAATATTTACCTTATGCGAGCGAAGTTCTCAGGGTCAACATTTGAACAAACGAGACATCGATTCTTTGAAGAAAACTCGCAACAAGTGGCAACGACGTCGTCGTAGGCGGCAGCCCAGATAAAACTACTTATTAGATAATCATCATTACCGTGCTTATCATTAGGTATAGTCACCTAAAGAACCTAAAAGCACCTAAAGAAGAAGAAGGTAAAGTCGGAATCTTCGATCGGAGCTTTAAGTTGACAGGCGAGTAGATTTATGTAGCCAATAGAAATTTTTAATTCGAACATGAGCCAAATTCGCGAATTTAGAATTCCCGGCATTATTTATTTATATAATGTTGTAGTTTTAGGAATCCGGGTTAGAATAGGAACCACTACATTTCCTGTGGATGTTGTAAGAGGCGACTAAAGAACTAAGCACAAACATCTCGTGCTACAATTGCATTCCCAAGAAGAGTTGACGTCAGGCAGGCGGCCGGTCGTAAAAGTATAGCCAAATAATTTAAACTGTTCCGGCTATTTCCTCTCCATTTTGCAAGGTCTTTGGCATCCTTGGGTGACCATTGACATGCATTTTATATTTGGAGCAGAAAAAGCGGGAAAGCGCACCCCGGGCCCACAGGCAGCACAGCTGAGGATGTCACCGCGAACGCGCTTAGCCGCAGAAAATCATGAAGTAGGTTTAAGAAATAAAATACTTTATATATAAGTAGATTCTTATTTATTCACAGCATTCATTTATTTTTCGACATGACAATGTAGATAACATTATTACAGTGTAGTAGGTACTATGACTACCTAAAACATATTTGCAACTATCAAATAATCACTAATACATCATACTTAAATTCGAAGAATAGGTTTACAATTAGTGTGATACTAGTACTTGTTAGGATATCAAAAGCAATAATGCATAATATGTTTTATGTAGGCATCCACTATCCACTACCCATAAAAGAGATAGGTATTTATTATTAGGAAAGAAAGAAATCACTTAAATAGACATACGAGTATAATCGCGGTATTGTATTATCATGATCAGTAAAATATAATATATTAAATGATGTCTGAATAAATATACTGTAACTGTTTAGGTATAACTGAACAATTTTGCCCAAAGAACATATTTATATGTAATTTGAAAAATATTTGTTCCCTTTTTAACAAGCTCGGATCAGCTGATCGGCCAACTTGTAGGGAGGAGAAAAGTCAGTAAGTATCATATAGACTGAATTATTACCCTTAAAATATTTTCAGTATATTGTGTACTGTATTCTTCTTATTTAAGAGCTTAGTGGCTCTTGTCGGTGGAGTATGCGCCAAACTTTTCGGTTCTCTGCCTTACTTTTTAGTGCTTGATACGACATGACCCCTGCTTTTTCTCTGTATAATCTGTGCAAATAAAACATATGATGCAGTGCAGTGCACTGGGTGGCTGAATTAAAAACTACGCACCTCCCTGAAATAATTTTACCTACATTCAAAATCACCTGTATTCATAATTCGAGTTGACCGAAAGCAAATTGCATGTCTTATGTACCTATAGGCCAAATCATGTTATATTTTATCTTTATTGCATCACATAGAGTACCAATTAACGCAGCACAAATCATATTATAAATTTATATCATTCCTATTAACTTACAAATCGAACCCTACTCTAACTTAACATCTAAATAATTTACAAAACACCTAATTAATACTTCGCCTAAAGATGTTGTCTAAGATCTTGAAAAACAGGTCGTGTGGTAACCCTCTAGTGACTTGTTGTATTTGTGTCCTTAGGAGATCATAAGTAGCTTCTTCGAACACAGAGAACGTGTGAGGGAGCTGTAGTTCCTCATAAAGATCCTTGATCCTGGCGACGTCTTCGGGTTTGGAGCTGCCGTAGGACTCTTCCATGATCTGTTTTTGGGCAGGGGATGCTCTTTGCAAGGCCACAACTGCCAGCCACGTGCATTTTCCGTCTTGGATGTCGGTACCACTCTTTCCAGTAACTGCTGGATCTCCAAAGCAATCGAGGAAGTCATCCTGTAAAGAGCAAAATATTTTTGTTACGAATAATTAAATTAATTTCTGATTTTCCTAAAGGTTGACTGGTAGAAAATGCATTAGCGTTAAGTTCACCTTTTGTACTATTATTGTGGTCAATAAAGATTTTAATAAATAAATAAATAACTTTGACGACGACACTCGTTCGCAAGCTTTACATATTATGTTGCGATGACATTGTATAAGGCATAATATCTTTGTGACAAAGCCCAAATTTAAATAAACATTACACGTAAAGAACACTAAAATTATAGACGTGTATTAAGTGCCTGCAAAGGCCTAATTACTAAATAAATATTTGATTTTGATATATTTGATTGATGATGGTAGCACTTTTAACGCTAAAACTCTTTTTTTGGCGTATGATCTAGGGGTACCTATTTCGATCTGACCAGGTTTGATTTCCAACCGTGAAACCAACAGAAGTACAAGTGATTATAGGACCGTTTTCCGACAAGTACCTTCTTTTTCTTTGCGTGTCGATCGTTTTTATACTCGATAGGTACATATTCTGTCGGTCCAATAATGGGCTATATCGACGGCGTGGCGTCCTCAGTAGCCGCAAACCAAGTATCTATTGACCTAAGTACTAGTTATTTCGGTGTTTAAGACTTTTTAAACGATTTATTCTTTGGTTTAATGCAACAAATCAATGTAAGTACTCGTATGTTAAGACAGTAAGTAATAATAGTTGGGTTGTTATACGCCAACACCAGTATTTTTCAGATCAAAGGTCATCCTTTGTGAGGCTCATGCCTTGGCACACTTGTTCCTTAGGTAGACTAGTGTGGAAAACACACGGGAGTCAGCGGCTTACACCCCGCTGGGGGGTAGATATTCCGTGATATAAACGGTTATAACAATGTGATGAGAATTTTATACTCACTTGAATTTGGAAGAATTCGCCCATTTTCAAAAGAATGTTCTTCGCTTGCCTATGAGTTTCTGGGTCATCGACTCCCGACATGAGCAGAGCCAGGGTGACCGGCATTTGGAATGTGTAGTAGGCGGTCTTGTACTTCGTGATGGCTTCGTATTTGCCCATGGTGAACTGCGAGAGATCTGGCTTGTCGGTCTTCGTTAGGGATTTGTCTAGGTATTGTCCAATGGAGCACTTGAGCAGCATCTGCAAAGGAAGATGAAGATAAAAATATTTCGGAATAGTTTGGGTATTCCTGGGATATCGGTGGCTAATGGACTGGATGTGTTTGGGTTAGATCACAGAGTAAATAATACTAACGTACAGAAGTCTCACTCAGCAAAGAAATTCAAAGAAATTTAGCTCACGTCAGAACTCAGCACTTTTTCGTATAGATACCTAGACATTCATTGCAAGCCAATTTCATTCTTATTACTCTGGACAAACGATTCGTATAACTGAATTTACCACCCGGAGGGGCCGCCTGCGCGCATAGTAATAATGTAGGTGCATTTTCGATACCTAAACGGGGAGTGACACAGGCCTGGTTAGATCAACAAAAGATTATTCCACACAGTTCACATTACTTCACATCACATCGAACGATGAGAAATAGGTACGTAAGTAGCTTACTGCTAAAACGACTAGAATATTGCACTTATGTACTTATGTAAATTTTTCAATTTCAACTGAGGAGAGCTAACATTAGACACCATTAGCAAATCCTGTCAGCTAACTTAACTACATTCCAGAAAACAAGTTCTTCATGTCATTGAAAGCTATAGGTAACATGTTTAGGTACCTATTGCACACGTTTAGATAGCGTACGTGTGTGTGGACTGTGAAACTGTACATGATTGAGTTGATCTTACTGGATATTTATTTTCCAGTGCGCAACTTTTTACAGCAAGCTCGCTCTGTAGGTACAATACCTAAAATACTATGACTAGGTACAATAACTAAAATATAGACCAAAAAAATTGTGATCAGACAGACCTTCGCTTGATTGTTAATAACATGTACCTTTCTGAGTGAACTTGCAAATTGCCTGTAATATTGTTACAATTTGCAGACTGGAAAAGAAATATCTGTACTATGGCGCTGCTGATGTGATGACAGTGACCTTGGGCTTGAGATAGCGCGATGAGCGGCGTGACCGGCGTGACAACGTGTAAGGTATACCAACTTTTTATCTCTCCTTTTGTTACACCCATGTTCTCTGTTCTCACCTCATTGAAAGTCTCCAAGACATAATTGTAGTAGGGTTTATTTCCGAAGTGTCGTTTGAGGGTTGAGTACATAGCAGACTGGACCAAAATGGCGTCGTTGATACCGCCGAGGCCGACGTCTGCGCGCCTGAACCAGCAGGGCGCGCCGCGGCGCATCTCTGTGCCTTCGATGATGTCATTCAGCAGTAGCTGGTGAGTGTGGAACTGAAACAAGAGATTTTACTGTTAGAAAAGACAAGGATGGTAGCTCAAGTGAAGCCTTTTAGTAAAAGTGTAGCAAGATTTAGGTATCTATATTTTAGCTTAGCGTTTCGTGTGGATATACTGTAAAGAGCAAGGTAGAACTATTTCGATTCTGTCTTCTGTCGGCCTAATGCACGAAAAGTAAATGAACTGTCGGGATAGCGTTCACTGAGATTCTGTTGGCATCCATTGGTAGAATCAGGTATCTTACGAGTATCTTCATAGTCATAATGAGTACATTGGTCTTTGAGAGCCAGAATATAGGTACCTATCTAAAGAAAACCTTCACAATGATGTAGACGTGAATGAAAAAGATACTTAATCAGAACAGTTCCTAGCCGCATTCAGCCATAACTTCAAGACATGATTCATAGTTTCTCGCCCATTTAGTCACATATAATTAAATTATATCCTAAATTCCTAACGCTTCAAGTTTGTGCGAAGTTATAAAAGTGCAATGGAACTTCAGGTTGTTTGTTTTTCGTGTGTAAGCCAACACTGGTATCAGATTTTCAAAGTGCCTAAAGGTATTTGACATAGCTTGACGACTGCCATACAATGACTCAACTTCAGGTAACAGGCACGCTAACAGCGGTAACAATCCGAAGTCCGATTGTATGAGATATAATTTATGAGATCATGAATAATTTTTAACAATAACACAATGCACATGTGTTTGAAATTAAGTAACTAGGTACCTACATATCGCATGTAGATACCTATTTCTTTATCGTTTGTGATAATGAGCGTCATTATTAATTAATAGGATGTACCTAGCAACTGCTTCATGTAACGTGCATTCTGTTTATCTTATCAACTGTACATAACATATTATACCACCTAAAAAGATTCGCTATTTTTTCTACAGATATAGATACGCTATCACGTCTTTATCCCTGATGGGGCAGACAAAGCCTAGGGTGGCAAGGCCCAGGCCACTTCTAGCGTGATAGTGGGCATTAAGGTGGAAAAAGGAAGTGATGGGTTGCTAACCGCATCACCTATTGATATGCATCAGATCCTTGCCCTTGATCTGTGCGGGGAGAGAAGTAGCTGGTACATTCTGTTTTTTTCTTTCTCCCAGACCAGCAATGAAGAATTAACTTTTCTAAGTAGGTACTTATTTATAAAATACCTATTTATAAAGATCCAGATTCCTGACTTACCTAAGTATAAAGATAGCTTAGTATTTAATGCTGATGTAGCTAGATAGTACAAAAGACATCAACTGGCCTGTTTTGATGCATTTATTCCAACCACTAGCACAGACCACTAGTCAAACTGCAGTATTATTTGAGAGATAGACATATGCGTAAATATAAGTAGAAGGACTAATAAATTATCAAATCCTATCGCCCATTTTAGCCACCAAGGTCACTGAGCAAAACGAAACCTGATAAGTATAATTTTTTGTTGCTCCGTCGGTGTTTGTTTCCAATAACACGTTGATATCACATGTATGTATATGTCACGGCGAAGTGTATAATTCAGACATTCTATACAATGCTTAGAAATTTTAAACAATGCCGATCTCGTCTAGGCAATGTACGAAATCTGGTTTCTATCGTTCATAATTATACATAATACCTAGTCAATGTATAGAATTCAGCAAATGAACACGTTGCAAAAGTAACTTATTAATATATTTACTCCGAATTCGTCACGTACGGGTCACGGAAGGTAGATTTGTTTATTGTTGATCAGTGACCATCACAAGAGCGAGCGAGGTGACGGAAGATTAATTGAACGTGATGGATTTTATAATTTTCGATATCTATTTAGGAAATATATAGATTTTCCTGGAAAAATGTGTATTAAAAATATTTTACAAATTTTCTGTCAATATGACGGATTACATACATTTCCGGTAACATATACACCAACGCGGAACAAAACTTCCCGTCAAATTTAGGAATAAAATAACATCCTACTCGTAGTGCGCAAATAAGAAATATATATATTGGCAGTTAGGTACATAACAAACAATTTTTATTTAGATTCGTAGTGCAGGTGATCAATAAGGAATGTTTATTATTAGGTAAATATAACAAATATTCTACATATTTTCGTAATATTGCCTTGGCTTGATTATTATTATTGGAGTGGTTAATTATTCTGTTAATACCTACATAAATAACTTTTAAACATTCAGCTTGAATTGGTAAATTAAACTACTTAAAATACCTATCTATTAGCTTGTTATATGTAATTGATTAACGGCTCTTGGCTAAATATAAGTACAGTTCAAAACAAGTTTCTAGTAGTGCTAGTTGTACCCCATTTATTAGGATTTATAGTCTTCTTCTTTTTGTGTCGATTGGCTCAAAGGACACATTATCTCTCCAGTAAGTCGCCAGTGTCATTCTTATGCTACTTTCCGACGCCGTGTTTAGGTCGTGTTTCGTGCAGCCGGTCGGGCAGATTTATAGTAAAAATCTAGGATTAGTTCAATTCGCACTTATTTATTGATGGTAAATGATACCGATAAGATATTAATAAAAATATGTTTACACAGATAGATACTCTCCTACGTACCAATATCTACTTAGATAAGGTAGGCCTCTCGCGATTATATAATTTATGTATGAATTTACTTGGGAATTGTTGATAAGTAAGTACCAATAATAGGTACTACAAGATTATTTCGAAGCGTCTTCAACAAACAAAAATACTATTTATAATATAACAACATCTTTTGAACCGTCTTCAACAAGAATGCATAAAGTTTATTATTTATCTTTCTTTTTAATGTAACGCATATCGACCGTCACACGTCACCTAGCGACACAACTGGGATCAATGACTTTATGTTTTTTTTTCAAATGAAAGTTTAGGTACCTACGCTGTATGCTAAAGGCATTTTACAGCTCACCGGACGTGACGGATTTAAGGTGGTTGGTACCAATATTTGCTAAATTGTCAAGATGTTGTCCGCGCTGGAAAAGTGACAGCACAAAGCACAAGTGGTTGGCTCCGACAGGGTGGGAATGGGAACGAACCTCAGCTTTAGGCGTCACTGAGATCGGCTTTGATCGAGTGTCAAGCGCCTGAAAAGCTGACTGGCGAAAAGCGTCCGGGTACCAACATTTGCCAAATTGGCAAGATGTTGCCTGTGCCGGAAAAGTGACAACACAAAGAGCTTCCCAGGTCGGAAAAAAGAAACGAATCTCAGCTTTGGGCGTCACTTAAGTCAGCTTTGATTGAGTGTTAAGCGTCTAAAAAGCTGACTGGCGAAAAGCATCCGGGTACCGTTCGGTACCTCGTATTTTGATCAGCACTCGCCAAAGAGTGGAATTCGTAATTGAGCTAATTTTAATTCTGTATCTGCGTTGCATAAAGTCGAGTCACCTGACTCTATTGTGGGGGAAATCGCACGACTTATGGTGTCGTCCGGTTCGTTGAGTACTTGCCTTGGTGTGCTATACCTAAGGAAGTCAGAGGGACGAAACGGCTTTACATTTACGTACTTTCCGAAAGGAGGACCTCAAGTTAAATTACCATTAGGTAACAAGAGCATCCATCGAACAAATGCCTTTGCATGATTTGACATAGATAGGAAGGTAGTTCATTCCAAGTCTTCCCATGGATGTCATAGAAGGCGACTTAGGTAACACATGCTAAAAAAAGCTTATAAACCTACCAAAAAGCTTATAAACCTACCAATGAGACCTCTCCAACCCGCCTGGCCAGCGTGGAGAGTGTAGGCCAAATCTTTCGACTGCTTTGGCTAATATATGGCTCTGGTAGTACAGAGAGGGCCGTGCTCCTGCAGTGGAGAAAAAAAAAGACTTGATGGTGATGATGCTGATAATGTTAGTTTATTGGTAGATACGAGTAGTTTAGTTTGACTTACCATTTCAGTGCACCAGCCCATTATGTTCGCCAAATGTATATTCTCTGGTGTGAGATTTTCATTTTTCTCAAGCATTTTGTATGCAAGCACGGTAGCTAAGCCTCGATTCTTTTTTCCGTTGGGTACATTGTATTGTAGAAGCTGTAACAAAAACAATTATTATAACTCTTATTTCTTTTTGTGTAGTTCCTCTTTAAGTAAAGTGGGGATGATTTTTTTTTCGCGTGTTATTACCCAATAGTGAGGGGTATTACTGCATCTAAACGCAGGTATTTTAAACCAACTGAGGGTTTGGAAATAAAACTTTTCCTGGTTTAGAAGCCCGTTTTAGAAATATTTACTTAACTAATTTTTGATCGTTTATAGGGAGGGGTCCCTATTAAACCTAAACCTAAGCTAAGCTTGAAAATTAAAAAAAAAATCGTGAAATATGTATGAAGTACACAAACTTACATGTACTAAACTTTAATGAAAAACTATGCCGGCTATATTAACTTTGTTAATTAAAGAGCTACTGCTGCCAAAAATATTACTTACATCATTTTTAGAAAATAATAAATCTTCGGAATTCTATTTTGAGCGTGGCCCGATACGCACTTGGCCGATTTATTCTTCATTGTTTTAAAACAATAGAGAAATAAATACAGACGTGTTTGAAGAGATGTACTTATTGTTTTTAAAAATATGGCGATTATTAATAAATATTTACTCAATGATATCATGCAGGTACGGGAGTTTCGAAAAAAAAAAAAACAAAAAAAGTGTTCCAACCTTTTTAGAATTAACAAGGGTTTGTTTATTTTTTTTTATATTGACCCAATAAAAATCCATTGTTACTCAGTCATATAGGCTTAGAGCCTGCCGATTGTTTAAATATAGCTTATTGTTATCACTTTGGCGGAGTTTGGCGTTAAAAACAATAAAACAAACGCTATAAATTAGACAACAGCGCGTCAATTGATGTTAAGTGGACTACTATACCTAACAAATATTTTCCATGAACGTTTTATGGCTACCTACGTCATAAAACTAGATATCGTGATATGGTACTTAAGGCCGTACCTGAATTTTCCGGGGTCCAGTGCTGCCCCCCATTTAAAATAAATCATTTCAAAGAAAACGGAGACATAATTTAAAATTTTGCTACTACCAAATTCTAGATAACCCTTCAAAGTATTTTATGAACTACTGTTTACATTTTAAAGGTTAACGTTCTCACGTTAAGCTTTACAGGGGCAGCACTGGACCCCGGGAAATTTAGGTACGGCCTTAAGTGTTTGGGGAACCGAGGCAAGGACACCTACCAAATAGCTGGACATATAATATCAGAGCGGGCAAATGATAGAAGCTCCTTATCTTATCTGGCTGAAAGAATTTCCATTGCTATACAGCGTGGCAATGCTGTCAGTATCATGGTAGCATTTGAGCCAGGTACGATATGGAATCGTCCATTACATTAATGAATTTGACGGAGCATGTTGCGGATTACTGGTTGCTGTGAAAGTTTTGACGAAGCGTGTTGCGGGTAGGTAACTAACTCTATTATGTATTCTGTGCACAGACCATGGAATTCTGTGACTACTGTGAAAATTTTGACGAAGCGTGTTGCGGGTAAGTAACTAACTATTATGTATTCTGTGCACAGACCATGGAATTCTGTGACTACTGTGAAAATTTTGACGAATCATATTGCGGATTACTAGTTTAGTTACTACTGTGAGAATTTTGACGAAGCGTTGCGGGTAGGTAACTAACTCTATTATGTATTCTGTGCACCGACCATGGAATTCCGCGACTATTGTGAACATTTTGACGAAGCTTGTTGCGGATTACTATAGTTTAGTTACTACAGTGAAAATTTTGACGAAGCATGTTGCGGGTAGGTAACTAACTCTATTATGTATTCTGTGCACAGAACATGGAATTCTGCGACTACTGTGAAAATTTTGACGAAGCTTGTTGCGGATACATTTTGTGACCATTGACGAAGCATGTTGCAGATTTTTGAATGTATTTCATAAAATTTTGTCCTAATAAATATTTTATTCTTGTGTTTATTAAAATTATTCTTAGTGTTTTGCTGCCAGAGATTAGGTTTCTTTATTCTATTATATTTATGTATAGTAGCAAAGAGAAGATTATAATACGTGTGTAGTAAGTAATAGTGATATAAAATTCTAGAATCCTGATAATAGCCTACATTTAAATTTTAGGGGATCATTTTAACATGCTTGGTATCGATTTTTTTAATAATGTGAGTACTAAGTGTAATAAAATATATTAAAACATAGTTTATTATCAGCCTTAGTCCATGATACTGAGCACAAATGTCCAGTTCCATGTCAAGCGTATGAAAAACTTGTTCTAAAAATTAAGATTTGTATAGTCACGTAGGCGTTACGTACTTACAATATTCTATCTATAAATACATATACATATATCTAAGTATTTAAAAACACGTATTCGCAAAATCTAAAGTCCACAATTGCCAATCACATAGACTGACAAAAACAAAAGACGTACCTTAGCCAACCATTTGCTGGCTTCCGGCACGTCATCATGCTTGCCAGTCTCAGTGAGGTCCCGGATGATATCCGGGAAGCATGCCATGAACTCCCGCGACTGGTCCTTGGTGACCGCCAGGCCGCGGGTCGCCATGGGCATTTCCTGAGGAGTCAGGGTCGACAGGAATCTAGGGAGAAAAGCTGTGGTGAGGATGCAAATCTGTACAAAATTTAGCTACCTGAATATCAAGATGGCACGTGGTATTAAAAAAACTCTTATGTCACCATCATTATATCTACAATACACACTCGTAGGTAACACCAACAATATTAAAAACTTAATTTTAGGGCTACCTCAATTTAGGCGAATTTTATAGTCCTTTATTGACTGTCTAGGTAGGTATATTAATATTTTCTTTCAGTGAGATTGCCTAGTGAAATATTGAAACTTCTAAGATTTATAGACTAAGATCACCTCAGAGTAGGTACCTATCAAAAGTATTCTTTGCACTTGCAACTGCACGAGGCAGGTACATATTTTAGTTTAGGTAAGTACCTACTGTTGGATAAATGGTTAAAAATGTACTATCTTAATTACGTAAAAGACTGTTAAGTAGGTAATAATAACACGAGCTAGTTAAGTGTACTTTGTTAATTATCCCAAAAAAATTGTATAGGTACATTAACTAAATTGAATTTTACATGTAATATGTATCATTCGACCATTTTCCTTAAATGCAGATAATAGCGTTGCATCTCATACCAAAACTTTTTCCTTAGTATAAGCATTTTAGTAAAAATAGACACAAGTTTGTTTCAACATGTACAAAACGTGTCTTTAGAAAACAATAAGTAAAACTTGAAAGACAGGCTCAGTTCGAGGTCAAGCTTATTTTAGATCCTAAAAAAACTAAATTTAAGGCCACGTCATTGATACCTACTTAAGTAGTAGATAATGTCACAACATCCTAAAAATAAATACGCGTTAAATTTCCTTTTGTTCTGGCTGGCAACAAACAACAATAGATGACACTAATAGACTAGATCACATTCCACTGATTGTCGATAGCTACCAATTAACTATATTAACATATCCAACAAGGCGTTTCCTACACAATGTTCATACGCAGTAGCTCATCTATCCGTAAACTCATATCAGCGAAACAAATTAAGTATGTACCTACGTGTTTAAAAACATCAGAAGTTGTAGTTATTTCTGCCTACTTTAACGATTAAACATGAGCATTGTGCATGATACGGCTTCGATGTTACGCAAACTTTATGTCGCTCCGGTTACTGAGTTCACTGACCTGTGATATTTCTGCAACTTCAGCAACTTCTTCGGGAGTCCAGTTTCTTCGTTGGGCTGCGGCTTGCTCACGGTCTGGTCCAGCCTGGGGGCCATGGCATCCGAGTTCGTAACACTGGTCGTCTTGCTGATTTGCCGGCTAATCTCCTTCTTGTAGATCTGCAAAATCTTCTCCAAACTTTTCTTTGTTGAAAACATCTTGACTTCGGTCCTTTACGTCCTTAGAAATTTATTCTTCAATATCGCGAAGCAGGATAGTTTTAATTTTAATACAGTTATAAACTTGGTTGTTACCACGAGTAGCGCGTGTCTGATCAGTACGAGGACGTATGACCGACTGATTCTTTGTTATGTTTGCCTTCTTGCCTGTACCACACCACGACTCAAAATAAGCACAGTGCCGATGCACTGTTTACATTGTTTCATCGATATCGATGCTCTTATCGCGACCGTATTTTTATTGTTCTTGTAGGAGCAGGTAGCCAGTAGTGGCATTCCAAAAACTTATCGCTCTGACCGTGTACCTGCCTTCACGTGCTAACAGTTCGGTTTTTACAACATATGTTTGTTGTAAATGTTTGTTTCTCTACAATTCTGGCGAATGTGCGAATTTTATTAACCATTGGAGGTATTACATGGATCTGAATTGATAAAGTCATGTGGTTGACAGTTTAATACTGTCATATTTACATGAATAGTAGTATAAAACTGTCAACCACATGACCATATCATAAATTTTGTTCAGCACTCGAAAATGTCTAAGTACGTTTGTTCTTTATCTAAACATTGAACATGCATGAACACGAATAAAGCTCAATAGAATTATTTCAGCAACGTCACTTGCAGTTTTTTATCTTATCAATAAAACATTTTCGATATAACATCAGCCCATCCTTAGTATAGATGCGCACGCAGCAAAACAAACCGGTTGCCCCCACTCCTTGTGCCGCGCCACGCGGCCGACGTCACGTAGGCCCCGGCCGGTGGCAACGGAGCGTGCGCCCGGCGCTTCGCCCCTCTCTGCCGTGACCTGTATGCAGCTTTCCAATCATGTGAGATTTGCGATCGACACTGGGTAAACCGTAAAGTTCATGGTTTATTTTTATCCCGGTATTTGTCTGCAGCACCGGTTCTCGAGAAAGGGCATCAGAGAGTCAATAAGATACTTATGCTTTAGACAGCTGTAGCCCCAGAAGCAGCACCTAATATTACTTCATTCTAATAATGTCTATTCAAACAAAATATCTAGCTACATACGAGTAAGATCTCGAGGTGTCTCTATGTAGCGCATCCCGGACTGCTTAGTGCTTATTGAAGCAAACTAAAGGGAGAGACGTTTGTTTGGTTTTCGTGTACGTCTGGTGTCAGGGAGAGATATAAATCGACATTTTAAAAACTCGTTTCGCAGCGTCTACCACTTTCAGAATATCAAGCACCTAATTAGCATTCAACGTAAACAAACGGCCAGCGACGCTACCGGTCGCCGGCATGTTTATGCGGCAAGTCGTAACAAACATTACACTATAATACCACGGCAATACATACACATGATACATATATAGATAGTTTCCATAAAGAAATATACATTGTCTAAACTCTATTGTAGGTACCTGTGAACAAGTAAGTCTTATAATTTAAGAAGCGCGTGGTATTCTAAATAACAAATAGGTACCTATCTTGTGGTTTTGATTTGCCATTCTGACTTACAATGCTGTACTACCAACCAAGTCTTTAAGATTTTCCGTTTTCTATAGGTAACTTCTTTTCTACATTAAAACTTACCCTGCCAGTGCCAAGTTTTAATGTAGGAAAGATACTCGTATTTTGGATATTTTAAATGAAAGTAAGTATACTAAATTTTATTTACTTAATCCAGGAGAACTAAAGAGAAGTTTTAAAAAAAGTTTTTAGATTTTTCAGAAAGAACACACGTTCTTCACGACTACGCATATGTAGACAAAAGCGTCAATAAAAACGGACAGGAGAGAACAAGTGTCACTAATTAAACCGTAATTAGGTTCACTTGATAACGCACTGTCATCTGAAACCAAACTATTTATATCACTTGTGATTCACGCCGACACCACGTGCAGTGCAACACCGATGATAAATGTAACTTTTGTAGGTACTCGCACTGGAATACGGTATCAGTGTTTTGAATCGAGTGAAATTGAGTAAAAGTCATGATTTAGATAAGATTATTGTTTTAGAGCACGGCCAATCAATCATTTTGTTTTTTTGACCTACATTTAGAGTTTAAAGTAACGAAAAATATAACAAAATTGTTTAAACATTTTTAGTTTTAACAAATTTATGATCTACATATATATGTAATGTGAGATGCATCCATGACATGTTAAGGTAAACTGTAAATAGCATTTACTACTCGTACTACTGCTGGACCCGACTATCATCATTGTATGGTCTTTAAGTTATGTATATGTAAGATGCTTTTAGGCACCTACAAAAACAGTCATTGGTGGTCAATCTATTAATAGCATGAGAACAACTTACAACGGTCTTTTCTCGTTTGTGGAAATTTTTCAATTCTTAAACCTCCTTTATATAACTAGAATCCTACAATATTATATGGGATAGCAGATTTAAACAATCACAAAAACATAAACACTTACAAATTTTTATCTTTTATTGGGATTTATTTTTAAAAAACCTGTTATTGGCAAAAATGTCCTTTATCTGTAACCATGTATAGTAGGGTCCCACCTGTCCCAGCTTAGTTAGGTGAGCACATATAAGGTTGTTGAGCTGGTAGTATAACTTGATAAATAGCTAGTGGTTATTGACCAAGCGAGCGAAGCGTCTCAGTTTTTTTTTAAATGTAGTATGTAATTTTTAAAAACTTTTGCCATTTTAAAAAACTTTTTTGTATGAACAACTTTTTTATCCGATAAACTTCAACGGGTTGGGGTGAGTCGCGAGGTTAACTGCTCACAGAGCCACTAGTTTACTTCACTGTTTAACTATATTTATAGTACTGTTACAAATATTATAATAATTTTTATTTTTAACATAAATAAAACTTTTATTAAACATAGTAACTCTCCTGATTAAGTGTTCAGGATGAGAAGTGTAGGAGGATCTCGTTGAGGTAGACCTCATTTTGGGTGAAACAGTAGTCACAGAAATTAACAGATTTTTCTAGAAATTGAAAAAAAAAATATTGCGGTAATATTATACCTAAGTAAACGCTGAAACTTGAATGAAGGTTTTCATTTAGAAGTTTTTTGTCTACCTTACCAAAAATGGCTAATTCACTTAGCTGTGAGGTTTTGTAATGGGTGGCATAATTTACGAAACACTTATTAGAAAACTGTCAGTTTCATGGAAGAAATACTTACTTAGAAACATTCGGAAGTTTTGCAATGGTTTGTGCAACTTTTATGCAATGCCAAATTGATTTCACTTGTGAAACCACGTTCTTATGGCGGGAATTCAAGGAAACCGATATTTTTTTGAATGAATTCTAGAAAAATGTATTCTTATAACGTCCGTGGCGTCCGTTAACACGCTAGTCCGCCAGGTCCTGGGTTCGATCGATGAATTGACTGGGTCTTGGGTTATTTATTATAAATATAGCATCATTAAGTCATTTGTTAAAAGTATATTTTTACTTAGGAACAATAAACTATAAGAAATAAATAAATATGTATCTATGTATGTATAGGTATATGCATATAGTTAGGTATATTTTTTATCGGTTGTTGGCTCATTCTGTTGCTTACAGCCACAGCTTACAGCCAACAACCTGATGGGGTTTTTTTTCTCAAATGTTATGTTTATGTAATTTGTTATACCAATTGCCTCCACTACGCTAGAAAAATGGTAGCAGTAGGTTTTGTATACATGTCGTTATTATAAGTTAGTACCTAACCATATAAAAGACTGGTTAGACCAGTTGCCACGGTACGTTTAATTTCATTTCTATTTTAGTTTTAAAAACCACTCTTTGAATGGGCGATCACATTACCGAGGCGTGAGACGGAGTCTGCAACGCAAATGCTTGATTGCCAAGGTCACGGAAAATATGCATGGACTAGTCAGTAGGTACCACAGGTAGGTACATAATAACAGTACCTATAAATATTTCAAGCTACCTACATTATCAGCTACTTTGGTATATTAAGTAGGTACAGTATTGACAATGTTTCATTGCGAACAACGTGGAAATTCTATATAATAATAAATAAGGCTGAATCAGCTGAATCCTAAGTCCATTTCTTATTTTTCAGAATAGAATAGAATTTGAATAGAATAGTCATTTTAGGTGGTAACCTAAGATGTTTACAAATATATTTAGGACAAACATATAATGCCGCAATAGGCGTAGGAATTTAAATACATCTTAAAAGTTACATACATTTACAAAATTAAATACATTTTAAATTAAAATCTACAGATAAATAAACTTAAGAATATATTACTCTCTCAAATATTTCATTAATTTTATAATAACATTTATTTATGAGCCAGTTAAATAGTTTATATTTGAATTTGTTATATGAACATATAATTCTCTTATTTCGCGTGGCACCGCATTGTATACTTTGATTGCCATACAGAACACATTTTTGCTATAAAGATAAAGTTTAAGTCTCTGCCTCGGTAAATACAGTTGAGTGGGATTTTTGCTATGATCTTTCTTTATTCCATACTGTGTCATGTAGAGGGAAGAGGTGTGGGTACTTCCTTACAAACAGGCATATTTCGAAAATATAGAGACAAGGGAGAGAAAGTACTTTGGCCTTTTGAAATAAAGGTATACAATGGTCAAGATAATCTGGTCCGTGTATTGCTCTGATACATTTCTTTTGTAATATAAAAACTCTATCCATCTCTACCGAGTTGCCCCAGATAACTTCACCATATCGAAGTATGGAGGAGTCGTAGCCGTGATATGCCATAAAGGCAATTTCTTTTGAAGCTACCTGCTGTAATTTATGGAGAGCCAATACAAATCTATCGAGTTTCTTACACGTATTCAATGTGTTCTTTCCAATTAAATTTTTTGTCAATCGTTATTCCTAAGAAATTGCTATGGTCCACTTTATTAATTTTGCTGTCGAGATAATTTGCCTTTATTTGTATAGGTAAGTTATTATATGGTTGAAAGTGTATTATTTTAGTTTTGTCAATATTAATATTTAATTTATTTTGTTTCGGCCATTTGTCAATATTGCGTAATTCTGAGTTTACAACCGCGTCTACTTCTTGCTTATTTTTACATTTAATTAATAATGTGGTGTCGTCAGCAAATAAGATGCATTCTTGTTTTTTCAGACACTAATGGTAATGAAATACGTCATCAAATCCTATTCTTATTTTTAAAATGTTAATTGCACAAAATAAAGCGCTTAGCAAAATAAAAGTTTTACATAAAAACTTTTTTTTAACCTATTTTGTCCCATTGCCGGGCAAAGGTGTCTCCAATCTTCTTCCACTTGTCTCTTTCTCGTGTAAGTCTCGAGCATTCCTTTTGGATCGCCAGCGCTTCCTTGGTCTGCCCGGGCGACGGTAACCATCTTTAGGCAACCACTCCGTTAAAATTCTAGCCCATCTTTCGCTGTGCGTGCATCCTACCGACATGTAAAACTCTTAGTAAAAAGAAATATTCTTCCTAACAATATTATTTGCGGTAATTAATAGGTATTTATACGGGTACAAAATACAATTTGGAGCAAAACAACAGCTTCTACAAGCAAATATGTTCACACTTTAGATAAAACCTACGATAAAGTAAACCTACGATACCTACAAGTAGATAAGTACCTAAGTATTAGCACCACTCCAAATTATTATGTAACATTGTAAGTATTCTTGTTTGCATAGAATATATAAAAGAATATATATATGATGGCTGTTATTTTATTATGTAAGTAAACACATGCGGACTGTAAAAACATAGGTCTTCTGACACTTTTCACTGAATTACACAATACTCAAACATAACTTATTTACTTTGTATTTTTGCTAAAGTGGCATTTGAGTCTTGCGACCCTGGGCTCTGTCTGCTTAGAGCCTCAATACCCAAAATGCTTTTTAGAGATAAAAACGTGATTGTACATAGCATAGTATTTTTGTCAGTCAAGGCCAAAGGGTTTTGGTCATTAACTAATAGGTAATTCTTTTTTTCTAGTAGAAAGGCTATTTATTAATTTAATTAAATCAAACTAATACTTACCTACATTTTTTGACTTAACTATAATATACATAAGTAGGTAAAACTGAATGGTTAGTTAGAGAGGAAATTTTTGTAAAGTGGGTTTTTGGATTAGGTAACTATGTAGGTACAGTATAAAATTCGTAGTAGGTAATCTATATTCGAATTTATCTACAGTCATAGAATAACTGGGTACCTATTTAGATTTTTTCTTCTAAATATATGCCTACCTAAACCATTGAGATGAGAAAGCGCTGATAGATAACTACAATGGATTTTATTTGTTTCCAGATCAACAGGAAATACTCTGAACATAGACAATACATAGACACAAATAGAAAAACGTGATGGCTCCATTTATTGCAACAGAAGCAATCAATTATACAAATGACATTGTTGATGAACATCGTGCATCATACATCAACTTCTCAAGCACTGCATAGCAATAAATGTCGACTTAATGTTTTGCCATTGTCTACATATGTTTTCAAAACAACCTGCTAGCTTTATTTATTTCCGATACGTCGTTTGCTAACGTTATCATCGGATATAAGTACCTATATTATGTAAGTAAAGATTATAAACTATCATGTCTTCTTTACGGGGTAGAGACAATGTTTGCAAAGCCCAAAATATATGTTTTTAGCAAGATTATGGTCCTACAGATACGAAACGGGAAACAAAAATAGTACCTAATAAGTTACCCAGTTTTTTTTTAGGAACGAGTACAATGGAAGACCTAAACAACGCTGATAAAGGAGTAGTACCGATTCGGTAAAGTATACAAAAAAAAATTGCTACTATGCTCACATTAAATAAAGAGGTTACATAAGTCGCCATTTATGTACATAACCACTATCTGCAGAGGTTGTTTACAATGTACAGTGTAAATTACGATTGCTGTGAGACCGGTGTAATTAAATGGATGATAATGATGCATGGACGCTCAATGTCAGGTGAAGGCTGCCGACTACCAAGATACGAAACAATGCATAAATGCAACTAGATGTATATTACATATATATCTATTAAATATAAAATATAGAGAGAGTTATAGATAATTAAGAGAAGTTTTCGACTTTAAAAGTAAGTATAATAAAATCACCATCATCACCATTCATAATTTCAGCCGCATAACGTCCACTGCTGGACATGGGCCTCTCCCAAGGATTTACAAAATAACCGACCTAGAGCAGCCTACATCCAGCGTTTTCCAGTGACCTTGGTCAGGACGTCTGACCACCTTGTGAGTGGGTGTCCTATGCTTCGCTTGCCAGTCAGTGCGTGGTCGCCATTTGATAACCTAGTATAATATAGATGGTATGAAAAAAAACAAGCTTTAACATCCACTGTTAGTCGAATATACATCGTGTTAATTAAAGACCGCAAAACCTCTCAGATGGTACATTTCTTGTTTATTTATTTAATCACAAACAATTTTTACATTGTGTCTGATACATGTCATAATATAAATTTAAGTCCATACGATAACATATTAGAAAAATTACACTAGTCAATATATTAAAATTTACGTTAAATCATCAATTAATTAATAAATACATGTCAACAATAATAATAATTTTTCAAAAAATGTATAAAATGAGGATCACATAAAATATTCCTTAACAGAGTAATAGTTTTTTTTCTGTTTAAAGAGCTTAAGACTTTGAACTAATGGAATTATTAATAAAAAAATGCTATTATAATGTTAATGAATTTTTAAATGATAAAATATAACCGCTAGTATTTATTTTATTAATTGTTACTAATATTATTTAAATTGTAATAATAATTATACTGTAATTAATTGTAATTAATAATTTAAAAACATTTAAAATTTGCATACCTACGCAAGAAGGTAAAATGTAAAAGGGAGTGGTAATTTTAAGATCTTTATGTACCTACATTTTATGCAAATAAACGTATTGATTGATTGATTGACTTTCTACCTTTTTGATCTCGTTGGGAAATTTGTTATAAGCTTAATAATGTATTAATTTTATGTTCAAAATTTTCTAAATTATTGTTAGAAACTACGGCATTCGTATCATCCGCGTATAATATTAATTTTGTGTCATTGTGTACGTTTAAGATATGTTTAACCAGGTCATTAGTAAATATAAGAAACAGTATAGGTCCTAAAATAGATCCCTGCGGTACTCCCTTTTTAATTGAAAGTAGTTTGGATTTGACCATGTGTTCAGTACCGTTTTCTATCGTATTTAGTTCAACATACTGTTTTCTACCTTATAAATAGGATTTAAATAATGAAAGTATATTACCCCATAGTACTCTAGCTTTTGTAATAAGATGTTGTGGTCAACTAAATCGAATGCAGAGCTAAGGTCAAGAAAGAGACAAGCCACTTTCTTTTTTTCATTTATCTTTTTTACGATTTCATCTTTTAAAGCATCTATAACCTCTCTTGTTCCAATATTTTTACGGTATCCATACTGTTGATCTTCTAAAACACCGTTATCTTCTAGATGTTTAGCTCCGTTTAGGTCCGTACCTCAACCTATGAAACTGAACAACTTTTGTTCAACAACTTTCACGAAATCCAAAAAAAATATTAGGATTTTCATACAAATTGACTCGATCAGCTGATCAGTTTCTATGAAAATTCAAATAATTTTTTTAGTTTCGTGAAAGTTGTTGAACAAAAGTTGTTCAGTTAGATGGGCTGAGGTACCATCTGAGAGGTTTTGCGTTCTTTAATTAGCACGATGTATACTAAACCTAGCCAAATATTGATTTAATTAATCATCTATATACTGGGCCCATCTATATACCATAACCCGATATAATATAATAACGTGAATTATTCGTGACCGATTCTTCTTTAACATATTATTCAAATATTAGCTACTTACGAAAAACTACATATAAATAGGTAGAAGGCAATAAGGTAGACCTTATAGTGTCTTCTCGTATGGAAAGTAATCAGGATAGCCAGGATACTAGTTTTGGGATAAGGTGGGGTAGTTTCTGTCCAACCACGTATTAGCGAGAACGACACGCAGAGTAAAAGAAAAGAGAAGTACAATAAAATGCTAATCAGCTGACATCTAACACTGTAACACTTGCTTAACAAAGTAGTAAATAAGTAACATGTTACATACAACTGAAAATTAAAAGGTAGTGCGATAAGAGGCTAACGTGAAACAATCATTTGGTTAAATTAAACTATAAAATACGGGGGTGAAGTGAAAATTAATAAAATAAATTAGTTGTTCACGAGTAATCAGCTTTATCGAGCTGCTTACACACTATAGTGAACTAAAGCGCAGTTTTCCTCACGATGTTTACCTGATGACCGTACATATAGAGGTACAGTCTGCGGGGATCGAACCTGGGACTTTTCGGTTATAGGTTGCGCCTACCGCTTTATATAACGTCGAACAAATATATTGAAAATTCAGTCAATGGTACTAAACAACTTTCAACATGTATCGAAACATGAAAAATATTTTTTGCTTTCCATACAAACTTGGATCAGCTACTCGTAACTGGTCAACTTGTGTTGAGGCCATAAAATATTTTTCATATATATGTTCTTTTGGGAAAGCTTTTCATGGACTCTTAGTTTCAGCATATATTTTGTTAGATTCTCTATAATATAGGTCCAGATTACATTTTTTTTTGCCTTTAGAATGTGATGCATATTAATTAGGAGACTAATGCCAGAATCATGGATCAGTTGAGAAGTCAAGTTTCTGCCTCATACATTGCAATGCACGTACTTATATAGGATATAATATTATAGATCACTAGGAGTTACTGATAAGTCCGTATTTGTCGGCATTTCTGCAATAAGAAGATATCTAGTAGTACGACAATAAGATAAGAATGCGTAGAGTTGCTACCCTAGCGTTAAATAACTAACACGTGTTATCAGCATGTTATATTGAATAACTGTCAATCAGTATCTAGCGATTAGCAAACATGTGTTTACAATTTCATGGAAAATGGTAAATACATCGAATCAAATATTTTCATTATTAGTGCCGTGTGATTCCCGGCAGAGTAGAAGAGGACCACTCCAAGTCTTCCCGTGGATGTCGTAGAAGGCGACTTAGGAAACACAAGCTAAATAAAGCTTTGAAACATCAATGGGACCTCTCCAACCCAACTGGCCAGCGTCGACAGTATAGAAAAATATGGCTCTGGTAGTACAGAGAGGGTCGTGCCGCTCCTGCAGTGGAGACAAAAAAAGACCTGATGATGATGATGATAAAATAATTTTCATAATTCATTGCTTATAATATAACATAGATTCAGTACAGAAAATAATTTATTATTATAAATAATTTATTATTTATCTATGCTTATAACGAAAGAAGGGAAGACAATTTCTACGCATTCCAAAAAACCGGCTAACAGCAAAGCTAAAAACAATATTGATAAATTCAAAATAAAATATAAATACTCAAGATCGGCCAATGCATTTCGGAGCTACAATGCCACAGACAATCTAAAACAGAATTACAAACTTGATTTGTTTCGGGGTATAAACATATTCGTAGATGTGGTCTTCATAAGTAAGAGTTTGGTGGTAAGGTTTTAAAAGTTACCCGATCCTACATGAATTATGCAATGTACTCGTTTTTGCGAGTTATTCCGGTCGTATCTTCAAAATCTGATACCCTATAGTGGATACTTTTTATTTTAATTGTTTTTATTCCGGTCTGATCCCCCGTCCAGGGTATAGGAAATAAAGTTTAAATATTTTGTTCTGATTGGATACCCAAACATAATTTTGGTACAGTCAGTAACAAAATATTTGTACGCAGTTACTACTGGAATATATTTTTCGATCTGTTATATAAATTGTCGGGTAACTTAAGGTTATATTCTTTATTAGTATTTTATTACCTGGAAAACAGTGACGCGTGAAATACAATAGAAAATCGTTATCATATTGACCAAGTCCACAGGAAAGGTTTTATTCCTTTGTATTTTCTTTACCTGTGAACAAAAAAATGTGGTACTGAATTATCTAATAATTTGAAAGTGATTTATCATAGACAAGTTAAGTTCGTAATATTATTAATATGTCACAGGGTTCAGGAGAAATGAATCATCAATGGGACAGTATTAAAAATAAAAGGGAAAGTGCGAGTCAGACTCGTACATGAAGGGTTCCGTACCACCGTACAATGTTTTAAAACGCTGAAGAAACTCGTTTCTTTTATGACGACCCGACCCGATAGGGTCCCGTTTACACCCTTTGGGTACGGAACCCTAAAAAGGAGGGGATCAGATCACTAATACAATTTCATAGTGAATCCGACCGGATAAAAGTAATAACAATAATTGACAATGGATCCATTTGATAGATCAGACCAGAATAACTCGTTTTTGTAAACAATTTATACATCATACGACAAACTTGATAGATGCAATTTCGCGGCTGCTTACGTATCCGAAATGTCAATATTAATTATCACAAAAAATGCATGTGTAAATTTCGCCTCACTGCGCCTGTCACGTTGGCTTCCAACAAGGTTCAGTTTCAGGTATTGAACACAAGGCTGTTAGTGTGTCTGGGCCATTTCCTCCGCACTTTTTAATACACGGCTCTATGTATATGTATGATGTAGTTTCAAAAACACACACTATCACGTCGTTATCCCTAATGGATCAGACAGAGCATATTGGGTCTTGCGGCTCTAAGGAGACAGAGCCCAGGGCCGCAAGAGGCTGGCGTGGCGTGACTTTTGGCGTGCTGGTGGGCGAGAAGGTGCAAAATAATGGGTAAAAAGGAATCAAAATAGTGATGGGTTTACTAACCGCATCGCCTATTAGCATGATTTCCATTTTCATCAATTGCCTCTAAAATATTGAAAAAAAAACCCAATTTTCTATTTATTATGTAACAAACGCAATTGCGGAAAAAAGCTAGTCTACATATATATAAGGTTAATTTAAAATTCAAAAGTCATGAGAAAACAGGAATACAATCGGATGTCCTGATTGAATCTGACGGAAGGCCCGCCTCTTGTGTGAGCTCATTTAGTGAATCCTCTGAACCGATATGGCGACCTATAATCGCGATTTGCCATCAGCGATTATGAATGATGACCGAAGAGGTAACCTCGCCAAGGTCATGGTGTGAAACAAATGTGGATTCTATAATTAATTAATTAGAGCGCACGTTTGCGATTTTGTTTAGCGACTGGTCGTTACATTTGTGTGCGCTATTCCGCATTGGGGCGATCACCATGAGGTTTGTACAACACACACACGCACCACCAAGCTTCAACTTCCTTTTCATGTAACCTTTCATATCAGGAATCTGTATTTTTTGGCACAATAGACAAATCGGGTGTACTCGCAGGGTCCCTAGGCAATGCATGACTGAAAGCCAGCGTTACAGGAGCCCCTAGGAGTTTACCTAGTGGCAATAGCTCTTTAACCTATCTGTATCTATTTCTTTTTTTTCCTGACTGCGCCACAAAGAGAGTTATGTTATTCGAGTGTATGTATGTTTATTTATTTGGAGTGCTCTGCAGGTTAAATGGCTTAATGGATAAGCTTGAGAGGTGTCGTTAGATTCGTCTTAATTGTCAAAGTGATACGTGACTGGCTATACTTATATAAAAAATAAAATACTCGTACCTGAAGCAAAATGGCGGATGTTTGGTATCAAATTATATGTTTTTAAATATTTTTCTTCAAAGCCTTTCGAGTAAAGTATCAAAATAAAGGATTTTATAAAAGCATTCCAATAATAATGAAGGGTTTTTAATAAGAGAAAATATCCACGCAAACTTACTTATAGAAAAATATAGCGAGCAACTACAAATAATTTTCTCTTTAACTTTAAAATTTTTAGTTATAGGGGCTAACTTTGTAGATAACACTAAAAAAAGAGGCTTAATAACTAAAATACGCGCAGATAAATAAATGTATTTATTTCTGCGACTAATCGCATGTCAATCGCAATTGTGCGTCACTTGATGATAATCCAAGCGTGTTGGAGTTCCGAGTACCGACTGTAGAGCATGTAGCAGGTTGAATGTTTGCGAGCGTCGCATCGCATCCTATCTTCATACGTATACATAGCCATTGTCCATGTTTCCGGAAAAGCCGGCTAGGGTCACTGAATGGTTATTATTTTATGTCTACCCAAAAATCAAATAAGAATTATTTATGGGAAATGTTGTAATAAAAAAATACTTAAGGTGAATTTAGAAGCAAATGGCCTTAAAGTCGTGCCCTCATAGCCCTTTAAATTATTTTATGAACCACTGTTGAAAGTATTTACATTAGTCCGTCTAGCTTTAAAACTTGCCTCCGCCAAAAGTGGCCACGGCAAGTTTTAAAGCTAGACGGATCACCAATAATAATTTCAACGGCAGTTCATAAAATAATTTAAAGGGCTATATAGTGCTTGACTATTAGCAATATGGAAATTATCACCATATTTACGAGTTAACAATTTATTTCACACTTCAAGGCCATTTGCTTCTATATTCACTTTAAGAACTTTAAATTTTGTAATAAAATAGAACTAATGAATATTGAGTGAAAAGTGTTCTTTAAATAAGATAGTTGTATTATATATACGTTGATAAAGGCACGGAAGTATAGTCATGTATAATACATGTTGATACGATAGCTAAATAAATATATAGGGACAATCAAATTGATGAGCTAACCTCAAAGTCAGTTTAAACTTTTGTAATGGGATACTAACTCAACGATAAACACCCAGGACAATATCAAAAAGGTTATTTTCCAACTTGCCCTGGCTGGGGATCGAACCCAGAACTAAACACAAAATACCCACTACGCCACGGAGGTCGTAGTTCATTACTTTATGGCCTTTAAAAGGCGCCACCGTGAATTTGAAGTTACAGCTAAGTCGCTTTCGATGATACCTCATTTATCACGGTGTCATGAATATTTCTGAAGATACGAGGGAAAAAATTAACAAACATATATAGCGGTGAAACACATAACCCTCTTATTGACTTCGCCGTAGTCAGGTATAATTCATTAAAAGTAGTAATAAAAGCCAGAGCGTGTTGAAACTTTTTGGAAATGGCTATTTTTCATAAAAGGTTTTCAAAGGCGATGATGGCACATACCATCACAATATTTACCAGTAGGTATTTTATATAACCCCACATTGCTAGGTAGGTTAACCATATCGGTTCCACGTCAAAACAGTCGACTCCATACCAGGAAGACCTTTAGCACTCCCTTGACTCGTACTTTATATCTGAAGAATTCACCAATTGTTCGCATGTGTTCCGCACATAATGATGTATCGTCTAAATTTGATATATTCAGTGCATCGGCCAATTCTATAAAAAAAATATGCTTTTTTTTTTTTTTTTTTTAATTTATTTGGTTCGCTAACTGGCTGAACAACACACAAATCTAAGCATATACAAATTAGAGCATATAAGTTGCCAACCTACTTGGAGCGAACACAGCATGCACATTTGATAAACAGCTCTCAGTCGTTTTAAATTGAAAATTACATTACATTACAGTTAATTATAAAATTATTCAAGTCATAAATTAAAATACATTGCAAAATTAAATAAGGTTTTAAATTATATTAAATAAAAAGTTACATACATAATTAAACTTTAAATTGGGATTGCATGCTTGTGTAAAAAATAATTAATCATAAAAGATTTTTTTAATCATATTGGCCGATGCACCGAAACTATTAATTTCATTACATATATTATTGTAGTTTGCACTCATGCGATTCAACGAACAATGCTGGCGGTAATTCGTTCGACAGATGGGCAAATTAAAAGTGACTCTGTTATGTAAGCGACTGCATGATCTCGGAACAGATAAGGTAAATCTTCGGAGCAGATCAGGGCTGTCAATTTTGCCTTGAATAATCTTAAGCAAGAATATTATATCAGCAGCCTGTCGCCTACGTTCCAGAGGGACAATTTTGAAATGGTTAAGTCTAGATTCGTAGGATGCTAGGTTCCGACAGTTATTAAAAGAAAAGGTAAGATGATATACAAATCTTTTTTGTATGCCTTCAATCCTCTTGATGTGAATGGCATAGGATGGATTCCAAACGGGACTGCAATATTCAATCAAGCTTCGCACATAACAATTGAAGAGCATAGTGGGGATTTCAGGTTCTTTGAAAATTTTTGTTTGACGCATGACAAAACCGGCTAATTTTGAGGCTTTCTTTACAATGTATTCAATGTGTTGTCTGAAATCTAGTTTTTGATCCATTATAACTCCCAGATCGCGAATACTATCAGTTTCTTGAAGCGGAGTACCGGCAATTTTATAAGTATTTATTTTAGACGATTCTAATTTCCGAGAAAATTTGATAAAAGAACATTTTGTGGGGTTCAAGATCATTCCATTTGTTTGGCACCACGAGCTGATTTTGTCTAAATCTTTTTGTAGCGTATCAACATCGTTGTCCGACTTGATTATTCGGTAAATCATCAGCGAACATCCTGTGATCAGAGGCTAAATCAGCACAAAGATCATTTACAAATAACAAGAAGAAGAGAGGGCCAAGATGAGAACCTTGAGGAACGCCTGACGGTACCTCAGTAGCTGGAGATTTAAAGCAACGAACGATGACTAGTTGCAAACGATTTCTTAAATATGACTCACACCATCTTAGCAAAGATCCCCATATACCGGCATGAGCTAGTCTCTGCACAAGAACGTCATGACCAACCACATCGAACGCTCTAGAAAAGTCGGTATATACGGCGTGAACCTCGTTGCCATCCTCAATTGCAGTGATTATATCATCTGCGTATCCTAACAGATTGGAAATTGTCGATCGACCAGGTAGAAACCCATGTTGGTGTTCATCAAATAAGGACTTGAGATGAAAAAATAGATGTTTTTGAACCATCGATTCGAAAAACATACCTATGAAAGACAGTATTGAAATTTGCCTGTAGTTTGCAACATTAGCGACATCGCCCTTCTTGTGGACTGGTGTTACATGTGCGACTTTCCATTTGGATGGAAAAACACCAGCAGAAAGCGACTTATTAAAGATAAAATGCAATGGCTCCACTAACTGTGATGCGCAATTTTTGAAAAATATAGGCGGTATAGCATCAGGTCCGGGACCTTTACTGGTATCAATCGCTTTAAGTGATTTAAGAATTTCCGACCTGGAAAGATAACAAGAGGCGAGTGAGGTGTAGTGGCCATCATTATTAACAAGATTAGTACCTACTGATGAGGTGCAATTGAAAGTTGCTTCCGTGAATATTTAGTTAATTTACTTTTATATTGTAGTACCTAATAGTATTATTCAGTGTAGTTATATGTACTTCTCTATACGAGTAGCAGTTATTATATGTTGCATGCATGCATGTTCACATCGAGAAGATTTTACACTTTCACATGTTACTGAATACTCTATACCCGACATATACTTGTTACTGTGTATTGTCAGTTTTGTGAAACTAATAAAAAAAAAAAAATGCCTGCTTTTAGACGGTACGTACAAAAAAGCTTGTAGCTCTGAGCAGACAGAGCCCAGGGCTGTAAGACCCAAAGACCACTATTAGCGTGATGGTGGGTGAGACTAGAAGGTAAAAAAGGAATCAAAACTAGTGATGGGTTGCTAGCCGCTTCGCCTATTAACATGATTCGAATTTTCGCCCGTTCGAGGATATCTTGTTCTACCTGTGCTAAAACGTCAAAAAGTAAAACAAACTGGTGCAATAATTTTAATGACGCATCAGGCAGGTCGCTCGCACTGATTTTCCAACAATACATACATGAAGTATAATGATTTTCGTTGGGTCACCGACGTCCATGGAAGATCAGCGAAGCGTGTCGATGGTGTGATTCGTCCACATCGGTGCTCCCCATTGTGGTCCCCCTCTTAATGTGATTTAACTGAATTATGGAGTAGATATGTCCACAATTTGGTTTTGGCTGCCCAGTGGTGCGCCCGTGTGTCGAATTTTTTTTGGACGTGTGTGAAGTGATAGACGTTGCGAGTTGAGACTGAGTGACGCGTGCGCGTGCTACGGAATACGGGCGGCTACGAGCGTCTACGATATTTGTAGAGGCGTCTTAGGAAAGCTCAAGTAAGTGCTACGATTGCTACGAAGGTGCTACGCCGCCTAAGTTTTAGGGCAGTTTAGTTAGAAATCTATTTATTTGTCATTTTGTATTAAACATTTTATTGACATAAAGTTATATATATATATATAACTTTAGAGTAACTTTTTAGATATATATATATATATATATATATATATATATATATATATATATATATATATATATATATCTATCTAATGTAGGTTCTCTATGCTATGCTATATTTAATAAAATATCATATTAATATTTTTGTCATTATCAAATACATTTGTTATCTGAAAAGATAATATATCTATATAATTTATTCATAATTAATAATACTTTGAAAACATGAGTAATTTTTAAGTGGCTACATAATTATTTACAAGTCAATTACCAATGTCAATAAATAGGTAGTTTGACATGTAATCGACCGATAATAAGCCCCCAAATTAAGATGACCACAATTGGCTACAAAATGGCCATTATGCTTTCTACCTGCCGTTGCGTGTCATTTAAAAATATGAGTATAAAATAATTATACTACAGAAGAATGACTAGAAGTAGTAGTAGGTATACGAGTGTGTTGAAGTTTTTTATACTATGTACAGTTTTTATACAAGTAAGTAGGAAAATAATGACATATGATCCACCGGATTCTAAGAGGTTAGAGTAACCTATAAGAATGTCTGCAATATCAGTGACAATAACTTTTTACAGGAATTCCCCCAAAAGGCAGTGTAATATTTTTTAGGGTTCATGTATGCATGTATATTTGTTAGTCATTATTCCGCCAGAACTTTGAAGTACCTGAACAGATTTGGATGTATGGGGTGTCGTAAGAATTGTTACGTCATCTCGAGTAACATAGGCTGTAAGGTTTTCATCGGAATTTAAAGAGAGTCGTGATTTTTTTAATGAAAACATGACTTTATGTAGTCTGTCTCTTTATAAAACTTACATGCGAACACTTCTACAACATCCGTGTGTGGTATAAAAACACTTCAAAATATACATACGCATTAGTAGAGACTGCGTAGCGCTCAAAAAAGTAAGGCTTATCCTTTTGTCCTCGGCAGCAGTAGCTACTAGGTTGCTACAACAGTAACAGCATTTTGAGTGAAATTAGTGCTTAATTGTAATGGTGGGGTGGTACACACTGTTCCACTACAATTGAGCTAATAATATTCCTCAATGTGGGCGAATATTCTTATTGCCTTGCTGGACATGCTTTACGAGAAGTTTTTTATGAAGTATATTTCTTTATACATATAAGATATTTTATTGCGCTTATATAATTTTTCCGCCGGCCGCCTTGCAAGCAAGCTAGCTGTATTGAGGCCGCCGTTACAAAACAAAAAAAAACAAAAGCGACCTTAATACAGCTTGCTATTTCTTCCAGGCAACCTATGAGTGTAGAAGGAAAATAAAAATGTGGGAACAGGTGTTTTTCTGTATTGTCGATAGTTGGATCTACACTGAGTTAGGGTTAGGGCGGTGCCGCGCGGGCGCAGCGTTGTGTGACATTATGCAACAGTAGCGTGCCGAACACGTGCAGTACCTGTTAGTTGCATCTCATGGACTACGGGCATGACTACTCAGTACTTTTATAGCTTTTTTAAGGATTCAAGAATCCGCTAGATGACAACAATGCAAAACAGACACTTTTTTTTTGAACATCAAATCAAAATTTTCTATGGGATTTGTATGAAAATCAAAACCGTGACGTCATAGTTTTTTGGAGACAAGTAGCGCTCTTAATATCAGTTTTTATGCATTAAAAAACTAAAATCATGTTAAAAATGCTACTTTACACTACTTTGTGACGTTAATTTATTTTTGACCCAGTCATCTACCCAATTCAAGTTGCATTACTAAAGTACTCAAACTAAAAGCAATCCTGTAGGATTGCTTTTGGTAGCGTGCGTAGCGTGGTAATTTTTATGGTTATGTCTAGTCTATTCTTCGAGTCAGTAGGGTTACTAATTGTTCTATTTTAAAGTTAACTTAGAGACAACTCGGGGTAAAGCGTCCTGGCACAGCGATATAACGTAGGAAAAATTTACGTATAAACCAGCGCTGAAAATATTGAATTGAACGCGTCCTTGTCCAATATTTCTACTTGGTCTGAAGATTTTGGTATTAAAATCAATAAGTCAAAGTGGATGGAACTACCAATTAAGATTGCCTGAATCTTAATTGGTAGTTCCAGACAACTAACAAAGATTGATATGAGCTCAGTTCTTGCAGTTGTGTTAAATAATACAAACATCTCGCTCAGTGACAGACTGCTGTCAAAAATCTAGAGGCCTCAAAAGACTCAACGTTTAGCTGAAGGGATCAGGTCACTGAGATAAGAGGAAACGTTACTTACTCTCTTCAATACTTAAATTGTTTTAGAAATTTTCTTACCGTCAAAACTAAAATTACTTTAATACAATCCCTTAAAGGGGAGATCTATTGTGTTATTCTGATCTAAACGCAGATCTTCTCAATAGGCTAGATTGTGTTATGATAATTTTATCCGCTTTATTTTATATCTTTGTAATACGATCATTTTTCTTCTTTTCGATCTAAGCTTCCTATTCCTGAGCATCGATAGCAGAGATTGGTTTGTACACTTTGTTCTATACTAAAGAATCCTCTTTCTCCTCTATATGTATATGATAAACAAATTTAGCTATCAGTCTGAAAGCCATGACCGTGAGCAGAGATTTTTTTAAAACTGTGAGTGTTTTTAAAAAATCACTGTAATTAAACTACTACAGTTTATTACTCAAAAATTTTACATAAGAATCTTAAGGCTTTTTTGTATTATATTTATATTTTTTTTGTAGCCAAAACAGATAAATATTTATATAATAAATTTTTTGGTATAATTTTCATATAAAAAGGTGATTGTATAAAATAGTAATATGTATTATAAAGGCAAATTTAGAGGTATGTTTGTGATTTTTTGTATCAAGCCAAAAATGCTCAATCGTGTTTTGGCTATTGTGGGTGTCTGTAGTAATCTAAAAAAATCCTTAAAATTTTTATGTAATGTTCTTGAGGAATAAACTGTAGTAGTTTAATAACAGTGATTTTTCAAAAACACGCACAGTATTACAAATTGTGAACCCATCTCACCTTAAGACTTTATATATATATTGTAAATTTTTTGAGGTATAAACTGTAGTATTTTCATAGATTTTTCAGTTTCAGTGATTTTTCAAAAACACGCACAGTATTGCTAATTGTGAACCCACCTCGCCTTAATTACTTATTGTTAGTCACTTTATTGTTATGTTAAAAAAAAAAATTCACTTTTTAGTTCACCATTAAAAGGTGTTTTTTTAGTTTTTTTAATTATAATTTATATATTTGTAACTTTGCCTTTGCGTTGCAGAGCAGGACCCTTGACCCTTATTTTTCTTGGGTTAAAGCACGAAGTTTGTCTAATGGTACTAGACCTTGCTCCATAGCTTAGAGAGCTGAACAGTAGCACGGCTGATTGTTGCATATTCTTCATTTTATCTGATTCCCTTTGCCCTCTTTCACGCCCACTATCACGTGGTAGCCAAAATACAAAAATAAATTTCGGCATTGCCATACAAAAGTGTCCAGCCGCCCGAGCGATTTGTATGGGAATGTCGAATTTTTTTTTTGGTTTTTTGACTGTTATTTTAATTTCATTGTACTTAAGTGATCTAGTATAGACCGGGGTTCGATTTATTAGGGGTATGTCCCTTTCACGTTGTATATGGCTGCTCGAAGAATATGGAGTGAGTGGCCCATTTCGTCTTGTAACAATTAATAAAGTCTACATACATAAGTTCCTAAATTACATTGAGCAATATTTAAGTTTTCCGTTACTAACCAATACTACATACAATCTAAGTTTATAATCCACTTAAGGTGAAGTTAAAAGCAAATGACCTTGAAGTGAAGTTTCATATATGTATCTAATGTTAGGCACTAGATAGCCCTGTATTTTTTTTTATGAATCACCTTAAAAGTATTTATATTAGTCCGTCTAGCTTAAAAACTTGCCGACGCCAAAAGTGGCCACTTTCTTGTGGCAAGAAAAATCTCATCAAAAACAAAACAAACCATTTATAGCATTCTCAGGCACTTTATTACGTCAATCCTTAAAATCTCATCAAAAACAAAACAAACCATTTATAGCTTTCACAGGCACTTTATTACGTCAATCCTTAAAATCTCATCAAAAACAAAACAAACCATTTATAGCTTTCTCAGGCACTTTATTACGTCAATCCTTAAAATCTCATCAAAAACAAAACAAACCATTTATAGCTTTCTCAGGCACTTTATTACGCCAGTCCTTAAAATCTCATCAAAAATAAAACAAACCATTTATAGCTTTCTCAGGCACTTTATTAAGTCAATATACTTATTGTAACATGATTATGTTATGATTTTGTTGAGAATATTCGTCTCCAGGGAATTGTTTAACTTTCTGTGTTTTCAAAACTGAAGAATTGTTTTTATGTCTTTCTATTTCCATGAAAAATGTAGTACATAAGTTGATACCTATATACCTCTTTAATATCATGCAGTAATGCAGGATCTAACTCTAGACCAGTATCCAACATAATATCCGGACACATATACTTATAAAAAATTACAGATTTCACGCTCTACGCAACTATTAGAGTACATTGAAAATGACGCAAACCACTCCCATCTTTGGGAACCTCCGCAGCTCACATCTGTCATCCGATCATCTACCCAATGAGATTATTGTGTAGCCGTGTGTATTCGGAATTTCGTATCAGGCCCCCAAAAGAAGTTATTCTAATTTTGTTTCGGCAAGTCGGGAAAATATTTTTAGTATTTTTTAAATTTCTCCAAAACTACCCGGACAATTTTAAAAATTCAAACGCAATACGTTAGATCTTCGCGCCTTGCACATTTTTACATAATCTCCCATACAGATGTCTTCAATTTTGACCGATCTATGTCACACTTTTGGCTGAATATCGGGCGCATACACTGTTATTCATATGAAAATTTTCAATGTTAAAAAGAAGCAAGTATGTCCTCGTTCTTATTTTGGCAAGCCTGTGAAGCAATCTCCTCTATGACGAAACCCACATATGGGAAAACACATGGGATACGCAGCGTAGCCCTTTCCCACGGGCACACCCAGGCCGGCCCATCCTACCTTCCTTCAATAGGAAACTAACAGTTTTCACACCATTTCGCCATGGTCCACTGGCCATCATGAAAAGTCCTGTTACTATGGGATCAATGTTTCCGGATCCAGCTCTTTCAATTTAAGGAAATGCCTATTGGTTTGTTGTGGGACTTTCTCTTGTATGGAAAATATTTGGTTTATGATCAATAGAGCCGGAATAAAAGTAATATTTGGTAAGTAGATGTATTCTGTGAACCGCATTAAGTTTTTTATATAAAAATAGAAAAAAAAACAATAAATTTTGGGGGTTCCCCATACTTAGACTGAAACTCTTTTTTTTATTATTAAACCCATAACTGTGGGGTATCTATGGATAGGTCTTCAAAATGATATTGAGGTTTCTAATATAATTTTTTTCTGAACTAAATAGTTTGCGCGAAAGACACTTCCAAAGTGGTAAAATGTGTCCCCCCCTGTAACTTCTAAAATAAGAGAATGATAAAACTAAAAAAAAATATATGATGTACATTACCATGCATACTTTCACCGAAAATTGGTTTGAACGAGATCTAGTAAGTAGTTTTTTTTAATACGTCATAAATCGTAAACCGCAATTTACCTTTAGAACTTTTATAATTCATGTTACTTGCTGCTACGGAACCCTTCGTGTGCGAGTCCGAACCGAACATGGCCGCTTTTTTAAAAAATGAACCTCACCACACTCTACTACATTATGCTGATCTCTACGCTTTATAGCCGTATGTTGTAGACAAAAATATACAAAATAATTATATATTAGGTACTGTGTAATACAATATAATGTACGATAGATTCGTCAAAGACGTAAGGGGCAATGTTTTCGTACAGTTGTCCATGCCGGTCTGAGAGAAAAGAAGCAGCTGGTATATGTATGACCATCCTCAACTAGCATGAATAACTGTATGAAAACCCTTGTCCCTTACGACATTGACGATTCTATCGTAGTCATTATTGTTACTTAACAATAAACACTTCTTTTTTTGCAAAGATGCAAAATAGAAGATGGAAGATGATTTGACATCTAAAAAGACATGACAATCTCTTTAGAATAATAGCAGAAGGAAAAATAAACAGGAGACGAGGAGAAGGAAGACCGAGGTTGAAGTTTTTCCAACAAATAAAAAAAAAAATTGAAGAAAGGTCTTAAAAAGGTCGGACCTTAAAAAGGTCGGACATTTAAAAGATGGCGGAGAAAAGAGAGGAATGAAAAAATCTCGACCCACCAACAAGAGCAAGAAGAAGGTTTAACTTCTTACAAAAATTTTAAAGTAATCCTATCTACCTATATATAATCTAAACCTCTATGGTATCCAGCAATAAATAATTCGCGAATCAGACAGCGATTTCCCGCCAAAGGTAACTGTACCAAAATTTGTTCCTACGTCATTGTGGACGGGCCGAGGACATTGCTCGTTCACAATACACCGGATGCCGGCATCCGCTTTCCATCGGCACAATTTTTGGAAACGCCAAAATTTTCATAGATCAAACCTTCAGCCGCTTTGTCATGTAGATTTGGCTTATTACCTGTATATATATATATATTAGTATGTAGGATCGTTAGGTACGAGTATATACATTTTGCGTCGTTTGTTGGGAAACATACATTTCCTAATTCTTGTCTAAAAGTTTATGGCGAGATGGGTTCAGTGCCAACAATACTGTTTCTGTTTTTGAAAAATCACTGTAATTAAACTACTACAGTTTATTTCTCAAAAATTTTACAAAGGAATTTTCAGGTCTTTTACGACACCCACAATATCCAAAACATGATTGAGCATTTTTGGCTCCATTAAAAAAAATCACAAACTTACCTCTAAATTTGCCTAAATTTACCTTTAAAAAGATATTACTATCTTAATTACTACTTAATTTCGCTACACATTTGTTTTTTAAATATTACACAAAAAAAAAAAAATACAGCGAAATTTCGTTGAGCTTGGGTCCGGGCCTTTGTCTACTCTCGACGAATATTTCACTGTTTTTTTTTTTGTATTATATTAAAAAAAAATTTGTAGCGAAATTAACTAGTAATTTAGATTATACATTTTTTGGTATAATTTTCATTTAAAAAAGTGATTGTATAAAGTAGTAAAATCTTTTTAAAGGTAAATTTAGGCAAATTTAGAGGTATATTTGTGATTTTTGATTTGAATGTAAAAATATAGATACTTACATACCTAAATGATGAATTTTTAACCTCTAGCCAAATTTTTAGAGCAAGTTAAGTCTATGATGCTAAACTTTTTTATATATAAAAAAATGTAACACCTCTCAGTGTTGGCCGCATCTACATACACTCATTATTTTTCTTAGTTTGTTCCAAATATTCAGAATTTCAATATAGTACCTATCTATATTGAAATTCTGAATATTTGGAACTATAATGAATCATATTATGCCTACTTACATAATAACATAATTAGAGGGCTATGCGCGACACCTGCCTATACCCTTTTCACCCCCTATTTTAAATATGTTATTGTGTTATATTTGAGATTTACTCAACTAATGAGGAGAGGAAACATTTCAAAATCTCTTGCTAACTAACTTTAACATTCGTAGTTTGGTAAAATCTCCAAGAAGTCATATAAACACGAAGTTGATACTCCTCATATAAGTTGCAATAATATATTTTTAAATATTCAATATTTTTATTGAATATTTAATAATATATCATATATTTATTTATTACGTGTATTGTACCTGTTATGCTCAACAGAATGTAATTAATAATACCTAATGGACATTTTGTCGCAAACAAGCATATCTGTAATATTATCAGGTTCATTATGCATAGCAAAACAGGTCACAAAATATATTCGCAGCAGTGCCAATTAAATTTATCATTTGTAAAACGCGTTTGTATACGAATGGTTGGTTTGCATATTACCTTAAAAAAAATGTATAGTTGTAAAAGCCAATTTACAAATAACCTAACCCAATTTTAGATCAACAATCTCTAACATTTAAGTATCTATTCTTAGAATGATACTGTACGGGTCCCTGCTTAGGCTCCGTACATTTAATGATTGTCAAGATGGGATGTCAATGATGTCAGACCAACCCGGTCGCTAAGACTATGTAAGGATTAAAAAACGATCGAATCTGCCGAGTGCCTTTATTACACTAAAAATTAAACGCTATTTGGATTGTCACATGTCATTGTACAAAAAGTAGGTCGCAGCTAGGTGCTGCGTTTGTTAAATTGATTAACTATTAAAAATGTTCGGCTTTGCCTGAACAGATACTCTTATCTTGGAGACCTATGTATACAATACAAATCCCTATTAAATTTAATTTTGAAACTTAAATTATTGTAACTAGTCATATAACTGACAATGAATGAGATATGCTTATAACACAGGTACTCGCTTATCGGCTTGCTTAAAAATAGACAAAGTTAATTTCAAAATGACTACTGGCGATAGAACGTCTAATACCACAGGTACAAAGTAAAATGTAATAAATCTACCTACTTAACAAAGGATATAATTAGACTTAGGCTAAGAATATCACAAGGATAACCAGCTATTGGGTAGCGCTATTATTTCCTGTGATTGCCTCTAAAACAAACTTATTATTGAATCTCCTTTGTCTACAACTAAAATGATTAAAATTTCCCAGAGATGGTTACTTTCATCGGAAACGGATTATACTATTACTCAACTCAGTATAATTCCTATTGCCCTATATCGTTTCGTAAAAAGTTTGAAACTAATGATACCATTTGGTCAAAAATAAAAACAAAAAGTTATTGGAAAAGGATTCAATACAAGACTTAATTATGAGGAAAATACATGTACATATATATAAAATGAAATAAAAACATTAGAAGGAAGTCTGATATTCTCTAATAAATTGCGACCAGGAAGACCATATCAATAACAGTAAACAGGCATATTTCTCATAAAACGCAATTATTTCTAGATACGTGCTATAAAGAATTAATTGCAATAATTTCACGGGTCTGCGCCAAGTAACGGGACTATCGGATACATTTCAATATGTCCACAGTACCAACAGGCAGTATCAATGGCCCTGTACTGTTATAGTGTATTTAGCTGTCCTATGGTATGCCATTTGTATTAAATGACCAGTATAGTTTACGCTGGTTTATTGAGAGCAATCAGTTAGATCAGAACATAGGTACATATTCCAGCATATACAGCAGCACCAGCTCATACTTGGAAAAAATCTGATTAATGTATCAAAAAAATCCTTTTTCACATTCAGTCCGTAATAGTGCCTTTGTTGGATGAAGTTTTGACTGCCTCCGTGGTCCAGTGGTCAAGGCGTTTCCCTGTGATCCGGAGGTCGTGAGTTCAAATCCTACTGGGAAGCATACTTTGTGAAAAGTTGTTGCCAGTCTGGTTAGGATATTGTAGGCTTGAATCACCTGATTATCCGAAAAGAAAGATATTTCTGTACTTCGGAAGGCACGTACAGCTGTGGGTCCCAAACGCCATCTAGCGTTTTTTTTTAAACTTATCCTAGGGTTGGTTCTGGTCTACCCTTTGGGTTGTGGAGCTCAGACGGCAGGCGCTCTGTGTAAAAACCAGTAACCTCGTCAAATCACCTAGGGTTAGGTAGCGAACCCCGGACTCTGAAGCGATACAGCCACAGAACATTCTGTTCTGTGGATACAGCTGAGGATACCTCCGGGAATACGCTCGGATGATGATGATGAGTGTGGATGAAGCAAGATAGGTTAGTCTGGATCGTAGCAAGGGGAAGTCTATAGTCTCAGGCTACCCCTTTGTACAATACAATACAAAAATATATATTGCACCAAATGACATTTACATTTACAAAATTCAAAGGACAACTTATAATATACAAGAGATGGCCTTATCGCCGAAGCAATCTCTTACAGGCAACCTAAAGAGAAGGAGTGCGAAGTATATAAGTAAGATAAAAGGTGGCACAGATCAAATTTTATAGGTACAGTAAATTAATAATATTTAAATTAGATATTTACTATTAGTGATAATGTATGTATCTAAGTCAAGAAGATTTGAACTAAGTATCAATAATCCTGGATTCTTAAGCTATGTTGATCATACGTCATCAGCAAATGATACATACTAACATGTGTTAGGTTGGTAGTTTAGATTGAATTTGATATCATTTACCTACTTACAGCAAAGAAAAACATTGACAGAAAAAACAATTGACAGTGTGTGATGGAGAAGGAAACGTCATATGCTTTGATCACCCTGCTTCATTATTTCAGCAAAACAAGTTATTACTATTCACCGAGTGAGCGAAGCGTCTCAGTTTCGGGATTAGCAAAAAATGCTTTGCCGTCTGTCTGTTCTCCCCTACAGGTAACATTTTTCAACCGATTGTAATTGTGAAAATTGGCACACAACACATGTTCCTTGATTAATAAATTTTTTTCGATCGCGGTTTGTGATTGGGGGAGAAATAGGGGGAAAAGGGAAAACTTAGCTGTAGCGTTATTTATTTTAATCAATAGAGAGTATGCATGCATTTTTTTTATTTTTTAATCGATAGTCCTCGTCGAGAAATAGCCGCAAAAAATAAATTAGTGCCGAAAAACATGTATATGGTGTAGAAAATAAATATTAAAAATAGCAAGTAGATTATAACAACTAAAACACGCCATTTTAAAATATGACGTCAAAGTCCGCTAGAGACAGAAGCTGTCAACGCATGTTTTTCTTTTTTGGGTACTTTCGATATTATCAGCCAGTGATGTTTGATAAACCTCTATATAAAAGTACATACATTTCGAATGTCATCGATAGTCAAACTACATGGACGGACGGACCTACCGAACGCACCCGAACTTGTCATTTCCTTTTTGTGAACTTTGTCGTCATTTCCCTTTCGTTGGTCAAAAGTTCCCGCGCAATATTTGCATATTTTCAATAATTTATTTCTCATCCAATTAAGAGTCAGTAAGAAAAATAATTAACTAGGCGTGGTAACGTATTAATAGAAATTGTAAAATAAAAATATGAGCCGGATTGGTATCACATGCATATTCCTTATTATGAGAGGCTCAGTTGTAAAAAATTTAGTTGTCTGTAAAGTCGGTTTGCGGACGGTAATTTGACGTGACAACGTCAAACATTCTCTCTCTCTCGTTCGTGCCGCGCTCTCGCTTGCGGAACGCGACAATGAGCGTAACGGGACAATGACGTCATCTTTTTCGTGCATGCAGCCCGTAGTATCGAGTTATTAGATATTGTCACGTCAAAAAACCAAAAGTTCCTCCTTTTGGATTGGAGGAGGGGAAGGGGGAAGTTTGCTGTAGCGTTACATATGGACGGATTTCACTGAAATGGCTTCGCTAAGCCAGGGGGATTGACAAGTGTCGGTTATTGCATGGTTATAAGAGCTCGCGATGTCTACTGTTCTCACAGAATTACTAGTTTAAAGATTTTTATAAACTTAGCACGCCGTCAGCCATTTACTTTTAGGGGCATATTTATTCATGTTGAAATCTGCAATAATTTCACGTGCCTATAATATGTTTCTTTAGGTGCTTCCAAAACACAATGTTTACGATTTATACTGTTAATTATGTTAGTCATACTCGTATATAGTCAGTCATACTCGTATATAGTCAGTATGCTAAATAAAGAAAAAATAAAGGTAGAGACGTCATAGCAGTTAAGTAGATAACTAAACTTATGTGCGTTGCAATTTTAACAAGGTACCTACTTATCTATTTTTGTTAAATGTCCGTCATATTTATTAGGGTTATCAAAACCTTTGGAGTATTTTTATTTGTTTACGGAATAGAAAGTTCATTATTGTTTATAGAATTACTTATATTATTGAAAAACATTTTTTTTCTTGTTTATACATAAAACTCTCTTTTGACAAATCGAAATTATCCAATCAAAAATTATCTCAAAGAATACGTCCAAACCCATACGAAATCTGTACAAAGAGGCAAAGAGGTTTGACATCCTTTATTTCTATCCTTCCTCTTCGTCTAAGCGCGTTCCCGGTTGCATTCTCAGCTGTGCTGCTTCGGGGCCCAGGGTGCGCTTTCCCGCTTTTTCTTCTCCAAATATAACATGCGTGTCAATGGTCACCCAAGGATGCCAAAGACCTTGCAAAATGGAGATGAAAAAGCTGGAATAGTTTAAATGATTGGGTATAGTTTTACGACCGGCCGCCTGCCTGACCTCAACCCTCTTTGAGAATGTATTTGTGTGAAAAGTTTTACAACCGGCCGCCGCTCGATGTTAACCCTCCTTGGGAATGCAATTGTAGCACGAAATGTTTGAGCTTAGTCCTTTAGTCGCCTCTTACGACATGCAAAGGAAGAAATTCCTATTCTAACTCGGAACCATACGGGTGTTTTACATCCTTCATTTATTTTGTCTATAAGAAAAATAAATTAGTATGTAGGTATGTATAGGTATGTATAGGTATGTATAATTACAATAAATAAAAAGGGGTTTTGTAAGAGCAGATCCCGTAAAACAATATAAAGATCATGCTAAAAGAGATCTAAGTAAGCTTAAAATGAAAATAGAGAAGGTCACAACTTCACAAGTTTTCAATCCCATTTCAATCGCATGACATGGGGCTCACTGGATTTCCAAAATAAACAAATACTAAAAATAAGATAAAGTTTAAAATTAAAAGGGGGCCGTTCGTTATACAAGAAACGTGTTTTTTTTTCAGCGTTTTTAACTCGATCTTTATAATGGCATTTACTAGATACTTTTAGCCGTGTGGTTCCCGGCAGAGTAGAATAGGACCACTCTAAGTCTTCCCGTGGATGTCGTAGAAGGCGACTAAGGAAACACAAGCTAAACAAAGCTTATAAACATCATTGACACCTCTCCAACCCGTCTAGCCAGCGTGGAGAGTGTAGGCCAAATCCTCTGGTTGCTCTGGCTAATATATGCTCTGGTAGTAGGTACAGAGAGGATCGTGCTCCTGCAGTGGAGACTAAACAAGAACTGATGATAATAACTAGATACTTGAAATTTTTACCGATTATCTATTACTGTGGCCGCTATAACAACAAATACTAAAACATACAAGAAACGTGTTTTTTAGCATTTTAAAACATTGTAGGAAGGTAACTCTTAATGTACTTGTCCGACTCGCACTTTACTGGTTTCTCTTTGACTAGCTTCAGATTGGGTTCCAACGATCCCAGGCTACGCGACCTTCCAAAGTAGGTAAATGCCATAATTTCAGCACTGAAGGCCGGTGTGAAATGCTAAGCTCATAAAATGCTGTATAATATTTGTGACATGTAACCTTGTTCTCATTGACAGCTCGTATTCATCTAGTGCAACCAACCGGGGACCATTTAAACCATTTTGCAAACCGCATGCGATGTTTAGTGTATATGTAGCTGAATATGTCAAAAACATTTGTAGATTCATGGTTTTTGTTTTATTTTAATGAGTTTTATTGCTATAGGTACACGCGTTTAGGGTGTTGGTTACTAAATACTGTTCCATTAGAGTGGTGATATTTTAAGACCAAATCTCATGCCCGTACACGCTTAGATACCTTAGCTACAAGTACATTGAACAAACCACCTTCTATGTTCTCTTCTTCTTCATCTAAGTGTGTTCCCGGTTGCATCCTCAGCTGTGCTGCTTCGGAGCCCGGTACGCTTTCCCGCTTTTTTTTCTCCAAATATAACATGCGCGACAAAGGTCACCGAAAGGATGCCAAAGACCTTGCGAAGTGAAGAAATTGCCGGAATAGTTAAAATGTAATTTTACGACAGGCCGCCTGCCTGACGTCAACCCTCTTTGGGATTGTATTTGTGCGAAAAGTTTTACAACTGGCCGCCGCCCGACGTTAACCCTCCTTGGAAATGCAATTGTAGACAAGATTTTTTTGTTCAAGGGGAGGTGAGTTCACAACCCGCAGACTGTGCGTGTTTTTAAAAAGCCACTTTAATTAAACTACTACCGTCTTATTATAAAAACAGGATTAACTTTTTTACTAGGTTTAAACCATTATCCGCCCAAATCAAATTGACATTGACAGGTGAGATAGTGTGATATTACTAGATGTCATCTTGATTTGGGCGGGTAATGGTTTAAACCTAGTAACAAAGTAAGTCCTGTTTTTATAATAAGACGGCTACAGTTTATTCATCAAAAAAATTACATATGAATCTTAAATTAAAAAAAATAATAAATAAAACAATGAGAAATATCGTCCAGCACAGGTCTTGGCTTATGTTCGCTTTCGACGAATATTTCACTGTGTTTTATTTATATTTTTTTTGTATTATATTTATAATTTTTATGGTAGCGAAATCGAATAGATATTTAGATTATACATTTTTTGGTATAATTTTTATGTAAAAAAGTGATTGTATAAAGCAGTAATAAGTCAAAAAAGGTAAATTTAGGCAAATTTAGAGGTATGTTTGTGATATTTTACTATCGAGCCAAAAATTCTCAATCGTGTTTTGAATAGTGTGGGTGTCTGTAGAAAAGCCTAAGATTCCAATGTAAAATTTTTGAGAAACAAACTGTAGTAGTTTACTTACAGTGATTTTTTAAAAACACTCAAAGCTTTCTTGGCTCTGAACTGACGGGGCCTTAAGTCCTTTAGTCGCCTCTTACAAAATCCACAGGAAGAGATGGAGTATTTTTGGGTATGCAGACGATAGCACCGTTACGGAAAGATATTTTTCTAGTGCAAGGGCAAAAAAACCGGAAATAGACGAACTAAGAGAGGCAATGGTGCTCCATACCAATCTTACTCTGCAAGCTGTCTCCGATTGGGGTGATGCCAACCTTGTGAGATTCAATGCCTCTAAGACACAGGCGTGTCTCTTCTCTGCTAAAAAGAGCCCTCTCAACTTGGCTCCCACTTTCCGGGGTGTGCCTGTTCCTATCACCCGTCATCTCGAACTTCTCGGTATCGATCTCTCATCAAATCTTAACTTCGGTAGCTATATTGAGTCCAGGGCTAAGACGGCTTCTAAAAAACTGGGCATCCTCTCCAAGGTCCAACGATATTTTACCCCTGACCAACTGTTGAGCCTTTACACAGCTCAAGTCCGCTCATGTATGGAGTATTGCTCCCACCTATGGGATGGATCTGCCCGCTATCAGCTCGAAGCCCTGGAAGCTATCGACAGACGTGCCAGAAGACTCGTTGGTGATGAGTTGCTTACGGCAGGACGGCTCCACAGCCTCGAACATCGCCGACTGGTAGCAAGTCTGTGTGTCTTCTACAGGTTGCACTTCGGGGAGTGTGCGCAGGAATTACATAATTTAATTCCCCCTGCACCATTCCACCATCGGACAACACGACGTGGACAGGGATTCCACCCATTTGTGGTCGATATTCCTCCTCATCGTACCTCTCGATTCGCCTCCTCCTTCATTGTGCGAACCGCTAAGGTGTGGAATTCCCTCCCTGCGTCGATGTTTCCCCATACATATAATTTAGGGATTTTCAAGGCAAGAGTGAACAGGCATTTTTTGAGTCTGCGTGATACACCTTAGACCTCATCTTAGCTTCCCATCAGGCTAGATAGAGATCAAACGCACTCAAATTTCTAATAAAAAAAAAAAAAAAAAAAGAGTATTCCTTTTCTGACCCGGAACCACACGGGGAAACCACCTTCTATGTTATCTGATTTTATTTTATTTATTTAACTTTATTACAAAAATTGTAAACAGCGGACCTATGGGCTTTCTCTACCAGTCAACCGACATTGTGGTGCAGAGACTAAAGTGAGGCCAAAGAAGGAGCAAAAATTATAATTTAATATGTAATTACTTACTAGTATTTGAACCTATGTTTACTAATAAACTTCTAATATCTAGTGCAATTAGCCGTGTGGTTCCCGGCAGAGTAGAATAGGACCACTCCAAGTCTTCCCGTGGATGTCGTAGAAGGCGACTTAGGAAAGACCAGCTTAACAAAGCTTATAAACATCCATGAGACCTCTCCAACCCATCTGGCCAACGTGGAGAGTGTAGGCCAAATCCTCTGACTGCTCTGGCAAATATATATCTCTGGCAGTACAGAGAGGGTCGTGCTCCTGCAGTACAGACTAAAAAAGACCTGATCATGACAATGATGAACTGGTGCAATGAATAAATTACGTATACTACAAAATATGATAAATATAATTATAAAAGGTACATAAACACAAAACAATGATAAAATTATACAATCTGATAAATAAAATTGCTGCATATCAAATGAAGTAAGTACCTTATCAAAATAAAAAAATTAACACCTACTTAAAAAAAGCTCAACTCGTGAACGGGTGCCGCCAGTAGGGACTGGTCAGCACGGCTCCGTTTTTTTAAGATTACTCAGTGTAACTTATTTCTGTGAATGGGATTTGGCACTCGGTCGCAAGCTTTACATATTATGTTGTGATAACATTGTATTAGGCATAATACACACTAATGTACACTAAAATTATTGACGTGTAAAAGTGCCTGCAAAAGCCTAATTACTAAATAAATATTTGATTTTGATTTTGCTCTATAAAGTACAAAAAACGTAGGTAGCTAAGAATCATCTCGATCACATCAGCCTTCAAACAAAAAAAAAGCATCATAATCGGTCCATTCGTTTAAAAGCTACGATGATACAGACAGACCCACAGACACGTCAAACTTTTGAACCCCATGTTTTGCATTGGGGGTTAAAAAGGAAGTTAAATAATCAATTTGATAGAGTAGGAGTTACGTAATGCTCCTTGAAATTACCTATTTGCACAACTCGTGTTAACAAGTGCCTCCGCAATTCAAAAGATATGATCAGGTAGCGTGGGATATACATACTCTAAGTATGTTCAACAAACTACCTATACTTAATCCTGACAGATAATCTGATATAATGATATCAAGAAATTACTGGATGTTAGGGGCTTGTAAGTAGTTCTTAGAGCAAGTTTACACGCTCAGTTTGGCATCAGTTCAGTCTTCAGTCTGGATTGACTTGACGGACGCCAGAATGATGGATGATTTTCACGGTTACACGGTCAATCTAGACTGACAGCAGACTGATAAAAAGTACGTGTACGGCAAAGAGCTATATTGTATCTTATTTACCTTGGTGTAAGGTGTGTAGTAAAGAACGTTGACTGCCGCGAGAATGATACGAGCGGGTTACGCGATCAGTCTCCCATCAGTCTTTCATCATTCAAAATAGACTGACAAAATTATAATTTTCATCCGTCCAAACCATCAGTCCGTCAATCCGTGAGTTACACGATCATTCTCCGATCAATCTGACTCAGAATGGTCGGAGAATGATCGTAACCCGCTCGTATCATTCTCGCGTCAGTCACCGTACTTTACTACACACCGTACACCAAGATACATAAGGTATATTATAGCTCTTTGCCGTACACGTACTTTTTATCATCATTCTGGCGTCAGTCAAGTCAATCCAGACTGAAGACTGAACTGATGCCAAACTGAGCGTGTGAACTCTAATTCTGTCTCGGGTCGGAATCAGAGTTTCCCAAACCAACGTAATCTACGTTTTATTTTGAAACAATATGTCAGATTTCGCTAAAAAATTTTAACTTTAAAGAAATTACATATATCTAGTTATCATTGGTTTTCACAGTCAAAATATAAACTTGAAAGAGAATATAGTGTATTATATCATTTTTGACCATCAGTATGGAAAACGTTTACAACCTTATATTCTCTTTCAAGTTCATATTAAGAGTGTGAAAACCAATTATACCCTAGATATATGCAATTTCTTTCAAATTACAAATTTTTACCGAAATCTGACATGTCGTTTCAAATTAAAACGTTGACTACGTTTGTATGGGAAATTCTAGGGTAAGAAGATTCTTAACACACCCGATAAGAAAGAAAGAGTGGTGGAACTTTGGTAACTTTTATAATGTAAAGCGCGCTATTAGAATAGATAGATACCAATAGAGAATGGATAGCTAAGGGACTTTATGCTCATATAGAAATGGGCCCTTAGGTCGAGTTTTCGAGATTTTACTCCTACTCCTATATAAAAGACTACCAGTCCACCCCGGCTTCGCCCGTGGTACACACATAGCCTATGTCACTCGGGAATAGTGTAGCTTTCCAAGGTGAAAGAATTTTTTAAATCGGCCCAGTACTTTTTGAGCCTATTCATTACAAACATACAAACATACAAAAATAGGTACAAATCTTTCCTCTTTATAATATTAGTATAGACAACCACTTCCCAACCTCATTTTGGACTGTGTAAGGAAAAAATATCTCAAAGCCCGAGATCAATTGGAACATTATATTTCGACATATGTTCCATTGTCCTCCTGCCTGATGCGTTGTGGTTAACGCGCCTGTCCGCCACTCCTGAGGTTCTAGGTTCGATCCCCAATCAGGACAAGTTGGAATATGGCCTTTTTCAAATAGCCCTCGGTCTTGGGTGTTTACCTATCTATATACATACATATCTATTTATTATAAAATAAAGTATCGTTGTTCCAAGTCTTCCCGTGGATGTCGTAGAAGGCGACAGGGAATACAAGCTTAACAAAACCTACAAAAATAATCATTTATGAGCCCTCTCCAACCCGTCTGGCCAGCCTGGAGAGTGTAGGCCAAATCCTCTGACTGCGGCTGTGCTCCTGCAGTATCGTTGAGTTAGTATTCCTTATAATACAAGTTTAAACTTACTTTGGGGCTAGCTCTTCAAATTGTCCAAATTTTTTTAATGTTCCTAGGAAAAGATATCTAGTATAAGGAATTTCATCTGCCCTAAAAATAGATTCAGTAGGTAAGTATATTTGTTTCTGTTGCAGGTGACCATATGACAGGACGGTGACGTGCCAGCATCACAGCTCGGAAGATGAAGCCGCGGGGGGCGAGCGTCATGCACGCCTTCACTGCGCTTACTATGCTGACCATGGCTAATGGTAAGAAAACAACTAAGGCCGCGTTCAGACGACGACATGCGCTGAAAACGCACAGGACCCGCGCACGCCTTATAATACCTGCCTTTCACCCGCGCTCACCACGCGCAATATCAGTGCATTAGGCGAGGCGAGGCGTGTGCGGTTAGACTACGATAAATGCAAATTGAGTTGTATAAATGTGTATATAGAGCTCAAATTATATAAAATATCTTACGGACATGCATGATCGGCAACTTCGCTCCAGTAACACGCTCAAGCTTCAAATTCCCTTTTATCGTTCTAGCTTCATGTCCAATTCCTTTAATTCTCAAGCTATACGGCTTTGGAATGCATTGCCCGAGGACATCAGACAAATATCTAGTAGACATTTATACAAGAAAAAAGTGCATGATTTACTTTTTGAATCTTTCAACAATTAGGAGAATTCATCGTTTCTTTCTGATCTTCAAATATATATATGTATATATGTATGTATATAATATGTTGTATGTATAAATATAGTATATTTATTTTATACGATATTTATGTATGATCATTTAATAGTTATTATTATTTCTGGATTGTTTCTATCTATTTTAGACGCCAACTATTCTATCTGTTTCTCTTCTCCTAAAGGTTGACAGGGAGAGAATGCTTTAGCATTAAGTCTACCTATTGTAGCTTTTGGCTCAATAAAATTAAAAAAAATAAAAAATTATATGCAACCAAATTTAAAGCGTGTTAGATGTTGAAGAGCGTGGCGTGCGCGTGTCATCTAAACGCGGCCTAAGATTTCACTGACCAAACATGCTGTCGGGGTTACAGTGGAAAAATACTTTTGTCAATTCACAAACGATAATCATAAAAATACCTAGGGATGACAGTTGAGACGCGGGGCGTTCATCTGACAGTCGCCTTACAAAACTTTTTGCGCCTTACTGAACACAAACGATGCACTTATGGCTACAGTACCTATTACCTACTCATACTTCACAACTAACTTCTGACTTCAGGTTCGCTTATAGCATTTATTTATGGCGTCTTTTTCCGAATTTTGGATTTTGCATAAACAAGTATTGTTAAGTACGTCTATAGCTCACCGCTGATATTATACGACATTAACGTTAGGTTTCAAGGTTCCATATCCAAATGTATACCTACCAACAGGAGTTAGTAACCGCGGTTACTAAGAACCCAGAACCTTCGGATTGGCGGACTAGCGTGTTGACCATTACACCACGGAGATCGTCAAAAATAAATGAACAGACACGAGATTTTACTTGCTTGTATTTTTTGTTGATTTGAAGCCTACCTCCCTTTTTTGTATCAAGCTTATATATGAGCCCTTTATTAAACATTGACATACTTTCGCCCATTTTATGATGAAGCATATCGTAATGTCACTGTAATTTTTGTGATCCGGCCGTGTGTGCCCGATAGTCACAATACAACTGTACATTATTTAAACGAATTCATGGCACCGTATCAATGGAGCCGATGTCCCAAATTAGTGTTCTATTCAATCGTTAACGAACTTTTGATAGTTATATGAGTCAGGTACAAGAAGAAAATAAATAAAAGTAAAAAATAAACTTTTCTTTTTTGTTGAAAAAAAATATTAAAAATGTAGTTGACGTTCCAATTTTGATTTAACTTCTGACTTCCGGTTCGCTTATAGCATTTATTTATAGCGTCTTTTTCAGAATTTTGAATTTTGCATAAACAAGCATTGTTAAGTACGTCTATAGCTGTGTGTGTAGTGATGTTGATGCAGGCATAATTTGGCCCGATGACGTTATATTGACCCAACTGCAACACAGTGTCAATGTGGTCATAACGACCAGACTATATCACATCTCCGCTCCTGCCCATCGTGCCCCACCAGCTGCACTAAGCGTGACCTATGTGAGGCTACAGACAACGCTGTGAAAGTGGCAACCTTCTGGAGGGAAAAAAATTAATTACATTTTGAGCTTTCGACACGAGAAGAAGAAGAAGTGATGTTGATAAGGGATTTTTAATTTGACAACAAGATACCTAAACGTTTAAAACTGACTCCGAGAAAATTCTTACCGAAAATTACAAATTTTCCAATTAATCCAACTTCGGCAGCCATTTATATTATAGCTAACAATTTTAATATGTATTTTGATTCAATATCGATTTTTTTTGTATGTAACATTCATAATATTTATTTTATACATACAAAATGTAGCCTATGTCACCAGGGCGATAATGCCGAATCGATTGACATCTCATTTGTAAAAATTGGCTAAGCAGTTCAGATGCTACGGTGGAATAGACATAAATACGAGTATCCACAGACATGCATACCCACTTATACTTTGCTGCTCTCTAAGCTGGCATACTACGGCCTAGATCGTCAATCTGTGGATATATGTCCGGGTATGTTCGTGTGTCCGATGCACTTGGCCGGTTTTTTTTTAAATCTAAGATGGACGCCAATCGATATCCAGGGTTTTCGAAGGAGGCGGGGCACGGAAAAATTTTTTTGGCATCTGAAATGGCGTAGAAAAAGAAATTTTTAAATTCTTTTTTTTACAAAACATCATGGAATTGAATTTAAAGTTAAGTATTCATAAAGCTTTCAATTTTGCAGTAAGCAACTTCGTTCCACGAGCTAAACAAAGCTTATAAACATCAATGAGACCCCTCCAACCCGTCTGGCCAGCGTGGAGAGTGTGGGCCAAATCCTCTGACTGCTCTGGCTAATATATGGCTCTGGCAGTACAGAGAGGGTCGTGCAGTGGAGACTAAAAAAGGCCTGATCACGAACTTCGTTTCCACCGGATGTACGGTGTACCACAAGACCCATATGTTTTGTTCATTACGATTTTAACAAGTGTTATTTATTATCTTTCAGCCCAAGCTACATGCAACCAAGGCATGGGACGAGTGATGTATGAGCGATTACCGAATCAACAGCTACGTGGATTTGATGACGACGTCGTGAGTATAGCCTGTATAACAATGATGAATATTGATGAGTCAAATACGTACATACCAAATATCCCTAATATTTGGTATGTACGTATTTGACTACTGAACAGCAAATAGAAAAAACAGATTGTTGGTAGATAATAGCTGATTATGTAAATAGCCGTCTAGTAGTTTCAGAGATCAGTGTGGACATACAGACAAAAAATTTTTAACGTCTTTTTTGTGCATGAATGAAATTGATGATGTATGATAAAATATAGTATCGTTGAGTTAGTATCCCATCCATAATACAAGTTTAAACTTAGTTTGGTAGTAATTATATTATCTTTAGTTTAGGGCTAGCTCAATCAGTGTGAATTGTCCGCATTTAATTATAGTTAGGTCACGACACTCACGACACATTTCTCCAACCAAAGTCGAGATACAAACAAAAGTAAATATCTATTGTTTCTTTTATTACCTCACAAAGAACCTTTTTAGTTTGTATCAAAAACTGAAATTCTAGATGAACAAGTAAATATAAGGGTTGCTTCACACTTATTCTGTTGCTGGCATTGTCAGTCCGGCAGTATTTGTCGAAGAACAAAGCCAACCCGAAGCAATTATACCGGCTTTCCCCCCATATATTCGATTACCGCCTGGCTGTGCCGATTATTGCCGGCCCGAATAAGTGTCTAGCAACCCTAACAGCATTTGAATGGCATGATAAAACTTATAACTATCTAATACCTATTTGTAACAATTTACAGGTACGAGAAACAGATCCACCATTCCGCGTTTTGGAAAAATGCCAAGACTTATGTTTGCGAGACCGTTCCGTCAACAGTTTAGTCAGGACCTGCAACTCTATAGACTTCCAACCAGGAGCTCGCATCGCTGCATTCAGTGAGCCTGAATATGAGGAGTCCACCTGCTTTCTTACTAGAGAACAGGCTATGCCAGAAGGAATCGGTAGTCTCAGGATTGAACCTAACAGTGTGCATTTTAACGAGATTTGTCTTACATGTAAGTATCGGACAGTAAACTAAACAATAGGAATGTAGACTGGGTCCGAAAAATTGTATTTTATGTAGTCCGTATGTTAGATTCTCCATAAATAATAGCCCATATTTTTCGGTTTATCAAAGTAGTGAAAATTCACAAAGATATAGCGCATTGAAGTTTCATATTGGAGTGATTGTCGTCACCGTCAAGTGAAAATCGTTTTTGATCGTGACGTCATGGGGAGTTTAAATGCGCTGTATCTTTGTGATTATTTGCTCATAAGAAAAAAGAAAAAAAAAGTAGGAATACAATATTTTTATGGTTCCGTAAAAAAAATGAAAAAACGGAGCCCTTATAGGATCACTCGTGCGTCTGTCTGTCCGTCCGTTTGTCACAGCCAATTTGCTACGAATCTACTGGACCGAATCAGGTGAAATTTGGTAGAATGTTGTAATCCTATGACCCAAACACATATTATTATGTGCAAAGTAAATAATTTTTTTTTTTAAATAAGGATCATTTCGGGGGACAAATTAGGAAATTAAAAAAAAGTTTTGCAAACCTTACTGTGTCATACATCAAATGAAAGGGCTCATTATGAGAATCTCAAATATATTTTTGTTATTATTGTAAAATTAATAGTTTTGATTTTATTTATGAAAGAAGACGAAAATTGACCATTCCCCCCCTGATCTCCGAAACTACAGAGCCTAAAATTTTGAAAAAAATTCAAAATGTAGTTCATTGGTTGTAGGTTACAGGAAAACTATAAGAATTCAATCGATTGTATGGAACCCTCTCCACACGAGTTTAACTCGCAGTAGGCCGGTTTATTTAATAACCTACCTGATGAGCTAAAAATATTTTTTTAGTCCACATCCGTAATAATGGATTCCTTTGACATTTTTTTAAATAACCTTATCATTGTTATTTTATAGCAAATCGACCAGAACGTGAATGCCCGTCCCGTAGATACGTCTTCGAACGGCATATGAGTAAACGTCTGAAGCTGCCACCTTCAGATCTCAAAGAAATCATGGTGGCTAACCGCACGGAGTGTGAAGACAAGTGTCTACAGGAGATTCACTTTGTGTGCCGATCAGCCACCTATGACTCTGCACTTAGGATCTGCTCTCTCAGCAGGTTTACCAGAAGGACACACCCTGAATTGTTAGAAGATGATCATAATGCTGACTATTTGGAAAACACGTGTCTAAACGGTATGTATACTGCGAAAAATTCGTGAGTCAGGTAATCATATGTTCAATGTCATGGAGAATTCCAGGACTGGTCCAATGTCATAGACAAATCCTGGACATGTCCGTAATCTGTGTGGTTCCCGGCAGAGTAGAATAGAACCAAGAAGTTTTTCCCGTGGATGTTGTAGAAGGCGACTAAGGACAAGCTAAACAAAGCTTATAAACATCAATGAGACCTCTCCAACCCGTCTGGCCAGCGTGGAGAGTGTAGGTCAAATAATCTGACTGCTCTGGCTAATATATAGCTCTGGTAGCACAGAGAGGGTCGTGCTCCTGCAGTGAAGACTAAAAAAGACCTGATCATGATGAGGTACGATAATCATTTGTTCCATTGAACTGAATTGGACATGACATTTCATGGACAAGTCCAGGACTGATCCAATGTCATAGACAAATCCTGGACATATCCATGACATTAAACCATATCTTAATTTCTATTTCAATTTTTGTAGCTGAGCGAAGATGCGATGGTTTAGCAGTTTTTATCAAAGAAGAAAACAAACGCCTTGGAGGACCGTTTGAAGCTGATGTATTATCTAACATGACTCTTGAAGAATGTCAAAATAAGTGCGTCCATGCTGAGAAGTAAGTATTAGTAGCTATATCCCATTGCCCATTGTCCTTGCCTAAAGATTGCTAAGAGTCCTTTTTAAGGCCATACTAGAATTTTCCGGGGTCCAGTGCTGCCCATATTTGAAATAAATTATTTGAAAGGAAACGGAGATATCATTTAAAATTTTACAACCAAGCCCTAGATAACCCTTCAAACTATTTTATGAACTACTGTTTACAGTTTAAAGTGAGAACGTGAAGCTTTTCTTAGCACATTTGCCAAGAGTAGGGGAGACCGGGTACAAAAGTAACACTTTGTACTTTTACCTTAATTTCTGGATGGGTTTTACTGTGGCTATTAAATTAATATAACCATATTAAAATTTAGTTTATGTTCTTTACTCTAACAACTAGATTTATTACATTAAAGTGTATTTTATAAGAATTACAGAAATTTAAAAAAAAATCAGTACTTGTTACTTTCGACCACGTCGGCAGGTCGAAAGTAACATGTCGTGGGTCAAAAGTAACAAAACAAAGGGGTTGGTAATAAATACAATATCCATGGTAAATCAACAAATTATTTATTTAAAGTCTTTAATACTAATAACACAAATTACCTTCTGTTTTTTAAATGTTTTAAATGATTTTTCATTTTTAAGCGCTAACTCGTATGCCAGTTTACGAACTTCTGTTGGTGATAACCCAAAATAAACTGCAGAGCACTCGATTAAATAGTCGCGTAGATTAATTTCTTCGTTGTTGATAAAAACACGGTTGAAGCAACGGTAACCCACAACTGCGGAAGCATTTCCTGCTTTTAATTTCTTTATAAATCTATATAATGTTACATGACAAACATTATATTTTTCTGCCAGGCCTCTAATTGTTGCAGCATCTTTAAAATGCTCTTCAGCCGCTTTTTGATACACTTCCGTATCGGTAGTTCCTCGTTCAGTTGTTCTTATGCGTTGTCGTGGCATTCTGTAAAAAAAAAAGTACATATAAAAATATGATAAGTTATTAAATCACTACGAGGACAAAAGTAACATGTTACTTTCGTACCCATAGGGCTATGTTACTTTTGTACCCATCCACATTTTTGTCAAAACGTGCAACATAACCTTAAATCGGAATGTGCTACATAAAAATGAGTTAACGCATTGTACAATCACTTTAATACAGAATAGATATGCAAACATTCAGATTACTATCATGCTTTTAAGACTATCAAAACATAGAATAAGAAAACTTCAAAAAACTTACTTTTGGTTTGCAAATTCACGTAGCGTCTTGTCACACGGCCAAACAGCGCGTGGCGTACGCGGCGCCTAAACGCAATTGAGGGGGGTGCTCCCGGCTATCGCCTGACAGCGGCCAAGCGGTGTACGCCCATTGGATAAATCTAGAGAGCATTTGTTACTTTCGACCCGCCGTTACTTTTGTACCCGGTCTCCCCTAGCCGTTTTTCGCAATTGTGCGAAGAAAAGCTAAAAGTAAAGGTCGCATTTCTCAACCGATTCTCGGTTAGTAATAATTATATTGTTTGTTTTTTAAATTCAATTTTTCGAAATGTTTCCTTATGGCGGAAATATACGAGATTAAAACTTAAAAATACTCATATTTTAGCCATTATAAAAAATTTTCAAAAATGTCATAAGACTTTTTTGTTACCCTTATGAAGACGCAATTTTTTTGGCCGAACAACTTTTTCATCCGATAAACTTCAAATGGTCAGGGGTGTGAGGCAGACAGAATCGCGAGGTCTACAGCTCACAGGGCCACTAGTAACAATTTTTTTCAATTTATCCAATAATTTTCTTCGAGACGAATAAAGGTTTTTCAAGTATCTGTCTGAATGTATCAAGTAATTTTGCCATTTCACACTGACCCATAATTTAACAGTATCCTAATATATATGCGCTCACGCTGAAAAAGATTCCATATCACTTTCTAAATTAATAACGTGCTTTTAAAAAATAACCCTCCGTGAGTTTATGCGTTGGCTATGTTCTGGTAAAATTATATTGCAGAGAGTACAATAATTATTGAACTTTCCACATTTATAGATTTTTCTGTCGATCTATCGAGCATGACATGATGACGAAGCAATGTGTCCTCTCGGAAGAAGACTCCGTGTCTCAAAAGGATGATGTGACTATGAGTGCGTCGCCCACCCATCACTTCTACGACCTTGTTTGTTTAGACAATCGTGAGTGTTATCTTTGTTAATTATTACAGTATTTATTAACTTTGCCTACGTGATCATAACAATAAAACTTACAGTAGCTAATAAATCAGATTTAACATTGTTTACAGTATAAGTATCTATAATTAGAATTAGTTATTTATTTATCTTTATCTCCAAGTCTTCCTGTGGATGTCGTAGAAGGCGACCAAGGAAACATTAGCTAAACAAAGCTTATAAACATCAATGAGATCTCTCCAACCCGTCTGGCCAGCGTGGAGAGTGTAGGCCAAATCCTCTGACTGCTCTGGCTTATATATGGCTCTGGCAGTACAGAGAGGGTCGTGCTCCTGCAGTGGTGACTAAAAAAGACCTGATCATGATGATGTTGATGATCTGTTTATCTTACTAACATGTACTGACGATGCATGAAGCCTCAATAAGGTTTTTTTCATAATTATGATCAGTCTCTCATCGGGCAGCTCGTGGCACGGAGTATCCTGATAATAGCGCGACGTCGCACCTGTTCTCCCCCGGAAGGCGCACAGACACCGCCTTCCAGAGGTACCGGAACAGCAGGATCACGGGGGAGTTCCATTCGGAGATCACGGGACGCACGCTCACCGAGTGCCTAGATGAATGTTTGAGGCAGACTAGCTTTCAGTGCAGGTGAGTTAACATATAAAATTATTTATAATCAAAGACTCTGTAAGTAAGAAAACTGGTAATTCATGGAAAAATAGCGAGACCAAAATATTCGTATGAAATGTATGAAAAAAATTAAAAGAAGTTTTAGATAAGTATTGGGATCATTTTGTATTAACATTTTCAGTGATAGTGTTTTAAATAAGTAAAAAATAACAAAATAAAACTTACCGTTAAAAAGAAAGATCTTGAAATGTTGCCCTAATTCTGGATCTGCAGCCGGGCACCACAATTAGAAAATTCAATATTTTTTAGTTCTTTCAAATTAAATTTTATTTCCCAACAAGCAGGACATCGGAATGGTCTCTCATACTTTTTCGTTTTTTTCTTTAGCAAGTTCCACTCTAGGTGTATGTATATATAATATAAGTACATACTACAATACTTGGTATATCTATGCTTATAATCTAGACAAAATGACACATAAAGGTACTATGTGTACCTTACTTATTCAATGGGAGAAAAATTGAAACAACCAAAACAGCTAGGTACATATTGAATACCTACTGAAGATTATTTCATCTTCAGGAGGTGTTCAATTGGTATTGCTTATTTTTTTTTTTTTTTTTCTATTCTTATCGTATACGTGGGGTGCATAACTAATCTACGAGTATTTTTGCACTTTTATATTTCATGCCTACCAAATAAGCAAACAAGATACGATATGGTTATATCAAATCAGACAAACATCAAATGAACCGTGTTTGTGTGGCAAACAGTTCGTGGTACGATATACATGATATGTGTTTGGTCAACTAATTTAGCAAATTTTGAAGTGAAGTGTAATTTAGCAAATTTTTCAGTCAATGATGCTGAAAAAATTTTATGAACAAAAAAATACGAAAAAGACAATATTATTATGATCTTGGTTATGTATATTTTCTTTTTCTCATGATTAGTTAGGGTTGTCGTGGGCACAATAAGCTCGTCTTCTAAGAACCCTTGCGGATTCTTACAGACGTGCTACATGTATGCTTGCGACACCTCATTTGTTAGAGTCCTAACTCTGACTATGTTTAATTGTTATGGGAGTTATGTTTTCCCTTTTTCGCTAACTATTCATAGAGAAAGTTGTAGAGAGTGATGTACTGAATTCTACTTTTATAATATGATCCTAGAAACTGGAGTAGATAACACAATTTGAATAAGTATTTACAATGAAAAGGCAATTTTTTTATTCGTACTATGACGACTTATCTATTGGCTACCATTTAATTCAGTATAACAGCCAAATTTTAATGTTTTTTAACTCTGTTTAGTGCTAATGCTTATGAAAATTAACAGGTTGAGTAAACTGTGAAGCCTTCAGTCGCATTAAGTCAACTATACCAAAATGACCACTGTATCAAAACGTCCAGTTCGAAATGTCCACAGTATCATTATGTCCATTCTTCATTAGGTTCACTTTATCTAAAAGTCAATGGTATTAAAACTTCCACTGTATCATTATGACCACACCTCTTAAGAAACTTTGTTCCTACTTTATTCTATTGAACAGTTTCATGGTGGAACTAATGGTAATTTTTTTGTCACTCGTCCTATGATTTACCTATATAACGTCTAAAAAAATATACTGAAACTATATCAAGGGTGGATTCAGTCCATACTGAACAACTTTCTTAAAGCAACATATACATGGTTACTTTTTAAACACCTGTATAGAAATATGAAAATATACCTCTATTATTATAGATTATACGGGTATCTGGAATTTCGCCTCTCTGAAACAGCCTGGTACTGGCCTGGTACTCTTGGTACTGATGAAGGTTGCTTCTAGGTCGGCGGTGTACAGTGACCGGGCGAGGACCTGCAGGCTGAGTAGGTACAACCAGAAGGATGGCATGAGGCTGCTGTATGACCCTGACTTCGATTACTACGAGAATTTGATGCGTAAGTATTTTTTTTTGCAAGTTTACTTTATTCTAATATAAGTACTTTATACTACTTTATTTAGAGTTTCTTACAAATCAAAATCGAAATATTTCAATGGAATTCCTAAGTACTTCATTTAGAGATTTAGATTTTAATTAGATTTAGATTTTTTTATTTGGGAATATCATTTATTAACTACACTAAAAATAACAACATTAAACTAAAATTAATCTATAACTACATACGTATATAAAACTAAACTAAATAAAAAAACTTAAATAACATTAAATAATATAAAAAATGGAATCATCCAAAATCGCTTCGCTCGCAGGGTAGGGTACCCAAGAGGCTGGCGGCATTCCCACGTTGAATGGCCAGGCTCAGCGTTTGGCCAAAATGCGCGCCAATCCTTGAATCCCCTGAGGCATCGATTAGATTAGATTAAATCTAAATATTTAAATGAAGTAAGTACTTCATTATGAGATGTAGATTTTCACAAAATGTATGAAAAAATCTATCTACTCGTACTTAGATAGATTTCTATTAGGTCAATACTGCTAAGAATAAAATATATCTACGCGAATTGAAATGAAAACAGTCTTATATTCAGATAGTTACTGGGATCGAGCGCAAAAATGTAAACATGCACTCTCAAAGCAGTTAAAATAAAAGCAGATGTTTCTTTATAATAGGATTTATTCAAAACAGAGCAATAAATAGCACATAAACTCACTTTCTGGGAATGTAGTCTGGTATTTATAAACTCCGTATACAGTATACTTCCCTGTTGTAAACATACTTCATTGATTGAAAAGCTATTTACGACGTAACCCTTAAAATAGCGTCAGCCTTTTTACACGACTGCGGCAAAGCCCAAAAGTAGGGTTATGTGTTTTATTTCTGAGACTCTCTGATTTCACGTAGTCTAGATGTGAGTGATAAAATGGTCTATTTTACATAAAGTAAAAAAAAAGTAAAATCATTCTCCAAAAATGTAATACAAAAACAAGTACAGATAGCGTGTTACCAGCACCCGTTTAAGAAGACTGGAGACTGATGAAGGCTGTGCCTGTGTCACAGTTCTCCAATGCTCTCGCCTTTGGATAAGGTACATAATATTGCTTATAAAATATCCAATTATACGTACTAAGTTGATTCCTTAATAAAAATAACATATAATCTGGAATTACTCAACTCAAATTAAACAACAGTTATGTTATGTGTAGTTATTCATACGATATTATTATCATGATCACCAGCCTTCTCATCAACCTTCCATATCAACTGATGAGGATAGACCTCTTTTACTGGGAGTGTATACCATCGAACTTTGTCTTGCCTGAATAAATTAATTATAGGTTTTCAAGCAACTTTTAACTAATGTGAAATCGTTTACGTAATATTATAGCATTAAGTTAAAGGGGGAAGTGCTAAATAGGCTTATTTTAACTACATATCTACCTCATATGACATCGGAATACAGGAAGAGTTCAATCAAATTCGTATGTAAAGTACATTTGAAATTGACTCTACAATTGGTTGGATATCATTGTGATGCACGGATAGCATATTGAAATAAATAATGTACGTATCTATTGAACATTGGTATAATATGGATATGGATTGGGTTAAAAATAAATTATTTTGTACTGATAGGAAAATAAAAAGTCACAAAATAATGTAACTTGTCATTGGTCATATCTTTTTCATGAGATTTTAGATTCATTAATTCAGAAAAACTGATATTAAGAACGCAATTTGACTCCAAGAAACTATGACGTCACAGTCTGGTATTTCATACAAATCCAATAGAAAGTATCTGATTTGACTTGTTGGAAACTAGCGGATTAGGAGGACTTCCTTGTTGTGAAACGTATTGACTATAATATCTATCTGACTTCTTGCTTTGCTAAATTTCGCATGGGTTATTAGACCCATATTGCAATTACTTCTATAAAATTCTGTATTACTTAAAGAAAAAATCTAATGCGTAAAGTTAGTGCCTGGTTTAGTACATAAAACTTTTGTTTATACTTCTAAAATCTTATTACTACTACTCACAAGCTTTTGCCCACGGTTTCGCGCGTGCATATTTTTTTGTAAACATGCCACAGGAACCTGTAATCCTCTGCCATTGCTGACTTCTAAATTTTTGACATTATGTTTGACTTTAAAAATCAAGTATTAAAAAAAAAAAGATATTAGAATGGATGTAGAGTCAGGATGTGGAAATACGAAAAATATTATTTAATTTAGTCCGTCAGTAATATTATTCAAAATTAAGGTACACATTTTTTTCGGTTTATCAAAGCAGTAAAAATTCACAGAGTTACAGCGCATCAAAGTTTCGGAGTGGGGGCGATTAAGGCCGTACCTGAATTTACCGGGGTCCAGTGCTGCCCCCATTTAAAATAAATCATTTCAAAGAAAACGGAGACATCATTTAAAATGTTGCTACTACCAAGTGCTAGATAACCCTTCAAAGTATTTTATGAACTACTGTTTACAGTTTATAATGAGAAAGTTAAGCTTTACTACGCACATTTGCCAAAAGTGGCCGTTTTTCGCAAATGTGCGTAGTAAAGTTTAACGTTGTCACTTTAAACAGTAGTTCATAAAATACTTTGAAGGGTTATCTAGCACTTGGTAGTAGCAAAATTTTAAATAATGTCTCCGTTTTCTTTGTAATGATTTATTTTAAAAGGAGGCAGCACTGGACCCCGGAATATTCAGGTACGGCCTTAACGTCACAGTCTAGTGAAAATCGTACTAGATCGAGACGTCAAGCGAAATTTTAATGCGTGCTATCTCCGTCATTATTTGCTTATCAGAAAAAAGAAAAAATACGTATAATACAATATTTTTCAATAATCTACTTGACTAGCCAACAATTTTTTTTCCGTCTTCTTTAGTAAAATATCTCAATGTTTTCACATTTAACTTTTAATAATGTGCTGTAGACTGTATTCTATTTACCAATTGTAGCATGTGGTTGACATTGAACCCTTCGCTCCAGGAGTACTGCGCAGCTATTACTTCAATCAGTTTGGATTACAGAATTGAGCCCACACTTTGCGAATGCCTATTCTAAGCTACTCGTACATTCTAAGTAGAGTTGTGAATTGCAAAATAATTAGTTTAAAAAAAAATGTTTCCTGTAAGCTTTTGTGATTACGATATAATTTTTCAAAAGAATTTGAAATATTTTCTTGGATGATATTGTGCAAGTCGGACTAGTACGTAGGGTTTCGTACCTCCATACAATGTTTAAAAACACGTTTCTTGTATGACGAATCCCTTTAATTTTTAACTTTATCTTATTTTTAGTATTTTTGTTATAGCGGTAGGTAATACATAATCGGTGAAAATTTCAAGTGTCTAGCTATTACGGTTAAAGAGATAGAGCCCTGTGACAGGAGGACAGACGGACAAACAGACAGACAGCGGAGTCTCAGTAATAGGGTCCCGTTGGCATCCTTTGGGTACGGAACCCTAAAAATTAAGCTAGTAAAGAACCGCAGTTATCTGTTACTAGATGGTTTGACATTTACACAATCGAACCATTTTGACGTTCAGTCATGTGAACAGCCATGTCCCGGAAGGACATTTACTAGCTTATTTCGGCCGAAAAGTACATTAGGTATGTAGGTAAATACAAACTTCTATTAGAATAGTTAATGTTTAGTATTAGATAAAGAAACATCGAGATTAATAACAATTATTAATATTAATTATTATAAATGAATTTATTGATATTTTTCTAGGTCAAGTTACAAAAACAAATCTTATCGTAGTCATAAATGCGGTAATCAAATTCTGTTTTGGTAAAATCACATGCATGGCACCTATTTATATCTATGTTAACATAACATGACGCATTTACAATATGATAATAATATGACCTCTTATTTCAATACACTATTTATATCAATCTAATCTAATCTAATCTATAAATATCTTATATTAGCGTATTCCCAGTCGCATACTAATGCAGGAGTAACGCTTCAAGTTCAGAGCTCGTGGTCCCGCTAAGCTTATTTTTTTCTTAATATAATTTTAGTAAGTAGTTATACTAAGACCTAAGTAGACATCACAGAATCAGTCATAGTGTAATAATTAAATTTGTACTATATATTTTTATAGGGGTTTTAGGCATTTAAGATGCAGTACTGAGGTACTCAAACTATCAATATATATGTTCAAACGTGATGTTAATCATCATAATATTAAAGTCATAAGGTAGGATTTAAGTTATTTCCAAACGTCACGTGTGTACGTATCGAAAGTTAGGTGACTAATACGACTTTATTGAAAAACGATGAGGTATAAAAATGGCGATTTTCCAAACATAAAAAAGTGTCAAGTATAAAAATATCGAGTAATAATAATGACGAAGTATTATAATGACGACATACACAGTAGAACGTGTATCTACACTTAGGTACAGTACACCCTCTATTGTATGCTTCTTATTCTGATATAAGTGTGGAAGTTTGTCTATTCCATAATAATTTGTTTCGTGAGTATTATATGAATTACTTCGATACCCATTGTTTCAAAAACATTGAAAAACTCATTGGCAATTCAAAATTTGGGTATCCAGATCAGCTAGTGAGTGGAGAAGGTGAGGCAGGAGGCGCAGGCAGCGGATCGCAGGACCGCCCTTGGGCTCGACCCACTACCACAGGTTCGATGCATGGTAGTACAGGGCGAGAATAGCTTTTTCCGGGCTTCTTATTTATTATCTGTTTGCATCGCTTTTCGTTTTACGTTAAATGCGTTACGATATTTTTTCCAGGTGCACAAATTATTTAAAAAAAGTTCGTATCTTGGTTATTTTGTTTTCATCTAGAAAGATATGGCCAATATACGAAAACTCACGACTTCACGCGGATCTTTTTTCGTATCAGTACCATAAAGTGAAAAATGATATATATATATATATTTAAATAACAGTAACAGAAATCTAGATCTATGTCAGTACTATGGACTGATCCTGCTCCAAAGCTACAGTCATCACCCCACCATCGTGGATAGCTTTTCGGAGTCTGTAAGAAAGAGAAGACTAGGTCGACAACGGTGGTTTTTAAAATATTTTTTGAATTCTTGATGTTTGAAAATGACGAAAAGCGATGTAAAAATCAGTAAGGTTTGAATTTGAAAAATTTAACAGTTTTTTATTGACGGTTTGTGTATTTTCTAAATATTTTACCTTATTATATTTACAGAAATAAGTAGTTATTTACAATTTTTTAAAGTTGCGTAGAAGGTGTTTGACGTTCTGAGAAAGTATGTTTTTTTAAGTTTTGTTAAAGTTTTGGTATTAATTAGTATATAGATGTTTTTGTAAGATAGTTGTTAGTGTGTGTAGTTTAGTCAATGTAGCAAGTATTGCATGCGTAGAGTTGATGAAGTTTAATTTTTTTATGATTTCCACGTAGATTGATTTCTTCTTTATTTTACTAGGAAAAGTTAGCAGTCAAAGCGCACGTGGTTGCATGGATACTTACATTATGTAATTTGTAGAATTAGTTAAAATAAGCATGAATAATTAATAGAATAATTGTCTTATTAAAAGTAATTACATAACAAGTTAATATTCATTAAATAATTCAATATTATCTACAAAATAATTAGATTCCATGATATGAAAAGCATCCCAAATATGTACTAATAAATATGACATATTCTATTATTAAAACAATGCATGACTCCACAAACTAGCGTTAAAATCTTTATTAATCCATACATGTAACCCCTAAGGTGGTAACGGAGGAGATCGCGACCAAGACCGCGACCGTGACCGCGACCGTGACCGTGACCGTGATCGCGACCGGTACCCGTCCCGGAACCCCGACGACGACAGATATGGCGGCGGCTACTCGGATGACGACAGATACGGCGGCCGCCCCGACCGGTACCCGGTCGGACCCGACCTATACGACAGATATCCCGCCGACCGCTTCCCTTCAGATAGATACCCTGATGATAGATATCCTCCAGGAGTAGGACTTGATCGCTACCCAGCTTACCCCCCAAGTGATAGGTATCCTCCCGTAATTGACCGGTATCCTCCAGCAGTCGACAGATATCCTCCTGCAGTTGACAGATATCCTCCAGCAGTTGACAGATATCCTCCTGGCATTTCGTACCCTACCAACAATCGTTTCCCTGGTGATAGAGACAGATATCCTTTGGATAGTGGACGCTATCCTATCTACGACTACACTTCAAACGATATTGGAAGATACCCAGCTCCTGATAGATACCCGATTAGCAGATATCCTATAGATATTCCTGATAGACTCCCGATACGCGGTGGGGGGAGATATCCTACAAGACCTTGGATCCCCAGCCTCTATCCTGACAGATACGATCAGGACCGCTACCCAAGTCCCGGTCCCACCGACTGGGGCCGCTACCCGAACAGCCGATACCCCGTGGGTGTGAACAGAGACCCGGTTCCACCCGGCGGGGACCGGTACCCTGATTTGTATGACAAATATCCACCGACTGGATCGTCATTCCCTGGTAAGCACATCACTTTACTAATACCACAATTGTACAATCTAAGAACCTATTAGAATTATATTATGATGATATAATTATAATAGGTTTTATCTACTTAATCAAAATTAATTTCACTTTAGGTACAAGTATTGCTATTTGCTTTATTTTTAAACAGCTAATCTACTTAGCGTCTTAGCAGATGACTGAAGGAGGAATCTACTTACTCGAAAGAAATTACATTGTAATCTTAATATAACGTAACTAACTATATGTTTATGAATGTTTTGGATAAACATGGATTTGTTCAATGGAATTGTTTCAACAGGCTATGACAGAGGTGGATACAATGGTTTGGATTTTCCTCCGGCAGATCGCTATCCTAATAGAGGACTACGCCCTACTCCAGACAGGTGAGAATAGTATGATATCATTTGGTTTGTCTTATTTAAGTGAGATAGAATATCGTCTAAATAAAAATCTAGATGATATCCATTATAAATAGTTAACAATTAAAGTTTCACCGGAGCAATGTCCTTACCTATAATACCTTCAACAGATTTCCACCAGTACAACGACCAAGCTATGGAAGCAGACCAATCGAAAGACCAGATGGCTATGGAAATTATCCTCCCCCTGGAGGTTTAGGTAAAATGAACATTATTTTCTATTTTTAAATCCTGTAATTAATTTTAGAAAATACTCGAATAAATTCAAAATTTTGTCTCAAGGTGGAGGTGGATATGGTGGTATAGGTCCGGATGGTCCAATACTTCCTGGTGTACCTGCAGAGGTGCCTCCTCTTGGTCCAGGAGGTGGACTAGTAGGCCGACCACCCGTTGGAAATAGACCATGGCAAGGATCTCGTTGTGAAGAAGATAGTTTTCGTCAAGTTGGAAGGCAGCGTATGCAGAGTCGTTTCGTCCGTCGTTTCACCACAGCTCTCTCTTTGGCGCATTGCCAGCGGGAGTGTATTGAAGCTCGGGACTTCATTTGCAGATCTTTTAACTTCAGGTGGGTGAACCTTTACTTTTTTTCATGTCGTGTATTGCTAAAACCAATTTGTGTGCAGCTTCTTCTTCTTGGCGTGTCAATGATACTTATGCTTGTTGCTCCAGTAAAGGGCAACCACAAGAACTCTTTTGTTGGCTGCGACTTGGGCCTTCAAAGTGCAGGTATTTAAGGGACATAGGAAACGAAAGTAAGTACGCCATGGTTTGTGGAGGAAAAACACACTGACAGATATTCTGCGAGCGGTTGATTTTTCCCACCTGGTCAAATTGTCTTTACAGCGGCCCACCGGGATTCGTAGTCTATTAAGAGACTTCCATGTGGACCAGGAAAAATCATGGCCAGGTGGTAATTTTTTTCGCGGGATGACAAAGTTGGTCAAAGGGTGACGTCTTTTCTATAGTTTAAGCCTAGTCTCTTAAGCGCTTTCTTCCAGAGGTTTGACTGTATGTATGTAGAAAGCTTTTGCGGCTTTTCAGTCGCCGCTGGACTGCCTGGGACAGAGAATTTATTTATTTAACAATTTATGTACACGGACAATATATACACAGAGAACACATAAACTAAAAGTTGTACAAATGCACTACTTATCTCAAAAAGGATCTCTTTCAAGCCCTTGAGAGGAAATTATTATATATGAAAGGCATATAGGCGTGTTCGTTGAATAAAGGAAGAAGAAGAAATTGACATCCCATGAAACTACACATAAACATACATACATGTATATATATTTTCTCTTGCGAGTTATCATCCAAATTTTATCATGATACCGAGACCAATGATATTTATAATAAATAACACTGAAGTAACGTTCTTTGTTTTTAGTCAGTCGTTAGACTGCTATTATTTTGATCACTAATGTAGCAGCTATAACCAGCTCTCGTTCAAATCTCTTGTAAATTAACTCCAGTTCTGTTTTTAAAGTACTTGGGATAAGATAACCCGTAGATTGACAAACCAATTAAGCTTATTGACTTTATTTACACTGTATTGTGAAACGTTAACAGAGAGTCTCCATATGGTGGAGAGTCCAGGGACAACTGCGAGCTCAGTGACAGGGACACGCGGGAGTTGGATGCGGCAAACCCTGTGCATTTCGACAAAACCGCCAACAATTATGACTTCTATGAACGTGCTCTTGGACGTATTGCTGATGAATGCTTAGACGGTATGCTCATTTATAAAAAAAAACAAGAATAGACAATGCACGTGGATATCTCGTAAATACAGTCGCGCATCTGACTTCAAGAAATTTCTTCCCTTTTCCTAAAGGCTGACTGGTAGAGAATGCATTAGCATTAAGGTCATACATGAATTTTCCGGGGTCCAGTGCTGCATTTAAAATTTATTCGAAAGAAAGCAATAATATAATTTAAAATTGTGTCTTTGTGAAGCCTTAGATAACCCTTCAAAGTTTAAAGTGAGAACATTAAGCTTTTCTAAGCATTTTTGCGAAAAACGGCCACTTTTGGAAAAAATGCTAAGAAAAGCTTATCGCTCTCATTTTAAACTGTAAACAGTAGTTAATTAAATAGTTTGAAGGGTTATCTAGGGCTTCACAAAGACAACATTTTAAATATCTCCGTTTTCTTTCAAATAATTTATTTTAAATGGGGGCAGCACTGGACCCCGGAAAATTCATTTTATACCATTGTGGTTAAAGATTTAATAAATAAATAAGGATGGAAAACAAGAATCAGAAAGGGAGATATGTTGCTAGCATTGTAAATAAAATAAGTCAATCTTCTTAGTTGACTGCGTGAGAAGATGCAATTTTTGATTTTTTGGGAGCTCTAGCTCCAGACTAGCATGTTCAAAAAGTTAAAATGCCGGTCTTTACTAGTCTTTTTCTTACAGTATCCCAAGTGTGCAATGAAGACGGTATGGAGTTCACTCTCCGCCTGCCAGAAGGTTTCTACGGTCGGATGTATACCTACGGCTTCTATGACCGCTGTTTCTTCCGCGGCAACGGTGGGGTAAACAATGTACTACGCATCACTGGCGCTCACGGGTACCCAGAATGTGGTACACAACGGGTAAGTAAACATTTTACTTTCCCATCTCCTAAAGAAAGACTCAAATGAATCACTTAAACCAATAAAATATCCGTTTTATATGTTTACTAATGTCTCGAAAAGCTTATATTACCTATTGGGCTATATAAAAGGAAAACGTACCTGGCCGGATTGATGAGTAAAATAGGATATATTATAAGGCGAAGATAACATCGCTTGGAAAAACTTGTGCCATCACAATAATTTGAGAAAGAAGAAAACAAAGATTTTAAATTGAAACTTCAGCTATGATTTTGTTTCATATGAAATTTCAGAAGCGATGTTATCTTAAGATACATAATTATGTATAATTTTTTCTACAGTACGGAGAAACAATGACGAATATCGTAGTAGTCCAGTTCAGCGACAACGTCCAAACTTCCAGAGACAAACGGTTCAACCTCACCTGCCTGTTCCGAGGCCCAGCAGAGGCCGTCGTCACTTCCAACTACATTGGCGCTGGGTGAGCTGTACAGTGGTTAACAACGCTAGCCTTGGAAAATATTGTCATTAATCTGTGTGATTTTGGTATCTCTATTTTGAAAGCAATGGAAGATTTTTTTTTATTACACTGATGTTCTGGTCATCCATTCTAATGCTTGAAACTGCGTTAAGGCCGTACTTGAATTTTCCGGGGTCCAGTGCTGCCCCCATTTAAAATAAATCATTTCAAAGAAAATGGAGCCATTACTTAAAATTTTGCAACTACCAACTTCTGTTTACAGTTTATAATGAGAACGTTAAGCTTTACAACGCACATTAGCCAAAAGTGGCCGTTTTTTCGCAATTGTGCGTAGTAAAGCTTAACGTTCTCACTTTAAATTGTAAACAGTAGTTCATAGAATATTTTGAAAGGTTATCTAGGACTTGGTAGTAGCAAAATTTTAAATGATGTCTCCGTTTTCTTTGAAATGATTTATTTTAAATGGGGGCAGCACTGGACCCCGGTAAATTCAGGTACGGCCTTAAGCGGAGACCCGCGACGGGTTCAGTCCGTCTCTGTCACAAACTCTAGGTGCGACAGAGACACGTGACGCGCGACGGTTTCAGCTATCTATCGCACGTAGGGTGTGTGACAGAGACGGACTGAATCCGTCGCGGGCGTCCGCTTGACGTAGTTTAAAGCCTAAAACCAGGATATTCAAGGTATTCAATTTCTATCTATTATAGTATAAGGTTGACAGGGAGAGAATGCTTTAGCATTAAGTCTACCTATTGTAGCTTTTGGCTCAATGAAATTAAATAAATAAATAAAATAAATATACACAAGGATCAAGTTTCGAAGAAAAATAACCATTTTTATATTACAAAGCTAAGGTGCTACAGACGGACACGAAGATCGTCACAAGACAAATATCACCGTCCGATAATAATCTTATTTTATTTAAGATTTAAAAAAAAATAACCATTATACGTTCTATTGGAATGACAATATTTTCTAAAAGGTCTTTGAAATGTTTTGAAAAATTAACAGTTAACGTTGCGTGTCTTAAAATTAGCGCTTCGCAACATAGTTGTATATTTTCAGGCTATGCAAATGAAACCATTTGTATGTTTATGCATAACGGTGGCATAATTTGGGATTATCTGTGTTTGTGTGAACAGTTTTGTTTGTTTAAAATATTCTGTGTGCTGAACGAACTCTGAATACCGTTTATGTAACGTGCTACTTTTCTTTTTCGTTTTACTTTTGCTAATATTTATATTTAAATCTATCTTATTCATAATGTGTGGTTTTGTTTTGAGTGCTGTTATTTCACTAACAGCTACTAACTTGAGACTTTGAATGAATTCAGAAACCGATAATTGTACTAAAACTTAGATATTTTTACTTAATTTTGCAGAAGCTATAATAAATTGTACGTAGCATCGAGACAGGCTATTAAACTTGGCCAAGAAAAGATGAAATATTACACGATAGGCGATAATTTGTCATTAAAAAAAAACATCGCCTCATTATTAGGCTCGTGCAATAAATATGACCTCAGATATCCTTTATTTTACCGCCTTTATCTTTATTATCCTTTATTTTACATCCTACCTAGATGTGTAATGTTCTATTCCGACATCATCACTGAGCCTAAAGAAATCCTTAGATGATATAGGATTCATTCAAAGTCAGTAAACTAAAATTATAAAGAATTGACTTCAAGTCTAAAATAGCTTGGCTTTTGATTCGGTTGACAGGTCTGGGAGCCCGATTCCGATCGAGTACCTTCCTGAAGAGAGTTCACTGAACTCGAAGGTGCGGCTTATGATCCTGTACCAAGGCAGACCGACCACTACGATAGCTGTCGGAGACCCTCTGACGTTTAGGCTTGAAGCCCAGGATGGATATAACTACGCTACGGACATTTTCGCTACGAATGTCATCGCAAGAGATCCGTATTCAGGAAGATCTGTGCAGTTGATTGATCGCGTGGGGTAAGTATCCCGAAAATGATGACCATTGGATATTATTCCAGAATTATGACACTAACTTCTATAAGAAAAAAAATGTGTCACGATGTAAAATGCCTTAAAATGATGCATTGAACATTTTAGTTTTATGACGTGTAAAAGACATCAACGAACCCAAACCCGAAAAAAGGTAGAATTATTATTATTGCTTATTAAAACCTTTTCATTCATTTATTATGCAACGTTAAAGGTATAACAGGAAAAATGTCCTAGCTAGATAATATCTTAGATAGTTCTCAAAACAAAGGAAGTATTCATAATTGTTTTATAATTAGTCTTTTATGTAAATCACTGGCTAATCGTTGTATAATGCATCATCAAATTAGATTATAATGAATTGTCAATTTTTTAGCTTCTAATTAAAGTAAATTAAAGTCAGTCATTACACCAGAATAAAAATTAGATTTATTAATAACAATTAACAATACACGACGAAATAAGAAAAAAATATCTGACTATATAATTATTGATTTCCTAGTTTCCGAAACGCGGAAACATTATCTTTTTAATAACTGATGTAATTGTTAGTAAAGTATTTAATAAAATTATAAGTATTATAAAATTGATTGATAAAATCCTAACAACAGACGCAGAAGAAAAAATGTTTTTTTTTTCCAATCACAAAAAAAGTTTATGTTCAAAAACTAAATAACTACACAAAATAGGTAATTTTACTATAATGTAAAAAAATTGTGGTCGTAAATTGATATCCCTTCTTCTTCTAATAAATCTCTTTTTTCTTATCACAGCTGTCCAGTTGATCCTGACGTGTTCCCCGAGCTGGACAAAGGTCGCAGTGGCGACTCCCTGGAAGCCAGGTTCAATGCCTTCAAGATCCCGGAATCTAACTTCTTGGTATTCGAAGCAACGGTGCGGACATGCCGCGACGGTTGTCAGCCCGTGAGTATTTAAGGCCATACATGAGTTTTACGGGGTCCAGCGCTGCCCCCATTTGAAATAAATAATTTCAAAGGAAACGGAGATATCATTCAAAATGTTGTCTTTGTGAAGCCTTAGATAACCCTTTAAACTATTTTATGAATACAATACTTAAGTAGATTGATCGTGAGCTCTAGAAATTCAATGTTCGTCGTTACGTGACGTTATCGTCATGTTCCGAATTTTAAGACGTAATCATCAAGTTTATAAATGAAAAACTTGATCAATCACTGAAATAAAGAAATTAAGTACTTAAAGTCCTCAAAATTATGTTTTCTTTCAAAAAAAAAAAATATTAAGGTCCCTACTTTGTTATATGATAAAGCCCCCTAGCTATTTGTGTTAACTGTAAGTTAACACAAACAAGGAATTACCGAATGGAGCAAAAATACGTTATCTGTAACCAGTTGGGGTCACAGCCGGGCAGCGGGTTATCTGTAGTCATGATCCAGTTCAGCGATGCATTAGTCTGTCAGTTATTTATTGATGCTGTATCATTTATTACATCTTAGAATAGTGCTATGTTATGTCCTTGCTATCAGCCGTTTAAACGTAGGTACAGTATCGAGTAGTTCATTAATTCTTTAGGTATATCTGTTTGAAGATAATAAGGGTATCATGTAGGTAACAATTATAAAAAAGTTTCAACAGTTTTCATGGATAAATACTGAAACAGTCCAGCTCATCATCGCTTTTCAGTTTAGCTGCCAATGCCCATTGGCTTCTTCTTTACATCGTAAGGCTTGTATTCCAGTGTTAGTTCCAAGCTTCAATATAGCTTTTTGGCCAAGATACTTGGCTCCAATGCTTGTTGAAAAACTTTTGTGTAAATAACTAACATAGGTACATATACATCATATCAAAGGCAGAGACTATTGATATCCACTTGCTACGGTGCTAACAAAAGTAACATGTGTTTTTTTCCAGGCATACTGTCCTAGCCACACTGGACGCTCCGAACCATCTTTCGGCCGACGTAGACGAGACGTAAACACCACAATATCAGTGGAGACAAACGACACGGTTGTAGTTCAAACGAATGATGGCACCAACCCCAACAAAACGGACGATAAGAGCGACGGCACAGTGTACAAGGTGTCGTATCAAGAGGCTGGCGTCGATAAGTATTTAAAGGAAGAGGTGGAAACTCCGAGTCATGTTAGGAAGATGATTGAGGTAAGAATATGTAATAGGCACATAATGTATTCTAATAATAAATTAGTAAAGAATTTTGTTACTTAAGAGGTTGCCTATGTTCCGCAGGGATAAATTATTTTTGTATCCATAATAAACAACTAAATATTCGGTAAAAAATATCCCTCTGTCGTGGTCACTGGTAAAGTTAAAAGTGTAAATATCCCAAACCTCGGGCGTTTAAAATAATTGCAAGAAAATGGTGTCAATAATAAACTCTATCAAGAAGAGTCACACACAACACATACCTACTTTATCTGTTTGCTTGCGAAACTACTTACCTACTATTTACAAAATAATCACTGTTGCATTTTGTAAATAAACATGTTTTGTAAGTATAGGTGCATATCTGTCGTGCGTATAATAAACATTTGCATTGCTAGGGACGTACTACATACATGACCGACCATGAGCTATTTTCTCGCTGCTAACCGTTCGTTCCTACGGTGGTTGCAAAATAAATAGACTGAAATAACTTGTTTATGCAAATGTACATAACAGACACTAAGTATTATATTATTTATTAACCAACAACTCATATTCATAGATTAAGGGGGGGGGGGGGGGGGGGTTGTGGCTTTAGCAAAAAAGGCGTACAACAACCGATCAGCTTCCATTTATATATTCGATTTTATCTATACTTGAGTAGGTACATAGGTACTTACATTACCTAGGGAATTTTTCACAACCACGTTCATAGCTTTTCCTGCTCTGTGGCTTTCTCAAATCGCACCATTCTTTTGAATCCCTATATACGCATTATGATCTGGTATTTTCTCCTCTCAAGAAAATTTATGACTTATGTTTAATTCAAGCGGATGATACGAGTAGAAAAGGCATGGCATGATCGGTCGTTCCGGCCACCGTAGTTGTTCCTTTGACGGAGACTGCACTGTATCTAACTAATTTCAATATTTCCAGGTGTTCGACAATCGCAACGAGCTCATAGAAGAGAACGGGCCAGCAGACTCCTCGCCCGTGGTGGCCACCGCCGGCGTGTGTGTGTCTCCGTACCACTACCGAGCCCTGTTGGTGGCGCTGTGTGTTCTGCTGTCGCTGTTACTGGCTATGTTGACTGCTGCTTTGTACATCTACAAGTAAGTGCTATATGGAAATACAGGAAGATAATTCTTATTTAGTAAATGAAATAAAAACCCATTATATATATAGATTACAGAGAGAAGAGAGGTATGGAGTAATCTCCGCTTAACTCCACCGACAAGAGCAAGCTCTTTACAAGAAGAAGATATACTTACTCAGTTTACAACTAGGTCGAAGGAACTTGTAGTAAGTTATTGTATAGGTACTCGTAGTAGTAGGTATTTATCTGGGGACTGCCTACGAGATCCAGTGGTCAAGGCGTTCGCCGTGTGATCCGGAGGTCGTGGGTTCAAATCCAACAAGCATACTTTGTAAAAAGTTGTTTCCAGTCTGGTTAGGATATTTCAGGCTTGAATCCCCTGATTATCTGAAAAAGAAAGATGATTCCGTGATTCGGAAGGCACGCAAAGCTGTGGGTCCCGAACGCCATCTAGCGTTTGTTTAAACCTATCCTAGGATTGGTTCTGGTCTCCCTTTGGGTTGCGGAGGTCAGACGGCAGTCGCTCTGTGTAAACACCAGTAACCTCTTCAAATCACCTAGGTTTAGGTAGCTAACCCCGGGCTCTAAAGCATAACCGCTGAGGATGCAACCCGGGAATACCTACGGTCGGATGATGATGAGTAAGTAGGTATTTATTTACGAGTATTAACGGTGGACTCATAGGTACCTATGAGTCCACCGTCCACGTCCACCTACGTAAAAAATTCTATGTATGTGAATGGACTTAATGCCTTATGGCATTCTGAGCCGATAAAAAAATTACTCTTAGAACAAAAAAATTTGTAACCCATATTGCCAATTTAATACTCTATTTTTTGATCAAGGAGAAATAGGTCTTTGGTAATAGTAAAAGGTTGAGATTCGTCTGTACTAGAGCGTTCGGTTAAGAAGGGAGAACTAGGTAAGCAATCTTTATTTACGTACCTACTTTGTTAATTGAAAGCTGACGATGAGTGTTTATTACAGACGTTATTGGCGGGTGCTGCGTAAGAACATTCAGGCGTCGAGCCCGGCGCCCGCGCTGCGCCCCGTCACTCCGGGGCCGAGGCCGACCCGCCCCTCACTGTTCTCCGCTTCACATCTGCACAAACCTTTCTCACTGAGGCAAGTACACCACCGAATAATTGTGGAAAAATCGATAGATAGCTATCCCCAAATTAAGTTTGAACTAGTACTTATTCGGCTCAACGATACCTACTAAGTTTATTTTTGTTATAATAAATTAAATACATATAACTATAGGTAAACACCAAGACCCAGGACAATTTGAAAAATGCCATTTTCTAACTTACTCTGGCCACAGGATCGAAGAAAAATCTCCTAGTGAGGCTTCGTTCATCTTACTCGTTGGCTTCTAAGATTGAGATATGGAAATAGGTGAGCAAGAGGCTCTGAGACCGCCTGGCGACATAGTCCGCCCACAACTGTGTCAAAGAAACTCTTTTTGCGGGCTATTGCGATCTGCATGAACGACTCTACCTCTAGGTATTCTGACTAGAAAGGAAAGTCAGGACGTTTGCAAACGGAAGTGCATATGCGCCATACCTCGATGGAATATAGATACCTAAGTAGGAAACAATAGTGATAATATGTACCAAGTCGAAAGAATACTAAAATGAAGTGAACTTCTTAATCAGTACCTGCCTCAGTACCTAAGTATCTACTAGTAGTCACGAGATAACTACGATCACGATGCTTTCAGATGAAAGAGCGCGTGTTATCATGGTGATAGTAATGGCAAGGTTATCTTATCATGCACTTTGGATTATTTAACTATTAGGCACTTTGTAAATAGGTATTGCTGATATACAAAGTGTTGCCTTCTCTCACCAGCCACCGCGCGGTTGCTCCCCACGGTTTGGGGCTAACGTACCTGTTTATACGAATTTTGTGCTTACACAAAGACCTAGAACACAAGGAACAATCACGTAAAAGGAACGATGTATGAGCCCCCTATATTTTTTTTTGAGCAAGGACGTGGAAGTGAGTCAATTAGGAGAAAAGCTAAGTAGGCGATAGTTTATCGAGTTGTCCCTATTCTAATTCCAGTTTACACCGACACGCCTATTACGATCTTATTAAGCATAGGCCGATCTTTGTCTCTAAAATAGAACGGTAGTTGTCTAACAGGTTATGACTAGATTCTGCTTGCCTACAGGTATTTGAATTGCTTTTTATGTTACAGTGGATTAGGCCGAACGTTCGCCGAGGTAGGAGACGAAGCAGGATCGGCAGGTCGACTGGCGAGCGCTTTCGACGACGGCAGCGAGCCGATATACACCGACCCCTCCCTCTTCGAGCGCTCCAGGTCTCTACGATCTTTGCACTCATTGGATATGAAACCCGAAAGACGCGACTACCGCTCGTAGAAAACTAACAGGGAGGCCACGATAACGCGCGTTAGCGGCAGCGGTCAGCATTTTGCACATTATTGCTCGTTTCAATTAAACAAAGTATAAATACAGTACGAGTACATAATACAGAACGCTGATGGCATCCGCTCGCGCGATTATGTCGTGGCCCGAGCCTTAAATTCTCTATTCTAACTCTATGCAAAATACAAATGTCTATGCAATTAATAAATAATTAACTGCCATATTCTTGCTCAGTAATTCCGTCCATAGATGGTTCACAATAGTATTTTTATTTCAGTGTCTTGTGTACTTAATTTTTAAAGAATTTTATGTAAGTCAATACTAATAAATATTTACAGTGATTCTTATACTTGGATTTTTATTTCGCATTTTTGTATACTTATAGACTTTCAAATCTAGAAAGCTGCTAAGTGATATAATCATAAATTAAATAGTCAACAAGATATCATTGAGAGAACATTATATAACAAATGCTTTTAGTTGGAGAAATATTCTGAAAAAGTAACTTTTTTCTATGCTTCAAAGAAAACAGATACTTTAGTATATAATATGTCATTTATTCTTCAATACCTATTAACATTCACAATTATTACATGTGATAAGGTGCTGGAGTCGGCACACTCATGAGAGGAGAATCTAAATACTCTATTTCACTAGTACTTGGAACAGGCTCGGCTGTCGTTGTCATCTTTTGCATCAATGTTTCGTGCAACTTGTGTACGGACTCATTATGCTGGGTGCCCGGTTGTAATGCTTTCATCACAGTTTGCACTCTTGTTTCTGGCAGTTTAGGATGGATGTACCATAGTAACTTCAGAAGATGTCTAGTAACATTATCTTTAGAAAGTCCAGCAAAGAAAAACTCATCAAATAAGACAGTACTGAAGTCTTCACCTTGGAATTCATCAGGTAGTTGTATGAGCAAAGCCACTAAGGCATGTAGGAATGGATCTTCATAAGCTCGGCCATCTTTACAGCTGCCAAGAATACTTAAAATACGAAGTAATGCACCACGGTCTCGTAGTTTAGCTGCATGCAGAGTATAGTACATGGCTAAGACCCCACAGACTGAACTCTCTCTCATATAAGCTTCGCAAGCATCTGGCGGTGGCCCTGAGTGTTCTATGGTAGTAATAGCAGATTCCCTCTCATCGGGAGGCAACTTATTGTGTAATGCTCGTACTTGATCGTCAACCATTAGAGACATCAGAGCAGGCAAATATTTAGTGACCACTTGACTGTCAAGTTTAGGTTCTTTGAATTCCTGGGAATCAATCATTACCCAGGCACTTAAACCTAGGGCTAACATTCTCAATAAAAGAATTAATATTGTATTATCTCTTGGAAGCCCCTCTGTATTTATTAAATGTTGCAATATTTTTATAGCAGATGTTGCCAAAAAGTTGATAGCATATGGGTCACATAATGTCATGGATAAGTCACCAAGAACTTGTTCCTGGCCTCTTTTGATGCTGTCGAGGAAACCTTGAAGTTCTCTAGATCTTTTAATGTCAACATTTCTTTCTCTTATACAAGCATCCAGGCACCATGTAAACTTGTGGCAGGGATCAACAGAAATAATATCCTGGATTTCTAAGTCATGTAAAGCCATTAGTAATTCTGCTCTCAGTGTGCAATAATGCACATTTCTAGTCCTCAAAAATAATGTCCGTAGGAACTGTAATACCATGTCATACAATTTCACACTGTTGCCAATCATGTGTGCTAGTTTCTGGACAACAGCTCCTTGCCGTCTCACTTTGGGAGATGGTGAAAAGAATAAGTTAGAGAGATTCTCATGATCAAATAATACATTTTCCTTTTCTCTAATATACTGGCTAAGTAGGGGAGATACTTCATCTCCAAATAGTGATTGGTTGTCTTGCCATATTTGTCGCTTAACTTCGGTGTCGGTGTCGTTGTAGAGATCTCGGTCTCGAACTAACACTTTAAGATATTTGTCGTCAATATGCGGTGTGTTTTTTAATATGCCCATTATGACAGGTCTAAGAGCTTTTACTCTTACGACCGGGAAGCTCTTGGAAAGCAATTCTTTGAGCTTTTTATCATGTTCTTTGCTGTCTTTCGAGCCGAGTTCGTTGATATGAGCTATCAGTTTGTCCCTGAGTTCTTCTAACACCGACGTATGAAAGTCAAGCCGCCGAACGCCATGGAGATCTAGCAGCGGCAGCATAGGTCTTAGAGAAGGAAGTAATATACCATTTTCCAGTTGAAATTCTTCAATTGCTTTCAATGGGTCAGTACAACTCGTAAGAGCGTCGCGTAAAAAAGATTGACCTGGCACTCCTACTTCTTCCAATCCTGTGCCAGGCAACTTACTAGAAGATGCCATAATCAGTAATTTTTGATGAACATTTAAGTTTAATTTGCCAAATAACAACAAAAACCAAATAAACAACACGAAACTCTTTTGACGCAACAATAACCTAACTAAACTAAATCACAGTCTATGGATAGAAGGACATCGTTTTGTACGATTGGCAGTACTGTTTGGGCCCCTATTCTTGCAACGATTTGTATAGTCGATATTATTTTTTCTTTTGCTGGGATTCATTATTTTACCATAGACTGCTACCTGACCTGACAATTCTGACATTGTCAATTTTTTGACACTGACTGTATGGAGTTTTTGGCGGGAAGTCAAGGGGTTCGGTTGGGGTTTGCTTTAAATTATTTTACAAATTGATTTTAGTGGACTTTATAATATGAAATTGGTTTGTTTGGTGTTATAAATGCTCATGACATGAACAATGTGTGAAATAGTTAAAGTGGACAGTCATAGTACGGCTGTAGTGATATTTATTTTGCGGACTGTGTGGGCGTCTTCGGGCGTCGTCCGCCACTCAATCGTCTATGTTAACCAGTGGACTCGTATAGATTTGTCGCCAGAAGCTCCTTTGCAGTAGTCAAAGGCCTACACCACCCTTTGATTGTCTTGTTAGGATTAGGTTAGGTTAGGATTAGGAATAAAGAACAAAATTAAAGATAGGCTCTAAAGGACTTGTATCCAGAGCCGTAAAATTATATAATAAAAAAAAAAAACACTGACTGTATATTATTGTTTGGGGTTTTTTTGGCGGGAAGTCAAGGGGTTCGGTTGGGGTTTGCTTTATATTATTTTACAAATTGTTTTTAGTGGACTTTATAATATGAAATTGGTGTTGTTTGGTGTTATAAATGCTCATGACATGAACAATGTGTGAAATATTTAAAGTGGACAGTCATAGTACGGCTGTAGTGATATTTATTTTGCGGGCGTCTTTGGGCGTCGTCCGCCACTCAATCGTCTATGTAAACCAGTGGACTCTTATAGATTTGTCGCCAGAAGCACCCTGGCAACCGTTAAAGGCCTGCACCACCCTTTGATTGTCTTGTTAGGATTAGGAATAAAGAACAAAATTAAAGATAGGCTCTAAAGGACTTGTATCCAGAGCCGTAAAATTATTTAATTAAAAAATTATTATTATTGTTTGGAGTTTTTGGCGGTAAGTCAAGGGGTTCGGTTGGGGTTTGCTTTAAATTATTTTGCAAATTGATTTTAGTGGACTTTATAATATGAAATTGGTGTTGTTTGGTGTTATAAATGCTCATGCTCATGAACAATGTGTAAAATAATTAAAGTGAACAGTCATAGTACGGCTGTAGTGATATTTGTTTTGCGGACTGTGTGGGCGTCTTAGGGCGTCGCCGTCCGCCACTCAGTCGTCTATGAAAACTAGTGGACTCGTACAGATTTGTCGCCAGAAGCTCCCTTACAGCAGTCAAAGGCCTGCACCACCCTTTGATTGTAACTGTTTAGGTTAGGTTAGGATTAGGAATAAAGAACAAAGTTAAAGATAGGCTCTAAAGGACTTGTATCCAGAGCCGTAAAATTATTTAATAAAAAAAAAAAATATTATTGTTTGTACTGTATTTATAGGTTATGTTAAAAACATTTATTTTATATAAATTTAAAATATTTTGGTATAATTAGGTAAAAGAGTAATTAATTTTATGTTTCTGGCGTTTCCTACGCGCCAAGTATTAAATTTTAGTGTCTAGTGCTAATAAAAACACAAAATGACCGACAAACAGAAAACGTAAGTTTTTAGTATTGTTTTCCAGTAATTTGATTGAAATTATGATATAATAAACTGTACTGAGATCAAATCTGATAACTTATGCGTTATTTCTTGCAGGCTGATATGCGGAGACGTCAATGGAAACTTCAACTCTTTGTTTTCGCGCGTCGAGTCTATCGTGAACAAGTCCGGCCCTTTTGATGTTTTGTTGTGTGTTGGCAACTTCTTCAGTGATGATAATGCGCAGCTTGATGCTTACAGAATGCGTACTAGAACAGGTAGTTAAAAGTGTTATAACTTCTACTTTTTAAAACTTATCATCATCATCACATCAGCCACAGGAAGTCCACTGCTGGACATAGGATTATGTAACAAGGATTTCCAAAACGACCGATCGGAAGCGGTAAAAACCTATAATGGGTGCCTTTACCTTTGACGACCTCCGTGGCGTAATGGTTAACACGCTTGACCGCTGATCCGGAGGTTCTGGGTTCGATCCCCAGCCAGGGCAAGTTGGAAAATGGCCTTTTTCAAATTGACCTGGGTCTTGGGTGTTTATCTATATATGTATTTATCTTAAAATATAGTATCGTTAAGTTAGTATCCCATAAACACAAGTTTTAAAAAAAAAACTTACTTTGGAGCTAGCTTAATCAGTGTGATTTGTACCTATATATTTATTTATTTACCAAAATACTTAGATAAAGTTACTTATATACTATTTGCTGACAATAAGTATGCCAAGCTCTCAACTCAACTGAGCAACTCCAGATCGGTCCTGTCACAGTCCCATTTTCTTTCAAATAAAATTTGACTATTACTGTAGTATTAAGTAATTTGTTAATTTTTTTTTTAGTTATATTAAATCCTTTATTTTCAGTACCAGTCACAACATATGTCTTTGGGCCTTCCAACAGTGAACATGTGAGTTACTATTGTGAGGAAGGCTCCGAAATAGCACCAAACATTATTTATATGGGTAAGTCAATTTCAAACTTACATTCCGGCCATCTTCTGTATCTAAAGAAAATCAGTTCAGCTGTCCAAAAGTTATTGGGGGTGAACGGTTGAAAGTCAGGGGTATTTTAATTTGTCTGGGAAATAAATTGTTAGTAAGTATTTAAATTAATGCAATTTTATTTTCTTAGAGAATTATACTATACATACCATCATGCAATTCCTTAACAGGTAAAAGGGGCATATTCACAACCAGCTCTGATGTGAAAATAGCCTACCTGACTGGTCTGTCCCGTCGAGAGCTTGGTAAAGATATCCCAATGTGCACATTTGAGCCCAGCGATTGTTCAGCAGTGCGGGATGCATGTTTTAGAGGACAGGCAGAGTACCGAGGAGTGGATGTGCTAATTACTACTCTGTGGCCAACTGGAATACAGCAGGATGAGACTCAAAAGGTATTTCGTAATACAGTGGATTCCTTTGCTGTTTCTTTTATTAGTACAAAACTGGGTTTTGTAACAGAATTATTTTATTTATTCTTTAACCTAAGGCACATTTTTTAGTTCCATTGAATTGAAATTGTGTATGAAAATCCCTAATCTGCACCCTGCACCCAAATTCTTATCCATACAGCTGCCAATGTTGTTTTTATTTATTTATTTATTTTATTTATTCAAGTACACTTGGAAATTTACAAACATACACATAAAAAAATAAGGAAAACATAGTACTTAGGTGTTTTCTATAGAGACTGAACATTTCTATGAAAAGAAGTCTTCAAATAAAATTATGAGAAATATGTATAAATAGAATATTTTAAAATGTGTTTGTTGAGGATTGAAAAAAAAAGATTTTTCTCTTATGTATGAAAATAAACATCTGTTCATAATATTGTTTCAGATAGATGTTGACCAAGAAAGACTGTCAGATCTGATGGCCTGGCTTGCTATACATGTAAAGCCAAGATACCACTTTGTTCCATCAAAGGACAAATATTATGAAAGACAGCCATACAGGTATAACAATTTCTTTTTTATCTATTTTTTTTCCCGAGGCTTCAGTTAACTTGTTGTGACTATGTATGCCTGCCTCATGGGAGGTATAACATTTATTCAAGCTTCTAAATTCTGCATAGGTACTTTTTTTCAATTATCAAAATTGTTTATTTAGTCTCTGGCCGCAGACCTGGCATGGAAATCCTTCAGTATATACAAAAAAAAAAACGGGTCAAGTGCGAGTCAGACTCGTACATGAAGGGTTGCGTACTTCCGTACAATGTTTTGAAATGCTGAAAAAGCATGTTTCTTGTATGATGACCCCTTTAATTTTAAGTTTATCTTATTCTTAGTACTTGTTGTTTAAGGCGGAGGTATAGGCAAATGGCCTTGAAGTGTGAAATAAATTGTTAACTCGTAAATTTGGTGATAATTTCCTTATTTCTCTTCGTCATGCACTAGATAGCCCTTTAAATTATTTTATAAACTGCCGTTGAAACTATTATTGGTGATCCGTCTAGCTTTAAAACTTGCTGTGGCCACTTTTGGCGGAGGCAAGTTTTAAAGCTAGACGGACTAATGTAAATACTTTCAACGGTGGTTCATAAAATAATTTAAAGGGCTATCTAGTGCATGACGAAGAGCAATATGGAAATTATCTCCATATTTACGAGTTAACAATTTATTTCAAATGAGGGCGCCACTTCAAGGCCATTTGCCTATACCTTCACCTTAAGCAGCCACAGTTAATACCACAGTATAATAAAGAGTACTAGCGTACAGTGTGGCCACTCCCTGCCTCCCGTTGAAATTGCCGCCCACCCGCGCTCAGTTACCTCACAGTTACTAGTGGCAAGGACGCGACGACGCGGTGCGCAGAGCGAAGGCGACGTAAAATATTCAAATATTAAACAAATATTTACAAATACTTTAATATTAATATTTTATATAGTAATTCGCGCAATAAGTTTTAAGTCATTGAGGTCATCGAACTTGAACGCGGGCGGCGCGAGTGCGTTACTCTAACAAGAAAGTAGGTCCTAGAGAGATACGAGTGGAACTAATAATTATTTAAAATTAATTTGAAGCCATTATAACAAGGTCATCTCATATTGCCGCACATTGCGTTCCCGAATCCCGATTCGCGAACGCACTACGAATAAATTAAGGCAAAATGGCGGCAACCCACACCAGCATGGTACGCGTTTGCCAACACGAGCTTAGACTGTGTGCGTAGGAGTGTGTTTGTTTCATACATTTGATCGCCAGTGACCGAGCTGTGGTAATACATATCATCATCATCATCCGAGCGTATTCCCGGTTGCATCCTCAGCGGTAACGCTTCAGAGCCTAGGGTCCGCTACCTTACCTAGGTGATTTGACAAGGTTACTGGTTTTTACACAGAGCGACTGCCGTCTGACCTCCACAACCCAGAGGGTAGACCAGAACCAATCCTAGGATAGGTAAAAACGCTAGATGGCGTTCGGGACCAACAGCTTTACGTGCCATCCGAAGCACGGAATCATCTTTCTTCTCGGATAATCAGGTGATTCAAGCCTGCAATATCCTAACCAGACTGAAAACAAATTTTTACAAAGTATGCTTCCCAGTGGGATTTGAACCCATGACCTCCAGATCACAAGGCAGACCCCTTGACCACTGGACCACGGAGGCAGTGGACACTGGACCAGAGATTCCTCGCCCCGCACTCACGGCGAGCAGCAATGTCCACAATATAATTCTAAAAAATACGTCAGTGCACAGTGTACTTTAAATGCAGAGACAACATGTCGATCACAGGATCTTCTACTGGGAGTCGCTCGTCTTCGCAAACTGACTTGCGTAAGTTTATATATACTAACTCGAAAAAACGCAAAGATCGTCATGATCCAGATGACCTTGATCTTCGTGATGAGATTATCTTATTATTGGCCAACATGAAAAAAGACCATGATCAAAACTTTTCTACACTTAAGGAATCTATGAACGAAATAATAACGCAAAATAAAGGTATCCTTAAAGCTCAGAAGAACATGGAAGATAAACTAGAAATTATATCAGCTAAGTATGAAGATCTGAAAAAAGAAGTTAATGAAACAAGAAGTGAACAGGAATCTATGAAAGTAAAAATACGAGAGATGGAAAATATAATTGAAGAATTAAATTGTAAACAGAATGCTTTATCAATTGAAATACGAAATTTACCAGAAATGGAACAAGAAGACGTTGAGAAGGTAGTGAAATCTATACATGAGGCATTGGGTCTTAAAATAGACAGCGGTAAAGTAAAACAAGTAAAACAAAGAAAAACAGCTAAGAATAAGACTGTACTAGTGGAGTACCAGTCTGAAAACATTCGTGATAAAGTACTGGACGCCACAAAGAAATACAATAAGGACTATCACAATCATAAACTAAACTCAACAAATTTTGGCCTAAATTGTGAAAGAAGAGCGGTATACTTCTCAGAAGTCCTTAGCTCCAACGCTAAGCTCCTTCACTATCATGCTAGAGACCTTGTGAAGAACTTCAATTTTAAATACTGTTGGATAAAACGCGGTAAGATCTATGTAAGGAAGTCTGACGGCTCACCAGCAATAAACATCAAAACACTGGAGCAACTAGCACTATTACAGTCTGAAAGTACTTGCTCAATGTCCTGACTATATGTTAGTTTAACTTACAACAAAATTCTCAGTGTAAACATTTCTCTTTTAATTTTAAATCTGCTTTTGTCTAATTTAGTTAAGATACTTCTGTCTATTGCGATGACACAGGAACTACCTTATTTAACAATCTGTGTTCTACCTACACAAACATATTCTTGTATTACAATACTTAAAACACAATTATACAAATACCATCATTTATACATACACATACACAAACACAAACACTACACATATTTATATAAAACTATCTAAAAAAAAACAAGCAAAAACTACTCTCATTCTCGCTATCTTCTCCATATCCAATTCAGTGTCGCACCCATTTATCTTTTTATAAGTATAACATTAACCTTAATATGATGAGTAACTTAGAGGAGATTTTGACTGATATTGACAGAAGTGTCAATGTCGGTAAAGCGGTATCTGTAAAGGATCCGGAGATGTGTGGTGCCTTTATGTCCAAGTCTACTAGTTCTTTTAATATTATCTCACAAAATATAAGAAGTATAAATTGTAATTTTGATGAACTAACAATCTTATTAGACCAAATTAAGATTGATCAGGACATTATTGTACTAACAGAATGCAGATTAAATGATAATACTATACTACCAACCTTAAACAATTACAACTCGTTCAAAACTTCTAAATATATTAATCAAAATGACGGCACGGTTGTGTTTGTCAAAGATAATTATGATGTTACCGTAACCGAACCAGAATATTTTATTGATGCAAATTGTCTTGTCATAACCTTTCAAAATAACTTTGCTATAATATGCATCTATAGACCCCCTTGTTTTTATAATATAAAAAATTTCTTAGACTGCCTTGACAAACTACTTACTGAATTAAAAATGTACAGTAATATAATATTGGTAGGTGATATAAATATTGACGTTAAACCTAACAACGAAGATAGGAGATCCCCTGAGTATTTAGATCTACTGTATTTCCATGGTATGCTACCGTCACATACACTAATAACGCGTGACAAAAAATGCATTGATCACTGCTTTGTAAAAACTAAGCACGTCACAACCACTGTAGTTTGTCAAACGACGATAACAGATCATTATTGTGTACTATTAGCACTTCCAAAAAAGCCATCATTTAGGAAGTATAAGAACCAATACTACGCTAAAATTGACTACACAAGAGCGATAGAGGAGTTATGTTCTATAGATTGGATCCAAACGCTTCCTACAAATAATCCTAATGCTGCTACTGATACCCTCATATCTGTTATCAAGACAATTCTGGCAAAACATACAGTAATTATAAAGTTATCGCGTAGAAAAAGAAACACTAAACCCTGGGTTACCCCAGGCCTAGTCAGATGCATAAGAAACAGAAATAAGCTACAGCAAAAAATAAAAAAAGAACCAGAAAATGCCGTTCTCCGCTTAACATACTCCCGCTATAGAAATACTTGTAATAATCTTTTAAAAAAGCTGAAGAGAACATACTATAGAGCAGAATTAAATAAATATCAAAATAATCTCAAACAACAATGGGCCATAATAAAAGACATATGTTATTTGGATAAAAACAAAAATAACTCAGGAGAACTATTAAACCTTAAACGTAATCCTTTGGAGTCAGTAAATCACATAAATCAGTACTTCTCAAATGTTGGAAATAATTTAGCTGAAAATATTTTACAACGACTTAATACTAATGAGAGCACTATAAAAGATAAGGCACAAAAACTCCTACCATCTACTTTAAACTCGTTCGTCCTCCTACCAACTGATATATCAGAAGTAATAGCAGTAATAAAAAGTTTAAAATCAACTTCATCAACAGGATATGACAATATCTCAAATATATTCTTGAAACAAGCAAGTCACGTACTTGCAGAACCTCTTACTATTATTGTCAATCAGTGCTTTTTTACTGGTATATTCCCGGATTCATTGAAAAAATCTTTAGTGATACCGGTATATAAATCAGGTGACAAAAAATGTCTATCTAACTACCGACCAATCTCGCTCCTTTCGAGTATATCTAAAATTATTGAGAAACTAATCAACAACAGACTTAAAAACTATTTAGAAAAACAAAATCTTCTGTCGCCTAATCAATATGGATTCCGTTCTCAAAAGTCTACTGTAGATGCCGTCAGAGATGTTGCTTCGATTATTACGACAAACCTGGACTCGAAAATAAAATGCCTCGGTCTCTTTCTGGATCTAAATAAGGCGTTTGATAGTGTTTCTATACCCTTATTAATTAAATAACTTGAAAAGAAAGGTATTAGAGGTACTGAGCTGAAACTTTTTGAAAGTTATCTAAGGGACAGAAAGCAAATGGTCAAAGTTGATAACTACATAAGCGAAGAGAGAACCATAAACTATGGTGTTCCACAAGGTAGTGTCTTAGGACCTACCTTGTTCTTAATCTATATTGACGATCTTTGCCGACTAGACATTCCTGACGCTAATATTGTGACTTTTGCAGATGACACGGTGGTATTATTTAAGGGTAATGATTGGGAAAAACTAGGGAAAGACGCTGATACCGGGTTCAAAAAAATTACGGATTGGCTAGATAATAACCTCCTCACGCTTAACCAGAGCAAAACAAAATACATGACATTTAGTATTCAGTCAAGCACCCTGCCGAATAAAGGTATTATTCAAATAAGAAATCACCAGTGCACAGACACAAGTGTCTGTGACTGCTATACATTAAGCAACACTACAACTATAAAATACTTAGGAGTTATTCTAAACCAACACCTAACATGGAAAGAACATATTCAATCGTTGACCAGTCGTGTGCGGAAACTTGTCTATATATTTAAGAATATTAGACATATATGTAGCGATAAACTACTAAAAATAATATATACATCTTTGTGTGAATCTATTATAAGCTACTGCATTCTTATCTGGGGTGGATGTTTCAAAACAACACTTGTCAATTTAGAACGAGCACAAAAGGCCGTATTAAAGACCATGACTTTTAAACCCATGATATACCCATCAAATAAATTATTTGATGAAATAAACATCTTACCAATTCGCAAACTTTATATAAAGACTTTGATACTATATCAACATAGAATACCACGGAATACCCCTACAACAAATAGAAGAACGGATATCATATATAATGTACCAGGATTTAGGACAAGATTTTCACAAAAGTTCCTGATATTTTTAGGGCCCTATATATACAATAATATATCAACTAAAATTGATTTGTACAGACTCACCTTATACTCCTGTAAAAAAGAAATTACAGCTTTCTTACTGGAACTGGACTTTATGGCAACAGAGAACTTATTGAGAGTCGTAGAATAAACACACACACAGACACGCGCGCGCGCGAGCGCGCATACATACACACACACAAATACATACACACGTATACATACATACATACATACATACATACACACTTACATACATACATACATATACGTACACACGCAAGGACACTTGGAATTTTGGAATGTAATGTTATAATTAATTATGTTATACATATACTTATACATATTAATACATAACTATTAATATTTCAACTAAACAAAATGTATATGTTATATAATTTATTTTCCAGTAACTAAATCATGGAACCCAACAACTTTTTAATAGAATACTTTATTTAAAATATTTAGTTCTAGTTCTAAGGATTATTTAAAAAAAAAAAAAAAAATTGCAGGCATGGAAAATATAGGTACCAAGTGGATTGTCCTAATTTGATTTGTAATCAATTTGATTCTTAGTACTTGAAAACTTGTATTATAACTGTTGGCTCTGTACACGCACGTACACTATGTCCTGTTATCATCGAGCTGTGAGTCATTCTATGCACCGGCCGGCGGCGACCAACAGTATTGCCTACGTGCATATACATTTAAAATTAGACTTTAAGATAGTTCGAATAAGTTTGCTCGTATACTTTTCTTACTAATCACCTTGCATAGCAACTAGCTTACATACCATAGTTGTTTACTAACGAGGAATCACTACCCGACCGTGATACAGTAAATTTATTACTACTACGGCGGGTAGACGATCATCATTAAGTGTTCAACTATGCATGCAAATAAGTACCTATTTAACTTACTGTTTGTAATAAAATTGTATATTGGCTTATATGGCTTATATTGTATATTGGTAATACATAATAGATGAATATTTCAAGTGTCTAGCTATTACGGTTCAAGAGATAGAGCCCCGTTGGCAGCCTTTAGGTACAGAATCCTAAAAATACTAAAATCAACAAATTTTTATGGTTATAGATGGTGTATTGCATAACTTATTAAATAATTAGCAGGAACCAATCTGTTACTACTATTTGTGGTCATACATATTTACAGAAATCAAAGCGTCCACCAAGATTACAGAGAAGGTGCGACGCGCTTCATTGGTCTGGCTCCCGTCGCCAATAAATCCAAAGAGAAGTGGATCTACGCGTGTTCCTTACAACCGATCACTAAAATGCGGATGACAGACGTGCTGCAAGCGACTACAGATGAGACAGCGTGCCCATACGACCCTGAGCTCTTGAAACAACATCAGCCAGGGAAAGTTGTAAAGGTAGGAAAAACCTTAAAAAAAAAAAGAAAATACCTATATTTGTTTTGAGATCTGATGAAATTTATTCAAAACTAAAGTACAACAAAGATAAAAATAAAACTACTAAAAATAAATATAAAGCAACTATGATTTATAAATATATAACGGGACTTAGCACGAACCTTTTTTATTATTTTGTCTAACGTTTCGACGTGTCAGTCTGGGACCACGAAAGAAGTAACTCTTTTTCGAAACGCTAGACAAAACAATAAAAAAGGTTCGTGCTAAGTCCCATTATATGTATATATATATATAAATCATGTGTTCAAAGCGCATTAGTTTAAAAACCAATATAAACAACTATGTTCTATCTATCCTATTTAGAAATAAAATCGCAAATCAATCGACGCATATCATATAGTTAGTTAATGTGAGATAAAGCCATTTTCCTTAGATGTATTTCCGTAAGGTATGAAACTGCATTAAGGCCGTATCTGAATTTTCCGGGGTCCAGTGCTGCCCCCATTTAAAATAAATCATTTTAAATAAAACGAAGACATCATTTAAAATTTTGCTACTACCAAATCCTAACCCTTCAAACTATTTTGTGAACTACTGTTTACAGTTTATAATGAGAACGTTAAGCTTTACTACGCACATTTGGCAAAAGTGGCCGTTTTTCGCTAATGTGCGTAGTAAAGCTTAATGTTCTCACTTTAAACTGTAGCAGCACTGGACCCCGGAAAATTCAGGTACAGCCTTAAGCGGAGACTCGCGATGGGTTCAGTCCGTCTTTGTCACAAACTCTACGTGCCACAGAGACACGTCACCCGCGACTGACTGAACCCGTCCGGGCGTCCGCTTGACGTAGTTTCAAGCCTAAGTTAACTAATTGTGAAATGACTTATTTCAGTTCTTAGGAAACGGTCAGTTCTTTTTCAACATGGAAGCTCAAGACGACGACCACGGCAAGAGGAAACGCAAGTCCGGCGACAATCCAGAGAGGAAGAGGCTGGAGATTGATCAAGGTACAAATAAATCTAACTTAGAGTATAAGTAAGGTTTATCGCAACAAATTGACAGTGTCTTTTAGGGTTAGGACACATCTGTCAGCACGGAACAGCATTTTCTTATGCTGCTATTATTTTCTGTCGCACAGAACCGTCATTTGCTACAGCGAGAGAGAGCGACGGAATGCGGCAGCATCGCCGATTCCGCGGCGTTCCGTCGCTCTCTCTCGCTAGGAAATGCAGACAGATGTGTCTCAACCCTTACTCCGCTTTTGTAGTCAGTGGCTTTGCAAAATAAATATTCTAGGTTATGCTTATGCAGAGATTCTTCCAAAAATAAATCATCATGATATATGAGATAGGATCTCTTATTGCCATCTCTTTCATTATTTGTGTGTATGTACTTTGTGCTTCACTCGTAGTTCTTGGATTGTGACGTAGAGGTCGCCACAAACCTAATATCCTTTCGAAAATTAATAATGTCCTAATTTCAGACACATGCTGGTTCTGCCTAGCATCCCCTTCGGTTGAGAAGCACTTGGTGATCTGCGTCGGGACCCACTGCTACTTAGCGCTGGCCAAGGGTCCCCTTGTACCCACACATGTGTTGATACTTCCCATTGCCCATCATCAGTCTATTACTAGAGTAAGTCGGATATTACATTAAAAACATCGTTAGTCTAAATTGCAGTATTCATATATGTCTCCATGTCCTTACAAACTGGAAGAGAAGAGAGGCCTTCGCCTTCCACGTCTTTATCCCTAACGGGGTAGACAGAACTCAGGGCTGTACGACCCAAAGTCCACGTTTACGTTAAGTCCTAGTTTCTTGGACCTACCTCCTATCCAAGGCCTTGGCTACGGCCAAGGATGATATGAGTATGAATCTTACTTGAGTCTTACTACTGGGGATACTGAAGTGGATGAGAAAAAGCCGGAAAGTCCTTATATATTTATTATTTATTTAATTTATAATTTCAGGCTCCAACAGAAGTAATAAACGAGATAAAAAAGTTCAAAGCGGCTCTGAAACAGTTCTACTCGTCTCTAGACAAGCTCGTGGTGTTCTTCGAGAGGAACTACAAGACCTCGCATCTGCAGGTACAGTGCGTACCGGTGCCCAGGGCCAGCTCCGAACAGATATTGGAAGTTTTTCAGGTAAATTTGTCATAGAACTATAGACCAAGGCCAAAGCCTTTGAAAATGGTGAAAAATGAAAAAATAATAATAGTAGGATGAAAATCATTGCAAAAGAAAGAGAATATAAGAAAAATGAGGGGAAAAATAAATTACGGTCGATCTGAGGTCGGGAGTGGGTTTTTAAGGGTAAAAAACGGTTTATCTCGATTTCCGGCAAAACTACAAGTCCTATGGAAAAAAGTTCAATGGCAAAGTTGTAGGTAATAAAAAGATCTACAACTTTTGTATTTACACTTTTTTCACATAACCTCAAAATTTATGTGTTTCAAAAAAACAAGTTTTTGGTTTTTTATTTTTTACATTTTCTTTTTTTTCCCTCGAAATTTGGTGAAAACTTACCTTTTTGTGTCCCAAATACACTGTAATTATTTTGATTTTAAATATTTATTTTTTTACCTTATTTTGGCTTAATATCGAAAAAGCACCCTAATTTTCAATCGAAAATTCTCACATATGAATTCGCTAGTTTCCAACAAGTCAAATCAGACACTTTTTTCTAAACGTCAAAACAAACATTTTGTATGAGATTTGTATGAAATATCGGACTGTGACGTCATAGTTTTTTGGAGTCAAATAGCGCTAAGCAAAAGCTAAATATCCGTTTTTCTGCAATAATAAATCTAAAATCACGTTTAAAATGGATGTAATCATACATGTGATATGACATTTATTTGTGACGTTTTATTCTCTTAACAGTACCAAATAATTTATATTTGACCCAGGAAACGACCCAATTGTTGCAGGATGAAGCCGGCATCAACAGCATACCGCTAGAAGTGCTACCTCCGTACGCAGACATCAGCCAAGTAACGTTGCCGGGCGCGCCGTACTTTCATGCCGAGCTGCCTTCCGGCGAGCAGATCTATACGAAGACGCCCAAACATTTCCCGCTGCAGTTCGGCAGGTATTGTATCGTTTACTAATGCTTGAAAAGGAGCATATTAGTAACAAGTTTATTTGTCAGGCAAATTAAAAATACCGCGTTTTTGACAGTCGGGGCACTGTCAAAAACGCCATCTAGTGATGCTTTTTTTATTTTTATTTTAAATAAATAAAAAAATTGCGACAAGCTTTTTGATCGGGGGTTAAAAAGGGTTTTCTCAAATAGACACCTAGGTGTCTAGAAATCAGCAGCACATATCTGCAACTCTATGCAGGGCCGCAAGACTCAAACACCACTTTTAGCGTGATGTTGGGCGAGAAGGTAGAACAAGGAATCAAAATAGTGATGGGTTTCTAGCCGCATTGCCTAACATGATTGCATTTTCGCCCGTCCCGATCAGCTTCTACGAACTGCGTGGGAAGAGAAGCAGTTGGTACATTCTAAGTTTTTTCTTTTCTCCCAGACCAGCTTGCCGCGTTAACATCCAATAACTATGATTTCTATAGTTTTTTTTAAATAATTTTACGGCTCTGGTTACAAGTCCTTTAGAGCCTGTCTTTAATTTTTCTCTTTATTCCTAATCCTAACCTAACCTAATCCTAACAAGTTAGAATCAAAGGGTGGTGTGGGCCTTTGACTGCTTCAAGGAAGATTTTGGTGACAAATCTATACGAGTCCACTGGTTTTCATAGACGACTGAGTGGCGGACGACGCCCGAAGAAGCCCACACAGTCCGCATAACAAATATCACTACTTTAACTACACTTTAACTATTTCACACATTGTTCATGAGCATTTATAACACCAAACAACACCAATTTCGTTTTATAAAGTCCACTAAAATCAATTTGCAAAATAATTTAAAGCAAACCCCAACCAAACCCCTTGACTTCCCGCCAAAAACCCTATAGATTTATTGTTTCTTTCAGGGATGTGCTATCAAGTCCACCGATCCTGAACTGCGAAGACAAGTCTGACTGGCGACAGTGCTTGCTCAGCGAGGAGGAGGAGCTGTCGGTCGTGGCCAGCTTCAGAGAGAACTTCAAGCCGTTCGACTTCACGGCGGACGACGACAGCGACAGCGACTGAACGTCACGTGTCACTATAACGCTTCAAACTGCGTTTAGCGGAGACCCACGTCGGGTTCAGTCCTTCTCTGTCACAAACCTTATGTGCGATAGAGATAGCTGAAACCGTCGCGGGTCACGTGTCTCTATCGCACGTAAGGTATGTGATAAAGACGGACTGAAACCCTCGCGGGCGTCCGCTTGACGTAGTTTCAAGACTTTATGTCCATGAATTTTTACCCGACTGCGGCGAAGCCAAAAGGAGGGTTATGTGTTTCGCCCCTATGTATGTATATATATATGATGCATTGCACTGTGTACTGGTGTCAGGTAACCGCCCGCGATACCTCCGGAACACGACACCCTTCGGCCAGAAATCTTCCTTGGTGAAGGTCGCCAACTGAGCAGTTGATCTGATCCCTCGTATTTTCAAAGGTGGCCATTGCACCTTGACAAATGTCGTATCGACGGAAGCGTCTTGGCTCTCCGCTGTTTATAATCTATGTGTCGTCACAGTAAATTCCCGGTGGCGCCATCAATAGGCCATAACGTAGGTAATGAACTAACAAATAAAATAAACCGTGTAGGGTATCGAATAAAAGGGCTTTAAAAGCACATTTCAAAAATTTATACATTATTAGCTGTTGCTCCCTGCTGTGCTGTATTAACTGGATAAACGTACTTGACAAAAAAAATCCGTAGTCGGGTTTTGTTTTTAAAACTATATCTTGTATAACTGCAAAACAATGTTTAGGAGGGAAATTTTTAGATTCGATCGAATTTAATCGACTGTTAAGAATGACGAACAAACACTGCCTGAGCGAAGTGATGTAAATGGCGAAATTAGGTATTAGCACAGAGTAATAATCTCTCGGTAAGGTAAAGGTTCTCGAATGGCGGCCACGTACCGGCAGGCGCAGCATAGGACACCCACCTGCTAGGTGGTCAGACGACTTGAGCAAGGAAAACGCTGGATGCCGGCCGCTTCCGATCGGTCGTTTTGGAAATCCTTGGGGAGGCCTATGTCCAGCAGTGGACTACCTGTGGCTGATGTGATGGTGATCACAGAATAATAAAATACTGGTATCACGATATATGAGAGTACAAGATAAGAGGAAGTTGTAGATTCGTTCAACGTACCTGATGCTATTCCCACTAAATCCACAATACATTCATTTCGTAAGTTTTTTTAGGTAAATATTAACAGTTACATACTTTTGTTTGTTTTTCGTGTGTGTAAGTCTGTGTGTGTAATCTGACACCAGTGCCGGCCAGCACTGTTTTTTTTAAATAATTTTACGGCTCTGGATACAAGTCCTTTAGAGCCTATCTATAATTTTGTTGCTTCTTTCTTCCTAATCCTAACCTTATCTAATCCTAAATAATAAATTAAAGGGTGGTGTAGGCCTTTAACTGCTTAAAGGTAGCTTCTGGCGACAAATCTATACGAGTCCACTGGTTTTCATAGACGATTGAGTGGCGGACGACGCCCGGAGAACACAGTTCGCAAAACAAATATCACTACACCCGTACTATGATTGTCCACTTTAGCTATTTCACATATTGTTCATGAGCACGAGCATTTATAACACCAAACAACACCAATTTCATATTATAAAGTCCACTAAAATCAATTTGCAAAATAATTTAAAGCAAACCTTAACCGAACCCCTTGACTTCCCGCCAAAAACCTCCCCAGTACTGGTGTCAGATTTTTCAAGCTGTCAAATGGCATCTGATATCTGTTCTTGTTCCTTACGCCATTTAATTTTTGATAAAAAGAACTGAAATTAATTAGTAAATTTGGATTTTAGTATGTAACTTGCACGCATTTATAGCGCTTTTGCAAGTAAAGCGACATCGGGTGTGATCTGCACTTGGATCGGTGGCCCGAAGTGGCATAAAAAAATATCGTGATCCTCCGTGCTTCGGAAGGCACGTTAAGTCGTTGTCCTCGGCTGTCATGTCATATGTCAGATGCCTCGCAGCTTGAAACGTCTGACATCATGTTGCCACTTACACACATGAAAAAAAAGCCTTTTACATTGCGTAATCGGTTTTTTATGTATTTATTGTTCGTACTACGTTTTTAAATATAATTTTAGAACAATGTTTTAAATTGTATATTTGTGAACCATGCATGTATAAATAGTTTCAGTGTGCTATTAAACTAAGTAAGGATAAATGAATAAACACTATTGTAAATGATTTTTTTTATTTTCGTTCACATCATACTGTCCTAATAACTCATTTGTTTGCTTTATAAAAACATATTGTAACAACATGATAACTAACCTTTACAATATTCACGTGATAGTATATTAACAAAATACCCAAAAATGATATGGTATGTCGACTAGATCTCAAATGACTAGAATTAAATGATAATGTCCAAAATTCGTAGTTGTTTATAACATTGCAACCGCATTTCGATTAACTTAAAGTAAGTTATGATAATATTTAAATAATGATTGTGAAAATCTAGATGAAAAAGTGTCACTTACGGTGTTTTATATTTAGCGGTATATTTATGCTCAACAGCATGGCAAAATATTCTTAATTGCGATGTCATACAACTTATATTCGTCTTCGTTTGCATAAATCTTGCGCTGAAAATGCTAATATGATATTATGGACTTTGCCAGCTTTACAATAATGCCTAAAATGCAATAATACAAACGTCCATCTCTAGTTGCTTCGAGGCTCTATTATTCTTGGTTCTGTAATTTGATTTTAGATAGGCATAATTTTAACGCTTGCTTAGACTATAATTGTTCATTAAAAAAAGCAGGCGTAAAGGAGAATGAATCATATGCTATATGAATTAAAGGATATTTTGTCAAGTTTTAAAATACGAATAAGTATTTATAAATTGTCATAAGTTTGTTTTTCATAAAGATTTTCACATAAGTAATGACTAAACTAGGTATTTGATCTCCGATTGACTAGCATTAGATATTTGTGTCTAGTATATATAAAATAGATCTCAATTAAATATAGGGCAGTCTTTGTTGGAATTACTAAAGAGAGTCAACGTAAACGATTGTAAATCATTAGAAAATCACACAACTCACTTAAAATGTGTTACTGAATACAAAACGTCGCGTAAGACTTGGTCGTGATGGTTTATGGGACGCGTGCAATGTGCATGATTGTAGCATGGTCCATTATGTAGGCTTAATTTGCCTCTACTAATTTACCCCCATTTTATTTTAATTCAAAATTAATAAAATTACATTCTGATGTGTCGGTTCTATCGCTTTATCGATTGGAGATAGGGTTGGGACACATCTGTCAGCACGAAACAGCACTTTCCTATGTTGCTATCCTTTTCTGTCATTATTCATTTGCCAGAGCGAGAAACAAAGCGGGAATGCGGTAGCGATTCCGCGGAGTTCCGTCGCTCTCTCTCGCTCTAGCAAATGACAGTTCAGAGCGACAGAAAAAGATAGCAGAATAGGAAAATGCTGTTCCATGCTGACACATGTATCCCAACCCTTAAGCATATTTAAAGTGCTATATCATTGTCCGGGCTGCCAGTAGTTTGGAGGAAGTGTGCTTCTTTGGTGATGAAATAATGAAGATGTGATAGAATATGAGTCGTTTATTCAACTCACACTGGCGCAGAGTACAAGCGTCGCGTCGCGTCATATTTTCAACTAAAACGCGCGGTGACGCGCGTCGTCGCGCGACGACGCTTGAATTGAGTTAAGGCTACACAATAGCTCGCTCCTTCATAACCACTACGACCAAGAGCTAAGTGTTCAACACTCATAGACTATGCTACAGTTACAGACCAATACATACAAATTTAACTTTCTGCCGTATTCACCAAACTATGTATATATAAGTGTATTGTCTTGTGTTACCGTTTACTGAGGATCGTATATACTAATTGATTATTTTACAACGACTATTTCACTTAAAGTGCGATACGGTGTAAGTATAGACATATTTTAAGCATGTCTACTAATGCAGAAGATAAAATTCTCCATACATTTTTCGAAAGAAATGTGATGTTTTCTTCACATGTTATTAACAATATGCGAAAATGATTGCAGTCAAGTTATAAATCATAGTTATAATATGCTATGAGTAGTAATAGTAGACATGCTTTAATCCATATAAACATTGAAGATTAGATACCCAATGTAACACATTATAATATAATGTAAAACGTAATACAATTTGAAGAAACAATTTTCTTGCTAACGTTGATAACCACATGTAACAATTTTACCTAATTTGTTACGAAATATTTACATAATTGTCACTAATGTTATATCTTTTGTAACATTTAAATAACAATTGTTATTTGATGTGGAATGTATAAAATGTTCGACCGTGATTTTAAATTTATTAGAATTTTGAATTGGGTACTTGACTGTGTTTGATTTTGTACAATATTCTTTACCAAATAAAAAAACAAAAACAATCTTCAAAAATACAAAGAAAACTAGTTATTATTTGAACCGTAATTAGCATTTAAAATATTAGTATCAAGAAAAGTGGTAGCGTGGTAGAGACATCTCGCTATCTCTTTCGTATGTACGCGCGAAACCTAATGTAAGTGACGTCACATTTCCATATGTGACGTCACTTACATTAGTAAGTTACTTGACAGTTTTCCTCTCCATCAGATTTTAAAGGCTTATAAATTATTTATTTTCGAGCGGTTTATTATAATAAAATATTTTGTTTTCGATTTCAGATTATGATACTTTTTTATATGAATAATAAAAAAAGGAGTCAAGTACCGAATAGTTAGAAATGACATACAGGATATATTTTTTATAAAGTTTTGATGCGCAATATTTGTTGGCACTTTTAGAAACGCTTTAGTATATTTTTCTACAATATAAAATAAGTAATGAAACTTTCATTAGTTGATTACACCATTCAAATTTTACGAGTAGGTACAGATGATAAGGTTTATTTGATGAAAACGAATAGTTTTCATAAACTTTACAACAATCAAACAATTCGTATTAAATATCGGACATAATGTTCAAATTACATCCGCAACTAGTTTTAAGACTTTGGTCAATAAGGCATTAAGTTTAAAATATATTTTATATTTTAATTATTGTTCTCCTTATTTATATTCGATAGTTGAAAGTACATGTAATTACATAGTATTTACATAACGAATGAGTAGACTACGAGAGGTCCAAACAATATTCTTTGATTCATATTTTATTGTTACAGAAAAAATAATAGCCAGGACTTACTAAAAAAATTCAAAGAAAATTTTAATACATAGATATTAATCTATGTATTAAAATTTTCTTGAGTCCAAATGACTGCACTGTTTGGTTTTGTGAAATTTAATTGTTTGGCTCAATCATAAAATACTCAAGAGCTCTGAACTCGTTCAACGCTCAGTTTAGTTAATAAAATACTCAATTTTGGAGTACAAAAATGATTATTGTATGGCACTAAGAGTAATCATAATTATTTTGGCTATACCTACCTATCTATCTACATCTATATGTACAGTACGGAAGTATATTAGAATTTGGCAACAGTTATAGAAAATCTATGTCTTCAAAGCGATACAGAGTGCTTATTCCATCTATTTTGATATCCAACTGTATCATAGTCAATGTAGTATATTTCTTAAATCTATGTTCGTTTGTCGTTTTTCATTGAACAGAGCATTCTCTAAAGTACAGTGAAAGTCAAGCTGTTTAAATTAAATGTATAAAAGGTTTGAACGTTAATTGGAAATTCGTAAGCGTCTACGTGTAGACATAATTTCATTATTATTTGTCAGATGTTTATGCCTCTATGTATGGACTATTGGTAATTATTTTTGCTACCAATTCGCCCAATGTTTCTTAGTGCAGATAGATTGAAGAGATAATAGGCCGCAAAATTTCATTTGGAGCCAGAGACGTGTAACGAATTTTCGGATCATATTTTTGAAATTAAACAGACTGATTCTCGTAAAGACTTACATCGATATTATACTTAGCCTTTTACTGGCTAGATTAAGATCCATAGGTACACGTACCGCTGTGTTCGTAGCTTATATATTAGCTTCGGTATACATAGATCTAAAGATTCTGTATAGAATATTTTGCAGGGTTATGTCGTGTCACTTTTGTGATTGTCACTTCGCCCACGCAAGACCTCACAGACAATTTCACCAGATGTAACAATTCTATGCTCAGTTGATTCTCAGACATTGATCTGGAATGCCTCTCTGGTTATTTTACCGTCGGGGTGTTGGCCGTGAGGGTGGGGGTGAGCTCCTCGTTTACGCCGGTGGTGTCCCTCACACTCCGTGTCGTCGGAGAACCGCGATGGAGGGTGGATGTGTTCGTTGAATGAAGGGTAGTTCGATATACTGAAATTAATTTTGTGTTAAACAGAACATTAAATAAATTTTAAGGGCCAACACTTCGAAGCGCGCTCGTCTGGGTATCAGCTTTTGGGAATTTTAAGTACAAGCTGACCGGTATTATGTGGGACTTACTTTATGAGTATGTTCAGTCCAGAACGAACCACTTTCAATCTGATTAATCTGAACTTGAGAAAAGGTATCATTGCTTCGCTGCTGTACGATACAGCAAATTTTAAAGGGATATCAGAGTTGGTGCCATATAAAAAGTTGTTCGTTTGACGGACTAAACCAAGAAGTACTTATGTTCTTTTATTTACCAGTCACATGTATAAAGCGCTGTTATTTCCTCGTCAGTGTATGACTGAGTATCATGCGTGTGAAACAGATAGACAAACTGCTAAGGTTTTCTTTTTTCGCGTGTTGCCGCGTGACGAAGCGTAGGCCATAAAATTGTATAGGTATGCACAATTTGGATACAAGGAAAAGGATACAGAAAGTAATCATCGGATCACCCACAACGTTAGGAAATGGCTACGGACGGCGCGAATCTATTAGTGTATTTCTATCCTGCTCTTTCATCTGAGAGATAAACTAACACCAGCCATTGTCATTGCCAAAAACTCGTGGGCATGTATTTACAATCTTTATCCACAATTTGATTGTGGTGAGAAAGGAGAAGTATACGAAGGATTTTAGAATATGTGATAAGTTTAAAAAGGGGATAAGGTATCGAAAAATAAATAGGTACCTAATAATCGTTTCGTTGTGGCTGCCTTACTCGTTCGAGAAGCGCGCGTGCCGCTTGCCCAGTGCGCCGGCCTTCCATTTCGCGACTTAAAAAAATATATTTGAAACATTCTGTATAATGTTCATTACAAATGGTGCTACAAAAATCAAAAAGGTGTGTGTTTAATATCATACAGAATGTTTCTGTTGCAAATGAAACATCCTGTACAATAACTTTTATACAGGTATTAAAAAATAATACAAAAACACCTCGAATAATAAGTACTTATACAGGTGTTAACAAAAGTTGTAGAAAATTTTCATGTTCAAAAACGTCATGGGAAATGTAACTGACGCAAAATGTGCCAACATAAACAAAAACCTGTATAAAAGTATTATACAAGTTGTTTGCGATTTTTGAAACACCTTGTATAAAAAATTATACAGGGTGTTTCATAAAGCTTTACTATGATAATAGGGGGTTTAAAGAACAGCATACCTAAAAGTGGTTTCGTCGTTGTGGCTGCTATATCCGCTGGAAGAGCGCACATGCCTCTTGCCCAGAGCGCCCGCCTTGCCCTTCCGAGACGGGAACGCCTTGCGCACTACGCCGCCCACTGAATTTTCAGATGAAGACGACGATTCTTCACGCTCCACTGATGGGTCTGGTGAGTTATATTGTCAAATTAATATCATAAAATCAAAAAGCTGAATGTAGTTCCAGACTACAAAGATGTTTCCCGTAAATACCTACCTAGGTGTATTGCACGCCTCATAAGCGGAGCGTTGAGGTAGTGTTTACTCTCGACATGTCAAAAAACCCAGTCTTTCGAAACTTAAATGACGTTTTTTTTTTAAATATAACACTTACAGGATAATATGAGTGCACTAATATGAAGTTAAATAATCTGTCTAGCACATATGGTACATTTTATAAACAATTAATTTGTTTAATATAATAAATAATAACATTAAAACTAATCATTCTTGGACGTCCGTGAGTCTGTGTTTATGTGACCATGTATGTGGCAGAGAAATTGGTCGAAAAATTCATCTTACCGGAATACTTTTATTTTTAATATATAAAGTATTACACTGTGCTGATTCCTAGTTAATATTAGCGTTCTAAGTACTGTCGTTTAATTATAATTTATAAAAAACTAATATACCACTGTATAAAAAAAATTAGATTATGAGGCGTGCACTTTTGGATTTTCCAAACTATTTATTAGTTTGTTTCACTATTATCTGAAGAATATAGATTCTACAGACCGACTGCTTTGCTACTTCATCTACCGTGGCAGGACATTGGTAAATCCTAAAAAACCTAACGCTAAAACTTGTATCGATATCTTAAAAAATTTAAACAATCGATGTGTATGTTTGCTATTACTTTGTACATCAAGTTATAACTACATGACGGAACGTTTGTTGGATTCCTGTAAGTTATAAATATTCCTCTCTTGTATTAGTACGTTCCCGGTTGCTTTCTCAGACGCGCTCCTTCGGACCCCGGAGTGCGCTTTCTGGCTTTTTCTTCTCCAAAGATATGCGTAACCACTCAAGGATGTCTCAAACCGTGAGAAGTGGAGAATAAAAGCTGGAATCATTACGATCTGCCTGATGTTAACCTCCTTGGGAATACTTAGCGCCTGTTTGGTCTTTTGGTCATAAGCAGTCGGTCTATAGTTTTACTAACAGGTGGTGGGATGAGCTGGGCGCAGACGCGCGGCGGGCTCGCTGTCAGAGTGCGGGGCGCTCGCGTCGTCACTCGCGTCGTCCTCGTACTCTGTAATGGGCAGGTGCAGCGTTAGTATCTTCTTCACCTCCGAGTCCGTCGAGCCCAAGTTGTCCGACTCTGAAATGCAAGTGTGACATCACCGAGCGAACTGAATACAATTGGTGTGATGAAGCTGCGGTTCTGCCGTGGAGACAATAATTTTGATTTTGTAGTAGTTTTATGACTTGTCATCGTCACAAACAGTGTATGGAAGCCGTGAATGACAAGATATACAGCAAAAGATTTTTTTAATTTAACTTTAATCTTGATGAACAGGTAATGGATTCATATTAGGTAAATGTGTCATTATTTCACATTCATGGTAATTAGATTACACTGGCCCAAACCTACGGTATCAACGCACAGGTTTTTTAATTCATGTAAAACTTTTCGATAATGTAAATCAGTGAATAGGATGTACATAAATTTTGTTTCCATAGCACAATCTTCGCAGCGAAAAGCAAGTGATATGTGATATGTTCTATGGAGTGTCAACTTTGCCCATCATGACAGCATCTAATGAAACATTGACAAATACGGGGTCTTAAGCGATGGACCGAACAAGCTTAGGACAGCATGACAATGGAGAAGCGAAAACCAAAATGACATTCAGGTATGTGACAATACATACGGTGTGCATGCTTACCTTTACAAATTACAGACCATTTACGCTTCCATCAGGTTGCATAAAAGGCGATATATCGTCAAATTCGATCAATAATGGGTCAAAATTAAAGTCAATTCCATAGAAGGTGCGGACTACTCAAACAAAACTAATGTAGCTAACTACGTTAGACAAGCTCTGTAAGATTGTGTGTAAGTAAGAAAGATATATCTTTACCTTGACTCTCTGAATGTGGATCACGGAGTCTATTTCCTTTTCTCCTTACTTTTGTGTATTCTGGTTCTTTTCCCTGAAACAATTCATGGTCGTTTGATTATTTAATCTATGCGCTTCTTAAAAGTCGTAGAATAAGAAAAAGTAAAAATATTTTTTACCTTATATTTATCATTCTGCTTTAGATCGTGGTACACGAAGGAACCGCGTACAGAATGGTAAGGTCCGCTGTACACGTTACCGCTGTAGCTGCTTTCGCTATAGGCAGTGGGCTTCGTCAGTTGGAAAGTCGCGTACGGGCAAATGTCTTCGATGTATTCTGTTGACAATATAATTATATTTTTGATGATTTGTACCAGTTTGGAATATATAATAAGTTTGGATTATGAAAACCGCATTTATTTTAGTACATATTAATTGCTCAGAGATTTTGACGGCAACAGAATTATTTATATATAGACGACTTCTTTGTCGGCCGACTCTCTACGTAATTATTTTTTAGAGTTTATTATCGCTTATTCGGTATTTTTCAGAAGCTAATTTTACGTGTACGGACTCTTTGTCCTGCACATTGCTGGATGGTCTCGTGACTTATAATTTTTTAACAGTTTTTACTAATTCACTTCACTCACCATTAGATGCGTGTTTATAGTGATGTTGCGGCGCCGGATGTTGCGCTCTAGCAGCCAAGTATTGTTGATCACGGTTGACTTTGTTCTGTAGCTGTGCCACTGACGGTGATTCGCCGACACCACTCTCGGTAGCCACAGTTTCCGTCCCACCGGCTTCTGAAACAACATTGAAATGTGCAAAGGCCGACTCGTATCTCTTATTATCTAAATAAACTCCTTAGTACTCTATCCATAGATTAGAAATGCATTTTTACAGACATTTAATATTTTCACTATATATGTACAATAAAGAACTTGAATTAAAGTCCCAAGTAGCTTAACCATGTTTAAACGTTGATTGCTCTGCAGATACAAGTGATACTCACTGTTTCTTCGCACTAGTAGCACAATGGCGATCAGGGCACCCAACACAAGCAAAGACAGAGCAGCCGGAAGAATCACTCGCGCGCCGCCTAAAGATCTGGAGCCAGCAGCAGGAACTGGTGGGGATAGCTCTCCATCCAAAACTGTAAACATGATACATCTTTATAGAACAAAAATAAATCATCATACAGAAGAACGTTTTCAGGGAATTGAAGAAACAAGCTGACGCTGTCTTCCTACTATTTTTAAGCTTGCAAGTAGAGAATGTAGTAACTGTGAAATACTTACTGCCTGTGAGAGAATGAGTGGTGAAGTTGTATAAGGCGACAGCATGCCCTGCATTGTTATGCGCCGTGATTCGTAGCTGGTACTGCATGGCTGGTGTAAGTCCAGGCACACTGAATACTCTTTCAGTCGCTTGTACGCTGTTTGAGACGAGGCGCCACTGTAAAAGTTAAATCATCCCTAAGATAGTGAAGGTTTAGAAATAGCACAAAATACTTAGTTGACATCCTTTGCCTTTTTGAATTGCTAAGCAAAATGCTATTAATGCATTAAACTATAATATTTCAAAAGACCCACTTTCCCTAAGGTGAGGTTATTAACAAGGCCAAAAATAAAAAAAACTATTTGCAGAGCTAAAATCTTGTTAAACCAAGACGAAATGCGATTGAAGCATACAGATACAGATACACTATCATGTCTTATTCCTAACGGAGACAGAGCCATGAAGCATTCAGAACGAAACCAAATACAAGTATAAAGTAACAAATACCTGTGATTGACTAATCTCCCTGTACTCGATGACGAAGTAGAGTATGCCGCAACCACCGTCGCCCCACGAGTCCAGCCACACTGTCACTGTGGTCGTGTTCAGGGTTATCATCTGGGAGTGCTTCGGTTTTACAGGCACTGGAAAATCAAACAACTAATATTAATAGGTGTTACTTTGAAAAGAATATTTTCTTTGTAACAAATGTGTGCGTGACTGATACCAACAAGAGGTGACCGGTAATCCGTGATTTCGCATATATAGTAGCAAGCAAACGACTATCTTGCCACATACCATAATCCTTAATGCTCATGTCCATAAAAAAATAAAAAAAATAAAAAAACATTTATCTCGGACAACTAAGATCCATATTATGAACAAATTTAAAACATAATAAACGATAATTAAATACCTTTATGTTTGTTGTCATAATTTTGGTAGGAATATACTTACCAGTCCCTTTTGTATAGGCGTGAACGATGTCACAAGGCAAGCCCGTCCCGATTCGGTTAAACGCTGTAATATAGAGCTGATATCTTGTCCCGCACCACAGATTTGGTAACACATGTTCGGAAGTACCGGCCTCTACTTGTAACTCCTCCCAGTCACCGTGCTCACGTTTGTAATTTATAACGTATCCTAGAAAATAATTATAATTATAAGAATTGGATTTCCAGTAGAAAAAGATCTACTGTAGATTTATAAGGGAATATTTCATCCTAACCAAACGGGCTAGACATTATCACCGTAGTGCAGTGTTTTTCGTAAAAGCAGCACTACCAAACCAAACCCAAACCTACATTTGGTAGAAAAATTACAGCCACTTTATTAGAGGGACTTTTTCTCAAATTCAAGTAATGTTGGATACATACCAAGAATAGGGCTGCCTCCATCACCCTGGTCACTCCATTGCAGATGTAAGGAATCTGCGTAAGAATCTACTACGGCCAGTACCGGCGGTTGGGGCGGCACCTTTACTTCGACGCTATATGTTACTTCGTCGTGACCGTGAGCATTTTCTACTGAGCACGTGTAGTTGCCACTATCTGCGTATTGTGTCATGCTGAAAAAAAGAGGATATTAATGTAAAGTTTTCAGTGATGAAATTGTGATTTTAGGTACTTGTATTGTGATAGATATGCTAATCTTCTTACCTGATAATAAGAGTGCCATCAACACTAACATTTTTCCTTAGTGTTGACTCTAAAGTAGCACCGTTCATGCTCCACGTAGTAGTAGGCGTAGGGAAACCAACTTTGTTGCATGATAAGGAGATATTTTCCTTCCAGGGCGTCACTATGCTTCGGCTGAATGATGTGATTCTCGCGGGGACTGAAATTGAGATAGATGTTAGGAATCTTCTGTATGGCGTTGCATTTTTCTGTATATTTTATGATCTAAGGAAAGAAACAAGTGTGGTTGGAGTTGAAGTAGACATGATGGGGTGGTTATGAAATAAAAAAAAGTTTTTATTTATGAAAGAGGCTTGGATATGTAGGAAAGAAGAGAGATGGGTTCCCCAATTGGGAAAATGGGTATTATGATCAAATGTAGTAAGTATTACCTGAGTCAGATGGAAGTACTGTGACTACACGTGTAGTTTCTCCTTCGCCAAGCCTAGTACTAGCTGATACCCAGAACTGATGAGTCGCTCGCGGCGGGGATCTTGCTGTCTCGTGGGATAGCGTGCTCGGTGATAACATTCTTTTGTGAGTACCCTCCTAGAAGAAAATAATCAGGTATTGTCAAAGGTCTTACCTCTATTTCAGACTTATTTAGTTCTTATTTGGTAAGCTTATTTATCAGTATTTACCTCTCTTCCATCTTCAATGACGCTCATATAAAGAGTGTACCCAACGAGAACTCCGTTCGGTGATGCCGGGGGTAGCCACGAAACTAGGATTTTATTTCGTGATGACACTACTGCTTTTATATCCGCAGGTGCCGATGGAACTGAAAAAGTTCAGAGTGATTTAGAACCGAAACTTCGTCAAATGGCGCAAGCGGACGCCTTCATACCATCGGATAGCAGCGTCTGTATAAGAAATAGACGTGGTAGGGAGTTGTTATTTACTGAGACATGCAAACATAAAATGCTAGTAGTTTCAGTATTCACCGTCTTCTTCAGTATGGCAGTATACTGGTGCCGCCCTTACACCGTCACCAGCTGCAGTGAATGCACATACTGTCACCGAGTAGTTGGTGTATCGTCGGAGGCCAGATAGAGTTGTGTGCAGCCCAGATATCTGTTTCGTTACTGCTTCTTCGTTTCCTAGAAAATAGATTTTGTTTAGCTTCTACTGTTTCAAAGTTGACTAAACTAAGAAAAGACATTAATTGAACTGAATTACTTACCATACCAATCGGTAACTGGAGCGTATGTTACCCTGTATCCCTGGACAACACCATTTCGACCTCGCATGGGAGGCTGCTCCCATGACACTCGAACTGATTGGGAGCTCAGCGCCGTGCATTGAAGGGCTCCAGGAGGCAAACTTGGCACTAAAATAGTGGAAAAACATTTGCGTCACATTTTCTAAGCTTTTTCAAGATTTCTAGAAGTATGACAGTGTAAAGAATTTTCTATGGTCTTGCTTTTTGACCTGATGAAATTGTAGTCAATCTCTGGATCTTTCATCAGCTCCTCTAGATTTACACTTACCCTGAAAACATACCGTATCAAACCTTTCAGAAACTCTGACAGGATTGGTCGAGCACCAGCACCTGTCTGAACAGTGTGTAATACAAATAAGTTCTTACCGTCTTCCATAGTAGTGGCTGTTGTAGGCGGTGACGCAGGGCCAGCTCCTCTGCTATTATACGCCTGGACAACCACAGCGTACGCTGCGTGTTTCTGCAACCCTGAGAGCGTTGTCCTGGCCCTGGCAATACCGGAACCTTCTACTGTCCGAACTGTATATGAGGCTCCACCAGGGCCGCTGGCACTTAGTATTGTGCTGTTACTGTTTAACTGAAAAAGGATACCATACTGAGGACCTTTAGGCGGACTTTGAGATTTAGAAATGAAAATGTGCTTTTCGAACACTTTTTTCAAGGTGGGTTTCGAATATGTGCTGCATCTCTATCCACTCAAAGTCTTTACTCACATCGACATAACGCAACTTGTCTTCTCACTCATATAATGTAATGCCTACTCAAAAAAAAAAAATATTAGCGCAATGAAAATGAAGGAGAAGTTTTGCCTGCAGAGCACCAAGATTCAGTATAAGGAGGAAGAGGGCACTCAGTGACCCAATTATGATTTATGAGTGCAATGTCTTCTGCAACAAACTTACTTCTTGAAATCCAACATAAAATCCAAGAATATTTCCATTCCAAAGATCTCTTTGTGGCGGTTCCCAGCTGACAATTAACTCTGTTGAACTTTTCGCTTCCACTCTCACATCTAAGGGCGGACCACTTGGCACTGAAAAAAAAGAATGTTTTGTTTAGATTTTATGAATATAATAATAAAAATATTTTTTTCGAGACGACGAAATCGGAGAGGTCGGTTAGTACAGATATGGTAAATGATAGAAAACGATGATGGGAGTTGACATACAGAGTCGACCCCAAATAGGGAGAAGGCGAGGAAGATGATGATGATAAGACAATGAAACAGGAAAAATCTATTTTCTAAATCTGCGTGTGATTATGTAGCTGTTTATCTGATGTTTCTCAATAAAACTGTTGTATAGTGATATTCTGTAAATAATTTTCTTATTATTAATGTAAATTGATTTTCAATTGGGATCTTACCTTCTTCAGTAGTTGTAACCTGGATCAATTGACTGGGCTCGCTTTGACCCAGTCTGTTCTCCGCGATGATTCGTAGGTGGTACGAAGTCGCCGGTTGCAGATTCTGTACGCTTGCTGACGTCACACTGCCAGGGACGATCACTTTTTGAGGGGTTGTTGGCCAGGGCTCTGGTAAGAAACAAAGATGGATTAGGGATTATACCTACTAATATGAGGAATAATATCTATGGTCGAAGACCTATAGACTGGGCAAATTTTTTGGCTGGTTTGAACTACGTAATGATATTTGAAATAGAATATTAAACTGAGTTTCTGTTTGGTATGCTATGTATTGCAAATATCACGATTTGTAGCAGTGTATCTTTGGAAAATGCTGGCAGATTTAGGTAGAAAATCAAATAAAATGTATCTTTAATATCTGACGACCTTCGTGGCGTATTGGTAACTACTCGTACGCTAGTTTGCCTCTTAAAGCTTCTGGGTTCAAACCCCGGCCAGGGAAAGTTAGAAAATGGCCTTTTTAAATTGTCCTGGGTCTTGGGTGTTTACATATAATTAATCCTAACTAATATTATAAATGCGAAAGAGCTTCTGGGTTCAAACCCCGGCCAGGGAAAGTTAGAAAATGGCCTTTTTAAATTGTCCTGGGTCTTGGGTGTTTACATATAATTAATCCTAACTAATATTATAAATGCGAAAGTGAGTTTGTATATTTGTTTGTTTGTTTGTCTATTTGTTTGTTTGTTACCTCTTCACGCTTTATCTACTGAATCAATCTTCTTGAAAATTGGCATACACATAGTACTGAGAAGGACATAGGGTACTTTTCATCCCGGAAAAAAGTAATTTTCCCGTGGGATACGCGAGCGAAGCGGGCAAAAGCTAGTTTATTATAATATTGTTGAGCTTGTATCACATAATACAAGTTTAAAACTTACTACTTTTGTAGCTCAATCAGTGGGAGTTATATATTTATTTATTACATTGTATCTTTAAACTCTATGATAAAATTTTGTTTATTCAGAAAACAATTTTATATTACATACACATAGAAAAATATATCCAATACAGAAAACAATAAAGTTTCCACTAGTAAGTTGTACATAAAAACATTATAGAGACCAAGTGGTATATGATCGTGTGGTTCCGGGTTACTAATAAAGGACTAAGCACAAACATCTCGTGCTACAATTGCATTCCCAAAGTGGATTAACGTCGGGCGGCGGCCGGTTGTAAAACTTTTCGCACAAATACATACCTAAAGAGGGTTGACGTCAGGCAGGTGGCCGGTTGTAAATCTATAGCCAAATCATTTAAAGTGTTTCGGCTATTTCTTCTTCATTTTGCAAGGTATTTGGCATCCTTGGGTGACCATTGACATGCATGTTATATTTGGAGAAGAAAAAGCGGGAAAGCGCACCCCGGGCTCCGAAGCAGCACAGCTGAGGATGCAACCGGGAATGTGCTTAGACGAAGAAGAGAGACCAAGTGTTATATAATATGCCAGACAGAAAATTCAAAGCTTATGTAAAGAAAGTACTTTGTGAGAAGGCTTATTATAGGACCGATGACTATCTTAAAGACAAAAAGGTCTGGCTTGAGCTTGGCGCGGGTCCCTCTTAAAGGTTTGTATACTTAGACATGTCATAATTTAGGTACATTGGTACATACTAAATTTACAAATTGACATTATTTTAAATTTCGTAATTCTTATAATTCAATTCAATTATGACATAATAAACAATGTAATCTCTGTCCATCTATATAACTAATTTTAAGTTTTTAGTTTGTTAGTTGACGTCTTTGGAGAAAACGTGCAGTGCAGTTTGTTGCCGCTTCTTCTGCACTTGCGCCTAGGAAGCGGCGTAAACTTAGCTTTAAGTAACGATTTGACGTCAACATTTGTGCAAAACAAAACAAAGTGACTATTATTAAGAGATATTATAAATATCCTATGATAATAAAGATATTTTTGAATTGAATTTGAATTGAAAAATTGTTTTAGTAGGTCATCTATATATACGTATACATCAATATTTAGGTGCTATAATCTTGTTAGAGTCCTTCCCATCCGTCTGTCTCCCCCTGCTAAATAGAAATAAATGTATACCTGGAGCTTCTTTATATTGGACAATATAGTTGATTATAGGGCTGTTCCCCGCGTAAGGCTGAGTCCATGATATCTGAATGGATCTTGATTGTTGATCTATTATCCTTATATTTTTCGGCATTTCTGGTACCTAAAAAATAACACTGCGTAAAAAAATTGTCTAGTAGACAATAAGATGAGGATTTTTTTAATTAAAGGGTTACTGTTTTAAAACGGGCAACATTTTTGGAGCAAGTTCAATCCGTGATACTGAACTACTTTCCATAAAAACGGGCAACATTTTTGGAGCAAGTTCAATCCGTGATACTGAACTACTTTCCATAAAAACGGGCAACATTTTTGGAGCAAGTTCAATCCGTGATACTGAACTACTTTCCATAAAAACGGGCAACATTTTTGGAGCAAGTTCAATCCGTGATACTGAACTACTTTCCATAAATACGGGCAACACTTTTGGAGCAAGTTCAATCCGTGATACTGAACTACTTTCCATAAAAACACACATCAAAAATCTAAAAAATAATTTCATCCCCGCATCAAAAATCCATTTGGTGGAGCGCTGATTTGTATGGGAATCAGTATCATGGACTGAATTTGCTCCAAAAATGTTGCCGGTGTTTTAAAAGTAACCCTGTACGTTGTAAAAATTGTATAATCTAAACATTTACACAAATAGCTATTATGTTAAACTAGAGGAGACACCATACATATCACTGTTTTGTCCCGTCTCCATATACTTCACTAAGTCGCTTGTATTGCTAGCTCTTATACGCCTAGTACTTTCAACAGTTTATACAGGGTGACTTTTTAAACACCAGCCAAATTTAAGAGCAAGTTTGGTCCATGATACTGAACTACTTTCTATAAAAAAGTAATAAAAAATCGATAAAAATTTTTCGTCTTTTCATACAAAATCCGTTTGGCTGAGCGCTGATTTGTATGGGAAGGCGAATTTTTATTTTATTTTTTCGTTGTTTATATGGAAAGTAGTTCTGAACTTGCTCCAAAAATTTGGCTGGTGGTTAAAAGGTCAGCCTGTACACTGTAAAAATAATTCAAGGAACACGCAACGTGTAAAGAAATAACTTTCCATTCGTAAGTAACCAGATTTCATTGTTAAAAAATTAAAAACGTATAGGTATGTATAAAATTCACGCCGCCATATGTATATTCAAAAATAGGACAGAGGCCAATGTTTGAGGTAGCTGGTGTATATATTCTATGTCACTGTATTGAGTATCTTTATGGAAAATAAGAAATAAATTAATAAAAAGTGAGTCTTGAGTAGCCCCAAGTAAAATCATAGATACTTGTACTATTAAGTATTCTGTGGCGATACCTACCTCTTGCACCACTAAATGAATAAGCATCTCGTCTTGTCCATACGCGTTCGATGCTCTACAAGTCAGCGCGCCCGTGTCTTGTCTGTACGTTTGTAAAATACTCAGCTCGGAAACCAGTCCATCGTCCAGCACTTGCTCTCGGATAGTATACCTATAAGAATAAAGAATTATATACCTATATATGAGGTTTAACCAAATTTAGGTACGAACTGAAACTATTTCAGTTCAGACTGTGATTCTGAATAACATTCCCTAAAAACATTATTCAAAATATTTTCTATTTAAACTATTTGTTTATAAGGAACCCCTGATTTTATTTGTATTTCGTTGTACAATCATTCTCCAGGTTTTGTGCTCCGCCTAATTAACGCGTGGCTTTTGTCCCCATTTGCTTTTTGACAAAATTAGGCAAATTTAGAGGTATGTTTGTGATTTTTTTCTATCAAGCCAAAAATGCTCAATCGTGTTTTGGCTATTGTGGGAGTCTGTAGAAAATCCTTAAGATTTTTATGTAAATTTTTTGAGGAATAAACTGTAGTAGTTCAATAACAGTGATTTTTCAAAAACACGCACAGTATTGCAAATTGTGAACCCACATTCTCGCCTTAAGAGAATATCTTAACAACTTGCATACAAAATGTTAGTTTTTAAATTTTATCCTTTCGTCTGTGCTTTCGTCCTTTCTTTTAAACTCAGCTTTAGTCTAAAAATAAATGATTCTGAGATTGCGACGTGACTTGTGTTGGCTAAAATTGAATTTTGAAATCATAATTCCATGATAGGTAAAATAATTTAGATAATTTGAAAAACTTGTGATATTTCTTCTCGTAGAACTTAGGGCTAGTCCTAGTAGTCTTACCAAGTTTGTCCTACCAGTAGGACAACTGGGAATTTTAGTCCCAATGGATCTATCGTGGTACTCTAACTGGGAATCTCTTGAAGTGGCACCCTGGAGGTGGGCACTTGGGTAAACTCTCCCGCGGTCAATCGGACCGTTTTGATCTTTATGGGTTACCCATAGGTCCGATGAGGGATGAGGGAGCGCGTGATGGATATTAAATAATTTGCTAAATAACCTTTGATCCAAATGGTGAGCTATGGTGTGATGATGGGGGCTCCTCCAGCTGACTTCTAGCGGGGCGTCTCCTGAAGCGGCGCACTGGAGGTGAGCAGCCTCTCCCGCGGTCACTTGCACTGTTTTGCTCTTCATGGGAAAGCGGGCAGGCGCTGGCAATGGAAATTTGTAAAATTGAACTAATGTTGCACACACGAGATACATTGTAGATGGTAAATAATTTAAATAAATGAGTTTGAATGTCCAAGATTTTTAACACACATGAAAGAGGAACACCATTTTGGCTCAAGGTCATATTTTTACTTTTTTTAGACTCGGCGAAGTTTGTATGACCGGTGATTTTCTGGTCACAAAATACTGGAATGTAACGTAAAAAAAAATATAACTTCTCTTTCCCGTCTGTTGAACATGTAATATCAAAAAATGTTGTTTCAATTTTATGAAGAGCTTCAAGTGAATAAGGTTTAGAATTTAGTATTTCTTACAAAATATCATCCTAAACGAATACGAATTCATTCTAAATAAAAAATATGTGATGAAAAATTTATATTCTTCCGAAATCAATAATTAATTACGAATTCATTCATTCATATCGACATATAAAGGTCATAGCACACTTACACGACTCGGCTCCAACACCGCCCTGAACTAATACAACTGCTCACGGTCCGATCACCGACAGCTAGCAGGCGCCCAGTGCTTCACGCACCGACAGCTATCAGTCACCCAGCGGTCTTCGTTTCAACAGCTAATCTAGGCAAGGGAGGCTCATCTAGTCGCCGCGGCGACTCTTAGCAGTCAGCAAGCGGACAGCGCGTAGACCACTTGTTTCCAATGCGCGGCCAGCGAGGCGTCAACCACCGAGCAGTCTGATGGCGGTAAGCTCGCTGACAGTGAGCTGTCTGCTAATTTATGTTGCCAATGTAAAATATATCTAAAGAGCACTACCTGAAGCCCATATTTCAATAATATTTTATTTGTTGGGTGGGAGCAGAGTCGTGTAAGTGGGCTATGACCTTAACACTGGTTTTAGATATTTCGAGCCGCCTAAAGGCTGACGTAGCACTATGACTGTCTTCTAGTGACAACAGTCATTATTAAACACAAGTGAACTAGTGAGCAGGTTGCCTCACGATGATTTCCATCTCCGGAAGCAAATAGTGGTAGTTAAAAATTACTGTACATGAGAGTACAAGTCACGCCTAGCGAGGATCGAACTTGTGCTCACAGACGCACAGCCAGCAACCATCGTCTCACAAATACGAATGAATTGAATACTTGTAAAGTCTCGAATTCTTGGTACCCGTTCTGTGCGTGTAAATATTAATATTCCCAAAGGCACGTCAAAATGTTTTTATAAAAGAAAATTCTTGGAAATGATTACAAACATTGTTTAGCGAAAATTGGGTTAGGGCCGTCGAAAGATTTACTCGTGCGTCGGAGCTAAGGAAGGTAGAGTTAAAAAGCACCACAGTGTCGAATTTAAAGGCCTGGCTCTATGTTGTGTACTATCAGAATATCAGCCGCCATAATTTATAATATTTTCCCGTTGAAGATAACATACACGGGCCGTGAAATGTCACCAGCCTTAGGTCCAGGCCTATAGGGCCTTGCGGGAAATGTCCACTGTTTATGGGTATCCAAAAGTGCCAGTTAAAAGGTGTTAAATTACGATAGCGCTACAGTAGTAGGTGGGTAAAATTGAAGCGAAAGAAATAAAGCGTCAAAAATACCAGAATTTTATTATTCACTTTACGCCCACTAGGACATTTTTTATAGCACAAGTTACTTTCCACGTTGTGTCACACTCAGCACACTTCACACTGTCAACTACTGCTAAATTCATTTTACACTTTCTTGCTACTCTAGCGCCATTCAGTAGAGATTTGGAAATTTTTTTTTACAGATTATACGAGTAGCTGTACACTTGAAATTGTTCTCCCATATTAGATAGTTTTCCTTACCTCTACCCTCCATAATCGGAGCGTGGTCGCACGTTATTTATTGTCTCTGTTTACGATACGCCATCTTTTTATGATTTACTGCCGGAGATAAAGTCGAGCGGTAAATTTAGTTGTGCCGTAAAGGCTTATTGACTTTATAGTTTTACCCAATAGAATGTTATGGTAAATAGACGGTTTCGCGAAGAATTTGATGCCTGGAAAGTGATAGAAAACGTTTATACACAACTTTTTGCACTAGTTCCTCGAATAGATTTTTAAACTAATAGAGCTGGAGTAGAGTGTACTCTCGGCACAGAAGACAGTAACTGTCTTTAGATTTGGAATTGTTATTTACAGATTATACGAGTAGCTGTACACTTGGAATTGTTCCCCCATATCAGATAGTTTTCCTTACCTCTACCCTCCATAATCGGAGCGTGGTCGCACGTTATTTATTGTCTCTGTTTACGATACGCCATCTTTTTATGATTTACTGCCGAAGAAAAAGTCGAGCGGTAAACTTAGTTGTGCCGTAAAGGCTTATTGACTTTATAGTTTTACTCAATAGAATGTCATGGTAAATAGACGGTTTCGCGAAGAATTTGATGCCTAGACAGTGATAGAAAACGTTTATACACAACTTTTTGCACTATTTCCTTGAATAGATTTTTAAACTAATAGAGCTGGAGTAGAGGGTACTCTTGGCACAGAAGACAGTAACTGTCTTCTGTGCTCTCGGTAACTTACAAGTGAAAAAAATAAACACTATATTAAGAAGTTCAAGAAGAATCCGTTTACTCCTTTAAACATAATCTCAAGAGGTATATACTTAATTATCAATGTAACAATTAGCTGTAGGTACTTAGCAAACAACCATTCTTGCGTTGCATTCAATACGCATTTTTTAAAATTCTTTATTGCCTTGAAAAGACTGAACAGCATATATTATTCTTATTTTATTTTAAGCTTACACTAGACCATACAATTTAAGTTATTTAACTAGTGTAGTTGTTAATGTAAGTAAGGCAGAGACCCTATGCCTAATCAACTGGTTCCTCTAATAACCAGCGTCTTGGCCTCAGAAAGCTTCGACATAATGCTTGGTAGCATATTTCGTTTTTCTTTTATATGAAATGTCATTTGTTGTATATTTATGCTCTAAATAAAGAATTTCTATTTCTATTCAAGAAACAGACTGTTTAAAGAAAATTACTTGAATGCGTAGTCTATATCAGAAAAGGACAGAGAAAGGAAGACAACACTGATAAAACTAATCGTGAAATATTGATCATGGGATAAAACGGCTAAGGAAGATATATAGCCACGATTTTGGTGGTTAAATGGACAAACAAGAGTAAAATAATTCTCGGTTCGACACAGAAGCGGTCACGACGCACGGCTCGCAGTTTGTAAACAGGTCCGGCTTGTAATCGAATTTCCCGGTTTATTTTGTTTAGGGCGACCGTTTCTCAAAACATTTCCAATTTTTCTGAAAGCTTGACTTTTAAATTTACCCTTAATTATTGAACTTTATTTTGGTACACAACGTGGAAGGGAAATACCCGTAATAAATAGAACCACGGGCTATACTAGATCATTATAGTAGAATGAAATTAAACCATAAAAAAATTCGACATTCCCATACAAATCGCCCGGGCGGCTGCACACTTTTGTATGGAAATGTATTGTTTTTTGGTTTTTGGCTGTTATTTTCGTATCATTCTACTATAATGATCTAGTATAGACCGTGGTTCGATTTACGTCGTATAATACATCAAAAAGTTATCTGGATCTGATGGCCTATGAGGCCCGTTTCTATACGAGTACTGTAAATAAGCAAAATGCATATATTTATAGTGAGTACTTATTTATTTTAATACGTAGGTACATTAAATAATATAAGAAAACTAATCGTAAAATATTGACCACGTTGTTTAAAAGAAAATTTATAGCCCCGATTTTGAGGGTCAAAAAGTTCATAGATTCCATACAATGTAATCTAGCTTTATTTTGAAACGACATATCAGATTTCGGCAAAATTTTATAATTTTAAAGAAATGGTATATGTTTTGACATATATCTGGTTTTCTACCTTTAAAACAATGAATTTGAAAGTAAATAAAGTGCGTCTACCTGTTGCCTTTATTAACATCGAGCAAAACACGGCAAAAAATCACGTTTGTTGTATGGGGGCCCCCCTTGAATATTAATTTTATTCTGTTTTTAGTATTTGTTGTTATAGCGGCAATAGAAATACATCATATCTGAAAATTTCAACTGTCTAGATATCACGGTTCATGAGGTACAGCCTAGTGACAGACAGACAGACGGACAGACGGACGGACGGTCGGACGGCCGGACAGCGGAATCTTAGTAATAAGGTCTCGTGTTCACCCCTTGGGTATGGAACCCTTAAAAAACGCGCTAAGTACACTACCGCAATGGTGGCGTGAAAATGTGTGCATATTGACGATTACAACTCTTCCAATTTTTTTAATCATTATATCTCTGAAACGCTGGCTCTTGGGAAAAAAAGTATAATTACATTTTTTATAGATAATTATCTGGTCTACAATTTTTGTCTCAACTTTAATATGATAAAACTTACACTTTTGACGAAAATCGTGAAAAACTCGTTTTTGTGACCTTTGACCCCTAATAACTTTTTTTGCAGGTATCGGATTGATGAGGACTTTTTAGGTTTCATTTATGATGGTGTTTTGAACAATCCTACCAACTTTCAGCTGGGTGCGAATTATTGTAACCTCAGACGTTTAAATTGACCGGGCTATATGAACTTCTACAACCTTATATTTTCTTTCAAGTTAATATTTTGATAATGTAAAATCAATTAGATATATGCCTAGATATACAGGGAGCATTTGAAATCATTGGCATTAATTTAACTTGTTAACATACTCACATAAATAATATTTTATACGGTAACAATACTGCAATTAGTGCAGTAATTAAAAAGTATCGAAAAGTAAGAAAAATCAACTAAGTATCAAAACATCGCGCGTCAAACTTGCGAGAGTGCTATGACCCCGGCGCTGGTAAGAACACTCACCAGCTGTGGCGCGGGCGGCCGGCATACAAAAACAGACTTTAAGTTGCGTGGATAAAGTTTAAAGTCGAGTGGGGAAAGGCGATGTCACGCGACCGATTGAGGGAACGAATGTTAGGTACTACGGAATCTACGACGACGCAATGAAATTAATACTATTATAATTAATTTACTTTTGCATGAGTTTTATAACGATAAGTTTTTTTATTTATAATTGCAGTAATGGTGTCTATCTAGGTGTCTAACGCATGTTGAGAGGTTTCTTTAATATAAAAATGACGACTTCTGATTGACGTTTTAATAGGCTCACATCACTTTGTATCATGGATATAGTAGATATTTAAAAGGATGCCAAAGATTTCAATTCCACCCTGTATATGCCAATTTCTTTAAAATGACAAAATTCTGGCAAAATTTTACATGTCTTTTCAAAATAAAAGCTAGATTACGTTCGTTATGGAAAAGTCTACATAAGCGGCGTCCCTCATAAACAAGCGAAAAGGAATGTCAGTTAGATACAGACAGAACAGTCACGTCACCCAGTGCACAGTTTGTGTACAGTTCCGGCTCGTAATTGCATTTCCCAGCTTATCTCGGTTCGACACAAGCTTAGCCGGTCTATTTGCTACGTATCTACTTTCCAAGATTCTAAAATACATTTTCAGATTTTCTTAAAGACTTTTTTGAAGAGTTACTATTTCGCTTTTATGCTTGAAAACTTAGTTTAAAAACCGGTCAAATGCGTCGGAGTCGAAGTCGGACTCATACATGAAGGGTTCCGTACCTCCGTACAACGCTGAAAAAATATGAGTTAATGCCATTATAAAGATCGAATTAAAAACGCTGAAAAAAAACTCGTTTCTCGTATGACGACCTCCTTTAATTTTAAACTTTATTTTATTTTTAATGTTTGTTGTTAAAGCGGCCACAGTAATATCCACATAATCGAATCGATAAAATGTTCAAGTTTCTTGTTATTACGATTCAAGAGATAGAGACCTGTGACAGACGGACGGACAGACAGCGGAGTCTCAGTAATAGGGTCCCATTAGCACCCTTCGGGTACGAAACCCTAATAAAATAGGGAGGTAGTACCTATCTTATAGCAGCTTTTATTTGAAAAAAGAGGAAACTTTTTTATCGTACATACGTACGAAAACTACCATGTGGATAGTTAGTTTATAGCAAAGAGCTTGAACCGAATATATAGTTTTTAGGGTTCCGAAGCCAAAAGGCAAAAAACGGAATCCTTATAGATTCGTCATGTCTGTCTGTCTGTCTGTCCGTATGTCACAGCCACTTTTTTCCGAAACTATAAGAACTGTACTGTTGAAACTTGGAAAGTAGATGTATTCCGTAAACCGCATTAAGATTTTCACACAAAAATAGAAAAAAACAATAGATTTTGGGGGTTCCCCATACTTAGAACTGGAACTCAAAATTCTTTTTTTAGCAAACCCATACTTGTATCTATGGATAGGTTTTCAAAAATGGTATTGAGGTTTCTGATAGCATTTTTTTCTAAACTGAATAGTTTGCTCGAGAGACACTTCCAAAGTGTTAAAATGTTGTCCCCCCCCTGTAACTTCTAAAATAAGAGAATGATAAAACAAAAAAAAATATATGATGTACATTAACATGCAAACTTCCACCGAAAATTGGTCTGAACGAGATCTAGTAAGTAGTTTTTTTTAATACGTCATAAATCGTAAAATGTTACTTGCTGCTACGGAACCCTTAATGGGCCAGTCTGACTCGCACTTGGCCGCTTTTTTTTAATAGCATGAAAAATGGTGAATCTTCGCCCAGCCGTGATTTGATGGGAATGACCAACTCTTAATACTATAACGTGACCCTACTTTGTCCTCTTTTTGGAACATTCATCCAAAAACGTGTAATCCTTAGAAATTTCCCGCTGTTTGCTCCCAACAAAAGTCAATATCGGGAACACAAACACGTACACAGGAACTTATTCCGCGACTGAAGTCAACTGTCTCGTTTTCCAATAAAAGAGACGTATTGCGACGTACGCTCATTGAGTTTTCTGCTCAGACGCGCGCGGCGACAATAGATTGATATTATAGACATTCCGAGAGATAAATCAGCTATCCAAATTAGTGATTTGTTGCTAGTCCGATTGTAAAATAGACAAAATTGAGGGTTCCATTTTTTAAGGATTCTACATTGTATGAAAAGATACTATAAAATATTTTATCTATTTCTCAGAATATTGAAATTTATTTACTTAAAAGAATTTATTCAAAATTCATACATCTATACTAATATTATAAAGCGGAAGAGTTTGTTTGTTTGTTTGTTTAAACGCGCTAATCTCAGGAACTAATGGTCCGATTTGAAAAATTCTTTTTTTGTTGGGTAGTCCGACTATAGAGGAAGGCTTTAGGCTATATAACATTACGTTCCGACAACCACGCGAACGAAGTCGCGGGCACAGCTAGTAAAAAAATATGGGTTCTGTGCACAACTCTGTATGACTCTCAAATCTTATTAGGTACTTACCTAAGACACATATTGCCGAAGACGCAAGACTTACATAAGTACGAGTACTTAAATAAGTACTTAAAAATATATATTTGAGATTCTTAAAATAAACCCTTTTATTGATATGCCACACGACATAGTTTGCTGTTTTGTTTTAAATTTTCATATTTACCCCATTATTTTTATTTATATCTAAAAATACTTGGAAAACTTAGTTCTCTAATAAACCGAAAAAAACAACACTACCTATTTAATTTAATTTTATTGATTTAAGTACATTTGAATATTACAAAAATACGTATAACCTATATACTGAGTTACATCAAAATCATTTCGACTGTTGCCGAGATTCCCATATCATATAAGAATTGCTCTGTAAAGAACTACTGTCTGTATTTTTTTCAAAAGTTTAGGCTTAGTGGTTACGGAGATAAGGGTGGGAATGGTTAATTTTAGCCTATTTTTTAAAATAACTTTAAAAATACCAATGTAAAAAATAAATAAGTATTTAAAATTCTCCTAAAAAGCTCTTTCATTTGATATGTCACACGATATTGACAAAACATTTTTTAAATGTCTAAATTACCCCCATAAGTAGCCCCTATATTTACGTTATACGTCCATCTTTGGGTCACTGACTTACGTATATGTACCAAATTTCAACTAAATCGGTCCAGTAGTTTCGTCGCAAATTGGCTGTGACAGATAACTAACTAGTACAATTAAAGTCAACTGAGCAATTTTAGTGAATGTCGGGAAGATAAATTATACAAATAGACTTAAAATACTGCCATAAATTAGATTTAAAAGGTCCAATTGGAATTGAAAGAGATTTCTTAGATTTATTATATATATATAGTTATGAAATACACTATCTTTTAGAATTTATTATACCGTCAGGAAAATTTAAGGATATATTTTTTTCTTGTTCACATAATTTTCTTGCCCATAAGACCTGACAGGTTCTAAATTTGGACCCGGCATAAACAATTTAAGATTTTAATCTCTTTGACTATATATTTGACTTATTCTTTGGTTCAACTTAATAATCAGGTAGACTATGTGATCCAGTAAGTATAGAGTAACTACGAGTAAATAGGTACCTATACGTCAGGTTGCTGCAAATGATGATCGATCGAACGCCGATCGGTCTCCAGCGACATTTTACTTAGCCGAAAGGCAGGCCAGTGAATACATCCGTACCAAACCAAGGTGGCAGTCTGTCTCTATTATTTTTAGATGTGCGGTTTGTTTATTCTCAAAAGAAAAGTCTCAGAGAAAAGTACGTCATAATGTAATGACGACATATCTTCATTCATATCGACCGGAAGAGATATTTTTTTTGCATTGAAAGTGAACCTTTATGTGTATGTTGATGACCAATAAATATATAATCCAATACAATTTGATTGCATGACGGTTGCAACATAGCACTCGTAGGTAAAATATTGTAAACTCAATAAAATATACTTTATGGTCACTCATAGTCAAAAATCTGTCTAAGACTTAGGAGTATAGTCTTTCAAGCTAGCCTGGGAGCTACTCGTATTTGTTCCTCTAGTAGAAGTCGAAAAGGTAGGATAGGTAAAACTTATTGTGCATGTAAGTTCAGTTTGTACATGTAATGTTAATGTTTGTACATTGTACATGTAATGTGATAATCCTCATACAGCGAACTTAGTTTATTAATTCAAGAATGCTCTCCCATAGTTCGCAACCAACAACAGACCGTATTAATGCCGCAGGAATGTCCCAACGGTCCGCACTCGCCGCTGGTCAGCAATCTCTAACTTCATGAAGTTCTCTTCATGAAGTTAGAGATTTATCCGTAAGTTTGTACTTACGGACTACTCTATCCGCTATAATACCTTTAAGGTACCTTAATCTTTCCAGTCACGAATATAGGAACTTCTACTTTAAAGGAAGTTTACAAACGCGACCGCAGAGTCGTCTGTGGTCGAAGTGAACATTGCAGAGAACAAGCGAGGTGAAAAAACTAAGGTTTACAGTGCCTCGTACAATGTTGAGGAGAAATATAGGAAATACAATAGGGTATTTACTGTGTTTGTTTTTGGACAATATTTTATACAAAACAATAAATAACACTAAAAATTAACCATCTTCTGAAAACAGCATTAAAATTGGTTATGTAATGAAGCAGCAATTAGAATTTCAAACTAGTACAAAGAAAAGTATGAGCGTGGTGGGATATCTGGGATATCACACGCACAGTGGCGCCATAAATGCAGTATGTGCATCCTTTTTCTGTTACTTGACAGTTTCCCCTTCCACCAGATTTAAATGGCTTATATTATAACTTACTTAGATATGAGCGGATTTAAAAAATCTTTTTGTTTTCATTTTTGGATTATGGTACTTTTTGATGTGAATATAATATTTTTAAAATTGAATAAAAAATGTGTTTAATACCTGTAACGCCGGTAATGTGTTTACGGTAGCGCCATACTGACATTATCAATAGATCGCGGTTATGGTATAATGAACTCCTTACCTATATACAGTACCTACCTACTTCATACAATGAAGTCCGTCCAATTACAGAAACGTAACCCAATAAGCTAAACAAACAAACAGCCTTATTAGTCGGAAACAGTCAATCGGCGACACATGGCACTATCTCCTTAATTCTCTTGGAGTTCGTCCAGCTAATAAAAATACGCTGATGGCAGAATCAACACACAATGAGTGAAAGGCTAACCGACTTTTATAGGCCGTATTGTGATCTTGTTATTGCTTTTTTATTTATTTATTTTATTTATTCAAGTACACTTTATTTTTACTATGAAAGACATTTATGTGTACGCTATGATAAAACTAATGATGAGTCTTTAGGTACCGTTGTTAAAAATATTAAAGGCAAGAAAAAAGAAATGATTGGAGTGGGACACAGCTTTTTTCCTACGAGCTTTGTGAGGCCTAAGAACTTATCAAGACAAATGTCATAAGCCCAAACTCGATGGGGTTGCGTCGTTTTATTACAAGGTTCCTATAGATTCATCATCATATCAGCTTCTTGTCATATTAACATTGCATTGTCATCTGATTTACTTTAGCATACAAAATTTCAGCTCAATCAGAAACCGGGAAGAGGCTCTAATTTAACTTGCAAGACTTTACCAAGAAATATTTTTTTTCGAAAAATAACGTAAATAAGGGCAAACTTAATAAAAGCTTGTAATAATATGACTGTTAGAATGCATGTACGGTGAAGATATCTTCGAAAATGCTCTTCGAAGACCTTACTTCGTAAACGTAATACAGTGACGTCATGAAATTAAAAAAGTGTGAAGACGACCGTTTTTTAAGAGTCACTATTCGATATACGAACAAAAGAAATTAAAACGATTTGTTTAGACGATTTGTAACACCAGTTTTATTTTAATAAATATTATTTTTAAAAATAAAGATTTTCATCATTCTGTTTGGTGTACGCATCATTTGCACCTAAATTTATCCCGAAAATCCAGTCGACAAGGGAAAGAAGATTATTAGAGGCTGCCGCCAACAATGACATTAATAAAAGTACGCAATTTATAAATCAGTAACTGAACTCAGTCTGCATATGCACAGACTTCTAAAAATAAAATAATAAACATTTACCATACAAACGCACGATCAATTGATACAATTTAGAAGTAGTCAATATCAAACAGCAGTATAAAAAGTGCCAACTCACGAGTACGAGCAGAGTAGATGGTAGTCAAAAGTATATACGTTTGTTATTGCCTTTTTACTACTTAGGGTGGCATTGTAAATACAAAGCAATGACGAGAAAGAATTTTCATTTGGGCACGGACCTTGAGCCCGAAACTTGGAACTCAAGACATTCCACAATTTGGGCTCATAAAAAGGTCTTTGGGTCTCTGCTACGGCTAAGATGCGAGTGAAAGTATGTCGTGCGCATTAAGAAAGGCTATTGTTCGCTATCGGGTGATGTGCTTTATCATTCGTTTTAATAGCCAATTTAAACAATGTTATGACATGATACATATGGACACAGAAAGAGAGGTAGACCGAGGATGAGATTGGCAGAGCGTGTATTTGATAAAAAATGGAAAGTGAAGACCAAGGATAAAGAATTGTGAAAGGAAAAAAGAAGAGGCATTTGCCCAGCACTGGAAAAGAAAAAAAATAAAACCGGCCAAGTGCGAGTTAAACTCGCGTGGAGAGGGTTCCGTACAATTGATTGAATTCTTATAGGTTTTCCTGTAATCTACAAGCATTGAACTATATTTCGTATTTTTTTCAAAATTTTATACTCAGTAGTTTCGGAGATCAGGGGGGGGGGAATGGTCAATTTTCGTCTTCTTTCATGAATAAAATCAAAACTATTTATTTTATAATTATAACAAAAATATATTTGAGATTCTTATAATGTACCCTTTCATTTGTCATATGACACAGTAAGGTTTGCAAAACTTTTTTTTTTAATTTCTTTATTTATCCCCCGAAAATGACCCTTATTTTAAAAAGAATATTTATTTACTTTGCACATATGTGTTTGGGTCATAGGATTACACTATCCTACCAAATTTCACCTGATTCGGTACAGTAGATTCGGAGCAAATTGGCTGTGACAGACGGACGGACAGACAGACGCACGAGTTATCCTATAAGGGTACCGTTTTTAAATTTTTTGTACGGAACCCTAAAAACAAAATTACATGATAAAAAAATCACGCTGTGCTTTTTATCATGTAATTTTATTTTTCTTAGCCATGTAGCACGTTCTGTCCCCATGTCTAATCTACATCTATACGTGTATTCAGAACCTGTTTAGAACCGATGTTTTTCTTATTTGCAAAAGATAGCAAAATACCTGCACATTTACTGCTTTTAGATGAATTTAGGCATTACAATGGGTTTTGATTACACAAATATTCAAAATTGTATAAAATTACTTGTTAAATTTCTACATATAGCTATAACACAGCGTGAACTTAGACTTTTACTTCTGGAACCAACATAGTATAATATGAATAAAATAAAAATAAAAAACCGTCCGCTTATAATTTGAGTGAATCTCTGAAATTATCATTTTATATTAGACTAGCAGTCCACCCCAGCTTCGTCCGTGGTACACACATAGCCTATGTCACTCGGGAATAGTGTAGCTTTCCAACGGTGAAAGAATTTTTTAAATCGGCCCAGTACTTTTTGAGCCTATTCATTACAAACATACAAAAATAGGTACAAATCTTTCCTCTTTATAATATTAGTGTAGATGTAGATGTAGATTGATAATTTTTTGACATTGTTTTAAATAATCAAATTGTATAGGTAATAAGTTATAATGCAGTTGACATATGTAAATGCCGATGCCTGGTAAATCTTAATAGAGATTATGATGGTATCGTAAATAGATTAAATATTAAATGTATTGCGTGTAAATAAACAAATAAATAAAAAATAATAATAATAAATAAAATCCTAATCCTAACTTCCTAACTAATATTATAAATGCGAAAGTGAGTTTGTATATTTGTTTGTTTGTTTGTTACCTCTTCACGCTTTATCTACTGAACCAATCGTCTTGAAAATTCGCATACACATAGTTAGGAGTACTGAGAAGGATATAGGGTACCTTTTATCCTGGAAAAAAGAAATGTTCCCGTAGGATTTGGGATACGCGAGCGAAGCCGCGGGCAAAAGCTAGTGTTTTATATTGTTACTTCATTTAAATTTAAAATATGTAAGTTTTAAGTTATATATTCTAACACAATAAAATTTATGGAAGAAATAAATGAAATACAACAGACCATCTGGCAGTACTTACCATTAACTTTGAGAAATATCAGCTTGCTTAACCCAGCTCCGATGTCGTTCCTGGCCTCACACAGGTAGTGCCCCTCGCTGTCCTTAGCCACTCGCTCGAAGACTAGCGACCCGTTCTCCAGCAGCCGCGAGCTGCCTTCGAACATGAAGTCCTTGTATTCTCCCGGAGTGTTACCTGGGTTATATAATATGATTTTAGAACCCATGTTGTCATGTTATTCAAGAAAATATAGGCATTATTCTAGGGTAAAACTAAAAAAAAAACGTGTTTAGGGTAAATGGGTAAACTTGTATCTAGATATATATAACTCAAAGGTGACTGACTGATTGACTGACATAGTGATCTATCAACGCACAGCCCAAACCACTGTTTAGGTTGTGTTTCCTTCTACGACATCCACGGGAAGACTTGGAGTGTTCCTATTATACTCTGCTGGGAACCACACGGCAAAGAAAGTAATAAAAAGGTATCAGATACATACCGACGGCTTTTTTCCACGTGATTGTTGGTTTTGGATACCCTTCGGCCTGACACTGCAACGTGACATCTTGTCCAGCTGCCACGGCCACGTCATTAGGTTCCAGTCGCCATCGAGGTGGTACTGTAGATGAATGAAAACATTACTAAAGAAAGGCCTTTGCTATATACTCTACTTTGTTTTATATACGGAAGCGCGTAAAACTAGCCACTTCTTGGTCAGAGAAAGACATAAGCAGTGATAAAGAATGTTTCACTGCAATTTGAACCATTTTTTATTCACTGCTTTTGGTTCAATCGTCGTTAGGTGAGGATATTTATTATTATGTAAATTATTGAACTGTATGCTTACCGTTAACTGTGAGAGGCACTGTGAATCTTTCCGACCCAGCCACATTGGAAGCTATACACGTGTAGTTCCCACTATGTAGCGATGTTATATGCTCTATCACCAGAGATGCACTGTATTCGTCCATTCGCCTAGTAATAATCCCACTGGGCGCATATGGTGATGACGTTACTGGTTGTCCATTCTTTTCCCACCGGAATGCAATGGGTAGGTCGCCTTCTAATATCTGGCAGGATATGGCTGCTCGCATTCCTTCCCGGAGTAGGTTCGTGAGCGGCTGGATCGGGAGGATTTTTGGTTGGACTGAAAAGAAAAATAACTTTAAGAATCGGTGGTAAATCATTATTTTCTTTGATATTTAAAATTAGTGTAGGTATGTAGTACGTACGTACACGTCAATTTTCTAGAATAGTGTCTAGGATAAAAGTTGCCGTTTTATCAAAACATTTTTGTCCCATGCTTCAGTGGGCAATGTCAACATAATTTTTGTCACATCCTGCTATTCAATGTACTAGCATGATTTGGAATGCACTCAAATTGCCGTAATTCAAATCTGAAAAATATTTTCAATACAATATTATAGCTTAATTTAAAAAGACCTCTTTAAAGCAGGCACGTAACGCGGCCATTCTGAAATTTTACTGTTAATTAATGTAAAATCTTTAAATTCGTTTATAGCTTGATCCAAGTGCCTTTTAGGAGTTCCCCGTGGTGTTTTCGTTTTCTTTTTAAATATATTTTTCTTTTATTGACCTATTAACTTTGGAAGGCTAGAATTTTAACGTAGATGCCGCGGGAACAGCGAACGCGCTAACTTTAATGAATTACGGATGAGTACCTCCGCCCCTCTTGAATTCGTGATTTTATAGCGCCTTAAATCTTACAACACAAAATGAGAAAGTTTATATCCAAATTTTCAGTGTTATCTGGTGGATATGGTAGAGCAACTTTTACACGATAAGGGTCAGCGCGGACTGAACTGTAAACGCGCGAGTTTTGTTTTGAAAAAGATAAACTTTTTTCCTTGGACGTTATTACATGGAAGGAAATAATGTTGGTTTATCAGTAATTTGTAACAAAATATATGAATATAGAATTATGAATAAAATACCAATAAATTATCGATTGATTGGTTTTTATGTTTTGTATCGTATTTAATTCAATGTAAGTACCTATTCATTACAATAAAAATATTTTGCGGATTCCCAATCATAATAACCAACAAAAGTAACCTACCTTTAACTTCAAAAAGTAAAATTTTTCTCGAATTTTTAAACTGCTAGAGCGTTTTACAGCTCAGTCTGACCGGACTATCTCACTGATAACTCTATCAGTAACTGAAAGTTACTCGGTCTTTCAGTCAGGACGCGGTCGAGCGTTCTGCGATCACCTAAGTACTATTTTCGTTGGTTTGTGTAATAGTGACGGTAGTAAATAGAAGTTTAATATTATCTGTGGTAATACACAGAACCTCTGTCCGTAAAACCACCGCATCTCAAACAGTCCAGTCAATCTAAAAATTATAAGTGTCTACAAAGTTGTCGTGGTTGATTGGTTGAAGTTCAGTTCAAGAATACTGATGAACTTTCAATAATACGTCTTCTAAGATAAATACCTACTCAAAATTACTTTTAAAACGCACCGTGAATCCTTGAACAACTAAATGTTCATTTAATGAGCGGCATTTAATGCCAGTTTTATCTCCGTGTGATTGCCAATTCAGTAATAGCCGTTTATCTGCTGCCGATGCTGCAGGTACCGATGCATTGCGCATTTTATAAATTAACGTATGTCTGATTTTATTGCAGGATAAAGTGGACGAATAAAAGTCCAAATAAGTAACTGGTAAAATAACCAGTAACCTCGTCAAATCACCCAGGTTAGGTAGAGGACCCCGGGCTCTGAAGCGTTACCGCTGAGGATGCAACCGGGAATACGCTCGATGAAGTAATTGGCAAAAATGGTAAATCGTAGCATAAATCAACATACAAAATGAATGTACTCCAATATTCAAGTTTAAATATAATTTTTATCTTCGTTTAAGCATTAGTAGCCTTGCAGACGTCTATAGCAAACGTATTTTGGAATTAAACCCATTTTTATATTAATATGAGTTCTAGTTTGAGAAGAAATGATAAAAGCACTTTATTTTTGGTATTATTGGTTATGTCAACCGAAGTGATGAATCGTCGTCAAGGGTACCTTTATCTCCTATGCCCGTTTCGACAGCGTGTCACGTCGACACGTATTATTCTAATATTCTTAAAGTTTTCTCCATTATCCGTATGTTGTAATACAGTCTGCTGTATTTTTACAGCTTGGCAAGTACACATACGTGCTGACGTCTTCGCCTGGCTGAGTTTGCTCCGCAGTAGTCCCAATAGGAGAGATACTTTCTGACTTTAGTTCGGCTGTTGATAAAAAAATCTTTCTTTGTTGTTTTTTTTGTAATATTGCCCTAGTATCTGAACCTCGATATCACCGCGGGCAACATATTGCTGTCTGTTCACTACTTGGCACGTATACGTACCGGCGATTTTGCCTAGATGAGTTTGCGCTACGATAAGAGTCCCAGATATCTCCTTAGTCCCATTGGGTATCTCCTTACATTGATCGAACTATTAAATAAGTTTTCCTATTTGTTGTAATATTGACCTAGTATCTGCACCTCGACGTCTCTACGGGCCTAGTGTCGCCGTCTTTTCGCCGCTTGGCACGTAGACGTACCTATACATACCGGCGTCTTCGCTTCGCTGAGTTTGCTCCACGATTAGAGTCCCATAGGGTATCTCCTTACAATGATCGAACTAATAAATAAGTTTCTTCTCTTTTTGTTGTAATACTGACCTAATATCTGCACCTCGACGTCCCTGCGGGCCGCGTGTCGCTGTCTGTTCGCCGCTTGGCACGTATACGTGCCCGCGTCTTCGCCTCGCTGAGTTTGCTCCACGATGAGAGTCCCATTGGGAAACACCTTCTGACGTCGGTTTAGGGGAAGCGTTTGACCATCTGTTGAAGGAAATATATATTTAATTCTTTTCGGATAAAAGTAAACGCAATTGATTCGGATGGACTTTATATTTTAAGTAGTCAATCAAAAAGTTTTTATTTTATTATTTAGTCATTCAAATCCTTATTTAATTTTATAGGTTTCAATGATATTCATCATCATCATCATCCAGGTCTTTTTTAGTCTCCACTGCAGGAGCACGACCCTCTGTACTACCAGAGCCATATATTAGCCAAAGCAGGCAGAGGATTTGGCCTATACTCTCCACGCTGGCCAGACGGGTTGGAGAGGTCTCATTGATGTTTCATCATCATCATCATCATTTCAGGCGCATAAAGTCTACTGCTGGACATAGGCCTCTCCCAAGGATTTCCAAAATGACCGATCTAGAGCGGCCTGCGTCCAGCGCTTTCCAGCGACCTTAGTCAGATCGTCTGACCACCTTGTGGGTGGGTGTCCAACGCTTCGCTTGCCAGTACGTGGTCGCCATTCGAGAACCTTTCTGCCCCATCGGCCATCGGTTCGTCGCGCTATGTGTCCCGCCCACTGCCACTTCAACGAGCTAATCCGCTGGGCTATATCAGTGGCTTTTGTTCTCCTACGAATTTCCTCATTTCTGATTCGATCACGTAGAGAAACACCGAGCATAGCCCTCTCCATAGCGCGTTGAGCGACCTTGAGCCTTCTTATGAGACCCATAGTAAGGGACCACGTTTCAGAGCCGTAAGTCATTGATGTTTATAAGCTTTGTTTAGCTTGTGTTTCCTAAGTCGCCTTCTACGACATCCACGGGAAGACTTGGAGTCGTCCTATTCTACTCTGCCGTGAACCACACGGCTATAAATGATATTAAATATTTTCTATGTTCCTATCTATACTTTTCATGTATTATATCATCTACATGTCTATATTTATTTATTATATTTCTGTCTAGATCTAAGGAGTTTTTGTGTGATTTGTGACAAATTTAATGTGGTTTCTGGCAAGAAACTTAAATTTCATAAATTATTGATTTTATTTAGAAAGTATATTTTCGAGCTACGAAACCACAATACATTTGGTCGTTGCTCATACAGTTAGTATACTTATATCATTGATTTGAAACAAATGCGTATTGCTGCTGCTCGTTTGCCCTGTAAATTAAATCCCTATATCTAATGTCATAGCAAACCTAACGGTCATAAATCTGAGCCAATCGGCAACTTTATTACCAACACAAATTGCTCCATACGCTCTCAGAAACTTCAAGCTTCAAAACCAAACAAAATAATTTCTAATTTTAAATTGTTCGCAGCAACGTCGGAGTTTGGAGCGGTGCAAAATAAAATTTCGCCAACCGCCGTCGAACTTTGGCCACAAGGGCAGATCCAACTTTCAAGGAAAGGGGGGGAAACGGGTGCAGTGCAATACCATTCATATTTTGTCACGGACCCCAACTAGGTAAGGTAGGACCCATATTGTACACATGGGTCGAGCGTCTTTCTTTGAGCTGTTTTATATTGTCATTTATCGTAAATGCAAAAAGGGATGGGTCATTTTTTCTAGATTTCTATAGCTGTCTTCTTTCTGGATGTTTGGATAAAGTAATTGGCGAATCAATAGTAGTTAACCGGATCACGTTTGTATAAAACTTTATTGTAGAATGATGTGTTATGGTCGCCTCTTAAAACACAAAGATGCAAAACTGTTAGTTATTCTTATAATTTTTTTATATGTATGTAAACACATGTAGATATATATCGGGACAAATCACACTGATTGAACTAGCCCCAAAGTAAGTTTAAACTTGTGTTATGTGGATACTAATTCAACGATATTTTATAATTAATACATATATACATAAACATCCAAGACTCAGGAAAATTTAAAAAAGGCTATTTTCTAACTTGCCCTGGTTGGGGATCGAACCCAGAAACTCCGGAGCGGCAGACTGGCGTATTAACCACTACGCCACGGAGGTCATACGCCACGTATATCAAAATGTGAAATATTACTTTATCACTCAACATTTAGTGTGAAGAAGTGCTCACCCAAAGTCAAAAAACAACTCCCCCTTTTTGTGATTTTTTTAGCCCATGACCTATATGGCCCTAGCACTGGATCCGCCCGCGTTTGGCCAAAATATGGCGCGCCTTTCAAGCGCCCAATTTTCGAATTAAATGTAGAGTTGATATCAAATTGGGTCAGTGTGCAAGTCGAGGCTCTTTTGAGGCGTGTGAAGTATTATGTGTTCAATTAATTAATCTGGGGAAGTTTGTCGAGTATATTGCGTTTTATTTTCTTAACTGCGATGTTACGATGTTAAGAAAAATTATGCAGTTTGAATAATGATAATTAATAAGTATTTTACATTTTGAGTTAAAGTGGACGCTTTTGATAGCGTAATGTTTTTTTAACTATTAAGACAAATAGCTACTTAAAGCCCTACTTAAAAATTAAGCACAAACTGCTTAGCAAGTATTAGAATTTGTATGTATTGTCGCAATAATACAAATTCTGACCTTGCGATTAATACGAGTATAACCTGTATAACAAGCAACGCCTATTTGTTTTATCAACAGTGGATGTCATGCCGCTGAAATGGTTATATAGGGTCTCACAAAATATACTGAAACTATTTTAAGGGTGAACTCAGTCTATGATACCGAACAACTTTCCCCAAGGAAAGTTACTCCAAACTTTCCATACAAACTCGGATTTCTTCGGTCAATTTGTATGGAAAGCCAAACATTATTTTTCATATTTCGATATTATGTTTCTTGGGGAAAGATTTTCAGTATCATGGACTGAATTTACCATTAAGATAGTTTCAGTTGATTTGATAAATAATTTAATTGTGATAATTAAATGAGAAGTATTTTTGTCAGACAATTTCAAAAACCCGCGACTTTCAAGCGTTCACTCCAAATAACTTTTGAATGGCTGAACCAATTTTCATTAAACACAAGTAGCTAAGAACCATCTCGACAGATTAGGTTTTCGATTCAAAATACCACGTCAAAATCAGTCTATTAGTTAAGAGACAGACACACAGATACACTGACACACAGACATCCCTCTTTTTCGTCGTGGTATGGGTTAAAAATGCGCGTATTTGCACGTACGATAAATGACAATGTAAAGCAGCTCAAAGAAAAAGACGCTCGACCCAAGGAGCTACGATGCCACAGACAGACACACAAACACGTCAAACTTATAACACTTCCCTTTTTCGTCAGGGGTTAAAAAAAGATAGGTGTTTATGACCCATGGTCCTTCCACTGGATCTGTTTTTGTTTTGGCGAAATATGCCGCGCTTTTCAAGCGCTTAATTTTCGAATTAAATGTAGAGTTGATATCAAACTGGATCAGTGTGTTGAATCCGAGGCTCTTTTGAGAAGTGTGAAGTATTATGTGTTGAATAATTTAGTTTGAGGAAGTTCGCTGTTTAGCGAACTGCTTTTAATTTTCTTAACCGTTGCTTTAAGGGAAAATAACTTAAGCACTCTTCTACAATAATAGTGAGAAAAAAGTCATTGGCTGACTCGAGTTTTAGTTGGAGTGTATGTTTTTGATAACTTAATGTTTTCTTAGCTATTATATACACAGGCAAAAAGTTTTGAACAACCTTATCTGATCCAATAAATTTCGTTGCTCTTTAATTGTTTCGGAAAATCATCGTAGGCATAATACTAAGTCAATTTTTGTTTAGAAAGTCCGTTATTTAGCTAGGTTTTTTCATTATTGCTTATCTCAAATTGTGTACATGGAAGATTGAACTATAATGCTAAGATTCTAAAAACGAAGCTCATAGCAATAAAATAACACTTTTATGATAGAACATTCAAAGCAATAAAAAAAATAAGAATTCACTTCCATGCTGGTGTGGGAGAAAAGGAAAACTTAGAATGTACCAGCAGCTTCTCTTTCCGCGTAGATCGTAAAAGCCGATCGAGGAATGGGCAAAAATGTGAATCATGTTAATAGGCGATGCGAGTAGCAACCCATCACTATTTGATTCCTTTTTCCACCTTCTAAAAGTGACTTTTGTGTCTTGCGGTACTGGGCTCTGTATCTTTAGAGCTGCAAGACCTAAATTTCAAATAATCTGACTGGACTGCCCCATAGGTGATATTACCTGGTAGTGCATCAGCATCAACATGCATAAGTACAAAGTAATGAAAGCAAGTCCACAAAAAGTTTTAAGCAAAATCAAGAATTTGCGTGACGTAAATTCGAATCATAAAACATCTAACGAACTCAGTAATATCTCGCTCTGATGTTAACAGTATTAAACCGTAAGATGTGGCAAGATCAAATTAAGAATGTCCACTCCTCTGCGATTTCCACAGGGGACCCTTGTCAACAGCGGACTTTATCTTTTTCATAGCCAACCATTCTCGGAAATCCACATTGACATAAGGTCTGCCCTACATGGCCTTACAAAAGAAAGATTACACTTGAGTATTTTTAAATTCTACACTTATTCTCGCGTAAAAGTTAAAATCTTTTTCAAGCTCAAATCGTAATTGCTCAAAAAGTCTATTTACCTCTACGAGTAGGTACATACTTATCTTTAGTCAAAAACAGATAGTAATAAAATGTTACTTTGTCCGTTCGTTCGAGAATCATATATTAGAAAGAAATAGGGGTAGGCTTTTCCTCAACAACCTACTTTGCTAACAAAAAGAAAAACTACCATGCTCAAACCACTGAGCTATCACGTTCAACCCCGCACGCCGAATTTCTCCACCATTCGATATTCCTATATGCAAATTTATTTTTATTAAGTATATATTTTATTTATTATTTTATTACTTTATTGCACATAAAAAGTTTACGCCAAATGGCGTTCTCTGCCAGTCAACCATTGGATCAAGTAGAAAAATATTTTGACTTTTCTTGATTTTGCGACAGATCGCACCACCCAAAATATTTTTCTACTTGGATATGAGTACATCCGGAGATTATATGCCTGATCGACTCTCCATGTTCGACAGACGTCAACCGTACCGTCTTTCAGGACTCCGATAGTTGTTCGTGATCACCGAAACGTAGCCAGTTCAATGATGCGGACTGATCCATATCGTTATTATTATTATATTTTTTGATTGGGAATGACTTATTTAATATTTCCTAAAATCATCTCACGATCTTTCTAATATCAGAAGATGTAAACAATTTAACAGCGCCAGAACTGGGCAAGATCAAATTAGGAAGGTCCACTCGCAATTTCTTCCGGGTGACCCTTGTCGACAGCCGACTTTATCTTTTTGATAGCACTCTCATTAAGCCGGCCTTACCATTAGGATACCTGCATTGATAAAAAGGTTGACCTTACAAATCAGAGCTCGTATATGCGAATTCTCTGAATACAGTGACCGTTCAAAATGATCTTTATGCGTCATCATTTCGGGTATGTTCTGCTGCCGATATCGGAATACCATAGGTACGATTTTCAGATATTAACTCACAACTTTATAACATTATACCTGTGTAACACACGGTAGGTTTTTGTTTCAGAAATATCATAGGCTTTTTTGTATAGACCAAACAAAATAAAATCTTGAATGCCTAAAAGCCCTATAAAAACTAACAAAATAAGTTTTAATTCATGATTACAAATTCATACAAATATTCACAAACTAAATAATGTTATCTTTTTTAAGAGGGCAAAGATTAAAAAGTCTATAATCTTTTTGATGTGGTAGAGCCACGCTACCGGCAAAACTCAGTTTTGCTAGTAGCATAAATGGGCTGGCTCGTTCGGGGAAGTACCACACTCACAAAAAATCGACGTCTGAGTAGTAGCTTCACCGCTTCTACGAGTATGCTTCGTTCGGTGAGTAAGAGAGCCGGAGCGGAGCTGTATTGCAACAAAACATAAATAAATAAATATACAGGTACAAATCACATGTTTGGTTTCTTTTTTTCATTTATTTGGGTATTCAACAATGATATCACCAACTACGATACCACAGTTTGAGCAACAAAACACGTTTGGTTTCGATCTAATACTATGAATTGCACCACTAGTTATTGATCAGTGTAGCACTTGGTTATTATTACGGCTGGCCTGCGTTTGATCCAGACCTATTACTAGAATCACATTAGTGCTCGAATGCTAAAAAATTGCTTCTATTACTACCGGTGCACGGAGCACAGGGTTAGTCGAAACAGAGGGATACCAGTTGAATATATTTTTAATAGTTATGAAATAGTGGAGATGGCGGGATGACTTAGATACATACATGTCAGACTGGCGGGCTGTAGCTCTGAATACTCGTAGAGATGAGTAAAAGGAAAAAGGGTAGGCCTTTACCTAGCAGTGGGACAATAATATAGGCTAAAAAAATCTAATAGTGGACGTTAGAGTCGAGGTTAAAATAATGATAAATGTTTTTTTTTCAAAGTTAATACTTGAGATTTAAATAGGCATTAGGTAGGTAATTTAGAAGAGCAAGACAGGAAGAAATATAAACTTATAGCGTCTTATGAATCTTGAGACCGATTAAAGCAAAATATATCCTAATTTTCAATGCTCCGGTATAAAATAGATATAAACTATAAGGCTTTAAACTAGATAGAACGCTCATAATGTTACTTTAAGTGCAGCAAGCCGAGGCTAATTCTGAAAATCCTTTATAATCTACGACTTAAGTACTTCCTGCTCCACTCTGGGCAAGAAATGTTGAACGCAAGATAAATTAGTATGCTCGGATGTGCGATATAATGTAAGTACTATGCAAGTAACTCTCTCTCAGACCTATAAGCTAATGTTGGCTGTTTGGAGCCGCCTACTATACTAGTAAACGACCGTTTCGCTGCGCGAGAACCCACAGGCGGCAGCTGAAAATCAGTGCCTTGCTCTTGTAGTGAGATACGCGCTGAACTGCTGCCTATTTGTATCACTGCGACACATAATCACAGTATTAACTAACTGACTAGTAAATATTAATTTTTTTAACAAAAAAATAAGTGACTTAATTTTGTTTGAGGAGTTTCTTCCACATCTCCAAAGTTCTTCATCATGTCTTCACCAAATTAATATGAAAATAGTAGAAGGCTTTCAAATAACAAAAGAATCATCAAAATCGGTTTACAATTGGCGAGGATATTGCGTAACATACACAAAAAAAAGCGGCCAAGTGCGAGTCGGACTCGCCCATGAAGGGTTCCGTAGCAGCAAGTAACATAATACAAAAGTTCTTGTAGTTCGTTGTAACTTTGATCGATGTTTTAATAATAGTGTATTTTTTTAAATTAAGTTATTGATAAGTATTAAAAAAAACTACTTACTAGATCTCGTTCAAACCAATTTTCGGTGGAAGTTGCGTGGTAATGTACATCATATTTTTTTTTTTAGTTTTATCATTCTTTTATTTTAGAAGTTACAGGGGGGGGGGGACACATTTTACCACTTTGGAAGTGTCTCTTTCGCAAACTAGTCAGTTTAGAAATTACTTTTAAACTTACTAATTAGAAATGATATTAGGAACCTCAATATCATTTTTGAAGATCTATCCCTAGATACCCAACACGAACGGGTTTGATGAAAAAAAATTTATGAGTTTCAGTTCTAAGTATGAGGAACCCCCAAAATGTATTGGTTTTTTTTTTCTATTTTTGTGTGAAAATCTAAATGCGGTAAAAACAGAATACATCTACTTAACTTAACATGGTCTGAAATAAAGAATTTATTATTATCTCTTTATTTAATTTAAAACTTAGGCTAGGTTTTGGTATACATTTATAAAAAGTAAAATATAAAACATACTACAAAATATAAACATTTACAAAAACCTAACCTAGCTGCCCACTGGCAGCGGGGCAAGGCCCAAGCTACCGGGTTAGGGCCGCAGAGAGAGAAACCTCCTGACAATACGTGCCGTGTCCAGGAGTACTGCCTTCTGAATCTGACCCTTGATCCAGCCATCTAGCGAGAGAGTCTTAAGATGTTGGTCAAGACTCTTCGCTATAAGACCGTTCGCCGATACGACTATCGGGACAGTGATCGTCGAATCCACATCCCTCATAGCAGTCACCTCGTGGGACAAGTCAAGGTACTTGCTAAGTTTGTCCTTCTCGGCCTTCACGAGGTTCTCGTCATGCGGGACGGTGACGTCGACGAGCACTGCCTGGCGCATCAATCGATCTGTCAGCACGATATCAGGCTTATTGGCGACAATAGTCCTGTCCGTGATGACAGATCGATCCCAATAGAGCGTGGCACGACCATTTTCGAGAACTGACGCCGGTGAGTACTTATAGTACGGTACCTCCGATTCTACAAGCCCGTATCGAAGAGCAAGCTGCTGGTGAATAATTCTGGCTACTAGGTTATGTCTGTGCAAGTACTAGCCGTTAGCCAGATGAGAACAACCGGAGATTATATGCCTGATCGACTCTCCGGGACGTCGACATGCTCGACAGACATCAACCGTACCGTCTTTCAGGATATATCTCCGATAGTTGTTTGTCATCATGACTTCGTCTGCAATTGCACAGGCAAAACCTTCGGTTTCCCCAAAGAGGTCGCCGAAACGTAACCAGTTCACCGATGCGAGCTGATCCACATCAGGCCCTGTTAAGGCCCGATAGAACCGCCCGTGGAGCTCCTTGCTCTTCCATACGTTCTTGCGATCCTCGGTACTTAGCACCGTTGGTTTGCGCCAGTTCTCTTTTGCCAAGGATAGCGGCGTGAGGCCTTTGTCTACTGCTACAGCATCACGATGCAACACACACACATTGCTAAGGAAATATTCCCTAAGACTGCACACCTCACGGTTGTGAAGATTCTTGGCGTTTAAAAAGCCACGACCTCCACATTTCCGTGGGATGCACAGTCTCATAACAGATGAGCGTGGGTGTAGCATACGATGTGTTGTGAGCAGTAGGCGGACCTTCCTATCTAGGGCATCTAGCTCAGTCTGAGTCCACCTTAGTATGCCAAAGGAGTAAATGAGTAGGGGCATCACCCAAGCAAAGTGAAGGCACGGGTTTTATTGCCACCTGACAAAAGACTTTTAAGTACTTTTGTCAGTCTGCCAAAGAAGCGTTCCTTCACTGCCTGTTTTATGTCCCCATCCATAATACTCAATGACTGTGACATACCAAGGTATTTGTAGGTTTCAGACTCCGAAAGAGACTTGATAGTCATTGTCTCAGAAAGTTGTAAATTTGTTGAATTTACTACCTTTCCCCGCTGTACATGCATAACCGTACACTTATCTACACCAAACTCCATCTTGATGCCGCTACTAAAAACTTCTGTAATTTTTAGTAGTTTACAGTAGGTGAGAAATAACTTCATCATCTCTTCGGAGTCGGTAGCCCAATCCTGACTCCTTCAGCAAAGTGCTAAGAGGATTCAGGGCTAGGCAAAACCATAATGGACTCAAACTGTCATTATTATTATTATTAACAAGTTTCAACAGTATAGTTCTTATAATAGGTTGGGGAAAAAGTCTTTTCGCATTTTATATGAAAATTCAAAACATTTTTTAATATAGTTTACTTACATTTAACTAAAGTATGTAGGTACCATTTTGTTTGATAACTTTTTGCCATCTTATAGGTAGGGACATGATCCCATTGCTATAGAAATTTTGGAGCTTCTGATCAAAAAACTGCGTCAAGTAGTTTTGGCAGTCCTCTCGTGATGTTAACCTGACACTGCCTAAAGAATTCTGAAGAGACCGAAACAGGGGGAAATCTGAAGGTGCCAGGTCAGGACTATACGACGGATGCATTAACACCTCCCAGCCGAACTCTCTTAATTTTTGCTGAGTGGTTAAAGATGAGTGAGGTTTAGCGTTATCATGATGAAAAACCACACCCCTTCTGTTGATTAATTCCGGCCGCTTCCTCTCAACTTCTTGCTTTAATCTTATCAGTTGTTCACAGTAGAGTTCTGAATCGATGGTCCTGCCTGGTGGTAACAGCTCATAATGAATAATGCCCTTCCAATCCCACCACACACACAGCATCACCTTGTTGCGAGTCAACCTGGGTTTCGCCACAGTCTGTGAAGCCTGACCGGCCTTTGACCATGACCTTTTTCGCACGTTCTTGTCGTACGTGATCCACTTTTCATCACCAGTTATCAATTTCTTCAAAAATGGTTCGGTCTCATTATGTCGTAATAAAGAATCACAAATGAGTACACGATTCATTAGGTTTCTTTCAGAGAGCTCGTGAGGTACCCAAATATCGAGCTTTTTTGTGTACCCATTTTTTTTCAAATGCGCCAAAACTGTTTTGTGATCAATTCCCAGTTCTTCAGCTACGTCGTAACTACTGATATGCCGATTTTGCTCCACTTTTTCAAAAATACCATCCATTTTATCCGTAACAGGGCGACCAGAGCGACGTGCATCTTTGACATCAAAATTTCCGGATTGAAAACGCTTAAACCAAATTTGTGCTACTCTCACACACACACACACGACACTGCACTAGGTCCATAAACATCGCAAATTTTTTTCGCGGCTTGCTTTGCATTTTTACCTTTTTGGTAGTAAAATTTTAAAATGTATCTAATTTCCCTAATCTCTTCATTAGATTCACTCATCTTGACGGTAAGAAAAACAAATGTAAATCACGCATTTTCCTAATTTGAATTTGGAATTATCTTCTTTAAAATTTAAACTTTTAAATGATACCATAACCAGCCAGGTATAAATAGTATAGCCAAAGTGGTTTTATTTTAACATTTTTATTTTATTTAAGTTCATACATACTATATGCGAAAAGACTTTTTCCCCAACCTAATAGTTTCGGAAAAAAGTTGCTGTGAAATACGGACGGACAGACAGACATGACGAATCCATAAGGGTTCCGTATTTGCCATTTGGCTACGGAACCCTAAAAAAGGAACATAAGGGTCGAATTGATAACATAAGCTTTCTATTTCTTATCGTTAAGCAGTGTAGTACAAACCAAAACTAAGCATTTTCACCTATTGAAGATGATCTAACTCTATATCGACAGAACTTTTTGAGTGACATTATAATACAAACAGATAGGTTGGTTTAAAAATAAAGCTGTCCTTGCCAAATGTACGAGGATCATAAATACTTGAATTTTAAATCACAACTTTTGAAATAAAGCAAGATACTCTGAGCCTTACAGTTATATATAGCTGCATTTAAAATACTTAAATAGCTCTGCCCTATTCAATTTGCTTCGGCTTTTATTTTACTACTTTGTTTGTAGGATTCTTGGCTTGCAAAACAGCCTGGGAATAACTTAGAATCGGCCTTAATTGGATCGTAGGAAGATGTCGAGTAATTTGGAATGGACGAAAATGTAGTAGCAGGATTGTGAAAATAGAAATGTATGTTTTCGAAAAGGTAGACAGAGGTTAATTGTTAGATAAATTGAACGAAAATAGGGAAAATTTTATGATATACTCGTACGTAAGTATATTATTATTTCTTATGTAAAAAACATAATTATGATTATAATTTTCGAGGTGCAAATTATGTGTATACAAAATATACTTATTTAAGCTGTATATATTATTTCTTCTTATAGTTGTTTAAGGTTTAATTAAAAAAAAATACTTTTAATTACCGTTTTATTATTTTAGTATACATAAAATGAAGGTTTGTTGTTTGAGATTATGGAAAATAAAGTCCCTATGTTGTAACTTGTAACTTCGGAACTCTACTCAAAGCGTGGCCCGAAATTTGGCCCGTCATTTTAGACATGAAATAATGACACATTGATTGTCAGAGAAATATAGATATATGTTACAATCTATATTTTATCTAGAAAATATGTAATAAATGTAATTAAATATATATAAAAGTTTCTCATTATATTTTTTCAATTAGAAGCAAGTGTAAGCAATTAGAAGAACATGACTGTACATCTGGAAAGAGTTGGTATCGAATGGTTGCAAATGAAAATAGTCTATGCGAAACTCGTCTAAAACGCAACTCGGAACTCGTCTAAATAGCAACTCGTATAAGTTGCCAGTATTCTCAAATTTTATTTTAAGTAAATTGCAGGTAGTCCCCATGTTATTAAGTCTACTGCTGCAAGTGGTCTAAATATCAATTTATACAAAATGCAAGTAGTCTAAAATGTTACTTAGCCTAATTGCAGCTATTCAAAAAAATTTTAGCCTACCTATGCAACTGGTCTAAGTAATTATTTTTGAACTATTTATATTTTTTTAAACCGGCTGTAAATTTACGGTCGACACATACACATACAGAGTTACATTTTATAATATCTCATTGAATAAAACTGGGACAGATATGAACTCTAAGCGAAGGTCACTGCTCAGGATTCAATCTGACCACTGATCGTTCAAAAGTACGCAATAGTATTAAATCCGGAGATTGACATTGATCTAGGTATTCAGTTATACAAAAAGCCTGATGTTGGTAAATCCTGTAATCAGTTCAGATTTTTTCAATCAATCAAGAAAAAGGTTCGTCAGTTGAATTAGGTCAAATTAGTAGGTACTTTACTTCACCTACTAAAGATAAAGTAAAGTAAGGTAAAAAATAATTAATCTTTAGGGTTCCGTACCCGAAGGGTGCAAACGGGACCCTATTACTGAGACTCCGCTGTCTGTCCGTCTGTCTGTCAGTCTGTCCGTCTGTCTGTCCGTCAGTCGCAGGGCTCTATCTCTTGAACCGTAATGCACACGTACACTTGAAATGTTCACCGATTATGTATTACTGTGGTGGATATAACAACAAATACTAAAAATAAAAAATAGTTAAAAATTAAAGGGGGTCGTCATACAAGAAACGTGTTTTTTTCAGCGTTTTTAACTTGATCTTCATAATGGCATTAACTAGATACTTGAAATTTTCACCAATTATGTATTACTATGACCACAATAACAACAAATACTAAAAATAAAATAAAGTTAAAAATTAAACGGGGTCGTCATACAAAAAACGTGTTTCTTCAGCGTTTTAAAACATTGTATGGTGGTACAGAACCCTTCATGTACGAGTCCGACTCGCACTTGCCCGTTTATTCTTTAACAATCTGTTACATTTACATGGAAAGCAATCCCAATCCCAACTATCCCAACTAATCCCAACTTCCCAACTAATATTATAAATGCGAAAGTGAGTCTGTATATTTGTTTGTTACCTCTTCACGCTTTATCTACTTAACCAATCTTCTTGAAAATGCGAATACACATAGTTAAGAGTCCTGAGAAGGACATAGGGTACCTTTCATCCCGGAAAAATGTTCTGTTCCCGTAGGAACTGGGATACGCGAGTGAATCTGCGGGTAAAGGCTAGTATACAATACATACACAAATAATATTTTTAACAAATACGAGTATGCCTGGTTATGGAGACTGGAGCCTGATAAAAGCAGGGCAGCTTTATCTATGTAATTACATTGCATTAAAGTCTGATTTTTTATTCCGTAGAATTCTGACATTTCAAAAGTGTTGCAACTAAAAAAACTCTCTAGCTAAAAAGGGAACCCATTTAAAGGCAATAAAAAATTAAATTCGGGATAAATTTTTATGTTTTACCTTGAAAAAGTTAAATTTTAAACTTTCTGGTATATTTAAAATGTATTGACATTTTTTAATACTGAATTATCAAAGTTATAATTTTAAGTTAGCAGGTTATTTTTCTTTAGCCGGCATCACTCCCTACTAATTCATGTATAATAAACATTTTCAAAGCATTTGAAAAAAAATTTTTTCGTAAAAAAATTAACTACTAATTTAAATAAAACTAAATTCGTTTTTTTTTTATTGGCTGCGGTAGCAAGCTAGTAGAATTTATTTAAAATCTAATATTAAATAAATATAGTCGTAATGAAAAGGGACGTAAATATCGCTCGCCGTATATCTCCTTTTGATTTGGAGCTTGCGAAATGGTTACATTCACTAACAAATAAAATGAACAGACTTCGATGTTCAGACTTTTATTGAAACCTGGAATTTAATAAAAATATGTGCCCGGCGAAAAAGGTTTGTAATCTCTGACATGTCAAAATTTTCAGCTGTCAAAATTCTACGGAATAAAAAATCAGACTTTAGATATATAATATTGTTAGACGATAGTAGTAACTAAGTAAGGTTTTCTGAAAATAAAAACAAACATCAACTACTTACGTGACAAAACTCATCGTGGTAAGGACAACATTCTCTTTTTTAAACAGTGTTCAAATAATATCGAAAAAAAAATATTTCTCCCAATATTCTCGTATTTTAGTTGAATACCGATTTCAAATGAGTCAGATAAATAATTTTATTTGGAGAAGCCTTAACCTTTTCTTTGTGAGACACTTGTTTCTTTGCTCTGGGGAATGTTTTAATGGTGCGAAAGGTCTCTTTATCCGAGATAATTGCTCGTGTCCGGGGCGAAATCAAAAGGTTTTATAAAGAATCGTCGGCTTTAGGTATCCGTAATTCCGCTATGTATTTTGCTTTAAAAGTTTTTAAAAAGGAAGTTTTATTTAAACCTTTATAGGACCACTCGTGTCTCAGTTTTGAACCATTTTTTTCTGAATCTATACAAGGGAGATAATTTATAGCATAAAATACTGCTATTATCACATATCTAAAAATAGATTTTTAATTAGTCAAAAAATAAAATATAATACATATTTTTGATATTTCGATGTAATGTTCCTTGGGGAAAGTTGTTCAATATCATGGACTGTATACATTCTTAAAATAGTTCCAGTATATTTTGTTAGACCATGTGATAAAAATATACCATATATGTAACGAGCAAACCACTGCGCGGCCACATGCCACAGACCACTGCCCACTTGTATTGCATTTCCGGTACAAAACAATTGATTGTGGTGCTCTATGGCTCGGAATGGTCAGTTGTAACAAATGTTCGAAAGCTGCTTTGATAAGCGCCGTTGTAATAGAGTATAACTGTATTTTGGAATTAGTGTTTTTAGTGTGTACATGAGGTTAAATAAAATATATAAAGTATATATAGAGTGAAAAAGTCACTGTCCCCCTCAGCGAACGTACTATGACCACGACCAGATTGCAGACACTTAAAAAAGGCAAGGTCAGAAGTACCCATAACCAGCGGGTATGCATTAAGAGAGTGATGTGATGAGTGTTGATGAAGCGAGAGAAGTCTTGGAAGTGGAGGTTTGTAGTACTTGTACGATGCATACAGCGTACATTTTGTTTGTGTCAGCATCTTACGCGCACCGCGCCGCGACCCATTTAGTACCACATTATCATTCATCGCGCGTACTCATATCAGTTCTATCAATAAATCATTTATACAAATATCAATCGTGTATATCAATTAAAGGGTGTGTGGTTTAGAGATAGACCATACATCTTTATGGTCCTTTGAGCTACCGTGGCGGGACCAGATCGCGTGTGCTAGTGACTGTTTAGTTTGCCACGTGTTGTGTTCTGCATACGGATTTCATCATCAGCAATCAGCCTGTGGACGAGCATTGGTCTACTGGAACAGGACAACTCCATAAGTATACCTGTCTGCAATCTGTAAGTCATTTCATATCATTTAGGTAATTCCTTAGTGGTAGCGAATCGGTTGGATTGGCCTCCCACCAGCGGGTCTCACCAGTCCGATTGAGAAGGCGCATATATCGCGAAGGGACTACACCACTATCAGCTGCAGGTCAGTGTCTTACTGTTGTCTTATTTATCAACATTTATTATCAACTTTCGTCATGGCTAGCAAAATTGACAATCTCATAGAGAATCAAAAACAAACAGCCGATGCTATAAAGCAGCTTCTCCGGAACTTTAAAAAAGATTCGGCGGAACGTAAACATTTTACCTATATCAAAAAACGTCTTAAAACTCTTGACGCATACTGGCAAGAGTTCCAAATAAATCATATCAAATTGTGCGAGTTCGATACCCGCGGCTATACCTATTTTTCCGAAAACTTTTATCAAAAAACAAAAGATCTTTACATTGAAGCGCGCGACACCATTCAGGCGTTTGAGGCTTCTATCACGGCGAAACCTGAAACAAGGGATCGCTCGTCCGTGAACCCATCAACAGCGAAACAGAAGTTTATGAAGATACAGCCGCCGGTCAACCTCCACAAGAGCAGCAAGCATCAGTAAGCAGTAAGCAAGAGCAGACAATCATAGAAGAAAAGCCGTCAAGCAAATTTGTTTCCCAAGGGAATGCAAGTAAATTAGAAGAAATGATGCGAAAGCAAAGAAGCAATTTCAAGGCTTTATCACGAGCTATCAACCAATTAGATTTAGAAAATATTTCCGAAAAATGGGAATACGAAGATCTTTTAAAAACCATTCAATCAAGATGGTCCACTATCGACTCCTTACACTGGGAGATCGACAGCGAACTGTATGAAGAAGATGAGGAATACGAGCAGCAGTATAACAAGTACGAGCAACTGTACAACAATATGAGAAAATGCATTAACAGCAAGATGTGGTCAACAAAACACAGAGAAGACTGTACCCCGAAATTGGACATTGGCATTTTTGCGGGAAATTATCATAAATGGGAATCATTCAAAAATTTATTTTACGAGACCATTCATAAAAATAAATCAATGTCAGGAGCCCAAAAAATGCAGTTTTTAAAAAGTAAGCTGAAAGGAGAAGCAGAAAGACTTATTCAACACCTAAACATTAGTTCAGACAATTACCAAATCTGTTGGGAAATTTTAAATCACCGGTATAGCAACACTAAACTCATCTTTAGTTCTCATATCAACATCCTTTTATCAATTCACACTATGCAACATCAATCGGATACACAAATAAAAAATCTGTTTGACACTACAAACGAAAGTCTAAACGCTATCAAAAACCTTGGTGTTGATATCTCTACGTGGGATCCCTTAATCATTCATTTACTATCCCAAAAACTGGATTCTCAGACCCATGCTGATTATATCGATTCATTAGAAAATCCCAGGGAGTTACCTAAATTATCCGATTTTCTCAAATTTTTAGAGAACAAATATACATCTCTCGAAGCTTCTCGTCGCAAGCAATCCTCCTCTAAGTCTTCAACATCATCCACGGAGAAAGACGCTCCTAATCATCCATACAATAAAAATCAAAATCAGAAAAAACCAAATCATTATTATAATAAAAATAACAATCAATTAAGTGAATCAAACAGGCCATTTTTGCGCAACAATTCTACTAAAAGTTTCGTAACAAGGTCACAAAACTGCCCACTTTGCAAAGACAGCCACGGACTCTTCCACTGTAAAATCTTTTTAGAATCAAGCCCAGAAGCGAAACGTAATACGATTCAACGTTTACATTTGTGTAAAAATTGTCTTTACAATCATAAAGATAAGGCATGTTTTTCCGAAACAAAATGTCGTGTGTGCCAGGGTCGGCATAACACTTTGCTACACGATGCCTTCTCACTCGAGACAGAGGCGGCGGCCGCGTCATGTAACTTGACTACGCCGATAAGCGCATCGCCTTCTACTTCTCGGGAACAAAAACATCGTAATAATAACGTTCATGTTTCACAAGATAAAATCACCGAAACTCTGTTAGCAACAGCAATTGTCCGAGTCAAGGGAGCGAATGGATCAATCTTTGAACTAAGAGCCCTCATCGATCAGGGCTCCCAAGTTTCACTCATCTCGGAAAACGCAGCTCAGATGCTGGGTCTTCCTCGTCAAGCTTGTAAAGGTTCCATATTTGGCATAGGTACGCAACAGCACAACTGCAAGGGGTTGATCACTATCTCAGCCTCTTCCTTATACTCTGACTTCACATTCGAACGTGAAGTCCTAGTAATGCGAACATTAATCAACCATTTGCCTAACTACTCGCTCGCCAAACCATCATGGCCATTCTTACAAAACATCCAGCTCGCGGATCCTGATTTTAATGTCAGTCGCCCGGTCGATTTGTTGCTTGGCGCGGACGTATACTGCGAGATTATTATGGCCGGCATTATCAAAGAGGAAGATTCATATCCCGTAGTACAGCAAACTCGTCTCGGATGGATCTTGTGCGGAAACGTGCGATCATCTTATCAATGCAATGTCGTCATGAACAATATCGAAGACATACAAAGATTTTGGGAAGTAGAAGACATTTCGGAAAACAACGTCAATTTGTCATCAGATGATCAATATTGTATTCAGCAGTACAAATCAGAAACAGTGAGAAGAGAGGATGGAAGATATGTCGTAAGCCTACCCTTGAAATCTGACATCGATGAAAAGTTAGGCGAATCAAAACCAAGGGCAGTGGCACAATTTCTTCAATTGGAAAAAAGATTTTCAAAAAATCAACAAATTGCAAAAGATTACAAAGCATTTATTAACGAGTACATAGAATTAGGTCACATGCGTAAATGCACGAGAAAAGAATCACCTGATTGCATATTACCTCATCACTGTGTACTACGAGCAGACTCTACGACTACGAAGCTACGAGTTGTTTTTAATGCGTCATCGATGACGTCAACCAATTACAGCTTAAACCAATTAATGTACACAGGGCCAAATTTACAACAAGATTTATTTAGTCTAATATTGAGATGGAGACAGCATGAATTCGTGATAAATGCTGATATACAAAAAATGTTCCGTCAAATCATGTGCAATGAAAAACATCTAAAATATCAAAAAATTCTATGGCGCGACTCACCTCAAAAACCCTTAGATGAGTACGAACTGACCACAGTTACTTACGGTCTCAAAGCGGCACCGTTTCTCGCTATGATGACTTTACGTCAGTTAGCGGAAGACGAACGATCAAGATTTCCAGCTGCTGCCAAGGTCCTGGAGGAAGATTATTATACAGATGACCTGTTGTAAGGTCATAGCACCTTAGAGGGCGTCATACAGCTTAAAAAAGACCTTACGAATTTACTGAGGTCAGGGGGATTCGATTTACGTAAATGGGCATCTAACAAACCAGAAGTCTTAGGCAATATAGCATCCGACAATCAAGAACCATTTGAATTTAAACATCAGGAATCAACTAAGACGTTAGGCCTGAAATGGCACCCCTCTGAAGATCAATTCATGTTTCAAAATAAAATAAATACTGCGTCAACACGAACTACCAAGAGATCACTCCTATCAGATATTTCAAAAATCTTTGATCCTCTTGGGTGGTTGTCTCCGCTTTCTACAAAACTCAAAATCCTTTTCCAAAACGTCTGGACTATGGACCTTCAGTGGGACGACCAAGTACCAGAAAATATCAACTCTGAGTGGCAATCAATTAAAGAAAGTCTACCAGAACTAGAACATATCAAGGTTAAAAGGTGGTTACAGACACACAAGGACGAAAATATAGAGCTGCATGGTTTTTGCGACGCCTCGAATAAAGCCTATTCTTGCGTCATATATATCAGATCAAATATCAGTCAAAATCAATCAAATATAACTATTGTGGCGGGAAAATCGAGACTTGTACCTGTACGAGTCGAGCTGAAAAACATTTCATTACCAAAATTGGAACTAAGCGGTTCCCATCTATTATTTAAATTGGTAAAAGCAGTCCAAAAATGTTTACCAAATAATAATGTGACTGTATACGGTTGGTCGGACTCAACGGCTGTACTTGGTTGGCTCCAAGGCGACCCTGGCCGCTGGAAACCTTTTGTAGCTAACAGGGTCAAGCAGATTGTCGAAATTATCCCTAAAGAAAAATGGAACTATGTAAAATCAGCCGAAAACCCAGCTGATTGTGCCTCTCGAGGGTTGTCTGTCGATCAATTACGAAATCACTCTCTGTGGTGGCACGGACCGTCGTGGTTAACATCATTCAAAGAAAATCAAGAAACCAGACCAACTTACACCACGGTAGAGGAAGCCAAAAAATCAGCACAAATCAATGTTTCTGTTTCGACACCTCAAACAGATGACATCGCACATAATTTATTAAATAAAAACAGCAACTTCAATCGAGCTATCAGAATACTCGCTTGGACGTTACGAGCAATATCACGCAATCAATCAAAACCAAAATACTTAACAATAACAGAAATGAAGAAAGCTAAAAACATTTTGATCAAGAGAGTACAAGAAGAAGAATTTAGTGAAGATATTATCAGTCTCAAGAAAGAAAATCAAGTTAATTCGAAGAGCAAATTGGTGAAATTGAATCCCTACTTAGATAAAGAAGGTATGCTACGAGTTGGCGGTCGACTCCGTAATGCGAATATCAATCAAGAAATGAAACATCCGCTTATCATACCCTATAGTAGTCACCTTACAGACTTACTTATAGATCAAGGGCACCGGATGACGTATCACGGGGGAGCTCGCCTTACATTATCATGGCTACGTGAAGAATATTGGATATTGTGCGGTAATCGTGCTGTCAAAAAACGTCTTCGAAATTACGTCAAGTGCAGACGTCACGAACCAATCAAACACGATCAATTAATGGGAGATCTACCTTTAGCCCGCTGCAACCCTGATAGACCCTTCCAAAAAACAGGCGTTGATTTCACGGGATACATTGACGTCAAAGCAAATAAAGGACGGGGCGTGAAAACAAATAAAAGGTATATCGCTATATTTGTGTGCATGGTCACGAAAGCCGTACATATTGAATTGGCGTCGGACTTGACCTCCTCAGCTTTCCTTGCGGCCTTGAGAAGGATGGCTGCTAGAAGAGGCGCGCCGAGCCATATCTACTGCGATAATGGCACCAATTTCGTAGGAGCAAGCAATATATTGAGCAAAGAATACATCAACCTGCAACAAACTCTCGATACTGAATTTTTCGATGCCATTACTGATATGAAGATCTCATTCCACTTCAACGCTCCGAGTCACGCCAGTGCCGGAGGTCTGTGGGAGTCTGCCGTGAAGAGTCTAAAATTCCACCTCAAAAGGGTCATCGGAGAACAGAAGTTAACATACGAAGAGTATTCGACGTTACTATCTCAGCTAGAAGCATGCCTCAACAGCAGGCCACTCTGCGCTCTTACAGAAGATCCCGAGGACTTAGACTGTCTCACACCATCGCATTTTCTGGCAAGCGGTCCAACACTAACAATCATCGAAACAGAACGAGATCTACGTACTCGGTGGCAATTAACGCAGAAGATCTTTGACGATGTATGGAAAAGATGGCGCACCGAATATCTGTGTCAATTATCTGCACGGAGTAAGTGGCACCATCCCAAAGCTAATCTGAAGATCAATGATATCGTAATCATTCATGACGCAAATCTTCCGTCAGGAAAGTGGCCCCTCGGCAGGATCGTCGACATCCATCCTGGAAAGGATGGCTATATCCGAGTGGTTACCGTAAAAACAAAAAATGGAATAATCAAAAGGCCAATCACGAAAGTATCATTATTACCATGCACCGAAAACCAACCTAATAAACAAAACACTAAAAATATCGAGCAAGCAAATTCGCGACAGCAACAAGCAAATCCAGCACCTTCCAAATTTCGCAACGCCTTATTGACAACTATGTTGTTATTTTTGTTAGTTATCACTCCGATAAAATGCGACTATAAGTTTTCTCCCTTTGATATCAACCAGAGCATTTATTTTGACAAGATGATGAACATGCGATTAGAACGGGAAGAATGGAAAATTATCGTCTACTGTAATATGTCACCATATTGGAGAGGAACAGATCTATTTTTAAAATACATCAATCACCTTGAAAACATCTGTTCCACTGATAAAATAACACAATGCGACGTTATCATATTGCAACTACGTCACGGGTACGACGAACTTGAACATTACAACAGCATGTTACTCGGTCAGCAAAAATACGGAGTATGACGTCGTCGAGGCCTTATCAATGGCGTAGGCTACGTTGCCCATGAGTTATTTGGAATTCTGGACGAAGGTTTTGCACAAAAATATCAAAAAGATATAGATTTGATCAGAGACAATCAAAAACATCTTGCATTACTATGGAAAAATCAGACGTCCATAGTAGAAGCTGAACTTAATGTCATCAAGAGAGTTGAACTTTCTATGTACCAACAACATAAGCTCATACGACAATATATGAACAACATGACAGCGGCAGTTAAATTATTAAAGGAAGAAATTCAAAAAACAGATATGAAAAATGATTTTACCTTATCAGCTGTAATAGCAAACAACATAATGATGAATTTAAGAAGTATACAGGAAACGCTGGTAGACACATTAACAAACATCTATTACGAAAAGTTCAACTTCCATCTTTTAACACCCGAGCAACTAAGAGAAGAACTGAACATCATAACTGGCCAGCTACCAAAAGACCTGACTTTACCTGTAAATAATATTCAGACAGAAGTGGCTAAGATATTCCACTTACTTAAAGTAAAGGCACGGACTACCAAGGAATACCTTATTTTCGAAGTACGCGTTCCTTTGGTTAGCCGCGACAATTTTGAAATTTATAATATTATTCCAATTCCAAAACAATTAAGCAAAAACATGGTCACCCTAGTGCCCATCTCGTCGCATATAGCGATAAACATTCAAAAGGATTCATATATCCCTATGACCTTGGCTGACCTACAAAAATGCGTAACCTACGACTCCAACGAATACATCTGTCCCCTGAAACGGCCTATTTATCAAATGACATCAGACGACAACTTGTGCATCAAAAATCAGACTTCTAACCAATGTGAAACAGTGTCAACAGTATGCCGAGACATGTGGACAGAATTACACTTAAATAATTTTTACATTTACTTTTGTTGTGGACAATGCATCGCGCGAGTCATATGTAGAGATAAAATTACATCCGAACACCTCAGCAAGGCCGGAGTCATGACATTGAATGATGGCTGCATAATCAAAACAAGCACATTTACTATCTACTCTGGAAAATCTCTATCAAACTCTTTGAGAACAGCAGTAGATGTCTTGGATGTCGAGATACCACCCATCAACAACATCATCAACCTCTCGATTCCTGTTCCTTCCATATCAGAAGATTCGAGTGAAACGAGAGAGAAACACACCCTGCGAGACATCGGTGCAAGGATCAACGACCTGAAATCATCAGAAACAAATATACTGGCTAATACAATCTCATATCATGACGTACACCACTACACTGTTATATACTTGTTGGTGTGTGTAGTGGCGTTAGCAGGTATCGTCTACACCGCGCGTCGAATTCGCAAACGCTGCGTGCCCTTGCAATCAGATCTCTCTCATTCTGCATCTCTTCGGGGGGAGCCCAGCGTACATTACGCTGTGGTTGAAGAAAGGACAACAGCAGCCGGCCCTTCCGACAAACACAGGGACAGAGCAACATCGCCAGTGATACAAAAAATATTTGTGAAAGTGAAATGAAATTTTTAAGTTTCTTATAACTAAATATATTGTAAAATGAAATATCTTAAGGTCATCCTTATCATGGATAGTTCTTATCATTCATCTCATCTCGCGCCCAGAGCATGTACGATGCATACAGCGTACATTTTGTTTGTGTCAGCATCTTACGCGCACCGCGCCGCGACCCATTTAGTACCACATTATCATTCATCGCGCGTACTCATATCAGTTCTATCAATAAATCATTTATACAAATATCAATCGTGTATATCAATTAAAAGGTGTGTGGTTTAGAGATAGACCATACAGTACTGCCTACCCCTGTGGGAAACAGGCGTGATAATATGTATAAATATGTATATATAAAGAGACATACTATGATACTGCACAACATTCCTTAAGGGAAATAAGTAGGTACATATATTAAAATAAATATAAAAAAAGATTGGATAAAATATATATTTTTTCTGAAACTTGGATCTACTGATTGCTGCTATGTTGCGAAAATGATTGATAGATTGTTGCTTCATATTTGTTTGTGCCTCCCAGACACGGCGTATTATTTTTTTTGTAAAATTATTGTTTCGCGCGATAACTGTTTTCCACCCATTAAACTTCATCAAATTAGCCAAATTTTACTCATTATTATAAAAACTTGCGACGTAACGAAAGAGTGAAATCGCAGGAAGCCGTGAGTTGAAGCTAGCATTTTATATTTATTATTGCCAAGTTTCTAAGGTAAACAACTTTTGATTACGCGAATGAAGCCGAGGTAAAATATGTAACTTATGCCTTACGAATGCTGGGCACATTGCCAGTAGTACCTAGGTACTCGTAGTTCGTAAAAACAAAGACATATACTCACTTTAATTTAAAAATATATAAACTGGTCAAGTGCGAGTCTGACTCGTACATGAAGGGTTCCGTCCGTAAGGCTGAATGTTTTACAACGCTGAAAAAACACGTTTCTTGTATGACGACCCCCTTTTATTTTTAATATTTGTTGTTATGGCGGCCATAGTAAAACATAATCGGTGAAAATTTCAAGCATCTAGTTAATGCCATCATAAAGATCGCTGAAAAAAAAACACGTTTCTTTTATGACGTGACGACACCATTTAATTTTTATCTTTATCTTATTTTTATTATTTGTTGTTATAACGGCCACATTTATACATACCTAATTGGTGAAAATGTCAAGTGTCTAGCTATTACGGTTAGTGTCTAGCTATTATATAGAGCCCTGTAAGAGAGGGACGGACAAAGGGACATACAGCGGAGTCTTAGTAATAGAGTCCCGTTGGCACCCTTTGTGGACGGAACCTAATAACGAATAAATACATCCAAAAACCAACTCTAAATAAAAAAAAATGTCTATATATAGATAAACTATCATTTATTTATCTATCGGGGCACTTAGCGTGATTGTGGGCGTGAAGGTGCAGTAAGAGAGTCAAAATAGTGATGGGTTTGCAATTTTTACGATCTGCGCGGGAAGAGATGCAGCTGATACATTCGACGTTTTTCTTTTCTCTCAGACCAGCATAAAAGAATTATATCTACATTATGTCCAAAAATACGAATGCTTCTAAAATATGTACAACACCAGACGTGTATTTTCTTTCCGTAATAATCCCGTTCGAAATTACCTCTAAATTTATTTCTGAACTTTGCGCTTCCAGGTAAACGATGTTTTGCATGAATAAAACATTGCGTTTGAGAATAGCTTGTCACTCAACTCGTGGAATATGTATCAGCTTGAAATTATGTTAGACTAACTGTTCAGTCAACTCCTGCGTACGTATAACTAAGCCGTATATTTTGGTGAATAATTATACTGGGTGGCGCAAAAGTAAAGACCCTATTTGGTTCAGCTATAACATTTTTTCTAAATTAGAAAACTAGATTTAGGTTTTTTTAAATGTATATTTGTGCCATTACATTTCGTACCATTAGGATTTAAAGATGATGTCTTTTAAATGGTGACCTCCAGAGTTGATACACATTTGAGCCCTATTTATGACATTTTGCATAACTTGCCGTAACACTTCCTGCGATATGTTCGTTATTTCTTGACGAATGTTTTCTTTTAGAGCTGCGAGAGTCTGTGGCTTGTTCACATACACCCGAGATTTCAAAAAACCCCAAAGAAAGAAGTCTGGACTGGTCAGATCGGGTGATCTTGCAGGCCAAGGCAAATCGCCAAAACGAGAGATAACTCGGCCTGGAAAAGCGTCCCTCACTAAGTCCATAGTGTCGCGCGCTGTGTGTGCCGTAGCGCCGTCTTGTTGAAACCAGATGTGCTCCAGCCCCAATTCGTCCAAACTGGGTATCAAAAACTCTCGTAACATGGTTCTGTAGCGTTCTCCAGTGACAGTTATCGCATTGCCTCCAGCGTCTTCGAAAAAATAGGGTCCGATCACTCTGTCAACACAGATGCCACACCATACAGTAACTTTTAGTGGGTGTAGAGGTGTTTCTTGAATAATGCGCGGATTATCAGTGCCCCAGAACCGAGTATTCTGCTTATTGACATGCCCTGAGAGATGGAAATGCGCTTCGTCACTCATAACCAATTTTGAAGGAAAATCATCCTCTTCAAGGTTGAGGTTTATGACGCGCTGGCAGTAATCTAGACGAGCTCGGTGGTCAGCAGGCAGCAGCTGATGAGTCATTTGAGTTTTATACGGGAACATCTTTAAGTCTTTCACCAAAATACGCTGCAGGGTCCGTCTGGAAATGCCCAATTGCGTGGCACGTCGCCTCGTTGATGTTTCTGGACACTCTTCCACATCTTCGCGCACAGCATCGATATTTTCAGCTGAACGGCCTGTTCTTGGTCTCCCAGACTTAGGTCTATCCAATGTTGAGCCAGTTGCTTCAAGGCGTGTGGCAAAGCGTCGAATTGTGCGACCAATCGGTGCCGGACGGTGGTGAAATCGTCGACGAAATTCACGTTGTGTTCTTATCACTGATGAATTATTCCGTAAGAACATTGACACAATTATTCCACGTTCTTGGGGAGTAAAACGGTCCATGTTTATTTTCAGTGTATTTTACATTTGTTCACTACACAATTTTCAACAACAGAATGACAGAAAATGTCATATAAAAAAAATAAAAGTATTTTCTTTAGTGCCAGTACTTTTGCGCCACCCAGTATAAACAAATTTATATTGGTTTAACTCGTCAAATCACCTAGGATTAGGTAGCGGACCCCATGCTCTCAAGCATACTCACACGTATTCCCGGTTGCATCCTCAGCAGTTATGCTGAGGATGCAACCGGGAATACGCCCTGATGATGACGATGATGATGACGATGATAATGACGTCGTGACTAAAAGACAAGTTACATTATACGTGTCGTCAATGTCGTCATAGGTCTAAGACCGCACGATTAATTTATTCGGAAAGAAGTGTGATTTTTGATACAAACACCCGTCATCACCTCGGGGTAGACGAACCAAGAGTGTCAAAACCAGGTTTAGCGAGATAGTGGCATATTATTAGTCAGAAAACAGGAATCAATAGTAAGTCCTGTTTAGATGACTATATCTGCACGGGAGGAGAAACCGCTGACATAAAAAAAACAGTGACACTCCGGGAGTGTCATCAGAAGTGAAAACTTGAACAATTACGAGGTGTCGGTTACGGTAACGGTAACAGTGTCGCGAGTTCAATGGTTTTTTTTTCCGTCTCAAAAAATGCCCAACACGCCTAAAGAAGTTTTCACTTCAAAAAAACTAAAACTGTTTAAATATATTACATATACATAGATACAAATCAATCGCTTTTGATTTTTAAGTGAAAACTTCTTTAGCGGCGTTGTGCACTTTTTTTGTAATGGGTAAAAAACGTTAAACTCGCGTCAGGACACATGTCTTGATCGAAAATTCGTAAGACGGATGGAGAGTAGACAGCCGGCGCGGCGTAGGAGAGGAAGTATCCCCCTCTCTTTCTACGGCGCGGCGAAAATGTATGCCTGCGCCTGTTGTTTCGTTTAGCTGAGAGATAAACTTTTTAATGTAATATAAATGGTCATGTTTGTGTACGATAGCGCAATAAATAAATATTGTATTCTACCACATAAATGATAGTAGTTTTATACTGATAATTAAAGCAATTCGTGCAAAATTATTCCCTAACCTTTTTTTGTTTTCACTTCTGCCGGCACTCCCGGAGTGCAACCCGTATTTTTTTTGCTTTCGTTTGATCCTATACGTAGGTCACTATATAAGTTTTGAGATGCTCAAACTTTGAACACAGGATGCATCTGTGTCATGTATTTTTAAAAGGTAAATTTATTTCCAAATCGAACACAAAAGGCAATTTACAGCAATTTAAAAAAATAAAAAAATTGGAGCATTTATCCTGTCTTCATTTCCCGCTTTTTCGTCTGCTACGATGGAGCTTAAGGCCGTACCTGAATTTTCCGGGGTCCAGTGCTGCCCCCATTTAAAATAAATCATTTCGAAGACAACGGAGACATCATTTAAAATTTTGTTCTCACTTTAAACTGTAAACAGTAGTTCATAAAATACTTTGAAGGGTTATCTAGGACTTGGTAGTAGCAAAATCGTAAATGATGTCTCCGTTTTCTTTGAAATGATTTATTTGAAATGGGGGCAGCACTGGACCCCGGAAAATTCAGGTACGGCCTTAAACGTGAACATTTGCGTGCTATGATATATTATGACTTTAATTGTAGTTTATCTAAAGTTTTAAGCTTAGAACGTATAAAATCAGCTTTAGGTGAGTCTGCTTCTTCTCGGGCAACCATTTTTAGATAGTTTAAAAAAAATTAAAGGGAGAAAACCAGCCTTGAAGATGATGAGAGAAGTGGACGCCCCCGAACAGCAGTCACTACTGAAAATGTGTGGACTACTGAAATGCTTGTGCGAGATGACCCACTAATTACATACAGGGACATAGAGAAAATCTTAGGCATCAGTTCAGTTAGTGTTCACACCATATTACATGAACATCTTGGAATGAGGAAGCTTTGTTGTCGTTGGATACCTCATTTGCTCTCCGAAACGGTAAAGAAAGCCCATGTGGATTGATGCCGTTAAATGGGTCTACGTTTTGAAAATGGGGGATCAAGAAGTATTTCTGAAATCATTACTGGCGATGGAATATAGATATATCAATATGATCCGGTAATTAAGAATCCTTCCTCGGTATAAGTGTTTCCAGATGGCCAGTAGCCAAGAAAATTGCAAAGACCGCAGAACATTGGGAAAAAAATTGTGGTCAGTTTTTTTTACAAAGTGGACATCTTGCATCATCAATGCTAGAAAATTGTAGGTCAGTTAACTCAGAATTGTACACTACAGTCGCATTGCCAAAAGTTTACAAAGCTGTGCAGGAGAGACGACCAAAGACCGGGCGCCGGGGAATGATGCTGCACCACGACAACGCGTCTTCACACTCTTCCCTCAGAACAAAGGCGTTTATTAAAGAATTGGGTAGTGAAACCCTACCTTACCCACATTACAGACCCGACTTAGGTCCTTGTGACTATTTTTTATTCCCCACCATAAAAGATAAGATAAAAGGCAAGTTTTTTCATGTGCCGCAGAAGTGGTGACTGCGTACAAATCAGCCATTTTTGACCTGTTCTGACAGGTTTAAGTAAGATTGGAATAAATGTTTCCAAGACTGGTTTAGGCGGATGGAAATCTGTATAGATAATTATAGAGTATTGTGAAAAAAAAAAAAAAAAATAGTAACTATATGTTCTCTACTTTTTGCGTGTCTCAAAACTTATATAGTGACCTACGTATAGGAAAAAAATAATATAGAAAATCAAGTTGTGAAGGTGAAAATATAATTTCCGCCGAAGAAGCTCACGGCAGCAATTCAATTTCAGGCCGTAATGTAGGGACGAAAATTATGGCAATTTTTTATCATTAACATGGCGATTTGAGGAAACTTCGGCAACAACTTTTATATTTTGCAATGAAAAGGAATTTTACTGTGAAAACAGAGTTTAGGGGCTTGTTTGACGCCAACTATACAAAGGTACTGACTAACACCGTGGCGTTATGGTCAACACGCTAGTCCGCCAATCCGGAGGTTCTGGGTTCAATCCCCAGCCAGGGCAATTTAGCAAAATGGCCTTTTTAAAATTATCCTGGGTCTTGGGTGTTTATCTATGTGTATTTATTACAAAATATTGTATCCTTGAGTTAGTATCCCATAATATAAGTTTAAACTTACTTTGGGGCTAGCTTTATTAGTGTGAGTTGTCCTTATATGTCTATGTATCTGCCTATCAGGTCCTACACTATCCTATAAATAATAAAAATTAAAAAGTTTAGGGGGTGTTTCTTACTTAAAACTGCATAACAGTTCTACTACCTCAGCTCGTACCTCAGATTGATTGTAGGCTGGCTGTCTTAACGGTACAGCTAAGATCTTGTTGTCATTAATAAATATTAAATAGATGGACAAATTACAGACCTTAAGTTAGGCTAGTATAGAGCTAGGATGGAACTCAATGATTCTCGGTAAGGGTATTTTATTGTAAATAGTCGCATTTATTTGTAATTCAATCACACAGTGGTAACACTCCTAACTGATGACGTTTTCTTGGGCCAATCACGTGATCCAGCTGTCAGGGGATAGAGAATAACGTGTTTTATTATACCATACATATTGTATGTCATTTTCTGGAGTCTGTGAATCAAAAACAACAAGAAATGTGCCGTGAAAGCGATGATCGCATACGCTCGAACATTGGTGCCGTGGCCTGGAAAAATATTTAATAGGGATATAACCATACCCAAGGGTTTCAAGATAACAATATGAAAGGTTACAAAGTCAGATTCATAGTTTTATCGGGTGATCAGGTCGAACTCGGTTTTAACGCCCGATAAAAAGTTAGCTAGTTAAATTCAATTTTACTCGCAGCGCCGGACTTTGGAAGTATTGACGTCGCGATTTGCTTTCAAAAGTTATAAAAACTTTTACATTCGAAGGGTTTATATCTAGGATTTGCAGTGTCGATAAGTACTTAAGTACAAATAATTATTAAAAAAACAGAAAACCCGACTGCCAACATATAAGTTGTATATATTTTTGTAATCCTTGTATAAAATCCTTTAATTTGATACCCCATCCGATTGGTTTTGACTTAAAAAAAATTAGAATACATATAATTTTGCGCGAAAATCCGCCATTTTGAATTATTACAATTCTTGATATAACCATTGTCACTCTCAGAGTAAGGACAAATATAACGACACCTCTCAAGCTAAAATCCATTAAGCCGTAACATACATACATACACTCGAAAAACATAATTCTCCGTCTGGCAAAGTCAGGTAAAAACGAGGTGGATTAAATGTAGAGTGCGTCCTGAATACTTCTATTAATTTTGCTAATTTCATTAATATTGAAACATTGTCAGTTAATCTATAGTACTAAATAATTTTCAACACTTTTAGATATATAAAGCAGCTCATATAACACGCGTGTATTAGAAACGCAAATAGTGAAGTTATATTCTATAACTCACGAGTTGCTATTGAGAAAGAAAGGGACAGAATTAATGGTAAATCCAGTATGAATGAGAGAGTATGAAAGTTTGACAGTTGTGTGTGAGCGAGATAGTTAAATAACATAAGGTGAAGGTTAGACAAATAAAAAGATTAAATCAGACATCGAACGTCATCGTTGTTTCAATATTTATCTTTGTATCTTACATATGTTTCATATTGTTATATGCTTCATATTGTTTTTTTTTTTCAAATTTCGAATTCGCATGCCGCACAGCGCCGTCCAGTAGGCAGCGCGCCGTGCTGATTTTAAAAAGTAAAACGGCGGGAAAGCAACAATGTTCATCACAGTTTTATGGTTGAGTTTATTTAAAATCAAAAATATCAGTTTATTATGTATTTTTCCTCGCAAGTGTGTTGAAAACGTCGTACTATATAAGTGCGTATATTGGTTTAACACACTCAGCTCCATTACGCCCTCGCCTTCGGCTCGGGCTGAAATTCCACTCCATGTGTTTTAACCACCATAACGCAATTATACGAGTATCAAAATGTACTAAAGTACTTTTATTCCTAGGTAACCTTATCGCAAACATCAATCAACATTTCCCATTTACCTAATCCGAAAGTATTTAATTCTTACTCCATACCTGAGTTATAAACCCAAATGTACGTACATGCGACAACGAATGGCTCTCAGCCGTAGCAGAAACATTATTAAGTAGTCATCGATGGTTGAGAATGTTGTTTATAAGGAAATATTGTCATAAATAAACCTTACGTTGTATAAATGTTATGTCAACAAGATAAGCAGCAGTTGTATCTAATTATCATTAAATTGAGACCTATGAGAAGTTGTAAAATGAATACGTTTTATATATAGAAAAAATAACGAATTTAAGATGGAAATAAATAATAAATGTTTTTTTTTTATTTTGAGTTTTTTTTTCAAAATTATTTTATAGTAAGTTGAGATCTTGACTTATTGGTTCATGTATGTAGATGTATGAAGATGTATGTCTGACCGACATCAGACATCGTACAGAATACGTTCACGCGGACGAAGTCGCAGGCAAAAGCTAGTAGAATATAAGATATCTGCAAACACTTGGCAAAATACACTCCATCTTAACTCTTCACTGAATATTTTTAAACTTTTAACAAACGGCTACTCGTATATCCTTTTGGAAAATTCTTGTAGACGGCTGATTTGTTCTACACTAAAGTTCATAGCACGTGCATGTTAGTAGTTTGGCCGGGAAGACTGGGAACAGTGCCAGAACGCCCAGTAAATATCGTTTCGGAACAGCGCTGGTTTTAGCACCACTCACGCTTCAGGGTTATATTATATTGATACGGTGCCTCTAGGTGAGATTGATACGATGGCTCTGAGCGACATTATCCTACATCCTTCAAAACAAAAGAAGAATGTTATATAAAGCCAAATCATTGACCAAACGAAGTCGAACGAAGGTGGTTTCGGCTTCGGCAAAAATTCTTTCGTGTGTCAGAATTCTTGTATTCCGGTTGTTCTCGCCTACAGGTCGCATTTCTCAACCGATTAACGTCAAATTTTGTGAGCTAGTTCGATAAATATGTTGAGCCAGTTTTTTTTAAAATTTTTCAAAATGTCGGAAATATGGGGTTGGAAACGTAAAAAATGTCATATTGCATTAATTTCGTTTCGTTACCCTTAATGAGACGCAACTTTTTTGTCCGAACAACTTTTTCATCCGATAAACTTCAAGGGGTCAGTATGTGTAGGGCTATGCAATGACAGACTCGCGAGGTCTACAGCTCACAGAGCCACGAGTACGTGTCAGCTATTTCTTCTCCCTCCACTTCGCAAGGTCTTTGGCATCCTTGGGTGACCATTGACATGCATATTATATTTGAAGAAGAAAAAGCGGGAAAGTGCACCCCGGGGTGCATCTCCGAAGCAGCACAGCTGAAGACGCGACTGGGAGACTGGCGCTAAGATGAAGAAAATATTTATTAGTCATGCGCCCCTTAATATTCTGTGCTCGGGGAGGTCGACCAGCAATGGCATACCCCAACGTCGCTACTGGTGCGGGAATTTGGCAAAGAATTGACGGGAACGGGCAATATGCGACGGGAATTAGCTAATGAAGCAGCTACCGTGATTAATCTTGCAGTGATTAGGATACCGGGTCGTTGACCTATTAAGTCTATATAAAGCCTGCTCTGGCCAAGTATGGCTCTGGTAATACAGAGAGGGTCGTGCTCCTGCAGTGGAGTCAAAAAAGACCTGTTGATGATGATGATAATAATTAAAGCCTGCTTTGCTGAGATTATTTAACAAAACAGTGATATGAGGTCTCTTCTCTAGTTTAACATAATAGCTCTTTGGTATGGGTATATGCTAGCTAAATGACTGTCATGTATTGACAACAGTAATTGGGTAGTTTCCTGTGTCAAAAATAAGTTCTGTTGTACTGTTATAAGAATAGAACGTCACAAAATAATGTCACTTGTCATTGATCACATCCATTTTGAACGTGATTTTACATTTATTGATGTAGAAAAACGGATTTTAAGAGCGCTATTTGACTCCAAAAAACTATGACGTCACAGTCCGATATTTCATACAAATCTTATAGAAAATGTTTGTTTTGACGTTTAGAAAAAAGTGTCTGATTTGACTTGTTGGAAACTAGCGGATTTTCAATACTCGTAGTGTGCGGGATTCCTCAGGATGTTTTCCTTCACCAGATACAAGTAGTGATCGATGTAAATGGCCGTACAATACATGAGCCATATTGTACTACAAACTCGTTCGGTTCGGTTACAGGTTGCGCTCATAAACCACTAGACCATTACTGCTTTAAGGTGCTGTAAACTTTCCGATCTCAAATAGCAGTGAAAACCGAATGAAGTTAGGAATGTTGCTTCTTAAGACCACAGTCAGACATAAATAATATAGTTTGTTTAACCGACCAAGGAAGAAATGGGCGGTCGACTTTACACAGTCTGAAAAAGAGTGGCAGATCAGGTCTAGGGCCCGCGAAAGATGGCAACAAAGATGAGAGGCTTTTGCCATTTTCCGAAATTTTAAGACCATCTATGTTTGTTTTTCGTGGGTGTAAGTGGGCAACACTAGTGACAGATTTTTCGAGCTGCCTAAAATCATCTGACATAGCTCGACGACTGCCATACAATGATCTCAGCCGGGAGCGACGGCTTCACGTGCCTTCCGAAGCAACGAGGAGCTCGAGAAATTTTCGTAGCTCTTGTGGTCACCCATCAAAATATGAACTAAGCCCGGGGTTGCTTTACTTGCGAAAGCGCTAGCAATGCGTACTCCCACCGGGCCAACGAACTCCTAAGTAGTAGCTTGTAAAGTAGGTACCTATAACCTAATTAAAAGATTACCTATATAACATTGCAATTAAAATATAGATACTATACCCTAATTGGTTTAAGAGTATCATGCCAAGTACACCGAGCCAGAATGAAAGTACCTACTTATAGTTAAGCGGGTAGAAAGCTGGCTTAAATTGTTCCGGTCGTTTGCCGGACCACACCTTTGTTCTCGAGCTTATTAACATGCCCTAGGCAGTAACGTGTGACATCTTTGCCACATTGTAAACTAAAAACTTAAAGTAAAGCTCCTTTCTATGAACATTACTGTTTTATAATATTCGAAAGTTAAAAATTTTTAACAATCAAACTACACAAGTTTCTTGCAACTCGGAAGAGAGAGGCTTATTCGAAATATAAATGTTTTTTTTCTATGTACTTAAATTAATGGAAGAGAATTCATACTCCACCGACAAGGGCTCTTAAATATAGATAAATAGATAGTTAAATTATTGAATATCTTCGAGCTAATTTCTGCGAACTAACGAAAATTTTAATTAACAAAATCCATTGTTTTTCGTCCTAGACCGTGTCCTAGACAATGTAGGTACTAGACATTTTTCACAATTTTTTGATTAAAGTTTCCACCTACGCCTAATAAATATCGACATTGATAAACGTGGTTTCGTAATTTAATAACCGTAGACCAACCGAGTCCCTATTTAAATTTGATTTTGAATAGGTACTCTTTATGTATTTTTAATAAATCAGTTTCAAGATTGGCCAAAAAGCTGTCTGGCTGTCTATTCTTGCCTACAGTACAGGTCGCATTTTTCAACCAATTTTAATGAAAATTGGCACACAAGCACAAGTTCCTTGATTTATTTAAATTTTTGAGGTGAAAAGGCCCAACTTCTGTCTATCTTATCTAAATGATAACTTTGTTATAGCGTTATTTAATGAAGGGATTTCAATCACATTTGAAAGGTGCACTAAGGATTCATTTTACACAAGAAAAAAATTCCAATCAGGAGGAGTGGGTGGGCGGGAAGGAAGTCTGCTGTAGCATTAAAAATGGACAGGTTTCACTGAAATGGCTTTGCTAAGTCAGAGGAATGGGAAAGTGTTGGTTATTGCATTGTTATAAGAGCTCGCGAGGTTTACTGTTCTCATAGAAGCACTAGTTAATAAACTCACCTCGCTCCCAAGTTATAGACTCTATAGGGTATCCCGCCACCGGGCACTTGATATTCAAATCACTCCCCGCCACGGCTGTAACCTTCGGCATCTCCCGTATGTATGGCAGTCCATACACGTTGACTCTCGCCGCGTGTATAGCTTTCCCAGCTGTGTTTGAAGCCACACACGCGTACTCGCCGCCATCTTGTTCTGTGACTCTACTGATGTTAAGATGGCTGACGACATCGTCTTGTAGAGTGACGTGTTGTCCAACCACAAATCTGTAAAAAAATTAAAAATGCTTAACAATCTACAAAGTTTCATAAATATTATCCTACGATAATAGTTATGAAACTTTGTAGACTGTTAAAAAAAACGCATTATAAAGTAAAGTTTCGATAAGTACATGGGTTTTTGGTCAATCCAAGGATTTTAGATTTACTTGTAAGTTGGAAAATACGAGTATTATCAGTTACCAAAAAGTTTGTAATCTTACACGAACAAGAACAGCGGAGAAATACTTGCCTGGATTGTGATTTTTTTAATAGTGACTAGCATTAGCTAATGCTAAATAGGTCTATTACTTGAAGTCAGGATATAATTTGATATGCAACCGAGAAAGTATCAACATTTATGATTTTTTTAGCGTATAGAAAACAATTTTATAGACTCGAAGAGGTATACTAACAAGTGAGCAAATACTCTACTGTTAAAATAAGGCTCTAAAATTTTGTGTTCACTAAAAAAGGTGTTCCGGCAAGACGATCTGATCACGTACGCTGAATTTGTGGAATGAGCCAAGCCGCAACTTCAAAGTTACTACAACATGAAATTCTCCTAAAAGGGGGTGAAAAGATTTCTCTAGCCTACGGAACTTGTAGAACTTCTGGTATTGCATGTGTCCATAGGCTACGTTAACCGTCAGTTGGGAAATATGCCTGTTTGTTAGTTATAACAAGTAATTATAAGTATAACGTTTTTGGTCGTAAAACCGTGAGGCGTAAACTCTAAATCGGCATTCGTAACTATGGAACACTGGGTGTGGCCCGACACTCACTCAAAACAAAAGGTTTTCAGAGTAAACAAGTAATTGTTTAAAAATATTTTTAAAAACAAGCTTTTATCTTAAAGTATTAACTAAAAAGTATAAAATGCTCTTCAAGGCGGAACAATTGAGCTAACATTTGGGGTTATGTTGTTTTATCACAGAGATCCCGTGGCCACCTTCCGGCTTCATCACGAGATAAAGTCATTGGTACAGGGGAAAGATGAGATACCTGTGCCACCTCACGTAGTGCGCGAGGCGCGCGGTGGCACAGGTATCTCATCTTTCCTCTGTACCATAATATTGAATTAACTTTATCACCCAACTTATATAAGTATGTGAAATTTCAACACGATCGAATAATGGAAAGTGGGTCTAATTTAAGTACCTTGCAATTTGATACTAAACTAAATAAAAGCTTGTAAAAATAAATGCAGGCTGCGTAACATCAGTAATTTTGAAAATTGAGCTATGTCTAGTAGTCGTCTTTATATGGCTAAAATGATGATACAGAAATATTTACCTTGGATTCGTTGGTATTAGAAACCCGTCTAGTAACCACGTGAACTGCGGCGGAGGATGGCCCATGGCGACGCACTTGAGGGACACGCTGGGCCCGGGTTGAAGAGTTTGCTCGGAGAACCAGTACACCAACTCGGGTTTAGATTCTAAAACAATAAGAGAAGTGTGCGATTTTCAGTATGAATTACTAAATCGGTGAGGAGCTTGGTACGCATTTTCAGCGCTCACGCATGTTAAGGAACTCCAAGCGCAATCCGCACTTGGATTGGTGACCACGAGTGGGATAAATATCTGAAGATCATTCGAGATTCAGAAGACACGCCTTTGTTATCTGTTGTCACCATTAGATGGCAGTCATCAAACCATGTCAGTTCATGCCTTCAGGCACAACAAGTTTGACACCAGTTTTGGCCACTTACACACGTGAAAACACGAACTAACATGGCTTAAAGATATGAGCAGAAGCAGGTTTTCCGGCATATTGATTTTAGGTACATCTGAACATGTAAAAGAAATCCATAAAATTACAAAACTGCTTACAACAAAATGTGATGAAGTTCCTGTCTCGTATAGATATTTTCATTTGATATTTACTGTCACAATTTAATCTCAGAACGTAATAACTCCGAGGGTAAAATCTAGAATATTTTCCAAGATAAGCTTAAAAAAATATCGTAGGTAGTTAATACGATCCTATATTTTTATCATATCTAGAATGAAGGTTTCCATGTTACATTTTCTCCATATTTTCTAGTGAATAATATAGCTTTACGATAATACATTATCCTTGGCCCTTACTATAAAGTCTTTGTTAGTTTGTAAACTCATTACTACACATAAAATAGGCAGCAATCCACAGCAATCACATATGACCGCACATCTGCACTAGTTTTTTAAACCTTACAGGTACACGACTTATAGTCTTTTTTTGTATAGCCAACAGCGACTCCTCAGATAATGAGGGGTTAAACTACTGAATAAAATAGAAAATAAGGTAATAAAAAAAAACTACTACCGTGCTTAAAATCGTTATAAGTTCTTAATTTTCTTAAACCTTTGTTAATAAAGGATGATGTTTGAATTGGATTATTCGTTCTTGTTAGAAAAACCATGGCTTGAAGTGAGTCGTGCCTACCGCCGCTCCGCTGGGCTTTGCATCCGACTGTTTTTATAGCTGCTATAGGACCTTCACTCACTGCTTATACAGCTTAGCCGAAGAGCAAATTAAAACGGATACTGCTCTGAATATATCTGTTCCTTTTATTATAGAGTATTTTAAAGTTCCATTCTCACGTTTCACGAATTAAAATTTCTTGATTGTTTTATTTAAGTAAACAAGACGAAAATCGACTTTTCATGGGTCGGATGTTTTGTAGCAATTTGCCTACCTTACTTCTATACCTTATATTCGTCAAGAAACAGATATGGCGAATTGCGAAAAAAAAATAAGATACGATATGAATTGAATAATAAAGATAAAACTTTTTTAATGTAGCAATAAAAAGTAAATTTAAAATAGGTAGATTTAGTACACAATTGGTCAAGTCTGCTGATAAGTAGTTTTAATTCATCAAGCAGTTTTTTACCGGATATCCTATTTATAAAAATGAATAAATATTAGAACATGAGATTTAGTAAATTTATTTTAATAATCATATCTTACTTATATAAATGATCTGTTGGCGTGTGATATTTTCAAATGTTAGAATATTGGTTCGGATCGATGCAGGTACATAAAAACCTAAAGAAGGAGTAGTAGTAGACAGACGCCGATACAAGTTTTACGTAACAAACGCCAAAACATTACTGCAAATGCGTGTATGTTTATATTTATATGTATACTGCTATAATCCTACACAATGACGCAGAACTATATTAATGTGGAGATTAGAAACAAAGCTGAGTTACTCCCTTGCGTGCGACCTTTTTTCGTGAAAGGATGAAGGGATTAAACGCTTCTGCTCCCCCTTAATAACAAGGCAGCCGAGGAATTACCAAAACACGTGCTTGGAGATAGGGTTTAATAAAACTGGGTAAATGTTTACGACTGACATTTATTTTGATGAGCGTTTCAAGATTTTTGCGAAAGACATTAAATTATGAAAGAGTTATACGGATGTAAAAGAGTTTGACATGTCGGAAAAACACGAGGTAGAAGTATTAAGAAATCGTGAGATTTTTTTCCTTTAAATAGGTATGTACGTCTGTTTATGAAGATCTTTAAATAATTACGATCTGCTATTATAAAGGAAAAAATAGAACAATTTGTTATCAATCTTAATTAGTCACGTAATTATAAGAATGTATATTCATTATTTTCATAATTCGAAGTTGTTTTGATCAAACTGTCACTGCCAGTTTTAACCATCAGTGACTAATTCGAATCATCCATTCGTTCAAACTTCACTTTGAATGGTTTGAAAACATGCTCCGGCAGTCGTAATTCGATTCATAGAGAGAACTGTCGCATATTGTATAAATGCCAGAGATTAATGTCTTGACCTAGTCACTTTTTATTTTGTGATCCTGAGCGTCAATATTTTAAGTCCGTAACATAATGGAAATGAACTTTATTGAATACTGGTTTGTTATCCTAGGAGTACATACCCTATGTAAAATTACAAATTTATTATTTTTGCTCATACCATTGATTTATTTCAGCACTCAGTTGCGTGATATACTTATATATATCTTATTTGGGTCACTGAACCTCATAATTATCTGAGCGTATTTCCGGTTGCATCCTAAGCGGTAACGCTTCAGAGCCCGGGGTCCGCTACCTACCCTAGATGATTTGACGTGGTTACTGGTTTTCACACAGAGCGACTGCCGTCTGGCCTCCGCAATTCAAAGGGTAGACCAGAACCAATCCTAGGGTATGTGGGATTTGAATCCACGACCTCCGCATCACAAAGCAAACATCTTGACCATTGAGCCACGGAGGCAGTTACAAATCAAATAATTCAAACGACGAAATATAGCGGAAAAAGAAAAATTGGTACCCTGACCCTGTATTTTCTACTTCGCTGTGGAAACTTGGTGGTATTTTAATTTTTTGCAGAGGACGGTAATAAATGAGGTAATAAAGAGTGGATTAAATTTATGTCTAGTTGCCCCGCGGGCCAGATACATCCGAGCGAGAGTAAAATGTAATAATGCAGGGACCTTCATTAGGGACGCTGGGTTGCTGTTGATTCTATTAGTTATCTTTCGTGCTTACCTACAAGTACATATTATATATTTTTAATAAATGTGAAAAGCATGTGTATATGATACGTGTGAGAGTGCGGTGTTTTGGTGGACACTCAGAATATCAAAGGTGATCAATATATAGATAGCACAATCGAGTTTTGTAAGTATCTTAATATCTGTTTCTTTAATACTTTAGTTGCGTTATAAAAACTTTTGAGTCAACATTAGAAGAAATACTCGTAACACCTACCCAGAACTTTTTCTATATGCACCTATATGTAGCGAATAAAAAAAAGTGTCGATCGTAATGAAACAGCTGTACATACGAGTACCATCTTCTTCTTTGTCTTAGCACTTTCCCGCTTTATGCGGGGTCTGCTCTCCTAGTTAATCAGCGCCAGAACAATCTACCCGGGGTTGTCGGGTCGGGTAGGTTCTCCACTTTTAACAGCTTCGTCATGCTGGTCCACCAGGTAGCAGGTGGGTGACCTGGACCTCTCTTACGTTCAGGCAGGTACAGAGCTTTCTTAACCACGTGTTGTTCGTCTCTTTGCATTACATGGCCATACCACCAGTGATGGGTGCGACTTTAAATCCATACCATCAATATCATCAATTACCATCAAAGTCAAAGTCAAAAGTTTTTATTCAATGTAGGATAAATATATCACTTATTGAAGGTCATTATTTTTAATTATTTTTACTGCAAAATCAATAGTTATAATTGTCTAAGTTCTTATAAACAAAAATGAGAATTGTTAGAGTATGCTTATACACATGCTGATTACATGACACATTGTTTGTTTTTAATAATGAAATTCTGGCCGATCTTTATAAAACAGGCAATGTTTATGAAATCGGCGTACGAAATTCAGCATTCACGACCTAAAAGTCTACATTGACTTACAGCAGCAAGACTCTATTACTAAGTAGGAACCTAAATGCATTTTTTAGGTATTCCATTGGATACTTAGTTTCAATACAATACTAAAGAAATAACCCAATCTCAAATACAGTCCGATAACAATACCCTAGTAAAATTTAAGAACTAACAAGAAGCACAATAAGGTACAAATGAATAATCAAAACATCTTGTTTCTGCTTTTGTTTCATTGCTATCAAAACTTCTAACTACACCGAGTTTCTGTTGCGAACATTTACAATGCAATTCAGTTTTTGCATATAATATAAATTTTGTCGAATTGTTTCTGAATTTTACTGGCGTCTTTAGGCAAAGTGCTCCGAGTTTAGTTATTTATTTGTGTAAGCTCTGTTAACTTCAAAGTGTAGAGTGTAGTGCCCCCATTTCTCGGAAACACTTACACCTTTGTAGAATGTAGCATGGAAATTTTGTTTTAAGTTGCTTCTTGTCAATGCTTAGGACATAATACTTAGTTTTTATATTTTGCGAGTAAAAAATACCATAGAAGTAAAATATTAAACACAAAATAAACAATCGTTTTGTTAAATTTTCAAATAAAACAGAAAGAGTATACAATTTAAAAAACAAAATTAAGTCTATTTAACACGGAATCAGGATTCTGTTATAAGTGTCTTCGTTTCCACGAAACTATCATAGCTGTAAGACAGATAGTTAAATATCCCGAGATATCCATTACGATAGAACATGAGACGGGCGTGCACTGGGAATAATGAAACCGGGTGATTACTCTAAGCGAATTGACTGTAGCTGTCAATTGATGTATGTGTGCCTGACAACAAGACCCAGTGAATTATTGATAGGGTTTTGGTCTGAAAAGGTTAAAGAAAAATATGAATAGCTACTCGTAGCTTAGAGAGACATTCAATATCAGAGTGCAAAGAGAATAAACCTGGGTATCACGCTAAGTAAATGAGATGTGTATTTCTAAGATATATAACTATAAGAGTGTAACCTTTATGGAAATGTTAAGTGACCTAAAAAACGAAGTGCCTGTACTCAAACGGATCCCAAGGGGGCGCGTTTTACAGTGGTTTCTGCGCTTCGTAAGTGCGTTGACTTGGTGGTTACGAAAAACGACAAGCGGACCTGGGCAGAACTTTTTACTTTTGCATCCCGTATTTTACACGTGAAAAACCAAAAGTTAGATATAAGATAAAACAATTACTAATTTTTAAAAGATGAGAGTTAAAACTAAAAATAAGAGTTTCATCTAGGGAACTTCGGAATTATAAAAAGGATAAAATAATTGGCAAGACTGAGAATTTTTATATAGGTATATAAGTAATCTTATCAAATCTGTAAAAGAGACGGAATTAAATATAAAAAAAATTTGTACATTTGTCTTACAAACTGTCATTTGGTTAAAACATATTAGATACCTTTATCAACCCATCTGTTTGCGATATGTGTAATACCTTTAAGATTCCTTAATCAGATATCAATCAGCCACCACTTCAGTATATCTACGTAAGTAGACATTGATTAGCCCGCATTGGGTTACAGCAGCTGTACATATGTATGTATCGGATATACATGTGTATATTCGATTATTGTACTAATAACAGCTTTGTATTGGCAGTGCTCTCAAGTGGCCAACTTATTGGACTGTTAATAGTCCGGCTGGTTATGTCTCGACGGGACCCGTCTGGCCGATATTGTACAGTTAACATCTCAACCTATTCAATTTCATTGCAAAACTACTAATACCGCAGCATAAGGGCGTGATAAAGAAATACACGAACGTGAAGAGTAAATTATCTTGCTGTGACTGTACCAGGTGCAAAGATAAAATGACAAGTTATTAGTATAATTTTTAGAAACAATTTATTATTATAAAATAATATTTTTAAAATCAAGACAAAACAATTGAGGTTATGTTGTTTTATCACAGTATTTCCGTGGCCACCTTCCGGCTTTATTATGCGTTCAGGTCATTGGTACCATATTATTGCATTGTCACCTAACTTACATAAGTATGTAAAGTTTTAACTCGAGATCGAATAATGGGAAGTGGGCCTAATTTGACTTGTAAGATTACGGACACACAGACGACGGGACAGGTGAAACTAAATGAAAGCTAGTAAAAACTTTCATTTATAACCATTTCTTAGGAACTTTGCGTGAGATGAACAATGGAAGTCAAAAACATTTTTAGATGTAGCAATATATCCCTTTGCTTATATAGTATTTTTACTGATCCACATAAATAAATAGACTTAAAAAGAGACTTGTTATGTATAGCCCAATCCTGACTAATACGTTTCTAGCAATCAGTAAGATTTTCTCGCTATTTTAATAATTCCAGACTAGCAAATCTTATTTTCACTCCCTCACTATCATAACCATTCCCCGAGGAAAAACGGATAAAATTTCATCAGACTAATAACATTATACGGGTTAAATTTAGCATTTTGAGGGCGAACCTCCAATGAGAGGTCCTTTCGAGGAATTTATCTATTACTCTCAATGACAGTTCAAAGTAATTTGCAGAAATTGGAGTCTGGTCCAATTTTGTTGGTACTCCTTCGATTCATGGAATATTATTTGGCGAGAAAGTAGACACTTTCATATTATCGACTGTACTAAAGATCAGTTTCGCTTTCAAACAATTTGTGACGCCTGACTGAAGGAATTCTGGGTATATTGATATTTGATTACTATTTTCTCACTCCAATATTTTTTGTTTGAGCTGCCTTTGTTGAATATATTGGATAAGATTTTATGCTTAGTAATCAAGCGCTTTTGATTCCTTTAACATATTTGTCAAAGGATGGTCGTCTTTTGTTTCAGTTGGTAGAATGTCTCATTTCTTCTGGGCATACATACATTGACCATAGGGTCTTCTTTCTATACAGCCTATATATATCAGTCCACTGATGAACTAAAGGCCTCTTTCAACAAAAGAAGGATTTCCCCATAATCACCACGCTGGGCAGGCGGGTTGGTGATCGCAGAAGAGTAGGAAAAAGTCTTTGCACAGAGGACTCCTACTGCTTGTTCTCTGTTACTTATATCTCCCTTAGTCGCCTCTTACGACACCTGTGGGGTGATGACAAATTGTATTATGCCAGATGCCTTTCGAAAACTTGAAAAATCTGACACCAGTATTGGCCAATAGCCTTCACTATAAACAAACAAATCGTATTCAATTCCGCCGTATCAATATCCCATGTAGTTAACCAGTGGTCTATTGGGAAAACGGTAATTTAAGCGGTGTCATACTGTAACTAGAGACACTCGTAACGACTATTTTCCAAAGCAATATTCGGAAAAAAACTACCGATACACTGCTCCACGGCACTAAATCAGTGTATGCATGTTTTTATTTCCATACACCGGCCGTTAACATCCCGGAACAAACCCAGACTTCCCTATAAAATAATCGATGCAGTTTTCCTTCGCATAGTTCCGCACAACAGGCGAAGATCTATCTCCGGTGTAAGAGGACGCACTCAACTGAAACATAAGCTTAATTTGCATTTATTTTTATTATGGGAATAGTAACTTAGTTGTTGTTGGTTGGAAATAGTAGCTTATTCCAAGTTGTTTCACTTGTTTTAAACTTTGTGAAGAGAAAGTCTGTTAGGTGTTTGTTTATACTGTATTCCCTTCACGTGTCGTCGATTAAAATTAATTAACTCGGACGCATTATACATTTTGCACCTGTTGAAAGGTAAAGAAATATGTTTTTCTTAGCCTGTTGGTGTTATGTTCCACTTTTGGGTAAAAGCTAAAGAGGTTATCAAAAATCAATCAATAAAAATCAAAAATGTTTATTTCGGTAAGTAACATAGTTACAATATATATTAGTTAAAGCCTACTTTTAAGTTTGAAAATACTTGTGTAGTAGGCTTCGCTTCAATGAAAACCGGTCAAGTGCTAGTCGTACTCGTACATGAAGGGTTCCGTACCTCCGTACAATGTTTTAAAACGCTGAAAAAAACACGTTTCCTTTAAGACGACTCCTTTAATTTTTAACTTTATTATATTTTTAGTATTTGTTGAACATTTCAAGTGTAGCTATTATGGTTCAAGAGATAGAGCCTGCCAGAGGGACAGACAGCGAAGTCTCAGAATTAGGGTCCCGTTGGCATCCTTTGGGGATGGAACCCTTAAAAACAAGCACATTTTTTTTATTTAGCTGGCATGTCTTGGAACAAAAGAGCGTTAACACCTTCTGTTAACGCTCTTTTGTTCCAAGGCAGCGACCATAACAAAATTCAAAATATCTTTATTATTATAGGATATTTATACTCGTAATATCTCTTAATAATAGTCACTTTGTTTTGTTTTGCACAAATATAGACGTCAAATCGTTACTTACAGCTAAGTTTACGCCGCTTCCTAGGCGCAAGTGCATAAGAAGCGGCAACAAACTGCACTGCACGTTTTCTCCAAAGACGTCAACTAACAAACTAAAAACTTAAAATTAGTTATATGTATGGACAGAGATTACATTTTTTGTTATGTCATAATTAAATTGAATTATAAGAATTACGAAATTTAAAATAATGTCAATTTGTAAATTTAGTATGTTCCAATGTACCAAAATTATGACATGTCTAACGCTCGTCACGTTACGACCAGTCAGCAATCTCAATATTGGGGTAGTAAAAAATATATGTGTCAGTTATGTTGCGCATTTTTACCAGACAGCTAAATTAATCTAACGTAAGTAAGTGTAAAACAATAAATATTACGCGCGATAAAATATTATACGATAGTGACTGTGGCAAGAAACTAATGCGTCCTCGTCTAGCCGGCATCCCTTAGAACAAATGGGTCTTGTTAACGGAAGGTCAGCCACTTGTATAATTTATTGAGTCAGCCGGCTGCCCACATAACCAGTCAGCTCCCTCAACACTCGAAAATGGAATAATGTGTGCATGGTCAGCTGTGACGTCTGTGACGCGTATTTTTATCCGACTGCTGAAGGGAAAATGTGATTAAATTGTATTTTAACATTAAAAAGTTAAAAAACTATACGAATTTTTTGTGGCCATATGTAAGAAATTACTTTTAGTCAAAGAGCTATAATGTACCTTATGTACCTTTTAGTAAATTATAACATTATTGTTGTAGCTTCTTGTTCGTAGTAGTCGTAGAGTCTTGTAGCCACCCCGTAGCACTAAGACTACGAGGCTCTACGATGACTATGAAATTTCAACGAGAATTACGAGTTGTAATAAAAAGCGAAACTACAGATAGGTCTTCCATGCGCTTTCTTAATATATGCGCATTTTTTATAATAGGCTCTATTTTTAAATAAATGCGTCCCCGTCCGCTTTCTCATCGCGCCATACGCGGGCCACGCTTAGTTACCTATATGAATGTACGTATTTATACGCAGTACTCTAGGCAGCTAGAAGATAATAGCACAGAGTAATACTATACTACGTACAAATAATAGTGCATCGCGTCTCGATTTACACACATTCACAATCATGGATAGGAATACGCGCCTGTATTTGTAACATCAACGTATTTAGTCGACGCACCTACACACGAATTATACGCGTACTCAACAAATATCTTAGGCGACGAAGTCTCAGTGGTCCCATTTTTGAAACGCTGTAATTAAAAAATGGCCCTCTAGGATCTTTAGCTAGTTCTATTTCACTTATCAACGTTTTTTGTCTTTTATCACATTCGACCAATAAGGAATGATTGTGATTTCGCTCCGTTTGCAATATTTAATAGGTGGAATTAGGAGGAAAAGTTTTCATTTCTTTTCTTTTTACCATTTTTAAATAGGAAATAAAAGGTTTTTTAAACAGTTTCAATCGAAAGTTTTTCCTGTGTTATTTGCCAGGTGCTTGTTTGCTAAAACTAAAAAATGACGCGATAAACAACTTTTGACGAAAAAAAAAGTTAATCACAAATGATGCCGATGGCCAGGCCAATGCCAGCCTAATTAAGATTTAGTTCGTAAGCTTAAGTAAATTTAATAACATTTAATAGTATTTAACAATATGTGGTTCACGGGATGTAAACAGTTTTCCTTGTAAATAAGTATTTTGTAATAAAGTATTTACTTTATGAAACTGAATAGTGATTAGTCACTATCAAAACCAATGAAACAAAAATGGCCACTGATTTTGTAGGACAAGGAACCAAAAAGGTAAGTTGTAGCCTAGATGTCCTCTAGTTTGTGTAGCCGACTCTGGCTCAATAAAAATCTCTATGCCCGCCACTAAGATACTTTACATTGAGAATTATCTTAGCTTCGGGTAACGAATGTTTGGTTTAGAACATGTCCTCCTTTAGATTTTGTAGTCAGAACATACATGTTTAAGATTGACTTATTATGTCTGGAAAATCGGCATTTTATACGTCGTCATTTTTAAATAAAGAGACTAGTCACCTGACTCATTATTGTTTATGTACATATTGAGTTTACATTATTTTATGAGTCAAAATTAATTCCTTGACAGTATTTGTATTTAAAAAAATCACTTTCTGTCTTATGTAAAAAATACATAGTGCAATATTTATAACGTAGTCGTTGTATTATCAAGACGTCTATTTTTTAATTTAGTCCAGTTTGCTATATTATCCTGTAGAATGAAAACCCACAAAAAAGACCTAAGACTGTAATAAAACTTGAAATATATTTGATGGAACTCAACTACAATTTCCCTGATAATACCGGCGCAGTAATAAGTGGTATGCCACCAGCCTTACTTACTGAACCCCTAAGAGCGGCGACACCAAATAGCGAACGAATTAATAATGAAACAAAGCGGCTTATATTTTACCATAGCTTGATGCAAAATGAGTCTTAAGCGCATAAAGATAGGATCTTAATTGGAAAATTCTTTAGGTGGTATTTAAAGTCGGTGGATGCGCCCGCGGCAGCCGTCACTGAAAGTCTTTGTTTGAAGTGAAGAGCTGACTGTAATAGCTTGCAGCGGATCCGAGCTTAAAAATGGACTTTTAAATATTTTATGAAGAAGGGGATGGATATACTGGTAAATATTTTATACTTATAATGATATATAGTTAAATTTGTTTATCGTATATCTTATTTTAATATAGGTACCTAAATCATTATTTTTTATTTTATTTATTTATCTTTATTACAAAAAAATGAAACAGGTAAACTTCAGGCGCAGGGTCTTTTCTACCAGTTAACCAACAGGTGTTGCTAATAAAAGCAAATTTTGGACGAACAGCTTATTCAAATTAAGAATCCCCTTACCCTATACTTTCCCATACAAACGTAGTCTACGTTTTATTTTGAAACGACATGTCAGATTGCGGCAAAATTTTGTAATTTCAAAGATATCGCATATTTCTAGGCATGTAATTGGTTTCCACAGTTAAAATTTGAACTTGAAAGAAAATATAAGGGTGTAAAAGTTTTCAATACTGATGGTCGAAAATAATATAACTCACTGAAACAAAATGATATAACATTCTCTTTCAAGTTTCATATGTTGACTGTGAAAAACAATTATATCCCTAAATGAAAAACCTAAACCTATAGGTTGACAGGGAGAGAATGCTTTAGCATTAAGTCTTCCTATTGTAGCTTTTGGCTCAATAAAGTTTAAATAAATATATGCGATTTCTTTGAAATATTTTTTTCCGAAATCTGGCATGACGTTTCAAAATAAAACGTAGACTAGTTTGTATAGGAACGTCTGATTCTGTCTAGGACTCTTAACTATATATTATTCAATTTCCAAACTATATAAATTCAAACATATATTCAAAGATATTTTTCTTTTTTATACATACTGTAGGCGATGGTTCTTTGGCGTCTATCAGGAAGTGGTTGGAATAGAAAAACGGTTAATTTTTGGGTGAATCGGGGTGCGCGTTGGACATAAAAACGGACGTGTCCTGTTGCGAATCATTAGTGCGACTGACTGGTGCAGCGGTGGGGGCCCGTTTTTAATACGAACAAACGTTTGCATCTAGCAATACAATGTAGGTACGTATATATTTTATATCGTACCTTTTATATCGTATCGTACGTATATATTTTTTAGAAGCAGCGCGTCCATCGCCAACACATACCTACATTTAAAAATAAACAAATATTTTATAAATTCATAAACCCTACATAAATTTCGTAAGTAAATATTTATAATGATCTTTGATGACAATTTATGAAGATAATGAGCGCACGCAATTATTTGAAGAATTTAAATATTACTATGCTTTAAACTAAGATGAGATATCAGATCAGATAAAAAAAATACACTGTCGTGAAATACTTGAAATGTTTATACTTTTGTATCTAGTAAGTTTCACCAATATAGAAAGAAAATAGTAGGTATTTGGAAACATTGCAAACCAACACATTGTATAGTTAGGCATTAAATTATGGGTCAATTTATACTAGCGCAGAGTCGAAGCGCATCAAAGCGTCATTTTGAAACTTCACATAGCAAATTCTTCCTTATTTCCACAACGTAATGCACGTATTTCTTCTTAGATAAAAGTGGAGACGCGCGCATTCGTCGGAATTCGCGCGACCAAAGCTGACTGGTGCGCGCGCATTCACGCAAATCTAAGCGCCTACTACGCGAACCAGCGCGTCATCACTCGACAGTCGGAACATAAAAGCGTGCGAATGCGCGCGAATTCACGCGAGTACCAGCGCATATGTGCAACTTGTGAAGAATTTGACGCTTCGCTTCTCTTCGACTCAGCGCTAGTATAAATTGACCCTTAGTTTACCTATCCAGTTGTATCCTACACATATTACCAAGTCCTTTTTAAAGTTGGCAGCTTTCGGTTTCTTCCACGTATTACGAGTATCTGATAACCCTGTTAAAATTACTAAGTACTGTGAATACAATTACAAATGTTCCTAACAAAGTTTCCAAGTAAAAAAGCCAACTAGGTCCTATAAAACATGCCTGTCCTACAGAGACTGCCAACTTCAGCAGAACTTTTGAACTTGTAGCTGTATCTCGGTCTGAATCGCACTGTATCAGATAAGAAAACGATAAACTAGCCGAGTTTAAAATGAGCATGGAAATTTTCCTCTTACCGTGTGTGAACAGAAGTAATTGAGTTTAGACAGGGAGCTATGGCGTCTGTTTAGACACGGAGATGAATTGTATTTTTAAACAAACTTTCTAACTTAGTTGGCAGTGAAAACACATATGAACATGATTTTGACTTTACTCTGGCAAGAAGATATACTCGTGCTGTATAATTTTAATATCGAACAATTTTGCTGACTCCCAAAGTTAAAATGCCCACTAGGTTAGGTAGGCTAGGTAGGTTATATAAAATTCAACTGGTTATACAAAAGACGGATTTTGTAGGACTTGGTTAGCATTTATGCTTAGGAAAAACACCTACTTAGACCTTTAAAATGATTGGTTATACAAAGGACGGATTTAATAGGATTTTGTTGGCATTTATGCTAAGGCAGAAACACCCACTTAGACCACTTAAATGATGGAATATACAAAGGAGGGATTTAATAAGATTTTGTTGGCATTCATGCTAAAGCAGAAACACCCACTTAGACCACTAAAATGATTGGTTATATAAGGACGGATTTAATAGGATTTTGTTGGCTTTTATGCTTAGGCAATAACACCCACTTAGACCTCTTAAATCCATTTTTTCCTAAAATAGATATATAACTGTAAAAAAATTGTCCAAAACTGGTTAAAACGTTTGAACTATGATGAGACAGAATCGCTCCTATCTAAAAGCCTGATTAAAAATCTAACATGCTTCTATACACATCATCATCATCATATCAGCATATATATATATATGGACAAATCACACTGATTAAGGCCGTACCTAAATTTTCCGGGGTCCAGTGCTGCCAACATTTGTGCGTAGTAAAGCTTAACGTTCTCATTATAAACTGTAAACAGTAGTTCATAAAATACTTTAAAGGGTTATCTAGGACTTGGTAGTTGCAAAATTTTAAATTATGTCTCCGTTTTCTTTGATATGATTTATTTTAAATGGGGGCAGCACTGGACCCCGGAAAATTCAAGTACCAAGGCCTTAAGCTAGCCCCAAAGTAAGTTTTTTTTTTAAACTTGTGCTATGGGATAATAACTCAACGATACTATATTTTATGATAAATACATATATAGATAAACACCCAAGACCCAGGACAATTTGAAAAAGGCCATTTTCCAACTTGCCCTGGCTGGGGATCGAACCCAGAACCTCCGGATTAGCGGTCAAGCGTGTTAACCATTACGCCACGGAGGTCGTCGAATCTATCTATCTATATCTATCTATACTTACGTCGATATCTATCTATACTTCTTTATATACCATTAAACAACAAACATTACTTCATAAGCTTCACATTCATTTATTCATTCATACATACGTACTTCCACGATATATAAACAAACACACACATACTTCACTATAACATAAATATCTCACTACATTTCCGCTCACCTCTAATATACATTACATAATACGTAAAATAGGCACCAGTAGTAATTTCATTTTGTTTTTAAATTATGTATGTATAGCTGCGACAATAATAATAATAGTCTCTTCGACTCAGCGCTAGTATAAATTGACCCTTAGTTTACCTATCCAGTTGTATCCTACACACATTACCAAGTCCTTTTTAAAGTTGGCAGCTTTCGCCAATTACAGTTATGACTAACTGGGCCTAAGCCTATAACCTTATTTTAATTTGAGTAGCCTTGCGTCGTGGGTATAATGTAGGTGTTCGATTCTTAAAAATGTACCGCGCTCTTTTTATCAACCGACCGGTTGTGCGTCACCCGAGATGCGTGTTTCCGAATGCTTCTTCGACTCAACACTTGTATAGCGTTGGGCTAAATAAGCTTTTCGGGCAGACAAATTGCTTGTTTGTGTTTCCGAACGCTTCTTCGAGTCAACACCTTATAGCGTTGGGCTAAAGAAGCTTTCGGGCAGACAAATTGTGCGGGCGTATTTCCTAATGCTTCGTTGAGTCAACACTTGTATGGATAATTTGTCCACTCCAAAGTAGAAGGTTATGTGAATTGTTTTATTTTTTGTATATGACGAAAAATCAATCAAAAAATTAAACAAAAAGTTTAATTTTTTGTTTGATATTTTGTTTGATTTTTCGTTTGACTTTTTGTTTAATTCTTTGTTTGAGTTTTGTAATTTATTAAAAAATAACATCAAATTAATCACGTCTAAACCAATCCAATCAAATTCAATCTATTTTAATTATAAGTATATCAGAGCCGTAAATTTCATAGAGATACTGATACATTGTCTACCCTATTATAAAACCAGTTAGTTTGCCAACAGAACGCATTCCCTTCTTTGCCACAACGCGGTGCGTATGTTGTATATACTATAGAAGGATAAGCAGCCTGTTTGTACAATTTGTTTGTCCGAAAGCGTCTTTAGCCCAACGCTATACAAGTGTTGACTCGAAGAAGCATTCGGAAACACGCACAAACAATTTTTGCGCCCGAAAGCTTCTTTAACGCAACGTTATACAAATGTTGACTCGAAGAAGCATTCGGAAACACGCACCCGAGATACAGACCAACGTCTAGTTCGGGGATGGACTTCCGGACGGGGCATGGACTGGGCGCCTTTAGTACCTACCTACTACGATTTATTTTTGTAACCTTTATAAAAATATGTACGTGCAACATTGTAATATAGATATTCGAGACTTGTGTGTCCTGTAGGCTTAAAAAATTGTTCGAAATAAAAATGATTATGTCGAAAATTTTTTTAAGCCCGAAGCTTTAGCTCGCTAGGTTATATACTCGTAAAATTCGATAGGTTATACAAAAACGGATTTTGTAGGACTTATTTGGCATTTATTCTTAGGGAAAATCACCCATTTAGACCTCCAAAATCCGTTTTTTCCTTACATATAAGTTCTAGACTTCTATGTCTCTGTCTGTATCGCTCTGTATCAGACGAGAGACGAAGAAAGCGATAAACTAGCCGCCTATAAAATGAGTAAGGCAAGTTTTCCACTTACGGTTCACGTCAGCGTGTGAACAGAGGTAACTGAGTTTGGACAGTGAGTTACGGCTTTTGTTTTATAGATATCGGGGATAAATTGTATTTATATACAAACTTACTAACCTAGTTAGATGAGAAATACACTGAACATGCTAGAAGACAAAGTATCTTTATAATCCAATGGTAACTGTGTTATTATGGCTTTTATTACCTGGATATCGGGCATAAATAAGACTTATTTTTAAACAAAGTCAGCTACTTGGCTTCGCATAAGAAAATAAATTAGCCTTAAAATAAAAAATACATTAGGCATTGCAGAAGCTTGCAGATGTAGCACTGAAGACAAATCGGTACAAAAACCAACACAGAATGTCGAAACAGATAAGCGATTACATATTACGGAGAGATATTTATGGCAAATTTTTTTTAAACCATGTTTGGTCCATGATGGACTGACCGTCGTGTTACGAAATCAGTATCATGATACTGATTGCTTTCAAAAGTATTGATGTATAGCCAAATATGACAAAAAATAATCAATCAACCATATTAAATTTGACAAGTTTCTAGCGCGTTTGTATTAGATATTGATTTTTTTCCGGATTTCGACATTCTTAAGAAATATAAAATCTGTAAGATTTTATACATTTTACAAACAATCTCTGTACAGTGGATACTTTTTTAAAGGTACATTATCTAGTAGGTTTGTGAGAAGAAGCCTTAACTTCATCTTCATCCGAGCGTATTCCCGGTTGCATCGTCAGCAGTTACGCTTCAGAGCCCGGGGTCCGCTACCTAACCTAGGCGATATGACGAGGTTACTGGTTTTTACACGGAGCGACTGCCGTCTGACCTCCGCAACCCAAAGGGTAGACCAGAACCAATCCTAAGAGCGTTCGGGACCAACGGCTTTACGTGCCTTCCGAAGCACGGAATCATCTCTCTTTTCGGATAATCAGGTGTTTCAAGCCTGCAATATCCTAACCAGACTGGAAACAAATTTTTCACAAAGTATGCTTCCTAGTGGGATTTGAACCCACGACCTCCGGATCACAAGGCAAACGCCTTGACCACTGGACCACGGAGGCGGTCGAAGAAGAAGCCTTAACTTATTTGTTGATTTTAACAAATGGTAATGAATTTAATTCCCTTGCGACTTATTTTCGTCTGATAGTAGGAAATACATAATGGATTAGGCAACATCGTAATTTATTACTTCTAAAAATATTTACTCGCCCTTTTGTTTCGCCCTGCTATTTCTGTAAACAATTTTTTGGAAGTTGGTACAGTCTCTACTGAACGGCCGGTCAATCTTGCCTCTGAAAACAGGATCTCAAATTCAACCCCTGGTTAGTTTATAAAAAATTTTTGTGCCTACGATTCATAAAGAATACCTTGATAAACATACATACAAAATAATCACGTCTGTAATCGTAACAGGATATAATTTTTAAAAAAGATCAAAGATTGAACCAAACATTTTCTGTTTCAGTTACTGTTAACAAAAAACATTAGTATCACCAAAAGTGAAGAAGTTCTTTGTAAGATAAAACAAGACAAAAAGGGTGAAAATGATAAAGAAAGACAGAAAATTCGATGGGTACAATCAGAGAATTTAGTAATCCTATTATAATGAGAAAAAATTCTTTCAAGAAATTTGTAATACGTTCTCACATTATTCAAAAGGAAAGTTCTCTACGATTACTATACAAGTTTTAGTCAACCGTAGTCAAAGCACCTTCAACTGAAGAGCAGGATTGTCGTCCTACTGAGAGCTCTCCTAAAAGGAGTATGTTAAGCCGTATTTACATGAACAGTTACGTCTAACATTTTACACATCTTAATATTGAACCTTATTGTGTAAGACCGAAGAATTGAACTGTGTACTTATTGTTAGACGGCGTTGTTTCTAAAGTTGTACTTATGCTAAGTGTCTGTCGTACAAATAGAGGATCAGGGAATAACTTGCGAGGCTGTAAATAAGCCAAGGGTTTGACCTAAATATTTATTCAAATATTTAAATGACCCGACGTTTGCAAGTCTAGCCTTTTAGGCCGTTATTTTGTGGAATATAATAATTCTTGGTATAATTTGTGGTTATTAAGAGAAAATTGACTACCTTTTAGACCTAAAAACATATAACATGGGGTGCAACCACCAAATAACTAATGTTTCGTGACATGATAGAAAATTCGTAGTGATGGTGATGCAGAATTTCTCAAAAAAATACCAGCCTAGTACCTACCTAGAACGTCTTTTAAAGAAAAATGGAGAAAGAGCCAGTGTGGTGACGAAAACATCGAAACTCATAAGCTAAACTTAATCTACATACATATGACTGAAATTTTAAAATCCCAGACATTCTCCGAGTTTGCACCTACAACATCCTCGGAGTATATTGCAATATACAGACATACCTCTCGTTCCAGTGAAATTCCAGTCTGCGTCATGTGTGTGCGAGCTCCGAGCGTAAGGGGCTCGCCTGGAGCGGTTTGCCGCAACCCGTGGCCGGCCCTCGGTCACTGCAAATATAAACCCTTTACAAATCTCAACCGTGAATAACCCGCAAAAGAAATACCCATCTGAGACAGCCTTTATGGAAATGCTCGCTACTTGGTATTGTCGCGACTTTCTTGAATACGAACGGAGCAGGTGCAAAATGACAGAGGTTTTGTTACTCGTACGCTTTTTTCCAGAGACGTAAAGTAAAATGCTGCAACGTGTAATACCTATTTCGGTCGGTTTTCATTGAATTTATGAATATAAGAACGTGCCTTTGTCAGACCGTTATGTCCAATATGTAATTTTACGAGTACTTTGTAACGATATTCAAGTTAAAATTAATTATTGTCACTGCGGAAATGCATATTTTATAAATGTATTGACGTATGTGACATGAATTTACAATATCTATAATGATTAATGATACATTGCGAAAGGGAATGAAAGGTTTCGACTTGAAAGGTCACCTGGTCATTTATATAATGTGGATTTGTCATTGGTAATTCCTACACAATGTGTAGTGTGTAGTACACATCTTCATACACGTAATTCTTACCCTAAATTCCTATGAATAGAGTGACTTGGATTTATTGTTTGGCTTCTATCGGAATATATAATATTCTTCTTCGGAATAAATTTTGTTTTATATTCTTCTTTACAGCCTTCAAAGGACTAAATGCCTCTCCCAATTAAAGGAGGATTACCCATAGTTACCACGCTGCGTTGGGCATGGTGATCATAGAAGATGGTAAAAAGTCTTTGCACAAAGGACGCTGCTGTCCATTCTCTATAATCCTTTAGTCGCTTCTTAAGACAACCGGAAGAGGAAAGGGGAATAAACATTAAAATAACAAAATATCATACAATATTCACATCCAGGTTAGTACTACTCAAATAGGGACGTTAGTAAATCAGGTCAGCCACGTTTAGCTTTCACCCCAGCAGTACTTATTGAATTCCCAATTGGTTTGATTTATTAATCAATTTAGCTTCCTTTGAAATGGAGTGCCAGTTTATTAATATTGAATTATGATACTACTATATTCACTTCAATAACATCCCAGAAACTAGAAAATTAAAAAAATAGAAAGGAAAATTGGCAAACTTCACTGTTCACTGATGTGATTTTATCACAGTTTATACAGAAATAAATAATTTCTCGTGTGAATTTAAGCAATATCAGATGTAGTAAAATGTTGCAATAATATGTTAAATTTAGTAGTTTTGGACTGAAATAAGTCCAAAACTACTAAATCCAATATTTGTTTTGCCCTTTTTACCCGACTGCGCCAGAAGGTGGGTTATGTTTTTCGAGTGTATGTATGTATGTTTATTTCTTTGGCACGCTCTATAGCCAAATAAGCTTGATGGATATTAGCTTGAGAGGTGTCTTTAGATTTGTTATAATTCTGAGTGACACTGAGTATATTTAAAATTTTAAAACTTCAAAATGGCGGATCTTTCGCTCGAAATTATATATATTTTTGAAATATTTTTTGATTCAAACCCTATTGAATGGGGAATTCAAATAACGGGTTACAATAATTTAGAGAAAGAAAAGCTAAAAACGTATGTATTCTCGGTTGTATCCTAGGCATAATTGCCGTTGTATCACGCAGTCGGTTTTTTTTAAATAATTACGTGTTAACTTAAGATTTTATATATATTGACTATTATTAACAGCGCGCAATTTGACTATGATTTAATTTATTGATTTATGATTTCCAGTTTACCCATCAGCTCTTAGGATGTAAATGTACATAATACTCGTATCAATTTCGTAGATGCAAAAATCTCTTACCGTTTATAACATATTCTCCAACACCATACGCCTGATCCCTGGTATTACTTCCGAAGCACTGATAGAACCCCTGATCGTCTATTTGTGAGTTCTTGATATGTAATTTCAACCCATCTTCAGTTATTTTCACTCTTTCGTTGGCTTTTAAGACCTTCGCGTCGTGGAACCAGTAGACCATTTCAATGGGGTGTCCAGAAATTTTGCAGTCAAAAGTGATGTCCGAATTTATTTTTGTTCGTAGCACCTCGGGCTTAACGCGGACGGAGATAGGATCTGAAAATAAATTTTACCTCAGAAATTGCTTCGCCAAGTGAATAAAAGTTGAACAAATATATTGGACGGTTTGCGTTTTCGAATCGTTGATTTATGTTGACGCTCCCGATATTTTGTCTACGATATTTCACTGTAAAGTTTTTACTTTTTGACCTGCTTTATTATATTGTCATCGTGAAGTTTCGACTATCTAACTTTAAAAAAAATTACGTACGTATTGGTAATTTTTTTTATTGGACGTTTTTCTTACTGGACGTTTATAATTTATGTCATTAGTTCTGTAAATCACTCAGAAGAATTGGATCAGATTCAGATTGACTCTGCAGGTGCAACAACGGTACTTACGACTTAAACCAACTACTACTACTATATGAAAACTTTTGTTGTATGATTTGAAACACCAAATAGTAGCCGCCAAGCTATGACGTCATAAACCCGTGTAAACTAAGAAGTGTTAGCTGTCAAAATACATACATCAGCGTATTTGTTTACATGCATAACTGACGTCATAACCACACAGCAATATGGATCCACTGCTCCAACGTTTTTGGCAAATTACGCGCGAAATTTCAAAATGTAATATTTAAATGCATTTTTTTTGGCACCTATCGCTTAAATAAAAATTTATATTTTTCAAGTCGTTAGTTAGCACCATGGAATCTAATTAAGATACTTTTTAAAATGGGTGTAATATTCTATTATCTACATAAAAGTCTATTTAGACATTTAAATATACCAAAGCAGACCTAGTTAAAGTAGATTCTATCCAGATGACTTCTATATAAACAAGTACACTACAGCCATATTTTCTCAAACAAATCCAATGTAGATTCCAACGAATGAAAAACAGATTGTTCTGTCGACCTTATTACGAGTACGTGATGTTATTCACGACATGTTCGTGACATTTTTTACTACGAGCTCGTTTCAATTCTATCTTATTTAGCTGAGAAATTGTTTTATTATTTATAACATTCGTTTCATTTAAAACTATTTCTTTTTCTTTTTCCCTCCGACTCAACAAAAGCGACAAATGTTAGTAGTCTTTAGAAATCTATCTATAAGTATACTATTATTTGTTTATTTTACGTAATTCAGGTAGATTTTTCACCCCCTAGCTGTACTGAAATATTGTTACCGGAATCATTAATAGAACCCAAACAAAACCGTAAGAAAAAAAAAATCTTTTTGTAAAAACAAAACCATAAGTTTTTTTTTGTAATTTTAGTTATCTCCCAAATTTCTAATAAATGGCTATCCTACTGATTTTACTATATACGCGCGGCCGTTGCCCTGCCCGCTCACCGGCCGCCGCCCGCTACGAGCTTGGTAGTGGGTGGTGACATTAAAATGAAAGATTTTTCATACGCATTTGTCGACTGTCACATACTCGTAGTAGCATTCACTCGTCGCTTGTTTCTGCTTCCTTACCTTTACAGAGGAGCTCGGTGGCCCGGTGGTAAAACGCATTACTAGCGCTTTTGCAAGTTAAGCAACACCAGGCATGGTCCGCACTTGGAAGGGTCAACAAATAGTGGCATAAAAATTTCTTGAGCTCCTCCGTGCTTCGGAAGGCACGTCAAAGCCGTTGGCCCGGCTGTCATGGTATGGCAGTCGTTAAGCTATGTCAGATGCCTTTGGGCAGCTTGAAAAATCTGACACCAGTGTTGGCCACTTACACACACAAAACAAACAAACAAACCTATGACAGTGAGGCTGAAGTGAACTGATTCTGAACCAACAGTATTATTGAGCCAGCACACGAATCTGCCGGAGTCTTCTCTCCTAGCATCCTGGATGTTGAGGAGACCACCGTCCAAGAGGCTAGCTCGCTGCCAGAGCGGCGTTTTCTCTATGGGAATCAGCTGCTCGTGGTGATCTCGAAACCACCTGGAAATAAAATGTTTATTCAAATACCGGTCTGTTTAGGAGGAATTTCTCTGATCAAAAAAAAGAAACAAAAGGTAATATTGTAAATAATACACAATAAAGGTATCACCGATTGTAGAGAACCTGTTTAACATGGTACGGTCATGTCAAGAGGCGGGATGCCGAACATCTGGCTAATAAAATGATAACTTGAAGGTGGATGGCCACAGAAACAGAGGACGTCCTAGGAAACGTGGGGGGAATGTGTGAAGCAGGACATGATCTAGAGGGGGGTTAATACAGATATTGTAATTGACAGAAAATGATGGAGAAAGTTGACATACAGAGCCGAACCCAAATAGGGAGAAGGCTAGGAAGATGATAATGATGATGACACCAATCATTTATGTTTGTTTTGTATGTTTATTTAATTTTATTACACCGGATCACCGGACAGTTTAAAGATATTTTTTTTTAAATACTAATAATTAATTACTAAATAAGAGACGCAGTGGTGGCCAAGCGGTTTAGGCAATGGCTGTGCGTTAGTAAGGCTCTAGTTCGATCTTCAGTAGGCGCGACTTGTACCTCTGGGTTGTAATCATGTACGGTTATTTCCAACTACTATCATCAGCTTCCGTCGAAGGAAAATTCCGTGAGGAAACCTGCACACTAGGATTATCAAGTTTACTAGTGTGTGAAATGAAGAAGGCAATGGCAAACCACTCTATTATATCTGCACAAAGTAGTAATTGTGTGCTTTTCTTTCCATACAGTGCACACAACAAGAACCTGGCTTTTAAATGTCGACAAAGAGGATATGATAACCCGAAACTTAAACCGTGTACGATACTTTAACATTTCTAAGGTTACTTTATCAACTATACGCTTTATGCAGGAAAGAAAAGAGACTAATAACTTTTCAACTTGGTTGGCTCAAGTATCAGTGGGCTGATAGAATTTGATGGTGATGATTATAAGTAATATTAATCTCCAAAATAGATTTAAAAAAATTCACACAGATTTATTCGGAAATCGTATACAGAATAAATTTATAGCTTTCTAGTTAACAAAACTTGTAATTTACTTAAAACGTTAGCAGAGCAAATTCGAGAACTTATTTGTAAATTAGTCTCTACTACGAGTAAAGTTGGTTAAATGTCTCTCAGAAAATCGTAATGAAGTTTGAGAAGATCAAAATAACTTGACCAATTTAAGTTCTTCGTCTTAAATATTTTAAGCTAGGTAGCAAAATATACAATTTTAACAATTTATAAATAACTTTGCATCGCATTTTGTTGTAATATTGTAGACATTTTTGTTTTATTGTTATTTTATTTAAACCGCTTTTACTAATTCAGCAATCTGAGATATATTTAAATATACTCGTATATGAAAAAAAAATACAAACTAGTAGTAGCTATACATATAAAAAAACAAACAAAATCCCGTCTTTGTTGCAGAGGCAGATAGAGGACCAATGTCTTAATAGATTAAAATGGCAAGTTTTAGTATACAGTTGTTGAAAAATTATACTGAAGAAATTACACCACGCCACGTCAATTAAGTATATATTACTATACTATCGTTAATCTATTTTAACATCATCATTTCAACCACGGGACGTCTACTGCTGGACATAGGTCTCCACCAGTGATTTCTAAATCAAACGATCGGAAGTGGCCAGCATCCAGCGTTTTCGTGCAAACTTGCTCAGGTCGTCATAACACCTATAAAGCAGGTGGGTGTCCTACGCTGCGCCTGCCGGTACGTGGCCGCCATTCGACAACCTTTCTGCCTCATCGGCCATCGGTTCTAATTTTAAATCTAGCTACCCATAAGTATTTCTTATTTTTTCTGCAGTTGAGTGATTACCATTCCCTTGCCAGATGAGTAGGTGCATTTTGCAAGATGTTGCCTATTTCAAACTAACATACATCTAAATTAGACGCCGACATCTCAGTATTCAATGCACAATAGCAATCCCAGTAATGGGTACACATTAATGTCGTCATTAGTACGGAGGAAGGCTCGTAGAGCTCACGTTTGGTTTAGATGCTAATACAATTACACGTAAATAAGCAAGGAAGGTATCCGTCCCATGCAAAATGTTCTTCTAAGCGAGAATTGTAAATAAGGCGTTTATTATTCATTTTGAAACTTGATAGGTTACAAGAACTAGGATAAAGAGAGTGAAACTAGCGGGTTATATTAAAGTAAGGAATTTAATTTGTAACAGTGCTAAACTAACGCTTTTTCAAAAAGAGAGAATTTTCCAAATAGAGAGAGTTAGTTACCTAATTGCTTGTTTTTTTTTAACCTTATACCTTAGTTAGGTAAATTGTTAACTCGTAAATATGGCAAAATTTCCATCTTTCTCAATGTTAGGCACTAGATAGCCCTTTAAATTATTTTGAACTGCCGTTGAAACTATTATTGGTGCTTTAAAACTTGACGTTTGATTTTAAAGCTAGACAGACTAATGTTAATACTTGAGTGAGTGAGTTAACAATTTATTTCAAATGAGGGTACCACTTCTGCTTGGTATTCACCTTAAATACCCACACATTTAACTTTTACACATTTTTGAGATTGGTAGCCATTGGCACTCGTAAGTGAAGCTTTATTTATCGTTAAGTTTAAAACTTAGATACAATGACACATAAGTAAATATTTTTATATAATATGTTCTTAGCTTTGTACTGAATTTCTTACATTTCCGCAAATCAGCTGCAGCTAAAACACAACTTAGCAGAATTTTTCTACTTTTCAGAGAACTCGGCTATTCGAATGGATACAATCTAGGCTCTAATACAGTATGAAATTCTCGGAAATGAAAGGGGTTGTGTTCCGCGAAATCCCCAATGTTCGTAAAGTTGGTGCCTCTTAGAAATAGTTTGAAAGGAGCTGAAATGCACTGAGACATTTGCATTCTAAAAGGTTTCCTCTGACTATGACGGTATGAAACTTTACGCCGCATTCAACTCTATTCGTAATTCCTCGCCAATGATATTATATTTTCCAACATACCTCAATACGTACAGCTTCCAAGTGGTTAAATATACATAAATTTATATGAATTTCAGCAGTCAATCTTTCTTACTAAACTACACGTATGTGCAAACTATTAGCCACTATATATAGAAAAGTGAAATTTCAAAGGATTTTATTTTGAAAGAGTGCAAAACTTATGCGTACCTACACTGGTGAATCTACAGTTTTTTATATCGTTGTTGTTACAAAACATGGAAATTTGTGAAGTCCATAAGGAAAATCGCAATATTTTGCTTCGTTCAGCGCCATTTGATTTGCAGATTAGATAAAACGACTTATGCTTATTTTCCTATTAGCACAATGACAATACAATGAGTTTTAGCGACTGTTTCTTTTATCACTTGCAAAATAAGTGTATATTTTCTCCTTAGATTAGATAATATCTGTTTTACAATTCATAAAAATATGTCGTTTGTTTTGAATTTAGACTAGATTCGCCTTGTGGTCACAATTTTATGGACTTGGTTTTTCTTTAGTGCTAATAAAAGAACTTGGTAAAGTAGCTTAACCTAGGCTTGAAAGATAAAATTACGTACACTATTTTTTACGAAGTATTATCAATATGGGCGTTGAATGAAGTTATTAAAATGGACACTTGAGTTTTATCAGCTGCATCTATCGGTGCTTTCTTATCTAAATTTATCATAACTTCTGAAAGATCTAATTCTTAGTATCCAGACTGGTAACCTACTTAACTGCTGCTAATACTTAGTGCAAATACTAAATTATCTCTATACTTCTATACATAAATAACTTATTATATGAATAGGCGATGCGTTATTTGCAACCATCACTATTATGATTCCCCTTTTTCACCTTCATGCCTACCATCACGTTAAAAGTGGCCTGGGCCTTACCGCCTTAGGCTCTGTCTGCCCTGTTAGGGATAAAGACGTGATGGTGTATAAATACAAAATTAGTTTCAGGTACGAGTATGTCATGATAGGTGAACGGCTTCGATTCGACTAACAGTGTGAGTTTAGGAGTAACGACCACGTCACCATGTCTCAAGACAAACAGAAAACTAACTTTGCGGACGCAGTCTGTGTTCAGTTTGTGTTAGCTTGGGGAGGTATGTAGGTAGCTTAGGTGTATAAATAATTAAATACTGCCTAATACGGGTGTGTTTATTTATTTTACCTTTCACTTCCTGCGGCGCTAGAACTCTTTGTGAGTCTTGGCTTGTTCAACTATCTTATTACTTTTCCTCATTTTGGTAAAATAAAGGTTTCAACTTATGTTAACCATATTTTTTACTGAATTTTTATCTTTTAAAGTCTTTAACCACATTTCAGAATGCGTATAACATCAAGAAACATGATATAGCTCTTCCTTTAAAGAAATATTGGGAGCCTTGGGACCGGAAACAGCCCGGAAGTGACCTGCGCTTTCACGGACAATTTATTCCGAATGCCATATTGCGATACTTTTCACCTACGTTTTAGGATTTTAAGAGTCTCCTTACCCTAAAATTTTCCATTCAAACATAGCCTAGCTTTTATTTTGAAATGACATGTCAGATTACGGCAGTTTTTTTTATATTATAGGATTATAGTGCGGCAAACGAACAAGCGGGTCACCTGATGGTAAGTGATCAGTATCTTGTAATTTTAAAGAGATCGCATATTTCTAAGATTCTAGGCATATAACTAGTTTTCTACAGTCAAAATATGAAATTGAAAGAGAATACAGTGTATTACATCATATATGACTATCAGTACGGTAAACTTCTACACCCTTATATTTTCCAATCGCGAGTATAACCCCTTTTTACACCCTTTTTCGCCCTCCACTCCCCCTTTTGGATTTTCTTTTTTGCAACATAATAGAAGTCTTTAGTGTGCCTCTCAAATTTGATTGAAATCCGTCAATAAATAACGCTACAGCAAAGTTTTCCCTCGATCAAAACGCGAAAAACTAAAAAAAAATGTATAAATAAAGAAACTTGTATACCAATTAAAATTACTCGACAAAATCGGTTGAAAAACCGGACCTGTAGGCGAGAATAGGCAGACGGGCAAAAGCATTTTTAACCGACCTCGAAATAGACGCTTACCTCGCTCGGCCAATGATATGCTTTAAAACACTTCTCAAGCTCCAATAATAGCATGCTAATAATCAAATTTCACTTAAGTCACAACATAACACGCGTGTAATTAGACAAGTACGTTTCTCCTGTATTATGCAATTTGGCGGGTTTTGCGAGCTAAATTGCTTCTTGGCAGTAAAAACGAATCACGTCGCAGGATTATAAAATTGTGGTGGAATCTCGACGAGAGATCAAAACGGTTTCGCGACTGAATAAAACGCCCAATTTGACCGTCACGTACGCGAAGGATTAAATTTAAATTGAGATTTTTAGCACCCCCCAGTTTGGAGAATTAAGCGCGGTGTGGAATTTAACTGTTAATGCTGAGGCTGTGACGTGAATCGATAAAGCTTTGCAGAAATATGATGAAGACTTATAATGGCTGAGAGTCGACCTTTTTGACTTCACTACGTAAACCGTATCATCATCATCGTGTTTTTAGTCTCCACTGCAGGAGCACGACGGATCCAGACGGGTTAGAGAGGTCTCATTGATGTTTATAAGCTTTGTTTAGTCTGTGTTTCCTAAGTCACCTTCTACGACATACACGGAAAGACTTGCACAATTTACACAGCATTAAACCGTATAAATATTCAAATAAAGTGATCGTTAAGTAATCGAGTTATTTAAGTATCCAGCACTTAAAAATAACTATCTTTACTGTGTTCTACGTTTGTGACTCGAACCGATAAATCTCTGCAGTAATATGGTGAGATGAATGATGTATGCAATCAAAGGAAGCATTCCGAGATTGAGGAAATGGCTTTCTACACTGATCCCGAGAGAAAACTAGTAGAAATAGGGGATTATGATGAAAGGAAATTGTATTTGCAAAGTATTTGCTCGAGGAATTTATTATATGATATCTTCTAGACTATGGAATATGAAATTTTATCTGAGGAGTATACTAATACTACTCGACTCTATATATGCAGTTATACTATAATATATACAGTATTAATATACTGCTCAGATAAAGTTTCATATTTCATATCTATTAATAAAGATAAACAAAGCAGACGCACACTAAAAAATGATTTTGAAAAAATAGCCTAAAGGGGTGAAAAGGGGGTTTAAAGTGTGTATGGAAAATCTTTAAATCTGCATCGATTTTGATAAAATTGAGATTCATGCTTTTAAAAACATTCAATTGAATACTAGAATTTTTTCATTGTTTATTAGAATTTACCCCTAGGGGTGCGAAATAGGGGTTGAAAGTTTGTATGAAAAATATTGAAAATCTGCTCCAATTTCCATGAAATTTGTTACTATAGCTCCTAAATATGAACAACTTTTAACTACGCATACTAATACTATTATAGGTACATTCGAAATTTACTCTGTTTGTCTATCTGTCACCTTTTCAAGCTGAAACGGCTGGACTAAAATTTGGCATGGAGAAACTTTGAACCATAAGGATGGAAATAAGTTTTGGTCGCGATAACCGACATCCACGCGGGCTAAGCCGCGGGCAGAAGCTAGTCTATTAATCAATATAAACGTTTGCAGTCTTACAAAAAGAGAAACATCTGTTAAGCAAAAAATATACCAAAAATAATACAAACTCGTTTTAGCAATCTACTTGCTCATTTTTGCTCAACAGATGTTTACCTTTTTTATAGTTAGACGGATGATTTTTAAGTGGACTTTAATGAGTAGTTAAATATTTTTAAATACTTATATGATGACAGTTATATTACCTGTAGAATCAGGTCTTTTTCTTATATGACGTAGATAGTGTAGAGTGGTGGCTTAATACGTTGATACTTTCCCAATATGGGACTATTTATTCCAATCTTTCGTTTCCCATTCACGCTCATTTTCTTAATTTTCAATACCAGAATGGAAAAATGCAATTTAGAAATGCATAAATGATTATATTAACAGAAATTGATTCTGAAATGATATATTGCTTTAATGCGATATCCATTTAATTATAGTTCTAAATCCAGTGCATGCATATAAATCAATATCAATATATAGTGGTGCGATAACATTGCGGTCGGCTTCAATATGATTGACGCGGGATCATGGAATCAACTTATCACGGAGCAATGGAATTATGGCTTCCAACTAACATCATGCCAATTAGCCTTCATTGTTGTGCATAGTATATAGAGGTATTATATAAACATGTTCTTGGCTTAGGGGTGGGCTGAGGGCCCCCACCGCTGCACCTTGGGTATTACTATACTTAGTTTCTGCCACATAATTTTATATCATGTGTTATAACAATAGACTCAAAATTATATAAAAATAAATAAATAAATAAAAATAAATAAATAAAAATAAATATATAAGGACAAATCACACTGATTGAGCTAGCCCCAAAGTAAGTTTTAAACTTGTGTTATGGGATACTAACTCAACGATACTATATTTTATAATAAATACATATATAAATAAACACCCAAGACCCAGGAAAATTTGAAAAAGGCCATTTTCCAAATTGACCTGGCTGGGTATCGAACCCAGAACCTCCGGATTGGCGGACTAGCGTGTTGACCATTACACCACGGAGGTTGTCAAAAAAATAAAATAAAAATACTTTAGGTTAGTGAAGATTTTGTCTACAGAGACATTTAAAAAATAAAATTATGTCAAACTATGGCTATGACCTCAGGTTATGACAAAAAAATATGACAAGTCATTATAAAGAAAAAATGTTATGAGTTAAAAAATTTTGAAAATCTAGTTGATCCTGGAAATAGCTCGTAGATAATAAATCAATGCTCAGATATTCGGAGTTTGACACAATTGTAATCGCGACCCTTGGTTCTCCTAAAAGGGAAAAATAGTAATACTAAGTGATTGTATGTGTGTGTCAAATATGTTCACAAGTTCATTAAGATCATTAAAAATTTTTTTTGAAAATTTTTTAAAAGATTTTTTTTGTAAAAACAAGAACAGCGAAACGTTTTATTACTTTCTTACTCTTAGTGTTTTTCCGAAAAAAAAATACAATTCCAATTCACCGATTGATAAAGTTGTTAAATCTAAAAAATAAAATAAAAAACCTCAAGTAAACGCCAAAGTGGAAAGTACACAAAAAATTACAAAATGAAAAAAATTAACGTTTCAGATACGTAGGTAGTTATCTAAATATGAAACTGCGACTCGGTAGAAAGTTAAAAGAGCGAGATGTAGAGTCAGCGAATATTAAAAATCGCTTACACTTGAACCGGGCTATTACGCCGTTTACCTGAATTCTGAGGTAAAAGACGAACGCATTTGTTCAGAAACTCGATCGTTGTAAAATCTTTTTTCAATGTATCTTATTACCAACCTGGGATAAAAAGTTTTAAGTGGTGCAAAACCTGAAAATGACACTTTTGACTGATTTGTTTATTGTTTTATATAGAATCTTCCATGCTGGTCTGGGACAAAAGAAAGAACTTACAATGTACCAGCTGCTACTCTTCCCGTGCAGATCGTAAGAGTCGATCGAGGGTCTGGGAGAAACTATGATCATGTTAATAGGCGATGCGGCTAGCACCCCATCACTATTTTGATTTCTTTTTCCCCCTTCCGCCTACCATCACGCTAGAAATGGCCTTTGGGTCTTGCAGTCTTGGGCTCTGTCTGCTTGGTCAAGGAAAGCTTGATATAATATAATAACTTTGAACACGGGTGTGAGTCTTCCACCTCTTTTTCAAGTCGTGCTACAATTGCATTCCCAAGGAGGGTTAACGTCGGCAGGCGGCCGGTCGTAAAACTATAGCCAAATCATTTAATCTTCTCCAACGCAAGGTCTTTGGCATCCTTGGGTGACCATTACATGTATGTAATATTTGGAGATGAAAAAGCTGGAAAGCGCACCCCAGGCTCCGAAACAGCACAGCTGAGGATGCAACTGGATGGATCGCGCTTGGATGAAGAAGAAGGATCGAATATTTCTATGATGTTGCACTACTTGATGTTTAAACAATGAGGTGGGTACCTCAACAGCATTCTTACACATAGGTACGAGTATATCTGAAAAGTATAGGGCTGTATTAAATTTACTGTATATAACAGATGACAGAATGGCAGGTTCTGTATGTCAGGACACTTCATACTTTTCTGTCCTTCGCCATCTCTATTCTAACTTTAACTTTTAGTTCTTCATGTCCTTCATGTTTAGTTCTTCACGTGGGTTGCTACACACTTATTTGGGCCGGCATTGTCGGTTCGGCAGTTTTTGTCAAACAACAAAGCCGATCCGAAGCAATATTGGCTTTTCCCCCTAACATTCATCTACTACATATTTGATTTTACCGTCCGACCGGATAAGTGTGTAGCAACCCTATTTTTTTTACATACATGCGAACTACTATTGTCCTGACTTAGAACTCGTGTAAAACTGGATAAATTAGTAGTTACTATGGGAGGTATTAGTAGGCAAATCTTATGATTATTAATTTTGACTTATATGTATTGTACAGTCTTTAACAAAAACTGTTTGTGGATACTAAATTAATTCCTAGAAAAGGAAATTAAACTCGTAGCTGATTTCCTATCTCAATGATATCCATTTCTCATAGAATAATTTGAATAAATTTTGACTTGGATTATAACAATCTCGTCAAGATATTAGAATCATTGAAGTAACTTCTATGAATAATATTTTAGTAGATATGCAGTGTTTTGCTGAAATTCGAAATATACAATTAATTCTCTTTTAATCAAAAGACTGTGTTCTTAATTTAAACTTTGTTGATTCTGCTTCTTTGCCATAGCCCCTGAAAATAAATGATCAGTATAGATATCCGACTGCTTACCCCAAGTTAAGTGTACCTAATATTATATTTATTAGATGACAAACTCATTTTGTAGAATTGCATCTTCACTTATAAGGCTAGGTACCATTCTTTCCGTAGCGAAGAGAAAAGAAAAGGGGTGCTGTGAAGTATAAAACCGAACAAAATATTTCATATTACATGTAGAATATAATTACCCAAGGTATAATTCCAGCCAATCCCTAAGCAAATTCAGGCAAACCGCAATAATGTGGAAGTATATAAGAACCTCATAAGAACTAGATGACTTATAATCGAATGACATGGAATAAGGGAGAACTCAAATAGGAAATATTTAATTTCCTACTGCACTTTCTCTATATTGCATAGAACTTACTGAGTAGTCACCTATATTTATAATCCTAACACAGGCCGTTATCGCAAGCACACAATAGACCAGGGGATAAATAAATTGCAGCGCATTCAGTCTCGTACGAGTAAATGACATTATCTGGCGACTGGAGTGCGGCCAGCTTGTGCACAGGGCACACTGCTTTGACATAGCAAATTTATTGAGGTATACCTTCTTGTTTATTAACATTGATATGGAAAGATCTTGGACTGCCTCCGTGGTCCAGTGGTCAAGGCGTTTATCTTGTGATCCGGAGGTCGTGGGTTCAAATCGCACTGGGAATCATACGTTGTAAAAAGTTGTTTCCAGTCTGGTTAGGATATTGCAGGCTTGAACTACCTGATTATCCGAAAAAAGGTGTAAGGCGTAAGGCTGTGGGACTGGAACGATATCTGGCGTTTGTTTAAACTTATCCTAGGATTGGTTCTGGTCTAGCCTTTGGTTTGGGCTGGTAAGACGGCAGTCATTCTGGGATAGAATCTCTGAAAGATCTTGAAAGTGTGGGTTCCGATCTAGAATAGAAACATTACACCTCTTCCTGTATATTTAAAGACGCGAGTAAAGACTAAAGACTGACTTAGGGCAGCGTCTGATTGTAAAACTTTTCTTACAAATGCATTTTTAAGGAGAGTTGATGACAGACAGTGTCCGGTCGTAAGACTATTAGTTTAATACTTCCGATTATTCCCCTTCACTTTGCACGGACTTTTGCATTCTTGGGTGACAATTGACATGTATTTAAAATCCTTGGAGAATAAAAAGCCCGATAATTTCAGGCTTCAAAGCAGCTGAAAATGGAACCGATGAGAAGACGATCATTTCAAGATCAGTGGTATCACTCTGGAGTATCACTTACTTACTAAACGTGATGCAATATTTAAAAGTCAATATCTTACCTGTAACTGGGTACCGGCCAAGCGTGAGCCGCGCACGGAAACCGGACGTCTTGCCCGGCTTGTACCCGGCGGGATCGTGCCTCGACCGCCACGCGTGGCCTGACGCCACCTTTTGGTTCTGTCACTATTATGTGACCTGGGGAGGTAAAAGCACATTATCAAACAGATACATAAATGCATCACGAGGTAAAAATAAGAATTTTAGACCTAGATCGCTTTTTCCATCTTCTCGCCGACCATCACGCTAAATTGGGCCTTTGGGTCCTGCGGCCCTGGGCTCTGTGTGCCTAAAGCTGCAAGACCCATAATGCTCTGTCTGCCCCATTAGGAATAAACACGTGAGAGTGTACCTATACATATATATTAGACCGAGAGCCTCTCTCAAAGAGACTTAAAAAATCTTAAAAATATTAAAAAAATCCATTACATTGAATTTTATTTTTGATCCTATTTTTAGAGTTCATCAGCAACACTAGAAGTTCCTAGATGTGATGGACTGGTCAACCAAGTGACGTAAGTACGATTACGAAGTAAGGTTTTGTCACATACTCAGTAGTTGGACTGCCTTTTTTGCAATTGCATTATTTCTGCTTAGGTACGTAGATACTCGTAAAATTATGTACGTATAAGCGTCAATACTGTATTGGTAAAGTTTTCTTTTGGTAATATTTAGGTTAAAAGCAAAGACCGAGTATCCGTATCAGTACGTTGTGCGGATCAGAGCAAAGAGAGATTCCCGGAAACTCGGAAATCGTGCACACACAAACTATTCTGGAAAGTGCAGCGGAGCAGGTAATAAGGCAAGTGTGCTCACCGGAAAAGTTCTGAGGTGCACTACTTCGTTGTATAGACTTCAATGGATTTGTCAAGATGCCAGATTTTACGTTTATCTTTTTGACAAATGAATTCTTTCAAATGATGCATTCTCGTATTTAGTTAATCTAAGTGTTGTCATTTTAACCTAATTTTCGGAAAGAAGCGGTTCTCCATGATTTATTTGCAACTAGGCCACTCGAACTATGCTGGACCATCCCAGACTGTGAACTTACGCCCCTACAACCCCGGCTGGTTTGAGTCATCTTCGGACTTCTTATCGAGTCGAAATGGTTTGATTGTATCTTCGGACTTAAAAGTTCTTTTGGTCTACTTGCCTACTGATTCATTAATTTCTGGTTATCGATACTCTTGTTATCTTCAAACAAATAACCATACAATTATTCACTTAAATGGTTTGCAGACTGTCTGCGCAGCACAAAGGCGGTGTCTTTGCCGATATTCTAGAAGCCATTTGGACAAACGAAATTTACAAACACCAGATTGTCCAAGCATATTTCGAACCGAAATATTCTATCTGACCAAAAAGTATTTTTAGACAAAAAATATCTAAATCCAATACACTGCTAGCAATTGACATAGTTCTTACAAGAAATTTATTTTGACACAAACTTTTATACACAAAATACCAACGAAATAGTATTAACCGCTTGTTCAGTACATTTTATGTACCAGAAGTTAAAAGCTACTGTAGAAGCGTGTCATATTTTGCGGTCCGTTTAAAAGTTCAAATGGTCCGCGGACATGTGAAAGTGACAGACAAATAAATCGGCTCTGAAAAGTTGGGCTGTTTGCAGACCGCTCTCAACTCCGCTGACTTTATTAGCAGTTATTTCAAAATTTACAACAAGACCAAAATGAAGGTATACAATTAAAAAAATATATATCTTGACACAAAGAAGGTCAGTATATTTTTGATTTGGTGACAAAATAATAAAAATGAAAATAATCAAATACCATGAAATAAAAAATCGATAGGAAATAAGTCAGATAAAGTTAATAGCATCCCTAGTTTCCCAACAGCCAACAGCTTTGGACGCCAAGGTGCGCTTTCCGGCTTATTTTCTAAAGATGTTAATTTTGTATTGATCATACAAAACAGGCCTGTACGTAACTACATTAAATTAAACGCTAAAGTGAGTCCAGTCTTGGTGTTTTACTATAATTCACTATAATGAAAATAACAACTAGACTAAGTATGCCTTGTACTTGATTCAAGTACTTTCGTAACCTTTGCTTACATGTATAGTTTTAATAGCCGTTCGTATCCAACAGCTGGGCAAAGGCCTTCCCTCTTTTCATCTAGAGCTCTCTGTTCCTAGTTTTAATTTTCTTAGTATTTATTATAACGTAATACATTAATTATATTATAATTAGGTATATAATATTCTGGAAGAAAATGCTAATCCCATCACTATTTTGATTCTCTTTCAATCTTTTCGCTCACCATAACGCTAAAAGTGGCCTTTGGATCTTGCGTCTTTAGGCTTAGTCTGCTTAGAGCCGCAAAATCTAAAACGCTTTAAGCCCTGAAGGGTAAATACGTGATTATGTATCTGTATCTGTTTTTATGTTCTTATTTTGATTGAGTTATTAGTAGAATTCTGAGTTTAAAGTAAAGTTGACTTACCAAAGTACTGGCTGGAGTACATGTTTCCGGTGATCCGGTCCCGGACCCGACACCGGAACGTGGTGTACCGGTCGTCTGGACTTACAGCGCTGATGTACAGCGAACCATCGTCCAGGCGCTGGTATTTTGGACCTGTGCGAAAAAAAATCTTTTAACAATAAAATAGTTTTGCATGTATGTTTACCTACTCATTCAACATTTCAAGATTTTTCAGAAGTGAAGCAGATTGAAGTAGCGGTGGGCCGGGTACATAGCATGAAGAACTGACCGCCAATGGGGCAGAAAGGTTCTCGAATGGCGGCCACGTGCCGGCAAGCGCAGCGAAGGACACCCACCTGCTTTATAGGTGTTATGACGACCTGAGCAAGGTTGCAGGAAAACACTGGATGCAGGCCACTTCCGATCGGTCGTTTTGGAAATCTTTAGGGAGGTCTACGTCCAGCAGTGACTTCCAGTGGCTGATATGACGATGATAATGAAGAGTTTTCAGAAAGTAAGTATGCAACAAATGTAAACGTCATTAATACTTAGGTTTCGGAATAACATTAGTAATTAAATTGGGACCCTTAAAACTTCTACTAGGACTAACTTGCAAAATTTTTTGGGACAAGCTCGATTAGCAAGCCATTACCCAGGAACATAGATTCATAAATTGTCTAATACCAAGAAATTTCCAATTGGAAAATATTATTATGCTCAACTAGATGATTCTTGAGTCTTTTTGTTACGTCTCTGATTATATTCATTAAATCTAAATTTCTCTAAACATCGAAACATTTAAAATAGACAATACCACGCATCAAAAAGTCTATTCAAGATCCGTTTAACTCCTCGGATTTTCCTCCAGTGAAATGAGATTTGTGATGAAAATGTAATTGCGTGTGTCGCGCCCCACTTGACAAGTGTTTTGATGAGTTTCGTGAGAAATATTTTACATATTCGCATTTATCGCGTTATTTTTCGTGACGCAGACATATGGCTTTGCTCATTTCGGGGATATTCCCTTTAAATTGTGATACGTTTGCGTAAATATGATTCTTAGGGCGATGTTCCTATAAAGCTGGACGGAGATGTGTGGAATCAAAATGATGTTATTGACTAATAGCAAGGATTTCATTTTCTAGTTTTCTGCTCAGCACTGCTCAGCTTCGGTCGAGACTGGCATGGTTATTATGCACAGAGACCCTACCATCTATAAACTGGATTATTCTGTCTATGCTTGCATGTACCACGCAATGAAGTAGTGCAGAGTTCCTAGTAAAATCATACTTTTTTGGGGGCATGAAGATCTTTGGCTTACTTATACTTGCCTAAGTATAAGATGACACTGATCTCGTCATCAGTGTACCAGTCTGTGCCGTCTATTCTGCCGGTACAGTGTGCAAAGACCACACAGCGAAGAGTTTTGTGTTTATTTTTGAGAATAATGCTAGCTTTGGCTCTCTTACCTAAGTATTTGAGGACACTGATCTCGTCGTCAGTGAACCAGTCTGTGCCGTCTATTCTATCGGTACAGTGCGCAGAGACCACGCAGCGAAGAACTGCGGAGTTTCCCGCTATCACGTACTCGTCTGGGACGTGGACTTCCCATGGTGTGTTTATCACTGTGAACAAAAATCTTCTATTTATTACAGGAACTAGATCTTAGTATTCTTGTCATCCCATCCATATACCATTTACTGCAATCCTACACCGCTTGTGTGGTGATCATGAGCAGATCTTTCTTTTTATTTAAAGAGCCCTTTAGTCTAGCGGTAGACATATATACCTAGGCAGTAAAAAAGAGAAGAAGAAGATATTGCACATTATGTTTTCGTCAAACCTTTCGTAGGATACTGGTTTTTTCAGTTGTTTCTTACATTTTTAGAGCTAACTGTAGGTATTATTCAGGAAACGGAGATGACATCATAAAATATAATAATAAACTTGAGTTTTCTAGAGCACATTATATTTCTCTGTTTATATTCTGTGTGCCACACGAAATAAGTATCTTATTTTGTGAAAACAAAAATACACACACACAATAAGTACCGAAAAATACACTTTATACCTTACAATCTACCCATATGTATATGGGTAGACCCATATACTCTACAGGAGATGGTTTTCTAGTATTCAAATTTTTCTTGTATTAAATTTTTTCTTGAAGTTGAGTCCATGATACTGATTACTTTTATACTTAACAATTTTTTTTGCATGCAGTTGAGTTAAGGCACCTGAAAGTGAGGAGTGCTTAATTTTATTTAAGATGAGATGTCCAAAGTATGTGTGTTTATAAACGAAGTTGCAGGTAAACCCTAGTTCGTCGAAAAAATGGGACGCAACTTCTTTGTCCTCCTCGACCCCTTGATATCAGATGAAAAAGTGAATTACTTTTAAGGGGTCTGGGGCGTGCAAACTATGCAAAACAGATTAGCGAGGTCTACTTGTATAAAACCGTAATAAAACCATTAAAATTGGCTGTAGCTTTACAGCCAGCGGCATGCCTGATGACAGGGTTCCTTGGGAATCGGCATATGTGCGAAAACTTTGACAACAACTTGCTCTTGTGAAACTAAAGAACAATGTTAGAAGTAAATATCTATTTTACTCTTAGTAAGTGAAAGTCACCTAATTTAGGGTACGAGTAAGAACGACTACAAGTTTTGTAACACTGTGAAGTTTTTCCATAAACTTGGCGAATGTTACTTTTATAAGGACTGTCACCTGGTGTAGCTCCAAGTTTACTTCTTAATTCGACTTTTAGGATGTTGTCGAAGTGAATTCGGGCACTTTTGCTTTTACGTTAAATTCAATTTAAAACTTATATTAATTATTCATTTAGAGTGCTTTAAGCATAATTAAATAATGAATTATTGCTTCTATTGGCTTTAATTTTCTTGAAATTATGGCTGTTTTATTTTACGTGACTTACTTGGGTTCCTAAAGAATTTTGTTATCACGAATGTGATAAAGTAACCTGCAAATAAGACAGCATACTGATTGCTATGGACCTACAAAGTATTTCATTGAAGTACAATATTAAGTATTTGACCGATTGCATAATAATTTAATGTAAGTGGATTTCCTATGCATTATTACAACGTTTCCTATACTCAATGAGGCGGAAAACATCAAATTATACGCTACAAACTAGGGATTAACATTTCAGAACGACTACTGCTGAGAAGATACGCTGAAAGTAATTCTGTGTATGTTTATGTGATTTAGAAGCATACTCGTAATACAAGCTTAGTGTACAGTAAGGAGTGTTTTTTTTTTTTTTTTTTTTTTATGTTATAGGGCGGCAAACGAACGAGCGGGTCACCTGATGGTAAGTGATCACCACTGTCCATGGACAACTGCAACACCAGGGGTGTAACAAGAGCGTTACCGGCCTTTCAGGAAGATATAGACTCGTTTTTTGAAGGTTTCAATGTCGTATGTTTAGTGGTGTCCATTTATTTATTTAAAGCCATGTGAAACTTAAACAAAATTCTAGTTTTGGATTCAACTATACAGATTACTCACTGTTTAAAACGATATTGTGCCTAGGTAAATTGGTTTTCCTCCTACGCAGAAAACTATATTAATCATTCATATCAATATTGAAATTCCTAAAATTAATCTCGTCAAGAATTTAATTACAACAATTTCAATTAAGTCCGTCGTTTATCATTCCGATTCATTTAACTTTATTGCTGTTGATCCTTCGGAACATCATTCAAATATCCGACATGGCTAAAGTTTTAACAAGTTGCGTGCCCCTAACTTGTGTTATAACCCGTCTGTCTGTCCGTATCCTACTCTGTCACGGATCCCTACTTGTGTCGCAAATTAGATCTCTTACGACCGAATGTTCAAGAAATAAGTTTGTTAGTTAACCCTTAATTGGTCGCGCGGGGTGCCATACATCATACAATGTGTTTTTATAATAAAATATAATAAATATTTAGTTGTTTAAGAAAAACTATGTTAGTTGGATAATATATTTTTAAAAAATTAATTCATAGGTTGAAATGATCAGCAGTTGTTAAAAAAAATTCAGCGACCTCCAGTAAGTCCTCCGTCTGATGAAAGGATATGTACTCGTATTTGTACATATAAGAAACATGTTTCATGTTTCTGACTTCATACTTTAAAAAAAAATTATGCTGCCTGTTTTTCTCGATAGCTTCCTAAAATAGTGTCCAGTAATGTAATGAGCGACGATGGTTTGTGGATGGTCGAGATTGTGGAGCATGTTAAGGGTACTACACACCACACACCCCAAGCAAACCACTTATGCATAACAATCCTAATATTTTTTTCATTATTAGCGTTTTAATAGCTTTGTAGTACAATTTACAGTGCACATAAGGAATTTATCGTTACATGGTCTTCTAGCTATGTGAATCTACGAGAATTATTGTTTAGAATATGTTTCCCTATTATTGCGGATGTATGTACTACAGGGAAATTAAAGTCAAATTAAGCTAGCTACTAGTCCCTCGTGTCATGATACAGAATGGATGGTACGTGGTAAATACCAAACTCTCTACCAACTTTGCGGTCATATGAGCGTTCAGGGTGCACTTGACTTTATATGTAATACAGATATATATACCGCGATCTGTTGGATGATCATGGAGGATGGAGATTTCATAAGGGAGGGTTTTCTAAACGCATAATTAAAGAATGGAACACTAGTATAGAAAATTGGCATGGCAAGACCTAGTCGTGGATCAAGGAAGAACAATGAAGAGAAAATAAAGCTTTTATTTTGCTATGACGTAACAGTAGTGATAAAGAGACTTTTTGTTCATAGACTATACATAGGCATAAAAGGATACTTTTGGTTGTTAAAGCATATTAGAGATGGAGCTACTAGTATGAAAGAAGGTAATTTCGTAGCGGTGCCGCTTAAATTTGGTAAGATGGCGGTATAAGCGTTCATTTTCTACGAACAAACAAGCGCCATCTCTGTCCTTTTCTATTTGTTCGTCCATGACTACACACATAAGCGGGCCGGCATTAATCGGCACAGCCGGGCGGTATAATCGAATATATGTAGATGAATATTCGGGAAAAGCCGATTGATCTTCACAGTCGGCATCAACAGTGGGATGACATTAATCGGCAAAGCTAGGCAGTAAAAAGAATATATACAGTTGACTGCAAATACTTACTGCCGAATCTAATGACGTCTCAACCTGAATGAACTATTGGCAGAAGCCGAATGAAGCCGAACAAGTGCAGTAATTGCTTCGGATCGACTTTGTCAGTTCGGCAGTACTTGTCAAAACAAGTAATGTCGAACTGACAATGCCGGTCCGCTTATATGTGCAGCAAGCCTAGGAAGGTGTTAAGAGCGCTTTCTATTATTTTACTTACCAGCATGGACATGTACATTCCTGGACAGCACAGCGAACCCGCTGTTGAATTTGATCCTACACCTATATGTGGTCGCGTGGGCATCCCGCCGGTACCGGTCTGCCGGGAACGGGGACAGCTCCAGAGAACCGTTGGCCAGCACCCTGCGCAGGCCAGGCAGTGACGTCACGGGAGAACTGTCTAGTAGAAGCCAGTCCAGCTGAAACAAATCAAATAACGTCATTGTTGGTTCCACCGTTTGTTAATTTAATCATTAATGAAATGTCTCGTAATATAAACTATACAGTATGTCTAATTAAAAATATGTAATGATAAATTTCGCCACGAGTGAGATTTGAACTCACGCCCACTCACATTTGTACTGTAAGTGCACTTACAATTCTGCTACCGTGAGTTCGAATCACCCTGACGAATTTCCTCATCATAATATAACTTATGCATTTTAAAACAAGCTTAATTATGTACACAATATGTGCTTTTCCTTTCTTCCGTTTTCTGCTTTTATTTAAGTACGAGTACTTACCTATTTATTATATTATTAGCAGAAAACGGGAAAAAATAATCTCTCAATTTCGCACAAACTGCAGCAACTTTATTATCAAGCAGGGTGCCAAGAAAAATAGAAAAGAAGGCAAATAACATCCACCACTGTATATTAAGAAGAGAACTATACCCAAGACAATATGCTCTGCAAGATGCTGCGCGAATTTTAAGTCATTGCCCAACTTTCCTTGAAAAAAGAAAGTTGCTTCGTAAGGTTTTCTGACAGTTAAATACGTTACTGCGATATTTATAACGCTTGAGGGAATTTTTGGGTACGTTATAAGCCCGAATTTTCGTCCCCTGTGTGTCTTTCGCATGCCAACGGTCCCACTTTTGTTTCGAAGTAAATATTTGTCCTTTCGGCGGCACTGACGCGTCCTTGTGTTTTAGGAAAATCATTTTGCGTAATAATATTGTCCTGTGGATTATGCATCAGCAATTTAGGTTCGTATTTACTACGGATATTTACGTCGGATTCCGGAAAAATGTTAAAAGTTTTAATTAAATTCGTTTTTTTTTACAAAGAGCAAAAGTTTTAATAAACGCTGTCTAGAATGACATTTCTGTAATGAAATGACGTTTAGGTACCACTTTTGTCAACATTTTTATCGACACGTGCAGCGGCTTGCGGATATTTTTTTCCTTTTGTTAATATAAATTAATAAATCATCATTCATCATCATCATTTCAGCTGCACAACGTCCACTGTAGGACATAGGCCTTTGGACATAGGCCTCTCCCCTGAATTTGTAAGACAAGTCGTCTGACCCCTAGTGGGTGTAATTAATAAATAGTTAAGAGTAAAAATTATTATTTAAGCACATACCTACCTAATAATTTACATATGGTAGAGCTCAGGTTTGAGTGTAAAATATACTAAAATCATATTTTTCGCTTTGTTACATGTTGATTACTTATATGCATGAAATCAATCAATATATACTTAGGTAAATTCTAGCAAAAAGTGAATCCACTTGTAGAGCTTTAAATCGAGTTCCCGCTTATCATCGAGTGTGTCCTCAGTCCCATAAACTAAATCTAGGCTGGCGATAGTTTGCGCAGCGAATGTGCAAATTTGCATTTTTCTGCACCATTTGCCGGCTCCCCTTCGGCCTGCAATGCACAGCGAAGCGAAACACTCGGTTTATATTTTATACTTTTTAGAAAAAAATGGAAATCATTTTGTCATGGTTGTTTTTTTATGGTTTCATTTATTTGTACCAAAGTAACGATTTCTAATAGTAAACACAATAAGATATATACTCATATTTCTCGCTATCGCAGGACATATTTTACTAACATATGACTCTATTATGTGCTTATTTAGACATTTACATTAGGTACTTACTACTTGATTGTTAGTGTTAAAAGGTGACAAAATTATGTTATAGTAATTTAAAAAGTTGACTTTACTTAAATTTGTTATATTTGCAAATTTCTTGTATATTTTCAACGAAAATACAGGTATATATCTCTTTCTTCTCTCTATATCTGCTCTACTTAGAAAATTTTAAGTTATTATGATGGCTAATTTATTGGTTACATAATATTAATGCTTAATGATGAAATTGTAAACCACAAAGTGGTTTGGTTTGTTCAGTGGTTGAGTTGGAAAGTGACAAATTTTAATCACCTTATATAAAAACACCTAAATCAATTATAAAATATATACATTCGGATATAAAATGTTAAACAAGATACTATCAGCTTTATTGCAAATCAATACAAGAACAATTGAACGTACAGTTCCATTGCAATGAGTTTTTCCTCTCTGTTCTTATTTAATTAAAATCAGAGCGTTTATTCAAAGCACGTTTCATTAAGTTCAGGACAAATTCTTCTTAATTAATTAAATAATTTCTCGGCTAAGCTTATTTTTACGTCCCTAATGATGTTTTGTTTGTGCCCTTGCCACCACCCCCCACTTCCAACCCCAACTAGGCACCTCGTTGAATATTTTAAACGGCTCAACTTTCCGAGTAGCTGGCACGTTAAATCTAGAGCTCAATATGTTTGACTAGAGGTCTAGTTATAAATATTGAGCTCTTTCTACCTTGTTTGATAAACAATTGGTTTTGTAAATTAAAATATGAATGCCAAAGAAGTAAAAAAAAACGGGCAAGTGCGAGTCGGACTCGCCCATGAAGGGGAACCCTTAGCAGCAAGTAACATAATATAAAAGTTCTAAAGGTAAATTGCGGTTTAGGATTTATGACGTATTAAAAAATAACTTTCTATGATACCGAGACCGCTATAGTTTTAATTGAAAGTACATACTTTGAGGTATACACCACATTTTTTTCAGAATTATGTTAGTAATATTTCAAAAGTTACGGTGGGGGGACCTCCAATTTTAACTTTGTACTTATTAGATTATCTCAAGACTGGGGGGTTTGATGTACATAGCTTCAAAGCAGTTTTTGTTGCATTTTAAAAGACCTTTTTCAACAATACCACTCATTTTTCGTTGTATGGGAAAAATAAAAAAACCGGCCAAGTGCGAGTCGGACTCGCGCACCGAGGGTTCCGTACAAACCTGCAAGGTTTAGTATTTGGTATGAATTACAATTTAATACCTCTACGCGTTTATGAGGAAATGGGTAGTAAGTTTAAAATTATTAAAAAATATATATTATGTGATGTAACTAAAAATTTATGTTTTTCGTAATTTTTCCTTTATCTATGCTATAAGACGTTGCTTAGTACCAAATTTCAAGATTCTGAGTTCACGGGAAGCACCCTGTAGGTTTTGATTCCCTTGCAAGTGTCGAAAATTTGCGGCATAAACGGCTGTATCTTTTGATTGCGTTGGCTTAGAAGTTTGATTTTTTCACAGCTTCAAGAGACAGTAGACCTGAGTAATTGATATAAATTTCAGCTTCATACCTCCACGCGTTCCTGAGAAAAAGGGTCTTGACAGACGGACGGACGGACGGACAGACGGACAACAAAGTGATCCTATAAGGGTTCCGTTTTTTCCTTTTGAGGTACGGAACCCTAAAAACGGTTTTTCATAATTTTAAAAACCAACTTTTGGAACTTCAATATCTATCTCTTCATCAATTTTCGTGACAATCTGTGCAGTAGCGGGGGAGTACGAGCCCGGACGGACAGACAGACGGACGGACGGACGGACATGACGAAACTGTAAGGGTTCCTTGTGGACTACGGAAAACTAATAAAACCGGTCAAGTGCTAGTTAGACTCGTACATGAAGGGTTCCGTACATCCGCACAATGTTTTAAATCCCTAAAAAAAATCACGTTTCTTGTATGACGACACCTTTAATTTTTAACTTTATCTTATTTTTAGTATTTGTTCTTATAGCGGCCACAGTAATACATAATCGGGGTAAATTTCATGTATTTATTTAATGTTTACATTACCAAATAAATAATAAATTTATATTGTCACCATCGAACTGATTAAGTAAGACTTAGAATTACATAGTTATTCCTTTAAAATAATAATGAAAACAATAAATATGTTTGCTTGCAGTGCTTTTAGATTAAAAAAATATAGCTTGTTTTTTACTATGTATTTATTTTGCGTCCAATACGATGAAACTTAATAAATACACCTTCCACCCACACACTCCACATTGATGTAATGTTCGCGGAACCACCGTTTTAATATCGGTACCAGATTGGCTGATATTTTTGTAGTTTGACCTCGTCGACTGCAACCTTTGCGAAAATTACAAATGCTTTAGGTATTTAGTGCCTTGTCAAATTTTGCCACATTTTTTTAGTAAACCTTTTTGAAAACCTTAAAACCGTAAAATTTTGCATGTTTTCAATTTTGTATTAGGTCGAACAATTCCTCAGAGCATACCCCATGATAAATGCGATAAAAAATGCACAAGGACGCAACATAAAATAAAATAAAATAAACATCCCTACGTCAGAGCCAAAGGATCGAGACGGCCAACGAGACTCTTCTTTCTTCTTCTATGAATCTCTATCCTGGGCGTCTTCTGCCACTCCTACTTTATATCATTTATAATATACTCCTATCTATCCATTTTACCAAATATGCCTCACTAGCTGATGCCCGCAGCGTTACCCGATCGGTCAAATTTTTGACACCTTCACTGAAACCTTGCATTTTCCCGGGATAAAAAGTATCCTATCTGTTAATCCAGGTAATTATAAGCTATATCAGTGGTTAAGGCCGTACCTAAATTTTCCGGGGTCCAGTGCTGCCCCCATTTTAAATAAATCATTTTAAAAAAAACGGAGACATCATTTAGAATTTTGCAACTACCAGGTCCTAGATATCCCTTCAAAGTATTTTATAAACTACTGCTTACAGTTTATAATAAGAACGTTAAGCTTTACTACGCACATTAGCCAAAAGTGGCCGTTTTTCGCAAATGTGCGTAGTAAAGCTTAACGTTCTCACTTCAAAAAGTGAAGAAGCAGTAGTTCATAAAATACTTTGAAGGGTTATCTAGGACTTGGTAGTAGCATAATTTTAAATGATGTCTCCGTTTTCTTTGGAATGATTTATTTTAAATGGGGCAGCACTGGACCCCGGAAAATTCAGGTACGGCCTTAAAAATCTAATTTTGGGATCCACCTCGTGCTTCATTATCTCAAAACAAATTATAACTATATGAAGGACTGTTTAGTTAAGAAATAAAGAAACCCACCTATAGATAATTGAAAATTTTAAATACGGAAAAAGGAATTAAACAAATTATGTGACACTCGTATTATAATGAAAAGGATTCATTTCTTGCCTATTTGTTGTACCTTTGGCGTCGACTTCGTTTTTAGCCACTTTATATCGCAGTGAATTTGTACATATAGAAATAAATTGGACGTATCGATCGTACGACCAATTCATTTCTGTATATAGTCCTAATAGAAACTAATACAGAAAATCCCACTTCACATAAAAGAAGACGAGGAGAATACGTAGTGAAGGAGAGGAGGACTTTCATGACCGATCGACACGTTTTCCGGTGTTGCAACCGCGACCCATCAGTGGGTCGCGATGCGACCCATAGATTGGGAAACAGGGCTATGGTACATTCCAAATTTAATTCCAATCTGTTTAGCCGTTTTGGCATAAAAGCAGAAAAAACGTCCATACCTGGAGGTATGGACATACAAACATCCACGTATATATACAATCTTTCGCTTTTTAAAGATTGTAATTAGACGGTCCATGCTAAGCTGGCAAACAACAAAGCAATAGGTTAAATTAAAGGACAACAGACCTTTTATATCTTTTTATCAGTCTGGATGTCCCTTTAAATAATAATACGAGTATCTACTATGTTGTACAACAAAAATATTATAAGGCTTTTTCCTTTTAAATCGATACTCACTTATAATGTAATATTATTGAATTTGCTATTGATTCATTTATTGATAAACTTGCTTACCTTAACTTATCTGTCTTAGTATCTGTAAAAGCTCGTGTTTATTTAGACAAGATAAGTTGATATAAAAGTTTCAAAGTATTTTGTTTTCATACTCGGTATACAAATGTTAGTATTTCGACATGCGAGATTACGGAGGGAGATGTATTTCAAACTTGCCACTTAAACATGAAGTTTGAAGTGTGTTTGGGAACAACTCTCGAGATAATCAACATACTTATACTGAAAGATTAATGTATGTACTCATATTCCGAGCTTATCCATACTTTCATCCATCTTTCATCATAAGTATTTATTTCCTTGATTTATTTTGAGAATAGAAGTACCAAAACGTCTGACCTCCGCAACCCAAAGGGTAGACCAAAATCAATCCTAGGGTAGGTTTAAACAAACGCTAGATGGCGTTTGTTTAAACCTACCCTTTACGTGCCTTCCGAAGCAAGGAATCATCTTTCTTTTCGAATAGTCAGGTAAAACAAGCCTGCAATATCCTAACCTAAGTGGGATTTGAACCCAGGACTTCCGGATCACAAGACAAACGCCTTGACCACTGGACCACGGAGGCAGAGGCGTGGAATAGAACAGTGGTGATTACAAATTGAATTCTCTTATACCGTCACCACACGTTACGCATGCACTTATCTAAATATGACACAATTCAATACGCATTAGGACTCACAACAAAATTCATCATAGTATTCTATTTCGTAAAACAAAAAGGAAAAGGGATCATCCCTTTGAAACTTACAACTTTTATACTTTCTTTGTACTTTCGGCTTTGATGGAACTCGGCTTTGTTTGGGCTGGCTAGTTGGACTTGGAGGAACACAAGGATGTAATCCTGCCTGTAGATGTCACATTTCAGTTCTACACCAAACAATGATACTGTAGGTAAAAAAATAACCTTATTACACGACTATAGAGTGCTATTTCAAACGAACGCATTTGGGATAATCGAGCGCTTGTAAAATACTTATTTGTCGAGACGTTTTTTGAGTGCTGTTGCTTGGTGAACTAGCAATTACTAGATATATATCATAAAGTAATTACTAAAGCGTACACTCCTAGTTCACGACGCGACGATGCGTTTAAATGATAATAAAAAAATAAAAAATCTTGTCTTTTAAAACATAATGTACTTAAATGAAATAGGTATATTTGAACCAGCTGGTCGAGACTCCATTTGAGATGGGGAAGGATGTGCTATGTTTGATATGTCAATAACGAAAAGTCATGGATTGTAAAAACACAGCACATCTTCGCTTGTTTCCAACAGAATCTCAGCTTATCTTCCAGGGCAGCTGTTGGAGGCCTTCAGCGCGTGTAGTGGCTGGTGCTACATCTGCAGATATTTTTATCAAAGGAAGAAACTCCCTCGTTGGGACTTAAGGCCTGTACTTAAGGCGCTGTTATTCGGCAAACTGAGGGGATGAGGTGCGGGGCAGTCGCGAGGTGCCCCGCACGCTATCCACGCTTACGACTGAGGGTAGCGCCAGGCGCGGAATTAGGAATCGTACCGCGCGGACCGCGGTTGAACGTAGATTTTATCGTTTAAAAGAAAAGGGATTAAATCCTAAAAGTATGGACGACCTAGAAAATTTAAAGAGGACTATTACCAGATATCTGTTAATAAAATATTTCAATAGGTCAGAAAAGTACTGTTCTAATTAGTCCGTTAGTTAGATTATCCAAAAATAATGTACCCATATTTTTCAGTTTATCAAAAAAGTAAAAGTTCACAAAGATACAGAGTATCAAAGTTCGAGAGTGGGGGCTTGTGGCGTCACCGATGTGTAAATATCGTACGAAAAATGTTGTACGTTAAATGCGCTGTATCTTCGTTATTTATTATTTCTCAGAGAAAAAAAAACATGTACAATATTTTTTAATAATGTAACCGATAGGCCAAAAATATTTTTTCAGTCATTATGCGTATTATAAAGATGGTATTATTTGGAAGATTTTACTAAAAATGCTGTGTTCGTGATGTATTACTATCGAGCGAAGTTGATTTTATCGTGCAACACATGCGTGGAAGACGTAGACAAAGTTTTTTTTATTATTTTAAACTTTATTGAATACTTTTATTGAAATGCGCATTTTTCGAATAATAGCGCCTTAAGAGATCACAACACGGATCCGACTTTCTCGCCTGAATATCAATTGGGATGATATTGTGCGATAATAAAAGTTTGTAGCTAGTAGTAATAATCTAAGCTATTTTATTATAGAAATATGTTTAGGGAGCTCTTTCGACAAATAAAATCATGTTTATATTTTTAATTTCAGATTTATTTGATTTTGTGTGGAGAGATATACAGAAATGTTTATACGATTGCTTATTTATTTTTGTTCTTTAGCGAAAGTAGAGCAAGGTTTTTGCTCAACAGTGGGATACATGACAGCTTAAAATGAATGAATAAATGAATACTTGCAGGTAATCAAAGTGTCCAAGTACGTGTCGGCCCACGCTCACGATAGCTTTCCGAAGTTACCAGCTACAACATGGAAACTTTATTTTCCGTAACATGTAAAAAACATGTTTACTAGGTACCCATTTTAAACAAGTTACAACTTTATTTGAATAGGTAATAGAAATGAGGACTGGATCTGAATATTATATTATTTTATTTAGTCCGTCAGTTAAATTAGATTATCCAATAATAATGGACCCAAATTTTTCGGTATATCAAAGTAGTAAAAATTCACAAATATCAAAGTTTCGGAGTGGGGAGTTAAAATCATACTAGGTCGTGAAGTCATGCGTAATTTAAATGCGCTGTATTTTTGTCATTGATGACCTCCATGGTGTGCTGATTTACAAGCTAATCCGCTATATTGGAGGGTCTGGGTTCGATCCGCAGTCAGAGAAAGTTGAACAATGGCCTTTTTAAAATTGTCCTGGGTCTTAGATGTTGGTCTATATTTATGTTTATCCATAAAAATATAGTATCATTGAGTTAGAATCCTATAACACAATTTTATAATATAACTCACTTCGGGGCTAACGCAATCTGTGTGATTTATCTCTTTTTATTTATTTATCATTATTTGCTACATAATTTTGTATTATATAAATTAAATACAATATTTTTTAATAAATCTGCCAGACACATGCGTATTATTTTCTAAAAATATGTAATATTTTAGGTGTTAAAACTTACCTATACTTCTATAATGATTTTTGAAGCTAAAGTTTAGCTTTTAGAGAGATGGAGGGTGGAAGGACGCTATTGGAATAAGAATTAATTCAATATTTCAAAAAGCGGCCAAGTGCGAGTCGGACTCACCTATAAAGGGTTCCGTAGCAGCAAGTAACATAATATAAAAGTTCTAAAGGTAAATTCCGGTTTAAGATTTATGACGTATTAAAAAATAACTATCTATGATACCGAGACCGCTATAGTTTTAATTGAAAGTACATACTTTGTAGTAAGTATATACCACATTTTTTTCAGAACTATTTTAGTAATATTTCAAAAGTTACGGTGGGGGGACACCTCAAATTTTAACTTTGTAGGTATTAGATTATCTCAAGACTGGGCGGTTTGATCTACATAGTTTCAAAGCAGTTTTTGTTGCATTTTAAAAGACCTTTTTAACGATACCCCACACGTTGGGTTTGGTCCAATTTAATTTTTTAAATTCACTTTTCGTTGTATGGGAGGCTGAAAAAAAATTTTTTCATAATTTTAAAAACCAACTTTTGGAACTTCAATATCTATCTCTCCAATTTTCGTGACAATTGGTGCAGTAGCGGCGGAGTACGAGCCCGGACGGACAGACAGACGGACGGACGGACGGCCATGACGAAACTATAAGGGTTCCCTGTGGACTATACGGAACCCTAAAAATGGGGTTACTAAATCGAAAAATTTTATTTTTCATTTTTTTTTCCCACTTTGTCAGCATATATACATGTTATATATATACCCATGCAAAACAGCTTTCTTGTACTAACATTCTCTGATGTAAGCCGAGGACAGATAGACGGACATATCAAAACTATTAACTATCGAGTTCCGTCTAGGGTCTTCGAAACTTTAAAAATTTATCATCTGCTTGCCATACTTAGATGACAATGACAATAATTAGGATAATGAATAAAAAATATACATATTACAAAATTAGACACAGAACAAATTAAATATCGAATTGATCATAAACTTAATCGAACACAATATATTGAACTATGTAAATACTGCAAAGCATATTTCATTAGACCCAATCTAAGCCGTTCATAAATTCCCAACATAAGCTCAGTATTTATTAATTAAGTAAATACCGCCTCAATTTATAACCAAACCGTTTCTAAACATAAATTGTTCATCGGCCAATAAGGCTCCATAACCAGCCCCCAGTTATATACAACCATTTGTCCAAAACTTTTGTAATTATATTTTCATTTTGCCCATCTATTGCTTTTGTTTGAAAATTGGAATTTAATATGAGACAGAGGAATTGATTAATGTCGTCCTCCTTACAAATGGAGATGTATTTTATAGAATAGTGAGATTGTATTTATATAATTTATATTGAGCTGTTGATTTAAACTAAAATTGGGATGTGGACTGGGTCTGAAAAATTTTATTTCATTTAGTCCGTCAGTTAGATTATCCAAAAATAATGGACCCATATTTTTGGTTTATCAAATTAGTGAAAATTCACAAAGATACAGCGCGTCGAAGTTTCGGAGTGGGGGTAATTGACGTCACCGTCAAGTGAAAATCGTACTTGATCGTGACGTTACGTGGAATTTAAATGCGCTGTATCTTTGTAATTAGTTGCTAATCAGAAAAAAGAAAAAATACGTATACAATATTTTTTTACAATCTACTTGATGAGCTAAAAATATTTTTTTAAGTCCACATCCTTATTAAAAAGGTATTTGTCTAAAATCGACAATTATTGTGAAATATGTCTCACTGAGTACTTGATTACTTGGTCATTTTCTTTATGATATAATTTATAAAAATACCATAACCGTATCTTAAAACATAATTTTTAGCATTCAAACTGTTTTAATTGCTTCTTTTAATTTTACAGCCTACACAAGATCAGATCAGATGTACTGTACCTAATGCACTGAAGTATCTCACCCATTAGGGTATACTTGATTTTTCTGACATTTACTTGTTTTTCCAAAGTTTATTTATAGACTAAATCCCTATAAACACAACAGTGGGACAAGCCAATGGCCAGTACGGTCTACAAATAGCCATATATATTATAATAATTAACTGTATTATACGTCAAAATGAAATAAGCACACAAGGTCATATCTATCGGAAAAAGTAGGTATCAAAAAACTATGTCGCAAAATCTGAAATAGGTACTGAATAAAATAAACGTTTTCCTGCATTGACGGGTCGCATCGCATACGTTATTCATTTTGAATAATAGACTATTTGTGGAATACGGACTCATAAAGAGCGACTTCAAAGAGCCGCGCCGCTTTGATATCCAAAGCAAGACTCCTCGATAAATCCAATATAAGTGAAAAATACGCTTTTCGTGCCAGGATAATTGGTTTATGAATCAAATGATTTTCCTCTTATTACTGGTAAAAGTATTAAAATGTTTTTCATTTTTCATTGGCGTGTTTTGACAGGTTGCCGAGCAACGCACCTCAGTAGATTTGGCAAAGGCTTTGTAAAACGGAATTCAAGTCAACTTTGGTCGAAATATTTGCTAGTACATTTATAAATATACGTGTTTTCTTACTTAATAACATCTATTACATAGAGTGATAACAATATTTTTTAGTAATGTTAGATATTTCCGCAGTCAGTACTCTATTTTCACTTACTACGGTAATGTAAATGTAATTTACAGTTTGCTGGAGAATCATTTTTGAATGTAGGGGTCAGCATAATACGAAACATAATTATTTCATGTTTCAAGTTTTATTCGTAAAAGAATATTACCTTTTGCTAAAGCGGTGGTTTAAAAATTGCGGTTTAGTGATATTTCGTGACTTAAATTACCGCTCGACCACGATGACATTGACAGTTGACAGATGTTATTGTTTTTCTATAAGTGTAGGCATAGAAAAAATATTCACTTCGATTACTGTGTGTCGTCACTTCTGGTGTAATGTCTAAAATTTTATAAAACAAATCGTGATAACACGTAGAATTTTTTTATTCAAATTGTCATCTTAAAATTATCTATATTTTCGTTTGCATCTATTAATAACATTATGATATTGTTTAGTTGGCGGCCCAATTTGAGTCTAAAGCAAGTCAAACCACGCTCAATCAATTAGGCTAAATCCAAAGCCAACAAAGGCACACTCAATCCGATTCGCGTCGATCGCAATAATGCTTCAATTACAAAATCCTATCAGAGTGTTACACAATCGCTTTCGCCGACTCGGATTCGTGTCACGATGGTAATTCTCAATTTCTTAAAAGCAGCACTTCATTAGATTTTCCTCTGTCATCCGCGACCCGCATTTCAGCATTGTTTGCTGTCTCACCCCTGCCTTGCCTTTCACCCTTGATATCGAACCTGTTTACTACTTTCTTTTGCACTGTTTCAATAATACTGTATAATTACTTTATAATTTTCACGGAAGCGAGACTATTTTTGTTAATATTTTTAAACATCTTTTAGAAAGACACTAAATAAGCATTTATTCTTTTTTAGCATTTAATTACTGCACTTGCAGTACAGATTACTATAGTAATACAAGACTCTAGTATTTCATATTGAATTTTAGTTCATTAAATACCTCATTAATGGTAGGTACACGTATTTTAAAAACTACTTTTTACAAAAATATTTTTATGCTTATGTAAAAGACTGCACTTTGATATATTTTTATTATTTCAGAAACATGATATTTATATTTCCAGTTTCGCATGTCCACTGCTGTTAAACGTAGTATTTCAATCATTTGTACAAAGAGGCTACAAGGGACGAGATCAGAGGGACAAATGAGCCCGATACTTCACCCTTTTCATTAATAGAGCAGAATATTCAGATTTACGTCCTCTTTTATGTAGGATTTTTATTTTCCATTTGTTTTATGAGTTGTTTACGTTTTCTTTAAGGGTGTATCTCGTCCCGTATATTACATTAGCAGTGAGGGTGGCAAACGCGAATACAATCTGGCTTAACGAGAGTTATATAATCTAATTTCATGCCTGTCGCTTATGTGGGATGTGAAAACATAACTTGTGTGTTCAAACATCTTCTTGGGGAATATCCCATATACACTTATATTTACTTTTATATTTACAAAGTGAATATACATACATATAGATTAATTAATTTAAAACGGTTGGCTCACGTAATATAGTGGAAAAAGGCTAACCAGAATAATTTTCAAGGCGAGTGTCAGGGATAAGCTATCAATAATAAGCTAGGTCTAATTGATTTTCCCTATGAAACATTATACTTACTATAAAACCCAAAGTAAATTTTAATGTGGTTTTCACTAACATTTCGAGCATTTTTTCGAGAAGGTATAATACATATCCGAGCGAATTCAGGTCGGGTCACTAGTAGTCTTTATAAAAAAAATGCATAACATACATAAATTCTTAAATAAAATAAAATTTCAGAGAAAAACCGTTTATTTCCTTAGCTTTTATGATACATTGGTTGGTATTATGAAGATGACGGCCGGTAATAAAAGTAATGTCTTAAGTATCGCCATCAACTTAAGAAGCTTTCAAATTTATCACTACGCCAATTTTCCTACATTTAGAAGTAATAAGTACTTATTAAACTTTCAAACTAAATTCTCTGGTGACTCCATACTAGAATATTAGTAATTTTTGTATAATTACTGTTCACAAGTGAGTATAATTCGGTGAAAACTTTTTTCATTCTGAAACAATACTGAATCTACACCTATGCCATATTTCCGGTGTGCAGACTTACTTAAATACGGTTATATATGAAAAAATACAAAATCTACAATCTTGAGATAGCTTAGGCGGCTATCTAACAGTCTATGTATCTATCAAATCTATAATTTATATATCAGTCGGATGATTCATAAAATAACAAAATAGTTTGGAAAATCCAAAAGTGCACGCCTCATAATCTCATTTTTCACAATTAAATTGATTTTGATTGTTTTATTGCTAACTTAAAACGAAGAAAAGTATGTGTCGGCTTTAACGCACGACTGGAGATTATTTTTAACTTTTATTTTTAACTTCACGCTGAGAAAATGGAAAATTTTCAAAATTCGGGACGTTATTAGTTTCACCCCGTTTTTGAAAAGTCGAGTTTTCATCAGCTCAGGAATCTTCCCTGACCACTCACGAGCAAGTGTCATGCACCCTATCCGTATGTGTGTGTGGGTGTGTATGTGACCCGCTTATAACTCTTGAACAACTAAATCGATCGGAACCAAACAATTAGCTTTCCAAAGAGTTCTATACAACTCAGATTTCCTGTGAATTTAAACCGATTCGGACCGGTAGATTTTGAGAAATCTCAAAAAATCTAAGCAAAAACAAGAAAAAGACACAAGACTACGACACGAATGTCAAGAAAAGTGTTACCACTGATTGTTTTTTTCATTCTCAATTAGTTAATGCAAATAAAGTAAAATATTAACTAACTTATCGCTTCTTTTACATTTATTCGTCTTTCATATTTAATAAAACAAACAAAATCACAACATTCTTTATTCAAATTTCTTTTTACTTCTTTTCTTACTTGCCAGTTACACATTCGTACTCATCATACATAGGTATTAACTCTTTCAACAAACCTCACATCCAAAATTATTTTTAATATGTCACCTGTATTTTTATAATAATAATTACGATTAAACTACATTGAATTAGACCGTGATCTTCGATAGGACTTAGTTTTGGATAATACTGAAGCGTATAAAAAAAAATGGACTTGATCAGATAAGTTTTTCGGAAGTTATCGTGACCACGCCAGTTTCCATACATACCGACACACGGACGTCCACAAAATGATTTTATTAAACATTGTTTTTATTTAATTAAAAGGCAAAATGTCTTTTAAAAATGTCATAAGTGTTGAAACGAGTGTTTTTCCTTGACATTATGTGTAAATATTATTGTACAAGTGCGATAGAAAATAAATAGAGACACATTTAGTTAAAAAAATCACTTGATTTTTGTAAGGCGAGAGTAGAGCACTACCTCATGCGCTTCGCTTATGAGGCGTGCAATAAATATTTAAAATTATGTTAATATTTACATATTAACATACATACTAACTGTTTTAAACACCAAATATACTAGCCGCCATGCGTCATATGCCCGTGTAAACTAATTACGGAACCCTAAAAAAGTATCAACTGTCAAAATACATCCATCAGCTCTTTTATTCCAGCAGTTTACGTGCTAACTGACGTCATGACCGCAGAGCAATATGGCGTACTGTTACAACGTTTTCAGTAAATTACGTGAAAAATGTAAAATTTAAACGCATATTCATGGCACTCGTCCATTGATTAAAAATTTTATGATTTTTTAGGTGGTTTATTAGCACCATGGAATCTAATTGAGACAGTTTTCACAAATGGGTGAATACACCCATTACAATAGGGTGTTAACCCTATTTACATTATGTACAAGAATCATTCATCGTATTTCATATTGCGTTGATATATCTGTTTATCCGCTAATTACAGATATACAGGTAGATCAACGCAATTAGTGACTTTGTTAGATATATTATGAAAAGAAAAAAAGCTACATATAGAAGTAAAGAATCTAATAGCGGCACAGTAACTATCAAATGCCAATACAAAATCCTATAAATCATATTTCCACGTGAACTTTAAACCGTAAATTTCAATAAAATTAATCGTGCAATTTTGCCAGATCCCTGTTCAGGGAATTCCCACCGGAATGGTTGCCAGTGCCGGAATATTCTAAAACTCCGGCAAATGCGAAAAGTTCCAAATTCCGTGGCTGTCGAGGTTTTACTATAATTCTTGTAAAAAACGCATTGACAGCCGCTTTTATAGAAGCGCAATCTCGCGATCCCGTCTGTAAGGGTATTTAATTTTAAATATTTTTATGTCTTGTATTTCTGCAACTGGAGTAATCATCATCAGGTCTGTTTTAGGCTTCACTACAGGAGCACGACCCTGTACTACCAGAGCCATACTTAGCCAGAGTAGCCAGAGGATTTGGCGTACACTCCCCACGCTGGTCAGACGGGTTGGAGAAGTCTCATTGCTTTGTTAAGCTTGTGTTTTCTTAAGTCGCCTTCTACATCCACGGGCAGATTTGGAGTGGTCCTATTCTACTCTGCGCCGGGGCCACATGGAATAATATTACTGAAGTAATGAGAGGCTGATTTTTTAGTAGGTAGGTATTGTATATTCCTATTTTATCCCATCTAGATGCACTTCCGTGTGTCAGCAAAGATTTAAAGATATTTAGATGCTGAGAGGAATGGTTTATTTACCTCGCACCACTATAAAACTGATTAACTGATTTAATTTATTTACAAAATTCATGTACACAAAAGACAAACAAAGTGCTTTTTTCATGAGAAAAAAGGAGAGGAAAAAAAAGAAGAAAACAGGCAGTTGCCTGTGTTCTCCTTTTTTCCTCTCCTAGGCGTGTACAAAATAGACTATAAAGTTATATACAAATTTTTGCTGATGTTATTTTTGCCTCCCTATTTTAGTGTTTTTTTTATTTATAGTTTGTGTATAATATATTATTTAGTCAACACATAGGTACTTTCCGTAAACGCAGAATGATAAATGATACCTAACGAAAAGTGACTTTTCGCATTCAATAACGTTTCCACTTTGTCAAGGATGGCGGTATTAGTATTGGCTTTGATCCTTCTTATTTATAGGTTACTTGGTTTTATCAAGCTTTTAGTATTATCAAAACTTTAAAGCATAAAGCGTTTAGTTTGCAAGAGTATTATATGTGATATTAGACATATTACTTTTTATTAAAATTATATACAACGTGGAAGGGTCATACCCATAATAAATCAAAACACGGGCTATACTAGACCATTATAGTATAATAAAATTAAAATACCAGCCAAAAAACAAAAATAATTTTCGGCATTTCCATAAAGATTGTATGGGAATGTCGAATTATTTTTTGTTTTTTTTATTGTTATTTTAATTTCATTATACTTTAGTCATCTAGTATAGCCCGTGGTTCGATTTATTACGAGTATGTCCATTCTACTTTGTATATAAATCATAGAAAGAAAAATAAGAGGATGACGAGGAAAATGAAGACCGAGGATGAAGTTTTTCCAACAAATTAAAGAAAAATAAGGAGTAAGGTTCTGTCAAGACATTAAAAAGAGAGAAAAGAGGAATGGAGGCATCTCCACTTAACTCAACCGACAAGAGCAAGCTCTTTAATTACAAGAGAGAAGAAACACATGAGGAGTAAAGACTAAAACACAGTTCCGTTTCATTGTATTTGATTTAACATATGATTTGTATAGAAATCACTTTTAGTTTCATAATTTATTTTGTTATTCTTATAGGCAACCGAAAATTCAACAGTCTTCATATTATGGTTTATGAGATTAGGCCCCCTGATAGGCAGATGGACGGACAGTGGATGCCAAGTAATAAGATCTTGTTGCCATTTTGTTTAGGAAATCTCAAAGAAATATTTTTTTAGTTTTCGTTTCATATAAAAAAAAAACAAGGATAGAAAAAAAAATATACAGAAAACTTTCTGTTTTTTCTTTAGTATTGGTTATATTAAAATTAATTATGTGTTTTTTTTTAAATACGTAAATATTTGCTTAAACAAAGACTGATACAGAAACTATTTTATTTCAGACTGTTATTCTGGATTTACCAGAGGCGTCTTCCTGCGGCTTCTGAGGTTTGCGGTCAAAGGGCTGTCCGGTAGAGACTGCTAATCACCGACTACATCTTACATAGCTCCTCAGCAAAGCTTGTACTTATATATTTTGCATAAGATTATTGTTTGGTGAAAAGTCTATCTTGATTTTTGTGATTTCGTTAAAACGTATTTTTAAGTAACTATTATTTCTTAACTTTTGTTTAATAGACCAGGTATAAAAAAATAAAACCAAAGAGAAAAAGGCACTAACTTGTTAATTCCAATAAGATTCACTATAATGTATTTATTCCTAAGAGGGCAGACACTAGGGCCACATTTTTCATCATTAGGTCTTTTTTAGTCTCCACTGCAGGAACACGACCGTCTCTGTACTACCAGAGCTATAAATAAGCCAGAGCAGTCATCAGAGGATTTAGCCTTCACTCTCCACGCTGGCCAGACTTGTAAGAGAGGTCTTATTGATGTTTATAAGCTTTGTTTAGCTTGTGTTTCCTAAGTCGCCTTCTACGACATCCACGCGAAGACTTGGAGTGATCCTATTCTACTCTGCCGGAAACCACACGGCTCTTTTCAATAAATCTCGTAGGTATATTAATAATTTCATCGGCCTAATTGAAAGATGTCGTCAGCGGGTTTAATTATCACAATGTGAATGGAATTGGCGAGTTCAGGTTACAATTACATTTGCATTTTGTATTTTCAATTTCACTTTACAGCCGACAGGGTTTCCAAATAAATTTCCAAGTCCTGCGATACTGGCCCCAAAAAGTGCATAAATGAAAATAAATTAATAAACCTTTAATTGCTCGAATCGAATGTCATTTATTTAAAGGCTGTTTATTAAAACGTTATTTCGGTGATACAAACGTGTGTGTAATTGTAAATCATTTTCATAAAAGTTATATTACTTTTTTAACAGAGTTTTGGACAAAAACACAATACAACCTTCTCAATATATAAGCTTTATTATTTGAATAATTTCTTTATACCAATTAACTTTTAAAAGATTGCATCTTTCTAGACATTACAATGTCCATTAATACTCTTTAAATAAGTGGACTACGTTACCAGCGACGGCCTAAAGAGTATGAGGACTTTAACATGCTCAAAAAGCTGATAACTACAAAAAAAACAAATTTGTAAAGCAAAGATTTCGACTTACTTTCCTTAAGTACTCGTACTCCTGGATTAAAAATATAAGAACAAGGTACACAAGAACATTGGTTCTTTTTTCGAGTTTTTCCAAAGCCGCTATCCACACAAAACCTTTCAAAAAGTTTCCACTCGGTCCTATATTTACGCAACTTAAATCTCAATAACCAATCTCTTTGCTCGACCTCATTTTTGACCCAGCAGCTGTGCTGTGGCTTTTCAATAAATATGCATGCCTAGTCTGTGTAGCTAGATGGAAATCAAGCCGACTCCTAAATATATGTGCCTATTTTCGGATCAAGTGGGTTTGTGCGCGGATCAATATAACATGATCTCGGTTGCTTTTGTGTATTTTCAACCGACTTCAAAAAAGGAGGAGATTATCAATTCGACGTGTATGTATTTTTTTTTCTTCTTATGTATATTTTTATCATACTAGTAATTTTGCTTTATACTTAATTACTTTTCATGTGTCCAAGTAATGGCAAATTAGTATTCATATAAAAAAGTCGACATCACGCTTTGCTTTTATTTTTATTCAATTTGTAATTCAATTCAATTATAAACATCAATGAGACTTTTACAACCCGTCTGACCAGCGTGGAGAGTGTAGACCAAATCATTTGGCTGCTCTGGCTATGTTTGGTTCTGGTAGTACAGAGAGGGTTGTGCTCTTGCAGTGGAGACTAAAAAGGACCTGATGATGATGATATGCTTACCTACCGTATATACGAATATATATCCCAGTACTAAGATGTTAAAATTTTATTTAAAAATCTATGCACATTTCTTTAAAACTTCCATATAGTTTATAAGTAAAAAAATAGTTACATTTCATCAGTATACGGCACGCTATGTTAATGAGAGATATGAGTTAGGCAGACGCAACACTTTTCCATATTTATGAAACTCCATCCGCTGGGCGCGCATATCTTTATTTCCCTGGGTCCGGGGACATAAAGTTTCATCCAAACTCCGTCGAATGGAAAAACTTTATTTATATTTGAGTTGGGAGAGCTGGTTTGTGAATACTAAATCGGATTGGCGTGGGGCTTGGCTTGCAACATATTTCATCTTAGCTCCCTATGCACAAGTGAGTTATCATTTTTACGGATGAATTTATGAAGTGGTTCTCCTTGTAAAGTTTGTACGTGAACGAGTTAGTTAAGCACCGTTTTGCATTAGGCGAATATAATAATTCATACGTAAAGACCATATATTTTATAGACTTGTTTCTGCATAGACTATTAACAGTGACGTGCATCACTATTTTTTACAGGTAGACAATATCTATCTATCTATATTTAAGAGCTATGCTCTTATCGCTGGAGTATAAATTCTCTTCCTTGATAATAATTCCTTATTACGTATAATATTCCTATAAACGTATTTCTAGCTAGTATTTGACAATATATATGTAATATTAGGGTAGCGAAGGGTAGACAAATTCTGTGCCTGTATGAAGTGCCCGCTGTAATGTTATGAAAGTCAGTAAAATCATGAAATATATGTTAGTAGGTATGAATAGGACACAATATATAAAAGAATACTTTACTACACATTTACATAGGTACTGGAGAAAAATCACAATTTCCATAATTTACTTTTGATATTATAAGTAATGTAAAATTTACGGTTACACCTAAATCGTTTTGTATTGTATGTATGAAATGAGTGCGTAACTGTACTTCGAAATACAAACGTGCGAAGAATTGTAGTTCGAAATATCGTAGCTATGACTAACTGTTGGTCGATAGATTGCTTGTGCAATGAAAGCACGAAGGAATGGAATAAACTGTGCTGCGACAGAATACTTCTACGACGTAAGAACGCCACTGGTTGAAACAACATCAATTTCTATTTTTATAACCAAAATAATAAACTTCTAAAAATTCTAACGAAATTTTGTAACAGAATAAATTAATTTCACACAGCTTTCTACTAAAATTTATCAACGTTACGGTTGAAGTTTAGCAAATTATTTAAATGTTTAATCCCTCCACTAAACATGCAAATGATATTTTCTCTAAGGAAACCCGAATGTGTTATCCTAAACCGAAATAGGATAAAGGTTACTCCAATTAGGCATTCACATTTATGATTCAGATTGTACTATAAATAGCGGTCTTTTAGCGTGCGTGCGAATAATCGATTCCAGGAATTACGGACTTACTTTCATAAAAATTTCTTTCAAAACAAGTTAGAACTTTGATTAGATTTAACCATTTTCGGGAAATTGTATGATGTACGTTACCTTTATATTTTTATTTACTTATTTATTACATAGACTGTAATAGGTGGATTTAAGGCCCAGAGCCTTTTTTACCAGTCAACCTACAGGTGGTTCTGATAAAAGGAACTTTTGAACTATATGGCACATTCTAATTAACTATAAATTTGACAATTATCAAAATATATATATTCTATATATACTTATTTTAGAATGAATTAACCAGGTGTGTATATCCGTCTGTAAGTATGAGATAAACTCTGAAACTACTGGGACGAGTATCTCTGGAAAGGTTTACATGTATTATACTTACGTTCCATAACATATTTTTTCTTTGCCATCGGCTTATTATTGCAGAATTTCGATTCAAAAACAGTTTGCAATTTTTGTAAAAATATATGTATACATCTTGGAACGGCTTCAACGATTACATTGAAAGTTTGTACGTAGGGAGTTTCGGGGCTGAAAATCGATCTAGTTAATTTTATTTTTAGGGAACCTCGTTTTTTTATTTCGGTTTCTTTGTTTTTAATGAAGCTTTGTCGCGTAGGTACTAGATAGTTATTTAATACGCATAATTTAAACGCGTGCATATCAAAAATTTTGAATGTGACAAATATTTTGAAGATCATTTCTGTTGTTCTCGCCTTTTGAAAGTGTTTCTAGAGGATTAACATCGTTCTACAGGAAGCGGCGCTCGGTATATCACGTCGGGGCTATAAAAATATCCTGAGAGAATTGGGTGATCCCATATCCAGGCACTCACAGTAATGCTTGTCACTTACCTGCGCCTGTTTGCCAGATTTAGATGTAAGCCGAAAATAAGGGATATGGAAATGTGTAAAATCAGCAAGTCGACAAAAAATTGAAGCTTATGTTCTATTTAAATCTTTCTTTATACTTTATCCCTTTTGACCTTTAGAAACTAAATAAGCATCTTTCCAAGATTTTGCAACCTATCACGTTTTTATCTGCTATAAAATGAACAAGCGAAGCGAGCGAAGAAAGCGAGTTCGCAGTTGAGAGCGAACTACTACGAGTAGTTAGACTGAGTCCAGGGCCATAAGACCTAAAGGTCACGTTCAATGAGATAGTGAGGGGTTGCTTGCATCTTTTTTTTACACAATTTATAATATTGCCTAGGTATTCACTCAATTTTGTACGATATAACCAATTATCTAGGTGACTAATTGAGCCGTGTCACACCTATGCAATTTCCCATTGGGTACAGTTAGAAAAATAATTGTACATAAAAATTCTACTAACATTAAATATCCTTATTACCGAAGGCAATAGAAAACATACTGGTTATCGTAATCCGGTCACGTCTCTAAATATAAATCGTTTCACCGCTGAGGCTTTTAAAAAATAATTTGCTTGCTCGTTTTACGAGTATTCCATTTAAGTGACTTACTGAAAGCAGTCTCATGTACCTAATGGTAACGTGGGGAAGAATTATTACACTGATTGCAATTTGCGGATTTTGTAGATATGGAAACATCACAAGCAAAAGTAACCACAGATTGGGTCTCTGAAGACTGTCGTTTGTTGTTTATCTCAAAAGTTTGATATATTTTATATTTGGTCTCATTAGCCACTGGTTCAAAATTTAAAAAAAAGTAAGTTTTAAATATAGAGTTTGTGTTTAATTCTTCTTGTAGGTGCTTGCTGGCTCAGTGGTAAAGCATCACTAGGTACGGGCTGAATCTAGAGGTACGCAAGAGACATTTTGTCTTGATTTTTCATATGCTGGAAAGGAAATTTAAACTTAGGAAACACAAGGTAAACAAAGCTAATAAACATCTATGAGACCTCTCCAACCTATATGGCCAGCGTAAAGAGTGTAGGCCAAATTATCTGACTGCTTAGGCTAATATATGGCTCTGGTTAGTATAGAGAGGGTCACGCTCCTGCAGCGGATACTAAAAAAGACCTGATGATGATGGAAGGCATATAAAATCGTTTAACTCTATTGTTATTGCAATATTAAAAGTTATGCATTGTCAGATAATTAGGGCCTGTGAAATCTGACGCTAGTTCTGGCAAATAACGCACTTTTGAAATGAAAACCCAGAAGGAGAATACATTTTTCTGCTGTCAGTACGTGGCCGCAGAATGAAACTAATGGAGCGAAACGCAATAACAAATTGGACACAGTGGGAGGATAAACCGTACACTCCACAATTTGTTTCCGCCCCTATAATTCTTTGAGAAATACACAAATCCCTTTTACTTGCGTCCAGTCTTCTTTGGTAGATCTTTCTGTCATTTTGCGAACATCTTGTGATACTTAGCATTATAATTACCTAAAATTATATTTTTTAAAACACTTCCTCGTAAAGTGAATCTAATTTTACCGGTTTTAGATATATAAAGCAGTTCATAAAACACACGTGCGTTGAAATTCCGCTCGTGTGTAATAACCACCATAACGCACTTATATCGTAATGTACTAATAAAATAATTCATTATAGAACTATTTTGATTCCTTTTTCCACCACACGCCTACCATCACGCTATAAGTGGCCTTTGGGTTCTGCGGCCCTGGGCTCTGTCTGCTGAGAGACGCAAAACCAAAAATAGTGTCCTTTTATTTGAGACTGAATTTTTAAACCCTGATCAAAAACAACCGAGTTACAATCTGGCTTATATGTCTTAAAGAAATTAGGCCGCTACCTATTTAGTTTTATAGAGTTGTTCATAGTAGTAGTGGACGTGACGTGAACTGACGACGTGGCGCGCACTTTTGAAGAAATATAGAACTTGTTTACTACACAAAAAGAGTGACATTAGTATATTTTTGTGTATTAGGTCAACAAGTTCTATATTTCTTCAAAAGTGCTGCCACGTCTTGGTGTGAATTGACTTTATTCGCTACACCGTATATTCAGTTTTCTCGCCATGTGTGTATTCTGAATGTTTGGTATGTGCCGTTCTGTCTGTAGTAATGTAGCTTTTAGACAGTTTTAAAAAAATCCTTGAAAGTGTACTTACCTTGAAGGGATTTTATTGAATAAGCGATTTCATTACCTTAAATACTCAGGGGATGAAATTTTGCACGGAGTCTCATTGGTGCAAATGGCTATACCAACAAATACTGTGACTACCTATATCTAATGGATAGGTTACCTTATACTCTCCCCTGGCTGTGCAGCTGAGCATTGCGCCCGTGTCATTGGAGAATTCCACGTGGTGCGGAGGCTCCTGGATGGTGGGCAGCCGACGGGGTTCCGGTGACACGCGTACTGCTGTAAACAAAGGTTTGAGTTACGTATCACACATAAATTTACGATCGACACACACATTAGTCAATGTAGCGGTGGAGCTAGTGTTGGAGAGAACTCGAGTCCTTGAGTCCACATTTTAGAGCTCAGACTCTATCACATTACTCGACTCATAAAGAAACACGCTCTTGCTCAATGTGTTGCAACCTTAGTGAGATTCCCTTTAAACTCGAGTTCAATATTAGTTTTTTTGTGAGCTCGAGTCTCCTTGTAATGAACGAGTCGTATTGTCTAATTGTTGACGCCACCAGTTTTTATGTGATACACACATGACTTAATGTATAATCCGTAAAAGATACGTCATACATCTGATTCCAAACTACTCAAAGGCTGTGCCGTCCGTGGGTATTAGATCAGACAGACTCTGGACTCACGTGTTTTTAGCATACCGAACCCTGTAAAATTGAGTCGAGTATATAAAAATGGACTCGAGGACTCGAGTTTTATTCAACACTAATGGAGGTAAGCGGTTTAGGCACTAACTGTGTATCTGTGAGGCACGAGTTTAATATTCACTAGTGTACCTTTAAAGTTAAGTACAGACCTTGTACATTTTCAACTACCATCACTTGCTTCTAGTGTAGAAAAACATCGTGAGAAAACCTGCACACTAGTGATTAATGACTTTACTAGTGTGTGAAATGGAGAAGGCAAGAAACGTTGGCTTGTCGTCCTCAAGGATGATATGCGTGCCAATGGTATTACAATCAAGGATGCTCAAGACCGTGCGAAGTGGAGAGCCGGAAAGCCGGAAAGCGGACCCCGGACTTCGGTGAGATGAGAAAGAGAAAAAAGAAGAAGCCAAACCACTCCATTATCTCTGACAAAAAATAATCATTGTATGAGTCTCTTTCCACACAATGACACCGACAAGAGCTTTGGCTCTTACATATAGACAGACAAACAGAGTATTTATTATTACGTTGGAAAACGGAATAACTTTTTCTACGGGACCAATGATGGGATTTGACAAATATTTCACTAGTGATAGCAAGAGGAGGTAAGTTTAGGCTAAAATTTAAAAATATAAATTGTTGTAAGCTCTTGGTGGTTCATGCCATAGTGTAACAAAATAAGGTATTCTCTTCCCACAATGACCCAAGATTACATCATGACGTAATGTGTTACCTACCGCTGATTGTTCTTTTCAGTAAATTTAAGGACTCTCTCAATTAGTTCATAAATATAAAATAAAATACTTACTTATCTATTTCATACCATCGTGTGTTCATTTGTATAATTTTTAATAAAATATATGACGAGCTCCGTAGCGTAATGGTTAACACGCTAGCCCGCTAATCAGGAGGTTCTGTATTCGATCCCCAGCCATGCAGAGCAAGTTGAAAAATGGCCTTTTCAAATTGTCCTGGGTCTTGGGTGTTTATCATCATCATCATCCAAGCGTATTCCCGGTTGCATCGTCAGCGGTTACGCTTCGGAGCCCGGGGTCTACCTAACCTAGGTGATGCGACAAGGTAACTGGTTTTTACAGAGAGCGACTGCCGTCTGACCTCCGCAACCCAAAGGGTAGACCAGATACAATCCTAGGATAGGTACAAACGCTAGATGGCGTTTGGGACCAACAGCTTTACGTGCCTTACCAAGCATGGAATCATCTTTCTTTTCGGATAATCAGGTGATTCAAGCCTGCAATATCCTAACCAGACTGGAAACAACTTTTCACAAAGTATGCTTCCCAGTGCGATTTGAACCTATGACCTCCGGATCTTAGTTTCATTATCATCCCACTTATGAGGTCCTGGGTTCGACTCCCAGCCGGGGTAAGTTGGAAAATGGCGTTTTTCATATTGTCCTGGGTCTTGGGTGTTTATATATATATATATATTTATCATAAAATATAGTATCGTTGAGTTAATACCATTTATCCATAAATATTCATTTATTTTTATTTATTGAATTTTTAGTTTATAATAATGCACTTTGCTCGGGTAATTCAATCACACACAGTGGTAACACTCCCAATTGATGACGTAGTCTTGGGCTAAATACGTGACCAGCTGCGTCACAGGAAGATAATATCTTTTTTGATTATACCATGGCTCGTGACATTAAAATCCTTTATGAATCAAAACAACTCCAGCGATCAAAGCTAATGGAATAACATACCAACGACTTAACTGAGATATTCTAATGAAGTAGATTCCGGGTAGTTAGGCAGTGCTTTGTTATCTATGCAAACTTGAACAAGTTCTACAATGGAGGCTTAGGGGGATTTCCGCATGATATCACGAGGAGGCGTGCTCCATTAGATTTTACTATTTTACGGACAGAGCTCTACGTAAAAGGATGCGCTTTGCATTTCTATAGCTTTGTTGAGCGTTTATTATTGATACAAATCACGCCCAACTGTATAGAGAAGCTATAGAGTCCTACAAACTGTTTAACTGTATACAAATAGTTATTTTAATTAAAGTTTTTAATTACTTTCACCTGTCTTGTTGTCTGTGTGTCCGTAATCAAGCTAGCTAAATTAGACCTTCTTCCCATTATTCGATTGAACTGAAACTTCACATACTTAATAAGTTGGATGACAATGCAATATTCAATATGGTACCAATAACCTGATCTCAATGAAGCTGGGAGGTGGCCATGGTATTTCTGTCATAAAACAACATAACCCCACCGAGTTTGGTGTCGATTGATTCGTCTTGAGGAGTTTAAACTTTTTGGTTCATTGTGTTATTGATGAAAGCTAGTTTTTAAATAAACATTTTTTAATAAGTACTTTTTTTGCAAAAAATAATAACGTCTTATCGGCAGAATCAGCATAAGAAAACCTGACAAATTACTGTAAAATACCATCGACGTGGAAATAAAAAGAAAATAACTTAAGTGATAAACTTAAACCATATAAATTATTAAACACTAATACTACCTACCTAGAACTGGCCGCAGAAGCGTTGGTAGACCAATTACAAGGTGGACCGATGATCTAGTCAGTTTCCGGAAAGACTTGGATGAGGAAAGCTAAAAATCGTACGAAATGGCGTGTATTGTTAGAGGCCTACACTCAGCATTGGGTGACAAATGTGACAATGGGGTGAAGAAGAAGAAGACTACCTACCGACTATTGTAAAATAAATGTTTTGTATAATACAGATATGTTTTATTTACTGTACACAAAAGAAAACAATCAGAAACCTGTCAAGTATGTATTCAATACGAAAACCTGTACTAACATTATAAATTCAATATTAAATATAATTTCCTTGTAACATCTGCGTATCTTCAAATAATGTTATAACGACGAGAGGGATAAAGGTACACGCATACATACCTGCGCTCCAGTGAACAGCCACAAGCCGCAGTGTTCGATTTCCGTTTAATTTCGCGACGACCGCCATCGCGATGTAGACATCACGGATGTGGATAGGTCTCAACCTACCTATGTATATAAGTAAGTACATCTGAATCGCAAAATAATAAGTGGAAAAAAAACCTCTTCATACGAGTACTATGCAAATCGTTGGCCATGACGGCTCAACAATTTTTTTGGCATATTCCCAAAGATCCAAAATTTTGGTACCAGTGGGTCGGCGTATTAAGTATGAACTTAATTTTTAATGGATTTTAGTGTGCCTCTGAGGTTTGTATTCATATAAGGCATTTTCAACTATACCACTTGCTTACAATGTAGGAAAGGGTGCACATTGTCTTACATAATTTTTCAAATTATATCATCGGAGATCCGAAAGTATTTCTCATACCATTTAAAATCATAATGATCATACTTCATAAAAAATTGAAAAACTAATGATTAAAAATTATAATAATTGCAATTCATAATATCACTAATAATGCACTTAATTTTTACTAATATTTGTTTTCATATTATACTAATGATCGAAACTGCTAATCATTCGAATAAATAACTATAATATTCATAAATTTGTTAGCCAAACGAACGAGGCGTGCGTGCCGCGGCAGTGGCCGGCGAGTGCTAGGTCTGTTATTTTCTTAGTAAGTATTGCCTTTATTTATACAAAAAATATGATAATTGTCTATTATAAAGTAAACTATTCTGAACAACGACGTTATGAGTTGAAGTATGTTCATAGTAACGACATTATTATTTAAAACAATATGATCATTGAATGTTATGGAGAAAAAAGTTCTGAAAAACAAATTATAAATTTAAACTTGTTCTTGGTAGTAACAGTATTAATAAAAAAATATGATCACAAACTGATATGAGCTCCGTAGATACTAATAAAATTGTATGAATAAAAAGAGTATAAAAAATAAAATTATGAAGAGTAATTATTATAAACACAAATCGGTAGTGAGATAAGAATAGGATTTAGAATTTTATGTAAGCCAATATGGACTCTGTAGGAAAACATCGTGAAATAAATAAACGGGCAAGTGTGAATCGGACTCGTACATGAAGGGTTCCGTACCACCGTACAATGTTTTAAAACGCTGAAGAAACACGTTTCTTGTATGACGACCCCCTTTAATTTTTAACTTTATTTTATTTTTAGTATTTTTTGTTATTGTGGTCATAGTAATACATAATTGGTGAAAATTTCAAGTATCTAGTTAATGCCATTATAAAAATCAAGTTAAAAACGCTGAATAAAACACGTTTCTTGTATGACGACCCCCTTTAATTTTTAACTATTTTTAGTATTTGTTCACTGATTATGTATTACTGTGGCCGCTATAACAATAGCGGCCACAGCTTCAAATTTCAAGTGTCTAGCTATTACGGTTCAATAGATAGAGCCCTGTGACAGACGGACAGACAGACGGACAGACGGACGGACAGACGGACAGACGGACAGACGGACAGACGGACAGACGGACAGACGGACAGACGGACAGACGGACAGACGGACAGACGGACAGACGGACAGACGGACAGACGGACAGACGGACAGACGGACAGACGGACAGACGGACAGACGGACAGACGGACAGACGGACAGACGGACAGACGGACAGACGGACAGACGGACAGACGGACAGACGGACAGACGGACAGACGGACAGACGGACAGACGGACAGACGGACAGACGGACAGACGGACAGACGGACAGACGGACAGACGGACAGACGGACAGACGGACAGACAGCGGAGTCACAGGTAATAGGGTCCCGTTTGCACCCTTTAGGTACGAAACCCTAAAAACCTGCACACTAGTGACTATTGAGTTTACTAGTGTGTGAAATTGAGAAGGCAATGTAAAACTATTCTATTATCTCTGCCAAAAATTCAAAATTCATCCAAAATTTCGGTCCCGGAAGATCCGCGTATGTAGTACGAACTTTAATTTTTTGAGGACAATAGATTCGTGGACATCTGGATACTTTTTTTAAAGGATGTTGAATATGAATTTCATATAGTTTAAAGCGGAATAACAAGAGAAATAATAAAGGCACATGCATAGTAACGCTCCAGTAAGCAGCCACAAGTCACAGTGTTCGATTTCCGTTTAATTTCACGACGACCGCCATCGCGACGTCTCGACGTATCTACATCCGTGATACATTTGCACTACAAAACAATGAGCGAATAGGAACAACTCTATCATCTCAATTTATAATTTGAATATTTTTTTTAAGGGATGCAGAGAATGAATATTATATTGTTAAAGTGAAATTAGAAGAGAAGAGATAAAGGTATACGCATGCCAACGCTCCAGTGAGCAGCCACATGCCGCAGTTTTCGATTTCCGTTTAATTTCGTCTGTCTCATCTACATCCGACATATCTCTAACATCTGCGCACCCCAGAAAAATAAGATGGAAAAAAGGCGATACAAATAGACGGTAGACGAACATCAGATTATATTGTTTGTCGGCTCATTAATAAACTACCTATGGATTTAAGGGATAAAATGACGAAACAAAATATTAAGTATAAACTTAAAGAGCACTTCCTTAGTTCCCTTCAAAATATATATGCAGGTTGTGGAGATAAATAAATAATAACCGAACAGTATGTATTTGTCCAAATCCTCTCTTTCTGTATGTGTCATGGTGTATTACTTACCTACATATATATACGTATATTTTTATTGTTTGTGTCTTATATAAGATTTGTATATTGATTGGCGTAAACTTAATTCTTAGTATAATCTCAAACCTTCGTGGTTTTTCTATGCTAAGTCAACTGATTGTTTTGTAAGATCTTTCATGTGATAATAAAAAGAAAAAAAAAATAACTTGCTATACTAACGCTTACTGACAAACTAACTGTACATTAAACCACAAATTGCATTTTGTGATGTACTGTACAGTATATATTTGCCCGTGTGCATATTAAAAAGTTATCACACTTAAGAAACTTTGTAATTTCATATGGAGATAGGTATGCAGCTTAATTATTGAATTTTAGTTAATGTTTAAGTGGCTAGTTTTTAAATTGTTTTGAGAGTAAAGACTAGTTAACTTACTTATATATTTGTAAAATTTAAATACGAGAAGATTTTGACACCAAAGACACAGAATACACTAAGAGTACAAACCTAAGATCCAAATAATTTTTCTGCTTGAGTCGTGTTTTGAAGGCAAATGTTTAGGTGGTAATTGCCATAACAGCTACCATTTGAATTTTTGTACCCTATTTGATAAAATTATCTGTTTGAGATTTACTTCTGCATGTTTAATGTTTTGTGCGAATGACTTCCACAATCTCATCTGTCGCATGTATAATTGCCACATTATGATTATAGAGCAGAGCACAGATGTCACGTGAATTAATCACGAACTAAACAACAACTGTAGGTTTCGAAGGTTAGGTGAGTTCCATTTGTTGCAACAGCTGGCAAGTCAATGGATTCAAGTTTGGTACGCAACTTAGTAAAAGATAGGCTAAGTTTTGAATTAATTAATCAGAATAAGTAAGAAGTAATCAGGATGAATAAATAAAGACTGATTACTTAGAAACTTGATATTCACATACAATGCACTTATACCTATAATATGTGCGCTGTGTGTGAATATGTGAATACCCATACACGGGCCAAGCTGCCTACATAATATAATAACATTACGTACGAGAAGGTATACAATCTAGACCATAAGTGTCAGTTATCGGCAGATAATGCAAACCTAGTCTATAATCACAATACGGATGTTGACTATCTATTTTTAAAAGCTCTTAAATATAGATAGCTATACTGAGTATGATTTTATTAATTCGATCTGCACTAAAAATATTTGTTGCTCATCTGGTAGATTATTACAAAATACGTATACACGTATTTTTTTTTTCTCTGATTAGCAAACAATGACGTAGATACATTAAAAGTACAACAATGAGTAGATGTACCATATATATTTCGCATGATGTCACGATCTAGTGCGTTTTTTATTAGATAGTGACGTTAATCGCCCCCATTTCGAAACTTCGATGCGCTGCCTGTATCTTTGTGAATTTTTACTACTTTGATATACCAAAAAATATGCGTACATTGTTTTTGGATAATATAACTGATGGACTAAATAAAATAAAAAAATTCGGACCCAGTCCACATTTATACATCCCTATTGCCCAGAAGCACTTCTTGAACATATTTGAAAATTGCTTATATTATAAAAAAAGGAAGACACAGGCTCATTACTTGGGCGAAAATAAAATCTAATAAAGCAATTTGCATTCTGTTTGCAAAAAAAAACAGAGTTGTACCTACCGTTTTAGATAAATCGACCGACCTCTTTTTATTTCCAAGAATTGGATTTGGTTTTCTTTTGCGTATTCGCTTTTATATAAAAGCAGTTCTAAAAGTTTATTTCAACATAAAATATTGCGGTGTTTTTGTAGTAATAACTGTGCAAAACTCAGTTTATAGTTAAATTCACAGCTCTAGCAATATGTCTACTGTGTAAAAATTAAATCAACTTGTAAAGTTACTTATGAAAATGAAAGAGTCCATGTCTATCTACATATCTACGAAATATTTTGAATGTAAAGTATAGGCCAAATCCTGACTGCTCTGGCCAAGTATGGCTCTGGCAGTACAGAGGATCGTGCTAATGATGATGATGACTTAGTAGCTTGACATGCGAATAGATAGAAAGATAATTTGTTTATTTTTTGCTGCCCGCCAGTGGCGTAGCTAGGGGGGGCGAGGTGTCACCCGAGAGGGGGTGACACCCGAGTCTTCTGTTTGCGCCCCCCCCCCTCCCCATCTCTAGAAATAACTGGACATGGGGCGGCGATATTTAGATTTTTCCCTTCCTAAAAACTGGTACTGTTGGTTATTGTATCACCGCACTTGGTGCCACCCATGCTAGCTACGCCACTGCTACCCACACACCGACGAAACGCTAAAGATCAAGAATATTGTAACCCCCGGCTTAGACCCCTGGTGATGATATCAAGTTCTGTAGTCACGTCTTACTACGTGACTAATACAAGTAATTTGAGCATAAAGACCCTTTCTACTCTGACCTGTCTTTACGTATTTTCAACTTTAACCTCTCTTTTCGTTCGGTGGTTATAAATGAAGTTTAAATTTCTAGAAAAAGATAAGTAAATATCTGTCAACGCCACACAAAGCTGTGACAAGGTACAAAAAGTTCACGCGTTTTAACAAAATACGCCTTTGAAAAGCACAACTTGAACAATAAAGACAATGGGATTGCAGAACATTCTTATTTTTGAGTGCACAAAATCCTCAAAAGAGCTGTGACAACTTTTTTTAATCTCCATTGTTCATTTTATTCGGATAAAGTTCAGAAAGTCGATTTAACTTTGAAAAAGGGTTTTTATTTCCGCTGAACATCATTTATATCGTGTTGAAATCCAGAAGATATGGCGTAATTTATTACGGGCCATTACAGATTAGAATCAAAAGACTTCATAAGTTCGCATTTTGGGGGTTACTTTAATTTTATTTTACGAGTATTATAGAAGGTATACCTTTGCAAAATAAACAGGGTATCTTTAGGAACATATTTATAACCTCGACAACAAACGTCGCGTCATGGGTGCTTTAGTAGTCCACATTAAAAGTACTTAATGTCGGTGCTTGCTGAATCAGATGGATGAATAGCAGCATTAATTTATCGTGAGATAAATCAGATTATACCACTGAAAAAACCTGTAAAACTTTATGTACTGCTTTGTGTTAACCATGTGCTTAAAGTATATAGGTACTTATCAGTAAACTAATCTACAATGGAAGCATAAATCAAGTGCAAAAAATGACCCTATTAAACGTGTTAACAACTAATTCAAGTAGGCGGTACTAAAAACTACATCTCGTTTCCACCAATACTGTTACGTTACTTTACGCTAATTGCAATAATCAGTGGCTGCTGTATGACGCTGCATCATGCGACAGTCATATTACATAATTTTTGTGGGGACGTTTTGCGTGATAATAATGTTTGAAGTTACTCTTCAGTACTTATACACTTTTTAAATAGGTAACTTTATGTAGGTTAAAACCTACTTACTTTATTGAAATGGAAAATAAGGCTCGTTTAAGAAAAAGACCATTATTATTCAAGTCTCGAACCATACTTACGGTAATTCCCAGCCGCCATTTACGGTTCAACCAAAGAAAATTCTATAGACCACTTGGGGAAACATCTTTTAAGGGTTCACTATGAAGTCCATTGAGGGCAGAGTTGCGTGAACTCGATATAACTACAGAACATAAGCTATTATACGCACCTGGTAACGGGCGGTGAATTGTGTGGCTATTTTGTGTTCGAAATTCACACGTTGCTGGTCATCACAGTAAGGGTTGTCTGAACAAAAACTCGGTATATTTTTTAATCAAATGCTTCTATTTTTTTAAAAGTAATATGTTAATATTTTTTTACGTGTGACAAATATCACTCGAAAATATAGGTATATTTATCCACTACAGAAATAATTTGTAAGGACGGTAGGTACTTTTGTTATCTCGGTAGCAATAAAGAAGTTAATATGCCTCAACGGCGCATACAAAGGGGCTACTATTCATATTATATTTGACACATTCCCGTTCGTCCACCTTCATTTGAGTCAGAAGGAGGTTTCGATAGACATTCAGTTAGCAGAGTGTATCAGGAATGTATTCTTTATTATTATTTCACTTAAGGTAAGCCGTGTGGTTCCCGGCAGAGTAGAATAAGACCACTCCAAGTCTTCACGTGGATGTCGTAGAAGGTGACTTAGGAAACACGAGCTAAACAAAGCTTTTAAACATTAATGAGACTTCTCCAACCCATCTGGCCTGCGTGGAGGGTGTAGGCTAAATCCTCTGACTACTCTGGCTAATATGTGGCTCTGGTAGTACAGAGATGGTCGTGCTCCTGCAGTGGAGTGAATACTAAAAAATGTCTGATGATGATGATGAAAAGTAGTTTACTACGTATAAAATAAATTTGGCTCTACAGCACAGACATCGGGTCTACTATTTATCTTTTACACATTCCAGTTAGTCTGTCTACAGTGGAAGTATCTAAAATAAACATATAGATGTAAAAACTTGAATCTGTCCTCTACAGCCATTCAACATAGATACATACATAGAAATATATACTTCATTTTCGATTATCTCAGCAATAAAGAATATTTATGTGCCTCCAGAGCGCAGTCAGCAAGGCCACCAGTCATCTTTGACACATTGCGGTTCGTCTATCTTCATTTGCGTCAAAAGTAGTTTCCGATAGACATTCAGTTGGCAGAGTTGGCCACGAATTTGTCCTCGATGGTCATTAAACGTTAATAAACTGTAACGAAGCGGGACGAGAGCGGAAAATTCTTAGCTAAAGTTCTGCTCTGGGAAAGACGATTAAAATTACTAAGGGATGTCAGCGACCGGTTGCTTAATCGACACTCCACTTCTTATTTTACTAGCGTTTATTTTTTTTCCTGGCCCCGTGTGTGTCTCAGCAAGATAAAATACATTAAAATAGGTGTATTTATTTATTAGGAATCAATCTTTGATATAGACTAAAGTTGGTCTAGGTGGGCACTAATTCTTGTGTGACACTCAAATGGATGGACCAAGGGTTGTTTAGATCTCAATGAATTTCATGTAATCCTAAATAATAGATCGAAATGAAATTAAGAAAACTATTAAAACATAGAAAATACTTTTTCTTAGAATTTGTACTCGTATTTAGCTCATAAAATAAAGCTATCAGTTAATATCCTCTGATCCTATCTCATTCTCAACCCATCAGAATCACAAAAACCCTTCCAGCGTATTTCTTATTGGGAGTATTTCTTATAAAATAGCTATTGTCAAAAGCAAGGATTACTAGCTCTCAGCAGAGGTTTAATGGAGGCAATCAGCGACTGCGATTGCAGCATCAGAACAGTGTTCCGTAGTATAGTGGTTATACATATTATGTATGCAATTAGGCTTTCATGGCATTTTATTCATGCTGTATTTTATCATCATCATCCAGGTCTTTTTTAGTCTTTACTGCAGGAGCATGACCCTCTCTGTACAATAGAGCCATACTTAGCCAGTGTCTCCACGCTGACCAGACGGGTTGGAGAGGTCTCATTGATGTTTCAAGGCTTTATTTAGCTGGTGTTTCCTAAGTCGCCTTCTACGTCATCCACGGGAAGACTTGGAGTGGTCATATTCTACTCTGCCGGTAACCACACGGCAGATGCTACCTAACTAAAGGGCGTCAGTGGCGATGGCAGAGTAGAATACAATTTCTTACCACAACTTTCTTCTCTCAAGGCAGGTCGGTCACGACATCCTCTGTGGAAAGAGTTTATGCCATATACTGTAATCACCAACCGAGGTGAGTTATTAGAAAAGGTCTAAAGGAATCTTCTAACAAAGGGAGGATTTCCCTTTGTTAGAAGATGCCTTCAGTCCAGCTGTGAAGTAGTTGTATGCTAAAAAGACGTATAAGAATCTATAAACAAGTATAATAACTAAGGTGTAAATGTTTTTATACTCATAATACGAGTATAATACTTAGTAGAAATAGAGCAGTAGAGAATCTTTTTATATCTATTTATTATATCATCTAGTGTCTGTGAGAACAAAAGACCTCGCGAGCTCTTATATGTAAAGTCATTTCAGTGAAATCCTTCAATGTATAACGCTACCAACCCCCTTTCCCCTGGCTTAGCTCTTTTAGATTTTTTTTCTCGTGTAGAATGAAATACTTAGTGTGCCTCTCAATGTTTAGGGTTCCGTACCCGAAGGGTGCAAACGGGACCCTATTACTGAGACTCCGCTGTCTGTCCGTCTGTCTGTCTGTCCGTCAGTCACAGGGCTCTATCTCTTGAACCGTAATAGCTAGACACTTGAAATATTCACCGATTATGTATTACTGTGGCGGATATAACAACAAATACTAAAAATAAAAAATAGTTAAAAATTAAAGGGGGTCGTCATACAAGAAACGTGTTTCTTCAGAGTTTTAAAACATTGTACGGTGGTACGGAACCCTTCATGTACTAGTCCGACTCGCACTTGCCCGTTTATGATTGAAATCCGTCAATAAATAACGCTACAGCAAAGTTCCCCCTTTTTGGAACCAGGAACTTATGTGCCTATTTTTGTCAAAATTGGTTGAAAAATGTGACCTTAGGCCCACAGGCAGACGATCAAAAGCATTTTTGGCCAATTTCGAAACTGAGATGCTAGTTACTCGCTTCGCTATCTCGGCCAATTAGTACGAGTACCTCTTGATATAAGCAAAATGAGTAACAGGTAGAACACATAACCCGCAAATTGTCAGGAGTTTGCAGTTCTCACTGCATTCTGCAATTGTTTTGCTAATGACCCGGGTTCGCCGTATCAGGGTTTATACAAGCCAACTGCTGCCACACCAAGACTATTCTCTCAATCTTTATGGCTGAAGATATATTATAAGTCTTTACAAGCTTTTATTTAGTTTCAACTGTCCGTTGTCTGTGTCTGTAGTCAAAGCTTGCAAGCTAAATTATACCCACTTTCCATTATAAATTATGGTACCAGAAATTTTTATGCCACGTTTGGTCACCTATCCAAGTGCGGACTACACCCAGTGTTGCTTAACTTACGAAATCGCTAGCAATGCGTTTGCCCACTGGGCCAGCAAGCTCCTCAATATTATTAAGTAGGTACATATTCATTTTTTGCAATTACTTCCTGTGGGGCCGCCGACAAAGCGTGCTAACCAATTGGGCTAATGGACTACGTATAGAGAGAGTAACAAGAAAACAAAAGAGTGTGAAAGAAAACTAAAGTACCTAGTTAATAAGTAAAAATTACATTTCGCAGAATTCATAATGAATAGCTTAAGTGTCAGTTTCCATTCATTTATTTTTACATTAATTTTGCATTTTCGTGAAAAATTTCCTTTTCGGTAATTGTTCCATCTGCATTCCAATAAAATAGAGGTATATGAGCTTCATTATCATATACATAAATAACATGCAAAGAATACTGCAGTTAACTTGGTAGTATTTTGTTATGTGATATCATTATGTATAAAAGCACTGTATACAGGGTCTAACTAAATATATTGAAACTATTTTAACAGTGTATTCAGCCCATGATTATGAACAACTTTGCCCAAGGAACATATATCGAAATATGAAAAATCATTTCTGGCCTCCCATACAAGTTGAACCGATCAGCTGATCTGAGTTTCTATGGAAACCTTAAAATTATTTTTCATATTTCGATATATGTTCCTTGGGGACAGTTGTTCAGTATCATGGACTGAATACACCCTTAAAATAGTTTCAGTATATTTTGTTCGACGTTATATAACTGAACCAGGCCTGTGTCACTCCCCGTTTAGGTATCAAAAATGTACCTACATTATTACTATGCGCGCAGGCGGCCCCTCCGGGTGGTAAATTCAGTTATTCGAATCGTTTGTCCAGAGTAATAAGAATTAAATTGGCTGGCAAAGGATGTCTAGGTATCTTTACGAAAAGGTGCTAAATTCTGACGTGAGCTAAACTAAACCATATCGCCCACATTGAGTAGATATTTCTTTGAATTTCTTTGCTGAGCTGAGTGAGACTTCTGTACGTTAGTCTTATTTATTCTGTGACTGAACTGAATCGGTGTATTCATTATACAGAATTACTTAGGTAAATAAATAAATAAATAATTGCCTTAGTTGATAGTTTAAGAGATATTCAAAAATTTAGTTTTTTTTTTAACAAATATCCACTTTGACGTCTTTTTTGGTCTGTCGTTGTAAGACATCAAAACTTGAAATATATATAGTAGTATATTTTGTAAAACTATAAACTTTTCGGTGAAAACGAATTGATTTGGTGTGGCCAAATCTTACACCTCGATGTAGATCGACTTACCAGTAATCCTGTATAATAAGAGATCTGAATAAGTTTAGCTCCCGCTCCTATACATAACGGCCTACTAAATCGGATTTCGTATCCTATTGAATTCTATTTATATGACATCAAATAATTTAGGCTATATGGATATTATCAAAGAAATTTATTTGATAATCCATATAGCCTAAATTGTTACATTTTTAATAAATACTTAGTATTCATTCACTTTTTCATATGTTCGCGTACAAAATGTCTTAAAAATCTTATTAGTATCGTCTATAATAAAATGTGTTGAAGAGTCCAAAACGAAATAAACCTTTCGTTTTGGACTCTTCACATTCTTCATTTTGTTTTGTAGAACAGACCTCTTATTATATATTTATTTAAGTTGTAAGGATTGTGATGTAAGAAGAATAAAAAATCTATGATTCGATTGTATCTCTTTATAAAACACGTTATGAACATGAAAAGTATTCAAAGACGTGAAAAATGCCCTTTTCTAAATATTTTTTTTTATTCTTTATTTCAATTTTATTAAATTATATTTAAGTTTTTGGCTTTACGAGTAGTTTATGTATCAATATTATTATTGATTAAATAAAGTTTTTACTTGTATATTTAGAAATTTTTAAGAAGACAGACATTCATCATTCACAGATCAAATGAATACACCAAATTAGGTAGAAATAATGTAAAAATATATACTGCAGTACGGAGGGAGTTTATTGGCAAAAGAAACACTGCTAAATTGGCGTTTTCGGTAAATAAATAAACGCACAAACAGACGGAGCGCCGCATTAGGTATGCTAATGCGGAATTGTGTTACGGATGGCGAATAAGCGAAAATAATAATCGGGACCAGTGGATTTATCGCCTGTTCAGTGATCTTATATTTTCACCGTTTCTATTTACACTAGTGTACGAGTATAAGTATGGGAGAAACAAACCCATTTAACAGCTGCTTTTCTTCTCATGTAAGTAGTTCTTCTGTGTTCGCTCCTAGAAGGGCGTACATTTTATATCGATACCTTTTGGTGGTTACACCCTTTGAGCCGCATCAAAGGGTGTAACCACCAAAACACGACTTTCAGGAGAGGCAGAAAACTAAAATTAAAATTTTGCATTTGTCACAACTTGGTTGTTATTTATGCTATAAACATGATTACACCAAAAGCCGTTAATTTTCTTTGTTCATAATATTCAAACACAACGTTTTAATAAATATTTATAGTTTAAAATTCTGCTGGTGAATACGTCTCACAAAATTATACTTGTATATGTTTTACGCCCCATAAAATTACTACTGCATTAGTAAGGCAGGGTTTATTCACCACTTTCAAAATTGAAATTGTAGTTTTTAACTTTTTTTTATTTTATTCCAATTTTATGATAATGTCGTTTACGCCCAACATTTTGATGATGCCAAATAAATATTGCTTTTATGCCCAAAAACACCAGAAAATCTCTATTAAAAGCATTGAAATTCTGGGTCGTATTCAACATTGTTTTCAGAATTTGAGAACTTTAAATATACAGTTCGATAGCGGAGGAAAAATTGAATAATGATGTCATTCAAAACTTATTTTGGCCAAAATGGTGGTTACGCCCTTTGAGCCGCAAGGTATCGAATTATGACATCTTGTGTACTTACTTTTGAATATTTGTTAATATTGTAACAACCAGTTTGCGAAAATAGTACGATTTTATTGTAGAAGTCAATCTATGGAATGGACGTAAACCTTAGGATATATAAATAAGCAATAAGGATTATATATGTATACCTACATATAGTTACTTTTTGGCAGATCCAATAGACATCATTTCAATAAGACAAAGCTCTACGAGTGTATAAACTGAACTTTAATAACTCAGTGATAGCGACACCGACGAATCACCGCACCTGACACTCGCCCTGAAGATGACTATATTAGGTACGTGAGTCAACCCTTTTAAATTAAACTAATTAATTATGGATTATCTCACGTTAATTTTAATAAAATAATTTTAGCTACTTAAGTAAATCTTGACGAATCTACATTATGAAATCTTACTATAATATTTAATGCATATACTCGTAAGCATTAGTGTGATATTATTCACAGCGTGAGGTCATAACCCCATTTTTGGTCCTCAAAGGCATTGCTTTCCTTACGTTATTATTCGGATGAGCGGCTTAAGGCAACTTAAGGCAATATTCGATACGTTGTAATGGAATATTAAAGGCGCCTTGGTATTCCCTACCTATAAAAGAATAAGGCAATAAATCCATATCAAATTAATGCCGGCACGAAATATTGGAGTGGGAAATATGATAAGGGTAATGTGTTTAAATATTGTAAATAAATTGATAATAATCCTCTGGCTGCTGTGGCATATATGTATATGGCTCTAGTAGTACAGATAGGTTTGTGCTCCTAAAGTGGAGACTAAAAAAGACCAGATGATGATGAAATTGATAATGTGGTTGGAAGAGATTGTGGGTGGTAAACCTTATTCGTGATACTAATTTGGTTACAGCTCATTATCATCGTCCGATCGTATTCCCGGTTGTATCCTCAGCGGTAATGCTTCAGAGCCCGGGGTCCGCTACCTAAAATAAGTGTGATTTGACGAGTTTACTGGTTTTTTACGCTAGATGGCGTTCGGAACCCACAACTTTACGTGCCTTCCGAAGAACGGAATCACCTTGCTTTTCGGATAATCCAGTGATTCAAACCTGCAATATCTTAGCCAGACTGGAAACAACTTTTTACAAAGTCTACTTTCCAGTGGGATTTGAATCCACGACCTCTGAATCACAAGGCAAACGCCTTTTATTTGACCACTGGACCACGGAGGCAGTCAATTTTGTTACTTACAGATATAGTATTACAAAAATATGCGCTGTTCTATAGTTTTGAATAGAAAAAAAATAAACGGACAAGTGCGAGTCGGACTCGTACATGAAGGGTTCCGTGCCTCCGTACAATGTTTTAACCTTCAACTGGTGACGTGAATAAAAGTCACAGTATTGGTGAGAGTTTTTGGCGGGAAGTCAAGGGGTTCGGTTGGGGTTTGCTTTAAATTATTTTGAAAATTGATTTTAGTGGACTTTATAATATGAAATTGGTGTTGTTTGGTGTTATAAATGCTCATGCTCATGAACAATGTGTAAAATAGTTGAAGTGGACAGTCATAGTACGGCTGTAGTGATATAAGCTCCCTTGAAGCAGTCAAAGGCCTACACCACCCTTTGATTCTAACTTGTTAGGATTAGGTTAGGTTAGGATAAGGAATAAAGAACAAAATTAAAGATAGGCTCTAAAGGACTTGTATCCAGGGCCGTAAAGTTATTTTATAAAAAAAAAAAAAGTATTGGTGACGTACCGTCATTTTGACGTATTGCTTAAAAGCCAAAATACAGAAGACTTACAACATAGAGGATACAATAAATTACGTTATATACAAGAAGATAACTGTATTTGTTAATAAACCACCTTCATTACACTTTAATAGAATTATTTACGTCGAAAATACTCCTAGCAACTTGGTATAAATTTTTGCTCTTTTTTCGTAGACATGAGATCAATTAACATAAAATTTTAAAAAATCATAGAAAAAAATAAAACTCATACTTTTTCTTAATGATTTATAAGTAATTAATGATATTGCATCATTTTAGAATATAGGTCCCATAAGAATTAACCGGACAAATGCGAGTCAAACCACTTATATATGAATTGATAATTATTTGATGTAAAATGAAATTTTGCATAATACTCCGAATATAATACTGAAAATACCATAGACTTATTTTAGGTATTCCTGTAAAGAACTATTTTCTGTATTTTTTTTTTAATTTAAGGCACCATTGTTTCGGAGATACGGGGAGTCTAGGGGGTCCCGGGAGAAAGGACAATTGTCGCCAATTTTTTTTAAATAACATTAAAACTATTAATCTTGAAATTATATAAAATACATATTTCAGATTTCCATAACAAGACTTTTTGTTCAATATGTCATACAGTAAAGTTTGCAAAAGTTTGATTTTTTAATTTCTTATTTACTTCAAAAAGTGGCCGCCATGGCCACTTTTGGGGGTGATTAATTAATTAGGGAGGGGGATATTATAAGTGTGTAAATAAGAAAGTTAAAATCTTCTCTATTTGGATTGACTTTTAATGGCAAATTTAACTTACTATCAAAACAAAATACTGACACTATTAGTGATGTGACGTCAAAATGACGTCGGGTACCCTCTATCTGCTCATCCATGCGCGTGCGACATCCAGTTTAGGTTATGGGGGACGCTAACCTGAGAAACAAGCAGCTACTAAAAAGAGCAGGGTCGAGGAACAAGCCGTTCGAATGATATTTCGTGATTTTTCTTGGGTGACGTCAATTTGACGGTACGTCACCAATTGAAGGTTAAAACGCTAAAAAACACGTTTTTTGTATGACGACCCCCTTTAATTTTTAACTTTTTTTTATTTTTAGTACCCATTTGTTGTTATAGCGGCCACAGTAATACATAATCGGTGAAAATTTTAAGTGACTAGAAATTTTCACAGTTCAAGAGATAGAGCCCTGTGACAGACGGACAGACGGACAGACAGCGGAATCTCTGTAATAGGGTTCCGTTTGCACCCTTCGGGTACGGAACCCTAAAAAATGAATAAAAATATCCTTAGAAGAAGCTAAAGTAATAAAGAGTGTAAAATAATAATTTCTGTGCTTAAAAGTACCTGTATAAATACTGGGATGGTTCGTCAACTTAAGTACGTAAGTACTTTTGGGGTAAAAAATGAGTCTAAGTTATAATAATATTTGCATTTTACCTTCAAATTTTCAAAATAAATAAATGGAAGAGAGAACGCCCGTATTCATTTCGGCAAAACAAACTTTATTCTTCAAACTACATTTGGTAAAATAAATATTCAGGATGTAATTTAAGGTTTCATATTTCTAACAAAATTTCCAGATGGGGATTAGATATTATCATTGTATATTATAATACTTACACGATATTTTCGTGTAAGTTATTTACAACGTGATTTTTTTATTGAATATACAAAATATGTGTTATAAAGCATGAAAAATAAATCAATTGTTTCATAAATAGCTAGGTACTTACCTCGACATAACGTAGGAAACAACAGGGTACTTTTGTCTGCAATTTATTTGGTCCCTTGTAAAAATCACTATTTACTTATTTTCAGTTCAGCAATACTTTCACATGATGAATTGAAAATAGTTGTTTTATGTCAATATCACCAAGCGCCTCAGAAAAGGTTAAGAGATCCTTGATCATTTCTAACTTTCTTTTTTTTTTACATCAGTCAGAGACGTTAATAAATTCTGATAATTTGCTCCCAACGGCCGTGCCGTATGGTTCCCGGCAGAGTAGAAAAGGATTACTCCAAGTCTTCGCGTGGATTTCGTTGAAGGCGACTTAGGAAACACAAGCTAAAAAAATCAATGAGACCTCTCCAACCCGTCTGAAAATTATCGGTTTTACACCTGCAGCGCAAAAGTAAGAGTAATATATACGGATACGTATAGTATTTAAAATCCCAAATTTATAACACTTTTCTTTTTCCGTTGGCTGTTAAATGAGGTCAACATTGGTAATTTTCCGAGTGTGGTCTTTCCGGTCTACCGCGGACGCAAGCGGCGCGCAACGCGTCGCATGTCCCTCAATAATTGTCGATTTTACACCTACAGCGCAAAATAAGGGTAACACAGGAGTATCACAAACTGATCCATTTTTTATAACAAAACGGTGTTTGAGCGGTGTAAGTACGTAATTTGTCAATCATCCCGGTCAAAATAAAAAACATCTACTGATTGATTGCACTAAATACAGCTACAGTTTTATAACAGTCGTGATCTAAAAATCACTTAAACTGTTTGAGCTATTTCTTCTTCACTTCGCAAGGATTTTGGCATCCATAGGTGACCATTGACATGCACATTATATTTGGAGAAGAAAAAGCGGGAAAGCACATCCTGGGTTTCAAAGCAGCACAGCTGAGGATGCAATCACGGGAAAGCACTAAAATGAAGAAGAAGCTACAGTTTTTAGTTACTAGGAAAGACTATTGCGATAATATTTATAATACATTATGATATTTTTTTATCCATGAACTTTTTACCCATAACTCATATTTTTATAAGACAAACCATGACTATTCCATCGTGAGTGAAACAATAAATATGATTTAAAAAGAAAAACATGTGTTTATTTTCAGGTATCTGCACCATTAATTTACTTTATAAATAGTAAAATTGTTTACAAAAATCTGTTTTCCACAGCCCCGTTTCTCGCTATAATGAATTTGGTAGATTTGGCAGGACGGTAATTGCCTGAATAAAAACAAAGAAGATTGTTTGATATATTTACTTTGTTCGGCAATCCTCGTTTTTAGAAAAACGTTAATTCCGGCCTAAAACGATTAATCTTAATTACTCGGCGATTTTCTTGGCGTTAAGATCTTTTAATTGCATTTTTTTTCTTTTAAACGTTCTATCACGATTTACGACTACGCACTGTGCGTGAGAGTGCGCAATAACCTTTTTCAAAATGGTGTAAAAGGTTAAAAAAAATTTAAATAAAGACTTGTGTTTTTCTAAAATAATTGAAGCCTACAACACATTACTCATCCAGTATCTACATATATGTAGATACTGGATGTTTTTATGTAGAAATACTCGTACTAGAAATTAAAAAAGATAAAGCATCCTAAAATCAAATCTTAATATTTAGGATACACTTGGTAACCCATAAAAATTATCAAAAATTTATCAGTACAAATAAAGAACGATATTTTATTTTATAAAAAGTTTAGAAGTTTTCCTCAAAATAGCTGAAAAATACTTACCTACCTATGTAGAACAATATGTCTAACTCAGAAAAGGACAAATATATTATGAATTTCGCTCATCATTTGTCATTATATTTCTTATAAGACAAAGCTTGTGATTGCTATAATTTATTGAAGGCTATTCGGATATTAAATAGTAGTGGGTATCGGAAAAATGTGTGGCGTGGAATGTGTGGCTGCAGAGCAATATCCGCGACGATGAGATTCCTAGAGCACCTGCGCTGGCCTGCTTCTGTTTATGCTACCCTGTGTACCGTTCCTTAGGTAGTTAGGGCGGTAACATAAAAACTGTAGGTAGTTACTATCAGTAGGTTGGAAGTCAATAATACAAATACTACAACTAGAACAATATTTATTAATCTAACATAATCATAATAATAGGGTCGTGGATAATTATTATTACCGCACCGCAATACTACCGGTAATTAAATTTATATCCACCCGCTACTGTCCTCGGAAGTGCCGGTGGTAGGGAGCACTGTTCCAGTAGGCTAGTCTCTTTTATGAAAACGTAGCACCAGCACGGGTAAATCACGACAGAAGTGGTCTCGCCAGAGTAAGGAAAATTTCTTCCCGGCACGAGGAACCCTGGAACCGGAAACCGGACATTTTACTAAATGTCCTATTTTTTTGGATGACCGCAACATCATTCTCCGAGCAAGGCATGATTTAAGATGATTTAAACATTAACAATGATCATGATGTGGCGGTCATACACAATGAGTTTTAGCAACAGAAAATCAACTTTAGGTGAAATGATTTTTAGGTGAAACATAGTATTTCTGTCGTAACAACATAACGCATTAAATCTAAATATTCCTATCATATTCTAGAACATTATTTGCATTTAGCTTAACATTAATTTGGGGAATAACCATAATTTAGTATTCTTTAAAATAACAATGTAGGTACGACAATTGGTGAAATGACAATCGACAATGATGAATAGAACCAAGCTAATGATGAAAATGTACACAGAGAGATGAAGTAAGTCATAATATGCAATACTTAGGATAATCATAACGTTAGCAATGCTCTTTTAAAACGAATTATTAATATTATTTTTATAATGTAGGTAAACTTAATATTACTCTTACTATTAGGACTTACTTCTATAAAATAATTGCAACACTCACCCAGTATCCGGGGTAACACTTTCACAAGATTAAAATTTAAAAGTACTCAATCAAATAAGTATATATATATATTTTATTTAGATTCTAGTATATAGAAGTGAGCAGCGATTAGCGACGTCTTATTGGTAAGCCTCGATGTCTCAGTCTGCTCGCCGCCGAGTAGCAGTCGGGTCTGTAGATAGCTTCATCCTTCCGTAACTATTGCGGACGCAATCTCACAGGAGAAATAGTTTAGTAAATACTATAGTTTCTAGTAGGTGAATGATGCTGTTTTGTTTTAGTATTTAAGGTTGTAATTAGTTATTAATTAGGTTAGATTTAGATTTAGTTTTTATATATTAGTTTTAAGCAGATTATTTAGTATATTTAGGTAAGTTTGTAACGAATACCGTTACATACCCCCCTTTTTAGGTTAGGATTTTACTTATAAAATCCGCTTTTTAGGAATTCTATTACAGTTCAAGTCAGCTTGAAATCTTTTATATGCCATGTTCCTAAGTTTTGGCCAGACATATCCTCAAGTTCATAAACTAATTTAGATTTTTTTCCTATGATTCGACATTTAATAAACTTAGGAGCCAATTTCTTTGAAAATCTATTATCTTTATCGCTCTGGTAAAATGTCCTTCGCCAAATTATGTCCCCTACATTAAAATCTACATTTCTTCGACGTAAATTATAATTAGTGCTATTTCTAGAGTGTGCCTTTATTAATGAAAGTTGGACTTTATCAAATATTTTATGCAACGCTCCCAGATTTTCAGCATAACTATCTCTAGGTGTAAAAATTATTTGGTTATCTAGATCAGAATCGACGTAGTGAGAACCACAGCTAACAAGTTCTCGTCCGAAAACCAAAAATGATGGGGAAAAGCCAGTGGCTTCATTAACAGCACTATTTAGAGCGAACTGTATTTTAGGTATATGGGTATCCCAAATCCTATGATCGCTGTCAATAAAACAGTAAGCAAAACAGCAATATTTTGAGAAACAACAAGTGACTACCAACAAGAACGTATTCTGTTTTCGAGATACGGGTAATGGTCCAACTAGGTCCATACTTAACATTTGGAAGGGACGACAACAATCTTTTGGCCTACCCATAACACCAAGCGTAGAGTGATTAGGGTGTTTACGAGAGAGGCAAGTATCACAACTTGTAACGAAGTTTGCTACGTCTTGTTGCATGTTAGGCCAGAAGTATCTAAGACTGAGGCGTTTATGTGTTTTGAAAATACCCATATGTCCTGAAGTAGGTTCAGAGTGGTTTTTGGATATGATGTCATTCCTATACTCCAATGGAACCACTTCTTTCCATTCGAATTCTCTAGTGAGAGGGTTAAGAGTCTTCATGTACCGAAACAGTTTACCATTTTCGACACGATAATTAAGAAAGGATGTAGGTGACTTTAAGCAACCATCACGCAGATTAAGGAACCAGGTGTCGTCAGTCTTTTGATAAGAGTCTATTTTAGCATCAATGGAGAAAAGAGGTACAGCGCGAGGCTATCAGGTACAACGTTCTCAGATCCTTTGCGATGTTTAATATCGAAGTTATATGCAGAAAGTCGCACTCCCCATCGCGCTAATCGTCCAGTGGGGTTGTTTATATTTAGAAACCATTTCAGAGATGAATGGTCTGTAAAAATAGTAAATTTAAGGCCATTTTCCAAATAGCAACGCCAATGTTCGATTGCGGTGAGTACGGCTAACGCTTCCCGTTCCGTAGCACTGTAGTTACGTTCCGGCTGAGATAAAGATTTACTCATGTAAGCTATAACCCTTTCCTTTCCGTCGATGTTTTGAGTGAGTACTGCTCCAATACCGTAGTCACTCGCATCGGTATGTACTTCAAACGGTTTTGTGTAGTCAGGACATGAGAGAATCGGTGTAGATGCTAGGCATTTTTTTAGTTTATTGAACGCTATATCAGCTTCAGGGGACCAATTAAAGGGTGGGGCATTTTTACCCTGAGTCGTCAACTTGTTCAAAGGACTTGCTAACGTGCTAAAGTTTTGAATAAATCTTCGGTACCAAGAGGCGGTACCCAAGAATCGCCTGACTTCTTTACGGTTAGTAGGAGTGGGGTAAGTAACTATTGCCTCAACTTTCTCAGGATCGGCTTTCAAGCCGTTAGAGCCAACTATGTAGCCAAGGTACTTAAGGTGATTTCTGAAAAATTGACTTTTTTGAAAGTTGATGGTAAGATTTGCCATTTTAAGTTTATCTAGGACGCGTTTTAGTAAGGAAATGTGTTGTTGGAAATTATTAGAAACAATAATGACGTCATCAACGAAAACAAAAACCCTGTGTTCAAACTCAGGCCCGTAAAACAGAGTGTCAACTAACCTTTGCTGTGTGGCTGGTGCGTTGGTCAAACCAAAGGGCATAGATTTGAACTGGAAGGTACCTCGTGAAGGTATGTAGAAAGCAGTCTTTTGTCTATCCTCCTCCCGAATCAAAATTTGCCAAAAACTTTTAGAGAGATCTAAGCTGGACAGATACCTGGCATCGCGCAAGTTGTCCAAGATCTCAGCAATATAGGGTAGACTATATGCATCCTTCTTGGTAACCGCGTTGAGCTTCCGACTGTCAAGGCAAAAACGCAGTTCTCCGTTTTTCTTCGGTGTCAACAAAACTGGTGAAGACCACGGGCTTTCACACGGTTCCACGACATCTTCTCTGAGCATTTCGTCGAGTTGCTCGACTAAAATACGTTGCTTCTCTGGTGACATCCTATAATAGCGTTGACGAATGGGGGCAGCATCCCCAGTGTCAATAGAATGTGAAATCAATGCTGTGCGACCTAAACCACGTTCTTCATAAGATATGTCGCGGAACTGTGATATTAAGTGGTCAGCTGTAACTTTTTGTTCAATAGTTAAATGTTCGTAAGAGCACAAGTTTTGACATTTCGGAAGTTCCAAATCGGTAGTGAAGACGCTATCTTTGTCTTTATGATAGATTATGAGATCCATATGTTTCGGAAATAGTTCGAAAATTCTCCAAAAGTCCATTCCGAGTATTAGAGAATTCTTTACGCTAGGAACAACATAGATCTTAAGTTTGTGAGTTTGATTATTAAAGCTCACTGGAAGATAAATTATTCCAAGGGAATAGAGTGTCTCACCACCAGCTGTAGTAAAATGTGGGTTGTCAGATTTATCCAGTTGGAAGCCCATTTTTAAAAAAGAACCATGGCTACCATTTCCAAGAATAGTGGTGGAAGATCCCGTATCAAGTAGACCTATAAGCATTTGATTGTTAATATTTACTGAAACATAGGGTCTGGATACATCAACATTCAAATAATTATCGCGGATTGAAGAAACAGCGTTATATGTGTAGAATGAAGAGACAAAACTTAACCATTTTTGCCAATCAGCATTATCAAAATTTTTAGAAAGTAAAGTTTGTCTTATACCGTTGTTTTTTCAAACCTGCGTTACTAGTTTTTTTCGTTGTGGTCAGGAACTGCATTACAATTGGGACAGTTGGGATAGCGGAAATCATTTTTCCCACATTTAAAACAAACAATTACTCGTTCCGCTGTGCAATTTCTTAGGGAATGATCATTTGATCTGCACCTCGGACAAAATACGGTTTTAGAAGAGTTCTGAGTTACAGTGTTAATCTCTACCTTCTTGCTATTTATGGATTTAAAGTTATTTTCATTATTATTAGAAGAGGTATTATTTTTATTTTGAATAGACGTATAAGATTTTTGTTTATTAGAATTATATTTATTATAGTTATTAGTATAAGATGGACTGGATTTGTAGGCAAATTCTGGTGCGAGTGTATTGGTAGTTACACTAGGAGGCTCATGAAATGAGGAGAACCTGGCTTGAATATTTTCAAAATTACGGCAAGCTGAAACAAGTGCTTCAATAGTTGTAATATTCAGTGATGCCGCTAGAGTATTCGCATAGCAGGGCCGGATGTTATGCAGTAAGATCTCCAATTTGTCTGCTTCCGTAAACGGTTTGCTGAGACGAGAAAATAAGCCGTGCATGATAGAAATATATATGACAATATTTTCTCGCTCACCATGTGTACGAGACCTTATTTCTGCAGCTAGACGATAATCGTAATCACTGCTAGTAAAGTCTCTTTTTAAGAGAGTACACAATTCTTGCCACGAACTGACATGATCTTTGTTGTAACGGTACCAATGGAGGGCATCATCAGTAAAAATTTCATAAGCAAGAGAGAGAATTTTTTCAAAAGAAATCCCCCGTGATTGTACAAATTCTTCGACTTTTAAAATGAACGAGTGTACACATGATTTGCCTGAAAATTTTAATTTCGCTATTTCGGTAGTGAGACTGCGTTCGCAAGAAACGGATATAGTAGGAGTATCCACGTTAGACTCTGATGTACTTGGAACCTTAGTTTGTACGCTCTGAGACTTCAAGACTGAGAGTTCTTTGAGTAGAGAGTCAAAATTAGACGCACACACATTGTAAACGTCAGCGACGTCTCGTGTCTTATTAATTCGGTTAATGCGGTGGTACAGGTGATTCATCAGATTTTCTATTCTAAAGAACACATTTTTTTCAAATTTAGCTTTTAAATTAACAATAGCGTTTTGTGCCTTAAGGAGAGATTCTTTGATACCTTTTAAATCATCCGTAGGGTCTAAGTGCGACTCTAGAATATCCTCGGATTCATTAAGTTGGCTAAGTTTTACAATTTCTTTTCGTAATTCTTGGACTGAGTCACCTGAACCACCTCTTAGTTCAACCTCATATTGCAATTCAGCTTTTTGCAATGAAAGGAATTTAATATGGTACGCCATGATATTAGAGTGTGTATTGCAAAAATAAACAAGGATAATTACAAAACTACAACTATAAACTACAATGATTAAAGTGAAAATTGTAACCACTGCGTGGTAAAACAGAAATTTTTACAATGTAGTGGTATTTCAACAACTTGAGAAAATACAATGCGAGTCTTAATATAATTTTTATTTAATTGGTTTTTAACCACACAGAGATTATAATAAAAAATACTTAAAGCTAACTAAGCCAACACCAAAAAAAATGTTAATGCCTTAAAACCACGGGTAGCATTACGGATGCGATAAAATAAACCTTTGTACCGTTCCTTAGGTAGTTAGGGCGGTAACATAAAAACTGTAGGTAGTTACTATCAGTAGGTTGGAAGTCAATAATACAAATACTACAACTAGAACAATATTTATTAATCTAACATAATCATAATAATAGGGTCGTGAATAATTATTATTACCGCACCGCAATACTACCGGTAATTAAATTTATATCCACCCGCTACTGTCCTCGGAAGTGCCGGTGGTAGGGAGCACTGTTCCAGTAGGCTAGTCTCTTTTATGAAAACGTAGCACCAGCACGGGTAAATCACGACAGAAGTGGTCTCGCCAGAGTAAGGAAAATTTCTTCCCGGCACGAGGAACCCTGGAACCGGAAACCGGACATTTTACTAAATGTCCTATTTTTTTGGATGACCGCAACATCATTCTCCGAGCAAGGCATGATTTAAGATGATTTAAACATTAACAATGATCATGATGTGGCGGTCATACACAATGAGTTTTAGCAACAGAAAATCAACTTTAGGTGAAATGATTTTTAGGTGAAACATAGTATTTCTGTCGTAACAACATAACGCATTAAATCTAAATATTCCTATCATATTCTAGAACATTATTTGCATTTAGCTTAACATTAATTTGGGGAATAACCATAATTTAGTATTCTTTAAAATAACAATGTAGGTACGACAATTGGTGAAATGACAATCGACAATGATGAATAGAACCAAGCTAATGATGAAAATGTACACAGAGAGATGAAGTAAGTCATAATATGCAATACTTAGGATAATCATAACGTTAGCAATGCTCTTTTAAAACGAATTATTAATATTATTTTTATAATGTAGGTAAACTTAATATTACTCTTACTATTAGGACTTACTTCTATAAAATAATTGCAACACTCACCCAGTATCCGGGGTAACACTTTCACAAGATTAAAATTTAAAAGTACTCAATCAAATAAGTATATATATATATTTTATTTAGATTCTAGTATATAGAAGTGAGCAGCGATTAGCGACGTCTTATTGGTAAGCCTCGATGTCTCAGTCTGCTCGCCGCCGAGTAGCAGTCGGGTCTGTAGATAGCTTCATCCTTCCGTAACTATTGCGGACGCAATCTCACAGGAGAAATAGTTTAGTAAATACTATAGTTTCTAGTAGGTGAATGATGCTGTTTTGTTTTAGTATTTAAGGTTGTAATTAGTTATTAATTAGGTTAGATTTAGATTTAGTTTTTATATATTAGTTTTAAGCAGATTATTTAGTATATTTAGGTAAGTTTGTAACGAATACCGTTACACCTGGTTCTATACTGACTCACGACTTTATCTCTTCCAGGATAAACACAGGATTCGAGGGAATAATGTAAAGGGTGGAATGAATGGTCACAGAAGACAGTAAGAGTGTTACATATAGAACGGAATCTCCTAAGGTACGCGCAATATGCGTCCCTGTTCCCCGACCCCGCACCTATGTTGTGTTGTTTTTTTAAAAGATAGTATAGCCTCACTCAGCTAGAATGGATCGTAGGTCATTTTTGTACTGCTTTGGTAACAAGACATCAGTTCAGCTATTGAGCATATAAAATAAGTGGTGATAAAATTCAATAACTACTTAGAATAACGGGACTTAGACAAAACAATAAAAAAAAGGTTCATGCTAAGACCCGTTATATATATATAAATCTTGTGTTCAAAGCGCGATAGTTTAAAAACCAAAACTACTCAGGACTAGAAATGTTGACAACCCGGCAATGTTGACTTAATCGCTTAACTGCAACTGCAAACTTAATAAACGCAACTGGACAACAGACCACCAGCTTCAATTTCGGAATTTCACTCATTTCATCATGCGTGCAGCTGATACATTTATTTGAATTGGAATATCTTCAATATCATATCATTTGAACGCGTAAAATTACAAATTTGCTCATTACCTAAACAATCTGATCATAATGCGAACCCTATTTTATCAGGCCTTTGGGAGCCCCTGTCAGGCGAAGTACGGTCACAGTTCGTAAAATTCCTTGAAACCTCGTTTGAAAACTTTTCTATTAAGTAAAATGTACGCTTACAAGTATCTAAGTGATTTTTAGGAAAGTAGAAAAATAAATGTAAGTGTTACATGGACTTACCCAATGTTGTTACCTATCCCTTTTGTGGTTTTAAGGTAATTGTAAAAAATCTTTACACAAGAAAAAAAACACACCCACACACAGGAAAACATTCCTTTACGAATAGGATTTTCTAACATATTCTATCGCATCGTCAAAAATGTACTAAAAATGTATCTGCATCAAGCTTGTATTTTAATGTATTTTGGAGAAGTTGTTCAATTTAATAAACCGAAAATGACATTCATAGATTACGGTAAAAAGTTTATCTAAAGTCATAAACCCTAAAATTTAAGCACGTGACTGTGCGTCGGTCACACATGGCTCATAAGTTTTGGGGATACCGGATACCGGTCGATTATATCTAAAGTTATGTTGGTTATTCACTTTATTTATCAACAACCTAGTAATGTATAAGTTAATGTCAACAACTATTAACTGTGTCGATTTCCAAACTGCTAATTGAAAATCGATTTAGAAACTCGTGTTTTATCGTGAGCCTAGATATAATTTTCACTGTTCCAATAAAAAAATACATTGTGATGTAATATTAGCTTCACCTGATGTTATTTACATATATCTTGTAATTTAAGCTTTGAATACTTGTTCACAAGTATTTATTCATAAATCAATATCATTATATCAAATCAGTTTTACAACATCTGTGGTTGTACGTGATTATCTATACTTATCTTCAAAAGTCACGTATTCTATATACTATTAATACCAAAAATACAAGGACTGAAGATTTCTGCTTACATATCGGTAAAATAAATAAATCAATAACTGTCAAGTAACATATTATTTTCTTAAAAGACTGAGAACATTCCTATCACGTACGCTTAAGTTTTCCTGTCAGATTTACTCCAAAGACTCTCTTTCTCATCTCAACGTTTTCCCAGTTGAATCCTCAGCTGCAATGCTGTGAAGCCCGGGGTCCGCTTTCCGGCTTTTCCCTCTCCACTTCGTACGATCTTGAGCATCCTTGATTGTAAGACCATTGGCACACATATCATCCCTGACGACGTCAAGCCAGCATTTCTTGGGTCTACCACGTCCAAAATTCCATTTCTCCGGAGACTCCCATTTGAGATTCTTCAAGAAGGGCTTTAAAGATTTTCTTTGGGTCGTTAACGCATATGGCCGGTGACTTTAGGCTACGGTTACCAATTAGCATCAGGTCTGTTGCTCTGTTTAGCTCATCTAACAAACTTAAGACTACCAGTCGTCGCTATATCTATTTAAAGATATATTTTCATCAATTTCGAAGTCCTCATATACTTCGATATCTCACGTCCGCTCTTAATCTCAACAGCATTCTTGAGCCCAAATTAATCTCATCTCTTTAAAGACTTGAGATTACTTCATTAAACATAACGATGAACGGGTGTTAGCATAAACGCGACTCAGAATTATAATATTCTTCAGTAGGATAAGAAATTACACAATTTGTGAGCCTAAGCTATTAAAGTCAGATGTGGAGAACAATGATAAAAAAAATCTGTAGATGTAGCACTAGCGTAAGATTAGTACTGGATTATCTGTAATTCAAAAGTTTAAAACGGTTTTAGCTTTTTATTCTCCACTTTGCACGGTCTTAGGTTTCCATGGGTGACCATTCCATGCACATCACCTGTGGATAGGAAAAAACGGAAAGCGAACCCCAAGCTCTGACTAATAGCTTGAATGAGAACCAAAAAATTGTATAGAGCGCATTTATTATGTGTACTTACATATGTCGCCTTTTAAAACATTTTTTTTTGTTACCTATGTAGGTCCCATTGTTGGGCAAATTGGGCCTCTTTGTTTCCAACTTTCGCAGTCCCTAGACGTGATCTTCCATTCTTTTTCAAACCATGTAAGGTCGTCCTCCCATCTCTTTCTTGGTCTTTCTCTCTTTCTTAGACCGTCCGGTCGAGTTTAGTTGGTGGCATGCGACAGACATGACCTGCCCAATCCCATTTTAATTAAGTCGATTTTACTCCCACATCAGTTATCTTGGTAATGGAGCACAGCGTAGTGTTTCATAAGCGATTTATTCCCTGACACCTAACATGCTGCGCTCCATTGCTCGCTGGCACATTTGGACATCTGAGCATTCGTAAGAGACCACGTTTGTACACCGTGGGTTAGGATGGGCAAGATACATATACGTCGACGAGTCTTTTCTTGAGGCATGTTGGTAGATTTCCCTTTACTAACTCCTTCACCGACCAGAAACACAGATAAACCGCATTTGATCAAATCAAAATTTTGCACTTGGTGCCTGAATTTAAAAATACTTTGACGCTGTATTTTGAGAAAATAAAAAATCATTGCAAAAATAAATCCCGCTCGTTTTGTTATCATATTTTTACATCACGTCCAAGGTTTATCAAGACCGACATCGCAACATACAACAAATTGTATTAATTTGTTTCTCGGCTTACGCTATCTAAAGAAAATGAGAGGTAATGTAACACTGTCTCTATGAATTACACTGTTATGGGCAAACGTAAATGAGTAGAGACTTGTGCTGAGTTTACAAAACACGTATTCGAGCCTCTATTACATAAAACAAATTGATTTATTTATATACGAAGTGCGAGGCGCGCAAATTCGATGCCAATTTTCGCAGGAAAGGTTCTGGTACGCTCTGTTTTCCTTCCAAATTACCTATCATCAGAAAAATTGTGCTGAGTGGGTTCTGAAACACGCAGACTGTTCTTGTTACTTTTTTAAATCAAATTGGTACATGTTTTCAATCTTAATAAAAACCTAAAGTTTTGAGAAGAAAACTCTTACTTGTTTCGAGATCTATGGACCACCATTTTTTGTACATTCCATTGCATTGCTATATTCATATCTTGTATTTCTTGAAAAGTTTAACAAAATCCATACTGGTTGTCAATATAATTAATTATTGGTATTGCTTGCCATATGACATTAGGGTTGCTACACGCTTATTCGGGCCAGCATTAATCGGCACAACCGGGCAGTGAAATCGGGTAAAAAGCCAATATAATTGCTTTGGGTCGGCTATTTTGTTCAACAAATACTGCCGAACCGACAATGCCGCTCCGAATAAGTGTGTAGCAACCCTTACAATAACAATTACAAATAACAAACTGCCCCCTGTTTTATATAATTTTCAAAACAAAAATCTTTAAAAATTAAATACCTGTAAGGGTAAATAAGATACTGGAGCATCCTTATTTGTATATTTCTTAATTGGTGGTCCACGTAACTCCCTTGATAAATTGGGGACCATTAATCATTCCAGAGGACTTTCCAGATATAATCACTTATAATTACGCTCCTAGTCAGTTTAAAGCTACCAAATTTCGCCTCTTCCTGTGCCTAAATTGAGTATCATTCATTTTGTGATGTACTTTAAGTAAGTAATTTACTATGATGTCGCTAATAATCTCACTTTATCCTTATTGAAATTTTCCCAAATTTTCCAAAGTACTAGATAATTTATGCCTGAAAGGATTTCTATACAAACTTCAGAAGCGAGCGTACCACAAAATACACACAGTACACACAGTACAGTAATAGTACAAGATTTTTTTCTCCGTAAGAATTTTTGTAAAAGCCGTGATTCATAAACATTCCCCATGATAATATGGAACTACAGGTAAAAATGTTGCCTTACGAGTATCATACTTGGTTTTAATTTTGTCGTACTAACTGAAAAGTACATTATACGAAGATTTCATAAAGACTATTGAAGGAAATATAGAATGGAAAAGAGGACCAGGAAAACCGATGCATAGCTACATGAAACAGATAAAGGAGAAGGTAAACATAGTGTCGTACAGCGAAGTAAAACAGCTGGCGGACTAGAAAAATAAATGGAAGAGAATTCATACTCCACCAATAATAATAATAGAATTGAAAAGTACTCTTATTATAACACTCATAATAATAGAACTGAGAAGTGCGCTTATTACAAATTCAAGTAAAAGTACTTGAATTCGTAATAAGCGAAATTGCTCATGTGATTATTTTCAAAATTTCTGACTCGATTGTTAGATCCACATGTAGCGCTCATTAAAAGTTTAGTTTTGATTTCTCTTAGAATATGCCCCTTCAAACTATTTCGAACGAGTTAGATTTTATTAAATTCAAAGTTACTATGAGCAAAAGTTCAAATCGTTTTGGATAAAAATGTATCTACCTAATGGATTTTATTACAGTTTTAAAGTTACGATTAGATAGTAGATATTGCAGTTTATGAATATTTTATACAGTTTACTCTCGATAATGAGTTTCATATGTTACTTTTAACAATAATATTGCAGATTCATGGTTTTTCTTTTCTTTTCGTTGGAACCATGATGGCACCCAATTTCGGATCCCATTTTAAAACATCTACGACATATTGATTTTTGGCCTAAATTTTCTATTGTCATTGAATCTTCGTGAATTGGTAAGAGCAGTATAATTTAGTGTGTTATACCAAAGATGCATCATAAACCAATACTAAAGTACAAACTACTACTATAAGTCATTATTCTCATCACCATTAGGTCTTTCTAGTCTCATATATACAGGGTCTAACGAAATTTACTAAAAATATTTTAAGATTGAATTCAGTCAATGACACTAATAAACTTTCCCCAAGGAACATAAATAGAAATATAAAAAATGACCGTTCAGCTGATCCGAGTCTGTATGGAAAGCAATTTTTATTTTCATATCTTGATATAATTATCAATAATCAGGAAAATATTTTGACAAAGTAATTCAGTATCATGGACTGAATCTACCCTTTAACATAGTTTCAGTATGTTTTGTTAGACGTTGTTTTACTCGTATGGCCACCATGTTCGCGACAAGAAACTAACTAGGGAAGGAATTAGCAAGGATTACGGAGGAAGGTGCAAAGTCACGAGGACAATAAAAGGGATCTTGTGGGCGAGTCAGAGAGAGTCTTGTGAGAGAAACATATTATGTACGGGTAAGTATGTCAGTTTGTGTGTGTGGTTATGTGGAACTTGAAACTAGGTTGATTTACGCAATATTATTAGAGAACTTTAGGATATAGGATAGTTTTTATCCCGCAAAAAATATGAGGTGCCCGTAGAATTGCCACATAGACTCTTTGACTACAGAAGCAACGTTACAGTAGTTTATACCGCCTACGATATTCTTCTGCTTCTTATTTAAGAGCTTAGTTGTCGGTGAAGTATGTGCCAAACTTCTCTGTTCTATGCATTACTCTTTAGTGCTTGATACGATATGACCCCTGCTTTTTCTTTCAGTTGGTCTACAAAGCTCTTTCTTGGTCGTCCTGGACCTCTTCTAGCTTTCCTTCTAGTATGTTTTGAAGATTTTATGTTAGACCAATCATTTTTCTTCTCCTATTTTCTATTTTGCCCAGCAGTCTTCTTTTCTCTCCTACTATTTCTAATACTTCCTCATTGGTTTTCCTTTCCGTCCAACTGATCTTTTCCATTCTCCTCCAGCACCACATCTCGAAAGCTGCCAGCCTGAAACTATCTTTTTTTTATACGCCTACGATATATACTACCTATATTAAAATCTGGATTATTATTAAAAAATAGTGTCATCTACGCATAATCAGTTTTTTTATGTATATATTTTTTATATTTTTCTTTCTAAAGAAATGTGAATATGTCCATTAAATTAAGAAATGCATGCCTGATTCCAAAATCAATATTGATTAGTACAAATATTTCCGTTGTGTCAAGTTACCGACCCAATATTGGGTTTTCTCATTGAATCTATAAAATCGATAGCGTTGGTTTGTTAAATATTATCACTAACAGTTGGATTGGATTGGAATATGCATTCAAATGTTTGAATATGCTAGGAGGGACTACAGACTATAAATAAAGACTGGTAAAGTCAAAGGAGATTCGTCCGAGTCGTCGAGGGTTCTGTTCTTAAGGACGACAGTTGTGCAATATTAACTCTTTTTACATGAAACAAGAAAAGCATCTGGGACTGTATTATGTTTATGATATAATGTTTTAAAAAAAATGGAAATGTAGCAATAACAGGTTACTACTATGTTTCCAGTTTTTTATGTTCAAACTGCTTGATTAAGTCTTTTCTTTATAAAATAAATTAGTTTTTATATAAAATTGTACAAAAGGTACATGTTAATTATTATGTACCAGCTTATACAAGTACCTAGTACATAGTTTAACGTATTGGAACATGCAATAAATGAGTGCAAATAATATGATAATAGATGAAGGTTTTTAAAATATTATGTGACGTGTATTATGTTATTTATATTTCCCTGTAAGTGAATGTTATTTTTTTTTTGAGAAATAAATAATCTTTCAGCATAAATTTGGCGCGGAACCCTTTTGCAGTCGTCGCCGCGATCCCCCTTGGGGTCCGACGACTGGCATCCGGTGACCTACTTTATTTGGGGACATTTTGTCACTATTGATTATTTATGGTTATATTTGAATAAGGTCTAGTTCAATACGACCCACAAACGATATTATTCATTACATCATCGTAAACGACTGTTCTTTTTTTACCTAAATTGAGTTTTTAAGTTTTGAGGTGAAATTTCGTATTTTCTTTGTATCTATAATGATGTGTATACCTACAAACATGTGATGCGGAATGTATAACGATATTATTTTGTTTACTTGTTTTTATGTACTGTGTTTATTTAATTCAACATAAGTAGTATGGTATGACAGATACAATAAAAAGTTAAAACTAAAAAATCTGTTTACTTGTTATTATCACTTCAAATGTTGTCTCTACGGTTTATCGCCTAACAAATAGGTACTTATCATGATATTTTCTTAAAAAAATGTTCTACCTTTGCCTTTGCTAACCTACTGACTTTACTGTACGCGTGGCCGTTGCCCTCCCCGCTCACCGGCCGCCGCCCGCAACGAGCCCGGCGGGTGGTGACATTCAAATCGGAAATTTTTGGTATGCATTTGTCGACTGATATCTTTGGTTTTTATTAAAAGCAAAATACAGTTAATATATATAGTGCTCGTCTCACCTACATACTCGTACATATAATTTTCTCATAAACAGAAATTGTAATGTTCAAACTTTGTCTATCTATTATAACGATAGAAAAGTTGAGACATCACAACTTATTATTACCCCGTAACTGTAGTAGACAAAAGACAAACAAAGTCTAAGTATTAGTCTATGCGTACATAGGTATAGCGAAGTGGAGAGAAAGTTGAAAAGCTGTAAATAAGTAAAACGCCTGTTGCCTAATGGGGCGGTCTTACCAACTGGTAGATATAGTCCCTTTGGATCCAATATTTCAGATAATTATGTAGGTACTTACTTAAATAAGAATTATTATTTGCGTACGGTTGTTTTTAAATATACAGCAAAGTTAGAAGGTTAATAGAAGATTGTCAATCTATTTAGTAATGTTATAACTTAAATAAGAATATAAATCATTGGAAAAATAGGCGCATAGCTTGTGTTATAGATTCGATGAATACAGGTACATAACCACCAACTATCACTGAGACAAATATTATTGAAAATGAGTACGTATATATTTTGGATTGATGAAAATGCAGTTATTGGTTTGTTGTGAATGGAAGTGGTTGATTTTAAGTAAGTTAACATTGTCTACTGTATGACCTTACATAAATGTAATATTATAAAAAAAAACAGTGCATGTTTGAAATATTTTCCGAAGGTAAATACCTAAATACCAATCCAAATAAGACACCTAAAAGCTTTTGGACAGTCCTTGACCTGATGAGTTTCTACACAAAATACCTACTTACAAATTGACGACCTCTGTGGCTTAAAATGATCACGCCAGGCTATCACACCTTAGGTCCCGGGTTCGATCCCCAGTCAGGTCAAGCTGGAAAATAATCTTTTTCAGATTGGCCTGGGTCTTGGATATTTATCTGTATATGTATTTGTTATAAAATATAGTATCGTTGAGTTAGTATCCCATAAAACAATGTCTCGAACTTACTGTTGTACTACTGCAGCGGTGTTCCCGAACCGATACGACATTGAAACCTTCAAAAAACGAGTCTATATCTTCCTGAAAGGCCGGTAACGCTCTTGTTACACCCCTGGTGTTGCAGTTGTCCATGGACAGTGGTGATCACTTACCATCAGGTGACCCGCTTGTTCGTTTGCCGCCCTACAACATAAAAAAAAAAAAAACTTTGGGGCTAGCTCAATCTGTGTGATTTGTCTGTATATATTTATATTATATTGTATTTATATATTCAAAGTTTGCTACATGAAATATGACTTCTACTTTACTACTACATAATATTAGATATTTATCAAGGTAGTAATGGGAATAAACCAACTGTGCTGTAAGAGTCGGTACCTACCTAGTTGTGAACGACGACTAACTTTATTAAGGTACTGTAAGCGAGTACTTAAGTATTTGGTCTGAATCTTAAGTCGAAAGTCTAATCCATTTGGAAATGCGATAATAGTTGGTTTTGTTTTTATGGTTGTTTGTTCTTTAATTCCTTAAAGAATGGGTGATTTTCAGGGAAATTTTTTAAATCGATCGTAAATCGATAACACCTAGAAAATCTTCTGGTTCATGAAGAAATTGATGAAAGGACCTTCACATGAAGCCACCAGCCAGAGGATTTGGTTTACACTCTCCACACTGGCCAGACGGGTTGGAGATGTCTCAATGATGTTTTATAAGCTAAACTTGTGTTTCCTATGTCGCCTTCTACGATATCTACAGGAAGACTTGGAGTAGTCTTATTCTACGCTACCGAAACCCCACGGCAAGTCAACTTAAAAGTAGTTAATACAAGAATGGGTTTTAAGGCTGTAGATAGATCATTTATCTATATAAAAATCTGATTTTCTATCTCCTTTACCATTTCTTAGTGCGCCAATGTTAATGTTTTTACCATGTTGTATTTAACCAGTGAACTAACTATATTATAGAAGAGTAACTTCAAACATTATATCATAGGGCAAATCGGTAAATTTATATGAATTGACTGTCGCATGATGCAGTTTCATACAGCAGCCCCTGATTGACCCAGCGATTGACGTGAAGTAACGTCAGCGTCTGTATTCACGGAAATGTAACTAGTATACTAGAATGTACTTTTGATGGGGTAATTTTTACGCTTGATATTATGCTTCCATATATTATTATAGTTTGCTGCATTTAGCTAAGCCTTTAACCTCATAAACCATATTTATATGAACTCACCCTAAGTATTTTCCTAATATGTAGTCATTATAACTGACCCCCGTTCTTCTTTTATGCCTCAACAAAAGCAATCTGGATCGGTCAATACAATAAATGAAACCAATCCAATTGCACTCGAATATTGAACTATCAAAATTCTAATATCCGTTGTCATTTCGCTAACCGTTTTGAATACATATTGGTGTTTTGGCTCTTTTGTTCCAAATAATACTGTATTGTTATTAATTTAATATTGATATTATTGTAATATTCGAGTATGTGTACATTTTTTATACATATAATGAAGTCTTTCTTGGTGATCGATTTGAAATGTATAATAAAAGTAGGAGATAGGATAAATGGATAATTAAATTGGGTAATAAATAACTTGCCAGGTATAATGATCGAATAGGCAAGTGCCTTCTATTCACGGATGACCTGAAAGAACGATTGGACTGCGAAAAGCTGCAAAGAGATATAGAGAGTATAGTGGTAGAGTAGAGCAATAGACAGAATTTACACTAAATATTTCGAAGTGCTCGGTGATGCCTTCGACACGATCAAGGAACCCACTTATCCATCAATACTGCATAGAAATGTCCTGTCGGCATGCGATCGGCTGCTATCGGGTCCGTTCGGCGCCGTATGACCGTCGCCGGAGCAAGGAGTCGAGTGTGTGTGTATACATAGACGGCCTCCGCGGCATAGGTACGCATCCAATCCGACGCGGTGCGAAGAGAGCCGTTCGGCCTGAACCGTACCCAATTTGACAGATGAGCGTAGTGACCAATATGCCACGAATGCCGTATAAAGTTAGGAAGTGAAATATTGATTGAATTTGAGAGTAGGATGTAAGGTTTTTTTTAAACAACGATCTAGAGAATGTGTCTTATATTAAATAAACTTTTCTTGACAGCATTGCTAAGAAAACTGAAAAATACGAAAAAACTAGGTACTTATAAACATATATCTCCAAGTATAATATAGGTACATAAGAGTCCCTCTCAGAATACCCTCACTAAGACAATGGACCGAGATTGGAAGTCTTCCAGCCGATAACTCAAATGAGGTCAAACTCCGAACTTGTATAATTTGTCCCAAGAATTTTTAAGGAATTAAGATTTATACCATTAGTTGGTAGGAACATTTATTTTATAGAAATTGTCTGAAAAGATTTTTGCATACGAAATTGAAAAAGTACGAGGAATATCTACATAACGTCAAACGAGAATTAAATTCCATAATTTATGATCTCGTTCTCCATTTCAACTCTGAGCATCGTATAAACGACTTCATAGTTGGGAATAAGTAACCATCTTTGTAAGAACTTCAGATCTTTTACTCACAGATTTTATTGCGTGACATTTTTTTGTTTTCTTCTGTCTTCTTCGTCGTCTCAAGAAGTGTCGTGTCTTGTAAATACAACCTAAAATATGTTTTAATGTGTTCTTTTCTACATAGAAAAGAACACATTAAAACATATTTTAGGAAGTGTATGTATGTACACAATAAATTACAGTACAAGTATTTCTAAAACCTATTAATTTCATTTGCTGTTTTCCTTAAGCGATTCACCCACTGGCAACGGGCCCCGCTGCGGTGAGCGGAATCTGCCGCGTTTTTAGTGGATTGGACTAGGCGTGTGTTCTATACAAACTGAGATACTTGAATACAATGTTAAAATCTGCCGCCGCGCGCTCCGCGACGCGACGGTGCGCGGTGCAGTGGGATCACCGCCTAAGTTTCTCATATATGGTAGGTATAGTATGTTTACTAAGAATACGTACATTCTGATACAAATTGTGGCGATCTTTTAATAATTCCTGTGCTAAAATATATAAGTCAAAGTCGTTATGTACCTGAAATATAATGGCTTTGACTTATTTAGCCGTGTGGCTACTTCTCCTCGATTTCGCATGGTCTCCGGTATCCTTGGGTGACCATTGACATGCATATTATATTTGCAAGAGAAAAAGCGAGAAAGCGAAGCCCGGGTTCCGAAACAAGACAGCAGAGGATGCAATTGGGAACGCGGTAAGATAAATAAGTTATGTACCTGAAACAAAAAAAAACACGTTAATGCTATGTCCACAAATCAAAAATCAACCACTAAGTATATCTAATTTATCTTTGTTAATACATTCATAATTCAGTTACCAGGCATAATAGAAAAGCTATTGTTTTTGAAACCACATGTGGTACACGGACTGTTTGTGTGTTAAATAAATTTAAATATCTTTTTCATGAAATGAATAAAAACAAACGGGCAAGTGCGAGTCGGATTCGAACATGAAGGGTTCCTTTCCACCGTACACTGTTTTAAAACGCTGAAGAAACACGTTTCTTGTATGACGATCCCCTTTAATTTTTAACTTTATTTTATTTTTAGTATTTTTTGTTATTGTGGTCATAGTAATACATAATTGGTGAAAATTTCAAGTATCTAGTTAATGCCATTATAAAGATCAAGTTAAAAACGCTGAAAAAAACACGTTTCTTGTATGACGACCCCCTTTAATTTTTAACTATTTTTTATTTTTAGTATTTGTTGTTATAGCCGCCACAGTAATACATAATCGGTGAAAATTTCAAGTGTCTAGCTATTACGATTCAAGAGATAGAGCCCTGTGACTGACGGACAGACAGACAGACGGACAGACAGACGGACAGACGGACAGACGGACAGACAGTGGAGTCACAGTAATAGGGTCCCGTTTGCACCCTTTGGGTACGGAACCCTAAAAGATTGTGACACATTTTTTTAAAATCTGTGTTAGTTATAAATAACACAGATTTAAAAAAATTGTGTCTCAATCTTTTTTTTATTCATCTTGTTCTATGAATCGTGCAATCAAGATCCAAAACCTTAATCTCAACCTAAACTTAAAATAAAATTTGTGATATGGTAGTTATTGAAACATAATTAGTACACACGTAGATATGAAAATATAAATACCCAATCAGCAATTGATTGAATAAGATGTTTACCAAACACCGTTATGACTGGCCCGAAAATAGGTGTTATGAACATTCCAAAGGGTGTTATGAAAGCAGTACAATGATTGGGTAAACATTCTGAATTCCTAGTACCACTTTCCCAATTGAGTTAATTTGATATGTGTATGCCGTGTGGTTTCCGGCAGAGTAGAATAGGATCACTCCAAGATTTCCCGTGGATGTCGTAGAAGGCGACTTAGGAAACACAAGCTAAACAAAGCTTATGAAAATCAATGAGACCTCTCCAACCCGTCTCGCCAGAGCGTGGAGAGTGTAGGCCAAATCCTTTGACTGCTCTGGCCAAGTGTGGCTCTGGTAGGACAGAGAGGGTCGTGCTCCTGCAGTGGAGACTTCAAAAGACCTGATGATGAAAGGCAAATAAATAGGTACATGCTTTGAATTTAACATCTGAGTCCTAAAAACCCAAAATACTATCAGTAAATTAAAAATAAGCTTTCTGTTATCTTAAAATTAGGTTAAGGTAAGGCTTTCCACAAATGCCAGTAAAGCATTACGTTTTTGTTCATATGACCAGTTTTTTGCCATGTTTATTCATATTTCAGTTGTAAGGAATTCCAATACAGTGTTATTATATCTATAGATGGCAATCCAACAACACGTGTGTCATAAATATACGTTCCACGGCGTCACCGCTAATTTGTGATACAAATGGCCCACCTTTGTCAACCTCACCTTTGTTCGAAAAAATTACGTTGAACGAAACGTATCCGAAACCCAAAAGAGGTCAATTTCGCGGGTATTACATGGGCTTTCGTGGCTGAAAATAGAATTTTTGCGTCATATGAGAATATTATTTTTTCTTTTCAAAACGGTTGATGCATAACGAACGCTTTTAAGAGATAGAGTCCAAATAAGTATTGTTTTTGTAGAAGCAAAATCAACTATTTATTTTTAAATTTAGGTACCTATCTAAATTAAAGATGCCTGATTGGTGATAGAAACTTTGGTTGAATGAGCCGCCTATGAAGTGGACCTTGTACTAGATCTTCCTTTAGAAACAAAAATGAAATCCAATCCTTTGTACGTTCCTAAGCTGTTCAAACAAACGGAAACGTCACATTTTTGCCTCTGCAGCAATATTTTATTTACATAACCAAATGGATGTACCTACAAAACAAATAAAAGAAAGTCTGTGTTCTCGCTGATATTTCAACTGTATTGTTACTTCTTTGAAATAAAAACCTGGGAAATATGAAAAATGTATCTTCGTAGTGATGGTGGATTTTATTGAGGAAATACATGGAAATTCGCGTATTCCTGGGGGATCAGGAACGTGCCTTCAGGCCTTGTATTGTGGGGAAAGTATCAAAATAGTTACTGTTAAGACTTGTGTTTTGATATCCGTGTAGCGATTGCGGATAAAAGTATTCAAAAAAGCTACTGTTTTGTATCATCTGTGCTGACTTATTTTATTACCTTATGATGCTGAAAACAATAAAAAATTAAGATAAAAACTTCGAACTTTATACCACTTATTCCTCTTAGTCGGTTTTTGATATTATTTCTAATTTTTAGGGAAGTGTTCATGACCTAGCCTGTTGTGCAACATCCCCTTTATCAATAAAGATGATGATAGTATGGTGTCGCTTTTACCTCTTTTACCCCATCAATTTGGGTAGGTAGATATTAAAATTTGCACTTGCAATCACGTCTTCACTGGCCATTTATTTTTCACCTGTAAATCCTTGTAGTCAACAAGTGGCTTTTATGTTCATACCTAAGAAAACCAGCCAAGCGCACCGTTTAGATAAGACAATGTGTTTAGCTATAGAGAAAGCAAATGAGTCGTGTCGTGTACTTATCTTTACACTTAAATGGCTTTAGTGGTATTTTCAATGTTCAGATTCTTAGGCCTCGGTCTCGAATTCCGCGGGCAGCGGGGCGGCGGCGGCAGCGGAGCGGGAGCGGCAGGATCTTATGCGTATCGTCAAATGGACCGGGTCTCGAAAACAGCGGCGCGGGGGCGGGCAACGAGCGGTGCACTCCAGTCGAGCGGTGACCGTCCCGCGTTGCGCGTCTGCATTGTAGTATAGTGTTGTACATTTTTTTTGTGACGTATCAAAATGTCCTCGGACGTGCAAGAGCAAATTATTTCGGCAATCTTTGAGAGGAGACCCATATGGAACAGCAAAGATGTGAACCATAAAAATAGAAGAATAATTAACCAATTATGGGAAGAAATAAAAAACGAACTGAATATTGAAGGTAGGTGAATATAAAAATTATTTATTATGTTATATACAATGTTTATTATGGTTTACAAATTAATTAGTAGCTAATGGGATTATTTACAAAATATTCTTTGAATTTTTCACGTATATATTGTGCTTGATAAGACGTCCGGGCGTTGGTTTGTAATCGTGTTTGTAATGTTTGTTGATTCGTATTGACAGTAATATAGGCAATGTCATTATCACCGTCCTTATCTCGGATAATGTTATGCAACAAACAGCAAGTTTTGATGAGTAATCTTGCATGACATTTGTTTGTCTCTATGGGCGAAAGCACACTCAATAGTCTTTCGAGCCCGCGATAATCGCTTATTAAATAACTCATTTTGTGCATTAAGTACGCTTTGTGGATAAGGTCGCATCAAATATGTTTTGAGTGGATATCCTTCATCTCCAATAAAAACCATTGGTAGAACGATATCTGATGTGGGTAGATATTGTGGACCTGGTATATTGTAGTTATTACTTTGAAGTAAACGGTTCAAATTAGAGTAATGGAATGTCCCTGCATTGCTTTGTTTCCCTCTTTCTCCAACTTCTATACAAATGAATCTTTTGTCAGCATCCGCGACCGCTTGCAAGTGCATCGAAAAGAAATGTTTATAATTATAATGCGATGATCCAGCGAACTTAGGATTTTTTATTCGACAGTGCTTGCCATCAATAGCACCAACGCAATTAGGAAATTGCCATTTTTCATAGTATTTTTCCGATAAATTTTTCAATAATTCTTCTGTCGGTTTTGGCATATGTAAATGTACCAAATTTTTCCATATAGCTTTACAAGTGCCATAAACTATGTTGGCTACCGTGTTTTTTCCCATTCTGAATGACAACGACAGCCTTTTGAAAGTCTGCCCACTCGCCAAAAACCTGAAAATTAAAGCATATATATGTTAAAGTTATGTATGTAATAAATAGTCTGTTCGTTCTTTGTTTCAGTGACCGATTTAAAGAAGAAATGGAAAAATTTAAAAGATCACTATAGAAAGGAATTAAAAAAAAATCCTGCCCCTAGATCAAGAGATGCCGGAAATGTTAATCAACCCTATTGGCAATATTTTTCTCAATTGAGGTTTTTGCAAGATGAAGTTGTACCAAATGTTACTGAGGGTAATTTAAGCAGTACTGAAGTAAGTAATCAGATAAGTAATGATTCTTTTGAGATAGAAGACATATCTGGAGAAAAACTCTCAAGAAGATACAACCGGTCATAATGAAGAATCTTCTATTTATCCACAACAACCTTCTACATCCTCACAAGAGGCTCCTGTTTCTTCTTAAGAAGCTTCTACATCATCGCAAGAAATTTCTACGCCTTCAAGAGAAGCTTCTGCGTCACAACAATCAAGAAAAAAGAGAACAGCGAATGACATAAGAACTGAATTTTTAGAATTGGAAAGGAAAAGGATAAGACTGCTGGAAAATGATTTATCAAATCAAAGTAGAAACGAGGCTTCTAGAAATGAGAATAAGTCTGATGATTACTACTTTTTTATGAGTTTGCTTCCACAAATGGAAAAATTCACGCCTGTTCAAAAGTTTAGAGTAAGACAAAAATTAATCAAGCTCTTCTAGATGAGTTAAGTGTAAATGAAAGCACGTACCCTTCTAATGAATCATATATGTATGGGTATAGTACTCAACAATAGAGGTATATCAATCTTATAGTGAAAATACTGTCAATAAATAACAAAACTGTGATTTAAATAGGTAACTAATCGTCGTACAAATGAGAACTTTAATTTTAGAGAGAAGATTTAGTTTTAAGATTAGAATAAGCGTGGAATTATACTGACCACTAAGTATATCGACCTTGTAATAAAAATACTGTAAATGAGAAAGAAAACTGTGATTGTAGAAATAATTAATCGTCGTACAAACGAAAACTGTGATTTTAAAAATAAATGACAAACTGTTATGGTACTTATTTCATCCGAAACGTTTTTATATTATATTTTTCGCCAAAGATAAATAATTAAGGCTGATTAATGTGTAGTAGGTATTTAATTAAAATTATTGTATCTGGGAACTTAATACCGATGCCAAACTATTTACTAAATTAGTAGGTACAACACTTCCTTTTTGAAACTATCAATAAATACAATTACAAATTACAATTTCGTTGTTTTACTTACCCAAGCGTTATGTATAATTTTTCTGCTGGAGATATACCTCTAAAACTTTTTGGATTAATTCCAGACTCTAAATCACTCTTGATAGTTTCTAGAATATAGTCAAAAGTTTATACACTCATTCTGGTGTAGTCGTAGAATTTATCGGGATTTTGTCTCTGTTCTTCATAATTTCGATAAAACTCGCCATTTATTTTCCTTGCCATAAAGTAGGGATCCACTTCTTCTTTTGCCCACAATAAATCGAGCGTTAGGAATAAATTTGAATCAAAAAGATGTTGTCGCCGATTTTCAGACATTTCGTTTGCTAATGTCGACAACACAACCACGAACACAACACTACACCGCTACAGTGCCGCGCGATCTGCCCGCTGGTTTCGAGAACAGGTATGCGTTGCCCGCCCCTCTCCCGCGCCGCCGCCGCTGCCGCTCCGCCGCCCGCAAAATTCGAGACCGAGGCCTTAGAGTTATATCTTATTTTATTTATTTATGAACACATATCTATACTTCTATACTAATATTATAAAGAGGAAAGATTTGTACCTATTTTTGTATGTTTATATGTTTGTAATGAATAGGCTCAAAAAGTACTGGGCCGATTTAAAAATTATTTCACCGTTGGAAAGCTACACTATTCCCGAGTGACATAGGCTATGTGTGTACCACGGGCGAAGCCGGGGTGGACTGCTTGTTAGATATAAAATACAAGTTTGCATTCAATTACATTGTTTTTTCTCATCATCATCATCATTGAATTTTCTATGTCGTGTGTAAATTGCGAGGATAAATTGAATACGCATGGAAAAATCATATTTTAGAGTAAGTGTGGTGTTGGCTTTTCGTAAATATAGAAAATGATGAAAACCTAAATCGTATTAGGCTCTTTATAACTTAGTACATTAGGTATGGGTAGTTACTAGCTGAGTTGAAAGAAACATCTATTTTGATTTCGTACTATAATATCAAACACTAAAGTCTTTAGACATGTGTGCATCCTTTGAGACGCAACTTCGTTCTAAACTTAGAACTAAACTTAGATTGAGGTTACCAGGTACCAAAGTATAGCTTGCATTGAATGAAGCCTACATGCAGCAATACGGATGTGGACTAAATAATTTTTTTTGGCTCATCAGGTAGACTAATAAAAATAGGTACTACTGTATACGTATATTTTTTTAAACGAACGACGAACTAAATGAAATATTTTTTTCGACTGAGAGTAGCTACTTCATAGCTATGAAGTAGGTACGCAAGAAGAAACAAACCATTAATTTTCCGTAATGATTAATTCGCATTTTTAGGATTCCGTAGCCAAATGGCAAAAAACGGAACTCTTATAGATTTGTCATGTCTGTCCGTCCGTATGTCACAGCCACTTTTTTCCGAAACTATAAGAACTATACTGTAGAAACTTGGTAAGTAGATGTATTCTGTAAACCGCATTAAGATTTTCACACAAAAATAGAAAAAAAAAGCAATAAGTTTTGGGGGTTCCCAATACTTAGAAATGAAACTCAAAAATCTTTTTTCATCAAACCCATACGTGTGGGGTACGAGTATATATGGATAGGTCTTCAAAAATGATATTGAGGTTTCTAATATAATTTTTTTCTAAACTGAATAGTTTGCGCGAGAGACACTTCCAAAGTGGTGAAATGTGTGTCCCCCCCCCCCTGTAACTTCTAAAATAAGAGAATGATAAAACTAAAAAAGATATATGATGTACATTACCATGCAAACTTACCATTACCTTGTAAACAATCCTACAAATTGGAAAAGTGAAAACCTAAGACTGAATATCCTAATGTTAAAACACAAATCTCAAAGTCACGAAGTAGAAACGAATAAGTACGTATAATTCAATGTAATTAGAAGCTCGTGCCCGTTTGTGACGGTAATTAATGTGTTTAGTTACGCTCACTTTGGACTTTTTGGCCAATTATTCAAAAGTAGATAACTTTTACGATGGAGCTAATGTTCTTTACTGGTTTTCCTATAAACCCAACATTTATTATCGTTTTGCGGCTGAAATATCTTATTTGAGGACGGTTTTTCATAGGTTTTTTGTCTTGTGAATAAGGAAGTACGCAGGAATTAAATTTTTTCACATACCTATATACAAATAAAGTCAAGCTAATTATCTCGGAACATACAGTTCTCTTTTGATTGTATTTTTTCCAAATCTTTTAAGTTAAAATCTTCTTTTTTACAATCCGCTAGATGACAACAAGTAAAATCAGACACTTTACTAAACTTCAAAAACAAACATTTTCTATGAGATTTGTATGAAATCACAAACGTGCCGTCATAGCTTTTTGGAGTGAAATAGCGCTTTTATGTTCTTCTGCATTAATAAATTTAAAAACTACTTATAATTTAGATTAAAAAATTATTAGTAGTTATTGTTACCTATGTTTGAAAATGAAATAAAATCATATTGAAAATAGATATGAGCAATAACAAGTGGTAGTATTTTGTAACGTTTAATTCTCTTAACACACCAGTCTGTCTGTTAAGACACATACCATGGTCTGTGTCTTAACAGTTTATATAGTTTTAGTCTCTTAATAGTATAAATAAAAAAATATTTATTTTTCACCCAGTCATCAACCCAATAGTATCTATAAAAAGTAGGTAAGTTTGATATCATCAAATTGTTCTACTCCCGGATCACTTCCTTGAGGGAAGACACATTGTGCCCCCCTATTCGAGATATCTGTCACCACTCGTGAGATTACGCCTTTGACGACGCTCGACTCCTGATGACCAAAACAGGAAGCGCCTAGAAGTGAATCCCTGGTTTCATTCACTCAATGGCCGACACATTCAACCCCTATTCGAGATATCTGGCATCACTCATGAGATTACGACATTTTTGACGAATCCCCTTGCCAAAGGCCAAAATAGGAAGAGATTAGAAGTGAAGCCCCGGATGACATTTACAATCGTATTGTATAGTACAACATCGCTCGTAAGATTACGCATATTTGTCGATGGCCGAGGATTTAATCTATTTTCGTTTTATTTTTCCAACTAATCTAACTACCCACTGATACTTACAGTGATACAATAAAGTTTGGAAAAATAGGTAACTATGTACATGCGCTATAATGATAACCGATTCTAACGTTTAGTCCTCGAATTGAATTTGACCTTTAAGGCGAGGTGGGTTCACAACTTGTAGAACTGTACAAACTGTAGAAAAGCCTTAAAATTCTTATGTAAAATTTTTGAGGAATAAACTGTAGATAGTAGTTTAATTACAGTGATTTTTCAAAAACACTCACAGTTTTCTTGGCTCTGAACTGACGGATCCTTAATACAATGGTAAAATTTTATTTGTATCCGCAATTGCTAACCTGTACCTTCTCTATTTTATACCAATGTGAGATCCCAGCTGAGATTCGGTATTAAGCCTACACTCCCATTCATGCCATATTGTGAGCACACAGATCTGCTGTGATCATTTCCCATGCAAGGCGCTGTCAAGTAAAAATTTTATATTCAAATGGTATGTAATCAATCTGGATTGAACTAAACAAATAGGACTTTTTCACGATAAGTATAGGATGTTGATATAAACGTCTGGGCAATAAATAGTACACACCTCTGCAAAAACAAGTATAAAATGTAAATCTTATTTAAATCCTCTTTGATGAAAATAAGCTTAATTAGTTTGTTGTACAAACATACACACATATCATCGCGCCTGTCTATCTACTAGAATCCTTATAGAACTGTTTTGCTTCATCTACACTTATTACGAGTCATCATCATCATCTTCCTCGCCTTCTCCCTATTTGGGGTCGGCTCTGTATGTCAACTCCGTCGTTTTCTATCATTGTTATTTGTGTACTAACCCCCCTGTCCATCATGTCCCGCTTAACACATTTCCCCCACGTTTTTTTTTTAACACTCTTTATTGTTCTAAAGTAAAACATACTTTTAACAAATGGCGGACTTAATGCTAAGAGCATTTTCTCCCAGTCAACCATAAGGTTTTTCTAGGTCGTCCTCTATCTATGTGGCCATCCACCTTCAAGTTAACCATTTTGTTAGCCAGATGTTAGGCATCCCTCCTATTATTCCGAGTATCTTTACTTATAAATTAAAACTAGTATTATCAAATAGGTATCTACGCAATTAGAAAATATGCTAGTCTTTTATATTTGACGACCTCCGTGGCGTAATGGTTAACACGCTAGACCGCTAATCCGGAGGTTCTGGGTTCGATTCCCAGCCAGGGCAAGTTGTAAAATGACCTTTTTCAAATTGTCCTGGGTCTTGGGTGTTTATCTATATGTATATGTATTTATCATAAAATATAGTAGCGTTGAGTTAGTATCCCATAACACAAGTTTAAAAACTTACCTTGGGGCTAGCTTAATCAGTGTGGTTTGTCCTTATATATTTATTTATTTATTTATTTCTCTTAGCTAAATGGGTACTAAATATGCAATACAAATGCAATAATTTAAAATCCCGAGAATTTTTGTCAAAAATACCTTCCCGAAAATGTACCTACACATTTGTAAAATAATATTTCATCAGTATCAACAAAGATTTCATTTTCGCTGTAAAAAGGTCAGTGCGGAAGGTCTAGGGTATTCCCGCAGGGGATAAAGCCCTTCTCAAAACACATCCCTTTTGGGAAGCATATCTGACCATTTTTCAGCTTGCCAGCTTTCGATATGTTTTTGACAGGCCGTTCGAAGTCGGACAGGGGTTTTTCCCAAAGGAATGGTAATTACGAACACTTATTGAAATGTTTAGGAATTGATATCTATTCTTTTGTCCAACAATAGTTACACAGAAATATATCTAAGATATATATACGGTGAATTTGCAACCCATTACATTGAAATCTTGTAATTAGAATCATTAATAGAACACAAAACCGTAAAAATTAAACTGTAGTTTAAAAAACACGCTTTACAAAGACAATAATTTTCTCGTAAAATTTTCAGTTCAAAGCTGTTAAAGTGTTTTTTAGTTTTTAAACTATAATTTATTTTTCCTGCATAGATCGTAAAAGCCGATCGAGGGAATGGACGTGTCAGTATGTAAAATTTCTAAAAATACCTACTAGGGGCTTCGTGTATTTTGTAACTGTTATAAATATACTATTTCTTAATTTATGGAAAATAATGGTCTATGCTGGTCTGGGAGAAAAGAAAAAAACTTAGAATGTACCAGCTTGACCTTTTCCGCGTAGACGTAAAAGTCGATTGCGGGAATGGGCGAAAAATGTTAATCGGCGATGCGGCTAGCAACTCATTACTATTTTGATTCCTTTTTCCACCTTATCGCCCAGTGGCCTTTGGGTCTTACGGTCTTTAATTCTGTCTGCTTAGAGCCACAAATTACAAAATGCTCTGTTTTTCCCATTAGGGAAAAAGATGTGATAGTGTGTGTGTATGTGTGTGTAATGGTCCATGCTTACGAAAAAAAATAACAACTAACGTAAATTCCAGTCTATTTATTACCTCGCAGAACTAGGATTGTACTATAGAGGGCTGTGACGTAACGAGGACTTGCATTAATATTCACAAGTCGCCACTGCGAGACAGCCTGCAACGAATTCCGATCAGGTAAACAAGGTAAATTAATTTCTGCGGGCGCTCGACCCATTAATACCCTGAACAGTTCTAAGTTGTCTGTTAAAGTTAAAATAAAGTTTATTGACTATTTACATCAGTGACATGTCAATTTGAACTATATTCAATAGTCATCATTTCTGCTGAGTTTTACAAAAAAATATCATTTAAATTGACAAAAGTAAACAGTTAAGGCAAACTTTAGTTGCAGATCTAGAATTGTACTCTCTATTATCGAGTGTGTTACTCTGAATAGGTAATACTTATTTATTCTGTGGTATTACTGGTATCAGATTTTTGAACTGCCTAAAGGCATCTTACGTAGCTCAATGACTGTCATCTAGTAACAACGTCATTATTACACATTAGTGAATTAAAGAGCAAGTTCCCTCACGATGTTTTCTTTCACCGAAAGCAAGTGGTGGTAGGTAGTTGAAAATAACCATACATGAGTACAAACTCAGAGGTACAAGTTGCATTTAGTTAGAATCGAACTAGTGCTTCACAGACGCACAGCCTGGCCACAACCGCTTTAAACTTCACTAAGATTGTACTGAAGAGGATCGTAACAATGCCTTGCATTAAAAGTCACAACTCGCCAATGTGAGGCAGCCTGCAACGAATTGTAAACAGATAAAAAGGTAAATTAATCTCCGCGGCCATACGATCAAATGAGAACTTTAAACGGTTCAAATTTTGTCTTTAAAAATAAAGTTAAGTGACTGTTTATACTCATCATCTGGTGATGATGAGTGACAAAGCAGTACGGCTGTAAATCAATACAGCCGAATTACGTCCACTGCTGGACATAGGATTTCCAAAATTAGCTGCCTGTATCCAGCAACCTTGGTCAGGATGTCTGACCACCTTGTGGGTAGGTGTATAGACTAAAACATATAAATATAATATAATACTATATTTTTGTAGTATACCTAACAAAAACAGCTGCTTCACGCAAATCGCCTATATCTATTTAGTTCATGGATCAATAAATGTACTGAAGAGGGTTAAAATAGGCCTTGCATTTAAATTCACAAGTCGTAGCCTAAATTAAACTGAAATTCTGATCACACATAAGGTAAATTAATTCTGTAGGGCAATCAACTGTAAGGAAAAATAATTTCTACACTCCCCCACTACTAGCGTTTCGATCTTCTTGGGTGAATAAATTAAATGGTTGTCAATTCTTTTGAAAAACAATCCCTAGAAATTTTCAAGTTAGTTAGAACAATTATTATACTGAAAAAATAAATGACTTACACGTAGGTACTTAGTACAAAATTAAAAAAATAAGAAAAATTTACATCTGTGACGTTCTACTTAGTAGTGATCTATCTACTCAATAACAAAATTCTGTTATAAAACAAGTATCGAAGAATTTTTCAATATGTAATAAAAAAGGCTTCTTCTTCTTCTTCCTCACTTTATTCCTCTTCACGTGGGGTCGGGACAGCGTGTAAGTCTTTTTAATTTTCCTCTATCTTTTGTCAAGGAACTTGCTATAAAAGGCTTGATTTTCTAAAAAGTTCTGGCACTTTCTATCTATTTTTCCAATTACTTTTGTTACTTACGAACCAGAGCGCTCTTAATTCAGCATCAAATTAAAATTAAATACAGCAAAAATGTTCGTTTAAAAGGCCTTTTTAATTTAAGCATAAATGTTCGTCCTAACAAACGGGAGATATAACGGACCTATCAGTGTTACAGGCGAACTTCGCTGAACTTTTCGCTTCGACTCGACGGCCAAACATTTCCTCCTCTTAATGAATTTACCAACTCACTAAGAAGATAAATTTTATATATTTTTTGGCATTTTTGGTATTACAAAAACGAGTCTTGTAGAAATTCAAAAAGAAGATTATTTTACTCATTATCAAAATTTTTGTAGTGGTTTTAGGTTTTAGTCTCAGGTGATTTTTTAATTGTATTTTAAATGTGTAAATGTGAAGTCTGACACTGAATAAGTATCAAGTGTACATTATATGCAGAATAACGCATAAAGAAAACGTTAAAAAACGACTCTAATAACAGAAAAAAATATAAAAAGTGGTGGTCCTCGAAAAATTTTTTCTTAGTAGGTATTTCTTTGGTGAATATGACGACAAATAAAGGTTAGTAACTGCCTGATAAGCTCTGATTAGGTATATTTAGGTGTTATACTGTTTAAAGCTATATATTTGCAATTTTTTTCATTAGGTATATGAACATGAAAAGTAGAGGGTGCTCCTCGGTGTATGGTAATATTTTTTACGTGAATCTCTTGCTTTACTCAGGAATCAACTGTAGAATCCTTCGTTTCTATCCGGATTCAAAGTAGTGCCCTCGCCCTAAAAATATTACCTTTACGCTTTGAAGATCAATCTACTATTTTATGTTGAAGAAGTATATCTTCTTAGGTATAAACTATCATTACAATACTACTTAACTAGATACAGAATACTTTTTATCACAAAAGAAATGCTAGCTCATTAGTTTATGTACATTATGTTTCAATTCATTTTCATAATATTTACTAAACTTAAAAAAATAGTACCTACCACATACCTCATTAATAAGGCAATGCCAAACCACTCCATTATCTCTGCCAAAAATTAATTGTGTCTCTTTCCACACAATAACACCGACAAGAGCCTGATTCTTAAATGTCACTTCGTCTACTACTCTTATTGATTTAGAGAAATTAATATTGAAACACTTATAAAAAAAACTATGGACGTCAACACAAGATATTGTGCATACGAGTACGAGTATAACGTAATTGAAATCTTTTTATATATCCAACAGAATACATTGAAAACATGCTCTCAAAAAGGCAAATAGAAAAACAGGCATAATGGCAAATTTATTTGCTTCAATTTGGTTTTATTGGCTAATTCATTGGCGGTGGATAGCGGGCGGGCTCTCTTGGGCTCCAACTGGAATATTTGGCAAATCCCTGACGTACGGCCCCAGCCTATAACTCTCACTTTGCCATCCCAATGACTTTTTATTACGCTCCGTTTTACATACAAATAGATCCTTCAGCAGTATTATTGCTACTTTGTGAAACATCTAGAATTAAGCGCTCAAGATATGCTTCGTTCAAATGCAGCATGTATAATCATTTGGTATTCTACAAAGGATGTCAGCTTGTGGCTTACTTTACTCAGACTTACCTGTAACTTTCCGAAAGACTTAGTAACTTATCATGGCTTAAGGCCCAGCTCTGTGTTTTTTAGTTATTAAGTTTATATAATTACTACTCTGCATAAAAAATTTCAAAGCTGAAGTCCATATCGTTTGTTTGAAATAAAAAGTAGGTAATATATGTTTGCAGAGGTGTTTTTGATGACCAAATTTGTGTTACAAAAATTAACCAATCGTGTATCTTGACCTTAATAATGTTGGAAAAGAGGATTTGTATGTTATTAGCAAGTATCACTTCCAAATATTTAATATTTGCTGAGAAATAAGAAATAGAAAACACCCATTTTCATGCTGCGTCCCCTTAATAAAGTATTTATGTGTAGTCTATTTATCTTTAAAACCTCTTTCAGGATTGCACCTCAAACTTTTAAGACAAAGGAGGATGAAGGCGTAAAGTATGTCCACGTAGAAGCCGAAACAATGGCTGCCGTATTACGGTAGAACAAAAGACGGCAAATAAAAATCGCGGAGCTTCGCTTCGGAATGCTATTACCCGTATAATATGAAAAATATTCCCGTCATTCCACAACGGTTAGACGGGATGACATCTGCATTTTTTTCATATTTCAAAGTCATTTTTTCACGGCTAGTAATGGTTTAGAGACGGGATACAAATTGCCAGTATTGCGAAGGATATCTAATATCCTCTAGTCTGCAACTAGCGTAACGGTTTTTGGTACAATTTTTTGTGCTTTTAACCGACTGCGCCAGAAGGAGGGTTATGTCTTTCAAGTGTATGTAGTATGTACATAATATGTATGTATATTTCTTTAGCACGCTCTGCAGCATAAACGGCTTGATGGATTTTAGTTTGAGCTGTCGTTAAATTCATCTTAATCGTCAAAGTGACGCAGAGTACCTGTATAAAAACTATTTAACAAAACAAAACGTCGGGTTTTCGGTAAATTTTCACTCAGTCGGTTTTTTTAAATAATAAGTACTTGTTTGTTTGTGTCCTTCGGTCAGTTCAGTGCTACTGTATATTTTTATAAATGAGTTTAGGTGATGTCATATTGTTTTTTTAGGGTTCCGTACCCAAAGGGTGCTAACGGGACCGTATTACTGTGACTCCGCTGTCTATCCGTCTGTCCGTCTGTCTATCCATCTGTCTGTCTGTCCGTCTGTCACAGGGCTCTATCTCTTGAGCCGTAATAGCTGAAAATGAAATTTTCACCGATTATGTATTACTGTGGCCGCTATAACAACAAATACTAAAAATAAAAAAAAGTTAAAAATTAAAGGGAGTCGTCATACAAGAAACGTGTTTTTTTTCAGCGTTTTAACTTGATCTTTATAATGGCATTAACTATATACTTGAAATTTTCACCTATTATGTATTACTATGACTACAATAACAAGAAATACTAAAAATAAAATAAAGTTAAAAATTAAAGGGGGTCGTCATACAAGAAACGTGTTTCTTCAGCGTTTTAAAACATTGTATAGTGGTACCCTTTATGTACAAGTCCGACTCGCACTTGCCCGTTTATTTCTTATTCACTAAGCTTTTTAAGCTTCAGCTTATTTGTAACGGAACAATACCTCTGCTCTTTGTACTCCTTTGATTTCCACTACAAAATAAAAGTATCTACTGTAGGTAATCATGAAGAAAAACTCCTCAAATGAAGCGAAAAATTAAGAAGTGGCGCTTCAAGCCCACAGAACTCAAGATTATGTTTGAGGGACAGATGAAAAAATACCAAGTACAAGTCGGTCGAGTGTAGAACAAACGGAGAATTTATCCGAAGTTGGAAACCAATGCTCCTGCGACAAACCGCAGGTCCCAGTGTACTTATGTTTTACTTTTAAACTTCGGAGCAATCGCTTACCAACTTGCTTTGCCAAAGGAGTTCTGATTTGTTCTTAGATTAATATCTGAAAGCTTTATTTACCTATCTTTACTAAAAATATGTGATAAAAAATTTCGCCACGTTTTTCGTCACATATTTTTAATTTAGATATTGTTCCATGTATTTAATTGCTGTATGTATAAATCAATAATCATTATTTACTTAGTTGTTTTTGATAATATTTTTTTTGCATAATATTTATAAATGCTAAAGCTCTACAATACCCCACTTTATTCTAACTAATGCAATGTTATTATATAAAATATGCTGTACTTTAGCAACCAACATAGGTTTTGGATGTCACTAGACCTATAAACTGTCTATATCGCTTTCGATGTGTGTGATTTCTATTTTTTTAAGCGAAGGTTAGCTAGAAAAAATTACAGTTTAATTACAATATAAAGAGGTTTGCAATAAATTACCAGAAAGATCTAACTCGCGGCGTGGCTCATGGTACGTGTCTTAGATACCTGGTGTATCCATCCACCACATACCATTGGTATCAATTCCAGGTAAATACAAAATATTATCAATATATCTTTTGTCGCCAAATCACGCTAAAATGGATGAACGGATTGGAATTAAATTTGGCTTGTAGATAGCTTATTATCTTCATTAATGCATAATACTTTTTACCTTAAAAAATGGATATACTATATATAATAATAAAGATATATTATATATTATAATATAATAGATTTATTATAATATGTATATATATTATAATTAAGATATATGGATATATTATAATAAAGGATACTTTTTTCTTGTGGGATTGCTGAATTGTTACGGGCAACGCCGCGCGTAACAGCTAGTAAAAAAAATAAGTCGGTCCAGTAGATTCGGAGCAAACTTTTTATGACGGAGAGGCGTCAGAACACTCTTCTGTTTTATCACTCGACGTACGGAACCCTAAAAATGGTAATTTTAATACTGAAACACCCTCATTTCAATTTAAGTGTCCAAAGTTCCGCTGAATATGACTACCACTTCATCTGCCCGTGGAGAGGTCAGGAGAGCCCCGCCGTGCCGTATCTCGACTCGGCCCATCTTTACCGCAGCGCAGTCTCGACCTATCGGACCATCGGCCTTTATATTGCTACTCTTATTATAAATTTTGAGTTGCGAAAACCGATATTTGGAAGGTATTGCACGCTATTGTACAATGTACAAACTAAGATTTACCTTAAATTATATTCATAGAATAATTTTGCAAGCTAGATTTGAACCAACACCTACCATAATTTATTAAAAAAGTCTTTAGACATTTTGTGTTACGAAAATCAGCTTTTTTCTGAAGAGCAAGAGAGATGATTTATATATATAACGGGACTTAGCACGACAAGGCAAGAGAGATCATTAATACCAATTCACGCACAATGCATTTTTTTGTTGTATAAGCGGCAATGCATTTTTTGTAACTTCTTGTAGACTTTAAAAAAATATTACCAAACAATAGGTTTATCACTTTCTATAAGTAGAAATCTTAAATACGTATAAATAGGTACACATTAAAATCAAATTAATACTTACAACTTTGCTGCGTAGTTTGAGACAATTCTTTTTTTACTGGATATGCAATAAAACTAGAGTTGTTTATTCAATCCCAAGCTAATAACAAAGCCTAATATCCTTTTATACTCGTAGCTATACTAGCATCATGCCGACGTGGCTACGTGCCTATTGGCAGCGGGGGTCGATCAGGCCCCATCGAGGATACGTCGAGGACCGCGACAATGGCGCCGAGCCTTAATTAAAAATGGCCGACTGCTTTTATTATCAAGTCTGATCGATAGGGTGGAAAAAACTATATGCTGATTATTGATCTGTACTTAATGCAGGTGTGTCTTAATACTAAGAGTAGTTATAAAGAAGGTAGGTATCCATCCATCTATACTTTCATAAATTCTTGGGCGCGAATATCTGTATGTCTATTGTACAATAGACAATGGAGTACAGACTCCATGAATTAATATTATTGGATTAAGTTTGATGAGGTTTTCACTAGCATATATAGCATTTAACCGAAAAGGTTTTTATTCCACCCGCCCCTGTATAATATACGTATATGCGAGTGTGTATGTATATACTCGTAAAAGGCAGGGGCGGGTAGAAAGATATTCGTGGTAAACACTTACAACTTTAGTGTGTAAATGGCTTTAAGTGTTCAGTATTCTATAGGGTTCTAAGAATATGCGTGTAGAGTACGTATATTTTCTTATTCTTATGGGTAATTTAGTATCACAAAACTACCTCAGGCTGTCTTCACAGTGATATTATTTGATATTCAAGCGGACAGAATTTTGCTTTGATTTTGTAGATAACGCGTTATCTAGTCGTATTGTTGATCGAAGTTTTATACAGAATACACATCAAAAGTTAAAACAATGTCACTAAATTGCTTACTGCTGTTATACCGAATGCAAATTTTTAATACGATCAACTTTTCCTATGGAAACAAAGCTTAGATCTCAAAAAAAAAATTCGACGTCCCCATTGTCTTTTACCTAAAGGCTATTAGTTGTTCTCAATTACAGAAATATTCATGAATACGAATTTTTATACCTTACATTATTTATAGTACACTGTTTTGAACAACAAGAACAAAATACGACTACTGCATGGTAAACTAAACGTGTCCAATTTTGTGGTAATATCTAGCGGAGCATCTCGTGTTTCCCGCACTTAGTTATTTGGGTACGTGTTCACAAGATACGGGAAATATCTCTTTTTGTTTTAATAAATCTTCAACCTCCCAAAATGTTGCATATTTATACTTGTACTGGCAGTTTTTAAGTACTATGACGTAATAAATAAATAAACGGATAAATATAAGTCACAGAAAAAATATAATGAAAATAAAAATATACCTACTTATAAGATAATTAAATTTAGGAAATATAGAGATACAGAGCCCAGGACCATAAGATCCGAAGGCCACGTTCAGCGAGCTGGGCGTTAGATGGAAAAATTAATCAAAATAGTGATGAGGTGCTAGCCGCATCGCCCATTGATATGATTCAGATTCTCGCCCATTCCCTCCATCGATCGGCTCTTACGATCTGCGTGGGAAGACAAGCAGCTGGCTCATTCTAAGTTTTTCCTTTTCACTCAGAACACCATGGAAGAATATTTAAGAAATATGTTTTTTAAAAAGGGTTTTAAAGTTTAATGAAATTCCGAAAAACTCTTAAATCTTTCGAATGTGACTGGAGCCTAATAATCTATACTAATATTATAAAGCGGGAGAGTTTGTTTGTTTGTTTGTTTAAACGCGCTAATCTCAGGAACTAATGGTCCGATTTGAAAAATTCTTTTTTTGTTGGGTAGTCCATTTATAGAGGAAGGCTTTAGGCTATATAACATTCCGACAACCACGCGAACGAAGTCGCGGGCACAGCTAGTTAAGAAATACGTACAGAGGAATGATAAGATACCTGTGCCACCTCACGTGCGCGAAGCGCGCGGTGGCACAGGTATCTGATTAACCGTCTGTACAGTACAATCCTTACTTTAAGGAGAAAAGTAATTAATTAGCATTTAAAGAAAAATATAATAGAAAACAGAAAAATTGTAAGCGTTTCCACATAATTTATAAACAATCTGCTGTATTTTATGTTAATTATTTTCAAGGTCTCTTAATCAAAAGAGAAAGAGAGAATTTATTAGTCAAATTTTATTATAATAAAGCTACATCTAAATTGCTCTTTTTGGCAAATTAATTTATTTTCGCGTTATTGTTTTCTTCTCGAAGTATTGTATTTTTGCGAAGGAAGTTTAATATCAGGCTTACCTACTCGTAGCTTTTTAGGGTTCCGTACCTCAAAAGGAAAAAACGGAACCCTTATAGGATCACTTTATTGTCCGTCTGTCCGTCCGTCCGTCCGTCTGTCAAGACCCTTTTTCTCAGGAACGCGTGGAGGTATGAAGCTGAAATTTATATCAATTACTCAGGTCTACTGTCCCTTGAAGCTGTGAAAAAATCAAACTTCTAAGCCAACGCAATCAAAAGATACAGCCGTTTATGCCGCAAATTTTCGACACTTGCAAGGGAATCAAAACCTACAGGGTGCTTCCCGTGAACTCAGAATCTTGAAATTTGGTACGAAGCAACGTCTTATAGCATAGATAAAGGAAAAATTAAGAAAACCATAAATTTTTAGTTACATCACATAATATATTTTTTTTTAATAATTTTAAACTTACTACCCATTTCCTCATAAACGCGTAGAGGTATTAAATTGAAATTCATACCAAATACTAAACCTTGCAGGTTTGTACGGAACCCTCGGTGCGCGAGTCCGACTCGCACTTGGCCGGTTTTTTTGTAGTCAAAATTGTTTTTCTCTTTTCTTACTTTTTTCTTGAATACCAAGTGTCATAATTAAAATTGATATTATTTAATTTTTGATTTATTTTCGACTTTTATCTACGTACAGTTTTTGAAAACACTACGTATCGTTTGCTCCTTGAGTGAACTAAACAAAATAAAAGCTAACCGCAGGGAGTGCGCTCTTATTTCGCAAGCCGTATTTTTGCACCGACACGACATCTCGTTGTATTTTTAATCGAAGGTATAAATATATACTCGTATTTATACGTTTTAATGTGATACAACGTATAATATTGTAAATTTATTACTGATTTTATATTTAGCATTTGCATCGTCTCTGAATATAAAATCAGTAATTGCACGCAATTTTAAGTGCCAACTTAGAAAACTACTAACCTAATTGGCTACTGGAATCGAATACATGTACGTAAACGATTGCGGGGAAACCCCGCGTAAATATTTGCAATATCGCAGCCAATTCTTGCCACGTGACGCAATTTTCTTAAACAAAGCCTGGTTTATTTGTCGTAATATCGCTAATAAGTCTGCCGAAACCCTCGTAAATAATTTCTCTCTCTCACCTACAAGATCCAATTTACGGAGACCTATTAGATTTAATATTGGCACCCCTTTGTTGTCTTAAGGCCGTACCTGAATGTTCCGGGGTCCAGTGCTGCCCCTATTTAAAATAAATCACTTCAAAGAAAACGGAGACATCATTTAAAATTTTGCTACTACCAAGTCATAGATAACCCTTCAAAGTATTTTATGAACAACTGTTTACAGTTTAAAGTGAGAACGTTAAGCTTTACTACGCACATTTGCGAAAAACGGCCACTTTTGGCAAATGTGCGTAGTAAAGCTTAACGTTCTCATTATAAACTGTAAACAGTAGTTCAAAAATACTTTGAAGGGTTATCTAGGACTTAGTAATAGCAAAATTTTAAATAATGTCTCCGTTTTCTTTGAAATGATTTATTTTAAATGGGGGCAGCACTGGACCCCGGAAAGTTCAGGTACGGCCTTAACGTAGTCTAGGACAATTATTAATGTTATGAAAAATAAAAATTGTTTGCCATTTTTACCCGACTGCGGCAAAGCTAAAAGGTTATGTGTTTCGCTATACATACATACATACATACATACATACATACTATCACGTCTGTTTCCCACAGGGGTAGGCGGAGACTATGGACCTCCACTTGCTACGATCCAAACAAACCATCGTCCTCGACATTTCTTCGCTATGTAGGTATATAACGTCTAACAAAATATACTGAAACTATTTAAAGGATGAATGCAGTCCATGATACTGAACAACTTTCCCCAAGGAACATATATTGAAATATGAAAAATATTTTTTGACTTTCTATACAAACTCGGATCAGCTGAACACTCAACTTGTATGGAGATCAAAAATTATTTTTCATATTTCCTTGGGGAAAGTTGTTTAGTATCATGGACTGAATCCACCCTTGAAATAGTTCCATTATATTTCGTTAGACCCTGTATATATATGTATGTTCATCTGTTCCATCGTACCTTCCATGATATCCATGATATATTGAAGGTATCGTTGGAAGCATCGTGGCTGTCCGCATGTTATAGGCTATGACGTCACTCTAAATTCAATATCTATAGGTTATAACATAATTACTACTCAAAAATAAAATAAATTCAATCATACCATGTTTGGTATCAAATAAAAGAGTTTATAATAGCACATTCCAAAAATATATACATTTTAGCTTTTACACCCTCTTAGCTTGCATTAACTGAATAAACATATTTTTCTAGTCATTTCCTTGAAATGAGCTGAATTGAGGTCGAGATTGAATCCCTTGAGGTTTACCTGTGTGGTTCCGGGTTAGAATATAACCAATCCATCTCCTCCCGTAGATGTCGTAAGAAGCGACTAAAGGATTAAGCACAAACATCTCGTGCTACAATTGCATTCCCAAGGAGGGTTAACGTCGGGCAGCGGCTGGTTGTAAAAATATAGACAAATCCATTGACATGAATATATAGACTCGGCGTCTTCTAACACGGCCATGTCCTTTTTGGTAATATAGACTAAACACGAGAGTAGTACAGAAAGGTCAATATATTTTTACATACCTACGAGTACGTGGTTCAAATTAAATCCTACATATATTTTAATAAATGCGAATGTTGGTAAGTATGGCTGGATGTACGGATGGGTTTATGGATGATTGTATGGTTTTATAGATTTTTAGATTGTAGACTCACGACTATCATATTTATAAAGGTAAAAGTTAAACTGCACATATCTGTTTCTTTGGTAACCTTTTATTATTCTTACTTAATTTCCTTACATAATGTTTTGCACTAGAAGAAAGTGATTTCTTGTACTTGTATACCATTTTCTTTGTTAGCTATCTCTGTATTTAATGTATTATATAATCATATACGTAGGTATTGGGTCTAAATTATATATGTTTATTTAGATTACATATATGAAGATTTGTAATCGGCTTATTTAGTTATATAATAATTTATCAAAATCGATTTAGCCGCGTAGTAGTTACGAGGAAACAGAATTATAGAGACAAACAATAAAACATCAAAAATGTGTAAGCGGCCATCTTGGATCCAAAATCTGTTAGCAGTTTCAAGTTGCGCGGGGCACTTGTAGGGGTACAGGCCCCACATACAAAAATTTTGAGCCCTCGGAGGTCCTAGTGAGACGTTACGCGATATGATTTAATTTTATAAAGGATTTATAGGATTTTAGGAAACTTTTGTAAAACATTTATAGCATATGTAGATAAAAATTATAAAACTTATATTTTTAAACGTTTTACAAACATTAATAACTGACTAGCAAACAATTAGTATTTCGATGCTTCCATGAAGAAAGTGAAATGTAGGCATATTTATGATGTCTACATTTCACCTCTGTTTTGTTAGTCTATGACGAATCATTCCATTGGTTGACAGATCATTCACTCATTTCATTCATTATGGCAGCCGAAATTTTCAATCCGTGTTTAATTTTCAATCAATGAAATCTAGTTACTTACCGATGGAAAGTTATTCCATCATATTTTGCTTTGTTCTTTGAATTAGTGCAGTATCTCAACACACACTAAGGTATTTTTGACTAAGTTGACAGTGTTTTCTTTAATGAATTGTGGAGTGTTTTATGCGCGTATTGCTAGCGAGTGACTAATGTGAGGTTAACAGTGATAGCATATGATGAACAGAACACAACTGTTGTATGTGGCGTCTTCTCTAGTACGTAAGTACATAGATCTCGTTGGACAAATCATTTAAAGTGTGCCGGCTATTTATTCTCCATTTTGCAAGGTCTTTGGCATCCTTGGGTGACCAATGTCATGTATATTATAGGTATTTGGAGAAGAAAAAGCGGGAAAGCGCACCCCGGGCTCCGAAGCGGCACAGGTGAGGATGCAACTGGGAATGCGCTTAGACGATGAAGAAGATTCCCTTGAAATGAGCCACCAAAGTCTTAAGTATTTTGAAATACTTTCCAAGCAAGTAATTCTAATTTGTAATTTTTAAGATTTCCCTAATTTTTTTTAGTTTATTAGATTTATTCTTTGATATATTTATCAAAATATAGAACTGTTGACATTGTTTGTTGATATGTATGTATGTATTTATATTTTTTTGTTTACAGCTCTACTGTAATGTGTTTTTACTTACATATTTTTTTTACAATCAGTGAATACGGGTATATATTCAATATTTTTACATAAATAAAATTATATGTAGGTATAATTATTTTTCATATAAAAGTTCCTAACTTTCTTTGAGTAAAGGGTACTGTCGGAGGTCTCAGTAACCTGGTTGTTCATTGCCGCGCTGTGGTGTGGCGTTATTCGCTACGAATTACCAAGGCATGCCGCCGAGTCAGTTATTGCTCACCTGTTATTTAACACATTGAGAATCGGGTTTCGTAAACGAAAATCAATACGCTATAAATAAAATTAGTACTTTCATCTATTATATATATCTATTATGTATGTATAAGAGACTCTTTGATTCCTCCTTTCTCTCTCTTATGTTATTAGGTCGTTCTTTTATTCCTAAGATAATATGGCTGTTTTTTTTACAAGCTTTTATTTAGTTTCACCTGTCCCGTTGTCTGTGTGTCCGTAACCAAATCTGGCAAGCTAAATAAGACCACAGAATAAATAATACTAACGTACAGAAGTCTCACTCAGCGAAGAAATTCAAAGAAATATCTACTCAAAGTGGCTAGCGATATGGTTTAATTTAGCTCACGTCAGAACTCAGCACCTTTTCGTATAAATACCTAGACATCCATTTCAAGCCGATTTAATTCTTATTACAAACGATTCGTATACCTGAATTTACCACCCGGAGGGGCCGCCCGCGCATAGTAATAATGTAGGTACATTTTCGATACCTAAACGGGGAATGACACAGGCCTGATAAGACCCACTTGCCATTATTCGATGGAACTGAAACTTGGGTGACAATGTAATATTATAATACTAATGACCTGATCTCATAATGAAGCCTGAAGATGGCCGCGGCATATCTGTGATAAAACAACATAACCCCACCGAGTTTGGGCTCAATTGAAGTGCACTTTAAACTTTTTAGTTCATTATTTTAGATATTTTTTTTATAGTTACTTGTTTCATACAAAAAATCGTAATTTCCTTTGAGTAGAGGGTGTTAGGGGAGGTCTCAGTAACCTGGTTGAATATTACCGTGCTGTGATGTGACGTCATTCGCTATAAATTACGTAGGCATCTTACCGAGTTACTTCTTATTGCTCATCCATGCTATACCTGATTATTTAACACTTGGAGAATCAAAATGTTAATCAGATGACGATGAAATAAATAAATATATAAGGACAAATCACACTGATTGAGTTAGCCCCAATGTAAGTTTTAAACTTGTGTTATGCGATACTAACTCAACGATACTGTATTTTATAATAAATAAATGATTAAATAAACACCCAAGACCCAGGACAATTTGAAAAAGGCCATTTTTCAACTTTGACCTGGCTGGCGATCGAACCCAGAACCTCCGGATTGGTGGACTAGCGTGATGACCATTACAACACGGAGGTTATCTATATACGAGTAATATAATATTGCATATATGAAAAGAAGCTGATCTAATGATGAAGCCGGAAGGAAGGAGCTGCAGATATTTTTTTCGCGAATTCAGGGATGGTCCCTTAGTAAAAGTTGTGCACATTGTTTAGTACATTAACACTCTTTCGAGTTGATACCCCCTTTTTGTTACACATCGTATAGGTTTTTATATTAATAAGTTAAGTTCACTATAAAAGCTTATACGAAAAAATGAAATTTATTCAATAATCTTATTTACTATCACTATTAATTCTGAACATAATGTTTTGTCCTTACTGCCTTTGGCCTTAACTAATTATTTATTTATCAGAACTAGTGAGGCCGCAGCCTAAGATAAATAAGGTAGGTACATTTTATAGCGCTTTCTATCTAGCATTCTCTTTACGGTTAGTTTATAGGGTGTTGGGTATAAACACCTTTGTAATGTGTTGCTCTACCCGGATTAGTTCACGTTATAGTTAATCTTGCCTTTCATGAAGTAAACAATAATAGATAAGAGGCCGTTGTTCATAAAAGATGACAATCTTTTTTCCTATGTACCTACTACTGAAGAAATAACTGGAAACAATAACTTGTGTGTGCCTTTTAAACATGTAATTTCCGACAAACTGTCTCAAAAGTTTACATAAGTTTACTACAAATACTTTACTATTTGGCACATATTGCAGGCAAATGTGGTATCAATATTTTCGATCGTGGCGTAATGGTTCACACACTAGTCCGCCAATTCAAAGGTTCTGTGTTCGATCCCCAGCCAAGATGAATAAACCGGCCAAGTGCGAGTTAAACTCGCGTGGAGAGGGTTCCGTACAATTGATTGAATTCTTATAGGTTTTCCTGTAATCTACAAGCAATGAACTATATTTTGTATTTTTTCAAAATTTTAGGCTCAGTAGTTTCGGAGATTAGGGGGGGGGAATGGTCAATTTTCGTCTTCTTTCATGAATAAAATCAAAAATATTCATTTTACAATTATAACAAAAATATGTTTAAGATCCTCATAACGAGCCCTTTCATTTGGTATATGACACAGTAAGGTTTGCTAAACTTTTTTTTTCAATTTGCTAATTTATCAACCGAAAATGACCCTTATTTTAAAAAAATATTTATTTACTTTGCAATCTGTGTTTGGGTCATAGGATTACACCATCCTATCAAATTTCACCTGATTCGGTCCAGTAGATTCGGAGCAAATTGGCAGTGACAGACGGACGGACAGACAGACGCACGAGTGATCCTACAAGGGTTCCGTTTTTTTATTTTTTGTACGGAACCCTAAAAATGGTCTTCTTTCAAACTGTTCTGCTTCTTGGGTGTTTATCTATGTGTATTTATTATAAAATATAGTGTGGTTGAGTAAGTATCCCATAATACAAGTTTAAACTTATTTTGTGGCTAGGTCATTCAGTGTGATTTGTTCTTACATATTTATTATATTTATTGAACCGATACATCACTAAAATTAAATTAGTTAGTATTTTGTCACACCCAAGACCCAGGAAAATTTGATAAAGGCCATTTTCCAACTTGCCCTGGCTGGGAATCGAACCCAGAACCTCCGGATTAGCGGTCTAGCGTGTTAACCATTACGCCACGGAGGTCGTCAATATAGTATCTACATAAACGCATTTTGCGAAATCTCTAGCCACCTTGCAACATATAGTACATTAACATACAATATATCATTACATACACGCTATCAAAGTTTTACCAAAGCTTTGCCTTACACAGTGGTTGGTAAAGCTAAACAAAGGGTTTAAAAGTTAAATTATCGCACATGAAATATACAAAAGTGGTCACTTTGTTTAAAGACTTAACTCGACTTAGCTATATAGTTCACTTTTGACTTATGAATAGCCAAGAACAAATGGACAACTAAGTACGAGTACGTTGTAGGTACAAGTAAAAACAAAATATAATGGTACCTCTTCTCGCGATAGCCCAAGTCTACTACTGATTGTACTTTTCAATTTTGTAAAGAAACTTAATTAAGCACTAGATAAATATTAAATATTGTCCAAGAAATATTCCTTTTAATTAATTTTAATATCGTTACTCGTAGGTTTAATTTGTTCCCGTAATTCGTGGGTAATTCATCATCTACATGAACATAAATCTAATACAACTTTACACGCCATTACCATTACAACATCTACATCTAATATATCGTTACACACACGCTATTACCAAAGCCTTAGCCTCACAATGGCCGGTTATCCGCCAAAGCTAAACAAAGGCTTTGTTAGTTTAATTACCGCATGAAATATACAGAACTAGCAGGTGGGCACATTGTCTCAAGACGTGACTCGACTTGGCTACGTACTCACAATAAATTTAGCCTATGAATAGCCAGGAATAATGGACAACTGTTGGTGTTCCCAATTCCTCCGTCTCGTTTTAGCGCGTTTTCAGATGCGTCACTGTGCCTAAGCCATCCTTAAGCCGTGTGGTTCCCGGCAGAGTAGAATAGACCACTTCGAGTCTTCCCGTGGATGTCGTAGAAGGCGTCTCTGGAAACACAAGCTAAATAAAGCTTTGAAATATCAATGAGACCTTTCCAACCGGTCTGGCCAGCGTGGAGAGTGAAGGCCAAATCCTCTGGCTACTCTGGCTAAGTATGTCTCTGTAGTACTGAGTGGGTCGTGCTTCTGCAGTGAGACTGAAAAGGACCTGGATTATAATGAGATGCGTCCTTAGGTGTAGGCGTAGGTGGCATCGCAACAAACGCAACTTGCATAGCGTTACGCATGACGCAAGGAATTACCTACATGGCGTTTCATAGAATTTACATATACCCACCGTTCACACTACGAGTAAGTTGCGTGGTTAGAAATTGTATGAACGACGCAAGCATCGCGTATCTTGCGCTGCATGTGGTTCGTAGTGATGTGCCGTTACCATTACCAGTATTTTACTATACGGAAATATTCCCAGTAAGTTTCTATTGTTACCGGTAATATTCCCTAAAGCTGGTAACATTGCTTAATATCGTCTTGTTGGTTTCTCTGCTGGTCAAGGAGAAAAGAAAAAACATAGAATGTACCAGCTGCTTCTCTTCCCGCGCAGATCGTAAAAGCCGATCGAGGGAATGGGCAAGAATCATATAAATAGGCGATGTGGTTAGCAACCCATCACTATTATGATTTGCTTTTTCCAGCTTCATGCCCGCCGTCACGCTAAAAGTGGCCTAGGCCTTGCCGCTCTAGATTCTGTCTGCCCCGTTAGGGATAAAGACGTGATAGTGTACCTGTACCTGGTTTTTCTAGTAATATTTGTCTAAAACGCGCACGCGCAGCTATTGCTAGATCGGTTTTCGCACTTGTACAACGCACAGCATCTGTCTTTATATGCTATAGATATCCCTATCACTCTTATTCGTGACGCCCCGCGCCCGCTGCCGACGCGATGACGCGATCACAAGCGCACGCATCGCAGTTGGGGTGTATGCCATTCGTCCCCAGCGGGGAAGTCCCCAATGGGGACAAAAGGGACAATTTTTAGTTTTATGTTTCGATTGTCACCACCGCGTCATCCCCGCTGGGGACGAATAAGTATGACTATTTTTGCCCGTTCTGTTAGTTCCCACTGACGAATGGTAATTTTCATATTTTGATTCCTATTTGAGCCCAGTAGTGGCATAGACTTTTATTTCGATATACATAAAGCCCTCCTTTCCATCTATCCTAAAATATACTTTTTAAAATCATTATAAAAGTTATTCTATGTAACATAATTGCCATCACTGGGGTCAAATGAGAATTAAAATGAAAATTCCCATTCGTCACCACTGATATCACCACCACTTATACCATTACATCTTATCTGGGGGCAATTGAGAGTTTTAATGGAAGCCTTTCCCATTTGTCCCTAGTGAAGACGACAAAGTGGGTCACCACTTTGTGGGTACTTGACAATCGAAGCTAAAAATTGACCTATTTGCCCCCAGTGTCCCATTTGAAACACAAAACTAAGAACTGACCCATTTTCCGCCAACGCCGACGTCTGGGATATACCCCGCGGTTGAGCATTCTTCTTCTTTTCGTGTTGAAGTTGAGCATTGTAAACGGTCGTGTCGTGTCGTAGCATATCTATCATATATATGGTCGTTATACAAAAAAAGAATTAATGTTGATTAGTAAAATGTATCTTTTTTACTTGTATACTTATGTTGAACAGTAAAATGTTTTTTACAAGTATAAAAAATTTGGGAATATAAGTGAAGCTTACCATATTCCCAGACAGAAACTTGTCAAGAAATTTACTAAGTAAATTAAAAGTAACATTGAGAAAATACCCAGAAAGTTACTGTATGGGAAGTTACTCTGTAAGTTACTAGGAATATTGGGAAAATAGCATTTAAAATTAAAATATTGGTTGCAGTTGAACAAAAATTGGTAGAAGTCTTATTGTATCACCCATAATTACAAATTAAATTTAATAAAAAAAAAAATCCCTTTGTTACCCTAAATTACCATTTTTCTGGAATGTTACTGGGAAAATACTCGACTGGAGTAAATGACTGGTAACAGCACATCACTAGGTTCGACACTATATAGTTTTTCTAGTAAAGAGTCTTGTAATCTTGAGATATGACATGGATTTCAATAATCACCATACCTATAACATGGTTAGTGTGGTTTATGACCAGGCTCTTCTCAACACTCTTTAGAAAAACATTTACATAAATTTACATACGGAATGTTTTACAACTAGCCGCCACCCAACGTCTGCCGCAGGGAAAGCCTTTTTTCCACGAAATATTTTGCTGAGTCCTTTAGTCGCCTAAAATTCTCGTATTTTGAATAAAAAGTAGCAATTTCAAAATGGGATCGTAACTCCGTAAATCATTAATGAGTGAGCTAAACGAGAATCTAATTCTGCACTAATGTGATTCAGATCCGTTCAATTTTACTATAGTTGGTCATCTCTGGCACCAGCCATTATAAATTCAGGGATTAAATCGCTTTTTACTTGTACACTAAGTCATAATACCCATGTAGTTCTGTGTAAAATAGGACCACTCCATCTCCTCATGTGGATGTCGTAAAAAGCGACTAAAAGAAAACTAGCACTAAAAGCTACTATGCACACATAACAAGATGCAGCGAAGAACCCAGTACCAGTTAAAGTGTTCCGTTAGCTTATGATTAAAAATTTTTTTTTAGAATCATGAATCCTAAATCATTTAATATTTACTCGTACATTAACTTTAGATATAATAACTTGATGGTACCTGAATGATGTATCATTATAAAGTAATGACTCAACACCATAGATATGGCGTATATTTCCACTAATAATAAATTATATACCGTACAGTGCATAAAAAAATTACGCACTACCTTATCTTTTTTTAGTAAATGATTAAATTCGTTACTACTACCAAAACTGTCACTGTACTTACATGTTTTATCACAAATAACTTAGCACAATGATAAGAATCCGAGTATTATACTTTGTACCAATATTTTCTTTGTGTTTGTTATTTTTATTTTATGAATTATTATGGTGCAATAAAGATAATTTGTATTGTATTATAATCCATTATTAATAATTCAATAATTTACTAAGCAAGCGGTGGAGATATTATGGCATTCCAGCAGATAGTTTCTACTAACAAGCAAACTCTTACAAAAACCACTTAGCATATAAAAATAAAACTAAACATTTATCTCAGTATTGAAAGAAATCATCACTAGTAGAAAGTTTACAAAATCAGCCATTTTACCACACAGGAAAAAGTACACATATTTTATTTACAAACAAAGAAGTTTATGATTAGATTTATAAAATCGCATTAATTTACCGAGGAACAAAATAATACATATTTCACCAACAAAAAGGTGTGATTATAATATCGTAAAAACACTATGCAAATATTTATGATGAAAAGATTTTGTGTTTACAGAAAAGATGTAAACGAATACATAAACTGCAATAGGGAAAACCAACAAAATTACTTTGACCAACCTATAAATAAAAAGGGTTCATAAATATTTATAAATTAATTCAGCCTCCGTCATATTTTTCCAGGTGAGAGTAAGGAAAATTCAAATCTGTCTACATTTAAGAGCCAAGCTATTGTCGTGTTGAAAGAGATGCACACAATGACGATTTTTGGCAAAGATAAAAAAGCCTGACGTCCTAAATATAATATATAGAACCGGAATTTAGACACGTCCGAATTCGTATAGCATGCGGGGTCTAGAATACAACATATGGGCAGAGTGCCTTCCGGTGGGCGTCTGAAATTTTCGGCCAAAAATTTCTTCTTCATATGCGGCCGAGTGGTTTGCCATGGCCTTTTTCATTTCACACACTAGTAAACTTAATAGTCACTACTGAGAAAGTTTTCTCGCGATGTTTTCCTTCACCGGAAGCAGGTGGTGGTAGCTGGAAATGACCGTACGTCAGTATCATTAACATAAGATCGCTTGATATAAAATAAAAAATATAATACATAAAATACAAAACTTCGAATACAATGTTTGAATACGATTTTCGATCATTATTCTGTGAACTTATCAAGTAAACTTTAGTTCCAATTGCTCAATCCTAAACTAACAGAAAACTTTAACCCTAGTGGGTTCTTAGCTGCATCTTATTATGTATTTGTAGAGTCAACATAGTTACAAGTATAATCCATCTTTATATATATATGTCGCAGTATGATAGTTATCCCCAATATAGTTATATCTTCCTAGGAACATAATTATAATACGGTTCTAGTTTAGTGATATATTTATATTACTGGATTAGGTTTAGTGAAATAATTGTAGGAGTGTAGTATGGGGGTTGGAATGTTAAGATTGGTTACCCAGAAATGTAATCCAGCTAACAGACATAACTTTGAATGGTCCTATACCAAATGAAGAGTTGCCGCTGAGAGAAATATGCCAAAAATTATCGCCATTTAGTGGCAAGGTAATTTAAAATGTTCCTGTAAAAAAGATACTATGTAATTTTAGATGTAATGATTCCGCATCATATCAGAATAAAAATTTAAAAAATATTGTGAAATTGTGAAGATTGTCTCAAAACTGTTCATTACATATATATTGTAAGAAATGTGGATAAACAAGTCAATTTTATTTTTAAAAAAAACACAAGAATGCCCTTCATTTACACGAGTATGTCTGTCATTCGGGATGAAAAAGAAACTTATAAACATAGCTGATATTTTTATCGGTTTACCTAAGAGTAAATACCGTAATAAAAGTTTTTTGTAGTTATTAATGGATTAAACATTGACCTTAAAGATTGGCCCATGACGCATAACAACCAGCTTATATTTGTATTGGTAGCTTTTCTTTAGAATAACGATAAATTATTAATTTAAATATTTATAAACACTACACGTAATTTACTCACCTATTGGCGTGTAAAAATGCCTGCAAAGGCCTTATTAATAATAATAAATAAATATTTGATTATTTGATTCTAGTGTAACTAACAGATCAATAAAGAAGTGAAACGACAGGCAAGATCTTGCGTCTTGCGTCTTAGTGGTCTAATCGTTATTCCAGACAAAAAGACCAAGGTCGGTAACAGTATGTAACTCGATGTCTCATTTATTGAATTGCCCGGCCTCTCCGACCACCTCGTGCCTGGAATTTAAAATACTAGAACAGCATTCTAAACTACATGAAAGGCAATTAGATCTAAAAAAGTTTTTATGTCTAAATATTTTTGAGCTTTGACCTACAAAAACTTAAACTTTAAATTGTTTTCGATGTTTATAGCGGCAAAGTTTGCTAATTTCTCTCGATAAATATTATCGACCAAAAACATGGATTCTATAATCTTATTGTTTCACTTTTGGGCAAAAGGCTCCTCGATTTTCTTCCAAACCTCTCTACCTGGCGCTATGTCCAATATCATTAACTAAAAAAAATTACAAAGCAATAATACGGGCTTTAAATTTTCTTTTTAAGGTGAATATATCAAATGGCCTTGAAGTGGCGCCCTCATTTGAAATAAATTGTTATCTCGTAAATATGGAGATAATTTCCATATTGCTAATCGTTAGGCACTAGATAGCCTTTTAAATTATTTTATGAACCACCGTTGAAAGTAGTATTTACATTAGTCCGTCTAGCTTTAAAACTTGCCTCCGCCAAAAGTGGCCACGGCTAGTTTTAAAGCTACACGGATCACCAATAATAGTTTAAACGGCAGTTCATAAAATAATTTAAAGGGCTATCTAGTAGCTGACGATTAGCAATATGAAAATTATCACCATATTTATTACCATATTTATCACCATTTTCACCTTATGAATATAATTATGACTCTATAGAAGAGTCCTGGCATGTACAGACAATTTGAAGCCTGTTTATAATAATACATTAATAAATTTAACTAAAACCTTAAATACAAATTATATAAATAGAAAACTATAGCACTATTATAACTAAATAAAAGTAAAACATTATATTATATACGAGCTTAATCGTACATAAAATATTACAACAAATAAAACTATGATTGATTAGCGATTAATTTGATAACAGAGAAAGTTACAAATGGGCGGAAGGAAATAAAATAAATAAAACAAGAACAAAAACCAAATATTTGGCTACAAAACTTTTTATAAATAACGGAAATGGAATTCCATTGTAAACTGACTTAACTTCGTCTTAGTTCATTAAATTTATTGGAAACTGAAACAAACTCCGATTGACGATAAAATATCATTACATTTAAATTAGTTGAATTTACAGCCGATAACTTTGAATACGAAAGTATTGGCTTTTTGATACTTTGAAAGCAAAACAAATCAAATTACTAGCATTTAAAATAAGTATTTAAGACGATACACGGACTCCAGTGCTGCCTCCATTTGAAATAAATTATTTGTAAAGAAACGGAGATATCATTTAAAATTTTAAGCTACTTAAACCTAGATAACCCTTCAAACTATTTTATGAACCATTGTTTACAGTTTAAAGTGAGAACGTTAAGCTTTAGTTTGCATTTTTGCGAAAAGCGAAAAACGGCCACTTTTGGCATCTCCGTTTTCTTTTTTCCGTTTTTAAAAACAATTTATTTCAAATGGGGGCAGCACTGGACTCCGTGTACCATCTTAAGCAAAAATATAAAGTCTACCTAATATTAACTAACAGAAAAATAATTTTTAATACATTGATCTCTTTTCAACTGATAATATGTACCTATTTTACCTTAATGATACGAACAACTTTTACTCTGAGACTAACAAAATAATTACGAAAAAGCAGCCTTCATACCTAAGTTAAATATTCGTTTTAAGGTAAGTTTTGAACTTTGAGGCCCACCTGATGTACGTAATAAATTTGCCATATTCATCATCCGAGCGCATTTCCGGTTGCATCCTCAGCGGTAATGCTTCAGAGCCCAGGGTCCGCTACCTACCCTAGGTGATTTGACGAGGTTACTGGTTTTTACACAGAGCGGTTACTAGTTTTTACAAATTTGCCATAATCATGGGTAGTGATGTGCCGTTCCCGTTCCCCAGATTTCCGGGAACGTTTCTGGGAATGTTCCCAAAAAATGGATATGTCAGGGAAAGTTGTAATTTTATTTATCAGACATATTTTTTATCACTGTAAATATATTTTACTAACGTAAATGCATCACTTGATATAGTTTTAATACAAATACATATATCCAATTTTCCGTAACATTCCCTAGAAATTCCCAAATTCCCCGGGAACGTTCCCAAATTCCCGGGATTAAGGAAACGTTCCCTAAAACGGCACATCATTAGTCATGGGAGTCAATTATTATAACACCTATAATAAGCAGGATGTATTCGACACCTATAATAAGCAGGATGTATTCGAGATTACTTTTTCCTAACATGAAAAGTAACGAAATTATAATTGTTACGAGTGTAAATAATTTAAACGAAACAATATTAAAATATAATTTGTGACTTCGTGAAGTAAATTGCGTCACTGCCTTTCCGCGTAATAAAAATGCAATTAAAACGTTTCTCGTCCCGCACGTTACTCACCTTTACGAGGCTGGACTGCCCTAAGCGAGTTACGCCGACGCCCAATCTCGGTCTCCCAAAACGTTAGTTTTTCAACCGGAGTGTGCCATTATTTTTTAACCAACCGACGCCTGTTATCATTCCTCCTTGAAAATACAGTTTTTGAAAGAGATATTTGTTTTTACACCTTTAGTCGCCTCTTAAGATATACACCAGAAGAGAAGCGTGGTCCTTCCTTAGTAATCTAAGCTTGAAATCATTCTATCATCACATATAAATACGTGTAAGTTAGCAGACATGTGTGACAGACATTGCGTCTATCATTGTGACCGCGAAAGTATATATTATTTCTATGGCGAAAGTCTAATATAGAAGTAACCAAAATGTTATTCAAGGGAAATAAGTAAAATAATAATCTGATTTGTAATTCCAAATCAGGACATCGTAAACAAAACATTGCTTTAGGAAAAGCAAAATAGAATAGAAGACAAATATACCTACATCCGTATTATTTTTACAACGGTTTACCTCGTATTTTGGTGACCAACATGTTTACTTTCAATGTGTACCTTACTCAGTGAAGTGACGGGGAAAGTACGTGGAAAAACCCTACCTGCGTAATAAATGGATAAATGGATATATAACTGGAAATAACGTGTTAGCAATAATGCGTGTCTAAAAGGGTCGTGTTGGTGGAGACTCGTTGGTACTAATAGACCAAACTATTGCAGAGTAACATAGAACCACTTTAAGTCTTCCCGTGGATGTCGTAGATGGTGTCGAGGAAATACATGCTAAACCAAGCTTATAAAATTCAATGCAACCTCTCCAACCCATCTGGCCAGCGTAGAGAGTGTAGGCTAAATCCTCTAGCTACTCTGCCCAAGTATGGCTCTGGTAGTACAGAGACGGTCGTGCTCCTGCAGTGGAGACAAAAAAAAGACCTGATGATGATACAAAAAATATACTAAGTATTTTTTATTTTCCGTCATGAATAAATTGGGATGAAACATCTTTTACCAAGTATTTATGCACTTCATGGTCCTGATATTTGTGCCAGCGTTGCCGGTTCAGGGTTTTTCCCCAACCCAATTTCGGGTAATTAAGAGGCTCAACCGAGGAAATAGCGTTTAATAATTAAGTCCGGGTAATTTTGGTATTTTTTAATGTGACTGGTTATTTTGTGAATTTAGCGCTGTGGTTGTTCATTGTTTTAGGTCTTGGCTGTTTATCTATATCTATCTGTCTTTAATTTAAAAACTACGTTCTTGTCGGTGGAGTAGTTTAAATGTATATGTATAAAATATTGTATCGTTGAGGTAGTATCCCATAGTACAAGTGTAAACTTACTTTGGGGCTACCTCATTTATTTGTCCTTGTATATTTATAATGTTTATCTACGTTTGAAAGTTCTGGTGCTTGTATATTTTTGTTTGACTTTCTATGTCTAACAAACTGCATAAGGAATAGACTATCCATGCGTGGATCAATGATATTTGTCAATGCAAAATTAACATGTTTTTATTATTCATATTTATTTTTGTGAAGTTTCATTAAACTAGCAACATTCACTGAATAATTCTGCTTATTTGTCATGTTGGTATTATTTTTTCTCTCTTAGAAAGACGCCATTGATCAGGCGTACAAGGTTTCAGACATCTCCGTCTCAGAAAATTCAGTTATAAATGTTGTAATTCAGTGTCAGACTATTATTGTTATTTCAATATTAGTGTTCAGTTTCATTTATATTCAAGTATCAGTGTACAGTGTTTGTTATAATCAAACTCAGTGGCAAATTAGAAACCAATTTTTTTTTTATCATTCAAACTCAAATCCGAACCCGCAAAGTTCAGTCAAAGCACGATTAGAATAAATTCATTCAACAATCAGTCAAGGGGCCACGAATGTACGGAGATTAGATTTGTCCCTACAATATTGATGGGACCTAAGAAGAATAAACTATCGTGTGTCAATTTAAGGGCGGATTTGACGTGACGCAAACAGAGACAACGCTAGCGGTCGTCGACCTGCCTGACACCACTAATCACATTTTTCAGAAATAAATGGACATGGCCTCATGGCTTTTATCCTTTGACCAAATATTGTAAGAATTCAATTAGGCCAAATAAAAAGATAACTGGCACGATGAGCTAGATATATAGATATAAAAGAGACCAGGCTGAATTAAAAAGAAAAGAGGTCTATTCCATTCACACAGCGTTTAGATAAAATTAATGATATACCTACAATGCGTAAAGTATTATCCACCAAAATTCAAAAACTCGATGGTTAAAAAACGTTTTTACTGTTCTGCAAACAAAAAACTAGATAAGTAGCTCGTGTATATTATGTCATTATAATTTCCAAACGACTGCATTCGTCTTGATGACGAAAAACACTTTAAAAAATAATGTTTTCGTAAATATGTTTGTATTTACATTATCAGATACGAAAACACTTGCAGAGGAACGTCAAAGGTTTCCTTAGAAATACGAAGGAATTCTTCTGCGGTTTTTTACAAAATATCTCGGCTTATGCTATCACATTGATTCACTTGAATATGTTTACTTGTGAAATACGATTCCTTTTTATGGAGCTTGGTTTATTTTTACGAAATCGAAGCCTCGCTGTGTAAGGAAACGTAATAGTGTTTTAAAATGAGGAAAACTTGTGTTTATTTTACGACGTATGTATGTAGTGGCTTGGGAACGTGCGATACATGCGTGTATATTTATTTCAAAGGAAAAATGTAGGATGTGTCCCGCGAGTACTCACAGAGTCATCCTCATCATCCGAGTGTATTCCCGGTTATATCCTCAGCGGTAACGCTTGAGAGCCCGGGGTCCGCTACCTAACCTAGGTGATTTGACGAGGTTACTAGTTTTTACACGGAGCGACTGCCATCTGACCGCCGCAACCCTAAGGGTGGACCAGAACCAATCCTAGGATAGATTTTAACAAACGCTAGATGGCGTTCGGGACCCACAGCTTTCAGGTGCCTTCCAAAGCACGGAATCAATCTTCTTTTCAGATAATCAGCAATATCCTAACCAGACTGGGAACAACTTTTCACAAAGTATGCTTCCCAGTGGGATTTGGACCCACGGGGAAGCATACTAGTCTACGGAGTCAGTCGAGTACTCACAGAGTATGTTTGGGAATCCTATATAGGGTGGTTTATATCCAGCAGTAGAGTCATACAGCTGAAGTAATAATGATGGTGACAGAGTTTATACAACTTCGTTTTATTCTTTGATGTGCTACAGTGCTACTCTACGGACACTAGCCACCATCATGCCTCTCCTCATTATTGACGCTGCTGCACAAAAGAGTAACCAGTTTATTAACCGTCAAACCGAGCAACAACGACCGTATCTAACTGTATGTCTAACATTTAAGAGCCAGGGTCTTGTCAGTGTATGTATGAAAAGAGACGCACACAATGATTTTTGACAGAGATAAAGGAGTGGTATGGTTGTCTTCTCCACTTAACAGCCACTAGTGTTCAGGTTTCCTCACGATATTTTCTTTACCGGAAGCAAGTGGTGGTAGTTGGTAATGACCGTACCTGAATGCAAAATCAGAGGTACAAGTTGCGCCTAGTGATGTGCCGTTCCCATTCCCCAGATTCCCGGGAACGTTCCCGGTAATGTTCCCAATAAATGGAAATGTCAGGGAAAGTTGTAGTTTTATTTATCAGACATATTCTTTATCACTGTAAATATACTTTAATAACGTAAATGCGTCACTCGATATGGTAATAATACAAATACATATATTCCGTAACATTTCCTAGAAATAAGGGAACTTTCCCAAATTCTCTATTGCCGGGAACGTTCCCCGGGAATTCGGGAACGTTCCCGGGAACGGCACATCACTAGTTGCGCCTAGTAAGAATCGAACTCGTGCTTCACACACGCAAAGACAGAGCCTAAACCGCTCGGCCACCACCACTTCTCACCGTATATATACTCATTCATAATTCACACTTTCAAGTGGCACCAGAAAAAAAATGCTGTTCTATTTCCACTTGGTAATCCAAAGTTTGGACATGTGCGAAAGCAAAAAACGGACGTGAAATTGTTAACTTTATTAAATTTGGGCTATAGTTTGATGTTAAATGTGCCGTGGATGCATAGCCCGGAAACTCCGTCTGCAAATGGAACTGGGTTAATGAAACGTCTGTCAAACCAGCCGAGGGCAAAATTTTAATTGAAAATGGCCTTTGAATCCTTCACACCTAGCGCGGCATGAATTCGGCAGGTTACTTTTGTATTTCCGTAACCCGCTAAGGGTTAAAATAAGCAATCTCTAAGTTTTCTTGAACGGGTGAATTGAAAAGACAGAATTATCCCATCCAAGAAAATTGTCAATTTAAAAAAGTAAAAGTCTTCATGTCCGTCTTAATGTCTTGTTTTGCCGTTGGTCGTGACAAGTCTAGTAAGAAGAGTCGCCCTTTATTATAATGTAAAGTAATTCTATCGGTCTGTTTTCTTCCTGTAGTCATAGTCCCTATGCCTAGAAGAAAGAGACCGTAATTATCTCTCTGAAAGGAGGCTGAGCAACCCAACAATTCTTCTTTACAATCTTATCAATCCACTGCTGGAGTAAAGGCATATCCGATTATAGGGAGGATTTGCCTAGAATCACCACGCTGGGCAGACGGATTGAGGATCGTAGTAGATGGTATAAAGGATTTGCTTATAGGACACTGCTACCCATTCTCTGTTACTTATACCTCCCTTAGTCGCCTCTTCGTATTTCTAGGTGGATTATTAAATAAACCGGGAAATTGCGAGTCGGACTCGTACATTAAGGGTTCTGTACCTCTGTACGATGTTTTAAAACGCTGAAAAATCACGTTTCTTGTATGACTTATAACTTTTTATTATTTTTAGTATTTTTTGTTATAGCGGCCATAGTAATACATAATCGATGAAAATTTCAAGCATATAGTTAATGCCATTATAAAGATCGAGTTAAAAACGCTGAAAAGACACGATTTTTGTATGACGACCCCCTTTAATTTTTAACTTTTTCTTATTTTTAGTATTGTTTTAGCGGTCACAGTAACACATAATCGGTGAACAATTCAAGTGTCTAGCTATTACGGTTCAAGAGATAGAGCCCTGTAACAGATAGACAGACAGACGGATGGACAGACGGACAAACAGCGGAGTCTCAATAATAGGGTCCCGTTTGCACCCTTTGGGTATGGAACCCTAGAAAAGAAAAACATTTCTTACTCTTGTGTCTACTTGATTTAAACGTATAAGTAAACCAACATATCCGACAATTTCAAACGTTTTACATTTAAATATTCTAATAAATAAATACTATAATCGATAAACATACATAAAATGCAAGGGGACTCACAACCCCACTCAAAAAGCATACTCTGACAACCTCATTCAAAAAGCGTACTTCTATATGTCGCTACTTTCTCGCCCGCTAGCCATACAAAGAATACTGAGTAGGTACTTAGGCTGACGGTATCCACGAAAAATCAAAGATGGCGCTTGTTTGTTCGTAGAAAATTAACACTCGTAACTAGGTACCTACCTTCTTTCGAACTTCTTCCTCTTCTTATATTTAAGAGCTGGGCTCTTGTCGGTGGAGTGCTTTTCATGTCTCTTATATGTTTTCACGTTTAATTTTACCTTTATTTAATTGAAAATTTTTCTTCTGGGTTTTCCTACTCCTTTTTTCTTCTATTTTTCCTTCCATTATTGTTTTAAAAAACTCATCGTAACGCAGTACATGGCCTAACATTTTCCCTCTTCTATTTTCTATTCTTTCGAACTAGTAACTCCATATACATTAAGAGGTAAACAGACTAAAATTCAAATTACGCTTCAAAGTATGAAGGTTGTAGTACTCTTGTATTTATTCGTCCATGATTGATACTATTCATCTTCTCTTATCGCGAAATTCACGACATATTTTTATAAAACTAGAACAAAATCAAGTTCAATTTCTAAAATGAACTCGGAAATATAAGAAATATATAAAAATACGAGCACTGCGTGAATTTCAAAGAATTTTTGCTGAAAGTGCAGACTGGCATCCGAGGAACCACTAGGAATTCCGTAATGGAATTATCAGGCCTTCGATGATTTGAAAGGAAAAGAAAAGAAAAATGGAATCGGGACTAATGAATTCATAGGAAGTCAATTTTTACCGCAGCTCCAGCGATGGAATTTCAAATTAGTTTTAAATTTTATGTTTGATTAGTTTTTCTTTGTGTTAATATCGTCTAAGCTTCGCTTGGATCTGTATTGTATCTATTATTTAAAAAAGTTCAAATACCTTGTATTGATTTGAGTCTATTTCCAACGCAATATTTAAGAAATAAGCAAATAGAAGACATTTAGATTCTAGAAAGTTTTAATTATCAAGCAAATATTCGTATATTTATAATAAGTTTTTTACATATGATAAAGTTAAGTTACACGTTATTGCAAATAATAATAACTTTATTACCAATAAACTAGAATGGATACACATTAAACAGGTATATGTCTCTCTAAGGTTCGCATAAAAGCAGAATCAAATGAAGATAAACTGGCCTTGGTTGTCTTTTCGCCCGTTAGTTATATTTAAATTTAATTCATCAATTCAATTCTATTCAATCTATTTATTTATATATTTATTAATACATTTGACAGATTACAAACAAAATAAGAAAAACAAATTAATAATACAAATATAAAAGCCAATCTAATCTGCAATCCTAAAACGAGTATGCCTAAAAGCTAAATTAGTTTTAAAATTAGAAGCTGGAAGCTTTTAAGAGGCTTTTAGAAGCTGAAAACTCACCAGGTTTTTGTTATGGCAATAGCTTTACTATTGCCATAACAAAAACCTGGTGAGTTCTAATATATGCACCAAATTCTTATTACTACGTCCTATCTCTTAATTTCTCATCCAAGTTTAAAAACAAAAGCAATATTAGCCTTTGTATATCGGTGTTAACAGCTAAACGATGCTTAAAGTTGTTAAACTTGGGGTAGCTAAAGCTTGCGTCATCGATAGTATAACCTTTTCTTTATGATATGTGGTTAAAAAAGACAAAAAAAAGACCTGATAATGATGATGATGTGTTTAAATGTAATAAAGTACAGTAAAATATAATGAAAGTAACAAAGAACATACTTGTCATCATCATCACCAGGTCTTTCTAGTCTCCACTGCAGGAGCACGACTATCTCTGTACTCCTAGAGCCATACTTGGCCAGAGCAGCTAGAAGATTTGTCCTACACTATCCACGTTGTCCAGACGGGTTGGAGAGGGCACCATCATCATATTATTATGAGCCACAAGAAATCCACTTCTATTAATTTCATTCAATAAATTACACAGCCAAAAAAGAGAAAGAATAAGCGACTTCATTAAAGGAGGAGCTTTTCAATCCGAATTTATATATATATGTTTATATTTTTAAAGATCGGTATTTTTGAAGTTATTAAGGAAAACAGACTAAAATTGACCATCCCCCCCTTACCTCCAAGACTACTGGCCCTAAATATATATAAAAAAACAGAAAATCGTTCGTTACCTATAGATTTCAGGACAACCTATGAGAAGTACGGAACGCTCTAGAACCGAGTTTTACTTGAACTTGACCAGTTTATTGATACCTACTATAATGCTTTCTGAAGGCTCTAATTGACATTTTTAATAGACATTTCAGAGTTCTTTCATTTGATATGTCACACGATATAGTAAACAAAACATTTTTTAAAGTCTATACCCCCATAAGTGGCCCCTATATTTGAAATTCATTTATTTAAGTTAAACGTCCGAGCTAAGGTCACTGACATACATTGTACATCTCTCTCCCTCTCTCTCATCTCAGCATATTTCCAGTTGCATTCTCAGCTGCAACGCTGCGAAGCCCGGGGTCTGCTAAGGTCACTAACGTATTGATATATGTACCAAATTTCAACTCAATCGGTCCAGTAGTTTCGTAGCAACTTAGCTGTAACAGACGGACGTACAGACAAGTGAGTGATCCTATCCTAATAGTTCGCCCTGATGACGACCTCCAGATGAGGTCAAAACATGACGGCCAGTAGCTTATTTTTCACTTGAATGACCCGTGATATCATATAATAATGTCTGTGTCCCACGTTAGTATTAACCAAAAGATCCTATAAGGGTTCCGTTTTTACTTTTTGGTGTACAAAACCCTAAAAATCACAATACAGCCAGATCTCAAAGCCCAAAAATCCATAACATTTTCCATCTGTAATTGGCAATAGTGCGTGATTTGAATCCCAACTCCCACAATAGACAATGAACCCTTGCGGCGGGTGTTTCGAGCCGGGGGACTCTAATTACAGCCCCTCGCCTTCAGATTACAGCTGTGATTACAAAATATTCCGCTTTCCAGATAAAATACATCCGAACGGTAATTAGTAATGATAAATGCGTTAATTACCCGTGAATTTTACGGTATATTTGGATTTACGTTTCCTTCGAAATTGTTAAAACCGGTTTTAGGTGTTTATTAGAAACTGAATGTAAAACTTGTTCTGTTCATCCTGAATGTAAAACTTGTCCATCTAGCAATTTATTAGTTACCGCTTCTTTTTTAAGCAAATTCAGTTGTGAGGCTTTGGGAAAATGGATGAGTGGATAAATATTAAAATATCTAGAGATATGAAAGACATGCGAACTGGTTGTTTTTACTAGATATACATACAGGATGACTTTTTAACCACCAGCAAAATTTTTGGAGCAGGTTCAGTCCATGATTCCGAACTAGTTTCCATAAGAATAATTATTGAAAACCGAAATAAATTTTTTGTCCTCCCATAGAAAGTCAGTTCAGTTCAGCTGAGCTCTGATTTGTATGGGAGGACGTTTTTTTTTGTATAGATTTTTATTTGACGACCTTAGTGGCGTAGTGGTCAACATACCAGGCTTTCACACCAGAGGTCCCGGGTACGATTCCCGGTTAGGTCAAGATGGAAAATGATCTTTTTCAGATTGACCTAGGTCTTGGATGTTTATCTATATAACTGTTTGTTATAAAATATAGTCTAGAACTTACTTTAGGGCTAGCTCAATCTGTGTGGTTTGTACGTAGGTATATATTTATTTATATTATTATTTTATCGTTTTCACTCATTATTTTTATGAAAAGTTGATCAGTATCATGGGCTGAACTTGCTTCAAAAATTTTGTGTGTGTTAAAGTCACTCTGTGTAGCTACATTGGATTTGTCTTTTAAAAAAAATATGATGTAGGTACGCAATATATTTAAATAGTTGAACAAGGGAGCAAAGTTATTATACTAGAACTAGAGATCTTTGTTCAAAATGTCATGGCATTACGTAGATGCGACCAATAAAATGTTCAGTTCAAACGAGAGCCAAATCGGTCAAACGATTGCCAAGATATGGGGTTATAGGAAAAGTCGCGAATTTATACGGTCCAAACTGCTAGTACAAAAAGGAGTGTAGAGCTTACGTTCCTACCTAGTATTATTAGGTAAGACATAATTCTATCTACAAAAGGTATACTAATCTGTCACGTGACACGGGCACTCTGTAGAGAAATATCGCGTTGACTGCTAGTAACAAAAAAAGCGGCCAAGTGCGAGTCGGACTCGCCCATGAAGGGTTCCGTAGCAGCAAGTAACATTTTACGATAAGACGTATTAAAAAATAACTATCTATGATACCGAGACCGCTATAGTTTTAATTAAAAGTACATACTTTGAGGTATATACCACATTTTTTTCAGAATTATTTTAGTAATATTTTAAAAGTTACGGTGGGGACACCTCAAATTTTAACTTTGTATTAGATTATCTCAAGACTGGGGGGTTTGATGTACATAGTTTTAAAGCAGTTTATGTTGCATTTTTAAAGACCTTTTCAACGATAGGGTTGGGGTTAGTCCAATTTAATTTTTTAAATTCACTTTTCGTTGTATGGGAGGGGGGATAAAAGAATTATTTTTTCATAATTTTAAAAACCAACTTTTGGAACTTCAATATCTATCTCTCCACCAAATTTTCGTGACAATCGGTGCAGTAGCGGCGGAGTACGAGCCCGGACGGACAGACAGACGGACGGACGGACGGACAGACAGACGGACATGACGAAACTATAAGGGTTTCTTGTGGACTACGGAACCCTAAAAGGCAGGGTAGTATAGGCACAGGCTGAGACGAGGCATTTCAACGCTCGAGGGGGATGATGTGCGGGGTCATTCGCAAGGCGGCACATGTGACTGACGGGGAGGCGGGGAGCGCGGAATAAACGCGTACTACGGTACGCGTTTATTCCGATTTCATCGTTTTTTTTAAATAAAAATTAAATTAATAAATATAGTGGTAGAACAATCAATCCAAAGGTTTGACTGTTAGAGAATGCTTTTAGCATTAAGTCCGCCTGTTGTACTATTACATTTGTATGTGTGTACAATAAAGTGTAAATAAATAAATAAATAAAAAGAACTTTATAATTTAGTACATTCTTTCTAGTACTTCATGAATAATATCTTCATATAAAAATATGAGCAAAATCACAAATTTTACTACTAAATAAATTCGTTTTAGCATTTCATTTAACTTATTTTGAGCATTTAATTTGATTGACTAAAGAACAAGAACACAACCCATTGTGAAACACATTAGCACATGTTTTAGACAATATCTTTGGTATATCGTGTATTTTTTTTTAACTGTTTGTCTAGCAACATAATTTCAGCTAGTGCCTCGCTACCATCTGAGGATGGTACCTACCTAGTATCATAATTCTATGTACAAACGGCATACTCATCTGTCACGTGACACCGGGCACTCCACAGAGACGTATCGCGTTGTCACACGAACCTCGTATTTACATAGGAAGCGGCGCGTGAACATGATTGATACGGCGCCACTACGCACTGGAAAGGATTCCTCACCGTCCTGATGAGCACATTCATCATCTGCCTGACAGCCACCATTACGAATTTAATAAATAAAAATGTGTTTGTGGAAATAAATTCGCGATCATTATGACACATTTTCGCGTGGAGTATTTTTTGATGCGTTGGGAAGTAATGATGCTAATTATTTTTATACTTGTACTAATTTATTATAATAGCAACTAATTAACGTAAATAAGTATTACCTGATTTCGCCAAACAATCTACACGTTTTTTGCCTCGAAAAGATTTCAAGAAAGTATTTAACTAATTTCTTTATATAAATACACTAAGTTATAGTACGTGACGAATATATGTAGATATCATTCATTCGTACGAAAAAAAGACAATAATTATTGTAGGAATATGTAAATAGTTAACAAAAATGAAATAGACAAAGAAACTTCAACCCAAGAATTAAAACTACTGAAAACCCATAAAATGCTCCGATTATGATAAACTTCCTACAATAAAAGCAAGCAATTTTAAAATTCTTCGTATGTAATAACTTCTAGGTGTCGCTGATGGCTAGACCATTCAACGAAATTGAAGTGAACGAGCGAAAAATTTATTTCCATTACCAGAATATTGAAAGAAATGGCTTTATGCTGCAAATAACAATTGGACCGCAGCAATTTTACGTGCAAATTGACTTGCGAAGAAAGTTCGAATGAATAATACAAAATGTATTTATTTTTAGCTTGTTTTGGTGTTGTTGTGGTGGAAAAGTGTCTGATTTGTTTATCAATTACGTCACTTTGATGACTTGGCCACCAACCTTTTTTTAACGCTTAGCAAGGAGGTTCTAAAGTTTATCGTGATTTAAAAAATCCTAGATATAATAAAAAATAATCTGCCCGCTGTCCCTACATGAAATATATGTCGCAGTTGGATGGTACAAACTAATTCACTAAAGCCTTAGGTGTTTGGGCTTACAGTTCGGTTTTGTTAAACAGCTGAATATCGTTCAGCTAGATTGACAATGTGTCACGTTTAACAACAGCTAACCACGTTTAGACTGCAGAATAGGTTATTTGCAGACTTGTTATTAACAAACAAATTTATGACGGTGCATTAAAATAAAACCTTAATTCAACTTCTTACTATATAATCTAGTCTCCAACATCATAGAACACGGAATAAGGAATGATACAAAGTTCGATGCAAGTGGATACAGAAAAGTTTGTTAACGCGTTATAATCTCAATGTCGTATCGGTTTCTCTCGGCCTTTATTTGATTCACGTAAATTCTCCATCTTGCCGGAAACCGGGCGTCAAAATAACTATATGGGAATCAAGCTGAAGATCTGCTTTATTTTTTCAAACCATTTGCAGTCCAAAATCATAAACGATGTCTCCGATATCTCTCGATGAAAACAGCTGACTCTCGGAACGCTGTGAAGAATTTAGAACTAAATCTACAATCTTACGTTATGCGCCGCGGCATTGATGAATACAAATCGTTTATGCCATTCTGCGTATGAGGTGTCAATTATTTAACACTGTTTTACGAAACCAAGCTGTAATGCCAAACAGCTAGAGGTTTAGTGAATTAGCGGACCATTCAACTGCGACATATACAACGTGGAAGGGACATACCCGTAATAAATCCAACCACGGTCTATACTAGACCATTATAGTGTAATAAAATTAAAATAACAGCAAAAAAACAAAAATAAATTTAGACATTTCCATACAAAAGTGTGTAGCCGCCCGGGCGATTTGTATGGGAATAACGAATATTTTTTCGGTTTTTTGACTGTTATTTTAATTTAATTATACTTTAGTGATCTAGTATAGCCCGTGGTTTGATTTATTACGGGTATGTCCCTTCCACTTTGTTTATGAGGAAAATATTATTGGAGGCCTTTATCAATGCAACTGAACCCAAAAAAAAATTGTAATTATTTTAATACTAATCTTAGAAAGAGATTTAGATTAAATTGATTTTTATTAATGAATTTTGGTAGGCTTCACTTAAAATTTCATGTTTGTTTTAAGGCGACGTTTTATGTATAATTTTTTCTGTAGCCAAAACGGATAGATATTTAGATAATACATTTTTTGGTATAATTTTCGTATAAATAGGTGATTGTATAAAATAGTAATACGTATTATAAAGGCAAATTCAGGCAAATTTAGAGGTATGTTTGTGATTTTTTTCTATCAAGCTCAAAATGCCTAATCATGTTTTGGCTATTGTGGGTATCTGTAGAAAATCCTTACAATTTTTATGTAAATTTTTTGAGGAATAAACTGTAGTAGTTTAATAACAGTGATTTTTCAAAAACACGCACTGTTTTGCAAATTGTGAACCCACGTCACCTTAATTTACTCAGTTCATAAATAAAAAAGTTATATCAATTTACAGAATCACGTAGACCATTTGTTCAACAATAATTATATAAAGGCCACGCGGACGAAGTTACAGGCAACAGCTAGTAAGATAATAAACAACGAAATAGGTGCCCACCTACTGTCGCTACTCAATGTATATAACTGTGATGTAACATTCTGTCCCAGTTCACATATTTTATAGGCAACAATATAAACAAAGTATGTATCTTCTCTTGATAAGCTCGTCTGTAGACAAAAGATACACTTTGTAATGGAGTTGTAGCCAATTTCGAGGGCAAAGGCTCCACATTTACGGAAATTCAAAACAAACTCGCGCCAACTCCAGTAACTGAGTAGAACTCAACCACACGGTAGCAAGAGTAAGTTGACACGCGTGAAATAAAGCCGTGTTTACAGTATGAAATATGTTGTACTTTGTTTGATAACATTATAATATTTAACGTTATTCCCGTATGTAGTTAGCTCGGGCTCGTAATGAGTTTGAAACCTGATTTGCCCTAACTGACTAAATATGTACGTGAATCATTGACATAGACCAGCTATCTCAAACATTGGCCCCTGTTCTATTTTTGAATATATGGTGGTGTGAATTTCATCACACGTATTTAATTTTCAAATAATGAAATCTTGTTACTTCTGGTTACTTACTATATACAATGGTACACCGGCACCGTTGGAAAGTTATTTCCTTACACTTTGCCGTGTTCCTTGAATTATTCTTACTGTATTGTAACACACACCAAGGCATTTTAAATTATATTTACCATGTTTTCGTATGGTTTTCGATTTCGCTTATTAACTGTCGAAATTACTATTAGGCGTGTAAAAGGTAACAAGCGACAATTAATTATATCGAGATAGCTACAATAGAGTGGGACAAAACAGTGATATGTGGTGTTTTCTCTAGTTTTACTTAATAGCTCTCTGATTGAACCTGTTAAAAATTTAAAATTGTAATTTTACTTTCTCCAGGTAACGGATAGTTTCCTGAATTTAGAGTTCTGGCTACTTTGTTCACATGTCAAAAGAAGTCAGAACACCTCTTTGAAGACAAATACTTAGAAGCCATATCTCTTCCATGCTGGTCTGGGAGAAAAGTATAAACTTAGAATGTACCAGCTGCTTCTCTTCCCGCGTAGATCGTAAAATCCGATTCTGAAAGACGATGCGGCTAGCAACCCATTTGATTCCTGTTTCCACCTTTTCGCCCACCATCACACTAAAAGTGGCCTTTGAGTCTTGTGGCCCTAGGCTGTCTGTCTCTTTAGAGCTGCAAGACCCAAATGCTCTGTCTGCCCCGTTAGGAATAAAGCCGTAATAGTGCAGGCATGCATGTTGAAGATGCAAAGATCCTTCAGGATTTTTTCCTACGTGCCATATGTGGTAGGTGTTTTATGGTAGGTTAATAACATTAACCTACCATAGGGTTAAGGGCACATAACAGGGCTAAGACGGCTTCTAAAAAACTGGGCATCCTCTCACAGTTGACAGTTGGTCAGGAGTAAAATACCGTTGGACCTTCCAACGGTATTTTACCCCTGACCAACTGTTGAGCCTTTACACAGCTCAAGTCCGCTCATGTATGGAGTATTGCTCCCTCCCGCCTATGGGATGGATCTGCCCGCTATCAGCTCGAAGCCCTGGAAGCTATCGACAGACGTGCCAGAAGACTAATACTAGTACATCTTTAAAGCGCCTATCGCAATTAAATAATTCCTGTTTTTCCTAAAGGTTGACTGGTAGAGAATGCATTAGCGTTAAGTTCACCTTTTGTACCATTTTGGTCAATAAAGATTTTAATAAATAATTAAATAAGACTCGTTGGTGATGAGTTGCTTACGGCAGGACGGCTCCAGAGCCTCGAACATCGCCGACTAGTAGCAAGTCTGTGTGTCTTCTACAGGCTGCACTTCGGGGAGTGTGCGAAGGAATTACATAATTCCCTCCCTGCGTCGATGTTTCCCATACATATAATTTAGGGATTTTCAAGGCAAGAGTAAACAGGCATTTTTTGAGTCTGTGTGATAAACTTTAGACCTTAGCTTCCCATCAGGCTAGATAGAGGTCAAACGCACTCAAATTTCTAATAAAAAAAATAAAAAAACATTATTAAATTGGGACTGGGCTGGTCTTACATACCGTAAGGCAAATTATTCTGGGCAAAGGTCACCTCTTGCTGGCTCCCTACTAATACCATAAGACCTGGTAGACCAAGAACGCGATGGCGCGATGTACTTGATACATTTAATAGCGAATGGAAGGAGACGCAAGACCGGACTGATAGAAAAAGTGGAGGGAGGCCTTTGCACTGCAGTGGGTGGGACACATGATGGCTCGTATTATTATAATAGGTTAATTACAAGTACTTTTGTGAAAATAAAAACAGGTTCCCTAATGTAAGTTCAGCTTTAGCCTAACAGGAAGGAATGTTTGAGCGAACCAAAGTGTTGGCAAAGTTAGGGTCGTGCTAAACTGGTTATCGTACACGTGTGTTGTTACTAAATTACCCGTCAAAACGGTGCATGTTACTCGTGTTTAAGTGGCAGACGTGTACATATGTAAAACAACATTAAAGCCGAACTGTTTAATTTGTGTGAATAATTTTACCGTATTTATATCCTGTTAACAGCTAATTTATTTATTCGAAAGCTTGCAAGTAACGCTTTGTCGTTTTGAGAAGTAGCCAAATTTTTTTGTCAGTTTTATATGAATGCAATTGACTGCCCATGGACAACTGCAAACCAGGGGTGTAACAAGAGCGTTACCGGCCTTTCAGGGGTCTCCGGTTCTCTTACTCACCGAATGAAGCATAGAAGCGGTGAAGCTACTACTCAGACGTCGATTTTCTGTGAGAGTGTGGTACTTCCTCGGATGAGCCGGCCCATTAATGCTACTAGCAAAACAGAGTTTTGCCGGTAGCGTGGCTCTACCACAATGGATGTTAAAAACGCTAAAATATTTTATAACATAAACATAACACGTTATGAATACCAAACTTATTGACGTCTAAAAGTGCCTGCAAAGGCCTAGAAACTGAATTTTGCCCTCAAAGTATTCAAAATTCTAATGTTATATTTTGAATACTTTGAAGATAAAATTACATTGAAAGAAGGTTATGAAACATATAAAATAGCAAAGCGCAGCTTACAACTGGAGCGTAAAGATTAGAAGGGTTATGAAATGGCATGGTTATAAATTCAATGGTAACATAAAATAATATTTTATTTTACCGCTTTCCATACATACATATATGTATTTATCCCTAGTGGGGCAGACAGAGCATTGTGGATCTTGCGGCTTTAAGCAAACAGAGTCCAGGGCTGCAAGACCAAAAGGCCACTTTAAGCGTGATGGTGGGCGGGAAAGTGATAAAAAGTAATTATTAATAGTGATGGATTGCTAATCGCATCGCCTATTAACATGATTCGCATTTTCGCTAATTCCCTTGATCGGCTTTAATGATCTGCGCTTACAGGTCGCATTTATTAAGGGTCGGCACCATGTAAACTGGGTTTGCGCGGGCAACAAGTTTGTACAGAAAGCGTTTGATTTAAGTCAAATAATGTATACACATAGATAGAGGAAGAGTTGGGACAGTAGACGAAAAAAAGGATTTTTTAAAATATTTTGTAGTTTTCCTAAAACCAAGCATTGAATTTACCCAAAAACATGCAAAACGCACTTTGCGCGGGCAATAGTTATGGCTTAAGTAGAAAAGACCACTAAGAAAATTATATACCTAGTTATAGGTGAATAGACTAGCCAGTAGACGAAAACCGTATTTTTTTAATTTTCATTCAGAAAAAGTAAGATAATTGTAAAGAAACCTGAAAGAAATATTTTAGAAAATCTTGCTACAAACTGGCTTGTTTTTCTGCGTAAAGAAATATTCTAGCAAGGGATTGCATATATTTTATAAAAATAAAAGCTATTTTGAAACATTATTCTTAATATTTGCTTACAATGCAATCACGCAATAATAAAAAAAAATAATTTAAAAATTGGATGTTTTGCAACGTTTTTGACAGAATTCTCTGAAATGGCGGCCATGATTCTTCCATACAAATTCAGTTGCCCGCCGGGCGTTCAGGAAGGAGGCTGTGTCGAATTTTTCAAAAAAATCCATTGTCGAATTACGTAAAATTGCATTACAGTCTAAAATATTTCAATAAAAAACTATGTACAAACTGCCAAATTATGTCATACTTTTGCTACACTATGGTACAGTTTTGACATTTTGTTGACATTCAAGCAAAGATGTTATGCTATCGCAGATACGGCATCGCACATTTTTTTTAATTTTATTAAAAATTAAGTCAATGAAAAAAATAATTTGGTTTGATTTATTACCCATATTTTTTAATTGGCGATTAGGGTGAAAATCCGATTGGAACTTTCTCGGGTCGCGGAATCATATTAACTGTTTTTGTAATAAAAGGTGCTGTTTAATTAGGGTTTTACAATTATTTTGAGGGGTGATTCAGTCTGAAATTTTGAACAACTTTTCCCCATGAATGTATATCAAAATACGAATTGACATTATGCGTAATATATCGAACCACAGGCTATACTAGATCTATACTTGGCTAGGCAGACAGGCTATAGTAGGCTATTTATCTATACTAATATTATAAAGAGGAAAGATTTGGTTGTTTGTTGGTTTGCATTACATGGCTCCGAAACTACTGGACCGATTTAAAAAAAACTTTCACCGTTGGAAAGGTACACTATCCCCGAGTGACATAGGCTTTGTGTGTACCAAGGGCGAAGCCGGGGTGGACTGCTAGTATAGTATAATGATATTAAAATAACATTTTCATACAAAAGTGTGCAGCCGCCCGGGAAATTTGTATAGGAACTGATTTTTTTGGTGTTTTTACTGTTTTTAGGGTTTCGCTTGTCTGTCTGTCCGTAAGTCACAGCCAATTTGTTACGAAACTATTAGAATGATTAAGTTGAGATTTAGTACCTACACTTATGTAACTTAGTGACCCAAAGATAGACGTATAACGTAAATAAATTAAATTTAAAATAGGGGGCCACATGTCTAATTTACCCACCATAAGGTGGGTAAATTAGACATTAAAAAAAGTTTTGATAACAAAATCGTGTGACATATCAAATGAAAGAACTTTTTAAATCGGTATTTTTAAGTTATTTAAGAAAATGGGCGAAAATTGACCCCCCTACTAAACTACTGGACAGATTCAGTTGAAATGTGGTGCACATAATGTAAATTTGTGATCCAAAGACGGAAGTTAAATGTAGGTAAATGAATAAATTTAAAAAAAAATTGGGGCCACTTATGGGCTTATTATTATTATTAATTATTAAACCTTCTTTTAAGAATTCCTGCTCACTCCATCGACTTTTACTCGCGGTCTTTGTCTGTTCGAGCCGTACGTTTATGGAACTCACTACCACTTACTATCCGACGCGCCCAAACGCTAGCCAGCTTTAAATCCCAAGTAAAATCGCATTTTCTATCCTTATGAAAGGTAATTTCCTTCCCTTGTTTCCACTTAGTTTCTTCATTTTGTCCTGTTATGTTTTCTTTGTGTAAGTTGTATGTATGTATTTAAGTATTAGGTGTATGTATGTTTATTATAATTATTGTATATAAGTATGTTTATTATATTGACAACCCCACACTACCTAATTTCCCATCATTTTTTCTATATAAACGAGGTTGCCTGGAAGAAATTGCTTAGCGATAAGGCCGCCTTTTGCGCATTTCCTAATTTTTAAGATAATTATGTTCTGTTTTTTACTTTTGTGCAATAAAGGGTATTGTATGGGAGATAAATGAAACATTAAAAAAAGGGTTTCGTGAACTATATTGTTGATTCGTTAAAAATATTGTACAAAATCAAACAGTCAAGTCATTGATTGAGGACATACAGCTGCTAAGCCAAGACGTTGATCTGTTCAACGTGCAATCCTTTTTTACTCTCCGAACTTACATAATGAGGTGAATAGAAGTGAAAGGTGTTACGATTGCAGATGGTCGCTAAACGTATTGTTTCACAAAGAAAATTCAAATGTGTATATTTTCTGTCAGTGGAACACAAAACGTGTAGTTTTCCAAGTCACCGCTCGGCTAAAATACTATTTGATTGTATTTTTGAGACCGTCCTGTCAGCGATAAGTAATATTGATTTACGCAGAAATATTATAAATTTGTCTATGGTTCCCTAAAATTTCAACTTAACCAAAATAAACCGGCCACGTGCCGTGACGGGCCACGTGCAGTGTAGGGTTCCGTAGTCAGTACCTACTTGTTTTATGTAACTAACAACTGCCTAACTTTAGGTCTGAATTCAGTCCATGATACTGAACAACTTTCACCAAGGAACAAACGAAATACAAAAAATATTTTTGATCTCTTATACACAAGATTTGGCAAAATGTAATATTTATGTAATATATGTATGGAATATGTAAGGACAAATCACACTAATTAAGCTAGCCCCAAAGTAAGTTTTAAACTTGTATTATGGGATATTAACTCAATGATACTATATTTTATGATAAATACATACATAGATAAACACCCAAGACCCAGGACAATTTTAAAAAGACCATTTTCTAACTTGCCCTGGCTGGGGCTCAAACCCAGAATCTCCGGATTAGCGGTCTAGCGTGTTAACAATTAAACCACGGAGGTCGAATGGAAAGCAAACATTTTCTTTTCAAAAAACTTTTCCTAAGGAACACATTATTAAATATAATGTGTTCCTTAGGAAAAGTTGTTCAGTATCATGAACTGAATCCACCTTAAATTAGTTTTAGTACAGGGAGACGTTATATACTACTGCCGTGAATTTTTTTTATGTGTCCATATACAACCGTTTAACTGACAAAGAGGGGAGACACATGATTCTAACAAAAATTTGCAATCAAAAACCAAATATTTCACAAACGGATTGCTAAAACGAAAAAGGGTGTTCATAATCTTACAATATTTTTGAAAGACCTATTCAACGACGTCTCACACCACACATATCCATGCCCACCCATGCCCAATTACAGCTTTCTAGTACTAATAGTCTATGAGTAAAACTGGGGACAGACAGACAGACAGACATGACGAAACTATAAGGGTTTCTTGTTTACTACGGAACCCTAAAAAGCTGCGTGAAACGAAACAGATTCCCTATTCTAAGGGCTCTTTATCATTTTCGCTTTAACAAATTTCAAAATACGAGTAATCAAAACCACTTGTGCAAATATTTCGCTCCACTTCGCATACGATAAATTCAAAAATTGATGGATGAATGACCGTGCTTTTACAGGTTAAGCAACTACTAGCTTGGTCACAGTTAGGATGGGTGACCGTGCTTTCAATCTTAATGTTGTTCAAGTTAAATGTTGAGTTTCTTATGAATAAATTTCAGTTTTCTCTACCTAAATAACTTGGCAGCTATTTAAATTTCAATTGTTTTGTCGGAATTCGAACTTGGCATTTTTACATTTATGTTTTTGATGGGATAAAATAAACACCCAAGAACCAGGACAAATTAAAAAAGGCCATTTACCAACTTGCCCTGGCTGGGAATCGAACCCAGAACCTCCGAGTGACGGACTAGCGTGTTAAGGAATCGCCACGGAGGTCGACTAATAAATTGAAAAATTTATAAATATTACGCAAGATTCGAATAACTATAACTTGGATTTTCTAGAAAGTGCTATATGAATTTCACATATATTTAAACTCGCTTTTTAAATAAACGTCTTGCATTCACGCACACTACTGTATTTTCGAATTTACTTTTTCTACTGATAGCCTGTCTACTAAAGTGTTAAGTACATTATAATGACGTCTGCCAAGGCCTTAATTCAGAAATAATAATTCAAACAAAATAATTCTTTGATTTGATTGATTTGAAAATTTTAATAAGTATCGCGGACTGGAAGTCTTGACGAAAAGAAAAAAGTAAGCTGTATACTAATTTTACGTTACAATTTATGATTACCTACATCTATTGTCCCGTTTACACATTATTAACTCTATGCAACGTCATCTTGACATTTTTATTCCCCTAGCGGGAAAATTTTGCATATTTCAGAGCCAAATCCGACCACGTGGCTTTACGCATACGGTCCTTAACCGATTTTAAAAGTTTCACACAAGTTTTTTTATTAAATTTTTTATTCGATCACGATTGTTTTTTGGGGGAGAAATAGGGAGGGAAGGGTGGTTATAAGAGTCAGCGAGGTCTATTGTTCTCACTGAACCACTTGTATATATAAGATAATATACTGTTAGTATATATGTAAGTGTATTTGATACAGATAATTGAAGCCAGCATTAAATTACCACGTCGGAAAACCTGACGGGCTCTAATTAGTCTGATCATATTAATACTATTTAAGATAATTAGCTGTAATAGGAACATCATGTAACTAGACCATACAATTTTTCAATATTTTTTTTCATATTTCGATATGTATATGTTCCTTGGGGAAAGTTGTTCAGTAACATAGACTGAATCTACCCTTTAAATATTTTCAGTATATTTAACTAGACGTTATATGTTGGTATGTTTGGGTTCACCATGTGGTGACGACAGAGTAGAATACAACTTGTCACCACTCCTTTCCTCTCGCACCGGTGTCGTAAGAGGCGACTGAGGGGCGTATAGGTAACAAAAAACCGACAGCAGTGTCATCTGTGCAACGAGTTTATGCCATCTACTGCGATCACCAAAACCCGCTCTTTCCAGCGTGATGATTTTGGGTAAATCTCCCATTATTGACTAAAAGGTATAGTATACACGGGGTATACCATAGAATCGTGGCAAGTTTATTAAAAGCTTCATCATCATAATTATTTGAGGAGCTCGGTGGCCCGGTTGGAGTACGCATTGCTAGCCCTTTTACAAGTTAAGCAACCCCGAGCGTGGTCCGTAGTTGGATGGGTGACCACAAGTGGTATTAAAATTTCTCGAGCTCTTCCGTGCTTCGGAAAGCACGTAAAGCCGTTGGTCCAGGCTGTCATCATTGTATGGCAGTCGTCAAGCTATGTTAAATGCCTTCAGGCAGCTTAAAAAATCAGACACCAGTGTTGGCCACTTACTCGCATGGAAAAAATTATCATTATATCAGCCACAGGAAGTCCACTGCTGGATAAAGGCCAAAGGTTTTCAAAACGTCCGATCGTAAGCGGCCTAATTAAGGTGAAGGTATAGGCAAATGGCCTTGAAGTGGCGCCCTCATTTGAAATAAATTGTTAACTCGTAAATATGGAGATAATTTCCATATTGCTCTTCGTCATGCACTAGATAGCACTTTAAATTATTTTATGAACCACCGTTGAAAGTATTTACATTAGTCCGTCTAGCTTTAAAACTTGCCGTGGCCACTTTTGGCGGAGGCATCACGGATCACCAATAAGTTTCAACGGCAGTTTATAAAATAATTTAAAGGGCTATCTAGTGCATGACGAAGAGCAATATGGAAATTATCACCATATTTACGAGTTAACAATTTATTTTACACTTCAAGGCCATTTGCCTATATCTTCACCTTAAAAGCTTGTTATTAAAATCTCGTAGACATTTAAATATAATGCTCGTAGAGCTTTGTAACAGCGTGTGCTACGCCATGTGCTACGAAGTATTGTATTTTCGTAGCATATTCTACGAGACGCTACGCTTTATTCATAATGCACACTGTTCAGTTCACTAAGGATTGGTAATACTAACATTGATAAGGAAATTCTAATTCAATGCTATTGGTTTAAAAAAGATTACTTGGAATAGGCAGACGTTAGATTTTTATGATATTTTTTTTTTAATTTCTAAAATTAATCATTTAATATACTAGATTTACAATACCTATACACTTTATAATATATGTCAAAATTACAACACCTTGGTCAAAAGCTAAGCTAAAATAAATAAATAAATAAAAAACAATACGCCTCTTGGCGTTTCCGGTGTAAAGGTGCCCAGAACGCTTGCCGCGTTACCACGCTGGATAGCTATGGCTATTCTTTGCACCAGAAACGAGCCAGAACGGGAGCTGCCAGTATTTTCTGGGATTCGTTAACCTATCTCTTTATTACTATTGTTGGAGTAAGAACATAAAACAATATTTTAGATAAATAGTTTATTGGACGACTCATTATAATTTACAAGAACGATGGCGGATAAGAATTATACAGACCAAAGACAACACACCTATCGTTTTTATCATAGACAAATACAGAGACAATATTTTACCATGGATAAAAATGTTAGTTTTTAATTAATGTTTATCACAAACATAAATTGGCGACGCCCAAAGATTTAAACATCTGTATTGTATTGAATTTAATAAATTTATAATTTTTCAACAAATCTTTACTTTAAATTTAACAAACTATTAATTTTAACAATCCCTTAACATTATTCCTCTTCATCATAAATAGGCAATTCAGCTACCTTGTGTACAGCTCTCCGCTGAGTGCTGGAGCCAGTCTTAATTTCTACAACTCCTACACGTCTGGGCCTGGAAATAATTTTTTTATTCTGGCTAGTGGCCACTGCAACGAAGAACAATTTTCTCCAACTAATAAAACTAATCGTCCTATTTTTAAATTTGGTTTAGCAACATGCCACTTAGGTCGGCCTAATATTGTGACAAATAACCCTTGTGCACGACCTTCCAAAAATCTTGATGAATTTTTGTGCATTATTTCAAAATAAAATAAAAACAATTATAAACCTATTATTTTACTTTTCATAACAAAAAATGCAGCTAATGGGTGCATTAGTTTGTTAAGAAAAAATATACATCCAGCTTTTATGAAAAAAATCGCCTATTTTACTGGCAAAAATGATACCATATTTATTCCCTACACATTCCATCTCGCAAAATAGGTTTCGGAGCACAATCGTAATAGACAAGTGCATCAATAAACAACCTTTTACCTTCACGATATCGGGGCCATAAAAATATGGCAATAAAACCCGATCGGTTAGACAATAACCAATATCTTTATTTCCCCATAAGTTGCAAGGGTGTCGCCCGATATTAAATTGTGTTGGGTAAACTTATGCCGGTAATATACTGGAAGATATCTTTGGGTTCTATTGTGTATTTATTTAATGGGTTATAACCGTACTAAGAGGAAGTACATAGTAGCGGCATTAAATTTAAATAAAAGATATATTTTAATAAGATAAGACAAAACATACAAAGCAATAAATAGAAGCCCACGAATAAAAACAAAAAAAAAAAACAGAAGAAGCCCAAAAGAGAAGGATCATCATTTACAGGTATCGTCATAATCATCTTCCTCGCTTTTTCCCTATTTGGGAATTTGTGGGCTTTGTATGCCAACTCTCTCCATTTCTTTTTATCATCAACCATATTGGCACTAGCCCCCCGGTCGTTCATATCTGTCCTCCCTCACACATTCTTTCCACGTTTTCTTAGCCTTCCTTTATCTCTTCAACCTTCTTCCTCCAGATGAACCATTCTCTTAGCCAGGTGCTCGGCATCCCTCCTCATTACCTGTGTCATTACATAACCATACCAGGTACCATTTAGAGGTATTGTAATAAAGTCAAATAAATAAAATATGAGAAACGGAGAAGACAATCCACTCCATTATCTCTGACAAGAATCGTCATTGTGTGTGTATATTTACAAACAATGACACCGACAAGAGTTTGACTCTTAAATGTAGAAAGAAAAAAATAAAACATCATACAAGTGTGAAAAATGAGGCCTGATTCGAGCCAAGTATTGGAACATATGAAAAATGTAAGTAAATAAAACGGCTCACGTCCGGCTATACAATAAAAGGGATACAGCTCGACCGGCACAAACATTCAGTTAGGCGTGTCTAGATACAGAGGACGTGACCGGCAACATGAGGATACTATTCATTTACAACTATTTTGTACAGAAGAAGTACTGAATAAATTCGCTTCACTTCAACGTATAAATAGACTTTAATGCACAGAATGTGTAAAATTAATTAATTTCCTGTCTCTCTCTCTCATCTCTGCTGATGCTTCTTCGGAGATGGGGGTCCGCTTTTTCTTCTCCATTTCGTACCGTTTTAACATGCGTATCACCGTTCAAGACGTCAAGCCAGTATCTCTTGAGTAGAGGTATCAAAAGCAATCGTACTTATTTACGACGTACGGACCCCTAAAATCGCAGGTCGACACCGCTGTAATGCACTAGACCGCCTGGTCTAGTGCATTATCGATAACCCTCTGCATCCCACTGCTGGGAATAAGCCTTTATTCCCAGCAGTGGGATGCAGAGGGTTATCGATAATGTTGAAGTTTTTTATTCTAGAATTCGTTCGGAAGTTGTGATAAAAAATGTCAGAGAAACATAATTTCTGTATTAAAAATACATACTCGTAATAAAAAAATTACACAACATATTTTGATCATTGTCTTAATAAAAAATAGTTATGTACAGATACCCAAGAACTAAACCATTCATCCAAACTGGTTTGAAAGTTAAAATATAAACGCTCCGGAAAATTGTTTCTCAGCAAAACGACCCCCGAGAGCAGCACTAGCAGCTTAACTAACTAGTTTACCTACTTTAAAAAACTAGCTTTTACGAACGCTCGTTTTACAACTTATCTATTATAACTTATAACTTTATTTTTGCGATTAATTCAAATTATCAGATGTTTCTAACTATTTTATTGCAATATTATAGTCGTAAATTGATATAGTGCCGCATTTTTAAATTACCTAGAGACTCTGGCTGGTCGCCGCTAAAAAAGACATGCGTGCCAATGGTTTCACAACCATGGATACAGTAGACCAGTTGGGAGAAGAAAAGTCAGAAGTAATACAGCTTAATATGCACCTAAAACACGTAGCAATAAGAGATATTGAGAAGAAAGGTAGAGAGCTAGAAGATTGATAGACAAGTGCAGTAAATTTATCCTTACGAATCGAGTAAATTTCCCAAACGACCAAGCAATAAATAAATCAATAGGGACTAAACACAGAGATTGAACTAGTGTTACGGGATACTTAATTAACGATACTATATTTTATAATAAATACATATATAGATAAACACCCAAGTCGGATAGCTAGAAATAATTTTGATGTAATGTTTTTTTTTCAATTAAAGTTTGATGTAAGTAAATAAATACATAAATAAAATTACAAATTTAACATAGATGTTGGTCATCTAACATATACTGAAGAGAGAAAAGTAAAGTAACTTTAGAACGGAAAAACCTATATTGTTTTGAGTTTAGAGATTGGGCAAAAAATACTTTTGTCAGTCTGTCTGTTCTCGCCCACAGGTTTTTCAACCGACTTTGACAAAAATTATCACACAAGTGATTTTTTATTGGGGGAAAATAATAGGAGAAGGAAGGAAATAGCGTTATTTATAGATTTCAATCAAATTTGAGGGACACACAAAAAATTTCATTCTACACAATATTTGTGAAAAAAATAAAAATGGCACCCCTTTTAAAAGCCAACTTCCAAAATCCAACTTCCCCTTTTCCACTCCTCAGTGGAGAAGGGAAAACAGGGGGAAGTAACATTATATACGGAGGGATTTCAATTTTTAAAATTATTTCGGAAAATTTTTATCTATCTATAACAATCAGATTAAGCAGTCCTCTCCGCCTTTACAAGACGAACGCCTTTTCAAGCACCTGAATTGGACTTTTCTTCGTTAATTTTGTTACGCAAATTACTTTTTGGACTTGTATTTGCATTACAATAAAGCATAAATTGCTTTACTAAGCCAGGGGAAAGGGGAAAGAGTCGGTTATATTCCATGGTTATAAGGGCTCGCGAGGTCTACTGTTCTCACAGAACCAGTAGTAATAGTTTGGCGAATATACGAGCATAAGTAGGTACTTACCAGTTATTAGTTACTAGCAGGTGCTAGTGCCTGTTAGATAATATTAATTTCTCATGAACAGCTAGTCATTTTGCTAATGTAGGCATATATCGTTTACAACAGCATAGCTAGCTGGCAGTTATTGCGGCTTTTATTATGGTTTAATACCTCATTAATCACGAACGTCTACCGACGCTTTACAAAATAGAAAACGCAATTTATTTAAGCATTACTCACACAACAGTTGAGGAGCTTATGCGAACGTTATAGTAATTTATTGCCATTTTTCAACAACGTTTGTACACGAGGGACCTATTTGGTGCTTCGCAGAGCTCACGTAACGTTATACGCAATAACGGCATACGGCAATAACCGTTTATATATAGTTTTCTTTGAATTCGCCTTTAGAATTTCGCGGAGCTGCGATCGTGTTCGTCTAATGACAAATGAGACTAAATGATATGACGTCTTTATCAACCCTCCTTCTTCTGCCTCTTACGTCAGTGTTTGATACTAAGGGGAAGTGATTTCCCAAAGAGCAAAAAGGTAACCTTAGAGCTTCTCAATATGGATGTGGACTGAGTCCGAAAAATATTATTTTATTTAGTGCTTCAGTTACATTATACAAAAATAATGGACCCAAATTTTTCAGTTTCTCAAAGTAGTAAAAATTCACAAAGATACGGCGCATCGAAGTTTCAGAGTGGGGGCAAATAACGTCCCATCTAGTGAAAATCAATAAATGCGCTACAACTTTGATATTATTTGCTAATCAAAGAAAAGAAAAAAAGCAAAAAGCTTGAATCTTTCATAACCTTTTCAGTATAGACAACACTGACGTCGCAAAACCAAAAGGGCACGCATAACAAAGGGGCTATAGAAGGATAAGGGCAATCATAAATGACTATCAATACGAGTTTTTAGCTTATCATCTAGGTACTTAATTGAAAGGATCTACAGATTTACGTCCATTCCTATGGTAGACTTTGACAAGCTTCTCGGGAGGTAGCTGCTACACTCCCAATTTGATTGATTGATTAATTAATTAATCAGTATGATTTGTCCTCATCTATTTATTTATTTATAAATTTTCCTTTTATGGAAGTCAAACTAGAAATATTTAGAAAATATATTTTCTTTCGTTTGTGATTTGAGAATGAAACCGGAAGTTCAGTAATATGGCTTTATTTCCTAACAAAGACACCTCAGTTTTGAAACATTAATTGAACCTTTGATTCCATTAACTGAGAGCAGTCGAAGGTTAGACCGAATCAACAATACGGTCCTTCACTTTTATTTAGAGAACAATAAAAAGCTTTATTCTAATATAATAATAGAATCGAAAATATATAGATATAAAAAAAACGTAACTGATCACGGTACATAGAAGATATATGATAAAAAATATTATTCAAGCCCTATATCAACGCAATAGAATCCAACACAATGATTTAATTTTTGTCTGTCTCTGCATTTGTGCGCGCTAATCTCAGAAATGGCTTTACCGATTTGGATGCGGTTTTTACTAACGTATTTTGGTAAGCTTTACTTTTTTTTTTTGTTTTATTAAAATTAGTTCGTTACTAAAAAAAAGATACATAAATTTCAATAACCACGTCGATTTTTTTTTGATAAAAATGCCAGTATGTAATCTAGTCCACGAAGACGAACGAAGTCGCGAGCTAGTATACTTATATACAGGGTCCAACATAATAAATTGAACCTATTTTAAGGCTGAATTCAATCCATGACACTGAACAACTTTCCCCAAAAAACATATACTTATCGAAATATGAAAAATATTTTTTGGCCTCCAGTACAAAGTGACCGATCAGCTGATCCGAGTTTATATGGAAATTATATTTTTTTTCTTATTTCGGTGTATGTTCCATGGGGAAAGTTGTTCAGTATCATGGACTTAATCTACCCTTAAAACAGTTTCAGCATATTTTGTTAGACATTATATATCGCTATGAGAGTAAAGATAATCCTCGCTTAGCTTTAAACATTTTCATTCCACGTCGACGGAAAAATTTCTTGAGCTCCTCCGTGCTTCGGGAGGCACGTAAAAGCTGTTGGTCCCGCTCCGGCTTTCATTGTATGGCAGTCGTCAAGCTATGTCAGATGCCTTTAGGCAGCTTGAAAAATCTGACACCAGTGTTGGCCACTTACATACACGCAAAACAAACAAAACAAACATTCCACGTCTTTTGAACTTCAATACCTATGTATCTACGCTGGTTACAGAAAAAATCCACAATATTGAAGAATCAAAACAAAGTAGGTGTATTTTTGTTTATTTTTATTTACAATATTTTCAATGCTCGTATAAATAGAGGGACTTTTATTATATTTCCTTTTAATAGAAAAATATTCTTTGTTGGTATATCATAATAGGCTTTGTTAGTTGTTTAATTATAGCAATATTATTTCACATAAGAGCTTTCAGATACTAGAATTACGGGCTTTGATACACATTTATATGGGGGTTTATCTATATTTGTATTTATCCTAAAATATGGCATCGTTGATTTAGCATCCCATTACACAAATTGAAAACTTACTTTGAGGCTAGCTCAATCTATATAATTTAACCTTATCTATTTATTTGTTATTTATTAAAATGGTATTATAGAGCAAAGCCACGCATCTGATAAAAAATAACTCGTGTAATAACTGTTATCTCTGTCAATCAATCAATAATTTTGCTATTGTATAGAACCTCTAAATTTATGGTACTAGGCTAATGTTTTATTGTTTTTGGTAACACCGGTGTTCGATTTTTCAAGCTGTCTAAAGGCAGGCATAGCTTGACACACAAAAGCAAAAGGTAAAATAATATAAAAGGCTCTACAAACTTAAAAGAAGCGGCGACGACGATCGTGCTTATCATTATATAGAATACAAACATACATTTTCATATAACTTGGTGATATACAAAAAAAATCAATCTTAAAGTGTAACAAAACAGAATGAAATCGTAAAAATAAAAATAACGTAAACAAAATATATCGCGCGCTATCAATATTTATTTAGTATACCTAGAAGTCGTTATAACTAGACGCGCGGTGAATTTTGATGCGAGATCAAGTAGGCGTGCGATATTGACAGTAACTGAAATATATGAGGTGAGAAACGAGCCTTAAATGGTGGGGGATGTACAATAGGGGAAAATGAAGGCTGTAGGTAGATAAGGAAAATGAGCAGATTTTTGGTTTGGTGTTTAGACACGTAGTTGGCAATTTAAAATATTTTACTGCACTATTACTTCTTTATCCATAACTGGGTAGTCAGAACCTATGGCGAATGACCCAAACAGTGGTTTTGGGTGGTGGGAATGAAGTAGAGAAAAAAAAACAAAATTGTGATGAGTTGCTAGCCGCATCGTCTATTGGCATGATTCACAGATTCTGGTCCATTCTCTCTATCGGCATTTACCATCTGCGCGGGGAAAAAAGCAGTTGGTACATTCTAGGTTTTTTTTTTCTCCCAGACTAGCATAGAAGAGATAAATACATGATAATGTAAGATAAAAAAAATACAATGAAAAAATGTAAACAAAGAGAATGTTGTTGTTAAAATAAAAATCACGTTACGCAAACAAAAAATATTGCGCGATATCAATATTTATTTACCATAGAAGTCGTTATAACTAGACGCGCGGTGAATTCTAATGCGAGATCAAGTAGGCGTGCGATGCTGACAGTAACTGAAATAAGTGAAGTGGGAAACGAGCATTAAATTGTAGGGGGTAGGACAAAGGCTGTTGATAAGGAAAATGAGTGGATTTTTGTAATAGTATCTAGATATAAATGTACTTTGATTATTAATATACTGGTTGTAAAATGTACCGTCCACATAAACTTGAAGAAGGGGTAACTTGGGGCAAGTTACCAATACAAGTTAGTCGATATGAACAAAGGTTCTTTTGGAAAATATTATGGGTATTTGGAAAAAAAACGTGTTTTTCATACTAACGTAGGTATTTACTGTTCAGCCGACCGGACAACTTGTAAGTCAACTTTAATTTTTTCCGGGACTCTACCTTCTGAAACTTCGCTGTCTATCATTCACAGGGCTCTATATCTTGAACCGTTATAGCTAGACACTTGAAATTTTCACCGATTATTTTAGTACCTATTACTTTAACACTAAACAAAAAAAGTTCCCAGGGCATTGATTGATCCCTTAGTCATCCCCTCAAGAAGACATTTACACCTAGTATTTCGGCGGGATTATGTAACTAATTTGAAATAAATTACAATATCTTAAATGTAAAACGAGAATACTGAAGCGATAGAATTAGTAATGAGAAGATATTGAAAGAGTTGGCATGTCAGTTTGATTCAGAACGACTTGCTAAAGAAATTGCAAAATAATCGAAAGTATTTTGTACTGTAATTACTGTACCTAAGTTTCATTGAAGAAAGTGGTTCATCTTATCATCATATTACGAGCTTTTATCTCATTATCTGCAGAAAATCTGATCCAACGTTGGTGTTGGTCGTGTAATAGTGATTATCGTAAACGCTGCGACATTTTCGTCATACAGCCGCCATTACAGCGTTCCCGCGAAATGGCGCGTAACATAACTATAGCTATAATGAGGATGAAAACCTCGGTTTTATCTGTAAGAGGAATTTTTACAACTTCTATATGTTGTTTTAACAGTCGCTAAATTTGCTGCTAGCTCTCCTAATGATACTTATAAATTTTCCTTCTGGACCGAAAACTCACTAACCGACTGCTAAAAAGAAGGAGGTTACCCGATTACACTTACACTTGGACCGATTTGGAAAATTATTTTTTTGTTTGGAAATGTATACTTGTCAGGTGGTCCCATAGAAATTTAATCAAAATCGGTTGTGTTATTTGGTTTGAAACCAAAATAACTGAAAAAGATATGTCGCCTAAGTATAAAATTGTTGTGTATTTAGCTTTTCTGTGACTGACACTGGTGTTAAAGTCGGTTTTTAGTATTGAAAAATTATTTATATATGTAAAGGAGTTTTACAATTCCTACCTGTTGCTTTCGCACGAATATAGTACTTGTAATATTCTGCAAATTTTTTGCGCTAGCTTTTATCAAAATTCTTTATCCAACTAATATTATAAATGCGAAAGTTTGTATAGATATATGCTCCGCTTTCACGCTAAACCAGCTGGACGAATTGGGATGAAAGTTTATCAATGATGAAAGTCAAAGTTTAATACCTACCTGGTTTATCCTGGAAAAAATTGAGGTTCCGTGGGATTATCAAATACGCTTTGAAAACACAGGCAACGCCGTGAGCAACCGCTAGTGTCATATACATACACCCCCAAGTGTGAACTCGCTACCCTTTAAAATCCCAAATCGTTTCTACCCTTTAACCGATTTGGCCCATGTTCGATCTTAAAAATCTATATATTGGTCCCACCTAAAAGTAGTGGTTCTGTGAGAACAATAGACCTCGCGAGCCCTTACAACCACGAAATAACCGATATTTTACCGTTTCCCTGGCTTAGCAAAGCCATTTAAGAGTTTTGAAGCCAACCTACCAATGCTTGAAAGAAAGTAGAAAGACCCATCCTTTACCCATAAGCCCCACCGTAGTGTATTATTACCCCTCCCTACTTAAACCCTTTACCCACCCCTTACATTTGCAAGTTTTTTTAATCGTTTTTCCTTCTTTTTTCTTAAAAGAAAAAGTTTCATTGTACATAATCTAATACGTCCTAAGGTGAACTGGTAGGCAATGCTTCGCATTAAGTTTTACCTTTTGTATTATAATCGTTAGATTATTATGCAATAAATATTAAATAAATAAAAATGATCTGGTGAGGCGGTCTAAATTAAAAGGCTCTAGTACTGTGTCCACTAGCCAGCGAGAGCGAGAGAGGGCAACGTAGGAACATCCCGCTGCTAACTCACGAGTTCCTAAATCTAATAATAACCACCAATAATAATAAAATAACCACCCTTGGCAGTGTCATACCCTGCGATTTTTTTTGTGTTTATTTATATTTTAATAGGACGCTAATTTCAACTACTACACGAGACAAACATTCGCACTTTCGGTAAAGAAGTGGCTGGAACCTGCAAGTCCCGGGTTCAAGTCAGAATAGCATGTGGATTTTTGTTATTTATTTATTTATTTATTTTTATATTTTTTAAGTTTATTTAGTGTTTTCAAACAACAAAAAGGGAAAGTTGTTCAATTTCACTCCCTCTCCCACTTCACGTACTTCAACTTCTTTCATTTCAATTTATATTAAACTTTTGTACTACATATGTGACGTTCCACGGGTAAAGGTCTTTACCCGTCACTTTCTATCCTTATTATAATATGACTTTCTTTATTTCCACACTTACCTTGTTCGGATTTTCTTTTTTGTGTACATATTGATATAGGTATGTATGTATTTATGTATATATTTTATATTTGTATGTATGTATCTTTATTAATTACACTTTTTTCTTCTTGCATATAACTTCGCACCTCACCTGTTTTCGTTAAACATCTCCAAGTACGAGTACCTCGGTTGCCTGGAAGAGATTGCAGCTGCGATAAGGCCGCCTTTTGACATCTGTTTTCTTTAATCTATTACTCTGTATCATTATGTTTTGGTGCAATAAAGATCTTAACTAACTAACTAAAGGTACTTACCTTATGGACGCTGGCATTTACGACATTGTGTTTATTCAAGCTAAGTTAATTGTGCGAATTGTTTTTCTTAACGTCCTAAGCGCCACCGTCCACAAGGTACTTTTACCTGTGGAACGTCACATATAGTCTCTGGGTTTGACCAATATAGGAGTAAAGTTTTTTACGTGAAATCATCTACTCATAAAGCCTTTTCATTTGATACTGCACATGGTTATGTTTATATAAAAAAAAAACTCTGTATCGCCGACGTCACAGTTACTACCCACTATTTTCGTACTTGTCATCCCATAGATTTGTATTTACGACTTCATACAGAAAATCGATTTTTAGACAACTTTTGGGCGAATTGCTGACTATAAACACGTTCAAGTTTATCGTATAAAAAAGTTGTTCAGACAAAAAAGTTGCGTCTTAATAAGAATAACAAAAAAGTCTAAGGAGATTTTTGTTTTCCGCCATTTTAAAAAATTTCTAAAAACTGGGTCGTCGAAAAAAAATCTATTTAATTACCAAGCCTGTTCACATAATTTTATGAGAATTGGTTAAGGCCGTACTTGAATTTTCCGGGGTCCAGTGCTGCCCCCATTTAAAATAAATCATTTCAAAGAAAACGAGAACGTTAAGCTTTACTACGCACATTAGCCAAAAGTGGCCGTTTTTCGCAATTGTGCGTAGTAAAGCTTAACGTTCTCACTTTAAATTGTAAACAGTAGTTCATAGAATACTTTGAAGGGTTATCTAGGACTTGGTAGTTGCAAAATTTTAAATGATGTCTCCGTTTTGTTTGAAATGATTTATTTTAAATGGGGGCAGCACTAGACCTCGGAAAATTCAGGTACGGCCTTAAGAAATGCGACCTGTAGGCGAGAACAGACAGATAGACAAAAGAATTTTCGGCCCGTCGAAACTGAGACGCTTCGCTCGCTTCGCTCGCTCCGTCAATAATGAATAATAAAGTTCAAATCAAAGATATGATTCTTTTCTCTACTCGAATATGCATATAGACAGTCATACAAACGCCACATTACCCAAGTGTATACTTAAAAAACTTCGCTTACTTCGTTCGCTTGTTCAGAAATGGCTTTAAAATTATATATTTCATCATTCGTTAATTCGAGCACTCGAAGTAAAACTTGTAATTAATTTCATAGAGTATTAATGAGGTTCATTGTTACCATAATTGAAAATTGGCTTAGTGAGGCTTCGAAGGACCTCTAAGACTTCGCTTGAACAGACCGGTTTCTATGAAACGCGAAAATAACTTTGCTCGAGTTATTTCAAAGCAATAACCTCCTATTCTGAGGCTGCTTCGTAAAATGAACAATTAATTATTGGCCTTTGGACTGTAGGTACTTGAACTATATTTCTTTTTATGAAAATTTCAGTAAATACAAAGGCAATGCTATGTTTTGTAAAGACTTTCCTCCCATGCGTACTGAAGTTGAAGGACTAGTTAGGAGGTTACCGGCAAGTAGGACCGGAATTAACTCGGACCGCGGTCCCAGTTGATGGATTTAATAATTTTAATATTTCTCTTCCGGTATCTGGGACCACTAATAAATAAAAAGAAATCAGTACAATTAAACGACAAAATGTTTAAAGTAATAATTAAAGCGCGGTCTACTGGAAGAAATTTCTTTAGAAATAAGTAGCACCTAAATTTACAAACACACATAAAAATAAGGAAACATAGTACATGTTTCCTTATTTTTATGTGTGTTTGTAAATTTACAAGTGAACTTGAATAAATAAAATAAATAAATAAAGAACAAGACTCTTTGACAAATAAGGTACAACTTGACCTTCTTAAATATAACTTAAAAAAACATTATAACATTCGAAATGAGAAGCTCCTCCATTTTTAGGAGTCACTTAAACATTTGAAAAATTTGATACTATTGATGGCCTTTATGACAGACAGGCAAAGAGGAAAAAACATCTTCGTCTTGGAACGAGTCGTGTCGGACTAGAATGTTTATTATTCCAGGCACGGACTCATAGCGGTAAGTTGCGCAGACCTTCATGTATCAGTTTATATATTATACATAGAAACATTTTGCTCGGAAGGACTGATCGTTTATTTTTATTTATTGTTTCTACTTGAATTATAAGGTTGATATATTCATAAAAATAATTATTAATATTTATTCAAAAAAACAATTTTATTACCAGAAAAGCTAAATATTCAAACTATTGCAGGTATACTTAGACGACATATTTTTTTCTAGTCATTTTCGTTTAAAAAATAAACCACACCATATTGATTCTTACGGCTCTAAGCAGACTTAGCGTGTGGCTGGTGATATAGTGGAAAAAGGAATCCAATATCCTAACCAGATTGGAAACAACTTCTCACAAATTATTCTTCCCAGTGGGAAGTAGGACGTACTCGTATGTGTATGCAGGTAAAACTTTCTGATTCTTCTTCTTCTTCTTCGTCTAAGCGCGCAGTTGCATCCTCAGCTGTGCTACTTCGGAGCCCGGTGTGCGCTTTCCCGCTTTTTCTTCTCCAAATATAACATGCATGTCAATGGTCACCCAAGGATGCCAAAGACCTTGCAAAATGGAGAAGAAATATCCGGAACAGTTTAAATGATTTAGCTATAGTTTTACAAACGGCCGCCTGCCTGACGTCAACCCTCTTTGGGAATATATTTGTGCGAGAAGTTTTACAACCAGCCGCCGCCCGACGTTCCTCGGGAACCCTCCTTGGGAATGCAATTGTAGCACGAGATGTTTGTGCTTAGTTCTTTAGTCGCCTCTTATGATATCCACAGTCAGAGATAGAGTGGTCCTATTCTAACCCGGAACCACACGGGTAGGCAAGTAAAACTTTCTGCTACATACTCGTAAATGGAGTGGCCTTGTATTATTTCCCCAATTCTAAACCTAAACCTTACATGAAAATCTGAATGACTAGTGATGTATCTTACACATGAGTTGTGCCCCGACCTACATCCGCTCTTGTTAGTATTCCGAACACGTCGGCATAGTTGCGGTAACTTGTACAAACCACCCCAGCGGTTTGTCATTTTTATTTAGCAACCCTTAAGGGTAGATTGGCTATACTTACATTTTCAGAAATTTCTTTCACTCTATTTTAATTTTAAAAGCAAACATGATTCATGTCGCTGTACCAGAGATTATATATCGACAATAGAATATTTGCTACTTAAATTATATGAATTTCATGATTTGCAATATAAAAAAAAAACTGGAATAATCGGAATATAACATAAAATGCATTATAGACCTAGGAAAACCTTATTTTTGTGGCGAACATAGATAACGGAAAGTTAAGTTTTGAGCTTTGAGTTTTTATGATTTATTTATTATCAAAAATGATGAATTAACAATATTTAACTAATTTATTCTATTACCTTATTTTGTGAAAAATAATTATACATACATAAAAGTAATGATATAAACATAAAACTTTATATATACATAAAAGGTATGAACTTAATAACAACTCTGCTGAATCCTAAATTCTTAGTTTGGTTACCCTAGTGTAATCCCCTTGCGACGTGGGCCAGATGTTCTGTCCCATTTTTCAGTAATACATTATAGAAGTGAAACATAAAGTAAGAGTGAGACGGCGTATCTTGTCACGTTAGGGATTGGAACAGATTTTACATGTGAATAAGATAAAAGCTTATAAATGGTCCTTACAGTTAAAGTTGTTTATTCTCAAAGCACAAAAACAGGGTATGATTATATAAAAAAAAATTAATATTATTTACATAACCAAAATCATAATCAAAACGACTGCCTTTGTGGTCCAGTGGTCAAGGCGTTTACCTTGTGCGGATCGTGGGTTCACAACCCACTGGGAAGCAAACTTTGTGAACAGTTGTTTCCAGTCTGATTAGTATATTACATGCAGGCTTGAATCACCTGATTATCCGAAAAGAAAGATGATTCTATGCTTCGAGAGGCACGTAAATGATGATTTACATAATTAAAACATTTCAAAGTAACATAAAATATTCTTATCTTTACAGTTTAAAATGCCTCACTAATTTGCAAGTCACATAAACACGACATTAATGAGGAAATATTTTCTCATTTACGAATATAAAAATAAAAATAATCATGTGAATTTCAAAGGTTTATTATTATCCTAAGTACGTCCCTTGCATGTAAAAGTAATTAACATAATTATGTACGAGAAAGAAAAACCTGGTCGTGACGAGAATAAAGGGAGGGTCGAAATAAATTAACTTGCCGACCTTTTTTTATTATTTTAATTACTTTTATGTGTTCGTTACGTGCGCTAAGTGCTAAGTAAAGATTTTGAGCTGTCAAAAATGTGAGTTTGCTGTTTGCACCATGATTTAAATTAAATAATAAAAAGTAACATTTGAATTCTAAAGGGTTTTTATCTTAACGTCTATATACTTAATTTATATAATATCATTGTCATACATGCATAAGGAGGCTTAAACGACCTCACACAATTAAAAATACGAATTTATTCCTTTCGAGGTAGATAAAACCTCCAGGTTTAGCACTAAGCCTACTTTTAGAACAACAAATATACATAGACCTTAGAGTTAGGGAGGAAGAATAATAAAACCTTCTCAAGTGCGGATCCACCGTTGTGGGCACTATGGGCATACCCAAAACCCTAAAAGACTTGTGACGTCACACTTTCACGGGTTGTTGATGTTGATAGACTGATGATATTTATATCCAGGTTAGGGCGTCACATTTTTTGTAAACATCTCCTTTGAAGAAATGCACTACACCTATCGATAATGAGCGACATCATACTCACATTGACATCATCACATTGGCCTATTTTCGGGTGGCTGTGAACACAACCTTTTTTGAAGGCTGAATCCACGCCTGCATCTTCTCTTTGTTTGGTGAATATGTACGTACGTATATATTTATCAAAGAATTTGTGGTGTTTCTTATAAATGTTTAAATGAAAGAAACTCAATTCATCTTTGATCGTACATACATTATAGATACAGATGCCGGATTGTCGAACTAGACTCGGAGAACTTCGCTTCGATCGTTAGTTTAAATAAGACTAGAGGTTGTATGACAACAGTAGATCTTGCGAGAGAAATTAAATAAATTAATAAACTAGTGTGCCAATTTTCGTGGAAATCGGTTGAAAAAGGCGACCCAATTTCAAAACTGAGACGCTTCATTCGCTTGTCTTGCTCGATCAGTTATAATGTCATATTAAGGCCGTACCTGAATTTTTCGGGGTCTAGTGCTGCCCCTATTTAAAATAAATAATTTCAAAGAAAACGGAGACATCATTTAAAAAATTGCTACTACCAAGTCCTAGATAACCTTCCAAAGTATTTAATGAACTACTGTTTACAGTTTAAAGTGATAACGTTAAGCTTTACTACGCACATTTGCGAAAACGGCCACTTTTGGCAAATGTGCGTAGTAAAGCTTAACGTTCTCATTATAAACTGTAAACAGTAGTTCATAAAATATTTTGAAGGTTTATCTAGGATTTGGTAGTAGCAAAACTTTTAATAATGTCTCCGTTTTCTCTAAAATGATTTATTGACATTAAAACTTTGCTTCAAAATTAAATACGGCGATTTCAAATTTTAAAAAAATCTTTTTTCTCATTGTTGTGTTCATCATTAACCTTCAGAATAAACTTATGCAGTATACTTCTCACATTAATATCTTCGGCTGATAATTCATATAATTATGCTATAACTAGCTGTGCCCGCGACTTCGTTCGCGTGGTTGTCGGAACGTAATGTTATATAGCCTAAAGCCTTCCTCTATAAATGGACTACCCAACAAAAAAAGATTTTTTTTAAATCGGACCATTAGTTCCTGAGATTAGCGCGTTTAAACAAACAAACAAACAAACAAACAAACAAACAAACTCTTCCGCTTTATAATATTAGTATAGATAGACGTATACGACTGTATGGTGTGCAGAGAAAGTTTTTGGGTATTGCTGCTCTAAGTAGACAGAGCCCAGGCAGCAAGACTCAAAGGCCACTTTTAGCGTGATTATGGGCGAAAGGGTGAAAAATGCAATCAAAATAGTGATGGCATTCCCTCAATCGGCTTCTAAGATCTGCGAGGGATGGAAAGCAGCAGGAACATTAATTTTTTTTTTCTTTTCTCCCAGACCAGATTTTTATTTATTTCTTCTTTGTGAGTTCTTACACTTCATGTTGGCCAGACTATTTTAGATCTAAAAGTTTTTCTTTTAGCTAATAATTTAGTCACAGAGGTTTGTTAGGTAAGAACACACCTGAAATCCTCCAGAGCTTTCACAGGAACTTTTCGCTAAGTGCCTTAAATTTTCAACCAATTTGGTGTCCGCTCGCCGGTGATGCCGGGTTTATTTATTTATATGTAGCAACTTGTTACGCTGTCAAAGTGTTCACAACTTTAGTGTACAAATCCGTAAGTATTAATATTTCTATCCGTAAGTATAATTATTATCAAAAGTATTAATATTTAATACCTAATTTTTAACCGACCTCAAAAAAGGGGGAGGTTTTCAATTCGTCGAATTATTTAAAACGTATGTTTCCGATTACTCGAAGAAATTTTGGAAAATTCTTTTCTTATTTTATTAAAACTAACGTGAGATAAATCCATAATTGATTAATTTAAACCGGTTGACTCACGTGATATAGTCGGAAAAGGACGACCAGGTTTCGATCGATTTAGACGATCATCTTCAGGACGATAGACGATCATATAGATATGATCGTCTATCGTGTACCCATTAGGGTACACCCTAATGGGTAGAGACAAAAACGTGATAGTATGTATGTCATCATCAGGTCTTTTTTAGTCTCCACAGCAGGAGCACGACCCTCGCTGTACTACCAGAGCCATATATTAGCCAGAGCAGTCAGAGAATTTGGCCTACACTCACCGCTGGTCAGACTGGTTAACGAGGTCTCATTGATGTTTATAAGCTTTCTTAGCTTGTGTTTCCTAAGTCGCCTTCTACGATATCCACGGGAAAACCAGCAGTGATCCTTTTCTACTTTGCCGGGACCCACAATGTATCAATATAAAAAATAGGTATTTATGTTTATTTTATATATAAGGATTTTTACTTTAAAGTTGTGAACATCTTGACAACGTAACAAGTTCCAATTGCAATATAAATATCTTTAGACTGGCGTCACCGGCGAGCGTACACCAAATTGGTTTAAAATTTAAGGCACTTAGCGGAAACTTCCTGTGGAATCTCGGAGGATTTCAGTAGCTTCGGGTGTGTCATTAAATTAAAAACCTTTGTGTTTATTTAGCCGTTAGATAAACTTTTACAGACGAGCTAATAAATCCACGATTCAGAAAAATACGATGTAAATATTTCGATTTGTAAACACAGACACATTAATATTTTGACATTCCTAAACAAAATGCCTAGTTAGCTGAACACTCTACGAGAGGATCAATTTCTGTCGAGATTCACATAGGAAAAAAGTTACAGATTTCACGCTCGAAATAAAGAAAGAACATAATAAACTACTCGTATATAGACTCAACGCGGCCAAAACGCGGCCGAACTACAAACCACCCCTACTTTTGGAAACCTCCCCAACACACATTTGTCGTCCGATCATCTACTTAATTCGCTTATTTTGTAGCCCAATTCAATCTCCGGATACCATTTTTTCCGAATTTTGATTAAGGCTCCCGAAAACAATGTTGTTTTATTTTTTTTCCGGCAAATCGGATTTCTTTTTAGATTTTTTCAATTTTCTCTACGAGTATAACTCCAGCGCTATACAACCATGGCGTACATTTGGCTAAACAGCGGGCACATTTTCAACATTATAAGTATTCAGTTTGATGATTGTAATCGCATCTTTAATCATTAATCGACAAATTTATAGACTTACAAACCAAACAAAAATTATAAAGGTGCATCACCACCATGTTGTTGGGTAAAACTCCTCTCCATTCAGAATATGTCTAAAACAAATTCTATTTTGGACACTACAGATTAAATTAAAATAAACAAAGACAATTTTTCTATACCGTACTGGGAGAAAAGAAATAACCTAGGATATACCGGCTGCCAGCTACTTGTCTTCTTGCACAGATTGTACAAGCCGATCGAGGGAATGTGCGAAAATGCAATAGGCGATGCGGTGAGCAACCCATCACTATTTTCCCTCGCCTTCTCACCCACCATCACGCTAAAAGATTGCTCTGTATGCCCATGACCGCAAGACCCAAAGAGCTCTGTCTGCCTTTTTATGGGTAAAGCCTTAATAGTGTACCTTTGTATGTATCTAAATAATGTAATTTTACTATGACTTCTCATTTCAACATTTTATAGACAGCATTCCCGCAGTAGTATAATATGGTATTCGCGAAACATTCCGGCTCAAAATTTCCAACATGATTGGAAGTTATAAGTTCTCCAATTTCACATGCCAGTCGCTAAAGTGCATCGGAATTCGGAACTGCACTGCGTTTGAAGCTGAAATACATCTTAAAGCTTAGTTAAACCGGTCTTAATTATTATTATATTCGGGTGAAATTTAGCACTCAGCTCAAAATAAATGAATACTTTCAAACAATTTAGAAGAAAGCTAATCTTTTTGTTCAAAAGTGCGCCCAACGTCGTCGCATCGCGTCGCGTCTCAGTGTGACTGACCCTAAAGCTTGAATGCAACAGGGCACACTGTTCCCAACATATTAATACACTACACAGAAGTTAGATGGAGGTTCTGAATGCATAAACTGCTTACCAAAAGGTCTGAATAGCATGCAATTGCTCGGGCGAGAGCGAACTGTAAACTGTCACTAGCAAGTAACGTTGTAGAAAAACTTGTTGAAACTTGGAATATGTAAATGATGTGACGGGTATACCAAAGTAAAAGGACGAATAAGTCAGACAATTTTCATTTTTTGCTTTGAAGTACTTTTTACAGAATAAGAATGATAATTCAAAGAACTTTATTATTAAAATTCAAGCAGAAGATACCTATGGTACAAAGAAATCTCAACTCGCCTGATCGACGTACGCATTTTGGCCAAAGATTAAGTCTGGCCATTCGACGTGGCAATGCCGCCAGTCTTTTAGACACCCAGCTTTTACTTTCATTATTTTATTTAAGGTTTTAGTTTAATTTATTATGTATTATTAAGTAATCATTATTAATTACTTAGCTAGCTATAGCTATCTATAGCTACTATCAGGTATTCATAGTCGGGCTTTGGCTGGCTAGGAGGTGGAGACAATTACAGGAAATTTATTTTAAGCTCATCTGTGAATTAAAAGATACGATTTAGATTTGATAGGTGGCCTAGCGAACTGCCTCTAAGCATGTCAATTACTTACTGTATGAAAAAGATTTGACGTCAACAACGAATGTTAATAGTACCTAATAAGAAGTACCTACGTGAAAAGACCCCGAGACGCATATATTAAAAATCTTATCCAGAATTCTATTCAAAAATATCAAGGCAAGGGACATTTTAAAATCTTCTTGAATAAAATATCTAGAATAACTGCACTTGCTTCAGGATTTATAAACAGGTGTAGACCAGTCTAAATTCTGAATGGTATCTAGGATGAATAAATAAATTCCAATTGGTTTTATTTATGACTTAAGAGATATATATCTATCTGCACTACATATAGTGAGAGTAGATATGTCGATCTTAGTGTTTTGTTTCTGGATAGAAAGAGTAAACATAGTCAATACTGCAAGAAAATTTTACAGGAGGGAGTGGAAATTAAGAATAGTGCAGGTTTAAGGACAAATCATACTGATTGAGCTAGTCCTAAATTAAGGATAAACTAATATGGAATACTAACTCAACGATACTAAATTTTACAATAAATACATATAAATAAACACCCAAGACCCAGGAATATTTGAAGGCCATTTTTAATTTGTCCTGGCTGGGGATCGAACCCAGAACTTCCAGAGTGGCGGAATGCCTAGTAAACCACTACTCCACGGAGGTCGTCAGATTCTTCAATAAATTAACGATTTGGTCGGTCAACTTCTAGTTTTGCGTGATGACTTACATTCCATGTTTATTTAGTACCAGATTATCAGAAGAATATATGAAATCCAAATTTAATATACCATCTGTCATAATATTCACACACCGGGCGTATTTTGCGGAGTTTCGGAGCAAAGTGCTCATTTTGACGGTAATAAAGTTGCAAATTTATTAAAAGCATACAGTTGGGAGTTAAGATGCTTCGTAAAAGTTATGGCAAAGCAAATTTCGGGAGCAGGCGCAAGTTACAAAGTCCCCCTGTATGCCAGTTTTATACAATTTGTCAGGTCCTAGAATGAATTTTAGATAGAATATCCACTTAATCTTCCTAAGCTAGAGCTTCGTGGATGCACTAACAAGGAGTTGTTTATCTATATTTTTTAAGTCTTTCAGATATCCCGGAGAAACTTTAATGTTACAAAAGATAGAATGTTATCTTAAGAAAGAAAGGATTTAAAATGTTAGGACTCAGGAATGCTCTCCCTGAGTCCATCAGAAGGGCTCCTAGCCGCGACTCCTTTAAAATTAGAATTTTTAGACACCTCCATTTTCAATTAAATATGAGACTGACTTGATTGTATAATATAGAGAGATATGTATGTATATTTATTGCTCGTTTGTATGTATTTAATATGTAGGTATAGTATTATTATAATATTTATATTTAGTATGTTTCTTTTATTTTATTTTTGAGTTTAAAATTTTATTTAGTTTTTTATTGTTTTTTTTTATTATGTGTTACACCCACATAAACTCTCCCAATCAACCCAAAGGTTTGACTGTTAGAGAATGCTTTTAGCATTAAGTCCGCCTGTTGTACTATTACATTTGTATGTGTGTACAATAAAGTGTAAATAAATAAATAAGACTTTTTTTTCGAAATCAATGGATGGAATCGTGAATCACGCAAATCACGGACCTTGGTGCTCTCAATAAATTTGCTCTGCTTTAATGTAGGTATAATACCTTTAGACAAACTTATTTTAAGGTGAAGATATAGGCAAATGGCCTTGAAGTGTGAAATAAATTGTTTACTCGTAAATATGGTGATAACTTCCATATTGATCTTCGTCATGCACTAGATAGCCCTTTAAATTATTTTATGAACTGCCGTTGAAACTATTATTAGTGATCCGTCTAGCTTTAAAACTTGCCTCCGCCAAAAGTTGCCACGGCAAGTTTTAAAGCTAGACGGACTAATGTAAATACTTTCAACGGTGGTTCATAAAATAATTTAAAGGGCTATATAGTGCATGACGAAGAGCAATATGGAAATTATCTCCATATTTACGAGTAAACAATTTATTTCAAATGAGGGCACCACTTCAAGGCCATTTGCCTATATCTTCACCTTAACAACGCTTTTTAGTTACTTCTAACCTAAACTAGGCATTACCTGAAGGTCGATATATTAATTTTTATTTTTATTATTAAGAACTTGTTTAAAGGCTCCACCGCTACACTATTTTATTTAAATTAGTTATACAATATCCATTTTTGTATCTCTTGCTGAGTCTTACATACTTCCCTGCATAATCACATGTAATATCTGCTTAACGTAAACGTAAAAAGTGAGATGAAACAGCAACGAAACAAATCAGAACTGGTCTGAGTTAGCTCCGTGCATGCCTCCAGGACAAACCTGTAAGCCGCTTAGGTACATTTAATAGTTGTTTAATAGTACATTTTAATAGTTGTTATTATATTTTATTTCAGTTCAGACTTTGTACTTCTGGACTTTAAGCTCAGTTGTTAACTAGTGTTGAGTTGTTTGTTTATTAAACTGGAATTGTAGACTATGTTTCTTATTTCATATTGTAGCATAACAAATTAGCTGCCATAATTGTTAACTTGCATTGAGTAGTAAAAGCCCTCGTCAGAGTAAAAATTTTCTATGAGTAAAAGTCATGCTGCATAACTTTACTTTGTTTGACTATTAAATTACTATTACTTACTCATTACGGTACAAAATAGCTTGGAAGTATTACTTTTTTGATTTCGGACCCCAGCAAGAATTTTGATAAACAGATGACAGACACAAAAAAGAATGACCAAATCATTTGAGACTAAAATCTATGTTTAAATTAAAAACAAAGTCTGAATTCTAAACTAGGGTCATTCATATGAAGTATGCTGAGCTAGTTATGAACTTTCTAACATAATCAGACATGCATCATCTGCTCTATGTAAACAAATGCAATGAGATGAAACAGCAGCGGAACAACTTGGAACTGTCTGAGTTAGTTCCGTTTATACCTCCGGGACACAACTGCGAGGGCCGCTTAGGTAAATCACTGTAGAAAATAGTTGTAATTATATTTTATTACAGTTCTAGGCTTTGGTCTAACTGGAATATAAACTCAGTTGTTAACTTGTGTGGAGTTGTTTCTCTAAAATTATGGACTATGTTTGTTGTTTCGCACTAGAGGCAGGCATTGAATCGTAAATCGTCACGTTTCCTAAAGATTAATTTGTTTATAGTTATATTACATTTTCCAAGTATTTCACTTAACTTTAAAGTGCTTCTAAATACTGAATTGATAGTACCTAGATTACGTTACAGTAAATTAATAAGCAACGTAGTCTACGTTACTTTTTGGAAAATAAAAATATGTTCAGGTAAAACTTTTAAATCGTACTTATATTTTATTTATTGTACATTAATATTTCGTGTAACGATTAATTTATTTATAAAATATAAAATTTCAGTTCATATAAAGATTCATATTAAGCTGTCTAGACACCTAATTGGCCCGCAGCTATCAATAATAAGTAGGTATGTCTAAGACGCTGTTTAACTAAGGATACAACCACAGAATAAATAATACTAACGTACAGAAGTCTCACTCAGCAAAGAAATTCAAGGAAATATCTACTCAATGTAGCAAAGCAAATTTCATTCTTATTACTCTGGACAAACGATTCGTGTAACTGAATTTACCACCCGGAGGGGCCGCTGTGCGCATAGTAATAATGTAGGCACATTTTCGATACCTAAACGGGGAGTGACACAGGCCTGCTACAACTTAAGAGTCCTCTAACCCTAGACTTTCCATTCAAACATAGTCTAGCTTTTATTTCGAATTGACATGTCAAATTTCGGCAGTATTTTGTAATTTCAAAGAAATTGCAAATATTTTGTTATCACAGTCAAAATATGAACTTAAAAGAAAAAATAAGAGCGTAGAAGTTTTCCATACTTGGTCATTTATGGTATACACTATATTCTCTTTCAAGTTCATATTTTTAGTAGTGATTTGCCGTTCTCGGGAATGTTCCCAAATTCCCCGGTAACGTTCCCGTATTTCTAGAGAATTTTACAGAATATGGATATATCTATTTGTATTATAACCATATCAAGTGACGCATTTACGTTAGTAAAATATATTTACAGTGATAAAAAATATGTCTGATATATAAAATTACAACTTTCCCTGACATTTTTATTTTTTGGGAAAATTCCCGGGTACGTGCCCGGAAATCTTGGAAACGGGAACGGCACATCACTAATTTTCACTATGAAAACCATATACTTATGTATATGCCTAAAAATATGCAATTTTTTTGAAATTAAAAAAATTTGCCGAAATCGTTTCAAAATAAAATCTAGACAACGTTTGTATGGGAAAATCTGATTTTTTCTAGGGTAAGGGGACTCTTAACTCATCTACAAGAGGACATCATCTACGCACGGAGCTTTTGAAATGTCATACTTAATAGATCAGAGGTAGCAAGTTTGTATGAAGAAACTTCCTCCATAATATTGCAGCCATCCTATACAAGTGTCATTATGACTGAAATGCATCGGCGATGTATATCTATATTGGTAAATGGAACCGGCTGAAAACTTTCCTAACTCAACTTCGCGTTACCAAGTTGGCTTGGCGACAGTTACTGAATTTCACGCTTCAGAGACGACACTGCTGTAATGTTAAAATAACAAAATGTAATGAAATGTTTTACAAAACTTGCTGTTTTGTATTTTGTCAAATTTAAAAAATGATATCTACAGAAATACTTTTCAAAAGCGATTTATTAGCAAAATAGTAAATTTTTAAATAAAATTGCCATGCCTATAAATAGATTAAAATATAAAAATGTATTTATAAATAATATTATAGATAAAAATAAACCGATACATCTTTAACTTGAATGACCTTTGAATGAAAAATAATGTTAAACCTACAGACTGATGTTTTTTTTTACATAATATAACAATATAAATAGTAAATAGGGCTTATTTAGTTTTTTTTCTTTTTTAATAAATTTGTTAACCTCTCTTCTTCTTCCTAATAAATATATATATAAAAACTAGGTTGAAATAGAATAAACCAGCCAAGTGCGAGTTAAACTCGCGTGGTTAGGGTTCCGTACAATTGATTGAATTCTTATAGGTTTTCCTGTAATCTACAAGCAATGAACAATATTTTGTATTTTTTTCAAAATTTTAGGCTCAGTAGTTTCGTAGATCAGGGGGGGAATGGTCAATTTTCGTCTTCTTTCTTGATTAAAATTAAAACTTTTTATTTTAAAATAAAAACAAAAATATATTTGAGATCCTTATAACAAGGCCTTTCATTTGATATATAACATAGTAAGGTTTGCAAAACTTTTTTTTTTATAACTTAATTAGTCCCCCAAAAATGACTCTTTTTATAAAAAACCGTCGGGTTGCACTCCGGGAGTGCCGGCAGAAGTGAAAACTTGAATATTAACGTTGTGCATTTTTGATATTTTGCAATGGTTAGGGAATAATTTTGCACTAATTACTTTAATTATCAGTATAAAAGTACTATAATTTATGTGGTAGAATACAATATTTATTTATTGCGCTATCGAACACAAACATGACAATTTATATTAAGTACATTAAAAAGTTTATCTCTCAGCTAAACGAAACAGCAGGCGCAGGCATACATTTTCGCCGCGCCGTAGAAAGAGAAGGGGATACTTCCTCTCCTACGCCGCGCCGGCTGTCTACTCTCCATCCGTCTTACGAATTTTCGATCAGGAGACGTGTCCTGACGCGAGTTTAACATTTTTTACCCATTACAAAAAAAGTGCACAACGCCGCTAAAGAAGTTCGCCGGCTGTCTACTCTCCATCCGTCTTACGAATTTTCGATCAGGACACGTGTCCTGATGCGAGTTTAACATTTTTTACCCATTACAAAAAAAGTGCACAACGCCGCTAAAGGAGTTTTTTCTTGAAAAATATTTATTTACTTTGCACATATGTGTTTGGGTCATACCATCCTACCAAATTTCACCTGATTTGGTCCAGTAGATTCGGAGCAAATTGGCTGTGACAGACGGACGGACAGACAGACAGACAGACGCACGAGTGATCCTACAAGGGTTTCGTTTTTTCATTTTTGTACGGAACCCTAAAAACTTATAACTATACGACATAATTTAAAGTTCAGATACTTGTTACCTGTAAAGAAAAGTACCTATATACGTTGTTTGAGAAAAACAAATACTCGTACCAGTAACTTTCCAGTTTAGACAAAATTTTCATTGAATCATTACTTTCAAATAATAATAATATATTTATTAGCTGTGAAAGTGGTTACAATAGTTGTTAATTACAATTTTTAGATCACACTTCTAACCTGTCTAGGCATGCAAATGTCAATTAAGTTATCATTAATTTAATTATTTATTGTATTCATATCTTTCTATTCTATAATTATATTAGTATTTGGTCTAATTTGTTATTACTAATGTTTAAAAAATTGAATTAGTAATAAGTATTTTATAAGAAACCACGAACAAGTTCGATGCTATTAAAAGTTAGACTATTTCCTGCCCTATTTCTTTAATAACATTGTTGTGCAATTGACAATAAATAATAACTAACAAGATGTTCAGTTAAGTTTTTGTAGCACATAATATGACTTTATAGTCATACGATTTATTTAGGTTTTGATATATTTTTGCTTATTGGCCCAATTCTCCACTGCAGGAGCACGACCCTCTCTGTACTACCATAGCCATCATACCCGTCAGAGGATTTGGCCTACACTCTGCACGCTGGCCAGACGGGCTGGAAAGGTCTCATTGACGTTTGTAAGCTTTGTTTAGCTTGTGTTTCCTAAGGCGCCTTCTACGAAATCCTCGGAAAGACTTCGAGTGGTCATATTCTACTCTGCCGGGAACCACAAGGCTTTTGTAGCAAATAATATGACTATATGATTAATTTAGGTTTTGATATATTTTGCTTATTGACCCAATTTTTTATTATATCTATGATATTCTATCTATGTTATAATCTATGATACTTACTGAAAATCTTTTGAGCTTTTTCCAAGATACTTAATGGAAAATATGAAAAATATTTTGCTTTTCATAGATCAGCTGACCGGTCATCTTTGGTAAAAGTTATTAGCTTTGTTACTCGTAGATCTTATACTTATTTAGTTTATTAACACGACGGAATAGTCAGAAGACAATTTCACTATTTTCAAAACTTGAATACTAAAAGAATATTAATAAAGCCGTTGATTCCAAGTGTATATAAATGTCAGTACAACTAAACGCTGCACTTACCTAAGATGCTAAGAAGCAGGTACGAACTGAACTTCATCTTGCACTTTCCTGCAAAAAAGAGACAGATTTTTATTAAATTTAACAAGTTCATATCAAATCGATATTCTTAAATCGACATGTATATTTTGCAATTCGTAAGTATATTTAATAACACTGAAATACAAACAATACGTTCGAAAAGAAAATTAGGAAAACCGTTGCGAGCTCATCTTCAGGCAAACTTGGCAATGTATAATCTTACAAAATAACAATATACACATTTGTTACAGCCACTGGCAATACAAGGCGATGCGGCGCGATGCAAACTGGACCGGAAACGACGGCACTCTATCATCAACTATCAAGATAGTTGAAAATTATCAATGTAAAAATGTAAAATTTTGTCGTAAATTTATTCCAATAAATAATATATACATACTACAGTCCACATAATCCAGGAGCATCAGCTCAACCATATAATGACATTTAACCTACTTTTTATTAGAATGCCATAACTCCCTCGACCCTCATTTCCATAGCTCCATCAGGCAGCGTTCTTGGCAAACTCTTCAAATTAACATTAATGATAATGAATGCTGCTCCTTTTGATCTCACATTAAGGCACTCTCAACTGATGATAGCTGCGATGGCATTGAAATGGTCGCCATGTTTCACCCGATTGTAGGGATGATACCGACCTAGGTAGTTAAATCCTCCTTGGATAATAGGGACCACAGTATAATTCCCTATTTATTTATATAATGCATGTTTTAAGAACCAAGTTAACAATAAAATAGGTATCAGTACCTACCTAAGTAAATAAAATTTTCAGAAAATCAAGAAAAATATAATAAGCCTAAACTCTATGGGGATCATCATCATCATCATTGGCAGCCTTCTATATCCCACTGTTGGGAATAGGCCTCCCTCAATGTATGCCAACCACGTTGGGGTTGTGATGTTTTATTGCATTGTTCCTATAGCCACCTTCCTCCATAATTAGATCAGCGTCTTGTTATAATAATGCTGCATTGTCATCTAATTCATTTAGCATACATTTTATCTCAATCAGAAACAGGGAAATTACTTAAAAACTTGCAAGATTTGACCCCAAACAAAATCCAAACAACAACAAACAGGACAGGTTAAATAAAAGCTTGTAAGGTAACAAAGGTACCTATGCAGAATTTAAAATGACCTTTTTATTAAATACTAGCAGTCCACCCCGGCTTCGCCCGTGGTACACACATAGTCGTAGTAGTTAATGTAGCTTTCCTTGGTGAAATATTTTTTTTAATCAGTCCAGTAGTTTCGAAGCCTATTCAATACAAACAAACAAACTATCAAATCTTTCCTCTTTATAATATTAGTATAGACAAACATACCTCCACACAAACATTACAAATAAACTTCAAGCTTGTGTACTTAATCAAAAAGAGAATATTTTACGATTGAGTTTAAAAATACCTTTAAGCACTTTTTCATTATTGTTATCTACTTGTGATATATTTATCTGTACCTAAATAAAACAAAAACAGTAGGAAGAAATAAATAGTGCTGTAACTTATCGTTAAATATCGTTCGAGTTTTCCGGCGCTTACCGGCTTGTGTGTGGCACCTTTAATCATAATTTGTTTCGGTTTTCAGGCTCTCCGGAGTTTTTCTGCGAATTGCCTGCTGGCGCAAGATTAGTCCGATCTGTCACCATTCATCTTGCTAAAATAATTTCCTATCCAATAATTCCCAACAGCATACTGTATTTGTTATTTTAGTGTATAATTTTAGAAATTTCATTACCACAATACTTGCAATAAATATACAACATTAAGGTACTTTATTATAATTAGAAATGTATATTCAAACTTATATCAAACAAGCTGTACCCCGCGGCGTTGCCCGCGTTTTAAAAGATAAGATATAGTATATGTTACTTGCTGATGATCTAATGGTTTTTACCAAAAAAATTGACCTACAGTCATCCATGTAAAAGGTGTTGTGTTCCAATTTAAAAAATTACGACGCCTGTGCCTGATTTTATTGTTTTAAAACTAAATTCTCCTTTTTTTACTGACTGCTAATATTATTTTTGATTTTACATTCGTGCTCAGAAGAAAACATCATTTTTAAAAATTAATTAATGAATTTATCTCAAGTGAGTTTCAATAAAATCGTAAGTATTTTGTTCATACAATTAAAATATCAAATTTAGGTTCCAATCTAAAAAACAATATTTGCAGCTGCAGTTTTGAAATAAATGATAGACTTATAATTATATTCTTCTCACGTAGGGCATTTCCAGTGCCATTATTTTATTCCAGGCGGCTGTAAGTAGGTACAAGGAACTCCCGACAGCCGTAGTCCGGGGATTATTGCTTACATTTCTCACGGACATCGAACGCTGCACTCGCATTCATCTTTGTTATTAGGATTTACAGCTCCGCACCTAGCTTTTATTTCGAAATTGTTCAGAGGCGATTAATTACGTTGTCAAAATGCAATTTCGATAGCAATTTTGAGAAATGTGTTTTGGTATTGTTCAATGTTGCTACAATAAATTACAAAGTAAGCATAAGTGAGTTATTATATTTCTTATTAGACAATTACATTAATAAATTTAACTAAAACCTAAAATACAAATTAAATAAAAAGAGTATAGCATAAGATTGTTTTTAAAAAGGTAGTAAATAGATTTTGCCGTATCATTCTCTGAGTTGTTAAACGAGCGAGCGAAGTTTCCAAATCTACTTGAACAATCCCGCGTTTGTATGTTTTATTTATGTACGTATATATGTATGTTTGTTCGACGATAACTCGAGAAGTTTTGATCGGAACTTCGCAAAAGGTAGGCGCGTAGAAGTAACCAATAGAATTTTTAAGAACATTAGCCAAATCGGTCAAGAAGTTGCCGAGATATAAAAATTTTAAACATGAAAGAAGTATACCTATATGCTTAAGCAGGTGTCTTATTAATAACGTGACTTAATATAAATTCGCCTCTTTATTTTTAGATTAGTATTGTAAGTTGTCGCAGGAATAAATTTATTTTTGTAGTTACTTTTTAATAAAACCAACAAACATAGTAATTGGCTACAAATTGTTTGATCGAATAAAGTTCTCTGTAACGTTAACTTATTAAAAATTCTTGGAAATTAGTTTTAAAGGGTATTTATTTCCACAGAAATTAATGAAAGTATTTTAATTTAAGTTTAGTTTAAAATTTTAGATATAATTTAGTTTTAGATTAGCTTTTTTTATTTTATTTATTCCTAAGAGAATTCCTTATTGTCAAATATTCAAAATTAAAATTCAAGGACCCTACCAAGTCTTGCAAAAGTTTCATGAATCTGCGTAGAGAGTGATCGTTTTATGGCGGAGGCGCTGAGTCGCAGGTGTGCCTTAGGACGAAACTTTCATGGAATTCCACCTAAATCGACTCCATGAAACGGTGCTACGCGTGTGATGCAGACCTCTGTGATATAACATGTCATAAATCCTATTTCGATTAGACTAATAAATTAATAAATATATATATATGGGCACAAATCACACTGATTGAGCTAGCCCCAAAGTACCTAAGTTTTAAACTTGTGTTACGTGTGACTAACTCAAGGGTACTATATTTTATGATAAATACACATATATAGATAAACACCGAAGACCCAGGATAACAAAAGGCCATTTTCCAACTTGCCCTGGCTGGGGATCGAAACCAGAACTGGATTGGCAGTCTAGTCTAAATAAAATATCTAGGTTTAAATTTTGTCACTTTTCGTGTCAGGCTTTTAGGTGGATCCATCCAAATCGTCCGCTAAGTTAGGCGGGCGCACACGACGTGTTCAGTCTATCTCTGTCAGAATCTTCGTGCGACAGAGACACGGCATAACGCGACGGCTTCTGCTATCTCTTTTACACATAGAGTTTGTGTTTGTTTCAATCTATCAAAATCTTAGATTTTTGGCTAGAGTCGTGCGTGGTCTGCACAGACTAGAAAATTAATCAACTAAAGTAAATTTAAAAAGAAAATTGACACACGATAACGAAGGTAATAGAATGACAGAATCAATTTGTAAGGTGTTAGATACTACAAGAAAAATATTAAATTAAGGAATTTCTTAGAGGCTTACCTTCACATAACGTTTCCCTTGAAATGGAACAGACTATGGATTACTAAGAAACCAAATCAAATGAAATAATGTAAAACCACTCGGGACTATTAGGTTATGTTAACCCACGAAATTCGTTCAAGTAGGTTTGTTATGGATAGTTATATTGTTGATAACAGTACCTATTATGATATGATATTCCAACTTAAGGTTTGTAAGTCCGAGGCTCTACGCTAATTCGTTTCTATTATTTCATATCTCAAGTATTAACTATGTGGCAACTAAATGAAACAGCAATTACATACAACATATACATTTTCTAATGTTGAGATGGAGATTTACTAAAAAGGTTTTTGAAGCAAATGCGACGAATTTACTGCGACCAGATTGCAGACATTCTTAAAAAAAGGAGTAATCTGAAGTACCCGTAACAGGCGGGCATGCATAAACAGAGTGATGAGTGTAGATTAAGCTAGAGAAGTCTGTCAGGATCATAGCAAGTAGAGTTCCATAGCCTCTTCCTACCCCTGTAGGAAACAGTCGTGATAATATGTATGTATATAACGTCTAACAAAATATACTGAAACTATTTTAAGGGTTGATTCAGTCCATGATACTGAACAACTTTCCCCAAGGAACATATGTCGAAATATGAAAAATAATTTTTTGATTTCCCTACAAACTCGGATCAGCTGATCGGTCAACTTGTATGGGAGGTCAAAAATTATTTTTCAAATTTCGGTATATGTTCCTTGGGGAAAGTTGTTCAGTATCATGGACTGAATGCACCCTTAAAATAGTTTCAGTATATTTTGTTAGTCCCTGTATATATACGTTATATCGCAAAATGGGGAAATACATTTACGTAACAATATTCAATAAAGAAATAAGTAAAAACAACTACCTATATCAATCACTTAATTAAAAAAAAATTGACAAAACTACTCACCCTACCTAAAAATTTAATCACTTTTAATCTCAAGCCTGTCGTCCAACCAAATGCTCGTCTGAAAACTAAAAACGACAAAATCCATTGTGGCTACGTGCTGAAATCTACTCGGAGCCAGGGAGTGCCAGGAGTGTTGAATTAATAGCATTTCATTTCTCACTTCAGAGACACGTGGTGTCGAGACAGGGATATAAAGTGAACAGAATAGATATAACTACAATACATACTTATATATGTTTCATATTCATTGCTCGCGTATGTACTGATTTTAATTATTTAGCTTGCCCTCCTCCTTCTTCGTCTAAGCGCATTCCCGGGCGCATCCTCAGCTGTGCTGCTTCGGAGCCTGGGGTGCGCTTTACCGCTTTTTCTTCTTCATATAATATACATGTCAATGGTCACCCGAGGAACACTTTCAATGATTTGGCTATAGTTTTACAACCGGCAGCCTGCCTGACGTCAACCCTCTTTGGGAATGTATTTGTGCGAAAAGTTTTACAACCTGCCACCGCCCGACGTTTACCCTCCTTGGGAATGCAATTGTAGCACGAGATGTTTGTGCTTAGTCCTTTAGTCGCCTCTTACGACATCCACAGGAAGAGATGGAGTGGTCCTATTCTAACCCTGAACCACACGGATAAAAATTATTTCTATATACGAAAAATAAATTATTTAGCTTGCCCTGTTTGTTGCTTTTTGGGTCAAATTTCGCAAGTTATTTGAGCCACTTCCCGGTTTCTGATTGAGATGAAATTTTGTATAATCAAATGACAGTGCAATATTATATTATGACAAGAAGCTTTAAGGATATACGAGTACTTTTATTACTATTACGGGACTTACCGCGATCAATATCATTTTTATGGTCACCCTTGACAATCGAACATCCATCGCAGTTCTTTAGTCGGCCAGCGACCATGATGGCAGTAGGGTCGTCAAAATATCTGGCTAAAAATGATAATAATCACGGTAAGTTCCGTAATCCTAATAATAGTCATTCTAACCGCGAATCTCTACAATCAGATATAAGAGTAATGAAAAAGAATAAACGTTCTGATTACTTTAATAGAAGAGAATGAATATCCTTTCACTCCAGACTCAGAAGTAGGCGATGCAGACAAGGATGTAAAGCGAACAGAACGGATATAAGACTTTTTTGTATTCATAGCAAGCGACGCAAATGATTTTTAATATAAATTGTGTCTAGAGAAATGTAAAAATAACAGTATACAGAGACTTTAATAGACATACTCGTAAATCTTATGTTATATATTTTTATTATTGTCAGATATTTTTTAAATGAGAGAAGTATCCTCATTTTTTAAAAATCGTTTCCAAAAACAAATGAGGACTATGACTTGATCGTTGACAACGAGCGATTGTCAACAGATGAATTTTCACTCAAGTCAGTTGTTTAACTATTGTTTGGAATTTATGGACAGGTGAATGTATTTTATTTATTAGTGGCTATAACTACTAGAGAATATTACTGACATTTCTCACGGAATGGATACCAAAAGCTGCACTCGCATTAATCTTTATTATTACGTTTTACAGCTGAGCACCTCGCTTTTATTTCGTGATGAAATCTCAAAATGGTAGCATGAATTACATTGTCAATTTTAAATGTTTCATAGCAATCAGAGGTGTAGGACTAAAAGAAAAAATCTATGAAAGCAACTTTATTTATTTTATTTTATTTTATTTATTCAAGTACACTTAGAAATTTACAAACACACATAAAAAATAAGGAAACATAGTACTTAGGTGCTACTTACTCGTATTTCTAAAGAAATTTCTTCCAGTAGACCCGCGAGAGGAAATGGTAAAAAAAAGAGGTAATTGGCGTGTACCTACAATACAAAACTAAATAAATAAATAGACAAGATATATACCTACATAAACATACATAAATACATAAATAAATATATATTCATAAAGCATATATACAATAAATACATATGTTAATATTTCTAAATATATTAGGATGATAAATACAAATAGTGATCTTTTACTCGTTTCTTGAACGTCGTTATGGTTTTAGACTCTCGAATGCTCGGTGGTAGCTGATTCCATAGCCTGACTGCCTGCACGGAAAAGGAGTGAGTATAGGTAGTGGTGCTATGCAACTTTATACGAATTGAGTTGAATTAATACCAGTATATTCTTAAAATCTACAGAATTTACGCCAAAATCAACAGGTTTTGAACAAAGCAAAAATTTACACAAACTTCAACATTCACAATATTTTCCACAAACAACTCCAACATTCTCTCAACATAATCAAAATAACATGCCAAGAAGTAGAGCTGTCACAGACATTACACGTTTATGCACAAACTTTACAACTTAGAAGGAAACGCGCGAAATAAACACTGTAAGCTAGCGGCTGGCAGACTCCCGCCGCAAATCAGAGAGTTACAGATAGGTACGTACGCCCTTTTTTTCTAGCCTGATTATGTGTACCACTGCTGGGCAAAGGCCTTCCCTTCCTTCTTATTTATTTTATTACTTTTATTGAGCCATAAGCTACAATAGGTAGACTTAATGCTAAAGCATTTCCTCCCTGTCAACCTTTAGGAAAAGAAAAACAGATAAGATAATTGGCGTCTAAATGACAGATAGGTAATAGATAGATACAATATCCAGAGATATAATAAGTATTTTTAAATTATCATACATAAATATCGATTCAATAAATGCTAAAATATATTTATACATACAATACATTATATACCTACATATATATACATATTTTAAAATTAGTAAGAAACACCTTCCACTGATCTCTACCTAGCAGCTTGTTGCCATTCTTTTTTGAAGTTATTGATGTCGTCTCGTACATTTACAATAGGAAAATATCTAGTTCTTGACACTGGCACATTACGTTTGTCGTAGTCATTGCTTAGATCGAGCTATTCAGTAGCGGCGTTAGGGTAGGGCGCGGTTGGGTGACCGCCCAGGGCGCCAGATACAAAGGGGCGACAGAGGGCGTTTTTGGGCAAGGGTGGGGGGTCACAGGTAATAATAAATAGCAACTGGTTAATGGCGGCAACTTCTAGACTCTTATTTGTATGCACCCCCCTTCCCTCCCTTCGTTTACAATGGGGCGGCAAATTTTAAGAATCCTATATCGTACTTGCACCTCTCCCCCGTCTCGGCAGAAATAAATCCTATAAGATTGAAGCCTAAGTCAGAGTCTGAATTGCAGTTTGGGGGCGGGGGGAGGGGGGAGGAAAAATCGCGCCCGGGGCGCTGATAGAGCTAAAACCGGCACTGGAGCTATTTATTACAAAATTTGAGAAAGGCAATAAATGCTTATGATATGGAACGACTTACGAAGGAAATAAGTAGGTATTTAAAAAATAACAAGCTTGTAGCTAAAACAATGAACTAAAAAGTTTAAAGTGCTCCTCAAGACAAAACAATTGAGCCCAAACTCTGTAACGGTATTTTGTTTAAAAACACAGAAAAGATGCCGTAGTCACCTTCCGGCTTCATCATGAGATCAGGTCATTGATACCATATTGCATTGTCACCCAACTTACATACCTAAGCATGTGCAGTTTTAACTCGATCGAATAAGTGAGTCTAATTTAGCTTGCAAGATTTGACAACGTACATTTAGTTATTTATCTGTTACTCTCTATATTTGGTGCTCGTATTGCATCCTCGTGTCATGTAAGTTACGTAACGTAACCTGTTTAAAGTTGCCGACTGTTTGCAGAACGTGCGTGTGCGGGAAATATATTATACCACAATTGAGCAGTCTGCACCAGACGGGGAGAAAATTATGTTTTGAATAAGTTTTCATTTTCTTCTCGTCGTATTCTCCATCATTTAACGAGTGGGCGAAGTTTTCCGAGTCTTACACAAACGGCGTTTGTATACCTATATTTGTTATGCATTTATTGACCGAACGAGCGAAACAAGCAAAGCGTCTCAGTTTCGAGATTAGCCGAAAGATATTTTTGTCCGTCTGTCTGTTCAGTTCTCGCCTACAGGTCGCATTTTTCAACCCATTTTGACAAACATTGGCACACATTGCGATTTCAGATTGGGGGAAACAATTGATTGGAATTGTGAGAGGCACGCTAAGATCTTCGTTAATCCCCTGTTTTCTCTCCTGCACTCCCCTCGTGCAGGAGAGAAAACAGGGACAAGTTTGCTCAGCGTTATATATAGACGTATTTCAATTTGTGTTTTATTTTCTGGAACTTTATATCCTAGGACCAAGGGAACGCCAGTAATCCTAAAACCCCTAATTTTGCTCAAAAGTCTACAACGGTAAGCCTATTGAAAAATTCAAGCACCTGAAATCCCATATGCGCAAATTACTTTTTGGACTTGTATTTGCATTATAAAATATCATTAATACCTTTGCTAAGCCATAGTATTAGATTGTATATTTTCGACTATAACTCATATTTTTGATCCACAAATATTTTCAAGGTGGTGGTGATGATGATTATTGTATTGTTGATATAAGGGTCGCATTTTCACAGTTTGGGTTAAATTGATAGTTAATATATATTATTTAAAAGGAAAGAGCTCTTACCTAATAAAATTGGAATTTACTTTAGTAAAATATTCCCAGATGGAGTGACATAGCTAGGTAGTAATAGTGAAACGGACTCCAAAATGACGCGCTAAAATTAGGCCAGCCTAAGTACACGTTTACATTGTAGTAAAGTTTTATAACATCTAACCATGAAACCCCCATTTTAAAGCTTTTAAAGCTACGTTTCACAGAAGATAGTTAGTTAAAAGCTATGTAAACATTAACTTACGAGTATGCAGAATTTTAATAATCGCCTTTGTTTCTGATTAACTTATTTCTAGGGGGTAGGCTGGAACAATGAGTCTTCTTACTTCTCTTCGACTCTGCTTACCCCTATGGTAAACAGGCGTGATAGTATATGTCATCATCAAAAGGTATTTTTTAGTCTCCACTGCAGGAGCATGACCCTCTCTGTACCTACTACCAGAGCCATATCCTCCACGCTGGCCAGACGGGTTGGAGAGGTCTCATTGATGTTTATAAGCTTTGTTTAGCTTGTGTTTCCTAAATGGCCTTCTACGACATCAACGGGAATACTTGGAGTGGTCTTATTCTACTCTACCTAAAAACCACACGACTAGGATAGTATGTGTATAGCACAGCTCGTGTTCTGGGCCTAAAATAAGTTGTTAAAACTTGAGCCTAGACTGATCAGTACTAGCTCATCGTTACCATATCTACCAATTCCATGTCATTTACTACTTTAGTGTTGAATAAAGTAACAATGAGCTTAAAAAAGGTGCAACACCCTTAAGCTTCGAACAGTCAACAACAACAGTAGAAAAAGAAGGTACTTATTTGATTTTTCTGTCACAGTCAAAAATCTAAGATTCTTATCTTGTTACCTAGTTTACACGCTATATTACTTTTTTAAGAGCGTATAACATCATATTAACTTGACAGGTACGATATTCCTGTGTCTAGATATAATATTTTATACGAGCCTTGTTTGTAGTAAGTAGTAGGTTTTGTAGTAACCCTAGTTAAAATATTATAAAAAAATTAAAAGATATACCTACCTACATAATAACAAATAGTCATCGATAAAATGGTAGCCAGCTCGTAATTTATCAGTTAAATGTGCAACAGTACCCAGGAACCGCAATACATTGCCATGGGCTGAGAAATGGAATGCATTTCAGTGCACGACCAGTGCATTCTAAACGTATTGCCCGTGGAATGTAGGTAGTTTAAGCGGCAAAATTGATTTTAACTCGAATTTTAACTCGTGTGTTATCAATGTTAAGTTAGTTGCGTAATTATTAGAATCCGAATTTACTATATCTGTAATTATTTATTATAATGTGTATTTATTATTTTCATAATTATTTCAAGTAGTTTTGATCAAACCTTCACTGCCAGTTTTAACCGGCAGGGACTAATATGCTTCATTCATACTTCACTTGAGAACGGTTTTAACACACGCTTCGGCAGTCGGTATTCGATTCTATCCGACGATAAATGAAAATTGAAGTAAGTCTGAGCGGTACTCAAATCTTTGCAATCAATCCATGTATTGATACAGTTGTTTTAGTTAGCCACTAATGGTTACGGTAAAAAACCAGGAAGCAACCTGAATAATATTCTTATGAGGATTCCAGTGAAAAAAAAAACAAGACATAAATCAATAAATAAATTTGGTGACTTTGTCCTCGATCCAGTGATTGTATTTAGTGACTCGGTACATCAGGGCCAGTTTCAGGGCTATTTCTTTGTTGGGAATATTTAATACGTTTGTGGAATATTGCTAGTAAATCATTATAATCGAACTGGTTACTAATAATTTTGAAAGTGAACAATAATAACCGTTTGTTACACGGTACATGGATACCATTTTATTCCTCGTACATTCTAATTATTATTCCACACCAAATCGTCCATAAAACCATTATTTTTAAACCTATTAACGCGACCCTGTTTGCCCCATTAATTGATTCTCAAATGCCATCAAAGGGTGGGAGTTCATACGTACACCGGCAAGTAATGATCGCGGGCGCTCGCAGAATACCCAATTCTTGAAAGGTTTGACATGGAAAAGGGTGAAAATGTGGTTCGCTTTTTCATTTAGTGCTCAAACATGTATTTTTTTAATCTTACTTTTGGATTAACGGTGTAGGTCATTGGTAACTATCCTTTTACTTGTACGTAGTATATTATTACTCTGAGCTTTTACTATAACTACTTTCTTTATTTGACCAATGCATTTTTATGCCGTCTCAAAGCTCGGCAGTGTTAGGCAATATAAATAGCACGCAAGATTTTATAACAAAAGATACAATTTATAGGAAAAAATAATAAAAAAAAACATATGAAAACAAAACTAATATCGGCTCTGGTAGTACAGAGAGGGTCGTGCTCCTGCATTGGAGACTAAAAAAGACCTGATGATGAATTATATGCTAAACAAGTTGTACTTTGATAGTGCTTTTGTATACAGCTCCACAAAATATATCCCCTTTGTTTTGTGTAATCTTTCATTACAGTTTTAAAATCGGACGTTGTAGAAATAAATTTCAATTGTACATTTTGCGCGTAGTTCATTTTACGACTAACCCTATCGCGGGCGTGACTGGCGTCAATATAGCCTCCATGTGTACACATATGGGCGGATATTAATGAGGCAATCGACGCGCGGACCGCCGGAACCCGATCGCATTAGGGACCAAATCGGCGATCCATTATAAGCACAAATATCCCCTGTATTCGTATTAACTTTTATGGGGTTCTTCATTTATTACAAGGAAGGTTGGCTTCACGGCGCTTAGGAATAGACAATTTAGTCGTAATGATAGTTTGGTATTTTTATAGAAATAGAAACAGTTTTCTGATATTTTTATTTTCCTAAAGTTAATGAAAATATCTTGCATGTTACTTACTTATATAGTTGCTATATCAACTTAATTGCTAAAAACTCTTAGTTAATTTTAGAATGAGTCACATTAGTCACTTTATTTTGGGGCGGAGTTAAAGATGAGTAGAAAAAAGTCTTAACGAAATCTGGCCTTTAAAGATTATTCAACGCCTTCATGGAAATTAATAACGATGTGAAAAAAATCCAGCTACCAAATGACCAATGGTTTTTTTCTCAATTGGTATATAATAGATACAATTGCATAGAACTCCCGAAAGAGGTCCTGAACGCCATCTAGCGTTTGTACCTATCCTAGGATTGGTTCTGGTCTACCTTTTAGGTTGCGGAGGTCAAACGGCAGTCGCTCTGTGTAAAAACCAGTAACCTCGTCAAATCGCCTAGGTTAGGTAGCGGACCCCGGGCTCTGAAGCGTAACCGCTAACGACGCAACCGGGAGTACGCTCGGATGATGATGATGATGATGAGATACAATTGCATTGTGATTTCACCATACTTAATTTTTCCTTAAGGCGCAAAACCGTGAACTGTGGCAAACCATAGCGAGGATACGAGTATGAAGAAGAGAATTTTTCCTTATTTCTTTTTTTATTAGCCTATGGTATCCCATAGCTGGGCAAATAACTCACCTCTAGTCTTCCACGCATTTTACTAGTAGCCAGTCCCAAAGAGCAATAACGTACCTATGTGTCCTTATACGCCGTTAGATCGTCTGCCCATGGAGGTCTCAGTTTTGCCCCATTCTATGTAGCTTTTTTTGCCATTGGCAGCTATTAATACTTTTTGCAAGGTGCAAACGGGTCTAAAATGGCCACCCAGAGGCCGACACTCCATTGGAGATGAGAGAGGTTTTTCAGTGTTAACAACCAATGATATTTCGTTATTCACAAATCGAAGGAGATTCTACGGTAATATATCTGTTTAATGACTTCAGAATCCTATGGTATTCGTTTTTTTGTGTGTGTAAGTGGCCAACACCATTGTCAGATTTTTGCAGTTGCCTAAAGGCATCTGACATAGCTTGACTACTGCCACAATGATGACAGCCGGCACCAACAGCTTAACGTGCCTTCCGAAGCATGGATGAGCTCGATAAATATTTATGCCACTTATGGTCATCCATCCAAGAGTGGACCACTCCTGGTCACACTTAACTTGAAAAAGCGCTAGTAATGCGTACTCCCGCTGGGCCCTCGAGCTCCTCTGCCTAGTGGTTGTCAAAATATACTAAAGGTTACTATCTGTATTTATCATCCTGATATATTTAGAATAATGAACATTATGTTATTATTTTATATAACGTCCAACAAATTATACTGAAACTATTTTAAGGGTAGATTCAGTCCATGATACTGAACAACTTTCCCCAAAAAACACACACAGAAATGTGAAAAAATATTTTTTTGCTTTCTGTAGAAACTCAGATCAGCTGATCGGTCAACATGTATGGGTACCAGGAAAGAACATATTATGTTCATTGGGGACAGTTGTTCAGTATCATGGATTGACTTCAGCCTTAAAATAGTTTCAGAATATTTTGTTAGACTCTGTATATACTTTATGAATATGTATTTATTTATATATTTATGTCAGTATATTTACGTATGTTTGTTTATGTAGGTCTGTTTATTAAATTACTTAAGTATCTTGTCTATTTCTTGTATATGACTTTAGTTTTGTATTGTAGGTACACACGCCAATTACCTCTTTCTTCACATTTCCTCTCACGGGTCTACTGGAAGAAATTTCTTTAGAAATAAGTAACACCTAAGTAGGTACTGTTTTGTTTTATTGTATTTTTTGTAAATTTCCAAGTGTACTTTTACATTACATTAAAAATTTAAATCGTCACTCACCTCATTGGAGTCTGAACCTTTTTGCCAATGACAGTATTATCAGTTTTTGTGGACATGCGTCTATGGCGTGTTAATGGGTCCAATATGGCCGACCAGAGAGGAAAGTTAACAGCTGTTTCAGCGACGCAGCCTCTTGATGGTCGTTACGGGTTATGTCGCCTAATGTAATCTCGAAACGGCCGGTACTTATTTTTACACTGTATTTTCTGTAGCATTTTTTTAGGTAAGTACGCCCTACCGGACTTCCCATCACGTCCTGTTAAGGACGAGGAAGGGGAAGACCAAAGATGAAGTTTTTCTAACAAATAAAGAAGGATTAGAAGTAAGGTTCTACGAAGACATTAAAAAGATGGCAGAGATACTTAACGCTACCGACAAGAGCAAGCTCTTAAATTAAAGATCTTTCTGTAGATTATATCCATAAATACTTCATACAGGGTCTTACAAAATATACTGAATCTATTTTAAGGGTGGGTTCAGTCCTCATGGACTGATTGGACCGGCGAGCAGATTTTAATTTAAATCCTCCTTAAATTGCAGTAGTGTTTATAAGTAGCAGGACTAGTAGGTATATAAATTGAATCAGTTACGGAGGCAAAGGCAACCTCAAAAGGACCGACAGGTTGGCGCGGTGAAGCTATTAGATCCCTAATCACGTTAAAGAATCGCTAAACTATATTAGGATTGACCTTACAAGTACGTTCAGTTAGTTTTAGTTTATCTTATACTAGCAAAATATAAAACTAAGAATTAATTAGTTAATAACACCATGGACGAGCAATACTAAAGGACTAACGACCTTCGTACTTTGAAGCGTAATTAATTTTTCGTTTAAATGTTATAGCTAGATGAAGTAAATATTCAAAAGAAGGTAGTTTTGTAGTGGTACCGCTTAATTTCGGAAAGATGGCGGTTCAAGTGTTTATTTTCTACGAACAAACAAGCGCCATCTCTGATATTTTTTGTGGATACCGTCAGCCTAGTACCCAGCATCTTTGTATAGCTAGCGGGCCAGATAGTAGTGACATCTAGAATTAATACAGGATTTTCGCTTTCTATCTTTTTTGTATGAGGTTTTTGGTCCTCTTGTATTTGTTTGTCTATGATGACATTGAAATAAAAAACACTAAAGTACCCCTGGTTCGTTATGTTTAGTTTAATAAGATTAATATTTTATTCAAAAGCATTTTTAATACTATCCAGTTGGCCGTTCACCCTAATTTATTTATAGTTAGAATTAGAATACACAAATTGCACAGAAATGCAGCCATTTCTCAATCCGGAGTGACGTATTGCGGCCACTGCTCGCTAGCCGAGGGCCTTATTAAACAAATTTATCACGAAGAATTGTTGGCATGCTGCTTTGATAATAAAATGTATGATATTTTTTATAATTTCGCTACAGATAACTTACTTTTATAAAGGAAACACTTATCCCTTGTATTCGCATGCCTCTATTGCATGTGGTACAAGGAAATCTACTCCATGCTGCTTGTAGTTTCGCAGAAAATCACAAATGCTGGAGTAATAAAAGAGTCGGTCTATGTAAAAATAACTCCCTCAAAATCGATAAAAAAATGATTAACTTCGTCGAATTATATTTTTTTCCAAAATGGTTTCGGTTACAAAATCACTACAGAAATAACAAAAGAGTCGGTCTCTAAAAAATATTTTGAAATCATTATAAGAAACTATAACAAAACATTTCTTTTCAATTAAGTTATAAGTTAAGAATCAAATTTTTATATTCACTTAATAGTACACCTGAAATATAAATAAAGCGGCCAAGTGCGAGTTAAACTCGCGTGGAGAGGGTTCCGTACAATTGATTGAATTCTTATAGGTTTTCCCTGTAATCTACAAGCAATGAACTATATTTTGTTTATTTAATATCCTAATTTATCCCCCGAAAATTAGGATAATGGATAAAAAGGATTACAACTTTCGACCAATTTTCACCTGATTCGGTCCAGTAGATTCGGAGCAAATTGGCTATGACAGACGGACGGACAGACAGACGCACGAGTGATCCTATAAGGGTTCCGTTTTTTTCATTTTTTGTACGGAACCCTAAAAAGTATTTTTATGATATGTAAGTTTTTTTCTCTCTCTGACTGACTTCTGATATGACTTTTTTCTGGTACTGTTAGTAACTAAAATAATTATTTCAAACAATCATTCCGTAAGGCAAGCTCCTTTATTAAGTCTCAGCCAAAATTAATTTAATATGTGTTTGGTTTATAACACTTAGCTTCAACTTGTCTCTTGGCATTTTGGCAACGAATTTAGAAGTTTCAATGAAAGCAGTTTCGATGTTTACAAAAGTTGACGTCTTCTGAGAATTAAGTTTGTTAATTTTCCCAACTTTCGACGTCGTTTGTTTTGCTTAGGAAAGTTTTTGAGGTATACATGTCAATCGCAAAGTGATCGTGTCCCGTGTTATTTATTATCAATCTGAAAATTGCAAAATCAATAAATACTTGAGAAAGAAAAATGAACAAATCTCTTGGCAACGTCATTTCTTACAAATTGAACTACTTCTAGATTTTTGTCTAGGTATCTTTTTAAATATGCAAATAACTTACTACATCAGTTATTCTGAACTAGGACAAAATTATTTATATAAACATCGCTAACTAGCCACAAAAAAAGCAGCACTTTACCAAACATTTTTCAAAATGGATGGACTTGGACACGCATGGCTGCTCGCATCCCGCGTGAGTTTTATTAGACAGTTTTAACTTAATTAAGAACTCGTACTAATGTGCCCATTAATTTTAGAAAAGCAAAAGAACGGTATGATAAATATGTAAAAGCAAAACTTTAAAAAAAATTAAGTCACGTCATTATACTATAATGAAGGTTAGGCAGAATCAAAATTAATATATCAATAACCAGAGGCCAGTGGCCGCTCTTATCAAGATGAAAGGGTATTTAAGTAAAGGTTGAAAAATCAAATCGAATATAGAGATAAGCTGATAGCTTACAGATTCCTAAAAGGATTTTGTTTGTTTGATATAAAAAATAAACTCATTACTTTCGTTCCATTTGTCGGTGTTTTCAGTAAATAAAGTCGAGTGGCCCACGTTCTTCCTACGAAGTCAACAGAGCGCAAAATAAGACATAGAGCCGAGAAAATCTTATTCGAGGTCTTATTCCATTTACATACAGACATTTGTGTCTTTTACATAAGAAACACCTACGCATTTTACTAAGAAGAGGTAGGTATAAAAATTAAATAAAGGTTTTCGTATAAAATACATTCGGAGAAATGAAATTAGACCTTTATTTTGGCTTCGATTCATTTAATCTTTTGAGTGTGTTAAAAATGGTGACAGATTTTTCGATCTGATGTAACTCAATAACTGCGTCATCTAGTGACAACAGGCATTATGACACATTACCACAGAAGACAGTAAGAGTAATATACAGAATGGAATCTCCTAAGGTCTCGCGCAATATGCGTCCCCGTTCCCCATCCCCGCACCTCTCCCCTGTTCTTGTGAGCCCACTTGCGCCATGCAGTGTGTGTTCGCCCGCTCTCGCCCGTCGTCAAGGCGAAAACGACTTTTCTTTATACTCTTACTGTCTTCTGTGACATTAGTAAACTAGTGTGCAGGTTTCCTCACGGAAGCAAGTGATCTCTAAGTTTAAACTTATTTATGTACGGTAATTTTCTACTAGGTACAGGTAGTTCAAACTCAGAGGTACAAACAAATTACAAGTCACGCCTAGTAAGTATAGCATTTGTGCCTTACAGATGCAAAGCCAGTGCCTAGACTGCTGCGGTCTCAATACAATAATATGATTTTTGTTTCAATTTTCTACCAGGAATAAAGTTTTATAGACATCTAATTACTGTTGTAGTATCGGTTGACACTTAATAACAATTACAATTTGTACTTTTTTTATTTTACTATTTTTCGTGTGTTGATCAAAAATACAATTGATCGCTTAGTTTTTTGACATAAGTAGAACTATTTTTAAACCCCCACGCAAAAGAGGGGTGTTAAATTTTGGACGTGTCTGTGTGTCTGAAGACGTCAAGAAAGCGAACTAAGGTCACAGCCGTACCTTAGTTTTCTCGAAAACATTCCAGGCACTTTTGACACCTCTAAAAATATCTTGTAGAAGAAGCTAAAAGCCTTAATTGAAATAGACAAACTCTTACATACTAGTGGCTCTGTGAGTTGTAAATCTCGGGACTCACCCCCAACCCTTTGAAGTTTACCGGACAAAAGAGTAGTTCAGATAAAAAAGTTGCGTCTTACTTAATAAGGGTTACAAAAAAGTTTCATGAAATGTTTGAAAATTTTTCGAAATGGCTGAAATATGATTTTCTTAAAGTTTAAACCCCCATATCTCCGCTATTTGAAAAAAAAAAGTCAAAAACTGAATCGACAAAAGTATCAAACCGGCTTATAAAATTTCACGAGAATCGGTTGGGAAATGCGACCTGTAGGCGAGAACAAACCGACTGACAGACAAACTGACGGATAAAAGAATTTTTGGGCAATCTCGAAATTGAGACGCTTCGCTTGCTTGGTCAATTACGTTTCTTACATCTATAGTTTACGAACAATCACCAGCTATAATGATTATGTTACATAGAATTTTTGCAAGGCAAAATCTTTATTATTGTGGACTTTATCTGTAGTCTTTTCATTGTGTACATCTAGTAAAAGCAGATATTTCTGCCAAGACCCAGCTAATGCAGTGCTAACCGCGTCTGCCTGTCGCTATGGAAATTGCATTAAATATAAGACATTTCATAGGTAACGTACGTGACATTCGAAATGTATTACTTTTAGCTTTTATGAGAAAACGTATTAAAGTTTATTCCAAGTTATCGTCACAGTACGTTAGCTTTTATGATTTCATTAAAGTAGGTGTACGTACTTTTTGTACTTCCATTGAGGGGTTTTGCCATACTCGCCACGCTTGGCAGGCGGGTTGGCGAGCGCAGTGGGGGGTCACTACCGTACTTCCAACGCTGCTGCCCATCGGAAGTTCATTTATGTGCAGTGACGGAACTGTCCTAAGTCGCCTTTTACGACATCCACGGAAAGACTTGGAGTGGTCCCACCCACCTGCTAGGTGTTCAGACGACCTGAGCAAGGTTGCAGGAAAACGCTGGATGCAGTCCGCTTCCGATCGGTAGTTTTGGAAATCCTTGGGGGAGGCCTATGTCCAGCAGTGGACTTCCTGTGGCTGATATGATGAGGTGTACGTACACCTAACCTAGATCCATAACGATCTAAGAACCTAACTACCTACACCTACTTAGCGTATACGGCTTATTAACCGAGCGGGCGAAGCGTCTCAGTGTCAAGATTGTCCAAAAAATCCTTTTGTCCGTCTGTGTGTTCTCATTGTATATGTATGTATCTATATGATTTTAGAAAGTGACCAACCACAGGTCAAAATGTGACCTAGGAATCTTGATTTAACTAAGTAGTTATAATTTACCAATAGGAAAAGTTTGAAAGAGTATATCTTTATTATACGACCATTAATATAGAACCTACATCAGTCATAGAAGGGTAAAGTTTATCAGTTATATACTTATATCTCTTAGTCGACCAAGTAATGATCCGCGTCTGCGCGACCCTTGTCAAGTAGACCACCACGGGTGACAAATTACCCCGCACTTACAAGGAAGCTATATTTGCGAAGGCAGATCTATGTATACCCTCACCTGGGACTAGGTAATGCATCGCATACAACTTTGAACAAGAATCTGTCACCATCATCATCCGAACCGTATTTACATCAAACATCCGTATTCTTGGTTGTATTCTCAGCGGTAACGCTCAAGAGCCCGGGGTCCGCTTCCTACCCTAGGTGATTTGACGAGGTTACTGGTTATTACACAGAGCGACTGCCGTCTGACCTCCGCAACCTAAAGGGTAGACCAGAACCAATCCTAGGATATGTACTTAAAAACGCTAGATGGCGTTCGGGACCCACCGCTTTACGTGCCTTCCGAAGCACAGAATCATCTTTCTTTTCGGATAAACAGGTGATTCAAGCCTGCAATATCCTAACCAGTCTTAAAATAACTTTTCACAAAGTATGCTTCCCAATGGAGTTTGAACCCACGACCTCCGGCAAGGCAAACACCTTGACCACTGGACCACAGAGGCAGTTTGAACAAGAATCTGTATCTGTAATATATTATGCGACCAGTTAATAAAGTACTCACATCAGTCATAAAAGGGTAAAGTTTAGCAGATATCCCTTAGTCGGCCGAATAATAATCCGCGTCTGCACGACCCTTGTCAAGTAGAGTACAACGGGTGTGACAAGTTGCCCCGCACTTAGAAGGGGGCTATGTTTGTTAATGCAGACTAGTACACCTGGGGATAGGAATTTAATTCAATATAATGTATACTAAAGAATAGGCCACAAGCTTCATTTGTAAAGACTACATAAAATACATCTAGGTCTAGTTTTCTATAAAAACTGTAATTTGGATGTTTAATCAAGTGTTAAGGCCGTACCTAAATTTTCCGGGGTCCAGTGCTGCCCCCATTTAAAATAAATAATTTCAAAGAAAACGGAGACATCATTTAAAATTTTGCAACTATTAAATCCTAGATAACCCTTTAAAGTATTTTATGAACTACTGTTTACAGTTTAAAGTGAGAACATTAAGCTTTACTACGCACATTTGCGAAAAACGGCCACTTTTGGCAAATGTGCGTTATTAGTTCATAGATTAGTGTGAAGACGAGGAGAAATAACTCTTCGTTTCTAATAAGACTAACTACAGTAAAAAAAAAATTCTTTTCGTTTTTTTACAAATCTCACTGATTGTGCTAGCGCCAAAATAAGTTTAAACTTGTATTATGAGATTCTAACTTAACGATACAATATTTTATAATAAATAAATAATATAGATAGACACCCAAATACCTAGGACAATTTGAAAACTACCATTTTCCAACTTGCCCTGGCTGGGGATCGAACCCAGAACCACCGGAGGGAGGACTAGCGTGTTTACCATTACACCACGGAGGTCGTCGATATTTATAAGTCATAACAGAAACACACAACTCCCATGCTTGTCTGGGAGAAAAGAAACAATTTGAAATGTACCAGCTGCTTCTCTTCCCGTGCAGATCGTAGAAGTCGATCGAGGGAATGGGCGAAAATGCAAATTATGTTAAGCAAAATTTTAAATAATTATTTAAAATTTTGCTACTACCAAGTCCTAGATAACCCTTCAAAGTATTTGATGAACTACTGCTTACAGTTTAAAGTGAGAACGTTAAGCTTTACTACGCACATTTGCGAAAAACTACCACTTTTTGCGTAGTAAAACTAAACGTTCTCATTATAAACTGTAAACAGTAGTTCATAAAATACTTTGAAGGGTTATTTACCGTAGGGTTAGGCTTGGTAGTAGCAAAATTTTAAATGATATCTCCGTTTCCTTTGAAATGATTTATTTAAAATGGCAGTGCTGCCCACTGGACCCCGGAAAATTAAAGTATGCCCTTAATAGGCGATGCGGCTAGCAACTCATCACTATTTTGATTCCTTTTTCCACCTTCTCGCCCATCATCACGTTAAAAGTAGCCCGTGAGTCTTGGCTTCTATCTACCCCATTAGGAATAAAGACGTGATAGATGTATGTATGTACAACAGGAAATATAAATAAAGAATGTCTTTCAAGAATAACTCTGAAGACTTCGCGTCTGACGTGTTCAATATCTGGCACGTCCGACGTAGACTGGTAATCGATACGTCAATAAATGATCTAAGTATATATAAATATTCATATATAAGGGCCGATTTACACAGTGCAATTTTCTTACCTGTTAAATCCAATTTAATTGAAGCAATTTGGTATTTAATTTGTTTAGTTTATACAGTTGATGTTTTTTTAGACCATTCAAGTCATCATCATCATCATCAGGTCTATTATAGTCCACCACTGCAGTAGCACGACTCGCCCTGTACTACCTTAGCCATTTAGCCAGAGCAGTAAGAGGATTTGGCCTACACTCTCCACGCTGGCCAGACAAGTTGGAGTTGGGTCGTTTATGTTTGTAACGATGTTGCATGATCTTTCCTAACCTCATTTCTTCATCTCATCCTGTCCGTTTTTCATTTCAAATTTCCTTTCATTCCATTTTCAAATCATTTACGAACTAATCTTGGTTTCACCCCTCCTGATTTTGACTCATTCCACCATTATCTCTTACGCTGATCACTTGATCTTATCTGCTATTCCTTTATAAATATTTTATTCAAAGCATAGTAATAATTTTAATATATTCTGTTGTGTGAGTCTATATCTTCCACCTATATCTCCTACTCTACTAGTCTCCTAATATCTTTTATGTGGGAACTCGCCTAGAGAGCCGGGACAGGTCGAGGTCCCACATGTTTATAAGCTTTATTTAGCTTGTGTTTCATAAGTCGGCTTCTACGACATCTACGGGAAGAGTTGGAGTGGTCTTATTTATGTTAATAAGCTTTGATTAGCTTGTGTTTCGTCGCCTTCTACGATATCCACTGGAAGACTTGGAAAGGTCTCATTTATGTTTATAAGCTTTGAGCTTGTGTTTTCTAAGTCGCCATCTACGACATCTACGGGAGGATTTGAAGTGATCCTATTCTTCTCTGCCGGGAACAACACGGCTAATGCGATAGTCTTCTACTGCTTCAATTTAGTTAGTTGAAATCTTTATTGCACCAAAACATAATGATACAGAATAATAGATAATAGAAAACAGATGTCAAAAGGCGGCCTTATCGCAACTACAATCTCAGCTAGGCAACCGAGGTACTAAGAGATGTTTAACGAAAACAGGTAAAGTGCGACATTATATGCAAGAAATTTCAATTTAATTGTATGCACTGTGTAAATGGGCCTTAAATGGTACAGGAATAATTTATACAGACAGCTTTTAACGCATCTTATTACTCAGAGAATAGATTACTTTTTCTAGTAGATATTTTTATATATTATTTTTTACTCTTCTTTTCATGACTCTTTTTTGCTGATCTGGGAGAAAAGAAAAAACATAGAATGTACCAGTACAGATCGTAACAACCGATCGAGGGAATGGGTGAGAATCTGGATCATATGAATAGGCGATGCGGTTAGGAACCCATCCCATCACTATTATGATTTCCCTTTTCCACCTTCAAGCCCACCATCACGCTAAAAGTGGCCTGGGCCTTACCGCCCTAGGCTCCGTCTGCCCCGTTAAGGATAAAGACATGATAGTGTATTTTTTATAAGTAGATATTATAATATTCTTCTATGTACCTAAGCAATATATTTTATTAGTTGTATAATAAGGAGTTGAGAAAGTTTTCCCATTTCGTTGAGAATTCGCGTGTAATGAAACTTAGGTACACCAAACATGTTTATGGTTTAAAGATGCGCACATCAAAACTGTTTGATGCCACTCAAAGGAACATAAACTAGCACTTAGACTTAAACTTTAGACCAAGACCCTCTACAATTAAACTACCCTCCTCGTTATATAAGCTAATCATATCTAGACCCTACGTTACCCAGTTTGACCCGTAACTACAGAATACATATAAGTACAACCGTATCGTTAAGTCAGGTTTTTTAAAAGACCTTACCAACATTTGTTGTAATTACAAGAACAACAAGTTGTAATTACCAACATTTGTTGTAACTACAGAATACATATAAGTACAACCGTAACGTTAAGTCAGGTTTTTTAAAAGACCTTACCAACATTTGTTGTAATTACAAGAACAACAAGTTGTAATTACCAACATTTGTTGTAACTACAGAATACATATAAGTACAACCGTAACGTTAAGTCAGGTTTTTTAAAAGACCTTACCAACATTTGTTGTAATTACAACAACAACAAGTTGTAATTACCAACATTTGTTGTAATTACAACAAATGTTGGTAAAGTCTGCAACTGAAAGATTTTGTCAAAATACAATATAATTTTCAAGATTTTCAAACGACACAGAAGAATTTACTTGAAATACTATAAGTTGAAACTCTATTATTGAAATTTTAATAAAATGAAGACGTTTCATATAGCCGATTGTAATCAGAAATCTATAAATAAATACTTATCAGCCCACTCAATTTCCCAGCACCAAATATTAATTTACATCTGTCGCAGCGTAAACACCCGTCGTTTGATATCCGAATACCTATTTGAGAGTAATATCAATAATCTCCAAGCAACGGCACCAACATTCTATTTGAGTACGAATTCCTCCATTTTACTTGGAGCTCTCGCCTCTTCTCGGCTTTCATTTAAGGGTACGCATGCCAATTTAGTTTGGCCAACTTTCTCGTTCAAACTTACGAGTGTGATATTTTGGACACAGATAATCCTAGTAATGGACAGACTTTTAATACACCACAGATAGTAAAGTACATGTTTCATATTTTCTCTCAACTTAGCGCTTATCTTATCATCTCTCTATAATTCAGGTACATTGGCACATACTAAATTTAATTTACAATTTGACATTATTTTAAATTTTGCAATTCTTATACTTAATTAAATTTAAATGATGACTTAACAAAATATAAAATCTCAGTGCATCCACATATCTAATTTTAAGCTGTAAGTTTGTTAGTTGACGGGTTTGGATCCCGGGACGTCTCGTGTCTCGAAGTCCCGAGACTTTTTGTAAATTGTTGTCAATGTCTAACGAATCAATTAAGTCAACCCAGGCCTGTGTCACTCGCCGTTTAAGTATCGAAAATGTACTTACATCATTACTATGCGCACAGGCGGCCCCTCCGGGTGGTAAATTCAGTTAAACGAATCGTTTGTCCAGAGTAATAAGAATGAAATTGGCTTGCTATGGCTGTCTAGGTATCTATACGAAAAGGTGCTGAGTTCTGACGTGAGCTAAATTAAACCATATCGCTAGCCACATTGAGTAGATATTTCTTTGAATTTCTTTGCTGAGTGAGAGTTCTGTACGTTAGTATTATTTATTCTGTGGACAACCACACAGTACAAGATTTAATTGCTAAAAAATAATCTATGATCTTCGTCTAAGCGCGTTTCCGGTCGCATCCTCAGCTGTGCTGCTTCGGAGCCCAGGGTGCACTTTCCCGCTTTTTCTTCTCCATATAACATGCATGTCAATGGTCATCTAAGAATGCTAAAGACCTTGTAAAATAATCTATAATTATAAAACATAAACATACTTACCAATTATATTAGACAGAAATGAACGTTGAAGTTGTTAGTTTTTAAATGTATGTTTAATTAATGTTGATCTTTACGAAAATATGCTTTTTATTAGGTAACATATATATTTCGCCAAAAAAAAGTCGATTCTAATTTTATTGAGAAGTCTCGAAGTCCCGAGACGTCCCGGAACATTGATCGTAGGATATCTCGTGTCCCGGGACTTTGAAACCGTCGAGACTACCCAAACCCTAGTGCAGTTTGTTGCCGCTTCTTCTGCTCTAGCGCCTAGTAAGCGGCACTAAACTTAGCTGTAAGTAACGATTTGACATCAAAATTTGTGCAAAACAAGACAAAGTAACTATTATTAAGTACGCTTATCTTACTGTCCAAATAATTAAATAAAGGTTTTAGCCTCCAATATCGTGAAAACGTGAATCTTTCGAGGCTAGCAGGTCTAATTGTCAGACGCCCCTTAAACTCTTGGTTGGAAGTTCTAAGTAAGGTCGGGGTCTTGTGCTCTGGTCGTTGGAGTTCCAGCCCTCAAATGGGTTAATCGTCCGGAGTTGTTAGAGGCGTCTGCACCTGACGTCCTGAATTACAGCATTACGTGGGTAATATGGCTGTGTATTGGATGCTGCAAGAATGGATGGTCTGCACAGGCGTGGATGATAACATTGCAATTGCATTTTATTCTTCTCCAAATATATTATGCATGTCAATGGTCACCCAAGGAAGCCAAAGACTTTACGAAGTGGAGAAGAAACAGCCGAAATAGTTTGAATGATTTGGCTATAGGTTTACGACCTGCCGCCTGCCTGACGTCAACAACCCTTTCGAAATGAATTTGTATGAATAAATAAATAACCCTTTTCCTGAATAACCGTTAAAAGTTCTATTTATAATCAATCTGTTTTAAAACGCATTTTTGCCAAAAGTTGCCACTTTAAGCGAAAACTTTTATACAACAAGTTTATTTGACAGACAGATTAAAAAACCCTCGACTTTCAAGGTTTGCTTCCAATTACTACTGAAATTCTGAACCAATTTTCATCAAACATAGCTAAAAGCTACCTCGGGAGACAAGGCGATATAGATTTCAATTAAAAAACTCATATTGATATCGGTTTATTTCTTTAGGAGCTACGATGACAGATACACAGACTCACAGACATACAGACACGGCAAACTTAAAACACCCCTCTTTTTCAGCGGGGGTTAAAAACACAAACTGGTAGCAGCTAATAACGGTTAACAGAATCTAAATTATCACTTTAAACTTACTTTGGGGCTAGCTCAATAATTGTGATTAGTCCGTATAATAAATATTTCATTTATTTATTGTACTTGATGTTTTATATAATAAAGCATTGATCAACAATAATATAAGAAAATAGATAATTAAACCACTGCTATTAAAAATTATGAAAAAGAAATTCGCACAGGCGAGAGCTTGAACTTTCTGAGTACTTACTCCACTTATATATTCCAATAGCACAAGCTTAGGTACCTAAATATCCTCCATCACATTATATACAATAATTCCCTCATACATTTACGTCGGCATAGGGATTTTAACCTGTCAAACGTTTTCCATCTGCGCTTCGGAAGGGCTGTTCTATTCCCATCAAATATTTACTTTGCGTACAACACGGGTCTGACATTTTTCTCCCATTCAAATTGTCAATAATGAATGCTTTCACTGATAGACGACAGATGCCGGGGGCAGCACACTAGCAAGACATTTCAAACATTTAATTTCTTTGAATAGAACCCGTTTTAGATACGATACAGTCCTGTAGACAATGACTTTGGTTGTTGGGCGTAGCTAGGTTTCACATTCGGTGGGGTTGGAACTATTTGAGTTCTACCGCAGAATACATATGGTGCTACCATAAACCAATCACTATTTGTTTTGTTTTTTTTGGGTCAAAATCACACTGATTATATCACAGCTAGCCCCAAAGTAAGTTTAAACTTGTATTATGCAATACTCAATCAACGATACTAGTTACATTTAATAATAAATACATACTTATATCTCTATCGATAAACACCTAAGACCTAGGACATCGTTTGGCTATCGTGGAGAGTGTAGGCCAAATATTCTGGCTGCTCAGGGCAAGTATAGCTCTCGTTGTCCAGAGAGGGTCGAGCTCTTGCAGTGGAAACAAAAAAAAACCTAATTGACCATCAGGTTTATTTTGACAAAAGCAGGAGACAGCTTTTTTCGTATTGGTATTGTTGTATTCTATATGAACGAAGCTCAAGGGTCACTCAGAATTGTGTCACTCTCCATTTTGTTGAAACAAGTCGAGTACAAAGGAACCTACATAGAGGTGCAATCCACAAAATTCCACACCAAAGAATATTGTACCTACACTCAGACCTAGGTATATTCAAGACAAATATTTTTGGGGTGGGAAGCAATGTCAATGTCCTCCCCTATATACGGGCCTGTTTAATGCTGACGTTACGCGCGTCGTATCCAGTTTTATGCGTATTGTATTGAGTCGTATCGAGTTCGGTTTCCTGGTAAACATCAATTATTCTGGGGTTCATTTGTGAATTCGCATTTGTGTGCTGAATTTTAGGTGTTAGAATGACTTGCTGGTACCGACATTTATGTAAAAAATAGGACGATTTTTATTAAAATGTTCGTACTTTCCGATGTTTTTGTAGCCCAAATACCGTACCGTATATTTTTTGTTCGCTTGAAACAAGTTCAGTCCATAAAGTATCATGTAAGTATTCATTGTATTTCGTGTTGTTTTTTGTATTTTAATGTATTGCCACTTAATTAATATAAGAACTACGTACAAGAATGGAAACTCCTGGCGTCCCGCAATATCGCGTCCCGCACCTCTCTCCCGTTTTTGGGTGCGTTTGATGGCTTCGTACACTGAAACTCACACATTGACGTGTGCACGGATGTATAGTTTCATTTGTAGTAGTGGTAGGCATACATGTTACTCCGCTTGTATGAAGCGCCATAACCATGGTTTTGTCTTGTTGCTTTTGGCACTGTGATATCTAACAAACAAAAGACAACCAGAAAAGAAGGCCTTCTAGTCTTTATAATTAAGGCAAAATAATCTACGTTGAAACTTATAACGCTAGTGAATTAGATCCCATACTTTTACTAGGTATTTTGTTAGCAAATCAGTTCTAAGATTTTGAAAAATAACCTCTACTGCAGCAGCAAACTCTTAGTGAATATTATTATACAGTGACGTCGCAAATCAAAAACTAAAAATACAATAGAAGTGGAAATAATATTTTTAGATATGATTTATATTAAAATAAGCATATTTAGTCATAAAATTAGTAATTTTCGAAAATGTTTCTAGTTCTCACGCGTTGGGCACCGAAAGTAAAAATTATATGGAATACCTAGTAAAAGAAGAAAGAAGTCAAACTATAGTTTGCGTGCCTCCGTACAGTTTCTATTAGTAGATTTTTAAGTAAAGTGATATCTTTACACAGGGTGATTTTGAACCTCGTAGCGGTATTCAAAGAAAGTACTTATACATATTCTGTCATATGTATTTTGTTTCATAATAAAACCAAAGATAACAGCCGACAAATGCATACCAGAAATCTCCCATTTGAATGTCACCACCCGCTACCAGACTCGTGGCGGGTAGCGGCCGACGAGCGGGGAGGGTAACGACCGCGCGTATAGTGTAGTTAGTACGTTAACCATTTATTAGAAATTTGGGGAACAAAAATTAAAACTATGAACATCAGAAAAACAGTCTTTTTTCTTTCGATTTTGTGTTCTATTAGTGATTCTGATTACAAAACTTCAATATAGCTAGGGATGCTAAATCAATCTGTAAGTGTATCTGTGTGCTAGAGAAGAATGGAAAAGATCAGTTGGACGGTAAGGAAAACCAATGAGGAAGTATTAGAAATAGTAGGAGCGAAAAGAAGAGTGCTGGGCGAAATAGATGATAGGAGAGAGAAAATGATTGGTCACTTAATACGACATGACTCTTTATTTGAAAACATACTAGAAGGAAAGATTAAAGGTAGAAGAGGTCCAAGACGACCAACAAAGAGCTATATAGACCAACTGAAAGAAAAAGCAGGGGTCATGTCATATCAAGCACTAAAGAGTAAAGCAGAGGACCGAGAAGTTTGGAGCATACTCCACCGACAAGAGTCACTAAGCTCTTAAATAAGAAGAAGAAGTGTATAAAGGTACTTGATTGAAGGTACCAGTGCCAAGTCTACACTCTCGTTATTTTGCGCTGCAAGTGCAGTACCTAACAAGCAACGTGCCCTAGCATCTGCTGTTTTTATTACTTGCATTTTTATGCAACCTTCGGCACGCTCGCTGTCTTATAAGTATCGTTTTTTAGTTAAAAAGCTAAGTAGTAACTGAAACTAATTATTGACTCTTTTTAACCTTTTTTTTCGCACTGTTAAGCAAAGTGCTCTCCCATCTTCTTCTACTAGTCTCTTTCCCATGTAAGTCTCGACCATCCTTTTTGGAATGCGTGGGTGGAGATCGCCTCGCCAGCGCTTTTGAGGCCTGCCCGGGCAATGGTAACCAAGTTGGTAGGTTTTTACTTATTTATATTACAAAGCTCAATCAATGAAAATCAATAAAAAAAAGCTCACTTTTAAAAGAACTGATTAGTTATGATAAGTTAAAGTGAAAAAGAAATCTCCTTACTTCTGTAAAATAAAATTCTGGTCTAGACATTTAATTACTAAACACTAATTGAATCTTAGGAAGTGGCAAGTATTAATAATAGTTACAAAACTTTAATATCTTGAAAACTTGATGGAGTACCCGTACTAAGCTTTGCTTTTCTTAGAAACAGCTACTATCAACATGCTTATAATGTACCTATATGACTCTATATCCTCCTTATGTCCCCGCAAGAACAACTTAACCTATCCAAACTTGAAAAATACGTATGTTACCGGAAATGTGTTAAATTTAGGTATTGTATATGATTCCTAGGTATACATTTCCTAAATAGCAGTAAGGAAATGTTTAAATTGGGCTAAATTGGTCGCATGAACACTGTTGGCCATTGGGCCACCCCCGCCGTACAATAAGCTATACTACATCACCTGGGTGATTTATATGACTCTGTATGAACACTGTTGATGGCTAGGGGATAGCTCAAGATCCACCTCGGCCCCACCATTACCTGGGTGGTCTACATGACTCTATGAATATACTGTAGGCGGCTAGGGGTTGGCCCTTGGGACATTCCTTCCGCACCATTACCTATATTTATCGTAAACTTCTTTATCACAATTTAGGAAATGTACACATTTCCTAAATTTAAAACATTTCCGGTTACACAATGTAATAAAAAAATCCCATCATACTGCTTAATTTTAAACCCTAAAACTATTACCTACATCATTTCGGTAAATAAGGTATTTTTTTTGTGAAACAACCTGTATTTTTTTTCCTATGAACAATCTACCAAAGTACTTAAACCATAAATTACGGAGTCGTTTATCAAAATTCGCACAAAAGGTCTTACAAAAGTACAGTATTTATGATATTTTTCCGACGTGGGCACAATTTATTTCTTTGTTCAAAACATAAGAATATAAAGAAGAAACTTTATAATTAATAACACAAAGAACACTATAGAAACGTAAAATCTAGAATAAATCACTGGCCTGGGTGCACAGAATAGAGTATGAAAAAAGTCGGCGTTGATGGATGATAAACAATATTAGAAGCAATTAAATATATCACGTATTTAACATCTAAAGGATGGATCTAAAGGACATCTCCTGTATTACAAAGGAGGTACGTATAGTTATATATACGAGTTACAAAAATAAATCATAATTAACTTTTCATAATAAACACTTCGGCTTTTTTGTCAGCATCATCATCAGGTTTTTTTTAGTCTTCACTGCAGGAGCACGCCCTCTCTGTACTGCCAAGCCAGAGCAGTCAGACGATTTGGCCTACACTCTCCACGCTGGCCAGACGAATTTTATGTCAATCACAAATAAATAATTCGAAAAAAAAATAAAGTCAAAAGTCAAAAAAAAATTTTTTTTTTCAATGTAGGATCAATAAATATATCACTTATTGAAGGTCATTTTTTTATATTATTTTTAGTGCAAAAGCTACCGATACTAGCGTTACATAACTTTATTAAGTTTTCAAATACCGTAGGCGTAGGTTAATTAGTCTACAAGCCATCTAAATATATATAACTCAAAGGTGACTGACTGACTGACTAACATAGTGATCTATCAACGCACAGCCCAAACCACTGGACGGATCGGGCTGAAATTTGGCATGCAGGTAGATGTTATGACGTAGGCATCCGCTAAGAAAGGATTTTGATCAATTCTACCCCCAAGGGGATAAAATAGGGGATGAAAGTTTGTATGAAACTTTGTTAATTTTAAACCGATTGAGCTGAGACTTTGCATGCGTAAAGCTACTATGAGGTAGGCATCCCTTAAGAAAGAATTTTGATAAATTCCACCCCTAAGGGGATAAAACAGGTGATGAAAGTTTGTATAAACATACACGAGCGAAGCCGCGGGTAAAAGCTAGTTTTACATAATAATCAAAAATATGTATGTACCTTATTCCTTAGCACCACGCGTTTCTTTTAAATGGACGCCAATAATCCAAGGCTTTCATACACTTCCAGAATTTTCAGCAAAATATTTGACGGTAGTTTATCAGACGAATTAAACTGAATATTATGGGGTTCGGTCCCAGAGCCGCTTTTAATTTATAAATGAGAATTAAGATATATTAAGCTTTCAGGTTGTTTCTTCTTCTAAAGAGAATTGAAATTAGAATAGGCACTAGCTGGTCGATTTCAACTGGCCTAAAATTAGCCTCAAAGAAACAGTTTACTCTCAAACAGTAGACAGAATAATAAACTTTGTTCTTAACCATTTGACACGGTTTGCCCGTGTCGCCCGAATAGAGATATTTTTATATAAGTAGTACTCCTAATTAGATTACATATAGATACAGACAGAGACCTATGGATTAATTTATCCAAATGACTGATTATTCCCTTCGGGATAATAATGTAGTAGCAAGTTGTTAAGCTAGTGAAATGATCCAAACTCCCTCCATAAGTTACAAGTGTACGAGTCCGTGTAATAAGGTGCGTTACAATATCCCGCGGCGGTGCCTTATCTTACCGCGTTTGTTCACGTTAATTGCTGTGTTGTTGTATTGTATTAACAAACTCCTTGGTATGTAATATTAGGGATTGTGCTATCTATTTTTTGTTGTGTATCAGTGTTTTGCTTTTCTTTGAAATTTTGATACCATAATATCAAGTTCCACAAACGACTAACTTAATACACAAACGACTCTCCTTTTTATTGGTAATCGGTCAAAAGTATTTTTTTTAGATAAACAGGAATTACTCTTAGACCAACATTCTATTGGCCATATCTACACGCCCATCTAAGTTCATGACGCTACGATCAAAAATGCTTAGTGTTATCGTCGAATAAACATAACCAACCCATAAACATACAAATGCCGGATTTTTAACCAGTCGGGCATATTTTAATGTCAGAAAGGTATAATTTGACCTTTTATGGGATATGACCTTTTATACCAGGGATAATAAACGTGCCAATGGTCTTACAACCCAGGATGCTCAAGACCGTGCGAAGTGGAAAAGAAAAAGCCGTAACATGCACCCCAGGCTTCACAGCATTACAGCTGAAGATGCAACTTGGGAATGCGCTGAGATGAGAGAAAGTGAGAGAGGTTAATTTGATCAAAACATTGTTAGCATATTACTATGTGCGAACCATACAGTAAGCAAGTTAGTTGGCTAGTTTCCAACAAGTCAAATCAGTACTTATAACGTCAAAACAAACATTGTGTATGAGATATCGTATTGTGACGTCATAGTTTCTTTAAATAGCGCTCTTAATGTCAGTTTTTTTGCATTAATAAATCTAAAACCACGTGAAAAAGGATGTGATCTATGACAAGTGTCATTATTTTGTGACTTTTTATTTTATTATCAGTACAAAATAATTTATTTTTATCCTACTCAACATCTCCTTCTCAGCTGCATCTCTTGCCGCGCAGATAATAAAAGCCGATCGAGACAAAGGGTGAAAATGATAATCATGTTAATAGGCATTGCGTCTAGCAACCCATCACTATTTGATTCCTTTTCCATCTTCTCACTTATTATAACGCTAAAAGTGGCCTTTCGATCTTGCGTCTCTAGGCTATGACAGCTTAGATCCGCAAAATCTAAAATGCTCTGTCTGCCTCGTTAGGGATAAAGACGTGATAATGTATGTGTATACACCCCACATCCCTATTTGGAGCCAGGTAGGAGTTAGGTAGCAGGTGTGAATAGAAAATTAAACCGCTGCCCTAAAAGGTTCTGTGAGCGAAATAAAGGAGAAAAACAAGGGTGGAGCGAAGCGAATGGTGATTGTATGCTATCTGTCGAAGATGTCTGGGACTTGTGCCGTTACTTCAAGGTCCAATTGTACCTTGTAATTGGAATAATAAACGGTTTTCAATTTGTTTGAAAACACTAGGTCTTTCATCAAACTGTTGTTGCAGAAGTCGGCTCATGCTATTTCGGGAAAGTAATTAATATTTTTTTACTTTTATCAAATGAAGCTACCAGTTGATTAACTAGACAAACAACCGTACCGTACCATAGGGATGCCCATGAGACCCTATAAAAACAAAAATCCCAACGTGAACTGAAAAGAATACGAGTATAACGGTCGAATGTTGTTTTTTTAGCATTTCTCATTCCAAATTACATAAAAATATATACGTATGTTGTATATTTTTGTAATTATTTTATAAAATTATTTATTTTGAAACCGCCCTCAATATGTTTTGAATAAAGAAAATTTAGACAGAATTTCTTTTTTCATATTGATATACCTTTTATTTTGAAATCTATCAAGCCTTTTCGGCTGCAGAACATGCTAAAAAATGTTAATACTTGACGTAAACACTCCAAAAACATAATCATCCTTGAACAACTAATATTTAAAATATTATATAATATATATTATATATAGACATATTATATACAATAATATTATATAAGATACATCTCCGCCACATTTCGCGGTGGTGAGGCGTTCTCGACAAGGTTTCAGCAAGGTAAGGTAACAAGTCAACAAGCAAAATACGGAAACGATGAATAAAGGCCGCGTCAAGTCACACTTTAAAAATCTTTGGAAAAGGCGTACCTACTCGTATGTCCAGCAATGGACTTCACACATCTGAAATAATGACTATATAAAAAGGTTCTTATTTTGCTATATATTCGATATGATTATGTATATTTTATGCAATAGCTAAATCATTGTTAGATAACGCGTAACAACCCCCTAACATAATATCTCACTTCTAAAGCGTGTCTAAATTCTAGAATTACTGCTTAAATACAACATTTGCTGATGGCAATGCCTACGTGGCTATTAACAACTCCAAAACATAAATTTCAAGTTAGATTATCATCGGTGTTCTAAGGTACAAGTTGGTGTTATATATGACCTTTGTTTATCAAATAAGACGGCAGATAAGCCAAACTATGTCTCTTTGAAGTAATTTGCAAGCGAGATATTTGCTGTTAGTAAATAGTTTAATTTAATTAAAGTACGATTGTAATAAATTGTTTTACTTATTCAAAAACTTATCTGTAAAGATTTTTAAGTACACAGGATAAGTAGTGAAAGGCAGAACCTCGCACTGTTATCCCATAGATTAAAAAGTTCTATATGCAGGTAGAATTTAGACCTAAAATCGAAATGAAAGTGCAACGAAATCGCCGAGGACAACCCAGCTTTCGATATTTTTGTACCTAAACTGGCTTTATATATAAAAATTCTCAAAGATATCCTTTATCAAAACCCGACAGTCTAAACACTAGTACTCTCGGTTTGTATAGTGTAATATACTTAGGGTAATATATTTAATAGCTTTCTTTTTTCTCGCTTTCTCATTTTTATAATTATAAAGATTAACATATTGTAACTAATATTTAGACGTTTTAAACTGTAAATTTTATACTTTTATTTTTTACCTAATTTAAGTACCTATTAATAAAGTTTAGTTACCACTTGTTTGTAACTCTTCAAGTTAGTTCCTACGTAAACACACTTTTGTGAAATGCAACCTAGGCTGTAACATTTCTGATTTGTTTATCTTGTTTTTGAAATACATAGTTGTAATCTGTTGTGTGTGTCAATAAATAAAATAAAAGTAAAAAAATATAATACTGCCTGAGAAATTGAAAACGTAAATATGATTAGTGAGTAATAACAACTACAGTGTAGTGCCACGCTCAAGCAAATTTTTTACGACAATTTGATAGATAACAATTTGAATGACCTCTTAAAAAAAATTACACTCTCAAATGTCATAATTTGGGTGCATTTGATACATACTAAAACAAATTAACATTATTTTAAATTTCACTAATGACTATTTATGACATAACAATGTTTTCCTAATCTCAATCTCGTAAGTAACAACATTACGTATTTGGAGAAAATGCTGCAGTGCAGTTCGTTGTCGCTACTTCTGTACTTGCGTTTAGGAAGCGGTACTAAACTAAGCTGTAAGCAAATGATCTGAAGTCAACAACTTTTAAGAAATCGAATGAAAAAATTGACAATTGTCAAGAGATAAAATATCCAAAGATAAATAAACGATTTTGACTTTGCCTTTGATTTTGATCATATTTACGATATGAAAAGTCTACCTTCTTATTTATTTGTATGTCCTTTTAGCCTTCTTTTGCACCTTAAGTTTTATGTTATGACCTCAGGTTTTGTTAACCTAAGAGCTTGCTCTTGTCGGTGGAGTTAAGTGGAGATACCTCTATTCCTCTCTTCCCTCTGCCATCTTTTTAGTGCCTTGGTAGAACCTTACTCCTAACCCTTCCTTAACTTGTTGGAAAAACTTCATACTTGGTCATTTCATTTCATTTTCGTTTCCCTTTTATTTTTCTTTCTACTATTATTCTAAATAGGTTGGCATGTCTTATTAGATCATCTTCCATCTTCTATTTTCAATAGTTTTTAAAAAATTTCTTCTCTCTCCCACTCTTTCTAGAACCTCCTCATTGCTTATTCTGTTCATCCAGCTTATTTTCTCCATTCTCCTCCAGCACCACATCTTGAACGCTTCTATTCTTTCTCTGTCCTGACCTCAGGTTATGACCTATAAATTCATGGCTTCAAAGAAACTATTTGTTCAAAAAAGCAATTCATGAAAACGTACCCGAAATCAAGAAATAAAGCGTTGTGCCTTATTAAACGCGACATTTTTTAAATGTCGAGTTACTTGCGAATAAGGCAGCGTATGTTCTATTTGCAATATAATTTGTCGTGCACAAAATCGCAGCTGGTTTTCAGTGTAGATACAAAACACTGAAGTCTAGAAGTAAATCAAATTAATTAATGCTCTGGTTGTAGATACAATACATACATTGCACATCGCTATTTCATTTCATTCATCATGTAGACTCTTAGCTAAGCGTTTTCTTTGCTCTCAGAACAGCTTGGAAGTAAGGGAAACTAGGTCATGATATAATAAAAAAATAAATCCGGCCAAGCGAGTTAAACTCGCGTGGAGAGGGTTCCATACAATTGATTGAATTCTTATAGGTTTTCCTGTAATCTACAAACAATGAACTATATTTTGTATTTTTTTCAAAATTTTAGGCTTAGTAGTTTCGGAGATCAGGGTAGGAATGGTAAATTTTCGTCTTCTTTCATGAATAAAATCAAAACTATTTATTTAACAATTATAACAAAAATATATTTAAGATCCTCATAACGAGCCCTTTCATTTGATATATTTTTTTTCCTAATTTGTCCCCTAAAATTACCCTTATTTTAAAAAAATTGTTTACTTTGTACATATGTTTGTGTCATAGGATTACACTATCCTGCCAAATTTAACCTGATTCGGTCCAGTAGATTTGGAGCAAATTGGCTGTGACAGACGAACTGACAGACAGACGCACGAGTGATCCTATAAGGGTTCCGTTTTTTCATTTTTTGTACGGAACCCTAACAAGGTATTCTCTTCCCACTGTACCACTGATTGTTCTTGTCAATTTTAAGAACTTTCTCAATTCATATAAAATACTAACTAAACTAACTTAACTATTTCGTATATCGTGTGATTCATCAGTTGAATTTTTTATAAATTTATATATTGAATTATTAGTTCATGATTAGTTTGTAATGTAAAAAAATTGCACTTTGCTCGGGTAGTTCAATCACACACAGTGGCAACACTCAACACTGATGACGTATTCCTGGGCTTATCACGCAACCAACTTCACAGGAAGAGAATATCATGTTTTATGAATATACCATGACATAGGTAATCATGCAGGTCTTCATCGTTCAAGCTCCTCCTCTATACGTTCCGTAGTTTCGTATCAGTGCAGCGACGCCGTGGCACTTGTTGTGAACACACATTTCAGTATTTACTTAATAGGGTATGTGTACACTCGACGACGTGGAGTTCGTGACAAGACCGGAGTGAGGCGTCTTATGTGAGGCTAGAGCTAGAGCCGCAATGTTCTATTGTACAGCTAAAACGTGCTTTCGTAGACACACAACTTTAGATTTTCTGTTATATTTATCCTCAGATCATAGCAACTATACATTATTCTCGGGTATTTCGTCTTCTTCAATTTTACTATTTTATATTATTTTTTAGCCGTAGTAAAATACTACTCATATATCAACTATGGAGACAAGTACATATACTGTGAATAAAATTAACTGGCCATATACTAAAAAATATCACCAACTGCCACACACAACCATCAAAACCAAGTTTGAAGACGTGGGATTGTACTGGTTTATAACTATAAACTAAAAATGCTCCAAAAATGATAATTATGTAGATATACGAGTAGCTTTGAAGTGTATCCATTACGGTTCTAAATAAATATCTCTTGAACATTCTTTTGAATCCCAAAAGCCAACTAAACCGATTGGAATCATACAACGTGGCTTACAAAAGCACCTATTTTGATTTTATAAGTACCTCCTGTCACGTTTCGCGCCTAAAGTGGCAGCCATCTTGCGACCGCCATCTTGAAACGTGACGCTTGACGAGTGACGGGCTTCGTACTCTTCCCTATTTAAATTCGCCCTCTTTTATACGCGAGCTATTTCATTTTAACAAACAGGATCTAATTTATTGGAGGGCCTATTGTTGATGCATTGTAATAAAAGAAAGCGTCTGTTTTTTGTATAACCTTAATGAGGGAGAGGACGAAAGTTCCCAGTTGACTCCATTTTTCTCACGGTACTTTGTATAATGTAATAAATGGAAACAATTTATTGCGACATTACTCTTTTTGTTTAGAGTATCTATATAAATCTACTAACTGGTTGGTTTATTAGAAACATTTTTATTTTATTTTTTTAATATAAAAAAGTGGTTAAGGGGGGGATATCATCTATCAGCACGAAACAGCACTTTTCTATGCTGCTATCTTTTTCTGTCGCTCAGAAGTGTCATTTGCTAGAGCGAGAGAGAGCGAAGGAACACTTCAGCACCGGCCGTGCTGCAGCGTTCCGTCGCTCTCTCTCGCTCTAGCAAATTACTGTTCTGAGTGACAGAAAAGGATAGCAGCATAGGAAAGTGCTGTTCCGTGCTGATAGATGAGATCCAACCCTAAAAGCAACAACAAACTTTTTCGATATTTGTTCACTTCATTAACATTTTTAATTACATACAAGAGTTTTGAATAAAGTTCACGTCTGTAAAAATGGCTTAATTACTTATAGAAAAATAAACACCAAAATTTTATTTTATTATACCTCTATAAAATATTTATATGTATGAGATAAACATTATAAACAAGTTCAAGGACACCATTTCACGTGGCTGTTTTTATTATATGAAAGTTGCGTGCATATGAAACATGACATGTAACTGTGAAGACGGTCGGGGTATTCGAGATCACAGGACTTGACTTTCACAAGCCACGTCACTCAATTTAAATGGATTAAGAAGGATTCCTATGATGAATTACATTTATAGAATTTATAAATATAATTCATCAAAGGAATGTGTAGAATTCAAACTCTTTACGCTAAGACTTGGAGAAAATCCCCAGACCTCCATTTATTATACTGGTTTTAAATGTACCACCAACATTATACTTGAGGGGGTGATTCTGACTCTGTATACGAACAATTTTTCACCAAACCAATGCATCTTTAAATAAACGGGCAAGTGCGAATCGGACTCGTACATGAAGGGTTCCGTACTACCGCACGCTGAAGAAACACGTTTCTTGTATGACGACCCCCTTTAATTTTAACTTTATCTTATTTTTAGTATTTGTTGTTATAGTGGTCATAATAATACATAATTGGAGAAAATTTCAAGTATCTAGTTAATGCCATTATAAAGATCGAGTTAAAAACGCTGAAAAAAACACGTTTTTTGTATGACGACCCCCTTTTATTTTAAATTTAATCTTGTTTTTAGTATTTGTTGTTATAGCAGCGATAATAATACATAATCTGTGAAAATTTCAAGTATCTAGTTAATGCCATTATAAAGATCTAGTTAAAAACGCAGAAAAAACACGTTTTTTATATGACGACCCCCTTTAATTTTTAACTATTTTTTATTTTTAGTATTTATTGCGGCCACAGTAATACATAATCGGTAAAAATTTCAAGTGTCTAGCTATTACGGTTCAAGAGATAGAGCCCTGTGACAGACGGACAGACAGACGGACAGACGAGTCTCAGTAATAGGGTCCCGTTTGCACCCTTTGGGTACGGTACCCTAAAATTGACTTTTGCATACAAATTGGCTGGTCAGCTGATCTTGTTTGTATGAAAAAACAACATATTTATTTAGGAAACCTTGTTCAGATTGACGGACTGAGTCACCACTAAAACTTTATTTCGACCGTAAATTTACAGTATAAGTCTACTTATTGCAGATATACAACGTGGAAGGGACATACCCGTATATATCGAACCAAGAGCTATACTAGATCGCTAAAGTATAATGAAAAAATAACAGACAAAAAAAAAATACATTCGCATACAAATCGGGGCGGCTGCACACTTTTGAATACGGAAATGTCGAATTTTTTATTGTTTTTTAGATGATAAGTAGTTCATTATACCATAATGATCTAATATAGAACATTGTTCGATTTATTACGGATATGTCCCTTTCACATTGTATACAAGAATAATACTATGTTCTTATTTTATGTGAGTAAAGACAAAAAGCCGTTCTCCCTATGTTTGGACAGGAACGACATTTTCGAGCATACAAAGGACCTATGCAAACATACTACTTTTATGCAGCATAAAACAGCTGCGAACCAGCACTATATTTCGCAGGTATTTTAATAATCCTTATAGGCCTATGCCCAGCAGTGTGCAGTACTATTATATTTTCATATGACACATACCTGCCCAGCACTTATCATAGGACAAATAACGAACTACTCTCGAAGTAACGCAGCAGGTATCAACAGTAACTAATAAATAAGGTCTTATTTTTTAATCGACTTCAAAAAAGGAGGAGGTTATCAATTCGACTGTATGTTTTTTTTTATGTATGTTCGTTACGATATCTTCGCCTATCTTTGTGAAACGATTTTGATGATTCTTTTTTTATTTGAAAGCCTTTACTATCAAGTTGGTCCCATTTTAATTTGGTGAAGATATGATGAAGAACTTTGGAGATATGGCCGAAACTTCTAAAAAAAAACGACGGGTTGCACTCCGGGAGTGCCGGCAGAATTGGAAACTTGAATATTAACGTTGTGCATTTTTTAATATTTTGGAATTGTTAGGGAATAATTTTGCACGAATTGCTTTAATTATCAGTATAAAAGTACTATCATTTATGTGGTAAAATACAATATTTATTTATTGCGCTATCGTACACAAACATGACAATTTATTTTACATTAAAAAGTGTCCTGGCGCGAGTTTAACATTTTTCACCTATTACAAAAAAAGTGCACAACGCCGCTAAAGAAGTTTTCACTTCAAAAAGGTTTGGGCTCGTCCGATATTTGAACCCGGGACCTCTCGCACCCTAAGCAAAAATCATACCCCTAGACCAACGAGCCGACTGACAGGTCGAAATTATAGTATGAATACTTCCTCTCCTACGCCGCGCCGGCTGTCATCAGTCTTATGAATTCTCGGTCAGGACACGTGTCCTGGCGCGAGTTAAACATTTTTTACCCATTACAAAAAAAGTGCACAACGCCGCTAAAGAAGTTTTCACTTCAAAAATTGAATTCGGTTGTTTTTTTTGTTTAAAATTTAATTATTAATAATGAGGTCTTATATTCTTCCATGCTAGTCTAAAAGAAATGAAAAAAAAAATATGTTCCAGCTGCTTCTTTTCGTAGAAGCCGATCGAGGGAATGGGCAAAAATGCAAATCTTATCGTAATAGGTGATGCAGCTAGAAATCCATCACTATTTTGATTCCTTTTTCCACCCTCTCGCCCGCCATCACGCTAAAAGTGGCATTTGAATCTTGCGTCTCTACGCTCAGTCTGCTTGACTCAAGACGCTATGTCTACCCCACTAGGGATAAAGACGTGAAAGTATGTGTGTATGTATTTATCCATCTATATATTACCTATGTGGACTAAAAATAGCGTTCCTTTACAGTGTGCTAGTAGCTAACACTGGTTTCAGGTTTCATATCATCAATACGGTGACAAAATTGCTGGTTTCCGAAGAAAGTTTCCTACAAGCTATATAAGGTGCATTATTGCTCTTTGGTCTCCTGCTTAATCGGGCGCACACACTTACACAATCACCCTTTATGCGTAGCTCTTTATCAGGAAAACGAGATACGATGCAAGGGCGGATCCAGAGTCATGAGGGCTATGTTACGACCACGCCTGGGATTAGTCTTTTACTTTTGTTTATACAGGGTCTTACAAAATATAATGAAACTATTTTAAGGGTGAATTCCGTCTATAATACTAAACAACATTACCTATGGAATATATATCGAAATATGAAATATAATTTTTTGCCCCTCTTTGGGTAAGTAATAGTACTTAGTAAAGCTTTTTTGATTTGGAAGCTGTAACGGCCAAGCGATTGAACCAGAGGCACTGGCTGTCTCTGTAAGGCACCAGTTCAATTCTCACTTGGCGCGACTAGTACCTCTGGATTTTCCTTAAGTGCCGTCATTTTCAACTGTCAACTACCACCTTTTTTTTAATTTAATTTATTGACACACAACAGATAACAACTATTTCAAAAACAAGATAAACAAATCAGAAATGTGCACATCGTGAGAAAACCTGCACACAATCACTAGTGTGTGATTATTACTAAATCTCAGCTATGTTGCCCCCCCCCCCCCCCCCCCCCCCAACTCGAGGACTGTATCCGTCATTGATACAATAGAACTCTCACTCACATCAGCGCCACTCATGGCATCTGTCACAAAAAAAGGCTAAGGACAATAAATTCTCGCGTACGAACGACGTTGAGTTATAAGATGGCACACTGAGATTATTTGCGCTGACTCGGCATTATTTATAGCTTAATATTATGTTAAATAAACTTCGCAAGCCTTTCGCTCTACCTTTGTTATTTTTCTGAGCTCAGTTTCGCATTTTGTTGAAAATATTTGCTTTGTGGAGTTCTGAAACGTTGTCTTTGAATACGCGGTGAATGACAGTAAGGAGAAAAGCGTCTAGGTTTAATTTACTCGAAAAGCCAAGCCACAATACATGCAAGTTTTTCTACAAAAATTAGAAAAAATACTGCTGCGAACTAGGTACTATTCAAAATCTTTCTTTAATAAATACCTCTTATAAAAATTGTGCACTCATGTGATTTACTCTGGTATATAAATTTTATAGGTCTTCAAGATTTCTAGTATAGTATATCAAGGTTAGTTAGGTTGTAGAGATAATAATATGTGTTTATTGTGATGTAAAATATTATAGGTACATACTTACTTAAGTCTTTGTTGTTACAGGTAGATATATCTAGTTCAATCTTGTCAAAGAATTTCACAGAACTTGCAGCTCAAACCGCAAGAAGTGACGTCACACTGTTCCTGAGAAGGCTTGTGGTATCAGGTTTGCGAGAGGTCACCTACTTCACAAGTTGCCGCTTTGAAATGCTGTCTCCAGGATTCCAACTTTGTTTTCCGTGTAGGAAATTTAATAAGGACTTCTTTGGTAATCTGCCTATATGCAGCATATTGAAGATGTGCCAGCGTGCAACGGAGCGCAGTTAGGTGTCATCACACAAGGAACACCACACTGCGCTCCATCACCAAGATAACTGATGTTTAAGTAATAGCGGCTAAATTAAAATGGGATTGGGCGGGTCATGTTAAGACATCATAAAAGATGGGCTTATATTACCACCAACTGGACTCCAGATGGTCGAAGAGGAGAGGAAGACCAAATAATGATGGGCGGACAACCATACACGGTCAGAAAAAGAATGGCAGATCACGTCTAGATACCGCAAAAGATAAAAACAAAGTTGAGAGGCTTTTGCCAACAATGGGACCTAGTAAAAAAAAATGAAAACTTTGATTGATACAAGCAGATATCAATGCGGTGTTACTTTGCAATATTTCTATTATACCCTCTCTTATATCGAGCCTTATTTCTGAGTAAGTGTATACATTTATCATTCTCGTCGGTATAAATTTATCATTCTCACCAGTATTATCATTCTCATCAGCATAAATTTATCATTCTCGTCAGTATAAATTTAACATTCTCATCGGTATAAATTTATCATTATCGTCTTAATATATTTATTAATCTTGTCGGAATAAATTTATCATTCTTGTCAAATACGTGCTATACTTTACAATCCTAATCATTTTGAGTAGTAGATCGAAAATATGTAATGATATAGATAAAGATACCTGCTAATGTACCTGCTATTGGTTTTCTGTCTCATAAAAGCAGTTCGTGTTATTTAATCATATTCCTTGAATCTCGCAAACCTTTAATACCCTTTACATCTCTTAGATTTCCAAGAAGCCTTGTTTGAATATTTAACGATGAGTTTTGAATGCCTACGTTGATGTAAATGCTTCGGAACAGGTGTACTGCTGTCAAAAGCTTTGATAATTACGTTTGGATTTGTTAACGCTTAATAAACGCTTAATCCGTATCTTGTTAAATATGTTTATATCTATTTATGTGGACTAATTACCTTTGACGTTATAAAAAAGAAAATTTGATATACTTTTATGATTTATGATTTAGTCAATAAGGATTTCAGATGTAGTCTTTTAGATAGAGGATGGTCAATGGTTTGTAGCCGGAAAAAATTACATCATGTGAAGTCGAAAACAAAGGTTCTTTCGCAATGGTATTCTAATTAGTCAAATATTTAATTTCCAATCTTTTAACCTGACTACGCCAGAAGGAGGGTGATGTTTTTTTTTATGTTGTAGGACGGCAAACGAACAAGCGGGTCACCTGATGGTAAGTGATCACTGCTGCCCATGGACAACTGCAACACCAGGGTTATAACAAGAGTGTTACCGGCCTTTCAGGGCCCTCTCCAGGGGAAAGGGGGGGGTTCTCCGGCTTTTCGAGTGAATGTATGTTTTCTTTGGCACGCTCTACAGCCTAAATGGTTTGATGGATTGAGGCTTGAGAGGTGTCGTTAGGTTCGTCTTAAGTTCTATATTTCTTTCACGTGCGCGCTACGTCGCGTCTCGCTGTGAATTGACCCTTAATTGTGAGAGTGATACTGAGTATATCAAAAATAAATAAAAAACAAAATAGCGGATTTTTGCAACATATTATATTATACAGGCTGACTTTTTATCCACCAGCCAAATTTATGGAGAAGTTCAGTCCATGATATGAACTACTTTCCATAAAAACAATTAAAGATAAACTAAAATAAAAATTCACCTTCCCATAAAAATCAACGCTCAGCCAAACGGATTTTGTATGGGAGGACGAAAAAAATTTATCGATTTTTAATAACTTTTTTATAGAAAGTAGTTCAGTATCATTGATTGAGCTTGCTCCAAAAATTTGGTTGGTGTTTAAAAAGTCACCCTGTATATCAATCTCGCTCATCCGAGCGTGTACCTGTTTGCATGTCTTTTATTTATTTATTTATTTATTTACACTTTATTGTACACACATACAAATGTAATAATACAACAGGCGGACTTAATGCTAAAAGCATTCTCTAACAGTCAAACCTTTGGGTTGATTGCAATCGGGTTTTTTGTTTTTTTTTTAAATAATTACTTGTTTAAGAGTTTTGAGAAATATGTCTTTTTCAAGCGGCACAGAATTAATATTAAGGCGAAGATATAGGCAAATGACCTTGAAGTAGCGCCCTCATTTGAAATAAATTGTTAACTCGTAAATATGGAGACAATTTCCATATTGCTCTTCGTCATGCACTAGATAGCCCTTTAAATTATTTTATAAACCACCGTTGAAAGTATTTACATTAGTCCGTCTAGCTTTAAAACTTGCCTCCGCCAAAAGTGGCCACGGCAAGTTTTAAAGCTAGACGGATCATCAATAATAGTTTTAACGGCAGTTCATAAAATAATTTAAAGGGCTATCTAGTGCATCACGTTGAGCAATATGGAAATTATCACCATATTTACGAGTTAACAATTTATTTCACACTTCAAGGCCATTTGCCTATATCTTCGCCTTAATTTTGTACAGAGTTACGAATGAAGTGCTGTCGTATACCTACTAGAATACGAAGCGGTGGTGGCCAACTGGATGTGCGTCTGATAGACACAAGTTCCTCACTAGCCGCGACTTGTACCCCTGGAAAATAATATATATGTCGTAGTTGGATGGTATAAACCGCTAATTCACGAAACCTCTAGTTGTTTGGCATTACAGCTCGGTTTTGTTAAACAGCCGATAATCGTTCAGCTGGATTGTCTAAGATTGCGCAACGTGTTACGTTCATTCAAACCACTAACCACGTTTCCAAACGGCTAGCGGTTTTGTGAAACAGTAGTGGTAATCCGCTGTTTGACAAAACCATTAAACAATCCAACTGTGACACATGCATGATAAGGATTTGGTGTAGGGTTACCATAATGAAATATAACTGGGTGTATATTAGAATACAGATTTTTCGACATTGAATTTCATTTTCCAGACAACTATTTCACGATTTTTATTGCTATAGGTGTGCCCTAACCTAGTAAAATGGATAGAACTTTTCTAGCACTCGCCGGCCGCTAACGCGGCACGCTCGCTCGGCTCGTGCGTGTGTTAGTCGCAGTTCTAACCTAACCTAACCTATAGGTTTATGCTAACCTACTAAAATGGATAGAACATTCCTAGCACTCGTCGGCCGTTGCCGCGGCACGCAGGCTTCGCTCGCTCGCTATTGCCACTTCGTAGGCATTCTACATTGTATATAATTTCTTTAGATAGAATTGTTCAACAACTTCTCTAGCCGCATGGATGAATACAAGTCGATCATTCCATCCCGCGTATTAGGGTTCGTTGTTTTACAAAACCGAGCTGTAATGCCAAACAGCTAGAGGTTTAGTGAATTAGCGGATTATACCATTCAACTGCGACATATACACTACGCGAAAAGAAACGACACTTAAGCATGTGTGCACGTAAAATCGCTTGCGGTGGGTGGCTGGATGTGCGCGGTGGCCTTGAGAGGCGCGCGGGGCGTGGAACTCCCTGTCGCCGGCTGGTTGGGCCGAGGGCTGGTACCTAGTTCGCGTCTCTCTCACGCACCGCATGATATTCCATTTCGGTTCGGTATCAACCCTAGCGTTACGTTCTCCGGCTCAAGGTCACCGACGTTCGAACTCTCACGTACAGGGAGTGTCGCCGCTGTACCTCTGGGTTGTACTCATGTACGGTCATTTTCAACTACCACCACCTGCTTCCGGTGGAAGGGAAGATCGCAATGAAACCTACACACTAGTTCACTTTATAATATAATTACATAAATGACTATTGTTACTCGATGCCGATCATTGTGCTACGTGAGATGCCTTTATGCAGCTATAAATATCGGATACCAGTATTAGCTTTTAACATACTCGTTAGAGAAGAGAAGATTAAAGTAAAGTCTGTATGTACCTATCTACTTAAGTATGTAAGACTTAGGTATCTCTTTAAAATCTCTGAATAGAGATAACAATATAGATTTATTTATTCCAAAAATATAATACATTCCATGCTGGTCTGGGAGGAAAGAAAAAACATAGTATGTACCAGCTGCTTCGCTTCCCGTACAGATTGTAAAATCCGATCGAGGAAATGGGCGAGAATCTGAATATGCGGCTAGCAAGCCATCACTATTTTGATTCCCTTTTTTCATCTTCACGCCCAAGATCACGAGGCCTGTTTTACGGCCCTAGGCTCTGTCTACCCCGTCAGGAATAGAGACGGGATAATGTATCTGTATCCAAAAAGAAACGGGACCTTAAGAGGAAACCTCAAGGACTAGAGAAATGTAAAATAGGTATTTGTAAAATCTATTGCTGTCGCGCTGTGCCCAAACTACATACAACCGAGCAAGTGCGATAGAGACATACCTACTGCAACTTGGATTGAAAATACCTATTAAAAGAACAGAAAGTAGTCACCTGATTTCTTTCCAAAACTTAATTAATATAAGAACTTTTTTTATTACGAACTAACAAAGACTTGAGCGGTGTTCCTATGTTTTAATTTTTTTATAGAATCTAGTCAAATTTGTTTTCTGGATGTTTGAACACAGCAGAAAATAAGGCCATTTTTTTAGATTTTTGAACGTTCATATCTCTTTTAATAAATAATTTATAAAAAAAAGAAAACATAGGGACATGCTAATAGTGGCTATAGATATTCAGGAAAAAAATATAACTCTACAGGCACTATGGAGGAAACAGGGGACTACGTTTGTATGGAAAAACGGCCCTTCTGTTTCGTTTTAAACTTTAATTTATTCGAACATCAATTGATTACTCATTGTCTACATCATCCTTAGAACACGCCCACGAGTCAAATTGCTCCAAGACGGTATATTCACTAGTATTTCCTTCCTCAAACTTCAGGACCCTCATCAATTTCCGTGTTTGTACCGTTTTGCGCTTGAACAAAGGAGGTAGCTTGTTGTTTATAATGAATAGTGTCGATAATGATAATGATACTGCAATAATGCTAATAAAAAATTTATCAGTTATTATAGTAGGTAAACTTGTATGGGCCAGCCATTATTTTAAAGTCCATTAAGAGGAAACACTATGGTTGAGAGAATTGAAAAATTGATATTTGTAAAATCTTTTGCTGTCGCGCTGTGCCCGAACAACAACCGAGTGCGAAAGAGAAAACTGCAGCTTGGACCGACAATACCTATAAAAAGTAAGTACACAAAATCAACGTTTCGTAGTCCCCTGAATTTTTCCTGCAAAATTTAAAACCGAATTCATTTCTATTTTCATTAAAAATAATTTAATCTCGTCAAATTTGTTTGCTAGATGTTTGAATAGTGGAAAATCTTGCAAATTTTTTAGGTATACGAAGGTACGACCTCTTTTAATATTTAAATTAGTTATGAAAAAAAAAACATAGGGACATGGGACATGCCACTATATCCATAGATTTTTTTTAGAAAAATCATTGTTCTACTCACTATCCGGCGAAGAATCAGGGGAATACGCTTGTATGGAAATATTACCCATCAATTTCCTCTTACGGTGCCTTTTTAGGGTTCCGTACCCAAAGGCTGCAAACGGGACCCTATTACTGAGACTCCGCTGTTTGTCCGTCTGTCTGTCCGTTTGTCACAAGGCTCTATCTATTGAACCGTAATAGCTAGAAACTTGAAATTTTAACAGATTATGTATTACTATGGCCGCTATAGCAACAAATACTAAAAATAAAAAAAAGTTTTAAATTAAAGGGGGTTGTCATACAAAAAACGTGTTTTTTCAGCGTTTTTAACTAGATCTTTATATTGGCATTGACTAGATACTTGAAATTTTCACAGATTATGTATTACTATGGCCGCTATAACAAAATACTAAAAATAAAAATAAAGTTTAAAATTAAAGGGGGTCGTCATACAAAAAACGTGTTTCTTCAGCGTTTTTAACTAGATCTTTACAATGGCATTAGCTAGATACTTAAAATTTTCACTGTTTATGTATTACTATAGCCGTTATAACAACAAATACTAAAAATAAGATAATGTTCAAAAATAAAGGTGGATGTCATACAAGAAACGTGTTTTTTCAGCGTTTTTAACTCGATCTTTATAATGGCATTAACTAGATACTTGAAAACTTACCGATTATGTGTTACTATGCCTTCTATAACAACAAATACTAAAAATAAGATAAAGTTAAAAATACTTCAGCGTTTTAAAACATTGTACGGAGGTACGGAACCCTTCATATACGAGTCCGACTCGCACTTGCCCGTTTATTTTATTTATCGTAATTGTTTAAAATCTTTTTATACATTTGTACAGTATTTCCTTCCTCAAACTTTAGGGACCCTCGTCAATTTTCGTGTTACCTAAGGCGCTTTAACAAAGGACTTGAGGCTTGTCATTTTGTACTCGTAATATGTCAAAAATGACACTGTAATGACACAAAAAAAATATATTTAGCAGTTATTACATTAGCCATAGTCTTCAATGATTGTTTTAATGTTAATTATCGTGACTATTTTAAATTTTGTAATTGTAAATGTCAGTTGGTGCAACAACGTTTTTTTTATTGTATTTTACCCTCAAACCACCTGGAAGAAAATAATTTCTGTCTAGATAGAAAATACATAAATGGGTGCAGTAGGGGCAGGCCTAAAAAAAGATGGATGGAATGCGTAAGGAATGATATTGGAAGTATGACGAGGGGTATAGAGACGTGGAGAGACAAGTCATACTCCAGATAATGGAAAATGGCAAGTAAGATGATGATGCTGATTTAAGAAGCAATGGTTTTTTCTGTCAATTGCATAAAATATCTGCGCTCTTTAATTTGTTAGCATACTCATTGGGGGACTTATTTAGGGGGCATTTTTTTATGAATATAAAGGTAAGTGTTTAAGCACTAATAAAGTTTAGCTCGTTGAAGTGGCAGTGGGCGGGACATAGCGCGACGAACCAATGTAGATGGAGCGAAAAGGTTATCGAATGGCAACCACGTACTGGCAAGTGAGGCGTAGGACTCCCTGGGTGGGTGTCAAGGTGGTCAAATGACCTGACCAAGGTCGTTGGAAAGCGCTGGATATAGGCCACTCTAGATCGGTCCTTTTGGAAATCCTTGGAAGAAGCCAATGTCCAGCAGTGGACGTTATGTGACTAAAATGATAAATAATGATAACTAATATATAAAATAAATATATAAATATATGTACTCGTATATAGGGACAAATTTATGAAAATTATAAATAATTATTAATAAAGTTTAAGTTAGTTCAAAATAGAATAATAAATAAATATATATGGACAAATCACACTGATTGAGCAGGCCCCAAAGTAAGAGTAAACTTTTGTTATGGGATACTTACTCAGCGACACTATATTTTAAAATAAATACATGTAAAGATAAAGACCCACGAGACCAAGAACCAGGAAAATTTTAAAGAGACCATTTTCCAAATTGCCCTGGCTGGGAATCGAACCCAGAGCCTCCGAACCGGCGGACTGGCGTGTTAACCACTACGCCACGGAGGTCGTCGAAGTTTTTATTAAATTCTCTACACGGAAAACAAAGTTGGAATCCTGGAGGCAGCACTTCAAAGCGGCAACTTGTGAAGTAGGTGACCTCTCGCGAACCTGATACCACAAGCCTTCTCAGGAACAGTGTGACGTCACTTCTTGCGGTTTAAGCTACAAGCAAGTTCGCAGTTCTTTGAGTAAACTAACTAACTTGAAAACAACATCGACACAAGAGGCCAGGGTTTTTAAGTAAAAATATGAAGGTATTAGTTTCCTAACAAGTTTTTTATTAAAAAAAAAACAATACCTCAACTGCGTGTAAAATGAACGAGGTTATATGTATATGTTGTCTTTTAGCATTTCTTATCGTTGTATATATGTTTGTAATTCTCTTATAAATCCTTTATTTTGATACCCCACTCAAAAGGCTTTTGAATAAAAAAAAATATTAAAGACTAATTTAACGCCAAAAATCCGCCATTTTTTTTATTTTGTTTATCCCAGTGTCACTTTAACAATTAAAATTAATCTAACGATACCTCTCAAGCTAAAATCCAACAAGTAATTTAAGGTGCAGAGCGTGCCAAAGAAATATACATACATCTACTCGAAAAACACAACTTCCTTCTGGCACAGTCGGGTGAAAATTAATGGCATATTTAGGTGCACCAACCCTTTTTTACAAGTTCTCTTTCTTCTTCTTAAAAGCCTATTATTATTGTCCTATACTGGACTAAAGACTTAGAAATAAAAAAAAACAATAGAAATCATGGTATAATAAAACAAGGTATTCTCTTCTCGATTGTTCTTTTCAGGAAATTTGATGACTTTCTTAATTTGTTAATAAATAGAAAATAAAATATTACCTAACTGTGATTTATCTCTTAAATTTTTAATAAATTTATACATTGAATTATTGATTTGTTAATTCAAGTAATTCAATGACACACAGAGGCAACACTCCTAACTGCTGATGTATTTTTGGGGTAATCACGTGACCAGTTGTCACAGAAAGAGAATACCTTTTCCATTTTCATTTTGAAGCCTAAAATACTTAAGCGAGGAATTTGAACAGGTAAATCACAACTTTGTCTTCCTGTTCTCAAGCATTTGCTTAAATCAAATCTCAACTAATCACCAAGCAATTGGTACTCAAGATAATTACGCACATAGTTCTTGCCATTGTCATTGGTAGTTCGGAGGGTAAAAGGATAATTGGCTGGCATTAACTCTTCTCTGGCCCGGACGTTGACTTACGAGCGAGCCCGAGTAAAAGCCGCCGAGTCATCAAAATTTCGCAGGTCGCCTTTTCGTACTGCTTTAGAACTATTATTTTTTTCTTCGTTTTTTACTTAATTCGTAGATAGCGGTAAAATTTTCACTAAAAAAATCAATAATAATATTAGGGATATTATTAATTTACCTTAAAAAAAATAAAGCACTTGTAAATGCTTTTATTTTTACAAGCTTTTGTTTACTTTCACCTGTCCCGTTGCCTGTATGTCCATAAGCTAATCTATCTCGTTTGTAAAACTATATCCAAATTACTTAAAGTGTTCCGGCTATTTCTTCTCCATTTTGCAAGGTCTTTGGCATTCTTGTGTGACCATTGACACGCATGTTATATTTGGAGAAGAAAAAGCGGAAAAACGCACCCCGGGCTCCGAAGCAGCACAGCTAAGGATGCGACCGGGAATGCGCTTAGACGAAGAAGAAGATAATGGAGTAGTTTGCCATTGCCTTCTCCATCCGCCATGCAATGATGACAGCCAGGACCAACGGCTTAACGTGCCTTAGGATGCACGGAGGAGCTCGAGAAAAAATTGTATGCCACTTATGATCACTCAAGTAACATACTAAACAAGCTCAAGCACATTTTCCCTCCAACTTCCAGGCAAAAGTAAGTATACCTAACAAAGTGACGCCATACGTACGTGTTTATTCCCAAAGCCTGAACTTCAGCCGTTAAGAAACTCGTAAAATGTATTATAGTGTTTATTTCTTTGATGATTCCCACGTGAAAATCAAGACGCGTACTCGGAAATCCTGCCGTTTGGTTTTATGACCCGTATTTTTTTGCTGAAGCTACTGCGCCCTTTTTTGTTAAATATTTCACCGCTTTCATATCGTTTTCCACGTATTTTCTCATATTTGGTTACGCTGCAGCTAAATTTATTAGATTTGATTAAGTTTTATGGTGGAATTTCTCAATTTTCACGTATAAAATCAATATCAGTAAACTGCTGACCGTTTTATTAATTTAAATGTACTCTTTTCTAGGTAGGTAAAACGAATGCTGTATTTATAGGTTATAACAGTATCAAAGTCTTTTTTATAAAAGTATTTTATGCTAACTAATCGACATTGAACTTGACATGGTAGTGAAAACGTTAAGCTTTACTACGCACATTTGCGAAAAACGGCCACTTTTGGCAAATGTGCGTAGTAAAGCTTAACGTTCTCATTATAAACTGTAAACAGTAGTTCATATAATACTTTGAAAGGTTATTTAGGATTTGGTAGTAGCAAAATTTTAAATAATGTCTCCGTTTTCTTTGAAATGATTTATTTTAAATGGGGGCAGCACTGGACCCTGGAAAATTCAGGTACGGCCTTAACCCAAAAACGGGCGAATTGAAATGTTTTGCTACGATAAATCGTAGCAAGCTACGAAATGCCTACGTAAACATTTTTTATTATACCATCAGAGTCCGTAGACATATTGAACGAAACTTTGTACATTATCATACTAGTTATATAACTTATACTTTCATAATAAAAAGTTAGGGCTTTTCTTCGAACATAAAATACTTTAGCATAAAACGAAGGTCACTTATCACTAGATTCCAGACCGCAAAATGGCTTAATGCCCTTACTTGTAATAAAGACTAACACACATTATACGGGGATGATTTGTGTGCTAAGTTTGGGGTTGAAGCGGTCCTTTTTTGTGGAGACATAAGTTGAATAATGCTTCAGCTCTCACATTACGACAGTACAGGCGCCCATGCAAAATACTATATGGATATATTTTCATAGTTACCTACCTATTGTTATAGTATATATAACTATGTAACTTTATCAAAACCTGAACCAAACATATTTTTCTTCATTTTATGTGTATAAGTGACCATTTATGAATGGTCACTTATACACATAAATATTAGAATTTTTAAACTGCCCAAAAGCAACGACTTTTTTTTTGTGTGTGTAAGTTGCCGACACTGGTGACATATTTTTCAAGCTGCCTAAAGGCATCTGACATAGCTTGACGACTGTCATACAATAATGACAGCCAGGACCAACGGCTTTACGTGCCTTCCGAAGCACGGCGAAGCTCGAGAAATTTTTGTACTGTGACAGCTTAACTTGTGAGAGCGCTAGTAATGCGTACACCCACCGGGCCACCTCGAGTTCCTCCTCAAGTTGACATAAAACAACATAAGAAAAGAAAGAAAGCGAAGGAAAGACATGGATAACAACTATTTACATGAAAATGAAAAGCCTACTCTTCTTGACTTGACTACCCCCGTGGTCCTATGGTCAAGCCGTTCGCCTTGTGATCTGGAGGTCGTGGGTTTTAATCCCACTGGGAAGTATACTTTGTGAAAAGTTGTTTTCAGTCTGGTTAGGATATTGCAGGCTTGAATCACCTGATTATTCGAAAAGGAAGATGTTTCTGTGCTTCGGAAGGCACGTAAAGCTGTTGGTTTCGAACGCCATCTAGCGTTTGTTTAACGTTAGTTTATTTAATGTTTAAACTAAAGTCGCTCTGTGTAAAAACCAGTAACCTTGTCAGTTAGCGGACCCCGGGCTCTGAAGCGTCACCGCTGAGGATGCAACCGGGAATACGCTCGGATGATGATGATGATGAACGGGTAAACGTTTTCATTTGAAGTTTAGTTACCTAAAATGAATTTCTCGTTTATAAGTATTATTGGTCTATATAACTAAATAATGTTACGTTATAATAACCAACGAGTAGTTATTTTATTGCAACAATTATTATGACAAATTTATACATACATACTATCACGTCTTTATCCCTAATGGGGAGGACAGAGCGTTTTGGATCTTGTGGCTCTAAGCAGACAGAGCCCAGGGGGTGATGGTGGGTGAGAATGTGGAAAAAAGTATCAAAATAGTGATGGTTTGCTAGCCACAACGCCTATTAATATGATTTGAATTTATGCACAAATCATCATAAAATTAAATATTTCGATAAAGTTATGAAAGAATCGTAAACTATTTTATCCTTAAAAATTTTATTTACTTTAACTTAAACTTTAACTTAAAGCATGTGTGTACACTAAAATTACTCGTATATCAATTATAGTGTGGGAATAGATTTTTTAATTGAGAATACCAAGTCATGTGACTTCACAAATATAAAATCATTAAGTCGTAATGTCGCATAGGTACTAAGTAAAAATTTAAGCAAAATTCAGAGCTTCTTAAAATATCACCCTTTTTAGCTCTCCTGAACCTAAGTACAAGACATTGAAAGGCCTATCTTGGCGTCGACGATCAGTAAATGTGGACCCAAATATATTGCAGGTAAGAAACATAGAAATCTGGGTCAGATTTGGGATATTTTTATAAATCCTGTGTTTCGACACTAAGCTTTTACCATAATTGGAACGAAAATTTAGTTTCATGCATCAATGAGGATGGGTTTTTTGCAAAACCCTCTCTACAAATTGAAAGCATTTACTTACTAGTGTTATAGTAAACGCTTTAAGTATTTAAAGATGGTATAGGATGTATTCATATATAATATACTTCTGCGCCATACCCAATTTACATTTACTTGAAGTCCTACTAGCGTGGTTACCTGTAAGAAATTGCTATTGCGATAAGGCCGCTTGTGCATCGCATACTGTCAACTTTATTTACTCTTATGCATTCTTGGTGCAATAAAGTTATAGTTTTTTTATTTATTTCTGGCATGTAAAATATGTACAAACGGAGCTATAATATATACAAATATACATAATAGCTAGAATATGACGATATAGCGGCGTGTGGTCACCGATAAGAAAAAGTACCTAATGTAAAAATGAGTACCTAATATATACCTTAGGATATATTAGGTACTTATAGTATTACAATACAGTTGCTGCCAAAAGCACCCACCGCGTAAAAGTGTTCTGAAGGTAAACGATCAATATAAAATAATAATAAGTCTATAAAATAATTTTAAGGGCTATCCATTGGGAATTCCCGATAGATAGCATGGTTAATTATAACGTTTTAGACTTAGCAATTAATTTCAAATTCACAGTCCAGTGCAAACAACAGTATAATAGTTATTAGAAAAATTATCAAAATGTGATTACTAGGTATAATTTACATTACTATATTTTATAGTACCGCCTGAAGAATGTCACAATTATGAATATCCAATTATTCATTTTCAAATAAAACTTAATTAACTTAATTATATTTCAAAAGAATACTACTAACTCTAATGTATAGTACCGCCTGTGCAATGGCACAGTTATTCAATTATTCATTTTTAAATAAAACTTTACTAAGTAACTTAATTATGTTCTACTCGTAAAATTATAATACTTAATATACTTGGTAAAGCCAACAAAATTTATTTTCTAGCATATTTTCATAATCAAATGATTTGCTCTTCCAATTTTTTTTTAAAAAGGGATAAGCTAGCATTCTTCCATAACCATAGTAATTTTTATAAATAGAACAATTTTGTAATAAATTCCAAAATTTTGAAGTAAATTCCAACATTTTTGAAAAAAAAAATATTTATTCAACGTTCTCTTTTTCGAGTGATTTTCGCAAGTTGAATATTTCAACATTTTTATAAAATAATATAAAATCATAAACAACAACACTAGTCGTGGTTCACGAAGATTTCCCCGTTCTTTTTTTCGTTTTTCATTTATGAAATATGAAAATAATGTAACGCATGAACCCTCCATCAACGATAAAATTTATGAAAATACTTACGTGAACCGATAACCACGCGGCGTCAATCCTCACACGGCAATGACCACATTCATATATACCATGACACAAACGTAGTAAGTGTGTGAGCACATGTAGAGGCGTGTCGCCGGTCACGCAATCAGCTGATCCGCGATTTAACCGGTCCGCGAAGAAATAGCAACAAGAACAGGGTTAAGCATCGACTGGTTGACACAAGGGAAGATGTTAACCCTAAAGTCACATGTGGGTACGCGCGGGATCGTCGGCATCGCGCGGTTAAGCGGGCGGACCCACCGCTCTCCACGCCGCACTAATCAGTAATCGTTGCCGGGGAGGCTGCGTCTCTCTCGCCCTCGCTTCCTCCCCCCTCCGCGCCCCGCGCCCCGCGTAGTAAAATGGAGTAGACGCTGAATTGGGCAGAATGTGAGCGTTTCCAGATTTCATCTTGTGTTGTTTCCTTTTGATTAAAAGTAATTAAGGGTATGAAGATGTCGAGGTGTGCATACTGATCGCAATAATGTAAAAGTTTTACATACAAAAGACTTTCGATCTTCTAAAAAGCTCTTAAGTTATGGTTATATGCCTGTCCTTGATAAGAAATAATGATATTATTACTATACGAACGGCCAAAATGTTTAATTTATGAATAAAATTTTGAAGAAAAAACAAGAATCAGGGTTTCTTAAATACGAGTAACTAATAAAAAATATATACTGATATTTATAGAATATAATTAATGTTTTATTTAGTTAAAGCATAAATAGTTACTTGAAAATAAATAACTATTTATGAAAAAGTTACAGTTACGAATCTCGTAGCCACGTCGTAGAGGCTCTCCGAAGTTCGTAGCATATGTTGTAATCGCTATACGCTTCTACGTTTAATACTCTATGGTGCTTACTACGAGAACCGAATTTCAGGGGTGACACACTGCCATTAAATATTCATTCGTGGATTGTAAATTAGTGAATTCTCCGAGATAACAGCCCGTCTCGGGGGCGATAAGGCCTGAATGCGACCGACACTTGCCGAATTAACGGCCCGTGGGAAAATCGGCTTTTTGGCGAATGTGGATTGAATAATCGTATTAGCGATAGTTAAGCCCAGTAGTTTGATAAATTACTGCGTGCCACAAAATGTTTTTCTTTTCGGCGTTAGTTATGACTCATCTGTTTTATTAATTTATTTATGTTTCAATACTGCCTCCCTGGTCCAGTGGTCAAGGCGTTTGCCTCGTGATCCGGAGGTCGTGGGTTCAAATCCCACTCGAAAGCATATTTTGTGAATAGTTGTTTCCAGTCTGGATAGGATATCGCAGGCTTGAATCACCTGATTATTCGAAAAGAAAGATGATTCTATGCTTCGAAAGGCACGTAAAGCTTTTAGTCTAATACGCCATCTAGCGTTTTTTTTAATCTATGCTAGGATTAGCTACCCTTTGAGTTGCGGAGGTCAGAAGGCAGTTCTCTGTGTTAAAACCAGTTACCTCGTCAAGTCACCTAGGTTAGGTAGCGGACCCCGGGCTCTGAAGCGTTATCACTGATGATGCAACCGGGAATACGCTCGGATGATGATGACGTTATAGTATTACAATACTTTGAACTTCTATTTTTTAATATGGCATCAAATGTACAAAAATAACAAATGTTCAAAGGCTATTTTGTAATGTTGGTAATCTATTTTCTATTATTATATTTATTTCTTTAATGGTAAATTAAAATTTTGTTAAATTAGATACCAATGTTGTACCAAATAATATAATACCAATTCTTATTTAACATTTACTACACATGAAAAAGTCAATAAGAAGGACTGTATTATTATACATTTACCATTCCGCTATGTGTATCTTGTACTTTTATAAGTATCTGGTTAAAACACAGCATATTCTCAGCTTCAATGAAATCTTAGCCAAAAGCTATATACGAGTAAAATCCTATACGTACCTAATTTTACCTAATCATCGAAAAAAAAGTAGTTATTGTAGAAATGATAGTACGCAGCCATAATAATACCTTACATATACAAAATATTACCTAATTATTGATTTATACATCATTTATATATCATAAAATATAGTATCGTTAAGTTAGTATCCCATCACACAAGTTTAAAACTTACTTTGAGGCTAGCTTAATCAGTGTGATTTGTCCCTATATATTTATTTTATTTTATTTTAAAAATATGTGATGAAAAATTTCGCAACGAGTTATTCATTACATATTTTTAATTTAGAAAATATTACCTGCTTACAACTTACAAGTTATATTGATTATAGCCAATTTCAGCATAGGTGATCAGCAATTACAATGCATAGAAAATGGCAGAGATCTTTGCCCAGCAGTGGGACGATATAGATAAGGTAAAAAATAGTAAATTTCATAAAGTAACTTTATTAAAAGTATTTTCTTTTTTTCTTCTTATTTCATAAAAATAATACAGAAAATTATACAAAGGCTAAAATATCCTTGAAGGGCATGCTCGCTAGTATATGGTATTAAACGTCATGCCCACGAACAAAAAAAATATAAATAATCTCTTCTAAAAATGAAGCAATCGACTGATCAATTATTGTGGAAAGTGAAAAACAAAATCGTAATAACAAATACATTAAATAGATGATACCACGGTATCATGCGTTATAAGGCTCATTTTATGTGTAACACTCTGTATGTTTAAATAACATGTCATCACTGTAGCAAACAATATATGAAAGCACCTTAAAAGAAACAAAAACTAAATTTTGAAATGAGAACGGCGGCCCTGCTCTCGACGCATGCGCGATGACACCAGTCAAGTGGCGATCTTGACTCGTACCAGAGACTCGTACATCTTTTAAAATGCAACGAATCGCGTCGTTTTCTCGTACAATATGGACATCAAATTTGACACTAGCCATCAAGCGAATGTAACCCCTTATCCAGGTAATTAAAGTACATATTTCAGTGAGGTGTGCTGAATGAAAGATCATTTTGGATAATGAGTACATCGTCATCAAAACTTTTTGCCGGCGACGGATGTAGTTAGAACCATAATTAAAATTTACCTAGTAAATACATCCTCAGTAATTATGATACACAAAATCTAACATAGACGCATTATATACTATTTAGTCGCATTTGCTCCATGGTTGTACCTCTATATACAGTTTGACTTTTTGACAACCAGCCAAATTTTTAAAACAACTTCAGTCCATGATTCTGAAATACTTTCTACAAATAAGTAAATATTGAAAATAAGTACGCATGATGTCTGAAAAAATAGTTTTGGCCCATCGGTTAGATTATTAAAAAATATTGTACACGTATTTTTTCTTTTTTCTCAGAAACAATAAATAACGAAAATACAGCGCAGTTAAATTTCGCATGACGTCACGCTTTCGTACGATTTTTACACATCGGTGACGTCACAAGCCCCCACTCTGGAACTTTGATACTCTGTATCTTTATGAATTTTTACTTTTTTGATATATAAACTGAAACTGAAAAATATGGGTACATTATTTTTGGATAATCTAACTAACGGACTAATTAGAATAATACTTTTCAGACCCAGTCATCATCCCTATTGTTAAAAAAGTTTCGTCCCCCTCTACAAAATCTGTTTGGCTAACCGCGATTTGTATGGGAAGGCGAATTTTTGTTTTCGTTTTTTCAATTGTTTTTATGGAAAGTACTTAGTTATTATGGACTGAACTTGCTCTAAAAATTTGGCTGGTGGTTAAAAAGTCATCCTGTAATAGCTCGGAGCAATTATTACCTACTTTTGTGAGATTTCTTGTACCTGCCATCTAACAAAAACAAGCATGCTATAAAGGAACAGTAACTTTATACTCTATTTCTGCTCTATCTGTATTCGTTTACTTATATTTATTGTACAGTACATAGTAGATAAAAAAAGTTAATTTTTACAAGCTTTTATTTAACTTGCTTAGCTAAAACATAGTTACACACATATGTATGTATGTAACTATGTTTGTTCGGGTGGAATCTTGCAACTCAATTTTTTCAGATTGAGCTGAAGTTTTGTTTGCATATGTATATCGCGTGACTATGCAATATTATGATGACTTGGAGCTGATCTGATGATGGAACTGGAAGGTGGCCATGGGAACTCATCATGTAAATTGTGTACTGTCATTATAAGTTGATCGTAAAAGTCTTAAAGGAAATTTTTATTTTATTATTTCAGCGCATTCAAATAAAAGCTTGTTTTTAAAAAAAAAAAAATTAATTTATTATTATTTGAACCTTGATTTTTAGTTGTTTAGTGAAACACCAACAGAGGTTTTATTAAATATTCTCGTCTGTTGAGGTTTCCCTAACCTTTCTTGGAAATGCAGTTATTAGACGTGATTACTTAGTAAACCGGCACCTGGGATGACCTGATGGCCGCAAATGATACAGCTATCGAAGTGGCCCGATACCGGAGTGGCAAAATATAGTAAGTCAAGTACCATCGAAACGAAAAGAAGAAGAAGACTTAGTGAAACCTCAGCAACTGGGGTTTCATTTAATAATCTTGTCTGACAACTGCTTCCTAAGAAGGGGTAGCCCTTCTTGGGAAGCAGTTGTTAGTAGTCGCAGTATGCAGTAGTCGCCTATTACGACGACCGAAGAGAGAGTTGTGGTCCAATTCTAGACTGGAAACAACACAGCAGTAGTAATAGAATTTACTGTTATTTTTACTTTACAGGGCAAACAGAGTTAAGGACGGGGCATTAATAAGTTTATTTAGTGAAACATTACCTAACAGCAAAGAAGGAGGATAATGGATTTCTAAAAATAGCCCACACGTACATTCCTACTTCCTCTATTGTAACCAATTTATTTATATATGGGCGATGTTATATCGTATAAACTAGAGAGCTTCTTCTTTTACTGCCGACTATTTAGTATTGGGAGCCCATGGTCTATAGACCATGTGCTCCCAATACTAAATAGTCGGCTCTGTCTCAGGCTCTGTCTATCCCGTAAAGGATATATCCTTAACGGGGTAGACAGAGCCTGCGGCCGTTAGACTCAAAGGCCTCGTTTAGCGTTATAGCGGGAATGTAGTTGGAAAAAGGGAATCATAGCCGTATTGCCAAGGTACATAATGACAGATGACATGATTTATTTCTCTATAGCTAGATGGTTAATTCATGTAGATGGTCAATGTTATGTCGCATAAACGAGAAAGCCGAATACTGGCGAAGTATAGTGGAAAAGCCTGGCCGTATTATGACCGGCCGCTTGCTGCATCGCCTGCATCTAAACTACTATTATAAACACGTGCAATTGTAATTGAAGTGAGTGAACTTCTTCTTCCTCACCTTATCCCACTTTACATGGGGTCGGGACACAATACAATGCAATACAATACAATACCCTTTATTGCACAAAAGTAAAAAACAGGACATAATTATCTTAAAAACTAGGAAATGCGCAAAAGGGCCCTTATCGCTAAGCAATTTCTTCCAGACAACCTCGTTTAAATAGAAAAAATGATGGGAAATTAGGTAGTGCGGGGTGGTCAATATAATGAACATAGGTACTTATATACAATAATTATAATAAACATACATACACCTAATACTTAAATACATACAACTTACACAAAGAAAACATAACTGGACCAAATGAAGAAACTAAGTGGAAACAAGGGAAGGAGATTACCTTTCATAAGGATAGAAAATGCGATTTTATTTGGGATTTAAAGGGACAGTATGTGAGTCTTTTCCATTTTCCCCTATCCTTTTTGAAGGCACTTTTTATACATATCGTCCTAAACGCACTCCATCCACCTTTTATTTGGTCTTCCTCTGTTCCTATGTCCTGTAACCTTCAAATTTTGAACCTTTTTAGTAACGTGGCTCCTCCCTCCTCATTACATGTCCAGACCAACCTAATCTATTGCTTTTCAGCTGTTGCGTTATTGGGGCTACCTTTGTACTTCCTCTTAACAGGGTAAACAGAACCAAGAGCCGACCGAGTCCTACCTGCCATTAACAGTTATTTATTGAGACATATCTTACAATAACGAAAGGATAATGGACTGCCTCCGTGGTCCAGTGGTCAAGGCGTTTGCCTTGTGATCGATCGTTGCCTTGAGGTCGTGGGTTCACATCCCACTGGAAGGCATATTTTGTGAAAAGTTGTTACCAGTCTGGTTAGATGGAGATAATCAGGAGATTCAAAGCCTCCCCGGCTTTGAATCTCCTGATTATTCGAAAAGAAAAATATGATTCCGTGTGGAACCCACAGCTTTAATGCCTTCCGAAGGCAAATAAAGCTGTGGGTTCCGAACGCCATCTAGCATTTGTTTAAACCTTTTTTAGGATTGGTTCAGGGACTACCCTTTGGGTTGCGGAGGTCAGACGGAAGTCGTTCTGTGTAAAAACCAGTAACCCTGTCAAATCACCTAGGTTAGGTAGCGGACCGCGGGCTTTGAAGCATTACCGCTGAGCTGAGGATGCAACTGGCAATACGCTTGGAGGATGATCAACAAAAGAAGGATAAAAGCCTTCTAAAAAAGCTTTAAAGCCCACATATAAATACATACATTGCTACTTCCTCGATCGTAACCAATCGTTTATAGATGGGCCGTATTATGTCGCATAAACTAGAGAGCCTTTCAGTTTTACTGCCGACCATTCAGCGGTTTGGGAGCTCAATTATTTTTGGTAATTAACGAGCCTTGCAAAGCTCGTTATCGTTTGTAGCGTAATTTTAGTGCCTTGGTCATTAACGCACAGGACCTCTATGAGAAGTGTTAATTCTTGGACAATCGCTAGCGCAGTGTGCGACATCGAGAGGTATGTTTTTGATACAATGCTGGCTCGCTTTTTTTATTAACCGATTTCTAAAAAAGGAAGAGGTTATCAATTCGTCGGAATCCTTTTTTTATGTATGTTCCCTTTACTCAAAGACGCCTGGACCGATGTGGAAAATTCTTTTTTTTTTGTTTGAAACGGTATATTTTCCAGGTGGCCCCATAGAATTTTATATAATTTAATTAAAATCGGTTATGTGGTTTGTTTTTAAACGCAAATAACTAGGCAAAAATATTTGGTCTAAGTATTGTTTAAATATTTAACTTTTCTTGTATTGAAGTCGATTTTCTGTTTTGAAAAAATATCAATAAATAATTATTAATTTATTAATTATAATAATATACAATCAGATACACGCACAAATAACGCTACATAATCTTATTAGAAATTTTTCTAACTACGGAATTACTTAAAGTACAGTACAGTGTAGGGTTCCGTATAGGTATGTAATAAATATTCTGATAAAGACAAATCACAGTGATTTAGCTAGCCCTAAACTAACTTTAAACTTGTATTATGGGATACTAACTCAACGATACTACATACTTTATAATAAACACTTATATTATAAACACCCAAGACCCATAACAATTTGAAAAAGGCCATTTTCCAACTTGCCCTGGCTGGAGATCGAACCCAGTAACTCCGGAGTGGCGGACTGGCGTGGTAAAACTACGCCACGGATGTCATCAATATAGTATCCCGTAATACAAGTTATCTTACTTTGAGGCTAGCTCAATCAGTGTGCCTAATTTTTCCTTATCTACTTCCATTGTCCTTGTCTATATTTCTAACTTCGACTCGTATTCGTTTCAAGCGTTGTTTGTAAACAACGAACAAGAGGACCATCAATCAGGATGACATAGGAGTAACATCTAATGCTGCCTTTAGTACAGGAGAGCTGAAATTGTTAGTATAAATTTGTTAGACAAACTGTTAGGTCTAACTTCATTAAGAGTAAGTAAATACTTTCGTACTTCGACTTCACACACAAATCAAAGTCATTGTATGTGTTATCAAGCGTTGTTTGTAAACAACGAACAAGAAGGCCATCAATCAGCATGAGATAGGAGTGACATCTAATGCTACCTTTAGTACAGGAGAGCTGAAATTGTTAGTATAAATTTGTTAGACAAACTGTTAGGTCTAACTTCATTAAGAGTAAGTAAATACTTTCGTACTTCGACTTCACACACAAATCAAAGTCATTGTATGTGTTATCAAGCGTTGTTTGTAAACAACGAACAAGAAGGCCATCAATCAGCATGAGATAGGAGTGACATCTAATGCTACCTTTAGTACAGGAGAGGTGAAATTGTTAGTATAAATTTGTGACCCAAACTGTTAGATCTAACCTCATTTAGAGTATTTTCGTACTTCGACATCACACACATATTAGAGCCATTAGTACACGATAACAAGCATTGTTTGTAAACAACGAACAAGAGGACCATCAATCAGGAAGAGATAGGAGCGACACCTAATGCTGCTTTAGTAAAGGAGAGCTGAAATTGTAAGTATATTTTTGTTACACAAACTGTTAGGTCTAACTTCATTAAGAGTAAGTAAATACTTTCCTACTTCGACATCACACACAAATCAAAGACATTGTATGAGTTATCAAGCGTTGTATGTAAACAACGAACAAGAAGGCCATCAATCAGGATGAGATAGGAGCGACATCTAATGCTGCCTTTAGTACAGGAGAGCTGAAATTGTTAGTATAAATTTATGACACAAACTGTTAGGTCTAACCTCATTTAGAGTATTTTTGTACTTCGACATCACACAGATATCAGAGCCATTAGTATACGATAACAAGCATTGTTTGTAAACAACGAACATTAGGACCATCAATCAGGATGAGATAGAAGCGACATCTAATGCTGCTTTAGTACAGGAGAGCTGAAATTGTAAGTATATTTTTGTCACACAAACTGTTAGGTCTAACTTCATTAAGAATAAGTAAATACTTTACTACTTCGACTTCACACACAAATCAAAGTCATTGTATGTGTTATCAAGCGTGGTTTGTAAACAACGAACAAGAGGACCATCAATCAATAAGCGATAGGAGCGACATCTTATGATGCCTTTAGTACAGGAGAGCTAAAATTGTAAGTATATTTTTGTTAGACAAATTGTTAGGTCTAACTTCATTTAGGTAGAGTAAGTAAATTTCTACTTCGGCATCACACACATATCAGAGTCATTAGTATTCGATAACAAGCATTGTTTGTAAACAATAAACAAGAGGACCATCAATTAATAAGCTATAAGGAGCGACATCTTATGATGCCTTTAGTACAGGAGAGCTGAAATTGTAAGTATATTCTTGTTAGACAAATTGTTAGGTATAACTTCATTTAGAGTAAGTAAGGCTTACCTTACTTACTTTCCTGAAGAAAGGTACTTATACCTTCCTTCTTCGACATCACACACATATCACAGCCAGTAGTATTCGATAACAAGCGTTGTTTGTAAACAACAAACAAGAGAACCATCAATCAGTATGCGATAGCGACATCTAGGGCTTAAATGTTAAATGATACACTTGTATAGAGACGAGTTTGAGTCAATGTATGGACAAAAATCACATTAGGCCTACATTACTAAAGTTTAGGTCTTCTGAATCAAGCTGTATTCAACGATATAAACAACATTAAGTACAGGAACAGCTTTATAATTAAGAACAAATTTCTGTGATCTTAGCACGTTGGTAATTGCTTTTAAATTTTTCTTGATTTTGGCCTCTGGGTTATATAGCTTGTTATATAACCCAGCTATATAAATGCCATATAAATTTTCAATTCTAAACAAAATGAAATGATACAAACATCAGAATTTACAAAATTAAATTACTAAGTACTACACAAAAATTACCTACGCTAATTGCTATATCCTACAGTATCAAGTATTACGTACGCGTAAAAGTAACTAAAAAAGATTGCTTACGTAATGGAAGTCTAGACTCCCAGCCCCCTATGTCATCAAAAATAAGCAAATAAACGACCCCCCACCCGTTTTGGCACATACGTAATACTTAAACGGCCCCGTTACTTTTGTGTTGTCATACATGTAACATCACTCAAATAACACTTGATTTAAATATTATATTAAAAGATTGAAATATCATATTTTTTTCCAAAGTGAAAATATGCACCAATGTACATATTTTATGCAAACTTTCACTCTAGCTTACTTTGCAAATATAAAATATAGCAAGATTGAAACATTCCAGGGAATTGTGAATCGCGAGGTCTTTACCCTGTCTCGTACATTGTTTAACAGACAGTTGTCACTTGATAAGGCGTGTTCAATGAAGACAAAATATACGGGTACGTAGGTACAATGAGCAACAAAAATGTTAAAATCAAATTAAAATTGCAAAATTACTTAGGCATTAACTTAATTATACCCAACCACTTTCCTTTTCCCACCATCTTGCACCCACCTAAATTTCTCTAACAGCCCGAAGGTTGGCTATTAGATAATGCTTTCAGCATTAAGTCCACCTTTTGTTCTTTAAAAAAAATATTTTGTACGAGTACAATAAAGGTTAAATAAATAGGTAAATAATTTAAAAAAAATCTCTTCTATTTAAAAATTATTTTTGAACTTGCAAGCTGTTATTATGAGTTCTATACTGGTACGGGAGGTACCGTGTGGTTTCCAGCAGAGTAGAATAGGACCACTCCAAGTTTTCCCGTGGATGTCGTAGAAGGCGACTTAGGAAACACTAACTAAACAATGCTTATAAACATCAGTGAGACCTCTCCAACCCGTCTGGCTAGCGTGGAGAGTGTAGGCCAAACCCTCTGGCTGCTCTGACTAAGTATGGCTTGGCAGTATAGAGAGGCTCATGTTCCTGCAGTAGAGACTAGAAAGACCTTATGATAATGATAATGAATTATACTGTGATTAAAACAACCAATACTTCGGATCCCACAGGATTTTTTGGTTGCCTTGGTAACTATGTAATGCGCCCTTCTCCTTCTCGTGTCGAAAGCTCAAAATGTAATCAATTTTTGTCCCTCCAGTAGGTTGCCACTTTCACAGCGTTGTCTGTAGCATCACATAGGTCACGATTAGTGCAGCTGGTGGGGAAAGATGGGCAGGACAGGAGGTGTAACATAGTCTGGTCGTTATACTGTGTTGCAGTTGGGTCAATATAACGCCATCGGGCCAAATTATGCCTGCACCGGCCTTCCTCTGTTCGAAGGCGATTTAAACTTTTCCAGGTGGTCCATGGGAGCTCATAACCCGGTGGTAGTTCCTCCGATGGTTGAATGAAATCAGAGGAGGTGGATGTTTGCTACGCTACATTCGGAGCCAGGAGGATTTTGGGTCGCCTGCGAGTGGTTTTGTGTTAAAAATCTATTGCGGCTTATAAGTCAGCCCGCATAGGGTTTGGTGGTGCGGATAAAATTTGCTTTTATCCGCACCACCTGTAGGTTGACTGGTAGAAAAGGCCCTAGGCCTTAAGTCCGCCTGTTACATTTTTTGTAATAAAGTTAAATAAATAAATAAATAGGGTTGAGCTCCATACATGCGCCTTGAGCCGTGACACAATCGCTGGATTTACTCTCAGGTGTTGTTTGTGCTACTAAATGTTGTTCTATTCCTAGTCTTTGTAGCGAATCTAAGCTCTTAAATTTTTGAAAAAGTAGCAAAATGGTATCGTATTGACTCCTTCAAATCTGCGATTTCTTTCAAGTTTTTAGAGTTCCGCAGTAAACAATGAACCCTTATACCTATAGTTTTACCATTTTTGTCTGTCTGTCCGCAAAAATAAAATCTTGAATGTTTGTTTTGTAAAACGGAAATCATTTCTCTAGACTTCGACGAATAGGTCTTTTAAAAATATGGGTTTGTGAACACCATTTTTCGATTTAGGGATCCGTTTGTGAAATATTTGGTTTTAAAATGCAAATTTTTGTTAAAGTCAAGTGTGTGTTGTATATGGACACGTGAAAAAAATCACGTCAATAGCATATATAATGAAGTTAAAACGAAAACTATCAGAGCTAAGTAGTTTACAAACCAAGCGAGTTGTAGTCGACCAACTTATTTGATGTTTTTAGTCGTTAAATCGTGAGGCGTAAACTCTAAGTCGACATTTGCAACTACTTGGTTGCCCAACACGCACTTAGCTGTTTTTTTCAGCACAGAATAAAAAATACTTCCTAGGGCTAAAAAATACCTTATAACGTCTTAAACGTAGAGTTTATTAGAACCGTCTGTACCATATTTTGTGCTCAGAACGCCCATGTATCAAGTTAATATACCTGTCTTCGGAGGCACGACCTTCGCAGTTTCGGGTGTATCGCGACCATAAAATGTTTACGAGTAGACATACGCCTGTAGTCATTTTTTATCACCCAAGCCTTAATATTCTGGGGCAATACGAGCCTTATTTTGAGCCTAAAAGAAGATAAAAACTTGAAATTACTATTTTGTCCGGATAAAGGAAGTTTAGGGATTACTAGTAGGGTGATTCCGGGAGAGACCGTCCTATTTACTTTGAAGACCTATTTTGCAGAAACTATCAGCATTAGGTATTTTTTTAGTCTTTACTGCAGAAGCACGACCCTCTCTGTATTACCAGAGCCATATATTAACCAGAGCAGTCAGAGGACACTCCACGCTGGCCAGAGGTCTATTTGATATTTATAAGCTTTGTTTAGCTTGTATTTCCTAAATCGCCTTCTACGACATCCACGGGAAGACTTGGAGTGGTCCTATTTACTCTGCCGGGAACCACACGGTATATGAATTAAGTAGTTTTTTTATAAAAATAATATAAATCATTTTGAGGGTTCCGTACCCAAAGGGTGCAAACGGGACCCAATTACTGAGACTCCGCTGCCTGTCCGTCTGTCCGTCTGTCACAGGGCTCTATCTCTTGAACCGTAAAAGTTAGACACTTGAAATTTTCAATGATTATGTATTACTGTGGCCGCTATAACAACAAATACTGAAAATAAAAAATAAAAAAAAATTAAAGGGGGTCGTCATACAAGACACATGTTTTTTTCAGCGTTTTTAACTAGATCTTTATAATGGCATTAACTAGATACTTGAAATTTTCACAGATTATGTATTACTGTGGCCGCTATAACAACAAATACTGAAAATAAAAAAAAGTTGAAAATTAAAGGGGGTCGTAATACAAAAAACGTGTTTTTTTAGCGTTTTAAAACATTGTACGGTGTGGTACGGAACCCTTCATGTACGAGTCCGACTCGCACTGGCCCGTTTATTAAGAATTGTGTTCGATCATTATATTAGATTCAATAACTGTGGATAATTAATAACCTGTAGCAGCCAATAAAGTGCCTTAATTTATTTTTCCTTACTAAGTAGATAAAAAGTATATTGTGAATAAAGTCATACTTAGGTTTCTATACATAAAATGACTTCAAGCATATTTTTCATAAAAATTGTGATTACACAACTAGTTAGGTACCTACATAAGTAATCATCGTCAGCTCGCGCGAGGAGGAATGCGTCAGGTCGGGCTTCGAGCTAATTGCAAGTGCAACCATTGTTTGCCGCGCCCTCTGCGCCCCGGGCTCCGTACTATTAGAATTTTAATTAAGCAATCCGCCCGTATCGTGAAAATCGTAAAAATTGCCAGTATTCTTCTACTTGCGTGGACTTTAACACTCAAATATAAATTGATATCACAGTTGCAATGATAGTGAAAAGCCAAGTAGCCAAGTGATAGAGAAAATTTGAAAGAAAACACTTTTTGCGCAGACGCCTATTTATTTATATATGAGATAAATAAATGGGAAATGGTAAGAAAGAATAAGAGATAAAATAAAAGAATAAATAGAAAAATATAAGATGTTATAAGACCTTCTAAATTAGTCTACTGTTTTGAAAATACAAAAAAAACGAAATCTCGAAACTGCAATCAAGATTTGGATCCTAGATGGCCGCCCGTACAGTTTTTGATATTTCTTTTACTGACTGTAGTTTTTTTTACCCTTTTTCTCAACTGGACATTTACTTGATAGGCGTTTTTTTCTCAAGGCGATTAACAGCTTAGGTAATTTGCCTTGTAGACATAAATTTTTGGCATTTTGCTTCGTAGACGAATTAAAAGTTAGGCACTCTGATCATAGAGGAAACCTCGACGACCTCCGTGGCGTAGTGGTTAACACGCCAGTCTGCCACTCCGGAGGTTCTGGGTTCGATCCCCAGCCAGCGAAGTAGGAAAATGGGCTTTTTCAAATTGTCCTGGGTCTTGGGTGTTTATCTATAAGTAAGTATATGTTGAGTTAGTATTCCATAACACAAGTTTAAACTTACAAGTTAACAAGGTTAAATTTGTCCCTATATATTTATTTATTTATTTACCTCATAGTAGTGCAACTACGCTCACTACACACACTTTGAGGAGTTCCCAAGATTTTCTATTAAGAAGTACTATCGTCTGCAGTCGACAACTTGCTCAAAGAATTGTACATTCTATTTGCTTTCCGCAACTTGTGGCCTGTCGTTATCGTTAGTTTAAAATTGCGAATTTTCGAATTGCGCGTTGGGAAGTACCTATTATATCTAGTGCTGATTTAAATACCAGGAGGTATAATTCTGTACCTATATGTAGAGGAGTTTGGGAAGCTGACGGCCAACATCCAGTAATGGGGAGGCACTAAAATAAGAAGCAGAAGGTATAATTCAATTCAATGTTTATCAATAAAGACCGTTTCAAACCCTGGTACCATGAGGAAATTTAAAAAGTGTTAAAATAACTGGATCAATAAAGTTTTAATAAATAAATAAAATTCAAAGGCACGCAGAGCGGAAAAACGTAATCAGAAATAGGTACCTACTTAGGACTTTTTAATTGATCTTAAGTTGCAGCCCATTCCAAATAGAATGTCGCTTCTGTAAGCCATCGCTGCAATGATCTGTCGCTCCAGCGTCCCAACGCTCCAACGTTGTTCTCTCCTATAATATCTATAGGTACGTACGTACACTCTTAATTTAGGTATCTATACCTACTCATATAATTAAACACCCGGCATGTATGTACATCTGTCTGTATGCCAAAAACATTTGGGACGATATTGATTACTTATTATGGAAAGTTTTGAGTACCTATACAAATTTATCTAGTAAAATAGGTGGGTACTATTCGTCTACAAAATAATTGTCTACCTAACCAACTCGATTTAAATTTAAATGAGCTTTTTTATTGAGTCGTAAAACTCTTAGGTATCTAAATAGGATTAAGTACCATACAAATAAAGTAATAATAAAAGCAGTGACAAAATTAAGCTCAGGGCCGTCAGCGTTTTGTTTTGTTTTTTGTTTATGCCTACGGCCTACTGAGATAATAAAAATAAATATTTATTATTTTCAGAACCAATCATTGTTTACATTTCTTTAATAAGTAGGTACCTTTTCTAAAATAGGTACTATTTCATCATCATAAAAAAACACTTTTTCAAAACTTGTTCATCAATGGCGGACAGGTTTTACAGGACAGGTTACATATAAGTAGGTTAAAAAAAGACATACGTACGTATACATCCATGCTGCATAGATAGATACCATTACCCGATCTACTACTCTCAATGCTCGATTTAGCACACTCCAAAATATCTGCTGAAATTCTGAAATCAATAGTGAACATCCATATATCGTGTCATTCACTTAGGTACATACCTATGCTGTGTCCTCTATATCAAATATAACTTTTGCATTGATGTTTCTCATGGTAACTATCCTTAACTCTCTCACTGTCATTATTGTGATGACAAGAAGTCTTTGACATCATTTAAAAAGCCCCAAGGCCCCCATCCGGTGAAGCAGAGGGCTTCAACCGTGCTTTGCTTGCTGTCTTGGGTTACGGTTATTGCTCTTGGGTTACGTACTTTACTTCAGGCCAGGTTAGCCTGATTATCTTTAACCACGCCGCAACAGTGCGCCGCCAGGTCTGCTTCAGACGGCCAACTTTATTGTGGGTCAGAAGAAGGCGAGTAGTAAATAAATGACTAATGTGTTTTGAAAAAAAAGGAAAACAAATTCAAATTGTGTTTTTCTTCAGGGGGAGTGCAATAGCACTTTACCATCCACACGGCTGTTGCCCTCCCCGCACGGGGCGGCTGGTTAAAGGCAAAGGCGGCAAATTTAAAGACTCCTATTGGCCCCAAATGCTACGCCACTGCCGTTTCCAAAACTGTGTGAAAATTGACGGACCGGGCGGGGCGGGCGCGGAAGCGCATCGACGCTACCCGATCCGCGCCGCCGCCCGCGGCACAAGTGCACACCGTGGCACAAGTAAAAAGAGTATTTTCTTCAATTGACAAATTGTGGACATCTGATTAAACATACTCGTAGTTACAGGTTCCGGAGCATTGTTGGTAACTATGGTAAATATTTAAAAAACGCCAAGAATAATCATCACTTCATAATTTTTTTTATCTAAAAAATACAAAAATAACTTAGCATTTGTTTAATTTCTTTTTTAGTTTGCAATAAATACTATTGTGATAAATAAAATAAAACCTACCAATTGACGTAAATAAACCTACCTATGTCCCGTTTTGAGTTTTACTTCCACTGCTGAAAAATGTACCGTGTGCGTTTTTCCAAAGAGGAAAACACATATATGGTGCGTTATCAGCAGGCGAAGTGTTAAAAAATAAATGGTCACATGGTGAAAACTCTGCGCGTTCGCGACGCGATCGCGACGCAGACTCTTATTGAAAGCTGGCTCTACGCGATCGGCGCTCGAGCGCGCGTGTCGTCTGAACGCGCCCTTACTGTAAGGCCGTGTTCACACGAGCGCGGTTTTTTTCGGCGCGACACAGAGCGCACGTCGCGTAAGCATCGCTCCCTGTTTAGAAACATTGGAATTAAATGCAATGCAAATAAATATCTCAATATAAAATACGCGCGCTCACTTAGCGGTCGCGTAGTAACAGCGTCGTGCACGCATCGCGATCGCACAGCGCACGAGCAGAGCCCGCGTCGCCTATTTTATATCGAGATATTTTAAAATTTATATTACATTAAATAAGCATTTAATTCCAATGTTTCTTCTCTGCGAGATCGCAACGCGGACTCTTATTGAAAGCTGACTCTATGCGATCGGCGCTCGTGCGCGCGTGTCGTCTGAACGCGCCCTAATGGAATTGTCGGATCCCGGGACTTATCGAGAAAATCGTGGGTTGAGCCTTTTCATATTGTTGTTTATACAACAACAAGATAATCATAATCTATGTACCTTCTTAGGTGTGTACCTATAGAAAATAAAATATTTATTTATTTATTTAAACTTTATTGCACATAAAAAGGTGTACAAATGGCGGACTTAACGCCTTATGGCGTTCTTTGCCAGTCAACCATTGGACCAAGTAGAGAAATAATTTGGGTGGTGCGACAGTGTGTAAACAAAATTTAAAAGTATCTATAAATACCTACAAGAATAAATCAAGAATATACATAAATATTAATTTTAAAGAAATATATACCAATACAATAACTATAGATAAAATAAATAAATAAATAAATAATAAATAAATAAATATATAAGGACAAATCACACTGATTAAGCTAGCCCCAAAGTAAGTTTTAAAACTTGTGTTATGGGAACTAACTCAACGATACTATATTTTACGATAAATACATATATAGATAAACACCCAAGACCCAGGGCAATTTGAAAAAGGCCATTTTCCAACTTGCCCTGGCTGGGGATCGAACCCAGAACTTCCGGATTAGCGGTCTAGCGTGTTAACCATTACGCCACGGAGGTCGAATATAATTATGTAAATATAATACATAAAGAACTAATTATATATGTATGCGGATAGATAAATACATATATGGATGACTACTAATTACCGCGCAGGGACACGACGAGAAGAAGAGACTTCTTGGAGAAACCGTTTTTGAACCGCCCGTTTAAAAGCGTGACGACTAGGCGCTCGTCTAATAGAATCAGTAAGAGAATTCCAGAGAAGGATGGCTTGAATTTGAAAAGATTTATTTATAAATTCAGTGCGATGATGAGGGATGGATAATATTAGGAGATTAGAAGAGCGAAGATTTCGCGAATGCGTAGAGCTGAGAAGAGAAAATTGAGATTTGAGATAAGCAGGGTAAGGGTAAACGGAGTAAGGATTATTGAGGATAGCATAAAGCATGCATAGGATTCTAACGTTTCGACGCTGGGGGATAGGGAGCCAGGCCAACTGTGACCAAAAGGAGGAGATATGGTCATATTTACGAAGTCCGAAGATAAACCTGATGCAGTTGTTAGCTAGTTTGTCGAGTTTCTGTAGAAGAAATTGATTTAAATTTGTATAGCAAACGTCTGCATAATCCATTATAGGAATAATTAGGGATTGCGTCAAAGTTACTTTTGTTTTAAGCGGAAGAAAGTTCTTATATCTATAAAGACAGCGCAGTGTTCCTGTAACCTTGCGACTAACCTCAGCGACATGATTGGACCAACTAAGAGTAGAGTCAATATGCAGCCCCAGATCTTTGACACTGGAACAGAACGGTATGGTGACACCATTAAATTGTATTGGAGTGACGGTTTCAATGTCAATGTTGTCAAGTTGTCGAGAGCTTCCCACAAAAATAGCTTGACATTTGCTAGGATTGAAGGAAACTCCATACCGTCCTGACCATTCCGTGATAAGCCGAAGATCATTATTTAGAAGGTAAATCGCGGAATCAGTATCACTGCGGTCGCAAGAATGATAGAGTTGAAGGTCGACAGCATAAAGATGATGAGAGGTCGAAAGAAGAGAAATGAGGGAATATTGCCCGAAAAGTAGGTACTTAGACGGTAACGTGTAAGTTTAATTAGCACTTAACTAAAAAGTATTCCTACGTATCCAGTTTCCTGCGACGACGCCATCTTAGAGCGTTTTCACAAACGCCGCCATTGAAGAATGAGGGATTTGACTTTTGAGTAACGAACGCGTGATGCTATATGTTCAAAGCAAACAAGGGATTAGCCAACATTCGAAAGAAATATCGAAGCATCAATAATAATTATCATCGTTTTTCCTATTAAGGAACAGCTGTAGGCGCTGATCCCTGCAGTCTTGAGACATAATCCATCAAGTCTGCACCCTCGTCCGAAATGATTAGTATAACAAATGATGCGGAAGTACTTCTGTAATGGAATTGCCGGATTCCGGGACTTATCGGGACAATCGTAATACTATTTGGGAGACATAGGTAAAGGTATCGGTGGTAGATTTTGTGAGTAATTTGTCTTGACGTTTTACCTATTTATGTCGGTTGGTTAAGCCTTCTTATGTTGTTGTTGTACTGTAGATTAGATAAGTACATAGGTATTTTAAGAATATTCCTATACCTAACTATTTATGAATGTCAGAATAAACATAGATATTTAAGTACATTCCAATTCAGAAGCTCCTCCTTTTTTGATGTCACCTAAAAATAAAATAGAATCTACTCCATATAGTATATCCTTGCTTAACTAGCGTTTCCCTGCGACCTTGCTCAGGCCGTATAAGACCACCTCTAGTAGATGAGGATGTCTTACGCAGCGCTTTCCGGTAGGTACCCACATAGTCGTCATCCATGAACCCATTCTGCCTCAGCGGACTTCGGTTCGTTCCGCTATAGAGGTACCTACCTACTTACCACCCACTGCTATTCAATAAGTTAATCAGTCATTTTTGAAATTCTAGAGACATAGGTACCTATCTACTAGTGAACTATGCAGAAGACGATGGGATAACGGTATTCTGGACTGGACCATGCTCAGGCAGCGGCCGATACGGGCAACCTGAACCTGAACCTACTTAATGTCAGAATATGTCAAATAAGACACGCAAGAATTTCTCGGTCGTTTAAAAAAATTGCCAAAAATCTTAGCGATAAAATATATGATTAAACCACACACCAGCTTAACATGGCAATCAGCAGGCTGGTTCGGAAATTGGCCCTTTTGTAAGACTCGAGCAAACGCGACGTGCGAGCTGCAGACTAATTAGGACTGCCTTTGTTAAAAACGCGTAGGTATTAAACTGGGATCACCTGGTGATTCGAAACGTAGGAAGACAGGGTTATCACACACATAGGTACATTCATAATTATTACTTCTACTTACGAAGCAAACTTAGTCAAAGAGCAAACCTGGATATAACAAGACACAGATTACATAACTTACAGATTAGATAACTTGGCCTAAGGTTCTAAAACTCAGATGCCACGTTTAGCAAGGTGGTTGTCTTTTGTGAGACTCGAGCAAACCCGACACGTGCGAGCTGCAGACCTAGGGCTGGCTTTGTGAAAAACGCGTAATAGACTGAGATCACCTGGTGATTCAAGACGTAAGAAAACAAAAAAAGGGTTATCACACACATACATTCATATATACTCTACTTATGAGGCAAACAGAGGAACAGTTTAAACGATTTGGCAAGAGTTTTACGACCAGCCATCTGTCTCAACCCTTTTTGGGAATGCATTTGGGAAAAGATGGAGTGGTCCTATTCTAGGCCGCCAGCCACACAGCACATTACGGTACACACTATTAGGCGATCAGACGATCCAAGTAAAGTAACTAGCAGGAAAAAGCTGGATACTTACCTACGTTCAGCAGTAAACTGCCTGCGCCTAAAATGATAATTTTTTAATAGCCGATGTTCAAACGCCTGATGGAACTTGAATAAAAACTTCGCACATCTACGTGTTGGCTCACTTTTATTTATAATTTAATTGAGAATACTTCAAGATAGCAGCCCTAACAAAAAACATTCCAGCCTCCACATGCTTATGAATACCTACTTAGCACACATTAATTAGAGATCGCAATGAAAAGAGCAACGTTGACACTGCACTGCGTCCTTTGATTAAGACATGCAATGAATGCACTTTTTATTTTAAAAGATTGAAGAGAATTCTATCTGCTTGCAAAAAGAAATATACCTACCTAAGTATTAGGTAGGTACTTACTAAAAAGAATACTGCTGCTGTTTAATGTTTAGAAAAAAGATTAGTATCATTCATAGACTACTTGCTCCAGAAATTTGGCTGTTTAATTAGGTAAGTATGTAACTTTATAAAGTCTAATTTGTTTATTTGCATTCGTTACGAATTCCCACCCGACACAATTCAACATATTGTGATGAATTTTGAAAATAATTATAGGTAGGTAGTTAGTGGCGGCTGGTACCTACACACTCGCTGAGACACTCGAGTCTCGGCGAAGGCTCTCGATGAGAGCTCCTGTGCACAATCGCGAGAGCCAAAGAGACTTGTACGAGACCCTTCGACTCGGCGGGTGTAAAGACCGACAAGCTAGGCGAGGCGAGAGAGAGCAATACGAGACGAGAGCACCATGTAGGTTCACACCACACATCACACTCCGCTTTCGCCCTCTCTCGGCAAGTGTATACAGCCGGCTAATGCCGGCTGTATACACTGCGTCCACGGACACGCGGTGCGGTGCGGTGTGCGACGCGGCCTGCCACGCGGGCCGCCTGGCGGACCGCCGTAAAATTTCCATAGCTTGTGTACTCGTAGTCGCTGCGGCTGCCTCCGCGGACGCCGATGCGGCGGCGCCGCTCAAAACAAACTGAAAATTTTACGGCGGTCCGCCAGGGTATCGTCGCAAAATATCCCTTTCGCAAAATGTCCCTTTCGCAAAATGTCTCTTTCGCAAAATGTCCCTTGCGCAAAACGTCCCTTTCGCAAAATGTCCCCTGGTAGCAAAATGTCCCCTAGTAGCAAAATGTCCCTTTTCCAGAATTCCATTATTTTTATAAAATTACTATAAAGTAAGTTTGTTTGTTGTTAATTTGTTTGTTACGCCTCCATGCCGTAACTACTGAACCAATTATCATGAAACTAGCTTTTGCGGCTCCGCTTGCGTTAATATCGATCCCTAAACGGTAACTTTTTCGGGATAACAAGTAGCCTTTGTGTTAATCTGGGTGATAAACTATCTGTGTGCAAAATTTCATCTAAATCTCTTAAGGTGGTACTGGAGGTGCGGGCGAACTCCACAGCGAGTTGCCTACCGACGCGCTTCGTCGTGTTGCTATTTCGTCGAGAAAGAGAAAGGGCGCTAAAAAATGTAGCTCCGTCCCGACCCCCGCATGTGAGAGCTACACCCCCGCGTACGACAAAGAGAGTGCACTGAACGCCAGCGAAACAGCCCTTATAGGCCATGAATCGTAGTTTTCGTAGTTTTCGTTTATTTCGATAAATACGATACATACCCAAATAAAACTAAATTATTTGGAATTTAGAGTCTTCACTCTAGTCGTATAATTAGTTTCCATAAGGATTGAAAATATAATTATAAGTGTAATAGGCGTCTAAATATTACTCGATTTCGTCGATAAAAAAGGCAAATTTTAAGTTGCTATAACTTTTTTTTTGTTTATTATTTTCGAACCAAAACTAATTACATATCTAGATATTTATCATCTTAATGCTTGTAAAAAATTTGAATACGATAAGTTTTATGGTTTCGAAATTAAAACGAAAGTACGTTTGTATGGGATTTCGTCCCTCCAGTTAACCCTTAAGCTGTTTAGGCGTGATGGAGTAAAAAACATCCAAAGTGGATTCGAGAATGGTTTATATTTATTACCAGTGTCCCTTCCACATTGTATAAAAAACATGAAATTTTGCGAGGGATATTTTTTTGCCACCAGGGGACATTTTGCTACCAGGGGACATATGGCGAAAGGAACGTTTTGCGCAAGGGACATTTTGCGAAAGGGACGTTTTGCGAAAGGGACATTTTGTGAAAGGGACAGTTTGCGACTAGGGGACATTTGGCGTACGGGACATTTTGCGACGATACGGTACAGTGCAGTGATCAGTGACTATGCATTAACTTGAAAAAGTAGGCATACTTAGTACGAGTAGTAGTGGTCGATCATATTGTCAACCATATAAGTACATAGATCTCGCTGACCATAGCTGATTTATTGTAAAATATCTATACACCCTTATTTTTAAATTAGTATACCAAAAGGAGTGATTCAGTCCATCATTTTGAACAACTTTTCCCAATAAATGTACATCGAAATACGATACAATATACAAATCGATAATAAAAATAGATACAAATCGAAGTAGTCACGTGATCTAAGAAGTTACTATGGGAAGTAAATTTTTTTTTCGTATTTCGATATACGAGTACATACATTTTTGGGAAAAGTTGTTCATAATGATGGACTGAATCACCTATTAAAATTTGTGAACTAATTTAAAAATAAAGGTGAATAGGTATATTGAGTACTAGCATCAGCTCCAGGTCTAGGCGAGGCCCATGCCCCGGGCGGCAGGTTTAGAGGGACGGCAAAATAATTCCTGTTAGCCCACAAAAATATTTATTAGGTCCTCACATATGAAATTGCCGTTCAGTATCAAAAAAGTGAAACAAGTTTTTTTAATGAAATTATTATTTAATCAATCGAAGTATGCGCCGTTGTTATCGATACACTTCCGCCATTTTATAGGCAGATCATTGATACCTTTAGAAAAAAAATCCTGGGAGCGAGAGTCTATGAACTGTTTGAAGGCGGTTTTGACTGCCTCATCAGATTTGAAATTTTTTCCTTGTAAAAAATTATCCAAATTTTGAAAAAAGTGGTAATCGGTTGGGGCAAGATCTGGAGAGTATGGTGGGTGACGCAGAGGTTCCAGTCGCAGCTCCTCTAACTTGGCGATCGTTTGATGTGCAGTGTGTGGTCTAGCGTTATCCTGAAGGAGCAGTGGGCTAGAGCAATTCATCAGTCTCGGTTGTTTAATGGCGAGCTTTTCCATGATTGTTTGCAATTGTTGGCAATACAAGTCTGCAGTAATCGTCTGGCCTGATCTCAAGAAGCTGTAGTGGATAACACCAGCACTGGTCCAGTGCCGTAAATAGGGCGGTGCCACTGGTGCCCAGGCCCAGGGCGTAGACTCTGGGGGCGCAAGAATGGCCACTGGCCATGCCGAAAAAATAAATAAGTATGTCCTGTCTGGTCTGGCCAATGGCCAGAACAGGCAGGACTATTATTTTTTCGGTTTGCTATCCTGATAAGTTCCCGCTGCGCCCCTAGTGCTCGATTCCAACACATACGTATGTCCTATACATGCCAGTATCATCAAAAACGTCTATTAAAGAGAAAACATCGCGCTCATTTTTTAGGGTTCTGTACCCAAAGGGTTTGCATCCTTGTCCTGTCCGTCTGTCCTTCTGTCCGTCTGTCCGTCTGTCCGTCTGTCCGTCTGTCCGTCTGTCCGTCTGTCCGTCTGTCCGTCTGTCCGTCTGTCCGTCTGTCCGTCTGTCCGTCTGTCCGTCTGTCCGTCTGTCCGTCTGTCCGTCTGTCCGTCTGTCCGTCTGTCCGTCTGTCCGTCTGTCCGTCTGTCCGTCTGTCCGTCTGTCCGTCTGTCCGTCTGTCCGTCTGTCCGTCTGTCCGTCTGTCCGTCTGTCCGTCTGTCCGTCTGTCCGTCTGTCCGTCTGTCCGTCTGTCCGTCTGTCCGTCTGTCCGTCTGTCCGTCTGTCCGTCTGTCCGTCTGTCCGTCTGTCCGTCTGTCCGTCTGTCCGTCTGTCCGTCTGTCCGTCTGTCCGTCTGTCCGTCTGTCCGTCTGTCCGTCTGTCCGTCTGTCCGTCTGTCCGTCTGTCCGTCTGTCCGTCTGTCCGTCTGTCCGTCTGTCCGTCTGTCCGTCTGACCGTCTGTCCGTCTGTCCGTCTGTCCGTCTGTCCGTCTGTCCGTCTGTCCGTCTGTCCGTCTGTCCGTCTGTCCGTCTGTCCGTCTGTCCGTCTGTCCGTCTGTCCGTCTGTCCGTCTGTCCGTCTGTCCGTCTGTCCGTCTGTCCGTCTGTCCGTCTGTCCGTCTGTCCGTCTGTCCGTCTTTCCGTCTGTCCGTCTGTCCGTCTGTCCGTCTGTCCGTCTGTCCGTCTGTCCGTCTGTCCGTCTGTCCGTCTGTCCGTCTGTCCGTCTGTCCGTCTGTCCGTCTGTCTGTCCGTCAGTCACAGGGCTCTATCTCTTGAACCGTTATAGCTAGACACTTGAAATTTTCACCGATTATGTATTACTGTGGCGTCTATAACAACAAATACTAAAAATAAAAAATAGTTAAAAATTAAAGAGGGTCGTCATACAAGAAACGTGCTTTTTTCAGCGTTTTTAACTTGATCTTTATAATGGCATTAACTAGGTACTTTAAATTTTCACCAATTATGTATTACTATGACCACAATAACAACAAATACTAAAAATAAAATAAAGTTAAAAATTAAAGGGGGTCGTCATACAAGAAACGTGTTTCTTCAGCGTTTTAAAACATTGTACGGAGGTACGGAACCCTTCATGTACGAGTCCGACTCGCATTTGCCCGTTTATTTTATTGTTGTTGACGGATTCGTTTGCTTGTTTGCCCACATCAGTTCTTTAAAAAAATAGATTTTTCTTCCAAAATATTAGATAATTGGTCCGCCAACACCAAACTCCTTGTGCTTTATTTTATCACCCTAAATTAAATAAAGTAGCCATTGCTCTAGGGTATCTATAATATCTAAAAAAAACAAGGGCGCAGTTATAGAAGCTCGCGCAGGGCGCAGAAAAGGCTATTTACGGCACTGCACTGGTCCACCAAACACTAACCAGAATCTTCTTTTTGGTCAGTTTTCGCTTAGGGCAAGGTTTTGCCGGTTCTCCAGGGTCAAGCCATTGTGATGATCGCTTCCGATTGTCGTACAGGATCCATTTCTCATCACAAGTCACGATACGATTCAAAATCCCCTCATTATTGTGGCGATTAAGCAAAGAAACGCAGCAAGCAACGCGTGTTTGTTGGTTTGCTTCAGTCAATTCGTGCGGTACCCACTTTTCGAGTTTTTTAATTTTTCCGATTTGGCACAAGTGGATAAGTATCGTTTTGTCACTTATGCCGAAGGCTGCTGCTAATTCAGAAGTGGTTTGAGATGGATCCGCTTCCACTATCGCCTTCAATTCTTCGTTATTTACTTGAGTATCAGGTCGTCCACGAGGCTCATTGTGTAAATCGAAATTTCCAGAACGGAAACGTTGAAACCAAAAACGCACCGTTCGTTCGTTAGCGGTGCCTGGTCCATACACGTCGTTAATTCTTCGAGCCGTTTCTGCAGCACTGGTGCCACGGTGGAACTCGTATTCGTAAATACCGCGAATTTTCAATTTGTCCATAGTTGTTGTTATAGCAATGTTGAAACTCAAACAAATGATGTTAAAACAAATGAAATAAGAATTTTAAAACAATATTTTCCTGGCTTTATTTCGAAATAAATTTGAATTTGGAATTCCTAATGAAACGCAAGATATTTGATTTTAAAGTTGCCAGTATTTAAAATCGGCAATTTCATATGTAAGGACCTAATATTCTTCTTTTCATAACTGCAATTGTGTAAAAGAGGTTAGAATATGAGAAAAAAAGCGGCCAAGTGCGAGTCGGACTCGCCCATGAAGGGTTCCGTAGCAGCAAGTTCTAAAGGTAAATTGCGGTTTACGAATTACGATTTATGACGTATTATAAAAACTACTTACTAGATCTCGTTCAAACCAATTTTTGGTGGAAGTATGCATGGTAATGTACATCATATATTTTTTTTAGTTTTATAATGCTCCTATTTTAGAAGTTACAGGGGCGGGGGGCATTTTACCACTTTGGAAGTGTCTCTCGCGCAAACTACTCGTATTCAGTTTAGAAAAAAAATATATTAGAAACCTCAATATCATTTTTGAAGACCTATCCATAGATACACCACAGGGTTGGGTTTGTTGAAAAAAAAATTTGAGTTTCAGTTTTAAGTATGGGGAACCCCCAAAATTTATTGTTTTTTTTTTCTATTTTTGTGTGAAAATCTTAATGCGGTTCACAGAATACATCTACTTACCAAGTTTCAACATTATAGTTCTTATAGTTTCGGAAAAGTGTGGTTGTGACGTATGGACGGACAGACAGACGTACATGACGAATCCATAAGGGTTCTGTTTTTTGCCATTTGGGTACGCAACCCTTAAAATGATGGTGGAAATGGTGACTTCCACTCTTGACTCATTTCTGATGCAAAGGTTGGCCATTGCTAATGTAATGTGGCTAGTGTATTGGGCACCTTTGCAGCAGGAATGTCAAAGGGACAGGCAGGATACAAATATAGTGATTATAATTGTATTTGTTTTGTTATTCTTTTCTTTATAAAGTTAAAATGTATGTACGTACAGTAAATAATATGTTCTATTAAATTTAATTAAATAATATATCTTAAAAAGGGGTTGGTAGATTGTATAGTGTTAAGGTCAGGGCAGATTGGGGCATAGGAAAACAAATGGAAAAGTTCAAATTGGTTTGGAAACTTGAATATCTAATAGACAAAATTAGAAAAATAAAACATATTGTTTATTTATAGAAGACTATATTTGGTAAAATGCTGGAATGCAATGATAAATGCTTATTTAATCTGTGACTCCAGCTAGCAAGACTCTTACAATAAAAGATAAAAAATTATACCTTATTATGTCATTTAAAAATTAATTATAAAACTGACCTAAAGAAAAGTTGTGCATAATATTGTTTAACAATAAGGGGTCAGTCTTTGAACTTAATTTAACATGTTAAAATAAACATACTTAAAGTAACAGGCATTATTAAGTATTCAAAATAGTATATTAAAATTATAAATTCATCATAATCATATCTGCAATGATTCTCATCATTATAATTTCTTTTAATACTGGCAGTATATTTTACGGTATTATGTCATGGTACCGAAAACTGGGTTGTGGCGGCAAATGCTAGGACCATACTCCATGTACGCTTGTTTAGTATGGCACACTTGATAGAACTCAGGAGTCGAACCCAGCATACTACCTCCAAACCAAACCGCATACCGCTGCATGTAATGTGAAATAACTTGGACATCAATAGGTGTTGGTGTAATACGTCCTTCTGACAGCATAGTAGACATTTTAAGCCTCGCGTCTACTGTTCTCTTAATATCTCTTTGAAGTCTCCTCCCGAAGTCACGGAACATTGTTGAGCCTCCTGATAACACAATGTTCCCATAAAGTCCTCTTCGCACATCAATAGGACAAGACTGAATTACTTCATCAACCATTTCATTCAAAGGCACAGTGAAATCAGGGTTCGAGAACTCTGGGTGGAAGAAAATCTCAGGTCCCAAGAACCTTTCATAACCAACGTCAACTGTAAATGGATTTTTCGTAATAGCATTCACTCCTGTGTACTTCTTCATCCATTTCGCTGGATCAGAATCATATTTAGCAAACTCTTTGGCAATATCAGGGCAAATGTAACTGTATCTCTCTTTAATTGCCTTTGCAGTCTCTAAACTCTGTTCTGGGGGGATGCCAACCTCACGTTCACGAAGAAGCGACTGAATGAATGATGTTATATTTCTTCCAGCCACGGGAATGTGTTTGATACAAGAGCCAATGACATAACCTTCTGCAACTGGCACTATGTGAGTCACACCATCTCCACTGTCCACCACAATACCTGTGAACGTGCGCTGAGCGGGCGCACGCGACTTCCAAGACGCAGCAAGCGCTAACATCGCCTGAACAGCTATGTAAAGACCAGGCACATTGAATGACTCAAACATTATTTCAGCTAAATACTCCCTGTTTTCAGGAGTGTTCAACGGTGGTTCGGTAAGCAGAAAATGGTGATCTTCTGGCTCAGCCCTCAAATATTTGAAGATGCATTGCTCGATATACCTCTCCATTAGGTCCCAATCTTCTACCAATCCGTGGCGCACGGGATATTTAACGGAATACCCGGTGGCATCAAACGCTTCATCTCCTATGAAGAAATCTAAATCCTCCACGGCTTTCGTCATACGCCGTGTACTCTGATCGCCAACTTTCGCAGTTTCTTTTATCGCAATGGCCGATGGTATGATGAACTGAGGTTCCTTATTACCGGCGAACCCCAGCTTTGTGTAGCCAGTGCCCACGTCTATAATACAGGCCGGAAGATGGTCCATGATGATAAGTAAATTATATTTGTTTAGATTACACAAAATAAGGTTAAAACTGATCACAAAATTTAGGGTGCGGTAAATACTTGTACACTTCACCGTATTTTGACATTTCATAAACGTCAAAAAGCGGAAGATGATTAATCCGAGTCTCATTCAACGCAAGCTACGATATGATACGAAGTCGAATACGTACGTACGATACACATTATTTATTTAAAATTTATATAAAACTTAGATGAAAAAAATTTCTTAGAACTAAGTTAAGTATAATTATTTATGTTATTTTTATGTGATATATATTAAAAAATAGTCAATAAAACAATATTCGGTGTGTTTCGAAAAGCGTAGGTGCGTACTACGTAACGTTGCTATAACAGAATAACGTAGGTACATGGTTCTAATTCTAAATAGTCAAAGAGCTAGTCACATCACACACAGACCATGGATCAAGAAAGTATTTATATATGTAAAGTAGGTATAAAAGTATATACAGCTCTGTGGAGCTAGTAATGTACTAGTAGTAGAAAATATAGAAAACCCAGACAGATCAGAACCCTGTCCAATAGTGCCAATTGAAATAATTTATTGTAAACAAATTCTGCCTTCTGTGAAACAAAACCGTCTAGCATTTTCCGGGTACTGAGCCTGGCTCTTCTAAGTTTTCTAATTGAGGTATCATAGTCTATCAATCAGCTTATAGGTATTTTACCCATTAATTATCATTTCTGATCATATTTCTTTTCATTCAATCGTTTCCCTGTTAATTACGTACGAACGAATACTCAAATTCCTCAATAAGAAGACCTAAGTATTCATTCGACTGACACTTGCCAGCAGCAAGAGCTTCGTCATTCATCGTCTACGATAAAGGCAAGTCATGCAAGACAAATTCAAACGATTCCAAACTCAATAGGGTTATGTTGTGTACCTACGAGTAGAATAACCACTCAAACTCTTCCCGTGGATGTCGTAGAAGGCGACTTAGCTACCACAAGCTAAACAAAGCTTTAAAACATCAATGAGACCTCTCCAACCCGTCTGGCCAGCGTGGAGAGTGTAGGCCGAATCCTCTGACTGCTCTGGCAATAATGTATGGCTCTGGTACAGAGGGTCGTGCTCCTGGAGTGGAGACTAAAAAAGACCTTCAGAGTTCCGTCGACCAGTAGCGGCGTTAGGGTAGGGTGCGGTTGGGCGACCGCCTAGGGCGCCAGATACAAAGGGGCGACAGGGGGCGTTTTTGGGAAAGGGGGGGGGGGGGGAAATAATAAATATATAAATAGCGGCTGGTTAAGGGCGGCAACTCCTACTCTTATTTGTATGCACCCCTCCCTCCCTCCCTCCGTTTACAATGAGGCGGCAAATTTGAAGAATCCTATATCGTACTTGTACCCCCTCCCCCGTCTGAATTGCAGTTTGGGGGGGAGGGGGGGGCGCGGCGGAAAAATCTCGCCCGGGGCGCTGGTACAGCTAAAACCGGCACTGCCGTCGACCATCTTCCGTCTTTATGATCAGACCCTGGACTCATCTCATCAAGGCAAATCAAACGGGTCCAAACTCAATAGAGTTGTTTTATTACTGGGTTCTGTAGAATACTCATTGACTCCATAATATTGTATTGTCATCCAACTTACACAAGTATGCAAAATTTCAGTTTAATCGGTTGAGAATAACCAGTATATCCCACGAACAATAATTTTCTAGAATCGTAAGTAATCCCGAGAAATCAATCTACGCGATATGTACCGCGGCGGGCGGGGCTTAAAATATGAACAGCGCGGCGTGACAGTTCGCCGTGACACTCGAATCGTGCAGTTGCATCGCAAGAAGTTTCCATTGAGAATATTGCTGTTTTTGCGATAATCGATTCATTAAAAATGCCGTCACGTGCTGTGAAGTGGTGTAGAAGCCATACAGACATGAAAATTAGTTATAAAAAAAAATTAACACGTAAACAAAGTTATTTATTTTAGCGTAGCGTACTGCATTAGGTACCAGCCGCGCGTTGTTCCTCACCGCTCGTTGCGTTGACTGCCCCACCTGACGGCGAGTACGGCGACGACGACGCGTGACCTTGTCGCGACCAATCGCATGCATCTTTGTCTGTGTGCGTTCGAGTGTTTCGTTGTTATTACTGTTCGTTTGTAAATGGAATTAGAATCGAAGCGGTGAATGTAGGAGCGATAGATCTCTAGAGAATTATTACCTAGATGGGTATATCCCATTTGTCCCCAGTGGGGACGTCCAAATGGGACAATTTATAGTTTTTGTGTTTTGATTGTCACCATTGCATAGTCTCCATTGGGGACGAATGGGACAGACTTCCATTAAAATTCCCATTTGTCCCCAGTGGTGACGAATAGGAATTTTAGTTTCTATATTTCCATTTGAAGCTAGTGGTGGCAAAGATTTGACATACATGTAAGTAACTTTTATTTCAATATACATAAAGCCCTCCTTTCAATTTATCCCAAAAATATACTTCTAAAAATCATTATCAGCTACCTATTCTATTTAACTTAACTAGGGACGAAAAAATATCCGTTCCATTGTCACCACTGGGGACAAATGGGAATTTTAGTGAGTCTGTCCCATTTGTTCCCAATGGCACATTTTTACTGGTACCACTACCACTAATACCACTGGTGACAAATGGGATATACCCAGGATAACTGGTTTAAAATTGAGCTTAAGCTAAAATGTTTGTAATAATAAAAATCGGTGGATTTCAGTGACATAGGTATTCTTTTACCAAAACTTTTTTACAAGGCACGTTTAGGGATGTATTGGGATGTCGCTTGTGATTAACATAAAAAATAAAATAAAGAAATATAGCAAAAATGTAATAAGTTTTTCTTAAATTTAAACTGGATGCTTGAGATTATGTACTCGTAGATCAGGTACTTGCTTAAAGATAGACGAAACTCCATTAAACTCATCTGAAAATAGGAAGAAAAATGCGGTATAAATAAAAAACAATAAATGTAAAGCAGTTTATAATATGTATTTATTGTGACCCGATTATTTTATTTACAATTTCTTCATTACAGGAATGTAATTTTAACACACAAATGTAACCAAGCACTATTAAGGGTGTCAGTTTGTTATTACTCCCAGTGATTTTGTTCTAACAATAAATTATACAATGACGATGCCGTCATTGTTGGCGACGGCCGAAAACATGCGTTTTCGACCACCGGGTGATTAAATGTAACACTTCCTTTGATACATCCAAGTTATTGAAAACAAGAAGTTATAGGGGAAAATGTTAGTTAATGACATTTAACTAATAAAAATGTTAAATATAGATAGCTATAGATCTATAGATAAATTAATTCATTCGACAAAAAATAATTTAAAAAGTAATTGAAAAACTATGTATGACTGCAGCATTATGTTGTATGGACTCGTGTTTTCCATTGTATAACATAAACAAAAAATAGAGATAGATATTAAACAGGTATTGTCTATTTAGTTACAACGTCGCCAGTCAAACATATACGTACATGCAATGATTTATGTATATTTACAACTTTTATTTTTTTGAGCCTAATTAACGTTTAGTCTGTCTGCGACCCCGAAAAATGTAACTGGTTTAAAACATTACATTGAACTAATAAAAAAGGTCGTGCTAAGCGCCGCTAAAATACATAAAACATGTTCAAAGCGCGAAAGTCAAAAACAATATAGTTGCAGGGTGCAATTGGAATCATTGGCATCAATTAAACTTGTTAACATACTTTAAGGATATTTTTTACAGTAACAATACTGCAATTAATGCAGTAATTAAAAAGAAGGTATCAACAAGTAATTATTTAAAAAACAAAAAATCCGGCTGCGTGATACAACAGCACTACTTACCACTTACTGTACTACATTTCTTATTTCAAATTTCATTTAAACATATAAGTTGTACATATTTTTGTAATACTTTAATTTGAAACCCCACTCGATAGGTTTGAAAAGATTTTTTATGCCGTGCAATTTGGCGCCAAAAATCATTTTGATTTCCAATAATTTTACTTATGTTACTCTAATGGTTAAGACAAATCTAACCATGTATTATTTATTAAAATCTGTTTAGCCGTTTAGTAGTTACTAGGGAACATAGAAGTATAGGGACAAACATACAGGTCAAACACATATACCCTCCTTTTCGGCTTTGCCGCATTCGGGTAAAAAGTAAGAACAATTGATAAATCGTCGTCGTCAATAGAATCGCGCGCGCGTAGAGTGCTACTAAGCTATGACCTCGTCGACAGGTACCTACACACTTGTTGCCCACAGTTGAAAGGCGCGGGCAGTAGACTAAGTTGGGTAAATTAAATACGGTCTAAAGTAGAGTGGGACAAGGCGGTAGGTTATTCCAACTTTTTTTGAAATAGGAACATATGTTCTCGACGTATTTTGATACTATTATACAGGGTGACTTTTTAAACACTGTCCAAATTTTTGGAGCATGTTCAGTCCATGATACTAAACTACTTTCTATAAAAAAATTTATTGAAATTCGATAAAAAATTTTCGTCCTCCCATACAAAATCCGTCTGCCTGAGGCTGATTTGTATGGGAAGCGAAAAATAAGTTTTCTTTAATTTGAAAATGACGACGTTTTGTTGACGTTTTATTAATCTTAAATTACTTTGTATCATAGAAATAGTGAATATTTAAAATGATGCCAACAAATTCAAATCCACCCTATATAAATAAAATATAAATGCGAGTCTTTAGTGACCAGCTGGAAAAAAAAATTTTTTAGTTATTTATTACTCACGATTACATAGAGATCAGAATCTGTACCCAATGCAAACTATGTAGCGCATTAATAAAAAATACTGTAACTATTTTTATATGCAAACTTAACTACTTTCGCACATATATTTTATATCCAGCCAAAGACACATAGTTTGCAAAAACTCGTTTTAAATAAAATCGTAATTATTATAATATAAAGGTTCATTATATTAAAATTAGTGTCGCTTGCTGGTTTTAGTATCATATAATTCTACTGTATAAAATAACGGACAATAACAATCAATTTACCAAACCTCTTTAGTTTTTATGAGGTTTGTATATATTTCAACAACATTATTGACACTTTGGTAGCCACAATATTACACTAGTGAAAAAAATATTTAAAAATAAAAGATAACTTTGTGTCAATAAAAAAATATGTTTATACGTATAATTTTCTTACACTAATATTTCTTCTTATTAAATAAAATTATTTAATTGCTGAAATAGACGATTTTTTTGAAGAGTTGCCTGATGTCACCAAACTAGGTAGGTATTTGGAACTCTTGGAAAACTATATATTTATATTACAGTTAGTTCATGCAGATGAAGGTTATCGGCAAAAGTAAGCCTCAATTTGGCAAAATGATATAGAGATAGTGAGTGACAAATAAGAGCGCGCACACATTCGTTGCCAACGAATGTGTGCGCCACATTGTTGGCCAACTTTGTGTTTTCATACATCATTGAAGGCTAGTTGGGAAAAAATACCGCGCTTATGTGTGCATTCATTCATTAATTGGTGTTTGAGACATGCAAAATTTGTTAGATTTATTGGGACGCGTTCAACACGCCTAAAATTTGCTTGCCCTTAGGCTGTTTCTTGTTCTTTTTCTAGTCTGGTCAGGTCTATCAATACACAGATCTATATCAAAAAGAATAACCTAGAAACAACCTTAAAAATATAAATAAATATTGGCATACATGGCAATGAAAATTAGTGAAATTTAAAATTTTCCATTACCCAAAATACTTTTTATAAAATTTTGTGACTATACTGAATCCAATTTCTAAAAGAAATTTAAAATAATACTTAGAGAAATATTTACACATAAAGTTCAGTATATGAATATTTCATATTCTTTAAAAATTATATTATCTTAAATGCAGTAGATGTTTCTATTGCAGCTTGTTCAACAATATGGATTAAAAACATTAGTGACTCCGTTATGTATATTATTGAATACATAATGTTTTGACAATGATGTAATTACACTCAAAATATATTAACATAGCAGTCTATGCTCAATGAGCGCAATTATTAATTAGTACCCACTAGAGTACAGATCTCGTTTGATAACATGGACACAACTTAATTGGCTATCATCATAGTTTAATTTCTATTTCTTCCAAATCTTAAAATCTTATACTCGTACTTTTGAGTCTTGTTTGTAGATGTAAAGTCATCTGGTACCTATTCCGAGAGCTAGTATACATGTTTGGATAGGTTTTGAGGCAAGGCCGCAAGCTGAAAACTCGCACTTCACTTTACTGCACTTCTCTTATAATACCATAACTCAGAACCGCAGACCTAGCTGAAAAGGAGCTGGGCTAAATCAACCCAGTATTCCAGATGAATTTTTTTACAAAAACATATTTTTCGGCAATCTGTAATTTTTTAAGAGTGAAATTTTTGTTTGTTGAGTAAAAAAATATATAAGCCAGATCATTTAGTCAGGCATTTTGCCAGATGAAAATTTAAGGTTTGATTTAGCCCCGTTACTTTTCAGCTAGGTTTGCAGTTCTGAGTTAGGGTATCATAGGACAAGTATAATAAAAGTTTTCAGCTTGCCTCAAATACCTATCCACAAATGCCCACCAGCTCATATTTTTTTCAAATAATCCAGCTTATTTTTTTACTCCTTAAATAATCTTTTCCAACATGTAAATATTACAGATTGCCCCTGGGTTTATAGAGGAAGTAAAAGACATGTCTTCAGTTTGCCTCAAATACCTACCCAAAAATGTTTACCAGCTCTCGACCATGATGTAGGAAATCTGATGATGAAAATTACACTTTGAACATGCTACTTCTATTTATATATGTAAAAATGAAAATTTCAAATCTTTGTAACACAATATTAACATACTAGCAACATTCTAGTTGGAGAAGTACAAAAGAGACTGTCAGTAAATAATTGACAGCCTTGGTACTGAATCTTTTCCTTCCCTCTGAGCCGGAAACGACATGGTACGGATACTAAACGCATGTAAAATAGTACTTCCTGACCAACCAAATAGGAATATTGTACGAAATTCTTCTCTTACAATGTTCATGTTACCAAAAAAGATCATAAAGTTACACTAGTCAGTGCCAATCGCTATCAGACTTAACACAAAACCACAACATATCTTACGAAAAATTTTATGCCTAAGAGTTGCTACACACATACGCGGGTCGGCATGGTCTATTCGGCAGTATTTGTCAAACAACTAAACCGACCCGAAGCGATTATATCGGTTTTTTCCTCAAAAATTCATCTACAATTATATTTGATTTAATCGCTCGGCTGTGCCGATTAGGTCCAAGTCCAACGCAGACGACACTCTGTTTGTCCGATCGAGTCTGCGGTTCACAAAAAGTCTCTATGACGCACAAAAGATCCGTCGCGGATTTTTCACGGACTTACGCACACGACGCACATTTTCAATCATTTATTTGGCAGAACTGTAGGAACGTACACGCCATAGAAGTGCAGAGATTGCGATGTATTATTTTATACTTGAAGTAAAGAAAAAGAAGAAATAGAGAATTTTGGGTGCATCCAGCGTCCTATACTTTCGGAGATTACTGAAAGGACAATTACATATTAAACATTCAATTCTAAAACAATACCCGGAATTTTGTTTCAAATTTTATAATTTTTTATTTTTATGGATGTCCAAACAGGAGCGGAATAAATATTACAGCACAATTCAACCCACATTTTTCTTTTTAAATTTTTATCATGATATTCTGGCTTGGAAGTATCATAAATTGCTGGTCTGTTTTGAGTTTCTTGTTGACCGAGCTAGCGAAGCGAGCAAGGTCTTTAAATCGAGTTGGGGGCGAAAACACATTGTTTGTATGTATGTTTGTACTGCGATAACTGCCGAACCGATTTTGATGAAATTTCAATTTCGTCGGGTATCAAAATCGGTTCAGTAGTTTTTGAAATATTAATAAAAAAGCCCGCGATTATGTAGCAAACGAAACCATAGCGCGTTCTAACTTTGAATAGCGCCATCTAGGTGTTACTTAGGGAACTTTAATCGCGAGGTCTAAGTGCCGGAAACTCCTAAGGTACGCGCAATATGCGTCACCCAGGCGTCCCCGTTCCCCGTCCCTGCACCTCTCCCCCGTTTTCGCCTCGATTTCTCACGTTGGCCGTCAAGAACCGGGGGAGAGGTGCGGGTGCGGGGAACGGGAACGTATATTGCGCGTACCTTAGAAGAGTCCCTTCTGTTTACTCTTACTGTATTCTGTGATATCGATCTCTAGCGCCATTGTATAATACCGAGTACGTTTTGTCCACCTCTTCCGAGTGCAGGTTGCAGACTAAAGTGCGCGCCGTCTGCGTTAGCGCGGGTTGAAGCAAATGTTGTATTTTTTCCGCCCACTTTTGGTGCGGCGTGGCGCAGCGCGGCGCGGCGCGATCTGCCAGAATTACACGGATTTTTTGTGCGCCAGACTTTTTGCGCGTGCGTTACTGAATATGATTGCGTATGTTCTATTTTCACAGACTAAAAAGTGCGTCACGGATAGTCTGTCGTCTGCGTTGGGCCTTAATTCCGGCCCGCTTATGTGTACAGCAACCCAATTATCGTCCCTCAATCCGCAATAACAATGGTTCCTAGATCTCTCACCACATGGTGTAGTCAGAATCGTCCATATCGAAGATCGTGAAGAAGCCGATTATGGTCAGGTACACTATGATATTGCCGGCGATTGTTAGGCAGCAAGCTCCGGTTAAGATCTGAAACATTGAAAGAATATTTTTTAACTCTTGTAATAAAATATGCTAAAAATGCTAAAATAATATCAACTTTGGTCACTTAATTATAAATAACTCTATATTGACAATAATAAACATAATAGAAGGAAATATAAAAGATAAATAAATAAATAAATATATAGGGACAAATCACACTGATTAAGCTAGCCCCAAAGTAAGTTTTAAACTTGTGTTATGGGATACTAACTCAACGCTACTATATTTTATGTTAATACATATATAGATAAACACCCAAGACCCAGGACAATTTGAAAGAGGCCATTTTCCAACTTGCCCTGGCTGGGGATCGAACCAGAACCTCCGGATTAGCGGTCTAGCGTGGTAACCATTACGCCACGGAGGTCGTCAGGATAGAAGAGGTCAGGAAGACGAAGAAAGAGCTACCTATGTAGACGAACTGAAAGAGGTCATCAAGCGCTTAAGAGTAAGGCAGAAAATCGAGAAGTTTGCATATTCCATTGATAAGAGAACATTAACTAGTATAATTGAATAATCGTAGCCTTCAACAAACACTAAAAAGGAATAGACAAATGCATTTAAAATTAGTCTTTTCATCTTAGCACTTTCTCAGACTGAGAAATTTTCAAAGTAGGCGCTACCTAAGGCGCTGCCGCCTCTGTGGGCGAGAACGAGAGAGTGGAAGCAAGTTGACATACGTCACTCGTCGAGACCATAAATATATTTATAAATAAGTTTTTCTGTAATTCCACAAAACAGTATAGCCAAAGCGCTGCCTTCATATCCGAGAACGATTAAGAATGTAACTAACATGGTTACATTCTTAATCGTTGCATCCACAGGCGAGTTTATCGCGGCGATGCCATCATCGTGCCACTTAACCTCTCACTTCCAAAGCGCCCAGATTTGGGCACTTGAACACAGACAGGTCTCAACCTTATTACATTGACTTACTTATCAACTTGCTTCCTCTCTCTTGTTATCGCCCATGGAGGCTTTAGCTATAGAGTTTTGTCTGAGGTCTTTACCACCTTTCATGGAAAAAGAAAACAATTTTAAATCTTCCCTGGCCCGACAGTGGATTTTCACATGCATAGCAGGCAAATTTAAACTCTTTTTAACTCTCACACATGTAAAATTATAAAAGCACTTACAGCCCCAGTCCGTGCCAAAACTATTGGAAGTCCAAAAGAGCTGACAATGAATCCCATGGTGATGAAAACCGCTGCCTCCATACACGGCGAGTTTGAGCCGCCTGTGCCGTCCGTGTGCCGGCGAGCCAACATTGTGGGTATCGGGCACAACACATAGAAAATCACCACGAAGAACGGCCACCATACTCTGAAATTATAAATTTAATCGTTTGTATTTGTTAGCAAAACGACCTGTGATGAAGTAGGATGGTCACATACCCTCAACCTTGCAAGCAATGCCGTGGGCAACAGCTAGTAGAGGATAATTTGGAAACAAAAACTAACAAGGAAGTGCTATCCATGAGTCACTGCTATAAATTAGAGTAGGCATAAACATAAGGATAAATGGAAAATCATACACTTATAAATTAACGTCAAGATGGTGGGACCAAACTCGTATTGTTAAAACTTCATATTATCAATTATACTACTGAATTAGTACTATTTGATACCTTAATTTTAAAAATTGCTACCTCTTTCGTTTAAGATATAAAATTCAAACTTTGTTCCCGCCATCTTGATATCATAATGGCGGAACCACACGAAAATACAAATAGTAGTATGTTATCAACTATTTATATCATCTTATCTTCAATCATAAAAACGTCATAATGGCGGGACCAGCAGTTCATGTCGCCGTCTCTGATTTTACCTGATATAATTACAAATAGATGATAGTTTTAGTTGGTAGCATATAGGTACTAAATATATAAATAGTTGATTATATAATACGATTTACAATATGAAGTTTTAACATTACGAGTTTGGTCCCGCCATCTTGACGTTAATCAATTATAAGTAAAATAAATTTAGTACCATGGCCTTCTTTAAAAATTACAGAATTCAGTTCACCAATAAACTGTGTAGTATATTGTAAAATTTTTCAAGTGCGACAATGTACAAAAAATTTTCAATGGCATTGGGGAGAACAAGAAAATATAAAATATATAATGACATTTGTCTAATAGCTGTGGCACAATGTGTATTCTTTTAAGCACCCATAACTATGCAAAATGTTATTAAAACTGAAGAACCTTGTACTTTCTAAAATTAAATTCTAGATTAAGTAGCACTCCTTTCTCATGTGACACAATATTGCTATGGGCCCTTTGGAGTTGAAGGCTGTATCTGTAGACTATGTCTAGGTATAGCCACTAATATCAGGTGGCCTGTATGTCTGTGTACTTATTAGGATAAAAATAAGATGTGTGCTGTTCAAAGAAATTATACAATCTAGAATACCTACAAAGAAAAAAATATTTTTTCATAATTTTAAAAACCAACTTTTGGAACTTCAATATCTATCTCTCCACCAATTTTCGTGACAATCGATGCAGTAGCGGCGGAGTTCGAGCCCGGATGGACAGACAGACGGACATGATGAAACTATAAGGGTTTTTTTTTATGTTATAGGGCGGCAAACGAACAAGCGGGTCACCTGATGGTAAGTGATCACCACTGTCCATGGACAACTGCAACACCAGGGATGTAACAAGAGCGTTCCCGGCCTTTCAGGAAGATATAGACTCGTTTTTTTTCAATGTCGTATCGGTTCGGGAACACCGCTGCAGGAAGTTGATTCCACAGTTAGGTCGTACATGGCAGGAAGTTCCTTTTAAAACATCCCTACGTAGAGCCAGAGGATCGAGACGGCTGACGAGAGTCTCATCATCGATTATACGAGTTGCGCGATTTTGAATATGGTCAAAAGGAAGAAGTTGGTATTTAGGTGCCCCGGCCCAGAGATGGGAACAATATTCCATATGCGGCCTAACTTGTGCCTTATACAGCTGAAGGCGATGTGCCGGTGTGAAATATCGCCTTGCTCTACCGAGGATACCAAGTTTTTTAGAAGCCAACTTAGCCTTGTCATTTAGATGACCGCGAAATTGAACATCGCTTGAAATCTCGACGCCGAGAATTCCGATCTTGTTGATTAGAATTCCGGTTCCTTGTGGACTACGGAACCCTAAAAATAGATATCTTTATATAAAAATCGTAGGTACACTTACTGATAAGCAGGTAATGCACATGCAAGAATGACAAATGTCATTCCAATCGACCCCAGAAATGCAAGAGACACCAATCTGAAATATAATCACTATAATTAACCATTTATAAACATAGAAAATTAGTACTAACTAAAGCAAATGACGGCAATTGAATACAGTAAAAGTATACCGAATAATAATTTTCATATCTGAATCATTTCAAAACATAAAAATAATGTCAAAATCTAGAAGGCTGAATCAGGATATTGATGGATGATGTGTTTATAAAATGAATTAATAAAACAAAGCCAGAACTTTAATTGAAAATTACATGCAAAGATTTTTATTTATCAATCAACAATAGTATAAAAGGTCTGATGACATTCGCACAAACAATAGGCACTTTAATTTTGATAAAAGAGGAAAAAATTGTACATAATGAACTTACCCTGTAATCCCAGCATCACAATAACATGGAAAAGAAATGAAAATAACAAATTAATCACGAGAAATAACAGTAAATTTGTTGGTAAATATTGTGAGTCATCTTAGAAACTTTCACGGTAAAAGTACGTAATAAACGATAGTTTTCCCATTCAATTTAATGGGTTTACTTTACCTTTGATTCCAGCCATTATCCTTAACGTTAAAATATGCAAGTAGGCTTAAAATATAAGTTGTAATTTACAATTTTTTACATAAATCGAACAAACTCAACCAGATTTCCAGACGACAGCTAGTAGAAAATTGACTGACAGTTGAAATAAAATTAGGTATGTATGTGAATGACATTAGTTCGTGGGGTTGCTATCAGTCTTAAGCCCGGAATACACATTGGCCAAGGTATTGAGCCAACCCATTGGGCCAACGTGTAGAGGCCTACTTGGTGGTATGTTGGTAGCGCAATTCGGTTGGTGCCAACATTGGCCGGCCAAACGAATGTTGTCGGTTTTTCGTCCACACATCAAAGGATCTTGGCGCGCTCCGTAAACAACGTTCACACGTTGGCGTTGCATTCAGTTCGTTGTGAGTCATCAGCAAAGACAGTAGTGTTGCAGCGTGAGTATTTGCGGTTCTAAGTTAACGATGGCGTCGCTCGTGGACAAGCGACGAGATTTGGAGTTAATAGAAATGTAGGTACCGAAATGAACCAATTATATGGAATCCAAAGCATGTACAACATAAAAACAAAAGCAAGGTAATAAATTAATTAAAGTAGATAAATAAAACATATGTAATAATTAAACGCACTGTAAAAATAAATTGCCGCGGCTGCAAGAGACACCACGTCCATCTTTAAAGAGCCAATGCAGAATGGTTGACTCACCAATATGTGAACAGCAGGGCAATCGCGCTAAATAATTTCAGCTGAATCGCAACCGAACCGTGATCGTTACACGACTTTTTGCCTGATTCCGTATCGCGCTAATGTTTTGACAGATAGTTGGAACGCAACTGGAACGCAGCTCGAGCGCAACCGCTGTCAAAACAAAAAGTTGATGCGAAGCTACTTTTTCTCGACCGCTAGTCAAACGTTCCATAATTTGGAGTGATAAATTGATAAGAATCGAAGGTGACAATGAATTTTTATCTTGTGTTTTTGGAAATTTCGAACGAATTTGGTGTGTCAGCAGCCCGAGCTTAATCAAGGCGTGTGAATATAAGCGACTGGATAAAAAGAAATGCCTCGGATCGCATGTTCATTGAAGGCGAAGAACCCTTTCTTCATGCCGGCCACCTTACTTAACCAATATATATGGGCGAATCACCCACAAAATTGTTATTTGGACCAGCTGAATACTGGAGAGGACATACCTTAAGGTCAGTACAATGTGATACTTACCAACAGCACATGTATGAAATAAGACTAAAATACACATATAAAAAAAAAATATTGCACATCATCATATCATATCATATCAGCCACATGAAGTCCACTGCTGGGCATAACTTGTGCAGTAAAAAATTTTATTCAGTTGTACTTATTGATATTCTTTATTTTAGGACTCTGGTTCCCTGAGGCCTATTATGATGACACCAGGAAAAGTACCAAAACATGCACGTCACTGCAAGAAACACAGTTTGAATGATGCATTGGAGTTTTGAAAGGTCGCTTTAGGTAAGAAAAAACAAAAGTAACCTAAAAGTTACTTCATGACTTGCTTACAATAGCAGGCATTGATTTATATGTAGGTATTGTTTACAGATGTTTACTGGACGACAAGAAGCTTCATTACTCCCACCCAGTTGCATCAAGGAAACAAATGCAGCTGTGTTCTGCACAACATTGCAAATATGGACAATTCTATGTGGCTATTCAAACCTTTAACTAGCTGAGGCAGAGCACAAACGCAAGGAGGGTGCTAGTGCCTTTGCTCTCAGTCAACTAGAACTGGGATGTGCCGTGCAGTTGAAAATTAACTATTGTTTATCTTACTTGTTCTTTTAACTCAATAATAAAAAAATAAAACCACTTTTGTATTTTATATCAGTTTATTTATATCGTTATTCAATCAATACAAATAATTCAATAATAACTATGACTAATAAATAAGACTTAACATAATAAACTAAAAGGTCTAATAACTTAACATAATGATTAGGAACTGCTGAGAATTGCGGGACCATAGAGAGCCTTCGGGGTTGGCATTTTTTCAATTTTATCAGCCCGCAACGGTCCACTGCTTGACTAAAGAAGATGTCTTGTGTGATGTATCAAGTCATTGCAATGAGGATGCTGCTGCCTGTTTCCTATACCTCCTTAGTCGCCTCTTATGTAACCCGTGGCAGAAGAAAGGGGTTGTGCCAAATTGTATTCTACTCTGCCGGCTTCCTCAAATGTTTTCAGTTTTCCTATCTTGGTGAGGCTCTGCTAGTCTTGGGGAGGGGACGGGACATACTGAAAAAATAAAAGATAGGCTATTAATTAAGTTATTTTCAGTACATGTTCTGATGGTTAAGAAAGTATGGGAGAGCAGCCATATCATAGATATCCTTTTAGATTGACATAATCACAGCCTGATCTAAAATTAAACAACAACTGGAGAAAACAATGAAAGTAAGAATTGTACATTACCTGTCTAGTGAAACCGTCAACACTCGGCCAATAATTTAATGCCTTCAAAGATTGTCCTATTGACTTGTGAATTAATTGGGCAGTTTTTTCTTAGATTGTGCCTCATCTAAATCTGTCCTATTAGCTCTAATTGATCTCCTACAACCAACTCCTCAATTATATTTTCTTCAATGGTAATGTACCTGTAAAATTATATTCAATTATTATGCTACAATTAAAAAACTCCAGCATCTTATCACATAGTATTATGAATGTCTTACATTGTGTGAGGTAAATGGATCTTGCCTTACATTGGGTAAAGGCCCAACATCCCTGCCCAGAATATTACCAATTTTCTCCCCCAGAGGGGTCAGGGATGCAGCAGTGCTGGGTTCACCACCTGGCACCTGATGGCTCGCATTAATTAAGACTAACTTGACCGGACCCGGCATTCCATCATTCCAGAGCTGAAAATAAAAAAATAGTAAAAAGTAGTTGTATGACATAGTACCTGTTTTATTAAAAAATAAATATCTTTATGCATTACAAACCTTAGCCCACTCTTTACCCGTTCTTGCGGGGCCCTCGCTGTTTTAAGATAAGCAAGCATTCTCGCCGCAATCGTGCTGATAGAACTCAAACTTCTTTTGACCTAACTCTTCCGAGAGCTAGGTCTTTGTGCTGCACTAAATAGCTAACAAGAAACGTCAATTGATTTACGCTCGTTTGGCGACGACGCTGGTGCTCCATATAAATTTATCTATTATTTATATTTAATTATTAAATAGGTAATAAATAAGTTCAGTCGCAAAAATTCAAAAAAACTTTGCTGACACTGACTCATTCCGCGTAAGAAATTTGAAACATCCTCGTCAAATAGTGCTTTCAATGTTGCAGACGTAAAATCGATAGTCGATTGTACTTAAATCACAGTGATTTTTAAAATACTAGTGTGACATCTCTAACGTTCCTAGAGAGGTTTCGTTGCGGTAACGTTTCAACTTAGTTTAAAGTTCAACTACGGTTGACATGTTAGCGCGATACCGAAATCGGCTCAGCTGAATCGTAACGTAACCATAGCTTAAACTGGATCGCAAACGTAACGTAAACGAACCGTTGAGATTTACATTAGCGCGATTGCCCTGCTGAATTCATAATGTTGGCCCAACTAGCGTGCCCAATACCTTGGCCCAATGTGTACTGCGGGCTTACTCACCCAACTTTTATATTCATTTGACTTAGCCTAGGATACAAAAGAAAGGTAATGTTTACACACACACAAACACAACATGTACGGGGTCACGTAAACATAAACACAACAGCTACGGGCACAGAATACATAAGAGTCAAACAGAATGTAATCTCACAGCGTCTCCCGCAAATTGGCGTCCCCGCACCTCTCCCCTGCACTTTGTGAGCCTTTGACAGCTCCAAAGCAGGGTTAAGTTACTAGCCGCACGCAATTTGCGACGTCTCTTGTCTTGAGAACTGTCAATCAATAGTAACCATCATGGTGAGAAGATGCGCATATATAATTGTTTATCCACCGATTACAACAAAGAACACATATTTCATAGATTTCCAAATTATGAAAACAGGTAGCAAAGCAACAATATAATTTCACGTTATAACCCAGCAACCATCTTGATATATATACCCTTCTCTCTCTCTCACATTGGCGGGAAATACACAAGAGCGAGAGGGATTATCAATCGACAGCAGTTAAACCGGTAAAAATACATAGGCTCCTCGCTCACAGTTAATCACATACACGCAGATGCCAAGTAGATTTCCGCGGGTTATAGTGTAGTGCTATAATGCCATTGTTGACAATGACAACTTGACAAGCCGGGCGGTAGAAGCGTGATAAGATAAACATTTGTTTATTTTTATTGAATTTATTCAAATAATTACCGTATAGTTTTGCGCCGAATATGCAAATTACTATATTACAATAGTGAATTAGTGTATTTAGTGCGTTACATTATAAATGACTCAATAATAATCAGTAAAGTGAAATTATGGTGAAATGGACAATGGACATAATAAAGAATATTTTTGAAGTGATATTTTTCCGACTTTTCTGTAACATTTAATACATATAAAACAGAATATTTTTTACATCATAGTGTTCGCAAATCTCCCGGTATAGAAAGATATAATCGTAAATATATCGAACTCGTTAGTAGGTAAGTATTAAATTAATTCTGCGGTGTGACCCTAAGTATAAAACTCACACATCGACGTGTGTACAGATAAATTGTTTCGCTTGTAGTAGTAGTAGGTAGATAAGTTACTCTGAATCAATGGAGAGTCATACCAGTGCTACGGGTCAAGTCAGTAGGTACATCATTGTTCTCTAAAGTCCACAGATATTTTAGCTGGGAATCGGGAATCCATTTCCGAAGTTTTATGATGTTATAAGGGATCGGTGTGGGTGGAGTGAAAGAGGACGTAGTGAAAAAAGTAGAGAAAGGGATGTTAAGATGGTTTGCGCATGTAGAAAGAATGGATGAAAAGAGACTAACAAAAAATATTTATAAGGCAAGTGTGAAGGGAAGAGCGGGACAGGGTCGACCTCGAACGTTCTGCGATCAGATTGCAGACGTTCTGAAAAAGGGAGTGGTAAGAAGTAACCGTAACAGAAGCGCATGTATGAAGAGGCTGATGAGGATCATACGTAGCAAGTGGAGGTCCATTGTGGGAAACAGGCGTGATAGTATGCATGCCTATGAAACTTAGAACATTGCAGAATTTTGATAAAAAAATTCAATAAAACGCCATCTAGTCACGAATCAGCTGACCTAACTCCTAATGAAAAAAAAAATTCATGTTGTAGAATAGTAATATCAAATGGTGAAGAAATTCGCCATACGAAGTAGAACACGTGATAGCTCAGTTGAATAGAGCATGGTTAAAATAAGAGCAACGTTGCGAGTTCAAGTCCCACTCAGGCAGTATATTTTATACACCATTTGTTATTTGATAGGAATATTATATGATGGATAAATTCGACATGCGCGGTTAATCACTCAATAGCTCAGTTGTTTAGGCTAATGAACATAGTCGTATTGAACCGAGATCGCGGGTTCAAGTCCCAGCTCACGGAGTAATTTTTTCACCGTTTTATTTCATCTTTTAGTCCTTTGGTGTTGCGAAAGCATGTTACCAGATGGCGCCACTGGTTTGATCTAATGTTAAAGCCACAGTTTCTTATCTATTTCAGTATATAAAATATTAATCTATGATAGTATGAATGTATGTATTTCTGAAGTTCAGATGCTGCTGGCATTTGCAACACTACTCATAGATTAATATTGTATATACTGAAATAGATAAGAAACTGGCTTTAACATTAGTCAAACCAGTGGCGCCATCTGGTAACATGCTTTCGCAACACCAAAGGACTAAAGCTGAAATAAAACGGTGAAAAAATTACTCCGTGAGCTAGGACTTGAACTCGCGATCTCAGTTCAAATACGACTATGTTCAATAGCCTAAACAACTGAGCTATTAAGTGATTAGTCACCCATGTCGAATTTATCCAACATTTAATATTTCTATCAAATAAAAAAATGGTGTAAAAAATATACTGCGTGAGTGGGACTTGAACTCGCAACGTTGCTCTTATTTATACCATGCTCTAATCAACTGAGCTATCACGTGATCTGCCTCAAATGGAAAATTTCTCCACCATTTGATATTACTATTCTATAACACGCATTAGGAGTTAGGTCAGCTGATTCGTGACTAGATGACGTTTTATTGAATTTTTTTATCTAAATTCTGCAATGTTCATAGGCATGACACTACTTTGCTAGCAACACTTTACTTGACAGACAGACAGAAGATTTCAGAAGAAGCCATAGATTAATATTGTATATACTGAAATATATAAGAAACCTTAGCTAAACATTATAACAAACCAGTGGCGCCGTCTGGTAGCAAGTTTTCGCAACACCAAGGGACTAAAAGATGACATAAAATGGTGAAAAAATTACTCCGTGATCTGGAACTTGAACTCGCGATCTCCGTTTAAATACGACTATGTTTTAAACAACTAAGCTATTAAGTAATTTACCTCACATGTTTATCCATCATTTAATATTCCTATGAAATAAAAAAATTGGTGTAAAAAATATTCTGCGTAAGTGGGACTTGAACTCGCAACATTGCTCTTATTTTGACCAATCTCTAATCAACTGAGCTATTACGTGTTCTACCCCGTATGGCGAATTTCTCCACCATTTGATATTCCTTAATTACTATTCTATAACACGCATTAAGCCCGCTCCACACTCTCGACGAAACTACACGAGACCAGTTTTGTCGAAACATCCGCCGAGATCAGGCGAATACGAATGCGCCCCTCTACACTCAAGTCCTGCGCAGTTGTAGTTGGACTTTCATCCAAGATGCAAATCTTGGAAACTTCTGTCGCTTCAGTATTATGCGCTGCAGCGTATTACAACTATTTGCTTATACGTGAAAGAAAAGTTACCAAAAAGCGGTGGAATAAGCGAAGATACTGGATGACTTTGTTTCGGTCTTTATGATCCCGGTCTTGAGGGTTCTATCGTTGACTAGCTTTTATATATTTTCAAAAACGACAAATCTAGATCGTGATTCCAATTCGCTGCCATTTTTAGGGTTTCGTACAAAAAATGAAAAAACGGAACCCTTATAGGATCACTCGTACGTCTGTCTGCCCGTCCGTCTGTCACAGCCAATTTGCTCCGAATGTACTGGACCGAATCAGGTGAAATTTGGTAGAATGTTGTGATACTATAACCCAATACATATGTGCAAAGTAAATAAATATTTTTTTAAAATAAGGGTCATTTTCGGAGGATAAAATAGGAAATTAAAAAAAAAGTTTTGCAAAACTTCTTCTTCTTCTTATTTAAGAGCTTAGTGGCTCTTGTCAGTGGAGTATGCGCCAAACTTCGCGGTTCTCTGCCTTACTTTTTAGTGCTTGATACGACATGACCCCTGCTTTTTCTTTCAGTTGGTCTACATAGCTCTTTCTTGGTCGTCCTGGACCTCTTCTACCTTTTATCTTTCCTTCTAGTATGTTTTTAAATAAGGAGTCGTGTCGTATTAAGTGACCAATCATTTTCCCTCTCCTATTTTCTATTTCGCCCAGCAGTCTTCTTTTCTCTCCTACTATTTCTAATACTTCCTCATTAATACTTACTGCGTCATATATCAAATGAAAGGGCTCGGTATGAGGATCTCAAATATATTTTTGTTATTATTGTAAAATAAATAGTTTTGATTTTATTCATGAAAGAAGACGAAAATTAACCATACCGCCCCCCTGATCTCCGAAATTACTGAACTTAAAATTTTGAAAAGAATACAAAATATAGTTCATTGCTTGTAGATTACAGGAAAACCTATAAGAATTCAACCAATTGTACGAGTTTAACTCGCACTTGGCCGGTTTATTTCTTTTCATATGCCGCGCGTCCACTGCAAACAGTTGCCGTCGGCGATGCGAGCGAGCGAAAGTGTGGAGGGATAGTTTCGCGCGAATACAAAACTTCACGAGAGCCCTTTGATGCTTTGGCCATTTACCGACACGAAATGGAGACAACGCGAGCATAGGCGAGACAAGACAACACGAATATAGACGAACACTCACTCCACACTCTCGCATTCGGCCAGTCTTGTGTAGTTTTGTCGAGAGTGTGGAGCGGGCTTTAGTGTGTCAGAACTCGTAACTAGATGGCGTTTTATTGAATTTTTATATCAAAATTCTGCAATGTATGTTCTAAGTTTCATAGGCATGCAAGAAGCATATTGTAGCCATAGATTAATATTGTATATACTGAAATAGATAAGAAACTGTAGCTTTAACATTAGATCAAACCAGTGGCGCCATCTGGTAGCATGCTTTCGCATCACCAAAGGACTAAAAAATGAATTAAACGGTGAAAAAATGACTCCGTGAGCTGGGACTTGAACTCGCGATCTCGGTTCAAATACGACTATGTAATTCCTATTCTATAACACGCATTAGGAGTTAGGTCAGCTGATTCGTGACTAGATGGCGTTTTATTGAATTTTTTTATCAAAATTCTGCAATGTTTTAAGTTTCATAGGCATGATTGTAGATTGTAGCATTCATTTCATTAAAAAAAAGAAGAGGAGTTTGTTGGTGGTTTTTGTTACATAGGTACCTATTTTGACTGCCGGCATTTAAAATATTCTTATTTTGAGATAGTTAATAATATAATTATCATATATAAAAAACAACAAAACTATGGACGATGATGCTGAGACTTACAAGTTATGGAGAATCCGAAAAACTGTTATGCAGGTATTTGAGGTTATGTTATTACAGTTTTATATTGCTTTTTTATTTGTTTTATTTTGTAATTAAACTTATAGATTTTTTTCCCTAGTTGTGTCACGACCGAGGCTACTTAGTAACGCAGGATGAATTGGATCAGACTTTGGAACAATTTAAAGAACAGTTTGGAGATAAACCCAGGTTGGTAACCTTTGAATAACTTCATACTATTTACATTATGTTAGTACTCTTAACTTCCGACAATGTTTGCAATCCAGTGCCAGCACAAATAGTCACTGTAAAAGTTACATTCAAGAAGTGGTCTGTGTATACCCCTAACTGGCAACAGGCATGACGATAACCTCTGTTTTGTAGGATTGCTGGTGGTAATAAGCTAAATTAATGAATTAACTAGGTTTAACTTTTTTCTGTGTGTCACAATTGACACCACAGATGCCACACATTTGTATCCAACCTAGGAGAAATCTGTTGTGTATATAATATTTACTTATTTATTTACAAAATTCATGTACACAACATACAAACAGAGGAACGTAGAATGTAAGAAAATAGAGTACATAGGTACTGCTTATTTCATAAGAAATCTCTTTCAACAGACCCAGTATAATAGTTATGAAACCGTTCAAAACTTGACTTTCTTCTCAAACCCATTTGAAGTAGGTAGAAGATAGGGCTTCTCACAAGTACTAATTTAACATATTCAAGGTCAGAGCTGCATGTTGTGGAAAATTGCTTCATGCCAAATGCCTGAGGAGTCCTAACCGAACCCTTACTTCAATCAATTTACACCTCTTATACCATATTAACTTACCTAGGTATAATTTGGTGGTCTCAGACACAACCCTTTGTGTTAAGTGCTTCTTGATGTTTTCGTCTATATGCTGCATCTTGTTAAATTATAATCTCTACTCTATTTTTTAAAATGTACTTGTTATTTATTTACCACACATATGAGCTGACAGCTGTGGATGACACTGTACATTTGACACATACCTGTTTTAAAAAGATTTTTTCTTAGATTAAAACCTATACCGTTTTGTTTTGTATGTAAGGTAACAATAGAGATTTTTGTGTGTTTATGATTGTTGTGTATGTTGATGAAACTTGTATGTGCTTACTTCCATTCAGCTCTTGATTCATACTGATCTATTTATTTATTATTTTCAGTGAGAAACGTCCCGCTCGCAGTGACCTGATTGTGTTGGTTGCTCATAATGATGATCCCACTGACCAGATGTTCGTGTTCTTCCCTGATGAAGCTAAAATCGGAATTAAAACTATCAAGACTTACTGTACTAGGATGCAAGAGGAAAATATTCATAGAGCAATAGTTGTAGTACAAGCCGGTATGTTATTTACTTTATATTGGGAGCTATTTCGTACCAGCTTCGATCAGAGATATGAGAGAAATATGAATGATGTATGTATATGGCAATAGGCGAGCAAACCATCACACTTCACTATCTTAATACTCTTCTCCATCTACACACCCCATGCTCCTTTTTAAATGTGTAAACCCAGGGCAGAGGTAGGAGTAGGCACCAATACTGTTTTAATGAGTTTCTTTCGGAGTTTCTTCTTAGCAGTGCGTTCCAAAGTGCTTATTTCCGTAGCTTTTTAAAATAAGGATAAATTAATAATATTAATGTTATGAAATGTATACCAAAAGTTATTGACGTGTAAAGTGCCTGCAAAGGCCTAATTACTAAATAAACATTTCATTCCAATTCTATATATTTCAGGTATGACTCCCTCTGCCAAGCAGTCACTAGTGGACATGGCACCGAAGTACATTCTGGAACAGTTCTTAGAGTCCGAGCTGCTAATCAACATTACAGAGCATGAACTGGTGCCAGAGCATATAGTGTTGACTCCTGACGAGAAGCAAGAACTGCTGGCTAGATAGTATCCTTTATTAAAAACAATGCTATGCCGTGTGGTTCCCGGCAGAGTAGAATAGGACCACTCCAAGTCTTCCCGTGGATGTTGTAGAAGGCGTCTTAGGAAATACAAGCTAAATAAAGCTTTAAAAACATCAGTTACACTTCAGATCTGTCTGGCCAGCGTGGAGAGTAGGCCAAATCCTCTGGCTACGGCTAACTATGGCTCTGTAGTACATAGAGGGTTGTGCTCCTGCAGTGGAGACTAAAAAAGACCTGGATGATGATTAAAAGCAAAATATCTGAGAATCGGTGGTCATAAACCAGTACACTAATTGGTGGCAACACCAGTGATTTTTTGCCTCATAAACAAACAAAATTAAAAAAAAGAATTGCATGCCTACAATTTTTTTACAAGGAGTTTTGATTAACTGGATTTTGTTTATTGTTTCTTGTTGCATATATCGGTAAAAGTGGCTGTGCGATCATACGGCCCTAAGCTCAGTCTACCTCGTTAGGGATAAAGACGTGATAGTGTATCTTGTTGCACTCATTCTTAATTTTCTTAACCACTTACCTCAGCAAATTGAAAGAGAACATGTTGATGAGAATACAGGCAGGCGATCCCGTGGCAAGATACTTTGGACTTAAAAGAGGGCAGGTTGGTAGTTTTAACATACTTTTATTTAACTGTCATTGTCCCTATAAAAAAACAATAAATTAATGTTAGTATTTATGTACGAGTATGTGAACAAGATGTCAGTTTCATTTCAACATTTTGTGTGAATGAAAATGTTTATTCACTGACTAGAAGGAATACTGTAAGTTTGGTGACAATTATCACACTGAATACTTTTTTGCTTCCTGAAGTCCAAGGCCATTGGTTCTAGCTGTCGTCATAAGATGGCAGTCGACAAGCCACGTTTTAGGCGCCTTTAAGTGATTTCCAGACACGAAAAACAACAAAATAATCGTGCTGATCAGTTAATAGAGCCGACATGTATTGACTGGAACTCTGTATTGGAAATGAAAGAGAAAAAAATGTACATAGTCTGCCTGTACCAGTTTGTACACGTATTGATATAGGAAGTTGTTAACTTAGTTAACAATAATAGCTTCCAGAAAAAAAAGGACTTTTCAGTCCTCTTTTGAGTTAAAAAAAATCATTCGTAGCCATTCTGATCCTATTTAGCTCAACCTCATCTTTGTTTGAAACTGTTACGGCCCTTCCACACGACGTAATTTTTACGCTCGTACGACGCGCGTTTTGGAAGATTTGACACGTTTTTTTTTAATTTCGAAAACGGGTTTGTGGATTACTCACTTGTCACTATAGTTGATTCGTCACCTACTTCTAATACTTACAATTCCATACAATCTAAAGTTAATTAATTCGTTACTTGTATAAAATCTATATGTAGATGGTGCCGATGGATATAGCGGCTATAAAAACGCGCGCTGGTTGCGTTCGAAAAACGTGGCATTTGTATCGATACAGACGCAAGGATCGTGTGTAAAGGTTAAAACGTGCCGGCTTTCCTGCGTTTGCTTGCTGAGCGTTCAACTTGCGTTTGTCAAACGCGCGTAAAAAAAAACGTCGTGTGGAAGGGCCCTAAGGGTTCTAACAGACGAGATCAATAGTTTACCTGCGACGACGGTCGGCGGCGACCTGAGTCGCGCGGTGTATGTCTGTTAGAACCCTTACTGTAAATCTGGAAAAAAGGACGAAATTATGGAAATTCATTGATATACACGTTTTATTATGCAAATGTTAACTAATATCAGATTCGTGCGTGCGTTTCGGTCACGAAGAGAAATCGTTTGCATCCGAGTGTGTTGCGTGGCACGGTTGCATCGCGCCAGTTTTTCTGTTACATTCAATAAATCATTGTGTGTTTATCCGTATGACTTGACTGCTAAACGGGATGTGTTTTTTTTTTCCATAAAATCACAAAATGTTTACTAACCTACTTTGTAATATTAACCTGTATTAAATATGTTTGAAAATTAATCTGTACCTATGTGTATGTAACGTACTTATATTTTTGTGATTAATATTGGCATATTTCGGACCAACTAAAAAGTTGTGTCGTTGAGAAAGAAAAATAGTTGATCCGTTTCAGTTGGTCGGTTTAGTTGGTCGAAGTGGAAGGACAGATATTTCATGCTGGTTTGGGAGAAAAGAAACAAAACGTTCGTCTTGGGTACCGCATTTGGAGTAATCCTACAGGTCTTTGCATAGAGGACGCTGCAGCCAGTTATCTGTTGCCTATACCTTCCTTAGTCGCTATTTACGACACCGTCTTTTACGGTGTCGTAAAAAGCGACTACTGGCGGGATCATTGTAAACGCAGTAACCGTTTATTTTTGTTTTAGGTGGTGAAAATCATCAGATCATCAGAAACGGCCGGGAGATACATCTCTTATCGATTAGTGTGCTAAGTTAGGGTTAAATAAAATAAAATTCCACTTTTTTTACTAAATATACTTTTATTTATTTTTATTAAGAGGGCGCCTGATGCTGATAATCTAAATGCTCCCGTTTCCACGCACACAAATTTATTCTAACCGAAGCGAGACAGCGAGCCATGCAGGAAGAGAAGAATCGCGGTGGGTCAATGAGGCTGGTTTACGCGTTTCTGTTTTTTGAGGTCTATTTTTGTTTTACAAAGAACATTTAAGGTTAATTAAAAAATAAGGCTACTGCCTTATCTATAATACAATTATAATCCAGTTACTAGGGCTAATTTATTGTATTTCTTGAATGCTAGCCGTTTTAGAATAATTCGGAGGTGATTTGAAGGCAACTTCACAATTTTTTTCTATAGAGAATTTTTTTGTAATCGTGTTTTTGAAACATATACTCGTAATGACTAGAGTTAGTCCTGAACTTTGCTGTGTTTTTATTTCGAAGTGAGCATTTCGTTAATATTGATAATATTTAAGATCGCTCTAAGTACTGTCAGGGTCATACGCACTCTTAATATACGAGTATTATCATAGTAGGCATGCGATGCGATGAACTTACAGATTAAGTAAGTAGGTACCTACTTAAGTAAAAAAAAGTACTAATCATTTGAGGCATGGATTTGAAATATGTAGGTAGATTGTAGGTACATGGACGGGTATGGGAGTAAGCTCCAAGGAGTCAATTATTTTTATAAACTAGTGGTTCTGTGATACAATAGACCTCGCGAGCCCTTATAACCATGCAATCTTTCCTCTGGCTTAGCAAAGCCATTTGTCCAATTTTAAATCGTAATGCAGGTGCTTGAATTTTGCAATAGGCTTACCTATGTAGACTTTTGAGGAAACTAAGTAGAAAAATGCGACCTGTATGCAAGAACAGACACACGGACAAAAGCATTTTTTGGTTAATCTCGAAACAGACGCTTTACTCGGTCGCTCAAACGCTGACATAACGTCGGCCTAATTTATAGGTACTTGCTTATTTCTCTTTTCCACCAAACAAGTAGTACGAAATCTTTTTACTTTTTGGTAGGTACCAATTTATCTCTGGCTGGTTCCATACAAAATATTGAATTTGAAACAGTTCCCTTGTAAAAAGGAAGTACGTTGACCCAACAACAATTGATGAGCTTAGCTTAGTTTTTTCATGCATTACTACCTACGTACTGTTAAATGAGGCGTTACATACCGGTTACATCAGCAAATATAATAAATGCAAGAAATAGCTGAGTATCTAAGTATTACTAAACTTATATGCCTTATTTTAATGGAGTTTTTAGGCATTCAAGATGCAGTACTAAAGTACTCAATATATGCCTTTAGGCAGCTTGAAAAATCTGATATAAGTCAATGCTAACATCAGTGTGGTCATACACACATCCCAAACTTCGATGCGCGCTGTATCATTGTGAATTTTTACTACTTTGACTTTGATAAACCGCGTGAAGCCAATGGTATGGAATAAACATTAAACGGTAGTAGTATTATAATAAAAGTAAAATAAGTAAATTATAACAGAAAAGATCGATGGCATTTTGAGTCTTGCGGCTCTAAACAGACAGAGCCCAGGGCCGCAAGAATCAAAGGCCACTTTTAGCGTGATTGTGGGCGAGAAGGTGGAAAAAGTAATCAAAATAGTGATGGTTTGCTAGCCGCATCGCCTATTAGCATGAAAAGAAGAAGCTGGCACATATTAAGTTTTTCTTTTCAACTAGACCAGCATGTACATATGTAATGCCTCTTAAGTTTTGGTAGCAATATCAGTTTCAAGACACTACGAGTATTATTAAAACGAATACGTAGGGTGTAACTTAATTATAATTACTGCCGGAACGCCGGTACATGCGAATCTAATTACGTTTGAATAAAAAACCAGCCATCGTTTACATAATTGCTCGTAATTCATACAATTTCCATAAAGTTTACAAGCTAAGCATTATCATATCATAGTTGGACCATTTTAATTTTCATTCAAACTACATTAAACTTGACCCGTGCTTACCGTTACCGCAGAAGACCGTAACACTACAATTAAGATCTGCGTATCAAAAATGGTAACTCTCGTAAAATACCATAATGGTGTATGTGACTGTTATCTACACGCAATCTGATCGGGATGATCAAAACTAAAGCGTACCTACCTAAGTTAATAGTGAAAAAATAATTAAAGTAGGTATAACTTTAACCCAATGTGTACGAGTATCTATATCGAATTACATTTCGTAGGTAGGTACATTTTTGATACCTAAACAGTAAAGTGACACAGGCCTGCTTCTACGACATCCACAGACTTGGAGTGGTCCTATTCTACTCTGCCGGGAACCACACGGCTTAGTATTACACTTAAGTATACTGGACTAAAGACGTCCCAATAAAGGTAGGATTTGCTCTTAATTACCACGCTGGGCAGACGGGTTCGTGATTACAGTAGATGGAGATGGTAGAAAATCTTTACACAGAGGATGCTCTGCAGCTTGTTCATTACATGTAGGTACCTTCCTTAGTTGCCTCTTACTACAGCAGTGGGAGAGGAAAAGGGTGGTGACAAAAGACAACAAGTACTTACTCTTCTTCTTCGTCTAAGCGCGTTCCCGGTTGCATCCTCAGCTGTGCTGCTTCGGAGCCCGGGGTGCGCCTTACCGATTTTTCTTCTCCAAATATAATATGCATGTTAATGGTTACCCAAGGATGCCAAAGACCTCGCAAAATGGAGAAGAAATAGCCGGAACAGTTAAAATGATTTGGCTATAGTTTTACGACCGGCCGTCTGCCTGACGTCAACCCTCCTTGGGAATGCAATTGTAGCACGAGATGTTTGTGCTTAGTCCTTTAGTCGCCTCTTACGAGATCCACAAGAAGAGAAAGAGTGGTCCTATTCTAACCCGGAACCACACGGGTATAACGATACTTACTTACTCATCATCATCATTTTAGCCGTATAGTGTCCACTGCTGGACATAGGAAAGGAAAACCTTGGGAGAGCCTAAGGTTTTCCAAAACGACCGACAATGACCAACGTACTGGCAAGCGAAGCGTAGGACACCCAACCACAAGGTGGTCAGACCTGACCAAGGTCGCTTGAAAGCGCTGGATGCAGGCCGCTCTAGTTCGGTAATTTTGGAACTTACTTACTAATTAGGTAGGTACTAATTCTTATGCTGAGTAGCTATCACTAGGGAATGCAATCTCGCGAGATTTCAGCGAAGTCGAGATCTCGCGAGATAGGAAATATCAATCTCGAGAGATCTCTCTATTTACGAGATCTCGCGAGATTGCTGGAATTACTTTTCATTTTTTTTACAAAATTGTAAAAATACTTTTGATATAAAAATAATAATACAGATTTAATATTTTAAAATTATTTATTTCTATCAGTTTTCATTAAAATAATCAGACTAAAAAAATAAACAATTAAACAGAAAGTTCATTAATCATTATTTGGAAATAGCTTCGCAAAAAGCACAAAGTGTTTAAAGTGTCGTCCGATAGACGGCTTCTAATTTTGCATGCCAAATAAATTGCTGCAGAGAACGTTCTTTCAGCTTCCACACTAGTAGGGACTACAGTACGTAAACAATTATCTGCAAACTGTAAAAGTTCTCCCTTGGACCCCCCAGTTTCATAAAGATTCATTTATTTTTTAATCAATGACTCCAACAAATTAGCAGATGTGATTGTTCTCTCTTTTAGTTCTTTAAATGCAGTCAAAGATTCTTGAAGTTCTTCCTGTAATGTAATACCCGTCTGGTTCATACCTGTCGCTTCGCCGCGCGCACTTTACACGCTCCTGCGCGGTATGAAAAATACATGTATTTATGCTCCTAGCGCTTTGCAATCTCGTTTATCTCGCGATAACGAGATCTCGCGTGAACGAGATTACAATCTCGTTTATTTCACGAGATCTCGTCTGATTTTCGACCGAGATTAATCTCGGTAAATATGGCCGAGATCTCGCGAGAACGAGATCTCGCGATATCGAGATTGCATTCCCTAGCTATCACTAAAAAAATATAATAAAAATTTAGTTAATGTATTAGTGTTTTTTACTGTTAAAGCATTGGTTTACTTTGTAAGTGTACTTTATCTCTGAATAAATAATTATCTAAGTATTATATTTTATAAAAAAGAAAATGGCAATTTTTTCGCGGGCCCTTACAAAATGGGATCATCTGATCGTAAGAAAGGAAAGATATTTCTCTGACTTTGTTTCTTCGACTTTTATCTTTTCTCCGATTTTTACTTTGGGTCCAAGCGAAACATTGATGTTAAAGGTCCAAGTGTAACCTGTCTGTAAATCTCCTAGGCTATATCCAAGCAGCACGAAAATTAACTAGTAGGTACATGTAATTGTACATGCTTGCTCATCAACCTTTGAATAGAATATTGTTTACAATTTTCCGCCGACATGCTCAGCTATACACACGATTGCCGGTAGACTTCACACGCGGCAAACCCACCGCGCATCCCACACGTCGCGAAATCATACCATACATACGGACTATACGCAATTGCGGCAACAAGTACATATAACCGCAAAACATTACGATTGTCATTTTGTCATGATTGTCACATGAAATTCAATTGAAGCGAGAGCATTCCGCTTTCTCGATCCAATCAGTGACAAAAGCAACTTCAATTTGAATTAATCGACGAAAAATAATTAAGTATTTTAAAATCGATATCGTTTGTCGGTTCGTGGTAGTGCCTTGCTTCGATGTGCTTGTGAATTTGGACATTTCGGCTTTTGCTTTTGGACAAATGACTTGGTAAGTATTTTGATTGTATAGTTTGTAAGATTAAGAGGAAATGGGTTGTTCTGAAATAACTGAAAAAAAAAGGTATGCCGCCTAAATATATTCACGTTTCAGGAGGGCTTAAAGGTAGAGGTAGAGGTCCATATTGTAAAACTGTCGTGAGAATTTCATTTATTAATTGAATAATTATCTTTTCGTTACCTTACCTATGATTATTTTCGTAAACGTCGTGCTACCCCTTGCCTAGTAGTCGGTGCTTCCGACTACACTACTTAAATAAACGAAAACTTTAACTTATATTTCATCTATTTACTCGTATTGCTTGAAATTTTACAAAAAGTAAATAGGTATATTAGTCTAAGTACAATGTATCGAATAAGATTTTTTAAATTTCATATCAGGGATAAATCCAGTACCTAAGTAAGAATAGCATTATACTTGGTTAAAGTAGGTACTTATCAACAAACTGTCAAATTAGGGTAAACTACAAATTTAACATTAAAAATATATATTTTAGCAAGTACTTTATGTACCTACTTGCTAAAATATATATTTTTTAATGTACGTATCTTATATCTAATCTTTTCCTTTATCTATCTAATCTTTAAATCTATCTTTTAATCTTCTAATCTTTAAAAATCTAAATCTAAGTTACATAAAGTATTATAGCGTAATATGTGCATGGATTGTATTGTATATTATTGTTTTAAGAGTCCCCTTACCCGAGACAGAATCAGAGTTGCCCATACAAACGTAGTCTACGTTTAATTTTAAAACGACGTCAGATTTCGGTAAAAATTTGTAACTAAAGAAATTGCATATATCTAGGGTTATAATTGGTTTTCACAGTAAAAATATGACCTTGAAAGAGAATATAGTGCATTATATCATTTTTTACCATTAGTATGGAAAACTTTTATACCCTTATATTTTCTTTCAAATTCATATTTTGACTGTGAAAACCAATTATAACTAGATATGTGCAATTTCTTTAAAGTTACAAATTTTTACCGAAATCTGACATGTCGTTTCGAAATAAAACGTAGACTACGTTTGTATGGGAAAGTCTAGGGTAAGGCGATTCTTAAATAATACAAAGTTTGATAGAAAAATTATTTTAATTCTATTGACTGTTATTGCTTGTTATTAAAAATATATTATTTTATTATAAAAAGATATGTTTAAAATTTAATTGTTTCTCTCCCATTAGATACTGCATTTATTATTAATTATGTAAATTAGCGTACTAAGATAAAAGAAATTCACTATAATTTTGAACAGGTTTTGAAATCTATTAGCTTCTTATTCACCTACTTATCGGTATCAGTCTCTCCATCACCAATTAGAAAGTGAAAAAATCTATATGTTTTTAAATATTGAATCAAACGAGTTGATAAAAGTTACTTACGGTAAAGTTATTTATAGTTAATACGGGACTAAACCATGATTAAGGGCTTTTTTATAATATGTTTTTATCATATAGTATCGTTGAGTTAGTATCTCATAACACAAGTTTATAACTTACTTTGGGGCTAGCTTAATCTGTGTGATTTGTCCCCATAGGTATTTAAATATTTTTATAGATGAATCTTGGACCGCAGTGTTAGCCTTTCATAGATACCTACTAATCACATCTTCTCCGCTTCTTCCCACGCATACAGAAACTCTTAGTGTGTGGAGTTTAGATTCTTTTTTTCGAATTTAGATTATTTTAATTCGTTGTAAAATTAATCAAAATTATTATTTGCCCGGTTGATATTGATTAATATTGATACGTAGAAAACGGAATCAAAATAGTGACGGGTTGCTGGCCTCATCGCCTAATGACACGTCATTCGTTAACATTCGTCAGCTGATTGAGATCATCATGATTAAAATTATCGCCTATTCCTTCGATCAGCTTTAACAATCAGTTCGTTTATAAGTTTGTTTTCTAAGACCAGCACAAAAAGGCTGTTTTATTGATTTGCAAATTTTGATAAAACTCCTTATTTCCAATGTTCCCATCACATTTTTAAAGGTCACGGAATAAAGAGCAAGGAATGTATGGCATGTGATGCGTTAATTACGGATAGATTTGATGATAACCAGCGTCTGATTAGTTTAAAAGTCGGGAAGATGCACGAAATACATTTGTGGGATTAGCTAATCATTTAGCATGAGCACGACGCACACCGATTTGATTGAAAGTTTAATTTGCATGTCAACGTTAATTGAAACGGCTGAGGTCGGTTTAAAGGTTGTACTTACTCATCTGAAAGTTATTTGCAAGCCTGTGTCATGTCATGCATATCTAATAAGAGAAAAATATTGAGAAAAGAGAAAAATATAGAGTCGGAGAATAGTATTGACTATACATTTCTAATAAGAAAAAATAACAAAATGCTCATAAAATAAAGCATTGGCTGATATTCTCCGCATACCTATTTGCCTGACTATTAAATAAGTATACATATGTACATACATATTAATTACATATCCATCCCTAAGGATAGACAATGTCTAGGGCTATAATTTACGAATTAAGTTCATCGTGATGGTGGGCATAAGTAGATGGGAAAAGTACTAAAAATAGTGACGTCAGGTTTTTGCCCATATTATTTTTGGCTTTTACGATCTGCATGAGAAGAGAAACAGCTGGTACATTCTACGTTCCTTCTTTGGAAGCATGGAAGGAATACCTGATTGAAAAATGTACAAAAAGTTGAAGAAATAAACACAGCCTGAACGGGAATACTGAGTTATCATTTCGGAAATATGTTATGTAGGTACATTTACCGGAGGAAACATTCAGGAAATCTCATATCGGACACGAGACTATAAAAGATTATATACTTAGATAAGACTCGCATTAGATTTATCTGATAGATCCAGGAGAAAATAGTTCTGATGTGACAAATTAGCCAGTTCGCACCGGAACGCAAGCGGTAGCGCAGGCAGATCACGCATACGCGCCTCACGTCATTTGTGATATTTCAGTCAATTAGCTTCATTTGGTGACGTAAATAAATGTGGGAAAATTGATGCGGTTCTTTAACTTACTGGAGATTTTTTCATTGTCATCTTCAAAAATTTTTTTGTAATAATACGAAGACAAGGAATAGGGGAGTCTTATAAATAAGCGCAATCTAGTTCCATCATGATCAGGTCTTTTTTGGTCTTCACTGCAAGAGCACTACCCTCTCTGTACTGCCAGACTATATATTAGCCAGAGCAGTCAGAGGATTTGGCCTACACTCTCCACTCTGCTCAGACAGGTTGAAGAGGTCTTATTGATGTTTATCAGCTTTGTTTAGCTTGTGTTTCCTAAGTCGCCTTCTACGACATCCACAGGAAGACTTGGAGTGGTTCTATTCTACTCAGCCAAGAACTACACGGCTTATCTATTTTCTAGCTACATAATAAGATTTTTTTTAGTGGAACTTGTTCTACTCAAATAGTCATAAAACTAGTGAGACAGAACCTTTTCTTGTTAGACCCATTTATGGTTGCCAAGTACCTTCGACTCAATATCGATGCCAAGTATTTATATAGTTCCATGCAAGATATAGATTACTGAGAAAGGAAGGACAAGATGTCTGTCGTAAGAAGACTTACATTATGATTAGGTAGAGTTCTTTAGTCAGGTTCAAAAAAAATAAAATATATATAGGTATATTAAAAAGGGTTTTTATCTAGATCTTTATAATGGCATTAACTAAGATACTTGAAATTTTCACCGATTGTATTACTGTGGCCGCTATAACAAAAAATGAAGGAAAGTTAAAAATTAAAGGGGGTCGTCATACAAGAAACGTGTTTTATTCATCGTTTTAAAATATTGTACCGACGAAGGTAGTGGACTCTTCATGTGCGAGTCCGACTCGCACTTGACCGGTTTATTTTTCCTTTAATTTTAAACGACACATTGAGGATAGTATGACACAAAAACAGGACAGCCTTGAAAGCAGTCTGAAGCACACATCCATAACTCACCTACATTATGTATTATAAATATCTACTCACGATGACTAAGATTAAATCATCTATCATAAAAATGCCTAGTACTGTTATATTACTTACAATGTTGTACACAATAAAACATGTTTTTGCATAGTAAAGCGATGCATCAGCGCTTTCTATTTACCATAATTGTTAATAGTAAATGTTGATTAAGAGATGTAATGTTACTAGAATGAGTTTGCCCGAATTTTTATTATCTGGAGTAAGCCATCCATTGACTTTTAAATATTTGGCTAGGGTCACTTCACTTCGATAAAAGATTAATTACCTACAGTACATACTTTATTCTGCGATTCAAACTTCGACCTGTATAATACAGGGTCTAACAAAATATACTGAAACTATTTTAATAATAAATCCAGCCCATGACACTGAACAACTTTCCTTAAGGAACATATATCGAGATATGAAAAATAGTTTATGACCACCCATGCCAATTGACCGATCAGCTGATCCGATTTGTATAGGAAGCATTTTTTTTCATATTCGATATGTGTTCCTTGGGGAATGTTGTTCAGTATCATGGACTGAATCTACCTACCCTTAAAATAGTTTCAGAATATTTTGTTAGACGGTATATAAGTACATAACGTCTATTTATTTCTAAATAACTTATTGTCTTTGACTTTTTACAGATTTAATGTTAATCCTATATTATATACAAACACTATCACGTCTTTATCCCCAATGGGGCGGACAGAGAATTTTGGATCCTGCGGCTCTTAACAAACAGAGCTCAAGGCCGCACGACCCAAAGGCCACTTTTAGTGTGATGGTGGGCGAGAAGGTGGAAATAGGAATCAAAATTATCATTTGCTAGCCGCATCAATTCAATTCATTTCAATTCAAAATATCTTTATTATCATAGGATATTTATAATATCTCTTAATAATAGTCACTTTGTTTTGTTTTGTTTTTGTTTAATATTCTTTATTGCATCATAAACAAAACATAGATAAAAGCAGAAATGATACAAAGGCGGACTTATCGCAAAGCAACCTCTGTCATAAAAAAAAATTCTAAAACTTTTTATTTCATAAATCTCAAAATAAACAATATTCTGTGATATGTAAGTCTGTAATTGCCACAGATCTGTACAATACCTGGCACATAGGTTGACCCAAAATGGCGGCTCTGCGCAGGAATAATTAGAGGAAAAAGTGTGCACAGTAACCGCCATTTTGGTTCAACTTAAGTGCCGGGTATTGTACGTAAGTACTAATGGGGCGCGTTGATGTCTAATAAAGGTCTATTTGAATCTAGTACAGTTCTTTCATATATCACCTAGTCTAGAAATCTTCACAAAAAGTTTCATTACGACTCAAGTCATAGAAACGTGGTGATTCCAAACGAAAGTGGAAGTTACTCTTTTCAAAATTAGCAATATCATATACAAATGTTTGGGTTAAAAACTTTTTATTTGAATTGAATGGTGGTCATACATTATTAAGTTTCTACTATCCGCATTTAACGTCTATGATGGAAAGTAGGTAGCTGAATTTGGTAATAAAACTTTAGAATTATAAACAGTTACAATAATAATTGAACTGACCAATATGACATCCAACCTATTCCAATTTTACAAGCTTTTATTTTGTTTCACCGGTCCCGATGACTTTGTCCGTAATCGAATCTTGCTAAATTAGATCCACTTCCCATTATTCGATTGCGCTGAAACTTATGTAAGTTGGGTCACAATGCAATATTATGGTACCACTGACCTGATCTCATGATGCAGCCGGAAAGTGGCCACGGCATCTCTGTGATAAAACAACATAACCCCACCGAGTTTGGGCTCAATTGATCCGTCTCAAGGAGCACTCTGTTTAGTTCATATAAAAGCTTGTTTTCAAAAATAATTTTGATATAATTACTTGTTTAATACCTAATCAGCAGTTTATTGGATTGATCATTGACATGCATATTATCTTTGGAAAAGAAATAGCCAGAAAGCGCTCTTCAGGACCTTTACTCCAAAAGCGACACGACTTACCTCTTATCAGATAATCTAGTTTTGATACGGTCGGGTTTTTTTCGTTTCTCGTATGTGTTACAGAATTGAATTAGTATCATATGGATAGAAATTGTTAAATAAGTTTTTTTGAAAAAATATCATTAGTATATTTTTTACTATCACGTCTATAATGGGGCAGGTAGGCAGAGCATGTTGGGTCTTGCGGCTCTAAGCAGACAGAGCCCAGGGTCGCAAGACCCAAAAGCCATTTTTAGCGTGATGATAGGCGGGAAGATGGAAAAATGGATCAAAATAGTGTGTAATAATAATAAAGTGTGTAATAATAAATCTTTTTATTTAGCCAAAAAGACATAGACATATTTACAAAAAACTCGTACATTTATAGATACATAGAGTAGTTATATTTTATTCCATTCAACCAGCTACAGGCCATCTCCGAACTAGACAGGGATCTGTATCTCGGAAACAACCTGTCTCCGGAATGGATTTCATAATTTTAATGTTTGCCCAACATTATTTGCAAATGCGTTCACAGGTTGTGCGCAAATTTCCCAAAACTAGCATAACTGTGATTTTGGGAAATTAAATATGTACTTATATCTAATCTAATTATAAATTATATTTTAATAGTCAATGAGCTTGACAAAATAAAAAAAATAAATAGTGATGGGTTGCTAGCCGCATCGCCTATTAATATGATTCGCATTTTCGCACATTTTTTTATTGTGAGGCCTAAGAACTTATCAATATAAATGTAATAAGCCCAAACTTGATGGGGTTGCGTCATATGTATAACGTCTAAGAAAATATACTGAAACTATTTTAAGGGTGAATTCAGTCCGTGATTCTGAATAACTTTCCCCAAGGAACATATATCGAAATATGAAAAATAATTTTTGGCTTTCCATACAAACTCGGATCAGCTGATCGGTCAACTTATATTGGAGGCCATAAATTTGTTTTTCATATTTCGCTATGCGTTCCTTGGGGAAAGTTGTTCAGTAATATGGACTGACGCCACCCTTAAAATAGTTTCAGTATATTTTGTTAGAGCCTGTATATATCAGATCAGTTTCTTGTCATAATAATATTGATTGTCATTTGATTTACATTAGCATACAAATACAACATCTCAATTAGAAACTGAGAAGTGGCTTACCCTTTATAAGGCAGTAGGTATATTTAAAAATAATTGTTTTTGGACTTTATCATCAAAGCATAAGGTTAAATTTTTGGTTGCAATATATTTGCCACTGCCTTAAAAAGGGCTTGCAAGATTAGACCCAAGAAATAAGACACAAAGCAAGCTAAATAAAAGCTTGTAAAAAGCACGATGGATAAAAAAAGATCCAATATTTTGTAAACATAAGTCCGTTCCATTAATTGGATTACAGATGAGATGAATAAGGTAATTTCGAAGTGTTTTACCGCGAAATAAATCATAAAAGATTGCTTCCGTGACAAATAGATTGTTGGGAAAGAGAAACAAGGCAATTGTAAGTAATGATTCAAAGTTTATGCTAACCACTAAAGACCTATAGAGGATTAAATAAGTTTTTACTTGTTTAATACTAGTGGCCCGCCCCGTCCTTGCAAGGGCATATCTTCTTGTATTTACCGCGCTTTTGTCGGTGGAGTGCTTTCCATGTCTTAAAATTACTCTAGAAGTTCTAAGCGTTTACACAGTGGGAAAGATGGCGGGAAGCTACTTTGTTTTATACTATGTATGTATGTAAATGATGAAATATGAAGTAAGTATGAGTTATACGCAAAGAAATTGTATACAATCTAGAATGCTTACGAAGTAGCAAAGCCGTTCCCAAAAAATATACCTATCTGCTTTATTGCACTGACAGTTTGCGGGAAAGGAACGCCAATAACTTTAGGTGCATTTTTTTTGGAACGTTAGGTATTTAAACATAAGCATTATGAAAATATGAGCTTTATATGCGTGGCATTAAGTTTAATTTTCAATGTTGTTTTTTTGAGATTATTACTCGTAGTTATCCTAGATAGATTGTATTATAAATTCTTTGGTTATAGGTACGTTATAGATGTTATAGATTAAGATAACTTAATTAATCTAAGCATAACAACACAGTATGGGTATAGGTTCTAGTATAGGATTTAATGGAGATTTTTTTTGTAAAAGGAGAAAAGTTAGCAAAATTAAAGATAGTGTTAATAATTTTTCAAAAACAAAACTTTATAATATTTCTTACTAACGTTGTCATCATAGGTATTTTGATTGATAAATAAATAATTCAAGCTCCTTCGTGCTTCGGAAGGCACATTAAACCGCATGGCAGTCGTCAAGCTATGTCAAATGCCTTAAGCCAGCATGAAAAACTGACACCAGAGTTGCCCACTTGTACAAACGAAAAACAAAAAATTAATAGTAACATTATTTTTTAATTTGATTTCTCATTCCTCGGCCTTCTGTTTTTTTTATTGCCTGTTTTATCGATTTTGTAAGTAGGTACCTAATTACATTTTGAAAAGTAGGTAATTACATACCTAATAAGGAACTAATTTATAGACACGCATTTCGCTAACTGGATTTGCGTTTGTGGTTAGATTGGCGTGAGATCACCCAATTCTACAATTATGCAATCTACTCAGAAAATCGCAAATTTCTGTTATACATTAATTAGCAAAAATTATCATTTATAATCTTGTTATTTTGCTTTTTTTTTAACTTTTATTGCATCATAGTTATGTGAATATTCACCGAACTATTTTATTTCTTACACGAGTTTTTTTTTTAAATATTTTTACACTAAAACATTAGACTACTTCTTGAATCGGATTATTATTTAGCCTATACACCATCCCACTGCTACGGAAAGTGGCCAATTTAATAAAATACGATCTTACAAGGTTTGCCTCTGTGAATTTCAGTTTGGCGTAGAATTAATCACTAAGTTCATCAGATGGCGTTTGAGACCCACAGCTTTACGTGCCTACCGAAGCACAAAATCATATTTCTTTTCGGATAATCAGGCGATTCAAGCCTACAATATCCTAACCAGACAAAAAACAACTTTTCACAAAGTATGCTTCCCAGTGGGATTTGAACTCACGACCTCCAGATCATAAGGCAGACGCCTTGATCACTGGACCATGGAGGCAGTCGAGAATAAATCAGTTAGTTCCTCTAGCTGTATTTATTACAATGTGTAGCTTGTGCAAAAGTTTGCAAGTAAATAAAGTACCCGCAATAAATAATACAAAGACAAGGAAGTACCTACTGTGTGTAAACTGTAAAGTACTAGGTGCCGGCACTTTTTAACGTAAATTAAAATTAATAAAAAAAATATTACACATGTAATTAGTACATTGTAAGAGCAGGTTTGAAATGACCATCCATACATAACGCAGAATCCGTACAACTCATCTGGTCAGGGCAAATATTGAGATGTATGACTAGTAATTACTGCCATTTTTTGAATCATTAATATTAATGATCGCAGAAAAGGCAAGGTAACTGTGCTCACCGTAAAATTTGTTCCGAGCGATCCATGGGTGCTCTATACCCGGATTTTAATGTTACGAACAGTTGTAGAACTTTTGGTAAAGAAATCTGTAGATGTACTCGTAGCGCCAGCGCTCTAAAAACGTGTCTGTTTATATGCAACTCGATGGAGGTCCTTGATGCTTCAACATGTATGCTATCTACTAGCGTTTACGCATGTAAAGTAAACCACAAGCCCACAAGTGGCATAAAAATATATTGACCTTAAAAGACGTGTAAAATCGTTTTTCCCAATTGTAATTATTATATAGTAGTCGTCAAGCAGTCAGCTGACTTTAGGCAAACTGAAAAATGTGACCTTAGTATTGGCCTATTAGACAAAACAGAAGTATTTATTTAAGTAGTAATTATTTAGTATTAGTCTCTTTTAAGATTACAATTTTTAAATAATGCGACATCTTGATAAAAATCAATGAGAGAAGTCAACGGTTGTGGGTTGTAGCTATTACAATTCGATGGTTGTAGCATGGTTTTTGGACACACTTCGTTAAACGTACATTGCCGGTTAAATACTTTATAGTAAGAATTTGTACGCAGGAAGATGTGTAGATTTGTTTTGTTATACCTTATCTTCGTATCAAATGAAATTAGGAACACGCATCAAGGTTAACTGTTTCTCATTTTATTTAGGTAAAATTTAGACCTTTTTTTACCAAAGAAATATTGAATTTTGCATTTGCATTTGCTTCTTACGTCTTTCTCTTTGTTTAGTATTTCTTTCTCAGTACTACCATCTATCTATCACGCATAGGCAATGGTAAACAACTCCATTATATGTTTTTTATAGGGTTTTTAGGCATTCAAGATGCAGTACTAAAGTACTCAAATTAAATAATAAAATAAGAAATGGTGAACAAATTCCACTTGAGCAGGACTTGACCCCGCGACCTTGGTCTCAATACAACGATGCTCTAACCAACTGAGCCATCACGTGTTCAACTCCACACGCTGAATCTCGCCACCATTTGATATTCCTATAACACGCACTAGGCTTCCATTATATCTGCCAATCAATCGTCAATGTGTGCGTCTAGTTTAATACAATGACACCTGAACCTGGGTCTTAAAAATGTACAAGAGGAAGACTCATGTCACGATTTACAAAGATTAATTGCACTAAAGTTCTACCTAAGCTAACAAAAAAGCTAATTATTTACCTCGCGAGATTCTATCAAAACTAATTTGCGAGACTTAAACTGAGAATTTAAGACTGGCTTCTTTACTTTGCTATAATAACACATACAAAGATTTATCATAAACTAATATTATAAAGCGGAAGAGTTTGTTTGTTTGTTTGTTTAAACGCGCTAATCTCAGGAACTAATGGTCCGATTTGAAAAATTCTTTTTTTGTTGGGTAGTACATTTATAGAGGAAGGCTTTAGGCTATATAACATTACGTTCCGACAACCACGCGAACGAAGTCGCGGGCACAGCTAGTCATAAATAAAAACAAGATTGGCATGTGTAAATATTCCTTAGATAATAAAAAGCAGCCGTCACACATAACACTTATAGGCAACTTCCACATCTCAGCACATCCGTTGTTTAAGTCTGAGTTGTGCTGCTTCGGAGCCTAGACTCGGAGCCGACTCCTGGCTTTTTATTCTCCAAGAAGTCTCCAACGATAAGTTAAGAAGAAAAAGTCCGCAAACAACAACACGATTTGGCTGTAGTTTTACGACCCGCCCGACGTCAACTCTTCTTGAAAATGCAGTTATTGCACTTATAATCGTAGGATTTGTTAATCTTATCTACTCCGGATGTGTACGTCTATATCGTGCATTTTACATCACTTTCAGCGTCGCATACGCCTCGATTATTGGGGCGTATCACTTTTACCAGACAACTCCATCGAAGCCGCCTATTTCATACTACATTTGAATTGTAGATTCATGATGGATTGTCTAACTCGACTAAATGATTAGTCGATTTCGAAATCACTGCCGATTGTAATTGCACGTTAATTTTAGTTTATATGAAGGTTGTTTTTATTAAAACACTGTAGGTACCTACTACCTAGTTAAATCTAGTGTTAACTTTTTTATACGGTATAAATAGAGTAGGTACTTATATTAGGATTTATTTTTTACATTTACAATTAAAATGGTTAAAATGGACGTAAATGGACAAACATTGTCTAGATATACGATTGAATTTATAAGACACATGTAGGTTTTTTATTATTTCACATCAATCTTCATCAACACCTGAAACATTATACCTAAGAAATTGACAGTTTTGTGATTGTGAGGTAGGAACATCAAGTACTGAAGAGTAATTCGTTTATGGGGAAGTGTATACTTTTTATGTTATATTGCCAGACAGAAAATTCAAACTTATTTAAAGAAAGTTCTTTGTGAGAAGGCTTATTATTAGGACTGATGACTATCTTAAAGACAAAAGTCTGGCTTGAGCTTGGCGTGGGTCCCTCTTAACAACGTGAATAGAGTCTGTAATATTGATTAATTGTAAATATACCGACGTATAATAAAGTCGAAATAAACAATATTCGACTCCAGATCTAGACCTATCTTTTACCTGACGATAATCTTCATAGACACCTCGCCACAACATTTGGCGGCGCTATAATGGTCGCTCCGGATGCCTATCAGAGCATCTCGCTAATGGCCGGGGGCGACTTGATCGACTCGGAGACATCGTGGTTAGCTAAAAGAGTAAGTAGTGTAGACACTTCATTCCATTCATCTTGGAAGCTCTTATTTATTTATTTATTTATCAAACTTTATTGTCCAAAGTAAAAATATACTTTTAACAAATGGCGGACTTAATGCTAAGAGCATTTTCTCACAGTCAACCATAGGGATAAGCAGAGAAAATTGTGCGGCGCAAAAGCTATAAATACCTATATACTTACATCAAAAATACTAAGTACTTCATACACACTATTATATATATGTATATATTATATATAAATATATCAGAGTAAATACCTACTTACACAATACATATACTCTTATGATGTATAAGGTCTAACAAAATATACCGAATTTATTTTAAGGCTGACTTCAGTTCATGATACTGAACAACTTTTCTCAAGGAACATATACCACCGAAAGCACAATTTTTTATATATTCTAATAGTATATTTTGTTAGATATTATATATAACTGCGTTCTTAGTTGAAAGGTGTAAAGGATAATTGTGGAATACGTTTAATTACATTAAGATCATAAACGTTCAGTACAAAATAATTATAATTAAACAAAATACCGAATCTGGAACCTTATCATTTTACTCTCATATAACAGTAAGATAAAACACAAGATGTATTTAGGTAAAATACCTTTTGTACACCACCCAGCGTATTACATAAATACCTATACAAGTAAAAACATGAAATGACAAGGCATATAACATGAAATTTACAAACTACATCTCGAAAAGTTCCGTTTGATTTTAAAACTTGTGAAATAAATATGGAAAAATCTGAATGTCGTAAACAAGAACGTAGATAAGAGGAAATTTATAATCACAAAATGCGGTTAAAGCTCTCTTGATTCCGAAAAGATGTCGAAATATTTTAATTGTCCTCTCTATACATTCAGTTAGTCTTTGTTCAAGGGCTATTTAATATCAGTAATAGACCTTATGGTTTGTCGATGGCACGATCGCTGTTATTTCCTCAATAGAGACATTCTAGATTTAGATCAAGAGGATGTTCTGAATTGGATCAAGCCCTTCAGACATTTGAATGTAGTGATTTGAGGCATTTAGAAAGTAGGGATAAGAAAATTTTTATTGTTTGCAATTGTTGGAATTACCGAGACTCTTAATGGATCGAATAGATGTTCTTGCTTCTTGTATAGTTTTTAGTTGACCAATAAAATTATAAGAAGTTTTTGTTATTTTTTAATTTATGTAAATATCATATTCTACGTTGAGTCGGTATTACAAGCTTTTCTATATTTTCTAATTGTGTAAAAAATATGGGAAATTTAATTTAGATCAGAAAGAAAGAAAGAAATCATTTATTTGTCAAACATAGGTATAAACAAGTTGGTAAAATATAACTATATGGCCGCTATGTTTTGCCGTTGTATACCTACGGCATGCAAATATTTTATTAAGTCATAAACAAACTAAAATATAATACTAAATCATGCTTTAATTACGGAGCTAGTTCAAATTAAATTTTAAACAATAATTATAATAAAAATTCCCATTTATTTTATTCAGAGTAAAGCAAAGTCCCTCTACATTTACAGCTATTTTACAGGCTATAAAATAAGGCCTTTTGTCTATTAAATTCAAGCTCGTAAGTAACTATGCAGTATAATCAATTAAACATTTCTGTAAATGTTAATGCTTCCTTACAGAACATTAAACATCTTTTAAACTGCTCTACATATTTAATGATATTCATATATTTTAAAATCTACACATTCATTAATAATAAATGATCTGAGACTATCAATTACATCATAAAACACCATTTAAGGCGCTCATTTCACTAACCTGATAATAACATATAGTTATATTTATATATCATATTGCGTAAGGTTACCTAATAACTGAGCAAATTGAATTAGAATGTTTACGACATTTTGATGTTAAAGCAAGAACGAATGAAGTTATTATAATGTCGTTTTGTGGTGTTTGAGGGTCTCGGTAAGGTATTGCTCACTTTCTCTTCATTTGTCTGATACATATGTTCCGATTCAAAAGATTAGTGGCGTATTTTTAGTTTTGTCGCCCGGGCCTGTTATTTGCCGCCCGATATTTTTTTTAAAGTGGCTTTTAAGGCTGGTCCAGTTACCTTAGCTATAATCACTATGTTATTTACCAGACCCCGTAGCGTGCGTGACATCGTAGGCTAACCGTCGACAAACTTATATCGCACGAAAGGCCTGCTCGCAAGTATCATTTTGCACAATGTTTTACGCCGGTACCATTCTATCGGGGCTAGGTTGGAAATAGCTATAATCATTGACTTCATCTGTTGACCATTTAGTTATTTATCGATCACTGTTTGATAGTTTTTTCAAATGGATTGTGTTTTGATTTAAAATGTAAAGAAAAACAGCTGACACGCGATTTACATGATATGCAGTCGCTGTGGCATACAGCTGTTTTCATGTTACAGGATGGCAAGATGTCTGAGACGTCTATACGCTTACTCTTTGAGCACCTTTAATGCCGTGGTGTAGAAACCATCTTCTAGAAGGCAGTTAGCCAACCCTCTTTTTATGATGCCCCGGGCCATTGCCCTCTTGGACAAAAGGTGAATAAGCCACTAGGTAAATTAGACCCAGTCTTGACGGATGTTATGTCGGGTACATCACCAGCAAACAATTATGCTACTGTTTAATACCTTTTGTTTGCGATCGTGTGAATTTACAGTGTTATTTTGTCTGTTTCTTTGTTTTGTACTGATAGTTTCCTTATTTGTGAATACTTAGTGATGATATTGTGACATAACAGTTTTCGAATACTTAGTATGTAACTAATCAATGAAAAATAAAAGTTTTATAAGATGCCCCCCTAATTTACATTTACTGCAAATACATCTCCATTTGATTTTTACATAAATTGTGTACGTACTCAATGGAAGTGGAACTGGAGGTGGGACTGGAAGAAAAGTAAAAACTTGGAATGTGCACCAGCTGCTTCTTTTCCCGCGCAGATAATAAAAGCCGATCGAGGGAATGGATGAAAATGCTAATCATGTTATTATAGGCGATGCGGCTATCAACCCATCACTATTTTTAATCCTTTTCCATCATCTCGCCCATAACGTAAAAGTGGCCTTTGGATCTAGTGTCTCTGGGCTCTGCCTGCTTAGAGCCGCAAAATCTAAAATGCTCCATCTGCCCCGTTAGGGATAAAGACGTGATAACGTATCTGTATCTCACTGAGGTAGGTGTACGTCAATGTAGGTATCTGGCCTAACGGGATGTATTGTTCAACATTTAAATTTAGGTAAGTACCTATTTACAACCTACATGCAACCTTATAGAATTTTCTTTTTAATACACATTTTGACTTGGATAAGGGTGTATTAATATTGATGTACTTATTATAGTTATTATGCTTAATCTCGTGTTTTATGTTAATTGAACCTTACCTACGTGAATCGTTTTACCATTGTACTGGCCATGTTCTGCCAATTCTTCGGCCCTGTAGTGTCTGTAGGTCCGATTGACATTAGTGCCAGACCATATTGCTAGACATAAACCCCTGCTGCGAAATGACTATTGGATTGAGTAGATTAACATCAACGGTCTTATTCTTGCTTCGTAACGTAATCATAATTTCTCCGAGGTAAGGCTATGGACTATAGGTTTATTTAGGATTAAAGCTAAGGTTCAAAGAGGTACAACGTATCGTATATCATATTATTATTAGTTTAGGTTCATATTTCAGAGACGTTATATGCGCCATGGTCTCAGGCAGGTTAAGATGGATGGATGTTAGGTAAGCTTAAAATACTCTTATCACGAATTCTTTATAGGAGCACATTAAACTTGCTACAACCCATTCGCGCTAAGTTTGCCGGTCCGTGGAATGCGCCTCCTCTCGTCAGCGCCAATCTAAGTAGCTTCCTTAAAATCCTAAACATATTTTAATTAATGCAAGCGTTTGTTAACTTTTATTAATACCTACCGGGATTTCGAAATATTATTGACCTTATTTGAACCCTTTTTGATAAACATTGTATCTAAGTATTCGTTATTTCCCATGAATTAGATATATGTATGGAAATAACCAATATCAACGTTTGTATGAAGGCTGTGGCGAATGAAAGCTTGTAGGATGCTTTAAGGCAAAGTACATACCTACTTACGTAAGTTTATTCAAAAATCATTAAGAATTTTAGTGTTTATTTTAGCTCATCTCAAAATGTGTTTCCGAGATAAAATCACAATTTATGTGACAGTTTATGATCATATTCGAAATATCCTTCGCCGCATCCGCAGCCACTTTCACTATATTAGCATTAGAGACACGGAAATGGATTTCAATAAAGTTTAAACCGTGCAAGTTCGTGTATGTTTGTATATAAGGATATTGCCAGATTTTGTTATATAACGTCTAACAAAGTATATATCGAAATATGAAAAATATTTTTTTACTTTCCCTAAAAACTCGAATCAGCTGATTGATCGAACTTGTATGGGAGGCCCGACATTATATTTCATATTTTTATATATGTTCCTTGGAAAGTTGCTCAGTATCATGGACTTAATTCACCCTCAAAATAGTTTTAGTAGTTACATATATTTTGTTAGACCCTGTAATATGAAACTTTACCGTAGGCGCAAATAAGAAAATGAGGAAAATACTTAAGTACCTATTTTCATTTTGAAATCAGAAACGCAAGTAATATACTCGTAAATATATTTTTGTGATATTTCAAAAAATATTAAGACCATGCTTAAATATATTTTATCATTTGTTTATTATTTATTTATTGTTTTGGAAACTGCTTTTATATGCAAGGAGAATCCATTCTCATTGTCGGAATTGATAACAATGTATATTTTCATTTATTTTTAGTCACTATCTACTACGGAACCCTAAAAAACCGTCTCGGGTCATTTGGCATTTAAACAACATCGGGTTGTGCCCTAAGGCAATGATGCAACACAGTTTCATTTAATTACAAATAATTATTTCATGCCACCTTTAATGACTCGTTTACTACGAACAATAATTCTCTAGAATCGTAAGTAATCCCGAAAAATCATTCCACGCGATATGTACCGCGGCGAGCGGGGCTTAAAATATGAACAGCGCAGCGCGATAGTTCGCCGTGACACTCGAGTCGTGCGGTTGCGTCGCAAGAAGTTTCCTTTGAGAATATTGCTGTGTTCTTGCGATAATCGATTCATTAAAAATGCCATCATGTGCCGTGAAGTGGTGTAGAAGCCATACAGACATGAAAAATAGTTATTAAAAAAAAAGTAACACGCAAACAAGGTTATTTATTTTAGCGTAGCGTACCACATCTGTACCTCACCGCTTATTGCGTTGACTGCCCCACCCGACCGACGACGACGCGTGACCTTGTCGCGACCAATCGCATGCATCTTTGCCTATGTGTGCGTTTGAGTGTTTCGTTGTAATTACTGTTCGTTTGTTTGCGTAAATGGAATCAGAATCGAAGCGGTGAATGTAGGAGCGTTAGGTTTCTAGAGAATATTTCGATGCTCGTTTATGAATAACATAATAGATATGGGAATATAGTATATGCTACAGTATTATAGGGCGTATTAAAACTTAACAACTCATCATATTATCAAAAGTCTATACAATACAATACAATACCCTTTATTGCACAAAAGAAAAATACAGGACATAATTATCTTAAAAACTAGGAAATGGGCAAAAGGAGGCCTTATTGCTAAGCAATAAGTAAAAATCAGCATACTTCAATTTTATTCATCAGTAGAGGATGCAAGGGAACGCTTAGCGCGTTCCCGGTTGTATCCTCAGCTGTTCTGTTGCAGCCCAGGGTGCGCTTTCTCGCGCTTTCTTCTCCAAATATAATATGCCTGTCAATTGTCACCCAAGGATGCAGAAGAAGTTGCAAGCTGGAACAGTTTAAATGATTTGGTAGATTTTACGATCTACGACCTTTAATCGCTTTTAATAATGGTCAATGTTGATGTCCATTTCAATTATTGATTCATAACAAGTGCAAAAGAAAAAGGCAACAAACTGCACTGCAGCATTTTCTACAACGATGTCAATATACGATTTAATAAATAACAATTATATGAAAACTTAAATTTCCCAGCTGCTCGATGACTTCCGTGGCGTAATGGTCAACACGCTAGTCTGGTCAACTCAATAGTTCACCAATCCGGAGATTCTGGGTTCGATCCCCAGCCAGGGTAAGTTGGAAAATTACCTTTTTCAAATTGTCCTGGGTCTTGGGTGTTTATTTATAATATGTATTTACCTATTAAAAAATATAGTTTCGTTAAGTTAGTACTATCCCATAATACAAGTTTGACACTTACTTTGGGGCTAGCTCAATGTGATTTGCCCTCTGTTTATTAATTTATTTGACGACCTCCGTGGCGTAATGGTTAACACGCTAGACCACTAATCCGGAGGTTCTGGGTTCAATTCCCAGCCAGGGCAAGTTGGCCTTTTTCAAATTTTCCTGGGTCTAGGGTGTTTATCTATATATGTATTTATCATAAAAATATAGTGTCGTTAGTGAGTTAGTATCCCATAACACAAGTTTAAAAACTGACTTTGGGGCTAGCTCAATCAGTGTGATTTGTCCTTATATATTTATTTATTTATTTAACTAAACTGACCTCATACATAACATATACATCATTCTACTTATAAGATTTACGAGTATTTGTAAATGACGTTATGTCATCTTCTTATTAGTACGACAAGTAAAAACCAATATTTCGGAACTGCTTATAAAACAACACACTTTTTCATATAAGTCATATAATAAGATCTTTGCGTTATTTATATTCTACAAATAATATGTCACTTCCTCTACGCGTACGAGTGATACTTAATTTCAATACAGACTCATAAAATATATTTAATGCTACCAAAATGCATTATTTAAAATGTTTTATGTTAATGGCCTGCCAATGAAGTAATTATAATTTAGCTCATATTATATTAATCATACAAAGATATATTGACCAGCCATTTGTCATTTATACATATTATTTAACTAAGGGAAAGCCATTTGAGGGCTACTAATGGCCGGACCAATTGCTATTAAGGGCTATCAAGCACATTTTTGTTTGTATTTGCTTATATTTATTCACAGCGTCTTTTTTCAATAAAAGTTCACGTGAAAAATGTGCCTAAACACGAACGTATAATATATACGTACATACTATTCACGTCTTTATCCCTAATGTGACAGTCAGAGCATTTTGAGTCTTGCGGCTCTAAGCAGACAGCGCCCAGGGTCATAAGACTCAAAGGCCACTTTTAGAATGACGTTGAAGGTATAATAAGCTTTTTTTATTTTAGCTACAGTTTATTTTAGTTAACTTACATGTGATTGCTTGATTTTTTTGTTCGTTGCTATGATATTTGCTTACATTTAGTTCATTTACCGCTTACATTTCATTTAAGTAGATTTATGAACTGAATTACATAACTGCGATAAAATATTGTAACTATCGGAACTATTTATCATTTTTTCTTCCCACCTGTTAATATGAGCTTCATCTGCTACATATTTATAGCAGTTTAATTTTTTTATGATTAATGAATGTGGTGCGCTAAACTATTCAACATATGACACTTTTGACCTAAAGTGATGCTTAGATTGTAAATAATATTTTAATGGAGTATCTATGTAGGGTGCTACTTTTTTGCAAAGTCCTCGTAGTCTCATTGTTGTCGTACTCATTGAATCGTAGGTCGTACTCGTCTTCTTTCATGTGGCTTATAGGAATCCATAAGTTCTTTTTATATATTGTAGATAAAAAATGAATAAATAAAACACAGTGAAATATTCGTCGAGAGTGAAGAAAGGCCCGGAGCCGTGCTCGACGATATTTCGCAGTGTTTTATTTATTATTTTTTTGTATTATATTTATAATTTTTTTGTAGCCAAAACGGATAGATGTTTAGATAATACATTTTTTGGTATAAATTTCATATAAAAAGGTGATTGTATAAAATAGTTATATGTATTATAAAGGCAAATTTAGGCAAAAGATTTTAGATTTTTTTCTATCGAGCCAAAAATTCTCAATCGTGTTTTGGCTATTGTTGGTGTGTGTAGTAAATACTTAAAATTTTTATGTAAATTTTTTGAGGAATAAACTGGAGTAGTTTAATAACAGTAATTTTTAAAAAACACGCACAGTTCTCGTATTGCAAATTGTGAACCCATTTATCTATCATGTATAACTTTTAAAATGGGAAGGTATCTATAATACACGCCCGCGCCAAGTTGGGGACCGCGAGTAAATAATAAACCTTTCAATATGATTTCGTGACTGTGCTTTGGTAAGTAGAAGTCGATAAAGGGGATGAGCGTTAGCCTGGGATTTTATCTAAATACCTGATGGGTTAGTCTATCTAGTAGGTACGCTAATTTGTTTACTAAAATTGGAAAAATAATAACTAGCTAGATAAAAAACATATCTTTTTCTTAGTTTTTTCGTTTGTAGAATAAGTGGGCCTTAAAATATTTTTAACCGACTTTGAAAAAGGAGGAGGTTATCAATTTGTCGGAATCTTTTTTTATGTATGTTTCCCGATTACTCAAAGACGCCTAGACCGATTTAGAAAATTCTTGTTTGAAAGGGTATACTTTTCAAGTAGTATTAAAATTTTTAATAAAATCGGTTGTGTATATATAATATGTCGCCTAAGTATACAATTGTTGGAATGTTTAGCTTTTCTGGAAGTCAAGTAAAGAATAGCTCTGTTTTTTCTTATAAAAATAATGGCATAGGCCTTATTATTTAGAGATGTTAAAATATTCACAGAAATTAATAGGTATTTTATTTTATGTAATATGTAGCTTTAAAAATGATATTAAAATGCAATATCTATGTTATAATTATGTATTTATACTTATTAAAACTGAAAATGATAATAAAAATGCGATATGCTATATATATATATATGTATATTTAGTATTTAAATATTTCATTGTCTTTGAAATATAAGGTCAGATAAATAAATATTTATAAACATTTCAAGGGGCAGACGAATATAAAGATCTCTGACTAATGCCTTAGTATACCTTAATCCTAAAAAAAATCTGTGGAAAATGTTTCCAATGAAAGTAAATAGTAGATTGTGCTATTAGGCGTAATATTTTCAAGGCGAGTGCGCTAGTTTGAACCCTGAGTGCATAAAAATATTACCGTACATTGAGTAGCACGCTTTATTTTTTATGTCCATCTTTGAGAAAAATGTGCAAATAATACCTCCAAAGAAAAGTTAAACATCTCATATACCAAAATACCTACCTAATCAGATTTTACGAAGCAGTTACTAACTTTTGCTCTTCGGCTGATTATCTCCGTCAGTTGCAAACAGTAGCGCGACGGTCGCCGACGGTTGCGCAACAGTTTGTCAACGGTTGCCCTACAGTTCGCGACACAGGTCGCCGACTGTCAGCGACCGTCGCAAATAAACAGGATCGCGAACTGTCGCACGTCTGTAAGAGCCCTAAAAATAAAAAGTACTTAGATTTAAACTATCCCAGTTGCAATTAAATTCTTGACTTTTTGTTACCACTGGTCTAAATAACGAAGAACTTTGAACAATGGTCTGTATGTAAAATTATTGCATGCAGAAAAATGTGGGAAAATTGAAGGAAAGCAAATTTTGTGTAGCAATTATATTTTTTATCTACATCTTTGCATTTACATTGCTACGGCTTCTGTATGCTATTTTCCATATACTAATAGGAGTCATTCTGTGTCTTATCTAGGTACCAGAACAAGGAGTAGAGATATCTGTAATTTAGGTCATATTTATAAAAACAACTGCAGAAGTGAAGAAATGAAATTAATAAATATAATGTAATTTATAAAATATACAAATATTCATGCATGTATCGGCGACACAGATTCGAACAAGATTCAAAACTAAAAGACGTGAGTCAAGTAAGTCAAGTAGACATTTTCGCTCTAATAGATTACCGTTTAGACTGCTTAACTGTCAAAGTAGTTTAGAATCTGCTCAAAAGCGACGGATTCATTTAGTTTACGCCTCGCGTACGACTGCCGTCAGTAAATTATGGAGTAACCCCCCAGCATAGAAGGAATCTATCCTTAGGAGAGGGATACATACATATAGCAGTGATGCCATGAGAACTTGTCTCTAATATGTAATAGTAAATTCCTAAAACATCGTCAGTTTCCGTGGATAACGTATTGAGAATGACAATACCTTCATCGGCTATGGCAAGTAGATCAAAGGTTTGAACACTAGCCAAGAGAAGGACTAGGTGCCTTATTCTGGGAGTTATTTTATTATAGTATGATTTCAAATAGGGTACAGAAGGCAAATAGGGAAACACCGTACTACATTTCCTAAAAAAGGAGTAAACATAGAGAAAGTTATAATGAAGGCATCTCCACTTAACTCCACCGCAAGAGCAAGTTCTTAAGAGTCCCCTTACCCAAAACAAAATCAGAGTTTCCCATACAAACGTAGTCTACGTTTTTTCACAGTCAAAATATGGCCTTGAAAGAGAATATAGTGCATTATATCGTTTTTGACCATTAGTATGGAAAACTTTTTTACCCTTGTATTTTCTTTCAAGTTCATACTTTGACTGTGAAAACCAATTATAACCCTAGATATATGCAATTTCTTTAAAGTAACAAATTTTTACCGAAATCTGACATGTCGTTTCGAAATAAAACGTAGACTACGTTTGTATGGGAAAGTTTAGGGTAAGGCGATTCTTAAGTTACAAGAAGATGTCGAATACACAACTCTATACCTTACGAGACGTATATACAAAATTCAAATGTTTATTTAGTAATAAGGGCTTTGCAGGCACATTAATAATAATTAATCAATAAAAATAATCAATAATAATTTACACATCAATAAGTTCAGCATACATTACGTGTAATGTTTATTTATATTAAGAAAAACTACCGATACTATACTCGTATATCGTTTCGCAACGACTACTGCTGAGAAAAGACGCCGAAAAAAACTCATTGGTCGCCTAATCGCCAGTAAAGCTTCTGTTAATTTACAAATACTTAGGTATAATATAATACTTATATTTTTTATTATTTCATTTTATTATGAACTTTTAATTATCATATAAGTAGGCCAAAGGGACGTCTAAAAAATTTTATAATTTTTTAGACGTCCCTATATATAATATAGTTTGGGGCAACGCAGCCAAAACAAACTTAAAAATAATACAAACTGCTCAGAACAAACTTATTAAATCTCTGTTTCATCTAGACTATCTTACACCTAGTAAAACAGTATATAGAAAAACAAAAATTATGAATGTAAAACAAACATACGTTTACTACACATGCATATTGATACGTAAAATACTTAACAAAGATATTCACTCACAAATAACTTTTACAAAAAAGAAGGAATATCAAAAAATGAAACTTCGACGTGCCAGTGATATCAACTTACACATACCCAGAACGAATTATGGTAAAGCAAACATCTTGTATGAAGGCGCTCAGCTATACAATAAACTACCTAAAGATTTAAAGGACTGTAAAACCTTAACTACTTTTAAAAAAACACTTAAGCACTATGTAATGAATAAAATACCTACAATTATTTAAATAACTTTCTCTTTCAAAACAAAAAAAAAATAAAAATAAATAAAAAACATACCATTCTGAACTTAAATAAATAAAATAATAATAAATAGATAAATAAACTGTAAAAAAAAGAAAAAAAAGGAGTATAGATTACACAATATATTAATAATCACATAAACACACATACGTTTTACATTACATGCAAATCTGTAAAAACAAAACAGTAAATTAAAAATAATAATGTTCGTACGCAAGCCACATCTAGTTGCGCTTATTCCGTACACTAGTACACTCACACATTGGCACCATTACTATTGTGTATCGAAGATGCAGATATCATTATGACAAACTAGTTCCGCGCGCACAGCCAGCACGGAACCAATTTACTTATTATTTACCTACCGACATTTTTGTACGCGTCCACTAAATGTAAACTTGTAAGTTCTCATTATAAGTGAATTTTGTAGATTCTTTTATGAGAATAAATGTCTTTAACCTATAATTACGTCATTATTTCTTAGAATTGGATTTAGTTTCCAGAGAAAGGTTTGATCCGTATTCTAGTCATGTTGATTCACCTGACATTATAGGATCGCTAGAAAATACACTTGGCTATTCAGATGCCCTCTCGATCAAACTGTCCCACGCATAATTTATTTGAATTATTTATATTGCTTTGCAAAAAATCTGTGACTTATGGCAAGAAAGAGGTCAAAAGTGGTTATTAATTCGCGATGTATAAATTATCTTTTCAGAGTTCCAAAGTCCCTAGACGGAACTCTTATAGTTTCAGTTTGTCCGTCTGTCCACAGAAATTTTTAGTAGGTACTAGAACGCTATAATTTTGTATGATTACGTATGTAAAATAAAATGATGAAAACTCCCATGTACGTAAAGTGAGGATGGTAATGTTTGTCGCGTGTACCCCATAGTTAAATAGGTATTTTAAAACCATTGAGGGTTTGCGAAGACAACTTTTCGATTTAGTGACCCCTTTTCGAAATATTAAACTACTTTTTGTTTGAGTATAATATAGCGCCGGCCTCTAAAAGCTACACTGTTAAATTGAAAAATCTAAAAAGTCGTGATAGTATTTATTTAATATTTATTACACATTGCATTGGACTAAAAGAATTTCATCATGAGCTAACTACGTATTTTTTCTAATTTCTGATTAGCAAATAATTCCGAAGATTTCGCATGACGTCACGATCTAGTACGATTTTAAATAGACGGTGACGTTACTCGCCCCCACTGTGAAACTTCGATGTGCTGTATGTTTGTGAATTTTTACTACGTGTACTTTGATAGACCGAAAAATTTAGGTCTATTATGTTGGTTAGTCTAACTGACTAATTAAATAATATTTTTCGGACCTAGTCCACATCTCTATTACTTTCAATAAGGTTGTAACTTAATTAAAATAGGTAGCAAACATATAAAATTATAGAAAATAAAGTCCCCATGTTGTTACGTACGTCGGAACTCTGCTCTGGGCGTGGGTGGAACACGCACTTGACCATTTATTTTGTTTATTAGTTGTTCGTGAGAAAGGTACCATTTTTTGACATACATTTAGTTTTTTAATACGGTGATAGTTCTACAATAAAATGTAGCTGTTGAAAATGATAAATCTTTCGTTAGACTCGAATATTGTGTAGGTACAAAGTTTTAAGAAGCGAATAGATATTTCTATTGACATGACATGCAAGTATAAAATAAGATGTAAGGAAGGAAGGAAGATATAGATAAATATTTATATATTATAAAGTTAGTATATGTGGAGAAAGTTTCTGGGTCGTATAGGGAGGTCAAAATGATGGCTCAAGAGAGGGAGACATAGAAACTACTCCAAAGTCAAGAACGGAGTTCTTAAATTATAGATAGATAGTTTATGCCTAATGCTACTCGTATAAGTATATATGTAAATAAAATCTTATAGTTAAATTTGTACGTGCCTGTTAAAATCTTATAACTGAGTAAATAAATATCCCCTCAATATATCGCAAGTTGACTGAAAGAGATCTCTACATGGGATAAATCCGCCTTTGTATATAATATTTTGCTCTCTCGTATTATGTCTTTTTATACATAGATATTTTTGGTACAATAAAGTTATTATAAATCAAGTAAAGAGATTGGGAAATGTAAAGCTACTTTGAAATCAAATATTCACAAACATAACAATCAAATCAAACACGACATTTCTCTGACAAAACAATATAAGTTTATATACCTATCAATAAAACAATTTAAAATTATAATTGATCACAATCGAAAGTAACTACTAATAGGCGTCGGTGGCTGAGGATGGGCCGGTAAACTCCATTGTTGTGTCGAAGTAGTTGTCAAAGAGCGTCACGTTTGACACGCGATGGCAGCTTACATCTCCATGTGGTTTTTTTATCGATTATAAAAAGTTACATCAGAATAGGGTTAGTAATGATATGACTTACTTGTTTGACTTATTTTCCTATGTCCCCTGGGTGGGGCAGAGGGCCGCTACAGTGCTTCTCCATCCTGCTCTGTCTTCAGCAACGCGCTTCGCTTGGGGCCAAGACAGCCCGATTGTCTTCATCTCCGCCGCTACCGATCGCCACCAGGTTTGCTTTGGTCGACCACGCTTCCTCTTTCCTTGAGAGGTCCATTCCAGTGCCTGTCTCGGAATGCGAGTAGGCTCTCTCCTGAGCGTGTGGTCGATCCATGTCCATTTACGACGCGCTATCTGGCTAAAGTAATGGTATACAGGGTAAAAAATTTTTTTTAAGTCTAATCAAAAAATATAACGCCAGCAAAATGTACTAAAACTATTTTAAGAGAGTTTTCAATCCATGATACTAAACAACTTTCTCGAAAGAACACATATCAAAATATGAAAAAAAAATTACCTCCTATACAAGTTTACCGATGAGCTAATCCGAGTTTTTATTGGGAATAATTTTTTTTATCAACTCCTAATATATGTTCCTTGGGGAAAGTTGTTCACTATCATGGACTAAATCTACCCTTAAAAAGTATTTTTTGTTGGGCAATAATCTTAGGCCAAGGCAACTATAATCACATTTGGGTATTTGATATTTTAACAGCCAACGCTCCAATAAGTGAAAATATTCCGTGCTATGGAGGGCACGCAAAGTCTTCGATCTCAGTTGTTAAGTTCGATGACAGCTGCAAAGCTGTATCAGATATGTTGAAAAATCTGAGATATGTGTTAATTACTAACACTTGTGTTGATTAAAAACAGTAAAGTAAAATAATCCTTATGACCGTGAATATAATATTATATAAATATTATTTGAACGGAATATTTAATAACCCTCCATTTCCAGTCGGGTTAAATATCACAGGATTGAAACTGCAAAATGACAACATATCTACAGTTTTTAATGAAGTACCATCACTGGTGTTCTTGCAAAGCTAACAACAAAATTAAGAAATTAATAAATAATTAACATGCAAAATTTTTTGACATAATATTTCAATTAACTAAAATAGATTTGATAAGACAATTCCTTATAAAATCTATTTTATTTAATTGAAATAGGATTAAAAATAATGAGGTAATTGGTGGAAATCAAAGGATAGGAGGCACCTTAAAATCACCTTAAAAGAATAGGTTAAAAAGGTTGAATACCGCATCACCTTCTGCCTCCTGTCCTTAGAGTTTTCACCAATTTCCTTTAATGGCTTGTACGCAAACAGCTGGTATATACTAAGTTTTGTCTTTGCTTTCAGACTATCACATGCAAAACTAACGGCCAAATCATAATTACATGTGTGAGAAATTTCTTTATAATCGTTGAAGGTCAGGAATTATTTTTTAATTTTAGTAACAAGGGTTTCAGTAGGTCATAAGGCTATTTTCTCACGACTCGCGGAAATGTCGGCGTGTGTGGAGATACCAACAATGTGTTATAGATACGGTGGATCGTGACGAAAATATAGGCGTTACAGAAGAAGAAATTAAAGCTAGTTATTTTATTTTATTTGTATTTTCTTTTTAATGTATTATCCTTCTATGTTGGTCTGGGAGAAAAGAAAAAACTTAGAATGTGCCAGCTGCTTCTCTTCCCTTAGCCTCGTTGAAACCGATCGAGGAAATGGGCGAAAATGATCATGTTTATAGGCGATGCGGCTAGCAACTTACCACTGATTTTGATTTCTTTTTCAACCTTCTCGCCCACCATCACGCTAAAAGTGGCCTTTGAGTGCGCCTCTTGAGGCTCTAAGCAGTTAGAGCCGCAAGACCCAAAATGCTTTCTCTACCCCATTAGGAATAAAGACGTAATAGTATGTATGTCCTTTTAAATACATACTACTTAATCACGTGTTTCTTACTTACGAGACGAAGAAACCGCCAGGGTTATAAGATCCAAAAGACACTTAGCGTAATGCTGGCCGGGTAGCAGGTGTAAAACCACAGATTAATAAATAGTTTGGTAAAATGGAGTCAATAAGGTTATGCTATCAGCTTAGTCTATTGCCATGATTTCCCAAGATTTTCGCTGTTTCCTTTCGATATATTTTACACGGGAAGAGAAGCAGCTGGTAAATTCGACGTATTTCTTTTTGTCCCGACTAGCACGGATGGAACTATATGTGAAGAATGGGCACAAAATATTCATTATTATCCATTACGTAAGTAAATAGTTTTTGAAGTGAAAACTTCTTTAGGCGCGTTGGGCATTTTTGAGATGGGAAAAAACATTGAACTCACGACACTGTTACCGTAACCGACACCTCACGTAATTGTTCAAGTTTACTAGTCTAGTGTCACTGTTGTTTTTATATATATTTTATTTTGCGGTGTAAGTCATAATGTGATGGATTCGTGTATGAACAACGGAAACATGACGTTTTTATCCGGCTGCATCAAAAGGAGGGTAATGTCTTTTGGGTATCTGCATACAAAGCCCAGTTCAGTTTGAAAAAAAATATTTTATCATAACAAAAATATCATAGAAATTATAATTAATCGTATCCATAATTAATATAAAAAAACCAATACATTTTGGCTCTATTCATTGTAGATTTTTTAAAGATTTCTTCAACTTTATACTAGCTTTTCAACATTTGCAAACTTTTTTACCCACATGCTAGCATCCGATTGGGCATTTGTAGCATAAACATTAAACAAGCATCTAGCATACAATTATTTTATAGATATGGTCAGATGGTCACCCTTGTGTGATGCCTTGACAAGTTCTCTTGTCTTATACTATATTATATGTAAGTTCTGTCGATCCTTCTTTCGCTTATGGGCAACTTCACTAAAAGGCGCCTTCGCTAAACGACAATCTCTCTAAACGGCAAATTCTTATTACCTTACCCGGCTCAGTTGCACCCATCGCTGCTTTGATGCCCGGGGGTATGCGGAACCGCGTTTTCTTCTACAATCATAATATACATATATCAATGGTTGTCAAAAGATGCCGTTGTAGCACGAGACATTTGTTGTTATTAAAATGCGAGTCACATTCGCCCTGAGTAAGGCCTCTTGATGAGGTCGAAACATGTCGGCCAGTAGCTGACTATTAAAGTGAGTTACCCGCATATCGCATATTACTAATGTCTATGTTTCACATTATTTTTAACTAATAAATAGTTGTTATTGTTGAAAGGAATGTGTAGACGTGTTAACACCGCAGCAACGTTAGCACTCGCTAATCAGGAAGGATGTTTTTTGCTGCGCTACATAACGTCACGCAGCGTACACTTCTCGTCGTTATCTTTATGTAAGACTTTGTACATGCCTTTTAAATACATACTTGCGTTTGAGTAACTTTGATTCGCGTCGATGGCTTCATAAATACATATCACGGGGCAGACAGACAGGGTTAGACCTGTTAGACGCAAAGGCCTCGTTTAGCGTGGATGTGGAAAAGGGAAATCAGAATAGTGATGAGTTAAACGTGCGTGCCCTAAGTGCCGTAGTAAAATAAAATTTCTTTTTATACCAAATTAATATAGCACGCCGTGTTTCATTAGAATGCAATCCACCGAATCAGTCCACTTAGAGATCCAAACAGGTTGCCCTTGAATAAAATGGCCAAAATAAAAATAAAAACCTTATATCTAAGTTTTATCTTTATCTTTTTATTATTTTATTAAAAAAATAGTCTTAGTCGTATAATAATTGATAATAGATGACACTTACAACTGTACGAGAAACAAGCAAAAGATAGCATTCACCGTGATTGTGTGGTTGTCTAAGATAAACCAGTTTACATGATGAATAACTCCCCGACTATATCCAATCCATGATCAGTAAAAGTGTAGTTGAGGCATGTAGCTCATTCATATGTAAAATACTTCGTGTTTCCCATACTTATACTCTCTTATGCCACCAGGCTAAAGCTATCAAGCGTGGAAAAATAGTCTTTTTTTTAAGTTCTTTGTTTATAATCCAAAAACCACGCATGTTTTCGGATTGCATAAAAATTTCTGCCTTCGTAACTACGATTAAGTTATTCTACTATATTATCATCATCATCGTCATCATTAGCATCCTTGAACCAAGAAATATTATCTGGAATCAAATTAAATTCTCTCTGCTGTATAATATATAAATATATTATGTATATGGTATATACGTATGGTATTTATTTAATGTTTCTGTGGATATATATGTATGTATGTATGTATTGTTATAAATCTTTTCATGTATTATTTAATAAAATAATGTTGAAATTAATAATATTTATTTTAAGTATATGTATTGTGTAATATTATGTAGGAATGTTGTATTGTAATACTGCTACAACTTGCACCCCTTCTACCAACTTCTCGATGTGTCCCAAAGGCAAACTGGTAGATAATCATAGCATTAAGTTTGACCCAGTGTGCAATAAACTTAAATAAATAAATAAAACTTTCACTGCTGGGAATAGGCCTCTCTCAATGAATGCCATTTATCACGGTCCTGAGCTACTCTCATCCACGTTCGAGCCGCGAACTTTTTGATGTCGTCAACCCATCTTGTTAACGGACGGCCTACGCTGCGCTTACCATTAATGGGCCACCACTCTATTAATATTTTTCTCAACTTATCCTGCTCATATTATACTATACAATACTTTGTAAAAGCTAGGATAAGTTCTGATATAGGTCTAATACGAGTATTATAAATTTTAACTTCCGTGCTTCGGAAGACACGCTAAACCGTTGATAGTCATCAAGCTAAGTCAGTCAGTTTAAAAATCAGACACCAGTATTGGTCAATTACGCAACCAAAAAAAAAAACTTTGGTACTAATCCTCTATAAAAGAAATATGTTCGAAAACACCGTTGTCGGTGTACATATCTTTCGTCGACATATTTTCATCGTAAACTACATAAATATAGGTACTATGGATATGCAATGTAGCTCTAAGCTAACTTCTTCTTCCATGCTGGTCTGGGAGAAAAGAAAAAACATAGAATGTACCAGCTGCTTCTCTTCCCGCATAGATCGTAAAAGCCGATCAAGGGAATGGGTGAGAATCTGAATCATGTTAATAGGTGATGCGGCTAGCAAGTCATCATCATTTTGATTCCGTGTTTCAATCTTAACGCCCACCATCTCGCTAAAAGTGGCCTTTGGGTCTTACAGCCTTGGGCTTTGTCAACGCCATTAGGGATAAATACGTGATAATTTATTTGTATCTAAGCCCTAAGCTAACTGTTGCGAGCGTTGTGCGATTGTAGAGTGCAGTCTTAAGAATCCCCTTACCCTAGACTTTCCCATACAAACGAAGTCTACGTTTTATTTTAAAAAAAATGTAACTTTAAAGAAATTACATATATCTAGGGTTATAACAGTTATAATTGGTTTTCACAGTCAAAATATGAACTTGAAAGAAAATGTAAGGGTGTAAAAGTTTTCCATACTAATGGTCAAAAATGATATAATACACTATATTCTTTTTCAAGTTCATATTTTGACTGTAAAAACCAATTATAACCCTAAAATATATGCAATTTCTTTAAAGTTAAAATTTTTACCGATATCTGACATGTTGTTTAAAAATAAAACGTAGATTACGTTTGTATAGGAAACTCTGATTCTGTCTAGGGTAAGGCGACTCTTAAGGAATCGTGTTCATGAAACATTGTTTGGGTATCAATTTCCCTACATGAACACGTTTCGTCGCATGATCGTAGGATGTTTTTGTTTTGAAAACCACTGTATCCCGTACAAACATTTTGATTTGTTAACCAACTTAAAAAAAGTATGTCTCGTCTCGATTAACGTCAGTATTACCCCAGTACCTAGGTAATACCCACGTTAGAGTATATCAAATACAAGGGAAGTCAAAAAACACATTGTTGTAAACGAACTACGGATATGGACTAATACAATATTTTTAGTTTATCAGCTAGATCATTTTAATATATTGTATACGTATTTTTTATTTTTTCTGATTAGCAAATAATGACAAAGATACAGCACATTTAAATTTCGCATGATCTAGTACGATTTTAAATATCTATTTGAAATCGTACTAGATCGTGACGTCGCGGGGCTGATCAACGTCACTATATGGTGTTGTTAATCACCCTAACCCCGAAACTTCGACGCGCTGTATCTTTATAAAATTTCACTACTTTGATGAACCGAAAAATATGGGTCCATTATTTTTGGATAGTCTAATAAATACGAGTATTATTCAAAAAGGTCAATTAATAAAAGTCAAAATAAATATTATTTATTTAGACTGTTAGGTCTAAGTAAATAATATTTTTCAGAGCAGTTTTAAAAGCAGCAGGATACTCAATTACATATATTTAATAAATTATCTCCTGAATTACGGGACCAAATTAAACCTAAAAATATTAAAGCCAATTTAAAGAAATATGTCTTGGAGAATATCTGATGTTTATCTGGTTATTTTTCATATTTAGATATATGTTCCTTGGGGAAAGTTGTTCAGTATCACGGACTGAATCCACGCACAAAATAGTTCCAGTATTTTTGTTGGACCCTGTATTGTATTGGACCTATATTTAATATACCTTCCTGATTCTAGTTTTCTACCTTGTAGGTATGACAAAATAGAGATCAGATAATAATAATAATAATAATAATAATATCATTTATTGACAGTTATTACATGTGCATTTTACATGAAGTCTCTGGTTTCCGAGTTAGTTCGCACTGTGTTTCGGAAACCAGCGTCTTCTCCCACTGGTGTGAACTTATGCCAATACTAACAATGTTTTTATCGGATTATAACAGTGTTTTTTTTTCCAATTAGAATTTGCAAGCAACAAACGTGTGTATGTGTGTGTGTATGTGTGAAGGTGTGTGAGGGTGTGTATGTGTGAGTATGAGTGTGTGTGTGTTGTTGGAATATTTAATAAAAACTAGCTAGTCTGAGTGTCCAATACTTTTTCTAGAGAATCGTAGTCAAGTTTTTTAAGCCATGAAATTAGAATATTTTTAAAATTGAATTTAGTTATAATATTAATATTAATTTTTAACTCCTTTTTTATTTTATTATAAAGTCGGGGGGCAACACAATCAAAGTGTTGGTACGCAATTTGACAACAAGTGAAGGGTATAATAAATCTATACTAATATTATAAAGCGGAAGAGTTTGTTTGTTTGTTTGTTTGTTTGTTTGTTTGTTTGTTTGTTTGTTTGTTTGTTTGTTTGTTTGTTTGTTTGTTTGTTTGTTTAAACGCGCTAATCTCAGGAACTAATGGTCCGATTTGAAAAATTCTTTTTTTGTTGGGTAGTCCATTTATAGAGGAAGGCTTTAGGCTATATAACATTCCGACAACCACGCGAACGAAGTCGCGGGCACAGCTAGTAGTATGATAATTATTGGCCTTTATAGCATTACCAGTGTTGACCCCTACACACGAATAACCAAAAAAAAAAAACAATTCACAACATTGACTTCTAGTGTTACGTTTTAAACACGATAAGCGATCAAGAAAAAGAAAAACTAAACGCTCTCATTATATAATAAAAGGTAACTTGTATCATTTGATTTATTATTCAATGTGTAATCGATCAAAGATAAAACGTAACGTAACTAGTTTTGTTGTAAATCTTTCATGCTGGTTTAAGAAAAGAAGAAAAAGGTAGTGTACATATACCAGTTTTCTTTGGGCACAGATCATAAAGGCCGATTGAATAATAGGTGAAAATCTGAATCATGTCAATAGGCGGTGCAGCTAGCAACCCATTACTATTTTGACTCCCGTAAACTTATTGTGCAAACGGGAACCTATTACTGAGACTCCGCTGTCTGTCCGTCTGTCCGTCTGTCTTTCCGTCTGTCACGGGGCTCTATCTCTTGAACCGTAATAGCTAGGCACTTGAAATTTTCACCAATTATGTATTACTGTGGCCGCTATAACAACAAACACTAAAAATAAGATAAAATTCAAAATTAAAGGGGCTCGTCATACAAGAAACGTGTTTTTTTCAGCGTTTTTAACTCGATCTTTATAATGGCATTAGCTAGATACTTGAAATTTTCACCTATTATGTATAACTATGACCACCATAACAACAAATACTTAAAATAAGATAAAGTTAAAAATTAAAGGGGGTCGTGTTACAAGAAACGTGTATCTTCAGCGTTTTAAAACATTGTACGGAGGTACGGAACCCTTCATGTACGAGTCCGACTCGCACTTGCCCATTTATTATTCCACCTTCATACCCACCAATATGCTAAATGTGACCTTTGGGTTTTAGAGCCCTGGCTCTGTGTACCATGTACCATTAGGGATAAAGAGGTGATAGTATTGTCTGTCTACATTCTCTCTCATCTCAGCATATTCCCAGTTGCATCCTTAGCTGTAATGCTGTGAAGCCCGGGGTCCGCTTTCGGCTTTTCCCTCAACTTCGCATGGTCTTGAGCATGGTTGTAAGACTATGGCACGCATCCTTGACGACGTCAAGCCAACATTGCTTGGATCTACCACGCCTACCGGGCCCATGCGGTGGCGGCATGACTTTACATTTGTTTCCCACGTAACAACGTCTACATTAAAGAGCAAGCTCTTGTCGGTGTCATTGTGTGAATTTTTTAGCAGTGATCATGGAGTGGTTTGTTTGCCATTGCCTTCTCCATTATTATACAGGGTTACTATTTAAACACCGGCAACATTTTTTGAGCCAGATCAGTCCGTCATACTGAACTACTTTCCATAAAAACAATTAACAAAAAACGTAAAAAAATATTCGGATTTCCATACAAAATCCATTTGGCTGAGGACTGATTTGTATGAGAAGCCGAATTGTTTAAGCCTTGTATAAAATGAACAACAAAAAACAAAACTTGTTTTCGTTTTATACAATATAAAACGAAAACAAATTTTGTTGTAAACGTTTAGATTGAAGATATTATTCAAAGCTAGTCTCTGATTATATCTCGATTGATAGTCCCCCTAATGTTTAGTGGAGCGTGTGCCTAGGGGAATCGTCTACAAATCACTATACTTGAAGACTTTCTAGGAATAATGGAAGCGTTTTTATTGCAGAAACGTTTTTCTTGCGTTCTCTCTTCATTTGTTGTCAAGTTTCTCTAAACATGTCGGTAAATGGTCAGTTAAAAAGGAATAGTTGCAATAAAACTTATTAGATTTTGGAATCACGCTAAAATTTTCCTGGGCCTTGCCACTGTGATTGTATGTATGTATAAATCATCTACCTGGGGGAGAGGTTTTAGAGCTGGAAGGACTCAACTCAATCAACCTAAATTTTTGTGGTTTTATTTCATATTCTCTGAAGCACATTCTAGTAAGGAATAGTGAGAGCATAGGTGCCCCTTTATTCAAATGTGCGAAATGCACGGAATGAGAAAATAATACTTTATCAGTAGACCGGAGTTGATATTGATAGACGAGCAACGTAGATTTATTCTATAGTAAACAACTTTGCTCGAGAAACACATATCGGAAATAAAAAAATCCCAAATCATGATCAGGTTATTTTTATTCCAGTTTCTGTGGAAAACTTTTTGGAAAATTTTGAGGAAAAATCATTATTATGGACCGGATCTGCCTTTAAAGTACTGTATGTATACTATATTCTAAGTTGGATTAAAAATGATAGACGAATAGAAGACAAACACAAACATTTATTTCCTATAAGTGAACATTTACACAAATTCACTACACAGGACACGAATCTACCTCACGACCCCGATCGTCCTAGATCGTCCTAACCACTCGAGTGCTGACTGCTGAAGCAAGAGAGCGAAGACCGAAAGCCGGAGTTGGCTGGTGACCAGCTTCAATGCGCATCCTTCACTTTGTTCTATCCATTTATTCTTTCTGGATGATGAAATAGGCCGCATCACCAAAAAGTTCTTTTAAGAGTATACTATAACTATTACTGGTTTTAAAAGAAAATTGAAAGCAGTGAAATTGGATGACCAAGTTCTGTTTTGATTTCTACTTTCTTACTTATCAAAGAATCCAGCTGTATGTTCATAAAAGTAAATATTCAATCTAGTCTGTTTACATCTAAGTTTTAATTACGATAATTATATACATGCGGTTATTAAATGTAAGTATTTTATAGGCATTTAACACGTTCCGTGAAAGTTTCACGCTGTTCTTTTTGCATAAAGCCAGCCAATTATGAATATTATTAGGGTATTCGTTAATATTCTTAATTAATTGATATAGTATTAAGGAGAGGTGGGTACACAGCTCGCAATACAGTGCTTGGTTTTGAAAAATTACTGTTATTAAACTACTACAAGTTTATTTATCAAAAAATTTACATAGGAATCTTAAGGCTTATGGTATGAATTTCAGCTTGATACCACCACGCGTCTCTGAGAAAAAGACAGAAAGCAAACGGACAGCAAAGTGATCTTATGAGGGTTCCATTTTTTCCTTTTGATGTATGGAAGCCTAAAAATGGTCAACTATTACATAAAAAAGTTTTTGCAATAAATAGTTTTAATCTCACTCTCATTACTAAAGAGACATTAAAATTAATCTACGTTATCCTTTCGTTTTTTCAGAAAAGGTATGAAGTCGAAACCAGTCGCACACAATCAGCGCAGACGCAACAGCGAATTTTACGAAATCGCTCTCATATCTCATAAATTAAGATCATTTAAATGCAATTTATTAATATGGGCCGACAGTTTAAGAGCAATCTGACTATTTGACCTGCTATGGTTTTTTTTCCGGTAAGAGGTGCGTAGGAAACTAATGAGTTATGAAACGGTTACCTAATCTAACTTATATTGTGATAATTTGTTATAATAATATGTAGTTAAGCTGTACAAATGTATTAGGTTATAAAATGTAATGATATGTATGTGAGAAGCTATAAAAAATAATAATAAAGAAATAAAAATTTTGCTCGTGTTGATGACTCTTTGAATTGGAAGAAAGAAAATTGCATAATGAAATACCTACTCATATATTATTTTTAGGACATCTCACATCTTTACATTTATAAAAATATTTACGTATTATTCTCGCTTGTATCGCTTACGGAGCAGATAAGGCCTAAGGCCACATTCTGTGTGATGGTGGGCGGTTTCAAATTGATGCCCATTTGTACGTTTTTAGGAATCCGTATCTACGGGGTGCCAACGGGACCCTATTACTGAGACTCCGTCTGTCCATCCGTCTGTCACAGGGCGTCTCTTGAATCGTAATAGCTAGATATTAGAAATTTTCATTGATTATGTATTACTGTAGCCGCTATAACAACATACTAAAAACCGCACCTGACTGGTTTTTTCTTATATTTTAGATGGCTTCGTAAATTTGAAAATGAATATATGTTTACCCACCTGCGCCAGAAGGAGGGTTATGTTTTTCGAGTGTATGTATGTATGTACCTATGTAAATTTCTTTGGCACGGTCTACAGCCCAAAAGACTTGATGGATTTTACCTTGAGAGGTGTCGTTAGATTTGTCCTAAGTCTGAGAGTGAGGTATATCAAATATTTAATTAATCCAAAATGGCGGAATATTGCGCCAAATTATGTGTCCTCGAAATTTTTTTTTTATTTAAAACCTACCGAGTGGAATATCAAATTAAAGGATTTTATACAAGGATTACAAAAATATATACAACTTATATTTTAGTAGTCGGCTTTTTTATTTTTTTAATAATTACTTGTTAACCTTTTTATTTTTTCCTACAAAGTATTGTGCAATGTACACAATTAATTACATAACATATGTTACAGTTTTATGAAATGAAGCGTGCAAGTTATTTGATATGGTGGCACGGTTGAATAGACCTTTTTATTACAGAGTATGATACCAGTTGGTTTTACTACCTGTTTAAAATGTTCATAATCGTAAATTCTTTCAGAATAACCACCGCAGTTCAAGCTATCATATATTTAAATATACTATAAACTATAAAATGAATTAGTTTTTAAATAGACTAGAAAGCTCTCACTATGCACTATCGTTTACTGTTAAAAGCGTACCTAGTCTAGGTTTTGCACCTTGATCAAAAATTTTACAGATTTCACGCTCCATGCAACTATCAGAGTACATAGAAAATTAAATAAAGAAATAACACAATAGGGATACTGCCTGGATCAGAAAAGTATTATTCTAATATTAGTCCGTTATTTAGATATACCCTTATTCTTCAGTTTATCAAAAAAGTAAAAATTCACATAGACACCGAGTATCTAAGTTCCAGAGTGGAGGCTTGTGACGTCACCGATGTGTAAAAATCGTACGAAAGCGTGACGTCATGCGAAATTTAAATTTACTGTATCTTTGTCATTTATTGTTTTTCAGAGAAAAGAAAAAATACGTGTACAATATTTTTTAATTAACCGATTGGCCAATAATAATTTTTCAGTCATCATGCCTAGTCTAGTTGCCAAATTATATTTACCGAACTACAAACCACTCCCGTCTTTGGGAACTTCCGCAGCCCACATCTGTTGTCCGATCATCTACCCAATAGACTTATTTTGTAGAACATATTCAATCTCCAGATACATTTTTTCCGAATTTTGATAAAGGCTCCCGAAAAAAAGTTATTCTATTTTTAGTCCGGCAAGTCAATATTATTATATCTGAATATTCCTTTTTTAATGAGATAAAAATGGCATCGCAAACAGTTCTAGTTAGTTATAGGATCGAGATGGTAGAGAGTCCAACTCACTAAAACAATTATAAATAAATTAGTGCTTATCACAAAATTACATTAATTAAATTAGTATCAAGGTTGCATTATTTTCTATTCAATACGCGTTACTGTGAACATGCGTAGGTATAGTATTTATCTCTGCTGGTCCGAAAATAAATTAAGTAAGATGGCACAAAAAAATCTTAAAATTTTTATCGCTAAGCTACAGATTATTCGACCAAGCCCACACAGTAAATAATAGGAAATACAACTTTCACTATCCGATGTAGATCCTTGTAATATCTTCGAATCTAAAGTGTCATAATTACGCACTCGTGAAAGGTCAAAAGTCACAAATTATATTTATAAAAGAATTAGATAATTGCTACGAGAGTTTTATTTAAAATTTGTTATTTGTACAGCTTATCAATTCGAATCGTGAGAAAAGTAAGTATCTTATAATGGTTTGATTTATTACCTTTTATTTTTCAAAGTAACAGATGACAGCTTAATTTGTGCTTAAAATCTAGAGGCACATGTGTATCTAGAGTGTAGCATTATTTGGAGCGGCCTCGTAGACTGTCCGCATTTATCAATGTATTTCACGTTATAGAGAGGCCAGAAAATCCAGTCAGGATAGCGCGCAGAATTTTTACAAAAAAGAATTTCTGTCGGCAAGTGTGCGTGCAGATTAAGGCCGTACTTGAATTTTCCGGGGTCCAGTGCTGCCCCCATTTAAAATAAATCAGTTCAAAGAAAACGGAGACATTATTTAAAATTTTAAATGTTGTCTCCGTTTTCCTTGAAATGATTTATTTTAAATGGGGGCAGCACTGGACCCCGGAAAATTCAGGTACGGCCTTAATTACAAAAATTAAATATAAGGTGAATTTTCGGCGTAAAATATTACTTAGGTCATTTGAAATTAGATATACTCTTATACCTTCAGCCCTCGTAGCATGGCACCGGCGACAGCGTTTATCGAGCGCTACCTTCTATTACTATCTCGCTCTACGTGATAATAACGAGCGGTATAGCACTAGGCCTGCGGGCTATATAAATTTTATCCGTTTTTATCAACAATGTCATATTACGGGGCGACACTCAGCCACACACAATAAAAATAACAATTGATTTACGAGAAGTTGTACGAGTCCTGGAAAGTTCTACATACAATACGCCTGATTCCCACAGTGGTAGGCAGAGACTATGGACTTCCACTTGCTACGATCCTGACAGACTTCTCTCGCTTTATCTACACTCAAGTCATCACTCTTTTCATGCAAGCCCGCTGGTTACAGGTACTTCCGACCTCTCCTTTTAATGAATGTCTGGAATCTGATCGCCGTACCTTTTAATCAAATAGAATATATAAGGAAAGTTCTTATCAAATATGAACACAGAACATAAAAACATAACTATAAAGTTACTTAGTTATCATTACGATTAATTTAAATAAGTATATTAACGGTATAAAAGTATCACAGATAGCAGACATAATCACTTGTTGTTAATCCATCGCTTTTTGATGTATTCCCCCGTTTTGTCTTTTCTAATTATTCGCTTTTGTAATTTGCATTAGAAAAGAAGCGCAGAGCATATTTTATGTTTTTATATTTTCTTTCGAGTTCATATTTTGACTGCCGAAAACCAGTTATATGCAATTTCCTTAAAATAACAAAATACTGCCAAATCTGAAATGTTATTTCAAAATAAAAGCTACACTACGTGTGTATAGAAACATCTCGACGACTTCTGTGGTGTAATGGTCAACACGCTAGTCCGCCAATCCGGAGGTTCTGGGTTCGATCCCCAGCCAGGTCAAGTTGAAATATGGCCTTTCTTAAATTGTCCTGGGTCTTGGGTGTTTATTTATATATGTATTTATTATAAAATATAGTATCGTTGAGTATACTTACTCAACGATACTATATTTTATAATAAATACATATGTAAAATATGTGTTATGGGATACTTCCCATAACACAAGTTTAAAACTTACTTTGGGTCTAGCTCAATCAGTGTGATTTGTCCTTATATATTTATTTTATTATTTATTTATTTTATTTATCTAGGGTAAGGGGACAATTGAGTAAGCAAGATAATTACTAAGTACACAAATAGAACAACTTAACTCACAGCTGGTATGTTAGCAACATCATTACAAAGTCAAGGTGTTAGAAATCGTCTATGAAAGCTACTTAAAAAGTCAAATCGTATTTAAATGTCAGTAAAAACTGTGTATTTGATTTGCATTGATATGCATTAAGACGACGCGTTAACATCATGATAAATGAAGCATTTTAAAGGGTTCCTCCCATATTAGCTTTTTTAAATGACGAAATTTCATATATGGGTTATTAAGTACAACGATTATTTCATCGATAGACAATAAATGATAAACCATATCTGTAGCTGGAGTGAGAGATATAGAAAAATAAACCGGTCAAGTGCGAGTCAGACTCGTAAATGAAGGGTTCCGTACCTCCGTACAATGTTTTAAAACGTTGAAAAAAACACGTTTCTTGTATGACGTAACTTTAACTTATTTTTAGTATTTATTGTTATAGCGGCCACAATAATACATAATCAGTGAAAATTTCACGTGTCTCGCTATTACGGTTCAAGAGATAGAGCCCTGTGACAGACGGACAGACTGCGGAGTCTCAGTAATAGGGTCCCGTTGGCACCCCTTGGGTACGGAACCCTAAAAAGTTTGGCGTAATGTAATGAAACTCCTTTTTTAAAGGCCATTTTTTTATCTATGACCAGAGTTTTGTCCCAGACGCCCACCGATAGTGTTCGATTAATTCTAAAATAAACAGGTTTAAATGTACCTACTAATATTATTTTTTAATAATGACTAAAATACGAACTTTGCCCTCCTAAAAGTTGTCATTGCTTTGTTTATTTATGACATGTCCAATTTTACATGGTAAATATTAGCATAGGTGATGTATTAGTGGCTAAGCAAATCACGACCTGCCGTCATTGATATAGAATATGTAGACCTGCTATCTTAAACACTGGCCTATGTTTTTTTTTTTAATATGACGGAGTGAACTTTTATATTATAAGGTATTTAATTTTCAAATAATGAAATCTGATTACTTACCGATGCAAAGTTATTTCTTTACACTTTCCCGTGTTCCTTGAATTATTCTTACAGTATTTTAAAACGATACAAGGAGTCCAGTGCTGCCCCCATTTGAAATTAAATATTTGTAAGGAAAAAACGGAAACGAAGATATCATTTAAAATTTTGATCTAGTAAAACTTAGATAACCCTTCAAAATATTTTACGAACCACTGTTTACAGTTTAAGGCCGTACCTGAATTTTCCGGGGTCCAGTGCTGCCCCCATTTTAAATAAATCATTTCAAAGAAAACGGAGACATTATTTAAAATTTTGCTACTATCAAGTGCTAGATAACCCTTCGAAGTATTTTATGAACTACTGTTTACAGTTTAAAGTTAGAACGTTAAGCTTTACTACGCACATTTGCGAAAAACGGCCACTTTTGGCTAATGTACGTAGTAAAGCTTAGGGTTCTCATTAAAACGGCCTTAAAGTGAGAACGTTAAGGGCATACTTGAACATTCCGGGGTCCAGTGCTGCCCCCATTTGAAATAAATCATTTCAAAGAAAACTGTGACATCATTTAAAATTTTGCTACTACCAAGTCCTAGATAACCCTTCAAAGTATTTTATAAACTACTGTTTACAGTTTATAATGAGAACGTATAGCTTTACTACGCACATTTGCCAAAAGTGGCCGTTTTTCGCAAATGTGCGTAGTAAAGCTTAACGTTCTCACTTTACTAACGGCCACTTTTGGCTAAAATGCAAATAAGCATGGGCAATTTATGTCGGCAATATGTTTCTCCATGATTGATTTGCTCTCAAGTAACAAATAGAAATGGTTGACGTTCCTATGGGAGCCTTATTTGCAGTTTTGTTGAGAAAATTAATTTATCGTGTATCAAATAAGACTAATTTTGAGTTTTCTTTTAGTTAGGTGTATGAATAAAGAATCACATGTTTTTTTATTGGAACCTTTTAAAAGACAAAAAAATAATAACATACCCACTACCATCCACTACAAGAATCCATCGTAAAGTGCGTGTTTTCTTTTTGCGAGGTTGTAGAGGTAAGAAAGGTACAAAATTTGGAGATAGATTGAAATAATTCGTCCCTGAAAAAAAACAGAATTATACGATACAACCTACCTACCTGCATTACATATATGGTCACTAAAAAGAATTTCCCTTTCTATAACGGATTTACTGGTTAATGAATATCAAACCCTATTAAGCGTTAAAGATCTGGTAATAGTAGTATGAGGTAAAACAGAATAACATTTCCGATTGGATCCGAGGGCCAGTAATGATGATGGCCCAAAGTTTATTAAAAGTGACAAAGACAGAGCGTGCCATTACTGCTGAAATTAGAGAGTCGGCCAAATGTTAGTTGAACTAAATGGCCTTCCGACGTAACATCACGTAATGCACCACATATTTCCGATCGTCATAAGCCGTGAGATTTGAGCTTTTTCTTGAAATCTTGACTCTTTGCTTCGTTCGTTTTGTACTTTCTCGATTTATGGCACAGATTTTTTAGGATTCCGTAGTAAACAAGGAACCCTTATAGTTTTGCTATGTCTGTCTGTCTGTCCGCGGTTTTACTAAGAGACAAAGTGGAAAAATAATACCTATCTTGAAAAAAATAAAATTAAGGGTAGCTCCCTTACAAGTCAAGTGGAAACTATAGTGTGGGGTGCCATTGAATAAGCCTTTCAAAAAATATTTTTGAGTTTGTGAACACCACTTTTCTATTTAGTAATAATCCGTTTGTGAAATATTTGCATTGACTTATATATTACTAGCAATGAATAATTGTATATTATATTTTTTTTATATTCAAGTGTCCCCCTTTCTGTCAGCTAAACGGTTGTATATGCAGTAGCATATTTAACTAAGTAAAAAAAGGAAAACTATCAGAGCTGAAAAGGCTTTACAAATTTAAGAGTTATCGACGACGTCGACGAACTTAAAAACTTTTGGCACTCGGAAAAGGAAAATTTACGGAACCCTGTACTGCGGGTGGCCAGACACACACTTGGCCAGTTTTTTATTCTTCTACACTTTGCACAGTTTTCGGTATCCTTTGATTGTGTCCGTTGACACATCATTTCTGAAGAATCAAAAGTCGGAATATGGACCTGGGGCTCTGGAACAGCTTGGCCAAGTACGTACCAGGACTACCAGGTTACCAGGTTTGCGCTAAAATGAGAAGGACTCTTTCTTGACAAAAATTACACTTGATTAAAAACTTAAGCTTTTTAACGGGTTTTTAAAGTTTCATCATTGGCTACAATCAAGGTGACGCTAGTGTGCAGCTGGCTTATTATTTCTACAATGTTATCAAAAAGTCAAAACCATTTTTATAGATTTTAATCTAACATAAAGGCAAATAGTAAAAAGCATAATTATAATATAGCAAATCAACCGCGACACGTATCAATTACTATACTTGCCTCCCTTTGTGCGAAGCGCAAGATAAAGTGCCACTAGAAGGCACACCATGCAAGTTTAGCCAACACTCAACCGCCAGAAATCAAAGAAATGGCGAGTAGCGATTGCGTAAAAAACTCGCTAACGTTTGTTAATAATAAGGCCCTAATGATTTTGCTTGAAAATGTCAAAGAATTTCTTATTCGCAGACGTAAGGAAATGGCTGTGGCTTGTGAGAAAGGCGCTCGCTTATCCGGGAAGCAGGCATATCAATGGAATTGCCCCATTGTTCTTGGCCTATCAGAACTTCGAGGAACGTGAATGTATTACCATTTCCGAGATACTGGCGATGATTTAGGTCGTGTTTATGAAATGTGTATCATGAGACTTTTGCTTTCAGTTTTATCTACTTTTCTCACCGTCTCAGATTAAAATGCTGTCAAGAATTGTTTGAATACATGACTCTACATTATTTAATGTAGGATAAATCAGCCGTTTGGTTCCCGGCAGAATAGAATAGGACCACTTCAAGTCTTCTCGTGGATGTCGTAGAAGGCGACTTAGGACACACAAGCTAAACATAGCATGTAAACATCAATGAGCCCTCTCCAACCCTATTGGCCAGCGTAGAGAGTGTAGGCCAAATCCTCTGGCTGCTCTGGCTAATATATGGCTCTGGTAATACAGAGAAGGTCGTGCTCATGTAGTGGAGACTACGATATCCACGACATCCACGGGAAAACGTGGAGCAGTCATATTCTACTCTGCCGGGAACCACATGCACGGCATCTATAACCTATACGTAGTAAAAACTACAGACATAGCAGAATATAATTATACTAAAAGGGATAACCGCTCTTTTTCATGAATATTTTTGTTTAAGGAACTAAAAACCGCCTCCGGTGTATAACTTACTATCATTGTACACCGGGGGCGGTGTAATAAAAAATAGTTAAGTACTTTAGATCACAGGAATTAGTGTTAATTATGATATTGAGTTCTATTACACTCGTGTACTATAATTTTACGCCTCCTATTCGCTAGCGTAGTGGGCGGTAAACGCAGCTTCAAAAAACGCGAGGTAACACTACATTTAAGTCATCATTATCCAAGCGTATTCCCGGTTGCATCCTCAGCTGTAACGCTTCAGAGCCCGGGGTCTGCTACCTAACTTAGGTGATTTGACGAGGCTACTGGATTTTACACAGAGCGACTGCCTTCTGACCTCCACAACCCAAAGGTAGACCAGAACTAATCCTAGGATAGTTTTAATCAATCACTAAATATAGGTACATTACATGTAAGTACTTATTCATATAATTTGTTTTACCAAAGTCGAAAAGCCCAATGAGTCTTCGACTTCCTCAACGTCTACTGGGTCTATAAATCCATGATACTGAACAACTTTTCCCTAGGTACATATGTTTATCGAAATATGAAAAATATTTTTTGGCTTCCCTTACAAGTTGGCCGATCAGTTAATCCGAGTTCTATAGAAAGAATTTTGTTATATAATTCGACATAAGTTCCTTGGGAAAAGTTGTTCAGTGTCACGGGCAGAATCTACGCTTACAACAGTTTCAGTTTATTTTGTTAGACATGATATAGTATAAGTCCCTGAATTTACCACCTCGAAAAAGTTAAAGCTACATAAGTGCTTAGCATAAAATTAACAAACAATATTTACACATACACAAGAAAACAAATGATGCATAAAAATTCTTAGTGTTATCACTATTTTTATGCCTCATTTGTTTTCTCGGAGGGTAATGAGTGGTTGACTTCAGTAAAGGCGCAAAGACCCCAGTTTTTACTAGTACCCTACTCATTTGCATAATCTCGATTTGATACAAGTTTTCTTTACATCAACTCTGACATAAAAAACAGTTCTAACTAGAGTCCTAAGTGCTTAGTGCGCTTTCCTGGTTGCATCCGCAGATCTGCTGCTTCGGAGCCGGGTGCGCTTTCCCGCCTTTTCTTTTTCAAACATAATATGCATAACAAATGTTAAAGGCTACCCAAATATGCCAAAGACCATGCGAAGAAGAGAAGAAATAGCCGAAACAGTCGAGTTCTAAGTGATCTTTGCACTACATCAATGCGATACAGTTAATTGTCAATACCAGAGCAGAAAACATTGCTAAAAGAAGTCGGTTGACAAACGTTTCACAATATATACGACTTCACAATAACAACTTTCTAAACACTATTTTTATCTCGTTTTTCAAAAATCAAATAAAATTAGTTGGATATATTCGAAGATTCGTGTGTCATGCACCCGTATGTTATTTTCCTTATTTGCATTCCTAATGACCTAAAGACATATAGTATAGAAATTTCTAGCACTACACGTATCATTTTTTATCCCGGAGTCAGTCAGAAGGGCAATGAGTGGCCGACTTCCGCCTAGGCGCGAAGACCTCAGTTTTTGCGCCAGTCATTTGCCTAGGCTTGATGAAGGCAGTGATGGATGGGAACTAATGCTTATTCATAACGCGGTGCCACTGTAATTGAAATAGTCGCTATTATTTCAAATTGTCGTATCATGTATGAGAGATTTGTTGGAGTAGAGTAGAGAGTATAACGCCATTATTTCTTTGTCTCTTATGAGATAGACAAAACCTGAGACCTTAAAACCTTAAGACCCGAAGGAAGGTATTATTAGCTATAGACAATTATACATCATACGTTCTGGGTTCGATCCCCAGTCAGGGCAAGTTGGAAAATGGTCTTTTTCGAATTGTCCTGTTTTTTGGGTGTTTATCTATTTAATTCATTGATTCGAGTTTGTATGAAAAGCAAAAAATATTTTTCATATTTCGATATATGTTCCTTGGGAAAAGTTTTTCAGTATCATGGACTGAATTCACCCTTAAAATAGTTTCAAAATATATTGTTAGACGTTATTTAGTATACAATCGACAAGATCCCGATGGCAAAACACTATGAAAGCCCTGTGCACTACATGGCGCCTTAAATAAAAAAAAAAAATAGATAACTAATATAATTTATGAGCTTACAAATATTATTAGGTACAGAAATATTTAAAAATATTAGTTTTGTTGTTTATTTAGAGGAAGTGGTTTTTAAAAACTTTTTCCTAGTTGCCCATCCCATCATACTCATTTAATAGTTAATGCAGTTACTATATCTCAATATGTGACTGACTGGTTTAGAATTATCAAGTGCCTAGAATTATCATCTTATGATTTATAGTTACCCTTAACCATATAAGCACTTTCTCATTTTCTACCCATATAAAACTTACAATAACTACAGGAATATTATACTCGTATGCAAGATTGGTTAACGAAATAGCTTTGAGTTTTCTCTTTTATCTTATTTTATTAGAAATATTCAATTTGGTCTCCAGTGCTTGCCGAATATATTACAAGATTTTGTTCTTAGGATGTTGTTATACTGATGTTAATAAACAAATACTTACTTATTTTTTTATACATAGAAACAAACAATAAATTATTTGGAGTCAGATAAAATAATCAATTGAATTAAATATTGACATATAGACATTTGTAGGCACTTTTACACGTGAATAGGTTAAGTATACATTCATCATCATCATCATCATCATCAGGTCTTTCTAATCTCCTCTGCAGGAGCACGACCCTCTCTGTACTACCAGAGCCCTAAATTAGCCAGAGCAGTCAGAGGATTTGGCCTACACTCTCCACGCTGGCCAGACGGGTTGGAGAGGTCTCGCTGATGTCCAAGCTTTACATAGTATACATTATTTTTTATTTATTTAACTTTATTACAAAAATGTAACAGGCAGACTTAAGGCCTACGTTATTACGTGTAATGTTTATCTCTTATATTTAAATTATTAATTATTTTTACGAAAGGCTATACTTAATTTTCGTAATAATTTTTTGGGAACAAAGATAAATTGAAAGCACCGAAATTTAATATGTGGTTACATTATTTTTTGATGTTTTACTTCACTAACTGTACAAAGTTCTTCTATTATAATGAAAACTAGCTATTGCGGCGCGTTGGTTACTTCCAATTCAATGGGAAGTTTTCTTTATTTTAGTAATACTTTACCATACTAGGTAAATTAATGTGAATTATAAGGAAAATTAATATACAGGGTGACTTTTTACCCACCAGCTACATTTTTGATGCAAGGTCAGTCCATGATATTGATTTTCGTCCTCCCATACAAAATCTATTTAACCGATCGCTTAAGGGAAACCGAACATTTTTTTCGTTTTTCTTTATTTGTTTATATTATTATGGAAAATAGTTCAGTATCATGGACTGCACATGCTCCAAGAAGGTTGACGGTTAAAAAGTCATTCTGTAAAAAAGGGTGGGGTCGTTAGAAACTCATAAAAGCCGTGGTAAGAAACGCGTTATAATAAAATATTTTACGTATAGTTTTGTACATTTTTTATTTTATTTTATTTACCATATAAAGAATGACAATTTTTTTTACATAAATATCATACATAACCCACGCAGGTTTGTCCTTATGTTATTATTTATTTACATTGGTACTTAAATAACCTTATAATAGATACACACTTAGGAACCAGATAAACATCAGATATTCTCCAAGAAATATTTCTTTAATTTTACTTTAATATTTTTAGGTTGAATACTTATATTACCTACTTTGCAGGAAGTGACTTATTTGCTGTGGCGACTCCACAGAGTGGAATAAGGAAAAAAAGAAGAAGTAAGTAAACAATATACATAATGCCTTAGCTAAAGGCGCCAATAAAATTGACGGCACAAAGTGGTTCTTTACGATACATGCAGTAATAAGTTACATTACACAAATGCGGAATGCGCATTCACAAGCAGTAGAAGGGTAAAGGACGCGGGAGAAAGTTTACAAATCACACCCATGCATTATTAATACATGTTAATCAAGAAGCCGATAAATAAATCAGCAAATTAATCAACGTTTATTGCCTATAAGTAAGGATTATTTGTAAAGTTTGCGTGTACATAACATGCAACGGATAAATATATAAAGTTGGTGTAAAGTTCGTTTTCTATTTCAATACCTAGTTTGGGTAATAAGTTCTGTCTGTCTGTTATGTTTATACTGAAAGAAATAATAATATAAACATGTTTATTTTTAATAGTCACTATTTACATACCAAAAGGAACTTATTGGTCTCCGTTTTAGCTTCGGCAAAAATTCTTTCGTGTGTCCGAATTCCAGTTTCCAGTTGTTCTCGCCTACAGGTAGCATTTCTCAACTGATTCTCGTGAAATTATGTAAGCAAGTTCGATAATTATGTAGAATTTTTAATGCCGAGCCAGCTTTTTCGAAATTCCCTAAAATGGCGTAAATATGGGGGTTGAAAATGTAAAAATATTATATCACAGCCATTTTGAAAAATAGTCAAAAACACTTACTTAAGACGCAACTTTATTTGATAAAGTTCAATGGGTCACTATGCAAAGGCAGACTCGCGAGGTCTACAGTAACTCACGAGTCACTAGTTAAAACATGATTCTTATGCTAACTAAAAAAAAATACCCTGCGATTTTGAATACAAGCCTTCAACCTGGTCCAGGTCTATATCAATATCGGCGCCTGTTTTGATCAAGTATGCATTGAATGACTCAGAATCAGGATGAGGCTTGGAGCAGTCCTATTCCTCAAATGTTGCCATATTTTACAACGGATTTAAGTCTGGGTTTGAGGAACGCCTGTTTTCGTGACAAATGATGATTTCACGCGCCACGTGCTTTTCGCTCTATGAACTGGCGCGGAATCTTACAGAAATTCCCAGTGTCTGTTTAGGAACATGGTATAAAACAGGATCCACGAGGTTTGTGACGACTGTATTTTGATAAACAACTGTCACTTAAGAAACTTTTATAGGCCAACAGCTCAAAATGTTCTGTGGTCCGGAAGAATTCCAGTCACCTGTCATGAATTGTTAAATGTGAACCTGATGGCTTATTTAAATTTCAAAGCGATGTTAGTTAAAATCTTTATTGTACCAATACATTATGATACAGTACAATATAAAACATAAAACAGATGTCAAAAGGCGGCCTTATCGCTAATGCAATCTCTTCACGCAGGCAACCGAGGTATTTGGAGATTTGACGAGAATAGGTGAAAAAATAAAGACAATTGAAAAAAATTATAATAAATAAACTCTAGAGGTACAGCTGATAAATATACTTACACATATGTATAAAATAACATAGATACATACTTAATTAAAATATATACTTACATAAACTAGTAACCTGACACCAATTCTGATTTCAGTTTCCAATGGTCTTATATCTTGGTAAGCGTTACTTTTGGGTCTTGCGACATTTGGCTCTAAGAGATAGTTGCGACTGTGAATCTTATCTTATGCTTTGTGAATAGATGAATATTATCCGTTACAGATACCTTAGAAAATGAAATAACATTAAAACAAACAAAGTCAGACCACAAAAAAAAGTCACAATTACCTGTTCCGTTGAAGCGTGCAGGAGATTACGATCCACTTTTCACTTGATCTACTGAAGTGATTCAATATTGCAATAAAATATGCAAGTGATATAGTATAGCTTTCATGCTGATCTGGGATATAAGAAAAATCTAAGAATGTACCAGTTGCTTTACTTCCCGCGCAGATCGTAAAAGCCGATAGAGGGAATGCGAATCATGTCAATTGGCGATGCGACTAGCAATCTATTACTGTTTTGATTCCTTTTTCCACTTTCTCGCTCACCATCACGCTTAAAGTGGCCGTTAGGTCTTAAGGCTCTGGGCTATGTCTGCTTAGAGCCGCAAAACTTATAATGCTTTGTCTGCCCCATTTAGGGATGAAGACGTGATAGTGGGTGTGTATGTCTATGTGTATGTGTGTGTGTGAGAACTTTAGCTCTACGCATGCCTTCACATTGTTTTAGTTTTTTACACACATTTTTTTTCGAAATAAAATGCCTACATCTAGTGTCCATAAAAATGTGAAAATATCTTTTGGGTTGACAATACTCGTATAGTTCAAGGTCGCATTTGAATTCTAAACCAAGTGCGACTCACGACTTTGCCCAGTATCGAGATGGGTGGCGTTGACGAAGAGAACCTATGCTCAGTAGTGGGCTGAAGAGATGATTATATTTCTTTGCGTACCGTTAAAGAAATGCAGTATTCTTAAGTTAAGACATACACTAAAAAAACCTCAAACACACACAGGTAACTCTCTTATTACAATGTTAATTTAATTTTTGTAAAATATTTTCCAACTTTCTTCTTTAGAGTTCCGTATCGAAAGGGTGCTAATAGGCGCAATTATTACCAGTATATTATTACTAATTTTCGGTGTCTGTCTGGCCGTCCGTCCGTCTGTCCCAGGGCTCTGTCTCTTGAACCATAATAGCAAGGCACAGTAATACATAATTTTCACTGATTATGTATAAATGTGGCTACTATAAGAACAAATATTAAATAAGATAAAGTTAAAAATTAAAGGGTCATACATGAAACGTGCCTTTTCAGCGTTTTAAAACATTGTACGAAGGTACGGAACCCTACATGTCCATCTCGCACTCGACCCGTTTTTTTTTTAAATTATAAGTGGAGGACGGATAGCAATAGAGTCTACGAGTACTTGAAAGTGTGTTAGATTCTATTCTATACTTAATCAAAATCAAATTCTAGTCTCCAAAATGAAGAATCACCATGAACATGCGTAGTCGTTATTAGGCGATACTGTCATAGGTCGCATCTCAAGAAATATAAATGACTACTCATTTGATATATACGACTGTAAAACATTCTGAAGATTATATCGGAGTTGATTCAATTTCTACATATTGCCTTGTGTCTAATAATTTCTTGGAGTACGTGAAATATCAATAAATAAATAAACCTTACGACCTACAAATATTCTTATCGATCAAGTATTTTGCATGGCTCACAATCAGTTCTGGGTCTTGCTTGTTTATCTATACAAGTATGTGTTTATTCACCAGCCACTGCCATTAAACACACAAAAAATAAAACAAACATTTGGTCATAATCGTGGTACTTAGCCTTTTATAATCTCATAATAATTTTCACGATGTACGGCTTAATGTAATTGATCTCTATCGAATATTAATAAACACACTTTCCCTCTTCATGAAGTTTCAAATAGAGGCAATAAGTCATACAACGGGAAACACCAAAATCGTTTGTTCACAGCGGGCACTCTGTTTTGCCGGACGGTATCGCGCCCGTACACCTCTTTTTGCAATCTTAGCACTAGGCGGAGGCTAGCCACCTATATTTGTTCATATAACAACTAAAAAATATTTCTTTAGGCCGAGCACCTAAGCTATGTCTAGGGTGGTAAGGGTACGGCAAGGTCCTACTTGCACTACGATACTGGGTAAGTTATTTTTTCATATATTCTATGTTTAATTCGGTGCAAATCATACCAAACAATACGCCAAGATTTCAGAAATGGCTAAAACAAACAGTAAATAGTTTTTTTTTAAATAAATATATACGGACAAATCACACAGATTGAGCTAGCCCCAAAGTAAGTTCTAGATTTGTGTTATGGGATATTAACTCAACGATACTGTTTTTTATAATAAATACATATGTAGATAAACATCCAAGACCCAGGTCACTGAGAAAAAGATCCATCTTGGCTTGACCGGGGATGGAACCCGGGACCTCCGGTGTGAGAGCCCGGCATGATGACCACAGAGGTCGTTAATATTTAGAATACACCTTTGACAACCCTTCAAGCTCCAAATTGCGAGATCGAAAATATACATTTAGGATTATCCGGAGATAGTCGAGGGACAAAAGGGCGCGGACCCAGTCGGTCAGTTAAAAGTTTACAAAACTATTATTACTGTGTACATGGGCGTATATATCTTTAAATAATACCCTAATAATACAGTGCTGCTAACGAATTTATAATTAGAGATCGTGATGAACGGTAAAGAATTTATTAATAAAAGTGAAAGTCGTGATATACGGGGTATCATCGTTTTAATAATTTTACTTATGACCCACCCAATCGGTAATCGAGGGACTCGAGTTGAGCCTTGATTATGATTGAGAACCGGTTGCTGGTGCTAAGTCATGAATGTTTAACGACATCGTTTTTTTTTTTGTTCCAGCTTTTTGTACCAAATTGTGTCCTTTTTGTTATGCGTCCCGATGATACCAACCGTGGTATTCTGTATCTTATTTTTATGATTAATTTTATAATTGTTTTGTGACGTAGAAAAGAGAGTCTTTGTGTTCATTACAAGTGTTAAACCATAAGCCACAAATTAGCCTTTTTATGGTACATTTAAATATTTTTAACTGATGTTTAACTGGTTATTGCTGCATATTAAATATTTTTCATTAACTTTGAAACGTTACAAAAGACTTCAACGTCTAAACGCCACTGCCTTGTTACAAATCATTTATTAATGACTACTGACTGAATTATTTATATTTTGTAAGTTAATTAATAAAATTTTAATAATTGAATAAAAACGTAAATAGATAAGATACATTTATGCAAAATATTCAAAATAAAGCTTTTTGCGTATTTTGAAATAATTCGTTAAAATTTATAAAAAAGAAAAGATTAACGGAGAACATTGAATGTTTGATAATTAGCTTAATATATTGACAAACATATTGAGCAGAACTCTAATTTTGTAGTAATATATTAACTACATGAAATACAGGACATTTTTTTATTAAATTAATTTTGAAAAATGGAAACAATTCACACCTATACAAATAGCTTATGTATATGATCGGTTTTTTTCTTTATATTTTTCTTGCGGAATGCATTTAAAATTACAATTATTTTGTAAACTAAAAAAAAATCAAATATGGTGTCAAATATTTATTGAACAATAAAATTCTGCTACAAGCAAACCAATTGCAGGTTCTAAGTAAATTTAGTGCACAAAAATCTTATTTGGGAGCAAAAATACTTTTTCTAATGGCAAACAAAGCAATCATATTCGTATTTAGCATACAAAAATCTATAAGAAACAGTTATTTGTGTCATATGGCAGTCAAATAACACAATTTTGTAGAACAGTGATATCAGTGAAATGAACTCAAAAAAACCGGCCAAGTGCGAGTCGGACTCGCGCACCGAGGGTTCCGTACAAACCTGCAAGGTTTACAAAGTTCGTTCATTACGACAAGTAAGTTTAAAATTATTAAAAAAAAATATATTATGTGATGTAACTAAAAATTTATGGTTTTCGTAATTTTTCCTTTATCTATGCTATAAGACGTTGCTTCGTACCAAATTTCAAGATTCTGAGTTCACGGGAAGCACCCTGTAGGTTTTGATTCCCTTGCAAGTGTCGAAAATTTGCGGCATAAACGGCTGTATCTTTTGATTGCGTTGGCTTAGAAGTTTGATTTTTTCACAGCTTCAAGGGACAGTAGACCTGAGTAATTGATATAAATTTCAGCTTCATACCTCCACGCGTTCCTGAGAAAAAGGGTCTTGACAGACGGACGGACGGACGGACAGACGGACAACAAAGTGATCCTATAAGGGTTCCGTTTTTTCCTTTTGAGGTACGGAACCCTAAAAACGACGGGTTGCACTCCGGGAGTGCCGGCAGAAGTGAAAACTTGAATATTAACGTTGTGAATTTTTGATATTTTGGAATGGTTAGGGAATAATTTTGCACGAATTGCTTTATTTATCAGTTTAAAAGTACTATCATTTATGTGATAAAATACAATATTTATTTATTGCGCTCTCGTTCACAAACATGACAATTTATATTACATTAAAAAGTGTCCTGACGCGAGTTCAACATTTTTTACCCATTACAAAAAAAGTGCACAACGCTGCTAAAGAAGTTTTCACTTCAAAATACTTTTTACATAACGGTCAGATACTACACTACTCTTCACAAGGACGTTTATGTTTATACTTTATGATATGACCAATAATAACGTAACTAAAATACTAAATGCAGAATATTAATCTGGCTAATGTTTTGAAAGCAAGCATGCTAGTTTACTAATTTACATTATTTTATAGCTTACTGAACCGGTATGTTTTTCACTTTTAAAACAGATACATAATCGACTTTCATAAGCATCTTCAAATTATAAAGTAAGCAAGGTCATATACTTTCCCCAAAATCTATTTCTTGGTTCTGAAATGATTAATCACTTGGATAATAAAAGTTAATCATCGGAATCAGTAGTTTGACTGATGATAACGTGGGTAATATGAGAGCTATTAGAGTAGTTTTTTTTGTTAAGTAGCTAATACACTATGTGTATTTTGTGACCTTTTTTCCTCACCGCCTGACTAGTTAATCATTACGCTATGGGTCACCAATGTCACAGAATACACAGAATAGTCAAACCAATGTCTTGCGAAATCGTGACAATAATATTTGTTTGTAATAACTTTATTATACTTAAAACATGCATATAAAATACAAAATTCGAAAGAGAAAATATACAAGTGCGGACTTATCCCATATAGGGATCTCTTCCAGTCAACTTGTGATATATTGAGAGGACATTTACTCAATTAACAGGTAGAAGCAAATACGTACAAAATAAATAATGATAAAAGATTATACTTACATACACAAATACTCGTATTACATAATAAATACTAATAATACAAATATTAGGTGCTTAATAGGTACAATGTTTAAATCTTAATTATAATTACCAAGTAATAATATTGTTTTCGCTGTTTGGAGGTTGTTATCTTATTGTATTGACTTATAGGTACATTTTAAATGAATAGCCTCGTTTTGACTATACTTACATTGCACATTGTAAGGTTAAACCAGTAACCTCTTCAAATCACTTAGGTTAGTTAGCGGACCGGGCTCTGAAGCGTTACCGCTGAGGATGCAATCAGGAATACGCTCGGATGATGAGGATGTTTGCACATTGTAAGGTATGTATTTGTTATGTGTAGATATTAAGATAACTTTGACAGTTCAGCTTTGACTCGTAACAGAGTTTGGGTAAGTGCGCCCGGGTCTATAAACCCTTGGATTTGCCTTGACACTGACAAAACAATTATGACCCGCATTCAGCCGAACAGATGCATAGGAGTAGAACCTCGTCCGTCGGGTACCTGGGCAATTAGGGTCACCGAAACTTAGGATTTATAGGCAAATCAGCTGGTTGTTTCTGCATCCTATCGACGCACCATAGCACGCTCAAACCTTTTAAGGTTTCTTAACTAGATGCCCTTTTATAAAAAAAAAAATATTAATATATATAGGGACAAATCACACTGATTGACTGAGCTAGCCCCAAAGTAAGTTTAAACTTGTGTTATGGGATATTAACTCAACGATACTATATTTTATAATAAATACATATATAGATAAACACCCAAGACCCAGGACAATTTAAAAAAGGCCATTTTCCAACATGCCCTGGCTGGGGATCGAACCCAGAACCTCCAGATTGGCGGATTAGCGTATTGACCATTACACCACGGAGGTCGTCATGTTATTTGAGGTGTTATTTGATTTTTCTTTCTATAAATACAATGTACTAAATGACGTGTAACCTTTTTTACGAATAAAGATGATTATGAATATGTCTCTCATGCCTTAAAACTTGACCCGCGGAGTACCATACGCCGTCAGAAGCGAAGGATGTATGTAAATCCTTTAAAATTGGCTCTGTCGTCCTTATTTAGTAAAGGATAGAGATACGAGTATGTGTCTCATGGATTTCTGCAAATTTTTAAACATATAATCCTTAAAAATATTCGCTTAATCTGCATGGAGCCTGATGAATGGAATCAAATCTAATTAACCCATCAATTCTTTAATAGAAAACCGTGAGATAACATCACGATACACGTAAGTAAATTATAAACAGGTGAAGCAAATCTAGAAACAGATTGGCTAAGCGCGAGTTGAACTTAGTTGGGATTGGGATCCGTATCATTAATTTTAAATCTATTTTAGGGAATTCTATAAAATTTTCTCCGCAGATGATTTAATTTTACTGGTAATTGTCAAATACCAATAATAACTTCTACTATAAATTAGTTTTAAGGATTTCTATATACAGAATCCCCCGGGGGGTACCTTAGGATGCGAAAGCTTTAAGGTGAATATATAAGCAAATGGCCTTGAAGTGTGAAATAAATTGTTAACTCATAAAATTTATGAGTTAACAATTTATTTATATTTAATATGGTGATATATATGTCGCAGTTGGATGGTATAAACCGCTAATACACGAAACCTCTAGTTGTTTGGCATTACAGCTCGGTTTTGTTAAACAGCCGAATATCGTTCAGCTAGATTGTCTAAGATTGTGCAACGTATTACGTTAATTGAAACCACTAACCATGTTTCCAAACGGCTAGCGGTTTTGTGAAACAGTAGCGGTAATCCGCTGTTTGACGAAACCGTTAAACAATCCAACTGCTACACATGCATGATAAGATTTTTTCGACATCATATTTTATTTCCCAGAAAACTATTCACGATTTTTATTGCTATAGGTTTGCCCTAACCTAGTAAAATGGATAGAACTTTTCTAGCACTCGCCGGCCGCTACCGCGGCACGCTCGCTTCGCTCGCTCGGCTCGTGCGTGTGTTGGTCGCGGTTCTAACCTAACCTAACCTATACGTTTGCCCTAACCTATTAAAATGAATAGAACATTCCTAGCACTCGCAAGCCGCTGCCGCGGCCGCTCGCTTCGCTCGCTCGCCATTGCCACTTCGTAGGCATTCTAAAATGTATATAATTTCTTTAGATAGAATGTTCAACAACTTCTCTAGCCGCATGGATGAATACAAGTCGTTCATTCCATTCCGCGTATTAGGGTTCGCTGTTTTACAAAACCGAGCTGTAATGCCAATCAACTAGAGGTTTTGTGAATTAGCGGTTTATACCATTCAACTGCGACATATATATATTTATATTTCCATATTGCTCTTCGTCATGCACTAGATAGTCCTTCAAATTACTTTATGAACTACCGTTGAAAGTATTTACATTAGTCCGACAGCTTTAAAACTTGCCTCTGCCAAAAGTGGCCACGGCAAGTTTTAAAGCTAGAGCTAAGCTAGGCAGTTCATAAAATAATTTAAAAGGATATTTTGTGCATGACGAAGAGCAATATGGAAATTATCACCATATTTACGAGTTAACAATTTATTTCACACTTCAAGGTCATTTGCTTATATATTCACCTTAAAGCGTACGCCCGCTGGGCTTTTAAGCTCTTCGGGAACCCTGAAAAGTCGTGGGAAACAAGCGGTCAACGGATCTTCACTTTGCACTCGATAATATTGGTAAATCGATAAAACTCGATTGTTATGTCACGCGATCTAGATCGCGCGTCTGACATAATTTCAAGTAGGTAATGAATTAGTGGCCACACTTGTTTTTTATGTCATACATAAGGTACGTTTGTCCGTGAATTAAATTAGAATACGTCTTCATGGCCGTGTGGTTCCCGGCAGAGTAGAATAGAACCACTCCGAGTCATCCCGTGGATGTCGTAGAAGGCGACTTAGGAAACACAAGCTGAACAAAGCTTATAAACATCAGTAAGACCTCTCCAACCGTCTGGCCAGCGTGGAGAGTGTAGGCCAAATCCTCTGACTGCTCTGGCTAATATATGTCTCTGGTAGTACAGAGAGGGTCGTGCTCCTGCAGTGGAGACTAAAAGACCTCATGATTGATTGATGATTGAATAATCGTTGTTGCTTAGTGCTATTTTTGCTAGCTTATATTTCATTTGTATTGTATATTTTTACATATGTAAATAAGATTTCTGTTTCAAAATTTGCAAACCATTTATCTATGATATCCAATTGAGCGGAAATTTAGCAATGATATGAAAATTGGATGAAAAAGCATCATCATCATATAGCATATCTCATCATCATCATTATCCAGGTCTTTTTTAGTCTCCACCACAGGAGCTTGACTACAGAGCCATACTTAGCCAGATTAGCCATAGGATTTGGCCTACACTCTGCACGCTGGCGGCCAGACGGGTTGGAGACTTGGAGAGGTCTTATTGATGTTTAAAAGCTTTATAAAACTAACCATGTGTTTCTTAAGTCCACTTCTACGACATCCACGGGAAGACTTGGAATGATCCTATTCCACTCTGCCGGGAACCACACGGCTTATCACAGTATATCTGATAATAGAGTAGAATGGTTGCCATTGGAACTCAATAACGAAACAATGCAAATCCATCGAGTAAGGGCTTTTGATTTGTCACAGTTTTGTTATAGGTTTAAGTTGCACATCGCCTGTTAACGTGATTTTACAATCTGCGCGGGAAGAGAAGCAGCTTTTTTATTCTAGGTTTTGTCTAGACTATCATGGACTAACGTTCATAAACTTACATGTGTGTGTACTCGTACATCCAACTTAATTACATATGCATTTCGACAACGACTTACTCAATATAATATCGACTTTAAAATGCAAACATGTGCAAAAAATTAAACCAAATTAAATGAGAATAACCAAATGGACTATAAACAGTGCTTGCTCAAGAATAACCGATGATTATTAAGGTGTATATACCTGTACACTCTTAGTTAGTGCCAATATCTATCCACATTCAGACTTCCAATTGTGAATTTGCAAATCCACTTTCAACGCCATATTTTGAAAACCCTAGACCGATTTGGGTCATTTACACTGTTAAATCCTAAAAGATATAAGAAAGACCAGATTTTTTTTTTAAATGAAATGTATTATCTCCTTGCTAAACTTAGTCTTGGAACTAGACATATACCGTCTTATTATAAAAACAGGACTAACTTTTGTTACTAGTTTAACTATTATCCGCCCAAATCAAGTTGACATTTACAGTGACAGGTGAGATAGTGTGATATTACTAACTAGATGTCAAATTGATTTGGGCGGGTAATGGTTTAAACCTAGTAACACAGTTATTCCTATTTTTATAATTAGACGGATTATAAACGGTTTCATGGCAGTATATAGGCTCTCAGCCCCGTAATTGATAAAGACGTGATTGGTATGTATGTGATGATGTGTCAGGAAGACGACATTTTCCTGGAATATTCTGATTTCAAAATATATTTTATAAATTCAAAACCTAAATCGTTTCATAAAGTCCTTTTCGCACTTCAGAATGTTCTCTATCAGCACGCACCTTAATCTAACTTTACTTAATATGTTACATGCGGGTCATTATCACGCGTTAACTACTAAATGTCATTCCGATTTCAAATCTATGTATGCCCTGCACTTAAAAGAGGTAAGCCGTTACGTCAAAACTCGTTAACTTTTATATGATGACTAACGAGAATCGAACATCACATTATTTCTGTATAACATTTTATGATTAACAACATGAGTGGCAACAGGGTTTCTATTTATTTCTATATTTTTTTTGTCCTAATATAGCTTGAAGTAATGTTTTTAACCCAATTTTATTTTAATTTTTTTAACATAACTATTAACACACGTACATCATAATTTTCATTCATATACTAGTAATATTATCGATTATTAAAAAGTTATCTAAATGTATTCACGGCTTAGGGGTGGCCCAAGAGAAATCCCCGTCGCACCTAATCCTATACTCTTGTTTTTGTCAAATTATAATTTGTATTATGACATGATGTGAAAAATCTTTAGGTTTAAGAAGATTTTAAGTACATAAACATTATAAGAAAAACATTAAGTAAAATTATGGTGACTAAAATTAATACCAGAAAGTTATGAGAAACAATAATTATGATTTAAAAAGTAGAGAAATTCATGGGAGTTACGATTATTTTGCAAATATTGCTTTCAAATGTTATTATTTTCTCAATAAATTTCCATGAAATAGATAATGGACTTCATAAATAAGTACTTAAACCTTTTATAGTTCACTCAAAGTGATATTCAGCATTAATAAGTCAATAAAAATAAGTAAGATTTACAATTATAATTACAATCTTTAAAATTCATGATATATATGATTTGGCCTTTAGTTTTGTCAAGAAACGGATAGTGTCTTTGCAAAATGCTATTTACATACATAATAAAATTACCTACATACCACTTTTGCACTCAAGGAAAAATTACTGTGATAGTCCGTTGTTTTGTTAAGATGTGCAATTTCTAAAACATGTTGTGCCCAATTATTGCCCAATCATCTTTTTTTTTGTTGATTGAAATACGAATGAATTAAGATCAGAAGTTGGTCTCTGTACTAACTTAGTTATAAGATGTAGAAATAAAGGGGTATGTAGAAAAAAAAAAATATGGAAAAATAATTGGAAAAAAAACTTAGGAATATTTAATCTAAATAAGTTTTTTTATGTCACCGGGCGAAAAATTCCAACCGGCGGCATAGCAAATAGTATACACAGGCGTCATTAAAGAAAGCATCAAGTCACATATTTATCACTCTTACTCCTGCAATCATAAACGTTCCTTATTATGTCGCTGGGCGTACTAGGTATTTTGAGATTTTTTTTCGGAACGTAGAAAGCCACGAAACCTCAAAAATCGAACCGGTTGCATTTTGAAAGGAATAAAAAGTGCTAAACCCATTTGTGATCTTCGCTAGCATAAATTATAATAATATTTTATTAATACAGCACCACTGACCCTCTTTTCTTGTGGTCAAATCGTTCCGGAATCGAGCAGTATGGCGTTTGCGGGGTCGGGTCGTGTCTGTGCGAACGCGAGCGCTACACTTGTTCTTCGAACGTCAATCGAGCACGACCGACCATAGACACGCGAAAATCACGCGGGAAAATTGACAGCGCGCGTCCTTGAAGAAAAAAAAGGTTGTGTTTATTTTTTTGTGCATGGATTTTTGAAAAGTGCCAATGGATTTTTGATTTCGGATCGAGATTTTTGGATGGAAAATGGGTGGGATACGTTAGGAGTTGCCGGTAAGTTCAAACGAAATGAGTATATTAATAAAGGATAAATTTCGTTTTACGATAATAGGGACAACTACTATGGCAGAATTTTTAAACATAACAACTGTGAGAAGGCCTACGTAAGTTTGAAAATATATGCATACAATAATCCAGTATTGGTTTCTGTGGGCGGATAATATTCAACACTATTGATAAAGAAGGCGACCAATAGCTTCATTTTAAACTAGTATACTTAGTATAAACTAGTAAATTTACTGAATGTAGATTAGGTGCAGAAGGTACATATATAACATCTAACAAAATATACTGAAACTATTTTAAGGGTAAATTCAGTCCATTATACTGAACAACATTCCATACAAACTCGGATCCAAAAACTATTTTTCACATTTCGATATTCTTATTGGTATTCCTTGGAGAAAGTTGTACAGTATCATGGACTTAATTTACACTTAAAATAGTTTCAGTCCTTATCTTTTGTTAGACCCTATATATTGTAAGTAAGTCCTTTATAATACTCTACTCTCTTTGAAATCAGAATAGGTATAAACATTTTCCTGATTTGTTACGTTAAAAAAAAAGCGGCCAATTCGAGTCAGACTCGCCAATGAAGGGTTCCATAGCAGCAATTAACATAATATAAAAGTTCTAAAGGTAAATTGCGGTTTACGATTTATGATGTATTAAAAAAAACTACTTACTAGATCTCGTTCAAACCAATTTTCGGTGGAAGTTTGCATGGTAATGTACATCATATATTTTATTTTGTTTTATCATTCTCTTTTGCCAAAAGTGGCCGTTTTTCGCAAATGTGCGTAGTAAAGCTTAACGTTCTCACTTTAAACTGTAAACAGTAGTTCATAAAATACTTTTAAGGGTTATGTAGGACTTGGTAGTAGCAACATTTTAAATGATGTCTCCGTTTTCTTGAAATGATTTATTTTAACTGGGGGCAGCACTGGACCCCGGAAAATTTTCCCAAGGAACATATATCGAAGTATGAAAAATATTTTTTGGCTTTTTATACAAAGTCGGATCAGCTGATCGGTCAACGTCGGTCTGATATACGTTCCATGGGGAAAGTTGTTTAGTATCATGGTCTGAATCCGCCCTTTATTTTGAATTGAGAAGCTTCTCCTTTTTTGAAGACACTTAATAAAAACAAGGGCATAATTTATCCACTGCTTGATTCCGTGATTTCGAGTTCGATAAGTCCGTAACATAATGTCAAACTTTTCGCCCTCAAACTTACCCACGTATTTTTTAATTTTTTTCTCAAATTCAGGATTGAAAGTCTGTTCCAACCTTTTACGGTTACATTAGCAATAAGCAATAACTAATTCAAATGTATTCCAAAATAAAGCCCGTTATTTTATGGAGAGGCTCAAAAATTTGGCCTAGGGCTGGCACTCTTGCGTTTGACCCGAAGTCTACACTATATATATCACGTCTTTATCCCTATCTACATATACCTACGAGTAAGGAATGCCGTTTACGTATACAAACTCTATCAATGAAATACTTTTAATCTCAAATCTCGACGACAAAATTAGGTATTGTATTCGATTCCCAAGCATGCCATGATGTATACTTTGAATAGTTTGAGTTTTGTAATCATACCAACATTAATTAATGTTAAACTTTATTAAGTCCATTTAAGAAGCCTGAATACATTATTTACAAGAAACCCTTCTTGTTCTCAACTTAGCTCGGAGCCGGTTTCACCCTTAGTTGTATTGTTTGGAGCCCGGGGCGGTCTTTTTCCTCCAAATATAATATGCATGTTAATGGTCACCGAAATATGCCGAAGACTTCGCAAAGCGGAGAAGAAAAACCCGGAACGATTTATTAATTCGACTGTAGTTTTACGCCCGGCCGCCTGCCTGACGTTAACCCCATTCTGAATGCATTTGTGCAAAAAGTTTTCCAACCGGCTGCCGCCTGACATAAACTCACCTTGGAATGCAGTTATAGCACTAGTTGTTAGTGTTTGTAGTTGGCCAAAAACCACATGGCACATTCTCTAAAAAATAGAATCGTCAAGTTTAACGGTAAGGGGCAACCCTAAGTTAGAACTATATTGAGTGTGAATCGGTCTATAAAATTTTACATCTAAAACACGATCGACCTTCAAAAGATTTGAAATATTGAAATAATCTAGTTTACGTTTCATGTTTGGGATTCATCAATTGACCTTTTAAATAAAACCTTGCAAGATCGTTTTAGTTGTCGTAACATATTGAATATTTACTAACTGCGTTATTAATTCATGTATCTCATTAGAACAAGAGCATATAATAAATACACATTAAAGAGAATGGCTTATTAATAAAAAATCGTGATTTTTCATCAATAAATTATAAATTGCATGTCAGTTTTATTCACAGAGCATAGATCAAGATAGACACAGCCTCTGTATGAATTTGCGTGTCAATCTGACGTCAAATTTACTTCATTTAGGATAGTCACTTTTAGTCCGTGTATGTTAATTCATTAGACATGACATTGAGCTCTCTACTGTAAAATACCTAAATCTGCCGTTTCGAGCCGTTGAAACTCGTCGAAAAACGTTTAAACTTTTATACTTCGTGGCAAACTCTCGTAATTTTGTTTAAAATAAAACAGTAAATTTATAGTTCATGGATTCAGGTGTTACTTTGCGGAAGTCAAAGTTACATGGTATTTGATCTAGATTGTTTTATGTGCTTCGGCCACTAATAAGCTGTCGTAATTTATAGCTACGACTAATATAGGTTAAAAATATATAAATGCATACGTAAGCATATGAATGGCTCAAAAAGGTATTTTTTTTAAATCAATTATAGCTCAAAAAGGGTTAAAAATGGCTCAAAATTTGTCTAACGTAATACTAGAACGATCTCTTACGCAGAGGACGCTGGTGCCCGTTCGCTGTTACCTATACCTCCCTTAGTCGCCTCTTACGACACCGTGGGAGAAGTATGGGTATTGTTTTAAACATTTGTTGAGAAACTGTGCATTCCATTTTTAACAGGTTTCTAAAAAAAGGAGAGGTTTTCAATTCGTCGATTACTTGAAGACGCCTGAACCGATTTGGAAAATTCTTTTTTTGTTTAAAAAGCATACTTTACTGGGTAGTAAAGTATGCTTTTTAAAAGACCACCCGGTCTCATAGAAATGTTATTATATAACGTCTAACAAAATATACTGAAACTATTTTAAGGGTAAATCCACGATACTGAACAACTTTTCCCAAGGAACAATACAAACTTTTAATACAAACTCGGATCAGCTGACCGGTCAACTTGTATTGGAGGTCAAAAATTATTTTTGATATTTCGATATGTGTTCCTTGGGGAAAGTTGTTCAGTAGCTATCATGGACTGTACTCAGCCTTAAAATTAGTAGATTCGGAGCAAATTGGCTGTGACAGACGGACGGACAGACAGACGCACAAGTGATTCTCCCCTAAAACCCTAAAAATATGTCTAAGTATACAATTGTTTGAATATTTTGCTTTTTAAGGAGGAGGAGCTTCTCAATTTGAATGTATGAATTTGAATTGAATATTTTTTTTCTTTTTCTGGTATTGAAGACGATTTAAAAAATATATATATAAATAATTATCATCTCATTAGGAGAAGAATAAACAGACCTATGATACCCGTGACTTTAAAACCTGTCACTGGTCTTGCAAACAACCGATTAAATTTTTACATCACTCATTATGTGAGCATTTAGTTCATAATTAACAGCAGTTAACTCTTGAGAAAGAGGATAGCCTTTTTGTATCTGAACTGTCATGTTCAGACTTTTTGTTGGATCATTGTTTTAATCCACTAATTATAGTTTATTCGTCTCTCCAGTAATTAAATTACCCTTTGAGATCACACTTTTATCGTGCATTAAACTTTTATGATTCATTTCTAACAGTATTGTTATCTTTGAGGTTAATCAAATTAGAACCATACTTCTTGCAACGTATTGTTACATACATATTAACTTCATTGTTGATAAAAAATACATTTTTATATCAGATAAGTGTAGAATGGTTATGTCGAATTTCCTTCAACTTAGCGTTTTCCCGAGTTCCCGGCGCATCTTCAGCTGTGCTGTTTCGGAGCCTGGGATGCGTTTTCTCGCTTTTCATCTCCAAATATAATACGCATTTCAATAGTCACCCAAGGATGCCGAAGACCGCGCAAAATAGAGAAGAAAGATTTAGCTATAATTTTCCAACCGGCCGCCTGGTGATTGGAAGTATTGGAACAAAGATAACGTAATATACTATATATGACAACATTTTAGCAATGTGCTACATATCATTGCGGAAATCTATACGGGGTCTAACAAAATATACTGAAACAATTTAAGGGGTGAATTCAGTCCATGATACTGAACAACTTTTCCCAAGGAACATTTATCGATGTATGAAAAATATTTTTTGGCCTCCCATACAAGATGAGATGACCGATCAACTGACCTGAGTTTGTGTGAAAAGCAAAAAAATGTTTTTCATATTTCGATATATGTTCCTTGGGGAAAGTTGTTCAGTATCATGAACTGAATTTACGCTTAAAATTATATATTTTGATTCATATTATATTACCTAGCGGCTGAAATGATGAATAATGTCGTTAAGTAAAAAAATCTATTAACTAATCAACGCATGCATCAGCACCACTTCTTATTGAAGATAGATATCTATAAGTATAAAAGAGGACAATACAAAGTAGGTTTAGTTACTGAGTACTTATTCAAAATACAAGCAGATTCGTATTGTAGCAGGCAATATATTATGAATTTAGCTAACCGCTCTATCTGTAGGATGCTGGGGGCTACGATTTTCTTATTATTGCGTTGCGATGCTGCTCGCAACGTGAGATAGGTATTTTTCATTGACATAGAATATATAGACCAGCTATCTCAAACATTAAACTCTGTTCTATATTTGAATATATAGCGTTGTATATTAATTAATTTTCTAACAATGAGGTGTGGTGTGGTTTCTTGCCGACGGAAAGTTATTTCTTTACACTTTGCCGTGTTCCTTGAATTATTTTTACTGTATTGTGACGCACACTAAGGCATTTTTAATTATGTTTACCATGTAAGGTTTCTGCATACTGTCTAAAGTACTAGGCGTATAAAAGCTAGCAAGCGACTAAGTGAAGTTTATGGATAGCTACAATTGAACGAGACAAAACTGATATGTAGTGTCTCCTCTAGTTTTACATAATAACTCTTTGGTGTACATGTCGGGACTGTCGTCGTGAGAATTTTCAGTATTCATGTTTATCTGATAGATCACGCATGTCTTCATTTTGTTATCTATGGGTAGATAACAAAATGAAAAAATAGTTCTGGGTTCGATCCCCAGCCAGGGCAAGTTGGAAAATTGCCTTTTTCAAATTGTCCTGGGTCTTGGGTGTTTATCTATATATGTATTTATCATAAAATATAGTATCGTTGAGTTAGTTTCCCATAACACAAGTTAAAAACTTACTTTGGGGCTAGCTTAATCAGTGTGATTTGTCTCTATATATTTATTTATTTATTTATAATATACGTGAGTAAATGTTACAGTGTTATAAATACATTATAATTAGTTTAAATTACATTATTCATATTTTCAATTAGTCAGTAAAACTGTTCCCTCAAAACAAACATCGTGTTGGAAATGAATATAAATAAGCCGCATGCATTCCTAATTGGCTATATGAGGCTACCATTTCAGTAGGTACCGACAGTGTTCAACGAAACTAATCGACTAAACGAAAGTAAAAAGCTTTTATGGTAATCAATAATTCTGAATTTTGATTACCCCGTGTTTTTGAATCGAAGCGAATTACAAATGTAAATTTTAACATAGTTTACGAATATTTAAAGTAGAAAACAATATTTTTTCGAAATTATGCGATAATTGACACCGTATGCAGATGTTTTCGATTTTTATCAAGACACCGACGTTTTCCGGATAAGATTGCTTGGCCTCGTATTCTTGAATATTGAATTGGTATAATCTCAACTTTGCACTAGCAAAACAAAACCAAATACATATAATATAGATAATTTTATAAATAAAATTTTGACGACCTCCGTCGCGTAATGGTTAACACGCTAGACCGCTAATCCGGAGGTTCTGGGTTCGATTCCCAGTCAGGGCAAGTTGGAAAATGGCCTTCTTCAAATGGTCCTGGGTCTTGGGTGTTTATCTATATATGTATTTATCATAAAATATAGTATCGTTGAGTTAGTATCCCATAACACAAGTTTAAAACTTACTTTGGGGCTAGCTTAATCAGTGTGATATGTCCTTATTTATTTATTTATTTATTTATAATATACGTGAGTAAATGGATAAGAGAATGCTTTTATTTACATAAACATGTTCGAAAGTTATTATACTCGTATCTTACAATGTTTTAAGCTTATCTCTTGTTAATAAATTACAAGTATCACATTGCAAATATGATGTTAATAGTTGTATGAAAATATAAAATATCTTTATAAGATGGAAAAGGAATCAAAATAGTAATGGGTTGCTAGCCGCATAGCCTATTAACATGATTAGCATTTTCACCCATTCCCTCGATCGGCTTTTATGATTTGCGCGGGCAGAGAAGCAGCTGGTACGTTCTAAGGTTTTTCTTTTTTCCCTAACCAGCATGCATGCAAGTATTATTTCCGGATGACCAGCATGCATCCTTTGTTATTATTTTAACAAAACCCTAGGTGATGTGTGGGAATTATTGAGATTCTCTTTTACAGGAAATTCCATTTGCTGGATAAGTTTCAACTATACTACGAGCTAGGTTTTAGCCTAGGATACAGGTGTATATGATAGAAAACCGTGGCTCCGCAAAAACATGTTCGGAGCCGCAGTTCCCAAGACGCGCAACACTCTGTTCTGTGCGCAACACCATACCCGTCGAGCTCTATTCTTTGTGACGGTTTACCTTGGGGTAACGTACCCAGAAGACTGGCAGCAATGCCACGTTGTATATAATACTTGCGTATAAAATAATGTAAAGTTGATAAGTTTATTAGGCCAGCATAACATCTCGCTCCCTTTACATATATTAATTTCTTTCTAACTAAGAAGTTCCATTTCTTGTTCTAAATTACTCGAATTGAATCGATTTAATTGAAACCACTGCTGTATGAAACCACTGTATCAATTGGACCCAGTGCAGGCTGATGTCACTGGACAATTAATTATGCGATATTTACAAACATTTGGAAAGTAGAATAGTGATGTGATTTATTGTTGTGCTACCAACGTACCTCTGCTAATATATCGTCTCTGTTTAAATTATATAATGTAAATTTTTCGACAGGAAAATAAATGACTGCTATAACTTGTCATTGCCTATAAAAAAAAATTACGTCTCACACGAAGGATACTCGATTCGCAAAAAGAGGCTTAATAAACTTTTCTCGAAGATGTCTTTAGCTTTCTTCGAATATATCTCATTTGAAGACGTCCAAAGGTGAAGGTGTCCAAATTAGACTTCTAAGCCCCAAACATACAGAAACATCCGGATCCACCCATGAACTACGTTTTAGGTATACCCTAAGCCCCAAAGATACAGTAATAGCCTGGATCCACCCATTTTTTGAGCTACATTTTAGGTATACCCTAAGCCCCAAAGATAAAGCAATATCCTGGATCCACCCATGAGCTACGTTAGGTATACCCTAAGCCCAATAGATACAGCAGTTTTCTGGATTCACCCATGAGCTACTTTTTAGTATACCTTAATTTAAGCTACCTATATTTAACTTATAATCCAGCAGTGGAAGAATAAGAGAGTAATTTCATAAATTAACTGTTAATTTTCTTTCAGCCACTATCTATAGAGGAGAGACGCAAGAAATTCATAAACAAAGAGTTCCGGATATTATGTGTCGCAAATGCTAATTTACCTCAGAATTGTAAAATAGCAGCAAATCATCTGTTAGTAGTACGCGCTTGTCTATCCAAAATGGTCAAACGCGTGTATAATGAACATTTATCAAACGAAACGCTACTTTGTACTCGTACAACAAGTTTAGAACAACGCGGTTGCATGAAGATGCAATCGCTGACTACAGTTCACTAACTTGATGGTTTAGTAGCACTTATTGTGCAACTTAGTAGACGTCAATGTGCCAACCAAATTATAAAAATTCTTCCCATTTCCTCTCGCGGGTCTACTGTAAGAAATTTCTTTAGAAATAAGTAGCACCTAAGTACTATGTTTTTCTTATTACATATTAGTATACTCGTAGTTTGTAAATTTTCAAGAGTACTAATAAATAAAATAAATAAATAAAAATCATAAGCAAATAAAGAAATTGAAGTGCTATCAAGTTTATTTGTAAACCGATTAAATAGGTATAAGTTTTTAACAATTTCACTAATAAAAAAACTAAACTAAAACTAACTAAAATCCACCTTAATACAACTGAAATGCTAAATATAAATTATTTATAGTTAAGTAAATATATACCAATGTCTAACAAATTATAATGAAACTATTTCAAGAGAGGATTCACTTTATGATACTGAACAACTTTCCCCAAGGACATATATCGAAATACGAAAAATATTTTTTTGCTTTCCATACAAACTTGGATCAGCTGATCGGTCACTTTGTACGGGAGGTCAAAAAAGATTTTTTATATTTGGATATAGGTTCCTTACGGAAAATAGTTCAGTATCATGGACTGAATTCACCCCCAAAAATTTCAGTATATTTTGTCTGACCATGTATAAACTATTTATAATTAAATAATATCCCGCAAATTGAACTTAGATAATTAACAGAACTTCCCTATATTGAGAGAGGCCTTTAGTCCAGCTGTGGACTAATATAGCTTTAAAGAAGAAAAAGCTTAGAAAAATAAAACACCAGCTCCTAGATGATTTGGAAAAAGACAGACGTGAATACGCCCTTATTTATTGAATTTTTTTAATCGCCATCTTGTGTCGGAAGTCAAAATCCACTTTAGGTCGCAAAGCCACCGTAGTAAGTAAGTATACTTATTCAAAAAATGTAGCCGGAGCGTCCACGTCCAATAATGTAAATTTTTGTATAAACTTTGGAAGCATGTAAAAAAAAATCCTTTCAATGTAGACCCCACAAAAGGTCGGTCCGTATCAGTATTTCAGGTCAACAAATTAAAATAGCTCAAAAGATGTATAATATCATTAATCTGCACAATAGTGTATCAATAGTATATCTGCAATAAGTATGTTTTAAGATAAAATAATATAAAGCTTTTAAATTTTTTATTACGGATAATCAAAACTTACAGAAATACGAGTAAAACTGATCAATGAGTTATATGTATATATGTATATCCTAATGTTTTATGACAATCTTTCATGCCTGGTGACATGACAACATGACGTAGCATCTCATCTTCGATACTATTATAAATATATACGGACAAATCAATCTGATTGAGCTAGCCCCAAAGTAAGTTTAAACACGTGTTATGGCCAACGATACTATATTTTATAATAAATACATATATAGACATACACCCAAGACCCAGCACAATTTGAAAAAGGCCATTTTCTAACTTACCCTGGCTGGGGGTCGAACCCAAGACCTCAGAAGTGGGATGATAATGAACACTGAGCCTATTTATTTTCAAAACTATTGTGCTTATTTCTATCTTATCCTGTTTCCTCCTCTCGTTTTTTACGATCTGCAAGAGATTTTCGTCGGAAACGCATCCTCAAGTTTGAGAACCACTGTTGTAGCGGGAATAGATAACAGTAATCCAGAATTACGACCGGTCCACAAGATAATTCTGTTGTTAAGATCACGTCTTATGCAATCCAGTTGATTTTGCTTGGAAACGCGGAAACTTGGTTATGACGGTCGCACATAACTAATACTTATATAGAAACCCGCATATATAATGTGAGGCCATCAGCTTCCGATGTTGCGAAATGTTATTTATTTCTAGAGCTTATTAACCTATCGGGGCAAATTACATATTATTGCGTAAAATTATCATTATTAGAAACGTATTGACCTATGATCCTGTTCCTGTAAGGAATAAAAACGGTAAACTGTTTTAATTCTCAACTTTATAGGCAAAAATAGATTTACAATGCACTTTGGAGGACCTAGTCGCTGACAACGAAAGAGCTCTTGAGGTTCACTCACACACACACACACTTACCCGTGTGGTTCCGGGTTAGAATAGGACCACTCCATCTTTTCCTATGGATGTCGTAAGAGGCGACTAAAGAACTAAGCACAAACATCTCGTGCTACAATTGCATTCCCAAGAAGGGTTAACATCGGGCGGCGGCCGGTTGTAAAACTTTTCGCAGAAATACATTCCCAAAGAGGGTTGACGTCAAACAGGCGGCCGGTTGTAAAACTATAGCCAAATCAATATTACATTTGGAGAAGAAAAACCGGGAAAGCGCACCCCGGGCTCCGAAGCAGTATAGCTGAGGATGCAACCGGAAATGCGCTTAGACGAAGAAGAAGAACGAAAGAGCTCATGAGGTTGTCCTTTACTGGAGCAACTAAATATGAGTACCATCGACACGCTAAGCAGAAGAAGAAGAATAACATTTTATAATATTCATTTAGTGCATTTATTTTCAGTTGACCCTGTATTGTGGTTGTGAAAGGCCTCTTGTAAGTCCAGTATTGAGTAATAGTGAGAGAATAATCAACATTCTTTGGATGAACTTAAGAAATTTGAAATGGTGAAATTAAAATCAAGGAGAATGCTCCCATTTTACGTTTATTTCGTTGCAAGTTGCAATTTTGGATGACTTAAAAAGAACTGCGTGTACAGTTACGGTATATTTTATGTATATCTAAATTAAAGTTAAGACCTGAAATTTTAAGCGAAAATACGAATCACGTTAATAGGCGATGCGGCTAGCAAGCCATCACTATTTTGATTAATTTTTCCACCTTCTCGCCCAACATCACGCTAAAAGTGGCCTTTGGGTCTTGCGGCCCTGGGCTCTGTCTGCTTAGAGCCTTAAGACCCAAAATGCTCTGTCTGCAGGGATGGAAAGGCGTGATGCATACCAGTGAAAATAAAAAAAATATACAAGTATTAAATGTCATGTTACTCGTATGTCCGGCCTTTTGTTATTACAAGAAAGTGTCTTATCACGTAAATCTTCATCGTGATAGTGTTATATCTGATTGGGATGCAACGGTAATTGTTTTTATTTCATAACAATAGACCTATTTACTGATTAAATAATATGTTTTAGATAATGCGATAGGTATTACATATTTACTATAAACATTGTAAATATTTAGGACAGTTATTATAATTTTAGTTTAAAAATTTAATCACGTGTTCAGTAGTGACTTTTACAAATTTTTTTTCTTATACGACTAATCATGATGTGATCCATAACTTTGTTGGTATTACTGAACTTAGAAAAACATTGTTTCATAAGTAGAGGCACATAATACATAATAGTGCAAGTAGTGGTCTACCACTACTTGTACTATTATTATATACCTCTAGGTAAAAGGGTAATCCCAAAAAACAACTTTCATACGCGTTTTTAGGTTCCGTAATAAACAAGGAACCCTTATGGTTTCGCCATGTCTGTGTGTCTGTCCGTGGTTTTACTCAGAGACTTTTAGTACTAAAAAGCTGTTGAAAATTTGGCATGGATATGTATATTAATCACGTCGACAAAGTGACAAAATAACATCTTCAAAACATCTTCAACTCAAAAAAAATTAAGACAGTTGATACTTACGTAATAAAAGTACTAGAGATAATATTCTTCTAATTTCCCATTTTGGATTTTATAACAATTTTTTTCAATAACCATAGTCCTATCCGGGCTCGTTTTTAGAGGTTTTCATGTCGTTAAACCGTGAGGCGTGAAGTCGGTATTAGCAACTACGGAACCTTACACTGCGCCAACTGCGCGTGACCTGCCTGACACGCACTTGGCCGGTTTTTATTATTATTTATCCAAAAACCCGAGTTGTATATCAAAGCAGCTAATCTAAATTAATTTATGCAATAACAAAATGACACACGAAGTCGTAAATATTAACTTTTTCTTACACGTGCTAACTGGAACGAATTGGGTCTCGCACACGTTTGTCTCTTATGATTTGCTCATCATACTTGTACAGAAACATTATCACATCTATATCCCTAATGGTGTAGACAGAGCCTACGGCCATAAGAAACAGAGGCCACGTTATGCGTAATGGGGGGTAAGAAGATGGCAAAGGTGAATAAAAATAAAGAAAAATAGCTTATACATTCTACGTTTTTTCTTTTCTCTCAGGCCAGAATAGAAGACATTTATAATATGTTTATATATATGTAATATATAAACATATTATAAACGAGAATGTTGCTGTCAGCGATAAGACCGCCCGTTGTACCTATGTATATATTTACAATTTGTATTTTGTTATTTTTTTTCTTTTAGGTGCAATTAAGAGTTTTTCATTCATTCATTCAATGTTTGCTAGTAAATCACAAAAAGAATGCATGGAAAATATAATATTCTATGTAATATTCTATATAATAGTATTTTTATTTTAAAATTAGGCGCCCGAAAAATATAGTATATAGTATAAAGTCACGCACGGGCCATATCATTGTAATGCTTTGTCAGTTAAATAATAAATATACTAAACTACTTTGTAAAGTAAAATGACGTCGCGTCGTTTTCAATAATATAAAATTTCTAACAATCACTAGGGACCGAATTTTAAAAAAAAAACAGTGTCCGTTAAATAATAAATATACTAAACTACTTTGTAAAGTAAAATGACGTCGTTTTCAATAATATAACATTTCTAACAATCATTAGGGACAGAATTTAAAAAAAAAAAAATTATTGACTGAAATTGCCTTTAATACAGAGGTGACTGTAGGTATACGGTGAGAAAGATGATACATCGTTTTAGATCTATCTATCGATATATTTATTTATTTATTTTATTTTATACCTTTCGCAGAATTTTTTGTATAATGTATTTATCTAAGTATTACTAAATAGAGTAAAATCAAGATGCGTACGGGTGCGAGAAAAACAAAAATTTATAAGTCGGTTTACGTTAAACGGTAAATTAATTTATGTAAGGTTCCGAGGTCGCGTAGTGAAAACTTGGGGTCAAATGACACGGATGTGAACTGATATAGTACTTTTTAATATTGATAGTCTCTGCTCTACCATGGCTAAGTAGTTCAATGAAAATTATATGTATGAGCTGCATCGAGCATTAATAATCACTATAAAGTATCAATTTATCACATTTATTCATTTTTAACTCACTTGGGAGTAATTCGATTTCGTCACATTAACCAAATAAACGTGTAGTGCGCACGGATGACAAGCGGCGAGTTCATTTTATATATATAATGTCTAACAAAATATACTGAAACTATTTTGAGGGTGAATTCAGTCCAAGATTCTGAACAAGTATTCCCAAGGAGCATATATTGAAATATGTTTTTTTTCTTTTCATACAAACTCGGATCAGATGATTAGTTAATTTGTATAGAAGGTCAAAAATTATTTTTCATATTTTGATATATATGTTCCTTGGGCAAAGATTTTCATTATCATGGACTGAATTCGCCCTTAAATAGTTTCAGTATATTTTGTTACACCCTGTATAATCTATGACCATTTTTTAAAACTTTTAATTTGCCTGCCCTGTTTATTTGTTTGGGTCAAATCTTGCAAGTTAGATTGAGCTACTTCCCGGTTTCCGATTGAGATAAATGGGCATTGTTAATTTTTTTTTAACCCCTAATTTTTATTTTTTGTTATCAAAATATAGCGTAATTCAAGAAATTAATTTAAATATTTTTTCATATTACGGCTTAGTACAATTTTTATTAATTATTATAAAAATCATGTCAAAGATAAAGTCGTGTCGGCCGTCGGCTTTAAAAAACAAACGGCCAAGCCCAACACATATTTAAAAAGAAAAAACACTTTAGTAACATAATAGTCTTTGTCAGTGTCAGTGTCATTCAGTGAATTCAGTTGCCCATGATTGGCGGAAAGTTTTTTTTTAGTTATGATAGGCGGAAACGGTGACATTTGACGTTATTGTCAGTACGGATAAATACCATAAAGGCGACTCGTATTTTTTAATAAAGGACTAAGAGCTTAAGCCGATACAGCCGCGGAGTAAGGTCAAACATTGGTCATACGTTTGTTTGTAGAAATATCCAAAACCATTGATTATTTTAGCAAAAAAATGACCCACAACTATTCATTAACTCTGAATCTCGAAACGGATTTCAAAATAACGCTTTCCAAAAAAAATTTAAAATGCCCATTAGATGACAATGGAATATTATTGTAACAAGAAGCTGATCTTATGATGGAGCCGGAAAGTGTCTATAGGCACCTTGTAATAAAAAAATGCTAATGACGAAACCCCATTGAGTTTGGACTTATTATTGTCTGGATTAGAACTTAGGCCTCACAATAAAAGCTTGTAAGAAATAATGTTCTTTTTTCGAAAAACTTATATTCTATGATGTCAATCTACAAAATAAAGTTCTATAGTATGTCCTTCAAAACATGGTTACACGTAAGGTAAGTTAACTTTCCAAGGATAAAACCCTTCATATTGTAATTATATGTACTTGTAATTTGTGCCAGGCACCGTATGTGTTTTCCTCTTTGGAAAAATACACACGTTGCATTTTTCAGCAGTGAAAGTGTTAAATGTACTGTCATCAGATTGAAGACCCTGCGGTCTAGACCGTAGCCGAAACTGTCAACATTTATTGTTAATAACAATAACAGTGAAACATCGACTACACAAGCATACCACATTCAGCCTGTGATTTAGCTATTGAAAGCGAGCATTATTTTTCAATTAAGGTTACGTATGTACATAATGTTATTACATACATGCTAAGTTCGATGCTAAGATGGAACCGCATCGGTTTTCAATTCTATTTTAATAATAATCTATTTTATGTATCATAATATTTGTAATTCAAAATAACATATTATTATGATTTACTAGCATTAGCCAGCAACTTTGCACTCAAGATCACTACGTTTATCGGAATTATCCTTGTCCGATTAAATGCTTGAACTAAAATCGCTCGTTATTGGTCGGTTCAACAAATTATCAACAATTAAAAAAGAATAACATTCATAAAAGTATCGTATTTCTATGAGTCCTTTGTCTATTTGGTGTCAAGTAAAAAAACTTACTAGCTTAATACTTTTAACACCTAAGATTTACTTGGTTGGTTACTTAAACAAGCAGGTACCTAAAATAAAGTATTGAGAAGGAGCCATATTCTTTACTTAATTCTAATGTCTATAACGCTAGAGCGTTATATGACAATACATAACTATAGTTTGTCAAAAAACAATCTAATTAATAGTCTTAAAAAAATATTACATGCTAGAATGTGGCAAAACACACGTACCTATAACATGACAGAATCACTTACGAGTACATTCCTACTTTGAGTATGATAAAGCACATCGATTAAGAATCGACTTTCCAAACTTCCGAATAGCAATAAACTACCTGCTTCACATTACGGGCTTATTAGTGACGAGTAAGCTGTCAGAACATGAATACGAATGCCTAGGAAACAGATAGATAGCAAACATTTAAAATGTGGTATTCATTTTTACTATATATCTATTTCCTCGGCTGTATATCACCTTATACCAGAAAAAAATACTGATTAAATAATGATTAAAGTATACTTCTCTTCTTCTTCGTCTAAGCGCGTTCCCGGTTGCATCCTCAGCTGTGCCGCTTCGGAGCCCAGGGTGCGCTTTCCCGCTTTTTCTTCTCCAAATATAACATAAATGTCAATGGTCATCCAAGGATGCCAAAGACCTTGCAAAATAGCCGGAACAGTGTAAATGATTTGGCTATAGTTTTACGACTGGCCGCCTGCCTGACGTCAACCCTTTTTGGAATGTATTTGTGCGAAAAGTTTTACAACCAGCCGCCGCCCGACGATAACAATCCTTGGGAATGCAATTGTAGCACGAGATGTTTGTGCTTAGTCCTTTAGTCGCCTCTTACGACATCCACAGGAACAGATGGAGTGGTCCTATTCTAACCCGGAACCACACGGGTAGACCACTGAGAACTAATAAAGTACGCCCAGGCGGTTTTGAATAAGATTGAAAAGAATATTATCACTTTTAAATTTTAATAAGTTTAAAAAAATATATATTTTGTACAAACTTTTATTGTAAAGCCTAAGTAGGTACTTATTAAGATTAATGTAATAAGCCCAAACTCGATGGGGTTGCGTCGTTTTATTACAGGGTTCCTAAAGCCACTTTTCGGCTCTATCATCAGATCAGCTTCCTGTTATAATAATATTGCATTGTCATCTCATTTACATTAGCATACCAAATTAAAATTTCATAAAGAAACAGAGAAGTGGCTCAAATTTAATTTGCAAGATTTGACCCAAAAACAAATAACAATAAACTGGGCAAGCTTAATAAAAGCTTGTAAAAATTGAACGGAGTTTCTTATCGCTAATCCATTATAAATTGTGTATGTAAGTAAAAATTGGTAATTATGGGCCCAATTGCCTATTTTTAGAGAAATACGTGGCACATAAGAGGTGGACAGTATCTCGCGCAATTAATTTAAACATATTCTTAGTACTTTTATGGCAAAAATAGGTTTCAGAGATAGTCTCTTACATTATGTACTATTGTAACACATGTTTTGCAAATATTTTCTTTAAAGTAGTGTTTATGAAAGGGTATGGTAGCATAAATTTCACTTCTGTAATAATTTTATTTTTTGATAGAATGAACAGCGAACTATCAAAATATGGGTGCAGTAACGGTCAGAGGTTTTGATCATAGAGTACCGTGAACCGCCGACGACCTCTGTCCGTGCATAAATAGAAAAAATAGCTTAAAATGTGACTAATGACGCGATTGTGAAATTGATAGCTCATTTAAAATAAAATTGAAACTTAACTGCCGATCGAGAGATAAAGGTTTGGATGCACTTAAGATAGATGAGACTCGTTAATTGGAATGAGGAGGTAAACTTTTATGTGAATTAAGTATAAACATAAATCACGTTGGTTTTATTAAAAAATAAACAATTTATAAGCAATAGTTTGTTATTTATTGGTTTTTGAGTTATATATAAATGAAACAAAATTTTAACTTTGATCAACAAGAATTTTCAAATATTTTGTAAATATTAACCCAACCAAGTATAACCCAAAGGTTGACTGGTAGACAACGCTTTTAGCGTTAAGTTCGCCTATTGTTCTGTACAATTTGTATTTGATGGACAATAAAGTTTAAATAAATAAATAAAAATAAATATTATTTTGTTACGAAAAATAAGATATTGAGTAGACCTAGGCCACAGAATACAGTAAGAGTAAACAGAAGGGACTCTTCTAAGGTACGCGCAATATACGTCCCCGTTCCCCGCACCCGCTCCTCTCCCCCGGTTCTTGGCGGCCAACGTGAGAAATCGAGGCGAAAACGGGGGAGAGGTGCGGGGACGGGGAACGGGGACGCCTGGGTGACGCATATTGCGCGTACCTTAGGAGTTTCCGGCCTGTACCTAGGCCCTAAGCAAGTATTAAACCAAACTTGGGTTATATAACGTCTAACGAAATATACTAAAACTATTTTTAAGGTGAATTCAGTCCATGATCTGAACAACATTCCGCAAGAAACATATATTAGTAATATGAACAATATTTTTTGACCTCCCATACAAGTTGACCGTTCAGCTGATCTGAGTTTGTATGGAAATTCAAAAATAATTTTTCTAATTTCGATATTGTTCCTTAGGAAAAATTGTTTAGTATCATGGACTGAATTCACCCTTGAAATAGTTGAGTATATTTTGTTAGACCTATATATGTATACTAACTCAAAGATGTTATTATTAAATTTGTATCTCCTTTGGTTTCACGGGTCTTTTCACTCCAGTCCTTTGGGAGGCTCTCATGGGGATACAGCTCCAACACGAGAAGTTGGTATACCAATGAAAGGTATACCCTTATTTAATTTTTAAAAATTTTCAAAATCAAGAAAAGGAAAGATTTACTGGTTATAGAATAAGGGATAGACTGATGCTGGGCTATTGAATGAGAAACAACGGCACCTGCCATAACCATGATTACGGACTATTTTGGTGGCTTGCCACCTGCCATGATTACACTGAGATTGCTCTAAAACTCTGTAGTTTACTGGTAACAGTGTTACCACTGTGTCACAGAAATCCTCATAAACTGTTCTGAGTTCAAACATTCAAAGAAACTTTAACAAAAAGTACCACACTTAGGACCAGTTTACTTTAAGACCACCCAAGTAGACTTTGTAAGTCAAACGATTGTGTTAGAAACGATATAATGGCCAATATACAGAAGCAACAACAATATCAATCAAATAAATTGTTTTTGAATAAATCAATGAGGTGTCAAATAGCATCATGAGAATAAAGGGCCCATAAAGAGCCATAAAAATACAAAAGACGTGTTGTGTTCAACAGAAGATTATGGCACACATGATTGCTTTACGAGCTTTATAACTTCACTGATGCGTTTAATTTTATCTGGTATGGATTGAGTTTCTTGTTCGATGCGACAAACAACTATCAAACATACAAAATGTTTGATTATGTTATAGACAAAGTCTTTTATGAGTAAATAAATTCATTATAGACAAATCAGCGCACAGCCAAACGGATTTTGTATGGAAGGAAGATTTTTTTTTATCGATTTTTATTAACTTCTTTATAGAAAGTAGTTCAGTATCATGGACTAAACTTGCTCCAAAAATGTTGCCAGTTAATTAAAAGTCACCCTGTATATGACGAAAAATCACAGATTTTTTCCATGCTCGTCTAGGAGAAAAAAAAACTTAAAATGTATCAGCTGCTTCTCTTCCCGCGCAGATCGTAAAAGCTGATCGAGGGAATGTACGCTAGTATCGGTAGGTTTTCTTTAAAATAATTAATAATTTAAATATAAAGAACATTACACGTAATGTATACTAAATCTATTGAAACTGCCTGTAAAGACATAGTTACAGAATAAATATTTGATGGAAAATTAAAAGGTGCCATTTTTATTGACTTGTACTTTAGTATAATGTTCAGAAAAAATTGTAACATATCATTCAACCACAGAGATTCAGATTTTCACCCAATCCCTCGATCGGCTTTTACGATCTGCTCGGGTAGAGAAGCAGCTGTTACATTCTATTATTTGTCTTTTCTTCCAGATCAGCATGGCATCAAACATTGCTTTATAACTATCGTGTGATGACCTTTATGCTTATGATTGCTTTATGTAGCATCACCCGGTTAGTTGACTGGTAGATAGGTAGGTAGGCCTTAGGCTTTAAGTCCGCCATTACACTTTTGTGTATGAAGTTAAATAAATGACAGCTAAGATAACCGGCCTAACATACCTTCCATAGAGATCTTCAATGGAAAGTCCACTGCTTCTTAGCAGTGCCTATCTTGCTCTTAAAATACCGATAGAAACTCAGTCCAAGACTCGTATGGTTTAAGTAGGTAGTATATTCTAAAGTACTGCTTAGTCTTTCCAATTATAATGGAGCTGAAACGTGCACATAACGACTCAATGAGCAGAGGAAAATCGATGCCGAAATGTGGTGCTAGCAACGACTCCTCAGAATAAGTTGGACAGCCCATAGCAACAACGTCTCCATATTGAAGGAATAGCGAATTAAGAGAAGGCTCTCGTCGATTGTGCAGTTATGAATCCTTAAATTCTTCGGCCAGAAAACTCTATGGAACGTTTGATGATTCAGGGTCGAATTGAAGGCAAGCGTTCACGTGGTCTCTGACGAGGTGGTTCATCATCATCCGAGCGTATTCCCGGTTGCATCGTCAGCAGTAACGCTTCAGAGCCCGGGGTCCGCTACGTAACCTAGGCGATTTGACGAGGTTACTGGTTTCTACACAGAGCGACTGCCGTCTGACCTCCGCAACCCAAAGGGTAGACCAAAACCAATCCTAAGATAGGTACAAACGCTAGATGGCGTTCGGGACCAAAGGCTTTACGTGCCTTCCGAAGCACGGAATCATCTTTCTTTGTGATTCAAGCCTGCAATATCCCAAACAGACTGGAAACAATTTTTCACAAAGTATGCTTGCCAGTGGGATTTGAACTCATTACTTCCAGATCACAAGGCAAACGCCATGACCACTGGACCGCGGAGGCATCATGGCAATCCATGATCACGAGCACTCTATCAAGAGTGTACGATTAAGAAGAATATTTAAAAAAACAATTTTGAATCCGTGAAACAGGTTTTTTTCTAATGCTATGAATAATTAATTTATAGCTATGAGTAAAGTTTTGAAAGTGTCTTAAAATCACGATTTTCTCTCGCATATTTTTAAATAACATTAATTGACCTGTAGATTTCTTTCTGGTTTATTGGTTTCTCGTGTGCTATGTTTAACAAGTCTCTATTTTTTTAATTAATTATGTAACTGAAACGAGATGTTTTTTTGACCTTTGAAAGTTAAAATCTAAGTGTTTTTGGTGTAAGTAATTTAAAACCTCGGTGTGTGTACATATTTATGTTTTTCTGTAAAAGATTAGAAACAGGTCGAATGGAATGATTTTGGAACGGTTTTCATAAAAAAAAATTATTCCTTTTTCCACCTTCTCATCCATCATCACGCTAAAAGTGGCCTTTGGGTCTTGAGGCCTTGTGCTCTATCTGCTTAGAGCAGCAAGACCCAAAATGCTCTGTCTGCCCCAATAAGGATACAGACATGATAGTATGTATTTATTGTTTATTTATTGTTCGATCCCCAGCCAGGGCAAGTTGGAAAATGGCCTTTTTCAAATTGTCCTGGGTCTTGGGTGTTTATCTATATATGTATCTATTTATCATAAAATATAGTATCGTTGAGTTAGTATCCCATAACACAAGTTTAAAAAAAAACTTACTTTGGGGCTAGCTTAATCAGTGTGATTTGTCCCTATATATTTATTATTATTATTTATGTAGAATATTTCTTTCTTTTGCTTCACGAGTATTTATATGTAAGTAGGTAACGTAAAATAAGTAAAATAAGTGTAAAGCCAGCAGCAACGCGCTTGTATTGATAAAAATATGATAAAATATTTTTATTAAAATAAATATGAAATTAAGGGTAGCATTTCTAACTTTTGCTGTTTAGGAGATAAGTATTTGTAATTTACTTTTTAGGCACAGAAGTAATATACTAATTCTAAGTTTTTAGGCGATTTAAAAAAAAAATCTTCAGCCGGTCATACAAAAGACATCAACTTATTTCGAACATTATAGTGCGTTGATGTCTTTTTGAAGAGCAAAATCACTAATAAATGTACTTAGATAATTTTATGTTTCTTCTTTTTTATACAACTTTATAAAATAATTTGTTATAATTCAATAAAAATAACAACTCAATGAATTTATTTCAAAATTATTAGTAAAAACGGTTTTGCCAATTTTATGATAAGTCCATCATAACATTAGATTTTGAAATTACATATATTATTTATTTTAACCAATTTTTCCATCTTTGTTTCCAGATAAACAGTCCTGTGCCAAAAATAATGGACGGAAAAAAAGAAAAGAATGACGACTACTGGCTGAACATGGAATGACAACAAAAGTGGCTGAAGGACTTGGTTCTCGGATTATTTACAAGATGGCGCTGTTACTAATTCTGGTGATGGCAACAAGCGCGCTCAGCGCTTCCACGAATATCGGAGAGATGACGCTAGCGAACGTTACTCGGCTTGCGTCAGGGGATATTTTTTCGGTTGTTGGTAAGTTACTATTTGTAAATAGATACCTACTTCATCTTATAGCTTGTCTTTTTATGGTATAATAGGAACTGATTTAATATGTTTCCTCTTTTTTGTTATGTGTTGAGATGGCGCCACTATCTTTGTTAGTTACTATAAAGAGAAGAGCAATATATCTTTGTTCAGAATAATCCTTAGGAAGTGGTATGAAATGGCTTACCAAAGTAAGAACGACTTTTAGGTCAAACACACACATTAGTTAATACCAAAATAAAAGCGGCCAAGTGCGAGTCGGACTCGCCCATGAAGGGTTCCGTAGCAGCAAGTAACATAATATAAAAGTTCTAAAGATAAATTGCGGTTCACGATTTATGACGTATTAAAAAATAACTATCTATGATACCGAGACTGCTATAGTTTAATTGAAAGTACATATTTTCAAGTATATACCACATTTTTTACAGAATTATTTTAGTAGTATTTCATAAGTTACGGTGGGGGGACACCTTAAATTTTAACTTTGTATTAGATTATCTCAAGACTGGGGGGTTTCAGCTACATAATTTCAAAGCAGTTTTTTTTGTTGCATTTTAAAAGACCTTTTCAACGATACCCCACACGTTGGGGTTAGTCCAATTTAATTTTTTAAATTTACTTTTCGTGGTATGGGAGGGGGATATTTGCTGAAAAAAAAACATTATTTCATAATTTTAAAAACCAACTTTTGGAACTTCAATATCTATCTCTCCACCAATTTTCGTGACAATCGGTGCAGTAGCGGCGGAGTACGAGCCCGGACGGACAGACGGCCGGACGGACATGACGAAACTATAAGGGTTCCTTGTAGACTACGGAACCCTAAAAAGAACTAGGTATATCAATTCAATTTCAATTTGTTTATTCAGTAACAATAATACATTGCATTCGAACATAATATACACCTTAATATCTAATTACTTAATTTTAACAATCCAATTTAATGTGGCAAATCCGTTTTTCAACTAATTAATTAATTACACACACATATATAGCAATAGAAGCAATTAGAACTCCTCAACACTATAGCAGCACTTCTCAAGCAGTAAAATACGTAAGCGACTTTTAAATTTCGAAAGCTTTCGCTCCGTTTTCAGATCATATGGCAATTTATTAAATAGTATTACAGTCTGATTACGAGGGCAATGCTTCACGATTTCCAGTGCTGGAGCTATTCTACGTTTCAAATCTTTTCGTCTAGTGACTTCACGTGCTACCATTTCCTTCTCTGTTTCATATAATGCTCTATTTTTAATAAAGTCTGTCAATAAAATAAATATATATAAGGAAGGCACTGTTAAAATTTGCAGCGTTTTAAAGTGTTCTTCACAAGATTCCCTTGGCGATATTCGAACCATGGCACGTATAGCGCTTTTTTGTGCGACAAAAGCCTTATGCATATTGTATTCATAACTATTTCCCCAAAATTTTATACTATAGCGCAGTTTTGATTCCACCATGGAGTAATAGAGAGACTTAAGCTGTTCAATTGTAAGTTCGTCACGTAAAGTTCTGATAGCAAAGCAGGCGCTACTTATACTACTTTCTACAGCATGTAATTCCCGTTTCCAATTTAAAAGATTGTCCACATGAATACCCAAAAATTTCACAACTGGCACCGGATTTATATTTTCATTATTCACTTGAACTATTAACTTGTCCCTATTGTTGGCAGTTGTTCTAAATAACAATATATTCGTTTTCGCAGTATTTAGTTTAAGATTGTTGGCTGTAAACCATTCGTGAAATAATGTCAAAGTAAAATTTAACTTTCTATTTAGAGCGTCAATATCCTTATCCCATACTACAGCATTCGTGTCGTCTGCAAAAATTACCAATTCAATGTCAGGTTGTGAGTATGTCATATAATTTACTAAATCATTAATAAAAATAATAAACAAAATTGGTCCCAAAATTGACCCTTGCGGGACTCCTCTAGAAACTGTATTCAATTTTGAGCGTTTTATAGAATTAAGAAACTCTTCGTTAGCTTCCCTAATCTCAACAAATTGCTGCCGATTACTCAAATATGATTTTAACAGATTCAAGGTTTTACCATTAACACCACAAAATTCTAATTTCATTGTAAGAATTTTTTTATCAACGAGATCAAAAGCACTACTGAGGTCCAGGAAAATGCCCCCAACTTTTAATTTTTCATTTAATTTATTAGTAACATCATTTATGATAGTGTCCATTGCGTTGGCTGTTCCAATACCTTCTTGGTAACCAAATTGTCGTTGATTTATAATCTTGTTCTTTTTTAAGTGTCCAACTAATCTCGCTTTAATTATCTTTTCAAAAATTTTGGACAGTATTGGCAACAAAGCAATGGGTCTATAATTTAACGGATCCATTATAGAGCCCTTTTTATGTACAGGAATAATTTTAGCTATTTTGAATTGATCCGGAAATATCTCTTGTTGATAACAGTTATTAAAAAAAATTGCTAATGGCTTTGCCAAGATATCAATATTTTCTTTTAATATACCTATCGGAATGTCATCACATCCAGTACTTTTTTTATTGTCCATTTTTCTTACTATGTCAACTACTTCGGATTCTGTCACAGGTGTATAGTCAATTTGAGATACTGATTTTTTATTATATTTATTAAGAAATTCAGCCGATTTATTTACGCTTCCAAAAGATGGCTGCTTACTGTGATCAAACAAGTCAGAAAAAGTATCAGCTATATCTTGCGATTCTGTGATTAATTTATCGTCAATTTTTAAGCAACAAGTGTTTGTCTTTTTAGATTTATTTTTATTAAGACGTTGGTTTACTATTTCCCAAAGACGCTTAGACGAGTTGATGTGTTTTTTTACTTCTGCTTGCACGCTCCGTCTTTTTGCATCTCTTATAACCCTTTTGTATATTCTAAAATAACGATTTCTATAGTCACAAATGCTTGAATGATTACTGGTTTTGTCAAGTGTACTTAAGACTCTTTTCATCTTACTAGATATTCGTATTCCTTTTGTGATCCAGTCCAATTTACAGTGTTTCCTTTGATTTATCCTCTTTTTTATTTTTGGAAAGCATTTGTTAAAAATGTTTACTAAAGTTTGTATAAAAGTATTAATGCCTAGTTTTGCCCAGTCTATTCGCAAAAGTTCTTGCCTAAAATTATTTTTATTTTTGTCAGTGAAACACCTCTTTTCGACAAATGAGACACTGTCGCGCCGTTTATCAGAGTTGTTGCTTTCTCCAGTAACATTTGCAATTATACACGCGTGTCCATCTGATAGGCCGTTATGATCTACTTCAATTGAAATTGGAGTAGTTTCTGGTAAATTTGTCAAAATATTATCTATACAAGATTCGGCTCCATTTCTTGTAAATGTGATTTCGTTAACGAGATACCTAAAATTGTAACATTTTAGTAAATTCAGGAATTCTGTTCTATTGTTACTATCTTTTAAAAGGTCTATATTAAAATCTCCCGTAATCAAACATTTTTTCTTGAAAAAGTGCTGCAAAAATGTTTCTAATCTTACAATAAACTCCCTAAAATTATTATTATTATTATAACAACAAAATAAATACATATTAGAATCAATGTCTCTTATACCACATAACTCAAAGTGTTCAATTTTACTAAGTTTTTTACATAGTTTTACCTCCTCTACGTTTCTATTGTTCCTAGCTAAAATAAGGGATCCTCCTCTAGTTTTCTTTGTTCTTAAAAACTGAGTTACTAGGTTATAATTCAGAAAACTTAACATTGAAGCCGTATGAGTATTTAAAAAATGCTCACAGATACATACATAACTGGGAATATGATCCAAATTGTCTATATAGAGTTCTAACTGATCCTTTTTTGAATTTATTCCACAAACATTTTGATAAAAAATACTAGTAATTTCGGATTTATTTAATATGTGTGTATCACTATTCTCGAAAAAACTGCACAGATGATGTATTAGGTGAGCTACTTGTTAGCAATGGCTTGTCCTTATCGTTTAGTATGCAAAAATAGTCAAGAAGGTTTTTCTGTTTTACTTTTTTATGTTTCACATAAGTGTCTTTCTTAATAGAGTAATAATCTGTTATTTTCTTTTGGTAACTGTAATTTTGGCGACCATTTGTCAGAAATCCTTGATTATTTTTATGCAATGTTGCGATATTCTTAATAAATTTACAGACGTATTTCTGATAGTCGATTTCAACATTTATTTTTAGTGTCAAGAATTCTAGAATGTCAGATGTTTTCAAATAGTCAATTTTTAAAAAGGTACAATTAGGATAATTTGCTGATATTAATTCCAATTCACTATTTAATTTCTTTACATTAAGAAACTCATTACAGGGTACACTCAATAAAATTATTTTAACGTCCTTAAATCTAGATAAAGTATTACACAGTTCCGAGTTCAACATGTATGGATTTTTATCCATTGTGCCCACAGATAAAACTATAATGTCATTGCTTGAAAATGAGGATACATTATTACAACTGTTTAGAATTTGTCTCGATGTTGCATACGGTTTGATAAATCCCTTGACGTCATATATGTCGTTCCATTTACCATTTCTTGTCTTAATGATTTTTGTTGTTAAACCACATGCTTGTTCTCCACCGAAGATGTGAATTGTCGGTCTTTGATCGTTGGTTGATAATTTTTGTTTATTACTACTAGCGCCCTCTGTGGTACTTTTACGGCCTTCAGTTAATGTTTGTTGATTAGGACTAATAGCGCCATCTGTGTTTTTTCCGTGACAATCCAACGTAAAATCCAATTGTACTTGGTTTATGCTTTGGTGCTTTTCTTTGCTTGCTGGAATATTTTTCTTTTTCGAGGTGGAATCGCAACATATGTGGGTAAGTTTTTTTATTTTTAATTCGTACGTTTTTATTGCATTTTTCAGAGAAGAGTTTTCCTGCAGTATATTGCATATTTCATTGTCAGCAATAATTAATTTTTCTTTTAGTAATTTATTTTCTTCTTCCAGTATTTCAAGTTTATGTACATCACTCAATTGTTTTTCTGGACAGCTTCTATTGAGATTTTGCAAGGAAATATTTTCCAGCAGTTCTTCGGTCTCATCTATTAACGACTCAAAAGAATTAGAAGTCTCCAAACCTATTCTACAATCCTGTTTATCTCGCACAGTAACATTTTCATGTGAAAAACTGGCGAGACTAGTAACTTCAGGTGTAGTAGTTGGTGTTGTTGGATAGGGTGATTGTGCCATAGTTGAGGATTTTCTTTTCTGTAATTTGTTGATACACCCAGTACATTTCCAAAGAGATTTATTTTCTTTGGTCATAATACGAAAGCGCCCGAACGATACATTGGCGCAATCTATGTGAAATGTTTTCTTACAATACGAACACATTAGTTTTTGTTTGTTCGTTATCTTATTTTTACATTTAGCGCATTCCAACTCCATTTTTGGGTCCATATTATTATTAAAAGATTAACAAAAACAAAGAAGTGCTACCAAAAATACTATGCGTGTGGTGTGACTTGAACTATGAACGTCCGGGTCAACAGTCATACGCTAGACCGCTGTGCCAACTAAGTATAAATACGAGTTATGAAAAATTTGTTCAGATTGTTCCGTCTAGTCAGTGGTCAATGATTTTAATACTAATTGTCAGCATCGTTACAAAGATGTCGCTGTCTTTAAAGCACAGGCAAAAAGCATATAATTAATAGTTTGTGCAGCACTGGCTCAGCTATCAACAGCTGATGAGTCATATGATCATTGTTTACGTTTACACTGTCATTATTTAAATTCACTACGTTTGAACAATATTGTTTATAGTTGTTATTTCTATTTACTACACTGATTACGAACTGTGGAATTACACTACACCTCTAGGTTTGGTCTTTGTTTTACCGAAATTTCAGTTTATTTTGCCTGATAGTATTTGTTTAAACGTTTATAGTTCGCAAAGTTTAAGTCACTTATATCATAAAAAATCCTTGGTCTTTTTCACAGATAACACTAGTTTATATTGTTTAGACACTTATTATTACGATTAACTATTAGTCTTTGATCACATCACTAATAACCTATTTTTAATTTATTATTTGCACGGAGACGATAATTGTCGTGTCACGCCCTCTGGTGACACTGAGTAAGTATACACACTACACTATAGGTATTACACTATAGGTAAGTACCTACATAATAATATTTTTTGTAAAGCTTCTAACGTTATTTCTCAATCCTATTTTCAGGTACTGACTGCGGCCCAACGCGCTGCATGGAGGTGTCCCACGGCACTGCTCTAGTCGCTATGGGAGGAGACGGCTGCATGTGCAAGTGCCGAAGAGATACCCCAGCCTTCAGGGAAGACCAGCGAATCTGTGTCGACCATGTTGATGGTAATTTATTTGAATTAGGTAGGGAAAATTTCCCAAATAAGTCGCCATGGCTCTTCTCAGGGCCCTTCAAAAATCCTTTTCAGGATCAAGCTCTAACTAAAAGGTACCTATGTATCTGGCAGAGGTGGTCCAAAAAGTCTGATAACCATCGACACGATAGTAAAAAGAAGAAGGTCTTTGATATAACCCAGTAGATAAGCTCAATGAAGTGACGATAGAAAGGACACAAATATCGACGAACTGATGGCCACTGAGGCAGAAATATTACAGAATTACTTTTGACTTTTGATTACAAAAATCAAAAGTCAAAAGTAATTCAGTTCGTCGATATTTGTGTCCTTTCTATCGTCACTTCATTGAGCTTATCTACTGGGTTATATCAAAGACCTTCTTCTTTTTACTATCGTGTCGATGCATAAGACATAAATACACTGAATAGCTGATCTTTTGATCCAATACACAACTGTAGGATAAGTACACCAGCGTCAATTTGAATAATACATTAAGAACACATAATGATTATGGTCCCAAGGTTAGGGTCAATACTGGGTTGAATTAATCAAGCTATTTTGATGCACATAGTGATCGTGTACTGTACTTAGATAACTTACTTAGTTCAAGACTACAATGAATACGTACGTGCACGATAGCGAAATAGTGTATCATCATGTTATTAATTGTAAACTTTATCAAAGTAGAAAACGTAACGTTACGTCATGTTAACATGTTGGTTGTGTTTGTATTATCAAGTGCTTCATTTATTCATAACTAGCTTTTGCCCGCGGCTTCGCTCGCGTATCCCAAATCCTACGGGAACATTACTTTTTTCGGGATGAAAGGTATTATCTATATCCTTCTCAGTACTCCTAACTACGTGTATGCAAATTTTCAAGACAATTGGTTCAGCAGATAAAGCGTGTAGAGGTTACAAGCAAACAAACAAACCACAAACAAATACACAAACTCACTTTCGCATTTATAATATTAGTTAGGAAGTTAGGATTAGGATAGGATAGGATAAAACATACATATATAGATACTTAATACAGTAGATGCTAAAAAAAAGAAAAACTATCTCATCCCAACTTCCCAACTAATATTATAAATTAATTTAACCTATTTATTCATATTTGTTTTTTTTTTCGCAGAATGTTCGATGGCAACGTTCGGCCGCGGTAATACGAAACCTCAAATTCCTTTTGTCTTTTTGCCTCTAAAAGGACAAATTGTGTATCCTTCTAAAGAAATAATATTTACGGGTAAGAAAAAAAAACAATAAAACGTAAAATGATTATTCCGATACCGGGAATCGAACCCGAGCCTCCTGGGTGAGAGCCAGGTATCCTAGCCACTAGACCATATCGGATATGACAATATGTTTGAAATTATTGTACAGCGGTTCCAATAGTTTCTGATAATACATGATCGATTAGGTTAGTAGGTACTACGGCTAGTATTATAGTATCTGTGGTTAGTCTAGTACTAAATATTTTCAGCAGTGTGGGGGGAGCACCACAAATGATGTTACTGTACTGAGTTACCGCCGATTTTTAAACACCGGCTATTCCATCTAGAATTTTGTTTCAATTACTTACTATAAATGTGCGTTATTTAACTTTTACTGTCCATCAAATAGGTACAAATTATACACAAACAATAGATGTATATCAAAATAACAAAAAAAAATACATCGCATAGTAACTTGGTCACGTAACTACATCGATTTGGATAGAAAGTGAAAAAAAAATCGGATTTCTAAAAAAGTTGTTCAAAATGATGGAGTGAATCACCTCCTAAAATATTTTTACTTTACTAAAAATAAGCTTGTATACCTACTCATATTTTAGAGATAAAAGATGCAGTTTGCGGCGTGGTCAGTGCGCAGTACCTGTCCGCGTCTGGATGGGTGACGTTGCGAGACGTGATCGACAACGACGTGCCTTTCAGCGTCTACCGAGATGAGGGCAGCACTTTCTTGCAGGTGAACATTGTCTATTCATAACCAGGTCTTTTTCAGTCTCCACTGCAGGAGCACGACCCTCTCTGTACTACCAGAGCCTTTCATTAGCCAGACCAGTCAGAGGATTTGGCCTACACTCTCCACACTGGCCAAACGGGTTGGAGAGGTCTCATTGATATTTATATGCTTTGTTTAGCTTGTGTTTCCTAAGTCGCCTTCTACGACATCCACGGGAGACTTGGTTTGGTCCCATTCTATTCTGCCGGGAACCACATGGCTTATATTGATATTGTTTATTGTGTTATTGACATTGACAGGTGAGATACACACTATCTCACACTATATTACTAGATGTCAACTTGATTTGGGCGGGTAATGGTTTAAACCTAGTAACAAAGTTAGTCCTTTTTTTATAATAAGACGGATAATGTATATAGTTAGTCCTGAACTTTGCTGTGTTTTTATTTCAAAGTGAGTATTTCGTTACTATTGATAAATATTTAAGATCGCTCTATGTACTATTAGGGTCATACAGGCTCTTAACGTCATAGCGGCCACAGTAATATATACCTAATCGGTAGTGGTCGGCTAATCGGGCGCTTATTTACCTAAACTTCACGCTGGTACCTAACACAGCGTTGTACAAATGTACAACCACCAACATAAATTAAAAATAATTGTATTTTACAGATTCATTCTTTGCGATTTATGGTATTAATCCAAAAGGGAGTAAACTTTTACTATGCGACCATCCCTGAAATCGCGAAAAATAATCTGCAGCTCCATACAAAATTAAATACCTACTGTGCCAAAATTTATGGAGCTGCAGTTTCTTTTCCCGATTTCAGGGATAGTGCCGTAGTAAAAGTTGTGCACATTGGTTAGTACGTTAACTCCCTTTCGGGTTAATAACCCCTTTGTGTTACACGTTGTATACCAGATAAAGTTCGAGAAATCGAGTCATCGACTCATCAAATATTCTATGCACACATAACTATATAGCGATTTTTATGTTGTTGTCAAAAAATAAGCATTTGCATTCAGTAAGTGTGTTTTGGTGAGGTGGACCTAATGAAGAAGACCAGAAGTTGAAGTAGTTTTCTTTTGTTCAAAATTATTTTTAATTTTGTTTTCTCTGCAAGCTATTCAGTCATCATCATCCGAGCTGTTCCCGGTTGCATCGTCAGCGGTTACGCTTCAGAGCCCGGGGTCCGCTACCTAACCTAGGCGATTTTACGAGGTTACTGGTTTTTTACACAGAGCGACTGCCGTTTGACCTCCGCAACCCAAAGGGTAGACCAGAACCAATCCTAGGATAGGTACAAACGCTAGATGGCGTTCGGGACCAACGGCTTTACGTGCCTTCCGAAGCACGGAATCATCTTTCTTTTCGGATAATCAGGTGATTCAAGCCTGCAATATCCTAAACAGACTGGAAACATCTTTTTAACAAAGTATGCTTCCCAGTGGGATTTGAACCCATGATATCCGGATCACAAGGCAAACGCCTTGACCACTGGACCGCAGAGGCAGTCGAGTCCAGTAGCTGCAAGCTATTTAGTAGCAGGGACTTAACATGCTCCAATATGATTACTTTGCCGTTTTGAAACACCTTATAGAATTTGTCACAGGACGCCCAAATAGCTTAAGTACAATCAACAGGTCCTATTTAGTCTCCACTGCAGGAGCACGACCCTCTCTGTACTACCAGAGCCATATATTAGCCAGAGCAGTCACAAGATTTGGCCTACACTCTCCACGCTGGCCAGACGGGTTAGAGAGGTCTCATTGATGTTTAATTTAAAGCTTTGTTGTGTTTCCTAAGTCGCTTTCTATGTCATCCACGGAAAGACTTGGAGTGGTCCTATTCTTCTCTGCTGGGAACTACACGGCATTAAGCATAATGCATACAAATAATGAATAATAAATGAGAAGAATCACCAATCAGTGTAATTTGTTCTTATTTATTATTTATGCCTAGCTAGCCCCAAGCTAAGTTTAAACTTGTATTATGGAATACTAAATCAACGACACTATACTTAATACATATACAATGTGGAAGGGACATACCCGAAATAAATCGTACCACGGTCTATACTAGATCATTATAGTATAATTAAATTAAAATAACAGCCATAAAACAAAAAAAAATTCGGCATTTTCATTTAAAAGTGTGTAGCCGCCCGGGCGATTTGTATGGGAATGTCAATTTTTTTTTAGTTTGTTGACTGTTATTTTAATTTCATTATACTATAATAGTGATCTAGCAGAGCACGTTGTTCAATTTATTACGGGTATGTCCTTTCCACGTTGTATAGATAAACACCCTAGACCCAGAACAATTTGAAAAAGGCCATTTTCCAATTTGCCCTGGCTGGGGATTGAACCCAGAACCTCCGTAGTGGCGGAGTGGCATATTATAGGTAAAAGTATGCCTGTAGGTATTGTATCCGCCAAAATACGATTATTTACATATTTTCCTTAAACGTACACCAGTTTATTACCGAGCCACCCAGGCCGAATGTTATCACGCAGTTTCTTAAACTCTTGTACTTATCTTATTGGTAATTATTTTCACATATTTATAGGCCGTTTAATAAGAAGCAATTAAAATCCCTAATATCAGCTTAATTAAATTGCTGCTTATTATAAAAGCGTGTGTCGTCGTGTACGTCACTAAGGTGGTTATCGAAAATCAGGAAATAAATGCGATTTTGATGCGTACTTTCGTTGTGAAGTAGAAGTGGCCGGTTCGTGTGGAATCTAATACAGAAACACGCTTCTACGATACCACTACATACAGAAATCATGACTCAAAGACATCTCTATTCGTAGATAGCACGTTTCGCCGAAAACATTGTTGATAGAAAACATCGTTCATATCAGCACAATATTATGTAGATTATTATATTATACTTATTTTTATGTAAATTTCACATGATTTTAAATAGAAAGTCAGACTACTGTAACGTACATTCATTGATAAAATATATAAATAGGGAAAAACGTACTCGTAGATGTAAAAATTTGAATTCTGGTGAATAACAAGATGCACCAGTTACAAGATATAAACAAATAACATGTTTATTTTTAAAAAGGCCTTTTAGATAACTTGTGTGGCAAAGGTTTTTTTTATATTAACAGCCTGTGATCAATATTACAACTAGATCGAGTCGGCGCAAAAATACGGCTCGCCAAATTTTAATAAGAGCGCACTCCTCGCGGTGAGCTCTTATTTTTTTTTAAGTCAGTCATAAAGAAAAATATAAATATAAAGGGACAAATCACACTGATCAAGCTAGCCCCAAAGTAAGTTTAAAACTTGTGTTAAGGGATACTAACTCAACGATACTATATTTTATGATAAATACATATATAGATAAACACCCAAGACCCACGACAAAACTCCTTATATGTAGTATTATATATTCAAGCGGACAGACTTTTGCTTTGATTTTGCATTATACGTAATGAGAAAATAAAACCTTTAATCTAAACATTATTCAAATTTATTAAACGAGCTAGTTCATTGGGACTAAGGATAGATTCTTACTTATTCCGTACGAATTATGAGTTAGCCCTTTTAATCCATTTCTGAAGAAAAAACCGTGCTACTAACTACTTACCAGTGATCGGATAATCTGATGCATACCTATTTACCCAAGTTAACAAAATATGGAAGCGGAATCCCGGGATTCCAGACTCACATATTACGTTGTAACAGGGGCAACTGTCATTTGTTTCAAATTAGGATTATTATTAACGTCTCACGGGATTGCGGGACTTTTTCGATAAAAAAACGCTTTCCATAATTGCCAACATCTTAACTTTAGGTTATGTATCGGAATATCCGATCTCTACTAACTACACAACCATTGTAAGTATGGTTTCATTTTGTAACAAAAAAATATGAGAAATGGTTTTATCTGAAACAATTAAAAGGGCAGTCGTACCAAATTCAATCGATGTTTATTGTCAGTGACCGCATTTTCAAGTAAACTGGCTACTGAGGTTGGGGCCGGGATTTTAGCAGTTCCCCTCATACCCCTAAAATGAATTTCTGACAGCTAAGCATACCTACGTTAACCTAAAAAACTTATTTTGGTGACTAAATTAAAATTTTCAAGTTTTTAGCGAGAAATCAATTTTCTTAGATTAATCTTTAATCTGAGTCAATTTTGATTAAATAATTTAAGGTGAATATACAGGGTCATTGACCGAATTCACCCATAAAATAGTTTCAGTATATTTTGTTAGACGTTATATAAGCAAATGGCCTTGAAGTGTGAAATAAATTGTTAACTTGTAAATATGGTGATAATTTCCATATTGCTCTTCGTCATGCACTAGATATCCTTTTAAATTATTTTATGAACTGCCGTTGAAACTATTATTGGTGATCCGTCTAGTTTTAAAACTTGCCGTGGCCACTTTTGGCGGAGGCAAGTTTTAAAGCTAGACGGACTAATGTAAATACTTTCAACGGTGGTTCATAAAATAATTTAAAGGGCTATCTAGTGCATGACGAAGAGCAATACGGAAATATATATCACCATATTTACGAGTTAACAATTTATTTCACACTTCAAGGCCATTTGCTTATATATTCACATTAAACAGCAAATGTGTATTTAACATTGATGTATGTTACTTTTGAAATAAATTAGGAAGCACTTGGTACTTTCTTTCTTAAAGTTTTTCACCTATTAATTCTACTGGTTCCACAAAATAGGCTAGTTTCGTGTGCTTTTATTGGTGCCTGCCTTTCAAACAAGATTGTAAAACAGCGTGTGTGGCTTATCAAAATTCTCGTTTTACCAGACTTACGAGTCCTGATAACAGCTCCTTCGCGTCATTCCGGGCTCACTGAGATACAATCATTAACATAAAGAATTACATTTATACTTGGAACTGACAAGGACATGTGTAATAACAGTGGAAGCCATTTTATTGCGGGTGAAACAGTTTTCGCCTCATATATTACGGTATTTTCGCAAACAGTAAACATCGTTTGTGCTCTGATTTACTCCAATCTTTATTATGTGACAGTTATTAAACCTTATTACTATGTTACTAAGGATCAGGAATGCGTATTTTAATTTCCTTGGCACGCGCCGAAGCTACCAGCAATAAGCATATCCAGTCAACGCATAAACTCCGCGGTCGCCATATCCCGCCCAAGAATTAACATGTATATTTGAAATCCAGTTTTCTTCCAACCTTTTATAACTCGTGCCAGTTATTGAGACGCAGATAAAAAATTAAAATCTTCCCGAAGCTATATCTTTGCAGCCGTAATCATGTTTACGCTGTAGCATCGAGGTGTTTCCGTTAATTTTATAAAAACGAGGCATTCATAATTAAAATCGAAATGGCACTCGTATTTTTGGATTGACGGGGATTCTCATAAACTTAAAATAATTATAATGTTTATTATTGGATATAAATTGGGTCTGCAACGGAATACGAATTATGTGATTATTATCTCTGGAAATACTTTAGTGATTTTGGGCGGTCTTTGAAACATTGTCCAGAATCTTCATGGCAGTAGCGGTTTCGTTGGTTGCGCTCGAAATGCAACGAGTCCGATGCAGTTTCGAGATAAAAGCGAAGGCGTCAAAGACGCAATTTGTAAACTCGCCGAAATGTCCGGCATTCTGATTCGTTTACGCTGATAAATTACAAGACAAATTATCTGTTAGTAAATTTGCCGACGATATTGTGTTAACAAATTAACAAGACGCATTTGGTAGTGATAAACAGAAAGTAGAACTTGATATCATACGTATTTCAGTCTTCAACTACTTTTGGGCAGTAAAGGGTTGATACTGATCTTGCAAAATTAAATCAGTAGCCATTACATGATCATTTCTCTCGGACTTAATGTAGCTGGACCCAAGTTGTTTATTAAGTTTAAGGCATGGCACGACAATGACTTTAATCGTATACTCAATAATATTATGTAATAAAATTTACAAATAGAATTTTTATAGATGCCATTTCATCCATCTTATCCATTTATATTTTTTTTGACTTTGCCAGTGTTTGCCTTCTATGGGCAAATTTATTGAAATATGTGAACACAATTATATTTTTTGTAGTGGCGAGGATCAGCTGGCCTTCACGCTAGGCTCGAAGGTCGTTTGGTGGCCGCCCACGTACTTTGCTCCACCCCTGAGCAGCAAGTGGCTTCTTCGTGTGCGGCTTTCAGAGTTGCCGGTGCATCGCATAGCTCTCTGCTAGGTATGAATATCATTTTAATAGGTACTAACTACCTTGATTTTTATTTATTCTTATTTCGTGGTTTATAAATTATAATTCTTCTTTGCTGGTCTGGGAGAAAAAGAAAAACATAGAATGTACCAGCTGCTTCTCTTCCCGTACAGATCGTAAAAGCCGATTGAGGGAATGGGCGAGAATCTGAATCATATGAATAGGCGATGCGGTTAGTAACCCATCACTATTATGATTTCTCTTTTCTACCTTCATGCCCACCATTACGCTAAAAGTGGCCTGGGCTTTACTGACCTAGGCTCTGTCTACCCCGTTAGGGATAAAGACGTGATAGTGTAGCTGTATCTGTATACATTATAAACGAATCATGGGTAACAATTTCTTTAAGGACATTTTAAACATTCGTTGCCTGTAAAATGGACTGACTTCTATTCCATCAACATCAGCAGCAATGTTTTGCTGTTTTGTAAAGTTTGAAAATCCCAAGTAATACCATTGTGTATGACAACATAAAGAGTCAAACTCTACCAATTAGTGCACTATCGTGTTAATGAAACTATTCATCACAGCATAGCACTTGCCTGGCCGCTCTCATAGTTAAAAAATACTATTCCAGATGTGCGCTCGATCCCTTTCCACGCCGGCGAGACCATTACCCCAGAACCGACCCAAAGCCAAGGTCTGAGCGTTCTGGAGTCCTTAGCAATAGGGGTTTGCGCCCTGATGCTGATCTTCATATACGCAGCTGGGATCATCTTCTATGTGCACTACAAGCAGAAGCAGAAACGCAGGGAGAAGGACCCCGAGAATTCCAACTCTATGGAGAATGGATCTATGGATTCTAGGATTGATATGGATAACGTGGTACGTAAACTTCTTGGTAACAAACAAGTATATAGTTTTTAGGATAAATATAAGTTATTAAGATATAACTTTTGATTGTTAGGTAGACAATGCCTAGCAATAGGAATAGGTTGGCAAAGAGCAATAGAAATATTTCTTAAACACACAATTCAAAAGAAGTAATAATTGATGTTATAGATTTTGAAGTAATAGTAACATTTCTTTTAATTTACAGCAACTAAAGACGAATCCATTGTTAGGCATGGGTAATATAAATGCAGGATTCTGTCATGACTCTGGATTGTCTGACGTCAGTGAGCACACCGAAGAAACTCTCGACTCGTCCCCAACTAACACACAAAAGGTACCTTCTTCATTCCTATATTAACATATTGCAAATTGTAAAAAGATTTTAGTTTACAGAAAATTAAAAGATATTGTAATAAATAATTTTAGTTTCAGAAACCAAATTCTAATGTTGTAGCAGCAATGGTTCACAATCGTCGTAAGAAACCGAATAGACCATCGATCACTAACGCTCGGGCGGCTACCACTCCTGAAAGAATTTCAGAGAGACTGCAAAGACGCTCTGCATCCCCTGATATCTTAGAAAGGGCTCCACACTCGGATCTTTCAGTGGTTGATTGTAGTATGGAAGGAAATCCAGTAGCAAGACAACCATTCCAGTCATCTAATGGTGAACCAGTTTTGAGGAAGAAACTCTACTTCAATCCAGTTTTCTTCGAAACTGAACATTTGAAGGTAATGTTATTAAATTTAAATAAAGATTATTTCCGTGACTCCGTCCTTAACGTCGAAAGGAAACATTAAACTTAGTTTTGCATGCATATAAGTCCAAACTACAATATGGCAATAGTTCGTTTAGATGAAAGTCTAGCAGGACATGAAGGGAAAAGATTGTGCCGACCCCAGACCTTTGTATAGTTGTACCAAGTGATGTGCCGTTCCCGTTCCCCAGATTTTCAGGAACGTTCCCGGGAATGTTCCCAACAAATGGAAATGTCAGGGAAAGTTGTAATTTTATTTATCAGACATATTTTTTACTACTGTAAATATATTTTGCTAACGTAAATGCATCACTTGATATGGTTATAATACAAATAGATATATCTAATATTCCGTAACATTCCGTAGAAATACGGGAATGTTCCCTGGAAACGTTCCCGGGAACGGCACATCATTAGTTGTACCTCATTATCAAAGGATACCAGAGAGTTACAAATGTGTTAATAATTTTGGTCGGCCATTTCCGACTATATTACGTGAGTCAACCATCCTTTAATTAATTAATTATTAATTAATCTCACGTTTGGTTTTATAAAATAAAGGCGTTACTATTTTTTGTTGGGATAAGTCACAAGACACGCGTATGACATAATTGATTAGTGTCATATTTATTAATTATATTTTTTTGCAGGATCCTCCACCAGCAGCCATAGAATTCCTGATGAAAATAAGAGAAATAATGTCTATCGCAAAGGATAAGATGACTACGAAGAAATTCATTCCAATGCTATCGGATATACCAGAAGAAGATCCATACCACTCCATAGATCTTGGCTGGGACATACCCTGCGCACGTCGCGGTCGAAGATTTAGTGCAATTAGTCTGAAGCAAGAAAACAGTAGGAGATCTGTTCACTGTGGAGGATGTCCTGGATGTGACAGCAACGGAAAAACCAAGAAAACTGTACCTCTTACAAGGTCCAACTCATGCAAAACGTGTGTAAGTGACGATTACAAGCAAAGAATCGTCAGGAAATGGTTAGACGAAGTGCCATCTCCTTCACCCTCCGTAAAACCTATGAAATCTGTCGCTAAAGTTAGCGGAACTCCAAGAATCTTGGAGGCGAAACTAAAGAGTGACGTTATTCGCCCTCGCTCTGCAGAACCTTTGATAAGTGAACAAAAAGTTTCCACTACGCCAGAGGCTAAGCCAAAACAACAATGTAATAATGAGATAAGTAGTGAAATGAAAGTAAACAAAGTTACAAAGGATTTGAAGAAAGAAGTAGACATTATGAATAATAGCAGTATAATCTTAAAACATAGTAATTATAAGGTAAGTGAACTAATATTGCCACCGCCACCTCCAACTAAAGCAAATGATATGAAAAGCCCATCAAATCATATATCACGACGCATTAGAAAGAAACTGCCTCCACCTCCTCCACCTCCTGTAAATCCCACAGAAACTATGAAAGGAGAAGATGAAGAGGAAGTCCCAATATTACCAGAAGTGAAACTTAAGATGGAGGCTGTAATAAGAGAAATCAAAAAATGTCGTCGGACAGAGCCAACAGAACTAGAAGAAATAAAAATGGAAACTGTGACACCAATTGCACCTAAAATTGTAATTCCAGTTGTTGCAGCAGATTCACAATATTACAGTGATGACAATATGCTATCCGATCTTCGAAAGAAAGAACTATTTGCGCGCAAAGATAATTACAATATTGAAATGGATAGCTTAGACAGAAGCATGATTCAAAAACGGCGTCGATTTTCTTTGGCTTGTGGCCCAGAATTAAGTCAGCGAAACCTTTTAGAATTTCAGCAGAAAATGCCGGTTGCTCGTGGAAGACTAACAAGTAGCTGGCGTGATTTAAAAAAAGAAGTTGACGATTACCAAGATCATACGGAAATAATACAACCACGTTTCGAAAATTGCAGTGAAATATTTATTAATACTAGTGAGCCAATATATGACAATATTACAAACGTTGGACCTCTAACTATAAAAGTTAGTGGTTCCCCTGTAGAAAAAAGGCGTAATAAAGTATATGAAGACTTTGATCCTGATACACTAGACAGAAAACCAAAACGCGATGCCAGTAAACGTGTAGAAAAGATTCTTCTAAAATCAGGAGGAAGTTTTAAATTTAAAGTTAATGCCAACGAAAATGACAATAAACCTCCTTCGCCGCCAACTATACACAGTCTCCCAGAAGAAATATTTAACAGGAAAATTGGAAGTCTCAGGCAAATATATGAAATGAAAACAAAGACCCAAAACAATGATTTACAATTTTATAATAGACGTGGTAGCTTACCCTACAGTCAAGATGTTGCTGGGTTTGTAAAATTTCTAAAAACACCAGACTTGATACGACAACTTGAAGGTCCAAAAGATCCGAAACCACCAATACCACCCAAACAAAGACGTGCTAATGAATTATCACCTAAATTCTCTAACTCGTTCAGAGATAGCCCATCGAGAGATAGAAGGCGTATTCTAGAAGAAAGAGATCACTTTCATCAGTACGCAAGAGCAGAAAACATAAATGCACGTCGTTCTGGTCGTAGATCTGCTCGAACGAGATCCAGAAGAACTGATTTGAGAAAACTGTACAGAACTGAAGACTCTGGTTATATGAGCACAGATTCGAACGAGTCTAAGAGAAGAGCAAAATACTTGCTGCAGTTGAGACCTAAGATCCCAGAGCCAGTCTCAGTTATTAGATCGGTAACCAGAACACCAATTCTGCCAATGGAATCTGATACTGATGATTTGGAGTCAATATGCGATGGGAGAAGCGAATCTGGTGGCGAGAGTGTTGAAACAGATTCAGTGTTTTTTGGAAACTTTGATGACACGAAGGATATGTTAGCTGAATTAGGTTTGGGTTACGATTTGCACAGGAAATTGAATCATGGGCATGAACAAATTGATTCAGGGTTCATGGGAGAGACAAATATAATTCTGAGTGGTGATAGCGATTCCGAGCACAGAAGCGTAATTTCGATCATTACTGGCCTCGATGGTCGTGCGTCCTCAGCTTCCATTACCAAATTAGATGATCCGCCATATATTCACTCTGTTGAATGTTAAAATTAAGTTGTAAAAATTTTCATAATGTGTAAATACATGTCACTGCCAAATCGTAGATTTTATCAATTTTGTAGTAAAAAATGTAATCATATGTTAACGTAGTAGCTTTATTTTTTTGTTAGATAAAAGTTGATAATTAAAACAGTATGTTTAACACCGATGGTAGTCACCGAATTTTACCTCAATAAATATGTAATTTATCATTTCTAGTTATCTGGTACTCAATCAATGTAAAATGTTAGTCATATTGTTGTTAAGTCCAGTAATTGGCAGCTTACGAGCTTTGTGTCGATTTGTAAAGAACGTATTTTTAAAGAATACATTAATTTACAACATTAAACCCACCACATATATAACACAAACTATACGTAGCTTGTGTTTGTTTATAAATATAATCATGATTTTTAAATTTTATCATGTTGAGATTATTAGCTACTGTAATCAATTATAATAAATAATACTTAAAATATTAGATTATAAATGTATATAATACTCGTTTATCATATATGTTGTAAATTTAATGACCGGCCGGTTGTGCAATTAAATTTTTAATAGACCTTTCGGGAGATAAAATTACTCGAAATATCGTGGTGCTTGGTATGAATTAGAGGCTCGATTAATTTATTTAAATTATATCTAAAGGAAACATTATTGGAGAAATTTATGTTCTCTTCTTCTTATTGTATAGTATGATAATAAATAGGAATATTTGTTAATTGTTTAGATATTTTCAGACTTTGTATACAAAGTAATGTATAAAATATTTTTGTATGAATTAAATTCATGTTGTTATTAATTATATTTATAGTTTGTTTTATTGCTGAATTATGCTCCTCTTTCCTATATAATACTTATTATGTTAAAACTGAAATTACAACAGTCCTTGAAGACAACTCGTACGAGTACACAACTTATAATAATCAAAGACCTTGTAACTACAGATTGGAAATCAGCGGGGGAAAAGGCGAGACCAAAAATCAGCTGCATTAGTATTGCGTATGTATGTGTTGTGTTGAACGCCGGTTACATAGGGAATAATGGTCAAAAATGGTAGCACTTGGCGAAAATTCACGTATTTTATAAAAAGTTATATTCATCAAATCTTAGGTATTCTTTTAGTACAAAATATAAAATAAGACAATTTTTGCCATCTTTCAGTATACAAAGTTTATGTATAAGTGTGTTAAATCAGTAAATAATTACAAAATTAAACTTACCCGTGAAAAGAAAAACATTGGGAATTTTTCTTTAAATTCTCTTTCCCGCCGCACCGGGGACTGAAAGTAACTCATTCCATAGATAACGTGTAAACAACATTCGAAATTGGTCTCGTTTTTTTTGCTTGTCTAAATAGGAGTTGCCGCTCTATGTACCTATAGGTACAACAATCCTACCTCTATGATAATAACAAGTTTGTCAGTCAAATAAAATGTCCATCTATCATGTATTAAAATATACCAACAAAAAGGTATTATGGCCCATGAGGGGATCAAAACCGCGACTTTCGCGTTATTAGCACGACGCTCTAACCGAGCTAATGGGCCGCGTAAAACACGTAAATTTAAACTTATTAGGAGACGAAGGTGAGTGGGGTACTGAGTAATGTATTGGGATATCTTTTGTTTATCGATAACAATTAAAGAGATATATTGAATATATATTGATAATGATTTAATAGCTAGCAGACAGGCCATAAAATGATACTCAATCATCATCAATAAACTTAAGGACTAGTTATTTTCTTGTCGGTAGGCTTTTTCCTAGTACTACCGATCTTCAGCTAAATTATTGGCTTTTTCACACGTCACTTCTCTGTAGGTGAACTTAATATTCGAAAATATTATTTTCTAGTACATATATTATATACTCTCTCAAATGGCGACCACGTACTGGATGCACTGCACTGTACACACAAGGTGGTCAGACGATCTGACCAAGGTCGCTGGAAAGCGCTGGACGCAGGCCGCTCTAGATCGGTCATTTTGAAAATCCTTGGGAGAGGCCTATGTCCAGCAGTGGATGTTACGTGGCTGAAATGATGATGATATTATATCATCATCATTTCAGCCTTCAGGGACCCACTGCTGGGCATAAGCCTCCTTCTGTCTGCGCCATCTTAATCTGTCCCTGGCCATTGCAATCCATTTCTATATACAGGGAGTGAATGGAAAGGGCGATACAGCCCGTGAAGGAGAACTTTAAAAATCGATGAAAAAAAGTAAGTAAAGTAAAATAACTTTATTGTCGTTTTTAGGTACAAATAAAACATATAGGTAAGACAATTTACTTAATCTAAAACCTATGAGTGCACCTAAGGCACCTTCTATCTTTCAGCCACCCCTACTTCCTGCATTCGAATGCGGGAGATTATCGTGTACTAGAGAGAGATTTGTCATTTTCATTAAAATCAGAGTAAAAATTTAAAAAAAGAAAAACAAAACAATCTTATTACATAGAAAAAAAAAATGTTAAAAAATATAAATCTTCCAATCCCAATGATTCGTGTTGGGTTTTCATAGCTATTTTTCGTTTCTAATGTGTTGGTGGTTAGCAGGATGATTGACTCACTCTGAGATTTACCAAGTTACCTTATGGCAAATATTAAAAGAAGAAAGAAAGTAATTTAGCGATAACAACCGGGAGACCTGGACAAACAGCTTTACGTGCATTCCGAAGTAAGTACATAAAAGAAACTCGAGATTAAGTTGTTTTGTTATTACTTTCCGGAAGAAATACTCTACATAATAATAAAAGCCACATCTATCTCCAAAAAGAGATTCAAAAGACAGACAAACTTAAACAGCTACTTCAATTTGTACTAGGCATATATCGGCATAAATTTAAAAAAAATATAACCTACATCAGGATCAGATCATCAGACTATTAATCGATGGATTAACAAGAAGTTAACTGTTTTCGAAATATTATTACGGGAAGTTTTCAAGTATCAGTATCAAAAGCAGATCACATCACATCTTAAACCGATTATGGTGTACCAATCCAGATTTAATTATAACATACAGTCATGAAATCAAGTCCGTGAGAATCGAGATTAATAATATTGTTAAAAGTATTAACGAGATTGCAAAACATATATTTTAAACAATTTTTTTTTCTAGTCGAATTCTATAGATATCCACACGCCCATAAGATAATCTAGTAGTATTACGTAGTGCTGAGTTTCTTGGCAGCATGCCTCAAAGTCAGTATAGAGTTAATTTCAAATTAGAACGGGTAACATGCCAAGATTTATTATTTTCCTGAAATTTTATTGCAGCATTAAAATGTGCAAGTTGCGGACTTGAAATATATAACTAAGTATAAGTAGAATTTTTTTATAATTTATTTATTTAAAAAGAACATTAACACACAGTAATTACACATATGTAGTTACAAACGCAATAATACGAAAGGTGGTTAGAATGAAAGTTTTAGTTTTTTCGTTCAGTTAAGTAATTTGTTTGAAAACAAAATCCAAAAAATTATTTAAAAAAAGGAAATTATTGTGCTCATATGAAGTAAATACATGGGGATATTACATAAGGCTACATAGATGAATTTAGTGACATTTATTCAAACTTTAATAAAAGAATGTAAAAGTGATAAATGTAACACCTATAGTAAACATTAATTTGAAGTTATAAAAACATATACAATTTCTTTAAAATTTTAAATAAATCATAACTAAATCTGTCTAAGCTGTTCATAACTCTTCGTTTGAAGATGAGTGGCTGTTGTTTACTATTGCTCTACATTTTGCAAAAGATGTGGATATACAGTGTGTTGTATATAGGCTGAGTTTTTACCAACCTTCCAAATTTTTGGAGCAAGTTCAGTCCATGATACTGAACGAATTTCTACAAAAAAGTTATTAAAAAAAATTTTTTGTCCTCCCATACGAATCAGCGCTTAGCCAAACGGATTTAGTATGGGAGGACGAAAAATGTTAGATGAGTTTCTGACCCTTAAAAAAAATATATGTGATATATGTTTCTTAGAGAAAGTGGTTTAGTATCATGGGCTAATTTCAGCCTTTAAAAACTTTTATTATAACGCCGAGACTAGTAATATTTGTAAAACACACACAAAAGTATTAATACTTTTTCTCTTAATTTATACTTAAATATATAAATTTAAACAAACTTAAACAAAAGTATCGCCCTATAGGTAATAACAGCCTACCGATGAAATTCCAATGTTCTAGAAGCCACATATTAAAACTATAACGCCTTTCGTGGCGCGATAACTGTGGGAAAGAGTATTCACATCTTTCTGACTATCACACAGTAAGTGCACCACTCTATTTACAACTGAGTTAAGTATTTTTTTATTTTTTTATTAGCCTTTTTCAATGTCCCACTGCTTCTTCAGCGGTAACGCTCCAGAGCCCGGGGTCCGCTACCTAGGTATTAATAGTAACGAGGTTACAGGTTTTTACACAAAGCAACTGCCGTGTAAACTCCGCAACCCAAAGGGGAGACCAGAACCAATACTAGGATAAGTTTAAAGAAACGCTAGATGGCGTTCGGAACCCATCGCTTTGCGTGCCTTCTGAAGCACGGAATCATCTTTCTTTTTGGATAATCAGGTGATTCAAGCCCGCAATATCCTAACCAGACTGATAACTTTTCACAAAGTATGCTTCCCAGTGGGATTTGAACCCACGACCTCTGAATCAATAAGGCCTTGACCACTGGACCACAGAGGCAGTCCACTCCACAAGGCAGTCCACAAAGCTAATAAATATTAGCTCTAAAAAATACATAGGTACTAAATGTTTCCAAGGCGATAATGATTCCATTTTCACAAACTCTGTAAATACTGTGTAAATGAGGTCTTCCACCACCGAAACAACGTAATGATAAAATAATTACAAAGTAGCCACTGATCAATTCTCAATAGGTGCTTAACCTGAAAAATATTATACTTAAATAGTGGGCGATGAGTGGTGGGTGTATAGTTAAACAACGGTTCGAAGTATGATCATCTTGTTAAAGTAAGGCGTACTTAAGCCTACCGTGCGGTATTAGAAATTACAGGGTTGCCAAAGATAGAATTACCGTCTTGCCTTTGTAACGGTTGATGCGTTAATCGTAATATGTCTGGTGTTATCTTAAAGTTAAGAACGCTGTGTATAGATTCTTTCATATTAATAGTACCTTCCATACTGGTCTGGATCCTTCTATGCTAGTCTAAGAGAAAAAAAACTTAGAATGTACCAGCAACTTCTCTTCCCGCGCAGATCGTAAAAGCCGATCGAAGGACGGGCGAAAATTCAAATCATGTTATTAGGCGATGCGGCTAGCAAGTAGCAACTCATCACTATTTTAGTTCCTTTTTCCACCTTCTTGCCTACTACGTGGGGCGCACTATAAGTTTCCGGAATGAATATGAAAAAATACTATTAAAGGTACAAAATTAATTTATTGTTTTTCAAAATAATCTCCCTTGGCGTCTATGCACTTTTTCATTCGATGAAACCAGTTTTGAAAACTTTTGTGCCACACCTCTGTGGTGACCTCTGAAACGTGTTTTTCATACTCCTCGACAGCCTCTTCTGGTGATGAAAATCGTTGACCGCGTAATTGGTTCTTAATTTTTGGGAACAGAAAAAAGTCACAAGGTGCCAGATTGGGACTGTATGCAGGATGACTCATGAGTTCTACATTTTTTGCCTTCAAAAAGTCGTTTGTCTGTCTGGCCGTGTGAGAACTAGCATTGTCGTGGTGCAGGATGATACGGTGTTTACGGTTATTTTTACGGAGTTCGTCAATAACTTCCGGCAAACAAATGGTCGTGTACCAGTCACTATTCACTGTACGACGATTCTCTAAAGCAACAGTAGCCACGTGTCCAGTTTTATTAAAAAAAGAAGCAATCATCCGCTTAGATGCACTTTTCATGCGCGCCACTTTGGTTGGTTTCGGCTCATCTTGAAAGACCCATACGCTCGATTGCTGCTTTGTTTTGGGATCGTAGCAATAAATCCATGTTTCGTCACCTGTTACTATGTCCCACACCAAATTTGACGCACCTTCGTTGAATCTGGTAAGCATGGCACTGCACCAAGTGACGCGGTCCGTTTTTTGAGCCTCGGTCAAGTTGTGTGGGATCCACCGCGAGCACAGCTTTCTCACACCCAAATGTTTGTGTAGGATTAATTGTATTTGACTCATGCCTATTTCTAAGGATGCGCGAATTTCATGGTAGGTCACATGCCTGTCTGTTTCAATCATACGGCGCACAGCATTGATGTTTTTGTTGGTCACAGCGGTGGACGGCCGACCATCGCGAGATTCGTCACTGAGATTGATACGACCACGCTTGAATTCTGCAAACCAGCTATAAACAGTTATCTTGCATGGTGCTTCATTACCAAAAGCTGTTTCAAGCCGAGCGATGCTCTGTTGAGCTGTCAAATTACACTTAAAATCGTAGAAAATCATACTACGAAAATTTTCCCGAGTTAAATCCATGTTGATGCAGACACACAATTTTTTAAATGGCGCCACAAGGTAAAAACAAAAGACAGTCAGATGAAACAAACTGCATTCTACAGCCAAAGAGTTCTATTTTCAAATGTTGCAATAAATTTTTAAATATTGTTTATGTAAGTGGCCAGTTCCGAAAACTTACAGTGCGCCCTATGTATCACGTTAAAAGTGGCCTTTGGGTTTTGCGGCCCTGGGCTCTGTCTACTTAGAGCCGCAAGACCCAAAATGTTCTGTCTGCCCCGTTAAGGATAAAGACGTGATAGTTTATATTATATAGATGTAGAAAATGTCAGTTATCTGAATAATATACAACCTACATGAATTATATAATAGCCGTGTGGTTCCCGGCAGAGTCAAAGTCAAAAGTCAATTTTTTTTATTCAATGTAGGATAAATATATCACTTATTGAAGGTCATTACTTTTAATTATTTTTAGTGCAAAAGCTTCCTATACTAGCGTTTCGCAACGACCACTGCTGAGAAGAAACGCCGAAAGAAACTCATTTACACAGTATTGGTCACCTACACGCCAGAAGGGCTTTGTCAGTTTACAAAGATATTATGCCTAATACAATGTTATCGCAATATAACAAGTAAAGCTTGCGAGTAGAATAGGACACTCTTCACCAGTCTTCCCGTGGATGTCGTAGAAGGCGAGGAAACACAAGCTAAACAAAGCTTATAAATATCTATGACACCTCTCCAACCCGTCTGGCCAGCGTGGAGAGTGTAGGCCAAATCCTCTGACTGCTCTGGCTAATATATGGCTCTGGTACAGAGAGGGTCGTGCTCCTGCAGTGGAGCCTGAGGAGGACCTGATGATGTAAGTGAATTACTTGATTATATAAAGTTAAAGTCCATAGTCTATGCCTACCCCTGTGGGAAACAGTCGTGATAGTATGGATGTATGTATGTATGTATAAAGTCAAAAACTTGTTCAATAACACAAACGATTTTAAAAGCTGAAAAAACCATGAAACTCCTCTTTTAATTTTATTTTTATTATCACTTCAATAAACTTTACTTCGGTAGAAAGCTTGTTCGATTAAAGTTATATTAGCTAGGTACAAGATTTCAATGTGTTATTATATATTGACAAAAAGAAATAGAAAGATGAAAAGATGCCAGATCGACCATACACGTTGGGAAAGTTTGGCTGCACTAAGGGCCGAGTGGAGACGCTAAGTACAACATAATGTAGATGTATTTGAAGACCACAGGAGGCTTGAACAAGACTTAAAGCGAGATGCGATTAAAAACAAACCACCCTCCTCAATACACTACCACTATGTCGGTCGCACATTTACGTGTCCGCACTGTGCACTTACATTCACCTCAAAAATAGGATATGTCAGCCACATCAGGGCACATGAACGACGTCAACAATGATTTTTGTTTGTTATTAAACGAAGTCAGTCACCATAGTCGAAGACGGCCAGGGAAGATATATATATATTGAAAAATTAAAGAGCATGACGTCATGGCTAAGTACGATTTTTACATAGCAGTGACTTCACAAGCCCCCACTTTGGAACTTTGATGCTCTGTACTTTGTAAATTTTTAGTTTTTTTGATTAATTGAAAAATATGGGTCCATTATTTTTGGATAATCTAGACTAGGTACCTAAAAACGACGGACTGCTCGTAATTAGAATAATACTTTTCTGAACCTGTCGTCACCCCTATTGTAACTCTCTAAGAAATTAGTAAAATAGATGGACTTCTCCTTTCCATAAAACACGCAGTAAGCTGCTCCAAGGCCTGCTCCATGTGTTGTCATATTTGTTTTTTAATATTTTAAGTGTCAAACAAGAAGACAGATAAATGACGGGTAACATAATAGTTTTACTACTATAAAATCAACAACTCCGCATTTGAACCGTTCTCTCAAAATGTACAGACAGATTTCCTCGAAATGACGTAATTCTAAGTTTGTTGTCGTTTTCCGTAGAAAGCCGTAAAACCATTTGTTTTACGAGAGTAGTGTACGTGACCGCGCGATCGCTACGAACTCTATTTAGTTTGGTGAACCTAAATGATGAATTTCGCGAAATAGTGTAAAGCTTAAAGCCCACCAGCGGTGACATATTTAGAAGTTATTTCCCTGGGATTATTATCTAGTTGACGCCTCTCTTAACATAAAATGGTAGGTACTAACTATGTCTGTTAGTTATTGCACTAATTGATTCCCATCACCAGACGAGTAGAAATAAAAATCTGTTTTGTCGGGTCGGAATCGTTATTTTATAAGGTTTTTATTTTAATTTTATTAAAAGCAATTAACAATGAATAAATTTAGTTTTGGTTCCACTTCAAACGCTTTACTTAAAAAGTATACTTAACAACATTTAATATTTTTCCTGTGTTGCAAATATTGAGGGTTTTTAAGTCACAAAGTAGAGAAATTAAACTATTTGTGTAAAAAAAGCCACTAACCGCCACGTGGCTGATGGTTTGCAAGCTTTACACATTATATTGTGATAACATAATATTAGGCATATAATCTTTCGAAACTGACAAAGCGCTTGACGCGCAGGCGACCAATACTGGGTAAATGAGTTTCTTCCGGTGTTTATTCTTAGCAGTTATCGTTGCTTCTTTAAAATGATGAATTATTTAAATATAAATAAACTTTACTCGTAATGACGTTATATTTAACATGTAAAAGTACCTGCAAAGGCCTAATTACTGAATAAATATTTGATTTTTGATTGATTCTTGGCCCCGGAGTCACTGTCCTCTTGCCTATGGTAAATACGCCATCAGCCCACCTGACAGTAAACTGACTGGACAAACATTGCTCACAGGTATTTTGAACAATATTTTATTGCTTATGTTAATATTGTTTGAGTTGCAATTATTCTCTGAAATGTATTTGAGAGGTAACAAACCTCCCTAGGAACAGCGTGTTTAGCATAATACGATAATAGAAAAGCAACAATAGCTATGGAGAATGGTGTAACTAGAAGTAATACCTCCTTCGAAGCAGTCACAGAGCTGATGGAATGTAGACTAGGTAGTGATATATTTACTCGTAAAACCTTCATTTAAAAATCTTTTTATTTATTTATGACGCACACACTTTTCCAAAGCTCATTAATTACCGGATTCCTCATGCCTCACGCCCGATAACTCGAAGCCTTCCGTAATTTCAATCGCCTCCTTGACTAATCCTGGTATATGATGGCATTCAGTCTCAAGTTCAAGATATTGAGCATGTGGAATGATTGTCAAAAGTGTGTGCGAGCTGTGAAAAACAATTTCCTAACGGACACCGTCAGTGTTGTATGTAAAGCTTGTGCAATAAACGACGAAAAAAGAGGGTAGATCCTAACAGCATCCTAACATGATTTACTTTTTGAATCTTTCAACAATTAGGAGAATTCATCGTTTCTTTCTGATCTTCAAATATATATATGTATGTATATAATATATTGTATGTATAAATATAGTATTTATTTTATACGATATTTATGTATGATCATTTAAAAGTACTTATTATTTCTGGATTGTTTCTATCTATTTTAGACGCCAACTATTCTATTTGTTTCTCTTCTCCTAAAGGTTGACAGGGAGAGAATGCTTTAGCATTAAGTCTACCTATTGTAGCTTTTGGCTCAATAAAAATTAAATAAATAAGTAAATAAACAGCCTGGCCCATCATTTTTGTGTAATATTGTATGTACAGATCAGTTCAGTAGAGCCGATGATGATACCTACGAATTAAATACCCTAAGAAGAATACGACGAAATCGGAAAATAAATTTGGAATAATCATCATCAGGACTTTTTTAGTCTCCACTGCAGAAGCACGACCCTCTCTATACTACCAGAGTTATATATTAGCCAGAGCAGTCAGAGAATTTGGCCTACACTCTCCACGCTGGCTAAACGGGTTGAAGAGGTTTCATTGAAGTTTTGTTTAGCTTGTGTTTCCTAAGTCGCCTACGACATCCACGGGAAGACTTGAAGTGGTCCTATTCTACTCTGCCGGGAACCACACGGCTTAATAATGCAACATATGAATATTTTAGGTTTAATAATGCAACATATGCAACAATGCATATTTTTTGTGCAATGTCAAAGTTTGTGCTCTGGAAAAACTATAAAATTATTTTTCTTCTTTACAGCCTATACCATAGCTGGACTGAAGGCCTCGCCAAATGAGATGGGGATTTGCCTATAATCACTACTGAGTTGTCATTGGTGATTGCAGCCCGGTATATTTTTGCACTGCTGGCCGTTCTCAAAAGTTTTATTTTTTCAATGCAGGCATAAAATATCACTTAGTGAAGGTTTTTAAATTATATTAAATGCAAAAAGCTATAAAGCTATGAGCGTTTCGGAACGACCTCTGTTACCTTACCTACCTTAGTAGCCTCTTACGATTCCCGAGGAAAGGTACGCACTACTCTGTCATCACATCAGTCGCGTCACGACACTGGAAAAATAATCTTCCCATTTCACTGTACTCGTATAATGGAAGTCAGAACACTAAATTTGTAGTATTATAGTCGATCAGACACTCATTTAGATCGGTGGCAGTAGTGCGCTTTAGTTATATTGGTTGTTCAACATCATGTTTATGAGCTAATGAATATAAGATAGTTTAATAACGATTTTACAGCTGATTACAAAGTTACAAGATTGTGATTAGGTTCCCAAGATCATTGGTTGATCTACATTTATGGAGTGTACTATTACAGGTAATGTCTCATGTTGTTCTAAGATAGATGAAGCAAGAGCCGTAGAAGTGACCTTACTTCTTTTTCTTTTCGTGAATATATCTCTATATTTTGTCACTCCAGTATCGGGCCACTTCGATAGCTGTATCATTTACGGCCATCAGGTCATCAGGTGTCGGTGTTTGGGCACCTGGGACCTTACTTATTTTCTTACTAATCATTTGTGTGCGATTAAGTAGTGTTAGTGTGTACTTTCAGTTTATGGATATTCGCTAGTTTGAAAACAGGGCCGATTTACTGGTACAGGGGTCCAAACTCACTTATGAAGAGTTCCCTTACCCTAGACTTTTCCATACAAACGTATTCTAGCTTTATTTTGAAATAACATGTCAGATTTTTGCAGTATTTTGTTATTTCAAGGCATATAACTAGTATTCGACGTCAAAATGTAAACTTAAAAAAATATAGGGGTATTGGTCAAATATGATATGATACACTATATTCTCTTTCGAGCTCATATTCTGACTATGAAAACCAGTTATATGCCTAGATATATGCTATTTCTTTTCTAAATTACAAAATTTTGCCAAAATCTGACATGTCGTTTTAAAATTAAACCTACACTACGTTTGTAGCGGAAAGTCTAATTCTGTCTAGGGTAACACTTTTAAAGTCGCAGTGCAGACTTTTATATATATTACTCTGGCAACTATTTCAAAAGAGTGTGCGTAAATTGAAAGTAATGCTAAAACTACTTAATTGCACACAAATGGTTAGTAAGGTTAGCACCTCTACGGTTCTTTGTCCAAGAACTAAAATTAAAGATCATCCTTCTGCATTCTTGCAGTTTCTAGGCTATAAAATATAAGCGACAAATACGCTTCAATCGCGATTTTATAAAATTTACACACTTTAATATCATAATATTTTATCGAACGCTACTAATATTGGTAATTGGAGGACACGTAAATATAAGAAACTTGGTAACAAACTGCTATTTACGATTATTTACTTATTTTATATTATTAACTTTATTACAAGGAGAATAGAACGTATCTCTTTAAGAAGTGGAAAAATGATAGGACACGACACGATAATTTCATCAAAAATATCATAGAAGGAAAGATCGGGGCAAGAAGAAAGAAAGAAAAGAAAAAGAAAGGCCAAGAAGGGCGTTCATGGAAGTAAAAGAAAAGGCAGAAGTCGTGTCGTATAGGGAAGTCAAGCATTTGGCTGAGGATCGGGAGACATGGAAAATACTCCAACAACAAGAACATAGTTCTTAAATATATTGATGATGATTACAAAATTGGTAAACGGCCAAACGAAAGGTGGTGCAGCGACAAGTCAGATTAAAGTAGGAGTGAAATTAAAATTTTAACACTTACCTAGTATTTGAATCCATATTATCTACCTTTCGCAGATTTGCTTGTTATTTGTGAGCTGCCATCTCTGTGAGCAGCTGGTACTAATAATTTTTTACCAAGTTTCTGCTATTTACGTGCCCTACAAAAGTTAGATATATTATGTTAGATATAGTATGATGTTAGGTACCTGTTACGTAATTGTATTATCTTTGGTGCAGTGAAAGGTTAAGTAGGTAATGTTACTCTCATTCAGTAGGTAAATATGTATACCAATGCCTGTTCACCCTTTTATTGTTTTAGGTTGAGGAAACAAGGTACAATTTCCGGTAGTTTAATGATGTGGTATTGGACACGATCTTTATAACATCATTATAGCACGAAGGCTGTTAGTACTTAAAATTCTATGCTAAGGCTAGAGTTTATAACACAGAAAATGTATGAATGTAGAGCTAGAAGCCGATTAACAAACCACTTTATTTCTATCAAAAATAATGACAGGCAAGCATTTAGGATGTCATATACATATAAAACAAAGTTGTATGGATGTAAGCTTAGATTTTTTAAACTACGCGGCGGGTGTTTTGCGACCGATATATACTTGATATATACTCGATATGAACAACTTTTTCTTTTGGAGCCATGCTGGAAAGTCGATTAATTTTTGTCTTTTTCATACAAAAGTGTTTAGCTGCCCGGACAATTTATATGGGCATTGGGCAAGTCGTTTTTTTTTAGTTCCCAGAATTGCTCCCATAGAAAAATTACATATCATCTTCTTTTTTAGAAGATGGCTCATCTTAGGTCTCTAGAGTACTCACCAACTTTACCCACGCGCTTGGTACAGCTGGTAGGACACAAAGGGCTCAAGAGTAGGTGCATCGTGGTCTGATCGTCGTGACCACACTGGCACAGCGCGCTGGAGCTATATTGACCCACCCGTCTAAAGCACAGGCTTTAGACGGGTCAAAATAGTTCAAGCGCGCCAATTTGTGCTTACATCGACCCATATGCGTTCGAAGGCGGCTTAAAGTAAATTGTAAACGAGGTTCTGTACAAAGAGCTATTATTATATAAAACTAGAGAAGACACAACATATTAATTTTTTGTCCCGTTCTGTAACTTTCTCCATAAACTTCAATGAATCGCTTGCTAGCTTGATATGCTTGAGATTATATCTCAAATAAATGTTACTTTATATATAAATAATATTAATAATTAAATTTTTAACATAATAAAACAACCGACTTAAATTTTTTTTAAAGGAGTCTCTTTCATATCTCCAAAGTTCTTCATCATATCTTCTCCAAATTAAAATGGAACCAACTTGGTAGTAAAGGCTTTCAAATAAAAAAAGAATCATCAAAATCGGTTTACACGCGTAACAAACATACATAAAAAAAAACATACAGTCGAATTGATAACCTCCTCCTTTATTGAAGTCGGTTAAAAATATAATAGCATAGTAATCATAATAAAAAATGCCATGGTATGCGTAACAATACAGTTAGAATAATTCAAGGAACACGGCCCAATGTAAAGTGTAATCAGGTTTCATTGTTTGAAAATTAATTACATATGATAAAATTCAAGCCGCCATATAAAATATAGTATCGTTGACTTAGTATCCCATAAAACAAGTTTTAACTTACTTTGGGACTAGCTCAATCTGTGTGATTTGTCCCTATATATTTATTCATATATAGAACAGGGGCCAATATTTGAGATAGATGGTCTATATAATCTATGTGAATGATTCTGTAACTAATTTTTTTTCTCAACCGTTCTATCGAAGAGAGAAAAATAATACGGTATGTTTCCTCGTTAGTGCAAACTGGTGATTATCATAAATGTAATACAAGGTATCCATATTTAGATGTAGACATGTAAAAAAGAAATTGAGCTAAGAATAAAACGATAGCTCAGATCAAAGGTTATGCCGACTCTATACTCTAAAAATGGTAAGAATTAATTTAGATACAACCGTTTAGTATTCCAATTTTTAGTAAGCACGCAAAACTGTTCTTCTAATGCATATACCATTCAAATACATTTAGTGTTTTGTTAGCCGTGTGGTTTCCGAGTTTCCGAGATCCGAATAGCAAAGTAAAATAAGTGCAATTGAAATGCGAGCGCTGAGGAGTATGTGTGGTGCCTTGAAATATCAAATAATAAATGATGTCATAATAGAGCGGTGTCGAGTAAAAGAGAACGTAGTGACAAAAATAGAGAAAGGGATGTTAATGTAAAATGGATAAAAAGAGATTAACAAAAAATATTTTTAAGGCACGTGTGCATGAAAGGGCGGGACAGGGTCGGCATCGGCGAACATTCTTTAATCAGATTGCAGACGTTCTTGAAAAAGAGAGGAAAGAAGTAACTGTAACCGAAGGGCATGTGTGAAGAGATTGATGAGTGTAGATGAAGCGAAAAAGGTCTGTCAGAATCGTAGCAAGTGGACGTCCATGATTTCTGTCTACCTCTGTAGGAAACAGGCGTGATGGTATGTGTAATTATATGTATATATATACCTATGTATGTAGAATATATATCAGTGAGACCTCTCCAACCCATCTGGCCAAATCCTCTGGCTGCTCTGGCCAAGTATGGATAGTACAGAGCAGGTCGTACCCCTGCAGTGGAGATCAAGTTATTCGAAAAAAAAACAATTTTCGTACAAGCTTTTATTGTGAGGCCTAAGTACTTATCAAGGAAAATTATTAAGCCCAAACTCAATAGGGTTGCGCCGTTTTATTACAGGGTTTCTATAGCGATCTTCCGGCTCCATCATCAAATTAACTTCTTGTTATAATAATATTGATGACGACGACATGACGACTTCATAAAGACCATCATGGAAAGAAAGATAGAAGGGAAAAGAGGACCAGAAGACCGAGGCATAGCTACATGAAACAGATAAAGGTGAACGACGTGTCGTACAGAGAAGTAAAACAACTGGCAGATAAGAGAGACAAATGGAAGAGAATTCATACTCCACCGACAAGAGCATAGCTCTTAAATATATCTATATTTATAATAGATATAATAATATTACATTGTCGTCTGATTTACTAGCATACTCGTATAACAATTTCATTTCAATCGGAAATCGGCAAGTGGCTCTTTAACTTGCAAGATTTGATCGTAAAATTAATAAACAACCAGAAATAGGGCAAGCTAATAACAAGCTTATAATAAAACCGGCCAAGTGCGAGTTAAAATTGCGTGGAGAGGGTTCCGTACAATTAATTGAATTCTTTTAGGTTTTCCTGTAATTTACAAGCAATTAACTATATTTCGTATTTTTTTCAAAATTTTAGGCTCAGTAGTTTCGGAGATCAGGGGGGGGGGGGAATGGTCAATTTTCGTCTTCTTTAATGAATAAAATCCAAACGATTTATTTTATTATTATAACAAAAATATATTTGAGATCCTCATAACGAGCCCATTCATTTGATATATGACACAGTAAGGTTTGCAAATTTTTTTTTCAATTTCCTAATTTATCCTCCGAAAAGGGCCCTTATTTAAAAAAAAAAATATTTACTTTGCACATATGAGTTTGAGTCATAAGATAACACCATCCTACCAAATTTTACCTGGTTCGGTCCAGTAGATTCGGAGCAAATCGGCTGTGACAGACGGACGGACAGACAGACGTACGAGTGATCCTTTATGGGTTCCGTTTTTTAATTTATGTACGGAACCCTAAAATGAGGATAAAACTAAGCCCAAACCGCTTTTTAGGGTTCCGTACCCAAAGGGTGCAAACGGGACCCTATTACTGAGACTCCGCTGTCTGTCCGTCTGTCACAAGGCTCTAACTCTTGAACCGTAATAGATACTTGAAATTTTCACCGATTATGTATTACTGTGGCCGCTATAACAACAAATACTAAAAATAAAAAAAGTTAAAAATTAAAGGGGATCGTCATACAAGAAACGTGTTTCTTCAGCGTTTTAAAACATTGTACGGTGGTACGGAACCCTTCATGTACGAGTCCGACTCGCACTTGCCCGTTTATTTCTGTTTCCATTACGTATGATTTCGGCATCCTTGTCATTGAGGCAATATAATGAGTTGTTGGTATCCATGATATGAATAAGTAACAGCAAGGAAGAAAAACTGCTCTGGATATATTATTGTTCTTTGGCTCATGCCCTGGGTAGGATAGCATTATTTCTGTTTGATTTTTTTTTGTAATTCTGAATGAGCAGGATAAACACGTTGGAGGCAAAAGACGCGTTGGAAGACGCAAAAAATCGTGGCTCAGGAATATAAGAGAGTGGACCGGAATAACCAAAGTGGAGAAATTATTCCGCTTTGCCATGGATAGAGAGTAGTTTGGGAAGCTGACGGCCAACATCCAGTAATGGAGAGGCACTAAAAGAAGAAGAAGGATAAATACTATAGCTATAACACGATCCTTCATTGTATTTACGGTGCAAAAAGCCAATGTGGCCCATGAGGGGATCGAACCCGCGACCTTCGCTAATGGGCCGCTGGTTTGAGTAAGAAAATATCCTATTGTACCGCAAGACCTATCTCTTATTATCAAAATGTATTTTATAGTCGCTTAGATAACTATTAAATAAAATACGAGCCATAAAATAAGTTAATCTGAGATAAAACGTAATATAAATTTAGAAGAATTAATCGTATAAAAATGTTTCAGGCCGTACCTGAATTTTCCGGGGTCCAGTGCTGCCCCCATTTAAAATAAATCATTTTAAAGAAAACGGAGACATTATTTAAAATTTTGCAACTACCAAGTCCTAGATAACCCTTCAACGTATTTTATTAGCTACTGTTTACAGTTTAAAGTGAGAACGTTAAGCCACTTTTTGGCAAATGTGCGTAGTAAATCTTAACGTTCTCATTATAAACTGTAAACAGTAGCTAATAAAATACGTTGAAGGGTTATCTAGGACTTGGTAGTTGCAAAATTTTAAATAATGTCTCCGTTTTCTTTAAAATGATTTATTTTAAATGGGGGCAGCACTGGGCCCTGGAAAATTCAGGTACGGCCTTAATCTTCCATACTTCTGCAGCAGGAAAAACAGCGTCAGAGCCCGAAATTATTCTTTATTACAAGCTTTTATTTAGTTTCACCTGTCCCGTTGTCTGTGTGACCGTAATCAAATCTTGCAAGCTAAATTAGACCTCTTTACATTATTCGATTGAGCTGTGAAACTTCACATACTTATGTAAGTTGGGTGACAATGCAATATTATGGTACCAATGAATTGATCTCATGATGAAGCTGGAAGGTCACTACAGCATTTTTGTGATAAAGAAACATGATCACATCGAGTTTGGGCTCAATTGGTTCGTCTCAAGAAGCACTTTCGACTTTTTCGTTCATAGCTTTAGATAAAAGCTTGTTTTTAAAAATGTTTTAAAAATAATTGTTATAAATTGTTTTTCGTGTGTGGCCCACACTGGTGTAAGATTTTTAAGAGTGTTTATTATAATAACAATATAATAAAGCAAACATCCTGAATTGTATGTATAGTATACCGCCTTTTGAAGTGTGAGGGTTGTAGAGTCAAACATAATTTTAAAATCTATAAAATTACATTTCTGTTAACTTTGGGTAAAGAAATAAGTTAGTAGAACTTGCCATGTTGCGGAAAAATCAAAACTAAATTTCGGTGGCACAATCATTGCAGGTTCATTTAGTTGATGACCTATACAAGTAAAGAGGGTTCTGAATTTTGTTGCAAGGTTAAAAAGGTGCAGCAGTTTTATAAAAACATATTTTATGTACTTAATCCTATTGTTATGGAGTCTTAAGCTCTAAAATATTTCAACTTGACATTTACAAAATACCTTTGAAATATAATTTCCAAATAATAGTGTCATCAAAGGATTTATTTTTGGAATGATCAATCAGCTTATAAAATTTATAAGCTAGTTGATTTAATATGATATGGATAAATATGCAACCACTTTCTTATAAAATTAATAAAGATTTTCATATTTTACTTTAAAAATTCGAAGATTTTTTTGTAGAGAGACGAAGCGATTGTCAATATTATTTGTATGAGGATATTAATGTTAAATATTCGTAATCCCGATTTGGTAATATAAGAATTGCAATTATGTGTTTTATTCCTTTTGTTTATGTCACTAAAATGTTTCCAAATGTAGTGATTTTCTACTAGTCTTGGACACAAAATTACTAAAGCGAAAATCACACCTACACATACTTCGATATAACTTGCATACAAAATTGTATCCTATGTAATTGGATTGAATTGATCTTTTTTACATTGATTGTGATAGTCTTACTAAGTAGATAGACAGGTAGATAAACTCATTTATTTGCTGCTATAACACAAATACAAAAAATAGGAAAATCAGACTATAAAAAAAGACAACTGCACAATTTTAAATGTGCGTGCTACAAAAATATAAAAAGGACACAGCTCAGTAATATTATTTCTCGAGGGAAATACACTGATTTTCAGTTGTTTGTGACCGAAGAGATGCGTAGTGCGGATCCAATGTTAATAATGTAAAAATAAATAATAAGACTATATGAATGTTTATACAAATAGTGTGATAGGATTAATTAAGAAGTTTAAAATACATATTAAATAAGAAGTTTTAATTGAAGTTAAAGGGAATGAAATCATCACCATCGACAGTTTATCCTCGGATAGGCTTTGTACCAGAAAACCTCTATGGCACATTTTATTAGTGGAATTTCACTCTTAACAATTAATTTTATGACAAGTTCCTGTTAGACTCCATAAAGCGATCGAGGTATTTGACTGATCTATCGCATCTATACAAGGATTCGTAGTAGGTTTTTTTTTCTTATTACATATTTAGTTTTGATGTCTATCCGATGTAAAGTAAGCATAATTTTGTAATAAAATATAAATAGCTCTGCAGTAAAATTAGTTGTACCAATACAAATTAATAAATTTAAAACGGTTGACAGACAACGTTATATAGTCGAAAAGGCCAACCAGGTTTCGATCGATTTAGCCGATCATCTTGGCGAGTATCAGGAATGGCCACCCGACGATATCGCTGTCCCCTGAGCACTATATACGTGGACTCAACAGTTTTCAATTAATTAATTATTGAGTTATTTCCCGTTAGTTTTAATAAATAATTGTTCCTATTCAATTAGGGATAGAAATAATTGGATCTGATATACCTAATAAAATCAATACCAGTTTATATTTTTTCTTTTGACGGCTAAACCTCTTGTACATACTCGTATTGTACTTTTTAATGAGGTATTTTATACAAGGTGATCTTTTTATTCGCATCATCGAGTTCTCACGATATCGTCGCCTTTCACAATGCCAAGCAGTCGTGTAGGTATATACATACTTTATGGCACTCTTTTATCGTTGTGACAAGTCAAGCCACCCAGTTTTACTTGGGTTAGAGTCATTCCTGCTGTTTAAAGCTATTCAATTTATTAACAAGATATTGGTAGTTTTAAAAACTAAAACCCGACTACGGAAATTCTTGCTAAAAAGTAATTTTATCTAGTTAATACAAGCACAGGAGGGAACAACAGCTAATCTATATCTATACTAATATTATGAAGAGGAAAGATTTGTACCTATTTTTGTATGATTGTATGTTTGTAATGAATAGGCTCAAAAAGTACTGGGCCGATTTAAAAAATTCTTTCACCGTTGGAAAGCTACACTATTCCCGAGTGACATAGGCTATGTGTGTACCACGGGCGAAGCCGGGGTGGACTGCTTGTAATGTATATAGTTTTGAAATTTGCTTTCAAAGCCCTTTCATTTGATACCCTACACAGTATGATCTGATTTTTTTAATTTTTTAGTTCATTACTTTATGACCTATAGAGGGCGCCACCGTAAATTTAGTATGACTCTATCTATCTATAATTTAAGAAGTACGTTCTTGTCGGTGGAGTAGTTTCCATGTTTCCCTCTCTTGAGCCATCCTTTTGACCTCCCTATACGACACGGCGTCAACTTTCTCCTTCACTTGATCTGTAAATGCTCTTCTTGGTCTACCCTTTCCTCTTCTTGCTTCTATTTTCCTTCTATTATGTTTTTAATAAATCGATCGTGTCGTATAAGATGACCAAACATCTTTCCTCTTCTAATATCGGTTGTTTTCAATAAGTTCCTTTTTTCATTAACTAAACTAAGTACTTCTTCATTTGTCTTTTTCTCTATCCAACTTATACCTGCCATACGTCTCCAGCACCACATTTCGAATGCCTCTAAACGTTCTCGATCCTTTTTAGCCAAAGTCCATGTTTGACTACCATATAATGCTATACTCCAGATGTACGTCTTTATAAGCCGTTTTTTCAATGCGCGACTGATTTTTGAATAAAACATATGTTTTTTATTGTTATAGGCTCTTTTTACTATTATGTCAGTTTCACATCTGGAGTCTTTGGTTATAATGCTACCTAAATATTTAAATTTATCGACATTGTCTATTTTGATATTGTTTACCTTAATTTGGGTTGTTGTTGTTGGGGTATTCCTGGTTATCTGAAGTACTTTAGTTTTCTTAATATTTATATTTAGTCCTATTTCTTGAAAAATATAGCTCATGTAGGTGAGTATATGTTCCAGTTGAGATTGATTTTCAGCTATGAAATATTTTTTTTGACCATTGACTTTTATTCCACCTATTTCTGATTTTATGAAATTCTGCATAGCATTTATAATAAACATATTAAATATTATAATAATAATAATTAATAGTATGACTCACATAGCCTATAAACAGCGGACAGCTAAGGCTTCCGACAATATCTTATAGTAGGGGAGCCAAAGAAGGGATTTTGGGAAACAAAAAAATAATAATCTTCTTAATCTGATGGTTTGGAATAAAAAATATTCAAAACAGCCAGATTAAGAAAAGAATAATTTTTGTAAAAGCTTTTATTGCGAGACCGAAGTCAAGACAAATCAAATGAGCTTAAACACGATAGGTTTTCGTCGTTTCAATCTGAGTTCTTATGGCTAACTTCCGGCTCTACCATCAGTTTACCAATATGATATCGTTATATTGTACTGTCAACCTGACATGACACGACTGCATGTTTATCTGACGCGCTCGAGTAAATCCAAAAATCCCCTCTTGGGCTCCCCTACTATTATTTGTAAAGGTGTCACGCATCTTTGAAGATACGAGGAAACAGATGAACATACATACACAGCGGCGAAACACATAACCTTCCTCTTAACTTCGCCGTAGACGGGTAAAAATAATAAAGATTGAATAGATAATGAATAACAGCCCATAACCTAATAAAATACAATACAAATACTCGTACTCTATTATTGCAATTAAAGTGACATTTGTGTCATTTATGATGACAGTTCACTTTTTACACTGGGCAAAGACAATTAGGTAAATAGAAATGAATGAAAGAAAATTCAGAAAATGTACTTCATATTCCCAATAAAATAATAATTTTCAAATGAGTAAGTATTTATTTATTTGTGCAGTGTGGCTTCGGGCCTGGAATGTCCAATTCCATTTCTGCGTAAGAAACAAAATAATACTGAAACTATTATAAGGGTGAATTCAGTCAATGATACTGAACAATTTTCCAATGGAACATCGATCGAAATATGAAAAATAATTTTAGGCCTCCCATATAAGTTGACCGATAAGCTGATCCGACTTTAGATGGAAAACGAAAAAATATTTTTCATGTGTGTTTCCTGAGGAAAGTTGTTCAGTATCATGGACTGAATTCTCCTTCGAAAACTATTTAGTTTCAGTAAATTTTGTTAGACGTTACACAAACTGCGTTTGATTAATAATTATTAAGTACCTTGCTTAATCCTGCAACTAATATATAGGTTATAATTTCTTCCTGGAATTCTTCAAACCTTACAGGAAATTTCTGTCACGTTATTATGTAAGTATTATAATAATACTAGCTTTTTCCCGCAGCTTCGCTCGCGTATCCCACGGGAACATTACTTTTTTCCGGGATGAAAGGTACCCTATGTTACTTCTAGTACCTCCCAGGATATGTGTACAAAGTTTCATGATGATTCGTCAAGTAGTTTTTGCGTGAAAAGGTAACAAACATCCACGCTTTCACATTTATAATATTAGTAAGGATTTGATCGATGGTATTGAATACATGATATCGCAAACGATACTAATAATAGTGTCACTGCAAGAGCAAGCTATTTTTAGATTAGTAGGTAGAAATGTTTATCAGCACGTATGTAATTTAAAAATAGATATGTAATAGGTATAGCCGACGTCTTTGGTAATTTCGCCATTCCCGATAAGTGGTAGCGTGGCCGAGCGGTCTAAGGCGCTGGTTTAAGGCACCAGTCTCTTCGGAGGCGTGGGTTCGAATCCCACCGCTGCCAGTATTTTTTTATTTACAGCCCTTAGTTATTGCTACTGTATTAAAGGTCGCTGTGGGTTAACGCCTCTACCTACAATGCTCTACATACATGTGAGTTGTATTTATGTATAATTTGTTGTAACGGTATTCTTAAATATTACCCTAGAAAGGATAAGTAAGTCACCATTGCACTTTGAAATTGCCTAGTCGCCCTGTTTCCACTGGGATAAATGAGGTAGAATTACTCTTAAAGCTGTCTTAGAAATCAGGCTATTCGATTGAAAACTAGCACAAAAGCCATAAAGTACATCCAGTAAAGTCTTCTATCCAGCTAGTTATAAACACACGTATGTGTATGCGTATATTCAGGCCGAAATAAATTAACATTATATACCTATGCTATTAGTTATCAAAATGTAATTATTTTTTTCTTATTGCAATATGATAAACTTAATATGCCACTTTAAATATACCTCACAATTATCGATAATTCAAAATTAAATTTCAACATTTATTTCATATGATACTGTGATAATCACGGAATACAGAAACTAGGTGATGTTAGGGCCAATTATTAATTTAAAACAGTGATATGCAACGTTATGACATATGCGTAATAAATAGAACCACGGACTATACACCTATACTTGATCACTATAGTATAATGATACTATAATAATAGTCTTAAAACAAAAAAAAACGAAATTCCCATTGCACACCCTTCCCATCACAACTGCACACTTTTGGATGGAAATGCCGAAATATTTGTTTGTTTTTTGACTTTTACTTTAATTTATTATAATAAGTAATTTAGTATATAGCCCATAGTTCGATTTATTACGCATATTGTGTAAAGGAATATAAAGTGCTTATATTAAATTAAGAGACCACCCGCTAAAACAAAAAAAACAATACCTACAGGGCATAATTTGAAACTCGTCAGCAATAAATTAATAAGAGCTTACAAAAACCAGACAGTAGGTAGATAGGTTCATTATTTATTTAAAAAAGTTTGTAATTTATAATATTACTGCCTATTATACTATTTAATTATAATCCTACGCAAATCAAAGTTTGATAGATTACGTACGCGTACGTTATGTATGTACAAATTACTTCTATTCAGCGTGGTATCAGATTTTGACAGCATCATTAAGACATTTATCAAGTGTGTCCCTAAATCACAGCTAGAGGCAGCCGTCTGTTCAAATAAACGTACTACTCTCATTGAATCAAACAATTAACAAAATAAGTGAATCGATACTCCGCCGGTGTATAGAATATAAAGAATACAGAAGTGGCATGTCGGTATTTGGCTCGTTTGGTTTCCGATAAACTATTTTGTGTATGTGCGTGCATTGTTTACGTCCCTAGAAAGGTCTAACCAAATTCAGAACTTCCCAGATCTTAAATTATAGAGTTAGAAACGATTTTAATGAGAGGTTTTTTGTTGTTATTGTTACCATTTGACAATTAATAATATTAATTGATAAACCGGGCAAGTGTGAGGCGGACTCGTACATGAAGGGTTCTATGCCTCCGAAGAATGTTTTAAAACGCTGACAAAACACGTTTATTGTATGACTAACTAACTTTAATTTTTACTTTATCTTATTTTTAGTTTTTGTTGTAGTTATAGCGGCCATAGTAATACATAATCGGTGAAAATTTCAAGTATATAGTTAATGCCATTATAAAAATCGAGTTAAAAACACGATGTTTGTGTGACGACCCCCTTTAATTTTTAACTTTTTCTTATTTTAAGCATTTGTTATTATAGCGGCCACAGTTATTCATAGTCGGTGAAAATTTCAAGTGTCTAGCTATTACAGTTCGAGAGATAGCCCTGTGACAGACGGACAGACAGAAGGAAGGACAGACGGACAGACGAACAGACAGCGAGTAATAGGGTCCCGCTTGCAGCCTTTGGATACGGAACCCAAAAAAAAAACAAGTTGTCTCATGTTGATTATAGAAGGCGCTGCACAGAACACTTATGTCAATATTGAGAATAGCCAGAAATCGTTAAGAACTTGAGAATAATATCACAGAAAAACACACTACAACTGTGAGTGAGTGAGTGAAGTGAAATGAAATATCAATCAATCACATTCACTCTGATTAAGGCCGTACCTGAATTTTCCGGGGTCCAGTGCTGCCCCCATTTAAAATAAATCATTACAAAGAAAACGGAGACATCATTTAAAATTTTGCTACTACCAGCCCTAGTTATCCCTTCAAAGTATTTTATGAACTACTGTTTACAGTTTAAAGTGAGAACTATAAGCTTTACTACGCACATTTGCCAAAAGTGGCCGTTTTTCACAAATACTTCATTTAATAGTTTGAAGGGTTATATATCTAGGGCTTGGTAGAGAAAAAAGAAAATGATATCTCCGGCGTTTCCTTTGAAATAATTTATTTCAAATGGGGACAGCAATGGACCTCGGAAAATTCAAGTATGGTCTTAAAAAAGTCTGACAACTTTGCTTGACATAATAGTCGGACACGAGCGCCAACTATTATTATCATAAAAAGTTTTTTTAAGTAATTCCAAAAAGCCATAACTTTCCTTCTGCAATCCACTTTTTGAAATCATATCTGATAAGGAAAGCCCCGGGTTCCAAAGCAGCGCAGCTACAGATCCCACCGTGAACGCGTTAAAATAAAGGGTGTGATAGTTTCATGAGGTTTGTAAAATACTATTTACAGAAATCTGGATTTTATTTGAAACTTTTAAATGAAAATTGTGTCAATGCGCAATTGCACCCGCCTCTACCAAGCACAAAGTTTAGAGCCAGTGGTATTGTGTGTAACATCTTCATTTTACGCCTCTGCCATCAATCTCACTCAAATAGTAGACATCTTTTAATTTGCCGCATGCCTATGCCATCAATTGAATCGCTTATTATTATTCTGACATACTTACGCGTGTCTATTTTTCAATATGCGTACATTACAATGATGTCTGCTTTAAATATCGGTAAATTTTGAATGATAATCAACGCCAAATAACGATAATATTTGTAAGTAAGTAGATATACATCAGTAAACTGAGAGTCATAAAAGATTGTATTAAATATACCTACTACTTACGCGTGACTGAATGAATAGAGTTATGAAAGTTGAGAATAGCAAATTAAGATTTTCTTTATAATTTGCGATAAAATCATTTAAATGAAGTGATTGAAGATGAGGAAGAGTATGGCTTTAACCAGAATTGATAACATTTTCGAAGTTTGCTATTACTGTATCGTGTAACATATGACGAAGTGTTTGAATTGAAATCTAAATAGTTAGGCTAGAAACAAATTAATGAATGTGAATGACTGGATAAGTGGATACTTTTCTTATGACGTGAAGTAATTTACTACATGGTCATAATATACTGTGATGCTTGCATAAACAGTAATTTATTGGACTGAAAAGAGTCGTGAAAGTCTGCAAATCGGAATGGCACGATTGATAAAATGATTTACGCTCCAACTATACTAAAGAGTTAGTATGTAGTTAATATTCAGATGAATAAATTAAGTAATTGGAATAGATAAAGACACATAAAAGTTCTTAGAATTTATTCCTTATATTTATCCCAGTGGGCCAAACCTGAGGAATATGCGATTTGAAGGAAAATAATGATATGTTTAGGTAAATTAATTCTTTTATTTTTTATCTCTATTATATATAGATAGAATCCGGGCCACAATAGAGCCGTTTGTACGCAATAAAATCCATAGGGTAAAAGCCGGATAGTTGCCTAAGTAGATGCCTTAACGCGTTTTTGAATACATAGTGTATTAGTTAAAGATGTCATGTCATTAGCTATCTTAAATTATTGCAAGAGCTTCTCTAGATGGTTACAGAATCATTCAAATGGGGTGGGGTTCATATGAACAAAAATCGGCCGTAGCGAGATCTCGACAAGCGTCATAATTATATTTGTGCGTACTATTTTTTGAATATTTATTTATGTGTGCGTGGATTTAGTATTGTTTTTTTTGATGCACTGGAGTTTAAATTAGACTTTTTATAACATTTTATTGTAAGTAAAATGGTTATTATTTATTTTTTAAATAAAAAGGGCAAGTGTTCATAAAAAAAGCTTTTTCATAAAATGAGGCAACTATCCGGCTTTAACCCTATTTTTAAATTATTTAATGGGTTATTCATGAAAACTATTAACTAAAAAATTTATGCTATTTAATATAATAATAATAATATAAAATATTTTTGAAATAAAAGATAAATTAAGTAATTTTTTTTTCTAAAATAATGGAATCTGTAGATGACTGTCAATGAGAAGCGTCTTATTTACATATTTTAATGTAAAATATGTTTGGATAAGTAGATACTAATAAAGCTATGATACAAACTAAAACCAATTCCCAATAAAATTAATTCAATAGGCGTTTGATATAAATCTCCGTTGTAAATGTAACAGGAGAGGTTTGCATGCATCCATGTGCTCGGATGAGCGTACGGCCGTCGTACCGTACGCTACAGGTGCTCTCTCATTTATCCGTCACTCGCGGCACGGGCGAGACACATCGCGTATCACGTTCGCGAAGCATTCGAAACGATCGACACTCGAATACACTCCGGAATAGACCTACTCCAAATTTTGACGCTCCATTTAAAACTAAATTAGTGATGGCCAGTATATTGTGAATGTGTTTTCAAACACAAACATAGAAATGTATTGTTCCTGTATTTGAGAAATTCGCTCGGTCGCAGAATCCATTCTTCGGTAAGTTTTTTTGTTGCTTTCATTATTTATTAAGTAATTATGTACCTATATTTTACAGCAAATCTTTTTTTTATGTACACGTTAAATATTTTATAAAAATTGAAAAAGTTTGTATTTGAGCAAAAAAATACATATCATCGATTTCACTTTTATAATGACGGATTAGATTACAAGCCAAAATATTTAGAGGTCCAGCTGTTATGATAAATATTTAATTAAGGCAATGTACACGAGATAGTCTAATTTGTCAAATTACGTTACGTAAATACGTAACGTAATTTGACAGCTATTCTATATGAAAGTGATCACGAAACTTGATTTATATGCGTTCGGGAAAGTGGTCGAATATATCGTAGCCTTTATTGGCAGATGCTATCATGGTGCAGCTGACTGCATCTCGTGAAAGAAAGAATATAATTAACCAATCACGCACCACGAAGAAGTGTTAGAGAAATTTTCCTTTTCTATTTTCAAAGAGCTGAGAACGATATTGTGCTCTAAGTTCTACGTCACTCACATCAGGGTATTGTTATACTCGACTGTTGAATGTGTAATGAGTGAATTTAATAATTGGCGCTTAGTACGTAATTTACGTAAACAAATGCTTGTAATTTAGTAGGCATGCGTGTTTTATTTATTAACTTAATTTTATAATGTGCTAACATGTAGAGCGGTAACACTTGAATTATAATTGTTTTATAAATTTTAAGTACTTACCTGTTTCAATAAATTCAATAAAATGTTCTGCTACTTCCCTAAGGCGAACTGGTAGACCATGCTTAGCATTAACTTTTATCCTTTGTATCACAATCGTTAGATTATTGTGCAACAATTATTCAATAAATAAATAAAATTAAATATCTACAGGTTTCTCAAGTTTATAATTTTTTTTTTTTTAGATTTATTCTTTTATCATTAATTCAACATTAATTTATCAGCGACATGCTTCTTCAAAATATAATATTAATATAAAAGACGCTGCCTAATTAACGCATCACATTTTTCTACTTAGGGACTTAATTTTATTAAAGTAATGAAAATTTATAAAAGTTAATAAAGTCTAATAATTCTGTTTCATTTATGTATTGCTATAATTTTTTGTTCAAAAAAGCTTTAATACTATGAACATCTAACAAAATAGACGTCGACGTGGTGAAACGAAATAGTTTGGAATGTGTAACTAATAATATGTTACAGAACGTGCATTATTAATTGGTTAAATGTAGTTACTTTGAAAATAATAAAAACCGATTATAACGAATCGGACTCGTACATCAATGGTTCCGTACGTTATGAATGCTAGAAAAACACGTTTCTTGTATGACGAATCCCTTTAATTTTTTACTTTTTACCCAACCACGGCAAAGCCTCCGGAAGGGTAATGACTTTTGCAGTCTATCCGAACTGCTTATGTAATTTTTACAAATGGTCAATCGATTCGTCACTATCGTCCGGGTGACATAGGCTAAATTTTGTATATATAAAATAAATATGATGAATGTTACAAACAAAAAACCTTGGTTGGTTTAAAAAAAATTGCTTCAATATTGAGTGGGGTTTCAAAAGTATTCAAAAAGTACTCTTATTTAAAAAATGTATAGATTGCTAGCCGTAAATAGCTGCATTCATTGGATTATTAAAACTAATTTTAGTAAGAATTTTTCTGTAGTCAGGTATTAGTTTTAATAACGTATATCTTGTTAGTATTAAATCAACCACAGTAATACATAATCGATGAATAATAAATTTCAAGTGTCAAGCTATTTGAGAGAAAGAGTCCTGTGACAGACAGACGGATAGACAGCGGAGTCTCAGTAATAGGGTCCCGTGGGCACCCTTTGGGTACGGAACCCTAAAAACTTACACGTTACCGCTCAACGTACTTTAGCATTGACGTTACAAAGCGTTGATGTATTAAATATTACTAAGCAACTATATTTGTAAAGGAACGTTTATGCACGTTGACATGATAAGACATTGTAAACAATTTAAGTAAGTATGTCTATCTACAGTATACAACGTCAATTAACGTTGACGTGTCCGAACGTTCTTGTTCTTTAGCTGCATGTAAAATAAATTATACGTTGCAAGGCGCATTTTTTTAACCGACTTCAAAAAAGGAGGAGGTTATCAATTCGACTGTATGTTTTTTTTTTTAAATTTATTTTTAATGTATGTTTGTAACGCGATATCTTAGCCAATTGTAAACCGATTTTGATGATTCTTGTTTTATTTGAAAGCCTTTACTACCAAGTTGGTTCCATTTTAATTTGGTAAAGATATGATGAAGGACTTTGGAGGTATGGAAGGACCTCCCTAAAAAAATTGAAGTCGGTTGTTTTTTTTGTTAAAAATTTAATTATGACACACCATAGTTGAGTAAATACTCTATGCTCGCGCGAAAGTGTTCAGTATCAAAAATATTTATTTTAGCAAAGTAGCGCATCTAAAGTGATAAGATTGACATGCAAAATTTAACTTATAAAATATTTAAATTTTGACAGAATTATGAATATATCATTGCATATATTATGCAAATTTAAAATTTAAAAAAACGTAACATCAGTATATACTCATATTGATATTAGATATGTATTTATTTGTTTAGCATATAAATTGTCTGTTTTTAACGAATATTTGCGGTGTTTTATAACTATTAATCTTAATTTTCGTCTTAACAGTAGCTATTTTGGGGTCAATTCGGTTGTTTCATGGGTCAAATATAAAATAAGATAAACTGTTGTTGTAATTAATGTTATTTGTAACAATTCATTAATATATAAACATTAAGATTTATTTAAATGTGTACCAAAACATTTAATGTTAATTAATACAGATGAATGTGGGTTATACTCGTTTCGCGGTAGGAATTAAGTTTTTAATAGAATAGTTAAGAAGGCACGTTAAAAAACATCATAAGGATATGCTACAAGTGGGATGAACTTAATTTAGAGTTGCAAAATACTTTTAATGTGCTCGATATTGATAAAAATACTCCAGACGATAATATTTGCTGCACTAGAACAATAAAATATTGATAACACCTAAATGCAATTACTACAAAACATTATTTAAAATCCTCTTCCCGGCAGAATAGAATAGGACCGCTCCAAGTCTTTCCGTGGATGTCGTAAAACGCGACTTAGGAAACACAAGCTAAACAAAGCTTATAAACATCAATTAGACCTCTCCAACCCGTCTGGCCAGTGTGGAGAGTGTAGGCCAAATTCTCTGGCTACTCTGACTTCGTATGTCTCTAGTAGTACAGAGAGGATCGTGCAGTGATCTGCAGTGGAGACTAAAGAAGACCTGATGATGATGATGATTATTTACAATAACACAACAACCAGGACCTGCATTTAATGTAAAGCGAAGGGTCAAACTCTCCTCAATCATAACATAGTACATTTTAGATATTCTGTTTGTGTACCAATCCACTAGGGAAAGAAAAAATATATTCATTTAACAAAAGCTCATTACTTTTACGAAAATATTGACAGATAGATTCAAAAAGTAATATTATAAGTGCTTTAATTTGACGACCTCCGTGGCGTATTGGTTAACATCCTGGTCCGACACTCGGAGGGTGTGGGTTCAATCCCCAGCCAGGCCAAGTTGAAAAATGGCCTTTTTCAAATTGTCCTAGGTAATGGGCGTTTTTTATATAGGTATGTAACATTTATTAACGTTGACTGAGTATCCCATGACACAAGTTTAAACTTATTTTGCGGGTATATGATATTTGCTTTGGGGCTAACACAATCAGTATGATTTGCCTACATCTATTTGTTTATTTAATTTAGCAGCGTTTTCAGATCATGTTGATACTTTTTCATCACTATATCTATTTATTTATTAAATTTAGCAACATTTTCAGATCATGTTGATACTTTTTCATCGCTATATTATAGGTACCGAAATAGTTGGCAACAAACACATTGAAAAGAAAAAAAGGCCAACATAATAAGACTCTACTGCCTCTACCTTCTGATTTATGCCCATTTCTCCACTTGAAAAAAAAAACTTATTGTCTCATAAGTATTCACTCATGACTGTTTCTGATAATATTGTTCCGGTGAGTTCCCACAAGCGATAAAAACAGCTCTCGATAATTAAAGTCTGCGGGCATGTACTTACTTAGTATTTTCCTCTGGTAATTTCAAAGCGCGCTGGAAGAATTATGAAGCGATCAATGTTGTGTAAGAAGTAATATTTCCTTACAACGTTACTTGGGAAGAGTAAATAAAAAAGTTCGAAAAAAAATGCTTAAGTAACTTATCTTAATATTATACAATACAATACAATACCCTTTAATGCACAAAAGAAAAATACAGGACATAATTATCTTAAAAACTAGGAAATGTGGAAAAGACGGCCTTATCGCTAATTATACCTAACAATTAAACTTTATCTTACAACCCACAGACTCTCTGTATAGAGTTAAGTTCGCCTATTGTTCTGTACAATTTGTATTTGATGGACAATAAATATTAAATAAAATAAAACTAAATTTGTTCTACCACTAGGTATGCCTATACCTAGTGGTAGCACAAATTTAGTGACAGGTGAAAATCGCTTCCGGGTCAGAATAGGACCACTTTATCTCTTCCTGTGGATGTCGTAAGAGGCGACTAAAGGACTTAAGCACAAACATCTCATGCTACAATTGCATTCCCAAGGAACCCTCCTTGGGAATGTTGGGCGGCGGCTAGTTGTAAAACTTTTCACAAAAATACATTCCCATTCTGTATTTGCCTGACCTGCTGCCTGACGTCAACCCAAACAGGCAGACGTCAGGCAGGCGGCCGGTCGTAAAATTACAGCCGAACCATTTTAACTGTTCCGGCAATTTCTTCTCCACTTTGCAAGGTCTTTTGGCATCCTTGGGTGACCATTGACGTGCATTTCATATTTGAGGAGGAAAAAGCGGGAAAGCGCACCCCGGGCTTCGAAGCAGCACAGCTGAGGATGCAACCGGGAACGTGCTTAGACGAAGAAGAATTATGCTACATAATATCGATCGAATTTCACTTTGTAAGTTCGTTTGATCTTAAATTATTTTGTACTTACTGTAAGGAGAATAAAACAACACAATTAATGTCACATTGTCATAATAATATCAATTTTTGAACCTGATTTAAGATTTACGAATGCAGAAAACCTGATAATAAGAGCGCTACTTGACTCCAAGCAACTGTGACGTCACAAATTTAACTTGCAAGATTTGACCCACAGATTTGATCCAAAAAACAACAAACAGGGCAAGCTAAATAAAAGCTTGTTAAAAACATAAAAAACGAATTGAACCTCCTCCTTAATTGAAGTCGTTTAAAAATAGTATCTGATATGACCATTTATCTTTGTCTGCAAATTTTTGTTGTTTGTCAATAGCGCAGCGTATCCATTTCGATCCATGTATTTCTTCAATTATATCTTTAATAACGTACTTCCACTTAATGACTAAGGTACTTGTACAAAGTTTGCGGTAACGCCTTATAGCACAGAGGCGGTAACTTGGATATGGTGGCCATTGGCCAATGTGGCTGGCTAACGGTCCACGAGGTGTTCCGATCCCCACTTAGCTACTGTTCTACCTATGACGCACAATTGACCTGGAAAACCCAAGCTTTTGGGGTATTTGCTTAATGATTAGGTTTACCTAACAAGGTAACTATTAACAACTACTTATCTAAAGTTTTATTCGAAGAAGCTTGGTTCTTCTAATTAAACTTTAGATAATAAAATGTACCAGGCATGAAAGAGTTATTTTTAATATTTACTAGAGAAATGCCTGCTGTCGCAAGAGTATAAATTAAACATGTAAACCTTCCTCTTGAATCACTCTATCTATTTATGAAAACCGCATTCAAATCCGTTGCGTAGTTTAAAAGATTTAAGTGTACATACATACAGACGGCGGGAAGCTAATTTGTTTCATACTATGTATTGATGACTTGAGTTTCTAGGAGAAGTCGTCAGCAGTCGTGACATTCTGTCAGAATTTGTCTAAAACTAGTTGGCTGATAAGTGTCTGACAAGATTTGAGATCATATTCTGTTAGAAAAGCCTTGTATATTCTTTCATTAACCATGATTGAGGGAGAAATCAGAGAGATTGGGGAGAAAGGGGGTCTCATTGGATGGAGTAATTTGTTTAATCTATGTCGACATCCAGTTAGACTTCAATTCCTAGCTCACACCTCCTCGTGGTATCCTCTAAACTAACGTGACAGCGCGGCGTTTTACTCTTTCTCTTAAATTTAAAAATCTAGCTGTTTCACTCACACAGCCGTCCATTCCACATACCTAAAGTGTCAAAAACATAACCTATCCTTCATAAAATTAACACTTCAGGTCACAAATCACATGGTACGGTAGCGGGCTTATAGCGGTTAGTTAGTCAAAAAGCACACCCCAGGCTCTGAAGCAGGACAGCTAAGCAACTTCAAGATGAAGAAGGTTTTTAATGAGATTTCGGTAAATTATTGACTAGTTACTAGTGAGTTAGCATTCACATTAAACATAACCCGTCAATGGACCACACAAGTCGCCGTTACCTATTATGGCTGATTTGGTAACGGAAGACAACAGTATAGTGTCCACCTTACTTGAGCCGCTATTACATCTGTCAGTCCAGTATACATTGCGTGTTTATAAATACGATATTCAAATTGTTAATTGCAAAATAGCAATATAAATGGAATCGCACGAAGAATATAAGTCTACGTGTAATAGCGACTTTTGACGGGATTTTTATTTAGTTGGGTAGATTTAGGTTTTTTTTATTGCCCTAGTTACCCAATTTGGTTATACTCGTACAAGCCGGCTCCTAACATTATTATTTTAACTTTTTTACGAACTTCATAGCCATTGCATGGCCACCAACTTTGCACGCAATTTCGTCGTGGTTGCCTAGATAACGTTTTTGGACATAGCCTTAAACTTGTTGGTCTCTACCTAGAAGCACAATTCGTTTTTATCAGCACCACCTGTAGGTTAACTGGTGGTAAATAAAAGACAAAGTACACAATGTACAGAGGAAAGTTGAGATACCTGTGCCTCCTCACGAAGTGCGCGACGCGCGCGGTGGCACAGGTATCTAATTAACCATCTGTGCTAGTTGCATACACAATGTCGGCTTCAGAAACATTTATCCACAATAAATATTTTGGTGTAAATTTTGGACGATAGGCACATTCTGAATAAATATCAAATTATCAATTATTAAAAATGTACCTAAAACATATAGGTATTTTAAGATATTTTACTTTTATATACATCCATTTATAGACCTACAAACAACAGTACACAAATATTTTATAAATTCATAAACCCTACATAGACTACATAAATAAATAATACTCTGTGAAAATTTGTGAAGATAATGAGATTATTTATTATTCTATACCTCCCATATAGTTTTGATGCAATAAAGATTTTAACTAACTTGAGCCTAACCCATCGATGGACCACACAATTAAACCCCGTACGCGCCGTTACCTATTATGGCTGATTTGGTAACGGCAGCGTAACAGCCGTAGCGTCTACTTTACTTACACGCGATTTTCTTAACGATTTTAACAGATTCAGCTATAAACTTTACTGTTAAGGCCGTTCTTTACAGTAATTTAATGCCTTAAAAGGCTATTGGTTGTAGTCGACTGTCTCCAATGTGTGTGTGTGTGTGTTTGATCGTTTTAGTTTTTACCAGCTTTTATTTAGCCTCTTTGATTCATTATTTTATTAAAACTATCGTGAGATAGCTCCATAATTAAGTAATTTAAAAGTGTTGACTCACCTTTGTTGGTTGTCGGTTGTGATTGGTACGGTCGCCGTTCCTTACACTCGCCCTGAAGATGGTCGTCTAAATCGGTCGCAACCTGGTCGGCATTCTCTTTGATTATTGTTTGGAGAACTTAACACTACAACTTTTAGTAAAATTGACATTGTGTCCTTTGCACAACGCTTCAGTAAATACTGTTACCTTATTTATACAAGAAAACTGTCGAAGTCAAAGCTACTTCATAAAATAGTGCTCAGTTTTCGAAACTAAAAAACAAATATTCTATCTAGATGCAGAAAATGTAATTGTTAGTCGATAAAATATAATATTCCAACTTGCACTTTGTTATAGCTTCCCCAAACCACGTAGAATCGATGTCTATCCTTAAATCTATGGTTATCAATAAAAAATAAAAAATAGATTTACTTATAGACAACATCTTATTGTTATAGCTCTGTCGATGTGTTCGATTTTCTTCTAAGTATATACTTAGTACCTTATATGAATTGAGTCCGATTGTACCCCATTTGAAACCTTATATAATAAGAGCTCGAATAAAAAGGAATATTATTAGGTAAAATATCGGGAATACTGAAATTTTACCAATAATTCCTGTAAATAATTCTCATAAAGTAGAGATTGCCCTGCAAAAATTATGGCCGAAGAAAGATTGATCAATTCTATTGATTATGAATGCATTTAAAATTGTGTGTTTTCTAGTGATAATGAAATGTTATCGTGATAGTTTTACTTGTACTAAGCATTTAACTAGGTTAAATTTTTTTTCTTTACATTCTTCATTTATACGGTTTTTTATTAAATATTTTTTTCTTTTTTGTATTTCTCTGTTATGATAATGTTGCTTTCAATTATTTACTATGTTGGTGACGAGTCCTGGTGACCCGTAATACAGGTTCTTCGGAAACCTAGCACGGGCACCAGTTCTCCAAATCTTTTGTTTTATTGACTACAAATATGTATATACTAATTACCTTTTAAGTTAGAGTAACTAAGATGTTTTTGTGGAGAAAATTAATAAAACATTTTATTATTATTATTATTATGTCGGTACGCTTGTCAGCCACGGGTCCATGGGGACCCGGTCCTTTGAGGCGTTCATGGGGCCAAAGCCAACATGAAGAGGCCTTTTAGTACCTTTTTATCTAAAAAGTGAGATGGCTGCATCTATGGAGGTCTATCCCTTAATATATCATTGAGATGCACTAACGGACAGTCCACCATAGCTGCTGAACTATTGCCAGGGAGGGATTTACTTGGTTTAGGCTATGTGGATGGGATGTTAGTGGACCGGATAACTGGGTTATGGAGTAAGATACGGACATCTACCTAAAAATCTCTCACAACAATTTAAGCCTGGTAGATGGTGACTTGCTGCTCGTTGGCTACACTGCCTGTGGGCACCCTAACTAGCCACGAAGATGCGGCCAGGGCGCAACACATTGTGAGCAGCTAAGGGTGTCGAGAGGTGCGGCTCCGGTTTCACCATCACGGGGCTTACCCCCGAGAGCGGGTTTCCCCGTTATTACGCCATTACGTGCAATACACTTCCACCCTGGAGCGTATGTTCTGCTCTTGCGACTCCACTCTGGCCGGCCGGTTAAGGCAAGACAGAGGCGGGGGGTGTGTAACTGTGTGTATGGTCCCCCTGGAGGTTGGGTCCGTGGTGTCGCCACTCACCATCAGCTCGCCACAAGCTGCCCTGCATTGACTGACTACACTGGAAATCCAGTGGGTGATGGGGTCGTCACGTCCCGATTATTATTATTATTATTATTATTTTATACCTACGTTCGAAGATTTCTCTACTTTTTGAATACAACGAATTCTGAGTTGTTTCTGTCTAAAATATATACCCTATCACGTCTTTATCATGTATGAGACAGAGTATTTTGGGTTTGGGTTAGCAGTCAGAGCCCAGGGCGGCAAGACCCTTTAAGCGCGTGATGGTGGGCGAGAAAATGGAAAAAATCAAAATAGCGATGGGTTGATAGTCGCATCGCCTATTAAGATGATTCGCAATTTCGCCTATTCCTTCGATCGGCTTTTGCGCGAGAATAGAAGCGACTAGTACGTTCTAAGTTTTTTCTTTTCTGCCAGACCAGTACGGAAGAATCTCTGCCTGAAAAGCAAAACATGTTTTCATCTCGAGACAAATATGTCTAAACGACGGAAATGCTTGCATGAGTTAGAATGGTAATTAAAATTCTTGCTTCACGGATGACTGAGAAGTGATCCGTTACTGAGCGAGCACTCAGCAACTAAGTTCTTAGCCTTTGTTTTAGCTAAAATCTTTTTATGAAACAAAGTAAAGGAATTTTCAGCATTTGTCTCTTTCCACTCGATCGACGACTTTTAAAGTGGTGGTGAGTATATCACATTCGCCACCACCGCGTCGTCCCCACTGGGGACGAATGGGAATAAATATTATTGATATAATTATAAAAACGAAAATTCCACACACACACAAGAAAATAGTGATCTGATAATGGGAATCAATAAACGGACAAGTGCGAATCGGACTCGTAAATGAAATGTTCCGTACCTCCGTACAATGTTCTAAAACGCTGAAGTAACAAGTTTCTTGTATGACGCCCCCCCCTTAATTTTTAACTTTATCTTATTTTTAGTATTTGTTATTATAGCGGCCACACTAATACATAATCGGTGATAATGTCAAGTGTTAGTCATCATCAAGCCGCTATTACGGTTTAAGAGATAGAGCCCTGTGACAGACAGACAGACAGACGGACAGACAGCGGAATCTCAGTGATAGGGTTTCGTTTGCACCCTTTGAGTACGGAACCCTAAAAAACAAAAATTGCTATGTCAATGATTTTTGTTTTCCCATGAATTTTCTCATTTCTGATTCTATCCCGTAGACAAACACCGAACATAGTTTTCCAATAAATAAAAAAAAAAAACTAAATAAAGCCACAAATACAATGCACTGTTTTGTAGTCCCCACTGGGCCCTAGGGCTTAAGTGAGTGGTTCCATTACTAGCGATAGAGTTTAAATTATAATTCTGGCCTCAATTTCTGCTTGAGAAGCTATTATAAGCTTTTGTACTGCTGACAAACTTATATAATATACCATGGACTGCCATCGAATTAAGTTTGGTATGTTATATCACCTTGTATTTAGTAGTTTATAACTGTGCATTTTTCTACTACTTCGATAAACTGTTTATAAAAATATTATATATTTTTCATCTTAGCGCGTTTCCGATTACATCCTGCGACCTCCATGGTGTAATGGTCAACACGCGAGTCCGCCAATCCGGAGGTTCTGGGTTTGATCCCCAGTCTGGGCAAGTTGGAAAATGGCCTTTTTCAAATTGTCCTGGGTATTGAGTGTTTATCTATTGTATATATTATAAAATATAGTATCGTTGAGTTAGTATCCCATAACACAAGTTTAAAAATTACTTTGGGGCTAGCTCAATCAGTGTAATATGTCCTTATATATTTATTTATTTAGGTATTTTTCCTCAGTTTCGGCGTGCTGCTTCGGAGCCCGGGTGCGCTGTCCCGCTTTTTCTTCTCCAAATATAATATGCATATCAATCGATGGTCAGAAATAGGTTAAATGATTTGGCTATAGTTTTACGACCGGCCGCCTGCCTGACGTCAATGTATTTGTGTGAAAAGTTTTGCAACCGTCTGCAACCCTCCTTGGGAATGCATTTTTTTCTATTTAAACGAGGTTGCCTGGAAGAAATTGCTTAGCGATAAGGCCGCCTTTTGCGCATTTCCTAGTTTTTAAGTTAATTATGTCCTGTTTTTTACTTTTGTGCAATAAAGGGTATTGTAATGCAATTGAAGCGCGAGATTTGTGCTTAGTCGTAAATCGCCTCTTACGACATTCACAGGAAGAGATGAAGAGATCCTATTGTAGGTCGAAGCCACACGGGAAATTTTATATACCTATATTTGGGTGTTTATCTAGGTATACTTCACAAACTATGTAGGGATGTATACTTGTATTATCCAAATATATAATATCGTTTAGTTAGTATCCCATAACACAAGTTAAAAAAAAACTAACTTTGGAGCTAGCAAATAATACAAATAGCAGCGATTCATCGAATACCTGTATAAATATATAGGGACAAATCACATTGATTGCTCAATCTGTGTGATTTGTCCATATATATTTATATTTATTCTGTATGAAGTGTAGTTACAAATACTGTTTTTTCTTTTTATTGATGAACTTTACATGCTGTAAATCTCATTGTTTGGCAACTTTAGCTCTCTCTGTGCAGTCTCACGATGTTTTCCAAATTTACATAGATCATCCGCCTATCGTCTTAGGTCGTCCTTTTTTGTTTCGACCGCACAGAGTAGGTACAATTTTGTGGTTGAAATGTATTTTTTAGTTAAAACTAACATGAGACATAGACGTTACTAATATGGGGATAAACGGGTAACCCACGTAAACAGCTACTGGCTGACATGTTTCGACCTCATCCGGAGGACTTCCTCAGGGCGAATGTTATTCGCTACACCTACACGAAGACATCCTGAGCCAACACAGTGTGTATCACATTCACCCTGAGGAAGGCCTCCGAATGTGGGCTAGAAGCAGACGTACCCGTTTACAACCATTACTAATATAAAGCTTTTAAGGTAAGTACATTTAAAATGTTATACCTATCAAATAGCCTTCTGTACTCTTATCTTACTCCTGTATTTCTGTCACTCGGTCAAGGCGATCATGCTCATCTCAATTCAGAAATTCAAGATGCTCTACAAGTATTGACGCTTTTTTGTAACGCGTTCTAATTTCAAGGATGTCTCTGAATTGGAAAATGTTAATGGTGCAGAACGTAGGACGAACGCACTCGTAGAAAATAAATTATATTTAACTACTTTTCAACTATCGCGTTGCATCATAACTATATGTCTGCATGCGGGAATTAACGCAAAATAATAACATACATTTTTAATTTATTTTGGCTGACGTTTCGTTAGGATTACACTGAAGGTGGTCTCAGACACGTAATAGACACAGATAAAAAATATGACACATAATTATTACAAAAAACTATTACCTCTACCCGTAAATGTGAAAAATAATTCGCCGTAGCCAAGTGGCAAAAAATAACAAAGCCAATTCGTAAATTTAAAAATTTGTACTTTCGTGCGAAATAATCAAATGCTCATAAATATTCGAACAATCAAACGAACACGCTCTACTTGTAATTGTAACACGGACAATGTTATCCATGTAGGTAGCGAAAATTGGAACTAACAGTCATCATAATCAGTTGACAATATTGTACGGCTAGTAGCGCCACCGTTGCCCGCAAAGAAAACTGTGTCGTAAAATGGTGCCTGTAGACATCACGACTTCACTACTGACTGACTGAATACAAATGTGATATTAATTGTGGGGAACTAGATGACCTCCCAGTCGGGTTTTTAATGTTTAATTCGTTACAACATTTTATATCGTTATTGAATATTCATGGATTGTTGTGACTCAATGCCTGAATTGTTTCTTTTATATTTGCATTGGAATATACGTATTTATTTTTCATGAAATCATTTGCTAACATTCTTAAAATTATCGGATTTTTTAACGGAATTTCGAATTAAGTTACTTATGTATTTTTTTTGCAAGTATAATTGTAATTGGCAAGTATATTTTTTACGTTCCCTAGGACTAAATATGCAGTCTATTATAATTAGAATAGGTATTTATGGGTATAAAAAAAACACAATGACTAATTAGGTAATTTTAAAACGCGATAAAAATATCAATCCTTGGCGATTTAACATTACTTTTCCTCATTACACAGTCTGATTATGATCTTACTGAATAGCTCTAGGCTCATTGTAAAGTTATGTTTAAAAGCTTCTAATAACCATTGAATATTTTAAATCATAATATTAAACAAAAAATCACATGTATATTCCTATATCACTGATATATATATACTTACTAACTTGTAGATCGATACGATCAGCCTTGACAGCTGAACATCCACGCAGTTCATCAGTCTGACAGAGACCAAGATGGATGTAATTTCGTTGAAATAATCTAACTCAATCCAAAACCAGTTCTTGCTTTCAGTTTCTGTGTACGCCTGGATTTCTTTTCGTTTATCAAATCGAAAGAGAAACATATATAAAACATTCACTACTACAAGTCAAATAAACCTGTTAAATGTAGTGACATGTTTCGATTAGCTGATACTGTTGATACAGATTATCAAAAGGCCGAAATTGCGTCTGTGCATGAGACGCATACCAATGTCACAGAATATGGAGAAGTCGCATGTACGAGTATACGCGTCTTAACGCCTATAGACGTAATCAATAGTTATTTCTATTGTGTCTGGCTTAGTGTCCATCAATGAGTTAAATAATTTTCCTAGTGAGAAAATTTTGACAGCTAGTTTAGTCTTGTCTACCGACGAGGTTAGCTCTCAATACAAAAAGAACTTCAGTCTATGATACTGAATACGTTCTCTAAGAAAGAAATGGCGAAATATTTAAAAAAAATCGCAGTTAGTTGATCAAGTCTATGTAAAGTGGAATTAATTAGTAATAAATGGAAACAAAGATTTGACATCTTATACCTGTAGATAATCTGTGTAAAGAGTTGCCGTTAGGGATGTAACTTTTATAAGTGAAAAAGTGAGTGTATGGTTTTGTATTAAACGGGAATTTTACCTACCTTTATGCTCTTTTCGTAATTCAATAATTATATCTTTGACATTACTTGAAGTCTACAACTGCTGGACATAGGCCTTAATAAAAAATAATGTATAAAATTTCACCTACTTCATTTCGTAAAAATTTTGTCAATTCTTCATGTATTTTTTAGGGTTCCGTACCCAAAGGGTGCCAACGGGACTCTATTACTGAAACTCCACTGTCTGTCCGTCTGTCACATTATGTATTATTGCGACCGCTTTAACAAAAAATACTAAAAATAAAATAAAATTAAAAGGGGGTCGTCATAAAAGAAACGTGTTCTTTTCAACGTTTTTAACTCTATCATTATAATGGCATTAACTAGAAATACTTGAAATTTTCACCGATTATGTTATGTATTACTATGGCCGCTATAACAATAAATACTAAAAATAAGAAAAGTTTAAAAATTAAAGGGGGTCGTCATACAAGTAACGTTTCTTCGTTTTAAAACATTGTACGGAGGTACGGTAAGTGCGAGTCAGACTCGTACATGAAGGGTTCCTCATGTACGAGTCTGACTCGCACTTGTCCGGTTTATTATCTAAACTTTCGATGCTGCAATCTTCTAGTACGATTTTTGATTTTGCTTCTCATTCGTAAACGGAATAAGTAGGTACATATGCACCGAAGCCGCTGGCTGTGTTTCTTTTAGAAACCCATTTCTATTCTCACCTTACTTTGTGCCAATGTGCAAATATCTCTGAGATTTCGATCGTGCATGGTTCGTGAATGGATGCATGTCGAATACTGAAGAGCAGTGACAGTGGAGTAAGATAAATACGGCTATTTGAATATCGTGTCGTTTCGAGGTATGTCTGGTTGATTTTGAGGTATCTACCAAATATTAGGTCCTTACATATGAAATTGCCGTTCAGTATCAAAAAAGTGAAACAAGTTTTTTTTAATGAAATTATTATTTAATCAATCAAAGTATGCGCCGTTGTTATCGATACACTTCCGCCATTTTATAGGCAGATCATTGATAAAAAAAAATCCTGGGAGCGAGAGTCTATGAACTGTTTAAAGGCGGTTTTGACTGCTTCATCAGATTTGAAATTTTTTCCTTGTAAAAAGTTATCCAAATTTTGAAAAAAGTGGTAATCGGTTGGGGCAAGATCTGGAGAGTATGGTGGGTGACGCAGAGGTTCCAGTCGCAGCTCCTCTAACTTGGCGATCGTTTGATGTGCAGTGTAGCGTTATCCTGAAGGAGCAGTGGGCTAGAGCAATTCATCAGTCTCGGTTGTTTAATGGCGAGCTTTTCCATCATTGTTTGCAATTGTTGGCAATACAAGTCTACAGTAATCGTCTGGCCTGATCTCAAGAAGCTGTAGTGGATAACACCAGCACTGGTCCACCAAACACTAACCAGAATCTTCTTTTTGGTCAGTTTTCGCTTAGGGCAAGGTTTTGCCGGTTCTCCAGGGTCAAGCCATTGTGATGATCGCTTCCGATTGTCGTACAGGATCCATTTCTCATCACAAGTCACGATACGATTCAAAATCCCCTCATTATTGTGGCGATTAAGCAAAGAAACGCAGCAAGCAACGCGTGTTTGTTGGTTTGCTTCAGTCAATTCGAGCGGTACCCACTTTTCGAGTTTTTTAATTTTTCCGATTTGGCGCAAGTGGATAAGTATCGTTTTGTCACTTACGCCGAAGGCTGCTGCTAATTCAGAAGTGGTTTGAGATGGATCCGCTTTCACTATCGCCTTCAATTCTTTGTTATTCACTTGAGTATCAGGTCGTCAACGAGGCTCATTGTGTACATCGAAATTTCCAGAACGGAAACGTTGAAACCAAAAACGCACCGTTCGTTCGTTAGCGGTGCCTGGTCCATACACGTCGTTAATTCTTCGAGTCGTTTCTGCAGCACTGGTGCCACGGTGGAACTCGTATTCGTAAATACCGCGAATTTTCAATTTGTCCATAGTTGTTGTTATAGCAATGTTGAAACTCAAACAAATGATGTTAAAACAAATGAAATACGAATTTTAAAACAATATTTTTCTGGCTTTATTTCGAAATAAATTTGAATTTGGAATTCCTAATGAAACGCAAGATATTTGATTTTAAAGTTGCCAGTATTGAAAATCAGCAATTTCATATGTAAGGACCTAATACTTAAATGCATTTTTACCCGATTACGGCGAAGCCAAGGAGTGTATGTTCAATACATACATTCATAGTGGTGAAACACACAACCTCGTATCTTCCATGATATCCATAGTACATTATTAAATTAAGAGGTAAGAGCGATTCGGCTGTCCGCTGGTAGCGCCACACTAAAGTCAATATGGCGCCCTCTATAGGTCGTAAAGTGATGAATTAAAAATCATGCCCATTTTATTTCTGAGCTTGCATGTTTGTCCAGTTAGACAAACATACTTTTAAACTTTATATATTGTAAGTAATAAATTACCAGCGCTCAATCCCGAGCATAGTCGCCTGGATTGGTGAAAAATGAATGTCAGATGCCTTTAAAGTCAGCTTGAAAAATCTGATACCAGTTTTGGTCACTTGTCACACGAAAAACAAAACAAACAAACAGAAATTCCGCCAATTGTACCAAATTTTTATTGTGGCACAATACAGTTTTTGTAAATAAATAAATAACTACCTACTCATTTAAGTACCTAAATATACTCACTCTTTAACTTAAGTACTTACTCCGTGTATCGTACAGGGAGTCCAGTGCTGCCCCCATTTGAAATAAATTATTAGTAAGGAAACGGAGATATCATTTATAATTTTGAGCTAGTGAAACCTAGATAACCCTTCAAATTATTTTATGAACCATTATTTACAGTTTTAAGTGAGAACGTTAAGCTTTAGTTTGCATTTTTGCAAAAAGGCTCCGTGTATCGTCTTAAACATTATCTAAGTTCAGGGCCTTAGTAAAGACTATAGAAATAATTAAGTATGAGTATAATTGAGATTGTAGGGACGTAATTTGTTTGAGTATTAATAATCCTAAGGCGCAAAACTGCATAAATGAAGTGATTACAGGGAATGCTTGTTTTATTTTTAATAATATTCATGTAACAACATTTATAGGTTGTTAAAGTTATACGAGTAAGTCACGATCACAACTTATCCTATTCTACTAATATTATAAATGCGAAAGATTGTATGGATGTGGGGATATATGGGTGTTTGTTCCGATTTTAAGGCAAAACAGCTGAACGGATTGAAATAAAATTAGGCATGTAGATAGCGTATTACCTATATTAACACATAAGATACTTTTTATACCGGGAAAATTGGAGGTTCCGTAAAATTATCAAAAATTTTACATGCGGAAAACGTTGCGGGCATTAGCTAGTTCAAAATATACAATAGAAGTTCGTCAGGACACACATTGATAGCTTTTGATAGTAAAAAATATTTCTGTTCGCAGGCCTAATTATAGAATATAAATTTTTTATTACAAAATCGAAGATCTATAAAAAATTAAAAGTAGTTCTTAACTATATGAATCAAAATATACATTTTGTTACGTTTCGTTTCGTTTACGTTAATCGCTAAAATAATAAAAACATATGAATCAAATGTGATATAATAAAAATATTCTAGAAATAATACTATTATATTATAAACCGTCTATTTATTGATTTTGACAACGAACGAGTATTAAACAGCCTGGTCAAGCGTTTCATAATGCAGAAGAGAAATTGCATGAGCATCTTCATGGAAAAGATACACGTATTTATAGGTCCTGTCCATGTAATCGCTTTTAAATTACATGTAATAGTTGCATTTCAAATCGTGCGTACTATCCAGCATTATACAGAAAATCAGTGTGCATTTCCAAACACGATCTTGTTTATAAATGTCGTTTGGAAATCGGAATGTTGAATTAAACATGACATTTCAATCCTTTGTTTTTATTGTATAAGCGATTTTGTTAAATTTTACAAATGGATTTTAAATTAATCATACACCTACTTAAGTTTATTTCTTTTATTACAAATTATATAACGTCTAACAACAGTCCAAGATACTAAACAATTATCCCTAAGGAACATATATCTTCCATATCCTGCATTATTTTACACATTATGTAATCAAAGGACCTTACATGAGACTGAGTAAAATGTAACGTCTATCAAAATGTACTGAATAGATTCAGTCCATGATATTGAATAACTTCATATCCACAAAGAACCTATATCGGAATATGACAAATATTTTTTCTTCCCGTAGAAACTGGGCTCAGCTGATCGGTCAACTTGTATGGGAGGCCAAAATTTTGTCTAAATGTTCTTTGGGGAACGCTGTTCATCTTTAAACAGGTTGATTTTGCAACTTCTAGCTACGAGTATATTGAAATCAGAATTTATAATCATTACAACACAAAACAGTAGGAAAAAACCTTTTTTTTTGTATAACAAAAAACTCCCACTAATAAATTACTATAAAATATGACGTCACTTTTTTTTTCTAGCTATATATATTTTATATGTTATGTATAGAGTTATATTTTATTTATTTGTATATTATATATTGTATTATATTATATAGTGTTAAGTAGACACATATTATATTATGCACATATTTTCATACTTTATTTTGTATCTAGTTTTTTGCGCCGCAACATGATTTGTATCTGTTTATCCCTATGGTTGACTGGGAGAGAACGCTTTTAGCGTTAAGTCCGCCAATTGTACCATTTTTTTTTATTGTGGAACAATAAAGTTTTTTTAAATAAAATAAATATCTATACTTTACCTATATGATTTTACTTTAATATGGGCTTCACAGCATTGCAGCTGTGAATGCAACTGGATATACGCTGAGATGAGAATATATTATGACTTTACTACGATGACATTCAAATGCTCCCATTTTTGGAATGCATTTGTCGGCTGATATCTTTAGTTTTTAGGGTTCCGTACCTGTCTGTCTGTCTGTCTGTTTGTCCGTCTGTCACAGGGCTCTATTTCTTGAACCGTAATAGCTATCATCATCATCTAAGGCTCTACAGCCGCGGGTGGGCCTGGGCCTGGTTACGTAAATTGTTCCAGATAGTCCGGTTTTGGGCTTTCTGTCTCCAGCCTTTGACGCCGACGTTATTAAGGTCTTGTTCGACGCCATCCAGCCATCTGAGCTTGGGTCTGCCTCGGCTTCTGCGACCCTCGGGTCGACTTTCCAGTATACGTTTTTATACTCTGGCCTCGTCCATTCTTGCTACGTGCCCTGCCCATCGTAGGCGTCCAAGATTAATGGTTTTTATGACGTTCGGCTCATCGTACAACTGGTACAGCTCATGGTTGTAGCGCGAACGCCATCGCTCTTGCTCATCATTGACGCCTTGTCCCAACCATCTTACTTCTTGGATAGCTGTAATATCGGCCCTATGGCTACTGAGCTGTTGACATAACAGTTGAAAGCCTGCTGGTTTGTACAGAGTTCTCACGTTCCACGTACATAAAGTAAACTCGTTATCCATTTTACCATTGCCTGGTCGTTTGTTATAAATCCTATCCGTTTTATTTACTTTTCCTTTCATAATCGTTTGTTTTCGGATGAGTGAGTGATTAACCCTCTGCACCCTTGGTCAATAGTGGGGCTGCCACCTCTGAGCTAAAGACCTAGCTCTGTTTTCTTTCGGGTATCTTCCCTGCCGAGGTTAAACCAGTTATAAGGCGCTGGTTACACGCCTTATGCCCTTTGTCCTTGGCATCTGCGCACTATAATTGGATGGTGTGCGTGCACGAAGCACGGGCGCAGAAGGTCCCAGGGGGTACGACGGGGACGTGGACACAGCGGACTGGCTGGTACCTGCATTTTGTACTTCACCATCAAAGTACAGCAGACAGAATGTGGGCATTTTATAGGAGTCAAGCGAGCTCGGCACTCACCGGACCCCACCCATACTTCAATACCAGCTTCACCCCCCGTAGTAGCTAGATACTTGAAATTTTCACCGATTATGTATTACTGTGGCAGCTATAACAACAAATACTAAAACTATAAAAACGTTTAAAAATTAAAGGGGGTCGTCATACAAAAACGTGTTTTTTCAGCGTTTTTAACTAGATCTTTATAATGGCATTAACTAGATGCTTGAAATTTTCACCGATTATGTATTACTTTGGCCACTATAACAACAAATACTTAAAATAAGATAAAGTTAAAAATTAAAGGGGGGTTGTAATACAAGAAACGTGTTTTTTCAGCGTTTGAAAACACAATGTTTTCACAAAGGGAGGTACGGAACCCTTCATGTACGTGTCCGACTCGCACTTGCCCGTTTATTACCATTTTCACCCGTTTAATTCCATTTAATATTATATACATATGACAGAATATGTATTTTTAATTACTTTCCTTGAATATAGCTACAAGATTCAAAATCACCCTTATAAACTCATACGTCATAGAATCAATGTACGAACAGTTTATTATACTTTCAATTACTTTTACGCAGTGTGACTGCGACACGGCACTTGACCGATGTGCGCACGCGCCGGTAGGCACTCTACACCACACTATAGGGCTATGAGCAAGCTTATTACATAACATTAGCTACGATACGTTGCCCTTCGTCGACTGCGGTTATGGTCTTACCATATTACTTAGTGTTTCACTGACAGGTCTTTTTAAGTCTTCTTACCAAAAATGTTATGAGTAAGTCCCTTAGTCTTTTTAAGTTTACACATAGATATTATTTTATATTTTAGTTTCTAGCTGACTAATAAAATTAACTAAGAATTCACCCCAAACTCTGAACTCGTGAACCCCATATCTCGGCCATCCCTTGACCGATTTGGCTCTTGTTCGAACTTAAAAATTCTATTGACCATATCTACACGGCTCTACCAAATTTCATGAAGCTCCGACTAAAGTTACTAGAATTACTGTCGAACAAACGTACATACATACAAACGCTGGATTGTTCAAGTAGACTTGGAGAACTTCGCTCGCATCGCTAGCTTGTTCAATTTAATTTTCACCTTTTGACTTACCTTATAGCCTTTTCTTAAATTAAAGAGCGGGATTTTTTGGTGAGGGCCACAAATTATTTGACATTATTTCGTCTTATTCTTCCTGCCTTATTCTAATCTCTTGGGTTAAATCTTCCAGTCCAGAGAAATACCCTATTACGGGTTATCGGTTATCAATGGTTATCACAATTTTCTTTTTCATAGTTTACTCAACTGGTTTTGTATATTTTTCAAATAGAATACGATCTTTATACTTCTTCTCTAGCTGACGAAAATTTTAGAAGGGCATCCGTAATAGGTCTTAATCTTAAGTTACTTATTACTTACTAGTTAAGTAAACTACGTCCATGACCACATTATTACCCTTCCAACGACGGTCAACTGCGGTTTTTGAAATTTGCATAAGTATGGGAACGTTTTAATGTGTTTCTAGGCAACTTACCTATTACGAGTAGGTAAGTATGTGAATTCTAGTAATTTTCTATTTTTTTATTTATTAATTGTTATATATTAAAGTCCAAAGTAATTTTTGTCTTCTTGTGTCTTCACGAATTCGGTTTACAAATTGATTCAACTTATTAGTAAAAAAAAAAATTTAAATATTTTTTTTAATCAATTTTAACTAATAAGGTAAAATTGTAGCTACATAGGTATATTCTGAAAAAGTTTAGTTTAAGTATAAATGAAATTTTAAAAAACCGGCCAAGTGCGAGTCGGACTCGCGCACCGAGGGTTCCGTACAAACCTGCAAGGTTTAGTATTTGGTATGAATTTCAATTTAATACCTCTACGCGTTTATGAGGAAATGGGTAGTAAGTTTAAAATTATTAAAAAAAAATATATTATGTGATGTAACTAAAAATTTATGGTTTTCGTAATTTTTCCTTTATCTATGCTATAAGACGTTGCTTCGTACCAAATTTCAAGATTCTGAGTTCACGGGAAGCACCCTGTAGGTTTTGATTCCCTTGCAAGTGTCGAAAATTTGCGGCATAAACGGCTGTATCTTTTGATTGCGTTGGCTTAGAAGTTTGATTTTTTCACAGCTTCAAGGGACAGTAGACCTGAGTAATTGATATAAATTTCAGCTTCATACCTCCACGCGTTCCTGAGAAAAAGGGTCTTGACAGACGTACGGACGGACGGACAGACGGACAACAAAGTGATCCTATAAGGGTTCCGTTTTTTCCTTTTGAGGTACGGAACCCTAAAAAGTGGCAACTAATTGCTTCTCAATGATAAAAACAAAGAAACATTATCAATTTCAATATTTCCGGCAGAAACGAGGAAGAAAGCTTGCCGTGGCACGTGAACTAACTCTGGGCAGTTATATCTTACGCTCCAGTGCCGCCCATCGTACCATAGCGCACATCATAACCAGAACCACCCACTCGAAAACAACCTTTATGTCTATACCTATAAAGAAGTAGAAAAAATTAAATCAAGCCACTCATTTATCTTCACAATAATTGCTCTTTAAGTGAATGAACTGTGCAAAGCGCATACATTACTTGTGTAGTAACCTTAAAGCTCTGCAGTACACGATAATCATGGCCATAACGTGAAAAAAAACTAGTAATAACTCAATGTGCGATGGCTTAAATACGTCGGACCATGCATCATGAATTTGGGGCTCAAAGTAAATTTATTCAAGTAAGCGGTATTTTTGATAAGTCGGAGCAAACAGGAGCTATTTAGTTCAACATGAAAGCGCAATTACCTTGCTTTACAATGTTTGATTAGGAGACCATTAACATGCCTTTAGTCAGTATTGTGAGTCAATAAACAAGTTTGTTCTGGGTCTACGTCATGAGATCTTCCCACATTCTTTTGTTCCGACGACACCACTTTTTTTAAACTATTTTAATAACGTACGTTGTTGAGCGTCGCATGAAAAATGTCTCCATAACTGTGAAGAGTTGTGTTCCTTGGTATAAACCTGTAATAAATATTTACATAGTAATGTAGCTAGTTTTAGCTACTTTATTTTCCGTAATAAACAATGAACCCTTAAAGTTTCGCCATGTCTGTCTTGTCTGTCTGTCCGATATTAATCACGCCGACAAAGTGGCGTGAGAAAATAAAATCTATTTTTTTCAGGTTAGCTCCCATCCCATACTTGCCTACATGTAAAGTGGGAACATTATTTTTTTCTCCACTAACCCATGGTGTGGGGTGTCATTGAATAGCTCCTGCAAAAATATTATGAGTTTGTGAACACCATTTTTCGATTTAGGGATCCGTTTGTGAAATATTTAGCTAACAGAGTGGGGGACTCTTAGAGGGACTCTAACAATTTTTTTTTAGAGTCCAGTCCCTTTCTATCAGCTTAACTGTTGTATAAGAAATATGGACACACACCTAGACATTTTTAATTATATTTACCATGTTTTGTATGGTTTTCGCTTGTAAACTGTCGAAAGTACTAGGCTTAAAATAGCTAGCAAGCGACTTAATAAAGTTTATGGAGTAAGCTACAATTGAACGGGATAAAACAGTGATATCTGGTGTCTCTTCCAGTTTTTCTTTTACATAATAGCTCTTTGCCGCCGCGCGACAGTTCGCGACATCAGTGAGTATTGTGACAGACGGTGACCGTCACGCGACAATTCGCGATAGAAGTGACAGTCGGTGACGGCTGTAACTCTGAGCCCTTAGTAGACGAAACGTGATAAATAATTTAGATTAGAGAACGTAACACTTGGACATGGCGACCAAATTCACTGTCAATTTTTATAAACAATATTACCTACTTATCTAACAACTTTCTTTACTACCGGTATCATTACTCCACATATTATCAGTTACGAAACCAATGTTCTAAATTGTATTAGGCTACATGTAAAATGTATGAATCAGCTTAATTAATTATGCTTGCATAGATTACGTGTTTACTTACTTATAAGGCAGTGGTTTATTTTTGTTTTCCGACAAACTATCATGCCAATATTCTTTTTCGCTTATTCGGTAATAAATTTACCTAGATAACATAAGCTACCGATCGTTCAACCATAGAATATAGTTTTAATTACGGTCTTCGGCATTCTTGCGTGACCATTGACATCGGGAAGATATCTTTTGAAGGAGCAAAATATTTTGGTAATATTGTAAATAGCTGCTTAGGACTTGTATACAAGCTTATTTTTAATCCAGTACAAATATTTTATGGAGTTATAGAATAAGTAAAAATGCTAATCATGTTAATTCGCGATGCGGGTAGCAACCCCTCACTATTTTGATTCCCTTTCCATGTTCTCGCCCACAATAACGCTAAAAGTGGCCTTTAGACCTTGCGTCTCTGGGCTCTGCCTGCTTAGAGCCGCAAAATATAAAATGCCCTGTCTGCCCCGTTAGGGATAAAGACGTGATAATGTCTATATCTGTATTTTATGGAGTGATTCGCTCCATCATTTTGAACAGCTTTTCCCAATAAGTGTATATCGGAATACGAAAAGAAAATGTTCACTTCCCATAGTAATCGTGAATTGTCACGTAATCTTTTTACTATAGGAAGGCAAGCTTGTATAGAATAATTAAATTTTTAACAAAGTTCTTCGTCATATCTTCACCAAATTAAAATGGGACTAACTTGGTAGTAAAGGCATTCAAATAAAAAAAATCATCAACATCGGTATACAATTGGCGAAGAATCGCGTAACAAACATACATAAAAAAATACAGTCGCATAATTGATAACCTCCTCCTTTTTTGAAGTCGGTTAAAAATAAACATCAGTCTCAATACGTCAAGGATTAAAACGAACAATGTAATCACACCCATCAAATGGTAAAGGAAGTAAGTGATTACAATTTTACCACTCTCCTTAAAGTCATAAAACTTACAAAGTTACTTTCTACCCAACCTATCCTAAGCCCTTGCGTTTTATTTCGTGTGATTATACACTGACCATCATCGTATCGATAACGACTAAAATAATTATATTACAAAAGTATAAGCTATGAACTTTAACAATTTATTGATACCTAAATAAAGCAAAACAAGATTTTTTAAATAAATATATAGCCTATGTTCCTTGGGGTGATGTAAGGATTCTAACGATACCATATACGGCGATGCAAACACATACATAAACTTTGAAATTATTATACTCCATTTTGGGGGCAGTCATGCAAAATGTCTTACCTCGCTTGATGATAAGTGGTTGCCATAGCCTATTTATTAGTGCAGACCTCTGTTATACCAGGTACACGAGTTGCGGAACCTGAGGAAATATTAGGTCCTTACATATGAAATTGCCGTTCAGTATCAAAAAAGTGAAACAAGTTTTTTTTAATGAAATTATTATTTAATCAATCGAAGTATGCGCCGTTGTTATCGATACACTTCCACCATTTTATAGGCAGATCATTGATACCTTTGGATAAAAAATCCTGGGAGCGAGAGTCTATGAACTGTTTAAAGGCGGTTTTGACTGCCTCATCAGATTTGAAATTTTTTCCTTGTAAAAAGTTATCCAAATTTTGAAAAAAGTGGTAATCGGTTGGGGCAAGATCTGGAGAGTATGGTGGGTGACGCAGAGGTTCCAGTCGCAGCTCCTCTAACTTGGCGATCGTTTGATGTGCAGTGTGTGGTCTAGCGTTATCCTGAAGGAGCAGTGGGCAATTCATCAGTCTCGGTTGTTTAATGGCGAGCTTTTCCATCATTGTTTGCAATTGTTGGCAATACAAGTCTGCAGTAATCGTCTGGCCTGATCTCAAGAAGCTGTAGTGGATAACACCAGCACTAGTCCACCAAACACTAACCAGAATCTCCTTTTTGGTCAGTTTTCTCTTAGGGCAAGGTTTTGTCGGTTCTCCAGGGTCAAGCCATTGTGATGATCGCTTCCGATTGTCGCACTGGATCCATTTCTCATCACAAGTCACGATACGGTTCAAAATCCCCTCATTATTGTGGCGATTAAGCAAAGAAACGCAGCAAGCAACGCGTGTTTGTTGGTTTGCTTCAGTCAATTCGTGCGGTACCCACTTTTCGAGTTTTTTTAAGTTTTTCCGATTTAGCGCAAGTGGATAAATATCGTTTTGTCACTTACGCCGAAGGCTGCTGCTAATTCAGAAGTGGTTTGAGATGGATCCGCTTCCACTATCGCCTTCAATTCTTCGTTATTCACTTGAGTATCAGGTCGTCTACGAGGCTCATTGTGTAAATCGAAATTTCCAGAACGGAAACGTTGAAACCAAAAACGCACCGTTCGTTCGTTGGCGGTGCCTGGTCCATACACGTCGTTAATTCTTCGAGTCGTTTCTGCAGCACTGGTGCCACGGTGGAACTCGTATTCGTAAATACCGCGAATTTTCAATTTTTCCATAGTTGTTGTTATAGCAATGTTGAAACTCAAACAAATGATGTTAAAACAAATGAAATACGAATTTTAAAACAATATTTTTCTGGCTTTATTTCGAAATAAATTTGAATTTGGAATTCCTAATGAAACGCAAGATATTTGATTTTAAAGTTGCCAGTATTTAAAATCGGCAATTTCATATGTAAGGACCTAATATTATATTTACACGCCCTTTCACAAACTTCATACTGTCAGGAAAATCGCGGCATAACTCGTCCAAAAATACATAGGATAATTATTTTGTCTGACCAATCCGTATGTGTTTTCCTCTTTGGCAAAACACACACGGTGCATTTTTCAGCAGTGGAAGTGACGCTTCAAACCCCGCATGACCCTATGAGGTAGCGGTCCATTGTTTATCTATTGTGTCTGGTTTTCTTGGTGTTTAATGGATTAATGGAAGAAAATTAAATTCCGGCCGATGGTAGAAAAAAAAACTTGGGATAAGTCCGCCTTTGTGCAAGATATTTTCTTTCTTTGTATTAAATAATGTACATGAAAGTGATTCTTGTGCGATAAAGATCTTAAACAAACAAACAAATAAGGATTTTGGCATCATGTCAAACGATAGGCACGATGATTACGATTACATGCTACCACTTGGTACAATTCTCACTGAGAGGTGAGGTTATAAGTCCCAAATCCGGAACTTCGACGTTTTGTTTCCCTGTGTTCTTTTGTTCATATAATAAACTGTCTCTTCTGATAAATTAACTCTTTCGATTCCTTCTCACCGTAGTGGGTTTCTCTTAAATTCTTTTGCCGTTACGGCCGGCCGGCTGGCATTATGAGAGCTCAGTCGAGGGATCTTTTTAAATCACTTGTAATTCGACACTTTCATGAGCAAGCTATGCTGTAGTCTATGTATGTTTATTTATTTTAAAATATTTATGTTAGTATATATTTGGAGATTTTAAGTATATTATATATATATTAGGGTGTCCCTTATATGGGCGAAAATTTTTTTTTTGAAGTTATTCAAATGCATACCTCCTTATTCTTTTCTTTATATATAGACTTACTTAAATATAAAATTTAAAGAACCAAAGTCAATGTTAACCCGTGCCGACTGGGCCCCAAAGTTTATCCAAATAGCAGTTTTTTAATGCTTTACAATATGCAGCTTGGTCATCGCAAATATACATACCTTAGTGATAATTTGATTGAAAGACATAATTAATAATTGCATTAAATTATTTAAAATGAATTCAGAATTCAGAAAAGCAGTTATGAGGAAAATATTTTGAATAAATTATTTAGGATTTTTTACATTACTGTTTTATATTTCTGTACTCTTGCCCACATCTTTACAAGATCTGTTTTCGTTCTTTTTTGGTCGTAATTAAGCCGTGAATAAGCTGAACAGATCTTGCAGGTGAAACATTGACAGCTATTGAACTAAAATCTATCCTCATTGCCTCCAAAAATTGAGGCAATGAGGATAGTTTTTTTTTTTTCGTAAAAACATGTTTTTTTGAAGCAAACTGCCATCGGATTTCAAATTTCAATTGTGAGTATTCTCTGCTTTTTCACGAAATTGCTTAAGAATTTACCTTAAAAACAATAAAATTGTATAAAATTAATCATTACAAAACCTATAAATATTTAAAACATACAAAAATCTAGGTATATTCCAAAAACCGTAACTACCTTAGGCACTTTGTTCTAAAAATACTTTCATTACTTATCTACTTATTTAATACTTTCCGCTCTGTCTTTTCTTGTTTGCATCCAAACTTGTTTTATAGAAGATGTATTGATGACATACTCACCTTAATGAAGATCTACTGCTTCTTTTTCAGCTTAAACTATTATTTAGATAGAGACTTAAATGTTCAATCGATATTTATCTAAAGCTGCAATGTCTTATGCGACATTAAAAATTTCCTTATCTTTTTGTAGGAGAAACTAAAGTTGTCGAGCTTACAGATTAAGATGTGCTAGGGAAAGGTTAATCCAGACTTTCTTCAGAGCTATAGACGGATCTTAAGTTCTTTAGGCGATGTTGTATCGTGCCTATGAATGAGCTTGAGATATTTATGCGATTCCTTTTTCTCTTATTCTATTTTTCTCTTTTCTCTTAATCCACTACTGACATCAGAGATTTGAATCCCTTTTTTAGTTGATTTATATTATCTGCATTGTTTGGAGAGCATGGGCGTGTGCAATGTCAAATAAATTATCCAAATTTTCTTTAAAATCTATCTCGCATCATTTATGAATACAGGCTGTATTTATTCCGTTTTTTTGTAGCTCTAGCCAGACTTGAAACAGATCTACCACTCCTACCAGGTGGAACATATATCTTTACACTTTATTCTAGCCTTTTCCCAGAAAATCACATATTCCAATAACACGACATGCACTTTTACTAACAGTAAATTTCACTTTGTGAATATTGATACATATACTGCGAAAACTGGACATTATAGGGTGATATTTCTAACCAATCAAGGAAATACTTTTTTAAACTCTTCTACGTTCCACTGACATATCCTAAATGCAGAACAATACGCATTTAATATATGAAAAACTTAGAATAACTGACTGATGCATGAGCGCGCGAAGTATCTTCTATGTAATTTGTATGGGATATGTTTCGGCTCAAGTCGGCACGGGTTGCAGTAATCCGAATCAGGTAAAATTTTATTTTTACACATATTAGGGCCCAATAAACAAAATTAGAACCTATGCGTCAGAAACAAAAAACTTCGAAAAATAAGGGACACCCTAATATATATATATATATATATATATATATATATATATATATATATTTCATATACAACTTAGTATATATTTATTTAATTTTATATGTAGGCGTAGTTTATGTATCTTAGCTAGTAAGTAGATTTTTTTTTTCTCATTCCTGTTTTGTATACGCTTGCACCCCATTTATCGCCTTCTCTTATACGTCCCAAAGATATTTTCTGGAAGACAGTGCTTAGCGTTAAGATTATACCTATTGTACTTTTATTTTATAGTGCAATAAATTAAATAAATAAACCGTAATATTTAGTCCATTATTTTTGAATAATCTGACTGTAGGAATCTAACCGTATTCCTCGTAGCACAACTGCACAACACAACTCTATAACTTCTGTGTAATTTTTATTTTTGATGTAGTAAATCTAAAACCGCTATGCCTACCGGAGCATCTAATGAGACGCGTGTTAATTTAAATAAAGCCATTCTTAACAAAGTATCGTCAGACGTACAGACAGATGTACGATGTAGCTGTTTTGTAGTGGGCGGATCGTAACGCCTAGTAATTGATAGGATTGATAAATTGATTTGATTTTTACCGTATATTATACAGCTACAGTAGGATATTATGGAATACCATGTACTGAATGGAGATGTATTCGATATTACTTTTACTTACCTACCATTACTATTTAGAATACATACATACTGTGTACTGTGTTAATCTTATCTTTTTTCTTTTCAGGTCACCATCTCTCCAAATGATCCAGCGATGAAATTATAAGGTAATCTTTTAAAACATTTTGTGTGTCCATATTTTAAACATTGTTTTATAATTTATTGTTGCTTATTGACTTACAAATAAAGTACAATTAAAGCGATATTTTATTACAAATAATCCCAAGTAATATAAAAATAGCCCAAAAAGGCCCAATAACTCAGTTGGTTAGAGCGTCGTCGTGACGCGCAAAATGATAACGCGAAGGTCACGGGTTCGATCCCCCTCATGGACCATTTACTTTTAGTAGATTATGTAAGTATATATTATAGTTTATTTCTCAATTTTTTTTAAACCTAGAATTTAGTCTAGTTTTTAAATCAAATCAAAACAAATATCTTTATTGTGGAGCACATATTGTTACAAAAGATCTTAAAATATATAAAAGTTACCACTGTGACCTGCCCTTAACGGACGTACAATAATAAAATGAAATTAAGTCCAAATTGAAACTTTAACGGAATGAATAAAATAAATACCTACATTACCTGAAACTAAACTAACGCCGTCAGAGGCGAGCTAAGTTCTTAAGTCAACCAAAAATTAAATGAAATGCCAAAATGCTAAAGAAAAATTGGATGCTAAAAATACTTAACTTTCCGGAGCACGACGATGACTCTTCTCATCTCAGCACAGTAGCCTACTGCAGGAATGTCATCTAGTTACAGTTACCTAATGCCATTATGAGACGCAATATTATGCACTCGACAATGCACCTAACGTCGTGATTGATTGCAACACGTGTGCATATTGACAAGAATGCACTTACATGACGCATCAGCAACGCTTTTGCGGTGTATGAATATTTTAGATTAGGCGAGAAGATTGGCGAGTAGATTATCGATAAATTGCGACTGATAAATTAAATAAAAAGTATTCCTGTTTAAGGTGTAAAACATTTTTTAATGCAAGCAAGTGTATAGTGAAATTTAAAACAATTATGCAAGAAAAAAACATTAAAACATTTTACAATAGTTTGTTTTGTTTTTTCGTATATGTAAGTGGCTAAGATTTTTTCAAGCTGCCTAGAGGCATCTGACATAGCTTGACGACTGCCATACAATGACAGCCGGGATCAACGGCTTTTACGTGCCTTCCGAAGCACAAAGGAGCTCGAGAAATTTTTGTACCACTTGTGGTCACCCATCCAAGTACGGACCATGCCCCGGGCTTGCTTAATTTTACAATATAATCTGAAGATAAATGAAACGAATAATAAAAAAAAAAAACAATAAATGAAAAACCATACAATAAATAAATCTAGGTAGCCAGTTTTTTAAACGACTCCGACTATTGATGACATAGGTACTCGTAGTTTGTACTGGAACAAACTGAAGTTGAATTACTCCAATCTGAAGTTTATCATTATTACACTTGCGCTCGCGCATAGTGACAGTAATTAGGATCTGAGTAGATAGAATTCCTAGGTAATCTGTGGTTATACCTCATATCCTAATATACTTACATTTTTTTATTCAATTGATTGAAATATACATTTTCTTATTGTAAGCTATCTATGACTGTTTTTACGTAGATATTAGTTTTCAATATATTATGATGGGTCAAGAGGCCACAGGTAGCGCTAACGGCAAACCCATAAAGTCTGTTTCATCGTAAACTCAATTTATCTCACATTAACACTCGTTATATGCTCATCGCTAAATTCCTCTAGTTTATATTAAATGTAAGTACCTATACCTAGAGGTATATATAGTTGAGTCAGAACATGGTCACAGTACAACCATACAGGCTGACTTTTTATCCACCGGCAAAATTACGAGACCAAGTTCAGTCCATAATACTGAACTACTTTTAAAAAAAAGTTATTAAAAATCTGATTTGTATGGGAGGACGAAAAATTTTTATCGACTTTTAACTGTAACATAGTAGTCCCTTTCTTTAATCTGAGAGTATACCACTACTACTATTATTTTATTTCCAGCCATTACGTGTCCCACTGCTGGGCAAAGGCCTCCCTCCATTTTACTACTACTATAGAACTTATATGTAAACGAATTCAGGAGTTTTATTTTGGAAATCGGGAGTCACATGAAATGTTTAGAAAACCATTGACAAATTCATGATATTTTCTGCGTAAAACAATATTACTTATCGCCGACACGACGGTTTAAAAAATCGATTCAATGCGTCGGAGGATCGGATCGGAACGCGAGCGGTGAGCTGACAAACTACACGTTTCGTGTTTCACTGACTACCTCAATGAAAATTGCACTCCAGAAACATGTCTTGATCTACTCCCTGATGGGGCAAACAGAGCATTTTGGGTTTTACGGCTTTAACCCAGGGCCGCAAGATCCAAAGACCACATAAAGCGTGGTGATGGGCTAGGAGGAAAAGGGAATTCAAATTTCAAATTCCAATTCAAAATATCTTTATTATCATAGGATATTTATAATATCTCTTAATAATAGTCACTTTGTTTTGTTTTGCACAAATGTTGACGTCAAATCGTTACTTAAAGCTAAGTTTACGCCGCTTCCTAGGCGCAAGTGCAGAAGAAGCGGCAACAAACTGCACTGCACGTTTTCTCCAAAGACGTCAACTAACAAACTAAAAACTTAAAATTATAATTAATCAAAATAGTGATGGGTTGCTAGCCGCATCGCCTATTACCATGATTCACATTTTCGCCAATTCCCTCGAGCAGCTTTCAATCAGCGCGGGAAGAGAAGCAGCTGGTACTATAAGGTTTTTTCTTTTCTCCTAGACCAGCAAGAGAAGGTATAAGGCTCCATCTATATAAGCCTCATTGATACTCTAGGTACAGGACGCTGAGCTATAACCATTAAGATTTCGTTACTAAATAGATACTGTTTGTTGATTTTTGGGTCAAATCTTGAAAGTCAAATTTGAACTACTTCCCGGTTTCAGATTAAGGTGAAATTTTGTATGCTAATGTAAAACAGATGATGATTAGGTCTTTTTTAGTCTCCACTGCAGGAGCACGACCCTCTCTGTACTACCAGAGCCATATATTAGCCAGAGCAGTCAGAGGATTTGGCCTACACTCTCCACGCTGGCCAGACGGGTTGGAGAGATCTCATTGATGTTTATAAGCTTTGTTTAGCTTGTGTTTCCTAAGTCACCTTCTACGACATCCACAGGTAGACTTGGAATGATGATTATGACAAGAAGCTGATCTGATTGATGATGGAGCCGGAAGGTGGCTATAGAAACCCAGTAATATAACGATGCAACCTCATCGAGTTTGGGCTTATTACATTTGTCTTGATAGGTTCTTAGTCTCACAATAAAAGCTTGCACGAAACAATTTTTTTTTTTAAAGGAACCAACTACAACTTGATTCTGCGCAATTCCAACCAGGAATGCTCTTGGGGCTTGGGGGCAGGCTGGAGTTCCAATCTGCTAGATGACAATAAGTCAAATCATACTCTTTTTTCTAAACGTCAAAACAAACATTTTCTATGCGATTTGTATGAAATACAAAACCGTGACGTCATAGATTTTTTGAGTCAAATAGCTCTCTCTCTCTCTGAATATCAGTTTTTAGGGTTCCGTAGTCCACAAGGAACCCTAAAACCGTCTGTCTATCCGTCCGGGATCGTTTGCATAATAAGTCTAAAATCATGTTGAAAATGACTATGACCAATGAGAAGTGGCACTATTTTGTGACGTTTAATTCTCTAAACAGTACCAAATAATTTATTTTTGATCTACCCAATTGCGGTTAAAACTAAAACCACTAAAACACAGCACGCAACTCAGCTTCAATCTGGCGATAGATGTCATAAGACCTAAGCCGCATCATACAAATTATATATCTTGTAACTGGGACTTCCAACATATAAGGACGCGTTTTCAATTACGTGGTAGGGCTAATAACACCTGAGTTTCACGTTCTGAATCACCAATTGCTCTACCAACAGTTCAACTGCTAATTATAAGTACACAAATTGCAGAGATGTTTATGGAAAACCTAGATAATATATCCAATTTTAAAGAAAATGCGAAGGAATGAGCGATGAGAAGTCCATAAACTGATATTCATACCTATTATAACTCAATACCAACAATGTGATTTATGGCCTAGACTAGGATCAGTCCATCTCTTCCTGCATATGTAGAAGGAGTCGTGGAACAACCGCATTCCCAAGGATGTTTGTCGTAGGGCGGTTGGTTTTAAAATAATTTCACACAAATGCATTCCCAAGAAGATATGACGCCGCCGCCGGGAAAGCAGCCAGTCTAACATACTATGCCGAAGTTCACGACGGAACTTTGGAAAAATAACGCCTGCAATGCTATTTGAATGACTAGCAACACACTATGCCGAACTTACGTCACGTTTTTCATGAAGAAATAAATTAGCCACGGAACTTCGGCACAGTGTGATACGAGTAGTTTAAATGGTTCCGTGCGTGTGTAAGCTTTTTCTTCTTCATTTTGCACTGTCTTTGGCATACTTGTGTGACCACTGACATGCAAACGCATATAATACGCATATATGCATAGTATAATATGCAAACATATCTTGGAAGAAGAAAAAACGCACCCCGAGCTTTAAAATAACCAAAGATGTTAACTGTTAACTCAATATCTGTGTATGGCTATAATTTATTAATAAGCATTAATTCAGGACGTTAACTTACAGCGATGAGCATACAAAATACTTAATGACTATCATAAACCTACGAACAAAGGTTATCATAGTAGTGAAGTTCAGTTAAGCGACAAATAGCAATTTAAAAGATTTAATACAGAACGGTAACGAAGATTTATGTATGTTTATAAGCTTTGAAGCGAACTTTAGCGGTAAGTCTAGTAAGCCTTGATGACGTAAAGATGTATGTTTTATAGGTCTTTTAACTATTTATTTAACTACTGATGTAAATTATTATACAGATACTTTGTAATAAAGGGCGCGTCTTATTGTTTTAAATTCCTTATAGAACACATTTTAATTTCTTGATATAATATATTTGATAAATAAATAATCCTAGTATTCCGTGACCAAAGGGCTGGAAATTATCTGGCAGAATCAGAATTAATTATCATCATCAGGTCTTTTTTAGTCTCCACTGCAGGGGCAAGACCTTGTCTGTACTACTCGTACTAGAGCCATATATAAGCCAGAGAATTTGGCCTACACTCTCCACGCTGGCCAAAAGGATTGGAGAGGTCTCATTGATCTTTATAAGCTTTGTTTAGCTTGTGTTACCTAGGTCGCCTTCCACGACATCCACGGGAAGACTTGGAGTGGTCCTATTCTACTCTGCCGGAAACAACACAGCTGTCAAATCAGCTATAGAATAAGCATTTCCATATGTACTAATGCTGCTAGCCTTTAGGCCACGTTGCCGAGGGGTAATCTTAGTAGGACTACACAATTTGTTATTGTTTTAGTTCTTACATAGTTTTAATTTATCCAAATATTTTTTTGTATATTTAGATAAATTATTAAAATTATATACCTAAATTAATTTAATTTAAATACCTCTACAATGTTATTATAATATAACATGTAAAGCTTGCGAACGAGTGCCAAATCCAATTTACAGAAATACGGAGCTGAGCTGACCAGTCAGTACTAACGTCTCCCGTTCACGAGTTGATGCGAAGATCAGCCATCGCTGAACTCAGCCATATTACAGGGAATCCAGCAACCCGACCCACGAATACTCTTACTGTATTCTGTGTCCACGACGCCACCAACAATCAAATCAGCATGGATTAAAGAAATACAAAAATTGCCAACAAAAATTCAATAAATTCCTCTGTCGACACACCTTTACAATCACCAGCGAGTCAAACCGCAAATGGTGCCATTATTACAGATCATGCTTGGCACGCGAGCAATGTCACACTCAAGCAATCTGTGGTAGGTATGTGGTTTTTTTGCTCGGTTTGTACGATGGCCAATAATTGACTGCGAGCCAGCCCTGTCGTAGGAAATGACTACTGGCCGCCAACCCCATTATTAGGGCTAGGTGCGTCCGGCCGACTTTGTAGGAATATTATTTGTACTGCTTTTGCAACAAGTTCCAAGTAACTATTTATAGTAGGTACCTAGGTATGTATTTAAAAAGATTTATGACGAGTTTTCTCGTAATAAGTCGTGGTTTTTCAGACTTCAATTTAAGTATATGTTACATTTCTTTATTTATTTATTTTTCGTCTAAAATACATTTTTGCCTGAAAGGCAGTTAAGGTAGATACTGGAAAATCGGTTGACATACTCACTTTGACCCAACTTATTAGTAATCTGTGCTTTTACTGCTGGAAAACGCACCGTGTATGTTTTGCTAGAGAGAAAACATAACACAAACAATGCGTTTTTCAGCATGCAAATTGTGAAAACCAAACTAAGAACGAATCAGCTATTGATATATTTTCTTGCGGCTTCTTTTCTAATTTTCGTTACTAAGGATTGCCCTTGTTTAGGGTTTAGTCCAATTTTGTTGTATTAGGAAGATACCTAGATGCTTCCTTTCTAATTCGAGCAGTTTTACATTCAGATTACGTACTTATATCAAATTAATATTCGTATAAATAGTCAGTATCGGAGAAACTGAGTTTAGCTCGATGAAAGCACCACAAAAAAATGAAATAGCATAATAAATAAAGAACTTCCTCTGCTTGTGTATATTTTAGTCGAAAACTGAAATTTGACCACCACTATCAAATTATTTAAAAATACACACACATTTCCACTTCAACAGTAGGAAATAGACCCCACGGGCCATCTCCCGTAACAGCAAATATTTGGAGACGATGGACAAATATTGACTGAGGTTTGAGTGTCATGTGTCTATCGGATCTAAAGTAACTTGTTGTTTTAATAGCGATCGACGTAATCGTCGTATTCTCATATTCATTCCTACCTTTTTGGATTCAGACAGACTGTGTTTACATTGGTACACAAAATCAATTTTCCGATAGCTTATTAAAAACAGGCAATGTACTCGTATTCAGAGGCGTAGCTACCGCGGTATCAGCCGTATCGAAGATACGGGTCCCCGGGCAACAGGAGTCAGGAGCCCCGAACGTGTAAGCAATAATTCGTAAAATTTTATCCAGATTATAATTCAAAATCTTAGGTCATACGGTAATAAGCAATCATATCTTATAAATAAAGATCATTATATGAATTCACATTTATATGAACATTAACCTACCAGGCCTGTTTCACTTCCCGTTTAGGTATCGAAAATAGACCTAGGTACATTTTTACTAAGAGCGCGGCGACCACTCGGAGTAGTAAATTCAGTTATACGAATCGTTTGTCCAGGAGTAATAAGAATGAAATTAGCCTGCAATGGATGTCTAGGTATCTAAACGAAAAGGTGCTGAGTTCTGACGTGAGATAAATTAAACCATATCGCTAACCACATTGAGTTACATATTTATTTGAATTACTTTGCTGAGTGAGACTTCTGTACGTGAGTACTAGTACCTATTCTGTGCTCCTACGAACATTGAACAACGTGAGGAAACCTGCACACTAGTTTATTAATTTGTTGGCTTTTTAATTTGTCTTGCAAATAAACTTATGTATGTACATATGTCAACAAAAAAAACATGAATACTTAGTTAGGCAATTACCTCTACTGAAATCAGGAAATTACAGACGCCAAATAAAATATTTTTCATAAAAATTAATTTGCAATTATAGGAAATCATTAATAAATCATTTCTCACAAGCGTCAAGGAAATAATAGACACCTAGTGCTAGTCACGGTAAGACACTGCAAATAACGGAATTAATGCATCTTTGATTAACAAAAATGATAAATCGAACTGACGCTATTAAAAATCTAACGAGCGTTGTCCAGACTGGACGAGAAAAATGGGCGAGTTGGGAAACGAATGAGAAGCAATGATATTAGACAAAATTAAGGTTGTGCTTGTAGCTAAACCAAAGACATCCATCATAGAGCTACCGTAGCACGAAGTAATTTGTAAAGTTGGAGCATTAAAATGGATGGATTAATCCATGTTTTCTTTTCGTAGGTGTGTAGGTGGTACAAAATAATTTCTCTGTAGATGAGTAAGTATATAAATGATTTTATAACTTTTAGATACTGGATATGTGTGAATATTATCTTGTCTATAAATGTGTAGTGGGTGAGCCATGTTTTTGCTGGATTTTTGATCGGATATTTATAATTGAAGTGGATTCTTGTATGGCGTTCATTGATTAATGACATTTTCTTGTATGTGTCCTGAGATTACAATTTGATGCCTTCGCAGCTCTGGCTCTTAGTACTAGAGATAAATATTAAATTCCCATAACATTATTTTGACTACGAATAGCGCATCAATAGGAAGAATAGCAACAGATGTAATTACTTGAGGAAATTATTACTTTTTTAAAATAAATTTAGGTATTTATGAATACAACGTGTAAGGGATATAACCTTATAAATCCAACCACGGGCTATACTAGATCACTTTATTATAATTAAATTGAAATAACAGTTTAAATAATCGTCATTTTCATACAAATTGCCCGGGCCGCTACACACTTTTAAATGGAAACGCCGAATTATTTTGTTGTTTATCGACTAACATTTTATTTTTATTATTCCATAGTGATCTAGTATAGCCCGTGGTTTGATTTATTACGCATATGTCAATTACAAGTTGTAAATGTTTTATAGCCCAACCCAACCACAACCCAACATCCACAAAAAAATCTATAACCGGAATAAAAGACCTGTAATCCAAGGAGTTCTCAAAAATTTAAGAGAATTAACAATCAGTAATCGTAAAAACTTTAACTTGTCGCCTTTTTACTGGATACATATAAAATGCGTGGAATCTCCAGCAACATTACAGCGTTAAGTGCCATCTTATACGAATTCCTTCCTCGCGTCACGTTTGCAGAATTGCCCGTCGATTGCCTCGTGGCGATTAGGCCAGCTGTCCACCGAGATTGCGGCGATGTGACAGTGGGCAATTGCCTTAAATTGCCAGTGGATGCAAGCTGCCATGCCATATGCCAGTCAGTGCTACTGCTACGGTTTTTCGAGTGAACCTCTAATTTGCAGAAACAGTTTATGGTCTATTTGTTTTCTTTGGATAATAATAGGGTAATCGCAGAACGACAAATACAATGAAATTCCGTTTTTGTGCTTCCTAGAAGTATTTTACTTAAACCATAGCAGTAGATATTGAAAGGTCTCTATCTAAATATCTATAAGTACTCTCAAAATTAGTAGATAGCTATAAGACAACCCCCGTGGCGTAGTGGTTAACACGCCAGTCCACCACGCCGGAGGTTCTGGGTTCGATCCCCAGCCAGGGCAAGTTGAAAAATGGCCATTTTTAAAATGTCCTAGGTCATAGGTGTTTAAATATACATGTATCTATACTAATATTATAAAGCGGAAGAGTTTGTTTGTTTGTTTGTTTAAACGCGCTAATCTCAGGAACTAATGGTCCGATTTGAAAAATTCTTTTTTTTTTTGGTAGTCCATTTATAGAGGAAGGCTTTAGGCTATATAACATTACGTTCCGACAACCACGCGAACGAAGTCGCGGGCACAGCTTGTTTATTATAAAATATCGTATCATTGAGTTAGTATCCCATAAAACAAGTTTAAACTTACATTGGGGCTAGCTCAATTAGTGTGATTTGTCCCTATATAACGTCTAACAAAGTATACTGAAACTATTTTAAGGGTGAATCCAGTCCATGATACTGAACAACTTTCGCCAAGAAACATATATCGAAATATGAAAAATAATTTTTGGCTTTTCTAATTGGTCAACTAGTTATTTTTCATATTTCGATTATGTTCCTTGGGTAAAGTTGTTCAGCATCATGGACTGAATATACCCGTGAATAGTTTCAGTATATTATGCTAGACCCCGTATATTTATTATATAAATAACTGCTAAGTTAAGTAACCTATCATCAAGAGTCCTACTATCATGTATTATATATACAGGCTCTAACAAAATATACTGAAACTATTTTAAGGCCGTACCTGAATTTTCCGGGGTTTTTTTTCGGGGTACATTTAAAATAAATAATTTCAAAGAAAACAGAGACATTATTTAAACTTTTGCTACTACCAAGTCCTAGATAACCTCTCAAAGTATTTTATGAACTACTGTTTACAGTTTAAAGTAAGAACGTTAAGCTTTACTACGCACATTTGCGAAAAACGGCCACTTTTGGCAAATGTGCGTAGTAAAGCTTAACGTTCTCATCATAAACTATAAACAATAGTTCATAAAATACTTTGAAGGGTTATCTAGGACTTGGTAGTAGCAAAATTTTAAATAATGTCTCTGTTTTGTTTGAAATGATTTATTTTAAATGGGAGCAGCACTGGACCCCGGTAAATTCAGGTACGGCCTTAAGCGTGGATTCATTCTATCGTACTGAACAACTTTTCCCAAGGAACATAGTATATCGAAATATGAAAAATAACTTTTGGCCTCCCATATAAGTTGATTGATCAACTGATCCGAGTTTGTATGGAAACCAAAAAAATATTTTTCATATTTCGATATATGTTCCTTGGGGAAAGTTGTTCAGTATCATGGACTGAATACACCTTTAAAATAGTTTCACTATATTTAGTTAGTCGTTATAGTTGTGCTGATGGGACATAAATCTTCAATTCGAATAATACGAAAAGCTTTTTTAGATACACTCATTAAATCAACACATCCAAATGAATTCGAAAAGACATTTGTTCCTTCACAATCGTAACTGGAAAGATAAAAGCGAGAACCCGCGAAATCCGACAAGCTCATTATAAATCGTTAAGTTTATAAAAGGCAGTACCAAAGACACCGATGTGCAAGCCTCATTCGTAAAATATGTAGATGTAGCACCAGCGATCAAAAGATGTATCGATAAACTAGTGCTTAGTCATGTGTTGCCTCTTTATTTATGGGTTGACTTTTGAAGTATTAATTAATAAATAAAAAAATAGATAAGGACAATCACACTGATTGAACTAGCCCCAAAGTAAGTTTAAACTTGTATTATGGGATACTTACTTAAGGATACTATATTTTATAATATCCACAATTTGAAAAAGGCCATTTTCTAACTTGCACTGGCTGGGGATTATACTCAGAATCTTGGGAGAGGCCCACTGGTGCATTAAGCACTACGCAACTGAGGTCGTCAATATTAGATCATCATCAGAACAAATGTGTATTCTGATAAAACCTTACGAAAAAAATTAACCATCATGATGACATATTTTTAAGTTTATTATATTTAATGCCAATTAAGTTTAAAAAAAGGAATCTATTTATGATATTGATACTTAGCCGCCAGACTATTTCACAAGTACATATTGACCACTTTTACACACGAAAAACAAAATAACTTGGTTCCTGTTTCATGCAAATCACTTAAAAATATTAGAAAAAAAAATTGTTCGATTTTACAGTATTGCGATATCTTAAAAATATAATATCATTGTATGCAAGTTATTTGACCGACGAGTTATCTCACCAGACATGAACAAATACCTAGACTACAATAGCTATCAATGTATGAATGAAGCAGTTCCTTTAAATCAGATTTACCTATTTTAATTGAGATATCACTAATAATAAAAAATCACTGCTGAACTCTAACTCTGAAACTATAAGATTTACTATCGTACTGACAATTTTTGATACGATATCTCATTGTTGTTACTGTCAGGTGATTTTCTTAACAATATTTGACAATAATTGTTTGTCTATTGTTTAACAAAGGAGGAGAGAGAACGTCCGTGACTAATATTAAATTGTGGATGAGAATTTCTAAGAGTTAAAGGTCAGGACCCCATGTTTAATTGACAATGGCCGGACATCTCGAGCTGTGCTAACAACTTCATTAAGATATAATGAAGAGACGTTAGCAGATTTTTAGATTACATTGTTCAATTATTTTGGAATGTAATAACATCGTTTTTATTTTCTGCTTAGTTTTGAAAAAAAATATTGACTTTCTTTTGAATGTACTGGCCGAAAATATTTATAAAAAAAATTACTATGCGGTAGAAAGGACTTTACAAAGCAAAGAACCGATAGCCGATTGGTCAGAAGGGTTCGCGAATGGCGGCCACGTACCGGAAAGCGCAGAGTAGGACACCCACCCACTAGGTGGTCGGATGACTTGAGTAAGGTTGCAAGAAATCGCAGGCCATTTTTAATCCGTCGTTTTAGAAATCCTTGCCTAGCCCTATGTCCAGCAGTGGAATTCCTGCGGCTGATATAATGATGATGATAGAAAGAAAATAAGCCTGCAATGTACACAATTTTTATTCACCATTAATTATTTTAGTAGGTATATCAAAAGTTTTATATAATACAATAGGCAACTTAAATAATCATACAGCAACCCTCTAGGCTTATGATCTAAATTAAAACTTATTACGTCATCTATTTGCCTGCCAAACAAAAAAATCAGACCAAAGATATTTGAGGTATCGTCGCACATACATACAAACAAAAGGCAGATTGTTGAAGTAACTACATCTACGCTCGCGTTGATTTTTCTACCCAAAAATGAAAACAACGCGTAGTCTTTTTATTCTCGAGTCGAAAATCTATTTAATATAATTAAATACAATATTTCATTTCATTAAAACATGAATAAATTGATTTAATTTGATTATAACAAACTTGACCAATGTTTGGCCACGGCGGCTTCGGTCATTTGGCTCATTTAGGTCTTGCATTGTGGGGCATTTCGGGCATGACAATAAGTAGCTCATTGATTGAACAGCACCGTACTCGCGTTACCGCAACGCGTAGTGCGAATTATCTTATTTCAACAGTAGTGTTAGAAAACACAGTAAAACTTTACCTGTATTATTGTAAAACTAAACAACAGCTTTTACTAATGCCTAGTCGGAAGTTTCTACGTGCTCATTACAGAGGCTTCAATCTTCGGGCTAGCATCGGTTTCAAATGAAAGACACAATTGTACGTCAGGCTCTTAGACTAAATAAATGGCATGGTACTTTGAGTGTAATAAATATAACGTTCTTTAGTTAAAAGGCGTTTCCAAATTTGGGAAAACGTTAAGAACTTGTTTAACAAGTGACGAGCATATGCATTCAAGTGAATATGAATTAGTCATCCAAATTTGTAGATGGGAACCGGTAAGTAACGTTTTATTTTTCGCTATGTTTTTGCTCTTAAACTCATAACTCATTATTTTTAACAAATTATGGACATAACCGGTCTGAAATAAACGCATTTTTATTTTTTATTTTATAACATAGGTAACTTTAATATTTTTTGTGATAAATGAACCTATTATAATAACGTTAACATTATTTTCTATTAGGTAGCTACTTACTGATGTATAATGTAACTAATGGTAAAAATTAACGCTTGATTGATTATACTAGTGGCTTCGAGAGCTGTAAATCTTTTGCGACTCTGTATTTGCATAGCTTAAAACTGAATAAATGTTCCCTACCAACCTTAAAACACCCATGGCTCCGCCATTTAGAAAGAAATCCAAAAACTGAATCGTAAAAAAAATATTTTTGATTAATTATCGAAACTACACACAAAGTTTCACGAAAATCGGTTGAGAAAGCCTCTTAACGCTCGCTCGGTCAGTTATATATCTATATATATCATTGACCGGGCAAGCACTAAGCGCGAGTAACAATTCTTTTGTGGCTTAACGGTAGCCACAAAAAAATTGTGGGCTCTGGAGTTTCTGACCATTTTGTGTTCCGTTCCAACCGCTTTGCCTCTCATCTCTGTCCTCTTTATTGTACAGCATGCAAACTTCAAATGTACGGATATGGATATTCCAGAACCTATCTGGCAGTACGATTACGAACTTATCTATGACAGTATCTAAATATAGTTTCACTCAAAACCCTTGTAAGGGCCACTGGTGGTCCACATCATTAATTTTAGTAGGCTAAAATGGCACATAGGACAAATAACAGTTCTTATTGTTATTATGAGTAGGTAAACGATATAACAGCAGGTAGGCACCTATAGTAACCAGGCACAGATGGTAGAAGGGATTTTGACATGAACTTGATGAGACGAAATATAGGAAAAAATATGGAATAAATAGATAATTGGACAAATCACACTGATTAGTTAGCCCAAAGTGAGTTTAAACTTGTATTTTGAGATACTTACTCAACGACACAATATATATTTGTTAACTAGCGGCCCGCTTCAGTTTCACACGGGTATGTATTATATATATTAACCTTCTTCATGAATCACTCTATCTATTAAAAAATAGCATCAAAATCTGTTCAGTAGTTTTAAAGATCTAAGCATACATAGGGACAGACAGACAGCGGGAAGCGACTTTGTTTTATACTATGTACTAGCTTTCGCCCGCGGCTTCGCTCGCGTATCCCACGGGAACATTACATTTTTTCAGAATGAAAGGTACCCTATGTCCTTCTCTGTACTCCTAACTATGTTTATGTGAATTTTCAAGAAGATTGGTTCAGTAGATAAAGCGTGAAGAGGTAACAAACAAACAAATAAACAAATATACAAACTCACTTTCACATTTATAATATTAGTTACGATAGTTAGGATATATAGTGATAGTGATAAGCGATAAGATTTATCTTGCTAAGTGTGATCCTTTTAGAATTTAACAAAATATATTTGTTTTTTTGTATTTCTTTATGAATTTTACTACGGCTCAAAGAGACGTGTCATACCTATTAGTCTAATCTGGACCTATGACTGTGTATTTCATTTGCAACCTACGCCTCAATGGTTCTTAATGTAAACTTGTCTCCCTAAAAGGCTTAGTTGCAATGACGTAAACTGAAATGTTTCCTATTTGGTCACACAAGCGGTTTACTTTATGCTTTTGACTGCATTGCTGCACGCGAGCATTCTTTATTTAGACTAAATTAGTTTCAATGAACAGTTCAGGCCAGACAACTTATCTTCTTTTTAACGTTTTAATGTGAAGAATGCTTTTGTTCGACGGAATTGAAAATTAAAAAAACATATCACGAGCAAAAAAGTTAAGTATCACAATCGCTAAGTACTGCTACATGTACAAAAAAAGAAAAAGTTACCATATGGTCAGGAGAAGACGTAAATCAATCACTATGCAATGTGACAATATTTTTTTTTATAGAGATTACTTAGTCAACCAAGTTAAAAAATAAAAGACACTTACGAGATGTACCTATCTCGTAAGGGTTTCCAAAGATAAAAAGGCGTAAAAATCTACTTTTAAAAGTAGTTAGTTACCTAACCTCTAAAAATTTAAACTTACTTATCTAATATTTTTCTCGCGAATTCAATTCTAGTAAAGTGAGTTTATTGCCTACTTTCTGCTGTAAATAAACCCTTTCTCACTAGGTAATGTTGTCTACTAAAACTAATGAATTTAGTATAGTTAAAATTTCCAAAGGAAAAAAATGAAGTAAAAATCTGCTTTTAAAAGTACTTAACCTGTAAAATGTCACACTTATCTGATATTTTCTCGCGAATTAAATTTAAGCTCAATAAAAAAAGTTGTTTATGTTAGTTTATTGCATTCTTTCTGCTGTAAATAAACCCTTTCTGACTAATGTTGTCTACTAAAACTAATGAAGTTAGTAATACTGATTACACCTGACACTCACTTTATATTCTCTCTCCTTCAAACCATTAATTCACATTCGATTAATGACTTCATTTGCTTGTTAATGAATCGCTTCGGTGGTTGATAAACATACTATTAATTAACGATAGTATACATACCTCTATATTTTATGTTAAATAAGATGCGAAATTTTACTACATTCTGTGATTTAATGATTTTTGTATGGAAAATTTCTAAGCGGCTTGTCTTTGAGGTGGTAGTTTGAACCTCACTGAGTGTTAGTTTAAATCTATGAAGTTCTAGACCACTTTGACTAATATTTAATCATTTTAATCGCCATTGTTTCCAGTGATTGGAAAGCGTTTTATTCTATACTAGCAGTCCACCCCGGCTTCGCCCGTGGTACACACATAGCCTATGTCACTCGGGAATAGTGTAGCTTTCCAACGGTGAAATAATTTTTTAAATCGGCCCAGTACTTTTTGAGCCTATTCATTACAAACATACAAACATACAAAAATAGGTACAAATCTTTCCTCTTTATAATATTATAGTATATAGTATAGAAGTATAGACTACTTACTATTATTATTATTAGTATACTGTTGGGAATATGCCTTTTTAAATAATTTCTATCCATTTTGGTCTTGCCTTTCAATTCACTAGAATAAAATAAGTAAGAATATTCTATTCCACAATGTGATGAACTATCACTATCTTAATAAAATATTATTATATGTATGTGATTATTAATTAAATACCTAATTAAAAATATGTAGGTATGTGATGATCAAATAAAGGAAAAATTAAACGTAAAAACATATAAGGAGGTTAGGAACTTGGCGGAAGAAAGAGAGACATGGAAAGCACTCCACCGACAAGAGCCCAGCTCTTAAATATAAGAAGAAGAAGTATGTGATGAAAAATTTCGTCACGACACGAGTAAGTTTTAACCTCACGCCCCTCATATCCGTAGTGTGAGTGCAGTTCCACACTTCCAATTCTTTTTCTTCTACATTTTAGCGCGTACCCAGTTGCATCCTCAGCTATACGCTGCTTCGGAGCCCGGGGTGCGCTTTCCCGCATTTCAATGGTCACCCAAGGATCCCAAAGACTTTTCGAAATAGAGAAGAAATATAGCCGGAACAGTTTAAATGATTTGGCTATAGTTTTACGACCGGCCGCCTGCCTGACATTAACCGCTTTGAGAATACATTTGTGTGAAAAGTTTTACAACCGGCCACCGACGGAAGTCAACCCTCCTTGGGAATGCAGTTGTAGCACAAGATGTTTGCGCTTATTCTTTTAGTCGTCTCTTACGACATCCACGAGAAGAGATGGAGTGATCCTATATATAAGTATTCTAAGCCGGAGGCCATACGGCTGTGTGGTGCATTTCTAATTGTAGTGTATAAATAAATAGTTATTACCACTACACTATCACTTCTTATAATCATGCATTTTTCGTACAATATTTTATTTATTTTCGGCCGAAATTAAATCAAAGATCATAGAAGCGGTTAATCCGAACCCGGTATTAAAAGTTGTTGCAAGTGATTACTACTTATGATTGAATACCATTGTAGTCAAAGGTCCCAACACAGGAACCATGCAGTACGTTTCTACTAATTACCCTGAATTAGTAGCATTTACGCTAAATCTCTTCGTGCCCGCTTCATTACGCCAGTTCCATTACTTCTGATTGATGAAGCAGCTCGAATACGACATATGGTAATACGTTCAGGGTTATTAGTAACCATGGCATAGGTATCTGTGATATTAATACATCGTTCAAACCACAGCGATCTAAAAATCATGGACTGAATATATACCCTTAAAATTGTTTCAGTATATTTTGCTAGATGTTATATAAATATATGTAATGTTTAATTATATGTAAATACCTCTTATTTATTATAAAATAAAAAAACATAATTCAATTAAAAGAAAATTATAAACTAAAATTATAGCTAATTAAAACTAAAACATAACTTAAAAACTATAAAAATAAATGATTTTTTCCAAGTGAAAAATAACGTCTGATTGAGGCAAAGTTAAATGAGATATACTCATTCGAAGAAGACTCCTAAGTGATTTTTTTTCTGATTCTATTGTAAGCATATAGGTATGTATAGGTACGTACGTACATTCACTGGAGGATTTTCGATTCTGTTTGCACTCGTTTACATAACCAATCAATAGCCGAACCCACATAAATAAATAAATATAAATATATACGGACAAATCACACAGATTAAGCCTTGTATTATGGGATACTAACTCAACGATACTATATTTTATATAAGACTTATATAGAGAAACATTCAAGACCCAGGACAATCTAAAAAAGATAATTTTCCATCTTGACCTGACCGGGGATCGAACCCGGGACCTCCGGTGTGACAGCCTGGCATGGTGACCACTAGGCCACAGAGGTCGCCAAGTGTGACCATAACAGTGTGATTTTACTTTATTCTCATAAAATAGAAGAAAACCAACTTCTTTTCAAAAGTTACAGTTCTTTGCCAGCCACGCACTCAATACTACGTGTTCATTGAACAGCAAAACAAACACTTTAGAAACTCTAATTCAATTTAACTAAGTAACTCGAATTTATAGCAAATCAGGCAATTAAAAGATCTAATGGCTGTATCGCTACCTACCGGCTTGTAGATAGCAGATAGTATCCGAGTGAGATAATTTGCTTTAACTTTATAGCCGAGACACTCCCGCGACGGCCGCGACTAATGAATGTGTTGGAAAAAGATTTAAGTGCACGCGAAGCAATGTAAACTAATCCACCTACGCGGGCGAAGTCGCGGATGTAAAGTTTTATTGCCTAGTTCGGAATCTTCAGTAGCAACTTCAAAGCATTGATGAATTGTTTCTATACATATTTACGACCATTTTCAATTAGATTTAATGATACTTATCATCGTAAATAATTAAAAGCCATTATTAATAATTCTTCATAGTGTACTAAAGCTTTATTAAAAACACAATAATAACATCATAATTTTTAAATTGATTAAGTATTTAGGTTTTATGTGTCATTATTACAAACTAGACATTTTATTTGAAATGATAAGTACCCACTCGTAAATATTTTATCATTAGATATAGGAATGGCCAGATGGGCAATTCCAAAGTAGAAGTAATAGAAGATGAAAATAAATTATAGGCAGCAAATTCAATCATATATCTATAAAAAGTCATAAAACGGTTATAGTGTATAATAACTAATATTACTATATTAACTAACAAAACAAGATGCTTACAACTTGACCGTTAAAATTTACCATATGCATAATTTGGGATCCCCTTAAATCTCATAATTTTTTAAATTCATAATATTGTTTTTCATATTTTTAAATGAGGTTTTCCCATAAAGTTTCTGTAATCATATTTTTTTAACATTATTTTAAGTCTCATAATGTTATACACATCAAATGATATGATAGAAACTAAAATTAGTATAGTTTTTTTTATTAAAAGAGTATTGTTTATATTTGAATGAAATTACAATTGAAGTCTTAATTGTGATATTATATTTTTTTTTTAAATAATGTCAAATAAATATTAAGAGAACTAAAAACTAGGTTTCAATGCATTATGTGAAGTAATATGACAACAAATTATTTTTTTGAAAATATATAAAGAACCACATAACTTGCCAAAAATCAAGCCTTAACATGAGTGTCATCAAATTAAACGCATATAAAGAATCAATAAGTTCTTAATTGTGTAATTATAGGAGCTTGTTCCTATTCAAACGGGCTGTTAATTTTTTTTTTAATCTGTCACTTATGGTCAAAATTAAGATGTATCGGATGAAAGCGTTGTTAATGATGATGAGTGTTTTCTTTTATTTTGCCTATAAAGCTTTAAATTTTAAATTTAATTTAAATTATTTTATGAACTGCCGTAGAAACTATTATTGGTGAGTATATCATAAGTAAGAAAAGAACTTTCCGTTAATCATAGGCACCTGAATTTACTGAATGACACTGACAAAGACTAATAAGGCAATAGCGTGTATGTATTAGGCTTGGCCGTTTGTTTTGTTAAGACACGACTTTGTCTTTTACATGATTTTAATATGACAACAATAGGCCGTAATATAACAAAATATTCAAATTAGTTTCTTGAAATACGCTGTATTTTCATATAAAAAATAAAAATTTGTGGTTAAAAAAAATGAATATTCTATACATAAAATGTTCTAATTGGGATAGCCCAATGTTCTACATTTTATGTATAGAAATACCGTCTGCACTTATATCAAAATTGTATATTTTTAAACTTGACTATACAATTTACTGAATAATGATTTCTAACAGCTCACCGAATTACTAACCATGATTTGAGATAATCTAGTGGCTTGTCGAGTAATTTACTAAACGCCCATTTACACTTGCTCGTTTGATGTTACATTAAATTTTAAGTTCACAAATGACAGGGCTGTCTATTGAATTATAGTTGACATGGGTATGACACGTAAGTTATTCTTACTAACAGTGGGACGTGTCATCAACTTGAGTATTATTAAGTCATCAATCAACATAATCAAATATGTAAGTGAAATGTGTAATGGGCAGCCACAACCTTAGCTGCCTAACCACCTGTTTAGTAAAAAAATATAAACTGGCCAAGTGCGAGTTAAACTCGCGTGGAGAGGGTTCCGTACAATTAAGTGAATTCTTATCTGTAATCTACAAGCAATGAACTATATTTTGTATTATTTTTTTTAAATTTTAGGCTCAGTAGTTTCGGAGATCAGGGGGGGGGAATGGTCAATTTTCGTCTTCTTTGTTGAATAAAATCAAAACTATTTATTTTACAATACAAAAATATATTTGAGATCCTCATAACGAGCCCTTTCGTTTGATATATGACACAGTAAGGTTTGCAAAACTTTTTATTTGATGTCCTAATTTGTCCCCCGAAAATAACCTTTTTTTAAAAAATATTTGTTTATTTTGCACATATGTGTTTGTAAATTTTTAAACGATCGCGAGTTTTGACTGGGGGAGAAATAGGGGGAAAGGGGTAACGTTATTTATTGACGGATTTCAATCAAATTTAAGAGGCACACTAAGGATTACATTCTACACAAGATGTTGCAAAAAAAAAATTAAAAGGGGATGGAGAGGGAAAAGAGGGGAAGTTTGCTGTAGCTTTTTGTATGGATTGATTTTACTGAAATGGCTTTGCTAAGTCAGGGGAAAGGAGAAATTGTCAGTATAAGAGCTTGCGAGGTATACTGTTCAGGTCTTTGATTTACAAACTATTTAACAATTTAACTGCAGAAAAACACACCATTTTTTGCTTTTGCAAAACACACGGTGTATTTTTCAGGTAGTCCAAAGGAACACATTATTTTATTTCGCATAAATAAATCTAGTGCAAACTGTGTGCTATAAATCTAGGCACATATATATGGACTAATATAAAATTTTGTTTTGTCAGAGAAAATCTATAGGTCATAATAATTTAAATGACGTTTAAGTAAGTTCCATGCTTGTCTGGGAGAAAAGGCAAAACATAGAATGTAGAAGCTACTTCTGCGCTGAATGGGCGAAAAAATAAAGCATGTTTATAGGCAATATGGCTAGCAACCCAGCACTATTTTTATTCCCTTTTTCCATCTTTAGGCTCGCCATCACGCTAAGCGTGGCTTTTGGGTCTTACGGCCCAAGGGTCTGTCTATCCCATTACGGATAAAGACGTGATAAATGTATCTGTATATTTACTTTTATGTTTAAAGTATCTTTTAATTATTTATACTAATTATGAAAAATTTAAATTATTTACTCTATTCACAACCCTAGCAGCAGCGTCGGCAGTTTCGTCACTGTAATTACTAAATACGGGTATAAACTGTTGATTCTAATTACATTCCTAAATACTAATTACGATTTTAGTGAAATTCCGTAAATTAGCACTAAAAATCATCATGATGAATTACTTGTCGTGTCCCGTCTTAGTCTCCGCTTCACGTGTGTTCGGCGTTAACGCTACTACAAGAAGAAATGCCAGCCCTATCACTGAGACATTTCAAATTATTACCCATTATTGTATCACTGTGGTCGTCATAACAACAAAGATAGCGCCACTTTTTAAATAATTCAACGTTGCCATAGTTAAATAATAGCAGAATAATGTGAATATTTTTAAAAATTATAACATTAAAAAACCTTAGATTTAAAATAAATATTTCCATAAAGATAAGGCTCATGCAGAGTGTGCAGCCACACTCTTGCATGTTGATGACTCAAATTATGTCTTTCTAATTGCCAATAATACTTACATTGCCAGTTTAATAGACCTCTGTCTAATACCGACAAAGAGCCCTTCCATGCAAGAATGTAATGTAAATGCAGTAAAGTTAATAAAACTATCAATAAATATGCTTTTGCATCCAACAGCCGGTATCTTTCTATCCAATTGATTCCATGGCCGATTAATAAAAAAAAAATTAAAAACTTTTATATGCTTATATGCGATAAACGGGTACCTAACTCACGTAAAAAGTCTCCTACTGGCCGTCATGTTTCGACCTCATCCGAAGGCCTCCCTCAGGGCGAATGTGATTGGCGACGCCTTTACGAATACGTCCCGAGCTTATCTTGTTTATCACATATTAGTAACGTCTGTGTCTCACGTTAGTTTTAGCAAAAAAACTGAGATATATTCGTGATTAATAAATATAAAAGATTTATAATCCGGTAACTAAGCAATAAAAATCCGTTCAATTGAAATATCCAATAAATAATAAGTAGTACTAATTGTACGTAGTATATTTATTACTCTGTGGTACTAACTAGGTAACAGGTGCTAGTAATTATCATTTCATCATCCTTTACAAGCGCATAACCAATTAATGCGTAAACAGGAATAGAAAGCCAATAAAAACATTATTTTTCTGTTTTTTTAACCCAAAATTGAAATTGCGTAAAAATCTTGCGAATAATATTTGTTAGATGTACTCGTATTTGCTGGTTTGTTTCCCATGCAATTCTTGCAAGAGAAACCAACTACCATATCTTCGAACCAGCCTTTATCAATCCACTGATGGAATAAAGCTCAATTTACATTGCCGCGGAATGGAAGCGAATTTCCAAAACTCTTTATAGCATGTTGAACCCTATGTCAATGTAGTAGTTTATTAAATTGTGTCAACAAAAAGAACTTCCACAGAATACTCGGGAATTCCCGCGAAGTTTCTTTCTTCGTGTTAATTTGTACTGTATTCTCCTAGATTATAGAAGTCCTCATCCTCTTTGAATTTTTTAAAATTCGCCTCGATTCCGCGGTAAGGTGAATTGAGCCTAAATACCGGTGAGTGGAGTTGAAAATTGCAGTTGATACTATAAATTCGATGTCAGCAGAGTCCCACCCCCTTAGTCGCTCTTACGACACGCATGGAAGAGGAAAGTAGTCGGTGACAAATATACTACTCTGCCGTCACCACGCGGCTTACTCTAATTATATTGGTGTAAACTGTATATAATAATTTTGTTGAAAGAAAATTTCGCTGTTACGTTCCATAGTCACGTACAATCAATCCTATTTAAATAGCGATAGATAATAGAGCTGAGTAATTGCGTCGATTTTAATGACTAATCAGTAGTTTTACTGTATTTATTTTAAAGGAAAAAATATGAGACTGAAGTGAGAAAATAAAGATTGTCCTGAAATATCAAAAATGAAATTGAGTCCTATTATGGTCACTAAATGTGTCTTCTTTGTTAAATGCTCTACAATATTAATTGATATGACCGTTCATGCTCTGCCATCATCTTAATACCCCGATAGGGCTGCCATCACTATCACATAGGATTCTAAGTAGTTTAGAGAATTTTTTGTTTACGGGAACGACAATGTAGTCTTCCTTGTTAGGTGCTCTACAATATTAATTGATATGACCGTTCATGCTCTGCCATCATCTTAATACCCCGATAGGGCTGCCATCACTATCACATAGGATTCTAAGTAGTTTAGAGAATTTTTTGTTTACGGGAACGACAATGTAGTCTTCCTTGTTAGGTGCTCTACAATATTAATTGATATGACCGTTCATGCTCTGCCATCATCTTAATACCCCGATAGGGCTGCCATCACTATCACATTAGATTCTAAGTAGTTTAGAGAATTTTTTGTTTACGGGAACGACAATGTAGTCTTCCTTGTTAGGTGCTCTACAATATTAATTGATATGACCGTTCATGCTCTGCCATCATCTTAATACCCCGATAGGGCTGCCATCACTATCACATTAGATTCTAAGTAGTTTAGAGAATTTTTTGTTTACGGGAACGACAATGTAGTCTTCCTTGTTAGGTGCTCTACAATATTAATTGATATGACCGTTCATGCTCTGCCATCATCTTAATACCCCGATAGGGCTGCCATCACTATCACATTAGATTCTAAGTAGTTTAGAGAATTTTTTGTTTACGGGAACGACAATGTAGTCTTCCTTGTTAAGTGCTCTACAATATTAATTGATATGACCGTTCATGCTCTGCCATCATCTTAATACCCCGATAGGGCTGCCATCACTATCACATTAGATTCTAAGTAGTTTAGAGAATTTTTTGTTTACGGGAACGACAATGTAGTCTTCCTTGTTAGGTGCTCTACAATATTAATTGATATGACCGTTCATGCTCTGCCATCATCTTAATACCCCGATAGGGCTGCCATCACTATCACATTAGATTCTAAGTAGTTTAGAGAATTTTTTGTTTACGGGAACGACAATGTAGTCTTCCTTGTTAGGTGCTCTACAATATTAATTGATATGACCGTTCATGCTCTGCCATCATCTTAATACCCCGATAGGGCTGCCATCACTATCACATTAGATTCTAAGTAGTTTAGAGAATTTTTTGTTTACGGGAACGACAATGTAGTCTTCCTTGTTAGGTGCTCTACAATATTAATTGATATGACCGTTCATGCTCTGCCATCATCTTAATACCCCGATAGGGCTGCCATCACTATCACATTAGATTCTAAGTAGTTTAGAGAATTTTTTGTTTACGGGAACGACAATGTAGTCTTCCTTGTTAGGTGCTCTACAATATTAATTGATATGACCGTTCATGCTCTGCCATCATCTTAATACCCCGATAGGGCTGCCATCACTATCACATTAGATTCTAAGTAGTTTAGAGAATTTTTTGTTTACGGGAACGACAATGTAGTCTTCCTTGTTAGGTGCTCTACAATATTAATTGATATGACCGTTCATGCTCTGCCATCATCTTAATACCCCGATAGGGCTGCCATCACTATCACATTAGATTCTAAGTAGTTTAGAGAATTTTTTGTTTACGGGAACGACAATGTAGTCTTCCTTGTTAGGTGCTCTACAATATTAATTGATATGACCGTTCATGCTCTGCCATCATCTTAATACCCCGATAGGGCTGCCATCACTATCACATTAGATTCTAAGTAGTTTAGAGAATTTTTTGTTTACGGGAACGACAATGTAGTCTTCCTTGTTAGGTGCTCTACAATATTAATTGATATGACCGTTCATGCTCTGCCATCATCTTAATACCCCGATAGGGCTGCCATCACTATCACATTAGATTCTAAGTAGTTTAGAGAATTTTTTGTTTACGGGAACGACAATGTAGTCTTCCTTGTTAGGTGCTCTACAATATTAATTGATATGACCGTTCATGCTCTGCCATCATCTTAATACCCCGATAGGGCTGCCATCACTATCACATTAGATTCTAAGTAGTTTAGAGAATTTTTTGTTTACGGGAACGACAATGTAGTCTTCCTTGTTAGGTGCTCTACAATATTAATTGATATGACCGTTCATGCTCTGCCATCATCTTAATACCCCGATAGGGCTGCCATCACTATCACATTAGATTCTAAGTAGTTTAGAGAATTTTTTGTTTACGGGAACGACAATGTAGTCTTCCTTGTTAGGTGCTCTACAATATTAATTGATATGACCGTTCATGCTCTGCCATCATCTTAATACCCCGATAGGGCTGCCATCACTATCACATTAGATTCTAAGTAGTTTAGAGAATTTTTTGTTTACGGGAACGACAATGTAGTCTTCCTTGTTAGGTGCTCTACAATATTAATTGATATGACCGTTCATGCTCTGCCATCATCTTAATACCCCGATAGGGCTGCCATCACTATCACATTAGATTCTAAGTAGTTTAGAGAATTTTTTGTTTACGGGAACGACAATGTAGTCTTCCTTGTTAGGTGCTCTACAATATTAATTGATATGACCGTTCATGCTCTGCCATCATCTTAATACCCCGATAGGGCTGCCATCACTATCACATTAGATTCTAAGTAGTTTAGAGAATTTTTTGTTTACGGGAACGACAATGTAGTCTTCCTTGTTAGGTGCTCTACAATATTAATTGATATGACCGTTCATGCTCTGCCATCATCTTAATACCCCGATAGGGCTGCCATCACTATCACATTAGATTCTAAGTAGTTTAGAGAATTTTTTGTTTACGGGAACGACAATGTAGTCTTCCTTGTTAGGTGCTCTACAATATTAATTGATATGACCGTTCATGCTCTGCCATCATCTTAATACCCCGATAGGGCTGCCATCACTATCACATTAGATTCTAAGTAGTTTAGAGAATTTTTTGTTTACGGGAACGACAATGTAGTCTTCCTTGTTAGGTGCTCTACAATATTAATTGATATGACCGTTCATGCTCTGCCATCATCTTAATACCCCGATAGGGCTGCCATCACTATCACATTAGATTCTAAGTAGTTTAGAGAATTTTTTGTTTACGGGAACGACAATGTAGTCTTCCTTGTTAGGTGCTCTACAATATTAATTGATATGACCGTTCATGCTCTGCCATCATCTTAATACCCCGATAGGGCTGCCATCACTATCACATTAGATTCTAAGTAGTTTAGAGAATTTTTTGTTTACGGGAACGACAATGTAGTCTTCCTTGTTAGGTGCTCTACAATATTAATTGATATGACCGTTCATGCTCTGCCATCATCTTAATACCCCGATAGGGCTGCCATCACTATCACATTAGATTCTAAGTAGTTTAGAGAATTTTTTGTTTACGGGAACGACAATGTAGTCTTCCTTGTTAGGTGCTCTACAATATTAATTTATATGATCGTTCATGCTCAGTCATCATATTAATATTAATATCGCGCTAGGACTGCCTTCCATACGAGCTACGTCACATTACATTCTTTGGAGTTTTGGCCGGATCTGCTTTTACGTCAAGCTATGCCAGATGGGCTCGAAAAATATGGCAGTTTTGGCCACTTGCACAGTCGAAAAACAGACAAACAAACAAACCATCGATAAATGGATAATTAAAATTATTAAGTAAGTCAATAAGTAGGTATTTATAAAGATCGTCTCCTTCAACCTTAAAAATGCATTGAAGAATTGTTTTTTAATATTTATTTATTTTGTAGTTACCCTGGTTCAATAACCGGCCTAAATTCTAGCATTCTGTGTTTAGGAATATTCAGAAAATTTTCCGTGTTTTTTTTTAAGGAGGCATCCCTATTCCCCGTCAAAGTTAATTCCATCGGATGATCACTGTCCTCACGTCTGCGTGCGTGTGTAATCAAAACGATTATGTGCCGCGTCGGGAATCGAACGGAGATACCGCACGCGCCCGTTACATGAGCGCTGTTCCAACCGGAACGAATACATCGATTTCTGATACTATAATCCGACTTTAGATTATTTCTTAACACGATAGATTACATTTCAATGAATCCTATCTTAGAAACCTATGTCTGAGAGTACAATATTTGCTTTGAAATAGGTTGTTTAACTCACTGCACTCAGCCTACGACAAACGTTTGTTCTGTACCTGTTTTTTATATAGTTTTTGTAAAATAAGTTTAAGACTACCTACGACATAACTCGCACTATAATAAGAGAAGACGCTGGTTTTCGATGCACAGAGGAAACTAAATCGAAAACCAGAGGCTTCAAATAATTTCGTACCTTAATTTATGTCAATAAATTATATTATTATTGTGACGTACTGCAACGCAATATATATACCATACACCGCCCACCAGTGTTGCCAGTACGTCACAATTATTATGTTGATTTTCCGTGCTGGTCTGAGAGAAACCCTTAGAATGAAAGAAAATCTTAGAATGTACCAGCTGCTTCTCTTCCCACGCAGATCTTAAAAACAGATCGTGGCTGTTAAAAGGCGTTACGGCTATTTTACCTACCCGTCACTATTTTGATACTTTTTCCACCTTGCCCACTATCACGCTGAGAGTTCCCAAGAGCCGCAATGTCCTAAATGCTCTGTCTGTTCCATTAGGATAAAGACGTGAAAGTATTACATACTTACGTATACATTAATAAATAAATTAATATATAAATCTAAAATTGCTGTCAGAATAAGAGCAAAAGAATTTTGCTTTTTTAAACTCTTTAAAAGCTATCGGATATGAAATAAATGTAAATCGGATTTGGATATCGAACCCGATCAAACAAAAGATACCTACATTTGCTTTTTTTCTTAATAGATACCTTGATCCACTTACATAAATCGCGCAAAAGTGTTCTAGTAATGTAATATACCTACAATTTATTGATATCTACATTAACATTAGAATACGAAAATCTTGTATTATTTCTAGATGTCGTTACTATCTTGCCCGCTAGCTATACAAAGGATGCTGTGTACTTATGCTAGCGTTTATTTTCTACGGAAAAACAAGCGCCACCTCTGATTTTTCATGGATACCTTCGTAGAAAATAAACGCTTTTACCACCATCTTTCTGGCAATTAAGCGGCACCACTACGAAACTACCTCCTTTTGAACTAGTAGCTTCATCTACCTACACATTTAAACTAAAAATCGGATTACGCTTCAAAGTATGAAAATTGTCAGTCCTATAGTATAGTTCGTTTATGTTAAAAACATAGCTAAATATGATTTAAATAATTTTTAAATCATATAAGTAAGTTCGAAACTTGTGTTAGGGGATACTAACTCAACGATAAGTTCTATATTTTTATAACAAATGCATATATGTATATGTAGATAAACATCCAAGACCCAGGTCAATCTGAAAAAGATTTTTTCAACACATGAAAGACATTTTCTATCTTGCCCTGATCGGGGATCGAACCCGGGACCTCCGGTGGTGTGACAGCCCGGCATAATGACTACTAGGCCACAGAGGTCGCCATTTAAATCATTAATCAGCTTTAAGGCAGTACCTGAATTTTCCGGGGTTCAGTGCTGCCCCCATTTAAAATAAATTATTTCAAAGAAACGGAGACATCATTTGAAATTTTGCTACTACCAAGCCCTAGATAACTCTTCAAAGTATTTTATGAACTACTGTTTACAGTTTCAAGTGAGAACTTTAAGCTTTACTTCGCACATTTGCGAAAAAACGGCCACTTTTGGCAAATGTGCTTAGTAAAGCTTAACGTTCCCATTATAAACTGTAAACATTAAATCATAAAATACTTTGAAGGGTTATCTATGGCTTGCTAGTAGCAAAATTTTTAATGGTGTCTCCGTTTTCTTTGAAATGATTTATTTAAATGGGGGCAGCACTGGACCCCGGAAAATTCAGGTACGGCCTTAACTTATTCCTGTTTCAGCAAAATAAGTAGATACGTATACTGTACTGATCTTTATATCACCCAAGAAGCGTCATTATTGTATGTCATAAAAAAGACAAGAAAGAAAGAAGACGGAAACCGGCAAGTTACGTGAGAAACAAATGTATAGCCATGCCGCCCCCGCCGGGGCCTTGGCCGGCAGACTTGGAAGACCCAAGAAATGCTGGCTTGACGTCGTCAGGGATGATATGCGTGCCAATGGTCTTACAATGAAGGATGCTCAAGACCGTGCGAAGTGGAGAAGGAAAAGCTGGAAAGCGGACCCCGGGCTTCACAGCATTACAGCTGTGGATGTAACTGGGAACACGCTGAGATGAGAGAGATATATAATAAAAAAGACAAGTTAAAAGCTGCTGAAAAAAGGAGTTCGAACATAAAATTCATTTCTTCGTCTTTTTTTGCCGGTCGCATCAATAGATCTAAAGATTTCGTATGTTTGTAAATCATACGTACCAATACAATAACTTTTTTATGGTGTATTTTTTATAATTTAATCAACATATTCAGTCGATACTAACTCACGTTCAAAGATGTAGGAAAAAATATCAATACTTATTCACATTAGACATGTCAGAAGCAAGACATGTTTTAATATAAATAATAATAGGTAAGTAGGTACCAAACCAAAATACAAATATACTATCACGTCTATCAAGTTACGAGGTAGACAGAGCAACCGAAAGATCAAAAAGTAAAAGACTACTATAGGTACCAGCCTATTCACCGTGTGACTCCCGACAGAGTAGAATAGGACCGCTCCAAGTCTTCCCGTGGATGTCGTAGAAGGCGACTTAGGAAACACAAGCTAAACAAAGCTTATAAACATCAATGAGACCTCTCCAACCCGTCTGGCCAGTGTGGAGATTGTAGGCCAAATTCTCTGACTGCTCTAGCTAGTTCTGGTCAATGATTTCTACGCTAGTAATATATAAGTCAATGGTTCTGGTAGTACAAAGAGGGTCGTGCTCCTGCAGTGGAGAAAGGAGGAGCTCAGTGGCTCGTCTGGGAGTACGCATTGCTAGCGCTTTTGCAAGTTAAGCAGCGCCGGGCGTGGTCCGCATCTGAATGGGTGACCAAAAGTGGCACAAAAATACTTGAGCTCCTCCGTGCTTCGGAAGGCCCGGCAGTCATCATTGTATGACAGTCGTTAAGCTATGTCAGGTGCCTTTATTACGTCATATGCCCGTGAAAACTAAAAAGTGTCAATTGTCAGAATATATACATCAGAGCATTTGTTTACATGCAAAACTGACGTCATGGCCACAGAGCAATATGACGTCCACTGCTCAAACGTTTTCGGCAAATTACACGCGAAATTTGAAAATGTAAAATTGAAATGCTTTTTATGACACTTATCGATTAAATAATAATGTTGTGTTTTTGAAGTGAAAACTTCTTTAGCGGCGTTGTGCACTTTTTTTTTAATGGGTAAAAAATGTTAAACTCGCGTCAGGACACGTGTCCTGATCGAAAATTCCTAAGACGGATGGAGAGTAGATAGCCGGCTACCTATGCAATGAATATTTGACGTAGCGCCATCTAGTTATTCCTTTCAACATTAATGATAACATTACAAGCATTGAAAATTATTACAACGCCATCTATGAACGTTTAGCAAAACTATTGCGTTGAAGTGAAAACTTCTTTAGCGGCGTTGTGCACTTTTTTTGTTATGGGTAAAAAAATTTAAACTCGCGTCAGGACACGTGTCCTGATCGAAAATTCGTAAGACGGATGGAGAGTAGACAGCCGGCGCGGCGTAGGAGAGGAAGTATCCCCCTCTCTTTTTACGGCGCGGCGAAAATTCATGCCTGCGGCTGCTGTTTCGTTTAGCTGAGAGATAAACTTTTGAATGTAATATAAATTGTCATGTTTGTGTACGATAGCGCAATATATAAATATTGTATTCTACCACATAAATGATAGTACTTTTATACTGATAATTAAAGCAATTCGTGCAAAATTATTCCCTAACCATTCCAAAATATCAAAAATGCACAACGTTAATATTCAAGTTTTCACTTCTGCCGGCACTCCCGGTGCAACCCGTCGTTTTCTTTTAGGTCGTTTATTGGCACCATGAAATCTAATTGAAATACCTTTCAAACATTGGTGTACCCTATTGTATTTTACAATCACGTCACTATCGAAATAGAACCTACCCAAACCAAATAGAAAAAATACTCTTGCTTGTCTAATCTATGTCCATGTTTATGAAAGTCCATTTTGTTCCTAATCCTGAATATTGACTGGACCTTCTCGTTTGTTCTTTTATATCCAAATACGGCTCAGCTAACTCGGATCATGATCCCAATCGTACATTTGTACGAAAAGTACCGACAGCAAGAACATTTCATGTTACAACTAAAAAAATATATGATTAGTTTTTCTTATCAAAGTTCAGATATGAAAATACAAGTCATAAAAGAGTTATTATAAAAAACATTTTTTTATGACAAATTTTATGAAGCAGTAAAATAATAAGACAAGTTACGAATTATTTAAAGTATAAAAAATTCGACGTCATATTGTCATTAGGTGGCTTAACACATTCACAGTCCGGTTACCTGACACAATAAAAAAGCTATTGGTACACGGACCCCACATGTGGTACACGGACTGTTGATGTGTTAAGGGACATTGTTTTAAATACCTTATTACTAATTACCTAATACCTTTAATAAGCAAACAATATTTTGACTTACGTAATCAAGCAAAGTATTGAAATGCCTTCGTACGTCTGCGTCTGCAATAAAAAACCTGTCTATTGTTTTACAAAATTGCTGTCTAAGCTATTATTTTGCTGACAGTACGGACAGACAATAAATACGCCTGATACGGCCCTCTTAAACGAATCGATTGTACTTTATAGAAGGAGATAAAAGTCCAACAGTAGCTGTTGGACAAAATATCTCTAATTGTGCTAATTGGGCAACAAAAGGGTGATATTATTACAGGTATATTAAAGAAAAAGATATTTATTATTGTTTTGCATACAATGCTTTCTGATGATAAATTCGAAAAAGTAATTTTTTTAACATCTATCCTTGTAAAATTGGTAAATAAATTTTAGAGATATAGTAGGTGTAGTATTCAGACAGCCGACAGCTTATTATGTCTTGTTATGGCAGCCTATTACATACATACTTAATACTCAAATGATTCAGGTTTCAGTAACAATCATCATTATACTGCTTGACATGTGCCTAAATGAATAATTTCCAAAATTACTCATTGAAAGCGGAATCAAGTAAAACCTATAGGTCTGTACAATATCTATCTAATCTATTCAATCAAAATTTCTAACAAACTACACAGACCACCTTAACAACTCTTAGAACATTTCGCCAAAAAAACCACAACAAATTTGAATAGCCATCAGATAGACTACTAGGCACTAACTCGAAATGTCTTTCAAACTTGTTCCGGGATCACGTTTTACACTGACCAGTACAAAGAATTCCTCAGAACGGTGGGTCATAGGTTAGTTTCCACTGGACGCCTAACGAGTCATTGTCCACATTTTGACAAACACTGACCCGCCAAAGTGCGTCAAAAAATAATAAAAAATGTCCCAGATTTTCGGATTCTAAATTAGAGGCTGGACCGTGGAAAATGGTTGACGAATATTTGTACATTGTCATAGCATAGACATACCTACACAAGGTGATATGTCAACAAGTTAGTATGCCTAGTAACTACTATATGTACCTACTTCTTCTTCTCGTGTCGAAAGCTCAAAATGTAATTAATTTTTTTCCCTCCAGAAGGTTGCCACTTTCACAGCGTTGTCTGTTGCTTCACATAGGTCACCCTTAGTGCAGCTGGACTAAGACATGTACCTACTATGACTGTGTATAACTTTTACATACAAAGGAAACTTTCGTAAAATGTATAGACAACAAACTATTGAGTTTAGTTTTATATACATTTGTAGTTATAGTCAGTTTAATAATGTAATTTTTACTAAAGTTATAGATAAAAGTATCTAGGTAAGTATATAAATAAATATATATTCCAGTTGCCATATTTATTAATTCAAAGTAAATATTTTACCATAGCTTTAGATAAGACAGACAAACAGAACAGCAAATGGGTACTACATCTGAAATAGGTAGTACTACAACAACAGCCAACTTCTCATGCAATCAAATATAAAGTTATACTTATTTTAAACTCAAAAAAATATTCATTTACAACATGAATATTTACATTTCATTCTTCTTCTCCTTCGTCTAAGCGCATTCCTGGTTGCATCCTCAGTTGTGCTGCTTCGGAGCCCAGGGTGCGCTTTCCCGCTTTTTCTTATCCAAATATAATATGCATGTCAATGGTCACCCAAGGATGCCAAAGATATTTAAAATGCTTTAAAATGGAGAAGAAATCGCCGGAACACTTTCAATGATTTGGCTATAGTTTTACAACCGACCGCCTGCCTGACGCCAACCCTCTTTGGGAATGTATTTGTGCGAAAAGTTTTACAACCGGCCGCCGCCCGACGTTAACCCTCCTTGGGAATGCAATTGTAGCACGAGATGTTTGTGCCTAAGTACAAACATCCTGTGGATGTTGTAAGAGGCGACTAAAGGACTAATCCTTTAGTCGCCTCTTACAACATCCACAGGAAGAGATGGAGTGGTCCTATTCTAACCCGGAACCACACGGGTAAATAAGTATTTACATTTCATTATAACTTAATAAAAACTATGAATACTAACTAACTCCATGTCTTCCCTTGGATATCGTAGAAGGCGACTTAGGAAACACAAGCTAAACAAAGCTTATAAACATCAATGGGATCTCTCCAACCCGTCTGGCCAGTGTGGAGAGTGTAGGTCAAACCCTCTGACTGCTCAGGCTTATATATGGTTCTGGTAGTCTAGTTCAGAGAGGGTTGTGCTCCTGCAGTAGAGACTAAAAAAAATAGACCTGGATGTTGATGATGATGAACGACTAGAACTAAAAAACTACAAAAAACTAACTATATTGAATAAAATCAAATAATTTTACCATTAAATTTTCGGCTATAAGGAAAACCCAAAACTTTTTTGCTCACTTTAAACATTTTAACGAAAAATCGAAGGAAGTCGAAAGCTAATTAAAATCTTATTTGTCATCCATTCGATTTTTTGCTTATCATGTAATTTATCGACGACCGTAACACTAACACCATGTACGCATGAATTGATTGTAAGTAAAAACACAGTAAAATCAGTCGTCTCAAATTTTTAATACCTATATTTTAAATGAGGATTCATTAATGGTCCAATTTATATAACAGTTAACAATATCAGTCTCGGTGTATTTGAGCAAAATTAATCTTAAATATACTGGACTAAAGTTTGTTTTACTTTCTTGTTGTAACTGCACTTACGGTTTTTCCGCTCATGAAATTATTTGGGATATTTAAGTTTAGTATTCTTTTGACATTGACAACACAATGTAAATTATCAGCTACTGAAGTGAAACTAATCAAAATACCATTTTATTTTTTCTTGTTGATTGAGTCGGACACGCGTTAAAATGCAATCCATAAAATGGATATTAAGTCCCAAAAACAGTGTACGTTTAATGATCAAAGAAATATAAAATGTAGCGATACATTTGATGATAAGAGCAAATATAAAATCTTTAAAAATTTAAATGGAAAAACACTTTTAATTTTATGAATGGCACGGGTCGTAATAAAAATTTTACACCTGCTTGGCTCTTCAGTGTCAAAAAATTAAGTGTAATTGCCATTTTGAACGGCCGTGTAAGGTAACAGTTCTATAAAATGTACCATCAACGTGATTATTGGGATTTCAACCAAGTTTATATATACTCCTTGTATGCAATGTATTTTTGTTGCGATTTACGAGTATTACTGACTGCGTATTTTTTTTTCAGGTAAACCATGAAACATCAATACTAACGGTAGCTATCATAGTAAGTCACTATTTTGATCTCTGCAAATAATTATGATCTAGCCAGCCAGGGCAAGTTGAAAAATACTTAGCCTTTTTCATATAGTCCTGGTCCTGGGTCTTGGTTGTTTATCTATATAAGTATTTTTTATAAAATATGGTATAGGTAAGTTAGTATTAGTATTCTGTAATACAAGTTTCAACTTAGTTTGACCAGGCCTGTGTCACTCCACGTTTAGGTATCGAAAATGTACCTACATTATAACTATGCCCCTCCGGGGGTAAATTCAGTTATTCAAATCGTTTGTCCAGAGTAATAAGAATGAAATTGGCTTGCAATGGATGTCTAGGTATCTATACAAAAAGTTGCTGAGTTCTGACGTGAGCTAAATTAAACCATATCGCTAGCCACATTGAGTAGATATTTCTTAGAATTTCTTTGCTGAGTGAGACTTCTGTACTAGCTCAATCAGTGTGATTTATCCTTATATTCATAGATATGCCGATCTGGGAGAGGAAAAAAAAGTTGAATGTGCCAGCTGCTTCTCTTTGCCGCCGTAAAAGCTGATCGAGGGAATAGGTGATGCGGCAACCCATCACTATTTTAATTCCCTTTCCCCACCATCACGCTAATAACTGACTTTGGTTTGGGCAGTATATATGAAGTAGTGTATATTATAATTATGACCGTGTGAACTTTTAATTTTCTCATCGGTAAAATAATTTAGTAACGATACAGCAACGATTGACATAATAATTATTAGCACCAATTTGAATGATGGCGGCATGAGAAGAGTCTCGTGTTGGCGCGAACTGCCGGCGCTACCATGGGAACTGGCAGTCTGGCCCGGACCCAACGATGTAGTCAAAGAGACAAATCTATTTCATATTTTAACGAATTTCTAACTCGCATAAAAGCTGTAACTACGAGTAATATTCTTTTTTATATAAAAAAAAATATATTTTATTACCGTACTTTATGGTACACAACTACAGTTAAGAATCAGTATAAACAAAACTTTACAAGTAGGCAAAGAAATGCCTTAGCTTGTGTAACCCCGATTGGAGACCGCGAGGTAACGCGGTTTTTCAGGCAGTCCCTTTCCCTGTGGCCTTTTATAATTGGGGTTTACCACAGATATTATAATATATCTTTCTAAAACTAATTAGTCTTACTAAAAATAAAATAATAATTAAAAATTAAATTATATAGGTACATAGGTACTTACTAACTAAAATAATTAAAATTTATCGAAATATTTATATTTTAATCTATATATAATATTAATTTGGTCAAGTAATAAACACCTTATTTGTATAACGCTTCAGACAATTTTACTTATTGAGTTCTGGTCCGTCAAACTTCTTCTTTTTAAATAATGCAGAGAAAGAAATGATAAAATAAGCATAAAAATATTTTTTTTGTCAACATCTGTTGTCTATGAGGCCTATACAACTGATGTAACGGCTCCTAGCCTACAATACATATCATACAAACTACTGTCAATCGGGCGACAATGCGATATGCCGTTCGACGTCACGATGGTGCGTTCACACGCTGCTATATTCTATAGGTGTAATAATGGAAACTGTGGTAGATACTCATACCTATGTATGAGTATCTACCACAGTAGTAGTAATTTGTCTTGCAATTACAGGTAGAGCCTATGCTCTACCTGTAATTGCAAGACAAATTACTAAGTTGTTTGTTTTGTTTCGCTTCTCGTGTGTGTAAGTATCAAACTTTGGGAGCACATTTTACAAGCTTCATATAGACATCTAACAACAAAGAGCAAAAAAGATATAATGTGGTTAAAACCCATCTTTTGTCTCTTTCCCTCTTATCGGCATTTACTGTTGCTAGAATGAGACTTGGCTGAACGTCAAAAGTAAAAATGTAGCCTGTTTTCTGCTTAAGGTGAAGAAATAGGCAAATGACCTTAAAGTGGCGCCCTCATTTGCAATAAATTGTTAACTCGTAAATATGGAGATAATTTCCATATTGCTCTTTGTCATGCACTAGATAGCCCTTTAAATTATTTTGCCTCCGCCAAAAGTGGCCACGGCAAGTTTTAAAACTAGATGGACTAATGTAAATACTTTCAACGGTGGTTCATAAAATATTTTAAAGGGCTATCTAGTGCATGACGAAGAGCAATATGGAAATTATCACCATATTTACGAGTTAACAATTTATTTTACACTTCAAGGCCATTTGCCTATATCTTCACCTTAATACGAAAAAATTTAAAAGATATTGTCTAATGACATTGACTTCTGTTAAGGTTACTATTCTACTTAGTAGCTTCATACACGTTCTAGCGTGCCGCGTTAAGGCCGTACCTAAATTTTCCGAGGTCCAGTGCTGCCCCCATTTAAAATAAATCATTTTAAAGAAAACGGAGACATTATTTTAAATTTTGCTACTACTAAGTCCTAGATAACCCTTCAAAGTATTTTATGAATTACTGTTTACAGTTTATAATTAGAACGTTAAGCTTTACTACGCACATTTGCGAAAAACGGCCATTTTTGGCTAATGTGCGTAGTAAAGCTTAACGTTCTCACTTTAAACTGTAAACAGTAGTTCATAAAATACTTTGAAGGGTTATCTAGGACTTGGTAGTAGCAAAATTTTAAATAATGTCTAAACGTTTTTTTTAAATGTTTTGTTTTAAATGGGGGCAGCACTGGACCTCGTAAAATTCAGATACGGCCTTAAGGTCATACATGAATTTTCCGGGCTCCAGTGCTGCTTCCATTTGAAATAAATCATTTCAAAGGAAGCGGAGATATCATTTAAAATTTTGTCTTTGTGAAGCCCTAGATAACCCTTCAAACTATTTTACGAACTACTGTTTACAGTTTAAACCGAGAAAATAAAGCTTTTCTACGCATTTTTGCCAAAAGTGGCCGTTTTTCGAAAATATGCGTAGAAAAGGCCACTATGTTTCAAAACAGGTTACACTTTTGATAAATTCATCGCGGAATCTATATACCTCCAATATATCTATGTCTGACATAGCAAGACGACTTCTATCTAATGTTGAAAATTATGACACAACTCCCCCAAAGAACATATTATACTATATCGTACGTAATATAGAATTACAGGAAGGACAAAAATTTTTTTTTTATTTGGTAGATAAAAAAATTGTTCAGCTTGATAAATACAATGACCGCCTTTGGGCTCTTGGGCTCTACACTCTACATATATACCTTTTATACCTCTACACTCTACATATAAACCCTTTGTAACGTTTTTAATTCGTAATTTACTTAATGCTGTTTTTTTAGTTTACTAGTAATAAAAATTTAAATCAAGTTATAAAATAAGTTTAGGTACTTATTTTATAACTTGATTTAAATTTACCTACCTATAAGCCTACCTATTTTTTACAAAAAAAAACGAGTAAAGCTAAATACCATTTTGACGTGACAACGTCTTAAATTAGGTTGCGGCTGGGAGTCACTTATGAAAAAGTGTAACGCTCGGTAACGTTACGATGAGTCACCGAACGAGAGAGAGGCCCGCCGAATGCCTTGCGTCTCTCTCCCACTCAACTATGATCGGTCTGCCGCGCGCGTTGTCACGTAAAATCTTCGCCCGTAAAACCGACTTTACAGGCAACCATTTTTTTTATAATAGAAATCGACCAACCTCATAAATATAAAATAACCGCTAACCTGTTTTTCAATTGCCAAAACTGCCAGTGAAGAGTTCGACACGGAAATTTAAATACTAATAATTCTGGAAAGATACGTGCTTTATGTTTTCTAAAATGGGAAGTTTTGTTTTGTAAAGTAATCTTTGAGACTTTTTGTAAAGTTCATTGCTATATACATTAATAACACTAAAAACAAATAAGCTTGTGAGAGTTCAGTATCAGTAGTTTTTTTTTTATATTCTTAGTGTTTTTTATAACTAACGAAATTGCTATTTAGTTTTAATATACATATTTTGATCTTATATTTTTTTTGCCCTATGCTTAGCTATTTAAGGTGAAGATATAGGCAAATGACCTTGAAGTGGCGCCCTCATTTGAAATAAATTGTTAACTCGTAAATATGGAGATAATTTCCATATTACTCTTCGTCATGCACTAGATAGCCCTTTTAATTATTTTATAAACCACCGTTGAAAGTATTTACATTAGTCCGTCTAGCTTTAAAACTTGCCTCCGCCAAAAGTGGCCACGGCAAGTTTTAAAGCTAGACGGATCACCAATAATAGTTTTAACGGCAGTTCATAAAATAATTTAAAGGGCTATCTAGTGCATGACGTAGAGAAATATGGAAATTATCACCATATTTACGAGTTAACAATTTATTTCACACTTCAAGGCCATTTGCCTATATCTTCGCCTTAAGTCCTATATTTAATGTAATGTAAAAAGTTTGTTGTTGTTGCTTAGTAAGAACGCTGTAAATCTTCTGAAGAAAATAAAGTAAAATCAGTAAAAACCCGGTACGATAATTTTGGTTCCTGAAAATTTGCGACTTACTCGTACAGTCAAAGTCACCAGTACTATTACTGCCCCATTTTGCAACAGAAAAAGGAAAGAAAATGCAATGACTTTGCGTGCCTTATTGTGCTGTGGACTGTACCTATTTGTATCAGGCCCATTGTTAGTTCGTCAGTCGTTTTGTGGTCATTCTGTACGAACATCATACATTATGTCTTGTCTCGATGCAGTCTGACGATATTAACTCGAAGTTATTGATAGTCAAGTTACAGAATGACTATTAAATACGCGAGTTACTGTCGATTTGTATGATTGTGTTTTGATGTTTATAACTTGACTCAGCAATATGAATAGGTCAGAAAAGTTTTATCTTTTTATTCCGTCAGTAAGATTATTCAAAAATAATGGAATATATTATTCGGTTTACCAAATTAGCTTGATTCATTTAAAGTAAGATTGTATAAATCTTCTCTGGTTGCGTCACACTTGAGCTAAATTAATTAATTACTCGTAAGTATCTATTGTTGTATGTATAAAGTAGCATAATGTACCTAAAATACGAAGGTTTATGAGTATTAAGTATTTGAGTATATGTATGATGTTATAGCTATGTACCTAAGTATAATTTTTAAATCTTATATATAAAATTCTCGTGTCACAATGTTCGTTCCCGTACTCCTCCGAAACGGCTTGACCGATTCTCATGAAATTTTGTGAGCATATTGAGTAGGTCTGAGAATCGGCCAACATCTATTTTTCATACCCGTAATCAACGCAGGCGAAGCCGCAGGCAAAAGCTAGTTATTATATATATTATATTATATACGTACTTGCTTCTATCAGTTAATTAAGTAAATGTCCTCTCAATATATCGCAGGTTGACAGGAAGAGATCCCTATAGGGGATAAGTCCGCCATTGTATATTTGCTCTTTCGAATTTTGTATTGTATATGCATGTTTTTAGTACAATAAAGTTATTACAAGCAAACAAACTAAGTAGGTACTTACTTAAAAATCAACAAAGATACAGCTCATCGCAGTTCCAGATTGGAGGCTTGTGACGTCACCGATCTCTACAAATCGTCACGTCATGCGAAATTTAAAGTTAGACAGACAATAGAAAAAATATGTGTATAATATTTTTTTATAAATCTACCTGATAGACCAAACATATTTATTCAGTACACATGCCTATGTTGACATTATATTTTGTTGTCACTCATTTGGTATGCTTCAAAGTTGGGTGTAGGTAATTTCTTTTTCATGGTCGAGTTGTATAAAAATAACTATATATGATACCGAGACCGCTATAGTTTTAATTGAAAGTACCTACATACTTTGAGGTATACACCACATTTTTTTCAGAATTATTTTAGTAATATTTCAAAAGTTACGGTAGGGGGACACCTCAAATTTTAACTTTGTATTAGATTATCTCAAGAGTGGAGGGTTTGATCTAAATAGTTCCAAAGCAGTTTTTGTTGCATTTTAAAAGACCTTTTCAACGATACCCCACACGTTGGGGTTAGTCCAATTTAATTTTTTAAATTCACTTTTCGTTGTATGGGAAGGGGGCTGAAAAAAAACATTTTTTCAAATTTTAAATACCAACTTTTGGATCTTCAATAAATATAATAATTAAATCTGTCCACCAATTTTTGTGACAATCGGTGCAGTAGCGGCGGAGTACAAGCCCGGACGGACGGACGGACCTGACGAAACTATAAGGGTTCCTTGTGGACTACGGAACCCTAAAAAAGGAGTAGTCTGTACTCTTACATACATAAGCAGTATTTATTTTGTAAAGTGACTTTTCTATTTTAGTAACATAATTTATTCAAATTTCTGCAAGTCGTTTATCTTCGTTAAGTGAGTATAACCTTTTTGAAGCACAAAACGTTTACGTAACTCTTGATACAAATGTTTGAAATCTACAAGCTAATGTTGTGAGGTAGCGTTTTTTGAAGATCATAAGCACTTTTAAACTTATTTTGGCGTTTACGTCGGTAATAAAATTGTACAGTTCCATTCGGTAGTTTTCTCACTTCTTTTTTAAAAATTACGTGAAGTAAGTAGATACCTATTGACATTTTTAGATTTTGTATTTTTTTTTGTTGAAGTGTATTTTTAACTGACTTCCAAAACGGAGGTTATCAATTCTTCGGAATCTTTTTCTTTATCTTTTTGGAAGGGTAGGTATACTTTTCAGGTGGTCCCATAGAAATTTTATTAAAATCGGTTGAGTGGTTTGTTTTTTTAAACGAAAATAACTATAAAAAATATGTCATAAAAGTATACAATTGTTTGAATATATATCTTTACTGGTATTGAATGCGGTTTTGTTTTGAAAAATATCAATAATTATTCCTGTAGCAAATAAGACTCATATATTTTATTTTATTATCACACAAAACAAATTACAACTATTACATAACTACACAGAAAGAAACATACAAAAACATTAAAACTGATTGCAATCCAAAACATGTGTGTACATGAAATAATAAAAGAGGTGTTCTTACAATCTAAGAGAAAACAAGTAAAATAAAAATATACAAAATCTTACCTATTAAATATGTATATAAAAATATATACATACTTGTATACTTTTATTGCTAATAAACGTATCCCCACAAAACTAAAAACTTTTACCAATAATACTCACTTCCCAATATTGACCTTAACGTCTGTAATCGACAGACTTTACGCTAATTAATATTGTTCTTACAAATCTTGATCTTCGTTTTTATTAGTAAAATCTAGGCAATATGGGAAATATAGATTTTATATCTAGCCTAACTGGTTCTATGAAACAAAATCGCTTTAATAAAGTAAATCTTTATTTTAGGTTTTAGGATTCCGTGTCAAATTGGTAAAAGAACCCCACAGGAGATAATCCACGTTGTCCGGTTGTCTGTCTCGACCATCTCACATACTTCTTCTTCGTCTAAGCGCGTTCATCCTCGGCTGGGATGCTTCGGAGCCCGGGATGCGCTTTCCTGCTTTTTCTTCTCTAAATATAACATGCATGTCAATGGTCACCCAAAGGCCTTGCAAAATGGAGAAGAAATAGCCGGAACAGTTTAAATGATTTGGCTACAGTTTTACGACCGGCCGCCTGCCAGACGTCTACCCACTTTGGGAATGTATTTGTGCGAAAAATTTTACAACCAGCCGCCGCCCGACGTTAACCCTCCTTGGGAATGCAATTGTAGCACGAGATGTTTGTGCTAAGTCCTTTAGTCCTCTTACGACATCCACAGGAAGAGATGGAGTGGTCCTATTCTAACCCGGAGCCAAACGGACCTTCTCACATACCATCACGATTTTTTTTGATTTTTCAAGCTAACAGTTTAGCTTAAAGACGCTATACCCGAACAAGAATTAGTTTAATATTTCTAAAATGGGTGAATCGAATCTAGTGACAGCAGTTGTTTTTACTCACAGTGCAGGTTTCCTGAATCGAAACTAGTGACAGAGTGTAGTCTCGTTTTTACACACAGTGAACTAATATGCGGTTTTCTCACGATGATGTTTCCCTTCACCAGACGTAAGTAGTGATCGATGAAAATACAGGACCCATATTTTATTCATTTATTTATTTAGAAAACTTTATTTTATATCAGCGATAGTTATACATAATAAAATAACAAAGGTAATTTAACAAATGGTGGATCTCTTCCAGTCGATGAGTAGGGCAGAGGAAAGTTACATATTTAGTAGGAAGGCAGAAGTACGTACAGAACAATAAAAAACAAGTACAATATTAAAGCGTAAACACTACGCGTATACTACATACATATCTAATGAATATACTACATATTGTGCCACGAACGAATTTCAGCGGTACACAAGTCATGCCAAGCAAAATCAAAGTAATTTTTTTATTTAATATGGCTATAAAGGTGAAAATCTTATTTAAGTGGGATCGAACCGAAAGGTCTCGAACCGTTTGGTTATAGGCTGCACTCTTAAACCACTTGATAGACAATACCTACATTGACACATAAGTGTCTCTGAAAGAGTTACAGAAAGGGATCTTGAAATTGCAATTTTGCAATTTTCCTGATGCTGCAATTATATTAATTACACTAAAATTGTACGTACCACTTGCTGAACCCTAAATGAACATTTGACACTCACTCTTGGATGCTTTTTATTAGGGTTCCGTACCCGAAGGGTGCAAACGGGACCCTATTACTGAGACTCCGCTGTCTGTCCGTCTATCACAGGGCTCTATCTCTTGAACTGTAATAGCTAGACACTTGAAATTTTCACCGATTATGTATTACTGTGGCTTCTATAACAAAAAATACTAAAAATGAAAAAAAGTTAAAAATTAAAGGGGCCATCATACAAGAAACGTGTTTCTTCAGCGTTTTAAAACATTGTACGGAGGTACGGAACCCTTCATGTACGATTCCTACTCGCACTTGCCCGTTTATTATATGGATTTTTGTCTAGCCAAGTCGAATTTCGAAGTGTGTTCAATACTTGACTTCGAAATATTAAGCCTTTTATAAATATTGAAGTTTGAGCTTCCAATAGGTACAGTTTTGCACGCCTCATAAGCGAAGCGCATGAGGTAGTGCTCTGCTCTCGCCTTACAAAAATCAAGTGATTTTTTTAACTAAATGTGTCTCTATTTATTTTCTATCGCACTTGAACATAATATTTACACATAAATGTCAAGGAAAAACACTAGTTTCAACACTTATGACATTTTTAAAAGACATTTTACCTTTTAAATAAATACGAAAAAAAAACTGTCAGTAAGTATGTACATAATAAATTCTTCGTTAAATAATAATTTATACTTATCTAGATATAGATCTATTAAAAATAACAAACATTAAAATAAATTACCCTGAATTTATTCTCGGTGTGAGGGTTTTATGCACATTGCAGACAGTAATAAGTAGGTAAGTAAAAAAAAAAATCAAAAAGCCAAAAATTTATGTTCTGATAGTGTGAGGGAGGGCAAAAAAACTTTATATAGTTAAAATTTTTATGAAAATAAGTTCCGTATCCGCATAGACTAAAAAAAATTGCCCTAAAAAGTCAGCCTGTGTGTGTTTTTTAAGCGAAACCGCACGTGTCACCTTAAGAGCACTCTAGTCAAGTAGTTTGACTTGACTTACGTACTCTAGTTCACCGAAATCTCGAGTGGTATAGTCCGTTCAAGAGTAATGGTGCATGGCAAACCAAACACTGGAAATGGCCACTCACGGCGCGTTTTATCGATCGTCAAGTGACGTTTTAATTTTATCATGTTCCAGTCGCTATCTCAGTTACGAGTATATGCAGATTATGTGTCGGTATTTTTTATGGCCAAGTATGTAAACTAAGGACCTTGGGTGGTTGACCACTAGTGGCAAAAAAATTATCGAGCTCCGTCGAGCTCGGAAGGCACGTTGAGCCGTTGGCACAGAAGATAGTAACAATATTACATATCTTACTTTTTTCTGTGCCGTTGGTCAGAAGACAGTAAGTGTATTACACTATCGTACTTTTTTCTGTGCCGTTGGTCAGAAGACAGTAAGAATATTACATATCTTACTGTCTTCTGTGCCGTTGGTCAGAAGACAGTAAGAGTATTACATTAGCTTACTGTTTTCTGTGCCGTTGGTCAGAAGACAGTAAGAATATTACATTTTTTACTGTCTTCTGTGCCGTTGGTCAGAAGACAGTAAGAGTATTACATTATCTTACTGTTTTCTGTGCCGTTGTGCAGAAGACAGTAAGAATATTACATATCTTACTGTCTTCAGTGCCGTTGGTCAGAAGACAGTAAGAGTATTACATTATCGTACTGTTTTCTGTGCCGTTGGTCAGAAGACAGTAAGAATATTACATTTCTTACTGTCTTCTGTGCCGTTGGTCAGAAGACAGTAAGATATTACATATTTTTCTGTCTTCTGTCCCGTTGGTCAGAAGACAGTAAGAGTATTATTACATTATCTTACTGTTTTCTGTGCCGTTGGTCCCGGTTGTCATCATCGTATGATAGTCGTCAAACTATATCAGATGCCTTTAGGCAGCTTGAAAATCTGAAACCAGTGTTTAGTCACTTACACACACACGAAAAAGCCAAACCCAACAAGGTGGTCAGATTTTGGAAATCTTTGGGAGAGGCCTATGTCCAGCAGTGGACGTTATGCAACTGAAATGGTGATGATGTTATTAAGTTCAATTTTAGTACCTACGTAGTTTATTTCCTCTTATCAAGTAGCTAACACTAGTGTTAGATGTTTAAAGCTGCCTAAAAGCATCTTACTGACAATAACAATAACTGTCGTCTAGTGAGAACAGTAATTTTTAGACGTAAATATGGACTGGTGATGGATGAAAATGACCGTAGATGACTCAGATTGTGTTCCGAGCAGATTTCAACGGTATCTACACAAGTCAAGCCAAGCAAAATCAAAGTACCTATTTTATTTATTTAATATGCTTAGGATAAATTTAACTTAAAAAATCGGAAATCGCAGCCTACTTATATTATTATAACGAGCTGTTCCAGTTCTGAGCAAAGGCCTCTTCCTCTCACTTTTATTCTTGTCTGATCAAAACTAATATAACATATAAACAGTTTGTTTAGATCTTTATTGCACAAAAATCACATTCAAGTACATTATTTAATACAAAGAAAAAAAAACTTGCACAAAGGCGCACTTATCCCAAATAGGGATCTCTTTCAGTCAACCCAAACTTTAAAAGGTTACATACATTTGGAATGGGTGGAGTGTCAATATAAAATTCAGAGATTTTGAAAATCCAAAACTAACTTAAAATTAATAGTAAAACTAACTCAAGAGTAAGTCCAGTAGTTTCTAATATTCGGTGGTTCAAGAACGTTTTATTTAATTTAGGCCTATGATAGTAGTATCGTGAGTAGTCAGCTTTATTAAACCTTCACTGGGTAATACAGACATCCAACGCTCACCGTTAACACGACAAATATCTGAGAATACCAGTAAAAATTAAAGTTCTGTTTACTGATAATCGTATACCATGTCGGATGTGGTGAGATGACATAGCAATTAATTTATTTATCTCATAATTGGTTTGCTTAATAACGTACGTAGGTACTCTAGGCATATTTAACTTAACCTTGTGTTTATTTTTCTTTTCACATTTTTTTTGTCACTAGGGATTAAATAATAGTTATGAACTGAGATTGTATACTAGCATAGTGCGGGAAGACAGATGTAACATGACAAGATATAAGCCGCTGTAGCTCGAATAAATTATTTTCTTTACGTATATTTTTTTATTGATTAACCTTTTTTATTTTTTAGGGTTCCGTAGCCAAAGGAAAAAAACGGAACCCTTATGGATTCGTCATGTCTGTCTGTCTGTCCGTCCGTATTTCACAGCCACTTCTTTCCGAAACTATAAGAACTATACTGTTGAAACTTGGTAAGTAGATGTATTCTGTAAACCGCATTAAGATTTACACAAAAAAAAAAAACAATAAATTTTGGTGGTTCCCCATACTTACAACTGAAACGCAATTTTTTTTTTTCATCAAACCCATACTTGTGGACGGATAGGTCTTCAAAAATAATATTGAGGTTTCCAGTATAATTTTTTTCTAAACTGAATAGTTTGCGCGAGAGACACTTCCAAAGTGATAAAATGTGTCCCCCCCCCCCTGTAACTTCTAAAATAAAAGAATGATAAAACTAAAAAAAATATATGATGTACATTATCATGCAAACTTCCACTGAAAATTGGATTGAACGAGATCTAGTAAGTAGTTTTTTTTTCATACGTCATAAATCGTAAACCGCAATTTACCTTTAGAACTTTCATATTATGTTTACTTGCTGCTACTCCGAGTCCGACTCACACTTGGCCGCATTTTTATATTTAGTATTTGTTGTTATAGTGGCCACAGTGATACATAATTAATGAAAATTTCAAGTGTCTAGCTATTACTGTTCAAGAGATAGAGCCCTGTGACAGACGGACAGACAGCGAAATCTCGACAGTAATAGAGTTCCGTTTGCACCCTTTGGGTACGGAACCCTAAAAAGAACCAAGCTTCAGCAATTACATACGGATTTATTTAGAAGACACAGCCTAGTAGATACTTACTTTATGGTTATATTATAACCCCCCTTCTTCTTCTTCATCTAAGCGCGTTCCCGGTTGCATCCTAAGCTGTGCTGCTTCGGAGCCCGGGGTGCACTTTCCCGCTTTTTCTTCTCAAAATATAGCATGCATGTCAATGGTCTGGTCACCCAAGGATGCCAAAGAACTTGCGAAATGGAGAAGAAATTACCGGAAAATGTTAAATGATTTGGCTATAGTTTTACGACCGGCCGCCTGCCTGACGTCAAACCTCTTTGGGAATGTATTTGTGCGAAAAGTTTTACAACCGGCCGCCGCCAGACGTTAACCCTCCTTGGGAATGCAAATGTAGCACGAGATGTTTGTGCTTAGTCCTTTAGTCGCCTCTTACGACATCCACAGGAAGAGATAAAGCGGTCCTATTCTAACCCGGAATCAGACGGGTAATAACCCCCTTCTTCATAGACAGACTAATAGGACACAGCAATAGGTATGCCACCCAGGTCTAAAGGTGGCGGCCTACTCACCCATCGATTAGGATCAAGAAAGTCACTACCATTATTAATTATCTGTACCGTACAAGTTCTCCGGATACATTAGAGGGTATATGCAAGACAAGATTGCCTTTATACCTGCTACCTTACAATTATATTGTATTTTACTCTCACGTCTAAAATTATATTCAACCTTATCACTCTAGCTTTAAGACACATGTGAAATATTTTAAGAACTTTATTATAGTACTCTGTGTAAGGTAGCAATAACTAACAAGGAGTTTCCTGTCTTGTATAGTTCATTTGATTATCGTAATGACTATATTTATGACGTTATACTTCTAACTAGAGTGAGATTTGGTTAGTAATGATATAAGTAGAGATACTTTTATGGGTTTAGTAAACTATATATCTAAAATGCTATATCATCTTATAATTATATGTTCAAAAATGACAGGACCGTCAAAAAACTATTATGTAAAACTAGAGAAGACACCACAAGTCATTGTTTTGTCCCGTTCAATTGCAGCTTCTCCATAAACTTCACTTTGTCGCTTCAAAACATGGTAACATAATCAAAAATGCCTTGGTGTGTAATAAAATACTGTAGGAATAATTCAAGGAACAGGGCAAAGTGTTAAGAAATAACTTTCGATCGGTACTTTTGTTAGACCCTTCATTACGCTTTTATTAATTGCAAAAACATAACAGAACAAAAAATCCATAGGTTCTCGTCATTGACTTCTACATAGTACCTCGCTTGCTCTCGTAAGTATATACTTGGAAGGAAAATGTGCAGAATGCCTTATAGAATGAAGTCCTGTTAAGATTCCCAAACTGTCGTCAGCCATGTCTAATGATGTCCTCAGTGCTCCTTGAGACAGTTGAGTTAGCTCGGTGAATGCAGTGTATTTATATTTGCAGATGCAACATACAACCAATGGCGGCGCTTGGCGTCGGCGACGTTGGATGATTGACTTTTGCCTTTTTTTTACCCAATTACTCATTAATTTAATAGGGCCTCGTGCGTAAAGGGAATGAGCTTTTTTTGCGCCACCATTAATTTCAGTAGGGTTACTCCAAAAGCGGTACGCAAGACGTACGATACTGCGAGTCCGCGTTTCAGTGTCAAGCAACATTGACCGTTAATACGTAATGATAAAGAATAATTTGGTTTGATATATAAATAGTACGTTACTATCGTACGTCTATCGTATTATTTTATAGAGTAACTGCCCAGTTCGCAAAGCTTGTCGCCGACGTCCACATTTCGTCTAGCGCAGCCACTGTACGTACAACCACATAGCTTATTTTCTGTAGTCAGAGTTGCATAATAAGGGATCGCTGGGATCCCACTGGAACTTGAAATTTATTCCTGGAATAAAATGTACATATGGCACCTATAAGTTTTTACGAATATATTTTGGCACTCACATTTAAAGAGTCAGGCTCTTGACAGTGTCGTGTTTTGTAAAGAATGGCAATATGGATTCGGCACAGATGATTGATAGAGTTTTGCATTACCTATAATCTATTTATTATAAGAGTATATAAGTAGCGGTAAATGAAAAGGACAGTATATGAGTGAAATGGGTCTCCAATGTACAAAATATAAAACAATGTATGTACGACTTGAAATTTCATATTACTGTTATTTGATATCTCATTCATTTACTTGCGTCTTACTACTACCAAAATATAGATGTGGTGTTCTTACTAATGGAAAAAGTAGTAAAAATAAAAAAGCCTATACCTACATCGAACCAATAAATCACATACCTACATTCAACATTTACCAAATAAATTAAATGCAATCTAGAATGACGAGTAATAATTTAAAAAAAAACAACGTTGACAATTAAACTTAATGCCACGTACTTAAAATTTATATTTCCATATGTTTATTTAATTTTAATGTAAATTATGTAATACCTTACAAACGTAAATATGTACCTAAAGTTGTAGGCGTCCTACACTACTAAATTAGAAAGGGACACCTACAACTTTAATAACTTAACTTTAGATAAGTACGTTATTTGCGATTGGCTTTTTCACTTGGTAGGCGCTCTAGATTTTTTTGGTGTTTACTTTATGATATTCCTTACTAACAAGAACTATAAATTGTCAACTTTTGTCACATCCGGGATTTTATCGACGTGTGGGCAACTTACCGCAGTGTGATGTAGAAGTATTAGCGTTGGATTGACAAACACACAAACATTTACTAGTTCTGTATGCTTTATCTATTTTATGTTTGTATAGAATAGGAGTGAGAAAGCGATTTGCAGCATTCCCAACTGTTTTATTTCTTACTTTATTAGCTTTTGTGCATTAAAGAAAATTCTCATCCTCCCTTCCGGTAAAAAAGTGAATTTTAGATACTTATAGATTTGTGTGTTTGTAATTAACGGGCAAGTGCGAGTCGGACTCGTACATGAAGGGTTCCGTACCACCGTACAATGTTTTAAAACACGTTTTTTGTATGACGACACCCTTTAATTTCTAACTTTATTTTATTTTTAGTATTTGTTGTTATTGTGGTCATAGTAATACATAATTGGTGAAAATTTCAAGTATCTAGTTAATGCCATTATGAAGATCAAGTTAAAAACGCTGAAAAAACTCGTTTCTTGTATGACGACCCCCTTTAATTTTTAACAATTTTTTATTTTTAGTATTTGTTGTTATATCCGCCACAGTAATACATAATCGGTGAAAATTTCAAGTGTCTAGCTATTACGGTTCAAGAGATAGAGCCCTGTGACTGCCGGACAGACAGACGGACAGACAGACAGACAGACGGACAGACAGACAGACAGACGGACAGACAGCGGACTCTCAGTAATAGGGTCCCGTTTGCACCCTTCGGGTACGGAACCCTAAAAATGAGTTACGCAATGACACAAAGAAAATGTTAAACTTAATTTCAAAGACCATATTTAGATTTTTTTATTCCTAACTAACAAAAATCTGTAATCATTTGGAAATATATTGAACCTCAAAATACTAGTTAAGGTCAATGTAGGAAAGTCTATATATATACTTTTCTAAAACTTAAGTTTACCTGAACTTTTTGAATCGAGATACGCTTTTTAAAGTAACTTGTTTCGTCAGAATTATAGGTAATATATTAATTTACTTACATTGCTCTGAAAATAACATTAATTGCGATAATCTTTAGATTTATATGATATTTTTTAAAACTCGGCGTGTAGACGGACTTGCCGTGCAGTTTGAGGTAAGTCCGTCTAGTAGCAATATAACCATAACTTGTGAGGTAATATGTATGAAAACAGTTTCTAGCAGTGATGCAAAACTGTCATTTAAATATGTGTTTTATGTCTTTGAGAATAAGGTTTACATTTCAAAGATGTATATTTTCTTTTCATTTTAAGGCAAGTCCGGCATATCTCCAGTGACAGTGGTTGTAAACATTCAACCACTGTAACTGAAGATTGACTGCCTAAAAATAAAATTATAGCGTTTTTTTTTTGGGAAAATAAAATGCTAAGTAGAAACATAAAATCTTTAATTCTAATTGAAAATTTGTACCCATTAAAAAAAATATGTATTCAATAACAGAAAACGAGCGATATCTAGAAAATCTGGCATCTTTCTTCATGACGTGTTTGTGATATATAAATCTGAAACAAAAAAGTTACGGGTTCGATGGTTTTGTGCTTTTTCCAAATGGAGTATTTTTTTTAAATATGCGTGGCTGACTTAGAAAGGGAAAAGATTTCAAAGTGCTAAGTAAATAAAATCAAAAACCAAAATTCAGCGATATGCGAATCCCGGGAAAAACTTTCTTAGCAATTAGCAAATTGATTCAAAATTTGTATGACAATCAAAGTTATGAAATTCTTTCTATGCAAAGTTACATCTTTATCACCTCTGATAACTTGAGGGGTGTATGTATCCATCAAACTAAACAACGTTTCCCAAGAAACAGGTCATAATTTAAAAAAAAACACTCCTCATACAAAACTACTGATTACGTGATACACTTTACTATGGGAAGTCCAAATTTTTATATATTTATATTGAATAGCTTCAATATAAATAGGTACCTTATGATAGTTTTTAATGGACGACTACTTTTAAGTAGTAGCTAGCAAATACAAATAATCGTGTAGTAATAATAATACAACACCTACATAAAATACGTGCAGCTGAAAAGGTTGACAATCACTGCAATCAAGGCAAGACCGGCATATGACGGACTTTCCTTAAGCGCGCTAGACGGACTTCCCAACTATTAAATTTTGAGGTTAGAAACTCGTTGCAAGTAATAATTACGAAATTCAAGCGATATTAATGAATTCATTACCAGAAGTATGTATATTGGATCACTGAATGACTTACTTAATCACAGAAACTCCAAAAACTCCTCGTTTATACACTTAATTTTTATTTTTTTTAACAGACGTTACACCGCAGCTTCAAGTACAAAACGCGAAAAAAAATGGCCGACCGATTTCTTTCAACATAATGATGATAGCGACATCTATGAATCTCAGTTCGAACTAGCGTCATAGCACTGTTTTACCGACCAGGTCATAAGAAGCTAGTCGTTCAAAAATGGAAGTTATTGCTGCTAGATGGACTTACCTCCCAGACGGACTTCCCTTTATTGACCTTACATAAAAATAAATATGTATTTATTATGTAGTTAATTACGTTAAATTGATACGTAAGCATTATAAAAGAATCTCTTCTAAAACTACCAACGTTATTAATATTATAGCTGTAAAGTAAATCATAAATTTTAATTGTAAGATCTGCTTGATTTTATTATCTAGTTACTTTCTAGGATTTGATCCACGTAAGTCAATGCGTACCATTTACAACGTGGAAGGGACATACCCGTAATAAATCAAACCACGGTCTATACTAGATCAATATAGTATAATGAAATTAAAATAACAGCCAAAGAACAAAAATAAATATCGGGATTTCCATACAAAAGTGTGCGGCCGCCCGGGCGATTTGTATGGGAATGCAGAAAATATTTTTGAATTCTTGACTGTTATTTTAATTACATTATTCTTTACTGATCTAGTATAGCTTGTGGTTCGCTTTATTACGGATATGTCCCTTCCACGTTGTAATGGTTGTATAAAACATACGGGTCGAATTGATAACCTAGGTACTCCTTTTTTATTTTATTTATTTAACTTTATTACAATACATGTAAATAGCGGAATTAAGGCCAGGGGCCTTTTCTAACAGTCAACCAACAGATGATGCTGAGAAAGCAATCTTTTTTGAAGTTGGTTAAAAAATACTACTGCTATTCTAAAGTTCAATGTGATCAGTAATAATTAGATAATGAGGTACCAGTACTTCTAATTTTCTAAAGTCAATAAGTACTTACGTCAATATACTGGTAGCATAATTTACATATTAACGATAATAACTGTTTTAAAAATTAAAGCAGACATACATACCTAACTGTGTATTGATTAAATTACATACGTCCCTTATTATTATTACATGTTATTGCTGAATGAATACATTAAAATGTACATTCTCAAATAAGTACTTGCTAAGTATGTTTTAAATCAACACACTCTACAGGCATGGAAATAATTCCATGGAAATAATTCCATGCCTGTAGGGTGTAAAGCTATAAAACTAGACAAGTAATATTTAGACCTATTAAATGCCCTTTAGTAAATAAAGAAATAATAGATTGGTATGTGAGGTACCTTGGAAGATCGAATAATAAATGATGTCATATCTTATGGGAGCGGTGTGGAGTGAAAGAGGACGTAGTGACAAAAATAGAGAAAGGGATGTTAAGATGGTTTGGGCATGTAGAAATGATGGATGAGAACAGATTAACAAAAAAATTTTCTAAGGCAAATGGGAACGGAAAAGTAGGAAAAAATCCCATACTAACTTAAGAAAAAGTTCAAGGTTATAAGAAGTCATTAAGTCAAACTACCTTCATTGGTAAAAAATGTTCTAATACTTAAAGAACCAAATTCTGGTATACCTTACCTGGTGCACCTAAGTTTCTGTACATAAACACTTTGTTGATTTTCTTATAATATATTCATAAAGTTCAGATAACAAAAGTTGTTGAATCTCTCTTTCTTTCTTAGCTAGATGTCTAAGCTCTATGTAATGGATGTCATTCCGGAAAAGTCTACTCTGCTCACAATAAAAACTGCGACCGACGTAGTAGGTCAATACCTACTTTTCTAAGGTTATATTTTTATAAGGTTACTAGTAATCTAGTTATTTTTTTATACCTAAAAAAATAATGATACCAGACAAAGAACCACAAATAACTTTCAGGTAAATTCAAAGAAAACCTTATGTCAATCATTAATCTCCATAACACTTAGAACTCGACATTAGAACTAAATATCAGTGGCAGTCCCCGGCGCCCAGGGCCCAGGATATCGACCACTGTAATTTCTACTGAACGTTTAAACACATGTGGAACCAGCTTAAGGCAAATTCGAGTAATCGGTAGACGTATAGTTAAACATATTTTAAATGGCTATTTATTTTGTGCCCTAATAACAATTTCGCGATCTGACTATTTATTTTGCAAACACATTGACTATATAATTTGCCAAAATAATTTTGACCAAATAATTTATTTTTAACCCAGTCGTAGAGTTGGTGCTTTTAAGAGATTAAAACGTCCCAAAATAGTGTCACTTGTCATTGATTTCTGTTGTATCCCTTTTCGATGTTTTTAGACTTATTAATGCAGAAAAACCGATATTAAGAGCGCTATTTCACTCGAAAAAATTATGACGTCACGACGATTTTCATACTAATCCCCTAGAAAAAAAATGTTTTGACGTTTATATAAAAGTGTCTTTAGTATAGTATGAATACGCATGCTTGTAAGATATGATGAGGAAATTCGTCCGGGTGATTTAAAGTCTGTAGCACCACACAGTACAGTTGTGAGGGGCGTGAGTTCGAATCTCACTCGTGGCGAATTTTTCATCCTTTAATTTATAAATTTATATTGGTATAATTAATATAGTAGAAAACCTGAAAGTATTTTATTTAGTTTAAGTCTTTATCTAGGGTAGCAATAACAGAAATAAATAAAGATCAATTAACATACATAGTTATCTTCGCATCTGGACGGTAGCCGGTTCGCTTCCGGGGCGTGTCTGCCTTGTAATAGTAGCCTAGCTTAGACCTAGCGTATTCTACTTACAGAACTCTGTTATTCTGTCGCAGAATAGAGTAATTGAAATGTAGATATAAATGTAAATGTTATTTGTTATTATTTTATGAATACTTAGTCAATGTATGTTACCGTGTGGTGACAGCAGTGTCAAAGATAATACTGGGTGGCGCAAAAGTAAAGTCCCTATTTGGTTCAGCTATAACATTTTTTCTAAATTAGAAAACTAGATTTAGGTTTTTTTAAATGTATATTTGTGCCATTAAATTTCGTACCATTAGGATTTAAAGATGATGTCTTTTAAATGGTGACCTCCAGAGTTGATACACATTTGAGCCCTATTTATGACATTTTGCATAACTTGCCGTAACACTTCCTGCGATATGTTCGTTATTTCTTGACGAATGTTTTCTTTTAGAGCTGCGAGAGTCTGTGGCTTGTTCACATACACCCGAGATTTCAAAAAACCCCAAAGAAAGAAGTCTGGACTGGTCAGATCGGGTGATCTTGCAGGCCAAGGCAAATCGCCAAAACGAGAGATAACTCGGCCTGGAAAAGCGTCCCTCACTAAGTCCATAGTGTTTATTCCACGTTCTTGGGGAGTAAAACGGTCCATGTTTATTTTCAGTGTATTTTACATTTGTTCACTACACAATTTTCAACAACAGAATGACAGAAAATGTCATATAAAAAAAATAAAAGTATTTTCTTTAGTGCCAGTACTTTTGCGCCACCCGGTATAATCCGCTAGATGACAGAAAGTCAAGTCAGACACTTTTTCTAAGAGTTTTTGGCGGGAAGTCAAGGGGTTCGGTTGGGGTTTGCTTTAAATTATTTTGCTAATTGATTTTAAGGGACTTTATAATATGAAATTGGGGTTGTTTGGTGTTATAAATGCTCATGCTCATGAACAATGTGTGAAATAGTTGAAGTGGACAGTCAAGTCCGTACTATGGTACGGCTGTAGTGATATTTATTTTGCGGACTGTGTGGGCGTATCCGGGCGTCGTCCGCCACTCAGTCGTCTATGAAAACCAGTGGACTCGTACAGATTTGTCGCCAGAAGCTCCCTTGAAGATGTTTTGGCGGGAAGTCAAGGGGTTCGGTTAGGGTTTTCTTTAAATTATTTTGCAAATTGATTTTAGTGGACTTTATAATATGAAATTGGTGTTGTTTGGTGTTATAAATGCTCATGCTCATGAACAATATGTGAAATAGTTAAAGTGGACAGTCATAGTACGGCTGTAGTGATATTTGTTTCGCGGACTGTGTGGGCGTCTTCGGGCGTCGTCCGCCACTTAGTCGGCTATGAAAACCAGTGGACTCGTATAGATTTGTCACCAGCGGCTCCCTGAAAGCAATCAAAGGCCTACACCAACCTTTGATTGTAACTTGTTAGGAAAAAAGAATTTCCCACGTTTTATTAACTTGTTCCTGGCTAAATACGCAGTAGCGTCAAGCCATTAATTAAGAAAAAAAAAAAAGCTCCCTTGAAGCAGTCAAAGGCCTACACCACCCTTTGATTGTAACTTCTAGGTTAGGATTAGGAATAAAGAAAAAAATTAAAGATAGGCTCTAAAGGACTTGTATCCAGAGCCGTAAAATTATTTAATAAAAAAAACACTTTCTAAATGTCAAAACAAACTTTTTTTATGGGATTTGTATGAAATACAAAACCGCGACGTCATAGATATTTAGAGTCAAATAACGTACTTCATATCAGTTTTTCTGCATTAAAAAAACGACGGGTTGCACTCCGGGAGTGCTGGCAGAAGTAAATATAAAAAAAACTTAAATATAATTCGTTGTGCATTTTTGATATTTTGGAATGGTTAGGGAATAATTTTGCACGAATTGCTTTAATTATCAGTATAAAAGTACTATCATTTATGTGGTAGAATACAATATTTATTTATTGCGCTATCGTACACAAACATGACAATTTATATTAACAGCAGGCGCAGGCATACATTTTCGCCGCGCCGGGGAAAGAGAGGGGGATACTTCCTCACCTACGCCGCGCCGGCTGTCTACTCTCCATCCGTCTTACGAATTTTCGATCAGGACACGTGTCCTGACGCGAGTTTAAAATTTTTTACCCATTACAAAAAAGTGCACAACGCCGCTAAAGAAGTTTTCACTTCAAAAATCTAAAATCATTTTGAAAATGTATATGATCAATGACAAGTGACACTATTTTGTGACATTATATTACCTTAACAGTACGAAATAATTTATTTTTGACCCAGTCAACTTCCCAATTACTTATAATTATAACTAAGAAGTTCTCTACATGTTTTTTTTTAAAGATCACTGGATGGCGTTTTTAGGGTTCCCTACCCAAAGTACTAAACTATTACTGAGACTCCGCTGTCTGTCTGTCTGTCTGTCCGTCTGTCTGTCTGTCCGTCTGTCTGTCTGTCCGTCTGTCCGTGTGTCCGTCTGTCCGTCTGTCCGTCTGTCACAGGGCTCTATTTCTTGAACCGTAATAGCTAGACACCTGAAATTTTCACCGATTATGTATTACTATGACCACTATAACAACAAATACTAAAAATAAGATAAAGTTAATAATGAAGGGGGTCGTCATACAAGAAACGTGATTCTTCAGCGTTCAATGTTTTAAAAAAATTGGACTGTGGGACGGAACCCTTCATGTGCGAATCCGACTCGCACTTGCCCGTTTATTTATTTATGTTATTTATTCAACTTTATTACAAAAATTGTAAACAGTCAACCGAAAAGTGGTGCAGAGACAAGTGGGACCAAAGTAGGAGCAAAAATGAAATTTTAATACTTACGAGTATTACGTAGTATTAGAACCTATACCTACATTTCGCAGTTTTGCTTGTAATTGGGTATTACGGTGGGTCAAAAATAAATTATTTGGTACTGTTAATAGAATAAAACGTCACAAAATAATGCCACTTGACATTGATCACAAACACTTTGAACGTGATTTTAGATTTATTAATGCAGAAAAACAGATATTAAGAGCGCTATTTGACTCCAAGGAATTATGGCGTCATAAATCGATATTTCATACAAATCTCATAGAAAATGTTTGTTTTGACGTTAAGAAAAAAGTATCTGATTTGACTGGTTGCATAATAGCGTATTTGTGTGCTGCCATCTATGTGAAAAGTTTACAAGTTTGCTATTTACGTGCCCCCCAAAAGTTTGTATGGCATTAAGTATCTGTTACGTTAGTAGTTAATTGTATTATCTTTGCCCATATCAAACAAACTCGAAGGTACATACCAAAAAGCTTGGAATGTAGGTACCTTCTCATACCTATCAGGTGTAACAAGCAAGAGGAACGCCGTACGCGGCAAATCAAATGCCAACAAATGTCTACTCCACAATGGGTAAGTAACAGCTAGGTACATGGTAGCCAGCCATTGATTCGAGAGAACTATTATTTTATAGATATTATATAGGTACAGCTGTTGGATGTTGACCATCAGTATCTACAATTCTATGTAGGTACATACTCAAACTATGGACAATATAACATTTAGTTTACTACTCATTCTTTCATAGTCTTTACATGCTTCATCTGTAAATCATGAACAATGGGCAGTGATATTTTAGCATTACAAGAGCCCCTGGGCGAGATCGTTTCAGCAACCCCATTCTATCTTATAACCCACATTATCCGCTTGTGGCGTACTATTTTGTATGCCATCACAAAAGCAAATGATAACGCTGATTAAATTCTTTTTAGTTTGGAAGTATTTATTTCTCATAACATATATTGTGAAAGAGAGAGACAGCTTTTACGATACATATTATGAGAAATGTGACACTTGACATGCATGGCTAACAAAAAATATACAATATTAACTTAAATAAGAACATATACCTACTAAGTGCAGGAAGTTTGTAACATTTTCCACGAAAAACATGGCAATATACGAAAAAAGTTTAATTTCCATACAACCGCGCAATCAGTTGATCAAATTTAGTATGGAAGGTCCAAAAACTTTAATCGTATTTAGCGAGTTTTTTGTGAAACGTAATTATCATGGTCTGAACTTGCTGTAATTATCGGACTGCACAGAAAATATCCTGTATACCTATATACACACGTATTACACCGACTTTTGCGTTACACTTAGGTACATAAATTTGTATTGAGCTTGTCCCAGTCAGTAGACCCACTGAATTAGTCCTGCATTGTTTATAATCACGTCTGCTATCAGATTAGTTAAGACTTTTAATGAACTAACCACTGTCAATAAGTTACAGTAATGTAGTCGTACACAAAAGAGACATCATTCCTAATTTCACGTTGCCCATCGCTCCCATAAGGTAAGTGCCCTGGTCAAGCCAACCGCTTCACACTACATCGCTCGACAATAGGGTTACCAACGGTTTCCTTGTTATTAATTCTTCACTTTACTTAACACATTGAAGACAGACTTCGCAGTACAATTTGCCCTCAAATAGCGCTTGACGCCGCAAAACGATTCCCTACTGAAATTTCCAATGAATGAATGTGGCCTTTGTTCTCAGGCCAAAATAACCTTTACCGCTAACAATAGACTATTTCAATATGCTACATAAGTCAAAATACATAATTCCTATTATAATAAATAATTACTACACGACTAGGGTCTGTGGATATCAACGGTAACCTCATAGGTATATGCTTATTTTAAAATTTTATACCTGTTTGAGAAAATTATATGCCTAGCTATACCTAGTTACCAATGTAAATAGTATAGTTCTTATAGAAAAAATACAAAAAAAAGTGTTGTTTAAAGTTTAATACTTCATACAGGTAGTAATTACCTATATTATCTTAGATACAGGTACTTAAATAAATACAATACAAAAATCTTTATTGCACCAAATAAAAAACAATAAAAAATTACAAAGTTTACGGAACTTATAAATAAATAAGGTACAAGAGGCGGCCTTATTGCCAAAGCAATCTCTTACAGGCAACCATAAAGAGAAGGAGTGCGAAGTATATGAGTAAGATAACAAGTCTTAGACTTAGACTTAGTCCATGATACTGAACAACTTTCCCTAAGGAACACATAGCGAAATATGAAAAATATTTTTTGGCCTCGCATACATGTTCACCGATCAGCTGATCCAAGTTTGTATGGAAAATCAAAAATTACTTTTCATATTTCGATATATGTTCTTTCTTTCAACCTCCTCAATCCACTCCAATCTGGCTTCCGTTCCGGGCATAGCACGACCTTTGCTCTACTTAAGATTTCCGACGACATCCGCCTGGGTATGGACAACAAGGAGCTTACGGTGTTGGCGTTACTGGATTTTAGTAACGCTTTTAATACCGTAGACTTTGATATCCTTTTGGAAGTGTTGCATTCTATTAACATATCTCCTAAGGTTATTGACTGGTTTCGTTCTTACCTGTATGGGCGTCGTCAGCGGGTTAAGATTGAGGACTGCTATTCGTCCTGGTCCAGTACATCTGTCGGCGTACCGCAGGGTGGCGTGTTATCCCCGCTTTTATTCGCACTATTTATTAACTCTATTACATTACAACTTCGTACTTCCTACCACCTATATGCAGATGATCTACAAATTTACACGCGATCTTCCTTCGAGAACCTTTCTTCTGCGATTCATTGTATCAATAATGACCTTCATCGCATATCTGTCTGGAGCAAAAATCATGGACTCGCTGTAAACCCTAGTAAAACTCAGGCGATCATTATAGGAAGTTCGTGGTTCTACAGTAGAATTGACTTTGAGGTAATTCCTAAAGTTGTATTTGATGGGGTTATAATCGAATATAGCAAATCCGTAAAAAATCTTGGCGTGTACTTCGATAACACTCTTTCTTGGCGCACTCAGATCTCCGAAGTCAGCAGGAAGATGTTTGCAGCTGCAAGCTCCTTAAGAAAGTTAAATAAATTTCTGCCAATAGATACCAAGATTGCGCTTGCTCACTCCTTATTGCTCCCTATCCTTGACTATGCTGACACTTGTTATCTAGATATTACCGAGGAGCAATTGGACAAGCTTGAACGCCTCCAGAATTTATGTATACGGTTCATATTTGGACTCCGTAAATATGACCACATTTCGCAATTTCGTATTCAACTCAAGTGGCTCCCTATCCGCTTACGTCGTGATTGGCATATCCTTTCTCTCCTATACTCCATTCTTTTTAGTCCCACATATCCTGAGTACCTCAAGGAACGTTTTTTCTTTAGAACCTCTTCAAGGCCTCTACGCAGTGCAGATAAACTTCTTCTCAATATTCCAGTCCACTCGACCAATTTCTACAAATATTCTTTTACTGTCTATGCTATTCATCTCTGGAACACTCTACCCCTTTCCATTCGATTCGCCAAAACTTTGGATAAATTTAAAACCCTAACTAAAAATCACTTTTTTACTTCTGTTTAGTTCCTCATCTCTTTCCCCTACTATTTCTTCTATCTTCCTGTTTAAAATCACCATGTACAGATCTGTTTACATCATTGTGATATTTATTTATTTGTATGTATGTAATAAATTACTTATTATATATATATATATATATATATATATATATATATATATATATATATATATATATATATATATATATTCATTTATTTATATAAATATATCTTTTTTTTTTTTATAATATATATTTTGTATAAGTATTTTAATATCTATTGGTTATTTATAATTTATATTTTAAATTTAACTGCGCCACCTGTTATCTTACTCATATACTTCGCACTCCTTCTCTTTATGGTTGCCTGTAAGAGATTGCTTCGGCGATAAGGCCGCCTCTTGTACCTTATTTATTTATAAGTTCCGTAAACTTTGTAATTTTTTATTGTTTTTTATTTGGTGCAATAAAGATTTTTGTATTGTATTGTATTGTATTGTTCTTTGGGGAAAGTTGTTCAGTATCATGATCTGAATTCACCCTTAAAATAGTTTCAGTATATTACAGTTAGACGTTATATACTAAATTTACGAGACACAAAACTAGCTTGACCAGAGTTTACAATAATTTGTAATGTACAACAAAACACTAAATCAGAGAACCGCAACGGGACACGCGTCAATCACTCCCTCAATCAATAACAATAAATCAGAATCACTTATCGTGTAGAAGTATGAACGATGGTTAACATCAATACTACTTACAATAAATGTTGCATTAAACGATTGGTTCCGCAGAGTGGGTGTCGACCTTACAGTATATAGGTTCACGTTTATTATTTGTATAGGTAGATAAACCAGTCTAGAGAAGAGACATCAATAAAAATTATTGCGTGCCACAAGTTCACGATCAAGATTGCGCAAACGATATAACTTCGTTGGGGAAAGTTACAGCTACACATACATTCATCATCATTATTTTAGCTGCATAATGTCCACTGCTGGGCATAGGCCTCTCCCAGGGATTTCCAAAATGACCGATCTAGACCGGCCTGCGTACAGCGCTTTCCAGCGACCTTAGTCAGATCGTCTGACCACCTTGTGGGTGGGTGTCCAATGCTTCGCTTGCCAGTACGTGGTCGCCATTCCAGAACCTTTCTGCCCCATCAGCCATCGGTTCGTCGCGCTATGGGTCCCGCCCACTGCCACTTTAACGAGCTAATCCGTTGGGCTATACGAGTATCAGTGACTTTTGTTCTCCTAAGAATTTCCTCATTTCTGATTCGATCACTAGAGAAATTCTTCAAAGAAAACGGAGACATTCTTTAAAATTTTGCTACTACCAAATCCTAGATAACCCTTCAGAGTATTTTATGAACTACTGTTTACAGTTTATAATGAGAACGTTAAGCTTTACTACGCACATTTGGCAAAAGTGGCCGTTGTTCGCAAATGTGCGTAGTTTAAACAGTAGTTCATAAAATACTTTGAAGGGTTATCTAGGAATTGGTAGTAGTAAAATTTTAAATGATGTCTCTGTTTTCTTTGAAATGATTTATTTTAAATGGGGGCAGCACTGGACCCCGAAAAGTTCAGGTACGGCCTTAAAATGGCTCTGGTCGATGGTGGAAGTAATATGATTTGTATTAGTTTTAAAATTAGCTAGTAGATATGGTATCGACGAAGAGAGGCCTATGCTCAGCAGTGTGCGGAACAAGGGCTGGGATGATGATGATGATGAGATATGGTACAGGTAGTACTTTGTTTCAGCTCTACTTTTACCCGCCATTCTACCGGCGAACCTCTCATGTCAGATTTTTGCGCGAAGTCATTCTTATTTCACCTTAGATTAGGTACTTACTCCAAACTGTCGACCCACCTGTGAGTTAGTCAAAGTCAATATGTAAAATATTGTCACTTCAATAATATTTTAAACCGTTCTTGGTTTAGGTGTTTGCGTTAGACAGTTAAGCACACACCTTCCAAAAGCAGTGAAAAAAGAAAAGCAAACAGCGCGTGCTAGTAGTGTTGGAAATGTGTAACATGTTAAAAGTCACCGAATGAGACGGCATTATGATTTTAGTGGTCTGTAGTAAAATCCGCGAAACGGAACATTTTGTAGGTGTTTGTAACGTTAACCTTAAAAATTAACGTTCATTCAACCATCTAGGAAACGATGGGTTGTTGTGGATTTGTCCGAAAGTTAATTCGTCCCACAAAAAAGTATATGTAAATTGGTCCCAGTACTATTTTTATAAAGTAAATTACTTTTACATTAATTTTTATTACTGTAAATTCGTCCCACATTTTTTTTCGTACTGATAGCAAATAAATCAAACAATTAGTAAAATAAAAACGTATTTATTTTTTTATAATCACAATATTATTATAAAGAATATCACATTTCTACTTATAACTAAAATATAATCTGTGTTGTCAAAGACACCGTGCGGTGGGCGGTACGCTGCGCAGTATTGGTTATTCGACATGCTCTCTTTCTACTATTGAAGATAAAACAATCATTTAAATTTAAAAAAATATTTTTATAAATTACCTACAGCAATTTTTGAAATTTTTACTTAGCATATACTTACTCGTAATAATCACAGCTGTGTTAATAAATATTTATATTTAATTTCGAACACTGAATAAAAATAACTTGTTTGCTATCTTTACAAAAATTGAAAACTTGGGACGAATTTACTGTAACCTTTACCTACATGGGACGAATTTACACATACACTGTTTTATTTTTTAATGCATGAGACGAATCAACTTTCAATGTATAGAATTAACTTTGGGACAAATCCACAACAACCCGAAACGATTTATTGGTCAATAACTAAGTTATTGGACCTGCAAGGATGGCGCTACCTAATGTTTGTTTTAATCTGTATTATGGACCATGGTAAATTTAGGTTTAAGATATTCCGCAATATGGATAAAATATGCTACATTACCAAACTAAAATAGGTTCAAATAACTACCATAAGAACTCCAGAGACGGGAAACGATCAAGGGAAAAGCCTAAGATAAAATGGGGACGACCTGTCTGCTTTTGCCAAGGATTGGAAAAAAGTAGCTAAATATTGAAGTAGCTGGAAACAACAACGCCTTTGCCCAATTATAGAATGGCTAGGAAAAAAATTACTACAAGCTAAAATAGTAAATTTACAGTAAAGCAGCTCTATGACATCATTATATAGTGATCTGGTGTGGAGATAGATCACAGATAGATAATGGTCATGACACTTTAGCATGTCACCTGATTATCATGTACTTAAGTATATGAACTCAATCGAGTCAAATAAAGTGGACCCACTTTTTAACTTGCAAATTTAACTTGCAAGATTTGATTACACTACACATTAGAACAGTTGAAACTACGAAGTGAAAAAATACAGATAAAATAGAAAAAAAAATATCTCAAAGACAATCCAAAGCTTTTAGAGAAACAATAGACAACTTAGTACTTATAACTTAAATTTATAATACTTATCATGACACGGAACACTGATTATCTACTATTTTTCTCAGAAACCAGCGCCATCGAGGAAATCATGTGAACTAAGTGAAACCGAACATCGAACAATGATGTTGGATTTTTGCATCCGAGTGCAGGCTTTCACTCTATTATATTTTATTTCTATTTTCACTACTTTCATTCAGATGTCATACAAATGTAATTTTAATATAATATATTAAGTAACAATTGGCCAATTAGATACGCTGGTGTTTTTGAGCGCGTCGCTGATTTATGTATAGCTTTGAATTTGATTTTTTTAAATCTGTAGGTAAGTATATATTTTTTTATCATGAATCTGCTTCCTTCGAAAATTAAAGTTTATACTTGGCCCATAAATCATCAAGAAATTGATATAAAATATTTTGAAATTACTAAAAGTGACATAATATAATCTTCCTTAATCATCAGGACCTTTTAGGTCTCCACTGCAGGAGCACGACCCTCTCTGTACTACCAGAGCCACACTTGGCCAAAGCAGTCAAAGGATTGCCTACACTCTCCACGCTAGCCAGACGGGTTGGAGAGGTCTCATTGATGTTTATAAGCTTTGTTTAGCTTGTATCCTAAGTCGCGTTCTACGACATCCACGGGAAGACTTGGAGTGATCCTATTCTACTCTGCCAGAAAACACACACACAGCATCTCTATAAATCTCCCTTATTATCTAAATAAAAATAAATCACAAAAATAGTTGCGTTAAAATCTTAAGCTCGGCAAGCCTTGAGGCTGGACTCAAGATAAACCAGTGAAAGACCAAATTGATGACCAATAGCACCAACGACAGGATCGAGGTAGACGGGCAGGAGATACAGTATTTCAAGGAATACATTTATTTGGGCCAGGTAGCAAGCTTCGAAAACAGGCAGGACAAGGAAATCGATCGCCGTATCGAAAACGCCTGGAAGAGCTTCTGGTCTCCGCAAACTCCTTGACATGTGTATCCTGCCTATTCTTCTATGGTACACAGACCTGGTCATTGACTGAAAGTCAAAAGTCCATACTCAAGGTATGCCAGCTAGCCATGGAACGCAGCATTCCAGGAGTACGAGGGTAGATAGAGTACGCAATGATGATCTGCGTTCTTAGACTGGAGTTGTCGATGTCGGCGTTAAAAACAGCCAAACTGAAGTGGGACTAGGCGGGGCATGTGTGCCGCATGTATCCGGAGAGATGGGCCCGGAAGGCAACACTATGGGTGCCAGAAGGGCGCAGGCGCAAAGGGAGACCACGAAAGAGACGGCGAGACGACATCGACAGCTTTATGAAGGAATGGCAGCAGGCTGCTATAAATAGGGATCAGTGTAGAAAGAAGGTGGAATTCCTTTGCCCAGCAGTGGGACACATCAGCAGGCTAACAAAAAAAATCTTTGAAGCACATTTGACTCTGACTCGTTATATTTTTAGTGGGTACTTAGTAAAGATTATTTTCCTTTACGTCTTTGACGTATTCGATAGGTACCTATTACTTGACAGTTAAAATCCAAACTTGCAACACTCATGTGTGAAAACTAGTGATTTGCATCACAGGTGTGAAATCTGGCTATGCGATACAAAAAAACACGTAGGTAATATTTGTTACATTCTCCTGACTGCTATCGATTCAAATTGCTGTGATTTTACATCTCGTCATCGTGTCAAAAACTTTTACCAACATAACAAGTACATTTGCTTTTTCTTTTCCTTTTTTTTCTTTTTATAGGTACGTTACTCGTAAACAGATGAGGTGACCGAGCGATTTAGGCCCTGGCTGTGCGGCCTGTAGGTACTCATGTGCGGTCATTTTCAACTACCACCACTTGCTTGCGGTGAAGGAAACACATAGTGATAGTACCCAACTTCTACGTTTAAAGGCACACCATTCATTTTCTCTACCAAATATTTTTGGCATGTGTGCGACTCTTTCCACACAACGATACCAACAAGAGCTTAGCTCTTAAATATAGACAGACAGACAGACTCGTAGGTAGATACTAAATCAACTGTACTGGGAGGTGCGTTATCAAAGAAGTTTTTTTTCCGTCTGCCTGTAATCTATACAAAAATCACGTCGATCACGGAATAAATAAACAAATATACTTTTACAAATAATATTCGTTTAAACAGAATATAATAGATAATATGAAAAATGGATTTGACTGTCGAGCTCGCCTGGTCTCAAAGATGTTGTTGCCTGAAAGCTAGAGCCTACTCTTGCCTTGAATTCGATTGAGATTTAATATAATTTTTAATTGTTCCAGGTGGTAGGAACGATGGTGGACGGATGGCGCGGCGCGGGGTGACATGGCGGTCGCGCTGCTTTTCCTCCTGGCTGCAGCCTCCGCCGCGCGCCTCGGGGAGCTGTCTCGGAGAGAAAGCGGCGATGTCTTCACGATCACTGGTCAGTGAGGTACGGGTGGAGGAACACCTACTAATACTAAGGATCAGGCTTTACCGAAGATAATAACGAAATACAACTATGCTTCGGCTGTACAGTACAGATAATATAATTACCACTTCGGTGGGACTTGGCCCCAAAGCGCGGAACAGCACGGCACAAGGTGACGTAACTGTGTTGACTGTCGCACTGCAGATCCTAGTTGTAATCTATTAGAACAGGAGAGTGAGCGGCGATGACTCCCGATCACTGGCTCAGTGAGGTACAGATCGAGTAATAACAAGTAAAGACTTCAAAGCTTCGCTTAGCTTCGGTGAGGCTTGGCTCTAAAACATGGGGCTGATATGACCGTCTCACTGCAGATCCTCCTGGTTGCAGTCTCCTCGGGAAAACGAGAGAGTGAGAGCGGCGATGTGAACACGATCACTGTTCAGTAAGGTACCTTACTGGTCAGGATCACTGGTCAGTGATCGTAAAAGTCGAGGATAACTAATTAATAGATGATAAAACGGATGAAGCGGTAGTAAAGAGGCAGTAAAAATCAATCTGTTGCCCTGAGCTATTGCCTTTACCTCTCCCACGGGTGTCGTAAAAGGCGACTAAGAGATATATACGTAGTAGAGAAGCAGCAGCGTCCTCTGTGCAAATACTTTTTACCATCAACTGCTATTGCTAACCCACCTGCCTATCGTGACGATGATCGTCAAAAATATTTCCTTTATTGTAAGAGGCCTATCCAGCAGTAACTGATACATCATCCTTAGGTCTTTTTAGTCTCCACTGCAGGACCTCGATCCTTTTTGTACTACCAGAGCCAATTATTAGCCATAGCAGTCAGAGGATTTGGCCTATACTCTCCACGCTGGCCGGACGGGTTGGAGAGGTCTCATTATGTTTATAAGCTTTGTTTAGCTTGTGTTTCCTAAGTCGCCTTCTACGACATCCACGGGAAGACTTGAAGTGGTCCTATTCTACTATGCCGGAAACCACACGGCAATCGTGATGATTATAACCAAATATTTCCTTTATTATGAGAGGCCTGTCCAGCAGTTACTTATGCAGGCTGATAAGAAATGTAAAAGGCAGTAGCCATCTTCGAATACTGCCTTTAATTTGCCATTTTCGTGCTAGGAGGATATTAATCAGTTTTACTGTTATCTGGCCACCTCCCAACGTTCACAATAAACAATAATCAATGATCAAGAGCCATAAAGCGCTGGCGCTAATTAGTTGACTAACTGGCTAATAACCACTGGAGTTGACTTATGATGAATTTATTTTGTATAATATCTCTACTTATCTACTACATTTTTCATCATCATTCATCATTTCAGCCGCATAAAGTCCACTGCTGGACATAGGCCTCTCCCAAGGATTTCCAAAATGACCGATCTAGATCTACTACATTTTTATATGCATGCAATTAAATAACTGTGTACTCATAGTTATTATGTTCTATGTAATTTATCTATATTTATTTATGTTATATATTTAGCAAAAAATCGATTAAGAATCATAATTCTTTATATCTTTTGACATAAATCGTAATGTTGATGATAATAACAGAGCTTTAAGAATTCCCTTACCCTAGACTTTCCCATACAAACGTAGTCTACGTTTTATTTTGAAATGACATGTGAGATTTCGGTTAAAATTTGTAACCTCAAAGAAATTGCATATATTTAGGGTTATAATTGGTTTTCATAGTTAAAACATGAACTTGAAAGAAAATATAAGGGTGTAAATTTTTTCCATACTGATGGTCAAATTGATATAGGTAATTCACTATATTCTCTTTGAAGTTCATAATTTAACTGTGAAAACCAATAATAAAACCCTAATATAGGTATGCAATTTCTTTAAAGGTACAATTTTTTACCAAAATCAGACATGTCGTTTCAAAATAAAACGTAGACTACGTTTGTACGGGAATCTCTGATTCTGTCTAGGGTAAGACTCTTAACTGGACTGAAAGAGATTCCTTCCAGGGATACAAAAGTTCGCACACATGGCACAAAGTACCTTGACTATCCAAAAACACTTTATTTTTACAAGCTTTTATTAAGCTTGTCCAGTTGGTATTTATTTTTGGTCTCTTATCTTGCATGTTTAATTTGAACCACTTTCCGGTTTTCGATTGATATATGTTAATGTAAATTAGATGACAATGCAATATTATTATAACAAGAAACTCATCTGATGATGGAGCTGGAAGGTGGCTGTAGGAATTCTGTATTAAAACGACGCAACCCCATAGAGTTTGGGTTTATTAAATTTGTACTTAGGCTCTACAGTAAAAACTTGAACAAAAATTTTTTTTTTCCAATAACTTATTTTATTATACGTGTTAATTTAAATCTTAAGTCTGTTTTGTGTAAGTGTGATCTTTTTCTAATAGTAAGTTGTTTTTGTCTTAGCTTGATGTGTTCCAAGGGGCGTAAGCCTCTCCTTTCTTCCTCTATCTTAAATGGATCCTGCAACTAAGCTGTTATATTATAACAAAAACAAATGAAACCTTATCATTTACAGGAGACGCGTGCGGAGCGGCGCAGTGTGCAGAACACGGCGCGGGCACTCACGAGCAGGGACCATGCGCTTGCGCATGTCCGCAAAGAGCACCGCTGTTCAGGGAGGACCGTGAGCTGTGCGTTGACGATCTGCCCGGTTAGAATTTTAACTTATTACTTTTTCTAAGGATTCAATGCAACGGAGACATCTTGGTCATAAGGTAGATCCAGCCGTAATTTTAAAATGCAACTACTTAACTGCGATGTGATCGAGTGAAAACTGCTCACGGTTCAGCGGTGAATGCGGTGATCCCACTGCACCGCGGAGCGCGGGGCGGCAGATTTTATTTAACATTGCATACAAGTATCTCAATTTGTATAGAAAACACGTCTAGACCAACACACTGGAAACGCCTCAACGCGCAGGAGTGTTTGTGAGTTGAACCTGTATGTGCCGTTCCCAGGAACGTTCCCAAGGGAATTTGGGAACGTTCTCAGGGAACATTCCCGTATTTGTAGGGAATGTTACATGTATTTGCGTTATATTATAACTATATAAAAGGATGCATTTACGTTACTAAAATATATTTAAGTGATAAAAAAAATATGTCTATTAAATAAAATTACAACTTTCCCTGACATTTCCATTTTTTGGAAACATTCCCGGGAACGTTCCCGGGAATCTGAGGAACAGGAACAGCACATCACTAGTTGAACCGCGCTCTGCGACGGTGCGCGGTGCAGTGGGTTCACCGCCTTAGGTTAGGTTGTGTTATGCATTATACCTACTGTAGCTTGTAATGTCTTCAGAGAGGACCAAGAGTTATAACAGTAATTTTGAAGCTCATAGCTATATTCAAGGAAAGTACTCTTTAAGTAAAACGACCAACGACCGCGCGTATATTAAAGTTAGCTATTTATAAGGAATTTGGAAGGAAATTAAATTTACAAAAAATAAGTCTTGTTTTACAGTTTTGTGTTTTATTTTTTGATTCTGATTGCAAGATTTTAATATCGCTAAAGGGTGCAAAATAAAACTGCATATTGATGAATGAATAAATTTATCAGATATAATTTTTTATGAATGATAAGTATTTATCAGATATAAATTTTCATGAATGATAAGTATTTTCTAAGGTACTGGGTGTTTGGAATGCCTATAATACTATGGCTTCTTCTAAAGCTCGTATAATTTTTAAACCCAAACTATTCAATAGCATAATGAACTTTATGTCAATCGTATAATGTTCATCTACTATCCCCATATCCATTTCATCCACTGCTTCTTTAGTCTTCCCCTTCCCCTAATTCCATTAACCTACAAATTTAAAGTTCTTTTTAGGGTTCCGTACCCGTAGGGTGCAAACGGGACCCTATTACTGAGACTCCGCTGTCTGTCCGTCTGTCACAGGGCTCTATCTCTTTGACGGTAATAGCTAGGCACTAAAAATTTTCACCGATTATGTATTACTGTGGTCACTATAACTAGAAATACTAAAAATAAGAAAAAGGTAAAAATTTAAGGGGGTCGTCATACAATAAACGTGGTTTTTTTTCAGCGTTTTTAACTCGATCTTTATAATGGCATTAACTAGATACTTGAAATTTTCACAGATTATATATAACTATGACCGCTATAACAACAAATACAAAAAAAAGATAAAGTTAAAAATTAAAGGGGGTCGTCATACAAGAAACGTGTTTTTTCAGCGTTTTAAAACATTGTACGGAGGTACGGAACCCTTCATGTACATACGAGTCCGACTCGCACTTGCCCGTTTATTTTCATTCGATACTAGTATATTAACGACAAAAAATATCGCACTCGCCAAGGGTTGAAATACACAGCTATTTATTAAATACTGTACTTATCTTGTAGTTCTAATGACTGTGATGTCATTAATTTATGGCAAGCACCACTATTTAAATGACCTGGGGCCAAGTCGATGTCCCAATGTCGGTTCTGAAGCAATTGTCTTCTAATAGTCCTAGTATTATATCTAATATTAGCCAAATTGTAACCCGCCTATTAGGCAGGTGCTCTGCGTGTTCGCGACCTCTCGATCGAAAGCTGTGTAGAATAATAATTAATAATGGTGTGGTATGTGTCGTTGGACGGCAATTAGAACTTAGATTGCCGTTAAGCAGCTGTTATAGAGGCAATATTTCAGTAGATTATTATATACGAGTATTATACACGTTATATAAACGTTAATATCGTAATATACTTTCTCTATACCTGATATTAACATATTCAAAATAAACATGCTTCTATCAGTAGCATCATGGTTATTTTGATGTTTTTGTCGCCTTCCAAAATTGTTTTTTTTTTACGTAACTTCAAATTAATCGGGGTATAATATTTGTTTAATAGGTACCTAATTACCTATGCTTGTTTTCTATATCGGTGTTCATGAAGTAGGTACTAGATACAGGGTTACTTTTTAAACACCAGCCAAATTTTTTGAGCAAGTTCAGTCCATGATATTGAAATACTTTCTATAAAAAAGTTCGAAAAAAAAGCTCCCATACAAAATCCGTTTGGCTGAGCGCTGATCTGTATGAGAAGGCTAATTTTTATTTTAGTTTTTCGTTAATTGTTTTTATGGAAAGTAGTTCAGTATCATGGACTGAATTTGCTGCTCCATAAATTTGGCTGGTGGATAAAAAGTCAGCCTGTATAGGTACTTAAAGATTAAAAAAAGTTTCATTGAGTATAACCAATACTTAGGTACAAACAATAGTGTGGATGTGGACTGGGTCCGAAAAATTGTAATTTCTTTAGTCCGTCAGTCAGATTATCCAAAAATAATGGAGTCATATTTTTCGGTTTATCAAAGCAGTGAAAATTCACAAAGATACAGCGCGTCAAAGTTTCGGAGTGGGGGTGATTGACATAAAGTAATTGGCGGATTTTAAATATCTTTGTAATTATTTACTAAACAGAATAAATACAATATTTGATAATAATCTGCCTAATGAGCTTAAAAGGTTTTTTAGTGTCCACATCTGTATCTACCTAATCATTATAAAAAATATACGTAAAATATCGACATAATCATACGTTACACGACACTTTTTAAGCACTCCAAACTCCTCAGTAGCCGATCACTTGAAATCGTTACACATATGTCATCTCATCATTACCTATCACCAGCGCATTCAATAAAGAACGATGAGTCGAGAGTCTAGAAATGGAATATTAACAGTAAATAATAATATATGCAATATCATCATCATGTTTATCGCAAATGAATCGTTTTATTCGCTTTTTGCTTAGAAAGTGTTAAGTGACTAGCTTTATAAAACATTTTGAATTAATTTTGACTTCTTTTTACATTTTGAGTGCTGTTACAAGATTTTGATAGTGTTTAAATATTAAGTGCCGTATAACATTTGCATTAGGTAGGTACTACGAAATATGCTTAGGTAAGTGGTAGATATAATTTTTGGTGTAAAATATCTGAACAATTTATAACCATAATGGATTTATGTATTTCTGTATTTTATAAAATAAACAGGTACTTATTTTAGAATTCAGTAGATGATAGATAAGTAGATCTAAGTGTAAATTCTAACTTATGCCATGTGGCTTCCGGGGGTGTACTTTCTTATACAGACAAAAGTTAAACAGATTTTCGTTATTTAGAAATTTTTATTAGAAAAGATTATCATGTCATAGAATAACCAATATGTAGGTTACTCAGTATAAAGAATTTTTAATAAAAGATTTTCGTTGCACAGAAAATCAATATTTAGAATGTTTGTTATGAATAATTTGAAATCATAGAATTTTATTACAAATAACATTTACTTTTGCGATGTTTCTAATATCAGAATATCAAATTAAATATTATTATTTTTAATAAGTTTAGTTAATATAATATTTATAACCTATAAGTTTGTCCTAACCTATATTGTGGTAGCGATTTGGTTAGAATACATTATATGTATTCTAACTTATTATATGGTATTTAATTTGATTAAACAATGTTTTCACTTAATACTTCCTTAAATTATAATTTTCAGTAAAATAAAATTCCATGAAAGATTATACCGAACAAACAATATTCTTTAAAGAAATATTCTACTGTTTGATTAGTTTGTTAAATGAAAATATTAGATTCTAAAATTCATTGAACTGTGTTTCTATAAATTGTGTTTCATTCAAGTAAATAGTCTTTGAAACAATAATATTTGAAATAAAAATATAAGAATTAAATATTCTATGAAAAATTTTCTGTGAATCGAAATTCTATGAAATTTCAGTCTGTGAAACAAGGGGCACCCGGCTTCCGGCCTAGAATAGGACCACTCAATTTCTTCCTTGGCTTGAGTGGCGGACGGCGCCTAAAGACGAATTTCATTACAGCCGTACTATCATTGTCCAATTTAACTATTTCACATATTGTTCATGAATATGAGCATTTATTACACCAAACTATTCAATTTCATATTTTATTAAGTCCACTAGAATCAATTTGCAAAATATGTAAATTAAAGCAAACCCCAACTGAATCCCAAGAAAACTCTGGACTGGAAGAGATTCCATTATGGGATAAGTACCTACGCCGTTGTCAATTTACTCTATAAGTTGTTTTTGTCTTTAATTATGTGTTTTCAAAGTACAATAAAGTTATTACAAACAAACAAAACTCTACTAAAACTCTTAGGATTGTCTAAGAGTTTTAGTAGAGAACGAAAGAACGAAATCAGGATGTACGATTCGCTTATGATGTTTCCCCGACACAAGGTTGACTGTGTAGTGTAGGCAACCAACATATGTTTACCTACTAAGTACTTAACTTTAATCTGAGACTAAGTACTTTTCACACATTACTCTAAAGTTCTACCGAAAATGAAGATTCCGTTACAACCAGCCTCAGTCGAACAAAAGTACCTACCTAAGTACGCTATTCTATTTCGCCTGAACCATAAAATATCATTTTAAGTACGCACTTGGCTGTTTCCTGTGTGAGACAACACACATCTAGTCGAGAAGTTACAACGCTTTCCTTCATACGAGTGTGTCTTTATAGTCATGGCAGGCAAGGCGATATTCATTTTGTTTTGTGTTCCGTTTGTTTAGCCAGCTTTTTTCATATTTGGTAGATAATCCCTTCTTTACCTCATGGTATGATAAAACAAGGTATTCTCTTCCCGTTTTCAAAATATTTTGTTTAAATTAGTTTAAGCACTTTGTGTGAGAGACTGTAGATATTTTTAATGTTTAAAATATTCCAAAAATTTATTGGTCAGTTATTTAAGCAGTGTAACACCAAAATGTGTCGGTTAATCAAAATTATTTTAAAATTTTATCGCTAATATAATTGTATGCAAATTCCATACAAAAATATTTAAACCCCTTTAATTTTTTTTCAGAATGTTCATTGGCAACATTCGGGACAGGTACTGGAGTGCAGAGGATACCGTTTGTTTATTTGCCACTAAAGGGACAAATCATTCACCCGTCAAAAGAAATCACCTTCAAAGGTCAGTTATTTAACTTTTGATACGTAAGTACGAGTACAACAAGTATTTAGTGAATAAACTAAAACAATCGGAAGGGACTTGCATTCAGCGTATCCCAGCAATAACTAACACTTCGGTCTGTAAGATTCTTATGTAAAATTTTTGAGGAATAAACTGAAGTAGTTTAAATACAGTGATTTTTTAGAAACACTTACAGTTTTCTTAGCTCTGAACTGGCGGGGCCTTAATAGGTTTTTTATTTACGAAGCGTCTTAAGGCCGTACCTGAATTTTACGGGGTCCAGTGCTGCCATTTTTCCATCTTCCCGCCCATCGTCACGCTAAAAGTGGCTTTTAGGTCTTGCGGCCCTGGGCTCTGTCTATCCCATTAGGGATAAAGACGTGATAGTGTATCTGTAAACCCGTACTGCACCACAAATTCTATAAATTGAACGCAGAATTTTAAAATTTCTGGGAACTACTGGCAGAAGCCAGCATTCCTGAGTCCTGACCAGTGACCACGACCACGCAACTAGTATTATGTTTACTGACTCTACCGGCATTGTTGCTGGCATATAAAACAACTCCTCAACTAATCAGAAGTTATTATTTCCAGACGTTAAGACGCCAATATGCGCAGTATCAGGGGCGCAGTTTCTAACCCGCAAAGGTTTCCTGGATCTGCGTAACACGCTCGACGCCGATGTACCCTTCAATTTGTTCCGTGACGAGGGCAGGACCTTCCTTCAGGTAACCACTTCCATATAGATTACATAAATGTACAATAAAGTCTTATTTTGCTGAGCATTGAGTCGCAAATGCAAACTGTGGTGTTCCTTGACATTTAACACAATTTCTTATGTGCTTTGCCTGTTTCCCCAAGGAACATATACCGAAATATGAAAAATAGTTTTTGGCCTTCCATACAAGATGACTGCTAAGCTGATTTGAATCTGTATGGGAAGCCAAAAAATATTTTTTTATATTTGAGATAGTTTCATTATATTTTGTTGGACGTTATAAAAAAAGGAACAAGAAACAAAAATTGAAATCGATTTCACTTGTTTTTAGTGGAGTGGCGAGGACGATGTGCGAGCTCGGATGACAGGTCGTGTCATGGTGGTCCGTCTTCTGTGTCGCGACGTGTCAGCCACCCCTGCTTCTCCTCTCGATCTACGAGGGGTCTTCACTCCGTGCGTCGCATTTAGAGTTCAAGGATCGCCACCGAGACAAGCTTCTAGTAAGTAAGATCTCATCATTAGGGTAGAAATTCCGTTATTATTGTAAAAGTTTTAAGGTTCCACGTTTATAAGGTCGTCGTCACGTCCTTAAATATATTTTTCATCTCATCTGTTAGAAAAACGATGATTTTATCCCAAATATTTGGGGCTAAAGTCACTGGTAATTCTCTAGACGACACTGAAAAGTAAAAAGTAAATTCCCTAGGCGTTAAAAGACATTTGAAAACCGAACACGAATGTAGAATTAAAAATAATATTGGCAGTCACCTAAAAAAAAGAATTTAGTTTTAAAATTATAAAATAAAGGAAAGGGCGTCGTAATTTTTTTTTTAAATTGGATTTCAACACGTTTTACGTGGATGACTGTAGGTCAAAAGTTTTGGTTCTCTTGCTTCAAAATAATAATTTATTAAAAATCAATAAAAACGCGCAATTGTTGTCTTTGATTTAAATAGTAATTTTATTAGGTTATTTTTACAACTATTTTAAATGTGACAAATTTCTTGATGAGGCCGATAGCAAATTAACATGAAGTTTACGTATAATATACATATTTAAATACACACAAGGAAAAAGTAATGAAACAATTCTAACGACTGGAACATGTATAAGATTTACCACCACATCCAGAAAAAAAAAATCATATTACTTCTTCAGTGAAAACGCCACCAAATAAAGGTTAGTAACTGACTGTTAAACTCTGATTAGGTATGTGTAGGTATTCTACTTTCGTTAAAGATTTATATTTGCTTTTTCTCATAGATAGAGATGAAAAGAAGAATGTGCTACACGGTGTACGGTAATAGTTTTATCTCGGGCGTATACTTACATATACTTGAATCCCTCGCTTCACTCGTGATTCTATTGTGGCATCCTTCGTTTCGCTCTGGATTCAAAGTAGCGCCCTCGCGATAAAACTGTTACCTTTACGCCTTGTAGCACAATCTACTATTACGCTCTAAGTATAAATAAACTTAAATAATATAAGTAAAATTAAATATTAGTAGAAAAAGTAAATAATCTTTGCAAAAAAATTATGAGCTGTGTAATTCAAAGACATAAAGTAAACGAAATAATAAATTGAAAAGAAGCATGAATTGAAATGATACAGCCAATTCTAAAGAATCTGTTGATCCGATACAACTACGAGTATACATAAGGGTATATTATGTTCACTTAGACATAACATACAATAGAAAAATTTTCTTTTTCAGATATTACTGAAGTACAATTCGCGCCGAACGCTCAAACCTCTGAGGTAGCTAACTCTTCGGGACTGAGTGTAACCGAATATGTCGCGATCGGTATCAGTTCCTTGCTCCTTGGTCTCGTCTACGTTGCATCAGTATTCCTCTTCCTACATATCAGAAAGCGACGAAAAGCGGCCTCAGAAAATGGCGGCATCAATAGACTGAAGGGATTGAAAAAGAAAGATGGTTCAATAATCACTGAACGCGATATAATCCGAATTAATAACGAACGACCGCTTTCCAAGGCTTTAGCACAAGATGATGGCATCATCAAGAAAAACCCGTTACTATCTATGACGAGACAGTTTCATGAAGCCAAGAGTTTTTCATGCGATTCGGGAAGCAACATGTCTGACTCGGAAGACTTTGCTGAAAGCAGTTCGAGGAGCGAAGATAACATTTACAATGTAAGAACGTTAATCAAAATTGTCCTAACACTGTGAAATATAAACATACATTCGTCACTATTTTTAATATTTAATATTTTGTAATTTCCAGACCCAGATAACATCAGCAGTAGTACATCTTCATCAAGGGGAAACGAAAAATCAAAACGAGGGCTCAGAACTGAGCCATCGCGATGAATCCAATATAGAAAGATTACCAGATGAACACGTATCTATAGTTGAAACAACAGACGATCGGGAAATAGCACGACCAGTCGGAACTACCAGACGCAAACTTTACTTCAATCCTGCTTACTTCGAACCACACCTGATGGCCGTAAGTACTCCACAATTATTTAAAGTAAAAATTTAACACATTCACAATCCAGTTACCTGACACAATAGTAAAGCAATAAAATTGTTTTTGACCCCACATGTGGTACATGGACTTTTGATGTATTAAACTTTTGCTCTGTACGTAATGTTGCTAATTAAATATTTTTTTTATTTTATTTACAGGAACCTCCAGCTGCTGCGTTGGAATTCCTTGTGAAAATTCGAGAAGTTATAGCAATAGCAAAACATAAAATGGCTTCGAAACGATTTCAGCCAGTTCTAAATCAAATACCAGAGGAAGAAACTTATCCCTCAACGGGTAATAGTCTAGACTTATATCAAGGTTTAGGAAGTCAAAGAAGTGGAAGTGTCATAAGCCTGAAAAGAGAAAACAGCAGAAAGAAAACTGCTAGCTGTGTTGGCTGCCCAGGGTGCCAGGGTAATGAGAACGACGTGCATAATTTTATGAAATATGATGTACCCGCATGTGAAAATTGCCTTCATGGCAAAGGAGATAAGCAGAACAGCATTCGGAGGTGGTTAGAGAATATCCCAACAACAAAAACATCACAAAATGATTTCTTACAAAATTTCAATCAAAATAATTTGGCAAATTCTTTGATGTCACTGCCAATACATGAAAAGCACAGAATTAGGAAACAAAATAGTTTTTCTAATACAAATCCTTTGTATCTAAGAGACAATTCAGCGAGGCGAAAAAGATCATCGACTATATCAGTAAGGTCAGAACCTACTAGAAAGAATTATAATATTCCACTTCCAGAATTCAACATGGACGATAGTCAACAAGCAAATTATAATTATTTGAGCCAGAATATTTCCCGAATTGAGGATTTAAGATCTGCTCACCTTGCCGACTATCAATCAGGAAGTCTAAGAAGCAACGCTTTAGCTAATCAAAGAAGAAACAGATATACAAACAAAAATGCTTTACCTGATATGGTAAATGACACAATAGCTCTAGATGATTGTTCCAAAGTTTATCATCAAAGTAGTTCCGATGATGAGAGATTTAATAGACGTTCGGATTTGAACGAAACTCCTTATATGAGACGTAATTCTGAAAGTCCCTTGTGCAACGATTACGAAACAGATAGTCTGGAAAGAAGTACTCATCAGAAACGTATAAGCACACCCACCGATTACCCTGACGTTCCTTCTTCTCAAGCTAGTCCTAGCTTAAGCAATGCACTCCCTTTAGAGGAAGAAGTAACGATGCGAAACGCTATTTATAAAAAAACAAGCAGTAACAGCAACACTCCATCACCACAAAGAGATATCGACCAAAATCATTACGAAACAATTGGGAAAGCTAAGGGTGTTAAGCTTGATGATAATAATATTAAAAAACCAAAAAGTGATTATAGTTTGGTAAGCGAAGTGTATGTAAATAATAACTATAACTTTGGCAGTACACCTACTTCTCCAAGTGGTTCGGAATGTTCTATGGGAAGCAGAAAGCTAGTTACAAATATTAATAATAATGTTGAAGGCATGCCTGGCTGTCTTACTATAGAAGTAATTGATCCTCCCGAAAATTACATTAAAATCCACGAATCAGATGGCTTTGAACCAGACACACTAGACCGCAAACATCCTAAACATAAAGGGATTGTAGAAAATCTGAGTTCAGCGCAATTTAGTAGAAAAGATTTTATCGATAATTTAGATAATAAAAAATCACCACCCAATCAGCGAATACAGTTAAGAAGCAGCGGAACATTCACAAAAACAAACGATAAAGTTGAATATACAACAAAATTTCACAGTCTGAGGAATGAATTTGAGCATCGAAAAAATATATCTGATCGCCCGAAATTATCACCAAATACGTTTGAAAATTCAAAACCTGAAATTGAAGCAGATGATACTATAGAAATAACAGAGGAATGGAACACCGAAGAAGGTCGTATACTTACTTTAGAACTAAGGCATTCTAAAAGACAACGACAATGCACACCACCTACAATAAAACAGTTGAAAAATTTGGCACGACCTGACATTTTACCCCCTCTGCCTCCAACTGAAGATATCCCAATATATGAGCAGCCAATTTTTCCACCAAAGAAAGTTGAAATAGATGGTAATATGTTATTAGATACTCCTTCAAAAAACGTGAGTGGCCGAAGCCTCAGTCCGAGAAAATACTCGACGAATGCGACATTTGAGTCTACATCGCATACTAATGAATCAGAATATGGGCCTTCCTGCAGTCCATTGAGAGCTTCTGGCCACTCTACTTCCTCGGAAAACCACATCAACCCCGTAAACCCACTGAAGAAATCTGGGGATGTCAGCAGGAATTCAAGCAGAAGAAAATTTTTGAAAAACAGTATAAACACAAATACTTTTGTGAAAGGATCATCAAAAGAGGACCAATGTAAGCCAAGGTTTAGGAGGAGGAAAGGTCAAAGTATTGAAGATTCAGGATACTTGAGCAGTGATTCAACGAGTTCTAGACATGTGCAAAGAAAATTAGTGATCCCTAAAATAGTTAGTTGTAGTGAAAGTGATGACACTGAAAACGAAGCTAGGAGTGAATCTGGTGCCGAGAGTGTGGAAACGCATTCAGTGTATTTCGGAAGCTATAGAAAACTTCAAATTGACGTTGAGAACGGATTCTTAGGACGAGACAGTAGTAGAAAACTTAAGTACGCTAAAGACTGTCTATAAAATTATCCTATTAATATTAAAATAATGTGCAATTTATGAACTGTGTGCAATAACAGGTGCAATAAATATATTTAGTTAAGTCATAATTTAATTATAACCTCTAACGCTAAATAAGATGGTAGTATGTACTAAAATAGTTATTATTGTAGATATATATAAAAGGCCGGACGTGCAATGCAATCATAGAATAATAGGTAAATATATATTAAAGACCACAGGTTAATTATTAATAGTGTATACTGCCCACTGCAAATATAATTTATATTCTTACTTATAATTTAATTGTTTATTATTAGGTTTTTATATCATATGTTTTGTAAATAAACGAATGAGTCAGGCGGCAAAAATAGCTTCCTAGTACCTGACAAAGTAAGTGCTCCAGAGAGGGATATAATTTTCATCCCCTCTGTAAGAGCACTAAAGGGTTTGTGGCATTCGACGTTCGTTGGGAACAAACAATCGATAAAAATCAGATAACCTAGTATCTTTAAGTCATGTCATCAAGAATTCAAATTAATCCAATACCGCAAAGTATAGGTACTAACCTAACCTAAGTATAGGTACTAAGCAGACCTGTGTCACTCCCCGTTTAGGTATTGAAAATATACCTACATTATTACTAAGAACGCGGCGGCCCCTCGGAGTGGTAAATTCAGTAAAAGGAATCGTTTGTCCAGCGCAATAAAAATGAAATTGGCTTGTAATGGATGTCTAGGTATCTAAACGAAAAGGTTCTGAGTTCTGACGTGAGCTAAATTAAACCATATCGCTAACCACATTAAGTAGATATTTCTTTGAATTTCTTTGCTTAGTGAGATTTCTGTACGGAGTACTAGTATCCTATTCTGTGCCTATAGGTACCATCCCACTACTGGGCAAAGGTCTCAAAACCTAACTTAGAAATTAAAATCTATATATAAATGAATTGCTTCGTTCGTTATACGCTAAAACGCGAAAACGGCGGGACCGATTTAGCTAATTTCGGTTTTAAAATATTTGTGGAAATCCAGGATAGGTTTATATGGTGAGATAATATGGAAAAAGTAACGAGAACGGGCGGAACGAAGTTTGCCGGGTTAGCTAGTACTTATATAAATATCAAAGCTTAAAGAGATTGTTTGTTACCAACAGTCAGGGATTCTTTTTCGGTTGTGGTCGCATATTATTATTGTTAAGTTGTAATAAATAGATAAATGCATAATATAGCTGATAATGGTGCTAAGAATCGCAAAGTGGAAAACCGGGTACATTCGTTTTTAGAAAACGCCTCGGTGGTCATCCTTTTGCAAAAACGTCTTTTAATATGGAGCCCGTGGAGAGTTGGTACTTTTATTCGCAAAAAAAGGCAAAACGTGTTTAAGCAGAGAGCGTTGTCATGCGTTGTCACTTATTTGTAAAACATATCTTATTTAGCTAAATGCTAACGTTGAACTAAATAAAGAATGTTTGACTCGCATACAAAGTATACTTATTCCCATTTTTACCTTCTCGTTTCCGGCTATTAGAGAACAAACTACATGCTGAAGGACACCCTTACCCTAGACTTTTCCACGGAAACGTAATCTATCTTTTATTTTGAAACTACATGTCCGATTTTTACTCCAGTAGGCAAAGTGTTTCAAACGTTTTTGCAGAATAGAAGACACTATGTTGTAGTGCGTATTTTTTGAGTTTAACTCACATAATTTATAATCTAATAATAAAATTTACTGACTAGCATTGACTTATATATTATTGAAATCATTGCTTACTAGTTGTTTTTAGATAAGTAGTTTGACGACCTCCGTGACGTATTTCGTCTCCGTACTCCGTTACTCGGAGGCTCTGGGTTCGATCCCCAGCCAAGGCAAGTTGTGAAATTGCCTTTTTTAAATTATTATATGTATTTATAATGAAATATAGTATCGTTGAGTTGTGATTTGTCCTTATTTATTTAGTTAATTGTCACGCTAGGCGTGAGTTGGGTTTAACCCAAAATATGTGGCAGGCTCTTGCAATATCCAGATTACAGAGGAAGTCAGCTGACCCAAAAGGAGTCTAGGGCGTAGGGCAACCTGGCGCTTCCTTAAAGGCCCATTTACACAGTGCAAGTTCCCTACCTGTTACATACATTTTAATTGAAGCAATAAATGATTTGTACTGTTGATGTTTTTCAGCCCGCGTCGCACGCCGCGCCGCGTGTCCGTGGCTTTAAACCATGCAAGTCATGTATTGCTTCAATTTAATTGTATGCAACGTGCAAGAAACTTGAGTGTGTAAAGGCGCCTTAATTCCGTCCAAAGCAGTATAATTTATATGCAGAGGAGTTTATAACTTATAGCTTAATATCAATCCTTTGTAATAAATATAGACCGGATATTTGGATGCATATTTACCTAACAATAATAAAAGGAAAAATAGAAGGAAAAAGAGGAGCAGGAAAACCCAGAAGAATTTTTTTCGATCAAATAAAGGAAAAATTAAACGTAAAAACATATAAGGAGGTTAAGAACTTGGCGGAAGAAAGAGAGACATGGAAAGCACTCCACCGACAAGAGCCCAGCTCTTAAATAAAAGAATACCTCCACCTTAAGGTGGAGGTATAGGCAAATGACCTTGAAGTGGCGCCCTCATTTGAAATAAATTATTAACTCGTAAATATGGAGATAATTTCCTTATTTCTCTTCGTCATGCACTAGATAGCCCTTTAAATTATTTTATGAACCACCGTTGAAAGTATTTACATTAGTCCGTCTAGCTTTAAAATTTGCTTCCGCCAAAAGTGGCCACGGCAAGTTTTAAAGCTAGACGGATCACCAATAATAGTTTCAACGGCAGTTCATAAAATAATTTAAAGGGCTATCTAGTGCATGACGAAGAGCAATATGGAAATTATAACCATATTTACGAGTTAACAATTTATTTCACACTTCAAGGCCATTTGCCTATATCTTCGCCTTAAACAACAACCGAAAACACTTTTTTACCGAAAAAGCCTCGCGATCCCGGAAAATTCAAATTTAAGTTTTTACTCCGTTAGATGCAATAAACCTTATTTGACGCAAATGACAGTTGCCCTGTTACAACATAATATGGATGCCAGGCATCCCAGGATTTTATTTTTATAAAAATATACTAAGAAGCCGCATCCATAATTTGCTAACCAAAAATTTACTTTAGGTAAATATGCATCCGACTATCCGATTTCTAGTAATAAACTAAGGACTAATAATTAATACTGGAATTGCAGCGGACGGCTCCGCACTTCAATGTATTCTGGGTTCCATCCCTAGCCAGGGCAAGTTGGAAAATGGTCTATCTATTTATATACCTATGTATTAATCATAAAATATAGTATCGATGAGTTAGTATCCCATAACATATAAATATAACACAATTTTAAAACCCAATTTGTATAAAACGTATAGTACCTATAGCTTGAGAAAGAGATGCCCGCTTGTGGTGTTGTCGCAAGCATTAGACTACTACTACTAGGTACGATTACTAGGTATGCATTTCGTATAAGATAAATATGGTTTGACAGTGAAGGTGCGCTGCCGCTTCTTTTTCAGTATGAATTAAGCCTAAAAAGCAATAGAATAGTGATTTTTACTAGCTATTACACCGACATAGATAGATATACTTACCTAACTAGTTAGAAATGAATGCTCAATAATTAAAAGTAGCAAAATATGTTTATTTACCTAATAATAGCAATGCAGAATAGAACTAAGAATTTAATAAATCTATAATTAAATAGCTAACTTAAATTGTTATAACTTTTATACTTTTATACTCTGTGCTTTTTACAGCCATTATTTATTTTTGTATATTTTGTTTTTATAAATATTCTATTTTCTATTAGTCACTTTGTTACACCACAAAGTTATAGCATATAAATTGTTACTCTACATGAATTTAATTAATATTTCCAAGTTTATAAAATGAAAATGAAAATAAAATTAATAATTGAAAAAATCATCTTTTATTTTCCTAAAATCTTATCACAGATTATGGCATGCATTACAAAGGGAATATCATTTCTCTTCTCGTAAAAATAAAAAATATACATACATATAACGTCTAACAAAATATACTGAACTATTTTAAGGGTGAATTCAGTCCATGATACTGAACAGCTTTATGAAAAATATTTTTTGGCCTCCCATACAAGTTGCCCCCATCAGCTAATTTAATCCTAGTTTGTATGGTAAGCAAAAAATATTTTTTTTTATTTTGATATATGTTCTTTGGAGAAAGTTGTTCAATATCACGGACTGAATTCACCCTTAAAAAAGTTTCAGTATACTTTGTTATACCCTGTATACGATAACTTCAATCCATAACAATACTCTCTCTTTCTACTAAACCACTTGAGCTACTCAACAGTCTTATACCTCTAGATTCTTCAGTCATCATTTTATTTCTTAATTCTACGTATGCAGGCAATCCTGCAGCATACAAATCTATTTCAGTGCCTATCTTTCTTTGTACTTCTGGTACTCTACTATCATTCATACTTACCATGCAAGCATCGAGGTGTTCCTTTAGCATGGTTGTTTGGTTCAACATGGCCGTGGCATAGTCCGTATAGTCTATGTTTGATGGAGAAGTAGATAGTTCTTCAGTGTGGTGGTGATATTCGTTCGTTTTGGCAACTATTCTATGGTTGACAGTTGTGATAATTATCTTTTGGGGTATAGCGTCGTGGATGTAGTGAATGAATGACAGCACTTGAGATGGTGACCTGAAACCACGAAATCACAAGATATATTAGTTTAAAAAACTCAGATTTTTTAAACTGCCCAAACTACCCAAAAGCACCTGACATAGCCGGGACCAACGGCTTAACGTGCCTTCCGAAACAGGAAAATTTTGATTAAGTTTATGCCACTTGTGGTCACCCATCCAAGTGCAGACCACGCCCAGTGTCACTTAACTAGCGAAAGCTCTAGTAATGCGTCCCACCAGGCCTCCCAAGCTCCTCAGAATTTTTGTATGATTGACTCCAATAACAACTTTTTGAAACTTTGAAATTTGATTTATGTTATTTGAAATGACAGACCCGTGTGGTTCCGGGTTAGAATAGGACCACTCCATCTCTTCCTGTGGATGTCGTAAGGCGATTAAAGGACTAAGCACAAACATCTCTTGCTACAATTGCATTCCCAAGGAGGGTTGACGTCAGGCAGACGGCCGGTCGTAAAACAAGCCAAATAATAACTGTACCGGGTATTTCTTCTCCATTTTGCAAGGTCTTTGGCATCCTTGGGTGACCAATGACATGCATGTTATATTTGGAGGAGAAAAAGCAGCACAGCTGAGGATGCAACGGGAACGCGCTAAGACGAAGAAGAAGTTATTTGAATCGAAATATCCCGATAGCACCTTGTCCCATTACTTTATTAAGGTACTATTTTTGTATTGCCGTAGCACATACATTTAAAAATTGTGCAGGTAGTTGTGTCTTTTTTAGGGTTCCGTAGTCTACAAGGAACCCTTATAGTTTCGTCATATCCGTCCGTCCGTCTGTCCGTCCGGGCTCGTACTCCGCCGCTACTGCACCGATTGTCACGAAAATTGGTGCAAAGATAGATATTGAAATTTCAAAAGTCGGTTTTTAAAATTATGAAAAAATGTTTTTTTTCAGCCCCCCTCCTATACAACGAAAAGTGAATTTAAAAAATTAAATTGGACTAACCCCAACGTGTGGGGTATCGTTGAAAAGGTCTTTTAAAATGCAACAAAAACTGCTTTGAAGCTATGTAGATCAAACCCCCAGTCTTGAGATAATCTAATACAAAGTTAAAATTTGAGGTGTCCCCCACCGTAACTTTTGAAATATTACTAAAATAATTCTAAAAAAAATGTGGTATATACCTCAAAGTATGTACATTCAATTAAAACGGTATGTACATTCAGTTATAGCGGTCTCGGTATCATAGATAGTTATTTTTTAATACGTCTTAAATCGTAAAATGTTATTTGTTACTACGGAACCCTTGATGGGCAAGTCCGACTCGCACTTGGCCGTTTTTTTTAATAGTGTCTGCTTGTCCTATTTTGGTATATTTTTGTATGTGTGTTATAGCAGCAAATAAATGAATTTACCTATCTACTATAACGTAATTTTACAGACCTAATACAAGTTGAAAAACAGTTACCTTGAATGGATGGTCATTTCATAATAACTTCTCAATGGATCTTTGGCTTCAGAAAACACAATCAGAACTCCATTCAGAGGGTGATACGGCGAACTTCTATGTATGATCACATTGCTAGTGTCCTGAAGCTGTTGCATTTGCAATTGTGTTGCTAGTACTGTAGGAATGTCTAATATTGGTTCATTTATGTCCCTTATATGCCTGAGGATAAGGTCTGTTTTTTCAGTTGTGGCCAACATTGCTAGGATGGCATGCTGTTTATCTGAAATATAAAAAGTAAATTATGAGATCATTAACATTAGAATACTCTGCTTGAGTTAATTAATTTCTTTAATTTTAGAATTGTTTGTCTTTACATGATGTACAAAAAAGGTTAAGTAGGCAAGGAATATATCAGTAATTTTACTAGAATATAAAATGCCAATATTGCTTAGTAAATATAAACAAGTTATTATTTAAAAACAAGCTAATCTTAAACAATGAACTAAAAAGTTTAAAGTGCTCTTCAAAATGAATCAATTGAGCCCAAACTCGGTGGAGTTATGTAGTTTTAACATAGATGCCGTAGCCTTCCAGCTTCATCATGAGATCAAGTCATTGGTACCATAATATTGCATTGTCACCCAACTTACATAAGTATGTGAAGTTTCAGCTCAATCGAATAATGGGAAGTGGGTCTAATTTAGCTTGCAAGATTTTGGACACACAGACAACAGGACAGGTAAATTAAGCTTGTAAAGTAGAAAACTCATCTTAGAATTGATTTCATCTTCACAGAAAACCAGGTTAAATTAGCCCCTTGTTTTGATAACAAATACCTTTCATATTACAATAGTTACTGTATTGGACCTACCTAAAGATCCACTAGATAAAACATCAAAATCTTCTCCCATAACATCCTTAGCTGATAAAGAAACACTATCAAATGGCAGTAAATACTCCTTCGCATTCCTTCTATACACCACCACAACATTGAAGTCCACTCTACTAAGAACATTCTCTTTTATCTCTGTCAAATCAACAATTGCAGTAACTGCTACTTCAGTACGCTCTATTGAGTGATTACGTTTCTCTTTCCAATATGGTGACATAGGTAGTTTTTGGAATAATCTTGTTATGTACACTAAGGAAGGTCTATTTTTGACATGAAGTAGAATGTGGACATCTTCTAAACATCTGAAAAATACAATGTAAATTTTTGAAAAATAGGTCCGTTTAAGATTTAGTGGAGTGGTGTATTTTATTTTGTTTTATTAGTTCAGGTACACTTGAAAATTTACAAACTATGTAAAAAAATAAGGAAAACTTAAAAAATAAAGAATAGTATTTAGGTGCTACTTATTTCTAAAGAAATTTCTTTCAGTAGACCCGCGAAAGGAAATGGGAAGAAAGAGGTAATTGGTGTGTAGCTACAATATAAAACTAAATAAATAAATAGACAAGATACGTAACTAATTTAATAAACATACCTACATAAATATACTTACATAAATGAATACATATTCATAAAGCATTTACCTATATAATAAATACATATGTATGGTGTAGTGGGCACTATGTGGAAAGGTACATCGAATTTAAAATAGTTATGCTTGAGTGGTGGTCGACTTTAGTTTATATTGGTTGATATATTTTTTTTAATATACAGAATAATTTTTAACCTCCTAGCCTTCTTTAAGCGAAAAATACTCTTTAAGCAAAATAAAAAAATACATATTCTGTTGTATGTACTTTGTTTCATAATAAACAAACATACCTACATACTATAACGTCTTCATCCCCAATGGGACAGACAGAGCATTTTGGGTCTTGCAGCATAAGCATAGGGCTCTAGGGCCGCATGACTTAAAGGCCACTATTAGCATGATGGTGGACGAGAAGGCGGAAAACGGAATCAAAATAGTGATGGGTTGCTAGCCGCATCGCCTATTAACATGATTTGCATTTTCGCTCATTCCCTCCCAGACCAGCATGGAAGAGAAGCAGCATGAAGTTTTATAATTAAAACCAAAGATATAAAGTTTTGTGTTCTATCAGTGATTCTGATTACAAGATTTCACTATAGCTAAGCAGTACAAAATCAGCCTGTATAATATGGACCTAGCTACTGTTATACTTTGGATTTCAACAATTGTTAATAGATAACACTGGTCAACAAGATTTTGCCACAAGCATACTTGCAGCGGTTTCTAATAGAATTTAGTACACAAAACATGAATCTTGTTTTAAACAATGTGTAGGACGTCTAAGTTTACAAATATATCACGTCAAAAATATATATTTTTTTAATTTTTGTTAATTTTAAAATTATACCATTAATTCAATTAGCTCCTTCACCTGGTTCACCTGGTTCCCTGGGCATTTTTCCGCGCCTAGGCTCTTCTTGTCAATTAGCTCCTTTTCAATTTTCAAATACCAGTTTAACACTGTGCAAACCCTAGTTTTTACAATACTTTTTACATCATTTCTAAATTATTTAATAAAATGGACTTATTAAAGATTTTGTGCGAGTCGGTATAATGGTATACAATACGTGCAGTACACAATGTATGGGAAATATTATAGTGACTTAAATTTTGTATAACTCCTTAAATAAAAATGGTATAATGGTAAACCAAATTTTGTTTTAATTTCGATGAGTGATTACATTATTTAATGTGGCAGAATTATATAACCTGCACAGAAGCTATTTAATATAAATAATTGAAAATATCAGAAAATCGGGAAAATCGGATCTTTGATAAAACATTATTCAAAATTCTGACGTCCTAGGAATAAAAGTAAATTATGTCCATATACACTATACAAAAATCTATAAGAGACAATAAGGCTTATTCCAGTGACAAAAAAAATTACAAATTTTGTCGATCAGTGTAATTTGCATGGCTCGCTATCAAAATATATAGGTACACACTTTGATACTTACTCCTTATTTTCATTGATAACATTTAAAACAATGACTACTTTTTTGTTGCACAGCTTGACCCAAGGACTGTGTGTTTTAATTTTCAAAGCTCCAGCCATCTGAAATATAACAAAAAACGTTTTAAAAGGAGGCAATGCTCAACTTTAGACTATAGACTTTAACCCTTTCACCGTGAGACTATAAAGTCTCGAAACTCGGGTCAAAAAACTATGGATATTTTTTGGTCAGATATATGTATACTAGGATAATTTATCTCCTATCGCCGGTTGGTACTTACTTCTTTGGTACCACTTCTAAACACCGCTTCATTCAAGTTAGGATGAATTTTGCGATACATTGAAAAAGCTGCCAGTTGCCTTAAGTTCTGATATTCTTTATACATACTCTCATTACATTTAACACTGTACTTTGCCTCAGTTAATTTTCTATTTAAGTCTGTTAACACTGGATATGTTTCTTCAGCATGCATACTAGACAACAGCATAGCTTTATCGCCAAGACTTTCAAAGTTGTCGTCAAAAATTAAAGGCACTGCGTCGTCTTTCCGCACTATTTTTAAACACGCCTCACCGTGACAAAGAGAGTCTTCTATATCGTATCTTTCCACATTATCCACCTTCCTATGTAAGGACAGTTTATCCCTTCTGGACAATATAATAAGGTTATCACCGGTTACGATTAAGTAAAAGAGAGCGCAGTCGCTGTTCCTCATAATTTTTATCTCAGAAGGTATACCACATTCAAGATAAACTTCACTGACTATTTCACGTTGGTAGAACTCTTTCACTTCTCCACTCTTCGTACAAACCGTAATATCGATGGATTTGGTATCCCTCGGGTGATTATCGTAGTAAACAAAACAACTTATTTCATTGATAATATACGATGGCACTAATCTAATTATGTCTTGACGTACGTTATCTGGTATATGGAGCATATTGCTTTTATTCTATACTTGTAAGATACCTATCTTCAAAATTAACTTTTAGCCGCCCGGTAGGCTACACCACGAAATAAAATCTGAACTGAAAGAAAATAAATAGGTAGGTAACAAAAACAAAACTTTATTTAATTTTCCCAGTTGACACTGACATTCCACAACTGTCAAATATGACGTTTTCTCTTTTTTTATTATTTTTTAGCAACAACTACCTGTGTGTGGAATGGAAATTAATGTCCAGCCATTTTAATCTTCTATTTTAATTTAAAATTATTAAATATATATGTTATTAATGAAACGTAACATTATACTAAGCTAAAACTTTAAACAACTTATCTGGTTTCAGACAGTGTGCAAGTTTTTTATCTAATACATTAAAAGTCGCATGATCGCATCACTAACATCGCATCGCATCGCATCGCATTCGCATTGCATAGCACAGCGCACTCCTAGACTCCTCTGGTTTCCAAGTGTCAAAGGGGAGAGATGGTACCCCCGCCAGTGCCGCCAGGTAATATTGTTCTTTGGAAGGTACATTCCAAGCTCTTTGGTAAAAGGACTGCAATATAACTAGTAGTAGTAAGTACATAAGTATACAAGTACCTATATAATAAAACGCTTGCGTTGTTTTAACTGACTTCAAAAAAGGAGGAGGTTCTCAATTCGATGGAATCTTATATTTTGACCATGGCATACATACTTAAACCATGAATTTGACATGCCTAAACGGTTTGACAGATTTGGGAACAAGTGGTGTAGGCACAGATACCAATATCCTCTGGTTACAAAGTACAATACAACAAATGATCTCTCTCTGGGTTAGTTACATACCCAGAGAGAGATCATTTGTTGTATGGTAAGTATGTCATAACATATCTACCTACACCTACCTTTTTTTTAAAAAGGGGAGAAAATCCCTTCGAATACCTTACCGGTTACGGGACACCGGTAAGGTTTTGTGGTGCTACCACTAAAAACTCCGCGGTGTCACCTCTTTTTCAGCCACTATGGGCCGGGGACGTGTGCTTCTCCATACTCCACAGACCCGGCACGGCCGGCCGCTACCTCGGCTCCCTTACGACCTCACGGCACCCTCTGCTTAATCAGAGGAGCCGGAGCAGCCAACACCTTGGCCTCTCGGCCCGACAAGGACAGACGCGCTAACACGACACGCGCCCGCCTTCCACTCCGAAGGGCTGTTCGTTGGACGATGGAATCCCGTTTCCACCGTCCATCCAGCGCTCTTAATTTGGGGCCTGCGAGAGCAGGCCCTGCCTCAGTCCGCCCGACGGCGACCTAGGCCTGTCCTGCCGGCCGCAGGGGATAGGGAGAGCGGCAACGTAACACCGAAACACCTCTTCTGTTCCCATGCGGCCCCACCGATGCCGTGCCAAGCGCCACAGCCGCGCTTGGTCGCGGAGGATAGGGCGAACGGCAACGACACACAGACACTCCTCTTCCCCCGCGACCTCTACCACGGACGTAATGGTAGGGAGCTCGTCGTCATCCCCTTTCCTCACAGCCAGGCCATTTCACCTCCACCGGGCCCGGGGAGGCTTAGCCTCAACCCGCGCAATGGGTTCCACTTAGCTTCCCCGCGGATGCCCAGTCCGCAAGTACTGAGCTCTTCCATCGCGACAAGATCGGAACCCGGGCGGGGGGGTTCTTACACCTACCTACGCTATGTACATTTTACATTGTATTATCTCCGCTTACTAGATAGGTACTTACCTAGGTACCTATATACCTATAGTCACCAACCTGTTAAATAACTAATAGAGAAATAGTGTGTAAGTGGAATGCAATTAAGTTAAATTGTATGATTTAAATGCAGCATTTCCGTGCGTGCGTGTTGTAGGTAGGTATCACAAAAGGTTTCCCACATTTCTCATCTCACGGTGAATCTGTTATTTGCAGTGACAATCTGATGGTTATTAGGTATTGCACGTAATAATGTGTACTGAATCATACTTAGGTACCTAAGCTTTTATGATTTTTTATACCTACATCTAAGTACACTGTTAAAAATTATGTAATTTTACATGCAAAAAATTATGTTATTTTACATAAACCTGTAAAATTCCCAAAAATCTGGGAAATTTTCGGAAAAATATGATATTTTACATAATTTTTGTCATTTTTCCGTAAATTTCTCAGATTGTTGGGGAATTTTACAGGTTTATGTAATTTTTTGCATGTAAAATTACATAACTTTATGTAAAATTACATAATTTTTAACAGTGTAGGTAAGTAGGTAAAGGTTATAGGTACCTACTGTCCTACCACCTAAATTACCGTGATGGTAGATATCTACTTACACTAGCGTCCGTAGTCTATTGACACTTGAAACACCAAACTTATGTTCTATGTGTAGACTTTTAACCAACAGCCGCCACAAGCTGCCCTGCGAGCCAAAATATACCCTATAAACACACTTCGTCATCATCATCCGAGCGTATTCCCGGTTGCATCCTCAGCAATAAAACTTCAGAGGCCGGGTCCGCTACCTAACCTAGGTGATTTGACGGACGAGGTTACTGGTTACACAGAGCGACCGTCTGACCTCTGCAACCCAAAAGGTAGAACATAACCAATAGGATTATCAAACACAGCTTTTCAAACACACCACAAACGCTAGATTTTTCAAATACTGCTGAACGTGCCTTCCGAAGCACGGAATCATCTTTCTTTTCAGATAATCAGGTGATTCAAGTCTGCAATATCCTTTTTTTTTTGACGCGGAGAAAATCCCTTCGGATACCTTACCGGTTACGGGATACCGGTAAGGTTATGTGGTGTTACCATTAAAAACTCCGCGGTGTCACCTCTCAGCCGCTATCAGCCGGGGCCGTGTGCTTCTCATGCTCCACAGCCCCGGCGCGGCCGGCCGCTACCTTAGCGGCCCCGGCTCGCCAACGGCCTCACGCCACCCTCTGCTGAACCAGACGGGCCGGAGAAATTGTCGCGTTGGCCTCTCGGCCCGACAAGAACAGGCGCGCTGACACGCACACGCGCCTGCCTTCCACTCGGGAGGGCTGTCCGTTGGACGATGGAATCCCGTTTCCACTGTCCAACCAGCTCTCATAATTTGGGGCCTGCAGAAGCAGGCCCTGCCCCAGTCCACCTGACGGCGACCGGAGCCCACCAAGCCGGCCGCAGGGGATAGGGAGAGCGGCAACGTAACACCGACACTCCTCTTCCCCTGCGGCCCCACCGATGCCGTGCGAAGCGCCACGGCCGCGCTTGGTCGCGGAGGATAGGGCGAGCGGCAACGGCACACCGACACTCCTCTTCCCCCGCGACCCCTACCACGGCTGTGATGGTAGGGGGGTCGTCGTCACCCCCTTCCCTCACAGCCAGGCCATTCCTGCCAGAAATGACCTCCACCGGGCCCGGGGAGGCCTAAGCCTCAACCCGGGCAATGGGTTCCTCTTGGCTTCCCCGCGGATGAGGCAATCCGCAGGTACTGAGCCCCCCCATCGCGACAAGATGAGAACCCGGGCGGGGGGGAAGTCTGCAATATCCTAACCAGACTGGAAACAACTTTTCAAAAAGTATGCTTCCCAGTGGGATTTGAATCCACGACAGATCATAAGGCGAACGCCTTGACCAGACCACGGAGACAGTCGACACACCTTACAAAAACACAATGATTTTTTTTCTCTATATAATATTAGTCTAGCGATAATTGAAAAAAATTAATAAATACAATTGAGATTGAACTACAAACTAAACCTAAAAATAAAACCTAATCTTTACTATTGTACAGTCGTAAGCTTTTGTGATTTCAATCAGTTCTTAAATAAAAAATATAAATAAATTTAAAATATCATATCGAACATTATTTTTTTGATAAAAATGCGATAGAGCCCAGGCGAACGCAGTCGCGGGCTAGTTTATTCTCAATTTCTCAGTCTCTATGTCTTCATAAGGTCGGGCAATTTGAATTCAGTGCTGCAATTTCGTTGCGTAAACGCGATTCCCACGGCCCACATGTGAAAAAAATAATTCGTTCTTATTTCTTAGGTACATACCGCATTTTAACATTAAAAATGTTTATTTGATCACCAGTTTATGTGCCCGATGTTCAGCCAAACGTACAACATAGCCGTAGATCGGTCAAAATTGGAGATATCTCTATGGACGATGTGTCCAAATGTGCAGGGCGCGGAGATCTTTCGTATGGCATGGCCCTTGAATTTTAAAATTGGTCGAAAGGTTTTTTTTAATTTTCAATGTACCTGATACTTGCGTTATCTTTGGTTTCGTAAAGCGTGAAATCTGTATATATACAGATAACGAAGTGATCGTATGTTCTCTCGAACCTTTTACATCGACATTTCAATTACAAGAATCGCTGGTCGTGACTCGTGACCGTTGCGCGTTGTCGCGAGCCACAGTTTACGGCAAAACGGTAATGTGATTTACACTTGCCATTGAGTGGAGCCAAGTTTACTGACCTACAACTGGTTAAAATTAACATTCGAATGCTGCCCTGTGTGGCTAATGGAGATAGGACGCATTTAGTACAACATTCTTGGCATGCACGAAATGTTCTCGTAGATACAGATAAACTATGACGTCTTTATCCTTAACAGGGTTGGCAGAGCCTACTAAGGGCCTTAAGATAATTTATACATACCTAGTAAAATAAAATTGGATTCTATGGACAAACAAAAACAAGGATGACCAAGAAAAATATGGACGAATGATTTAACTCATTTTGAGAAGCAGTGGAGGGTGATATCAAGAGACCTGGATATATAAATTGAAAGGGGAGGCTTTTGCCCAGCAATGACACTTAATTAATTGTCTACAAATAAAAATATAAAAATATAAAATTACAAAAAACTAATATCGAACACGGATATGTTCATGAGTAAGTATTCTTCAATCATTGAAAAAATGTTGAACTGTTCTAATTCTTCACAATTACAAAGAACCTTGCCTACCTTGGCAATGTTTTCTAAGCTCGTCTGTACCCCTTATTTGCGTACTTTTTGATATTAATATTGCGACACTTACTATGGATCCCCAAATTCAATTTACACAATAGATTTGACTATGATTAGAAAAAACAGAAAAAGAAACAGTTTAATTGAAGTATTTTGCGTTAATGTATTTTAACACTACTATTAGCACCATACCTTAAAACTAGAATAGGCAATGAATGAAAGCTTGAGCTTTTATGTAAATAAAGCTATTGGTTTGGAGACGGCATAAAGCTAAACATAAAAATATCAGGTTATACAATCACTTCGTTATTTATTACGCGGCAAACAGAGCCTAGGACCAGCCAGATCCAGAGCACTATTGGAGTTTTTGTGCATGTTTCTAATAGGTATTGTTTTTGTTTACGTAAAATAAGGGCATTCGGGATCGTAACGTACGTGTCAGGGACCTGCATGGCCTGATACCTATAAGGCCTGAACCCTGATATTTTTATGTTTAGCTTTATGCCGTCTCCAAACTAATAGCTTTATTCACATAAAAGCTCAAGCTCTCTAGCTGAATAAGTATACAGGGTTATTTTTTGAAGCAAGTTCAGTTCGTGGTACTGAACCACTTTCCATAAAAATATTATTGAAAAACGAAAAAAAAATTTCGACTTTCCATACAAATTGGCGCTCAACCAAATGGATTTTGTGAGGGAGGACAAAATTTTGTTTTCGTTTTTCGATAATCTGTATCGATCACGTCTTTAACCATAATGGGGTAGACGGAGCATTTTAGCTTTAGCGGCTCTAAACAGACAGAGCCCAGGGCCGCAAGACACAAAGACAACTTTTAGCGTGATGGTGAGCGAGAAGGTGGAAAAAGGAATCAAAATATTGATTGGTTGTTAGCCGCATTCCCACGACTGGCTTTTACGATCTGCGTGGGAAGAGAAGCAGCTAGTACATTTTAAGTTGTTCCTTTTCTCCCACACCAGCTTGTAAGAAATTTAAAGGTTTTCTCCTAACAAACTATGTAGCGTATATATATGTATGTAGGTATATGAATAGCAGGTATATATATATATATATATATATATTTATTTATGTAACAATGTACATTGTGTATTTTATGTATACTACACTTTATCTTGCAACCCACATTTAGACTTTCTGTATAACCCAAAGGTTGACTGGTAGACAACGCTTTTAGCGTTAAGTTCGCCTATTGTTCTGTACAATTTGTATTTGATGGACAATAAATATTAAATAAATAAATAACTAAATGTACTTTCATTCTATTTGACCCATTATCATAAGTTTTTGAGATGTTTCGTAAACGTAAATAAACCATATTAACCTGTAAAATATGTGCACATGTTCTTATCGACAGTAATAATCAGTAGATACCTACTTCAGCAGAGGACCTTGTGATTTGTTTATACTAATTACGTTACTAAGCAGGTATTTTTATCTGTCGAACTTGAGAATCCTTTCTACACGTGGGAGTTTCATATAACATGATATATTACATTGTTTTGTATGTATGATACGAGTATGCATCTTCTTACGTTACGTATTTATGTAGAATCACAGAATAAGAACTACTAGAATGTAGGATCCGTCCGTGTTTATTTCCTAGCTTTCTGTTGTCCTTCTTTTGATTTTTAAAACGTTGATTCAATGCAAATTAAATTAATCTTCCTGCGATGTCCGTAATGTAACAAAGAACGACTTAAACCACTTATATCAGAAGTGTTTTATAGGTACCTATATTCATTTGTTTGTAAAATAATTTATGTAGTTTTTACTACTAACTTGTTTTTACTAAGTAAAATAACGTGACAGAATAGTATGGTATAAATAAACGGGCAAGTGCGAGTCGGACTCGTACATGAAGGGTTCCGTACCACCGTACAATATTTTAAAACGCTGAAGAAACACGTTTCTTGTATGATGACCCCCTTTAATTTTTAACTTTATTTTATTTTTAGTATTTGTTGTTATATCCGCCACAGTGATACATAATCGGTGAAAATTTCAAGTGTCTAGCTATTACGGTTCAAAAGATAGAGCCCTGTGACTGACGGACAGACAGACAGACAGACGGACAGACAGCGGAGTCTCAGTAATAGGGACCCGTTTGCACCCTTCGGGTACGGAACCCTAAAAACTAAAAACAATTCGGAGGGCAATCCGGCAATCGCAAAAGCCACGAGACAAAAACAACAAATTAATTCATCCGATTCATTATTGTACAAAACCGTATCAAAATGATCAATCATTTGGCATCCTTATCACATAGCAATAAAGTTGAAAATATCTACTATAAAATCTGCAAATTAGGAGAAAAAATCGCAGCACGCTTGGATGATTCTTTTTGACAACCGCAAAATTGCTAGCGATCGTAGTAACAGCCTCTATTTCTGTAAGTTGCAACGAATGACTGTGAAACCATTAAGATTATGTACAGTTAGACTAGCCACCATTGTCGTGTGAAAAGAGAAACTATACTGAGGTATTTAGTTATGGCTGATTTCGTTGTAGCACTCTGTAGCACTTTATTTATATGCCCCTAATATGCCCCTATGCTCTATGCGTAATAAACTTACGCGGATATAAGATAAGGTAAGGTCATGTAGTAAATCAACATCAAAAGTTATTCGAGCCGAGCGAAGCGAGCGAACTGTCTCCATTTCAGCTTCGGAAAAGTGTCCGAATTCCAGATGTTCGGCTGTTATCGCCTCCAGGTCGAACTTTTCAACCGATTCTCGAGCCTTCACATTTCAAGACCATCTAACTTAGTAGGTAGTATCTACTAAGATGTCTCTATGCAATACATAGTATCACATTTATTGGGCAGACAGAACTGTTATAGGGACACAACACCCAAAGTCACGCTTAGCAAGTTGGTGGCCTTAGATGACACTATGTGATACCATACCACGCCAGCATTCCCTTACTGTTATCTAAAGCAGGAATTTAATTACGAGGTGAGAGCGTCACGCTTGCATTCCAAACCCTCATGCATGACGTCAAAACATATTGTAAGTATACTTTTAGTGGGTTTTGCTATTATTCCAGTGCCACTGGGTTAACCAAAAGGTAAAAGGGATGTGGGCTGGGTTCGAAAAATAATATTTTATTTAGGCCGTCAATTAGATTATTCAAAATAATGGTCTCATATTTTTCGGTATATAAAAGTAGTGAAAATTTACAAAGATATAGCGCTCACCGTGCTTCGTCATTATTTGCTAATTAGAAAAAAGAAAAAACACGTATACAACATTTTTTAGTACATTTTCCTAATTAGCTTAAAAAAAAATTACCACATCCGTATGCGGGTAGGAACCCATCACTATTTTGATTCCTTTTCCACCATCACGCTAAACGTGGCATTTGAGTTTTGCGGCCCTGGGCTCTGTTTGCTGTCTGCAAAACCCAAAATGCTCTGTCTGTCCCATTAGGGTTAAAGACGTGATAGAGTGTATGTATGTCTATCTATCTCCACATTTTTTCGGAATCTCCAGCTTCCGTCAGCATTTTAGCTGCTCCGAGAACTTTACGAAATATTTTGCGCTCTGCTACCAAGAGTTGGTTTTCCTCCTTTTCTTCCATTAGTGGTAGCGTCCAGGCCTCGCAGCCATACTGACATATCATCCTAGCGTATTCCCGGTTGCATCCTCAGTTGTAACACTTCAGAGCCCGGGGGTCCGCTACCTAACCTAGGTGATTTGACGAGACACTGCCGACAGACACTGCCGACGAGACATAGAGCGACTGCCGTCTGACCTCCGCAAGACCAGACCAGACAGAAGGGTATACCAAAACCAATCCTAGGATAGACAGCTATACTGAGATATGAAGCCGAGTGGTTCCCGGCAGAGTAGAATAAGACCACTCCAAGTCTTCCTGTGGATGTCGTAGAAGGCGACTTAGGAAACACAAGCTAAACAAAGCTTATAAACATCAATGAGACCTCTCCAACCCGTCTGGCATGCGTGGAGAGTGAAGGCCAAATCCTTTGACTGCTCTGGCTAATATATGGCTCTGGCAGTACAGAGAGGGTCGTGCTCCTGCAGTGGAGACTAAAAAAGACCTGATCATGATCATGATGACTGAGATATGATTACTCGTAATGGAATATTTTCCGTTCTAGTATTACATAGTACAATTATTTTAAAAATAGCATCAATGGACCTCCTACAATGGCCGTGGGCAGGACAGTTTAAAATAGTCGCTTTAAATGGCGCATTTCCTGTGTCCTATTGTGGGACTGATGCTGGTCACTGAGTCGACATAACTACATTAGTTCACTATTTTGACTCAGTGACCAGTGAAATAGGTAAAAAAATATTAATTTGGGTAAATTTTTTTCAATGCCTAAAATTAAGGTTAAATAATTTCCGGTTCATATTCACCTAGGTAAGTACGCTATTTTTACACAAGGCATTAAAAAGATGAACACCATTTTTAATGTTTCTTTAACCGACTTAAAAAAGAAGGATGTTATCAAACTTCATGCTTTTTTATTGTTTGTAGGTACGAGTATGGTATGCGATGTCTTTGCCACTTAAATTGTGAACCGATTTTGATGATTCTTATTTTATTTGAATCTTGTTGGTCCCATATTAATTTGGTGAAGATATGATGAAGAACTTTGGAGATATGACAGATATTCATATAAAGTCTATTGTTTTGTTTATTTAAAAAATAATCCTATTTAGGTATTACTCTTTTGTGACACTCCTATAAAAAATTAATAAAACAATACCCTTAAAAGCAATACTTGTTAAGAAATGTCATTCTCGCAATAATCGCAACGCAGTTTTTTCCACCAATAAAAATTTTGAGATCACAAACCACATAAAAACCGAGCCAGCAAAAATAAAATTAAGTAGGTACCTACTTAATAAATAATTATTTCGTACAGATATATTATCACATCTTTATCCCTAACGGAGCAGAAAGAGCCCAGGGACCCAAAAGCCACGTTTATCGTAAAGATGGAAAAAGGGAATCCAAATAGTGATAGGTTCCCACGTTCGGCTTTTACGATCTGCGCGAGAAGAGAAGCAGCTGGTACATTCTAAGTTTTTGCTTTTCTCCTAGACTAACATAGAATTTTTTCGTACAAGCTTTTATTACAAATATTTTAAAACGAACGGTTGTCGTAAACCGGGAGCTGTAAGTGGCTCATTGCCAGATGCGCTTGACATAATGCTGCAATTAGCCTAATGTGAGTGGTTAATTAGGGCAGGAAGTACGCTCGCAAAAAAACTTATGTAATTACTTAGCCCTGCGGATAGTGATTAGTCTTGTTTAAAACGAATTACTTTTTTAAACCAAAAAAACAACGACTTCTACACCAGTGATTTCCTTTTGAAAAAATTTATATGGAACCAATGAGGAACTTAAAAAAACCCTGACTTTCAAGCATCCAATACCTTTTTGAACCGCTGAAACGATTTTCATCAAACATAGCTTTTTCTTTAGAACCATCTCTTTTTCAAGCGATGGTTTAGCAAGCGAAGCGTAGGACGCCCATACAAGGTCAGACGACCATTGATCGGTTATTTTGGAAATTTGGATATCCTTGGGAGAGGCCTATATCCAGCAGTGGACGTTATGCGGCTGAAATTATTCTATATTATTAATTAATATGATTAATGATAATTATTAATTATATAACAATGAAATTATTTGATGATAATGCGTACCTATTATATAAAATGAGGTGAGTTCGATGGAGATGGATGGATGGCATATATTGAGAGAAGCCTATTCCCAGCGGTGGTAGGTAGAGGGGTGTCAATAATGATGATGAAGGCGAGTTCAGTCTTAAAGTATTTATCTATAATAAAAAAATAACATGCACTTATTTAAAATACCCACCTACTTAGACATTATGTATAATTAGGCAGTAGCGGCGTTAGGTTAGGGCGCGGTTGGGCGACCGCCCAGGGCGCCAGATACAAAGGGGCGACAGGGGGCGTTTTTGGGCAAGGGGGGGTCACAGGTCATAAATATATAAATAGCGGCTGGTTAATGACGGCAACTTCTAGACTTTTATTTGTATGATAAAATCTCGCCCAGGGCGCTGGTAGAGCTAAAACCGGCACTGTAATTAGGTGTGCCACCAAGGAGTTAAACCTAGATATTCTTGTGTACAATAGAGCCAATAGAGCACGTGCTTTAGGCAAGCTTTCAAATATTTGGATAGGTAACGAATGTAACAATGCAATCGCTAACAAATCGTAACTATAAAATATTGCCTCAGACCTTGGACCTTAGAGCGAGCGAAGGTCACATCACCTCGTGGACTATGGGATCGTTCCCACACGGATTCTGTACGCATGCGTATAAATAAACGTTTAGCGGAAAATAAATCGTAATATTGTCACATCGGGTCAATGTTTGTTGGTCAGTCTATTGGAGATTCGGAGTGGCTTGCCAAAAATAAAGCTGCAGTGCAGTGGTGGGCTTGCAGCGAACTGCGGAGCCAGGAGGTCGATATCAGACCAGTCAGTAACGGCGCGCCTTCCGTCGTGCGTAGACGTGCGGTGCTGCCCCCCACGTCGTGTAAACCCAGTTTGACATTTGCGCTTAACGCATCGGCGTTTTTTATTTATCAACAGTGACAAGATATTTTTTATGACTGAAAGTGGTTTTGTTTGAGCCGATGAAGGAATGTGATAGTGACCTATGGAGACAGGATGTTACATAGTTTTGGTATAGACAGGTAAATCGCTAATGATCTTCGGCTGTAGTATTATAAACACGATAATAATTGACGCAATTTCGCGTCTTCACTCGTAGATAAAAATTTTATATAACACGCGTGATCGCGAAGGAATATCTTGTAAATAATTATTTTAATCACACATTAAATATGCAAAATAATCGTCCACATGACTACAGAAACAATTAAAAACTAATTATGGCTGTTGATGGCCATAAGATAAATGAAATTATCAAGTTTTTCACTCGATTTTCCACATCGATAACAAGATTTTCATTTTCCATTACAATTTACATGGTAATTTTCACACTTCATTCGCGTTTATGATATAATTTTCTTCATTTTTCAATAAATATGCGAGGAGTTGGTACGTACCTACCTAGTTAAGTACTCTTTTCATTTTCTTCTATAGTGAAAATAAACATTTTCCATTTGAAAACGGCCACTTTTTGCATAAATGCTAAGAAAAGCTTAACTTTTCGTTGCGTTCTCACCTCGTTTTCACTTTAAACTGTAAACAGTAGTTCATACATTCACACTGAACCCCGGAAAATTCATGTAGTGTCCCTTATAATAATAATCTATACTAATATTACAAAGCGGAAGAGTTTGTTTGTTTGTTTGTTTAAACGCGCTAATCTCAGGAACTAATGGTCCGATTTAAAAAATTCGTAGATAAATATAAATATAAATTTACGTAGATAATAAAAAATAAAATATCCTTTATTTATTACTAGCTGTGCCCGCGACTTCGTTCGCGTGGTTGTCGGAACGTAATGTTAAATAGCCTAAAGCCTTCCTCTATAAATGGACTACCCAACAAAAAAAGAATTTTTCAAATCGGACCATTAGTTCCTGAGATTAGCGCGTTTAAACAAACAAACAAACTCTGAACTTAAGTATATGTTTATGTAACTTATATAACATACAAGGTGACCTTTTTCGTTACATGCAAAAAAGAATATTAAAGTTACCTAAAAAGGCATCACCGATATCACCATGGCACCACCACTGCCAAGAGCAAGCTATTAAATTACAAGAAGATTCAAAGTGAATCTCTAGAGTTGACCATTTATTTTCTTGATGAACATATAAGGTGATATAAAGCTGAGAAACTTTTCAATGGTTCATAGCACGGATTAAACCTTTGTAAGTTTGTTTAATTAATTAACTACAAAGTATTTTGTAAGATTTCTAGCGTGCATGTATAAATAAAATCCCAACTTCCCAACTAATATTATAAATGCGAAAGTGAGTTTGTATATTTGTTTGTTTGTTACCACTTCACGCTTTATCTACTGAGCCAATCTTCTTCGCATACAGATAGTTAGAAGTACTGAGAAGGATAAAGGGTTTCTTTCATCCCGGAAAAAAATAATTTTCACGTGGGACGCGAGCGAAGCCGCGGGCAAAAGCTAGTTACTTATATTAAGAGTCCTCTTACTCTAGAGTCTAGACTTTTCCATACAAATTAAAACGTAGTCTAGCTTTTATTTTGAAATGATTTGTCAGATTTTGGCATAAAACTAGTTTTTGACTGTCAAACTATGAGCTTGAATGAGTATGTAAGGGTGTAGAAGTGTTCCATACTGACGGTCAAATATGATATGACACACTATCTCTTCCAAGGTCATACTTTGGCTGTAAAAATCCAGATATAGGTATATAAGCAATTTCTTTGTTACAATTTTTTTTTTCGAAATCAGTCAATTTGTTTCAAAATAAAAGCTAGTATAAGTGTGTATGGGAAAGTCTGATTCCATGTAGGATAAGCGGACTCTTAAATTCAAATTAGATCTATTTCTAGGCCGGATTGTTTCTGGAAGCTAAGCTTACTACAATAATGGTCGCCCAGTCTTAAGTTTACCATAAAAATGAAATCTGGTTTATAATGCTTATTATTACCACGATGACTTCATTAATTTACTAGCTGGTCGCAACCGCCCATTGAAAATGAGTTTTTTGACCCAACCGCCAGTTTTGACAACAACGCGTATGGTCACTGTGCGTGACGGACATTCAATCGATATAACGTTACTTCGATTATTCGGACAATTTGATATTGAATTGTTGTTGACCTTAGGCGTCATAATATAATGCGAATGCGCGATCATCGCGCGAATAAGCGTGCGAACACGGCGTGGTGCTAATAAAAAAATTACAATCGCACGAATGTTGATTAATATACCTATATTGGGGATCGAAGTGTTTGATCGCGCGTTCGTACCTACAGCTAAAATTCGCACGTACTTGCGATGATCACGCGTTTGCATTCTATTAGTCTATTATCTAGATTAGGGCAACGAATAAGGTCGACAACAAGTTCTTTTAACTAGATTAAAGAAAAAATGTTAGCATAAAATGAGTTTTTTGACCTAACCGCCAGTTTTGGCCACTACGCGTATGGCCAACGTGCGTGACGCATATTCAATCGATATAACGTTACTTACTTCGATTATTCGGACAATCGATATTGTATTGTATTGTTATTGACCTGTGTTGACCTTAGAGTTGATTTTTTATGTTTTTATACATATATATTTATTTCATTCTCTCTTTATATTTTTTTAAAAGAATACGTAGTTACTTATAAATACACTTTTTTTCGCAATTTTTTCTACTTTAAATTTTATTTTATTCACACATTTCTTTATATTATGTACCTGCATCACTTGTAGGATTGTATATATTTACTTATGTTGACACCAAAACTATATGTAGAGTCAACAACCAGCTACAAATAAACTTTTCTACTTTTAAATCCAAATTAGATTGTTTTATTTAACTGAACTCTATATTTTTCACGCGAGGTCATTATTTCGTGTTGTAAAGTAAATAGACAGTGAAATATTAGTAAAACTACTGGTTATGACTAAAACAAATGATATTACGCCACTTGATCGATTAGATAGATAAAAAATAAACAACGTAGACTCCACAATCTAAACAAGAGACAAATTGTTTCACATTTTTTAAACTCATTCCCTATTTCATCGCATGAAAACATTGACATAGAATGTATAGACAAGCAATCTCATATTATACATTGGTCCCTATTCTATTTTTTATTGGCGGCGTGAATTTTATCATACTTATTTAATTTTTAAACAATGAAATCTGGTTTAATTACCGATGGACAGTTATTTCTTTAAACTTTGCCGTGTTCCTTGAATTATTCTTACTGTTCGTAAGACACGCCAAGGCATTTTTAATAATGTTTGCCATGTTTTCGTATGGTTTTCTGTCTGTCGAAAGTACCCTAGTACTTGTTGTTAAGAGTTAGCAAGCGACTAAGTGAAGTTTATGGAGATAGCTACAGTTGAACGGGACAAAACAGTGATATGTGGTGTCTCCTCTAGTTTTACATCATAGCTCTTTGCATGAAAACCTCTTCTGTAACTATTTTCACTACTGGCGCCTAATAAAGTTCAAAATGTGTCTTTACATTCTTCTTCTTAGTGAGTCGGAATGGCTGAAATTATTATATGAGTGTGGACCAATGTGTGGCCACACTTACTCCCTTGTCATTAACCGAATTTAGGGCATCTATTTTACTTGTACAATTGCCCCCTTCCCTTCCCAATAACCCTTTGGGGTTAGGCAGCTGGGACACGATAGTAGGTGGGCCATGGTTTGATCAATTCATTTACGTTTTTTTAGTATTTCACACATAGATAAGAGGCCTATGTAAAGCAATGGACTCCCTTCTGTTGAAATGATGGAAATGATTCTCTATTTCAAATGTATTATTGTATTCTTACTTTAACATCTTCGTCTGGAAGAAGAGAAAAAATCTTAGAATGTACCAGCTGCTTCTTTTCCCACCCAGATCATATAAGCCGAGAGAATGGGCGAAAATGCTACTCATATTAGTAGGAGATGTTGCCTGCTACTATTATGATTCCTTTTTAACCTTCTCGCCTACCATAGCGCTTAAAGCGGCTTGGATCTTGCGGCTCTGGGATCTGTCAGCTTATTGAGCTGCAAGACCAAGATTTCTCTGTGTGCCCCATTAGAGATAAAGATGCGATAGTATGTATTTATTACTTGTAACCAAACAATAGTTATTATTCTTTAAATAAGTACACGACAAAATCATTATGTACTCAAAAAATGTTGAAATTGAAAAATGGTAAATGTTTATAATAACCTTAACATCGAACAAAATATTGACAGAACGCAACCGGACATTACTCGTACTGTTGTATTTTATTTTATAATTTGATATTGTCAAGTAAAACACTGGCAATGTAGACATTCTTACCTAGGATATACTTTTTTTTACTTAGCTATGCATGCATGTTTCACTGCTGGGCAAAGGCCTGGTCGCATGCATCCGGAAAGATGGGCTCATATAAGTACGAACTGGGTTCCATCAGATGGCTACAGGAAACGAGGAAGACCGAGGACGAGATGGGCTGAGAAAGATTGGATAGAAAAGATCAAGAAAAAGAGTACTGGAAGGAAAGGATATTCCAATTAAAAATAAACCAACCTCCTCAATTCACTATAATCCGCTAGAGGACAAAAAATGAAATCAGACACTTTTTTATAAACGTCAAAACAAACATTTTCTATGTGATTTGTATGAAATACAAAACCGTGACGTCATAGATTTTTCGAGTCAAATAGCGCTCTTAATATCAGTTTTTCTGAATTTATAAGTAAGTCTTAAATCATGTTAAAAAGGGATATGATCAAACAAGTGACACTATTTTGTGACGTTTTATTCTCACCAAATAATATATTTTTGACCCAGTCATTTACCCAATTACGATGGCGGTACCCTCACATGTCCACATTGCTCACGCACTTTCCTTCGTATGAATATTTTGTAATACATTATCTGTGTATAGCCATACGTTTTTCTTATATAACAAAATAAACATATATCGGTGACCGATTCTGATATAATTATATGAATAATCTTGACACGAGGACATCCAGTGCCTTCTCTTCTTAGAACACTGGTTATACAAGAGTTTAACTACTTCTAACATTTATCGTATGTAATGCAGATTTTATAATAAAATATCGAGATTTTCGGTATTTTAATATTAAAGAATCGAAATCTGGAGGCACGGTAGTGCCCTCGCCAAGTCGAGTAAAAAAACGGCACAGCCGTACCATACTTTTTTCGAAGCTATTCGAGGCAGATCTAGAAGCTTAATTTTTTTTTGTGATCAAAGGAACGTACCATATCTACGAGTAGCTAAACCTCAATATTTGATTTATTTAACTTCCGTAATTTATGAGCAATCACTCAAAGTTTTTAAATTTTGTCACTGACTGACTCACTAACCGATCATTAAAAATCTAAGGTACTTTTAGCATACCTAGAAACTTTAAATTTGGAATTTAGATATTGTTTAGTTTAAAAGGAAAAGAAAAATGGACAAATTTTAGAACTTTAAACTTTCTGTTTTTTTTGTAACTACTGTTGCTGTAGAAAGAAATGAGATTATGATTTATTTTCCCGATTGCATTATTAATTATGCTGCAAATAATTTCGCTGCATTTCATCGTCCGCCTGTCTGACGTCAACCCTACTTAAAATGCATTTGTGCGAAAAGTTATACACCCTACCGACACCCGACATCAACCCACTTTTGGAATGCAGTTGTTGCACGAAATGAAGCATTAATTTAGTCGTTTTTCGATATCTACAGGTATATTACATACAAGTACAAAATCTCAGTACAAATTAGTTCTAAAGCACAGTCTAAAAGTCGCCTCGCCATGCAAACAATGACGGGTTGTTTACAAAGCTAACGTAGTGTTACACCAGAGACACTATGCTTACATGATTACATATTTGTTACATAAACCAAGGAATCTATGTAGGTACAGTACTATTAATTCCGTCCCTTGAGGCACAGAAGACAGCAAGAGAATACAGAACGGAATCTCCTAAGGTACGCGCAATATGCTTGTATGACGCAAATTGCGCGGGATTCCATTTCCAAATTCCGTTCTGTATACTCTTACTGTCTTCTGTGCTTGAGGGGTAGACAGAGCTCTTCTCCCAGACCAGCATGGATGATGATGATGAGTAAGAGATACACGCAGATGAAGACAAATACTTTTAACCTCGTTTATTAATGTGGCTCTAATTATTGTGCTAACTAATTCACTGGAAATACCTTATTTTAATACGGTCAAGGACATTGGATATACATGGGTGACGTCATGCCCGGTTCTGTTTGTTTAGTTGCTATTAACGTCTCAATAATTGGAAGGTAATTACTTTATTTTAGGCATATGTGGCAGATGGCATGGCACGCTTATATTTAAAACAAAATTCTTAGTTTAAAATAAAATAGCTTTCTCAGAACACTTATTAAAACTCTACTATACCGGCTGTACATTAACGGGTTGATACATACTTGAAGAGGTAACTTCAGTCTGTCAATCTGAACAACTTTTCCTATGGGATCAATGATGGGATCTCGAAAAATGTTTCGGCTTTTTACAAGCTTTTATTAAGTTCCACCTGTCCAGACAAAGGTCTGTGTGTCCGTAATCAAATCTTGCAAAATAAATTAGAACACTCCTCATTAATTGATTTAGCTGAAACTTCACATACTTATGTAAGTTGGGTGACAATGCAATATTATGGTACCAATGACCTGATCTCATGATGAAGCCGGAAAGGGCCATGGTATCTCTGTAAATACTCCCGCACTAAATCTCAGGGAGAGGGGGTGCCTGAAATCAGCGTCACCTCGAACCTTTGGTTCAAGGTAACATATGCTGAGGTACTCCTTTTCCAAAAAGCATTTAGGTTTTATAGCATAGTTTAATTTAGAATAAGTGATAACAAACTGTACCTAATTTGGCAATAAATGACTTTTTTATTTTATTTTTATTTTTATTTATAAAACAACACAACCCCACCGAGTTTGGGCTCAATTGATTCGTCTTGAGGAGTACTTTTCATTGTTTTAGATATAAGCTTGTCTCTAAAAATATATTTAAATAGGTAATTGTTGAACTCCGCCGTTGCCGGTCCCAAGCCCAGATGAGAAAGGAGGAGGGTTGGAGGTGACTCACCCTGCCGTAAAACTTATATGCCGAATATCGGGCGGCAATAACCTGATCCAACCGGCTACCACAAGCCATAAGGGACTAAATCCCCTTTAAAAGCGTGGACTCGCCAACTCGCACTGGCCAGCGCGGTGTTTTAAGGCCAATTACCTCCCATATGGTAAAAACAAAAAAACCCAGGGCCCCAGTCCCCGGCAGCCCTGCTATTCCTGACTCCGGTAGCGGTCATGGTAACGGCGGGGCAGGGGGTGCGAAGAATCTCCGGCAGAGATCCGGCTACCACTCCTGTCGACGACTGGCCCTGGTAACACACAACATACGCACTTTGAGGACAGACGAGAAACTAGCTGAGGTGGAAGAGGAAATAAGTAGGTTACGGTGGGACATTGTAGGGTTGTCTGAAGTCCGAAGAGAGGGCGAGGGCACGACAACCCTGAAGTCTGGTAATCTACTCTATCACCGGGAAGGAGACCAAAAGAAGTCCCAGCATGGTGTCGGGTTTCTCGTCCACAGGTCCCTCATAAACAACGTCATAACCATCGAGAGTGTTTCTAGTAGGGTAATATACCTGATACTCAGAGTATCCAAAAGATACTCGCTGAAGGTCATACAGGTATATATGCCAACTGAAGATCACTCCGATGAAGAGGTGGATGAGGTGTATGAGGACATCAGTAGGGCCATACATACTTCTGAAACCTATTTTACGGTTGTTATGGGGGATTTCAACGCAAAACTGGGCAAGCGAGGCGATGGAGAGTTTAGGCTGGGAAATTTCGGATATGGAGTGCGAAATAACAGGGGTCGTAGGCTGGCAGATTTTTTGGAGAAAGAGGAACTCTTTGCGATGAACTCTTTCTTCAAAAAGTCGCCGCAAAGAAAGTGGACCTGGCTGGGTCCAGGAAAGAAAAACCAGCCCCCTGTTAAGAATGAAATCGACTTCATCCTAACGACAAAGAGACGAATATTCAACGATGTCTCAGTGATCAATCGAATCAAAACCGGGAGCGATCACCGTATATTAAGAGGCATCGTAAATATTGGTCTCAAAGTCGAAAGGTCGCGGCTGATGAAGTCAACGCTCCGACCGTCGCGGGTCCAAATCGAAAACTCCGAGAACTTCCGGCTTGAACTATCAAATCGCTTCGAAGGCCTTCAGGATTGCGCTACAGTGGACGAGTTAAACCAAGGGTTGGTAGAAGCTGTCCAAGCGGTGGGATCAAAGGTGTTCAGGTCCCGCCCCAAACGAAAACCTCAAAAAATCTCTGCTCAGACTCTAGACTTGATGGCAGAGCGACGATCCAGGCCGCTGCAGACCTCCGAAGATGCTGAATCATATCGGCAGCTCAACAGACGTATACAAAAGTCCTTGCGACACGATATCCGCTCCTTTAATACTGAATGTATTAAGGAGACGATCGAGCAGAACAAAGGCTCCAAAGTGTTCGCAAGAGCTATGTCAGTTGGGCAAAGTCGATTGATGAAGCTGAAGACGGAGGACGGTGGCGTGGTGTCGACAAAGGAAGGGGTTCTGGCAGAGATCGAGAGGTTTTATGGACAGCTGTATACCTCAGTCGCACAACCCAGTGGACAAATGGCTAAAGACCCAAGAGCCAAGCTGACCCGACACTATACGGAAGATATCCCGGACATCAGCCTATACGAGATTAAGATGGCCCTCAAACAGCTTAAGAACAACAAGGCGCCGGGTGAGGACGGAATCACAGCAGAGCTTCTGAAAGCGGGCGGAACGCCGGTACTGAAAGTCCTTCAGAGGCTCTTTAATTCCGTTCTGCTCGAGGGCGTAACGCCAGAAGCGTGGAACAAGGGCGTGGTAGTCTTGTTCTTCAAAAAGGGAGATAACACCCTACTGAAGAACTATAGGCCTATCACGCTTCTGAGTCATGTATATAAGTTGTTTTCGAGGGTCATCACGAATCGTCTCGCTAACAGGTTTGATGCCTTCCAGCCTCCCGAACAAGCCGGTTTCCGTAAAGGCTTTAGCACCATGGACCACATTCACACGCTGCGGCAGGTTATAGAGAAGACGAGGGAATATAACCGGCCGCTATGCTTGGGTTTTGTGGACTATGAAAAAGCCTTCGATTCGATCGAAACATGGGCCGTGCTTCAGTCTCTCCAGCGATGCCGTATTGACTATCGGTATATCGAAGTGTTGAAGTGTTTATACAGTAACGCCACTATGTCAGTCCGAGTACAGGAGCAGTGCACGAGGGCTATTCCACTGCAAAGAGGTGTGAGACAGGGAGACGTTATATCTCCGAAACTGTTTACCGCTGCACTGGAAGATGCCTTCAAGCTCCTGGAATGGAAAGGACTTGGCATCAACATCAATGGCAAGTATATCACTCACCTTCGATTCGCCGACGATATAGTTGTTATGGCAGAATCCATGGAGGACTTAAGTACTATGCTCGGAGACCTTAATAGAGTTTCCCAACAGGTGGGCCTTAAAATGAACATGGACAAAACGAAAGTAATGTCGAATGTCAATGTTGTGCCCATACCTGTTTCTGTTGGGAGCTCCACCCTCGAAGTTGTAGACCAGTATACCTACCTGGGTCAATCGATCCAGGCAGGAAGTTCCAGCTTCGAGGAAGAGGTCTTTCGACGAATCCGACTCGGCTGGGCAGCGTTCGGGAAGTTACGCAGTGTCTTCTCGTCCAAAATACCTCAGTGCCTTAAGACGAAAGTTTATAATCAATGTGTGTTACCAGTGATGACTTATGGCTCCGAAACGTGGTCCCTTACTATGGGTCTCATAAGAAGGCTCAAGGTAGCTCAACGCGCTATGGAGAGGGCTATGATTGGTGTTTCTCTACGTGATCGAATCAGAAATGAGGAAATTCGTAGGAGAACAAAAGTCACGGACATAGCCCAGCGGATTAGCTCGTTGAAGTGGCAGTGGGCGGGACACATAGCGCGACGAACCGATGGCCGATGGGGCAAAAAGGTTCTCGAATGGCGACCACGTACTGGCAAGCGAAGCGTAGGACACCCACCCACAAGGTGGTCAGACGACCTGACCAAGGTCGCTGGAAAGCGCTGGATGCAGGCCGCTCTAGATCGGTCATTTTGGAAAACCTTGGGAGAGGCCTATGTCCAGCAGTGGACGTTATGCGGCTGAAATGATGATGATGATGAGGTAATTGTTCATATAAACATTTACAGGGGACTTCCATTGCAGTCGTTTAAGTACTGTAGGTAATTATGTAACTATACAATAAATCTTCGATATTATCCGCTTTGAAATGAAGCCACTTACTATGGCCCTTGGTTTATTTAACCTTAGTCCTTCAATACCCTACAATTTGTATTGGAATGGATTATTTATTAGTCGGTTTGCTCAATGTAGAAGTTCACAATGTAAGTAATCCTAAAATGATAAATAAATAAATAGGGACAAATCACACTAATTGAGCCCCAAAATAAGTTTATACTGGTATTATGGGATATAAACTTGACGATACTATGTTTTATAATAAATACATAGGTGTACTTATAGGTAAACACCCAAGACCCAGAAAAATTTAAAAAAGACCATATTCTAACTTTCCCTGGCTTGGGATCAAACCCAGAACCTATGGATTAGCGAACTAGCATGTCGCCACGGACGTCGTTGGCAATGATGGTGTCAACAAATATTTTTGGCCACCAACGCAAACATTTATAAATTTTACCTGTCTGTTTGTACTTAGCATTATCTCTCAAATGGATGAAGGGATTTTCATGTAGATTTTTTTTTTAAATATGTCTCAATCGAGCCTGTTCTTACTATGAATCTAAATCGAATCGGTTCAGCCATTTACAAGGGTTAAAGTCGTGGGTATTGAAAAAATTTAATGCGTTGATGCGTTATAGATGATGTCATTTTAATTATATGTCCATTTGTTACAAGCTTTTATTTAGTTCCACCTGTCCCGTTGTCCTAAAAACGCTAAACTGTAGGTAAACAGTAGTTCATAAAATAGTTTGAAGGGTTATCTAGGGCTTCATAAAGACAAGTTTTAAATGATATCTCTGTTTCCTTTCAAATAATTTATTTTCAAATGGAGGTGGCACTGGGCCCCGGAAAATTTAAGTATGGCCTTACCATACTAATTTATGTTGGGTGAGCATGCAATATTATGGTACCAATGACGCCGAAGGTGGTCACGGTATCTCGGTGTGATAAAACAACATAATCCCACAGAGTTTGGGCTCAATCGTTTCGTCTTGAGACTTTTTAGTACATTGTTATAGATAAAAGCTTATTACTTGTTCCGCAATATGGCACTGAATATTAAGGCCGTACTTGAATTTTCCGGGGTCCAGTGCTGCCCCCATTTAAAATAAATCATTTCAAAGAAAACGGAGACATCATTTAAAATTTTGCTACTACCAAGTCCTAGATAACCCTTCAAAGTATTTTATAAACTACTGTTTACTACGCACATTTGCGAAAAACGGCCACTTTTAGCTAATGTGCGTAGTAAAGCTTAACTTTCTCATTATAAACTGTAAACAGTAGTTCATAAAATAGTTTGAAGGGTTATCTAGGATTTGATAGTAGCAAAACTTTAAATAATGTATTCGTTTTCTTTGAAATGATTTATTTAAAATGGGGGCAGCACTGGACCCCGGAAAATTTAGGTACGGCAAGGCCGTACTTGAATTTTCTTTAAAACTTAAAAGTTCAAAATAAAGTCGTTAAATTAATTAATTTTACTTTTTGGATATGACAAATAATAGAAATACATCAAATTATTTTACACTCTATTTTGTGTACATGTTGATTTTCCTTGCGGATAACTTTGATGATGTATGATCGCAAATCCAAAAGTTTTGTGTTTCTCTACTTTTCGTTTTATTTTCTTTAAGTAATTCGTGTCAAATAGATTTCTCATTAATTTACATCATTAGGATAGATTAGAATAGGAATCATTACGAATTATGTTACATTTTATCATGAGCTGGTCATAAAACTATGAAATTCGGTCAAGGAATTTCTGATTGGTGCGATAGGTTTTCCCACACGTGTTTTAATCTAACATTATCGATCGGTAAGTACCTAATATCGATATAAAACCCAAGATAATTTAATCAGATTATAAAATATTATTGCAGTGGTATGGTACCTATAAATTTTATTTTGTATATTTCTACTACATACATATAGGTTGCTTGGAAGCAATTGTAAACTGTTATAAAACTACCTTTTGTACTTCTATTTCTGTCCAACAGCCGTTGGACAACATTTAAAATAAACCATAATTTGTGCTCATCCTATCAGGTAAGAGCTTATACATAGAAACATATTTCACTTAAATTATATAAAGTAATACATGGTTTTTGCGAAATATAAGAATAAAATTACAATACTTTTAATTTTTTTTTCTATGTTGCAAACGCCCTGTTAATACTTCTCCGATAACGTGACAGGTAAGTAAACATGGTGTTTTGACCAAGTTTTGACAGACTTTCTGTATGCGCGTGTTACCTACACAGGTCTCACACACTGCTAGTCATCTGACAAATAACCGCCGCCCGAAATAGCGTTTTTGGCGCAGTCGTGGAAATTTAAACTTTAACATTAATTTTTATTGGTAATACAATATATTTGACAAATACCGTATTGTTTGTTTTATAACTATGTCTAATGGTTAAGTTGCTATAAAGTGTTTTTACATAGGTAATAATAAATTAAAAAAAATGGATAAGTTGAGTAAACAACTGTCTCATATCTTTCAGAGTCCTAATAAACTCTTAACAGGTTTTCACATGCCGCATGTATATAATATTGGGCAATGTAACAAGCACTTTAATTAATTAGTTACCTCATTCGCTGATTACTCGCGTAACTAAGCGCCGGTCGGCTAATTTATCAACAGGAAGGGCTGGTAATTCTCGTATAGGATTGCCGGAGCGGCAAGCAAGAACGCAGACAGCTGCCGGTTGCATCCTCAGCTGTGCTGCTTTGGAGCCCGGTTAGCGCTTTCCCGCTTTTTCTTCTCCAAATATAGCATGCATGACAATGGTCACCCAAGGATGCCAAAGACCTTGCAAAATGGAGAAGAAATAGCCGGAACAGTTTAAATGATATGGCTATAGTTTTAAGACCGGCCGCCTGCCTGACGTCAACCCTCCTTGGGAATGCATTGTACGGGCACGAGATGTTTGTGCTTAGTCCTTTAGTCGCCTCTTACGACATCCACATGAAGAGATGGAGTGGTCGGAACCACACGGGATTGTATTAGTTATAAAATATAGTATATGTGTGTGTGACTACAACGATCAAATACCGGCCAGACAACTCTAGACTTTATGGTCAAAGAACATTTGCTTGCACCATTTCGATTTATTTAGATTGACCAGGCAGTTAGAAAGTCCCATCAAAATGACCTGCTTTTTTGAGAATCTTATTTTTTAGTTATAAGTAATAATTAAACCCTATTAAAATTTCAAGTTGCCTCAAATACCTTTTTTATTTTTTTGAAAAATACTTTTGCACGCGCTTTGCTATTCAAAGCCCCGACTAAATCTTCTGGCTTATTATTTTTTATTCTTTAAACATTTAACTATATAAAAATGAATATTGCCTCAAATACCTTTTTTGAAAAAAAAACTTAAATATTTATTGGTTGCTTTAGCCCCGCTACTCACCAGCCAGGTCTGCAGTTCCGTGTAAGAAGTGTAGGAGAGGTATGTGACAAGTTTTCAACTTGTCTCAAATACCTACCCAAAAATTCGTGCCAGCTCTCGATCTATGTCGGTTACCGGCGCCTGTATGTCTGTCTCTGTACGCTATCTGTTTATAAATACACTGATCTTTGTCGATGCTTTATTAAACCCTTTCTACACAGCTGCGATATTACCTAGCGGTCAATGAATCAGTGGCGTTGCTATAACGCGTGAGCAAGTTATATTATAAAAAATATATCTTAATTTTTTGAGGTACAAGTTCGTAACTGACTGCAGACAACAACAGCAGAAGACACAGTAGCGTAGTAGGCCAACCAGCTACGCCACTGATACCGTGTGAAGGTGTGAAGTGGAGAAGAAAAATCCGGACCCATTTAAACATTTTGGCTGTGGTTTCACGACCGGCCGTCTGTGTGACGTCAATCCTCCTTGGTAATAGTTGTTTTATCGTGCAATATGTCTAACACATATGATTAAGAACGAAACCCACGCATACTATATTCTGGTAAAACCCTTTCTACACAGCTGCGATGTTAGCACTCAATAAAACCGGTAAGTCTCAGAGCTTGTTGCTATGATGCGTTAGGGTGAGTTATCACTATCTCACAGCTGTGTTTTTATTGTACAATTATCACCAAGACATAGAAATTGGAACGTTCATATTATAATCTACGCATGTTACGTTTTAGGCCTACCAGTACAATTAATGCATAAATGCTTAAACAATTTATAGTGTATAAATTTAATATTTTACTTCTTAATTAGGTATTGCTTTATACAGCATTAAAATGCTCGAAACAATATCTATATTAAATATATGTGATGAAAAATTTCGCCACGGCTGAGATTCGATCTCAGGCCCCTTACATCTACACTGTGAGTGCACTTCCAATTGTGCTACTTTTTAGGGTTCCGTACCCAAAGGGTGCAAACGGGACCCTATTACTGAGACTCCGCTGTCTGTCCGTCTGTCACAGGGCTTTTGAACCGTAATAGCTAGACACTTGAAATTTTCACCGATTATGTATGACTGTGGCCGCTATAACAACAAATACTAAAAATAAAATAAAAATTAAAGGGGTCGTCATACAAAAAACGTGTTATTTTAGCGATTTAAAACATTGTATGGAGGTACGGAACCCTTCATGTACGAGTCCGACTCGCACTTGCCCGTTTATTTACATATTGTTTAATTGTTTTACTTTTTGTCCGACTTTAGGGCAATACAATGTTAAAATAAGTAAGTTTCCCGGTAAAAATACCAAAAAAAAATCCCTTGATTTTTGTAAGGCGAGAGTAGAGCACTACCTCATGCGCTTCGCTTATGAGGCGTGCAAAAAAAAAGCAATCGCAAACTATCTCAACAGTGTGGTAGGAGCTTAATAAAATTAACTTGTTTGTTTTACGAGTAACTAGCACTTCTGTTAATAGACTGCCTTGGACAAGTTAAAATTAATATGAAAACATTCGTTTGTTTTTCTTTTTCGATAGTTGTTTGTTATTTCGATAAAAATAGAGTAGTGAAATACTGTTTTCTACCTCTAGAAAAAGATAATGACTAATCATTTGTTACGCGGCAACGAACGCGTTTCGGTGTTTATTTGTGAACAACTAAGCCTTGTAGTTTTTTAAATAATTTCTAGCCGAGGACGTCACTAGCAAGCATCACTCGGCACATAATTGGGTAGATGACTGGGTCAAAAATAAATTATTTAGTACGGTTAAGAGAATAAAACATCACAAAACAGTGTCAATTATCATTGATCATATCTATTTTCAATATGATTTTGAATTTATTAATGCAGATGAGTGCTATTTGCCACGAAAACATTAAAACGTCACGGTTGTGTTTTTCATACAAAGTTTTTTTTGACGTTTAGAGGAAGTGTCTGATTTGATTTGTTGTCATATAGCGGATTATTATTAGTACAATTTAGCCGATCTTTCGGAACGCATTCGGCAAACATTCCCCTGCCCGTAGGGTTGGGTCATGTTTGCCGAAGTCCTACACACTTAGTTGACCTAAAACCAAAATCAGAAATAATGATAGGTTGCTTTGGCCATCTCTTATTTGGAATAAATTCCTAAGGTTTACTTACAAAATCCAATGAGAGAGAAAACTCTTTTAGCATCTCGGTATTTATTGCAAGAATATTTATTCGTTTATGATTAAATCGGCTACTGTTTTACGAGATGTACGACAGTTATAAACACAACTGACATAAACAGAGCCGTCCGAACATAAACAATCCGTGGCACAATTTCGTGAGAAAGTGAAAGGCAAACCTTTCTTGTATTTAACTGCAAAATTTGATAAAAAAACATCTATAGATGTAGAACCTCTACAAGTTATTGAGCAATTTACTAAAAAGGGTATCTACTGATACCGTGAAACAAAAATACAATGTGCCCGTCATCGGTTTCGGAGCCTTAAGTGGTAGGTATGATATCCCACCAAAAACATACCTGTTAAAAAGGGGGCCAAGTTCCTATCGGCTACTTGTTCGCCTAAAAAAGGGTTGAAATCCAATCCAATGCCAAGTTTAGATGCACTTTGAAATCGATCATAATCACCTGATCCACTGGTAAACATTTGCCATTCCCAAGACTCGCCACCACACACAGTCCTCCGCCTTCCGCATCCAGCCACTACCCACCACCTTATTCCCGTCAACGGTCCTCTGGCCGAAATTCACTTCATCATACACCCAACTTGGTTAAACATATCTAAAATTATAATACTTGTAAATTTGAACTTCGTGCTGTACGTAACACTTGATTAATTGTATAATTAAATTTTAATTAATATAAATAAATTAAACTATTTATATAATTAAATTAACCTGCGGTTTAAACGTTTCGTGTAAAAAGTGCACGGCATGCGCGCGGCCTGTTTCTGGTGTTTGGCCTGCGCACTACCGTGCGCTTAGATATGTGATTTTTATCGACAAATCACTCTTTATAATATTTTTTTACTCATTCCATAGTAAAATGGCAGCCATTATGTTTTTAGAGCTACCGACGCTGGGATCTTGTAGTAATGAAGTCATACATAACTACTTATGTACCGTTTCTATAAATATCTAATAGGAAATGTTACAATTTTCACTGAATAAAATGATGACAATTTTTTTTAGATTATTCACTTTTTGTATAAAAACTGGCCTATCAAACTACATTTTTATTTTTAAATGGTAAGATATATTGTTTACTACAATAAAGTGCATTACATCTTAGCCCTAAGCCTAACTGATATAGTTTTGAAGTTATTACCAGTTGAACAAAACAATTTAAAAAATTTCGTATATATTTAGAAATATTTTTTTATAAAAAAAATATTTAGAGAATTAATGGGTGATTTGTGGTAAATTTGCCGTATATCATATCAGTAAAGGCCTCGATGGCAGGACACACTGTACGAGTATATTGTATTTTCTAAATACTGATATTTAACTATTGTAATATTTTTGGGAAACACTTGTTTATTTATAGAATGTTTGTTATATATTCAAGGGCTTTACGCTATATTTATTATTTAAACCATAATAAATCTGGAAAATTATTGAAAAGTTAAAATATTAAAAAGTAGGTAGGTATCTAAGTACAAATATGAATATTTAGAGCTTTATATTAAGGCTTAAGACTTATTTGTATGAAATACGACATCTTGAGAAAATATAATATCATTGCATCACTGCGAACCATCATAATGATTACGAAATCTTTTGTGGTTGCATTTTACTGTAGATGAATTAATATTAGATATTAGCGCGCTATAATGTGTGATATAACATTTTTAGTGTGATAGTAGAGCCACTTTTAGCATTTTTGTATACTTATTGAAGGTAATATTTTTAAGTTGATAATTGATATTTTTGGGACCATATAAAAACTAGCTGATGCCTACAGCGATGCCCAAACATAACGGAGTTTCGTACAAACTTTCATACTCTATTTTACACTTTTAAATATTTTTTTAATATACTGATACTATAAACTTTTGTTTTGAACCATGAACTCTTATACAACGTGTAAGGGACATACCCGTAATAAATGGAACCACGGGCTATACTCGATCACTAAAGTGTAATGAAATTAAAATAACAGTACTGAAACAAAAAAAACTCTTCGAAATTCCCATAGAAATCGCCCAGGCGCCTGCACACTTTTGTATGGAAATGCAGATTTATTTTTATTTTTTGGCTGTTATTTTAATTTCTTTATACTAAAATGATCTAGAATAGACCGTGGTTCGATTTATGATGGGTAGTCCCTCCCAAGTTGTATATTTTTTTTAAATTTCTAACTAAAATTTACCATACAAACTTTTAACCCCTTTTAGGATTTATTTCCAAAAATCCCTTCTTAGTGCACACTAACGTCATTGAAGGAATGCTTATACAAAATTTTATGCTTCTAGACCCAGCGGTTTCAGTCCATATGTCCCCAAGTCATATATATATATAGATATATATATATATAGATCAAACATATTGTATACTAAAATAAATTAAATATGTATTAAAAAATATGAAAAAGGCATCGTAGACACTTTTTTACGAAATTTGTCCGTACATTACATACCTACTACTAGTGGTTCTTAGAGAACAGCCAGACCTCGCGACGACTTGTAACCATGCAATAGGTAACTGACACTTTGTCCTTTCTCCTGGCTTAGCAGAGCAAATCTCAGTGAAATCCATCCAAATATTTTTTTTCCCAATTCTTTTTCCCCCTCTACTCCCACTTTTTGAATTTTTTTGCAACATCTTGTGTAGAATGAAGTCCTTAGTGTGTCTCTCAAATCTGATTGAAATCCGTCAATAAATGACGCCACAGCAAAGTACCCCCCTTAAGAATCTCCTTACCCTAGACTTTCCCATACAAACGTAGTCTACGTTTTATTTCGAAACGACATGTCAGATTCCGGTCAAAATTTGTAACTTTAAAGTAATTGCATATATATATTTATTTTTTGGTTATAATTGGTCTTCACAGTTAAAATATGAACTTGAAAGAAAATATAAGGGTATAAAAGTTTTCCATACTAATGGTGAAAAATGATATAATGCACTATATTCTCTTTTATAAGGTCATATTTTGACTGTGAAAACCAATTAGAACCAAAAAATTATTCTAACATGTCGTTTCAAAATAAAACGTAGACTACGTTTGTATGGGAAGCTCTGATTCTGTCTTGGGTACGGGGACTCTTAACTCTCCCAATTAAAAATCGCGATCGACAAAAAAATTTAAATAAATCAATGAATTTGTGTGCCATTGTTTTTTTCAAAATCGGTTGAAAAATGCGACCTGTAGGCGGGAAAAGACAGACGGACAAAAGTATTTTTGCCAAACTAGAAACTGAGAAGTTTCGCTCGCTTGGCTCGCTCGATCAAATACTAATGAATGGGTGAAGAGAGTTTGCTATGTGGTTTGCCGTGTGATTCCGGGTTAGAATAGCACCACTCCATCTCTTCCTTTGGATGTCGTAAGAGGCGACTAAAGGACTGAGCATGAGCACAAACATCTCGTGCTGAAATTGCATTCCCAAAGAGGATTGACGTCAGGCAGGCGGCCGGTTGTAAAACTATAGCCAAATCATTTAAGCTCTTGCGGCTATTTCTTCTCCATTTTGCAAGGTCTTTGGCATCCTTGGGTGACCATTGATATGCATGTTATATTTGGAAAAGAAAAAGCGGGAAAGTGCACCTCGGGCTCCGAAGCAGCACAGCTGAGGATGCAACCGGGAACGCGCTTAGATGAAGAAGATGAAGAAGAAGGGTGAAGTTAGTTTGCTAATTTGAAAACCGTCAATTTATTAACATACATAAAATAAATACCAAAAATACGGACATTATAAGGCAGAAAAGCTTGTTAAAATAGCCACGAATATCTAAAAACAAAATTCACAATGCAATGTTTGTTGGCGCTTACTTTAAACGACTGCACATCGGCAAACCAATTTTCTCGGAAGCCTGTAATCTCTTAAAAATTTAAATTGCGCATTCTTCTAGACTTGTTTCTGCAATACAACCGATTGCTTGGAATTTTATATAAGATTGGCTGTTCAGGCAGCAATTGTATTTTTAGTACCGTCGTTTTTTACGGGCTTTTTCATGTTCTTTTTAAATAATGCTTTTAAGGCTTTCGTGTTGATGCTCGGGACTCATTCACTAAGACTGTATTCCATTAGTCATTTACAAGGCTGTATGATTTAAAACGTAACAAGTAGTTTTTAGGGTTCCGTACCCAAAGGGTACAAACGGGACCCTATTACTAAGACTCCACTGTCTGTCCGTCTGTCTGTCTGTCTGTCCGTCTGTCACAGGGCCCTATCTCTTTAACCGTAATAGAAAAGACATAGACACTTGAAATTTTCACCGATTATGTTTGACTGTAGCCGCTATAACAAAAAATAATAAAATTAAAAAAATATATAATTTAAAGGGGGTCATCATACAAAAACGTGTATTTTTAACGTTTTAAACCAGATCTTTATAACGGCATATACTAAAAATAAGATAAAGTTAAAAATTAAAGGGGTCGTCATACAAGAAACGTGTTTCTTCAGCGTTTTAAAACATTGTACGCAGGTACGGAACCCTTCATGTACGAGTCCGACTCGCACTTGCCCGTTTATTATTATGTAGATACATTCAGTAATATTTTTAACTGCGATTTTTTAGTGATGTATGAAAAACATCACTAAAAAATCTATTATTTTTAAGCTATAAATAGAGCTGCTGTAAGTAAAGGTATATTTTTTTATCCATCCGATAACTACAACTAACAGGTAATAAAAGAAATTAAATAATGTGTCCCCATAAATTGTAAAATTTAACCTCGTTTGGCTGATTTTTGTGAAATAAAATATAAATTATTTTATCAATATTTTTAGCCTTACGCCTACGCAATATAGTGTGTTCCCACCGATATAAACATCGTTTATCTTTAGAAAAATATACTTAAAAAATCATTTATTTTTAGAAAAATAATCAAAAGTTTGTAAGTAAAATAGTGCCTACTACTTCAGCACTAGGTTTAACGATACCTAAATACGCTGAAAAGAAAGTAAAAAATTTACGTAGGATCAGAAGCTGATTCTAATTATAATTTTTTGCAGTTTGCGACCGCAAACTGCGTTTTGTGTGCGACTGCACACAAAACGCTATAAATTTTATCCCTTTTGAACCCAAAGACTCTAGAAAGAGCGAGCGCAATCATAAAAAATGTACCTATGTAAATCGATTAACCTGAAATCTAGCTATTACTTACACACTTTTTTCGAAAACATTATTTGCATACTGACCCCGATACATCAATCATATCGTTGTCACCATGTAGCTCATTCATCGTGCGAATATCTTATACCACTATACATCTTATAGTTTTCATGTTAGTATCAATGTACAGTGTGGAGTGTTGTGTAGTGACTCTTCCGTCACTACACGACAATATGGGTCTGAACTTCCTTAAACTCACACGAATTTTCAAAACAAAAGTAAGCTAGGTTAGGGGCCTCGAATGTAGCTGCTGCTTTAGACCATTTTTATTATCAATGATGTCATCTAACCACACCTGTGCTACGTGCCATAGAAACATTTTGATTGATCCATGTTGATCAGAGATCTAAGTCACATTTATATTATGATTATTGATAAAATATACGTTATTCGCTAATACCTACCGAGTGCTTTTAGCACTCTATTTTCTAATGGAGGTCTTATGTTGCTGTTGTAATGTGGACTCGATTAGTTTGCAGATTTTTTATCGATTTATTAATTATAAACTACTAATCTCCCGCCGATTATAATCAGTATATACTCGTATGTATGTTTAAACACATTTTTAATGTTAAAACTTTATGGCAAGATTGATATGTATCAATAAACATATTTCATTAATGTTTTTACGCCAATATACAATGATGCACGGAAACAGTGGCATTTTGGCGGCTAGAGCGACTGTTCCACTCGGTCTACCCGTGGGCGTTCTCTCTCTGTGCTCTTCCCTATTTTCAGGGCACCCAAAGGGTGCCAGCGGGGTTCTATTATTGTGACTCCGCTGTCTGTACGTCTGTCCGTCCGTCTGTCACAGGGCTCTATCTCTTGAACCGCAACTTAAAATTTTCACCGATTATGTATTACTGTGGCTGCTATAACAACAAATACTAAAAATAAGATAAAGTTACAAATTAAAGCGGGTCGTCGTACAAGAAAAGTGTTTATTTTAGCGTTTTAAAATATTATACGGAGGTACGAAGCCTTATATGTACGAGTCTTACTCGCATTTGACCGGTTTATTTATACATTTCTGCTGCCCCGTACAATCAAAAAAATAAATAGTAAAAATAAATTGTAACCTTTTTTTGCAGTTAAAAAAACATGGGAAGAAAAAACTATACCGTGATGCGGCTGGGGAGATGCATTGCGTTCCTCGCAGCCGCTGCCTTCCTCTTACCGTTCACTATCCTGCTTATGGTGGCAGACCAGCAGTACCACCTCACCTACAACTCTAAGAGGGTGTTCTACCAAGAGGTAAGTTATTTTATGAATGACGTCGTTGTTTGTATAGTCAACCACAAAAGTACTGAATAAAATCAGTGTTAGGCACCTTGCACACCAGACGACTAGTAATTTGCAGTTTTCTGTGTTTTTATTATACAGGCTGTAACAAAATATACTGAAATTATTTAAGGGTGTATTCAGTTTAGTATTATTTTATTATTATATTAAGTTGTTCAGTATCACGGACTGAATTTACCCTTTAAATAGTTTCAGTATATTTTGTTAGAAGTTTTATATTAAATTACAGTAACTATGTAAATTTCTCGATTATTTCTGCCGAATGTCTCATAAGTAAGAAAAAAAAGTTAATTATTTTATAATCCTGCACTTCTTTTGTCGTTGACTAAACTTTTTGCGTAAAAAGAGCTTTGCAACGTGGAAAGTGTGAATGTTTTTAACCATACGATTTAAAGTGAGATGTAAGTTTTTAAATAATATGTAGGTATGTAAAGTTAGCGTAGATTTAAAAAAAAATCCTTAGCTTTAAGGTCAATTCACACCAGGCGGAAAAAATGCTTGAGCCCTTTTTAAGTGGTAATTAAATGAGGAATAAGGTTGAGATTTAATTACCATTCTCTTGCCTAAATTTCAGGGCGATGCTGCGTTAAGCGGTACCACGCGACGTGTTCAGTCTATCTCTGTCACAAACTCTACGTGTGAAAGAGATAGCAGAGTACGTCGCGTGATGCCGTCTCTTTTGCACGTATCTAAGGTTTGTGACAGTGATAGAATGAATACATCGCGAGGTCTCGACGCAGCGCACGCTCTCTGACCACTCATACAAATACAAAGGATTTTTAAAAATACATAATTATATCTTTAATGAATTTTAGGATGTATTTAGTTGGTACTTATTTTCCTATTTGGTTTTGTAGGTTAGTTTTATGTTAGAAGAATTTATGTACACGTATATAGGTAAGTTGATAAGTACATACCAATTATAATTAGTTAAACACATAAACTTAAATATGACATCGTAAGGTTTTTCGCGTAGTTACAACATATAGGTATAAGCTAATCGATCAAATCTAGATAATACTTTTTGTTGGATTAGAAATTTAAATATAATCAGTTAAGATAATTAATTTGATAACAACTATTATTTACTACTGTAATTCAATATAATATTACTCGTTTTTTGTATACAGGATGTTTAAATTTATGAGTACTAAGGTAATTTGCCGTAAGTACTAGTTACATTACACCGCGTTGCAATAAACACACATTCCTCCTCATTTAAAGGAAATAGTCATAGGAAAGTTACATTGCACTCGTAGTCATACTGACTGAACTGGCTACAACTTGCACTCCGTAACAAAATAGAAGTAGTAGGATAGTTTTTAAAAATGCGTAATTCTGTTAAAAGTTAAAGACATCTACTGATTACATTCCCTAATATACGTAAAAATATGGCAGTACAAAATAATTCGTATTTCGCCATATAAGTATATAAGTCCATGATAGTGAACAACTTTCCCAACGAACATATATCAAATTATGTTCCTTTTTTGCTTTTCATAGAAACCCGGTGAATTTGTACGGGAGGTCAAAAATTAATTTTCAATTGTCGATATATAATATAATATAATATTATATGTCAGGCAAGTTGCTGGAAGGAATTGGATTGCGATGGCCATGAAGAAGAAGGTTTATGCCCAACAGTGGGTCCCTGAATGCTGACGATAATATATGTTCTTTGGGAAAAGAAGAAGCTCTTTGGCTAGATCATGAACTGAATTCGACCTAAAAATAGTTCCAGTATATTTTGTTAGAACCTGAATATTTTCGACGTAGGTACCCAAAGAGCAATAATGTACCTTATAAGGTACCATACCAGCTGTCTTTAGTAATGGACGTCAATTTTTTTCATCGTATTCACCATTTAAAAAAAATCTAATCCGTATCTTTAGCTAGACTTATTTGTAATGGCCTTTGAAAATAAACATTCTGTATAAAACGAATAAAAAATATTATCTAGTATTGGTCATGTTTTAGTGTAACTAAGTAGGGAACTAGGTAAGCGCTGATAGCAAAAAAATATATGTATTTCTGTAGGTATTTGATTAGCTTTTATCTGCGGTGCCGTATTGACGTCACCACAGATAAAAACAATGTGCGGAAAGCTACGTACTCGTATTGATGTGATTTAGTTTAGTCCATCAAATATCGATACATATTTGATATGAAAACGCGCAAGTGAGTAATATGTTTAGATTGTACTCGTAGAATTTGTATTTTTAATTAGTTATGCCACAGAAATAACGTGGAAAAGACATAAGCGTAATAAATGAAATTGCAGCACATACATACTTGTTCTCATTTAATGATGATATGCAAAGAATCATTGAAATCCACCCTGTGGTTTTCGAGAAAATCAATTTTGAAATTTCAGCTGATTCGTAGTTATTGATAAAGCGATTAATTATTTTGTTTGAAAATTACATTTTAATAAACTAATTTTACTTTTTTTTATAATTTTATGTGTATCATGTATTAGGTACGCAAATGTCTTTTCTACATTGTATAAGTACCAACCTAGTACCAACGTAGGAAGCTCACCCCTACAGCAAATACGGTCCTTAATGTCCCCCGCAGAGGAAGGTTTATCGCTGGTTTTCTTTGGCGGGAAGTCAAGGGGTTCGGTTGGGGTTTTCTTTAAATTATTTTGCAAATTGATTTTAGTGGACTTTATAATATGAAATTGGTGTTGTTTAGTGTTATAAATGCTCCTGCTCATGAACAATATGTGAAATAGTTAAAACGGCTGTAGTGATATTTGTTTCGCGGACTGTGTGGGCGTCTTCGGGCGTCGTCCGCCACTCAATCGGCTATGAAAACCAGTGGACTCGTATAGATTTGTTGCCAGAAGCTCCCTTAAAGCAATCAAAGGCCTACACCAACCTTTGATTGTAACTTGTTAGGAAAAAATAATTTCCCACGTTTTTTTAACTTGTTCCTGGCTAAATACGCAGTAGCGTCAAGCCATTAATTACAAAAAAAAAGTTTATCGCTATTGATTTGACATGGAGTTTTTGGCGGGAAGTCAAGGGGTTCGGTTGGGGTTTGCTTTAAATTATTTTGCAAATTGATTTTAGTGGACTTTATAATATGAAATTGGTGTTGTTTGGTGTTATAAATGCTCATGCTCATGAACAATGTGTAAAATAGTTGAAGTGGACAGTCATAGTACGACTGTAGTGATATTTGTTTTGCGGACTGTGTTGGCGTCTTCGGGCGTCGTCCGCCACTCAGTCGTCTATGAAAACCAGTGGACTCATAAAGATTTGTCGCTAGAAGCTCCCTTGAAGCAGTCAAAGGCCTACACCACTCTTTGATTGTAACTTGTTAGGATTAGGAATAAAGAACAAAATTGAAGATAGGCTATAAAGGACTTGTATCCAGAGCCGTAAAATTATTTAATAAAAAAAATTGATTTGACATATCTTGACAACTGTCATATAATAATGACAGAGAGAATAAGACAGTTGGATAAAATGATCTAGGTATGTCGATCTGAAATGATCTCGATAGCCCTATGTTTAAAGCCAGCGCGCACTTGTGATTTTTTAATCGGGCGATAGTTTGATCGTTCTGGAATTCAGTATGGAGTTATATGGCAGTGCGCGCATTTGAAGATTATAACTCCATACTGAATTCCAGAACGATAAAACTATCGCCCGATTAAAAATCGCTAGTGCGCACAGGCTCTTACCCAATTGTGTGACAGTTTTGTTAAAAATATATCAAGCTTCACAGATGTGTTTATGTATTAATTACGTCACAGTTACTCTTTTTTCATAAACAATGATTTTATGCAATTTTTAGTAGGTACTTAAGGAGCAAGAATTTCGCGAATGTTTTCTAATTCCCTGCTGGAAATAAAAAGTCAATAAAAAACCTATGCGAGCAAAACTTAAACTGAACTTACAACTTAAGTTCCTTACTGCAACTTAGATTTTAACAACTACGCTAGTAAGTTTTATTGTATAAACTATAGGTACCTACTATTGCATCCACAACGCAGTTATAAAATGTTTAAAACCATTGGATTTTCACATTTTACAACAAATGTTTTCATTTTATGTAACTTAATTTGTATTAGAACAAAACATAATTAACAATAACGTACCTACCGTATGTTACACAAACTTGCTTTTTTTGCTATAAACAATATAAATCGGTTCCCCGTTTGGTCAGTGTAGAAACTATAAAGACATCAAGAGAAATGTAGCATTTATTGTTGGTTAATGGTATAGTAAGAGCCCAGCCAAATGAGCGTATTTTTTTTAGTTGTGATTCGCGAAAAATGAGTTGCGTAATTTCTGCTGCTTTCTTTTTCATATAAAAGTCCAGAAATTTTTATAGAAAAGAAATTGTGCAACACAACTTTCAAAAATATACCTACTTGTTTGGTTCGGCTCTTAGAGATAATGTTAAATAACGTTTTCGAACAGTTCTGCATGTACTTGCGCGTATTCAGTATCATTTTCTTGTTTTCAGAGCGACTTCTATAAAATAAACGGGACGTATTATGCGCCCGTATACGCGGTTACGACACCTACGTTACCGCGGACTCAGGTAAAGAGCTTGGGATTTGCTATGCAGCACTTGCAATCTCCGTCCATTCAGGCCTATCACTACCTACGAGTAGCTAAAACATTTTCTTGCCTCAGTGGCAAACACCTGTATGCTGAATTTAAGCGACCGCGACTAATTTATTACTTCTCCAAAACGTGACGTTAATTTGGCAATGTTCGTTGTTAGTAATTCAAATAGCATTGCAGGCGTAATTACGCCTATGTTCGGTCGCGCAACTTCGGTCCTGAGTTAAGACAGTAAGGTTTTCTACGAACGTCTGGGATGCATACCAAATCAAGCCCCGATAAATCACAAGCTTTTAGCCCACAAGCTTTGAGAATTTAGAAGCCTACTTATTTAAAACATATACTGCCTACCCTCAGAAGTGTATTTGAGTTTCTATCTAAAGCTAGGAATTATATACAAGCTCAGACAGTAAAGAAAGGTCATGCAGCTAAATTCAGTTCCACGCTACGTGTATGCTGGTGTCCAGAAACTTGCTTTAGCACATAAATCTATCGAATTTGTAATCGTATCGTCTAATATGCTGAATGCTAGAAATAAGGTAGAATATTGAGCTACTCTAACTAGCTAACATAGCCATTGAATATAACGAGTTCCCGACGTTGCTTTTTTCTTAATGTCCTCCATATACTCCATAACATTATAAGAGTCAACCCGCATTTCTTTTTAGAATAGATACCTATACTTAACGTACTATTTTTTTATTCGACTTCATCATCATCAGGTCTTTTTTAGTCTCCACTGCAGGAGCACGACCAGAGGGTCGTACAGACACGTAAGTGTACGTACAGAGAGTCTGTACTACCAGATCCATATATTAGCCAGAGCAGTCAGAGGATTTGGCCTACACTCTCCACGCTGGCCAGACGGGTTTGAGAACTCTTATTCGACTTCAAAAAAGGTTATCAATTCGACCCTTTTTTTTAATATGTAAGTTACGCGATTTCTTCGCCAATCGCAAACCTATTTTGATACTACCAAGTTGGTCCCATATTAATTTGGTGAAGACATGATGAAGAACTTTTGAGATATGGAAGAAACTCCGCAAAGAAAATTAAGTCGATTGTTTTTTTTTTAATATTATTGTTTGCCTTTGTCTTTTTTGTCATAAAAGAAATAATATCAAGTGAATTGTCATATATAAATATAAAGTGAATCATTTAGCTACAGTAAGCCTTTTCAAAGTTGGATTTGTAAAACTAAAACTAGGTAATCAGAGCTGAAATAAACATGATCTCATATGGCTTGTCTGTTGTAGAGAATGATTTAAAACAGTTTTTTGTTCGCCAAATGGCCGTTATGAAAACAAAAGGCGCGATTGTATATCAGTCAAACCACGAACGTGATTAATTTGTGAACCAAATAATATGATCAATAAGTATATATCCAATGGTTCATAAAAAGATAATGGTATAAAAGGACTAGCATCTCTTGACTTTATTATTGGAGGTTTACGTAATAAAAATTGCACATAGGTATATATAATTCTTAAACCTCTCTACTAATAATGGGCAGACATAGCTATGGTGTTACTAGACTACCTATAGACCAAAAGCTATTATTCACCAAATGTAAGCTTACTATTAGAAACAGAAATAATAAATAGAGAAAACGACAAACAAACGGAATGAAATATTTTTCTTTGCCTTCAATTTAATTTTCGTGACATTTAAAATACGAGCATATTGTGGAAGTAAATCTAAAAAAGTACTTAGGTAATAGCAAACCGAATAAACCAAATTACTACAGCCTAATATATGACGTCTAACAAAATATACTGAAACTATTTTAAGGATGAATTCAGTTCATCATACTGAACAACTTTCCCCAAGGAACATAATTATATCGAAATATGAAAAATATTTTTTTGCTTTCCAAACAAACTCGGATTAGCTGATCGCTCAACTTGTATGGGAGGCCAAGAAATATTTTTCATATTTCGATATATGTTCCTTGGGGAAATTTGTTCAGTATCATGGACAGAATTCACCTTTAATATAGTTTCAGTATATTTTGTTAGACCCTATATAATAATACTTACACTGTAGCAATCTCTACATCCAAAAATTTTAACGTTCAGTAAAAATATTAGCTATTTCGTATCTGCTCGTAAAAATACTGATCTAACCTCAATGTGGCAACTGATATGGACGGAGATTGGCATTCACGTGACTGCACTGACACCTAACACTAACCCGAGCGACACTTGCACCGCTTTAATACTAAAAGGTCTTGGAACGACTGCTGTATAACGCTCCCTCTGTGCTTACTAACCGTTTGGTGTTCGAAATTTAATATTTTAAAATATTTGTACCAGATATGTGTACCTACTGTTACAGAAAGGTTAAATAATCGTTGAAGGGTATGTACGCTCACTCCATAATATAAAACCGTGTTGCCTACCTTTTAAGCAAATACGAGTATTTCGCCTTTCTAAAACATCATATACCTGTGTACAATACAATTCTACCGATTAGTACAGGTGCAACTTTATCTATCGTGTTTTTTTAATTTTTATTTGTTGTATATATAGGTATATGTTACGCGATAACTGATTTTGATTATTCTTTTCTATTTGAAAGTTTGTCTAATTCATGGTGCATTGACATAATCTAGGTCTTTGACAGATTAACGACACTATTTAAGGTCATCATCCTTTCTTGCTCTTAGATTTTAATTAGGTGAAAATATTTTAAAGGCCTTTTTCAATTATATCGAACCTTCTTCGATAAACTTATATCACTTTGCATTGTAACATCGCTTGACTGTTGCAATTAATAGGGATAGAATGCAAAATATATATTTTTGTATTTTTCTTATTGAGTCGGATGGACTGAACTTCATCTAAAAGTATTTGCACCAAATTAAAGAAGGACCTTTAACGTTGTCGAATGATCTAAAGTTGTCGACCATTGTTTGCGTTTGCTGACGCCCTTGGCCCTTGGCGATTAATGTTGGCCTACCGTTGACAGACGTCAACGGTCGCCGGCAATTGTCATCGACAGTTGACGTCGGTCGATTGTCGATCAAAGTGACAGTCGTTTACAAAGGCTTCGTTTGTATTGTATATGGTTTTTGGGACCACTGACTTTTTGTAGAGCACAACCCATTGCTAGTTATCCTTTTACCTATGAACCAAATTGTTTAACTTATCGAAGGTGAAAGATAAAGTTATCTGAATAGTAAAGTTGCAAAGTTTTGCTCTACAAGAAGAAATATCAGTGTGAATGATCAAATTAATTATTGTTAATGTTATACTTATATAAATGTATTTATGTGCTGAAAAAGATGGAGCATTTTGCTAGAGGTAAGTATGATTTTCAGGTTTATAGAATAATCTTTTCTTCGGTGATCCTGAATTCTTTGTCTATACCCTTTTTTTTATTAGGTAAGTTAACCTAATGTTTAAGGTCACACCCCTCCTCAAAGTAAACCATAAAATTTCTCGCGAAAAGGTAGCTCTTTACGTAAATTATTACCTACAGAACTCATTACTTATTTGGACGTACTTTACTGATCACAATTATAAATTCTAACGACATTTTAGTGCCATATAAAGCCTATTAATTAATGTTTTACCTAACTGAAACATTTCTAATTTAACGATTCAAAATACTTACTTTATGTTCTCCTAAAACTTGTTGAAAAGCCCATAAGTTCTAAAGTCCTTTCGATTTTTTTGTGCCAAGTGACCAGGTTGTACAACGTGGGGCCGTGCGGATCACTTGCCTCGGTAAAAAGCATCAAAATGCTGTCTGTCGGCCACCTCTAAAGTGATTGAGGGCATGAAGACACACAGAGGATCTGGCATGATGGTGGTCACGAGGTGTCCGCCACGGCCCACTGGGCTAAACATAGTTTTTAGTCTGGCGTTCAACGTGTATAAACTAATATTGACGTTTTAATAATGAAATCTCAGTAGCCCAGTAGTTACTTCTCGAAACAATAGCGGATATCAGTATTCAACTCCCGGCATCAGGTCAACGTATAACGGTCTCTAAATCCAAATGAAACAACGGGCTATGGATGATTCTGCAATACGTGCGTTACAAAAATTCTTTAGGTTAATAAACAAAAAATATCATAGTGTGTAACCCACATTCGTTTGCCAGTTGATGAATTAATTAAAATAAGCATGGCTGTGTCTAAAACCTCTTTTTGTTTTTGACTTCAAGCGCAAAAAAGACACTAGGCGTGTTTTTTGCGCTTGAAGTAATTTAAAAATATGCAGGGTGGTTTTGAATTCGTTGGCACATTTTGAATATTAACCTATACCCATGTCAAAAAGTAATCTAAGACTAATAAAACGCCAAGCAAATATTTTTTTTATAATTTTAAGTTAAATATTAAGAGGTTATTTAAGAAAATAGGTGAAAATTGTTATTTATCTATAGATTTCAGGAAAACCTAGAGAAGTACGGAATCCTGTTCACGCTAGTTTAAATCGCACTTGACCAAGTTTCCTTATTTCGCATGGGCCAGCAATTTCAGGCGGTAAGCATAGATTCTATACCGTAATACTAATAAAATGTACCATAAAAAGAATACCGTATAAGTAATATGAATCTAAACTTCTTATTAAAGAACTAAGCTCTTGTTTGTGAAGCAACCAATCCTTTCTATTTATTTTTGTCCAAAGCCAACTTCTTTACATTTTTGTAGGATGGATTTGATCTTTCAGTTTTTTTATAAAACTGTCTCTTAGGAAGTCCTTTGCCTCTTCTTCCTTCTACTTTTCCCCTCCAATGTTATTTTGAAAAACTCGTCAGTCTAACATGTCAAAATATCCCAAAAATATAAGAAAATTATTGATAAAAGTTTATATTTAGAGTGTGGCTCTATACAGTTGCGAAACAAGGACAATGAAAAAAACGATAGAGACTGGAAGCGTTTGAGATGTGGGACTGGCGGCGAATGGAAGACATTAGCTGGACAGAAAAGAAAACTAATGAGGGGGTGTTGGCACTTGTTGGAGATAAGCGTATCGAGCTTAGTTGTAAACTATACATTTTAGGAGAGGAAAAATGTTAGAGCACTTTATAAGACATAAATCTAAACAAAGAGACAATATTACTTATCTCAGAATATTTTGTAGAACGTATGTTATACATACATTCATACCATCACGCCTCTTTCCCGCAGGGGTAGGCAGAGACTATGGACCTCAACTTCATACATGCCCAATTGCCCATAAGTACATATATCTCAATGTACATGCCATATAACGGTTACGACTACTTACTTCTTAACTCTCTTTAAATTCGTTATACATAACATTTGAAGCGTAATTTACTTTATATTATTAGATAAGTATTGTTTAAATAACTTAAAAAAAGACCAATCAGGAAACCAGGATCTAACAGTATAAGAAACAGCTCCTGGATGTTGAATTTTACAACAACATAAATTCAACATTTTCCTTGATAATTTTTTGCTACTTTAATGAGTTTGTCTCATGCAAGAAAATGGAACTTACTTGTTGTGTTCTATACATAAGGTAATATAAGCTTATCTATATTTAGTTAGACACTGATGCGTAATAAACTAGGTTTGGCCAAGGCCGACAAAAAAATAAACCTTGTTCAAACGGGCATTTTTTACAATTTCCTTCCCGTGAATCACCAAACTTCGTTAGTTGTGGCTAAATGGACTGACTATAGAATGACAAATCAATACCGAAGAGGGTGCGACCGATTCCGATAAACTTTAACTGTGTAAGTTGTAACAACAGACCCACTGGCTTGAGAAGTGATTTAACTTACAGTCCTCTTCCTTCACTTTTCCATAATAACGTAGTCTAGCTTTTATTTTGAAAAGACATGTCAGATTTCGACAGTGTTTTGTAATTTCAAAGAAATTCAGATTTTGAAGAAATTTCATGTATATTGCTAGTAATATACATGAAATTTCGTCAAAATATGAACTTGAAAGAAAATATAGGGGTGTAGAACTTTTCCATACTAATTGTCAAATATGACAGGTATGATATATTCTCTTTAAAGTTCATTTATATTAATATACAGGCTGCCTTTTATATACCGGCAAAATTTTTGGAGCAAGTTCAGTCCATGATACTGAACTACTTTCTATAGAAAAAAGTTATTAATAATAATAATAATAATAAAATGTTTATTTCGGACATAATCCATATTATGTTAGTAATGAACAAAATTAACTTAACCTAGTGTTAGTAACAGTAAACAAGAAACACAACAATAATTAATTAATGACGATTGGGTTCCCACCCCCTGGTTACCGGTATCTGCGTATCCACTTCAGTATGAAGGTGCATCCAGTGACACAGCAGTGGAGAGTCCCATCTGTCCGTTAACACGCGCAGAATACCGTTTGTGCTACTACGTAAGCGTCTTAATAGCGCCGCACACCTTTTTCTAATAATTGCATAAAAGCAGTCTGTATTAGCGTCGGCAAACATTTTCGACGCGCTACAATAACGCGGTAGTCCAAACAACACTCTGAACGCATCATTGTACTGAACGCGCAAATCGCTGTATGTGCGCCGCGAATAGTCAACCCACAGACTGCACGTGTAGAAGGTCTGACAGTAAGCTTTAAAAAGGGTTACTTTTACTTCCTTGCTACAACGTGCAAATCTGCGGGCCAACATATTGCACCGCACAGCCATCGCTCTGCGCTCCCGTTCAATATCACAATTGTCACTCAGCGTATCGGTCACCCAGTGGCCCAGATACCTAAACTTATCCACTTTCTTTAGTTCCGTACCACAAAGACTAACAGGTGGTGTTGAATAAGTTTTAGACCCAGATTTGAATGTTAGGTACTCACTTTTACTGGCGTTATATCTGAGCCCATGAGATTCCGCATACTTCTCACAAATGCGTATCAACCTGTGCAATGCACCGATCGAGGGGCTCAGCAGCACCATATCATCAGCGTAACAAATATTGTTAATACAAATCCCATCTATATGACAACCTATACTGGTGCTGTTGAGCTCCTCAACTAGTCGGTTCATATACAGATTGAACAGCTTGGGCGAGGTCAACCCCCCCTGCCTCACCCCGCGCTCCAATCTGTATACGTCCGAGTGCACGCCTGCCCATCTAACGCTGTTCCTCTGATTACTGTACCAATATTTAAATATTGCTACAATATCCGGAGGCAGTGTCGTATCGTTGGACATCATTTCCCAGAGTACATCATACTTGATCATATCAAAGGCTTGTGAATAGTCCAGGAAACACGCAAAAACTGGTGTGTTTCTCTTAGTGTAATACTGCACAGTTTCCTTGAGACATAGGATCGCACTTTCTGTAGACAGGCTAGGTCTGAAGCCAAATTGATTGTCATGCAACTCAATGTGCGCACCCAAATGTTTGTCAAGCAAACTGTCCAGTACTCTGGCTATGACAGTGGCGAGTGAGATAGGCCTATAGTTTTTAAGGTCTGAGGCATCACCAGTTTTATTTTTCATAATAGGCACGACAACTGTGTACATAAGATCGTCGGGTAGGTAACTATAGCTGATACACAAATTAAACAGTAAGGCCAACACCCTAGATAGGTGCACTCCTGCGTGCTTCAGGTGCTCGATGCTGAGGCTGTCATGTCCAGGGGACTTACCTCTCTCCATTTTGTTAATTATAGTGGATATCTCCTTTGCAGTAAAACGCACATGTTGATCTGATTCATGACCTCTCTCGGCATCGAGCACCCGAGTCACCGGGCCGGGATCTGACTGCACCTGAAAGTGATGCTGAAAGACATTTGCGATATCACGTGGGTCACTCATACCTGTAACGCTCACAAAAAACTGAGCACACACTGTGGACAACTGAAACAAAAAACTTAAAAACGATTAAAATTTTTCGTCCTCCCATACAAATCAGCGCTCAGCCAAACGGATTTTGTATAGGAAGAAATTTTTTTATCGATTTTTAATAACTTTTTTAATAGAAAAGAAAATATTTTGTCTTCCCATACAAAATCCATTTGGCTGAGTGCTGATATGTATGGGAAGCCGATTTTTTTTTTCGTTTTTCGATATTGGTTTTTATGGAAAGTAGTTCAGTATCATGGACTGAACTTGCACCAGAAATAATAAATAAATACATAAATATAAATAAATAAATATATACGGACAAATCACACTGATTAAGCTAGCCCCAAAGTAAGTTTTTTTAAACTTGTGTTATGAGATACTAACTTAACGATATTTTATGATAAATACATATATAGATAAACACCCAAGACCCAGGACAATTTGAAAAAGGCCATTTTCCAACTTGCCCTGGCTGGGGATCGAACCCAGAAGGTTATGCGTTAGATACCAGTAACCCTGTATAATGACCACTAAGGTGCTTTTAATACATATACGTCTATATAGGGGACAGCAAAGAATTTGCGATGCTCTACATATTTTTCACACATCATTTTTCGATTGAGTCCATGAAAGTTTATGTATTCATGGAAGTTGGCATATTTTCAAAACACGAAACGTTGGCATTTACTGAATAACGCGTCTAAAATCTAGCTAAGTCATACTGACGACTATTTCTATAGCGATTCATCACCATGCATATATAGCGACCACTAAGGTGCACCACTATATAGTGGTAAGCTATTATGAAAAGGTGCAGCACTAAATAGTTGTCAGCTAATGAAACCCAATGGATCTGGTTGATCCATCACCGTCTAAAGGCCAGGAGTGGCGATATTCCCAATGGTTAAAAAAATCTGCCAGTTATTGTCAAAACACTGGTTAAGCAATTAAATTATCCATTATCCCGTCGCCAATCCTGGCCTATATGCGGTGATGGATCAACCAGACCAGGTACATTGGGTTTTATTAGCTCACTACTATTTAGTGATGCACCTTTTCGGTCGCTATTTATTTCCCATTTCCTAATTTAAGCTGGTGCGCATTTCGGCCAAAAACTTAGCCTGGCCATACAACGTGGAAATGCCGCCAGCCTCTTGGGGGCCTGACCTGCTAACGGTGGCGATTTGGTTAACCCATTTTTTATATAAATTAATGTTTGTTGTTTTTTACGATTACTTTTAGATTTAAATGATTGTTGTGATAGGGGCAAATCTATGTTAGTTTTTATCGCAACTTAGTGCGCAAAGCAAATAAGTTCTACGTACTAGATAAAGAACTTCCGTTATTAGGTATATAGTATTACCAGCGAACTAAAATATCTATATCTAAGAGTAACTGCAACCATTATCATTGCGATAATCAGCCTCACGAAATTAATATGAAAAGATTATGGCATGACGCAGCATCATGTCAGCCAATGTCCGCTGTGACGCAGCGTTATACTCGTACAGCAGGAGCACTGACTGGCCCAACTGGTCCAGCCATCGGTGTGAAATAACGTTAATAGCGTCCCCTCCCACCCCCTCTTACAGCTAAACCGTAAGCTTGAAAAATCTAAAAGTTACAGCCGCCTAAAATATTACTTAATTTTGGAAAAAAGAAAGAATGTGAATTAAAAAAAAATTGCTCATCAGGTAGAGTATTAAAAATTTTTGTATACTTACGTATTTTTTCTTTTCTCTGATTACCGAATATTGACGAAGGTACAGCACATTTTGATTTCGTATGACACCACGATCTAATTACTATTATTAATATTAGTTTTAATGATGATTTCTTTCACGTGGATACACGTGAGAGTTAGAACTTTAAAAACACTGAGGAGTTGAGTGACCCGCTTGCAAAATATTTAATTAATTGTTGATCGAGTTGTCCTCCTTTCGTATAAAAGCTAAACTATAGGAAGGAAATAGCTAGCTATTCTATATAAGTTCATCTTGCTTAAACATGTAAAATTGTGGGAAATTAAGTCCCCATGTTGTAACTTATACCTTCGGGCCAGGACACGCACTTGGCCATTTATTTTTATTTAATACTGAGCGCAATACTTCCGCAAAAAGCGATGACATCCGATGTTCATACAAAATGTACGGCACCATTCCGATTTTTTATTTTTATTTTCTTAGCTTCTTCTTCTTCGTCAACCGGCCGCCGCTCTACGTTAACCCTCCTTGGGAATGCAGTTATAGCACGAGATATTTGTCTGTCTCTATCTGTGTGATTATTTCTTATTTTTTTATAAATTACCAGCATATTATTCTTTACCAGCAGATTCAAACCATAAGTATGGACTTATGGTTTGAATCTGCTGGTAAAGAAAAATGAGTAAATTTGTAAAACTATTATAACTAGGTCTTTTGGCAGACCAAACCCATGTTATTTGTTATATAGACATAATAACAATGCGGCATGAAGAGAAGTGTGTCAGTGAATCACGATAGTTTTTGCGCTAAGTTGCCAAGAGCACAAAATGGAGACAGTATGGAAATGTTTTACATAGGTTTTTAAGGGTTGAGACACTTGGGACACATCTGTCAGCAAGGAATAGCATTTTCCTATGCTGCTATCCTTTTCTGTCGCTCAGACCCTTCACTTGCTAGAGCGAGAGAGAGCGACGGAACAGTTTTGAGCGACAGAAAAGGATAGAAGCATAGAAAAGTGCTGTTTATTTATCTATTCAACTTTATTACAAAAATTGTAAAACGGCGGACTTAACGGCGAACGGCGAGCCTTAGGCTGTTCCGTGCTACAGTGTCGTTGTTGCGTCCTAACCCTAAGCATTCGAGAAGCAAAACTAAATATTGTTTTTCATCTTAAATTTTCCATGTTGGTCTGGCAGAAAAGAGAATGTACCGTCTACCTCTTCCCGCTCAGATCGTAAAAGCCGATTAAGATAATGGGCGAATATGCGAATCATGTTAATAGATGCGGCTAGCAACCCATCACAATTTTGATTCCCTTTCACGTTCTCGTCTACAATTACGCTAAAAATGACCTATTTGTCTTTCAGCCCTAGTCTGACTGCTTAGAGCCATAAGACCCAAATGCTCTGTCTGTCCCATTAGATATAAAGACGTGATATTGTATGTATATTATATTCTAGCTCAATCAGTGTGATTTGTCCTTATATATTTATTTATTTATATTTATATTCAAAAGGCAACCAGAATAAGGGTCAGTTCAGACAGAGAGGAAAAATGCTTGCAGAATTTACTAGTTCCATTAAAATTACAACCGTATTACCATTGTTTAAAGTATAAAATTGTATGAATATCGGTGGAGACTTCAAGCGTCGTCGTCTATTCATACAATTTCATACGTTAAGCAATGGTAATACGGTTGTAATGAAGAAGTGAATTCCGCGAGCATTTTTCCTCTCTGTCTGAACTGACCCTAAACCATTAAAAATTTTGAAGGAGTTTTTGGCGGGAAGTCAAGGGGTTCGGTTGGGGTTTTCTTTAAATTATTTTCCTAATTGATTTTAGTGGACTTTATAATATGAAATTGGTGTTGTTTGGTGTTATAAATGCTCATGCTCATGAACAATATGTGAAATAGTTAAATTGGACAGTCATAGTACGGGTGTAGTGAAATTTGTTTCGCGGACTGTGTGAGCGTCTTCGGGCGTCGTCCGCCACTCAATCGGCTATGAAAACCAGTGGACTCGTATAGATTTGTCGCCAGAAGCTCCCTTAAAACAATTAAAGGCCTACACCAATCTTTGATTGTAACTTGTTAGGAAATAAACGGGCAAGTGCGAGTCGACTCGTTCATGAAGGGTTCCGTACCACCGTACAATGTTTTAAAACGCTGAAGAAACACGTTTTTGTATGACTATCCCCATTAATTTTTAACTTTATTTTATTTTTAGTGTTTTTTGTTATAGCGGCCATAGTAATACATAATCTGTGAAAATTTCAAGTATCTAGTTAATGTCATTATAAAGATCTAGTTAAAAACGCTGAAAAAAACACGTTTTTTGTATGACGACCCACTTAAATTTTCAATTTTTTTATTTTTAGTATTTGTTGTTATAGCGGCCACAGTAATACATAATCGGTGAAAATTTCAGGTGTCTAGCTATTACGGTTCAAGAGATAGAGCCCTGTGACAGACGGACAGACGGACAGACGGAGAGACGGATAGACAGCGGAGTCTCAGTAATAGGGTCCCGTTTGCACCCTTCGGGTACGGAACCCTTAAAAGGATTTTCCACGTTTTATTAACTTGTTCCTGGCTAAAGACGCAGTAGCGTCGAGATATTAATAAAAAATAAATTTGAAAATCCTTGAGAAAGGCCAATCTCCAGCAGTCAGGACCTTTAGCGTCTGAATGATCATTTCTATTTTAAATGTATACAAAACTATAATGTTTTCAAGAGTTGTTCTTCTGCGCCTTTACTATTTTGCATCAAGAAGCGATATACCTATAGCGACCTATAGGCGTAGATCATTTTTTACGTGATATAAAACTGTATGATTGATTTTCTTTGGTGCGAAGTGGGCTAGTTTCATTTAATGATATCATTCGGGAAAATAGAGTTCTTTTTGTTTCTTTTTACGAGTACGTTTAATAGGCATAGACGCAGATAATGCATTAGCGATGTAATAGTAACTATTCGTTTGTAGGCTTTTGTTTTCCTGTTAAAATATATACTTATCTGTTTTAATAATTCCATCGTCTATTTTACAGATTGATTTTTACTACGGTTGATATATCAAAAATTATAAAAGCCGTACTCGGCGCTGAAGAAGGCTGGACATTTAGCCCTAAATGCCGGATACAGTGAAAAACACTAACAAAGCCAGGCCGGAAATAAAAATATTTTTGGCCGGACGCGACCTGAAAATGCCTAACATGTACGGATAGATGGCAACCCTATTTCTACGAGTATTACTCGTAATCGTAATAAATCTTTACTTAGAAAGCAATTCAAGTGGTAATACAAAAGAGAATATATTATAGTCCAAATAAAAATAAAGTAATAATTTAGAAATCTGATATAGAAAAGTATGTAAAACACAAAACAAGAGGCAAATAGATATACTCGTCGTCAGTCTGTCTAGGCTAGATTCTAGCTCAGACACCAAATAGAATATGCTTTGAAAATGATGGGTTGCTAGCCGCATTGCCTATTAAATTGATTAGCATTTTCACCCTCCCCTTCGATCGGCTTTTACGATCTGCGCAGAAAAAAATACCAGCTGCTTCAGCTGGTATTTTTTTAAAGGTAAAGGTTTTTTCTTCGTTCTTATACCAACATAGAAGTTCTTCTGGCAGTTTTTACACTATGGAATGCGATGTTGCGTAGCCTATTATTATTACAAACTATTAAGATAATATTACTTATAAAAAAAATTGTAAAGGATTGTAATAAATGATCAGTGATGAATACGATATATGCGGTTTGCCAAGCTGAAGTGTCAAGGCCGAACAAGCAAGTCCACAGATGCAAATAGATAGAGTCGTCAGCTTGTCTAGCCTAGATTAGGTATACCTACCGACATAAAATTCCGCATTGTTTTCGTTGTGCTACATTCCAAACATACATAAATAAACGGGCAAGTGCGAGTCGGACTCGTACATGAAGGGTTCCGTACAATGTTTTAAAACGCTAAAAAAACACGTTTTTTGTATGACGACCCCTTTAATTTTTTACTTTTTTATTTTTAGTATTTGTTGTTTAAGCGACTATAGTAATACATAATCTGTGAACATTTCAAGTATTTAGTTAATGCCATTATAAAGATCTAGTTAAAAACGCTGAAAAAAACACATTTCTTGTATAACGACCCCCTTTAATCTATAACTTTTTTTATTTTCAGTATTTGTTGTTATAGCGGCCAAAGTAATACATAATCGGTGGAAATTTCAAGTGTCTAGCTATTACGGTTCAAGAGATAGAGCCCTGTGACTAACGGACAGACGGACAGACAGCGGAGTCTCAGTAATAGGGTCCCGTTTGCACCCTCCGGGTACAGAACCCTAAAAAGAACTAATCGTTCGTCAATTTTATTTTATTTTACTTTTGGAGAAGGTCTTGAATGCTATACTAGCATTGAATGTGAAAATAATACGAACAATTGTCATATTAAATCACATAGAATACTGTAAGTTTAATAAACTGTTTTAAATAACAGCCCGAGCGACCGAATTTGAGCGTCTCAGTTTCGAGATTGTCCAAAAATGGTTTTGTCTGTCTGTTCCGCATACAGGTCGTTTAGTATACAAAAAATATTGTTTATTTGTTTTTGGGTCAAATCTTGCAAGTTAAATTCGAGCCATTTACCAGTTTCCGATTTAGATAACATTTTGTATGCGATGTAAATCATATGACAATGCAATTTTATTATAACAAGAAGCTGATTTGATGATGGAGCCGGAAGGTGGCTACAGGAACCCCATCAGTTTGAGATTATTACATTTGTCTTGAAAATCTTGAATAGAAAAATGTTTTTTTTTTAAACTTATTGATTTGAAATATTTAATGATCATCATAATGTAGGCGTCATCGCTGTTTCAGTCAAGCTGGGACCACGTTCGGTGAAACCCGAACGAAACGTCAGCAAAATAAATAAAAAAAGGTACGTTTCGCGTTAATTCCCGTATGCATTAATTTTATAATAATGCAACGCGATAGTTTAAAAGTATTTAATGATCATATTCAATAAACGTCAAAAAAAATTGCTAATACTAAACCTAAAGCTATCAAAATCTAGTTCTTTGTAAAGTTCTATACTGAGTTAAATATCATGACCTAACATTTCCACGAATGATAACGGCGGAGGTAGTGCAAGTTCGTGCTGTAAAGGACACGGTTCGGTTCCCAGGGGGTAGTTTGAAGAGATTCTCACAGTACAGAGGAAAGTTAAGATACCTGTGCCACCTCACGTAATGCGCGATGCGCGCGGTGGCACAGGTATCTGATTAACCGTCTGTACTATTACAATATTGTGCTTGTTAGCTTTTGGAATGAATATAGTGTCATCATCATCATCATCATCAGGTCTTTTTTAGTCTCCACTGCAGGAGCACGACCCTCTCTGTACTACCAGAGCCATATATTAGCCAGAGCAGTCAGAGGATTTGGCCTACACTCTCCACGCTGGCCAAACGGGTTGGAGAGGTCTCACTGATGTTTATAAGCTTTGTTCAGTATGTGTTTACTAAGTCGCCTTCTACGACATCCACGAGAAGAGTTAGAGTAGTCGGAGATTTAAAAAAAAAATTGTAGATAATATACATTTAGGCGGTGGGCGGTTCCTCTTCTTCCTCCGGCCTTATCCCATTTCTACTTGGGTCGGCTCTGCTAACCCTTCTTCTCCAAAGAGATCTTGAAACAAAAAAGGATTCGTTTGGGTCGTCACTGGTTCAGTGTTGGCTTTCTTCAGGTCCTTGCACAATAGAAATCCATGTTATAGTAACGAATTAAAATTTATGAATTTGATTAGTTTAATTTGCTGTTAACTGTGCAACAACATCGATAATACCAACAAACAATATCACGTCTTTATCCCTAATGGGGCAGACAGAGCATTTTGGGTATTGTGGCTCTAAGCAAAATGATCCTAGGGCCGCAAGACTCCCTTTTTAGCGTGATGGTGGGTGAGAACGTAGAAAAAGAAATTAAAATTGTGATGGGTTGCCAGCCGAATCGCCTATCAACATGATTTACATTTTCACTAATAACTTCGATCAGTTTTTTATGATCTGTACGGGAAGAGAAGCAGCTGGTACATTATAAGTTTTTTTCTTTTCTCCCAGATCAGCATGGACGAATTTAAAGAAAATCTCGTTTGGTGTTCCCCGATCCCAGACTGCAAAAAAAACCCCTCAACGGAAATCAATATTTTACATGCCGTGGTATCAGGCGAGATAAAAGTTTCCGGCATTTTGAATGATAGCAGCAGTCAACATTTTGATTAGATAAGTCATTGTGTATGGAATGGTGAAAATTTAGCTTCCAAATTCTATTCAAGTTGCCTACCGCTGTGTGTCCTGTAGTAAATAAATAAATAAATATACAGGTTCTAACAAAATATTAGTGAAACTATTGTAAGAGTGCATTTAGTCTATGAGACTGAATAACTTTCCCCAAGGAAGGAACGTAAATAATTTTTGGCTTCCCATAAATGTTGAGCAATCAGCTGATTTGAGTTTGTAAACACATGAGACCCAGAACAGTTTGAAAAAGTATTTTGACCATTTGAATGGGACACTCCAATTTTTTCGGGATATTAAAAAGTATCCAATTTATTCCAATTGGCGACCACGCTTGTGGTTGCTTAACATGAGGCCTTGCAATGCCAATGCAGTGGCCATGGGCCACCGAGCGTACTGCATTTCCTCGATTTCGTTTTTCGTGTATGTAAGTGGCACACACTAATGTCAGATCTTTCAAGCTTGCTTTGCTTAAAATGATGACTTCTCCTTCATCTTCAATCATAAGCCTAGCTTAAAAACTAAAATTCTTACAAAATGTAATCTGTATCATAAACCAATCTTGTAAGAATCTTCGCAACGAGAAAAATATGATATAGACAAAACTGTTTCAGATACCAAGTATCCGATGAAAAGAAATAATTCTCAAATAGTTTATTATTTCCAAGCAATGTAAGATACGATGCGAACAATAAATAACTGTGGGTTGTGGGGGTGTCGGGTGTTTATTTTTACATCGCTGGAGGCTATGCAAGATGCTTGTGTCGCATTGCGCCACTCTCCGCCTCTTCTGCTACCCTGGTATCGACTCGGCTACTAAAATATATTTGTGTGTAACAAATATAAACACAATTGTTTGTTTATCGGATGTGTAAGTGGCCAACACGGTTGTCAAATTTGTAAAGCTGCCTAAATTTAAAAAAAAAACTTCTTTTCATCCGACAGTAATTACACTTATTTACTAAAAGAAAGAGCCAAAATAAACCACATAATTGAAGCATACTTTCATTATTAGCATTCTGCCTACAATAACACAATTTCATCATAAACTCATCGACCTCAAATTCAGGCAATACATTTATCACTCGTATATAGCCGAGTTCCTAATCCTAGCTTAATCTTGTTGATGTTCGGTCTATAAAGCAATTACTTTTGTATTTATTTCAGATTTCTTATCTTCTGAATATTATTGGTTTCTTGTTAATGTAAAAGTACTTAATGCTTTGATTCTGATATAAAAGCTGATTCGTCTTTCAAAGTTGGGAAATATTAAAAATATTAACAATATATTGCACGCCTCATAAGCGAAGCGCATGAGTTAGTGCTCTACTCTCGCCTTACAAAAATGAAGTGATTTTTTTAACTAAATGTGTCTCTATTTATTTTCTATCGCACTTGTACAATAATATTTACACATAAATGTCAAGGAAAAACACTAGTTTCAACACTTATGACATTTTTAAAAGACATTTTGCCTTTTAAATAAATAAAAACAATGTTTAATAAAATCATTTTGTGGACGTCCGTGTGTCGGTATGTATGGAAACTGGCGTGGTCACGATAACTCCCGAAAAACTTATCTAATCAAGTCCATTTTTTTTTATACGCTTCAGTTTTATCCAAAACTAAGTCCTTTCGAAGATCACGGTCTAATTCAATGTAGTTTAGTTATAGCGCGCAGCAAACAAATTCAAATCGTCGCGCGTGAGCTCGCCATTTTGTTACAAACCAAAATCTTACTGTCAAAAACAAATCAGGGTGACAGAACTTGAGCTGCTCTTCGCGCACGCGTAGATCGTCGGGGTGTAGGCAAAGAGGTTTGCAATGGGTCCTCCTTCACAGTGCCCGCTATATCTTTCTCAGCGGGAAGTTAAAAATAAAAGTTAAAAATAATCTCCAGTCGTGCGTCTATCATTTATTTTCCTAGCCTTGCCATTGTCCTTACTTACTTTAGGGCTAGCTTAATCTGTGTGATTTATCCCTATATGTATATTCATTTATTTATAATTGTTTTACAGTACCACAGAATACAGTAAGAGTATTACATACAGTACATATAGTTCTATAAGTATTAATCACTTTTATAAGTAGCTTTTTCGTTACATAAACTAAAATCACAAACAGCAATCAAGAGCAGCTATATCTATTCATATTCTCGATTGTCATTCAATTTAATAGCCCGGGATTTAGATGAAATTTTCCATTTGTCATTTATCCGTTAGCTCTAGATTCACTTGACCTTCACTAAGAACAGAAGAACTAATGACAAAAACTAAAGGTCAGTGTTAAAGCCAAAATTAGTAGACGGAACTAGCCAGTAGGTTCTACTTGTCGTAAAGTATGAATTCTCTTCTATTTGTCTCTTTCAACCGCCAGCTGATTTACTTCGCTGTACGACACGACGTTTACCTTCTTCTTTATCTGTTTCATGTTTGAAATGTTTCAGCTATGCCTATCGGTCTTCCTGGTCCTCTTGTTCCTTCTATCTTTTCTTCAATGATAGTATTTATGAAATCGTCGTGTCATAGCAGATGACCTAACACCTTTCTTCGTCTATTCTCTATTATAGCACTTAGAATACCATCTACAATGCACCTTTTCTCTTCTACTCTTTTCAGGAACTCATTTGTAATTTTTTCAAACCAGCTTAACCTTTTTACGTCAGCCACTAGGTTGTAGGTTGATATTGTGAGTGTAAGTATGTATGTTCTTTATGTTATGTTTTTTTCCATGCTGGTTTGGGATAAAAGAAAAAAACGTAAAATGCACCAGCTGCTTCTCTTCCCACGCACTTAAAATATTATTGAAGTATATTTTTAGACATACTTCCAATCTTATCTTAATCTAGTAAATATATGAAGAATTTTGCGCAAGCACATAAAAACAAATATCTAAGTATTTCAAGTTAGCTCTTTACAGTCGTTTGTTTTTATTTTATTGTCCAATGAGCTCTCACTCGCAAGAAAGCCACAAAACAGACCGAATGGCTGCCACAAAGCTACTTTTAACCTCCACCCCATAAAAACAGTGACGATAAAATTGTAAAAATCAACAGTCATGCATTCTTATTGTCAAGTCATAAAGCTTGAATTGCGAGTAAAAATATATTAAAAAATAATTGCAAATTAATTCAAATGTAATTTAAATTAATAGATACCAAGAAATTATAACTCTCGTAAATCATTAACATGGAATAAACTTCGAATAATACTTATTTAAAAGAGGAGGTATATAAAATCAAGGATCTTATACATACATACTATCACGCCTGTTTCCCACAGGGGTAGGCAGAGACTATAGACCTCCACTTGCTACGATCCTGACAGACCTCTTTCGCTTCATCTACACTCATCAACCTCTTCATACATGCCCATCATCATTACGGGTACTTCTTTACTCTCCCTTTTTCACAATGTCTGCAATCTGATCGCAGAACGTTCGCCGAGGTCGACCCTGTCCCGCTCTTCCTTTTAAATATTTTTTGTTAATCTATTTTCATACATCCTTTCTAAATGCCCAAACCATCTTAACAACCCTTGCTCTACTTTTGTCACTACGTCCTCTAACACTCCACACCGATCCTTTATAACATCATTTCTTATTCGGTCTTTCAAGGTAACACCACACATACTCCTCAGCGCTCGAGGATCTTGTAAGCATGCAATATCGTCATAAATATATATGTACAATGATTGCGATTCTATTAACTTTTTACTTATAATTTTCTTATTACTTTCCACATATATGTAAATGTATGTACCTGGGTTTAGAGTTTCTAAAATCTTGACTAGCGCCCAACGTTGGGTGCCAGTCAAGATTTTGGACACTCCAAATATATTATATTTAATATATATATTTAGATAAGATAATTTATGTACTATTATTATGATCTGGATCTGGATATTGTATCGTTGGCATAGATGCCAACTTTCTTACCTGTTTTTCTTTTCGTAGCGGTTGATTGAGAGAGAAGCATCATCATCTTAGGCACTACAGCTCTAGTTGGGCCTTGGCCTGTTGAAGCAAATCTCTCCAGCGTATTCTGTTCTTGGTCTTTTCTCGCCAATTCCTCATTACAAGCACCTATAGGTCTTGGTGTACTCCAGCTTTCCAATTGGCGCGCTTGGGTTTTGTTTGTAACTATACTGACCCTTAAGCACGATGCCGCCACAGCCACAGTGGCGTAACAAATACTAAGGCCTCGTCCACGGACAGGTGACGCGACACGCGGCACGACACGATGCGCGACACGTGGCGGCGGCTAGTCCGCCAATCTGGAGGTTCTGTGCTCGATCCCCGCTTGCCAGAGCAAGTTGAGAAACGGCCATTTTCAAATTGTCCTGGGTCTTGGGTGTTTTTCTATTTATTTTATTTATTATAAAATATAGTATCGTTGAGTTAGTATCCCTTATCACAAGTTCAAACTTATTTTGGGGCTAGCGTGATTTGCCCTTATCTATTCATTTATTTAGGTAAGTACTATACAATTATTTCCTTTAGCAGGCTCCTATACATACTCTATATTACTAAGGCCGGCTATACAAGACTTTTGCACTCAAATCTAAAACTATGTAGAAAATAGTTTGGAAAATCCAAAAGTGCCTCATAATCTAATTTTTCACAATTAAATTGATTTTGATTGTTTTATTGCTAACTTAAAACGAAGAAAAGTATGTGTCGGCTTGAACGCACGACTGGAGATTATTTTTAACTTTTATTTTTAACTTCCCGCTGAGAAAATTGAAAATTTTCAAAATTCGGGACGTTATTAGTTTCACCCCGTTTTTGAAAAGTCGAGTGTACATCAGATCTCGACGTTTAACGGTCTCAGGAATCTTCCCTGACCACTCACGAGCAAGTGTCATGCACCCTATCCGTATGTGTGTGTGGGTGTGTATGTGACCCGCTTATAACTCTTAAACAACTAAACCGATCGGAACCAAACAAGTAGCTTTCCAAAGAGTTCTATACAACTCAGATTTTCTGTGAATTTAAACAGGTTCGGACCTTTGAAAGGACTTAGTTTTGGATAATACTGAAGCGTATAAAAAAAATGAACTTGATCAGATAAGTTTTTCGGGAGTTATCGTGACCACGCCAGTTTCCATACATACAGACACACGGACGTCCACAAAATGATTTTATTAAACATTGATTTTATTTATTTAAAAGGCAAAATGTCTTTTAAAAATGTCATAAGTGTTGAAACTAGTGTTTTTCCTTGACATTTATGTGTAAATATTATTGTACAAGTGCGATAGAAAATAAATAGAGACACATTTAGTTAAAAAAATCACTTGATTTTTGTAAGGCGAGAGTAGAGCACTACCTCATGCGCTTCGCTTATGAGGCGTGCAATATTAAAAACAAGGGAATGACTATCCTGCTGTTGTCTGATCAACTATAATCAGCTGTGCAATACGTAATACCAGCTCGTAATTTTTTGCTAAATAATTTATGACTTCCTACATGTTATTCGTGTCATTATAGGCCCTAACCAACATAACGTCCAATTACACTGTCGCCACTGAATAGTTAATGACTTAGCTGTTAACAGGGTTAGCCATAGACGACGGTAAAACCTATATGAATAATGAGTTGATTACTATTGTGGGGTTCCAATATTGTGTAGGCCTCCCTTTCAATTTTCATTTATTCATAAAAAAGTGATATCATCTGGTAGTAAAGAAATAACTTGTGTACCAGCTGCTTCTCTTCACGCTCAGTTTGTAAAAGCCGATCGAGTGAATGGGCGAGAATATATAGGGTAACTTTTAAAACACTGTCAATTTTGAAGTTTGTGTTAAACCTACAAAAAATTTAGTACCTCTAGTGATCCTTGGAAACTTTAATGTAACATGTGTTTTTGTATTTACTGATGCTTTTATTGTTGGCAAATATTTAACAGGATATAATACTGTGAACCCATGGAGCATTGGAGCATCTACTTATCTAAGTATGAAATGCAGAATATCTCAGAAGTTGATGCTTAAGATAGATCTTTCATCTATAATTTAAATATTACCTATGTTTTATTCTTTGTCAATGGAGTAGTTTCCATGTCTCCCTCTCTTGAGCCATCCTTTTCACCTTCCTATATATACGACACGGCGTCAACTGAATTCAGTCCATGATATTAAACAACGTTCCCCAATGAACAATATTATCCAAATAAATAAAAATGATTCTTGGCTTTCCATACAAACTCAGATCGGTCAACTTCGAAATATGTTCCTTGGGGAAAGTAGTTCAGTATCATGGACTGAATGAATACACCCTTAAAATAGTTTCAGTATATTTTGTTAGGCCCTGTATACAGATATATTACTTATCACGTCTTTATTCCTAACGGGTAAGACAGAGCCCAGGTCCGTTAGAGCCAAAGAAACCACGTTAAGCGTGATGGTAATCGTGAAGATGGATAAAGGAAATCAAAATAATGATGAGTTGGGTGGAACATACAGGCTGACTTTTAATTACCAAAACAAATTTTTGGAGCAAGTTCAGTCCATGATACTGAACTACTTTCTACAAAAATCAAATATCAATACAAAACAAAAATTGATAAAAACTTTTCGTCCTCCCATACAAAATCCATCGGAAAAATTTTTACCGATTTTTTAATAACTTTTTTTATAGAAAGTAGTTCAGTATCATGGACTGAACTTGCTTCAAAAATTTGGACAGTGTTTAAAAAGTCAGCCTGTATGTTCCACTCCACCCAACCCATCATTATTTTGATTTCCTTTATCCATCTTGACGCCCACCATCACACTTAACGTGATTTCTTTGGGTCTTAAGCCGGGTCCAGACGAGTGTAACGTGTAATGTAACAGGAATTCTACGTGTGGACGGCACTACGAGCATTACATGTAATGCTCGCGCCGGCGCTCGGGCTGATCCATCGGCTGTCGGTTTTTTGCGCGAACACAAAGGCGCTCGCAGTGCTCGTTTGGACGGCGTTCGTGACGTGTGTACGTTCATGATGTGGAGTGACGAACAATCGCTTGAACTTATTAGTTTGTATCAAGAAAATCCTGTTATTTGGCATCCAAAAAATCCGCACTACTTTCAAAAGAATCTGAAATATAATGCTTGGAGTGATATTGCTCATTCATTGGATGTCGAAGAATGCAAAAACGAAATGATCAGTTTGCTTGCTTCACATCGCAGGGAAAAAGGAAAAGTAAAGAAGACTAGTAGTAGAGGCTAAGTAAGAGGCTAGTATATGAATCTTCTGTTGCCAAAAATCTTACTGTTAGAGCCAGTCTATCTTGCGGCGAAATTGCAGATCTCATTATAGTATCTTGTCTTGATATTTTAGGCGCAATGATTGTTAACAAATAATCAAAATCAGTAGGCGACATCTGGGTAAAGTTTATATATTGGCCACTTTTTTGCTGAGATTTTAGTTCCACAAGTAAAGAGATCTTCTTTTATACAATTTAGTTTTCCACCATCGATGCTCCAAACATTTCCGGTCTTCAGTTAGTAAATACATACAAATAAAAGCAGCACCAGCTATACGACCTTCCTATTCGGCATGTTCGCAACTAAATGGAAACCGCTCCTGAAATAGATTCGCGTACACAATTCGCTTTGAGTTTGTGTGCCGTTGACGCTAAATTACACGTAATCTTACATTACGCGTTACACACGTCTGGACCCGGCTTTACGGCCCTGGGCTCTGTCTTACCCGTTAGGAATAAAGACGTGATAAGTAATATATCTGTATTTTAAGGGTGTATTCAGTCCATGATACTGAACTACTTTCCCCAAGCAATATTTCGAAGTTGACCGATCTGAGTTTGTATGAAAAGCCAAAAAATATTTTTATTAATTTGTGTATTGTTCCTTGGTGGACGTTGTTCAATATCATGGACTGAATTCAGTCTTAAAATAATTTCAGTATATTTTGTTAGACGTTATCACAGGCCGGAATCTCCTAAGGTACGCGAATGTGCGTCCCCGTTCCCCGTCCCCGCACCTCTCCCCCGTTTTCGCCTTGATGACTCACGTTGGCCGTCAAGAACCGGGGGAGAGGTGCGGGTGCGGGGAACGGGGTCGCATATTGCGCGTACCTTAGGACATTCCTTTCTGTTTACTCTTACTATATTCTGTGACGTTATATAAAACAGTACATTGCACTAGAATATTTACGCAAGTATACTTAGGTTCATCATCACCACCAAGTTTTAAAATCCACTGTTGATCCTCAGACGTCCTTTGCTGTACCTACTGACCTTGGCCATCGCGATCCAAGTCTTCTTAGCAAATTACCTGACATCATCGACCGATCTATCATTTATTGGATACATTATACTCGTAATAAATAACAAAGTTCATCTTACTTTCACACATCATGTCCAATTCAAGCCTGTTTTCCTTGTTTTTTTGACTGGAATAGAATGCATTAACATTAAGTCCACCTTTTGTATCATTGTAATCAATAAATATTTTAAAAATAAAATTAATTAGCCAAAAAGACCTGTAACAAATCATCTGTTAAATATATAAATGAAAACATAGGTAAAAAAAAATTCACTTCCGTTTTGGCATAGACGCGGTAGCAGCTCACTTTTTACCTCGTAGGCGGTGGTGCTCTCTTTTTATACTTTTTTACACCCACCAGGGTTGCAGTTGTCCATGGGCAGCGGTTATCACTTACCATCAGGTGACCTGCTTGTTCGTTTGCCGCCCTATAACATAAAAGAAAACCTCAACTTTTAGCCACACCTTAAGTAATTTATAAACTAGCAGTTTCCTATGGTGCTCTATACTATAAAGGTACTCGTTGATGGTATAGCTTTCTATAGGTGAAAGATTTTTAAATCGAATCAGTAATAGTAGTTTTTGAGTTTATCATTTACAAACAAACATACAAACGAGTACGACTACTTAATTTAAGTTAATGAGAGAACTTGTTTAAAACAATCCATATTAAATATAAGAGGAAAGATATCTGGTCATCCTATACGACACGATCAATTTCTAAAAAAACATAATAGAAGGAAAAATAGGACAAGGAAAACCAAGGTGAGCATTTATAGATCAAGTAAAGGAGAAAGTTGACGCCGTGTCGTATAAGGAGGAAACTACTCCATCGACAAAGAATAAAACATAATATTTAAATTATAGATGAAAGATCTATCTTAAGCATCAACTTGAGATATTCTGCATTTCATACTTAAATAAGTAGATGCTCTAATGCTCCATGGGTTTACAGTATATATCCTGTTAAATATTTGCCAACAATAAAAGCATCAGTAGATACAAAAACACATGTTACATCAAGGTTTCCAAGGATCACTAGAGGTACTTAATTTTTTGCAGGTTTAACACAAACTTCAAAATTACTTCCTGACTCATTCCTAAGTTACTTCTAACGATGGCATGCGGGCTTGGACTCTCTCATTTTAATAAACCGGCCAAGTGCGAGTTAAACTCGCGTGGAGAGGGTTCCGTACAATTAATTGAATTCTTATAGGTTTTCCTGTAATCTACAAGCAATGAACTATATTTTGTATATTTTTCAAAATTGTAGGCTCAGTAATTTTGGAGATCAGCCCCCCCCCCCCCTGATCTGATTGATCAATCGAAAGACTGATCGGATTGGTCAATTTTCGTCTTCTTTCATGAATAAAATCAAAACTATTTATTTTATAAGAATAACAAAAATATATTTGAGATCCTCATAACGAACCCTTTCATTTGATATACAAAGTGGAAGGGACATACCCGTAATAATTAAATAATTTCTGTTTTTCCTAAAGGTTGACTGGTAGAGAATGCATTAGCGTTAAGTTCACCTTTTGTACCATTTTGGTCAATAAAGATTTTAATAAATAAATAAATCAAACCACGGGCTATACTAGATTATTATAGTATAATAAAATTAAAATAACGGGTTAAAAACAAACAAAAAAATTCGACATTCATTCCCATACAAATCCCCCGAGCGGCAGCACACTTTTGTATGAAAATGCCAAAATATTTTTTTTGTTTTTTGGCTGTTATTTTAGTTTAATTATACTATAGCGATCTAGTATAGCCTGTGGTTCGATTTATTACGGGTATGTCCCTTCCACGTTGTATGACACAGTAAGGTTTGCAAATATTTTTTTTTAATTTCCTAATTTGTCCCCCGAAAATAACCCTTATTTAAAAAAATATTTATTTTCTTTGCACATATGTGTTTGGGTCATAGGATTACAACTTTCTACCAAATTTCACCTGATTCGGTTCAGTAGATTCGGAGCAAATTGGCTGTGACAGACGGACGGACAGACAGACGCAAGAGTGATCTATAAGGGTTCCGTTTTTTAATTTTTTGTACGGAACCCTAAAAATGGTCAGATAATGAATAGATTCGTGCACAAACTCACTCAGCTTACAAATGATGTAACCGTATTTAGATGACACAGTATTTATATTTTGTGGTGATATCATTTTTCTTACTGTAGGCAGTCACACTTTTTTTCGGGTATATGGTTTCGTTTCTTGGCTGTAAGTAAATGATGTCAACTATTATAAATTGAATGAAAGAATTGACAATTGTTAATTGATACAAACATCCAAAGATAAATAAATGATTTTGACTTTGGCTTTTGACTTCTGGAATACGCCTTCTTAAAGTAAATTAACCGGGATTCTACTCCGGTATGGGACTCTTAATTTACTTCGCAAATTATTGTCTCAATTTTTCATTTAATATTGTTTTATATAGTAGGTAGTACATGCATACATACGTTGATGTAGGCATAGTTCCATTTTACATTTTAGTGATCACAAATTGACTATAGAAACATAGTCTGTCCACCTAGAGTAAATTAATCTAATTTTGCCGATTGAATCAAGGTAATTATAATGAATCATTCAGCTACTTGAGAAAATGACTGCAATTTGAGTAATGGCTACGAAGAAGCGATGACCTATTACTTTCCTTAATCCGTCTGGCAGTCTAACTCAAATTTAAATGTATCTTTAAGTATCCTTAAGTGCCTATCGCAATTAAATTAATTTCTGTTTTTCCTAAAGGTTGACTGGAAGAGAATGCATTAGCGTTAATTCCACCTTTTGTACCAGCGTGGTCAATAAAGATTTTAATAAATAAATATGATGCGAAAAAAAATAGTTACCTAATCAAACACGAGGACTCGTATATGAAGGGTTCCGTACCTCCGTACAGTGTTTTAAACGCTAAAAAGCACGTTTCTTGTATGACGACCCCATAATTTTTTACTTTATTTTATTTTTAGTATTTGTTGTACTATATCGTTGAATTTCAAGTGTCTAGTATTACTGTTTAAGAGATAGACAAACTAGTCAGACAGTTTATAAACTATCTCGTAAGATTATAACCTGTCGATAAATTGTAAACTGTACCGTACCGCTCACAATATAACGTATTAATTTTCGATAGTTTATGAACTATCCACGTCAAACCGTCAGATTGTGAACGACGTTACTTATTGTGTGATTTTTTTTATTTCTTTATTATTTCCTCAATTGATACCGACCTCTGGAATATCATTAGGTAGTATCGCTCTTGGAGATAAAAGAACAGCATTTCGCTTTATTGGTTCCAAAATACATATGGTAAAATAATGATGAATCACTAAACTTACTTATATAGGTAACAGATTCAAAAGTTATAACATCGTTGTATTGATATGCAAATAAGACGGTACGGTAAGTGCATGTCTTGTCCACGCGTGGGCAGCACATGCATGGGCTCGTCATAACTCAACTTGAAATACAAATTCTTTACCTTGAATAATACGAGTACATTATCATATAAAACAAAGGTCGCAGATTTATTTTTGATGTGTTACATCTTTCCTCTCGCTTTCCTGCAATAGATATGTGTTTTTTCAGCACTTTTATCTAGATCTATCTTTATAATGGCATTAACTAGATACATATTTTTATAAAGATCCAGTCACAGATCGTTTCACAGAATATATATTGCTGTAGCCAATTGCACGAAGATACGGAACCCTTCATGTACGAGTCCGACTCGCACCGTTTGTTTTATTTTTTATTCGACCGATTTTCCACAATTTGTTATTTAATCCTCTTCAATTAAATGTCGTTACGGTAATCGACCATTATTATCAATTGAAATTAGTGATAGCTGTTCCATACTTTATTATATTTTATTAGGAAAATATGTTCCGTTTCATGGTTACCGAAATCGCTTTTACTTGTCAGAGCAATAATCCTTACTATCCTTACTTCCTTACTAATATTATAAATGTGAAAGCGTGGATGTTTGTTACCTTTTCACGCAAAAACTACTTGACGAATCATCATGAAACTTTGTACACATATCCTGGGAGGTACTAGAAGTAACATAGGGTACCTTTTATCCCGGAAAAGTGTAATGTTCCCGTGGGATACGCGAGCGAAGCCGCGGGCAAAAGCTAGTAAGGTAATAAAATTGTTAACATATTGTGATGTCGCTGTTTTGAATAAGTACTACTCGTAGTACTTACTGTTTGATTTAAGTATTTTCATTTGTTTTTAACCTTCAACAAAAAGGTACCCATATAGTAAGTGCTTGTAGTTTTTGCACACTGCGGCGCCACAATTACCCTTTTCAACCGACTTCAAAAACGGAGGAGGTTATTCATTCGAACCGTGTTTTTTTATGTGTGCTACGCGATATGTTCACTAATTGTCTTCTGATTTTGATGGTTCCTTTTTTATTTAAAAGCCTTTACTACCTGGTTTCATATTAATTTGATGAACACGTTACATGATGAAGAACTTTGGATATATGGAAGAAACTCCTTAAAGGAAAATTGGTTTGTTTATTTGTTAAAAAATTGTTTTCAATACATACAACTACTGATTTTACTTAAACTGCAAAGTATTGCTGCGCCCAAAATCTACATTTTCTTGCCTATAGGTCTAAGATCATCCACCCTCACCATATCGAGACAACTGCTTCCTGGGCTGCCTTGGAGTCGTTTCTATAGTCGGATTCACTAATAGGTTATAATGACTCTTGTGTCACAAATTTCTCTAAGCGGCCTGCGCATGCCATTGCGACTTGCAAAAACTGATGATTATATCTTTCTTTGTTGAATACCTAGTCCCTTAGTTCATGATTCATTCTCAAAGGAAACGTACAGTCATCTTCACAAATGGGCATAATTTAAGCACTAATGTGTGACTTTATTAGAACATACTACAGACGTTACATAATTTACTAGTCACCTTTACATAATATATTTATTGTTAGAAAAAAATGCTAGTTTACTTGTTTTATTTTACTTTATGGCTTATTTACCTATACTTTTTATCCACCTACTAAAGTTTTGGAGCAAGTTCAGTCCATGATACTGGACTACTTTCTATAAATAATAATAATAATAACTTTTTTATAGAAATTAGTTCAGTATCATGGACTGAACTTGCTCCAAAAATTTAGCGGATAAAAAGTCAGCCTGTTTAGGTACTTAGGTTTATTTTAGGTTTAGGTTTCTCCCATACTGGTCTGGGAGAAAAGAGAAAACTTAGAGTGTACCAACTGCTTCTCTTCCCGCTCAGATCGTGAATCGAGAGAATGGGATAAAATGCGAATCGTGTTAATAGGAGATGCGACTAGCAACCCATCACTATTTTATTCCTTTTTCCATCTTCTCGCCCACCATCACGCTAAAAGTGTTATTTGGGTTTTGCGGTCCTGGGCTTTGTTTGTTTAGAGCTGCAAGACCCAAAATGCTCTGTCTGCCTCGTTACGAATAAAGAAGAGATAGTAAGTGTATCAGTATTAGTATAGTTACTTTATTAGGATTTTTTTCGTAGGTACCTGAGTAGTTCTTTTTTCGTTCCCAATTCAAGTTGCTCAAAGAAATCTTGGCAAGACCTGAAACGTCGCGCTTCAAAGGTACAAAGCCTTTGAACTAGTCGCCATCTCATCCCAATTCTCAATGCAGCTCAGTAACGCCTATATTTTAAACTAGGTTCAAAATATACTCGAATATTAGAATTCTGAATTTTATTAGAGTTTACATACGGATTCACTTCCGGATTAAAGCTAATTATGGTCATATTATTTTAATTGTTGATAAATTAAATATTAATTTTAAATGCAGTAGGCTCGTACGAGTAGATCCGACACACCTAATTCATAACTTCCTAAAAATATTTCTATGGGTAGTTAGTGTCTATTATCAATTTTGCCCCTTGTAAACTGGGTCGCCATATTTCGATTTTGCCTCTCCTAAAAAAGCTTAGATCCGGTTCTGGCACTGGTTCCACGTGCGTGTTCAGCGTATTCTGAAGGACTCGAAACGGCTCCCTCGCGTGTTGGACGGTGTAATTCCAGGATCAATACCTGTCGACACAATTTCTAGCTGCATTCGATGCCATATAATAGGTAGTACAGGCAGGCCCACAATATGAATAGTGAATACACATTGTTGTTATAACTACATACCTCCATCGTATAATATGTCCTTTAGGATCAGGGGTCTTTTCACTTCGGTTTTTTTTGAGAGGCTTGCATAGGGAATTGTGGATACAGGTCCAACACGTAGAGGCCCTTTAAATAAGTTGATGCCAAAACTAATTTCTGAATATACCGATGAAAGATATAGGTACTCTTGAACAGGTTTTGGCAGGAGGAGGATTTATTGCATATTATCACTGAATAGGTACTAGTACTCACGTCCAGAAGTCTCACTCAGCAAAGAAATTCAAATAAATATCTACTCAATGTGGTTAGCAATATGGTTTAATTTACCTCACGTCAGAAGTCAACACCTATTCGTTTAAATACCTAGACACCCATTGCAGGCCAATTTTATTCTTATTACTCTGGACAAACGATTCGTATGACTGAATTTAGCACTCCAAGTGGTCGCCGCGCGCTTCGTAATAATGTAGGTATGTAGGCTAAACGGGGAGTGACACAGGCACAGACACAGGCCTAATATTATAAAGAAAAGTCGTGTAGGTAATGGGAAAAAATGAAAATTAATTGGATTCATGATGGGTTATTGCAATAGACATTTCGGCACCATAATCATGATACTGACTATTTGTGTGGCAGGCGTTGGCTTTCAGCCTACTAGATGGGCCCCTCAAACGAGCCAATGATTGTCGCCAGCAAAGTCGCCAGCAACACTGATACTGTTATTATTATAATGATAATGAAGTTAACATACATATAATTTCAGTAAGATCAAACTAAAGACTGCAAACTTTCTTAATAATCTATACATACATATCTTGCCTGACTGAAATCTCAAAGTGATATAAAAATAACATACATTAGCATTACACATTTAAATAATATTCGTATTTTGATTCTTTTTTTATTGAATTATTCTAATTGCGTATTGTACTTCCACGAAGCATATTTTGTTTAAAGATTCAGTAACCTTGGCTGTGGTGCGTGTGCGTGTAATAGTTTAAAACCTTAATCCGTCTACTTGTAAACAAAACCATACAATAATAAATAACACGTTGACAGAACAATCTGGTGCTTAGTGGCAATCGATTTGTTTGGTTCAGCGGACGATGTGCGACACTTTAATTATGGATTACCTACTTGTTTGTTTGTTTGTAATAACTTTATTGTACCAAAAATTTAAGTATAAAAGACAACATAATACGAAAGAGCAAATATACAAAGGCGGACTTATCCCATGTAGGGATCTCTTCCAGTCAACCTGCGATAGATTGAGAGGATATTTACTCTGTTATATATAAGGTAGAAGTCGGTACGTATAAATTTAACTACAAGATACTTACATATCTACACACATAAATATATACGAAAATACTTACATAAATACATATAGCAATACACATAAACAAACTATACATAAAGTATATATCTTACATACATAGGTATATATTTAATAACATATTAAAGATAAGTACTTAATTCAGTCCAAGTATGACGCAACCAGAGAGGACTTCGATAATCTAGTTTTAAATGAATCCAGTGAAGGTGCCATCCTTACATCAGCTGGAAGTGAGTTCCAAAGCCTTGCCGCCAAGACTTTAAACGATTTGGAGTAAGACTGTGACGAATGCGGTGGGATGTCCAAAACGAGGCTGCCGGCTGTGCGCAAACGACTATCCACATTATTATTTATTTAATATTTAAAATTTGCAATGGAGGTAATAAGGGGAAGAAGGATTAAAAAGGGCGTTGAAGAGGAGGCAGAGAATGTGGATGTTGCGACGTACTACGACGTACCTACTTATGTGGGTACATTAGCTGTTAGTTACAATTTGTTCATATTCGGGGTAATTTCGACCCTTTTGGTATCTTTGTTGGAACCACGCCCGAAAACCATCCAAAATAATGCTAATGCTCTACTAAGTAGAGTCTATTTTAATGAAAAGAGCATAAAAATTGATTGGTGATTGTGGCGTGAAACGAGCGTCACAACAACCGGGTAGTATCCAGGGACAATGTTTTTCATAGAAATCCCATAGAAAATATTTGTTTTGACGTTTAGAAAAAAGAGTATCTGTTTTGACTTGTTGGCAACTAGTGGATTGAACGGATTTTGACCAGGCAGATTTTAACAATCGCAAAAAGCGACTTTGATTTGTTTTTTTTTTATTTTATTTAAGTAACAGATAGATAATCCTATATATCAAGAGATTTTTATTTTAAGTATTTATATATAGCAAGACAGAAAAATGTATTATTTTATTTAGGTAACAGATAGATAATCCTATATATCAAGACATTTTTATTTTAAGTATTTATATATAGCAAGACAGAAAAAAGTATAAGTATCTACTTATTTTTATAATTTTATATTTATATTTTATAATATGTTGTATTTAAAAAAACATTAAACTTATCACTATGAGGGAGATAAAGGGGGGGTGGGGGGAACATCATTTCTCAGCGTATTTATGTTAAATCAATATACGAGTATATCAGTGTCGAAACATTTTTCCTGTAATTTTAATTCTTCTTCTAAGCTACTGTTCTACAGAGTTCTACTAACTTACTGCTTACTTTGATATATATGTAACTACCGTCTTTTTATACAAAATCTACATTAGGTATAAATATTAAATGATATACCCACAGCAAATGTTCATATACAATAGTATTTTTAGGATTTCTAGGTAACGTCTTTAATAAATTAATGTTGTTTTAAACATTTAAAAATCCGTGATTATTGTTCATAAAATTTTTGTTCCAATTTACCTCTACCTTAAGTACTACAAGTATGTAATAAAGACATGCTAAAGAACAAAAAAATTTGCGTCTGCTAATAAATTAGGGTGTGGAATAGTATGTAGGTAGGTACCTAATCATTTTATGGCCACACTACGGTTATTGGATTAACGAATTGTATTTCCTCATTCCCAGTTTTATTATTGCCAGTATTTAGGGGTATATGATATTTTTTTATGTCGAGCGAGTAAATTGTCAGATGTGTATAAAATTCATCATGGTTTTTATCTGACGTTTTTTATAGACGGAAGATAAGCAAGAAATCAAACGATGCACATACCTACGAACGAGTATTATACAATTATGTCTGGCGTAGGTATAAGTATGCATGATTTATTCTGTATATTTTTACTTTATATTAGATATTTGTTTGACGAAATTAATGTGTTAAGCGGGACATGATGGACAGGGGGGGTGTACAGATATAATAAATGATAGAAAGCGATTAAGAGAGTTGACATTCAGAGCCGAACTGAAATAGGGAGAAGACGAGGAAGATGATGAGGATGATTTGCTTGACGAAATTTTATTAAGTTACTATCTCCTTGACTTACCCAGATCTTAAATCAGATGCCTACTTTCTTATTTTGGTTTCTGGCTAATACCGTCTTCACCATAAGGGCACACGGGGCCCGTGCCCAGGGCCCCCATTCTCAGGGGGCCCCGAAGGACCGACAATTTCTCTCACACAAAAAATTTTTGTCCTTAATATAAAATAATTATTCTAGCTAAATTTCTATTTGTGCTGTGTGAATAACTCTTCAAGTTATTTTTATACCGAAAACGGAAATAAATAATCGATTTTCGTCGTTATTTTAGAAAACATATAATTTAAATTCAGAGAACCACATCTTAGGGGCTACAAAAATGCCAGATGCTGACTTTTATGGAGCCCCTAAGGTCATAATAAATTCTACGATAAAAAGAAGGTATTTGGAAAATTTTATTCTTGATGCAGCCTCATGCAAGCGTGCCGTCGAGCGCTTGTTTTTATACTGTCATCATTAAGTCAAGTGAAACCCGTTCCCTTATTGCAGAGATGGCTAAAATTCACGAAACATGTATTTGGAAACAAAATTCTATATGGCCGTCTTTTGAAATTGCAGCTCTGAAATTATTTGTATTATATTGATTCTGCGCTTGCAGCAGTTTAAAATTGTTTTATTTATTAGACTTGCTGTAAGTTTTCTGATCAGAGTGGTAAAAAATATGGTGTGGAGGTGAGTTAATCGATAATGCATATATTAGCCAACCTGTAAAAAAAACCATCTTCTGGTCCTGCACTGGTGGACACAATTAATTAACGAGACACATGTTACGAATTCTGCTCTAAGGTTGGTTAGTTTTTGTTATTCCTAACTACTTTTCATCGTAAATAAAGTTTTTGGAACGAAAAAAGACTGTTCTTACTTACGTTAGAATTGGATCATCGAATAAAGCATTGTGTCGCATACTGTAGTAGGCACTCTATTTTAAAATTATCCTAAATATGTTATTTCCTTTACGGTACCTTGTAATATCATATGTTCGTGTGTAAACTAGCACTCTAGCATTCTAAGTAAGTTAAATCTCAATTTCAATTCAATTCAATTCAATTCAAAAATCTTTATTATCATAGGATATTTATAATATCTCTTAATTATAGTCACTTTGTTTTGTTTTGCACAAATGTTGACGTCAAATCGTTACTTACAGCTAAGTTTACGCCGCTTCCTAGACGCGAGTGCAGAAGAAGCGGCAACAAACTGCACTGCACGTTTTCTCCAAAGACGTTAACTAACAAACTAAAAACTTAAAATTAGTTATATGGATGGACTGAGATTACATTGTTTGTTATTCGTATGTCATAATTAAATTGAATTATAAGAATTACGAAATTTAAAATAATGTCAATTTGTAAATTTAGTATGGTATGTACCAATGTACCTAAATGATGACATGTCTAAGTATACAAACCTTTAAGAGGGACCCGCGCCAAACTACAGCCAGACATTTTTGTCTTTAAGATAGTCATCGGTCCTATAATAAGCCTTCTCACAAAGTACTTTCTTTACATAAGCTTTGAATTTTCTGTCTGGCATATCAAGGACCGATTCTGGCAATTTATTATAAAAAAGTATACACTTCCCCATAAAAGACTTACTGACTGTATTCAGCCTGTAATACGGGCTAACTAAGTTATTCTTATTGCGTAAATTTCTATCTGTAACATCACTTACTTTATTGAACATGGAAATATTTTTCCTTACATACATTATATTTTCAAATATGAATTGTAATGCAAAAGTAAGTATACCTATTTCCTTGAATAATTCTCTCAGTGAGTCTCTCGATCCTAAACCGTAAATGGCACGAATTGCTCTTTTTTGTAAAAGAAAAATAGTCTGAATGTCGGCTGCACTCCCCCATAGAAGTATCCCGTAAGACATTAGAAGAAAGAAAGAAAAATTGTTTATTTGGTTACATACTGAACAATATGGTAAATTAACAATTCAGCAACTCTACATTAAACGCATGCACCAAAATTAAACGCATGCACCAAAACGGCCATTAGACTGTGAAAGTAACTAAAGTACACTTGTCTAGCAGTTGCTACATCTGTCAAATGTCTTATTCTCCTAACAGCGTAAGCCGCAGAGCTAAGCTTATTAGAAAGTTTAGTTATATGAGCGCCCCATTGAAGTTTCGAATCAATTCTGATTCCTAAAAAGGTAGTACATACTTTCAACCAGATCGAGTTTCTGACCATTAATTAGTATGTCAACGCAGGCTTGATTCACATTAGGAAGAGAGAATCAAATGCATTGGGTCTTGTTCGCATTTAACATGAGGTTATTGGCTGAAAACCAATCAGAAATTAAAGATAAGGTGCTGTTCACCGCGCTAGCATCACTGTTATGTCGATCTATTTTAAATATTAGCGAGGTGTCATCAGCAAACAACACCATGTCAGCCTCTTTCTCAACCATGTAAGGCAAGTCATTGACATAAACTAAGAAAAGGAACGGTCCTAGAATTGAACCTTGGGGTACGCCCATTTTCACATTAGACCCGTGTGATTTTACGCCGTTTATATCAACAGTTTGATTTAAAGTTTCATGTTTCCTGGCCATTCTAATAAAAAAGGGGGCTATTATTCAAGGAATATTTAATTATTGTACGGAATCCCTTTAGATTCCCGATCGCCTTTTTCGTATCATGTTGTAGCTAAAAGTAGGTTCTTACTCGTATCTGCATAAAACATATTTGTCAAAGGTTTTCACACATACTCTCACATAAGCAACTTAGCGCTTTAGCACTTTATGTAGGTTAGGTTAGGTTAGGTATATTTACTACTTTTGAAAGGTTAAAAAACCTTAATGGAGTTAGGTATGTCTTATAAATATGTACGATGCTATGCTATCAATAATTCAGGGTAATTCAGACACACCAATTCGTCAAAACTAGGTGTAATTTAGATAATTGAATAAACATTTGTTTTTCGTTATGGTTAAACACTTATGTTTTATGTATTGGTCAAGCATTTATAAGCCCGAACTAAGGAAAACTCTACCTTATCCATACTAAAAATATTGTCGGAGGTAGTTTAATCATTCATAGTGATAAAAAAATATCCTCACATAGGTACCTACTAGATAACAATATGAAAGTGAAAACTGCATCTGAGTATTTAGAAGAAGTCTAAGTAGGTAAGTACTTATATGTGTGATCATAAAAAAGTAGATACTAAAGAGCTCTTGACATTGAGCATAATTCCTCGCTATAATTATTCCTAATTCCATTGTTTGAAGTGACAAAGCAGAGAGCTTGAACTCCGGTGACCTCAGTGACCGCTTTTGACCCCTCAGTTTAAGTTTTCATCATTCGGAGTAAACCTAACTGTGTCGCTTGAGAAGTATGTTAGACATAGTGATGCAATTTTATTATGCAATTATCTTTATATGTAAGTTGGCTTTACATTGAATTCATGCAGCATCAAGTAATTTAAAAAAAACGGAATTATAAAACTAGACAATAATTAATATTAATACAATCATTATTAATAAATAATAATAGCTATGCAATAAAATTGGTTAGATTACTTGAGTATTTATTAATTAGATAATTATTATTTCTTATACTAATAAACTCATCTAAGTAACTAACAAAGTGGCCTACCTAAATAACTACGAATAGATACCTCGTACTTGTAGAGTAAGTCTCTAGTACTTCTAGAATATTACTCTTTTCTGTTAAAGTCACAAGCAGTTAGAATAATCCCCATAGACTTCCCTTTACCCTAGACTTTCGTTTTGATTGTCAAAAACAATTATACAATACAATACAATACAATACAATACAATACAATACAATACAGTACAGTACAGTACAGTACAGTACAGTACAGTACAGTACAGTACAGTACAGTACAGTGCAGTGCAGTGCAGTGCAATACAATATAATACAAAAATCTTTATTGCACCAAATAAGATTTACAAATACAGGACAATGTCTATAATATAAGGTACAAGAGGAGGCCTTATTGCCGAAGCAATCTCTTACAAGCAACCCTAAAGAGAAGGAGTGCGATGTTAAGTTAGGAATGCGAAGTATTACCTATATGCCTAGATATATGCGATTTCTTTGAAATTACCATTTTTTTCCGAAATCTGACATGTCGGTTCAAAATAAAAGGTAAACTACGTTTGTATGGGAAAGTCTGATTCAGTCTCGGGTAATGGGACTTTTAACGTATTGCAGATAGCTACTTACTTTTATATAATGACTAGGCTATTTTCTACTTATTCCTATTTTAGTCCTAGAGATACTTACCTTTAAAAGATTGAATGCACTATACTTGATTAGCCGCGCTATTCCCGGCAGAGTAGAATAGGACCACTCCAAGTATTCCCGACTTAGGGAAGAAAAGCTGAACAAAGCTTATAAACATCAATAAGAACTCTGCAACCCATCTGGCCAGCGTGGAGAGAGTAGGCCTCGTAGGAGAGTAATTCCTCTGATTGCTCTGGCTAATATATGGCTCTGGTAGAACAGAGGTGCTGCGGTGGAGACTTAAACACACCTGACGTAACGATGATGATGAAGACTATAGGAACTTATTTAATTCATTCATAACACCTACATTACACACCGACCCACACCATTGAAGAATGTTTCAATGACATAATGTTCTCAGTACTTATTGAGCTATTTTTCAAGCTGTTGTTAATAAAGCAGTTGAAAAATCGCCATCCATGACTTGTCAGGTGCATTGTGCATTGATCTATTTGTGCAACGCTATTCATGTCAAATGGACGAGTTGGTTCTTTGTGTGCAATGCAACGAGATGAAACAGTGCATCGAAAATGAGGTGGCGTGTTGCATTGAGAAAGTGAGGGAAAGTATACTTGTTTGAGGCACAGGATGTCTACTACGTGCTTTTAGTAGATTTTACACACGCGTTACGTTACGCAGTTTTTCATGTGAGAACGATATCGACAATTACGTTTGAAGGTTGTTCTTCTCATGTAAGCGCGTTACCGGTATCAAAAGCAAATAATGTCAAAGATAGTAAATATATATATATATAGGTATATATACCTAGTCGAAAATACAAAATTTTGGTTCAAGTTTATGTTATTTATAGTACTATTTTGATTTTATTTTATTCAGAAGATCAATATAAAATATATACAAAACTTATATATCTATAAGCCGATTACAAATCTTCATATATGTAATCTAAATAAACAAATGTAATTTAAACCCAATACCTACGTGTATGGTTATATAATACATAGATAGCTAACAAAGAAAAAATAACAAATAGGTATACAAGTACAAGAAATCACTTTCTTCTAGTGCAAAACATTTAGAAAAGAATTTAAGTAAGAATAATAAAAGGTTACCAAAGAAACAGATATGTGCAGTTTAACTTTTACCTCTATAAATATGATAAGAAAAAAAAAACAAACAAAGAAAAACACATTAAGAATGCATCCAGTATATACAATATTAATCTATGAATGCCCCAGCCGCCTCCCCTTCCGCGAATATTGTAAAAGCTAGTCGTGGGATCAGGCTAGCATCCAAATCATATCGATAGGCGATGCGGCAAGCAAAATACGTAACAGTATATTTGATTGTGCATTATTTGTTATATATTAATAAAGAATTTGCTATTGTGCGCTTGATGCAAGGCACAGAAGTGTTAAAGAGGTCAAAGTCTTATTTACTGATATATTCATTATATTATGTATAGTACGTATATATATACTACCCTTTATAGTTTTTACTTATATTTAATGAATTGCATTTTATTTATTAATTTGTTTGCCCCTAGATGACAAGAAAATAACAGGTAATTTTAGCATCCTACTAACATAATAAATGTGCAAGTTTGTATGGATGTATGTTGATCCGATCTAACCCCAAAGCGGCTTAACGGATTGGAACCTAATTTGGCATGTAATAAATTGCATTGAAATAATTAGCTTCATAGCCTCAGAGCTGTCTGGGGAAAAGGTTCATCTCATATTTAAAATTAACGATGTCGTTTCAAATAGTTACGGACGAAATTGGTGTATCGTTGCGTGTTTCATAGTAGACCCCAAGGACCGGTGACAAACTAACCGATCTTATCTATTTAGTTGTTTATTCAAGTAATTTTAAGTAAGTGGACACAGTAAATTTAATTTTCAATTACCTTTGTGTTTGGAGTAAATGTTTATTGTTGTACCTATGTGAATACCAATTAACAACATTTTAGTGTCGCCGTTAAAATACCTTTATAATTTTTTGTAATATTCATATGTTATTGTAGGTTCATATTACCAAGATGACAACTCTCAACAAGAAGGAGTTAACTTAGTAAGTAGGTACCCACGAGCATATTTGATGTTTCGTCAGAAAGTTTGTCTAAAGTCAACCTTTAATATATGTAGGTATTAACTATACCATTATCCTCATGTACCTAATAAAAGAAGTCCATTTTCGAGACCGTGACTTTTTTTGGGTGAGTCGTTTGGGTCAGATGTTTTCCTGTAGGTAACGAGAACTCGAGTCAACAATATAAGTGATTGTTTGGCTTGATATAGGTAGGTTCGTGACGTACATACAGCGTAGATTTTTTAATCGCTTTAATGTTTTTTATTTATGTGAAGAGCCCCTACATGAGATGCAACGAATGTTCTATTTAATTTTAAATTTTTAACTAAATACAGTTTATTATTAGCTAAAGCTTTTGTTTAAATTCTAAATCTATTTAAGACGAAAGGTGTTCAATTGATTTTATTGTAAGTATATTGTTAAACATAGATAGGGTTTTCTTAGAAAATAAAAGGATAAATTAGTGTTTTAGCACGTTAGCCTGAGAAGAACTTAGAAAATTTCTACAAAGTGCTATCAAAATTTTAATTTTAATTAAAAAATATCGTAGATACTAAATTAGATTCGTTATATTTAGAAGCGTTGTATCCTAATTCCTAAATGTCAAAGGCGCACGTGGTCACTAATGACAGAGTGTGAATGTGAATACCCGAACACACATCAAAGTGTGATAATAACTTTACGACAAGTTTTAAGGTGAACAGGTTTCTATTACGACACTGCTTTTCATTAGAAATGCTCTATCCTACGCTTTATCAATGTCAACTTTACTTTTAGTTTGACATGTTGCACTTTTGCTCACACCATTTGCTTGGGGATTGTACACTAACAGATATAGCTATAATATCCTTAATCGACGATGAGCTTTTCATTAATTGATGTCAATGTTCTTAATAATAAAGTTTACTTTCTATACGGGGTCTCTTAGAAAATAGTGACGCTTTCATTAAATTGTAAAAGCTAAGCGAAAATTTTACGTGTCAATTAGATTCTACGTGTCAAATAAATGATATTATGGAGCTGGTAATCGAATTTGTATGTATGTGTATGAATGTAGGTATGGTAATCGAATTTGGGCTTTATTTGTATTATCGTAAGTACTCCCGTCTTAATGATATCCGGGATCTATTAATAAAGCTTAACGGTACATACAGTAATAACTTGTACAAAAAAAATATTTTAGAAAACAAACTTAACCAGTTCCTTTCAGTTTAGTGTAAAAAGCGACAAATTAAAAAAGTAGGTATGTATGCAAATACGGAGCCCGGAATTAAAAACCTAGATTGAAGTTTCTCTCCCTGATCTCTTTGTTTTTCTTCATTCCAGCAGTGGACCACTAATGGACTAAAGGCCCATAAATACCAATCTCAAAAAAATTTCTACGTGTTCAATCGCATGATCCACATTTATCTTTTTAAAAGCCATCATTTCTTGTTCTAGTACCTGTTTGAAAATGGGACCCAGCACGAGGGCCTCCTCACCCGGGACAAGTTTATGGAGGTGAACGCCAGGATGATCGCCCGGAGAGAGTACATGCAGAGCGAGTGCGCCAGGCTGGGCCTGGATGACTCCAGTAACAAAGCGTCTGCGTGGGAGTACCTCATCAATAGGCAGTACCACGTCATCTGGTAAGACATGCTGGAACTATGCTTCTTTTGTATGTTTTGTCTATGTACACAGTAGGCATAGGAATCAATTCCAAACATTCTCAGATCCTTTCATCATCATCATCATCTGGTCTTTTTTAGTCTGCACTGCAGGAACACGACCCTCTCTGTACTACCAGAGTCATATATTAGCCACAGCAGTCAGATGATTTGGCCTACACTCCCAGGCGGGTTGGAGGGGTCTCATTGATGTTTATAAGCATCGTTTAAGTTGTTTCCTAAGTCGCCTTTTACGACACGAAGACGTGGAGTGGTCCTATTTACTCTGCTGGGAACACACGGCTAATTGACCGAGTGAATAGATCCATTATGGATCTGAAGTGAGATTTTTAAAGTGAAAACTTATTTAGGCGCGTTAGGCATTTCTTGAGATGGTAAAAAACCATTGACCTGTTACGTAACCGACACCACCTGTATGATATCAAGAAGAAAGGACTTAATTGGCACATTTCAAAAATATATACATTAACAGCTTGCTCCCTGCTGTGCTCGCATTAACTGCATTAACGTATTTTTTATCATAATTTTCTCGTAGACGGGTTTTAGTTTGATTACCTACGCAAGTATCCATCTAATTATACCTATTATTGTGTGTCATGTGGATAGTGACAGTAAGTAATTGTGAACCCAACCTACCTGTTAGATCTACTGCAGATAGTGGGTGCTTGTTATGGGACATGCATACCATGCATTTGCACGCTAGCCACACCATTAGCCAGTCATAATGACACATGCGAACTTTTACGGGCCATTGTGTATCGCGTGGAGGTCTAATGGGACGCTCTATCATTACAACTAAAATTTTGCTATATGTAAGTAGATATATTCTAGATCCAACCAGATACTGCCATGAATGGAATTTAATGGTATAATTAAGATAAAATTGATACAGTACATGGCTTGGTGATGTGGTGCCAGAAGCATTTTTTCCAAAGGACACAGTTTAAAAGAAAGTTGTTTCCCTTCCCTTTTCCCTAAGAAACGTAATGTACCTATAAGAAAAAAGTTTGTCGACATATACAAAGGCACGTTAATAATAAATAAATAAATAGATAAGGACAAATCACACTCAATTCAACTCAATATATACTTAGATAAACACCCAAGATCCGGGACAATTTGAAAAAGGCCATTTTCCAACTTGCCCTGACTGGGGATCAAACTCAGAACCTCCGGTGTGGCGGACTGGCGTACCACTACGCCTTGGACGTCATCATAAGCTGATCAAAATTGGCTAAAAGCCACCATTTTTTGTTGTACCATTTGTGCAGCAAAAGCAGTGAACTTCTCTCTCCATTTCTTTAGTTTCTATCTTGGCACGTTTTCTGTTACATCTCTGGAGTCTATAGGGACCCATGTTGCATAGTATATAAGCTCATCTTTCAGGCACCGTGAGGTAAATGTAACCAGCTGATTCCCTCTTTAGTCTAGCAAACTCCTTTCCAACCTTATCTAACCGAAGTATATTTTAGCAACAATTTATTTAATCATTTAAATCCAGGTGCAACATCTTCAAAGCGGCTTCCACATCCTGGATGTACAATTTCAACCTAATGGCCAACTACACAGCTGCTTTCTTAGACAAAACCAAAGTGGTTCTTCTGGAACTTGCTAGAAAGAAGTACGCGAGGCCGACAGTAGAAATGATCAAAAAGGCACAGGGAGATTCTATCACGTTCCTGATCGTGCGGCATCCACTGGAGAGGCTGGCGTCGGCGTACAACGACAAGATTGTCCACGCGTGGCCTAAATCCTTCCACGACAGGATGGGAAAAAGGATCGTCAAGAGGTATAGGAAGGTAGGCCATAATCAAAATATACTTATTCCTAATTGCTAACTTCAAACATCACATATGGAACGACAGGATAATCGTTTTCAGCCCCCGGCGACAGAGTTTGTCGAGCGCTATCGTTCATTTATCTCTCTCTCTAATCTCAGCGCATTCCCAGTGGCATCCTTAGCTGTAATACTGTGAAGTAATGTAATGTAATGCTTTCCGGCGTTTTCTTCTCCACTTCGCTCGGTATTGAACATCCTTAGTTGTAAGACCATTGGCACATATATCATCCCTGACGACGTCAAGCCAGCATTTCTTAGGTCTAACCACGTCTGCCAGGGCCTGGCGGAGGCAGCATTTGTTTCCTACGTAACTTGCCGGTTTCTGCTAGACATGACCGTACCAGCGTAGGCGGCTCTCTTGCATTTTTTCTGCTAAATATGTCACGGACATAAAAGCTGCCGCGGATGCGGGTGTTTCTCACACGATCTCTCTATGATACTCCGCATATCCAGCGCAACATTTGCATCTTCGTGACACGCATTTCCTGCTTGTGCCGCTTAAGCAAAGGCCACGCTATCGTCTATCACTATCTCTACGTACCTAATAATAACAAGCGGGATGGCACTAAAGTGTCGCGTGATACAAACTTTATCTAGGTTTTTCTTGATAAACCCAGTGCCATGCTACGGGGGCGGAGTACCTATGTTGCGTTTGTCGCAGTATTTATTTTGATGGTTATTTATCTGGAACTCTTCCGTGTTTTGTAGGCACTTACTGGAGATTTATCTTGAGCTCCTCCTTACTTCATAAGGCTTGGTCTACTCCATAAGGGATAAAGACATGATCGAGTAGGTACTGTGAATGTATGTTTGTATACGCCAAAACCTATAACTACTACCACAGGTTAAAATATACTACGTACAACTACTATCAAAGAACTATTATGTAAAACTAGAGGAATCACCACATATCACTGTTTTGTTCCGTTTAATTGTAGCTATCTCTATAAACTTCGCTTAGACGCTTGCTAGCTCTTATACGCCTAGTACATTCGACAGTTAATAACCAAAAACCATACAAAAACATTGTAAACATAATACATGCTTAGTGAGTTTCAGTACAGAATAATTCAAGGAACACGGCAAAATGTAAAGAAATACGATTGATAAAATTTACGCCGCCACATATTAAAAATAGAACAGGGGCCAATGTTTGAGATCTATACAACGTGGAAGGGACATACCCGTAATAAATCAAACCACGCGGGCTATACTAGATCACTACAGTATAAAGAAATTAAAATAACAGCCAAAGAACAAAAAAAAGTTTGGCATTTCCATACAAATCGTCCGGGCGGCTGCACACTTTTCTATGGTAATGCCAATTTTTTTTTGTTCCTTGGCTGTTATTTAAATTTGATTATAATATAGTGATGTAGTATAGCCCGTGGTTTGATTTATTACGGGTATGTCCCTTCCACGTTGTATATTCTATGTCAATGTTTACTACTTTCATATTTCTATAGCAACAATATGTTTCCTACTAAAGTAATAAGATTCTGTGAAATAGCCTCGTCCATTGTCGTTGTACAAGCTAGTTATGTTATAATGCTAGTTACTAGTATGATGCCGCAAGTCTGCGGAGTGCATTGTTAGCAGGATTGGATCATATGTAGGCTTGGAATGTCTGCAGCCATATAAGAACAGCATGCGGATATTTCTTATAATGTTTAGTGCACAGTTCCGAACGCAATAGCAGGTGGTTCTTCCTTGAGATTGCAAACAACAAAAATTTTAAGATTGACATAGTTGGTTGTATCACAAACTCATAGTCTCACATTATTCTTCTGATAGACTCTTTTACTGGACATGCAATCAGTTGAGAAATAATGTTAAGGTAGAAATGCTGCCCCCATTTAAAATAAATCATTTCAAAGAAAACGTAGACATCATTTAAAATTTTGCAACTACCAAGTCCTAGATAACCCTTCAAAGTATTTTATGAACAACTGTTTACAGTTTAAAGAGCGAACGTTAAGCTTTACTACGCACATTTGCGAAAAACGGCCACTTTTGGCAAATGTGCGTAGTAAAGCTTAACGTTCGCACTTTAAACTTTAAACAGTTGTTTATAAAATACTTTGAAGGGTTATCCAGGAATTGGTAGTAACAAAATTTTAAATGATGTCTCCGTTACGTCATAACGGAGACATCATTTAAAATTTCCGAGGTCCAGTGTACGGCCTTAAAAAAAATGGCGGCTAGCGCATGTATACCTACATCCCCCACGGTGGAAAACTTGGATTTTTATTTAGCCTTACATTATCAACATTACATCAAAATCGCTTACACCACCTTTTGATAGTCAAAACCACATATACATCTGGCTATTATATACGACATCATCGATGAAGAATACAATGCATACAACTAATAATAAATACATCAGCTCAATCACGCTACGCATGGTATAATAAAATATAGTTTTCTCTTCCCGCGATAGCCCAAGACTACGTCACGAATGACACGATAAGTGTTATTATTTCAGTAAATTTAAGGACTTTCTTTATAAGTTAGTGAATAAAAAATAAAATACTAACTAACTTAACTATTTCGTAAGTATATAAATAATAAATATTATAAATATATACGGACCAATCACACTGATTAAGCTAGCCCCAAAGTAAGTTTCTTAAACTTGTGTTATGGGATACTAACTCAACGATACTGTATTTCATGATTAATATATAAATAGATAAACACCCAAGACCCAGGACAATTTGAAAAAGGCCATTTTCCAACTTGTCCTGGCTGGGGATCGAACCCAAAACCTCCGGATTAGCGGTCTAGCGTGTTAACCATTACGCCACGGAGGTCGCCAAAAAGTATATCGTGTGATTCATCCGTTTAATTTTTAATAAATTTATATATTGAATTATTAGGTCATTCATAATAGAACCGACGTGTCGTGCGCGCTTTTGCAGTTTCGTCGAAACCATACCTTAGATGCATCTGTATTCCTGTTTCCAGTTGCTCGCCGGCTCCAAAGCCGCTCCCAAGGAACAGTATCCTGTCTTCGAAGAGTTCGTGGCTTACGTTCTGGACGAGTGGAGAGCAAAGAGGACTTTGGATATGCACTGGACTCCTTACACTGCGTTCTGCACGCCGTGCAAATTCAACTTTGATGTGATATTGAAGTTTGAGACCTTAGACGTAAGTAACTAGCATCGAACATTTTAACAAACATGTACTTAAATACCTAAAAAACCATCTTCTACTTTTGCATCGTAGTGTTCTGTTAATATCGTACTTAGGTCGAAAATTCCCGTAGAAGACGTACTACTAGGACTAACTTGGTGGGTTTAGCCCGTTTGTTTGTTTGTAATAACTTTATTCTACTAAAAACATGCATATAAAATACAAAATTCGAAAGAGCAAATAAACAATGGCGGACTTATCCCATATATAGGGATCTCTTCCAGTCAACCTGCGATATATTGAGAGGACATTTACTCCATTAACAGGTAGAAGCAAATACGTACAAAATAAAAAATAATAACGATTATACTTACATCGCTATATCATCATAAACATACATACATACTGGTTGTTTTTTTTTACTTTTTATCCACCAACCAAATTTTTGTAGCAAGTTCATGATACAAAACTACTTTCTATATTTTTTTTTTTATGAAAATCGATAAAAATATTTCGTCCTCCCATGCGCTGATTTGCATCGGAAGGCGAATTTTTTTTTTGTCTTTCCTATGATCGACTAAACTTACTCAAAACAATTGCTGGTGGATAGCAAGTCACCCTGTCTGTATATAAGGCGGTTATCCTACTGCACCGCGCACCGTCGCGGAGCGCGGTTTCTACATACTGACGCTCCCGCGCGGTGACGCGTTTTCAGTGGTTTGAGTAGGCGTGTTTTCTATACAAACTGAGCTACTTGCATACAATAAAAATCTGCCGAGCCACGCTCCGCGATGGTGCGCGGTGCAGTGGGATCACCACCTAAAAGGCTATGCGCTTCAAGATTCTACTAATGTCATTCCGGATGACAAGAACTACTCTACTTTAAACAGCATAAAAAATCTAAACATTTTGTATGTTTTTAGAGAATGTTTTATATATCTGACGCAGATGCGATGCACCGTATAGCTCTTGCTGTTGTTGTTTAATAATGAATTTCTTTTTTCCGTTAATTGCAAGTCTAAACAGATAATACAGTTAACAGCATTCCTACCGTGGTGAGAATACTGGTCTGTCATTGGGTATTCGGCGCGGGCAATATAGGTACAAGCGGCTGACGGCATACCAATTCAAATTTTTTTTACTAACCTTGTGGTTTAGAGGAAAACGTTTTAGTACAGTGTAAAAACTAGGGTCACAGGAAATAACTTACTTAAACTTAGACCAGACTGAGAATGTAGTGGACGGTGTACAAAACAAAAATTGACAAAAAACCGCAAATCGATGTACAGGATAGCCATTTGGTACACGGGTACTTTAGGTTTAAACAATCATTTTGAGCGGTAGTTCTTAAAAATATTCCCATAGGGAGGGCAGTAATGACGTCATCAATTTTATGAATGGGAATTGAAAAAAATTTTTTTAGAATCCTATCTTGTGTTGTACCTACCTAAGTATCGATAAGTTTAAAAATTATGAATCGCAAACTTTCTAAAAAAGAAAAAAACAATAGTAAATGTTATTATTCGTAAATCGCCTTTATGAGGTTCGATATGAGTATATTAAACGACATTTGGCGTATGTTTTACAAAAAATTACAAAGCCGGCTCCTACCTCGAGGAGCCCAAACTTGGTATGTTACGAAAATATTTCTTGGATTTGTAGAAAATAGGTAGCAGAAAGGTCATGGTGTAGTATATTCTTAGAATCGACTCATGAAGCTCTTTTATTTGATACCACACAAATAAAACTGAAAATTTTTTTTTTTCAATTAATTCAGTTCCCATACATAAAATTGATGACGTCATTACTGCCCTCCCTATGGGAATATTTTTAAGAATTACCGCTCAAAATAATGTTTTAAACCTGAAGTAGGTACCCGTGTACCAAATGGCTATCCTGTACATCTATTTGCGGATTTTTTTTACGTAGTTCAGCTACTAATGGGGATTGGGTATTCGGTGTGGGTAATAGAAACATGTGGCTTATGGTATAACAATATTGCATTCTCTGATTTATGCTGTGGATTAAAGGGAAACGTTTAAATAGTGTTAAAAATGAGGTCACAGAAAATAACTTAGAACTTAGACCGTATCGCTCAGACCTATTTTTATTTGCTTAATTAGTAATAATTTAAGGCGCTGTCAGTTCAGAACTCACACTACTGTAAGTGATTTTGAAAAATCACTAATTAAACTACTAATGTAGAAGAAAATTATATAGGAATTTTAAGGCTTTTCTACAGCCACACACAATTAAAAAACACGATTGACCATTTCTGGCTCGATGGAAAAAAATCACAAACATACCTCCAAAAATGCTCAATCGTGTTTTGGATATTGTGTGTGTCTGTAGAAAAGCCTATATTTTTTTTAAAGATATCTATTTAAAATTTTTGAAAAATAAACTGTAGTACTTTAATTACTTACAGTTATTTTTAAAAAACACTCACAGGATTGTGAGCTGAGAACTGACAGCGCCTAAATGATTTTCTTTATTTAGTTCATACTTGGAATCAATGTAAATAGATGTAACAGCATTCCTGTCGTGGTGAGACTAAGAATGCTGGTCATTGGGTATTCGGCGCGTGCAATAGGCACATGCGGCCAACGGGTATGCGGCTTGGCAATATTACCGATAGCGCTTGCATTCTCTGATTTACGATGTGGTTAGGCGGAAAATCTAATGTTTAGAGACAATAGGTCACATAGCCAAATCATTTAAACTGTCTCGGCTATTTTTTTCTACTTCGCAAGCTTCTGACCTTTTTCACCTTTTTGATTGATTTACATATTGTAATTGGAGAAGAAAAAGCGGGAAAGCGCCGGCCCCGGGCTCACAGCTGAGGATGCAACCAGAAACACGCTAAGATGAAGAACAAGATTGGAAGTGACAATAGGTCACAAGCTATTAGAAAATGATTTAGGTATTTCACAAAATAAGAGATTACATTAATTAAAATTTACATTTTTTAATTAGGTAGTCTGTAAATATTTTTGTTAACTAAGCTAGCAAGTTTATGATAATGATTAACTGGTTTTATTTATTTATTTGTGAAAAAGACATAATTTGATACGACACATAAATTATTTCATTTATGATGAACCTTCTTTTTTATTTCAACAATTTTCCCTAAGCTCCCTCCTAAACTTGTGGACCTTGACCTTTCTTATGTTCATGTTTAGGTATTCATTATTATAAATATATTTTAATGTATGAATTGTATATGTATACCTCAGTACAGTGGAAATCATACAGATCGACTTGGCGACGTATGTGCCCTTTTTTACAGCAGAAAATCTATACTAAATTTACACTGCTATGCTGATGTAGGTATATCCTTAAAAAAACCGCGATAAATTGATGAAAAAACCAAACGCTTCGACATAAACAATAGTGGTAACACGATTAAATTGAGATCTTGCATAGAGATATCAATAATCCAAGAGCGTGTTTGCAATTGTTGTACAAGACTTTACCCCGCTTACTATCAGAATTCCGTTAAAAGCGTTTTCTTTTAGTCAACCATAGGGACAAACAGATAGGTAAGCATCATAATGCGGTGAAATTAATTTAAATAAAAGTTCAAGTATTATAATATGTGCATCATAAATAAAAATAAATATATAAGGACAAATCACACTGATTAAGCTAGCCCCAAAGTTAGTTTTAAACTTGTGTTATGGGATACTAACTCAACGATACTATATTTTATGATAAATACATATATAGATAAACACCCAAGACCCAGGACAATTTGAAAAAGGCCATTTTCCAACTTGCCAACTGGGAATCGAACCCAAATAATATATAATATCAGTGTGAATTCAGACCTTATGATAAGATCATTAAGGTATAACTCCTCTTTTTCACTTTCAGGAGGACCAGCGATACCTAATCCAACTGGCTCGTCTTCAAGACGTGGTCAAGCCCGAATGGCGCAACAGCGGCAAAGGCCCGAACACCTTGCACAACATGAACCATCTCTACTCGCGAATCACTAGGAAACAACTCGATGGCCTCTACAGCCTGTACAAGTAAGTATACTTTTACTTTGTATTTGTGAAACTTAGTACAGTGGGCCACATAGAAAGTATATCGCCAGTAGTATAATATTGTACCTAAAGTATAGAGGTGGGATACTTTTTTATGTGACCCACTGTTTATGTACATAATGCAATTAGCAGTAAGTTAAGTGGCTTTACATAATGCCATGTAAAGCTGTTGACGACATGTCTAGCGTACTTGCTATACGATTATGCATCTTACATGGATGAGATAAGAACGGTACAGAAAGTAATGGTTGGTGCGTGGTTGACCGTTTCTTACTATGCTAAGTATGACTAGACTATGTTACGTTTTGTGTGTAAATGTGTCAGTAGATATTATGAGTAGGTTAGGTACATAGGCCTACTATACAATCTGCCACATTGTCGATGATCTTAGGTTGTTTGGCGAGATATAATGAATTTAGCTTTGAATATTAGATAGGTACAAAACGATCAAATGAAAATATCACAATCAATCAAATCTTTATTTGCTCATCTGTATAAGACGACTTAAATAAGAAGGAACTTCAGTATAATGTAGTGAATTTGGTTAACTACACTGGATAACAAATGCAGAAATAAAATGTTATACACGGGAATTAACGGAAAACGGGTTCCGTACCCATAGGGTGCCAACAGGACCCTTTTACTGAGACTCCGCTGTCTGTCTGTCTATCACAGGGCTCTATCTCTTGAACCGTAGTACCTAGACAATTGGAATTTTCACCGATTAGGCATACCTAATATTACTGTGGCCGCTTTAACAACAAATACTGAAAATAACTTAAAATTAAAAACTAAAGGGGGTCGTCATACACGTGTTTTTTAAGCGTTTAAAACATTGTACGGAGGTACGGAACCCTTCATGTTCGAGTACGACTCGCACTTAACCGATTTTCATTTAATTATATGCTGACGTTTTAAACATTTTTCCTTCCCTTTTTACAGGAACGACTTTTTAGTCTTCAACTACACCGTGCACAACTACTATAACATAGTTCAAGAGGACAAAGAGAGTAACGGATGAACCCCATCGCGACGATTTGAATGCTTCATCATTTTCATCATCACGCGTGTCCAGCAGACATCGAAAGTTGATGGATTCATCAATGGCTTGAAGACTGATTGATTGATTGGTGTATTGATCCATAAATTGATTGATGTATTGATTCAATCGTGAGTGTGGACGGTAATTTACGTCAATTTTAAAATTTGTTATGGCATAGGCATAGTTTGTGATACGGAAGGTGAGCGCACACTTGTAATCGGTGGTCCATTTGAGCAACGAGGATGAATAGAAATTAAAAAAAAATTGCTTATCAAACTTCCATTTACGAAGTTTAAAAAAGTTTTCCAGACATTTTTGAAATAGCCTTAAGCATGTTCGTAATATAGTAATAATAATATGATCTTTAAAACTACCTACTTTATTAGAGAAATTATGGAGCGCACACATGTGCGTTCACCTTTACAAAAGTTACATTTGTACATTATAAGTTAAAAATTTGATGAAAAAGCATTTTCGTGCACGCTATTCCATGCTTTTAGTATTAGGTATACAATGTTTGGTTATTCAAAACAAATAATTGCCTTAATTACCCTTTAGAACGTTTTGTTGATCAGATTTATAGATATCAGATCTTTGTAGAGATTTATTTATAAGAAATTAAGTATTTATTGAACAATTATAGCTTTATATTTTTTTTGGATTGAGTCACAGTTTGTACACATGTAAGGAAATAGGTACCTACTTTTTTAAAATGGACCGGTAACTCAGCCAAAAAACTTCGTTATCTGAAAGCTACACAATATTGAGCTCTATGTTATAGAGATGGAACCTAAGTTGATTTAGGATATGAACGCAACGATACAACCTATCCGACAATTGACGTGCTAATTCAGAGTATTTCAGAGTATGCCCCTGGATTTAAAACCTTTTTATGTCGTAGCTTGAAAACTACATAGAGGTGACTTTTAATATACATTACAGATTTTTCGGTATTAAACTGTTTACTAAGTATTTTTTTGATAGAGAATATACGGATAACTAAGAAATGTTAAGTTGCTTGTTTGGAAGTTGGACTGGTTGTCAATATTCAGAGCTGTATTAAATTGTCATCTAGGTATTTATTTTACTTCACATTTTAATATATTACGAGTTCCTCATTAAATCGAATATAAAGGTTTATTCAGATATGAGCGATATTTCTGATACTCTATTCAATATTCCCTTAATATTTTATTTGTGCATGTTAGGGTTGCTACACACATAATCGGGCCGGCATTAATCGGCACAGCCGGACGGTAAAATCGAATATATGTACTTAGATGAATGTTCGGGAAAAAAGCCGCTCAAGGCGGGCAACAACAACGGGATGGCATCAATCAGCAAAGCCGGGCGGTATAACGAATATATGCAGATTCATGCAAATACTGCCGAATTGAATGATGTCTTCTTCTTCTTCGTCTAAGCGCGTTTCCAGTTGCATCCTCAGCTGTGCTACTTTGGAGCCCGGGGTGCACTTTCCCGCTTTTTCTTCCTATTCTCACCCGGAACCACACGGGGAATCGAATGATGTATCGACCCCAATGAACTACCCGATCGGCACAAGCCGAATAAGCAGTAATTGCTTCGGGTCGGCTTTGATATTCGACAAATACTGCCGAACCTGTGTAGCAATAGCAACCCTTCGATCTTACCTACATGCACAAATAAAATCATAAATTGCCTGAGTACATTACGTATTTTAGCATGTGTAACATTGCTCTCTTGTTTGGTTATTATGCTATCAAAGCGAACACTCATACCTGAATGGGCCTTAAGTTGTTATAGTACGATTGGACTAGTTAAGGTGGTTGAAATTAATATAAATTGGCGAGTTAGCTATCGGCATAGAGGATAATGTAAATATGTTTTAGTTTTGTACTGCAAGATACAAATTCCTTAGTGCTTCCATAAGATAGATTTATGGAAATATCTTTAAGTAGGTTATGTAAATGACATAATAGATTTGAGCATGATAATTCTATTTCGCATAAGTATTTAAAAACTACTGTTTTGTAATAAATTGTTTCAAATTACAGTTTGTTCTTCAAAGTCCGGTACCCTAGACTTTTCAATACAAAAGTACCTAGTCTAGCTTTTATTTTGAAATGAAATGTTAGATTACGGCAGTACTTCGTAAATTCAAAGAAATTGCATATATCCAGGCATAGAGATATCATTTGAAATTTTGTTCTAGTAAGATAACCCTTCAAACTATTTTATGAACTACTGTTTACAGTTTAAAGTGAAAACGTAAAGCTTTAGTTTGCACTGGACTCCATGTATCATCTTTAATTTTATTTGGATTGATCCGTAAGTATCTATTTGTAGCGGCTTAGGTATGCCAACATTGCCAACTATCCTCAGGTAGATATTATTTTATTATAACTAACGTGAGACACGGTAATATTATGAGAAAACTCCGTATTTAATTAATTTAAACCGGTTGACTCAGGTAATATAGTCGGAGTATATTATTAATAGTCGTCCGACTATATTACGTAAGTCAACCGATTTAAATTAATTAATTATCCTCAGGTATTAGCATAAAATTGCAGATTTCTGTTCCACAAGTAATGTTTAAATTACTTCTGTAACAGAAATCTGCAATTAATAATTTAAATACGGGGTTCAAAATGTTTCTTACCAGTAGATGCATTTATCTGATGGTAAATAATTCAATTGTTATTTGAAACAATTTGAAAAAATATAATCTGGGTTTCTATATGTCTAATGTCTCCATTAATAGTTATCTTACACTAGTGCGTTTGTTTTATTAAGTGTGTACTTTTGTAGTTTCACTTCTATAAAGTTATAACTATTTAGGACTGCAATACTGCAGTCATCAGTCGTCAATGCCGATGAAGTAGCAGTAACATGCTTTATATTTAAGTATGTTTGCATTAGTATGATGCCATCCGCAACACATTACGTAAATAAATATCTTAACCGTAAGTACAAATTCTATTCCTAAATTAAGATTGATTAAGGAGATTATGAAATTTTATTTGAAACATTTGGCGTATACTTGTGTACGTAAATTGCTAGATTGTTGTACTAGATATTGGAAAGAGTATTTCTGTGGTAGGTAGTCCCCCGTTGTTGGGTGCACTAATGTATCAGGGGAAGGGAAACCACGAACAACCTAGTGGTAAAGATTATTTAACGTTTTACATTATTTATTTCAACAGTTACCATATAAATTTATTCATTTATGTACAGGTCTACAAGTTTAAGTAAACTGTTTAAAGCAGTGGTTTTCAACCGGTGATCCCTGGAAACACCCGAAGTGGTCCGTAAAGCCATCGGAAAAATATTAAATATTTTTCTTATTTCATCGTCAAATCTAAGCGTATATAATCAAAAACAAGCACCGAAATCAGTTAGATGCTAGAGTACCGTCATGCGTTTGGCTTTGAGTAGCTTTGAACCAAAGATTAAAGAGATTGCAATTATTGTTACAAAAATCTCATAAAATATACCTATAGTATCTGTTGGCTTTGAACAGTTGTTTGCATTTTTTATTTATAGATAGAACTCCTTTATTAATTTTAATTTACTTACTTTGTCTACAAACAGCAACAGGCATGACAAGCAAAAAAAAATCATTATTAAAAGGTTAAGAACCACTGGTTTAAGTAAAATACGTACTTTATTGGATTATACTGGGTTTAATGTATGGTTGACACATACATCAAGGGGCGACTTAGCCTGTCAATATAAACACAATTTCCTACGGTTTCCACACACCCATACAAATTCTCCGGTCAGCTGAATAATTTTATAAAGGTAATAAAAAAACGAGGTCCCAGTACTGTTCTTTTGTTTGTGTCGACTTTACATTTATACCCTGTAGTGGCCGTGATTTTTATTGATAAGTCACATTTTCATGCTTTGTAATTAGGTCAAGATCTAATTAATTGTACGAGCAGTGTGTTGACATTCGATGTGCAGCTTTAGGGCCACAAATCACAACGATGCGAAGTACAGATGAGTTACTCCAAAAACGGCCCAATATCAACACGTAGCTACGTCCACATTGCAAGTGGCAAGGAATATTGAGCATTACGCCTAATTTGGTTTGGTGTTCTAATGCAACGATACTGTCTAATGATAGTCGTTTTATTTTTCGGAGTAAAGCCACAAGTATGGCACTTTATAAAAGCAGAGTATCATTTACGCCTACTACTACTACAAACGAAACTCTACATCCGTGCACACGTCAATGCGTGTGTGTTCGCCCGCCATCGCCCCTCGACGAACGGGAACGGGGACGCATATTGCGCGGGACCTTAGGAGATTCCGTTCTGTATGTAATATACTCTTATTAATTCTGTGGTAAAGCCCGAAAGCAATTGTTAACTTTCGACTGCACTGCTCTCCGGACCTTTTATAAAATAAAGACGAATAATAGCACAACTGGCAGTCAGTCAATATGTACAAAACTACTTATTCCAAAGGATTTAAAACGCAAAACATCATACTTAATTTTATTAGGATTTCAAATAGTATAGGGTAAAATATTTATGCTTTTACAAAATTTGAAGCCATACTTATAGTGAAATCTTGTTAATTTTTAGAACGTTTATTTTTTTATATTATAAACTGTTATGACGTAAGATTTTCTTTTATAATGAAACATATTAAGCACTTTAAATGTTTACTGTTGTTTTCTGAATGTAAAATTTACGTAAGTAGTTTCATGTTTTATCAAAACTGTTAATTATTATTAAATTAGTATGTTCATTACGGCACTGATTTTGTTTGAATGGATGTGTAAACGGTACCTGGCTATTTATTATACATATCGTTATTTGTATATTGATAAGAAAGATACTTGTGACAAGGGTTAATTATAATATTATTTTTTCTTATCCCGATCTGTAAAATAAATTGGCTGTGTACTGTAACAACTTTATATGTAAATATTATTTGTAAACTTTCTATTGTAGAGTCCAGTATAAATGAGTCGTCATCGAGTGAAAGAATCGCTATAGGGAAAAATAGATTAGTGAAAAAATGCATTTCAGACATTCAACTAAAGAGGCGGTATGCTTCTGCTCTCTTAGCCGCTGCCTTAACAAAAAAAAAAGATAGATGGTAAATGTGTGCAAGAATCAGGATTGTTTCGTGTAGGTAATATTTGCGTACTAGCCTATTACTAGAATAAAAAAATATATTTTGCCCAAATTTCGATATAGGTATATATAATTTGGCTCGACTTTGTCAAGACTATTAAATGATAGTCGTATTACTATTGTACGATTCAGAGTAAGGCCCCTAAATAAGAGCCTTATAGTCAATCTAAAGTGTACCTACCGAAAACTACATAATACCCATATTTGCTGCGTGAGAGCGACGTCTTGTAAGGGAGTAAAGATTTTTTAACACTGCATTATTCCTGTCTAGTTCAAAAGGCCGAGCCTCTACTCGAGATGAGCGAGGGTTATAACAACCAATGATATTTCTTTAATAATTAGATACAGATAGTATCTACATTTGTCTAGTGACATCCTTTTGGTTATAAAAACCTCATCATGGCTTATCATGCGTGGAGTTTCGGTCTAAAGACGTGAGAGTTTCATTCTATTATAAGGTCTATTTAAACCAAAGCGGTATCCACTACAGCAGTGGGTAATGGTAATACCCGAGCGATATCCCGACCAGTGGTACGCGATAAGTACCGCGTGTTCAGCAAAACTTCCCCCCGAACGCACTCCGCGCAGCCCGTAGCCGTAGCGGAAAACCGCTACCGGCTCCGGAAGCAAACACTGCTATAGCTTAAGGCCGTACCTGAATTTTCCGAGGTTCAGTGCTGCCCCCATTTAAAATAAATCATTTTAAAGAAAACGGAGACATCATTTAAAATTTTCTAACTATTAAGTCCTAGATAGCCCTTCAAAGTATTTTATGAACTACTGTTTACAGTTTATAATGAGAACGTTAAGCTTTACTACGCACATTTGCCAAAAGTGGCCGTTTTTCGCAAATGTGCGTAGTAAAGCTTAACGTTCTTACTTTAAACTGTAAACAGTAGTTCATAAAATACTTTGAAGGGTTATCTAGGACTTGATAGTTGCAAAATTTTAAATGATGTCTCCGTTTTCTTTGAAATGATTTATTTTAAATGGGGGCAGCAGTGGACCCCGGAAAATTTAGGTACGGCCTTAAACACGTTATTAGCATACTCATTGGCATATCGCTACCCACGGCGGTAGCGGACACCGCTTCGGTTAGAATAGGCCTTTATGTACAAATCTTACACTAGGCACTCAAACAATTAGAAAAAGAAATGATGATTTGCTCTTAGGCTGAGTTAGTATCGTATGAAAGTAGTTAGTATGGAATGAATATTAGACCAAAAAGTAAGGCCTATGAATGTAACTGAAATGGTGCTATAGTCCTCTAGAATCGATCTCATATCATGTGAGACATGCATGCAGTACTTGACGTTGAAGTTGTGTTATAGATTCCAAGTAAAGAATTGGTTGTGTTTACATAATGTTAAACATATTATTCTTAGTACTTATAGAAAATAAATTACCTATTTAATATTTATTTTGTTTCTTTTACTACATACTCCCTGTAGATTAATTACATTCTACAAAAAATATATGGTAAAATAGAAAAAAAAATTACCTCCAAAGTCGCAATATTGTTTAGGACGTCGAATTTTCGTTTTCTGCCTTACTATGGACTGATGTTGCTGTCAATATTTTACAGGTGAAAATATCTGCCTGAATAGACCACAGCAAAACAAGTAATTATTCCCGTTTGCACCGTTTGGGTACGGAACCCTAAAAACTAGTTTTATGGTAAAGACGAACTGGGGGCACATTTTCGCCCGTCGATAGCCTGTATACGAGTAAATCTCTAATATAGCCTTAGGTCTCGTGTCCACATATCCGGTTTGCGCCGTGACGGCGCGGCGCCGGCGACGTGGACACACCTCCCAAAGGCTTCATACATGACTGATCGACCGGACGCCGATACGTGAACACGAGGCCTTAACATACTCGTACTATTATTGACGGGTTGGGACGCAACATCCAGATAACCATTAAATTATAAAAAAATAGAGTACTTACATATGATTTTTTTATTATAAATAATAATACTAACATATTTGTGACTAATTCACTATGTGGTATGCACTAGATGTACTGGAAACTGAGGCAAATACTCCCGCTTCTCTGGCACTTTGGTTTTATTCCTGCAATGAAAATAAAATACCGTCAAAGCAATTGTATCACAACTGGGTTCCGATTAAAAGTAGGTAACGTGGATCAGGTTCCCAACCTACAGATTCAACCGGAAACGCGTTTCGATGAAGCAATGAAATTAACGTCAAGTGAAGGTGCACACGGGCAATTTTTTGAGTAATAATTGCATGACAACCACAGATCTGTATGGATCAATCTGGAACAAATAAGTGGAGCAATTCCAATAAATTGCAACAATTGTTTCGGGAATATTGCTTCTAAATGCTACATATTCCACATTTCTCTATGCTGCCATATGAGTTGCCGAATATCCAATCGGTTTGGAAATTTTACTCAATTTTCTTTTTATCTCGTTTGTACGTATAACTACGTACGTTCGCTACGTTAAGCGGGCGCCCGCGACGTGTTCGAAAGAGATAGCAAAATCCGTCGCGTGATGCCGTGTTTCTGTCGCACGTAACGTTGTGTGTGTAAACGTGTCACGTTTGTGACAGAGACAGCTCTTTAGTGCATGTGCATCAGCTTTTGTTATTTTCCAACCTACATTAGGCCACAACTGGACTAAAAAGCCATGCCGCTACCGCCAGTCCTCGGCAGACGTGGTACACCAATGGTGGCTTGACGTCGTCAGGGATGATATGCGTGCCAATGGTCTTACAACCAAGGATGCCCAAGACCGTGCGAAGTGGAGAAGAAAAAGCTGTAAAGCGGACCCCAAGCTTCAAAGCATTTTTTAGAATATATTATAAATATATACGGACAAATCACACAGATGGAGATACAAGGAGAGATTTGGGATACCAACTCGACGATTCTATATTTTATAACAAATACATACATATATAGATAAACATCCAAGACCCAGGTCAATCTGAAAAAGATCTTTTTCCATCTTAACTTGACCAGGGATCGAACCCGGGGCCTTTGGTGTGACAGCCTGGCATCATGACCACTAGGCCACAGAGGTCGTGGATGCAACTGGGAATACACTGAGATGAGAGAGAGGAGGTTTTGCAATCAGTCACCACGCCGGGCAGGCGGTGATCGCAGATGGAATGAAAACTGCACTTATTGCACAGAAGACTCTGCTGTCAAAGCCGTATCTAGTAAGTCATCCAAATTATTTAAAATTAAAACCTAGCCAGGCAAGAAATGGCCTTAAGAAATACTAAAGTGATCAGGATACTTACTCAACAGTCTTCTTCCTCTTTGGAATGTCGATTATATTGATCGGCTCTGTGGTCATCACGACCGGCCGCACCGACCCGAAGAAGTCGGTAATGGGTACCTTGTCGGGGTCGCGCTTGAACAGATCATGGCGGACGCCTACCGTGGACAGGCAGGCGCTTTTTGGACATACTGCAAGCTAAAAATAAGATTATTTTCAGCCGACTGCACCCGAAGAATTGATGTTTTTCGAGTGTTATGTTGTGTATTTCTTTGGCATGCTCTGCAGTCTAAACTACTTGATGGATTTTAGATTGACAGGCGTTAGTTAGATTCGCCTTAATTGTGGTGACATAGGGTATGTATATCAACAATTTAAGGCGAGATGAGTTCACAATTTGCAATACTGTGCGTGTTTTTGAAAAATCACTGTTATTCAACTACTACAGTGTATTCCTCAAAAAATTTACATAAAAATCTTAAGAATTTTCTACAGACACCCACAATAGCCAAAACACGATTGAGCATTTTTGGCTCGATAGAAAATAATCACAAACATACCTCTAAATTAGCCTTTATAATACTATTTTATTATACGAAAAAAAAAAAAAACACTGCGGAATATCTTCGAGCACGGCTTCGGGCCTTTCTTCGCTCTCAACGAATATTTCACTGGTTTTATTAATTATTTTTTTGTATTATATTTATATTTTTTTTGTAGCCAAAACGGATAGATATTTAGATAATACATTTTTTGGTATAATTTTCATATAAAAGGTGATTGTATAAAATAGTAATATGTATTACTAGCTGTGCCCGCGACTTCGTTCGCGTGGTTGTCGGAATGTTATATAGCCTTAAGCCTTCCTCTATAAATGGACTACTCAACAAAAAAAGAATTTTTCAAATCGGACCATTAGTTCCTGAGATTAGCGCGTTTAAACAAACAAAGAAACAAACAAACAAACTCTTCCGATTTATAATATTAGTATAGATAAAGGCAAATTTAGGTAAATTTAGAGGTATGTTTGTGATTTTTTTCTATCGAGCCAAAAATGCTCAATCGTGTTTTTAAATATTGTGGGTGTCTGTAGAAAAGACTTAAGATTCTTATGTAAAATATTTGAGGAATAAACTGTAGTAGTTATTTTACAGTGATTTTTAAAAACTCACCGTTTTCTTGGCTCTGAACTGGCGGGGCCTTAAAAAAATGGCGCATTATTGACGCCAAATTATGTCTGTAAACTCTTTTTATTTAAAACATATTGATATCATAATAAAGGATTTTATAAGGAGTTATGTTTAAATGGCGCATCTGCAATCGGCCGCAGTGCACAGAAGTCAAGCTTTAATGAATCAATTTATTGACAGAAAGTACTTACAAATTCAGACATTGTCCTCTTGCTGTTTGGATGCACATTTTCCAAAAACTCCAAGACATAGTATGTGTATCTGTCAATAATGTAAACTCCAATGGCAGAGTCCACATGGTGCTGAAAAATGACATATTTATTTGTTTAACTAGTTCATATTAAACTTTATTACTAATATAGTAAGTACACAAATGGAGAATGCAATAAGATAAATCATTGTCACAGCACAAAAAATTGATTAGCATTGAAGAATATTGTCGCGAACGAGATAGAATCTTCCCGAACAATATTCGCGAACGAATACTACGATAGAATGGTGCAAGCCAAATTGGCCCATATGTCTTGTGTCATAAAGTCTAGAGTTGCTTAACCATGTTACACTCACACACATACCCGGCGCCTGGATGCTTCGAAACACATTCGTCGACTATGTAGAATATTCGAGATTAATGTGGACCTATTCGATGGCGCATATAAATAGGGAACATTGGGTGCGCCAGTTCAATACGAGCTATCAAAGCGATCACTTCGAAGCGAAGGAAACCTACCTTAGTGCGACAAGTGGAAGTACCTGCGACTACCTTGGCGAGATACCTGGATCTCAGCTGCTACGCGACTTGGACCTTGGACGTTTGGAAGACCATCTTCACGTGTCATCTTAGGGTTCCGTAGTGAATAAATCCCTCATACGAAGTTTGACGTTTCTCTCCAAATTCGAACCCCAGTTTCGTAACAATATGTACATATTTGGTGGTCATCAATGCTTGGTAGACCAAAGTAAAAGAAGATATCTTCTTGTCTTGTCTGAGCTTACTCATTTCGGAGGAGCTAAATGGAAAAGCCATATTTTTTTTTTTTATGTTATAGGGCGGCAAACGAACAAGCGGGTCACCTGATGGTAAGTGATCACCACAGTCCATGGACAACTGCAACACCAGGGGTGTAACAAGAGCGTTACCAGCCTTTCAGGAAGATATAGACTCGTTTTTTGAAGGTTTCAATGTCGTATCGGTTCAGGAACACCGCTGCAGGAAGATGATTCCACAGTTCGGTCGTTCGTGGCAGGAAGTTCCTTTTAAAACGTACGTTTTTTCTTCTCTATGCCATCATTTTAATGTCTTTATAGGACTATACTTTTACTGGGTTCAATCCCCAGACAGGGCAAGTTGGAAAATGGCCTGTTTCAAATTGTCCTGGATCTTGGGTGTTTATCTATATATGTTTTTATTATAAAATATAGTATTGTTGAGTTAGTATCTTTAGCTCAATCAGTGCAATTCGTCCTTATATATTTATTTATTTGTTGGAAAAACTTCAATTAGGTATATGTTTTCTCGTCACCCTTTTATGAAAGGGGTAATAAAATTGAGTGTACTAAAATTTACTAATTACCAACTAGTAATGTGCTGCTGGCTATATCCCAAATTTACAGGAATATTCCCAATATTTTCATAAATATTCCCCTTAATTTCCATTATTAGGAATATTGTTGAGAATGTTTATGGGAATATTCCCAAAGGTTTCGGGGACGGCACATCACTATTCCCAACTGAACGAACATGAATTAATTACCAATAATATTTACACAAAATAAATAAGCCTATATAGATCTGTGAATAGTTGTTACTATAATACATATACTTACAGACAGCGAATCTTCTCCAACTAAACTGCTAGCAGTTGCTAAAATATTTGGCGAATAAAACTTCTCATACATAGAAGATGCTTGGCATGTATCTATGATGAAGAATATTTCATTGTACCTAAAAATAAACATCTGATTAGTATGTACAAGCACATTGCTATAAAAGTAAATAAATACATAAATTAGATAAGCACAAATTACACTGATTGAGCTAGCCCCAAAGTTTTAAACTTGTGTTATGACAGTTATAGTCATACTTATAACTTTGGCTTCTCAATATGAAAGATGGAGACTAGCATTCTCTTTCTGTCTTATAATAAAAACAGGACTAACTTTGTTACTAGGTTTGAACCATTATCAGCCCAAATCAAGTTCACATTGACAGGTGAGATAGTGTGATATTATTAGAGGTCAACTTGATTTGGGCGGGTAATGGTTTAAATCTAGTAACAAAGTTAGTCCTGTTTTAATAATAAGACAGAATTTGTTTAATTTTTTCTTTTTCTTTTTACTTAGGCCCACCATCTTGTGATGTACAAATACTATATCCATTAAAAAAGTCTTTACCTCTTTTTCTGCCACATCTGCTCCAAAGCATCAGCCAATTCCTGGCTTGTGACTTCCTCTGAATCCTGGAACTTTAAGAAGCCATCACCACCGTGGCCAGTGAGGTAAATAAGGATGTTGCTGCCCTCATCTGTAAGGAGGCGCTTGGAGCGAGGAGTGTCAGGAGGCACTCGTCCAGTTAGCAGACGTACAAAGTTCTCAACGGAGACCTAGAATAACATATCTGAATTATTTTAAAATCAAGTTTATTAGGGTATTACACCTATTTTTGAAAAATTAACTAAATGGTGATAATAAATCACCTAAAAACAAAATGTTTATTCAATCAATATGTGCTACAAAAAGCATTTAAATTTTACAGTTTCTAATTTCGGGCATAATTAGCTGAAAATGTTGGAGCAGAGGACATTACTGATGTATGTCATGACATGAGTTATGCATGTAAACAAATGCACTAATGTATGTATTTTAACGAATAACACTTTTTAGTTTACACAGGCATATGACGTAATAGCATGGCGGCTAGTATTTGGTGTTAAAAAGACATTAGAATAACTGAATACTTTGAATTGAATTTCAAAATTTATTTTGTAATTTTATGAACTAAAACTAACATTTTCTGACTGTTTTAGCCTTACTTTGAATTGAATTTCAAAATTTATTTTGTTTTTTTTATGAACTAAAACTAACATTTTCTGACTGTTTTAAGCCTATCAATATTTAAATTTTTTTCTCATATAGACAAAAATACTCTAGTGTATTGCAAAAAATTGGTTCAACAAGGACCAACTACTTTCAATAAAATTATATACCTATCATAAAGATTATATTACTAGAAAAGATAAGGACATAGAATAGATATCACACAGCATACATTAAAAAAATTTGATCTTGTTTGGACTATTGAATTCCTATCATAAAAAAAATATTACCCTACACTAATAGCACTGCAGCTTTTGAACAAACCTTAATCTGAAGTTATATAAACACTTACTTCATAACCTCTATAATCCACTTCAACATCATCTCCATACACATTGATTTGTTCATGAGCATTATTGAAAATTGTGGCCGGTCGCGGATTCCGGGGGTTGCAGGCCATGTCGTCAGAGATCATGAGTATAATCTGACTGTCCGGTATACCTAGCCGCTTCACACTGCGGTAAATGGACAGTACATTCGCGACATGCCGATAGTTAAACCAAAATCGTGATGTATCAACCAGCACAGCCCAGTTATTTGTGTGGTTACTCTTTTGGAACTTTTCTGGTATCTAAAACAAACGGATAAAGATAAACAAAAAAGTTTGATAAAGAACGCGTTAAATTACTATGTTATCACAACTTACCTCGATCCCAAGGCTTGGTTGAAAAGTAAACAAAAGTACAACGATTAAACTAGTGAAAACACTATAACGAAACATTTTTGTTCGATAAACGAGTATTTATGATTTTAGTGGTAACAATAAATTGTTAATAATTAAGCCGACATTTTTATAATTCAATTTATTGTATTAATAAATTATTTTATCAATCGAATCACAACACACATGTCACTGTCAAACAAAAGTCAATATTATATTGACGAATTGACATTAACTTTAGCTTGCAACAATGCGTTACATAATTATCGTAAGTTTACGATAGTTCTAGGCAGGGCTTGTTAACTTAACGATACCAAATTCACACCAAAAGTAACGTTAAATAACGTTATTTTCATACAGGTATTATAATACATTTACAATAATAATTATTAGTGGTAATGTTATAAGGGGTACAATAATACAGTTATAATAACGTTATCAATTAACGATATATGTAACTGTTGGCGATGGACGCGCTGCTTCTGAAAAATAAACTTACAAAACAAAACAAACAAAATTAAAACTACATTAAAATGTCAAATAAATTAGAAATAAGTAGACGTAAAGTAAATACATAAATACTTACCTGTTTGCTGCACCTGTAAACCTGTAATTTAAAATTAGTATTAAATAAAGATTTTCGGATGTGCGAGGGATATAAAATATATACGTACCTACATTGTATTGCTAGATGCAAACGTTTGTTTGTATTAAAAGCGGGCCCCCACCGCTGCACCAGTCAATCGCACTAATGATTCGCAACAGGACACGTCCGTTTTTATGTCCAACGCGCACCGCGATTCACACAAAAATTAACCGTTTTTCTATTCCAACCACTTCCTGATAGACGTCAAAGAACCATCCCCTACAGTAACGATACTTTTTTCAATACTTGTAAAATATTATATAAATATTATACAAGTGTATTACAACGCGCTGGGACTGGGAATCGAACCCGAGGTAGCACAGACTATCACGACATCCGTGTAGCTTTAGTAGCCTACTAAACAAACCCTCCTCAATACACTACCACTATGTCGGTCGTACATTGACGTGTCCGCACTGTGCACTTACATTCACCTGAAAAATAGGGTATGTCAGCCACATCAGGGCACATGAACGACGTCTATATATATATATAAACAAACTCATCAATTTATTCTGTTAAATATCGAACAGAAATACAGTGTTAACAATACCTTTCACCGTTAATATCATTGGTAAGGTTATCTGATTTATCGGTAAATGGTTTGTAAAATACCGTTACCCAGCATAACGTTATCTTTGCTGATAACGTTAACGCCGTTTGACAGAATTAACGTTACCAGTTTTTAACGGTATTCCAAGCCCTGGTTTTAGGTCCTATCTTCTTTGAGAAAAGAAAAAAATAATGTTCGATTTTATGTCAGTCAGTCAAGTGACAATCAGTACCTAGATGTCAAAGTCACATACAAATGTCAAAGAAGGATTATTATAAGGAAGTCAAAAGAAAATTGTAAACAGAAATTAGAAATTAATACTTTAATTAAATTTAAAGATGAGTAGCCGCAATCCAAACACGCTTATGAGCATTCCAGACGAACAATTTGATTACCTATTCAAAATAGTGCTGATAGGTGATTGTGGTACTGGGAAAACATGTATTGTGCAACGATTGAAATCTGGGAACTTCATAGAAAGTCACGGAAACACAATTGGAGTCGACTTTTCAATGAAAACTCTCATCGTAGACGGGAAGAAGGTCAAGGTTGGTGCAATCTTGCATTTGCGTTGCATTTCAGATACTAGTTCTATTTATAACACCGGTAAAAGCTTAGTCCATATTGCGTTAGTCATTGGTGTCCGCCCATTGTATTTGCATATAGTATGTTTATTGCACCTGCTTATATTGTATTCCAGACATACCTATTAAACCCTAAAAGAGTTTGTTATAATTTTGACTATCTCTAATATGTATCATCCAGCACCACATAGTACTGAGAGTAACTGCTGCAGTAAGTACAACTACGTAGTTAAGTACTGCATCGGCGTTAGGTTAAATATCACTACAAAATAAAAACAAAGTTCTAGCCAAATGTTTGTACGAATTGATGAGTATGTTAAGATTGACTGCCTGACTACCACAAATTTAACAATATTTTTTATCAAATTGACTTTTAAAATCCTTGCAGCTGCAAATATGGGACACTGCTGGTCAGGAGAGGTTCCGGACTATCACACAAAGCTACTATCGATCTGCAAATGGAGTAATAATAGGTAAAACTGTGCATTCAATTATAATTATTTTTACATAAACTTCCTTTAAGATGATTAAAGATTTTCTTTCATGCTGGTCTGAGATGAAAGAAAAGAATTATAATGTACCAGTTGCTCTTCTTCCGTTGCAGAAAGTAAAAGCCGATCGAGGGAATGAGGGAAAATGTTGATCACGTTAATAGGCGATGTGTCTATGAAGTAACCCATTACTATTTTGATTGCTTTTTCCACCTTCTTACCCATTATCATGCTAAAAGTGGCCTTTAGATCTTTCGGTCCTTTGGATTCACGGGTCTTTTTACCTCGGCTTGCATGGATACAGATTGAATTCAACACATAAAGGCCCTTTGGGGAAGTCGATTTCATGTGGAGCTCCTGCCAAAACCCATTCTTGGATATACAAATTAAAGGTATACCCTTTAACAGGTTTCGGTGGGAGAAGGATCTATTGCAAGGAAATGGAAAGATGAGTGGGGTTCGTTGGAATTGATTGGGGCTTTTGCAATTGGAACTCCGGCACCTGCCATAATCATGATTACTGACTTTTTTGTCGCCCACTAGATAATTTATTATTATTTGTTTCAGTGTACGACATAACTAAACGATCAACATTCTTATCTCTGCAAAAATGGATGGAAGAGATGCGGAGGTACACATCTTCGAATGTGATAGTGTCACTAATTGGAAACAAATGCGACCTGAGCGAGCAAAGGGAAGTGGAGCCGGATGAACCAAAGTCCTTCTGCAGATATGTTCCGGAGATCATGTTTGTTATGGAGACGTCGGCAAAAGATAACACTAATGTTGAAGACACGTTTCGCAGTCTGGCAACAGAGTTAAAAGTAAGTTGAATTAATAATGTCATCTATTTCTATTTTTAACCCCTGACAAAAAAGAGTGGTGTTATAAGTTTGACACTAATGTCTGTCTGTCTGTCTGAGCCATCATAGCGCTCGAACGGATGGACCGATTTCGATGCGTTTTTTTGGCGTGAAAGCAAGTTTTCTTGCGGTGGTTCTTAGCTTTATTTGATGAAAATCAGTTCAGCCCTTTTATAGTAATTTGGGGTTAACGCTTGAAACTCAGGGCTTTCTCTAGCAAATAATAGATGGCGCTACGGATATCAAGTCGTATCGGTAGTTCCGCTACTCATTACTAGATGGCGTTCTTAGTAGGGGGATTTTTTAATTTGCCAAACAAATAAACTTGTTAGTCTACAGGTACTGTCCCACTGCAGGGGCTGAACTTGCTCCAAAACTTTAGCTGGTGGTTAAAAAGTCACCCTGTATAAATGAGATCTATGTACTTACGTACTAGAGAAGACGCCACATACCACAGTTGTGCTCTGTTCATCATATGCTATCACTTTAACCTCACATTAGTCACTCGCTAGCAATACGCGCATAAAACACTCCACAATTCATTAAAGAAAACACTGTCAACTTAGTCAAAAATGCCTTGCTGTGTGTTGAGATCTGCACTAGTAATTCAAAGAACAAAGCAAAATATGAAGGAATAACTTTCCATCGGTAAGTACCTAAATTTCATTGATTGAAAATGAGTGAATGATCTGTCAACCTATGGAATGATTAGTCATAGACTAACAAAACAGAAGTGAAATGTAAACATCATAAATATGCCTACATTTCACTTTCTACATGGAAGCATCGAAAAACTATTTGTTTGCTACTCAGTTATTAATGTTTGTAAAACGTTTAAAAATGTTTAAGTTTTATAATTTTTATCTACATATGCTATAAATGCTTTACAAAAGTTTCCTAAAATCCTATAAATCCTTTATAAAATTAAGTCGTATCTCGTAACGTCTTACTAGGACCTCCGAGGGCTCAAAAATTTTGTATGTGGGGGCTTTACCCCTACAAGTGCCCCGCGCAACTTGAAACTGCTATCAGATTTTGGATCCAAGATGGCCGCTTACACATTTTTGATGTTTTATTATGTTTGTCCCTATAATTCTGTTTCCTCGTAACTACTACGCGGCTAAATCGATTTTGATAAATTATTATATAACTATAAGCCAATTACAAATCTTTATATATGTAATCTAAATAAACATATGTAATTTAGACCCAATACCTACGCATATGATTATATAATACATTAAATACAGAGATAGCTAACAAAAAAAAAAAACAAAAAGCACAAGAAATCACTTTTTTCTAGTGCAAAACATTATGTAAAGATATTAAGTAAGAATAATAAAAGGTTACCAAAGAAACAGATATGTCCAGTTTAACTTTTACCTTTATAAATATGACTAGCTTAACCGGGAAAACGTTGTTTTGCCATATAAAGACTACCCCTAACATTTAGGGGGATGAAAAATAGATGTTGGCCGATTCTCATAGATACCGGATAAGCACAAAAAATTTCATCAAAATCGGTCAAGCCGTTTCGGAGGAGTATGGCAACGAAAACTGTGACACGAGAATTTTATATATTAGATAGTCGTGAGTCTACAATCCAAAAATCTATACAACCATACAACCATCTATACACCCATCCGTACATCCAGCCATACTTACCAACATTCGCATTTATTAAAATATTATATGTAGGATTTAATTTGAACCACGTACTCGTAGGTATGTAAAAATATATTGACCTTTCTGTACTACTCTCGTGTTTAGTCTATATTACCAAAAAGGACATGGCCGTGTTTGAAGACGCCGAATCTATATATTCATGTCAATGCCCTGTATACTAGACATGGGTAACTCTGGATTCGAATATTTAAATGAGCCGATTCATCAACAGGAGCCGATACCCGTACTGAATCCCGGTAATCGTTATCGGCTCCCGTGAGTTATTGAGTCCGCACCGATCTTGGTCCCGCCGGGAACCGGCGGCGCCTGTCAGGTCGCGAACCGCGAGCCGCGTTTCGGCTCCACCGCGTCTCGGGAGGAGTCGGGAGTCAATATTATTTTGTATTGAAACCGGTACCAGAAAGGACGTCTGTATTCTGTAGATTCAATAGCAAAACTTAGCTGTTCCGGAGCTGGAGACGATTAGGGAGTAGGAATCATTAAGATGAGTCGGTACCGGATGCGGAGTAAGATTCAGTAAGCCGAAACACTCCTCTGAGTCGACATTACCCATGTCTACTGTATACCTATGAAAAGATAGAATACTATACTTTATTTTACATTTTTCAGCGCCAGCACGACAGCAGTGAAGGCCCTCCGATTGAGACAGATTCCGTAGTCCTCGGAGAGAGTCATGCCGTGAGTAGATGTCAACCATGTCGCTCGTCTTAGGATACCTTAGTCTCAATTTGACCAATTGTTTGATATCGCAGTTCATATAAGTATGAACAAATGCGATAGACAATTAAATAGGAAATTGGTTTTTTAAATTTATTTCTAGCAACGAACCTCTATTTTGTGAATCTTTCTTAAGTATGCTTGTAGTGTTGGACGATGGGTTGTTTTTTTTTTCTTTTTTTGATTTAAGTATAGAGTGCCTCTGAAAATGTACTCATAATTTCGGTGGCGATAAGCTGAATACGGATCATGACTGGATCAGAAAAGTAATAATCTATTTAGTCCGTCAGTTCCATTAGGCAAAAATAATGGACCCATATTTTTTAGTTTATAAAAAATTAGTGAAAATTCACAATGAAACAGAGTATCTGATTTTCGGGGTAGGTGCTTGTGACGTCACTATTATGTAAAAATCGTAAGTGACGTCTCGCGAAATTTAAAATCGTTGTATCTTCGTTAAGGCCGTACCTGTTTTCGTTAAACATCTCCCAAGTACCTCGGTTGCCTGGAAGAGATTGCAGCTGCGATAAGGCCGCCTTTTGACATCTGTTTTCTTTAATCTGTTATTCTGTATCATTATGTTTTGGTGCAATAAAGATCTTAAGGCTTTACCTGAATTTTCCAAGGTCCAGTGCTGCCCCCATTTAAAATAAATCATTTCAAAGAAAACGGAGACATCACTTAAAATTTTGCAACTATCAAGTCCTAGATAACCCTTCAAAGTATTTTATGAACTACTGTTTACAGTTTATAATGATAAATTTAAGCTTTACTACGCACATTTGCCAAAAGTGGCCGTTTTTCGCAAATGTGCGTAGTAAAGCTTAACGTTCTCACTTTAAACTGTAAACAGTAGTTCATAAAATACTTTGAAGGGTTATCTAGGACTTGATAGTTGCAAAATTTTAAATGATGTCCCCGTTTTCTTTGACATGATTTATTTTAAATGGGGGCAGCACTGGACCCCGGAAAATTTGGGTACGGCCTTAACTAACTAACTAAATTTTCCGGGGTCCAGTGCTGCTGCGAAATACGGCCATTTTTGGCAAATGTGCGTAGTAAAGCATAACGTTCTCATTATAAACTGTAAACAGTAAGTCACAAAATAGTTTGAAGGGTTATCTAGGACTTGGTAGTAGCAAAATTTTAAATGATGTCTCCGTTTTCTCTGAAATGATTTATTTTAAATGGGGGCAGCACTGGACCCCGGTAAATTTAGGTACGGCCTTAATTGTAGTTGGTCAAAGAAAAGAAAAAATACGTGTATAATATTTTTTTATAATCTAACTGCCGAACTAAGTAGATTGTTTCAGTCACCAAGTCACCATGCATGCCTATTTATTGAGATCTGCGCGTACGACGAATTTTCGTCCGTTAAAGACAAGAAGTCATTACTGTGGTGTTTCACGATAGTTTTTAGTCTTTGTTGGTCGTATACGATATTAAATACAGTTGAAAAAGATATGTGTTGATAAATCCGTCGTGTGCGCAGACGTTTAGGATGTTTAAAGTACCTAAAGTGTTTTAAATTTGTGTTTAAGTAACACTTTACAACTATTATTAACACAAGTTAGAGTGTTTATTCATTTTGAACGAGATTTAGAGTACATCCTACAATTTAGCAAAAGTTAAAATGTTGGAATGTAAAGGTGCAAGAGGGAACTGATGTACCTATAAACACAAGAGACGTAGTCTAGTACGACATCTTGTTTATTTTCTCTTTCGAATGTTGTCCTTTTATAAATGTTTTCAGTACAATAAAGTAATTACATACAAATAAACATCTGGCCTTTAATAGCGATAGTTGTTAAAGCCCTCACTGAGTTTATACACTCGATGTGTTTACAAAATAGAATGTGCACAAGCTTCTTGAATTAATTTGCGAAATAACGATTTATTATTCAATTTTGACTCAGAGCCAGAGCGTACTAGACTATGTCCCCAGATCGCTGACGTGTTTTGAAATTTAAGTTATTAGGATTACACTTTGTCAGTCTGCTAGTGTATTCGTATTTTTTGCAATTCTTGTCACAAACGATAGTCACATGTATGTATTGTATATGTCGAGTCATCATAGAAGCATCTTCACAATATGAATGATTGTTTATCGCTTGAACAAGCATACAAGTGTTTTCTCTTCAGTGCGCAATGGTGCATATAAACCCATTTTATAAACAATGCGTATGCATGTTTAAAACACATTCTTTCACGTTTTATTTGAGTAATAATTATCTATGTTTATTGTTATCATGTCGGATACGAACTATATATTTACATACCTAATTATAGTAACACCGGTCAATTGTATGTTGTTATTTCGGTATACGCAATTACTCATGTCGTGTTGTGCAGTTTCTTAGCCTCTTTTTTTAATATTTTTCTATTTTAAGGACATAATATTATTAATTTTATTACAACCTTAAATATACTCACGAGACAAGGACGAAAAATTCAATGCATTTTATACGTTCTTGGTGTATTTCGAATATTTCTTTTTTTTGCATCAATTATAATGACGTATAGGTATTTATAATTCACATTTTATAAATAACGATTAGTTTCGATCGTTCTAAATGACTATCATTGTTATAATTGACGTTTCTCTCAGCACATTTAGATATATTAAATTGATGTCAAACATGAAGAATATCCAAATCTCGATCGATTCTCTATAAGTATTATAAAAAAAGCAACTTAATAACAGATAAAAATCTATTTTATTTATACATATACGACCTTTTTTATTGGCCATAAATTAATGTATTAAAAATGCTTTAAGTTAATCTCATACTTACTATAAAGAAAATATATGTTTTAGTTGTAAGCAATCAGTTTCGGTACTGTAAATATTTGTATAGTAGTTAATACTTGTACCACCTAATCGAGACTGATCTGAGCCATATGTTAACTATTCAGTGTTTTAAACAAGACGTGGAGGACCATTTTTGAAACGCTGAGTATCTAGAAAAAAGGTTTTTTTTTTGTACAAAAAACCGTTCGTTTATTGACCCAGCATTTCAATAATGACTCCACCGCCCCGGCAGTATGGCCACAAAACACAGTAAGAGTATGCAGAGCGGAATCTCCTAAGGTCCCTTGAAATATGCGTTCCCGTTCCCCGTCCCCGCACCTCTTCCCCGTCCTCGCCTTGCCTCAGGGCGAGAGCGGGCGAACACACACTGCACGGCGCACGCGGCCGCACAAGAACGGGGAAGAGATGCGGGGACGTTAAACGGGGACGGGGAACGGGGACGCATATTGCGCGTACCTCAGGAGATTCCGTTCTGTATACTCTTACTCTCTTCTGTGATAGCGCTGGCGGTATCGTATATCCGGTTCCACTGATATTGTCTCTATTTACGTAATAGTAAATAGATGAATTGTTTATTTGTCGCCATAGTCACACACATACAGACGAAAAAGTCAAAATTACAAAACATGAGAAAACATCGCTATTGGAACAAACTGATCTTTGTATGCGTGCTACAGTAATCCAAAAAGGCCATAGCTCAGTGCTAGTGCTACTCAGAAAGCAAGCCACTGATTTTCAGCTACGGTCTGTCAAGTGCGATCTATAGTGGCATCTACGAATTCTTGCGACAAAAAAGGTAAAAGAGCTCGAAATTTCGGAATGTTAATTAAAAAGATGTTTATATAGAGAAAAATACATAATTGTTATAAGTACCTAGTAGTAATGAATAGTTACGAAAAAATATGTGGCGCGATGTAAAATTTTGTCGATGCATTATCAGCTTTGCGGTTTGCCATGATACGGGGCTGAGATCTTTTATCCACTTTTTTGATGGACTTTTTATTGCCACCTTTGTCAATGTTATCCTTTTTTCGTTCATTAACACTTGTGTGTTACACATTGTTATTAATTAAACGCCGACCAAAAAGAAAGAGAGATCATACTAGCAATAATCTGAATTATTATTGAAAATAATTGCATGGCATCTTTGATTGAAAGTTAACCTAATTCTAGGTTTTTAAATATTCTGGCTAGGGTCGCACTAAGCAACTAAAAACCCTAAATAAGTGTGTGTTTTGTGTACTCTCTAATTCACATCATAAAACACAATACATATATTATAATAACGTCTAACAAAATATGCTGAAACTATTTTAATGGAGAATTCAGTCCATGATACTGAACAACTTTTCCCATGGAATATATATCCAGATATAAATAAAAAAAAATGCTATCTATAGAAACTCTGATCAGCTGATCGGTCTACTTATATGGGAGTTTTAAAAATATTTTTTTATATGTTTCTTGGGGAAAGTTGTTAAGTATCATGGATTGAATTCACCCCTAAAATAGTTTCAGTATATTCTGTTAGACCCTGTATAGCTAAAATGGTAACAGTCATAAATGTTTGGCGCTTGTAGTTGTAAAGTAGACTATATACAGGGTGGATGGAATAATAAATTTTATACGTTCTTGAAAAATCCACTTAAACTGGAACAGAAACACATTCCAGGATACTAACATTTTTACCCGTGTGGTTCCGGGTTAGAATAGACCTCTCCATCTCTTCCTGTGGATGTCGTAAGAGGCGACTAAAGGACTAAGCTTATGCTTAGTCCTTTAGTCGCCTCTCCTTCTCCTTCCTCCTTGGGAATGCAATTGTAGCACGAGATGTTTATACATCTCGTGCTACAATTGCATTCCCAAGGAGGGTTAACGTCAGGCCGCGGCCGGTTGTAAAACTTTTCGCACAAATTCATTCCCAAAGAAGGTTGACGTCAGGCAGGCGGCCGGTCGTAAAACTATAGCGAAATCATTTAAACTGTTCCGGCTATTTCTTTTCCATTTTGCAAGGTCTTTGGCATCCTTGGGCGACCATTGACATGCATGTTATATTTGGAGAAGAAAAAGCGGGAAGGCGCACCCCGGGCTCCGAAGCAGCACAGCTGAGGATGCAACCGGGAACGCATTTAGACGAAGCAGATTCCAGAATACTTACATCTGTGTAGACTTAAATCAATCGTTATTTCTATTGTATCTGGCTGAGTGTCTCGGAATGTGTTAAAATCTTGAAGAGCTATGTACTATACACCTTGTATATCTTACTGTACTTATACTTAAATATTAAAAACTCTATTCACTATACACTTTATTCGGAATTGTAGATGTGGCGTCCATAATAGTAAAACAATAATAATTAAATAACTTAAATATATTTTATAAGCGAATAATCAATGTAACAGATGCCTTTTTAGGCCTAAATATATGACACATTGTAATACATAATTAAATAATACTTAAATATTGAATCTCTACGATTCTGTTTAAATCTCGAAATTATTTTATTGTGATATAATTTTCCATGAAATCAAATATTTTATTTTTATCAATTGTGCTATATCATACGCTGTATTCTAAGTTGTGATTATTTTCGGAAACAGTTTCCACTGAGTATAGTAAATATATTGTTATACAAAAAGTGTTTTGTAATTTTGCTGTTAATCACATAATTACCTACTTCCTATCCGTAATGCAATCAAATGTATAATTGATAACGAAAACTCATTGCATAATTAAGTCAGGGTCATGTTCAATATCGTGTGTAATCTATAGGGTTACTCCAAAAGCGGTACGCAAGGCGAACGTAACTACATATCTGCGTTTTAGTGTCAAGCGACATTGAGCGTTAATACATAATGATAAAGTCTAATTTGGTTTGACATAAAAATAGGACGTCACTATCGGATGACTATCGTATTGTTGTATGGAGTAACCCCCCTGGTATTTACGTACACTAAGAGGTGAATATGAATTTAAATCGTTGCTGCCACCAACAATTAGCACACTAACTTTCAAGTCTGCAGGTTAATCCAAAAGCGGTACGCAAGACGTACGTAACTGCATATCCGCGTTTTAGTGTCAAGCTACATTGAGCGTTAATACATAATGATATAGTCTAATTTTGTTTGACATAGAAATAGGTCGTCACTTTCGGACGACTATTGTTTTATTTTATGGAGTAACCCCCCTTTTTCCTCAGCAAAAGGGATTTGGCATCAATTTCGTCTGATAGTAACCATAGTATGCCCTCAGTACATACACTTATTTCTATTTTGCATTTTGATGAAGAGAGTGATAGGTGTAGGTAGACGAAACGAGAGAAGTCTGTAAGGCAGAACAGCAAGTGGAGGTCCATATAGTCTCTGCCTACCCTTGTGGGAAACAGGTGTTATAATATGTATGCATGTACATTGTACGTATGTATGTAGGCATTTTGATGCGCTTACGCACCCAAACGCGCGAATTCGTTGTGAGTCAAGTTGATGCTGCAGCTGAATAAAAGGTTGATGAACTAAAAGAAGTTGACACAATGCGTCTTCGTGTCACTAATGATGATATCTAACTGCTTAGTGACGTGAATGCCCGATATCCATCCGAATTTCCCAGGCTCCGATCCCATTCGTCCAAACACCCTCACAAGCTGTCCATTCGGCTTGAAAACCTGTACTCTGCAATTTCCTGAGTCTCCGACTAGGATGAAGCCCATAGGGTCGACAGCTAGTACCTCCGCTTGTCTGAACTGTCCTTTTCTCTGTCCCATGGATCCAAATTCCAATATCTTTCCTTTGTCTAACTTATTATATACCTTAACCCTTCGGTTGCCGCTGTCGAGGACGACGACCCTGTCAGAAGTGACGGCTACGCTGGTGGGGGCATTGAACTCTGTGCAGGTGACCATAGTCACTTCCCATACTTTAGAAGGGTTGACCTGTTTCTTTGTCACTACTCCGAAGAAGTCCACGAATTTACCGTCAGGTTCGAGAACCTAGGAAAAACATAGATGAATTAATGAAAAACTCTTAATTGCACCAAACCATTTTTTTATGTAGGTAGTCATCATCATCAGGTCTTTTTAAGTCTACTGCAGAAGCACGATTTTTGTACTAGGTTACTCCAAAAGCAACACTACTTACGTACCTATGAAGCTACGTGCAAGCGTTGCAGTATCGACCAACAGTAAGCGCTACAAAATTATGATATTAGTCTAATTTGGTTTGACATTTAAATAGGACGACAATATCGGACTGCTGTCGTGTAATTTTATGGAGTAACGGTCTAGGAAACCGAACGCGGGAGTCGTACAAGGAATGATTTGCGCGAGCGTTTCCAAAGTGGCGCATTTTTGAATCGCTCGTATGCGAAGAATTTGCAACGAGTGATCTTGACCACTCGTTTTCGCTACAAATGTCAAAGAAACCTTTGTGTTGTTTGTCCAAAGAGCAAGAAAGGATGTGAACGGATGAAGGTCCTTTCCTGTTTGTCATTGAGAATCCGTTCTGTTTCACGCTGCTTTTTTATTCACGTAGAATTTTTTTGAAAAACATTTCTGGGTGACGCGACGGTTTTTAAACTACACATTGTGTTACAGACTTGTGGGTGTGTTGGTATTTTGTGAATTGGAAATCGAGCGGTGACTTGAAAAACTACACATTTTGTGTTTTGCTGACGTCCCCGTTGAAGAATAGGTCTCCAGGCTTGTTGCCTTATTCCATGCAGAATATCTTACCTGTACTCTATCATTCCCAGTGTCAACAACATAGATATGGTGCTGTGCGTTATCAGTGGCGATTCCCTCGGGAGAACGGAACATTCCCTCACGGCTGCCTTTCTGTCCGATGCACCGTAAGTATTCGCCGTCCTTGGAGAATACGTGGACACAGTGCTTCCATTTGTCTATAAACGATATTGTTGGTCACAATAGCTTTAATTAAAGTATGTGGATGACATTATACAGGGTAACTTTTTAAACAAATTATTGGAGCAAGTCCAGTCTATGTACGAGTATCTTTTCAACTAGGTCCTTTCCATTAAAACAACGAAAATAAAAAAAAAGAATTCACCTTACCTTACAAAACATCTCTCAGCCAACCAAACGAATATTGTATGGGAGAACGAATTTATTTTCGATTTTCAATATTTTGTTTAGTAAAAAGTGGTTTACTATTTATTATTTTCTGAACTTGCTTCAACAATTTAGTCGATTGTTAAAAATACATTCTTTATATTAGGAACAGAACGTGGCGTGAATATACGAGTACTTATGGTTGGTACATAGAAGGAGATCAGATAGTGAAGAAGTAAGAAACATATAGGTAGGTACTATTGCTGAGGTAAGCCGATAAATAATCAGAAAGAGAGGGACGATAAGAGCTTTCAGCACAAGTAACGTGGAATTTCATCAGCAATTTTGACTTGGACTACTTTGATACGATATCTGCTAAGAGGAAACATAGGTACCTATATATTAAACTCGAAATTAGCGTTAATACCTGTAACATAGATCTCGCCTAAGCTCTTCATAAAGGCAATGTGTACGGGGCACAACATCTCTTCATGGACTAAGCGCGTCACAATCCTGGCCTGTGAGCGTTCCACCACCATCACGCTGTGGGAATCCATGCCGCAGATGTAAAGATGGCCGCTCCAGGGCGCGATGCCTACGCCGCACGGTCTGGATGTCTTCTTCCATGTGTAGTGAGGGACGAAGTTGCGGGACCTAGGTATATACCACACATTTTTAAATAATTTTTGGCAACTTTAGGTAAACCTTTACCGGCACCTACAGAAAATCTAGGTCTATGCTTGTACTGTTATTATGTATCAGGCTGGATTAACACTTAAGGTAACTTTAATTTTACCATTATATGCGATAAACGGGTAACTCAGGTAAAAAGTCAGCTGCTGGCCGACATGTTTCGAACTCATCTGGAGGCCTTCCTCAGGGCAAATGCGACTCGCGACGCATACATGAAGACGTCCCGAAATAATTTTATAAATGTAAGCAGGTAAACCACGACCTACTCATAAGAGTGCCTTATTATGTGGATTTCTTAAAGCACTGGTCCACACGGGCCTTGCGTCGTCGCAACGCAAAAAATTTGACGCATTGCTAACCACACAGGCTCAGCATCATAACAGCTTTGCTACAATGTATTCGCAATGAGAGAGAGATAGAGGTCCATCTGTAATTACAATTGACAGGCTAAAACCAGCATACATTGCTCACGACGACTGTACTTTGCCAAGTGGTGCCACTAAGGCGTGTGAAGACAAGCCTCGACAAACTCGTTGTGGCAGAAAAGTACATTTTCGTGAGTTTAAAAAGGGGGGGGGGAATAATGTGGTCGTACTGATGCGACCTCAAATTGAGAAAGACTTTTTATTGTATATATTTTATTCGTTGTCCAGACGACTGAGTTTTGTTTATCTGGGATATGTCAGTCAATAAAAAATTATATCTATTTTTCAAATCCAACTAATTATTTTCTTTAAGTATTTATTTAGTACATGAACACCTACACAGTCAGTTGTTTGCGCGCTTCGTCGACGCAACGCGCCGTGTGGACTCGCTTTTGTATGGGAACTTCATTCCATATTTTTTTACGTCAATGTTTTATTCTGCGCTTTATGTTACTTTAAAAAATTTACTTTTGAGTTATTTTTCTACCTATAGTGCTGTATCAAGGAAGATTCGCTCTCCAACGGGTCGTTTTGCTTGAACCCATCAGGCACAGGATCCTCAGATTCCGCGTCTAGAGGAGTAGCGTCGTCCTTCTCTATGCGGAAATTCTCCCTGTCGAATACGAAATGTTCGGTGTCCCATTTCGACACGTCAAGGAGGATTTGTAAGGCGTTTTGATGCAAATTCACGAATGTCGATACCTGGAAATATCGAAAATGTATTTTTTTGTCCGCGTAACATAACACTTCTTTCTTCACGTTCACATTCACACCTAGACATACCTAAAAATAAACCGGCCAGATAATCTAATACTTAGGTCAAATTAGTCTCAAGCTTTACTAAATCCATGCTAAGTAGTTATTATTTAAGATAAAATCTTATTTTTTATTATTTATATAATGTGTAGGTCTATCTATCTACATAATTACCTACTTAGATATATTTCCGTTATCAGCTTATTCACACAAATCACACACGACAAGATAAAAATAGTTTTTATTGAAATGCAACATATCATATTTCTGTTTGTCATTATTTTTCAACAAGTTTATTAACAATTATAGTTACTATAATAAAAGAATTAGGTATTCTGCCGTAGCTTCCGAGAAAATGGTGAAACAATAAGAACTTTTTATTATGCACGCACGCTTTTTTAACGTTTCACTAGTGGATAGATTTGGTTTAGGGGAGGCTATAATAAAGATCTCTACTAGGTAGGTACAATACAATACAATACCCTTTATTGCACAAAAGTAAAAAACAGGACATAATTATCTTAGAAACTAGGAAATGCGCAAAAGGCGGCCCTAATCGCTAAGCAATTAATAGGAAAGGGATAAAAAATTCAAAACGCTTAAATATTTTTCTGCTGCTTTTCCATATTTTTTTTTTAACACCTTTGCTCATTCACTGGTTTTAGATACAAAGCAGCCTATAAAACACGCGTGTGTTAGAAACGCAAATAGTGAAGTTATATTTTCTATAACACACGATTTGGTTTTGCGAAAGAAAGGGACAGAATTAATGGTAAATCCAGTATGAATGAGAGAGTAAGAAAGTTTGACAGTTGTGTGTGAGCGAGATAGTTAGATAACATAAGGTGAAGGTTAGACAAAGAAAAAGAATAAATCAGACATCGAACGTCCTACGTCATCGTTGTTTCAATATTATCTTTTTATCTTACATACGCTTCAAATTGTTTGTTTTTTCTTCAAATTTCGAATTCGCATGCTGCGCGGCGCCGTCCAGTTGAGTTTATTTAAAATCAAAAATATCAGTTTATTAGGTATTTTCCCCCGCAAGTATGTTGAAAAACGTCGTACGATATACGTGCGTATATTGGTTAAACACACTCAGCATCTAACGCCCTCGCGTTCGCTCGGGCTGATATTTCGCTTCGTGTGTTATAACCACCATAACGCACTTATATCGTAATGTACTATAACTTTATTACAAACGTAATAGGCCGACTTAAAGCCATAGGCTTTATCTATAAATATCAGTCTTTTCTGTAAATAATTCATTTAATATCACGTAAAATTAACTCCCATACAGCTGACATCACCATTTCTTTTAATATTTATTTTATAAAGTAAAGAGGAATGTTATTCCTAAGAGCAGAAAAATAAACTTACAAGCGTTTTAAAAATTTTCATCTCCATATTGCCCAAAACATGTTAAGCATATTTAACAAGAATTGTTCAATTTACCGTAGTTTTATCATCAGTAATTTTCTGAGGCGCCATTGCTTGTGTAGCAACAGCAGTGGCTTCATCTAGTGAGGTTTTGAGTGCTAGAGCGCAGAGGTCACCAGATTTTTGAAGATCATCTGTTTCTTCTAGAAGCCTTACTCTGGATTCTATAATAGCATTGATCTTCTCATCTGCTGCAATTTCGATTTGCTCTGTGATGCGTTCGCAACGGTCCTGAAAAATTTATAAGTAGGGTTTTTCTTGAATAGGTAAATAAGTAAAATACCGAAGTAGATAAGTAGTAGAAAGCCTAGCAACTTGAGAATGAAATGAGACATGTATTATTTACAAACATAACATGGAAATTTTGCTCTCTAATGATAATAATATGGACCAACGGCTTTCCGTGCCGACAGAATAATGGCTATACCCAATCTCCCAGGGAATTACAAACATTGAAGCGATTTGAGCCTTCAAAACTACTCACCTTGAAATGCTCCATTTTGTGGTCAAGTCTTCTGGCAGCGGAATCTAGCTGCTTCAATATAGATGCTACTTGAGTCCTCATGTCGTCCAGATGCTGTGACCAACATACCCGACAAAACACCTATATAATAAAATAGAGCGGTGAAACATTTTGTCAAATCATAGGGTTTATTATTAGAGAGAGCCATCTGATGCTTTCTCATCTTTCGCTCGAAGAGTGTACCTACTTAGGTATATGTCATCGTATGATTTTGAACAGCGATAATTCATAAACTATCTCGCAAGATTGTGAACCCTGCGGCATGCCTATAAGTGCAACCTGCATTTGTAACACAATTTAACAGGTTTCATATACAATTTTAGAAGTCATCACCTGAATTGAAAGTGGCATGGCGCTAGAATAACCAGTATAAGCCGCTCGCTGGAATAACCAGTACGTGCCTTCTAAAAGTTCAATCATGTATTACTCACCAATTTACAATGCTGACAATGAGACGTATCCGAATTATCGCATATAGTCTGACAATGCGAACATCTTACTCCAGCAGCGAAAAGATCCACACTCACACCATTAGTAGTTGGCGTAGGTGGAGTCTCCACCTTCTCTACGCCTTTGCTGGTTATACCGACTATTTGCAGCAGGGAGTCTATATACAGGTTTGACGGGAGGTCATTAAGGAAGTTAGGTCCTGTGACTTGGATCTTGGTTCTACATATTGGGCACTCGATGATAGGTGCTATGGAAAAAAACGAATAGGTATTCAGATGAGCTATACCATTTTTTGTGTACTCGTAAATGGAATCTGATGGGTTAAATTAATAAATAGAAGTAGTTATAAAAGGCTTGGATTTTGAAGGCGCTTATGAATATGAAGATTTGTTTTTAAAGAAACTCAACTACTCGATCAAAAAGAACAGAGAGCATAGGAAATACTGACCATTGTTGTAAACACTGAGGCAAGCCAGGCAAAACGTATGCTGGCACGGCAACATCTTAGGGTTGTAAAGAGTCTCCAGACAGAGCGGACATTGTATCAGGTCTTTGATACCTGTGATGGAGCCCCTGAAAAAGAGGTCAAAGTTGTATTAAATGCAATAGTAAGTGCATGTAGTTGTATCAATGCAGAGTTAGTTATTTTGACGTTTGTTGAATAGAGGCACGAATCGTTGCGATTAGATTGCCATTAAAGATTGATATATATATATATATAATGATTGAAGTTTTGATGACAAGATCAAGAACAAGACAACATACCTTAAATTATGCCACAACCAAATACTTTTTGATCTAAGTTATACTTAGACGATGACCTTAAATATTCAAAGGCGATAAGATACTTAGTAAATTTAGAATTTTCCTACCCGAATTTAGTTGTGTTTTTTATTTTTTAAAGCGGTGGTGGCCAAGCGGTTAAGGTAATGTCAGTGCGTCTGAAAGACACGAATTCAATCCTCACTAGGCGCTACTTATACCTTTGAGTTCGTACTCAGGTAGGGTCATTTGCAACTACCACCAGTTGCTTCCGGTGGAGGAGAGAGACCATCGTGAGGAAACTTGCACACCGACTATTAATTCAAGCTATTGAATAAATATTTGATACTTGATTCTTATTGTTACCCAGACTGTTGATGTATGCTGTACTTTACTTTACTTTCTACCTAGAGGATAGGTATTTCAAATAGTCTTTGTCTTAGTTTCTTACGTAATGCATTTATTTTATTAATAGACATAAGTGATTCTCAGGCTTGTTAGAAAGCCGGTATACCAGTGCTCGCCGGATTAAATTTATCAAAAATTAATCGCACATTATAACGCTATCGGCATGGATTCCTTCAATCATGACTAGATTGATCAAAACATACGATAAAAAGGAAGAACCGGCTTCAATCGACCGCGAATTCGGAACAATAATGTTATGAAGTTTGTTGGGTAAAATTACAAATATACTTATGGTTCCAAAGTTTAGGTTCCTAATACTTCTTCTAGGGGTAATGTATTCATGTTATTTATAGTCTAAGTCCATGGTAAATTTCTGACCTGCAAATATTCCTTGAAAAGAGTTAATTTTGATCTTTCTTCTGCTTTTCCTTGAGATAAGATATAGGTATGGAAAGGCTCACCATTTACTATTTTAGGTAAATTAAAGTACCGAAAATAGGGAAAACATTAGGTATCGCTGTCTGCAAAAGGCGCCAACCGGCAGTTTTTTTTTTAAATTTATACGTAGTCATTCGCTCCAGGACTAAAATGATGGACGTGGGGAGAAAGGCAGTTAAGCTCAAGTGGGACTGGGCCGGTCATGTCTGCAGGATGCAATAGGTGGGCAAAAATAACCACGGAATGGGTCCCATAGGCTGGCGACGAAAAAGAGGCCGCCCAAGAACACGATGGGCAGACGAACTAACGGCATACAGGAAGGACTGGAGAACTGTCGCCACTAATAGAGATATATGGAAGGCTGGAGGGGAGGCCTTTACTCAACAATGGGACACTATAGGCTAGAAAATAATGCGTGGTCCTTGCCGCCGGAAGAAAAATATTAAAACTATTGGACTCGGCAACTGGGACCGCAGTCCGATTAATTGCGGTCCTAGTTGCCGGTAACTTCTTTTAAACTACATACATCAAATAAACCTATTCCTATATATATAATATATAGAATAGATAGCTTTACATAGTTTAGAAATACTTACTGCCTAGGTCTTGTATCTGTTGAGTTTGCTATTCTGGTGACAACATTAGCTAGCATAGACGATTGATTTCTAGGCACAACAGGAACTGGGGCGTTTGTCGTGACTGGTGACCTCTGGGGCGTAACTGGTGAAAAGTGCGCTCCATCGTCAAGTGACTTCTGGCTATTCCAACGCTTTAGAGTAAAAAACGATGGTTTCTTTTTTAATTTTTCAGCCATTATCACACCACTATTCCAATCGAAATGTAAACGGTGAATGATTGTTATCAATGAGCTTTATCAGGTATTAAAGGGTTTATCATTTACTTTTCAAATCTCGACGCTAATATCTATTAATTGGTGATTAACTGATGTTTTGTTATTGATAACCTAGGTATATGTACCTTATTATTCAAATAAGTGAACTAACACACGTAGGTACATGGGTAACTACGCATCTGCTTTGATGGAAGGTTTCCTATTTGTCCTTTATTTTTGAAGTGTATAAAAGAATAAGGAGACTAAAGTAAGCAAAGAGCAAAAATTGAAAATTATAAATCTAAGGTAAAGAGAAAGGTACTCATAGCATAAAGATATTTTTACATGCATTTTGGATAATTTATAAAAGTATTGATCATAAAAAGCCAAAATAAACTCACATTGAAATCGAAAACGAAACAATAAAGTTTGTTATCTCGTTTCGGAAATATATTCTTGAGATATGTCCTGGAAATAATTTTGGGGGTTTACATCTTGCGACGTCATTTATGGTTATAATATCACGGAATACAGAGGTTAATATAGTTAATATAGTCTCTGTGACGTAATATTATTATTCTTGCCTCTAAACCAAATGGTCTTCAACTTCAAGATGGTAAACGGTATTTTTCAAATTACCCTGTATCTAGGATATTTATTGGTAAAGGTACACACGTAAAGATTTAAAGGAACTTTCTCCTAACATACAGATTTTGCCTAGTTTAGGAGACAGGGCTGTAATTGATATTATGTAAAAACTGTTATGGTCAATAAACATCTTTATTATTATTACCTATATTCATTGTTCTGGTTCTTGAATGTTTATCTATATATGTATTTATTATAAAATATAGTATTGTTGAGTTAGTATCCCATAACACAAGTTTAAAACTTACTTTGGGGCTAGCTCAATCAGTGTGATTTGTCCTTATATATTTATTTATTATTGTTTATTTATTCACCTAGAAAGGCGTGGGGGTAATGTGTTAAGCGGGACATGATGGACAGAGGGGTTAGTTTAGTACAGATATAATAAATGATAGAAAACGATGGAGAGAGTTGACATACAGAGCCGAACCCAAATAGGGAGAAGGCTAGGAAGATGATGATGATGACTATTATTTATAGTGGACAATCTTTGGAAGGCACGTGAAACTGTTGTAATATCTAGCTAGATGACATTCGTTAAGCTATGTCAGATGTCTAAGTAGCTATAGGCAGCTTGAAAATTCATGTGCAGCTGACATAAAGGACATGATAGGTACAATAGTGAAATGTAGTGTCAAAATGTTTTAAACGATTTTAAATTGTTTGGTTGTTTCTTACTCAATCGCGCAAAAACGGCTTAACGGTTTGAAATTTGGCATGTACCTGGATTACCATATATCCATATATGCTACTTTTTATTCTGAAAAAAATGAGAGGTTCCCGTGGTATTGCCAAGTAACGTTGTACGTGCCTATCTAACTTACGGCTTTATGTAGTAGTAGTAATTCCTCAGACCTAGATACAACTCAAAACCAGCAAACACGTACAAAATACAACGTAATATCAAGAAAAAAATAGCAAACATAAATAAACAAACGAATGGAGAACCTCCTCCATTTTTAACATCGCATTAAAAATGCCCATCCTTGACATCTTTCCGTGTAAACAAACTTGTAGAATACTTACGTGAAAGTTATCAAAGGATGTAGGCTTCGAGGCTGCCATATTTTAGGACCGGTAACGGTACAACAGGTGAGGAAAAATGCAGATGATGCGCCTGCGACGGTTTGCTCATCCGCGCCATTTTGATTGCTCGTAAGGTCGTAATAAAACTCCCAATTTTATTCGCGGCAATAAAATGATGGTGTATGGTGTGTGTGTGCCACTTTTTTGAGGTTATGTTTAAGGTTCTTTATCTGCCCCCGTTGCATGGAATACGAGTAGGTAGGTGATATTATAACTGATAACGCTTATCGAGCGCTACACGATGGACAATAAAGATAAAATAAAAAATAATAATTTAAGTTTGAGAGGCCCATCTAGTGGCCACACCTGCCTTCAAGTCAGACCTGCCTGTCAGTAAATTATGGCAAGTGACGTAGTTCCTATTACAATAGCCCGCAGTTTCAATCTAACCCAACATCATTCCATTCCTTTTTCTTGCCAAAATATATCCTTCTCCTGACAAAACCTGTTTAAGGATATTTTTCATTGGCAGGTATATCCAAGTATGAAATTTGCCGGGAGTGCTACATAACACCAATTTCTTCAAAAGGGCCTCTACGTGATGGATCTGTAACCCCACGAAAGATCTGGCTGAAAAGAAGGACTGGCGTGAAAAGACCCGTGAAGCGAATCCAAAGAGATACAAATATAGCTGGCTGGCTTATCTACGGTGCATGCTACGGAAACTGAAAAGGAAAGAAATATGTAAAGCAGTTCTGAAAATAAATTTCTTTTGACTGCCAATCAAGTTTAAAAAAACAGTTTGTAAGTAAACCTATTAAAAGATTAAAAAGAATTGCCTGTTTCAAATACGGATGTGAACTAAATACATATTTTTGACTCATGAGTTAGATTATTGAAAAATATTGTTTGATTGGGCAGATGACTGGGTCAAAAATTAATTATTTGGTATTGTTAAATGAATAAAACGTCACAAAATAGTGTCTTTTGTCATTGATCATACCCTTTTTCAACATGATTATAGATTTTTAATGCAGAAACACTGATATTATAGGAGCGCTATTTGACTCCAAAAATCTATGACGTCACGGTTTTGTAATTCATACAAATCCCATAGAAAATGTTTGTTTTGACGTTTAGAAAACAGTGTCTGATTTGACTTCTTGTCATCTAGCGGGATGACCGAGCAAGCGAAGCGTCTCAGTTTCGAGTCTTTGGAGATTGGGCAAAAATGCGTTTGTCCGCCAGTTTGTCGGTTAGTTCTCGCCTACAGGTCGCATTTCTCAACCGATTCTCATGAAGTTTTATAAGCAGGTTCGATAATTATATATGTAAAATTTTTTGCCAATTCAGTTTTTGGACAATTTTCAACATGACGGAGATATTGGGGGTTTATGACTTGAAAATAATCATATTTCAGCCATTTCGAAAACTTTTCAAATATGTCATAATACTTTTTATTACTCTTATTAAAAGACGCAACTTTTTTGTCTGAACAACTTTTTTATCCGATAAACTTCAACGGATGGGGGTGAGTCGTGAGGTTTACAGCTCACAGACCCACTAGTTATTGCTTTTGTCTAATTAGCAATAATGACGAACATACAGCGCATTTAAATTTCGAATGACGTCATGATCTCCCCACTCTAAAACTTCGATGCCCTGTACTGTATCTTTGTGAATTTTCACCATTTTGATAAATCGAAAAATATGGGTCTATTGTTTTTGGATTAATCTAACTGCCGGATTAAATGAAAAAAAAAACGACGGGTTGCACTCCGGGAGTGCCGGCAGAAGTGAAAACTTGAATATTAATGTTGTGCGTTTTTGATATTTTGGCATGGCTAGGGATTTTGCACGAATTGCTTTAATTATAAGTATAAAAGTACTATCACTTATGTGGTAGAATACAATATTTATTTATTGCGCTATCGTACACAAACATGACAATTTATATTACATTAAAAAGTTTATCTCTCAGCTAACCGAAACAGCAGGCGCAGGCATACATTTTCGCCGCGCCGTAGAAAGAGAGGGGGATACTTCCTCTCCTACGCCGCGCCGGCTGTCTACTCTCCATCCGTCTTACGAATTTTCGATCAGGACACGTGTCCTGACGCGAGTTTAAATTTTTTTACCCATTTCAAAAAAAGTGCACAACGCCGCTAAAGAAGTTTTCACTTCAAAAAAATTCTGACCCAGTCTACATCCCTATTACAAAATATACCTCAGTAGGTATACATATATTGTAATAGGAATGTAGACGTATACGTGTAGTGTAGGGATGTATACGTCAGTACGTATAGACCTAAAGTAGATTTTAATAAAATATCCGTTTTTGCAATGATCAAGAAAATTGGTATCTAAATTAATGTTACGTACTATGTACAGTGTGTACTGTTTTACTACGAGTTACCGTATCGGGTAACGGAGTGTGAAGTGTCGTAAAACGGAGTATACGTTTTATTAAAATTGAAAAGGTCATTTTTGCTACTGCTTAGCATAAAAAATTCTTGAGCTTCTCCGTGCTTCGGAGGGCACGTTAGGCTGTCATTACTTGTCTTTATGCAGCTTGATAAATCTGACACCAGTGTTGGCCACTTACATACACGAAAAATAAAAATTTACTCGTCCCGATCAAGAGCTAGAAAAATATATACGATATATAAATGATATCGCTATATCAACTTTGAAGGGTACCTATTTATAATGTAAGCTATCTATAGTAACCGTGTTAAGCACAGTCACAGGTATGGTTTATCCGGCAGATTGAGACTCGCTGCGGCAATGACATGTTGTAGACGGCAAACCGGCGTCATTTAAGGATCGCGCTACACTGCAGTGGCAGCGACGCGACAAGCAGTTTATTAACAAGTAAACTATAAACTTTATGTACAATGTCGTAAGATATAGAATGCTTCATAGAATGAACGGGTGCGACTGCTCGCCGCGTATCTTATGACATAGTACATAAAGTTTATTATGTTATACAGGGTGACTTTTTATTAACTGGCAACATTTTTGGAGCAAGTTTAGTCCATGATACTGAACTACTTTCTATCGATAAATAAAAATCGATTAAAAGTTTTCGTCCTTTCATAAAAAATCTTCCTAAATTTTTTTATCGATTTTTAATAACTTTCTTTATAGAAAGTAGTTCAGTATCATGGACTGAACTTGCTCCAAAAATTTTGTCAGTTAATAAAAAGTCACCCTGTATAGTAAACTGCTCGTCGCGTCGCTTATAATAGCCATACAATTGGATAAGCGATTGCTAAAATTTTATTGATTTAAGTGGTGAGAATTTTTATGTTGATTGAATTAATTTCTCCTGGGTTAATTTATTGCAGCGAACTATAATACTATGGAAGCATAATTAGTGCACAAAATGACCTACATTCAAGTAAATCTCTTATACCGTTATTGACGTTATCAGTGGCTGCTGTTTGACGCTGCGTCAAAGCGGATTTTAGCGGACAGTTGTCGCTGCGCCATGCGACAGTCACTTTATATAAATTTCATGGTACCGTTTTGCGTGATGTGATGATAATGTTTGAAATTGCTCTTCAATTGTATTTTATTTCGCTGATTTATTGAGTTAAATCTATTGGTGATGAAATTGAAATCGAATAATATTGCAAAACATTATTATTTATTTAATTTATACCACTAACCTCGAGTCACGCAAATGGTAAATCGGATCCACTTTCATTGGTAATTCTGACGGGTTCCTTGGGGTCAGGAGACAGGATTCTCACGGAAGGCTCTCGTTTCAGGTTTAGCCAGTTCTCGGTTCTTGTAGATCAAGGTTAGGTCATTGACACATTTAAGTACATGGTTTCATTCATGCTATCTACAGTGTGGAATATAACTACCCAAAGACTTGTACCTAGTTGGAGGTTTTATTTATTGCTAGGTACTGTAGATAGCTGACGCCCGCGATTTCGTTCGCGTATAGTTTAAAAATGATATAAACTTTTTTTACTGACATCAGATTTTAATTATACAAAGCCTACCTACGACCTACTTATGTTGCCCCAAGCTATAAATCACTTACGTTTAGTAGTTTTGGAGATTAGCGTGGCAGACCGTCCGACAGACAAAACAGACAAAAAAATTAAAAATATAATTTTGTGCTCTGTTGCTATTTTCTTATATATTTATTATTTATTACACTTTATTGTTCCAAAGTAAAATTAACTTTTAAAAAATGAACAGCATTTTCTTCTTGTCAACCAAAGGGATAAACAGAGAAAATAAAAGAATTGTGTGGCGCAAAAAAGGAAAATACCTACAATGACTACCGTTGTACTACACAGAAATACTTTGTATGAACATATACACGACCTCCGTGGCGTAATGGTTAACACGCTAGACCGCTAATCCGGACGTTCTGGGTTCGATTCCCAGCCAGGGCAAGTTGGAAAATAGCCTTTTTCAAATTGTTCTGGGTATTGGGTGTTTATCTATATATGTATTTATCATAAAAATATAGTATCGTTGAGTTAGTGTCCCATAACACAAGTTTAAAACTTACTTTGGGGCTAGCTTCAGTGTGATTAAAAAAAAAAAAATACATACCTAATAAAATTTTACTACATAAATATTATACTATAGGTACATACCATTATATAAATATAATATTATGTTCAATTTTGAGAACTGAATGATGATGACTTTACAAAGGGAGTTCATAAGGTGAGCGTGAACTTTCCTCTAAAGAGAATTTTGGTGGAAATTTGTCTGAAGTCAACGGGTAAAGCATTCTGTTAGTCTTTTCTTAGCGCTTTATTTAGTGTGATATTTGTACAGTGTCCGTTTATTTTTGTAACTTTATTAAGTATATAGGTACATAATGAAATGTTTGCAATGCCTGTAAGAAAATTTCGTCTTTATAATATACAGGCTGACTTTTTATCCACCTGCAATTTTTTTGGAGCAAGTTCAGTCCATGATACTGAACAACTTTCGATAAAAAAAGAAATTAAATATCGAAAAAAAAAATTTTCGTCCTTCCATACAAAATCCGTTTGGCTGAGCGTTGATTCGTATGGGAGGTCGAAAATTTTTTTATTGATTATTAATAACTTTTTTTATACAAAGTTGTTCAGTATCATGGACTGAACTTGCTCCAAAAATTTAGCAGGTGGATAAAAAGTCAGCCTATATACAAAAAGCAAAAAATCAGTAGAGTTGCAACTCTACATGTTAATATCAATTATTGTTTTTGAAGTAAGTAGGAGGACTGCCTCCGCGGTCCAGTGGTCAAGGCGTTTGCCTTGTGATCCGGAGGTCATGAGTTCAAATCCCACTGGGAAGCATACTTTGTGAAAAATTGTTTCCAGTCTGTTTAGGATATATTTATATATATATATATATAATATTGCAGCCTTGAATCACCTGATTATCCGAAAAGAAAGATGATTCCGTGCTTCGGAAGGCACGTAAAGCCGTTGGTCCCGAACGCCATCTAGCGTTTGTACCTATCCTAGGATTGGTTCTGGTCTACCCTTTGGGTTGCGGGGGTCAGACGGCAGTCGCTCTGTGTAAAAAACCAGTAACCTCGTCAAATCACCTAGGTAAGGTAGCGGACTCCGGGCTCTGAAGCGTTACCGCTGACGATGCAACCGGGAATACGCTCGAATGATGATGATTGTTTTTGAAGTAGGTAGATTGCAACAGTTAGATGCTGGAGATGAGACCCCTGCCCAGTGATAAGACGTGCCAATGTGGGTTAGGTTATTTATTTTACTACCATATATCTCACTGCTGCACTGGGGAAAGGTCTCCATTGAGAATCACATGTTGCTCTTTTGTTTTTTTTCTTTATATTCTTCCATATAACACACTCCTATTGGTTGCAATAGTATACCGCCTCTTTGCTTACTTTAAAAACCAAACAGTTAACTTTTTGTGCGTTGAAACTTTAAACAAATTGGCTAGTTCGAAAATCAGTGGAGTTCATCTCAACTATTATACGTGATCTGAATTAATTCTATAAGATGTTTCTAGGACGGCAGCAGGATTATGGCATCCTTAACTTTGACTCACAAAAACATTTCCGCGAAATAAGTACGTTCACATCTGTGTACCTAATAAAAGTACAAAATAATTTTCCACCAACGAAAAATAATTTGTTGCAGCGGCTGCGGCAATAATATATACATATTTTTTTATATTATGTATTTATGTGTACTAATCTGTCAAGAGAGTACCAGGAAAAGATCAATAAAACACAAAATGTTAAAATAGGGATGATGACTGGGTCAGAAAAGTATTATTTTAATTAGTCCGTTAGTTAGATTATCCAAAAATAATGTACCCATATTTTTCAGTTTACCTATAAAAAAAGTAAAAATTCACAAGATACAGAGTATCTAAATTCCAGAGTGGGGGCTTGTGACGTCACCGATGTGTAAAAATCGTACGAAAGCGTGACGTTATGCGAAATTTAAATGCGCTTTATCTTCGTCATTTATTGTTTCTCAGAGAAAAAATATAAATAAATATATAGGGATAAATCACACTGATTAAGCAAGCCCCAAAGTAAGTTTTTAAACTTGTGTTATGGGATACTAACTTAACGATACTATATTTTAAGATAAATACATATATAGATAAACACCCAAGACCCAGGTCAATTTGAAAAAGGCCATTTTTCCAACTTGCCCTGGCTGGGGATCGAACCCAGAACCTCCGGATCAGCGGTCAAGCGTGTTAACCATTACGCCACGGAGGTCGTCTATATGTGTACAATATTTTTTAATAATCTAACCGATGGGCCAAAAATATTTTTTCTGTCATCATGCGGATGGAGTACAGTTCTCGCTGCGAATTCTCCTTTATGTCTTCTACCGAATGGAAACGGGTGCCACGAAGTGATAATTTGAGTTTAGGAAAAAGAAAATGGTAGCATGGAGCCATATCTGGTGAATAAGGTTGATCGATGATATTTGTGGAGTTTTTGGTCAGAAATTCGTTCACAATTTATTGTGAACGCAAATATTCGTGCTATTAGGGTACTGATGCATCTCGAACTCCGCTCCAAAATGGAAAAAAGTAATACCAATCCAACAACAAAAAAATTGAATTTGGAACCATAAACAAAATCATTCATTCCCTATACTTTTTTGACTGAATGTATGTATGTATAATATATGCTTATCTTTAAGCGCCTATCGCTAATAATTTTTTTTCTGTTCTTCCTAAAGGCTGACTAGTAGAGAATGTATTAGCTTTAAGTCCACCTTTTGTACCATTGTGGAGCGCCTTTTGTACCAAAGATTTAATAAATAAATAATACGGAACCCTAAAAATGGTCAATAGCTAAAAAGTTTTTGTAAAGTCTATTCAAAAATCGTATGTATTTTCGTGTCATTTTATAAGTAAGTATGTGAGATAAAGTAACTAGCCAAGTGCGTGTCGGGCCACGCTCAGAGTGCTTCTGAACTTTACATAATTTGATATATTTACCACCATTAACATTTTTAACAAGTTACAAATTCATCTTGATAAATTTGTTGGATGGATGGATACACTGTTAAAAATTATGTAATTTTACATGCAAAAAAATTACATAAAACTATAAAATCTAGGAAATTTAGGGAAAAATATGAAATTTTAATTTTTTTTTCATTTTTACATATTTTTCCGTAAATTTCCCAGACTTTTTGGGAATTTTACAGTTTTATGTAATTTATTGCATGTAAAATTACATATTTTTTAACAGTGTAATTTAAACAAAAAATTTCAAGTAGGTATATTTTTTTCTAAGCTAACTTATCTTAGATCAGTAAGTTCAGTACATATATCACGATTTATTTAGACTTTTTACCTACTATCTACTTCATGTTGTGATTACATGACAACACGAATCCTATTTGCCAGCTTGTCCAGTTATTTTCTAATGATTGTTCAGGCTAATTTCTCATGGGAGATTAGAGGGCTTTTCCGTTGACATGGCAGATACGTGTACTTACATAGATAAATATGTATTTTTTGTTTATGATCAAAATTTCATCTATTCAGTATTCACTTACTTAGTAAATTTTGTTTCATTTATCGCTTTGTCTTTCTAGATTAAAAGTCAAAGTTTGAACTGGAACGTCAAGAAAATGTTGCGTAGGTACAAAGGACAAATTACTATAACCTTAAATAGGTACCTTCTTTTTTGTCTTCTTCTTTGACAGCCTACTTCATTTATTGCGCACGGTTTCAAGTTGTCACATCAGAACAAAAGCCTTGTTATGAAAAAGCCTATTCTATGGAAATAAGTCGAAGCAAGACTTACAATGGGAAGATATCTACCAAAGATCTAGTACGAGTGTCGAGTAGGCACCCACTGTGCTAAATAAAATGATAAAATATCATCAATTACATACAAAATCAAACAACCCATTAACCCACGCCAAGAAATCGTTGGTCAACAACAAAAATCCTAATTTGCTAGAAATTTAATTGCCAGCACTCTCTACCAATTTGTAGTTAGTACATACATGACTATGACACGTTTCCATATGTATCGAACAAGTATTGACGACAGTTAAACGTGAATTATTTCTCAAAGAAGGCATATCCGCTTACTTTAAAACAATGCGTTTGTAGTCTAAAATCCCACGTACACGATTTTTTCTGAACCAGAATATTTGTATTTTTGAAAAGTACCTATATAAGTAGATTAATTAAATAAATGAGACAACGGGCTTGACAGTGGTCAAACTCAAGCCCATCCAAATGTATGAAAAACAAACAAGTTTGAAACGCATACGAATCTTCTAGAAGAAATGCTCCACACTTATGAGCTAATAATGTATTTGACAAGTAGGTATAGCCTTAACAATTTTTCTGGGAAGTAAAGACACAGAGTTTTTGGCGGGAAGTCAACGGGTTCAGTTGGGGTTTTGATTTAGTTTATTTAGCAAATTGATTCTAGTGGACTTTATAATGTGAAATTAATGTAGCCAGCCAGCCAGAGCAAAATGGAAAATGGTATTTTTCAAATAACTGTCTTGGTTCTTGGTTTCTTATTTATACGAGTATATTGTATCGTTAAGTTAGTATCCCATAATTAATACAAGTTTGAACTTATTTTAGAGCAAGCTCAATCAGTTTCATTTGTCCTTATATATTTATATTTATGTATTTATATATTAAGTTCTACGAATTTTGGTTTGACATTTAAAAACGATTTCAAAAAAGGAGAAGGCAATTCGACTGTATGTTTGTTTTGTATGTTTGTTACATGATATCTTCGCCAATTGTGAACCAATTTTGATAATTCTTTTTTATTTGAAAGCCTTTACTACCTACCAAGTTTGTCCCATATTAATTTGGTGAAGAAATGATGAAGAACTTTGAAGATATGAAAGAAACTAAAAAAAAAGAGTCGGTTGTTTTTCTTTGTAAAAAAATATATAATAATACGACGAAACTATCCTATCGGACGGCTTTCAAATTGTGTTATAGAGTTACGTCCCTGATATACTAAATTTATTTTGGAATCGCTCAACAATTGTTCAGTGGACGTAGGTTCTTACACTTGCCATCGGTGCATCGGTCGTGAAAACCGTGTCGCCAAAACAAATGAGCGCCCTTGTCAAGCGCATACAAAGCCAAGTTTCACCCCATGTGGGCCAAATTAATTACCATAACAATGCGGCAGTAAAATGCATTATTTATACTCCAGGGTAAGGCGCCAGGCCGTTTCTAAACGCTGTTTAAATTAGAAAACCATTCTCAATTAACTCTTAGGAAATTAACATATTGTAAATGAATCGACTTCTTCGGTTTACCCGGTTGTCGTTGTTTTGTGTTTGATGAAGAAAAAAATATTTCTTCAGTAGTTAGGCCTTCGCAGACACTTTTACACGTCTTAAATCTTAGTGCACATGTACTGTTACGTGTAATGTTTATTTATATTTAAATTATTATTCTCGTTATTAAATTTCAAATTTAGGCTAGGTTTTGGTTTTATAAAAAGTAAAATATAAAACATTATTATCATTTAAAAAAAAATAGCTACCGATACTAGCGTTTCGCAACGACCACTGCTGGGAATATACGCCAAAAGAAATTAATTTTTACACAGTATTGGTCACCTACGCGTCAGATGGGCTTGTCAGTTTACAAAGATATTATGAATTATTCCTAATTCTACAGAATTCTATTACAGATTACTAATTTAAATTCTACAGATTCCTAGTATGCATAATACAATTTTATCACAATATAACATGTAAAGCTTACAAACGAGTGCCAAATCGAATTTATAGAAATAAGTAAAACTGAGTTGTCTTAAACGGAGCCGAGCTGACCAGTCCCTACTGGCGGCACCAGTTCACGAGTTGACGCGTAGATCAGCCATCGCTAAACTCAAGCATACCTATTACGGAACAAATAGATACAAAATAGATCCAAAATAGTTGTACTTAAGTAAACATGTTCCGCTAACCTATTGTGTTTCATAAGAGCGTTTGGATTTAATTTACATAATTACTTATTCGGGGAGAATAGTAAACGTACATACATTACATCTTAATGCGTAAGAAAAGCGTTTAGGTACATGTTTATTTATTTATTTAAAAAACTTTATTGTACATCAACGATAGTTACACATAATAAAATAACAAAGGTAATTTAACAAATGGTGGACTTATCCCAGAAGGGATCTCTTCCATGTTATTTATTTTCGTAAGATTTCTCATACATAGTAAGACTGTTCTACTACTTATTATACTATGTACCTATTTTATAAGCTACATATAGGATCTATGATACCAATGGGTGCATCAGTCACTATCCTGGATAGCTTATAGCCGACGTTGCTTGCTATGCATGAAAGCACTGGGCCATCGAGATCTAACATTAATTCGAAGCAAAGGCGATGTCAAAAGGAGGGTTATGTGTTTCGCCGCTATGTATGTATGTATGTTTATCTGTTCCCTTGTAACTTCTATGATATCAATGGTACCTTAACAAATGAGGTATCGTTGGAAGCATCTTGGCTGTCCGCTGGTGATGGGCTTTATGACGTCACAGTAAAAGTAGGGTATAAATCCGAAAATATATAGGTACATTATTAGCTGTTTCTCCTTGTAATAAGGGATAAACGTACTCGTCAGCAAGAATCTTCCCTAATATATATAATAAATATGCAGCATCGATACACATATATAATATGTGTATCGATGCTGCATATTTATTTATTTTTTTATATTGATGCTGCATATTCATTTTTTATTATTTTTATTAGAGATTTGAGTGCGTTTGACCTCTATCTAGCCTGATGGGAAGCTAAGATGAGGTGTAAGGTGTAACACGCAGACTCAAAAAATGCCCATTCACTCATCATCACATTTCATTCATCCTGCATGTTATTATCCACCTGATTTCCTCATCCTAGTCCGCTTTTAGAAATTTCATCCAAGTTGACCGATCACTTGATCCGAGTTTGTATGGAAACTCAAAATATTTCATAATTTGGTATAAGTATGTTCCTTGGGGAAAGTTGTTCAGAACATGGATTGAATTCACCCTTAAAATAGTTTCAGTATATTTTGTTAGACGTTATATATACGTATATATAATAAAAGTAGTTCTTTATTTGACAATTTATAACAGTGCTGTAATAGTCAGTGAATTGAAATATTTAAATCAGTGTCGTAGCAAGTCTTTTACTACTCCCTGAGAGTTTCATCTATTCTTGCCTACTCTACCAATACTTATATTGTAGCGCTCACTTAACAAGGTGGGGCCCTACATATGTATATTTGGGTTATTAACAGTGGTCAGAAAAATCAGTAATATTTTGATACAGCTGCTTTTATTCCATTGAAATACTTATTCCGTTTTACAACAAAGTGATGTTGGAGTGTGGCCCTATCTTGGCTTTTGGATCTTTGCCCTTTCCGTTTTAACTGGGTCGGCTAGTTTGGATCTAAGTTCATAATGCTACATCTCTACATATTAGTTAGTGAGTAAACTCTATATTGTAAGGGAATTTCGCATGCAGTTCAAATAATAGGAAACATCCACCCTTGCTATCTTTTCATGGGGGGATCTAAACACGTGAACTCTATCGAACTCTATCTAACTCAGAAAAGTCTAGGACTGAACTAAACCGATTTTGAAACATTTTTAACTTTCATTTTGTCCTTGTTTTATACGGTAGGTAAGTATAATGTTCTGTCATTTACAAAATTCTGCATTTTGTAATCTGATAAAAAAAATCTAATGCTGGTCTGGGAGAAAAGAAAAAAAACTTAGATTGTACTAGCTGCTTCTGATCCCGCGCAGATCCTTAATACTTTTTTCCACCTTCTCGCCCATCACGCCTTTGTGTCTCGCAACCCTGGGCTCTGTCTGCTTGGGCCGCAAGATGTATTCTGTGCCTCTTGACCCAAAATGCTGTCTGCCCTATCACTACATAGTCACAGACATAGTATTAAAGAAAGTCGCTTCCGGCTGTCTGTCTGTCCCTATGTATTTTTAGATCTGTAAAACTACGCAACGAATTTAGATCCGGTTTTTTTTAATAGATAGAGTGATTCATGAGGAAGGTTTATATGTATAATATATACCCGTGTGAAGTCGGGCCAGGCCGCTAGTTACTAATAAAGACGTAATTAATAGTGTATGAATGTATGTACAAAATTTTTGTCACATTTTTAACTTTCTTTTGTCATTTACAAAATTCTGCACAAAGCCAAACTGACAGAATGTCGACATTGACCGCTCGAGCACAGATAATCGTAACTTCCGCGTTTCCTAACGTAACTCGATACGCCGATTGTGTACAATAATTACCATTGTCATAGTATTTATTTCATAAAATACGTTACTCGTTCGTCACGATACGTTCCGACCTAGTTCTGGAGGACAATCTCTCATCTAAATGGTGTATGCGTGTTTACTTTCGATTAGGTGTAATTTGCGGTAACTATATATCGTTATATAGTGTGAAGGACGATCTGTCGTTTCTTCCATGGTGCTCTGGGAGAAAAGAAAAACCTTAGAATGTACAAGCTGCTTATCTTTCCGCGCAGATTGTAAAAGCTGGTCGAGGGAATGTGCGGAAGTGCGAATCATGTTAAGAAATAGGTGATGGGGTTAGTACCACATCACAATATTATAGATAGATAGATAATATCTTCATTCACTGCTAGCAGTCCACCCCGGCTTCGCCCGTGGTACACTCATAGCCTATGTCACACGGGGATAGTGTAGCTTTCCAATGGTGAAAGATGTTTTAAATCAGTTCAGTAGTTTCGGAGCCTATTTAATGCAAACAAACAAACAATAAAATATTTCCTGTTTATAATATTAGTATAGAAAAGGCCACATGTACATGAATAAGTCACACAATGATTAACAAAGATCTAGTATAAGTAATGCAATGTGACTGTACTGTGAGAAGTGACCTAGATAGTGAAAGGGTCTTGCTTACTCAGCATGATGTCACAGACGATCTGGTCGAGCTGAAACACTGATAATTATGCCGCTGATAATTTGATTATTTTTTCCACCTTCACCCAACATCGCGCTAAAAGTGGCCTTTGGCTCTTTCGGCGCTAGGCTTTGTCTGCTTAGAGCCGCAAGACCCAACATGTTCCGTCTGCCCCATTGCATGTTTGTATGTATTTTCATGACTGACTCTATGACAGAGTCAATGATAAGAATTATATTGAAAAAAATCTACGGGAATGAAGGCCGTACCTAAATTTTCCGGGGTCCAGTGCTGCCCCCATTTTAAATAAATCATTTCAAAGAAAACGGAGACATCATTTAAAATTTTGCTACTACCAAGTCCTAGATAACCCTTCAAAGTATTTTATGAACTACTGTTTACAGTTTATAATGAGAATGTTAAGCTTTACTACGCACATTAGCCAAAAGTGGCCGTTTTTCGCAAATGTGCGTAGTAAAGCTTAACGTTCTCACTTTAAACTGTAAACAGTACTCGTAGTTCATAAAATACTTTGAAGAGTTATCTAGGACTTGGTAGTAGCAAAATTTTAAATTATGTCTCCGTTTTCTTTAAAATGATTTATTTAAAATGGGGGCAGCACTGGACCCCGGAAAATTCAGGTACGGCCTTAATAATGATGCACAAAATTAAAATCTTTTAAACCAAATGTACACGACAAGCCGGAAATAAATGACGGCGGCGTTTAGATTTATCTACGTTTTCGAGAGAATAATTTATTTATTCCAGGTACAAATAAATATTTTAATCGTATTTTTAAATTATGGTCACTATTAGTTTTTAAATAAAACTTATGTTTAAATTATGATCAATAACTAAGGTTTATAAAATTTTGGAAAATTGGTCGCGAACTTTGAGCAACACGGTTGCTCTAAGGTCACGAATAATTAGAAAACCACGCAGAAAACAAGGTTATCTAAAAATAAAACCTAACAAAATGAAGCGGTTTCGGGGTAGAAAATCGATCTAGCTGATCGATTTTTAAAACCGCTATATACCAATCTCACCGAAATTGTTGGCGGTGTTTCTGAGATCCTAATTATACAAATTTTGCTCGTTTAAAGCATAATTAATAGTGTATTTATATAATTTTATAAAACTGTTCGTGTAAAAAATAGTGTATTGAAATTATTTTATAAAAAAAAAACCGGCCAAGTGCGAGTCGGACTCGCGCACCGAGGGTTCCGTACAAACCTGCAAGGTTTAGTATTTGGTATGAATTTCAATTTAATACCTCTACGCGTTTATGAGGAAATGGGTAGTAAGTTTAAAATTATTTAAAAAAAAATATATTATGTGATATAACTAAAAATTTATGGTTTTCGTAATTTTTCCTTTATCTATGCTATAAGACGTTGCTTCGTACCAAATTTCAAGATTCTGAGTTCACGGGAAGCACCCTGTAGGTTTTGATTCCCTTGCAAGTGTCGAAAATTTGCGGCATAAACGGCTGTATCTTTTGATTGCGTTGGCTTAGAAGTTTGATTTTTTCACAGCTTCAAGGGACAGTAGACCTGAGTAATTGATATAAATTTCAGCTTCATACCTCCACGCGTTCCTGAGAAAAAGGGTCTTGACAGACGGACGGACGGACGGACAGACGGACAACAAAGTGATCCTATAAGGGTTCCGTTTTTTCCTTTTGAGGTACGGAACCCTAAAAATGGTATGCGTTGTATGACAGTGTTTTACAGTAAGTTAGTTAGTAAGTTTTACAGAGAATCGACTTTTATAGCCATTCATCGGAATAAAGTATTGAGTATAACCGACAATAATATTGGATAATAGCCGTAGAGTAGACTTACAAGACATTTACGCTTTATATCCGGAACACCCACTTTTCTCAACGTGTGCGGTAAAGGCTTACTTTTTTTTATTACTAACATCAACTTCAAAAAGGCGTGATACCAAAACGTTCACTTTTTTCACTAAATACATTGATGAACCGAAAAATATGGGTCCATTATTGTTGAATAATCTAACTGACGGCCTAAATAAAGAAATTGAAATAAAATAAAAAAATTCGGAACCAGTCCTATAAACATTTCACATTATTTGCCTACAAAATTAGGAACCAACATTGTCAGACTTAACTGAGGTTTGATAGCGCTGGTCTATTGTATACAGTAGCTGCATGGTAAGGATTCAGATAACTACCTTAAACGTTATGGGGCCATAGGTAAGCGAATCCCGGCCTCCGAAGCACCACAACTAAAAATACAACCAGCAACATACTAAGATGAAAGAGATATGTATTATGAGTATTTATGTATTTTTATATGTAGGTCTATGAATGTATAAGAAAGTATATATATGATTATGTGTCTTAGGTAAATGTTTAATAATGGTCAAATAGCTAATTTGAATGTACTAATCGTCCGAAATTTGCTTTTATCCGCACCACCTGTAGGTTGACTGGTAGAAAAGGCCCTAGGCCTTAAGTCCGCCTGTTACATTTTTTGTAATAAAGTTAATAAATAAAATACACGGGTTTCTTCTTCGCGAGTCGAAGGATATTTAATTATAACAAACTTGACCAGTGTTTGGACACGGCGACTCCACTCTAGGTCTTGCCTTGTGCATGATGTAGGGGCATAACACTATTATACTTGCGTATAAGGTCCATAGGTTGTCCCTATGGATGTCAGAAGGTCGCTTGTTCGTAGCTTAGACAGCTCTACATTTATTGTCATGCCACTAAAAAGAAAAATTCAGCATCTACGATGACTATATAGGTGCAGTTATATTATAAGACGGACAGATTTATAGCTTATTAAATGTTTATTGCTTTCGACTTCACTGCATTCTCTACAGAATTAATATACCTAAGCCTATACGGTCATAAACGGTACCTACCAACCTAATTGAAAAACTACATATTTGGTTTGCCTTTTATTTCAACGAAGATTTAAAATGATAACTTATACAGACAGAATATAATTATTGATATTTGTTCAAAACAAAATACCGACTTCAATACCAGAAAAGCTAAATTTATAAACAATTGTTTACTTAGAAATAAAACCGGCCAAGTGCAAGTTAAACTCGCGTGGAGAGGGTTCCGTACAATTGATTGAATTCTTATAGGTTTTCTTGTAATCTACAAACAATGAACTATATTTTGTATTTTTTTCAAAATTGTAGGCTCAGTAGTTTCGGAGATCAGGGGGGGAATGGTAAATGTTCGTCTTCTTTCATGAATAAAATCAAAACTATTTATTTTATAATTATAACAAAAAATATATATTTACTTTTTACTTACAAAACTTTTTTTTTTTCAATTTCCTAATGTGTCCCCCGAAAATGACACTTATTTTAAAAAAATATTTATTTACTTTGCACATATGTGTTTGGGTCATAGGATTACACCATCCTACCAAACTTCACCTGATTCGGTCCAGTAGATTCGGAGCAAATTGGCTGTGACAGACGGACGGACAGACAGACGCACGAGTGATCCTATAAGGGTTCCGTTTTTTCATTTTTAAGACGGAACCCTAAAAACATATTTTTTTTACTTATTTTCGTTTAAAAATTAAACCACACAATCGATTTTAATAACATTTCTATTGGACTACCTGTAAAGTATTTTCAAACGAAAAAAGAATTTTCAAAATCAGTCCAGGCGTTTCCGAGTAATCGGGGAACATACACTAAAAAAAATTCGCCGAATTGATAAAACCTCATTTTTTGAAGTTAGTTACAAATACCAACAGCAAAGAATTGTAGCACAATCAACAGCACATCAAGCTATTCAAATTCATAGCAATTTCGCCACTATTATCGTTGCATAAAGAATAAGGGCGATTTACCTTACAGTAACCTGTACGATATGGAAACGCTCATCGGCATTAACTGCATACCGAACTGCATGCGCGATTATGTACAATTTACCCAAACTTATTTTCCACGCGACCTCAATGCGGCGAAGAGTCGTCCGAGTCGTACATCACCTATTAAGATTGCAGGAAAAGGAACGCTGCTAACCCAGTGGCCAACTGACGAAGCAACGTCGAACGATTACAAACTACCAGCATTCAGTACCGGTACACACGCGCCTCCGAACGCAGATCTCAGACGCTCATTAATAAATAAGAAACTAGTGACATTACTCTATGTTATGAACCCAATGGCGCCAACAAAAACACCCCTGGGCCAACCGCTGCATTGTTTCAAACAGAAAGTGGAGGACGCACCGCGCATTTCAATTCGACAGGAGAGTTGAATTGTTGAATACTAACTGTCGAAGAAATAACAGACGCTCAAGGACTGGAGGACGAACGTGACATAACAGCGAAAAGGATTTCGATCGAGAAATTTTGGCACAAACCAACGCCTGAAAACAACGGTGCTTGTGTTAAGGATATTGGTTTTAGTGATTGATGTGAAACGGACTGATAAGGACCTCGGGCTAAAATTGATTAGTGATTATCTTGCTAACGGATTGAGCTAAGAGGTGAGTGTTCATTCTTGTTTCTTGTTTAAGATATATATAGATACACACACCGTTAAGCTAGACTTCATTAAGAATAAATTACTGACCATCTCTGATAAAGTCAACATGGTATAAAATTTCAATGTTACTAGATTATACAATTGGCATTTTTTAACCGACTTCTAAAAAAGTAGATGTTCTCAATTCGTCAGAATCTTTTATTTTTTATATATGTCCTCGATTGCTAAAAAACGCCTAAACCGATTTAGAAAATTCGGTTTTTGTTTGAAACGGTATACTTGTCAGGTGGTCCCACAGAAATTTAATCAAAATTGGTGGTGTAGTTTGGTTTTTAAATCAAAATAACTGGAAAAAATATGTCATCTAAGTATATAATAGTTGCGTATTTAGCTTTTCTTTCACTGGTGTTTAAGACGGTTTTTAGATTTGAAAAATTATTGTCTTTGCAGTTTACATGAAACAAAATATTTGAGTTGTTTAACGCAAACGGAAAAGAGTTAAGTTTTTTTTTGATAAAGAAATATAGTGGGAATGATTTAAAATTAAATATGTAAATAATAAATATTGGGTAGTGCAGATACGGCGAATAACGTAATTCCTTATCATAATTTTGCAATATCACTTAAGGTTATTACTATCTTGCTTCCTGTTTTGCCGATGTGCATGTTATATTGTAAGCCGACAATGAATCCGAGATTATGATTGCGTTCCTATGGATATTGAAATCATTGGTATCTACTTGGTTGGCAATGATTTCATGATTTCCATGTAAATTTATTCATCTATATAATCAAGTTATATTAAAAATTCTAGAGCTTCTTTCTTCTTTACAACAACCCATAATAAAATACAGTAAGAACCTACCTATCCTTATTTGCTAACAAATAGTCTTTTTAATTAATTGAACTTATTAAAAATTATCTTAAGTCAATTTTATATATCTTAATATTTAGTTATATTCATCTATACTTAAATAAATTTATTTCGAATATTTGTTTTATATAAGTCTTGTAAAACCAAATATCGAGTCGTTCATAATAATTTATAAAATTTCTGTCTTGCATTTATATCATCCATGATAAACAAACTTATAGGCCAGAACAGGTTTACTAATTAAATAGGAAAATAGGCTAAGTAGTTTACACGGGCAAACAAAATAATATGTAGCTGGCATTTACAGCAGTTGGAGCAGGCAGCACACACACACACACACACACACACACACACACACACACACACACACACACACACACACACACACTATCACGTCTTTATCCCTAACGGGGCAGACAGAGCATTATGAGTTTTGCGGCTCTACGCAGTCAGAACCCAGGACTGCAAGACCCAAAGGCCACTTTTAGCGTGATGATGGGTGAGAAGGTGGAAAAAGGAATATTAAATAGTTATGGGTTGCTAACCGCATCGCCTATTATCATGATTATCATTTTCGCCAATTCTTTCGATCGGCTTTTTCGATCTGCGCGGGAAGAGAAGCAGTTGGTAAATTCTAATTTTTTACTTTTCTCCCCAGACCAGCATGGAAAAATGCTGGAGTACCACATGAACATAGAGCAAAATAGCTTGATCAAAAGATCAAAAGATGCTGAGTCCAACTAGAAATAGCAAAAAAACACTCTTTTCTCGATTATGGAAGTAAAGTAGTAGTACTCAAGTATAAATGAATTAAAAATCTACTTAAGGCCGTAACTAAATTTTCCGGGGTCCAGTGCTGCCCCCATTTAAAATAAATCATTTCAAACAAAACGGAGACATCATTTAAAATGTTGCTACTACCAAGCCCTAGATAACCTTTCAAAGTATTTTATGAACTACTGTTTACAGTTTAAAGTGAGAACGTTAAGCTTTACTACGCACATTTGCGGAAAACGGCCACTTTAGGCAAATGTGCGTAGTAAAGCTTAACGTTCTCATTATAAACCGTAAACAGTAGTTCACAAAATAGTTTGAAGGGTTATCTAGGATTTGGTGGTAGCAAAATTTTCAATGATGTCTCCGTTTTCTTTAAAATGATTTATTTTAAATGGGGGCAGCACTGGACCCCGGAAAATTCAGGTACGGCCTTAAGTACTACTTCATTTAAAATGACTTTTTAAATTGTCCTGGGTCTTGGATGTTTATCTATTATATATGTCTTTATTATAAAATATAGTATCGTTGAGTTAGTATCCCATAATACAAGTTTAAACTTAATTTGCAGCTCTATCAGTGTATTTTGTTCTTATCTATCTATTTGGTTATCTATAATTTTCTAAAAAAACTTCGGGTTTTTTAAATATTTTTCGCAGACATCAAATTAATATGGGAAATTCTTATGCAATTACTGAATTTAAAAAATAGGGATCATCAATATTACTTTAACCAAAACTTCATTAAATTGAATTGGGTTAATCTCTTTTTACGAGTATGTAGGCATTTGATGCCCGCGCGCTGTTTATTTATTCCCATGTTGAGAAACTGTCACGACTCTCCTTAGATAAATAATTATAAAAACATACTGACACTTGAATTTTTGCATACTTCTTATAAATAAAAAAGCTATTTAATGCGGGCAATTTATAAAAAAAAATACATATTATTTTAGAATGTGAGGCCGCGAACTTTTGGATTACAATTTCGAATCAAATATGAGGGCGGCCTCATATTTAATTCAAAATTGTATCCAAAATTTTTTTGTCACTCAAATTCTTTTGCCGTAATTTTAAGTATTTAAATGTAATACAGTTTGCATTATATTTGGGGTCTAGCGAAGGCTCAAATTGCGATAAAACATATGTAATTAGGTTGAGTAATGGCAGTAAAGCGGTGGTTATTAGAGATCAGGAAACAGTGTCAATGTGTATGACTGGTCCGTCTGGTCTGGTTCGTTTTACTACGTATTAGCTGTTATTAATATTTTGATTTGAGCTTTTATGTAGCTTTTTATAGGACTTACCTTGTTCATCAAACAAAGTGCTCAAATAACTAAACCAAATGATATACATACTCGTAAGTAAGTATACACTATATTTTTCATCAGTGCGAAATAATTTACAGCCAGTTTCTTTCTTTGATTGTTTGTATAACTTTATTGTATTATGACAACATATATATAAAGTAAATTATCCCATAATGGATTCTCTTTCAGTCAACCGACGAATAAGTAGATAGGACCATTACTCACAAGAAGGGTAGAACTGCGTACATAGAATAGTATAATGCCAGTTTTGTCCATAACAATGAATACACTAGAAGCATACGGTCGATATGGGAACATAATCCTGGATGCAGGCCGCTTAAGAGTCCGTTACCCTAGACCAGATTCCGGATTTTTTTTTTATTTCAAAGAAATTACATATATCTATGCATATAATTGGTTTTCACAGTCAAAATATGAGCTTGAAAGAGAATATGGTGCATTATATCATATTTAATCATCAGTATTGAAAACTGTTACGCCCTTATATTTTACTTACTTACATAAATATGAATACATAGGTACGCATAAAATAAACATACTTAGATAAATTATTGCAGCAAAGCTTTTTGCAATCGTGAAGAATTACCAGCATTTTGGGGTAAACCCGCATCTGTGCTCTCATGATGTTATCGGGAAGGGCGTTCCAAAGTCGTGCAGCCGCGACGACGAAAGAATCTGAGTGAAATTTGTACGGTGAAAAGGAATAAGTATCAAGAATTAATTTTTCGGAAGAGCGCAGTAGTATGATGAGTAGAGCATAGAAACTGGAATAGAGACGTAAAAAAGTTGTTGATGTTTAATAAATAACAAATGTTTAAAAACTTACTAAGAAAATCCCAGTACCCCCTTATGTATTTACGTCTTTTTTATTAAACTTGTACTAAGGTTCAGTTTTCTTACGGATTACTTACTAAAAAAGGCACACCTAAGTATATTATGCACATATTTTTTAATAATTTAACAATTTTTTTTTGCACTGCAACATGATACTTATTTCTTTTCTCCATGGACTTCACTTGCTACAATGTTTTATTGTGGAAAAATAAAGTTTTAATAAATAAATAAAAAAAGTAAAAGTCTCATTAAATACAGAGTAACATACATTTAAAACTTAAAATAATATTTAGTAGTATAAACAGGTTGTTTATTAATGTTGTGAGAGATGATAGAGCCAAAAGTAAACCCAAAATTGTAACAAAAAGATGACGAAATAATGTCAGTAGAATGATAATGACTAGATTGTCTTGTTTAAACCAAAAAAAGTTGCCAAAGCTAGTATTTATTGTCATATAAAGGCGCTACTCCACTGGGTGGTACTCCACAAAGGCGCTACACACACGCATGAATCTGATAAACTAAATACGTATGAAAGTAAACCTTCATGAAGAAATGCTCTTAGTAAAAGAAAACTACACAAAAATCGTAGGTTACACGCGCTAGGTGTCAAATTATAAATAACATACATACATATTTTCACGCCTGTTTCCCATTGGGGCAGGCAGAGACTACGGATCTCCACTTGCTACGATCCTTGCAAACCTCTTTCGCCTCCTCAACACTCATTATTCTATTCATGCATGCTCTTCGGTTTTGTATACACCTTACGTTATCTTTCTTAAGATCATCTGCAATTTGGTCGCAGAAAGTTCGACGAGGTCAACCCGGTCCGGCTCTTCCATCCAAATTTTTTATAGCTTTTTATTTCTACATGTCACATTCTAGTTACAATTTACAGGTTATTTATTTGTGGTTTTTTGGACATGCAGTCCCATCTTTTTCCACTTTTCTCTATTCTTGGCCGTTTCCATCCACTTTTTCCCTCCTACTTCTACGATGTCATCCACCCATCTTTTTCTTGGTTTTCCTATCCATCTTTTGCTCATTGGACCATCCACATAAGAATGTAATAAATAAGTCTTCTTTACTCTTTATATAAGTTTCAACATAATTCTTATTTACTGTTGAGTTTTATTTTCTTGTTCTCACTTTCTTTCAATTCCATTCCGTGTAGGTGCTTATTTATATTCAAGGAAAATGCTCTTAGGTATGTGGACAAAAGCAAACATAAACCTACATAATACTCGATAAGATTTAAGTTTAAAAACAAAAAAGGTCTAATTTTTTTAAAATTTTGATATTATTCTACCCTAAAATTAGTTTTAGTATATTTTGTTAGAGGTTATATATTTTTTACATATGAGGAAGTACCTAGTGCCACTATTATCTATTTTGGGTACTAGTGTGCTGGACTTAATAGCATAAAAATACTTTTTTTGTAACATAAATACTCTTACAAGTACCTATTCAAATTTAGTGGGACTAATCGCATAACCTTACGAATAGATATACAAAGGGATGACTAATCATTGAAGGGTGGTGCTTTTTAATTATAATTACAATTTGTCAACATGTCTGAAGAAGAGACTCGTCGACATGTGCATCTTGCCCATTTCAAACCTACGGTGCCCAAACGTGATCTCTTACGGATACGCAATCACGGTAATATTATTACCGTGATTGCGTATCCGCAAACACGGTAATAGGATACGCAAATACGGTAATATACCTCTATAATATTACCGTGACGCAAATGTCCAAATTGTATGTTTGTCAGCGAGCGATGGAACGTAGCATTCTAGGTGTAAGGCTAATAGATCGCGTAAGAAACACCACAGTGCATTCCATCACAACGATAACTGATGTAGAAGTAAAAGCAGTTAAAGTGAAGTGGGAGTGGGCGGAACAAGTCTGTCGCATGCACCCCGAAAAGGGCACACATTACCACAAATTGGATACCTAAAGATGGCTAAAGAAAACCAGGACGAGCAAGAAAAAGATGGGCGGATGATTTGACTCATTTTGAACAGCGAGATCTATGTACTATGATTTTGAGAAGAAATTGAGGAATTGATCAACGGACCGGGATGTATGGAAAGAAAGAGGGAAGGCTTTTCCCCAAGAATGGGACCTAATTGTACGGTCAGCAACCCAATTTCAATTTCTATGGAAAGCATATTCCCGCAGATTAAGTACGTATGTTCCTTGGGCGATATTTCATTATCATGAAACCCTTTTCACATATACGCCCACCAGCACGCACGCTGAAGTAGCCTTTGGATCTTACGGCTTTAAGCTCTGTCTATCATGTTAGAGATACAGATTGTGTATCTGTATCTCTATTACGTCTTTATCCCTAACGGGGTAGACAGAGCCAAGGGCGGTAAAGCCCAGGCCACTTTTAGCGTAATGGTGGGCATGAAGGTGGAAAAGGGAAATCATAATAGTGATGGGTTGCTAACCACATCGCCTATTCATATGATTCAGATTCTCGCCCATTTCCTCGATCGGCTTTTACGATCTGCACGGGAAGAGAAGCAGCTGGTACATTCTATGTTTTTTCTTTTCTCCCAGACCAGCAAAGAAGAAATAGATGTAAGAGATAAATACGTGATAATGTGTGAAGTCGCGCTACTAGAGACTAGTCGACGGCAAGGTTTACATAGCTAACCACATCAACTCTAAATAAGGCTGTACGGTAAAGCTCGAGCCATGCCGGTGCCATAAAACGGTGCACGAGTTAAAACAATAACACATTTTAGATGAAATGGCGCGATTTAACCACAAGCGGGCCGAAGATCCCGCGAATTTGGATTGAGGGGTTAAATGCCAGGTCAAACAATAACACTAGTAGGGTAGGCTTTGCACTGATTTCTGCTAAAAAGGTGCAGTACGTTACAATTATTGTAAATGTACTTTATTCAAAACTGGTACAAAATACATTTCACGAAATGTATTACAATAGCTACTAGTAACAACGTGTATGTTCCTTGGAAAAAGTCGCTAGTGTGGCCTTTGGGTCTTGGTCTGTCTACACCGCATTACTGGCCCTTACAACTTAAATAAGGACTTAATAAAACTTTTTGTTTTAGATGTTATAGAATGCACTATATAAGTATGTGGTGTTATTTTAACTACTTATCGTAGTTATTCTCAAAATATTTGTCAGTATTAACTCATGCTAAAATATGATAATCCTAAAATATATTTTTTTTAGGTAAAAATACTTTTTGTAACTTGTACTTTTAAGCCTAGCCCCTCAACACTTTGAACAACGTCCTATGTAAAGCTGACATTGTAAGGTATTTTTTTAATCGAGATATCTGATTTATCTTTTCTAAAAGGATTGATCTCAAAATAGACATGACGCCAAAACATAACTTACGTGGAGACCAAAATAATACAACAAAACAATCTTACCAAAAGTTGTGAGTTATTTTACTAGAATAGAAACGGACAATAAATTTTACCAAATATTGTCAGGAAATTTTACCAGAAATTGTCAGCATAGTGAATGTTCTACACTCTCTTGTCATAGAAGATCACCAACATGGATAGTGTATCGAATGGTCGCAATCGTTAATAGTCTACATAACAGTAGCAATACTTAGATGGTTAACGCATGTCTAACATGAATCTGCCGCGCTAGCATGTTACCGGCTCTACGTACAAATAACGAGCGAGACGTAACTAGTTCTTTGTGCGGTATAAACCTTATCCATGGCTTATCTACGATATCATGCTAGGGCAGGGATGCTCGACGTAAGACGAGTCGTTCTGATCGCGTGTAAACCGACTGAAAATCACTACGAACGGCATTATGCTGCCCTCATTATATTTTGTTAGATCTTTTATGTTCCGTCCTCCTCAATTTATAATAAGTATGGATTCCTCCTCTCCAGGCGATAAATAATCCCTTCGATTAAATTTCTAGATGATAAAATGGAAAATTTCTAGCGTTTACTAGTCGTATTATCTTGGCTATAATCAAGTTGTTAACCAATCAATCAAAGAAAACAATGATAAGGAAAGTCAGATTCACACCTTAAATACCACTCGAATAACAATTACACAAATCGATTTCCTTACACCGGTATCGTAAACCTACTTGTCATTCGAATCGGAGTCACAAATCGAGACGTTATCGAGTCTGAATCCATCAAGTATCGATCATTTCGGAGTGCCATCACGAAATACATTAGTATTCACTTCAGGTACCACTTTCACGAAAAAATACGGACAAACATTTGGCATATCTTTTTGCTGATCTCGGAACATACCTACTTACTACATCAGCTAATAGGCCAAGCCGATTTAAAATCTTGACAAAGTTGTGTACTTTTTACTCTAATCTATGCCAGACTAGAGTCACAGTATAATAAAGAGTTTTAGGTCATGAATAAAGGTAAGAATTTAGGTATATCGCTTATATATTGAAACTATTAAAGGGTTTATTCAGTTCGTGATATTGAACGACTATCCATAGTTGGAAAGTCAAAAAATGTTTTTCACATTTGATTTCTATGGAAAGCGAAAAAAAATCATATTTCGAATATTAAGTATTATGTTCTGGGGAAAAGTATTGTAGTATCATGGACTGAATCTACCCTTAAAATTGTTTCAGTATATTTTGTTAGACGTAACACGTAGAGCATTTTTCCGGGATGGTTAAAATGTAGTGATGAATTTAAAAAAAAAAACAGGGGATTTTTAAACCTGTGTAAATTGTGAAAGAAATATCTGGCCCTGATAAAAAATCTATTCTGAGCGTTAACCTGTGTATAGTTTATTGTTTATTACATTTGAATAACATTTTGTTACAGGTCAATATATTTTTTAAGTCATTCAATTATTACAATTTATGTCAATTTGTATGGGAGGGCGAAACTTTTTACGCAATGTTTTTACAATAACTAATTTCCTCAGTCTAGTACTTACAGTAGTTACTTTCATTATATCCCTACGTAATGTATATATTTATATTGGAATTAAAATAGTTTTAACTATTACTTATTTAAATGACAGACGATTACCGTTGCTGGAGCCATGTTTAATGTTTATATTTTTATATATAAAATCTCTCTGCAGTTGGTTAAAATGATGAGCATTTGCGGTGACTTTTTCCAGTAACATTTTTTTTAGATTATGTAAGTTAAATTCATAATTTTTACAATTATTAACCTATGGTTTAATAAATACGAAACAAATTCGACTCTCTGTACAAACGCGCGATCTGTAGCTCTGTGGTACAATATCACCAATAAGCTTGTATACAATAATCGAATCTGTGTGATCTAGTGAAAATCTTAATGCGGTTTGCATAATACATCTAAGTACTTACAAAGTTTCAACAGTATAGTTATTATAGTTTCGGAAAAAAGTGGCTGTGACATACGGACGGAAAGACAGACAAACATGACGAATCTATAAGTTTTTTGCCATTTGGCTACGGAACCCTCAAAAGGTAGGAAACGTGAAAATCGCATCAAAATCGCCCTGGAAATTACTGAGATTATCGTGCACAGGCAGATAGATATAGGTATTTACTTCAATTTGAAATAAGTAAGTATCATAGGTAAGTATGATATCAGTCATACAATCGATCCAATTGATCGTCTGCTGATGATTTACAGTGGATTGTGCATCCAACCGGTTTCGTGCGACCTGCGAATCTGGTCTGGGGCCCGATTTTCGAAACGCGGAGTCGCTAAACGATTTTTTTTCCATACCAAAAATTTTCTCCCCCGCCGCGTGACGTAAGTATGACCCTGGGACCCTATTTGAAAACGCGGGTGTCTTAAATGAATGATTCACGCCAGCACTTCCAAAGTGCCGCAGTATGGAATCACTCTTGGAGGGATTGCAACGAGCGGTCTTGACCACTCGTTTCTGCTGCAAATGTCTAAGATAACTTCGCCCTGTTTATCATGGAGAGTCAGTTTCGTTTCACGGTGCTTTTTATTGATGATGAAAGTTTTTGAAAACCACAAACATTTCTTAGTTTTCTGCTAAATAAATATTACATTTTCCTAAAGCAACGGTTTCAAAAAATACTTCTCCATGCGTCCCGCATTCAAAAATAGGGCCCCTGGAGAGCCGTGGGTTCAGCAACAAAGTCGCTTGACCCGTAACACTTGCGAAGGCGGCCAGCAGGTCTGATCCTTACCTGTTGCGACATTCCTTAAAATTACTCCCACTTCTTATACCTGTGGGTTATTCGTGTGACTTTGATATGTATTCGTATTCGCATTTTGAAAACCTTAGATAGTTATAGAGAGTTTATAAAATCTGCAATTTTCTTAATCCTTTCAAAATTAAGTTAGAAATGAGTATAACGTATGTAGTATGAAATGTATGTATGCAGGTATGAAATACTCACTGTTTCCTGTGATGCAGGTATGCGGTTTTCTTATAAAACGCCTGGGGTAAAAAAACTTTCTTGACCGATTTAAATCATCAGGTGTCGTTTAGATTAGTCTTTGTCGTCCGCAAAGAGTCCAGTTAACTTATATCACAAGGTACTTATATTTGTACGTGTACTGTGCGTATATTTTTACAACAAGTTTAGTCCATAATACCGATTTTTAATATTTCATCATATTACATACTTATCTTGTTACATACAAGAAAAATATGATGAAATATGAAAATATCGACAAACGCGCAATAAGCTAGTTTTTACTTAGAAATATTTCTTATGATATTTATATAATCTGTATCATTAAATAATATTGTTATGAAAATTTGCAAAAAATTATGTTACATAAAAAAAACAAAAACGATTTTACGACGGATTTCGAGTGTGCATCAGATTAGTCTACATTATGAAGTCGTGGTGTTCCAGCATATTTCTGTATACCTACACTGTAGTGTATAGTTACTAATAAAACTATTTTTATTTTATTTTTACACACAAAGTTTAATTACCTACGTTGAACAAACGTCGAACAAATAATTGCCGACAAAACCAAAACTTTTTGGGCAATGATCTAAACTTTTGTGATGTAAACTGCAAAAGTATCGTTTCAATAGGTACTCACAAATTGAAAAACATTTTTTTTGTATTTTAAGAGCGTGCCCTTGTCGGTGGAGTTAAGTGGAGATGCCTTTATTCCTCTCTTCTCTCTGCCATCTTTTTAGTGTTCTGGTAGGACCTTACTCCTAACTTTTCTTTTATTTGTTGGAATAACTTCAACCTCGGTTCTTCGGTCGTTCGTCTCCCTTTTATTTTTCCTTCTACTATTATACTAAAGCGATTGTCAAGTATTTTGAGACGTCCAATAAGTCTTAATATATGTGTGTTCATTTTTATGACTTTGAATTTGCAGGGTCCGCTTCCTCTATCTTTTTGTACAATTTCTCGAATTCTGGCAGGCACGGCGCAATAATTTCATAGAAAAATGGAGGAACATTATCATATATACATTTAAATCCATGGACTGTAATTTTAAACGTAAAATGCACTAAAAGCTCAATATGCCGCTCGCGCAAACCCGGAGAGCAAAACGTTACATAGAAACGAACGTTCGACGTTGTTGGTATTACTACTTCCATTGGGTATATACGTAGAAGTTTTTTCATTTTAGTCGTCAATTTAATTTTTACCGTCACTGGGTACAGTTTGTGAGTGTTTTCTACGACGAAAGTGTCCTCGCAAAAGCCGTGTGTTACAGGAGAGTACGTCATATCCAGTATTAGTGGATGTATTTGTACTGGATGAGATAGGATTTGTCCATAAACTTTAACTGTCTTAGTAATCATACATTTATCTGAATCGGAGTCGAAAAATTTAATTTCATAGCACGCATGATGGCTGCCAATCCTTTCCACTCGTGTGAGATGTATAGGGATTTTGCAATTAGAGTGACTTTGTAAATTTAGACACGTCTGTTCAAGAAGGAAGGGCTCTAAAGATGTATTTATAATATCAGTCGCAATTGGAGATACAATTTCAACACTGTCAATAAATTCAACCTCTACAACATCATTGACAGACTGTACTTTATTACTTTGTGTTTTATTTGGCGGAACACTTTGTGTTTCAACCGTCCCTGAACCATCGTCAACAGATAACACTGTACTTTCTTGTTTATCGCCAAAATCTATAGTTATTTTATTAATGTGTACATTGTAAGAGAAATTATCCAAAATAGAGACGTTTATATAGCTTGTAGGATAACCAAATTCTCCTCCTAAATGCCAGGGATATCTTGAAGGTAAATACACAGCATCAGTAACAGATACATTTCTTTGATTCAAATAATCGGATTTTACTGGAATACGCAATGACTGCAATATTGTTCCTTCTGCTAATACAATCTGACCGATTCTAAAGAATAAGCAAGATATAAAATCATGTTCGTTCTGAACAACCCTAAATATAAATTTGTAAACAATAGATAATCCTGGGTACAGTTTACTAGGAGTCTTCGGTATTATTTTGGCGTATCTAAACGGAGATTTTTCTGTCACACATATAAATTTGATGTGTATGTATTCAGTTCCACAGTTTGTTATTGAAAATTTTATAATTTGTTCTTCCAATGAATTATTTTCAATAATTATTTCTTTAGGCGAACTCTTAGCTAAGGTTGATTCAGGCAACATAATCCATTCTTGATTATCTTCTCCAGTAACAGTGCTTGATATTTCAGCTTTCTTCTTTGAATCGCCACTAAGGTAACTTGTAGGCTGTGGCCCAATCAGTTTATGTAGGTTAGTATTTATATTTATTGGTAAATGTGATACCAAAACTGGTACTTCCGTTTCTGGCTCTGATTTGAGAGAAAAATCATCTGCTCCTTGATGTGGGCTTACCTCTGTGTTCGGGTGGCCGGATTCTAATTCACTTTGTTCAGCAAAGGATCCTTCGGATATATTAGATTCGCGTATGATTTCTGGTTCTATTTTGAATGGAATTTTCTTTATTCGAGTCTCTGCTTCGAGCATCTCCCAGCGTCTGGCAGTCCTTGCTAGCATTGCTGTTAGTTGAAATGGGGACGGTCTAGTAGACTGTCTAAAGATTTTCTCAATTATTTGTCTCTTTCGCTTTTTCGCATCCTGGATTATTCTTTTGCAGTCAGTTGTAGAAACGTGTAAACGTTTTATAATTTCTTTCCATTGCGGCATGGTTCTAAGATCTAGATCATATTGATCTTCTATGTATTTAACAAGCTTTTCAACATCTATTCCATATAGATTATTGTCTCTTATGCGTATGTGATGGCATTCAGATATCTTCATTTTAAAGGGCACAGAGTGCTTCTAAATAAATATAAACTATAAAAATGATTACACAATATTTCCAATTATACAAGTTTTAAATGACAATGTCACATTAGTTTGACACATCTTTGATATTTGACATTAGATTATTTATAATTGGTTAGAGAAAATAATTAATGGCACGGATATAAATCTCCCGGGACCTCCGATTGTACTGTTCAATGATACAAGAGATCCGGCGGGAATATTTGTAATGAGGAAATGTTTTTTTTACACCGGTAGCCTAGGTGACGCTAGAAGACTTAATAAACTTATACATACGACTATGGGCTATACAAGATCACTGTATAGTAACTATAATAAAATTAAAATAACTGTAAAAAAAATCGGCATTCCATACAAAAGTGTTCAGCCACCCAATTTGTATGAAAATGTCGATTTTTTTGTTGTTTGACCTACTATTGTGCTTTAGTTATAGCTCGTGGTTCGATTTATTACGGATATGTCGATTACACGTTGTTTAGAAAAATAATATTACCTATACAGGCTGACTTTTTACCCACCAGCCAAATTTTTGGAGCAAGTTCAGTCCATGATACTGAACTACCTTTTATAAAAACAATTAACGAAAAACTAAAATAAAAATTCGCCTTCCCATTAAAAATCGGCGCTTAGCCAAACGGATTTTGTATGGAAGGACGAAAAATTTGTATCGATTTTTAATAAACTTTTTTTTTTGAGAAAGTAGTTCAGTACCATGGACTGAATTTGCTCCAAAAATTTGGCTGGTGTTTAAAAAGTCACCTGTATATCTATAAGATAATATTTTACACGATAAATTAGCGAAGAAAGGCAGTGGAACGAAAATATACCACTTTTTTGTTATGCTTACAGGTTGGCTATGGACACGACAGTGCCCCGCGTGTTACTAAGCATAGCACTAGCAGCTCTGTTGCCGATAGCATCTCCAAACACCCAAGACCGGTTAGCTAAGGAGAACATACCCCATTCAAGGCAGAAAAGGATATTATGGATAACAAACGACGGTCGACTGGCGTTACCCCCTGGAACTACCATGACGATTACGCCGTCTCTATCGATGCCCTTTGTGAGGCATCCGCCCAAAGGGTTCCTATCGAATATGACTGTCAGTTTTCCTTTCACAAGTAAGTGCAAATGTTTAGTTTGTTTTTAGGGTGCGAAAGTCCAACATCGGGGTCAGATTTTCAAGCTGAAGGAATCAGATATAGGTAGCTAGACAACGGCCACCTAATGATTATTCCAAAATGCTCAAAATGCTCTTTTATTCAGAAAATAATTATACGTCAGTTGTTTCAATATACAATCCAGTTATTTACATACAGAATTATTGTAATACAGAAATACAAGTTGATTTACTATTGAACTGAATTACAGGTAAAATGACGTACGAACTGGAGTTCAAAAGTCAGTATTTACAGGTTTCGTAGAAATAGAATCAGTAGACAAAAATGTATTCGTAGATGTTGAACTAACTGTGAAACCTAAAGACTTTAGCAAAAATCGAGTTTCATTCATACGACTAGTACTTGTAATAAGGTCGACATAACACTTCTTCATATCGAGTCGAAAATGGCAAAAAAAATATTTGCTTAGACCAGAATACGGCCACGGGTACCTCTTGTCGTTGGTCTCATTGAGATCTGCCTTTGTATATGTTTCTGCTAAAGATGGGTGTGAATATACATGTAGGAATAGGCCCGGCTTTTTCATCTTTTAGCCGGTGAAACTGCTCAATAACTGAAAAAGTAAATGTGTTCACTATGTACCTAAGCCCATTCGGTTTTCGGCAGGACTTAAATGCCATTAATAAAGCACATACAAAAATATGTGTTGATTTACTATTAAAATTGGATTACAGGTACAGTGACGTACAAAATGGAGTTTCAAAGTCAGTATTTACAGGTTTCGTAGAAATAGAATTAGGTAGTAGACGAAATAGCACAAATTCGTAGACATGTAACCAAAACTGGAAACTATAGTTTGGTAAAAACTCGAGATTCGATCGTAAGAGTAGATTAATAAGGTAGAAATAACATTATATCTATAGTTTTTTAATAATGTATGTTACAAATACCTATAATAATAATATTAGTGTGTAAAGGTTAACAAATAAGTTGGTGGACTACGCCATATTGCGGAAAAAATCAAAACTAAATTTAACAAGACACTGCAGATAAAAAACAGTCCAGCTCCACTAACTTAGTGGTTAACCAAATAATAGTTACTAAGTTGAAAAAAATAAATAAATTAACAATGGCCGCGTGCAATACTTCCAACGACCAGTCCTAAATAGAATTGGGAATCGTACACGCAGGTTTTAGTAGTAAAATAGTATAGTCCTTAGCTTTTAGCACATAATTATGTTTACTATTAACATACTTTACAAATGTAAAAATTTACGAGTACCTCCCAGTAATCTTTACTGATCAAGTAAGTAATCAAGTAAAATGACTATTACATAAGAAAATGAGAATGCTCATAAAAACCGTCTTATACAATTTCACACTATTTCGCTCAGAAGTTGTTATATTCTAAAGTCTAGTAATTAAATAGTAATTTTTTAAAATATTTAATCAGCAAAAAAAAGCTACAAAAAAGTTGTTCAGTATCATGGACTGAATTTACCCTTAAAATAGTTTCAGTATATTTTGTTAGTCGTTTTATAGAGATTTGTCAGCTTTATAATCAGTGTTTACTAAAGATTATATTGTAAATTACGTTATTTAATTCTGTTGGTACTATCAACAGTACATCTACACAAATTCATTGCAATTTTGTCTCGATTACCGCTGTAAGGTGTTATTTTTACCAAGTATTCTCTAAACTCTAACTACCTCCTCGTTCTATCATGGCTCTATGCTATTTCAGTTGACTTCGACAAGCTCGGTCTGACTGACAACGAGAATCCTTACGGGGACTTTCCCCCAATCTTTGCAAGATCAATGGGGCGAGCAGCCGTGTCCATGATGACTGACTACATAGGACAATACCTGGAGAGAAGGAGAGGCAAACGGTCCACTGACCAAATATCTCCTGATGTGGAGAAGACAGTTATAGATAAATTACATGGAGGGGAAAGGTAATTTCTTATTTCTTCTTCTTTATCAGCCAATAACAGTCCACTGTTGGACTAAAGACCTCTTCCTTATTTTATTAGGAGAGGCCTTTAGTTCACAATCATTCAACCTATCATCGGTGCCGTACGTACTTTGACGATCCTGAAGAATATTAAAAGAAGTGTGTAGAAGTTATGGCGACCTATACGCCACTTCGAAGAACTACAACCACAACAGCAAAGCTACAAAATAGTTCACTTATACGAGATGGCGCTCACAGTATCCTACATTTCGATATCAGAGTTCTGGTGGTTGCAATTTGACATTGTAAATCCTCCGACAACCGACAATACACCTTCTGAGCCGTGGTTCCCCAGGCACAACACAATGCCAGGCGGGAAGATCTTTTCTTTGTGTCGGTCAAACATATCATCTCGCTCCCGCTGCGCAAAGTTTTTCAACTGCATTGAAAAATTTGCAAAATAAAAATATCAGTAATTCGGCATATTTTTCGCTTCTAGACTAAGACATACAGAGAGTATGACAAAAAATCAGGTAATCCAAGTAAAATACCTAAGTACGCATTTTTTTTCGTGACCTTCAAATTAAAAGGTAACATAACCCTTCAACTGACATAACAAAACTCAATTGTGATTGGGGCACATTGTGCCTCGTGCCATTTGAGGGGCCAATAAATCAAGTCATAAGTAATCATGAATTAATGACCATAAAAACGAATATACAAACAGTGTTATTCAATTAACGCTTATAAAACAGTTTTACGATAGATATAAAGCCGTGAAAATCTGGGTGGTTTATTAACACATATTTAAAACTTATTAACAATACATTGGTGTATAATGTTTATTAATATAAATAACGGCTATTTAAATCGACATATATATTATTGTCCAGAATGAACATTTAATTTAATGTTTTGCAATCAGTTACCTTTCAATATATTCAAAATTTATTAACTTTTGCAAATAGTATAGACAATATTGATTTTAAATTTACAAATGATAATTAAACATTGAAAAACGTACTCATTATTGCAATTACGAGGGCTGTTTGATAAGTACCCGTTTTCTAAATATATTAATATCACTGGTCGCAAATAAGTATACCACTAGTTATTAATTCTGTGTATACCACGGGAAAATAAAAAAAAAATGGCATTCTTTTGTTTTTTTTCTCATTTGACAACGATTCAGTGAAGGCGTGAACTTAAAATTGTTAAAATGGAGAAAGAACAGTATCGGTCTGTAATTAGATTCTTATTTTTGGAAGGAAAAACATGTGATGAAATAAAAGTAAGAATGCAAGCGGTTTACCATGAATGTGCTCCTTCTATGACAACCGTCAGATATTGGTATAACGAGTTTAAGCGGGGAAGAACAACCGTCTTTGATGAGTATCACCCAGGCCGGCCAGTTGAGGTGACTACAGACGATATGGTTAAGAAAATTGAAAATATCGTTTTAGCCGACCGCCGAATTAAATCGTTGATGCTGTAAATGTTTCAATCGAGAGGGTACAACACATATTAGAAGAAAAATTGGGTATGAAGAAAGTATCGGCGTGGTGGGTGCCGCGTTTACTCACGGAGGAGCAAAAACGGAACCGACTGACTACTTCGGAGCAGTGTTTGGCCGTGTTCAAACGTAACCCGAAGGAGTTTCTGCGTCGTTTCGTGACCGTGGACGAAACGTGGGTCCACAACTACACCCCGGCAATGAAAGAGCAGTCGAAGCAGTGGATTTTACCGGGTGAACCTGCTCCAAAGAAAGCAAAAACCGTCCCATCGGCTGGAAAGGTCATGACGACCGTTTTTTGGGATTCGCAGGGTATTATACATATTGACTATTTAGAAAAGGGAAAAACAATAACAGGGCAGTACTATGCCAATTTATTGGATGAATTTGACGCCGTGTTGAAGGACAAACGACCCCATTTAAAAAAGAAAAAAGTACTGTTTCATCACGACAACGCCCCGGCTCATTCGTCCAGAGTTGTGACGGCTAAATTAGCACAGTTACGCTACGAACTATTGTCGCACCCCCCGTATTCTTCAGATTTGGACCCATGCGATTTCTTTTTGTTTCCCAACCTAAAAAAATGGCTCGGTGGCAAGCGATTTGGATCAAATGACGAAGTCATTGCCGCCACAGAGGCCTATTTTAATGACTTTCCAAAATCATACTTTTTGGATGGTTTATTGAAGCTTGAGTATAGGTGGAACAAATGTATAGAGTTAAAAGGTGACTACGTAGAAAAATAAATGCATATATACAAAAAAAAATGTTTTTTTTTTCCATAAACGGGTACTTATCAAACAGCCTAGGTATTCTTATCAATTGCGGATTTAGTTTTACTATAGATGTCATAACTTTTGGAGAACAATGACAACTGAAGTAATGAACATAATATATCACAGATCTGTACATACATATAGATTTTTTTGTTAGTCAGTGGTGTCCCATTGTTGGGCAAATGCCTCCCCTCTAGTTTATGTCTCTACCTATATCGGTAGTTTGCTTGCCAGTTTTTGCCATACAATCTCTCGATTGTCAGACCATTACGTTCTAGAACGGCCTCAATGTTTTTTGCCAGCTTGCAGGGACCCAATACGTTCTTATTTTTACCCACCTATCACGGTGCATCCAGCAGACATGACTAGCCCAGTCCCACATGAGTTTAGATGCATTATTTTGGTCTTGGAGCGAATGGTGGGTACTATACATACACAGTCCGTACATATCTTGTAGTATATGTACCTACCTAGTTTATAACATGATATTTAATTGTCCTGTGCCCCAATTTAGCAAGTTTAGTTATACACATATAATACATCGTACTAAAGATCATCTTTGGCACGTATTTTTGGGAAGTCAAAATTTCCTGTGTTTTCTTCACGTTTCTTGGAGAATCAATGGACTAAACTTGCTCTAAAAATTTGTGCAATTGATAAAAAGTTGTCCAACATATTTTTTATTGCTATCAAGCAAATAATTTTCTACAAATTCAACTGACAACTATTCTGAAAATATTTTATGTATGGTTGTCAGACCCCAAAACGTCAATAGCATTACCATTGGAGGTGTAACAGAAACAGTAAGTAATTAGATACACTTACTTTCACTGCCAAACAAATAAAGACATCGTCAGGAATTCCACTCACACGTGGCTGGAGGAAGTAACAATACATTGGAATTCTGTTCGTGCTGCTATTCGAAGACTTGTCTACTATGTTACGCAATGACGGCGTAGTAGATTTTAAATCAAAAGTAGAGCAGTTAAATTTTGCTACCTCGTTTAAGTAAACAGGCGATAGAAATATAATTGATGACATTTTGAAAAAAAGTGATAAATGATAGCGGGTTTATTACTAATGCAAAGGATGACAAATGGATATGAAAGAAGTATGAAAAAAGAATTATAAAATATAGAGATAATTGGAAGAAAATGACATACGGCTCCGACCGTACAAGAAGAGCTAAGAAGAAGAAAAAGATAAAGACACAATACAACTAAACAAACAGAATAAATATTACTTTTTATCCTTTTTTATTACGTTTTTTCGACTCGAGAAGCAGAAGATTCGTAACGTAATAAATAGATTAATTCCCACTCTTTTTCTGTTCAAGCGGTAAAATTATGGAATGCACTACCACGCATTATACTAGACTCCAAATCTTTCCCTGATTTTAGGAAGAGAGTAAAAGAGTATTATCTTTCCTTAACGTAATGAATAGTATACCTATATACTTTATATGTATTTGTTTATAGTTAGGTATTTATATGTATATGTATTATATGTGTGTATGTTTATTGATGTATTGTATATGTATAATGTATATGTACGTTTAACATTTTTGATAGGTACTTATATGTATTTGTAACTATAGTCTTTTGTAAACGCCTACTACCTGTTTTCTTCAATTTTCCTCTCCTGGGTCTGCTGGAAGAGATTTCTTATGAAATAAGCAGTACCTATGTACTCTATTTTCTTACTTTGTACGTTCCTTTGTTTGTATGTTGTGTACATGAATTTTGTAAATAAATAAAATAATATTTATTTATTTTATTTATTTACAAAATTCATATAGAGTCTAGTGCTGTAAGACCTATAGAGCACTTTTAGCCTGATGGTGGGCATGAAGGTGGCAAAAGGGAATCAAAATAGTCATGGGTTGCTACCCACATATTCCCTTGATAAATTTTTACGATCTGCGTAATTAGGTAAATCAAATACGAAATGAAAAAAAAATAATGTGACTCAACGCGTGACTATCTAAAAAATTTGGTTTTCCTAGACAAGACAATATCTTCCTTAGTACTACAACACCTTTCGGAGAAAAAATCAGAATATCAACAGCTATTCCTTGTTTTAAAGTTATGCCAACAAAAACTTAAAACAAACTATTTATTTTCGTGAGATTCCAACCAACCCATGCAAGATTAATTTAGGATATGCATAATGATTCTAATCTTATAAAACAACGGCACGTTTTATTGTTTTAATAAAGATGAGACTTGGCCAAATGCGGCCAACTATTTTATTATGGCATTCACTCTAAATAAAGATTGAGAATTACTTACAAGTATTATGTTAGTTAGTTAGTTAAAATCTTTATTGCACCAAAACATAGTAATACAGATTATTAGATTATAGAAAACAATGACAAAAGGCGGCCTTATCGCAAATGCAATATTTTCCAGGCAACTGAGGTACTTGGAGATGTTTAAAGAAAACAGGTGAGGCCCGAAGTTATAAGCAAGAGAGAAGAAAAAATGTAATTAATAAAGATACATAAATAAATACATACAAATATAATATATATACATAAATACATACATATATCAATATGTACACAAAAAAGATAATCCGAACAAGATAAGTAAGGAAATAAAGAAAGTCAAATTATAATAGGGATAGGTCATTATGATTACACAAAGAAACTAAAAAAAATCATCTTTCTATTATAATTTTCAGAGGCAACACAAAATATGCAGTTGTTACTAAATATACTCGTATCAGCATTATTATAACCTACCAATTATCACCATGTTATGAATTCGTATCAATATTATCGTGTGTTTCATCTTCAAATTCTCTCCTCATTCCCCTTTTAATCTCCCTATTTTTATTTTACGAAAAATCGTTTCAGGGCAATTTTGTACGGAATGGCGGAGGATTTGTTGTCTAACTTTGGAATGTCCGGCAAAGAATGCCTACTGCGAGCAATTTGCGAGGTGCAGTCTCGTCCGCTAACAAATTTTGGGTTTCTTGGTGAAATCATGAAACTATTTTTTACGTAAGTCCTGTTTTTATCACATACTAAACAGACAAAAAGTAGGGGGCGTAATTTGACCAGAAGTACACCCTACCCATAAAGTTTTCTAACATACGAGTATTGAGTGAAGCTTTTGCGAACAGTTAGTTTTACCAAGTAATTCAAATTATCAATAAGGGAGAACGAACTTTTCGTATCAATAATATAATATTAAGAAAGGGTTCTAGTGACTGAAAGACTTATTTTGAAAATGAATGGGAATAGTGGAAGCAAAACCTACGTGACACCTTAGTTAATATCAACAATTAAACTTCGCAGGCCTAGTAAATCACCATACGCAAACCTCCTTCCCGAGTACGTCGAAGCTGAGATGGCAGGAAGTCAGCCTGGCGGAGAGTGCTGGAGCTACTTCCGATCCTGCCCTAAGAGCATTTTCCAAGCACCCAACAAGTACTCGTAAGTAAAGAAAAGCAAAGGAATAGTGTAAAAAATAGCATTCTATATTAGATTAGCCGCGTGGTTCCCGGCAGAGTAAAATGGAACGGTCAATGACCATTTAAAGTCTTCCCGTGGATGTCGTAGAAGGCGACTTAGGAAACACAAGCTAAACAATTAAAGCTTATACGAGTATCTAAACATCAATGAGATCTCTCCAATCCGTCTGGCCAGCGTGGAGAGTGTAGGGCAAATCCTCTGACTGCTCTGGCTAATATGTGGCTCTGGTAGTATAGAGAGGGTTATGCTTTTGCAGTGGAGAATGAAAAATACCTAATGATGATGACCTTTTAGATGATATTTATGACACGGGGTCATCGGTAGACTAAAAAAACTTATCACAAAAAGACCCAATCTAACAACTAACACTCATGAAAATCTGTACTTGGGTTTCCTAAGTATGTATGTGTCCTTTTATTCTCCTGCATAATATTTGAATAGGTACCAAACCAAATAAATATGCAATTTATAATAAAACCGTTATAAACTGTTGACAAAGTAGTGCTCCATGTTTTACGATAACTGTAAAGCCAATAACCATAGACGTAATGTATTACGTATGAGGATCAGCTTTTGCATCAAGTTCAAATAAGATACAGGTTTAATATATTCAGATCGCTTTTTATGGTCCATTCAGTCTTGAGTAGATAGTTCCCACGATGACGTTATGTAAAAAAATAATTTGCGACAATTCTAAATATTAGTACCGAAAGCGGTAGATTACTATTGAAGTATAAAACAAAAAAGTTAAACTCTAAACAAAAAAGTAACGAATCTTAATAAATTTTGCTATAAAAAAACAAGCACGCATCAGTTTAAAACTTTTCTTTTTTAAAACCCTACGAATTTTATTAAAAAGCCTCTTTAGGTCAGTTATTTTTGAGACTATGGAAAGGCCACATATAATACTTAAATTTATACCATACACTTTTTATGTTACGTATTGATCTAGATAACATTTATGAACACTGAGTGCTAAATTTTCAAAATACTTGCAGGAAGGATGCAGAAGATATGCACAGAAGACAAGAAGATGACGTCAATGACAATAATATAGAAGATGTTAAAGCTATGTAGATTAAAGTGATTAGTGATTATACACACTTCAAAAGTCTGAAAGTCGAACAACACGGGCGATAAGAAATAAAAAGAGATAAAAGTGTTAGAAAGTATATACGTAATTATGAATTGCTCTATTGATCTGTCTTAAAATTGAGGCAATTTATTAGATTTTTGACATCATATTGATATATTTAATTTATCATAGTTTACATTTGTTTAAAAATCGTGATTAAAGTTCGATTAAATTTCTGCTTGCTCTAAAATGAATGTAAGCAGTTAGCATAAGTGTCATAAGATTAATTCGAACTGAATCCTTACTACATACATGTAATTAAGTTTAGTAATTTCAAATATATTTCGATTAGCGGACTTTTGAAACTTTGTGTGCCAGTATCCCAAAAGTAGTGGTAGTGTCCAACCAAAGTTGATTGTAAATTAAATGATGTGTTATTTATTATTTACACCTAAGTGCCATTCCTGTATGTATTGTGAGTTAGTTTGTAAAAATTATTTTATATTTTTGTATGTTATGTACAGTCACGTTATCCATTTGGAAATGCTTACTTATTCATTTTTAATATAAATATTAGTAACTTTTTCTAATCAATGAAAATTAAGAATTCTATGTAAATTCAATTTCACAGTTGGATTGAAACAGAACATATAGAGTAAGAGAATTTTTATTGGATTCACGAGCATCCAAAGCGAAGTTAAATAGACCGTGTTACTCTAAAACAAAAAAAAACTTCTAGTGCTATCTAAAAACAAACTACTATTTCTAATTTAATATATTTCAGACATTATCAGGTACCATATTGTTACAACTCGAGCAAGCTGTTTTACAATACTTTATATATGTATTATGTATGATTCATTAATATTTAAAATGTTTCTTACAATTTTATTGCTCATTTTATTGTCACTGTTGCATTTTATAGAAGGTATATCAAGAAAGTCCTACTTAGCTAGTGATTTTTACATCTTAACATTAAGATTAAAGTTTTTTTATACATTTTACTCGCATTTTTGATACTTTGATCTATGCTGTCCCAAATCTTTAATGCTTAGCTTTCAGGATTTAACTCATTAAAATAATTATAAACCTATTTCCATTAAATACTCGTATCAGATTTACTTCACGACGTGAGTTCATCATACAACATTTTTACTTCAATTTATCATATCGGAAATAACATAAATGATTAAATAAAATCTGTCCGTGTACAAACTTGTTAAACTAACAGAATATTAAATATAATAATATAAAAAAACTTTACAAAACGGACCGATAACACCCATAGAGACAAGATGACACAACTGGGTTTAAAAGCTCCGGCAGGGGGCGTGAGATGAAAAGGTTAGATTCACCAACAAATTTCTTATTTTGGACCAAATATTTGCTATGATTAAGGTAAGAATAAAACAATCAAAAACTTCGTGAATTTGTATACTTGTGAATATGTGTAGTGATATAAATCTGTTTCCACAGGCGCAATATGTAACGTTTGTATGCATTATTATGTTGAGCGCAATGTTGGAAACTGCCTCGGTTAGTAAAAGAAGTTATTCGGATCAATCTGTCAGAGGATACATTACGGAGGTAAATATAAGAATAATTTTATATAATATTTATGGGAGTTCTGTTAGGGGCCCTATTTTCAGACATTGAAATTTTGGTCGATATTTTTGACAAGCTGGAAATATCTAACTTATATTTGTAATTTATATGTACCTAACATATATTCATATGATGTTCTAAATATAATAAATAATTAATCTTCATAATCTAGCCTTATAACTATTTATAAGCAAAGGAATGAAGATTGCAAAAATACAGAAATTGTAATAATGTAATTTTTGGTTTTAGAGAACATGCTGGTGGAATGAAGTATGCAAGGAGGAATTCCAAATATTGTTTAGATGTAAATGTCCCTCTTGGTCCTACTGCCGAAGTCCCGGGCGATATTACAATGCCGTGTGCTCTATGACTGAAACTGGGTACATCTGGGACCAACCAAACTCAGAATGGCGTGGACCTGGACAATAGAAGAAGAAGAATGGAATCACTGTCAAAATCTGTAAAAAGTGCTACTGACGATGCTACATCTGGATGTGCCAATCTCTAACAACGATTCTAATTTGAGACTGATTCAGTAGTAAAAGAAATGAAATTTCGTCTTCTATTTTCATAAAATGTTTGTGTCTGTAAGTTCTGTTGATTGTTAAAGTTATGTCAGAATAAACTATGTTTACTTATTACGGTTTTGATTTGTAGTATCTTCCTGATGTTGACCTTGAATTGGAATGTACTGAAGTGATTAGCGCATGCGTGGTCTCAAATACCTAACAATCAATACAATCCTGGCACCGCAAATTCATTTCAACCAGAGATTTCAACAATAGTGACATACACATCACAACAAAAGTCTGAAAATGTGGACTATTTTGTTATTTGTATTTGCCGTCTCTGGGGCTTATTGTGAGCCAGAAACAGTAAGAGAGAATTTCGATTACTTTAGCTATGGAAATAACGATGATTTACTTAAGAGTTTGGACCTACATATGGTAAGTTAGTTTGCAAACGTATACGTGGCTAATATTTAAGAAAGTTTTATAATTGTCATTTTTATTGCAGCCTAAAGATGAAATTGTGTTACGACCCCAAGAGGTAAAGGACTGGCCGCAACAGTCCTTAAACGTAGGACAGATAACTGCAGTGTCAATTAACTCTTTGGGTCAACCTGTCATATTCCACAGAGCTGAAAGAGTATGGGATGAAAGGTACAGCCATACCAATGAATCAATTACTTTGATTAACTAGTAAAGACACTAATATACTAGTATGTTTCACAGCACCTTCAATGAGTCAAATGTTTACCAGAACTTGGATAAAGGGCCTATTATTGAAGACACTATTTTAGTCCTAGACCCTCACACAGGGTCAGTGCTTCACAGCTGGGGAGCTTATGCGTTCTACATGCCACACGGTCTGACCGTGGACCATCATGACAATGTTTGGGTGACGGACGTCGCTAAGCATCAAGTATTTAAGGTAAACTTCCATTTTATCAAGCACGTCTAAAATCTAAAGACACGATGGACTTAAACTCAATAGCAATAAGGTTCTTTAGCCACTAATGTTTTTAGTAGTAATAACGGGTGATAACCATCAGATTCGAGCTATGCGTGTCGTAGCTGTTATGTGTATACGTAGGCATAACGTAAAGGATTATAGTTACTTAAGTTATGACGTGTCACTCGAAAAAAATATTAGTTATATTGAGGAAAGTAGTTTATTTTCGTCCCAATTTAACGATAAAATAGTTCGTATATCAATATTTCACTACATAAGAAACTTATATAACTTTTTTTTAAATACCTACTAGAAGAATACTCTTTTCTAGTTAAGTTTCTATTCTGAAAGGACGTAAGTTTGAGTTTGACACCTAATGGTCTTACATATGTTCCAGTATACGCCTAGCAACCACAAGTACCCCAGTCTGACGATCGGAGAAGCATTCACAGCTGGCTTTCCATACAGGCGCCGAGTCTTACTCTGTATGCCCACGTCCGTTGCCGTGGCAACCACCGGCGAGATCTTCGTAGCAGATGGCTACTGCAACAATCAAATACTCAAATTCAATGCAGCTGGCAAATTGCTCCTTGCCATTCCATCATTCTCTGACACTCTGACCTTGAATTTGCCTCACAGCGTCACGTTACTGGAGCATTTGGATATGGTTTGTGTTGCTGATCGAGAGAATATGAGGATCGTCTGCCCAAAAGCTGGGTTGAAGAGTTATATCAAGATGTTTGAACCCGCTACGGTGATTCAAGATCCAACGCTGGGCAGGGTCTTCGCTGTAGCTTCTCATGGTGATATGATCTATGCTGTCAACGGACCGACTGCACAGAATATTGCAGTCAGAGGATTCACTGTCAACGCCGTGTATGGAAATATAATGGATACTTGGGAGCCAACTACGGTAAGTATGATCTTATCTGTTAATCCTAGATATTTCTTGAATTCCACAAAGTACTTATGATGGAATCAGTTAAACCTTTTCATTCACCTATGCAGTCAGACTGTTCTACTTACATATAATTCTAACTATAAAACAGATTTGCTGCTTGTATCAAGAATTTACAGGACGATGGTGTCATTGGAATAGACACATTTCATAGTGTACCTATACTTACTTATAAAAGTGTGATAGGATGCATAAAACCGTGGACAAGGGCATCGCATGGCACTGATAACAAAACAGCATAGAATGCAATATACCTAATAGCATTTATGGCTGCCAGAAACAACTTTATAAAAAGACATTACAAGTATTGCACAGTTGTAAATCCATTGAATGAAGTCTAATCCAAACTTAATTTTCCAGGGCTTCACCAACCCACACTCGCTAGCGGTCACGCGAAACGGCTCCCACCTCTACGTCACAGAAATCGGGCCTAACAAAATCTGGAAGTTTGAACTAACCGACGTATACGACAAAAAGTAGAAGTATTAGTAAATAGAGCTTTATAGAGAAATGCTTCAAATACAGACGCGGATATAATTCGCGGAGGATGTTGGATGTGATAATGAATTTTACCACTGTAGGTATTTTATGGCCAGGCTGAATCTTTGACTTTACTGGTTAGGCTAACTTTGCGTTGAGCGGGAGACGTGCGCGCACATGGTGCGTGCAAAACGGGTGACCTACATCATGCGCCCGCGCATGTAGCCCGCTAGACGCATCGCACAGTTTTAGTTAATTAATTTTACTTGTTTTCATCGGAGATAACCTGCTCGTATGAATATATATTAATCATACGATCACATAATTTTAAATACTCCGCCCTAGCTACTCCAAAGATTTTGCCTCGCGTAACAAAAAAAAATGTTTTGCTTCCAATCTTTGAAATGAAAAGTATTTCTATATCTGTAGTATATTATATCATATAGACACTAAGATGTATCTAATATATTTACTTATAAACTATATGTTGAAATTTCCACTAATGTAACCTTTTCGCCGCATCTTTGTCATCATTCGCGCTTCATTATAGCTATACTTATCATGGGACTTGATATTGGAAAATATGGTCCAATATAAATCACGCACACAATATAAAGTCAATAAAAATAATACAATGAGTTAAAATAAAATGTAACAATTATTTCGTCATTTATTTTTAATTTTTAGACTAAAGGTTGAAACAACCTAAAATTGCAACGATCCTGTAATTCTACGTAGTGAAATGAAATTACAGAATAGATAAAAATATTAAAAGTGGGTAAATATGTACAGAGGTACTTACTTAAATGCTAATGCTTCTAAACTACTAATTTTTGTCAATTCTACTTAAACACTTGAAAATAAACAAAACAAAATAAAAATACTTGAGTTCGCATTGGACAGAAAAGTTTGGCTGGATATGGGGGATAACTTTTCTTAGAACTTTGCCTAGAAGTGGGGCAAAATAGGTAAAATAAAAAAGAAAACTTCCTACGTATACATGTGTTAGGTACATACGTAGCGCAGTTTTCTTTTTTATGCAGTAAGGTAAGAACATGCATGGTACTTACTTTGCCTATGATAAATGACTAAAACCGAAAAGTAAACATTTACATTTACCTACTTTGTCCATAATTATTTTCAAAATTATGGTATTTTATGTAGATAAACTATATTTTCGTACCTACATCTTTTTAGATTAAATTATGATTTAAAAACTTAGTTGAAAATGGACCAAACTTGAATTGGTATGTTCATAATAATTTCGACGTAAGAAGTAGAAGTCAAAATTACTCAGTAGAAATAAAAATAATTATACAGAAAGCAGTTTTATTTACTAGGATTATCTACCCTAACCTTACCTGGACGCCAGTACCAGTAGCTTTTTTTTGGGATAAAAAGTATCCTATGTGTTGGTACAAGCTAGGTATGTATGTGCCGTTTTTGATGATTTCATTTATATTATGCTATGTGCTATGATTTCTATTGGTATCGCATATATTTAAAGGTTAGTCTACTAATTACATTCTAACGACGTCTTATGCGTCAACTCGTGAACGGGTGCCGCCAGTAGGTACTGGTCAGCTTGGCTCCGTTTTCTTAAGACTAGTGTTACTTATTTCTGTAAATTGGATTTGGCACTCGTTCGCAAGCTTTACATGTTATATTGTGATAACATTGTATTAGGCATAATATCCTTGTAAACTGACGAAGCCCTTATGGCGCGTAGGCGAATACTGTGCAAATGAGTTTCTTTCGGCGTTTCTTCTCAGCAGTGGTCGTTGCGAACCGCTAGTATAGGAACCTTTTTTTTTTTTTAAAGTAATTTTAATATTATAAATAAACATTACACATAATGTACACTAAAATTACTGACGTGTAAAAGTGCCTGCGAAGGCCTAATTACTAAATAAATATTTGATTCTTAATTCTTATTGATTAATTCTTATTGATTAACACGCTAGTCCCTCACTCGGTAGTTCTGGGTTCGATGGGGATCGAACCCAGGCTGGGGAGCCATGACATGTTGGAAAATGGCCTTTGTCAAATTGTCCTGGGTGTTTATGTATACAAGCTTATTTTAAATTAAATAGAAATATTTGAGGGGTTGATTCACTTCATCTTTTTGAACAACTTTTCCTTTAAATGTATATCAAATTAAAAAAATACTTCTCAAAACAAATTGAAGTAGTCACGAGATTTAGTTATAGGAAAAAGTTGATCAAAATGACGGAGTGAATCACACCTTAAAATAATTGTACTTAATTAAAAATAAGACATTATTTATTTAGTATGGAGTAAGGTCCTAACAGGACATTAAAAATATGGCGGAGAGAAGAGAGGAATGGCCGCATCTCCACTTAACTCCACCGACAAGGCAAGCTCTCAAATTACAAAAATATAGTATCGTTTAGTTATTATCTTATAACACAAGTTTAAACTTACCTACTTAGAGGCTAGCTTAAATTAGTATATCTGTATATATTTTATAATTTATTTAAATTTTAAAACATTCCTTATTTTAGAATGTAATCAATGTCAATGGGCAAAAAAAAAATGCACGTGAATAAAAAACTTAACAAAACTACTTCATTCTTATTACATTAACTGCATTGACAATACCGTAATTTTATCTGTTTCTCATCACAAAACCATAATTATGGGAAAATTATCCCACTAGGTCAAATTCCTAGTAAGGAAACTTGACTTGGCACTCAGCTTTAGCTGACACACTTATTTTTCCGGATAATTATGAATAAAACTCGATTTCCCTTAGCATTAAAAGGAGGTTACAACGTTTTTTTAACCCCCAATGAAAAAACAGGATATTATAAGCGTGACCTGACTTTGTCTGCATACCGATTTTGAGGCGAAGATAAGGGCAATGGCATTTCAAATTAATTCTTTAATCAAACTTATAACACCTCTCTCGCGTCAATAGCTCCGAATACTAAATAAACTATACTATATTGAACTTTGTTCAGTATTCTGAGGTCAATAGTAACAAAACTGACTGTTGTTGACACATCCGTTGAAGTTTATCGGATTAAAAAGTTGTTTAGACAAAAAAGTTGTTCAGGCAAAAATTTTGTCTTAATAAGGGTAACAAAAAAGTTTTATGACATATGTGATATTTTTTTCAAAATGGCTGAAATATGATTATTTTAATACTTTTAAACTCCCATATCTCCGCCATTTTGAAAAATTTTTGAAAACTGAATCGACAAAAAAAAATCTTAATTATTAACGAACCTGCTTTTAAAATTTCACGAGAATCGGTTGAGAAATGCAACCTGTAGGCGAGAACTAAGCGACAAACTGACAGACAAAATAATTTTCGACTAATATAGAAACTGAGACGCTTCGCTTGCTCGTAGTTCTGTAGTATACGAGTATTATATATTACTCTGTGTTAGTTCTAATATCATAACGTAGATAAGAAATAATAGGACAGGTAGGTATACCTGTTCTTTGATGAAATTGTTGAAGCCAAGTGATAAATTTAAAGTACTTACCTAGTTTTAAATAAAAATAGCTTAAATGAATAAAGCGGTATTTATAACGTTTATTGCACAGTAAAATATGTTACATTGATAATATAATAATACATAAACATTGAAATCTTTAAATAATCCCTAAAATTATTACAAATTACTTACTTATTCTTCATATTTTCTCTTCTTCATAACTTTCATGAACATGACCATATCTGAAAAAAAAAACACAATTTTAGAAATTCGTTTTTGAGATTTTTGTATTAGAGCAATGACGTGTGGACATTTTAGCCAGACCATGCAACACCACCTTGTATCCTGGCGTACAAAATACGACTTATACTTATTCAATGTTGGAGAGTAGTAAGTATATGAGTGGCGATTCACTGGAGGCAGGGTTGCCATCTGTCAGCTTTTGTTAGGCTTTTTGGTAAAGCTGATGAGCTTTTCAGAAATTAAACTCGTATAACTTTGATCTCACTCCACCACTGCATCCGTTCTGGCTTTTAGGGCTGAATGTCCGGCCTTATTCAGCGCAGAGTCCGGCTTTTATAATTTTGGAGATGGCAACCCTAACTGGAGGCGCAAAAATAATGTCATTTATGCCAATGGACACGAAAAGAAGACTAGTTCTTGTAGTCATTGGCTACAGCTTCATATTTACTTCCTACGTGTGTGTAAGTTGCCATCACTGGTGTCAGATTATCTCACATAGCGATGATTGTTGTCTAATGATGACACAGAGGAGCTCGAGATATCTGGCGCTCAGTCCTCAATAATGACCTCCGTGGCGTAATGGTTATTCTGGGTTCGATCCCCAGCCAGGGTTAGTGGGAATGTGCCTTGTTTCAAATTGTCCTGGGTCTTGGGTGTTTATCATACCTTAAATATAGTACCTTTTAGCACAGAATAAATACTAATACTAACGTACAGAAGTCTCACTCAGCAAAGAAATTCAAAGAAATGTCTACTCAATGTGGCTAGCGATATGGTTTAATTTAGCTCACGTCAGAACTCAGCACCTTTTCGTTTAGATACCTAGACATCCATTGCAAGCAAATTTCATTCATGTGCGTATAAACCTCGAATGGTTTTTGCTCATCCCATTTCGATGTAAATAATTATGTTTTTGTAAATAAATAATAATAATAATAATTCTTATTACTCGGGACAAACGATTTGTTTAACTGAATTTACCACCCGGAGGGGCCGCTGCGCGCAATGTAATAATGTATGTACATTTTCGATACCTAAACGGGGAGTGACACAGGCCTGCTATTAGTAAGTATCACATAACGCAAGTTTCAAAAACTTATTTTGGAGCTAGCTCATATTTATATAATAGTTTATCTACGTGTTCTTACAGCTTATAGGGACTGAAAGTAACTTACTTATAAATATAGCCATAACAACAGCCAACATCAGCCACAGCCAACACTTCCACGCGCTCTTGGTGTGTTCTTGGAGCCGGGTGGACTCTTTGCCCAATGACATCACATTGCGGTCTGTCAACTCTGACGATTTTTTTAACGCCTGTAAAAATAATAATTAAATATCAAGCAAGTACAATTCAGTTAGCACACTAGTACCTACATCCAGTTTTATTTTGCAAAAATTCAGAGCTACATGTACTTACAACGTGGAAAATACATTAGCGTAATGAAATAAGGGAAAGCATATACTTGTAACAATATTTAATGACAGTATGCAAAGAATCCTTGAAATCCACTCGTTTTCGAGAAAATCAATTTTGAAATTCCAGCTGGTTTGAATATAATTAAAATCGATGTAAGCGAGCAATTAATTTGTTTAAAAATAATGTTTTTTAAACTTTACACATTTTACTTTTGTTTATATTATTATATTATTAATATACAGGTCCAGTATAGCCTATGCTATCATTTATAAGGCTTATTTCTTTACGTCATTGTACAGAAGAAAGTTAACCGTCTGTACCTATACAATTTAATTTAAAACATTACATGTAGCCTATTTTTACGTAATAATGATTCCACATGTGGGGATCGGTTCTGGCCTCATAAGGGGCCATTAAATAACTGAGCACAAACATCTCATTTGTTTAATGTTTTGTTCATTTATTTTTATCTATACTACATATTATAAGTAGGTCATATTTAATATCAGATTTTTTTTTTATTATGTAATTTTATACATATTGTAATCAAGCCAGCCACATATATTTTCTGCTTGGTCTTATGGTTGACCGGTAGAGAATGCCATATGGCATTAGGTCCACCACTTGTACAATAGTTTTGTGCAATAAAGTTTTTAAATAAATAAATAAAATAAATCTCATCCAAAGGAAGGTTGACGTTAGGCGACAGCTGCATGGTAACGGCGACAGCGTTTATCGAGCGCTATCATCTATCACTATCTCGCTCTACGTCATGATAACGAGCAGGATGGCACTAGTCTGTCGCTCGATATAAACTTTATCTGGGTTTATCAACGCTGCCATGCTACAGGAGCTGGTTGTAATTCTTTTGGTGCTGAGATGAACAGTGACACTTGATTTTTTTACTTATTAGCCTGACAGTAGATACAAACCTCGGTATCTGCCTTTATAATGGTGCTGGCTATTTGTGACTGTTCCTTCAAACTCTTTGTCAGCATGACCATATTCTCAGCTACTTTTTCTTGCATGTTCTGGTGGTATTTGAGTAGAGAGTCAATGTCCTCTTGACTGTTACTGTTGCTTGTGAAATTCGGGGCTTTGATTATGTTGCGTTTGCGGAGTGCTTCATCTGTGTCGTCTAAAAAGAAAACAAAATTAAATTAATGATAAAAGAAGATGTAACAGCTATGTTTAAGTGGGACTGAATAGATAGCACCCTTGGACATAGCCCAACAGTATAGTCTTTTCAATACTGTCAGGTGCGCGTCACGCTATGTCACCGAAGAAATAAAGGCGACTTTGGAGGCCCATTGAAATAGTCGGACGGGTCCGAAGGCCCTATCTTTCAAAACAAAAATTCTCACCTAACCCAAATAACTCCGAGCGCAGTTCCACTCCATACTTGACTACAGTCTTCTGGTGTATCTCCTGAGCTGCTGCATCAGCACACATTGTAGCAGCACCATGTGATAGTTGTTGCACTGCCTCTAACTGTAATATAAAAAAATTAAGCAAGTTGTGATGTCACAGTTTCTTATCAGGTATGTACAATTTCAATACAAGTTAGTCATAGATCAATTTTTCGGCATTAACCATATTGACATACAGAGCTGACCCTAAATATGGAGAAGGCGAGGAAGATGATGATGATAACCACCATTTTCATAGCAATTGTTTAACAACAGGCTGACTCAGGAAACTGGTTGTTTATCTAATTCAAATATAATCTACGTAAAAATCCCATAACACAAGTTCAAAACATACTTAGGGCACAGAATACAGTAAGAGTATACAGAACGGAATCTCCTAAGGTACGCGCATTATCGTCCCCTGCCCCTGCACCTCTCCCCCGTTCTTGTGCGCCCGCGTGCGCCATCAGTGTGTTCACCCGCTCTCGCCCCTCGACAAGGCAAAAACAGGGGAGAGGTGCGGGGACGGGGAACTGGGACGCATATTGCAGGTACCTTAGGAGATTCCATTCTGTATACTCTTACTGTATTCTGTGCGTTGGGGCTAGCTCGATCTGTGTGATTTGTCCCTGTACATATATTTATTATATTGGGATCTAGGACAAAATCAATAGTAATAAGAATCAATACATATAAATTTTTGTCCCAGGACCCAATTCGTTGGAACAGGCATTGAATAAAGTATTTTTTAAAGATTAGTTCCACAAACCTATGTGGCACTTACCTTTTCAATTGGGCTATGCAGAGTAGCAGTTTGAATCAAACCCTTTAGAAAAGAAGCTCTCTTTGTGTAAGTAGCAAGAACATCTTTCGCTGGTTTACTGAAAACAGTAGATAGGATACGTAAGTAGGTAATTAAGATAAATATTTTTTTTTTGGTATAATTATTACATATAGTTTAACCGCTAGTTCAGGACATAAACGCAAGCCTTAAAATATCGTGTACGACTTGATAAAAGCCGTAAAACGAACCCTATTTAGGTTAAAAGTTAGTCCAACATATTGATTACTTTCAATACATATTTATAACAGAATACTTACTCAGGGCCAGTTTTTAACTCAGTAATCATTTCAGTTAAGGACTCCACATACTTTTTAAGCCTCCAATTACCATCTATAGGCTCTTGTTTAGCAATTAATTCGCATTTATTTAACAACAACCGAACATTCATTTCCAATCGAGATCTTTTGGGCACAGTAGCAGTGCTTGTTTTTGGTTTTTCTACGGCCATGGTGTAGGATTTTTGTGCTGGTTTTAACAGAGAATTGTTTCCTACAAACGCTATCGAATTTTCTATCAAGATTTCTATTTTATCACCAAAATAAATAATTATTTACAACACAACAGCCAACCGTCATCGCGAAAAGTGTCACTGTCTGTCTGTCACGCACGTCATATTGACAATGACAAATCACGAATTAAAGATTTTTTAAAAGCGAAAGGCAATAAAAATAGTGTGGCGTAGCGGACCTGCCGTACGCCAACCTTCTTTGTAAATAATCTCATAGAGATGATGACATCGTCGAGCGCACGTCTAGCAGTGCGCGCGCATGGATGGCCCCTTCATATCGAACCTGTCAAATCGGCCGTCACGGAAAATTCCCTTGCATATATTTTATTAATTATTTTATATCAAAACAGTGCAATAACTCATTGTTAATATATAAATAAATACATAGCAGCATACCAAATACTTTCACTGCTATAATAGCCAGCGATATTTTAGGCTGTATGTATCCTTGGCTATGTCTTTATTTCTTCGACAGAAACATGACAGAGATTTAAAAAATATATCAAAAGTTTACTGTCATCGGATCCGGTGTTATTTCTTTTCAAGAAAATAGAAATTTAGGAAAATATTGTAATAGTTTATTAAATTATTGGAAAAAACATTATTTTTTACATCAACCATGGTAAGTAAATGATTATTTGTTGTAGAAGTATTTCAGAAATGGCCGATTTTAGGTTATAAAGTTCTTGCTTGGTCATTGAGAATCATAACAGGTATTTTTGTATTTCGACAGGCTCGGCGTTATGATACACGTACCACAATATTTTCGCCAGAAGGTAATCATCCATTATCCAATATTAAAGAACATCCATTAATATTATATTCGCATTTTCATATCTTTTTTTCGGTTTCCCTTCAGGTCGTCTGTACCAGGTTGAATATGCTATGGAAGCCATTAGTCATGCCGGCACTTCCCTCGGTATCCTGGCTACCGACGGTATTCTTCTGGCGGCTGAGCGTAGAAATACGAACAAGTTGCTTGATGAAGTATTTTTCTCTGAGAAAATTTACAAGTTGAATGATGACATGGTCTGTTCAGTAGCTGGTATCACATCCGACGCTAACGTTCTTACCAATGAGTTAAGACTGATAGCCCAGAGATATTTACTGCAGTATGGAGAATCTATTCCTTGTGAGCAACTGGTGTCATGGTTGTGTGATGTGAAGCAAGCATACACACAGTATGGAGGTGTGTATTTCATTCTACTATACATTTAATTAATTTTTAGTTCACCGATAAAGTGAGAACGGGGGAGAGGTGCAGGGACGAGGAACGGGGATGCATATTGCGCCGGATCTTAGGTGAATCCATTCTGTATATTCTTACTGTCTTCTGTGCTAATGCTTAGTCTACAATAGATGTAACCGGTTTGATTGTTTTTTTTAGAAATTTTGTTAGGCTATGTTCAATAAATTAAAACTTTAACATTAAAATGATATAGTGCACCATTTATGGGACTGTTATGTTATAACTTATGCTCAGGATGGTACCTGGTTCAAATGATATACATTGCTATTCAGAGAGACAATGCAGCTAGCATAATGGGTACCGTGGAACCAGAGAAGTCTGGAGTGGCATATTTGAGTCTTTTATTTGTGATTAATTGTTATACATACTCTACCTTCAATAAAAATCTACAACCATATCATATTGGCCCTAGTTCCTAGTGGATAGTGGCTGTTATAGTATGCATTTATTTTTTTGTGTTATACAATGCAACCCAAACAAAATATATTTTAAAATATAAAAACTATTTTTAACTTGTCTATCATGGATAATTTTATAACAAAGTGGTTGCGGTCACTAAAGTATATTGCTGTGTTCTCTGGTAACAAATATGGAACAAGTATTAGACACCAAGTTGTTGAAGTCATTATGTTTATTCTATACTTTTTGTTTTCAGGAAAGCGTCCATTTGGTGTGTCAATTCTGTACATGGGTTGGGACAAACACTACGGCTACCAGCTATACCAGTCAGACCCCAGCGGTAACTATGGAGGCTGGAAAGCAACTTGCATTGGAAATAATAGTGCTGTAAGTAAATAATAGTATATAAAATAAGCTAAATAATAATTGTGTGGTTCCCGGCAGAGTAGAATAGGACCACACCAAGTCTTCCCGTGGATGTCATAGAAGGCTATTAAGAACACAAGCTAAATAAAGCTTATAAACATAAATTGCATTTAAAAATAGACTCGACAAGTGGTTAAGGACAAAAAAAGTGTTGTTAATAAATATATGAACTGTGAAAAGACTATGGACTCTCAGCACTGTGTGAAATAGACGTATCAGCTCTGAGCTGCTCGTCTATAACAAATAAAATAAGACCACTCCAACCCATCTGGCCAGCATGGAGTGAGTAGGCCAAATCCAGTAGCTGCTCTGGCTAATATATGGCTCTGGTAGTACAGAGTGTTATGCTCCTGCAGTGGAGACTAAAAAAGACCTGGTGATGCAGTAAATAAACTTAAATCTTCTTCGTCTAAGCGCATTCCTGGTTGCATCCTCAGCTGTGCTGTTTGGGAGCCCGAGATGCGCTTTCCCGCTTTTTCTTCTCCAAAAATAACATGTAACATGATGCCAAAGACCTTGCAAAATGAAGAAGAAATAGCCAGAACAGTTTAAATGATTTGGCTATAGTTCCACGACCGGCCGCCTGCCTGACGTCAACCCTCCTTGGGAATGTAATTGTACTCGTACAAGCACGAGATGTTTTTGCTTAGTCCTTTTACGACATCGACAGGAAGAGATGAAGTGGTCCTATTCTAAACTGGAATCACACGGGTGTAAATAAAGTAAATAAGTTTAAATATCACATCTTTATCCCTAATGGCGCCGTTATGACTAGTGGTTGGATAACTTATTTGCTTTACTTCACATGGGTCTCTGAATCCAGGTTGAGATGGTATGGTCATGTAATGTGACGACTTAATGACCGTGTAGGGAAGAAGTGTCTTCCCATGGCAACAAAAAAGAGAGGGAAGGGTAGACCGCCGACAATGTGGATGGCAACGACAGTGCCTGTGATCACAGCAAGTGGCACTGCATAATTAAAAGAGCCGACCCTGTGCAATGGCAAAAGGCAAGGACAAAGAAGAATCATCAGTGCCCAAAACTGCCTGAGGTACAGACCTCTAACCAAAACATATGATGTGCATCACATGTTTTGTTTAAAGGTTGTCACAGGAGTCCCTACTGTACACAATTTGTTGAGAAGTAGGGCTATGTACGTGTTAAAAAGCTAAGCATATTTGTTCAAGAATATGTATGATTTTATTGTTTTTAGATATAGGAATCATTCGAAAAGGAATTAATTTTTTTATTTATTTACTTCTAAAATACATATTTATTGATTTTCATATTTTTAGGCCGCAGTTTCGAGTCTCAAACAAGAGTACAAGGAGAATGAGACAACATTAGCTGAAGCACAGGCCCTGGCTATCAAAGTGCTAAGCAAGACTTTGGACATGACAAAATTAACCCCAGAAAAAGGTACTTATACTATAAAAATGTTAACTTATGGAACTAGTTAGTGTTTGTGTGTAGTTACCTCCCTTATTAGTGACAAGCTGTGGTCACAAGACTTATAGACCACATTTAACAAGATGGTGTGCCTTTTGGTGGAAATGGAAGTCAGAAGTAATAACAGTTTTTTATTTATTTATTTCATAATCTAAAGCTTATAATACAAAAGGTAAAACTTAATGCTAAGCATTGTTTACCAGTTTACCTTAGTATAGTTCGTTTTCTGAAATGCTGCATCTTTGAAAGATTCGATGCCGCCTTTGTCGGCACGCCGACGGTATACCATCCATTTGAACCAACATACTATAGCAGAAAAGGTAGTAAATTGGGAAGAAGGAAGAGTATTTCATCCCTTAACTATTTAAATAGAATATTCAGTTTAACTTATTATTTACTTAAATTAAATATGTACTTCATATAGTATTTTTTTATACTATGATGTTTACAAAAAAGTTGCTAATTTGACTTGATAGACACTACCAACTTGAAATAAAGTCAAAGTTGCTATGCCAAATGTTATTTTTACTCTACATAGGTCTTCGTATCCATGAGTGACGGTTTTTATTTTATATTTCAGTGGAAATGGCAACGCTGACCCGTGTAGATAACAAGACTGTGATCCGCGTGTTATCCAGCCCTGAGGTGGAAAAGCTTATTTCTGTGTTCGAGAAGAGTGAGGCCGAAGCCGAAGCCGCCAAGAAGCAGCCACCCAAGTCGTAATTCTCATTTTTTATTGTTTGCATAAGTATTCTTTTATTTGCACATTAAATATTTTACATGGTATCTGTATTTCTGTATTTTTTTTTCTCATATAAACCATTTTATTTTTTTAATTAGGTGTTGTTTTCGGCCTCTTGTGGCCGCGGCGCCGCTGGCAGCGACGCGGCTTTTGGTTTTCATCGAGCGCCAGAATGAGGGTGTTTTTCGAATGTATGCAATATGTATGTATGTACATTTCTTTGGCACGCTCTGTAGTCTAAGCGGCTTGATGGATAGTGCTTGAGAGGCTAGATTCGTTTATTGTCAAGAGTGACAGAGTGGGCATATCAAAGAACAATGACGTACCCTGAGGACGTACCTATGTACCGTGGGGCATATCCATGGTATATCAAAAATTAAAAAAAAACAATGTCGGATTCCTCAATTTTTTTTCATAAAACCTATCGATTGAAGTAAAAAAATAATGGATTTAGAAAAGTATTAAGTAAGTACAAAAATATGTATATACAACGTAGTGTTTATTTTTTTCTCGTTCTATCTTATTCTATTATTATATTATTCTAAGGAGGATGAAATAAGATAAACAGAAACATTTAATAATTTATTATAAAAAAATAACATGTTCACTCATACACATACAGGTTTTAGGTCACGCCACTACTTAATATTATTATAGTTACAAATAACAATACAAGTACTTACATTTAAAAACATATAACATGAGTACCTAAGTCTAATTTATTTAAAAAAATATTGGTTAGTAGAATTTGTACAAAAGAACGAGGCGTAACACAACTTTTGTACAAAATACGTAATCGTTTTACACCATATTGCTGGTCAATGTCGCGTAGGTACTAAAATAAAACTTTACTAAGTACTTTTTATATGAATGTATGTGTGTGTATACCATATACCTCTATACAGAATACTAAGGGAGCCTAAATACCAAATTTATACTGGAATTTTTATACGTAACAATATTATTACGCATAAAAAATCATGTCGTTCATGCAAATACCGTTCACATTTTTATTTTATATACTTAAATTACCTTAAACCTAACATAACATAACCGTAACAAAACTTAAACCTAAGATAAGTGTCATTTACAAAAATACTTTTAATTACAGGAAACGTTGATTTTCAAACTTGTTAACAAAACGAAAAAAATAAGTATGTTATAGTGAAGTTCTATTTTACCATGGACGAAAATTACAAGAGGACTTTCAAACCCATACAAAAAAGTGTACCTGTTCAAAGAGCAAAAATGTACCTTATGTACCTTTCCAATACGCATTGCTAGCGTTTTCACAAGTTAAGCAACCCCGGGCGTGGTTCGTACTTGGATGGGTGACCACAAGTGGTAAGAAAATTTCTCGAGCTCCTCCGTGCTTCGGAAGGCACGTAAAAGCCGTTGGTCCCGCCCGGCTTTCATTGTATGGCAGTCGTCAAGCTATGTCAGATGCCATTAGGCAGCTTGAAAAATCTGAAACCAGTGTTGGCTGTACAATACACAAAAAACAAACAAACCTATCCAATATCTTTGACTCTGCTAGAAAGCCAAAATCCTGTATTATTTCTTGATGTCGCTACTAGGTATTTTATGTATGTGTTTATTTTTATTTTATTTTGTTTGTTTGGTTGGTGTCCTCGGAAAACCAGCGTTGTGGTCGGACGGCCACAACATTATGCTGAGAGGAGGCCATTTTGGTATAGGCACAGATATAATTTTGGATAGTGAGAACTGTTATTATAATTGTGTATATGTGATATATCAAATAAATAATTTTTCTTTCTTCTTTCTTTCTTAGGTATTTCGCCCTCTAGCCATTGGCCAAACCAAAGATGCTGGATTCTTAAGACTTTTCGTCCATGATAGGTAGAGATGACATCCGCAGTTATACCATAATGAATTGGCATATTCAACATAATTTTTAAAGTAAATAAATAATGTATTATTATAATGTTAGGCTTACTTATACAATTTCGAAAATAGGTACCTAAGTTAAATTAAAGAAATTTTTGAATAATAATTATTAAAAATTTAAAATCTAGGCTGTACTATCGCCAGCTGTCGAGCCAGGAATGTCTATTAGTCACAGAGCTTCCTTGGTAGTCGTCACTAAGTTGACGACAGGCTGTATAACTACATAAAACATAATCATTACTACAAACACCATCAAAGCGGTCGATAAACTCTCCTGGTTATTAGTGAAGTAAGGCTTATTGAACCCTATGGCCATGGTAATAAGGCCCATGCAAATAGCAAATAAGCCTACGGCTACGTGGAGGATCTTCACTGGTCGCGCTTTCAGGAACAGACGTACCTTTGCTGAGAAAAGGGCTACGAGTCCTGATATGAAGCTAAGTAGAGAGAACGCTAGCGCAATCACACCTGGAATTAAATTGTAAAGGTACATAAGTTAACTATTACCACACTGCAAGTTTTTTGCCTGTAGGTACCGAATAGAAGGAATAAATACTTACAACATACCGAAACTACTTAAAAGAATTATTTGTAGAGATTTCGGAACTCCAACAAGATATAGTTTTAAAAGATAGAACCTGACTACGGAAAAGTTTTACTGAAAAGTACATACACGGAGTCCAGTGCTGCCCCCATTTGAAATAAATTATTTGAAAGGAAACGAAGATATCATTTAAAATTTTGATTTTTTACAGTTTAAAGTGAGAACGTTAAGCTTTAGTTTGCATTTTCGCGGGAAACTGCCACTTTTGGCAAAAATGCAAACTAAAACTTAACGTTCTCACTTAAAACTGTAAACAGTAGTTCATAAAATAGTTTGAAGGGTTATCTAGGGCTTACTAGATCAACATTTTAAATGATATCTCCGTTTCCTTTCAAATAATTTATTTCAAAAGGGGGCAGCAGCTTTGTATGATTCGTTTTCGATTTTTTAGTTCATTACTGTATGGCCTATAGAGGGCGCCACAGTGGATTTACTGTGACGTCACATAGCCTGTAACCAACGGACAGGCAAGACGATTCCGAGGATACCTCATTCGTCAAGATATCTTGGATATCTTTAAGGATATGAGGTAGGTACAAAGCGCCTAAACACATAACTCTCCTTTTCGCTTCGCCGTAGTCGGGTAAAAATTAGTTATATCGTACAATACGTACCTACAAGCAATTTTCTCTCAGGAATGTGGCTATGTCACTGGTATGACACTTCATAGATTCAGAGTAACATATATTCCTACTACTTACTACTACAAGCGAAACAATTTATCTGTACACGCGTCGATGTGTGAGTTTTATACTTAGTTACTTACTTTTTGAACTCTTATGTATTCTGTGGCTATGTCTAAAGTGAAGTGGCACATCCTAAAATTATCTTTTCGTGGCGTTTCGTAATGTTGTGAATCTAACTCTTGTTACTATCTTATCCAGCTATCTTGCGAAACTTGCGATCTTTGAGTGTGTTCTCTTTTGTTTGAATAACAGTTGCCTACATTTTTGGCTTGTAAAATATACCTGAAGCTATGGCTTACAAATATAATATTACCTACATAACATAAATATAGGAGGAATGCTTTTCTGGTGCACAAAGTTTGATGGTACCTAGGATTGGACTTGAATATCTAATAAACAAGAACAATTCTTGTTTTCAATACTAGGTTCGTATTGTGCACTGGATAGTCAACTAGGTACCTACTAAGATATTTCAAACTGTTTACTACGAATACCTAGAACGACGGCTTCATGCGCCCTCGAAAGCACAGGTTTCAATATCAAATCAATTTGGTTGATCAGTGTTGTTCTTAGGTCTTAGGAAAAATATTTATTTACTTTGCACATACGTGTTTGGGTCATAGGATTACAACATTCTACCAAATTTTACCTGACTCGGTTCAGTAGATTCGGAGCAAATTGGCTGTGACAGACGGACGGACAGACAGACGCACGAGTGATCTTATGAGGGTTCCGTTTTTTCATTTTTTGTACGGAACCCTAAAAACTAGGAAATGTGCAAAAGGCGGCTTTATCGCTAAGCAATTTTTTTTCAGGCAACCTCGCTTAAGGCCATACCTGAATTTTCCAGTGCTACCCCCATTTAAAATAAATCATTTCAAAGAAAACGGAGACATTATTCAAAATTTTGCTACTACCAAGTGCTAGATAACCCTTCAAAGTATTTTATGAACTACTTTAAATGGGGGCAGCACTGGACCCCAGAAAATTTAGGTACGGCCTTAACCTTTCATAAGGATTGAAAATTTGATTTTACTTGGGTGGGTGCTAAGGGGAGTTCTTAAAGAAGAATAAATTGGCCATTCTTATAGGGCTTTATGGTGCGATGTATTTGCGTCATGGTGGTTTAATAGGTATTCAACCACATACAATTTAAGCTAGATACTCATAAAACGTTGAAAAAACTTACCGCAAATGCCATGAGCACCGGATATCGTCATATCAGAGCCAGAGAGGCCCAGGAACGTGCCAGATATCACGAACAGAGCCCCTATGAGCTGCAGGCACCCGTGAATGATGCGCTTGGCATCTTTGGATAGTTGGAATGACCAGGAGTTGTGTGGATGTAGGGTCAGCACCGCTTCCACCAGGAATAGTTGGTACTGGAATTCAATGAGTACTTTATATTATTTGGTCTGCCGAGTAGGTCCTTGTTCCGTTTTGATGAGATATCGCAATGATAACAAAATACAATAAAAATAAACGCTGATAGGAGTGAGCCATAAATGCATTGGAAAATTTCCAATGCATAGGTATAAGGCTTACCCCTATGTCCCTTCCACGTTGTATAGGCATATTTAAAATATGCCTATACAACCTGGATGGGACATACCCGTAATAAATCAAGACCATTATAGTATAATAAAATAAAATTAACAGCCAAAAAACAAAAATAATTTTTGACATTTCCATACAAAAGTGCGCGGCCGCCCGGGCGATTTGTATGCAAATGTTGAATTTTTTTTTGGTTTTTTAGTAAGTCATCTAGTACAGTATGTGGTTCGATTTATTACGGGTATTTCTCTTCCACTTTGTATATCATGCATGCGGTTCCCGACAGAGTAGAATAGGACCACGACGAAACTATATTTTATAACGAATATATAACCTGGAAGGGACATACCCGTTATAAATCAAACCACGGTCTATACCAGATTAATATAGTATATTGAAATTAAAATAACAGCCAAAGAACAAAAAAAAATTTCGGCATTTTCATACAAGTGTGCAGCCGCCCTGGCGATTTGTATGGGAATGTCGAATTTTTTTTTGTTTCTCGACTGTTATTTTAATTTTATTATACTATACACGGGCTATACTTGATCATATAGCCCGTGGTTTGATTTATTACGGGTATGTCCCTTCCACGTTGTATATACATAGATACTTAATCATCCAAGACCCAGGCCAATCTAAAAAAAAACCGGCCAAGTGCGAGTCGGACTCGCGCACCGAGGGTTCCGTACAAACCTGCAAGGTTTAGTATTTGGTATGAATTTCAATTTAATACCTCTACGCGTTTATGAGGAAATGGGTAGTAAGTTTAAAATTATTAAAAAAAAAAATATTATGTGATATATGATGTAACTAAAAATTTATGGTTTTCGTAATTTTTCCTTTATCTATGCTATAAGACGTTGCTTCGTACCAAATTTCAAGATTCTGAGTTCACGGGAAGCACCCTGTAGGTTTTGATTCCCTTGCAAGTGTCGAAAATTTGCGGCATAAACGGCTGTATCTTTTGATTGCGTTGGCTTAGAAGTTTGATTTTTTCACAGCTTCAAGGGACAGTAGACCTGAGTAATTGATATAAATTTCAGCTTCATACCTCCACGCGTTCCTGAGAAAAAGGGTCTTGACAGACGGACGGACGGACGGACAGACGGACAACAAAGTGATCCTATAAGGGTTCCGTTTTTTCCTTTTGAGGTACGGAACCCTAAAAACATCATTTTCCCTCTTGACCTGACCGGTCATCAAATCCGGGACCTCCGGTGTGACAGGCTGGCATAATGACCACTAGGCCTATGATCCTGACAGACCTCTAAAAACATTTCGTCTTCCCAATACAAATCGGCGTTCAGCCACAGGTTCAGCTAAACGCAATTTGTATGATATTTGTATGTAAAATTACGAAATTTTATCGATTTTTAACATTTATTTTTATAGAAAGTAGGTAGTTCAGTATCATGGACAGAAGTTGCTCCAAATAGGCTGGCTGGTTGTAAAAACTCAGCCTGTAGGTAGGTAAGTATATTAAAAATACAATTTATTTTTCTTGCATTGCAGCACAGGATAAATAATACTAAGGTACAGGGTACAGAAGTCTCACTCAGCGAAGAAATTTAAAGAAATATCTACTCAATGTGGCTAGCGATATGGTTTAATTTAGCTCACGTCAGAACTCAGCACCTTTTCGTATAAATACCTAGACATCCATTGCAAGGCAATTTCATTATTAGGTACTCTGGACAAACGATTCGTATAACTGAATTTACCACCCGGAGGAGCCGCCTGCGCGCATAGTAATAATGTAGTTACATTTTCGATACCTAAACGGGAAGTGACACTAGCCTGATTGCAGTTAGATTCAATTAAATATCGTTCCATATAGGTACCTTTATCGATAAAAGAGAATAAAGACTATCTAGGCACTTCAGGGTATTTTAAACTCATCTCTTGAAATTTAAAAATTCGGTAGGTAGGTACAAGTAGTTAGGTACTTGAATCCCCGTGTGGTTCCGGGTTAGAATAGGACCACTCTACCTCTGATGATGGAGCCGGAAGGTGGCTATAGGAACCCTGTAATAAAACGACGTAACCCCATCGAGTTTAGGCTTATAACATTTGCCTTGATAAGTTCTTAGGCCTCACACTTACCCCGTGTGGTTCCGGGTTGGAATAGGACCACTCCATCTCTTACTATGGATGTCGTAAGAGGCGACTAAAGGACTAAGCACTAACAGCTCGTGCTATAATTGCATTCCCAAGGAAACTATAGTAAGTCACAGTCGCCGGGGCGACTAGTCGACAGTGCGTAATGGCTCACGTCGGGCGGCGGCCGGTTATAAAACTTTTCGCACAAATACATTCCCAAAGAGGGTTGACATCAGGCAAGCGGCCGGTCGTAAAACTAAAGCCAAAACATTTAAACTGTTCCGGCTATTTCTTCTCCATTTTGCAAGGTCTTTGGCATCCTTGGGTGACCATTAACATGCATGTTATACTCGTATTTGGAGAAGAAAAAGCGCGAAAGCGCACCCCTGGCTCCGAAGTAGCACAGCTGAGGATGCAACTGGGAGCGCGCTTAGACGAAGAAGAAGAAGTAGGTAGTTACTTAAATTTTTTGAGGTCATCTTACGCATGTAATATTCTCTTCGATAAATTTAAGTAAATAGATATTCACTGTGATGAATTACATTTTTCATAATGATATTTTTTTATTCAATGCTAGTGATCATCATCATCATTCAGCCGCATAACAGTCCACTGCTGGACATAGGCCTCTCCCAAGAATTTATTATAGAATTATAGATCTAGAGCGGCTGCATCCAGCGCTTTCCAGCGACTTGGTCAGGTCATCTGACTGACCAACTTGTGGGTGGGTGTCCTACACTTCGCTTGCAAGTGCGTGGTTGCCATTCGAGAAACTTTTTGCCCCATCGGCCATCGGTTCGTCGTGCTATGTGTACCGCCCTCTACCACTTTAACTAGCTAGGTATGCTATGGTTATGGACTAGTTTATTTACTGTTTTTTTAAATATAAGTTATTAACACATAATTTTGGACCATTAAACAACCACTGTCAACCAGTACTTACCCCCGTTCCAGCAAAAACGATATGCAGTTCCAAGCTGCTTATTTCACCGTTCGCCGTTGACGTCAGAGCAAAATGCCAGATGCAGAACACCACTATAGCGACTTGCATATGATGCAACAGGTTTATCAGTTGGCATAACGCTGTCCACGCTGAATCCCAGGAAGAAGAATACAGGTCTCCGCTTTCTTCATCATACGCTGCTGGTGCTCGAGTCACCTCGGCCTTGTAAGGCACATGTTCCCTGACCTCAAAGACTTCGATTTTTTCCACCGATTGGTGACTCGTACTGGGGCGGTCCATTCTTGACCTATCAAGTAAGCCCTACACTAACTATCCACGTAACACGCGGTCACATGTAACCTAACCAACTTATGGACTAAATTTTGAAGATCCAAGATACTTACTCTTAGATAAAGCGAGAGTATTCGATTGCTTTATCAATTGACAGTTTCCAGATAGCATCTTGCGTAAGCTGATATGAGATGATTACTTTCAATGGATTACTATAATCTCGTTCGTTGGGGAATGTCGAAATTCATCATCATTCATTTCAGCAGCTGGAAGTCCACTGCTACATATACTTTCTATAAGGATTTTGAATACGACCGTTTTGAAGCGGCGGTAGTGTTCTGCAAGCAAGCAAAATTAGCACAAGGCAGGGCACATAGCGCGATGAAATCATGCGAGCTTGAGCTGGGTAGATTGACGCTCTAAATCTGTATTTAAATTAAGAAATAAATTAAAAAAATATTAAGGCTCTGCAAAGGTGACCAAATACCGGCAAGCGCAGCAGAAGAAACCCTCCAACTACTTAGGTAAGGTAGAGTCAGCCTTTTCAGTCTTGGACATATGGATTCACTCTCGCGTTTTGGTGATAGACCGTTTCCAATTTCGCCAAGTTACTTCCATATCTATAAAGTTCTTCATCATATCTTCACCAAATTAAAATAGGACCAACTTGGTTGTAAAGGCTTTCCAATAAAAAAAAACCATCAAAATCGGTTCACAATTGGCGAAGATATCGCGTAACAAACATACATAAAAAAACACAGTTGAATTGATAACCTCCTCCTTTTTTGAAGTCGGTTAAAAACACATGGCGATCAAGATTTCACATAGGACTTTGAAAACATACAACTTTTGACTAAATCGGCAATAACATATTCGAACTAGTGCTGCCATCTTTTGATAAAAACATAGACACGCTACTCCCCGCTAGATGGCAGACTAGTTTCTTTAACGGTTGTGTAGATAGCGCTAGTAGGCCCTTTTCATTTATTAAAATACTTGATATTTTATTTACGCGCCGATATTATGAAAACTATATCAACAAAAGAACTGTACCATCATAATGCAAGTTGTTTTTGTTCTATGTAGTGTACCTACTTACTATTCGATAAACCTTAATTATCAAAATAAAGAGGATAAAATGGAGTCTCCTGATAAAAATCCTTATTAAGAGACACGCGGCAGCGTGTTCAGTCAAGTTAGAAAAAAGCGGCCAAGTGCGAGTCGGACTCGCCCATGAAGGGTTCCGTAGCACCAAGTAACATAATATAAAAGTTTTAAAGGTTATATTGCGGTTTACGATTTATGACGTATTAAAAAAAACTAAGTACTTATTAGATCTCGTTCAAACCAATTTTTGGTGGAAGTTTGCATGGTAATGTAACATCATATATTTTTTTAATTTTATCATTCTCTTATTTTAGAAGTTACAGGGGGGGGGGGGGGGGTCGACACATTGTACCACTTTGGAAGTGTTTCTCGCGCAAACTATTCAGTTAAGACAAAAATTATATTAGGAACCACAATATCATTTTTGAAGACCTATCCATAGATGTCCTACATTTTGTTTGGTTTGATGAAAAAAAAATTTTGACTTTCAGTTCTAAGTATGGGGAACCCCCAAAATTTATTGTTTTTTTTCTATTTATGTGTGAAAATCTTAATGCGGTTCACAGAATACATTTACATACCTATAAGTTTCAACAGTATACTTCTTATACTTTCGGAAAAAAGTGGCTGTGACATACGGACTGACAGACAGACAGACATGACGAATCTATAAGGGTTCCGTTTTTGCCATTTGGCTACGGAACCCTAAAAAGGAATTGGAGACGCAATACAGCCGTGTGTATATTTACAAATCCCTTCACAACTCGAAACCTATTATTTTTCGGGGTCTAGTGCTGCCCCCATTTGAAATAAACGGGCAAGTGCGAGTCGGACTCGTACATGAAGGGTTCCATACCACCGTACAATGTTTTAAAACGCTGAAGTAACACGTTTCTTGTATGACGACCCCTTTAATAATTATTAACTTTATCTTATTTTTAGTATTTGTTGTTATAGCGGCCGTAGTAACACATAAACAACATACAAGGTAAAGAGACCTTTGTGAGGGGAAATGTAACAAATATTATACAGTTTTTTCGAGGATAGTGATTCAGTAAATACTCTTCGGGAACAACATTCAACTTGTGTGTTTTTTCAAAATGTTTGTGGATTAAACTCAAAAAAAGATCAGTTGGAATTATATATAGAAAATTTTGAAGTAAAACCAAGTGTTATATGTATTTGTGAACATTTTCTATACGATGACTCTATCCCCCTACTACGTTTTACAAATTATGATCTTGTAACGCATTTTTCCAGGCAAAACAAGAAAAGGGGAGGGACATTAATACTAACAAAAAAGAGCGAAAATGTAGAAGAGATAATAATATGTAAGAAGTTTAACAAGACTAAGCATTTCGAAGTATGTGGAGTCAGGGACAAAGTTACTAACACATATATTTTTTGTTGCTATAACAATAATACACAATTTAGTGAATTTATGGAAAGTCTTGAATGGTTTTTGCAACACTTCTTCAATAAAAAATGTTTAATTTCTGGAGAATTTAACGTAGATGTGCTAGCTAATAAGACTAACACTAAGGAATTTTTACATCTACTGAAATCTTATAATTTTAGGTATCTAGTTAGTGACATTACGGTTAGGAGGAATGGTGCCGAATCCTGTATTGATAATGTATTGACCAATGTTCCTGAAACGGTTCCTTTGTTTACACAAGTTAATCATAACGGTTTTTCAGATGGACATGCTTGCGTAATTACTCATATGTACACGAAAAAAAACAAAGCTAACACGCGGTGTGGTGAGGTAGCTCATATTGAAAAGCGATGTTAAAAATAACCTCAGAATATATAGGCGAGTTATTAAATCCGCAAAAAGGCTAAGTGTACAATCAGAGATAAAGAAGCATGGCAATTGTACAAAACGTGTCTGGAAAATTGTAAATGAGAGTCTCAACAAGAAGACTCGTAACAATAAAATTATGCATCTTAAAATTGACGACAATAATGTAACTGACGCGAAATTAATAGCAGAAGCGTTTGCCAGTACTTTCAATCACAATAATCAAGTATCCTCTGGCAGTGTAAGTGAGTCCGCGGAAATACTAGGTAATTTTTCTCAATCGACATTTTCTCATCTTGAATTTGAACGCGTGACTGAGAGTGAAATTAAAAGTATTGTCAAGGATATGGACAACAAGAAGTCATCTGGCTATGATGAAATTCCAACATATGTTGTAAAAAATAATATTGATATATTAGCAGTACCTTTAGCACAATTTTTCAATAACTGTTTTGATCTGGAAGTTTTTCCAGACCAATTGAAAATTGCAAAAATAATTCCCATTTATAAGAAAAATTCGAAATCTGATCCATCCAATTTTAGAGCAGTTGCTATGCTATCTATATTCTCGAAAATATTTGAGATCTTAAAAAAAAGAATAGTCAAACATTTAAAAGACAATATATTATAAGTGACTGACAGTTCGGATACCAAGAAGGTGTTGGAACTGCTAATGCCATAGACACAATTATTGATGATGTGATTTCAAAGATAAATGGAAAATTAAAAGTCGCCGGTTTATATCTTGACCTAAGTGGCGCATTTGACGCGGTAGATGTGGATATACTCACAATGAAGTTAGCGTATTATGAAATTGTGGGGATATAACAGATAATAAGGGTGAGTTCATCAATTCCAAAAAGCACTCACGATTTATACAAATTAATAGAGGAGTACCCCAGGGCTCAATCTTAGGACCGATATTTTTCTTAATTTTTGTTAATGACTGATAAATTATATGACCATGATAGAATCTGACGTAAAAGTAGTTGTTTTGCTGACGACACAAATGCAGTACTTTAGGCAAAAGACATAGATGCTCTAAACAGGAAGATTAACAATACTATGAAACTGTTTCATCAGTGGTTCACTGCTAATAATCTAAAGGTAAATAGCAGTAAAACGAATGTTATGCTATTCAAGACGACAGCCAATAATAAAGACAAAATTGAAGTTTATTTAAATAATTAAAATATCAAGCCAGTTAAAGTTATTAAATTTCTAGGCATACATCTGGATGAATATCTCAACTGGAAACCTGAGCTACAAGAGGTAGAAAAAAGCATAAGCAGAGCTTGTTACGTCCTAAGATCCTTAAAAGACGAATTGACCATGAATCAATTAAAATCTATTTATTACTCATTCGTAGAGTCACGACTTCGTTATAGCATAAAATATTGGGGTGCAATAGGTAATATTGATAAAGCTTTCGCAGTACAAAAACGAGCAATACGGACCATGGTTCGCATACCTCCATGGCAATCGTGCCAAAAACATTTTAAGGACCTCCAAATATTAACTGTACCGTCTTTATATATATATTTGTTTTACTAACGGATTTTATAAAAAAATAGAGACTCATACGAAACAGCAGAAGAAATGTTGGATCGAGAGGGCACGCGCAGGAAAGACTTAACCAGTGTTATCGCAATTCACTGTCCACTATACCATACCGTTGTAATGTTTAATAAATTGCCCAACGAATTTAAATTAGTAAGAAAAGTTTCAATTTTCAAAAAAAAGTTGAGGATATTGCTACTGGAGAAGTGTTGTTACTCAATTGGGGACTTTTAAATGGTGTCAGCATCGGTAAAAAATGCCTGATGTGTATACCGCACATTTTTTATAATAATTAATTTAATGATATTTTATAATTTTTGACATGTTTATAATCATTTTTGTAATTTGTAATAATGCATTTAATTAAATTTTTATATTTTTAGTTTATAAGTACAAATATATTCAAATACAATGTAAATATTGTTCTATGAATAAATGAAATGAAATGAAATAATCAGTGAAAATGTCAAGTATCTAGTTAATGCCATTATGAAGATCTAGTTAAAAACGCTGAAAAAACACGTTTTTTGTATAACGACCTCCTTTAATTTTAACTTTTTTTTTTTTTTTAGTATTTGTTGTTATAGCGGCCACAGTAATACATAATTGATGAAAATTTCAAGTGTCTAGCTATTACGGTTCAAGAGATAGAGCCCTGTGACAGACGGACAGACAGCGGAGTCTCAGTAATAGGGTCCCGTTTGCACCCTTCGGGTACAAAACCCTAAAAAACATATTTCAAGAGAAACGGAGATATCATTTAATTTTTTTTCTTTATAAAGGCCTAGATAACCGTTCAAACTATTTTTTGAACTACCTACTGTTTACAGTTTGGAGTGAAAACGTTAACGGCCAAAAGTGGCCGTTTTCCGCAAAAATGTTAGAAATAGTTGAAATGATTCGGCTATAGGTAGTTTTATTAGCCGCCAGCCTGACGTCAGCCCTCTTTGGGAATGCACAAATGCCACACTCTGCCACGCCATAACGACATAATATTGAACTTGGCTCCTATATTGACATTTATATTTTTGGTGAGATTCCACCAACGTATTCCTATTGGAAATTCTAATAGTTAAAGAGCGATGTGCGACGTCCTACTATAAAAGAAAAAAGGTGAGGAAATCACACTCCAAAGCCGCTATTAGTAGGGAGTTGACCGCCTCCCTATTAATAAGCGTATACCTGGGGCTGCGGTCCGGGCTCCGGGCGTAGCCCATTTGTCACAGCGGCACGTGATAACGGAGCCTTTAGATTAGAAATTAGAATGTGGACTTGTTAGTAATTATGCTGTGATAGGAACTGGTGTGAGATTTTAGGGCTGTTATAACTTTTTTTTTAATATTGCTCCAAGCTGATTCTTATCTTTTTATAAATTCAAACCAAACAGTATCATTATTATTTGTAGACTAAATACATATTACCAACTGCTCACATAGATGGCAGCACACTAGCAAGATTACCACTTACCTACATAATAGCTCACATTTTACCTGGTTTCAAACAGCAAACAAAAACTAGAGATCTTAGGTGTTCCACAGGGATGCAACGCGCTTCCCGCCTCAGCGATTATAAATCGATCATCTCATCGAGTCTATCGATTATGGTCGATTATTGAATCTGATTTATTGCGCCAAGGGTCCGTCGACGGCTCGCTTTTTGTGATCTACGTGTATGGGCATAAGTTATGGAAGCAGAAAATTGAGGATAAAGGTTAGTTTTTTTTTAAATATTCCCTTTTTGATGATTTTATAACGATTTATGTTATTTTGTTTACATAAAATAAACAGGCAAGTGTGAGTCGGACTCGTACATGAAGGGTTCCGTACCACCGTACAATGTTTTAAAACGCTGAAGAAACACGTTTCTTGTATGACGACCCACTTTAATTTTTAATTTTATTTTATTTTTAGTATTTGTTGTTATTGTAGTCATAGTAATACATAATTGGTGAAAATTTCAAGTATCTAGTTAATGCCATTATGAAGATCAAGTTAAAAACGCTGAAAAAAACACGTTTCTTGTATGACGACTCCCTTTAATTTTTAATTATTTTTTATTTTTAGTATTTGTTGTTATATCCGCCACAGTAATACATAATCGGTATAAATTTCCAGTGTCTAGCTATTACGGTTTAAGAGATAGAGCCCTGTGACAGACAGACAGACGGACAGACAGACAGACAGACGGACAGACGGACAGACAGCGGAGTCTCAGTAATAGGGTCCCGTTTGCACCCTTTGGGTACGGAACCCTAAAAAGTATTGAAACAGCTATCTATGGGATGTCTTCATCACCAATTCGAATTAATTTTTATCATATAGAAAACAGTGGCTGAAAATTGGGCATCTCCAAAAGTGCATAGTAAGAAAAGTCGCTATTTCTCCCCAATCAATATCGCGATTGACTAAAAAAATATAAAATAAATCAAAAGACTTGTTTGTCAATTTTCGTCAAAATCGGTTGAAAAATGAGACCTGTAGGCGAGAACAGACAGACGGACAAAAGTATTTTTGGTCAATTTTGAAAGTGAGACGCTTCCCTCTCTTGGTCAATTATTACCAATTTATACTACTCATACCTACTATATGTATAACTTATTTAATTCTAATGTTTTTTGGTCAAATACAGAGCCCTGCCATCCGGGCCCTTCAGGCCTAGTCCGACCCTGTACAGGGCCTGCGATCCCTGTAATTGTTTTTCGTGGCCGATAGATTAGAGGGCAGTAATTGCAAGTTGCGTGAGATGAACTTGTTAAGTTATCAAGTTACTATGACTGTGTGTCTACACTTATGTGTACATAGGGGTTTATTACCACTCGTTTAACTTTGTTAGGGTTCTGGAAACAAAATGTGCCAACGAAACACTTTCACACTGTTATTTTTTAGTTTTTAATTTAATTATGCTCAAGTTAGTATCTTCTTCTTCTAAGTATAAGCAGATTTAATTTGTTTTTATTTAACCCTTGACAAATTAGTGAAAGTGATAACAAAAGACACACGAACAAAGTGCCTCCCCTAATAGAGACAATAAGAAAAGTGCCGATGGAAAAAAAAAGTGTCTTATTAAATAACTTTATAAAACTAGGTCAATGTAAAATTACTCATTAGTCTGCGTTTAGGCTAGATCGTAATAATATTAGCGTTTATTTAGAAAAGGTTACAATATGAAAAAAAAAAAAAAATATATTTTTATTTAATCTTTATTGTCCATCAAATACAAATTGTACAGAACAATAGGCGAACTTAAGGCTAAAAGCGTTGTCTACCAGTCAACCTTTGGGTTATACAGAAAGTCTAAATGTGGGTTGCAAGATAAAGTGTAGTATACATAAAATACACAATGTACATTGTTACATAAATATATATATATATATACGCTACATATACTATACATGTAAATAAATAGATAAACTCTGATTAGGTAGTATTTATAGATACTACCTAGTTGCTTGATAAAATAATAACGAACTTTTGTATACAATGAAAACAAAGAATAAGTAAGTACTCATTCATTTAAAAATGCGTATGTTACTTCCCACCATGTAACTAATACGAAACATGCAAAATCATCACCATACAGGCAATTAGAGCCCGTCCTAGTATCTAGTAATCCAGTTAATCGATATAGAATAGTAATCGAGTAGGAACAAAGTGCGTCGAGTCTGGTTTATCGATGTATGGTATCCGCGGCCGACTGACGAGACCACACAGCTGGAGTATCGGCCCACCCCGTGGGACAATGCTTCTCAAACTGTCTTATTATATAATGTTGAACAAAATATACTGAAACTATTTTAAGGGTAGAGTCAGTCCATTATACTGAGCAACTTTCCCCTAAAACCATATACCTATCGAAATATGTAAAAACATTTTTGCTTTCCATGCAGTCTCGGGTCAGCTGATCGGTTAACTAGTAATGGAGGCTAAAATAATTTTTATATTATATTTCGATATATATATGTTCCTTGAGGAAACTTGTTCAGTATCATGGACTGAATTCAGCCTTAAGAAAGTTTCAGTATACCTTATAAGACCCTGTATATTTTTTCAAACTAAGCAATAGGTAAGCAATGTCAGGCAAAATAAATTGGAAGCATTGTCCTCAGCTGAAATGACAGCTCTAACTAATATGATTTTTGATTGTTAAGTTTAAAATTTAGTTTTCTTTATGTTTTAATTACGTTTTACACGCACATAAGCTCTCCAATCAACCCAGAGGTTTGACTAGAGAATGCCTGTTGAACATTTTAGGAACATTTGTATGCGTGTAAAATAAAGTGTAAAAAAATTACTGTATATTATCGGTATTAAATAAGTACGTGCTTATCCAACATTAGTATCCCAAAACACAAATTGAAAAGTTACTTTAGTTAGACCTAGTCGTGTGTTTTGTCTTTAACTATTTAATTAATTAATTTATTTATCTGTAGTTACTCGTAGTTCAGAAGTTTGAGTACCAGGTGCTCAGCTGCGCCCTGTAATCTCTATTGCTTTCTTATTAAGATATTAACTACTGGTCGCAAGGCAGCATTAGTGCGCCATTATGATTATGATTTGAAGCCCCGGCGCAGTTCGCAATAAATTGTCAAGGGATATCTTGCTTTAGTCGTTCCTACCATTATATCTCTGCGACTGATATATTTTTAATTATTCCTCATGGTCTTAGTTATTCCTACCACGCTGTCATTGGCGTAACTGACATGAATGGCACTCACCCGGTGCGGTAATATAACATTTGCACTGGGTGTCACTCCAAATAACTTGGTAGTACAAAGATGGTCGTGCTTCTGCAGTGGAGACTAAAAAAGAGCTGATGATGATGATGTCATTTCAAAAGTACCGTCTAGATGTAGCCTTTTTTTTGGAGCGGCAAAATCTAAATATCACGCCCACGTCCAGTTAATTCAGATACCTGGCATCCCATTGGCACCCCCCCCGGTGCCAACCCGGCCCCTCTAGCTACGCCACTGCACGCAAGAGTAAAGGTAAGACTTTAAATATATGTATCAATCTCACTTATTTTTTTCCTTCAAGTGTGTTTTTCGGTGAATTCATTGTACGAGTTTCTCGATGCGGGTGCATATTTACATTATAAGAGTTTAATTATATTAGTAGAATCATTTATCGTTAATGTCCCTTGCAAAATCAGTTAAAACTATTCTCGCAAATCATAAAAACATTATTTCAATGATACCGCTAATCCCACGGGTTCAATTCGCAATACACATCATATCGTCTTCCTGTTTCTAGATTGCGGAGTAAAATATCGGGATTTTCTTCGAGCTTGTCATCTGGGATTCCCGTGGCGAATCGGTAAACGCTGCAGATGATCCGATGGTGTATTGAATTGAGTTTCATTTTTAAATAAGTTTTTCTTTTTTGTATATATGTACATATCGTACCTGTTGATCCTCGTCTTAAGGTGAATATAGAAGCAAATGGCCTTGAAGTGTGAAATAAATTGTTAACTCGTAAATATGGTGATATGATAATTTGTTTGAAAATAGTTGGATTTTCAGGACACTTGATGACAGACATGTGATGCGAAAAACTTAAACAAAGGATACATCAGCACCAAAAAGTCTTCTCACGCAAATATATACTGCTTTAGTGCAATCAGTCCTAATTTATTGTATTCCCGTCTGGGGAGGTGCTTTAAAAACTAAGTTCCTGACAGTGGAGCGAGCCCAGCGAGCACTAATAAAAGTTGCCAATTTTAAAATATTCGATTTCCTACGGATCAACTTTACAAAATAACTGGCTTACTAACGGTTCGGAAATTATATTTATTACATATAATCTTAAAAAAGCAAAGATCTTTACCCTACGACTCACGCTCAGAAAATAAAAGACGAAAAGATATGGTAGCAAAAGCCCCGGGAACTAGCACGAAATTCGCTGACAGACAATACGAGAAACGTTCATCCCTTTTATATAATAAAACTAGCAGTCCACCCCGGCTTTGCCCGTGGTACACACATAGCCTATGTCACTCGGGAATAGTGTAGCTTTCCAACGGTGAAAGAATTTTTTAAATCGGCCCAGTACTTTTTGAGCCTATTCATTACAAACATACAAAAATAGGTACAAATCTTTCCTCCTTATAATATTAGTATAGATTAGTATAGATTAACAAAAAAATACAAATATACCCGATGGCATATTATCAGTGTAAATAAGATGCAAGAATAGCTAACACCCCTTAGTCATGAGGAATTAGAGAAATTTATAAAATTTGTCAATAAAATAATACAAATATATACATATAACAAACTGACAGACGGACAGACGGACTTACAATAACAGACAGACAGATAAATTTACATGGGTTTTTTCTTTCTGCATTGAGTTTTGGAAGTACTAGGAATTTCTTGGCATGTTTGTACCTACTTTAATAATGAACCTATTGTAATTGTACCTATGGTAATAGAAGAGCGGTCTGTCTCCTGGCACAGGCATTATTATGCTTAAAAGGAGACTCCAATCAACAAAGAGTTTTGTTACAACTTATTTTCATGAATAAATTATTATTATTATATTATTGTTATTAATTTCCATGTTGCTAATCGTCAGGCACTAGATAGCTCTTTAAATTATTTTATGAACTGCCGTTGAAACTATTATTGGTGATCCGTTTAGCTTTAAAACTTGCCGTGGCCACTTTTGGCGGAGGCAAGTTTTAAAGTTAGACGGACTAATGTAAATACTTTCAACGGTGGTTCATAAAATAATTTAAAGGGCTATCTAGTGCCTGACGATTAGCAATATGGAAATTATCTCCATATTTACGAGTTAATAATTTATTTCAAATGTGGGTACCACTTCAAGGCAATTTGCTTCTATATTCACCTTAATTGGAAAGACCTAATTGCTTTTCTCTTCGGTTATTTACAGTAGATACTCAATCGAACTTTAGAGGTTATTGTAGTGACAGCATTTATAAAATGAAATCTATTAACTTGTTAGGTTCAACACGCGGCTCGGCCGAAAGTATAACGGGCATTTTAAATCTTGCTACTTAAAACTATAAACGAACCCAAGTAATTCACTAAGATCTTCGTATGACGGAGTACTTACCAGGGTCTTACTTCTGACATCAGATTAGTTCGATGTAACCGTAAAATTGCATTTTCAGCAAACTTAAACTGATTCACATTTGCATACAAAATTCCATCTCAACCAGAAACCGGGAGCTGGCTTAAATTTAAGTGAAAAAACTAATTAAAAGCTTGTAATAAAAGCGTATAAAAACTTAATAAAATATCAACATATCCAAGATTTGTGTAGCTTATCTAAGCAGGAATTTAGTACAGTGCACTTTTAGTCGAGACGGCGTTAAGAGTAGCACTATCAATGGGGACTTTTACTAGCATTTTTACTTTCCCGCCGAGGCCCTTCAGTCGAAAGCTATCGGCCGACAAGCGTGCCCTTGCGCAGTGCACTTTTCCGAAGATTTTCGTAAAGTTTTCGCTATTTTTCCGAAAAAGTTTTAGTTATTGAAACGTTGTGAAAATATTTCAATAAATAGTGTAGTGAAGTAATAAAGCTTCGTAAACGGTGAGTTTTTTGTTACCTACATTGTTTATTCATGACGATTTATATATGTATTATTAGTTGTTGTTTATCGTGTGTGTAAGTGGCCAACACTGGCACTGTGTATTATTAGTTAAATCATTTGATCTAAACAATGATTTAATTTGAGCATTTAGCTACACAAAAATTTGTATACAGAGTTACTTTAAAAACACCAGCTACATTTTTGAAACAAGTTCAGTCCGTGATACTGAACTTACTTTTCATAAAAAAGTATCGAAAATCGATAAAAAAAATTCGTTCTCCCATAAAAAATCTCAAGTTTTCAAATGTGTATTTCTTTCAATTAAGTGAATATGTGAAATTTCAGTTTCAGCAATTTAATAAATTGGACTTATTAAGTAGGTAATTGTACATTTTGGTGGCAATCTGAATAATTTCTGATGATGCAAAATGTTTGAAAAGAAGTCTTTATATGACAAATTATTCTGTTAAATAATGAAATAAGAAATGGTGAAAAAATACTACCTACGTGAGCAGGACTCAAGTCCTGCCACAGAATACATAAGAGTCAAACAGAATGGTATCTCACAGCGTCTCCCGCAAATTGGCGTCCCCGCACCTCTCCCCCGCACTTTGTGAGCTTTGACAGCTCCAAACCAGGGTATAATTACTAGCCGCACGCAATACGCGACGTGTGTTGTCTTGAGAACTGTCAACCAATAGTAACCATCATGGTGAGAAGGTGCGCGTATAATAATTGTTTATCCACCCAATACTCTAAAGAACGTATATTTCATACATTTCCAAATGATGAAAACAGGTAAGCAAAGCAACAATATAATTTCACGTTATTACCCAGCAACCATCTTGATATATATACCCTTCTCGCTCTCTCGCATTGGCGGGAGAAACACAAGAGCGAGAGGGGTATTAGCAATCCGGTAATGTTACATTGGCTCCTCGCTCATAGGTAATCACATACACGCAGATGCCAAATAGATTTCCGCGGGTTATAGTGTAAATGCCATTGTTGACAATAACAACTTGACATGCTGTGCGTGAAAATGTGATAAACATTTGTTTATTTTTATTGAATTTATTCATATAATTACCGTATAGTTTTGCGCCGAATATGCAAATTACTATATTACAATAGTGAATTAGTGCGTTACATTATAAATGACTCAATAATAATCAGTAAAGTGAACTAATGGTGAAATGGACAATGGACATAATGAAAAATATTTGTGAAGTATTATTATGTAGCTGTTTCCGACTTTTCTGTAACATTTGATACATATAAAACAGAATATTTTTTACGTCATAGTGTTCGCAAATCTTCAGGTATGGAAAAATATAATCGTAAATATGTCGAACTCGTTAGTAGGTAAGTATTAAATTAATTCTGCGGTGCGACCCTAAGTATAAAACACACATTGACGTGTGTACAGATAAATTGTTTCGTTTGTAGTAGTAGTAGGTATATATGTTACTCTGAATCAATGGAGAGTCATACCAGTGGTCCTGCTCACGTAGGTAGTATTTACCATATATACCATAGTCGTTACTTACTTAGTGAGTACTTTAGTACTGCATCTTGAATGCCTAAAAAACCCTATAAAAATAAATTATTCTGTTTATGGCTGCTCTATTTCTATTCACCGGCACCGAACTAGGTAAAGCTCAAAACTTAAATTAAGAAGTAAAGAAAAATTATGAACCACACTTGTTCCTTACATTCCTCGCTCCATCCGTTCATAATCGATTACCACGCATCTGTTCTACAAATATTACGATGTCAACGCCTCGTCCAAGCAGTCATTTGAACAAGTGTAACATCATACCATATAGCAGTATATAGACGACATTTGTAATGAGATGTTTCCATTTCCGTAGGCACTTCAGCGTATAATAATTTTCAATCTATACTAATATTATAAAGCGGAAGAGTTTGTTTGTTTGTTTGTTTGTTTGTTTGTTTGTACGCGCTAATCTCGGGAAAAAATAATTTTTCAAATCGGACCATTAGTCCGATTTGAAAAATTATTTTTTTGTTAGGTAGTCCATTTATAGAGGAAGGCTTTAGGCTATATAACATTACGTTCCGACAACCACGCGAACGAAGTCGCGGGCACAGCTAGTACGTAATATTTCTAAATGCTATCTCGTAAGTACACCATATTTGTGCATGACCCGTATAGTCGATAACTCTTGGCCAATCCTGTAGGTAACCTGAGTTGCGGTCACGTGGAAGCTACATCATATTGTGAGAGGATATCTATACTTCTATGCTAATATGCTATTTTTGTATGTTTGTAATGAATAGGCTCAAAAAGTACTGGGCCGATTTAAAAAATTCTTTCACTGATGGAAAGCTACACTATCCCCGAGGGACATAGGCTATGTGTGTACCACGGGCGAAGCCGGGGTGGACTGCTAGTGAGAGATAAACCTGATGAACGATACATTCTGTACCGCTTAAATTCTTACACAGAAGTTGGAACCTTTGGAAGTTGGAGACAGAAAATGTTAAAAAAATATGTCCTCTGTGAAGTGTCCATTTTCTGCTCTGTAAAACTACTTATTTTACGCTACGCTGTAGGTTGACTGGTAGAAAAGGGTATGGGCCTTAATGGTGCGTCTGTTATATTTTTTGTTATGACGTTTATTAATTTAAAAAAATGCTAGCTGCTAGCCGTGGCGTTCCCTGCGACGATTCCTTACATTTTACTAATTATTCTTATATTATTAAAAAATCTTTATTGACCACAATGATACAAAAGGTAACCTTAACGCTAATGCATTCTTTATCAATCAACCTTTAGAAAAAACAAATAGGTATTAATTTAATTGCGATTGGCGCTTACAGGTATACGAGTACTTTTTCACCGGATAAAAAAATCTACGTGTTATCCAGGCTGTACGTATACCTTAGGGCGTGTTCAGACCAAACGTATAGTCCGCGACACTGAGCGCGCGTTAGGCAGTAATCGCTTTTCCATATATATTTAACTTCTCGTTCACACCGACCGCACCGAACCGACAATACTAACAGTGAGCATGCTAATAGTCGGCGGCAGACTATACGTTTGGTGTGAACACGTCCTTAGGCGGAATAACCTGTTATCAGGCACGTGGTACACGGTGTAAACAGAGCCTGCGATCATTTGCCGGTGTGGCTTGTTCACATCTAAGTACTTGATCGTCTTTAGTCGAAATCATAACGGATCCTTTAAATTAGACCGATATAAGATGGATATAGGTAGATAATTCAAACCCGTAATGCACTTGTTAGTCATATAAATTCTAATATACTTATAGTCTATGTCGCAGTTGGATTGTATGTATAATCCGCTGTTCAATAAAACCGTTCGATTGGCATTAAAGCTCAGTTTTGTAAAACAGCGATTATGTTTAGCTATTTCGTTAAATAACTGTATCTCAATACGCAGATTGGCGATTTTCAATGCTGCAGGAAAACGTTTAGAGTTTATGTAAAACTGCGTAAAATAAAACGTAAGATGCTTGATTTCGAATCAGTTCTGAATTCTGCCACTTGTGGCTATCATGTCAGTGTCATAACAACTTCTGATAACCTATTCTGCATTACGTCTAAACGTGGTTAGCTGTTTTGGTGAAGTATGGATTTTTTGTATGAATCATCCAAAAACTACTGTGATAGGACTGAAATGACATGTAGATTGCTTATTACCTGAATTAACATAAATGATACATAGTTCCCCTGGGAGACACTAAATATATTTAGGGCTACTACCTCTTTGAACATGCGGGCAATGCGGAGTATACTATACAGTCTATAGTAGCAAATAAAGATCTAACTTAACAAACCCGCAACACACTAACTACCCGCTTACTATTGCTTACAGTACACATACATGAGATACGATCGCTGCTCCCGGCTCTGTCTGCTATTTGCATAGCTAGTAGCGCAGATTGCCGGCACTTGTAAACGGGTGTTTAATATTTAGCCTAATTTATTTTCACCAAATTTTTTGCTACAATGATCTGTTGTGATAATGTTCATTTGTCCTAATTTCAATACATACGTGCTCGTATATACTCATCACGTGTTGTTCTTTCTTACGAGATAGAGCATAGATACCAAAAGTTACGTTCACCGTGATAAAGAGCGTGTAGATTAGGGAGGATAGGTGAAATAAGATTAAAAAATATGTACATTAAGGCAAAGACAAATTCGAAGTCAAAATCATTTATTTATCTTTGGACGTTTGTATCACTTGATAATTGTCAATTTTTTTTATTTTAATTTTATAAAAGTGGTTAAAGTTAGATCAGCTACGTGCCGCGGCAAATAAACTTTATATCAAGTGATCGTTATAGAAAATGAAATAATATGAAACGATGTAATGGCAACTCAAGTTAAGGCAAATGTTGTTCTGTTAAACGATACGTACCCCTTGTGAACTATCCGGCAGATTAGTGCTGTGATAATATTGTATTGCGGCCTGTGGGGAGGACTCTACCAGTACAATGTAAACTTGTATTTTGGTATCGTGATGACGTTAAATTAATAGATATTTCATTCTAATAAGAAACTCTACATAGGTACCCCTACGATACACGATATCATGTAGAAACGTTGCTTATATCGTTTTACGTATTTTATATCACTGAAACTGTTGTATTACTTACATAAATTCAAGTATGAGACGAGAGTATGAGATTGCTAGCCGCATCAAAAAGAATCATTGGTACGCATAATTATATAACATAACTTTTAAACCGACAAGTAACTGGCAAATGACATCTAACACTCCTGCGGGAAACCTAAGACTGCTAGTAAGTACTAGGTATTAATGTTATTCATGGACCGTCCATCCGGCTTGCAGCGTAAGATGACATCCGCGCTTCGTGCTAAAACAAGAAATTACTTGTAATTAATTGTTTAAAATCCATCCATAAGTTTAATGCGTATGGATAGATATCAAACTTTTACTTCTTTAACATTTAAGAACCAGGAGACGCATTTTTGAATAAGGAAAATTTTTAAAATTTATTTTTTTATAATTGACAGTCACATTACGAATGCTTAGCGCGAGCGTTTCCAAAAATGCGCATTTTTTAATCGGTCGTACAGCGAAGGATTTGCGACGCGTTTTGACTACTCGTAATTTTGACATTTGTAGCGTACAAATGTCAAAGAAACCTTTCTTGGAGAATCCGCTCTCTTCTTATTTTAGGCGGATAATTGATTAAACTAAATACTAAAGTAAGTCCGCGTTTCACAATAAGACAGACTATGTCTACGCGAAGGTAAAAACAATATATCTATGTGGAATGAAATATGCATTTACTATTTTTATAGGCATCTTACGAGTAGTAACTAGTAATTTAACCCCGCAGTGCGCAAACGTCAGGCGCTATTAGCCGCTCGGTATCAAGTTCTCTTCCCGTCTGTCCCTCTGTAACCTTACCTACAAGGATATATTTATATAAAATTGGCGAATTTCTTAGAACGGTTTAAATAAGAGAACATTGTTTTCAAGAATTCAAACTGCTACTTCGTTTTTGTACCCTAGTCGTAACAAATTTTATAGTCGAAATCGTAAACAGTTTAATAATTTACTAGGCTATCAAATCACAGTGACGTATCATGAGCTATTAACAACTCTATGTGTATCGTATAAAATCCAGTCAACTTCAAACACTCTCTATCCATCGATTAATGTAGAACACGGCGTAAAGTCGAATTTATTTACTCCCAGATATGATAAGCAAGATCCGCCGGGAGTATAACCCGAACTATTTGGGAAGGAATGCTATTCGGAACATACCGCTCGGAATAGCTGATAATTTAATTATGGACGATAGGACAGGATTCTATTAAAACGAAATAAAATTTTAATAGTTGTAGTTAAAATTATTCGGAGGGATTTGGAAAGCGTGTGGGTGTAGAAGAAAGCGCAGTAAGTGTTAACCAATTTAGTGGCGGGTAGCAAGAAAGATTTTTTCATTTTACTTAAGAATAATTCAATTTTTAACAGAAATAACAACCGACTTCAATTTTTTTAGGAGTTTCTTCCATATCTCCAAAGTTCTTAATCATATCTACACCTAATTAAAATGAGACCAACTTGGTAGTGAAGGCTTTCAAATAAAAAAATAATCATCAAAATCGGTTTACAATTGGCGAAGATATCGCGTAACAAACATACATAAAAAAAAAAACATACAGTCCAATTGATAACCTCCTCCTTTTTGAAGTCGGTTAAAATAAGTTAACCCGTATCAGAATTGAAACTATTACTTCAGGATCAGGATCAGGTCTTTATTAGTCTCTACTGCAGCAGCACGACCCTCTCTGTACTGCCAGAGCCATATATTAGCCTGAGCAGACAGAGGATTTGGCCTACACTCTCCGTGCTGGCCAGACGGGTTGGAGAGGTCTATTGTTGTGTATAAGCTTTGTTTAGCTTGTGTTTCCTAAGTCGCCTTCTACGACATCCACGGGAAGACTTGGAGAGGTCCTATTCTACTCTTTTACATTAAATTATTACTTATTTTCTGGTAAAGTTACAGATTTTTTTTACAATAGTTCGGCAGCTATGGAGGACTGCCCGTTAATGCAATTGTATATTATGGGATAGACCTCGATAGATGCAGCCATCTCACTTTTTAGATAAAAAGGTACTAAAAGGCCTTTTAATGTTGGTTTTGTTTGGCTCCATGTACGCGTCAAAGAACCGGGTCCCCATTGACCATTGGCTAAAATGCGTACCGTACCGACATATTAATATGAATAAGAAATAAATAATAGTGAGGTTGGCGGGAAAGCAGTGGGTGAGATGGCACAGGAAAAAGGCGCAAAAAAGGGAGGTCTATGCCCAGCAGTGGGATGATGTGGGCTGAAAATGATGTATAATAAAAAATGAAATCTTCGTCTATAGATATCAGTTTAGTAACACTAGCTCCCATGTTACGCATATGGTATCTGGTAACGTTCCATTCGCCCCACACATGATGCGCACGCGCATACAGTTGATATGGAAATCTCTAGATGAATTAAAATCTGTTTTGGAACAGTCCATTCCGAAAACGTTTACACCAAGTTTAGTTCATGATACTGATTAGGTACATTTTCCAAAAGATAAATTCACTATACTTTTGCAAAAAAAAAACAAAAAATTCTGACCTACAGTCATTCATGTAAAACGTATTTTTATTCAAATTTTAAAAATAACGCCTACGCCTATGCCTATATTTTATTGCTTTTGTTCTTTTTTTAGAATCAATCAACAATAATATCATTTTATTTCAGGCTATAAATGTGTACATAAAATAAACATCCAGAGGCCCATATCAATATATACCTTAGTCTTAAATACATATAATATTTATAACTATATTATATATGTAGGTATTATGTATATTAAATTATAAATATGATATTTGGTTAGCCAATATTTTGTTACCTATTCTGTATCATCATCATCATCATCCCAGCCTTTCTCCGCCCACTGCTGAGCATAGGCCTCTCTTCGACGAAGCCACCCATATACCCTATTCTGTATATACAATTTATATTAAAGTACCATTGTAGTTAACTGGATGGTGCTTTGTCGGTACCAACTCTCTAAATACCTATTTATTTCAATCATTATTATCAAACATGTAATTAGTTTGTAGATCGAATCGAATCGTATTTGACAATGCAAGTACTTACGAGTTTTATGTAAGTACCTTATGTAAGAAAATATCGTTAGCGCAGATAATAAGGCGCAGACCGACAAAGCACAGGTAATTTGATCGTGACTAGATTTTCTTGTGTAGAATTTAATATTTTATACAAAGTACAGTCAGTAGTAGCAGTAGATTGTGCTACAAGGCGTAAAGGTAATATTTTAAAGGCGAGGGTGCTACTTTGAATCCAGAGCGAAACGAAGGATTCGTTGAAACCTGCGTGAAGCGATTCATGTTTATCTCCCGTGGTCAAAATATTACCACAGAATAAGAACCAGTACTCACTTACAGAAGTCTCACTCAGCAAAGAAATTCATAGTAATATCTACTCAATGTGGTTAGCGATATGGTTTAATTTAGCTTACGTCAGAACTCAGCACCTTTTCATTTAAATACCTAGGCATCCATTGCAGGCCAATTTCATTTTTATTACTCTGGACAAACGATTTGTATAACTGAATTTACCACTCCGAGGGGCCGCTGCGCGCATAGTAATATTTATTTATTTATTTACCAATTTATGTACACGGACAATATATACAGAGAATACATAAACAAAAAGTTGTACAAAGGCACTACTTATCTCAAAAGAGATCTCTTCCAGTAGGCCCGTGAGAGGAGATGTTCATATATGAAAGGCATACAGGCGTGTTCGTTAAATACTCGTAAAGGAAGAAGAAATTAACATACTATAAAACTACAGATAAACATACATATACATATGTTACATACATACTTAAATAAATACATATGTCTATTTAGAAACTAGCTGACCCGGCGAACTTCGTTTCGCCCTTTCCCGTTCCCTTTTCCATAATTTCCCACCGTTTAAACCTTCCCTGGACTTTCATGAATATTTCAAGACCAAAATTAGCCAAATCGGTTTAGCCGTTCTCGAGTTTTAAGCAGACTAACGAACAACAATTCATTTTTATTTATATAGAAGATAGATAGAAGATAGATAGATAGATGAATATACTTAATATATAAACTACAACTATGATGATTAATAATGTAGGTATATTTTCGATAGGTACCTAAACGGGGAGTGACACAGGCCTGATATTACCACACATCTGCTCGGTGAGTGGTAATATTTTTTACATTTTACTTTTCATCTCTATCTAAGAAAAAAATATAAAAAATTGTGGACGGCTAAGCCTATTTTTTATTGTTTTACACTAAATTCTGCTTTTTCTTTTTCTGGACTGCCACTATTATTTTTGATTCTACATTCGTGTTCAGTTTTTAAAGGGATTGTTGCACACATGTTTGGGGAGCCGGCTAGGTCAATGAACACCTACCTGAAATTCACATTTTTGGGTCGGTATCAATGCCTAATAAGTAAATCCGATAAATTCGTAGCCTTTGTATGGTACATTTGGATTGAAATATCGTAGTTGAGGTGAGGTGAGTTCCGCCAAAGTGGCCGACAGCCAATTAGTCAACTGACCTGACATTGACAGTAACTGCGAATGACGTTTAAATCAGGTTGGGTACGCCATGTCAGTATCGCCATTATACACAGACCTACTACTAGTAGACCCAGTGCCGGTTTTAGCTCTACCAGCGCCCCGGGCGAGATTTTGCCGCCGCCCCCCTTCCCCTCAAACTGCAATTAAGACTTAATCTTCAATTTTATAGGATTTATTTCTGCCGACGGGGGGGAGGGTGCACCCCTCCCCCCCGATATAGGATTCTTCAAATTTTCCGCCCCATTGTAAACAAAGGGAGGGAGGGGGGGTTTGCATAGAAATAAATAAGAGTCTAGGAGTTGCCGCTATTTATATATTTATTATTACCTGTGACCCCTTCTTGCCCAAAAACGCCCCCTGTCGCCCCTTTGTATCTGGCGCTTTGGGCGGTCGCCCAACCACGCCCTACCCTAACGCCGCTACTGAGTAGACCTGCACAGTGCGGTGGCCACTTTAGTGCCATCTCTTTCTATCTTTGATTGTTGCCTCCACCCATATTTTGCACACGTCATAGAACACACTATGGTACTAACTAAGCTCAAATAAAACCCTAAATCACCTTTTGAATGATAAAATCCCTAAAATTAATAACTTTCTTCGATCGTTTTGTGGTTTGTTTGGCCCAGATTTTGACAGTAGGCCAGCTTATAGCAGCCATGCCGATAGAGACAAAAAACATATCAGCGTTTCTTTCACACTCACGTTGTACTGTATTTGACAGTCTCTTTCTAGCAATATCGTTGCAAGTCTAGTAGTGGTAGGTCTGTGCCGATTATACTATAACCAGCGATTTTAAATGTTTTTTGTACACTATCAAGATCACAAAAAAACAAATATATGATCGTTTTCGTCGATCGTCGTTTTTGATATTTTTTCTGATTTTTAGGGAAGTGTTTATGACCTGTTTTATGACCTGACCTGTACATAGCCTGTTGTGCAACATCCCCTTTGTTTTAATCTCGTAGGATTTTCTTTTCTTCAGTCCCAAATATTTTTGGATGAAAACATCGTTTTTCTAATAGATGAGTTGAAAACGTTTTCTTATATCAGCCATTGCCATTTATTTATTTATTTATTTATTGCATATTTTCAGACCACTAGTGCATTAAAATCTAGGATATTTAAGAGATTTATTTTAATTATTACGTGGAGTAAAAAAGGCCTTTCCCTGACAAGAGAGGATGATGTGAAGACGGCTTAAATAAATAAAAGTGACATAACTCGAATTAGCAACACACAATACTAAACTTAGGTAGGTAGGTACGTCGCATTTTTAAACGAAGAAATAAATCAGCCGCGCAATTTTGTTTCTTTAGGCACTTAGCCAGGAGATAGATATGTCTAAATGAGAAACATTAGGTGTTAGAAATATTGTCATATTGCTTGCTAATCCCGTGTCTAGAAGCATCGCAAGGTCGTCGCCGACTATCATACTGGTTATATTATAATAGAAATTTCGTAGTTTGATACCTGCAATGACCTGCATGCATCCTTATAAGTAGTGGAATGAAAATTCTTATGTTTACTGTTATTGGAAAACCGCCTAAACCAGAGTTTCCCAATCTTTTATTCGTCGCACTTAATATCTATCCCTAAAGGGGCATATCATATACCCCGCGCCGTTAGGTATAGAGACGTGATAATGTATCTGTATCAGTTTATAGTAAATGGTTTAAAATTCCGTTGCAAGATTTTCCCCAGAAATAAAATATTGTTTGGCACAAACCATGCCACAGAATTTTCTTTAACAAACTACTTTAGTGGTTGAAGTTGAAATAAGATTGGATTACCATGTGCTTAACATCATTTAATAGACATTAATATTAAAATCCTATTAAACAATCCGAAGGCGCCGACGATAATTCCGACAAAAGGCATCAATAAAAATCCCATTATTATTGTCAATACACGACGGATTACTACATTTATTAACTTAAACCTTCAAAAGTGATTCTTAATGTCCCGCCTGACTTTAATCTGTGTTGAAATTGTGTCAAGTGACTGTAACGATTGCTTACTTAAATTGATTTTTATTTCAATATTTAGGTATGTAACCAATATTTGACACACGAGGCCAAATTAATACTTATTCGTTTCTAAAAGAATACTCGTACATACTTTCGTATTATACACTAGCTGTGCCCGCGACTTCATTCGCGTGGTTGTCGGAACGTAATGTTATATAGCCTAAAGCCTTCCTCTATAAATGGACTACCCAACAAAAAAAGAATTTTTCAAATCGGACCATTAGTTCCTGAGATTAGCGCGTTTAAACAAACAAACAAACTCTTCCGCTTTATAATATTAGTATAGATTAAGCCGTGTGGTTTCCGGCAGAGTAGAATAGGATCACTCTAAGTCTTCCAGTGGAGTCGAAAAAGGCGACTTAGGAAACACAAGCTAAACAAAGCTTATAAACATCAATGAGACCTTTCCAACCCGTCTGGCCAGCATTGTAGGCTAAATCTACTGACTGTTCTAGCTAATATATGGCTCTGTTAGTACAGTCGTGCTCCTGCAGTGGAGACTAAAAAGACTTGATGATGATAATACTTTCGTATAGGAATTGGATTTGAAATGTAATGGTTACTTTTGAGTCGGGTACAAATTAGGGATAGGATTTTTGAATAATTTTAATTTTACTTTTTGTTCTTAATTCATTTTGTTTTTTGTAGTCACTGTTTACTATTGCATGTTTCGGTGATTGGTTCTTAGTAAGTATATCAGTATTACTTAAAGTAGTCAAAGTTTATTTTTATGATCATACTAAAATTGTACTGTGACCAGTAGTATACTTCTGGTGGATTAAATGATTATGATAGTTATGTTGGTGGTGTTACTTTCCAGATAAAAACTTATGCAACATCCTGCTGTGTAACCCCTGAAAAGTAGAAGTGTTTTTATGAAGCTAGTAAACCAAATGGGTTTGGATTATTGTTAAAGACTTAAATATTTCCTGGCAACATCTTCCTAATTGTCAAATGTCAAATGAGAAAATTTTATAATCTGTCGTCACCTGTCATTATTGCAGAAATTTCGTGATTTTGTTGTAAAGTACCGCATTGCCATCTTGCCTTAAAATAAATTGCCATGAAATAAATTGAAAATAAACAGTTCTTTCCATCAAATCCACAAAATAGTAGGACATCTCCCGTCCTCAACAAATATTCATTATGTCCTACGTAGGTACGAAAATTACAAAGAGGTTCAAAATCTTTACATTCTGGGACCTTTATAAATTTAAGATTCCATTTTTGTCGTCTCAGATACAGTATTCTAAAACTTAATATCACGAAAAACTTTTTTTGGACTTAAAAAAATAATTGACAAAGTAGGTACTTAAAGAAAAAAATCTGCATATTCTAATATCTGTGTAGGTAAGTAAATACCGGAAGTTATTCCAGTTTTTTGACAATGAACGTTAATTTGTCCTTTTAAAACATTTTGATTCGATTGACTAATGATCCATAATAAATAAATAAAAAAATCGGATAAAAGAGTCACGTGAGTGATCCGATACAGGCCATTTGCATAACCGAATAACGACTTTTTTATTGTTGCCTCTCTGCTCAATTTCCATACTAAATAGGCTTTTGTTCACATAAAATCTGATTGTCAGTGTAGTCACGATCTGACCTGAGCTTTAACATACAGGTGGCTGACAGTATGCCTTTAAAAGCTCATAAAAGTACTAAAATAGGGGTACCTACGCCTGTTATGTTGTTTTTTTGTGCGTGTTCAAAGTACTTGTGAATTCATCATTCACACATCATCATGAAGTCATCAACATACTCTTCTGAGCGTAATCCCAGTTGCATCCTTTGCGGTTACGCTTTAGAGCCCGGGGTCTGCTACCTAAACCTAGGTGATTTGACTAGGTTTTTTGGTTTTTTGTTAGTATTATGTCTAAATATTGCAAATAACATCTATATATTATCAGAAAGGAATAAAGTATTGTATGATAATGATTTATAGAAATACATAATTTATTTTTGTAGTCATGAGTAGAATATTTGAAACTCAATTTTTAGTTGGAGCTCTACCTCTATTAATCAAATCATATAAATTCTGTTTTATTTTTACATGGTATATGTAGTTTTATTTACAATTTACAACATAAATACTATTATAAATAAATAAAAATAATTAATACTAACATTAAAAACAATCATAATTGTTCAAATCTTACTTTAAATTGTGTATGACTATAATTCACATTTTTAACAGTTTTAAGTTTACAATGATTGTGCTGTGGATAATAATAACAAGTTTGTCATTTATATGTATTTTACTCTCACTGCAACGTCAATTTTAACAACAATTGCGAAATAAAGTAAAAAATTTACGAGGTGTAAACGGATCTTCCTAACCGAAGATTTCCAAACCAAACCGCATCGTTTACCAACTAATTAGTTTCTCAAAGTCATAAATTCGTTTATGTCAAAGACAATGTATCGAGTCATGTACTGAACAATCAATATTGTTCAGAGATAGATCTTACATCACGAGTGGAAATTTATTGTTTCTCTAATAAAAATTCCGGCGTGCAAAGGAAATTACATCATAGATTTGATCGCACTAACTCTGGTTTATTTACCATCTATGGTACAGTGCACTGTTTTGATGCAGTTCTTCGTGATAATCTGTTTATGGTGTTGGTGTGGGTTGCATAATGTGTAGATATTTTTTTTTAACTGTTTTAGGGCGGTAAACGAACAAGCGGCTCACCTGATGGTAAGTGATCACCACACACAACAACCAATATCTAATATATATACATATATATATAAATATATATATATAGTATATATATTGTTCGTTTATAATATATATAGGTATCGGACAAATCACACATATTGAGCTAGCCCCAAAGCAAATTCGGGACTTATGTTACGCGATACTAACTCAACGATATTATATTTTATAACAAATACAAAAAAAGATAAATAATATATTATGACTAAGTCCTATATATTTATCTCGATACTTGTAAAGTAAAACATAATTAATACTTAGATATTTTTAAATAAGTTAGTTGGGTCATTTAAATAAAGTCTTCTTTTATTTTACAATAGTTCTTGTATAAGTAAGACAAATTCAATGAAACATTGAGTGAGCCATGCATAGACTTTACTTTTACAAAAATTACTTTACGTTTACGAATACTGGAGAGTCGACCCGAGGGTCACAGAAGCCGAGGTAGACCCAAGCTCAGATGGCTGGATGGCGTCGAACAAGGCCTAAATAACGTCGGCGTGAAAGGCTGGAGACAAAAAGCCCAAAACCTGACTATCTGGAACAAATTACTCAACCAGCCCCAGGCTCACCCGCGGCTGTAGAGCCTTAAATGATGCTGATGATGATGATGCATGGAATTTAGCGTTAATACTCGTAGATATTGTCATTCTGCTTCTTTAAATCTTTTAGTTTGAAAAAAATCATCTCTAAGTTTACGGTAAGTTAGGTAGGCTAAATCTAAGACTTGTCTTTTTTTCGTAAGAGTAATTTTTTTTACCAGTTTAGGTACTATCGCTCTATACTATCGCTATACACTCTTTTTATAATTTCAGAGGGGAGTTTTATATCATCGATTTATTTTGTCGTTACTAAGAGCTAAAAATAAAAGTTTAATCATACATACTTCCTACACAGCAGTATATTGCTGAAACAAGACATATCTAGACATCTAGTGATAGACCAACCCGACAATTCAGAGTCATTGAACTGAAATCACGGGTGTCCAATAGTTATATCATTAGGAGACATTCGCGATCGTTGTCGCCTGTTGACCCTCGACACCACAAGTAGTTTCTATCTATTTATGTTACTCCTCAATTATTTCCTTCATCTTACATGTCCTTGAGAGAGGCTGTTGCAGTCGTAAAAACTTCTATTGGTATTGATATCGGCAGATTGGATATTTATTAGCAGTTTTGTATGCTTATTGCGTATGTAGCTTTGTCAATTGCCGCGTTGGTAAGTCGTAAAATGTTGCTTTGACAATTTACATCGTGTGTTAGTATGAAATGGGCGGTGATGTAATGAATCACATGTGAGCATTTCATTCTAATGAGGATAAACGAAGGATCTTGATTTACTTATTTAGGGCGATTAATATATTTTTTTTATTTAAACCGTTTACCTACTCGTGCTATGGTATTATTATTGTACTAGATATGGTATAGATAGCGATTTAAATAAAATAAAATAAATAAAAATACTATACTATACAACGTGTAAGGGACATGCGTAATTGATCAAACCACGGGATATACTAGATCACTATTAATACAATGAAATTAAAATAAATGTAAAAAATCACTTCCAGTTGAAAGCAAACACGCACATTGTTTTAGTTGCAAGTGTTACTACCCAATAATTTCTCGGCTTGTCACATGTTTCAAAATGTAAAATTGCTTAGCGGTAGAGAATGTGACAGTGAGGTTTTCTCTTAAATTAAAAGTCTACCACTAAGTATTCCTATTGTGAGATAGGTCATAGTAACGATACAGTATAGAGAGTTGTAGTGAAACTACCACTCGGGTTATGAACCTGGGGCTCATAAAGGCGGGGCAGCAGAAAAACAATGTAGTAATGCTAATTTTTCTAGCGGTAGATTTGCATCTTAGCTTACTATAGTAACCTATCACAATAATTAGAAAAATATTTTCTCATCTATCATCATCATCTATTTTTTTATGTTATCTATAATATAATAGCAATCAGGGCATGGTCAAGAGTAGAATAATTATGGACTATTGGCTTTGTGAGCTGTAAGACCTCGTGAGTCTGTCTTTGCATATGGCGCTATGCAAAGATAGAGTCGCGAGGTCGATAAAACGAGACACTTCATGGGGGATGTGAGGGGTCACATACTGATTTTGAAAATGTTGTTGTTCGTCGTTGTTGTTGCGTCTTCTAGTAAGGGTAACAAAAAAGTTTTGTGACATTTCTGAATATTCTTCGAAATGGCTGAAATATGATATTTTTTACGTTTTCAACCCCCATATATCCGCCATTTTGAAAAATTTCGAAAAACTAACAATTTGAACCTGCTCACAAAGTTTCACAAGAATCGGTTGTAAAATTCGACTTGTAGGCGAGAACAACCGGCAAACTGAAATTCGGTCACACGAAATAATTTTTACCGAAGCTGAAATGGAGACTTCGCTCACTCGGTCAATGAAAAAAAAAATATTATGAGCATATTTGCTTGCTGAGGATATTCTATGGGTTATACTGAGCAAACAGCCGCATTCTTGATTAATGGCGATAGATTGGGTGCAGCGGGCAGCTTTTTGTACGAGCTCTATCCTTAAGGTCTTTCCAGAATGTGGGATTTAATATTTTATTGTAAGTGAACTAGACTGTGAAATTTCCGAACCATATATCAGTCGTTCGTTCAAGTCAAGAGTATTTACTTTTAGACTCTGGGGAAAACCATCAAAACGTAGTTCTATCATCACCTTGACATCTTAATGTAATTAAAATTACAAGAGTATTAACATCCGATAAGGGAGTCCCTCATGCAAGAAGTCAACTACTGGCCGACATGTTTCGACCTCATATGAAACCCTTCCTCAGGGCGTATTTGACTTGCGACGCGTACATGAAGACGTCCCGAGCCGCACTGATCATTTATCAGCTCGATTGTTTGAAAGAAACTGCCATAATTATTAAGAAAAGATTTTTATTATAAAAGTAAAGTTCAATGAAAGCTCACTAGAACAACTATTACCTTTGGATGGAGGTTTTTAAAATCATAATATCTCATTAACTAGGTATACCTAGTATAACCCAAAGGTTGACTGGTAAACAACGCGTTTAGCGTTAAGTTCGCCTATTGTTTTGTACAATTTGTATTTGATGGGCAATACAGATTAAATAAAATAAAATAAATAAATTACCAACAAGAAAGTGCGCAAAGAAACTCAACACCCAAACGATACAATACCAAATTACCAAACGGCTTTACGACGCAGTCGCACTTTTCCAAACCACAGTACAGCAGCGTGTGTCACGGCCTTTATTCATGTGCAGCTGATATGCGGTTTCTGCCTTCGCTGAGACTTGTACGCTATTCATATTATTATAGTAATCATGCAAATATTGTTAGACGGTAGAGAAGCTTTATTCTTCCAGTTGTAGCTGGTTATAGAACTTATAACGCTTAGTATATCATAATACGAGTATGATCTCCTGAAACAGAGTAAATAGAAGCTAAGAGTACTTATATGGATTTAGTACATCCTCAGAAAATCAGTACTTCGTAAAGTGCCATCAAACAGGCAGTTTTTTTCATGTAGTCTTTATCAAAACTAGAAAAAACAGAAAGCAAAAAGTTAAATGGTCATAACTAAAGGGATGGCTATTTTTTAAATCATGGCTAGCAAGCATGTTTGTAATTTTTTTCTTAACACAAGGTGCCGAAGTTTAAATATGACAAATTTTGCACACACAGAAAATATGAAATCACTAAACAATTGCAAAACTGGGGCACTAAATCGAAACCCTGTTTGAGGTCAAAGGTGGGTGCCCTTGGTCGCTAAGCGGTGCTAATTGGGCCCTAACTTGCACTACTCATGTTTCTGATTCGAATACTGTTTGACCAAACAGTTATGCGCATGATTGCTGTCGCGGCAGCTTTGTCGTATGTTTGGGGATTTACGTGATGGCAAATAGACATACATAATCCAATAGAAGAAACTTCTAGAGTCTCTTTATCCTAGACAGAATCAAACTTTCCTATACAAACGTAGTTTAGCTTTTATTTTGGCAAAATTTTGTAATTTCAAAAAAGTACAGTAGTAAAAGTATTAAGACATATTACCAACCCTAGGATAGGTACAAATGCTAGATGGCGTTCGGGACCAACAGCTTTACGTGCCTTCCAAAGCACGGAATCATCTTTCTTTTCGGATAATCAGGTGATTCAAGCCTGCAATATCCTAACCAGACTGAAAACAACTTTTCACAAAGTATGCCTCCCAGTGGGATTTGAACCCAGGACCTCCGGATCACAATGCAAACGCCTTTACCACTGGACCACGGAGGCAGTGAACCTTGAGAATATAGTATATCATATCATATTTGATCATCTGTATGGAAAACTTCTACTCCCATATATTTTCTTTCAAGCTCATACTTTCACTATCTAAAACTAGTTATATGCCAATATATGCCATTTCTTTTACTGCCAAAATCTAACATGCCATTTCAAAATAAAAGCTAGATTACGTTTGTATGAAAAATTCTAGGGTAAGGGGACTCATATGCCTTTCTGTCATTGTCATATGTTGCCGGTAAAAGATAAGAAATTATTTATGTAAGTAGGTCATTTGAATTTGCTAAGGAACCTAAATTGCAAAAAGAAAGGTTATCAGAGATGTATTAAAATCATTTTTAGGTAAATAATGTAGAAAGATGCTATTAATTAGAAATCTACTTGATTTAATAGAGTTTTTATGTAGGTAGGGTATGCAATTCTAAATAAAAAAGCAAATCTTAACTTTAGATTATAATTATTACAACATATCAGACATAGAGCTTTCAATATAAGGACAGCTTTCTCCTTCCACGCGTTATTTATTTAAATTAAAGTCACATTAGGAATGTAACAAGAAATCAAATATTTATTTATACGCTTTGTATTTGTACGCTTGTAATTAGATCAAATAAATATCACCAATTACACGTAGATGAGAGCAGATACACGATTATAATTCATATGCGTCGCTATGAATTATTATACGAATATATTTAATGTGTGGGTTCGTTTCCTAAAAACGTCGCCAAACATTATAGCTAGCTCAATCAGTGTGTTTTGGCCCTATGTACGAGTATACATTTATTTATTATTGCACGCCTCATAAGCGGAGCGTTGAGGTAGTGCTCTACTCTCGCCTTACAAAAATCAAGTGATTTTTCGAACTAAAAATGTCGGTATTTATTTATTATCGTACTTGTAGAATAATATTTCCACACAAATGTCAAGAAAAAACACTAGGTTCAAGAAAATTATTTCGTGGACGTCCGTGTGTCGGTATGTATGGAAACTGGCGTGGTCACGATAACGCCCGAAAAACTTAACAAATCGAACCCTTATTTTTTTCATACGCTTAAGTATTATCTAAAACTAAGTCCTTTCGAAAATCACGGTCTAATTAAAAGTAGTTTAATTATAATTAGCAATAAACTGAAATCCACCTATCGTTGGTATATCTAAATCTATGTAAATAAGGTTAGTTGACATTGACAATACATGCGCAGTACCTTTCTTTTCTGTGTGGGCAATGGCGCGAAGATTTAAAAGTAAATTTTTTATTTTGTTCATAATACACCGATAAATATGCAATATTCAAGTTCTGTTTTTTTTTTTGTGAATATTGAGTGACCGCTATGAGGAGCACTTTTGGATTTTCCAAACTATTTATTTATATTCGTCGACTTTCAGGAATTCACACAAGATATGTTTGTACGCTTGTAATTAGATCAAACAAATATCACCAATTAATCGTAGATGAGAGAAAATACGAGATCATAATTCATATGCGTCACTATGAATTTAATATACGAATATATTCAATGCGTTATTTTGTTTTCTTTAAACGTCGCCGAACATTACAGTCGTCGACTTTCAGGACTACGACTACGGAAAATTCATACTGAAAAGTACATTTATCCAATTAATGCAAGCACAGCAGCGAGCAAATGCTAATAATGTATATACATACTCGTTTTATTGAAATGTGCTCTTTAAGTCCTTTTATGTAATAACCCACTCGGTATGACTTGCCAAATTTGAAAATGCCAAAAATAAAATTCGGATTTTCATACAAATTTACTCAATCAGCTGATCAGTTCGACAAAATTTTCTTTTAAGAGAAGAGTGCACTCTTATCTTTTTGATCGATGTTAGTATCTTTCTTTATTTTTCACCATCATCATTCATTATTTATATATGTTGTAGGTTTGTATATATTTATTTGTTATATGTATTATAGATAGTCTTATGTACGTATGTAGGTATATTCTATGAGTTATATTTTATTTATTTGTATATTATATATTGTATTATATTATATAGTGTTAAGTAGACACATATTATATTATGCACATATTTTAATACTTTATTTTATATCTAGTTTTTTGCGCCGCAACATGATTTGTATCTGTTTATCCCTATGGTTGACTGGGAGAGAACGCTTTTAGCGTTAAGTCCGCCAATTGTACCATTTTTTTTATTGTGGAACAATAAAGTTTTTTAAATAAATAAATAAATAAATCAGTTTGTATAAGAATTCCAATTTTTTTTTGGGTTTTGTAAAAGTTGTAGAACAAAAGTTGTTTAGTTTCATGGGCTGAGGTACCCATCTGAGAGGTTTTGCGATAGTTCATTAACACGTTGTAAAGATATTTATCCTGCTTTAGTTAGAGTATTTTTCCTCTCCTCTAATGGAATCCTAATAGAGGTCATATATTCCCTTTGTTAACGAAAGAAGTACTCAATCCTTGATAAAAAGATCACATTTACTTTTGTACATTAACTGTAAGTGCAAGTACCCATAATTCAGGCTCTATTCATTTCCTTAATGGAAGACGAAACAATAAAATTTATCAACCGGTGATAGAAAACATTGTGATGTCTATAGGACCACCTATAGTGTCGTTAAGAGTTCAAACGCTTGAAAACTGAGGTTGGGGAATTTTATGGCATTTTCTATGTGCATTCAAGGAATTGACGGAATTTCTCGTGAGAAAGATAATGGTCAGTGATTATTTTATTAGACAATAAATTGGTTAATCCTCTAGCCTTCCTCTAGCTATGCTATGCACTATCAAGTCTTTCTCCCTAATGGGGCAAACAGAGCATTTTGGATATCTTGACTTTAGGCAGCCAGAGGCCAGGGTAGCAAGACCCAAAGGCCACTTTTAGGTGGGCGAGTAGGTCGAAAAAATAATCTTATAGTGATGGGTTGCTAGCATTTTTGCCTATTCCCTCGATCGGCTTTTACGATTTGCGCGTCTTCCTTTCCTCTAGCGATTTAATTAAAGTGTTGTGTTATAAGTATATCTTATAACTTTATATATACCTACCATAAGAAGTTGTAAGATTTGCTGAAAATAATTATATACATTAATATGTACCCTTAATCATTTATTCTCTCATCTGAATCATGCATAATTTTCGAAGAAGTCAAATTTTTTAATTATTTCCCTAATAGACATAAAAATATGGAAAGGTAATTAATAAAATATGTAACTATTATTGAAAGTCTACTTTAAATTAAAAAAAATGTACAAGTCCTTCATTCAATTATCCCTATATAGTCACTATTTGCCAAATCTTTATTTAAAATTTTACATTTCATTAGTGTGTAGTGTATACATAAAATGAAAGTACATACTAGTAGTAATATATATTGCCGGTATGCAAAAAATCATTGAAATCCACCCAGTAGTTTTCGAGAAAATCAATTTTAGAAATGTCAGCTGCTTTACGAGTATACATAATGAAAATCGATGAATTATTTTGTTTCAATTTTTTTTTTCTTATTTATTTTACTTTTTTATAAAATGTAGTGGTCTAGTCTAGTCTAGTATAGCCTGTGCCCGTGCCTGTGCTATCATTTATTAAACTGATGTTTTGTCCACGTTGTATATGCCTACTAGCTACTATCACTTAGTTAGTTAGTTAAATACAAACCAAACAATTAACAACAGAACATTAATTAACGCTTTCTAGTTATGTGCAATTAAAAAGTTAGTACTTACGTATTAACAATTTGCTAAAGAATTTTACATGCCTACAACTTGATTTTATCAATTTTAGTTGCGCACAACGCCTATTTGAAATATGTACCTAGTTAGATCGGAAATGGGGTTGCCAAGTCTTTAAATTACAAAGATGTCCAGTAATACTTGTTCATTATCTATTAATCATGAAAATTAAAGGTATAAATGGATCAAAACAAAGCTTTTGAAAGTAAATAAGAAAAGTATTTAGTATCCGGTACCAGAGAAAGAAATACACGTCCTGCCAGTTCTCTAAATGTGACAAACTTATACAGTTAATTATATTTTTCAACACATTCGTTCCGAAAGTGCTATTTTCAACACTGATTTGAATTTGTATTACTATACAAATGCTGTACCTAAAGTGTCTTTTTAAATATTTATATATTAATATTTATAAATCTATCGTATACAATTTTCAAAATATGAAATATTTTTTCCTTACAAATGTGTTGAAAATGTATGGCATGGCAGACGTGCGTATTGTTCATTTACAAGTCTCGGCATCATAGACACACGCGCGGGTTTTGCCTGCTTGTGTGTCAACCCGCCTCGATTGTAATGAACAACTTACCACACTTGTATCATAAATTACTATTACAACACGTTGCAGTAGAAAATATTTAATTTATTTTTTCTTTGAAATTATGTGCTACTGATTGAGTTGGCAACACTTCGTCTATTCCAAATATGTGGATCGTAAAATCAACGGAGCCAACGTTTTAATTTATGTCTTCTTTATGCCATTGGCCTTAGGAAACATTTAAATAGACGCAATAACCTACTATAGCAGTTAGTTATATACCAATAAAGTTGTATTTCATCAACATGTCTGTTATCTCAATTCAATTAAAGAAAAAAGACTATACATGACTACATAAATAGTTTCTTAACTAGATTTCGTCTTGTTTTTTCAAATAACTTTTTAAAATGGGGCTTAGTTTTTCTTTTTTTTTCTTCTATTTACCAAGAAGTCAGTCCAGTTGTTATGTTTTAAAGCTACAAGTTTGATTTCGTTTGGGTTTTCATAGAAATAGTTATTCATAGATAGCAGTCTGTTCAACATTATCATCATCTCAGTTCTTCTTCCGCCCACTGCTGAGAACAGGTCTCTCTACGACGAAGAAGAAAGTACCTAGTATGTTATTTGGCGTGAAATGTTTTGCAGCCATTTTTATACATGACCCCAATCGGATTATTTTGACAGAAGTTATGCTCAATCGATCGTTTCGAGTCATTAAAAATAATGCCTATTTGTTTTCAGTTGACGACTTAGGCCATTCGTTTTTGGAGGTACGTCAAACAATACTTGATCGATATCGACACTAATGCCCTCTAACAATTGAATGATAAACGTTTCGCGATGCGAATAAAGAATCGATATTATTCACCAAATCGATTCTATTGTCACGGTAAATTAATTAACGTTGAAAAACTGACTGAAAATAAAATAAAGAATTATGTTGGTACTTAGTACTGGCTGATGTAGACGGCCTCACATGTGACGTGTTGAAAATCTGATGGCGTGTGAAGTAGATTTAGTATTTAGTATCTTAGGTTTGACTAATTTTAGACTAAAGTGGTTTAAAGCTACGCATAAGGAAAAGTCTGGCTGAAAAGAAATTAAGAAAACGGAAAACGACATGTTATGGATAGATATATTCAAATTTTTGTGATTGTAAAGTTTGATACGTTTCTTCTTCATCCAAGCGCGTTCCTGATTGCATCCTCAGCTGTGCTGTTTTGGAGCCCGGGGTGCGCTTTCCCGCTATCTCTTCTCCAAATATAATAAGCATGTCAATGGTCACCCAGGGATGCCAAAGAGCTTATGTTGGAGAAGAAATATCCGGAAGAGATTAAAAATTTGGCTATAGTTTTACGACTGGCCGCCTGCCTGACGTCAACCCTTGCATGGGAATGCAATTGTAGCACGAGATGTTTGTGCTTAATCCTTTAGTTGCCTCTTACGACATCCACAGGAAGAGATCGAGTGGTCCTATTTTAACCCGAAACCACACTGGTTTATTGTAAATTTTGATACGTTTAACATTAACTTATTAATTTATTCAATTAGAAAAAAAAGAAAATTTATTGAAATACGAAAATGCCTATATACTTAACTGGTTATGGATGGATACACTCGTGATTGCACAATGCACATACCAAGATGATATACAACTATACACTTACAAAAAAATAATAACCGCGTATTTACAAATAAAATTAGGTTCTTTACTACTTTCATGACAAATTATTTACAGAGCGATGAGGTGAATAAATATTCAAGAGCACCCTGGGAGTGAATTCTATGTGTAACGTTGTACCATATTCCACTTTGAAGCCATGGGTGCGCCTGATGTCCAGTCTGCTAAAGGCAACACTCACGGGCATACGGCTACGCGCATGCCGGGAATGCCCTTCAATGCGCGCGGAAAAGTTGAATATAGAGCGTAAAATTTTGATAAAAAAGTCTCATTAGTTAACTTTACAAATTAAATAGTGGCCAGTAGTGTCTGTGAAACGAGTAAAATAGATTTTGGCGCGAATTTTGACATTTTGTGATTGCTTTTTTGGGTGATAGAAAAGTTAATTAGGTATGTTGTTAAACTTTATAATAAATGTACAATTTTCTGAAATTATGTGTGTTAAAATATTAAGATACATATCTTAATATTTTTACACACATGGAAAAAAGTGAAATAAAGTTGGGAAACTTTCGTAGTGATTTTTAAAGATTACATATTGCTAATATGTTCTAACATTTCACACTTTACCATCACTTTGATTTTCGTTTATATTTATTCGAACTTTGTTGAAGCAAATTAAATGTAAAGTGTTAAAATACATACGAATCATTACGTCGTTACCTATGGAAAAAGGTTTATATGACATCATAATTGTAAACACTCATCTTTGACTACACTTCGATATGCTAATAACAAAAATTTGGGTCGTTGGTTTCTAGGTTTGTTTGATCTGGGTGGAAATTGAATAAAAAGCTGTACAGTTTATCAAAGGCTAGTTTTATGCCCCGGGTATATTTTTAATAGAGATATACTATCACGTTCTGATCTCCAACGGGATAGACGGAGCCTAGGGCCGTAAGACCCAAAGGCTACTTCTCTCTTTTAGTGTGATCGTGGGCGTGATGGTAGACAAATGGAATCAAAATAGTGTTGGGTTGTTTGCCGCATTGCCTATATTGACATGATCCAGCTTCTACTCATTCCCTCGATCTGGTTTTAAAGTCTGCGCGGAATGAGAAGCAGCTAGAATATTCTACGTTTTCTATTTTTCCAGATTAGCATGCTAGGTCAAATAGAAATACTTATTTATCAAAAATGCAGATTATAAAGTTGAAATCTACACCCATATTAGCTTCTTCATTTTTGAGTTATCACGGGTCAAATATATATAACGTCTAACAAAATATACTGAAACTATTTAAAGGGTGAATTCAGTCCATGATACTGAACAACTTTACCCAAGGAACAATTATCGAAATATGAAAAATATTTTTTGACTTTGCATACAAACTCGGATCAGCTGATCGGTCAACTTGTATGGGAAGCCAAAAAATATTTTTTATATTTCGATATATGTTTTATGAGGAAAGTTGATCAGTATCATTGACAGAACGTTCCCTTAAAATAGTTTCAGTATATTTTGTTAGACCCTGTATACAGGCTGACTTTTTATCCACCAGCTAAATTTTTGGAGCAAGTTCAGTCCATGATACTGAACTATTTTCTATAAAAAAAGTTATTAAAAATCGATAAAAATTTTTCGTTCTCCCATACAAAATCCGTTTTGCTGAGCGCTGATTTGTATGGGAGGACGAAATTTTCAGTTCAGTACTGGACTGAACTTGTCTAAAAATTTGGCTGGTGGTTAAAACGTCACCTTGTTTATTGTTGCACGATTAATGAAAATGTGTTTTGTCCCAGTCAAGAGCTCTTCAAGTATGCTGATAAAGTGCAGTTCTATGCGCGTGTGGCCTAAGCATCTAAGTGACATGTTCACATTACCAAGTTATTTAATCTGTGGTTGTTTGCCACTAGATAACAGGTTATCCGCTATAACACACTGACACAGTGCGTGTTGTAATACTTTGGTAACTGCATATTTACCTTTTTTATTGACTTTGCCAAGATAATGTTAGGTCGTGCAGAGAATGTTGGGGAAATAGAACACGATGTTCAGGTGCTCTAGTGATGTGTAATCTTGTCAGTGAACGTGTGCTAGATAACTGTTTTTTTACTGTTAAATTTAGCCCAAATATCTAAATTGATAAATAAATAAAGATTACGCCAAGAATGATTTTTCAAATTTTATTTCAATATTTTTCCGAGCATTGTAATAAATCTATAAGTAGCCAAATACTTAGCTTCCAGGTCTGCAAGTTCCTAGCTCTATATTTTGAATCTCACGTGTTTGTAGTTATTGCAACATTTGGATTATGTACTTTAGATACCTATAAATAACTAGATTGTTTGTTTGAAGGAAAAAATTAAGAAGGAAAGATTTGTTCTTTTCTGGGAAGAATTTATCGCCATAATCCTAAGATTTGGCCACCAAAGCGGCGAATGGAATAAGATAGGATATTGTTGAGATGATAATTTTAAGATGGATGTGTGGTGGAACGCAAAAACGTAAAGGAACAAGATAAGGAATGAATATATAAGAGGGACCTTAAAAGTGGCACCTTTAATAGAAAAAATAAGGAGTAAAACCTTGACATAGAATATATACTCGTAGACCAGCTATCTTAAACATTATCCCTGTTCTATTTTTGAATATATGGCGGCGCGAATTTTATCATAAGTTTTAATTTTCAAACAATGAAATCTGGCTACTTACCGATGGAAAGTTATTTCTTTACACTTTGTCGTGTTCCTTGAATTATTCTCATTGTATTGTACACACATACAAAGGTATATTGAATTATAATAACGATGTTTTCGTATAGTTTTCGCTTATAAACTGTCGAAAGTACAAGAAGTATTTAAGCTAGCAAGCGACTAAGTTCATGGAGATAGCTACAATTGAACGGGACAAACCAGTGATATATGGTGTCTCCTCTAGTCTTACATATATCTTGGTACCGGTTGTTAACTTAAGCTAGGTTTTAGTCGTAAATATGTAAGAGCTGAATTGAGGCAACTCAAATTTATCTGTCTTATTTTATATAATGAATTATAAATAATTCAGACTCTTACAGATTTATTACTCCTATCTATTGACCATCAGCATTATATAAACGAAAGAAAAAATATACTTACGTACTAATATATTTTTTTTAATTTAAGTTAATTTAATATAGTGGTATGTTAAATTTTGTTTTAAATAAAACTCAAAAAACATACAGTTACACGAGGAAACTGTTGCACAGACTTTAGGGCTCTCCACAGTCTCCATAGCACGATGGGCCTTTTTGACAGCTAAAAAGGATTTCTGACTTTTTAAAGAGAATTTAATATGTTTTTTATAGTTATGTATGTTTGCACCCAAAGGGTGCAAACGGGACCCTATTACTGAGACTCCGCTGTCTGTCTGTCTGTCTGTCCGTCTGTCACAGGGCTCTATCTCTTGAAACGTAATAGCTAGATACTTGAAATTTTCACCGATTATGTATTACTATGGCCGCTATAACAAAAACTACTAAAAATAAAAAAGTTAAGAATTAAAGGGGGTCGTCATACAAAAAACGTGTTTTTCAGCGTTTTTAACTCGATCTTTATAATGGCAATAATTAGATACTAATTTCACCGATTAAGTATTACTATGACCACTCTAACAACAAATACTAAATATAAGATAAAGTAATAAATTAAAGGGGTCTTCATACAAGAAACGCGTTTCTTCAGCGCTTTAAAACATTGTACGGAGGTACGAAACCCTTCATGTACGAGTCCGACTCGCACTTGCCCGTTTATTTTTTATTTTTATTTCGAATGTATATGTTTATTTTTTTTATTTTTTATGTACGTTACCCAATAACTTATCAGTTTTTGAATCGATTCAGAAAATTATGTTTTTGTTTGAAATCGTATACATGCAAGTTGGTCCCATTGTCACCAGATGAAGATCTGACGATGGGATCTTGAAGAAATCGAGGGAACTCCTCAAATATTATAGATACAAACATAGTGTTTTTAATGTTTATGTCAATAAATCAAGCATTTGCATTCAGAAAGTGAGTTTTGGTGAAGCAAAACTGATGAAGAGCAGAAATTGAAGTCGCTTTTTTGTTCAAAATTCTATGAATATTTATGATACTTTACGAGTTTTCAATGCCAAAAATTAAGAAGTGAGGTACACAAATTAAGCCCTTATTGCCCTATAATTTGTAGAAAACTGCGCATAGCACATTCCGTAGTTCAATGAGTGAGTCAGTGTTTCTCACGACGTTGTGTTTGCTCTTATCTTAGTAGTTCCGCTTTCCAGTTTCCGAATTAGAGTTCATTTGGTAGAGGCTTATATAGACCGCTCTTAATCCAGAAACCATATTCAGATTTATGTTTTTTTATGGTACAACATTTTTATGAGGGCCCTGTCGATAATGTATAATAAATAAATACACATGTATGGGACAAATCACACTGATTTACCTAGATAGCCCCAAAGTAAGTTTACACTTGTGTTGGGATACCTAACTCAACCATACTACTCGTATATTTTATAATAAATACATATGTACTATTGTATAAATAATAAATACCCAAGACCCGGGACAATTTGAAAAAGGTCATTTACCAGCTTGCCCTAGCTAGTTCCATTTTAAGAATCAGAGTTCATTTGGTTGAGGCTTAAATAGACTGCTCTTAATCCAGAGATAAATATTCACATTTGAGCTTGTTTATGGTAAAAAAAATTATGGGGGCCTAGCCCGTTGCGTCATGTCATGCCGGAGGTGATGATGTCACTATATAGATTTTGTATTTTTAAAGATCTTTAAGATATTTGTATTAAACCTATAAAGATATTTGTACTGTTATTCATTATACCCAGAAATACTAATTTATCATTATCTTCATTGCAAATAAATCAGGTAATAGGAACTTGCAGATGCTGTTAGCAGTGCAGCATTAAAACTTAGGTATTTTTTTAAATAATAAAAGTATGTAAACTCACAAACGATGAAACACTGCAAAGGTTCACGCGTTCCTATTTGCATCCTCAGCCTGTGCTGCTTTGAATCCTGGGTTGCGCTTTCCCGCTTTTTCTGCTCAAAATATAATATGCATGGAAATATAAAGGCCGGAACAGTGAAAATGATTTGGCTATATATAGTTTTACGGCCGCCGCTTGACGTCAACCTTCCTTGGGAATGCAGTTTGTAGCACGAGATGTTTGTGCTTAGTCCTTTAGTCGCCTCTTACGACATCCACAGGAAGAGATGGAGTAGTCCTATTTTAACCCGAAACCACACTGGTTTATTGTAAATTTTGATACGTTTAACAGTAACTTATTAATTTATTCAATTAGAAAAAAAAAGAAAATTTATTAGTATCTTGACTTCACCTATCAAGGTTCAATACAATAGTCATTAAATTATGAATGAATGAATGAATGAATAACTCTTTATTGCACTAAAACATAAATAAAAAAATAACAAAATACAAATTGTAAATGTACAGGGTCTAACAAAATATACTGAAACTATTTTAAGGGTGGATTCAGTCCATGATACTGAACAACTTTCCCCAAGGAACATATATCGAAATATGAAAAATAATTTTTGACCTCCCATACAAGTTGACCGATTAGCTGATCCGAGTTTGTAGGGAAAGCCAAAAATTATTTTTCATATTTCGACATATGTTCCTTGGGGAAAGTTGTTCAGTATCACGGACTGAATCCACCCTTAAAATAGTTTCAGTATATTTTGTTAGACGTTATATATATACATAGGTACAATGGGCGGTCTTATCGCTGACAGCGATCTCTTCCAGACAACCAGTGGATGGAGAGAAATGTAGGCACGTGAAAAAGAAACGGTGGCGCAAAGAAAACGATTAAATTATGTATATGAATATAAAGAAACAAAAACGATATTTCATTTGATTTAGGTTTTATTGATCGATTTAAAAAATTGTAGGAAAAACCTAATAAAGAATACTTGTTTCAGGTTTAAGGTTGACTATGGAGCTGACTGCAATTGACCATAGAAAGATCTGATCACACATAAAATGGTTAACCGTGGTGTGACGTAACCGAAACAATGTATTTCAATAACTTCTCCACGATGGAATAGACAGTAAAATGGACAAATACAAATTGAAGGTCAAGGTTAGGTTACAGTGATGAAAAAAATGGAGGAGAGGAGACATATGTTCAGGAAAAAGGTCTTCTGGTAAGTAGTATTATTAATTTTTATTCTAGATTCAATTTGTTTGATCGCTATGACTTAGTTATTAAAATCGATTTAACATTTCAGTTAGCATGTACTTACATACATGAATTTATAAAACAGTTGTGTATGTATTGTGAATGTAAGTATATAATGTTTTTTCCGACGAATCACACTGATTGAGTCAGCCTCAAAGTAAGTTAAAACCTGTGTAATGGGATACTTAGTCTATGATACTGCTCGGATAAATACCCAGACCAAATTTGAAAAAAGGCCAGATGTGAAAAATATCTTTAAATATATGTTTTAGGTACATTTTTAATAATTAATACATTTATTTAATTAGAATGTGCCATACTGCCGTCTAAAATTTGCTTTTATCAACACCACTTTTGTAGGTTGACAGGTAAATAAAGTACTGGGCCTTAAGTAGGCCTAATGTTACATTTTTTTTTGTAAATAAATTAAGCAAATAAAAAAAAATTAGATTAAGCCAAAGAATAAATAATACAATAATAAATATGAATAGTGGTGGCTTGTTAAGGCACTAACCATACCAACAGCTCTGGCTACGTGACTACGGGCAAATTAGCATCAACTCAGGCCATTCAAATATAACAAACTGCCGCATTAATTAACAAAAAAGTATGTCGAGCACTGATTACTCTGATTGAGACAATTTTATGTGTCCGCAGACCACATCCATATAAACGAGTCTGTTTTGACGGACTTAATCATTTTATAGCACCATTTTCTAACTAGGAACGTACAAGTACGTACAGATCTGAAACATTCTTGTAACTGTGGTCTATATAAAGATTCTGGTTCTGTGAGATCAGTAGATATCGCGAGCTCTAATAACCATGTAATAACTGACACTTCCCTTTTCCCCTGGCGTAGCTAATTAAAGCCATTTCAGTGAAATCCGTCCGTATATAAAGCTACAGCAAATTTCCCCTCTTTTCCCCTCTACTCCCCCCTTAAGATTTTTTTGCAATATCTTGTGTCTCTCATATTTTATTGAAATCCGTCAATAAATAACGCTACAGAAAAGTTCCCCCTTTTTCCCCTATTTTACTCAAACAAAAATTAACTAAAAAATAAATTTGTATGCCAATTTTCGTTAAAATTGGTTGAAAATGCGACCTCTATGCGAGAACAAACAGTCTGTCTGTTTGTTCTCGCCTAGAGGTCGCATTTTTGTCCTATCTCGAAACTGAGACGCTTCGCTTGCTCTGTCAATAACATGGTTGAATTCGCAGTTGACTTTGACACATCTAGATCTTACAATCTTAATCCTAATCCTAACTTCCTAACTTATGTTATAAATGCGAAAGTGAGTTTGTATATTTGTTTGTTTGTTACCTCTTCACGCTTTATATACTGAACCAATCTTCTTGAAAATTCGCATACACATAGTTAGGAGTACAGAGAAGGACATAGGATACCTTTATTCCCGAAAAAATGTAAAATTCCCGTGGGATACGCGAGCGAAGCCGCGGGTGAAAGCTAGTGATTAATAATCCAAAAAGAGAAATTTATTCCCTGAGATTATTTCCCGAAAAGAGTCTTTTGTAAGTACTGTTTTAAATACGGGGGTCAATCGCATCCCTATACATGTTGTTATTGCACCTTCATCGTCTAATATATATATATAACTCAACTTATTATTGTCAAGCTGCGAATGCTCTTGGTGTGCCCTTACCTCAAACAATTTTAATTTCTCAGTAAGTCGAAGTATATGCAGTGAAAGTGTTTCGTATGGGACGCGTACAATAACTCAATATGTAATAAATTACGAGTAAGTTTACGAGGCAGCTACATGAATGGCGGTACTATCTCATTTTGATGTTTTACAGTAGACGCCATTGTCAGAGATATTCTCGTATGTAGGTACTCGTAGTTACACCTAGCAACAGGCGCTCGCGGAATAGTTCTGTAAAGATGCGACTTTTTTTTACTTAAATCTGGATTTTGTCAAACGATTTTTGAACAAGTGAGCGAAGTTCGTCGAGCTTTGACAATCTGGAACCAAAGAATCAAATATTCAATCAGTAATCAGGCCTAGCACTTTCACACGTCAATATAATAATTTTAGTGTAAATAACGTGTATTGTTTATTTATATATAAATTATTAAACATACTTGGTATTTATAAAAAAAAGTACTGATACTAGCGTTTCGCAAAGACCACTGCTGAGAAGAAACTCATGTACACAGTATTGGTCGCTTAATGAACTAAAAAATATTATCACAAAATAAAGTAAAGCTTGCAAACACTGCCAAATAAAATTTACAGAAATCAGTTAAGTACTGAGTAGTCTAGCGAATAATTTGAAAGAAGAAACCAATTAAATAATATTAACTTTGATTATTTTTCCGACCCAAATATCGACCAATAGAATTGCACCATTCCACGTCACGTGGTACAACCTACATGGTATTATACTGATAATTTTTTGATTATTTTCTCGTCGTACCACGTGACGTCGAATGGTGCAATTCTATTGGCCGACATTTGGGACGGAAAAATAATCCCCCGAATACCACACGAGCTTCAAAATTATCTGGCATTTCCCTCAAGGTTCCCTGCAAACAAATAAAGTCGTCAAGTTTTTCAGGAAAAATCACTCGCGCTTCGCGCTCGTGATTTTTTAACCTGAAAAACTTGACTCCTTCATTTGTTTGCAACGAACCTATCGGGAAATACCCTATAATTTTGAAGCTCGTGTGGTATTATAAGTGAAAATCGGCAGGGACATTATAATTTTTTTAATAACTTGAAACTTTAATAGGGTATTCTTTATTTACAACATAAATTACAATAAAATATTTTATAATAATACATAAATAAATTAAAGTAATACCTAAAATTAAATTAAATATATAGAAAACTATAGACTAAAATTGTAACTAAATAAAAATAAAGCATTTTATGATATAAAAAATAATATTTCATAACTTTAATAATAGTCAATTTAAAAATAGGCATTTCGCAAAATATAACAAAAGAACTCATTTTGTTGGTTTAACGTTTTTGCACTACCTCTCCAACTAACTTTATTATATTCATTTCAATGTTAACTCTTTATACCGAGCTGTAATGCCAAACAACTAGAGGTTTAGTGAATTATCGGTTTATACCATCCAACTGCGACATATATATGTTACGGTAATCTGATAAATTGAAAATTATTAATAATTTCACAACATTATTTATAATAACCTCTTGTTTTGTTAAATGTGACTAATCAATAGAAATTAATTACTTTTAGTAGTAATTATTGATAATTCGCTATACATATTGGTAAAAGTGATAAAATAAAATAAAACCCAAAGTTTTTTATCCACCAGGTATTTATTTATAATACCACACAGTCTTACAATTGTCTATAATCAAAAATCAACAATAAAATCCTATAGCGGCCGGCGACTGCTAGGAATGTTCTATTCATTTTACTCGGTTAGGGCAAACCTATAGGTTAGGTTAGGTTGGAACTGCGACCAACACACGCACGAGCTAAGCGAGCGTAGCGAGCGTGCCGCGGTAGCGGCCAGCGAGTGCTAGAAAACACGGAGCCAACTGAAAAAATTAACAAAAATTATTACATTTATCGGTACTAACGTTAAATTATTAATAATCTCCGACAAATGTGATTAATTTATCACTTTTACCTCTATTTTCGGTAATTATTAATAATGATACACAATTATTAATAATTTTCAATTAATCACTCTTACCGTAACATATATAACTTGTGACAATACCTCTACATTTCTCTTACATTGTTAGTTCCTTTTTAGGGTTCCGTACCCAAAGGGTGCCAACGGGACCATATTACTGAGACTCCGCTGTCTGTCCGTCTGTCACAGGGCTCTATCTCTTGAACCGTAATTGCTAGAAATTGAAATTTATTGAAGTAAACTAGAAATTGTAATTTTCACCGATTATGTATTACTGTTGCCGCTATAACAACAAATACTAAAAATAAGTAAATGTCAAAAATCATAGGGGATCGTCATACAAAAAAAAAACCGGCCAAGTGCGAGTTAAACTCGCGTGGAGAGGGTTCCGTAGAATTGATTGAATTATTATAGTTTTCCTGTAATCTACAAACAATGAACTATATTTTGTACTTTTTCAAAATTTTAGGCTCAGTAGTATCAGAAGGGGGTGGGGGGGGGGGGGGGGGGAATGGTCAAATTTCGTCTTCTTTCATGAATAAAATCGAAATTATTTATTTTAGAATTATAACAAAAATATATTTGAGATCCTCATAACGACCCCTTTCATTTGATATATGACACAGTAAGGTTTGCAAAACTTTTTTTTTCAATTTCCTAATTGGTCCCCCAAAAATGATCCTTATTTAAAAAAAAATATATTTATTTACTTTGCACATGTGTGTTTGGGCCATAGGATTACACCATCCTACCAAATTTCACCTGATTCGGTCTAGTAGATTCTGAGCAAATTGGCTGTGACAGACGGACGGACAGACAGACGCACGAGTGATTTTGTAAGGGTTCCGTTTTTTAATTTTTTTATTACTATGGCCACTATAACAACAAATAGGTACTAAAAATAAGATAAAGTTAAAAAATTAAAAGGGGGTCGTCATACATGAAACGTGTTTCTTCAGCGTTTGAAAACATTGTACGGAGGCACGGAACTACACTTTAATTAAATAAATTAATATATAGGTATAGCGACAAATCACATAGATTAAGCTAGCCCCAAAATATTTTTTAATTTTTTAATGGGATACTACCTCAAGTTAAACGATACTATATTTTATAATAAATACATATATTTATAAGTCGATAAGTAACCAAGACGCAGGACAGGACAATTTGATAAAGGCCATTTTTCTACTTGCCCTGGCTGAGGATCGAACCCAGAACCTTCAGAGTGGCGATCTAGCGTATTAACCTTTACGATACGGATGTCTTTTAAAGTCAACACATAGAAGTAACAAAGTAGACTCAAATAAAAACCATATAAGGCAAAGTATGTTTGTAATTTAAAACAATATTGGCCTCTAATCGTGTTATACCATAGAGTATACAAATATTGAATTATCCATATATGGTATGGCTTAAAAGAATGAGATTTTAGTGAACTTACGTGGGCTATAAATTTGTACAGTCAAGTTAAGAGCATAACCATATTTGTTTTTAAGTGGGTTCATTTAAAAAGTACACTTTTCAACAGTTAATAAAAGAGAATGAAATAAACTCTTCTTATCCAAACATGTTTACTTAACCAGGAGAAACTCGTTGGTTAATCTAAAAAAAGCAAAAGATTTTTCTTTTGCTTTTTTTAGATTAACCAACCAGTAGTAAAAAGACACCAATTCAAACTTAGAATAACAGCAAAATTTGAATGTCGAACGCGGACACGTGGTCTCTGACAAGACAAGGTACACAATGTACTAATTGCATACACAATGTCGGCTACAGAAACATTTGTCCACAATAAATATTTTTGTGTGAACTCAAACGGTAAACCTTTTTCTCATGACTACTTGAAGCTCCTCATGGAAAAGTCAACAGAAATTACGTGCTCCATTCACCGTAGCGTTAAGTCAGGATAAAAAAAAATAAGGTCGAGTGGCAGTTCTGTTATTCTCTCGTCCTGGCTGGAAGTAGTGTGCTGGGCTCGGAATATATAATACTAGTGCTGGGTTACCAACTTTCAAAAACTTTATTTTACCCCCAACGATTTGAATTCCCGCTGTGGACAGTTCAAGAGAGAAAAATGGACACATAAGTTTTACGTTTTACCCTACATACCTACATTAAAATACATATGTTGTTTGTTTGCACAACTAGTCACTAATATAGCGTCAGTCAGTGAATATCTACAGGACAAACTCAAAGCCGAAAACAAAATAAAAAAATAAAATAAATAAATAAAGTAAAATAAATAAATTAAATAAAAAAAAAAACAATTATTATTTAAATAATAATTGTTTGTTTACTTAACTTATCTTATATTAATAGTTTTCAAGGAAATATTTATGTCGGAATTAGACTTTTAGACTATAAACATCTTGTATTGCGGCGCCTATACTCGTACTAGGCCCATAATGTTACACTGTATAATGTTAATGTTATTTAATATCCACAACTGTATTGATTTATGATCTGTAATGTTATGGAGAGCAAGAAATGTTTGATTTGATTTGATTGATAACTACAAGAAGTCGCTAAGCAAAAAATATTTTAAAATTATACCTATATTCATAAGAATGAATCCATAATGTTTTTTTTTTCCTTCTGTGTGTCAACATCATCATCTGAGCATTTTCCCAATTGCATCCTTAAAGGTAACGCTTCAGAGCCCGAGGTCCGCTACCTAATCTTAGTGATTTGACGAGGTTACTGGTTTTTACACGGTAGACTGCCGTCTGACTTTTTACTTCTGTGTGTATTTGCTCTAAAGATATTAAAGTTACTAAAACATTACCCTAAATTCAGGAGAAAACCTCCAAGTTGGCAACCCTGTGTGAACTATGCTGTAACGGTTTGTTAGAATAACAAACTTTTTGATTTAAAACTCTTTGATTGTTGTGCCAAAAAGTTTTATGGTTTCCATGCGGCTGCGGCCTGCATCAACAAATTTGCATAGAATTCTCAAATTATTAAATTTGTTTGTATAACATTAGTAGTAACATAAACACTTTAATGAGTCAGACTGCGTCATACTTGTAAACAGAATCATTAAGGCGAAAAACAAGGAACTCTTTGGAAATGTATTTGTGCGAAAAGTTTTACAATCGGCAGCCGCCTGACGTTAAACTTCCTTGGGAATGCAATTATAGCACGAGATGTTTGTGCTTAGTCCTTTAGTCGCCTCTTACGACATCCACAGGAAGAGATGGAGTGGTTCTATTCTAACTCGGAACTACGCGGGCTAATTGTAGTAAAAAAGAAAAAAATATTTAAATATAAATAAACATTATACGTACGTAATGTGTGGTAATGTACACTAAAATAATAGAGAGTATTCATGTATTTTTTTTATATTTTTAATCGATAGTCCTCGTCGAGAAATAGCCGCAAAAAATAAATCAGTGCCGAAAAACATGTATATGGTGTAAAAAATAAATATTAAAAATAGCAAGTAGATTATAACAACCAAAACACGCCATTTTAAAATATGACGTCAAAGTCTGCAATATCCGCTAGAGACAGAAGCTGTCAACGCTTGTTTTTCTTTTTTGGGTACTTTCGATATTATCAGCCAGTGATGTTTGTTAAACCTCTATTTAAAAGTACATACATTTCGAATGTCATCGATAGTCAAACTACATGGACGGACAGTCCTACTGAACGCACCCGAACTTGTCATTTCCCTTTTGTGAACTTTGTCGTCATTTCCCTTTTGTTTGTCAAAAGTTTGCATATTTTCAATAATTAATTTCAAATCCAAATAAGAGTCAATAAGAAAAATAATTAACTAGGCGTGGTAACGTATTAATAGAAATTGTAAAATAAAAATATGAGCCGGATTGGTATTACATGCATATTCCTTACTGACTTGCAAAAGTGCCTGCAAAGGCCTACTAAGTTACTAAATAAATATTTGGTTCTTGATTTGTGAAGGTGAAAAAAGGAAACAAAATAGTGATGGGTTGCTAGTCGCATCGCCTATAACATGATTCGTAGTTCCGTCCAGTTCTGCAAACAGCTTTTACGATCTGCACGGGAAGAGAAGCAAGCTGGTGCAAGTTTTTTCTCTTCTCGTAGACCAGTATGTAAGAATTAGTACACACAATGGTTCAAGTCTTTAAAACTATCTTTTTCATCGTCAGTGTAAAACTAAGTACTTAAGTTGGTTTCCTTGGAAGTAATTTCGCTACTGTCACGATTATTGGTTACAAAGTTGCAAGCCTTCCCTCGATTAACTGTTCATGGCAATGCTAAATTGCAGCTATTCGTATTGCATTGATAGCGCAGTTTTACGTTGGAAATGTTTGCGGAACATTTATTTTGTTTGATGTCTTATTTCAAGTTAACGAAGTATTGTAACTGATCTATTGGAGAAAATGTAGAAGTGTTAGTTTTTAAGGGTCCCTACCCAAAGAGTGCCAACAGGGCCATATTGACACGCCGTCGTCTGTCCGTCCGTCTGTCACAAGGCTCTATCTCTTAAACCGTAATTTTTACTGATTACGTATTATCTATTTATTTATTAAAACTTTATTGTTCCACAATAACAATTGTTAACAATTAGCGGACTTAACGCTAAAAGCGTTACTTTGGCCGCTATAAAAATAATATAAAGTTAAAAATTAAATGGGGTCGTCACTCAAGAAACGTTTTTCTCAGCGTTTTAAAACATTGTACGGAGGTACGGAATCCTTTATGTACGAGTCCGACTCGCACTTGACCGGTTTTTTTCCATCCAGAATAATCATTGATGAGCTCGCCTTACCCCATTTTAGAAGCGCGTGGTACTCTAAGATGAAGAAATGATGATACTTTATAAGATTACTAGATACTACTAAATTACTGGATAGATAATGAGATATTGATATTCGTCCGAACAAATACCGGAAATAATTATATATTGATAATACTAGTATCTGAGCAATAGCATAAACGTATGATATTATATGATGCCAAATACACCATATTACTTTTAAGGTAGGTGGAGAAATTTACCTTAAGCATATTTAAAGGAACAAAATGTTGTGTGCTTCCCAACTTCATGAAGTTGTTAGAAAATATATTTCATTCGATTTAGTAAAGGAAGTTGCTCACTTTCTTCTCAAAGTATGCATATTTTAATACTCAGCTTGCTTACGAGTCAATCTAAACGAGGCGCCTGCAGCCATGTTTGAGATACAATGTGCCTCACTTCACGCAGTTTATTTTCAAATGTCCACGCCGATATTTCCTTACTCGTCTTACCAAATAGGGCTGCCTACGCCAAGTTGATACAAGTAGTAATGTGCCACTGGAAAATTCCAAATTTTAGGGAATTTTCACATTAGAAATTTACGGGAATATATATTTCCGTAAACATTCCCCGAAATTTTCATTTTTAGGAATGTTTACGGGAATATGATCCCAAAGTTTTCAGGCTCATCACTATTACATAAGTTAAAGCAGTATCTAACATTGCTTTTGTCGGTTTTTTCTGATAATTTGTATGGGAATCATTGACTTATATGGGAATACAATTTTTCCAAACACGAAATTATTTGCAACTTTCACAAACATCCCATTTTTAGTGTCATAACGTTAATAGTGCGAATTCGCGTATTAGTGGTAAAAGGTGGCAGAAGTAATTACAATTTGAAGTAGGTAAATTACTTTTTACAATCTTTTATTTAACTTTCAATGTATGTATGTATGTAACTATATTTGTTCGGGTGGAATCTTGCAACTCAATTTTCAAAGCAGATATCTTTAACCGATTGAGCTGAAATTTTGCACGCATATGTATATCGCGTGACAATGCAATATTATGATGACTTAAAGCTGATCTGATGATTGAGCTGAAAGGTGGCCATAGGAACTCCGTAATAAAACGACACAACCCCGTTGAGTTTGGGCTTATTTGTTTTGCATTGACAAGATCTTTGGTCTCACAATAAGAGCTTAAAGCACAATAAAAAAAAGTTTTTTTATTTTTTAATTAATACTTACTTTTTAATTAATTATCAATTTATAAATATAATACATAAGCTAAATGACATGACTGCTGTAAAATCATAAATCATACAGTTCGCATCCTGTTATCATGTGGCTTATTTATATTGAAAATTAAGAATAATTTTAAATTTAATTAAATTTATTTCTTTATTACATTTTAGAAAGACTGAAAAAATATTTATTATTAGACAATATATTAAGGGTGATCTAGATTACTATGTGTGCTTCCGCCACCAGTTTATTATAATTAGACCATTAAATAATTATTTTAAATCAACAGTAAAAATAAATTACAAAGAGATATTAAAACTTGCGACAACCCTGAACTTGCGAAAATATTTATTATTAGACAATATATTAAGGGTGATCTAGATTACTATGTGTGCTTCCGCCACCAGTTTATTATTATTAGACCTTAAATAATTATTTTAAATCAACAGTAAAAATAAATTACAAAGAGATATTAAAACTTGCGACAACCCTAAATTCGATTTATTTAATGCCCGTGGCACCTACGTTAATCCAATTATGTTATGGACGTGTTTATTTTCGGTTAAGTATCCAACTTGACCGTTAATAAATCTGTACGTGTATTTATCATGGCTTGTTGATAAATTAAGTTATATGTAACATCCGTGCCGTCCAATATTGTAGAGAACAACTTGTTTATTTTTATCGATGAAATATCTGTTGGTCTGGATTGGATTGTTAACTAAACCAGTATAATGATTTTACGAATTAAATTCAAGGCAATAAACAAAATATATTTTTACCTCGTAAGTTTGAAAAAAATGGTAATAAAAAAAAGTAATACAATCCTTAAAAAAAAAATTTAACTGTAATAATTTTATATATCTTATAATTTCATTTTTATTTTAAAAACGAACCATACCAAATGTTTTTACTCAAAAAGTAATCATATCATATTTTAGAAAGACTGAAAAAACTTTTTGCTCCCCTCTATCAGTGCCTAATTGGATTTGGTAAGAATATGTACTGTTAACAATTGTTAAACATTTTTTTACAATCTCTATGTTGTATAAGATTGAAAATTTTATTCAAAGTATCTTCGCTTTAGTGTTATCATCGGTATTTGATTGCTCTACAGAAGAAAACATACGTCCATACTTTACCAAATTGACTGGAAATGTTGAAGATACAGTACCTTAATTGCCCATATTCAACCAGCGTGCTTGACTTTTACTCTTTACTGAACTTTATGTGCTTTTGTGCCCAATTGGTTTGATGTTTGTCACTTTTCTCTAGGTCACTGGTAAGTATTGCTTTCTAGTACATAAAATGGACTAAGTACTGTGTACCTGACAATTTTCATACAAAAAGCGATTACGGTTTTCACTCCTTATAACCTGCTCCGATTTTCACGATGTTTTAAAAATATTTTTTAGGGTTTTGTACCCAAAGGGTGCCAACGGGACCCTATTATTGAGACTCCGCTGTCTGTCTACCCGTCTGTTACATGGCTCTATCTTTTGAACCGTAATAGCTAGACTAGACACTTAAAATTTTCACCGATTATGTATTACTGTGGCCGTTATAAAAATTAAAGGGGGGTCCTCATACAGGAAAAGTTTTTTTTTTCAACGTTTTTAACTAATGGCATTAATTAGATACCCACTTGAAATTTTCACTGATTAGCCGCTATAACAACAAATACTAAAAATAAGGTACCTACTTATTGCCCCCTTTACCAGATAGATAACTATTTACTTGCACCAGATAACTATAGCAAACAAGTTTGGACTCCTTGTATCTATTTATCTAGACTAGACTTGTTGATGATGCTCACTACCAGACACATAAAAAGAAATATGCGTATTCTAAACCATAAAACACCGAATTCGACCAGCCAATCGACGTCATCCATATTCTCATGGAGCAGACGAGTTTGTCATAAAAATAACGGCGGACAGCACTCTATCCAGCACTTAAGACATCATTAATACGTCCCTCGGTCGTTAATGCGAGTGCAGCGGTTGCAGTCCGAAATGTTCCTTAAAACGCCTAATGGAGCATTGCGCAACGTGTGAACTGCGTGGGCGCATGTCGGTAGGGTTGTCACCTACTCGTATAATAAACTAGTAGTTCGCCGCGAACTTAGACCTCGCGATTTTTTAATATATATATTTTTTTAAATATTTCAACAACTACTGAACCGATTTTGATGCCCAACAAAGTTGAAAATTCTATTGATATTTCCTACATGCCTACTAAATTTTATCAAAATCGGACCAAGCATTATAAAGTATTAACCTAAAAATAGGTTAAATTATTTCTTAAACATACATACATTTTTTAATACATGTACAACATTTGTATTTTCCTTATAACATCTCTTGGTTCAAATATGGTTTCAATAGATCATCTATTTGGACTTTCGCAAACCAACGCCCGACTCAATTAACTGAACGAAATGAAGATATTGAAGCACTTCAGTGATTCCCAAACTGTGGGAGCCCCCCTACTTAGTAGGCGCTCTCCACAGACAGACACTACATAGAGATACATCAAGAGACGTGACAGGTTTCTTATACTTTTTCAGTTTTGATTTTTAAACTTTACGATTAAAAAATATATTGCTCTTTTTGACCCATTTTTGTCGAGAAAACATTTCTTCATAAGATTTATTTTGTGACATACATCATTTCAGCATTATATATAATCAAAGTAAATTGCACGTTACAAACAATATACATAAAAATGTAGGTCAAACAAAATTATTTTTATGTCACAAGAAACAAATATTTTTATGACATGAAAATATTGTGTAATCTGGGGAGGCGCGACTAAAAAGTTTGGGAACCGCTGGACTACTTGTAGGAAGCGATCGCTTGTTAGAATCCGTATTGCTAGCTTAATAACTGCAACCCCTTGCTGAGCCCTACTAGATTACACCTCTTAATAGATTGCCGTTAGACCTGATATTATACGGAAACTATTATAAGAGCCGTGATTGGAACAAATGTTATGAGTTATGACGAAATGATAAAGTGCGTGAATTGTTTTCATTAGTTTTAACGGGTTTATCTAAATAAAAGAAGATACTCGAGTATCTTACATCTTCAAGATCATAATGATTGTTGAAGTGAAACTTTTTTAGGCGCGTTGGGCATTTTATGAGATGGGAAAAAACCATTGTACTCGCGACACTATTACCGACACCACCTTGTTCAAGTTCTGTCAGCACTCCCGGAGTGCTACTGTATTTTTATAAACAACTTCCTACAAAATAGCATACCTTTACAAAATAGAACAATTAAAAAATTGTTTGTATGACTCTTATTAAGTGCTTATAAACATAACTTTTTTTATCATTGGGGCTGTTATGTCGTGCGTGAAAGAATCTAGCAAGATCCCATCAATATTGTTTTAACACGTTTAATAATTTGGTTTTAACACGTTTTGCTAGAAATTTAAAAGTAAAAAAAAAGCTTTTAAACAATATTACGTAGCAATACAAAATATTAGTATAGAGCACACTAAAGAGAAAAATTCAAAATATAAAACATGTTGTGGTTTTGCCATTGACAACCCTAATAAGGATGAGCAGTGAAGTAAATTGAAAAGACAAGTGGATCTATGTGACACGGTTCAACCCGGCTTTCCGATAAACTTTGTTAACCATAGTGCAGACAATAGTTCAACTTGTTAGCTATTTGTAAGCTCATTACCTTGTTCGTGAGCCCACCATCACTCCGCTTTTATGTGAAACAGTCCTTCTCAAACTTTTACAAGTTTTACTTGTTGATGTTACCATCAGCCACGGTCTCCGTCTTATCGACAATGTGAAAGTTTTGATCAATAATTTAATTACCTACCTTGCAAATTCCTGCCGTGTCCAATGTATTATCAGCAACCATGATGAGGTCATCCCGTTTATAGAATTCAGGGCAGGATGAACTCTTACAACTCTAGCCATGATTAAAATTTCTAACTTAATTTGCACGGTGTGTTTTTATATTGAAATTTTTATCAACTTTATTTCGAGTGTGGCTAGGGCTCATTGTTGCCTGTATATAGTAGGTATTCCCCCTAAAACACAAATGTAAAAATGGGTGCCAAGTTCTGTAGAGAATCCAGAAATCAGAACAAGCAAATCTGATACATATTCAGAAGAATAGAACCTTACAATGTAAAAACAATAACTTGCGTAGCGTATACCGGTTGACAAGACCAAATATAAGACGACTAGGTAGAGTCGTCTTATATTTGGCTAATGTTAAAATATGTTAAAAAAGGAATTTCCTGAATACAATTAATGCATAGATGCATTGCATTCGGGGAATTTATATTTCTCTTTTTATTATGCTACACAGAAAAGCCCGTTTGGCCTCAGTCAGACTATGGTTAACATATATGTCTCTCGCTTCCCAGATTGGGAAACACTAAAATTTACTGACAAATTGTTTGCAGACACAGTTGATAATTGCACCGATTTGGGCCTTTTTCAACAAGCTATTAAAGTGTCCAATTGAGTTAGGATTTAGTTTATCTTCTGCTTAGCTGGCTTAGCTTTACTTTTAACTGATAGTAATAGGCGTGGTTAGTTTAAGTGGTTTCCTTGCTTGTTTGAGAATTTTAATACGTTTTAAAGAAACAGTTTTACAAGAAAAAGTACTTACGTAGTTTTCTTCTTCTATATTTAAAAGCCAGGCTCTTGTCAGTGTCATTGTATAGAAATAGAAAAAGATAATGGTTTGGTCTGTCACTGCCTGCTCCATAGGTAGTTACGAGTAGGTATTTATTTACAAAGAAATTAGCTTCTCTATATATATATATATATATATATATATATATATATATACATATATATAGAAGCTAATTTCTTATATATATATATATATATATATATATATATATATATATATATAAATTAAATAATATAAATATATAAAAAGGTAAAGACTGCAGGGAAATTATAAATTAAATTAAAAATTTGCACAGAGTATAAATTACTATTTGTAAATATATATATATATATATATATATATATTTACAAATAGTAATTACTATTTGTAAATATATATATATATATATATTTACAAATAGTAGTAATTTATACTCTGTGCAAATTTTTTATTTAATTTAAAATTTCCCTGCAGTCTTTACCTTTTTATTATTATTTTTTGTTAGGTAATAGTAAATATATATATACCTAATTGAAATTACCGTCGATTTGTCATAAGGGGACGAATTCTAATCTTTACTTAAAAAATCCAGCATTTATAATTCCGTAGACGAATAAATGATTTTGATTTGATGTAATCATGTCATCATCATCATATCAGCCACAGGAAGTCCACTGGCTGGACATAGGCCTCTCCCAAATAATGCCGTAAAATACTGTAACTTTCACTATATTAGTCGGAAAACTATCTTCTCCATTTAATACGATTTTAATTAAAATACTTTTTTACTTTTCAGGATTGCAATATTTATTCACGTCGTGATGCATACGGAAGCGAGTAACGACACCTTCGTTGTAGAGGAGGTAAATAACTTTGGATAATAAATTTTACCTTTTACTTTTACTTTGTGTTTGTAAATTTCTACTTTGGGTTTCTATTTTTGGGAAATAATTAAATCCTCTTTATTTTTTACATAAACCGAATAAATTTTGTTATAAAAAAGTTACATTAAATAGATATAAAACTAAACTAAAATCTTAATTTAACACTAAATTAAAAAAAACTGAATTTAAATCTAAATGTTGTGTGGCATGACGCCAAGAAAACTGGCTGCATTCCCGCGCTAAATCGATACTGAAATTCTCTGCGCGAGATACGAGAAAGTGATGGTAAAAACCTATTTTCAGCAGTGAAACAGTGTATATGATATAAATAAGTCATAAAGATGAAAGCAAAATATATATAACGTCTAACAAAATATATTAAAAATACTTTAAGGGTGAATTCAGTCCGTGATACAAAATAACTTTTTCTAGGGAACATATATCGAGATATGAAGAATATTTTTTGCTTACCATACAAACTCGGATCTGTTTATGGTCCACTTGTATGGGAGGCCAAAAATTATTTTTCATATTTCGATAAATGTTTCTTGGGAAAAGTTGTCTGCCATGGACTGAATACACCCTTCAAATAGTTTCAGTATATTTCGTTAGACCCTGTATTGTATATAAGTATTCACGAATTTGATAAAAATTGTTGTTTTTACAGAATGTGGTGGATACTAGTGAATTCGGCTGGAGTGCCTGGGGCACTTGGAGCCCTTGTTCTAGGAGTTGTGGTGGAGGAGTAGCCATTCAAGAGAGGCAGTGTTTGCCAAGGTAACTATTTACATAGTTTTTTAAGACAGTTAATTAAAAGCCGTCATCCGGAACACTACAAATAAAAAAACATTAAATAAGTTTGAAAAAGACTATTTTCCACCTTGCTCTGGCTGAGGATTGAACCCGGTTCTGGGTTTGATCCTATAAATTGAAACCATATCCAACATTCATGATTGACCACTTTTTCACAGACTTTGTTTTGCTTATGTACGTACCTATTTTGTTCGTCTATATCGCAATTTTATGGTAAACTTCTAACCTGCAAGCTCCACAGGCATTGAACAGCTCTGGGCTTCTAATTATTGCCATTAAATAAAGTCTCCTGATTATCCTTTAATACTTTTCACCATTTTTAATTATGTTAACACCTAATAGAATTATCTAGTAAATATAAATTATACACTTTTGTGTGCTTTCGTTATTTGGATAAAACTCATAAAGACGATTCATAACAAAAAAAGTTGGATTATCTGTTTGCTACACTGATGCAACTACAAATTCCGAACCTTTTTTCTCCAGCCCATTGAAAAGCTCTAAAATTCCCTCATTAGTGTACAAGCTAGACAAAAAGTTTGTCTTGTATCGTGATCGGAGGCTCATTAAACGCCATCGACGGTGATGTCCGTCAAGTGCAAGCAATCAATGTCCAACATCTGGGGTGTATTTTATATAAGATTTCCTGGGCTTCTTTTAAGTTTGTCGCCCCATGTTAGTCCAAAGAAACAAAATGTTAGAAGCAATAGTGGTTTCTCTATTTTTGAAATGAGGGGTCACAAAATTATATTTTGAATACCGAAAAATGGAGGTTACTTAGGGGCACAGAATTAAAGGATTCTTCGATTTTAAATGTCACAATGATGAGAAATACGATGTGAAAATTCCTATTAGAACCATTTACTGGAACAAGCTTGTGCCATGAGGTTATGACCTGCCTGCGCCTAGCCTACTTACTCGCTAAAACGACTTATCTTCGATAACTCAGGGTGTGGCACATACGAGTATGGCTCACGGCGTACTCGTCGCCTTAAGTCGCCCCTCTCTGCCATTCCGTCACCCCGGTTCCTGGCCCACATGTTCATATCTGAATACGCGGCTGTCCAGCACAATAACAGCTTGTTACGCCGTAGGGTCGCTTTTGCCTTCATTTATCCGATAAAAACCGTAGGTCGGAAGGGCATGCTTAGCCTCTGACCCGCGAGGCACGCTTTACACTTAGCAAAAATGGTGGAGTTTTTATTTTATTTTATTGGATGGGAATTTCTATTGAAAGAAAAGGTGTCTTTACATGATAATATAAGGACCTAATATAAAAAAAAATGCAACAACATTAAGATTTTATTACAATTTTTAATATATCTGTAGATTGTAGAGTACCTAATTACAATGATAAAGGAAAGGTGTTATTTTTATACAAATTTTAGTTACTTCTTCTTCATCCAAGCGCGGTTGCATCCTCAACTATGCTGCTTCGAAGCCCGGGGTGCGCTTTGGTGTTTTTTTCTTCCCCAAATATTATATGCATGTCAATGATCACCCAAGGATACCAAAGAAACAAAACTTACTTACCTATATGTACTGTTATTATTTTTTATATTTATTAAGTTATACGAATTTGCAAGGACTTAATTACAAGTTGTAGTATTGAATTGGCATGTGGACTGTGTCCAAAAAATATTATTATATTTAGTCCGTCAATTTGATTATCTAAAACATGTATTTCTAAAATATATCTTTTATAATAAATCAGCCTTCATAACTTCCTTAAACAAGTATAAATATGTAGATCACGTTTAAATTAACTAACTGTAATAAATAAAATGTAATTAGTTGTTGAGATAGTCGAAACGATGTTAACATAGTTTATGGAGTTGGCAATCATCAAAAAAGCCGATGAAGCTTCAAACAGCAATTATAAGATGATCTTTAGCATAATTCTACTTTCAAATTTCACTCTCCATCCGGTCATCCGGCATCTAATTATTTTTATTTATTTCTTACTGACTGTTGCTTGTGGCGTTAGCTTGCCCGCACGGTAAAAGAGTATTTAGTATTCCCACGGGATAAGAAGATACTTTTTAGGGTTCCGTACAAAAAATGAAAAAACGGAACCCTTATAGGATCACTCTTGCGTCTGTCTATCTGTTTGTCCGTCTGTCACAGCCAATTTGCTCCGAATCTACTGGACCGAATCAGGTGAAATTTGGTAGAATGTTGTAATCCATATTATATTATATTGTTGGGTCATAACCCAAACACATATGTGCAAATTAAATATATATATTTTTTTAAATTAGGGTCATTTTCGGGACAAATAAGGAAATTAAAAAAAAATGTGTTGCAATCAAATATATTTTTGTTATTATTGTAAAATAAACAGTTTTGATTTTATTCATGACAGAAGACGAAAATTGACCATTCCCCCCTGATCTCCGAAACTACTAAGCCTAAAATTTAAAAAAAATATAAAGTATAGGTCATTGATTCTAGATTACAGGAAAACCTATAAGAATTCAATCCGTTATACGGAACCCTCTCCATGCGAGTTTAACTCGCACTTGGCCGGTTTATTACTTCACTAGCACACCAAGTGCTAATCTAGGTAATCTACAGGTCAAATTTCCTTCAACATCCATAAAAACATACCTATTTACATACATCCATATAAACTCTTGCATTTATAATACTAAAGTAGTCTCCTCTTCTTCGTCTAAGCGCGTTCCCGGTTGCATCATCAGCTGTGCTGCTTCAGAGCCCGGGGTGCGCTTTCCCGCTTTTTCTTCTCCAAATATAACATGTTTGTTTGTTTGTTTGTTTTATATCTTTATTGTACAAGAAATAGTTACATGCATGTCAGTGATCACCCAAGGATGCCAAAGACCTTTCAAAATGGAGAAGAAATAGCCGGAACAGTTTAGATGATTTGGGTATAATATTAAATAGGATACGGTAAAAATCGTAAAGTGTAAAGAGGCCTTACAGCGAATTACTGTAATGGGCGTGTAAATGTCCGATGTTTACAATTTTTGCTTTTATATACTACTTATTACAAGGTATTAACTGATGATACAGCCTCGAAGCATGTCGGCTTTAGAATTTGTAGCCTTTGAACTTGAAAAGTTCGTCATTAACAAATTAGGTGCTTGAAGTGAAAAAGAAGCGAAAATCATGGTACCTATTTATAGGAAACGTTATTCTAAAAAAGGAAAGAGTACTTTGAGAAAAGGAGGTCTACATGAAAGGAACTTGATACTTGCCATTTAAAATTTGGATTATCTAATAAGACCTTTTTAAATATATAGGTATATAATTATGCCTCTTTCATTATTTGGTTACTAAATTTATTTTTGTTACATACTGCAGAAGTATAAATTGGATATTGGTTTTAGATTGGGTTCCTTAACCTTTTGTATATATATAGTTTAGACTGATACTTTAAGGGTTATTTTGGATCTGGTTTTTACTGCTCTTACAATCATCCATCTCATTATGTAAATTGATTCACATTTTTAATTATCCAACAAGACCTGAGTCCCAAACAAATAATAACCTGTAACAAAGTGAATCGACAGACCGTTACATTCATCTATGGCCGCAAATGCACGTCCAAAAACACAAAAATTTTAAACTTTGGCTAAATCAAAATAAGATCCTATTTGGATCAAACAGTTTTTAGGCGTGACCGAACAAATGCTCGAGAGATACGGATAATGCTCAAAGGATACGGAATTATACGACTAGATATAAACGCTGTTATGTTGATAAGCAGGCAATCAAAATACCGTCGCTCTTAATTAGGAAGGGTGCCGCTGGCAGGCACCGATACTATCATGGTCATACTTTATAAGAATGGAGTAATCAATATGAAAAAGTGAATCCTTGTAAGTAGGTTTAAAGATGTTAAATTTTTTTGAAAGACAATTCAATGAGATAGGCTGAATAGAAGGAACCTATTATTAAAAGAATTCGTTACTTTTTTAATAATAGGTACTTATTGATAAAAAGGTAGGATGTTATTACGCCTGGGTAAAATTTCGCTATAAAAAAATATTTTGTAATTATTGTATCTGAATGATTTATCTAATATAATTTTATGTCTGAATACGGGTCAATCAAAATAATAATTTTACGAGTAATATTATATCACATCACGTCACTAAAAATATATTGGCTCTTACGATTTTGCGTCTATGTTCTTCCAAAGCATAAAGGCAGCTCCGATTTTATTTTTCCTAAATTAAGTAAAATATACATACCAATCTTCATGCCGTCTTTTATGCTAACAGTCACGTCTTCCGTTTTGTTTCCAATAAATCGTCATCACCCCTTTATTATTTCAGCTAGTTCTAGTTATAATTACTTCATACAACTAATTTATCAGTCAACGTCAGACGAGTAATTTTAAAGCTGCCTTTACACTTACTTCTTGCTTAGTGCGGAGCGACATGCGGCGTACGCCGCATTTTATTTATAACTAGAACGGAGTTATGTCTATTTACGAAAAAAGCAGCTTTGTTTCATCGTTTTATGATAATATTCCGATCTTCTGTTCTGTGATCTTTTAAACTTTCCTCGAGATCTTCTTCTTCATATTGATCCAACTTTCCACGAGCTCTCTCCATTTAAAAAGAGATATCGATCGTGCCAGCGTCTTTGAGATCTTGGTGTTCAGATGTTCTTTTAGTTGAAGACTTTAAATTTGTTTAAATCTAATCGCTGTCACTGAACTGCCTTTTTTTTACTGTTTTTTAGGGTTCCGTACGAAAAATAAAAAAATGGAACCCTTATAGGATCATTCGTGCGTCTGTCTGTCCGTCCGTCTGTCACAGCCAATTTGCTCCGAATCTACTGGACCGAATCAGGTGAAATTTGGTAGAATATTGTAATCCTATGACCCAAACACATATGTGCAAAGTAAATATTTTTTTTTAAATAAGGGACATTTTCGCGGGACAAATTAGAAAATTAAAAAAAACAGTTTTGCAAACCTTACTGTGTCATATATCAAATGAAAGGGCTCGTTATGAGGATCCTAAATATATTTTTATTATTACTGCAAAATAAATAGTTTTGATTTTATTCCTGAAAGAAGACGAAAATTTACCATTCACCCCCCCTGATCTCCGAAACTACTGAACCTAAAATTTTGAAAAAAATACAAAATATAGTTCATTACAACAACAACAAATTTCATGCATCCGCCTTTACGAATATCGGCGTTACATTTTACGTTTTTGTGAACAAGGCTCTATATTTCATACACTATTAAAATAAATTCCTTCATTAAAGGCGTGAAGCCAGGGTATCCTGCTGATAGGCGGCCGTAAAACATCCTCGACAAATTAGGATGGCACTCATTTGTCATGAGCTCTCATACATGTGTAGTGTACATTTCATTAGTACGGCTATAAAGAAGGAATGAAGTATTATATTCTCGGGCAATCTCGGGATATGGTACCTACTCGTAATTTGAACATCAGTATGAGTTAGGTTAGGATGTATCGTTATAAGTAATAGGTAATTCAATTTAAAAAATGTTAATGTGGATTTCAGTTTTAAATAGCTTTCGATTTTAAAATTTCAGTTTTAAAAAGCTTATAACAATATTTTTATAAAATTGGTAGTGTGCGCATAAACTGACCATATACTTACTATTACTAGCGTAAATATGTACTGTACATGCATGTGTACTGATGTATGGGCTGTAACTGCTTATGGCAATTGAAATAGATTTTTATTTACTTTAATTACACATATTTAATAAAAATACACTGTTCTCCTTTTATCTGTAAGGTAAGCACAACATATGATTGAAAGCCACCGCTTTCATGAATGTTGTAGACAAATAAAATTTGGCTCATTCGCAAAAGGTCTCTATTGCAAAATGTCCCCTAGTCGTAAAACGTCTCTTTCTCATAATGTCTCTTTCGCAGAATGTCTCTTTCGAAGAATGCCTCTTTCGCACAATGTCCCTTTTCCAAAATGTCGCCACAGGGACTTAAAATATCGATTTTCAAAGCAAAATCATTTATTACAATTATAGAGTAAACAAATTATGATGTCATAATTTTAGTACTTAAATTTATCATATAAAATGTAATAAAAATGCACCAATTTTTTTTTTTAAATTTCGTTAAAATTTCCATTAAATAAGTAATACTGTCAGTAACATAACCACAGATTAGATAATTGTTACTACATATTCATAACTATCTTCTCATTATGGTACTATAGTTTGTTAATTAACTGACAGTATTAATATTTTTAATTTAAATTTTGCCAGAATTTTGAAAACTTTTGATACCTATCGATATTGCTTTATTTGGATTACGTAAGTAAATTTAGTAAAAAGTACGAGAGCCATATATTAGTCAGAGCAGTCAGAGGATTTGGCCTACATGCTCCACGCTGGCCGGACGGGTTGGAGAAGTCTCTCAGATGTTTGTAAGCTATACTTAGCTTGTATTTCCTAAGTCGCCTTTTACGACATCCATGGGAAGACTTGGAGCGGTCCTGTAATACTCTGCCAGGAACCACACGACACTTGCATACATTTTATAATAAATACATATAAGTATAGATCTGGGGTATACATAAATACCCAAGATCCAGGACAATTTGAAAAATACCATTTTCCAACTTGACCTTAATCGAACCCAGAACCTCCGGATTACTTGACTAGCGTGTTGACCATTACACCATGGGGGTTGTCCTAGAACGGAGAATAAACAGAATAATACTCTTCTCCCTATTTATATTTACTTATAAGTTTTCTACTTTATAGAGTCACTAATCTACTAAGTAGTATATATTTCTAATGAATTGGTGGTAATTACTGGACTCGACCATTTAATATAAACCTTTGAATATTCATGTTCACGTAATGATTAGTTCCACTTGATGCCTATGCTCTAAGATAAGTGGGCATTACCAGGGCGCGGCCCTTTGGCGCCAGCCACGGCACGGTTTTATGGAAAATTAATTTATGAATCTAATACGAGATCGTCTATTGAAGATCAATAAGAAATTTCTTCCTTCTGGTTTGATGAACAAGGAAAATGTAATACACTTACAGCTATTTTTAATGTTGTGCATAACGTAGAACCTGATCAAGAAACACGATATAGTTTGGACAACTAAGACCGGACTACGGGAAGATTCTTGCTTATAAGTGCGTTTATTCAGATAATGCATTAACAACAGGGAGAAATAACTAATAATGTATTTTTTTAAATATGCTAATTAAGCCCTTTCATTTGATACCCTACACGGTATGATTCGATTTATTTTATATATTATTTAATTACTAATAGGCCTATAGAGGGCGCCATATTGAATTTACTTTTACGTCATACATATAGCCCTCCTTTTGGCATCGCCGTAGTTGGGTAATTGTTAGGAACAATCTAAGATCATCATCTACGTATTAGATTGAAGACGGGGTACTCGAAGTTCACAGTAGCTATATGCATATACATGTCATAGGTTCAATTTCCATTCACACCGACGATTTTATCAAGCGATCCACAAGTTGCAAGGCCGTCTTAAACTAGGCTGGGGCACTTGGGCACACAAGAATTTGGGGCCTTTTGGACCCTTTTGGGGCCCTTGACTTTGGAATTGGAGTGAGTGATCGCTAGATGGTGTACTTAGTAAATTAGGTAGGATGCGTAGCAGTGCTAAACCATTTTGATTTATATAGATTGACCTGGCAGATAGAAAGTCCCATCAAAATGACCTGTCTTTTAGAGAATATTATTTTTTAGTTATAAGTAATACCCTATTAAAATTTCAAGTTGCCTCAAATATCTTTTTTGAAAAAAAAAATGAAAAAAAAACTTTAAAAAATTTATAGGATGCTTTAGCCCCGCTACTCACCAGCCATGTCTGCAGTTCCGTGTTGGGGTATAATAGGAGAGGTATGTGACAAGTTTTCAACTTGCCTCAAATACCTACCCAAAAATTCGTGCCAGCTCTCGGACCAACAACACAAATGATGTAACTAACCTACTTGATTTATAGTTACAAAGAAACAGTAAAGGTACTGTGTTAACGTTCATCCGCCGCATCTAGCATAGTTTTATAAACCTTTTTAACTAGAAATTAGATTAACGCGTTTGAAGCTATTTGTTACTTTGATTTCATTACGAGAAGCTTTTGTGTTACACCGCCCATTTCTTTTTTGTTTTCAAGATAATTAGTGAGTAGAAAAGTGGTAGTTTTATTGATTAATTTGAAGTATCAAGGCAATTAAATGAAAAATAAAAGACAGCTATTCTGGTTTCAAAAGTTTATGTTTCTGATAACTTTTTGTTATAATTGTCTGATTAATATTATAAAACGGAGACGAATATACATTTTACTAATGAATAATGGCTTTCTTTCAAACTCTGTGAAACTTGTCTGAACTCTATATAAGCCAGGTGGTTTAAATAGCAGAAATTATTAGTACCAGCTGCTCACAGAGATGGCAGCACACTACTACAACAAACCTGCGATAGGTAGGTTATAATAATTATGTTCAAATACTAGGTAAGCAAGTTTCTGCTATTCTATTTATGGGCTCTCCAATAGTTTGTATGTCGTTGGGTATTTCTTACATTAATAATTATAATATATAAGGTCCAGCTAATCTATCTACATGCCAAATTTTAGTCTAATCCGTTCAGCCGTTTTAGTTTGAAAGCAAACATCCATATAAACTTTCGCATTTATAATATTAATAACTGGATTTAAAAATTTCTTTTGTTTCAGATCGAGGGCTTCAATATCGAACGTGACCGTAGCCGCCCCAGAGCCAGCTGTAAGGGTCACCAGACAAGTCACGAGCGGATGCTTAGGCGTCGCCAAACGATACCACGAGTGCAATACTGCTGTAAGGAAACACTACTTACATAACGTATCCTAGAGGAAGATTGCGAAAATAATGTAATGATTTTCTCAAGACAAGATAAAACAATCAGCCGTTTCACTAATGTGATATCTTTTGGCGCTTCTTGTCGTAGTATATTTTTATACAGATACACTATCACGTCTTAATCCCTAACGGGGTAGATAGGGCCTAGGGCCGCAAGACTTAAAGGCCACTCTTAGCGTGATGGTTATCAAAATACTGATGGTTTACTAGCCGCATCGCCTATTGACATGATTCAGATTCTCGCTCGCTTCGAGAAGCAGCTGGTACAGTCTACGTTTTTTCTTTTCTGTCAAACCAGCATGGGAGAATTATTTTTATGGAACAAAGTTGTTGTCAGCGATTGTTAAAGCTATTTTTAAAGTACCTATTTTTTGCTAGTCCTAGTAATCCTAGCAAGTCTGTCAATATAAAAGTAGTTCATTTGGAAGAGTACTTCTCGACCTTATTTTGGAAAATTGTTTGTACGATTATATATTATTTATTCTCAAACTAGGAAGTATTTTTTTCTTCTTTCTCACCTTATCCCACTTTACGTGGGTCGAAACAGCATGTGAGACTTTACCATTTTCCTCTATCTTTTCTCAAGGCACTAAAACATAGTTTTTATCCATATAACGCACTCCATCCACCTTTTCTTACCTCTGTTCCTATTTCCAGTAACCTTGAAATTTCGCACCTTTTTGGTAACGTGGTTCTCCTCAAACTAGGAAGTATATATTTGTTTAATGCAAAGGTTAACCGCCGAGGCATTCGATAATACAAATGATTCGTGATTTATTACCCCAAGTCGTAAATGTTTCTTGATTACCATTGTTCATTAGTTGAAGAGTTATGGAATAAGATTTTAATGTGAAACGGTTTAGCTGAGATTGATTTTATCTCATTTTGATGTATTTATTGTGATGTTAGTGGTATAATATATCTACCACAAGATTACTCCACTTCCCTGAGAAAATTTTGTTAAGAAAATATTTTTCAATCTTGATTTTTGTGGTACTGAATCTTCTCTTAGTACTTTTCCAGTTGCATCCTTGAATGTACATCCACTAACACTAATGCATTGGAACTTGTGATCTGCTTTTCATCTTTTTCTTCTTCAGTTCGCATCTTTTGGTCATCATCTATTGACTTCACTGCAAGTTCCATACAAAACGACAGTTTATTCCTCTTCTTGTTGAAACTTTATTAGTATGTTTATCAATGCTTTATTCCCTGTCTTCCTCGCTGATCTAACAACTGATATTGATTTCTGTTTGCAGCCTTGCACCGATGGAGTCCGGGATCTTAGAGCCGAACAGTGTGCTTCATACGACAGACGACCATTTCGAGGCAGATTCTACACGTGGGTTCCGTACATCGATGGTCAGTATCTTACCATATCAGCCTTTATTTTTGAATTTGCGAGACTTTCCATATTGTTTCTTATTGCTGGTAGGATATCCGAATGATAATTTAGCATTTTGAGCTGTTCGAAATTACTGTCATATAATTGTAAAAAATCTGTATAAACCGGTGGGTTTACACAGAATTTTTACAAATATATGACAGTAATTTCATAGAAATGTACCAGCAACGAAAGAGTAAAGAAGAAAGAGTAAGAGGAAAGAGTAGGTGTAATCTTTCCTCGTTTCTGGTGCATTTCTATGAACGTCAGCTAAATTTAGTAAAGTAAGTACTGAGGACATATCTTTACAAATTTTGCTGATTTGGTCTGCTGTCGCTGTTCTTTTCTATAGTTAAATTTTATTATTTTTATCCGGTAGGCCTAGAAATAAATTATTAAGTTAATATCTTCAAGTAACACGTTCAATATTTCTTTAAATAACAGCGCATGAGGGTTCTTTCAAAAAATATGAAGGCATTGCACTGCGACTAGTTTAAGATTGCTCTGATTATGTAGGTAAAGTTATGAATTTGTTTCCATTTACGTCTGTATAAATTAACCCTTACATTTCTCTTTCCCAGGTGATTCGCCATGTACACTGAATTGCAGACCTCTAGGGCAGCATTTCTACGCATCGCTATCCCTGGTTGCTGACGGGACGCCATGCACAAGACCTGGTTTCGGAGCTATATGCATCCAGGGGACTTGTAAGGTAGGATATAATGTTATATAGAATTACAAGGAGATGTCAGGAGTACTTCTATGCTGTTACGATAGTAAAGAAACCCAAATCTTTTCTGGTAATGCATTTGTACGAAACATAAGTGTGAAAAGTTTTACGAACCGCCATCGCCTGAATTCAATTATCTTTACTTTGAATGCAGTTGATGTACGAGATGTTTGTGCATATACTTAGAAATAATGGCCCTATTCTATGTTTAAAACTATGCGGCCTACTGATTTGTCTTAGGTGCCGTTAAAAACTAAAGTCACAGTAAACTATAAATTCTTTCTTTTTAACACAGTTTGAGTTAGCCCCCAAAGTACTCGTACCTAAGTTTTAAACTTGTATTATGGGATACTAATTCAAGGATACTATATTTTATGATAAATACATATATTGATGACACCCAAGACCCAATAAAAAAAACTGAACCTCCGGAGTGGTGGAATCGCATGATCTCCACGTCGGAGTCGTCAAAGTAGTCGTAGTGTGTAGTTACAATACCTAAATATACATTTGTAACTACAGAATATGATAAACACATTACTTTTAAAATCCTAGCATTCCACTTGGCAAGTAAGGATTTGCCCATCTGATAAGCAAATGCAGTTACCTAAACGCAATTTTAAGTCTAAAACCTGAATTGTTGCTAATTCAAACGGTGTCACAGAAATAAATTTAATTCTACCCATTACTTATATCAATAACTTCTTCTTCAGTTTAGCGTATTGTATTATCTTATCTTCTCTAGGTTGCATTCAATCTCTTCTTATTATTATTTATTAACAAAAGTACTAGGCGTATAAGAGCTAGCAAGTGACTGTGAAGTTTATGGAGATAGCTACAATTAAACGGGATAAAACAGTGTCATGTAGTGCCTCTAGCCTCTTTGCGTGTCTCATGGTAACTACAAACAAATCGCGAAGCAATAAAACCATGAATTGTCTATTGAGTAAAGTCTCGTGTCTCGTCTGCTCTATAAAATATCGAATCGGCTTGACAAGGACACGGTTGTAAATTATTTATTTATTGGTTGTTATTACGTGATAATGATTTGTCTGTCTGTCTGGTTTAAGTTTATTGTCCGCGGTCTTGAGCATTTTACGATGCCATCAATTGTAAGTTGATCGATTTGGTTGACGAGTCAAGCGGAGCCAGAGACAATAGTTAGTGTAGTTAGCAAGGGTATGAGGAATGTTTGAGATGAAAGGGAGTGCTTACATATATGTATTGATATGAAATATAAACATCAGTCTCATTGACTTTCATCGTCGGTATGGATATGTCTTATAGCAAGAACCATATCAGGTGTTTCTTCCAGGAAACTAGATTTATTTACGTTAATTCTTATAAGTGTTACCGGCAATCTGTATAATCCGGTATTCTATGCAACACCTAAGCAATGTATAGAATGCCTAAAACGTGTAGGCAATCTAAAAAATACCTTATATACCTTATAAGTATTATATATTTTATACTTTGCCTTGGTATTCTATACAATACCGAATGCGCAGCCGGCAATGTATATAATGTACATATGTAATAGCGATCGAAAATGTATTAAGGCTGTACCTACATTTTCCGGGGTCCAGTGCTGCCCCCATTTTAAATAAATCATTTCAAAGAAAACGGAGACATCATTTAAAATTTTGCAACTACCAAGTCCTAGATAACCCTTCAAAGTATTTTATGAACTACTGTTTACAGTTTATAATGAGAACGTTAAGCGTTACTACGCACATTAGCCAAAAGTGGCCGTTTTTCGCAAATGTGCGTAGTAAAGCTTAACGTTCTCACTTCAAACTGTAAACAGTAGTTCATAAAATACTTTGAAGGGTTATCTAGAATTTGATAGTAGCAAAATTTTAAATAATTTCTCCCTTTTTTTTGAAATGATTTATTTTAAATGGGGGCAGCACTGGACCCCGGAAAATTCAGGTATGGCCTTAAATTTGCCCAGCTTTTGTCATGGGCAAAATATAATTTTCATAAATCGATATGTTCCATGGGGAAATTTGTTCAGTATCATGGATTGAAACCACCCTTAAAATAGTTTCAGTATATTTTGTTAGATCCTGTATAAAAATACATCCAGTACTTACATGTTTCGACAGAAGAAGAACTAAGAAAAGAAAGAGTTATAAATATAGGTAAAGAAAAAAATTAAAATTATTTATAGCTTTTTTCTAGCATTTTTCATAACATAACTAAATACTTATATAGTAAGTAAATCCTTATCTAATGAATATATTTTTGTTCCGCTTGGCGTCGAAACTTTTGGTCCGTGGGGTCCAAGCACAAAAAAATTTATTAAAAAAATTACTCCTCGTCTCGTCGACGCCGCTGGTGACAAGAGGGCTGGCTCATATCTCGCGCAGAGAATTGCAATAGCCATTCAGCGCGGGAATGCAGCCAGTGTTCTTGGCACCATGCCACATGATCAACTTTTAGATTTTTAAACACAGTTTTATTTTTTAATTTAGGTTTTAATTTAGTTTTTTAATTTAGATTTTAGTTTAGTTTGATGTAGTTTCTCCAAATTGTATCGTGATTTTACTAGACTCCAAAGACATGACCTTTGGGCGCCTACTAAATACTAATTTTACGGGAAAATTAGATAATATTAAGCTTATAAAATTTTCCTGAGAGGAAAAAAGATTTAGAGAATTCGCAATCGGTGAGTTTTTAGATCATTTTGCAAATATCAACCTATTGCAAAATATTTCATATGTTGCAGACACATATAAACTTTAAGGTTATTCATTAAATTAAGATTAGTAATCACGATCTCGGGTAACTATTTGATCCAGTGTATACTAATTTACAAACTACAAAGAAATAATTTATGCGGAATAAGGTGGTTCAAAGGTGGCGCCATTGAATTTACTACAGTAGCTTGTGGTTGACATTGTAGACCTGGTGTTATAATAAAAGCTACGCGGTAACATTGCATACAGCGGCTATAGGGCGAAAATTCATCAAATACAGGCAATTACTATTTTTATCAGTTTTAATCTGACATCATATTTTTTGAAATTATATTGGTGTGTGATAGAAAAACTACTTTTTTATTTAGATTTTCGCTGTATCTGTCGTAATTGTAACGTTTTTACTTTTGGATTTTTTATAAAGGCCAAATAATATTTTAAAGAATCCATGTTTAGAATATCTATTGTTTCTTACATAAGGTAAAAAGGGGAGGTAGTGGTTAGTTTCTTTAATTTATTTTATTTTCCTTCTCTCTCTCTCATCTCTGCCTCAAGCTGAAGCCTAAGATTCGCTTTCAGGTTTTTTCTTCTCCACCTCGCACGGTTGTAAGCCATCATCGGCCTGGCGGAGGCAGCATAGCATACATTTGTTTCGAAACATGACCGTACCAGCGTAGGCGACTCTCTTGCAGTTTATCTATAGCAGATAGTCACGGACTATATATTCTTCGTTTTTTCTTATATTTTATTTTCCTATTTCATATTTACGTATAAAGTTAGCTTTGGTTAGCTTAGGTCCACGTAGCTCTCAGTATAGTCTCCACCGTAATTCTGAGAACTAAGGTTACGCCAAGAGGTGTTAATAGTATTTATATGGACACCCTTTTATAGTTTATCGTCGTATCGTAATTTTGTTTGCGCACTTATGACCTGTGTGGTTAGCGATTGTGTTTTTGTGTACATCGAAACATTATGAGACGTGGGGGTCAAGGCTTTACATGTTTAAATAATCATAGAGTGTATATTTGTGTTCTTTTTCATTTCATAATAGGTATCTGTTAGGTGCCTATTCTTACATTTTATTTGATCAAGTGAAGAGCCTCTATTTGCTACGTGATTATCATAGACAGTTAAGTTGTGTTGTGACAATCCTATCTTAGCCCAAATGTATATTAAATTTTGCAGTGTGATCGGTTTAAACTTTTAAATTGATTTTATCTATTCCACAAGCGTCACTGCGCTCTTTTATTTCTCGTCACATTATGTTGTGGGCTTTACTGAGTTCTTCTTTTGACGAAACATTTTGTGAATGTATATTTATATACCTTTGACAAAACATGTCATGAATTATGGTTATTAACTACTATGGAGATAAATAATGTCAAAACTTGATTTGGACAATTTTTTTTGTTTTAAGTACATAATAAAAATATCTTTCATTATTTGCCTTTGGATCATTTTGATTCATGATTATTTTACGATACCTACATGGATTGATTTTACAGTATCATAAAACGTATTGAATATGATTTTACTCTGTGCAATCGTTAGGCACTGTAAATATATCGATGATTTTATATCTTGCTATTAAATCTACTATCGTTTATAAAATGAGGTTCAGTGAATTGGCAAGTACTACCATAAACGTTTCATAATGTTAACACCCACTTTATAATCAAAGTTATAAGCTCATGTCCATAATTTTAAACGGTAAGTAATGTGTGTAGATAGTTATAACTTAATTTTGGTAATTTGTGTTGGTCGCCTTTAGGCTTTTCTGACTTGCTCTGTATGGAATTAGTATGTTCTCGATCATTTAAAATATCAACAACATTTTTTTACATATCAAAATGTTCTACTTAAATTCATTAAAAATAATTGAGACCTATTATAAAAATATTGTTTTAATTATTTTTGCGACTTTCAAACGATAATATTTGACTTTTACGTATCTTTATGTCAAATAAAAATTTGTAGTTACATTTCAATTTTATTTATTATTTTTTTCTTAATAAACATATTTTATCTCAGCGAAAATTATTTAAAGTACATATCGCGAGTACATAAAATATTCGATTGATTGCAACAAAGATATATTACATTGGACATAAACCCAGTGTTATTGGGTTTACAGGACTAGTAGACATACGGACAGGTTGACATGAAACTAGTGTAAGTGCGGGCGCCGGCGCCGGCCGGTATGCGAGATTGTCGATTGCTGCCACCCATCGCCTCAGGCGGAGGCCTATTCTAGACAAATATACTAAAATTATGCGAGTCCAATGCACTGATTGTCAATCACTAACACTGGAGCCTAAGACCTAGCAGAGGCGTATTTTAAAGAAATACGTTATACCTACGTTAGACCTCTATTCCTGGTTCAAGTTGGGAACTTTAAAGAGTGTTGAAAATTGAAATCGGTTTTTTTTAAATAATGTGGCGATTTTGGCAAAGTTTCTCATATTATATTTTTTTCTCATGTGTTAGGGGAGATATTTGAAGTTTCTCTAGGAACGTCTGTTTCTTATGTTTTGAAAGATATTTGTTTCGGTAAATTGACAAACAAACTTCAGAATTGGGGATGGATATATAACATTGTCTAAACTATTTTATTTCACAAAAAAAAAACGACCATTAATTCGCTCTGGTTAATACACATAAAGCGCTATGGCATTTCATTGCTTTTGTGAGGTGGTAAATTTTCGTTAGCATCCATATATAACAGACCGTTCCCTCGTTAGTCTAAAACGCAAATAGAGTACCTATTTACTTAATGTTTTAAAAATTAATAAAACATTCATACTAGTGGTTCTGTGAAAACAGTAGACCTCGCGAATAGCTATGCAATACCCTAAACTTTCTCCATTCCCCTGGCTTAGCAAAGACTTTTCAGTGAAATCTGCCCATATATAGCGCTACAGCAAACTCCCCCCCCCCCCATTCCCAGAATTTCTCTCTCAATCAAAAATCGCGATCGTAGGCGGAGAACAGACAAAGCATTCAAACCAATCTCGAAGATACTGTTCGCTCGCTTCGTTCGCTCGGTCAATAAATTTGTCATTTAGAGAATAGCGACTGCTCTGAGATACTTGTAAAATCCGGCATTCCTTCCCCGTTTACATAGAAAGCTAATGCTGAGATTTGCGACACTCGCTCGTGACCAGAATAATACAGTTTTCGCTAGAAAATCCTCGGATCTGACTAATTGATCCTCACCTGTATTCTGTTTGGGGTAAGTAATTTTGTCCCACTAGCCAACGTTTATACATTTCTGTTTACTTATTCTACCTACGGTTTAACCAATTTAAAAAAAATGGTTTACAAACATTAAAGCATGGCAGCTTGCAAATACTCGGGCATTCCTATTTCTTCTTTAATTACGTATCACCAATCCTTCTGTCGTGATTTCTGCTCAAAATTATGCTCTAAGAAATTATTTCTTTTCATTGCTTGTGTTTTATTTTGCACGAGATATGTTAATTGACGAGGTGAAAGAAAGGTTTATCTTCTTCTTCATCTAAGCGCGTTCCCGGTTGCATCCTCAGCTGTGCTGCTACGGAGCCTGGACCGCGCTTTTCCGCTTTTTCATCTCCATTATAACATGCACGCCAATGGTCACCCAAGGATGCCAAAGACCAAATTGCCGGAACAGTTAAAAATGATTTGGCTGTAACCTTACGACCTGCCGCCTGCCTGACGTCAACCCTCTTTGGTAATGTATTTGTGCGAAAAGTTTTACAACCGGCCGCCGCCCGACGTTAATCCTCCTTGGGATGTTTGTGCTTAATTCCTTTAGTCGCCTCTTACGACATCCACAGAAAGAGATAGAGTAGTCCTATTCTGACCCGGAACTACACGGGGAAAAAACCTTTATGTTCAGAATTAATTTAGTGGCGTCAATGAGAACACACCAGCCGCCAGTAGCACTGCCATGACAGCTTGCAAATGCTCGAACATTCCTATTTCGTCTTTAATTATGTGTTACCAGTCCTGTCTGTCGTGATTTCTGCTTGGAGGGTTGCTATCGGGAATAATTTAATATGATCCTAATACATATGCAGTTGGTATAATTATTCTTGACCACCCAGATATTACCGGCAGATAGATATTATATAGGCTACTGCCCAATGCCCATCATTTGTTAATGCAGGATATTTAAGTCTACTTTATGTCAAGATTTACGTAAATCAGATTTATCATCAAACACGGTCTGATTCAATCCATTTATGTATAACGTGTAATAATTATACACTACTGATTATATTCCCCAAGAAAAATTTAAGTAGGTAAACATGCGTATAGGTTTTTGAAAAAAATGCGTCCATTTGTGACTTGTCCTTATATATTTATTTATATATTTAGAGGTATATCTTAAAATAACATTTTAGACACTATACGGATGTGACATATGCTACTTACTTCTTAGTCGGTAATTTATTTATACCTAGCGATTTCATATTACAAAGAATGACATATGGACCAACATTACATTCTGGTAGCCAGCAATCTGGAAGTTTAAGCACGATCTAGTTATAAATATCGCATCATCGTAATAAACATTCGTATTTACGACAACTAACTGAGAAGTAGGATACCTAGTACTGAAATTCCATAATCGATTGATCCGATCGATTAATTAGTTGGTAAAGTAAATTCAAATTTTTGCTTGCTCTATAGATTTGTGAGCTCTGTAGTGCTGTTCAAAGAGTTATAGGTCAACGTTAGTGTTATAAGTATGCGATAAAAAGGTAACTCACGTAAAAAGTCAGCTACTGGCAGACATGTTTCGACCTCCTCCGGAGGCCTTCCTCAGGGCGAGTGTGACTCACGAAGCTTGCATGAAGACTATCTGCTAATTTATTTGTCAAATTTTAAATATTTTCTACCATTACTTGTATCCTTGTAAGATCAAAAGAATAGATAAGTAGACATTTGACAGTTTTTTGTAACTCTTATAGTAAGTAGGATACTGAACTTTAGTAATTGTTAGTTCACTGTTAATACATATAGGTATCAGTAAGTGATATGATACTGATACCTACTGCACTATAGACCTATGTACTCCACATATAGGTACGAGTATCAGTAAGTGATGTGATACTGATACCTACTGCACTATAGACCTATGTACTCTACATATAGGTACGAGTATCAGTAAGTGATGTAATACTGATACCTACTGCACTATAGACCTATGTACTCCACATATAGGTACGAGTATCAGTAAGTGATGTGATACTGATACCACTGCACTATAGACCTATGTACTCCACATATAGGTACGAGTATCAGTAAGTGATGTGATACTGATACCACTGCACTATAGACCTATGTACTCCACATATAGGTACGAGTATCAGTAAGTGATGTGATACTGATACCACTGCACTATAGACCTATGTACTCCACATATAGGTACGAGTATTAGTAAGTGATGTGATACTGATACCTACTGCACTATAGACCTATGTACTCCTGCATCTTCAAGGACAATTTATCAATACAAAACCGATATAGGACTTCGATCTACATTGGTGATTCGCAATGACATATCAGACCTGCTGTGACCTTAATAAGCTGGAATACTAGACACAATGAAGCGGCAATAAAGTATTTGACATCATTTATTTATAACTAGCTGTGCCCGCGACTTCGTTCGCGTGGTTGTCGGAATGTTATATAGCCTAAAGCCATCCTCTATAAATGGACTACCCAACAAAAAAAGAATTTTTCAAATCGGACCATTAGTTCCTGAGATTAGCGCGTTTAAACAAACAAACAAACTCTTCCGCTTTATAATATTAGTATAGATGAGGAGCTTATTATTGCTTCCATGCTGGTTTGGGAGAAAATAAAAATCTTAGAATATACCAGCTGCTTCTCTTTCCGCGCAGATCGTGAAAGCTGAGGGAATGGGCAAAAATGTGAATCATGTTAAGGCCGTACCTAAATTTTCCGGGGTCCAGTGCTGCCCCCATTTAATATAAATCATTTCAAAGAAAACGGAGACATTATTTAAAATTTTGCAACTATCAAGTCCTAGATAACCCTTTAAAGTATTTTATGAACTACTGTTTACAATTTAAAGTGAGAACGTTAAGCTTTACTACGCACATTTGCGAAAAACGGCCACTTTTGGCAAATGTGCGTAGTAAAGCTTAACGTTCCCATTATAAACTGTAAACAGTAGTTCATAAAATACTTTGAAGGGTTATCTAGGATTTGATAGTATCAAAATTTAAAATAATGTCTCTGTTTTCTTTGAAATTATTTATTTTAAATGGGGGCAGCACTGGACCCCGGAAAATTCAGGTACGGCCTTTAATAGGCGATTCGGCTAGCGACCCATCACTATTTGATTCCTTTTTCCATCTTCTCGCCCACCATCACGCTAAAAGTGGCCTTTGAGTCTTGCGGTCCTGGGCTCTGCCTGCTTATAACCATTAGACCCAAAATGCTCTGTCCACCTCATAAGGGATAAAGACGTGATAGTGCATAGAGCTTATTATTAACTTCTATTTAAAATGAGGAGTATGATAGCTCGGCGGGATAAGGAATTTCCAGAGCTTTCGGATAGTAATTGGTAAGCAACCGAGGCGTAGTCCGTATTTCGGTTGGTGACTACATCATCATCATGATCAGGTCTTTTTGAATCTCCACTGCAGGCGCACGACTCTCTCTGTACTGCCAGAGCCATATATGAGTCAGAGCAGTCAGAGGATTTGGCCTATACTCTCCACGCTGGCCAGACGGATTGGAGAGGTCTCATTGATGTTTATAAGCTTTGTTTAGCTTGTGTTTCCTTAGTCGCCTTGACTGACTTGGCTGGCATAAAAAATTGTGAGCCCCTCCGTGTCCCCGCTGTTATCATTAGACGCAGTTTGATAACTGTATCTAATGATAACAGCTGGCTATTGATTTTTTAGCTGCCTAAACTGACATAGCTTGATTTGACAGATGAGTTCAGGCAGCCTTAAAAATCTGACACCAGAGTAGTTTGTAGCTTTTGCAATAAAAATAATAAAAAAATTATGACCTTTAATAAGTTGTATATACTCGTATTTGTCCTACATTGAATAAAAAAAAATTAATTTGACTTTGACCATGTTGGCAATTTACACACACGAAAAGTAAACAAGTAATTATTTTAAAATACTCTTAAAAACAAGCTTTTATCTAAAAACAATGAACTAAATAATGTTTAAAGTGCTCCTCAAGCCAAACTCAATGGGGTCATGTTTTATCACAGCACAGAGATGATATGACCTCCTTCCGGCTCTATCATGAGATCAGACCATTGGTACCATAATATTGCATTGTCACTAAATTTTCATAAGTATGTGAAGTTTCAGCTCAATCGAATAATGGGAAGTTGGTCTAATCGTGGGTCTTATTTAGCTTGCAAGATTTAATTACGGACACAGACAACGGAACAGGTGATACTAAATAAAAGCTTGTACAAATAGAAAGTAAGTACATTACTGATACTACACTATAGTCCTACTGCAACTTCAAGGACGATGCATCAATTTAAAACTGATATAGGACTTCGACCTACATTGGTGATTTGCAATGACATCCAGACCTGCAGTGACCTTAATAAGCAGAAATACTAGACACAATGAAGCGGCAACAAAGTGTTTTATTTGACGTCATTATTTACTTTTATAAATGATGTCGCCGAGGCTATTACGCATTCAAGGATAGATATAGACATATAGTTAATGCTTTATTCTGGAATGTGTTTTGTGGTAGGATTAAGGTAAGTATATTATTTATAATTTAGTGACGACGAATAGTGAGGGAAAAAGAGTTCTGTATATTGCATTTTATTGTAAAAAGGATTTATTTTGGTGTAAGTTATTCATTTTTTTTTTACTTTTAAAGTTGTGAAAAGGATATGATAGATTGACTATGCTCGTTTTAGTGCTTCAAACACTTACGTTTCAAACTTGAACATAAACAAGAAAGGTATTGTGCGCCTGTTGAGCATGCACTGATTCATAAAATAATCTACTATTGGTCATAAAACCAAATATTCAGTCATTGGCATACATTGGTAGTGAAAATGCCCTATAATTAGACTCTGACGTGCTTGTGCTCGTAGTCCAGATGACTGGGAATACCAAAATAGGGCTAGGTCAGGAAAGACGGAATTCCGTGAGGTTAGTAAGGACCTAGGGCCATTATTTTTGTAGAATAGGACCACTCCAAGTCAACCTGTGGTACCTGTAATACACGTCCTTACACACTTGTACTCTATTTAAGTGGGTCCACATGATGCTTTTCAGGCTCAATGAAGAAGGCTGAGAGAGTACCTAAGTGCCAGTAGGGGGTATGCCAAGACACTTCCCTCAGTAAACTTTCATAAAGTGTTTTTTACTGGTACGAGTAGTTATGTGCAAATAACGTAGTTTTTTTTTTTTTTAGTTAGTTAGGTAGTTTTATTTTTTAGTTAATTGAAATTACCAATTAGTTTCTGCGCAATGTTGATGCGATTCCAGATAAGTATTATGGTAAAAGTACAGGTCATATTTCATATACAACCTGGAAGGGACATACCCGTGATAAATCGAACCACAGGCTATACTAGATCAGTAAACTATAATGTAATCAAAATAAATGTCAAAAGTCCAAAAAAAATTTTGACATTTCCATATAAATCGCCTGGGCGGCCGCACACTTTTGTATGAAAATGCCGAATTTTTTTTTGTTCTTTGGCTGTTATTTTAACTTCATGATACTATATGGATCTAGTATATACCGTGGTTAGATTTATAACAGGTATGTCCCTTCCACGTCGTATATATACTAGTGGTTTTTTGAGCTGTAGATCTCGCAAGTCTGTGTTTGCATAACTTAAAACTGAATAAATGTGACCCGCGCTCCTTAAAACCATCATTGAATTGCACCATTTGAATTTAGAGAAATTTCCAAAACTGATTCGATAAAATAATTCCATATACCTAGGCTGTTTGATAAGTACCCGTTTATGGAAAAAAAAACTTTTTTTTTGTATATATGCACTAATTTTTCTACGTAGTCATCTTTTAACTCTATACATTTGTTCCACCTATACTCAAGCTTCAATAAACCATCCAAAAAGTATGATCTTGGAAAGTCATTAAAATAGGCCTCTGTGGCGGCAATGACTTCGTCATTTGATCCAAATCGCTTGCCACCGAGCCATTTTTTTAGGTTGGGAAACAAAAAGAAATCGCATGGGGCCAAATCTGGAGAATACGGGGGGTGAGACAATAGTTCGTAGCGTAACTGTGCTAATTTAGCCGTCACAACTCTGGACCAATGAGCCGGGGCGTTGTCGTGATGAAACAGTACTTTTTTCTTTTTTAAATGGGGTCGTTTGTCCTTCAACACGGCGTCAAATTCATCTAATAAATTGGCATAGTACTGCCCTGTTATTGTTTTACCCTTTTCTAAATAGTCAATATGTATAAAACCCTGCGAATCCCAAAAAACGGTCGCCATGACCTTTCCAGCCGATGGGACGGTTTTTGCTTTCTTTGGAGCAGGTTCACCCGGTAAAATCCACTGCTTCGACTGCTCTTTCATTTCCGGGGTGTAGTGGTGGACCCACGTTTCGTCCACGGTCACGAAACGACGCAGAAACTCCTTCAGGTTACGTTTGAACACGGCCAAACACTGCTCCGAAGTAGTCAGTCGGTTCCGTTTTTGCTCCTCCGTGAGTAAACGCGGCACCCACCTCGCCGATACTTTCTTCATACCCAATTTTTCTTCTAATATGTGTTGTACCCTCTCGATTGAAACATTTACAGCATCAACGATTTCTCGAAGTTTAATTCGGCGGTCGGCTAAAACGATATTTTCAATTTTCTTAACCATATCGTCTGTAGTCACCTCAACTGTCCGGCCTGGGCGATCCTCATCAAAGACGGTTGTTCTCACCCGCTTAAACTCGTTATACCAATATCTGACGGTTGTCATAGAAGGAGCACATTCATGGTCAATCGCTTGCATTCTTACTTTTATTTCATCACATGTTTTTCCTTCCAAAAATAAGAATCTAATTACAGACCGATACTGTTCTTTCTCCATTTTAACAATTTTAAGTTCACGCCTTCACTGAATCGTTGTCAAATGAGAAAAAAAAACAAAAGAATGCCATTTTTTTTTAATTTTCTAGCCTCTGAAAAATGCCTTAAAAAGGTGGTATACTTATTTGCGGCAAGTGATATAAATATATTTAGAAAACGGGTACTTATCAAACAGCTCGTAAGTATCGAAGCTATGCGACCCGGTAGCACTGGTATTTATTCTGTGTCGGTAGTGGAAAACAGCCAGAAAAAGCCGGACAGATATATTAAAGCATTTTTTATTTTGCCCAAGCTGTAACAAAGAGGCTTTGCGGTCGCTCGGTCGGAAAATATACCTGATTATTATGTTCGATAATCTTAATTCTGGCAATACAAACATAAAGTACGATACACCCACTAAACATTATACATTACGGCAAGGGCCCATAAATGTCGGAGAGGAATCATTTAGACACAATGTGCGTATATCACGATTTAAGATTGCCACTGTTGGCCTTATTAATTTGAACAATAAATCAAAAACGGTAAAGAAAGACATAGCCAGAGATACAGGCGAAAAAGTACACCGTGGAATGACTAAAAAAATCAAGTGAATGAAGAAATAACATATACTAAATGTGTGCTAAGTGGACTGGACTTTGTAATAATGATATTTAATAGATCATTAATTTGAATAAATTGTATAAGACTATGTGTGACTAAGTAATTAGTAATATTAGAAAAGGAATGGTCGTCATCTTTTACGACACAATAAATAAATCAAAAACATAATGGGGAAGCTAAGCTCAGATTTGTGCCTCAAAATGACTAGATGCTAATTTACCTATTCATTCTGATTTGTGCTTCAGAAAGACTTAGAAGAAGAGATTAGCGTCTAGTCATTTTGAAGCACAAATCTGAGCTTACGTAGAGAATAATTTGCCGTATTTTCTGTATTCTTATACGGAACAGAAGCGTGGGCACTCATTGAAGTCACGTGTAACATTCGAGATGTGGGTTTACCGTAGAATGCTAAAAATTTCCTGGGTGCAGATATTTCGTAATACTACTAGAATTTAGTACTACTAATGTATTTGTTTTTGTGTATTTCTATTAGGTATGTAGGTAGGTTTATATTGAAGTAAGTGTTTCTAGTTTCTAGCATTTCAGATTATGCACTATTTACGAAATGATCTCATTTCAGCACCAGTGTAGGTTGACTGGTAGAAAAGGACAACGGCATCAAGTCTACCTGTTACGATTCTCTGTAATAAAGTAAATAAATAAAAAAATAAAAATAAATACCGTCTTGCAGAAATAGGCAAGGAACTTGAGATCCTCAAAAGCGTCAAGATTAGGAAACTTCAATACCTGGGCCACATAATGCGTAATAACAATTATGAACTCTTGATTAGGTAAGTTTTTGCGCTTGATTATGTTTCCATTATAAATTAGTAAACAATAAGTTCGCTATTTTTTTTCCTTTTTTACACTCTCCTTATTTTGTGTCATTGGTCTTATCCGAGCGATTTACGAGATTACAAGAGCGTTCGATCAATCGAATAAATCAATACTTTCGGGCTTTAGCATGGCTTTACGAAACTGAATCTGAATGACGTCCGATGCATTAGTGACGGGGCAGTGGCATACTGAGATATATATGAAAAAATGTCTTTATTGTACTTACTGTGTCTATTTTTTACAGATAACAATCCGACTAGGCAATTTGAAGGCTTAAAAAATATTTATGCATTGAGAAAAAGATCAAATATAATTAAGTAAAATTCTGTCACTATATCATCCAAACACCCTATAAATTTGTGTGTGTTTGTGTAAGTGTGTGTATCTTATTTTGTCATTTACACTGTTCCTCATTATTATAATCCATCAGCAGTTTGGCTAATCCTTTTCTGTCTAATTCTCTCTCAGGTCTTCTCGCGTTAAAAAACTTGACCAACATTTGATATAGGAATTTGAACAAAACAGAAAGCTTTATTATCGTTGTTTGAGTGGTCGTTTCTAGTAAACAACGCTAACCTTACTGCTTTTCTAAAATAATAAATATTTAAACTAGCATTTTCTATACTATTTTGTAGCTACAAATAAACAAATAAACGGTGACATTCACCCAGTGCGTCTCGTCTCGATGTCCACTCGCTCAGTTTTCCACATATCATTGCGCGGGAGTCGCATGCCTTACGCGCCGGTAGTGCACGCACGCCCGCGGCGCGACTGACGCGCAATCGGAAAACTCGCTCCAAACTTTTGAATTCCAAATTATTATATTCTGCGAGCAATAAAAACTCTTCGAATTGTTACTCGCTGGTATTTTGTTTTTATTCGAAAAAAGGACTCGTTAAGCAAAAAGTTTGTATGTACTCAAGTACTCATATATTTTTTTGTGTTTTTGAAGTGTTGAAAAACTAAATCAACGGGGAAATTGGAACCTATATTTCTTTGGTTATATTTTTTAAATCTAAATCTGTAGATATAATAATATATTATATCATAATATTGAGTGAATTACTAAGTAAAGAGATTCAAAAAGAATAAAAAATCGCCCTTTTGAACAGTCAGTCAAGATTCTGACTAATCTCTCTGACTTATCGTTCAAAGTGAAAATTATGGCTTTCCCTCAGGCAGAGATAGCTTTCGCCGTTACGAAATATAACACACGAAATTATCTAAGACTTTTTCTAGTTCTTTAGATTATATTCTCTAGAAATATATTATGACGTAGGTATGTACCTACCACGTAATTTTTTTGGAGGATCTTTTACGTCAAATGACTGAACTACTGTAGAAATTTTCGCACTGAAAGTAAAGCTATCCTCTGTTACATGAGCTGGTAAGCAAACATCACGCTCCTCCTGGTAAGTATCGTCATTGCCTATGAACATTAGCAATATCATAGAAGGTACTGCCGTACTCGTGATGTTATATCTTTTGCACCACTACCCCTGTCATTCTTGACATCACCCGGTTGTTGACTGGTATATAAGGCGTTTAGGCTTGAAGTCCGCCATTACGCTTGTATTTGTGTATAAAGTTAAATAAATAAATATATCCAGTAGTTTCGTATGCTTTTTCAGTGGTAAAAATATTATTTTTAACCATACCTCTGCGAAAGCTCGGTCGGCATTTTCTCGCTGTGGTCATTCCGCATCAAATAATAAATCTTACATTTAAAATAAAAAAAGGTCTGGTTTCTTACTATTTTATTTTGGTTGGCAACATAATTAAGTAAACAAGTAATTATTGAAAAATATTTTAAAAAAAAACAAGCTTTTATTAAAAACAACGAACTAAAAAGTTTAAGGTGGTCCTCAAGACGTAGTAATTGCACCCAAACTGGGGTTATGTTATTTTATCACAGAGATGCTATGACCACCTTTCGGCTTCATTATGAGATTAATTCATTACATTGTCACCCAATACCTAAGTATGTGAAGTTTTAACTCGATAGCTTGCAAGATTTGATTAGGTACAGACAGACAAGGAGATAGGTGAAAATAAATAAATAAATGTAATGAGTGAAGATAACTCAAAAAGTTGAATTACAAAACGTCGATCATAACATTATGCAATCGCAAATACCAGCGAATAATTTCCGTTACCTCTTAGACAATTATTATGCACTCAAAAGTGTTAAGTAATGTTCCATGGTTCAATGACAATATGTTAATTCGATGGCTATCGAGTCAGTCTCGAGTGGATTTATTTGAAATCCCACCGCGTTGATGTATATGAGTTTTAATTAATAACAAACAATATAAAAGATCAACTACATAGAGTGTAAATGTATGTTCGAACTTGAAGGATCAACTTAATCCGTCTTATAAATACGGACTAACATTGATCGACGACCTCCGTGGCGTAATGGTTAACACGCTATACCGCTAATCCGGAGGTTCTGGGTTCGATCCCCAGCCAGGGCAAGTTGGAAAATGGCCTTTTTCAAATTTTCCTGGGTCTTGGGTGTTTATCTATATACGTATTTATCATAAAATATAGTATCGTTAAGTTAGTATCCCATAGCACAAGTTTAGAACTTACTTTGGAGCTAGCTTAATCAGTGTGATTTGACCCTATATATTTATTATTATTATTATTGTTACTAGGTTTAAACCAAAGAGCAAAAAGATACCTTCTTATAGTCGTCAATCTGGTTAAAACCCATCTTTTATCTATTTCCCTATTATCGGCATTTACGAGTACTGTTGCTAGAATGAGACTTTGCTAAATGTCAGACAAAAGTAAAAATGTAGCCTGTTATCTGCTTAATACGACAAAATTTAAATGACATTGTCTAATGACATTGACTTTTGTTTAGATGACTTTTTTATTTAGTAGCATGATCGTATCCTGGTGTGCGTTAAAAATACGCCCCTACAATTAAAAACAGGTTACACTTTTGACACTTCATCACGGAAGCTATATATCTCACATAATTCTTTAACCATTATCCATCCTGAATACGTTTCAACCACTATCAGTAACTTTGAATAAGTTGACATCTAGTAAAATGACACTACCCCATCTGTCAATTAGTATGATCTGGTAATTGACATGAAATATTTTTCTTAGGGTACAATTTTAGGATATTGTCCGGTCTTTTGCTTACAAAGGCATGCATTGGTCATAGTTCGATATATGTATAGCTAAATTAAAAATGTGTGATAAAAAATTTCGCCACGAGTAAGATTTGAACTCACGCCTCTCACATTTGTACTGTGAGTGCACTTCCATTACGAAAATTTCTAATTACATATTTTTAATTTAGATATTGTTCCGAGCATTGTAATGCTGTATATCTATAATTATTCGATATGTATATTATATAAATTTTAAATTGTCCCGGGTCTTGGGTGTTTATCTATACATATATTTATCATTGAGTTGATATCCCATAACACAAGTTTAAAACTTACTTTGGGGCTAGCTAAGTCTGTGTTATTGTCCTTATATTTTTATTTATATAATATGAATAAAAAATATAAACTTGTTATGAGTTCAGATCCTAAATCAGGTTTATGTTTTTATTGACTACACAATCAACAACGCCTTCAACGTATTCACATTTACTAACCATGGGTCATAATTTCTAAAATTTGAGCTTTTAACTACTCCTAGTATTTTCTTACAACCTACAGTGATACATATAAAGTAATTTTTTGGGTAGCAAAATATGGAAGCGGCTTCTTAAAAGGATACATGAAGGAATCAGAGATACCATTTAAAATTTTGTACCATACGGCTCTAGATAACCATTCAAACTATTTGATGAACTACTGTTTACAGTTTAAAGTGAAAACGTAAAGCTTTTCTTAGTATTTTTGCCAAAAGTGGCCGTTTTCGTAAAAATGCGTGTAAAATGAAACCCTGGGATTCTGGGCAATATTACGTTGTATTGTTACAGGGCCACTGTCATTTGTGTCAAATTGGTATTATCATGTCTCACTTAAATTTTAATTTTCCAGAATGGCGAGATTTTTAGATAAAAAAGCGCTATCCATAAAAGCCAACATCTCGAATTTAGGTTGTAACGATGCTGCATGCATCCTGTTCAAACCTCCTTTCTTCATCTCATCCTGACCGTTTTTCATTCTCCATTTCATTTCAAATTTCCTTTCATTCCATTTTCAAATAATTTACTGATCCCTGATAATTTATTGACTCATTCCACCATCATCTCTTAAGCTGATCACTTACTTCTCTTTATCTGTTGTACATGAATAAATTAAATAATATTCTTTTATATGTAACAGTCAGTATTAGATATAAATTATATATAATCTGTGTTGTTATCGAGTCTCTATTCTCCACTTCTCCTACTATTATATTTACTATGTGGGAACTCGCCTAGAGCGTCGGTTGAGGTCCCACAAGGTAAATATGCATCCGAAAATCCGATCTCTACATGACACATAGTTGTAGTAGTACTTGACATAGTACAATATGTAAATCGAAAGCTGCATATATGCAGGATGATAGTGTGTATGATGATAAGTGGCTCTTGTTCCACCATCTGTGCTAATGGTTCTCAAACCTTTGTCAACGTCGAGTACATTTTCGCAATTGACGTATAGTTCAGTTACCCTTTTGTATTTGGTATAAAATAATAGTATAGGAACTATCAAGTCTTTATTTCTAATGGAGTAGATAGAGGCTAGGGTCGCAAAACCCAAAGGCTTCTCTAAGCATGTTGGTGGGCGTGAAGGTGGAAAAGGTTAAAGCAGTGATGGGATGCTAGCCGCGTCGCTTATTGACATGATTCAAATTCCCGCCTATTATTTCGGTCAGATTTTATAAACTGCGTTGGATTTGAAGAGAAGCAAGGTTTTTTTCTTTATTCTAGATGTAAGATTTTTTTTTTAATTTTGTAGCGGGAAATATAACGGTTCATGCAAAGTAGAATACTAACAGATGCAACTATACAAACATAAAAATATATAAAAACTAGTTTACTGTTCTGATAGCGGCCAAATAAATCTAAAGTCAAGGAGCTGCTTTGCCATATGCATTGCTTTGACATGTCGAGGAGAGTGTTTTTTTATATTTCGTACTTTTACATATATTTTTCTTAGGGAATGTAATCAGTATCATAGACTGATTTTGTTATAAAGATTTTCGTTTAGTAAAAAAATTATCTGTATAACTGATGTGATGTCGGTTAAATGATTGTACTTAGCTTTCTGCCCCTAAGGTTGAGAAGCGTTGCTCTACATTTGCGCCGGATGGCACTAGATTGGCTAGAGAGTTGCCTGGTTTCACCTGCATCAGGTCCTAACGGGATATTAACTTTAAAATATGCATAAAGGTGTTCGTAATATCGGTCACGATTTCACGAAATATAAGCTCGTTATGTTTAGCTTCTCACATTTCGATCGTTTGCCTTTATAATAACTATGTAAATAAAAATATATCTAAGGACAAATTACATAAAGCTGAAACCAAAGTAAGAAGTTAACTTGTGTTATCAAGTTAATTGTCCTGCCAAAAATTTCAGTTCTTGACATGTGGGCCAATTTTTTAAGGTTTCGTACCTCAAAAGGTAAAAACGGAACTTTTATAGGATCACTCACATTGTCTATCTATCACAGCCAATTTGCTGCTTAACTACTGGACCGATTGAGTTGACATTACACATATGTAAGTTAGTGATCCAAAGAAGAACGTATAATGTAAATAAATTGTTTCTTCAAAAATTAAAAAAATACATAGGCGAAAATTGACCTCTAAAATTACTGAGCCTAAACTTTAAAAAAAAATACAGATAGGCGTTGTTTACCTGTAGAATACAGACATGTACGGAATCCTCTCCACGCGAGTTTAATTTGCACTTGACCAGTTTATTTTATTTATCCTTTCTTTAGAGACCCCCGAAACACGTTTGCGAAGACTTATATTATATTCTTCTAACAAACTACTTGGAAGCTTCATGTTACGTTGAGCGATGGATGAGCCAGATGGAAGTATAATATTGCATATAACTAGATAAATATAAAATAAATTCATTAAAACTAAACTAAATAATAATTAAATAAAATTAATTGATATATAATTATATACAAGAAAATAAAATAGACAATAGGTACATCTATTTGGTATTTTACGTCAGCTGGATAATAATATATTTTTTGTCTTATAAAAGTACTCGTAAAATCGCAATTATAAAAATATCGCAGAAAATACATTAAATTCCGGTAGACTTATGCGTGTTAGAACGCGCATCTGACATGAATGCGGCTCTTTAATCGTTTCCTCGCCCCAAGAACTATTTAGGTGACCGATGTAACCTGACACTGCACTACTGCTTCAATCCATTTAGCTACGAATTGCTCATGCATGTCTTCCTGGTACTACTTGCAATTTACTAGGTAGGTATATGTATTGGTATATATTTTTGTCCAAAGTAACTTTTTATGGTTAAAATAAGCATTTTGTACGGAGCAGACCATTAGGCACCCTTTCTGGGACGCTCGAGGCCAATGCGCCCCCTTTTTTCGCCGGCATGCCATCAGGCGGTATGCCCCCTATGTTTTTATTTAAGGAATTAGTACTATTAAGAGCAAAATTGTTAAAAATATTGATAATATTGATATAAACAAAGATTACAGTAACGGTCAAACATCTTTAATTAACCCTTTCACCGCGAGTCTTTATATCAGTTGTCGTGCTCCCAGCGCAAGGAATTGTGAATATCCATAGTTTTTGGTCGGATAAATCCGATGCTCGCAAAATGGGCACGAAAATGTTTGTCGGATTAGTCCGACGTTCGCGGTTAAAGGGTTAAAAGTAGTTATAAAGCTTTCTGTCCAAATACTTATTTATACTAATAAATTTGGCAATAGATTTAACAAAATACCTACATTGTATTTTTCGTAATACGCTATAACGATTCAAGACACAACAGGTGAGTTCTTGTTAGCCAATGAAACTCTTAAATGCCTATGTCTTGACCATTATTTAGACAATATAAATGTTGCAATTTGTGCAATAAACATCAAGAGTCTAACATTTGAAGTCAAATGTTGTCGCTAATAAAATTTTGTGTCACAATAGGTTTAGATTAAGGAAAATATACGCGGCTACTTCGCTAAGCCCTTGTTCTATTCCTTTTTATGACTGATAAGTATTCAGAACATCTAAAGAAACTTATGAGGATACTCGTATTAAGTAGAGAATTCAAATATAACATTCGTTAAAAATATCAGTTACCTTTTCCATAACCCCCAATTTCCAATCCCCACAATAGAACGAATTGGCATCGAAGTGAGACCATTAGTTTCATGGAATAAGAATGATGATGAATAGCCAACGTTGAAATTAAGATGTCCTCCGTGCTGAAATACTCGTATTGGGCAGGGTTGGCAAAAACATATTATGATAATAAACAGTCAGAAAAGACGGGATGACGTCAATTGAATTATGAGCGTAGTGATATTTTTTAGGATAGATACAATACAACTGATGTATCAAAATGACTAACTCCCAAAATCCATTTGGCCTGGCTATCATTATTGTATGTCAGTCATCAGGCTATGTCAGCTTGAGAAATCTGACACCAGTGTTGGCCACTTATACATATGAAAAACAAAGAAACAAACAACCATTTGGCAGGTATTCGTGCAGATTGTCCGAACCATTAGTAATAAGTAAATATCTTTATCCGTGAATCAAAAAGTGCAAAAATATCAGTATTTACATATGTAAATGAAAAGCACTAATTACAAAAAATAAAGGCCTAAAAAACAACGCAGGACTGGGCAAAATAGAACAAGTGGAGCCTTTTCCAAGCAGATTGACAGATAATGGCTCGAAATAAAAAATAGATAAAATGCAATATACTAATTTTACTGGTATTTTATATACGAGAGTTTTTTTCCCAGTTGCGTCCTCAGATGTGATGCGTCGGGGTACGAGGTCCGCTATCTAACCTAGGTGATTTGACTTTTACTTGTTTTTACATAAAGCGACTGCCGTCTGACCTCCGCAACCCTATGGGTAGACCAGAATCCTAGGATAGATTTAAACAAATGCTAGATGGTGTTCGGGACCAGGTGTTTTAAGCCTGCAATATCCTAACCAAACTGGAAACGTTTCACAAAGTATGCTTCCCGGTGGGATTTTAACCCACGACCGGATCACAAGGCAAACGCCTTGACCACTCGACCGCAGAGGCAGTCCTAACTGCTAATTTTACTGACATTCATCATCAGGTCTTTTATAGTCTCCACTGCAGGAGCACGACCCTCTCTGTACTACCAGACCCATACTTGGCCAGAGCAGTCAGAGGATTTGGCCTACACTCTACACCTTGGCCAGACGAGTTGGAGTGGTCTCACTGATGTTTATAAGCTTTGTTTAGCTTGTGTTTCCTAAGTCGCCTTCTACGACATCCACGGGAAGACTTGGAGTTGTCCTATTCTACTCTGCCGGGAACCGCACGGCTAACTGGCATTATTATGTGAATATTCGAATGTAGGTTAGATAAATAGGTATGCCGGAAAATATGAAGGATGTGTCTTTCTCTTATTTCATGTGTCAGATTTTCGAGTGACTCAATGACCGTCATCTAACGACAACAGCCATAATTACACTAATGAACTAGCGTGCAGGTTTTTCACGATGTTCCTCATCACCGGAAGCAAGTGGTGATAGTTGAAAATGATCGAATTTATATACGGTTCAATGTCAGAGGTATACCAAAGTTGGGTCTAGTAAAGATTGAACTCGTGTCTAAATGGCGCACAGACACCTACACCGCTTGAAACTACATTCAAATTTCAAATACACAGTAAGGGCCTAATAAACCGTTTAGCCACCACCATCACCGTTTTGTCTTAAGCTGCGTGGTTCCTAGCAGAGTAGAATAGGACCACTCCAAGTCTTCCCGTGGATATCGTAGAAGGCGACGAGACAGAAAGTTAAAAAAAGCTTATAAACATCAATGAGACCTCTCCAACCCGTTTGGCCAGCGTGGAGAGTGTAGGCTAAATCCTCTGACTGTTTTGGCTAATATACCTATGGCTCTACAGAAGTACAGAGTGGGTCGCGCTCCTCACTGCAGTGGAGACTAAAAAAGACCTGATGATGACCACCGTTTTGTCGCACCACGCTTGGAGGGTATAAGTCTAAGTCTTCAGCCGTTGATGTTCAAATAATAATACGTCAAGCCTCAACGATTTTATTTCCAATTTGCCACCATCCTTAGTCATAAGTTCGACCTTGCGCTAACCTCAATTGTAGATCGCTATTTACGATGCTTTTATGGCGGTATCCCATTAATCTGTTAATAATAATTAACACGAGTATGGGATGACGTTCGCAAAACGTGAGACATCGTTCGGCTGAATAATCTGTCAGTGCGATTCAATGTACATTTGAAAATTTACGAACAATACATTTAAAAAAGAAAACGTGGTAGATACTTATGTGCTACTTGTTTCTAAAGAAATGTGCATTAATAAATAAGTCAAATATAAAAGCAAAAGTTTGTTGTGTGCAACATACAACAACATTCTTTTATGCTGCTCTGGGAGAAAAGAAAAAACTCCGAATGTACTAGCTGATTCTCTTCCCGCGCAGATCGTAGAAGCTGATTGAGGGAATGGCCGAAAATGCGAATCATGTTAATAGGCGTTGCGGCTAGCAACCCATCACTATTTTGATTCCTTTTTCCACCTTTTCGCCCACCATCACGGTAAAAGTGGCCTTATGAGTCTTTCGGCCCTGGACTTTGTCTAATGTGAGCCGCAAGACCCAAAATGTTCTGTTTTCCCCATTAGTGATAAAGACGACACGTGATAGTGTATATATGTATGCACCTATGTGTAATACTTATAACTTAGGTTACAAGCTTTTTTTACTAGTTTATTTCTAGAAACAGCAAGAAAATAAAATAACTGACACACAATCACATGATTTTAAATGTGTAAGAAGCAATTTCTTTAAAATTTAAAAGTGAATTCTCATTCTTCACCATCTGTTTGCGATCTAGCGATATGTCAACTCCAATGGAGTTGAACAACGCTTATCATGGGTGATTTTCGGGATTCGATCTTTGTCACTTTGTAAAGTTTGCATGTTTTTAAACGTAGACACGTTTAAAATTACCGAATTTAACAAAACACTTCCTTGAATAGGATGAATGGATAACATCGCAATCTAACTCTATGTACGAGTATGATCTAACACGCCTGTTATCTCGCAAATGCATCAAGATTCTAGATTGTATCTCAACTAACTTACAACTGGTACACAATCAACACTTTGAACTTTGTTCTTATGCCTTGCGTGGAAAGTACATAATGGACTGGCAATGTTACGCTTGACATGTGGTCAACTGTACAACAAACGTAAATGGTTATAATATGAATGACTGCGACTCTTTGTGAGTGTTTTGTAGAAAAATAGCATATTTACTGATATATATTTTTATTTTATACAGGGTGACTTTTTATCCACCAGCCAAATTTTTGGAGCAAGTTCAGTCCATGATACTAAACTAATATCTATAAAAAAAATTATTGAAGATAAAAATTTTTCGTCCTCCCATAGACAATCAGTTGCTGCTGAGCGCTGATCTGTATGGGAAGGCGAATTTTTTTTATCGTTATTCGTTAATTGTTTTTATGGAAAGTAGTTCAGTATTATGGACTGAACTTGTTCTAAAAATTTTGCTGGTGGATAAAAAGTCTGCCTGCATCATTGCTTGTCTTGTATGAAAGACCAAAAAATATTTCTCGTATTTCGTATGTTCCTTGGGGAAAGTTTTTCAGTACGAGTATCATACTGAATTCAGCCTATTTGTAAGTTTGTTTGCTTAGTTGTTTAAATAAGAGAATCGGTAATAATGTATACAGTAGAAAATATTATGTAGTCAAACAATGTCCACTTACAAACTATACGTAAGGTAATTGATCTGATTAGTACACAACAGTCTACATCAACCAAATAAACTCATCTATTACTCACAGCAGACTTTTGGCAGCGTCTGCAAATAAAAATAATTCAAGTTTGACGTTGCCTATCATTCAGACTACGTTTTAAATATGAAATTGGCAATAATTTACTATTTATGGAGTAACTAGACTTAAATGAATCGATTGAATGCTGCGTTTTGCAAGCATGCTTCTTTATTGTCTTTAATTTTGTTTTAGTAAAATTTTATGTAGTTTTCCAGGTTTTGACTATAACTGCTATTGAACATCATTTTAGTCAATATGTACCGAAATGAAGTGTATTTTTAAAATTGAGAGTATTATCTATACTCTTATTAAGTATATAGATAAGTACAGAAATAAAAATTAAATACTTAAAACAAGTACTATAATTTACTTCTTCAAGATATTTTATGTGGATGTATAGATGGAGTATTTACTTCTAAAAAACACAATTACCTAATTGTAATTAGTATAGTTTCAGTTGGTTTTCTTGTTTTTTTAATTAATTTGTTTACTTTAATCTTTTTGCTTAATAAATCAAACTCTTCAAGTCTCTCTTCGTGAGAAGAATTATTACAGGACCGATGACTGCTCTGACGACAAGAATATCTGGCTTGAGCACAATATTGTTGTGAAATCAGTGAATAACAAAATGTCTTATGATGAATAAACATGTTTTATCATAGTATTTAAGTCACCTCTTGCTGAGAATTTGCCTATGTTTAGGGTCCAATCGTTATTAATATGTGCAATCACGTACGTAAAGTCTTCTTTACGTCTTCACCTAGAGAATGCACATGTTTACGGCCCGCCTTGATAGCGGCCTACATCACCTGCCAACATTTTTAAAACATCTCTCAGTTACAACCACAACTAATTAAACACATGTTTAATTATAAAGTTTCTATATTTCAGTGATTAAATAAATAAAATAAATGTATAGAGACAAGTCACATTTTTGATTACTTATCGCTTTGAAACGTGGTCCCTTACTTATGGGTCTTAGAAGGCTCAAGATCACTTAACGGGCTATGAAATGGAGAGGGCTATGCTTGATGTAGAAATGAGGAGATTCGTAGAAGATCGAGAGTTACTAAAATAGTCCAGCGTGTGATTCTCATTAAACTGATAGTGGGCGGTCACATACGTATTTTTGAATGCGGGATTCAGCAAAACAAATCGTGTAGATTTCCAAGTCACCACTTGCCTTTCAAGTCACAAAATACCATAAACCGTTTTTTTGAAACCGTCGCTTTAGCGCAAAATAATATTATTTCAAAAAATTTTGCTCGCGCAAATCTTTCGTTGTATGATTCCTGCGTACAGAGTTTGTCTCCCGATGGCCCATGGGGGAGCAGTGGCGGCTTGTAATCGGTAGTTTTGGAAATCCTTGGGAAAGGCCTATGTCTAGTAGTGGACTTCTTGTGGCTGATATTGTACAAGTAAAAAAAAATTGTGATGTAGATGACAAACTGAGTTTCTTTAGGAGTGGTTATTCCCAAACGCTACTAGTTTAATATTATAGCTGTAGCAATTGACACAAGTAAACAAGGTATTAAAATAAGGAATTCCTAGTATTTTTTATGCAATTCGTCCTTTGAATCCTATGAAGGATTTGCCTTTTAACATATTCCGACCGCAGACTATATGTATTTTCTTCTAGCCAATTGTGCAGGTATGTTTTTATAATTCATTAGGCGTGACAATAAACAATAGGTAACGCAATTAATTTATTGTATGGTGAATATGCATACTTAATTGATTGTAGGTGGGATTCTAAAATAAAAATCTAATTATTTGGTGGGTCGCAGTACAATCAAACGTTTATTCAAAATCTTGACCTTCGTCCTTCGTAGGCATTTTTTCAAGTTAATTTACAGATACAATTTAAAAAAGAAAGAATGGTAGCTTCTAGACTTAACTTAACTAAAGATGTTAAAAAGAAATATAATTAAATAAATTTTGTCAAATGTAAATTGTATCACTTTAAACAAAGAAACATTAACTTTCTTACGATTTGTTTTAACAAGTGATGTCAAATTATTCGAGACAGCTCCGTTGTTTACACTCGGGAGTGTTTGGCTCTTCGCCATTACCTTTTAGCGCAAAATATGAAATTATTTATTCGATAAATTGTCCGTGAGCTGGTGCAATTTATCTTCGCTCCATTTTGATAAACATATTTTGAAAAATGTATAATATTTCCTTTTCTTTTGTTCCTTGTATGTTTGTACTAACTTTATTATACCAAAAAAATTAAGTGTAAAAAGACAACATAATACGAAAGAGCAAATATACAAAGTCGGACTTATCCCATATAGAGATCTCTTCCAGTCAACCTGTGATAGATTTCTTCTTTGTACAAGACGGTTAACTTTGCCAGAGATCAATTGTAACTGCCAATTGTATCACACATTTGACCCAACTTATGAAATCATGATATGCTGGACGCAGGCCGCTGTAGATCGGTCATTTTGGAAATCCTTGGGAGAGGCCTGTGTCCAGCTGTGGACGTTATGCGGCTAAAATGATGATGATGATGGAACCATGACGTGGCTTCTTTTACTTTCTTCTGATTCGTATCTCGTATATTCGCAATTGATAGTCATGACAAATATATTATCTGACATTACAAATGCAAATGTTATATAGGTATACAATAAGCAAATATCTAGTTCGTAATAAATGTTGTCTACAGAATTTTAGCTCATAAAGCCATCAGAAAGGATTTGGTCAATATCGCATTTAAATTCGACCTACGTGGTGAGATCAAAGCGAAATTATTACTGGCCATTACTCCACAAACAATTTATCATTAAACTGCAGAATTAGTCCTGACCACTTCAGTTGAATCCGTTTTAAATATTTGCTTAATATTACATATTAATCTGTTTCATGCAAAATAGTTTCGTTCTATTTATTTTATGTGCCGTAAATATTTGAGTTTGTTTCTCTGGGGACATTTAATGCGACGTTATGTTGTTCTTGAGTTAATAATACGGTAATTATGTCTAAGTAGATTAATTTAAATTTATGAGTTTAAATAAATAAACGATTTAGGTTACAATAGAAGCGTAAGGTTAATTTACATATCTTTACATTTATTTTGTACTGTATATGTACAAAATAAATGTCTTACTTATATTTATAAATAAAAAATATTTTTTATTAATCAACAAAATTATTACCTAATTTAAGTACTTTTGACTTTTACAAATAATGTACATATAAAAATTTTAATGAACGAAATTGAATCTAAATATCTATCTACTCGTATGTATCAACACTGTCGCTGCTCCTGCGGCGATAGTGTTGATGGCTTAGGCCACCACGGCCTCTCTTGTCGTAAGAGCGCTGGGCGTTTAGGGCGCCATGCTGCCCTAAACAATTTAATCCACTGGGCTCTTGCTAGCATCCACATGCCAGCCGTTTTAGAACCAAGCGGCCTGGTTAGGGATGACGGCAAGAGACCGGATGAGATAAACCTTGTGCCTTGGAGGTTGGGACGGCCCCTTGTGTGGGACGCTACCTGTGTCGACACTCTGGCGCCGTCTCATCTCTCAGTCACAGGGTCAAAAGCAGGGACCGCCACAGCTGCTGCAGAAAACCTCAAACGGCGCAAGTATAGTAGCCTCGGCAATAATTACTTATCTGAGCCGTTTGGGGTTGAAACTTTGGGGCCATGGGGACCATCAGCATACAAAATATTTTATACTGTCGTCCGAAAATTGACAGAAGTCACACATGACCAGAGGGCTTGCCTCTATCTGGCTCAAAAGATTAGCATTGCCATACAACGTGGCAATGCTCCAGCCTTCTGGGAACATTACCACGGGGCAGCGATTTGCTAGGTCTTTTTTATTTATAAGTAGTTTCAATTAAATAGTTTTATTTAGTATTTTCTTCTTTTTTAATTCATTTATTTCCGAATAGAATCTAAATAAACCCCAATATACTTTTAAAGTAATTTGAAAACAGTTCCAATTTCCCGAAGTGTAACAAAATGAAAAATGCTAAATCTTCATGAGTTAACAAAGTGTGAGTGATATCCGTTTATCAAAGAACAATGTACAAGATGGCGACTTCCGGTTTACTCTTCATGCTGCTCTACGTAAGTACCTATAACCTCTTTACGTAATTTATGGTGATATTGATAACTTTGTTCAAAAGTGTTGAAATCCTAGGAAAATTATCGTTGGCGTATGTTAACAGTTTACTCGTAAGTTTGATATTTTCATTAGGCTAGGTTAGGAAATAAAGTTAGCCTACTTTTAAATGCTTGAACTAGTATTTGTAAGGGCTTAGTGGTTATTCAACGACCATTGTGTGGAAAATTTTGAATTACTACTAATTGTGTAGTACGTAACTAAGGTAGTTATTTAAAAAGTAAGAATACCTACAAAATTTCATAGTAATAGAAAATGTCTTTTTACCTTTCACTCACTCTACTTCGAATAAAACACTTCCGTATGCTCAGAAAAGTACAAAATTCATCAGTTCGCAGAGCCATGAATACTCTGTGTTTTTGAAAAATCACTGTAATTAAACTACTACAGTTTGTTTCTCAAAAATTTTACATACGAATCTTAAGGTTATTTTACAGACATCCACAATATCGGAAATACGATTGAGCATTTTTGGCTTGATAGAAAAAAAAACACAAACTTACCTCTAAATTTGCCTAAATTTACCTTTAAAAAAGATATTACTACTTTATAAAATCACGCTATTATATGAAAATTATACCAAAAAAGTATAATCTAAATTACTAGTTACATTCGCAACAAAAAATTAATATAATACATAAAACACAGCGAAGGTATTTTTGTAATTTTTTTCTATCAAGCCAAAAATGCTCTATCGTGTTTTGGATATACTGGGTAGAAAAGCCTTAAGCTTTCTATGTAATTTTTTGAGAAATAAACTGTAGTAGTTTAAATACAGTAACTTTTCAAAAACACGCACAGTATTGCGAGCTGTGAACCCATCTCGCCTTAAACAGTGATGATAGAAACAGTTGCTCAGTATCATTATAAAAACTAAAATTATCTGTGAAAATACCACATTGCTTATTAAAATTACTTTTTTATTCAAAAGCTAAGTGTTTACTTTCTACAACACTCTGTACTCTATTTCTTGAAATGACGTGCATGCCACAAAGACCGCGTCTTTGAAAAACCCAACGCCGCTATGTCAGCACGCTGATAGCATACCAACCAATTGAATGAATGGACAAACAAATTGTGAATAACATTACGGCCAGCTTCAAATAAATTAATTCTAAGTACTAATATTTAAACTACTAAGGATTTAAGTGACACAATTCGACTATTTATTGTACCAGATCTATAATATGACATGACACAAACAGAATTGTATTTATTACATTCAACAACGATTCAGTACGATGACCAACTCGAGACAACAAATCAGAGAGACTATATTAATTGATTTATAAGAACACATTATGGCCAATTAAAGTTTTGACCAATTACGTATACAATTTACGATCGGCTCTCTCTATTATGTTAAATTTAATATGCACCATTATTCTCTTGTCACCTCAAGTGGTATGAAACCATTCGTTTAGAATTTTGGGTTGGAGCTACCTTTTTAAAGCGCCATAATGACAGGGCATTAACACAATTAGTCGTAATTAAAGTTAATGTTTTTGAAATGAGACAAATATGGAAATTCGTTCTAGATAGGTAAAAGGAGGGCCTTAAAAGGTTAGATTAGGTTCTTTTAACACTTTTATTATAAAAATTTAATTAGTCTGGTGTGCGACAGCAGCTGCAGTGGTAGAGTTTAGTTGTTTTTCGTAGACACAGAGCCTAGCCACACTATTATTTTTAAACATTCTGTATCTGGTTTCAATTCAATTTAATTCAAAATATTATTACTGACCAAGCGAGCGAAGCGTCCCAGTTTCGAAATTGACCAAAAACTGCTTGTCCATCTGTGTGTTCTCGCATACAGATCGCATTTCTCAACCGATTCTTGTGAAATTTTGTGAACAGGTTCAATAATTAAATAAAATTTTTGATTCAGTTTTTCAAAATTGAATTTGCAAATTAAAAACTTTTTAAAAATCATATTTCAGCCATTTAGAAAAATGTTTAAAAATGTCATAAGACTTTTGTTACACTTATTAAAACACAATTTTTTAGTCTGAAAAACTTTTTTTCCGAATAAACTTTGAGGGGTCAGGGGTTGGAGGGGCTATTTAAAGTCAGACTCGCAAAGTCTACAGCTCACAGAGCCACTAGTCATAGGATATTTATAATATCTCTTAATAATAGTCACTTTGTTTTGTTTTGCACAAATGTTGACGTCAAATCTTTACTTATAGCTAAGTTAAATGGCACTTCCTAGGCGCTCGTTCAGAAGAAGCGGCAACTTCACGCTGCATTTTCTTATAGATACGGTACGTTGTCTGTTTTGTAATAAAAATGATTTATATGAATTGTCAATCATACATTAGCGGCTTTATTAAATCCTACCTATTATCATAGTCTGAAATTCAGGACACTACGAGACCGACAGTTCTGGATGCCACATTTTCTGTTTTCCTTGTTAACATGGTAAATGTAACTATTAGAAAACATCTTCCAAAATTAACTGCCCAGTAACGGATAAGCTACAAATAACCTTCAAAGCTCGAGACCGCCTAACGACAGGCCACCATTAACTCACGTAATGCTAATTAATAGTCTATTAGCAGACGTTTTCAATTACCACCTGCACTGATTTATACGTATACCTTAAGTATTCACTGATTCATGCGATTACTACAATCAGATTAATTTGATTAATGTTTTCACGCCGAATCGTTGTCTTGTTATCAATAAGAAAAGGTGCGTTTATAGATTTTGTAATAGGAGTTTTTCCAATTTCAAATGCATAATAACAGATAAGTGATTTAATCACAAACTAACATCAATTTCTTTTTGGGGTTTGTATGACTTATGCATTTAAGTACATTTGAGAATTAAAATAAAATTAAGGTCTTCGTTCAGTATATTTTATCTATATTTGTAAATTTAAAATTAAGGAACTGATATTACAGTATCACTAGCATAAATATCTTTTGGTCAGGTATATAAGTAATTCTTAAAATGGCGCCGCTTTTACCATAAACATATTCAAATTAGCCGATTAACATTTGAATGTACGCATTTATGTATGGCAAATAAAACAACAGCTTTGAGTATGACATTAAGAAATCATGTTTGGTCAGGGATGGAAGCCTGATTTCTAAGAACTAATATTTCCATGGTTTTATTACTAGGTTTTTCCTCATTGGACCACTTGGAGTAGTTTCATGAAGTAGTTAATTTTTTTAAAGGAATTACATCGTTATTTTCTAACGGAGGAAGAGCCCAAAACCCAAGTAGGTGTGTGTTATGTCGATAAAATTAAATCTACTAAACAGAGTAAAATGTACTGCGTAAATTGCGTTTCTTTATGTGCCTCTAAAATGTTGCCTTTGACTAAATGTAAAATGCGTTGTTTTAATTTTATTATTTTTGCTGTCGGTAATTGTTTATTTTATCGGTATTTTGAACAAAAAACTGGCTTCACAAAAATTTTGTTTGGAATCAAAATATCTAACTTAATATAAACATCATAGCTTTCTTATTTGAGTTCAGTCGAGCCGAATTGTAATAACATACTTACGGGAAAAAAGAAAAACACATTTATCATTTTAATAAAGAGGTATCCGAACCTTCTTTGTGATGAAGTTTTGTAAGGATTCACAGAAATGTAGTGGTCATAAAAATCGCCAAAGGATTCTAATTCTTAATGCATCACGAATTTGTGACGCATTAAGATGTTTGAAAACTAAGAGCTTTTACTGCCGTTTATATAACATCAAAGATGGCTTTATGTTATATTTAATTTAATATTTAACGCCAAACAAACAAAATATCCTTATTGTTTAGTGCGTTATTTCTCATTGGTTTATTGTTTGCATGTTTTTTTTTATTTTCGTAAATTAATATTTTAGGTACCTGAGTTTATTCTATGTAACATTTCATAGTGTGTTTATTGAAAAGTCTAAGACTTTACGTTATACAATAGGTAGAAGATATTTACTTATCGCCTATTTGAATTTTTGACGTAAGTAGATTTATCTACTTATATTTTTTTTTAATGTGATTTAACTCTTCTTACAGTCACACCTATTATTTTGATCAACATTTTATTACTCTTTGTCATAAATTTAATAAAATTATACTTACTTATTATTTTTAATTCTCAGTATTTTTTGCAAATTTAGTGGCTTCCTCTATACCGCTTTCAAGGTAATGCCAATATTCCCAGCCGTCATTGATAAACCTTGCCATATTTTTCGTTCAATAAACTATGGACTTTACGACAATTGTTTGATAAAGATACTCGTATACTTATTCGCAAGAACATGAGATTCCACATTTTTGAATAGGCATTGCAGTTTAAACTCGAAATTATCAAGTTATTTGAAGTATTTATAGAGTAGCCGATGTTGTTTTCTCTGCAAATGGAGTTGTCATCTCCGCTTCGATTGATAAAATGTTAATGGAGACATCGACTTCTCAATCTGAAGGAAAATACCTATTGACATTTAGGTAGGTTATGTTTCTGTTTTGTCTGTTTTATTTGGATTCCTGACCTTGAAAGGCAAAACTCTGGAGTATAAAGGCAAGATCTATTTCAAGAACAAAAAGAGCGATATTATTGTGAGCTAAGGTATATAGTTGACCATTTATTGGTTAAATTTATTCCATAATTTATAAAAACAAAAAACATTGACATTATAACCTTTGAATTAAGTTTTACTATTTGTTAATATGCTATAAAAGTTTTATAGCTCTGTTTTCATTAAAGTAACAGATAAATATATTACTTCAAGCAAGCTTTATTCCGACGTCACAAGTAGAATGTCCCAATTCACTGTGTTAAAAGATTGCAAAGATTTTTATGTTGAATTAATTAACTATCGTATCTTGTGCCTACATTACCATTTCTTTAGGTTTATAATTTAAAATAAAGTTTCTTTTCTTTTAAAATTTGCAGTTATAATTTGAATGTTATCTACACATTCATTTTTTGAAATTTTGGATTTTCATCCTCCTTCCAAAACGAATTTACTTGTTTCAAATAAGAGACGTTAAAGATTTCTAGTGATTGACCTACTAACAAAACAATGACTTCTAAGAATGAATTCTTTACTAGATATGCCACATCATGGTTGACTATTAATTGTCTACGCCTAAACCTTAATATGAGTTTAGGTGGCGCCACAGTCATTACCGCCCAATAGATTCGAAAAAAATCACAATGGTAATGTCTGCATCACATAAATGTTTTGCGTTTATTTGGTTCGCCGGTGGTCTCAATAACTTATCAAAACAGAAATTAGTGTAAATTGAGATTTATCCGCTTGATTTTAGAATAAGTATTGATAAGTTATACCTATAGGTATAATGTTTCTATATCAAAAAATTCAAATATATTATAATATTTACTCAACGTGTGTCGTAGATTTTAAGTTATAATATATTGTATGTTTTAGGTTAAGGGTGGTTAAGGTATATTTTGATATGGGTCACTGAATTTTTATTTTATGTAAACTTTTATTGCCTGAAATAAAATAAATTGAATTGAATTGAATTAATCAAAGTTGTAATTAATGAATAATATATATATTTATTTAGATAGGTAGGTATACATTCTCACTAACTTACAATTCTTTTCTTGCTTCTCAATACAATGACGATTAAATATGATGTAAGTTAATAGGGATTAATAATGATAAAAGACATCAAAAAGCTAAAGACGCAAACCGAAATTTCAACTCATCCCCAAGTCATCTTCAACTTAACTCCAAAAATTATCCCCAACACTATCAGTGCCACACACACAGCCATTAATTTAAATTACTGCCTTTGTATTAATAGTATAACGATGTCATGACGAATTTGACATCGATGCCGGCTTAGGGGTACTTCCTCGTTCGTAATGCGCAATCATTTCTCAAATCACTTATCTTGTAACTGCACTTTATACAAACAGCATCAGAATATACGAATATTTCTAGTATACTAAGTGGAAGGGACATATCCGAAATAAATCGAAACACGGGTTGTACTAGATCATTATAGTATAATGAAATGAAATTATAGTCGAAAAACCAAAAAAAAAAATTGACATTCCCATACGAATTGCCCAAGCGGCTGCATACTGTTGTATGGAAATGTAATTTTTTTTTTGTTCTTTGGCTGTTATTTTAATTTCATTATACTATAATGATCTAGTTTAGATCGTAGTTCGATTTATTAGGTCCTTACATATGAAATTGCCGATTTTCAATACTGGCAACTTTAAAATCAAATATCTTGCGTTTCATTAGGAATTCCAAATTCAAATTTATTTCGAAATAAAGCCAGAAAAATATTGTTTTAAAATTCGTATTTCATTTGTTTTAACATCATTTGTTTGAGTTTCAACATTGCTATAACAACAACTATGGACAAATTGAAAATTCGCGGTATTTACGAATACGAGTTCCACCGTGGCACCAGTGCTGCAGAAATGACTCGAAGAATTAACGACGTGTATGGACCAGGCACCGCTAACGAACGAACGGTGCGTTTTTGGTTTCAACGTTTCCGTTCTGGAAATTTCGATTTACACAATGAGCCACGTGGACGACCTGATACTCAAGTGAATAACGAAGAATTGAAGGCGATAGTGGAAGCGGATCCATCTCAAACCACTTCTGAATTAGCAGCAGCCTTCGGCGTAAGTGACAAAACGATACTTATCCACTTGCGCCAAATCGGAAAAATTAAAAAACTCGATAAGTGGGTACCGCACGAATTGACTGAAGCAAACCAACAAACACGCGTTGCTTGCTGCGTTTCTTTGCTTAATCGCCACAATAATGAGAGGATTTTGAACCGTATCGTGACTTGTGATGAGAAATGGATCCTGTACGACAATCGGAAGCGATCATCACAATGGCTTGACCCTGGAGAACCGGCAAAACCTTGCCCTAAGCGAAAACTGACCAAAAAGAAGATTCTGGTTAGTGTTTGGTAGACCAGTGCTGGTGTTATCCACTACAGCTTCTTGAGATCAGGCCAGACGATTACTGCAGACTTGTATTGCCAACAATTACAAACAATGATGGAAAAGCTCGCCATTAAACAACCGAGACTGATGAATTGCTCTAGCCCACTGCTCCTTCAGGATAACGCTAGACCACACACTGCACATCAAACGATCGCCAAGTTAGAGGAGCTGCGACTGGAACCTCTGCGTCACCCACCATACTCTCCAGATCTTGCCCCAACCGATTACTACTTTTTTCAAAATTTGGATAACTTTTTACAAGAAATAAATTTCAAATCTGATGAGGCAGTCAAAACCGCCTTCAAACAGTTCATAGACTTTCGCTCCCAGGATTTTTTTCCAAAGATATCAATGATCTGCCTATAAAATGGCGGAAGTGTATCGATAACAACGGCGCATACTTCGATTGATTAAATAATAATTTCATTAAAAAAAACTTGTTTCACTTTTTTGATACTGAACGGCAATTTCATATGTAAGGACCTAATATTACGGGTATGTCCCTTCCACGTTGTATAAGGGCTATAGCAAACGAGAGACTTGTCTTTGCCTTGAAAAGGTAAGTCATTTTATATTTTCAGACAAGTGACAAAATTCCAAGCTAGCATAATTTTGTAAGTATATTTTAGAAAGCCATTCGCGCAAATATAAAAATAATTTTGTTAGTGAATTTTATTTTAAGATTGAATATGAAATACAATACATACCAATGGAAGCTTGGAATTTTAAGTAATATCTGAAATATAAAATGAAATTGATACCAGAAAAACATAATTTCAAGTATCTTTTGAAAGGTATAACTGTAGGAGCCAAATCATATCCGTTGTATATAAATATGTACACATTCAACTTAAGCTTGAAATAGTTTCGCTGGTCATGAAGCGACGTCTGGACGAGTCACTGTGTGTCGTAACCTTTACATAAAATAACACCTAGGATCGCACTAACGGGCATAACCATTCGTCATACACCTGTCGTCACCTACCGTTGCTTGAACTAAGGCTGCGTTTCTACTAAAGATATGCGAGTTAACAAGCTATATGAAAGATCAAGCTACATACCTGCAATATTAATACAGTTAGTTACGCAATATAAAAATAGATGTCAAAGTCAAAATCATTTATTTATCTTTGGATACTTGATAATTGTCAATTTTTTCTTTCGATTTTATAAAAGTTGTTGATATCAGATCATTTCCTTACAGCTAAGTTTAGTTCCGATTCCTACATAAGAGAAGTGCAGAAAAAGCGGCAACAAATTGCACTGCAGCATTTTCTCCAAATACGTCAATTTACATAAACTGATATTAAAATTAGATACATAGGTATGTGGACTGAGAATACATTGTCATGTCTAAGATGATGTGTAATTGTTAATTTCGAGTACCTAAGTGATGTAGTTGAGTTAGAGGTAGGTTACACTATCATTCTGGCATCAGTCAAGTCCATCAGTCTGGAATTACGTGACTGACGCCAGTATGATGGATGTTTTTCACGGTTACACGGTCAATCCAGAATGACAGCAGACTGATAAAAAGTACGTGTACTGCAAAGAGCTATAATGAACCTTATTTACATTGGTACCTATACGGTGTGTAGTAAAGTAACTAAAGTATGGTGACTGACGCGAGAATGATACGAGCGGGTTACGCGATCAGTCGCCATCAGTCTTGCATCATACAAAACAATTTTAATTTTCATCAGTCAGAACCATCAGTCTGTCATTCAGCGGGTTACACGATCATTCTCTGATCAGACTGATGGACCTGACTGATGCCAGACTTATCGTGTAACCTACCTCTTTAATTGTGACTATTCCCATAACGAATCAACGATTTTTTTACTAGACATTTAGAAGTGAGTGAATAATATCATAAAATACGTAAATAAGCGAAGACAAACCCCACTTCCAATAGGACCAAGCTTAGTTGACTTAAAAGATGAATCGGATTTCGTTTATGTATTGCACTTTTATTCAGTATATCAGACACCTTTCATCATTTATCGTTTTACTTAGCGAATCACTAGTGAATAGTTAGTCTTATGCTTGGAGCCTAGGACAGGCGTTTTGCATGCCGTCAATCTGCCCTTAACTCGTAATTATCAAGTGACAAATTACAATGATGATGTTATCCAACTGAATGATTTGATTGATGTTTGTATTGCATTCAGATTTTAAGTAAGTAGCATCATTTAACATTATATTTCTAGTGATTTTGTAAATTCATTATGTCATGTTGCAAATAATTTTAATTACTCTACTGGTGTTGCATTTATAGTTTTAATCCGCCTCTTTAGGGTTATGAACTCAAATAGAAAAAGGAAAGTGAATAGACTCACTCCATTATCCATCTTCTTCCAAAACATTTTCTTAAAACAAAATTGAAATACGAAGTGAACGAGGGGGTAGGTAGGTACTTATTTAAAAATTCGTCCTCAAGACCCAATTGAGCCTAAACTCAGTGGGGTTATGTTGTTTCATCACAGAAATCCCATGGCCACCTTGCGGCTTCATCATGAGATCAGATCATTGGTACCAAAATATTGCATTGTCACCCAAGTGTGAAGTTTTAGCTCAACCGAAGAATGGGAAGTGAGTCTAATTCAGCTTGCAAGATTTGATTACAGACACAGACAACGGGACATGTGACTATTTAAAAGCTTTTAAATAAAAGGTTTCCCTTGCTCATTATATTCTCCCTATTGCTTATTATAATCTCCTCAGAATATTTCTGAAATATATGGTGGTACAAATAATAAGAAAGATGTAGCTTCTATAGTAGTAGGTATTACCTTTTTCTTCCAACCAATAAACGTACTATGAACTATCTCATTGATGAATGTATTGGACCATTGACTACAAAAGCGCCATTGACAACCAACAATGTGCCACGGCTTTACGTTCATGGGGCATTGTGATTTGCGATGCTCTGTCGCCAGCAGCCTTTCTTCGGTAATTGGTGTTTTGACTGCGCCTGCGCATTGAATGGTGAATGTACTTTATGGGGTCGATGTCTCTTATAGAACTAACTATGTAGTTGATTCTTAAAACTAATAACTTTATTAGTGAAGTCCAATATTATTCTGAGGCAAACAAAGGTTTCGAGAATAAGGGAGTGAGAGAGAAGAAATATGAGAGCTAATATTGATTCAAACCTTGCTTACTTAAGCTGCTGTGAAAATACGTGACATAGAATTTCTAAGTTTTACTTGTTAAATACCTTTTTTTACCTGACTACGGAAAGCCAAAAGGAAGAGTAGTGATTTTAGCAGTCTGTAAGTATAGTATGTATGTGGATATTTATGTATGTTCCACCGTAGCATCCGAACCGCTAATCCAATTTGCACAAATGAGATGTATATCTATTCGTCATTATTGTCCGAGTGCCATAGGCTATAATTTACATGTAAAAATGTATATAACGAATGTTACATACAAAAAAGTTCGAGTTTTTTTTATGTATTGCTGTGGCCGCTATAAAACAAATAAGTACTTAAATAAGATGAAGTTTAAATTAAAGAGGGTCGTCATAAGAAGCGTGTTTTTTTCAGCGTCTTAAAACATTGTACAAAGGTATTGAACCCTTCATGTAGTCTGACTCGCACTTGACCGGTTTTTTAAACGTATATTTTGTTATGTAACAGAAGCAATGGTTTTATCCTATCCCTAAATAGGACGACTTAAGTCGCTTTGAATCTAGCGGGATTGAAAAGTAATTTTAATCTCACGGGATCAAATTTTTTTTTAAAACAGAACATGAATGTAATTTGTTAAAAATGCTGGCGTCCAACAAAAACAAAACAGTGGCACTCCGGGAGTGCCGACAGAAGTAAAAACTTGAACAATTACGTGTCGTGAGGTGTTAGTAACAGTGTCGCGACCTCAATGGTTTTTCCTTCAAAAAAATAATTCAGTTTTTAACACAATCTGAATTTGTTATTATTTTCTTTTTTCATTCCTGCAGGTCGTGGGTCGCGATACAGTATTGGCAACAACTGGTGCCAGGGACGTCCGCTGTGGGCGACGGCTGGTGTCAGGGCTGTTCTCCCGTCCTCGATTGCCGCTGGGCTACTCGTATGTGACCACGGTACCACGCGGCGCCTGCCGACTCAACATCTCCGAGATAGTGCCCAGCGAAAATTACATTGGTAAGTCGTAAAAAAAAGAAAAAGCCACTAGTAACTTATTTATGGCGTGTACTGACGTGTTCTTGACGTCCGATAATTTTACCGTCCTCGACTACTGCTGGGGCTCGTTTCACGCGGCGCCTGCAGGCTTAACGTTTCAAAATTTTAGGTCTACTAGTTTAGGAGGATGATCAATTTTCGCATTATAAAAAAAATACATAAAAATCTCATAAAAAGCTATTTCATTTGGTATATATTACACGGTATAATTAACAAAACTTTTTTTTTAAATATCTTATTTACCCCCATTAGGACCACATATTTGAAATTAATTTAATTACGTTATACCAAACTATTTATTAATCTCGTCTTTGGGTCACTGACTTACATTATGTGTATGTACTAAATTTTAACTTAATCGATCCAGTAGTATCGTAGCAAATTGACTGTGACAGTCGGACAGACAGACAAGTGAGATATAAGGGTTCCGTTTTACCTTTTGAGGTACGGAACCCTAAAAACCCGTATTCCTTAAAATTTAAAAACAAATTATAGTCTACGTTACTCTGGGTAATGTATTCTACAGATACCTTCCGTACTTCGGAAGGCACGTAAAGCCGTTGGTCCCGGCTGTCATCATTGTATGGCAGTCATCAAGCTGTGTCAGATGCCTTTAGGCAGCTTGAAAAATCTGGCACCAGTGTTGGCCTTTTACACACGAAAAACAAACAAACAACAGACCTATATGTTCAGGCATTTCGAAGTTATGGCAGGCCTGTGTCACTCCCCGTTTAGGTATCGAAAATGTACCTACATTATTACTATGCACGCAGGCAGCCCCTCCGGGTGGTAAATTCAGATAAACGAATAGTTTTTCTAGAGTAATAAGAATGAAATTGGCTTGCAATGGATGTCTAGGTATCTATACGAAAAGATGCTGAGTTCTGACGTGAGCTAAATTAAACCATATCGCTAACCACATTGAGTAGATATTTCTTTGAATTTCTTTGCTGGTGAGACTTCTGTACGTTAGTATTATTTATTCTGTGGTTATGGTGGACTTACATACATTAGTCACACAAAGGTACATGCTCTCTAAACGTTATGTACATTTTTGCATATACATTGTATTGTAGTGTAATCGATTTGTAATTATTATCATATGTCATAGTACTCATAGTAGTTGTATCGCCGAAGGTATGACAATAATTACAAATCGATTATACTCCCTTTTTTGCTTTTTTTGGCCTTAGGGACTTACGGTCTACCTACTCCGTTAGGGATAAGGCGTGATATTGTATCAATATCAACTTAAGATGCGGAAGATAGAAAACAGAATTTACTTGTTTGTAATTGATTAACACTTGTAAGATAGGGATTATTGATAGAAACGATAATATCTCACTCACCACATTACATATCTGGGAATCATGTTACGGATGCTCCACTCTCAGATGCTTTCATTGTTTAGGTAATATGATGGATACAGATATATAAACATACGTTCATATACATTCGTATATCACGTTTTTATTCCTAACGGGGTAAAGAGAGCCTGGGGCCGTTATACGTAAAGAACTCGTTTAGCGTGATATAATTATGGTGAACGTGAAGAAAGAATCAGAATTGTAATGGGTTGCTAGCCGCATCGGCTTGATTCTCGCCCATTCCATCGATCGGCTTCTACGATCAGCGCGGAAAGAAAAGCTGCAAGTACATCTACGTTTTTCTTACCCCCTTGACCACGGACGAAAGAACAGCACAGAAGAAATTCTTCAATATGTTCTATGTAAAATAAGTAAATGCCATAATCCACCGACATATGGAGCACGTCTGTCGTGAGTTATTTCAGCAGAATGTCTGTAACGGTCACGTTTTGCCCAGAACCGGAGTTATGGTCATCTGATACGTTTTCCAAGCTATTTTCATTAACATATCGCGTCTACAATGCAAATCCGTGGGAGCCAGCAAAAAGTTTTCTTGGTAATCTGCCATTGCCAAAGTAAGGAGCGATTGTGACGGAATTTTGTATGCATTTGCTATTTTTAACGATGATCAAAATAAGTTGCACACGTATTTATAAGAACTATTGATAAATATGACTATTGGGAGATACTAAACCAAACGCACCTATGTAATTGAAAGGTTAAGGGCCAAACTGTCACCAAGTTTATATATCTAGTACAAAAAAACTACCTACATTAAAATGTGCTGAGTTATATGGATATACCTAGCAGGTTTTTGATACTAAATTGAGAATTTCTTGCAAGTTTCTAAAAAATAAATAAACAAACAAATAAATAAATAAATAAATAAATAAATAAATAAATAAATATATAAAGACAAATCACACTGATTAAGCTAGCCCCAAAGTAAGTTTTAACTATCTATAATACTCGTATTAAGAGTTTTCAAAGGCTCTCTTCCAAGAATTGTAAGGCAGGTCCCAAAGTATTCAGCAGTTGTGCCTTTACTGACCGAGTAAGCGAAGCGAGCGTCACATCTCAGTTTCGAGATAGGCCAAAGTAGGCTTAAGTCCGTGTCTGTTCTCGCCTACAGGTCGCAATCTAATCAAAAATTGGTACACAAGTATATTTATTTATTTATAAATATGTCATATCTTTTTTATTTGTTTTTATGTTTTTTTTAGTATTTTAGATTTGTAGTTTGGATTTTCAAAACTTCTTCGTATTATATTGACACTCTACCCATTCCAAAAATATGTAACCTTTTGAGGACTGGGTTGACTGGAAGAGATCCCTTCTTGGGTCAAGTCCGCCTTTGTACAAGTTATTTCTTTTTCTCTTTGTATTAAATAATGTACATTTAAATGTAATTTTTGTGCAATAAAGAAATTAAACAAACAAACATGTTTCTTGATCTATTAAAATTTTTTAATCGATCGCAATTTTTGATTGAGGGAGAAATAGTGGAGAAAAGAAGGGGAAATTTTGCTGAAGCGTTATTTATTGACGGATTTCAATTAAATTTGAGAGGCATAATAAACTTCATTATAAACAAGACGTCGCAAAAAATATCCAAAACTAATTGGGAAACGGGGAAAATGTTCTGTAGCGTTGTATATTTTGCTGAAATAGCTTTGCTCAGCCCGGCATAAGGGGAAAGTGTCGAATATTGCATGGTTAATAGGGCTCGCGAGGTCTACTGTTCTTACAGAACCACTAGTTTAAATGTTTCCTTCATACGTTTCCTTCATAAGTTTTATATAGTATTATATGTATGTTAGTCTATATATGGTACGTGTATATGGTAATATGGGCCTATAATATGTAAATGTTTATTTCGTTGCATTATTATTATACATCATGTTAATCTAGCACTTATTCAAATTACTTATTGATTTATTTGTCAGCAGATCAGTAACTTGATGATTTATGAAATAACGGTAGCTTTGATCTAGCCTTCTAATTATATGTTTTAAATATGAGGTCAATTTCGATGTTTGACATATCGTTAGGATCTCGGAGTTCCATATATGGACGCAGACAATATGATTTCATTAATTTCAGAGTTTATACCTCATATTTTATTCTGATTTAAGTGTGTCACCATGTTGTGACAGGTAACATAATAAATGATAATGATCTTCTGTGACCACTCACATCACAGTAATTTAGATGAAGGGCGTTAGTTAATGTTTTGGCTGGCATATGACCAACACTGTACTCGTATGTAATGTATAAGTATAATTTTTGTTAATATTTACACACATCGCTAACCGATGGCCGATGGGGCAGAAAAGTTCTCGAATAGTGACCTCGTGGTCAGACAACCTGACCAGGATCGCTAAAAAACGGTGGATGCAAGCCACCTCAGATCGGTAAATAATAATTACTTACGATTTAGGGATCCGTTTATAGGTTCACTTTTTTAGGGATCTGTTGTAAACAAGGAACCCTTGTATAGTTTTTAGTAATTAGGTATATTATCTTTGGCCAAATCTGTCTGTCTGTCTGTCCGTAGTTTCACACAGACTATTCGTACTAGAAAGCTGTAATTTGGCATAGGTATATAATTAATCACGCCGACAAAGGGTGAAATAAATAATAGGTCTTTCAAAAATAGTTTTGAGTTTGTGAACACCATTTAGGGTTTCGATTTAGGGATCCGTTTGTGAAATATTTGCAAATTTTTGTTAGAGTCAAGTGTCTCTCCCACCCTCTGTCAGCTAATCCATTGTTTAAGGACACGTAAAAATAAACGGGCAAGTGCAAGTCGGATTCGTACATGAAGGGTTCCGTACCACCGTACAATGTTTTAAAACGCTGAAGAAACACGTTTCTTGAATGACGACCCCTTTTAATTTTTAACTTTGTTTTATTTTTAGTATTTGTTGTTATTGTGGTTATTAGTAATACATAATTGGTGAGAAATTTCAAGTATCTAGTTAATGTCATTATAAAGATCAAATTAAAAACGCTAAAAAAAACACTTTTCTTGTATGACGACCCCCTTAAATTTTTTGCTTTATCTTATTTTTAGTATTTGGTGTTATAGCGGCCACAGTAATACATAATCGGTGATAATTTCAAGTGTCTAGCTATTACGGTTCAAGAGATAGAGCCCTGTGACAGACGGACAGACAGCGGAGTCTCAGTAATCGGGTCCCGTTTGCACCCTTTGGTTACGGAACCCTAAAAATCACGGCTATAGATAACGAAGTAAAAAGGAAAATTATTAGAGCTAAGTAGGGTTTACAAATTTAAGAGTTATAGTCGACAATCGTGACCTCGAAGCCAGCATTTGCAACTACGGAACCGTACACATTGTAACCTGACACGCACTTGGCTTTGGCCGGTTTTTTATTTTTAGTTCCATTTAATAGTGATCAAAGGAATCATTAAAATCAAGCACAAAGTAGAGCCTAATGGTTCTAGTAATTTCAGGAAGATACTATTACTCAGCACATTAATTACTCGCTTCATTGTGCCGTCAGTTGTTATAAATTGTAAATGAGCTACAAATTGATTCCGTATAATGCAAGGCGAGTCTATTCACATTCGCACAGTACATGTGGGTGGACTATTGTTGCGCTTTTAAATGATTTACGACTGACCAGTCTTAGGGCTAGCATTAAAAAAAAGTTATCTCGTGAACATCATCTTCATTACTAAAGGTCTCATTATAGCCCGCTAGTCGTGTGTTGAAAGCTGCTTCTTGGCTAGGAAAAGACCTAAAATGTATATACCTACTTCGGAACATGATGAAGAAAGCAAGACTTACATCGTCCTTGATCTAATCGATCAAATCCAATAATGTTTTTTAGTATAGGCTGTGGTATAGGCACAGACGACAGTAAGAGTTGGCATAGGTTGACTTTTAATTCGAGATAATTCAGCAAAACAGCCACACGAAATTTATTTGAAATGACTTGCATGACGCAGCGTCTACTGTCGGCCAATGTCCACTATGACGCAGCGTCATAAAGCAGCCACTGATTGGTCCAGAAATGGTGTGAATTACTTAAAGTCGGCAAAAACATTGGCGAAAAACGAGATGTAATTTTGAAGTACCCCTAATAAACTTTTGATGAGGTCATATTTTCTTAGTTTGCTAAGATAATTACGTTAATCGTAAAGCCTTATATAAAGTAGTAACAGCCCTAACTGACTCCGACAAGTTGATTGATAAGCGAACAACTGCCGTCCTCGGATCATTTGCTTTCGTCAAAGCACCATTCAGACGCCGACTAGAATAACCTAGCTCTGTCCAGGATTCATTGGATTAGTGGATGAAATTGATAGCATTTTAGTTGGGGAGTGATTTGCGCATTGGGATTAATTTCTCAATCGGGCTTCCAGCTAAAGGTTATTTTATTTACAGATAATTTATTAAAGATTAATATATAACGTCTAACAAAATATACTGAAACTATTTTAAGTGTGGATTCAGTCCATGATACTGAACAACTTTCCTTAAGGAACATGTATCGAAATATGAAAAATATTTTTTGGCTTTCCATACAAACTCGGATCAGCTGATCGGTCAACTTGTAAGGCCAAAAAATTTTTTTCATATTTCGATATATGTTACTTAAGGAAAGTTGTTCAGTATCATGGACTAAACCCACCCTTAAAATTTGTTTCAGTATATTAAGTTAGACCCTGTAGATCTAGATAATCAAAAATAAATACTCTTAGGCATTTTGTTTTGAAGATCGAAAAACGAATCCGCTAGAAGCAGGATTAGTATCCCTATAGACAATAACGTAAAAAATGTTTTATCATTAAAATAGGCAAAAAAAAATTTGATACAAGTAGAAATTCATGTCGTTAAGTTGTCCAGAAAAGTGATTGGAATTATCAATTTATCACGAAAATATAGGCATATTTAACGATTGAAAATCATACACTAAACATTTTATAAAAAAAAAGTAAATACTAATAAATGATCCTAATAAAAAAATCAAACTGTATCAACGATTAGTCATTCATTATACATTTAAAGACTAACTTGGATAAAAGTATTTTTAATGAAGAACTATTTAATGGGCGTTATAATGTTTTCAGGCGCGACAGAAATGAATCTTTTTACAATAAAAGAAAGGAAGAAGGAGGAAGTGTCATTTTAGCAATAAAAAAATGTTTTACCGTAACTCGCAGAACGTCCTGGGAGAGTAACTTTGAGGATATGTGGATTTCACTTCAATCTAATTCTCCTAACGGCTTGTCAATTAATATTTGCGTGTGCTATCTGCCCCCCTATATTCAGGCTAATGACGTTGATACATTTATGAAGCATTGTCAAAATGTAATACTTGGTAATAACAGTTCGGGGAATTTCGTAATGGTGGGCGACTTTAACTTTCCTGAATTGATTGGAGAGAGTCAGATTTAAATTTACATTTGATTCCAACTTCCGGATCTACTAAGGATCGTTTTCTTTTAGACACTATGACATTATGTGACCTCAAGCAATACAACGGATTTAAAAATAAAAATGATCGCCTACTAGATCTTGTCCTATCCACGATCGATAATTTAACAGTACAAGAAGTTAATCCTTTGTTAAAGCTGGACGGTCATCATCCGGCGTTAGTAATTAATCTCGAATATCATAAAAGTAAGCGAAATTTTGTTGAACCCAACCCCAAGCTTTTAAAACATAATTTTCATAAATGTGATTTTGAAAAAGTTAAAAATTACTTAGGTAAAATTGATTGGCATGCTTTATTGAATGATCTAGACCCGGATGGTGCTGTTGAGGCTATGTATGAGGAAGTGAATGCAGCTATATTGTTGTTCACACCTCTAAAAAAATGCAATCCCCATCAATATCCGTACTGGTTTAGCTATCCTCTTATTCGATGTCTCCGCGAAAAGAAAAAATATCATAATTTATTCAAAAAATTTGGAAATCCCAGGGATTATGATACATATTCTATGTTGAGAAGTCGTAGCAAATATTTAATCGATGAATGTTAAAAATCTTTGCAAAAGGAGGTTGAGAATAATTTAGATAAGGATGTAAAGCATTTCTTTAAATTTGTTAATAGTAAGAGAACAAGCAACGGTATTCCGGACTCTATGACTTATAATGATAAAACTGCCACAGATCCAAAGGGAGTGTGTGAACTTTTCTCTTCATATTTTTCGTCTGTGTATGAAAACCTGACACAAGTGAATCAAACTTTAATATGCCTGACAGAAATAATACAACACTATCAAATATACATATAAGTAGAAATGACATCATCAAAAAAATTAAAACTTTAGACACATGCAAAGGTCCTGGTCCCGATGGCATACCAGCGTTATTTATTAAAGAATGTTGTGAGGAACTTAGCTTGCCACTTTGGATTATTTTTAATGAGTCACTCAAACGCGGAATTTTCCCCTCTGTTTGGAAAAACGCCTACGTAATACCTATTTATAAGTCTGGTGACAAAACAAAATGTGAAAACTATAGGCCCATTAGTATCCTGTCGTGTATGGCAAAAATTTTTGAGTCACTTGTGTATGATCATATATATATAATCACGTCAAACACAGTATATCCAATTTACAACATGGGTTTGTTTCTGGTAGATCAACCACCAGTAATCTACTTACATACAAAAATTACATTTGTCAAGCATTTGCATCCAAACAACAAGTGGACTCTGCTTACACAGATTTTTCCAAGGCGTTCGATAAAGTCGATCACACGATACTCTCTCCTAAATTATCTGCATATGGGATACATGGCAGTTTACTAAGGTGGATAACATCTTATCTGTCCAGGCGAAGTCAAATTGTTGCAATAAAAGGATTTCGATCTCATCCAGTACAAGTAACATCTGGAGTTCCACAAGGATCCCATCTTGGCCCGCTTTTATTTATTATTTTCATTAATGATTTGGTGGATCACATCTCAAGCGAAGCTTTGTTGTATGCTGATGATTTGAAGTTGTTCCGCACTATAAACGAAGTCAATGATTGTATCTTGTTGCAACAGGACCTGGACAACATTTTTGACTGGTTTTCTCGTAATAAAATGTATTTAAATGTGGATAAGTGTTTCATTATTACTTTTACAACCAAAAAAAGCCGGATTCAGTATGATTATCACATTAAGGATCAATCGTTATCTGAAAAGGATGTAGTGAAGGATCTGGGTGTCTATTTTGATACAAAACTAAGTTTTAGAAATCACTTTGATCACTTATTTCAACGTGGTTATCAGTTGGTAGGCTTTGTTACCCGTATTATGAAGGAATTCAAAAAACCCTCTAGTTTTATTTATACTTTAATGCTTTAGTCCGACCTGTTCTTGAATATGCCTCAGTAGTGTGGTCTCCTTATTATAATGTGCATTCCGCTAACATTGAAAGTATTCAAAGATGTTTCTTGCGGATTTTGTGTCGTAAGCATGGATTAATCCGCCAGTTACCATCATAAGACACAAGAATTATTCATTTTGGAATGACTAAACTTGGTAAACGAAGACAATTCTCTGCGCTTATTATCCTTCATAAAATTGTTCACTCGTCCATCGACTGTCCTGAACTTCTAAATTTAATTAATTTCAACTGTCCATCTCGTGTACGTAACCCACGAATCTTTCGCCTAGACATTTACAAAAATAATACATTATTTTTTAATCCTATTGTTAAAATGTGTCGCGATTATGATGAATTAAGACAGAGCAACGCTGATCTTGACATTTTTAATCCAAGTTTGCCTCAATTCAAAAGATCTCACTTTGCTTCATTGAATTTGTAAGCTTAATGAAAATCATTAATATAAACTTACTTACCTACACTGTTACATTTTGTAAAAAAAAAAAAATTGTAATATCTTACTTGCTTTTTCATTTACATTGTCATGCTGTGTACACTGTAGTGGATTATTGACTAGTTTTTGTTCTGTATGTGTTTTTATTTTGCTCTGTATTGTCTGTAATCTGTTTGTGTGCCTTTAAATAAAATAAAAAATAAAAATAAAAAAAAGTCATGCTCGCGACGTTATTCCTTGCTAAACAAATACGTTTACTATCACTAATAGATAAAGTATGTAATGCTATAAACTATTGCTATTGCATCAAGTACATTGTTGCTGTATAGCCTGGAAAATAATATGTAATTTCTGTCTTGTTCTAGCGTTGAAGATATCAAATGGTTCATACATAATGAACGGAGAGTTCGCGATTAGCGCGCCAGGAAGCTACGAGGCAGTTGGAACAAGGTTCATATATTCGAGGACCACTGGACTGGACAGTGTGTTTGCTCTTGGGCCTATACATCATCCTGTAGATATTATGGTAAGGCAATCCGTTTCAAATATTAATATTTAAGATGGTCAATCAACATCTTGTGCCCTTGACAAGAATTTCAAACTGTTTTTGTTAGTGTGAAATATCTACAACTAGTAGAGTACAAGAGTTGTGAAGTTTTACAGTTATTTCTAAAATAGTTTCTACTCTTTAAATAGTTCTCAATTTTGAAAATTTCAAATATCTTAAACAATTTTACAGTAGAAATATCAAAATTTATTGTTTTATCTGTTTTGCCTGCTTATATAGGTAGGTAATTATAATTTTAAATAAAATAATATAATGTTTTTAACAGGTTCTTTATACCCAGCCGAACCCCAGCATAAAGTACGAATATTTCACCGAATCCTCCCCGGGGGATATAGACGTCGAAAGTATTACGAAAACGAGTCTACCTGACATCAAACCAAGTGTACCTAAACATACGCGAAGACATCACAGTTTCGATTCCTATCGACCAGGAGTCAGTATACCAAGGTTTCAGGATAGTGCTTCTAAAGAAACTAGTTTAGAAGAAGGAATAGAGAATGTAGTTGGATCGAGGACGTTTACGTGGAAAATTTTATCTTATACGCAGTGTACCCGGACTTGTGGAGGAGGTATTCAGGTAAATATTCTAGAAATAAAATCAGATTATGTAAAATTATCATCTGCAGTTCTGAAAAATATAATTTTTATGTGGTAGTTAACCATCAGTTAACAGATTCATGCAGTTTTGGTAGCTAAGTACCTAAATTGTTGAAGAAACAAATAAAACCGATTGTGTTATAGACTGTTATGACTGTATATAGTAGAGCATATTTATAAGGGAAAAATATTTTAAACCTTTATCTAAGAGATCTATTTAGGTAATATTAAGTCCTCGTTGTTGCTTTGTTTTATCTCTTTTAAATAAATATAAAATAAATAAATAAATCTTCATTTTAGCTAGGGAAATACCGGTGTGTTGAAACCACTGCTAGTTTAGACCGTGAAATCTCTCCAATACACTGCAATGGACCAGCCCCAGCCGGCAGAAGACGTCGTTGCGGAGTTATTCCATGTCCACCTAGATGGAGAGCGGCAGCCTGGTCTACTTGCCCGGAGTGTGGCCCAGCTATAAAGACCAGGATCGTAGGATGTGTCCAGGATCATGCAAGAGGTATTACAAAGGTAAGCTTTTTTACTCAATCACACTTTGTACTTAATAGTTGTGTAGCTCTTCTTCTTGTTATGTCCTAGCCTATTTCCTAGTCAGCTCTGTATGTCAACTCCATCCATAATTTTTTGTCCTTCGCCATCAACGTTCCTCGATATCCCCCATATCCGATCTCACGCATTCTTCTCACGTCTTCCTCGGTCTTCTCAGTCGGAGAATTGTTTTGACCTGTGCGATTGTAATACCTAATTACCTACACTAAAAGCACACTGTAGAGACTGAATGATAATTAAATTATTACCAACCAACAGGTTAGTGACCAGAAATGTACAGCTCCAAGGCCTACCACCACAGAATCGTGTAATATCCCGGATTGTGAAGTGACAAAGCCAGAGAAACGAGTAATAAGACCAAGAGAGCATACTGACCACTTTAGAGACGGACCAGTCTACACTGTAGCTAACAGCAGCTACCTTGATATTGGACCGGAGTACACATTCAATACTGCTGCCGGTTGGCTGTATACGGAGTGGACTGAGGTAAGTTTCATGTGTAGAATCAAATTTAAATTCAAATATATCTTAATTATCATATGTAGGGTTTATAACATCTCTTAATAATAGTTACTTTGTTTAGTTTCGCACAGATAGCGACGTCAAATCATTACTAACAACGAAGTTTGATGCCGGTTTCTAGGCTAGTAGTGCAGAAGAAGCGGTAACAAATTTCACTGTAGCATTATCTCCAAGTTTATTTATACATTCATTTAGATAGGTATATGAACTGAGAATATATACATTATTTGTTAAGTTATACGGAGACTAAACATCAGATACCAACGTAAACATTTAGGTTAGAAAAAAATTACCTTGGTTATCAATTTAGCATTAATAATATAATAATAATAATAATTAATTCGTTTATTTCAGGCAACAAAACATACAAGTATATTATTGGCCCATATTTATAAATACCTTACAGACTAACATACATATAATATAATAACTTAAAAACTAAGGCTAAACTAATAAAACTAAATAATAAAGTAGAAAAGCGAGTGATCCACCCACGAACGCGACGTTTTATAATATTGACGTCGCGAAGCTTGATTTCCACGTAGATAATGGAATTAATGTGCGTATTTATGCACTTTAATTGGTTTAAATTTTCAGTGTGTAGGCTGGCATGTAGGAGGTGGTGTTCAAACAAGAGGAGTCCGCTGTGCGGACCCTTCAGGTTGTGCACCGATGCAAGCTCCAGAGTCCGCCAGATCTTGTACTTCTAAGTTCAATGGCCAACTTCATGGCGGACATTGGTTTACTGGTAAGCATTGACTTTAGAGCTACAACTCGCTGTCATGGATAGAATGATCTGACCCAATAGTTACAATGTAAACGATTGGTGGACTGATGATGATGTATAGGTATGAGTTGGATGGATAGATGGAAACACGTATTTATAAGTTCAAGTGAAAGTTTTTAGTATTTACAAACCAAATTGGAACAGACGTCAGACACCATGACAGGGACACTGCAGAGAAGCAGTATGTAAAGTAGGTACTCTGTGGAAGCAAATGACACATTGTCACAAAGAATGGATAAGGCAACATAAATTCAAAATACAAATATCTTAAGAAAAAGACTATATCGCAGCCAGTAGCCAACCGCCATCATACCAGGCCCCCAGTTGGACACTAACATCCGGTGGCTTGAGTTGACGTGTGGGTTCAATTAAAATATGTTTACGGACTGGTCTGCGAAAATTCAGAGTAAATTATTGACTGTTTTAATTATACGTTTTATTTGCTTATAAGTTAATTATTCCTTGTGTGCCGAAATTATAACTTTCCTACTATTTTAAACTTTCCTTCTTACACCTTCTGACTTTTTTATATTTTGGAACTCTACTTTCCCTTTTCTACGTTCTCCTATTCTGGAAATATCTACTTTCCTTAACTGTATAAAATTCAAACATTGTACAAAAAGGTATTACCTATGCTCTTACTAGAAATGTATCTATAGTGCTATCGCTAATACAAATTGATATATGAGATGAGTCCGGTGAACCGTGAACTGTTGAGTTGTTCCAACACACATCGTCTCGTTTCCGTTAAAAAAATATATCAAATCGATATATTTTTAGGAGACTGGTCACCATGCACCTCCTCCTGCAAAGGCAAGCAGATCCGAGGAGTTCTCTGCATCGGAAATAACGGCAGGCATATGAGAGAAGCAGCTTGCAAGGACCCGAAACCAGCACACGAAAGAGACTGTGGCGGCGATTGCAAACCATCGTGGTATTTCAGTGATTGGGGTCAGGTTAGTTAAAAAGAACCATATGTTTATTTATTTATTTAATCTTTATTGGGTTGGGTTTAAAGAATTTATTTCTCAAAAGGATACAAAGATATTCACTTACAGAGAAACATGCAAAATACAAAGTAAAATAATTTTCGACGAGCGTAGGAAGTATTTAACATCTTCTATGTCCAACAGTGGACTTCCTGTGGCTGATATGATGCTGATATTATTGTCCATCAAAATACAAATTGTGCATAACAATAGGCGAACTTAACGCTAAAAGCGTTGTCTACCGGTCAACCTTATATTATTACGGTTATACATAGAGAGTCTAAAGTTGCAAGATTTTACATCGTGTCTTCTTTTTCTTTTTTTATTGTCCAGCTTTTCCTCCTTTTTCCCAGCCTATCTGGGTTTGGACCTCCTTGTATACCTTCGCCAAAGTTATCTGTTTGGGCTGTCAGAGGGTCAAGTTTGTTTTTCATATCTCTATATACGTTCTTTAACCTTATAGCTGGTATTTTGTCTATCTGGTAAAAAGGCATCAAAAATATATTCAGCACGTACCCAATCTTCTCGATGTTTCGTACATATTTTTTAGTTAATTTAGTAATTATTTCTTTCAATGTTTAAATAAAAAATTCAAGTTTAGGTTGCTTAAAACTTTTCTTTCGAGAAATTATCCCTTTAACGCTTATTGAATTTTGAAGTAATATGTATAAAAATGTTATTATTCAGTGCACGGGCAATTGTTCCTCCGGAGTTGGAGTTCAGCGTAGATCAGTAGTATGCAGCAAGGACGAAGGTGCAGCCACCAGTGACTTAGAGTGTACAGTTTCAAAGCCAGAGAATCATAAGGAATGCGATCTCGAGTGCCCACCCCAAGTTCTGCCACCAGATATAACTATAGGTTTGTATTCCTCATATTTATTTTGCAAGCAAGTTCAAGGTTAACATTTACTTTACATACTTGAGACACGTGGGTGCGAATCCCAGTCGTGGCAAAAATTGTTTAATACATGTTTTAATTTTTTGGGGTTACATACCTCGGTAGGTAATGGTAAAAACGGAACCCTTATAGGATCACTCAATTGTCGGTCCGTCCGTCTGTCAAAGCCGATTTGCTACGAAACTACTAGACAGTATGAATTGAAATTTGGTACACATAATATGTAAGTCAGTGACCCAAAGAACGTATAATTTAAATAAATGAATTTCAAATATAGGTGCCACCTATGGGGGTAAAAAAAGTTTTGTAAATTCGTGTGACATATCAATGAAAAAAGATTTTTTAAAGGATGTAAAATATTTTTTTTTTATAATTTTTTAGATAAGTGTCTGTATTATGATATTCCTCTAAAATTACAAAGTCTTAAATATTAAAAAACCTACAGAAAATAGTTCTTTACCTATAGATTTCGGAAAAACCTATGATAAGTACTCACTCTTTATTGCTATATCTTATTATTATTTATTCATATGCGAGTTTAAGCATTTGGCCGGTTTATTTAAAAATAAGTATATAAATATCTATTATTGATGCACCTTTAAACCAATATGTATTATTTAAGGTACTCATCCTACAAATAACGATAAAATATTTACAATCTGATAATAATTTTTATCATCCGTCAATTACTATATTAATTGCCAGTAAACACTGACTAATAAATAAAAATATAGTACATATTATATAATTAAGCCTAAGAATATCCATCTTATCTAATCAATAACTATTATTGTTTTATTGTTATCCATTATTTTGACATTTTTAATCTTGGAAATCTTGGAAACTTTATCGTTCTAGTAAATCAATATCCGTACAGTGATTGTGTGAATGTCTGTATCCGATATTGTACGTGTAAGATAATTTTAATTTAGGAACAAATATTTAAAGGGGCAGTTCAATATACCATTTTGAAGGGCAGTTCAATATACCATTTTGAACTGCTAAATACTGAAAACTGATAAATACCTATAAATGTATAAGTATTTAGGTTTTTTTATAAGTTAAATTCAATATAATTTATTGTACTAGATTCACAAAAAACTGTCCAACGGGAGTGCCGACAGAAGTGAAAACTTGAACAAGATGGTGTCTGTTACGGTAACGGTGTCGTGACTTCAATGGTTTTTTCCCATCTCAAAAAATGATCAACGTGCCTCAAGAAGTTTTCACTTTAATAATATAAAATCAAGCAATTAAAATAATTTAAAATAAAATAAATATTAAGTACCTACGTTGAATAAAATGTTTGTCTTTATTTCAGAATCTCAAAAATCACCAGTATTTGAAGTTACTACTACGACGACAACTACTACTAGTACCACAACCATGAAACCAATTTTCAAGGAACAACCAAAAGGTTTGTCTCTGTCTCATGATGTATTACTTACCATTTTTATCAATTAAAATGACAAAACATTTTATCATCATCAGGTCTTTGTTAGTGTCCACTGCATGAACACGACCCTCTCTGTACTACCAAAGCCATATAATAGCCAGAGCAGTCAGAAGAGGGTCCCCCCTTTATAGTAGAACTTTTTATGTTATAGTATTATGCATAACAGCGGTTTACAGAAACGTCATTTCGTAGAAAATAGTTTGGCATCTACTCATTTATCATAGATTCAAAACCAATAATTTTAATAATCAGAGTAATCTTACAGCAGAAAATAGCCATAATGATCTAAAAGTAGAATCATTATATCGCAGAAAGTTCGTCTTAGCGCGATCCCGGTTGCATCCTCAGCTACGCTGCTACGGAGCACAGGGTGCGCTTTCCCGCTTTTTCTTCTTCAAATATAATATGCATGTCAATGGTCACCCAAGTATGCTAAAGACCTTGCGAAATGGAAAATAAATAGTCGAAATAGTTTAAATTATTTGGCTGTAGTTTTACGACCGGCCGCCTGCCCAACGTCAACCCTTTTTGGGATGTTTTGACATCTGTTTTCATACCAAATTAACATATTATACCATAATTTTTGGTATAATAAAGATTTTAACTATGTAGACCAACTGAAAGAAAAAGCAGGGGTCATGTCGTTTCAAGCACTAAAGAGTAAGGCAGAGAACTGAGAAGTTTGGCGCATACTCCTCCGACAAGAGCCACTAAGCTCTTAAATAAGGAGAAGAAGAAATATTTTAACTAACTTACATATTTCTTTGTTTTTAAACTATCGTTTATTCTTTGAACACAAGATTTATGTAAACTCGAGAGTTCTTTTTACGGTTCAGTACAAAAATGAAAAAACGGAACCCTTATAGTATCACTCGTGCATCTGTCTGTGTCCGTCCGTCTGTCACAGCCAATTTGCTCTGAATCTACTGGACCAAATCAAGTTAAATTTGGTAGGATGGTGTTAGCCTATGACCAAACACAGGTGTGCAAAATAAATATTTTTTTTTAAATAAGGGTCATTTTCGGGGGACGAATTAGGAAATTAAAAGAAAAAGTTTTGCAAACCTATAAAAATGAAAGGGCTCGTTATGAGGATCTCAAATATATTTTTATTGTTGTAAAATAAATAGTTTTGATTTTATTCATGAAAGAAGACGAAAATTGATCATTCCTCCGCTGATCTCTGAAACTACTGAGCCTAAAATTTTGCCTGAAAATTCATTGCTTGTAGATTACAGGACAACCTATAGGATTTAATTAATTGTACGGAACCCTCTCCACGTGAGTTCTACTCGCACTTGGCCGGATTATTTGTTGGGTCGTTTCGAATAGAAGTTATATCCTTCCAGTTGAAACGAATTAACAAAAAAAGGTCGTGCTAAGTCTTGTTAAGCCCCTTATATCATAGAATAAGTATTTGCCTATACATAAATCATAACATATTTCTCATATACTTGTAAATACCTATTTGTTTCTTGTTTCAGACTGCGAAGATAAACTCTACAATTGCGCTTTGGCCGTGCAAGCCCGTCTCTGTCATTACAACTATTATGTTCAGAATTGTTGCAATTCTTGCAGGGGGCGATAATTACAATTACTGACACTGTTATACTCTCGTAAAATTTATCAAATTATCAATTTATTAAACTGAACAAAATCTCTAGTAAGTTAAGAATTTACAATTTCAATTTGCTTTTGATAACGTTTTTTTTTACTTAGATACCTATTTCTGTATTATTTTATCTTCTTTATTTTTATCACATTTTTCTCACTGTGGTAATAAATAGTGACTGGAAGAAGAAATGTACTCGTAAACCGATAGTTTTTTAATAATTTAGAAATAAGTGAAAAGAACAATTTAATGAGAAAATAATTTTGTTTGGAACAAAAAATTTTATTAATGATAACTTACCGATACATATTTGTTTAATTCGGTGTGATATCTAAAATTAAGTAAAATTATTTACAATAAAGTATTATTACACTTACAATTAAGTATTTTAAAATGAAGTTATATTGTATTTATACATAATAATTATGTACTTAGATTAATTATCTTAAACTCATAAGTATTATTGTAAATAGATAAGTGACGACAAATAAAATAATACACTGAATTTAATTTGTTTATTTTATAATTCCATATTTATTTTATATCATGCATTCTTGATATTAAATTATAGTAATAATGAAATTTATATTACGCTTTAATATTTATTGATACATAATTTAGAATTCTGTTGCGACAGCCACCGTTTTGTAGTGCGTCAACTATGTTCACCGTAGCCCATACTAACGGGTTTGACGCGGTTTGGCGCAAGAAATCTGCAGCACTGCTGCGCACGGTTCGCTCCAGTCGCAACAGTATTTTGAGTGCGATAGCCGAACGATTTGACAGCCCACTTATTAGGGGGCTCATAGATCGAACCCGGTCGCTTTTAGCAATACAGTACTAACATGGTTTGTAAGGGTGCCGTTTTTACACTTGCAAACCATGTTAAATGCTCGTTAGGATTGCTGTATATTTAGATAGGTTTAATTTCTAACATAGAATAAGTACCATTGTTACTAACACCTGGGCCTATGTTGTCTTAAATAAAGATTATTATTTATTTATTTATTTAATATAATAAACAGAGATCTCGTCGTATTATCATATATGTAAAAAATATACAAAATAGACGTTCGAATCATTCAATGCAGTATTAGATTACAAAGAACATTATATTAAAATCAATACAAAGTTTTGTTCTTGTAGCTTGTGGCAAAGTGGCTCTTGTCAAAGTTATTAATTAAATATAATATGATTTTCTGTAAATAAGTTAAACTATAAATAGATGTCCTTATTAAAAAGAACCTACCTTAATAAACATTAGCCTAATTAAATATCCTATTGAAAGTATTAATTGTAGGAGGCAAGATTACGCCTACCAATGTAAAAACAGTCAATGATATACACAAATTAGCGGCTTGGTCGCTAAAAACGGCTCTAAACACATTGTCGAAGCCGAAACAGAGACAAATGAATGCAATGACTACAGTCAAGGAACCGAAGCAAGAATGGACCGTTTTGATCAACGGACGATTGTTGTTTCCTGATAAAAATAGACTGAGTAATCCTCCGAGGAGACTCAACATTGTCATCAGCATTGCAATGAGTCCTGTAACAAAATGTAAAATAAAAAGAAAATTCAGAAAAAATAGGTAATTCGCTAACCTAGTAGACTAATTGTACAGTACAAGTAAATTAATAAACATTTGTATACTTTTTATTATTTGGTACTTACATATGTCACAGGATTTATGATTATGACTGCCTCCGTGGGCCAGTGGTCAAATCACCTAGGTTAAAAGACCTCGGGCTTTGAAGCGTTACCACTGAGGATGCAACGGGAATACGTTCGGATGATGATGAATTATATGTCATATTAGGTACATAATATGTCACAGGATTTTTGAATTTTACAAAATTCTGCTCTTCATATTTGAATTTACGACCAAGGCAAGGCAAACGCCTTGACCGCTGGACCACGGAGGCATGATAGATCATACCTATACAAATGAAAGTAGACATTTTAGATAATAGTAACAAACTTAACTTTCATAAAAACAGTTCTCTACTTTACTTTGGTTTGAAGCAGATTACAACCAGAGAAATCCCGAAATCGAGCTAGTTCCAGTAAGATCGCGCTGGCGTCAATATTTACGATTTCCGCCTGAACATAAAACAATTAAGTGTTTAGTTTTCTGACTAGATATAACATCATATTATGCACACTTTCATTATCTACTTTTAAGTTTTATAATATTCCAAAATATTGGGAAAGTTTGGAATTACAATACTTTTTTAACAGGTCCGATTTTAACTCGGCGCTCGACATAACAGATGCGAGATCAGTAAAATTAAAAGCATAAAGATTAGTAAAATTATTTACCTTACAAAAATTCAGGTCATTGATAAGTTTTTGGTTTAGAAAAAAATTTTTTGGACTAAGCATATGTAGTCGTTCATACTCTACCTCTAAAATATCGTACCATTTTTTTTCGATATGAACGACTTTACATGCTAAGTCCAGAAAAAATAAAAATATGTTACATTTTGACCTAAAATGATACGTACGTACGTAATATCATGAAAAATTACTAAAAATTACACTTTTGATTAGGTATAGTTATTTTCAATAAAAACTCTCATAAGTCGTATTTTTTTAAACCAAATACTAATCACTGACCAAAATTTTAAAAAAGTAGATAATGAAAGTATTCGTAATGTGATGTTTATATCTTGTCTGAAGACTAAACATTTCATTGTTTTATCTTCAGGCGGAAATCGTGAATTTTGACGCCAGCGCGATTCTAACGGATAAACGCTCGTAACATCATCTACATTGTTGAGGATTGAGACTGAGTAGTTAGATGATGAGACCACGGAGAGTAAGAAACTGATTGTCAGTATATTTTTTTTACAAAAATAAAAACAACAATTAGCTTAATTTTCGCTGAGGATTTTCTTCCATTACTCCGAAGTTTTTCATCATATGTTCACCAAATTAATATCATCATCATCAACAGTCTTTTTTAGGGTTCCGTACCCAAAGGGTACAAACAAAACCCTATTACTGAGACTCCGCTGTCTGTCTGTCCGTCTGTCACAGGGCTCTATCTCTTGAACCGTGATAGCAAGACCGTATAAAAACAAATACAAAAAAAGGGAAAAATTAAAGGGGTCGTCATACAAAAACCGTATTTTTTCAGCGTTTTTAACTACATCTTTATAATGGCATTAACTAGATGCTTGAAATTTTCACCGATTATGTATATTACTATGGCCACTATAACAACAAATACTAAAAAGAAGATAAAGTTAAAAATTAAACGGGGGTTGTCATATAAGAAACGTGTTTTTTTAGCGTTTGAAAACACAATGTTTTCACAAACGGAGGTACGGAACCCTTCATGTACGAGTCCGACTCGCACTTGCCCGTTTATTAGTCGTCGTCGTTTAGAAGTCGGTAAAAAAAGAAAGTAATGAGTATCTATCAAAAAGAAGACAGTGCCAAATAGAAGAAGTTATATTCTGATCATGAAATTAAAAAGAAGGAGGTAATAATAGGTATGACAAATTAACTTACCTAAAATTCCATGAGTTGATTGAAAGTTATTATTCAGGTTACTGATTCTTATAACACTGCCAGTAATAGCCAGTACGGAGCCCACAATCTGCAGGATTATATGACTGGTTCTCCTCTCCTGGTACTTGAGATACCTGGACCAGCTGGTGTTAGGGTCATAAGACATGATCGCCACACTCATCAGGATGACGTACTAAAAAAGTTGAATTTGTATTATTTTGATGTAGATACTCGTATCTAAGTAGAAATTATTTGATAGTTTGAGGTCTAGGGTTGTAATAGTTATAATAATGGTTGTGAATTGTAAATTGTTGGTGGATGTAAATGGTTATAAACTTCTGGTTATCCTATATATATTTTTATACATATTAGATATATACTTTACAAAACAAAGATTTATACGTTTTAGCTCAACTAAATAACTATTTGTTACAACTATTGTGAATTTAATATTCAGACACTTATACACACTTTTACAATTTATAAAATCCAAACCACGAAAACCTCGCAGGGTTTATTTGGGTTTTAGATTCCGGGTTAAAGATTTCGATTGAGATTTGATTTAAGGAATTTTGTTTTATAAATATATTTTTGTAATATTTCGAGATTAAATGAATCAATAAAATTAAATTGTTGAGTAAAACCAACTGCAAGTTAACCCTAAAGTTGTAAAATAAGTATCTTCATGTATAAAAAATTATAGATGAAAATAAAACATACCCCCGTAACACATAAGTAGATATGCTGAGACATATGAGTACTCCACACTGTACCTCTAATATGAAGTAATAAAAACGCACTACAAGCCACTGCACCCAGTATCAGATGGGTGATGGAATTAATCACATTCATCATCACTAATAGTGGAGAATTAGGCGGAGGACCCATTCTTGCTTCACCAGGTGGAGGAGGTGGTGGGGGTGGTGGCATTTTTATTACTTTTAAATACTTTTGAACAATAACTCAAGAACAGACAGGTTGGTGCCCAAACTAAACTCACGAGTACTTTTTTATCACCGCCAAATCGTATCACGATATCTGTTGCGATAATCGTATCGAAATCGTCGTTCTACTATGACACACTTGATTGACACCATTATCAAACCATGTATCGTGTATGGTGCGTTTTAGATAAGAATTTACATTTTTAGAGGAAAGTAAAGAAAACTAGTAGGTAGGTACCATTTATTCAGAACAAAATTTACTGGACGTATTAGTATATTTTTCACATTATTATTTCCCGTCCCGCCTAATGGTCCGAGAGCTGGCACCAATTTTTGGGTAGGTATTTGAGACAAGCTGAAAACTTGTCACATACCTCTCCTATTATACCCCAACACGGAACTGCAGACCTGGCTGGTGAGTGGCGGGGCTAAAGCAACCCCTAAATTATTAAAAGTATTTTTTTTTCAATTAATATATATAAGGCAATATGCATTTTTATGTTGTAGTTTAATGTATAAAGAAAAAAAAAAAAAACCAGACAGTTTAGTCGGGGCTTTAACATCGCCAGGCGCATGCAAGAAATTAAAAAAAATAATTAAATAATGTATTTGAGTCAACTTGAAATTTAAACGGGGTATTATTTATAACAAAAAATAAGATTCCCAAAAAGGCAGATCTTTTTGGTGGGACTTTCTACCTGCCAGGTCATCTAAATAAATCAAAATAGTGCAAGTGACCTTAGATTAGACCTTATGTTCTTGGGGCATAAAGTCTAGAGTTGTTTGGCCGGTATTTGATCTTTTTGTATGCGTACAAAGATCAAATACCGGCACAATACACATTTATTTTATGATTTTATATTTTTATAATCATTACTTTCTTTAATACGTTATCGTTTATTAATTGACCGAGCGAGCAAAGCGTCTTAGTTTCAAGATTGACCAAAAATGCTTTTGTCCGTCAGTCTGTCTGTCGGTTTATTCTCGCCTTCTTCTTTTTCTTATATTTAAGAGCTGGGCTCTTGTCGGTGGCGTGCTTTCCATGTCTCTCTTTCTTCCGCCAAGTTCTTAACCTCATGTTGTTCTCGCCTACAGGTCGCATTTATCAAACCTAAAAATAAAAAGTTGAAAATTAAAGGGGGTCGTCATACAAGAAACGTGCTTTTTCAGCGTTTGAAAACATTTTACGGAGGTACGGAAGCCTTCATGTACGAGTCCTACTCGCACTTGCCCGGTTTATAACAAATGATGAATGAAAGATTATAATAAAAATATCGCCTGTAAAAAAAATTGCAGTCTGCTAATAATGTATCTTACATGTACTTTTCCATGCTGATCTGGGAGAAAAAAAACCTATGTATCAGCTGCTTCTCTTCCCGCGAAGACATTACAAGCCGGTCGAGGGAATGGGCGAAACTCTAATGTAAAAATAATAAATAAAAATAAAAAAGCCTTTATTAGTTTCATATCCTATCTTAAATTTTAATCTTATATAATAGTGTTAGTCTAGTTTGTTAATGTATTTTTTTCACTTGTTTGTTTGTTTTATTTTTTATTTTATTTATTTTTCTTAACATTTTTTAGGTAGGTTATTTAACACTTCCCCTAAAGTCGTTTAGGTGAGTATTTATAATTTTATACTTGTTTAAGCTTATCGTTTTAGGGTGTGTTAGTTTGTTAATTTTCACTGGGTATGGACCCCTCTTGGATACGAGTATAGGCCTCCTCCAAACTGCTCCACCGTCCTCTTTCCTGTGCCTCTCTTTGCCATTTCTTGCCGGCTGTAGCCACGATATCATCTACCCATCGAGGTTTTGGTCTTCCTTGTTTTCTTTTTGTGTAAGTAAGAGCGTCTATTATTTTTGTTCTCTTCCTAATCGTTGTGCATCTTATTTTATGTATTTTCCTAATGTTCATGACACTCCTCTAAATGGCTCTTTGGCAGGTGTTTATTTTATTTTTAATTTTTTGGGTGAAGATCCAAGTTTGGCATCTATAGCTCAACAATGGTAGTAAGCAAGTGTCTAAGACTACTTTCTTCATGGAAACAGGTCAATAGTCACCTTTTAGTACCTCCTTTGTTGCCCAAAACTTGTTCCAGGTTATAGCGATGCGTCTATCCACTTCTTCTTGAATATTTTCTTCGCTGAAGGATTATATATATCTGGGCAAGCGAGTATCCTTCAGCGAAGAAACTCTAGTGTAAAAGTAGGTAAAGGTAGGATTCCTTCGTTTCGAAATAATTCGAAGTAATCGCTTTGATAGCTCATATCGAACTGCCCTGTTGTAAATAGCGAACAGTTCGATAAAAAAAAAAAAAAAATTTGGGGTTGCTTTAGCCCCGCTACTCACCAGCCAGGTCTGCAGTGCCGTGTTGGGGTATAATAGGAGAGGTATGTGACAAGTTTTCAGCTTGCCTCAAATACCTACCCAAAAATTGGTGCCAGCTCTCGGACCATAATCGGCGTCTCAGGGATCCAAGGTCTGGCGCGCATTTTAGCCAAAGTTTGAGCCTGGTTATTTGACGTATTGACTAATTTAAGATTCAACGTGGTAGCGTTATCGTTACAAGCGAAGCGGATAGCAATGGACCAAATTGCGGAAAAATGTCCTCGAGGGAAGTAAGAAGTAAGTAAGCGAAGCGGATCTGACTGGAGGCGGGGTGCGGAAATGCGCGAAGGGAGGTAACGGACAATTCGAAGTAAACGGATAGTAGTACTAAGTAAAAATATATGACAAAGATGCCAAAAGACAACTGCTCTATAGATAGGCTAATCCACAGAATAGGATAGTAGTACTCCGTACAGAAGTCTCACTTAGCAAAGAAATTCAAAGAAATATCTACTCAGTTAGAGATATGGTTTAATTTACGAGTAGCTCACGTTAGAACGCAGCACCTTTTAGTTTAGATACCTAGACATCCATTGCAGGCCCATTTCATTCTTATTACTCTGGACAAACGATTCGTATAACTGAAATTACCTCTTGGAGGGGCCGCCGCGCTCTTAGTAATAATATAGGTATATTTTCGATACCTAAACGAGGAATGACACAGTTCTGGCTAAACGTAATATACAAAAGGAATAAATAAACTAAGTTTTACACAATCTATTAGAAGTGTTAACCCAAAAGTCTATAGTTGCTAAAATTGAAAATATGCAAACAGTGATGACAAGTATTGTGGTGGACTCTTCATTCCCAACCCATGACTTGAACGCGCTGGTCTTGAAGCCATAGCAGAGGCTTGCAGCGGACAGAAACGTTGAGCATATTCCAGTAACGTAGTGGAGATGTTTTATCCAATAGACATTCGCGCAATTTATTTTGAAGGCGTAGTATGCGCAGATTCCGTTTACTATGCTTATCAAACTCAATATGAGGGCCCATATTCCTGAAACAATGATAATAGATACTATACCATATATAATACCCATGTGGACTTTAATAACTTCGACTCATCATATAGATTAGGTACCTATAAAAATAATATGCATGTATTTTTTTATTATTATTTTCTTTGACTAAGAAATAATGAAAAAGAAACAACGCATTTAAATTTCGCATGACATCATGGTCTCGTACGAGTTTTGCAGGGCGGTGACGTCACAAGCTTCCACAGAACTTTATGATTTTTTACTAATTTGATAAGTCATTCATTAGTTCTGGATATATTATCTGATGGACTAAATAAAACAATAAATTTCTGAGCTTGTCCATATCCCTAATTTAAATATATATAACTCAAAGGTGACTGACTGACTGACTGACATACTGATCTATCAACGCACAGCCCAAACCACTGGACGGATCAGGCTGAAATTTAGCATGCAGGTAGATTAAATTAATGCATACGGGAATTTACGCGAAACGTACCTTTTTTTTATTTATTTTGCTGACATTTCGTTCGGGTTTCACCGTTTCGCATTAATTCCCGTATGCATTAATTTAATAATAATGCAACGCGATAGTTTAAAAGTATTTATGCAGGTAGATGTTATGACTTAGGCATCCGCTAAGAAAAGACGCGAGCGAAGCCGCGGGCAAAAGCTAGTTAATCATAAAGACTATAATCATAATACCTATATATTTATGTAAGACTTGTATGCTGTGAGTAGAGTCAGTACTTGTGATACCTGTCATTACCCATTGCAAAGGTTTTGGCTGTTTGATAAAACAAAACTCAAAGTTAGTTAGTTAGTTGAAACTATGTTAGGTAGGTATCTAGTTTTAATTTACTTCTCCCGTATTTTGCTTTAATTTTATTGTATACACGTGGATATAGATAAATACGCGATGGACTCCTTATCCCGTCTCAGTCACAAATATGTTACAAAATTATTAGTTGGCATGACATGGCGTATGATCGAGGCGTGACAAAGTACACTCCCTAGTAAGCCACTCGTTTTTCACATTTTTTCACCTGAAGATAGCAGTCGTTGACGAAACGATGATGCATGGTGTCTTATATTGAAGTAGAGTTTCGTTAGGTACACAAATCAACCACTACCGATTTAGCATAGTTTTTAGGGTAATTTATAAAATTATGATAAATAATTTCCTTAATTAATTGAAATTTACCTAGAGATCCATGAACGCTCTCAAAATGTGATTTTTTCTCATTCATAATAAGGGCAGTGCCGACAATAGCAAGCACCAAACCTAACAACTGGAACACCACATGCAGGTGTTTCTTGTGATGTCTGCTCAACAGCATAGACCAGCTGTTGAACCTGGATAGAACTAGCGTCCCTTGGCACATGAAGAATTGGTACTGGAAAAGTTATTAATTTTGTGCATTAAAGTTTCATATTTAGGCAAATATCAGTAAATTCCCGCAGCTCAGACCAAGGATGAACTGAATAAAACGAGTAACGATACTCCGCGTTTTACAATAATACTTTACGCTCTAGGTCAGAACCTTGTCTCCTCTTTATTTCTAACGGAGTGGATAAAGCCTAGAGCCGCAAAACCCTAAGGTTACTCTTAGACCTTTGATAATATGTGATGTAGGGCGTGAAGATGAAAAAAAAATAGAATCATATAGCGATGAATTGCCGCCCATTGACATGATTCAGGTTCAACATTGCCTATTGACGGCTCTTAGAAGACTTTCACTGTTATGGGTATAATTGAAAAACTACTTACACCCAAAACACACAGTATAATATGAAGCTGAAAAACAGTGATTTCGGATCTACACGCGTACACTAAACTTACAAAAACTGTCAAAAATGTTAGCAAATTGATAAACAAATTAAGCATTAAACGAAGCGTTTTCACTAAAACACTTTGATGATCGAACTTTAGTTCTTCAGACATGATTATATAAATTCTAGTTGTGAGAAACAAAGATAATTTTGTATTAGAAAATGCTTTTATACTTGTGTAATCGCTTAGTCGATGACTTCTCAAAAGCCCTCGAGATATATCATTAGCACTTGTTTTCTAAGTGCCTGACGTTTCCTTTTCATATTTATTTAACTTTAGGGTTCAATATAAGTTAACTATATACTGTACTCAGTATTAGCTCCCAGTAGCGAGCGGTAGATGAATTTTACCTCCAGCAGTCCTAGTCATCCTGATTATATTTATGTTATATATATATATATATATATATATATATATATATATATATATATATATATATATATGTATGTACATCTATTGTATTTTATGCATGTTAGTATATATACCCAGTTATTATTTGTTTAATAGTATATTTCTGTATAAGTATATGTTTCGAAATTTGGAATGGGAAGGAAAAGAAGTGCATGTAAATGGCGAGTAAATGAGTAACTTACGTTTTACTGACGATATTGTCGTTTTTGCTGAAAACGCAACGGACCTCGAATGCATGCTGAATGAATTGGTCATGGAAAGCAAGAAGGTGGGGTTATTTTTAAATGCATCAAAGACGAAGATATTAACAAACAGCCTTTGTCAGAAGATTGTAGTGGATGATGAGTCGATAGAGTACGTAGAAAGCTATATTTATTTAGGACAACTGGTATCTTTTGAGAATTATACGGAAAACGAGGTGCTCAGACGAATCGCTCTAGCATGGAAAAAGTACTGGAGTCTAAAATAAATAATCAAAAATAAGAACGTTTTCAAAATAAAGAAAAAACTGTTTGATGTATCGATCCATCCATGCATCACGTATGGTTGCCAGACCTGGAGTGCTATTTTTCATTTAGGGTGTCAGCAAAACACAAAACGTGTAGTTTTCCAACTCACCACTCGCGTTCCGACGCATTGCATCGTATTTTTGAAACCGTCGTGAGAGCAATAAGTAATATTGTGTTACGCAGAAAATGTCATAAATTTGTCAATGGCTTTCTAAACATTTTAACAAAAATAAAAAAAAAGCAGCGTGAAACGGAACGATACTCCATGGAACGTTTCTTTGACATTTGTACGCTACAAATGTCAAAATTACGAGTGGTTCAGACCACTCGTTGCAAATCCTTCGCATACGATCAATTCAAAAATGCGCCCGTTTGGAAACACTCGCGCAAATCATTCGTTATGTGAGTCCCTAAATGAAAAATAGCACTCCTGGTCTTAACGAAATGAAGATGAAGAAAGACTCGCTGTATGTCAAAGGCGCATGGAGAGGAGTATGCTAGGTATAAGAATATCGGACAAAATTAAAAACAAGAAAGTCAGAGCTAAAACGCGAGTGACAGACATTAGGTACAGGACAAGACAACTTAAATGGAAATGGGGAGGACACATATACCGAATGAACAACTCAAGACTAACTAAGAAGGCGACCGAATGAAAACCAAGAGAAAACAAAAGAAGCATAGGAAGGCCTAAAACGAGATAGCGAGATATTTTTAGGAAAATAGCAGGTCATGACTGGGTACAAAAAACTAGAGATCGAACATGTTGGAGAAGTTTGGGGGAGGCCTTCGCCAAAAAGTCGACTACTACCTATGGAGAATAAAAGTAATTATAGACATCTAAGTAATATAGTAATTATTATATAAGTTGACATTTGAATTCATACTAATATTGACATGCATAATTATAAATCAGACGTTGCACTACATAAATTTCAATTTGACAATTTTATGAATTACTAATCTAATCTATTCTACTATGAAAATTTATTTGACACAGAATTGAATCATAGTTGTAATGGTAGTAGATAAATGGCTATTTTATTTAATTTTATTTATATGTGCTGTTGATTATTTATATTTTAAGCATTGTTTGAAAAGTAGGTACTTATATTAAGTTTAGGTACTTATTTATAAATTTTATTACGCTAGCCACACATATTTTCTGCTTGGTCTAATGGTTGACCTGGGAGAGAATGCCATATGGCATTAGGTCCGCCACTTCTACTTTTATTTTATTTGTGCAATAAAGATTAAATAAGTAAAATAAATATTATACCCGAACATGTAAACGACGACGATATTGCAGACAAAAAAATAGTATCTAATAAACTCACGACCGAATATGTTTTTCATCTATCTTGTTTGGGTACGTATGATGTTCGGTGCCGCTCTGTAATATTTAAAAAGTTTTCATAGGCTTAGCAGTTGTCAAATTGTTAATGGCATACAGTTGAGTGAGTAGTCGAAGCTCGTGCGAACGTGTCGCACGAGCTTCGACTACTCACTCAACTGTATGCCATGGCGCATATTTTTTTCATACAAATATTTTAACGTATATAGGCGTACTTTGACGTAACATATAATGACACTATCGTCAATATACGTCAACGTCTAATCACGTTGTGCCACAAATATTCTGTTATACACGAGCTAGAGAGCGTCAACGTCAATACATGTATCTGTAATCTGGTTCGGGAGGAGCTGCAGAATCTCAACTCATGTGTTGACTCTTTGAAGAGTCCATAATTGACTGGGGAGCAGTTGGGTTTTCTTTTCCAAAGGTATCAACACAGTCATTGTCGATATTTTTGCTGCTGAGATCGCTGTCTGAATTTGTATGATTTGCCTTCACCACTTTAAGATGTGTTAGAGTTCAATACTTACGCAGTTTAATACTTACGTACGATATCCTGGATCATAACATAATGTACATCAGATTCATAATTACCGTCATCATTATTGTTTATTTATCCATCCAAAATAAATTAAAAATATGCATATTCCGTAAAAATTTTGTAACGTTATTCTACATAAGGAATAAAATAGTACATTTACGACGTACATACATTTGTAAATATCATAACTTCTTTGAGTAAAAAAATGAGTTCAAAAAGCGCGCCGGGTGTCTTTTGCATAGTCTCGCACGCACGGTGAGGAACTTGGTACGGGATAAGACGTGTAATGATGACGTTGCGCGTCTTTGTGGAGGTTACCTTCACACGTACGTATAGGTAGACTGGGTACGATTGTGCCAGGGTACGATAGTGACAGGCGTGATATTAGGCATACTACATGGCGTAGCGGGGAAGGTGAAGGGGAGAGAGAAGCGTCGTTCCAGTCCGACCTTGAGTCACAGTATTGCGTCTGCGGCTGCGTGACATAAACGCTAGCAAAGGCCTGTATTACTTTTTTACAGTCAAAAGTAAGTATTTTTATACGAAGTCTTTTACTAATTTCTTGCGTATTTGTACAGACAAAGTAATGGGTGTTTTTTTCCTATGTAGGTTATTCATTTGTATTTAATCGACAGTAGTTGTTTTGTGTTTAGGTTATTTAGTGTTGTCGTGCCAAATATTTTTTTGTATAATTGAACGTTGGGTACAGTTGTGACATTTTGGCTGGGTACGGTTGTGACAAAAATAAAAATTTATGTTTTTGTTTTTAGATGCCCAGAAAACGAGTGAGGAAGACTGAAAGAGGTCAGTGTGAAGTATGGAGATACAAAAAAGGGTACGAAGAAGTTAAGCAAGGTGCTTCTTTACGGGGAGCTGCAGAAATGCATGGAGTAAATCGTATGTCCCTGTTAAGATACATCCGTAAACGCGATGAAGCATGCTCTGAAAACAAAGAAACCAGCACTAGCGTTAGCATGGGTTATATTGCTCATAATAAAGTTTTCTCTGAAGAACAAGAACAACAGTTGACAAAATATTTGATACGTTGTGCATATATTTATTTTGGATTTTCGCCAAAAGAGGTAAGAAAATTAGCTTTTGAGCTGACGACAAAATATAATTTAAAAAGACCTGCCACTTGGCTTGAAAATGAGATGGCTGGTGAGGAATGGTTTCGTTCTTTCATGAAAAGAAATCCTGCATTTGCTGTTCGGGTGGCTCAGGCTACTAGTCTTGCGAGAGCAACTAGTTTTAATAGAACAAACGTAGAAGCTTTTTTTAACAATTTAAAAACTGTAATGGATAGACACACTAATGAGTCACAAAACATATATAATGTCGATGAAACTGGCGTCACTACCGTACAGAAACCCGACAGAGTGATAGCAAGGCGTGGAATAAGACAAGTGGGAGCTCTTACATCAGCTGAACGAGGCAAATTGGTCACCATTGCTTTTGCAGTAAATGCCTTGGGAAATGCTATTCCACCTTTTTTTGTGTTCCCGTTAGTTCGATATCATGATCATTTTGTAAGAGATGGCCCAGTAGGATCTGTTGGGGCTTCAAATCCCTCGGGCTGGATGGAAGATGCTTCATTCCTTGTATTTCTCAAACATTTTAAGAAATACTCTAATGCTTCCCCTACGCATAAAATCTTGCTTGTGCTGGATAATCATTCCTCGCATATTCACATTAACACATTGGATTACTGTAAAGAAAATGGAATCACACTGTTATCCTTTCCACCGCACTGTTCCCATTAACTACAGCCCTTACATCGGTCTGTCTTCGGACCCCTAAAGAAAGCTGTAAACTCAGCTTGTGATGCATGGGTTCGAAATCATGCTGGGAAAACAATGTCAATCTACGATATACCTGGTATTATCAAAACTGCTATGCCTATAGCCGTCACTCAAGCGAACATTCAGGCAGGTTTTTCTAAAACAGGTATTTATCCATACAATCGCGATATATTTCAAGAAATTGACTTTGCACCATCTTTTGTTACAGACAGACCAAACCCTGACATTGAAATGAATAATCCGGAACCGCCACCTTCAGAAATAGATAGACCAATCCCTGATATTGAAAATACCAATCCTGGAGCACCACTTTTAACAGCAGATAGAGCAAGCCCAATCGCTGAAGATAAAAATCTTGGGTCTAACGATAAAACACCGCCATTGTTGCCTTCTTTATTAATAGAATCTTCAATTCCACAAGTAAGTAATGCTGAGCCAATTGCGTCTTCCTCCGCAACGCCAACTGCGTCAACAAAAAGTCAACCATCTATACTGATACGCCTGAAAAGAAGGCAATTAGGCAAGCATATGAAGAAAGGACAAAGAGGTTGAAAGCTAAGCAAGTTAAGAAAAATCTAACTGGACAGAAAGGAATAGCCAAAGGAAAAGGAAAAACCAAAGCAAAAAATAAAATAACATTACCATTCAACATCAGATGAAGATGAGTATTTTTGCCTAATTTGTGTAAGTGCATATTCATCTAGTCGACCAGGCGAGAAATGGATCAAATGTCAAGGAAAATGTGGACTCTGGGCACACTTAGAATGCACGGGTGGTAGTCGCTATTACATTTGTCATAATTGTGACGAATCTGACTAGATCTCTGCTTTAAAAGCTACAATTTAGTTATTATATTGAATGTTACTAAAATATGTTTATTGATACTATCATAGTTATCGATACTTATTTGGCGAATTTTAAAGTTATCCTACTACTACTAAAATACTAATTAATGTTATTCATCTAGCCATATGTTCTAACTAAGTTGTAACATGTTAATTATAAGTAAAGTTTCTGGACTGAATCTACATATGACTGTATATTTTTTGTAATGTCATGTTATGTTGTTTAATTACACTGATTTTAGAATATTTTTGTGTATTTTTGTACATGTCACTACTGACCCCAAGCACTGTCACAACCGCCCCTGGACGGTGGCTGGTTGTGACATTTTCCCCCTTTTTTAAAAGTGTTCCTACCAGTTAATCATTCTACTGAGAGAGAAAAAAATAACATTTATAAGTAGGCAAATGTTCAATTTACTATAAAAAACACCTCTTACCCGGCTAATTAATATATTAACATAATTATCGGCGTTTAAATAAAAAATGTCACAACTTTCCCAGTTTACCCTATACGCGTAGCGCTCACTTTGTTGTGATAAATTTCCTATGCTGTGTGGCGCTAGAGTTTTAAGACTTTAATATGTTATGGCGCAATGACGTCACTATTATGTAGGGATTTTGTACAGTCAACTGACGTGATCGCACGTTCTTGTAGAAATGCGAGGGAAAAGTTCGATGTTTTGAGGCGTTGTTCCACATCATATCGACGGTTTTTGGATGTGATAAGAGGTTCCCCTATTTGAAATCTAATGCCGTTTGATCAAACATGATTTGCCCGAAAACCCTTACTCGATTGATGTGACCACTATAGTTTGGCACATCAATGCATCAAAATCTCCAACGATTACAATAGGTAAACGCGTTTTCTCGAAATATCGTAAGATCAAATCGTTTTAAACACTTACCCTCATATTCATAAAAATTAACCAAGGTTCGCTAAACCTTTTTTAGTTAAAATATTTTTTGTCATTAGCACTTATAAAATTTGACATTGCAAGAACAAGACATGGCGAACGCCGCCCACCAGTGTTGCCAGTAAGTCACACCTCTCCCTTTTTTTAGAGATTTTAGTATCTTACAAAATTTCTTATTCGCTGAAAAATCAAGGTTTATTTTTCAATTATGAAATGTACTATGATTGTAAATTATTTACTATTTAGTACCTACTCATATAGGTTTAGCAAAGTTTTTTATTTTTTTTTATAAATAAAAATTATCATAATTAAAATATATATTTACCCCCAAGTATATATTTTAATTATGATAATTTTTAAGCAAAACTTATAACATTAATAACGCATAAAATATAAACTAAACGTCAACTTGGCGTGACAAAAAAACAAACAACAAAGCGTGGATGTTTGTTACCTTTTCACGCAAAAACTACTTGACGAATCATCATGAAACTTTGTACACATATCCTGGGAGGTACTAGAAGTAACATAGGGTACCTTTCATCCCGGAAAAAAGTAATGTTCCCGTGGGATACGCGAGCGAAGCCGCGGGAAAAAGCTAGTTTATAATATTAGTAAGGATAGAGGTAAAATATTAAAAGAGGAAGAGAAAATATAAACATGAAAAAGATAGAAAACATTAATATCTATATGTCTTTATTGGAGACCAGAATTTCATTATATTGGTGACACATTCTAACAATGCTACACATGAAATTATATGCCTTTGACTTTTTTCCATATATCGCTAAAAAGAATTTCGCACAGAACCATCATCTTTCCTAGAAGTACATACTTACCACTAAGTGACAGTAATAATTTTACCACTTGATATTAGTTGCGTACGGGGTTCTCCTCACGTTCTCTATTATCAGTGTGCAGAACTGCAGACGCCTATTTTATTGCATATCGTTTATCATTTAGGTATATTTTATTATTTTTATAATGTTGTAAGGACTGGGCAAAGACCATATTGCCCACCATTGTTTTTAATACTAGATATATTCTTCTTCTTCTGCATTTTCCCACTCTTATTTGGGGTCAGCACAGTACGTCAGTTTTATCCATCTTCCTGACTGGATTCAAATTGTTTGTTGCTCTCTTCCTACCCATATTAGGTCGTCATCAGGTTTTTTAGTCTCCACTGCAGGAGCACGAGCCTCTCTGTACTACCAGAGCCATATATTAGCCAGAGCAGTCAGAGGATTTACCCACGCTGGCTAGACATAAGCTTTGTTTAGCTTGTATTTCCTAAGTCGCCTTCTACGACATCCACGGAATACGGCTAAATAATAAATCATTAATTACATAATTTATTTCTAATGTGTAAAGATGTTAATTTGTAGTAAAGTGTATAATTGTATATATCTTATACAAATCATTTTACAAATACCTACATAGGCATAGGTATAGGCACAGAGTACCTAATAAAATTCTACGTACAAGTAAAGGTATAACAAAAAAAGAAGACGAGTGTTTTAAAGCTTTTAATTTTTGTACATTGTTAAATGTATTAGTATTGAAAATAAAATCATAAACTGTTATTTTTAGCGAATCTGATAAAACATACACAACTGCGACGGTAGATAATTAACTAAAAAAATCACATAAATACTTAACAGCCGGTATGTAAATGCACGAAACAATTATATATAATATTTATTTCTAATGTGTAAAGATGTTAATTTGTAGTAAAGTGTATAATTGTATATATCTTATACAAATCATTTTACAAATACCTACAAACTTATACAATGTAAGTATAGGCACAGAGTACCTAATAAAATTCTACGTACAAGTAAAGGTATAACAAAAAGAGAAGACGAGTGTTTTAAAGCTTTTAATTTTTGTACATTGTTAAATGTATTAGTATTGAAAATAAAATCATAAACTGTTATTTTTAGCGAATCTGATAAAACATACACAACTGCGACGGTAGATAATTAACTAAAAAAATCACATAAATACTTAACAGCCGGTATGTAAATGCACGAAACAATTATATATAATATTTACAATTCATATTTTATATTAAGTCTACTCTTTGAATAGAATGGATAAAATAATTTATGAACACTTTTATCTAAACTTATGAAAGAAACAATTAAAATTAAAAACTACATTCGAATCGAATTTGACTCTATTTATTTATACGTTAAAATAAACGGAATACTTTTTGTTCTTACTTCTAATAACATAGCCTAGGTTTGCTCTAAAATATCCACAAATGTAGCAAAATGTGATTATCATTACAATTAAATATAACATATACAAGTAACTAGAATACTAAGGATAGTCCACAAACCACAAGGGACATTTCTACTAGGTATTTAAAATATCTAGATATTTTAGAGAAATATAAATGGCAACATGTATTCACAAAAATGTAATGTAGGTACTTAAATATTATTGTTAATGATTAAATTTTTAACAAAAAAAACAACCGACTTCAATTTTTTTTAGGAGTTTCTTCTATTTATCCAAAGTTCTTAATCATATTATTATCTTCACCAAATCAAAATAGGACCATCTTGGTAGTAAAGGCTTTCAAATAAAAAAAGAATTATCAAAATCGGTTTACAATTGGCAATGATATCGCGTAACAAACATACATAACAACAAAAACATACAGTCTAATTGATAACCTCCTCCTTCTTTGAAGTCGGTTAAAAAATTTGGTACTAATCATATCAACTTAAGAAGTTATTGAGGAAAGCACATAGAACATAGATTTTTAAACTAATGAAGGTTATTAAATGTTTCATAAAATATACTAAAAACTACCTACTCTCATTTGAAATATCAAAATAGTAGGTACAAATTACATTCTAGCCTAAAACAGGTAGGCTCATAGATTTAACATTGTAACAGATTGTCTAGACTCAAATGTATGTTCGTCATGTCAATACTAATATGACTTATTACAAAATTCATAAAATTAAATTGTAATAAATAATTGAAATTTCGAAGCTTAAAATGTGGAGCTGGCGCAAGATGGTACGGATAATCTGGCTTATTACAAATGAGGAGGTCCTGTAGTAGGAGAGAAAAGGTGCATTCTAGATATCATAGAGAATAGACAAGGAAAGATGTTAACGACGTTAAGATTTCATAAAGACTATCATTTATCACGTCAGGAAAGTTGCTGGGAGAAACTGGATTGCGATGGCCAATGACAGAGCAAGATGGCGCAGACAAAGGGAGGCTTATGCCCAGTAGTGGGTACCTGAAAGCTGTTGATGATGATGATGAACATTTAAGGAAAGACAGAAGGGCAAAGAGGACCAAGAGGACTGAGGCATAGCTACATGAAACAGATAAAGGAGAAGGTGAACGTCGTGTCGTACAACGAAGTAAATCAACTGGCGGATGAGACAGAAAAATGGAAAATAATTCATACTCTACCGACAAGAGCACTAAAATAGCTTAAAAAATCTCTAATACGGGTATAGTTAGATAATTAGAATTTTGCAGAAATTGATTTCAAATAATATTAGAGATAAATTTATCTATTTTAAGTTTTGTCCTACCTTAATAGGTAATACCCACAGAGAAGCAAATCAATTAATAGGACTCGATAACTGAACCTACCATGAAATTGTCAATGTGGACTATCCTTGAATTAAGTATAAAATAATCTCCATAGCGTGAAAAGTAGGCAAGTTACTACAGTTTTGGTAAATCTACGTACAAAGGTGTTCAATCAATACAATGTGCACTTCATATAAACACGAACAGTCTAAAAAATACATGTAAGTACAATTGAATATTAGCCTTATACTCATACGCATAAGAATGTTTACTGTGTATGCATATTAAACCGTACTTCTAACTAATTCACTATTATATTCCACAGATCGCTCCATAAATCGACTAAATATTTGGAGATCACAAAACTATCCCTAATACTTACAATGTGTTTTGTCTCTCTGAGAAGATCCAGTATGTTTAACATGGTACGCACAATGTTTTGTATGCAACTATACTAGACGCCAGAATGTGTATTCTACATATTTTAAATATACCTATGTTATTTACGTGTGTAAAATATGGAGAGGAAAGCTTAATAAATGTCAAAAAAATATACTGAAACTATTTTAAGGGTAGAATAGAATAGAACAGCTTTCCCCAAGGAACATAATATATCAAAATATGAAAAATATTTTTTGGCTTTCCATACAAACTCGGATCAGCTCTGATCGGTCAACTTGTATGGGTGGCCAAAAATAATTTTTCATATATTGATATATGTTCCTTGAGGAAAAATTGTTTAGTATCATGGACTGAATCCACCCTTAAAATAGTTAAAGTCTTTATAGCTTCTGATAAAACTAAAACAGAAGAATTTTTTAAGCGGCTACTAAGGTAGGTAAGTACAGAATATTTTTGGGTTAAGTTAACTTACATGTACCTATAAACAGATACGCATGCATATGTTTAAAATTTACAAAAATAAGTAATATCTATTTTATTTATTAAACGTAGAGGTAGACACAATTATTTCTTAAATATGGATGAAACTATAATATCAGATATGAACTTTCTCAGAGATGACGTGGTAAACCTTTTAAGTCACGAACAATAGATAATATATCATGCATACACTCTACTCATAGCTACTCATTTATAAATAAACCGGCCAAGTGTGAGTTAAACTTGCGTGGAGAGGGTTCCGTACAATTGATTGAATTCTTATAGGTTTTCCTGTAATCTTCAAGCAATGAACTATATTTTGTATTTTTTTCAAAATTTTAGGCTCAGTAGTTTCGCAGGTCAGGAGGGGGGGGGGGGGGGGGGCATGGTCAATTTTCTTCTTCTTTGATGAATAAAATCAAAATTATTTATAATTATAACAAAAATATTTATTTCTAAGAATATATTTGAGATCCCTTTCATTTGATATGACACAGTAACACACGGTTTGCAAAACTTTTTTTTTCAATTTCCTAATTTATCCCCCGAAAATGACCCTAATTAAAAAAAAAATATTTATTTACTTTGTTCATATGTGTTTGGGTCATAGGATTTCACCATCCTACCAAATTTCACCTGGTTCGGTCCAGTAGATTCAGAGCAAATTGGCTGTGACAGACGGACGGACAGACAAACGCACGAGTGATCCTATAAGAGTTCCGTTTTTTCATTTTTTGTACGGAACCCTAAAAAAATAATATGTATTTTTGAATTATGATAGGTTATGTAAACTAATCGTAATAAAGATTGGCATTTACACCACCAGCTAAGTCTTTGGTGCAAGTTCAGTCTATAATACTGAATAACTTTCCATAAAAATAACACAATACGGAAAAAACACATTATCCTCCCATTCAAGTGAGCTTTCAGCAGAACAGATGAGGTCGATATTTTTTTTAATTTTCTTTCTTTTTTGTACGGAAAGTAGTTCAGAATCATAGACCAAACTCAAAGTTAGCCTGATAGATTTAACCAGGTATTATCAGTTTCAGGTATTTGCGCATTTTATTGTATTCTCTTATATTGTATTCTATACAGGGTCTAACAAAATATACTGAAACAATTTTAAGGGTGAATTCAGTCCATGAAACTGAACAACTTTCCCCAAGGAACATATATCGAAATATAAAAAATATTTTTTAGTTTCCCATACAAGTAGACCGAACAGCTGATCCGAGTTTGCATGGAGAGCAAAAAATATTTTTCATTTTTCGATATATGTTCTTTGGGAAAAGTTGTTCAGTATCATAGAGTGAATTCACCCTTAAAATAGTTTCAGTATATTTTGTTAGGCGTTATATATTGTATTGTATTCTCTTCTTCTCGCGATGGCCCAAGAATACGACACGAATGTCACGACAAGTAAATTACTGATTGTTCTTTTCAGTAAATTCAAGGACTTTCTCAATTACCTAGTTAATTAAAAATAAAATAAAATACTAACTTAACTATTTCATATATCGTGTGTCATCTGTTTAATTTTAAATAAATTTATATATTGAGTTATTAATTAATTCATTATTGGTTTGTTAAATTAAAAAAATGCTCGGGTAAATAAATAACACACAGTGGCAACACTCCCAATTGATGACGTATTCTTAGGTCAATCACTTGATCAGCTGTCACGGGAAGAGAATACCTTGTTTTAATATACCATGGATTTAACTATAGATGATGTTGTGATAAGTAGTGTGCATGCATTTCCAACGGCTTTGCTATACAATACGTATGTCTCACTATGCGTCCGATTGTATCACAATACGTCTTATAGCGTCGCTGTGCGTTCTAGTAGCCGTCTTGTACCTGTAAGTAATATGATATTTTTTTAAAAATAATGAACACATGGAAATTTCGTGAGGATTGTACTTATAAATAAGTTTAAAAAAAAAAAATTAAACAAGCTTTTATTTTGAGGCTTGAAACTACTCTACGCCCGCGACGGATTCAGTCCGTCTCTTTGACAAACTCTACGTGTGATAGAGATAGCTGTAGTTTCAAGGCTAAGAACTATCGAGACAAATGTACTCGTAATAATCCCAAACTCTATACCGTCCTATTATAAAACCAGGACTAACTTTGTTACTAGGTTTAAACCATTACCCGCCCAAATCAAATTGACATCTAGTAATATCACACTATCTCAGCTGTTAATGTCAACTTGATTTGGGCGGATAATGGTTTAAACGTAGTAACAAAGTTAGTCCTGTTTTTATAATAAGACGGAATGGGGTTGCATCGTTTTATTACAGGGTTCATAGCCACCATAATCAGATCAGCTTCTTGACATACTAATATGGCATTGTAAATCTTATTAACATTAGCATATAAAATTTAATTTCAATTAGAAACCGGGAAGTGGCTCAAATTTAACTTGCAAGATTTGACCAAAAAACCAAAAAACAACAAACAGGTCAAGAAAAATATAGCCGTGCCTTGTGGGTCTTCCTGTGGATGTCATAAGATGCCACTAAAGGACTAATCACAAACATTTTGTGCTACAACTGCATTCCTAAGAAGGCTTTCAAAACTGAGCGGCGGCCGGTAGTCAAATTTTTCGCACAAATGCAAAATAGCCAAATCATTTAAACTGTTTCGGCTATTTCTTCTCTACTTCGCAAGGTCTTTGGCATCCTTGGGTGACCATTGATATACATATTATATCTGGAGAAGACAAAGCGGGAAAGCACGCCCCGGAATTTGAAGCAGCACTGCCGGGGATTCAACTGGGAACGCGCTAAGATGAAGAAGAAGGGCAAGATAAATAAAAGCTCGTAAAAAGTACACTTACCTTGTTGTTACGTTCTCCCGTGACACGATCGACAGCAGTAGTCTGTGTAGTAAGGATAGTGGCAAAGGCGCGCTTGCACCGCCAATGCGCAGTTGCTCAACTTATCTGCGCATTCGCCTGCACAAACACAAGAAGTCATTACATTAGTACTCTGTGAGCTGAGACTTCGCGTGTTTGTCTTTGCATCCTCTCACATACTGACCCCTTGAAGTTTATTTGATGAAAAAGTTGTTCAGACAAAAAAATGCGTCGTAATAAGGGTAAGTAACAAAAAATTTTTGAAATTTTTAAACCTACCTACTTTGCGAAACGGCTGAAATACGATATTTTTTTACGTTTTCAACCCCCATATTTCTGCCATGTTGAAAAATTTTGAAAAACTGGCTTGACAAAAAAATCTACATAATTATCGAACCTGCTCACAAAATTTCACGAGAATCGGTTGAGAGAACAACCTGAAGGCGAGAACAACTAGAAAACTGGAATTCGGACACACGAAAGAATGTTTGCCGAAGCTGAAACGGAGATCTTCGATTGCTTCGCTCACTCGATCATCTCTTGCAGTTCAGCAAAGTTATAGCAACTTTTTTAGACCAAGAAAATGCAACTTTTTATGTTTGATTGTTGCCAAATAATTTGTTGTTTATTTATTTCACCTTTAAGTCCATAGACCATTTAGTTTTGTCTACCCCGTAATAAATATACGTGACAATGTAGATATGGATGTAATACATGTATATTATATAGTTTATACATGTATGTTTGTATGCACTATATGTATATTTTTGGATCAAATAGCACCTATTTTGCTAAGACAAGAATCGAGACCTAGTAAAAGCCTAGTTAACTTAGAAGACTATTTTTTCATTCTGAAGCTATACAGGTACTTTAAGTACCTTCAATAAAATATTTAATAAGATGCTGTACGTCAATTATGACAAAATAAAATATTTTTTACCTGATTGTGACCTATCTTTGAAGTTTTGTGTGTTATGGCTTTGGTGTCTCGTCACTCTCTGTGTATCTATAACTGAAACAATAAAAGAACGTTAGTAATGATAGTTATTTTAGTATGAGAAATTATGTGTTTTCTAAGTACAATAAAGTTATTACAAACAAACAAATAAACAAAATATATGATCATAGTTCCAGTATTATTTGCCGTGTGGTTTCTGGCCTAGAATATAGGACCACTACATTTCTTCCTGGGGATGTTGTAGGAGGCGACTAAACGACAAAGCTCTTACATCTTGTGTTATAACTGCATTCCCAAGGAAAGTTGTAAAACTTTTTGCACGAATGCATTCCTAAGGAGGGTTGGTGTCAGGCGGCTGGCCGTAAAATTTTCAGCCAAATATTTATTCAGCGTGGAGAATATGACAGACTCACATGCTGTCTCGACCCCACGTAAAGTGGGGTAAGGTAAGGAGGAATAAGAAAGAAGAAGTTTTAGTATTAAGAGAGAGCTGGTTGGCATCAATTAAGAGATTATAATAGTCTGTGAACAGCAATCGGCGGAAGAAGACTATGACTTCTTGTTACTTTCATTTTTCATTTTGTATCTTACTTATACTTTTTGTATCTTTACCTTCCTACCTCCATATTCATAAAAATCTGATCTTTTGAAATCAGTTTAAAGTAAAAAGTAAGTTACAAGTACTTTAGATGTGCTGATTTCTTCAGTCAAATACGTAAAGAGTCTCGAGTGTTCCACTGTTACTCGTATCCAGTGGTCAAATCTATCAATCGATTAGATTCCGCCATTTAGTACATTCTAATCCACTCCTATAAATCGATTGGGGACTGAATTAGAGTAGAACCCCCTGTTCCACTCCAATTCTGACTTCAAAACAGGGATATTAATGTGTTCCTGGTGACTTCTAGAATTTTATTCCTGTGTTGCTTTTATCGTAAAAAGGCGAGCCTTTATATTTTAAGGTCTTTTATAAAAACCGATTGACTTACCATTAGGAACTGGCTGGATATCTACTGGTATACTGGGCTTGGTTGAACACCTTTCTGGCACGCAAGAGCGTTTAGCAGGAGGACGTAATCCGGCACACTCTGAATCCCGAGCTGCCCCAGCGGAGCCTTCTACGCCGCCTCTGGCGCACCAGACGGTACGGGATTGGATTCCCGCTTCGCAAGGACCTTGGCACTAAAAGCAGTAAGTAACTAAGTATCGTAATAAATAAATAAGGGCTTTATGTTAATTTTGTCAGGTTCTCTTTTTGGTTGTTAACTTAAAATTATTTATTTTTAAGTAAGTAGATAATTTTTGTACAATTAAATCATTCATTATCAATAGTTCTGATCATTTTGTGACTCTGTCACACCAAACAACCTGTCATTGTTTTGATTTTCGTTTTTTTGATCACTAAAGGCCTTTGGATCTTGCAATCAATAAGTAGTTCTTTATACTCCTAAGGGGATGAAAGTATAATAGTAGTGCGCTCGTAGTGCTTGTAGCATGCAACGTCAAAGCTCGAACCTTATAACTACCAGAGAAGATGGAATTATTATAGGCAGGGCTTGGTTTTCATGCGCAATGATGCAGGTTATTTAGCCCAGTAAGTATATTCCAATGCAGACTTAGACTTTGTCATGTATGGGTTTAATGGCGGATAAAATTAGGGTTGGGACATATCTGCCAGCACGGAACAGCATTTTCCTATGCTGCTTTCCTTTTCTGTGATCACTCTTCTTACCTCTGTCCAGTCACTGAGATACCACGACGGAGCGCAGGTACCTCCACAGCTCCTCTCAGTCTCGGGCTTGTTACCCTTGCAGGCGGTGTCTCGCAACCTCCGGCCGTTGCCACTCATACAAAGAACCCCTCGGACCTGACGCCCGTCGCACTCCGCTGAACATGCTGACCATTCACCTATGCATGCATAGTAGAACAATTAAAAGAGAGTCTTATAGGTACATAGTTTATGGGTTGTGATCATTACGTGGAATAAAACAGACACAAAGATTTTGTTGAGGAAGTCATCCACTTTTCCGAGAAAATCCTTGTAATAACAAGAACATCTATAAATAAAAAGGGAACTGAATGACCGATCTGTCCAGCCCTGTCCGACTAAATCTGTCTCGATCGTAGGGAAAATAATAAGAGAAGTGGGAGTTTTGCGCGTTTTGCGTTGTTTTTCCATTTCAAAATTATAGAAATTTATGGAATATTAAATAAATAAAAATCATAACAGATAAAATTTAATCATATTGAAATCCCACACTCATATTAATATTAAATTAATTATATCCAGGGCAGTAAATAACGATAAATAAACATTTTGTTCATATTAGTAAAAATGATTGTCTTTTTAATTTATTTGCGGTTAGCTGTAATCACCAAACACTAATTACACTTCAGATGTTTGGCATAAAATCAAAACCATTTTTTATTTGGCGCCAATTTAAAGATGAACTCGGCATCGTATTAGTTACAAGTAGTGTTTCAACAGAAGACAATAATGATATCAATATCATGCCAAAACTAGATTCAAGTGAAACGGTTAATCATCATTATTTTTTAGACATTGACATTGTTAGGGCGTTCAGTGACATAGAGAAATAAAGATAGAATTGGCATTGTGCGTGCGTATTTTTGGCAGGCGTTTATTGACTTAATTAACCAGATGAAAACAAAAAGTGGTTACAAATTAAAAGGCAACATCGAACACTAATGAACTCTAATAAGGTAAGTGACTGGAGTTCATTGATATGTAGTGATTAAGTCGTGCTAAAGAACGAATATAGCCATAATTTGAGTGAATATGATTGAGTAAAGAATGTGTGGCCAATACATGTCATAAATCTAGTTAAAATTACAAACATGAAAATAAACAGTCGATTTCATTCAGAAACAGGTTTTTTATAAGTTCCTTTAAAATCGAAATGAACACTACCAATATAAAAACGTGTGTGTGATTTCTATTTATTATTGTTTTTAGGGTTTCGTAGTCCACAAGGAACCCTTATAGTTTCGTCATGTCCGTCCGTCCGTCCGTCTGTCCGTCAGGACTCGTACTCCGCCGCTACTGCACCGATTGTCACGAAAATTGGTGGAGAGATAGATATTGAAGTTCTAAAAGTTGCTTTTTCAAAATTATGAAAAAATGTTTTTTTTTTCAGCCGTCCCATACAACGAAAAGTGAATTTAAAAAATTAAATTGGACTAACCCCAACGTGTGGGGTATCGTTGAAAAGGTCTTTTAAAATGCAACAAAAACTGCTTTGAAACTATGTAGATCAAACCCCCCAGTCTTGAGATAATCTAATACAAAGTTAAAATTTGAGGTGTCCCCCCACCGTAACTTTTGAAATATTACTTAAATAATTCTGAAAAAAATGTGGTATATACGTCAAAGTATGTCCTTTCAATTAAAATTATAGCGGTCTCGGTATCATAGATAGTTATTTTTTAATACGTCATAAATCGTAAACCGCAATTTACCTTTAGATACAGATACAGATACACTATCACGTCTTTATCCCTAACGGGGTAGACAGAGCCAAGGGCGGTAAAGCCCAGGCCACTTTTAGCGTAATGGTGGGCATGAAGGTGGAAAAGGGAAATCATATTAGAGATGGGTTGCTAACCGCATCGCCTATTCATATGATTCAGATTCTCGCCCATTCCCTCGATCGGCTTTTACGATCTGCACGGGAAGAGAAGCAGCTGGTACATTCTACGTTTTTTCTTTTCTCCCAGACCAGCAAAGAAGAACCTTACCTTTAGAAATTTGATATTATGTTACTTGCTGCTACGGCACCCTTCATGGGTGAGTCCGACTCGCACTTGGCCGCTTTTTTTAACGTGGCACAATAATATTTTTTTAACAAACATAATTTAATATAATATTAATAAAGTTTAAATTGAACCAATTTTTGTTCTGACATTATTTTTACAGCTTTTCTATTATTTTTGCGAAATCACATTAAATTAAAAAATTATACATTTTCAAATCAATTACCATTAAACCACTGAGCATCACAGCGCTTCCTTGGGGCACAGGACTGTGTAGATGGAGGTGCGATGTGGGCAGCACAGCCTGATGGGTCAATGCAGCGGACTCCACGAGACTTGACGCCGCCACCTAAGCACCAGCCAACGCACTGGAGGAAAGATGAGGAGGATCAGGCAGGTAAATTTTGGTAAATGATGGTAAAGATATACTTAAAAATGATGGATATCACCTTTAGTTTTATGATAAAACAGAATAATTCAAGCCTGCCTAATAGCATACAACTATCACTACAATCAACTTTACTCATTGGTTAATTTTCTTTAAGAACGATATAAATGTATAACGATACAAAAAGATTTATTAATGAAGTAATTTTAAAATTAAGTAGATATAGTAAAACAACGTAAATAAATAATCAAAAGTAATTAAGTTAAATAATTTTTGTCGCAGCAAATTGTGAAAGTTAATTTTTTTGCAGCAATTACGTACCTCTGACCATTCCGTATATAACCAGCCACCAGGGGCACTGTGACTGTAATTTGAAGACAACACTGGAGTGACTTCTTTCGTAACCGGTCCTCCTGTCAGAGATATGATTGGGCCATCGCGGAAAGTGTCTGTGCGGTCTTTGGGTCGCACTTGTCTTCGGGCATCAAGCCTTGGGCTGCTAGTGACAGCTTTGGGAGCAGTACCATCGCAGTTAGGAATATCACATAGTTCACTGCTTGGAGGCATCGGCAGAGGACATTTCTGATCACTTATCTGGAAAAAATATTTCAATTTAGTAAAATTAAGAAAAGAAACCTAATACCTAATAAATTTGAATGTTGCAGAACCATACCTTAATAATACCTCGAGCATGATCTTGGACACATCCAACAATTCGAGTTCGTTGAGCGGGACCGCATAGAGGACAAGGGCCCCAAGCTGCCGCTCTCCATCTCGGAGGACAAGGCGCTCCACCACATCGTCGTCTTCTAGACGGTGGAGGAGTCCCTGAACAATAAGCTGAAGAGACTTCTTTATCACCTGTCTCGGTCAATTCCACACATCTAAACTTCCCGACCTGAAGGCCACCGCCACAACTTCTCGAGCAAGGCGAAAACGATAGTATCTTCCACACAAATTTTCTGCCACCGATAATATTGCTATCGATTTGAGATTTAGCCTCCAGGTTTTTGAAATCTGGTCGCTTCATCAAGGAAGTTTCAGATTTCGGATCGAGGTCCTTACGGGACTCGGCGATGTGGTGTCGATGGTGCCGTGTCATCGGATGACGCGGTGGATCATTGTTCGTTATCGGTATATCGTTACTTTCGTCAGGTCCGTCTGTTAGAAACTCATACTTTATAGTCGGATTTGGTTGTGTGTAGAGTATCTGAAAGCATACAAGTAGCATTTATATGATTTGATTAGATATGGATTTTAGACTGGTATAATGTATATTTATAGCTTTCTTAAAAGTTCGTAATATACTAACCATAATATCGATTGAGTTATGAATAGGTCCAAGAGCGAAGACATTGTCCAAACTGGCCATACGAGTGTATACAAATCTTGCACCAGCAGCCTCATAGGTACCTGGCGCACTCACAGCAAATTCACCATTCATGATGTAAGATCCGTTTGTAACTTTTAACGCTGAAACCAATAAAATGCTTATCTTTACCACTATTCGGCGAATTGCTAGACTAGAAGCTTTGGACTACGTCATGCAAATAATTAACTGGCAATTGCAAACGACTTATTCCATTTATCTTGCAATTCAGTGCGTAGGCGACTCGATTGAAGAGAGTGACTGTGATGTTTTAGTGCAATTTGAAGCAATAAATTCGACATCGATCATTACACCAGCATTGCTTTGATTACTGAGACTAATGATATAGTAAAACTGCTGCTGGTATCAGTGAACGTTGGATTCGTTGATCTATGTAACTTCTTCTGTCTTAAATGAAATCGTTCTTAAATTAGTTGAATATAGTTTTTGGTGAGACTTTCGTAAAGTCCTAACTATGAACGATTTTGGAGATAAAGAGTTGCGCATCTAGATGTGGGAATATTTCAACTATCATCTATCTACCATCGCAGAAGACTATACCACACGGGGTTTAATAAAGAGATACCTCTATGAGGTAAGCGCCTTGAAGAATTGATGGCATATGCCGAGTCGCGCTATCCGTACATACTCAAACTAAACAGCAGCTACGATGGCGTCAGCTGTAGTACGCATACCTGTAGATGCATGGGGTTTACCAGTAATGGCATTGTGAGAAACCAGATAATGAACTCACCGATATAGTTCTCACTGGGTACAATCTCGGAGACATTGAGCCGGCAGGCACCACGTGGCACTGTTGTTACATACGAGTAGCCCAGCGGTAGCCGTGGCCGGGAGAACAGCCCTGACACCAGCCGCCGTCCACAGCGGACGTCGCGGTTGGCTGTTGATGCTAATACTTCTCGTCCAACCACCTGTAAACAATCAACAAAATCCATGTAAATAGAGCTACATATTATGTTATTACAGATTGATCATTAAGTGGGGTAATTGATGAGAGGAGTGGATAGGTCCCGGATCCTCGTCCTATATCCATGACCTATGTCTCCATGTGTTTTCTGAGTTTGGTGGTCTAGAACGTACTCCTTCTGACCCCACGTCTACATATTCCCATGGCCTGGTGCCATAAAAGTAATAGATTAAAAGATTATCAGAACATAAAGCTGCGCATTTAATGGTAAGTATTACTCGTTCATATGGGTTGTTTCTTCATTCTTCTAGCCTTTTCTAACTCATACATTTCCATGACTGTCGTGTTCTCGCAGTAAACATACAATTACAATGTGAACTAAATGGTTCTACGGGTATGATTACGAAAATTATGAAATAGAATATGAAATTGCACAAAATGATTTTGCAAATTGTTAAACGTGTGCAGAAAGTAATTGCCGCAAATAGGAAACTCATTTGAACGGTATGCAAAAGGTGAATTTTGCACGCACATCTATAGCTTGGATTGGCCTCATACCCGTTAATCCGTTGTTTTCACCCCTTGCCTCTATGTAACTCAAAAGTCATCATTGAGTGACTGAAAGAATGTTTCTTTAAAAACGCTTCTTAAAAATCCAAATCTATAAATAGGAAAATTCATCTACGTTCGGTGCGACATTTAGTAGTTGCCAAATTGTTTTGATTGAAAGTAAACACGTTGCCACAAACTATGTGATGCTTACCTTTCTTTCATTATGCATTTCAATATTTTGAGAATAAATAACTGGTTTGGATTTTTTGTCAGATAAGATAAAATTATATGCACAATAAAATGGTCGACAAAATACATTTCCGTGTAATTTCACCGCTCCTCACCGCGCTGAAAAGTATAATTAGACCCTACATCTAGTCCTTAGGCAGATTTAGGATCTAATCGCAATGTTAAAGGTAATTTCTGGCCAGTGTTAAACTAAGTCCTAGTGTTATACCAGAAAGTAACTGTATCCGCATTTCTAGTTATTTTGATTTTGCTCAGAAATTTTGTACGGTGATACACTTCAACGGTAAATGGGTGCGGTACTCGTGTATGATTCGAGTCTTACACGGCTCGAGGATTAACTTGTCAGTGTGGCGGTCTACAATTTCACGCGTGTTGTGATATGCGGGCGCGACTGACTTGCAGAACAGTAAGGATAAATTAAAGGATTTTAAAGCAATAAAAATATACTAAGATCCGATAAACTGTAACTAATAGAAGCACCTATAAACTCTCGATATGCGACAAATTAAATAAGTATATTAATTTATTGCAAATATTCACGCTGAATTGGAGAAATTCTATCTGTCATCTTAGTACATTCCCAGTACTCAGCTTCTTCTTCTCTTAACGTGTCGATGTTTAAAATTAAATATTTCTCTAGACCAGTATTGAGTGACCTGTACTGCGTAAGGGCTTGCACCGTACAGGTCCTCCAGCGTGCAGGTATCAGGGCACGCTGGGCAGCTCAGTAGGTGTGTCATAGTCAACATCCTCAGCTGTAATGCTGTGAAGCCTGGGTTCCGCTTTTCGATTTTTTCTTCTTCACTTGGCCTTGAGCGAGCATCCTTAGTTGTTAGACCATGAATTGAACAAATTATCTATCATAATAAATGTGGCTTTATTATTTTAAACTACTATCTACCAATTAGAAATCATACAATGATGACATTTAATCTTATATGAAGTGTGACTTTGTAATAAAGACTTCGTCAACTAGACGTTACGAATCCTCTAATGCCTCATACCAGCATATCTAAGATTAAAGATTCAACATCTACCGTAAAATCTATAAATGACACCAAACGAGACGTTAAAAGACCATCTTATTCACTCTCTTTTGATCTTTTACTGCTTTTATTTAAGAGGTTGCAAACAAAACAAATATTTACTGCATCAAAATATTAAGGGCATGTGGCTTTGGCTATTTCGTAAGTCTTAATGTGTCACTAATGCGAGTGAAACATTAGTAATGTCAATTTTATGTGGTAGTGGCGTGAGGGTAGAGCTCTATTGGGCGACCGCCCAGGGACACTAGACATTGGGAGCTGTGAGGCGTCAACCATCATCAGAGTTTCTATTATAACATTTTCTTTGGGTTTTTGTTTTTTGTTTATCATTTCAATTTTATTCGATTGCCATTGCTTTTGCATTAAGAATAGGGATGTGAACTAGGTTAAAAATACATTATTTTGTACTGAGAAGAAAATATAAAGTCACAAAATAATGCCACTAGTAACGATCCCAACTATATTGAAAGTCATTTTAGATTTATTATTGCAGAAAAACTGAGAGCGCTATTTGACTCCAAGAAACTATGACGTTGCAGTCCAGTATTTCATACAAATCCCATGGAAAATGCTTGTTTTGAAGTTAAGATAAGAGTAGGTATCTAATTTTTCTTGTTGGGAACTAGCGGATTATGCCACATTTATGGTTATATTAATTTATTTAATCAAACACCTCTAACTTTGACCGCAGTCAGAGAGCAATGGTAATGGGAAAGAGAGGTTAAGTAAAATTTACATTTAACCTTTGTAAATTTTTGCTGAAATCTTTTCAAAATATTATAAATAGTTTTTATTTTTAACAGCAAAGTAAAAGTACAAATTGTACAAAAGATTGATGGGGCAGTGTCTCTGCAGTAATATCGCCCAGGGGCGCACGTAGTGCTCTACCAGTACTGATTTTATGGGCCTACTATTCCCGATAACGACTTCTGAATCTCGTTGGGCGGTACAGAGGCCAATTTGATCGCAATGCAAAGGGAATAACGTGAATCATTTTTGGATAACATGACTTGGTTCTTTGTGTAGCGGCATTTTGAGATGCTTTTTGCTATAACATGAGGTACCTACATGGGAATCAAACAATATTTAGTCATACGACGTTAAGCTTTAGCTGTCTATACTTTCTATATTGCTGGGCGAAAGCCTTTCCTATAAGGGGTTAACTTAAAAAATAATAATAGTTTCATAATAAATAAAAAAGCCTTTTCTTGCATATTTTACAATGGATACGAGTACTATACATTCATGCAAAAATTAGCGACATAATTTTCTTATTTATTTTAATTTATTTAAATAGAAAGCAATGTACTCATACCTCTAATTATTAAATAGGAAATATTAATTAAACATTAGTTTTTGCTATTCAATTAAACTATATATTCAATATAAATATTAAAATATAAATTCAAAATTATACATTTTAAATAAAATAGTTTCATACTTATTTGTAATTATTTTCAAGAAAATTAATCATTTGACAAGTACTATCATATTTATATTAGAAGTATCTATATACAACGTGAAAGGGATATACCCGTAATAAATCAAACCACGGTCTATACTAGACCATTATAGTATAATAAAATTAAAATAATTGCCAAAAAACTAAAATTAATTTTGGTATTTCCATACAAAAGTGTGTGGCGGCCCGGGCGATTTGTATGGGAATGTCGAATTTCTTTTTTGTTTTTTGACTGTTATTTCAATTTCATTATACTTAAATCATCTAGTATAGCCCGTGGTTCGATTTATTACGGGTATGTCGTTTCCACTTTGTATATCTGAATATTTTTGTGAAATTTAAAAAGCATGATGAATTAGTACATCATTTATTTTTGATTTAATAGTTACATAGAATCTTTTACAGCTTTTTTTAAGCTTTTATTTAGTTTCACCTGTCCCGTGGTCTTTGTCTGTAATCAAATCTCGCAAGCTAAATTAGACCCACTTCCCATTATTCGGTTGAGCTGAAACTTCACATACTTGAAATTTGGGTGACAATGCAATATGATGGTACCAATGACCTGATCCCATGATGAAGCCGGAAGGTGGCCACGGCATATCTGTTATAAAACAATAACCCCACCGAGTTTGGGCTTAATTGATTCGACTTGAAAAGCACTTTAACCTTTTAGTTCATTGTTTTAGATTAAAGCTTGTTTTTAAATATATTATTTAAATAATTACCTACTTGTTAGATATCAGTTTTGAAGTCTTCATTGAAGAAATACTACCAATCAAGACAATGTTTGATCAAGGAGGTCGGTGAATGCGACAACCAGTTTTTAATGAATCAAATACGTTTAAGTAACAAGCAGTAGCATTATAGACGCCCCCATAGATGCCCACTCATTATTGTTTAGCTCACGAATTCGGAGCACTTAAAGGTTTAATATATGAGACTTGTCACTTTGTTTTTAGTGTTCCGTACCCAAGAGAAGCCATAAGGATACTGTATAAGAGACTAACACAGCTTAAGAAATGCCATTTAATGGTGATGATTGCAACCAACATTTTAACGTGCCTTCCAAAGCACGGATGAGCTCATGATATGTTAATGCCATTTTCGGTTACCAATCCAAGTTGGACCACATACGAGCCGTGTAGCTTCCGGCCTAGAATGGGACCACTCTTCCTGTGTGTAAGAGGCGACTAAATTAATAATCACAAACATCTCGTGCTACAAATGCATTCCCAAGGAGGATTAAAGTCAGGCAGGCTGTTCGTAAAACTATAGCCATATCATTTAAAGGCCTTTGGCATCCTTGGTTGACATGCGTATTATATTTGGAGGAGACAAAGCGGGAAAACGCACCCCGGGCTCCAAAGCAGCACCGCTGAGGATGCAACCGGGAATGCGCTAAGATTACGAAGAATCCGAGTGTGGACCACGCTAGTTTTGCTTGATTTACCTAAGAATTAGCACTATGCGTACTCCTACTGGACCATAAAACTCCTATTATTACCAAAACTATTTCTGCACTTGATTCAATACAACATTTTGATATTTTATTATGTGCAATAAAGTTTAAGTAAATAAAAAAAGGAAAAACAAAGACATAATTAGTCACCAAATAAAGGAGATACAAAAGGACGTTAATTATTCGTGAGTTTTCTTCAGTGGTACGGACGGAACCCTTCCTGTAGAGTTCAACTCGCACTAAGGCATCTATATTAACTTTGTGCTCACCGCTGTATGTCAATAAAAATACTTCAAGAACCATTTTAGTCAGAATTAATGTCGTGAAGAATTTTACACTCATTTATTAGCTCTGCCTTAATTAAAATAGTACAGATTCGTCGATACCATTATGAATACCTCAAATAGAGTTAATTGAAATTACAGGTGTTATGACAATTATATATCAATACTGATACGTTCGTCACGGATTTTAATAATTTGTGTCATGGTGACACATTTCGTAATAATTATGATTCAACAGTTTTTGGTTTTTATTAAAATATTATTGCAATAAAAGTTTTCTAGGACGTTCTTTCTTAATGTAAAGAGTTTGAGTTTTTATAGAGTACATCCATAGAAATACACTATGACTTGTATCCAATATGTGTGCATTGTCCCTGCAGAGAGATTATTTTTTAACCGACTTCAAAAAAGGAGGTTATCAATTCGTCGGAATCTTTATTTTATGTATGTTCCCCGATTTTTCGAAGACGCCTGGACCGATTTAAAAAAAAAACTTTTTTTGTTTGAAAGCGTACTTTTCAGGTAGTCTCATAGAAATTTTATCAAAATCGATTAAGTAGTTTGGTTTTTAAACAAAAAAAACTAAAAATATATCGTTTCAGTATACAATTGTTGCGTATTTAGCTTATCTGTGACTGTCCCTTTACTGGTATTGAAGTAGGTTTTTTGTTTTGAAAAAATATCATAAATTATAACAAAATAGGTACACACCTATACGTGTGTATAAAATGGTAATCCAGGTTGTTAGGTCATCGTCTGTTTAGATTAAAAGGATCTCGCCCATAGCCCTAATTTAATAGGAACTAACAAAAACTGGGCGATCCCATTAGATTGATAAAAAACAATCAGTCTACAATCATTCCATGCTGGTCTGGAAAAAAGAAAAAAACTTAAAATGTACCAGCAGCATGCAGATCGCAATAGCCGATCGAGGAAATGGATGACAATCATGTTAATAGGCGATGCGCCTACCGACCCATCACCATTTTCATCCCATGTCCATCTTTTCGCCCACCATGATGGTAAAAGTGGCCTTTGGATCTTGCGTCTCTGATTTTTAAAACAAATTCTAAAGATGGAACCAAAATCAGTAAGGTCCCTGATGATACGAGTTATCATAATTTGGTCCCAACAAAGACGATAATGTAAACAATGAAAAGGTATCTGTTACATGCTTAACTAGAACAGTCGTTGACTTTCCATTATCATACGCGATGAGGTTGCCTGCTGGAAATTATAAATTTATTAGCTTGCTCACTCCCTCGCCGCAGAGGTATTCCAACGTCCAATTTTGTAGTCGTTTAGCTTTCATGTGAACTTTGCAATATTCATCAATACGTCGTTGAGTGAAGGCTTTTCAGGATCAGCTACATCGCTGTTACGATGGTTTACCGTCCTAAGTACTTAAGAAACAATTATGAAACAGCTGACTGAATATTAAATTTAACTGCTGCTTAATTTGTTGTGTTGCGTTAGAACGTGTGTCTCACAAAAAGTTAAAAATAATGTAGGTAAATGTTTTAAAAAAATAAAAAAATTATGTGTGAATTTGTTTGATTTGAGTAAGTGAACTATGCTCGAAACTTATATAGTATTTTTCTCTAGTTCGAAAGTAAAACTTAATCTTTAAGATAAATCCGTTCAGTCTTTGTGCAAAGTGTCGCCAAGTCTTAAACTCCGAACGTGTTTGGATTCTGTTCTGGTTCAGATCAAGTCATTTAAATTTAGACTGTATCTGGTCGATGTCGACTCTGATTCACAATCCAAAGATGCAATTTATTTGAGAAAAATGCCCATTAATAGTGTCTGTAATGAAGACAATGGGATTCCAATTGATGACGTGAGTACGAATTTTATTGGGCTAAAGATTCAGGTCGACTGAACAGCTGAATCAGATAAGTGGGACTCTAAATTAGCCATTCAGCCGTTTATAGGAAGGAGTATTGGGGCGGGTCTAACAGGCCGGGTCAAAACGTGAATTGAATCGCGATTCAGCTTTATATAATTTTTATAAAGTAGGTAGGTATAGAATACCACAAGATCGAGATGGATGGCATACCTTGGATCGCGTATGGATGGAAGGCTGTTGTTACCTTGCCATAAACTATAAAAAATTGAAAAAAAAAAACTGAAGAAGCACAGCTTTAGTACGCGATTGAGAACGAGTTAAAAAGAGACAGTGGGAACGGAACGACCCAGCGCCAGGGGCCCGTATTCAGCAGACGGAATTGCATTGCTACGTTTTCCATAATTTTCAATGTTTATAACAGTCATCGTTTGTTCTACATTCTGTTGCGCGTTCTTGTCGTACGATCTGTTGTGCATTCTAACGCATTTTAGATTTTAATGCACCCTGGCCCAGCGCGTTGCGGCCCGCCCCAATTTGCTCGTTCTTAAGACAAAGGTGGCTGCGAGTGTGGTGGTGGAGCAACTATGCAAACACTTATGTGCAGCAAGCAACTGGGTCGCTTCGCATTTATCATGCAACATTATAATGCTAGTATAAATTGAATAAGTATTACAAAAACATTTACATTGAAGCTCTGTTTCATTGTGGATGATGTAAATATCTCAATTATGACTCAATTTGTTCTGCTAAGTATGTTGTTATAAATACATTCGCTCTGTTATTTACTGTAAAACAGTAGTATGTCCTTTTAGGAAAACGTCCCTAATATACATAGGTACATAAGTTAGCAAATCAAAGTGGCACATGGCTAGAAAAGTAAACATTTAATGGAGCAAAACAGTAGTAATGTAATAGAAGGAAATAATATTAGTAGGAAATCCTCCACCTCCAGCATGCACGTCAGAAGACATTGTTAGGTTGACGACTTGACGGGAAAGCAGTTTATGAGACTGGCTCAGAATCGTAGAAAGAGACGCGAAAAAAGGAAGGCCTAGAAGTAGTGGGTTAATGTGAACATATAATAATGATAGATGGTAATGATGATAAAAATGAAAAAAAAAAAGATTTATTAATAAATCTTTTTCCTAGATTTTAAATTTATGAAGTATTGTAAATGTAGCTGCATAAGTACAATGTTCACGATTTCATTAATAATCAAATATTAGCCACAAATACGAAGAGTAAACAAAAGATTCGTGATTATTCACTTTGGAGGTTTGCGCATGGCTATACGTGAGATCCGTTTGCTAAAAACATACCGACTGCGGATGGCGCCGACATTCCTCGACTCAGACTCAAACAAATGTCTGATTGGAATGGTTCAAAAATCCTATGAAAGAGTTTTCAAATTGTAAATTATGGTATAAATGTAGAAATTGTCTACAAAATGAGATAAAATGCCAGACTAAGAATTTTTATTCGTAATCATCAAAGTTTAGACTTCTAGTCTAAACTAAAGTACTCGTACCTAGTAATTCAATATAATCTGTGTTAAGAGTGGTGACATAGTAATTAAGTAGCTACTTATAATTTTTTTCAGGCAACATAGTGGAATCCGAATAGTGGCTTAGAACAGATAAAAGAAACGTTGGACGGACGTCTACCAATAAGATGGGTTAAATTCGTGGTCAAAGTAACGGCTTGTACCTGGATGACTGAACCATAGGACCAAAACAGGAAGAGGCCTATGCCTATAGCTATGGGAGGAATAAGAGATATTATGATAATGAGAGGAAGGAAATATCAACAGTTGTTTATTACAATTGCACGCGCATAAAATTTTTCAGCGTTTATCAAATGACGTAAAAGGGCGTTCACGAGGTCCTCACAAAACAAATGACGAATCTGTACCCGACAAAGCGTGTGATAATGTTGATTTCCTACCAGTAAAATGAACCATCAATTTCAATGTCAGCCTTTACGACCGGCGAATGAGGTAACCCAACGTTCTTCGTTTTCTTTGAGGAATGTTTATCTGTTTGGGCTTAGGAAAGCATTCCGATGTTATTTCAATTTGATATTCTTTGCGTTAATTCGTGGTTGATACTATTTACATACAAGGTTTTATTAACATTGTTATTTTACATCAAAACTTGCAGATGTAGACTTTGAGCCATTTTTGATTTAATTAAAGTCGAACTAACTTGTCATTTTGGTGACAATGTCAGTATAAAAATTATTTGATTCATCTATACTTTTCCGCAGATAATTGACTATCTGTACTTCATAAACTCTGAAATTAGTGGGCCGATTTTGGTGCGGTTTTCACACACATTTAGAACATTTCTCAAAAAGGTTTACATTTAAAATAACTTCATACCCGTTCGAAGCTGAGCCGATCGCTAGTCTTTATAAAAATCTCTGTTTTATTTTATTCTACAAGGCGTATTGATCATGATCATGAAAATTTATAATAAAGTGTTATACGGTATAGAAATACACAATTTATTATATTATTATTTAATTTATTTATTATTATATATTGAATTGCATATTGAACTTGCATGAGTACATCATTAACTTTATACTTTATTAGTAAATTTAAAATAACGACCGTTGAAAATTGCGTAATATTAATCTAAATAATATATTTAATCTTTAATGTAGCATAAATATGACCTATATTTCTAATAAAGAATTCAAATAATATTAACAGGTCCAATAGAAAATGCATAGTTCAAAAAGAGATCAATAACAAAACGAAGAACAATAAATTGGTCGACTGACCCAAATTGGCAACACAAGTGTTCACAATTTTTTCAATCAGCTCTAGGTGACCACAATCGCTTGAAATTGAGCGTCTAGACGCATGCAATGATATAATTTACACGTATCCGATGATATATTGACCGTTATTAATGTAAACATAAGTACAAACAAGAGCTGTAATTGCATTACTTTCGACGGCCTTCACTCCGCACAATTCTTTTGCAAGCTGCGTAAATGCATCTTACTTCTCGCGCCCTCTAGCGATAACACCCGTGATCTGTAGTCTGAATAACCACTGACCATGAAGCCAGTGGCTTGGTTTAAAATGCTTTCAAAAGAAAAGAGGAGCTCAGGATAAAATGCCACTAGCAAACGATCGCTTCCGCATCCACCAAAAGGAAGAGGTAATTACCGACACTGAATTTATCTCTATAAATGCCATCAATCTAAAAGACTTGTCTAACAATGTTGATAAAATTCACTACACGCGCGTTAATTTGAATAACTTAAATTATATGCATATGTAGAAGACGGTTATCGCATAAATTCTTCTTCTTATTTAAGAGCTTAGTGGCTCTTGTCGGTGGAGTATGCGCCAAACTTCTCGGTTCTCTGCCTTACTTTTTAGTGCTTGATACGATATGACCCCTGCTTTTTCTTTCAGTTGGTCTACATAGCCCTTTCTTGGTCGTCTTGGACCTCTTCTACCTTTTATCTTTCCTTCTAGTATATTTTTAAATAAGGAGTCATGTCGTATTAAGTGACCAATCATTTTCCCCCTCCTATTTTCTATTTCGCCCAGCAGTCTTCTTTTCTCTCCTACTATTTCTAATACTTCCTCATTGGTTTTCCTTTCCATCCAACTGATCTTTTCCATTCACCTCCAGCACCACATCTCGAAAGCTGCTAGCCTGTTACTATCTTTTTTATTCAATATCCACGTTTCGCATCCATAAAGTGCTATGCTAATAAATTAACTAACTTAAATCACACGACTCTATATCCTTACTTCAATTAGTCTCACCTTGTAGATTTCGGACTTCAGACAACCTAAATATGCCTCGCTCATTCTTTCTTTCCCAGTTCCCATTTGACAAAGTACATACGTTACCATAGTTAATGCTAGAGCCAGGAATAACGCAGTGTCAAGGATTTGCAAGTAAAAAAAATGAAATTAAGGTGTCCTGAAGCCAAAGGCTTTATTAGTGAGATAGGGTGCCGTTTACAGGACCGGTTATAACGACTGCTCAGGACGGTACTTGGTCCAAAGGACATCCATTGCTATTCAGAGAGGCAACGCAGCTAGCGTAATCGCAACTTTTTAACCAGGTACAATCCAAAACGGAATTTTAGAGTAAGTTTTTTATTTTATTTTTTTATATAATGAAATACATAAACTTAAAAAAGAAATTAATATTGAATTTTCTTACTTACCAACAAGAAGATCACTAGATGCACTGATGGAATCTGTGCCATTCTGCCAGTGTAATGGTAACTTTGTTCACTCTTAGACTAGACAAAAATTAATTTGTCAGTAAAGAATCATTCGTTATTTCACACTATCGTTGATTCACAGATAAAAGTCTGACATACAAACACTACAATGATGGCATCTTTATCTGAAACTTTATTATAACTTAGGTATATTGATAACACATATTTATGGTATATTAATAACATGTAAAGATAACCTACATTTAGAACTATCACATACCAAATTATGTAAAACAACTTGCGATAAATTATGACAATCGAGTGCATATATTTTTATTTTGTTAAGTACATAATACTCTTCTATATACCTACGTGGCTCTGAAACGTAACCGCTGAAGCCGTAGCTGAAGATTCAACCGGGAATACGCTCGGAGAATGATGATAATACCTACGTAGCTCTAAGTACGCAAAAGGACATACGTATCATCATCATCATTAGGTCTTTTTTTAGTCTCCACTGCAGGAGCACGACCCTCTCTATACTACTAGAGCCATATATTAGCCAGAGAAAAAAAGAAATTAAACATGTTTGTGTATGATGTAGGGACAGAAAAATGGCAATGGTTCAAATACTGTAAAAATTCCTTTGAATTCGTTTGCAGATATGCCTTGTGGCAATAAAACGGCTAGGGTAAACAGACGAGATAACAGTTTAGACTATAGCAATGGCGTCGCGGCGACTGTTTGTGTTCTAACCCGATGATTTTTCTTTGAGCGTTTGGAATGTTGGACATGACATTTCTTAATTTTAGTCTGATCATCCAGCTCGATAGATACATGATGCACGGTTAAGTACTAGTGATCATTTAAATCGCCTAATATCAAAGAGCTATTACGTACTAAAATACTAGAGGATAAACTTTTTTAACTAAAAAGCATTTTCTAGGGGATTTGTGTAAAACCCCAAACCGAGAAGTCTTAAAATAAATAGTTCTTTAGTCAAATAGCGCTCATAATCAGGTTTTTTGAATTATTATCTAAGATCACGTGCAAAAAATATATGACGATTAAAACAAGTGTCATTATTGGTACCGTTTTATTCTTTTATCAGTAAAAAATAGTATTTTTTACTCTATTATATAATTAAAGAGGATTAAATAATAATATAATAAATTTATAGAGAATTTAAATACTCCTTATAATATTAATTTCAGTTACAGTATTGCAAATAAACTCATAAAACTATTTCAATATCAAATTATAAACAATTTATCTACAACGCCATCTATTTTTGTTACATCAATTGCTTATTTTATAAAGCGTAACTAACTGACATTCGTGACGCATACGCAACGTCAATCAATTCGCGACTTTTTATCGCCTACAAATCATGTTCCTGTATTGATCATGTTAAAAATAAACTCGTAAACTGAGCACGTTTAAAACTATATCGTAAACTCTGGAACCATGACCATAAGGTTCAACATTTTAATAAAGAAATACATTTTTAGACGTAACGTACATCTCGGAAAAATGTACTTACTAAACCTTTTCAAGGGCAGGTCATAGTTAAAAGCAAATACTTTTATATCTCCTGCAAATAGATTAACATTATTGATACCGTGTTTACGATGAACTTCACTATATTTTGCGTCACTCCACGTATTTTTAGAAATACTATCTAGGCGGCCATAAATTTCTGATTCTTTCATAATACCTTCTGAAGAATCTCGTGAGATTAAGATATTTTTAAATTTTCCATTCCGAATGTTTGAAAGGTTCAAGATATTAACAATATATTTCATAAATCTTGGCAGACTAAATTGTTGCTATCTCTTATATATTTTATCTAATTGTCTGAAATTTTATAATATTTAAATACGTCTTTCTTTTTAATGGGGCAGACAAAGTATCTTGTGGCTCTAAGCAGACAGAGTTCAAGGCCGCAAGATCAAAATGCCTGTTTTATAGTTATGAACAAGAAATAATAGGAATAGTTTCAATTAAAACAGTGATGGGTTGCTAGCCGCATTGCCTATTAACATGATTCGCATTTTCGCCCATTCCCGCAATCGGCTTCTACGATCTGCGTGAGAAGAGAAGCAGCTGTTGACTTCTAAGATTTTTCTGTTTGCTTAGACCAGCATGGAAGAAATTAATTATATATAAATAAAACGAGCGGGCGAAGTGAGCGAAGTTCTCCAAGTCTACTTGAACAATCCGACGTTTGTATGTAAGTATGTATGTATGTATGTATGTTCGACGATTACTTGAGTATCTTTGTTCGAGGCTTTATAAAATAAAATAGGCGTGTAGAAAAAAATTATATAGCTAATATAATTTTTAAGTTTGAACATGAACTAAATTGGTTGCTGAGATATTTAGTTTGCGATTTCACAGTTCGGGGCAAACGACTAGTATTTAATCATTCATTATAATATTATGATAAGTGATTCTTAAAATCCGTTCCCTGCTTTCAATATACGCCCTTTTCTTTATATATTAAACTTTTCTTAAACAGGTCGACAAGGAATTAGAATTTGGTGACAAGAGCAATCTCTCACAAAAAAAAAAAAACTTATGTTTATATGTATATTTTACGTTTATACGAGTATGTACCTATTGTATTATGTGTTGATTTTACGAAACCTTCTTTAATAAAATTTCGTTATGCCTAAAATTAGTCAGATTTTATATCGATATTAATCTATTCGTGTTAATTGAGTAATCTTATTAAATAATATCTTAGTGTTACGACTATCTTGACCCGCCTTTAATTGATATGGAGACTAGATCAACAAAGTTTTAGTATTTTGTTATTAAATACAATTATGATTTAGGTCACTATTTAGCTCTTTTGCATCCAAATTTTACTATGTTATTAATATTCACTTCAACTCTGTACATTTTACATAGTTACATTACTCTCTTCATCGCAGGGTGAATCCGAGAATTTCGTCGTGAATGGTAATGACGATGTAAAAATGGTAATGATAACAGGTAACGGTGATGATATTAATATTAATAATCCTATATTACATCATTACAATTTGATTGTTATCATTACCATTTTTACATCGTCATTACCATTCACGACGAAATTCTCGGATTCACCCTGCGATGAAGAGAGTAATGTAAAACAATAATTTAGTGATTTTATACAGTCAAATACAGAGTTGAAGTGAATATTAATAACATAGTAAAATTTGGATGCAAAAGAGCTAAATAGTGACCTAAATCATAATTGTATTCAATAACATCGTTATTACCATTTACCGCACCATCTTTTATTTTTAGCACAGTTCCTGTCACCCAAAGGTAGTCTGTAAGAGATTTCCTTGGCGATAAGGCCGCTTATTGAATACTTACCTATACTGATAGACATGGGTAATCTCGACTCCGAGGAGTGTTTCGGCTCACTGAATCTTACTCCGCATCCGGTACCGACTCATCTTAATGATTCCTACTCCCTCATCGGCTCCAGCTCCGAGGTCCGCTAAGTTTCGCTATTGAATCTACAGAATACAGATGTCCTTTCTGGTACCGGTTTCAATACATAATAATATTGACTCTCGACTCCCGATTCCTCCCGAAACGTGGCTCACGAACCGACAGGCGCCACCGGTTCCCGGCGGGACCAACATCGGTGCGGACTCAATAACTCGCGGGAGCCGATAACGATTACCGGGATTTAGTACGGGTATCGGCTCCTGTTGATAAATCGGCTCATTTAAATATTCAAATCCGGAGTTACCCATGTCTAATACTGTACATATTATTGAATATTATTTATATATTTTTGATGCACCAAAGTGGTACTTATCTTGAACAAAATTCAATTTAAAACGCTGTATCTCATCAATTAAGTGTTTCTACTACCATCAAGTATTTTAATTTATCAAACAACAAGTGTATTTATATATTTATTTCATTAAATAAATTAAAATATTGTTATGTTATTTTAAATTTTCATAACATTTTTCATGTCTACTCGTACATGAATGTACTGAGTGAAATGTTTGAATGAGGTGACTTTTGGCAATAAGCCAGCCAAACTATTGTTTTCATAATAATTTTACTACGTCGCGTCGAGACAACCGTGAACATTTTAATGTTTAGTTTCAATAGGAAAGTTACTCGTGAAATACCCCACTGAATTAAAGACATGTTTTATAAATAACATCTTACAGACATAACTATTGCAATATTTTGTTAATTGTGCTTAAAAGATTTGTTTTTGAAGTCCACACTATATACCATTTTTGAAAATAGCACATTTTTTATTTTGTTTTTATATCGACCGACATTGCTTTTATCTCATCATTTAATCTTCATGTAGACAATACGAAACTTATCAACATCTTGCAGGACATTCAAGCTAAGAAAATAAACATTACAATTGTTTTCCGTACCTACCTAAGTGTAATGGAAAGTGTTAAATAGGTATAGTATCTATCATTCATGGCATTCATATATTACAAGGACATACTTATGTATATGACGACCATGCGCAACACTACAAGATAATTCCTGAAAAGGGTAATTTAATTATAGGGCATTTTGCGATAACGATCAATACTAAGCTCAAATGTACTGCGGTAAAAATATTCGTATATATAACTATGAATACTAAGCCGTTTTGATGTGGTTCATTGAGCGATCTTAATTTTCGCGGACTCATTTAAATTCTCAAGGATTAATATGTTTTCATTGATTTATGTTTTTGTTAATCACTTGTGGGTAAAAACCCATGGTTATAAGTCGCTTTGGGTTCCGTAGGTAATGATTTAATTTAGTAGAGGGTTTTTTATACTTAAGAAAAGTAGTGTTATTCTAAATTCTATTACTAAAACACCAAAATATCTCTTTTTTTTTCAATTTAGGAATATAAAGAATCCCTCCTGTAAGTTAAAAAAGTACTTAAACAAAAACGTTACGCGCCAAGACTTAAAAGGTGTAATGTATGGCTAGTAAAGAGCAAAGAAATCCAAACAACGCAGTAAAATAAACGTTACCAAAATCAAGTATTATTTCTGAGTCTAGTAAGCCACTCTGGAGGTTCTGGGTTCGGTTCGGAGCCAGGGCAAATAGAAAACGGTCTTTTTCAAACTGTCCTGGGTCTTTTCTTGGGTGTTTATCTATATATGTAATTATTACCTATAAAATATTTTATCGTTAAGTTAGTATTCCGCTTAAACTTACTTTGAGGCTAGCTCAATCAGGGTGATTTGTAAAAAAAAATGAGAATTATGTATAAGAATTAGTATTAGTAGAGTAATAGTTACTGTTATTCGAGCAGTGGAAATAAGTACTACGTATAGGTTAATTATTATATTATCTTTGTTATAGGTTTAGAAGGTAAGGTTTAGAAGGTACTACGGAACCACAAAACTTCAAAACCTTTGTAAAGGTGGGCGTCTCTACCTTTAATAAATTAACAATAAAATATTTTATTGAAATTTTATGGTCCAGTTTACGAATTCTTACATGTTATACACGGATTACGATTTTTTTTTTACTGTTTATTTATTTTATCATAATGTGATCCTTATTTCTTATCATAATCCAACTGGTGAATATTTCATTTTCGATACTGAAAAAAATAGAGTCCATGATACTAAATTACTTTCTTTAAGGAATATGTAATTTTATTTTATTATATAAATAAGTTTTATTTTATTCTTCGGGGAAAGTTGATAGATAATTTTTTATTACCTGAATTTATCTTTGTTTATCGTAAACCTCTAATTATGAAGATCGGCTTACCGTAATTTTAAATTATTGAAAAAATAAAACTTCTTAACGAATAAAAAAAAATTATGGGCAATCACATACTTAAATATTCAATCATGGCAATCCTAACTTGATATCTATTGTATTCTAAAACACCTATTCAAATGAGGTGTGATTCACAACTTTTTATAATTTAATATGTAGGAATTTAAAACGAGATTTTCTATAACGTTTATCAAGGAGGTAAACGAACACGATTTGCTTTAAGCTATTTTACGAGTATCTCAGATAACGGTAAGAAAAAATGTAGTTTGTTTAGAATATAATAATTTGTCACAAATAAAACCAAAAAAATCAAAAATGATGTTTCGATACTCGTATAAAATAGAGAAGTAACTACCTAACCAGTAATATCTGAATATATAGATAAGAAATCTAACGTTCCCTGAAAAAAGAGAGCTTCAGTAATTGGGATGTGGACTGGGTCCAAAAAATATCATTATTTACTAATCAGAGAAAATAAAAAATACGTAATAATATAATGTTTTATTTTTATTTAGTTATAATTTTAGTGTATAGTTTTTATTTATTTTATTTATATTTTAGGTATTGGTTTAATTTATTTTTAGTTATTATTATAAAATGTTTTATTGTAATTTTTATTGTAAATAAATATAGTAGTCCAAAAATCTTCTTCTTCTTTGCGTGTCGATGGTCTTTTTTGTCTATATTTTGTCAGCCCGGTAGAAGAAGAAGTCCAAAAATACGTATACAATATTTTTTAATAATTAAACTAAAGCCAGAAAAAAATTTGACCATATCTGTATTCCGGCAACAACAAAGATCCTAAATTGACTGAAAGAAGAGTATACAGAGAACGTTCAGTTCAACTTAGATGACTATTATGAGCGGACTATTTATTTAATTTCTTATTGTCTTATTCTGACTGTGACTGTTGTTGGTATAGCATTGTCAAGCTATGTCAGACTCATAGCGACCATAATTCATATTATTAACGTTTCATAAATTATACTTACCGATTTTCGGGGATGAGTTTTCATTCTGTGTGTGAGTATATTAATTCTGAGTTTCGGTGATAATTTGAGTAATTATTAATTAGTGTCTATGAAAAATCAAACCCTCAATATTTGCTATATTGCCACATTTTCTTCTTTCCATGCTTTTAGGCGCAGTCCGTTATCAAGATTGTTTACATCAATGTGCGGAAACCGTGAGATTTTTCTAATAATTACATTATAACAACAATCAACATACATATGTTAGGTGTTAATTACAAGTGACCCACTTAACAATTATTACCGAACTGAATTTTTAGAGCTATTGTTAGTTCAGCCAATTGATGGTTGGTGCAATAAATCAATCAATCAATAAATCAATCAAATCATTTATTTTAGGCAACGTAATATATTAAATACCAAAGAAGTTTAAGTTTATCTTATTTACTGATTGTTTTCCTCTATTTCGGATGGTCTTTAGCATTCTTGGTTATGAATCTAACATCTTGAAGATCATTGATATTATTGGAGAAGAAAAAGCTGTAAGGTGAAAAAGATGTATGCAACACACGCAGTGCTAATATTTTCTATAGATGCCACAATTTTTTAACCAAATTAAAAAAGGAAATCTCAATTCGTCGAAATCTTTTATGTTTTTTTTTTGTGTAGGTAGCTTTATATTCCCCGATTACTCAAAGACGCCTGAACCGATTTAAAAAATTCTGTTTTAGTTTAAAGGGGTGTACTTGTCAAGTAGTCCCATAGGAATTTTATCAAAATCGGATGTGTAGGTTGGTCGGTTTTAGTTTTAAAAAAATATTTAATTTCCCTTTTTCTGTCTTTAAAACATTTATAATAAAAAATTTTGTTTTTAATTTACTTATGGCACAAAAAAATGTTATAAAATATAATGAATGTGATCAGTAAAGTGAAATGATTTTTTGATGAAAATGTTTTGTTTTTATTTGTAATATTTTTTTTGAAGTGAGTTATATCGTGTTTAGTCGAGAGTTCTGTGTTGCAAAAAAATTGCAGCTACTAACTGATATGAAGCAAAAATGGGTTAATGTTGCAACTTTATAGACATTTGTTTTGTATTTTTATGCAGTTCTTTGTAACCGTTTAGTGTAATAAGGTTTATGGGTTTTAAAGGAAACGTAAAATCATTAATAAAATATTTTGATATTTTTTTATGACAAATTGCCTAGTCTAGTGGTATATGGTAGTACTTAACTTGAAATATGTCATTTCATTTGTTTATTTGGAATTGTCTGGCTCATAGGGGATACAAATGTAACAGGGTCTGTAAGCATGTAGGTATGTGTTAATAAACATACATTTTAACTTTATAAAAAAAAGACTAATAAACAAATACAATTATAATTAATGCTATATTTCTAACCGGACCCTTGACATTTCCGCTGAAAAGGTGCCCAATGCACTAGCCGCGTTACCCCGTTGAATCGCAATAGCCAAACTTTGCGTCAGAAATGAGCCAGAGCGGCACCATTTTTAGGGTTCCGTACCCAAAGGGTCCAAACAGGACCCTGTTACTGAGACTCCGCTGTGTGTCCGTGTGTCCGTCTGTCCGTCTGTCCGTCTGTCCGTCTGTCCGTCTGTCCGTCTGTCCGTCTGTCCGTCTGTCCGTCTGTCCGTCTGTCCGTCTGTCCGTCTTTCCGTCTGTCCGTCTGTCCGTCTGTCCGTCTGTCCGTCTGTCCGTCTGTCCGTCTGTCCGTCTGTCCGTCTGTCCGTCTGTCTGTCTGTCCGTCTGTCACAGGGCTCTATCTCTTGAACCGTAATAGCTAGATACTTGAAATTTTCACCGTTTATGTATTACTGTGGCCGCTATAACAAAAAATACTAAAAATAAAAAAAAGTTAAAAATTAAAGGGGACACGATACAAAAACGTGTTTTTTCAGCGTTTTTAACTAGATCTTTATAATAGCATTAACTAGATACTCAAAATTTTCACAGATTATGTATTACTATGGCCCCTATAACAACAGATACTAAAAATATAAAAAAGTTAAAAATTAAACGGGGTCGCCATACAAAAAACGTGTTTTTTAACGTTTTAAAACATTGTACGGAGGTACGGAGGAACCCTTCATGTACGAGTCCGACTCGCACTTGCCCGTTTATTTATTATTATCTGCCCTAACTCCCGCATGTATGTATTTAAGATACCTATAATTATCTCCTCAAAATCTCGCCCAAAATTGACTTAGCGAGATAAGTCCCTTTACCAATTTAGGACAAGCAAATGTTATGTTTAGGGCGCGAGGACGCAGAGCAATCTTCTGCAATATTTATAATATTTTGTAACCGCCCCATTTTACTATCTCGTTGTCATAGATTGTGAACATGCTATCTACCGTGAGCACCGTACAAAATCTACTTATCCAACAAACTATAATACTGCGGAAGAGTAAGGGTTCGTCTTTCACCAAAACGGCATCAAATGACAATGTAAGAAAAAAAAAGATTTCCCAATTTACATCGTATAAAAAAGTGTAAGAAAGGAAAGGTCATATTTTTTTTTTTTTTTTTTTTATTAGAAATTTGAGTGCGTTTGATTTCTATCTAGCCTGATGGGAAGTTAAGATGAGGTCTAAGGTGTATCACGCAGACTCAAAAAATGCCTGTTCACTCTTGCCTTGAAAATCCCTAAATTATATGTATGGGGAAACATCGACGCAGGGAGGGAATTCCACACCTTAGCGGTTCGCACAATGAAGGAGGAGGCGAATCGAGAGGTACGATGAGGAGGAATATCGACCACAAATGGGTGGAATCCCTGTCCACGTCGTGTTGTCCGATGGTGGAATGGTGCAGGGGGAATTAAATTATGTAATTCCTGCGCACACTCCCCGAAGTGCAACTTGTAGAAGACACACAGACTTGCTACCAGTCGGCGATGTTCGGGGCTGTGGAGCCGTCCTGCCGTAAGCAACTCATCACCAACGAGTCTTCTGGCACGTCTGTCGATAGCTTCCAGGGCTTCGAGCTGATAGCGGGCAGATCCATCCCATAGGTGGGAGCAATACTCCATACATGAGCGGACTTGAGCTGTGTAAAGGCTCAACAGTTGGTCAGGGGTAAAATATCGTTGGACCTTGGAGAGGATGCCCAGTTTTTTAGAAGCCGTCTTAGCCCTGGACTCAATATAGCTACCGAAGTTAAGATTTGATGAGAGATCGATACCGAGAAGTTCGAGATGACGGGTGATAGGAACAGGCACACCCCGGAAAGTGGGAGCCAAGTTGAAAGGGCTCTTTTTAGCAGAGAAGAGACACGCCTGTGTCTTAGAGGCATTGAATCTCACAAGGTTGGCATCACCCCAATCGGAGACAGCTTGCAGAGTAAGATTGGTATGGAGCACCATTGCCTCTCTTAGTTCGTCTATTTCCGGTTTTTTTGCCCTTGCACTAGAAAAATATCTTTCCGTAACGGTGCTATCGTCTGCATACCCAAAAATACCGGGCTTTAGCAGATCGTTAATGTGAAGCAGAAATAGCGTTGCGGAAAGAACAGATCCCTGAGGTACTCCAGCATTAATTGCCAATAGGTCAGACGAGCAGCCGTCAAGAGTTACTCGAATAAACCGTTCCCTCAGGAAATCGGAAATCCAAGCACAAAGGGTGGGAGGGATACCGTAAGCGGAAAGCTTCGCTATAAGAGCGTCATGCCATACCCTGTCAAATGCCTTTGAAATGTCAAGTGAGACAGCAAGTGCCTCACCGTATTTTTCAAGGGCTTCACCCAAAAGATGTGTAGCGTACACAAGAAGATCCCCAGTAGATCGGTTCTGGCGAAATCCGTATTGCCGGTCACTGAGGAGATCATTGTCCTCAAGGTACGCAAGTAAGCGCTTGTTAATAACACGCTCCATTACCTTACACAGAATGGAGGTGATTGCAATTGGGCGATAGTTTGAAGGGTCGGCACGTCTACCCTTCTTAGGTACGGGTTGAACATTGGCGAGCTTCCACATTTTTGGGACGATTCCGGACCGAAGAGATAGACGAAACAGGCGCGTCAGAACAGGAGACAACTCGGGTGCGCAATTCCTTAAGACAATAGCAGGAATACCGTCGGGACCACTGGCCTTATTCACATCTAAGTTGCGTAGAGTCTTGAGAACCTCCTTTTGATGAATGCGGACTTCAGGCATTTTACATCCACAAGGAGGTAACTGGGGCGGTGTTTGATTGCTAGCATCTAGACGTGAGTTTTCGGCAAACAGTGAAGCTAGTAAATTAGCTTTTTCTAAAGCCGTGTGTGCCAGTGTACCGTCAGGTTTCTGCAAAGGAGGAAGTGAGCAGCGGCAAAAGTTAGCTTCAACGCACTTAGCCAGAGACCAAAATGCTTTACTACCGGATGGGTACGAAGCAAGTTTGGCACCAACTCTGCCTATGTGGTCGAAGCGAGCCTTTTTAAGCGTTTTTTTGCAGGACTTGGCCGCAAAGTTAAAGGCTTTCTTCTTTTTACGTGTATCCGGAGCTCTGCGCTTACGAGCGTCAGCCCAAGCCTGGTATGCTGACTGTTTAATAGCCTCAGCTTTTAAACAGTCAGCATTGAACCAGGGTTCAGCTTTAATGCCAGAGGGTCGATCAGAAAATGGAATATAATACTCCATCGCCTGACCAAGAACCTCAGCAACGGCACTTGCACAGCTCGACGGATCGCCAGAAGAAAAGCAGGCTTGCAGCCAAGGGTAAGAAGCAAGGAAATGTCGCATCTCATCCCAATCTGCTGACTTGTACCGCCAAACCCGTCTATTGCCTCTAGGGCTGAAGTCAGGTGGAGGACATATGAGGACGGACTTTACCAGACAGTGGTCAGAACTCCCAAGAGGGGCTGAAACAGACACGTGATATCGGTCTGGTTCAGTCGTCAGCAGAAGGTCCAAGCAATTAGCTATGTGATTCTCAACGTCGGGTATCCTAGTCGCCTGGTCGACCAGCTGGGAAAGGTTCAAAGACAAGGCAAACTTGTACGCCTCTCTACCAGCATAGTCAGTTTTCTGGTATGGGAACAACCATTGTTCGTGGTGAGCATTAAAGTCCCCCAGAAAAACGATTTGCGCGGTAGGATACCTTTGCTGAGTCACATCAACAGCCTCACTTAGGTGACGAAAAAGCCTCGTTGTCTCCTGGTCACCGCTATGCGATCGGTAGACACCGACATAGACAATTTGTTCTGTGCCGGTGTCCACATGCAGCCAGATTGAAGAAGAAGAGGGATCTTCCAAGTTACGGAGACGCTTACAGCAGATGTCATCACGCACATAGAAACAAAGCCCTGCCTTAAAGCGGAAATTGTGCTCCAGGACATATCCTGGGTAATTCAAGTAGGATGTATCAGCAGGGGTAGTAATTTGCGTCTCCGTAAGCAAGAGCAGATGCGGCCTTACAGTCTCAAGATGGTGGTGGACTGGGACGAGATTAGAGTGCAGACCTCGAATGTTAGTGAGGTGCACTTTTAGCGAGAGGCCGTGTATCCGCTGTTGATTCCTCAACTTTTTGTTTCTTTTATTCATTATTGTTTTTATTTTTGGGGCAAGAGGGAAAAAAGGCGAAGAGTGGCAGTTACGCGAGGCATCAGCCAGCCCCCCCCAGAAGTCACAGTACTGATGCGCGGTAGGATAAGACTAGTGCGGAGACCGCGGGGACGCCCGGACCCCCCCAAGGCCGCCTGTCGAGGCCTCTCGCCCGGTTGCCAACCGGCCCGACAGGGGCAACCTTAGGATTATGCGCGCGATGGCGGAGCAGCCTTTCACAGAAGGCTAGTCTGCAATTGGGCTCCCAACTATCGGCGGGCGGCCAGCGAAAAAACCGTTGCTCCGGATCCCGCTGCCCTCCGAAACTAGGCACCCCGCGCAACAACACTGTGAGTCTGAATTCGGTACATTGGCAGATGCAAAACTGCGTAGACCCACTCCTCGAACGGCTACTCAGGGAATGCAGGATGGAACGCGCGAACGCTTGGCACCCTGATTTTTCCACTGAGGGTGGTGACCAGCCGCGGCCTAAGCCTACCACCGGAGAGGGTGTCACTCTTTAGCACCACCCGGGGGTCACGTGTAGGGTCTCGAGGGTAAAGCCTACGGACGCGAGTGACAATCGACCCCCAACTCGATCGATCATATAAAAAAAATAGGGACGTATCCCACTAATTTAGCTAGCCCCAAAGTACTCGACCTCTGGATTGGTGGACTAGCATAAATGTTAACCATTATGCCACGGAGTTCATCATAAATAATTAATAAGTATATAAAGAAGAAATATGTATAAGTGTGAGATACATATTGTATTAAAAATACAATGTTACTACATTAGCGAGCTACGCTTCAGCGCCTTAACAAATTAACGTAAAGTTTCGCTATTTTTATAATAAAGGTCGGTCAAGTCCAGAATAGTAAAAAATAACAGAATTTTAATAACGGAAAAGACGGATGTTATTCATAAAACTAGGATAACTGTAATATCTCTAATTCCTTCAACACAACTGAAACATCAGATATCTATTGGTTTATTATGGTATGGAAACCTAAACACAAAACCGATTAAACATAAACAAAAAGAAGCGACTTCAATATCTGATCTTCTTCATTAAAACTCACTTTCTGAATGCAAATGTTTGATTTATAGACAAAACATCAAAATCACTAAATATTTGAAGAGTTTCCTCGATTTCTCGAGGATCCTATCATCAGATCTTCACGTGGTGACAGTGGCACCAACTTGCATACCTATATACCCTTTTAAAACAAAAAAAGAATTTTATAAATCGGTTCAAAAACGGAGAAGTTATAGAGGAACATACATAAAAAGCGGCCAAGTGCGAGTGCCCATACTCGCACTTGGCCGCTTTTTATGTAGCAGCAAGTAACATAATATAAAAGTTCTAAAGGTAAATTGCGGTTTACGATTTATGACGTATTAAAAAATAACTATCTACGAGTACCGCTATAGTTTTAATTGAGATTACATACTTTGAGGTATATATTACATTTTTTTCAGAATTATTTTAGTAATATTTCAAAAGTTACGGTGGACACCTCAAATTTAAACTTTGTATTAGATTATCTCAAGACTGGGGGGTTTGATCTACATAGTTTCAAAGCAGTTTTTGTTGCATTTTATTTAAAAGGCCTTTTCAACGATACCCCACACGTTGGGGTTAGTCCAATTAATTTTTTTAAATTCACTTTTAGTTAATGGGAAGGGGCTGAAAATAAAAAATTTTCATAATTTTAAAAACCAACTTTTGGAACTTCAATATCTATCTCTTCACCAATTTTCGTGACAATCGGTGCAGTAGCGGCGGCGTACGAGCCCGGACGGACAGATAGACAGACGGAGGGACGGACGGACATGACGAAACTATAAGGGTTCCTTGTGGAGTACGGAACCCTAAAAAGACATATGTATATTCAAATTGAGAAACTCCTCTTTAAATAAATTTTAAAAAATATATACATTTAAACTGAGATGCTCCCATCCTTTTTTGAAGTTGCTTAAAAAAAAGGTCTCGAGCAAAAACTAGTTTTAAATGAAGTACCTACTTTTTTCTGTACATGAAAGGCATTAAGGCACACATTATTAAAATTCACCTCTCTTAAAAACCACTGGCTAACACTCGTACTGAAAATTACATTCAGTATCAAAGGAAGAGCGTTCTTTGTAAACCCTGCACAATTTCAACCCAGTTAGTTTTTGGGCTGGAATGAAGTGATGTAACGTAACTTGGTTAGCTCCCGTGGACTTTTGAGTGTCCTGTATGCCTGTGTTTGCTTTTCAACTAGATTAAGCGATAATTTAATTTATTCAGACACGGCACGGGTATAGCTAAATTGAATCTTCATGTTTCTAAAATGTGCCTCACTTTTTTTAGAAAGAAAAAATAAATAAGTAAATACAATTGAAATAAAATTAAACTCAAACTAAACCTAGTCTAAATTATTGTTTAAAAAATCTAAAAGATTTTGACCGTGTCGCATAGTGCCAAGAACGCTGGCTGCGTTTTCTGTCTAGTTACGCTAAATCGTTGAGAAAAGAAACCCAGCCCTCACACATAAACGTCACATTTTTTCAAGACAAAAAGTGGGTATTCTATGTAGGTAACAAACATTCAAACATATTCACATCTAAAATAAGTATGACGGGAGAAGTTTGCCAATTCAATGAGTACAGCCACACCTATTCATGTGCTTTGTTCAAAGCAGAGAGTAATGGCAAGGATTGGTTGCTCCACAGACAAGAGCTTAGCTCTTTGAAGAAGAAAGTCAAATCATGTAAGTATCAGGTCGTCATGCATAACATTTAATTATACAGTTTTAAAATGCGAATCTAAATTTTAATGTAGATTTATCTACTTTTTTCGGTGACCTTACGTATCTATATTTTGTTTTTCTAATGGTTTGGGTTTTCAAATCCCGCATTAGTTTGTAATCTTTATTGCGGTACAACAATAAAATACTCTAAGTCTAATATCTCATTAGGTGAGATACGAATGGGTTTTCACTTTATTTTAAACAAAGTGTTATCAAAATTAGCAAGGGCTTTTACATCCGACCTTGGCTCACAAAATAATAATAATTCAGAGGGATAACTAAGTACCTTAACTTTAAAAAGTATCGATATAATTTCTAACAAAATATACTCTCTATACTATTATAAATAAGGGTGAATTCCCATATAATTTGACCAGTCAGCTGATCCCAGTTTGTATGGAAAGCCAAACATATTTTTCCTATTTCGATATATTATGTACCTCGGGGAAATTTGTTTAGTATCATGGGCTGAGTACACCCTTAAAATAGTTTCATTATATTTTGTTAGATCCTGTATAGAACATAATGCCTTACAAAAAAAATGGGCGAGCAACAGCTTTTGACTATTTTTAACATCTTTATCCACATTTACACCCTTTAGCAGTTCAAGCTCTTTCTGCCACGTTAAGAATCGGTTTAAAATAATTTAATTTTTTTTACAACCTTTTTTTGTGAGCCCAAGAACTTATCAAGACGATTAAGGTGAAGATATAGGCAAATGACCTTGAAGTGGCGCCCTCATTTAAAATAAATTGTTAACTCGTAAATATGGAGATAATTTCCATATTACTCTTCGTCATGCATTAGAAAGCCCTTTAAATTATTTTATAATCCACCGTTGAAAGTATTTACATTAGTCCGTCTAGCTTTAAAACTTGCCTCCGCCAAAAGTGGCCACGGCAAGTTTTAAAGCTAGACGGATCACCAATAATAGTTTTAACGGCAGTTCATAAAATAATTTAAAGGGCTATCTAGTGCATGACGTAGAGCAATATGAAAATTATCACCATATTTACGAGTTAACAATTTATTTCACACTTCAAGGCCATTTGCCTATATCTTCGCCTTAATGTAATAAAATAAGCCCAAACTCAATGAGGTTTGCGTCATTTTATTATAGGGTTACTTACTATAGTCACCTCCCGGCTCCATCATTAGATGGCTTGTCATAATAGTATTGCATTTCATCTGATTTACTTTAGCATACAAAATTTCATCTCGATCAGAAATCGGGAAATGGCTCAAATTTAACTTGTTAGATTTGGCTCAAAAACATCAACCTGGGAAAACTAAATAAAAGCATGTAATAAACATGGAGAAAAGTCTAGAAGAGATTGGCCCTTTAAAAGTAAACGGCGTGCTCGTGTGGCCTACTTTGCCCTACAGATAACAAAAATTAGGTACGCGATAACAACCTTACCTACGATGACATTGGGAATGGCGGCCATCTCTGTAAATTTACCGAGATTTTCCAATGGTTAGATTGAATAAATTAGTATACAGGGTGGAACAGAAAGACTGCATAATAATACCTTTAGAGCATAATCAGTCCACAATCCAACAAAAACTATATCAGATAAAAATTGAATGTAAAAAAAAGTTTTCCTTTATTAGATCAACCAATTGCTCAATTTCACTGGATTTTGACTTTTCCATATAAAGTTTTATCATTTTTTATTAAAGTGTCCGATCGAAAAGGACAAAATTTTTTTCAAGATCCCCTATTGCACTGTAAAAGTTATTCATATTGACAAACTAAGTCACCTCACCCTTCAATTTAACGTGGACAGTACATTCATATTATATTTACATTATATATACATCCATACATATTATATTTATAAAAAAACAAATTGCACGGTAAAAGTTAGTCATATTGACAAACTAAGTCACCTCACGTCGACACTTCGACAGTACAGTAATATTATATTTACATAATACTCGTATATCCATACATATTATATTTATAAAAAAACAAAGAAGTGTTACAGAATACATCCTACAATACTGATACATTATACCTCAAGATATATCAATGTCAAACTAGAGTATTACTTACAATGTCTCACTAAAAATATATACATTTCAAAAAGACATGGCCGATCTCCATATCACGAAAACCTTGAAGGAGTTGGGAAATAATTATGACATTTTCAGAAAGGCATTAGCTATTCAATTATTTGTTATGTTTATTCTTTGATAAGAGATAGCAAGTACGACTAAGTATCATTGAAATAGGTATATGTTTAATTTAATCAGGAATTCTTTGTAAATGGAATGAAACAAAATCTTCCGCGACGGCAAGGAACGTATTGTATACGCCTATAATAATATAAACCTAGGCTATGGGTGCAACTAGTCATAAATAACCTAGTTACGAGTATTTATTTAAAAAAAAAATTGTGTCGTAAATCATAAATATCACCTACATCATTTCTGTCGCACGAAGGTAGTTACATACATAAGACTAGATACGAATAGGTACCTACCAGAAAAACTACAATCAAACTTTAAAACAAAACTAAACTAAACCAATTATTTTTAAATTGATATGGGACTAATAGAAACTAAGTTCATAGGTAATTCATATTGTATCACATAAGATACTTAGTCAAAAATCTCAAAAACGGCCATTTTCCTTTTTTTTGAAGTCCTTTAAAAATGTTATGATTATGAAATAAGTATTTAAACATTTACTTAGTTTCAAAAGTTTTTAGTAATATTAGGTAAACTTTGTTTAATAATTAAGTACCTATCTATCTTTTTAAACGATACTTTATTTATGTAATAAATTAATTCTTAAAAGATAAAATTTATGAAAAAAAAATCTAAAGTCAATGGTCTAAATACTTAAAAAGAAGAAAAAACGTTTAAAATTATGTCATCGTAAATAGTTGTATAATACGGCTCGTTAAATATGAATGGAGATTAATTTTAGCCGTTTTCATCTCTTGTCATTACTCACGTGGAGACATTAGACTTACAAAGCGACTCGATGACAAAGTGGAAATAACTAAAGCGTGGCCAGATCGTTTAGTTAATCAAAACAACATAATTTACGCGTGTTATTCAAATATCCCAAACGAATTTTGACGTCCAACTAATTGAATTAAAATTTATTTGAATTTTTAATTTAGCTGTTTAACACAAGATGCCATCATCATAATAATATGTAATAAACACAATAAAAAAATAAACACTTCACAACACAACAAAACCTTTTCGGACGTCGAATGGCGAATGTTCAAAATTTAAATCGTCATTTGTCAATTCCACATTTTCGCGGTAATTTTCTTGATCGCGTGTGCGCGGCTCACTCGCGCGGTCTCGGCGTTCTATCTGCGGCCTACAAGCGGTTGGTTTGCTCTCAGGCCGTAGGGCAACGATACATACTGGCACGGTACAAACGGGAGGCGCCGCTGAAAATTTTAACGAGGAAAATAGGTTTCCATTTTAGAACATGGAATAGCGTTTTTGTCGAGAATTTTCAGCGCTTGCGGTGTGCTGTTACACAGAATAGGTTTTACACGTTTTCAGCATTAGGATACCTGGTGTAGTAAGATCTATGTTTGTTTGCTGATTTATATCAAGATTTATATTTTAATGCATTTTCTCACCAAAATTTTTATATAAATAATCTTTTACGTTGTTAAATTTAATATTATAAGCATAACGCTTACAAAAATGGCTGAAATATAAAATTTATTTTAAAATAATTTATTTAATATAATAAGGCACTAACCTCAGAATAGAAAATGATCGTAGTAGTAACTAAGTTCGTCCATTGATGTCCCTGTCTATACCCAAGTATTCTTCATTTCATAGCTGCAAAAATCCACTCCTGGTTATAAGACTCCCCCCATAAGAATAGGCTCGATCGTTTAGGAAATCTTCGAGCTTATGTCCCCAAAGTAACCACAACTTATTTCATTACAATAAAAAATAAAATTCAAATAAATAAAATTACTTATCTTATTTAAAAATATATAGGTATGTAGACTTTTAAATCATAGTTGTTTCATAACAAGATGCAGAGAGGATTATTAAAAATAACTGTCCTTACAGTCCATACAGCTCATATATTTAGAACTATTTTTGATATCAAACTACAACTCGGCCCTACTCCACCTTAAAATTTATGAGCGTGACGCAGGCAACATGTTAGGGTGTCCATTTATCGGTAGCATTCGCTTACTGAGCGGCATGGTCAAATTCAAGACATGTTGCTGAGCGGACAACATTTTTATACATATTGCAAAGGTCCTGTAGGTAAATATAGAGATTTTTACTTTTTGTGATGTGTGCCTAATTTTTTTTTCTTTGCTAACTAGATATTTTTTCATATTTAAGAAAATCAATGTGATACTATTTTTGGTTAAATCTAACGTAAGACATTATTAATATGTAATAAACAGGTTTTTTTATTTTTTTATTAGAGATTTGAGTGCGTTTACCTCTATCTAGTAAAACGTTACTCAAGTAAAACGTCAACAACTGGCCGACATGTTTCGGCCTTATCCGGAGGCCTTCTTTAGGGCAAATGTGACTAGCGACGCATACACGAAGAAGGCCCGACCCGAGCCGCACTCATATTGGCCAGTAGCTGACTTTTTATGTGTGTTACCCGTTTATCGTATACAACGTGGAAGAGACATACCCGTAATAAATCAAACCACGGTCTATACTAGACCATTATAGTATAATAAAATTAAAATAACAGCCGAAAAACAAAAATAATTTTCGGCATTTCCATACAAAAGTGTGCGGCCGCCCGGGCGATTTTGTATGGGAATGTCAATTTTTTTTTGGTATTTGACCGTTATTTTAATTTCATTATACTTTAGTGATCTAGTACAACCAAGCAAGTTTATACAACTTGCTAGTACTAGATCACGAATCACTAGCCCGTGGTTCGATTTATTACGGGTATGTCCCTTCCACTTTGTATTAACAATGTGATAAAGTTGTTTTGATAAGTTGATCTTTATGATGACTTTATTTATTTACATTTTGATGTATGAAGCAAAACTTTGTTTTTTGGGTAATAATAATGACAAAACGTTTTGAAGTAAGTGGTCAACAATAAACTTTTTTATCTTATTTTCATTTTATCCCACTCAATGTTAGGACGTTGGTGTTTTCATTTGTTACATTATTTTATTTATGTACGTATGTTTTCATTTACACACTAGATAGAAACTAAAAAAAGTATGACAGCCGGGACTTTAATTTATATTTCTATGGATGCTATAAATTCTTTATTCGTTTAGTAAAATAACTTTTGCTTCTATGCATGCAACGCTTGCATGCATGCGTGCATGCAACATGCAAATTACTTCTCAGCTTTCTAATATAAGGATAATTAATATAATGCTCTAAGCATTAAGTCCGCCATTTGTTTAAAGTATGTTAAAACAATAAAGAGTATTAAATAAAATTAAAATTATAAATATTTGTTTGAAAATGTAGAGTTGTTAGAAAACTTAATGTATGCTCTCGGTCGGCCCGTACCTTTTCTTTCCAAAGAAATAAATCACGTGTTTCCTTTATGAAATTTTTACTCTTATTGAACGCTACCAAAGAACACGAACAAATTGAGATGGTCGGTCATGAGTGCTCGATAAATAAAAGGTCATGTTTAATTTTAAGAAAACTTCTATGAATTATGGCACTTATGGCAGTTCCTTTGAGGTTTCTATCTTTTTTTTAAATCTGTACTTAATAGTTGGACACTTAATCTTAAAAAGGACTAGGCAACTGTAAAATTATATATGTCAAACTGAGCAAATATAAAACTCAGCAATATAAATACTCTATTCGTTCTCATAATATTTCAATTAATTCCTTTCGTGTAATTAAACAAACGGTGTAGCCTGTGCAATCAAAGGAAATTTGACAATCCTACACCTCACGTTTTCCAGGATAAAAAGTATCATATGTACGAGTATTAATTTAGGTAGCTTCATATTCAATTCAATTCCAATCTGTTTAGCTGTTTTAAAAACTTTCGCATTTATGATTTTAGTAAAATTGGAAAAAGACCACAAGTATATTGTGGTTCTTCATTACTATTAGTATTAATTATGAAATTTCTCTTTGGGTTCTATTTTCTTTTAAAATGCTCTGTTTTTGTTAGAATTAGGTTCATCTACTTATTGCTCGATTTTGTGGTAAATAAACAACTATCAGGAAAGTAAATGAAAATCAGAAAATTTATTTAGATTTAAACTGAATGTAACTAAGTTTTCGGAGTTTTGTAATAAAATCAAATTTCTCATACATACAGTTTAACAATTTTTTTTACAAAAAAAACAGCCGACTTCACTTTTTTTAAGGAGTTTCTTCCATATCTCCAAAGTTCTTCATCATATCTTCACCAAATTAAAATGGGAATGGCACTTGGTAGTAAAGCCTTTCAAATAAAAAAAGAATCATCATAATATTTGAGCTGCAGTTGTCCGTTGAGGAATTTCGGTCTCCAGCTCCAAGATCTTTTCTCCGATCTTAAAAAAAAATTACATGGGACCAACCTTGCAATGCATTCTTTAAAACGAAACATATATTTTTTAAATAGGTTCATATTTGACGGAGTTATGAGGTAACATACAAAAAAAAAATACATACACGTCGAATTGATAACCTCCTCCTTTTTTTGAAGTCGGTTGAAAAGACGGCAATATTTTTATCATTCGTTCGTCGTTTGATCACCGAACGATCAAAATTTAATTTTGTGCCTTAGGATGCCTCGTGTAGAGGCAAAATAATCGAAATCAAGTGCGATGTAAAATCGTATTTATTTAGGCTGCAGATTATCAGAAAAATCAGAGCCCTCAAAAAGGCCTTACTTGAAGTACATTTCGAGCATTGCTGCTTCAGATAACCTAGCGTTTGATAGACAGGTGTAATTAGTTAATCTGCATCCTACTGGTAAATGGAAATCATCGATAAGCTGAGCATACAACGATGCGATCGATTCTAAGAGGCTAAGTGGTATTGGGCTTCCGCGATTGCAGGTGAATTAGGACCTTGGACATGTATCTGTTATCCATAAGCTAACATCGACATACTTTGATGTTTTCGACCATCATCGAAGTAAGTCGATGAACCATATTTTCGAAAAAGCGTAGTGTTGATAGTTCGACACACACTTGAAGGGGTAACTCCGTCCGTCAATATGATAAATTTTTAACATAAGACCAATAAACAGTTTCAGGAAACGAAGAGTCACATAGATTGACATAGGTGTCAATTAAGGCAAAGGCAGGTCGCCAACTCGAGCTGTGAACCGCTACATTCTTGATTTAACACCGAATCCAAGCTGCTTAGCTTCCGAGATGATGGTGTGGCACCAAGTTTGTTTGGTTCGGCCACGCTTACGCTTACCATGTAGGTTCCAATCAATGGCTCTACGGGAGATATGGTCGTGACCCCAACGCAACGTATGACCGAGCCGGCTTTACTTGCGTCTACGGATAAGTAAGAACGTCAACTGGATCTGTCCCATCTAAAGTCTTCTGCAAAATTCTTTTGAGCAGAATATCGAAGGCAGTTGAACCCATTCTTCGACGTGAACAAGCTGGATTTCGCCCCAATCGTTCCTGTACAGACCAAATCAACACATTGAGGATCATAATTGAAGAAGCATCAGAATGGCAACGTGAGGTTTTCTTCACGTTTGTCGACTTCGAAAAAGCTTTCGACACTGTACATTGGCCTAGTATTTGGTCTCGTCTGGATGAAATGGGAGTCCCGCCGAAAATCAGAGATCTGCTAAAAGCCGTCTACAAGAAATACTCCTGCAGGGTAGCTCACGACGGTTTGTTATCAGCAGACATCGCAGTTCACGCAGGTGTCAGACAGGGTTGTCTATTATCGCCTCTGCTATTCCTCATCGTGCTGGATGGTGTGCTGCATAGAGTGAACGACGGCAAGCGACGTGGTATAGAGTGGGGGTTGACAGACCAGTTGGACGACCTAGACTACGCTGATGACCTCTGTCTGCTTAGCCACAAGCACGGTGATATGCAAGCTAATCTGGATGACCTCCAGCGTGAAGCGGGAAAGGTGGGCCTTAAAGTCAACGCGCGTAAGACCCAAGAGATGCGTATAAAAGGAAAGAACCTGCTGCCACTAACGCTTGACACCAAACAAATAGAGCGCGTGCAGCAGTTTACGTACCTGGGGAGCGTCGTGTCGCAATGTGGAGGAACAGAAGAGGACATCACTTCTAGAGTTGCTAAAGCTCGAGCCACCTTCGCGCAACTCCGCCCCATATGGCGGCCAAGGAAGCTTACTCGCAGAGTGAAACTCAAAATCTTTCGCTCCAATGTAAAAACCGTTCTGCTATATGGGTGCGAAACGTGGAAGGTGACCAAACACATCACGCAGCAGATCCAAGTCTGCATCAACCGCTGCCTTCGACAGATATTGGGTATCTTTTGGCCTGAAAAGATATCCAATGAACGTCTGTGGCAGCTTTGCGGCGAGACACCGATCGATCAACAGATAGCGCGTCGTAAATGGACATGGATCGGCCACACGCTCAGGAGGGAGCCTACTCACATTCCGAGACAGGCATTGGAATGGACCCCTCAAGGAAAGAGGAAGCGTGGTCGACCAAAGCAGACCTGGCGACGATCGGTAGCGGCGGAGATGAAGACAATCGGGCTGTTTTGGCCCGAAGTGAAGCGCGTTGCTCAAGACAGAGCGGGATGGAGAAGCACTGTAGCGGCCCTCTGCCCCACCCAGGGGACATAGGAAAATAAGTCAAGTAAGTCAAAGATAAAAAAGATTATGAGTGATGATTTTTTCAAAGATTCAAACATTTATTCTAAGCATTTATTTGATAACTATGAGTTATATTTTGATTTGTTATAGTCACTAGTGAACCGACGACCTCCGTGGCGTAATGGTTAAAACGCTAGACCGTTCATCCGCAGGTTCTGGGTTCGATCCCCAGCCAGGGCAAGTTGGAAAATGGCCTTTTTCAAATTGTTCTGGGTCTTGGATGTTTATCTATATATGTATTTATCATAAAATATAGTATCGTTAAGTTAGTAACCCATAACACAAGTTTAATACTTACTTTGGGGCTAGCTTAATTAGTGTGATTGGTCCCTATATATTTATTTATTTATTTAGTGAAATGCCATTTACATTTATTGCAATGAAGTTAAATAAATAAATAAAAAAACGTAGCGTAGCTAACGTATTTCGGAATATAGTAACGAGCCATATTTCGATTAAATGTTAATTTTAGTGTTATGATAAACTAATTTGTTTTGCACATTGTTTTTAGCGTCTGACGAGACAATATGGAATTTTCAAATATTTGCTTATAAAATATGTTTGCTAACGTTTCGTGCAATATCTTTGCATATTCATAGATAAGAATACCTTAATAATGCCGTTATCAGTAATTTAAACGTTTTTATAAACCTCAGATGTGCATAATTTTAATGTAATTTGTATTCAACGCTTGTTAATGCTTGTAATGTCATAATATATAATATTATAGCTACTTGAAGATTGTTTTGTTGGGAAACTGATTTGCCTATAATATCGTTTTACGTGAATAGCCCTTTTAAAGCAGATACTTATATATAGAAATAGATATAATAAATATATGATTTACATTGACTCTACTTCAGTTTTGATAAAATATTTTTACAAAGGTACATATGTACGTAAACAAGTTTTAGGTACGAAAGAATGAAATCACAGATTAACAAAAGATTCAGTTTTATTTGCATTAATAAATAATTAAATATTTTATTGTTTTTTTAGTATTAATTTATCTTGACTCCTCCGTCTTTAACGACCTCCGTGGTGTAATGGTCAACACGCTAGTCCGCCAATCCGGACGTTCTAGGTTCGATGCCCACCCCGGGCAAGTTTGGAAATGATCGTTTTCAAAATTGTCTTGGGTCTGGGCTGTTTATCTATATATGTATTTTGTATAAAATATATTATCGTTAAATTAGTATCCCATAATACAAGTTTCAACTTACTTTGGGGCTAGCACAATCAGTGTTATTTATAAATAAAAAACATCTTGACTTTGACACATTTTAATAGATGTACAAGTACTTATAAAATCAAAATATATAAAAAGTAGCTAGTAATCACCAACATATCTTTAATTTGGAATATGAAAATTGTCTAAATAGCAAATTTTATGCAATTTGTTACAATTCGTGAAAAAAAATGATCTACTCGTATAGGTATCATTTTTTTTACGAATACATAAGAGTACAAACCTATAAGTAGTCTCCAAATTACAAATAGGTTTACACACTTGCTAAATTGGTTTGCAAATATTTATTTTTGCTTCCGGAACGACCATGAGACATCTATCCTTGTCGTTTTCAATTGATAAGAAACAGATAATATGATAATAAATAGTCAAATAGCCGGTAGGTGTGAACTATTCCTTATAGACTGCTTAATTTAGTAGACAGCTTGTGATTTTACGAAGTACGAAGTAGGATTTTCTATCTTTATAAAAGGTAAATCTCCTTTGCTTGTTAAGGCGACGTGGTTTCACAATTTGCAATACCGTGCGTGTATACGCACACAGTTTTGCAAATTGTGAACCCACGTCACCTTAACACTTACTTTCTTCGTCTTGTTCTGTTATTTTTTCTTTAGTAAGTTGTATATGACGTACGTGGGGCGCACTATAAGTTTCCGGAATGAATATGAAAAAATACTATTAAAGGTACAAAATTAATTAATTGTTTTTCAAAATAATCTCCCTTGGCGTCTATGCACTTTTTCATTCGATGAAACCAGTTTTGAAAACTTTTGTGCCACTCCTCTGTGGTGACCTCTGAAACGTGTTTTTCATACTCCTCGACAGCCTCTTCTGGTGATGAAAATCGTTGACCGCGTAATTGGTTCTTAATTTTTGGGAACAGAAAAAAGTCACAAGGTGCCAGGTCGGGACTGTATGCAGGATGACTCATGAGTTCTACATTTTTCGCCTTCAAAAAGTCGTTTGTCTGTCTGGCCGTGTGAGAACTAGCATTGTCGTGGTGCAGGATAATACGGCGTTTACGGTTATTTTTACGGAGTTCGTCAATAACTTCCGGCAAACAAATGGTCGTGTACCAGTCATTATTCACTGTACGACGATTCTCTAAAGCAACAGTAGCCACGTGTCCAGTTTTATTAAAAAAAGAAGCAATCATCCGCTTAGATGCACTTTTCACGCGCGCCACTTTGGTTGGTTTCGGGTCATCTTGAAAGACCCATACGCTCGATTGCTGCTTTATTTTGGGATCGTAGCAATAAATCCATGTTTCGTCACCTGTTACTATGTCCCACACCAAATTTGACGCACCTTCGTTGAATCTGGTAAGCATGGCACTGCACCAAGTGACGCGGTCCGTTTTTTGAGCCTCGGTCACGTTGTGTGGGATCCACCGCGAGCACAGCTTTCTCACACCCAAATGTTTGTGTAGGATTAATTGTATTTGACTCATGCCTATTTCTAAGGATGCGCGAATTTCATGGTAGGTCACATGCTTGTCTGTTTCAATCATACGGCGCACAGCATTGATGTTTTTGTTGGTCACAGCGGTGGACGGCCGACCATCGCGAGATTCGTCACTGAGATTGACACGACCACGCTTGAATTCTGCAAACCAGCTATAAATAGTTGTCTTGCATGGTGCTTCATTGCCAAAAGCGGTTTCAAGCCGAGCGATGCTCTGTTGAGCTGTCAAATTACACTTAAAATCGTAGAAAATCATACTACGAAAATTTTCCCGAGTTAAATCCATGTTGATGCAGACACACAATTTTTTAAATGGCGCCACAAGGTAAAAACAAAAGACAGTCAGATGAAACAAACTGCATTCTACAGCCAAAGAGTTCTATTTTCAAATGTTGCAATAAATTTTTAAATATTGTTTATGTAAGTGGCCAGTTCCGGAAACTTACAGTGCGCCCTATGTATGTATGTTCATTATTAATTATTGTACATAAGTTCCTAATTATGTTTATTATATTTACACCCCGCACTACCTAATTTCCTATAACTTTTTCTATTTATAAAGCGTGGTTGCTTGGAAGAAATTGCTTAGTGAAAAGGCCGCTTTTTACGCATATTCCATGTTTGGAAGATAGTGATGTCCTGTTTTTAGTTTGTGCTATAAAGTGTATTGTATTGTGAAGACACAAGACTAAAATTACCATGTAATAAGTACCTACATACTAATAGAACATAAGAGATGGCTTATGTAATATTTTAGCGAATCTAAAAGACTGTTTACTTACTGCATTCCGCATATAAACTTCAAATAAATAATATCACTATCTTGTAAATTTGTTTTAATGACGAGAAATACGAGAATGCACACTTGTTTGATAAGGTGCAAATGTTAGTGAATGTTTAATGTTATAACTAATATATAGAAAATAATGAGAATTAACTTATCTTATACCTTTACGAAAAAAAAAATAAAAAATAGGGGCAAAAAGGTTCTCGAATGGCGACCACGTACTGGCAAGCGAAGCGTAGGACACCCACCCACAAGGTGGTCAGGCGACCTGACCAAGGTCGCAGGAAAGCGCTGGATGCAGGCCGCTCTAGATCGGTCATTTTGGAAAACCTTGGGAGAGGCCTATGTCCAGCAGTGGACGTTATGCGGCTGAAATGATGATGATGATACCTTTACGAGATCACGGTATCTTATGTCGTAATGTGTATTGAAATAAATGTGTAAGATCTTCTTCACGCTGGAGGACCTGTACAGTGCAAGCCCTAACGCAGTACAGATCGCTCGATACTGGGCCCAGAGACATATTTAATTTAGTGAACATCGACACGCTAAGAAGAAGAACGTGTAAGAAACTTAGAGAAATGAACGTGTAAGATACTTGCACGCTAGAGGACCTGTACAGTGCAAGTCCTAACGCAGTACAGATCGCTCGATACTGGGCCCAGAGACATTTTTAATTTAGTGAACATCGACACGCTAAGAAGAAGAACGTGTAAGAAACTTAGAGAAATGAACGTGTAAGATACTTGCACGCTAGAGGACCTGTACACTGCAAGCCCTAACGCAGTACAGATCGCTCGATATTGGGCCCAGAGACATATTTAATTTAGTGAACATCGACACGCTAAGAAGATGAACGTGTAAGATACTTGCACGCTAGAGGACCTGTACAGTGCAAGCCCTAACGCAGTACAGATCGCTCGATACTGGGCCTAGAGACATATTTAATTTAGTGAACATCGACACGCTAAGAAGAAGAACGTGTAAGAAACTTAGAGAAATGAACGTGTAAGATACTTGCACGCTAGAGGACCTGTACAGTGCAAGTCCTAACGCAGTACAGATCGCTCGATACTGGGCCCAGAGACATTTTTAATTTAGTGAACATCGACACGCTAAGAAGAAGAACGTGTAAGAAACTTAGAGAAATGAACGTGTAAGATACTTGCACGCTAGAGGACCTGTACACTGCAAGCCCTAACGCAGTACAGATCGCTCGATATTGGGCCCAGAGACATATTTAATTTAGTGAACATCGACACGCTAAGAAGAAGAACGTGTAAGAAACTTAGAGAAATGAACGTGTAAGATACTTGCACGCTAGAGGACCTGTCCAGTGCAAGCCCTAACGCAGTACAGATCGCTCGATACTGGGCCCAGAGACATTTTTAATTTAGTGAACATCGACACGCTAAGAAGAAGAACGTGTAAGAAACTTAGAGAAATGCACGTGTAAGATACTTGCACGCTAGAGGACCTGTACAGTGCAAGCCCTAACGCAGTACAGATCGCTCGATACTGGGCCCAGAGACATATTTAATTTAGTGAACATCGACACGCTAAGAAGAAGAACGTGTAAGAAACTTAGAGAAATGAACGTGTAAGATACTTGCACGCTAGAGGACCTGTACAGTGCAAGTCCTAACGCAGTACAGATCGCTCGATACTGGGCCCAGAGACATTTAATTTAGTGAACATCGACACGCTAAGAAGAAGAACGTGTAAGAAACTTAGAGAAATGAACGTGTAAGATACTTGCACGCTAGAGGACCTGTACAGTGCAAGTCCTAACGCAGTACAGATCGCTCGATACTGGGCCCAGAGACATATTTCATTTAGTGAACATCGACACGCTAAGAAGAAGAACGTGTAAGAAACTTAGAGAAATGAACGTGTAAGATACCTGCACGCTGGAGGACCTGTACAGTGCAAGCCCTAACGCAGTACAGATCGCTCGATACTGGTCCAAGAGACATATTTATTTTTTTGAACATCAAACAAGAACGTGTAAAAAACTTAATTAAAATTGTGACACCTCTCCCCCTTCTAAGTGTGACACCTCACAAACCAATTCAATATTCACTTCAAAAACATTTCAAGCAATTAGAGAAGTATGTGAAACATTGCAAGCATTTCGTTCAAAATCGTTTGCGTGTTTTGTTTACATACAAAAATACTTTGTGAACGCAAAACCCGACACATGTCTGTAACAAATACTGAGGCAATAAAAAGTATTTTGTGTTACGAAAAAATATAACTTTTCGACCAATCGTGTGTTGGGTTCGGTTTATTTTATCTCCACTTGTTACAAATGTTTTGCGTTAATATTTTTATTTTTATGAATGAAGGTTACGGGTCCAAGTGGTACAACATAATTTTCTAATGCCTTTTCTATAAATATGACTATTCTTCTCCTTGTTTTGGTAGATATTGTGCGTACAATATTAAAAACGATTTAAATCATCGATTTAGGCGGTTAACCCACTGGAGCGCGGTTCAACACACTAACGCTCCCGCGCGTAGTCACGTTTTCAGTGTGTTGGATTAGGCGTGTTTTATATACAAATTGAGGTACTTGCATACAATGTTAAAATCTGCAACCCCGCGCTCCGCGACGGTGCTCGGTGCAGTGGGATCACCGCCTAGACTCTGAATCCTATAAGTACTTTACTTGGAACATTTTGTGTAGATTTCAATAAAATATAGGTATATTTTTTATAAATTATACTAATGTTATTCATAATGTTCAAAAAAAGAATGTCTGACACGTGATACCTAGTACTGAGAGTCCAGATTCTAAACATGGTATAATAAACTGTTACATGCACTCATAAATCAAATTAGTGTACACAACGTTGAAATTTTTTTGCGGAATTAAGCGACGATAAAGCAACTAGAAGCGACAGTTTACATAATATTTGCTTTTCAGTGACGTATCTGCGTACAATGTACCCATAAACGTGTTTTAAATAGTCAATATTTCATTTATATTTAAATAACTATAAATAAACATGGCTATTCACATAACAGGCTACAAAGATAACGATTATAATTATGTTCTTTAATACCAAGATGTGAATATAAAACAATATACGAGTAAAACGGTATTCTTTTCAAAGATCAACATTACATTTAATTTGTCAAAAAAATCTTGTACTCATCTCACAAAATTTCAAGGCGCGCAAAGTGCATTTCTAAAAAAAAACATAAAATATACTAATTATAAGAGAGGCCTATGCTCAGCAGTGGACGGAAGAAGGGCTAGGCATCATCCTAGCCCTGATGATGATGAGGATACTAATTATTTTCTAAAAAAACATAAAATATAGTAATTAGGCACTCAAGAAAATGAAATTCCTTGTTTGGAAGGTTCATGAGTGATTAAAACGTAGATTATGAGAAACTAGCGGCCCGCCCCGGCTTTGCACGGGTATGTATTATACATATAAACCTTCCTCATGAATCACTCTATCTATTAAAAAAAGTAGTTTTGAAGATCTAAGCATGCATAGGGATAGACAGACAGCGGGAAGCGACTTTGAATACTATGTAGTGATGTAACTTCAAACAGAACTTAATAATAACTTAAATCAATATTTTTTTATATTCTTCCACTGAATTATATAAACAATTTAAAATTTTACTACGAAAATAAGTACGTTATCTCAGGTCAATTGCCTAAGAATTAGGTGGAAAATACACGTGTGGTAATTGTTTACACCAATGTCAGAGATTGCATGCCTTCGTGATGGATTATAGCGAAGGTAATCTTAAAATATTATTATAGAAGTATACTAACTCTGTCGTGACTAGTCATTGTGTAAAGCATTCCAAAGTGGCTGACACATCTAGAAATTCTAGTCATACATAGTTTATCATTGCATTATCACTCCATCTCTTCCTGTGGATGTCGTAAGAGGTGACTAAAGGACTAAGCACAAACATCTCGTGCTACAATTGCATTCCCAAGAAGGGTTAACGTCGGGCGGCGGCCGGTTGTAAAACTTTTCGCATATATACATTTCTCAAAGAGGGTTGACGACAGGTAGGCGGCCGGTCGTAAATATACCTATAGCCAAATCATTTAAAGTGTTCCGGCTTCTTCTTCATTTTGGAAGATCTTTGGCATTCTTGGGTGACCATTGACATGCATGTTATATTTGGAGAAGAAAAAGCGGGAAAGCGCACCCCGGGCTCCGAAGCACCACAGCTGAGGATGCAACCGGGAACGCGCTTAGACGAAAAAGAAGATAGTTTATCATTGCCCTGGAGAAATGGGTATTGATTTAGGGTATTCGATTGTCGGGTAGCGTATGGACGTTTTAGGAAAAGTAGGTATATATTATGTACAATTTAAGTTGTGTCTCATTAACATCTCAACATTCTACAGGTACCTAGTTTTAAAGTTTAATGACAGGATCTATGTATACATTGATGAAAATTATTCTAAGTATTGTATTTAATTCATTTAACTAAAATTATTTTTAAGATTTCCCGCCGTAAAAATATTAAGTAGGTACCTAGCTACTTAAGTTCATCTAATATGAGAAAAATGATAATTACGATGTTTTTTATAATTCATTTACATTTTATTAGATAAACATGTTACAACAATTACCTTTAATAAATTTTAACAGTCAATATAAATTCCATTAACATCACATCGTAGTTAGAAGTGTTAGAACAGAAAGAAAAATAAAAAATCTAAAATAAATTGCTTAATTACCGAAGATTTATTGCACGAGCCTAGGTATTCAAATTTATCTTATGTTGACCAGTTTTGTGAATATTTACAAAGTCTATTAAAACGGGTTTAAAATAATATAGGTAGGTATTTTATTGAATTTATAAGCGATGCCGCGGCCATACAATAGCTTTTAAATGTGGTGTAGATAGAAATCCTATAAGTAACAAACTTTTTGACTAATCACCGCTCACGTTCCGACGCATTGCATCCTATTTTTGAAACCGTCGTGTCAGCGAAATGTATATTGTTTTACGCAGAAAATATTGTAAATTTATCAATGGTTTTCTATAATTTCCTGTAGTTCGTCTGTAAGAGCCCTACCTGATAGCACAGAAGACAGTAAAAGTATTACATACAGGACGGAATCTCTTAATATGCGTCCCCGCCCCGTTCTTGTGCCGCCGTGCACACGTCAATGGGTGTGTGTTCGCCCGCTCTCGCTCCTCGACAAGGCGAGAATTGGGGAGAGATGCGGGGACGGGGAACGGGGACGCATAATGCGCGGGACCTTACGAAATTCCGTTCTGTATGTATTACTTTCACTGTCTTCTGTGACAGTATGTTGGAGGCACAAAGTATAGATAAACGTGCGAACGCGTACTCGACAGAATAAACGTGTTTTCGAGTGAAGACCGACTCCGGGAAAGCAAAGCATGGCGGATGCCTCACCTGCTAGATGGTCCGATGAAAGAAAAAGTCACAACAGTCAAGAATGGAATACTGAGAGAAGGCCCAAGTAGGCCAAATAAACAATAAACAAACATCCAAAAAAAGTAAAAGAAAAACATGGAAGGCGGTCCACCAACAAATAAAAAGCTTCTTGCATTAAGAATGATGACGACACCATAACAATAATTACGTTATATATTATCTGCGCAATGTTTATTCTAAACATAACATTACAAAGTCATTATTCCCATTGTATCTCAATTATAATAACACAAACACCATGACTACTCGTAAGTCCACTTAAAAACCCTAACATTATTTACATCTAACCTCACGAATACTGAAGCTTTTATAATGCAATATCTTCAATAATAGACGATTCAGTGTTGCCGTCAATGATTTATTTCAGTAATTATGCGAATAACATCCCATAGGAATGTTAAGTAACACCGCATGCGTACGATGATTCAGTCGATTATATTCGGTCAATGCGCTAACATTTGGCGCCGTGTACAAAGAGGCGTTTGCCGATGTCGTAGTCACTTTTAAAATATGTCCATTTGTTGTTTGTGTCAGTTTTTCTTTAATATTTTACAATAAATTTTGAACTTTACATAAATACATACTATCACATCTTTATCCCTGATGGGGCAGACAGAGCATTTAGGGTCTTGTCGCTCTAAGCAGACAGAGCCGCAAGACTCAAAGGTCAATTTTAACGTGTGGTAGACGAGAAGGTGGAAAAGGAATCAAAATAGTGGTGGTGCCAGCCGCATCGCCTATTAACATGATTTGCTTTTTTGCCCATTCTCTCGATCGGATTCTACGATCTAAGCGAAAAGAGAAGCAGCTGGTTCATTCTTAGTTTTTTCAAATCGAACATCATCCACTATACTATGAATAAAATTATGTAATTGGCTTTTTGCAAAAAATATCTTCTTTATTTCCTAAAAAGTTTGACAACAAAGTTCGATTTATTTTCGATTTTTTAGCTATCTTGTCCCTGTCTATTCAACAATATTTCTTGAAAAACACGCGTAAAAAGACGAACGAAAACACCGCCCACTGACCTACAAGAGTATTCAAACAGCAATGGCGGTATTAGGGCCTTATCAATGATGTTACATTACCTTGAGATATCGCATTATATAGGTAAGCGTACAAATTCTTATGACGATTCCTACGTATCTAATTAATTCTTGTAGTCTGAAACACTTTTCGATTTTAGATAGGGTAAGTTTGTATAAAACTTTATTTATTCAGCTTCGGTGTTACATCTAAATAAATTACCTTTAACTTTTGTAGTGTCCCATTAGTTGGGCATAAACTTCCACTCCAATTTTCCACAAACTTCTATCAGTGACGATAGTTTCCCAGCTCTGTTTTTATGCCCTTACTCGTAGATCGTCTGCCCACCGTGTTCGAGGGCGGCCTTGTTTTCGTCGCGAGCCTGAAGGGAAATCTGGTGTTATTCTATCTAGCCCACCTATCCGTGTGCATCCTACTCGCATGACGTCCAGTCCCACTTGAGTCCGGCTGCTTTTCTTTATATACGAGTATTTATAAATTGACTGCTGGTACAAAAAGAGTGCTCTCTTTCCGGTACTCTTTTGAGCGCAAGTGATTCATCTACAGAGTTTATACCAAAGGAATTAGAACTTTATCTTATCAGATTCTACGTTTGTCGTACATCGCAAATAGCGTTCTGTGTCCATCACATTTCAGTGTATGTTTACCTTTACGCGGAAACGAAAACAGGCAAATACGGGAGAAGTTGTGTGATATTTTTTTTGATATATTTACAGTACTTACACAAAATAATACAATACAACTGCATACTTTATGTGTACTTTATTACACAAAAATACAGGACATCCCAAAAGGCGGCCTTATCGCTAAGCAAGTTTTAATAAGTTTAAGTTTACAATGTCAGTTTGCGAAAATAAAATGGCAAGTTTATTTCCCTGAGTACATAATAACCGGAGGAAAAATAAAAAAATAAACTATTTCTTTGCATAATTAATGCCTTATTTTGCCGCCCCTCTAAGTTTGCCACCGGGGACCAGAGCACCAGCAGATCCGGAAAAAATTTCGCTACTAGTAAGTATTTACTTTTTCATCGTAGTTGATCGAAGACTACGATGAATAGAGTTACAAAGTGAAAGGAGATGGGAAAGACCTTTGGTATGATATAGTTAAGATAAAAGAGTAATTACTATGCAGAACTGCAAATCCACTTGTCGCGAGATCACATAATCTGAAGAATGAACAATATGACGGTGGACGAAGATCACACCGGGCAGGGGGAGGCGTAGGCGTCATCGCTGCTTCAGTCAAGCTGGGACCACGTTCGGTGAAACCCGAACGAAACGTCAGCAAAATAAATAAAAAAAGGTACGTTTCGCGTTAATTCCCGTATGCATTAATTTAGATATTTTTTTTAAATTTCTTTGCTGAGTGAGACTTCTGTACGTGAGTACTAGCCTATTCTGTGCTAATACTGCCGCCTCTGTATTGCAAGAAGTACCAAGCGGTACAAACATTTGCCGCAGTCGCGTCCCGCGCAACTTCAAAGTCCACCCTACGAGCTTGTTTTAAATTAATGTGAAATAAGCATCAGACGTCTACAATCAATCAAATCAATTAATCAAACGTCGAGCCTGTACTGCTCTATTAAAACAACGCTTTATTAAGGAGATCTGTCAATCTGTTTGTACTCCCATAATAGATCGGCCGCTCACTAAATACTTACATTGAATTTGGATTGACAGCTGTCAAATTAGTGATAAGTATCGATATTAGACTCGTGATCCCGGCAAAAAGATTAGTCGATTTGGACGTCAGTGTTTAATTTCATAATACATGTAGAGAAATAAACAAACAAAAAGTTTTACAATATTTAAATTAGCGATTTTGGGTTAATGTTTTATAATTTTTAATGTTATTTAAGTATTTATATCTAGTTTAGTTTTACATACATATGTATAGTTATAGTCAATTTATTATTGTTTTTTTTTTGTTATATTTTTCCATGATTAAATTACATAAGGGAAGGTCGAACTTATATTTTTCAATGATGCAAACTAAGGTTAACTCAAGCGGTTATATTCGTTTCTATTTCCTAAGCCTTTTAATTCTAATTTACCAAAAGAAAGATTTAGATATTTTTACAAGCTTTTATTTAATATATTTCACCTGTCCTGCTGTGTGTCCGTAATCAAATCTTGCAAGCTAAATTAGACCTACTTCTCATTATTCGATTGAGCAGAAACTTCACACACATATGTCAGATGGGTAACAATGCTATATGATGGTACCAATGACCTGATCTCATTATAAAGCCGGAAGGTGGTCACGGCATCTCTGCGATAATACAACATATCCCCACTGAGTTTGGGCTCCATTGATTCGTTATGAGGAGCACTTTGCCTGGATGATATCTAGGGTCTAATGAAAATACTTACTTAAAAGTAGTAAGTAATAAATTAATATGTAAAAAATATATATTTTTAAAGCAAAGTTTTTATCTAAAACAATGAGCGAAATAGTTAAATATGATATTCTACGTTCAGCATATAATTTAAAGGTTGAGGCACTACCCGTTACAGGTTACCTGTGCCTGAAGCTTTAAAATAATATGCTGAACGTAGAATATACGTACTACTAAAGTATCTTCACGCCAAATGCAAAAAATTATAAATGTTTTTGGGCACATTACACTTAAATTTCGAGATATATGGTACATTAAAGTGTTGTATAACAAACTTTTATTACAGATTTTACGAGGCGATCTTTTACATGTAGTCGTCAAAATGACAAGACTAAGCATTTTATAGTTTTTAAATTTGTAGAATGATGCAAGATTTGGCACTTAAGGAAGGCCGTTGGTGTAGCAAAACTCTGAAAAATATTGGATTTTTTCAGTTTTGCTACATTCAAGACCTCTCAGGTTCCATAAGGCCCGATGACACCGCGACCCCATTGTTTATCAATTTTTATAAATTTCACCAAGATTGTCGGTATAACTATGTACAAGAAAGGCCGACACATAAACACGTCAAATAGGTACTAAGAAACTCATGAAAAACCCCTTAGGTAAAGTCAAAGTAATTTTTTTTTTTTTTCAATGTAGGTTAAATATAACGAACTATACTGAAACAATTTTATGGGTGAATTTAGTCCGTGATGTTGAACAACTTTCCCCAAGGAACATGTCGAAATATGAAAAAATATTTTTACCAGTTTAGTATAGGTCAATTAAATTCAAACTGCAAGTAAAATAATATTCTTCAATCTTTTCTATGAAAATGTATGATTTATTTTTTGTCAAATGGCAAAATAAAAATAGCACTTAAATAAAATCATTAAAAAATATTATTTTTGAAGTTTGAAGACATATCACACAGATTGAGATAGCCCCAAAGTAAGTTTTAAACTACTATACTAACTCAACGATTGCTCTATAGACATGAGTTTTAGGCATTTTGCTTGGTTGTCATTTTAATTTTTGGACAGCATGATCAGGAAGGCGAGTTTCAGACTACCTAGTATAGTTACAAATACGCCACGGAGATCGGCAAAAGGTTGATTTAAAATTTCTACAAAAATATGATGTGACCACGCGTCGGTAAATTTATTTTTTAACCCAAAAATTATTGTTCTATGCCAAATATTTTGACTGATCAGTACTCCAAATAGCGTATTTTAGGTACCAATTTAAACTATCGTAAACGTGAAGGGCAGGGCTCTACCGATAAATTACAACCGCAGTAGTTATTTTTGAAACGTAACTGTAACATTGGCGTAGCCAGGGATTTTGAGTCCCTGCTATTAATAAAGCGAAAGGGCCCACCCCTTCCACCAAACCAAACACAGTAAATTTTAATAACAGATAAATTTTACATTATAAATAATATCGCTATTTATCAACTCTCCTTTTTTATTAAATGGTATGAATAAATAGTTAAACTAGGGTTAGCTGCAAAGCACTGGTCCAGCCAACATTACAAACAAGAATGCAAGTGAACATTACACATTACACACCTAGTCGGGTTGTATCTGAGCAGAGCTGCTATGCAGCCAGATTGTATAATGTATATATTACCAGAAATCTATAAAATCCTTTAGTGTATGCAATTCAATAAGCAAACTTTATTGTAAGAGCAAAAAAAAAATCGTAAGAGCAAATAAACATCTCTACCAGTCAACCTGAGATATATTGAGAGGATATTCACTCGATTAAAAGGCAGAACCAAGTGCGTAAAATGTATACAATAAAAACATATGGCAGTAATTGGCACCACTTCTTTATAGTCTTTCTTTATTGGGATATTATGCTTACTCTAGATCCCTTTGATCTGGATTAAGTATTACCCACCCTTGCCCTATCCTATCAACGACCGTTACTGTCAATGAAAATCGAGAAATATTTAAGATTCAGAAGAAATTTACGACTTCGTTTACACAAGCATCGTTTTCTTTGTTGTCATTTGTATTTTCGGCAGGGCTGAGACGTTGCTGTCAACAGCATAGTGTAGTCAAGGCATTACTTATTTTTTATAGTTTTCCGGAATTTGTGGACACATAAAAGCCTTTCTTTCTTCAATTTGTAATCTGCGGCATTAAAAATGCGTCTTTGGTAATGCTTTCCGAGAATTGTAAATTCTATCATAATAAGTATAAACTTATTATGCTAGAATTTCCAACTCACGGAAAGCATTAACAAGAAATATAATTAGTTATTATAGCCTTTTCGAGAGCTCTATTCACGTCCAAATTTTGTACAAATTTTGTAAAAATAAGTATATTAACATGCATATCTAAACCAGCTTAGGCCTACGACATTTTTAATTAGTACTAATGTGCCAATTTTTACTAAATCAGCAGTTGTTGCCTTTATGACGAACATACTTCAAAATATTCTGTTTCTAAATTCATTAACATTGCGTCCAAAAATACTGACATTATTAAAACATATATTTAATACCTAACTATAATAACTGGATACAAAATATTGCAAAATTTCCTAATCTATCCTAGTTAAGTTCGAGTCACCGCAAATTCGCACACTTCCATACAAAATGGCAAAAGATTTACAACAAAGACTACAACGCTGTCACTTCCAAATGCGTTGTATGATTGATTGCTATTGTTGTTTGTCAACGCCTTGTCTACTTAGACTATGTATTTTAACTGACGGCACAGTAAACTTACGCATACACTATATACCTATTCATAACCACCGGCCCATTCATCGTAGTGGGCGCTAGTTATGTTATACTTACATAAACGCTATTGTCTTGAGTAAGTGACAAAATACGCATGACAAAAATGCGTACAAAAAAATAATTTTATTTCATTTACCATTCACCATTGGTTTTGTGGTGAGCACCAAGATAGCGGGACCAAACCCAATTTAAAATATATCACATTGAAGTGTTTGAACTAGAAATGTACTATTTGTACCCTTAACAAGACATTTGTACCTCTAAAAGTAAAAGAAGTATGTCAAGTCGTCCCTGGTCCCGCCACTTTGATGTCAAAGTGGACCAAAAAGAACCTTCTGGAAGCGCTACTCAGAGGCGGGGTATTTACACCTTAAGACTTACTACTTCATACAGGTATACATTTAATTTGTAATATAATTGTAGGTACCAAATTAAAGTTATGTGATTAAAACATTGGTCCTGCTATTTTGATGATTCATGTTTTTGCTGAATTCATATGAAAATCGTTAGAGCTGGAGCTAAATCAAATGTGGAAACTTAGTACGTCCTAAGTACATGAACATGTGTAATTTTCATATTCATAATGTTAGTACTTACATCAAAAATTATGCATCATTCGTATTAAAAATATTAAATGTTTCGTTTGTTTAGACAGATATTTCGCGTCTAAATATCTACAAACGTGTACACAAATAAAACTTCAATACCTTCCTAATTATTAGATGTCATAGCAAGTATCAAATTTTAACATGATCCAAATCTGTCAAGGGTTTGCCGAGATAGGTATGGGGTTCGTGACTACGTAAGTTCAAAGTTCGGGGCCAATTATTTGTAATTATTATTATTACATATGTATTAATAATTACAAGTACCTAGTTGATATAATTTGTATCGTATGTCTATGTCTGTGTTAGTTTATATTCTTCATTAGTGTCGGGTTTATGTGTTAGGATGATAACTCCAAAATCAGAAACTTTTCCTACGATTTTATTCCGCACACACACGATATACAAAACCAATTACATGCGATATATATGGCGGGCGCTAGAGGACTGGGGCGGTAAGGTCGCCGCTGCGCGTACGGCGGCGTACGGACAATGAATTTGCTGACGAATCAAATCGACGCGGGACCAGACCACCACAAATTTATTTAAGATCTATTAAGTTTTCTTCGATGTGGAAGAAAACTTAATAGTTTAAAAATTAATTATATCCGACAACACCATAATGAAGTTGATCTTCAATAAATTATTATAATATTCCATTTAAGTCCATTCAAGTTTAATCCGACAAGTTAACAGGAATCGTGAAACAGTAATTGCGGTTTATCGTGTATTAGCAAGAAAGCGCTTATTACAGAAAATAAGGTGAACTAAAACCTTTTTACTACAAAATGCCCTGTCATAATCCTCATAAGAGGTTACAGACAATTTTCGATTTAACATCGAGACTTGATATAGTTTCGGTCATGATGCCTTGTAATTTTATGATGTAATTTTGTTATTTATGTACCTCACCATGTACCATGTAACCACCCACAAGGTGGTCAGACGACGACCGACGTGGAAAGCGCTGGATGCAGGCCGCTCTAGATCAGTCTATTAGTAAAACCTTGGGAGAGGCCTATGCCTAGCAGTGGACGTTATACGGCTGAAATAATGATAATGATGTGATGATACAGTACTTGATAAATGTCTTCCTAAACTTATTAAAATTTGGAATTATCTGCTTGGAAATTTGGAACATCGCAGAACTCTAATCATATTTATAGGGTTTTTTAGGCATTCAAGATGCAGTACTAAAGTATTATTTAAGTATTATTAAGTATTATTTAATTATCTAATCATTTTACTTTCAACTGGGAACTTTTCAACAATTTAAATTTAGGAACATACAAAAAAATAAAAGCGGGTCGAATTCGTAACCTCCTCCGTTTTCGAAGTTGGTTAAAAATAATAAGTTTTATTCACAATTCACAAAGAACAGTGTATAAAGCTTAGCTGAAGACAGATGAGCTGCCGAAAGTAATAAACAAGAACCTACCGCCTTGCCCATTAAATTGGTAAAGTAATTAGTTTAGACGTAGTTATTGTTGTGGTTTTTCTATTTATATATATACGAGTATATTTGTTTTATAGTTTAAATGAATCATTTATGACAATTAAGTATAACATTTTCATAAATTTCCTTCCTGTTATAACATTTATTTACTAGGAAATAATTGTTATTAAATGAAATTGATAAACTTATATATTATTAGTATTTTTATTTAATAAAACTCCGTTGCAATTAATAATTTAATAGGATATTTTGAAGTAGGTATATCTAAACTGCATGATGTAAATTTATTAGGTGCATAAAAGCCATACCCATATAGGTACAATTAAAAAGGTATACCTAGCAGATATTTGCTGAAACGAGTCAAAGTTGGTCAAATACCAAATTTGCAAAATTTGTTGTAGCAACTTCTACTTTAAAAGCATAAAGTATCGCTCATTTAAGGACTAACAATGATATGACCTAATCTTGTGCAGCACATGACACACTCATAAGTTACCCAGAAGAGGAAATCGATGGGCCATATTTCCATACAAGCGTGGTCCCCTGATTCCTCGACGGATAGTGCCGGTAGAGCAATGGTTTTTTTTTCCAAGCACAAACCCCTCCTGACCTCTCCCCCCCTAAAATCCCCCCCCCCCAAGTGTCTTAGCGAAGCCTGAGGCCAAAAGCCGAAAACTAAGCTCCCCGCGAGGACGGTGGCCGAGCTGCGTGGCGAGGGCGAAGCCCGAGCCCTTCTTGACCTCCCCCCTCTCCCCAGAGCCCTCGATTCTTCAATTTATAATGAGAAAAGATCGAAAAGAATCGGTTAAGTTATGGAGGAGAAATCGGGGGACTACGAAACGTAAAAACTAGAACCTTTTTAGGTACTTTCGGTCTGAGCTGCAGTTAGGTCTCTATCATACTCGTTCGGTTGTTGTTCGAGCACAGCGCGACAGCAATAGATTTTGCAAATACCTTCTTTCTTAAATTCTTAAATTTTCACAACCTTAGTGTTTCCTCTTAACGCACTTTTATGAAGCGGTGATAGTGGCGAAATTGTAATTTTGAGAAGCTTGGAGTGCTAATGGCTGTACGTACTTACCTACTTACTCGTAATCAGCAACACAATAGACAACTCAGAATTCTCATTAAGGTAGCACACCATTAACAGCATCATAATCAAGATGATGCGTATCGCAGGATAACATTATGGCTCTTTTCATCACCGCTGTAAAGTTGTAAAATATGTTTGCTGTATGAAATCACCGTTACAGAGAATAATGAACTCTATTAATAAACAGATAAGGCTCAAAATGATGAGATGTGAAGATCATTTGTCAAAGTTGAAGATAAGATCGGCTGTACTCTTAACGTAGAGTAGCCTTGACTCAGACTTCTGTAGATTCCTTAACCCTAGATAACTAAACTATCCTGGGAGTTACACAATAACTAAACATTCGTCTAGCGGACTACGCATTAAAAAATCTTATATTATCAACATCATTTAACGTGAGGAAGAAATTGTTACATGATTCGTATAAAGGGCTCTTGTGAATAGAGACAAGTATAAATAATTTTATACTAATGATGCCACATACCTTTTATACACATCTACATTATGGGTGCCACAAATTGCATTTTTATATCTAAGGCATCAACTTTATGTCTTCCTTAGCAATTTCGACGGGCAAACGTATAATTTTTTTGTAATATTTCATACTTAAGGAAATGGAGCAGATTCTTCATATGATTTCACCAAGGATATCTCCTATCATGACCTTGATGTCACGTCTCAAAGTTACCGTCCGAACAAGTTGCCGCAACCAAGGCTCCATGAGGTGGTTCGTCAATTTCAAAACAAAATCTCGCCGTGTTGCTATTTTTTTATTATTTTTGATGTTATTCGCGACGTATCATAACATAAGTAGGAGTAATCCTAGTGCAGATGACCATTTATGATGAGTTTTACTGGATACAAATCAAAGAGTTGCTAAAGCACATGTCGGATGCTACCTGAAGTACGTTTCTTTTCATGTTCAAATCATCCGAATTAATAATTTGGGTTCTGTTGTCTTTTACTTGGTACTAAAAAATCTCATTCAGAACCCAAATATTGGCACGAGACATCAGTATCAATGCTGATATTGTATTGACTTGCAACCTTCCAATTATTTGTCATCACCACAGAAGTTAAATTATCTTGTTACTTTTATCAGAGTCATCAATCTTAATAAACGTGAATTTGTACTTTCAGCCTAGGACATATGTTTCCATTTATAAATCCATCAATAATATTAGGTATATGAGAAAAAGTTGAAAACAATTAGTAGTATGAATGACATCTTACTATTAAACCCTAGTCATTAAAAAATAACCGTTTTCATGAAGTTCATATTATTTCCTAGTATGCTAATGTATATTATCTAATTATAATACAAACATTTATTATTTTTATTTATTTTAAAATACTAATATAAAATAAAATGCAATTTAGATACCTTTGAAAATCTGCACCTGTTATAACTAAACTTTCGTAATCTAGACGACGCGGTGATTATAAATCACAAATAAAGACAATTGTTTGCGCAAACGCCGCATTTGTGCCACTTTTCACTCTAATTATGAAGGTATACAAAGGCGTGCAAGCAGGGGGTACGCGAAAGTTTGTGAACTAGACTTATGCAAGGGGTCGCGTAGTCTGCCAGACGAATGTTTAGTTATCTAGGGTTAATATAAACTAAGTACTAACATATGGAAAATATTACTGGCTGATCGATTTTTGTAAGTTCTTTACTAGAATAAGACATGATTACTCGTAAATGTATGAGTAAAGTTGGCATAACGTCTCTAAAACTTTGCTGCTGTACCTACTAAAAAGTTGTATGTTTTCAGAACGAAATAATCTATGTTATTACCAGTGATCGGAATCTTGGATGCTATTACTATCAAAAGTATGGATATGACCAACATTCTCGGGAATTCTCGGGAATCAGAATCGGTATCTTCTATAACAACGTTTTTCTCTGTATGATATTTCACGCAATAAAAAATGTATATTGTCAGAAAATTGCATTTTAATTGTACGAAAAATATTTTTCAATTAGTTTTTAGGTATTTTCCATTAAGTAAGACTTGTTGGATGTAAATAGCTCGGAAAAATTTCGCTAGAAATATTAGTGTATTGTTTATTTTTTTTATTTTTTTATAAGTGTATTGTTAAAAGTAAGTATTCATTGACGATCTCCGTGGCGTAATGGTTAACACGCTAGACCGCTAATCCGGAGGTTCTGGGTTCGATCCCCAGCCAGGGCCAGTTGGAAAATGGCCTTTTTCAAATTGTCCTGGGTCTTGGGTGTTTATCTATACATGTATTTATCATAAAATATCGTTAAGTTAGTATCCCATAACACAAGTTTAAAACTTACTTTGGGGCTAGCTTAATCAGTGTGATTTGTCCGTATATATTTATTTATTTATTTATTGATATATTTTCATTTAAAAAATAATATCGGTTACAATCTGGAGCGTTTTCATTATTTTCTGTTGCACTTTTTAAGATGACCCTATATTTATATAATTAAGTCTTTACTGTGTAAATCCAAACACCAAATTAATAAATAAACTGATTTTAAAAAAAAACACTATTTCACACATTTTTAATAATATTTCATATTTTTCCCGAGAATTCCTGGGATTATCGTCATATCCATATTAGTGATATCGTCCCAAATAGCACCCAGATTCCGATCATTGGTTATTACTTACTCTATGTCTCAAGGTCTGAACTCCAATATGGTAGCTTAATAAAATCAATCGATATAAAACAAAACTAAAAACGCAATTAAATTAATTAATTTAAGATGGCGTCTGGATTTGCATATTTTATCGTAATTAGCTCAAAATGTTTCACTGGGACCTCCGAGGGGTCTGAAATTTGTATACTGGGGTAAAGCACTCCGCGGAACTCGAAACTGCATTCAGGTTTGGGATCCAAGATGGCCGCCCACACATTTTTTATGTTTCTTTTCCTGTCTAGTTTTTTACTCTTTTTCTTAACTGGACATGGAATTTAGCCAACTTCAACAGCTGCACGAAAAATCGCAACGCCCGATAAGCTTTTTTGGCTTGCTACGCTTTTTAACTTGCAAGTTTAATATAATTAACATTAAACTTGCAAGTAAAAAAGCGTAGCAACTATAAACCACTGTTTATAAACTACTCTACCGTTACGCGGAATATTGCAAATGAAAACGAGTTAATAGCACCCATTGATACCGCCGTCTAATTTACGTTATCGTGCTAGCGGTAGTTTATCCCTGCATTATCCGTATTTCAAGCTTGCTTACTATTTGTAATTTCTCAATTTGCCGACAATTTACTTAGACAGAGATCTAGTGCGTGTGAAATAACAATTTAAATCGGACTTCAACTGACATTACTTGATCAATCAACTTGGTATTACCTACTAAAGATTTAGGATTTGGATTACTACTACTACTGATCACTAGATTTAGTATCGCAGTGTTTGTTGCAGCAGTTGGAGTGAGTTTTTTTAATGAATATGCCGTTTCGTCGAAATCCTATACAAAAAATACTAAAGTCCTTTATGCTACATTTGAGTGTGTTACACGGAAATTAGGCAAACGCCGCTAGCTCTCTGCCCTATGGACTATGGATAGCTCTCCAACTGACTGATTGGACAATTGGCCACCAATCTCGTGAACTCTGCGCCGGCGGCACTTTAAGACAATTCAAACTGTTTCCTTGATTTCTATCCTTGTAATGAGCGTATGGGCTGAAGTGCCCAAAGCGTATTGTTGCTTTTAAGGCCCAGTCAAACGAGCGTAATTTTTTAAGTTGTCCGTCGCAGAAAATGAGTTGCGCAATTTACATTTTATATAATAATTCATAAATGGCGTGATGACTTGGACACCTACATGGGTGAGTGGCAAACTGTTGCCCTTAACAGAACCGATTGGAAGCAGAAAGGGGAGGCCTTTGTCCAGCAGTGGGACACCGAAATAGGGTAATAAAAAAATACTTATTTTTTGTCGCCGTGTGGCACAAATAGTTCGTAAAAAACCGAATGCAGCATAAATAGCAATGTTAAATTTTCGCGACTTCCAAGTTAAAAAAAATACTCCGGTTTGACTGACCCGTATTGTCAGATATAACAGCCCCTTTTCGCAAAAACTATTGATTAACAGAAAAGTAAATGAATATAAGACAATGTGAAAGGTTGATAGATCAGGAAAACAAATGAACGACTGATTGCAAAACATATTATAAATGTAGAAAGAGACGAAGATCAAGTGAACGCCAGAAAACCAAGAAAACTTAGAAAACATAAATAAACGCTTTAAATCTGCAATGACAAATTGATAGACCGTAGATTAAAACGATCAAATTTTACATGATGAAATGAATAACATAAGAAAACTATGGTAGGTATCGGTCTAATTAGTTAAAGATCTTTTGAAAACAATTTTGTATTACTAATTTTCACCGAATTTCAAAAGTAGATTAGACACACAATTTTTCCAAGAAAGTAATACAACAACTGTGTAAATAAACCAAACAATTATGCATAAAATTCGCAAATGTTTTTGTTTCTATCCATGACACCACCATGACAGATTAGCCAATAATGACAAAGATACGTCGCATTTAAATTTTTCATGACGTCACGATCTAGTAGTATTTTCACTGGACGGTGACGTTAATCGCCCACTCCGAAATTTTGATGCACTGTATCTTTGTAAATATTTAAAACTTTGAAATGCCGTGTGGTTCCCGGCAGAGTAGAATAAGACCACTTCAAGTTTTCCCGTGGATGTCGTAGAAGGCGACTTGGGAAACACAAGCTAAACAAAAACTTAATTAGAAACATCAATGAGAATCTCTCAAACCCGTCTGGCCAGCATGGAGAGTGTAGGCCAAATCTTTTGACTGCTCTGGCTAATATATGGCTCTGACAGTACAGAGAGGGTCATGCTCCTACAGTTAAGACTAAAAAGACCTGATGATGATGACTACTTTGAAAAATCGAAAAATATGTGTCCATTATTTTTGAATAATATAACTCACGGACTAAATAAAATAATATTTTTTGGACGAATAAGGATGTCCTTATTGGTGAAGTTATAATATGGGATGCACACCTATTGGTTGACAGTTCTCAAGACAAAACACGTCGCGAAATGCGTGTAACTAAAACCTGATTTAGAGCACAAAAAGGCCTACAAAGTGCAGGGGAGAGGTGCGAGGACGCCAATTTGCAGGAGACGCTGTGAGATTCCATTCTGTTTGAACTTTTATGTATTCTGTGCCTAGGGCGTAGCAGTACAACTAAGTTTGCCATCGGGATAGCGTTAAGATCAAAAAGAGTCGTCAGACTAGCGGATATTCTTTCTGCTGTTTCCTTGTCACGGTCAACCATGCCACGCGTGCCATATTCGAGCGCTACATAACAAACAATAGTTTGTAAACGATGTCATTCTCAGCAGACAGTAGACGCGTAAGTTTATTTATTATGATAATATACGTCGTGTCCGACGGAGTAACGACCAATCCATCTCGAGCTGGTCTTAATTGCTGAGGATTTACAAAGGTGTGAATGCGGCCATATTTACTACAAATACCACGAAAATTTACTACATGGTAAAAAAGTGTGATTCTGATGACTGTTAAGATGGCAGGACGTTGGGATTTTTTTAAATTATATGCTATGTAGGATACTAGCCGTCCTATTATAAAACTCACACCATGGTATAAAATAAAACAAGGTATCCTCTTATCGCGATAACCCAAGATTGATTTTGACTGATTGTTCTTTTCAGTAAATTTAAGGACAAATAATGAACAACTTTTCATATGGAACCAATACTGGAACCTCGAAAGAAATGTTGCCTTAATATATATATTTGTCTATAATCTATGAAGATTAAAGTCTTAGTTATACTGATATACTATCACGTTTTTTACTTCCTTTTTCTTTGGCTTTTTCTTACTTTGACTGTTTGTTACTGTGTTTGTCTTTTGTGTAGGTCATAAATTTTGTAATTAAAAATAAATGTAGAAAGTTCGTGATTAGTAGCCCTAAAATGTTTCCATTTCTTTGCCTCCTTTTACCACAGTCATGATCAGCGATCAGTTTCCAAAGTACTTGTACCAGTGTGGGAATTTTAACACAATTCAGTCTATATTCTAAAGATTAACTAACTGTCCGTTTATCGTCTAATTTGTCTTTCTGTTAAAAGTAATGGTTCAAATTAGCCACCGGATACAAGCAGTGCCTTTAATTACGAGTATATATGCATGTAGTCCGTATTTTGAGTCTTAACTAGCTTTTGCGTGTGTAATTCTTTAAACGCGTTTAACTGTCATATGAATATTCAACTTATTTGTTTTTTTATTACTAACTAAGAAGTAACTGACATAAAATAGGTACTCGTACTACTCTCGAAAAACAATTAACTAAGTATATAGTTAAGTACTGTAAATTAAAGGAAGACCCAGATCAATGAGCGGATACACAGGTGGATATATATTTATATACCTTAAAGAATATAAGTGATAATATAAATAAACGGGCAAGTGCAAGTCGGACTCGTACATGAAGGGTTCCGTACCTCCGTACAATAAAGCGCTGAAAAAAACACGTTTCTTGTATGACGATCTCCCTTAATTTTTAACTTTATCTTATTTTTAGTATTTTTTGTTATAGCAGCCATAGTAATACATAATCTGTAAAAATTTCAAGTATCTAGTTATTGCCATTATAAAGTTAAAAAAGCTGAAAAAAACACGGTTCTTGTATGACGACCCCCCTTAATTTTTAACTTTATCTTATTTTTAGTATATGTTGTTATAACGGCCATAGTATTGCATAATCAGTTAAAATTTTAAGTATCTAGTTAATGCAATTATAAAGATCTAGTTAAAAACGCTGAAAAAACACGTTTTTTGTATGACGACCCCCTTTAATTTTTAACTTTTTTATATTTTTAGTTTTTGTTGTTATAGCGGCCACAGTCGATTATGTACTAACATAATCGATGAAAATTTCAAGTGTCTAGCTATCACGGTTGAAGAGATAGAGCCCTGTGACAGACGGACAGACAAACGGACAGACGGACAGACAGCGGAGTCTCAGTAATAGCCTGAGAAAATTTTGACAAAGCATGTTTCGTATACATTTTTGTTACCATTTTGACGAAGAATGTTGCGAATTTTTTATTTATTTTATTAAAATTCCTAATAAAAGTCAAAAGAAAGAAAACTATTATATACCTAGGTAATTGAATCATTAATAAAGTATTTCTTTCAGTTATTATATCACAATCTTTATGGACAGAATAAATATCTTCCAATGTTACATAACATTCGTGGTTGTATGTACGAGTATATTGTATAATTACTATTTTAACCCCTACAATTTTATGAGTAGATAATTGCCGATCTGACAAATCATGGAGTTGTTAACACGATTTCTACTGTAACTAATTAGAGCTGTATACTTTCTCGATGATAGGAAGCTGGAGTAAATACTCGGTTAATAAGCGGATTGCAGCAATAAACTGGTTGTCTGCGGAGGAATTTGAATAAGAAGGAAACCCGACAGTTACCTGCGTTTTTGCCCGACGAGTGTTACTCGAGGGCTATGTTTTTAAAATGTATAAATACAAGTAATTGGTGCATGTGTGTGGTCTTTTTAGGGTTCCGTAGCCAAATGGCAAAAAACGGAACACTTATGGATTCGTCATGTCTGTCTGTCTGTCCGTCTGTATGTCACAGCCACTTTTTCCCGAAACTATAAGAACTACGAGTATACTGTTGAAATTTGGTAAGTAGATGTATTCTGTGAACCGCATTAAGATTTTCACACAAAAATAGAAAAAAAAAACAATAAATTTTTAGGGGTTCCCCATACTTAGTCAAACTTCGCCGTTGCCGGTCCCAAGCCCGGATGAGAAAAGAGTAGGGTTGGCTGGAAGTGACCTACCCAGTCGTAAAATGTTTATGCCGAATATCGCAAGCCATAAGGGACTAAATACCCTTAGAAAGCGTGGACTCGCCAACTCGCAATGGCCAGCGCGGCGTTTTAAGGCCAATTACCTCCTAATGGAAAATTAAAAAAAACCCAGGCCCCCAGTCCCCGGAAGCCCCGCTTTTCCTGGCTCCGGTAGCGGTCATGGTAACGGCGGGGCAGGGGGTGCGAAGAATCTCCGGCAGAGATCCGCCTACCACTCCCGTCAACGACTAGCCCTGGTAACACACAACGTACGCACTCTGAGGACAGACGAGAAACTAGCTGAGGTGGAAGAGGAAATGAGTAGGTTACGGTGGGACATAGTGGGGTTGTCTGAAGTCCGTAGAGAGGGCGAGGGCACGACAACCCTAGAGTCTGGTAACCTAATCTATCACCGAGAAGGAGACAAAAAGAAGTCCCAGCATGGTGTCGGGTTTCTCGTCCACAGGTCCCTCATAAACAACGTCATAACCATCAAGAGTGTTTCTAGCAGGGTAATATAACTGATACTCAGAGTATCGAAAAGATACTTGCTGAAGGTCATCCAGGTATATATGCCAACTGAGGATCACTCAGATGAAGAGGTGTATGAGGACATTAGTAGGGCCATACATTCTTTTGAAACCTATTTTACGGTTGTTATGGGGGACTTCATCGCAAAACTGGGCAAGCGAGGCGATGGGGAGTTTAGGCTGGGAAAATTCGGATACGGAGTGCGAAATGACAGGGGACGTAGGCTGGCTGATTTTCTGGAGAAAGAGGGACTTTGCGATAAACTCTTTCTTCCAAAAGGCACCGCAAAGAAAATGGACCTTGATGGGTCCAGGAAAGAAGAACCAGTCCTCTGTTAAAAACGAAATCAACTTTATCCTAACGACGAAGAGACGAATATTCAACGATGTTTCAGTGATCAATCGGATTAAAACAGGGAGTGATCACCGAATATTAAGAGGCATCGTGAATATTTATCTCAAAGTCGAAAGGTCGCGACTGATGTAGTCGACGCTCCGACCGTCACAGGTCCAAATTGAAAACTCCGAAAGCTTCCGGCTTGAACTATCCAATCGCTTTGAAGGCCTTCAGGATTGCGTTACAGTGGACAAGATAAACCAAGGGTTTGTAGAAGCTGTCCAAGCGGTGGGATCGAAGGTGTTTAAGTCCCACCCCAAACGCAAACCTCAAAAATTTTCTGCACAGACCCTAGACTTGATGGCAGAACGACGATCCAGGCCGCTGCAGACCTCTGAAGACGCTAAATCATATCGGCAGCTCAACAGACGTATACAAAAGTCCTTGCGACACGACATCCGCTCCTTTAATACCAAATGTATTAAGGAGACGATAGAGCAAAACAAAGACTCCAAAGTGTTCGTAAGAGCTACGGCGATTGGGCAAAGCCGATTGATGAAGCTGAAGACGGAGGCCGGTGGCGTGGTGTCGACAAAGGAAGGGGTTCTGGCAGAGACCGAGAGATTTTATGGACAGTTATACACCTCAGTTGCACAACCCAGCGGACAATTGGCTAAAGACCCAAGAGCCAAGCTGACCCGATACTATACTGAAGATATCCCGGACATCAGCCTGTACGAGATTAGGATGGCCCTCAAACAGCTCAAAAACAACAAGGCGTTGGGCGAGGATGGAATCACAGCAGAGCTTCTGAAAGCGGGCGGAACGCCGGTACTGAAAGTCCTTCAGAGACTCTTTAATTCCGTTCTGCTCGAGGGCGTAACGCCAAAAGCGTGGCACAGGGGCGTGGTGGTCCTGTTCTTCAAAAAGGGAGATAACGTCCTATTGAAGAACTATAGGCCTTCTGAGTCATATATATAAGTTGTTTTCGAGGGTCATCACGAATCGTCTCGCAAATAGGTTTGATACCTTCCAGCCTCCCGAACAAGCCGGTTTCTGTAAAGGCTTTAGTACCATGGACCACATTCACACGCTACGGCAGGTTATAGAGAAGACGGGCAAATTGCATTACCATGCAAACTTCCACCGAAACTTGGTTTGAACGAGATCTAGTAAGTAGTTTTTTTTAATACGTGATAAATTGTTAACCGCTATTTACCTTTAGAAACTTTATATTATATTACTTGCTGCTACGGAACCTTTCATGGGCGAGTCCGACTCGCACTTGCCCATTTATTTATGTTTGCCGGTAGCTTTGACATATTTTTATATTGCCCTGCTTATTGCTTTTTGGGTCCAATCTTGCCAGTTAAATTTGAACCACTTCCCGGTTTCTGATTGAGATGAAATTAATCAGATGTAAATCAAATAACAATCCAACATTATTATGACAAGAAGCTGATGTGAGCCGGAAGGTGGCTATAGCTGAACCCTGTAATACAGCGACGTATATAAAAGTTAGAACAAAAACATTTTCTTTTTCTTCAAATAATTTTTAAATAAACAAATAAACACGCGATAACCTAGCTGCCCGTCGCTATTTTGATTTCCTGTTTACCATCTATGAGCTCATTTATGTACTAAGCTTGCCCTATGAACTTGAACTTGAACCTCGCCACAGGCCGGAATCTCCTAAGGTACGCGCAATATTCGTCCCCGTTCCCCGTCCCCGCACCTCTTCCCCGTTTTCGCCTCGATGACTCACGTTGGCCGTCAAGAACCGGGCGAGAGGTGCGGGGAACGGGGACGCATATTGCGCGTACCTTAGGAGATTCCGTTCTGTTTACTCTTACTGTATTCTGTGACCTCGCTGTAAAGATAAGAAGTTGCATGATATATTTTTAACCAATTTCAAAAAAGGAGAAGGTTATCAATTTGACGCGTCCATTTTTTTTGTATGTATGTTACGCCATATTTTCACCAATTGTATTAATTAATAATATTAAAAATAATAATAATAATTGAACCGATTTTATTTGATAAACTTTTATTACCTAGTTGGTCCCATATCAATTTGGTGAAGTTATGATGAAGAACTATGGAGATATGGAAGAAATTCATCTTAAACCAACTATTACTATCTATCCAGTAATTTACATGTTAATAATGAAAGTAAAAGTATGTACTAATATGTATTCTGTGGTATAAGTTTCAGCTTCTAGATGCAATCACTAAGTTGTGTAAACATGACATTATCAATTAAATAAGCCCTGTGATTACTCTGTCAATCGAATTTACATAAATTTATCTCGATTACTCATTCATTGGCCAGATAGTGGCAATTGAGGCACTTGGCTTCTCGGACCACTTCTAAGAGAACATATGTTGCACATTAGTGGCATATCTAGGCTTGTGTGCTCTTTGTTTGGTAAAGTTTATTTTGGATATTGGGTGAATAATTTTCTATGACTAATATAAATTGTGATGTGTCATGTCATGAAGCATATTTTTGTAACACTACAGTATAAGCTAACTTTTTTTTACACATACGAAAAAATACCATTAAGTTCTTTTATTTTATTTAAAACTTTATTGCACAAAAAAGTATTGTGCAAGTGACCAAGCAGACAATATGTGTGGCTGGCGTGTTAAAATGTGTAAATACCAATTCTAATATTAAATATAACCTATATTTTGTAATATAAAATATAACCTATATATTATAGGTTAGGAATATAATAATAATTAACATTACACATACGAGTATATACCTTATACAGGCTGACTTTTTATCCACCTGCAAAATTTTTTGGAGCAAATTCAGTCCATGACACTGAACAACTTTTTATAAAAAAAGTTATTAAATATCGATAAAAGTTTTTCGTCCTCCCATACAAAATCCGTTTGGCTGAGCGCTGATTTGTATGGGAGCACGAAAATTTTTTATCGATTTTTAATAACTTTTTTTATAGAAAACTAAAGTATACATATAAACTATTAAACACATATAATACTTACATACCTATATAATAAATACAAAATAATTTAAATATATATAGATGACTGTACTAGGACTGCGGTTGCTAGTGCTGCTGCTTCTTCCATGCTGGTCTGGGAGAAAAGAGAAAACGAAGGATGTACCAGTCTCTTCATTTCCCGCGCAGATCGTTAAAGCCAATCGAGGGAATGGGCGAGATCTGAATCATGTCAATAGGCAATGTAGATAGCAACCCTTTACTATATTGATTCGCGGCCATCACGCAAAGAATGTGGCCTTTGGGTCTTGCAGCCCTAGGCTCTGTCTTCCCCATTAGGGATAGAGACGCGACAGTGTATCTGTATAAAATCATCGAGTATACTCGATAGATAAAAAGTTTTAAGAAATTAGAAATTTTGGCGTAGTTTAAAAGATACCATAATTCGACCGGTCCCTATCGGGCACGTTTTTTTTTAGCTATATAGGTCCCATTGTTGTGCAAAAGACTCTTTGTTCTTCATCTTTCGAGGTCCCTAGACGTCCCTAGACGTCTGCCATTCTTTTTCAAACCGTGTAAGGTCGTCCACCCATCTCTTCCTTGGTCTTCCTCTCTTTCTTCGACCGTCCGGAGTTCAGTTAGTGGTAATATATGCCCATCTTTCATGATGCATGCGATAGATATGACCCGCCCACACCTTCATTTTGGGCATCTGAGCATCCGTAAGAGACCACGTTTGTGCATTGGTTAGTTGGTTAGGATGGCAAGATACACATGTCGACGAGTCTTTTCCTGAGGCAAGTTGGTAGATTTCCCTTTAGTAACTCCTTCATCGACCAGAAACTTTTCCAAGCGTTTTTGATTCTGCGGTCGATTTCTTTGTCCTGGCGATAAGTAAAGGAGACAATTTGCCCAAGGTATGTACTCGTTGATATATTGTATGACTTGCCCATCTACCTTGATCTAAGCTTCGTGCCATTCGTCATTAATTGGGTCTTCGCTCGGTTCATGTGTCATCATGTTCAGGATCGGGCACGTTTATTTTTTTAAAATAGTTACGTATGTTTACAATCTTTAAAACCTTCATACAAATTTTATTTTTAACATTGTTATATTAAACTGTAAGCAGGTTTAAAGGAACAGTTGCACTTAGTATATGTAATAAGCATAAATCGAAGCAAACCTTTGCAATGATAATGTCTATCCATGACAAAACCAGTGTAAAAGACCTCCGTTCTGTAATGAAAACCTCAAAATTTAGCTCATGGTAGATATGGTCAGGCGGTCTGGCAAAGTTGGTAGTCAAGTTGGCAGTTCCTCGTAGACCACTACGATTACTGTCAGACAATGGGAGTCTTCGCGCTTTCCCTTTTCAGTCGCCCCCAGTTACTTGTAGCAAGTAAGTATAATTTAGACTAAACACATCATTACACCATAATTATGGCTAAAGGGTAAATTTTATCAAAACTAAGAAAAAATAAACAAGAAATGAACACCTTATAAGAACTACTTACTACCAGATCTACTTACATAGCAAAATACAAAAAGATGTTTTTATATCTTCTATTGCTTTCGTTTAGCATACATGTACGTAGGTACATATATCTCAATGGTCTACATTTACCCAAAGGTTGGCTGGAAGTGATCGCCTTTGTACCTGTTATATTTTTATTAACAATTTGATGATTTGATATTGTATTCTTATTAGTTGGTTTGTAAGTCTCTAGCATGCAGATATTTTGGTGTGTACTGTAAATCTGTATGTAAATTATTAAATAAATATAAATATTTCTAATTTACTTTAAATTATTGTAATACGCATTTTATGCAAAAAAGAAGGTTTATCTTATCTTATTTAGGTAATTAGGTATATAGCGTAATCCGCGAGTTTAGAAATTATATTTTCCTTGTCGTCGTTCGGTAATAATTATGTCTTTCAATATCGAAATACGAGAATAAAAAATGTTTTACTTCCCATACAAATCGAAGTAAGTAGATCTAGTTACTATGGGAAGTGATTTTTTTTCCTATTTCGTTAAAAAAATATTGGGAGAAGTAGTTCAAAATGATGGAGAGAATTACCCTTTAAAATATTTATATCTTATAAAAAATAAGCTTGTATACCTAATCTATACAGCGTAATACCTAATAATGTATACAGGGTTATTTTTTAAACACAATAGCAGCAAGTTCAGTGCGTGATACTGAACTATTTTCCATGAAAAGTATTATCGACAATCTATAAAAAAAATTCGTCCTCCCATACAAAATGCTTTTTTTGGTTGCTCCAAAAATGATGCCGGTGTTTTAAAAGTAACCGTGTATAACGAAAAATAAAATTTTATAACATTTCATATTCTCGGAACTAAATCAGTGGATACGATAGAGAATTAGACCGTTACGCCTGGTGGCGGTGCTGTCGCAACTGTTCCGATCCTTCTAAAATTATGATCGGCACAGGTTATGTGTATTTCATCGCCGTTAGATGCAAGTTTCATTGCGCACAGCAACTACCTATTTAATTATAGAAAATAGAATTTCTTTAAGTATACTTTGATTCGTGTGTAGGTTGAATTAGGCCCTCATTCCGCGACGCGCTCGGCCTGGACGCCCACGAATTTCAAATTTTTTTTGGCCACTACGCACCGGGCTTCTATATTTTTTTGCAAAAAATCCGAGTGAGTACTGCTAAGAGCAGAAATGTTAAAGAAAAAAATAATTACTAACAAAATCACGTCTGTTACGTGTGTTAGGTTTGGTTATAAGAGTTTACCCAGGTTTTTATTGACTTATGAGCTGACTCTCCAATTCTACAATGAACGCAAGCGAAAATAACTTTTTGTCTTTATTTTTTTCATTTTTTACAGACCAGCATCGGGAATTGTGGAAGAAAAGAGGGGAGGAAACTAGACCAGCATCGTTTTTTTATACTTACTTATCATCATTTCAACCAACGATTTGTAGTTGCGTTGAACCATTATCCGAAGCAACATTATGTTAACGAAATTTATCTCAAAGAATCTCAACTTGACTAAAGTGATTCCTTACGTAGTTGATGAATGCCAGGACATTTCACGAATCGCCATTATTCCCAATGTGTTCGCAACGTTCCCAAGAACATTAGAACCGTACTATGCGTGATGGATCAGTGCCTCGAGGTATGTAGAAGAAAATAATGAGAGTATAGAACAGGAACTGATTTATGCTACACAGGGAGGTTTTTTCAGTCCATGCTTTTGATAAAAATCCCTTAAAGCTTTTGGAAAAACCATTTTAAAGCAAGGTCAATTAATCGAAATTAGCATTGGAGATCAAAACCTGTCATCGTGTTTCCATTTCTTTCCTGAGAAATGCAAATAAAATGTATGACATAAATTGCAATAATAAATTGGTTACTGAAAAATAGATAACCCATACAGGGTTATTTTATTAATATAATTTCATCATTGTCATTGTCATTTTAAATACTTTTAAACTATCGCGTTGCATTATTATTAAATTAATGCATACGGGAATTAACGCGAAACGTACCTTTTTTTTTTATTTATTATTAAAGAACCGACAAATCACCAAATCGGCCATTGCAGAACATCTACTCGAAGCAGGCGCTAATCACTGGATTGAATTTCATCGTACGCAAGTCCTCGCTGGCGATTGCCACTATCGCACTAGGATGGTACGTGAGGCGATTGAAATTAAGAAACATCCTAACAATTTCAACCGAGAAGATGGCCTTAAATTGTCAGCAGTGTGGAATCCAGTGATTAACAAAACACAACCCCGGTTTGGTGCACAATCGGTTAACCACCAGAATACGGTTGCGTTACGGAATAGGGACACTGTGAGTGTAGTGTGTGACGGTACTTGGAAAATGAACAATATGACGGTGGACGAAGATCACACCGGGCAGGGGGAGGCGTAGGCGTCATCGCTGCTTCAGTCAAGCTGGGACCACGTTCGGTGAAACCCGAAGGAAACGTCAGCAAAATAAATTTAAAAAAAAGGTACGTTTCGCGTTAATTCCCGTATGCATTAATTTAATAATTGTCATTTTATATTAAAATAAGTAACCTATATTATCTGTCCAATGTCTAGATAACAATAGTGTCAAATTACTAAGAGCGATCTGATCTACTGCCATTTATTCTATTATTTCTGCATCTTTATCTCTTCTTTGATAACATCTGTGGCCAAATAGTTAATTGATTTTGTTTTGATCCCCAGCCCCGTTAATTTGAAAAATTACTTTACAGTTTAGGTGCTCACTGCAGAAACTAGGTACCTACTAGTGGTTCTGTAAGAACAGTAGACCTCGCAAGCCCTTATAACCATACAATAACCGAAACTTTTCCCCTTTCACCTGGCTTAGCAAGGCCATTTATACTTTATTATAATGCAAATACAAGTCTTAAAACTAATTTTCGCAACAAAATTCACGAAAAAAGTCCAATTTTAAATTGATAATTTTGCAATAGGCTAATCTACATATGTAAACTTTTGAGCAAAAAGCAAAAAGTTTTAGCAGTTACTCGCATTCCCTTGGTCTTAAGAGTCCCCTTACCCTAGACAGAATCAGAGTTTCCCATACAAACGTAGTCTACGTTTTATTTTGAAATGACATGTCAGATTTCGGTAAAAATTTGTAACTTTAAAGAAATTGCATATATATAGGGTTATTGCATATAAATGGTTTTTGCAGTCAAAATATGAACTTGCATGAGAATATAGTGTATTATATCATGTTTGACCATCAGTATGGAAAACTTTTACACTCTTATATATTCTTTTAAGTTTATATTTTGACTGTGATAACCAATTATAACCCTAGATATATGCGCAATTTCTTTAAAGTTATAATTTTTTACCGAAATCTGACATATCGTTTCAAAATAAAAGGTAGGCTACATTTGTATGGAAAAGTCTAGGGTAAGGGGATTCTTAAAAGAGGTCTAATCTGGTGTCTACGGGTTCGTCTTGCAAAGGCAAAGAGGACTGCTTAGTCTGATTGGTATAACACTGATCGACAAAATTTGTAATTTTTTTTGTCACTGCCTAAGCCATAAGCCTTATTATTATTAGTCAGACAATAAGCCTTATTGTCTCTTATAGATTTTTGTAAAGTGTATATGGACATAATTTACTTTTATTCCTAGGACGTCAGAATTTCGATCGTCCTAGGAATTGAGATCCGATTTTCCCGATTATCTGATATTTTCAATTATTTATATTAAATAGCTTCTGTGCAGGTTATTTAATTCTGCCACATTAAATAATGTAATCACTCATCGAAATTAAAACAAAATTTGGTTTACCATTGTACCATTTTTATTTAAGGAGTTATACAAAATTTAAGTTACTATAATATTTCCCATACATTGTGTACTGCGCGTATTGTATACCGTTATACCGACTCGCACAAAATCTTTAATAAGTCCATTTTATTAAATAATTTAGAAATTATGTAAAAATTATTGTAATAAGTAGGGTTTGCACAGTGTTAAACTGGTATTTGAAAATTGAAAAGGAGCTAATTGAATGAATGGTATAATTTTAAAATTAACAAAAATTAAAAAAAAATATATTTTTGACGTGATATATTTGAAAACTTAGACGTCCTACACATTTTTTATAGCAAGATTCATGTTTTGTGTACTAAATTCTATTAGAAACCGCTGCAAGTATGCTTGTGGCAAAATCTTGTTGACCAGTGTAATCGACCGACGAAATAATTAAAATAAATCAAGAACAATTTTCGTCAAATTCAAATCGGTTGAAAAATGCGACCTGTAGGTAAGGAGTTGAGAACTGAGACCCTTCGCTCGTTTCGCTCACTCGGTTAATTAGAGTGTGTATCGATGATAGCCATCCTTATAACTAAAGTGTCTATTCTATGCTCATGTTATTTTGTATGCCATGTTGGTATCGCGTTAGTTATATGCATGTTAGCGATGAAAGATATTGAAAATTGTATGCTGTGCTTGTGTTACAGGCGTTTAATTCTATAACGATGCAGGATTGAATAACGAGATTAATAAGTACATGCTCTATACAAGAGCCAACGGCTTATAGAAATATTCTAAGCTTTCGTCGTAGATTTTGTTCGAGCTGAATGAACTAGGATTATAAAATTATGATTTTTGTAGCTGTCAATCAAAATAAAAAACGAAAGAAGAAAAGACATGCATAGGAAATAAAAATATTATACAGCCCTCGCTGCATGACTTCGTTTACAACCTCTAACAAAATATACTGAAACTATTTTAAGGGTGGATTCCATTCATGATACTAAACAAGTTTCCCCAAGGAATATATATCGAAATATAAAAAATATTTTTTTACTTTCCATAAAAACGTCTTGTATTAAGTCTTCTTTTCACTTGTATGCAGATGATCTGCAGATTTATACGGCCGCCCCTCTCGATAACTTCAGCGACGCAGTGAGCATTATTAATTCCGACCTTGCCGCTATTGCGACTTGGTCCCATAACTTCGGGCTTATGGTCAATGCAGATAAATCCCAAGCAATAGTAATTGGTAGTCCACATTTCATGGCAAAGTTTCATTCCACCGTTGTTCCCAATGTTATGCTAAATGGTATTATTATTCCTTTCTCTCCAACAGTTAAAAACTTGGGAAAAGTTTTGGATGAAACTTTGTCATGGTCTGCCCAAACTACTGAGGTGAGTCGCAAAATGTTTGTGGGCATGCATTCTCTGAGGCGTTTGCAAAGTTTTCTCCCAATAAGGACGAAAGTATTATTGACACGTTCTTTATTAATTCCTATTCTTGATTATGCTGACGTGGCATATTTGGATCCTACAGAGGAACTTCTAGATAAATTAGAGCGCCTCCAAAACAACTTTATTAGGTATGTCTTCAACCTTCGAAAATTTGATCACATTTCGGAGTCTCGCAAGAAGCTAAATTGGTTACCTGTTAGGATACGTCGCAACATCCACATTCTCTGCCTCCTCTTCAACGCCCTTTTTATTCCTTCTTCCCCTGATTACCTCCATTGCAAATTTAATTTTCGGATTGTGGATAGTCGTTTGCGCACAGCCGGCAGCCTCGTTTTGGACATCCCACCGCATTCGTCACAGTCTTACTCCAAATAGTTTAAAGTCTTGGCGGCAAGGCTTTGGAACTCACTTCCAGCTGATGTAAGGATGACACCTTCACTGGATTCATTTAAAACTAGATTATCGAAGTCTTCTCTGGTTACGTCATGCTTGGACTGAATTAAGTACTTATCTTTAATATTTATTAAGTATTTACCTATGTATGTAAGATATATACTTTATGTATAGTTTGTTTATGTGTATTGTTATATGTATTTATGTAAGTATGTTCGTATATATTTATGTGTGTAGATAAGTAATTTATACGTACCGGCTTCTACCTTATTTATAACAGAGTAAATATCCTCTCAATCTATCGCAGGTTGACTGGAAGAGATCCCTACATGGGATAAGTCCGCCTTTGTATATTTGCTCTTTCGTATTATGTGTCTTTTATACTTAAATTTTTGGTACAATAAAGTTATTACAAACAAACAAACTCGGATCAGCTGATTGGCCAACTTGTATAGGAGGCGAAATTTTTTTGTTGGATTTTTCGATATATTTTCATCGGGGAAACTAGTTCAGTAAAATAGACTGAATCCACCCCTTTCAGTATACATAGGGCGCACTGTAAGTTTCCGGAACTGGCCACTTACATAAACAATATTTAAAAGATTTATTGCAACATTTGAAAATAGAACTCTTTGGCTGTAGAATGCAGTTTGTTTCATCTAACTGTCTTTTGTTTTTACCTTGTGGCGCCATTTAAAAAATTGTGTGTCTGCATCAACATGGATTTAACTCGGGAAAATTTTCGTGGTATGATTTTCTACGATTTTAAGTGTAATTTGACAGCTCAACAGAGCATCGCTCGGCTTGAAACAGCCTTTGGCAATGAAGCACCATGCAAGACAACTGTTTATAGCTGGTTTGCAGAATTCAAGCGTGGTCGTATCAATCTCAGTGACGAATCTCGCGATGGTCGGCCGTCCACCGCTGTGACCAACAAAAACATCAATGCTGTGCGCCGTATGATTGAAACAGACAGGCATGTGACCTACCATGAAATTCGCGCATCCTTAGAAATAGGCATGAGTCAAATACAATTAATCCTACACAAACATTTGGGTGTGAGAAAGCTGTGCTCGCGGTGGATCCCACACAACTTGACCGAGGCTCAAAAAACGGACCGCGTCACTTGGTGCAGTGCCATGCTTACCAGATTCAACGAAGGTGCGTCAAATTTGGTGTGGGACATAGTAACAGGTGACGAAACATGGATTTATTGCTACGATCCCAAAACAAAGCAGCAATCGAGCGTATGGGTCTTTCAAGATGAGCCGAAACCAACCAAAGTGGCGCGCGTGAAAAGTGCATCTAAGCGGATGATTGCTTCTTTTTTTAATAAAACTGGACACGTGGCTACTGTTGCTTTAGAGAATCGTCGTACAGTGAATAATGACTGGTACACGACCATTTGTTTGCCGGAAGTTATTGACGAACTCCGTAAAAATAACCGTAAACGCCGTATCATCCTGCACCACGACAATGCTAGTTCTCACACTGCCAGACAGACAAACGACTTTTTGAAGGCGAAAAATGTAGAACTCATGAGTCATCCTGCATACAGTTCTGACCTGGCACCTTGTGACTTTTTTCTGTTCCCAAAAATTAAGAACCAATTACGCGGTCAACGATTTTCATCACCAGAAGAGGCTGTCGAGGAGTATGAAAAACACGTTTCAGAGGTTACCACAGAGGAGTGGCACCAAAGTTTTCAAAACTAGTTTCATCGAATGAAAAAGTGCATAGACGCCAAGGGAGATTATTTTGAAAAACAATAAATTAATTTTGTACCTTTAATAGTATTTTTTCATATTCATTCCGGAAACTTATAGTGCGCACGTATTTAGTAAGACCCTTTATAAACCATCGATAAAGTTTAGGGTACAACATAAAAACATAACATACCTTTTGTACCATTGTGGTCAATAAAGATTTAATAATAAATAAATAAATAAAATATATGCTAGTATTTATATTTTATAGTTCTCAAATGACAACTGCAGCTGATATCCTACGCTGCCACACCAAAGTGATTGATTTATACAGCATTGCAATGCTCGGTACAATATCTAAATCAAAATATGTAATAAAAAGGCAAGGTAGCGTAATTGGAATTGGAAGTGCACTTCCAGTACAGATGTGAGGGGCGTGAGTTCTAGTCTCACTTGTGGCGAAATTTTTCATCACATGATATTTTGAATTTAGATAACCAAAGTTGATAGAAAACTCTAAATTCTGACCACATCCGCTCGGTTTTGGGAATCCATATGTACATTTAGAGAGATAGATTTATGTGTAAATGTCTTGCGACTAGAATTGTTCTTTGGATTTTGGTTTTGTTTGGCACCGTTGTTAAGGCAAGATGGGTTCACAGCTTGCAATACTGTGCGTGTTTATATAAAATCACTGGTATTAAACAACTACAGTTTATTCCTCAAAAAATTTACAGATCAATATCCAAAACACGATTGAGCATTTTTAGCTCGATAGAAAAAAAATCACAAATATACCTCTAAATTTGCCTAAATTTACCTTTATAAGAAATATGTATTACTATTTTATACAATCACCTTTTTATATGAAAATTATACCAAAAAATGTTTTATCTAAATATGTAGTCGATTTCACTACAAAAAAAAAATATAATACAAAAAAAGACAGTGAAATAATCGTCGAGAGCGAACAAAGGCCCGGGCCCGTGCCTTAAAATTATTATGTAAAATTTTAGAGAAATAAACTGTAGTAGTTTAATTACAGTGATTTTTCAAAAACACTTACAGTTTTTTTGGCTCTGAACTGACGGGGCCTTAAACGAAATCAAAATCAGTAAGAAATATCTCTATCAGCTTATGTCAGTCCACTGCTAGACTACAGACATCTCCCAATATAGGGAGGATTAGTCCACTGCTAGACTACAGACATCTCCCAATATAGGGAGGATTTTACCACGCTGGGCAGGTTGGTTGGTGATCGCAGTAGATGGCATAAAGTCGTCGCACAGAGGACGTTGCCCGTTCTCTGTTACATTTATCTCCCTTAGTAGCCCGTAGGAAAGGGAGAGGAAATAATGAATTGTGCTACCCAAAGAAATTTAAATCAATCTAGAATGACTACAAGTAATAATCCCAAAAAAAAAACAACATTCAAAATTAAACCTAATTCGACGTACATAAAGTTTATATTTCTATAACGCTTATGATGAAATACCTAACGTTCCGAAAAATCGTACCTAAAGTGGTAGGCGTCCCTTTCCCGTAAACTGACAGTGCAATAGAATAGAAAGGGATACCTACAACTTTAGGCATCTTTTTTGGGAACGGCTTTGCCATTTCGTAGGCATTCTAGAGTGTTTATAATTTCTTTGGCGCTACCTGTAATCTTACATAACCAGAGTTACTTTTTAAACACTGGCAACGTTTTTAGAGCCAGTTCAGTCCGTGATACTGAACTAGTTACTTACACATGCATACACTTACTTATACTTACCCTCTAACTTTGCTGCACATTTTAAAAACCATTCGCAAATAATAATAATAATAAAAATAAATTATACGAGTACAAAAAATTATGAAAAAAAAATCGTCCTCTCGCTAAGCGCCGATTTATATGGGAAGCCGATTTTTTTTTCGTTTTTGGTTCATTGCTTTTATGGAAAGTACTTCATCCATTGACTGAACTTGCTCCAAAAATGATTCCAGTGTTTTAAAAGTAACCCTGTATACTCGGCTCTCCTTCTCTTTACGGTTGCCTGTAAGAGATTGCTTCGGCGATAAGGTCTCCTCTTGTACCTTATACAGGGTCTAACAAAATATACTGAAACTATTTTAAGGCTGAATTCAGTCTATGATACTGAACAACTTTCCCCATAAAACATATATTGAAATACGAAAAAAAAATTCGACCTCCCATACAAGTTGGTGAAAAGTAAAAAAATATTTTTAATATTTCCCTACCCCATAATAAAGACAGTAAGAAAAGTGTGAACGTATAAAACTAGGTCAATGTTAAATTACTTATTAGTGTAAGTTTAGGCTAGATTGTAATATTATTAGCGTACTTGTTTATAGTAGGTACGTTAAGAAAGGGGAAAAAAAATCCCTATATGTTCTTTAGGAAAAGTTGTTCAGTATCATGGACTGTATGCATCCTTAAAATAGTTTTAGTATATTTTTTTAGACGTTATTTATGTTGTTATTATAATTTTTGTAATTGTAAATGCTATTTGGTGCAATAAAGTTTTTTGTTTTTTTTTATCAGCCTGTAACAGTCAACTGCTCGACCAAAGGCCTCTTGCTCATAATCACCACGCTGGGCAGATGTGTTGGTGATTGCAGTAGATGGTACGAGTATAATGTCTTCGTACAAAGTACGTTGCTGCCCGTACCTACATCTCCCTTAGCCTCCTCTTACGACACGACACCAATTGGAGAGTAAAGGCTTATGTAATAATGTACATTGTGTATTTTATGTATACTTCACTTTATCTTGCAACCCACATTTAGACTTTCTGTATAACCCAAAGGTTGACTGGTGAACAACGCTTTTAGCGTTAAGTTCGCCTATTGTTCTGTAAAATTTATATTTGATGGACAATTAAGATAAAAAAAAACAAGGTGGTAGCGACTAATTGTGTTCTATTCTGTCGTCACACGGCCACTGTTATGACTCTCCATAGATTCAGAGTAACATATATACCTACTACTACTACAAACGAAATAATTTATCTGTACACACGTCGATGTGTGAGTTTTATACTTGGGTCGCACCGCAGAATTAATTTAACACTTACCCACTAACGAGTTCGACATATTTACGATTATATCTTTCCATACCGGGAGATTTGCGAACACTTTGACGTAAAAAATATTCTGTTTCATATGTATTAAATGTTACAGAAAAGTCGGAAACAGCTACATGATATCACTTCACAAATATTTTTTATTATATCCATTGTCCATTTCACCATTAGTTCACTTTACTGATTGTTATTGAGGCATTTATAATGTAACGCACTAAATTCACTATTGTAATATAGTAATTTGCATATTCGGCGCAAAACTATACGGTAATTATTTGAATAAATTCAATAAAAATAAACAAATGTTGATCTTATCACGCTTCCATGCACGGTTTGTCAAGTTGTCATTGTCAACAATGGCATTATAGCACTACACTATATATAACCCGCGGAAATCTACTTGACATCTGCGTGTATGTGATTGACTGTGAGCGAGGAGCCTATGTATTTTTACCGGTTTATACTGCTGTCGATTGATAATCCCTCTCGCTCTTTGTGTATCTCCCGCCAATGCGAGAGAGCGAGAAGGGTATATATATCAAGATGGTTGCTGGGTAATAACGTGAAATTATATTGTTGCTTTGCTACCTGTTTTTATCATTTGGAAATCTATGAAATATGTGTTCTTTGTTGTAATCGGTGGATAAACAATTATTAATGCACATCTTCTCACCATGATGGTTACTATTGATTGACAGTTCTCAAGACAAGATACGTCGTGTATTGCGTGCGGCTAGTAAATAAACCCTAGTTTAGAGCACAGAAAGGTACAGAAAGTGCGGGGGAGAAGTGCGGGTCGCCAATTTGCGGGAGACGCTGTGAGATTCCATTCTGTTTGACACTTATGTATTCTGTAACACGGCTTAGAAAAATTCTAAGCAGAAACTTCTATTTATTATGATATATCATAAGCCTGTCTAGGTAGATAACACCCAGAAGTAGCAAACCAGTTACTCGTATATGTCAGTTAATCCTTTTACTACGCGCTTAGCTACCTGTCAATCAGCTAAATTCCATAAGACATGCAATTACCTGGGAAAAGTAATGGGGAAAAGTGATAAATCGCCTGCTTAGCAATCTTGCACAGGTAAATCTTGCTAAAAAGGTAAAATGTAGGGTGATACAGAAGTAAAGCCAATAAGACAGTAAGATAACTCCGGACTCCGAAGAAACACAGCTGAAAATGTAACCGGGAACGCGTTATCCAACATAAAAAATAATTGTTTTATGTTATGGAAAATCTACTACACTAAGGCTTCGTGCAACTCGGACGAAACGTCAGCGAAAATAAATAAATAAAATATGTTTCGGGTGAATTCCCGTATGCATTAATTTAATAATGATGCAACGCCATAGTTTAAAAGTAAGTAGTTATAGAAAATGCTTATAAAAATTTCTAAAGATAGGATGTAGTTTGGCAAACGTCCATTATTTTTGTTCGCAAAATGCAACTTTAGATGTATCCAGGTTGAAAACTCGAGACACTTTGACAACTGTAACGCATGGTTTCAATGGTGCAAGCCTCAGTTTTTAAAGAGACATAATTTCAAGCTGGCTAGACATCTGACATAGCAAGGAATAATGCTTGTCATACCATACGACTGTAAGGTTTTGGGATCTCGTAGATTTTTCTTAGCTTTATTTCCGTACTTGAAGTGTGTTGTGTTTGCTACGAATTTATGTACCTGATTGAAAGTCCAGACGGTCCACTGAACCGAATAAAACATAGTTTTCTTGGTGCGGGAAAAAATCTAGAAAAATCCAATTTTACTATCAAGAAAATTATAGAAGTTGTATTACAGGTAATTTTGATAATAAGTTAATTTATTAGCAGGTTGAGCAGGCTGCCTAGGGCAACTGATTTTAGGGGGCGGCCAATTTGAGGCCAATTGTTTCTCATGCCTCGCCCGCAGTCAACTCGTAGTTATTCAAATGAACGCAGGTGCAGCAAACAAAACTGGTTGTTTAAACACCCGCGTGCTGCAGCGATTAAGTGATTAAGCCGCCCCAGGTACAACTCTATACCTAACCTAGGTACGCTGTGTGAAGCGGATGAATTTTTTTCTTTATTTCTTTGCTCCATCACTCTTTCACGCGCATGAAGCCAAAGAGAGTCTGCTTAAATCGCGATGCCCTGCTCATCCGATGAGCAGGGCCTCGCGCGTGAAGCGGATGTCCTCTTTTTGCTCCAAATATAAATAGGCTACTGGCGGAAAATGTGTTAATCCACAAGTGGTCATGACTCAGCATAATGTCACAGACGACCTCGAGCTTGAGCTGAAATGCTAATCATTCTGCCAGAACCAAAAGTTAACATTTCTGAAAAATATCTGTGATAATCTCTCTCTAGGTAGCATAGGCACCTACTCAGTTGCAGATATAACTTTAAACACGGTCATAATAAAGTAGCTCCTTCGACCCTGACACATATTCATTTTTATTACGAAAATTATCAAACTAATTAATCAGAACCCATAATTTGTTCTCTACATTTTTGCACTAATACAATTTCCATTAAGTAAAGGCATAACATGACAACTAGCCCAATAAGGTTGGGATGAAAGTGTAGTGGCCTGTGGTAGCGGCCCTTATAATGTCAGTAAATGACAAGTTATTACTAAATTCCGACGGCTTTTACGTTAGAAGAATAATAATGGGCTGGGAAAGCCGTTTTCCTACTTTCTTCATATCCGCAAGTTAAAACTTATGAGAGAATACTGTTATAAAATCTTTTACTTTGTTGAACGACTTTTTACTTATGAAGTGTTTTGGCTACTCGACGATAGATGGCGGTACTAAAAAGTAGCCTACAGCGGTTATATTATTTTTGCGTATTTACGTTTCGGCACAAAATTAATTAGTTTTGGCGTGCAAATAATATAATAAAATTGTTTAGATACATAGCATTTTATTTTATTCCATACTGATTGTCACCAGAGATCCATTAAAAGGACAAGTTCAGTCACTGAACTGAATTCGAATAAGTCTGTAGGTACGTTTTTTGTTTTGATAGATTCAAATATATTTACCATCGTAGGATATTTACCTATAGTATCTCATAAATACATAACAATTGTCACTTTTATATTGATTTTACAAAAACCGTTGGCGTCAAGTCGTCACTTAGGTAGGTACGTACCTAAAATTAAAAATATCTTTGGTGGTAGTTACTTAATCGGAGGCGTTTTCAGAAAATTTACATTGCATTGCCATAAAATATATTTTACTTACCTTGCATGTCCCTTGCACGCAAATGGCTCTAAAGCCTATTTTGGTGCACGGAGTACCGTCAGACACGAGCGCCAGGGACGCGTAGAACTGCTGCCCGCGGGGCCGGCAGTTCAGGGTGCATGGTGCGTTGCCTGGAATTATCAACATTGAGGATTACAAAAAAAATATAATGTTAACCATTCGAAATCATAAAGAGCGTCTCTAAGTTTTCAAAAAGTCGACTTCTAGCAAGAGAATATGTGTGCCGTGTGGTTCTCAGCCTAGAATTAAATTCCATCTCTTTCCTTCGGAATCCAGTTCTGGCACAAACATCTCGTGCAACAATTGTATTCCCAAGGAGAGATGGCGTCATATTTTGAATTCATATATAATGACGTCCGTATTGTGCTTACAATTGTACGTCTACTCCTCATCATCTTAGCGTGTTCACGGTGGCATCCCAATATGCGGCCGCATCGCCAATTCTTCGGCATATGATCTCTTTCTCGCTCTAGCAAATGACGGTTCTGAGTGACAGAAAAGAATAGCAGCATAAGAATGCTGTTTCGTGCGGCTAGATGTAGCCCAACCCTTAGCTGTGCAGCTTCGGAGCTCATCTCCAAAGATGATAAGCACTTTTCTTATATCTTTCACCGATGGATTTTGAAATTGGAGAAATTAAAACGATTTAGCTGTGGATTTTTAGGCCAGCCGCCTGTCTACGTCAACCTTCCTTAGATAATAAATACGTAGGTAAACTCACCATCAACATAAGGCACCCAAGTGTAGAAACGTCCCCGGAACGGCCTGCGATCGTAGACGGCACACTGTTCGGCGCGTGAGTCTCGAGGAGGACCAGGGCACGGCTGGAATGAAGAAGAGGAATTGTTTATTCAGTTTGTTAAGGAACACAATAAGCACACGATACAATAAGCCTCACTTGTCTCTGCACCACCTGTCGGTTGACTGGTAGAGAAAGCCTAACCTAGCCTAAGTCCGCCGTTTACAGTTTTTGTAATAAATTTGAATAAATAAATGAGCATACAATCTGCAGTAACAATCGGGACGGGACAAAAGGGACGGCACATTACTAATTCAAACTTTTTTTAAAAATGGCACATAGATCACACCTGTGGTACCTTGGACAGTCAGGGTCGGAGCCATGAACCACACTTACCTCGCTGTTGCCTACTTTATCCAATACTCTGACAGCTTCTTTCAAAAACTCACTCAGCACAAACTTCTTTTTGTCTGAGCCATCCAATTCCGTCACTGGACATGGCGATGTAGTTCTCTTCATTACTGAAGATTGCTTGCTTGATATCGATATTTATTTGTAATACTTGACAACAGCTATTTTTATTGGAAGTTATTTAACATGATACTTACTGCTGTATTGCACTCGTGGTACCGCCGTCCCAGTCCTGGACAGTCAGGGTCTGGGCCGTGAACCACAGTTGTTTCCCGCTGCTGTCTCGTTCGCTCTGTACTCTTAGACAACTTCCTTCTCTTTCTGCTGCGACGCAATCTGGAAAATAAGACAGAGATAATGAGATACCAGTTTATAAGTGCGAAATATATTGATGATTTGAGGACGTTGGGCATAAGCCCAGAAATGACGCAAAATCATCAAAAATGGCGTGAAAGTATTAGGGGGGCCGACCCCGTATAGGGAAATGGCAAGGAGAGAAGAAGAAGAAGAATTAGTATTCAAAGTTTTATTTTTTAATATGATAGTAGGGTATAACAAAATATACTGAAAGTATTATATTTATAAGGTTAAATCCAGTCCATTATACTGAACAACTTTCCCCAAGGAACATATAAAAAGGAAAACTGACCGATCAGCTGATCCGTGTTTGTATGGAAAGCATAAAAATATTTTTTCATATTTCAATATATGTTCTTAAGCAAAGTTGTTAAGTATCATGGTCAGAATCTACCCTTGAAATAATTCAGTATATTTTGTTAGACGATATATTCAAGTGTATCGACGTTGCCGTATGTAAGCCAGTTTCGTACTAGAAAATCACCATTTACAATTCATACGAGTAAATATATCTATTTGAACACGTCTGCAAACGAAAGTTGGTAAGTTTAACGCGTGGATGGATATCCTAGATTCCTAATAGCTAGTGTTTATCTAAGTAAACACTAATATATTACTGTCAGCTTGAATCGGTCGTGTCGTGGTCGGCTTCCCACGTTGCACTGTGTTCATGCTTACTTGACTGCATAAATGGGTGTGAATTTGTATCGTTTACTAACGATTTGCTCTGAATTCGAATGGATTCAGAATTAGAATTTATCTAACTTGGTAGACAGAACCTAGAGCCGCAAGATCTACCTCATAGCCACACTTAACGTATGGTGGGCGAGAAGATAGAAAAACGGAATCAAAGTGGTGATGGGTTTATAGAAATTGAATCAAAATGGGGATGGGTTCATAGCCACATCGTCGATGTGGCTATGAACCCATTACTATTTTCATTGACAATATTTAGATTTTTCAATTTCCTCGATCGGCTTTTACGATCAACGCGAGAGAGGCAGTTGGTAGGTACATTCTACGCTTGTGTTTTTTCCAGATTAACACGGAAGAAATCCAGAATTTATATATGTATTTATAGACCCATATTTTCTTCTTTGGGAAAAGAAAATCTGGGTCAAACAGAACATATAGGATCTATAGAACTAATGTACATTTACTTATTTCTTTCTTACAACAAAATTATTTCCATATTTCGTACAATTACCTATATACATAAACTATTATATTTTCTGTAAACAACTAGGTAAGGAGGTACTTATGTGTTTCGACGATTGTTAATATCAATACTTATAAATTGTGGGTATAACTACGTGGGACATCCACAATATCTTATTCACAATTCATTGCATATTTAGGTATGTAGTAAAATGTCCGATTTCAATTTGTTACTGGTGCATTCAACTGAACGGTAGTACTATGTACCTATTACTACCCAGGCACGTGCTTTTCATAAAGACGATGTTTGCCTCATTGTGGATAAACCACAGAGTGAACATTTTTACATCTGTGGCACGAAATATGCCCGATACTCGTGTATCGTATCAGCATTAGGTCTTTTTTAGCCTCCACTGCAGGAGTACGACCCGTGAGTACGACCCTCTCAGTACAACCAAAGCGATACTTAGTCAGAGAGGATTTGGCCAACACTCTCCATGCTGGCCAGATGGGTTAGATAAGTCTTATTGAAGTTTATCAGCTTTGTTTAGCTTGTGTTTCCTAAGCCGCCTCCTACGACATCCACGGGAAGACTTGGAGTGGTCCTATTCTACTCTACCGGGAACCACACGACAATCGTGCACAATTTTTACTGGTTTTGTATAATAGACCCATTATTTTTGTACTCTGTACTGAACCCATTTTTGTAATACAGGGTCTAACAAAATATACTTACTAACTTTAACTATTTAAGGGGTGAATGCAGTCCGTGATAATGAATAACTTTCCCCAAGGAAATACCGAAATATGAAAAAATATTTATGGCCTCCTTTCGATATATGTTCCTTGGGGAATGTTTGTCATTATCACGAACTGAATTCACCCTTAGAATAGTTTCAGTATATTTTGTTAGACGATATATATTATGGCAAAATGTCATATCTCATAAAGATCATTATTTATTGTAAAGATCATAATAATCTCTACTTATGACACAAACATCTATAAAGTTTCTTCTGCTATAACATGTCTTTTAATACTTGTACAGATATTGTGGTTTTGTCAGTAAAATAAAGGTTACCTACCTACTTACTAAGTTATTACTTTCGAGTATATTAGTGCATTTTGTGGTTTCAAGTTTATTGTGTACTACTGACCTACTCAAGGGTACAGTGGCAGACGTAGTATCCTTTAAATCTACGTACACCATTAAAGTATTGCAAATAAGTCATAAATAATAAAAGCATAGAGTTAATTAATAATCCTAGTATAGGGCTCTGTAATAACCTATTCAAATTAATTTTAGGAGAACAGTGGAAGTCAAAAGTGATAAACAAAAAAAATATCTTCTTTGTATAAAATACTTTGTACAAGTACTGTAAGGCTGTCCGCCCACATCCTTGACTGTTTTTTTGTAGGAAATAATAGAAAGTACTGATTGAAAAGTGCAATGCACACGTCCCTACAAAAAGTAGGTCAGAAATTCCTACAAAAAAAATCAGTTCGTCTATCGATCCTACAAAAAGTTTGATGTGGGCGGGCACCCGGGTCATTTTCGTGTGAAGTTTTTTGGGATGGTAGGTATACTTAAAGTTGGGGTACATTGGTCCGTACCGAACAGAGCGGGAATGCCTCGGAATCAGCGATGTGACCGCATACCCGCTCTGTTTCTCACTCTAGCAAGTGACGGTTCTGAGCGACAGAAAAGAATATCAGCATAGGAAAGTGATGTTCCGTGTGGCCAAATGTAGCCCAACCCTTAGTCCGACCTAGTACCTATTCTGTGGTCCGACCATGCTAAAGACAGGTAATCTTTAGCATGCTCTTACGGTGCTTAACAGACTATGCTAGGCCACTTTTTTAAGATAATCTATTTTACAGAGAAATAATGTTCTCAAAAATTTTTTCTTGACGAATGTACTCATATCATCATAATGAAACCTCATTGTTTCAGCGTCTATTAGTGCGGCGCCTCACCGCTGCGGGGCGCCACCCGTGACTTTTGTCTCGTAATTAAAAAAATATGAAACTGGACTATCACTGTCTATGGTGCGCCTACAATAGTTGATACGATATTGATACGTGATGATACATTTTTTATTGTTCACACGCGCGCAATAATTACCTATCTCTATTATTTGGGTGTACTGCATCACAAATTACATATTTGTTATTACGCAAGATGGAACTCTGAGTATACAGGCTGACTTTTTATCCACCAACTCAATTTTTAGAGCAAGTTCAGTACATGATACTGAACTACAAAAAAATTTTCGTCCTCCCATACAAATCAGCGCTCAGCCAAATGGATTTTGTATGGGAGGACGAAAATGTTTTATCAATTTTTAAAAACTTTTTTATAGAAAGTAGTGCGGTATCATGGACTGAACTTGCTCCAAAAATATAGCAGGTGGATAAAAAGTCACCCTGTATTAGTACTTTCTATCCACCTTAGATACTAATATCTAAGTTCTTGTACTTTTGAGTGTTCTGTGATAAAACATGACGTGTTGTCATTACGGAGATAGAAAAAACCACCACAGAAAATTTACTCTAGGCAGAAGTCCTCAGAAAGTAATTCCAAACGTGCGTACCAACACTATTTATTTAAAGACATCGAAATTCTATAAGTTCATATATTTGCTTTTGTGCATGCTCCATATAAACTAGTTTGGATAGGATCACATTTTAAGCAATAAATACACTTGAATTTTATCTTCTGGTATGTAAAACATAAGGCGTTTTTTATTTCTATAAATTCCATAGATGCATTTCCCAGCTGTTGCATTTGCACATTATTGACTTCCGGCCTATTTTCTATCGACAAAGGGGAATATTAAGAAAACAGTGACATAACCAGTGATATAATTTGCTGCGAACTAAAGAGAGTTTTACTACAAAAGTGACGCATAACTATTTGAGTAATCGTAAAATTGTAGGAAACGTGTTCCGCTCGTTAAATCGCTATTAAAACAAATTGGAAAAGCATTTCTGGTTGTATGCTTCTGGTTATTATTTAATTATACGAATAGATGCAAGTTTCAGTAGATTTCTTTGCGGAAAGAATAATTTGTATAATTCTCTTTAGATATGCATCTTAGCGTGTTTCTGGTTGCATTCTTATTTGTAATGCTTCGGAGCCTTACTTGTCTCATCATCTCCACTGGATTCAGGATGTTCTCGTCCAAGGATGACGTGTGTGTCAAATAGTCTGTAGCTAAGGATGTCAAAGACCTTGTGAAGTGGAAAATAAGAAGCCAGAACCATAGAAATAACGACAGGTCTATTGCCTATTTTCCCTTATTCGACTAAAAGTTTGAAATATTCTACAAAGATATTTTATCTTAACCTACAAGTAGTTAGTTTCAAGTTATTTATCTAGAAAAATATTAGCCATAAATTGGACCATTTTAAACGTACCTTCAAGTAAATCTAACTCCACACAAACACACTCTTCTTCATCAAATCGAAAACGCGCAATTTGAGATGCTCGTTTGTTAACAAGCTATTCTACTTTCGAAATAACGATACACGCTGACTCGGCATTAAAGATCGGTTCACACAAATTGAGAACTCGATTATCGTGTAAACAATGAGATAACAATCGAGTATTAGCGAAAGGGCTAGTGGTAGTGCCGTAGTGCGTCAATCAGAAAGCTTGTCTAAAGCGACTTGTACGAGGTTGCGTAGTTGTAACCCTAAGTACTGTACAGTCGTCTTCAAAATATAACATCAGTGACCCATTTTGCAATTGATTATCTAGTAGTAATTTTAAGTTTAATTTTGAAAATCAAACACCTTAGTGATAAGTAGATGTTATAGAAGCCCAGGCTACAACTTAAAATCAGGTGGATGACATGTGATGCCTATTTGCATGCATAATCTATAATATAAAAATGAATCGCTGAATGTATTGCTAAGCGCAAATCTCGAGAGCAGCTGAACCGATTTCGCTAATTCTTTTTTTAGAATATTCTTTAAAGTACGAGGATAGTTCTTACGGATCTTAAATACCCCTGCGAAGCCGGGGCGGGCCGCTAGTTACATATATATTTAGTAGTATAATAAATCACTTTATGAATATAATCCTAAACTTTTTCTTCTGATTATTTTCCTATTATCGTTTTGGCTTAAATGCTGAACTATGTTAATGCTACTTTTATTTGAAATAAATATTCTTGGAAACAAAATTAAATCTGAATTACCGAAAGTGATGTTTTGTTAAGATCATTCGATTTATATTATGAACTATGAACACATGTTGACGCAAATAAATTTGAATGGTTAGCGTATCATTTATTTTCGGAAATTTAGTTATTTTTCTTGGTTCTTTAGAAATTAATTTAGTTTGAAACAAGACCACATTTTCGGTTATGACCAGCTTCAATTATGGTTATTTATGGAGAACAAATTTAAAAATAAGTTTGGAAAATCCAAAAGTGCACGCCTCATAGCGGTTACTCAATTTTCACAAAAAAAAACAGAACTTGAATATTGCATATTTATCGGTGTATTATGAAAAAAATAAAAAAATTACTTTTTATTCTTCGCGCCATTGCCCACACAGAAAAGAAAGGTACTGCGCATGTATTGTCAATGTCAAGAAGTAAAGAAAAATGAAAAGATTAACATTGTATCCAGAAAAAGAATGGAAATTAAGAATGGCTAAAAGGCAGACGCTAAACGCCGTAAAAAAATTTAAAAAAAAAATCAACGAACCTTATTTACATAGATATAGATATACCAACGATAGGTGGATTTCAGTTTATTGCTAATTATAATTAAACTACTTTTAATTAAACCGTGATTTTCGAAAGGACTTAGTTTTAGATAATACTTAAGCATATGAAAAAAAGAAGGGTTCGATTTGTTAAGTTTTTCGGTCGTTATCGTGACCACGCCAGTTTCCATACGTACCGACACACGGACGTACACGAAATAATTTTCTTAAACACTTGTTTTATTATTTTAAAGAACAAAATGTCCTTTAAAAATACCATGACTGTTGAAACTAGTGTTTTTTCTTGACATTTGTGTGTAAATATTATTCTACAAGTACGATAAGAAATAAATACCGACATTTTTAGTTCGAAAAATCACTTGATTTTTGTAAGGCGAGAGTAGAGCACTACCTCATCAACGCTCCGCTTATGAGGCGTGCAATAAATTGTTTTTCTATATATTCTTTATAATCATCATCATCAAGTTTTACCAGACTGTACTACCAGAGCCATATTTTTTATAATGTACTCTACTCGTACATTTTTTCATTAAGATCATTCTTCTTGAATGTACAGTGTATCTACTCGATGTTCAATATTACCTTAATTTGGATTGTCGGCCGCAAAAAGGTTCGGGTCAGGCTGGTATGCGCAGACTCTGACTTGCTCGTTTGGAAAACCAGGTTAAACGGCCCGAAATTCCGTTGCGGTATTTTGAACTTTTTTACCATTGAATATTTTACCTACAAAGATTCAATAGCCAGACCAGCCATTGGGGTATTTAATATTTGTTACTACCAACGAGGTTATGCCCATGGATATGAACCGAATTATTTTTATTATCAAGAGCAAAAATAACCTAGGGAAATTTAAGCTTATTATGCCTAGGTTGGTGTAACTCGTAAATAATTAAGTTTATACAACTAACTTAAGATATAGTATAACATGGCACCAATGACAACATTTATCGAACGCTATCATCTATCACTATCTCGGTCCACGATTTGTTTTTATAATTACTTTGGTCTTAAATGACTGTTATACACTTTCATGGGTTATAATAGGTACTGTTAGTTAGATGATGAAGCTGGAAATTAATCACAATATTATTATTATATATTTTTAAATAAAAATCATATGATATCTATTGTTAATTCTCTTAACAAATTAAATCCTATCTTAGATTTTACAAAATTATTGAAAAACAAAGTAAATTCGAAAACATTTTCAGTATAAACCATAAATCAGTAAAAACATGAAATCAATTGTTTCTGTATTTGGAATGTGTATTAGAGTGCATCACAGCAATCTCCGAGATCGTGCCGACACACAAACCGAGACTCGTGATAAATTGAACAATCGTAGAACACGCCGATAGGAATACGGTCTTACTATTTGCGAAATCTATTGAGCGAGGGTTGACACAGAGAAGTGAAATATTTTATGGTTTTAAGATAAGTTACTCATGGGAATAGTCAACCCAGTTTGTAAAATTCGCCATTACTAAAGCAATATACCTCAAAAGAAGCATGATTTATCAGTGTATTCTACCCGTGATGACATATGGCGCTGAGACCTGGACAGTAACAAAGAAACTAACACCAGTTACAGAACAGGGAACAATGGAATGAGCGATGTTTGGAATATCGCTCATAGACCGAATCCGAAATACCTCATACAGAAACGCACTGGAGACACTGATCAGGTTAAATTAATTTTCACTTTTTTGGGTTGGACTGGACACATAAGAAATGATGGCAATTTTATGCACCCAGTAGTGCCTAAAATTGCAGATAGAGACCTCAGCCTGGCCTGAGTAAAGTTAAAAAATCACCAATAAGCTGGAGTGATGATATCTACGAAATATTGGGCAAGACCTTGATGCGGACTACAAATTACCAAATGGGGTCAACAATGGGTAAATAAGGGCTGAAAAAGTAGAACATCAATGATGTCATAATTGCAGGTCTACTAGGTAAGTCAGAACAACATTTAACCTTTATTTATTATTAATTTATTTAAGTTAACCTTTTTCTCAAAATTTCAGAAAAGCCCAGATTTCTGTGAACAAGTCAAATACAAAGCAACACTACTTGTTTTGTGCTGAATAGTTAATATGACATCCTTGACAGGAATCAATCAATTTTTTACGCTTTAAGACTGTGGATATGCTAAAAACATATAGGTATAGCTATTAGCAGGGCTTGTTAACGATATCAAATTCACACTAAAAGTAACGATAATACAGTTTATAACGTTATCAATTAACGATATAAGCAACGATACTTTTTTTCAATACTTGTAAAATATTATATAAATAGCTCTAATAGCCTACTAGACAAATTCTCATCAATTTATTCTGTCAAATATCGAAAAGAAATACAGTGTTAACAATACCGTTTACCGTTAATATCATTAGTAACGTTATCTGATTATCGGTAAATAGTGGAAAAAATACCATTACCCAGCATAACGTTACCTTTGCTGATAATGTTAACGCCGTTTGACAGAATTAACGTTACCAGATTTTTAACGGTATTCCAAGCCCTGGCTGTTAGTATTATTTTGCTATGTCTTCATCATCTTTATATCAGGAATTGAATCCAAAAGATTCGAAGTCCACTAATAAACACAGGGTCTAACATATATCTAAACTCATCAGACTTAAATGACAGCTCGTAATACACATATCAAATCATCAAACAATCAACGCGGCGAAAACTGAAATCAAAGTAAAAATTTTGAGTGACTTGTGACAGATATTGCCATCGATTGGACACGAGTGTTTCATGGACTTCACAATCGAGAATCGAGCAATCGAAAAACTTTCACATTACTTGGACCTGGCGATCAAAGTCAAAATTTAAAATTCGCTGATATGTAAACCTTTCGAAGTTTATTGGATATGTTATATTGTAGACAACAAATAAAGTTAATTCAATGTTTGTGCTGGTTTTCTGTGCAAAGATTTTATACCATCTACTGATTTCATCAACCCGTTTGCCCATCGTGGTGATTATGAGAAAATCCTCACTTCATTGGGTAAGGCCCTTAGTCTGGCAGTGGACTGATATAGGATTTAAAGAGTTAATTGTACCCTAAGATCGTACAATTATTGCGTATTCAAATAATTGCACTGCCTTAAGGTTACAGTTTTAGTTGGTATAGACAATTAAATATACCTACCTACGACTCAGACGGCAATAATTTATTTTTTTAATTCACTCATCTTGTGGTATATTATTCAATTATTCACATACAGTGATGTAAAAAAAAAAACAGGCTACATGCCACTTCCGACAACGGCCTTAAAAATATCCAAACAAATTACAGCACCATCGAGGATTACCACTTTTAATGTATAAAACCTACTACAGAAAGTTATTACAGAAAGTTCCAACTTCCATTTAGACACAATATTAACCAAAAATTCCAGTGACATAATTAAATAGAAACTCTAAGGCCACGGTCAGTCAGGCCACATGCCACATCCGACAATGGCATTAAAAATATCCAAACAAATTACAGCACAATCGGGGAGTGTGGAACTCCGCGGTGGGCAGGTTCCTTTATCGATTGCCGTATCATTAGATATCATTGTGATCTATGATCAATGGTGGTGACTGGTCGCGCCCGCGCCAGTAGGGCTGCTACAACACTGTCAATGTTATTTGATTATTTAAAATAAAAAACTGACTTTAATACTAGTGGCTGTAACAGAAAAGCTAAATATGCAACAATTGTTTTTATTTTATTTTGGTTTGTAAACCAAGCTTCTGAACTGATTTTGATATAGTTCTATGGGACCAATCTGGAAGGATAGGTATACTTTTGAACAAAAAGGAATCTTTTAAAACGGTTTATAAATAGCGGGGTTCTGAGGTAGCAAACATAAAAAAATATAGCCGAATTCATAGCTTCTTCTTTAAAAAAATATGTTCCATTTAACCGATTTTAAAAAGGAGGAGTTATTTTGCAACCATTTTAGAAAATTTACAAAATGTTAGTACAATTTTGTAAAACTAATGTATAACTTAATACAATACTAAGAACTTAATTTTACAAAATTAAATTATAACTTTTGTAATTTAATTTTGTTTTAAAAAAACCTTTTAAATTTCAAGATAGACAAAACCTTTAAATTTGAAATCCGAGTATTTTATGCAGCACTAAGTACAACACAACATTTCTCGTCCAAGGTAAATATTAGTTGATTAATTATGAAATAAAGTAATTTTATCTTAGATAAAAAATTATGGCATAATAAAATGTTAACATATTATTATTTTTAAAATCAATTTGCCAATAACAAGAGTATGAAAAGGAATTTATAAATAAAGAAACTTATGAATAAAAAATTAATAAATATATAAGGACAAATCACACTGATTAAGCTAGCCCCAAAGTAAGTTTTAAACTTGAACGCTGCGTTTTTTTTATATTTATTGAAGTTTTATAAAACAAACAGAAATGTACGAGTCAAACAAAATAGGACGAAACACAACCCTTAGAAAGTCATTGAACTGTAATCTGACATATTTATTTCTCAAACAAAAAAGTTAAAGATATCTATATCTCCGATACAAGGATTCTTATCTTAATAATGAATACCGGCCTTATAATGAAATAATTAAGACAATACACGAGAACAATACAAGAAAAAAAAAACAAGGCCGAATACTCATTAATCTTCTTCACTTTTTCCCTTGTTTGTTTTTCTTGTCCAACACGAATTTGGTTTTGAAATCGTGGATAATCTGGAATAGTAAGTGGCTTATCTTCATTTTATCAGCCAAGTGGTTTGTTTTGGTAGTTTTATGCATTTATAATGAGGCGTTAATACTTTTTGGATCATTAGGAAATAGAAAAAAAACTAAATGAAAAAAAAGACAAATGTGGAATTAAAAGTATTTCGTTTGACTTTTTTACTGTGGTATAAAAATAAACATAGATTATATTCATAACGTACTTTTAGATAAATTTTATTTCATTTAAAATGTATGTTTTTAAAAGACTTAAAAAAGGAGGAGGTTCATAATTAGTTTTTTTACCTCAGAACTCTATTATTTACAAACAGTTTTGATTTTTTATTTAAATGAATGAATAAATAAATGAATCAACACATATGGTTATACAGAAATTTTATCAAAATTGGTTTAATGGTTAGGTTTTTAAACAAAATTAATTGAAAAAAAAAATGCCCTTCGTGCCTTTTGTTCTGTGAAAAAAGATTTTTTATTTAACAAGAATGGCTACGGATTTTTTTTTATCGTTATGCTATATAAAGACAAAGATTTTGGTCAAAACAAAACTGTTTGTCAGCCGATTTCTATCCTCAACAGTCAGTAAGTGCTTGTTTTGCATTCATATGCGAGCGTGCGTTCGTTCATTAGTTTCATTACTGATATACACGCAGGATTTTAATCTCAGTTCTAGTGACTCCAAATACTATTATGATGTCTATTCAACCCCCGTAGCATGGCATTGTTAATAAACCCAGATAAAGTTTATATCGCGCGACGGACTATGCCATCCCGCTCGTTATTATTACGTAGAGCGAGATAGTGACAACAGCTAGATAAACTTTTTTGCCGGGGGCAGGTTGACTTTTGTAAACACAAAGTTTAGCTAGCTAATTTAATATCGTCTTTTTAACCAAATTCAAAAAAGGAGTTACACGTATGTTATTTTTTTTTTAATGTACGTGTATTTTACGTGATATCTTCACTAATTGTAAAACGATTTTGACGATTCTTTTTTTATTTGTAAGCCTTTACTACCAAATTGGTTACATATAAAATCGGTGAAGATATGATCAAGAACTTTGAAGAAATGGAAGAGAAAATGAAGTCGGTTGTCCTTTTTTTTGGAAAAAAATAATAACTATGAAAAAGGTTAAGTTTTCCCTCACCTGGCAGGATCTCTTGGCAAACACTGTCTTTCCTGGACCGCTACTCCTCCCCCGCAGGTCTTAGAGCACGGACTCCACGTACCCCACGAACTCCATGCAAATATCGTATCTTTTATTCGTAGCGCTTGCGTCGATTGCGACATCTGTAAGAAAACACATTATATCATTTCAAGGACGATTATCATTTACATAATACGCTAGTTTACAACAAGTCAAATCAGATACTTTTTTCTTAACGTCAAAAACAAAAATTTTCTATGGGATTTGTATGAAATATCGAACCATGACGTCATAGCTCCTTGGAGTCAAATAGCGCTCTTAAAATATCCGTTTTTCTGCATTAATCAATTTCAAATCACGTTCAAAGTAGATGTGATCAATGACAAGTGACATTATTTTGTGACGTTTTATTCTATTAACTTTACCAAATAATTTATTTTTGATTCAGTAAAATACCCAATTGTTTAAGTTTTGATTAAAACCTCCAACTAATTATGTAGAAGCTTTAGCTTGCCCTGTTTGTTGTTTTTTGGGTCATATCTTGCAACTTAAATTTGAGCCACTTTTCGGTTTCTGATTCCGATGAAATTTTGTATGAGATGACAATGCAATATTGTAATGATGAAAAAAAAATACCTATACAAAAATCTTATTACAGTAATGAGAACAGGCCCATGGTTTTGTAGACCTAAACTAGTAGGTGATTGTGATTACTAATATTTCGAGGTTTGTATTTTTTAAGCTAGGGTAGGATACCATATTAATCCTTCAAATAGCTCATGGTCTAAACGATGGTCGTGTGGTGACGTCAGAGGAGAATGCGACTCGTTACCACCTCTATCCTCTTCCACGGAAGACCAGCTTTGGTTAGCACAGTTTAGGTTAAGTAAACATAATATAAAGTCAATAGATACTTTTATTCAAAATATGCAAACAATTTATACAGACTAACTTTTTAAACACTGTCCAAATTTTTAGAGCAAGTTCAGTCCATGACACTCCCATATAAATCAGCGCTCAGACAGACGGATATTGTTTAGGAGGACGAAAATTTTTTATCGATTTTTAATAACTTTTTTTGTAGAAATTAGTTCAGTATCATTTACTGAATTTGCTCCAAAAATTTGGACAATGTGTAACAAGTCACCCTGTATAAGACAGTCTATTAAAAGAGTATTTTGCGCGTAAAATAGCACTTAGGCCAATTATAAGTCATAAAATGTAATATCAGGATACCAATTACGTTAAACACATACAATGTTAGTAGGTACTTAAGAACTAGTAGGTTTACGAGATACCCTATTGAACATTGACATAGCTGAGAGTCTAAACGAGGCGCATCGACATATCAATCAAAAAGAAATTGGCCACATTACTAGCCAATGATTCGTTCGATCAAAATATTCCGAAGTACACCAATTGTAGTTGAATTGTTTATTTATTGGAATCTACTATTGACTTACGACTAGTATTTCTAAGATAGAATATCACATCTTTATTCCGGGGCAGACAGAGCCTAGGTCGGTAAGGCCCAGGCAACCTTTAGCGTAATGGTGGGCATAAACGTTGAAAAAGGAAATCATAATAGTGATGGGTCGAAAACCGCTTTGTCTATTCATTTGGTTTAGATTCTCACCCATTCCCTCGATCGGCTTTTACGATCTGCACGGGAAGAAAAGCAGCTGGTACATTCCATGTTTTTTTTCTACCAGACCAGAAAAGAATCAGAAGATGAAATCAAGAAAACAGCTGAATGATTATGGAGAAGAAAAACAAGAAACAATACTTTAGAGACAGCTGCGAGGCCTTTGCGCAAGTTGATGAACAACAATAGCAGTTACAACAGGAAAGCAAAGGAAGTCAGCAAGAGAGGCTGCAGTAATTAAGTATTTTTAAGGCCTGCAGCACACGTACGGTTTCAGAATTTGGTTCCCTGATTACAAACTCAGATTCGGAATTCCGTAAAACTAGCAGAAACATCCGGTTTTTGATTTTAAAAACTGAATATGAGGGTTATTTCTGTTGGGAATAAATAAGAACGTTTACGCCTCGTTGAACATTTCATATGTAAGCAGAGCATTAATTCATACTTAGATTATATTATTTAAGGCGCTGTATCCCTCAACCTTTCGGTATTTGAGGGGGTGCAATGCGATTTAGTACGTACTCATAATAAAATAAGGTTGAAAGTGGCGATACCGTCACCAGTCACAGTTCAAACCCGTGTCTGCTATTCCATTTTTTCAGTTTTAATTGAATAATTCAATAATTATAACCAAATATTGTAATTTTTTTAGGTATTCCTCTTGTTCATTAAGTTATACTTTTTATAGACGTAAAAAAGTTGGTAGTTGTTGCTGAAAATATCAAGTAATTCGCGACGAAACTTTTTCTGGATATAGATCTGGATATAGATCTTTTTGCTACTTTGTTTTGCTAGGTTCTAAATATTTTTTGCACGCCTCATAAGCGAAGCGCATGAGGTAGTGCTCTACTCTCGCCTTACAAAAATCAAGTGATTTTTTTAACTAAATGTGTCTCTATTTATTTTCTATCGCACTTGTACAATAATATTTACACATAAATGTCAAGGAAAAACACTAGTTTCAACACTTATGACATTTTTAAAAGACATTTTGCCTTTTAAATAAATAAAAACAATGTTTAATAAAATCATTTTGTGGACGTCCGTGTGTCTGTATGTATGGAAACTGGCGTGGTCACGATAACTCCCGAAAAACTTATCTGATCAAGTCCATTATTTTTTTATACGCTTCAGTATTATCCAAAACTAAGTCCTTTCGAAGATCACGGTCTAATTCAATGTAGTTTAATCGTAATTTCAATTTAATTGTGAAAAATGAGATTATGAGGCGGGCACTTTTGGATTTTCCAAACTTATTTTGAAAATATTTTGATGTTATTATTTATCTAGATCTTTGAACTGTATACTTTCATATTTTTTTTAAACTAGTATTCCATTAAAAATAAGACTAACTGCGCGATGAACAAATTTACGTTTTACGGTATTCCTCTGATGCACAGCGCCTTTTAAAGCAGTTAACTGTACTTTTACATAATTTTGGCAATAAGTAACTTTTTAATTTATTTATTGTTTATTTGTGTTCTAAGCGATGAATACTGGGGATCAAAATAACCCAACATAAAAAATCGCTGGGTGGATACAGTTTTGAAATACCTACATAGAAAGTAACACAATCTATAGTTACAATTATATAAGAGTAGGTACTATTATAAGGAAGTTGTCATATAATAGGTTTCGCTCTAATAAAGTCCTCCAAAGATTTTGTTTCAGGAAATGATTTATTTAAAAATAATAAGCTTACTTTATATTGGACAAAAACTTTTCTTCTTTGATGTTAATATCTATGAATGCTTTGAATAATAAACCCGCAGGGTAGCTTGTGGCGAGCTGTTGGGGAGTAGCGACCCCACGGACCTGCAATGAGTGCTCCTAGGGGAGGCCCCTGTTCCTCGTCTCCGACTTGCCTTTGTTGGTGGGACGGAGTGGAAACCGATGAGGTAACAGGAACCCCTACCTCTGTCTTGCCTTAATTGGCCGGCCAGAGTGGAGTCGCGAGAGTTATAGCTCGTAGGAAGGACATGAAACGTCAGTGGTGAGTGGGCGTACCCGATGGGACCCTAAGGGAGCAAATGATGGTTGTTTAAAGCCCAGTGACTCCTCTCGACCCTTAAGCCACTCAACTAGTGTTGCCCTCTTTGCTGCACATTATCGTGCAGCCTTTTTTCGGGGGCCCATTGACTGAGGCGGCGAGTTACCACCTGCCTATTTTATCCGTGTTTCTAAACATTGGTCAGACAGGTGCGATAGTCCTTCCCATAGCCCATGTTCCAATCCACTAGCATTTCATCCCAATAGTCCTAATGTAGTTTTTCCCATTAGTCCTCAATAATTCTGCACCTACTGGGAATTGTCAGTGAGAACATTGTCATAGTGTCCTTACAGTCATGACCTAGTGAGTGCTCCATTACAAACTATAGCAAATCTCTCACAAGGCCTCTACATGTTGCACCTGTGTCCCAATGCAAGCCTCAAAGGTCCGGGATACGTCCCGTGAAGGATAAACCTTGAGAGAACATAATAATAATAATAATAGGAGCCATCATGTGTCCCACTGAATGCTTTGAATATATTAAATTAATTTAAAAGTATCAATAATAATTAATTTAATAAATTAGTAATACCATTTTGGAAAAGTATCTCAATTAGATTATATTGTGCAAATAAACCAAAAAAGAAATTCAAAGCAGCTATTAAATGATTTACCAATAAGGCCATACATGAATTTTCAGGGGTCCAGTGCTGCCCCCATTTGAAATAAATCATTTCAAAGGAAACGGAGATATCATTTAAAATGTTGTCTTTGTGAAGCCCTAGATAACCCTTCATACTATTTTATGATCTACTGCTTACAGTTTAAAGTAAGAACGTTAAGCTTTTCTACGTATTTTTGCCAAAAGTGGCCGTTTTCCGCAAAACTTTTGGCAAAAATGCGTAGAAAAGCTTAACGAAACAGTAGTTCATAAATAAATAGTTTGAATGATTATCTAGGGCTTCGCAAAGACAACATTTTAAATGATATCTCCGTTTCCTTTGAAATTATTTATTCTAAATGGGGGCAGCACTCGACCCCGGAAAATTAATGTATGGCTTTACTTTTTGAAGAAATAACTTAGTCGTAATCTCCTTCTCGCGTCAAAAGCTAGAAAAGTAATGAAATTGATTCAAAAAATAATAATTTTATGACCAGACCACTGCCAGCCACACATATTTTCTGCTTAGTCTAATGGTTGACCGGGAGAGAATGCCATATGGCATTAGGTCCGCCACTTGTACGTTTATTTTATTGTGCAATAAAGATTAAATAAATAAAATAAATAAATGGTCTTATAAGACCGGGCACCAAAAATAAGACCTTAGATTTTGATATGAACTCATTACATTGATACAATGTAACGAGCTTCCAAAAATTATTTAGTTATTTCTTGTAAATATTGTAAATTGCAAACCTTTATCATCCATTCTATTTGTATATTCCCGTGCGACAAACCATATCGAGTTGTAAAATTGTTCAACGCCATCCATCGATGCAGCCAGACAACGTTGCATCTACTCACATCCCAGCCAGACCAGTGTTAGTTGATACCTCAGTACTATGTAGCATTAAGCACGTTTAGTATCTGTTGTGGTCAGATCGTAGAATTGATCATTTTATAATGTGGTCTACCATTTCATGAAATGGTTGTATTTTATGATACGGCCAGCTAAAACTGACCATTTACCTAGTTTACACGTCAACTTTCGATTTGTCAATCAACCTTTGGTCATCATTAACGTAGGGCTTTCATGACATCAAAGGTTTTAGGCCGTACCTAAATTTTCCGGGGTCCAGTGCTGCCCCCATTTTAAATAAATCATTTTAAAGAAAACGGAGACATCATTTAAAATTTTGCAACTACCAAGTCCTAGATAACCCTTCAAAGTATTTTATGAACCACTGTTTACAGTTTAAAGTGAGAACGTAAAGCTTTACTACGCACATTTGCGAAAAACGGCCACTTTTGGCAAATGTGCGTAGTAAAGCATAACGTTCTCATTATAAACTGTAAACAGTAGTTCATAAAATACTTTGAAGGGTTATCTAGGACTTGGTAGTAGCAAAATTTTAAGAAGTATCTCCGTTTTCTTTGAAATGATTTTTTTAAATGGGGGCAGCACTGGACCCCGGAAAATTCAGGTACAGCCTTAATAAAAATTTAAGCATTAATTTAAGTTTATAGATAATCGTACCTTTAAATAAGAGCTTTGAAAATGATTTTCCTAAAGATTCAAAAAATGTTCGCCAAGGGTGCCTGGTAAAATAAGTTTAAACTTATGTATATTTTATAATTAAAATAAGAAACAAATAGAATAATTTTATGAATCTAAATTGTCTATTATATACTTTTACAATAATAAAAAAAAAACAATAAAATTCGTTAGGCGTTTCCTCCCCAGGGGGTCTTAACGATTTTTTAAAATTTATTTTAATATTACCTAATTATTAACACATTCACTGCCTTGAACCCACGACGTGGGCTCACTCTTGCCGCATTTGAGGGCACAGGGACCGACATTGTGGGCTCAGTATAATGTATGGCGGGATGACATATGAAGTGTGTAAGTTTACAAGGATGCGAATGTGTTAAAGTTATTTTCGATAGAGAACATTTTACCTCCGCCGTATACTCGTACAGTGGCGCCTCTGGCGGAACTTTCTTGAATCTTCTGAGGAAAAAGGCTCAATAAAACTACAATAAAATACCTACCATCCTCTGAAATTATACTTTTTCACAAGCTATAATTGTGTATTAACTTCATATTAATTTTATTATTTGTTGTTTAAACGTTTTTTAACTATGACAACTGTTTATTATAAAAAAAAATACAATTATTAATAAAAAATTATATAGGGACAGATCACACAGATTGAGCTAGCCCCAAAGTAAGTTCGAGACTTGTGTTATGGGATACTAACTCAACGATTCTATATTTTATAACAAATACTAGCCCAGGGCGGCAAAATTTCAAATAAATTAATTAAAGGTCACAATGGGGCTGCTGTGCTGCTGGTTTAAGGCGGCAAATTTAAAAACTCCTATTTGCAAGCAGCAGAGCGCTCTAGCTTTATCGCTTTACTACCTTACTTTTTTAAATGAAAATATCATTATATTTGAAGCGATGGTGGCCAAGTGGTTTAGGCACTAGCTTTGCGTTTGTAAGATACGAGTTCGATCCTCAATAGGCGCGACTTGTATACCTCTGAGTTTGAACTCATAAATAAATAAATATATACGGACCAATCACACAGATTGAGCTAGCCCCAAAGTAAGTTCGAGACTTGTGTTATGGGATAGTAACTCAACGATACTATATTTAAAAACACATACATATTACAGATAAACATCCAAGACCCAGGTCAATCTGAAAAAGATCATTTTCCATCTTGGCCTGACCGGGGATCAAACCCGGGAACTCAAGTGTGACAGTCTGGCATGATGACCACTAGGCCACAGAGGTCGTCACAATTGAGATAAACTACAAACTAAACTTAAAAATAAAAACTAATCTAAATTGTTGATTTTAAATTTTTAACTTGATATAAAAATAATCCTACTTAATTTTATTTTTCCTACAACAAGGTAACTTACTAAGGTAGTTGGAAAAACTTTACTTACCGGTCGCCCAACTTCAGTGCTTGTAAGTTGTGCATCTATTTTTGCGTGCTGTAGGCATAAGGCGAGGAATCTGCAACAAAAACTAACTTTAGCCCTCAGATCCCTCCGTAAACATCTCGAAATATCGTGATTTACGATATTTATTCAGCTTGGCAAAAGCTCTTATCGTAAAATTAATGGAGAATATATTGGCTTCTAAAATTAAAGTCATCAACCCTACTTCGGGTGTTGTTTTTAATGAATCAAGCTTGAAATTCAGTTTAAAGTAATGGGCAGACACTAGTGGCATCACTTCTCCATCCTTTCATCACTTCTCCATCCTTTCATCATCATCATGCCCATTTTAGCCGCATAACGTCCGCTGCTAGACATAGGCATTCTCCATCCTTATCTGAAAAAGAAATTGTTAAATCTTTTAAAGCGGTGGTGGTGGTTAAGGTACTGGCTGACTCTGTGAGCCACGAGTTCAATCCTCACTAGCCGCGACTTGTATCTCTGAGTTAGTACGAGTACTTATGTACGGTCCCTTCTAACTACCACCACTTGCTTAAAAAAAAAAATATTATTAGTTCACTACCTGTGTAATAATTGGGTATTTTAGTGGGTCAAAAATAAATTATTTAGAACTGTTAATAGAATAAAACGTCACAAAATAATACCACTTGTCATTGATCACATCCACTTTGAACGTGATTTTAGATTTAGTAATGCGGAAAAACTGATATTTAGAGCTCTATTTGACTCCAAAGAACTATGACGTCATAAATCGATATTTCATACAAATCCCATAGAAAATATTTGTTTTTGACGTTAAGAAAAAAGTACTTATCTGATTTGACTTGTAAAATAGAGTATTAACTGTGTCACTAGATGACTGTCATTGAGCTTCGTCAGATGCCTACATACAGTCAAACCTCTGGAAGAAAGCGTTATATAGACTAGGCTTAAGAAGAAGAGAAGTCACCCTTTGATCGACTTTGTCACCATGCGAGAAGAATTACCACCTAGCCATGATCTTTTTTGGTCCACCTGGAAGTCTCATAAAGACTAAGAACTCAGGTGGGCAGCTTCTTTACAGCGTAAAGAAAATTAGACCATGTGGAAAAAAAATTTACCGATTGATGAATATCTATCAATGTGGCTTCTCTACACAAACGATAACGCTTGCTTTCGTGTCTAATTGTGCTAAAATACTTGTACTTTGGAGGACCTAGTTGCAACGAACGAAAAAGCTCTTGAGGGTGCCCTTTACTGGGGCAACCAAATATAAGTGTCATTGACACGCTAAGAAGAAGAAAAAGGCAGCTCGAAAAATCTGACACCAGTGCAGTGTTAGCTACTACGCACTCGTTATGATAAAAAAAAGGTCGTTTGAAGAGCTATAAATCTTGTTGTTTACCAAAATAAATTTTTATTATCATTTATCACATTAAATAAGTATGACACCATTCCACCTGCCTTCAAGCCTTACTCCAGCTAATTAGTATAATTTTATTGTAATACTCTTCGTGTAAGAAAGAAAAAAGTCAAAGATTATATCCGCAGCTTCATTTATTGTGCAGATCGTAAAAGCTTATCGAAGAATAGGCAAAACTGTCGAGAAATCATCTTAATACAAACAAAAATTACCGAATGCGATATTTACAAGTGAAAGCAGATAACTCCTGATCCGGAAGGCATGACATCATCAGCAGAATAATAGCAAACGTTTAATAATTCATATCGGCCTCTACACACTCATTATAATTAAACGTGGTGTCAAATACTATTGTACAATTAGTATTTCCGTCACAGCGGGGTGTGTCCACTTGGATTGTATGATCTGATCCAAGTGAAATTTAATCAATAATACACTACTAAGTATTTATTATCATTTTCTCCACAAATAGGTTCTAATGATACACATGAACCTAAGCCAAACCAGGTATATTGAAAAGATAACAAGTGGTAAGTTTTAAGGAACTGTTTGAAAATTTCATGCTGTTCTTAATTCTGATTCCTGTACTCGGATCAATATGTATGGTGATATCAGATTAAAATAAGTTATTCTATAATGTTATTTTTAATATAACCATTGACTTTATGTCAACCACCAAATTAAAAAACTTACTAGTTTTTAGGTTAAAAAAAATCCCTTTACTTCTTTTTTCATATAGATTATACATGTATTTGTTAGTCTAGTCAAATCATGCATTGTTCCGAATTACAAATATTCATGATCATTGATTGATCATGGATCATATTGTTAGTGTCAATGACAATGTTAATCTTGTGCTTAGTCAATATTTCTTCTTATTATTATTAAAGAGTGAAGTTCTTGTCTGTGGTGCAACCAATGCCTTCCATCTCTCTCTGTCCAAAGCCAACTCCTATACATATTTGTAGGTTGACATATGGACTTGATCTTTCAGCCGTTTTACAAAACTGTCTCTAGGACTTCCTTTGCCCCTTCTTTCGTCTATTTTTCCCTCCAATATTAATTTTAATTACTTTAATTACTAGCATTTTCTCTCTCCTAGAATAATATAAGTCAATACTTACTAAAATCACATTGTTCGAGTGAACAATCCCCACCAGTGTGTTCTTTATAACGCCGATAAAAGCTCTTTGAATACCAAATAGTTGATAACATCTAATGTTTATATGAAATACTAAACGGCAAAGGATGCAGTGGTACTTTAGTGAGTAGAAGCAAATTGTAAGTTGATATTTGTATGAATAGAGTATTGTGTCTTATCTTTTGAAGTTGGTTATCTACATTGATGCATCCGAGATTACTGCCGGCGGTTTTATTATAATTTTATAACTTACGTAATATGTCATATTATTTTTAAAAGCCATTGCCAAAAATTGGTGCCTTTTTTTTTAGCGCGGCGGTCAACCGTTTTTTGTATACTTCTACAAAAAAATACAAGAAGCAATATTCATCTAGGAATGATATTTGTAAACTCAGTCGAGGCGGAGCTATATCGGCTCAAAGATGAAGAAAAAAATATTTTTAATTAAATGAATTATGGACTTAGACCATATATTTTCCTGAGCTATTGATGCTATACTAGCTATTATCTTAGATGATTATTGTGATGATACATGATTAAGTCACGATTACAAATATTTTTTCCTATCTATAGTTATGTAATAGTGTGATGATTGGTGCCTTTCTTTTTTTGAAGCCCGGTCTATGAATCTTGTAAAAAATTAAGCGGAAAAAGTTATTGCAAACAAAAATGTAATATATATTATAACAGTGTAATAACAGTCCAAATCGACTTATATGACTTCAAACTTGAAAAAAAAAATTTCATACTAGGTATACATAACTATAGATGGGAAAAAAATATTTGTAATCGTGACTTAATCATGTATCATCACAATAATCATCTAATATAATAGCTAGTATAGCATCAATAGCTCAGGAAAATATATGGTAAGTCCATAATTCAATTAATAAAAAATTTTTTTTTTTCATCTTTGAGCCGATATAACTCCGTCCCGACTGAGTTTACAAATATCATTCCTTATGCTTCTTGTATTTTTTTGTAGAAGCATACAAAAAACGGCTAACCGCTGCGCTAAAAAAAAGGCACCATTCATCCATACAAAATGGTCATTTTCTTTTAAAAGGTTGTCTTGTATCAGTAACTTAAATTAAAATTATCCCTACTTTTCCTTGAAAGTCGGGGGCTTTTTCAGACAAGGGGTGAATCCTTGTTCACCCCCAATAACTTTTGAACGGAAGCTATTTTCATCAAACATAGCTAAAACCACCTCGACAGACAAGACTCGCAATTAAAAAAAATCTCATTGAAATCGGTTAATTCGTTTAGAAGCTACGAAGACACAGCCAAACACAAATATACAAACACACAGACATGTCAAACTTATAACACCCCTCTTTTTTGTCCAGAAATAGGTATTAAGTTTGGTTCCCTCTACTAATTTGGATAATAAGCGGCCGTCATAACGTGAAGAAAAGACGTAAGTTACTTCGTTGCCGATTGCAAATCATTTTTTTTAAACTGAGACCCACTGCAAACAATCAATTTGAAATTAGGAAAGATTAGGTACTCTATACTACTATATAATACTATTTAATAAATATTTTTTTTTTAGATCTTTAATTCTGGCTTGAAAAGAAAAGAAATATACCGGGCAAGTGCTAGCTATTACGGTTTAAAAGATAAAGTCTTGTGACAGACGGTCGGACATACAGACAGAGAGATAGAGCCCTGTGACAGACGGTCGAGCAGATGGACAGACAGAGGAGTCTCAGTAATAGGGTCCTATTGGTACCCTTTGAGTACGAAACCCTAAAAACTTAGAATGCATCAGCTGCGCTCTGATTTAAATCGTAAAAGCCGGGCGAAGGAATCGGCGAAAATCAGAATCATGTAAGTAGGTGATGCGGGTAACCACCCAACACGCTAAAAATTACCTTTGGGTCTTGTGGACCTGGGCTGTCTATCCCGTTAGAGTACGGATGTGATATTGTGTATCCGTTTGGCCAGAAGAAACGTTGTTCATTTATTTGGAATCATTAAATTGTTATCTCGTCGAATTAGAATATTTCAACTGCACTTCCTAGTTGCATTCGCATTTGCAGCCGCAACGGCGCACGCGCAGATCGTCGAGATTAGATAGCGGGATTTACATATAGATTTATTAATATATTAATAGTTTTACTGTATTCTCTCAATTGTTATTGACCAAGCGAGCGAAGCATTAAGCTTAGCCAATATCGATTGGCCAAAAATGCTTTGGTCCGTCTGTCTGTTTTAACCTACCGGTCGCATTTTCAAACGATTTTAACGAAAATTGGCAGACAAGTTTCTTGATTTATTTAATTTTTTTAATCAATCGCGATTTTTGATTGGGGGAGAAATAGGGGGAAAGGGGAGAACCCTCCTGTAGCGTTATTTATTGACTGATTTACAGCAAATTTGAGAGGCACACTAAGGACAACATTCTACACAAGATGTTGCAAAAACTTTTGATTAATTAAAAATTGATTGTTTTTTGTATATTCTTGATCGAAGCAAAATTTTTTGTTACCTTTTTTATTCACTTCTAAATTTTAGCGAAAGGTCTGCGGTTACACTTAAGTTTAGCCGGATAAGTTTAGACACTAACATTTTTTGGTGCGATATGGTTTCCGGCAGAGTAGAATAGGATCACTCCAAGTCTTCCCGTGGATACCGTAGAAGGCGACTTAGGAAACACAAGCTAAACAAAGCTTATAAACATCAATGAGACCTCTCCAATCCGTCTGGCCAGCGTGGAGAGTGAAAGCCAAATCCTCTGGCTGCTCTGGCTAATATATGGCTCTGATAGTACAGAGAGGGTCGTGCTACTGCGGCTAATATTAACCTCTCCTAAAAGATAAACTTAAGTTTAGCCGGCTAATGTTACGTTAGTGTCCACATTCGTCTTTAGCCGCATATATATAAATCTAAGAAACCTATCATATATCTAAGTACTTACGTATACGACATAATATTCTTTATAGCTGAAATGTATATGTGAGGACAAATTAATACAATTGACAGTCAATTTACGCCAACACACGTAATAGGCGCAATGGCACAAATTGACAAAACTTCTCATAAGATACGCATCTTTATTTTCTTGTCTAGGCTACTCTAGACTGTAATACGTATCTATTTGATGTACATGCATATAAATTGTAACAAAATATACTGAAACTATTTTATAGGTAGATTCAGTCGATGATACTGAACAACTTTCCCCAAGAAATATATAGAGAAATATGTATCAATGTGGCCGCTTTACATATATCAACAAATACCAAAAATAAAAAAATGTTTAAAATTAAAGGGAGTCGTCATACAAGAAACGTGTTTTTTTCAGCGCCTTTAACTCGATCTTTATACCTAATGGTAATAACTAGACACTTAAAATTTTACCAATTATATATTACTATGACCACTATAACAACAAATACTAAAAATAAGATAAAGACAAAAATTAAAGGGGGTCGTCATACAAGAAACGTGTTTCTTCAGCGTTTTAAAACATTGTACGGTGGTACGGAACCCTTCATGTACGAGTCCGACTCGCACTTCCCCGTTTATTTAAATAATCAGGCCAATTTATCGCAAAATCTAATCAACACCCTAATTACATCGTTGACATAAAAATCACAGTTATTTATCAAACTCGTTTTCAGCACTCCACTGCTGAATTGGGACACCAGCGAGTCACCAAGGAGTGTTCAAGAGTCATGGTTGGGCGCTTCTTGCGTCACCGGATCGGTGATCTGCCGATAAATCAATGGAAACAGCATGAGATCACTGGTCCAAATATGTAGCAGTTACCTAATTGGGTAACGTCAACAAATGTCTATGTTTTTTTTTTGGCAGATGACTTTTACTCGTAGATTTATGTCCTTGTCGTTGCGTTCGTCCCTTTCTCGAAATGTTACCAGTTTTTTAACCTGTCTACTTATAAAAAGAACACAGGCCTAGATAACTTTAAAGGAGTTTTCACCTCCACTTACAACCTGCAATCCTATGACTGATTTGTCTCGTGTTCATAATTAAAATTATTTTGTCATGTAAAAAGTAATTCGAGTTATCGTCGTTGGTCATACGTACATTGTAAAAGCCACATCGCTTCCCCATTCAATTAAATTGTCATTCAACAAAGTTATTAAAGTTATTTTAGTATCAAAGATAATCAGGGCATACTGTACTGGGAAACGTGGTTTTATGTAGTTTTTTGTTAATCTTCCTTGAGTACACTGACTTAGTATTTACAGTTTTAGAAGCACCTTATTAATCTTTATTTTTGTCATTTTTGATTGCAGACGTTCTAAATAAAGGAGAGGTTGGAAGTACACGTAATTGAAGGGCATTTATGCAGAGATTGACGAGTGTTGATGAAGCGAAAGAAGTGTGTAAGGATCGTAGCAAGTGGAGGTCCGTAGTGTTTGCCTACCCCTGTGAGGGACAGCACTTTATTAGTACCTACAAGTATACTAAGTAATAGTAATAGAGCAGGGGCATCAAAATTAAAGCATAATATAATAAGTATAAGCCTGTACGAATAATACTAGAGGGCTAACAACATTCATACTTTGAAGCGTAATTCGATTTTTACTTTTTGATGTTGTAACTAGATGGAGTTACTAGTTCGAAAGAAGGTAGTTTCGTAGTGGTGCCGCTTAATCTCTAACTCTTAGTGGATACCTACAGGCTAGCACCCAGCATCCTTCGTATGGCTAGCGGGCTAGATAGTAGTGACATCTTTAAATAATACAGGAGTTTGTCTTTTTAGAAGAGTACGCTTTCTTGTATGGGGTTGGCAGTCCTCTTGTATATGGCAGTTCATGGTATAAGTCAGTGTGGTAGAATTATTGGTAAGAAATAGGTAAAATGTATATAAGTAAATAAAATGTCAACCAATACCAACATGTAAGTGATATTTTACTTTCGGCCTACTATTCGCACAAATAACGAATAACCGATAACCTAAATGATAATAAATCCAATAACAATGCGCCACAACACCGGCCTTGCTTTTATGCGTATTGCAATAAAGATCAAATTGATTAAGATACAAGGACTGGTTCAAGTTCAAATCTTCCAGTTCAAAGGTAAACGGACGCCGGTGGCGCCATTGTAACGAACGATAATGAATTTGAAGGTGAACGTAGTCATAAGTTAATTAGTAGTAGAATACGTTGGATTTTTGCATAACAACAGGCAAATGCCATGGTTTAAATAACGTATTTTTCAATTGGTCTAATCATAAACTTTTTTTTAAGGTCAAAATATTTTTTAAATATGTTACGATGTAGTATGGATGTAGTTTTGAAATAAAGTCACAAATGACTTAAAACTTTTACATATGTGATATGACCAATGAAAAGTGATAATATTTTAAACAAAGTAAAATACGTCCTATTGGAAACAAATATTTAAATCCTTGACATCACGTGCCTTCTTATAGAATTTGTGGATGGTAGACACTAGACATACATACCACACACAAATTCTAAAAACTATAAGTGAACCATGGAATCGAATGCAAGACACGAGTAACAGTTTTTGGGTTCCGTGGCTGAACGTGTACGAATATGCTTGTTATAGTTTCTATTCCTCAGTTGGAAAAGCATTTTTATTTAGTAGATAAGTCCAGATTATATGTTCTATTGCACGGCAATAGTAACTATCATGGAAAATATTGAAAGGACAGAGTCTGTAAGTTTTATTTATTCATTAGGGTGTCCGCTACGTTAAGTGGGCGCAAGCGACGTGTTCAGTTTATCTCTGTCACAAACTCTATGTGTGACAGAGACACGGTATGACGCAATGCATTCTGCCCTCTTTCGCACATAGAGTTTGTGATAGAGATGGACTAAACACGTCGGGTGCACCCACTGAACGTAGCGGACGCCCTAAAAATAGATTATTAAATAATTTAGTTGAAATAAGTGAACAAACACTTTGAATAAAAACATTAAGTAGGTACTTTCAATATTAACATTAGGTAGATCATCATCAGGTCTTTTTATCTCTCCACTGCAGGAGCACGACCCTCTATGCTACCACAGCCATACTTGGCCAGAGCAGCCAGAGGATTAGGTAGATATCAATAAATTATGATATTTATTTATACAGAACCCTACGCTCAGCCGTTGCTTAAATTTTTAGTTTACCTCTAACGACGTCATAATTCCGATGCCGTACACTGATAGCAACGATATAAAAGTTTTATTGCTGAATTAAAGAATAAGTTCACTCAATATATCATTACAACGTGACTGATTTTGTTATTGATTTTTTAAAGTAACTATTCTTCTTTGGCTAGGTACCTACCTAGGTATTTATTTATTTAGCATCAACAAATGTTGATAAAACTGTTAAAATATTTTTTGAATTCTACAGAAGTCGCATTAATTAATAAAAATAAACGGGCAAGTGCGAGTCAGACTCGTACATGAAGGGTTCCGTACCACCGTACAATGTTTTAAAACGCTGAAGAAACACGTTTTTTGTATGACGACCCCCTTTAATTTTCCACTTTTTTATTTTTAGTATTTGTTGTTATAGCGGCCACAGTAATACATAATCGGTGAAAATTTCAGGTGTCTAGCTATTACGGTTTAAGAGATAGAGCCCTGTGACAGACGGACAGACAGAGAGCGGAGTCTCAGTAATAGGGTCCCGTTTGCACCCTTCGGGTACGGAACTCTAAAAACCTTTTGAATTTTTGTGTAACAAATAAATAGAAAATCAGTTTTGCTTCCCCAGTTCTTATAAATTCTCGGAGTTCCTGGTAATTTTGTAGTTGTAAAATGTTCTTATTGCTTTATTTTTCATGACATAAAAAGACAAAATATGTATAGAACGTAATCGGCGGTACCCAAAGCAAAGATTTTGATGTATTTTTTGCGAATATGTATTTTTAAGAACACTATTACCTGGAAGAGCAGCCATTCCAGGTTTGACGCACAAAATAAACTAACGAATTAATTTGAAAATAGCAGCACGTTCTTCACTTTGTTTATGCAGTAGACGTTAATGAGGTTCTATAATTTTACAAAGAAACAGTCAAGAGATTTACGAGTATTTTGAACCTAGACAGAAGCTAGTTATTGTAATTATTTAGGTAATCTAGATATTTTGATGATGTGAGTTTTAATATAGCACAACATGGGTGCAACATGAAAGAGTTATTTGTAAGTTTCAATAAGGTTAATGTTCATGAGGTTTTAAGCCACTCTGTCTAAAAATAAATCATAGGATTTGAAATTTAGATGCAACGTTCTAAACATGAAAAGTTTTATTACGCAAATCAATAGGTACTTACAAAAATCTTCGAAAGTCCAACGATCGCTGGGCAAAGACAATAACCGACTGGAGGCTTAATAGCAGAAGAGGACCTGGCCGGCCAAGAACAAGATGCTAGAGCGAGCTTACCTGTCATGATAGTGAGTGGAGGTCAAAAGCGACGGACAGACAGGAATGGAAGCAAGAAAAAGAGGGTTTCACCCAAAATTTAAAAAGAAACGGCTTATTATAATAATAATAGCAATAAACTTACAACAAACAAAAACATATATTATATAACGTCTAACAAAATATACTGAAACTATTTAAAGGGTGAATTCAGTCCATAATACTGAACAACTTTCCCTAAGGTTCATTAAACGAAATATGAATAATATGTTTTTGCTTTTCATACAAATTCGGATCAGCTTATCGGTCAATTTGTATGGGACGCCAAAAATAATTTTTCATGAGTTCCTTGGGGAAAGTTGTTCAGTGTCATGGACTGAATTATAGGACAGAAATATAGGTATATCGTTAAAACTTACTTTTTATTCGAGATTAATTAATCAAATCTTACCTTTTATGCGGGTGAAGTCAACACAATTAAGGAACGTTTCAATTTGATCTATTTGATTAACACCATAATCAATGTTTGTTCTATTAATCATTTAATCTAAACATAGATATAATCACCCTTAACAACCAGATGCTAACCCCACTTATCATACACGATCGCAAGTAGCAATTTGTTAACTAAACTAATTAATTAAATAACAGCTCTACTGTAAACGGTAGGAATTTACGAGAGAAAAATGCTAATTACTAGCGGTCATCGAGACCCCAGCTGAAGACGGAATCAAACGGCGAAACATGCATTTAATTTGAGCCAGTGTCTGTTTTCTACTTTGTTTTAAATGAGGCACTAGACAGGTTTTGTATTAACTACGAGTATAACAGTAATTTAGCTACTCTGTTGTTCGCGGGAAGAGAAGCTGCTGGAACATTCTACGTTTTTTTTTGTCCCACACCTGCTTAAAAGCCACTGGACTATGTTTTTGACTTTAAATAGGTCGCGAGTTCACAGTTCGGGGCAAACTTTGTTAGATAATTTAATAATATGATCTAAAACCAAAGTTTTACACACTTTTTCAAATATGCTGGTCAGGATTTAGTAAATTTTTTATCACCATTTGGTGGTTTGGAAGAAACTTAGAATGTACCAGCTGCTTCTCTTCCTGCGCAGATCGTAAAAGCCGATTTAGGAAATGGGTGAAAATGCGAATCTTGATAAATAGACGATACGGCTAGCAACCCATTCACAATTTTGATTCTTTTTCCACATTTTCACCCACCATCACGCTTAAAGTGCCTTTGTGTCTTGCGGCCCTGGACTCTGTCTGCTTAGCTGCAAGGTCCAAAATGCTCTGTCTGCTCCATTAGAGATAAAGACGTGATAGTCTATCTATATTATATTTATTTCATGTCTCTTGTCACGTTTTCCCATGGATATGACATGAGTGAAAGAATCATCACATATTTTTGTATAGAACAAGCCTTACTATATATTTGTATTAACTAAGTATACCTGTGGTTTGAATTAAAGTTGCACTAGTAAATAAGTCAATTCATAGGTTGTTTTCACAATTAATTCATCAATAACTTATGAATATGATAATATTAATACAGTCATCCTGGCATAAAATTAATACAACCACCCAATTACCATTATTTATGCTAACCAGGTGTCCTGCCAGTAATCGGTGACCGTGTAATGATTTAATACTTCAAACCCACATAACCACATAGTAACCCCAATTTTACTACCGATTGAAACGAATTACGGCAATTATTTTTATGGCCGTTTACACAAAGGGCTGCTATCCGTTTTGTAAACATTTTAATTGGCTACTGGTGATGGGACTATGTTTATATGTATTATTTGAGCAAGGTACGGTGATGAACTTACGATTATGGCAAGTTTGCAGAGCAGTTTTTGTGTTGGTAGTGTCACTTTAAAGGTACAAGTTCGGAGCCGACTGCAGACGATGTGTCGTGGCGACACTACTGGTTTCTATGTATTTATATAAAATAACTATCGCAGCTAGCGACACGTTGCTCGACGCAGAAGACTTGTCGTCCGGCCGCAGATCAGTAGTACCACCGACTGATACAGCAGCAGCAGACGACGTGTCGCGGCGACACTACTGGTTTCTATGTATTTCTATGAAGGAGCTTTCGCAAGTTTCGCAACAAGCAACACGTCGCGCAACTACACGTTATGACGTCACTCGACTGCAGACGACGTGTCATCTGGCGACAGATCAGAAGAGGTACATTTTCGTAGCCGACTGCAGACGGCAACGACACGCGACGTGTCGTCAAATGAATGGCTGCAACGACATGACGCTGCGACAACTGGCGACGCATTGTCGCATGCTGCTGCTGCCTGCAGTCGGCTACGATCTTGTTCCTTCACACGATAGGAAAATACGTCGTTAAAAACCCCATGATTTGGGATGCACGAAAAGCCGTGCGCATAGAAAGTATCAATTATTGTACAGTTTCACCCAGATGGTACCAATTATTATAAGCAACTGAATACACTAGGTACGATATTGTTAATATTAATCTATCTTGCACAAAGTGGCAACAAAGTGGTACAACCTGGCAATGCTGCCAGCCTTTTGGCCACGCTGCCGATGGGTATTATTTTAGTGGGACAACACAATTTGTAATTTATTTAGTTTTAGTTCTTGCAGTTTTCATTTATCTTAATTTTATCATAATGTTTTAATTTAATATAAATTTTAATTGAACGAATAAATGTGACATTCCACGGGTAAAGGTACCTTATGGACGCTGGCACTTACGACATTGTGTTTATTCATACTAAGTTAAATGTACGAATTATTTTTCTAAACGTCCTAAGCGCCAGCGTCCACAAGGTACCTTTACCTGTGGAACGTCACAAATGCATAAATAATATAATACTTTAATATTCAATCTTAGTATGAGAACTTAAATTGATCCTCCTTGGGTACAGCCAAGGTAAAGCATCAAAAATAAAGTAGGTACCTACCTTTAATAGCTAATATTAGTGGTTCTTAGACATTCTTACTCATACATCTACTACTTACTCGTATTGCAAAATTATCTAAAACCCATTTTTAAGACATGGTCGACATACGAAATCAAAGTTTATGATGCAATCTGATATGATGTCATGTCGATACTGCGAAAACCACTCCCAGGATAATCGTTGGAACCCGAACGACTATTGTCTTACTAATTGCACCAATTATAATGCGCCATTCTGACCCACAACCGTATGTTCCGATTGACAATCGATTAATTCTAATCGATTCGATGCTGTTTCGATAGCGCGGAAAATTAATTGAGATGATGATGGAATGGATATTTAGTAGTAGCGCCGTAGTAGAAATTAATTCCAGAAAGATATTCTTAAATTAAAATATATTTAATTTTGATGAACGTTGACATTAGACGTTATCACAAGAATTCCAACCTGTTGTTGGAATTCTTGTGATAATATAATGTGCACGAATGAATATAATACAGATAAATATAAGGTTTTAAATGGAATAAAAAATAATAAAAAAAGTCATTAAGCTACGTTTAATGTCTGAACAAAAAAATAAAGACATTAGATGTATCTACGTAAGTAGTTAAAAACAAAATTATTAAAATTCTGTGTTGTCTAGATTTCTAATGTGTTTTTATTAGTAGATACATTTATGTTCTTGCTAGTTTATACCTGTAGGTAGATACAAGCAATTTCATCTATTTATTACTGTTTGTTGCAGATAAAAATATATGGGTTATTTCAAGCAGTGACGGCCACGGTCAACGTAAGGTATTGTAGTGACGTCACTCATCTGAATTAATTTTAGACTATATTTATATTTCGAGTGTATCAAAGCGCAAACGCTTAAATCTTGTGTGTTACCTACCTAGATATTTTTTTGTAATGTAGTATATGGAAATGGAAAAAGAATGGTAAAAGATAAGGTGACGTGGGTTCACAATTGGCAAAACTGTGCGTGTTTTTGAAAAATCACTGTTATTAAACTACTACAGTTTATTCCTCAAAAAAATTACATAAAAATCTTAAGGATTTTCTACAGACACCCACAATAGCCAAAACACCTTAGACCTCATCTTAGCTTCCCATCAGGCTAGATAGAGATCAAACGCACTCAAATTTCTAATAAAAAAAATAAAAATAAAAAAAAAACACGATTGAGCATTTTTGGCTCGATAGAAAAAAATCACAAACATACCTCTAAATTTGCCTAAATTTGCCTTTATAATACGTATTACTATTTTATACAATCACCTATTTATACGAAAATTATACCAAAAAAATATATTATTTAAATATCTATCCGTTTTGGCTACAGAAAAATTATAAATATAATACAAAGATAATAAATAAATAAAACACCGCGAAATATCGTCGAGCACGGCTCCGACCCGAAATTTTTATGTAAATTTTTTGAGGAATAAACTGTAGTAGTTTAATAACGTGATTTTTCAAAAACACGCACAGTATTGCAAATTGTGAACCCACGTCGCCTTAAGTCTATCTTTTTGTGTGTTTTCTGTTACTAAATAGTATGCATAATCGTCAAAGGTAATGGAGAGAGATAAAGTAAGAGGGAGCTGAGAGATATAATAAAGACACTCGTAAAAGTAAAGTTAAATCGAATGGTTAGACTGATTTTATAATAGACAAATAAAAGCATAAATAAATAGATATCACTTTGCTTGAAATGGGTGCTACTACAGATGGATCAAAGTTTTGCGAATATCGGACAGGAAGAATAGCGAACAAAAATTGATCACATCCATTTTGAACGTGATTTTAGATGCAGAAAAACCTACTTCTCTGCTATAGCATATCGCAGAAGTTAAACAAGAGGTAATTACGACGAGTTCCTTGTAAATAGTAGATGAAACAGCAACTATTCACTATTTATTTTGATTTTTAACCCACTTTCTTTTAAGAAGCGTAGCCATGACTACCCTCAAAACAAAACTTAACCATCCTATAGCCAACGGTACCTTTTTACAAACCCAATTTGAAATTACGAAATAACTGAGGTGTTCCAATAAACTTGAAATATATTAAACAAGCACTCAAACCTATTAAATCATAAATTTCATTTATCTTAATTACCTTGCTATAAATTCTCATCTTCGTTCCGTGGCACGCGTTTAATAGCTGGCCTAGTATTTTAAACCATGATATAACTAGAAGTAGTTTTTAGATATATTTTTATAGTTCTTGCACAAATTAGAAGAGTTTTAGTCCTGTACTAAACATTTTATCTTATCAAATTCAGTCATGATGAGAAGATTTTTTTTTTGTATTTTGCCTTGTTTCTTGGGATTTATTGTTTAATTCAACTCTCGCTTACACCTAACATGTTGACTTGTTGAGCACCCTAACAAATAAATATACAAACTCACTTTCGCATTTATAATATTAGTCGGGATTTAATTCTTTCTGGGCGAACAGAAAAATTTTGCATGTACCAGCTGCTCTTCAAATAAAAGCGTATCAAAAAAATGGGCGATTAAAATGAATCCATAAATACTTCGATTCCCTTTTTTTCATCAACGCGCAAACTATTATGATAAACATGAAATCGGAAATCTTTGGCAGAATACTACATATTACAATATAATATTACAAATAGGTGTTCTGTACAATAATTATAGTCACTGTATTCAGCCTGCAAGCAGATGTGCAAATATATTGTGGTCTTTCGAGTCTTATCTTCCCCATTAGACGATAAAGACGTGATCGTCTTTTAAATCTGTATTAAATTTATTTATCATAAAACACCTCCTTGACAGCAATTTGTGTGGAATCTCCTGATTCCAGTCGTGGGGAGCAATTACTGTCAAGTTTACAATGTGTCCGTAAAGCTCGCTCCTCGTCCTATTCCGAACCAGACCTAGTTAATTGCACTCGGGTCTACAGACCGTTACTCACTTAGTATGGCCACGTACTAAATGAAGCGTTAGATTTTGTACTATGTGTATCAGAATGCTGTTACTAAGTTTAAGTTTGGTTTAAGAAGTTACCATCAGGCAGTGAACTGCCATGGCTAATCTGGAATAAATAAATAAAATAAATATGTAGAGACAAATCACACTGATTGAGCTAGCCCCAAAGTAAGTTTTAAACTTGTGTTATGGGATACTAACTCAACGATACTATATTTTATAGTAAATACATATATAGATAAACACCCAAGACCCAGGACAATTTGAAAAAGGCCATTTTCCAACTTGCCCTGGCTGGGGATCGAACCCAGAACCTCCGGATTGGCGGACTAGAGTGTTGACCATTACACCACGAAGGTCGTCAGTAAGTATCTTAACAGGTTGAGAACCCAGGTTGGCCGATGTAAGGATAACCTGGTCTGGTTCAAATACTCGTACATACACAGAGATGGCAACGTCTGTGGCTGTGGTGAAACTTCATAGACTATGGCACACCTACTGAGCTGCCCAGCCTGCCCCGACACCTGCACGCTGGAGGAACTGTACAGTGCAAGCCCTAACGCAGTACAGGCCGCTCGATACTGGGCAAAGAGGAATATTTAATTTTGATCGACACGCTAAGAAGAAGGAGAACTCTGTATTCGCACCATGATTTAATAGGTTTAAAACAAGTAAGAAATGTCTCTAATAATAAGTTGAGGTAAAGTTAAATGAAACTGGGTGGAAGATGTCTCGGACAGCATGAATGCAGTTGTTCCACAAGATGTTAGTTCTTTTTCCTTTAGTCCCTTCTTACAATACCCACAGGAAGAGATAGAGTGGTCCTAATCTAGGATCGGAACCACAGGGCATCACTAGATATTGTATATACTATTTAATAGCAAAATTCTATGCATAAACTGCGTATTACGAACCACAAAGTGTTATTAAATTTACATAAACATTACTGGAATTATCCTGTCTTTGCAAGGAATTACCGTTTATTTCTTTATTAATTAAATGAAAACGTCTATCGTATGTAATTTAAAATAGTTAACGATATAGTGAATAGATGAAGATTAGGGCTTATGAAGTAATAAGACAGGTATACTAATTACTTATAAGGAAAATGTGTATCGACGCTCCCCACGCACTGCCATACAATTCTATCAAATAAACTATGATTTCATTCATAAAATTACCTCTTTTGCATTACATGATCGTTCTTCAGAGAGAAATATTCAAATAAACATTCTAGTCCCGTTGCTGCAACTGCAATGGATGCAATTATTGCCCTCGTAGGTAAATGCGTAGAATTTTAATAAATAAATCAATGTAATGTTGCTATGTGCATTTGCTGCATGTTGTCGTATGGCGCCAAGGTGACGTTTTAGGAATTTATATTTATAGTGGTAGTAATTCACAGTACCCAGTAGTTATTCACAGTTAGGTATAACACACCATGGCAAGGAAAGATGCATTGCATGCAGTTGAACGTTATCTACATACAATTTAATATGGCAGTAGAAGTTGTAGAAGGAATACCATTAAAGATTATTATTAACTTTTTTAACTGATATTCCTAGGGTTTAATGAGGAATTTATATATCTGTCCTGTTGATTAAAAGTATAGATAATTAGATATATAAAATTCCATCAAGGGCCTTGACCTTATGGGTATAAGTAAGCATGGTAATTGGTACATGTGCGGCACAAATGTGCGGAATTGGCAGAAAGACCGCATTCCTTCATGTCCTTAATCTAGCAGACAAACTGCAAGAGCGTCGCCGGCGCTGCAGTATGGTCACGTCTTGCGGAAATCGACAAGTTACATAGAAGACAAATGTCTTGACATTCCGCCTCTACCTGACAGCAAGGGACGTAGAAGTAGACCCGAAAAGTAGACTTGTCGCCGCTTAGGATGATATGGGTGCCAATCGTATACGAGACCACCAGCACCCTTATTTTTTAATTCATTCAAGCATGCCGTAGCTTAAAGTAGAAAGAAAAAACTCATACTTCACGCGAAGTGTTTCCTGCGTATGTGTTTCTGATAGAATACAGAGTAAACATTTTAAACTAAAAACTAGAGACAAGAATTTGAAAGAAATAAATCAACAATAAAGAGCAGGCCATCATCACTCTTATCGGATCTCAAACTCTTTATCAATTTTTAAAATAATCCAATCCAAGTGTAACTAGACCCTTACAATAATTTGAACTGTCAATAGCATACGAAGATATTAATTTATTACCACAGGCTATTTGAAGGCAATCGGCGCGTGCCATCAACATCCTGAAGCTGATTGTCACTTTCTACTACGGTTTTATTGCATTTTCTATTTGCTCTTACGAGTACAGTTTCACTTTTCTTACTTATATTCTTTCACACAACCGTATCTTCCTAAGATTACAAAAAATAACGACTACAACTACTAAAATCATGTACTTAATGACATCGATTTTAAGAGACCTAATTAACCCACAAGCACTCGCGCTGTGGGTATTTCCCTCGCGGTAAATTTAAAAAAACTTAGCCCAAAGTCACTGCAAAATGACGCGTTTTGTCTGCACGAAAGTTTTATGTACGGATCTTATTATTACTTCTTGTTTTTTTTTATTATTTTTATTTTTTTATTTTTTTTATTTTATTATCACACAAAACAGATTACAACTATTACAAAACTACACAATAAGAAACATACAAAAACAATAAAACTGGTTGCAATCCAAAACATGTGTGTACATGAAATAATAAAAGAGGTGTTCTTACAACCTAAGAGAAAATAAGTAAAATAAAAATATAAGTAAAATAAAACTCTTACCTATTAAATTTGTATACACTTCAAATTTCAATCATACAAGATCCCCTTTAAAGTTTTAGTGTATGAGGCAAGTTTGGGATCAAAAACATCAAATTCAGGGTTAGTATTTGCAATCTCATTACACTGACGGGCCATCCTCACAATTGGATTATAAAATTAAGTATTATTTTTATATGTTTGTAGAGCAAAAATTCCTATTTGATTTGACCTTCGGGCACTATACCTAGTGTTGAAAGATATTTCAGAAAGCAAAAAGGGAACATCAAGTAAAGAATGAACTATTTTGTAGAAATATATAAAATCAAAATATTTTCTGCATGCAAAGATTAAGCATGTGATGAAGCCTACATTTATTTTTAAAATTTAATACTATTTGAGCTGTCGCATTCTTGAAATAACTACAGTATTTTATTTAACTTTTTTTTATAAAACAATAATAAAATTTAAAAGTTGATGCTGGAAATGCTTTATGCGCGAGTGCAAGTGCAACTTTTTTGGGCGAGAGTGCTCGTGGGTTAAGGTGAAGACATAGGCAAATGGCCTTGAAGTGTGAAATAAATTGTTAACTCGTAAATATGGTGATAATTTCCGTATTGCTCTTTGTCATGCACTAGATAGCCCTTAAAATTATTTTATGAACTGCCGTTGAAACTATTATTGGTGATTGGACTAGCTTTAAAACTTGCCGTGGCCACTTTTGGCGGAGGCAAGTTTTAAAGCTAGACGGACTAATGTAAATACTTTCAACGGTGGTTCATAAAATAATTTAAAGGGCTATCTAGTGCATGACGAAGAGCAATATAGAAATTATCTCCATATTTACGAGTTACCAATTTATTTCAAATGAGGGCGCCACTTCAAGGCCATTTGCCTATATCTTCACCTTAAGTACCAACATGAGAATGTCTAGACATTCTCATTTTCAAACCTGCACAGACATGTCTGTGTGAACAGTCGATCACATCTTAGTGAATTCTTGGTTGAATTTTCCATTAAATTTTCTTCGTGTCTGCACGGTATATAACGTCTAACAAAATATACTGAAACTATTTTAAGGGTGAATTCAGTCTGTGATATTGAACAACTTTCCCTAAGGAACATATGTCGAAATATAAAAATAATTTTTGGCTTTTCATACAGAGTCGGATCAGCTGATCGGTCAGCTTGTATGGGAGGCCAAAAATTATTTTTCATATTTCGATATATGTTCCTTGGGGAAAGTTGTTCAGTATCATGGACTGAATCCACCCTTAAAATAGTTTCAGTATATTTTGTTAGTCCCTGTATAACATAAATCTATCAGATTTATTTACCTTGTAATTGCCATTTATAACTGATATATGAGTAACTTAACATTGAAATAAAGATGTTTTACAGTTTTATCAATGCAGGACGTAACCAGTATCATAGAACATATAGCCTGTTATCCAGCGCATAATTCTTCAATAAATTTTAATTAGTTTTACTATTGCTGTAGTCAATTGCTCTCTTATGGTCTCGCAAACTTGATACTGAATTCGCAATAAATTGAGGCAGTAGGCCATATAATTTGAAAAGTTGAACGTACTCGGTAAAGCTGTATAGATGTTTAGAAAACTAAATTATACTATCGTTGTTATTACGGTAAATGAAATACGTTTTCGTACAGTTCTGGAAAGTGGAATCTGGAAAATCAAATTCAGGAATTTGGTCAAAATCTTGGTTATTTTCATTCACAATCTACCTGGAATGGGAAGGGTACACAGAGTTACAAGTTTATTTACCAGACATTTGTCTGGTAAATAAACTTGTACCTCTAAAAAAATATTAAGATGAGCCGATGACATAACCCATGTAATGAAATAGACCTGGATGAGAAAGGCTCAAGACCGAAGAGAATGGCATGCATGTGAGGAGACCTACACTCAACAGTGGGTGGAAAGGTTGAAGAAGAACATTAAAAAAACCCCGACTTACTCGTAATAAGTTGTGAACCGTTGAACCGATTTTCAGATTAAAAAAAAAACGCATCAAAATCGGTCCATCCGTTTAAGAGCTAAATCGAATGCCTTGTCGGTACGATGCCACAGTCAGACACAGAGTCACGTCAAACTTATAACACGTCTCTTTTTCGTAGAATGTTGAAAAGGACTACATCAAGCCAGCGTTTTTTTTTCAATTCAATTCAATTCATTTATTGCATTTCATAATGTACATCAGTTCTAACTACTTAAAGTCACTGTATTAAAATAGCACACTATGAACCCTGTCGGGTATCGCAAAACAAAGTTTGGAACGGCGTTCTTTTGGTCTATCAATTCTACCGGGGCCAGGGTACATGGCCAGACTCACTAAACACATTTTGAAATGGCAAAATAGTCTGTGATATCGAATAGATTGCCCAAGAAAGAAATTTTAAAATACGAATAAGATTCGATTTTCCATACAAATTGACATTCTTTTTTTCGTATTTAACGCTATGGACATAAAGTTTATAATCTCTTGTTGTTATTAAATTGCACGTCGCGTCGCTTCCAATTCAGCAGTGCAGCGTGAGCCTAAAAGTCAATAATAATTTGGCGACAAATTCAACAGCCCGGGCCATAAAACTTAAAATACATCACTGGTTAGAAGTATGAGGTCAGCTAATTGTTTTATTACAGGCCTGATCATGGAAGCAGGCCTCAAGGCGCCGATGGAGACCGAAAAGTGATTTGGCAAAATTAACGACTTGCTCCTATTTAGCCGCGATATGGATGACAGAGTATGTGCGAACAGAGCCTGCCTTAATTAGGTTACGGGTGATGTTTTTATTAGATCGTCGGCCTATTTTCATTAGGAACCAATAATAAATATTCACTTTATTATTTACAAGTATTCCATGCTAGTCGGGGAGAAAAGGAAAAACTTACAGCTGCTTCTCTTCCTACCCAGATCGTAAAAGCCGATCAAATTAATAGACGAGAATCTGAATAATGACTCAATCATGTTATTAGGCGTCAGCGTCACTATTTTGATTCCGTTTTTCCATCCTAACGCCCACTTTCCCGCTAAAAGTGGTCTTTGGGTCTCATAGCCCTGGGCCCTGTCTACCCCGTTAGGGATAAAGACGTAATAAAGTAACTGTATCTGTAAATATTAAGTCGACAAATAAGTTCATACTTTTACAACGTTTATTTTGAACGATACGAGAAATTACCGAAAACTTACCTGCGTTTGATACATTTACAGGTAGCTTCTTTCTCTGTAATAAATCAATTTTGTTATTTTTTATAAATACTTATATTAAAATTTAAAATAAATATTCTTTAGTTGCTCAAAATAAACAAATACTTAATAAATTTTACTGCTTAGTAAAGTGTATTGTTTAATAGTTGCCATACCATATGTGTACATTTATATGAGAAGTGAGTAAATATATTATTACCTTTTATAGTCCTTATGGCCGGACACGAAACCTATAACATCAAACATAGGAACTAACAGTCGAATCCATGAAATAACCTATGTAATAAAACAACCAACGACAATAGTGAAGCGATCATTGTAATCATAGAGAAGCCAGTATTGCTCAATAGCAAGGAGACGCCGCCGCGTTTCATGCAAACATTAAGAAACTCTTTGTACTATCACCAGATACAAGATAACTGATAACTCGGAAAATAGATCAACGGTATACAAATGGATGACACACTTTAAACTAAATAAAGAACTAAGATATAAATACGTAAATAACATAAAATAATACTAGTGCTTCTTTGAGAACAGTAGACCTCGCAAGCTCTTATAACCATGCCATAACCGACACTTTCTTTGGGTTGGCCTTGGGCTGTGTTTGCCCCGTTAGGAATAAAGACGTGATAGTATATATGTTATGTCGCTACACTTGTGTGAGATCAAATGGCCGCCTCCGGATGACAGACAGACGCTGTTTACGTTCCGCTCTTATTAAAGATCGCAGGAAGATATAAAGATCGGCTTGGCCAAGTTTAATGTTAAACTTCCGTGTATGAAAACGGCCATTTTAGGAAAAAGTTCGTCGCACGTGTGTTAAATGTGCATGTGCACCAGGTTGAATATATGAAACTGTACTTCAATATTTTTTGAAACTATTAAACATAATAGCCCAGGAATTGGACAGTAAAACAGACATTTGATTTGACAATAAAAAAGAAAATCTAAATGCACTGATAACTGTATAGAACCTGACGTAAAAGAATTAGGAGAACGGACCTCACCTTAAAAGAGAGAAGAAGAAGACATTTGATTTGAATAATCTCCGATGGAATGGGCATCCAACTATAAATAAATCTAATCTAATCTAACCATAGGCCTCCCCCAAGGATTTCCAAAACGACCGATCGGAAGCGGCCTGCATCCAACGTTTTCCTGCAGCCTTGCTCAGGTCGTCTGACCACCTAGCAGGTGGGCCCTACGCTGCGCTTGCCGGTACGTGGCCGCCGCTCAAGAAACTTTCTGCCCCATCGGCCATCGGTTCTATGTCCAGCAGTGGACTTCCTGTAGCTGATATGATGATGATGAATCTAACCATACATAGAAACAAAATTCTGTATAACAATGCATTATTTTCATAAAAACCTAGCTCTTACAACAAGACAAGAGACAAGACAAAACTTCTTTATTGCACCATCTGAGTATAACAATAAAGAAAAGTAAATTTAAAATAAAGAAGGTACAAAGGCGGGCATATCACTAAAGCGATTTCTTCCAGCCAACTTTTTGGTAAAAACATAATACTTACTCGTACGACAAGCCTACGAGTAGTTGTTGAACATAGACATAACAATTCAAGATATGTAAAAGCATGATCTTAAGTATTTCCAGGAATGCCTAACTGAAAAGCTAAACCAAAGTTAGAACTTGAAAGGCAAAGAAGAAAGTATAATAAATTCACTTTTCTTTCAACAAGTATATTCATTTGGTAGTCATGTCATTTCGTAGATCATAAAATAAAGAAAGTCAAGAACAAAGATTAAAGTGAAAACGAACATTCATTCAGTTCTATTTATAAAATATTATTTTAGAAACAATTTTTAGGGTTCCGTACCCAAATGGTGCAAACGGGACCCTATTACTGAGACTCCGCTGTACGGACAGACGGACAGCCGTCTGTCTGTCTGTCCGTCTGTCACAGGGCTCTATCTCTTGAACCGTAATAGCTAGACACCTGAAATTTTCACCGATTATGTATTACTATGACCACTATAACAACAACAACAAAAAATAAGATAAAGTTAATAATTAAAGGGGGTCGTCATACAAGAAACGTGTTTCTTCAGCGTTTGAAAACATTGTACGGCGGTACGGAACCCTTCATGTACGAGTCCGACTCGCACTTGCCCGTTTATTTAATTTTTTTATGTCTTTATTTAACGTCACATATAACATATATACATATATCATATTAATATAACTCTCAAATCAATATCAATAGTTTTGTCGACTTGTTTTACTGAATAACGTACTTCAACCGTTTTGCTTGATCGCTTTTAATACTCGTAATGACTGTTTGCCATATATAATCGAAGGTATACCTAGTTTGTTTGTAAAGCCACGGATCGTGTTTGTATTGGATTTGTAAAACAAAAAGCTTTAGCTTCTTATTCTTTCTAACTTATACCTAGCATTAAACCAAATTTAAAAATGATATGTCTAACCTATAAAGGAGGACGAAAATGATTATATGTGACGTTCCACGGGTAAAGGTACCTTATGGACGGTGGCGCTTAGGACGTTTAGAAAAACAATTCGTACAATTAACTTAGCTTGAATAAACACAATGTCGTAAGTGCCAGCGTCCATAAGGTAACTTTACCCGTGGAACGTCACATATATGTATATTTTTGAAATTTCCTCTTGTAGACGGTTTATTAGGAATAAACAAAAGTCTAAATATTAATCTAACCAAAACTAAATTATATCTATTTAAAACCAAACTTAAAATTAAATACTTTCATCTAAACCGCCACATCGAGGCAACGTGGCCAAAATGCTTGCAGCATTCCCCCGCTGGATAGCTAAGCTAATCCTTTGGGCGAAATAACTGCCAGCTCTTGGGTTGCCAGTTGTCTCGATGAGGCGCATTGTCATATGTTTTCCTTGTAGTATAATCTCTATCAATAATTTTGTATCTAACCAAAACGTACAGGCATTTTTAGACTTCGAAGTTCCTAGACGGGACTTATAGTTTCGGTAAGTATCTTATTCTGTCCGTTCGCGGCTCTTGAGACTGTAAATAATAAAAAGCATACAATAGTATCAGATTTTTCAACTGTCTAAATTTATTATTATCGAATAATGTGTAAAATGTAAAATAATAGAGCCAATTAGGGTTACCATCCGTCCGCATTAGTCCGGACATATCCTGACATAATCAGGACTTTTAGACTCTTATCCGGACTTTGGCCGGCTTTTTAATTATTTTTAGTGTTTAGGGACAGCTTTTGTTGGCCAGACTCTACCGTAGTCCATACCATCATGTTTGCATTTTGCGACTAAATAGTCCGGACTTTTATCGAAATACTAGGCTGATTGTCAGGACTTTTCAAATTAATTAATGGTAACCCTAGAGCCAATTTAAAACCTCACACATTTTTACTAGCATGAAATATTTAGTCTTTCCTCGTTACCGACCAAATATGCTAAAAACGAGAGTTTAGCTCTAAGATAATTGACTCGTGTGAATTGATGAAAAGGGATGCTTTGTTTTACTGTACCTTGTTTAAAACTAAACTAGTAAATGAATGGCCCTAATTAGCATATTTTACTTTATGTACTTTTCCTTGGTAAGTAGAGTGGAAAATAATATAATGTCTAACAAAATATACTGAAACCATTTTTTAAGGAAAGACTCAGTTCATGATACTGAACCAATTTTTCCAAGGAACTTCATAGGCTTATGAAAAACTATTTTTTTGCTTTCCCTAGAAACTCGGATCAGCTGATCGGTCAACTTGTATGGACGGCCAAAAATATTTTTTATATATACGATATATGTTCCTTCTGGAAAGTTGTTCAATATGGACGCAATTCATTCTTAAAATAGTTTTACTTTGTTTTTTTAGACCTGTATAGGTATGCATATTCGTATTGTGCGGCTAGGCACTTTACTTGCATACAGAGATCTAGACGTTTAGGTACTTATCACATACGAGAGTTATATCAAAGTATGAAAAACATAGACATAATATAGGTACCAACATAACACTAGATAACATGCGTGTAGAATTAAAAAATTAAGGTTATATAAAGTCGTAAACTAAATTTATACTAGAGTAAAATCCGAATAGTCGCCCCGGGGGTATAGTTGCCTTGATTGCAATTACTCTAGTTTCGCAAATGAACCACATGTTACTCTGCATCTACAACTAAGTTGACCGTGTTGCATGTCTTTGTGCGATTGCATGGGACGGCTAGGTGCGATCAAAGTTTTTGCTGGATAGATGTCCTCTTTCTGACAGGGCATCTATCCTAAACGTAATTTACATGGAATAGGCAATAGTAAATAACTATATGGGATAGTTGTCCCAAAATTTAAAGGCCCGCAAAAATCATCAATACTTAGGAAATATCAAAGATAATATTTATAAATTTGAAGATAATAAACCAAAGTAGGTACCAACCCGTTTGACAAATAAAGTATTTTGCTTTTTGTACAAAGAGTAATTCCAAAAAATGGGGCAACTATTCGGGTTTTACCCTGACTGATATTGTATTAATAACTATTAGTACAATATACCTTCAATAAGTGATATATTTATCCAACATTGAATAAAAATTTTTGACTTTGACTTTACAAATCTGACCCTGGCTTAATTTCATCTGCATAGCCCTAAAATAATCTTGTGATTAAAGAAGATTATGACCGTGAGGGAAGAAGGCTGGATGCGTTTCCTCTCTGAATAGCTATTCTAAGTCGTTGAGAAAAGAAGCAGTCTGTACTCTTGTCACCAGCGGCGGTGATCAGGCGCGGAGTTATCTGAGGAAAGCCCTCGCGCTGGGGCTGTATTAATCTATCTGAGGAACAAACTTAGCTTTGAATTTATAGCTAAGCTGTGTATGTATAGGCTTTTTATTTACTTTGTTACATGCAAACTAAATAAAAAGCCTATAAATTCAAATTTTGACAGTTTAGAAAACTTCAGAATTTTCTAAACCTTAAAGCATTTAGTAATAAAAAGTAGCAAAAGTAAACTTTTGACTTGTATAGTACTGAAAATAAATATCAATAATATGGGAAATAAGCGGTATAATATCAGTTTGCCTCCCCCTCATCGCTTGCATTTACTGCTAAGTCAGTTATCAAGTGTGAACCCTTGTATGAACTTTAGTTTTCGTGTATAATGTCGTAACCGTAACTCGTATCGTTTTGTTGGGTAAGGGCACAAATTGCGATAACTTTGTCTGTTAATTTATCGATTTAATTTGACCTACCTAAGTCATTTAACAATAATTACTCATTATAAATACATCTATGTAGTTCAGTATCATGGACTGAACTTGCTTCAAAAATTTGGCTGGTGGTCAAAAAGTCACCCTGTATACAGCATTTACAATGCTCGGAACAATATCCAAATTAAAATGTTATGAAAAATTTTGCCACGAGTGAGATTTGAACTCACGGCCCTCACATACGTACGTCGTGTATCGTGATCTCGAATCACCCTGACGAATTTCCTCATCATATATTACTTACGCATTTAAAGCGTGTGTATTTCTTTATTACTACTCACTATAAGAAGTACGCATGCTTTAAATGTGATAAGGAAATTTGTTAGGGTGTTTCAAAGTCACGACAGCACAATTGGAAGTGCACTCACAGTACAGATGTGAGGGGCGCGAGTTCTAATCTTACTCACATCTATGTATTGTTTAAAGTTTGTAATACATTAGTTTTTTATACCTAACTATTTTTGATACGAAATAAAAGGCTGAGCTTAGTGTTCTCTGCGATGGTTTCCTTCTGAATGTGGTCCATAATTGGAAAATAAACGTAAAAGTACCTACTTACTTATGTTCAAATCTAAGTATTTACTTACCTTAAAAAATTTAAACAAACTATGTTTTACAATTACAGCGAGGTACTATAACGCTCTAATCCCTACTGCTACACGCAATCCAATTAAATCTATCAGTCCTTTACCACAAATTATAATATAAAGCTCCAGTAATCTCTGATGCAATATAGTATAACTAGTCACTTCTATTAAAAGACCAGCCAATTCACAACTTAACTCTTGCGTTGCATCTTCAAAGCCACGTCAACGTGTTGCTCGATCAATCACTTTTACAGTATCCATAATCCGTTTTTAGGTTGTCTTTATACCAAAGATTTTATTCTATTTATTTATTTCCAAGTTTTTACAGGCTTTTCCTAATACGACATAGCTATAGATTATTTAACAAACAAAGTATATGTATAAATGCCTCTTTTGTGAATTTCCCAGCTACATGAATTTTCCGGGGTCCAGTGCTGCCCCCATTTGAAATAAATTATTTAAAAGGAAACGGAGATATCATTTGAAATTTTGTTCTAGTAAGCCCTAGATGACCCTTCAAATTATTTTATGAACTAACTACTTATAGTTTAAAGTGCGAACGTGCGTGAAGCTTTTCTTCGCACATTTCCCAAAAGTGGCCGTTTCTCGCAAATGTGCAAAGAAAAGCTTCAGGTTCTCACAAACTGTAAATAGTAGTTCATAAAATAGTTTGAAGGGTTATCTAGGGCATACCTATTAGAATAAATTTTTAAAAGATATCTCCGTTTCCTTTGAAATAATTAATTTCAAATGGGACAACACTGGAGCCTAGGAATTTCATGTAGCCCCTTAAGCACGTTAGTGGGAAAAGGATGTGGAAAGCAGCTTAGCAGTTGTAGGTTGTACAGGTAAAGCTACGCCATAAAAAGGTAATCCGTTAATTTCCATGACAGTATTTATTTTATTTATTTATTTAAACTTTATTGTACAAAATACAATTTGTATAGCACAATAGGCGGACTTAATGCTAAAAGCATTATCTGACAGCCAACCTTTGGGTTGGCTGTCAGATAATGAAAACTTAAAATGGGTACAAAAGATATATTGATAAGCATTCAGATATATATTCAATTTCTACATAAACTACTTTTTTAATACTTACTATTATACTTCAACAATATAAATATCTACATAAATATACATACATTGATACATAATATATATATATTCATCTATAAAATACACTACTGACTAACAAATAATAGTTTCTCATAACGATATTACCAATGCAGCAATTAAGTACTTACGTACGTATTATACACTTGGTTGGACTGAGCGAGCATATGCTTAAACAACAAGGCCTTAAAGCCAGCACGACTAGTGGCAGTTCTAAAAGTGTCAGGAAGCGCGTTCCAAAGTCTTACTGCCGTAACGGCGAAAGAATTAGAGAAAAAGTAATATGGTGTTAAATAATAAAGTATTATGGTGTGAAATTGTGTTATGGTATGATTCTCGTTCATACCCGCACGTCTTACGTAAACATGTCAGTAATACAGGAAATAACCAGTCAAGTGCGTATTGGGCCACGCGCAATGTAGGGTTCTATAGTTGCGAATACCGACTTATCGCGCCTCACGGTTTAACGACTAAAAATGTCTAATTTTCCTTTTTCGAGTACATTTTTTAATTTTGTCGACTGTAACTCTTCACCAGAGTGGGGGGACGGGGGGACGGGGGGACTTTATGTCTGTAGTACTTCTACTGTTCTAATTCGAATTGCCGTAGATGGTACTTTACTTATTTGTTAGCTTAACTCTAACTGGTTTTGTTTATTTTTCTATTATGTTCCTTGTTGTTGCAATAACCATAATAATAAAATTAATTATAAATATATAAATTATAAATTATTTTAATAAATTATAAATTAATTATAACTTATAGATTAGATGTCATAGCACGCAGCTAAGCACGTCATTAGTGGAAGAGCAGCCTCACAGTGATTCACGAGTTAATCCGATTACAAATGTTTAAATCAGGTTTAAACACAAGCCACGTGCTAAATGTTGTTCAAGATGAGTAATTGAATCGTTTGAACGGTAAGAAGTTGCTTGTAGACATAATGACTGCTTATGAATATATCTTGTTTAAGTTTGTTTGTAATAGTACTTACTCATTCATTTACTTGGTATTAAGTATACAATTAGTATTGTTATATGAAAATAATTTTAGTAATAAAGCTACGTATTTACAATGTGATGATATTTTTATTTTGTTTTGTGGAAATCAGAAGTAAGTAAAAGCCACATCAATACTGTAATAATAGTAACCCGTTGAATTACACATATTAGCAATTAGCAATGCATTAATTAAATAATTACTGTATCCATGACTGGCTTTTAGGGCTAAATGTAATTCAGTGCAGTAAGGTTTATTTTATTAAATATGACAAACCGAGTTGTACGAGATGCTGAGTACTTTAATCTTTTTTTATCAATGGAGTGTTTCTATTCTAGAAAAAGAATATCTCTATTTCGCTATCTCTCTTCTTCTTTCTCATACTCGTTCGAGAGAGAGTTTAGAAAAAAAAAGTTAGAATACGAAGTTTCCACCTGTGCTTAGAATAATTCTAGGCCGGACTAACTCTACACAATATTAATGTTCTGGTGGTTACCATATTATAGAGGGCGTACTCCCAACGGGCCACTGAACTCCTCTAGGGTTATTCTGATAGGAGATAGGTAGTGTCATTAGACTTTCAGGAAATGATTTTTTTCAATAGATAGATGAACAGTAGAATCGGAGTGGTCTGGCTGGATGCGACCGTATTTAGGTCGATCACCCGGATGGTCGCGCCCGCGTTGCGTCAGCACAATGCACCTCTGTCTCTTTGTCACGCACTCTACTCGCATGTACACTTGGCCTACATTTGCAAATACACTGATTGATTAAATGGGTTTATTGTTAGGACTTTAATCAGAAGTAGAATTCATTTTACTGCCTAAGTTATGTGTTCCAGAGCTGGTAAGTAGTGCTTTTCATAAAAATTGGCTAACCGAATACTTCCCGCTAGTACCCACACTGCCCTCCGTTACCAGAAATAACTGGACATGGGGCGGCCTATTTGTTGGGGTGACGCCCGGTGCGGATATTGTATCACCGCTCCGGGTGACACCCATGCTAGCTACTCCACTGCCTCTTATCTCTTTTAAGGACTCCGTACCTCAAAAGTTAAAAACAGAACCCAGAACACGGGTCACTCAGTAGTCTGTCTGTCCGTCTGTCACAGCCAACTTGTGATGAAACTACTGGACCGATTGAGTTTGGTACACATATTAAGTCCCAAAGACGGACAAATAACGTAAATAAATTAATTTCAAATACAGGCTGACTTTTTATCCACCTGGTAAATTTTTGGAGCAAGTCCATGATACTGAACTACTTTCTATAAAAAAGTTATTAAAAATCGATAAAAAAATTTCGTCGGATTTTGTATGGAAGGACGAAACATTTCTATCGATTTTTAATAACTTTTTTATAGAAACTAGTTTAGTATAATGGACTGAACTTGCTCCAAAAATTTAGCAGGTAGATAAAAAGTCACCCTGTATAGGGGCCACTTATCAGACATTAAAAAAACTATATCGTGTGACATATCAAATGAAAGAACTTTTTATGAGAATTTTAAATATATTTTTTATAACTTTTTTAGAACGTTATTAATGCCAGGTATTTGAGAAAATATCACTACTATGATTTCCTTTTTCATCTTCATGCCCACCATCACGCTAAATGTGGTCTGGGCCTTGCTACCCTAGGTTCTGTCTGCCCCGTTAAGAATAAAGGCGTGATAGTGTATTTGAGAAAATAGGTAAATATTAACCAGTCACCCCCTTTTCTACGCAACGAATGTGCCTAAACTTTTGAAAAAATACAGATTATAATTATTTTACTTATATATTTCAGCAAAATCTATGAGAAGTCTATCCTATTAGTTAAGAGGAGCAATTTTTATATATTTCGGTTAAAAAAAATCTGCAAACTATATCGTGTGACACATCAAAATAAAAGAACTTGTTGTAAGAATTTTAAATATTTTCTTTTTATAATTTCAAGATAAATATTACTCAGTTATTAAAAAATAGGCAAAATTTGACCCCTTTTATCTCCCAAACTACTGGGCCTAAAATTTTAAAAAACAAAACAAAGAAAAGTGCTCATTACCTTTACATTTATAGAAACCTACATAGAAGTACGGAACCCTCTTCTTGCGAGTTGACCTGTTTAGTTATTAATTAAACTCTTAAACGTTAAAGATTCTGTTGTAGGATCTATGGATGCAAACAAAGAGATATGAACAATCTCCTATTGTTCTTAGTGAATAATCCACTAGATGACAACGATTTTTTCTAAACGTCAAAACAAACATTTTCTATGGGATTTGTATAAAACAAAACCATGGCGTCATAATTTTTTCGAGTCAAATAGCGCTCTTATATCAGTTTTTCTGCATAAATTAATCTAAAATCATGTTGAAAATGGATCAATGACAAGTTGCACTATTTTGTGACGTTTTATTGTCTTGACAGCTTCGATCATATAGTCTATAGATGCACAGTTCCTTGCAAAATCAAACAAAATATTGTCCCCGTGTTCATAGGTAGATGTATACCATTTCAAGTATTGCGAAAACAGTTTAATCTGATTTAAACCTTAAGCAACCGAGATAAGCGTGGAAATAAATCCGTATTAAGTTTGTCACATATTATATTACCTTTTGGTAAGATTGGTCATCTTTGACGTAACGTCACGCGCGCGGCTACCGAGCGAATGACAGCGAAACAAGGCATAATACTGTTTTATGCCTTGTTTTTCCGGTGCCATTTTTTAGGCAGCAACTGTGCATCTATAGAATATATGATCGAAGCTTGACAGTACCAAATAATTTATTTTTGGCCCAGTCACCTCACACCCAGAACTCGGGTGGATAATAATTTGCTTGAGCTAAGAGATTGTGGTATTGTTTGTACATTTAGCCTATATTTGCAAATTAAAAGGTTATTAAGTTTAAATTTTCCTTAAAAATAATAAAAGGAAAGCCACGAGAAAATTCATAGAAAACTATCAGTACGTTTATCTTTAACGTCTTGTCACTCAATGGCGAGAGTTTTTCAGTTTCATCATGTTTCACACTTTTTCCCACGCGTTGCGTCGGCTGTCCGACAGGCCCATACATTTTCCGCTGCCCAACAAGACCGCCAGGACGTGTGAAAAGGGGCTGAGTTCACATTCAGCGTAACGGTAGCAGTGCGTCACACACAACACAAAACATTCGTTACGCCACTTCACAGAACTTAGTCTATGCGTTGATTATTATGCACTAGGGGAGATTAGGGAGATATGGTTCTTTTTATTAATTGAAACATTTTTCAATTAAATTTGAATTTAAATTAGCTCAAAAATATAAAATATAAAAATTGTAGAACACAACATTACATTGAAAGGAGGAAAAACTTGAAGAGTGCCGTGTGGTCAATACATAATGGAATACAACTGCACTATCCTTTTCTCCCACGAGTAGGTATAGTAAATTAAAAAGGCAACTAAGGAGGAACAGTAAAGGCCCATTTACACGGTGCAAGTTTCTTGCCTATTGCATACAATTAAATTGAAGCAATAGAAAACTTGCATGGTCTAAACAGAACGTCAGCCATACAAATTGCTTCAATAAAATTGTATGCAACAGGCAAAAAACTTGCACTGTGTAAATGGGCCTTAACAGAGGCAGAGCAACGTCATCTATGTGACGACTTTATACTATCTACTAGCATCACCAACCCGCCTGCCCAGCGTTGTCATTATGGGCAAATTTATCCATTATTTTTTTATTACGAGAGGCCTGTATGCCAGAAATTGACTCATGCAGCTGGTAAAAAAGCAAAACCTAAACTTTTGAAATTAAAAAAAATATATACTAATTACTATGTACACCATCGTATTTAATAAATATTTTCAAAAAAGAAGAATATATATTTTTTTAAGTCTTAAAATATGGCTATTATAGTAACTATATAGTTTCTTGAACCATATTGCCCCATCTTCCTAGCACGTTCCGTGACGTACATACTGAGAACGAATCCATTACAGTTTGTTTGTTCAAAAATTTAGGTTAAACTTAATGTAAACGACTGTCGCCGCCGTATAAAACCGTTCTGATGAATGTGTTGGGTATTACAGCTGTTTAAGACGATTGAAAGAATACTTTTAATGCTATTATTTACCTTTTAATATGTATTGTATAGGAAAGTAAAAGTGTATAGGAAAATAAAACAAAAACTTTAATAGTATCAAAAACTGGACCGAAAAAGGAGAATATGAAACTAATAGTAGAGCAAGTAAATAAGTTTCAATACCTAGGAAGTTCATGAAAATGCAAAATGTTCACAAGATATAACACAAAGAATCAGTATATAGATAGCTAAGAATACTTACAAAACTAGAAAAGATATATTTTGCTCCAATATTAGTACAATTATTTGGACAGCTTTATAGGGATGTAAAATGTGAACAATAAGGAAGATGGACAGAGAAATAATAGAAGCATTTGAGATGTGATGCTGGAGGATAATGGAGAAAATAAGCTGGATGGATAGAATAAGTAATGAGGAGGTACTAGAAAGAGTGGGAGAGAGTAAAAATATTTTAAAAACTATTGAAAATAGAAGCGGGTAGACGATTGTACATCTATTAAGACATGACAATCTATTCATAATAATAGTAGAAGGAAAAATAAAAGGGAGAAGGGGAAGACCAAGGATGAAGTTTTTCCAACAAGTTAAGGAAGGGTTAGGAGTAAAGTCCTACCAAGACATCAAAAATATGACAGAAGAGAGTCCACTTAACTCCACCGACAAGAGCAAGCTCTTAAGTTAAAAAGAAAAGAGAGGAAAGTAAAATGTAGGTAAGTATAAGTTAATGAAAAATATATTATGAAGATGCCTTAATTCTGAAATATGAATATATTTCAATATAAGTATATGTACATTTCTTAGATTAGTTATGACTATACCTAGTACAATACTACCAATTTTAAGAGCACTGATTATTAACACTTTGTATTGGTAGATTACATACATTGTCACTGTTTCTAATTGCTTTGAGTTCTTTTAACCCTTTCTCACCCTGTTTACCTCGTACCGTAGATAAATAGACGAAAAAGTGCCAAAGATGTGAAAATATGTATTTAAAATTGATCAAATATGGTTCATCATTGATCGAGTATAACTCCACGTGGTTTTTCTAAGATTGAGTCATACAAATATTTGCCAATTTTTTTACTACCACTCTATGTCAAAATAAAACTGAACAAGTGCGATTCAGAGTCGCTCACCGAAGATTCCGTACCATTTATCATCGTATATGAATTGATATTAACATGTGAAATGAAATATCATATGTTAAAATATATTTGAGATTCTCATAAAAAGCTCTTTATGTGATATGTCACACGATAATATAGTTCACAAATCTTTTTCTTTTAATAGTGCTTTTAATAGTTATATGAAATTCATTTATTTATATATCATGCGTCCGTCTTTTGGCACTAATTTACATATGTGTACCAAATTTCAACTCAATCGGTCCAGTACTTTCGTAGCAAATTGGCTGTGACAGACGGACAGACAGCCAAGTGAGTGATATTTCTATAAGGGTTCCGTTTTTACCTTTTGAGGTACGGAACCCTAACAAATAAGGGCAATGACCTCGTCGTCTTCGTTGACATGTCTTTGGCCGTTTATATATTAATTTGTGCATTTTTTTTTTACGTTTTTGCCTCTAGTCGTTAGCGTCCTCTTTTAGTGTTCAAATCAAAATTATGTTCATATTAGATTTATTAAAGTAGGTAGGTATTTAAAGTACTAGTGGTAATAGTATCTTGAACTTCTCTATTCTCCATACCAGTAGTCATGTTTATTAAGTTAGGTACCTATGATGCTTTATTACTACCTAAGTATTTTTTTTTGTCAGCCTAAGGCGATATCTCCTTTGTGATCACAGAATATCCTACGTTAGGTTAGTATTTATTTTATTGATAAGTTTCACATAAATTACTATATGTTGCTTTCTATCGACGAATAATTTTAAATTTTACACAACAAACTCAAAGTATAACATCGTATGTATAAAATGCAGGAAGTAAAGTCTATCATTTAACTTCATTTAGCAAGTAGCAAATAGCAATTTTGCCAATGAATCTGTTGTGTTCACACGCTTGGTTTCTCGCCTAATAAATTCAAGTGAAATGAAACGTTGTCCAGTAAAATATTGAATATTTAGTGGAATTCACGAACACATCGAGATCAGGTCCCTTCCTTACTGGAATAGGAATTATTATTGTATAATAAAATCGTAAAAACATCAACCAGTCAACACTATTTAAAGGTGGTGAGTTAGGGCAAATGAAGTGTTGTCATTTGTAATAGGAAATGTCGTTTGAAATGTAAATGGCGCCACTGATGTAGCTTAAGGCTCCGATAATGATTGTTTATCATAAAAATATTAAATAGATATACAAATTAAACTAGCCCAATTGCGTTATGGGATACTAACTCAACGATACTATATTTTATGATATTTACATATTTGCATTTAAAAACCCAAGACCCAGGACAATTTGAAGAAGGCCATTCTGCAACTTGTCGTAGCTAGAGATCGAACCCTACACCTCCGAGAGGCGGGTTAGCGTGGTTACCATACACTACGGAGGACTTCAATTACACATAGGTCTTCAATTACACAAACATAGGTACATTTAAATATAAGTTAAAAAATGTTTTTTTGTTGTTTTTAAATATATTTTTTTTTAGATTTTTATTAATAAATCTTCATTGACTACAATGGTACAACAAGTGGGCTTAATACTAATGCATTCTCTACCAGCCAGCTTTTAGGAAAAACCGAATTAATATAATAACAGAGGTTAATATAATCTCAATAAAGTTTATGTCAATAAGCCGATGTTTCCAGGCAAGCATTAAACGCTTAAAAGGGATTAAAATTAACTCCAACTATGTTCAATTAACCAATTTATGTTTTTAAATATAAGTCACATCAACCAGAAATTCAAGATATAAACATTAGAAAATAAATAAATCAAGAATTATATTATAAGCGTAAGTCAAATTGATAGTTAAATTATTGGATTTAATGTCGTTCACAGATTTGTTTCGCGTATTTAAATTGATAATTCATAAGGCCACCCACTGCGGAACACGAAATATTAGCGAAAGCCTGACCTTATGGATTTTATTGCAGGATTTATTTGCAACGAGGACTGTAAAATGCCACAGAAACCGTCGTTACAAGCAAATTTTGTTTATGATAACTTATTTGCCGATTTCTATCTTTTTTACAAGCTTTTATTTAGTTCCACCTGTCTTGTTATCTGTGTGTCTTTAATCAAATCTTGCAAGCTAAATTAGACCTTCTTCCCATTATTCGATTTTACTGAAACTTGACATACTATTTGTAAGTTGGGTGACAATAAAATAGTATGGTACCAATGACCGGATCTCATGATGATGCCGAAAGGTGACCACAGCATATAACATCAAAACCCCACCGAATTTGGGCTTAATTGATTTGTCTTGAGGAGCACATTTTAGTTCCTTGTTTTAGATACAAGCTTGTTTTTAAAATATTTTCCTGTCAACTCCTCTTCTTCATCTAAGCGCATTCCCGGTTGCATCCTCAGCTGTGCTGCTTCGGAGCCCGGGGTGCGCTTTCCAGCTTTTTCTTCTCCAAATATTACATGCATATCAATGGTCACCCAAGGATGCCAAAGACCTTGCAAAATGGAGGAGAAATAGCCGGAACAGTTTAAACGATTTGGCTATAGTTTTACAACCGGCCACCGCCCGAGGTTAACCCTCCTTTGGAATGCAATTATAGCACGAGATGTTTGTGCTAAGTCCTTTAGTCGCCTCTTACGACATCCGCAGGAAGAGATGGAGTTTTCTGTCAACTACTAAGCGGTAAGTAAATTAAAAGAAAAATAAAACTTTTTTAAATTTATTTATTTAAAACTTTATTGAGCCAAAATCTACAATAGGTAGACTTAATGCTAAAGCATTCTCTCCCTTTAGTAAAAGAAAACCAGCTTATGTGTAGAACTAAAAAAATGCTTCTATTCAATCGTAGTGTGAAAAATCTCACGCGTACGTATAAAAACATTCGTGGAATAAAAACATTCTACAAGGAATATGATAATCAGAAACAGGTAAAGCCAGTGCATAAATTCGCAAATCTAGCTTATGCAAATACCGTGTACAGACTAAGCAAGCGTGGAGAACTGGACATACAAACGTACTCGCGTGTTGACCGTTTGACGTACAATTTGAAAACATTTGCTTATAAAATAGCCAAACAAGTTCTAAGAGGGCTGGATGTTGCTAGATAAATATTAATTTATAAAATAAACCTAATAAGAAATAACTGTTACGTTAATAACTTTTTGCGTAAAAAACTGCTCATTATAAGGGCTCTGGAAAAACGAAATCAAAATTATGTCAAATTCTATGAGTAAGTAACCCAGTACCCAGGGTCTTGCCCACATACTAATTTAATGCGCTAGTTTTTAACAAGTAAAATCAGATATTTTTTTCTTAACATCAAAACTAACATTGAACCGAGTAACTGTGATGTCATAATTTCTTGGAGTCAAAAAGCACTCTTTCCTGCATTAATAAATCTGTAATCACGTTCAAAATTACTATTATAATAGTATTTTTTTTTGACCCATATTACATTCCTATATATTGTATCTATATTAATGACCTTATAATTTTCGGTTGTACAAAAATAGTTCACCTTTCCAAAAAAACTGGAAAATTGGTGGATACATTGAAAAGTCTATCAAAACTCGACATGAGTAGGGTTTCCATCTCCAAAATTATAAAAGCCGGACTCGGCGCTGAATAATTCCAGCTAAAAGCCAGAATGGATACGTAGAGCAAGATCAAAGTTTTACGAGTTCAAAGTTCGGGCACAGAATACATAAGAGTCAAACAGAATGGAATCTCACAGCGTCTCCCACAAATTGGCGTCTCCGCACTTTTCCCCCGCACTTTGTGAGCCTTTGACAGCTCCAAACCAGGGTTTAGTTACTAGCCGCACGCAATTCGCGACCTCTCTTGTCTTGAGAACTGCCAATCAATAGTAACCATCATGGTGAGAAGATGCGCATATAATAATTGTTTATCCACCGATTACAACAAAGAACACATATTTCATAGATTTTCAAATGATGAAAACAGGTAGCAAAGCATCAATATAATTTCACGTTATTACCCAGCAACCATCTTGATATATACCCTTCTCGCTCTCTCACATTGGCGGGAGATACACAAGAGTGAGAGGGATTATCAATCGACAGCAGTTTAACCAGTAAAAATACATAGGCTCCTCGCTCACAGTTAATCACATACACGCAGATGCCAAGTAGATTTCCGCGGGTTATAGTGTAGTGCTATAATGCCATTGTTGACAATGACAACTTGACAAGCCGGGCGTAGAAGTGTGATAAGATAAACATTTGTTTATTTTTATTGAATTTATTCAAATAATTACCGTATAGTTTTGCGCCGAATATGCAAATTACTATATTACAATAGTGAATTAGTGTATTTAGTGCGTTACATTATAAATGACTCAATAATAATCAGTAAAGTGAACTAATGGTGAAATGGACAATGAACATAATAAAAAATATTTGTGAAGTGATTATTATGTAGCTGTTTCCGACTCTTCTGTAACATTTAATACATATAAAACAGAATCATCCGCAAAGCTCATCCGCTTTTCCAAAAGCCTAACAAAAGCCGGACAGGCCGGACACACAAATATTTAGCCGGACGAGACCCGAAAAAGCAAAACATGTCTGGCTATACCCGGAAAGATGGCAAACCTACACACGAGACCGTTCAGACACGGTTCAGAGACAAGAGCGACAGAGATCTTTAATATTTATTTAGGTACATATTATAATACCGATATTTATTGATATTTAGTTTAACTAAATCAACAATAACCTTGCAACAACATGACAACATGCATCTGCAACAGTGCCGTAACCAATTAATTTGATTTCTCTTGTTATTTAAAGGTTAGGCTACATTATGCAAATATCTATAACTCCAAGAAGACGTCTGGTATGTGTAAACAAGTGTTTCAGATTAAAATAAATGATTTATGTCAAATCATAGTAATCACTTTAGTAATAAGAACTTGATTTCTAAGAAGTGAAAATGAATTGAAATTCTATGGTCGTTCTATACAATCGTATACCTACCTACATCTACATAAGAGTATATGCAATAACTAAGTATGTCGTTTTTATTTTATGTTTCTAGAAGAAAGTTATTGAGTATCATTCATTGGTAATGCTAGTACCGTTAATTCAGAAACTTCAATCCAACACAACATATTTTTTTGGCAAAGTGTTAAAAATACGAATAAAAACCTTTATGATATTTTATACGAGACTTTTAAAGAGCAAAAGAAAACGCGAAAAAGAAAAATGTTTTCTATTATTTCTAACTTAAACCGTAAGTACTAGTATTTATTCTGTGCTTTTAAACCCAAATAAACAAAGCAAAACAAATGATATCTGCATAAACACACACTACTGAGTAAGTGGAACCTTTATAGCCGTACAATTAAGCTTCACTGCATACAGTAATTACTAAACATGACATGTACGTGATAATTAACTCACACGACCGAATCTTTATACATTTATTAGTAGATTGTATTACAAGGCGTAAAGGTAATAGTTATAAGGCAAGGGCGCTACTTTGAGTACAGAGCGAAACGAAGGATGCCTCGCTACGCTCGTGATTCTACGGTGGAATCCTGACTGAAGCGAGGGAATGAAGTATATCGCCCGAGATAAAACTATTACCGTAGGTACACCGTGTAGCACATTATTCTTTTCATCTCCATTTATGACGAAAATTTGCTAATATATACCTATAACGAAAGTAGAATACCTACATATACCTAATCAGAGTTTAACAGTCAGTTACTAACCTTTATTTGGTGGCGTTTTCACTGAAGAAGTACCTGTGCCACCTCACGTAGTGCGCGACGCGCGCGGTAGCACAGGTATCTTGTCTTTCCTCTGTACTATAAAAATATTTTTTTAGGACCACCACATCTTATATATATTTTCCAGTCATTAGAATAGTTTCATTTCCTTGTGCGTTATTCTTTATATATTTAAATATGTATATTATACGTAAACTTTCTATTCATTTACTATCGGCATTATCATAAAATTATTCACATTTCAAATAGTATAAGTAAAAATAACCTAATAGTTCCATAATAACATTACTATTTAAATCAAAGACAACAATAGCGCGTTTTTATTGGTTTTTATTATATTATTTTGAAGCAAGAGAACCAAAAAATGTTGACCTAAAAGTCATCCAAGTGAAACCAGTTGTATTTTAATTTAAAAAAAATTATGTCGATTTATATTTAATCTAGCGGCCTACCCCGTCTTTGTTGCCGAATCAAATGTAGTGGTAAGAATACTACAACAACTGAAGAAATATTAAATATATTTGATGATTATTTTACTAACATTCCTTTGGAACTCACTTCTAATGTGAGTTCTAGCGCCCACAGCGTGCTGAGGCTTTGCTTAAGAGTAATGTTAGCCCTTGTGATTCTAAATTTAATTTTAAGCATGTTAGCCCTAGCGATATAATAGATGCTTTAAAATAGTTAAATTTTAAAAAAATCAGAAGATCACTGGGGCATATCAGTAGCCGTAGTTAGTCATATTATACATATAATTGCTGCCGATTTAGCTTTTATATTTAACGAATGTATTGATGAAGGCATATTTCCTAACTTAATGAAATGTAGTAAACTAATCCCCTTATTCAAAAAAGGAAAAAAAACAGACCCTGGCAACTACATACCTATCTCTATTCTGCCAGTTTTGAGTAAAGTGTTCGAAAAGATAATGCTCAATCAAATGCTACTTCACTTTAAGTCCAATAATCTATTCCATAGCCAACAACACGGCTTTACTGCTGGAAAATCGACCACCGATGCAGGAGTAGCACTTATTACTAATATCTACGACGCGTGGGAAAACAGAAATGATGCAATTGGATAATTTTGCGATCTTTCAAAAGAATTCGATTGCGTTGATCATCCAACACTTTTGCTCAAATTTCGTCAATACGGTTTTGATGATAAGTCAATTAAATTAATAGAATCTTACTTAACAGATAGGCTTCAAACTGTTAATATAAACGGCGTAAAATCACACCGGTCTAATGTGAAAATGGGCGTACCCCAAGGTTCAATTCTAGGACCGTTCCTTTTCTTAGTTTATGTCAATGACTTGCCTTACATGGTTAAGAAAGAGGCAGACATGGTGCTATTTGCTGATGAACACAGTGTTCCATTTGACTCAAAAAATTTCCCTATGCTGATTATCGCATAAATAGATCAAGGAATGCATTTCAAATGCAAGACTAGAACACCCACGTGTCAATTCCAAATAGTTTTTTAATAAAAAATAATACATGATTCGTGACCTTTAGCAAGAAAGTTTAAAAAAATAATTCTTCAAGAGTATCTGAACAAGATATATTTTTTTTATTAATACAGTTTAATAGTGGGTCTTTAGTCGCATATTTTACAGTTTTCATTTTTGGATTATCGCCTCTGGTTACCGAGTAATATTTTTTTTTCAGAATTTTGTTTTTATTTTTTTTCTTCCAAAATTCTCAAAAGTGGGACTTGTGACTTGCACTGAAACATTGCTCTTAATTAGGTCTATGATTGATAAAAAAATCACGTTCCTATATTGCGGCGTTTACGAGTAATCGAATTTTAAAATATAGCGTTAGGGTTGTCACTCAACTTGACCTTTCATTTCAGTCATAATTAATCAAAATTTTTCCTTCATTTTAAATCTGTATATTATTTACAAATAAAAGATACCTTGTTCATTTGAATTTATTCAATATATACATATTATATAATAGTATATATATATACTTCTAAGTACATACTTAAAAATAGCCAGTGGCATTTTTTGAGAGCTAAATCTTATTAGGTTTTTTTTTTCGATGAAGGTTCATGCGTAGCGTGGGAAGGGGTCCACCCTCGTCAGGACAACACAACCCTAAAATGTACCGTATGACCTTTCTACATAACTCCCAAACGCCGCGACATAGGAACGTGATTTTTTTATGGATAATAGACCTAATTAAGAGCAATCTTTCAGTGCAAGTCACAAGTCCCACTTTTGAGTTTTTTGGAAGAAAAAAAATAAAAACAAAATTCTGAAAAAAAAAATATTACTCGGTAACCAGAGGCGATAATCCAAAAATGAAAACTGTAAAATATGCGACTAAAGACCCACTATTAAACTGTATTAATAAAAAAAATATATCTTGATCAGATACGCCTACAGAATTTTTTTTTTTTTAATTTTCTTTCTAAAGGTCACGAATCATGTATTATTTTTTATTAAAAAAACTATTTGGAATTGGCACGTGGGTGTTCTAGTCTTGCATTTGAAATGCATTCCTTGATCTATTTATGCGATAATCAGCATAGGGAAATTTTTTGAGTCAAATGGAACACTGTGCACCTCACTAATATTTAAAATAGATCGACATAACAGTGACGCTAGCGCGGTGAACAGCACCTTATCTTCAATTTCTGATTGGTTTTCAGACAATAACATCATGTTAAATGCGAATAAGACCCAATGCATTCGATTCTCTCTTCCTAATGTGAATCAAGCCTGCGTTGACATACTAATTAATGGTCAGAAATTCGATCTGGTTGAAAGTACTACCTTCTTGGGAATCACAATTGATTCGAAACTTCAATGGGGCGCTCATATAACTAAACTTTCTTATAGGCTTAGCTCTGCGGCTTACGCTGTTAGGAGAATAAGACCATAGATTAATATTGTATATACTGAAAAATAAGACAATTGACAGATGTAGCAACTGCTAGATAAGTGTACTTTAGTTACTTTCACAGTCTAATGTCTTACGGGATACTTCTATGGGGGAGTGCAGACGACGTTCAGACTATTTTTCTTTTACAAAAAAGAGCAATTCGTACCATTTACGGTTTAGGATCGAGAGACTCACTGAGATAATAATTCAAGAAAATAGGTATACTTACTTTTGCATCACAATTCATATTTAAAATATAATGTATGTAAGGAAAAATATTTCCATGTTCAATAAAGTAAGTGATTTTACAGATAGAAATTTACGTAATAAGAATGACTTAGCCCGTATTACAGGTTGAATATAGTCAATAAGTCTTTTATGGGGAAGTGTATACTTTTTTATAATAAATTGCCAGAATCGGTCCTTGATATGCCAGACAGAAAATTCAAAGCTTATGTAAAGAAAGTACTTTGTGAGAAGGCTTATTATAGGACCGATGACTATCTTAAAGACAAAAAGGTCTGGCTTGAGCTTGGCGCGGGTCCCACTTAAAGGTTTGTATACTTAGACATGTTATAATTTAGGTACATTGGTACATACTAAATTTACAAATCGACATTATTTTAAATTTCGTAATTCTTATAATTCAATTTAATTATGACATACGAGTAACAAACAATGTAATCTCAGTCCATCCATTTAACTAATTTTAAGTTTTAAGTTTGTTAGTTGACGTCTTTGGAGAAAACGTGCAGTGCAGTTTGTTGCCGCTTCTTCTGCACTTGCGCCTAGGAAGCGGCGTAAACTTAGCTGTAAGTAACGATTTGACGTCAACATTTGTGCAAATCAAAACAAAGTGACTATTATTAAGGATATTATAAATATCCTATGATAATAAAGATATTTTGAATTGAACTGAATTGAATTGAATTCAAATGGATATATTTTGTACATATAAACCTTTCTTTTGCATTATTCTTAAAATAAAAATTGTTTAAAAGATCTAAGCGTACATACATACTCGTACATACAGATGGAAATACGGCAGGAAGCGACTTAGTTTTACAATAAACGGGCAAGTGCGAGTCGGACTCGTACATGAAGGGTTCCGTACCACCGTACAATGTTTTAAAACGCTGAAGAAACACGTTTCTTGTATGACGACCCCCTTTAATTTTTAACTTTATTTTATTTTTAGTATTTAATGTTGTTGTGGTCATAGTAATACATAATTGGTGAAAATTTCAAGTGTCTAGCTATCACGGTTCAAGAGATAGAGCCCTGTGACTGACGGACAGACAGACAGACAGACAGACGGACAGACAGAAAGAAGGACAGACGGACAGACGGACAGACAGCGGAGTCTCAGTAATAGGGTCCCGTTTGCACCCTTCGGGAACGGAACCCTAAAAATTAAATCTTTATGAATAAGGGGTTAGTATAAAGTAGCAACGCAAACGTTTGCTATACCTATTATAGTTAAGTAATATGTTTTGTCTGGTTCTTGCAATGTCAAATATTGAAAAGAGTGATAGTGATGTCAAGAAACAACATTATACCCATTATGCATATTGTATAGAATAAAAATAGCCCACGAGTTCTTACTTAACAAGTTATCTCTTTACAAACGTAAGTTTAGAAATCGTCTGTCATTTCACTTCGAGTAATAAAGGCTTATGTAATTAAGTATTGTATCCTGTCTATGCTATAAAGGAAGTAATAGAAATCCCATACGGCATCCTCTAGAGTTATTAGTGGAGTGGCGTTTACGAAATTATCACTATTATCTGTTTCCGACCTTGGGATGGGCTTAAACGAATCGAGACACAAATAAAATAAGATACTAACAAAACTTCATGTACAACTTAAGCTGACAACGGTGTTGGCCACTTAAACATACAAAAACAAGAACAACCCAAACTGAACTTCATATTGAATACCTATATTACTGTTTTTCAATCTAGCTTAGTCAGTTATCAGACTTATTTCTATTTTAGGTTATTTTCTATATTTTTACTTTAGAAAAGACATATATATTTTTAAATAAGTTATCGGAATTGATAGAGTAAGCCTAATAAGTAATGGTATCTAAATAAATATATAGGGACAAATCTCACAGATTGAGCTAGCCCCAAAGTAAATTAACCTTGTACTATGGGATACTAACTTAACGAAACTTATCAACATATATAGAGAAACACCCAAGACCCAAGACAGTTTGAAAAAGGCCATTTGCCAACTTGCCCTGGCTGGGGATCGAACCCAGAACCTCCAAAGTTACAGAATAGCGCATTACGCCACGGAACTTGTCTACAACACTACCACATTGAGATTGGTTTGTTGTTGCTTCTCTCTGCTGTATTTAATGAACAACTTCAATCTTTATACCGGAATCTCCTTGAATTTTTCTTATAAAATAAAGGCTCTTGCATTTTAATTAATAAAAAAAAACAATCATTAATTTTTCATTTTGGAAATTTTTTGAGACCTGAAACCACGTTACAAATCGGATCCTAGTTCAATATCATAAAAACATTTTAAAATAAATCCTTCTTGCATATCACCGTCCAAAGCTGCGGTTAACTCGTTGTTATCGCGGGGCCATTAATCAAGTCTTACGTGAGCGTTAATAATTATAATTAATAATTTTATCACCTTTTGAGGCGAGCACACGGCCGACAGCGAGTAAAACCAGCGCTTGACAAGTTTCACATTGATCAAGTTGTAAGCGAGTAGGTGAAAGTAAGTAGTAAATAAACGGGCAAGTGCGAGTCGGACTCGTACATGAAGGGTTCCGTACCACCTTACAATGTTTTAAAACGCTAAAAAAACACGTTTTTTGTATGATGACCCCCTTTCATTTTTAACTTTTTTTATTTTTAGTATTTGTTGTTATTGTGGTCATTGTAATAGATAATTCGTGAAAATTCTAAGTATCTAGTTAATGCCATTATAAAGATCAAGTTAAAAACGCTGAAAAAAACACGTTTCTTGTATGGCGACCCCCATTAATTTTTAACTTTTTTTAATTTTGTATTTGTTGTTATAGCGGCCACAGTAATACATAATCGGTGAAAATTTCAAGTGTCTATTACGGTTCAAGAGATAGAGCCCTGTGACAGACGGACAGACGGACAGACGGCGGAGTCTCAGTAATAGGGTCCCGTTTGCACCCTTTGGGTACGGCACCCTAAACACGGTAAGTAGAATGTTTGCTATCAAAAAGAGAATGTATGCATGTTAGTCATATTGCGCTCATATTTATTTCGGCCATAGGCTGAGCTAAGCTATTTAACAAGAAAATGCCGCCGGCCTCCTGGGTACCTAACCCTCCGAGTGCAGTGATCTTGGGGTCCGTTCCATTATTTATGTTTTATTCTTATATATTTTCGTTTTCCTTTTAGTCTTAGTTAAGTTTAATAATTTAATTATAATATTTAATACGTTGTTAATTGTTATAAATAAATTAAATACTTAATTGAAAAAAATCTTGTCGTATTTTATTGTTGTTGTTTCAGAACTCGTGGACGGTTCTGAACCATACTTTATCAACATTTTACGAGAAGAATGTAAAAGATTACATAATTATGATAAAAGACTCAAAAATAAAATAATAAGTGGTACTTATCACACTGTTACGCAAATAATTTTGGAGAGGAGTGCATGATCAATCCTTCAAATTAAAAAACTAGGTAGGTACCTACCTACCTAGTTTTTCATGCACTCCTCTCCAATACCAGTAGTTATACTTAAAATGTTTTTGTGAAGTATTTTCGTAGTCTGGACCAGCTGACTGCTCAATTTGTACAGGAGCTTTATTCAACTTAGAAATATTATACTATTATAAGCCACTTTATCATTTATTATATAGTTTTTTATTAAACCCACTTATTCGCCACTTTACTCGCCCAGTAACAACTAATGTGAACCAAGAAACGACCAACATTTTAATGATCTCTGATTTATCAAAGATAACATATAATTTGCTTCTAAACAGTTTATTTAATTATTTATTATGTATTAGCTTTATGATGAATTATATACACTCATAATGGTTCGATGTCATTATTTTTCGTCATCGGATAAGTAAACTTGAGCATAATGATTTTATATTTATATTACAACATGTTCATAAGACATAACTTTTAAAACATTTTTTTTTCATGTTACCATGGTTACATGAAAAAAAAAATATTAAATATAATTTAAATATAAATATAATTAAATTTCGATTTGTAATAAATAAATATAATATAATATATAAGTAGGTATTTTAGTTGTTATTTTTTTCCAGATTAGACATCAAGATATAACTTTGATTTATTTCGCTACCTTCTCTCATATAAATGAATATAAATATTTTTTTATTTAAACTTTACTACACAAAAAAGTATTGTACAAGTAGACCTAATGCCATGCCACATGGCATTCTTTACCGGTCATCCATTAAACGAAGCAAAAAGTATGTGTGGCTGGCGTGTTTTAAAAGTAAATAAGTACGTAATTAAAAAATTCTAATATTTAATATAATACATATTACCTATTAATAAAATATTGTTTTATGTAAATAAATAATGGGTCTAAACTAGCAACATTCAGAATATCAGCTTGCGCTACATAACATATAAGTCTATAAAGACTAATTCCATTATATATGATAGATACATTCGTAAAATTATTTAGTACCCGTCGAGCTTGTCTACAAATAACTGTCCCTGATCGTAACTAGCTGACTTAGTCTTCCTATTTCCAGCTTATTTATCGCCCGTCTAGCTACTGTAAGTGTAAATTATCTCATTATTGTTGTGAAAGTTTGTTTGGATTTGTGAACTAAATACACCTACGCTACTGGACTACATAACTAATAAATGCGTTCTAGGAAGATAACTACTTACCCAATCCGCTAGATGACAATAAGTCAAATCAGACACTTTTTTCTAAATGTCAAAACAAACATTTTCTATGGGATTTGTATGAAATACAAAACCGTGACGTCATAGATGTTTGGAGTCAAATAGCGCTCTTAATATCAGTTTTTCCGCATTAAAAAATCTAAAATCATAATGAAAATGGACATGATCAATGACAAGTGGCACTATTTTGTGACGTTTTATTTTCTTAACAGTACCAAATAATTTATTTTTGAACCAGTCATCTACCTAATTAATTATATGGGCCTGCACTCAAGTTAGGCCCACTCTAATAAGTATAAATAATTAATTTCATATATTTTTTAACATAAAAATTACTCTAACACACCTAAATCATAATTTCATTTAAAAAAATAAACATAAGATTAATAAAATAAAAAAAATTACGTGTTAGTTTTAAGTAGGGATGTATCCTATACCGATATATCGGCGATACTTCAGGTTTCCCGATATATCGGCATTGGCGTTATTTTTATTACCGATATCACGATACTACTTTACTCGGAAGACTCGGGAAATCCCTGCGCTTTTTCAGTGCCCGCTTTGGCCTCGCGTTTTTTACGTAGTACCCATTTTAGCCTTGCTCAATAAAATATAGAATTACATTACATATCATAATCAACCCGTCACGCGTCCGAGGTCTCCTAGATTTTTGCATCTACGTCTGTATATTTTATATTAAATATAAAAGAATAATGCAATTTTTTTATTTATGGTATTTAAAAGGTAAACTTTTTTAAAATTCACTATGCGTAAATGCGTATCGGTATCGGCATTGGTATCGTCGATATTTTTATAGGAGTATTGGTATCGGTATCAAATCGGCAAAAAATAGTATCGATGCATCCCTAGTTTCAAGTGGTAATGTTAGTTTTGGAAATTAAATCTTTCAACATTTTCGCACCCTAATGCAGATTATGACTACAGAAACATTATGAGAAATGGTCTGGCAAAAAAATATGACTAAGTTATTATGACAAACAATTGTCTAACAATTTATAAGAATGAAGGGGATCCCGACTAAACAAACCACTTATAGATACGTTTATATCAACATTACTTTACAGATAGAAGAAATTCTGTCGACGCTCCTTGTAGATCTGCCCGTAAATCCATTCTTCATTTCCCAACACCTAGCACCACTACCTATACTCACTCCTTTTCCGTGCAGGCAGTTAGACTATGGAATCAGCTACCACCGAACATTCAAGAGTCTAAAACCATAACGACGATCAAGAAAGGAGTAAAAGATCACTATCTGTACTCGTATTTATCATCCTAATATATTTAGAAATATTAACATATGTATTTATTATATAAATATGCTTCATGAATATATATTTATTTATGTATTTATGTAAGTATATTTATGTAGGAATGTATCTTGTCTATTTATTTATTTAGTTTTGTATTGTAGGTACACGCCAATTACCTCTTTTTTCCCATTTCCTCTCGCGGGTCTACTGAAAGAAATTTCTTTAGAAATAAGTAGCACCTAAGTACTATGTTTTCCTTATTTTTTATGTGTATGTTTGTAAATATCCAAGTGTACTTGAATAAATAAAAGAAATAAATAAATAAGAAAAAGAAGTGATGTCTATGATATATTTTGAGTTATTAGGCGTCAGTAAAAGTGGTTAATATAGCATTATATGTCGTTACTATTAAAAATATAGTATTTGTCATTAGCTTAATAACAAACTATATTTTATAACCTAATTTGGAGTACCATAAAAAGTTCAAAGTTAAATGATGAGAGAATAATATTTTCCAAGCTAACCACTTGTATGGTACGTTTTGTATTTTAGTGTTGTCTGTGATCTATTTTGAGTGATCACGCGTCAGTAAAAGGGTTATGAAAGAATTATGAAATACGTCGACAAAATTTTGAAAGTCATTGAGTTAACGAATAACTCCATCAAATGATTGTTTATTTTTTTCTTTCTTTTATATTCAAATTGTGATTATTATTAGCGCTAAATAACATTTCCAATAGGACTTGCAACTCTTGTAGTAAGTATATGAAAAAAAAATCATGAATACTACGTGGTAGTACTAGTACCACTTAAAATACGTCATAGTTTTTTTGGTAAAACAAGATTATTAAATTTCATGAAGTATAAGTTTAGTTTTTTCAACATAGGTCAATCAGGCACTTTGAAAACCAAAATACATATAGGTAAATAAGTTTAGTATTTAAATCATACATATTTATAACTTTAATTTTTCTTAATTACGTACTGTTATATTTAGATAACGTTTTCGGTACTTACATAAACCTAATTAATTGAAAACTTTACTTGAAACCTTAATTAATTTAACTATGGATGAAGAACCTCTAATGTAATTCAAATGCGGGGAATACAAGTGTATTTATACTATTTTGAACTACAATCCGCCCAAATCTCATAGAATAGAGGTACAAAAGCACAAAGAGCTGTTGGATCTGATGTACAGGAAATGTAATCAATTACATCAGCCAGTACTAGGAATACGTTGATTTAAGAGAGCTATTGTTAAGGCTGTTTGGCTATTATGTTCAAATGTGCCACCTGATCTGACTTTTAGTAGGTCACAAAAGTAAAAAACACCGACTGCACATTTATTTATATTTGATAATAATTACGACCTCCGTGGCGTAATGGTCAACACGCTAGTCCACCTATCCAAAGGATCTTTTATTTATTATTTTATAAAATTTATTTGATTACTCGGCGCCTTCAAAAGGAAAAATAAACGGGTAGCGAGAAAAACGAAGACTTTGGATAAAGTTTTTCCAACAAGTAAAAGTTAATAGGAAAGTCCTACCAGGACATTTTAAAGATAGCAGAGAGAAGATAATAAATTAGGGATTTTCCACTTAACTCCGCAGCAAGAGCAAGCTCTTAAAGGAAAAGAAAAGAAGAAGTACCTTGAAGTTCCTAATAATAAACGCTTTTAGCGTTAAGTCCGCCAATTGTTAACAATTTTTAGTGTAAAACAATTAAGTTTTTAAAAATATATGAATAAATAAATCAATCAAAAAAGACATTATGAATATAAAGTATCTAGACACCAAATCTACTTTTCGTGAATGTTTAAAGTGTAAACCAGCTTTTAAACCCAACACCGATATAGATGTAAATGGTCGATAAGTAGATAAGAAATAATTGTACAGTACGAACGCCCGACACGACAAATCAGGTGTCATGGCAGCGCGACTAAAGAAATTGATTTATGTATTGCCAAAGATAATATAATTACTAACGTAACAGCTACCCAACGTCATACAAGCTATTGGAGTGCCCGTAAACAGCAGAAACTTGTAGACAAATTATTAGTACCAGCTGCTCACAGAGATGGCAGCACACAAATTACTAGTAAAACTGCGAAAGAACAACCTTTCGGTTGACCGTCTACAATTTTGTAATAAAATTGAATAAATAAAATAAGTACGCCATCTAGTGACTAGAGAAGAGATTTGCATTTATCTTAATGTTTTTGTATAGGTAATTTATTACAAAAATTGTAAATGGTCTATCGAAAGGTGGTGCGCAGAGACAAATGAGATTAAAGAAGATTATTCGAATCTATATTAGTTTAATAGTAATTTGTGTACTGCGATCTCTGTAAGTGGCTAGCTGGTATTAATATAATTTGTCTACAAGTTCCTACTATTTACGGGCTCTAAAATAGTTTGTATGACGGTGCCACTGGTATTACCTAGTTGAAACACTGAGGAACTTTAGCAACCGATTTATTATAAGGTTACTGATTTTAATAAAAGTGAAAGTCAAACTATTTTTGAAGTTTATGTTTCTTTATACTCGATAGCTTACTAAACGATTCATTTAAAGTACTGAATACAGTGTTTCGTTAAAAACAATCTTAGAGAGAAACATGGTTTTAATAAAAATATTTACCTTAAAATTGTCTCATTATAAAATATTTACTTAGGAGCACCTATTTCTTTCAAATTCTTTGGCTTTTTCTGTATATTTTAGCCTCAAAAATTCTATTTTTCAAGCTTTTATTTAACTTGCAATGTAAGTTGTATGTAACTATGTTTGTTCGGGTGGAATCTTGCAACTCAAAGTTGAAGCAGATCTTCAACTGATTGAGCTGAAATTTTGCGCGCATATGTATATTGCGTGACAATGCAATATTATGATGACTTGGAGCTTATCTGCTGATGGAGCTGGAAGGTGGCCACAGGAACTCTTTAATGAAACGACGGAGCTCCATCGAGTTTGGGCTTATTTGTTTTGTGTTGACAATACTTTTCGTCTCACAATAAAAGGTTGTATAAAAGACAAAAAAAAAATAAAAATATATTTTTTATATACCCCGTTCTCGGTTGCATGTGTATATACTGCTTAATAGCTCCGGATTAATTTCAACAATTATTATATTATTTGCAGCTTACTGAATTTGTAATGGTTACAATTTTTGCAGTATATGTCCAAAAACATGTATTTAAGTAGGTATTCTTGTACGCTGTTTGGTAAACTTCTTGTAATTACATTTCAACATGACTAAACAGATAAAAACAAAAACTGACCTGCTTTAATTATACGTAAATCCGATAAATTCTCAAGCTAAACGTTTGTCAACTCCCTATAGCTTAGGAAATCAACATAGCAAGTTTCTGGATCGCCCACGAGGCGTCCGAGCATTCATAAATATCGAAATATTACGAAACAGATTAGCACTAATGGTGTGCGGAATTAAAACGTGGTCAATTTCGACAGACAGATAAAGTGTGACGCAAATCAGAGAGCTTTTGATGGGTAATGGTGAATAAATCATTATTGGATCCAGAATTTACGAAGTAACTTATAAGTAAATCTATGCCAGAGAGTTTAAATATTAACCCAACTAGCTTAAATGTTTTTGTAAAACGTATGAAATTTCAAAGATTTCATTGCCAATGTTTAAGTCTAATAAAACACCAAATTAAGGGAAAATGTAGTAAAATGAATGAATATAGGGTCTAACATACCGAAATATGAAAAATAATGTTTAATCTCCCATATAAGTTGAGCGATCAGCTGATCCGAGTTTGTATGAAAAGCAAAAAAAAATATTATTCATATTTCGATATATGTTCCTTGGGGAAAGTTGTTAAGTATCATGGACTGAATTCACCCTTAAAATAGTTTCAGTATATTTTGTTAGACGTTATAAAAATCAAACAAAATATATGAAATTATTTTAAAGGTGAATTCAGTACATTATACTCAACAACTTTCCCCAAAGAACATGTATCGAAATATAATTTTTGTTTTGTTTTGCTTTCCATGCATAGGTTCAGCTGATCGCTCAACTTGTATGGGAGGCCTAAAATATTTTTTATATTTCGATATATGTGTTTTCGCGAAAGTTGTTCAGTATCGTGTAAATTCACCCTTCAAGTAGACGTTATATACCTACCTACGTGAGGAATGTTGGAAGCTGTTCTAAGTTTTAGGATTTGATTTGCTTTATTTATTTAAATTAATAATTTTAAATTTTGGCAATTTATTTCTGTGTGAAAGAAATGATGGTACAACTTTAATATACGTAAGTACCTCAAACTTAAGTTATACATATTAAACCTACGCACCATCGTTATAGTGTCACAAAAACAAATCATCCAATTTTATAACGAAATTAAAATGATTGTTTACGAGAGTTTCACATTTTCGTGGAAAAGTAGGTGTAATAATTATATTGAAATTAAATGCATTTTAACGAGATTCTAAATATTATGCAAAATATTTTTATATTATGAGAGCGAAAGATTTTATTGTATTTGCCACCGTATTTTGATTATACATTTGTTGATTGTATTAATTATCCGAAGTATCATGAAAATGTCTTGTAACATTGAAAAAATTTTTAATATCCAACATTCCCAGTAGTCTTAGAGTGGTTGTAACATCTCTATAAGTATTAATAATAATCCTTATCCTTACTATCCTTACTTCCTTACTTAATATTATAAATGTGAAAGCGTGGATGTTTGTTACCTTTTCACGCAAAAACTACTTGACGAATCATCATGAAACTTTGTACACATATCCTGGGAGGTACTAGAAGTAACATAGGGTACCTTTTATCCCGGAAAAGTGTAATGTTCCCGTGGGATACGCGAGCGAAGCCGCGGGCAAAAGCTAGTGATTTATATTTAAGTCATACCATTGTAAAACAAAAGCTATTGTAAATAGATCCGGCGCTGTCAACCAACGGTTTTGTTATTGTCTTTATGATTTATTTTATGGCTCGACTACTTATGATCGCATTTATACGAGATCATTCGATCGTAAATAATATTTATGTGAATAATAAGGTTGCGGATTAAGGAAATGGATAATAGTTTCTTTAGGTTAGGATACTCTTTTAGTATTTGCAGTCAGTATTAGACCAGGAACCCTTCATCTGTCGATAAATAAAAACAATAGTTTAACAATTGACTTGGGCGCATATTGTTCCGTTATCCTATAAAGGGTTAAACAAAATGATGAAATAGTTTAAATAATATTTTATATTAAATAAGTTAATTAAATTTAAATTTAAATATTTAGATGTGTTACATCTTTCCTTTAGCTTTCCTGCAATCTGTGACCTGGGAGTGATTTCGTGAAATGCGACGGAAGTTTGTAACAGAAAGCCGGGCAATCGCGCGCTATTGGATTTGACCCATGAGCGCGCGCGGCGATAGAGTTGGCAATTAGCATTACCAAGGTGAGATATCAGATGTTACACATCATATATGTACTTTTATAGTTTTGGTATGTCCGTCTCTTTATCCGCGGCTTTGCTCAGAGACTGTTAATACCAGACAGCTGTAATATTGCATGGATATATATAAGGTCTAACAAAATAATATACTAAAACTATTTACGGGGAATTCAGTTAATGTTAGTGAACTAGGAACTTTTCCCAAGAAACATATGAAAAAGAAAAATATTTATTTGTATTATTAAGTTGTGTTACATACAGTGCCGAAGAATCCTATTAAGCATTTATATGCCTGTGGCAGGATTCTCCACTCTTTCCTCCATTTAGTAACTTAATAATATTAAGATTAAGATACATTATAGGTATCGAAATGTAAAAAAAAGAAAATACTTTGAAGTTCAATAAAACTTTTATAGTCATTATGTCACTTGTTATTCCAGTACCCAGGTTAGGTACCTATTTTTGACCAGAGTTTAATATATATTTTTTTACAGATAAATTAATTACCTGCTGTTACACAAAACTATCCATCTTTTTGGTCTTTACTTACAAATAAGTATGGAATCTGCCTTAAATATGTTTGTATTTTTTGGAGAAATACAAACATATTTAAGGTGAAGATGTAGGCAAATGGCCTTGAAGTGTGAAATAAATTGTTAACTCGTAAATAAGGTGAAAATTTCCTTATTTCTCTTCGTCATGCACTAGATAGCCCTTTAAATTATTTTATGAACTGCCGTTAAAACTATTATTGGTGATCCGTCTAGCTTTAAAACTTGCCGTGGCCACTTTTGGCTGAGACAAGTTTTAAAGCTAAACGGAAAAATGTAAATACTTTCAACGGTGGTTCATAAAATAATTTAAAGGGCTATCTAGTGCATGACGAAGAGCAATATGGAAATTATCTCCATATTCACGAGTTAACAATTTATTTCAAATGAAGGCGTCACTTCGAGGCCATTTGCCTATACCTTTACCTTAAGGCAGAGGCTTTACTTGAACCTCTGAATAAAGAAGTCTTTGCTTACAAAGACTTCTTTATTCAGAGGTTCAAGTTTCCGTTATAGTAACAAATAGAAGCTGATAAAGTTTTTCTCCAAAGCAAATCTGAAACAACATTGAAATATAAACAATACTCACATTTCGAACGTGTAGAACAGAAGAGGCCCTTGTAAAAGCATGTTGTCACAATCACAAACAAATATCACTTTACACAAACGTCAAGGTATGAGTCATCTACGAACTTAGCACTTTAGATCAGTTGATTGAACTTTTGTGGACACTTCTAGTTTCACTGCTCTATGTGATGCCATCGTAGGTCATTTCTCCCTGTTTTCTGTTCCCAACCTGTAAAGAGGAAATGGAAGTATTATTCAAAACGGTTACTTGATGCAAAAATAACGAGGATCTCACGTAAGCTTACTTTAACTAAGATAAGGTTCATATTGTTCGAGTTGCAATCGAGTCGAGTAAGCGAGTGATCTGGTTTTAAAACTATAATTGATTGAGTATTTTCACATATTCTTCTTTTATTCTATTCTATCTATTCTATTCTTTTTATATTCTGCAAAAAAATTACTCTTGGGCATACACAATAAATACTGACATGAATGTTATAAATATTGTTAACGTTTCAAAAACTTTTGGTCTTTTTTACGTACATCTATACCTTTTTTTACCTACATCATTAGAGCACACATACATACATAATAAAATATTAATAGAAGAATACTTGTCAAGCTTTACTTGTGCTAAGTTTACTTTTTCTGTTGGTGCCTTGTACAAAATTATCGGCGATCGCCGCTCGCCGTGTAATTTTTAACAAGGCAGGAAGTTTTATTTTTATTTTATTAGTTCAAGTACACTTGAAAATTTACAAACAATTTTTTTGTGTGTGTAAGTGGCCAACACTGGTCTCAGATTTTTCAAGCTACCTAAAGACATTTGATATAAGCTTGACGATTGCCATATGCCATACCACGACGACACGATGACAGCCGAGACCAACGGCGTTACGTGCCTTCTGAAGCAAGGAGGAGCTCGATAAAGGCCAATGCAAGCTCTTGGCGTCTTTGTGTTTATTGTTTCGGCAAACATTAAACTAGGTCATGTACTGGAGGACCATGTGAGTAGTCAATGTCAGAAAATAAACGGGCAAGTGCGATTCGGACTCGTACATGAAGGGTTCCGTACCTCCGAACAATGCTTTAAAGCGCTAAAAAAAACTCGTTTTTTGTATGACGACCCCCTTTAATTTTTAACTTTTTTTATTTTTAATATTTTTTGTTATAGCGGCTATAGTAATACATAATCTGTGAAAATTTAAAGTATCTAGTTAATGCCATTATGCAATGCCATAAGATCTAGTTAAAAACGCTAAAAAACACGTTTTTTTGTATGACGACCCCCTTTAATTTTTAACTTTTTTTTTATTTTTAGTATCTGTTGTTATAGCGGCCACAGTAATACATAATCGGTGAAAATTTCAAGCGTCTAGCTATTACGGTTCAAGAGATAGAGCCCTGTGACAGACGGACAGACAGCGGAGTCTCAGTAATAGGGTCCCGTTTGCACCCTTTGGGTACGGAACCCTAAAAATGGCAATTTCTCCTCCCTTTATCTCGGCTAGATTGGGGGTAGAGACCTGGTTCTTTTTGTTATTGACTTCTCATATGGTCCTTTATTATATAATAATAATAATAATAAACGTTTATTTCTCACCATAACCACTTAACATTCCAGTACAACTTAAAACTAATTTACACTATAGGTACATACAAAAGTTTCCAGTGTTATGACACTATAGAACAATTTAATTTTAATTCAGCGGATTATGGTGGGCTGATACCTAAACTAGGAAATATCCTGTATCTTAGGTTATCAACATATGATCTGGGTTTGATTTCTGTCTAAAGGATTAAAAAAAGCAACGCCAGTGGTGTATGGCTAAGTTGCATTGCCCTTTTTGCCACTTTTGGTCACCCATCTAAGTGCGGACCACGCCAGGTATTTCTTAACTTGCGAAATCGCTAGCAATGCGTCTTTCCATACCTACGATTATTATTCAGCGAATATAATGGACTAGTTTTATATGTCAATATCAAATAAGATCAAACCACTGTGCCACTAGATATGCTCGCTGAATTTGAAGTAAGTTCCCTGAGGTTATACCTCTATGATCGCTGTTACTCTAGAAAAGGCACGGTGCGACGCCGCCGGTGACGATGTAGGTATTCAATATGGTCTATTTAACTTCTAAATGGACGTCATATACTTTGCTGGCATATAACATTATTTATTACTCGCAATTTTTATGAATGGATGCTTTGAAACAGTTTTTAAGTACCTAGCTTGTTTTTAAATAGGTACTTATTTTTTTATGATCACGCGCAACAAACGTCGGTCTGTGCAATTTTATATCCTTGTTAGAAAATGGAACCTATATGCTCGCAGTTTTATAATATAACACATTTTTTTGTTTCTTGTAAAAAAATATTTACGTTTTCAGTACCAAGCAGCAATTGCTTGAAAATTTTGCATGCATTTATGGACTATCACGTCTTTATCCCTAATGGGGTAGACAGAGCATTTTAAGCCTAGCAGCTCAACGCAGAATTTTGAAATTTTGAATGTATGAAAATGGGACCTAAAACCAAAAATAAATTAATGAAAATGCATTGTTATAGACAAAAAGTCGTAATTTTTCGTCATTAACTGATATCGGTTCGAATTCTATGAAATAGAAAAAAATGGTCTTTGAAAAACATACGGTAATATTTCCACTGCATCACCAGTTTTTCAAGAGTCTGTAAAAAAACAATATTTACAATAGTATGCCAATACCGTAACATCGTTTATTTGTAAGTACATCGAAGGAACACAACTGGCGGACTTCAAAGAGCTCTGACACGATCATTAGGCGAATTCCCATACAAATCTCACCGGGAACGAATCCGTGCGTGCTGGCGTATTAAAAATAGAAAAAATCCCGACAACCGCCAATGATCGATCAATTCTGATCTGACGTAAAACAAATAACTCAGCCTATAAATCGTGCATCAATCGAACGCGGCTCACACGATCTTAGTCTGTTTTCTAGGGATGCATCAGTATCGGTACTTATATATCAATGGTATACAACAGCTATTGTAATAAACGGGCAAGTACCACCGTACCACCGTACAATGTTTTAAAACGCTGAAGAAACACGTTTCTTGTATGACGACCCCTTTAATTTTTAACTTTTTCTTATTTTTAGTATTTGTTGTTATAGCGGTCATAGTTATACATAATCTGTGAAAATTTCAAATATCTAGTTATTGCCATTATAAAGATCTAGTTAAAAACGCTGAAAAAACACATTTTTTGTATGACCATTTTATTTTTAGTATTTGTTGTTATAGCGGCCACAGTAATACATAATCGGTGAAAATTTCAAGTGTGTAGCTATTACAGTTCAAGATATAGAGCCCTGTGACAGACGGACAGACAGACAGACGGACAGACGGACAGACAGCGGAGTCTCAGTAATAGGGTCCCGTTTGCACCCTTCGGGTACGGAACCCTAAAAAGGTACGTAAACGAGTACAAAATGTACATATATACCTATAGGTAATAAAAACTTAAAAAATTGAAAACGTAACACAGTTCGGATGGCGCGTTAAGCCTTTGGTCCCAGCTCAGTCATCCTTAGGTTCCTTTAAAAACAAAATTTTAAATTCCTTTCAGGATTCGTGAGTTTCTCTGAGCTACTTTATTTCTGTTTCATGTTCTTAGTTTATATTGTTGTGTGTTGTGTATGTGTGTTAGGTTTATGTATACTTATATGTAAGTTTATTTTTGTTTGTATACGAGTATGTGTAAGTTTATATTTTTTATGTATATTGTTTACCTTTTTTTTAAACTCTATTTTGGTACCAACCACTTCTACCCCAAACGCATAAAGTAAACATTCCTCTCAATTACTGGCCGGTTGACTGGAAGAGTTTCTGTAAGAGCCACTTACAGAAAAAACAAAGTTTTAGTCCGTAATCAAACCTCGCAATGATTTGATCTCATGATGAAGCCGGAAGGCGGCCAAGGCATCTCTGTGATAAAATAACATACTCGTAACTCCACTGAGTTAGGGCTCAACTGATTCCTTTTGAGAAGCACTTCAAACTTTTGAGTTCATTGTTTTAGACAAAAACTTGCTTTTTAAACAATTTTTAAATAATTACTTGTTTTAAACGTATGTAAGATAATCTATACTTCTATACTATCTATACTAATATTATAAAGAGGAAAGATTTGTACCTATTTTTGTATGTTTGTAATGAATAGGCTCAAAAAGTACTGGGCCGATTTAAAAAATTCTTTCACCATTGGAAAGCTACACTATCCCCGAGTGACATAGGCTATGTGTGTACCACGGGCGAAGCCGGGGTGGACTGCTAGTTTCATAATAAAAAGATATTGGAATGCCATACCTATTACTTTAGTTCCATTCACTAGGCCGTTATAAGAAATGAAAGCTCTATTTATAAACTTATGTACCTAGGTACCTATTTAAGTATTTTAAAGAAGGTAAGAATCAGTATTCCCGATACAATCCGTATCTTTGCGTGCAGCCCTACTATTTTCTAACTCGTACTATAAATTAAATATTTATAAACAAAAGGCCCTTCACTTTCTGAGCTAAAAAGCAAGCATTAACCTATATTTGTTCAGAATTATCAATCGCATTCTTAGCTGGTATTGATATTGAAAGTATGTGTGGCAATACTGGCAATATGTCGGCTTGTGTGGCAGGTTGTTATTATGTACACTACGTGCATATTACGATGGTTTGAAACTGACAGTGCAAATACCTTATTGACGTACTAACAAGACGTAGTTATAGTAGGTTTATGTGGATGAAAATACAAGTAATTAGTCCCTTTGACTCTATTATCATAATTTCAGCCGCTTAAGAATGAAATTACCAACTAAAAACCTATTTGGGTTTCTCAAAGGGGATGCCTTTGAGAAACCCAAATAGGTTTTCAGTTAAATTAAAATTAACAACTTTAAGTATAGGACCATTTTACAGGGTGTTTCAGACATGCGATTGAAGGGCATGTTCAGTCCATGGTATCGAATAACAGCAGCTTGCCTAGAACAGAAATTTCTAAAATCGAAAATAAATTACATATTCATAGAAATTCCATAAGCTCATTGCTCTATTTGAATGGTTATCATTGTACTGGTAAGCCATTTAATTTTTAGGGTTCCGTACCTCAAAAGGAAAAAACGGAACCCTTATAGGATCACTTTGTTGTCCGTCTGTCCGTCCGTCCGTCCGTCTGTCAAGACCCTTTTTCTCAGGAACGCGTGGAGGTATGAAGCTGAAATTTATATCAATTACTCAGGTCTACTGTCCCTTGAAGCTGTGAAAAAATCAAACTTCTAAGCCAACGCAATCAAAAGATACAGCCGTTTATGCCGCAAATTTTCGACACTTGCAAGGGAATCAAAACCTACAGGGTGCTTCCCGTGAACTCAGAATCTTGAAATTTGGTACGAAGCAACGTCTTATAGCATAGATAAAGGAAAAATTACGAAAACCATAAATTTTTAGTTACATCACATAATATATTTTTTTTTAATAATTTTAAACTTACTACCCATTTCCTCATAAACGCGTAGAGGTATTAAATTGAAATTCATACCAAATACTAAACCTTGCAGGTTTGTACGGAACCCTCGGTGCGCGAGTCCGACTCGCACTTGGCCGGTTTTTTTTCTTAAAATTTTGATAAGCTCAGTGTATCTTTCACAATTAAAACGAATGTAACAATAACAACACCTCTCAAGCCTTCATGGAGCGTACCACAAAAAATATATATACATGCATTCATTCGAAAAACCACCCTCTTTCCGTCGCAGTCAAGTAAAAAGAAAGCTTTCGTGGAGTATATGGTATAGGTACGGCCGAGCCCTTATTTATATTATCCAAGATCAAACACTTCTATGCTACAACGGCAATTTATCCAAATTGATACATATTGGTATATAATAATTAATTTAAATAGATAATTATTTATCTAAAATCAACATAGATACAATCATGATCATCAAATCATATTTGCGAACGTGCTAACAGCATATCAGAGCAAAAACAACAATGTAAATAAAACTGGGCACAGCAAAAAAACGGCAATTAAGTATTACCGTAAAAACTCCAAGATGAACGATAGACCGATATTGAAAATGAAAATTCTGATCGATACAATTCGTGTATTTAGTAGTAACGTAGATACGAATTGAAACGGTGGTGATACATATAACGACTTACAAGTCATGGTTCTAAATAATACAATAGCCCTATTTTGAAATGAGTCACTAAACAAAGAAACTGCTTTGTTTTCTACAGGCACCTACACAAATTGTTCGTTAATTCATTTCGAATTTTAAAAATAGGGCTTATGAACTTTATACCAACCAAAGTTGATCATTTTTATGATGACCATTGGGAATGGAAAACATTGGGGAAAAAGACTTACTTAACTTCTGACAACTAAAGAGTAGATAAATCTTAGGTGTTGCTATCGAATAGCAGAATCTTGCCTAGAAAAGAATGGCCATAACACCCAAAGACCACTTTTGTAACGTGATGGTTAGCGTTAAGATGGAAAAGGAAAAGTAAAATAGTGATGGGTTGCTAGCGGCATCACCTAAATGATTCAGACTCTCGCTCACTCCCTCAATTGGCTTTTACAAGCTGTGCGCGAAGAAACTAGCTGGTACATTCTACGACTTTTCTTTTCTCCCAGACGAGCATGAAATATAACAAAAAATAAGAATAAATCACTACATAGTATATAACAAAGTCGCTTCCCGCTGTCTGCCTGTCCCTATATATGCCTAGATTTTTTAAACTACGCAACGGATTTTGATGCGTTTTTTTTAAATAGATCGAGTGATTCATGAGGACCGTTTATTTGTATAATACAAACTCGTGCAAAGCCGAGGCGGGCCGCTAGTTATTATATACAAAAAAAGTTTAAATTAAACAAACAGAACAATGTAAGTAGACTACTATATTATTACAATACTACTTCACAACGACCCATCCTTACCCATTAAGCATAATTGAAATTCGTAGGTACAAGATCTCTCGATGGTTAAACAAACAGAGGTTTTAACAAGTAGCTGCTACTGATACAGTAAAAAGATAATTATCGTGGCAGCTTTTGTTCGCCTCTGTTCAGTGAGATTGAATAGGTGGCGGATGTATAGATTACAACTGTTTTTGTGGCGTTGATTGCTTGATTTTGTTTTATTATACAATAGCTAGGACGATATATCTTATTTTTGTAAAATAAACTCATCGATGACTTGAAAACTTTTGTTAAAAATTTACTAATAATTTAATTTTAAAACAGCAAAACCTGTGTTTTCTAAAACATAAGATTTACAGATTTCCACATCTCCATTATTTTTTTACAAATTAAATAAATATATTTATTTGGCGTTACTTCTTTACGCCAAATAAATATTACTTCTTTAGGATATTATGTATTATAATTACTTAATTACAATTACTTCTTAATAAAAATAGTGACTCTGTGGCTCTGTAACCTTGCTAGTATGTGTTTAGCTTAAAACTGAATAAATGTTTACCGCGCACCTAACCCCAATGGCTTCGCCATATCGAAAATTTCCTCAACTAACGATCAAATCGACAAAAAATTCCATACAATTTATCAAAGCTTGTCACAAAATTGAGAAATTAATGTGAACTATAGAAGAAAACAGTCAGCCAGTGGAACGGACACTTCGCTTGCGCTTCGCTCTCGCTAGGTAAACAAAATAACAAAAAAATCAGTTTGTGCAAAATATGTTTTTATTTACTAGCCTCATTCATTTATTTGACTGTATAAAAGACTTTTTATACACCTAAATAGGTAGTTCCTTAGGCATTACATTACAGTACATTTGCTTGTTTATAGAAAAGTTTCTGAGAAAACAACAGTTTCTTAATTGTTTCGTGTGACGTAACTAACGACGTATCCGTAGCTTTTGTTTTAGTGATAAATGATTCCGTCTATGTGATGACAAGTTTGTTCTACAGTTGAGTGAGCATTTTTTCTGACGTCATCAGTGACTTATTCTGAAAATATACTTCATTTCATTACAATAAATTATAATAGTTAGGTACTATTATTTCTTATTTTATTATTTCTCAATTAGTGACTACGACATGAATTAAAGTGCTTCGAAAGAAGATTTAATTTGTTTACATCGTTTACAATCTTGTTACTAGTGATGGGCCGAACATGGGTTTTAGCGACTACGAACATTCGGGCAAATGATCGGTAAAAAATTTACTGAACCGAATATTCGGCGGAATAATTCAGCATAATTAAATCAGCCGATGAAACAAATACTGGGTGAAACGTGTTTACGGGAAGCGCGCGGAATTACACTGGACCATGCCGCCCGCTCTTGTCGCCACGATTGTTTTCTATTGTTTTCGTTTTTATTTTATTGAAAAAGTCAGTTTTATTAAGAGTGTTGATTAATTTGATTGTCGTGGCTTTATAATGAAGAAGAAGGTCGACTATATAGAATTACTTTCGGGGGAAGGAAGATGACCGCAGCAAAGTTGAGTGTACAATATGCGGAAAATACTATTGCGGGACGGCAGTGGCCGAAAGGCTTCAACGTCAGCATTAAATAAACACATAAAATTGAAACACACTGAGGAATATAATAATCGTGAGACGTGTGCGTCAGGTAAGCCTCAATTCTCCAAATTATGCGGTCTGACTGAATCTTTGTCAGCCCATTTAGGCAGCCTTTATTATGTTTTATGACCATATTCTTTGTATGCTGTGACTGAAACTTAAAACATCGATTACGTACAAATAGAAAAAATTACAAAGACAAAATCATTAAGTTACACTTTTTTGTCACCCCATAAAATAATATAAACTTTGAGTACCACTTTGACCAGTGACTTTGATGAGTGGAAAGAAAGAGAGGAGGCCTATAACCAGCAGTGGGACATAAACGGCTGGAAAAAAAAACTTTGCCGAACATTCGGGATTTAGCTGAAACTTCGGCAGAACACAAATATTTGGTAAACCTGCCGAATATGCCGAATATAAAACGGTTATTTGGCCCATCACTACTTATTTACTCAGCAAAAGTTATGATAAACCAATTTACCTACTTTTAACACTTTCCGGGACACTCACGGCTCCCCCACGTACATGGTATTATCGAAATCTTACTTCAATAATTAAATATTAAAAATAATAAATTAAATCAATAATAATTCTTGCTTGAAACGCAAATATCTAACCAAATAATCCAGGTCATCGACATTCCGCTATTTGTCAAATAAATCCCCATTAATCCGCCTGTTTACTGGCAATATTGGCGGAACACTCCCGTCAGATGATGCGGACACAACCCAGACGATCCCTTCTGACAGGTGAGACTTTGCCAAGTAAGGGGCAATCTCGCACGATCAGGGGCACTCGAATGTCTAACACGGCTCGCCAAAGTACGAATAAAGAACATGTTTTTGAAAAGTACTCGTAGACTTTTTCAAACAACTTTTTTTACTCTTTGTCAATTTGAGCTTAAGGGTTAATACCTTAAGCTGCGTTTTTTTAAATTTAATCCTTTATTATTTACAACAACAGGCTTCGTGTAAAGGTTACTAAATCTCATCAGCAACAAGCTTCGTCAAAAAGTATCCACTACATAAATACTTTTAAACTATCGCGTTGCATTATTATTAAATTAATGCATACGGGAATTAACGCGAAACGTACCTTTTTTTATTTATTTTGCTAACCCGAATGAAACGTCAGCAAAATAAATAAAAAAAGGTACGTTTCGCGTTAATTCCCGTATGCATTAATTTATCCACTACATGCTTTATCCACATATACATATCTACTGCTGCTCCATATCGCAATGTTCACTCAAAGTCAAAAAGTCTTAACAATTTAGACCATTTGTTGCCACAGATATCAAACGTCAGCTTATAAACTATATGCAAAATCAACTAAAATTTTCCGACATTCAATAGAAAAAATCGCGTTTGCACAGCAGATATATTTTGCCAGATTATATAGGTAATCATTATCGTCCCAATGCTTTTAATTAAATAATGATAAATTGAAAGCACTTAATACTTCGGTACTCATAAATTGTTTTTACGTTTGGTATTTACTTACGTTACGTATTTACTTCAAATCCCACTATGTAAACCAATGCTATCGACGGTTATCGAACGGTCACGGCCATAGCCAGATAATGTAAAATCGCCCTTAAGTTACAGTACAAGGCTATTTCTGGAGTCAGCGTATCCGTTTTCTTTGCCGTGCGATCTTGAATACGTTTTCTGGGTGGTCACTACTATCAATTTGCATTTTCCCATCTCCGACGTTGTTACCAACTAAATAAGGCGCTGACCGCTCTATTTTAAATGTAACCTCACCAATACAATACACTATCATTTAGTATAATTTGTATTCTTTAATGTGAGTTTTTATTTCCTCGTGTCATGTTTTTTGCCATCATTTTTTATGGAATTCCCTTTAAAGACGAGCGTGTATAGTTTTGTCCTCCTACGCGCTCGGTATAGTATCATATTTATATAATTAATTATATACATATACAATACATGTTCCAGATTCTCCGTGAGTGTTTTTCCATGGCCGAATGTGAAGATACTTCACTCGTTATTGAGTGCGGTATGTAGATTAGTTTGTACAAACAAATTTTCAGATATACAATGGGTTTAGGAAGCAATTAACTATGGAGTTTACATCTCATGTAGAAACTGTTTTTAATACATGTTCCACTTTGCAGTTGCAGCTAGTAGAAATGGTTAAAGTGGTTTTTAGGGTTCCGTACCTCAAAAGGAAAAAACGGAACCCTTATAGGATCACTTTGTTGTCCGTCTGTCCGTCCGTCCGTCCGTCTGTCAAGACCCTTTTTCTCAGGAACGCGTGGAGGTATGAAGCTGAAATTTATATCAATTACTCAGGTCTACTGTCCCTTGAAGCTGTGAAAAAATCAAACTTCTAAGCCAACGCAATCAAAAGATACAGCCGTTTATGCCGCAAATTTTCGACACTTGCAAGGGAATCAAAACCTACAGGGTGCTTCCCGTGAACTCAGAATCTTGAAATTTGGTACGAAGCAACGTCTTATAGCATAGATAAAGGAAAAATTACGAAAACCATAAATTTTTAGTTACATCACATAATATATTTTACGGAACCCTCGGTGCGCGAGTCCGACTCGCACTTGGCCGGTTTTATTGTAATATAAGTATAAAAAGTAAAAAATCCAGTATAAAATGAAACCTCAATTTTTTTTTCAATTATATGTCACATGGAAGTGTAAATATTTTAGTATTACAGTACACAAAATCACATTTTTTTAGAATTGGTAAAGTACCCTTCGCTTCGACGACAGTGAAGTAATATGTGATAAAAATTCGGGAGCTTTAACTTAAAAAAAATCGATATATTTCTTCTAATTTCGTAAAAAATGTTTCATCACCAATTAAAACACAAATACAATTATTATTACGAGTACATTACAAAATGAACTTCATTTCTCACTAATCAACTTTCTACCACTCGAAAAGTCAGATGCACTTTGATGCAAGTACTCTCATAACCTCACCTCTAGGCGCCACAAATCAATAAAATTGACGTTTCAATTTGTATATTGACACGTTTTTAATCTTATTCTATTGTTTATATGTGATCGGAAGCTTGAGGTGTTTTTTTCTTCTTAATAAATATAGCTCTAGTCGAAGAGGCTAGAGACAAAAAAGTGCATAATATGAATCTCTGTCATTTTTTAAGGTTCCGTACCCGAATGGTGCACTCCGCTGTATGTCCGTCTGTCCGTCTGTCCGTCTGTCCGTCTGTCCGTCTGTCCGTCTGTCCGTCTGTCCGTCTGTCCGTCTGTCCGTCTGTCCGTCTGTCCGTCTGTCCGTCTGTCCGTCTTTCCGTCTGTCCGTCTGTCCGTCTGTCCGTCTGTCCGTCTGTCCGTCTGTCCGTCTGTCCGTCTGTCCGTCTGTCCGTCTGTCCGTCTGTCCGTCTGTCCGTCTGTCCGTCTGTCCGTCTGTCCGTCTGTCCGTCTGTCCGTCTGTCCGTCTGTCCGTCTGTCCGTCTGTCCGTCTGTCCGTCTGTCCGTCTGTCCGTCTGTCCGTCTGTCCGTCTGTCCGTCTGTCCGTCTGTCCGTCTGTCCGTCTGTCCATCTGTCCGTCTGTCCGTCTGTCACAGGGCTCTACCTTTTGAACCGTAATAGCTAGACACTTGAAATTTTCACCAATTATGTATTACTGTGGCCGCTATAACAACAAATACAAAATATAAAATAATTTAAGGGGGTCGTCATATAAAAAACGTGTTTTTTCATGGTTTTAAACTAGATCTTTATAATGGCATTAACTAGATACTTGAAATTTTCACAGACTATGTAGTACTATGGCCGCTATAACAACAAATACTAAAAATATGATAAAGTTAAAAATTAAAAGGGTTCGTCATACAAGATAAGTGTTTCTTCAGCGTTTTGAAACATTGTACGGAGGTACGGAACCCTTCATGTACGAGTCCGAATCGCACTTGCCCGTTTATTTTTTCAAATGTGTAGCACAAACAGGAATTTCGAATGAAGTGGAATGCAGCAAAAATTATGCAAACTATTTTCTGTCACTGTCAACTCAAAAAATATAGCTCTTAACGCTGAGCCCTTTTCCCCTCTTGTCTCTTCGACTACGTTGCATGTTTCGGCGTAACGCGTGAACGCATGAACCGCTACAGTAATGACTATAAATCTTCACCTGTCTTTGCTCGTCTTTTTGTTTGACTTTGATGTGTATATCAACGCGGTATCGTATTTCATACATCAATCTTGTTGGAACTATTGGTTGCGTGTGCATTCTCTTTGCTTTTATTTTTATGTTGTCATCTTGAAGCTTTAATCAATTTATATCGAGTGTTACGAGTATCAAGTCACAAAACTCTATCATATCGTCTTTTATTATATTCAATTAAGTTCGTACGTGTTTTTATTGTTCTAGCGCAACTTAAAGTTATGAAAGTTATTTATAAAGTCAGATTTTAAAAACAAATATCTTAAGCTATGTTTAACTACACTTAAGTCACCACGAGTCACAGGGTCGTGGCGGGCATCAGCCGGTGAGCGGGGAGGGCAACAGTCGCGCGGATAGTAAAGAGAGTAGGTTAGTTAGAAATGTGAGAGAAAAAAATTAACAAAAGATAAGTATTTTTATGTAACAATCAATCAATCAATCCATTTTTTTTCAGGCAATATAAGTTTACATAGAATAAACATCCAGAGGCCCATATCAATATATACCTTAACCTAAAATACATATAATATAACTTAATACTACGAGTACGGACGGCACACGTTAAGGTAAAGATATAGGCAAATGGCCTTGAAGTGTGAAATAAATTGTTAACTCGTAAATATGGTGATAATTTCCATATTGCTCTTCGTCATGCACTAAATATCCCTTTATATTATTTTATGAACTGCAGTTGAAACTATTATTGGTGATCCGTTCAAAATCCGCCTCCGCCGAAAGTGGCCACGGCAAGTTTTAAAGCTAGATGGACTAATGTAAATACTTTCAACGGTGGTTTATAAAATAATTTAAAGGGCTATCTAGTGCATGACGAAGAGCAATATGGAAATTATCTCCATATTTACGAGTTAACAATTTATTTCAAATGAGGGCGCCACTTCAAGGCCATTTGCCTATACCACCTTAAGGTTGCAACGACGTGTTGCGTTGTTGTGCGTGTTGTGTGTTGTAACGATTTTGTGGTCTATTAATGATTTTGATAACAATATTTAAATATATCTATGGGATGCATAGGTAATCAACCAGTATCTATAAGTATCGTCCTTCCAAAAAAAATTAACACCTAACAACCTACCACCCTGAAATACCCAATTTTCCAATTTATAGTAGGGATGTGCTAATCGTCCAAAATTTGCTTTTATCAGCACCACTTTTAGGTTGACTGGTAGAAAAGGCCATGGGCCATAGGTCCGCCTGTTGCATGTTTTTGTAATAAAGTTAAATAAAAAAAACCGAATTAAATACATGTCTCCATCGACCATATCGACGCACCATCTGATGCTACGTTGTTAAAGCAATAAATTATGTATATTGATATTGAACAATGTCTAAAATGTCTTTACAAATAAGTAGTAGGATAAGTATGTGACTATTTAACATGAGAATTGGTTCACGGTATGTTTAACCAGTTGTTAGGGTTAGACTGTTTACAAAGATCTGACACCATTCATCTAATTCCGGTCAGGGCGAGTGGAAAAACATCTTTATGTTTTAATTTAAAACTTCATCTAGCTATTTTAATTAATTCGTATTGAATTAGCTAATGGTAAGTGCTAAATGTAGTTATATAAAATAGCTTTTTCTAAGCTACCCTATATTTATTATGTCATGCTGGTTTGAGGGAAAAGAAATGTACCAGCTGAAAATTCGCAAAATGCGAATCTGAATCATGTTAATAGGCGAAGCGGCTAGCAACCTATCACTATTTGATTCCTCTCACCCTTAATGTGGCCTATGGGTCTACGACCTGGGGCCCTGTCTGCGCCTTTAGGGATAAGTAAAGACATGATAAAGTCCTGTATCTGAAATGAATATGCTACTTATAGCATAAAAACCATATTTTCATGCTTTTTTTCGAAGAAATCTATGCACCTAGTCTTTATAAAAATTCGTGTAAACGAAGTTGTTTCCAATTTTCTAAAATAAAAGAATTAGGATTATTATAAAATAGTATTTTTTTTATTTATCAGGATGATGGTCAAATGAAAATGAAATCAATTCAACTTGTCCGCCCTCTATCTGGTAGGACTAAGACTTACACCTACAGGACATTTTACTCCTCCTTCCAAGGTATTTTTTTGTCAAGGAACCAATACTTTTATGTCAATGTAATAAGGTAGAGATTCATTTGTGTTCGAGCGGCCTAATCAGGCCGCTTCAGAGGTGAGATGTTAATCAGTACCACCTATATTATTCGTAATTATGTATCAGTGCGAATTTATTTTATTAGTTCAATTCACCTTCGATTCCTCTTTCAGCATTCCAGTAGCTATCTGTACCTATCTATACCGTACATACTGAGGACTCTACGAACTTAAAACGGTGGAGCAGCAACCCAAAGTAGATCTTGGCCTCCAACACTTCCGCTGGTCTTGTAAATTGCTGCCAGTTGTTAACTCTGGTGCACCGCAAGTCTTTCTGCACATCGTCGGCCTCTACTCTGTAACTTTCCCATTTTATTTACTCCTTCTTCGTTTAAGCGCATTCCCGGTTGCATCCTCAGCTGTGCTGCTTCGGAGCCCGGGGTGCGCTTTCCCGCTTTTTCTTCTCCAAATATAATGCATGCATGTCAATGGTCACCCAAGGATGCCAAAGACCTTGCAAAATGGAAAAGAAATAGCCGGAACAGTTTAAATGATTTGGCTACAGTTTAACGACCGGCCGCCTGCATAACGTCAACTCACTTTGGGAATGTTTATGTTGAAAAGTTTTACAACCGGCCGCCGCCCGACGTTAACCCTCTTGGGAATGCATTTGTAGCACGAGATATTTGTGCTAAGTCTTTTAGTCGCCTCTTACGACATCCACAGGAAGAGAAGGAGTGACCCTATTCTAACCCGGAACCACACGGGTAACCCCCATTTTATTTACTATATAACCAATATCTACGTCATAAATCTAACAGTATTTTCCTAAAATACCACACATTTGCACGTCACTATCGTGTGTTAACCAAAACGCAAATATTGTACAGTTATTACACTGTTATATTACTAGCCGGTTCATTCATGTCGCAAGACGCTCATGTCTATTTAAAATTCTATTTGGCGAGATAAGAAAACGTACTCGTAATTGGGTTATCACTGTACTGTTACTCATCTCGATGTAAACAAATAGGTTGTGTGGAATATGGTGGGCCCTTCCGTATTTTGGGACAATTTATTATGTAATTTTTTAAATTATTATTAATAATTTATGGTCTACGACTGCCTCCGTGGTCTAGTGGTCAAGGCGTTTGCCTTGTGATTTGGAGGTCCTGGTTTCAAATCTTACTGGGAAGCTACTTTGTGAAAAGTTGATTCCAGTCTGGTTAGGATGTTGCAGGTTTGAATCACCTGATTATTTGAAAAGAAAGATGATTCCGTATTTCGGAAGGCTCGTAAAACTGTGGGTCCTAAACGCTATCTAGCGTTTGTTTAAACCTATCCTAAGAACCAATTCTGGTCAACCTTTGAGTTGCGGAGGTCAGACGGCAGTCGCTCTGTGTTAAACTAGTAACCTCGTCTAATCACCTAGGTAAGGTAGAGGACCCCGAACTCTGAAGCGTTACCGCTGAGGATGCAAACGGGAATATGCTCGGATGATGGGTATTCTTCTCCTTCTAGCCTAGCTTAGTTCTGTACGTTCAGTGAAAACTGAGTTAACTCGAGTAATATCGGTTTTAATATTCTTACATATTCTGAACCAAAAAAGTTCCCACGGCTTTTTTGGTGTTTTTCAATACAATTGCATTTAAAACTAGTTGAACTAAACTATAGTTTAATTTCTTAGTGTAAATTGATATAAACAGAATCATAACACTTAAAAAGGACGGGTACTCAGATTTTTGTATAGTGATATAACTCCTTTTTTTCGACATTATCAAAATAAAACCAGCATATTTCAAACGCTGTCATTGAAATTAGCATGTTTAATTTTGTGACTTGTCGCTATATTATTAGAGATCTCATTTGTCTATGAAAACAGTAAATGTATATCATTTAGCACTAAAGCAAAGCAGAATGTGTAAAATGTTATAATCTGACTTATATTAATTGGCACAAATAAAATGTTATTTTTTTTGTGTCAAACGATAACTCAATATTTTTAAATTTTTTATATTAAAGAAGAAGACATAACGTAAGATTTGTTTCAGTAGTTTATTGAAATGGGTATTATCTATCAATAATAGAAACCAAAAATTATAAAACTTCCAAAGAAAATGAGTGGGAATTTTTCGAAACTTTAAACTCGATTATCTCAAAACTATGATTTTTGACTTAAACCCGTTTTCACTGAACATACAGAGTTGTTCTTCTCTCTAAAGATAAAAGTGTCATTTTCAGATGATATGTAAAATATTTCATCTCGCTTTCCTGCAACCTGTGGAAGTAATTTCGTAAAATGCGACGGAAAAGTGTAACAGGAAAGCGCAAGCGCAAGCTATTTGATTTGACCAATCAGTTGCTTAATATTTTATGCAACTATTGTAAGGCTTGCTCGTTTTTTTCTTGCGTTTTAGGATAGGTAGCTTTCTCTTTCTTGTCCTTCTTGTGTTTAAGATCTTGCTCTTGTCTCTGGAGATGGCTCAATTCCCAACTTCACTCTGCTATCTTTTTAATGTCCTGGTAGGACCTTACTTCTAACTATTCTTTAATTTGTTGGAAAAACTTTTTGTTGTTTTTCCAACTTTGGTTCTTTAAAATTTAAAGTATCGGACAAATACTAAGTAAACTCGTCCGTATTTTTGGGTACGATAAAGATACAAATAGAATCCGTATTTACGTATTCCTTCTTATATGGTAGTAACTTTCCGCATGCCGTGGCATGGTGCGTTTTTGACATACGCAAGAATGAAAGATTCAGCACAGCAGCAATAAAGAAACCGAGGTACCTACCTAATTCGTTTTAATATTTTACAAAATATTTTTTTTTTGGAGATTCCAATTGAATAGGTACATATTTATATGTTTATTGATAGATTTCTGCTTCTGTAAAATAAATAGTTAATTTGTAGGCGCTAGTAGAAAGCCAGCATTATGTACCTATAGACAGTTGCCATAGAAGTATTCGGTTTTCTTTAGCAGAAGAATTTCAATTCAGGAATGAATACGAATTCAGTACATTTGCACGATAGACGTTGAAAATTAGATAACGTTCCCAATCAGGAATAGCAAGTTGATTAAACTGGGGTATTTTTAGAGCGACTCTAATTGGAAAGCGGACGAATCGGAACGGGTAAATTAATGCACTTACAGACAGCGACGAAATATGGAGAGTAGAGAAGTTACACCGGACTGGGCGGGTCATATCGCTAGAATGATTGCCGAGAAATGGGTTAATTGAGTAACTCAGTGGATACCTGAGGATGGCCAGCAAGACGTGGCAGGGCAAAAAAGCGTGGGCGCGAACTCGAGCGCAATTGGTTGGAGACAGCTCTTGACAGAGACAAATGAAAGAAAATGGGGAAAAGTTCTATCAAGTTGTTGGAAAGTATAAGTTAATTAAAATAAATTATTAACTTCAAACATGGATCAAACTTCAAACACCTGGATGCTTTATCAAATACTCGTAAACATTACTGACGCTGATCTAACATTTTGACGACATAACTCGACAACCACTTTGAAAAATAAAGTGGTTGGCAAGTTATTACAGAAAGAACGAGTATAGGTCGCGTCATGTAAAAAGAACGCTGGAAAAAAGTAGAGGGGGTGTGTTTGCGCATGGATACACTCGTGCACGAAGGTACTAAGCCTATTGTATTGTTTTCACTGGCCGCTTGGTATATTTGGCTATTGGTGGGTACATTGAAAAAAATGTTAGGTATAATATTCATTAAATAGATCGATAAATAGCCTAATGCGTAGCTTGACCGCCAGCGTTCTTTTTACGTGACGCGACCTATACCTATAAGTTCATATTTTTATTAATATATATCCTTCATTTTAGTGAAGTTTTATCAAATTTTTTTAATCTTCGAAATTATTTGATAACTTTTGGTTCGTAAGTCGTTGAGTGGTAGTAGATTTTCTTTGAAGTTGATGCATTTATTCTAGAAATAATAAAATTAAAACACCTTTAAATTGCGGACCAACGTTGCATGTCAAGACAATAAAAAAATGCACAAATTTTCCTATTTCCATGTAACTTACAATATTGATTATTATTAGTCTAACAAATTTTTACTTCGCTATTTGGCCAAAAATAAAAAAAAGATTTTTTTATTTTTTTTATTATTTTTTTTCGTTATCAATTTATAATATTATTCAATCAATTTTTTTAAGATTCTTATTTTTTTATTATTTCAACATGGAATTCGGCTCTATGGTTCATTGTCACGAAAAAGTTGACCTAGCATATTGCCAATAGGCAACACTATGCATCTATGCACTTTTTCTGCACTTTCTTTAATTTCACATGCAAGCAGTTACGCAACCGGTATGTAACCTAGGATTATGACATTGAACTACGGTTTAATCCGCGGATATCCGCCAAATCGCTAAACATAAACGTCGTCGTCGAGTCTTTCAAATAAATGAAAATAAAGAAGCTAAAATATCTTTTTCACGTCAGAGAGTGACGTCAGAATTAGCATTGACCAGCTGCTTTAGTCAATTTTATGTACAAAAAAGGCAATAAATAAAAATAAGGTAATTAATTGCTGATCCATACTGTTCCGGTAGTTTACTATCATAGCTATTGTATAGTCTATCAATAGAAAATAATCTGAGTGTGGTTAGTAAGTATATTTTTTAGGGTTCCGTAGCCAAATGACAAAAAACGGAACCCTTATGAATTCTTCATGTGTGTCTGTCTGTCTGGCTGTCCGTATGACACAGCCACTTTTTCCGAAACTATAAGAACTATACTGTTAAAACTTAGTAAGTAGATGTATTCCGTGAACCGCATTAAGATTTTCACACAAAAATAGAAAAAAAAAAACAATAAATGGGGGTTCCCCACTTTACTTAAAAAATTGGGTTTACTTAGAAATTTTTTTTTCATTAACCCTAGATAACTAAACATTCGTCTGGCAGACTACGCGACCCCTTGCATAAGTCTAGTTCACAAACTTTCGCGTACCCCCTGCTTGCACGCCTTTGTATACCTTCATAGTTAGAGTAAAAAGTGACACAAATGCGGCGTTTGCGCAAACAATTGTCTTTATTTGTGATTTATAACCACCGCGTCGTCTAGATGACGAAAATTTAGTTATAACAGGTGCAGATTTTCAAAGGTATCTAAATTGCATTTTATTTTATATTAGTATTTTTAAATAAATAAATCTAATAAATGTTTGTATTATAATTAGATAATATACATAAGCATACTAGGAAATAATATGAACTTCATAAAAACGGTTATTTTTTAATGACTAGAGTTTAATAGTAAGATGTCATTCATACTACTAATTGTTTTCAACTTTTTCTCATACACCTAATATTATTGATGGATTTATAAATGGAAACATATAACATGTCCTAGGCTGAAAGTAGAAATTCACGTTTATTAAGATTGATTACTCTGATAAAAGTAACAAGATAATTTAACTTCTGTGGTGATGACAAATAATTGGAAGGTTGAAAGTCAATACAATATCAGCATTGATACTAATGTCTCGTGCCAATCTTTGGGTTTTGAAGGTGATTTTTTAGTACCAAGTAAAATACAACAGAACCCAAATTATTGATTCGGATGATTTTATATTGTCAAACATGGAAAGAAACGTACTACATACTTCAGGTAGCATCCAACATGTGCTTTAGCAACTCTTCGATTTGTATCCAGTAAAGCTCATCATAAATGGTCATCTGCACCAAGATTATTCCTACTTATGTTATACGACGCGAATAACATCAAAAATAATAAAAAAATAGAAACACGGCGAGATTTTGTTTTGAAATTGACGAACAACCTCATGGAGCCTTGGTTGCGGCAACTTGTTCGGACGGTAACTTTGAGACGTGACATCAAGGTCATGATAGGAGATATCCTTGGTGAAATCATATGAATAATCTGCTCCATTTCCTTATGTATGAAATATTTCAAAAAAATTATACGTTTGCCTGTCGAAATTGCTAAGGAAGACCAAAAGTTGATGCCTTAGATGTAAAAATGCAATTTGTGGCACCCATAATGTAGATGTGTATAAAAGGTATGTGTCATCATTAGTATAAAATTATTTCGACTTGTCTCTATTCACAACGAGCACTTTATACGAATCACGTAACAATTTCTTCCTCACGTTAAATTATGTTGATAATATAAGATTTTTTAATGCGTAGTCCGCTAGACGAATGTTTAGTTATTGTGTAACTGCCAGAATAGTTTAGTTATCTAGGGTTAAACCATGTGGGACATGTGGGGTTATCTATGGATAGGTCTTTAAAAATGATATTGAGGTTTCTAATATTATTTTTTTCTAAACTGAATAGTTTGCGCGAGAGACACTTCAAAGTGGTAAAATGTGTGTCCCCCCCCTGTAACTTTTAAAATAAGAAAATGACAAAACTAAAAAAAATATATGATGTACATTACCATGCAAACTTCCACCGAAAATTGGTTAGAACGAGATCTTATAAGTAGTTTTTTTTTAATACGTCATAAATCGTAAACCGCAATTTCCCTTTAAAACTTTTATATTATGTTACTTGCTGCTACCCTTCATGGGCGAGTCCGACTCGTACTTGGCCGCTTTTTTAAAATAGGAAATAAAAAATTCTAGTGCCGATTAGTGTTTATTTTTGGCTTATGTCAAAATCAACAAGGTCAACCTACACCTTAGAGGGCCTACACCTTAGAGGGCCTACACCATAAGCAGTGCTTTTCGTTTTTTGAAGAAGGTGGGCTGGTACGAAAGCTTTGTAGAGCTGGTTTATCGGCTATATAATTTCACCATCACCAACCAACCAAAACTAATAGTTAAAAGTTATACATGCCTTGTCGTAAATTCAGCTTAACGAAAGTCACATCTAAGTTGACATCTAAAAACCTAGTCGTAGTTGCTTTATTAGTCAAAACAAAGTCAATAAACAGAGGCGATGTATTTACAATTTACATACAACGGTAATTCAATAACGGCTGATCATATTTTGCGCCTTGTCCTGATCGGAGACATGTTTTAGTGCTGGAAACAATGATATAGAAATCTCAATGTAAATTATTAATTGTAACATCCAAAAAAATCTGTGCTGTTAAAACAGCCAATATAGAGCTGCTGATTGCAGATTTTTATCAAAGACATGAAAAAAACTTTCTTTGTTCCACAAGATTGCAGTATAAATAATAGAATAGAGTATACTTATTTAAGTATAGTAGATTTAAAAAAGATAACAGTATTTTTATTTGCAAATTAGTGCTAAATACTACGCATTGAAACTCACTTGTTCGTACCGGTTTTATTGGAAATAATAATAATTTTACCGTTTTGGTGGCAAGCACCACCAAAAACTGGAGAGAACTGGATCACTATGGCCAAGGATATGAAAGATTGGTGGAAACAACAGCAGCTACCTATGACTGAGAATTTCCTGTTTGTAGCTAATGATGACATTAGACTTTTAACCATAACTTAATTTATACATGATTGTAATTGAGTGAATAACATCCAAATACACGTTTATTTATTATAAATACATACATACGATCACGCCTGTTTTCCACAGAGGTAGGCAGAGACTATAGACCTTCACTTGCTACAATCCTGACAGACCTCATTCGCTTTATCTACACTTATCAACCTCTTCATACATGCCCTTCGGTTACGGGTACTTCTTACCTCTCATTTAATAAAACAGAAAATTACTTTAAAATTGTTTATGTTATATCGAAGTCTTTTAATCTGTACTTTTACCTCTTTTGGTTTAGTGTTTGCACGCAAAGAGGTATCTTGAGAAAATATCACTGTCTGGCTACACGCCAAATACGAATTCCAATCAGGCTGAATGGTTTCCTTCAAACATCTAGGTAGTTATTATTTTAATGCTAATGCAAGTCTAAGTGAACTCGATATGGACGAAACAGGTGATAGAAATAGCCTTCCGACTTTCCGAGATGTTGAGATGAGAGACAACCATATTCTATAGTCTATAAAAATAATGTTAAAAAGAGCACCTACAGTAGTAGTAGTACCTACTAGAAAGAAAAACAATATTCTATATTTTTTGAGTTTGATAATAAAAAATGTGAAAAAACTAGGGTTGCCTACTTTATTACATAAACCTAGAAAGTAGCTCTTCCATTATTTTCACAATGTCTAATCTTATTTTTTTAGTAAATACTAGTTGACCCGGCGAACTTTGTTTCGCCCGTTCCCGTTCCTTTTCCCATATTTTCTCACCGTTTAAACCTTCCCTGGACTACGACAAACATTTCAAGACCAAAATTAGCCAAATCGGTTCAGTCGTTCTCGAGTTTTAAGCAGACTAACGAACAACAATTCATTTTTATTTATATAGATTTAGAATCATTCTACTAAGGCCGTATGTTAATCAAAACCACTGGTGACAGCTTTTCAAATTTCTGAGATATTTAAATAATCGTTTGAAGTGGAAAAAATAATTAAAAATGAAAATGGATAGGATGATGACATATTTTAAAATAATGATACAAAATTAAATGTGCTTGATAAATTATCGGACTGATACAACGTATAGTATAAATGTAACCCTAAAATTAATCGTAACTATTTTAGTAAAGCGACGCGGTGTCCACACGCCATAGAGTCATAAACTCTTTATTGACACAATAATATCAAAGTGCATGTCACATGCAGCAGACGCATCGTGCAAACGATGTATTGGATAACGTGAGGGGCTCACATTGGTTGAGTAGATATGTGAGCTGAGTGTAGTTACTTTGTACGTATTACATATTAATATGTACATCAATGTTGTAATCTGACAGGTAGTTAGTTCCACCTACATAAATTTACCTCCAACATAAATATATCCTGAACAATGTATTAAAGTAAACATAACATTTGACATGAATAAAAATAATACAATCTCAGTAGACTTCATGAGTATACCAGCTCTAATAGAGCTACCAGTCATCTAGATATACCATCAACCCGTACTAATCGGAACTTTCAAAACTTATTAGATAGTTTGACTCGTATGATTTTCCTACTAGACAAGAGTGTAATTAGGTCACATGCCTCTACTAGAGTTCCACTCGCCATTTGTTTGACTCGCTCATCTACCTAGACTAATATGAACTTTCAAAATAACTTTATCAAAGAGTAATATTTTTCTATTGGACAAGTGTACATTCAAATCACCGTTTCAATAAAAACGCAAAAACACAGTCTCTATTTGTGAAGGAATGAATAAGAGTATTATACACTCGCTATTTGACTCGGCCATTCAGCTGCACTAATATGAACTTTCTGTACTAGCTTATCGGATAGTTTGGTTCGTGTGATTTTTCTAATGGACTAGTGTGGAATCAGGTCGCAGTTACGACTCCGATAAGCTCGCGTGTAACTGAATTCCGCATTCTTTGATTTTAAAACAACATTGTTCCCAAGGACGTTTTAAGGACTGTGGTTTTACGAGTACAATAGAAAAGGTTTTTAAATTTAGCTAAAATACTTGGTAAATTATATTTAGTCATTATAAATGCAATAAAAAACATTTATCCCAATTTCTCTCCTGTCGGTATCATGTCCTCCTACTCAGATAAGGCCTTCTCCCTTGTTGTTCCACTCGTCCCTTTTGTTTTTTCTTGTCATCCAGCAATATACAGCGTGACTTTTTAAACACCAACCAAATTTTTGGAGCAATGATACTGAACTACTTTCTATAAAAATAGTTATTAAATAAAAAAATTCCGTCCACCCATATTAAATCCGTTTGGCTGAGCGCTGATTTGTATGGGAAGCCAACATTTTTTTTTCGTTTTTCGACAATTATTTTTATGAAAAGTGGTTTAGTATCATGGACTGAACTTGCTCCAAAAATTTGGCTGGTGATTAAAAAGTCAGGCTGTATTAATCATCTCTCCGTCTCTTCTTTGGTCTGCCTCTATTCCGATGGTCATCCAGCAGCCAGAAAGTAATAGTTTTAGCCCACCCTTCTGGACACATTCGGCAGACACGTGCCCAGCGCAGTTTCGCTTCAGAACCTTGTCTATAAATCGTACCAGTTTGCTGTATTCCATTGCTCTTTGGCAGTTTATTTACCATCCCAAAAAAATTGCTTGAATTTAAATATTCAATTTAAAAAATACCAAATCCGTCAAGCCTTTCTCGATAGATCAATCAACAACAACACGATAGAAATCAGTATTTGCCTTTTGCCTTCATATGTTAGGTTAAGATTTGACTAATAAAAACATTAAATTATGCAGGAATGCTAGTTAAGCTTAAAATACTCTTTGTTATCTCGAATTAACAAGCTTTAAGCCGTTAATTAAGCGATAATCTATGCGAATTTTATTGACTTTATTGAGAGCATAACTTGGTCCGACCATAAGCTTGATAAATTGATGCTCGGACTTACATTTACATAAAAATTGTCTCAGTTTTGTCATGTTAATTTTATGTATCAAAGCCTTAATTTATTTGAAATTAAATATACAAGTAATTATTTTTAAAGATTTTAACCACACGGCGACACTTGGAGTGGTCCTATTCTACTCTGCCGGGAACCCCAGGCAGAGTAGAATAGGACCACTCCAAGTCTTCCCGTGGATGTCGTAAAAGGCGACTTAGGAAACACAAGTTAAACAAAGCTAATAAACATAATGACACCTCTCCAACCAGTCTGGCCAGCGTGGAGGGTGTAGGCCAAATCCTCTGGCTATTTTGGCTAATATTTGGCTCTGGTAGTGCAGAAAGGGTCGTGCTTCTGCAGTGAAGACTAAAAAAGACCTGATGATGATGAAAATGATCATACTGTACTCATATACTATCTGATATTCATATAAAATATAAAATAACTTTTTTACGAGATTTTACCAAAAATATATCTACCATAATATATAATTGTCAATCGCCATCAATGCAAATAGTTCTTACAAATGTCCGCCCCCGAAGAAATCAGGTCTTTGACATTGTTTTTATAGATAGACGATGTAACTGTGAGCGATATCTTATCTCGGAAAACTTTGCTTGCGGCTCGTAAAACTATTGCATTAAGAACTTGAGTAGTACACGTAAAATGTGTTATCTACGTTAACGTATTGTCCCATGCAACGTTTATATCACTATTCGCCTAGACTAGCATAAATATAGATATACTGTCTAATCTATGTTATAGATTAAACTATTGCATTAAGAACTTGAGTAGTACACGTAAAATGTGTTATCTACGTTAACGTATTGTCCCATGCAACGTATATATATTATCACTATTCGCCTAGACTAGCATAAATATAGATATGCTGTCTATCTATGTTATAGATTTAGCTAAATGTTTGGCTAATGTTCAAAATTACAGCTAGAAGACAAATTTGGTAAAAAAATAAATTAAAATTGGATTTGATTAGTGAGTGTTTTGTTGAAAAATGTACTTAGGTGTCCGATTAATGACTTATTATAATACTTAAGCATATTAATATATATTTTTTTTTTAATTCTTAACGTTTGCCTTTACTAGTTCATAAATAGAGTTGATTTTGTTCAGTAAAAGGGGAAAAACGTTCACAATAAGTGCCAAATAAATAGATGTTTTCTTAATTTATCGATTTAAAAAATGATTTATTTTAAATATCGAAATATTATGTAACAGAGAGAAAACGCAGCAAGTTTAATGAGCACCTTTGAACCAGGTAATATCTGAGGCGGAATTTTTAATTCTTTTTAGATTAAATTAGTTAAATTTTAGATTACTTTATTATTTTTACGATTTTGGGTCTGCCTATGGAATAGAGATGTGGTAGTCAATGTCGTATAATAACGTCTGTATATATTTAATATGCTTCATAGAGTAAGCTCTATGAAGTATATAAAATCTAAATGCCATCAAACTCAAAAAATATTTAAAAATTTTATAAAACCTAAAATATCCGTATCAGAAATCACTGTCACCAACAAAAAATCTTTAGAAGTAAAATGTCACGTCAGATGATAAATCAATAAAAAAATAATTAACATTTTATTAGGAGCGAAGTGGATTCGCTGGATATGTATGTAGCTGTTAAAATCGCGAAATAAAATCGATTCATTATCAATCAGACATCCGATTGAAATAAAAAAGATCGATAAAAACATATCGATCCATCTACGTACCTATCGCCGTCAATAAATGGACGCGCGTTTGCATAAATTTCAATTTTAACGAATGAATACTATTACTTATGATCTACTTAATTAAATGAATACAATATGTTATTATGAACGGTATTTGCTTATTTGCTTTACCCTAATTTTTGTTGAAATGTACTTTACATTATTTAGGCTACAGATGGACAAACAGACAAACATAGACGTAAGGTATGTGGATTTGATCCCAGATTTATTTAAAAGACACCGACCGACTCACATAATCCTATAATTTCGGCTTAGTCTTAAAAAATAAATGCAAAAAAGCACTTTGCTCGTAGCCTTTGGGTCTTATAGCTCTGACTACTCCGTCAGTGATAAAGAAGTGATTACTATAAATTTTTATTAGGAAACTTTTTCGTTAAACTTAATCCCGGCATTACAAAAACTCTGCGTCCATCACACCCGCCCAATTGCCCCGTTAGAACTTAGAGATCGACATATTATATTATAGAAGGACAAATGAATCATTGAATTAAATATATAAGGACGAACCACACTGGTTGAGCTAGCCCCAAAGTAAGTTTAAACTTGTATTATGGGGATACTAAGTCAATGATACAGTATTTTCTAATAAATACACTTATAAATATACAGCTAAGACCCAGGACAGTTTGAAAAAGCCTATTTTCCATCTTGCCCTGATTGGGGATCGAATCCAGAACCTCCAGAGTAGCGGAATAGCGTGTTAACAATTTAACTTGCAAGAAAGAAAAAGTTTTTCAAGTGGACTACTTGAAAATAACACAAAAGATTAGATGAAAAGCGCTATACTACTCTACATAGAATAGGTAACTAATAAAACTTTACACATAAAACGATAAATACCTACCATACCTAATGCCCAATCTAAAGGCACAGAAAGCTGTTTTTTTTATTTGGATTCTTACATAAAAGTGAAATTATAAACATAATATAGCGACATTATAATACATGTAATTTTGTTTTATACTCTACCATAATAATTGATTTCATAAAAAAAAGTATACAAAACATCTACTAACCTGAACTTCAAAAGTTTAAATCACCACTGAAATTCATTCACTCGTTCACAAAACATCAATTTTAAGTTACTGGCAGGTTCGTGAAAAATAAAAAAAAGTTTGTGTTTTCAGTGCCAAATTTGAAAAACGTGCGTGAAAAACGCGTGTTCCGCGCGCCGCGTGCCGAGCTCGTGGTGACGTCGTCGTAGGCACGTCTGAGCGGCAATGGGTCCCGATATCGACTATACCATAGTATGAGTCGGCAAGTCGGCAACTAGCACATACTTCAAGCTTCAACTAGTATTTCTCTATTGTACGTACGCAGTGTACTTTCTGTACCTGTGTTCTGAAATTCGAGTGAGATCGATCAGTTACATCTTTGTCAGTATCTATATGACAAAGTATTTTATGAGATTAGTAAAAATGTTTAGTCTCTATAGCAGTTTATTTACCTACCATAGCGAAAACAAACATAATTTTTTAAAATAACTATGATCATAATTGTAGTTTTAAAGTATTATGTTTTTAAAAGCAAGTCATTTATTTAAAATACTTGAAATATTGAATGTAAATTGTTGACTGGCAGAGAACGCCATAAGGCGTTAAGTCCGCCATTTTTACACTTTTTTATGTGCAATCAAGTTTAAATAAATAAATAAAAAACAATTCTATTTTGATATATTTTAATGAACGTTTATAAAATGGTTTAGTTACCTACACATAAGACTATAATAAAAAAACTGTGTTTTAAAAGTTCATCTATACATGTGAAAGCTGAGCTACAATACTAATAATAATAGTAAGTAGGTATTTAAGAAATTTAAATTCGTTTTACGAAAGTTAGATGGCAGAGCAGTGTATGGACAGTCTCAGTACTTTATTTCTGGTCCATGGGTTAAAAGGCACATAATATCGTGAATCTAGTTATTAAGGTGAACATAGAAGCTTATCACCGAAGAAATTATCACCATATTTACGAGTTAACAATTTATTTGACACTTCAAGGTCATTTGCTTCTAATTCACCTTAAGATTATTTTGACAATCAAAAACTAGTTAGGTACATGCCTATATAAATATATGCAATTTCTTTGAAATTACAAAATACTGCCAAAATCTGACATGTCATTTAAAAATAAAAGCTAGACTATGCTTGTATGGAAAAGTCTAGCTAGGGCAAGGGGACTCTTAACACACTAAAAAGTGCCACTAAACTAGTCTACAGAAAAAAAGGAGTTCCGATAATCCTGGCTTGATGACGTCAAGGATGATATGCGTCACAATGGTCTAACAACCAAGGGTGCTTCAACAGTGCTAAGTGGAGAAGAAAAACAAAGCCTGAGAGCGGATCCCAGGCTTCGCACTTATTACACGAGAGAACTATCAAAGAAATCAAAGAATCAAATATTTATTCACTAATCAGACCTTTGCCGGCTTTTACACGTCAATAATTTTAGTGTACATTACATGTAATGTTTATTTATATTTAAATTATTAATAAATATAAACCAACATGGACTAAAAATAAACGAGCAAGTCGGACTCGTACATAAAGGGTTCCGTACCTCCGTACATTCTTTTAAAATGCTGAAAAAAACACGTTTCTTGTATGACGAACCCTATAATTTTTTTTTTTTTTTTAATTTTAGTATTTGTTGTTATAGTGGCCATAGTAATACATAACATAATAGGTGAAAATCTCAAGTATCTAGTTAATGTCATTACAAATATCGAGTTAAAAACGCTGAAAAAACACGTTTTTTGTATGACGACCCCCTTTAATTTTAACTTTTTTTTAAATTTTAGTATTTGTTTTTATAGCAGCCATAGTTATACATAATCTGTGAAAATTTTAAGTATCTACTTAATGCCGTTATAAATATCTAGTTAAAAACGCTGAAAAAACACTTTTTAGAGTTCCGTACCCAAAGGGTGCAAACGGGACCCTATTACTGAGACTCCGCTGTCTGTCCGTCTGTCCGTCTGTCTATCTGTCCGTCTGTCCGTCTGTCTATCTGTCCGTCTGTCAGTCTGTCACAGGGCTCTATCTCTTGAACCGTAATAGCTAGACACCTGAAATTTTCACGGATTATGTATTACTATGGCCGCTATAACAACAAATACTAAAAATAAAAAAAAAGTTAAAAATTAAAGGGGGTCGTCATACGTTTCTACGAACATATATTTTGTATGACGACCCCCTTTAATTTTTAACTTTTTTTATTTTTAGTATTTATACGGAATACGTTGAATCAAGAGAGAGTAACAAAGGAGTTCCGACAGTCTACAATACTTACAGGTATCACTAACATCTATTGTATAATGCAAAAAATGATTCTTGATTCTTGGTATTTTATACCAATAAAACTTGGTATGTTAAAGTAAACTCGACACACGAGTCGAAACACTGAAATCACGTCGCGTCTCGGAAATTAATAGAGACATTGACGGATAGGTGGGAAATGGGCAACTTCAATCAAATGTTCTCATGCTAAATCGGAACGAATCTGTATTGGCCCGCGTGTGTATAGTTGCAGGGTTACCAAACTGTTGGAATTTTTACAATTTTCAAGATTATAATTATTATAAAAAATCAGTAAATCAAGTACGTTTTTAGAAAATTTAAACATTTGGAACTAAAATGTTGTTATTTTCAGACATATCCAAATGTTTCCAAAATGTTACGGTGATGATTATCAGATTAGCCCACTCCATATTCGCACGGTGTATTTATTATTCATAATCATAATTCTTTATTTGCATAAATGTAGGTAAAGATAGGTACATATTAATCTTCCTCTTGAAATACTCTATCTATTGATGCAAACCGAATTAAAATCTGTTGTGGAGCTTTAAAGATCTAGGCGTACATACATACAGAGGGAGAAACGGCGGGAAGGGACAATGATTTATTTATACTAACTATGTATTAATAAAAATATCCTTTCTTATTTTTTTTCAAGTATAAAACTTTTTGTTTTGGTACTCAACCTACTCAATTTAAGATTTTAAATCATTTTCATTAATGTAACTAGTTTTTACTAATTCTGATGATTTTATTTTTCAAAATCTATTTTTTTTTGTTCCGGATAAGTACAATTATAAATTCTGAAAATTTTCGGACATAAGTCAACCATAATAATACTAAGCAAAAACTGACAACAATTTTCAGCCAGTAGATACCAATAAGCATTAAACTTAACTGTATATTAGCTTGTGTATTTTATAGTTTTCATGTCAGTGGTAATTTTATGAGGTGTGAAAATCTCATTGAACCTTAGTTCATCATTCCAGAGGTTTATGTCTGCTAAAGTATACAACATTATTCCTTTAATGGTGGTCTGGGAGATAAGGAAAAACTTAGAACTGGCTTCACATGGAACATACATACTGTCACGCCTGCTTCCCACAGGGGTAGGTATGCATAGACTAGACCTCCACTTGCTACGATCCTGACAGACCTCTTTCGCTTCATCTACACTCATTAATCTCTTCATACATGCTCTTTGGTTACGGGTAGTTCTTACCTCTCCTTTAATAAGACGTCTGCAATCTGATCGCAGAGTGTTCGCCGAGGCCGACCCTGTCTCGCTCTTCCTTTCACTTTCTTTCGCCTTATAAATCATCCATCCTTTCTACATGCCCCAACCATCTTAACATCCAACCATTTTTTCCATTTCTCCTAAAATGTGCCAGGCGCCAGCTACTTCTTTCCGCACGTACTTTATAGAAAAAAACCTAAATAGTGGTACAATTCGTTCGCGCTAAGTTTGCCGGTCCGTGGTATGCGCGTCACTTCCCGTCAGCGGCGCGAACGGTAGTAACTGTATGTTTTAGTTAGAAACGATGGTAGGTGGAGTAAGGCCATCAGTGAGTGGTTGGTATGGTACCCCAGAAATGGTAAACGTAGTGAAGACCGCCCGGGGGCTAGATGGATTGACGAAGACAGGCAAGTTGCTGGAAAGAACTCGATTGCGATGACCAGGGACGGAACCAGAAGGCGCAGACCGAAGGAGGCTTATGCCCAACAGTGGGTTTATGGAAGCTGAAGATGATGATGATGATAAATCATAATTAGTGATCCAATCAGAACCCGTGTGGTTCCGCGTTAGAATAGGACCACTCCATCTCTTCCTGTGGATGTCGTAAGAGGCGACTAAAGGACTAAGGCATTCCCAAGGAGGGTTAACGTCGGGCGGTGGCCGATTGTAAAACTTTTCGCACAAATACATTCCCAAAGAGGGTTGACGTCAGGCAGGCGGCCGGTTGTAAAACTATAGCCAAATCATTTAAAGTGTTCCGGATATTTCTTCTCCATTTTACAAGGTCTTTGGCATCCTTGGGTGACCACTGACATGCATATTATATTTGAAGAAGAAAAAGCGGGAAAGCGCACTCCGGGCTCCGAAGCAGCACAGCTGAGGATGCAACCGGGAATGCGCTTAGAATAAGTGATCTAATCAAAACACAAATTAAAAAAGATGATAAACATAAATGAGACCTCTCCAGTCAGTCTGGCTAGCGTGGAGGGTGTAGGCTTTGGCCTACTGATTGCTTTGGCTAATATATGGCTCTGGTAGTACCTAGAGGGTCGTGCTCCTGCTGTGGAGACTAAAAAATGCCTGATGGTGATTATCATCCAAACTAGTTCAAACAAAAACAACCTTACTAATTGATATAAGCGGGTCACTCACGTATAATAAAAATCAGGCCGACATTTTTCGACAGATGAGGTCGAAACATGTCGGCCAGTAGCTGATTTTTTTTAAATATTATAAATATTTTTAATTACATATACTGATGTTTACATAAAGTAAAGGTTTGATGTCCCTTTTAGTGTAGGTATGTCAAATTTAAATTGGTTGAATATTCAGCATAAATATATATAAAAAATTTGGGTGCAAGTTTATTTAATAAATATATGATTTCAATTGGGATTGTCTATGTTTATATACTAGCACTTAATTTATGATGAAAAGTTTCACATAGCGACACACGATCTTAACATATGTAAAACTTCCACAAAGGACTGATAACATATAATGTATTTTCATCACAGGCTACGCAGGAATTCGAAAAGATTGTTCCACTTTTTTACAAAAAAAAAAGTACTTATGATTAAAATAGTATTTATGATTTAATAAATTTTGATTGAAAGCTAGAAGTTGGTAGAGGGTCGAGTGAGGATAAATTGTATCCGACCCAAAATGTCGTGAAATGGCGCCAGGGAAGTACTGTAAGGCTCGTGCTACACTGAATTAGCAGCGACAACAAGGCATTATAAACTTTAAGTACAATGTCATAAGATATAAAAACGCTTGATATAATAAACGGGGCGCAAACGCTCGAGCCGCCGCCGCCGCGCCGCGTATCATATGTCATTGTACTATTTGTACTATTATGTATTCTGTGATTGTACGTAAAGTTTAACGTTTTGTTAATAAACTGCTCGTCACGTCGCTGCTAATTCAGTGTAACGCGAGCCTAAAAGTCTATGGGCATGAAATAGGAAAAATAAAATTTCATTGTTAGGCACGACTTTTGAGTAGATTAAGTACCACGTCATTCTATGATAAAAATCCGAGTTAGGCAATCACTGCGACAATGACCATAAACATAAACCCAGTCATATTTGTACCCAATAGACTCAGAAAATCGCGAGAAAAGAGGTAAGTTTATTAGCCACGAAACACTTGAGTTGTTTTCATATATGGCAAGAATAGAGTTTAATATAAAAGAGAATAATAGTACATATAGGACCGAATACCTCGAAAGGTCTTATCTCCCGATTGTCATTTTTTTACAGTGCAATTACGAGAAGCTGTGACTCCATTAAAGGTACACAAGTTAACAACCAATAACATTTCGTCATTGACAAATCGAAAGAGATAGAAATAGTATATCTATTGACATCGGAATCCTATTAAAATATTTGTAAATTGGAAGACAGATAAAATATCACAAAGCCTGTGCAAGAAACGGAGTTTCTTTCGGTGATTCTTCTCAGCAGTGGTCGTTGCGAAACGCTACTATCGGTATCTTTTTTTTTCTTTAATATAATTAATAATTAAATATATTAAACATTACACGTAAACATTATTGTAAACTTATTGATGCGTAAAAGTGCCTTAAAAGGCCTTAATAATTAATAAAATTTTAAAAGATTTAAAAATTATTTGTCATAACACAACACATCCTTGCTCAGCATCAATAGAGTCTGAGCCTTACTGAAGTAATGCCTTTACAATGAATTGTAAAGGCTTTCTTGAAATTTCTAATAAACGTGATTTTATGATTATATTATGGTACTTGACACTCCCGATACATAACGAACTAATAGGGCTAACACGTTGTAAACAGAGGAGCTGAGAATTTAGAACATTGGTCTTATGTTCATTAGTTCCTTTGAATGTATCTGAAGACATGATATGTATGAACATAGCGATCTTTTGTTCTAATAGATCAATGACCTATCTTTTCTTAAAGGAACTTTATAATATGTCAATCTTTGCATAGAACGGTAGCCCAGGTTCTTCTGTTAATAACTTAAACGTTTAATAACCTATTTTTGACCTATCGAGCAAAGCCTAGTTTCGAGATTGACCAAAAATGCTATGCTTTGGTCCGCCTGTCTGTTCTCGACTACAGGTCACATTTTTCAACCGACTTTGACAAAAATTGGCACACAAGTTCCTTGATTTATTTAAATTTTTTAATTGATAGCGATTTTTTAATGGCTTCATTCTACAAGTAATTGCAAAAAAAAAATCGAAAGGGAAGGGAGGGAGGAGGGAAAATGGACGGATTTCACTGAAATGGCTTTGCTAAGCTAGGGGATAGAGGAGAGTGTCGGTTATTGCATAAGAGTTATATATAAGAGCTTGCGAGGTCTACTGTTCTCACAGAACCACTTGTGTAGATATATATAAGAGCTTGCGAGGTCTACTGTTCACACAGAACCACTTGTGTAGATATAATAGGTAAAAAACGCATCGCTGCTCTTGGAAAAGTTTTAATATCAAATTTCACGAAAAATGGAGGGCAAACATACGTTAATAAAGTGTGTCAAAAGTAAAATGCTTTCCGAAGCGCTTTTCACCATTTTTGTAAGATAATCTGTTGAATTTGGTCTGTTTCCACACAATAATTGATTGTCACATGACACGTGAATGACAGGGTCCGACGCTTTAAGAGCACCGGTTTGTTCCTCGTTGCTCTTTTATCATGAGTAAATTGGTATTAAACTATTGAGTGTGCTGTTGTGGCCAGTCAAGAATATGATCAGTCTTCTTCCTATGGATATCGTAAGGGGGGTGAAAAAAAGCCTAAGAATAAATAATTAGAATAAGCAATGGTTTCTTCTTTGAATTCCTTTAAAAATAGGATTAAGTAATTAATTTTATGAATGTTCCTGATTTGGATTGAGTTTAACATAAATTATTTTTGTATTATACATAGTAATTAGGTTTATATGTATGAATATATGTATTATATGTTTATTGTAAATGTATAACGCCTAACAAAATATACTGAAACAATTTTAAGGGTAGATTCAGTCCATGATACTGAGCAATATTCCCCAAGGAACATATATCGAAATATAAAAACCAATTTTTTGTATTCCATAGAAACTTGGATCAGCTGATCGATCAACTTGTATGGGGAATATATTTTTCATATTTAGATATATGTTCCTTGCGGAAAGTTGTTTAGTATCATGGGCTGAATTAAGCCTTAAAATAGTTTCAGTATATTTTGTTAGATATATATAGATAAGTATATATGTTAGATATATTATTTATATTTTATTTAATTTTATAAGTAAAAGGCTGGTCGAGGTATCGGGTGACCAGAGGGCTGGCAATTTTTTAGCACAAACATTAAGCATTGCCATCCAACGTGGCAATGCTGCCAGCCTTCTGGGCACTCTCCCGCAAAGCAGAATTTGCGGGATATTTTTTATTTATAATAGTTTATACTTATAAGTAATTTATTTTTAGTATTTAAGTTGTATTAAGTTTTTTTTTAGTTACTTAGTTTTAGTTTAGTTATTATTAATTATTAGTGTTGTACATGAACTCATATTAAAATATATGTTAGACCCTGTATATCAATTGTTACGTTGTTCGGAGAAAAAAGTTGCATCTTAATAATAAGGGTAACAAAAAACTTACACGAAATTTTTGTAATTTCTTTAATGTTTTCAACACCCATACTTCCGGTAGGTATTTTATAAAATTTCGATAACCTGGGTCGATAAAATAATTCTGCGTAATTATCTAACCTCCTTAAAGCATTTCACGACAATCTGTTGGTTGAGAAATGCGACCTGTAGGCGAGAACAACTGAAAAACTGGAATTCGGACACTCGAAAGAATTTTTTGCTGAAGCTGAAACCGAGACCTTCCTTCGCTTCATGTATATCGCTAACACTTTTCGAAAATAGTTAATAATACTAAAATAATTGTCGCCAATAAGCCTGATATCGCGCTGATATTGTCCCGATAGTCGTATCGGCGAACGGTCTTATAGCGAAGAGTCTTGACCAACATCTTAAGACTCTCTCGCTAGATGGCTGGGTCAAGGGTCAGATTTAGAAGGCAGTACTCCTGTACACGGCACGTATTGTCAGGAGGTTTCTCTTTCTGTGGCTTCTGTAGCTTGGGCCTTGCCCCGCTGCCAGCGGGCGGCTAGGTTAGGTTTTTGTAAATGTTTATATTTTGTAGTATATTTCATATTTTACTTTTAATAAATGTTTTATACCAACCTAACTTAAGTATTCAAATAAATAAAGAGAATAATAATAATAATTTGTTTAATGCACTCAGTATTCCAATAATTGACATTATTTTTCATGAGATCTCAAAACTTTCGAAATACTGAAAGTATTATTGTGGTTATTTTGAAATGAGATCTTATTTTTCATAATAGTCAATTAGCAGAATCCAAGAGATCAAAAGAGAAGTGTTCAATGTCAACTCGAGTAGGTTGAAACTCGAGCAAAGACAGTCAGTTCACACCACGTTCACACGCGGACGACGCGACGGTAATCGAATGCGCAGTATCATTTATCACATTCGTTACCGAATTCTTGCCCGTGACACCTAAATATAGATGATTAGCTTACAGAATCATAGGTACATACCTACAAATATGAGTTAAAGCAAACTTTCCTTTCCTAATGAAATTTCTCTTTCAATGTGGTGCAGTTCAAATGTCAGTTCACTTTCGACATAAACTGTGTCTCAGTTCCAAAACTTATAAGTTCCTTGTGACATCCCTTTTCTGTACCAAATCATTAGAGAATTTCGACACATATCGTCTTTATCGTCATAGGACCTAAATCCTAATTTAATCCTAGATACTCTGGGAATTTAGGATGACTGAACATGGTCTACACTAATGTAACTATATCTTAATCTAAGATTCCATGTTTACTAGCACCAGTGTAGAAAACGTCATTGGTAAATGTTTTACTGATCTCAGAAGCCTAGACATGATCGAGATCCAAGCAGGGCCAACTTCTTAACCCTTCAAGTATGTGTCGACCGGTATATGTCATATAGGTCGCTACTTATATTATATCAGGAACATACCAATAATGTCGCGAATGCTGGGCGACCGCATCAGAGGTGCCGACGTAGTGACGCCGCGACACGCTGTGTGCATAACTGCACAGGGAATGAATGGAGTCGATATTATGCTTTAATATTATTTATTTTCTTTTTTATTTGCAGCAGTATTGCGAGAGCATCAAAGGTGCCTATGTAGTTACGCCGCGATACGCTGTGTGCTGCTGACTGAATTGGGAAAACAGTGGAATAGATGAAACCTTTTTTTCAATTTGTAAAATAACCAACTGGTTTTAGATTTCCTAAATTCGCTGAAGGCGAGAGACAATTACCATTTTCTTAGATATATAAGTATATTGGTCTAAAAGTCTCGTCGCCGTGGAGCCCAGTAACAATCAAATTGATCATTTGCATTAGAAGCTATTAGTTATAGTATAATGTCAACACAATTTTTTTTACAGGTTATTGATATAAAAATTAAATTTATTGTTTTATCCGTACTTGTCAATCATAAAAACTAAAATATCTATAAAAACAAAAATAACTTGTTCAATTTACTATAAAATGTCATATTTTTTAAAAACAACCGTCTCTACGTTTCTTGTGTTCTTGATTTCGCCTTAATACATTACACGCATAAAGCTAGTCGGTGATAGCTAATTTTCCTTTTAAGATATTGACGTTGAACTACCCATGTACCCCTACCCATACGTACCTACTTATACACAACTTACTCCCGTACTTTAGTCCACTGTAATATATTCAGTACAACTTTATATTATAATTAAATAACAGAAAGTTGATGATAACTATGTACTAACAAGCTTTTAAATTAAAAAATATCACCTTGTTTAATTTAAATTATCCTTACGTATACGAAGGCAGGTAGATGTAGATAAGTTATGGTGGGTGAGAAGATCGACAAGTAATCAGAATATAGGTAGTGATGGGTCGTTAGCTGCATCGCCTATAAACATGATTAAAACCCCGCACTACCTATTTTGCCATAACTTTTTCTATTTAAGCGAGGTTGCCTGGAAGAAATTGCTTAGCGATAAGGCCGCCTTTTGCGCATTTCCTAATTTTTAAGATTATGTCCTGTATTTTTATTTTATGCAATAAAGGGTATTGAATTGTATTGTATTAAAAATTTCACCCACTCCTTCGATCAGCTTTTACGATCTGCATGGGAGAAGAAGCAGCTGGTACATTCTAAATTTTGTCTTTTCTTCCAGACGCTGGTCTTCTTAAGGTTTTTCTCAGAGATCCTATTATCGCACTGAAAACACAATTTTGACACCTCAATTCATGTTTTTTTAATTTGTGCAGGGTCGCGATATAATATCACGTCTTTATCCCAAACGGGGCAGACAGAGCCCAGAGCCACAAAATTAAAGGTGACCTTTAAGTCATTGGTGGGAGTTAAGAAGTCATTATTGCAGCCAGGATTTAGGAAAAAGGCTGAAAATACGGGTATTATTCATCGACCAATGTGCGTTATTTATAGATCACACAACATTCTTACAATTGACCTGTAGTCACTGTACACAATCGTATTGCCAATTAAGCGAATCAGATCATCGTCACAAATAGCATTTCTGCCGATTGGGAGAGTGAATTATCAACGGCCATTACTTACATTATCACTGATTCGGTTAGCACGTCTTCTCAATGATAGCAACAGCTACCAAACGCGCCGATCGCATAAATTGTTTAAGAAAATAGACCGCCCACGGTCTCGCGAATCTTGGGGCTTTAAAATGACGCTTGTTTGTCAGAAAGTAGTCAATGCATACAGGTTGATTTTACACCCGTTAGCTCTTATTGAAATCTTGTAATCAGAATCATTAATAGAACACAAAAAAGTAAGAATTTTTTTTTCTCCGAATTTCTAATAAATGGCTAACCTACTGACTCTACTATACGCACCGCCGTAGACCTCCCCGCTCGCCGTCCACCCCGCCCGCCTCGAGTCCGGTACCAGGTGGTGACATTCAAATGGGAGATTTTTAGTATGCATTTGTCTTTTACTTTCTTTTATCGTCATTTTAGAGCAAAATTAGGAGAGTGAAATTAGATAGAGCAAAATCATATCTTTTTACTTTCTGTTGCGTAATTTTAGAAAAAAAAATAGTAGAGCAAAATAAGATCGTAGTTTTTTACTTTCTTTTGGCGTCATTTTAGAGCCCCATTGCCTAATTTAAAGATGACAGTTCTTACTACTGTACGTGTATAGAGATGCAATTAATTTAATAGGCCAAATCGCTGATCGAGGATAGCTGGCTCACAAATTATAGAATATAAGATAGATATTTCTTCTATGATGGCATGGGAGAAAAGAAAAAACTTAGAATATACCAGCTGATTCTCTTTCCGCGCATATCGTAAAATACGATGCGGCTAGCAACCCATCACCACTTTTTTCATCTTCTCGCCCACCATCACGCTAAGACTGGCCTTTGAGTCTTACGGCCTGAGGCTCTGTTTGCTTAGAGCCGCTAGACCCAAAATGCTCTGTGTGCCTCATTAGGGAAAAAGACGTGATAGTGTATGTAGTTGAATCAGCATATGAGATATCTTATGAATCGTGAATTTATACAAAGTTAAAAATGTCCTGTCGTCGATCCCTTCACTTACGATATAAGAATCGATACGTGAACAATTTTTACCATGGAACCAACTCCGAAATCACGAAAATCATTGCTGATCGAATGATACTTCTTCTTCATCGTCTTATATATACAATGTCATCAAAATTTCACAATATAACATGTTAAGCTTGAGAACGAGTGCCAAATACAATTAACAGAAATAAGTAATCGTCCAGTGCGAACTGGTACGTTGTACTGTCCAGTATTCGACATTTGTCCTGAAGATGATATAATTAGATTACAACCTGGTTAGCCCAAGCTTCTTTATCTTCATCTTAGCGCATTCCAGGTTGCATCCTCAACTGTGCTGCTTCGGAACCCGGGGTGCAATTTCTCGCTTTTTCTTTTCCAAATATAAAATGCATGTCAATAGTCACCCAAGGATGCCACAGACTGCAAAATGAAGAAGAACAGCCGAAACAGTCTAAATTATTTGGTTATAGTTTTACGACCGGCCGCCTGCCTGATTTTAACCCTCTTTGGGAATGCTGAATGATCTAATGATACGTATCTTAAGGAAATGTGTGAATCAGCTCAAATTTGGCCAACATTCCTCAAATGAGAAGAAAGGAAGGGCGCTAGTTCAATGAAGCTAATTTTATTTTACATTAAAACATCCTAAATGTATATATAATATATTATTATCTGCTACTCCAGAACCAATTGTCACTTGACTGTTAGTCACATGACGTATAAAGAGTCACATCACATCATCATCATCCGAGAGTATTCCTGTTTGCATCCTCAGCGGTAACGCTTCAGAGCCCGGGGTTCGCAACCAAACCTGGGTAATTTGACGAAATTACTGGTTTTTACACAGAGCGACTGCCGTCTGACCTTCGCAACCCAAAGAGTAGACCAGAACCAATCCTAGGATAGGTTTAAACAAACGCTATAAATGGCGTTCGGGTCCCACAAATTTACGTGCCTTTCGAAGCACTTCTGAACGCGAATCCCGTGCTTAAACCACCTAATAACCTGAAAGGCGATTCAAGCCTGTAATATCCTAACCAGACGGGAAACATTTTTTCACAAAGTATGCTTCCCATTGGGATTTGAACCCAAGACCTCCGGATCACAAGGCAAACGCTGACCACTTGACCACTGGACGACGGAGGCAGTCTCAGAAAAGTCACATCTGTTTTGTCTTTATTGTATAAATGGTTGTTTATGATGCGGTTGAATCAAAGGAACTGATAAGATTCAGATAGCCGTTCAGAGCTTATGAATAATTATTTGAATGGCCGTTTGAGTTTTAGGTGCTATTGAGCCGATTAGCAATCAATTTGGTACGTGTCTTGCAATTAATTATTATCATTTTTATGAAGAAAAAAACATACAAAAATTTATAAATTAACATCATAGCAATGATCATCGCTATAAACGGAGCCTTTCGACAGGACTTTCGGCAGGTTAATCATGAATTTATAATGGAACTAAAGAGAGTAAGCTAAATACAAAAGAAAATTGTAGCTTTGCAGGTCCTACGCGTTGAAAAGCATTATGTTATCCATCTTTTTGGGTATGTACCACGTCTTTAACTAAAAAATACAGTACTGGTCGCTCTGAGAGATGTACACCTTAAAAATCTTATTTTGCACAGCTAAATGTTATTTTTTACGTTTCCAACACAAGGGCTCCACCATTTTGAAAAATTTCCAAAAATGTAAGCAAAAAAAACACCACATAATTATCGAACTTGCTCACAAAAACTCACGAAAAATGCGACTTGTACAGGAAACAGCCAAACAGCTGCACAGACATATGTAAGCATTTTTTCCTGAAACTAAGACGCTTTGCGCTTGCTCGATCAATTAGTTTTTTTAAGCAAAAAAGAAGATTCCACGACTTCCTTGGCAAAAATTAGAATTTTGGCCAAAACTGAGCTGTAATGCCATACAGCTAGAGGTTTTGTCAAACAGCGGATTATACAATCACATAGCGACATATACAATACACATACTCAGGTAATGATAAAGAAAGCCACAGATCACATATTTAGAATCCTCACCTTCGGCTCGCCAGATGATAATAGAGACAGGTTGCTTGTCGTATTGCCCATTGACATACCTTGATTTATTTTCGTTTATGAGGTAATCTTAAATCTACCTGCAAAGGAAGAACTTATAGAAATAAACTAAATTACTCTCTTCCGCGATTTACTCTAGCCACGTCTAGCACGGTCTATGTTCAAGTCTAGCTCACGACAAGGCTCTATCGTCGACAGTGCTATTAAATAATATTTTAAATATATTACCCACAGACAATAAAATACATGGACGATGCGCATGACTGCCTGAAGCCAGGGACAACAATGGGACATAGCTCTGCCTTCGTTCTGTATATCTATATAATAGGATACATGTTACCGTCTATTTGTTATATTATCTGTATTGGAAATGACGATTTGTGTGGGAGGTCTCTTCACATTTTCGTCATTATAAATAAAAAAGATTTTATTTCCTACAGATTTACTGTAAAATAATGTTAAAACATTCTATGTCAGCCGCTAATGCAATCATTTACGCTAATGCGTAAGCCCACTTTTAATATTGTGGTTAATATTTGATAAAATGTTATATACCTACTAACGTAGCATTTATTTAAACAGAAAATTTTATTGTCTTTAGTTTAGTTACCAAATTCGAAGTATGGACGAAAATGCGAATCATTTATTTATTTATCAATTTATGTACACGGACAATATATACAGAGAATACATAAACAAAAAATTGTGCAAAGGCTCGTACTTATCTTAAAAGAGATCTCTTCCAGTAGGCCCGTGAGATGATCATTTTATGGATATGTAGCTATCACTATTTCGATATCTTTTTCCACCTTCTCACCCACCATCACTCTAAATAAACGGGCAAGTGCGAGTCAGACTCGTACATGAAGGGCTCCGTACCACCGTACAATGTTTTAAAACGCTGAAGACACACGTTTCTTGTATGACGACCCCCTTTAATTATTAACTTTATCTTATTTTTAGTATTTGTTGTTATGGTGGTCATAGTAATACATAATTGGTGAAAATTTCAGGTGTCTAGCTATTAGGGTTGAAGAGATAGAGCCCTGTGACAGATGGAGTTAAAAACGCTGAAAAAAGCACGTTTCTTGTATGACGACCCCTTTTAGTTTTTAACTATTTTTTATTTTTAGTATTTGTTGTTATAGCGGCCACAGTTATACATAATCGGTGAAAATTTCAAGTATCTAGCTATTACTGTTCAAGAGATAGAGCCCTGTGACAGACGGACAGACAGACAGCGGAGTCTCAGTAATAGGGTCCCGTTTGCACCCTTTGGGTACAGAACTCTAAAAATGGGTCTTGCGGCACTGGGCTCTGTCTGCTTAGATCCGCAAAACCCAAAATGCTGTATGCCCCATAAACCCCATAATATAGTGTATGTGTGTGTATGTGTCGCAGTTGAATGGTATAATCCGCTAATTTGCTAAACCTCTAGCTGTTTGGCATTACAGCTCGGTTTTGTAAAACAGCGAACCCTAATACGCGGAATGGAATGAACGCCTTGTATTCATCCATGCGGCTAGAGAAGTTGTTGAACAATTCTATCTAAAGAAATTATATACAATTAGAATGCCTACAAAGTGGCAATGGTGAGCGAGCGAAGCGAGCATGCCGCGGTAGCAACCGGCGAGTGCTAGAAAAGTTCTATCCATTTTACTAGGTTAGGGCAAACCTATAGCAATAAAAATCGTGGAATAGTTGTCTGAAAAATGAAATTCGATGTCGAAAAAATTTGTATTCTAATAGACACCCAGTTATATTTCATTATGGTAACCCTACACCAAGTCCTTATCATGCATGTGTCGCAAATGGATTGTTTAACGGTTTCGTCAAACAGCGGATTACCGCTACTGTTTCACAAAACCGCTAGCCGTTTAGAAACGTGGTTAGCGGTTTAAATAAACGTAACACGTAGCGCAATCTTAGACAATCCAGCTGAACGATATTCGGATGTTTAACAAAACCGAACTGTAATGCCAAACAACTAGAGGTTTCGTGAATTAGCGGTTTATACCATCCAACTGCGACATACATATATATATTATAGGTGTGCATAACTTTATTGGCATGAGTCAGAAACTAGTACAGACATCTGCCTTTAAAACACTCATTCTCTTTCGCCACACTTATTTATCTTTCACCTTTCACCTTACAGCTTGATTCAATATCCCATGATCTGAATACTGGTGATTGAGTCCAGCCGCAAAGTTTCGATCTGCGTGGTTGTACCGCGACCACAAGTGACATCTGATGCTTTTGTATTAAGTATTTGCATCAATCAATTGAATCTCATCATGTATTTAATTTTTTACATCAAATAAATCAACAATTTCATCATAAGTACTGACTGCATATCAAATTTACTAGGTTAGGGCAAACCCATAGGTTAGGTTATGTTAGAACTGCGACCAACACACGCACGATTGCTAGGAAAGTTCTATCCAATTAACTACGCCACAAATATAAATTGCAGTTTGTTTAGTAATGTTTTCAGTTCAGTATTTTGCTGTGCAATCAGTAATTTTGATTTGCGTTTAAATACTACCCTTATTCGTTTAGTAAAACAGTTCTGCAAATACTATTAAACAGTATACTAAATTTTGATTTATTTAGTGTGCATATTTAGTGTGCAATTCAGTATTTTTGGTGAAACTTTAAAATATTAAAAAAAAGGGAATATATATATACAGATATCGATTTAAATACATGCCTTTTAAAAAATTATAAATCGTATAGGAAATACAAACGTATTAAGCAAAATGTATACCTTTCTTCCATGTTAGTCTAGGAGAAAGAAAAAGCTTAGAATATACCAGCTGCTTCTCTTCCTGCGCAGATCGTAAAAGCCGATCGAGGGAATGGGCGGAAATGCAAATCATAATAGAGCCGCAAAACGCAGAATGCTCTGTTTGCTCCATAGGCATAAAGACGGAATAGAATGTATGTACGTATATATACCTTCCTATCACGAAAGTATTCATTCATGTCTGGTGTTTGGTAATTATTGTCTAATACTGTGTAAATGAGTTTCTTTCGGCGTTTCTTCTCAGCAGTAGTAGTCGAGAAACGCTCGTATCGGTAGCTTTTCTTATATATATAATAATTATTTAAATATAAATAAACATTATTACTACACGCACGTAATATACTATAAAAAATCTAATGACGTGTAAAAGTGCCTGCAAAGGCTTAATTAGAATTAGATTCTACTAAAAAAAATTACAAAAAACTAGCAAAAAATACTTACTGTAAAAGTTAGCAAACCTTAATTACTCGTATGATAAAATACACCTTAAAACATTCCATTAAAATCCAAATTACAAAATCACAGTTCAAAATTTAGTCCAGTTTAATAAATTGTTGTCGGAATCTGACCACCCTAATTTAAGCAGGATGTGATTTATGTATTTATCTCTTTCTATTGTAATCAATATAGACGATATGAAAAGGATAAAAGTAGATAAAGAGATTTATAGCGGATAAAGGATAGGAAGAATTTTATTATCGTTTGGACTGTATAGCTTTTGTATGACACAATTTATTGCCGTTGACAGTTTTTTATTTGATCCTTACCTGATTTGAAAATTTAAATAGTACACTGATAGAAGAATTATATTTATTTGGATTTAATTGATACCATTACGCCTAATTGTACTTAAAAAATTGGTTGCATTTGTAGTAATTTTAATTAACAACTAGTGCCTCTGTGTGCTGAAGACCTCACAATTTGTCTTTGCATACAAACCCCCTGAAGTTCGAGGAAAAATTTGCATCTTAAAAAGGGTAACAAAGAAAATGTATGACTTTTTAAATATTTTTCGAAATGACTGAGAATATAAGTATGTAATTTTTTACGTTTTTAGGGTTCCGTACAAAAAATGAAAAAACGGAACCCTTACAGGATCACTCGTGCGTCTGTCTGTCCGTCCGTTTGTCACAGCCAATTTGCTCAGAATCTACTGGACCAAATCAGGTGAAATTTGGTAGGATGGTGTGATCCTATGACCCAAACACATATGTATGTACAACATAAATAAATATTTTTTTAAAAATAAGGGTCATTTTCTGGGGATAAATTAGGAAATTGAAAAAAAACGTTTTGTAAACCTTACTGTGTCATATATTAAATGAAAGTAGGGGCTCGTTATGAGGATTTCAAATATATTTTTGTTATAATTAAAAAATAAATAATTTTGATTTTATTCATGAAAGAAGACGAAAATTGAAAAAAAAATCGTACAAGCTTTAGTTGAGCGGCCTAAGAACTAATCAATACAAATGTTATTACAGCCCAAACTCGTTGGGGTTGCGTCGTTTTATTACAGGGTTCCTATAACCACCTTCCGGCTCCATCATTAGATCAGCGTCTTGTCATAATAATATTGCATTGTCATCTGATTTACAGTAGCAAACATAATTTCATTATAATCGGAAAACAAGGTGGCTCAAATTTAACTTGCAAGATTTGACCCAGAAAAGGACAAACAGGGCAAGCTAAATACCTTAAAGCTTGTAAAATACGGCCATAATAAAAGTAAGGTATACCATACAAGTCGTTAATACTCGGTAGGTATATAAACATCACCATAGACTACCTTTTTTTTTTTTTTTTTTTTTTTTTTTTTTTTTTCACGCGGAGAAAATCCCTTCGGATACCTTGCCGGGTGCGGGGACCGGCAAGGTTATGTGGTGTAGCCACTAAAAACTCCGCGGTGTCAACGTCGATGCTGCTATTGCCAGGACCGTGTGCTACTTTCGCTCCACAGACCCGGCGCAGTGGCCGCTTATCAGCGGCCTCGGCTTGCTGGGCTCGCTCGCGGTACCCTCTCAATTAGCGAGAGGGGTCGGAGTGGCCTGCGGGGTGGCCCGTCGGCCTTCAATTCAACCCGCTAAGGGTAAAGGCGCGTGTTGACACAGACGCGCCTTTCAACCCGGAGGACCGTATTTGTCGGGCGATGGAATCCCGCTTCCATCGCCCGACCGGTCCACTTTATAGGGGCAGCAGTTGCAGACCGTAGGCCCGCCTCCTGCGCCCTGTGCGCCGGCGGCGGATGGCCAGGTCGGTCGTTGCCTCCCGGTCTCTCTCCGCCGCCTCTTTGCGGAGCATGACGCTCTCCGCAAAGGCCTGCACTGCTGTCCACGACGTCTCACTGCCAACCATGTGGCGAACCACGGTCGGCAGCGAAAGGTCGTCCCCCACTACCGCACGCAACTCCGCGCGGTCTTCCGCCCAGGCTGGGCAGACCTCCAGGGTGTGTTGGGCGTCCTCTTCCGGACAGCCATCGCAATGGTGACAGACAGCAGTCGGTTCTCGACGCGCTCTATGACACAGATACCAACCGAAACAACCATGTCCGGTGAGAATCTGTGTCAGCCGGAACGTCAAGGCACCGTGCTGCCTTGTCAACCACTGAGCCAAGACTGGCCGGATCGCCTCAACGGTCCTGAGGCCAAAATTGGGCTGCTCCAGCCTTTGGGCCCACTCATCAAAAATACTCGGTAGGTATATAAACATCACCATAGACTACCTACATCAATATAGGAACAGAAAATGCTCAATGCTTTTTGAAGTATATCACAGGAATTTACGATTTATCTCGTAAATGTAACCGTTACAAAGGTAGAATAACCCCTAATCCAAATCCAAGGAAAGTGACGGGACACCTTAGGCGAATTCGAATACTAGGGACGACCGACAGGTATCGAAGATATCGATATTGACACATACAAATTCCAACCTTAAGCATATTGCAATACGGATGAATGGTTAGGGAAGAGAAGGTTGTCGATGGTATCGACTATCGAGTTACTTGACGTGTGTCAGTGTTTAGACTTCCAACCGATATTTTGCTATCTCTTCAATCTACATCTAGTGGTCAGGAAAGTAACCTTTACATTTTGTAGAATTTTTTAATATGCACTTACGTTGGTCCTTTCTTTTTTACAGCATAAACAATGGCAGCCATATTGGTAAAAAAAAACAGTAGCACTTCAGGAGTGCCGACAGAAGTGAAAACTTCAACAAGGTGGTGTCGGTTACGGTAACGGTAACAGTATCACGAGTTCAATGAAAAATATTTTCCCCATCTCAAAAAATATCCAACGCGCCTAAAAAAGTTTTCACTTCAAAAAATCAGTCATCGTTTTAATAACTGTTCTAATATTTAAGATTATACATAGGGCTCAATGAAGTGACATAAATAGATACACCAACTCTAAGGAGAGAGTTTGCCGAGTGGTACAAACGATTTTATCAATATAACAGTAAACAGACAAAAACTCTATTGGGAGCCCTGACTTTTGCAATCGCAGTCACTCATCTCTTCAAAGTTAGACTTGTGGAGAGCCTAAAATGGCTCGGGCATGTAAGGAATCAGAGCAGACAAAGAGACACATTTTGTGTAGCTGCGGCTCAATGGCTGGTAAGCGTAAAGACTTTTTCGAATCAGCATATCTTGAGTTAAAAGACTACATGTACTACGCGCCAGGTGATATTCTGAAGCTTTTGCAGTCCTTTCAGAAATCCATTCGGAAAATCATCCGCATCGGAATCCAGATTTTTTAGGAGGAAGTAAGGCAAGGGAAGTAAGGGTTAAGTACAAAATAACCTAAAGGTTCGTCGTGTTTTCCAATGTAAAATATTACGTCTGAGATATTACGTCTTTTGGAATTATCCTGAGCTAAAATAAATACGGAACCCTAAAAAATAATGAAATAGTATTTGGTAATAATGCATTTTGTGAACTAGTTATTAAAAGTTTTTTTGTTTGCTTTAATAGACATGTATGGACGAGGTCTTGATTCAAAGGCATGTTTATTAGTCAAAACAGCACTCACAACTAAGAATAAAGTCAGTAAAACCGCAATTTAATTGCTAAAGAAAGTTTTATTAAATTATTTTCTCTTCTAAAACAATCCACCTTTGCTGTCTACGAGATCCCGGATTAGAATCCTCGCATTACAACATTGTCACATCGCTATGACTAAAGTCACGGTCACAATGCCTGTCGATATCGATATTATCGATGCAATCGAATGAATAGAATATCGATTAAAGATCGAGTGCTGTGTTACCCTTATTGTGCTGTCTGCACCCCTATCATCGATAAACTAGGCGGGGATTGTGAACAATAGCGTAGGTTAAGGTGTTAATACACACGTTACATATTTCAATATTGACTTGACTTAGGTTTTATATCTGTTTATTAAGTTAAATACTTTTTTTATACTTATAAATAACCAAAAATGATATACGTCATCAATTTATAAAAATAGATTTTTGTTTTTGTTTTTGTTAGAGAATTTGGAGGTCAAATATATTCGATTTTTTTTAAATAAATAATATTTTGTTAATAAGTTCTTTCATTGATAATAAAAACAGAAGTACGTTCAAAAAAACAATCTGTACAGAACAAAATAGATACGTCGAAGAAAAGCCTCAAAAAACGCAATTATAATACATACATAATCTGTAACCAAAGTTCGTTTTACTCTTAGATAACTATGGTTAACTATTAATTTTATTTTAAGTAAACAGACCCCAAAGTTTATAACGCAGCGCAGGCACATTGATTTATATAGGTAGTATTTAATTTTATTAAAACATTTCTCTGCGACAAGTCAGTATGTAATCTCCCCAATGCTAGATAAGCGCGACATAATCCACAGATACGTCCAGATAACATCCTCTGCCGTAAGTTGAAATCGGCCAGCAGGTTGCATATTAAATCATGTGTACCTACGGAATTTATGATCATACTGACCATATTGCATATTCTTGTATGTAAGCCTCTAGGCGAAATTTAAGAGTTACCCTAGACAGAATCAGAGTTTCCCATACTAACGTAGTCTACGTTTTATTTTGAAACGACATGTCAGATTTCGGTAAAAGTTTGTAACTTTAAGGTGAAGATATAGGCAAATGGCCTTGAAGTGTGAAATAACTTGTTTACTCGTAAATATGGTGATAATTTCCATATTGCTCTTCGTCATGCACTAGATAACCCTTTAAATTATTTTACCACCGTTGAAAATATTATTGGTGATCCGTCTGGCTTTAAAACTTGCCGTCGCCACTTTTGGCGGAGGCAAGTTTTAAAGTTAGACGGACTAATGTAAATACTTTCAACGGTGGTTCATAAATTAATTTAAAGGGCTATCTAGTGCATGACGAAGAGCAATATGGAAATTATCTCCATAATTACGAGTTAACAATTTATTTTAAATGAGGGCGCCACTTCAAGGCCATTTGCCTATATCTTCACCTTAAAGAAATTACATACCTATATCTAGGGTTATAATTGGTTTTTACAGTCAAAATATGAACTTGAAAGAGAATATAGTGTATTTATATTATATCATTTTTGACCATCAGTATGGAAAACTTTTACACCCTTATATTTTCGTTTAAGTTCATATTTTGACGGTGAAAACCAATTATAACCCTAGATATATGCAATAAAACATAAACTAAAATAAAACATAGACTACGTTTGTATGGGAAAGACTAGGGGAAGGGGATTCTTAAAAACTGTTTTTTTTTGTTAAGGATTCCTAAAGACGGACGTATAAAATGAGCCAGGCCAAGAAAGCGTTGGTATAAAGACTTAAAGCAGTATAAGGGGATTTAGTCGTAATTCCCCGCGATATAGGGACAAAAGGAAAAAGATGGGGAAGGTCCTGTCCAGCGCTGGGACAATGTAGGTAAAAAAAATATTACACACTATTATATAAGCACAGACTAACGTATTGTTTTTTTTTTTTTTATTAGAAATTTGAGTGCGTTTGACCTCTATCTAACCTGATGGGAAGCTAAGATGAGGTCTAAGGTGTATCACGCAGACTCAAAAAATGCCTGTTCACTCTTGCCTTGAAAATCCCTAAATTATATGTATGGGGAAACATCGACGCAGGGAGGGAATTCCACACCTTAGCCTAGCTTCCTTCTAGCTAAAACAAAACGACATTAATCAAAATATTACTAAAGGTTACAACTAATTAAGACCTAACTTACTTACTCTGCTCTCAGCGACCCGAAGTGGACCTTGACCTCCGAGACGAGTGAGCGCCAAATTGCTGTACCTGTATCTTGCCAGCTGACAGCTTCCATCTTCCGCAGATCAGCCTGTAGTCGCAGTTCTTAGAAGAAGCAGAAAACGAATAGTATATAAACCTTAAAATATATAAAGTAAGACCAACATAGATTTGTTTTAAATAAGACAGATGACTGAAAGTTATTCAAAGAGGAGGTTTGAGCCATGATACTGAACAACTTTCCTCGTTCAAAAAGCTAAATATTAGAACTTATTGAGTACCTACCAACTATTGAAAATTAAAATATCATCGTTACAATCCTCACCGACATATATTCGTTCCACACAATTTATTCGTTCAACAATAGAGGGTAATAACATGTTGACAGGGCCAATAGCTCCAAACATTTTCATTAAAAAAACCTATAGTTAATGATAACTGCACGTTGTACAAAAACGAAGCATAACTCATTCGATTAAAAGGAAGCCGTCTGCCTGCCTGCGGGCATCTAATTGTAGGACAGGACTACTTCCCGACCAGTTCGAATAGACCTTCGAAATATACAATAAAACACTTGATGGAGGACATTTTGAAATGGTCGTGAAATATTTCTTAGATGCATCTCACGAAGAAAGTGTTAATTCCATTTTGATGACACTAATAAGCGAAGTAATTTACCGTGAGCTATTGTCAATTACCAGTGCAGTGGTGTATGTTTAGAGTTAGCTCCCAGGGCTTATTAATTCTTCCACCCATTTTCTTTTGTATTATTATAAAATTATTATTATTATTTTTATCACAATAAACAATTAAACAATTATAGATAAGATATGTATGATTCACCCGTGTGGTTCCGGATTCGAATAGGACCACTTCATCTCTTCCTGTGGATGTCGTAGAAGGCGACTAAACGACTAAGCACAAATATCTCGTGCTACAATTGCATTCCCAAGGAGGGTTAACGTCGGGTGGTGGTCGGTTGTAAAACTTTTCGCACAAATACATTCCCAAAGAGGGTTGACGTCAGGCAGGCGGCCGGTCGTAAAACTATAGCCAAATAATTTTAACTGTTTCAGCTATTTCTTCTCCATTTAGCAAGGTATTTGGCATCCTTGGGTGACCATTGAAATGCATGTCATATTTGGAGAAGAAAAATCGGGAAAGCGCACCCCGGGCTCCAAAGCACAGCTGGGGATGCGACCGGGAACGTACCTAGACGAAGAAGAAGATAAGTATAGTACATAGTACACAAGCACTTTTGCCAGAGTTTAGTAAATTTTCTAAAGTAAAAACATACCTAATATAACATCGCGCTCATTGTGTAACAAAACTTTGTAGCAAAAGAAAAATTGCTTTTATTACGTGTTCATGTTTTCATGATACCAAGACTGAAAAGGTGCCTACAGTATAGGCCAAAGGTACTTACTAATTCTTTGGTATAGGCAAGCTGATTCTCGTTTTCTTTTTAAACGACTTCAAAAAGAAATTCCTCATTATCTTATTTTTTGTATCTGAATTAGAAAATTCTTTTTTCATTTAAAGAGTATACATGCAAGTTGGTCCTATTGTCACCAGGTGAAGATCTGATGATGAAATCCTCGAGGAATCGAGGAAACTCCTCATATATTTTATGCACACATACGAGTACACTTAGTAATTTTTGCATTCAGAAAGTGATTTTAAAGAAGACCAGAAATTAACGCAACTTTTTTTATTAAGGCGAAGATATAGGCAAATGGCCTTGAAGTGTGAAATAAATTGTTAACTCGTAAATATGGTGATAATTTCCATATTTCTCTACGTCATGCACTAGATAGCCCTTTAAATTATTTTATGAACTGCCGTTAAAACTATTATTGGTGATCCGTCTAGCTTTAAAACTTGCCGTGGCCACTTTTGGCGGAGGCAAGTTTTAAAGCTAGACGGACAATAGTAAATACTTTCAACGGTGGTTTATAAAATAATTTAAAGGGCTATCTAGTGCATGACGAAGAGTAATATGGAAATTATCTCCATATTTACGAGTTAACAATTTATTTCAAATGAGGGCGCCACTTCAAGGTCATTTGCCTATATCTTCACCTTAAAATTATATTATGACTTATCAACTTGTTAAACGCGGGCTCGGGTGGTGTCCACCTGTCTGTATAACGATGTGGGAAGTATGTTGCGTTTACGCAGTTTTTTTAAGCTTGTACGCTTTTACGTAGTGCCCCGGATGGCAGTCAACCCCGAAGTAGAAGTCAAGCCCTGGGCAGTGGCCTTCTCGGCAAGGTTACCTACTCCACTGCGTGCAGGAAAAGAAAGTAATGTTACTTCAATAAGTCCTATGATTGTAATTGGTTATTAGCTTGAATAATACCTTTTTCCGTTGTCTTTACCGTTGTTCCAATGTTTGAGTTATCTTTACCATTTCTTGATTCCCTTGACAAACATGGGAAAACGATAAACTATTATATTGTGTCAGAAAAGTCTACAAGTACGTATCTCTAGTGTCTATGTATGTCTACCCGTAAGTAAGCAGGTGCTTAGTGATAGATACCTTAGATATGATAGCTAACTTAAGTTCCTTCCTAAGCTTCAAAAAAGTACTATCAAATTGATTCCACAAGATACTAATATCAGTATGTGCTAACGTCATACAAACTATTTTAGTACCAATGCTTACTCTATTCTATTTATTTATTAAAATCTTTGTTGGTTGACTGATAGGGAATGCATTAGCATTCTCTATCAGTCAACCTTTAAGAAAAACAGAAATTAATTTAATTCTAGGCCGTGAACAACACGGTAAACTATGTACCATCAATATAACCTCGAATTAACTAAACTAACCGCACCACGTAACGATTGCTCCCCTTTCATACATTACCATATTAAGACCATACATTATGATTGTTAACAGCACTGACGGTATATTTGTACTTGTTTGGATTATTTATTGAGATCTTTATTAGTTGCAATGAGCACTGTCTCGACAGTTAAAAAAAAATAATCATTAGTATAGTGTGGAGAAGAACTTTAATATATTCAATAAGGTTTCAAAATAATATAATCCTCTTAGAAAAGGTGGATGGAGTGCGTTAAGGATGATATGAATAAAAAGAATGGAACAAGTGCCTTGACAAAGGACACCCGGCATAGTTCCGACCCCACGTAAAGTGGGATAAGGTGAGGAAGAATATGTAAGTAGGTGATTAAACTGTCGATCCTTTTGCTTAAAGATCACTTCTGAACTTTGGCCTGACCAAAAGCTGTATATACTATATGAACGTCCAGAGTCTTCCAAGCATAATCTTGCAGGTCTGACCCATAGATTAATATTGTATATACTGAAAGTCTGACCCATCTAGTAGGTATATAAACCTACACTTTAGTTGCGGATAGGTGGAAGAAATCCACTTATTTCTACAGATAGCGTTATGTGGAAATTCTAAGTTTACTTATCTCTACTAGGTATAGAATTGAATAAACTACACTTAGTACTCGCAGGTACCTACTTATCTTCATTACATCTAGCAGGTGGGTGTCCTACGATGCCGGTACGTGATCGCCAATCAAGAACCTTTTGCCAGAATAAGGTATCGTGTCGGAAGCACAGAATACAGTAAGAGTAAACAGAACGGAATCTCCTAAGGTACGCGCAATATCCCGTTCCCCGCACCCGCACCTCCCCCCGGTTCTTGTGGGCCAACTTGTGTCATCAAGGCGAAAACGAAGGAGAGGTGCGGGGACGGGTAACGGGGACGCATATTGCGCGTACCTTAGGAGATTCCGTTCTGTTTACTCTTACTGTGTTCTGTGTCGGAACTACTAGTATTTACAAGTATCTAAATACCTACTTAGGTACTATAGTTTGTAGGTATAATTAGATCAAATATCTTTAAGCGCCTATCGCAATTACATGAAGTAATTTCTGTTTTTTTAAAGGTTGACTGCTAGAGAATGTAGCGCTTTGTTCACCTTTTGTGCCATTGCGGTCAATAAATGTGTAATAAATAAACAAATAAAAGTAATAATAGACTGCCTCCGTGGTTCAGTGGTCAAGGCTTGCCTTGTCATCCGGAGGTTGTGGGTTCAAATCCCACTGTGCAGGAAGCATACTTTGTGAAAAGTTGTTTCCAGTCTGGTTAGGATATTGCAAGTTAAGGCCGTACCTAAATTTTCCGGGGTCCAGTGCTTCCCCCATTTTAAATAAATCATTTCAAAGAAAACGGAGACATTATTTAAAATTTTGCAACTATCAAATCCTAGATAACCCTTTAAAGTATTTTATGAACTACTGTTTACAGTTTATAATGAGAACGTTAAGCTTTACGTTATTTTTGATATTTCGATATGCGTTTCTTGGGAAAAGTTGTTCAGTATAATGGACTGAATTCACCCTTAGAATGGTTTCAGTATATTTTGTTAGACGTTATATATATATATATATATATATATGTATCTACTCTTCCCCCTTTAAATTTATATAATTAAATACATTAGTAAGCTTCTTTATGTACATTTTTTGTAATCTCACTTGTATCCAGTAGTGAGAGCCCTGGAGATCTGTATCACAGGCCCAGCCTCTTGCAGACTCCAGTCTCCACCAATCGGTGATAACACCATAGCCTGGATTGTAACCTACCTTGTAATTTAGATTTTTGGAGAAAATAAATATATTTTTTATCTTTTTTTTTTTTATCTAGGATTTGATAGTTGCAAAATTTTAAATAATGTCTTCGTTTTCTTTTAAATGATTTATTTAAAATGAGGGCAGCACTGAACCCCGGAAAATTCAGGTACTGCCTTAAGTGGCAACCTTCTGGAGAGAAAAAAATTAATTACATTTTGAGCTTTCGACACGAGAAGAAGAAGAAGGATATTGCAGGCTTGAATCACCTGATTATCCGAAAAGAAAGATGATTCCGTGTTTCGGAAGGCACGTAAAGCTTTTGGTCCCGAACGCCATCTAGCGTTTGTACCTATCCTAGGATGGGTTCTGGTCTACCCTTTGGGTTGCTGAGGTCAGACGGCAGTCGCTCTGTGTAAAAACCAGTAACCTCGTCAAATCACCTAGGTTAGGTAGCGGACCCCGGGCTCTGTAGCGTTACCGCTGACGATGCAACCGGGGATATACGCTTGGATGTTGATGAAATAAATAAATAAAAGTAAAGAATTCTTCTTTGCTGGTCTGGGAGAAAAGAAAAAAACATATAATACATGTACCAGCTGCTGCTAGTCCTGTGCAGATCGTAAAAGCCGATCGAGGGAATGGGTGGGAATCTGAATCATAAATTATGAATAGGCGGTGTGGTTAGCAACCCATCACTATTATGATTTTCCTTTTCCACCATCATGCTAAAAGTGTCCTGGGCCTTACCGCCCTAGGCTCAGTCCCCGTTAGGAATAGAGCGGGATAGTGTATCTGTAAGAAGTCATGCTCACGCGTCTTTGACGCATCGTCATCTTTCGAATATTCCCCGCTGTGCATCTAGCGTTTACGACTAATAGGCGCATGTTAATCGACGGGCGATCATTGTCGGCGATCCTTACAAAAATAATAAAAAAAAACAAGCGTCGTACGATAGACAGCGATAAAATATGTATGGCACGTTTTGAATATCGGAGGGTCACTTACCACAATAAGGGTGTTGGATCGATGTCATTTGACGGTTTGGAAAACTAACCTACATAAGTGAAATACAGATACATTATCACCTTTTTATCCCTAACGGGGTAGACAGAGCCCAGGGCCGGAAGACCCAAAGGCTCCTTTTAGCGTGATACACACACAATAATTTTCCTAGATAACGATACTGGTAATGATCATTATTCATTATTATAAATTTAATGGTACATATCGAGAACCTTGTTTGTGTTCCGATATCTACCTATTCCTTAATTCAAAACCTTATTCCAAGAAATCTAGGAAAATTATTGTGTGTGGTGTGGTGTGCACGCTCTCTTCATTCCCTACCTACTTTGGCTACTTTACATAAAATTCAAAATAAAACTTGGAATCAAACAGCCACCAAATTACTTAGTAGGAAGGTAGATTAGATAAGTTCACGTCTTTATTTCTAACGCGTTTGACAGAGCTTAAGGCTGCAAGACCAGGCTTAGGCTGAGCGTAATAGGTAAAAAATTGTAACTTTAAAAAAATTGCATATATCTAGGAACTTAAAAGAAAATATAAGGGTGTAAAAGTTTTCCACACTGATGGTGAAAAATGATAGATACTTAATATAAAAAACTAGCTTTTCGGGCGCTGCGCGGGCTGCAAGCAGCCCGCGGTTTTTCTTGCAGCTGTTGAAGTTGGTTGGAATCTTATTTCCAGTTGAGAGAATAGGTAAGGTGCTAAAGTCAGTGTAAAAAAAAAAAACGTATACGGGCCGCCATCTTGGAATCAGATATGGATTGCAGTTTTGAGTTTTGCGGGGTGCTTTACCCCAGCATACAAAATTTCAGACCCCTTCGATGTTTCAGTAGGACGTTATGAATGAATAAAGTTTAAATTCTAAAATCCAGACGCCATCTTGGATTCCAAAAAAAATATCAGATTTGGATTCCGCGATTCAAAAAACCCTTGCATACTGAATTTCACTCAAATCGGACGCAGTCGACTACTGGCGGCCATCTTGGAAAATTTAAAAAAAAACGTTTATCGCTTGGTGGGAGTGGCTCGGCCTACGGCCTCGCCACGCAGCTCGGCCTGCGGCCTCGCGGAACATCTCAGCCTTCGGCCTTCGGCCTCAGGCTTCGCTTAGTGACTTGGGGGGGGGGTTGGGGGTTCTGGGGGAGAGGGGAGGTCAGGAAGGGCTCGGGCTTCGCCCTCGCCACGCAGCTCGGCCTACGGCCTCGCGGATGAGGTCTGTTTTTGGCCTTTGGCCTCTGACTTCGCAAAGACACTTGAGGGGGGGGGTTCTGGGGGAAGGGGGGAGGTCAAAAGGGGCTCGGGCGTCACCCTCGGAACGCAGCTCGGCCTGCGGCCTCGCTTTCACACACACACTCGGAAATTGTCCTTGTATGGCGGCCATCTTGGATTTTGAAAAAAAACAAAAAACAAATGACAGTCGTCAAATTGCTTACAACCCCCTACATTTTGGAAAAAAAATCACACCCCTAACCCTAACCGTTTTTGCAGGCTGTACCTCGTCCACATTAGGATCTGATCATCTTCAACATGTCAGATTTTTCTGGTACTCACTGGAGCACCCTCTACACGACCATATATCAATCATTACCCCACCCACCCGGGAACAGGTCAAGCAACTATGTCAATCAGTGAGTCAGTCAGTGGTAATGTAGGTTTATATATATATAATATAAAAAAAATTATATTCCGTACTGGATTCTCAATGAAAGTTACGCCATCTATGGTTGAATAGCATTACTATTTACTTTGATATTTTTTTCTAAACCCAACTTCTACGAGACATATTAGTTTTCCTACTCGACGTTAGATGGCGGTAATTTATTTTGGTGCTAGCAACTTTGTTAAAAAAAAAATGACGCTACGATATTGACACTAAATACCGGTCAATTAAGTCAACCAACCAACCGCCAATGTCAATTAGTCCGAATAAAAACCCAGCTGTTTTGTTGTTGTTTTTAAATAGTGTTGAAAATTAAATACATAATCATTGTTTAAAAGAACTTGCCGACTTTAAATAAATTCTTTTTAATTGTAAATTAAATAGTGAGTTCGTTAAGTTATAATAATGTTGAGGTGCCTTCCAACGTAAACTTAACCTGTTTATAACCTTCAACCAATTTAAAAATAGATATCTTTGAGATAAACAAAGACTGCAATGAGTTTGCAAATTACAAGAAATCCTCTGAATTATGTTCGCATTTTGTGCTCCTTCAAAAAATACGAGGTAGTGATACCAAACATATTTTATTACGCGACTACCATAGACCCTTTGGATGTATTTACTCAAGACTTATTACAAAGACACAAATCAAAATTAAAAAACAACGTTTTTGACATAAATAATTTAAAAATAAGGCATTTTATGGAGTCAGAATCACATGGCTATGATGTTTCTAAAATGAATGATGAAGAATTAAACAAAATATTGATAGACCTTCACACTAATAAAAGTAAAGATAAACTTGTAGAACAAATAGTGTTAGGTTGTCTAGATATGCGAAAATTTATTGATGAAAACACCTTAAAGAGACTCTTCAGACATTATAGTAATAGTGGGAAACCTGACATGATTGCGGTGCTGCAGAAATATTGTGCAAAAGTAGATCCAAACTTGTATAAAAGAAATGGAGAATTTTTTCATTATTCTGCTAAAGCTCAATGTATGAGAGGTAATTCCGAAAAGGGTTTGGAAATTTTGAAGCAATCATATAGAAAAAATGAGAGTTTGAGGACTTTTTATAGGATCATATTCAGAGAATTAATTCAAGATTCAGTGCTTAATAGATCGGAGGCTTCTCTTGTGATATTTAGAAAGTATGTAATAGAATTCAGCGAGACCTGGGAAGAGCATTACCCTTTGCTATGTTTGTGGTATATCTGTTGGTCAAGCTCATGGTTCTCGGATCAAATGTTGGCAAATGACTTGCTGGAATGTTCGATAAGTCTTCAAGATATTGTTAGAGACAAGTAAGTTCTTTGATACTTTTGATACATTTTGTAAATTAATTACTTTTAACTTATAAGTTATTGTGGTGGTGCTTCATATGATACACCTATTTTAGGTTATTATTTCAGTGATTATGGACAAGAGCGCTGCTCTTAAATACAAGAAAAAAATTCAGTGAATACCTGTTGTTGTTGTACCACCTAGGCTAAAAAGCAGACGCTGTTTTATGCATAAAACTGCTCCAATGACATGACCACGAGGATGAGTCACTGACTGGGAGCTGCACCACTGCATCATTCGTTCCACCTGCAGAGAAGTTGGCCTGCATTGGCCATCTGCCATGGCCAATCTAGGCGTGTCTTAACAGGTTAAGAACCCACTTTGGCCGATGTAAGGATAATCTGGTCAGGTGGAAATACATACAGAGACAACAACGTCTGTGGCTGTGGTGAATCTCCACAGACTATGGCACACTTACTGAGCAGCCTAGTGTATCAATACCTGCATGCTGGATGACCTGTACAATGCAAACCCTAACACAGTATAGGTCACTCAATACTGGGCTCAGAGAAATATTTAATTTTGAACATCCACATGCTAAGAAGAAGTGAATGCCTTGCTCAATCTGCTATCACTCTTAAGAAACCTATATGACTTGCCCATTTCCACATAAGGTTCATGGCGATTATTCCTATTTCACATACTTTAGGGTCAACACTCTTAGTTCTCCAAATAGTCTCACTTGAAAGTGGTAAATCTCATGAATTAACTTTATTTTTCAGGGCTACAGCGTTCAGTGTTAACATCCTTAAAGAAGAATACAATGAGGATGCTGTCCTGAGATTGTTACAAGTGCTACTCAAGTATGAGATGATGACGGAGTATGTGAAAGTCTTACAAGTTCTCTTTAACTATAAATGTAAGTAATCATTTAAATTTTGAAGTGGCGGTGGCGAAGTGGTATTGGCACTGGCTGTGCATCTGTGAGGCACATGTTCGATCCTCAGTAGACACAACTTGTACCTCTGAGTATATATAATATACAGTACCGAAACCACCAAATAAATCTTAATTTTTTTGGTGTTTCTTCTCACTCAGCAGTTATTCCAAATCCCACTTGTTGTCTGTTTCGTAACCAGTATTTATGTTTTTTTTATTGATAAATAAGTAATATCTAAAAGTAAGTGTACATTATTGTTGTATAAGTACCTATATTCTATAATCTGACTTGAAAAATGCTCACAAAAGCAATTTGTCTGAATATGTTCTGAAAACCTATGATTGATGATTATTTGACAGCACCTCAACCTAAACCGCAAAATCCGACTTCCTTCAGTTGTCGAATTTACAGTAACAGAGTTTACAGTAAGTCTATATCTCAAACTGTCTTTATCAAATGTGCCAATTTAAATGAGGTCTCTGCTCCCAGTAGATAGTTATTGTTATGACGATAATAAATCCTAGGGTGTGTTCCAATTATTATTATAATAATACTTTTATCGCATATTACAAGTAGTAACGATGATAAATGTGTTTCGCTAAACATCATATACATACATGTCGCAGTTGAATTGTATAATTCATAAATAATATTATTTAATATAATTAATCGGTAATTGATAAATCCTCTAGCTGTTTGGCATTACAGCTCGGTTTCGCAAAACAGCGAATGACGTTTAGCGGTTTGGTTAAATACGCAGAATGGCATGAATGATTTGTATTCAACAACGCCGCGGCGCAAGACGTAAGATCGTAGATTTTAGTTCGGAATTCGTCATAACAACAAATATTATGGCCTCCGATAAGATAATTTTTTCACCGCGTTCCGAGAGTAAGCTATTTTCATCGAGAGATATCGGAGATAAGATAGTTTATGATTTTGGACTGCAAATAGTTGAGAAGAACACCTCCAGTATACCTTCAGCTTAGTTCCTGTATAGTTATTTCAAGATACGGTAGAGCGCATTGATGTTTCGGGTCTTTTAACGTCACATCATCTCAGCCTTTGCTTCTATGGTAAATGTTAGAAGTATCGAAATCACATAAATAGATTTCAATTATACCAAATCTTCGATTCTTTATCAAAGATCACGTTTCACTAGTATATAAACAAACGTGATTGACTTTGTGGATTGGCATAGATTTATTTGGCCATCAACTATTGCAGACTGTAAAGGTTGGATCTGGGAACAGTAATTTGCTAGAGCGACAGAGAGCGACGCTGCAGCACGGCTGGTGCTGAAGCGTTCCGTCGCTTTCTCTCGCTCTAGCAAATGACGCTTCTAAGCGACAGAAAAGGATAGCAGCATAGGAAAGTGCTGTTGCGTGATGATAGATGAGATCCAACCCGAATGTGTGTGGACGAGTTGTGGCCCATAACAATTCACTATGAAGTCAAACTTATTACTCTACGTGTAAAGTGGTTTTCTCCTTGACTGAACTAAACAAAATAAGAGCTCACTGCCGGGAGTGCGCTCTTATTTGACGATCCGTATTTTTTGAGCCGACACGATATCTTGTATCGAAGCTAATAACACGTCTACACACATTACAATTGTATAGTTTCCTGGATCAAAAATAAATTATTTGGTAGGTGCTGTTAAGATAATAAAACATCACAAAATTATGTCACTTGTCATTGATCACATCCACTTTGAACGCGATTTTGGATTTATTTATGCAGTAAAACGATATTTGACTCCAAGAAACTATGACGTCCCAGTCCGATATTTCATACAAATCTCATAGAAAATGTTTATTTTTACGTTGAGAAAAAAAGTATTTTAAGGCCGTACCTGAATTTTCCAGGCTTTATTTTAAATAAATAATTTCAAAGAAAATGGAGACATTATGTAAAATTTTGCTACTACCAAGTCCTAGATAACCCTTCAAAGTATTTTATGAACTACTATTTACAGTTTAAAGTGAGAACGTTTAGTTTTACTACGCACATTTGCCAAAAGTGGCCGTTTTTCGCAAATGTGCGTAGTAAAGCTTAACGTTCTTATTATAAACTGTAAACAGTAGTTCATAAAATACTTTGAAGGATTATCTAGGACTTGGTAGTAGCAAAATTTTAAATAATGTTTCCGTTTTCTTTGAAATGATTTATTCAAAATGGGGGCAGCACTGGACCCTGGAAAATTTAGGTACGGCCTTAATTGACTTGTTAGAAACAAGCTCATTGTCATTGTAACTGCAGATTGTATGCTAAATTGTGTCGTGTGTAGCCACCTTTATACTACTTAATCGATGTAAGTACTGGAAATCCGAAGGTGACAATAGGATTGTGGTCAATACATACACACACAGGTTAATAACAGGCCTTTAATATGTTTGTGCGGTTTTGGGTAGGTAGGTAATATGATTTAGCTCCTTATTATTTCATATTTCTCATCTTTATTGACCGAGCGAGTGAAGCGAGCGAAGCGTCTCAGTTTCGAAATTGGCCAAAAAAATGCTTTTGTACGTCTGTGTCTCACCTACAGGTCGCATTTTTCAAACGATTTTGTCGAAAATTGGCACTCAAGTTCCTTGATTTATTTATTTTTTTTAGTTGATCGTGATTTTTGATTGAGGGGAAAAGGGGGGACTTTGCTGTAGCGTCATTTACTGACAGATTTCAAACAAATTTGAGAGACACACTAAGGCCTTCATTCTAAACAAGATGTAGCAAAAAAAAACCGAAAGGGGGAGAGGAGGGGGAAAAGAGGGGAAGTTTGCTGTACAGTTATATATGGATAGATTTCACTGAAATGGCTTTACGACGCCAGGAGAAAGAGTGAAGTGTCTGTTTTAATATACAGATCTGTGGTTATTGCATGGTTATAAGAGCTCGCAAGGTATTCTGTTCTCACAGAACCACTAGTTAAAAATGGTTTTGGCCGACGGTGGACGGAATGAAGTGTAGGCCCGGGGTGGGCTGCCCCCACTACGCACAACCTATACCTCCCTTAGTCGCCTCTTACGATACCCGTGGGAGGATGGGAAAGCTGATAAAAAAAGAGTAGAACAAAAAAAATCTACTCTGCCGTCACCACGCGGAAATTAAGAATATCAAGTACATACGTAAATAAATAAATAACTTAGTTTATTAACAAGATTATTATGTTTATAAAGATCATTATATCATTTAAAAAATATTCGTGACCCGAACTCACAAGCCAGACTATTGTTTACAAATAATAATATTTAACAAGATAAATAAGTACCTACCACAATAATCTTTAGTATACAATAGCGCCGTCAGGGATGGAAACCTGTTTTCAAAAACGCGGATATATTTCAGGGGTTTACACTACTAATATCCAAATCATAATAATGTCCAATAATAAAAAATTACCAAAAATAAAAATGTCCGAAAATTAAAATGTCCAAAGATTGACCAGTCTCTTCTCTTATGTGCTCACTTCGGGCGGATTCAGGAACGACTGTACTGTCTGAAATTATCCATTGCAATCATTCCCTATTTTACAATTCATCATAAATCCAAATAACGTAAACAGTCGATTTTTAGGTGCCTCTTAGACCTCAAGTTACGTGCCTCCCGAAGCACGGAGGAGCTCGAGAAATATTTATTTAGCTTGTGGTCACCCATCCAAATGCGGACCGAGATTGCTTTACTTGCGAAAGCGCTAGCAATGCGTATTTCCACCGGCCCAATAAGCTCCTTAAACAAGGGGCAAACAAACAAAATATGGTCCCCATCCGGTATTTTGGTCAGGCCACCGATTTAAAATCACTGAGTGAATCGACTTATATTAGGTCCTTACATATGAAATTGCCGTTCAATATCAAAAAAGTGAAACAAGTTTTTTTTAATGAAATTATTATTTAATCAATCGAAGTATGCGCCGTTGTTATCGATACACTTCTGCCATTTTATAGGCAGATCATTGATACCTTTGGAAAAAAAATCCTGGGAGCGAGAGTCTATGAACTGTTTGAAGACGGTTTTGACTGCCTCATCAGATTTGAAATTTTTTCCTCGTAAAAAGTTTTCCAAATTTCGAAAAAAGTGGTAATCGGTTGGGGCAAGATCTGGAGAGTATGGTGGGTGACGCAGAGGTTCCAGTCACAGCTCCTCTAACTTGGCGATCGTTTGATGTGCAGTGTGTGGTCTAGCGTTATCCTGAAGGAGCAGTGGGCTAGAGCAATTCATCAGTCTCGGTTGTTTAATGGCGAGCTTTTCCATCATTGTTTGCAATTGTTGGCAATACAAGTCTGCAGTAATCGTCTGGCCTGATCTCAAGAAGCTGTAGTGGATAACACTAGCACTGGTCCACCAAACACTAACCAGAATCTTCTTTTTGGTCAGTTTTCGCTTAGGGCAAGGTTTTGCCGGTTCTCCAGGGTCAAGCCATTGTGATGATCGCTTCCGATTGTCGTACAGGATCCATTTCTCATCACAAGTCACGATACGGTTCAAAATCCCCTCATTATTGTGGCGATTAAGCAAAGAAACGCAGCAAGCAACGCGTGTTTGTTGGTTTGCTTCAGTCAATTCGTGCGGTACCCACTTTTCGAGTTTTTTAATTTTTCCGATTTGGCGCAAGTGGATAAGTATCGTTTTGTCACTTACGCTGAAGGCTGCTGCTAATTCAGAAGTGGTTTGAGATGGATCCGCTTCCACTATCGCCTTCAATTCTTCGTTATTCACTTAAGTATCAGGTCGTCCACGAAGCTCATTGTGTAAATCGAAATTTCCAGAACGGAAACGTTGAAACCAAAAACGCACCGTTCGTTCGTTAGCGGTGCCTGGTCCATACACGTCGTTAATTCTTCGAGTCGTTTCTGCAGCACTGGTGCCACGGTGGAACTCGTATTCGTAAATACCGCGAATTTTCAATTTGTCCATAGTTGTTGTTATAGCAATGTTGAAACTCAAACAAATGATGTTAAAACAAATGAAATACGAATTTTAAAACAATATTTTTCTGGCTTTATTTCGAAATAAATTTGAATTTGGAATTCCTAATGAAACGCAAGATATTTGATTTTAAAGTTGCCGATATTGAAAATCGGCAATTTCATATGTAAGGACCTAATAATAAATATTTGTAGGGTTACTTACGTAAATATTCTGCTCGGACTTACCAGATTTATTCTCTTAAGGGTCCTAACGACATTGAAAAAAACCTTTACTTTTGTAATATGAAACCGACTATGAGTACCTAAATATTTATCAGGTAGAAAATGAACAAGCTCATTACTTTAATCAGGTATCTGATTCCTAATTGGTACTAATTGGTTGGTACTTATTACTGTACTATGCAAACGTAACAACAGTATAGGATACTGTTGTTACGTTTGCATAGCTAATCAATTGGCCTAATGACTCCCATATCACATTGTGCTCTATTTGCTGACCCTATCAAAACATTTCCTAAAAACGTGACTTAAGGACGAAAAACTCTGTTTCAACTATTTCTTGGATTTGGAAATAATTTGTATATACAAACTTTTAATATTGGGTAGATGACTGGGTCAAAAATCAATTATCTGGTACTATTAAGAGAATAAAACGTCACAAGACAGTGTCACTTGCCATTGATCATATCCATTTTCAACATGATTTTAGATTTATTAATACAGAAAAACTGATATTGGGAGCGCTATTTGACTCCAAAATCTATGACGTCATGGTTTTGTTTTTCATATAAATCCCATATAAAATGTTTGTTTTGACGTTTAGAAAAAAACGTTTTGACTTGTTGTCATCTAGCAGATTAGCAATGTTTGTTACTTCTAAAACCTTGCAATCTCAACTTGACACTGCGCGGTGTTCGATTGAGCAATATTTTTTGCATTCTCTGTGGTGGCGGGTGACCGGAATCTGGGACCCGTTGCCTTGATGAACATGGATGAACAAATCCTAGAAGACTGACAACTCCATAAAAAAACTTACTCTGCTAGAAAGCCTAAATCCTGTATTATTTCTAGTTGTCGCTACTATCGCGCCTGCTAGTCATACAATAGATGCTGAATAATTAGGCTGACTGTATCCCCAAAAAATCAGAGATAGCGTTGATTTGTTCGTAGTAATTGGACGTTTATACCGCCATCTTTCGGAAATTAAGCGGCACCACTACGAAACTACTTTCTTTAACTAGTAGCTCCATCTAGCTGTTTTTGTTGTAATGTAACATTTAAACTAAAAATCTCATTAGGCTTTAAAGAATGAAGGTTTTCAGTCCTCTTGTATTTATTTGTTCGTCCATGCCCGAAGATAAATATCGATCGGATGACAATAAAATATAATGATGTCGTAGGTATTGAGTTTTAGTTTGGGCATAGGAACTGAACAAAGAAAATGCGCTAACCCGCTCCGCCAGTCTTATTTATAAAACACGGACTAACTTAATTATTAGGTGTAAACAATTATTCCAAATCAAGTTGACATTGACAGATTACATGGTGTCATTTTATTAGATGTCAACTTGATTTGGGCGGATAATCATTTAAAGTATCAAATAGTAACAAAGTTAGTCCCAGTTTTTGATAGTACGGATAGAGTTTGGGCTAGTTTCATTTGTCTTGAGTTCTTTTGCCTTAAATATTATCCAATGAGCCTAATACACTGAGGTACTTTTAAAAATAATCTAATGAATCATAATGACATCCACCCACAAGGTGGTCAGGCGACCTGGGCAAGATAGCTAGAAAGCGCTAGATGCAGCCTAGCTCTAGATCGGTCATTTTGGAAATCCGTGGTTGATGCCTATGACCAGCAGTGGACGTTATGCGGCTGAAATGATGATGATGAATGAGTGTAATGAAGCTGGAAGGTTCTAACAATAGTAGTTTGTATAAAAATACATCTAAATAGGTATTTAAAACAATTTTATTTTCAGTGAGGAACCGAGACATCCGCGGCTGCACAGAAATCATCAAGAACTGCGAAGCGCTAGGCGTGATGCTGCCTTCAGACCAACAAGGGAGGTACATAAAGATGCTCATATCCGGCAAGCAGCCAGACACTAAACCAACGGAGCCTAAACACACTTCCACTAACTTCAAACTTAAATTTTAGACACATGTCATCCTTTGCTTCATCTTTATCAGGGAACTAAAGAATAAACATAGACTGTATCAGCTGCTTCTCATCGTGGGCAGATCATAGAAGTAGGGACCGACGTCGGGATGATATCAGCCGGAATAAACGCAATGATTGAATGCTTCTACATAGCAGGAGGGTTGGAAATCTGAACCAGAGAACCTTTCTACGTAGACGAAGAGCTACCAGTAAATATTTCTGGTTCCGGTTTTCATTGTTGATGTTTTTATTGTAAACATAGTGTATTTAATTTCTGATCTATTTTTCTGTGTGTAACATTTTGTATGAAAAAGTGTACATATTTAAGTATCAGTCAAATACTTTATTTAATACATTTGTAAATACTAGTATATGTTTATAGTTTCGTAGGTATGTTAAGCAATATAACATTATTTATTATATTTTTGATCTTTCTATTTTGAACTCTAAATTTATCAATATTTCTTATTTTTCTGCACTGTACCTTACGTAGCACCGGCGTCAAACGTCAACTACAACGTCAACGTCACTATCTCGCTCTATGTACCTAATAATAAGTGAGATGACACTAGTCCATTACTTGATATAAAATTTTTATCTAGGATTATCAACGGTGCCATGCTACGGGGTTGAACACTGAATATGTTTAAGGTGAAGATATAGGCAAATGGCCTTGAAGTGGCGCCCTCATTTGAAATAAATTGTTAACTCGTAAATATGGAAAAAAAATCCATATTGCTCTTCGTCGTGCACTAGATAGCCCTTTAAATTATTTTATGAACCACCGTTGAAAGTATTTACATTAGTCCGTCTAGCTTTAAAACTTGCCTCCGCCAAAAGTGGCCACGGCAAGTTTTAAAGCTAGACGGATCACCAATAATAGTTTCAACGGCAGTTCATAAAATAATTTAAAGGGCTATCTAGTGCCTGAAGAAGAGCAATATGGAAATTATCACCATGTTTAGGAGTTAACAATTTATTTCACACTTCAAGGCCATTTGCCTATATCTTCACCTTAAATGCCAATCTGGATGTTTACAAAGGAAAAGTAAAATTTTTAGCTACATTTTCGAAGAAAAAAAATATTTCAAATGAGAGCAGCATAGGTCTTTCTGTAGTTAGTAGAAAACTATTACATTGGTATAAACGATTATATTGGTATTGATATTCACACTAACGATTCAGGTATACCATCGGCTTTTTAGGGTTTTCCAAAAAGATCGCTCCGAGGCGGCATGCATCCGGTATTTTCGGCAACCTTGGTCAGGTCGTCTGACAGTAGGTGAATGTCCTACGCTGCCTTATTGCCCATAGGTTCTATGGTTGAGTGACGATTTAATTGAATCGTTACGTCAATATTATTTCCTTCGGTATTGTTTATTTGCTGTCAAAATTTATGCAAATAAAAACTGCTCTGGAATTTCCTAAATGATATATTTCTTGGTACTCTTATCTAAAATCTTTAGGCAGGTAAATATTAATTAGGCACTTATTTATTTAAATGAATCATATTTTTGTGAATGGAAATTTTAATAGCCACTGCCAAGAAAGATGAAAATAGCATTGAAAATGACATTATCATTAGTTATCTGTGTTATTTGGAGCTTAACTCGTCTTTCTACCATGTCAGTTAAGAATTCTAATCGGAGTAAACAATTGTTGTCAACATGTTCGTTCACATTACTACATGTGTATTGCGGGTTGGTTGCTACATAATAAATTAAACGAGCGAGCGAATGCGTCTTTGTGTCGAGATTAGCCAAAAATCTTTTGTCCGTCTGTCTATTCTCGCTGGTTGCATTTTTCAACCGATTTTGACGAAAATTGACACACAAGTTCCTTGATTTATTTAAATTGTTTAGCAGTTCGCAATTTTTGATTTGGGGAGAAATAATGGAGGAAGGGGGAACTTTTCTGAAATGCTGGCTTGACGTCGTCAAGGATGATATGCGTGCCAGTGGTCTTACAACCAAGGATACTCAAGACCGTGCAAAGTGGAGAAGAAAAGGCCGGAAAGCGGACCCCGGGCTTCGCAGCGTTGCAGCTGAGGATGCAACTGGGAATACGCTGAGATGAGAGAGAGACTACCTGCAGCTCTATAGAAACAAAGCGTCAGGCTCAGCCAACACACAATTTGTGGCAGATTTTTCAAGCTGCCCATAGGCATCTGGCTTAGCTGGACGACTGCCATCCAATGATGACAGCTAGGAGTCACGCCTTAACGTGCCTACTAACGAAGTACGGAGCGCGTGTCTTTCCTAGAAAGAGAGAGGCATACACTCGATGTTATGTCTTTCGGAATCAATTTTACCCACCAACCCAAGAACGCGAACCAAAATGGTCAACCAAGGATGCATGAAATGCATGCATGCATGAAAGTGTACCGAAGGTTCAAAATAGCACATGATCTTCTTTTGTGTCGATGGCTCTAGTACCACAGTACATACTCTAGTATCACAGGCCACTTCAATAGTTTTCTCACCTTTTGGGCACCTGGGACTATATACAAGGTGCTGGGACTATATTCTTAATTGAGTACAAATATTTTAGGCGGTGAGTCAGTCCAACATTTTAAACCAGTTTTCCTAATAAATTTTCATCGAAATACGACAAAACGAGACTACGTGTCTATTTTAATTTGTATGTAATACATTCATTGGGAAAAGTTGTTTATAATGAAGCACCTTATAGTTTGTAGTGAGAGGTTCCCGTGTAGTTCCGGGTTAGAATAGGACCACACCATCTCTTCCTATGAATGTCGTAAGAGGCGACTAAAGGACTATGCTCAAACATCTCGTGCTACAAATACATTCCCAAATAGGGTTGACGTCAGGCAGGCGGCCGGTCGTAAAACTATAGCCAAATCATTTAAACTGTTCCGGCTATTTCTTCTCCATTTTGCAAGTTCTTTGGCATCCTTGGGTGACCATTGACATGCATGTTATATTTGGAGAAGAAAAAGTGGGAAAGCGCACCCCGGGCTCCGAAGCAGCACAGTTGAGGATGCAACCGGGAACACGCTTAGATGAAGAAGAAGTTTGTGGTGAGAGGGACCACACTGGCAAAAGGCTTTTGAGAACTGTGTGTACCTACTCTTCCATCTAACTAAACTATATTTACGAGCGGTTCCAAATTGGCCAGTAGCTCTTCCAAATTCGCCAACGCAGAAATATCGTATTAACCTGCTACAATTAAGAGGAAACACTAAGGTCGAGAGAAACGAAAAATAGGTATTTGTTAAATCTATTGCTGTCGCGCTGTGCCCGAACAGCCTTTAGCGCTGTGCGATAGAGACAACTGCAGCTCGGGCCGAAAATACTTATGAAAACTACACAAAATAAATGTTTCGTAGTCCTTTGACTTTCCAAAACTAAACGATTTTATTTATTTTTCATTAAAAATTGAAAAAAAGCTATGGCTGTGTTTGTATATGTTTTCCTTTTATAATATAATCTCGTCATATTTGTTTGCTCGATTTTTGAACAGCGTTGAAAATCTAACCATTTTTTCAGGTTTATAAAGGTCGTATCTTTCAATAACAAAATTATGAAAAAAATATATAAAGGGACAAGCCAAATTACCAATACTTGAAAAAAAAAATGCTCTACGGGCACTATCCAGCAAGAATCAGGGTACTGCGCTTGTATGGAAATACAACCCATCGATTTCCTCTTAAGGGCCGCCCACGTCAGAATTTTTGTAGGACCGTAGAGTCGGGCCGATTTGTATTTTGTAGGAATTTCTGACCTACTTTTTGTAGGGACAATCTGCGTTGCATTATTGCAATCGAATGTGGACGGGCAGTCTAAGGCCGTGTTCACACGAGCGCGATTTTTTTCGGCGCGACACAGCGCGCACGTCGCGTAAGCATCGCTTCCTCTTTAGAAACATTGAAATTAAATGCTTATCTATTGTATTATAAAGTTTAAAATATCTCGATTTAAAATACGCGCGCTCGCTCAGCGGTCGCGTAGTAACAGCGTCGCACACGCGTCGCGATCGCACAGCGCACAAGCAAAGCCCGCGTTGCCATATATAAGAATAGATAAGCATTTAATTCCAATGTTTCTTCTCAACGCGTTCGCGACGCGATCGCGATGCGGACTCTTATTGAAAGCTGGCTCTACGCGATCGGCACTCGTGCGCGCGTGTTGTCTGAACGCGCCCTAAAGGATCACAATAAGCAACAAGTGTGTGTCATACATCTGTCCTATTACTTAGTCCAATTAACATAATATTGATATCATTAAAGTTCAGTTCCTTAGTTGGCAAAATTTGTGAACCAGGTCGGGTCAAAGATCAAAGGAGTGTGTGATAGGGTATATCTTACTTCGCGGTTCTGTGCCCGAGAGGTCTTTGCTCTAAATTATTATTATTTAAATTGTTATAAACTAAGAAAAAAATAACAGGTGCTTCTCTTTCCATGCAGATCATAGAAGTCGATCAAGGTAATCGACTATTATTATAATATGTCTGGATGTTTCATTTTGACCCCAAAACGACTGGCCAGATTGGAATGAAATTTGGCATGTAGATAGCTGGATGATATCATGCATGGATAACAAATAGGATACTTTTTATCCCGGGAAAGTTAGAGGTTCCTGTGGGATTGTCAAAAATTCAAACACGCTGGCAAGTGGCAACGCTGCTATTAGTTTAGCCAATGGGAAATAATTTCCATTTAGGGATTTTTTAAAATATTGCTGGAAATTTGTGTTTAATTTATAAGATGTGAAATAAATACTCTTATAAGTTTAGTATATATTCTTTTGAAAAAAAAACACGGTTGAATACAAACCTTAATTTTATTGAGATTTTTCGGTAACTATACGTAACGTTAACACTTAACACTAAATAGGAATTAAAAGCGAGTAGTCTCATCCTTCTTGGCATCTTGAGCAGGCTGTGGCTTGCTGTCCATCGCGTCTCTTCTGTTGAGGACGAATAATAATCTGTAAACAAAACATTCATATGTTAGGTCAGTCAACTATCATGTTACTAATTGGTTTAACTCGAGATTTAAAAAGTCTGCAGTTAGTGCCATCGGGCCGGGTATAACATATTCGTCCCTAGTGTTCCATAATTTGCTAGCAAACAAAAACTAATGTACCTAACTAAGTAGGTGGGTACTTATAACAAAAGAGATCGTCTCAAATATCAGAAATTCCTTTATTCTAATAAATTCGTACGTAAAACTTGGAACTCACGTCCCTTACATTTGTACTGTGAGTGGTGCTGCCGAGACGTTAAATCAACCTGACGAATTTCCTAATCACATATTAGGTAGGTAGGCATTTAAAGCATTCGTACATATTTCTTTTCTTCAATACTACCACAGAATAAATAATACTAACGCACAGAAGTCTCACTCAGCAAAGAAATTCAAAGAAATATCTACTCAATGTGGCTAGCGATATGGTTTAATTTAGCTCGTCAGAACTCAGCACCTTTTCCATTGCAAGCCAATTTCATTCTTATTACTCTCGACAAACGATTCGTATAACTGAATTTACCACCTAGAGGGGCCATCTGCGCGTATAGTAATAATGTAGGTACATTTTCGATACCTAACCGGGGAGTAACACAGGCCTGACACTACCCACTATTTAGAAGTGTGTCGATGAAAGTGAAGAAGGCTTTATTTTATTTATTAATATATACAGCATTACAATGCTCCGAAAAATATCTAAAACAAGGTATATAATAATTTATGCCAAATACAAGTATTATCAAAATACAAGCGCAGCGCCGCAGCGGCGAAAACCGCTGTCCCGGTAGCGTATAGTTCGTATAGTTATATTTTATTCACAGATTCATTATGCTATCTCACTTATTAGTAACTAGCTGGTGCCCGCGACTTCGTCCGCGTGAAGTTCAGTTTTATTGTTCACATTGTTTGGCAAATTGGAAATATAGTTACTTAGTTTGTAATTTACAGTCTGAATTTTTTATTGCGATTCGGCACTTAGATTACTCGTAGGTATGTTAAATCTTTATACACGACTGCAAAATTAAAACGACACATTTATTAGTAATGTACGCCATAGTTCTTCTAATCAGGTAGGTATTAAAGTATATTTTTCTGCCTAGTGTTTTTTTTTATAAATAAAAGACATCAACGAGCGCAAAGTGACGTAACGTATTATAATGATGAGTCACTTTCTTGCGACTGAATTCAGTCTTAAAATAGTTTTAGTATATTGTTTTAGACCCTGTATATGTATTTATCATAAACAAATAAAAATATAGTATCGTTGACTTAGTATCTCATAGTACAAGTTTACAATGTACTTTGGTGTTAGCTCAATATGTGTCATTTGACCTTATATATTAATTTAAATATTTATTATAATTTATGAAATCAATATTATGACTTGCTCTGGAAGTTTTATTAGACTCTTCTTTTATATATATCTATCCAGTAAAAATACTATCGGTTACAAAACAAAGGAAAACCAGATCACTGAAGTCAGAAGTTTATAATAAAAAGCTGACGTCCAAACGACGTCAAAACAAATACATGAAAACTAACATAATGAATTACGATAATTATGTAAATTAAATTCTTAATTAATTAAAAGTATAAAAATAAACCACCATTAATTGTGCGCAGTATTTGTAAGATATTTATATTTATTTTATTTGGCTCATGGCTGTAGGTAGGTATAGTTGATTAATTAATTAATGCAATAAGATTAATAAAAAAATTGAGTTTTGAGGGTGCTTTACCATACAAACTTAATGAATTAAGTACATATTGTTAAATTTATTTTCAAAAATTTTTTTGATTATAAATGAGTTTATTATGTATCTTGTTTCAAAATTAAATAAATATAATTTTCATTATAGTTATATTTTGTTAGAAGTTGTTTATGTAGGTAGGTACTCCTACGAAGCTGGTCTGCTAGTCAAAGTATGTAAATAGATATGTAATTGAATGGATATGGATAAATCACTCATTGAGTTAATAGATCTACTCATAGGTTCATAATTGGATTTATGGACACAGGCATATACTCGTACAGGGTAATTTTGAACTTTTCAAGGTAAGTACTCTCAAGCGGAATAAAAATTACATATTCTGTCATATGTATGTACATATGACAGAATATGTACATACATATGACAGCCGTAATAGCTAGACACTTGAAATTTTCACCGATTATGTATTACTGTAGCCGCTATAACAACAAATACTGAAAATAAAAAAAAGTTAAAAATTAAAGGGAGTCGTCATACAAGAAACGTGTTTTTTTCAGCGTTTTTAACTCGATCTTTATAATGCCATTAACTAGATACTTGAAATTTTCACCAATTATGTATTACTATGACTACTAAAACAACAAATACTAAAAATAAAAAAAAGTTAAAATTTAAAGGGGGTTGTCATACAAGAAACGTGTTTCTTCAGCGTTTTAAAACATTGTACGGTGGTACGGAACCCTTCATGTACGAGTCCGACTCGCACTTGCCCATTTATTTTAAAATGGTAAAATACCATTAAACTCGCGCCATTGTTACTGTCACCGACACCTCACGTAATCTAGAAGGGGAGCCCAAGAGGGGGATTTTTGGATTTATTCGAGCGCGTCAGATAAACATGCAATCGTGTCATGTCAGGTTGACATTACAATATAACGATATCATATCGGTAAACTGATGGTGGAGCCGGGAGGTAGCCATAGGAACTCAGTAATAAAACGACGAAAACCTATCGTGTTTGGGCTCATTTGATTTGTGTTGACTAGCACTTTGGTCTCACAATAAAAGATTGTAAAAAAAATTACCTTTTTCTTAATCTGACGGTTTAAATAGTTTTATTTTAAACTGTCAGATTAAGAAAAGAATATTTTGCAGACATGACTCGACTGCATGTTTATCTAACGCGCTCGAGTAAATCCAAAAATCCCCCTCTTGGACTCCCCTACTAATCGTTCAAGTTTTCACTTCTGTCGCCACTCCCGGAGAGCCATTGTTTTTTTTTTCATAAAAGATATCCGCCGACAAATAGTTTTGACATAGTACCAAAAATTACGTGTACGTAATTAAAAAATACGTGTTTCTTACGGCCTTGTGTTCTATTAGTATTCTGATTCCTAGATGCAGGTGCAAAATCAACCTGTATGAATAAGAAATGTAAACATATAGGCGTACGTACGTATTAAATGCATCCATGATCATGTATATTCGTTACAGTTATATTTAACAATGAACAATGTATGAGTAAGTACGGAAGATCATAACAATAGTGGACCATTCGGCGATAACCTGATTTGTGTTACTTCCGCAACATGCCTATGCCTAGGTACCTATTTCATACAAGGTTTGTTTGTACAACCTGTTCTAACCCTTGTACTTATCATCCTATACTAGCGGCCAACCCTGGCTTCAGTATGATTAATAGTTATACATATACTAAAACTTCCCACAGAAATGCTCTTAAAAAATCGTATCGTAGTCGTTAGAAAATCGTATTAAAATAGGAACAGTAGTTAATTTATCAAGATGGACAAATATATCTATGCGCCGAGGGTCTTAATATATTTACGTATTTTAATTATAATAAATATAGGTCTTTAACAAGACAGGCAGGTAACTTGTTTACATAGAGAAATGGTCAACCCACATCACACTCACGAGGATGGGGAATTTGTAGGGCTCGAATGCACAAAAACATTATGGTGCCTCTACTCGTCTGCCCAGTTCGAGTGATAAATGCTGAGTTAAGGCGGAATACGAAGAGAATCTGAGGGTAGGGACACGGAATTTCCGAAATTCCGAAAATCTACATTTCGCGTTCATTTCCCGTCTCCCGCTTCACAGTCAAACGAAATATGTAAAAGCGTGCGGGGTGCTTTGCGGATCGCCCCGCACTCATCAACTCAGATTCTTTTTGTATTCCGCCTTAAGTAAACCCAACATTTTTCCGACCCTCGAGCAAGTGAGCTAGTTCTATGTAGCCTAGCCATTTGTCGAAGGAATTATTAATACTGGTAGTAGGTACGCAATTCAGTTATGTGACACTGTTTTGTTCATTTTAACATTTACATTCAAGTTCACATTACTATTTAAATATTTTTACCCAAGAAATCTAATACTACACCAACTCACGTACCATTGTGACAATTTTTTTTCTTTTGCTTATTTTTAGGGTTCAATTCATGCTACACCTACGAGACTATTATATTAACTTGGATGAATAAATTATTATAACGTTTTCCATTGTTCCTCAGTCCGCCTATCTTTCGGCGCAAAGTGTGAATTTCTTTACCGCTATAGCAACAATTATATTTAATTTAAAAAAAGGACACTGCCTATGACAAAAAAAGGGATGGGTGTCGTGGTACACCCAGTGAGAACGAAGTTATTCCAAAATCGAAAGCTTTAAGAACACTTAACAATGTAATTAGCATTAAGTTTTACCTTTTGTATTATAATCGTTAGATTATTGTGCAATAAATATTAAATAAAATAAATAAAACAATGATGTTTTGTGAAAAAAGAATTTAAAAATTAATTTTCAAACGCTATCTTGGATTCCAAAAAAGTTATATTCGGATTCTGCGGCCTAAAACACCTAAAAGCACCCTGTTGCAGTCTCCTCTGCGGCCATCTTGGAGCCCAGGCTTCGCCCTCGCCACGTAGCTTTGGTATCGCGGTACACACTCGGTAAAAAATGACCTTTATTAATTATTATAATATTATAATATATTTTGAAAAAAGTGAAAAATAGGTAAAATGAATAAGTAGAAAGAAAATGAACAATAGATTCGACGTACTGGAGTCGGACCATGAAGAACTTTTAGTTTCACAGGATTTGGGCCGCTGGGTCAACGCTTAGAGGCGAAGCGGCTTTGTCTATCATCATTTCACGAAATGTCAATTCGTGTGCGTCGCAGGAACCTGGGATAAATAAATTCGTTCTAAAAAGATAATTAAAACGTTTTTTGACTGTTTCTTAAATATGAAGATGCCAAATTGTTGCCATTTTTTTTCTTATGTCGGTTTAAGCCAGCCGGTTTTCACGGTGCGGTGGTACTGAACCCTACGTGTACTATATACTCGCTCGGGTATTTTTGTAAAATGATACGTGCGTTACTAACAACATTGAATAAATTACATAATACAATTTATTGTGTCTGCCTTGAATCTTTGTTCTTATTATATCGAGCGTTTGACCTAAAAACTTTTATCGGTCTAAGTAATTTCAATGTACTTGATACTACTTTATACTGAAACATATAAAATATTAATAAGTTTAGGTATAATATACGTTTAATATTTATTTAGTTTTATTACTAGCATTTACTACCGTATAAAATTGATTCCATTTGTACCTATAAATGTGTCGATAACCACTTGATAACCATGGCAAATAAATAAGTTTAATTCTGTCGTAAGTATTGGTCGTAATTTATAGCTTATCGGATGCAAGTGTCATTTTACGCCCGTACAACTCATGCCACTTTTTGGCGAGGATTTGAGCTAAATTACCTTAAATATAACACACCATGGACTGATATCACTCTCGAATTGATTCGGGCAGCTAAGTTTTGCAATGTTAGTTTTTCACCTCCCTGGGTTTGTAATGAAAGTTTATTGCTTAAAATGCGGTACAATTTGGATGGTACAAAAGTCATGTAGAGTCTTACACATTTTGTCATCAGAACCATGCAACAGACATTTGATATGTCAATTCAACAATATTCTATATAAAATCCTATTTTATTCAGTTTTTAAAATTCAATTTTAGTATTACTTATTTATATATAAAAAAAATGTTATGCGTATGTACATGCATATTAATATTTTATTTATTGTTAATGAAAATTCTTGGCCAAATTTTAAATCATAAACACTGAAACTTTTGTTTGCATAATTTAAAAGTTAGAAGGAAAGGGGAGGCCTTTGCCCAGCAGTGGGACATAAATGGCTTATAAAAAAAAGTATATATTGATCTAATATTATTAGACAGATCATTGTAGATTCGTGCAGCCATAAGAAAACTGTTAGAATTATACAACCATACGAGTATTTTCATTGTGGGATATAATAATCTTTAATGATTTCTTTTACTGTACCTATACTTGGAAAATCATTACTGGTGCGCAAATTTCTTATTTAACATATTTAGGAGACTTAATTAAGTTCAATATTTGGAACAAGGGCACAGACAAGGGTCTACAGCTTGTTATAGTTGAGTTGAGATCCCAAAAATAGCACGTACGAGTATGCATTGTTTTTGTGCCATACTCTATTAAGTTTTCTTGCATTTCCCCAAAGAGGGAATCCATACCTGAGTAGAGATGCTAAATACTCATGATATACAAGAATAGCGGTTTACCTGTCTGCTTTCCTTGTCAATCTCCTAAATGCATAAAAAAATTATTTATTTTACTACATACGGACAATACTTGCTTGCTTGAAAGTAAGTCGTTGATATAAATTAAAAGTAATAACGGGCCTAGGACACTTCTCGTCGGCACGCTAACTTTGTTAATAATTCGTATGTTTTTTTTTCTCTTTATTGTCATCAATATTTTCTACTTCAACATGTTTTCTGTTTGAGAGATTACTTTGTAACCATGCTCAGCTTACGCCTGTCCTCTAATACCTTCGATGTGATCGAAGTCTCATATCATATTTTTCACATTTTGAAGTCAAATGCGTTAGGCATGACAAAAAACAGTGTTGTAGTTGCAATTCTTTTGTTTATATTGTCCAATATTTTATTTATTAATTTAAATGTAGCCAACGTTGACTTCCCCTTCTGAAAACCATTCCAACCATTTTATATTTAGTAATTTACCATTGTTTTTACAAATAATTTTAGGCTTTTTGTGACAGATAAAGGTTACCCTTAATATGGCATTATGTGGTTATAGTAACAATAAAGGCGATCTTATTGAATTTGTAGAACATTAAAAAGTGACTTGTTTTTTAGGGTTCCGTACCCAAAGGGTGCAAACGGGACCCTATTACTGAGACTCCGCTGTCTGTCCATCTGTCCGTCTGTCCGTCTGTCACAGGGCTCTATCTCTTGAACCGTAATAGCTAGACACTTGAAATTTTCACAGATTTTATATTACTATGGCCGCTATAACAACAAATACTAAAAATAAAAAAAGTTAAAAATTAAAGGGGGTCGTCATGCAAAAAACCTGTTTTTTTAGCGTTTCAAAACATTGTACCTGTTCTCCTGTTGTGTCGGACTCGTAAATGAAGGGTTCCGTACCTCCGCCCTTCATGTACGAGTCCGACTCGCACTTGCCCGTTTATTTGCAGAATACAATGCACAAACCATTCGATTTCAATCTAAGGTGTATTAGTGATGTAAGGTGTATGCATGTTTGTGACTTCATTACTTATATTTTTTTGTTGTATTTTTTTCCATAAACAGATATTAGTAATTTGGTCTTGGATGTTTATCTATATATGTGTTTGTTATAAAATATAGTATCGTTGAGTTGGTATCCCATAACACAAGTCTCGAAATTACTTTGGGGTTAGATCAATCTGTGTGATTTGTTCGTATATACATTTTTTTTATTAGTAGCACATACTTAGGTAAGTACTTAAATACATATTTTGCACCGTCCCAAATACTGTTCTGGCATTTTTTAATGCCAAACTTATAATAAATATTCATATATTTTGTCACTCTTCTAAGTACCGAAAGGGACGTATTTTTTCGCGGTCTTTTAAATTATTTAATTTTATTTGGCAGGAGAGTGTATTTAAGTTTTCCCACGTTTTACTAACTTGTGCCTGGAGAGAGTATGCATGATTTTTTTTTATATTTTTAATCGATAGTCCTCGTCGAGAAATAGCCGCAAAAAATAAATCAGTGCCGAAAAACGTGTATATGGTGTAGAAAATAAATATTAAAAATAGCTAGTAGATTATAACAACTAAAACACGCCATTTTAAAATATGACGTCAACGTCTGCAATATCCTCTAGAGACAGAAGCTGTCAACGCATGTTTTTCTTTTTTGGGTACTTTCGATGTTATCAGCCAGTGATATTTGTTAAACTTCTATATAAAAGTACATACATTTCGAATGTCATCGATAGTCAAACTACATGGACGGACAGTTCTACCGAACGCACCCAAACTTGTCATTTCCTTTTTATGAACTTTGTCGTCATTTCCCTTTTGCTTGTCAAAAGTTCCCGCGCAATATTTGCATATTTTCAATAATTTATTTCTAATTCAAATAAGAGTCAGTAAGAAAAATAATTAACTAGGCGTGGTAACGTATTAAAAGAAATTGTAAAATAAAAATATGAGCCGGATTGGTATTACATGCATATTCCTTATTGTGTCAAGACAATTAAAAAAAAAGGTACCGAAAGTGTTACTTACTAAAGTTCTTTTTTTTTGTTTTGCTCGACTATAAGTTCATAACTTTCAATACTCAAGGCTTCGTTTACCAATGTTTACGTGCCTGACGTGCCTGTAATTTGCTAAAAAGTACTCCATGGTACTTAGGGCTGAATAAGAGCAATCTTAAGTACATTTTACAGAAATAGAAAACAAAGAGTTCAAGGCTTGGTATTTAGAAATCGATCATTGGTCTCTGATGACAAAATAGCCGTAAGGGCGTACAGAACAAGGTCGTTTTTTGCTTGAATGTCGAAATAAATCATTCTTGTGCAACGTGGAAAAATGCACTCAGTAATTGATTCAATTCACTTGTTCTGAAGTGAAGATTTTATTCAATTTAGAATTTCTGAAGTCATTAGTTCTGTTCGTCTCGTCAGGCAAAAGTTTCTTTTTGTAGTAAAAAATACGAGTTCGTATGTAGGTATAGAGTCACGTAAAAACAGTAGAGTAGACGTATTATTGAATTCAATGTTTATCTTTTAGAAAATCCATTGTGCGTTAAGCGGGAAAAAAACAATATTTTTTTCTTATCTACAAGGGTTGTTAGTTTTCCTACATTAAATCAGCGCATTAATACACTTTAACACCCTTGATTGCACAAATAAAAATACAGGACATTATTATCTTAAAAAATAGGAAATGCGCTAATAATTATAAGGCAGCTTTTAGGTAATATTGCTAATTATACGGCAGCTTATTTTATTTGCAATACTTCACCACATCTTAGCGCGTTTTGGGTTGCATCCGTAGGTGACCGACCCCCGTGGCGTATTGGTAACCAGTCCAAACCAGTTCGTCCGCCACTCGGAGGTTCTAAGTTCGATCCCTAGCCAGGACTAGTTGGAAAATGGTCTGTTTTTAATTACCTGGGTCTTAGGTGTTTATCTATATATATCATCATCATCATCCGAGCGTATTCCCGGATGCATCCTCAGCGGTAACGCTTCTAAACCCGGGGTCCACTACCTAACCTAGGTGATTTTACGAGGTTACTGATTTTTACACAGAGGGACTGCTATCTGACCTCCGCAACCCAAAGGGTAGACCAGAACCAATTGGAGAGTGTAGGCCAAATCCTCTGACTGCTTTGGCTAATATATGGCTCTGGTAGTACAGAGAGGGTCGTGCTTCTGCAGTGGAGACTAAAATTACTACGGATCAATTTTGAAAAATGTATACTTACACTAATATAACTATGGCAGGAACTGCTAACGCAGCGCTTATCAGATAGAAAGCGCCGGCGAAGGTAGATAGGGTACTGAGGTACACTTTGCTGTACACGGGAGAGTAGATCACAGGCACCAACGCTTCTGATATACTTATTAGAGAGCTTGTTTTACCTGAAACAAGGTTGGAGGTTATCATAATAGATTGTCTAGCAGGTCAAATACAGGGAGATTTTGAACCCTTAATTCAGAGAAGTACTCGTTAAATGAAATAAAAAATATGTAGGTATGTATGTCACCGGCAATCCGTATAATTCAGGCATTCTATACAACGCCTAGGCAATGTATATAATGCCTTTGACCGGTAGGCAATGTATGAAATATTATGAATCTTAATATCTATTATATGCTTTGCCTAGGCATTGTACACAATGCCTCGGTATTGTATAGAATGTCTGCTGTTCCACCGGCAATGTGTGTAATACATACCGCGCGTATAGTAAAGTCACTAGGTTAGCCATTCATTAGAGATTTGGTTTTTTTTTACCGATTTGTGTTCTGTTAGTGATTCTGATTCGACGATTTCAATATAGCTGAAGAGTACAAAATAAACCTGTATAGAGACATGTTTTTGTCCAACAGTGGACTTGATAAGCTGGTAAATAAGGAGACCCAGCAAATGGCAATGGATACATTTGTAGGCCAATTCTAAAAGAATCAAAAAATCTAATAGGTATTTAAAATAATAAAAAACACCCATTTATTGGGACAGGCTTTTAGTCCAGCAGTGGCTGGTAAATTAATAACCGTAAGTAGATAGACATATAACTTATTATTTATTTCATAGTGTACGGAAAAAAACCTCAATGTCAAAATAACATAACAATGACTTTCCGTGCAAGTGTATGTGTATGCAAAATGCATGTCACAATGTAGGTTCGTTATTATTTCAATATGAACACGATCCAGTCGTCAAAACTTAAGAGCACAATCGTTTATTTAAATAATATGATCTCTGGCAAGCGGTGACATGATATTGTCGTATTATGAATTAATTTTATCTAATAATGACCTTTATTGACCTAAAAAGGTGGACTTAATGCTAATACATTCTCTACCTGTCAGCCTTTAAGAAAAACAGAAATAAAATTAGCGAAAGGTGCTTAAAGATAAGCATGTAATTAAATACACATACTATTTACATGTCTAAATACATATTATGTCTACATACATACATACCTATATATAAATACACATATATACTCAAATACATTGTAATGATTAGTTCTGCAGCAAAAAGGTGCGTCTGGACTTTTCTCATAAGGCGAGATGAGTTCACAGCTCGCTATAATATACTGTGCGTGTTTTTGAAAAATCACTGTGATTTAATTAAACTACTACGTTAAGATACTTGTGTAAAAGTTTTACAGAAAAGAGAGTTATAGAGAAAAAAACTGTTAATTTACATACACAGGAATCTAAAGGCTTTTATTTAAATCTTTATTGTCCATCAAATAGAAACTGTACAGAACAATAGGCTTTTCTACAGACTCGAGCACGGGTCCCGGCCTCTCTTCGCTCTCGACGATATTTCGCTGTGTTTTATTCATATTTTTTTTTGTATTATATTTACAAAAAATCTTGTGCATTTGACTAGTAATTTAGATTACTTATACATTTTTTGGTATAATTTTAATATAAAAAGGTGCAGATTTTATAAAATAATTATAAGTACTTTAAAGGTAAATTTAGGCAAATATAAAGGTACGTTTGTTTTTTTGACGAGCCAAAAATGCTCAATCGTGTTTTGGATATTGTGGGTGTCTACAGAAAAACCTTAAGATTCCTGTGTAAAATTATTGAGAAATAAACTGCAGTAGTTTAATTACAGTGATTTTTCAATAACACGCACGGTATTGCGAGCTGTGAACTCATCTCGCCTTAAATAGGTAACTTACCTATTTCAGATACTTTTGATCTTTGGTATTTTATACTCTGTTGTCAAACCTAGCCTAGTTATCTGCTTTGCAGTAAAATAAATGAATATATTATATAGTAATATAATCCTACTAATATAAATTGCTTGTCTATCACGTCTTTATCCCTAACGGGGTAGACATAGCCAAGGGCGGTAAAGCCCAGGCCACTTTTAGCGTAATGGTGGGCATGAAGGTGGAAAAGGGAAATCATAATAGTGATGGGTTGCTAACCGCATCGCCTATTCATATGATTCAGATTCTCGCCCATTCCCTCGATCGGCTTTTACGATCTGCACGGGAAGAGAAGCAGCTGGTACATTCTATGTTTTTTCTTTTCTCCCAGACCACCAAAGAAGAAATTGCTTGTTACTCATTCTAAATACGCATTCAAAAATAGCTTATTACCTGGATTATACCTTATTTATCATCACCTTTTAGATACTTAAGCAGTTTAACTAAAGGTCGTTACACATTCTTACCACAATTTGTTGTTTCTATATTATTTTCAAATATTAATTAAAATAATGTACAGAGGCCTTTAACGACTTTTGCTATGGAAAATTTAAATTTGGTCTCACTTTCTATCCCATAAAAGTTTATTCAAATTATACGCCTATTTATAATCTACAAATAAAGTGTTACAAATTTTAAAAGCATAATGAAGATTATTCTATAATTAGGACCATGAAAAATCGTCAATCAAAATAAAATTTTAATGGTTAGTTTATTTATATTTTAATGCGAATATTTTTTAAGGTAAAAAGATACAGTTTTCCACGTGGCTGATGATATTAATGGTTTTAAATTCATATAGATAATCTCCTATACACAAGCTGTCTCAATGTTCATAATTGCTGTAATTAGTTTTTTTTTTTATTATTACTACCCACAAATACTCTTACATTTACCAAGTGAGTGATAACTGTTATAAAATATACCTACTCGTAAAGCTTTTGAGACATAACCACATCACAGCTACAAAAGGTTCTACGTGCCTTACGTAATTTAGATTACTTATACATTTTTTGGTATAATTTTAATATAAAAAGGTGCAGATTTTATAAAATAATTATAAGTACTTTAAAGGTAAATTTAGGCAAATATAAAGGTACGTTTGTTTTTTTGACGAGCCAAAAATGCCCAATCGTGTTTTGGATATTGTGGGTGTCTACAGAAAAACCTTAGGATTCCTGGGTAAATTTTTTGAGAAATAAACTGCAGTAGTTTAATTACAGTGATTACAGTTCATAATTGCTGTAATTAGTTTTTTTAAATTATTACTACCCACAAATACTCTTACATTTACCAAGTGAGTGATAACTGTTATAAAATATACCTACTCGTAAAGCTTTTGAGACATAACCACATCACAGCTACAAAAGGTTCTAAGTGCCTATTTTTTTTTTATTTGATATCAATTTCGTTAAAATGTTCTGTGGAACTTTTTAAACTTCTATCTACAATTTCATTTGTTTTTTTATAGTGTTTACTAGTTAACTTTATTTAACGTATTTAAAATTTACAAAACTTAGGTATATGTTTTTAATATAAACGTTGTTTTATACTTACATAAAAATACTTTCGAATTTATTGACAATACAGGACTTTCCGTGATTTATTTTATTTTAACAAAGATATTTCATTATAAGTTACGTAGGTATTTGAAAAAATATCCCGAATGTTACTTATGTATCTACTGATAGAATTAGGTAATTCATGTTTTTTAATTAGGTATTGTAAGATTTTTTCTTGGGAAAAAACACTTCTATTAGGAGTTTTTAATAAATATTCTTAAATTGTTTTACTCACATAGCGTAGTCGGAAATACCAACTAGTTTCAATCGATATCGAAAAATACATTACTATATATTTCATATATTATAACGTCTAACAAAATATACACAAAATATAATTCAGTCTATGATACTGAACAACTTTTATAGTTATATACAGGGTTTAACAAAATATACTGAAATTATTTTAAGGGTGAATTCAGTCCTTGATACTGAACAACTTTCCCCAAGTTTCTCAAGAAATATGAAAAATATAGGAAAGTACTTACCAATATACAAAACAGTTGTTCATTATCATGAACTGAATCTACCTACCGTTAAAAATAGTTTCGGTATATTTTTATACGTTATATATACCTACATACATATACTTACGATAAAATATATAAATTAATTATTTTATTCAAGTTGTAAATAACTAAATGCCCTAAAACAATCGTCCTGTGCTACTAAGGTAGTTATTATATTACAAATTTCTTAATATTACGCATAATGTTTTTACCAATGAGGACCTTACTAAAATGTAAACGTTACATAAAATTGTACAAACCCATGCAATAACGATAAGAATAATTGTATTGTGACATTAAAATTTAATAAAAGCAATGTTATTTATGTTGTAAAAAAATGCGTCTCGATGCGCAATAGATAATGCCTAAATGGAAAAGACAAGTCAATATTAACTTTCAGATTGGCTGTTTACGAAAACAAAATTCTGTGACCTTTCTTGAATGGGTACATGTCGGTTACTGGCAAGGAATATTTGTCAGGGCTTGGAAATATACTTTTTTATTCCGTGCTTCGGAAGGCGCGTAAAGCTGTGGGTCCCGAACGCCATCTAACGTTTGTTTAAAACGTAGGCGGCTTTTGTTGCCAAAATAAAAACCATTTCATTTAACAACCCTTTGAGTTGCGGAGGTCAGACGGGAGTCGCTCTGTCACAGAATACATTAAGAGTAGGTACGAAGCTCTGTGTAAAAACCAGTAACCTTGTCAAATCACCTAGGTTAGGTACCGGACCCCGGGCACTAAAGCGTTACTACTGAGGCGCTGACGATGCAACCGGGAATACGCTCGGATGATGATGATGATGAGTCATGTTACTTACCGATGATATGATATTCCATCTACTTTTTTAAAGCTTTGAATCGCAATTTTTGCAGCCTTTAAATAGGTACGCAAGTAGGCATTTTTATGGCAATTACAAGTATGTAAACAAGTTAGAATGAATTCCGCGGACCGTAGACGTCTGAGTCGCGTTGGCTCAAAACTGAATTTTTCAAAATACAGAATAAATGCAGTATTTAAAAGGAGATTAAAATTTAAAGTTAATATATCCTTTCGATACAAATACAGCAAGTTCAGTCGATGATACTGAACTACTTTCTATAAGAAAGTCACAGAATTAATAACTACAGAATCCATCATCATGCCCAAAACTGACGAGCCAAAAACCACTCTTATATAGTGTTGATCTACTTTGACGCGAGCAGTTAGTCTATGGTCGACAACCGTAAGAACGTGTGGAAACCGTAGAAATTTTAATATTATTATGCCGTGTTGTGCTGTCCAAAACGTGCAAAAATGCTGTTGGACTGAAGAGTAAGCAGCATGGGATTACATTTCATCTGTAAATACCTAATCCAATAATCAATTTATTTAATTATTCAATTTTTTTCATTTAATGTAAATACAAAAGGGCGAGTCCATTTTGTCATACAAAAGGGCGAGTCCATTTTGTGAGTGTTGCCAGTATAATCAAAATATTTTCACGGATTGTACCTTTTTATAATAATATTTTTTAGGATAATATTTTTTTACACAACTGTCACTGAAAAGATTTCAGGGTTCATGTATTATATTTTTTTATATTATTATTTTATTTTCATATCTACTTTTACATAAAGCTAAACTTAAATTATCACTGACTAATTTGACTCACTCATTGACATAGTTGTTTGACCTGTTCCCGGATGACTATGGGAACGACTTTTATTGGAATGTATAGGGGGTGGGGAGTCGAGTACCAGAAATATCTGAAAGTTGAAGATTTGAAGAAATCTGACGTGGAAGGGGTACAGCCTGGCTAAACGGTAGCACTTGGAGATTTGGCCCCATAGACAAAATGAAAGGTGTACCTGATCAATTACCAGAGCCCATATTTTATTTAATTTTAGAAAAATAGTCCCCCCCTCTTACAAATTTGATAAAAGCGCCCCCAAAGTAACTTGGTGGAGAGAAGCCCCCCCCCCCTCCCCCAAGTAATTTTCACGAGGCCACAGGAGGAGCCGGAAGGGCGAGACCGAGCTATCCACCAAGGCTTGCTTTTTTTTACATTTTTGGAAATCCAAGATGGCCGCCCAAAGTCGACTGCTTCCGATTTGGATGAAACTCGATACCAGAAAAGTATTAGGGAAATCAAAAATAAATTTACCCCCTACTAGTGGCATCTGGCAGTTTTTTTTGGAATCTTTAGAGGAAAAAGGCTAATTAGTTGCAACATGTCTTACAATTACGAAGAATTAGAGTAACACAGTGAACAATTTGAAACAAGATAATATGATTAAAATTTAGAATTATGGTAAAATACATTTGTATTATTATCAGAAGAGAATCTAATACATTTGTACCCCCCTACTAGTGGAACATCTGGTGGATTTTCTTTAACCTTTAGAGGAAATATATATTTAATTAGAAACGAAAAGGGGAGGCTTTTGCCCAACTATGGGCCATAAATGGCTATTAAAATAAAAAGAGGAAAAAGGGTAATTAAAATTCTTGATAGTAGACACTAATTAATTTGTTTCACACTTTTTATCACCCTAAGAGCTATTATGTACTAAAGTACAAGAAAAGACACCACATATCACTGTTTGTCCCGTTAAATTGTAGCTATCTCCATAAACTTCACTTACGCCTATTCGACAGTTTATAAGCGAAAACCATAAGAAAACACTGTAAACATAATTAAAAATGCCTTGTTATGTGTTGAAATTCTGTACGAATAATTTTATTCAAGGATAGTAATCAGATTTCATTCTTTGAAAATTCAATATGGACGATGAAATTCTCGCCGCCATATTAAACGATTCGTCGGTTCTCTTAGCAAATCTAGCGCTACAGATAAAGACTTAGCGCTGCAGTGTGATAGCATTTTCTTAAATATAACAGGGGCCAATGTTCAAAGTACATAGCTAGTTTGTATATTTTATGTTGATGTTATGATCTAAGATACTTCTTTTATTTTAGCTTTTTTTGAGACATTCTGAAATTTAAATTTAGAATTCAAATTTTTGGCAATCCCACGGGAACCTCACATTATTCCGGAATAAAAACTATCTTGTGTTAATCCAAGTTTTATGCTATCTACAAGTCAAATTTCATTCTAATCCCTTCAGTCGTCTTGGGGTGAAAGAGGATCAAACATTCATACATACTGTATTGAATACTTTTGTTTAAAAATTATTTTTACGTATTAAATTTTTTATTTTTGATTGTATTTCATTTTTAAAAGCAGGAAAACTACCTAAACCTTGAACGCTTCAAGCCATTGTACGATTCAAATTTATTGGGGGTTTTTAGCAGCTAAACAATAGGTTAGTATATTTTTGCATAATCAACACAACTTGTAAAACGATTATGCGAAAATATACTATACAACATTCATTCAGTACCTATGAATAAAAAAAAATATGTTTGTAATTATACTATCAATAGTTAAAATCTAATATTTTACCTAAACATTAGGCTGCACGAAAAACCGCGGGCTGCTTGCAGCCTGCGCAACGGACGAAAAGCTAGTTAGTTTAATTTTCGAAAAAAAATATTCCCTTTATTATGTGAACTAAATTATGAGATTACCCAAAAAAGTTGTATATCGCCCCTGAGCTAGCAACATTATGAGGGTGTGAAGAGCGGTAAGTGCGGGACGTACGCCATGTTTTTGGACACAACGCATTGCATGCAATTATGATAGAACGCGACTTCTGTAGTTATTAATTCTGTGAAGAAAGTTATTAAAAATTGATAAAAATTTTTCGTCCTCCCATACAAAATCCGATTTGCTAAGCGCTGATTTGTATGAGATGACGAAAAATTTTTATCAACTTTTAATAACTTTTTTTTATAAAAAGAAGTTCAGTATTATGGACTGAACTTGCTCCAAAAATTTTGCCGGTGGATAAAAAGTCAGCCGGTATATGTTCCATAAGGAAAGTTGTTCAGTACCTATTATGGATTGAATCCACCCTTAAAATAGTTTCAGTAAGTAAGTATAAGTAATTGTTTCTATCAAAATATGTTCTTCCTAAGATATAAAAGTAATTGCGCCTTGTTCTAGAACTCAAACCACAGCCCTATTAGACCAGAATGCCTGACGTAGCGATGTCCTGATAACAAGATAACAACGAAAATAAACAAACAATAGTTAGTCAAACTGACAGTTTTGTTGTTATCTGTGAACGTTAGATGAAACGCCTTGGGTTTCTAGGCAATATTACGATAAGAAATTGTTATTGTTCTTAGTTTTTTTTTTTTAAATTATTTTACGGCTCTTGATACAAGTCCTTTAGAGCCTTTATCTTTAGTTTTGTTCTTTATTTCTAATCCTAACCTAACCTAATCCTAACAAGTTACAATCAAAGGGTGGTGTAGGCCTTTGACTGCTTCAAAGGAGCTTCTGGCGACAAATCTATACGAGTCTATTGGTTTTCATAGACGATTGAGTGGCGGACGACGCCCGAAGACGCCCACGCAGTCCGCAAAACAAATATCACTACAGCCGTACTATGACTGTCCACTTTAACTATTTCACACATTGTTCATAAGCATGAGCATTTATAACACCAAACAACACCAACTTCATATTATAAAGTCCACTAAAATCAATTTGCAAAATAATTAAAAGCAAACCCTAACCGAACCCCTTGACTTCCCGCCAAAAACCTATTGTTCTTTGTGAAATCAATAATATTTTTTTTTATTATTTACGGCCCTGGATACAAGTCCTTTAGAGCCTAGTCTGACTCAGATGTCATTGTATTTTTATTTTTATCGCGATTACATTCCGTTCAACATTTAATTTTTTTGCGGAATTGACCAACACTGTTGCATAATTTTTAAGTTTTTTAAGCTGACATACTCTATTTTAATTTCACATTCTGTTTTAATTACCTGCTTTGTCACAATATTTTTATAGATCATTATAAAAAAGGGAATGTAAAAATCAGCATCCGAATTTAGCAAAGTGTACCCTTAGCTATCAAACCAAAGAGCAAAAAAGGTACCTTCTTACAAAGATACCTACTCCAGTTAAAACCCACCTTTTGTCTCTATCCCTCTTATCGGCATTTAGTGTTGCTAGACTAGAATGAGACTTCGCTAAACTTCAAAAGTAAAATGTAGCCTGTTTTCTGCTTAATACGATAAAAATTTAAATGACGTTGTCTTATAACATTGACTTCTGTTTATGTGACTTTTCTATTTAGTAGCGTTATACACGTCCTGGCGTACCGTTAAAAAATACGCTACTACATTTCAAAACAGATTACACTTTTGACACTTCATCGCGGAATCTATATACCTCTTATTATAGATACAGAAATGTATCAGCCATACTTAATACATTTTCTGTGGTTTGACAGGCGCACACGCGCTTGTTATGTCATGTGTATGAAAACTGAGCGTGCTTTATTGCCATGATTATGAGGACAGGTGAGCATAATAAAGTTATGAGTAATAGTAATAACGTAAACTAAATTGCATTAATCATTTCTATCACCTGCAAATAGCATCAACTGATAATAAGAATGCATCTAAGAATCCAAGGATATAATAGTATGCTTCAGACACAGGAAAACGAGTTTCGACTAAAATAAAAACTGGGATCAACTACATAAAATTGTAGGTAAGGATTAAGTTACAAAAAAAAAATAACTGGACAATTAGCAAATTTTTTTTGAGATTTTAGCCGTTAAATCCGCTACATATTATTAGATAGGTACCTACTCCTACGTCACGCAGAATTTTGACTTGTCACGCTTTTTTCCTATCCCTTTAATATTTACAATCACATTTAGCTTGACCCCTTCCCGTCCCTCATTACTGAGACGTAATATGTGGATGGCCCCTTAGCTATTTTGGAAAAGTCTTCTTCTTCGTCTAAGCGCGTTCCCAGTTGCATCCCCAGCTGGCTACTTCGGAGCCCGGGGTACGCTTTCCCGCTTTTTCTTCTCCAAATATAACATGCATGTCAATGGTCACCCAAGGATGTCAATGACCTTGCAAAATGGAGAAGAAATAGCCGAAACAGTTTAAATGATTTAGCTATGGTTTTACGACCGGTCGCCTACCTGACGTCAACCCTCTTTGGGAATGTATATGTGCGAAAAATTTTCTAACCGGCCGCCGCCCGACGTTAACCCTCCTTGGAAGTGCAATTATAGCACGAGATGTTAATGCTTAGTCCTTTAGTCGCCTCTTACGACATCCATAGGAAGAGATGGAGTGGTCCTATTCTCACCCGGAACCACACCTATTTTGGAAAAGTCGACAGGCACATTTTCCATTCCAGACCTATCTTCCAAGCTTTCAAATTTCGACCGGTACGTACATAACCTACATAAAATAAATAACACTCACCTATTTCGTCAGCTTTTACAAGCTTTGTAGCTATGGATCTCAACGAGGTCGCTCCAGCAGAACTGAACATGTCCAGCACAGGTCCCAGGAAGTAGACCGTGCGGGAGGGAGCGAGAGCGTACACCAAGCTTGCAGCTATCCTGCTCAGGCACGCGACGACGCCAATTATGCTGTCCTCTATCTCCCAGCGCTTGCTGAACAGATATATTGTTACGAACGAACCTGGATACAAGAAATGTACAGATTACTTGTTATATTTTTATTTATTTGTACTTATGTTCTTATAACATATATATGATGTAGAATAAATAATAGATGTTTCTATTTGTACACCAAAAAATAAATAGTAGGGGAGCCCAAGAAAGTATTTTTGGATTTACTCGAGCGCGTCAGATAAACAGTCGTGTTATGTCAGGATCATAGTACAATATAACGATATTGCCCTGACAAACTGCAGACAAAAGCAGGCAGATCTATACGCGTTGCCACGACACGTCGCCGCGACTTGTCGGTGCAGTTATGAATTCGAATCTAGCGTCGTCTATGCTGCTGCCGTCTTCAGTATGGAGTGCTATTTTTTATTTAGGGACTCAGCGAAACACAAAACGTGTAGTTTTCCAACTCACCACTCGCGTTCCGACGCATTGCATCGTATTTTTGAAACCGTCGTGTCAGCAATAAGTAATAAATTGTGTTACGCAGGAAATATCAAATTTATCAATGGTTTTCTAAACATTTTAACAAAAATAAAAAAAGCAGCGTGAATCGGAACTGATTCTCCACGAACGTTTCTTTGACATATGTACGCTACAAATGTCAAAATTACGAGTGGTCCAAACCACTCGTCCTTCCTTTGCATACGATCAATTAAAAAATGCACCCGTTTGGAAACACTCGCGCAAATAATTCATAATGTGAGTCCCTGAATGAAAAATAGCACTCCTGTACTTGTACCTCTACTGATCTGCGGTTGAGCAACGTGTAGTCTGGCGACGAGTCGCTAGCTGCGAAATCTAATTCATAGAAATACATACACCGTCGCGGGTCTCCGCTTAACGCAGTTACGAGTATAAGCTTAGAAGAGCTTCTGACTATTCAACGTCTAACAAAATATACTGAAACCATTTTAAAGATCAATTCAGTCATATTTTGATATATGTTCCTTGGGGAAAGTTGTTCAGTATCATAGACTGAATTGATCCTTAAAATGGTTTCAGTATATTTTGTTAGACACTGTATAACTATTATATCATGAATAAATACCCTAACGAACGACGAATGCAGGCGCAACCTCAATATAGGTACGAGTACAGATCTGTGGGCGCAACTCTACATAAATCTTGTAAAAGGGAGATTTTCATTATTTGATGTAACAATGTGTTGAAATTTGTTTATTTTTGGTAGAACACACAGTGAAGAATGTGTCAATTTGATACACGACACAATATTCCGTGTGTACAAATGTAGAGTCAAGTAATCTTCCTATTGTATCTTTTGATAAACTTAATACTTATTTACATACAAAACAATTTTATGCGGTTGCACCTTTCTTTGTGCACTTCCCCGCTCCTTTATTGCGTGCGTATTTTTTTTTAATATTACGTCGAAAAACACTGAAACTATTTTAAAGGTGAATTCAGTCCATGATACTTAACAACTTTTACCAAGTAACATATATCAAATTATGAAAAATATTTTCTGCTTTCCATACAAACTTGGATTAGCTGATCGGTCAATTTGTATGGAAGGCCAAAAAATATTTTTCATATTCAGATATATGTTCCTTGGGGAAAGTTGTTCAGTATCGTTGACTAAATACACCCTTAAAATAGTTTCAGTATATTTTGTTAGACCCTGGATATTCACCAATTAGATAATTATCATGAAAAAAGTTTTTATCATGGACCGATTTATACATTAATTAATAATATATTTTTCTGGTTGCTATCAGAAATAAACTAGAAACACAATAAACTGAATAAGGAATTGGTAGGCTACGTTTATATTTACATAGCGCGATAGAAGAGGTTTTAATACATTTATATACTGCGGCGATAGCAGTATTTACCATATTAAATAATAAAAGCAATAAAAATTCAAACAATTCATATAAGTACATTTTCTCATGAAGATAAAATGTGGCAAGCAAATTTATGTTTGTCAACACATAAATAAGATTCGCAAATTAATATCACTATCATTATTTACCTTTTCATTTTCATAAGTCTACAAACAATTTCCGGTTTTGATTGCGGTATGCGGCTGCAGCATATAATATGACTAGAGACTGTATCATAATGCAAACATTTCTGCGGAAATTTTTGTTTGCAATGCTTTGACTCAAATCCTTTTTGTCCGCTGATGAAACGGTTAGGCGTGTGGTGACAGCAAAGTAGAATATGATTTGTCATCACTTCTTTCCTTTCCCACGGGTGTCGTAAGAAGGCGACTAAGGAAGGTATATATAACAGAGAACGGGAGAATATTTTTTTTTCTTATTCTGTAACTAATTTTATAATTTGTAAAATGTGTTTTTTTTCTCTGAATAAAATATTATCTATATATCTATCTAACGGGCAGCAGCGTCCTCTGTGCAAAGACTATATAATTTATTTATTTATCTCTTTATTGTTCTAAAGTAAAAAAAAACTACTTTTAACAAATGGCGGACTTAATGCTAAGAGCATTTTCTTCCAGTCATCCATAAGGATAAACAGAAAAAAAATCATTCGGCGCAAAAAGCAAAATTAATCCATTATGACTACCGATTTTAATAAATACAATCATCTAAACTGCGATTACTAACCCGTCTGCCTACAAATTTACCTTTAGCCCTTTAGCCCAGCAGTGGAAAGGCATAGTGGTAAGGAAAGAAGGAAGTTAAGAAGATGATTAATCGGTGGGAATTTTGATGTTTGAAAAGTATCACGAAATGTGGTCCTTCAATCCTAAAATTGGAGTGTCAAATTGCCTTTATAGGTACCCTAGAGTCCCGTTACCCTAGACAGAATTAGACTTACCCATAGGTACGAGTATATGGGAATACCTACGTAGCTACGTACCTAGCCGACTTTTATTTTAAACCGACATGTTTATAGATACGAGTATATGAGAATTTAGATGACGTTCGTATCAAGGTCAAAAGGATGGCTCAAGAGAGGGAGACATGGAAACCACCCCACCGACATGCACATAATTCTTAAATTTTAGATAGATAGATAATAATATTCTTCATATCATATTTAACCATCAGTATGGAAAACTTCTACACCCTTATATTTTCTTTAAAGTTCATACTTATCATATCATATTTGACCATCAGTATGGAAAACTTCTACACCCTTATATTGTCTTTAAAGTTCATATTTATCATATCATATTTGACCATCAGTATGGAAAACTTCTACACCCTTATATTTTCTTTAAAGTTCATATTTATCATATCATATTTGACCATCAGTATGGAAAACTTCTGCACCCTTATATTTTCTTTAAAGTTCATATTTATCATATCATATTTGACCATCAGTATGGAAAACTTCTGCACCCTTATATTTTCTTTAAAGTTCATATTTATCATATCATATTTGACCATCAGTATGGAAAACTTCTGCACCCTTATATTTTCTTTAAAGTTCATATTTATCATATCATATTTGACCATCTGTATGGAAACCTTCTACACTGAAGTTCATATTGTGCCTGTCAAACACTAGTTATACGACTAGATATATACAATTTCTTTGAAATTAAAAAAGACTGCCGAATACTGTCATGTTATTTAAAAATAAAAGATAGACTACGTTTGTATGAAAAAGTCTTGGTTAAGGGGACTCTTAAAGGTCCATTATCTATCTAAATATACACGTGGCCATAAGGACTAGGCTATATATCGATTGAGCCTAGATTCTCTTTGTCTCTTATTAGAGAATAATATATCTACATAATTATTATATGGTGGATTTGGAAAAAATAAAAAGATAATATCTTGTTGACAAAAAATATACTTCAATTATTTCTGTCAATATTGACAAAGGTTTAAAACCTTCATTTGTGTTTCAAATCTAAGTTTGAGTATAAATAATGACTTTAAAATCGTGAATACCAAACAGTTATAATGTAGCTTATGTTCCTTCTATATCTGGTGAATACCGAAAAACGAAACGACAAGATATGTCATCTGATTAACTGTAACTAATTTTATAATTTGTTTTTTAAGCAAATGAATTACTTATAACAATTTTGTTTAAGGTCATGAAATTTTATGAATCCGCTTGAAGAGTAAGTTAACCGTGATAGGTCAAAATAAAATATATCAGGTAAAAATTCTTTGAGGGTTTTTAGCTCGTTAGATCAGTTAAAAAAATAACTTATTAGTCTTTTTAATTTTTTTTTAAATTAACAGAAAGATTTCCAATATTCCCGTTAAAATCCATTTTTAGGAATATTGAAGTTTTAGTTTACAGGGAATGTTCCCAGGAAGGCACACACTAATCTTGACGACTCTTTCCGTTTCTAGGGCAACTTCTGAGAGGACGTTCTCTAGTTTGAGACGGTTAAAGTCCTTCTGACGAACACCTCTCAAGAAAGACTGAACTGATTGGCCTTAATGAATTTCCAGTCATTCCAGTTTATAAACCCGAAAGAAGTCGTTATTGAGTTTGCAAAAAAATTGGAGAATTCCTATAAGTAGTGTTATGTATTCAGAATGGGCCATCTAAATAATGAAAAAGTGGATTTCTTAACCAAAACCAAAAAAAACTGGTATGTGTACGCCTATGCCGATTCGATGCCTTTAAAAGCCAAAGAGCGGCTTTTTCTTCCACTTTTTCTTTCAACTTCGTCCCACCGTCTTGGGTATCATTGTTTGCCGATGCCAAAGACAGGCACGCAAATCATTCTTGACCTACCTAGAGAAAGTTATTTAGTATAGGCAGATAACATAGCTGATCAGACATATGTCAAACAGTTTCGTTACATTTCATAATAGTTGATCGGGCATTGCCCCAATCTTTTTCCGATTTTTTATCAGTGACTTTGTTGCGACGTTCCGGTAACATCGGTGAACACCGTGACGATGTCAATGACACCTTCACACTTTTCTTCAGACTTCTTTACGAAAAGTAAAATAATCCAAAAAGTGTTACAACTTTCAAAATCTGATACAGATATACTGTCACATCTTTTTCCTTAATGGGGCAGACAGAGCCGTGGCCCTGGGTCATAAAACTCAAAGACCGAGTTGAGACCATTGGTGGCCGTGAAGATAGAAAAAAGGAATCTAAATAGGTTGCTTGCCGCATCGCCTATTGATATCACTCAAAATCTAGCTCTTTCCCTCGATCTGCGTTTGCGATTGGCGTGGGAAGAGAAGCAACTGGTACATTTACTTTTTTTTCCCTATAAGAAAATACATTTTCTCATGGAAGAAAGTCTGACAAATTTAGTAAGTTCAGACGAAGATTATACATTGTGTTTCAGAAAGGCGAAATACTAATTAATTAGTATGCCTAGTCAGTGATTTGATTTCCATTGAATTGCTTGAAAGAAGAAATTGTATTTGGATTTTTACTGTATATCCTATTTAGTAACACGGACTAAACATGGTCTTAAAATAAGGATTATTAAATTTTTTTTAAACAACCTGCTGATAAATAATTTATGGCATAGTCACAGTGCATATTTATTCTACTACACAGACATATTGGTAATTTAATTACACACTTTTTTGTGTAATCCACTAACAAATCAATCAATTTCAACGATGTAGCGTTTTTATTTGATTTTTGTAAAACATTTAACGTTGTTGTTGTTTGTTTTTTTAATTTAAGGCGACGTTCACAATTTGCAATACTGTGCGTGTTTTTGAAAAAAGTTTATTCCTCAAAAAAATTACATAAAAATCTTTAGGATTTTCTACAGACACCCACAATAGCCAAAACACAATTATGCATTTTTGGCTCGATAGAAAAAAATCACAAACATAACTCTAAATTTGCAGTGATTATTCGTCGAGAGCGAAGGAAGAGTCGGAGCCGTGCTCGACGATATTTCGGAGTGTTTTATTTATTATTTTGTTTGTATTATATTTATATTTTTTTCTGTAGCTAAAACAGATAGATATGTAGATAATACATTTTTTTTGGTATAATTTTCGTATAAAAAGGTGATTGTATAAAATAGTAATACGTATTATAAAGGCAAATTTAGGCAAGTTTAGAGGTACGTTTGTGATTTTTTTCTATCGAGCCAAAAATGCTCAATCGTGTTTTGGCTATTGTTGGTGTCTGTAGAAAATCCTTAAAATTTTTATGTAATTTTTTTGAGGACTTAACTGTAGTAGTTTAATAACAGTGATTTTTCAAAAACACGCACAGTTTTGCAAATTGTGAACCCACGCACCTTAAGCCACTTTTCGGTTTCCGATTGAGATGTTTTGTATGTTAATGTAAATCAGATGACAATGCAATATTATTATAACAAGAAGCTGATCTCATGATAGAGCCGGAAGGTGGCTATAGGTATCCTGTAATAAAACGACGCAATCACATCGAGTTTGGGCTTATTACATTGTCTTAATTGATTTTTACTTAGGCGTAACAATAAAAGCTTGTCAAAAAAATTTTTTTTTAAGAAATAAAATTATTTTGGTGTTACATGAACGGATCTCTTTTTCTTGCATGGTAACATAAGTACATATTCGAACATAAATACCAGCTGTGTTTATTACCTCAGTGCTTACATACCTATGAGTAAGTAGTATATGTTATGTTCGCGAATACACGCTAATTTATGACAAAATTATATGACTAAGTTTTTACACTTTTTATTACGCATGAAAGCAAACTTGTAAAACTCAAAACATGTTATGATAAATGGTATTTAATCTTATTTTACCTACAAGTGAAACTAATTGTTATTTTTCTGTTTCAGGTTTCTTAGTAAACAAGGAACCCTTATTATTTAACATGTCTGTCTGTCTGTCTGTCCGTAGTTTTACTCAGAAACTATTAATTCTTGAAAGCTGTAATTTGCATGGGTATGTAAATTAATTACACCGACAGTGGTAAAATAAAATCTTGAAAATAAGAGTTTTTAGGGTAGCTCCCGTAATGTAAAGTTAAAATCATTTTATTCTCGACTTATCCATGGTATGGGTTGTTGTTGAATACATCTTTCAAAAATATTGTGAGTTTGTGAACAGCATTTTTGCTTTTTGAGAAATATTTTTCAAATATATATTTTTTTGTACAATTTTTTGTCAAGGGGGACACTTGACAAAAAATTGTACAAAAAAATAGCTCTCTAACTAACCCTCTGTCAGCTAAACGGTTGTATAGGGACTCGTAAAAAAATACAAATTAATGAGTTATAGTCGACTAACTTATAGTATCAGATTTTGAAAGTTATAAAATAAGAATAACTAAAATGTACTCGGAATAGGAAAATTTCATACATATTAAATTGAAAATTATTAAACGTTTTTAGTCGTGAGGCATAAACTCTAAGTCGGCATTCGCAACTACGGAACCCTCTACTGCGCGTAGCCTGACACGGACTTGGCCGGTTATTTCAATTTTACTTCTGATAAGTAGGTACTACAATATGAAAATTCAATTGATTGAAATGCTTATTTAGTAACATGCTACAAAAACCAAATGAATAAAATCTATCAAGATGTTATTAATGCATTTGTTTTTTATTTTCTTCAGAATTCTTAGATAATTCTTACTAATTAATTATTCGCTTCAACCACATTTTGTAAAATAATTACGAAACAAAACTGAATTAATATAATAATTAAGTTTTGGCAGTATTTAACTAATTAAATACAATGTAGTTATAAAATAATGCATGTTTGTCAAATGTTAAGTAATCTAGAAGCTGCTAATATGCTTCTAAATAGTCAAACTAGATTTTATATATAAATTAAACACAAACTAAACTTATTTTATACTAGCTTTTACCCACGGCGTCGCTCGCGTATCCCAGATCCTATAGGAACATAGCAACCTAGTACTTTTTAAGACTGCGGTCTTCGACCGTGGGAATTTGATTGAACACCCGAATCTATATTTTCTATTTACACTTACGCATTGCGCTGTATTATATATGCACCCTGAAGACGAATTTAGACGAATTCAGAAGCGTAGCGAGCGGTCTGCCTTATCAGCGTTTTTGTTCCCATATTCATATGAGAATTTCGGAGAACTTTAAATTTTTCTACCTTTTTACATAAGACAAATTATTTTTATTTATTTATTGTACGTGTTTAAGCATGAATCAGTCTTCATATATGTGTATTTTTTAACTCATTCGTATGCCAAAGAAATCCGACGATGTATTCGCTTATATTTTCTTCAAAGTTTAACCTTCTTAACTAAGGATTTCTATAAATTAAAAAAATAAGTACTAAAATCTTCTCATTTACTTTTTAGGATTTTCCTTTCTCTTTATTTCTCTGTAATTTATACTTAACTTCATGTTTTAAATCCCGTGTAAACAACAAAGACATGCACGTCGCGCACCGCAAAAAATTGAAACAAGTCTCAGGTTATTTGGAATTAAACAAACTATTACAATGAAAATCAATAAATTGTCTCATTCACTTTTTTAATACTTAAATAAACTTCAATTTAACATATCTAAACATATTGTTACTAAGTTAGTTTGGCTCCAATCAGCTCCGAAAAAGAAGTCGAAATCACAAAAAGTAAGGACCGGGCCCTTAAGTAAAATGAAAATCACGTTGCACATCGAAGATACGTCACATAAACGTCAATTTATCGTCCTATTTAATTGTAACAAGTAATTGGATCTATGAAATCATATAACGAGTAGTATATACACGATATAAGTGGATTATTATAAATGTCAACAGTATACTCGTATGGTGGAAAAATACGTAGTTCACATCTTACATCACGTGTTTGCTATTTATGCTAATAGATGAATTTGCCCAGTTTTAAACAGGGTAAACAGGGTAATAAAATATACTGAAACTATAAGCCCATGATTCTAAACAACTTTCCCCAAGGCCAATTTTTTGGCCTCACACAAATTGACCGATCAGCTAATCCGAGTTTATATGGAAAGCAAAAAAATATTTTTCATATTTTTATATATTCCTTGGGGAAAGTTGTTTAGTATCATGGACTGGATTCACCCTTATAATAGTATCAGTATATTTTGTTAGATGTTATATATATTTTTTTTATAAATAAATACTCAATATTTTGTTAGTAAGTGACCGAGCGGCGAACTCACGCATGCATGCCGAGCTCTGGCTACGAGTACTTTAGTTTTTTTTGTAGTTATTGTATGAATTTTAAGTTTTTTCGAATACATTCATCTTATTAAATTATCCCTACTAATATATTATAAATCATTATATAAGTAAGTATATAATAAATCATAGACTAACTTTATAACCAGGTTTAAACCATTTTCCACCCAAATCAAGTTTACATTGACAGATGAGATACTGTTATTTTACTAAATGAATTAAATCTTCTTCTTCTATAGATATAAAAGAAGAAACTGACTGGGTGACATGTTGACTGATCGATCAACGCACGGCTAAAACTGCTGGGTCTAGAAGCATGAAATTTTGCACAAGGGTTCTTTAAATGATGTAAGTGTGTACTAGGAAAGACTTTTTGGAAATTCATACCCTAAGAGGTTAAAATGAGGGTTGAAGTATTGTATGAAACTTGGCAGATTTTTAATGAAATGTCAAAAATTACATGTGAGCTCATGGTTCAAAACAAAAGTTTATTGTACACACTATTTAAAAAAAAATCTTTAAAAGGGTAAAATAGAGGATAATTGTTTTTATGAAACTCAGCCATTTTTTTTAAATTATCCACGGTGGTAATGCCATGGGCATCAGTTAGTCATAATATATATCAAGGTCTGACTTTATTACTAGGTTTAAACCATTACCCGCCCAAATAAAGTTGACATTGACAGATGAGATTCTGTCATTTTACTAGATGAATGAAATCTAGTAATAAAGTTATTCAGTGTTTTATTATAAGTTGAAATATGATTATAATATGCAACTTAGTTGTCCATTTTAATTACCGTAAACCGTGTAAGGGGTTGGGACACATCACATTTGTCAGCACGGAACAGCATTTTCCTATGCTGCTAGTAAGCGATAAAGACCGACGGAATGCGGCAACATTGCAGATTCCACAGCGTTCCATCGCTCTCTATTACTCTAGCAAATGACGGTTCTAAGCGTCAGAAACGGATAGCAGCATGAGAAAATGCTGTTTCGTGCTGACAGATGTGTCCTAACCCGAATATCCGTAATGAATTTATTTTACCTTAATTTAAACATTATCATTAAAGCGAGAAAGAAAAAAAAATACAACTTACCAACACTTCCAACAAGGACGGAGTATGTGAGGAATAGGCTGTAGTCCACCTCGGTGAATTTGAACTTATACCGGGTAAACCAGTACGTCATCTGCGCCTCACCTTAATCCAAGGAAACAGGTATTAGTGAATCAGCCACCGGGCAGATCTGCAAACATTATGTGTAAAAGCCTCTACTTTCGCTTTGGCTGCTTTGCGCTTTGACCGGGAATTTTTGATAATGACCATATGATTTGACCAGGTATTTTCAGTTAATACTAACGGCACCGATAGGAATCAGTTACCGGGCAGGTCTGAAAACATAACGCGTAAAAGCCTCTACTTTTGCCGAGGATGCTTTGTGCTTTGCCCAGGCATTTTTACTAGTGACTAGATGCTTTGATCAAATAATTTTGTTATAGTTCGTATTAATAGATAATTCTATGCGTACCTCGACTTTTGCCGATGATGCTTCTTCCTTTTTGCTGGCATTTTCGATATTGACTAAATGCTTTAGCAAGGTATTATGTTTTTGTTTTACGAAGTCGAAAGACCCAAACATGCTCAGCAAATTGGTGAGTCTTCTGATTTTGATAGGTCACCTCACAGAAACATAAATACCATAAACTTCTTTTTTCTTCTACCTTTTAATTCAAGAAAAGACTGTTTACCTGGTGGTTGATTCACTATAGTAAATTAACAAGGCCAAACCAGAAAAAAAGAAAAACAATCTTCAACCGTAGAGGTAATACAATTCCCGGTTTAATAATAAACAGGTAATTATGTAATAACAGAGAAGAGGACTTTCAAGCTGCATATTTCAAATGAATACCCTATATCCTGAGTAATTATTTTTTCTATGATTGGCTTCTTTTTGGACAGATTTTTGTTTTCATATAAGGCTAACCAGAGGATGTCACAACACTTTAGTAGTAGTAAGTTAACATATGCCTAAAAATATTAATTATTTTTTAATATTTACAAATCTTCAATGCTGGTTTGGAAATAAAAAAAAATATAGAATGTAGCTTCTTTTACTCCCGCTAAGCAAAGAGTAGGAGTCAACGGAGGGAAATAATCTTTTCATTATAGGTATATAATAGGCCCATCACTAGCAACGTGTCACTTCTTTCTGATTCCCGACTTCAAGATAATCACGTAATAAATTTATTTTAGATGTATAAAACTTACGATTCGGTAAGGTAGGTAAGGTATGCATGTTAAACTATTTGTAGTAAGTAATGATGATTACTGAGAAAAACTAGAAAGATTTTAATGTAAGTGGAATGTAAGCATTTCGTGAATCATAATTTATGAGTTTTGAGATTGCGATTAATTTTATGGTTTTTTTTTTAACCATTTAATTTAGTATTACTTTCTTAGATTCTCGCTTTATAAAACTACTCCACTTTCACTTAACTAGTATACCATATGACGGGAGTCTATATTTTAGCATTTTATCACTTGAGAATATTTGTGATATTTATTAGACATTGTTTTTGTTTATTTATTTAATTATATACACAAATACAAGTGCAATAGCAGACTTAAAGCCTAAGGTGTTGCCTACACTCTCCACGCTGGCCAGACAGGCTAAACAGGTCTTATTGATTTTTAATATAAGGTTTTTTTAGCTTGTGTTTCCTAAGTCTAAGACTTGGAGTGGTCTTCTTCTACTCTGCCGGGAACCACACTGCTCGTATGCCCGACTACTTTTCTGGAACTTCTTCAAAGGCTAAAAACGATCCATTGTAATTTTGATTACAAATGTAACCTAGAGCCTAAGTATGACCAGTTTGCGAAAACATTACGCCAACATTGTTGTCAAACATCGCCAGACGACCATTGTTACTACAACATAAAAAGAGTTCGGAAGAACAACTCGTGCATGTTTTCTATACTAATTAACACTACCGCTAGACTATAACATTACTTTTTGCAACACACGTTAAGTAAGTATATTTTGTAACAAGTTAGTAAGAGTATGGCAGTACCTATTACTGCCTCTAGATTAACTCTTTAACCGCAAACTCCGACAAACATTTTCGGGCCCATTTCGCGAACGTCGTATATATCCGACCAATTACTATGGATTACGACTATTCCTCGCACTGGGAGTACGACAACTGATATAAAGTCTCGCGGTGAAAGGGGAAACTGATAGAAAATGTGGCAGAAAAGAAACAAATCTATGGTCACACAAGTGCATAATACATCTGATAAAAAATTTACTAATATTATTAATACTAAACTTTGTATGGATATGTGTACGTGTATGCTTTTACTGGAATACATACCTACATACAAACTATTACATCTTTATCCATATTGGGGCAGACAGAGCATTTTAGGTCTTGTGGCTCTAAGCAGACAGAGCCCAGGACCTCCAGACTCAAATGCCACTTTTGAATCTTGCGACCACAACGTGATGGTGGACGAGAAGGTCGAAACAGGAATCAAAATAGTGATGGGTTGCCAGCCGCATGGCATAATAATGATAGCTTATTATCTGAACTAACACACAAGATACTTTTAATCCTGGGCGTATATGATGATTGTCAATACTTCGACCAAGCGGGCAACGCCGTGGGAAACAGCAAATTACCTAACTAATAAAATACAGTGTAACGTTTCTTTACTAAACTAGAAAATAAATAAGTACCTTCTTTATACGCATGTTAATTGTTACCTAAATACCTTCTTAATAGGAATTCTTATCTGTTCATAACTTTCATTTACGATTAAACTAAACTATTGGTCACGGTTTTGCGTCTCGTCCGTCCTTCCGCTATAATAAAATCGGAATGATTCGCAATGTTAAGCTGATTCTACAGGTTATTTCCAGACGATAACGTGTAACTTAGATTTAAGGAAAACGATGATTTGCGTATGACGGTTTCGCCGAGTAGTGACCGCACAGTAGAATACGATTGGTCACCACCCCTTTCCTCTCCCTCAGGTGTCGTAAGAGGCAACTAAGGGTATACAGGGTTACTGGTATCTAACGCATTACCTTTTTGGTGCAATTTCAGTCCACGATACCTACTTTCCATAAAAACCAATATCGAAAAACGAAAAATAAATTCGGCTTCTTTTATCAACACATATCCAAATGGATTTTGTATGGGAGGACGAAATTTTTTTTAATGTTGTTCTATAATGGTTTTTGGTAGGATCTACGAGGGAAGACAAGCAGCTGGTAACTACATTCTGTGTTTTTCTTTCTTCCCAGACCAGCAAAGAAGGAATGAATAAAACCTAACCATATCTGTTTATCGACATTCAAACGTGACTAAAAGGAAATTCAGTTTCAAAACATCGACGGTAGATATATCACGTACACTTTGTATAGAGATAATGATGTCATAATTTCTAATTGGATTCTGAGCGATAAAATGTAACTATTAAATAAGAAACAAGAAAATTAACACTAATTAATTATTACTTTACATTTTATAGATCTGATCAGTAGCTCTATTTTTGAAGTTAGGAGTTAAGCATACATTAAACAAGTATTTTTTTCATAAAACACTACCCGGCCGTAGAATGGTGGATTCGGAGGAAGGAAAAAACGTAGAATATATATACCAGCTACATTCCGACGTTAAAGTCGATCAAAGGAATGGGCAAGAATCAGAATCATGTTAATAGTCGATGCAGCTAGCAACTCATCACTATTTTGATTCTATTCACCATCATCTCTCCAGCTCGCACGCTTAACATGTTCATTGGGTGTTATGGCTATGTCTACCTTATTAGGAATAAAGACGTGATAATTTACTTATCTGCATCACTAGCCGGCAGACTCTACTTCATATAACAATCAATTGCAAACGCACCGGAAAGCATCGGAAGAACGTTCCTGAAGGATTTACGCGAATGAAGTCTCGGGAAAAATAAAATAAACGGGCAAGTGCGAGTCGGACTCGTACATGAAGGATTCCGTACCACCGTACAATGTTTTAAAACGCTGAAAAAACACGTTTCTTGTATGACGACCCCCTTTAATTTTTAATATTATCCTATTTTTAGTATTTGTTATAGCGGCTATAGTAATACATAATCGGTGAAAATTTTAAGTATCTTGTTAATGCCATTATAAAGATAGAGTTAAAAGCGCTGAAAAAAAAATACGTTTTTTGTATGACGACCCCATTTAATTTTTTACTTTTTCTTATTTTTAGTATTTGTTGTTATAGCGGTCATAGTATTACATAATCTGTGAAAATTTCAAGTATCTAGTTAATGCCCTTATAAAGATCTAGTTAAAAACACTGAAAAAACACGTTTTTTGTATGACGACCCCCTTTCATTTTTAACTTTTTTTATTTTTAGTATTTGTTGTTATAGCGGCCACAGTAATACATAATCGGTGAAAATTTCAAGGGTTTTGCTATTACGGCTCAAGAGATAGAGCCCTGTGCTGTCACAGGGCTCTATCTCTTGAGCATGGACAGACAGACAGACAGACAAACAGACAGTGGAGTCTCAGTAATAGGGTTCCGTTTGTACCCTTTGGGTACGGAACCTTAAAAACTAAAACCCGACTACAGGAAGATTCTTGCTAAAAACTACGTTGATCCAGTGGATGCAAGCACAGCAGGGAGAAATAGCTAATAATGTATATATTTTTGAAATGTGCTAATTAAGCCCTTTCATTTGATACCCTTCACGGTATGATTTGATTTATTTTAATTTTTTTTTCATTACTATATGTCCTAGAGATATAGGGCGCCACATTGAATTTACTATGACGTTATCAGCGGACAGCCAAGACGCTTCCAACGTACCTTATTTGTCAATGCACCATGGATATTATTAAAGATACGACCTTGACAAATACACTTAATTTCCCTCGAGGAACACAACTGAACGAACATATGTATGTTTGTTCAGTTGGCAACGCCAAAAGGCTAGGGTTATGTGTTTCGCCGCTATGTATGTACATAGCGGCGAAACACATATAACCCTAGCCTTTTGGCGTTGCCGTAGTAAAAATATAGCAACATCGACATTATCAAGTAGGTTACGAGATGTATTTTATAACGTGCTTGTTACGTATTTACTTGCAATGTTATAATAAAAATGAAATAGTACTTTTCCGATTTTCTATTGGCAGGTAGTTAAAGTTGCCTCTTAGAGCCGATTCACACAGGCACGCCAGCGACTGGCAGCAACTTTGACTGTCAAGCCATATTCACTATTAATACTATGTAGGAAATGCATAGTTATAGCTCGAGTTGAGAAAGACTTCGCCAGAATGCGGGTTATGTTTTTGAGTATTTATATATATATGCATATATATTTCTTTGGCACGATCTGCAGCCTAAACACCTTGGTATATAGCTTTATATGTGTCGTTAAATTTGTCCTTATTGTCAGAGTGACTCTAGGTATAAATGAAAACAAGTAATTATTAAAAAAAAACAAAAAACCCGACTGCGTGATACAATAGTAGTACTTACCTATGCCTAGGCACTTACTGTCTTCAGTGGCCTAGGTAATATAAGACGCAACCGGGAATGCGCTTGGAAAGCGATGTTATATGTTGTTTTTTAGCATTTCTCATTTTAAATTTTATTAAAACATATAAGTTGTATATATATTTTTATAGCTAAGTAGCTTCTTCCATGGTACCTTAAAACAAGGTCATAGATTAATAAATAGTTACTACGTAAACAAGGTATATAATACTCTTCCCGTGATAGCTGGGTCACGTGATTGGCCCCAGAATATGTCATCAGTTGGGAGTGGTGATTGAATTACTTGAGCAAAATGCATTTTCTAACTTAACAAACCAGTTCTAAAGTAACAATTCAATATAATAATAAATTTAGTAAAAATTAAGTGATAATTGCTGCATTTATAACATTTTTATGAGATACCATTACTTGTTAGTAGTGTATTTTATAAATTAATATATAAATATATATGAATTATCAATGTTTGTATTTATGTATGTAGCTTTTGCCCGCAGCTTCGCTCGCGTATCCCAAATTCCACGGGAACATTACTTTTTTCCGGGATGAAAGGTACTCCTAAGTGTATGCGAATTTTCAAGAAGATTGGTTCAGTAGATAAAGCGTGAAGAGGTAACAAACAAATATACAAACTCACTTTCGCATTTTTATATCTACATCTTTTTATTTATATTAAAATTTTACAGGTAATACAGGTCACATAATGTCATTAAAAGTCAAATCACCCCTGATAGTACCAGGCTCAAAGGTACCCATTATACTAGTGCATTTATAATATTAGTTGGGATGAGATTGGGATTATTTCTTTGCTGCCTACTACTTTACTGGCCTAGTTTGGTGATCGCAGTAGATGGTATTGGTCTTTGACTTAGAGGACTGGCTGCTGTCTGTTCTCTGTTACCTAGATCCAAGCAGGCCTGTGACACTCCCCGTTTAGGTATCGAAAATGTACCTACATTATTACTATGCGCGCAGGCGGCCCCTCCGGGTGGTAAATTCAGCTATACGAATCGTTTGTCCAGAGTAATAAGAATGAAATTGGCTTGCAATGGATGTTTAGGTATCTATGCGAAAAGGTGCTGAGTTCCGACGTGAGCTAAATTAAACCATATCGCTAGCCACATTGAGTAGATATTTCATTGAATTTCTTTGCTGAGTGAGACTTCACTACGTTAGTATTATTTTATGTTCTGTGGTAAAAGGTGACTAAGTGAGAATGGAAACGGGATCTGGGAGTGGAAAGGAGAGGTGACGTATTTTCTCTACCGTAACCATGAAATCTTGCCTAAATTATATGTAATATAAATCAAATGAATGTCTATACTAAATCCTATCCTTCATTCATATAACCGAGCGTATAGATTGCATCCTCAACGGTAAATGCTTCAGAGCCCGGGATCCGCTACCTACCATATAATATTTGACGAGATTACTGGATTGTATACAGAGCTACTGCCGTCTGACCTCCGCAATCCAAAGGGTAGACCAGAACCAATCCTATGAACCCTGATAGAGCATTGCAACATGAAATAATGGAACGGCATGAGGATTTTTACTGACGCTTTTCAGCCACTGGTCCATGCCCAGTCATTTGAGGCGTTAATGGGGACAAAGCCAACATGAAATCTATACTAGTATAATGTCTATCTATACTAAATATTAGGAATAAATTAAATGTTAAAAAATTTCTTTTTAGTCTATTTACAATAAATTTACGAGTATATCATGTGTGGAAATCTTTTGAATGATTTTATTTCCTTGTAGTTTTGAGTCACCCGAATGTTAAGATAATGAGGATTAACCCGCTATTTAGCAAGGGAATGCCGCTAGCTGCCATTTAAGGCACGTTGCTTAGATGTACCTAACACTTTTAGGTTATGTTATTTGTAATTTCTGTACTATTTTTATCAACTTTTAGGACTCATTTTGAGCTTTAGGTAGATATAGTTTTAGTACTACTGTAATGTTTTACTACTGGTTCTGTTGCATTATGAGATTATGACTTAAGTAACTATTTTATATTCTCTTAAGTACGTTCTTATAGAAAAATTCATAACTAGACTTCCTGAATAAAATATTATTTATAGCCTTATAAAGTTCATTATAAAGTCATTATTGGTCATCATCAATTCATTTACTGCTGCATACAAGGACTTACTTCAATTGGAAAACAATTTACAATACCAGATGTCGATCTAGTGACCGATGCAATTAGCAATTTTAACCGTTATGTGCCATACTTAAGCGGTAGGTTAATAGTTTCCATTCTCCAGGAAACTAAAGGGTCTAACAAAATATACTTTATATTTCCCCAAGAAACATTACTAACGAATATTTAAAAAATTACTTAGAAAATAATTTTTAAAATATTACTTTTGCTCCTACTTTGGCCTTACTTGTCTCTGCACCACCTGTCAGTTGAGTAGTAGAGAAAGCCCAAGGCTTTATAGGTCCGCTGTTTACAATTTTTTGTAATAAATTTGAATAAATAAATAAAAATAATATATCCGAGTTTGTATTAAAAGCCAAAAATTATTTCTCATATTTCGTTCCTTGGGTAAAGTCGTTCAGTATCATGGATTTCTCAACCGATTCTCGTTAAATTTTATAAGCTCGATAATTATATATAATTTATTGTCGATTAAGTTTTTGGAACTTTTCAAAATGGCGGAGATATGGGGGTTTAAAACTTTAAAATAATCATATTTCAGCCATTCCGAGAAATTTTCAAATATGTCATTGTTACCTTTACGCAACATTTTTGTCTGAACAACTTTTTTATTCGATAAACTTCAACGGGTGGGGGTGAGTCGCGAGGTTTACAGCTCACAGAGCCACTACTATATATATATATATATGTATACATATTATACGCTATCTCGTCTTTATCTCTAACGGGGCACACGAGGGCATTTTAGGTCTTGCAGCTCTAAGCAGACAGAGACCAGAGCCGCATGACCCAAAGGCCACTTTTAGTGTGATAGTGGGCGAGAATGTGGAAAAAGGAATCAGAATAGTGATGGATTGCTAGCCGCATTGCCTATTAAACTTGATTTGGATTTTCGCATTCTCTCGGTCGGCTTTTACTTGCCTGTTTTTTCTGTTCTCCCAGACCAGTATAAAAGAGTATTTATTAAATTATTACTATAGGAAGTCAAAACAGTATAAAAATACTAATACCTATACCTATCCTGTGAAAGTCATTGGAATTCATCATACGCAAAAACAATACGTAGGATAGAAATCTGACGAATGACATAAAAATTATATGGGACGTATCGTGAGATTTGAGTATCGTTTGAAGAAATGTGAATTCTGTCATAAAATCTCAATAAAAATACCAAGGCAAGCACATGTGGCGAATTTCGTTTTATGTTATGTTATTATTGCAATACAAGCAATGTTTCTCCAAGTGCCTTTATGTGCAGCATCTGTTATGCAATTGTTACAAATATGGTACGAGTAAATGTTTTACATAAGTGTAATTTTTATTTCGACAAAATCAGGAAATCGAATACGAATTTGGGCAACGTTATTCCTTTTACAAATATGACTAAAATAAAGTATGTGGTCTATGGAAACTCATGCACTATGGCAGAATTAAAATTTAAAAAAAAACATTAGATTTGTTTATTAGTAAACAGAAGTAAAAACTAAAAGTCTACTACCATTCATGAGTATTGGACTTATCTCAAACTTCTTTCACCATTAAGGCTATCGAAATAAATTTACCCTTGAAAGTGTTATTTGTAGTCCTTCGTTATTTTGAGTTCCGCTAAAAGTGTCCACTTTTTAGTACAATTATGAAACTTTTATGAAGGTATATCTTACAAGATATCTTCATCGCAAGGCTTACTTCTTTCAATTTTTGGTTCGAGTTTATAGAAAATTTATAGGTCAGGTGGAAGTAAGTCTTAGATCCAAGTAGAAACAACTATGCGTGATGGAAATAATGCAGTACCTATCAAATTAACCTATGTCCGCTTGTCAAATAAAGCAATTTACAAAGTTGATGGATGCACAAAGCTATCATGTAATTAATTAAATAATCATAAATTATATTTACCTAAGACTGGTCCAACGATGAACATGTACGCAAACATAATTAGAATTATCTGCAGCCGTCGGGTGCCTTCCCGCTTCTTGAAACCAACGTTCACTGTTGCCACCAGGTCTTTAACCGAGAACACTGATAACACACTGCTCTTCTCGTCTTCAATCTTCTTTGGCCTCTTTTCTTTTAGTCTCACAACAATATAAACGAATCCAGTTAAATAAAACGCGCAAGCTACCGTGAATACACCGTAGTAACCAAAACGCTTTGTCATAATTCCACTAAGAGCGAGCCCTATAGGTCTACTTAGAGTCAGTATAGCTGTGATGATCCCTAAACGAAAAGTCCGTTCAGACTCAGTGGTAATGTCGGTGATGTAGCTGTATACTGCCATCGTCATCGCCACTCGTCCTCCAGCTAACGCTGGTGGTAAGCCTTCGATGAGAGCAGTCTCGCTCAAGCCGATTTGGAAAAAAAATACTGTAGTCAGTATAATTCCAATGACCGATATTAGTTTCCCTAGTATGGGGAGGACCATGAACGCCTTTCTGTTTCCGGTGCGGTCGCTCCACGCACCCACAAAAAGCGTCAATATCCCAGGCAGCGCAGTCTGCAGCGGGAAACTCCAAGCAGTCATCCCTGCTACCATCGTCTGCACATTTTTTTCCTGCTCCGTATAATTGTGTGTGCGCCCCTGCATTATGTGTATGCAGGTATCTCGATCGTACTGTAAGTTCACGAGGCATGACTTCTCTAAGCACAGATTCTGCACCGCCAACCCGGCAAGCACACTCGGCAGTATGTAACATATTACGAACGGCTCGACCGTGATCTTCGATCTGAACGCCCAAGATGTTTTGATGAACTCTTTTATCCTTTTGCTTAACTTTGTTTCGGCTTTCACAAGTTCATTCGTATAGTTCTTGTTGCACTTGCACGGTTCCACACTCACGATCTTTTCTCCGGGCACTTCGACCCGCAACGTCATTTTGACTACGGATTTCCACTGTATCGTTCATTTGTTTTTTAACGTTCCATAAGCACGATGTTTTATTTTTATTTTTATGGTGTCGAAATATATTTTTTTATTTGGATTTGCGACACGGTTTTATGAAGTTGTTGCGGCGTGCGATCGGTTGCGCGTGCGACGGTTGATTGTGCGATCGGAGCGGCCGCCGCAAACGACTATGGCTCTAACACTGCGTATCAGCTGGAAGCTGAGGTACTTTAATTTGTACTTTATCATTGTTATCACGTGGGCACGTTGGGCACATGGTAACGTGTGCTCGAACTTCAATTAAAATTTGATCATTTGCATCTATCGGCCATAGTCTTCTCCATTGCTTTGGTATTGAGAAGGTCGTGTCATGACCGATATGTCGAAACTGCAGACCGATTTCTCGATTGGGGATATTAGAGAAATAAAATACTTACAGGATTGAGAAACACATATTAAAATCACAATAAAGTGAATTAAACAGAAAAATCATGTCCATCGAACTTGGAGGGCGGTCATATTTAAGTAACATATTAAATAAAATAATAGCTAGTAAAAAAAGTACACGCAAAATCCACAACCTTAAGAGGCATTTCTTTCAAAGATCTTTGATCAACTAATTTACGATATCTTCTAAAAATGAGACTCATTTTTTAATAATCTTTAAAATGTTTGGTTGTACGAGCGAGACAGCCAACCAAGTGTAAAATGCCTCTTAACATTCCTTTTATTCCTTTAGGAAAAGTAAACTTTTCTTCTTAATTTTTTAATGTCATTTGGTTACGCATAGTTATTTCTAAGTCTGTGGTAAATGCATTAATTACTTCTTACGTAAAATTTGATGATAACAGTGAATAAAATTGCACGTCAAATAAAGTATATGGGTATATAATAGGCATGGCAATATACCTATTGCAAAGATAAAGAGTACTGAAAATAAAGCTTTTGTCCAGTATAAACATTTAATGGCGAAGAAACTTTTACGTCTTTTAAGTCTTACGTACATACGAGTATAAGATGTAGGTACCTATGATTAATCGTAACTATATTCTCAATGATTTCGGCAAACAAAATCCATGTTACCAAAAAACGAGTTTTAGATTTCTAGATGGGCGTGTGGTTCCCGGCAGAGTATAATAGGAGAACTCCAAGTCTTTCTATGGATATTGTAAAAGGCGACTTAGGAAACACAAGCTAAACAATTAATTAAGTAAAAAAGTTTGATAAATAAATAAACAAAGCAAACATCAATAAGATCGCTCCAACCCGTCTGGCCAGCGTGGAGAGTGTAGGCCAAATCTTCTGACTGCTCTGGCTAATATATGACTCTGGGAGTACAGAGAGGGTCGTGTTCCTGCAGTGGTGACCTAAAAAGACCGTCTGTCCGTCTGTCCGTCTGTCCGTCTGTCCGTCTGTCCGTCTGTCCGCCTGTCCGTCTGTCCGTCTGTCCGTCTGTCCGTCTGACCGTCTGTCCGTCTGTCCGTCTGTCCGTCTGTCCGTCTGTCCGTCTGTCCGTCTGTCCGTCTGTCCGTCTGTCCGTCTGTCCGTCTGTCCGTCTGTCCGTCTGTCCGTCTGTCCGTCTGTCCGTCTGTCCGTCTGTCCGTCTGTCCGTCTGTCCGTCTGTCCGTCTGTCCGTCTGTCCGTCTGTCCGTCTGTCCGTCTGTCCGTCTGTCCGTCTGTCCGTCTGTCCGTCTGTCCGTCTGTCCGTCTGTCCGTCTGTCCGTCTGTCCGTCTGTCCGTCTGTCCGTCTGTCCGTCTGTCCGTCTGTCCGTCTGTCCGTCTGTCCGTCTGTCCGTCTGTCCGTCTGTCCGTCTGTCCGTCTGTCCGTCTGTCCGTCTGTCCGTCTGTCCGTCTGTCCGTCTGTCCGTCTGTCCGTCTGTCCGTCTGTCCGTCTGTCCGTCTGTCCGTCTGTCCGTCTGTCCGTCTGTCCGTCTGTCCGTCTGTCCGTCTGTCCGTCTGTCCGTCTGTCCGTCTGTCCGTCTGTCCGTCTGTCCGTCTGTCCGTCTGTCCGTCTGTCCGTCTGTCCGTCTGTCCGTCTGTCCGTCTGTCCGTCTGTCCGTCTGTCCGTCTGTCCGTCTGTCCGTCTGTCCGTCTGTCCGTCTGTCCGTCTGTCCGTCTGTCCGTCTGTCCGTCTGTCCGTCTGTCCGTCTGTCCGTCTGTCCGTCTGTCCGTCTGTCCGTCTGTCCGTCTGTCCGTCTGTCCGTCTGTCCGTCTGTCCGTCTGTCCGTCTGTCCGTCTGTCCGTCTGTCCGTCTGTCCGTCTGTCCGTCTGTCCGTCTGTCCGTCTGTCCGTCTGTCCGTCTGTCCGTCTGTCCGTCTGTCCGTCTGTCCGTCTGTCCGTCTGTCCGTCTGTCCGTCTGTCCGTCTGTCCGTCTGTCCGTCTGTCCGTCTGTCCGTCTGTCCGTCTGTCCGTCTGTCCGTCTGTCCGTCTGTCCGTCTGTCCGTCTGTCCGTCTGTCCGTCTGTCCGTCTGTCCGTCTGTCCGTCTGTCCGTCTGTCCGTCTGTCCGTCTGTCCGTCTGTCCGTCTGTCCGTCTGTCCGTCTGTCCGTCTGTCCGTCTGTCCGTCTGTCCGTCTGTCCGTCTGTCCGTCTGTCCGTCTGTCCGTCTGTCCGTCTGTCCGTCTGTCCGTCTGTCCGTCTGTCCGTCTGTCCGTCTGTCCGTCTGTCCGTCTGTCCGTCTGTCCGTCTGTCCGTCTGTCCGTCTGTCCGTCTGTCCGTCTGTCCGTCTGTCCGTCTGTCCGTCTGTCCGTCTGTCCGTCTGTCCGTCTGTCCGTCTGTCCGTCTGTCCGTCTGTCGCGTCTGTCCGTCCGTCTGTCTGTCCCTATCTCTCGAACTCTATCTCTTGAACCGTAATAGCTAGACACTTAAAATTTTTACCGATTATGTATTACGAGCCGCTATAACAACAAACACTAAAAATAAAAAATAGTTAAAATTAAAGGGGGTCGTCATACAAGAAACGTGTTTGTTTCAGCGTTTTTAATCCATCAAAAACCAGACACAATAGATAAACAATGGACCGCTACCTCATAGGGTCATGCGGGGTTTGAAGCGTTAACTTGATCGTTATAATGGCATTAACTAGATACTTGAAATTTTTACCAATTATGTACTATTATAACCACAATAACAAATACTAAAAATAAAATAAAGTTAAAAATTAAAGGAGGTCGTCATACAAGAAACGTGTTTCTTCAGCGTTTTAAAACATTCTACGGTGGTACGGAACCCTTCATTACGAGTCCGACTCGCACTTGCCCGTTTATTTTATATTGTTTTAATATAAAAAATATCACTTCAAAATTCTCAGATATTTGAAATGTCACACGATATAGTTTGCAAAACTCTTTTTATGGTTCCGTACCCAAAGGTTGCACCCTTTGGGTACGGACCATAAAAGAGCCCAAAAAAAACCCTATTACTGAGACTCCGCTGTCTGTCCGTCTGTCCATCTGTCTGTCCATCTGTCTGTCCGTCTGTCCATCTGTCTGTCCGTCTGGCTCTATCTCTTGCCGATTATGTATAACTGTGGCCGCTATAACAATAACTACTAAAAATAGAAAATTGTAAAAAATTAAAGAGGATCGTCATACAAAAAACGTGTTTTTTTTCTGCGTTTTTAACTAGATCTTTATAATGGCATTAACTAGATACTTGAAATTTTCACAGGGTATGTATTACTATGACTACTATAATAACAAATACTAAAAATAAGATAAAGTTAAAAATTAAAGGTGGTCGTCATACAAGTAACGTGTTTTTTTTCAGTGTTTTAACTCGATCTTTATAATGGCATTAACTAGATACTTGAAATTTTCACCAATTATGTATTACTTTGATCACAATAACAACAAATACTAAAAATAAGATAAAGTTAAAAATTAAAGGGGGTCGTCATACAAAAAACGTGTTTCTTCAGCGTTTTAAAACACTGTACGGTGGTACGGAACCCTTCATGTAAGAGTCCGTACGTTACACGTCCGCCTTTAAGCTACCGAAAAACACATTTAGTGTACCAAATTTCGTAACAATCAGTCGAGTAGTTTTAGAGCATATGGTTATAACAGATGGATGGGCAGATAAACAGACACGCGAATTGTTTTTTTCCTTTTGAGGTAAAAATTTTCAATAATACCAAAAAAAAACCCTTTCAAACTTTACAAATTCTAATCGGTATTTTTAAACTCGGAGTTCAGTATGACAGTCAGTATAATTTATTTTAAAATTCAAAATAAGTTTAAATTCATTAATGCTTTTTTTTTGTCACCAGTGTTGGCCACTTACGCACACACGAAAAACAAACAAATTAAATACATGGTCAATGTTGCTACGTGTTGCCGCTGACACAGGTCTGTTTAACCCCATTCTCCCCTGCCATTGATGACTAATCGATTTTTGATATGTTGTGTCTATTTATTTGTTGTTATTGTTATTTATGTAACAAGTAATCACTGTGACACCAATCTAGTAGAAAAAATATTATTTATGTTGATAAAGTGAAGGTTCTTTTTAACGCAGCGGGCCTTTTCTCACATTAGTCTGAAAATTTAATGTCTTTATCAGCTAAAGAAAAAAGAACAAAAGAACGAACTAATGACACACTTACCTGATGACATATAACTAACTACCTGGTAAGTATAATCGCAAAATAGGCACTAGTGGTACTTACGTATATGGTATAATTATTTCTCATAGATAGCATACCTAAGAGACAATGAGACACATCATGTGTAGCTGCGACTCGATGGCTGGTAAGCGCATGGATCTCTTCGGATCAGCATACCCTGATGAGCTAGAGGACTACAGGCACTACGCACCAGGTGATATTCTGAAGCTTATGCAGTCCTTCTTCAGAAAACCCGAGGCGGGTGAGTAAGGCAAGGGGGTAAGTACAATATAACCCAAAGGTTCGGCTTGCTTCCCATTGTGGACCCCAATGCAAGATAAGATAACAGTAGTAGCGGTGCCGATAAGTAAAAAGCTGCTGGCCTAGTCAAGATCAAGAGAACGCATGGGCCTTGCTTAATATATAATATTCAGCTTAATAAACAGATTCAAATCTTCTGGTTCATGGAATGTTCCCTGGTCTGCTTAAATGCTTGCTGCTTGGTCTGCTTGCTTATCTCATAAATACATTCCTCTGCAATTGTGAGACGTCAAAGTAATATTATTTCCGAAACCCGGCAAAGCGGATTATACAAATACTATCCTTCTTCCTTCTCAAATTGTTTTGAAAGATTATGCGACAGGCACATAGATATGCCATTAGCAAAACACCTGTTTCATCCCAAGCAACACGCTTGCTGCACGGAAAGATCAACAGAATCAGCACTAAACGAAGTTGTAACAGTACTGGAGAACGAAATACATAGCAAAAACTTAGGTATGTCTAGGGTGGTCTAGGAATCGAAAGGGCTTTTGACAAAACAAACTTCAATACAAAAAGCGCTAAATAAACATGAGGTACCAAGCACCGTAAATGACTGGATATTCAACACGTTAATTTTTTGTAATATATAACTAGACCTATGCGAAACCACTAAGATAGTGGCAACCAGAGACTGCCCGCAAGGAGAAGTACTATCTCCCTTTCTGTGAAGTTTAATGGTGAATGATCTAATTATATCATTAAACAAGAAACACTACTACACAGTTGGCCACGCGGACAACTTGGTAATACTCATACAAAGGAATTCGGCAAGTATTGTGTGAAGCTTAACAAGAAGTGCAATACGCATTGTGGAGATATGTATGTGTAACACATATTATGACCTCTCAGTAAACGCAAACAGAACAGAACTGGTTATGTTTACAAATAAAAAGAAAGGTATCAAATACCTGGGTATAACACTGGAATCCATGTTAAAATGAAGCATGTATCTAGATAACAAGTTATACAAAGCATGCATAAATCTGTGGAACTGCCAAAGACTAGTAGGCAAAAACTGGGGCCTCTCCCGCCTCTCCCCTAAAACTATGAAATGTGTATATATAACAGTCATTCGACATAGACTTACATACGCCGCACTAGTATCACAGAAGACAGTAAGAGTATACAGAACGGAATCTTCTAATAAGGTCCCGCGAAATATGCGTCCCCGTCCCCGCACCTCTCCCCCGTTCTCGCCTTGTCGAGGGGCGAGAACAGGCGAACACACACTGCATGAACGGGGGAGAGGTGCGGGGACGGGGAACGCATATTGCGCGTACCTTAGGAGATTCCGTTCTGTATACTCTTACTGTCTTCTGTTCTAGTATGGTGGTATCGGACCACTCTGGCAATAGTGCGATTCCAAAGAACAGCATGTCTGGCAATAAGCGGAGGCATGAAGTGAAAGAGATTCAAGTCCAACATACACGAATTCTGCCATTAGATCCCGAAGCATTACACTTTATAGGTGCAATAAATGACAGGGTCTGCAAACAATTCGTCGTTGACAAAAAATACAATAAATAATTACTTGAGGAAACTTCAGACAGCTCAGGTACTGAAGACGTGAAGGTATACATAGACGGCTCAAAGACACACAAAGGTGCAGGTGCTGGCGTACTCTATTAAGATCTCAACATTTACTCTGCATCTGCCCTGGGTAAGAACAACTCCATCTTCCGATCTAACTGCGCAGCCATAACCCAGACAGCTACAGGAAGGTATCAGTTTGTCCATTCGTATCCTAAGTGACAGAGCAGCGATTGTTCTTGTTCTTTAAAGAGCATTTGTGGACTCTGCTTTAGTACAAGAATGCCACAGATCCCTGGAAAAACTCTGTTACTACAACAAAGTTACTCTCCAATTGATCAAAGGACACAGCAACTCACTGTGTAACGATGCAGCGGACGAACTTGCAAATCTGGGATCGCTTACCGATAGCCCCAATTCCCTTCACGCAGATTCGCTCCTGGATCAGAAATCGTATTAGCGACGAACAAGCTCATGGAAATCTCTCCGGACATTTCCGCAGGCTAGGGAGATACTATCCCAATAGGATAGCCGCTTGTCTTGACATCTGTTTGCACTGCCCCGGTGGAACATACACGTATTGTTGACATCATTACTGGTCACTGTGCACTAAATAAATACCTTTACCTCTAGGTGTAACAGACAGAGCTTGCATGGACGCTAAAGAAACTGCGAGCCATATGAAAAGAGGTTCGATTGTAAGTCAATGTTGTACTAGTTTCTAAGAAAAGAAGCCAACAGTTTGAAAAAGATGCAGATTTATTTTTGTTTTAATTCGTTAAAAAGATGTAGCAATGTTAGGACAGCAATCGTCAACTAGGCTATCAGTCTTCACTCAGCCGTATTTTAATACAGAAATTTTGGAATTAAAAAAAAATTAACAAAGCTTTTAGATTAAGGACATTTCTATATGTCACGTTTTTAATACGCTCCAATTTTCATATGTCGGTCAAGGGGTCAAAAGAAAATTTCGTAATAATTTAGATGTCATTGACATCATATTCAGTGTGTGCATTAAAGAATGCAATTTTTATCTCAAGGTTAAGGTATTTAAGCCACATTGAGAGCAAACCCGTAGCCCAGTTACCGACTGTATGTGAAGGCTTTTTCAGACGCTAGCGTGTTGTTTGTTCATTTAATACTCTCTGCTGCTCTTGTCTGTAATATAACTTACATTCAATTTTCCGACAGTTCATCATAAAACTAAAAAAATAGGTATAATGTCTGGAATTCTCGTGTTTCTCACCCGTGTAGTTCCGGGTTAGAATAGAACCATCTCTTCCTATGGATGTCGTAAGAGGCGACTACAGGATTTTACAATTGCATTCCCAAGGAGGGTTAACGTCGGGCAGGCGGCTGGTCGTAAAACTAAAGCCAAATCTTTAAACTCTTCCAGCTATTTCTTTTCCAACGCAAGGTCTTTGGCATCCTTGGGTGACCATAGACATGCTTGTAATATTTGGAGAAGAAAAAGCAGGAAAGCGCACCCCGGGCTCCGAAGCAGCACAGCTAAGGATGCGACCAGCAAGGCGCTTGGATGAAGAAAAATGGCTGGAATTCTGGATAGATATCGCTAATGTATATTCTTATATTATTATATGTAACTTGTTTCTAAATAAAAACCAAAGATATTAGCTGAGAAATGCATACCAAATCACCCAGGTAGCGGGCTCGTTGCGGCCGGCGAGCAGGTAGGGCAACGGCCGCGCGCATAGTAAAGTTAGTAGGTTAGCCATTTATTAGAAACTAGCTTTTGCACGCGGCTTCGCTCGCGTATCCCACGGGAACATTACTTTTTTCGGGGATGAAAGGTACCCTATGTCCTTCACAGTACTCCTAACTATGTGTATGCGAATTTTCAAGAAGATAGGTTCAGTAGATAAAGCGTGAAGAGGTAACAAACAAACAAATATACTAACTCACTTTCGCATTTATAATATTAGTTAGGATAGGATTTGGAAGAAAAAAAAAACTGTTTAAAAATATATTTTTTTACGGTTATATGTTCTATTAATGATTCTGATGAATGTATTTGATAAGATTTTTTTTTCTACACTTAAGAGCCTGGCTCCTGTCGGTGTCATTGTATGGCAAGAAGCAAACAATGACGATTTTTGGCAAGGATGATGGAGTGGTTTGCCATTGCCTGTTCCATTTCCATTCCACGTGGTTCCCGGCAGAAAAGAATAGGACCACTCCAAGTCTTCCCGTGGATGTCTTAGGAAACACAAGCTAAACAAAGCTTATAAACATCAGTGAGACCTCTCCAACCCGTCTGGCCAGCGTGGAGAGTGTCGGCCAAATTATCTGACTGCTCTGGCCAAGTATGGCTCTGGTAGTACAGAGAGGGTCGTGCTCCTGCAGTGGAGACTAATAAACGGGCAAGTGCGAGTCGGACTCGTACATTAAGGGTTCCGTACCTCCGTACAATATTTTAAAGCGCTGAAGAAGCACGTTTCTTGTATGAAGACCCCTTTTAATTTTATACTTTATCTTATTTGTAGTATTTGTTATTATAGTGGTCATAATAATACATAATCGGTGAAAATTTCATGTATCTAGTTAATGCCATTATAAAGATCTAGTTAAAAACGCTGAAAAACACGTTTTTTGTATGACGACCCCCTTTAATTTTTAACTTTTTTTTATTTTTAGTATTTGTTGTTATAGCAGCCACAGTAATACTGTGATACTGCAGTGATACTGATTCCGCGATTTCCCTTCTTAATAATGATCTTCGGCTTATCACGGAATGGTCAGGACGGTATGGAGTTTCCGTCAATCCTAGCAAATGTCAAGCTATTCTTGTGGGAAGCTCTCGACAACTTGACAACATTGACATTGAAACCGTCACTCCAATACAATTTAATGGTGTCACCATACCGTTCTGTTCCAGTGTCAAAGATCTGGGGCTGCATATTGACTCTACTCTTAGTTGGTCCAATCATGTCGCTTCGGTTAGTCGCACGGTTACAGGAACACTGCGCTGTCTTTATAGATATAAGAACTTTCTTCCGCTTAAAACAAAAGTAACTTTGACGCAATCCCTAATTATTCCTATAATCGATTATGCAGACGTTTGCTATACAAATTTAAATCAATTTCTTCTACATAAACTCGACAAACTAGCTAACAACTGCATCAAGTTTATCTTCGGACTTCGTAAATATGACCATATCTCCTCCTTTCGGTCACAGTTGGCCTGGCTCCCTATCCCCCAGCGTCGAAACGTTAGAATCCTATGCATGCTTTATGCTATCCTCAATAATCCTTACTCCCCTGCTTATCTCCAATCTCAATTTTCTCTTCTCAGCTCTACGCATTCGCGAAATCTTCGCTCTTCTAATCTTCTAACATTATCCATCCCTCATCATCGCACTGAATTTATGAATAAATCTTTTCAAATTCAAGCCATCCTTCTCTGGAATTCTCTTACTGATTCTATTAGACGAGCGCCTAGTCGTCACGCTTTTAAACGGGCGGTTCAAAAACAGTTTCTCCAAGAAGTCTTTTCTTCTCGTCGTGTCCCTGCGCGGTAATTAGTAGTCATCCATATATGTATTTATCTATCCGCATACATATATAATTAGTTCTTTATGTATTATACTTACATAATTATATATTTTGTATATTTACTTTATCTATAGTTATTGTATTGGTATATATTTCTTTAAAATTAATATTTATGTATATTCTTGATTTATTCTTGTAGGTATTTAAAGATACTTTAAAATTTTGTTAACACACTCTGTCGCACCACCCAAATTATTTCTCTTCTTGGTCCAATGGTTGACTGGCAGAGAACGCCATAAGGCGTTAAGTCCGCCATTTGTACACTATTTTTATGTGCAATAAAGTTTAAATAAAATAAAATAAAATAAATAATACATAATCGGTGATAATTTCAAATGTCTAGCTATTATGGTTCAAGAGATAGAGCCCTGAGACAGACGGACAGACAGACGGACAGCGGAGTCTCAGTAATAGGGTCCCGTTTGCACCCTTTGGGTACGGAACCCTAAAAAAGACCAAATGATGATAATGATGATTAGTTTACAGGTTTCCTCACGATGCTTTTCTTCACTGGAAACAAATGGTGGTAGCTAAAAATTAACTAGTAAATTAGAGCTACAAGTTGCGCTTATTATGGACCGAATTCGTGCCTTGATAGATGCACTGCTAGTGACTAAACCACTTGGCCACAACTGCTTTTAATAAAATATTCTTCACCATAAGCAGCTGGTATATAATATTAGGTCCTTACATATGAAATTTCCGATTTTCAATACTGGCAACTTTAAAATCGAATATCTTGCGTTTCATTAGGAATTCCAAATTCAAATTTATTTCGAAATAAAGCCAGAAAAATATTGTTTTAAAATTCGTATTTCATTTGTTTTAACATCATTTGTTTGAGTTTTAATATTGCTATAACAACATCTATGGACAAATTAAAATTCACGGTATTTACGAATTCGAGTTCCACCGTGGCACCAGTGCTGCAGAAACGACTCGAAGAATTAACGACGTGTTACCACGTTTGGCACCGCTAACAAACGAACGGTGCGTTTTTGGTTTCAACGTTTCCGTTCTGGAAATTTCGATTTACACAATGAGCCTCGTGGACGACCTGATACTCAAGTGAATAACGAAGAATTGAAGGCGATAGTGGAAGCGGATCCATCTCAAACCACTTCTGAATTAGCAGCAGCCTTCGGCGTAAGTGACAAAACGATACTTATCCACTTGCGCCAAATCGGAAAAATTAAAAAACTCGAAAAGTGGGTACCGCACGAATTGACTGAAGCAAACCAACAAACACGCGTTGCTTGCTGCGTTTCTTTGCTTAATCGCCACAATAATGAGGGGATTTTGAACCGTATCGTGACTTGTGATGAGAAATGGATCCTGTACGACAATCGGAAGCGATCATCACAATGGCTTGACCCTGGAGAACCGGCAAAACCTTGCCCTAAGCGAAAACTGACCAAAAAGAAGATTCTGGTTAGTGTTTGGTGGACCAGTGCTGGTGTTATCCACTACAGCTTCTTGAGATCAGGCCAGACGATTACTGCAGACTTGTATTGCCAACAATTGCAAACAATGATGGAAAAGCTCGCCATTAAACAACCGAGACTGATGAATTGCTCTAGCCCACTGCTCCTTCAGGATAACGCTAGACCACACACTGCACATCAAACGATCGCCAAGTTAGAGGAGCTGCGACTGGAACCTCTGCGTCACCCACCATACTCTCCAGATCTTGCCCCAACCGATTACCACTTTTTTCAAAATTTGGATAACTTTTTACAAGGAAAAAATTTCAAATCTGATGAGGCAGTCAAAACCGCCTTCAAACAGTTCATAGACTCTCGCTCCCAGAATTTTTTTCCAAAGGTATCAATGATCTGCCTATAAAATGGCGGAAGTGTATCGATAACAACGGCGCATACTTCGATTGATTAAATAATAATTTCATTAAAAAAAACTTGTTTCACTTTTTTGATACTGAACGGCAATTTCATATGTAAGGACCTAATATTATATAATATGTTTTTTCTTCTAGACCAGCATGAAATAAATATTATTAGTGTTCTAAATAATAGGTAAACTATAACGCAAACAGTATCAGTGGACCATTGTTTCAAATTTGTTTCCAATAGTACATATTACTACAATATAAGTGTGACTGTCATTTTTCGACATGTTCAATGTTAAGGCCGTACCTGAATTTTCCGGGGTCCAGTGCTGCCCCTATTTAAAATAAATAATTTTAAAGAAAACGGAGACATCATTTAAAATTTTGCTACTACCAAGCCCTAGATAACCCTTCTGACTATTTTATGAACTACTGTTTACAGTTTAAAGTGAGAACATTAAGCTTTACTACGCACATTTGCGAAAAACGGCCACTTTTAGCAAATGTGCGTAGTAAAACTTAACGTTCTCATTATAAACTGTAAACAGTAGTTCACAAAATAGTTTGAAGGGTTATCTAGGACTTGGTAGTAGCTAAATTTTAAATGATGTCTCCGTTTTCTTTAAAATGATTTATTTTAAATGGGGGCAGCACTGGACCCCGGAAAACTCAGTTACGGCCTTAATGCCTATTTGTTAGTAAGAAAAACCATGACTGACCCATTGTAGTTTTGTTAATTAATTTCTCACGAACCAGGTTTTTAAACCTTTGTTTTTAGTGAACTACATGTATACCGTCTCACATATTTACGGTCCATTTCCTTATCGGCTTACTTGCTTTGAGCGAAGGAAAACATCGGAAAACAAAAGATCTAAACACAATGCCTGACCAGCTGGTAGAAGGTAACTGTATTGGTTGCCTTTTATTTTACAATTTGGACTGGATTCGTATTTTAGGTTTCGAGATTTTATTTTTTGCAAAATTTATGATTGATAAGGAGCGTTTCTTTGTTTTGTAGATGAAGCGAAAGAGTCAGGATCGTAGCAAGTGGAGGTCCGTAGTCTCTGCCTACCCCAGTGGGAAACAGGGCGTAATAGTATGTATGTATGTACGAGGTATGTAGGTACCTAATAAATACATTTTTGGAGCAAGTTCTACCTCACATGATTGATATGGTGTTTATATAGGGTCTAACAAAATATACTGAAACTATTTTATGGGTGGATTCAGTCCATGATATTGAACAACTTTTCCCAAGGAACATATTTTGATATTGATTTGATATTTTTTGATCTTCCATACAACTTGAGCGATCAACTGATCCGAGTTTGTATGGAAAGTCAAAATATATTTTTTATATTTGTTTGTTTGTTTTTTTGTTTAATTTCTTTATTGCACAAAAATTACATTTAAATATACATTATTTAATACAAAGGGAAAAAGAAATAACTTGTACAAAGGCGGACTTATCCCAAGAAGGGATCTCTTCCAGTCAACCCAGTCTTCAAAGGTTACATATTTTTGGAATGGTCTCATTTTTCACAATTAAAATCAATTTAATTGTGAAAAATGAGATTATGAGGCGTGCACTTTTGGATTTTCAAAACTATTTTAAAATAAGGGTGATTTTCGGGGGACAAATTAGGAAATTAAAAAAAAAAGTTTTGCAAACCTTACTGTGTCATATATCAAATGAAAGGGCTCGTTATGTGGATCTTAAATATATTTTTGTTATTATTGTAAAATGAATAGTTTCGATTTTATTCATGAAATAAGACGAAAATTGACCATTGACTGATCTCCAAAACTACTGAACCTAATTTTTTGAAAAAAGTACAAAATATAGTTCATTGCTTGTAAATTACAAAAAAACCTATGAGAATTCAATCAATTGTACGGAACCTTCTCCACGCGAGTTGAACTCGCACTTGGCCGGTTTATTTATAAAATGGCACCACTTTTTAGATAATTCAACGTTGCCATAATTAAATATTAGCAGAATAATGTGACTATTTTTAAAAATTTTAAGGGCCTTTTTAGTTATATCAAATAATGTGAAAATATTTCGAATTTAAAATATTTTAATAAATAAATACAAGCGCCTAACAAAAAAAAATGCAAATATAAACTAAGCCACATAACTGCTTAATTCGTATGGGAAGTCTTTTTTCAACATCTCCAGAATTGTGATCTAAAATGCCTCAGTTATTGGACTGAAAGAATTATGATGGTTAGACAACGCCTACAAAAACTAATAAGAAAATCATTAAAACTAAGAAAATGCTCTGCGATTTAGTGCATTGGCGCAGAATACACCCTACCAATTTATATGCACTATGTAATGCATATTTTTTTGTAATTTGCTTGTATTTAAATGTACAACAAAGAGTTAAAACAAACAAACCTATTATTTAACGAGCGAGCGAAGACCGCAAAGTTCTCCAAGTCTACTTAAACAATCCGGGGCGTTTGTATGTATGTAATGTATGTGAGTATATGTATGTTTGATCGACGATAACTCGGGTAATTTAGATCAGAGCTTTATGAAATTTGGTAGGCGTGTAGATGTAGCTATGTAGATAATACAATTTAAATTCGAACATGAGCCATATCGGTGAAGGGGTTGCCGAGATATAGAAATTGGAAACATTGCAGAACCATATCTAGTTGATCTAGCAGGGGACTTATTAAATTTTTTTTTTGTTATTTTTATCGAAAAGTTAGTTTTGCAACTAACACTCACAGAAATAAATACATATTATTATTTTTAATAGCAATACAATGCTCGGAAATATATTTAAATTGAAAATATGTGATGAAAAATTCCGCCACGAATTTTTGATCACATATGTTCAATTAGGATAAAATATACATATTTATTAGACTTTCAATTGCATATGAGTTATAAAATGAAGGAATGAATGAAAAGCTTAAAATTTGTATACCTATTCAATTCAAAATATTGTTTGCTTAATTTAAACGACCTCCGCAAATATTTATCTGCAACAGCATTTTCTGTGCACTGCATCAAGTTCATGAACATTGAACATGACCTAGGTCATAACTGTCATAAAGCATCGTAGAGAAGGTGTCATATCGTCTGCCTGGGTTGTCCGGGTCTATACAGATATAATTTGAATTACATGGACATCGCATCAAGAGACTGGCGAAAGATAGAGAAGACTGGAAAAACCCCCATTTTTGTGCACATCATTTTAGTGGCGGCAAGTGCGCGGTATACTAAAGCGAGTATTATAATTTATCGATGAGGCGTTTTGATTAAATCAGATTACTGGGCAACTACTCGTACAGCGTTTAATCTTCCCAAATTTTCCTAAAAATGTACGGTCTGTCTGTGCTGCGTAGGTATTTCTCGGTTGTACCTTCTACAAAAAAATATTTGTGGTACATAGGAACTTAAGTAAGTATCTACCTATTTGTACTAGAAAAAATGAGACTTCCCTATCTGCTAACTTTAACCACAGAATAAATAATACTAATGTACAGAAGTCTCAGTCAGCAAAGAAATTCAAAGAATGTGGCTAGCGATATGGTTTAATTTAGCTCACGTCAGAACTCAGCACTTTTTCGTTTACATACCTAGACATCCATTGCAAGCCAATTTCATTCTTATTACTCTGGACAAACAATTCGTATAACTGAATTTACCACCCGGAGGGGCTGCCTGCGCGCATAGTAATAATGTAGGTAAATTTTTGATACCTAAACGGGGAGTGACACAGGCCCTATATTGAGAAGTAAATAAATAAACTGTAATACATAGGACTGATAATACATAGGACTGATTTATGCAAGGATAGAAGATTACAAAGTTGTAGTTGTTCTGCCGTTAAATATGATGAAGTGGCCAAAGGAATTGCGTTAGTCATCAGTTTTTGGATATTTGATGTTATTCCCCTGGTGTTTCCCGCGTAGGAGTTACGTTTTGTTTATGTTCTTTAACATTATTTTTATTTATTTTATTTTATTTAAACTTTATTGTACAAAATACAATTTGCATAGCACAAAAGGCGGACTTAATGCTAAAAGCATTATCTGACAGCCAACCTTTGGGTTGTTAGAAAACTCAAAATGGGTACAAAAAATATTAATTTAATTTCAGAGCATTCAGATATATATTTAATTTCTACATAAACTACTTTAATAATACTTACTATACTTCAACAATATAAATATCTACATAAATATACATACATTGATACATACTATATACTTATATTCATCTATAAAATACACTACTAATAAATAATAGTTTCTCATCTCAAATGCAGCAATTAAGTACGTACATAGGTATTACACTTGATTGGCCTGAGCGAGCATATGCTTGATCAACAAGGCCTTTAAGCCAGTGCGACTAGTGGCAGTCCTAACAGTGTCAGGAAGCGCGTTCCAAAGCCTCACTGCCGTAACGGCGAAAGAATTACAGAAAAAACCAGTACGGTGGGAAGGAATAACTTGGGTCAATTTATTTGAAGAACGCAGGACTCTGTCATGAGTGGAATTTAGAAGTTTAAAGTCATTTTTAAGATAGTCTGGGGAAAGAGGATTGTTAAGCACATTATAAAGCTGACACAGTAAACGTAGATTCCTGCGTTGGCGGATGGTGAGCCATTTAAGCTGAGAACGGTATTCTGAGATATGGTCATACTTACGTAGACAGAAAATAAATCTAATGCAGTTATTAAGCAGACGATCCAGCTTGTTAAGCTGTTCCTCAGTTATGTCCAGAAAACACACATCAGCATAATCAATAATGAGCAGTACAAGTGCTTGAGCCAACATAGTTTTAGTTTTGATTGGTAAGAAGTTCTTTAGACGTTGCAAATAATGAAGCGTCGCAAACACTTTTCGACCGATTTCTACAATATGGTACTTCCAGTTGAGACAATTATCTATATATAGACCGAGATCTTTGACTACTGGGCTAAATGGAATGATAGTATCATCATATAATACTGGCTGAATGGCGTTCATGTCAAGTTTGCTAATTTGAATACTGCTTCCCACTACAATAACCTGACATTTTTTTGCATTAACACTGACGCCAAAATTATTTGACCATTCCATAACACGGGCCAAATTCTCATTTACGAGAGATATTGCTGTATCAATATTATCGACGGTTGATTGTGTATAAAGCTGCAGATCAGCGGCGTAAAAATGGTAAGAACATGTGAGATAGTGTGATAAGATATTTATAAAGATAGAAAATAATATAGGAGATAAAATACCGCCCTGTGGAACACCTGTCTCTAGGTCGCACCAGTCAGATGTATCCTGACCACTACGAACCTGTTGCCGACGACCGCGAAGATAGCTGGAAAACCATTCAATCACTGGAGGAGAAACGTTGCAACTGGAGAGGATAGCTAGGAAGATGTCAATATCTACTGTATTAGATGCGTTACTGAAATGAACTAGGGCTATGACGGTTACTTGAGTATTTTCCATACCAGCCCTAATATCATCCGTGACTCTAAGCAGTGCAGTTGTTGTACTGTGTCCAGGCCTAAAGCCTGACTGATAAGTGTTGAGTAGGTTGTGATCGAGCAAATGTTTGATGAGCTGACTAAACACAGAAGCTTCCAATATTTTTGAAAGAAAGGGTAGGATTGAGATCGGACGGATATCATTCAGCCGGATAGGTTCAGGGATCTTAGAAAGAGGACGTACATGTGCCAAAAGCCATAAGGAAGGGAAACAGTGTTCTGAGAGACTATAATTAATTATATGCGTGATGACAGGGAGAAAAACGAAGGATAGGAATTAACATCACGCGACTAATTTGATCAGGCCCAACGGCATTTGAAGTGATGGATAGGATAGTTTTACAAACATTCTCCTCAGTAACTGCGGTAAACTCAAGTGACCTACCATCAGGGACAGGCAATGCAAGTATGGAAGCGATAGTAGAATTTTTGGTATGATGATTAAGAAGAGGAACTGATGCAAAATGTTTATTGTGATCATTTAAGGAAAAAGGCAATTTAGAAGAGTCTTTCTGTACTTTGCCTATGCCCTGAGAATTTAGAAATTTCCAGAGATTAGCTGGTGAGACTTTTTCTATATTTTCGGTGAAGTATTGGCGTTTTGCATTTCTACACATCTGATTACACCGATTTCTTGCAGCCTTATACAATGACCAGTTCTCATCTGTGCGTTCCCGTTTGAACTTGCGCAATGCAAAATTTCTGCGCTTCATGGCCATGCGGACTCCTGTCGTAATCCAGGGAGCTGGCGGACGTCGTATTTTAATAGCTCTGACTGGAGCGTGAACGTCGTACAGTGATATTATTTTATTATTAAACAGAGAGACTTTTTCATCAACTGTACTCGCTGTAACGACAGGAGACCAATTAATTTCTGCTGCGTCGGCTGTGAGAGCACCATTATTTATTTTCGAAAAACAACGAAGATGTAAAATGGTGGGTTTAATTTTTGGGACTTTAATTTTGTAAGAAATAAAGAGAAGGTCGTGGTGAGAAAATGCGGGAGCAGGTGTTTGACCATAAGTGGCTACACTGTTATTATTGGAAGTTATTATCGAGTCAAGTAAACTAGGACCGTGGTCGGTGTAGTGAGTGTGCCCTAATGGGAGAATGGAGAAATTGACTGACTTGACAATATTTAACAATTTAGAAGAGCGAGAGTCGTTTTTGAGCAGACATGTATTAAAGTCACCAAGGATCAGATGATGTGTGTAAACTGAACAAACTGATTCAAGGAGAGTTTCGAAAGTAGAAAAATAATTTACTGTAGATGAAGGAGAGTAGAAGACTCCAAGAACTGCTTTCACTGTTTTTATTGCGACTTCCAGCAGAATGTATTCCATAGTGCCCGTGTATTCTGATGGAGACATTGAAAGAATTTCGTATTTAATATCGCTACGTAGGTAAATTGCAACTCCACCACCGGTAGCTCCAACTCGATCGTTCCGTATTAGAACGAAACCAGGGAGAGCGCAACTAGTAGACGGCAGGCTGGGTTTTAGCCAAGTTTCTGATACGAGTATTGCACCTAAGTGAATCGAAGAGAATGTTTCCAAAAAGTCTGTGTAGTGGCCTGGAATACTCTGGGCGTTGATATGGCACACGTTGAAATTTTGTTCATAGTCGCTAAAGGTGTTATGCACAAATGTACCTAAAGTGTCTTCAGAGCCACAAGAAGCAAAACTAGAATTTAACGATGTTCTCGCTGAGCAAAATGAATAATCAGAATTATCACTATTATTAAGTTGCTGCATGATGTATATAAATAGGTTAATACCAAATAAAATTTATAAATATACTAAATATACAGATATATAAATATAACTACGTGCACTCTATACATAAAAACCTAAATTTACTATTACTTACTACTATTATCTATACAACCTGCCAGCTGGACCGCACTTAAAATATACATTATTAATCCACACATAAAAGAAATAACAAAATAACACTACATACGACTAATTTATCCAAGTAGGCAAACAAAGATAAAATAACATGCATGATTTTAATAGCAGTACATAAACACTGTTTAAACTGACTCAACGGTGAAAGAAAACAAAAAAAAAGTGACGTTGACATTCACCTGACGTTTATTTACATTACATATGTATTGAATGAAATAAATATTAAAAATATTATGTATCATGTTGTTTTACTTGCATACGGGATTTTTTCCAGTGTGCAAACTTTTACAGAAAGTTCAAGCCATAATCAGTATCATGACAATTTCAAAAATATTAGGAAAATTCGATATAAAAATTTGATCTCCCATTGCAGCTGCTGGTCGCGGGGTTGTATATCAGAGGAAGTATTTTAGTATTTTAATCAGTATTACGGACTAAACTTGCGGAAAATATTTTCACACTGGAAAGTCTTCCTTTATAATAGTCTCTCTAATAACTCTCTAATAGTTAAATTAAAGGTACCTAAGAATAATCAATAATAGGTATGCTTACTTGCTTATATTTCGGTTCACGATTCGTTCATAATGTTCATGTATCTGAAAAAGTAGAGGTAATGAGGCGGATAAATCTCAAGAACCTACACTTGCTGCGAAAAGTAACAACTAAAGTAGCCACCGCGTAAAAGCTTTTTGAAGCTAGACGGACTAAGGTTAAAGACATTCAACGGTTGTTTGTAATATAATTTAGGTATCTAATTCTTACCCTCTTATCCATAAAAAATATTAAAAGTTTGCTAAACCTATTTTTGTTAAAATATGTTTTGTCAAACACGAAATTGAACACGAAACAACTAAATTGTCAAAATCGGTCCTTGATATGCCAGACAGAAAATTCAAAGCTTATGTAAAGAAAGTACTTTGTGAGAAGGCTTATTATAGGGCCGATGACTATCTTAAAGACAAAAAGGTCTGGCCTGAGCTTGGCGCGGGTCCCTCTTAAAGGTTTGTATACTTAGACATGTCATAATTTAGGTACATTGGTACATACTAAATTTACAAATTGACATTATTTTAAATTTCGTAATTCTTATAATTCAATTTAATTATGACATAATAAACAATGTAATCTCTGTCCATCTATATAACTAATTTTAAGTTTTTAGTTTGTTAGTTGACGTCTTTGGAGAAAACGTGCAGTGCAGTTTGTTGCCGCTTCTTCTGCACTTGCGCCTAGGAAGCGGCGTAAACTTAGCTTTAAGTAACGATTTGACGTCAACATTTGTGCAAAACAAAACAAAGTGACTATTATTAAGAGATATTATAAATATCCTATGATAATAAAGATATTTTGAATTTGAATTGAATTGAATTGAATTGAATTGAATTGTCTTTTTCTCGTTCTCACTATGTTAAATATTGAAAAAAAGAGAAAAGGACAAAACATATTTTAACTAAAATAGGTTTAGCAAACGTTTGATATTTTTTATCAATAAGAGGGCTAGTGGATAGCAGAATTTTAATTATCACGTTTTACAACTAAACAATTATTTTCAATTTAGGCACTAGATCATGTTTTTCGCATTGCGTAAATCGCGAATTCACAGTTCGGGGCGAACTCATGAGAACCAACGAAAAATATTCATGTTAAGGCCGTACTTACCTGAATTTTCCGGGTCTAGTGTTGCTTCCATTTCAAAGAAAACGGAGACATTATTTAAAATTTTGCTACTACCAAGCCCTAGATAACTCTTCAAAGAATGTTATGTTTACAGTTTATAATGAGAACGTTAAGCTTTACTACGCACATTTGCCATAACTGGCCGTTTTTCGCAAATGTGTGTAGTAAAGCTTAACGTTCTCACTTTAAACTGTAAACAAGTTCATAAAATACTTTGAAGGGTTATCTAAGGCTTGGTAGTAGCAAAATTTTAAATGATATCTCTGTTTTCTTTGAAATGATTTATTTTAAATGGGGGCAGCACTGGACCCCGGAAAATTCAGGTACGGCCTTAAGCGGTAAAAAGCAAACATGAATTTGTTTTTCATTTATCACACACCTGTACATTAAAATACAGATGCTTTTATAAATATCAGCAAAAATACGTATTACGTATGTACCTATCCGCCTTCAAGAATAGCATAAAGAGGGTCTCCCTACCAAAGTAACTAAACAAGTTTGAAGAATCGTACGTAGGTATGTAGTGTACCCTAGCGACCGGCCAGTCAAGTTATTCGTAAGATAACCACAACAGTTAAATAATATTAGTATCTTAGATTTTAGTAAACAAATCCTTAAAAATGGAAATATCCAAAAAGAAAACTGTAAGTGAAATGGAACATACAAAAGATAGTGAAGTGGATGTTAATAGAAAAAGTGAATATAATCAAACATTTACTATTGGTGATAGAATTAAGAAGATAAAAGATTTTTTCACTGTTGAGCCGTTCTTACTTTTTTATATTTTACCAATGATGATTCTATCTATAACAGTGCAGAAATTTAACACAGAGAAAGCGTGTCGTTCAGATTTAAGTTATTCTCAAGGGATATGTGATCAGATACAACTAGCCAATTTTACAGACAACGTCACGACTTCAGTTCTAGAAGCGTCTAGCAAAGTAGCAACAGATATAACTACTTGGAAAGAGCCTCTTACTAAGTTTCTGCCAGCAATTTTGATGCTAAACGTTGGAGCTTGGAGTGATCGCACTGGCAATAGGAAAGCATTGATGATGGTGCCAATTTTCGGTGACTTCCTGGCATCTCTTGGATATTTGTTGGCTACTTACTATTTTGTTCAATGGCCTTTATGGATTACTGGTTTGATTGACGCATTATGTTCCACCTTCACGGGAGGTATAATTATAGCGATAACAGGAGCTTACAGCTACGTTGCGGATGTGACAACACCAGAAACTCGTACGTTAAGGATTGGCATCGTTGCAGTTATTGTGACCTTGGGCATTCCTGTGGGAACCTCTATTGGTGGTATCTTAACAGAAACTATTGGCTACTACGGTACATTTGGAATAGGATCCTCGCTGTATTTACTGGGGTTCGTTTATGCGTACTTTAGAATTCATGACGTGAAACGTGTTAAAGAAGAGGGTACATGCGGAAGTAAATTCATGAATTTTCTACACCCCAGAAACTTTTGGGATACATTTTCGCTTCTTGCTCTGTCTCGGGGAAGGCGGCTGGCGCAGATACTTCTAATAATATGGGCGCACGTTATAATAAATGGTCCAGTCATAGGTAAGTTGCTTTTTTTTTTCAATCACAATTTTTTTATTCATCAATTATTTATTAATCGATGAACATTCCAATAGAACGATATTATACGACCTTGCCGAATCACAGACTGTTAACATAGAGTAGCGGTCATGGTCAAAATCTGTGACCTTAGACTTTAAATTAAATATATTATGATGTTCCGGGTCACATTATACTATGAAGAGTGTGATAATTTTATGCAAACTGTAGTAGTTATTCTCTTTTGTGTTTTTTTACCCAACTGCGCCAGAAGCAGGGTTATATTTTCCGAGTGTATGTATTTTTACAACGTAGAAGGGACATACCATGACAATGGGCTATCTACATACTTAGGCCGTAGCCGTAGGCCGTAGGTAATAAAAAAAACATTAACTATTGCAATAAGATACTACTAGTACTACTACTACTACATCGGGTCTGTTTAGTCTCCACCATAAGATCACAACCCTCTTTGTACTGCCAGAGCCATATATTAACCAGAGCAGTCAGATTTGGCCTACACTCTCCACGCGGGCCAGACGGGTTGGAGAGGTCCTGTTTATAAAACATCATATATAAGACATCCAAGGAAAGAATTGGAATGGTCCTATTCTCTATGCCGGGTACTACACGGAAATTAGATACTTACCTACATACGAGTATAACTTAAATTAATTTTGCCGAGATCATTATTAATCGTCATGTTAATTTTATGAGTATTTTCATAAGGAACCCTAAAATCATTAACATGACCACCATGACCACATAGCATAGCCTCAGCTAAGTTTTTAACAAGAGCGAAAGGCTTAATATTGACTTAACGAGTGCTAAATAAGAAATATCGGCCGTACATGCATCTTAAACAAAAGTAATTGTACTTTTCAGAAACAATTAAACAAGTAATTAATATTTTGAAGACATTCAAGAAGGGTTCATGAAAATATTGTTAATAATATTACAAAACTATCGAGGAAATTTACTTCGCAAGTGGTTCATCAATATAATACCAAGATAATTTACAGTCAAAGAAATAACAGTTAGCATTAGTAAGAGTACATATAAAAATATAGACTTACCTGGTTTTTTATATTTTTTAATATTTCACTTGGTCCAAACACTTTTTCTGGCCTCTGGCCATAAGGCGAATCAGTCTTAGAACGGCATTAGTAAGAGTACTAACTTATTACCTTACATCATGCCACTGTAAGATATTTGTAAGTCTATTTGTTTCTGTAAGTCTACTTGTAAGTCTTACAATAGCATTAGCAGTATGATTTTAGAATTAAAACACACTTAACCATTATACAATAACTAAAAGCGAAATGCTCTTATAAAGTGCACCCAATTCCACACGTAAAGAAAATTTGGTCTTAGGATATTTGTAAGAGCAAATTTTGCTAGTTGGGTTATAAGCTAATGCTTGAGAAACAAGTACCTAGTATTTTATTATATTTTTAATGTTTTTTTAGGTGAATCTTCAGTGCTTTATTTTTATACGCTCATCAGATACAAGATGGAGATTGTGGAATTTAGTTTATTCAACACCTACACAATACTTCTAGGCACCGCAGGTACGTCGTGATGTCAGCGCTTTTTCTGATACTTATGAACCTGTTTGATTCTTAGAATATCTTATAAAAATATATAAAAAAAGAATTACTACGCGTGTTCCAACATCCGGCTGCTTATTAAAACCTATAAAATACACAGCCATCTTCAAATACTTTGACAAAAAATACATTCGATGATAACTCCAGTATCTTTGTTCAAAATATATTCGGTTGGTCGTAAAACTATAGCCAAATCTTTTAAACTGTTCCGGCTATTTCTTTTCCATTTGCAAGGTCTTTGGCATCCTTGGGTGACTATTGACATGCATGTTATATTTGGAGATGAAAATGCGGAAAAGCGCACCCCGGACTCCGAAGCAGCACAGCTGAGGATGCAACCGGAAACGTGCTTATACGAAGAACAAGGAACGGCAGATTTTTGGCAACAAATGATAGAGTATCAAAAGGAAAGATTTTATATAGGTATAAGTTTAAATGCAATTTGAAATGAGAAAAAGAATACATATATATATGTATTCTTTTATAATACATCTCGCTCATGTTGTATCAGGCAGTCGGGTTTTTGTTTTTTTAATAATTACTTGTCTCGGACATGAACATGAAGTCGTTTTCTGCAAGGTTTATATCACGTCTTTATCCCTAACGGTGTAGACGAAGGCGACGGTTGCAAGACCCAAAAGCCACTCTGCTTAATGGTAGGCATGAAGAAGAAAAAAAGTAATCAAAATAATGACAGGTTGCTAGCCACACCGCCTATTGAAATGATTCAGATTCGCGCTCTTTCTGTTGATCAGCTTTTACGATTAGCGCAGAAAGCGAAACAGCTGGTACATTCTACGTTTTATCTTATCTATCAGATCAATACGAAAGCAGCTGTTTTTTCTCCTAATATACATGTTTTGCCTAGTTAAGGAGATAGGCCTGTAATTGATATTATGTAAAAAGCTGTTATGGTCAATAAAGATTTAAAAAAAAAAAACAGAATTCACAGTTTGACGTGTGTTTCATTCACATGTTCGCAGGTACAGCTATAGCAGTTGGATTATTCAGCAAGGCATTAAAATTACACGACACCATCCTAGGACTCATAGCAACTTTATCGAAAGTTCTAGGCACTTTTGTATATGCCTATGCGCCTGATAGGACATGGCTGTATACTGCTGCAGTGTTGGACATGTTCGGAAACTCTGGGGTCACGGCTATCAGGTCTTTGGGTACCAAAGTTGTAGATCCGAATAGTGTTGGTAAGTTTTTTTTAAATCGTAAACAATGATTCCGAGATCGATAATTTAATTTTGACTACCTCCGTGGTTTAGTGGTTAACACGCCAGTCAACACTTTGGAGGTTCTGGGTTCGATCCCCAGCCAGGGCAAGAACAATTTGAAAACGGCCATCTACCAAAGATGGCCGTTCTCAAATTGTTCTGGGGCTTGGGTGTTTATTTATTATAAAATATCCTACCGTTGACTTAGTAACCCATAATACAAGTTTAAATTTAGTTTAGGCCAAAAAATATGACTTTTTAAACACCAGTCAAATTTTTGGAGCAAGTTCAGTCCATGATACTAAACTACTTCTATAAAAAAAGTTATTAAAAATCGATAAAAATTTATCGTCCTCCCATACAAAATCCGTTTGGCTGAGCGCTGATTTGTATGGAAAGGCGAATTTTTATTTCAGTTTTTCGTTAATTTTTTTTATGGAAGTTCAGTATCATGGACTGAACCTGCTACAAAAATTTGGCTGGTGGTTAAAAAGTCAGCCTGTTTCCTAGAGGAAAGTTTTTCAGTATCATGGACTGAATTAACCCTTAAAATAGTTTCAAAATATATTATGTTAGACCCTGTATTATACATGTCTGAATATAAAACTTTGTGATAATGACGAGTTTCAAAAACAATTTTATAAATGTTTGGTGCCGTCAAATACAAGTATTGTATTTTTATTTAATCGGTCGTATATTTTTATCTATTTCTAAACTTGTAACCTAGACGATCACGTTTTAGTGGTGGCTGACGCAAGCTTTATGATGGGCATGGTAATTTGCTTTAATGTATACTATATTTATATTATTATGATAATAATTTTGATATTATTATGATAATAATCTTGAAGCTCAAGTCTAAGGAAATCTAACTTCAAACCAAACAATGTTACGACTGCGACGAATTTGTCTCTTATACATACCTCATATGGATGCTTTTCAGCATGCCTCTATCTCCAACACAATAAATTAAATGTGACTTTACATAGATAATAAGAAAGTATATATTACACTGTACTATGTAGTACCAAGTTAAAGCGCAATATTAAGTTTTAAACAAATATGTTAGAGTGTATTTCAGATTGCAGAATTATTTATTTAGGTACTGTTTTATTATGTAGGTATCAATGACTGCGCAAATTTCAACCCTTTTTGGGAACTTGCTGCACGGATAAATATTATTTCATGTTGGTTTGAAAGAAAACAAAAACATAGAACATACCAGATGCTTTTCCTTTGCAGTCCATATCGTAGAGTAAGAGGTCAATCGCGGGAATGTGTAATTGTGTATTTGAAATCTAAGAAATAAAGTAATAATTTTATTACAGGTAAAATGTGTTCACTCATTGGCTTTGTGGATGCAATAATTCCTGTGGTAGCAGTTCCAATTTACAGTCAGCTATGGAACCATACCCTGGACTGGTTTCCAGGAGCAATCTATGTATTGGGAGGAGTTCTGACTATGCCAGACTTTTTGATATTCATGTAAGTAGAAAATATGAATCCCATCAAAAATATTTTCATGTAAGGTAACGCCAAGACGCGTAGATATTTCTTACACTTTAAAAAAATATTAGATCTCATGAAGACCCAACCTCAGGCCCCGCCAGTTCAGAGCCAAGAAAACTGTGAGTGTTTTTAAAAAATCACTGTAATTATACTACTACAGTTTATTCCTCAAAAATTTTACATAAGAACTACAGATACCCACAATATCCAAAACACGATTAAGCATTTTTACAACATTACATTACATACATGTACATTTTAAACATACCTCTAAATTTGCCAAAATTTTCCTTTATAAGATATACTTATTACTATTTTATACAATCACCTTTTTATATGAAAATTATACCAAAATATGTATTATCTAATCTATCGTCGAGCACGGCTCCGGGCCTTTCTTCGTTCTCGACGAATATTTTACTGTCACGAGCCAAAAATGCTCAATGTATTAGTTTGATAACAGTGATTTTTGAAAAACACGCACAGTATTGCAAATTGTGAACCCATCTCGCCTTAATACTACACGCCCTAACTAACTCTCAACATAGCGTATAACCACGGTAATGTTGTTATCTAACAGGTACGTAAAACACTAAAGAAAAAAAATCTTTGGGAACTGACCCTAAGGGTGTTCCATAATAAACCTCACCATCCTCACGTAATACTAAACTGTAATTTTAATGAAATATTTATTTTCAACTAGGAACATATTATTCGATTTGTATGTGCTTATGACTACATTTAATGTTAGACGATATTTAGCCTAATGATTACCGGTAGCTATGTGGTTCCCGGCAGAGTAGAATAGGACACGCAAACTCTTCCCTTGGATGTCGTAGAAGGCGACTTAGGAAACACAAGCTAAACAAAGCTCATAAACATCTGTGAGACCTCTCTAACCCGTCTGGCCAGCGTGGAGAGTGTAGGTCAAATCCTCTGACTGCTCTGGCTAATATATGGCTCTGGCAGTACAGAGAGGGTCATGCTCCTACAGTGGAGACTAAAAAAGACCTATTGATGATGGTGACGATGATGATATTTAGAGGTAGAGAGTAAATGGACTGCCTTCGTGATTTAGTGGCCAAGGCGTTTGCCTTGTGATCCGGAGATCATGGGTTCAAATCTCTAGGGGAAGCATACTTTGTGAATAGTTGTTTTCAGTCATTTTAGGATATTGCAGGCTTGATCACCTGATTATCTGAAAAGAAAGATGATTCCATGTTTCGGAAGGCACGTAAAGCTGTGGGTTCCCGAACGCCATCTAGCGTTTGTTTAAACCTATCCTAGAATTGATTCTGGTCTATCCTTTTGGTTGTGGAGGTCAGACGGCAGTCTCTCTGTGTAAAACCAGTACCTTCGTCAAATCACCTAGGTTAGGTAGCGGACCCCGGGCTCTGAAGCGTTACGGCTGAGGATGCAACCGGGAAAAAATCTTGAGTTTTTGTTGGTTTTTGTGGAGACAGAATCGCGAGATTTACAGCTCACAGAGCCATTAGTCTATACAACGTGTACCAAAAAGGGGGTATCAACCCGAAAGGGAATTAACCATGGAGGAGTTAACATTAACCAATGTGAACAACTTTTACTATTGGACTATCCCTGAAATCGCGAAAAAAATTCTGCAGCTCCATACAAAATTACCTACCGTGCCAAAATGTATGGAGCTGCAGAATTTTTTTGCGATTTCAGGGATGGTCCCATTGTAAAAGTTGTTCACATTGATTAGTACGTTAACTCCCTTTCGGGTTGATACCCCCTTTTTGTTACACGTTGTATAATAAAATAATATTTGTTTTTCAGAGCTCTCTACTTGTTACACAAGAAAGAATCGAAGGATATCGTCAAAAATACAAATGAAAAGGAATTGTACGCTTATGAAAATGACGTCACTGCTTTATAATATAGTAACACAGAAAATTTGCCCAACCTATCCTGTTTGAACACATGGTTCTTTACTAAAGCTTAAAGTTAAACTTAAGTTTTGCCAAAGATAAAGGTAACGTTGCCTATTAGGGCTATGTATGTATACCTATCGCAGATAAGCTACTAAACTCAAATTTCAGATGTACCTATGTATATATGTGAGAAATCTACACGACACAAACTTGAAGGGGTGCTCACACTCACATTCATCAATTCTAAACAACTTATCCTATAGGACCAAAGCTGGTATTAAGAAAAAAACTGCTGTCTATACTGCCGGGTTGAATAACGTATGTGTCGAAGAAAATTTTCACCCGGTATACTTAGGGTAGCGGCACTAGTATTCAGCCCCGCTCCAGAATAGCGCTCTAATAAAAAAATTGCCAGTAAAATTGTATTTAACTTATTCTGTGACTTATTTATTGATCAATCCGAAACATTAAATGTAGCTACAAGAAAAATAAATTAATGTCTGTTTTGGCGTCGTGACAAGCGTCCTTAAAAAAGGAGATTTATAACGACGATTACCGCCATCGTTTTAATAGAATTGTCAATTTTTACTACCTCCTCCTTAGTAATTTTATCAATACTAAATAAATGACAATTCGGAGGAGCCTTCTTTTTGATACCATTAAGAGTAGTCTGTTTAGTATTAGAAGAGAAATTGGTAGGAGAGGTAGAGAAGTGCTTATTCAAGACATTGAGATCAAATTGCTGGTCGAAACTCGCAATTTGCTGACCAATGTTTTATGTAAGTAAATCTTCATTATTAAGAGTTTCTGTACTGAAACTATTTAATAGTGCAGTTATTCTTCAAACTTATTGAATAATGGAAACTGGCTACCTGGGTTTCATTTTTTAAGCATACACAGCCACTCCTGGCCGACTACTGGTTTTGATGTTTTCTTTTTATTTTCGAGTTATATGGGTATCATTTTAAAGTTGAAATTTTATACTCTTAGCTGACATACCCATGCCATTTATATTTCATCAAAAAACCAGTATTTGGCTGTCTTACTAGATTCGTTGTTATTACGGCTGAGAAGCAGCTGAACACTGGGTACACCACTTAGGTTCACCACCCACTGTTCAGCCGCCCGATACTATTATTAGTTATTTCATTGTTTCTTATGTTTTTAGCCTATTTTGTAACTCAAAGCATTCGTTTTGGTAACACTAACTACTGATTACGTTATGGCTGAGCACTGTTATTTTAAATGTGATTTTTTATTATATTAAAGAATATTTTAATATTATTTTTTCTATAAAAATTTTGATTCAGTTGTTTCTACGAAAAGGCTGATTACTGGGTGTTTTACCCTATTTTAATTTTTTTATTACATTTTTAATTTAATACATACATTATAGGTGGACTTACACCCATAGGTTATTATCTACCAGACAACCCACTAGTGATGCCGAGGAAAAGAAAACTTTAGAAGGAATGTATTGTTATTTAGAATGTATTGTATTGACGGTAACACAGGACATGCTTTTTCAAAGATGCGCGTAAATGTTTTTTGTTTTTTTATTCCTGTTTGAATTATTAGAAATTGTCTTAGCAAAGTATGAGCTAGTGTTTTCCTGTAGTAGGAATTAGCATTTATATTACTTTATTTAAAATTTTACTAAGACCTAGATACTGACTTAAAAAGTTGGTACCTATTGGTAAGTAGGTACCTTAATTATAAATAACAAATGCAAATAAAAAGGTTCCTTTAAAAAATTAAGATGTTTTATTGTTTCTATAATAATACGTAAAATACCACAGCTATTATAAAACCTATTAAAAAACATAAAAAAGTGGCCTTTGATTTTTGCGGCCCAGGGCTCTGTCTGCTTAGAGCCGCAAGACCCAAAGTGCTCTGTCTGCCTCATTAGAGATAAAGACGTGATAGTATTTATGTTATATAACTTACTTACTGCGTTGACTCAGTGACTCAAAGTACATCTTGGCCTCCGACACGGGAAGACGCCACCCACTGTTCCCTATTCTGCGCCTTCTGCAGATCTTCTTGGAGAGCTTCGACGTCTTTGCAGACTTCGTCACTCCAGCGATATCTCGGACGACCAACCAGCCTCTTCCCGGTTGTATTATAAAACCTAATTTGCTGAATATTAAATTATCATAATATACTTGATCAGTCTCTATTTAGGGATGTTATAGGTTAATTCTTCTTTTGCTGTTATGTTTCTTTCGTTAGTCGATTTGTGATCGATCGCTTTCCATAAGTTTCTTATTTATTTTTTTCACTTTGTCCAACTTTTACGAGGATGTGAGGATGTCGCAGTAGTTCAGATTCTTTATATTTAAAAAATAATCACTGTGCGATGAAAATACCAATAGAAAAGATATGGTATTATATTTCTGTAAATTTTTGTAGTAATTAAGTAAGTAGTAAGTATCAAAAAGTATCATACCTACATCATCCAAAACCAATACAAAAATAATTATTTTTATCCACTCATAACATAAATAATTAAGATAATAGCCTTTCAAATCTGGTGGAAAGAGAAACTGTCAACTAACCAGAAAAAGAAGGCGCTTCAGACGTCACTGCCCGTACTTGGTATTGCCCTCAGTTGCCCCTACGATAGTGACAGCGAGCGAGACGGCCCCACGCTCCCACTTTTCTTTATACTATTATTTGAAATGCTAATGCTGCTCCATAAATAACCAATTTTCATGTAGTTTTTAGAAAAAGATTTATTATTGGTATTATTTGTGATTTCGTATAAAATATTGTTCAAAAACAAATACAGTGAAATACCTACCCTATTGACCTTCAAGCTAATAATACTTAAATGTTCGAGTAACATTGAAGCTTAATTGATAAGAGTATAACTGTCCCACGCCCATTGGCTAATCGGGAGCAATATAGTCATCGTTTAATTTTGGCCACTCAATTGCAATTACAGTTTGTCAAAGTTTCTAAAGCTCTCAAACATTAAAAACGTGTATTCACAACAAAACACTTTTAGCTAAAAATTATACTAAATCCTGATTTGTAATTTTACAATGACGCAGGCGCAAACTGGTTTTATAAATTAGAGGCTTAAAAAATAAAAACATTGTGTAGTATTCGTTCAGTTCTCAGTGTATAAGTGGTCTCAGTGGTTTTGAAATATTCTAATTTTACATTTTTATAATGAATAGTGAAGGTGAATTTGAGTTATCAAGAAAAGAAAATAAAGCTAAAGAAAATAAAAATGAAACGGAAGAAAAAGTTTCAAGTGAATTAATAACATTTCGTGAAAGGATAAACAGGATTTGCAAATTTATAACGGTGGAGCCGTTTTTGGCAATATATTTCTTAAGCAATGCCATTTCGTACGTTGCATCGCAAAAGTTTATAACACTAAGAGAATGTACAGTAGATTTACATTATCCCACAGATATTTGCGAAAAAGTTGTAGAAGCCATTGAAGATAATTCAACATTAGATATATCAGCTGAGGTCGCCTCTGCTATCGGTGACTTAAGTTCATGGAAATTACCTTTGGAAAAGTTTTTACCAGCAATATTCGTCCTGAATGTTGGAGCTTGGAGCGATAGAACAGGCAATAGAAAAGCGATCATTATTGTTCCAATTATTGGCCAAGCTCTATCAATGGCTACTTACTTAGTTGGAGTTTTTCTTCCATTTGTGCCGATTTGGATCATTTCATTAACAGACTCTTTAGTGCTGACGTTTACTGGTGGATTTTCAGTTTTGCTGGCAGGTGTTTATAGTTACGTAGCTGATGCTACTGAACCTGATTTACGTACACAAAAAATGGGCGTGATTGGTATTACAGTCTCTATAAGTGGAATAGTTGGTCAGTTGATAGGTGGACAACTAACGCAGTCTACAGGCTATATAATACCTATAGCAATATCCCTAGTATGCAGCACACTTGCTGTTCTATATACATACTTTAGAATCCATGATGTTAATCGCAAAGCAGAAGAAGGAACTGTTTGCAATAAAATAGTGAATTTTTTACATCCAAGAAATTTTTGGGAATCATTTTCTTTGTTAGCACTTACGAAAGGAATTAAATTTTTACAAATCTTAATGGTTTTATCAGCTTATATTATTGTTTTGGGACCTGTTTACGGTAAGTGAATTTTAGCACTTTTGTTTTTGTACTTTCATATGTTAGAAATACGGCTCCTAATATGAAAATACGTTTCCAGACTGAATCTGCTTATAAAATAGTGCCTACATTTTGTTAGATTTTATATTATACAGGGTTACTTTTAAAACACCGGAAACATTTTTGGAGCTACTCCTGTCGGTGATACTGAACCACTTTCCATAAAAACCATAAACGGAAAACGAAAAACAAAAATCGGCTTGCCATACAAATCGGCGCTCAGCCAAATGGATTTTGTATGGGAGGACGACATTTTTTATCGATTTTCGATAATTGTTTTTATGGAAACTAATTCTCACGGAGTGAACTTACTCCAAAATCGTTGTTTAAAAAGTAACATTGTATATTGTATCAGGTACTAACGTTGTGACGTTATTACTTACGTTATAGTAATAATATACCTACTAGGTACGTCTACCGGTTAACAATATATAATGGAAATAAATTTATATTATGGGCAGATTCGGTCCATGATATCATATGATGTATTGTAACTCTCAAGGTTAATGTAAAATACCAATTAATTTTTTTGGTTTCTCATCATACGAGTTTACCTGTCAGCTCATCCAAATTTCCATAGAAAAAGAATAATAATTTCATGATGTGTTTACGAGTGTTAATATGTTGCTTGGGACAGTTTATGGATCTTAATCCATTGACTGACTTACTGATCCTTAGTTCAGTGTCATGGATTAAATCCTGTATTGACCCAAAGTAAATCTGATTAAAAATTAATGATTAAAATCAGTATCAACAATTTTTACTATGATTAATTAATCATGATCAAATTTAAATAGATTATGATTAGTAATCATAAATTGTGTGATTATATCAATCGTGATTCGTTTTAATCTTAAATATTTTAATCATAATTATTTCAATCATGATTAAATTGATTGAAATGATTATAATAAAAGTTAATCAAATCAATCGTGGTTATTTTAGTCATGATTATTTTGATCATGATTAAAGTCAATAAAATTAATTAATTGTTTAAAATATCAATCGATTAATGCCAATATTGATTAAATTTACCTTTATTAGAGTTTCCGTATATTTCGTTAGACCTCATGTATTAGGTATACCTAATGATTAAACCATTTTCCGTAACAAATTAATGTTGTGTTTTATTATGTTTGAATTTTATTTCAGGTATATTTGCTACCCTTTATAATTACCTTCTCGAGCGATATTCTATGAATGAAGTCGAATACACATGGTTTGACTCAAGTGTGCAGATTATTGGTACAATAGGTAAGTTCTGTCTGTATTTACCAAGATTTTTCTCTCATATACGCTTGCTGTCCTCTGGCAACCCCGAACAATGTTCTATTATGTCTGAAATCCTAGCATTGCACAAGTTTATGTGAGTTGTCCACTTTAAAATTTGCATACCTTTTGCTGAAATTTTGTGTACCTACCAAAAGTTCAGTGACAATACGATCTGTAAAAAAATTATAAAGCAGACATTTACTGAAAATCCTTGACCGCAAATGGCAGGGTAGCAAAATATGACCTAAGTACTAGCTGTTACTTGAGGCGTTGTTTGCATGCTCAAAGCGGCAGTTTTACTTTCAGATTAAATCGACGAGATACGTCTTAGACATGATGCTATAAATACTAAAGTTATCATATTATTATAAGTATATTATTTGCCGTGTGGTTCCCGGCAGAGTAGAATAGGACCACTGCAAGTCTTCCCGTGGATGTCGTAGAAGGCAACTCAGGAAACACAAGCTAAACAAAGCTTACAAACATCAATGAGGCCTCTCCAACCCGTCTGGCCAGCGTGGAGAGTGTAGGCCAAATCCTCTGACTGCTTTGGCTAATACATGGGTCTGGTAGTACAGAGAGGGTCGTGCTCCTGCAGTGGAGACTAAAAAAGACCTGATGATGATTACTTTCAAAAATATGCTGTGTTAATCCAAGTTATAAGCTTTCTATATACCTTTACTATAAATATGTTCTTCCGAATTGAATTTTTTTTTTTTGTTTTCTTATTTCGAAAATAATGATGAATCTATTAACTTGCTATGTACTGCTAGGAAACTCCTAAGGATCTCGTAAAATAGATTTTCTTATACGTTAGTTCATTATTTTGAGTATTATATTTATTACACAAAGAGACATGAATATAAGATCTAAATGTCACTGGATTTCCCTTGGTTCCCTTTCTTGCCTGATTCGACCAGTGTATGGAAAGTCATCTCAAATATATAAACTCTAACTCTAGATTATCTTAATGAAAAACAAAAGATAATTTCTAACTTTAAATCTTTACAGGAACAGCAATAGGAGTCAAACTTTTCGTAGATACTATGAAAATCCACGACTGCTTACTGGGTATCATTGCGACTTTGTGTCGGTTTGCCAGCTTCTTCATATACGCCTTTGCCACAAACAAGACGTGGTTGTACGTGGGAGCAGTTGCTGATCTGTTCGGAGGCCTCGCAGTCATTGTTATTAGATCATTAAGCACCAAAATCGTCGATTCAGGAGATATTGGTAAGCATTGCAAACATTCCAAAACAAGCTACTCCGCCACTCCGGAGGTTCTGGGTTCGATCCCTTACCAGGACAAGTTGAAAATGGCCCTTTACAAATTTTCCTAGGTCTAAGCATAATTAAATAATTTATTATGTATCTATGGTCACTATGGTCTTAGCTTTCCTTTTAAATATTATAACATTGAATTAGTATCCCATAATACAAGTAAATACTTTAGGGGCTTTATTTATTTATTATATTGATTCTGGTACACTATCACGTTTTTATCGCTAATGGGGTAAACAGAGCATGTTGGGTATTGCGTCTCTAAACACACAGAGTCCAGGTTCACAAACCCAAAGGCCACTTTTAGCATGATGAAGGGCGGGACGATGGCAAAATGAATCAAAATAGTGAAGTGCTGCTAACCGCCTATTGATATGATTCGTATTTTCGCCCATTCCTTTGATCGCCTACGATCTGCGCAGGAAGAAAAGCAGCTGGTGGTATATTCTTAGTTTTTTTCTTTTTTTTCTTTTAATCATTCTAAGTTTCGTTGTAAATGGCCTGCAGTAAATCGATGTCACAGAGTCAGAGAGGGAACCAAAAGCAAAGAATATATACACCCAAAAGGCAGATCCTTGCAGGACATGCTTAGTCAGCGGACTAAACTGTTTTATATCGCAATATGGAACGGCTAACCTAAGAAATAAATTAAAAATTAAAAAAAAAACACTAATCAGTAACACCTTGTATAAGTACTAGAGATGCAACGGATAGTGGATTGACCGGATATCGGATACCGAATGTTCGGTCTACCCATATTCATATTTACCTATGCCCATAGCCATATGCATATTTATATTATAGATGAGTTAGTATCACATAACTGACGTTTAATACGTTGGGGATAGCTCAATCTGTGATCTGTCTCTATACCTTTTGATTTGACTGAATCTCGATATCCAGAAGATTTCGATCGAGATCCAGAAGAGAATCTCGATATTCCAGCGCCTGGAAAATAATTTGAAAAAAACTTTTTTTTTACAAAACATCAATAAATTACATATTATTTTTTTATAAAGCTTTCGATTTTGCAGTAAGGAACTTCGTTTCCAGCGGGTGTACCACGAAACCCATCCCTTTTTTTTCTGTCATAACCAAACGAACCCATGAAATTGACGCAAGAATCTGTAACGATGCTGCATGCTACATCATGTTTTAACCTCATTTCTTGATCTCATCCTGTCCACTTTTCATTGTTCATTTCATTTCAAACGTTTCATTCCATTTTCGAATCATTTGCACATCCTCTTCATTTTTGACTTATTACACTACCACCTTTTACCCTGGAAACATATCCTGAACTACCTACTTATAATAATATCTGCTATATAAATAAATATTATTTGAAATGTGATAATTGATACAAAGTTGTGTGTCAGATAATAAATTTAATATATCTGTGTTGTTGAGTCTTTTCTCAACCGAGCCTTGTGGTTCCCGACAGAGTAGAGTAGGATCAATCCAAGTCTTTTCGTGGATGTCGTAGAAGGCGACTTAGGAAACACAAGCTAAACAAAGCTTATAAACATCAGTGAGACCTCTCTAACCCGTCTGGCTAGCGTGGAGAGTGTAAGCCAAATCCTCTAACTGCTCTGGCTTATATATGGTTCTGGTAGTTCAGAGAGGGTCGTGCTCCTGCAGTGGAGACTAAAATAGACCTGGATGATTATGATGATGATGAGTCTTTTCACCACTTCCACCTCTATCTTCTATGTGGAAACTCCCCTGACTGCGCCGGGACGGTTTAAGGTCCCATAAATCTAAGTCACTTGACATATAAATGTAAAAGTATTATAGATACGAGTGCATCTTCTAGTTCAAAATAAAATGATAGGTTTGTTTTGTTTGTTTTATATTTTCAGGCAAATTATGTTCGATCATAACCTTCACGGACTCCTTGATTGGCATAACAGCAGTACCACTGTACACTCAAGTCTGGGTGAAATACAAACAGGACTTTGCGGGGGCTTCCTACCTTCTGGGATCTATACTGACCATACCGAACTTCTTTATAATGTTGTAAGTATCTTTATATTTTGTTTTTTTTACAAACTGGAGTGTATTGGAAGAAACAACGAAATAAGGTAAAAAACAAGAAAACTATCTACTTAAAACTGAAATGATTACGATAATGGCTGCCCGTGGTGACGTGCCTAATCTTTATTTCTGTTTGTATCTTAATCTTAAAGGTAGAAAATAGAAAAAAGTGTTATCATTAATTTACTATCTACTTAAGGCCGTACGTGCATTTTCCGGGGTTCAGTGCCTTAAATATAAATTAAAGTAGTCGATATTTATTTTCTATAATATGTTGCAGTCTCAATAGTTTCCAGATAAGTTAGGGATACATTTTTTAAAAGAATTTAATGTTTGAAAAATATACATTCATCAAGGAACAGTATAATCCGTAAAATTGTAACACATTACATTACGCATGATAAAAAGCATCAGACAGATATGTATTTACTCCCCCTTTCCCGCTTCGGCTTGGGTAGATAATTCCTGTCATATGGTAACATTCTCTATTTCACCGCCCTTGGTATTATACCTAATCAACTCATCATCCAAGCGTATATTCCCGGTTGCATCGTCAGCAGTTATGCTGATTATCAAATGCAAAGTATACTTTTTTAATCAAAAGCTGTATTACTACCCATTAAATTAATGCATACGGAAATTAACGCGAAACATACCTTTCGTCCGAGTTGCATTGAACGTGGTTTCAGTCTGACTGAAACAGCAATGTAAGGCCTCCTGTCCGATGTGATCTTCGCCAAAATAAATAATAAATTCAATTTTGCTCGAATTTACCCATGTTTCGGGTTAATTCCCGTACGCATTAGTTTAGAAATAATGCAACGCGATTGTTTAAAAGTTGTTAAAAGCTGTTTTTTTTTCAGTGTGCTGTACTATGTCGATAAGAAACTACGAAGAAACACCGTTGCGGATCCCAAATCTAAGGAGAAGCATGTCTACGATAATGAAATAACGTCATTTTAATACATAGAGTCGAGAAATTTCTGTTGTCTAGTGTTTTTAAGTCGTTTACTTAATTAGCATATTTAGAGGCTTGGCTACAAAGCTTGGTAGTTTCATGGCTCTAAATAGTGTTCCCACAATTATGAGAACGTATTTGATTTGTTTTAGTTCATTGATAGGTAATGTTTAAATTTTAGAGAAGTGGGATATACTAATATTAAAAATATGCTTTCGGTACTAACATTAGAACGTTAAAAAAAATCAAAAAGCTTTTATGTAAATCTAAAGGAGACACCACATATCACTGTTTTGTCCTGCTTCTTCTTCTTCTCGTGTCGAAAGCTCAAAATGTTATCATTTTTTTCCCTCCAAAAGGTTGCCACTTTTACAGCGTTGTCTGTAGCCTCACATAGGTCACGCTTAGTGCAGCTGGTGGGGCACGATGGGCAGGAGCGGAGGTGTGACATAGTCTGGTCGTTAAGACTACACTGACACCTTGTTGCAATCCGCTAGTTTCCAACAACTCAAATCAGACACTTTTTTCCAAACGTCAAACAAAAACTTTCTATGAGATTTGTATGAAATTAGAAATATCGGACTGTGACGTCATAGATTTTTGGAGTCAAATAGCGCTTTTAATATCCGTTTTTCTGCATTAATAAATATAAAATCACATTCAAAATGGATATGATCAAGGACAAGTGACATTATTTTGTGACGTACTATTTTCTTAACAGTACTAAATAATTTATTTTTGACCCAGGAAACTACACAATTGGGTCAATATAACGCCATCATTCCTGCTCCATTGCAGCTATCTCCAAAAACTTCTCTAAGTCGCTTGCTAGCTCGTATACTATTATGCCTAGTATTTTTGAGAGTTTATTAGCAAAAATAATACGAAAACATGGTAAACTTAATTAAAATGCCTAGGTGTGTGTTAAATTCTAATACAGTAAGAATAATTTAAGAAACACGGCAAAATTCTTTTAAATCTTGACTACCCTGCATATTTAAAATGTAAATTCAATTACCTTTCAGACACCTATGATCGACAACTACGTTCTAATGAGACACGTCAGCTCTTTATCCCACTTTTCCGGACAAATTTTATGTCTAATTAATTTTCCCTTCAAGCGTCACGGCTCTGGAATGCTTTACCCGTTGACATCAGAGATATTTCAACCAAATTCTCTTTTAAAAGGAAAATTCATGCCCACCTTTTGAACTCCCTTTCTTCATAAAGTCATCATCATTTATTTTTACTCTTCATAAGTTAGTTATATGTATATTTATGTTTATACGCGGGTAGATTATGATCAAGTCTTGATTTTATTGAGAGACGCATTTACATGGCCTTTTATAAACTGTAGAGAAAAATCGTAACCACTGTATTCACAAAATACGTACTTCTTAAATCTACAGGTATATAGTGTTAATAATAATTAAAGAAGTCTTCTTTCTGTAAATTCAATGAAAATGTCTGCACTCCTTAAATTGGTAGAATATGTAGATTTAACAGGAATGATTTTTTTTATGTTTATGGGGGTAAAGCGTAAAAGGAAACACTAAGGTCGAGATAACTGAAAAAAAAGGTATTTGTAAAATCTATTGTAGACGCGCTGAGTCCGAACAACAACCGAGCTAGCGCGATAGTGATAATTGTACAGCAGTGCAGCTCGGACCGAAAATACTTATGAAAAGCCCACAAAATCAACGTTTCGTAGACCCCTGATTTCTCCTCCAAAACTTAACCGATTTAACTAATTTCTTTTTTCAAAGCTATAGCTGTGTTCCTTTGTTTTCTTTTCGTAATATTATCTTGTTAAATGTTTTTGCTAGATATTTGAACGGAGTGGAAAATCTAACCATTTTTTCTGGTTTATGAAGATTAATATCTCTTTTAATAATTTCATTATGAAATAACCGAAAACATAGGGATATGCTAAATATATATAATTTTTTTTTGGAAACAAATTTATTCTTCTACTGGCATTATCTGTCGAGGAATCAGGGGACTACGCTTACTACGTATATACGGCCTTTCGATATAATTGTCTGGATAAAACGCAAGCGACCTTATAGCTTGACTTTTGCACCATCAACAAAGTAATTCTTCGCCGTAGTGAGGTAAAAACCCAAAAGGAGGAGGAGGTTATGTGTTTCGATTCGTCACTATGTATTTTTGTACATATGTATGTATGTACATCTATTTTTTTTTTTTTTTTTTATTAGAAATTTGAGTGCGTTTGATCTCTATCTAGCCTGATGGGAAGCTAAGATGAGGTCTAAGGTGTATCACGCAGACTCAAAAAATGCCTATTCACTCTTGCCTTGAAAATCCCTAAATTATATGTATGGGGAAACATCGACATTTATTTTATCGTATATTCAATGATATCCATGGTCTTTTTAAAAATTAAGTGTCGTTGGAAGTGTTAGTTGTGTACTGGTTATCGACTATATGATGTCACACTCATATCGTGCATGTATTAATTACACAACGTGATTATTGCTAATAAATACATGTCAGGCGTCTTACTTAATACCCTATAAAACACTACCAACACTACATCACATATGAATGCTTTTGATATGTTAAAATACATTGCTCCAACATTGCTACTGCAGTATTTCCTTACTTATGTAAATAAATTGCGCAAATCAAGAATTCTAAAAAATATAGGTAAATGGAAAAATAGCAATGAAAGTGAAATACAATTTTTCTGCATTATATCTATAATATTATATACTTATAAGGCTAAGACTGCTTTTATGTCAACTTTATAATATACTTAATAATCCCCTTGTTCCTTAATACCTCAAATCAAGTTTTTAACTTTTATCTTCCACTCATGAAAGAATCCTGCGTTCTTCTAATACTTTGACCCTTTCTGTTCCTTCTCACCGTACTGGTTTTCTTTCTAACTCTTTCGCCATTACGGCAATAAGACTCTGGAACGCGCTTCCTGAATCCATTCGAACTGCTCCTAGTCGCGCTAGCTTTAAGACACAGGTATTTAAACACTCCTTGGCCAAGTTATAAAAGTTGATTTAACCCCCGACGTTAAGAATTGCTGCATTTATCAATTTATTTATATGTATAGTATATGTAGCGTATATATATGTATGTAGGTATGTATATAGATATATATATATTTATTTATTTATTTATGTAACAATGTACGTTGTGTATTTTATGTATACTACACTTTATCTTGTAACCCACATTTAGACTTTCTGTATGACCCAAAGGTTTACTGGTAGACAACGCTTTTAGCGTTAAGTTCGCCTATTGTTCTGTACAATTTGTATTTGATGGACAATAAAGATTAAATAAAGAAAGACTGCTCAATCAATTTTTAATTACGGCGGTTTTTAAAACTTTATCTTCAAATTTTACGCACATTCAGCATATTGCTGGAATATTACTCTCATATAAGTACGCCTAAACAATAAGAATTTATTTTCTGAATTGCAGTGTTTTGCAATGATATTTGTTGCAGTACATAAGTATTTTCAAATAATTGCCGAGAGGAACAGAAAGGCTGCTAGCGTTCTAAGCTAATATAAGACTGGCTGGGAGTACACTCATCATCACCCGAGCGTATTCCGGGTTCATCCTCAGCGGTAAGTGTTAACGCTTCTGATCAGGGCCCGAGGTCCGCTATCTAACCTAGGTGATTTGACCAGGTTACTGGTTTTTTACACAGAGTGACGGCCGTCTGACCTCCGCAACCCAAAGGGTTGATCAGAACCAATCCTAGGATAGTTTTAAACAAACGCTAGATGGGTTCGGGACCCACAGCTTTACGTGCCTTCCGAAGCACGGAATAATCTTTATTTTCAGATAATCAGGTGATTCAAGCCTTTTTTTTGACTCGGAGAAAATCCCTTCGGATACCATACCGGTTACGGGACATTGGTAAAGTTATGTGGTGCTACCACTAAAAACTCCGCGGTGTCACCTCTCAGCCGTTATCGGCCGGGACCGTGTGGTCCTCATGCTCCACAGCCCCGGCGCGGCCGGCCGCTACCTCAGCGGCCCTGGCTCGCCAACGGCCTCACGGCACCCTCTGCTGAATCAGAGGGGCCGGAACAGCCATGGCCTCTCGGCCCGACAAGGACAGGCGCGCTGACACGCACACGCGCCTGTCTTTCACTCCGGAGGGCTGTCCGTTGGACGATGGAATCCCGTTTCCACCGTTCAACCAGCCCTCATAATTTGGGGCCTGCAAAAACAGGACCTGCCCCAGTCCACCTGACGGTGACCGGGGCCCACCAAGTCGGCCGCAGGAGATAGGGAGGCTGCCCCCTGCGGCCCCGCCGATGCCGTGCCAAGCGCCACGGCCGCGATTGGTCGCGGAGGATAGGGCGAGCGGCAACGACACACAGACACTCCTCTTTCCCCGCGACCCCTACCACTACCACGGCTGTGAGAGTAGGAAGTTAACCCCCTTTCCTCACAGCCAGGCCATTCCCACCAGGAATGGCCTCCACCGGGCCCGGGGAGGCCTTAGCCTCAACCCGGGCAGTGGGTTCCACTTAGCTTCCCCGCGGATGCCCAGCCAGTCTGCAGGTACTGAGCCCCCCCATCGCGACAAGATGGGAACCTGGGCGGGGGGGAGGTGATTCAAGCCTGCAATATCCCAACCTAACCTGGACTGAAAACAACTTTTTATAAAGTATGCCTCCCAGTGGGATTTGAACCCACGACCTCCGGATCGCAAGGCAAACGCCTTGAACACTGCATAACGGAGGCAGTTAAATCTGCATGATTTGCATATCTTTCTTTTAATACATTGCAAAATGGAAGTGTGCTGTAGCCAGGCTTGAGGACGAACGAGAGGTGTCATTTATGTCGGATTAAAAATTATCGGACGAATCAAAATATGAAGTGAATTGGATCCGATAGCCTGATATCTATTTCCAGCCTTATCAAGGAAAAAACTAATACAGGTACTTAGGTATCCTACTTTTTACTAGGCACCTAATATTATAGAGTGAAAGTTTGTGAGTTTGTTACTCAATCACGTTTAAACGGCTAAATGGATTGGAATGAAATTCGCCATGTACTGAACTTATTACCCGGTTTCGGATTATCTGGAGTGTTGCTATTACCTGGAGTATTATTGTCAGACAACGACCATCCACGCAGGTAACGTCACGGATAATATTAAGTGTTATCTATCCCCTAATTTAGATAGATTAAAGGGTGATTTGTGGACTAAAACTTCAATTAATCCTACAAATTATCGCTATCAATTTGTGATTGTTAGTTGTTACAAAAATATTTTTATTTTGAACCTCTTGCCGTCACATTGGTGGTAATGAGATCTGGCCACAAAAAGATCGCTACATTGCAATAAAGTGCATATTTATGACGGTAATAAACCAACCTACACCACACTCGGAGTGAAAGGGAATCAATTTTTGGTATTTTTACGATATTATTGGAAAGATGTAAAAAGTTAACAAACTTTATTACACCTTACTGAATGATTCACATGCGAGAACACCACCCCCTCCTTTCCTAAGGGTATCGTAAGAGGAGATACAGAGAACAATCAGCAGCCTCTCCTGTGCAACGGTCATTCTCCAGTTTCCGCATCACCTTTTAGATTCGAAGCAAATTGGCTGTTTTAATTTAGCCGTGTAGTTCCCGGCAGAGTAGAATAGGATCACTCCAAGTCTTCCCGTGGATATCGCAGAATGCGACTTAGCAAAACTCAAGCTGAACGAAGCTTATACACATTAATGAGACCTCTCAAACCCGTCTGGCCAGCGCGGAGAGTGTAGGCCAAATCCTCTGACTGCTCTGGATTATATATGGCTCTGGTAGTACAGAGAGGATCGTGCTCCTACAATGGAGACTAAAAAGACCTGATGATGAAATTGGCTGTGACACAAAGACAGACAGCACACGAGTGCTCCTATACGGGAAGTAAAAGTCAATGACTTACACGTCGGAGTGTTATTGCTCTTTTAAAACCTTACACATTTTAAAAAAAACTTAATATTTAATTTCACATCTTATGAACATGCTATGTAGGGTTCAAACTTGAACAAAAATTACATTGAATAACGTTTACTTCTTTTGCTTTCAATTGATGGGGCATACAATTATTTGCCCTTTTATTCATAAACATTAATAAACGCTTGCTCAACCTATTTTAGGTATAATATTTTTTCTTAATTCTTCTTTTTAGGGTTTCGTACCCAAACGAGATCCCTATTAGAGTACCCTATTACTGAGACTGTTGTCTGTCCATCCGTTTGTTACAGGGCTCTGGCTCTGTCGCACGTTGAGTTTGTGACAAAGATGGATTGAACACGTCGCTTGCGCCCACTTAAGAGTCCCCTTACCCTAGACAGTATCAGAGTTTCCCATACAAACGTAGTCTACGTTTTATTTTGAGACGACATGTCAGACTTCGGTAAAAAAATTTAACTTTAAAGATATTGCATAAGATATCTAGGGTTATAATTGATTTTCACAGTCAAAATATGAACTTGAAAGAGAATATAGTGTATTATATCATTTTTGACTATCAGTGTGGAAAACCTTTACACCCTTACATTTTCTTTCAAGTTCATATTTTGACTGTGAAAACCAATTATAACCCTAGATATATGCAATTTCTTTTAAGTTACAAATTTTACCGAAATCCGACATGTCGTATCAAAATAAAACGTAGACTACTTTTGTATGAGAAAGTCAAGGGTAAGGGGATTCTTAACGTAGCAGAGAGAAGTGGTGAGACGGCGGAGCAGATTGTTCCTTGAACAAACTTTTTGTCTAAAATTGACACAGTTTTCTTTATAATGAGTCAAATAACCATCAAAAGCCTAATAACTAAATATTTCGGGTAACTATTATGGAATATGAGGATTGAATGTTTAGTGTCCAGGATGTCGAGTGATTGCGGATATGGACGTTGACGTTTCTTCCAACGAATACAGCTACTGTTCAGTTCAGCTAATAGGACCGTGGCAATTATTCAAATTGTATATAGTTAGTTGATTGAGAATTTTGAATAAGAAACAAAGGACATTTTACTGAAAAATATCTCGTTAAACAAAAGAAAATCTCGTTGTAACAAAATTTGAGCGAAGGAGGCATTGACCTGCACAAGTGCACAACCTTGTCTGCAAGATAAAATGTTTGAACGAGTTTATGAAGATATTTGACGTCTACGATTGTGAAAAGTCTTTTTAACCGACTTCAAGAAAAAGGAGCTTATCAATTCGTCGGAATCTTTTGGTTTTTTTTTATGTATATTCCCCGATTTCTCTAAGACGCGTGGACCGATTTAAAAAAATATTTGTTTGAAAGGGTATACTTTCCAGGTCCCATAGAAATTTATCAAAGTTGATTAAGCAGTTTGGTTTATAAACGAAAATAACTGAAAAATATATCGTCTTAGTATACAATTAATGGCGTATTTAGCTATTCTGTGACTGTCACTTCACTGGTATTGAATTCGGTTTTTTATTTTGAAAAAATATCATAAATTATTAATAGTTGCATAAGAATACCTATATCCGACAAAGCAAATGATCATAAAAAAATGCATTAGAAAGTTTGTGACTAGGTCGATCAAAAGACGGTCCATGAATCTGATTGAACATACTTAGATACAAGTCGGGCCGGACGGGGATCAAACCATCCCGACATTTCGGTTATAGATTGCGACTTTAAACTACTAAACCACTAATAATTAAGATAAGCGGGTCACTCACGTAAAAATCAGCTACTAGCCTGTTTCGACCTCATCCGGAGGTCGTCATCAGGGATGAGGTCGAAACATATCGGCCAGTAGCAGATTTTTTACGTAAGTGACCCGCTTATCTTAATTAGTAATGTCTATGTCTCACGTTAGTTTTAACCAAAAAAAAATACTAGACCACTACTGTTTCTTTTCATAACTACAAATAGTGGAGTCATTATATCCATTCAATGTATTGCAACCAATATTTTTTGGATCAAAGGGTGAGCCTTGGCACACTTATTCCTTAGGTAGACTAGAGTGGAAAACGACCGGGAGTCAGCGGCCCACATCCTGTGGGGGGTAGGGGGAGGGGATGAAGTTTTCTTACTCCGCGTGCACTGTGACTCGTCATAACTGCAAATTTATAGCTACTAGGGCAAGTTTGGTATCGTTTTCAGATAAATAAAAGATGGTTCATTGATTTGTAAAACAAAAAAAGAGCATTTCCATACAAAAAAATATGTGATATTTTGCCTCTAACGCGATTAAATCACAACGTTCTGATACTTTAGCCAAAATTTTATAATCATTCAATATTTTAGCGCACTGCAAAATAGAGTCATTACAAGACTTTTTCATGACATTACTAAGTGGATGAGTTCTTGTACTCGGCATTTAAGCTACGAGTCATGGGAGGTAAGAAACGAGAAGCTGATATTTCAACTCGCGATTTTGCGAAAATTAAGTAAGGATTATTTTTTCACTGCCTGTTTTTTCTTCTGTCGCGTCGAGATAAATATTTTTTTAAACATGTTTTTTTTATTAAACTTTCAACAAAGCTTATATTTTTGGAATCTATATGAATGCGGCTTTTTAAATATATTTTTTAAAGCAGATACTGTTACACGTTTAAATTTTATGGTCATCAACAACAACAAAAAAAATATATGTATATTTTTAAATATTATTCTATTTTTTTGTAAGGAAATGCTCTTTTTTTGTTTCAGAAATCAATTGACCATCTTTTATTTATCTGAAAACGATACCAAACTTGCCCTAGTAGCTATAAATTTGCAGTTATGACGAGTCACAGTGCACGCGGAGTAAGAAAACTTCATCCCCTCCCCCTACCCCCCCACAGGGTGTGAGCCGCTGACTCCCGGCGTTTTCCACTCTAGTCTACCTAAGGAATAAGTGTGCCAAGGCTCACCCTTTGATCCGAAAAATATTGGTGTTGGCGTATAACAACCCGACTAAAATAGGCAAACAAACATTCGCCTTATCTGATCATAAGTGGTTAGTGTAGCCTATGAGGATGCCTAGAGAGAGATGGGCGGACGACATACAAAAGATCCCTGAAAAAAGATGGATACGAAAAGCAGAGGATAGACCGTTGTGGAGACGTGTGGAGAAGGAGTACCCAGAAAGGGGCCTTAACATATGAAAACAACACATAATGAGTAAACGGTGCAAAAATGCCAAATGTGTGAGGAAAATAAAAGGCTTATTTATTTATTTATTTTACGAGGATAACAAGATAAAAGGGTAGATGGAGGAGGATTATACAAGGGTTAACGAACTCATTGACACCTGTTTTGAAGCATCTGAATCTGAAGTCTTTCCGGAAAACTATAATCATAATCATTTATTTTGTCAATCACAGGTAAAATGGGTGTTAGGTATACATATTTCAAGATCACTTATTGCGCCATTAGGAATACATAATCACAATTTGCAGTGTTCACAGACAATGCTAAGCTATATGAGTACTAAACCATGGCTGGTGTGGGAGGCAAACATAAGTATAACTAAAAGTATAGGTACTTACTTCTTGGGATCTTGCTCTATAAACTGTCACGTCTTAACCTCTAACTGGCAAGACAGAGTAAAAGACCGTAAGAAACGAATGCCACTTTTAGCGTGATGGTGGCCATGAAAGTGGAAAAGCTTTTTCTTTTCTCCGAGAGCAGCATGGAAGTTTAAACTTCTTTTAATATACACATGGATTTATCTTACACTATATAAAAATGAAAATCCCAAAACGAACTAGTGATGTATGAAAAAAAATGCTTAAATTACAGGTTTAAATAAGTACTTTTATGGAAAAATATGCCAAATGTATTTGTAGAGCAACTATTTTAAAGCTATTAAAAATGGCAGGAAAATAGGTAGTTATTATTTATTATTATAGAAGGTCTCTCCCAACCCAATACACGCAGATTGATAGCCTTGACCTCTGTTGAACTCCTAGTAAAGAAGTACAATTAACGTTTAGAGAGGGATTAACTTATCTCTTGAGCGGTTTAATTTTATTGATAAAACAAAAGATAAAAACACTTAAAAACTCTTTGACACTGATTTGAGCCATTACCGTTTTACTAATCGTGACTTCTGTTGCAGTTTGCTGATGAGTAACTCAAGATGCTTAGATAAATGAGTTATTTATTTAAAAGTGACGTTCTGAGACCTCTGTTATCATTGAGATGAGTGCGTTCCACCGCAACGTACACTCGCGCCGCGCCACATTTTATAGGCTGATTTTACAGCCCAGGTTTTTGGAAACGAAAAGCCTGCGATAACTATAGTCAGTAACGAGCAGTTGACACACACGCAACTACTGCTGTGCTCCGAGGAATCGAACATGATCGCGAGTACCGAAAATATTTGCAACGATCTCGCGAATTCTAACACGTTGCTCTCAAATAGTTTACAGACGGCATCATGGATGGAGAAGACGAAAAACCTTTTTAAGAAGATAAAGTGTTTTTTCCGCGAAACTACAGTGGAGCCTTGTTTGTTTATGTACATGCTGTGTACATCACTATCGTCGCTGGTTGTGCAAAATATGCACTTGGAGAAATCGTGCAGAGTTAATTTCAATTTTGGAGACGACATTTGTGACAGAATCAGAGATTTGAACACGACTGGTCTAGAGAATGAATTGAATCAGGTTCAAATATTGGTGGCGAAAGTGATTGCTTGGAAGTTTCCTCTGCAGACAGCGATTCCAGCTGTCATGGTGCTGTTTATTGGCGCTTGGAGTGACAAGTATAAGAAGCGAAAAATATGCATACTAATTCCTTTTACAGGCGAGGTAGTGACGAATATAGGCCTGTTATTTGCTACATATTATTTCAATGAAGTGTCCTTGATTGCTACAGCTCTAATAGAAGCATTACCAGCTGCTTTTACGGGCAGCTACATAATCATATTCATGGGAATGTACAGTTTTATGGCAGATAGAACCACGATAGAAAACAGGACCTTTCGTTTGGGCATAGTCACCATATTTGTCAGTTTTGGAACCCCTACCGGGACTGCTTTAAGTGGTATACTGTTACGAGCATTAGGATACTATGGAGTGTTTTCTTTATTAATTGTTTTACATTCTTTATCATTTCTGTACGGTTTATTAAGACTGGAAGATGTAGTGGTTGAAGAGGAGCTATCTTCTAATCCTGAAGTGACAGAAAGTAAATTTAGAAGGATTCTTCGTGATGTGTTCGGACTAGTTGGGAATACAGTCTTAGTAGTGCTTAAACCAAGAGCTTCTAATGGAAGAATTCAAATTTTCATCGTAATTATTCTATATCTTTTGATGGTGGGACCTCTCTATGGTGAGTATAGACTCGTGTTTACTATTTTTTATTTCCTAGTGCTTCCTATTTTTATGTTTGACGAGTCTGTCTGTGCCTACTTTTCTCCCAAAAGTATGAAACATTTTTTGTTTAAAAAGTGACATTGTGAAAAAAAATCGAATGTATTTTAGCTACTTTTTCGAAATTTGTACAGCTGTTTATAAGACAAAACTAGTCGGGGACTCTACTACTGCAAATCCTTTTTACACGTTACAGTGCATATCTTGTATATAAACATTTTATTCAGTTAATAGATACGAGTGATATAAGACAAAATCTAAGTAACAAAGAAAAGTGGCACTTTATTAAACATTGGTTAACGATGACACTTGTAGTAGTAGTAAGTATTAGTCTCTGTTCTGTAGTAGTAGTTAAAAAAAAACTATAAAAATGCCCTTTTATCACTTGAGATGCAATGTATGTTTTATTTTTTGTAAATGGCCTTAAGTATATGCAGTTATCTTTGAGCAGATATTTGAAGGATAAATAAAAGAAAGATCCAAATATGCGGTATATTTGGATCTTTCTTTTATTTATCCTTCAAATATCTGCTCAAAGATAACTGCATATACTTAAGTCAGTATATTTAATTCAAGTGTATTGCAAAATGAAATCGATGTCGTAAAAATGTACCCAAGTGTTGTAAGCGTGAATCCTTTAGGCCCAGGACATCGAGCGTAAAGTTTGGGTTGCGTAAAATGAGTCGCGCAATTAACTTTCTCCAGAAATTGACAACTCATTTTGCATCGCAGTGTGGCACAAACAGAACTTTTTAATACAGTTGCTCAAAAAGTGGCGTATTGCAGGGACGTATAGCGTTCGAGATGAGGGCTATTACATACTCGTGCTTTTTTTTTACCTTTCCCGAACTCGTGCGTTCTCTTTCCCAACTGTCAAAATAATGTCTATTAAAAAGAAAAACCAACCATGAAGTTTTTACTAATAAAATTCATAGGAGTTTTTATGATTCATGCAAATACGTATATTTCTAAAAAGAAGCTACTAATTTGTTTCAATATCTGATTTAATGATTTGATTGAATGAGTTAGGTTAGGTTTCATTTCATTTCATTATATTTCATTTTCATTTCATATCAATAAAAAAAATCTACTGAAGACTTGGCTGTATGAGCAGTTCCCTTTGCCTACCAGAATGGGTGAAGAAAAAAAAACTCTGCTTATATTCTATGGTTGGCGCCATTTTTCAGAAATTTTCTTTGCGAGTTTAGTTGTTTGTTGCACAAAATGAGTAATTTCGACCCTAGTTTTTTTGAATTAACACCACCTGAACTCAATATAATTGCACAAAATGCTTCGGAGAAAATGTTATGTTGGCATACTTCTCCGAACTCTCAGCAAAATTAAAACCTTCTACGTTATGGTCGAGGTTTTCGATGATAAAAAGTATGCTGAAAATAAGGAACAACGTGGATATAAGTGAATACCCAAAATTAAATGCTTTCTTAAAACGACAATCAGACGGTTTCACAAGTAAAAAGTCGAAAATATTAACATCAAATGAAGTGGAAAGGTTTTTGAACGAAGCTCCCGATGATCGTTATTTAGCCACAAAGGTAATTTATTAATAAGTACTTATATTTTTCTTTAGTATTCAGTTTACGAAATTGCAAAATACAGTCAATACATTATTTAAAAAAACATTAATCAAATCACTTTTTTTATAGGCTGCTCTGATTTTTGGCGTTGTTGGAGCTTGCCGCAGAGAGGAGTTAGCCAATATTACTTTAAAAGATATTGAAGCTCATGGAGAAATGCTACTAATCAAGATTCCGAACACAAAAAATAAGATACCGAGAAGCTTTGTTATTAAAGGAGATTTTCTTAGAATAGTGCAAAAATATATGAATCAGCGGTCCCAAAAAGGAAAAGCCGATCGTTTTTTTTTCAATATTACCAAAAAGGGAAGTGTACAGCTCAAGCAATCAGGATAAATAAATTTGGTAATATGCCAAAAGAAATAGCTACGTTTTTTGGTCTGCCGGATGCTGAGTATTATACTGGGCACAGCTTCAGGAGAACCTCTCCTACATTATTGGCAGATTCAGGAGCCAATTTGACGTCCTTAAAGCGACTAGGAGGTTGGAAATCAGACAAAGTTGCAGAAAGCTATATCGGTGATTCATTAAACAACAAACTAGAAACTGGGAAAAAAATCACACAATCCATTAATTTAAGGTCCAGTCCGTCTCCTTCACATTTTAAAGAGAACGTTCGTCCATCTACCTTCGTTGATAATGATAATTCATCAGATTCGACTCCATCAACTAGCAAACGCCATTGTATGACAAATATACATGAACAATCATACGAAATTAATAATAGTTTGTCTCAAACAGTAAATATGCAACCTCAAACTTCCCCAGTTAGTATATAAAACTGTACCAATGTCAATGTATATGTGAATTATAACTTTTATAAGAAATAAATGATTAGTTAGTTGAGTTTATTGTGTTTTTATTATTTTATTAAATTGCTTCATTTTTTCCCAACTGTATTAAAAATAGTCGTTCAGTACACGTGCGGAACCGTCATTGCAACTTGTTCCGACTGTCAACCCTCGCCTTCGGCTGCGCCTCGCCTCGGGTAGACATTTGTCAGAACTCTTTGCAATGACAGCCTTTCCGCACTTGTAATGAAATATACTATTTGTGTGCAATAGGGTATATTCATGTTATTTTTTTATTTTTTTAAACGATTCTATAAGTTATTATATAACCGGAAAAAAATATAACACTTACAGAATATTATTAAATAAGCTTAAAAAAATAATTAAAATTACTATTATTTTTGGACGACTATAAACGCGGTGCCATTTTGCGCTTTTTTCTGTGACGTCACCGTGCATTGTCAATGTCATAGATACACTTATATGTCAGTGTCAGTCAAGTGCAAATTACAAATTCAAAATATTATCAACAAAACAACGAAGATTTGGATTCACAGTTTTATTTTATAAGTAATACTATCTAATTTGTGATTATAAGTTAGTGATTAAAGCTTTTAATATCAATTCATTACAAATGAAAGGGCGCACAAAATCTTATTATAAATATTGTATGGTTCCTATGTGCAAAAATAACATCGTAACTGCACCTGACAAAATATATTTTCATATGCCCAAATATGCAAATGTAAGGAATCATTCCGCGTATTAGGGTTCGCTGTTTTACAAAACCGAGCTGTAATGCCAAACAGCTAGAGGTTTAGTAAATTAGCGGATTATACCATTCAACTGCAACTGTACATACCTATTGTGAACAAAAAATACATATTGTGAGCAAAATGAGTAGTGTCATCCTTTGCAAAACTACACAGTAGTATTGTAAGTACCTACTTCAATTATTTATAATTTAATAGGTAGTAGACTAGCTGCCTGCTACTATAAGCTATAAGATAATGTACTACCTACCGTAATTAATCAAACAAATTTATATTATTTAAGAAAAAAAATACCCAAAATTCTCCAAAAGATTTATTTTTTTTCTCTAAAATTTCCCATTTTTACCCAGAATTGCGAAAAAAATACCCAATCTGGTAACACTGCAAATTACAAATGACTTATTGACAGTGACAGATAGTCTTCTTCTTTTTAATTTGTGATTGACAGCACAGACTATTTAGAAAATTAAGTTTGACAGTGTTTCGTGACGTCACGTGGCGTTTCGGAAATTTGCGAGGGAATTTTAAAAATACAGCTTTTAAATAATTAATTTCTCAATGGAAACACGTTAAATTGAAAAGATATATATATGGGTATTTTTCTTTAGCAATGAAGTATACACATCATTTTTTTTGTTCGTTTCTGAATCACATGCATATTGTCTATTGAATTCAGTTTTAGGTTGTTTGCCTGTGCTTTTATCGTGTATTTCTAAATGTCGGTTTAAATTAAAAGTACTCATATATATATATATATATATATATATATATATATATATATATATATATATATATATATAATTTTAGATATTTTGAATATGACCGGTGGGAGTACGCATTGCTAGCGCTTTCATAAGTTAAGCAACTCCGGGCGTGGTCCGTACTTGGATGGATGACCACAAGTGGAACAAAAATTTCTCGAGTTCTTCCGTGCTTTGAAAGGCATGTAAAGCCGTTGGTCCCGGCTGTCATTGTATGGCAGTCGTCAAGCTATGTCAGATGCCTTTAGGCAGCTTGAAAAATTTGACACCAATGTTGGTCACTCATTGATTGTCTTTTGTCTTTTCGTGAAATTTTCACAGATTATATATTACTATGGCCGCTATAACAATAAATACTAAAAATAAAAAAAATTAAGGGTCGTCATACAAAAAACGTGTTTTTTAGCGATTTTAACTAGATCTTTATAATGGCATTAACTAGATACTTGAAATTTTCACAGATTATGTATTTACTATAGCCGCTATAACAACAAATATTAAAAATAAGATAAAGTTAAAAATTAAAGGGGGTCGTCATACAACAAACGTGTTTCTTCAGCGTTTTAAAACATTGTACGGAGGTACGGAACCCTTCATGTACGAGTCCTATCGCACTTGCCCGTGTTTAGGGTTCCGTACCCGAAGGGTGCAAACGGGACCCTATAACTGAGACTCCGCTGTCTGTCCGTCTGTCTGTCCATCTATCACAGGGCTCTATCTCGTGAACCGTAATAGCTAGGCACCTGAAATGTGTATTACTGTGGCTGCTATAACAATAAATACTAAAAATAAAAAAAAGTTGAAAATTAAAGGGGTCGTCATACAAAAAACGTGTTATTTTCAGCCTTTTTAACTCGATCTGTCACAGGGCTCTATCTCTTGAACCGTAATAGCTAGACACCTGAAATTTTCACTAATTATATAATAATATTATAATAATTATATAATAATATAATGTATTATGACCACTATAACAACAAATACTAAAAATAAGATAAAGTTAATAATTAAAGGGGGTCGTCATACAAGAAACGTGTTTCTTCAGCGTTTAAAAACATTGTACGGTGGTACGAAACCCTTCATGTACGAGTCCGACTCGCATTTGCCCGTTTATTTAGTTTTACTAAGAATAATTTACTTTGAATTAGTTATAATTCAAGTTTATAATTTTCTTTTAATTTACTTATTTAAATTTTAGTCGATTATTTTTTTATAAAACATTTTTTATCAACCAACACATTAGGATCTGCAAGTTTATAACAACTAGGAGAATATGTGAGAGAACATATTAATGATACGTATCTGTAAGAGCAATTATCCTCCTGATAGAGTTGAAGCGGTGAGTGCGTTTATTTGATACGAATTCTATCACGCGGCAATCGCGCGGCGGCGGCCGCACGAAAAGTTTCGTCTCGTTTAGGCGATTCACCCACTGGCAACAAGCCCCGCGGCGGTGCGCGGACAGGCAGATTCCACGCGCGGCGACGGAGGCGCAGATCTGCCTCGCCTCGACGGCCCCGCGCCAAATATTCACTTCAGTCGATCGTCGTGGAGAATGGATACCGAACTCATTCAAAAAAGCATCTTAAATGCGCGCGGTACTGCGGAGCAATGTGTTTAGCACCGTGCCCCCGCGCGGACTGGCGGAATCCAGTGTTACCAACTCTCAAAAATATTTATCCCTAAGTTTGTGATAAAAAACCCCTAATCGCCTTAATTATTTAGTTGTCCCTTTAAAAAATATATCACCGTCAGTGGCACCAGTATTGCCGCCAGTCACCACAGAGTGGTTGAAGAATGTACTAGATGTCGTTGTAAGTCGCTAGGTCAAGAAATGAATATTAATAAAATCAATTTTAAAATATTATTAGCTAAAGATAGAAGTGATTGGAAACAAAAAGGGGAGGTTTTTGCCTAACAATGGGACATAAATGGCTAAAAACCAAAATATTACAGTTAAAAAATCCCTGAAAATACCCCTAAAAATTTCAGACTCCTAAAAAAATCCCATCTCACTTATTTACCCCCTAAATCTGGGGGGAAAACCCCTAAGTAGGTAACACTGGCGAAATCAGCGCACGGAACGCGCTCCCGCGCGTCGGCGCGGTTTCAGTGGGTTGGACCAGGCGTATTTTCTATAAAAATTGAGATAGGTACTTGCATATAATGTTTAAATCTGCCGCACCGCGCTCCACGATGGTGCGCGGTGCAGTGGGATCACCGCCTTTACTGCAGCCCGCTGATAATTTAATTTATCTATGCAAATGATATCTGTCAAATGTCTATTATTTTTGTTAAGGCGTCGTCGTTATCGTCTCATTGCCAAGGTCGTAAAATACACGCTCTTATATATAGTATTTGTATTCTCTTAAGCTCTTTCTTACTAACTAGTATGTAAATAGATTCAATAAGACCTTACAAAAATTAGGCTTGTCCTAACCAACCTATAACAGTCTACAGCAGGACTATATACTCTCCAATATAAGGAGGATACATCCACCATGGGCAAGTGAGTAGGTTATCGCAGAAGATGATTAAGACGAAATCGATCTTCGCGTATTTTCATACAAGCGTAGCCCCCGAATTCCTCGCCGGATAGTGCAGTAGAGCAATATTTTTTTCTAAAAAAATCTATGGTTATATTGACATGTCCCTATGTTTTTTTTTTTCATCATTTTATTATTAATATATGTGGGTATATATTATTTGCTCTTTCGAATTTTGTATTTGATCTGCATTTTATTACAAATAAACAAAAGAGATACGAGCTTCAATCGCATTCGGTCGGTTAGCAATAGATTTTTCAAATACCTATTATTCGATTCTCTCGACCTTAGTGTTTCCTCTAAAAACAAAAAAAAATGTATACTACCTACTGACAGGATCTTTAATGCCGAGTCAAAAAAAAGTTTAAGGTATAATAGAAACATTCAAATTCCGTAACTCTAAACAACTTGTGACAAACAAATATGTAACAATCAGAAACATTGTCTGGTTACAGTATTGACAAGAGCCTGACGAATACACAGTATTTACAAGAGCTTGACGAATTTGCAATATTGACGAGAGCTTGACGAATTAGCAGTATTGACGACTTGAACTTATTCAATATGGACAGTATTTCGTAAATCGCAGCTTAGTAGTAATGTAAACCTTGCGCTTTTTTAACAGGAGATTGATGAGATGTAAGTAGTTTATTTACCTATTTTTTACATACCTATATTTTATATAAGTCAAACCACACACTCAATCTGTAACAACTAAATATTTTCGACGAAATTGCTTTAAATTTCTCAGAATTTCTATTGACAATACTTTTTCCTCATATGGATCTAAACTAGTTTATTACGCGCTTTACAGTTCTAAAGATCTCAAGAACGCTTGATGTGAATCATCAAGTCGGTTAATTTTTACCTATGTCTCGATTACTATAATAATTATTGTTAATAAAATTGTACATCGTGTTAATGAAAGAACGCAAAACCTCTCAGTTGGTACCTCAGCCCATGTAACTGAACAACTTTTGTTCAAGAACTTTCACGAAATCAAAAAGAAAAATTCGGATTTCATACAAATTGACTCGATCAGCTGATCAGTTTGTATGAAATTTTTTTTTTTTTTGTTTCTTGAAAGTTGTTGAACAAAAGTTGTTCAGTTACATGGGCTGAGGTACCATCTGAGAGGTTTTGTGTTCTTTCATTAACACGATATATAGTTACAGATTTTATTTGTAGATACAGGCTGAGCGGTATGTCAGATGATTAATTTTAAACACAGTCTTCTACGCTAGGTACAAAGATAAACCCTTGTAGTCTAAATCCGAAAAGAAGTCGACCTTCACCCTTCTCATCTGCTTACTGGATGAAAATTATATTTTATCATATGAAATATGTTCCTGAACATTACCAATAGTGTTGCCTGAAAAAATGTAGTCATGACTATTTTATTTGTAATTAAAAATTAATAAATATTTCTCCTAAAATTTCACTGATTTGCTAATCGAACAAAACGTATCCAATAAAAAGAATACAATATATACCTGTTTATACACGGCTACCAGGTATGGAACCTAACTGTTGTATGTATGCTTTCCATTGGAACTTAGTACGTTTAAGTCATGGAAATATTAAAAAAAGCAAAGAACATTTTTTTACGGAAACCCTATTGGTACCTACCTATATTGAGCATACCTATTTTATTTCCTGAAATATATTTTCATCAGGCAAGCACATGGGTGAAGCATTTATAAAAATTAACAACCGCTTGCGAAATCGCTTTTAATTTTATTTGTATATAGTTTTATCACTATTTTTAATATTTGACAAGGAAAGAACGAGACGATATAGGTATACATTACAAATGAGAGAAAAAATAGGCAGCTGTTTCTCATCCCGCGCAGATCTTAGAATTCGATCAAGACAATATCTTGAATGGTTATCTAAATTCACTTTCAGAAATTCAGATTAGGATATATAGATATCTTCGTATGAGAGAAAACATTATATTTCCGAATCTTTCTCTATGGGCTAGGATAAGAACCTTACAATATTTCTGACAAGTTTTTTCAATTGTCGAGTTGCTATTGGTTTTATCGGTTCAGTCTCTCTCGTAAAGGAAAAAGACGGTGTATTTTATTGACTCTATATAGTTTAAGGCTAGACCATCAAAACTAACACTTATGTGACTCTTTCATTTTTAAAATATTCATATTTGATGTTCTGGATTCAGGTCCAATCAGGTTTTTTCTAATCGAAATTATTTCACAAGTCAAAAATTGCAGATAAACTTGTTTAGTAGTAGTAGCAGGTTTTGAATAGTTTTTGCTTGCGTCTTAGGTTTTTTTTAAGCTTTAGAAATAGAAAGCCATAAATTAAGCTAGCATCAAATTAGCTAATTACAACAGAAAATAAATGGCACGTTTTATACAAAATCTATAGGATCCAAAATTTCCTCAAAAGACTTGGGGTACGGGTCCTTAACTTGAAATACGGTCCCATTCGGAAGAAAGGATCAAACTTGTCATGAATGTAGCTTTTATATATGTGCTTCAATGTCGATATGGAAACACGCTGGGAAATGGTTATTTCTCCTCCCCACTCCCCCTTTTATCTCCCTCATTCTGGTTTTCATCTTTTTCCACAAAAACGGTAGGACTGAGGAGTTTACTTTGCAAGGACCAAATCATCGTCTATAAATTACCTACAAAACGATACTAAATTTTTAGTGGTAAGTTTAATATTTATTAAAATACAGCCATCAACATTATTATAAAATTATTAAAATAAGTACACTTTTTTCAGTCTTGCTCCATTTATAGTAAAATGACAAGAGTTGTGATAAAATGGGCTAAAGTCTAAATACCTTATACATTGAGCTACAATATGACACCTAATTCATTATAGTAGACGCAGTAGTTTCTGAGTTACAGCTCACCGCGTCTTACTCCATGAAACAAGTACTACCCGTTCACGCAAGTTTGCCTCTGACGGAAAGGAACGCGCATACTACGTACCGGCAAACTTAGTATGCGCGTTCCTTTCCATTAGCTTAGCGCTAACGGGTAGTAGTTACTTGTTTCGTGGAGTAAAAATCATGCATACATACATATTGGTCAAAATCAGAACCCTTCTTTTTGCTTAGCCGTAGTCGGGTAAAAAGAGTTCTTATTTCCGTTTTTACAATATTTTGATCAGGACCAACGGCTTAAAGTACCTTCCGAAGCACGGAAGCTGATATTTATTGGCAAATGTATCGGCATTCATTCAACATTGAAACTACCAGTCAAGTCCAGTGAAAATTATATACTCGTACAATATTTATTTTAACTAAGGTCGTAGGAATTTTCCCGCACTTACAGAGGCTAGTACAAGGAAGCCCTGGCTATCTCTCTCTAAAATTTTATTTTGTATGGACAAGGACCCGTACTATTGTATTTTTTTCATTTTTCTTTATTGGTCGAAATCCGTTCACTGCAGAACTTTTATTCCCAAATCGTTAAAACTGTTTCCGCTGTTTCTTCTCCACTTTGGCATCCTTAGGTGAACATTGACATGCATATTATATTTGAAGAAAAAAAGCGGGAAAACGCACCCTGGGCTCAGCACAGCTGAGGATGCACACGAGAATGCGTTAAGATGAAGAGGAAGGTCAGTTCACTGCAGAACTAAAGGCGTCTCCCAAAACCCAAAAAAAAACTGTTACCTATTATAATCATCATCATCATCATCATTTCAGCCGCATAACGTCCACTGCTGGACATAGGCCTCTCCCAAGGTTTTCCAAAATGACCGATCTAGAGCGGCCTGCATCCAGCGACCTTGGTCAGGTCGTCTGACCAATAATAATAATAAATAATAATAAAATGTTTATTTATTTCTCCACAATTTATCTTAAAACTAAGTTAAGAACTAAGACAATGTATAAAAAGGTAAAAAGTCATATGTTAAAAGGTATCGAAAGTAAGTAAAAGTTGAGTGCTGGTGCCTGTGCTAGGTTTCCGAAGAACCTGTATTACAGGTCACCAGGACTCGTCATTTACCACTTAGTCGCCACTTACGACACCAGTTGGGAAAAGAAAGAGTTAGTGAGAAATTATATTGCAAATAAGAATCTGCCGTCACCACATGGCTAGTTGTAAAGTAATGCGTTTAGTATTCTTTCTGCCAAGCAGTACTCGTACAAGGCAAGCTGGTATGTAGCCGGCCTTGACACGATGTTTCGCGCACATGCTAAGGTAGTCCTGGAAAACCGGCATAATTTTCTGATAAATTACATTATTTGATTAATAAATATAGTAGCAGATACTTTCTTAAAAGTAAAAAAATATGGATTTGTATCACGCACGCACATCGGGAAACGATCAGTATGTTTTAAGACTTGGGAATTCCGTAAAATATAATAAAAAATATTCAAAGCGCAGTAGAATTTTATCATTATATTGCAAAATATTGATATTAATTATTTGTATATTTTCTAAAGATTTTTTTAATTTAAATATATACTTTAACCTTCTTCTTCGTCTAAGCGCATTCCCGCTTGCATCCTCAGCTGTGCTGCTTCGGAGCCCGGGGTGCGCTTTCACGCTTTCTCTTCTCCAAATATATATATATCTTCCCTGGCCGTTTTCGGCTATGGTGACTGACGTCGTTCAATAACAATATAATATGCATGTCAATGCTCACCCATGGATGCCAAAGACCTTGTAAAATTGAGAAGAAATAGCCGGAACACTTTCAATGATTTGGCTGTAGTTTTACAACCAGCCGCCTGCCTGACGTCAACCCACTTTGGGAATGTATTTGTGCGAAAGGTTTTACAACCGGCCGCCGCCCGACGTTAACCCTCCTTGGGAATGCAATTGTAGCACGAGATTTTTGTGCTTAGTCCTTTAGTCGCCTCTTGCGACATCCACAGGAAGACCACACGGGTAAATAAATACTTTAACCTATCTATTATGAACTCAAGTATTTAAAATATTACATTTTTTTATGTTGTTTATTACCTGGACAGACACAAGCCCTAACTATCATTGACAGGTAGGGTAAAACCCGGATAGCCGCCCCGGGGCGGGTATTGTTGCCTTGATTGCAATTACTCTAGTTACGCGAATGAAACACAGTTATATTATTTATCTATCGAGATACTTTGCAACTACAACTAAGTTAACCGTGTTGCATGTCTCTGTGCGATTGCATAGGACGGCTAGGTGCGATCAAAGTTTTTGCGGGATAAATGTCCTCTTTCTCGACGGGGCATCTATCCTAAACGTTATTTACATGGATTAGGCAACTATCTTCTATATGGGGGCTGTCCCAAAAGTTAGAGATCCGCAAAAATCGCAAATACTCTGGAAATATCAAAGATAATGTTTATTCCTTTCATAAATTTGATAATAAACCAAAGTACCTTTCCGTATTAAAAATAAAGAATCTTGCTTTTTGTACAAAGTGATATAAAGTAATTCCAAAAAGTGGGGCAACTATCTGGCTGTTATCCTAGTAAGTGAAGGTTTGTGGTAAGGTGGTGTTTGTGGGGTACCAAACTCTAGATAGGTACACATTTTACAATCTCTCTCATACAAATTAGTTTAGGCACACGAGCTATATAGTCGCGAACAATGTATGTAGTTCGACCAGTTCTGTGACATTAATTCGATATTTTTGTGCAAAACAAATTTTAAGAGGCCAACAACTCCTGCACCCAAATGCAACTTTATACATAATTTTATGATAAAATTTAAATGGTTCCAGTTCAATATTATGCATACGTATTTCGTACGTATTCGACGCTATTTTTACTTATAAATACGATTGAGTGTCTAAAATCTTTTATATCAGTACTTATTTATTTTAAACTTTTTAAGTTCAAAATACATAAAATTATATTATTTATAAGTAGAACTAGCGTGAGATAATTGGTATTTTTTTCATTTTCCCGGGATGAAAAGTAAAGCCAAATTACATTTCAATACGTTCAACCGTTTTAGCGTAAAAGCGAAACAAACATTCATACATCCACACATCCATACAAACTTTAACATTTATAATATTATTTAGATTTTCAGAAGTTGCGCGGGCTGCAAACAGCCTGCGGTTTTTCATGCAGCTGTTGAAGTTTGCTAAAGTACATTTCTTGTTGAGAAAATAGGTAAAAAAACTGCAGTCAGTAAAGGAAACATTAAAAATGTGCGGGCGGTCATCTTGGAATCAAATCAGTTTTGAGTTCCGCGGGACGCTTTTCCCCAGCATACAAAATTCCAGACCCCTTCGATGTTCCAGTTAGACGCAATAAATATATATAGTTAAAATTCTAAAAACCAGACGCCATCTTAGATTCCAAAAAAAATTTGATTTGGATTCCGCGATCCTAAAAACCCTTACATTCTGAATTTTAGTCATATCGGAAGCAGTCTACTAATGGCTGCCATCTTAGAAATAATAAAACCGCCCAAGTGCGAGTTAAACTCGCGTGGAGAGGGTTCTGTACAATTAATTGAATTTTTATAGGTTTTCCCTGTAATCTCCAAGCAATGAAATATATTTCGCATTTTTTTTTCAAAATTTTAGGATCAGTAGTTTTGGAGATCAGGGGATCATCTCATGAAAGAAGACGAAAATTGACCATTCCCCCAATGGTCAATTTTCGTCTTTTTTAATGAATAAAATCAAAACTATTTATTTTATAATTATAACAAAAATATATTCAAGATCCTCATAACAAGCCCTTTTATTTAATATATGACACAGTAAGGATTGCAAAACTTTTTTTTTCAATTTCCTAATTTATCCCCTGTAAATGACCCTGAAGTAAATAAATATTTTAAAAAAATATTTATTTACTTATATGTGTTTCGGTCATAGGATTACACCATCCTACCAAATTTCACCTGATTCGGTCCAGTAGATTCGAACCAAATTGGCTGTGACAGATGGACGGACAGACAGACGCACGAGTGATCCTATAAGGGTTCCGTTTTTTCATTTTTTGTACAGAACCCTATAAATAAAAATACTCAGCGCTTGGTGGGAGTAGCTCGGCCTACGGCCTCGCGGGGGAGCTTTAACTCTTGAGGCGAGTGATTTTAATGGGGGAGATCAGGAGGGGCTCAGGCTTCGTCCTCGCCACGCAGCTCGGCCTTCATCCTCGCTTTTCACTCGACCTTCTACTTCTTTTTTCATTAAAAAAATAAGGAAAGCTTATGGCAAGATGTGCTCATCAAAATGTGATAATATAATATTGTCTTTGTTATCTAGCAAACAAAGACAAGATTATATTATTTGAACACATTTTTAAATCGTACCAAATTTTCAGGTTAATGAAGGTTCGATATCAGTTCGATAAATTAAATTAATAAAACATAGGGTCATGCCAATATATCCTTAGATTTTTTTGGAAGAAAATCCTTGCTCTACCTTATCCAGTGAGCAATCAGGGGACTACGTTTGTATAGAAGTGGCCTTTAGTCTAACAGTGGACTGATATAGGCTGTAAAAAAGCAACCTTACCAGTGCGCAAGTGTACTAACATAAATGCAGGTAAGTCCAGTGACTCAATAGGCATTCGGTGCAGTAATCAAGGTCTTAATAAATGCCAATTGCCTGCTTACCTGTAAACACTTGGCTACTTAAGTATAACTGCGCCCAGACTGGGTACGGTTTAATAGTATATTATTGCAGTACCTAATTAAGTATGAAAATGGCAATAAGAATAACGCCTACTACGAGTAAGATAGTGCTACGAATTTTATATATGTCACAGTTAAAACCAGTTTTTAGATAGAACGCGTTTTTCCTAGTTAGAACTAGGTTTTACTTTATGCCTTTGTTAATACTAGAATTAACCAATACTCAAAATTGAATATCAGTTAAAACTAGTTCTTACTAGACAAAACGCGTTTTTCCGTAGCGAGACAGTTAAAACTGTTCCGACCGAGGTCGCGAGACGTCTCCTGATCATCGTACTTTATTCTGAGTTTCCAAGCGCCATGCTCACTTGCTCCGTTCATTCCCGCTTTGTTTTTATTCCGAGTTGCTGGGCAAGTTTTTTCCATTTTACTAGAATAGGGCAAACTTATAGGTTAGGTTAGCACTGTGACCAACACACGTACAATGTAAAAGCTAGTAGCCTATAAAGGGCGCCACAGTGGATGTACTGTGACGTTAAATAGCTTATACCACCGGACAGCCAAGACGATTCCGAGGATACCTCATTTTTCAAAGTATCATGAATATCTTTTAAGATACGAGGCAAAAGATGAACATTCATACATACATACCTAGCGGCAAAACACATAACCCTGCTTTTGGCTTCGTCGTCGTCGGGTAAAAAGATGTAATTAAAACTAACTTAAGAAAAGACATTATGATATAAAAATGGTTATCACGTGTTTTTGTCGGGATTCTCGACTATACTTTTTTTATATTTCGTTTTGGTTACTGATCGAGACTGACGTGTTCTTAACCCCGACAAAAAGAGTGGTGTTAAGTTTTGCGTGTCTGTGTATCTGTGTGTCTGTGGCGTCATAGCTCCTAAACGCTATGATTCTTGCTTATGTTTTATGAAAAACGGTTCAGACGTTTAAAACTTGTAGGAGGTGAACGCTTGAAGGTCGTGTTTTTTTTTATTTGCTTGGCATACCTATATCATCATCGTCAGGTCTTTTTAGGGTTCCGTACCCAAAGGGTGCAAACGGGACCCTATTACTGAGACTCCGCTATCTGTCCGTCTGTCACTGGGCTCTATCTCTTGAACCGTAATAGCTAGACACCTAAAATTTTCACCGATTATGTATTACTATGGCCGCTATAACAATAAATACTGAAAGGGGGTCGCCATACAAAAAACGCATTATTTTAGCGTTTTAAAACATTGTACGGGGGTACGGAACCCTTCATGTACGAGTCCGACTCGCACTTGCCCGTTTATTTAGTGTTTTTGTGTGTTTTTTCAGCGTTTTTAACTATATCTTTATAATGGCATTAACTAGATACTTAAAATTTTTACAGATTATGTATTACTATGGCCACTATAACAACAAATACTAAAAATAAAAAAAAGTTAAAAATTAAAGGGGATCGTCATACAAAAAACGTATTATTTTAGCGTTTTAAAACATTGTACGGGGGTACGGAACCCTTCATGTACGAGTCCGACTCGCACTTGCCCGTTTATTTAGTCTCCACTGCAGGAGCGAGACTCTCTGTGTACTATTAGAGCCATATGTAAGCCAGAGCAGTATTATCACGATATTTGAGACACAGAAACATTAGCTACATTTTATCCCGAGATGAAGTTTTCAAGGAATGTAGAATCCAAACCGCAAAAAATCAAGACTTACTATATTTTTTTTTATTTAAAGAAACCTAGAAAGATAGACTGGCAAATCAACTTTTTAAATATAAAAATAACAAATACTATCAAATAACTAGTAGGTATGATGAGGTGAAGTTATTCGTTGATTTGGAAAACAAAAATTATTACCTAGGTATGGGTAAATTACCAATAAGTCTATTCTTTAAATTAACTTCTCATACAATAGTTTTCTTTTCGGGTCAACTCCCTCTAGAGCATTAGATATATCCGATTACTGGCCATTCTCTAATCTGACACCCAATCTTCTGTTTATTGTTTGTGCCGTCCATTTAGCCTAAAGGGATTTTCTTTCGCTTTTCAAATACCTATAGGCACAACTGGTATACTACTGCGTTGTCCTTATCTATTTATTTGTCTGACCCAGTGATACTTTGCATCTTATAATATTTCAGGTTAATAGAGTAAACATATTTGGGCGGGCCGCAGCGCAGAAAAACTGGCGCAGGCCGCCCCATTATAATTTAGGAAGTATATTTTTCGCGCTCCTCAGTCCTCATGAATATATTTTGTACTAGTTTGGAAACTAAAACATTTTCATAACATATAATGAAAATGCTGCATTTCTTGTCTGTGAATAAACCTATTTCATACAGGCTCTTCTTTCCGATCTGAAGTTGTTTTTTTTGTTTGTAAGTGCCCAACACTGAAGTCAGATTTTTCAAGCTGCCTAAAGGCATCTGACATACCTAGTTTAACGACTATCATATAATGATGACAGCCGGGAGCATCGGCTTAACGTTCCTTCCGAAGCACGGATAAGCTCGAGATTTTTTGTGCCACTAGTAGTCACCCATCCAAGTGCAGACGACGCCTGGTGTTGCTTAACTTGCTAAAGCGCTAGCAATGCATACTCCCACCGGGCCATAGAACTGAGCGATGTGATTTAACCCAACTTGTCGGGGACTACTACGTTCCATTATTTATTTATTGAACTTTATTACAAACGTAATAGGCGGACTTAAAGCCATAGGCTTTATCTACCAGTCAACCCACTGGTGATGCTGATGATGTCATTATGTGTTATACCATTCGGGATTGTGCACCGCGTGCAATATCGCAACATTAGTAGGTACGCACCGGGTCGCATAGACCCGGTGCGTACCTACTAATGTTGCGATGCGAAGCCCTGTTCGCCACAGTTTGCTCGTCCTTAAACTCGATACTAAACCATAAAAAACAAACAAGTCTAGAACACAACACCTGACAAGACCTAGGTCAATGATAATGAGATGATACATGAATCATGAGCTCAAGAAAATAATACAAACAAGATACTCTTGCCAAGCGTTAGAATCTGATATCCTTATGACCGCTGTGCATGATATTAACTGTGTAACAACCTCATTTATCTATAAAAAATAAGATACTTACAAGGTGAAATTGTTCAAGTTTATCAGTTAAACAGAATATTTGTATACCATTACAATTTTTTTAGAAAAACAATAGAAGATTATTACTCTGCCCTTTGAAAAGTTTATTAGTTTTCTTAGAATTCACACAAATAATTATTTTTTCACATGTTAATCGATACTATAATATAATAAAACTTACTGAGGTGTCTAATGTTTAGTTGGTTATCCATTATCCATTATTATATAAAATATGGCATATATATATACATATGTATAGTTATTGTATATCAAATCAGAAGACAAATTCATCTTTCAGAGTAGGTACTTGAATTCAATAAAACAATTGGAAAACCAACTTTTTTTTATCGACACGAATACAATTGTTAAAAAACGGAACCATTATGGATTCATCAAGTCGGTCTGTCTGTCTTTCCGTATGTCACAGCCACTTTTTACCGAAACTATAAAAACTATACTATTGAAACATGGTAAGTAGATGTATTCTGAGAAAAAAAAACAATAAATTTTGGGGGTTCCCCATACTAAGAATAGAAACTCAAAATATTTTTTTCATCAAACCCATAGGTACGTGTCGGGTATCTATGGATGGGTCTTCAAAAATGAAATTGAGGTTTCTAATATATTTTTTTTCTAAACTGAATAGTTTGCGCGAGAGACACTTCCAAAGTGGTAAAATGTGTTCCCCCCCCCCCTGTAACTTCTAAAATAAGAGAATGATAAAACTAAAAAAAAATATATGATGTACATAACCATGCAAACTTCCACCGAAAATTGGTTTGAACGAGATCTAGTTAGTAGTATTTTTTAATACGTCATAAATCGTAAACCGCAATTTACCTTTACAACTTTTATATTATGTTACTTGCTGCTACGGAACCCTTCATGGGCGAGTCCGACTCGCACTTGGCCGCTTTTTTGTAATTTAAAGATGAATTCATTTTATGATTGAATTCATATTTTGTTTGGATAAATCTCGTACAAATAATCGAGCAATTGATCTAGTCGATTTGATTCCCATGCGTCAAACTTAAATATTGTTTATTGGGTTTCAAAGAAAATGGCCTTTTTCAAATGGTCCTGGTGTTTATATATGTATTTATTATAAAATATCGTATATAGAAACTCACTATAAAACAAGTTTAAACTTAATCCGTCTTATTATAAAAACAGGACTAACTTTGTTACTAGGTTTAAACCATTATCCACCCAAATCAAGTTGACATTGACACATGAGATAGAGTGATATTACTAGATATCAACTTGATTTGGGCGGGTAATGGTTTAAACCTAGTAACAAAGTTAGTCCTGTTTTTATAATAAGACGAAATAAGTTTAGTTAATGTCTTTCTTATCTACTTTACATAAATTAGTCTGTATACATATCACATACATAATTTGAATAAGAACACATGAAAAGACGATAAATACATAAAGGCTATTACAGATAGGTGACATTATCCTTAGAATAATCCGTGATTTATGCATACCCGCAAAAAAAATCTAGGTAAGGAAGTAATTACAGGTTGACTTTTAGTTCAGTCCATGATACTGAACTACTTTCTATAAAAAAAAGTTATTAAAATCGATAAAAAATTTTCGTCCTCCCATACAAATCAGCGCTCAGCCAAACAGATTTTGTATATTTTTAGAGGACGAAAAATTTTTTTATAAAAAGTAGTTAAGTATCATGGACTGAACTTGCTCCAAAAATTTTGCCGGTGGATAAAAAGTCAGCCTATGACAAAAAATGCTTTTTCATTGCAACTGGATCAGCTTATTGCTCAGTTTATAATTATTTAAATGTTCTTTCATCTTTCTGTAACACCCTATATAAACAGAGCAAAGGCATACTTACTTATAAAGTAAATAAATTAATTAATGGATGAGGAGAAATCACACTTATTTATCTAGCCCCAAAGTAAGTTTAGGTAAACTTGTATTATGGGATACTACTTAACGATACTATATTTTATAATAAATACATATATAGATAAACACCCAAGACCCAGGACAATTTTAAAAAGGCCCTTTCCAAACTTGCCCTGACTGGGGATCGTACTTAGAACCTCCGAATAGGTGGACTAGCGTAATGACCATTACACCACGGAGGTCGTCAATGTAAAACAACTGTTTTAAGGGGGCATCATTGTTAGGAACACTCCTAATGAAATCATCTTTTGACAACAACAACAAAATCAAAATCAGTTGTTGCGTTTAGGACCTACGATCACACGTCAAACTTATAACCCCCTCTTTTTGCAACGGAAGTAAAAAATTTACTAATCGGATTTTCAAGTCTCTACTTAACTTTTTGTTCCTCTTTTCAGGTGACTCACAAGTCAGTTATTTGTATGCAAGGCGTAAGTTCCAGCTAAATGAAGTGGAATACAGTATTTATGGCACTATCAACATCCTCCTTGGTTTGGTTGGTAAGATCATTTTTGGATAAGTACTTATTTAAAAATTAAACAAGCTATTTAATTTATAAATAAGGATATTTTTTTGCAAAATCACCTAATCTCATAAACATCTTCATTTAAATATGAGATTTTTTTTTTTTCGCAATGAGTCGGAATCGAACTCAGGCTGTGGGTAACATAAATAGCCACAGGAAGCCCGCTGTTGGACATAGGCCTCCCCAAGGATTTCCAAAACGACCGATCGGAAGCGGCTTGCATCCAGCGTTTTCCTGCAACCTTGCTTAGGTCGTCCAACCACCTAGCAGGTGGAAGTTCTACGCTGCGCTTGCCGGTACGAGGCCGCCATTCCATAACCTTACTGAAATATTATGTAAGAATCTCTTTATTCAGATTAATTTAATTTGTCAATAACGAGCCAATGCCGTTAGATAAATACCAAGATCAAGATAGACAAATACTAAATGTCTAGATAAATATCGGCTGGAATACCTTGATAGGTATCTAAACGGTTGTGAATGCTTAAAGACACGGTGAAATTTTATATCTATTTTTAATAGGACGACGGTCGACGATACTGAAGTACCTATGAAAGCATCGAACATATTACCAATACATTATTGTTAGTATAAGCAGAATATTTTTTCTGACAGCAACAAGCTCATAAAAAGAATGCTTGTAGGTAGCTTTTGAAATACCTAAAAGAAAAACCCGTGACGAAACTTACTACTTATATCGCATCTGAAAAGTATTTGTGTTACTCATAATAAGCAAAATTTTAAAGCTAAATATTTTGCCACAGACATACCACTACTAGACCTGCATAGTGCGTGGCCACTTTAGTGCATCACTTTTACACATCTTTGATTGTTGCCTCCACCCATATTTTGCACACGTCACAGAACACACTATGGTTACTAAATATAATAAGCTCAAATAAAACCCTAAATCACCTTTTAAATGATAAAATCCCTAAAATAATAACTTTCTTCGATTGTTTTGTGGTTTGTTTGGCCCAGATTTTGACAGTAGGCCAGCTTATAGCAGCCACGCCGATAGAGACAAAAAGCATATCAGCGTTTCTTTCACACTCACGTTATACTGTATTTGACAGTCTCTTTCTAGCAATATCGTTGCAAGTCTAGTAGTAGTAGGTCTGTGTATTTTGCATATTTAGACAGCTGTCGCTGTTGTCTAAGTAGCTAAAATATCCAAAAAACACAGCGTGAAATTTAAAGAGTTCATTACTTAAAATGCATTTGAGTCTTTACCTATTTGCCCGCAAGTAACTTACACATTATCCCGCTTTTATACATCACGGGGCAGACAGAGCTTAAGGCGGTAAGGCCCTGGCCACTTTTAGCGTGATGTTGGGCATGAAGGTGGAAAAAGGAAATCATAAAATAATGGGTTGCTAACATCATCGCCTATTGATATGATTCAGATTATTGCCCATTCCCTCGATCGGCTTTTACGATCTGCACGGGAAGATAAGCAGCTGGTAAATTCCATGTTTTTTTTTCTTTTTTCAAACCAGCATGGAAGATTAATCCAAGTAACTTAACTCATTAAGTTCATGTCATCTTAATTAATACCGACGTAAGTAGGACGTAAATAAAAAATATTATATCATAGAATCAACTCAATCAACGTACTTATTATTATAAGTTTTTCAAATGACATTGTGTGAGATTTGAGTAACAAATGGTATAAAGACGCATATGTATTTTCCCGAGTAATATTGGGAAGTTATCTCTCGGTCAAGGATCCGTTTTGATAAGGAATGCATCGTCTGTGCACTCGGTGCGTGTGGCGATATAAAAAAGCAATTGAGATAAACGTAACTATTTGCGTAGTTTTTGTTTTGTATGAAAGAGCAAGTGTCAGAAGTGACATTTATCACGTTTTTATCCCTAATATGGAAGATTTGTAAATGCGTGTACCTGTTGAAAGTTGAAAAAGTTGGAAAAGTAATCAAAGTTGTGACGGTTATTAACCGACTTAAAAAAATGAGGACGTTATCAATTCGACTGTATGTTTTTTTTATTTTTTGTATGTTTGTTACGCGATATCTTTGCCAATTGTGGACCGATTTCAATTATTTTCAAAATTTGAAAGCCTATAAGTATACTACCAAGTTCTCCTATATTAATCTGGTGAAGATTATGATTAAGAACTTTGATATATGGAAGAAACTCCTCAAAGAAATTATATTCGGTTGTTGTTTTATGTTGAAAATTGAATTATTGCCCATTCTTTCTATATTAGGGTTTTGCGATTTGTGCTAAAATAAAAACAGCGGATATATCCGTCGTTATTTCTTTTATCCTAAACTAACATCAAACGAAAATTCAAAAATTTCTTTTTATGCATTTGTGTGTGTAGAATACGAGTAACAAGCTGTCTAAAGATTACAGCGGAGATAACAACATAATATGTCTTTTAAAGTACTTAACCCAAGTGGATATCAAGAGCCACTTACCAGAGGTAAGAAACGTACTATGCTTGAGTACTAAATCAAGTGATTCCAGGCCGGTAACGCTTTTGTTACACCCCTGGTGTTGCAGTTGTCCATGGGCAGCGGTGATCACTTACCGTCAGGTGACCCGCTTGTTCGTTACCGTCCTATGACATAAAAAGTCTTTTGAAGGCATGTTTAATTTTTGAGAATTATATTACATATGTAGTTCTTAAAATAAAACATTAGTGTTTCGTTTCTTTATTTCTAACAAGTTTCAATCAAAAGTTGGTAAAGGTACTCTAAAAGCTAAACTGTTAGCTTGAAAAGTCTAAAAAAATAATTTGCGATTTGCATTTGGGCTTTTTTGGAAAATGTGCGAAGAAAAGCTTCGCGTTCTCACTTTAAACTGTAAACAGTAGTTCATAAAATAGTTTGAAGGGTTATCTAGGGCATACTGCAGACAAAATTTGAAATGATATCCTATCTCCATTTCCTTTCAAATAATTTATTTCAAATGGGGACAGCACTGGACCCGGAAAAATTAATGTATTCCCTTAAGATTATATTATTTTTCCCTATTGTATATTATTTTTTTAAGTGCAATAAATTAAATCAATAAATTTTTGGTAGGTTTTTGTGGTAAACCAAAAAAAATATATCTACTAGTTCGCCAATATAAAGGCAGGCAGTAAGATTCTTGAAATTTTGAGATTTGATCTTCCACGAATTTTGTATAAGCCTCCTCCAGCATCGGGGCCCCCACGAAGCGATTGGTCGACAATAATTTTTATATTAGGAGCCAAAACATTAAATTTAGAATTTAGTTCATGGCGAGATTGTAACGACAGTGTTTCGCTGAAATACAACTCGCATTTTGAAATACGTTTATCCATAATAATGGATAATTTATTGAAGATACAAATATATCAATAGGTATCTTAAATTGCGTGTTATGTATGATGGTACCTAATAATACAAAAAGTGAGACTAGCAATGTATCACTAAGATATTTAACTTGTTCATGGATTCAAAATACTTTTATACAGAGATGCTGAAGGATAAACCTCACTTTAAAAGTCAAACGTTCCAAATTATGTTGTTAACTCAGCTCAGGTTGTTAGATATCTATTGCAGGCTCCTCCTCCTTTTATTCATCTTCATTTACATATTTTTCAGAACTAGACACATCATTCTATTACTTTTGAGTTTTTTTTTGCAAAAGTCCTGAAAATTTAATATACACTTTTGTTGCATTTTAATCATATCTTTCTGCTTCTTCTTTTACAGGTACTATATTCTGCATATCTGTACTAAGCAAGAAGCTAAATGTGCAGGACAGCGCTATAGGAGGTCTCGCAGGTGTGAGCAGGATAGCCTCATGTTTCGTGTTTGCGTTTGCGCCAAACAGACGCTGGTACTATGCTGCTCCTGTTTTCAACATCTTCAGCTATACCGGCCTGACGGCAGTCAGGTCTATAGCCACAAAAAGCGTGCCTACTGATGAAATAGGTAAGATTTCTGCTGCTGTACTTAATAGCTCAAGAGCCCGCGAGGGGCAGGCTGCCGTTATTTTATAATGGCTAAAGGTTTCTATATGAATAGCCCTAATACAGGTAAACAATCCTCAAAAATAAAAGTTAGGTCGTGGTGGCTTTAGATAAAATATAGCATCGTTGGGTTAGTATCCCATAACACAAGTTTAAACTTACTTTGGGGCAAGCTCAGTCAGTGTGATTTGTCCCTCTATATTTATTTATTTATATCAGGTAGTAAAGGTATACCAAATTAGACCTCTATTTTGTCATAGTGTAAAGCTTAGTTTTATATATATTTTATTTATTATAATGTCAGTAACCACGTCGCAAATTGCCAGACACTTTGTGCGGTTCCAGAAACTCTTAAAGTATCAAAAATTGAAAGTACCTATACTTCCAACATATCACAGTAAAATTGTTTTTATATATGACTAGCTGTACCCTGCATGCGTTGCTACGCCAATTTTTTTTTCCTAAACCATCTCTGAACTATAACGAAAAAAAATATCGATATCGGTCAAACCGTTTACGATGTTATAAAGGTCATACAGCCAAAAATTCATTTTCATATATATAGATATTTTGGGAACACCAATGTTTCCTCAGCAGCCAGACAATTTCAATTGTTCGTTCATCTTCGACGACCTCCGTGGCGTGATGGTTAACACGCTAGACCACTAATCCGGAGGTTCTGGGTTCGATCCCCAGCCAGGCCAAGTTGGAAAATGGCCTTTTTCAAATTTTCGTGGGTCTTGAATGTTTATTTATATATGTATTTATCATAAAATATAGTATCTTTGAGTTACTACTCAAAGTAAGTTTTTTTTAAACTTGTGCTATGATACTTCCCATAGCACAAGTTTAAGAAAAAACTTACTTTAAGCTAGCTCAATCAGTGTGATTTGTTTTTATTTTTTTATTTATGTTGCCAGACACATTGAAAGTTTTTGATGTCTGGCAAGGTAGTGGATGTTCATGTATGCACTGACTATAATGAGATAAAAAGAATTATCTTGTTGCAATTTTTTTTCAGTAATGATTCTCTGCCTGACGCAGGCCTTCTACAACGAGTTAATGAAATAACGCAAAACCTCTCAGGTTGTAAGTCAGTCCATGAAACTGAACAACTTTTGTTCTACAACCTTCCCAAAATGCCTAAAATAAAATTCGGATTTTTATACAAATTGACTCGATCAGCTGATCAATTTGTATGATTTCAATATTTTTTTTGAGTTTCATAAAAGTTGTAGAACAAAAGTGGTTCAGTTTCATGGGCTGAGGTACCATTTCAGAGGTTTTGCGTTATTTAATTAACACGTTGTATAAGTTTCAACATTATCAATAGATTTGAATATTTGTTATTTGATTTTGACAGCTAAACTAAGCGCTCTCATGGGTGTGACGGAAGCTATAGCCCCTTCGATCTACATGCCGACCTCCAGCTACATCTACACGATGACGATAGAGACCTTCCCCGGTGCTTTCTACTTATTTGATGCGGTTCTCACTGTGGTAGCTCTGGGATTTTTTGCGTAAGTTTATAATTTTTACTTCCGTATGTGAGTAGCCAATATTCTTATTGACAGCCCTTCAATGCTATCTCCAAATAAGTGATCATCATCATCTGAGCGTATTCCCGGTTGCATCCTCAGTGGTAGGTAATTTGACGAGGTTACTGGTTTTTACACAGAGCGACTGCCGTCTGACCTCCGCAAGCCAAAGGCTAGATGGCAACATACAAACGTTAGATGGCGTTCGGGACCCACAGCTTTACGTCCCTTACAAAGCAAGGAAAAATCTTTATTTTCGAATAATCGGGTGATTCAAGTCTGTAATATCCTAACCAGACAGGAGACAAGTTTTCACAAAGTATGCTTCCCAATCGGATTTAAATCGGATTCCCAAACGCCTTCACCTCTGGACCATGGAGGCAGTTTAACTCCTTCTTCTTCCTCTTTTAGTTCCTCTCCATTACTGGATGTTGGCTGGCCGTTAGCTTCCTAAACATCTCTCTATCCATTGCTAAGCGGAATAATTTCTCCATTTTGGGTATTCCTTCCGGTCCACTCTCTTATGTTCCTTAGCCACGATTTTTTGCGTCTTCCAACGCGTCTTTTACCTTCCTTCCTATAATAAGTTGAAACAGCTGATAAGTTTAACTCCAAAGAAGTGCAATGGTCTATACATATGTCGACATTATTTGTAATATTTCATAATATATCATCTAACGATATTAACCAGGCCGCTTCCATTAGTCGTTTTGGGAATCCTTGGGGAAGGCCTATGTCTAGCAGTGGACCTTCTGTGGCTGATATGATGATAATGATGATATTGAAGGAACGATGGAAGGTGGAGTAAGGGCGCCACCGAATAGCATTCCAGAAATGGGAAACGTAGTGTGGTACGTCCGGCGGCTAGGTGGGTTGATGACGTCAGGCAAGTTGCTGGGAGAAACTGGATTGCGATGGCCAATGATAGAGCAAGATGGCGCAAACAAAGGGAGGCTTATGCCCGGCAGTGGGTACCTGAAAGCTGTTGATGATGATGATGATATCAACCAGGTCGAACAGCTTTCGTGCCTGCCAAAGCAAACTCTAATTTGCCCTTTTACATACAAAACAAACGAGATGTTCTTCATTCTATGAAATGTTACAAGTTTACTTGCAGCGACTGTTAATTTACATTTAGGTACAAGAATGAACTGTCGTAACCTCGTTACTAAATGAAATTTAAGACACCTGATTAAATAACATCACACACTTATGTTTTCATAAGGCAGTCAGGGTGTATATCAGTCTTAATAATTTTCCTGGCAATACCTGGCATACCTTTGTTTTAAAACACATGTTTTAAAATTCCAGAGTCATCTACGTACTAATTAGAAGAAGAATGAGAGACATCGTGGCCGACCCAAAGAAAAAAGAGGACTTCGCGCGATCGAATGAAATTTCGCGATTTTAGAATTTTATGTAGGTAGTCATAATTCGCTAAAGTTACCAAAAGGATCTCAAATGACGAACTAAGCAAGACAAATATGGAAAGTATACTATATGTATTTACATAAGACACACACCTTAATACATGTTATTTATTAGTCACATGGAACACAGGATCAACGGTCAAGAGATTAAGATTCTGTCATAGGCTAAAAAAAACTCATCGTGTTCTGTTTTCTTATCGAATGTTCGAATTCGTACAAAAATAAATCAAGATCAAATATTAAATCATAGTTTCCGCATCGATAACCGTATTAATCATATATATTATAACTCCCTGTGTATGCTTAGGAAAGATAAAAAATTTAAAGATTTAATAGGAGAGTTAATCAAGACGAATGCACAAAACAGAGACCGTCTTATTATAAAAACAGGACTAACTTTATTACTAGGTTTAAATTATTACCCGCCCAAATCAAATTGACATGTTGTAATATCACACTATCTCAGCTGTCAATGTCAACTTGATTTGGGCGGATAATGGTTTAAACCTAGTAACAAAGTTAGTCCTGTTTTTATAATAAGACGTTATGAGTTTAAAAATATCCAAAAAGCTATTAAGGCCGTACCTGAATTTTCCGGGGTCCAGTGCTGCCCCCATTTAAAATACATCATTTCAAAGAAAACGAAGACATTATTTAAAATTTTGCTACTATCAATTCCTAGATAACCCTTCAAAGTATTTTATGAACTAATGTTTAAAGTGAGAACGTTAAGCTATACTACGCTAATTTGCGAAAAACGGCCACTTTTGGCAAATGTGCGTAGTAAAGCTAAGCGTTCTCATTATAAACTGTAAAAAGTAGTTCATAAAATACTTTGAAGGGTTATCTAGGAATTGATAGTAGCAAAATTTTAAATAATGTCTCCGTTTTCTTTGAAATTATTTATTTTAAATGGGGGCAGCACTGGACCCCGGAAAATTCAGGTACGGCCTTAATGTAAAACTAGAGGAAACACCACATATTAACTGTTTTGTTGTAGGTTTCATTTCTCTCTCAGTCTTTACAAGACTGTCCAAAAAAAGAGTGTTATAATTTGAAGGTTTAGGCATGTATGTGTATGTTTGCATGTGAGTGTTTTTTATTCCATTATAACTTGACTTCGACATGCCTGAATAGATTTGGTGAAATAAGGAATATTAGAAGCCTTTTCTCGAGGGTCATAAGTAATATTTACTTTTTGAAAATTTAAGGGATATCGTTTTGTTTTTAATTTTTAAATTAAAAATAAGTCGTTTGATGTATTCTTTTTATACCAGTTTAAACAAGTTTAGTTTATGCATTTTTGAGTAATAAGCAAAAATTCGATTTATTTATATCAAGACTTACTTATTTATATGTAACTTTTATTGGCTCAATTATAGAGTAGTTATACATACATATTTAATAAACATTCAATTAAAATAAAAATTGTTTTAGGTATATATTTTTTTTAAATATTGATTTATCAAAGTAATGTCTGATGTTTTTTTAAAATTTAAGCAACTATTTAAAATATTTTTGTGGAATTTACTCGTTTTAATTTAACTTTAGGCTTGCATGGCACAAAGAGACTGATTTTGCCATAAACCCTACTAAGTGTAGTATAAAAGTATTCTGATATTGTATTGTGATATCTGATAAATTAATTGCATAAGTTGTGTTTTGTTTTATTTGCTCTCAGTTCGATAGCCTATAATCTCATTGTAAACAACAGTAATCTATATAGAAAGGACAGTTCCTAATGGACTTCACGAGGTTTTACTCATGATTGTTGCGTAATAAATAAGAAAATAGGTACTTAAAAGCCGAACATGGTCCAGTGTCATTCATTTGGTAATACTTAAAAACTAATATTTTTAGGTGCTAATAAAATTTCTGATAACCATTACAACTTAGATAGCCCTTTAACACATTGCTGGACACACTACGTCAATAGACGTATATCAATTGTTCATTCTATTGTGGCTGGCTGAGTGTCCAGCAAAGTGTAAGTTATTTTATGAACAACCGTTGAAAGAATTAGGCTAGGTCATCTAGCTTTAAAATGTAAAGTAAAAAATTTTTCGCACAAATGCATTTGTACGGAGAATCGACGTTAAGCCGGCGGCCGATCGAAAAACCACAGTCAAATAATTTTACTTATTGATTTTTAGACAAGTAGGACAGTCACAGATTAATAAATAGTTACTACGTAAGTGCATTGCAGTTTATTGCCGCTTCTTCCGCACTAGAGCCTAGTAAGCGGCACTAAAGTTAGTTGTAAGTAACGATTTGATGTCAAAATTTGTGCAAAACAAACCAATGTAACTATTATTAAGAGTTATTATGACGACCTCGGTGGTGTAATGGTCAACACGCTAATAGTCCGCCAGTCCAGAAGTTCTAGGTTCGATCCCTCGGATGATGTTGATGTTTGATGATTTATTACGGAAAGTAGGTACTTAGATTTTTTATCCGACTACGGCCAAGTCAAAAGAAGGGTTATGTGTTTCGCCGCTTAAGGACGTACCTGAATTTTCCGGGATCCAGTGCTGCCCCCATTTTAAATAAATCATTTCAAAGAAAACGGAGACATTATTTAAAATTTTGCTACTACCAAGCCCTAGATAACCTTTCAAAGTATTTTATGAACTACTATTTACAGTTCAAAATGAGAATGTTAAGCTTTACTACGCACGTTTGCGAAAAACGGCCACTTTTGGCTAATGCGCGTAGTAAAGCTTATCTAAACTGTAAACAGTAGTTCATAAAATACTTTGAAGGGTTATCTAGGGCTTGGTAGTAGCAAAATTTTAAATAATGTCTCCGTTTTCTTTGAAATGATTTTCTTTAGATGGGGGCAGCACTGGACCCCGGAAAATTCAGGTACGGCCTTAAAGATATCCATGACACCTTGATAAATGAGATATCGCCAGAAACGTCTTGACTGTCTGCTGATTATAGGCTATGTGGCGTCACACTACATTCACGGTGGCGCCCTCTATAAGCCCAAAAGTAATGAACTAAAAAATAAAATAACTCCAATCATACCGTATACAATATTAAATGAAAGGACTTTAAAAGCACATTTCTTAAATATATTCGTTATTAGCTGTAGCTCCTTGCTGTGCTTGCATTGAGGTGAAGTGGTAGCATAAGTGGCGCCCTCATTTGAAATAAATTGTTTAAGACTAAATATGGTGATATTTAAAAATTTTATTTGTATCAATGTCTAAAAAGACCTTTAAACTACTTTATGAATAACCTTTAAAAGTAATATTGGTAGTCCGTCTAGTTTTTAAATGGGTTTTGCGAAACGGCGAAAAGCCGTTTTAAAACTAGACGGACTATTAATAATAATTTCAAAGGTTATTCATAAAATAGTTTGAAGGTCTTTTTAGACATTGACACAAATCAAATTTTTAATATCACCATATTTAGTTTTAAACAATTTATTTCAAATGAGCGCGCCACTTATGCTACCATTTCACCTTAACTGGATAAACGTACCTACTTTTCAGCAAGAATTTTTCCGTAGTCAGTTTAAGTTTTTTAAACTTATTATATAATAAAAAATAGACGTTTTTTTTTTCAAATGCATAATGTAGCGCGATTGCTAACTCCATTATGAAAGGGGCCTATTGTATATTTGTTAGAACATCAACCAAAGTATCAGCTATCAATTTGATGCAAAAAGCCTCTGCGAACAAATTGGATGGAAAATGAATTTCCTTATTAATGTTATTAGACCTTTTCCTCCTTTGATATTTTGTAAAGGTCATTATACAAATATACGTATACTAGATAACTATGTCTACTTATTAGAATGAATGTGCCTACTCTTTATGTCGTTCTACACGTAGGTACTTACATATTAGGTCCTTACATATGAAATTGCCGATTTTCAATACTGGCAACTTTAAAATCAAATATCTTGCGTTTCATTAGGAATTCCAAATTCAAATTTATTTCGAAATAAAGCCAGAAATATATTGTTTTAAAATTCGTATTTCATTTGTTTTAACATCATTTGTTTGAGTTTCAACATTGCTATAACAACAACTATGGACAAATTGAAAATTCGCGGTATTTACGAATACGAGTTCCACCGTGGCACCAGTGCTGCAGAAACGACTCGAAGAATTAACGACGTGTATGGACGAGGCACCGCTAACGAACGAACGGTGCGTTTTTGGTTTCAACGTTTCCGTTCTGGAAATTTCGATTTACACAATGAGCCTCGTGGACGACCTGATACTCAAGTGAATAACGAAGAATTGAAGGCGATAGTGGAAGCGGATCCATCTCAAACCACTTCTGAATTAGCAGCAGCCTTCGGCGTAAGTGACAAAACGATACTTATCCACTTGCGCCAAATCGGAAAAATTAAAAAACTCGAAAAGTGGGTACCGCACGAATTGACTGAAGCAAACCAACAAACACGCGTTGCTTGCTGCGTTTCTTTGCTTAATCGCCACAATAATGAGGGGATTTTGAACCGTATCGTGACTTGTGATGAGAAATGGATCCTGTACGACAATGTGAAGCGATCATCACAATGGCTTGACCCTGGAGAACCGGCAAAACCTTGACCTAAGCGAAAACTGACCAAAAAGAAGAGTGCTGGTGTTATCCACTACAGCTTCTTGAGATCAGGCCAGACGATTACTGTAGACTTGTATTGCCAACAATTGCAAACAATGATGGAAAAGCTCGCCATTAAACAACTGAGACTGATGAATTGCTCTAGCCCACTGCTCCTTCAGGATAACGCTAGACCACACACTGCACATCAAACGATCGCCAAGTTAGAGGAGCTGCGACTGGAACCTCTGCGTCACCCACCATACTCTCCAGATCTTGCCCCAACCGATTACCACTTTTTTCAAAATTTGGATAACTTTTTACAAGGAAAAAATTTCAAATCTGATGAAGCAGTCAAAATCGCCTTCAAACAGTTCATAGACTCTCGCTCCCAGGATTTTTTTCCAAAGGTATCAATGATCTGCCTATAAAATGGCGGAAGTGTATCGATAACAACGGCGCATACTTCGATTGATTAAATAATAATTTCATTAAAAAAAACTTGTTTCACTTTTTTGACACTGAACGGCAATTTCATATGTAAGGACGTAATATATCATATCATAAGTCATATTGTAGAAGGATTTAGAATTCCAATTTGGCACATTTGAATCGACGACCTCCGTGGCGTAATGGTTAACACGCTAGACCGCTAATCCTGAGGTTCTGGGTTCGATCCCCAGCCATGGCAAGTTGGAAAATGGCCTTTTTTAAATTGACCGGGTTCTTGGGTGTTTATCTATATATATATTTATCATAATAATAGTATCGTTAAGTTAGTATCCCATAACACAAGTTTATAACTTACTTTGGGGCTAGCTTAATCAGTGTGATTTGTCCCTATATATTTATTTATGTCAATCTACACATAAGTAACAAACAACGTGTAATTGGTGCAACAAAAAAACAAATTACCCGGGCGGCTGCCCATTTCTTAATGTGGCGTAGGTAACCTTTAGTCTTTTCTTCTCTTCGTTTCCGGTTGCATCCTCAGCTGCGCTGCTTCAGAGCCCGGAGTGCGCTTTCTCACTTTTTTCTTCACCCTCCAAATATAATATGCATGTCAATAGTATTCGTGTGGTTCCAGAGTAGAATAGGATCACTCCAAGTCTTCCCGTGGATGTCGTAGGAGGCGACTTAGGAAACACAAGCTAAACAAAGCTTATAAACATCAATGAGACCTCTCCAACCCGTCTGGCCAGCGTGGAGAGTTTAAGCCAAATCCTCTGACTGCTCTAGCTAATATATGGCTCTGGTAGTACAGAGAGAGTCGTGCTCCAGCAGTGGAGACTAAAAAATACCTGATGGTGATGAGTGACCCAAGGATGCCAAAGACAAATTGCAAAATGGAAAATAAATAGCCGGAACAGTTAAGATGATAAGGCTATAGTTTTACGACCGTCGTACTCTATCTATTGTTAAATATAGTCCTTGGTAGATCTATCCCTTATTTATTCATTTAATAAGTATGTAGCTTTTGTCACTTTTTCGCCCATAATCACGCTAAAACAAGAAACGCAGCCTAAGTCTTAAGACTTAGCCTGCGTTTCCACCAGAAATGAGCGAGGATGCGTAGCGAGGAATGTGTTTGTTAAGAACCAAAAGAATCGCTCCATTTACTTATACTTGCTCAGCGCAGCTCCTACGGAAACCGCTTAGCGGAGCGAGGTATTTGTACGTACAGAATAAGCAAGGAATCTGTGCAAGGGATATGTGCTAGGGAAGAGGAAAAGAGAAAAAAGAACCCACTACACATCCTCGCACCACTCATCTGCACACGTTTCACAGCGTCTCTACGCGTCCTCCACCGCCGCGTACCACCGCTCAGCGAACTAGCACAACTCTGTTGGGAACGCTCAAATCGTTTCACAACTTCGTTTCGGATCCTCGCACGACTCAGCTACCTCTTACTCGAACATGTCTAGTGGAAACGCGGCCTTAGGATTTTAAGTTTTAGCATGATGTTCAAGTCTTTATCCCTATTGGCTCCCCAATGTGATATTGATGTGTGTCTGTGTGTGTATTTTTATTGTACAACTAGGCACATAAAATGAAACACATAAAAACAATAATAAACATGTACGAAGGCTGTCTTATTCCTAGCACTGATATCTTCCGACTGGAAGATATCAGTATAGATAGATGACTATATGGAATACGAAAAGACACACTAACAATTAGGTAGTAGAAATCCTGTTTTCTTATTATTTTTTCACGTGTGATATATTAAATATATTATCGTTTAGCTAACGTAATCAGAAATCTTTATTTGCCAGAATACATTACAAATTAGATGTTCAGTATAATTATAATCACTGTATTCAGCCTGCAAGCAGACGTGCAAATATACATAATTCAGTCAATAATTCGCAACTAAAATCTAAAGAATTCGCACTTTAAAAAAAATTACAATTTCCATAAAAACCAAAAATATTCCCATAAACTATAAAAACAGTTATCTAAAAGCCATTTTGTCAATTTACGAGTATTTTTGAATGAAGTCCCATATTTCTTTAATACAATACAAAACTCATGTTATAAGAATAACTCTTGTACACTGTTTTTTGGACAACAAGGTTTATATAGCTTGTTCAGGTAACATTGAATATCATCGTATACGTCGCCTTACCCTAGACAGAATCAGAGCTTCCCATACAAACGTAGTCTACGTTTTATTTTGAAAAGACATGTCAGATTTAGGTAAAAATTTGTAACTTTAAAGAAATTGCATATATCTAGGGTTGTATGTAGAGAATATAGTGTATTATGTCATTTTTGACCATCAGTATGGAAAACTTTTACACCCTTATATTTACTTTCAAGTTCATATTTTGACTGTGAAAACCAATTATAACCCTAGATATATGCAATTTTTTTTAAAGTTACAAAATTTTTACCGAAATCTGACATGTCGTTTGTTTCAAAATAAAACGTAGACTACGTTTGTATGGGAAAGTCTAGGGTAAGGGGATTCTTAAGAACTATAACCATATTTTTAACGGAATATCGCTCTATGATGTCCATGGACACCGAGCGACAGCAGATTGCGTTACCACCCTTTGTTAGAGCTACTTCCACCTGATCCATAGACTAGCAATATGATGCCGTAATAAAGTTAAAAATGAAAGCTGAAAGTGTAGAGATGGACAATGGACATCGTATGCATTTTTATTACTAAAGCTAGCGTTGGAGATAAAAAAATTCTAGTTCTATGGATGCAACGATATAGGTGGGCTTCAATTTCGTTTGGGTTTATTTTAAGAATATTAAATTATACTTACAAGAAAAAAATCTGTGATGTAGGGTCTAAACTCACTTTGCCGAGGTTCAACGGGTGAGTTCAGCGGCTTTTAAGTTACGCTCATTCGTATTCGGTGGGGATGACACCCTATATAAGCTGAACTTTATCCGCTGAAGTTCAGTTGAAACGCCGTGCAGATAGCGATTTGCCGATATAAGAATTTCATCTGCGACTTTTGGAGTATATTCTCGAATTCTATCTGCGTCTTACAAAAACACAAAGTAAACTTATTTGACTTATGGTCTCTTGTCCCCTATTTGGGACAGAGGGCGTCCACAAAGACTCTCCATCTCGATTTGTCTTGAGCTACGCGCTTCACTCAAGGCTACTCAAGCGGTAATCTCTCTCTACAGTCTATATTAGTCCACAGCTGGATTAAAAGCCTCTCCTAAAAGAAGGACTTGCCAATAATTTCCCATAAGCTACTATAAGTATATACATATAATAAGCATACTATAATATTTTACATCATAATAACTTGATTTGTGCTATAATAAACATGTTACGTACTTATATAATTGGTTAGTTAGGCTATCTAGTTCTATTTCTTGTTCTTTTTATATTTTGTCCCTTCATTTACCTAACTTACTGTTTATGTACTAATAAATAAATAAATAAGCACATGTATGCATGTGTGCCTATCAAGTGCCTTTGGTCTTACAATCAAGGATGCTCAAGACCGTGCGAAGTGGCTTTGCAATTCGGAGCATTACAGCTGAGGATGCAACTGGGAATACGCTAAGATGAGAGAGAGAGAGAAGCACATATTATATTCACTTACCTTTTATTTTTATTTTGTTAAACATAATGTAATAAATAGTTTAGAACATTATCAATCAATGCTACATACACATTTACCTTGTATCAAAATAAACGACAGCATAATAAAAAGTTAAAAAATACAACGCTGAAAAATCGAAAATCTCAAAGCTTTACTTACCTTGTGGGAAATTCACATCGAGAAACATCTTTCCCTATTAATAATGTTTTTCGGAGGAATTCCTGGGAAATTTTATGCGAAAATATCATTTGGTAGCGTGCGGAGTGCGCCGTACGTCCCTTTACGACTAATGTTGTGAAAACGAAGTTTGGCGACGTAACAATATTTTCAGCGGCTTCCTTTGCTTAGATGAGACACAGCCTAAACATTTTTATCGAGTGTCTGCATTTTAATCCATCCTGTTTGTCGCTTAGAAAGTCAATGAAGTGTTAATTTTTGGGGTTCCGTACCCAAAGGGTGCAAACGGGACTCTATTACTGAGACTCCGCTGTCTGTCCGTCTGTCTGTCTGTCCGTCTGTCCGTCTGTCCGTCTGTCCGTCTGTCTGTCTGTCTGTCTGTCCGTCTGTCTGTCTGTCCGTCAGTCACAGGGCTCTATCTCTTGAACCGTAATAGCTAGACACTTGAATTTTTCACCGATTATGTATTACTATGGCGGATATAACAACAAATACTAAAAATAAAAAATAGTTAAAAATTAAAGGCGGTCGTCATACAAGAAACGGGTTTTTTCAGCGTTTTAACTTGATCTTCATAATGGCATTAACTAGATACTTGAAATTTTCACCAATTATGTATGACTATGACCACAATAAGAACAAATACTAGAAATAAAATAAAGTTAAAAATTAGGGGGGGTCGTCATACAATAAACGTGTTTTTAGCGTTGTACGGTGGTACGGTACCCTTCATGTACGAGTTCGACTCGCACTTGTCCGTTTATTTTCATTACTATGAGATACTAAATAATGATCGAAATAAGAGGTTAATTTACTTTTACTTCAGGCAGTAGGTTATATTTACTTACAAATAACATATGTCAAAAGGATGGCTCAAGAGAGCGAGACATGGAAACTACTCCACCGACAAGAATGTAGTTCTTAAATTATAGATAGATAGAATTTAAGTCACCCTATATTACTAATACAGGGTAACTAATAATACCTTGATTCCTGTAATTTGAGACATTTCCATTTTTCGCCGTATATTAGGGTGACTTTTTTACTACCAACCCTGGTAGTAAAAAGTGGTTAAAAATTTGACTGGTCAAGTCACCAGATTTTTTATCACCAGCCGGATTTTTGGAGCAAGTTTAGTACCTACTTTTTACAACAAAAAATATTAAAATACGGTAAAAAAAAGTTGGTTCGCCCATACAACCTGTTATTATTACAAATATACCAATACATAACAATATTTTCAGTAACGCGATCTTTTCGGTATGTCTTTGATCCCCTGAGAACGCGGGAGAGCGCTACACCGTACACGCATAGACACACGGCGCCTTCTCACCTCAGGACCTCTCAGGAGACGAATCGGCTGCCAAAGGTGCTGCCAAGCATGCAAAAATATGTATCTCTCAGTGAAGATTATATATTTGTCCCATATGGCGTGGAAACTTTTGGACCATGGGGCCTCAGCGCGAGGGCCTTCCTCAAAGAGATAACTTCGCACCTGATTACCGCCGATGGTGACAAGAGGGCTGTCTGCTTCTTTGCTCAATGAAATAGCATAGCAATGCAGAAAGGAAACCAGTGTTTTGGCAACATGCCGCACGGTCGAAATCGTTTAGATTTTTAAATAATTTCAACTTCAATTGTACTCGTATTTTCGTTGAACCAACATAAGTTGCCGTATGATAAAATCTATGTGTGAATAAGTTGCCTCTGCCTAGAATAGCGCTCCCAGTAAGTTTAGTTTTGTTTGCTCTGGCAAATCCTTGCTTTATTGTTTGAAACTTTCCTCTCATACAGTACACACGATGCGATTGCTTCAAGATCCCGTGTTTGTGTTGTATATTTATTTTAACTAGACGTTTTCTCTGGGCGGTACTCTAATTTATACGAAGCTGCACAGTAATTACTTTTAAGTTCTTCATCTTATGTGACGGTAAAGTTCCTCAGTAAAGACGATTTGGAAGACAATCTTCAAACGTACCAAGCTAAATAAATACTAATACGAGTAAGTATATTTAATACCGTCTCTAAATGAAGAGTCAACACGATATAATTGTTTAGATATAATTCAACCCTAAACAAAGCTTGGACCTCAGTGAGACCTCTCCAACCCCTCTGGCCAGCGTGGAGTGTGTAGGCCAAATCCTCTGGCTGCTCTGGCCAAGTATGGCTCTGGCAGTACAGAGAAGGTCGTGCTCCGGCAGTGGAGACGTGATGATGAATTCAGCTCTCATAAAAATAAACCACCCGTGTGGTTCCGGGTTAGAATAGGACCACTCCATCTCTTCCTGTGGATGTCGTAAGAGACGACTAAAGGACTAAGCACAAACATCTCGTGCTACAATTGCATTCCCTAGGATAGTTAACGTCGGGCGGCGGCCGGTTGTAAAACATTTCGCACAAATACATTCCCAAAGAGGGTTAACGTCAGGCAGGCGGCCGGTTGTAAAACTATAGCCAAATCATTTAAAGTGTTCCGGCTATTTCTTCTCCATTTTCAAGGTCTTTGGCATCCTTGGGTGACCATTGACGTGCATGTTATATTTGAAGAAGAAAAAGCGGGAAATCGCACCCCGGGCTCCGAAGCAGCACAGCAGAGGATGCGACCGGGAATGCGCTTAGACAAAGAAGGAGAAGAAACATAAACTGCCATGGGCCACATACAATACAATACAATTACAATAGAGGCACATAGAGGTACTTGAATCGCCTCCGAACTGATGTAGGTCGATGTTACCACAATCTGGCGCGCTGGCGTTATATTGACAAAATTTAAAGTTTGAGCCGGCAACAAGAAAAGAAGAAGAAGCCCTTAGAAATCCACTGCAATGACGGATGGGATGCGGATGTTACCTGAGCAAAGTTGTAGGAAAGCAGTATGCTTGCACTCACAATTTTGCTCAGGTCATCTTACCACTTAGTCGGACGATAAATATTGTGCCATCAACATCACCAATTAAATATAAATGTATTTTATAACTTCTTTATTTATTCTATCACACAATTAATTATATAAACATCCAATTATTCTTATTTTTATTCTTTATTTTTACATTCTTAAGTATTGGATCCGCACTTCGCATCTCTTCAGGTCACGTCGGGAAATACTACCACTGAGCTGTGTCCTTTTTGTATTGCCACGAGTACTTATAGCACACACATTTAAAATTGTGCAGGTAAGTGTGTCTTTTTTATATTGTCTGATTTTCAAGCAATAAATAATTGAGTTCATGTATCTATCTACCTACCTATGTCTTAGTAGATTGAGATCCTATTAGATTCTTTCTGTGTACGTAACCCCCAAAAGATTACTTTCACAGCATTACTTGTTTGACTAGTAGGAAACGTCCGAGGAAACAACAAGGGCTAGAGAAATGAAAAATAGGTATTTGTAAAATCTATTGCAGTCACGCTGTGCCCGAACTACAACCGAGCAAGTGCGATAGAGACATACTGCAGCTTGGATTTAAAATACCTATTAAAAGAACAGAAAATCAACGATTCGTAGTCCCCTGATTTCTTCTCCAAAACTTAAACAATATAAGTACTTTTTTCATTACGAATTAACAAAGACTTGAGTGGTGTTCCTGTTTTAATTCTTTTATACAATCTAGTCAAATTTGTTTTCTGGATATTTGAATACAGCGGAAAATCTGGCCATTCTTTTAGGTTTTTGAACGTTCATATCTATTTTAATAATTAATTTACGAAAAAGAAGAAAACATAGGGACATGCTAATAGTAGCTATATACCTATATTAAGGAAAAAAATATAACTCTACCGGCATAATCCAATCCAGGGAGGAAACAGGGGACTACGTTTGTATGGAAAAACGGCCCTTGTGTTTCGTCGTCCGCCATTAACATGTATTGTATTGAAGTTAAATAAATTAAATCCTACTTTGTCATCGTACGGGAATCTTTTTTCTACTATATTTACTGACTGAGCGAGTGAAGCAAAGGAAGGGTCCCACTCCGTTTAAAGATTGACCAATCCGTCTGTCTGCTGTCGCATTATTCAAACCATTTTGACGAAAATCGTCACACAATTTTTTTTTTTAGTCGAATGCGATTTTTGATAAGGTGAGGAATAGCGGGGAAACGCGGGAAACTTAGCTGTAACGTTATTATTTTACAGATTTCAATCACATTTGAGAGGCACACTAAAGAATTCATTCTACACAAGATGTTACAAAAAAAATGCTGTAGCGTTATACGGATTTTACTGATAATTGTCGGTTATTTCATGGTTATAAGAGCTCGCGAGATCTACTGTTCTCACAGAACCACTAGTATTATAATGTAAAACTTTATGTTAATACAGGCATACATTATGATCTACTTGCTAGTACGTAGTAACCTCTTTAGACTTTTGACATACGCGTAGCGTCTGTAATACCAAGGGTGCTACTTGTACGCTTTGTCGATACTGAAATCTTTCCCACCTATTTGTAGAACCTGTTACAGGTACATAGTCTCTTTAAAAATAATACCATATTTCAGCATTATTCTTGTCATAATTAAAGATTATTCTAGTTTGAAGTTTTAACATCCAAAAGAGTTCAGAAGTCCCTCATTAAAACATTTTCAACAAAACAATTTGCATAAAACTCAAGATTATAATCGCGCAATCAAAATTTCAAATTTCGAATCCATTCAATGATCTAAGAATTATTCGCTAGGACTTTCCAAATTGAGTTTTAATTCTTCAAATAATGAATTTCGAAATCTTAACATTTTATTACTGGATGTATTTACAGATTTACTTTGAAAATTGCTTTCGAATGAAATTTCACTGGCTTATTGAGCGATAATTCCTTTACACGATAACTAAGTCTGTTTATTACATCTGATGCCTCGGTAGTTGAAAGAAAAAATTACTTTATTGTAGAGGGAGCGAAACACACGATGGGGTTTTCTAACTTACATAAACTTATATCGTATTTATTACTATGTACGTACATCTGTATATTGATAATTGATACTTAAATGATACTAAGCATTGTAGATACAATACGTAGGTAGTATTTTTATCTATTTGCAAAAAACGTTATTTAAATCCAACTAGAAGTAGAAACTTACGTACTTCTATTTGGAATTTTTTAAATGATATCTTGTTTTTAGGTATGCTTTTATAGTCGTTTGATACTTAAAAACCTATATTGAAAGATTTCGTATAATTCTAATCGTAATCCTATCCTAATCCAAACTAATATTATAAATGCGAAAGTGAGTTTGTATATTTGTTTGTTTATTTGTTTGTTTGTTACCTCTTCACGCTTTATCTACTGAACCAGTCTTCTTGAAAATTTGCATACACATAGTTAGGAGTACTGAGAAGGACATAGGGACATACCTTTCATCCCGGAAAATGTAATGTTCTCGTGGGATACGCGAGCGAAGCCGCGGGCAAAAGCTAGTAATGAATAAAATAAATATTAGTAAAACCGATAAACCAGTTGTGCAGAATGAACTCAATGAAGATTTTTTTCTAATCTCACCAACAAATTGATGTAGGTAGGAACCTATACAATAGGTTACGCCGAGGAGATTAATTATGCGGAAACGTTCCCGTCTGCACAACTAACAAACAGTATATTCTAGTCTGTTGGTGGAATAAAAAATAAAGAATTTATAATTTACTAGCTTTCACCCGCGGCTTCACTCACGTTTCCCATTACATTTTTCCGGGATGAAAGGTACCCTATGTCCTTTTCTGTACTCCTAAATAGTAAGGAGTACAGATACCAACCTTCTTGAAAATTCGCATACACATAGGTGTATGCGAATTTTCAAGAAGATTGGTTCAGTAGATAAAGCGTGAAGAAGAGAAGCGTGAGAGTAACAAACAAACAAACAAATATACAAACTCACGGGATAGTTAGGAAGTTAGGATTAGGATTAGAAAGTTAGGATTAGGATATAAAAAAATATATAAGAATAATACTTAACTACATATACAGAGTTGCTTTAAAAACCACCGGCAACATTTTGGAGCAAGTCCGTGATAGAACCACTTTCCGTAATAATAATTATCGAAAAACGAAAACGAAATTTCGGCTAACCATACAAATCGGCGCTCAGCTAAATGAATTTTGTATGGGAGGACGAAATTTTTTATAAATTTTCTATAATTGTTTTTATAGAAAGTGGTTCAGTATCAGGGACTGAACTTGCTCCAAAAACGTTGCCGGTGTTTTAAAATAACCCTGTATAAGATAAGAAAAATACAGGTGTAACAAAATATACTGAAACTATTTTAAGGGTGGATTCAGTCCATGATACTGAACAACTTTCCACAAGAAACATAAATCGTAATGTGAAAAATATTTTTTGGTCTAAAATAAGTTGACCGATTACGTGATCCCAGTTTGTATGGAAAGCCGAAAAATATTTTTCTATATATTTTGTTAGACGTTATATGTATATTATTTCTATTGAAAATGTACAAATACCAAAGTTTAATTCATTCAACATTTGCGGTGCATTCCTTTTCAGATCGGATTTAAATTTTCCAATCCTTCACCAAATTCCAGCTTTGCATTGAAATGTGTCAAATCTCAGAGAATTACTTTCAACAAACATTGTGCTTTTGAAGGCCTTTCGGCTTAAGGCCGTACCTGAATTTTCCGGAGTCCATGCTGCCCCCATTTAAAATAAATCATTTCAAAGAAAACGGAGACATTATTGAAAATTTAACTACTACCAAGTCCTAGATAACCCTTCAGAGTATTTTATGAACTACAGTTTACAGTTTATAATGAGAACGTTAAGCTTTACTACGCACTTAGCCAAAAGTGGCCGTTTTTTGCAAATGTGCGTAGTAAAGCTTAACGTTCTCACTTTAAACTGTAAACAGTAGTTCATAAAATACATTGAAGGGTTATCTAGGATTTGGTAGTAGCAAAATTTTAAATGATGTCTCCGTTTTCTTTGAAATGATTTATTTTAAATGGGGGCAGCACTGGACCCCGGAAAATTTAGGTACGGCCTTAACAATTTAGTAGAAATAGTAATCATTTCACAAAATTTTTCAAGAATTTTCCTTTTATTTTTTTTTAAAGCATTTTTTTTAAGAAAATAAGTAAGCTCATCTAGTATTATTTTTTGATGATGCTAAATGCTCAAAGTTTTATTAGTTGGTATTTGTAGGGCTGCTTATAAGAAAGATGTAAGTATGCTGTTTTAATAAATATACATTTATCAACTCTAATCATTAATATGATTATTTTAATTTAAAGTTACAGGTTGTTCAGGTTATAACTCACGGTACATTTCCTTGTCCAAACATAAAACTAAAATAGCAACCAAAGACAACTACTAATTTTAAATGAAAAGAGCGACTTAAATTTCTGGTCTTCTTCATTAAAACTCACTTACTGAATGATTTGCATTCAGTAAGTAAGTTAAGCTTAATTTATTGACAAAAACATCAGAACGACTATAAGTGTGCGTATAATTTTAGAGGAGTTACCTTAATTCCTCGAAGATTCCATCATCAGATCTTCACCTGGTGACAATAGCACCAATTTTCATTTATTTATACCATATAAAAAAAAAAAAATCTAAATAGGTAATAAAGCGGAGAAGTTATTAAGGAATTTTTTTTGCTAGTCATTTATGTTTTACTGCTGGGCAAAGGCCAGACCTCTTTTCTTCCATAATTCCCTATCCTTGGTCTTCATAAAAGAACACACATAAAAAAACATATAGGTTCAAATGGCTCCTCTTTTTTAAAGTCTCTTAAAAGCAATAAGTCCAATTTTGAATCAAACAAATCATAATGCAAACAATACATCAACTAAAACTGCAGTATTAACGCTTATTATCCAAAAAGCGACTATGCAAATTAAATCGACTAATAAGGCTAGAACAATCGCAATTCCCAAGCAGCGCTTGGCAGGCTCCCAAAAGGTTGTATAAAAGACAAAACTCAGGTCAACGAACGATAAATACTTAGGGCCTAACCAAACGAGCGCATTTTTTGACGCGAGTTGCAGTTAATGCATTTCACGTTCAATAAAATCTCACTTTCTATCGCTTTGTGGATCAAACAGGACTTTCATATGAAGCCGAACGCAGCAGAATTACGCAACTCATTCTGCGACTCACAACAGTCATAATTCAAAAAGATACGCTCGTTTGGCTAGGCCCATAATACTTATATTAATTTGAGTCTTAGAGAAAGCAACAGAATGAGTTTTACGACAAATGAGGATTTAAATCCACTAGTTTCAGAGAAAAATGATTGCATCATTGATTGCATCCAAATAAGTACCGACTTTCAATTCATTTCTACGAGTAAGACCGCTTCGTATGAACTTTTATTTTAATTTGTCTGTCATTTGTTGTTTGTTGATTTGAATAAAAGATTTAAGGGGTATAAAATAAAATATAACATTAAATTATTAGTTGTTAGTCTTGTTTGTTAATAACATACCTATAGGTACGTTTATTTTCCTCCACAAGGTCACATAGAAACATGATTATACAAAAAATTCATACACTCTTAAATACTAAGACGAATGTCTCTGTTTCTTGTCTAACAAAATAATTAAGGTGAAGAGATAAGCAAATGGCCTTGAAGAGTGAAATAAATTGTTAACTCGTAAATATGGTGATAACTTCCATATTGCTCTTCGTCATGCACTAGATATCCTTTTAAATTATTTTATGAACTGCCGTTGAAACTATTATTGGTGATCCGTCTAGCTTTAAAACTTGCCGTGGCCACTTTTGGCGGAGGCAAGTTTTAAAGCTAGACGGACTAATGTAAATACTTTCAACGGTGGTTCATAAAATAATTTAAAGGGCTATCTAGTGCATGACGAAGAGCAATATGAAAATATATATCACCATATTTACGAGTTAACAATTTATTTCACACTTCAAGGCCATTTGCTTATCCCTTTACCTTAAGTATGAATCTTACATATTTTATGTACTATACACGTTCTTATTCGTATTGTTACTACCACACAAATAGTCGCTAGTAGAACTGGTTGATCGACTTTTTGTAAGAAAATTGGATCTTAAAATAGCGCAGCATTCATGCCCTTAATACATTAGGAACACTTATGACATTAGACATTACCTATATCAATAGTTATTTTTGTTGTGTTTTGTTTAGTGTTCAAATAGGAGTTTAATTGCTTGGAATCCCGCCCTCAGATTTTGCATACTTCATTACCCTGCTCTAATATGCAATAGTTAAAATGACATAAACCGGTCTCATGAGACGGCTATAAACCACTCTAACCTTTATACCTAACGTACAATAAGATTTATACCTTGCTCCTTTGACCTAAATATTTTTTTCGTATGAGTGATACATCGATTATTTTTGTGACAGTCCGCAAATATGATGTTCGGCGAAATGAAAATCCTGTGCCGATGTGTAGCTTAGTGTATGTGCCAACGTGATGAGATCCAAAATTGACTTTGAGTAGGTAGGTATTAGGTATTTTTGTTTCATTAAGTTTGTTGAAAATGTTTATGTGATGAACAGTGTATGTGCCCGATGTTCAGCCAAAAATGCGATATGGCCGTGGATCGGTCAAAATTGGAGATAACTCTATAGGAGAGGTATCAAAATCTGCAGGGTGCGGAGATCTGTCGTACGGCGCTTGAATAAAAAAAAATAGGCAGATAGTTTTTAAGAAATTAAAAAAAATCAAATAAAATTGATTTTTTTTCTGAATTATCCGACATAAATTAAATTGTCTTACGTTGATTTTTATTTAAATAACTAAAGTTTTATTGTATATTAAATATTGCATTGTCCCGTTTTGGGAAGTGGTCCTTATGAATCAAAAGAGAGACGACAATGCAGTATTTAATAAATATGTATAATAATCAACGTACGACATTTAATTTTTGGCAAGCAAGTCGTCATTTTATTTTTAATTTTTTTCAAAATTTCTCAAAAACTACCTGAACAATTTAAAAAAAAAAAGCAAACAAACTTTAATCTCAATCAGAAACCTGAAGTGGCTGAAATTAAACTTGCAACACTTCACCCAAAAAACCACAAACAGGGCAAGCTAAATAAAAGCTTGTAAAAGTAGTTACAACTCAAAATAAATAATGAAATAAGAAAAAAATACCACGTGAGCAGGACTTGAAAACGCGACCTTAGTCTCAATAAGTCCTGCTCACGTGGTATTTTTTCACCATTTTCTTATTTCATTATTTAATTTGAGTACTTTAGTACGGCATCTTGAATGCCTAAAAAACCCTTTAAAAAAAAGTACAACTTTTCACGTCGTGTGCGTCACATCCGCCGCGGTGCGCCGCTCGGCGGATGCAATATCCGCGAAGCAACTTAGTTACCGCATCGATTCTGATATAACGCGGTTATGCCACTAACGCAATACCTAAGGGCCCTTTCACACGACGTATTTTTTACGCTCGTACGACGCGCGTTTTTGATGCGCGCGTCCTCTGCAAGTTTTCATGGCGTTTTTGGCAGATTGAACACGTTTTTTGTCTTTTTGTTCGTTTGTAAGCGCATTTGAAACGAACTTCGAACGCGCGTTTGTATCGGTACAAACGCGTGCTTACAGGCGTTTCATTTGCGGTTATTGAAAATGCACTGCACCTCAGTGGAGGGGCGCTATATATACGCAATACAAACGCGCTGTAAGCGAGTCCTGGTTGCGTTTGAAAAACGTGGCGTTTGTATCGATACAAACGCAAGGATCGTGTGTAAAGGTTAAAACGTGCCGGCTTCCTTGCGTTTGCTGAGCGTTAAACCTGCGTTTGTATCGATACAAACGCGAGTAAAAGAAAAACGTCGTGTGGAGGGCCCTTATAAGAGCTTCTATGTTTATATCAAAGTGTCATCCGCATATGTGACTTATTAAGATAACATAGGTCCTAAACCGAAATCTCGAAAAACATTTTTTAATTTCCATACTAATTCTTCTTCGACTAAGCGCGTTTCCGCTTCGTCGAAGAAGCTGCTGCTTTGGAGCCCAGGGTGCGCTTTCCCGCTTTTCTTCTTCAAATATAACATGCATGTGAATGGTTACCCGTTACCCAAGGATGCCAAAAACCTTGCGAAGTGGAGAAGAAATAGCCGGAACTATTTAAACTTTAAATGATTTGGCTTTAGTTTTACGACTGGTCGCCTGTCTGACTTCAACCCTCTTTAGGAAATTCCCATAATAACGTAAATGGAAACTTTTGTATAAGAAAGGTGAAATATTTTTTGAGTTTCCAGCATTTAACTATTTATATCTACTTTAGTTTTATATAAGTACATATATAAAGGGAGGCCTATGTCCAACAGTGGGTTGAGTTGGGCTAAGTAAAAAAAAGAAAAGTAGTTATATATAGTTAAATTCAATTAATGTTATATATATGTACCCAATATAGCATTACTTTATAGGAAAACTTGGTCATATTAACGACCCGATTTTCCTCTTCGAACATACCGGTCTTCCACGTGGCTATATGTTTAATAAAAGTTATTTTAAGACATAATGAATATATGCACGATATTTTAAAAACCCATTAAGTTGGGTAAAAAAGCGTGAAATCATTGAAATTAAAGATTATAAAAAGCGTGACATATAAAAAAAATTTTAAAGAATTTAGTCTTTAACAAGATTTATAGAAAAGGCTACTAAGTCTCTTTACTACACTGATAAATTGGTTCGGCTTGGAGCAAATAATCTTTGCGTTGACAATTTATTTACGATTGAACAGATAACATTTTCCAATTTATTTTATAAATTGATTTTTAAAATAATAAAAACGGTGGTTTCGAGTCATTAATTTCTACTCACATGTATTGAATTTTTTAATTCTTATTACTGGTATAATAAGTGATTTATTTTTTGACATACCCAATTAATTTTCGTAACTTATTTTATTTTGTATACAATTATAGTGTGGTTTGGTACTAACTGATGTGTTATAAGATTATTTTCATCATTCTGTTTCCCCAGTTTAGCATTTTAGTTATGAATAAAAAAGATGGTATCACATAAATAAATCGTATTTTCTCTGTTATTCGGTCGTTAACGTATGACCAGCTTAAAATTTGCAAAAATTAAATAAGTTACGCTAGTCTGCAGTTGTAAATTTCATTAAAACTTTTAAAAGTTCAGGCATGCAGGAAGAATTGTTATGAAGTAGGTATTTTATTCATTTCTATTTAACGCGGATATACCGCCAGTCTTTTGTGTATTTTTCCCTGTGACGACAGCGATTTTTTAATTAAATTTAAGTTTGAAGTTCTATTTTGTTTTTAGTTTAGTTAGTATTATAGTTTATTTTAATTTGTTTAGTTTTAATTTAGTTGTTACTTTTACGTTGTAATGTTAATAGGTAACTGCTTTATAAATAATATGATAACGATGAAAAAAATTTCAATAGATAGGTAACCTCATGAGTAAAACATAATTTTCCCTGTTCCCCGATCGTTAATGAACCTACGACACATTTAAGTTTATTACCCATATGCAAAGATTAAATAAGTTAGGCTTGTTAGACCAATTATAATACTAAATTATAGTTAATAAAATAATTTAGATATAAATAAACATTACACGTAATGTACACTATAACTATTGACGTGTAAAAGTGCCTGCAAAGGCCTAATTAAAATAGTTTTAAAGAATTTTAAAGTACTATCATTTCCAGTATAACAATGAACTGTAACTTGCTCTAATTGAAGTTAAATTATTTATATCAAATGTTGAGCAAGTCCCCAAATCTTTTTCAACATTTTCAATGATTGAAAATTTTTTTTCAAAGTTTACTCATTACTAACGTGTATCGAAGTCTAGTTACATAAAAAAATTGTTTTTCCGAAAGGTAAGACGAAACATCGAAATGATTTATTACTTACATCAAACAGCTGCAGGCTTAGCGTGGTAACGGGAAAAGTACAAAAAGTTGCAAAAGTTTTCTTGTTAGGCGTAAAATATCCGATTTGCAAAAAGTCCTATTCCCAAAGCATTTTGTAAAAAATTCACTCCATCTTTATCCACATGTTTCTGTTCAGTACGCCCTAAAATATAATAAAATAAAATAAAACTTTTAGAACAAATATTTCTGCTCCGATCCGAACCGATTGAAGTACTAGGGCAAGGGGATGTCAATAGGCTATGCGATTAGCAAGTCCCACTTTCCACCTTCACGCCCATCGTCACGCTAAACGAGGCCTTTGGATCTAACGACCCCAGGCCCTGTATAGTCTATCCCGTTAGAGATCAAGACGTAATAAGTATCTGAATAAAAGGGAGACGAGGAAGGGAAAGACCGAGGATGAAGTTAGGTCGAGTAGGGTCGCCTAGATATTCAAAAGATGGCAGAGGAAAGAGAGACATGAAGGCATCTCCACTTAACTGCATCGACAAGAGCAAGCTCCAAAGTTTAAAAAAAAAAAAACCTGACACTTAATCATGCCACAGATTACACTCCCAGCCTATAACTGAGTAACATAATCGTCAATTTCATTACTGTGGGACATTTTGCGAAAATAACGTTTTGCTAATCAGACACTTAAAACCAGCGCTCAGCTTTTCATCTCATTCGTCGCCCTTGACTGAAGATTGAATTATACTTATTTCTCAAATTAACGAGAATTCAGTGTTGAATCGGAATTACGATGAAAACGAAATTGAGTGGACCAAGAGCATCGATATTAGGGAATTTATTTCATTCAGACCCTGACGCATTATCTTGTCTTATTAAGGTTTCGATGTCAATTTAATTAGAGGAGTTCTTTTTAGTCATAGATCCGCTTTTGGTTTCAAGGGTATCATTAAATGGAATCCAATCCTATTCAAATTTATTGCTATCTATTTTTATAATTGCACTGTGCTGATTGTTAAGATTAAAAAGTATGAATTATATATCTCGCAACCACACGACTTATTCTCTATCTCGATGCAATCAATGTTTTGATTTATTTCCTTACAGTTTTCTTTGTAGGTACTGTAAATGAGTAGGTACTTTAAGGCGAGATGGGTTCACAGCAGCTATACTAGATCACAAAAGTATAATAAAATTAAAATAACAGTCAAAAAACCAAATAAAATTTCGACATTCCCATACAAATCGCCCGGGCAGCTGCACACTTTTGTATGAAAATGCCGAATTTTTTTTTTGTTCTTTGGCTGATATTTTAATTTTATTATACTTTGATTAAGGCTGCTATTGATATAAAAAATTTAGGCTGCTATTATATTTAGATTATTATATTTAGAAAAATGAATTCATTATTGGTATTTACTGTTGTGCTGGCTGACATTGTCAGTGTCGTGATCAGTCTGCGACCACGAAAGAATCTTATTCGAAACGAAAGACGTGCTAAGTCCCGTTTATACCTACATCAAATATTAAATTCAGTATTTTAATACGATATAAGTTTAAAAATTTTTGAGCAGCTACCAGTCAGGGGTCCGCCTCCATCTGAATCCCCCAGCCGAACTGCACGGTGCACTGTGGACATCATAATGTAAGTGTTATAATCACAAGAAAGTTATATTTCAGGCTTTTCCTTTCATGATTAAGTTAATATTGTTATATGTTTGTAGTTACTCTGGTGAGTACAAAAGTCTTCCACAGCTTGTTATATGTGTTGTATGTTTGTATAAATGCTTGCTTATACCCGTACGGGTATAAACAACAGATAACCTACACGGTATGATTAGATTTATTTTATTTTTTAATTTATTTCTATAGACGCATTCGTATAGAGGGCGCCATAATGAATTTATTGTGACGTTACATAGCCTTCAGCCAAGACGTTTCCAACGAAACCTCATGCGAAACAATAATTCTCCTTTTGGCTTAGCCTTAGTCAAGTTATAAAAAAATTCTGAGCAATAAAAGCAAGCCCTATGAACAAAGGATGAAAGAACTGAATCTTACGTCACTAGAATGTCGAAGACATAGAGGCAACCTAATCGAGACCTACAAAATTCTAACAGGATTATTATGATGTACCCAACCTACAAGACATGTTCCAATTATCTGACAATAAACGATTGAGAGGACATTAGCTGAAATTGTTTCGCATGGGAGCTAAAAGGAAACCATTTATTTATTTATTTAATTTCATTGAGCCAAAAGCTACAATAGGTAGACTTAATGCTAAAGCATTCTCTCCCTGTCAACCTTTAGGAGAAGAGAAACAGATAGATAGAATAGTTGGCGTCTAAAATAGATAGAAACAATCCAGAAATAATAAGTACTTTTAAATGATCATACATAAATATCGTATAAAATAAATATACTATATTTATACATACAACATACTATATAGATACATATATACATATATATATTTAAAGATCAGAAAGAAACGATGAATTCTCCTAATTGTTGAAAGATTCAAAAAGTAAATCATGCACTTTTTTCTTGTTTCATTTCAAAATTTTCTGTCCAATCGAGTTGTAACAGACTGGAACAAGCTACCAGAGAATGTTGTTACTGCACCTTCAGTGAACAGCTTCAAGAATAGACTGGACAAAAACAAAATCTCCAAACATTAAGACGCACAAGCATCAGCATAATAAGCTGCTAGTGTGTTTAATAATAATATAATTTATTAATATAATAATAATAAATAAAAATTTGAGTTATCCTATTAAAATGTTCTAAACTAGGCAAAACAAGATGTGAAAGTTCAATCAAAGATATTAACAAGTCCATCAGATATTCTACTCTAAGTTAGCCTAACATCTATAACGCTATTACAGTACATGGAATGTAATAATAACCCAGCGCATAGCTTCATGATTGCTATAACCAGGATGGCTCAGGAGACTGGAGTAAATGACAGCTAAGGCGACTTCCCATTGTGTTCTAAAGGTTTCTTCCTCAGCGTTACAAGGGAAAAATGCAGCAGTCATAATATAGTTTTGCTGTCGCTTTCGCTGTTTCCCTTATGCAATTTACAGGATAATTAAAACAAAATTAATAAACGGACAAGTGCGAGTCGGACTTGTACATGAAGGGTTTCGTACCTCCGTACAAAGGATTAAAACGCTTAAGAAACACGTTTCGTTTTTTCCTTTAATTTTTAACTTTATCTTATTTTTAGTATTTTTTTATTATAGAAGCCATAGTAATACACAATCGGCGTAAATTTCAAGTATCTAGTTAATGCCATTATTAAGATCGAGTTAAAAACGCTAAAGAAAACACGTTTCTTGTATGACGACCCCCTTCAATTTTAATTTTTTTTCTTATTTTTAGTATTTGTTGTTATAGCGGCCACAGAAATACATAATCGGTGAAAATTTCAAGTGTCTAGCTATTACGGTTCAAGATATAGAGCCCTGTGACAGACGGACAGACAGACGGACAGACAGCGGAGTCTCAGTAATAGGGTCCCGTTTGCACCCTTTGGGTACGAAACCCTAAAAACGTATATAAATTCTTACTGCAATGATCCTCTATAATATATAATTGGATATCTGTAAAAGAAATATGTAAAATTATAAATAAAACCAGATAGAGTGCTTGTGACCTCCGTGTGTTTCCCGGCAGAGTAGAATAGGACCACTCCATCTCTTCCTGTGTTGTAAGAGGGGACTAAAGGACTGAGCATAAACATCTCGAGCTATAATTGCATTCCCAAGGAGGAATGACATCAGGCAATCAGAAGGAAAAGGGGGGAGGGCGCGCCCCGGACTCCGAGCAGCACAGCTGAGGATTCAACCGGGAACGCGCTTGGACGAAGAAGAAGAGTGCTTGTGACGTTTTAAATATTTCCTTGCTTATACAAAAATAAATAAGAATGAAGATGAGTGTCCTAAACATGTGGCCGATCCATGTCCATTTGCGACTTGCTAACATAGATAACCTCTATGCATATAACCAGGTAAAACATAGGTGTCAAATAAAACATCTACTTGTACTTGACTCGGTGTATTAATGTACACCTTCGTCCTAAATATTGTGTGTGCCTACGGTCTCTCGTTAAGAATAAAGGAATTACTCCCTCAAGAAGTCAGAAGAATGTTGGGTTACCTAGCGAACACACGAACCGGGCAAAGACGAATTGAGACACTATAGAGTTTTAGTGGGTTCGAGCCCCACACCACCACTCTTTATCCCCGTTGGTGTTTGGTTCATCCCCGTGGGTAAGCGGTGTACGTCGGCCATTTCTCCATGTATAAAAAGGTAAAAATTATAACATTCATTCACAATCATTACGAGTTTTTTGAAGTGAAAACTTCTTTAGCGGCGTTGTGCACTTTTTTTGTAATGGGTAAAAAATGTTAAACTCGCGTCAGGACACGTGTCCTGATCGAAAATTCGTAAAACGGATGGAGATTAGACAGCCGGCGCGACGTAGGAGTGGAAGTATCCCCCTCTCTTTCTACGGCGCGGCGAAAATGTATGCCTGCGCCTGCTATTTCGTTTAGCTGAGAGATAAACTTTTTAATGTAATATAAATTGTCATGTTTGTGTACGATAGCGCAATAAATAAATATTGTATTCTACCACATAAATGATAGTACTTTACATACTGATAATTAAAGCAATTCGTGCAAAATTTTTCCCTAACCATTCCAAAATATCAAAAATGCACAACGTTAATATTTAAGTTTTCACTTCTGCCGGCACTCCCGGAGTGCAACCCGTCGTTTTTTACTAAACATTATGAATAAACGAGCTTCTGTTAAACATTTATTTTACGGAAAGCATATTTTGAAGTGAAAACTTCTTTAAATGCGTTTGCCATTTTTCGAGATGGGAAAATAAACCATTGTACTTGCGACACTATTACCGTAGCCGACACCACCTGGTTAAAATTTTCCAATTCTGTCGGCACTCCCGAAGTGCCACTGTTTTTTTAAGCCTAAATAATATGAAGGTGTATCGACTGGCTCTCACAGGAACATACCAAAGGCCAGGCGATGTACATAATGGTTACCCTATTTGTCACTCTTGACCCAAATAAATCTGGTTCACGATACGCCTATTATCGGCCACTGTTTTGTACCAATCACGACTTTCTTTCATTTTCAGTGGAGTCAATTTTCTTTGGCAACGACAAGCTTTTTCCGTTTTTTAGAATTTTATTTCTGGTGTTTTTACTTAGTTTCTTAAAGTAAGTATAAAGCCTTTTCTTGAAATATGCTGTTTTTTTCGTTATTATAATATTATGGCCTCAACAGTGGTGTCCAACCACTGTTTCCACGAAGTATTACAAATAATACAGTGGAAGAACGTATTACAACGAAGTATATACATACTAAAGAATAGTTTTTTTTCGATTTAATTTCTATTTATATTTTTGTAGTAACGAAAACGACAAAAATAAAATCAGCTTTACACCGTAGATTTTCTGATAATAATATCAATCTTGGTTCCTAAAACACACTAAGACGAATTCTACGCTAGCACATCGCCGAATGTAAAGTTGATTTTCTAAATTATAAGTATAACATCATTGAAAACCATATAGCTTCCATGTCAAAGGTCAAATACGCTCGGGTACCGTTCTCTAATCATTCATATGCTCTTGATCCCATTCCTGGCCAGATGAGTATAAACTAGTTACACCTAGATATAATATTAAAGGACCTATTATCATCGGTGAGATTAGGGTGCCACTGCTCTTAGGGACTGACGAAAGTTCAGGACGTACTCTCAAGAGTAGTAACTCATAAGTTAAATGCAATGCTGAGTGGATCCCCTTTTTCCCCGGAGTGCATTCACAACACACTCCTTCATGTATGCATGGCAACACCGCGTTCTAGTAAAATAAATGTAATTGTTAAGTTATTCCTAACCGTGTCGTGTCTATTTTTTTTCTTCTTGTAATTGTTGTTGTGTGTGTTGTCTCCTATCATTGTCTTTATATTTATTGTGTTGTATTGTATTTTTTGGAAAAATAAATTATATTCTATTCTAATCCATGCTCTACGGAACGTAGTCCTATCAGGTGAGACTTGATTGCCGTTCATGAATAGAAGTATTAAGCTTAAGGCCGTACCTGAATTTTCCGAAGTCCAGTGCTGCCCCCATTTAAAATAAATCATTTCAAAGAAAACGGAGACATCATTTAAAATTTTGTAACTATCAAGTCCTAGATAATCCTTCAAAGTATTTTATGAACTACTGTTTACAGTTTATAATGAGAACGTTAAGCTTTACTACGCACATTTGCCAAAAGTGGCCGTTTTTCGCAAATGTGCGTAGTAAAGTTCTCACTTTAAACTGTAAACAGTAGTTCATAAAATACTTTGAAGGGTTATCTAGGACTTGATAGTTGCAAAATTTTAAATGATGTCTCCGTTTTCTTTGAAATGATTTATTTTAAATGGGGGCAGCACTGGACCCCGGAAAATTTAGGTACGGTCTTAAAGCTGAGGTCTTAATGATGAAAAATGTTCTCTTGGTTTCAATACACACTACACTCGCGCATATACATAGGGACACACATAATACGAACATTCCGTGATTTGGGAGAATAATATTAATTTTTTAATTAGTTACATCTTTCTTTCTCCTACTTTATCTTTCCCCTTGCTGCTTAATCATCATCATGTACAGATTTATTTTACATCAGTGTGATATTTATTTATATGTATGTAATAAAATTTTGTCAATCTTCGAGATTTACAATGTTACTTTCTATCTCAATTTTCTGAATCTACAAAATAGCCATTACTTGGTAAATTGAGCGGAATCGGAGAGATCGACTTAAAACGTAACATCACATTTAAATTTTCAAGAATTGACTTCTGTAAAATGTAAAATTTCCTTGCAGAATTCACTTGTGTTCTATAAATCAGCGGGTGCCGTGATGGATGCTACTACGGTTTGTTCCGAGGGGCACATTTATCACCGCCATCCTTGAAAACGCTTGGATGCTAGGATCCCCGGTTAACGAGTAAGTAGAGCGAAGTATACTTAGTATACATTGCTATGATTTTTTTCTAGTCATGTCATTTTGAGTTCACCCACAGCTTGTAGCAGTAGTTTAGTTTCGAGATAGCCCGTCATAAAAATTATAGTTTTTAGGGCCGTATTACTGAGACTCCGCTGTGTGTAAAATAAGTTTTTTAATTACTGGTTTTTTAATAATATATTTTAATTTTAAAAATGTTTATATATTTTGTACTATAATTTTTATATTTTACTTTTTGTAGACACATTATAAAACCTAACATAAGAATGAAAATAAATAAAGAGAATAGTAACTAAAGTTATTTTTAAACAAAAAAGTATTATTTCCGATTATTTATTTATTTATTTAAAAAACTTTATTGTTCCACAATAAAAAAAATGGTACAATTGGCGGACTTAACGCTAAAAGCGTTTATAGTTTATCATTCGTCACGTTTATAGTTTACCTCCTCCCAAAAATATGATATAAAGATATATCTCTCATTGGTGTATACAATGGGTTTTGGCGGAAATATGAAATGTGGTAACATTAACTTCACCGAAAGACCTCTTACATGTTATCCCCACGCAACACTCCCAAAGGACCTCTTGAAGTACCGTGAATAAAAAAAAGGAAACACAATACCCATGAAACACATAAATTACCAAGTTGTTAGTTATAACAAAGTTGGCTAAATCCTTCATAGGAAAACGGTGCGCTTATGTTGTCTATCGCAGTTCGACGAGTCGACGAAGTCTTAAGAGCAAAGTTTACCGTTTTGATTGGTGTCGAAGTATCCAATTAGATGGGAAAACGTAGGGAGAGGTGATTCTAATGGCTTTGCGAGTATATGTAGGCTTAAAAGGTAGGTAAGTGAAGGTTTGGATCGTTTTGAAAGGTAAATAGAGGCTTTAATGTGATGTGATAAATGAATATTAAACGTATTTAGAGATTTCTTTCCTATGTATAACGTTCGATATAGTTATTTTGACTACATACTTGCATTTCTCTTCTTTAAAATTGTAAATGTGGTCTGTTCGGTATTACTGAGGAATTCATCTGAGGAAACTTGATTAGATTTGGTATTATTTAAATTTTATTTCTATTTTACATCCATTCAACTGTTTGTTTCCCACATTAAATAAATAAAAAATATCACGATTGTCCAATGCAGTGGCAATGGACGCGTATGCATTGTGACGTAGTTGGGATTCCTGGGAGGTGTTGAATGAACACACTGATTACTACACTACACTGTAAGTTTTGTTGTATGCGTGACCAAAATAAAAATAATATTATTATATTATAAAACACCCTAAATAATAAACTGTCAATTCCAAGTTAATCTTTCGTAGATATTGATTAAATAAAGTTTTTAATTCTTCAATTTTCGTTGATTTTAATTCCTTATTTTACACCGTTGCCTAAACAGATACTAGGAACGGAGCAACCGTGCTACGGAGCTATTAAATTAGTAAGGCGATGCTAATCCAATGATTACCTAGTTACGAGGTTTGCTTAACCTAGATTCGAGAGTTTTTCATTCAAGTAATGGAATACCTTCCATTGTTTGTTTTATTTAAACTCTTATCTGTGTTGGTTTTTGACATTTTAGGAAAGTTAAAGCCTATGTTTAGTTAAGTAGATATTTATAACTCAAATGATAACGTACCTTACGTACTTTACATCCTACTCGTCAAGTTATGTTTTTCCATATGAAAAATATTTGTACATTTTCAATTTGAGTTCCTACCCGACAAGTACGTAGGATGCTTGTCAAAAGACGTTTGAATGTATGTGGAGTATGTAAGTTCTACTTATAGCCATTGCTGAATATCAGTCTATTGCTTTTGAGGCAACATCACCACTGCGCTTTGACCTATTTGTCTCGCTGCAGCACACATATGCAACTAATTATTGCTAGCATGTTTAAGTGAAACTGTGTGTATAATTTTATTTTGAGTGTGTGTGTGTGTCGTTAGCAAAAAATAAGTATAATATCTATCTACTGGCTCGTAAAATAAAATAAGTACACAATGGAAAGTTTTGAAATTGGATTGATTTGGAACAAATATTAAGAAGAAGACGATTTTTGGCGCTAAGTAATTACGAGTAATACGTGTTGTAAAAAGTAAACTAGTGGCTCTATCATTATATTTTTTTACATTTTAAACCCCTTGGCTCCGCCATTTAAAAACCATACAAAAGAAAATTCATTTATTGGTTAGACATTAAATACACACTAGACACAAATTAAATAAATGGTCTCCACTTAGCATATGTCGGGCGAGAGCCGCGACGCTGGTCTTCCGAGTATATACGAGCAATTATAGAGGATATACGAGTAATTGTAGAATCTGCTCACAAAATTTCACAGAATCATTTGGGAAATGCGTTCTGTAACCTAAAGGAGAATCTTAAAATTTTAAGATGAAACATAGCTTTTATATCCTCGAGCAAAGTTTCTTTTGTGCCTTCTCATTCCCAGTGTACTTGCATAACCATAACCATATGTAACATATATGTATCTAAAATGATATTTATGTAACATATAGGTATGTAACAAAAACAGAAACCATCTCACACAAAAACAAGGAAATTCCGCAAGCTTCGTAAGAACAGAAATTACCATCATCATGTAAATTTTCATTCTTTCTGCAAAAAGAACAATTAAGTGTTCTAACTGACTTTTTTATTTGAAATATTATATTTTGCATTTCTGCGCACGGGAAGCGGATGTTATTGCGTTACAAAATTACAGTATCACGGAATTCTTTTTCCTGTTTTGTAACCTACTTTTAAGCGACTTTAAAAAGGAGAGCATTCCAATTAGATTTTTTATGTATGTTCCTCAAACTTCTACGTATTTTAAGATCCCGTATGATCCTGATAGTGCTTAGAGTGATCTTAAATATAAATACTCACTTTGAAATAAAAACACAGCAAAGTTCAGGATTAACTCTATACATAAATGTTTCGACAAAACACGATTGCTTAAAATTTTCTCGATAGATAAAAATTGCGAAGTTGCCTCTAAATCACCTTAGAATTATACTAAAACGGATAGTATTCAAGAAATACAATAAATTTTCCCTTGTAACATTAGATTATAATTGTAATAATGACATAAGGCAGGGATCATATGTCTTATTTTTTAAATAACTCTTAAATATTCTTTGTAAAACTAAAAAAATCTCAAAAACCAGAAACGCGTAAACCAGCCTCATTGACCTTCCGTGATCTTTTCACCCTGCATGGCTCACTGTCTCGCTTCGGCTAGAGTAAATTTGTGTGTGTGAAAGCGGGAGCAAAATTTAGATTATCCACATCAGGCGCAGCCTTAACCGATTTAGAAAAATATTCTTCAGTTTGAAAGTTTATACATGCAAGTTAGTCTCATAGTCACCAAATAAAGATCTGATAATGGAATCCTTGAGAAATCGAGAGAACTCCTCAAAAACGCTAGTAGTTTTTGTCAGTAAATCGAGCATTTGCATTCAGAAAGTATGATTTGGTGAATCGTTTGTTATGTGAGGTGTCTATGTTATCCAAAAACGTTTAAAATCCTTACTTATGATTTATTTCGTTTATATACCTACTTGTTTCCCAAATCTTGTAAAGGCTTGGTAAATGAGCATTTGTGCGGCCTGAGCCAACACAAAGAGGCTTTGTTCAAGTTACGAGGCTGATTAAAACTTCCTTACTATTCTACACTTATTTAGTACTATAATATATGAAGTTTCTCCATGTAAGTAACTTGTTCAATACCTATCACGGACTGAGTATGTTCTTGGAATAATATTTTGGCTTTCTGAAATATCTTGTACCGACAAGTATAAAATATGATAAAAACCAAATAATACCTGGAGATGTGGACTGGGTCTAAAAAATTGTATTTTATTTCAGGACAGTAGAGTCTTAGTAATAGGGTCCCGTTTATATCCTTTGGGTACGGAACTTTAAAAAGCTTGTTGACACAACATAAGTAGGTAACTACATCCATAACATAATATTGGTTCCATAATATTAGCAAACTGAATAGACACAATTCGAATGGAGGAATTTCATTAAAGTACGCCCTCGACATACTTGTTACTGAACTGAGCAAGTAATGAATTCTAGATAACAGTATTTTGAATATTCAGTTAATACGATACCTAATAAACTTAATAAAAATTTAAAATTCCCACTTCCCACGTGGATAGTTAGCTTTTGACGATTTTTCGGAAGCCTCACATTCTTCGAAACAAGAAATCTATAATTTAATATAATCCAGGTAATAATATAAGCTATCCAGTCAGGTAATACATGCCAAATTTAATTCCAAGCCATTCAGTCGTTTTGCATAAGAGAGCATAAACTTTCCAAATTCACAGACATCTCAACTATCACATTTATACATACATTATCCACGGGTCCACGCGTATACGCTACCACGCGTACACGCGTCCATGCGTCCATGTGTCCATGCGTCCATGCGTTCATGCGGCCGTCAATGCCTCCATACGTCAATGCGTTCATGCATCCATACGTCTACACAAATTCTCGCAGTTCATTGCAATGTGTCGTCCGGAGCAATCTTTTCTGAATAATTTCGTAAAATTACAATAACTGTATTATTAAAGTACTTACAATAAGTACTTATGTCTGTGAATTCTTAGACCTAAAACACTCTTTACAATTACGATAAATTACTTAGCACACCTACAATATTTCAGTCACATACTTCTATAAATTAAGTCAATTAATAACCTTTCTACACCGTAAAATTTTCGACCCCACACGCCCCTTGTACTCGTATATGTCTTGAATAATAATGACGTCATTTAGATGCTGGTCTTGCGGGTAATAATTTCATTTGTTTATGGACGTCTTAATAGTAAAAAGTCTGGTTATAACATACTAAGTGACTTATAATTATAACAGTTAAATATTAGATCTAATATTATTATAGTACATTACTGCAGAGGCCGGGAATTGCTGGACAAGTAGAGTTTTCAAGGCCGAAAGTTAGCGAGGCCTTGACAATAATAACGAGTCCAGTAATCCCATTCCCGCCAATAGCTATGTATGTATAGTGTTTTCTCAATCATCATCATGTCAGCTGCATAACGTCCACTGCTGGACTGTTTTCTCAATAAATGTGAGGAAATAATGAAAGACGTAATGCTGGAAACAAATGAGTATAATATACTAAAATCACTACGTGGTTTACTGAAAGAATCTGCTTTCCCACCTTTTTTTTTTTAATTTTCAATTTCAATTAGTGCAAAGGAAACAACCATAACATAACCAAACATTGTTTTTTTCTCTCACTACCAAAATTAAGCATAATTATTATTTTCGTGTGATATTACTTATACTTACCAACATTTAGCATCACGGGCTCCCCTACTATATGTCAAATTGTTATTTTCAAAAAGTGAATTTAAATTGTGTATACAACGTGGAAGGGACATACCCGTCATAAATCGAACCACGGTCTATACTAGATCATTATAGTATAATGAAATTTAAATAACAGCCAAAGAACAAAATAAATTTAGCATTTCCATAGAAACGTATGCAGCCGCTCGGGCAATTTGTATAGGAATGTAAATTTTTTTTTTGGTTTTTCGACTGTTATTTTAATTTCATTATACTTTAGTGGTCTAGTATAGCCTGTGGTTCGATTTATTACGGGTATGTCCCTTCCACTGTTTTTGTAACATTTTTAACTGACCTACTTACTTTTCTTAGTCCTTTGTAATAAAGTAGAAATTGCTTGCATTTGAATTGTTCAGGGTAATTAAGAAAATAGATATTGCGGGACGGATTACGCCTCCAGCGATATTCTAATACAAAGGTAACTGGAACTAAAGTTAAATCTACTTTAATTTGTTGTTTCTAGAGTTTAGACTTTCTTCCTACCTTCTTCCTTTAGCTAAAGTTATGTAATTAATCCTTTCAAAGAAGAAAATTGCTTTTTATCTAGTGCACAAAATTATAAGGGTAAAGCGCATTGATGATAAATTTTATTTTTGATGTATCATTTTATAATTTTCTTTATTACTTTACCATTTTTATCTGAGTTCATATTTTGTAACAGACCTTAGTTCTTTATTATTCTCTTCAGTATGATTAATAAGGAAATCAATCAGCATAAATGCAATACATTGTAAAATGTCCTTCGATAATTATATAGAATTTTTTGTCGATTCAGTTTTTGGAATTTTTTTTAGATATTTAGATTCAAAACTTTAACAAAATCATATTTCAGCCATTTCGAAAAATTTTTAAATATTTCAGACAACTTTTTTGTTACCCTTATTAGGAGGCAACTTTTTTGTCTGAACAACTTTTATATTCGATAAACTTCAACGGGTTGGGGGTGAGTCGCGAGGTTTACAGCTCACAGAGCCACTAGTTATATACATACAGTATAACACTTAGGACATACCTAATATGACTATAGCATGAAAAATTAGAAAATCCAATTGTTAATTATACCCAATATTTTAAATTTTTAATACAAAAATTCTAAAACAAAAGATGATTGGGTGAAACAAAATTGCAGATATTCGAGCATTATGGTTAGGTACTAAAATTTATAGCAAATGTTTTATGGTTGATGACATTCGGACAAAAATTTTAGGAAAAGAAATGAAGTTCCTCATATATGATCTACAGGAGAAAAAAGCAGTGATACATTCAAAGATTTTTCTTTTCTCAAAGATCAGCGAGGACTTTTCATAAAGAAAATATAAATAAAAGCTACTTGTATCGTACCTTATGATTTGATTTGTGTTATTAATTTTGCGTGCACTCATGGGAACTGAGCATACACCACTCCACCACCGCCTTCGCATTTTCGGTTCGCTAACCGAATTTACATAACGTTAAAAAATTCGTCAGCTCGCCGACTTTCCGAGGCAAACTCGACTTTAATAGCTGCCGGCCTTTTCTATTTTTGTTTAAGGATTTCGTTCTAAGCCGATTATTTTGGACGGCTTGATACTGCTGGGAATTTTATAGTACAGTCTTTATTTCAGTAGACTTATTACACTTAAAACCTAGGTTTGTTGGTGCCAAATAAAGATTAAGATATAATAATTTTTTGAAACTAAAAACCGACTCAGAAAAGATCTTACTAAAAAGTAGATACGTTTATGCAGTTAATATAAGCACAGCAAGGAGAAACAATATACTTAGGTGATAATTAAGCCCTTTCATTTGATATCCTACACGGTATGATGCGATTTTTTTTAATCATTACTTTATGGCCTATAAGGGGTGCCATATTGAATTTACTGTGACGTCATATACTCCTATAACTAGCGGATAATCTAGACGCTTCCAACGATACTTCGTTTGTTAAGGTATCAATTCATGGATATCCTTGAAGATACAAGTGAACGATGACTATCGTACATACATACACACGTTGATCAAGTGACGAAAGCGACCAATTTGTACCAATACCACTTACTATCCGACGCGACCAAACGCTAGCCAGCTTCAAATCCCAAGTAAAATCGCATTTTCTATCCTTATGAAAGGTAATTTCCTTCCCTTGTTTCCACTTAGTTTCTTCATTTTGTCCTGTTATGTTTTCTTTGTGTAAGTTGTATGTATTTAAGTATTAGGTGTATGTATATTGTATATAAGTATGTTTATTATATTGACCACCCCGCACTACCTAATTTCCCATCATTTTTTTTTTATTTAAACGAGATTGCCTGGAAGAAATTGCTTAGCGATAAGGCCGCCTTTTGCGCATTTCCTAGTTTTTAAGATAATTATGTCCTGTTTTTTACTTTTGTGCAATAAAGGGTATTGTATTGTATTGTGTATTGTATCTCGAATTAGTCACAGAAGGTAGGTTAGGTTATGGTTGTACAGTGACCATCATAAGAGAGAGCGAGCGTCTACCAAGTGACGAAAGCGACCAATTTGGCTTTCCCGAAGTAGTCGCAGAAAATAGGTCAAATTGGTAAATTTGACCTAAACCTGTCGCTTTTGTCACTTTCTAAACGTAAATGTATTCGTAGTTACACGAAGCAAAAACATCCAAGTAAAAAAAACTTGTAAGAACATCTCGTCTTTAAAAACGCCCTTGTAATGTTTCAGTGAATTCGGGTTTTCGGTCATTCGAACTCTTGACTGGATCGAGCGCGTTATTATTGACACCGAGGGTCTCTCGACGGCTCCAGTCACCGCAAGGACCTCTCTTCAATCCCGGGAGACGAGTAATTGAGTCACGTTCGTGAACCCTGCAATATGATGGATTGATGTTTTGCTTTTAAATTTTCTTTTTTGTTTTGTTTACACATCAAGCATACATTGTTCAAATGAGTTTTTATGATAAACGTTAACATTTTTTACACACACATTATTGTGCTAGCTTGTGACTACCTCCGTGGTCCAGTGGTCAAGGCACTATAAATTTCAAGACACTAAGATAATCCGGAGGTCGTGGCATCAAATCCCACTGGCAACCATACTTTGTGGACAGTTGTTTCCAGTCTGGTTGGGATATTGTAGCTGATTATCCGAAAAGAAAGATGATTCCGTGCTTCGGAACGCAGGTAAAGTTGTGGGTCCCGAACGCCATTTAGCGTTTGTTTCAAAACCGATCCTAGAATTGTTACTGGTCTACCTTTTGGGTTGCGGAGGTCAAACGGCAGTCGCTCTGTGTATAAACCAGAAACCTCGTCAAATCACCAAGGTAAGATGACCATGTACCGTTTAGACAGTTACTCGTTTTGGCAATTGGACAATTTGACTACTGAACGTCTTGGCCTTTTGACATTTTGATGGTGACATTTTGACTATTGGACGTTTGAATACTTGATCTAACATACCCCGGAGGGAGGTAGCGGACCCAGGGCTTTGAAGCGTTACCACTGATGATGCAACCGGGAATATGCTCTCGGATGATGATGATGATTTTTGTGCTAGCTTTATGAGAACAAAGTCTATGTCAAGTGACTCGACGAGGTATTCCACTGATTAATGTTATAATACATTAAAATAAGAAAATGTTGTTATTGGGTTACGTTGATTTTGCAATAAATGTGATATGTGGAGGCTGATTGTGATATTATATCATGAAAGCTAGTGTTATTATTGGGTAAGATTAATATAATTTTACCTACTAATGATTTTGCTATTTTTTTATTTTCTAATGTCGCATCGTCTACCTAGACAGATTTCGTATGTACAAAATACACATATGGCGTGATTAACAAACGTTCTAGGTGATTTTGTATAGATATCTTTTATTCGTAATAAAAAATAAAAAATATAAATCCCAGCACTAGCTGCTAAATCATAGGTGCTCTCCATGGACAAAAATGTAAAAATAAATTAAAGTCCACGAAGAGCACCTGCGAATATTAGGTGCTCTCCTTGGACTAGGCCAGGTGCTATTCGGCCAGGTGCTATTCGGCCAGGTGCTATTCAGACGGGTGCCCTTAGTGGAATACCTCGACTTGACAAATCAAATAGAATATCAAAGGTCCCAAGCGTGACTGATCCATTTTTAATCAAGTTCTTTTCTCATTAAATTGCTAAGAAAAGTTTTCTCAGCGAGTGAAAATTAACGAATCAGTGGGAAAGTTTTTCCAATAATAGACGAGAAATGGTCCTATTATTACCGGAGTGCCATTATTACTTTATAAAGTGTAATTCAGCAGGAGGCAGAGTAATAAGTACTTATTTACAGGTATAGTATAACTATACTATCTTCTTTGCTGGTCTGGGAGAAAAGAAAAAACATAGAATGTACCAGCTGCTTCTCTTCCCGTGCAGATCATAAAAGCCGATCGAGGGAATGGGCGAGAATCTGAATCATATGAACAGGCGATGCGGTTAGCAACCCATCACTATTATGATTTCCCTTTCCCACCTTCATGCCCACCATTACGCTAAAAGTGGCCTGGGCTTTACCGCCCTTGGCTCTGTCTACCCCGTTAGGGATAAAGACGTGATAGTGTATCTGTATAGTATAACTACAATGTAATTTATAAAAAAACTTATAATGTATCAGCTTCTCTTCCCGCAGATATTATTTCGATCTCCGTGGCCTAGTGGTTAGTACGCCAGTCCGCCATACCAGAGGTCCCAGGTTCAATCAGGTCCGGTCAGTTCAAGATGGAAAATCATCTTTTTCAGATTGTCCTGGGTCTTGGATGTTTATGTACAGGGTAAAAAAAAAATTATGTACCAAAATTATTGTTCGTGGTTATAAGTAGTGTATTTGTATACACTACTTATTATACATATACTATATATAACAACGATTCTATATTTTATAATAAATACATATGTATTTATTATAAAATATAGAATCGTTGTGTTAGTATTCCATAACACAAGTCTCAAACTTACTATGGGGCTAGCTGGCTCAATCTGTGTGATTTGTCCCTAAAAAAAATAATTATAAAAGCCCATCGTGGGAATGGGTAAAAATCACAATTATAATAATAGACAATACGGCTAGCAACCCGTCACTATTTTAATTCCCTTTTGCAATCTTCACGCCCAACATCGCACTAAGAGTGGCCTTTAGATCTTCCACCCCAAGGCACTGTCTACCCAGTTAGGGATAAAGACGTAACAATGTATCCGTATTACTGCCATGTCAAGTTCAAAAATGTAAAGTTGTTAAATTAAGTCATTCATGACTCTGAACAACTTTCCCTAAGGAAGATTTATAGAAATATAAAAATTATTTTTGGCCTCCCATACAAGTTGACCGCTCAGCTGATCCAATTTTCTATGAAAAGCAAAACCTTTTTTCTTCCATATTTCGATATACTCGTATGTTTTCGGGGAAAGTTGTTCAGTATCATGGACTGAATTTCCCTTAAAAAAATAGTTTCAGTATATTAAGTTAGACGTTATAAAATATGTCACAGCTACTGTTTTTAGGGTTCCGTACCCAAAGGGAGCAAACGGGACCCTATTACTGAGACTCCGCTGTCTGTCCGTCTGTCCGTCTGTCACAGGGCTCTATCTCTTGAACCGTAATAGCTAGACACTTGAAATTTTCACCGACTATGTATTGCTGTGGCCGCTATAACAACAAATACTAAAAATTAAAAAAGTCAAAAATTAAAGGGGGTCGTCATAAAAAAAACGTGTTTTTTTTGCGTTTTAAAAAATTGTACGGACGTACGGAACCCTTCATGTACGAGTTCGACTCGCACTTGCCCGTTTATTTCTCAATCTACTAAACCAACGTACCTAGCAAACTGAACTTTAATGAGAGTATTGATATAAGCACAGTTTTTATTATAAGTCAACCTATAAAACACTGATCATATACCTTCACGTTTTCCTTACGAAGCATTACTTTTAGGGTCGTGTGGACCACTCTGCCGGAACGAATGAGTGATAGGAGAGCGATCGCAGGGTTTATCGAGCAAATCTTAATGTGACGCCGAATTAGGATGTCCAGGACGTTATTTATTATGTATTTAATAGAAACAACAAACAGCTACATTAAAAGTACCAATACAATATACAGTTTATACTCGTACACAAAAAGAGTTATTAATAACGTAGCCAGCGTTGTTCACAAAATAACACGTAGTATTCTGGGCTGCTAAATACATACTAACTTACTTAATAATTAAAGAAACATATGTAAATACATCAGAATAATTGGTTTTCTGTGTAAAACCAGTAACCTCGTCAAATCACCTAGGTAAGGTAGCGGATCCCGGGCTCTGAAGCGTAACCGCTGACGATGCAACCGGGAATACGCTTGGATGATGATGATGAGGTATAGATATAGATTTTAAAAACTAAATCCCGACTACGGGAAATTTTTTGCTGAAAAGTACGTTTATCCAGTGAAAAACGCGGCGGCCACTTTTGGCAAATGTGCGAAGAAAAGTTTCAAATTCTCACTTTAAACTGTAAACAGTAAGTAGTTCATAAAATAGTTTGAAGGGTTATCTAGGGCATACTGGAGACAAATTTTTAAATGATAGGTATCTGCGTTTCCTTTAAAATAATTAATGTCAAATGGGGCAAGGCGAAAAAAAAAGCACTGGACACCGAAAAATTCATGTATCCCCTTAATGTTTCGTTCCGACAAGGAGATAAATAAATAGGCTTTTGGGCAAGAAAAAATTGATAGGATTAGTTAACAAGAGCCAACTTTTTGTAAAAATCAGATTAAGTACTTATTGTATTATAAGTATATAATAAAACCGGCCAAGTGCGAGTTAAACTCCCGTGGAGAGGGTTCCGCACAATTGATTGAATTCTTGTAGGTTTTCCTGTAATCTACAAGCAATGAACTATACATCACTTTTTTTTCAAAATTTTAGGATCAATAGTTTCGGAGATCAGAGGGGGGAATGGTCAATTTTCGTCTTCTTTCATGAATAAAATCAAAACTATTCATTTTATAATTATAACATAAATATATTTGAAATCTTCATAACGAGCCCTTTAATTTGATATATGACACAGTAAGGTTTGCAAAACTTCTTTTTTCAATTTCCTATATGGGTTCCGTTTTTTAATTTTTTGTACGGAACCCTAAAAAGGACGGAGGCGATAATAGTCCACCATACAGAACCAGAAGTCTCGTGACGTTTTTAGGGTTTCATACCCAAAAGGTGAAAACGGGACCCTATTACTGAGACTCCCGAGACTCCGCTGCCTGTCCGTCTGTCACAGGGCTTTACTCTTGATTTGTAATAGCAATACATTTGAAATTTTCACCGATTATGTATCACTGAGACCATATAACTACGGCCTAAAAATAAGATAAAGTTAAAATTAAAATGGGTCGTCATACAAGAAACGTGTTTTTTTCAGCGTTTTAAAACATTGTACGGAGGTACGGATCCTTTCATGTACGAGTCCGACTCGCACTTGACCGGTGTTCTTTTTTTGTAAATGGGTAAGGCTGGGAATCCAATATGCTGAATTTAAGATGCTGGTTTTATATACATTGCTTGTGCAATGTATGTAAAATCAGCGCCTGAATTTCAGCAAATGGATTCCCACCCTAAGACTACAAAGCTTTGAATACTACCTACCATTGTTCATTCATACCAATATTTTTTCCTTCATAATATTCCTTACAAACATTCTTTTATTAACGAATTCATTTCCATTTCGTGACAATCTGCCTATTGCGTGATCCACTAAAATAAGATGAACTGAATGAATGAAAAATAAAAACATTGTTCGACGTTTCTCGTTTTGAGAAAAATAGCAGTAGGCCAATTTGCAATGTAAGTGATATTTATGTTCAGTCTTAATTTTTTACCCGACTGTGGCCAATTCAAAAGGAGGGTTATGTGTTTCGCCATATATGTCATCATCATCATCATCAATCTTTTTTGGTCTCCACTACATTAGCACGACCCTCTCTGTACTACCAGAGCCATATATTAGTCAGAGCAGTCAGAGGATTTGGCCTACACTCTCCACGCTGGCCAGACGGGTTGGAGAGGTCTCATTAATGTTTATAAACTTTATTAAGATTGCTTTATATCGCCATATACAGGATGACTTTTTGAAAACTGTCCAAATTTTTAGAGCAAGTTCAGTCCATGATACTACCTTTTACAAAAAAAAGTTATTAAAAATCGATAAAAGTTTTTGTGTGTTTGACAGTGGATTTAGTGTGACGTCCCATTATGGCCTATAGAGGGTTTATTAGTTCATTACTATATGGTCTTTAGATATAAGAGGGTCTATAGGCTTAGATCATTTAATACAGGATAAGCCTTACCTGCGCGTTTCCCTCTGCTGAAGTATAAGATCGCATGCTCTAATACGTTCATAAAAACTAGTTGCGTAATCGATTATGATCATTATGTGCATCGGTAAAGAATCGAAAGGACGTCTACAAGTGCTCGATTAAAAATGCCAAATTGTAAAGTTAACGCATGTAAAAAGAGGTCAAATACTTCTAATCTTAGTAAAGATGGAATAACCTTTCATTTGCAAGTATTTTTTTATTTTATTAACATTGATTTCTATTTAAATGTAATTACTTAAAAATCGATATAATATCTTTCAGTATAGATTACGGAAAAAATAATCGAGTCAAGTTAGCAACTGATTTCCTGCCATCCCAAGCGATTTTTTATCTTATTTACTGCCATAACCATACCAAAAAGATCTATAATCACTTATCACAATGTTGACATACCTCATTTTTCAATGTTATTATTTTTCACTATCCTTCGAAACGAGACTTTCTCATTTTAAATATATCAATAACATTCATAAGGTTCGGTAATAAGATTCAAATTTAAAAAACGATGAGTTGATGACTAGTCTTTTTGTGATTTACAACCTTCGTCTTTATTCTCTGGTCATTAGATTTGAATATAGATTAACCATTTAACTGTCCGAGTAAACTTTTGCTACTTTTTGAGTGATGAGACATCGCATTATTATCGATGTCGATAAAAATTACATTTCCTTGATATAGTTTTATTTGTGATATAATTTTAATATCAAAATATTTTAATTTTTTTACAAGCTTTTATTTAGTTTCACCTGTCCCGTTGTCTGTCTGTCTGTAATCAAAGCTTGCAAGTTAAATTTGACCCACTTCCTGGTTTCCGATTGAGCTGAAATTTCGCACGCATACGTATGTCGCGTGGCAATGCAATATTATGACAACATGGATCTGATCTGATGATGGAGCTGGAAGGTGGCCATAAGAACTCCATGATTAAACGACATAACCCCATCAAGTTTGGGCTCCTAATATTCATCTTGACGAGTATTTTGTCTTTAGATGGTATCCAGGGTCTGATGATAGGGCTGCAAGGTGGCCATAGGAACTCTGTGATTAAACGACATAACCCTATCCAGTTTGGGCTCGTATGATTTGTCTTGACGAGTATTTTGTCTTTAGGTGGTATCCAGGGTCTGATGATAGAGCTGAAAGGTGGCCATTGGAACTCCGTGATTAAATGACATAAGCCCATCGAGTTTGAGCTCGTATGATTCATCTTGACGGGTTTTTTGTCTTAAGATAGTATCCAGGGTCTGATGATGAAGCTGGAAGGTGGCCATAGGAACTCCGTGATTAAACGACATAACCCCATCTATATATATATGTATTTATTATAAAATATACAATCGTTGAGTTAGTATCCCATAATACAAGTTTTTTAGTTTTCTGTTTCGGCTATTTCTTCTTCACTTCGCAAGGTCTTTGGCATCCTTGGGTATATAACTATATTATATTTGGAGAAGAAAAAGAGGAGAAGCAGCACAGCTACGGATTCAACAGGGAACTCGCTTAGATGATGAAGAAGATGATAAAATATATATTGTTGAGTTAGTATCCCATAAAACAAGTTTATTAGTTTTCTGTTTCGGCTATTTCTTCTCCACTTCGCAAGGTCTTTGGCCTACTTGGGTGAACATATTATATTTGAAGAAGAAAAAGCGGGGAAGCATCACAGCTAAGGATGCAATCGAGAACGCGCTTAGATGAAGAAGATGATAAAATATATATTGTTGAGTTAGTATCCCATAATACAAGTTTAAATACTAAAATACTTGTATTATATTGTAGTATGCTTGAAGCGCCACGTAGGCAGTTTAAATAATAAAACTTGTTAAACTAATTAACAAGTTTTATAGTATTCGTGAGGCGCCACGTGGGCAGTATAAATAATAAAACTTCTAACTAAATAGATACTAAACAAGTTCTATTATTTAAACTGCTCATGTGGCGCCTCACGTGACGTATTAACTTCTATCCCGAATTTCCGACATAATTATATGAAAACATTCCAGAGTTAAAACGAACGTAATTTTTTTTGTTCCGAAATATCGATAATTTTTTTTGTTGTTCAATCCTTTTGCACTAGGGTGTATTATTACGTGTACATACACATTTGTTTTAGTGTGAGTCTTGCTAGTGTGCAGAAAATAAACTAGTGTGTCAATTTTACGTAGAGTGCGTTTATAACGACACAAATTATTTTTGTATACTGTGTGTGTTTTTTAGATGTAGTAGTACCCTCCCCCCGCACCAAAAACGGCAGAAAGTTTTGTAAGAAGATTTGTCTGCGTAACTTATCCTGTATTAAATGATCTAATTCTATAGGCCATAAAGTAATGCCTTTTTCCTCTATTTAGAGTTGGCTCTGTGTGTTACCTCTGTACTTATCCTCTGATCCTTGATAATGCGATTTCACATAACTTTTTATAATGAGGTTTTTTTTTTCAAATCTTACTTGTTACATAATGTTTTAATATATTACAATGTTGTTTTGAAGTATATTTTATTTGTTCACTGTTGTTAATAGCTATCTTTGTTTTCAGTATCTATAATTTCACTACAAACGTCCAATTTATTAGGTTTCAGTATCACCATTGTCTGATAAATGAGGAAAAACTGTCAAAATATGCAATTCAACTGTTATACTTACTATTAATTAATATCGATTGACAATATAATTGTTACCTACGAGTACATACCTAACGATTTCAAGAACTTTAATTTCTAGCTCGAAGCAAAAAATGATTATTATGAATTAATGTCAATAAGAAAAATGTACAAAAGGTAAATAAATCGAACAACTTTTAACTATAAATTAATACGGATGTGGAGCAAAAATATTTCTTTAGCTCATCAGGTAAATTAATAAAAAATATTGTATATGTCGACGCGGGAAGGTCATGAGCGTCCGCAAACGTCAATTAATTAATTAATTAAAATAATTAATCAAAAAAAATTATTACTAACGAATTTGTAAACCGTTACAGCCAATAATTGCATTTTATTAATTTTTCTCAATGTTTTTGATTTTTATTGTAGCAACACTATAGACTGTAAAAATTGTAATTGATATTTTCAGTTACAGAGGATGAATTATTACGATTTATAAACATCGACCAGTGTGGGTTCATCAAACTATAAGTGAAAGCACATCCGATTTAATCAATAAATTTTGCATTAGATGCAAGACTTTAAGTGTTAAAATATTTCTGAAATTAATAGTTTATTAATTTAGTATTTTTGAGACAACAATTACGTTGTCACACATTGTTTTAACTTTATCAATTCAAATATGCGAGTTTTCAAATGGTGTGAGGTTGCATCAGTCGCCATGTTGTATTGCTTTTACCCAAGTCGATGTGAAGTCGTTTAAGAGTCAGTAATTAAGACATAAACACGATTAGATAGTAAAATATTGTAACATTTATATATTTAATCACTGACATGACTTGACATAAACACATTGTAAAATTTGTATATTCTGACACAAGTACGATTTAACATAATTCAATGTGACCTTTTGTCATTTTGTCACTACAAAATTTTAACAATTTAATTTTGTACATTTTGACGTCCAATTGTGTAAATACACAATTGGACGTTCAGTCAGGTCAGGTTTTGAACACATTCCGTCGGAGGTGTTCAGAGTGGCAACAAATAATCTTGTATTTATTTTTATTTTTTTTCTAAACTGAATAGTTTGCGCGACAAACACTTCCAAAGTGGTAAAATGTGTATACCCCCCCCCCCCCCACCCCTGTAACTTCTAAAATAAGAAAATAATAAAACTAAAAAAAATAGATGATGTACATTACCATGCAAACTCATACCAAAAATTGGTTTGAACGAGATCTAGTATTTTTTTAGTACGTCATAAATCGTAAACCCTTAGAACTTTTATATTATGTTACTTGCTGCTACGGAGCCCTTCATGGGCGAGTCCGACTCGCACTTGGCCGCTTTTTATTTTTTTTGATTAGCAAATTAGTAAAGTACGATTATCACTTGATGGTGACGTCAATCACCCCAACGTCTCGCGCTGTATCATTGTGAATTTTCACTACTCTGATAAACCGAAAAATATGGGCCGTTATTTTTGGATATCTAACTGACGGACTAAATAAAATTCAATTTTTCGGACCCGTCCACATCCCAATTGTGAAAATATTAGTAAGAAGTAGTTCAAAACCACTATGCAAGAATTTGCAATCAATATTGAAAACAAAAGAGAACAATGATGTCTATAATCAATTCTGGAGATCAGTTCAGATTAGAGCACAATATTTTAAAACCCCCAGCCAGAGACATAATTTCACATACCTACCTATCTTCATTTAAAAATCCACCCTTATGTTTCAATAAGGTACTACCAATAATTAATACAGGAACGAACAACATTGATGTCCAATTGTCCAAGCAGTTAAAAACGCCTGCTCTATTTTTCCCTCATATCGCGCTTTAAACCCTCTTTTTCGTCGGGGGCATTTAATAGATTTATATTTAAAAAGAAAAACTTTATTGTTCAATGTATAACCCCAGCATCTAAGCAGGGGTGTGCTAAAAAACGAATACTTCCCGCCATGTATATCGTACCCACGACCCTACTCGCCCGTCAGTGCACTCAGATCACTCCGGGAGGCGGCCGTGCGTTCGTCCGACCCAACTCGTGGAACTTCGAAATTCAAAGTGGCACGGAAAATTTGACGAGTGATAGTGATGTGTTTTGTGGTTTTTCAGCAACGCCATCTAGGGTTTGGAGAGTTCTGAATTTGAACGAGTCTTGGTAAGACTTTTTGTTTTATATTTAATTTGTTGAAAATTATTTTCTGCATGCCAGTGTTTACTTTTAATTATTAGTTTACGTATTAGAATCCGCTAGTATTAGTCAGTGAATATAATCAGTAAACATATTTTGACTACTCACTATGAATGAAATTATATAATAGTAGGTATATTGCAAAACGTATTTTTCCTACTACATAAATTGCGTCAAATACGCCACCTTTTTCAGTGATGCGTATCTTTTCTGATCAACACAAATTTTGAGTAAGTTTTTCATCTTCACAGCACTTTGATCCTTATGTATCATGCACTAAGTCTTGTGTGAGACGATATTTGATTGCAGAACGGAATCATCTTGACTCCAGTGAAATCAGTCGTTATCGGTGACCCCGGCATTGAGCGCCATATTTGCTCAATTTGTTAATATGACCATATCAGTAGCACAATCAGTTTATGGATGTGTAAAATGCTTTATTATTCTATTGTTTAGAATATATATGAAATTTAACTTCATTGATGTCATGTTAAATAGGGTTCAAGAAGAAGTCAAAAAAGATGACATCAGAATTCCTAGCAATTTTTTGACATACTACCTATTTTAATCAGTTATCGCTTTCTCACTATACCTATCTGTCTCTAGATTTTGCAAAAATTACCTAACACCCATTAATTTTCACTTTGACGAAGGGAATGCAGAAATGAAATCTATTTATTTGGGTGTTTATCTATATACGAGTAGGTATGTATTTATCATAAAATATAGTATCGTTGAGTTAGTATCCCATAACACAAGTTTAAAAACTTACTTTGGGGCTAGCTTAATCAGTGTGATTTGTTCTTATATATTTATTTATTACAGACATTTTTAATTCATTGTCTCTTGTTTTGATAATAATTTAAAGATATCAATCAATGCAAAGTATAAAACAAAGTCGCTTCTCGCTGCTGTCTGTCTCTCTGCCTCTCTGTAAGTCTTTCTCTCTTCTCTTCAATCAATCAATCAATCAAATATTTATTCAGTAATTAGGCCTTTGCAGGCACTTTTACACGTCAATAATTGTAGTGTACATTACGTGTAATGTTTATTTATATTTAAATTATTATTTTTTTGTTCAAAAGCTACCGATACTAGCGTTTCGCAACGACCACTGCTGAGAAGAAACGCCGAAAGAAACTCATTTACACTTCTTCTTAGTCATACACACTTGACAGAGTGGTCGTGATCATGGATTCGGTTGTTCGTCTGTGGCCGCTGTTTTTGCTATTTTTCTCCACGTAACTCCATCTGCGGCTTTTTTGGAGCACTCCGTTGCTGGGCACTGTGTTACAGCTTTGACGAGATCTAACCACCTTTGTAAGTATAAACGCTTAGATCTTTTAAACTCTGCAACATAGTTTAATGCGTTTTTCATCAATACAGAGTGATTCAAGAGGAATGTTTATATGCATATAAAACATACCCGTACAAAATCAAATCAAAATATCTTTATTATCATAGGATATTTATAATATCCCTTAATAATAGTCACTTTGTTTTGTTTTGCACAAATATTGACGTCAAATCGTTACTTACAGCTAAGTTTATGCCGCTTTCTAGGCGCAAGTGCAGAAGAAGCGGCAACAAACCGCACTGCACGTTTTCTCCAAAGACGTCAACTAACAAACTTAAAATTAGATATGTGGGTAGACTGAGAATGTCATAATTAAAATTAAACTATAAGAATCACGAAATTTTAAATAGTGTAAATTTGTAAATGTAGTATGTACAATGTACCTAAATTATGACATGTCTAAGCATACAAACCTTTAAGAAGGACCCGCGCCGAGCTCAAGCCAGACTTTTTAGTCTTTAAGATAGTCATCGGTCCTATAATAAGCCTTCTCACAAAAAACTTTCTTTATATAAGCTTTGAATTTTCTGTCTGACATATGAAGGACATAAGTACGAAGCTGAAGCAAGCCGCTTGTTGGTTATAAACTTTGCATCAATCTTTCACACATTGGTATCCACTAATAAAATACTACAAGTAAATTGCTGGATCACAAACTAGGTGTTATCGCTGCTGCCAAACTTTTATGATTAAAGACAATTCTCGGAATGTTCAACTACAGCCAAAAACATTCATCCATCATTGTTAGATGTACTTAAGAAAATGTTATACTGAACATGAAAGGTTTGACCTTTCCCTATACAAAGTTGGTTATTGTCTACTAAAATATTTGGGAGTATTGGAAATAGTAGTTAGGTAGGTATATTTAGTTTTTTTTTGTTTATACCAAGTTGTTAGCTTGCTGGTCTAGGAGAAAAGAAAAAAACATAGAATGTACCAGCTGCTTCACTTCCCGCGCAGATCATAGAAGCCGATCGAGGGAACGGACGAGAATCTGAATCATATCAATAGGCGATGCGGCTAGCAAACCATCACTATTATAATTTCCTTTTTAGGGTTCCGTACCCAAAGGGTGCAAACGGGACCCTATTACTGTGACTCCGCTGTCTGTCCGTCTGTCCGTCTGTCCGTCAGTCTGTCCGTCTGTCCGTCAGTCACAGGGCTCTATCTCTTGAACCGTAATAGCTAGACACTTGAAATTTTCACCAATTATGTATTACTATGACCACAATAACAACAAATACTAAAAATTAAATAAAATTAAAAATTAAAGGGGGTCGTCATACAAGAAACGTGTTTCTTCAGCGTTTTAAAACATTGTACGGAAACCTTCATGTACGAGTCCGACTCGCACTTGCCCGTTTATTTATCTACCTTTATGCCCACCATCACGCTAAAAGTGGCCTGGGCCTTACCGTCCTAAGCGCTGTATAAATATGTGACAGTGTATCGTAAAGATATTAAAATGTGTGTGTAGTGTATAAGTTGTTGCAGTGGTTAACATGCCAGTCCACCAATCTGGAGGTTCTGGGTTCGATCCCCAGCCAGGGCAAATTGGAAAATGGCCTTTTTTTAGATTGTCCTGGTTCTTTGGTAATGTACATATGTTTTTATTAGAAAACATATTACCGTTGAGTTAATATCCCATAATATAGGTATCTTTTGGAGCTTGCTCAATCTGTGTGAATTTTCCTTATCTATTTAGTTATTTATTAGGTATACTTAGTTACGAACATATTAAAACTTTTCGAAACAGTTTATTTTTTTGCTAATACGTCATAATATGTGTACTTATGAAAATACGTAAAACTTTTCCAATTAACAAAGTTTTCTTTTCAGTCGATGGTCATTTTGCCATAATAAACTGAAAAATTTTTTTTACTTCTTTAAAAAAGGAAGAGCTCTTGAATTCGAACGTTTAATTTTTTTTTTATGTGTGTTCCCTCATTACTTCTCTGTTTTTGAACCGATTTAGAAAATTTTTATTTGGAAGGGTGTATATGTTGTTGGTCCCATTATCACCAGGTAAAGATCTGATGATGGAACCCTCGAGATATCGAGGGAACTCTTCTAATATTGTTTGCACAAACATAGTGATTTCGATGTTTTTTTTAGTCAAGAAATCAAGCATTGGCATTCTGACTCACTGAAAATGAGTTTTGGTGAAGTGAAACTGATGAAGACCAGAAATTGAAGTCGTTTTTTTTTTAATAAAAAATCAGTGGCTCTCCGGGAGTGCCACCAGAAGTGAAATCTTGAACAAGGTGGTGTCACGATCAGGGCCGCGTCACAGAAGACAGTAAGAGTATTACATACAGAACGAAATCTCCTAACGTCCCGCGCAATATGCGTTCCCCGTCCCCGCACCTCTCCCCCGTTCTCGCATTGTCGAGGGGCAAGAGCGGGCGAACACACACGCATTAACGTGTGCAGGGCGGCACAAGAACGAAGGAGAGGTGCGGGGACGGGGAACGGGGACGCATATTGCGCGTACCTAAGACTCTAGGATGGCTAGGTGTCCACGTCTCCGGCGACGCCGCAACGGCGGCGCCGCACCGTTATGGCGCAAACCGAACATGTGAAAACGAAGCCTAATGGTAACAGTGTCGCGAGTTTTCTCGAAAAAAATTCCCAACGTGCCTAATAAAGAAGGTTCCACTTAAAAAATATTATGGCAACCATCGATAGTAGGTGGCAGCTACTATGTAACAAGCACCCACGAGTAAAATAAAATTTCTTGAATGGAGCTAATCCGTCTTAATATAAAACGGACTAACTTTATTACCGGGATTTATCCATTATTGTCTGCCCAAATTGTCCAGTTGACATTGACAGATGAGAAAGTGTCATTTTACGAAATGTCAACTTGGTGGAGAATGGTTTAAACCAGAGAAATGGGAGGTATATATAGATTCTGCGATGAATTCATGTAGGTAACCTGTTTTGAAACGTAGTGGTGTATTTTTTTGACGCGGTACGCCAGTGCGTGTATGACGGTATTACCTAAATAGAAACGTTAACTAAAGAGAAGTTAAAGTCACTACACAATGTCATTTAAATTTGGTCGTATTAAGAGTCCCCTTACCTTACCATAGAAAGAATCAAAGTTTTCCGTACAAACATCGTCTATGTTTTATTTTGAAACGACATGTCAGATTTCGGTAAAAAATTGTAAGTTTAAAAAAATTGCATACATCTAGGGTTGTAATTGGTTTTCACAGTCAAAATATGAACTTGAAAGACATACTTAACAACTATATAGAAATCGATAAGATGAAATTACATTTAAATACATAATAATTTTAACATTAATGACGACCTCCGTTGTGTAGTGGTTAATACGCCAGTCCACCACACAGGGGATCCCGGGTTCGATCCCCGATCAGGTCAAGATGGAAAATGATCTTTTTCAGATTAGCCTGGGTCTTGGATGTTTATCTATATATGTATCACTACATAGTATAAAACAAAGTCGCTTCCCGCTGTCTGTCCCTATGTATGCTTAGATCTTTAAAACTACGCAACGGATTGTGATGCGGTTTTTTTTTAATAGATAAAGTGATTCATGAGAAAGGTTTATATGTATAATACATACCCGTGCGAAGCCGGGGCGGGCCGCTAGTTTGTTATAAAATATAGAATCGTTGAGTTACTATCCCATAACACAAGTCTCGAACTTACTTTGGGGCTAGCTCAATCTGTGTGATTTGTCCCTATATATTTATTTATTTAATCTATTCCAAATAAAAATCCGCATGCAATTTTTTTTGAGGTTACAATGCCTTATCAGGTTTCATGTTGTACCCTACTATCTAGACTATGTAGTGAAATGTAATTCATGTACAATGTTAAAAGCAATAAAGAAATAGATTTGAATTGAAAAAAGGTATGGCTCCTGTTGCTTACCATACAGACCCTGCATATTCCCGTGGCCTTTTTCCTGGCATGCATATGTAAAAATAATTCAGGCTACATACATACATTATACATATTTTACACATAATGAAGAATTTACATCAAAATAGATAAAAGGGTTGTGAGGTCCCTATCCCAGCTTAGTATTGCGGACCTCTCACATGAGATGTAGGAGAGATGAAGGCAAAATAATGCGTTCAGAAAGCAATGACAACACTTGTTAGACACTGATTTAAGTATTTTAATAAAACTTGTGCTAGATATTTACATTAAACGGGTAACTCGCCTAATACAACATGATTCGATCCTTATTTAAAAACTTACTAAAAGGAAAGATAAAAGGGAGAAGGAACCAGGACGACCAAAAAAGAGCTATGTAGACCAACTGAAAGAAAAAGCAGGGGTTATGTCGTATCAAGCACTGAAGAGACGCAGAGAACCGAGAAGTTTGGCGCATACTCCACCTTCAAGAGCCACTAAAGAACTCACGGAAAAAGTCACCTAAAAGTCGACATGTTTCGACCTCATCCGGAGGCCTTCCTCTGGGCTATCTGTAGTGTCTGTGTCGCACGTAAGTTTTAACCAAAAAAAGTATAAGAATAACTTTTATTGTAGAAGGAGATGATAGTTCTTCTACGATATCCACGGGATGACTTGGAGTGATTCTATTCCCACTTGCCGAAAACCACATGGCTAACCTTACGTTTTTTTCTTAAATATTATAGGACGGTTAACGAACAAGTGGGTCTCCTGATGGTCAGTGATCACCACTGCCAATGGACAACGGTTGTTAAAAAGTGTTTGTTTGTCCACTTTGCTCGTCAAATCAAAGCAACGGATCGCCGTGATATTGCATGAAAACAAGACTGCATTCTCTTCCAGATAAAGTTCCCGTAGAATGCGCGTATACAAAATCGCAGTCTGAAAGTTGTCATTTACATAAATTACTATACATAGGGCGCACTGTAAGTTTCCGGAACTGGCCACTTACATAAACAATATTTAAAAATTTATTGCAACATTTGAAAATAGAACTCTTTGGCTGTAGAATGCAGTTTGTTTCATCTGACTGTCTTTTGTTTTTACCTTGTGGCGCCATTTAAAAAATTGTGTGTCTGCATCAACATGGATTTAACTCGGGAAAATTTTCGTAGTATGATTTTCTACGATTTTTAGTGTAATTTGACAGCTCAACAGAGCATCGCTCGGCTTAAAACAGCTTTTGGCAATGAAGCACCATGCAAGACAACTGTTTATAGCTGGTTTGCAGAATTCAAGCGTGGTCGTATCAATCTCAGTGACGAATCTCGCGATGGTCGGCCGTCCACCGCTGTGACCAACAAAAACATCAATGCTGTGCGCCGTATGATTGAAACAGACAGGCATGTGACCTACCATGAAATTCGCGCATCCTTAGAAATAGGCATGGGTCAAATACAATTAATCCTACACAAACATTTGGGTGTGAGAAAGCTGTGCTCGCGGTGGATCCCACACAACTTGACCGAGGCTCAAAAAACGGACCGCGTCACTTGGTGCAGTGCCATGCTTACCAGATTCAACGAAGGTGCGTCAAATTTGGTGTGGGACATAGTAACAGGTGACGAAACATGGATTTATTGCTACGATCCCAAAACAAAGCAGCAATCGAGCGTATGGGTCTTTCAAGATGAGCCGAAACCAACCAAAGTGGCGCGCGTGAAAAGTGCATCTAAGCGGATGATTGCTTCTTTTTTTAATAAAACTGGACACGTGGCTACTGTTGCTTTGACTGGTACACGACCATTTGTTTGCCGGAAGTTATTGACGAACTCCGTAAAAATAACCGTAAACGCCGTATCATCCTGCACCACGACAATGCTAGTTCTCACACGGCCAGACAGACAAACGACTTTTTGAAGGCGAAAAATGTAGAACTCATGAGTCATCCTGCATACAGTCCCGACCTGGCACCTTGTGACTTTTTTCTGTTCCCAAAAATTAAGAACCAATTACGCGGTCAACGATTTTCATCACCAGAAGAGGCTGTCGAGGAGTATGAAAAACACGTTTCAGAGGTCACCACAGAGGAGTGGCACAAAAGTTTTCAAAACTGGTTTCATCGAATAAAAAAGTGCATAGACGCCAAGGGAGATTATTTTGAAAAACAATAAATTAATTTTGTACCTTTAATAGTATTTTTTCATATTAATTCCGGAAACTTATAGTGCGCCCCTACAAGGTGACTTTTTTAACCACCAGTAAAATTTTTGGAGTAATTACAGTCCATGATACTGAATGAATGAATAAATGAAAAACTCTTTATTGCACCAATACAAAAAAATATCAGTAGATGAAGAATATTACATTCTATAAATAACATACTGAATATCAATAACATTTTATCGTGCTCTCATACAAAATTTGGCTGAGCGCTGATTTGTATGGGAAGATTTTTTTTTTAGTTTTTCGTTAGTCATTGTTATGGAATGTACTCGTAGTTCAGTATCATAAACTGAACTTGCTCTAAAAGTTTGGCTTGTTTAAACTGTCACCTGTATAAGCAAATAACTTGCTTTCACACTGTTTTGCTTACCAATCATTTTTGTTCTGACAGTGGCTTTTATTTCATTTTAGTTACATTTTCTACCATTTTTCCTTTAACCTAAAAATATGGTCAAATAAAAACAGTGGCTATTTATTTGGCAATAAACATGTGCCCCTGACCCGTGACGTGCAATCAGGGTTCGCCATTTATTATTAACGCATCAATAACTTTAATTCTGGCAACATAATTTACCGAGTTATATGTGCTCTTATGCTTGCCCTGAAATGGAATAGTTAAACAATATTTACCCGTAGATAGGTGAAAGTTTATAATGATAACGAATAAGCTAGAAATCTCAATTGTCAATTTGAATTCAATGCTGATGTTGACTTAAAAAAATATTTTTAGCTCATCAGGTAGATTATTAAAAAATATTCTATACGTATTTTTGTCTTTACTGTGATTAGCAAAAATTACAAAAATACAACGCATTTAAATTCCGCATGACGTCACGCACGATCAAGTATGATTTTACTTGACGGTGACGTCATATATAAAACTGAAACTTCGACGCGCTGTATGTAAGTATCTTTGTAAATTTTCAGTAATTTCATAAAATGAAAAATAAGAGTCCATTATTTTTGGATTTTTTTTAGCCATTCTGGTCCCATGATTGGGCAAAAGCTTCCCCTTTTTGTTTCCAATTACTTCTATTTTCATAATTTATTCTTTTTGGATAGATTATCCAAAAATAATGGACCCATATACTCATGGACTAAATGAAATACAATATTTTGGACCCAGACCGCATCCCTATAACCGAGTAACCAAAAAACGTAACACTATAATGATTGCAAGTGATAAATAACAGCATTACACGTCTCGTAAATAAGGCAATGAATTTAGAGACGGCTTTGACAATGGATGCTGAACATACGATATAAATTTTACGACTGTTTGTCTAATGGCGACTTCATTATCGAAGTCCTTATTAAAACATGTAATGAATAAGTATGACATTGTGTAGAGTTGAATAGAAGTTACTTTAAAAGTACACAAAAGTACCTTACTATGTCAGGTTAGGTGGCGCAAAATTGCAAATTGTTGTCATTATAATGTCCTGCGACCTGCAGAATTATTAAATAAATAAATATAAAGGACAATTTGAAAAAGAACATTTTTCAAATTTCCCTGGCTGGGAATCGAACCCAGAACCTCCGGAGTGGACTGCCGTGTTAACCACTACTACAGAATACATAAGAGTCAAACAGAATGGTATCTCACAGCGTCTCCCGCAAATTGGCGTCCCCGCACCTCTCCCCCGCACTTTGTGAGCTTTGACGGCTCCAAACCAGGGTTTAATTACTAGCCGCACGCAATACGCGACGTGTGTTGTCTTGAGAACTGTCAACCAATAGTAACCATCATGGTGAGAAGGTGCGCATATAATAATTGTTTATCCACCCAATACTCTAAAGAACGTATATTTCATACATTTCCAAATGATGAAAACAGGTAAGCAAAGCAACAATATAATTTCACGTTATTACCCAGCAACCATCTTGATATATATACCCTTCTCGCTCTCTCGCATTGGCGGGAGATACACAAGAGCGAGATTGTAACATTACCGGATTGCTAATAAGCAATCCGGTAATGTTACATAGGCTCCTCGCTCACAGGTAATCACATACACGCAAATGCCAACTAGATTTCCGCGGATTATAGTGCTAAATGCCATTGTTGACAATGACAACTTGACATGCTGAGTGTAAGCGTGATAAACATTTGTTTATTTTTATTGAATTTATTTATATAATTACCGTATAGTTTTGCGCCGAATATGCAAATTACTATATTACAATAGTGAATTAGTGAAATTAGTGCGTTACAATATAAATGACTCAATAATAATCAGTAAAGTGAACTATAGGTGAAATGGACAATGGACATAATGAAAAATATTTGTAAAGTGATATTACGTAGCTGTTTCCGACTTTTCTGTAACATTTAATACATATAAAACAGAATATTTTTTACGTCATAGTGTTCGCAAATCTTCCGGTATGGAAAAATATAATCGTAAATATGTTGAACTCGTTAGTAGGTAAGTATTAAAATAATTCTGCGGTGCGACCCTAAGTATAAAACTCACACATCGACGTGTGTACAGATAAATTGTTTCGTTTGTAGTAGTAGTAGGTATATATGTTACTCTAAATCAATGGAGAGTCCTACCAGTGCCACTACGCCACGAAGGTCGTCAATTATAAGTAATAATACGAAAATAAAACAAAACATTGTTATGTAAACAATCCTAATTATGCCTATCAACCCGAAGGAATATTATTAATATGATTTTAGCCTTGTAGAGGACTTACAGGATAAATGTTAGCTCTAAATTATATTTATACTCATACCTACCCACGTATTCAATTCATTATAAATATCACAGCAGGTACCTGATAGTTATATTATGAAAATAATCCATAATTACTTACTAGTATGCTGTGCATTCTCAACTTTTCCAAAAAAATAATAACACTGGCCAAGTGCGTGTCGGGCCACGCGCAGTGTAGGGTTCCGTAGTTGCGAATGCCGACCTAGAGTTCACGCCTTACGGTTTAACGGCTAAAAACGAGTAACTGAAGAAAGAGTTATAAACTCTCATTTCACAAGGGAAATTAGAAATAATATTATCTATTCTAGAACTTGTTTCACAAAACTAACAACTGTTTTATTCATTTTCAATTGAATTTGAATGAAATTTTCCTTTTCTGAGAACATATTATAAATTGGTCGACTATAACTCTTTAATTTGTAAACCCTACTTAGCTCTGATAGTTTCCCTTTTAACTTTGACCACAGAATAAGAACCAGTACTCACGTACAGAAGTCTCACTCAGCAAAGAAATTCAAAGAAATATCCACTCAATGTGGTTAGCGATATGGTTGAATTTAGCTCACGTCAGAACTCAGCACCTTTTCGTTTAGATACCTATACATGTAATAGCTATCCTAAAAATAAATTGTTTTCAAGATTTTATTTTACCACTTTGTCGGTGTGATTAATATACATACCTTTTCCAAATTACAGCTTTCTAGTACTAATAGAGTAAAACCGTAGATAGACAGACATGGCGAAAATATAAGGGTTTCTTGTTTATTTCTACGAAACCCTAAAAAGGGCTACTTCGGCTTGATATCTTGTGTGTATTCCATCCATTTTACTTTAGAAGGGGAGGGTGTGTCCTTTATCTGTATCAAGGGCACACCTACGTAATTAGGCCTATAAAAACAACCTATCATTACAACCGTGTTTGCGTCGGCAAACTTACCTCGAAAACCCTTAATTGATCCCGACCTTACCATAATATCCTCTTTACCGTCCCTAATTTGATAACCAATGTTTTCATAAGAACCGAATTGTTAACATAACCATAAAATCAAAGTAGCACCATTATCGAAGAACCTGATACCCTTTACACATGTTGATGTAACGTGTAGGACACGACCTATATATAAAGGAACTGCGTAGGTACTGGATAAGAGTTCGCCAATTTAAAGCAATTGTCTTCATTGGCCAATTCTATCACTGATAAAAAATACTTACTTATTTAATAGGTATACTACTCATATAAATCAGAAAAATAAGTATGAAAATTTAATTCGTATTTTTTTTAATGTATTATTTCATATGTACATATAGAATTTAGTTTTAAGTAAACTTTTAACTTTAATTTATTTTATTCCTCGATCCCTAAAAATCTTCGTAAATTAATTATATATTTTTTTTGGAAGAATGCTGATAAAAATATTTAAATTTAAACAGAGTCGAATTTCTATTTTCTGAATATTACATTTTTGTACAGTACACTGGCTGGATATCATCCATGACAGCATACGCGAATTTACGCAGTGTCTTCTCGTCTTAAATACGTCAGTGCCTCAAGACAAAAGTGTATCATCAATGTGTATAACCAGTAATGACCTATGGCTCTGAAACGTGGTCCCTTACTATGGGTCTCTTATGAAGGTCGCTCAACGCTATCTCACTATGGAGAGGGCTATGCTCAGTGTATCTTTACGTGATCGAATTAGAAATGAGGAAATTCGTACGGAAACCAAAGTCACTAACATAAATCCCAGTGGATTAGCTCGTTGAAGTCACAGAATACAGTAAGAGTAAACAGAAGGGACTCTTCTAAGGTACGCGCAATATACGTCCCCGTTCCCCGCACCCGCACCTCTCCCCCGGTTCTTGACGGCCAACGTGAGAAATCGAGGCGAAAACGGGGGAGAGATGCGGGGACGGGGAACGGGGACGCCTGGGTGACGCATATTGCGCGTACCTTAGGAGTTTCCGGCCTGTGTTGAAGTGTCAGTAGGCAGGACATATAGCACGACGCACCGATGGCCAATGGGCCAAAAAGATTATTAAATGGCGAACACGTACTGGCAAGCGAAGGGTAGAATACCCACCCACAAGATGGTCAGACGATTTGACCAAGGTCGCTGGAAAGCGATTAGATGCAGGCCGCTCTAGATCGGTCATTTCGGAAATCCTTGGGAGAGCTGTAACGATTCGCAAATTCGCATTCGTTAATTTCATTCTCAAATAATTTTTATCACATATAAAGCTGGAATTCGATTCAATAACTCCTTGTACTTCCTCATAGTCAAAGATTCATTGTTCACTCGTTCCCAGGAACTGTTTATCGAATAAGCAAAAAATTGACCGTAGCTCCGTCCTATTTCATAACGTTTGGGCTGTCCCTTTTCAAAGTCATAAACATTGTTTTTAATGGAGGCGGCGAAGCACAAAAAATAAAACTTAAACAAACAATTCGCCAGATTGCAAGTTTAGTGGGTGCAGAGTAAATTATTACTGTGTGATAAGAATTTGTAATCGTTCACAATTTTGAGTCTATTTATAGACCATCCGTTTGTTTATATAATTTCATTATATTTTATATTAAATTGCAATATTTATGATGTATGTATGTATGGTCGTACATAATATCAAAAATCATCTGAGTTCAATTTTGTATGGAAAATGATAAGAAATCATTATCACGTCTTTATTCTTGATGGGATGGACAAAGTCCATAGCCGTGGGACCCAAGGATCACGTTTGATGTAATGATGGACGCTAGGATGAAGAGAGAAATCAAAATAAATAAATAAAGTACAAAGAATTTTGTACAAGATTATGTTAATTAAATCTAGGTCACAGATAAAAATTCTAGATTGTCTGAGTTCGTTCCTCAGCAAAGAAAAATCAAAACAAAACAAACTTTCGTATGTTTTGAAATAACTATAAAGTTTATACATAATTTGTTTGTAATGGTCAGTTTACACTGAGTTTCTTAGTATTTTTCCTTTGCCAAAATAAAAGAAGGAAATTATGCTATATTGTAATCAATTATTCTATTTATTTTCATACAACACTTTTATGGTCTTGTATACATCTATTACATAAATACTACATATAAATTTAGCATCTAACTTCATTAGTTAAAAGAAAATGGACAGGGCTCTGTCAAGTCGTTGGGTTAAGAACGTGAAAGTCGAACTCCGGCGCACATGACGTGGTTTGTTATCGCTAGGATGAAACTAACACGAGCTCCAAAGCAGCATAGCTGAGGACGCAACTGGGAATATGATTAGATGGAGAAGAAAGTATTTCTGTTTACAGAAATAGAATAAAGATAGATATTTTATTATTATTTATCAATGTAACATTTGTTGCACTATAATCTGTGTATGGTTTTGTATGTGAAATCATATATAAACTCCTTTAATTTCTACATTTATATACTTCCTAATAAACTATTATTTAGATATATTTTAATATATCTTTACTTTGTCAAAATTATGGGTAAATAACTTTATTTTATCCATTAATCATTAATGTTTCACTATTCATATAATTTTATATGAAGTAAAAATAAATTTAAAAACTTTTATCTAGACATAGATATATCTAGATTTTAATTATCAATTTACAAAAAAACATAATAAGTTTATTAAAAATCTACATTCGATCACCCAAACTGATGTTGTCTAGGACTGGTTACGTCATTGTTTTTACAAACTACCTGGAATTGGTTTGAGGCGGGATTCAGCGGACAGCGAGCTTGTTGGGTTCGGGTTCCGGTTTTGTATGCATTGCTAGTTTTGTAAGAACATAGTTTCGTTTGTTCACTTTAGAACAGGCAATGTATGTATACAACTAAGTTTGAATGCAGTTTATGATGGCATTCTCATTTCGGGGTAAGGTTCCTTTCAACGGGACTGGTAGACGGGAGACGAAGGGGTATTCATCATCGGGCGGCCGGGGCGTGCAAACGTTCTGTAGGGAGATGGAGATTTTTACGTCGATGTAATATTTTTAACTCAAGAAAAGAAGAAGTCGTTTGAAGAAAAAGTGTGGGGAAACGAGAGTTTGACAAAATAGGTCGCTTTATCTTTCTCGCGGTGTCCCTTGATTGGTTTTAATTAGGAATATAATGGTAAAATGTATTCCGAAATTAAAATCTTAGATTGTTTGAATTTTTGTTATTAATAAATAATTTAGTTTGTCCCTAGTAAATTTTAATAAGTTTAATTAATAGTTTTGGTTTAAAATCAGTGCCAATCGTGTTGATTTCAAGAGGTGAAGTGTTCGACATTGAATTTTCAGAGATTCTATGTCGTTCAATTTCGTCTTTTGATGTCAAGGATTTTGGTGTAAATAATATTTGAATTTTAATATTTTGAACTTTGTTTCTATTTGGGGCTTAATGGTCAAACTCATCGTTAATTTCTATTATCTTTGGTCTCGCTAACATGAGGGCTCTCTGAAGAAATAGAAATTCTAGGTAAATTTCCAGATTTGTAGCGGTTCTGGCAGGATTGGTTTGTTTCAAAAACAATTCTGTGTTAGCTACTGGTTTTAACAATCTGAACTTGCAACATTAATAAGGAGACGCGTCCGGAATCCGTGTGTTGTTAATACATATTAAGGTTGCGAGAATTAGTTGTTGAAACTATCCAATTAGCTTGGTTAGTATTAGACCAGTCTAGACTCCCCCTTCCCTATGGAGTTGTAGATTGGAACCGACGGGCGATAGGTAGGTCGGCTGACCCTGGCCACTCCGCGAAGTCGTTAGCAGCTAGGGGAAAAAGGACAGTTTCGTTCTAATTCCACCACACACCAGAGTAGGATTCTCAAATTAGGATTTGTAGGCAGGTAAATTTTAGCTCAGGGCGAGAGAAACTCTCTCAAAACTTTTAGCTTTAGCTTTAGGGAACTTTCTCTTACACCGGAGTCTGTTCGATACCTAGGTACACTAAAATTGATTCTTACACCGGAATCAATTCCAACACACACACACACATTTAGTGGGAATGGGGTAGTCTTTTACACAAGTAGCTTTAGCTTTAGGGAAGATAGGGACCGTTAGGTTAGACTAGGAATTACATTAACTATGCCAAAAGTTAGTGTAAAATAACTTTAACAAAAATATCTTCATTAACTATGAAATATGATTGATTTGTTCAATAGAACGAAACTTTAACTATTGTTAAACAATTTTAACCAACTTATGTTCATAAACTATGAAATATTTCTAGTTTGTTCAGTGGAACAATTTGATTTGTCTTGGGAATGCTGAGACATGAATTCGGATAAATCTGAATTACTTCATCAATTATTTGTTTGGACTTATCTGGATGAGAAATGTACTGTCATAATTATTGGGTGATGCAAAGCAAGCCCTGGCTAATTATCTTTATGCAAAAGCACAAGAGAAAGGCCATATTCTTCGTTTGTGATGGTGCAAATCAAGTCGGAAAAGTCTGAATTATTTTATCATTTATTTGGATTTGACTGGATGGGAAATGTAGTCTCACATATTGGGTGATGCAAAGCAAGCCCTGGCTTTTTATCTCAATGTTGATTCACGAGAATAAGGCCATACTTCGTTTGTGAAGATGCAGACCTGTTCGGGAAAATCTAGATTTATTTCATCAATACGTTCCTTAGCACATGTAGAAATCATGTTTGGAATGTGTCCTTGGTTAAAGGATTTATATGAGAAAACCAACAATTTTGGAATTATCCGAACTGCTTTTGAGTCAAAGCAAATCCATGACATGTTTGATTTATGTCCGCTGAATGAACTAAGTCTTACGACTTATAACTTAGCATTCTGAATAAGAGTGCCCTACCTATTATAATTTGATCTTTCAAACATGGAAAATTCATGTTGAATTGATACTATTTCTTCAGAGGAACTTAGTTGTTCGAAACAATTATAAATTTATATTTTTAGTTTCTTCGGAGACTAATCTATGGTTTTAGTAAAGATTCTTAACCATTTACCTATTTAACTATTGTAAAGATAGCAGATTATATATCTTGCTTTGATCATCTTCTATATTTATTTTAATATCAATGATATTAAACAGTTCTTTCATACATGGAAAAGGCATGTGGAACTGATAAATTCTACATACAAAATACCTAGAAGGTAATACTTCTAATGAAAAAAAAATATTGGTTGTGAATATTTGGTTTCTTTGGAAGCTAAATTATTGGTACTATTTAGTTATTGAATTGAATCGTATTGACAAAATTCTACTCTGTAAGATTTATTTATAATCTGGAATACCTTCTTACTATTTCTATTTATAAAGTCTAAGGTTTTATAAATACTATATTTACCATTCGTCAAACTAAAAAACATTTTACGATCAATTCGAATATTTTACCAACTATAATAATTTCTATTTATTTGAATATTGAATAGAAATTGAATGAAGTACTAAATTAGGTAAATAGTGTTTAAATCTAACACATCAATAGTAGCGGATCGTAGGTACGTTGTATGATTTGACCTACTACTACTACTACTGACAAGACAGACTACTTATATTGTTGAGTAGTATACTCTTAAAGTATTTAAGATACCAACCGATTTGAAGTAATGATTAAAATCATAGCTCAGTCCGGAACTATGTAAAAATTACAGGTTCTGAAGCGGTTGATATCGCTTGGCAAGACTTTACTTGCGTCCTCTTCTATGTCTCTAGCCTGTAAAGGCTCATTAAACTTAAATATATTTGTATAACAAATATCTGAGCACTATATTTGCTGTCCCAAGGCAGGGAGGATGCCCTAGTCATTTGGATGAATCCTACTGAGGTAGCGGCTGGCGGAGCTGCCTCTTTTAGCCATATAAAAACAATACTGAGCTTCTAATTCATTATATCTATATATTTTATATACATAGATATATCTACATATTTATAAGGCGAAACATACTTAAGGTCAAATCTAACTAAGAAACAAACTTAAAATATAATTCAAATTTTGATTATATAAATCTCTATGATACTTATATTATTTAATACATAATAAAATAAACACTATTCAGTAATTACTAAAATTAATCATACTAAATAAATTATTTACTTCAAGAACTTAAACTACAGTTTCCCGTTATTTAATACTTAAAGCTAAAGTCAATTACGCTATCGACTTTCTTAGGACTTATATCAAACACTAGGAACTCTAAAAACTAACATAACAATAGGTTTCTCAAATTTTATACTAGGATTTATATCATCTACTACCGATCTCAAACTCAAAATAAATAAATTTACTAAATATAATTTTAGGGTGTTCTTATTAGTTTGTCACTAAATAAGTCCTAAACCAAATAAAATTTAGTTAATTTTATAGTATATAAAAATATATAATAAGTAGATAAATCAAACGTGTTACAGCTGAATTTAGGTTGCTATTCTGAACAACTTGGGTCCTCCATTAGATAATTACAGCCAATACACTAATCAGTCACAGCTATGTTCAGGATGATACAGAAAACAAGATTTTAAAATAATAGGTTTGTTAGTATCCAGATAGTTATTTATAGTTAAGTTCTAGATAAAAATTATAGCATAATAGGTTTTAAAAAAGACTAAAAATAATAAATCATTTGCTTATTAGGACATATAGGTAATAGGTAATTATAAGTTTTGTCCTAGACTATAGTACCTAGGTCTTCAAGGTTCGGATTAACTAGGTTTAACTAAGTAAGCAAAAAAAAAATAGAATTTTATTAGGTAGGTTAGCCGGTTGTTACAGAGCCCTATGTCAAGCAGTGGATGTTACGCGGCTGAAATAATTATGATGCTGATGACTCGATATTTCATTGGAATTTTAAATGTATAGTTTATCTAGTACCTTGGCGACGTAGAGGTCGTCGTCTAACCAAATAACACACGATTTTTTCCAATCTCAACCGTATACCTGGATGTGTGAAATATTAATGAGATAGCTGGCCATAAGGGGTTAGGGTATCAAAGTATTGCCTTCGGGTATTTCGGAACTCTGCTCTGGCTGAAAAATATTACATGAAAGCCTTATTGACTATTCTGTCAATTATTTGATTTTGAAATTTCTGTTTCATTTACGTCTTTCAGTGTTGCGGTAGGTTGGGGGCGTTCATCCGTTAGAATCGCGCGTGTACGTTATATAATGTTAATATCTTGACTTAGAACTAAACACTTCATTGTTTTATCTTCAGGCGGAAATCGTAAATTTTGACGCCAGCGCGATTCTAACGTATAAAAGCTCTTAAGGAATTAAAGTTATTTTAGGTTAGGTAGGTACCTAAGTATTTCAAAATCTGTTAGTAAGCTTTTCGTAGTGTGGTAGCTTTAAATGGTTTTTTTTTTTCAATTTATAAGAGAAAATATTATCATACTGACTTATGTCCTAGGAATAGAACTGCTGCGTTTAGAGGAAGTTTCAGATATGCTGCGACTAGATGTTGGAACAATATACCTCCTCCTATCAGAACTCTCAATAGTAAAAAAACCTTTAAAGATAAATTAAAAGAACATCTATTGAACAACCAATCAACATAGTCGCAGCATAGATGACAAAAATTTAAAACCATTTGTTAAATGTGTATTTTTTTATTTCGTGTTTCTATTTTTATTTTATTTTTCTTATTATCAGAAATTTTTTAGGCTAGTTTTTGGCATCCACGGAAGACCAGCGTCGCGGCTAAAGCTTCGACATATGCTGAGTGGAGACCAATTTGGCAACTTTATTTTTTATTTTAAGTTTAAAAATGTGTTGTGCTAAATGTGTTCTTGCCAAATAAAGATTTTTTCTTTCTTTCTTTCTTTATATGCTACACGTCTTTGTTAAGGCGAAATGCCACCCAGATTTTGACGCGTTTTACCTGCCAGCAAAACCAATGCTTTAAAGTTGAAAAAAATATTTGTTAGCAGAAGCCAAAACACGATTAATATAAATTTTCTCGAAAGAAAAATCGGAAAGTTACCTCTAATTCTGCAAATTGAGATAAAATTCTACAAAGTCGCTTTAGAGAACCAATCAGTTTTTTTGTTATAATTAATTATGAGTGTATTTTTAGTTATTTTTAACAGTCTTAACTATTTAATAATTTATGAATAAGCAGAAGTACATTTTTATGAAACAACCTTATAAATATATAAAAGCGAAAATCACTCACTCACTCATCACGAAATCTCGAAAACTCCTCAGCCAATGAAGATTAAATTTGGCGGGAAGGTAGATTGTAACTAGGAGACTTCCGCTAAGAAACAATTTTTGGAAATTCCATCCCTAAGGGGGTGAAATAGGGGTTGGCAGTTTGTATGAAACTTCGTAATTTTAAAAGTGAGATTCATGACATTTTTTATGTATTTTATTAGTTAGTAGTAAATAGTAATGCATATATTAGATTTTAAAAATTACATACCTATATAGGTGAAATAGGGGTTGCAAGTTTGCATGAATCGTCGTAATTATTGAAGCGAGACATATGACATTTTTGAATTAGTGCGGGCAAAAGCTAGTAAAAATAAATAAATAAATATATACGGACAAATCACACTGATTAAGCTAGCCCCAAAGTAAGTTTTAAACTTGTGTTTAGGGATACTAACTCAACGATACTATATTTTATAGTAAATACATTTATAGATAAACACCCAAGACCCAGGACAATTTGAAAAAGGCCATTTTCCAACTTGCCCTGGCTGGGGATCGAACCCAGAAGTAGTAGCTAGTAGTTTATATGTTTAAAATATGAATGTATTAAATATCGCGTTTATTTTCACGGTAAAACAGTCGCCCGCTCCTTAGTCAGATCAGACTGCCGCTACGCTCATTTCGCCTTTTAAGTTGTCGATTAGAGTCCAGTTTTCGGTGAATCTATATAAATAAAATAATAAATAATACTATCGTTACAAAAGTACACATTAAAACCACAGTATAATTGGTTAACGTTATGATTTATTACAGCATATCTCTTTAGAAAATAATGTCTAGACTTGGAATATTTTTAACCGACTTCAAAAAAGGAGGAAGTTATCAATTCGACTGTATGTTTTTTATATTTTTATGTATGTTTGTTACGCGATATCTTCGCCAATTGTGAACCGATTTGGATGATTCTTTTTTTATTTGAAAGCCTTTACTACCAAGTTGGTCCCAATTTAGTGAAGATATGATAAAGAGCTTTGGAGATATGGAAGAAGCTCCTAAAAAAAATTTAAGTCGGTGGTTTTTTTTGTTAAAAATTTAATTATTTATTTTAAAATAAACTTTTCTTTGTAAAATGTAAAAACTAATTTACTTACTTTTATCAGATTTTTCTCTCTATAACTCAATGAGATAACGTATACCTAAACAAATTTATTGTTTACGTTAAAAAACTACTTATTTTGATTTATGAACATACTTACTAGTGTAGGTTCTGTTTACCTCGTAATAGATCGAGAGATGGCACCAATTTTTGGTAGGTATTTGAGGCAAGCTGAAAACTTGTCACATACCTCTCCAATTATAATACCCCAATACGGAACTGCAGACCTGGCTGGTGAGTAGCGGGGCTAAAGCATCCTATAAATTTTCATTTTTTTTTTAAAGGAGTTTGAGGCAATATGCATTTTTTATGTTGTAGTTTAATGTTTAAAGAATAAAAAAGTCAATAAGCCAGACGATTTAATCGGGGCTTTGATATTGCCAGGCGCATGCAAAAGTATTTTTAAAAAAATATAAAAACGTATTCGAGGCAACTTGAAATTTTAATAGGGTATACTTATAACTAAAAAATAAGATTCTCTAAAAGATAGGTCATTTATATGGGACTTTCTACCTGCCAGGTAAAATAAATCAAAATGGTTAAGCCCCGCTACTCACCAGCCAGGTCTGCAGTTCCGTGTTGGGGTATAATAGGGGAGGTATGTGAAAAGTTTTCCAATTGCCTGAAATACCTACCCAAAAATTGGTGCCAGCTCTCGAACCATAACGTACCCTGTGATTAGTACGACGTACGTACTTCTAGTTTGAAAAACACAAAGGATTATCAACTATGGTAATAGAAAATAGTAGGTAAGTACTTATGGCAATACACCGGCTTACAAGTTACATGAAACATTAACTAAACGTGTACATTCACTATGTTTTCACCTAGGCTTTTATGATTTATATTATTTCCATGCTGGTCTGGGAGAAAAACTTAGAATGTGCCAGCTACTTCTCTTACCACGCAGATACTAAACGCCGCCAATCGACGGAATAGGTGAAAATGGAAATCATGTCAATAGGCGATGCGGCTAGCAACCCATCACTATTTTAATTCCTTTTTTTATTACGCTAAAAGTGGTAATTGGATTCCCTGGGCTCTATCTGCTTGGAATTGCAGGGCCCAGACTGCTCTGTCTGCACCATTAGGGAAAAAGATGTGACAGTGTATGAATATCAGTATTTTATTTCAAAAGTTTCATTACATTTTTGTCGTCAGTCAGCGCGCCGTGGTTCTCTTTTTAATGCAGGAGATAAAAGGTTTAATTTACCTATAACTTAGTTTCAGCTAAATTAAACCTTTTATCTGCTGCAAGCAACTTCAGAAAAAGAACCACGGCGCGTCATAAAAATAGTCATAAAGGGACACAGCTAGTTAAAAATTATAGTTAGTAACAGATTCGACTCTTTATGGGATGGGCGCAATCTACGAATATAGTAGGGCAAGCGTTTGTTCCCGATAAGTGACACCTTGGTGAGTACGCTGTACTCAAGAGGATTCCCGAGACGACCTCCGAGGTGGAATGGTTAAGGCCGTACCTGAATTTTCCGGGGTCCAGTGCTGCCCCCATTTAAAATAAATCATTTCAAACAAAACGGAGACATTATTTAACATTTTGCTACTACCAGTCCTATATAACCCTTCAAAGTATTTTAAGAACTACTGTTTACAGTTTAAAGTGAGAACGTTAAGCTTTACTACGCACATTTGCGAAAAACGGCCACTTTTGGCAAATGTGCATAGTAAAGCTTAACGTTCTCATTAAAAACTGGAAACAGTAATTCATAAAATACTTTAAAGGGCTATCTAGGACTTGGTAGTAGCTAAATTTTAAATGGTGTCTCCGATTTCTTTTAAATGATTTATTTAAAATGGGGGCAGCACTGGACCCCGGAAAATTCAGGTACGGCCTTAACACGCTAGACCGCTAATCCGGAGGTTCTGGGTTGATTCCCAGCCAGGGCAATTTGGAAAATGACCTTTTTCAAATTGTCCTGGGTCTTGGGTGATTATTATAAGCATATGTATTTATCATAAAATATAGTATCGTTGAGTTAATATCCCATAACACAAGTTCAGTTATCCCATAACGCGCGCTGTTTTTTTTTATTGATAAGTGTACCTTCAGTGCCACTCTTCAAGTTTTAAAGTTTAATATGTCTTCAAGTTTTATAAATCTACGTCAATACGTTAATCCAGTTCATTTCACATTGTAATTTGATACATTTTTGAATGACATTTAAAATTAATAATTTGTATTATACTGGTACCTACACGAGTTATCCTTCCATTGCTCTTCTTTTTATGAGTAAGTTAAGTGGGACACTTCCCATCGCCGGCGATTCAATAAAGTTGCTTATTGAAATAACCACACCTTGGTATATACAGTGTCATTACTGAAGCGTTCATTTATGACACATTTAACAACTTGACGCTATTGATATACCTAGATATAAATCTATAATATTAGGTCCTTACATATGAAATTGCCGATTTTCAATACTGGCAACTTTAAAATCAAATATCTTGCGTTTCATTAGGAATTCCAAATTCAAATTTATTTCGAAAGAAAGCCAGAAAAATATTGTTTTAAAATTCGTATTTCATTTGTTTTAACATCATTTGTTTGAGTTTCAACATTGCTATAACAACAACTATCTATGGACAAATTGAAAATTCGCGGTATTTACGAATACGAGTTCCACCGTGGCACCAGTGCTGCAGAAACGACTCGAAGAATTAACGACGTGTATGGACCAGGCACCACCACCAACATCTGCGTTTTTTAATAAAAGAAGCACGATTTAACATAAATTCAAAGCGAACAAACGATTTAAACTTTTGTCATTTTTACACTATAAAATTTTAACCATACACTTTGTACAATTGATATTTACACAATCGAACCATCTGGACGTTCAGTCATGTAAAAAGCCATGTCCCGGAAGGCTAGTCCGTCACTCAGATATGTTGTATGTATATAATATGTTGTATGTATAAAATATAGTATTTATTTTATACGATATTTATGTATGATCATTCAAAAGTACTTATTATTTCTGAATTGTTTCTATCTATTTTAAACGCCAACTATTCTATCAGTTTCTCTTCTCCTAAAGGTTGACAGGGAGAGAATGCTTTAGCATTAAGTCTACCTATTGTAGCTTTTGGCTCAATAAAGTTTAAATAAATAAATATTCTGGGTTCGATCCCCAGCCAGGGCAAGTTGGAAAGAGGACTTTTTCAAATATTCCTGGGACTTGGCTATTTCTCTATGTATCGTTGAGTTAGAATCCCATAGTAGTACAGGATACGAGAGAAGTCAACCTTCACGTATCTGCATAACTAATAGGTTTTTTTTTTTTATTTTTTTTATTAGAAATTTGAGTGCGTTTGACCTCTATCTAGCCTGATGGGAAGCTAAGATGAGGTCTAAGGTGTATCACGCAGACTCAAAAAATGCCTGTTCACTCTTGCCTTGAAAATCCCTAAATTATATGTATGGGGAAACATCGACGCAGGGAGGGAATTCCACACCTTAGCGGTTCGCACAATGAAGGAGGAGGCGAATCGAGAGGTACGATGAGGAGGAATATCGACCACAAATGGGTGGAATCCCTGTCCACGTCGTGTTGTCCGATGGTGGAATGATGGTTTGATACTAGTTTACAATTTCTCAATTTTTTGTGCTTAGCATAATTATGAAACTTGTTGTTTCTTTTAGATTTTTGTTTGCTAAATACGGATCTGATTATGATTTTTTTCTAGGACGTCATAATTGGAAGTATTGTTATAACAAATTTCCAAATTTTACCAATTTAAGCCTTTTTTTTTTAAATAAACTACTATGCATTGACTATACATATAATTTACTTTTATATTCTAAAATAAAAGATCACTGTTCTTAATCAAAATGAAATTTGATTTATCCTTCTATCATTCTTATGTACACAGATATATGAAATCCAAGTTGCTATAACATTTCTCATACTTTGAGCACCGTGCGAATTGTATGGCAATATACTGGCCTATGCCAAAACGCGAATAACCCAAATTCGTAAAAGAATTGAAAGTGATCTAAATGAATTGTACAATGGAAGGCTTGCACTAAAGTAAACTTAAATTAAAAAGTTTAAAAAAAAGTAATTGAATTTATAGTAAAATTTTTAAATTGGCAAAATTTACGAAAATTTGATTTTGACATGAGATATTTTAAAACTTAGACGTCTTAATTTTTTTTTGTAACCAGATATATGTTTTTTGTACTGAATTCTTTATGAAACCGCTGCAGGTATGCGAACAGCAAAAAAATTGTAAACTAGTGAATTATTATGGTTTGACTATGGTACGGTAGATCTTACTCCAAAAGTTGTTTTTAAAAAAAAAAACAAATTAAGCCCTAAAAATCATTGAAAACTCACAAAAAAGTAAAATATGGTTATGGATTATGGATATAAAATGGTTTATCTTTTTTTTTAAAAGGATCACTATATCGTATATTGATCGTAGGGTTTCTAAAAGTTTAAAATATGTACATATTGCGATTGTACAATCGCACAAGCAATAAAAGTCTACTAGGCAACTTAAATGTTTATATAACCCATATCTTAATTATTTTGACTCATGTTGATAACTTGTTGCCCGTGGCCACACAATTATATCAAAAATTGATTATTTCCAATAATATATTCCCAAACCTATTATGTACCTACTTATTTCATTGAATGTTATTTAAGAAATTTATCTATAGGTATGTATTATATTGTGTATACTTTGGTGCTAAAAATCTGTATATATATTAGGTTGGGGAAAAAGTATTTTCGCATATAGTATGTATGAACATGTAATAAAACCACTTTGGCTATACTATTTGTACCTGGCTGGTTTTGGTATCATTTAAAAGTTTAAATTTTAAAGAAGATAATTCCAAATTAAAATTAGGAAAATGCGTGATTTTCATTTGTTTTTCTTACCGTCAAGATGAGTGAATCTAATGAAGAAATTAGATAAATTTTAAAATTTTACTACCAAAAAGGTAAAAATGCAACGCAAGCCGCGAAATAATTTGCGATGTTTATGGACCTAGTGCAGTGTCTGTGAGAGTAGCACAAATTTGGTTTAAGCGTTTTCAATCCCGAAATTTTGATGTCAAAGATGCACGTCGCTCTGGTCGCCCTGTTACGGATAAAATGGATGCTATTTTTGAAAAAATGGAGCAAGATCGGCTTATCAGTAGTTACGTCGTAGCTGAAGAACTGGGAATTGAACACAAAACAGTTTTGGCGCATTTGAAAAACATGGGTACACAAAAAAGCTCAATATTTGGGTACCTCACGAGCTCTCTGAAAGAAACCTAATGAATCGTGTACTCATTTGTGATTCTTTATTACGACGTAATGAGACCGAACCATTTTTGAAGAAATTGATAACTGGTGATGAAAAGTGGATCACGTACGACAAGAACGTGCGAAAAAGGTCATGGTCAAAGGCCGGTCAGGTTTCACAGACTGTGGCGAAACCCGGGTTAACTCGCAACAAGGTGATGCTGTGTATGTGGTGGAATTGGAAGGGCATTATTCATTATGAGCTGTTACCACCAGGCAGGATCATCGATTCAGAACTCTAATGCGAACAACTGATAAGATTAAAGCAAGAAGTTGAGAGGAAACGGCCGGAATTAATCAACAGAAGGGGTGTGGTTTTTCATCATGATAACGCTCACCTCACACATCTTTAACAACTCAGCAAAAATTAAGAGAGTTTAGCTGGGAGGTGTTAATACATCCGCCGTATAGTCCTGACCTGGCACCTTCAGATTTCCACCTGTTTTGGTCTCTTCGGAATTCTTTAGACAGTGTCAGGTTAACATCACGAGAGGACTGCCAAAACTACTTGACGCAGTTTTTTGATCAGAAGCCCCATAATTTCTATAGCAATGGGATCATGTCCCTACCTATAAGATGGCAAAAAGTTATCGAACAAAATGGTACCTACATACTTTAGTTAAATGTAAATAAACTATATTAAAAAATGTTTTGAATTTTCATATAAAATGCGAAAAGACTTTTTCCCCAACCTATTATAATCATGGATATTATTAAGTTTGGAAAGATGTTCGATGATTGACGAGCAATATGAATGTTACCCGTTCACCATGACTAAACAACTGCCCACCCCATGTTAGAGCTCGATATGGAAGTTTCCAGTCATGGTTGTAATGGCTAACGATGGATAACGTCTTTATTAGGCTTGAATGTATCGTCAAAAACTATTTTGAATATATTATATATTATATTGACCATCCCGCACTACCTCATTTCCCATCACTTTTTCTATTTGAGCGAGGTTGCCTGGAAGAAATTGCTTAGCGACAAGGCCGCCTTTGCGCATTTCCTAATTTTTAAGTTAATTATGCCCTGTATTTTTCTGCAATAAAGGGTATTGAATTTAAGGCAGATATTCAGGCATCAAAAAATATAAAATGTATTTAACTTTATCAGTTCTTCCCATCAACCAAAAATGAGAAATGCATAGGTACTCGACATAGCTTCCATTAAACGAACTTTGCGTATATTTTTTTAAATATGAAAATTAATTCCAAGAAAAATACCAATGCTTCCGAAAAGGGAATGATCTAAAAAGGTCTTCACTGAATTAAATGACCGTAATGTACTCGTAGTATATTGCACGCCTCATAAGTGAAGCGCATGAGGTAGTGCTCTACTCTCGCCTTACAAAAATCAAGTGATTTTTTAACTAAATGTGTCTCTATTTATTTTCTATCGCACTTGTACAATAATATTTACACATAAATGTCAAGGAAAAGCACTAGTTTCAACATTTATGACATTTTTGAAAGACATTTTGCCTTTTAAATAAATAAAAACAATGTTTAATAAAATCATTTTGTGGACGTCCGTGTGTCTGTATGTATGGAAACTGGCGTGGTCACGATAACTCCCGAAAAACTTATCTGATCAAGTCCATTTTTTTTATACGCTTCAGTATTATCCAAAACTAAGTCCTTTCGAAGATCACGGTCTAATTTAATGTAGTTTAATCGTAATTTCAATTTAATTGTGAAAAATTAGATTATGAGGCGTGCACTTTTGGATTTTCCAAACTTATTTTTTCTTTACAATAGTAAATAACGTATTCCTAATAATATACTTCTTTGTTCCTTTTTCCGAAGGATAGTAATATTCTCTAAGTTTATGTATAAAGGGCATATTATGTTTGTCTATGCGCAGTCAAATACTCGTAAGTATACTAGCTAGATATTCTTGAAGTACAAATTGTATCGTAATTGAACATATCAAATGGGTATTATGCTATGAGCTACTTAATAGGCTCGTCGCAATATGTGTGTACATTTTATTGCACAATTGAGGAGCAAATAGACGTGATGAGATGATATTGGAATTGGCGACGTGCCCTCGACAACATGACATGTACCAGGTACGTACTGAAATGTTATACGAGTAGGTATAAATAACATACAGGGTGACATTTTTTACCACCAGCAAATTTTTGGAGCACGCTCAGTCCGCGATACTGAACTACTGTCCATAAAAACAGTTAACAAAAAAAAAAAAACAAATCAGCGCTCGGCCAAACCGATTTTTATGGGCGGACCTTAGAAGAAAGGTCTAAGGGGCGGACGAATTTTTATATCGATATAGAAAATAGTTCAATATCATGGACTGAATTTGCTCCAAACATTTAGCTGGTAGTTAAAAAGTCACTCTGTATTTGATTGATGATAAGAAATATAAAAAAACACTGGATGATAAATAAAAACATTAATCAAATTAATACTTTCTACTTTCTTTCATCATTCATCATCATCATCACGTCTTTTTTAGTATCCATTGCAGTGGCACGACCCACCTTGTACTGCCAGAGCTATACAGGGTTATTTTTAATTAACTTGCAACCTTTTTGGAGCAAGTTCAGTCCGTGATACTGAACCACTTGCCATAAAAACAATTATCGCAAAACGAAAACAAAATTTCGTCCTTCCATACAAAATCCATTTGGTTGAGCGCCGATTTATATGAAAAGTCGAAAAATTTTTTTCGTTTTCTAATAATTTTTATGGAAAGTGGTTCAGTATCACGGACTGAACTTGCTCCGAAAAGGTTGCCAGTTAATTAAAAATAACCCTGTCATATATAATAGCCAGAACAGTCAAAAGATTTGGCCTACACTCTCCACGCTGGCCAGACGGGTTGGGCTTTGGAGACGTCTCATTAATGTTTAGAAGCTTTGTTTAGCTTGTGTTTCCTAAGTCGCCTTTTACGACATCCACGGGAAGACTTAGAGTGGTCCTATTCTACTCTGCCGGAAACCACGCGGCTAACTAGAAATATACATAATATTATGTATTAAGAAACTGCAAACAAAGGGTTTGTTTAAGTGATAAAAAATGTCGTATAAAATAAATAGCTCAGGTGTGTAGTTTAAATATGTATATATATGAATAGAATTCCCTGGACGTTAATTTGCGAAGTGATCAGCGCTCTCACAGCACTCGCTTGTAAAGTTGCAACTAGTTAACTACTAGTTACCGTTATTGACTAAGGCTGGAACTGTCAAAGTTGGTTATTTTTTACACTTGAACAACTTTACTCCAGGATCACAGGGTACTTAGTTGGACTGAAAGTATATGCTTTTCGACAGAGAACAGCAAAAAAACTATAATGGAAGCCTCAAATCATTTCAAACAGAAAGTTTAAGACTAGCACTATATAGCAGTTTGCCTAAATCACATAGGCGTTAAGTATTTGAATCAAACTATCTAAGCAGGTACATCAATAAAAAAGACCAGCTACATTCGAGCCGGGATACGCATGAGATATGGTTTCGTTGTCACCGGTTATCATCGATACACACCACATCATGGCATACAATCAATCTCCAGTAGCAATACGCTATTTTGCAACAAGTCAAATCAAATACTTTTTTCTTAACTTGAAAAACAAACTTTTTCTATGGGATTTGTATAAAATATCGATTTATGACGGCCTAGTTCCTTGGAGTCAAATAGCGCTCTTAATATCCGTTTTTCTGCAACGTTCAAAGTGGATGTGATCAATGACAAGTGGCATTATTTTGTGACGTTTTATTCTATTAACAGTGCCAAATAATTTAGTATTTGACCCACTAAAATACCCAATTTTGAGCGGTACTGCAGCTTGTATTGTGTGTGTGTAGACGTATTGTGTTACAATCTGCAGAACAACACGTCTACACACGTAACAATCTGCAGTAGCAGATTCTATGCCATGTTTTGTTGGGTGTTACGCTCTGACGATTTTAGATGCTCTTCGCCTGTTAAAATGCAACTGCTTCTACGAGTAAGTTGTTTATTATGTTTACGCTAAGGATTTTTAACAGAATTTCCCAAGTACTTAGATATATATATTTTATTTTATTTTATTTATTTATATATAGGGACAAATCACACTGATTAAGCTAGCCCCAAAGTAAGTTTTAAACTTGTTTTATGGGATACTAACTCAACGATACTATATTATGTGATAAATACATATATAGATAAACACCCAAGACCCAGGACAATTTGAAAAAGGCCATTTTCCAACTTGCCCTGGCTGGGGATCGAACCCAGAACCTCCGGATCAGCGGTCTAGCGTGTTAACCATTACGCCACGGAGGTCGTTAATATATTTTATTAGGTCGTTAAATTAGTTTAGATATATTTTATAAATAAGGCGACTATAAGGCCCAGTTTCTTTGATCGTCTTTGCAAAGGTACTATAATTTAGCTGTCTACGCGCATGAAAGATCGTCTATTTTCATGTGATTCATTGAACAAATTAATTTATCACGGGCCTATAACGGCTCCCGATTAAGGTTATGGAATAAATTCTGCTAGGAGGTGTCACTCGGGTGATTGATTATAAAAAAATATCGCCAATTGTTTGCTCCCAATAATATAGCTGTAGTTCAGTGCTGTCTAGACGAATATTTACCAACCACATTGACGAACATACCTAAATATTCAAGGCGAGTAATTTTATAAGTCAAATTCTCACTGGTTTCACTTCAGGCTTTGGTTTGTCTTTAGACAGGCATTATGCAACATCCATAAACATCCGAAACTCCCTGTCTCTAGCCTTTTTTATCCAGTTGTGGTGTAACTTGTGACCAATTGCCGTCTAAAGTTGTCAACTTTTCTTTTCGATATCTCGCTGGGTCTCCATTCTAGCGCTTCTAGTCATTTGCTTATCGCTCTCTCTATCTCATCTCAGCGTATTCCCAGTTGCATCCTCAGCTGTAATACTGCGAAGCCCGGTCCGCTTTCCGGCTTATTCTTCTCCACTTTGCACGGTCTTGAGCATCTTAACACCATTGGCACGCATGTCATCCTTGACGACGTGTAGCCAGAATTTTTTGGGGCTACCTCGTCTGTCGGATCCCGGCGGACGTGGCATGGCTATTCATTTGCATATTGCCCATACGCGGTATCTGTTCAAGAGTATATACTTTTGAACAGGTTTCGGCAGAAGAATAATCTATTGCAAGAAAAGGGAAAGTATGTATTATAATTTATTATTGATGTTATTATATATGTACTTTTTTACATCCCCACGCAAAACTCCATCGTCTTTTCCTAACTGATCCTTTCACATACTTGGTTAACTGAAAGAGATCCCCCTACTAGGATAAGTCAGCCTTGGTACAAATTCTAATAATTTGTAAGTCTGTCCGTAGGTCTGTACCTATATTTTTTGTGCAATAAAGATATTACAAACAAAATGATGGGCTGATTCAAAATTATTTTCAAATTCCACTTATTCAAAAATATTAGAGTTGAAAACTTTCGATATGAACTACTGTCATCCCTGGAGTAGAGTTGCCAGATCTGCGAGTTAAAACTTCTGCGAACGTAAACCACTCGCTTAGAAACTAGTTAGATAGTAGTTACTGCCATTGATTGCGAATAAACTATCTTTAGTAAGACCACTTTGGTACTGAGGGAAAGATTATTATAGATTAATCTTGTAATAGATTTTAAAAGGAGCATTGGCTATGGCTAGCTTATAGAAGTAAATACCTAATTAAATAATTTATTACATTTATTTCCGTGCTTAGATTAATCCGTGATTATTATTTTGTACCCGTCGTATTTTTATTTCATTTCATTTTTGACCTTTTTAGAGAATTTGTATGGAAGTCTGAACAAAAATACAAGGTTTGTGTGTATAAGTAGGTAGGTATATTCAATTTTTATTGTGAGATATATTTGCGAGCTATTTTGTTGGTTTATACTCGTATGTCATATTTAGCGCCTGTATTCACGAACACGGTTTCAACATGAAACGGGGCGCGGGCCGCGGTGCCATTTATGTATGGAACCCAATAACCTGTATAACATGAAGCCGGCGCGAGTAAAGCCGGTGCCGGCGCTAGCGACGCATTTTCATGTAGGTACACTGTACAAATTTGTATGTAGCTCCATATATAATTGGCGCCGCGCGCCGGGCCGGTGCCTTACCGTGAAGAAACCATGCTCGTGGACACAGGCCCTAACTCACATTGTATATTTATAGGTACTTATTTATTATGTCGTGCAGTGACATACTCCTAAGTACACAACAAAACACTTTAAAACATTCATGTAAGGTGTATAATAACTTCGCATATTTTCAAACTTGAGAGTACTTAGTTCATCATAACAAACATTCCTTGACATCTTACAATAATATTTACTCTTATTTTTACAATTCATTGCTTGAAGTAAGTACCCTCGAGTATGTCGCAAAATCACACGTACAACTTTTTACGTGACTGGTGTAAATTGTCACCAATACAAAATCGAATTGCTGTTTGTTTTTTTTTTATTTGCCCTGATTAAAGAAAACACAGAAATCAAACATTGAAAGTGCCAAACGAACAACTTTTCATTTCAAGAACCTAGCTAAAATATCTAAAAGATTATTCGTGAATTTCATTGCAAATTTAAGCTTTCAAATCACTTTTAATTACTACACGACAAACGCCAGTGCTTAATAAGGGTTCCGTACAAAAAATGATAAAACGGAACCCTTATAGGATCATTCGTGCGTCTGTCTGTCCGTCCGTCTGTCACAGCCAATTTGTTCCGAATCTACTGGACCGAATCAGGTGAAATTTGGTAGGATGGTGTAATCCTATGACCCAAACACATATTTGCAAAGTAATTTTTTTTTTTTAAATAAGGGTCATTTTCGGGGAATAAATTAGAAAATTGAAAAAAAAAGTTTTGTAAACCTTACTGTGGCATATATCAAATGAAAGGGCTCATTATGAGGATTTCAAATATATTTTTTTTATAGAAGACGAAAATTTACCATTCCCCCCCCCTGGTCTCCGAAACTACTGAGCCTAAAATTTTGAAAAAAATACAAAATATAGTTAATTGCTTGTAGATTACAGGAAAACCTATAAGAATTCAATCAATTGTACGTAACCCTCTCTGTGCCGGTTTTTTTTTACGAATATTTACGTCTATTTCTTTAGATACCAATGAAGTCGTAGGTTTAAATGATTTTATACCAAGAACAATAAGCTTTAAAATTGCTATAAACTTTAAAATGGCTAAGCATGTCTGTATTCTGAAACTACGAGTAGTTATGAGAGAATGACTAATTTCTTGAACCACATAAAAATAAATTCAACCGAACACTTGGAGATATGAAAATGGTCATAAGACGCTTTTATGTAGGATGATAGGTATGTTATTGATTCATCAGTCCTACTCGTTAAAAAATATTTGGTACCAAAAAAAGTATAACAACTTTCCTCATTAAAAATAAAACATATCATCCCACATTAAAGCGTCTTATGACCATTTTCATATCTCCAAGGGTCCGGTTGAATTACTTTTATGTGGTTCGCCTGAAGGGTCTTTTAAGGGTATATTTATCCTGGATTTGGTGGATAACGGATGATGATACTTCCGATGCTGACGTAAAAATACTCGGTAACACCGATGGATATAACGATGGGATAAGTATCGGTTTTCGGTGTTGTGATTTTGTGGAAAAGTGGTTGTTGTTCAGGGGTAACATTCCTTCGATCTATTGTGACGATATTTATGGCCGATTATTTACGATATTTAAGGTCAAGAAACCTGTACAGTGCCAAAAGTGGAAATTTTCCGCAAAAATGCTAAGAAAATCTTCACGTTCACCAATATTTCATATAATAGTTTGAATGGATATAGGGCTTCACAAAGACAAAATTTTAAAATGATATCTCCGTTTCTTTTGAAATAATTTATTTTAAATGGGGGCAGCACTGGACTTCATGTATCCCCTTTAATTAATTACGTCAAAAAAAACCTCGACTGTCATGAACGACATCTAGTGATATACGTAGCGCCAGCTATATATATGTTAGAGAAAGCCCTGAATTTCAAACGTTAATCCCCAATAACTTTTAAACTGCTGAACCAATTTTCATCAACTACGAACCACTGCAAGAGAACTTGCTTTTACGTTTAAAACCGCATCGAAATTGGTCCATCTGTTCGAACGCTACGATGCCACAGACAGACCGACAGATTAGCGTCAAACTTATAACACCCCTCTTTTTTGTCGGGGTAACCCCCGAAAATAGGATTCAAAATGTCTTAATTGCTACGTTAGTCTATTTAGCTTACTGCACCTACACATCATCATCAGGTCTGTTTTTTAGTCTCCACTGCACGACCCTCTGTACTGCCAGAGCAATACTTAGCCAGAGTAGCCAGAGGATTTGGTCTACACTCTCCACGTTGGACAGACGGGTTGACTGCCATGGTGTATAAATAAAAAGTACTACGGCTAAAATATAGAACCAAATTCTACACTATGTTCCTTCTTTACGCTAGCAAGTTTCAATCCGTTTTCTACACCATATTAATATTTAGTGTCGATCAACAATATTAGTCAACCATGTTTGAAAAACAATATCGTGTAAAAAGACATCAGCACTTGGTCACATGATGTAAGCTGGGTTTAGTACTTATTAAGCCCTTCCCGCTTTATGGTACCCCGTACCCTAGTAAACATCACACGCCACGCCCTTGTGATTTGAATACGACCTTTGAATACGACCTCTTTGTTGGTTGTAGTTCAGTCGAAAACCTTTAGTTTTAAACTTAGCTCTACAGTAGGTTATGTAATAAATAAGTATGAGTCAAGTTTAATTTTAAGTGTCAATTACTAAACTTTGGAGATATCATGCATTGACATAAATATTGCTTAGGCGATGCTTCAGTCTTCTTCAGTCAGATTCTTCAGTGCTTCAGTGATTTTCCTTGATTAGTTTTTAGACTATGGGATGCTTACGTTAAGCATTGACATATTATTTACAAAATCTTCTATTTAATTATTTTTTGAACAGGTATATTATTGTTCGTATTATATCACTATTATTTTACTATTCCCGTGACCCGCTTATTAATTTGCTGCCCTATAACATTTAAGAAAAAACTGTCCGTAGTATAATTTCAAATCAAAATTATGTCGTGAGTACAATGGTTTTTCTCATATTAAAAAAATAAGTTTCGTCTAAAGAAGTTTTCAATTCAAAAATTGCTGGCTTAATGGAAGTCCAGAATCCCCACCCACTCGTCATTTGGTGTTTATGCAATACTTGAACGGTTTCTATAAGTATACAAAAAATACCAATGTTGAAAAAAACTCAAGGTCTGTGGAAAAAATATCTAAATTACGATTACATTTGATATCAATTTTATATCATCATCATCGTCATCAGCCCTTATAGTATATTTGTATGAAGGCCTGCTCCATTTTTCTCCAACGTTTGTGGTCTCTGGATTTTGCAAGATGAATGAGAAGAATAAAGTTCAAATTGACAGCCTATAATATTTACATATTCAAGTAAAACCGGGACGTACTGGCGATATTTTAAACGAAATAAAAGTTATAAAAAAGAAAAGATTTGAAAAGAAACATAACTGCTTTTCTACACAATTAAGTAAATCGTAAATTGTAATTTGCTTTGTTGTTGAAGAATAATCCCCAAACAGTATGTCTAGAAACTTTCTATTATTGAAAACTCCGAATAAAGTTTGTTTCTCGAAAACAGTGTAACTTTAAAATGTTTTATTCTGTAAAATTAATAACTAAAGAGTAACACTAAAGTTGCATCGTGTTTTATTCATAAATAAAGGCAAGGGTTGATTTTATTTATTTTTTATAGTGGAATTTATTGTTATGATGTATTTATATTTTGTACTATGTATTTTTATATTTTACTTTTTATAGACTTATTGTAAAAAACCTAACTTCAGAATTGATATAAATAAAGGGAATATAATAATAATGTCTTTATTTTCGCGCTTGTTTACAAAATTATGAACTTACTCTTTAAAGCTGTAGTAGTAGTAGTAGTAGTGGTAGTAATTGTATTATTAATTCTAAGTCTTTAAGTCTTTTGAACTTTATTGACATTGATATGATTTAAGGTGACGTGGGTTCATAATTTGCAATTTACAATACAATACAATACAATACAAAAATCTTTATTGCACCAAATAAAAAACAATAAAAAATTACAAAGTTTACGGAACTTATAAATAAATAAGGTACAAGAGGCGGCCTTATCGCCGAAGCAATCTCTTACAGGCAACCATAAAGAGAAGGAGTGCGAAGTATATGAGTAAGATAACAGGTGGCGCAGTTAAATTTAAAATATAAATTATAAATAACCAATAGATATTAAAATACTTATACAAAATATATATTATATAAAAAAAAAAGATATATTTATATAAATAAATGAATATATATATATATATATATAATAAGTAATTTATTACATACATACAAATAAATAAATATCACAATGATGTAAACAGATCTGTACATGGTGATTTTAAAATTTAAAATAATATCTAAATATCTATCCGTTTTGGCTACAAAAAAGATTAAAAATATAATACAAAAAAAATAATAATTGTTATTTTTTGTGGAATAAACTGTAGTAGTTTAATAACAGTGATTTTTCAAAAACACGCACAGTATTGCAATTTGTGAACCCACGTCGCCTTAATACTACTTATTATTATCGCAATTATTGCTTTATAACTGTTCAAATACCTATAGATTCGCAATACCCTGCCAGGGGGCTTCACGTACTTACCTACTAACCTTTCTTATACGAGTAATTGCATGTAAGCGAAAAATAAATAAAAAATAAACAAAATGAAGAAGAATTTAGAAAGATAACACTTTAAAAATAAATAATTAAATTAAAATAAATGTTTAAGGGGGAATAAAGTGATATTTTTGCTCGATATTAAATAAAGTGTCTAATGTTGTATAGATAATAGTACAGAACCCTTCGTCCTAGAGTCCGACTCACACTTGGCCAGTTTTATTTGATATACTTACTTGGCGACACCTCTCAAGCTAAACTCTATCAAGATGCAGAGCGTGCCAAAGAAATATGAAAAACATCCGTACTGGCGCAGGCGAGTAAAAACAACCAACTAGTAAATTTTTATTTACATCTTTCATTTTATTTTACATGGACCCAGAAAATACAATTCTCCAAGTTTAATTCGGTAGCTCACGGCGCTTACAAACCGCCAAATTGGGTGTTGGTTGGGCCAAATTACGTTGCGTTAATCGCCTCCAATTGTACGGAATTGTGTTTGGTTTGATTATGCATTCCAAAATGGAAAAGTAATTCCTTTACAGCTATCTATTCTAAACGATACCCGCCTGTTTTATTTTGGAATTACATTTTATTATTTAATATTAGTTGGACAGCATATCTAGAATACGTTTTTTAAAAAACATCTAGTCAATTTTTTTTTTAAAGTACCTATGTATTTTATCTGTGATTTTATCTAGTCAAAGATTTTAAAAAAAGTATGTATTTTATCTGCGATTTTATCTTACATTAGAACAAAAACATTAAAATATTCAATATTTTCGAAATGTATCCATATAGAAAAGAAAGCCGATTTCGCTCACAAAGAAAAATCCGATAAAAAATGGCTTGGTTCTGAATATTATTGAAGCCGTTGGCCGAATGCCGATGTTAAAACAATATTGACAAAACTTGTACAAGTTTTTCTTGGTGATCTTGGATCATTGATTTCATTCTGATGTTTTGAGGATTTTAAGGGTTGAATACATTCAGTTCTGCTTTATTGGCTTCGAGATTTCGTTTACTTTGCTAGGTCAATCGTGGTTGGATATTTTCATAAATATACTAGATATTACAATGTGACCTATTTTGCAATCCTTTTTAGGGTTCCGTAGTCCACAAGGAACCCTTATAGTTTCGTCATGTCCGTCCGTCTGTCCGTCTGTCTGTCCGTCCGGGCTCGTACTCCGCCGCTACTGCACCGATTGTCACGAAAATTGGTGGAGAGATAGATATTGAAGTTCCAAAAGTTAGTTTTTAAAATTATGAAAAAAATATTTTTTTTCAGCCCCCCTCCTATACAACGAAAAGTGAATTTAAAAATAAATTGGACTAACCCCAACGTGTGGGGTATCGTTGAAATGGTCTTTTATATGCAACAAAAACTGCTTTGAAACTATGTAGATCAAAACCCCCAGTCTTGAGATAATCTAATACAAAGTTAAAATTTAAGGTGTCCCCCCACCGTAACTTGAAATATTGCTAAAATAATTCTGATAAAAATATGGTATATAGGTATACCTCAAAGTATGTACTTTCAACTAAAACTATAGCGGTTTCGGTATCATAGATAGTTATTTTTTAATACGTCATAAATCGTAAACCTCAATTTACCTTTAGAACTTTTATATTATGTTACTTGCTGCTACGGAACCCTTCATGGGCGAGTCCGACTCTTAAGTTTTCTATTTCAAAATAACTGACATTCCTTTAATTCATAGATGTAACTTGACAAAAACCTTGGATTTTTGGTATTTTTTTATCTTTCAGTATATCTTTTGAAGGTACTACCTCCGTGGGTAGTACAAAACTCAGACAAGTTATAACACATGTCTCAATTTTCGTGGTATTTGTTTGCGGTTTTGCCGTATGCTCATTTGATAATAGTTTTTTTCCAGCCTGGTAATATGTCCCACTGCTGGGACAAGGCCTCACCTTCCTTCTTCTACTGATCTCTATCTAAAGCAGCTTGTTGCCATTCCTTTTTAGGGTTCAGTAGCCAAATAGCAAAAAACGGAACCCTTATGGATTCGTTGTTGTTGTTGTTGTTTATATCTTTATTGTACAAAAAATATTTTACAAACGTGTAAACCATAAAATACCAAATAATACGATTATTCCCAGTAGTCCCATATGTACAATGGCGGACTTATCCTATATAGGGATCTCTTTCTGTCTGTCATTCGTCATGTCTGTCTGTCCGTCCGTATCTCACAACCACTTTTTTCCAAAACTATAAGAACTATACTGTTGAAACTAAAAACGTATGGGGTATCTATGGATAGGTCTTCAAAAATGATATTCAGGTTTCTAATATATTTTTTTTCTAAACTGAATAGTTTGCGCGAGAGACAGTACCAAAATGGTAAAATGTGATGTGTGTTATAGTGGTCATAGTAATAGTTGGTAAAAATTTCAAGTATGTAGTTAATGCCATTATAAAGATCAAGTGAAAAACGCAGATAAAACAGGTTTTTTTGTATGACGAGCTCTTTTAATTTTTCACTTTTTTATTTTTAGTATTTGTTGTTATAGCGGCCACAGTAATAGGTACATAATCAGTGAAAATTTCAAGTGTCTAGCTATTACGGTTCAAGAGATAGAGCCCTGTGACAGACGGACAGAGAGACGGACAGACAGACGGAGAGACGGACAGACGGACAGACGGACAGACGGACAGACGGACAGACGGACAGACGGACAGACGGACAGACGGACAGACGGACAGACGGACAGACAGCGGAGTCTCAGTAATAGGGTCCCGTTCGCACCCTTTGGGTACGGAAAAGAAAATGTTTACAAATACTCTTATAGGAGATCTATAGAGGCTGTTGTGACACGAAATAAAGCAGTGGAATCAGTGAAAAACACTCGTAAATTACAATCTGAGCAGCAGGAAACGCAAATAAGATCAAGGCCTTATCAATTTTCCGTGCATGAAAACAATTTTTTTGTTTTTCTTCCTTTTACTTCGACAAACAAAATTTCAGCCGAATGGCAGAAGGAAATTCCATTCAGTGCCTATTTGCCAATCAAATAAAAAATGCCGGAATATCTTCGTGTTTATGATAAAAAACTATTAATTTATTGTATTTTAATAAAAGTTATTTACCACTTAGTACGTTAGTACATACTAGCACAGAGTAATAGTGACTAGTTATTTACTGTTTGTTTGTTTGTAATAACTTTATTGTACCAAAAACATTTAAGTAAAAAGACAACATAGGTACGAAAGAGCAAATATATACAAAGGCGGGTTTATCCTATGTAGGAATATCTTCCAGTCAAGCGACTGTTTGTACACGAACAAACTTACATTAGGACACAGAATACAGTAAGAGTATACAGAACGGAATCTCCTAAGGTACGTTCAATATGCGTCCCCGTTCCCCGTCCCCGCACCTCTCCCCCGTTCTTGTGCGCCGTGCAGTGTGTGTTCGCCCGCTTTCGCCCGTCGACAAGGCGAAAACGGGGGAGAGGTACGGGGACGGGGAACAGGGACGCATATTACGCGTACATTAGGAGATTCCGTTCTGTATACGCTTACTGTATTCTGTGATTAGGACTAACTGTAAAATTACGAAAAAAAAAATATTTTTTTGCAGTGAGTAGTTTATTGTTATGATCCATTCTACTAAGCTTTTATGTTTTATTTACGTTAGTAATTATATTAACTTTGGTTTTATGACCCTAAACTGTACCGCATAAAAGATAAAAGGCGTGATAGTAATGTAAAATATAAGTTGCGTAAATTGTCTAAAGAAGCTACGGAGTGCTGTTATCATGATATCAAAATAAGAAAAGGCAGAATGAAAGAATGAATTTAGAGCAAGTAATCATTAAAAAACGGGCAAGTGCGAGTCGGACTCGCACATGAAGGGTTCCGTGCCTCCGTACAATTTTTTAAAACGCTAAAAAACACGTTTTTTGTAAGACGACCCCCTTTAATTTTTAACTTTTTTTTATTTTTACTATTTGTTGTTATAGCGGCTATAGTAATACCACTGGTATGACTCTTCATTGGTTCAGAGTAACATATATACCTACTACTACTACAAACGAAACAATTTATCTGTACACACATCAATGTGTGAGTTTTATACTTAGAGTCGCACCGCAGAATTAATTTACAATTATATCTTTCCATACCGGGAGATTTGCGAACACTATGACGTAAAAAATATTCTGTTTTATATGTATTAAATGTTACAGAAAAGTCGGAAACAGCTACATAATATCACTTCACAAATATTTTTTATTATGTCCATTGTCCATTTCACCATTAGTTCACTTTACTGATTATTATGGAGTCATTTATATTGTAACGCACTAAATTCACTAATTTACTATTGTAATATAGTAATTTGCATATTCGGCGCAAAACTATATGGTAACTCTTTGAATAAATTCAATAAAAATAAACAAATGTTTATCTTATCACGCTTCCACGCACGGTTTGTCAAGTTGTCATTGTCAACACTATAACCCGCGGAAATCTAATTGGCATCTGCGTGTGTGTGATTACCTGTGAGTGAGGAGCCTATGTAACATTACCGGATTATACTGCTGCCGATTAATAATACCCCTCTCGCTCTTGTGTATCTCCCGCCAATGCGAGAGAGCAAGAAAGGTATATATATCAAGATGGTTGCTGGGTAATAACGTGAAGTTATATTGTTGCTTTGCTACCTGTTTTTCATCATTTGGATATCTATGAAATATGTGTTCTTTGTTGTAATCGGTGGAGAAGATGCGCATATAATAAACAATTATTATATGCGCATGTTCTCACCATGATGGTTACTATTGATTGACAGTTCTCAAACCAAAACACGTCTTGTATTGCGTGCGGCTGGTAACTAAACCCTAGTTTAGAGCACAGAAAGGCGCAAAAAGTGCGGGGGAGAAGTGCGGGGACGCCAATTTGCGGGAGACGCCTTGAGATTCCATTCTGTTTGACTCTTATGTATTCTGTGGTAATACATAATCTGTGAAAATTTCAAGTATCTAGTTAATGACATTATAAGATCTAGTTAAAAACGCTGAAAAAAACACGTTTTTTGTATGGCGATTAATTTTTAACTTTTTTTTATTTTCAGTATTTGTTGTTATAGCGGCTACAGTAATAATACATAATCGGTGAAAATTTCAAGTGTCTAGCTATTACGGTTCAAGAGATAGAGCCCTGTGACAGACGGACAGACGGACAGACAGCGGAGTCTCAGTAATAGGGTCCCTTTTGCACCCTTCGGGTACGGAACCCTAAAAACTAAAACCCGACTGCATGATATAACAGCAATACTCCTGTTGCGTCATAGGCATATTCCACCGGTTACACGCTAGGAGGAACGAGACTGTCTTATTCCAAATAACATTTAAATAAATAAGTTTTATAAACTTTTGTAATCACTAAATAAAGTTTGGATTAACAAAAAATTTAAAACGTCATGTCTTTTGGCGACGAAAACCCGCCATTTTGTTTTTATTTATTTACCCAGTATCACTCTCAGTTACACAATCTAACAACACCTCTCAAGCTTAACTCTATCAAGCCGTTTAGGCTGTAGAAATATACATACATACATACACTCACAAAACATAACCCTTCTGTCGCAGTTGGGTAAAAACAGCTGGAGAGCTATTTTAAGAGACACAAGGACAAGAATAAATACACAACAAACCAACAATTATACAGCCCACAGTACAGAAAAGCAGAAGTAAGTCATCATTATGAAGCTGTAATACCACAGGTTAATAAATAGTTGGTAATACCCGTAAACAAAGAACGTACATACGTACACTCTCACGTCTATATTTCTAATGGGGCAGACAGAGCATCATGGTTTTTGCGACTCTAAGCAGACAGAGCCCAGGGCCAAAAGACCCAAAGGCCACTTCTAGCGTAATGGTGGAAAAATACATCAAAATATAAATAAATAAATATATAGAAACAAATTACACTGATTAAGCTAGCCCCAAAGTAAGTTTTAAACTTGTGTCATGGGATAATAACTCAACAATACTATATTTTATGATAAATACATATACATATAGATAAACACCCAAGACCCAGGACAATTTGAAAAAGGCCATTTTCCAACTTGCCCTGGATGGGGATCGAACCCAGAACCTCGGGATTAGCGGTCTAGCGTGTTAACCATTACGCCACGGAGGTCATCTAATTAAATATATATATATATACCTACAAGTATACAAAGAACCTGAATAAATAAAATCTTTATTTCTTACTACTAAGTATAACGAAACATAATTTGATACAGTACAGAGAGAGAATTTAAACAAGTGTTAAAAAATACTTATAAGAAAAGTCACGTACAATATAAAATTATGTTCAGCAACATCTAATAAAATTTTGATATTTTTTCGGTGAAGTACATTCACACGATTCGTAAATTCTCAATAATTACCTTATTTGCAAGTTCGCGCCTCCCCGGCGCTCGTTATGTGTTGTTTACAATATGTTATTTTATTACGCTTCTTGCTTACATAAAACTGCTTAATGTTATGTTAATGACTTTTTTGTAAAAAAATAAACCGACAAAGGATCGCTGTTTAACTAGTTCGTATATGTGTAGATAGGGTACCTTATTTAAAGATTTATAATGAAAACAAAAGCTTTGAATATTTGATTATCTAATATACTTAGTAATGCAACATGAAAAAAAAAGTATAATAATTTGAAAAATTCTAAATGTAGCGGTTTTTACTTAAATTTTAAGTGGGACTGTTAATTCGGGAATGTAATCAAACGATAGCAGATTAAGATTTAAAAAAAAAATAAGAAAAAGTCCCTTACCTCATGGGATACCTAAGGTTTTGGAAACAGCAAACGTGGGAAAAATCGTGAATTAATTTGTCCATTCCCTCTCGCGGGTCTACTGGAAGAAATTTCTTTAGAAATAAGTAGCACATAAGTACTATGTTTTCCTTATTTTTTACATGTATAGTTTGTAAATTTTCAAGTGTACTTGAACAAATAAATAAATAAAATTAAGTTCTAGTGTTAGATTTTCAGACTGCAAATTTTTTGACGGGCGGCTTTCATACGGCCCTTGCAAGTTTATAAACTTGCTTGCTTGCTTGCTAAAGGTATTAAATACCTATAGCAGGTATTAAACTAGGTAATACAGGTTATCTAACTTTCAACTTCTGAAACAACATGCTCGTTAAATCTAGTTACAGTAAGTACAAAGTTTGTTACGCAGTCTGTGTCCCCCATTTCAAGGGCACACTTTATGTCAAATTAATACAAACCACGCTGAAATAATTATAACTCCACGAGCACGTAACTTTCATTTAGGGAGCAGCAAACCTCCGGACTTTACATGATTTTGTTACTGTTAATTTAATTATATATTTGTAACATGGTAAATACATTACGTGTGGTGCTTTACAAATTTTAACAAACTAGATTTGATTTAGAGCGTGTTAGTAAACAACACCGGTGACAATTACACATACATGCACACATGACACATTCCAACCAACCAAATAATAAGCTTTCTCTAGAAGTAAGTACAAATCTTTGAAACAGTTTTACAACTTTATTTATTGTAAATTTTAACTTGTATTTATATTAAAAATTTGCAAATATCTTGCAAATATTTTTATCTGTCAAATTAGTCCTTGGTTTACTTTTAGTAAATTTCGAAATTCTTGAAATGTAAATGACGTTTACGATATTTTTTTAAACTATTAATGTTTCCACCTTAATTTTTACGAAACACCCACTAAGCTCTTAGCTTGTATCGTAACTTCAAGGTACACAACCATAGATAAACTTACACAACACCCCACCACCAGACCTGCAAACAAATACCAAGTATCTACCTCTTTCTAGGAATCAAAACCAAGATTTCCTAAGTAACCGACGGGCTTAAACAATATGAACGCCACGGAAGCCGCATCTTGAGCCAAAATGAAACCAGCCCTTTTCACCTTCAATCACTTAAAGCCGTACATTTTTGAGATGAATTCTGTTACTCCTTGTAACAATATTTCTGCGCCTCGCTGGGTTATATGTAAATATGAAAGGGAAGTAAATGTGTTCCATTTTTAGACCGGTAAGTTATTACGACCTTACCCTTTACATCCGATTAGGTTCTCGGCGTACTAGTACAATGTTAGAAGGGAAGTAAATGTGTTCCATTTTTAGACCGGTAAGTTATTACGACCTTACCCTTTACATCCGATTAGGTTCTCGGCGTACTAGTACAATGTTAGAAGCTACTCGTACATGCTTCCAACCCTTATTAACCGACTTCAAAAAAGGAGGAGGTTATCAATTCGACTGTATGTTTTTTTTATGTATGTTTGTTACGCGATATCTTCGCCAATTATGAACCGATTTTGATGATTCTTTTTTTATTTGAAAGCTTTCACTACCAAGTTGGTCCCATTTTAATTTGGTGAAGATATGATTAAGAACTTTGGAGATATGGAAGAAGTCGGACTCGTACATGAAGGGTTCCGTGCCTCCGTATAATGTTTTAAAACTCTGACTAGAACATTTCTTGTATGACAACTCCCTTAAATTTTTAACTTTATTTTATTTTTAGTATTTGTTGTTATAACGGCCACAGTAATAAATAATTATCGGTGAAAATTTCATGTGTCTAGCCATTACGGTTCAAGAGATAAAAGAACTGTGACAGACGGACGAATAGACGGACAGACAGTGGAGTCTCAGAAATAGGGTTTCGTTGTCACCCTTTGGGTTTTCTTCTTACGGTACCCTTTGGGTACGGAACCCTAAAAAATTGCTGTTTCGTATAAAATTAAAAGGCAATACAACATAAAATAATGTTAGTACCTGCACAGTGCAGAATGGACAAAATATTTTTTTTTATTATATTTACACTGACGCGTACAGTTCCCCCTTTCGACTAACGTTCAACCTACTTTTTAAATTTGTTAGATTGTTCCGCTGGTATGACGAAACTAGGTTATTACGACCTTTATCCCTTTTCGCCCGTTTGACTGATGGCGCCGAGGCGTGCGGGATACATCCAATAATGTATAGCCCTGAATGTTATGGATTGCTGGGTTTCACACCTCTGAACTTTATAAGCTGCGTCAGCTTAACTAATACGTGAACTGTAGCGTACATCAGTTTTAAACTAGCGATAAACGTTTGGTTTCACCTGAGTTCTTATCGATTTTGTCATCATATCAGCCACAGGAAGTCCACTAATGGACATAGGCCTCCCTCAAGGCTTTTCAAAACGATCAACCGGATGCAGCCTGCATTCAGCGTTTTCCTGCATGCTCAGGTCGTCCGACCTCCTAGCAGGTGGGTGTCCTAAGCTGTGCTTGCCGATACGTGGCCGCTATTCGAGAACCTTTCTGCCCCATCGGCCATACATCCATAATAATAAGCTTTGAACACATATGCCCAGCTCACTGCCGCTTCAATGAGAAACAAGCGTATCATAAAAATCCAATTTTCTAGTGCCGATGTTGACACATCATGTACCAAAACTTGTTACATTGTCACTTTGATCGCTATCTCTTTTGTTCTTGTCAGATTTGTCGCACTCGGCTATGGTGGTCTTTTTACACAGCAAAGCTACAGCTAAATCTACGATTAAAACCATTGTATTTTTTTGTTTCAGGTTCCATTGAAACAACAAATTAACACTAAGCCGTCACGTACTCGTAGATACAACATCTTACATATAATGAAATAAACTTTCTGATGCAAATAAACCTTTCGCAGTCAGTTCGCCTTGTAACACCAAATGGTGTGCTCTCCAAGTTTACTTAGAAATAGAATGTAGATTTTATCTTTCAACTAGTGATCACTCTAATGTCACACTGATTTGCAAAAAAAATATTTTAAATATTATAAAAAACCACAGCACAATCGCTTTTGTAGTTTATTAGTTAATACTGTACGCATACGAGTAGGCAGATTCATTCAGATTCAGAATTCATGTGGAAAATGATGATGGCAATTAAATAAATAGGGTCATATCACACAGATTGAGCTAGTTCCAAAGTAAGTTTTAAACTTGTGTTATGGGATAAACACTGAAGATCCAAGAAAATTTTAAAAAAGTCATTTTTATATTTGTCCTGGCTGGGTATCGAATCCAGAACCTCCGAGTGGCGGACTAGCATGGTTACCAATATACCATGGAGGTCTTCACACAGTTCACAACAAATAAAGGAACTCTATGGCTCGGCGATGTGCATTATGAGCACTTATGCATTTAAAGCAATCTCCGTCTCGGTAAAGGCGGAATACGAAGAGAACTGTCGAAACTACATGTATTTCTGTTCACTAGAACTTTGAGCTGAAGTGATTCTAAGCGTTTAAACATTCTTTGTAGGTTTGTTCGGAAACACCAAAAGGTAGGCGCCTTCTTAAAATTTTAAAATAAATCAATATACCTACCATTTTAAAAAAATGTTAAGAAATGATATCTTAAATAATTTTTATTTCAAAAATTGGTTATTAATTAAAATAATTCATACAAACCGATAAAATCTACATTCCGCGTTCATTCCCCGCCTCCCGCTTCACAGTCAAACGAAATATGTAAAATCATGCAGGGTGCTTTGCGGATCGCCCCGCACCTTATCCCTTCAGATTCTCTTCGTATTCCGCCTTAACTTGAAATCGCAAGTGAGTACACGGTCCATTAGGTTTCTTTTAGTGAGCGTGGCACCCAAATATCAACCTTTTTTGTACACCCATTTTTTTTCAAATGAATCACAACAGATTTCTGGTCAATTTCCAGTAGGCTATTTAACTTGGAATGATGATCCAGTCTCTCGAGCTCCTACTCGCTTCAAAAGGCACGGAAAGCATTTGGTTCTTGTAATTTTCTCAAAATAAATTCCACGAATAAGCATAAAGATCCGATTATATCCTAATTTAGAAGACGCCACCGCAAAACCGTGCAAATTTCGTGGTTCAACCGGTTGGGGAAAAATTATGGGAACCCTCGTCATGCCCTGAAGACGTGGCGACAAAAAGGCTTTTGTTGAACGCAGATTTGTAGCCTTACGTGAAAAAGGATATTCATAAAATGTCCGTGAAATAAAAATGCTTTTTATTGGTTTATGCAAATTTTAACTCTATCCGCGAAAACACAATTAAAAGTTGTTAGTTACACAAAAAAACTATATACGAGTAAGTTTAGTTACGTACTTATACTGTCTTAACTCCGTTTAAATTCGACTGTCCTATACCTAAGTAATAGACAGTCGAATTTGAAAAGAGTTTTCTACCGTTAGTTGTAGAAAGGTACAAATTGCCTCATTGGGTTCCAGTAACAACATCTTAGCTCAGCTAAATGGTATTACATGTAACATAAATAGTTTAACTAAAAGTAAAAACTACTTCAAAAGTGTTTCAACCTATTTCAAAAGTGAAGCTTTATTTATAAATAAGAATCAATTAAATATACGTATTTCATAACTTTATTGATAAATTTTATTTTAAAGAAAATAATATAATATATATTTATTTACCGTCACAAAAAACTTTCTGTAACTTAAAAGGTATTCATTTATTATGAATTATTATATAATTCGTATATTTAATTAATTCTAATAAACTTATTTTTATTTTAAATAAACAATAAAATATGTAGAGAACTGGTGGCCTATGTTAGAGTTCCGAAGAACCAGTGTTACGGGGCACCATGACGTCCATGAGTCGACATCAACATGATACGTTTACAAATATCAGGTTAAGTTAAATGATACAATGTATTCTAAGCACAAACAGCTATCATATCACCTTGTTATCCCTCCATCCCCATAGGTACCTACATTGACATAATGTCATAATTTGTCGTAATTCTAAGTCGTTAATATCCAGCCAACTCAGGCCACAACTGCCAATTTGGGCGAATTCTAGCACATAAACACTGAGATAAACAACAAGAGCTTTGCATGGGTATGGAATTAAAAACTGTGGCCTATTATACAATTTGACCGCCCAAAAAACCTGACAAATTTATTTTTACTAGGCTTTACTTTTATCTTCACCTGACTCGAGGTCTTTCTGATGACATTATAATTTATCGAAATTCTCCGTTTCAAGTAGTTTTATCTTCCCTCTAACTACTCAATGGAAGCAAACTTAGCAACTTTGCAACTAATACCACTCTTTGCAAAATGACCGGTTCCTAGGTATTGTGCAGCTATCTCCTTGCGAGCGGTTTTATCATCTCTATGCGAAACTACTCAGTAAGACAAACTACCTACGCACTTGCAAAATGACCGACGCGAGCTAATTAATCTACTATTCCTAGATACTCTCCAGCTATGAGTACTAAAAGCGTAGACGTATAGCCACAAATCATTGAAGCTTACAGAATGTAAGCCTTACCAACTTACATTCAATGGGGCTAGTTTGAACGTAGGTCTTGAAAAAAGTCTTTGTATCCGGCTGCTTTTGATGACATTGAAAATAGAAAAAAGCAACGTAAAGTAACGTAACGTAGCGAGAAAATTTAGTGACGTTAATGAAACTAAAATGAACAAAAAAATAATAAAAAATAATAAGCTATGTAGAACCAACCAACCAACTAAAAGAAAAAGCAGGGGTCATGTCGTATCTAAGCACTAAAAAGTAAGGCAGAGAACCGAGAAGTTTGGCGCATACTCCACCGACAAGAGTCACTAAGCTCTTAAATAAGAAGAAGAAGAAGAATGAAACTAATGCAGCGCCAGTAAAATTTGCACAAAGTTGGTTTAAGCGTTATCAATCTGGGAATTTGGATGCCAAAGATGTAACTCGCTCTCGTCGCTCTGTATCGGATAAAATGGCCGCCATTTCTAAAAAAGTGGAGCAAGATTAGCTTATCAATAGTTACGACATAGCTAAAGAAATGGAAATTGACCACAAAAGGTTTTGACTCATTTGAAAAAAGCTGGGTATACAAAAAAGCTCAATATTTGGGTGCCACGCTCACTAAAAGAAACCTAATCAACAGTGTTCTCACTTGCGATTCTTTTTAAGATATATAATGAAACCGAACTGTCTTTGAAGAGATTGATAACTGGTGATAAAAAGTGGATCAAGTACGACAAGTACGTATGAAAAAGGTCATGGTCAAAGGTCGGTCAGGATTCAATGACTGTGGAAAACCTGGGTTAACTCGCAATAAGGTGACGCTGTATGTATGGTGCATTGGAATTGCATTGTTAATTATGAGCATTAACCGCCAAGCAGAACCATCGATTTAGACCTCTACTGCCAACAAATGATAAGATTAAAGAAAAAGTTGAGAGAAAGCGGCCGTAATTTATCAACAGAAGGGGTGTGGTGCTAGACCACACACATCTTTAGCCACTCAGAAAAAAATATGACTTTGTAGTTTTAGATTTCCTCCTGTTTCGGTTGAATTTTCAAATCTGCTCACAAGATTTCAGGAGAATCGGTTGAGAAATAGGTCGTATTTCTTATGTTATAAAACTCTGATTAAAGTAAAGGAGAATGCGAACCGAAAGGATGCGAAAAAATTTCTGCCCAAGCTAAAACGGTAGCTTCACTCGCGCTTCACACTCAGTCGGTCAATTAAACTGCTACAAAAAAGATTAAAGTCAAGTAAAGTACAGTAAAGGGAACAAGTAACTATTTAAACAATATTTAAAAAAAAAATTAAAGCAATGAACTAAAAAACTCAAATTAAAAAATATAATAAAAAATATACCTTACTTGTAATAGTTGGTAGTAGTGTAGGTAACGCAAGCCTAGTGCTTGAAGGAATATCAAATGGTGGCGAAATTCGGCGTGCGGAGTTGAACACGTGATGGCTCAGATGGTAAGAACATAGTCATATTGAGACTAAGGTCGCGGGTTCAAGTCCTGCTCACGTGGTATTTTTTTCACCATTTCTTATTTCATTATTTAATTTGAGTACTTTAGTACTGCATCTTGAATGCCTAAAAAACCCTATAAAAATAATGAACTAAAAAGTTTAAAGTGCTGCTCAAGACGAATCGATTGTTCTCAAACTCGGTGGAGTTATGTTGTTTTATCACAGCGATGCCGTGGCCGCCTTCCGGCTTTATCATGACATCAGGTCATTGGTACCATCACATTGCATTGTCACTCAATTTACATAAGTATGTAAAGTTACTCAATAACGATTGGATAATGTTAAGTAGTTCTAATTTTACTTGCAAGATTTGATTACACACGCACACACAACGGGACAGGTGAAACTAAATAAAAGCTTATATAAACGGGCAAGTGCGAGTCGGACTCGTACATGCACGGTTCCGTACCACACCGTACAATGTTTTAAAACGCTGAAGAAACACGTTTCTTGTATGACGACCTCCTGTAATTATAAACTTTATCTTATTTTTAGAATTTTGTGTTATAGCGGCCACAGTAATACATAATCGGTGAAAATTTCAGGTGTCTAGCTATTACGGTTCAAGAGATACTACCAATTCCTAGATAACCCTCTAAAGTATTTTATGAACTACTGTTTACAGTTTAATGTGAAAACGTTAAGCTTTACTACGCACATTTGCGAAAAACGGCCACTTTTGGCAAATGTGCATAGTAAAGCTAACATTCTCGTTATAAACTGTAAACTGAGTCCAGTGCTGCCCCCATTTAAAATAAATCATTTCAAAGAAAACGGAGACATTATTTAAAATTTTGCAACTACCAAGTCCTAGATAACCCTTCAAAGTATTTTATAAAGTCTCCGTTTTCTTATATAAGTATTTTATAAAATACTTTGAAGAGTTATCTAGGACTTGGTAGTTGCAAAATTTTAAATAATGTCTCCGTTTTCTTTGAAATGATTTATTTTAAATGGGGGCAGCACTGGACCCTGGAAAATTTGGGTAGGGCCTTAAACAGTAAATCGAATAAGGATATTTAAAAAAAATTGGTGAACTCGGTCTCTGAAACATTTACGGGTGGCTATACATAGCTGCACTGTCCGATACAGAGGCGTGAGGTATGCTGATTGAAGTGAAGGCTGCATACAAAGGCTACAATTAGCTATCCGCCCACGACCAGCATTATTAGGTACAAACCACACAAATTGCGAACCAATGCTATTAATAATACGGTCAGCAGCTATCTCTAGGACGCACTGAATAGATCGAGATGAGAGGGGTTTCCTTCAAGTAAAGGAATGAGCTTTCCTTTGATAGGATTTCTGTAGGATGTTTTGTTTTTCGTGTATGTAAATTGCCAACCCTGGTGTCAGATTTTTCAAGCTGCCTAAAGGCATCTGACATAGCTTGACGACTGCCATACAATGACAGCCGGGACCAACTGCTTTTACGTGCCTTCCGAAGCACGGAGGATGTAGGCTTAAACAGCTCTATGACCATTGAATTTCTCCTAAGTAGATAAGTATATACATATTTTTCTTTGCACGGTTTCGGCCTGCAGGTTTTATAAAAAAATATATATACTCTCACGTCTTTGTCTCTAACGGGGCAGACAAAGCCTAAGGCGGTAAAGCCCAAGCCACTTTTAGCGTGATGGTGGGCATGAAGGTGGAATAAGGAAATCATAATAGTGGTGGGTTGCTAACCGCATCGCCTATTCATATGATTCCGATTCTCGCCTCTTCCTTCGAAGAGAAGCAGCTGGTACATTCTATGCTTTTGTTTTCTCCCAGACTAGCAAGGAAGATATAAAACATAAAATCTACAATAAATTTAATTAATTGCAGTAGGTAACTAAATACAACCAGAGTACACTAAACTTTTTGTTTGTTTGTTTGTTTGTAATAACTTTATTGTACCAAAATTTAAGTATAAAACACAACATAATACGAAAGAGCAAATATACAAAGGCGGACTTATCCCATGTAGGGATCTCTTCCAGTCAACCTGCGATAGATTGAGAGGATATTTACTTTTTAATATATTTTTTAATTTCCTAAAGAAACTATTTCGCACGGAGTAAAAACCATTATGGAATATGATATCATCCTTATTATTGTACGTGATGTGCACTAGGATATGTATTTAATTAATAAGCAATTTATATTTTGTTCATTTCGCACATCACGTACTAAACGGACGTGTAGATCTAATGTTAACACTGTAAATATTTTAATATAGAAACCCGTTGTTTCGCAAATAAATTATCCACTATCCCACGCCACTCCTGGTGTAGACCAGGAGTGGCGTGGGATAGTGGATAATAACTTAGGGTCTACAGATGATGATGGATCAACCAGATCCATTGGGTTCTAATAGCTCACTACTATTTAGTGGTGCACACTTACTTCGCTATATGGAATACTAACTCATTAATACTATATCATATCATAATCATCGTATCGATCAGCGATGACTGATCCACGCGTCAACTCGTGAACGGGTGCCGCCAGTAGGGACTGGTCAGCTCGGACTACTTAGTGTTACTCATTTCTGTAAATTGGATTTGGCACTCGTTCGCAAGCTTTACATGTTATATTGTGATAACATTGTATTAGGCATAATAAATATCTTTGTAAACTGACAAAGCCCTTCCGGCGCGTAGGCCATCAATACTGTGTTTCTTTCGGCGTTTTTTCTCAGCAGTGGTCGTTGCGAAACGCTAGTATCGGTAGATTTTGCACTAAAAATAATTAAAAAATTACCTTTAATTATAAATTAATTTAATTAACCTTCATTAAATAAAAAAATATAGACTTTTACTTTATCGAACCCAGAACCTCTGGAGTGGCAGACTACCGTGTTAATGTAAAGTTGTCATGAACGGACACAACACATGAAACCCCGAGCCAAACATTGGTATTTTACTATTTATTAATAAGATGATGCGATCTCCGTGGCGTAATAATTAACAACACTCCGGCAGTTCTGGGTTCGATCCCCAGCCAGGACAAGTTGGAAAATGGCCTTTTTCAAATTGTCTTGGTGTTTATCTATAAATGTATTTATCATAAAAATAGTACCGTTGTGTTAGTATCCCATAACACAAGTTTAAAAAACTTACTTTGATTAGCTCATCTGTGTGATTTGTCCCAATATATTTATGATTATTCCTAATAAAGTATTCGATAATTTCAACCACATATCGGCAAACCATCATTAAAATTGCTGTCCAACGGGGACATATCCGGCACATAAGTGTATCCCACTTTATTAATTAGGGGCCCAATTCAACCGGAAATAAAGGCACGAGCCTGCGTGAATTGAACGCCCGATATCCGCTCCCTAATGAGATTTTCGCCAAATATCGCCCCATTAGATTTATCTGAACGTTCGTGAATTATGGCTAGGATGAGTTAAGAGCACTTGAACACGGTGATATATTAATTTTGTCTGTTTTCCAAGGAGGTTGGAAGAGCATAAGGATGGTTTTCTCTCGTAATTTTATTCTTATGTAAATATCAGATATCCAAGGTATTTCTGTGATATTTGAGACTTGTCTGAAGTAAAAGAAACAAACCTTACGTGGTTAATGTTTACGCACACTATCATCAGATAGATAAAATTTATATAATTTATTTAAGATTTTTATCTATTTGAGATATATTTTTTTAAATGTTGCCATTCGCTTTTTCTACAAAGCTTCTTATACAAGCTGACTTTTTAACCACCAGCCAAATTTTTGGAGCAAGCTCAGTCTATGATACTAAACTACTTTCCATAAAAACTATTTACGAAGAACTAAAATGTCTTCCCATACAAATCAGCTATCAGCCAAACGGATTTTGTATGGGAGGACGAAAAATTATTGTCGATGTTTAATAACTTTTTTTATAGAAAGTAGTTCAGTATCATGGACTGAGCTTGCTCCAAAAATTTGGCTGATGTTTAAAAAAGTCACCTTGTATAAAGAAGCTAAGCAAATTGCTCTTTGGGCATATGGAACGTTTGTTTTCTAAGGAAGAAAAGCTTAAAATTCGACAATATGTATATCTAAAAATTACCTCTTTGTCGATGACTAGTTGATGACTAGTCATAACTATAAGTTTACAGTATCGCGAATAAAAAAACTGTTACTACTCCCTCAAAATCATAGTTAAAACCTACTTATGTAATTAATACAATCATAGTAACATCATCTCCTTAAGCAGCTGTTCTTTTTTCTTTAATAGGTTCTTTAAAACCATTATTATTCTTTGTATATACAGGCTGACTTTTAAACCACCAGCCAAATTTCTGGAGTAAGTTCAGTCCATGATACTGAACTACTTTCCATAAAAACAATTAACGAAAAACTAAAATAAAAATTAGCCTTTTCATACAAATCAGCGCTCAGTCAAACGGATTTCCTATGGGAGGACAAAAAATTTTCATCGATTTTTAATAACTTTTTTTATAGAAAGTAGTTCAGTATCATGGACTGAACTTGCTCCAAAAATTTGGCTGGTGGTTTAAAAGTCAGCCTGTATATTGTAGGTATATTATGTATATATATGTCAGTATGTATGTTTCGGTATATTATAATGTTTTGTAAGTATATAGGGTCTAACAAAATATACTGAAACTATTTTAAGGGTGGATTCAGTCCATGATTCTGAAAAACTTTTCCCAAGGAACACATATCGAAATATGAAAAATATTTTTTGGCCTCCCATATAAGTTGACCGATCAGCTGATCCGAGTTTGTATGGAAAGCCAAAAAATATTTTTCATATTTCGATATATGTTCCTTGGGGAAAGTTATTCAGTATCATGGACTGAATTCACCCTTAAAATAGTTTCAGTATATTTTGTTAGACGTTATATAACGTCCATATTTTTTGGCTTTCCATACAAACTCGGATCAGCTGATCGGTCAACTTGTATTGGAGGTCAAAAATTATTTTTCATATTTCGATATGTGTTCCTTGGGAAAAGTTGTTCAGTATCATGGACTGAATTCACGCTTAAAATAGTTTCAGTATAATTATTAAGTTAATGCATACGGGAATTAACGCGAAACGTACCTTTTATTTATTTATTATGCATATGCATTAATGCGTATGCATTTATTTAATAATAATGCAACGCGATAGTTTAAAAGTATTTATAGTTTCAGTATATTTTGTTAGACCCTGTATATTAGAAGTGTAGTGATTATATATTATGTTATATCGCATACAACGTGGAAGGGGCATACCCGTAATTAATCAAACCACGGTCTATACAAGACCATTATAGTATAACTAGCTTTTGCCCGCGGCTTCGCTCGCGTATCCCACGGGAACATAACTTTTTTCCGGGATGAAAGGTACCCTATGTCCTTCTCAGTACTCCTAACTATGTGTAGATATGCGAATTTTCAAGAAGATTGGTTCTGTAGATAAAGCGTGAAGAGGAACAAACAAACAAACAAATATACAAACTCACTTCCGCATTTATAATATTAGTTGGGATAAAATTAAAATAACAGCCAAAAAACAAAAATAATTTTAGGCATTTCCATACAAAAGTGTGCGGCCGCGCCCGGGCGATTTGTATGGAAGGTCGAATTATTTTTTGGTTTTTTGACTGTTATTTTAATTTCATAATACTTTAGTGATCTAGTATAGCCCGTGGTTTCATTTATTACGGGTATGTCCCTTCCACTTTGTATATTCATAAATTGATTGTAATACTTTTTATAATATTTTAAAATTGTATTTATTTTGCGCCGCAACTGACTATCTGTTTATCCCTATGGTTGACTGGGAGACGCCTTTAAGGTGGAGGTATAGGCAAATGACCTTGAAGTGGCGCCCTCATTTGAAATAAATTATTAACTCGTAAATATGGAGATAATTTCCATATTGCTCTTCTTCATGCACTAGATAGCCCTTTAAATTATTTTATGAACCGCCGTTGAAAGTATTTACATTAGTCCGTTTAGCTTTAAAACTTGCTTCCGCCAAAAGTGGCCACGGAAAGTTTTAAAGCTAGACGGATCACCAATAACAGTTTCAACGGCAGTTCATAAAATAATTTAAAGGGCTATCTAGTGCATGACGAAGAGCAATATGGAAATTATTACCATATTTACGAGTTAACAATTTATTTCACACTTCAAGGCCATTTGCCTATATCTTTGCCTTAACGTTAAGTCCGCTTATTGTAAAACAATTTGTATTGTGAAACAATAAAGTTTTTAATCAATAAATAAACGTCAGTAAAATCATATACCTAAATCCCTATCTGCTCGTAGATTGCATCAATGCGTCATATCAGCGTCCTGTTACCTACGGGCCCTCAGGGATTCATGTCATGCGAAAGGTAAATATTCCCCGCGTCATTCGGCTTATGGTAAAAGCAGAATACGATTCACAGAATCGAGCCAACCGATTTTATTTGGGTACGTTTTTATTCTTCTAAATGAAATATTTGATCCAGGTATCCCATAATACAAGTTTAAACTTACTCTTAGGGCTAGGTGATTACCTACCATTGAGTATTTAGGATTCATGCAGTAACATGCAATACGACATGGTGATTAATGTGTATTGCTCTCATGTCACAACTTAGATAATGACTTTGTGCAGAACTTTAAAATAATAAATGACCATAAATATATCTATATATATATATATATAGATATAGGTATATTTATGGTAATATATGACCATAAATATATCTATATCTATCTATATATATATATATATACATATATAAAGATATATTTATGGTCATATATTATTTTAAAGTCTGCTTAAATCTGCAGTCTTTTTAAATCTGCACAAAGTCATTATCTAAGTTGTGACATATATATATATACTAGCTGTGCCCGCGACTTCGTTCGCGTGGTTGTCGGAACGTAATGTTATATAGCCTAAAGCCTTCCTCTATAAATGGACTACCCAACAAAAAAAGAATTTTTTAAATCGGACCATTAGTTCCTGAGATTAGCGCGTTTAAACAAACAAACAAACAAACTCTTCCGCTTTATAATATTAGTATAGATGAAGTACTCTTAACCAACAACATATTTATTTGAATAAAGATTAATATTATTATGTTGATACAACTTAAACAAATTATTTCGACCAAATTAGGTACCATAAAAACGGTTTTTGTGAGTTAATCTTAAAAGATAGACATATATTATCGCGGACTGTTTTTTAGATCATTAAAAGAGCTATTATTATTTAATACATATTTTTTGTGTATCTTGAACCGTTTTCACGGCGCACGCAACGGAAGGCTTCAAAGTTGAAATAATTTCTCCCGTTTTTTACACATTTACCACTATATCTTTGCCTATCCTATTGGTCGTAGCGTGATGTTATATAGCCTATAGCCTTCCTCGATAACTGGACTATCCAACACAAAAATAATTATTCAATTCGAACCAGTAGTTTCGGAGATTAGCGCGTTCAAACAAACAAACAAACAAACAAACAAACAAACAAACAAACAAACAAACAAACAAACTCTTCAGCTTTATAATATTAGTATAGATATATATGACTTGTTGTAGAGAAATGTATAATTTCAGACATATTATTTCACCATAACTTTCATAACGATAAATTGTCACCTTTAACTACATGGAACCCAATGATTGGGTAATTTATTCGTAATTATCTATTGAATAATCTGAACGATGGGAATTCACAAAATATTATAATTCGATGCGGTTGTACCTACTTACTTGTAGCAATGCCGAAGTCCGGATGCAATTACTCTAAATCAGCTTGAAATGATCGTCGATTTTTTTTAAATTGGTCTTTATTTGATAATCTCGTTTTATGGGTACTCGTATAAAAGATAATGACGTCTCTTTGTAATTTATTTTCTTGAGGTGTCTATGTACGTACATGTGCCATTACCATATACTTTTGACGTCACATATAGCCTTTTAAAAAGGATGTTATCGGTGTATCTTCTTAATTACTGACACTTTTCATATTGAATTGTTAGAAAACCGAAGTAAATTATTCTTTGGACGTCCTAAAACAACCAGATTTTCATATTCAAAATTTATAGTCTTCCATGCTGGTCTGAAAGAAAAGAAAAAACTTTGAATTTACCAGCTGCTTCTCTTCCTGCGCAGATCGTAAAAGCCGATCGAGGGAATGGGTGAAAATGCTAATGCGACTAGCAACCCATCACTATTTTATTTATTTTCCATTTTCTAGCCCACCATAACGCTAAAAGTGGCCTTTAGATCTTGTCTCTGTGGGCTCTGTCTGCCCTGTTAAAGATAAAGACGTGATAATATATCTGTATGTGTCTGCTGTATTGATTGTCAGCTTAGAGCTTTTAAACCAACTTCGACAGACACAAACAATGAATAAATGCAAAAACCGTTTACCGCTGCTGGATACTCGTTGTCATGACTTACCAGAAACAAAAGAAAGTCAACTTCAATAACGTTATCTGCCAAGCTTATTATTTAGGGAAATATTATAAGTTAATATTAATGAGCCTCTGTGGGTATCCCGTGAAAGCTATTATACAAAGCGGATTACATCACGCCTGTCTTCGCGAATCTAAGCAAAAGCCTGACTTATATAGGAAATGTTTGAACAGATTTACACTTGAAGAATTACGAGTATATGTTTTACGGGGTGTTATAGAAAGGCAAAGAATGTTGAATAGACATGATTATTCAGTCTGTAATATCGAACAGCTAACACAAGAAAAAATACTATAATAGGTATAGGTATTACATAATAGAAATATATACTTACTTACTTACCTTTACCTTTTTCCACTTTTACGCCCACAATCACGCTAAAAGTGACCTTTTGGTCTAACAGCCCTCTGTCTATCCCGTATAATGGTAAAGACGTGATAGTGTATATTTAATACAAAGAAAGATGATATATGTTCTTAATAACTGACACAGTTATCATGGATGTACCTGTAGAGTAAGTTTTGCATATTGCAATTGCTATTAACCTGTTGATAATTTTTAGGGAGATTATCTAAACTTCAGTTTTGTTCAAAAGGGTGACAGCAATAAGATTAATCACATTTGGAAAATTCTTAAATAACAGCTAAGAGTAGGTAAAACTAGTGGTTCTTTGCGAACAGTAGACCTCGCAAGCTCTTATGACCATGCAATAAACGACACTTTCCCCTTTCCCCTGGCTTAGCAAAGCTATTTCAGTAAAATCCCTCCAAAAACGCTACAGCAAACTTCCCCCTTTTTACCCATTTCATTGCCTTTGGGAATTAATTTTGCAACGTCTTGTGTAAAATAAACTCCTTAGTGTGCTTCTCAAATTTTATTAAAATCCGTATAATGAAAGTTCCTTCCTTTCCCCCTATTTCTCCCTGAATCGAAATCGCGATCGATAACTGAGAGTAGTTATAATAACCAACACAGCGTCACGTGTTGTGCGCCAAATGTTGCCTAGTGAATACGAGGCTTTAAGTTAACATTAATGAGACTCTGCAGGTATCCCGTAAAAGCATTACAAAAAGCTTAATAATACATCACGCCTGTCTTCGCGAAGCTAAGCAAAAGATTGACTTGCGTCGGAAATGTCTAAACAGCTTTCCACTTTAACGATTGTAAATTATTTACGTACACTGAAAATATATGATTTTAGCAAAGTACCTTTTTGGATCGGTTACAGACATATCGGTAAATAATCACTAAGTGAAATTGGCATAGACCTGTGTATATTGTTAAATATTCTTGACTAATAACGAATATGTTAAATATTCTTGAGTAATAACGAATAAAATATTAATAATTTTTAAATAACTTTATTGGTAAATTCAAACACTTTCGAACTTAATCCGAAACGATTAAGATTTGCAAAAAACGGCCACTTTTAGGAAAAATGCGTAGAAGAGCTTAACGTTCTTATTTAAAGTATAGTTTGAAGGGTTATCTAGGGCTTGACAAAATTTTAAATGATATCTCCGTTTCCCTTGAAATTATTTATTTCAGATGGGGGCAGCACTGAAAGATACCTTACCCTAGATAGACCAATCTAGACTTTTCCATACAAACGTAATCTAGCGTTTATTTTGAAACCACATGTCAAATTTCGGCAGTATGTTAAAAGAAATTGCACATACTGGTATCTAGGCATGTAACTAATTTACGAACGCCTCGCCATATCATAACGGGATCGCCATACAAAAAACATGATTTTTCAGCGTTTTTAACTAGATCTTTATAATGGCATTAACTAGATACTTGAAATTTTCACAGATTATGTATTACTATGGCCGCTTTAACAACAAATACTAAAAATAAAAAAAAGTTTAAAATTAAAGGGGGTCGTCATACAAAAAACGTTTTTTTTAGCGTTTTAAAACATTGTACGGAGGTACGAAACCTTTCATGTACGAGTCCGACTCGCACTTGCCCGTTTATTAAATACAAGGCACGGCGCGGTATGTAGCTTAATATTCCTACATAATAAATCTTGTAGGCTTTACTACATCAGTTTGCGTTGATATACCGACCCTGAGATTAAATAACACAACGTATGAAGCAGTTGTTTTATGATGTAATTTTACTGTATAACACAATTTTTGCACGAAAATAAAATAAAATCTAGCTGTGAATTTAATATAAACGGGCAAGTGCAAGTCGGACTCGTACATGAAGGGTTCCGTACTTCCGTACAATGTTTTAAAACGCTGAAGAAACACGTTTCTTGAATGACGACCCCCTTTAATTTTTAACTTTACCTTATTTTTAGTATTTGTTGTTATATTATTCTTCATTGTTATTGCAGCTATATGATATATACTCGTATATTACATACATAATCGGTGAAAATTTTAAGTATCTAGTTAACGCCATTATAAAGATCAATTTAAAAACGCTGTTAAAAACACGTTTCTTGTATGACGACCCCCTTTAATTTTTATTTTTATCTTATTTTTAGTATTTTTGTTATAGCGGCCGTAATAATACATAATCTGTGAAAATTTCAAGTATCTAGTTACTCGACATAATCCACCCTTATGATAGTTTCAGAATATATTCTGAAACTATTTTGTTAGACGTTAAATAAAGATCTTAAAATTTTAATAAAAACAATGACGTTTATGTAGGTTTATGTCTTTATTTATTTTTTGTTTGTTTGTACTTACCCCCCAAAAGATTGCTTTCTCATCATCTGTTGGTTGACCGGTGGAAAAGGCCCCTGGCCTTAAGTCCGCCATTTACATATACGAGTATTGTAATAAAGTTAAATAAATAAAAACAATGACGATACATCATTAATATTTTGTCGCGCTTTCTCAGCTATTCAATTAGGACATATTTCAGGCCGTCCGTGTCATTATGAAATTCTCGCCCACATTCACAGGGAAGAAAATTAGAAGCTTTTTATACTAAGATGGTACGAATATTAAATGGTTGTTTTAATTTTTCATGTGGACTATGAATTAAAACAACAAACAAGACTTTTTATTACTATACTTATATTAAGCATCAAACCAAATTAAAGTATTATTACGTGAGTAAGTTTTAAATTAAAAATATTTTTATTTTGCTGATTTTGTGATTTTTTGCTTTTTAAATACTTGGAGTGAGTACCTATATAACAAAAACCGGCCAAGTGCGAGTCGGACTCGCGCACCGAGGGTTCCGTACAAACCTGCAAGGTTTAGTATTTGGTATGAATTTCAATTTAATACCTCTACGCGTTTATGAGGAAATGGGTAGTAAGTTTAAAATTATTAAAAAAAAATATATTATGTGATGTAACTAAAAATTTATGGTTTTCGTAATTTTTCCTTTATCTATGCTATAAGACGTTGCTTCGTACCAAATTTCAAGATTCTGAGTTCACGGGAAGCACCCTGTAGGTTTTGATTCCCTTGCAAGTGTCGAAAATTTGCGGCATAAACGGCTGTATCTTTTGATTGCGTTGGCTTAGAAGTTTGATTTTTTCACAGCTTCAAGGGACAGTAGACCTGAGTAATTGATATAAATTTCAGTTTCATACCTCCACGCGTTCCTGAGAAAAAGGGTCTTGACAGACGGACGGACGGACGGACAGACGGACAACAAAGTGATCCTATAAGGGTTCCGTTTTTTCCTTTTGAGGTACGGAACCCTAAAAAGCAAAAAAATCACAAAATCTCCAACGTGATCGGAGTCTATTTTTGCTAGTCTACTTTTTCATACAAGTTCTCGCTTTTATGCCTCTCGTACTGTCATTCATCATGTACAACCAATTTCATACATCACCTTTTATACTTTGTTCGTGTTTTTGGGATGTTGGTTCATCCATTTAATGTGTAATATTTAATATTATAATGTAAGGAATGAAAAGACATACGAGTAGCACGAGATTGACCTTTTTAGGGTTTAATAATAATCGTTATTTAATCATAGATTAGGGTAAAACCTACTACACCAAAGCCTATGATAGCATAGACCGGCAGACCCTCTATAACATCTTGAGGAGCTTTAAGATCCCTGAAAACCTCGTTACTATGATCCAAGTCGCGACTAGCACGAGTCGAATGAGAGTCAGAGTCGGCAGTGAGTTAACGGACGAATTTGCGGTGATTACCGGTCTCAAGCAGGGCGACGCCCTGTCACCAATGCTCTTTAATTTGGTTCTAGAATATGTCGTTAGAAAGGTTCTAGCACAATGTTCTGGTGTGGAACTAAATGGGAGTCATAAAGTGATAGGATACGCGGACGAGCTAGCTCTATTAGGGGAAAACCGCGAAGACGTTCAAAAGTCTGCAAAGGTCCTGGAACTAGAAGCTGCAAGGGTCGGTCTCAGGATCAATCAAGAAAAAACGGAACACCTTCACATGAAGCGGTATAAGAACACCCGTGTCAAGCGAGAGGATCTCCATGTGGATGGCACCGTTTTTAAGGGAGTAGCGAAGTTTAAATACCTAGGATGCACTATAACGGACACAAACACGAGAGAAGACGAGATTAACATCCGCATCCAAAATTCCCTTCGAGGCAGTGCAGCCCTACATAAGGTGTTGACGTCCAAACTTCTCAGCAGAAGCACAAAAATACGGATCTATAAGACGATCATCCGTCCTATACTATTGTATGGATGTAAGGCGTGGACGGTAACATTAAAAGAGGAAAGAAGGCTTCTCGTAGCGGAAAGAAAGATACTTCGCAAGATCCTGGGACCAGTGAGAGGAGAGGATGGTGTATGGAGGATTAGGAGCAATGCCGAAATACAAGATCTAGTGGACGAGCCTAACATTATGGGCAAAGCTAAAGCGCACCGCCTTCGATGGCTCGGACACGTCGAAAGAATGGAGGAGGATCGGGGAGTGAAGAGAGCATACCAGGGCTGACCGATCGGTCGCAGGCCGGTGGGCCGTCCCAGGTATCGCTGGAGCGACATGGTGATGGCGGACCTGCGCGAGCTGCAAGTTGGTGACAACTGGCGAGAACTAGCGCGGGACCGGGAGCGCTGGCGTGCTCTTGTGCTGGAGGCCAAGACTCACTTTGGGTCGCTGAGCCAGGATAGTAAGTAAGTAATAATATTTTAAAATAATAATTTATTTGAAAATTTAAAAAAATATATCGGCAGACGTCGTGTGACATAAAAAATGAAAGGGTTTGTTGCAAGAATCTCCAATATGTATTTATTATTAATTTTTCAAATTTTGAGATACATACAGAAAATTTTTCTATGCCTGTAGATCTTAGAAAATCCTAGAAGTACGGAACTCTCTTCACGCAAAATTAAATCATACTTGACCAGTTTATTTTAAACAAAATTTACATAAAATATACAGCACAATCTAAAGTATACCCACATCTTGACGACTAAGTGAAGGTGCCATTAGGTAGCTCCAATGTTGCCTCTTCAACTTCATGAATATTGTATGAATATTTGTGGATTGTGAATGAACATCAAGGAACTCTAATGACTTTAGCTATACATTTTAATATTTCGGTAGGATAACCAAGCCCTTTGTAGCCCGCGACTTCGCACGTTCGCGATTTCATTTTATGGCTATCTATAATTGACCTGTAATATTAATGCTAAGATAAAATGTGCATTTGTCACTCTAGCCTTTGTCAGCTTTCAAGATCATCATCACCATCAGATCTTTTTTTTTTGTCTCCACTGCAGGAGCATGACCCTTTCTGTACTACTACAGCCATACTTGCATCATACTTGGCTAGGGCAGCCAGAGGATTGAACCTAGGTACACTTTCCTTGCTAGCCGTCTGTCCAGCGAGGAGAGTGTACCTATTAGGTCAAATCAAGGGTTGGAGAGGTCTCATTGATGTTTATAAGCTTTATTTAGCTTGAATTTCCTAAGTCGCTTCTAACGACATCCACGGGAAGACTTGGAGTGGACCTATTCTATATTATTAAATAGGTTCAATTTAAATAATATTTCGCACTCATATTATTCCGTCGATGACAGAACATCGTATTTCAAAGAAATTTCCACTTTTAGCTGCCATTCATTTTACCGAACTATGAATTTAAATACTCTATCAAAGCTTATAAAACGACAATTGTATATTGAAGTACATAAATTTAATGAAAATTAAATCATGCTATAAATAAAAATTATTCTATTGAGTGCGAATGAATACATGTAGGTATCATATTTTACGTTCAACATATTTGCAGCTCCATATTTCAAATAACTCAAGATGCTTTCTTTGCGTAGGAGGAAACTCGATGTGTGTAAGTTTCTTTATTATTTAATTTTTGTGTTCACGGAAACATTTCGTTATGTCATTTACTCAGTGTTAACATGATTAAATAGGATTAATCACAATATCATAGGTTCAACACTGAGTTTTTTTTATGTTATAGGACGGCAAACGAGCAAGCGGGTCAACTGATGATAAGTGATCACCGCTGCCCATGGACAACTGCAACACCAGGGGTGTAACAAGAGCGTTACCAGCCTTTCAGGGCCCTCTCCAGAGTTGGGGGGGGGGGAGACGGGGCTCCGTAAAGTAAATGACGTAACGTTGGGACAGGTCCTAGGATTATTTCTAGTCTACCCTTTAGGTAGCGTCGTAAGGTCAGACGGCAGTCACTAAGTGTAAAACCAGTAACCTCGTCAAATCACCTAGGGTAAGGTAGCGGGCCCCGGGCTCTAAAGCGTTACCGCTGAGGGTGCAAACGGAAATACGCTCGGATGATGCTGATGATTTACTCAGAGCGGCAAGTGAAGTTCTCTGCATCTACTTGAACAATCCGGCGTTTATATTATGTATTTGTACATATATGTATGTTTGATTGACAATAACTTCAGTAATTTTGAGCTATTTATTAGATCGATTCGAACTGATCTGTCAAGGGGTTACACTGTGTACAGTATAGTCAAATAATGCATTTTCGCGTAGGTATATCTACGCATACTGCACACGATTAACCACTAAATGGAGAATGTATGAATACTCCCATATTTTTCTTAACAATGAATTCTGAGCGAGATCTAAAGTATAGTCAGCAATCTTAGCATATAAGAGTAAAAAAAATAAGATTCTATGATAACTACCATACAGTCTATTTTTATTTACATTCTAATAATTACATTAATTATAAGTAACTGTATGTATTTTAGTAGACTGCTAGTCGCTCTTCAGCCATAGATAAACAAATTACTAGACACTTTGGACTATTCCAGGTTTTAATATCAAATCATTTAACGGGTGTTTACATATGGATTCTACATAAAACAGCTTGCTTGTAGGGTTGTCAGATTGAGATGACTCTTATTTCTACGTTTCCATACCTCAAAAGGTAAAAAGGAACCCTTTTAGGATCACTCACTTGTCTGTCTGTCCGTCTGTCTCAACTGATTTGCTACGAAACTACTGGACCTATTGATTTGAAGTTTGGTACACAAATGTAAGTCAATGACCCAAAGACGGATGTATAACGTTAATGGATTAATTTCAAATACGGGGGTCACTTATGGGGGGATATAAATTAGACATTTAAAAAAAGTTTTGTGAACTATATCGTGTGACGTATCAAAACCTTTAAATACTTACATGGTTTATATATTTTTTAGATCGGTATATTCCATGACGCGCTCGGCCGTGCCGCTCTCGTTTTAATTTTTTTTTTGCAAAAATCTCGTGTATGTACTGTTGAGTGCAGAAATGTTAAAATAATAAAGAAGGTTAGCCATGTACTAGAAATTGGGGAATTTAAAAACAAAAATATGTCTATTTTTCTACCGGTTTTGTGTTTCATTAATAATTCTGATTACAAGAATTCAATATAGCCATAGGGGGTACAAAATCAACCTGTATAACCTAAGTATATAGTTTTTGTTTAGAATATTTAATATTCTGCTCTGTTTTTATGTTATGGTGTTGAGTACCATATACCATACCTATTAGTAATAAAATTAGGCATGGTAGTGTAAAATTTATGACTAACACGGCATACGTTTAAATGAAAGTTAAAATAATTAAATCCAAAATACTTCTATTTTCAACAGAACTTAATCAAGATTTTATTCAAAAAAAAATCTTTTTTTACAACCGGGAGCGTCACGGGCGAGGGCGTCGCGGACAAAAAAATTTTGAAATTCGTGGGCGTCCCGGCCGAGAGCGTTGCGGAACGAGAGCCTAACGGCCGGACCCATTTAAGAAAATAGACCATTGTTATTTCCAAAACCATTGAGCCCAAATTTTTGTAGAAAATACAGTTAATATTTCTTTTATAGGAAAACCTATAAGATTAAATGTATTCTTTTATTTAAAATTAGCAATAAATATATAATTAGGATCTCAGCAACGGTTGAAGCAATTTTTTTGAAACTCATACGTATACCTAGAGCATTTGCCTAATACATGATTGCCTGGAGATAAAATGTGAGTCACGTCCCTTAGTCACAAAGAAATGACTAAGAAGAAGCAGCCCTGCGCCGGTGTTTCTAAACATTGCTAGATGTTTGGGCGGCTGCCAAGACTGATCATCGAATGGTGATCCCTCAAAATAGGACATGTTACCGTTTTGTTGTGATCGTCTTGATATCGAGCGAGTGATCGCTTTATTTCGAGAATAGAACTAACAATTTATGTTATGCATTTGCAGTATTGTAAATCAGAAGTCTAAATCAATGTCTTCTCGGAAGACAACGTGGATTATTTTAAGGCCAAATTACAGTAGCTGAGCTACTTCCTAAGTAAGTTAAAACTGGTGTTATGAGATACTAACTGAACGATACTATATATAGATAAACACCTAAGACCCAGGACAGGCGGACGTGCGGCGCCCCTCTCACTTGTGTGCTCGAAATTCGAATGCACGGCTAGACGGTAGGTGCCTATAGCGCGACCTTGAGCGAGTGATGAGGCCTGGTGTTGCAGACGACCATAGTCTATGGTTACGACTCTTTTTCTTGGTTTGGTGATGAGACTTTCTCTCTCTCTTATCTCATCAGATTCCCAGTTGCATCTTCCGCTGCAATGCTGTGAAGCCTGGAGTCCGGTTTCCGGCTTTTTCTTCTCCATTTCGCTTGGTCTTGAGCATCCTTAGTTGTAAGACTATTAGCAAGCATATCATCCCTGACGACGTCAACCCAGCATTTCTAGGGTGTACCAATACTGCCGGGGTCTGGCGGAAGCGGCAAAGCTATACATTTGTTTCCTAGGCTACTTGCCGGTTTCCGCAAAACACTAGTCTACACCAGTCGACACTAGTCTTGGACATGAAGGCTGCCGCAAGGTGCTAAGACGAGCTATTCCAAGAAGGGAGCAGCAATTTATTGGACAAGAATCGAGCCACCTCAATTACATTGTCGGTGACGACCTTCAGGTGGCCCGTATGCGTGTCCCGTACCTTATTTTTGAAAATCTCTATGGCACTATTAAAATATATATACCTTTCTTTATAGACGAAAAAATATTTATTGTATGTATTATGATACACTTTTATATAAATTTTATAATTATGAATTCATATTATCATGATTATTTCATAACTCAGATATTGGATACGTGTGTAGAGAACATCCAAACACAAACGAAAAAGATGTCGTGAAAAAAAAATGTATGAAATGTTTTTACCGAACCTAGAATAGGCCCAATAGTAAAATTTTGTATTTATAAGTTCCACTTTTGACTTTACACTCTTTCCAAATAAAATCCAAAGTTGTATGACACCTTTATCTATGTGGAATCTCTTTTAGAGCAAGTTTAAATAAAATGAAGTATCAACTTTTCCGATAGTAATCGGTATCTATACTTTGTGTAAATTGAATCAGATAATTAAGTCAGTAGGTACAAGTTTCTATGGCGCATAGAACTGTAGCAAAAGCAACAGGTTGCCTTCCGTAGTAGCCTGGGGCTAACAAACGTGAAAAGAATAGCTTGCTCTCTGAAGTTCCAAGAAAACAGATAATTATCTAGGTATACCCACTATCTTGCTATAGCCTGTAGCTGCGTTAGAGTAATTAGCGATTTTACCATTATTAGAACGTATAACTGTAAAGTTTATGTACTACTTTAGGGGTCAAAAATAGTGGAGTATTGGTACCTACCTAGGTATTTTTCCCAATCTAAAAATTTCTACAAATTATAATTAAAAATCTTTTTATTATTCTATCCCTGAAAGGAGGTTGTATTTAACTCAAAATTCGGATTGTAAATTCGATTTACAACCTAGGGAGGTAAGTAACTTTTAAAATCGAACGTGGCCACCTAGGCTCGACTTAAAAAGCGTCCATCCTCGCTTTTCTCGCTCATGCGCCTAAATATTACTACTATTCCTATATCACATAACTGTTACATCATACTTTAACGTCTAATCTCATTAACACAGTTTATGCCCCCTGTTTTACTTATCTATTAGTCACTTATACATTTAATTTGATGACGACAGCACTATTATCAGCTACTATAGCTTGTACGTAGTTAGTACCTATAATATAATTACATAACTCCGGTTGGAAAGTTCAATCCAAAAGATAATCAAAGTACATTATCAACATATAACTACATTGAAATCTGAACAAAATAAACTTTATCGAAAATACTTCTTTTAGCTTTTACTTACATTAGCTTAGAAAAAAGGATATGAAACATTTGCTTTCGTAAAAAATCTGCGCTAATAAAACAACTTTTTAACAGTTTTATAAATGATGGATTACAAAGGGCATCCCAACCCAGCACTATGTTAATATCGCACTAGAGTTTTAACGCCCTCATCGTATATTCATGAGGCCATAATGAACACTCTTCCGTCCCGGCTTAAGGCGTAATAATGAAATGATGAATTAATTAAATGTACAAAAATATCATTAACTTTAGCCTTAGTAATTGGATATCTATGCGGATAGAGTAAGTAAAAATCAGATAGAAATATTAAGGCCAAATAGTTTCTTTCACCGACCGAAGAAGTAAAACGCAGAATCGAAAATGCGTGGAAAAGTGGTCGATGAAGGAACTATTTAAAGACGAGTTACCAACTTGCTCTTTGATATGTGTATCCTGCCCATCCGTACCTATAGTGCTCAAACTTGGTTACTCAATAAAGCACAAAGGCACAGAAGATAGTAAGAGTATTACATACAGAACGAAATCTCCTTAGGTACGCGCAATATGTGTCCCCGTTACGCGTCCCCGCACCTCTTCCCCTACAATCCCCAGTTTAGTCACTTAATTGCTACTTGGGAGACCAAGAGCGAGGATGAGCAGCGAAATTTTGAAGAGGATTGGAGGGAGAAAGCTACCTACAAAGGAAGCATAGAGGTGAGGCTTTTGCCCAGCAGTGTTACAGATAGCTGTCTAAAAATTGTAAAAAAAAACAAACAGGTATTGATTTCATACGCTTGAGTGAAATATATCAACCCCTATATTGAACAAAAAGGTATAAGGAAACTCAAGCGATCCCTAATAACCGTCTTCCACTTACATTGTGACTTGTTTGAAATACAAAGGGCAAAGAGCCGAAAAATAGAAGCTCCAATTCGATAGCAAATTCCTTGGTATTTCAAAAATGAATCCGATAAATTCGTAACAAGATTTACACTTTTGGATTCAAATTCTCGGAATAGAATCTGTCGTGTCCGTAACCTAATTGCTGACTCGATTATTCACTTTGATCCCAAGTTACACTTAGAGTTCAATCGTGTAAACTCGTGTAAGTAATTGTTGTGTATTTGTAGCTTAATATGTGCGAAGTCAATTACGAGTATGTCTATTTATATTTTTTTTTAAATTATCCTATTTCGTCCCACTACTGGGCAAAGGTCTTTCCAGAAAGACACGTCAAACTTATAACACCCCTCTTTTTTATCGGGGGTTAAAATAGTTATTTAGAAAGCCAATTTATAAACAGTCAACCTGTTGCAAGACATAATAAAATAAGAAATAAGTCAAAAATATCACATTCAAGTCATGTGCTCTAAAAGATAATAAACTTGAATGAAGTTTAAAAATTAAGGTATCTGATATTATAACAGACTTCCCGCGAAAAAATTTTATTTCGCATAAACTGAATTCTCTCGTAAAATATCAAGGATCAAGGATTTTCCTTTTCCTTATAAAATAGTAGTAACTAGAGCAGATGCTATCACCACACCCGAGTTGGATCTGCGCTCATATTTGATAGGAAAATTGAAACGATTTACATGAAGACGACATACGAGGGGGGGTCAAAAAGTTCGCGGAATGGAGGGGATAGCGGGGGGTGGGGGACCTGCCGCAGGTAGTAACTAATGAGCAACTCTTTGTGAGTATATATGCCAAGTTTGAACCTGATTGTGTCAATAACCTTTGACCTGTCGTCGATCAAACAAGTGAATCCGGAAGAAAAACTTGAACATGGAAAAAATCGAGTTTCGTGCCGTCATAAAGTTCCTCACTAAGCAAGGAAAACCACCTCAGAAAATTTTGGAAGAAATGTTATCAGTATACGGGGACTCTTGCCCTGGGAAAACCATGGTGTACAAGTGGAATAGCCTTTTCAAGCAAGGCAGAGAGTCTCTTGAAGACGACCCTCGCTCAGGACGGCCGATTGAGGCCACCACCTCAAACATCGTTGAAAAAGTGGAGAATCTTATACTGGAGGATACTCGTTTGAAGAAGAAACAACTTGCAGAAATGGTTGGAGTATCACCTACAACCATTTTAAATATTCTACACGACAATCTTGGGATGTCAAAAGTCAGTATTTTATTTCACCCCCCTTCCCCTCCGTTCCGCGAACTTTTTGACCCCCCCTCGTAACTCGACATAACATATTGTGATTTTGTGGTAAACGTTTTAGATTGGGAGACATTACGTGGTCGTTCACCTAGTTTTGTAGGGTTTCGAACCTCGACACTACTGAAAATGGAACCCATATAAGAACAATTTTATTGTTTTAGAAAAACACAACATTGGTACCTACCTATGTTTAGTACGCAATAACACATCACATACCTAGTTATTATTTGTCGTTTTGTGACTCATTTATGAAACTTACATTATTTCGTTAAAATTTGTTTTTTTTTAATGTCATAGTTTTTAGTAGATGACTACCCATCTACAGGAAAGGTTTTCTATGAGAGTTGGGTACACTTGGAAATTATAAAGTCTTATAGGAGTATTGTTCTCGTAATAATAAAATAAACACTTCAGCAGAGCTTCACGGTCACCTGTGCACTTCAGCGAAACATTGATATGTACACTTTTAGTATATACAATGATGTTAATTTCTCAAGATACCTTCTAGTGAACCTTGAGCTCTAAAACCACACAGCAAGGATGCAACCGGGAACGCAGAGAATTTTATAAAGTTCTTAGTTTCTTTAAATTTTTTGACCGAACGTGCTAAGCGAGGGAAACATCTTCTTTTTAGCTTCGGCAAAAATTCCTTCGTGTGTACGAATTTCGGATAGCCAGATTTCCGGCTGTTCTCGCCTACAGATTGCATTTTACAACCAAATTTCGTAAAATTTTGTAAGATAATTTTTTTAAAAGGCGTAAACATGGAGAATTAAAACTTTAAAAATTCATACTTTTCCTCGCGCGTCGTTTTTAATTTTATATAAAATATACTTACGAGGTCTACCTACAGCTCACAGAACCATTATTTTAGGTTACTATACGAGTAATAATCTTTTGTCAGATTTTTCACGTTACCTGAAGGTCTTGAAATAACCATTCCTAGCATTTATTTTTTATTTTTTTTATGTTATAGGGCGGCAAACGAACAAGCGGGTGACCTGATGGTAAGTGATCACCGCTGCCCATGGACAACTGCAACACCAGGGGTGTAACAAGAGCGTTACCGGCCTTTCAGGAAGATAACGAACGAACTAAAGCTGTTTAGAAAGGAGAAAAAAAAAACAACAAAAAGGCAGCGTTTTGCTTTGTCACGAAGATGGCCGGCAGCAAAAGAAAAAATCCAAAACCTTTAACGATAGCATGAAAAGACTGGTAAATCTATTGATATCTTTATCAAAGGACGATTCGATTTCCTCCTTGCGATCGCGAACAAAAAGATGCACTCAAAGGAGGTGTGATTGGAGTGTCTCGAATGCTCCTGATAGTGATACGTAGATTGCTGGCATCCGCTCCGGCGGCGACGACCGCGATCGTAAACATCTGTTACTTATATGATCAATACATTTTCCCGTGCTGGTCTGGAAGCATTATAATACAAACTCCTTTCAATTTATTTAAAACTAGCTGTACCCTGCGCGCGTTGCTACGCCAATTGTTTTTTTTCCTAAACCATCCTTGAAGTATAACGAAAAAAACAAAAAAAAATTATCGAAGTCGGTCAAGCCGTTTACGATTTTATAAAGGACATACAGATAAACATTCATTTTTATATATATAGATTATCACAATACATATTATTCTTCTTCTTTTTCTGACCTTACCCCACTTTATGTGGGGTCGGGACAGCATGTAAGTCATAAGTGAAGCATCTTTTGCCAAGTAACATTATTTTTATCAATATCATCCGTAACGCATTCCATCTACTTTTTCTTTGGTTTTCTTCTGCTCCTCTATCCAATTACCTTCAAATCTATACTAATATTATAAAGCGGAAGAGTTTGTTTGCTTGTTTAAACGCGCTAATCTCAGGAACTAATGGTCCGATTTGAAAAATTCTTTTTTTGTTGGGTAGTCCATTTATAGAGGAAGGCTTTAGGCTATATAACATTACTTTCCGACAACCACGTAAACGAAGTCGCGGGCACAGCTAGTTTAGCATATATTTATTACGTACATACAACAAGTTAATGAACTAACGCAAAACCAATCTTTCCCGGAACCAAAAAAAAATTTGAATTTTCATACGAACTGATCAGCTGATCGAGTCAATTTGTATGAAAATCTGATTTTTTTTGGGTTTCGTGTAAGTTGTAGAACATAAGTTGTTAAGTTTCATAGGTTGAGGTACCATCTGAAAGTGATTTGTCCTTATCTATCTATATATCTAATCAAAATTACAACTAGAATACTACTTACGCACCGTATTGAGGCATCGTACCTAGAATACTGGCAACGTTTCCTCGCTGAATTGCTATTCGCTAAGCAAAATAACTGCCAGCTCTCTTAGAAGCGCGTTGTGATATCTTTAAGAAATAATTTAGCATCAGGGCCCCAAGGACCCATTGTCTCTACAGTAAAAGGTAAAAATATATAGCAAAATGTACTTACTGCCTCTCGTGCAGTATAGGTAGGGTACGTGATGGATAGGTAATTAGGCATGAGCATAAACCTGGCGTCTTTCTCAATAGTCGATAGATTGTCACCTTGTCACTATTTAGTATCATTCCCGTTTTGCACATTTAACCTTTATACATCTCGTCAATCGTAGAATCGTACAACCCTTGATTCAGTCTACTTCGTAAGATAGGATAGTAGTATATTTAATTATATCTTCATCTTATATAGTCGTGTATATAAATACCTACTCCCTTACCTACATCTCCCTAGGCCGTAGTTTAACCAATATTACATTAATCAATATCAGCAATCTGCAAAAAACAGTGACAAATTGCGATGTCCGAATATACTATGGAATGGACGGTCTCGAGTCTACAATATGTGATCGGATGTGAGGATGTTCCATATACGCTACGATGCAGTTACGCTACGATTTCTATTGACCGTATAAAAATCCAGAAATTTACTTAAAAATCCTTTTTCATTTCATATCAAACCTTCCTGGCGATATGCTCCACAATAAAAGACGATAAAATGAACAAATATTAGCTTGGTTAGAAAAAAAGTCACAAGTACAAAGTTGTAACGATTCCAACAATCATTTTAAGGCATACTATAGTCACAGAATACATAAGAGTTCAAACCATAGTACTGTGAAATATCGGCTTTGCTTTCTCCAAAAAGGATTAAGCTTCGATAGAAAAAAAGTACCTACTAGGATACAAAACAAAATTTCGAGTAGATAATTCAGTTATGTATTTATACACCATGGGTCATGGAGTATCGTTACCGTAACAAATGGGGATCACGCCAACAATGCGTCATCAGTTTTACTCGATAAGACGTTATTGGATAACTTGCAGTAGAATTTTTGTACGGAAAAAATGAATCGTGTTTTTGCTATTTGATCACAGTTTCTTGCTTTTTACGGCCATGATACGTAATCGAAGTTGAGCTGGAATGTGTGTATCAAAAATATATTCCATTCAATCAACAATTTGTTTCTTTGTTTGTAAGTCCGTCCCGCGGCAATACGAAAAAAAAGATTATTCTTTTTATATAGAGAATTGAGGCACCAACGAGTAATATAGGCTACATTTTATCCAGAAAGAAGTTTCGTGAAGGATAAGCAAGCATAAACAATGGTGGTGACGGTAACGGTGTCGTTAATTCAATGATTTTTTCTCATCTCAAAAAAAAATCTCTCTTCAAAAAAGAAAATCAAGTCGATCTCAAGATGGTACATCGCCACGCAGTGACGCATTATTACTATCTATCAACCATTAGGTAGTACTTTTTCCTAATCGAAGCAAAAACAGACAAATTGTTAGTGTCAGTAAGGATTGAGAGACATTGCCGAGATTTCTCGCATTCGGATGCCGCCAGTCATATATAGGCCAACTTTCTTCCGCTACTTCAATTTCGCCAACTCATTTCCAAATTCTTTTGAAAATTCGATTTTTTTTAATAAATATCTTTTCTTAATCAGAAACCAAGGAAGAGCTTGAAGCTTTTAAAATATATTCGTTCCTGTCAGCCAAACAACAAAGTTGTGACGTTTTACGAACTAATAAATAAAACCAATATTTTGTGTAAATTCACTTCAACGTTCTATATACAGTTATTTTTATAGTTTCTATAAATCGAGTAAATAGAGCGTGTCCTTCATAATTTTAATCATGGTAGCAACAGTAGATACAGTACGAATATTTTGCGCAAGTGTTTCCAAACATTTTTTAATTAATTGCATGCAAAGTATTTGCACGAGTGGTCTTGACCACTCGTAATTTTGACATTTGTATGCTACAAATGTCAAAGAAACCTTTCATGGTGATTCCGTTTCGTTTCACACTGCTTTTTTAATTTATTTTGAATAATTTTGAAAACCGTTGACAAATGTATGATATATTCTGCGTAAAACAATATACTTTTCGCTAACACTATGGTTTTAAAAATACGATGCAATGCGTAGGAACGCGAGCGCGTTGGAAAACTACACGTTTTGTGTTTTACTGAGTCCCTTAATAAAGAATAGCACTCCACTCCAGGTATCAACCTTGATTGATATTAAACTCTGACATTATCTCTAGTGTTCGCTTTACAGTAGTGCTTGGTTAATTTGTCCTATGAGGATTAGAACTGTTTCGTTACGCACATTTAGAAAGCTTTCAATGAAAATCATTTTAAAAATTCAGTACTTTTACATAGTGTTGACATAAGGTAGTTAAAGTTGCTAAACAGATATCTATTAAATTGTTTGTATCAACGATTTAGGCAAATAAACTTTTTATGTTATTATTATAAAAAGTTCCAGTAGCCATTCAGCGCGGGAATGTGGCCAGTGTTCTTGGCACCATGCCACATGCACAATATTTAAATTTTTAATTTAGTTTTAGTTTTTTATAATGGAAAGTTGTTCAAAATTAAATAATGTTTCTTGTATAAAAAATTAAACTTACCTTTATATTTACCCTTATATTTAAACCTACTTTGAAGAATTTGGATAATAGATAATTTTGTTTCCTAGGCATTTTATCAATATCAGATTGGCTTTCAATGCATTTCATAATTACTTTTCAATACCTGTATAAAATTCTACCTTTCCATACCACCCTTTAGATTAATGTTTTCTTATTAAATTATTCCATTTTCTGCGAGCTCGCAATTCAATTTCATATTTTATAACCCCCAAAAACAGCCACTGTATCAGCAAAATGACTTAAATTAAATTGAAATATGGATATTTATATGACAGCTAGGAAATATATTTAACTTCGAAATTGCCTGCGATAAATTGGCTCTTCTGTGAAGGCAATAAAAGAACTCAATTTGAGTTAACGCTCAGTTAATAACAAACGATTTATGCTAATTACCTCAAAGTTCAAGTTAAGGTGTCAAGGTCAAAGTGATGGGAATACTTAGTTGAGATCTCTTTTAAGACCATTCAAAGTTATTTAAAGTTACAAAATTAAGTTTTAGGTCAAGGGCACTCCTCCAAGAGATAACTCCGCGCCTTATCACCGCTGCTAGTAACAAAAGAGCTTAGGTACTGCTTCTTTGCTCGACGAATAAGAATTGCTATTTATAAAGAAATTGCAGCTAGACCTTGGCACTGACTCACGAGCAAAACCTGTTAAATTAGGTTTTTAATTTTTAGTTAATTCTAATCTTCAATTAAGTTTAATTGAATTTTCACTACTCTATTCACAAAAAAAATATAAATATTTTTTAGTTTCGCAATATTTTCGGAAAAGAGAATGTTATAATCACGATACCGCTGGATGTAGGCCGCCTCCTATCCATCGTTTTGAAAATTCTTGAGAGAGACCAGTGTCCAGCAGTGGACTTCCTGTTGCTGATATAATGATGATGATGACAATGATGGAATGTCTAATGTCTATCCTAGATGTCCAAAATATTGGATTTCAAGTACAGACGTACCTGTGTGTTAGTGTTATTCTAAAATAACTAGTAGTTCCCCTCGAACCGTGAAATAGCGAACTCCATAACTCGGCAACTCTTTTACCGATATGGCTCATGTTTGAACTTAAAAATTCTATTGGCTACAAATGTAGATGTCACAGTTAAAACCAGTTTTTAGATAGAACGCGTTTTTCCTAGTTAGAACTAGGTTTTACTTTATGCCTTTGTTAATACTAGAATTAACCAATACTCAAAATTGAATATCAGTTAAAACTAGACAAAACGCGTTTTTTCGTAGCGAGATAGTTAAAACTTCCGACTAGAATAGGGCAAACTTATAGGTTAGGTTAGGTTAGAACTGTCACCAACACACGCACGAGCCGAGCAAACGAAGCCAGCGTGCCGCGGCAGCGGCCGGCGAGTGCTGGGCAAGTTTTATCCATTTTACTAGAATAGGGCAAACTTATAGGTTATAAATATTATAGTTTCTCTAGTGCTAGTTTTAACTGAAGCTCGATGTGACAACTAGTTTTATCTGAAAATCAAATGAATCAGTAGTAATTTCTAGTTATAACAAAGGCATTAAGTAAAATCTAGTTTTAACTAAGAAAAACGCGTTCTATCTAAAAACTGGTTTTAACTGTAACATAGATACTCTGATCAAAACTACTCGAGTTATTTAGTAATGGCCGCTTGTTCAAGTAGACTAGGAGAACTGCGCTCGCTTTGCGCGCTCGGGGAATAAAAGTGTTCGAGTGAAAACTTCAAACGGATATTTGTTTTCTCACGAGTGGTAGTCGTAAAACCAGTATTTGATTTCAGATCTAAATACTTATCTATTTTAGTTTAACACGTGTTTTGAACTTGGCAATCAATCTGATCTCAATCTACATCAATTGGAATTTACGACCAGAAATATATAAATAAATTCTGTTAGGGCACAGAATACAGTAAGAGTAAACAGAAAGGAATCTCCTTCGGTACGCACAATATGCGTCCCCGTTCCCCGGAATCTCCTAAGGTACGCACAATATGCGTCCCCGCTCCCCGTCCCCGCACCTCTCCCCCGTTTTCGCCTTGATGGCTCACGTTGGCCGTCAAGAACCGGGGGAGAGGTGCGGGTGCGGGGAACGGGGACGCATATTGCGCGTACCTTAGGAGATACCGGCCTGTGGTTAGGGTAAACATGACACACACGAGCTTTACTTAATGTCTGCATACTTGCACTTGTCATCACTGCTTTAAAGAAAAATTAACTCGATTTATTTTAAGTGATATTTTTTTATGTTATAGCGCGGCAAACGATCAAGCGGGTCACCTGATGGTAAACCGCTCACTGCTCACCGCTGCCCATGGACAACTGCAATACCAGGGGTGTAAAAAGAGCGTTACCGGCCTTTTAGAAAGATATAGACTCGTTTTTTGAAGGTTTCAATGACGTATCGGTTCGGGAACACCGCTGCAGGAAGTTGATTCCACAGTTCGGTTTACAGTGAAATTATCTAAATACGTGAAAAAGTTAACAGTTCCTTGAGTTTCAAGAGTCTTCAATTGTTTTCGTACAGCGACTAAAAAAGTTAATTTACTCCTATAGGAAAATTATTCTTGTTGTTTCTTCCATGCTGATCTGGAAGAAAAGAAAAAACTTAGAATGTACCAGCTGCATTTCTTTCCGTGCAGATCTTTAAAGCTGTGGGACCTCGACCTGTCCCGGCGCTCTAGACGAATAAACTCGATAACAACACAGATTATATATAATTTAATTTCTGATACTGACTGTTATAGAGTGTAAAAGAATAATATTTAATAAGGTACAACATATAGAGAGAAGTGAGCGATCAGCTTCAGAGATGATGGTGGAATGAGTGAAAAGGGATCAGTCAATGATTTGAAAATGGAATGAAAGGGAATTTCAAATGAAATGAAGAATGAAAAACGGACAGGATGAGATGAAGAAAGAAGGTTTGAACATGATGCATGCAGCATCGTTACAAAACAAATCGAGGAAATGGGCGAGAATTTTAATCATGATATTAGACGATGCCGCTAGTATCCCACCATTTTTATTTTGATTCCTTTTTCTACCATCACGCTAAAAAATCCTGAGTCTTACTGCCCTAAGCCGTGTCCACCTCGTTAAGGGTAAAGACGTGATAACTGTCTGTATGAATTCTGGTTCACCTTTTTGGATTTTAAAATGGACGATTTATGATATGGAAGATTTATTTTTAATGATTGTGTTATATACGAGCCAGTACTTATTACGATAAAATTTAAATAAGTAGGTTTAAATAATTTGTCGCAAAACCATTTACTATCAGGGATGACCCTGATGCAGAGTGGCGTTAGAATTGCAATGCATTAAGGATCCTTGTAAAGTAGGTATCTATTTCCAATTTAGTATATCTACATACTACATACACAGCACTGTGAAAAAATGTTGTGACATCAAGCAAGTGATATATTCCAAATCAATAGAATAATAGGTACATTTTAAAACACTTTCTTATGCACTATTCTGAAGGTAATTGGATTTAAATTTGATTGTCCATATGTGAGGCACTGGGTACATGCTCATGCGGTTGTCCCGGGGTCGCCTAGTGTGTCAAGAAGATATTTAAATTAATTAATATAATATACTAACATAATTTCGTAAGTTCTGTACTATACTAACACTAAATGGACGTTTGTCTTAATAAATAATTTTTTATATTTATTTATTTTATTTCGTATAATACAGTAATTATTAAAAAAACAAAAAACCCGACTGCCTAGTATACGACATGAGCGAGATTATATGTGGTTTTTTTTAGCATTTCGCATTCCAAATTACATTTAAACATATACATGTTTTATATTTATCTGTAATCCTTATTTAAAATCCTTTCTTTTGATAGGTTTTTTAAAATAAAAAGATACATATCATTTGGCGCCAAAAATCAGCCATTTTTTTTTTGTTATACCATATAAGTACTAAATCAAATAAGTAAAATTGAAACATGTATTGATTGTATTCTGTTTGTGTTTCTGAGAAATAAAATAAATAAATAAGAAAGTAGTTATAAATTGTTTAACCGACCTATAGGTAACATTTACCATGACACACATAAATTGAACTGAAATATTCGTTTTAATTTAATTATTTGAGCGTACTATTCTCTCACTAAATAAAGTAGTCAAATTACTACTTTGATTTCGAAACTCCTCTGAATGCGGGTAGAATTTATAACCACAGATAATTTTATTACATACTCGCTCATTGTTATGAGAGCGTGGTTAATTAATTTTATCTTACTTACGTTTAGAGGACGAATGTTTAAATTGATAGCTGTTTTGTATAACTTGAAATTATGATAGAAGACTTTATTAAGAAGAAGCCACTTCTATCTAAATTTAAGAGCCAACCTTGTTTGACTGAAAATAATAATAAAAACATATAGGTCGATTTGCTCAATATATGTTAGCACGAAACGTGCCAAGAGTAGCCTTGCCTCGACTATGCTGGTTCTAAAGTAAAGATATCGCAACAGTTTTAAGAAGCTAAATTCTAGATATATTATAGGCGTATTACGAAAATTAAGAAAGAAAGAATATTATAGGTACTTTAGGTAATTAAGAAAAAGTAGAACTTATATAGGACAAAACTTATAGAGACTTGACCCATGGTCCTATATGTACTTGTAAGTTCTATTCTTTCTTATATTAATTCAATGGAAAGATATCCAAATTTTCCATATCTAACCTAAAAAAAAAACTCATTCATTAACTTGTCAATTTACCTCATGATTGTTAAATTAAGAATGCTCTATCACCGGTCCACTTTTAGACGAGTCAAGAGTTACCCTTTCCATCATCAATTTATGTCAAATTCACACACAAAATCTCTCTGATGTTTGTGAAAAATATCCAGGAAATGTGCGGGACATTCCTGTATACGCATCCGTTTTGTTTTCACTCGGTTGGGCTGGAACAGACAGCTTTGTTTCTGAATTTCATTTAATAATTGTAAGTAATTTTTGTGTTAAAAAATTTCACAGGTGTAACTAAGGTAATATTTCAATAACAGTTTCTTATAATACCATTAAAGAATTACCAGGTTGCTTCCGAAAGGTCGTTTTGGAAATCCTTGGGGCCTATGTCCAGCAGTGGACTTCCTGTTGCTGATAAGACGATGATGATGAATACCATTAAAAAGGTGAGGATTAAATGAACAATAAACTAGTTTTCTGTTATACATACTGTTTCTCTATCAGTGTGTCTGCCCAGTTCCAAATCCAAAATTGAGCATATTAACACATAATAATCTCTAATAGTATTTAAAATAACTTCAGAACCTTTTTTAACCTATTCTATGAGTGGGATATATATATATATATATACATGTGTATTTAGAAAAAAACTAATATTTAATATATTTGCTAAATAAAAACAAAATAGGTACCGTTCTTTTTCTGGTTCTTTTTTGTTCTTAAAGAATTTGTTTTATCTCACAAGCGTAAAAATTGTTCATAGTTGAACATTTTACAGCGCTCTGTCTCTATACTTCTAAAGCTATATATATATATATATATATATAAAATCAAAGTTGCGAGCTGCAACGCTTCAACATACAATATGCAATTTTCTCGAAAGTTCGCAGCAAAACATGAAGCAAATATTGTGAACGAAAATTTAAAGGATAGTTCCATATGAGTTAAGAAGTTTTAGATACGGGTAGGCTACTTTATTTAAGATTAAATTTAAGTCGTCTGATTTTTTTTAAAACTATATTTCTCTAGAAATGAAGCGGTCTTCAATGATCTTTCTTGCTAGGATCTTTCATGCTGGTATGGAAGAAAAGAAAAAACTGATAATGTACCTGGGCTCTGTCTGCCCTGTTAGGAATAAAAACATGATTATTGTATCAGTATCTGTATGAATAGGTACCTTATTTTTTTACAATTGAGCACAAATCTGTGCCACACGCTGGTGTATGCGTATTTGTCAGGGACGATGTCTGTGTTCGCCGTCTGTGCAATATTGAAAGTAAAGACCTGTCAACTCTATGGCTTCGTATAGATCGCGTCTATGCATGCCATAATGCAAAGGAGAAAGCCGATCTCTTTGGCACATTCTTTGCAAATAATTCCACTTTGGATGACGAGGAGAATTTACCACCGAACATCCCACGATGTGGGAGTACTAAGTATGCCAGATATTCGGTTTACACAAAAAATATTCGTCAAACACTCTTCTCCCTTGATGTTCACAAGTCCAATGGGCCTGATGGTATCCCTGCCATTGCCATTATCCAGTTAATGCAAGCACAGCAGGGACCAACAGCTAATAATGTTTATATTTTTGAAATGTATTTATAGAGCCCTTTCATTTGATACCCCACACGGTATGATTAGATTTATTTAATTTTTTAAGTTCATTACTTTATGGCCTATAGAGGGCGCCACAGTGGATTTTCTGTGTCGTTACATAACCTATAACTAACGGACACATTTTTCAAGGTATTATAGATATATTTGAAGATACGAGGAAACAGATGAACATATACATTCATAGCGACGAAACACTTAACCCTCCTTTTTGCATCGCCATACTTGGGTAACATTGTGTTTCTAAATTCAATACCTTGCCAGTTGAAATGAAAGAGTTACAGAAAAAAAACAATCACCACCAAATGGTCCCTTTCGGTCGTCGACATTTCATGTACATTGTAAAATTTTATGATTTGGCTTGGTTTGGCGTGCCCTGGGGGCATATTGCGCTTCAAAACGGTAGGTATGTCCTTATAATTCATTAGGTTTGGCGCAAAAAGAGATATTCTCAAAATGTGCAAACAGTTCAGAACAAAAGTCGTTAAATATTGAAAGTCAGAATTAGTTAAAACTAAAGTTAATTACAAACTAATCACAGTCAGTCTTCCTATACAATTTAGAATAAACTAAAAGACGCAAAACAAGCAATGTGCACATTTGTAATGAGCTAATCGCAACTTACTTGATTCGCAAAATGTGTAATTACTAAAACTTGTTTCTCAAATAAATAAATAATTGATTTATTCATATTAAACCGACTTTACTGCCTATAAACAAAACATTTAATATTATTTATTTAATTTTAGAATCATACAATTAATGAGCACATACTTTTTTTTGTTAGAAGGAAATGAATCCATCTTCCCGCCCATAATCACACTAAAAGTGGCCTTTGGATCTTGCGGCCCTGGGCTTTGTCTTTTTGGGATTTAGAGCCGATACCCAACATGCTCTGTCTGCCACGTAAGGGATAAATACGTGATAGTGTATCTGTAAGGAAATGAATCCTTTTGTGGACAGCCTGAAAAATCTAGACATCATAAGTACTTACAACAAATAATTTACATATTCTACGCATTGCTCGTTTTGCTTATTCTCCGTTTTGCATACAACTCATTCATATGAGTGAAAGCCCTTTATGAAAATAAAACTCGTTTGTGAAAAATGGATATTATTTGAGTTAGCGATATAAGCATTCAGAATAGAGAATACGGGACCGGACGGTTACATTGAAGTTATTTTAGGACCGGATATTAGCAAAATAATATGGTTAGTTAATTGAATTTAATTAACTTCCCACGGAGTCTTCAACACGAAAACTAACACCCACTGAATTCTAAAACCGGTAGCTAAAATTATCTTCGTAACATATCATTCATCATCATCATTTCAGCCGCATGACGTCCACTGCTGGACATAGGCCTCTCCCACGGATTTCCAAAATGACCGATCTAGAGCGGCCTGCGTCCAGCGCTTTCCAGCGACCTTAGTCAGATCGTCTGACCACCTTGTGGGTGGGTGTCCAACGCTTCGCTTGCCAGTACGTGGTCGCCATTCAAGAACCTTTCTACCCCATCGGCCATCGGTTCGTCGCTGGGCAATATCAGTGGCTTTTGTTCAGTTTTGTTCAGTGCTCCTACGAATTTCCTCATTTCTGATTCGTTCACGTAGAGAACACCGAGCATAGCCCTCTCCATAGCGCGTTGAGCGACCTTGAGCCTTCTTTTGAGACCCATAGTAAGGGACCACGTTTCAGAGCCATAAGTCATCACTGGTAACACACATTGATTATACACTTTAGTCTTCAGGCACTGAGGTATTTTGGACGAGAAGACGCTTCGTAGCTTCCCGAACGATGCCCAACCAAGTCGGATTCGTCGAAAGACCTCTTTTTCGAAGCTGGAACTTCCTGCCTGGATCAATTGACCCAGGTAGATATATTGGTTTACAACTTCGAGGGTGAAGCTCCCAACACAAACAGGTAGGGGCGCGACATGGACATTCAACATTACTTTCGTTTTGTCCATGTTCATTTTGAGGCCCACCTGTTGGGAAACTCAATTAAGGTCTCCGAGCATGGTACTTAAGTCTTCCATGGATTCTGCCATGACAACGATATCGTCGGCAAATCGAATGTGAGTGATATACTCGCCATTGATGTTGATGCCAAGTCCTTCCCATTCCAGAAGCTTGAAGGCATCTTCCAGTGCAGCGGCGAACAGTTTCGGAGATATCACGTCTCCCTGTCTCACACCTCTTTGCAGTGGAATAGCCCTCGTGCACTGCTCCCGTACTCGGACTGACATAGTGGTTCGAAACGTATGTTAATACCAAAAAAGGCCTTCTTGTAAGTCATTTCTAAGCTAATTATAAACTTTTCACTGCGTAGGTACTTCGTACTAGGAAGGTAACTTTGAGTTTTTATTTGTATGAAATTTTTAACTATTTAATTTTATGCTAGTCATGCAGTCCATCATACATAGACTGTTAGGTATTACAAAAATAATATTTTTTTTTACATTTTTAAGTATAACTAGCTTTTACCCACGGCATTGCCTGTGTAGACACTGGCTGTTGGTTATTGGAATTCCCACGGGAACCTCCTATTTTTCCAGGATAAAAGTATCCTTTCCAGTAATCCAGGTAATATTATGCAAAATTTTATTACAATTTGTTTTGCGGTTTTTGTTTGATTAAACTTTATTGAACACTACATCTAAATATAAAGCAATAAATCCAATCTATCCTACTAAAATTATAAATTTTACAGACAAATTATTTTATTATTTGTTATGAAAGGTAGTTGGACTGATTAGCTATTATTATTAGATAAACAAATTAGCGATTTTCAGTGAAAAAAAAAGTGGGAGCATTGTTCTCTGACTCCAAAAGCGTCTGGGCGTGGGTCAATACTTACACCTTACTGACGTTCTTGAATTGAGAAAACAGTGCATAAGCCAGCTACGAAATCTACCTACGAAGTGGTCCGAAGGGTGAAAAACAGAGGTTTGAAGATCGGTAACGCAAAAGTACAAAGGTGTAAGGAACGGTGGCGCACAAGTACAGAGGTGTAAAGCACGCTACCGGGTAGGCTCCAACAGCTCCGCTTAAATTTAAACGCGGCTTAGTTCACGTCAGTTATGAAAATACGAGATATGATGTTTTGTTTTCGTAAAGCGCGTTAAGTCTTCCTCATCAAGAGGTGAATATATTAATAACAAATGAGGAATAATTGGAGCGTGAACAAATCGCTCACTCAGTCGTATTAACAACATAATATATGCTAGTCAGTTAGGCATATACTCATAAAGGTATCAAATATTTTATTCAACCATGATTTGTGCTATGAAAATGAGTGCTTCATGGAGGGACTGGTCAGCTCAAGCAGAGCTGACCAGTCATTCCATGAAGCGCTTTTTGACTAATTAGTATTTCTTATTACGAGTACGTTATTTGTGTATATTTGTAAATTACCAGACAATTAAACATTTTAATTTTGAATTTTGGGACTAGAAACAATGGCCCACATTTTGTCATGTCTAAGTGTACAAACACCAAGCACCTAGGATTTCTTATATTCCGCCAATGACAACGCTATAGAGGTGACCCAATACTTAGCTATATTTAAACCATCAATACAATAAGCAGAAGAACCATGATTTAACACTTTTGAAGCTTTTTAAATGTTTTAATTATAATTAATATATAATTATAATGTAATTCAAAGGATTCTAATCCACTCTTCGTCGAAGACCCCTAACAAAAATACCTAATTAGGAAGAACTTTTACAATGAGATTATATACCCAGAAATTGCGGGAGAAGTCGTCTTAGTATAATTTGGTACGTAACTAACAGCAACAAAAACGAGTACATATTTTAACCATTTTAAAAGAATTTATTTAGTTTCACCCGTCCCATTGTCTGTGTCCCTAATAAAATCTTGCAAGCTAAATTAGAACCACTTCCCATTACTCGATCGAGTTGAAACTTCACATGCTTATGTAAACTGGGTGACAATGCAATATTATGGTACCAATGACCTGATCTCATGATGAAGCCGGAAGGTGGCCACGGCATCTCTGTGATAAAAAAACATAACTCACCGAGTTTGTGTTGTTAAGATTCGTCTTGACGAGCACTTTAATCGTTTTAGTTCATTGTTTTAGATAAAAGCTTGTTTTAAAAAATATCTAAATATATATAACTCAAAGGTGACTGACTGACTGACATAGTGATCTATCAACGCACAGCCCAAACCACTAGACGGATCGGGCTGAAATTTGGCATGCAGGTAGATGTTATGACGTAGGCATCCGCTAAGAAAGAATTTTGATCAATTCTACCCTCAAGGGGATAAAATAGGGGATGAAAGTTTGTATGAAACTATGTCAAATTTAAACCGATTGGGCTGAGACTTTGCATGCCTAAAGCTACTATAGCGTAGGCATCCCCTAAGAAAGGATTTTGATAAATTCCGCCCCTAAGTGGATAAAATAGGTGATGAAAGTTTGTATAAATCTACGCGAGCGAAGCCGGGGGCATAAGCTAGTTGTTTATATAATTAGATACTTGTTTCGGCTATATCAAGAGAAGACTATATAAAAAAAAACTATCCCTCTCAGTAGCAGTTATAAACACAAAAGTAATAACGCTAAGAACACAATATTTGTACAATACAAACAATAATACTAACATTTTATTAGGCAGTTTGTAGTCTCAATTAGGAACATTAGGCTTCAAAAACAAATGACTGAGTCTTATGAATCATGTCTGGTTCCCAGTTACCCTTGTTAATTAAATAAAGAGCTTCTAAAGCAATTAGCACCCTTTAATTCGCCCTTTGAGATTGTCACACCAACATTTAAGAGGCGTCAAGCCACCAGTGTCGAGGCCTGTTTATAGTTGTAATGGGCATCATTTTGACAGCTATAATGGCTTTTGACTTTAATGTAAACCTTTTAGTTTGCTGGAAGGGTTGAAGGCGACACGCCGTGCCAAGGTCGGTTAATTTTAAGATTCAAGCTTCTTATTTGAATCGATATTATATTCAACAATGGCTTATTAATATAGCAGCCGCTCTGTGTAAAAAAACGGGCAAGTGCGAGTCGGACTCGTACATGAAGGGTTCCGTACCTCTGTACAATGTTTTAGAACGCTGAAGAAACACGTTTCTTGTATGACGACCCCCTTAAATTTTTAACTTTATCATATTTTTAGTATTTTTTGTTATAGCGGCCATAGTAATACATAATCTGTGAAAATTTCAAGTATCTAGTTAATGCCATTATAAAGATCTAGTCAAAAACGATAAAAAACAAGTTTTTTGTATGACGAACCCCTTCAATTTTTTACTTTTTTAATTTTTAGTATTTGTTATTATAGCAGCCATAGCATAATAGGTAAAAATTTCATGTGTCTAGCTATAACGGTTCAAGAGATAGAGCCCTGTGCGGACAGACAGCGGAATCTCAGTAATAGGGTCCCGTTTGAACCCTCTGGGTACGGAACCCTAAAAAACAGTAGCCTCGTCAAATCACCTAGGTTATATAGCGGACCCCGGGCTCTAAAGCGTTACCACTCAAGGTTGCAACCGGGAATACGCTCGGATGATTATGATGACTCAACAATGCTTTACATAATGTTGCATTCCGATCTGCTGTTGTTACATCTTCTATGCTGGTCTGTGAGAAAATAAAAATCGTAGAATGTACTAGCTGCTTCTCTTCCCACGCAGATCGTAAAATCCGATCGAGAAATTGGGCGAAAATGCGAATCCGGATGTGGATTAAAAAAAAACGAAAAATATGGGTCGGACTTAATAAAATATATTTTTCGGACTCATTTCACATCCTTAATAGGTAATATGGGTATCCTAATATATGGGTGATGCGGCTAGCAACCCATTTCTTTTTTGATCTCGTTTTTTCATCTGTACGCCCGATATCACGTTAAGCGTGGCCTCTGGGCCTCAAGGCCTAGGTACTGTCTACCCCTTTATAGGGAGGTATCTGTATAATGTTGCATCATCATCATCATTTTATTTTTATTTTTTATTTTATTTATTTAATAAATCCACAGCCCTTTATATACAATAAGATTTTGCATTATAGCCACAGAATACATAAGAGTCAAACAGAATGGTATCTCACAGCGTCTCCCGCAAATTGGCGTCCCCGCACCTCTCCCTCGCACTTTGTGAGCTTTGACGGCTCCAAACCAGGGTTTAATTACTAGCCGCACGCAATACGCGACGTGTGTTGTCTTGAGAACTGTCAACCAACCACCCGTCAGTAACCATCATGGTGAGAAGGTGCGCGTATAATAATTATTTATCCACCCAATACTCTAAAGAACGTATATTTCATACATTTCCAAATGATGAAAACAGGTAAGCAAAGCAACAATATAATTTCACGTTATTACCCAGCAACCATCTTGATATATATACCCTTCTCGCTCTCTCGCATTGGCGGGAGATACACAAGAGCGAGATTGTAACATTACCGGATTGCTAATAAGCAATCAGGTAATGTTACATAGGCTCCTCGCTCACAGGTAATCACATACACATAGATGCCAACTGGATTTCCGCGGGTTATAGTGCTAAATGCCATTGTTGACAATGACAACTTGACATGCTGTATGTAAGCGTGAATCGTTATAAACATTTGTTTATTTTTATTGAATTTATTCATATAATTACCGTATAGTTTTGCGGCGAATATGCAAATTACTATATTACAATAGTGAATTAGTGAAATTAGTGCGTTACAATATAAATGACTCAATAATAATCAGTAAAGTGAACGATAGGTGAAATGGACAATGGACATAATGAAAAATATTTGTGAAGTGATATTACGTAGCTGTTTCCGACTTTTCTGTAACATTTAATACATATAAAACAGAATATTTTTTACGGCATAGTGTTCGCAAATCTTCCGGTAGGAAAAATATAATCGTAAATATGTCGAACTCGTTAGTAGGTAAGTATTAAAATAATTCTGCGGTGCGACCCTAAGTATAAAACTCACACATCGACGTGTGTACAGATAAATTGTTTCGTTTGTAGTAGTAGTAGGTATATATGTTACTCTGAATCAATGGAGAGTCATACCAGTGATTATAGCTACAACTTACAGCCAATAACGGATTTTCATTATATATACATTTGTAAACAAGTGAGTAAATAAGTAGCGAGCACAAAGAGTATTACCTAAGTGTAATAATCTATATATCTATATATAAAATGAAAATATGTATTTATAAATATACAATAACAGAAGGGCCTCTCCCATAGCCCCGTGGGTGTGTGATGTGCGTGATGTGGAGAAGTGTGTGTGTGTGTGTGTGTGTGCGTGTGTGTGCGTATGAGGGTGTGTTTGTGTGTGTGTGATGAGTTTATAATGAGCATCGTTAGATTTTAAACGGTTTGTGACATTTTGTCTTCTCGCAAGGTTCTCAAAGCGTTGTTTTTAAAAGTACCTTTGCTACCATTAAAAATATCAATGTCACTAAATTTATTATTGTAAACTTTCTGAATTCTATTAATTACTGAATATTGAGCATAATTTGTTGAAGTAGATGGGAATGCAAATAAACGTTTATGCCTTAAACGTTTCTTGGGGGCACTAAACCGCAGAACTTTGTTTGAGTGGTAAGGACTATCAATATACCCCCTACAGAGACCATGAAGTAAAGCCATATCCAGAAACGTGCGGCGATCCTCAAGACTATCCAGATGGTGGAACTTGCATGAATCAGTGTAATCAGTGAGATATCTGTGTTTTTTATAATCCAAATACTTTACAAACTTAGATTGAATATTCTCTAACTGATTATTGTAAGTTGAGTACTGGGGATTCCAGATGGTGCTACAGTATTCTAGTATACTTCTCACGTAAGAATAATATAGGAATTTTATACAGAAAATATCGCTGAATGGTTTGCGTACTCGTAAAATAAATCCAAGGTTTTGGTACAATTTATTTAATATATAATCAATGTGATCGGAAAATGTTAGTTTCTCATCCAGCAATACTCCCAGATCTCTCACTGACTTTTCTTTCTTTAAATTTCTGTTGTTTAATTGGTAAACACATTCAAAGGGCTTTATCTTCCGCGTGAATGACACATAACTACACTTATTTGTATTAATTCCTATACGGTTTTCTTCACAATACTTTTCAAGCTTATAAAGATCAGCTTGGAGTTTTGTGCAGTCTGAAATGTTATCAATTCGCATGAAAATTTTTGTGTCATCTGCGTACATCAAAAACTTTGCATGGTGAAGACATTTGCCAACATCATATAGATACACAGCGTACAAAAGTGGACCTAAAATTGATCCTTGAGGGACTCCAGACGATATTAGTATAAAATCAGAACGATAACCACCTATAACGACCGCCTGTAAACGGTTCCGAAGGTAAGATTCGACCCATCTTAGCAAGTTACCTCTTATGCCTAGCTCATAAAGCTTACGTAGCAGTATAATATGATACACACGATCAAAAGCTTTCTCGTTATCAGTGTAGACCACATCAACCTGAGATCCACCATCCATGTTTGTGGCAACAAAGTCAATAAAAGAACCCAAGTTAGTCGATGTTGAGCGACCTTTCAAAAAACCATGTTGTTCAGATGGTAAGGAGTGCGTTATGATAGAATAATGGACAATCTTTTCTAAGATTTTACTAAGCACATCAAGTATTGCAATTGGTAGATATTTTTCTATAGTAGTCTTTGGGCCTTTTTTATGCACAGGAACAACATGAGATTTCTTCCATGTACTTGGAAAGTAGCCAGAACTCAGACTTCTGTTGAGGATAAGTGCTATAGGCAAAGATAAAGATTCAGCACAGTGAACAAAGAATACAGGCGGTATATTATCAGGACCAGCACCTTTAGCGATGTCCAAATCGGTGATTAGTTTTTTTACTTCCTCAGGATCAGTTCTTATTTCACATAAAACATTAGAGAATGGTGTTTCTGTGGGTGTTGAGTGTGAACTTCAAGGAGGGCTAAAATTTCTCTGGAAGACATTGTTGAAAGCAGAGCATATATCTGCTGGATTATTTATTAGTGACCCATCATACATCATTTGTTGGGGATAATTTGCTGAATTGGCAGTACCTCTTTTTGATTTAACGTAACTCCAAAAAGCCTTTGGATTCATTTTTATCCTATCCTGGGAGGTTGCAATATGTAAATTAAAGCATTTCTCTTGTAGTATCTTTTGCCTTTTTCTTAATTCTGAAAATTCTACATAATCAGCTGGGTTTTTATGTTTCTTCCAATTATCATGAACTTTACTCTTTTCTTTAATATACTTTATTTTAGGACAGGGTTTGACTAAGGTTATTTTGATGTCGCTGATGTTTATAGAAAAAGATGGATGAGCTGGATCTTCACGGACCAAAGATTCAGATCTCTTGATTTCAGTTGAAAAAGATGAGAAAACTAAATCTAGTATATTACCATACGCGTTCTGGAGAGTATGGTTGTGCTGTTTAAGTTCTAGGCTAAAAAGATATGATATTAAGTCTGAGGCTGCAATTTGAATCATCATCATCTTCCTCGCCTTCTCCCTATTTGGGGTCGGCTCTTATGTCAACTCTCTCCATCGTTTTCTATCATTTACCATATCTGTACTAGCTCCCGTCTCCATCATGTCCTGCTTAACACATTCACCCTACGTCTATCTAGGTCGTATAATGTTGCATGTGGATAAAAAAAACATCTTGCATATTTTTTCCAAATCAACAGTTTGATTTTAGTAGACTTTAGCTCTCGGAAGTTTTAAAATAGAGATTGTCCATTCCATTACTACCTAGCTATTTTGCTCTTGTATTTTTCCGGGGAAGGTCAACTTCTTTCTAACTACATTTCCCAGTAGCGGACGGCAATGATCAAAGCAAATTGATTTTGGTGCCAAGCTGCGGTGTATGCATATTAATAGAACCCATGTTACTCGTTAATTAGGCTCGCTAAGGGACACTGGCACTGGGATTGTTTAGATTGATAGATAGGGCGAAAAACGAAAACTTTTTATCTAGAAGTGACTACTGATTTCATATTTTGTTATAACGTTAGTCTGAACGAATCATAATAATCATAAACCAAAAACAGGCGATGCGTCTAGCAACCCACTACTATTTTAACCAAAAACAGGCGATGCGTCTAGCAACCCACTACTATTTTGATCCCTTTTTGCACCTTCAAGCCCAAGCCGCCCAACATCACGCTAAAAGTGGCCTTTGAGTCTTACGGCCCTTGGTTATGTATGTCTGCTTAGAGCCGCAAACCCAAAATGCAGTAAACCGTCTGCTGACAGACTGACCCTAAAATGCTCTTTCTCCCCCTTTTGGGATAAAGACGTGATGATTTAAATAATAAACCAGCCAAGTGCGAGTTAAACTCGCGTGGAGAGGGTTCCGTACAATTGATTGAATTCTTATAGGTTTTCCTGTAATCTACATGCAATGAACTATACTTCGTATTTTTTTCAAAATTTTAGGCTCAGTATTTTCGGAGATCAGGGGGGGGGGGGGCAAAGGTCAATTTTCGTCTTCTTTCATGAATAAAATCAAAACTATTCATTTTACAATAATAACAAAAATATATTTGAGATCATAACGAGCCCTTTTATTTGATATATGAAACAGTAAGGTTCGCAAAACTTTTTTTTTAATTTCCTAATTTGTCCCCCGAAAATGACCCTTATTTTAAAAAAATATTTATTTACTTTGCACATATGTGTTTGGGTCATAGGATTACAACATTCTACCAAATTTCACCTGATTCGGTCTAGTAGATACGGAGAAAATTGGCTGTGACAGACGGACGGACAGACAGACGCACGAGTGATCCTATGAGGGTTCCGTTTTTTCATTTTTTGTACGGAACACTAAAAAGGGCGACAAAGCACAATTTTTAAAGGTTTACGCATTACCATTTTCCTCCATGTTGAACAATCCAGCGAAGGAAAATCAATATAATTATCGTGCGGATTTCACAAAGAGGTCTGTTGGCGACCACTGCCTTATCCAGAATCGATATATTTATTTATACCCGACAGAGTAAACAAGCTGAGATAAAGCTTTTAAGTAGCCGCTTTTAGACGCGGAGCTTAGACCAGCTTTTAGACAGATATTCCACGCGGAAGATGTTATATCTTCCGCTTCTTTATATATTTCTCTATAGAAAGCTGAATGAACAAATGGGTGAAAATGCCAATCATATTAATAGGCGATGCGGCCGGCAACCCACCACTATTTTGATTCCTTTTCCATCTTTTCGCCCACCATAACGCTAAAACTAGCCTTTAGATCTTGCGTCTCTGGGCTCTGTCTGCTTAGAGCCGCAAAATTTAAAATGCTCTAACTGCCCAGTTAGGGATAAAGACGTGATAATGTATCTTTTACCCGTGTGGTTCCGGGTTAGAATAGGACTACTCCATCTCTTCCTGTGGATGTCGTAAGAGGCGACTAAAGGATTAAGCACAAACATCTCGTGCTACAATTGCATTCCAAAGGAGGGTTTACGTCGGGCAGTGGCCGGTTGTAAAACTTTTCGTACAAATACATTCCCAAAGGGGGTTGACGTCAAGCAGGCGGCCGACAGAAATGGAATTAACATAGTGAAGGTTTGCTAACCGCATCGCCTTTTAACATGATTCAGATCCTCATCCATTCCCTCGATCGGCTTTTAAGATCTCTGCGGGAAGAAAAGCAGCTTTCTTCGATGTTTTTTTTTCTTGCTCCCAGACCAGCATGGAAGAGTTTTAATCCATTTTTTTCCCCATTTATCAACCCAGCGGACAAGAACAAATTTTAATTATAATTAAAATGTGAATTCCACAAAGAGGTCTGTTGGCGACCTCTAGCTAGAATAGTTATGTTTAACCAGCAGAGCAAACAAACTGAGATAAGCTTTTAAGAACCTGCTTTTAGACGTTGAGCTAAGACCAGCTTTCAACTGGCGCGGGCACTTGGACAGGCGAGAAGATAACCGGCTGTGCTTTTACTTAAAACAAGTAATTATTAAAAAAATATATTAAAAGAAGCTTTTATCTAAAACAAGTGCTCCTTAAGACGAATCAATTGAGCCCAAGCTCTGTATGTTGTTTATCATAGAACAGGTAAAACTAATAAATAAAAGCTTGTAAAAAATAGTAAACAATTATCTCTGTAGAGTAAATCTTGTCTCGTTTGTTGATTGCTTGATGCTCGCGGAGACGTGTGCATTCGCGGTTACGAATATTAACCAACCTCAATCCAAATCCAAGTAACATAATTTACAGGTTAACTGCACTTGGATTAGCTAGAGCAGCCAGAGGATTTGGCCTACACTCTATATGGCTCTAGAACAGAGAGGGTCAAACTCCTGCAGTGGAGACAAAAAAAGCCCTGATAATGATGATGCACTTGGATTGATAACATAAAATATCTTTACTAAAAACCAAGAGGAGAAGGATTAAAACAGGTGGCGCAGGATAGAGAAAAATGAGAGATATTCATACTCCACCAGCAAGAGCAAAGCTCCTAAATATTTATGATGACCTCCTCCGAGCTTCAGAAGGAGCGTTCCTTTGATCCCGCTATCATCATTATATAGAAGTCATCAAGCTATGTCAAGTACATTTATGAAGCTTGTAAAATCTGATATCAGCGTCGATCACTTACATACACGAAACTTACCAACAAAAAACGCCAATGATCTGTTAATGTTCCTATGGTTGGAACAGATTAAGAACAATAAAAATATTCAACGACAACAACAATATGGACTATAGATTTATAGTTATCGCTCATTTCATGGCCCCAAGCGAGGGTCGAATTTCGACGCATTTAACTAAAACGATAATATGACGTGCTTTGAAACTTTATGAGGCCATTTCCTACGCAGTAAACAAGTATTGATTACAATCAGCTTTCAAAAATTCACAATAAATTAAATGTGCAGGCGATTTTTTTCACTTTCACGCCTACCATCACCCTAAAAGTTTCCCTTTAGTTTAAGGTGAAGATATAGGCAAATGACCTTGAAGTGGCGCCCTCATTTGAAATAAATTGTTAACTCGTAAATATGGAGATAATTTCCATATTACTCTTCGTCATGCACTAGATAGCCCTTTAAATTATTTTATAAACCACCGTTGAAAGTATTTACATTAGTCCGTCTAGCTTTAAAACTTGCCTCCGCCAAAAGTGGCCACGGCAAGTTTTAAAGCTAGACGGATCACGCATAATAGTTTTAACGGCAGTTCATAAAATAATTTAAAGGGCTATCTAGTGCATGACGTAGAGAAATATGGAAATTATCACCATATTTACGAGTTAACAATTTATTTCACACTTCAAGGCCATTTGCCTATATCTTCGCCTTAACGGCCTTTGGTTGTGTCTGCCACGTCAGTGATACAAACTTGACAGTGTATCTGTAAGTGATAAAATCCGCCAGTGACGTTTTACATGACAAAAAAACAAAGAATAACGGAAACAAATTATTTTGATCGTATCTATTCGTAAAGATGTTTTTATCCCAAAATATTTGGGACTAAAGTCCCTGGTAATTCTCGCGGGACTGAAAAGCAAAAAAAGGAAATCTCATGGGTAAAAAATTTTTAAAAACTGAACACGAATGTAATCTGTTTAGATTTCAAAATAATTTTGGTAAACCAGCAAAAATAATACTATGAAAATTCGTTTCTTAGTATTTCTTTAGTGATAACGACACCAAATTAAGGTTAGTAACTGCTTGTTACTCGTAAACTCTGATTTGGTAGGTATATGTACATAGGTGTTCTACTTTTCTTTACAGGTTATATTTGGATTTTTTTCTCATAGATGGGAATAACAAGTAGAGCGTGCTACTCGGTCAACGGTAATATTTTTACTCGCGCAATATACATGACTCCCTCGCTTCACTCAACCTACTCTACCAATCAAATTACTGCTGTTCCAAGCCTATTATAAAATGCCTTTGACAATGTCTATATTGCAATATTCATTATACTTCAAACAAGATCAGTTAATACAATATTGTTACTGTTGCTTAAACTGTATATAATTTATTCGTCTCCAACTGTGACTCGAGACGTCTCTTACAGCCCCAACCTACACGATCTTTGATAATTCAGCACTCCGGAGGTTCTGGGTTCGCTCCCAAGCCATAGCTTTTCAAATTTGTGCTGGGTTTTGTGTGTTTATCTTTTCTTTATGTACTAATAAATAAATATATATTAGGTCCTTACATATGAAATTGCCGATTTTTAATACTGGCAACTTAAAAATCAAATATCTTGCGGTTCATTAGGAATTCAAAATTCAAATTTATTTCGAAATAAAGCCAGAAAAATATTGTTTTAAAATTCGTATTTCATTTGTTTTAACATCATTTGTTTGAGTTTCAACATTGCTATAACAACAACTATGGACAAATTGAAAATTCGCGGTATTTACGAATACGAGTTCCACCGTGGCACCAGTGCTGCAGGAACGACTCGAAGAATTAACGACGTGTATGGACCAGGCACGGCTAACGAACGAACGGTGCGTTTTTGGTTTCAACGTTTCCGTTCTGGAAATTTCGATTTACACAATGAGCCTCGTGGACGACCTGATACTCAAGTGAATAACGAAGAATTGAAGGTGATAGTGGAAGTGGATCCATCTCAAACCACTTCTGAATTAGCAGCAGCCTTCGGCGTAAGTGACAAAACGATACTTATCCACTTGTGCCAAATCGGAAAAATTAAAAAACTCGAAAAGTGGGTACCGCACGAATTGACTGAAGCAAACCAACAAACACGCGTTGCTTGCTGCGTTTCTTTGCTTAATCGCCACAATAATGAGGGGATTTTGAACCGTTTCGTGACTTGTGATGAGAAATGGATCATGTACGACAATCGGAAGCGATCATCACAATGGCTTGACCCTGGAGAACCGGCAAAGCCTTGCCCTAAGCGAAAACTGACCAAAAAGAAGATTCTGGTTTGTGTTTGGTGGACCAGTGCTGGTGTTATCCACTACAGCTTCTTGAGATCAGGCCAGACGATTACTGCAGACTTGTATTGCCAACAATTGCAAACAATGATGGAAAAGCTCGCCATTAAACAACCGAGACTGATGAATTGCTCTAGCCCACTGCTCCTTCAGGATTACGCTAGACCACACACTGCACATCAAACGATCGCCAAGTTAGAGGAGCTGCGACTGGAACCTCTGCGTCAACAACCCATATAAAACCCACCCACCATACTCTCCAGATCTTGCCCCAACCGATTACCACTTTTTTCAAAATTTGGATAACTTTTTACAAGGAAAAAATTTCAAATCTGATGAGGCAGTCAAAACCGCCTTCAAACAGTTCATAGACTCTCGCTCCCAGGATTTTTTTCCAAAGGTATCAATGATCTGCCTATAAAATGGCGGAAGTGTATCGATAACAACGGCGCATACTTCGATTGATTAAATAATGATTTCATTAAAAAAAACTTGTTTCACTTTTTTGATACTGAACGGCAATTTCATATGTAAGGACCTAATATATATCATTGTGTTAGTATCCCGTAATACAAGTTCATAACTTACTGCTAGATCTAGCTCAATCTGTATTATTTGTCTTAATCTATTTATTTATATGTTTGAACTTTTATTGGGCTCATTTACTCGCTTACCTGTAATTAAGTTCCAAACACAGCTCAAGTTAACGTCTTAAAAACATAATTATATCTATCAATCTTTAATTTAAGAACTACGTTCTTGTCGGTGGAGTAGTTTCCATGTCTCCCTTTCTTGAGCCAAATAATACGGTCAAAATGATGGCTCAAGAGTACATACATCATAGGAAATCGCATAAATCTCTCATTCATTAAAAAATAACGAAGTTCAAGTACAATGATATTATAGATCTAGTATCTCCAGGTTGCAGCTTGGCAGCTACCGCACAAAATTTTCATATGCAGATGACTCGAAGTGCAGTCTCGATACAAACCCGCGACAATGCATCGTGCTTGAGTGCCGCTTCGTGTCCGATGAGCTTTATAAAACGACTACGTCTACAAGACCCATCATCCGCGAAACTCTCAGAAGAGCAGAGGTCCTGATCATTTGGTCGGTTTAGCCGTCAGCTTTGCACAGTTGAAAGAATCTTTTGATCCCTATATAGCCGCCGACGGTTTTTATGAGTTTCTGAAACAAGATTGCTGTATCGAGTGTGCATGTCTTTTTAAAGGATTTTCACTAAGTTTGTTTACATCAATTTTCTTTAAAACTAGCAACACTATTTAATATTTCTATTTAATAGACACTGCCTACCCCTGTGGGAAACAGGCGTGAAAGTATGTATGTATGTATGAACTAGCAACATGCGCACTCTTTTGCAAAGATTATCTATACACTTAGGGCTATCTATCAAGAAATATTAATTATAAGTGATATTTCATATTGGCACTGCTGATACAGTGTCATTCGTCCGTCCGAAAACTGCTGATGCAATATTATTCATCCAATAGCCAGTGGCCAGTCCAGCCTCCGTGGCGTTGGTTAAAACGCCATTCCGCCACTCCGGTTCTGGGTTCAATCCCTAGCCAGGGCAAGTTGGAAAATGACTTTTTTCAAATTGTCCTGGGTCTTAGGTGTTTATCTATATATGTATTTAGTTATTATAAAATAAAGTATCGTTAAGTTAGTAACCCATAATACAAGTTTGAACTTAGTTTGGGGCTAGCTCAATCAGTGTGATTTGTCCTTTCTTTATTATTATTATCGTCCTGTATTTATTTATTATTATTATAACGTTGCTACACCTCTTCTCATGTCTAATTTCATTCTAATATTACAAGAGCCATTTATTCACAATTCTATTTTTATCTGGACCCAAAAAGGCGTAAACAGAATCAGATCACAAAAAAATTGTGTAAGTGAACCATTGAGTTACAAATAAATAAAATGTATAAGGAAAGGGAACGTAATTATAGCCGGTGGGTGATTTTCACGTTCCAAACAACGAGTGAGTGTCCCTCGGGAATAAATCATGAGCTGCTTGATCGTTTCCCTAATAAGGTAAGTTAATATTTTTCGACTAACTTTTTTATGTACCTACTACTCTTTCGGAGACAATAGTTATCATATTTTCTAAATGTAAGGGGTGAGTAAAGGGTTTAAGAAAGGAGGGTTAATACACTACGGTGGGGCTTATGGGTAAAGGATGAGTCTTTCTACTTTCTTTCTAGCATTTTTAGGTTGGTTTCAAAACTCTTAAATGGCTTTGCTAAGCCAGGGAAACGGTAAAATATCGGTTATTTCGTGGTTGTTAGGGCTCGCCGGGTCTAGGTACTGTTCTCACAGAACCACTAGTCATGTTTTCTATGTTGTTACGATTTTTCTTAACATTTTTATAATTATTATACTTTTGAATAGGTATTTCAGTTTTGTAATATTAAAACTTTTCATTTAAAAATCAGCTAAAAACACATATTTATTTCATACAAAAAAAAGTAACTTTAATATCGATTCGTACCAACGATACCAGAGACAGAAACACTGATACATAGCTCTCGATCAGTGAGATCATCTTGATGTTGTAACAGCCCTCTTTTTTAAATTAAAACGTAGAAACCATTGACCTAACGGGTATCTTCGTGCTAGCCGTATCATATGATTCATATGACAATACTCAGCTCAGTACAATTAATTACGACGAGTATTTTTTGTAGAAAACCCACTTAGAATCACAGTATTTCTTAACTCTTCACTTTTAAAGGGAGCATCTGGCCGGTTAAGATAACAGTTGTTGAAATGTCAATACACTGGAAAATTGTGTTGAAAGCTTATAGCGCTCCAAAACTTATAATGAAATAGCTTTCTTTAATTTACGTCCCTAATACTTTTGTTGTAGAAAGTTTTCAATGGTTTATTTATTAGAAAGTACCTCAGAGAATGAGTTTGTATACTCGTACCTCTAGTACGTGCATTTGGGATCAAACAAGTACAAGAAAAAAATATAATTGAAATAAGTAAGAAATAAATATGTAGATAAACACCCAAAACCCAGACAATTTGAAAATGGCCATTTTTCAACTTGCCCTGTCTGAGGATCGAACCTAGAACCTTCGGAGAAGCGGACTGGCATGTTAACCACTACACCACGAAGATCGTCAATATTATCAATTTTTTTTTTGTTTAATATAAATATTTACTACCGTTTCCCTGTTCTGCACAATCAGCAATATACAATGTAGCGATGAAGTAATACTCGTACCAAAGCGGTTCAATGTGAATTTGCATTTATACCACCTGCCACACATTTCAGTTAAAAGCTTAAATGGAAAAGCAATAGCGCTTTCAGAACAGCGTGTACGTGTTATTCTTAGCACAAAATGTTGAAAAAGCCTGTCTTTTCTCTGCAATTTCTCTTGAAATGTACAAAGCTGCCGCTTTACTGGACCGGAGATCACGTAAATACTGTAAATCTCATTGTGCAACACGTAATTGAGTGGAAAACTGCGCTCACGGCTTTCTTAGTAGCAAAAGCACGGAATGAATATAAGTTAGTAAACCGTCTCACTTCATTCTCTTTTGAGATCTTTAACAATATAAATGTAAAAATTAATTAAAATACAATATAAAACAATACAAATTATCTTTATTGCACCATAATAATAAAATAAAATGTTAAATCAAAACGTTGATAATAAGAAGTATAGGAGATTACTGACAGTCTAGAGAATTAACAATTGGAAGAAGATGAATCTGAAGTTCCCGAATAGCGACAACGTACCGGCAAGCGCAGCGTAGGGCATCCACTTTCTACTAAATGCTTGGTTGTTGTTTTGTTTTGTGATGACCACCAATATTGCCGGAAAATGTTGCATAAATTTTGTTATGTACGAGTATGTGTTGACCCTACTTTTTCATGTGTGCGGGCCTCACCCTGTCACTGGTATGACTCTTCATAGATTCACAGTAACATATATCCCTACTACTACTACAAACAAAACAATTTATCTGTACACACGTTGATGTGTGCGTTTTATACTTAGGGTCGCACCGCAGAATTAATTTAATACTTACAACGAGTTCGACATATTTACGATTATATCTTTCTATACCGGGAGATTTGCGAACACTATGACGTAAAAAATATTCTGTTTTATATGTATTAAATGTTACAGAAAAGTCGGAAACAGCTACATAATATAATTTCACAAATATTTTTTATTATGTCCATTGTTCATTTCACCATTAGTTCACTTTACTGATTATTATTAAGTCATTTATAATGTAACGCACTAAATTCACTAACTCGTAATATAGTAATTTGCATATTCGGCGCAAAACTATACGGTAATTATTTGAATAAATTCAATAAAAATAAACAAATGTTTATCTTATCACGCTTCTACGCACGGCTTGTCAAGTTGTCATTGTCAACAATGGCATTATAGCACTACACTATAACCCGTGAAAATCTACTTGACATCTGCGTGTACGTGATTAACTGTGAGCGAGGAGCCTATGTATTTTTACCGGTTTATACTGCTGTCGATTGATAATCCCTCTCGCTCTTGTGTATCTCCCGCCAATGCGAGAGAGCGAGAAGAATATATATATATTAAGATGGTTGCTGGGTAATAACGTTAAATTATATTGTTGCTTTGCTACCTGTTTTTATCATTTGGAAATCTATGTGTTCTTTGTTGTAATCGGTGGATAAACAATTATTATATGTGCATCTTCTCACCATGATGGTTACTATTGATTGACAGTTCTCAAGACAAGATACGTCGTGTATTGCGTGCGGCTAGTAACTAAACCCTAATTTAGAGCACAGAAAGGTACAGAAAGTGCGGGGGAGAAGTGCGGGGACGCCAATTTGCGCGAGACGCTGTGAGATTCCATTCTGTTTGACTCTTATATATTCTGTGACCCTGTGTAAGTGTACACTAAAACAGTATGCTATTAGGAGTCCGTGGTTTCACTTGTCTCCGTAATATAAGAACCCCACAAATTTTAATGGCATGGAACTCTGGATTAAGACCCCGTCAGTTCAGAGCCAAGAATACTGTGTGTTTTTGAAAAATCATTGTAAATAAGCTACTTCAGTTTTTTTTAATATTCTACAAAACAAAAAACAGCGAAATATCGTCGAGCTCTGGTCCGGGCCTTTGTTCGCGCTCGACAAATATTTTGATTTTTGTGACTGTGTGTCACTGTGATTTTCCAAAAACACAGTATTGCGGTCTGTGAACCCATCTCGCCTTAAGGCCCCGTCAGTTTTTCTAAATAAACTACTACAGTTTATTTGTCAAAAAAAATACATAGCTACAGATACCCACAATATCAAAAACTTTTTGGCTCGATAGAAAAAAAATCACAAACATACCTCTAAATTTGCCAAAATTTACCTTTAAAAAAGATATTACTCCTTTATATATTTTTTTAATATTATACAAGAAAATAATAAATAAAACACAGCGAAATATTGTCGAGCTCGGCTCCGGGCAAAGGTTCGCTCTTGACCAATATTTCACTGTGTTTTATTTATTATTATTTATTATATAATATATTTTTTTAATTGTAGCGAATTTAACTAGTAATTAGATTATACATATTTTGGTATAATTTTCATATAAAAAAGTGATTTTATAAAGTAGTAACAATATCTTTTTTAAGGTAAATTTTGGAAAATTTAGAGGTATGTTTGTGATTTTTTTCTATGAAGCCAAAAATGCTTAATTGTGTTTTGGATATTGTGGGTGTCTGTAGAAAAGCCTTAAGATTCCTATAAATATTTTTTTGAGAAATAATCTGTAGTAGTTTATTTACAGTAATTTTTCAAAAACACACACAGTATTGCGGGCTGTGAACCCATCTCGCCTTAAACAGGGACATAATCTGTCTTAGTATAGAGAATATTTGCTAAAAAATACCAGCGACATAAGAAGAAGTGTTACAAATTCGAATAGCAGCTAAAAAATTTTATACCTGTCAATCACATTTGGTGAAAACAGGAAGGGCGCTGCCGCTAACCGTGTTTATGAAGGGTAGACATTTTGTTATCAACGTGTCTGCTGCTAGTCAATCTATTCTGAATGAAACACGTCACAAACCATCACAATGCCAATTCACAAGAAAAAATATTTTAGAGCATCAAATATTTTAGAGCATCAATCTAGAGGTATTGTAACTTCGCGCCTGATCACTGCCGCTGATGACAAGAAGTCTGGCTGTTTCCTTTCTGGATAAGGTTTTATTTTAAGGTTTAGTTAGTAGTTTAATTGTAATTTCAATTGAATTTATTTATTTTTTCTTAACAAACATATTTCTCCATGGGATTGAAATATCATAAAGATAATGCATAATAAGAGACAGCTCTTGTGTTATGGAATAAAAAAAAATTGACAATAATAAAAAAAGACAGCTATGTTATTTTGATGCAAATCAAACAAGCTTGGTTACTTGCAAAACAACAAAAGTTCAAACTCAGGGTTTATCAGGAGAAGCGAAGTGCAGTCGGATAAAATTCGAAATCACGCTGCGCTACGTCACAAAAACACATTTCTTGGCAAGGGGCAACAAACCCAGAGACTGGAAGGAAATGAAGGAGTCACTCAACTATGGAAGACGGAAGATTAATAAACTACCATTATGTCCGATTCAGAGACTGTATATTACAATACGCTAGTGGTTGATAAAGCCACTTCCTAGTAATGAGTAGGCCGGCCCATGACGCGGACTAATGAGTGGCTTACACCGCTTATTTGATTGAAGAAGGAAATAAAGACATATGGCGGTAATTTGTGGCGACTGTGACAAATGGCAGCAATACAAATTGAAAATACAGCAATTTGGGCTAGATCATGAGAAATAGCATTGGTGTTTGCGAAAAATATCCCATATAAGTAGATCTAGGTTGATATATTTACAGCCTAAATAATGTATATTATTTATAACAATAATGTAATATGCCTTAAAGACGTGTTCGGTTCATCGATACGAACAACTTTTACGATGCCACCAACTCTCGTAACGCGAAAATGTACCCGTAATGTTCTTTACAAAAATACAGGAACAGCTTGTTCGAATTTTGTTTGGCATAAGAACGAAACAATGTCGCCATTTACCTAGATACTGCCAAAAAAATATAATATGACAAGCGAGGTTTAATGCATGTTATACAAAACAAGCATATGAGAGTTGAGGGCGGGTGTCAGAAATGGCGACCCGACGACAATGACGAACATCTTCAGCACAGTGCTGAGGCAGCCCTCAGCACTGTGCTGAAGATGATCGTCTGAATGGATCGAAACCTGGTTGGCCTTTTCCGACTATATTACGTGAGTCAAACGTTTAAAAATTAAATTAATTAAATATGGAGTTATCTCAGGTTGGTTTTTATAAAATATATGAGAATTGCATTCTTGCTAGGCGTTTTTTATGATTTGTTCCTATATATTTATTTATTTATTATTTATTTATTTTTGCAATATTTGTATGAGACTTGCTCGTCTATCTTTTACCTTCCTATACAACGTGGAAGGGACATACCCGTAATAAATCAAACCACAGTCTATACTAAATCATTAAAGTATAATGAAATTAAAATAACAGCCAAAAAACAAAAATAATATTTGGCATTTCCATAAAAAAGTGCGCGGCCGCCCGGGCGATTTGTATGGGAATGTCGATTTTTTTTTTTGGTTTTTGACTGTTATTTTAATTTCATTATACTATAGTGATCTAGTATAGCCCGTGGTTCGATTTATTACGGGTATGTCCCTTCCACTTTGTATAATCATGGATATTTTTCTAAACAAAAAACCGACTTCAATACCAGAAAAGCTAAATATTCAAACAATTTTACACTTACATATTTTTTCTACTTACATCCGTTTAAAAAACAATCTACTCAATCGATTTTAATAAAAAATTATATGGGACCACCTGGAAAGTTTAAAAAAAAAAGAATTTTCCGAATCGGTCCAAGCGTCTTTGAGTAATCGGAGAATATACATAAAAAAAAATAAAAGATTCCTACGAATTAATAACATTAATATTTTTGTAAAATGTTCTTGCATTCTGCTAAAATGCTTAAGGCGACGTAGGTTCACAATTTGCAATACTGTGCGTGTTTTTGAAAAATCACTGTTATTAAACTACTACAGTTTATTCCACAAAAAAAAATACAGAATAATCTTAAGGTTTTCTACAGATACCCACAATAGCCAGAACACGATTGAACATTTTTAGCTCGATAGAAAAAAATCACAAACATACCTCTAATTTGCCTTAATTTGCCTAAATAATACATATTACTTTTTTATGCAATCACATTTTTGTATAAAAATTATACCAAAAAATGTATTATCCAAATATCTATCCGTTTTGGCTACAAAAAAAATAATAAATATAATACAAAAAAAATAATAAATAAAAAACTGCGAAATATCGTCGAGCACGGTTTCGGGCCTTTCTTCTCTTTCGACGAATATTTCTCAGTTTTTTTATTTATTATTTTCTTTTTACAAAAAAAAAATATAAATATAATACAAAAAAATATAATAAATTAAAAACTGCGAAATATCGTCGAGCACGATTTCGGGCCTTTCTTCTCTTTCGACGAATATTTCTCAGTTTTTTATTTATTATTTTTTTGTATTATATTTATAATTTTTTTTTTGTAGCCAAAACGGATAGATATATAATATATATATATATATATATATATATATATATATATATATATATATATATATTTGGTATCATTTTCATATATAAAGGTGATTGTATAAAATAGTAATATGTATTATAAAGGCAAATTTAAAGGTATGTTTGTGATTTTTTTCTATCGAGCCAAAAAAGCTTAATCGTGTTTTGGCTATTGTGGGTGTCTGTAGAAAATCCTTAAGATTTTTACGTAATTTTTTTTAAGGAATAAACTGTCGTTGTTTCATAACAGTGATTTTTTAAAAACACGCACTGTCAGTCAGTTTTTTATCATAAGCTTAGAACACTCGCGATCAATAACTTTTCAAACTATTGTTATTACACGCATCTTTTTACATCGGAGGTTAAAAAATCAAAAGCATAGCTTTGAACATTACTAAAACTAAGCAAAATCACCACTAGAGCTTGCAACTACTTCACGTCTCAGTGCGCCCTTTCAAGCCCACACAACCTTATCGCATGATTTCCACGAGCTTTCCGAAAGCTTAATCTTTCCGCTTTGGTTGTCAAAGCTCCAGAGTACGGGTTAATTATGCAAGAATTGTGTAAGAAACACCGAAAGGGTCAAAATATAGTACAAGCTTAATTAAGTAGCCTTGCTTGTTTTTCTACATAGGATTTATTTTAAAAGGAAATTTTCCCGATTTGTATAATTTACTCGTATTAGCTAAATTTATTTCTCAGGATTAAAAATGTAGAAAAAAATAAAATAATCTATTTACTTGTCTATCATCTGGAGTCAAGGAATAGGTCGACTGTTTTCTGATTGGTTGATTTCCACGGATCCTAGATAGTAGAGCAAGCAAGAAAACAGTAGCTTGAGAACTTTGCTCTGGTGCTACTTATTCATTCCGGTCGTTTAACATAATCTAGATTGTATTCTGTACAAATAGCTGGTTTTTTCCAAGTCTCGGTCTGAATGGTTACCCTGATTCAAAAAGATTCAAAGAATGATATCTTTGATTTGAAATGAAGAGATAAATAAGAGACAAAATCTTGATAACTGTAAAAACCCAATGCTAAAAAATCCCTTACCAAGAACGAAACGAACTCTTGATTACAAGTACCTAAATATTGAATTTATACCGGTATATATTAGTATAAGGTTATCACGTTCGCCATTTTTTCGATAAAATGTTACCATTTCAGGCCAATACACTTTCAGTCAAAGGCCACGGTATTATCCGGACGCATCCATTTCAATATTATCAAAGGGAATTTTGTCTATAGCTGGAATGGGGAAATAACAAAAAAAAATTGAATTTCCAGTGATATTATTTGATAGCAGATCGTCAAAGGAAGTTTCCATTAACGCTCACCCACCATCTAGCTAAACATACATTGTTGGACGGCCTTATTATTCGTCATTACGGTTAAAGTGATGATTAATGTATTTAAATTATCTTTTCTTTGTCTCTTGAAAGGCATGTCAATAATATAAAGTATTTTTTTACAGGTACGAGTGATAAGACAACAGTAGACTTGTTGGTACGTACATATTCCTAACTCTTCCTTAATTTGTTGGAAAAACTTCATCCTTGGTCTTCCCCTTCCTCGTCTCCCTTTTATTTTTCCTTCTAAAACATTAAAAAGATGGAGAGAAGAGAGTAATGGAGGCATGTCCACTAAACTCCACTGACAAGAGCAAGCAAGCAATATCTCATTTGCGAACATTCGGTACTAACTCTATTTTATTCCTAACTTCTGTGTCTCCCTTGGGTAAATTCCTAATTACACGGGCCTTAACCAAAGTATTATTAGCCTATATTGTCCCGATGCAGGGCCAAATGGCTCCCTTTTCTTTATGAAATTTACTAACAGCTGTTAACCCAATATAAAAATAAACATGTAATTTTTTTTTCTTTGCCAAACAAGTCTGAGGTCTGAGACTTATAAGGCCGAGACTCCACTGATGCTGGGCGAGAATAACGAACGTCCCGAACCGCACATAATGTTAACGATGCGTAGCACAGGCAACGCGGTGATACGCTCACAGTGCGGTGTTGGTAAGGTTTGTTGAACATTTTTCTGCGTCGACGACTACCTTGGGCATACTGAGAGCCTAATTTTCATCTTCATCATTATCGGTGGCTGGTGCCCGTGCGTGAAATTGATTACGACACCTTTTAGAGATCAATATGTTTGATCGCACGTTCATACGACTGAAATTCGCGCGACCTTCTCGTTCTATTAGGTCAATGCCTAAGATTTGTTTAGCACACCACATGCTATGTCTTACAATCCTAAAAATCAATTTACAAAAGACATGAAGCAGCAATTGTTGAACATATCCAAGATTAAAGGCGTTTATATCTGCAGGCGTGCGAGACATGACATAAAATGTTTACGTTGTCAATTATTTTGGCGGGAGCCGACGAATATTAACTAGATGAGTTACGATTTAGAGAATTGTGTTTTATCTGTTTACGAAGTACGTGAATATTCTAACACGTAGATATTTCATAAACTAGGTCATCATTTATATTAAAGCTAATAAATAACAGCATTTTTTGGTAAAGACCTGCTTCTATATGAGGATGTATGCTGTATATTACTTATAAAAATTATTAGTAATAACAATGCAGTCGTCCAGAGGACCCCACAAAATAGCTAACCAATATGGCTCAAATAGTTGAGCTACCAAAAACTATGGGCCATTTAATGACGGAACATGTGCCAAAACCGTATAGTAAAACCATTTAATCCAAATTAGCACTGTACAACGAAAATGGAGATAGTAATGAGTTGCGTGAAATAAATTTAAATTAGGTTTTAATTCTATATAGTTTTAAACCATCTTGCTTTTGACTTGATGTCAAAGTTAATATATATGATAATTGTTTTTTAATCAATTAAGAACCAGTAAGATGCTAAATACTGCAAAATGGATAATAAAGATGGTTTCAATGTGTGGCCGAAGCACCTACATGAAGGTCGCTCATGTGCTCTAATATGACTGACGTAGCCAATTTTTAATCCTCGACAAAAAAGAAGGGTGTTAATAAGTTTGAGGCTAATGTCGGTCTATCTGTTTGTCTGTCAGTCTGTGGCATCGTAGTGCTCGAACGGATGGACTGATTTCGATGCGGTTTTTTTACGTGAAAGCAAGTTCCCTTGCGGTGGTTCTTAGCTATGTTTGATGAAAATCAGTCCAGCCGTTTAAAAGTTATTGAGGATAATTGCTTGAAAATCAGCGCGTGTGATGAGTAGTGGAACTATCGGTGGTTCCGCTAGTCATCACTAGATGGCGTTCTTGACAGTCGAGTTTTTTTTTTATTTACCTAGCAAATAAACTTGTTATATTTAAAAAGTACCTATCAGGTGCAAACTTGTAGTTAGTCTTTGATTACCAATTCCCTGGGCATTTGGCCGGTCACCATCAATGGCTTGTTTAGATGTAACCCTAAAAAAGTGGCCAAGGCTCGCCCATGAAGGGTTCCGTAGCAGCAAGTTACATAATATAAAAGTTCTAAAGGTAAATTACGGTCTACGACTTGTGAAGTATGAAAAAAAAATTACTTACTAGATCTCGTTTAAACCAGTTTTCGGTGGAAGTTTCCATTCTAATGTATATCATAATTTTTTTTTAGTTTTATCATTCTCTTATTTTAAAAGTAACAGGGGGAGGGGACACACATTTTACCACTTTGGAAGTGTCTCTCGCGCAAACTATTCAGTTTAGAAAAAAAATTATGAGAAAACTTAATATCATTTTTGAAGACCTATCCATAGATAACCCACACATATGGGTTTGATAATGATGAGTTTCAGTTCTAAGTATGGGAAACCCCCAAAGTTAATTATATATTTGTGTGAAAATCTTAATGCGGTTCACAGAATACATCTACGTGCCAATTTTTAACAGTATAGTTCTTATAGTTTCAAAAAAATGGCTGTGACATACGGACGGACAGACAGACAGACATGATGAATCCATAAGGGTTCCGTTGTTTGCCATTTGGCTACGGAACCCTAAAAATTTATGGCACCTCAGATTAAAATGTTTATAATAAGCAAAATTTGCTGTGAAAGTTAAACGTTTTAATCTGAGGTGCCATAACTTTTTTAGGGTTCCGTAGTAAACAAAGAACCCTTAAAATTCCGCCACGTCTGTCTGTCTGTCTGTCTGTCCGCGATTTTACTCAGAGACTATTAGTACTAGAAAGTATTCATATTAACCACGGCGACAAAGTGGTAAAATAAAATCTTTAAAGTTTTTTAGGGCAGCTCCATGAATTTTCCAACTTTATATGTATAAAGTTGGAAAATTCATTTTTTCTCGACTTACCCATGCTGTGGGTTGTCGTTGAATAGTTCTTTTAAAAATATTGTTAGTTTGTGTGAACCATTTTTCAATTTAAGAATCCGTGCAAATTTTTGTAAGAGTAAAGTCCTCTCTAAGCTAAACGGTTGTAAATGGACACGTGAAAAAATTCACGTCAACGAAATTAACAAACGTGGCCACATACTGGTCACATGTGATTTGAAATTGAAGCTACAGTGTAACCATGTCGACTCGATAAGAAGATAACGAAATTAAAAGGAAATCTATCAGAACTAAAACCTGGTTTACAAAATAAAGATTGAAAGTCGACCAACATATTAGACGTGAATTATGAACTTTAAGCTGGAATTCCCAACAACGGAACCCTACACTGCGGGTGACCCGATACCCACTTGGCCGGTTTTTTTATAAAAACAAGAAAGTTTCTCTTGACATAAGGAGAAAAATTCTACGATAAAATCGAGCCTAACAAAAAGGAACTCCATATCTAAGCACAGACGCGATGGTTGTCATAACAAGCGCGTTTTGAAAACCTTTATCTCCGACTTTATAACGTTCCCCTTTGAAATCAAATGATTTGCACTGTTAGTACTCGTATGTAAGCTCTCAAAGACACATTATTTTTTTCCAAAAGAATAAATAAAAACAAGAAACATGGTTTTATCGCCGGTTTTTCCTTGAACAGACGCTGTTTTTCAAGAACCGTAGTCTTTACTTAAGTATTAGGTATGCAGTAGGCACGTAAAAATATCAAAGAGATAATAAAAATAAAGTTACATATTAATTAAAGATGAATTAAACGACCAAGTTGGCGACGAAAAAGTGGCCGCCCTAGAACACGATGGGCAGACGATCGTACGGCTTTTAAAAAGGACTGGAGAACTGTCACTAACAGAGATGCATCAAAGGCTGGAGAGGAGGTCTTTGCCCAACAATGGGACACCAAAGGCTAGCAAAAAAGTCATAAACAAGTTTATTTGCTAGGCAAATTAAAATAAAGTCAGCAACTGTCAAAAACGCAATCTAGTGATGTGAACCGGAACCATTGATACGACTTGATACGGACATCAAGTTGCGCTACATGCGCGCTACGGATAGCGCCATTATATATTTGCTAGAGAAAGCCCTGATTTTCAAGTTTCAATTCATCAAACATAGCTAAGAACTACCGCAAGGGAACTTGCTATCACGTAAAAAACCGCATCTAAATCAGTCCATCCGTTCGAGCGCTACGATGCCACAGACAGACAGACCGACATTAGCGCAACTTATAACACCTCTCTTTTTATCGGGGGTTGAAAAGCGAAATTTATTTGTTTATCAAATTAAAAGGGCTACGAAACACTGCTTATTTATTTTATCATTTATATATTCAACATCCATTTGAAAAAAACACTTGTACAACAGTTACAGACTAGGTTTTAGATAATAAATAAAAGAAAACCTTGTACAAATACTGCGATCTAATCGTACAAACTAAACAACCGACCGCCGTGTCAATGCTCCCATGTTTTCAGTCTCAAAGCAGCTGAGACAGACCGCATAATATTGTTACACAAAATAATGAATGTTATTCTTCGCTATAAACGGCAGTTTTCATTTCAAAAGATAATATCCATTTGGTTTTCTTTGAAATCGTGAATATTGAACAATGTGTAGATACACTTTGTTCAATATACTGAATATTGCGTGTCTGCACTTTGTCAAGATAAGGTATAATAAAATGGTTATCAATATATTCGTAAGTAGAAACTCCATAGTGAAAAAAATATTGTAACTGGGGATCACCTTTGTATTGTGTATATAGTTGTCAATCATGACTACTACTTGTAGACTATTAAGGCTATGTCACGTGGCGTCTAGCGATGACTGGAAACATACATTTTCTATTTACTCCCTTATTACTTACAGTCAGGGCAAGATGGAAAATTTCATTTTTCAAACTGTCCTGGGTCTTGGGTATATATCTATATACCTATATGTGTTTATTATAAAATATCGTAACGTTGAGGTATTGTTCCATTACTTTGGGGTTAGCTCAATCAATATGATTTGTCTCTTTATTAATTAAATAAGGTGATATACTGTAAACAGTAGAGCAAGCAATGTGTCAACAAAACGTTAACCCAATCTTAGCCTGGTCCATGGTCTAAAATTGGAACATTGCATTTAAATACATCTATTATTAAATTGTATCACCGTATTGCGAACACATTTGGAGCTTCGAGATTAGACATGTGGACTGAGTCCAAAAAAAAATATTTTATTTAGTCCAATTTGATTGTCCAAAAATAATGGACCTTTTTCGGTTTATCAAAGTAATAAAAATTCACAAAGATACAACGCATCGAAGTTTCAAAGTGTTACTTCGAATTCACTAAATAATTCCCACAGATTGCAGGAAAGCGAGATGAAAGATTTTACGCATCAAAAATTCAAACCCTTTTCTTATTATAAATAATGTAGACTCTACAAATATACTGACAGAAGGTAAAAGAAAATTTAAAATAGCATAAATTGATGACAAACAGGGATCTACATGCATAAGTGAAAACTGCATAAATGCAGTATTGCAGGAGCGTTCCTCCCTATCTCAATAATACTGAGTTCTACTGTTTTAGTGCTGAATTTGTTGGCTGTACCTCAACTAGTTTAAAAGTCCTGCGGGATGCCATGTTCCAGTATGAATAAAATTAGTATTTACCTTTCCAGAGAGGGTAGAAAGTTGTAGGTAGGAACATTTTGTTTGAAGTCGCTTTACGTCTGTGTACAGTACAGTAATAAATATTTTTAGCCGTTTAGAAATAAACTTTTGTTATTTTGGTTTATGGTATAGGTTTATGTATGGTCTCAAACAAGAACCACTTTTATACCTATAGAAATTCGGTACTTGGCTATTTTTCATAATCTGAAACCGAAAACAAGAATTATTTTATATATCTTTTATACATGTATTATATTAATTTCTTTAAATTCTGATGGAAAGGGAAATTGTCAAGTAACAGAAAAAATGATGCACTTATAGAAATGTGACGTCACTGCCATTAGGTTTCGCGCGTACGAAAGAGATAGCGATATGTCCCCGCTACGCTCATACCTTTCTTCATACTAATATTTGAAATGCTAACTACTGTTTCATTTTATAACCAACGTTCTTGCTTTTTTTTTTAGAAAGAGTTTTTTTTGTGTTAATTTGTTTTTTCGTAAAAAATATTGGACAAAATCAAACACAGTCCCCAACCCAATTAGGATATACTCGTAGATACGCACCTACAAATGTATGTTTTAATATTGTTTGGCTTTTTTATATTCATCTAACTAAAGGCAAGGACAAATAAGGGACAAAGTACTTAACAAAGGCTTAGTTACTCCATATCGAGATAAAAACAACGCTGCGTCTTCTTCAACGCCTCTCGAAAATAATCTTACACAAGTGATCCTTGTAAGAATAATCGTATTACAGACGAAAGGAATTGCTTCATCAAAGTTTTATAAGAGCAATGGGTCGATCTCGGCAGCTTGAGTATTGTTTTCGATGTATAACGCTGAATCAGGCGCTTTGAGCGTCTCGAGCTCAAGGGCCCTGGAGGCGTCAAAAGAGGAATTTGCTGGTGAAGACACTTCCAAATGACGGATATCTATATAGTATTATGATGCATGTGTGAAATTCCTTTATAAAGTTAGTAATAAGGTTTTACTAAGGATCGGTCACACTGAAAACTATTTTTTCATTAAAATACGACTATATTATAACTCATTGGGAATTAAAAAAATTTACAATTTATATATTTTACTCAACTGGAAACAACATTATGAATTTTCACCGAAAAATTTCATCCTTTTGAAAAAACTACAAAGGAACTAAAGAAATAAAGTTAATGAAAAAAAAACTTTGAGATATGATAGAACATGAAATAATTTACTAATAGACTAAAAACAAACCACTTGTGGTCACCCATCCAACTACGGTACACGTCTGGGGTTGCTTAACTTGCGAAAGCGCTAGCAATGCGTACTCCAACCGGGCCACCGCGCTCTTCTTCACTATAAATAATGTTTTCATTGACAATAGCTAGGTATATACATTATTCAATGCAATGTTAGTTTTTGTTAGAAAAAGCAATGTTAGTTTTTGTCACGAAATATATACACCAGCTATGTGGCGGGGTATCACATACCCAGACGCAGTTTGACTGCATATAACTCGAGTACAGGCTGCCGCGATACTGCGATCACGCCACTTAAACCCTTACCTCCAGCTATACGAAATCGCTTAAATCTAGCTTAAAAAAATTAAAAGATGTAACTGTAAACAGTGTTTGGGGTATGTCATCCATACCCCACCACACTCCCGCCGGGTTAAACAGTACGGATACCTTACTAGAATTTAGGAAGCTGAAGCAGGTTTAAAATCACCCTGTATTGTAAATGTAAGTAGGATAATTTTATTTATAAAAATATGTTGATAAAAAGTTTATTTTTTAAAGTATGTATGTATATTTTTTTGGCTGTTGTTTAATATATACAAAAAAATATATTTTGTTAATATTTTTCTGATTTTTTGTGATGATTTATTTTGCAGTTTACAAAGGTTATCCTCCTTCTTAATTTGTTTGCGGTTAGACTCGTTGTGTATTTTCCGCAACTTGTACACAACTTTTATTTACAACTGATTATCTTCTTAGGATTAGCTTTATCGCGACGATCTTAAGGGTCCCAGAACGTAATCCATTCTGGAAGGCCGGATTTAAAAGCCATAAATTTTAAATAAGTGGATGATATTTATCCATTGCTTATTTAGTTACTCAACAAAGGTTGACTTACAAAATTTCAATTTATCTTTAAAATCAAAAAGATCCAAAATTGTTTTTGACCTTACTTTTAATACTTATTTATTGTCGTAGAATTTTGTCTGGAACTTTATCAAGCTTGAACCAATTAACTGGTGAAATTAATAGTGTAATCAAACATTAAGAATGATTTTCATTGTTCTTGTTCAAAGTATTATATATATAAGATGAGATAATAAGAATCAAATATTAAATCTATTTAATGTCCTGTTATGTATAGGACAAAGGAAATTATAGAAAAAAACCTACCTTCTGTGACTAATTCGGGGTAGCCCTATGGCTCCAACGAATTAGTCACAGAAAGCTAACTGCTAAAGCTGCAAAGCTACATGCTTTCACCACTTCCAGACAACGCTTGCTCGCTCTTGCATGATGGTCACTGTACAACCATAACCTAAACTACTGTCTGTGACTAAGTCGGGGTAGCCAAATTGGTCGCTCTCGTCACTTGGTCGATGCTCGCTCACTTCGCTCGCTAGCCCTGTGATGGTCACTGTACAACCATAACCTAACCTACCTTCTGTGACTAATTCGGGGTAACCAAATCAGTCGGTCTCGTCACTCGATCGATGCTCGCTCGCTTCGCTCGCTGGCTCTGTGATGGTCACTGTACAACTATAACCTTTTTTTTTTTTTTTGACGCGGAGAAAATCCCTTCGGATTCCTTACCGGTTACGGGACACCGGTAAGGTTATGTGGTGTTACCACTAAAAACTCCGCGGTGTCACCTCTCAGCCGCTATCGGCCGGGGCTGTGTGCTTCTCTTGCCCCACAGCCCCGGCGCGGCCGGCCGCTATTTCAGCGGCCTCGGCTCGCCAACGGCCTCACGGCACCCTCTGCTGAATCAGAGGGGCCGGAGAAACCGTCGCGTTGGCCTCTCGGCCCCACAAGAACAGGCGCGCTGACACGCACACGCGCCTGCCTTCCCCTCCGGAGGGCTGTCCGTTGGACGATGGAATCCCGTTTCCACCGTCTAACCAGCCCTCATAATTTGGGGCCTGCAGAAGCAGGCCCTGCCCCAGTCCACCTGACGGTGACCGGGGCCCACCAAGCCGGCCGCAGGGGATAGGGAGAGCGGCAACGTAACACCGACACTCCTCTTCCCCTGCAGCCCCACCGTTGCCGCGCCAAGCGCCACGGCCGCGCTTGGTCGCGGAGGATAGGGCGAGCGGCAACGACACACCGACACTCATCTTCCCCCGCGACCCCTACCACGGCTGTGAGAGTAGGGAGTAAACCCCCTTCTCTCACAGCCAGGCCATTCCCACCAGGAATGGCCCCCTCCGGGCCCGGGGAGGCCTAAGCCTTAACCCGGGCAATGGGTTCCTCTTGGCTTCCCTGCGGATGAGGCAGTCCGCAGGTACTGAGCCCCCCCATCGCGACAAGATGAGAACCCGGGCGGGGGGGTATACAACTATAACCTATCCTAACTTCTGTGACTAATTCGGGGTAGCCAATTTGGCCGCTTTTGTCACTTGGTCGATGCTCGCTTGCTTCGCTCGCTAAGCGCTGTGATGGTCACTGCACAACTATTACCTCAACTACCTTCTGTGACTAATTAGGGGTGGCCAAATTGGTCGCTTTGGTCACTTGGTCGATGCTCGCTCGCTAACTCTGTGATGGTAATTTTATCCCTTGTCCATCATATGAGCGGCAAAAAGGCTGAAGGATCATCATAAAAGAGATCGCAACAAATTGAAACGGGCGTCAGTCATCTTTTCTGGCTCTTAACTCCAACTGAAAAAAATAACAGCCAAGTGCGAGTCGGACTCACGCACTGAGGGTTCCGTACAAACAAAATTTTTTTCAGTGTACCCTCTTGTTCATCATATAAACAAAAAGGTGAAGAGTCATCATAAAACAGATCGCAACAATTTGAAACGGGCGTCACTCATCTGTCTCCGCTGAGGAGGGTTGCCAGTTTTTTCACACCAACTGAAAAGGCACAATCATGTTTTTTTGTGCAATAAATAGATTACAAACAAACAATCATGTACTTATTGCATTATTAGAGTTAAAAAAAATCTTGTTCAAAATATACAAACTTATATAATCACGCAGGCACGAAGAAGTAAATAAGCAAAAAGTAAAAACTAACATAAACTTTGTATTTTTTACTTATTTACTTCTGGAGATAAATTTTGGAGTCAATCAACTGTCTTGAGTTGAGACTGAGAAGGGTTGCACGGTTTGCCACAACAACAACCCCAATCGAGTAGTGACAACATTCCTTAAGCTTTGTACTTATTATTTGTTTTGCTTGGAGGACCATTATCCCTACATAGAATTTTTTTTTTAATACAAGCTGTTATTATGAGGCCCAAGTACTAATCAAGATTAATATAATAAGCCCAAAGTCGATGGGGTTGCGTCGTTTTAGTAAAGGGTTCCTATAGACTTTCGGCTCCATCATCAGATCAGCCTTTTGATACAATAATACTACATTGCATTGTCATTTACATTAGCATATAAAATCTCATCTCAGTCGGAAACCGGGAAGTGGCTCAAATTTAACTTGCAAGATTTGACCTAAAAATGCAACAAACGGGTAGGCTACGAGTAAATAAAAGCTTGCACTTAAATACTATCAGAGAATAGAGACTAATACTCACGTACAAAAGTCTCACTCAACAAAGAAATTCAAAGAAATATCTACTCAATGTGGTTAGCGATATGGTTTAATTTAAATCACGTCAGAACTCAGCACCTTTTATTTACCTACCTAGACATCCATTGCAGGCCAATTTTATTCTTATTACTCTGGACATACGATTCCTATAACTGAATTTACCACCCCGAGGGGCCCGCAGCGCGCATAGTAATAATGTAGGTACATTTTCGATACCTAAACGGGAAGTGACACAGGCCTGATACTATCTACTAATTCTAACTTGATATTGGGATATTCGTTTATTTGAATTTTTGAAGTGAAAACTTCTTTAGCGGCGTTGTGCACTTTTTTTGTAATGGGTAAAAAATGTTAAACTCGCGTCAGGACACGTGTCCTGATCGAAAATTCGTAAGACGGATGGAGAGTAGACAGCCGGCGCGGCGTAGGAGAGGAAGTATCCCCCTCTCTTTCTACGGCGCGGCGAAAATGTATGCCTGCGCCTGCTGTGTCGTTTAGCTGAGAGATAAACTTTTTAATGTAATATAAATTGTCATGTTTGTGTACGATAGCGCAATAAATAAATATTGTATTCTACCACATAAATGATAGTACTTTTATATTGATAATTAAAGCAATTCGTGCAAAATTATTCCCTAACCATTCCAAAATATCAAAATTCAAGTTTTCACTTCTGCCGGCACTCCCGGAGTGCAACCCGTCGTTTTTTTTTTATTATTAGCCATTTATGCCCCACTGTTGGGCAAAGGCGTCCCTTCTTTCCTTCCACAATTCCCTATCCTTGGTCTTCACTTTCCATTCCTTATCAAATGCACGCAAATCGTCTGCCCATCTCGTCCTCGGTCTACCTCTCTTTCTGTAATCCATCTGTTGGAACCCAGTCTGTGGCAATATGGGCCCATCTTTTCGGATGTATACGGCCAATGTCATCCACCCAATCCCACTTCAACTTAGCTGCTTTCTTGCCTACATCCGTAACTTTTATCATCAATTAATAAATTACACACTTGGTATTTTATTACTAGCAATTACTGTTGATTTACAAAAACACAAAATGCGATCGTTATCAGTCGAAACACTTGTTCCCGTTAACATATTGCCCACGGTTGCCCCAGTTTCTTCCCAATTCATTACCATTCACGATTCTTTCTTTCGTGTTTTCAGACTGGTTGTTTGATGGTTAACTTCCATGAATATTTTAAGTGAAAGACGTGATAATATATTTATCTGTATCTTTTAATAAAGGTAACAATGTAAATGGTAAAAATATAATGGATGCCAATCGCTGCTGCAGGGTAAACAGTCTATGCCCCACCTCACCGACTCTTGCCCACTCTTGTTCATTGAGGGTGGCAGTCGGAAAATACATGAAATCAATAGTGACGTTACTAAATGCAATCATTAGCAAATTAAAATATGTGGCTGAACTTAGTCGGTCAAAATAAACCACTTATACATGTGCTTGAATCTCAAAAACATTTATTTGGGGGACCTAACCTTTCAAAAATTGCATCTTTCGGGATCACTGTAAGTACTTACGACTAAATACGAGTTAGGAAACACTAGCCAAACATCAATTATACCTCTTCAACCCGTCTGGCCAGCGTGGAGAGTTTAGGCTTAATCCTCTGGCTGCTCTGACCAAGTATTGCTCAGGAAGTACAGAGAGGGTCGTGCTCCTGCAGTGGAGACTAAATAAACGGGCAAGTGCAAGTCAGACTCGTACAGAGGAAAGATGAGATAACTGTGCCACCGCACGCGTCGCGCACTACGTGAGGTGGCACAGGTATCTCATCTTTCTTCTGTACATGAAGGGTTCCGTACCTCCGTACAATGTTTTCAAACGCTAGAAAAACACGTTTTTTGTATGACGACCCCTTTAATTTTTAACTTTTTTAAATTTGTAGTATTTGTTGTTATAGCGGCCATAGTAATACATAATCAGTGAAAATTTCAAGTATCTAGTTAATGCCATTATAAAATTTATTTAAAAATGCTGAAAAGACACGTTTTTTGTATGGCGACCCCCTTTAATTTTTAACTTTTTTTAATTTTCAGTATTTGTTGTTATAGCGGCCACAGTAATACATAACCGGTGAAAATTTCAAGTGTCTAGCTATTACAAGTTCAAGAGATAGAGCCCTGTGACAGACGGACAGACAGACAGACGGATAGACAGCGGAGTCTCAGTAATAGGGTCTCAAAATGAAAGTACGTAGTGTAATGAACTCATAACAGAAAGTTTTGTCGTTAGCGAGCTCCCACAACTTTAGAGCCAGCGAATGCATAGTTACTCATCGTACTCGTATAAGTACCTCAAATGCTGAATAACGTTTTTTTGTCCTTGTAAATTATATTTTATGAGAGACCATTAAATTTCGTTTGCTCATAATGGCTTATACACGGGCCGTAATGGTGACTTAAGAGTCCCCTTACCTTAGACTTTTTAGTACGTAGTCTATCTTTTATTTTGAAATGACATTTCAGATTTTGGCAGTATTTTGTAACTTTGAACTAGTTATCGGCTGTAAAAATATGAATTAAAAAAAATATGTAAGGATTTAGAAGTTTTCCATACGGATAGTCAAATATGATAGGATACAATCTTTTAAGTGCATATTTTGCCTGTGAAAACCAGTTATATACCTACCTAGAAGTCTGCAATTTCTTTGAAACTACAAAATTTTGTAGAAATCTGACATGTCGTTTAAAAATAAAAGCTAGACTACGTTTGTATGGGAAAGTCTAATTCTGTCTAGGGTAAGGGGACTCTTAAGGCATCAAATGATACAGCAGTGGATCCCTCATCTAAATGAAATAATTATAATATAAATTCTGCTACATAGTAGAGAAGGTCTTATAGATTTAATAAACGTCTACGGATGAAACTCGTCCAAAGTATTAATTAACGGGGTGATGTTTTTAAACGACTAAGTAGGTAAACAGGCATATGATATGCCCCACGTGATGGTTATAAAGTAGTTTCCTTCCGCATGCGGACGACTTTGTCACTAGGGGTGTTGCCAACCCTGAAAAAATATTTTTCCGGGTACCGTGGCAGGTTTCTTCAACAACTCTAATGTATGTTTTCAAAACAAATGGCTTTAAAAGAATCACATTTCTGTCTAACTTCTAAACGTATGATTATGTGACTACACAATACAAACTGTAAACACATCGGAAAGTCACCAAAATTAAAGCGGAGTAACCCTCGTATGGGTCGACATGACTTTGTGTTTTTAGGGGGCTTTGAGCTCATTTTAGTAAACGGTAAAAAATGCGTAATTTAATTTCTTTGACACGATCTTTTTTTTATTATATTTGTAGAGATAGATGTGATATTATATGTATATAGTAAATAAGGGTGATCTAATTGACGACCTCTTTGGAGTCTGTAACGCCTATAGAGTGGCCTACATAAGTTCAAAAAATATAAAGAGTAAAGCTGACTCGCTTTTGTGTAGATTCCAAAACTTGACCAAAACCTTAAAAAACCTTAAACCTTTGAAATTATGACCTCCGTGGTGTAATAGTAAAGAAGACTGCTGGGCGAAATAGAAAATAGGAGAGGGAAAATGATTGGTCACTTAATACGACCTGACTCCTTATTTAAAAACATACTAGAAGGAAAGATAAAAGGTAGAAGAGGTCCAGGACGACCAAGAAAGAGCTATGTAGACCAACTGAAAAAAAAAGCAGGGGTCATGTCGTATCAAGCACTAAAAAGTAAGGCAGAGAACCAAGAAGTATGGCGCATACCCACCGACAGGAGCCACTAAGCACTTAAATAAGAAGAAGAAGAAGGTGTAATAGTCAACATGCTAGTCTGCTTATCCGGAGTTTCTGGGTTCGATCCCCAGGCAGGGCAAATTGTCTTGGGCATTTATCTATACATATATCTATAATATAAAAATGAATCGCAGAATGTGTTTCTAAGCGCAAATCTCGAGAGCAGCTGAACCGATTTCGCTAATTCTTTTTTTAGAATATTTCTTGAAGTACGAGGATGGTTCTTACGGAGCTTAAATACCCGTGCGAAGTTGGGGCGGCCCGCTAGTTTATTATCAAATACAGTATCCTTGAGTTAGTATCCCGTAATACAAAAAACTTACTTTGTATTATATTACTCAATATTAAATTCTAGGATGATTGAAATATCTGCAACTCATAACTTATACCTTTTATCACTGATTTCTCATACCTACAGCAAAATGACTAATAACAAGAAACATCGACGTTCCCGACAATTACATATAACCATAGATCTAAATAGACCCCTCTGATTGATTGAAAGGAGCACGAAAGGACGTGATATTAGATTACAGTAATAGCCTAAAGCTATACGTTTGTTATGAAGTGAAAGCCACTATTTGATAGGGCTCGGCCCCATTCACCATTGGTGTTTCGCAAGTGATGCGTAAGCTACGTGGCTATAGATATGTATTTATATATATTATATATTTATGTATAGGCACTAGGGAATAAAATCGAATCTGGTTGGTTTGAGATAAAGAACCCTCCTATACCTACCTGTCACCCTTATCATATATTGCCCCCTGCAAGTAAAAGTGGTATGACGAGACTCCATTAGAGATGGACGAGGCGCTGTGTTTGAGAAGACGGATATACTATCTCGATCTCTTTCGATGTGTCATTTTGAAATCATTGGTTATTGAAACACACTACACACTACACACATACTATTTGTTGCTCCTTAGCCTTTTTTCCCGCAAGATTACAATTAAATTTACTGTTATGTTATGACAATGTAAAAGTTTGTTCTAATAATAAATAAAATAAAAATAAATAAATAAAACTAGTGGTAACTAAACTGTGAGAACAGTAGACGTCGCGAGCTCTTATAACTATGCAATAACCGACTCTTTCCCCCTTCCTCTGGCTTAGCAAAGTTATCTCAGTGAAATCTGTCCAAATGTAACCGTACAGAAAATTCCCCCTTTTTCCTCCCACCACTCCTCTTTTGGATTTTTTTTGCAATAAGATGTTGTGTAGAATTAAGACCTTAGTGTGTCTCTCAAATTTGATTAAAATCAATAACGCTACAGCAAAGTTCCCCCCCCCCCCCTTTTCCCCGCTATTTCTCCCCCAACAAAAATCGCGATCTACTAAAAAAAATTAATAAATCAAGCAATTGTTGTTGTGTGCCAATTTTCGTCAACATCGGTTGAAAAGAGACCTGTAGGCGAGAATAGACAGACAGACAAAAGCATTTCGGCCAAAAAATGTGACATTGTTGTATAATAGTTGGGAACTTTGTATGAAATAAAAATACACTTTTCCTTATAAAGGGTAAATGCTCGTAAGAAGGGACCGATGCCCATTTCAGCTATCACTCCAGTTACTTAACTAGAGTAGTTTAGGAAATTGCCAATTAATCTATTAGGTATCAAGTTACGGCCTAAAGTTACTGAAGATCTGGAACTACCAAAGTTGTGGGGACTTTTGTAAATGTTTCGACTTTGTCAAACGTCGAAATTGGTTTGGGTCGTATCCAGGGTCGAAATTCAAAATTCAAAATTCAAAATATCTTTATTATCATAGGATATTTATAATATCTCTTAATAATAGTCACTTTGTTTTGTTTTGCACCAATGTTGACGTCAAATCGTTACTTACAGCTAAGTTTACGCTGCTTCCTAGGCGCAAGTGCAGAAGAAGCGGCAACAAACTGCACTGCACGTTTTCTCCAAAGACATCAACTAACAAACTGAAAACCTAAAATTAGTTATATGGATGGACTGAGATTACATTGTTGTTTATGTCATAATTAAATTGAATTATAAGAATTACGAAATTTAAAATAATGTCAATTTGTAAATTTAGTATGTACCAATGTACCTAAATTATGACATGTCTAAGTATATAAACCTTTAAGAGGGACCCGCGCCAAGCTCAAGCAAGACCTTTTTGTCTTTAAGATAGTCATCGGTCCTATAATAAGCCTTCTCAAATTTCAAAAATAAATTATTTTGTAATGACAAGAGAATAAAACGAATTAAGAGCGCTATTTGACTCCAATAAACTATGACCTCTATGGGTGTGCGTTTTTCATAAAAATCCCAAAGAAAATATTTGTTTTGACGTTTAAAAAAGTAACTGTTTTGACTTGTTTGCAACTAGCGGTTTCTAAGATTAGATGAAATACAAATTCATTCATCGATATTCTAAAACCATCAAGAAAGAGATAGTAGTACCATATTATTAGACGTCATTTGTTTTTATTCCTTGCTGGTCTGGCAGAAAACAAAAAACTATGAATAGACCAGGTGCTTCTCTTCCTGTTGAACTATAATTTATAATGACGAAATACATTAGCTCTCACTTTCTCTGTCAACCAAGAAATGTTTGTGTGGTAGTTTCTTGATTGATTAAGTCAAAAATATCACATGAGCGTCGATATGAGACGAAAATATTTCCCAAACTCAAATGTTATCTCAAATCAGCACGCAAAATAGATCAGCTTAATCAACTAACTGTCTAAAAGCAATTATATAATTGCAGGATTGCAAAGCTTGCTTAATGCCTCTTAAAATCAGATAATGGAAGGCTTAGCCTGATCCTCAATTAAAGGCGTGGGTTCCTATTATCTGGAGGCTCTGCATCATTAAATACGGTGCGCTTGGTTGAACCTAGATTTCTTATTGGTAGCGCTTTTTGATCCCTTCTAGACCAGAATCTTAGGCTATAACAAGATAGATAAAGTTTAAAAAATTAAAACACGACTACGGGATAACTCTTACTGAAAATTACGTTTATTCAGTTAATGCAAGCAGAGCATGCAGCTAATAATGTATATATTTTTGAAATGTGCTAATTAAGCCGTTTCATTTGATACCCTATAACATTATGGTATGATTCGATTTTTTTTTTTAGTTCATTAATTTTTGGCCTACGCCATGTGGTTCCCGGCAGAATAGAATAGGATCACTCCAAGTCTTCCCGTGGAAGACGTAGAAGCCGACTTAGGAAACACAAGCAACAGAGCTAATAACATAATTGGACCTCCTCCCGCCAAAAACTCTGAAATAAGTTAATTCACCCATTCGTTTATCTTGTTATTTTTTCAATGTTCAAAAACATTATATGTATATAAATAGATGTATAAACTCTTATTCCCAAAGAGGGTTGACGTCAGGCAGGCGGCCGGTCGTAAAACTATAGCCAAATCATTTATAATATTTCCGGCTATTTCTTCTCCATTTTGCAAGGTCTTTAGCATCCTTGGGTGACCATTGACATGCATGTTATATTTGGAGAAGAAAAAGCGGGAATGTGCACTTTGGGCTCCGAAGCAGCACAGTTGAGGATGCAACCGGGAACGCGCTTAGACGAAGAAGAAATAAATGTATAAACTCGAGAGGAAAAACAAAATTTGTTTTTCTTTTTAATTTCGGTATGGGATCTACTCCTATATCACTCCAAAGCAAATCCTTTTATAAAAAGTGAAGTAAAGCTGACCACACACTCGGGTCAGTACTCACAAACCCGACTGCGGTTAACCTTTCACACCAAACGGGACGTCTGTGCTCGTAAATGTCTCAATGAACATCCAATTTTGCACTTAATTAATTTTAGACTTACGAGTACTCGCTAAATGAATTTCAATGGTGATTAATTAAAACTTTTATGAAGGTGTTGAAAGGAAGTGAATAGGATAAATGAAAGTGAGTTACCAGACTTAATAGACAAAACAAGGCTTATTTACTACTTCAAAAGTGACAGGTCATTAGTTAGTAATTTTAATTTAATTTGAATTTAGTCGGGAATAATTACGATATATTTTCCAATTCTGATCTGGGTGAAAAGAAAAATAAATGTACCAGTTGCTTCTCTTCCCGCGCATGTCGTAAAAGCCGATTAAAAGAATGATCGAGAATCTCAATCATGATAATAGGCGATGCGGCTAGCAACCCAACACTATTTTGATTTCCTTTTTCACCTTTACGCCAATCATCACGCTACGAGCGGTCTTTAGGTCTTGCCGCCCCAGGTCTGTCTATCCCGTTAGGGATAAAGACGAGATAATGTATGTGTATCTGTATATTTATATAAATACGATAAGATTATAATGTTATCGTTATTATGGTTAGTATAAGTAGTATATTCTTTAAGAAAAAAAAATCTAATTAGATCGTTAAAGCCGATCGAGAGAATGGGCGAGAATCTGGCTAGCAACCTCTCACGCTACCGTGGCCTTTGGGCCTTAAGGCCATGGGCTCTGTCTACCCTGTTAGGGATAAAGACGTGATAATGTATCTGTAAATCAATTTCAATAGATAGGTAAAAAAATATCATCTCCGTTCTTTTTCCGCATATTTTTTTATTAGTCTATATTGTCTCACTGCTGGGCAAAGGCCTAATAGTACTCGTAGTGAGCTAAAATCATAGGAGAGAAGCAAGTTGAAAATTATGTATGTGTTAAAATCTTCATAACAATATAAAACATAGAACAGATGTCAAAAGGCGGCCTTATGGCAACTGTAAAAACTGGCTACGGATCAATCGTACCCACTTTTTAGGGTTCCGTACCCAAAGGGTGCAAACGGGACCCTATTACTGAGACTCCGCTGTTTGTCCATCTGTCCGTCTGTCACAGGGCTCTATCTCTTGAACCGTAATACCTGAAATTTTCACGGATTATGTATTACTGTGGCCGCTATAACAACAAATACTATAAAAAAAGTTGAAAATTAAAGAGGGTCGTCATACAAAAAACGTGTTTTTTTTCAGCGTTTTTTACTCGATCTGTCACAGGGCTCTTTCTCTTGAACCGTAATAGCTAGACACCTGAAATTTTCATCGATTATGCATTACTATGACCACTATAACAACAAATACTAAAAATAAGATAAAGTTAATAATTAAAGGCGTTTTAAAACATTGTACGGTGGTACGGAACCCTTCATGTACGAGTCTATTTTATTTTATTTATTCAAGTACACTTGAAATTTTTTAAACTATAGGTATATGTAAAAAAATAAGGAAAATATAGTACTTAGGTGCCTATATCAACCAACAGCGCCAAAGCCTTTGGTTATTGTTTGCATCTAAATTGAAATTTGAGCTTTGTGTCCCTGACAGAAATCACAGATAATAAACACCGTCTTGTGTTTTAATTATTGACATAGAATATAATAGACCAGCTATCTCAAACATTGGCTCCTGTTATATTTTTGAATATATAGCGGCGTAGGTAGGTATTTAATTTTCAAACAATGCAATCTGGTTACTAACCGATGGAAAGTTATTTTATATCAGTTTGCCGTGTTACTTGAATTATTCTTACTGTATTGTAAATGTAACACACACCAAGGCATTTTGAATTATGTCTACCATGTTTTCGTATGGTTGTCGTTTATATGCTGTCGAAAATTCTAGGCATGTAGAGCTAGCAAGCGAATAAATTAATTCAATGGAGATAGCTTCGTTTAAACGGGACAAACCATTGATATGTGGCGTTTCCCCTAGTTTAACATAATAGCTCTTTGGATTTAGGTATAAATATTAAGTAAAACGTTTTTTACAGTAAATATCATTAAAATTTTCAATACGTACATATTAATAAACCTGCCAAGTGCGAGTTTAACTCGCGTGAGATCCTTATTGTTATAATGCCCTTTCCATTTCCTAATTTGTCCCCCGAAAATGAACCTTATTTTAAAAAAATATTTATTTACTTTACACTTGTGTTTGGGTCATATGATTACACCATCCTACCAAATTTCACCTGATTCGGTCCAGTAGATTCGGAGCAAATTGGCTGTGACAGACGGACGGACAGACAGACGCACGAGTGATCCTATAAGGGTTCCGTTTTTAATTTTTTGTACGGAACCCTAAGAAACAAGTCCATGAAATGAAATGGTGTTATAATTATAGTTTTTATTACGTTGTGTCCAATGAATGTTACCTCCTACGTGACATGACAATTATGAAATATTCAGAGCATAAACTTAATTTTATAATTTGTCGGTCCTTTGTCTATACCTCCCACGCAAGGTATTACTTTTTTCTGTTTTTATGTTATACATGTTAGAACTTGGCAATTTATTGTATAGTTTTTATATAATTATGTAATGTTATATACATATTTACAATACTTATTTTACATTTTGGTATTAATAGTCTAACAATTGTTAAACTGTACCGATATTTGATAACATGCATTACTTTCTGTATAAAAATAGAGTATTGATTATTTATTTTGTTATTTATAATTATTTTAAATTGTAAAAATGATTATTAATATTTTTTAAATATATTTATTTTATTAAGATATATTTTGTAATCTTAATAACCGTTAAACGATTGTAAACGTCATGACAGTTGACAGTTGCCCCACCTCAAACAAATGGCGCTTATATAAGTGCCAAGATTGTAAGAGAGGGGTCATTCTTGTTCTGATATTCGAAAAGAAATAAACCTGGAATATTACGGAGTACCTGCGAAGTTTAATTTCTTGGAATACCTGCAAAATCGCTGCGCGTCAACATACAAAATAGGTAGGTTATTACAAGCTTTTATTAAGTTTCACCTGTCACGTGTCCCGTTGTCTGTGGGTCCGTAATCAAATCATCCTAGCTAAATTAGACCCACTTCCCATTAGATATACACTATCCCATATTTCGATAGAGCTGAAACTTCACATAGGTACAATACAAAAATCTTTATTGCACCAAATAAAAAACAATAAAAAATTACAAAGTTTACGGAACTTATAAATAAATACGGTATGTACGTATGTAGGTATGTAAGTTGGGTGACAATGCAATAGTATGCTACTAGATCATTGGTAGCATAATATTGCATCTCATGATGAAGCTGGAAGAAGCCCATGCCGAAAGGTTGTAATCTAGAAAAATGAAGTAAAAAGTTAAAAATAAATTGTAGTAAGTATTTTGCGTGAAGGCATTTACTTGGTATATACTTAGAACTTTCTACGATCAGCCTATATTTTTAAAGCATAAGGCACTATCCTTTACAGGTTACAGGTAAGGTACTTTATACCTGTGTTATTTTTAGATAAAAGCTTATTTTTAAAAACATTATTTGTTTTACTTTTAATTTGTTTTAAAATGTAAAAAATAGAACTGCGTATAGTACCGACAGCGTTTTTTGGATTTGTAGTATTGACGTTTGAATCCACAAATGTACGCGTTGGGAGAGTGACATGTTTTGAAATATTTTCGAGAGCTATTCCCAACATCTTTAGGGACCGCAAAGACGTTTTTACTTAGCCTTAGGTGACGTTAATATCTAATAAGGTTGAAAACAAGACCACGTCACGTAGAAACTAGTTTATTGTTGATATAAATTACATTTTGTAGAGTTGAGAGGGAAGTTGGGTGTGACGGATAATTTCTTGATCGCTGTTTAATAGTATCTTGATATTATATATAATATTGATTGTTATTAATTCATGTAAAATGTAAAGTAAAAACAGTTGACACACGACCTACATTGCTCGTACCTACAAAAGTATTAATTACAATTTTAGATATTAACATAATTATTTCAGCTACAAATTGGTTCTGTATTTCATACATATAAGTTACTCATTTACTTTATTGCAGACCCCGGGTTTCGCAGCATTACAGCTGAGGATGCAACTGGGAATACGCTGAGATGAGAGAGAAATATAAGTTAAAACGAACTTATAACATTACTAGTTTCTCGCTATACACAAACCTATTTGAGTCTTAATAGTTCCTATCATCTAGTTAGAATACTATAATAAATAAATATTTACTCACTGTTAGTAAACCCTAGTTCACCGCAAGCAGTCTGTTAGTATTTCTAAGGGGATTTGTTCCAAACAGAATCGATTTTACGACCGAGCGCAGCCTGTGGAATGTTTTATTCAAGAACTGTGTTTAGTACCGACTATGTTTCTTGGGGTTAAGTATTGACGTTTGAATCCACAAATGTACACGCTCGAAGAGTGAAATGTTCTGGAAAATATTTTAGGGAGCTATTTTCAAACCTTTTTAGGAACCACAAAGACGTTTTACTGCGAGGCCTCGGAACTTAATATAAATTTAGATATAGGTTACGTTATTATTTTAGCCGTAAGAAGTTAAGTTTATACGTTTATTTGTTTATTAATTTGAAATCAAAAACAAACTAAATAATACCAAGTGACAAATTTCAATTTTAACATTCTTTAACATGCATAAAAAATACAAAAAAAAATAATTAAAAAAAACTATTTACTTAATACAATATACCGCAGCAGAATAATCATCAGTGAAAGGAACAAAATCCAGATCTTTTCCGAGCTTTTATATCACCAAGTTGCTTTGAACTAGCGCAACTTTTCACATCAAAATCGAACTTTTACCTCAAATAGTGTGAAAGATATGTATTTTATTATAATGATCCATGGATTGTTCTATTTTGTACGTACAGTAAATATTGCTTTGATGTTGTGTGCATACTCGTAAATAATGATTGACATACTTGTGTCTATCGAAAAGAAAGAAATTGTGTATTTACGTTGAAAACGATAAAAAATTCTGCTGATAACTACCACTGTTGTGGTATGGAGGTTCAGCTACAAAACTATGTTCTTAAGTCTTCCACACACATTTAAACATACATACCTATGTACATACATAAATACTATCACTTCTACCCCTAATGGGGCAAACAGAGCATTTCGGATCTTGCTGCTTTAAATACAGAGCCCAGGGCCGCAAGACTCAAAGGCCACTTTTAGCGTTATGGTGGGCGAGAAAGCGGAAAAAGAAATCAAAATAAGTCGAATTTTCATTTTCGCCCGTCCCTTGATCGGCTTCTACGATCCGCGCGGGAAGAGCAGCTGAGATATTCTAAGTTTTTTCTTTTCTCCCTGACCAGCATGGAAGAAAAAAATATATAAAATAATTTGAAATTCATATAGACATATTTAGAATGGAAAAACCTGATGAAGCATAACAGATAGATACCTACCTTATGTACAGACTTGCGGCATTCGGAGTTTAAAAAACTCCGTATGGAATAAAATTGTGTGGCGGGTTGGGCGGGCATGACCAATCCGGTAGATGACAAAAAGTCAAATCAGACACTTTTTTCTAAACTAAGGGATTTGTATGAAAATCAGAACCGTAACGTCATAGTTTTGTGGAGTCAAATAGCGCTCTTAATATCAGTTTTTCTGCACTCATAAATCTAAAATCATATTGAAAATGGATATGATTAATGACAAGTGACACTATTATATGACGTTTTATTCTCATAACAGTATCAAATATTTATTTTTGACCCAAATCTAAATCTAAATTCAGGATACTCCGAATTTATTACATGAAAAAGATCGTCACAAACTTGTATAAAATATATATATAAAATATATATATATATAATTTGGTCACGAACGACAAAAAAATCGTTTGACTAATGATTCATGAACTAAATATATTTAACTGTTTATATACATTAGGTATGTACAGTTATGATTGCGCACCATCAATTAATATTACAGCAGTAGCAAGCAACCCTAACGACAATTTGATGGCTTCAACATTTGTTGTCATGTGACTCCCTTCGTGGTCCAGTGATCAAAGCGTTTGCTTTGTGATTCGGAGGTCGTGGGTTTAAATCCCACTAGGAAGCGCACTTTGTGAAAAGTTGTTTCCAGTCTGGTTAGTCGGATGATGATGATGACTCATAAATTCCCACTATCAATCATCAAATTAACTTAATTTAATTACAGCAGTGGCAACCCTTACGACAATTTAATGGCTTCAACATTTGTTGTCACGTGTACAATATTTTGTAAGAGATTACAAAAATTCAGCAACTTTTCTTGTAAACATATTAGCCAACTCAAGACATGCAATTCATTTATTATCATCCTGTTGTTGGATTTGTAGGCATAATTAAGTATATACTTTTATGAACATTTTTATATATATTATGTATACGGAAGTCTGTTCCTGAATGAAACTTTTGACTCAGAATGTTTTCGATATCTCCCTGCGTGGTACCGTCGGCACCAACCGCTAGAACCACGGCGGCCATTCCTACGCTTTCGCCCGTAACGTCACTTTTTTCATACTTTTGTTATACTTTTAACCTTCCATGGTGGTATTGAGAAAAAAAAAACTTAGAATGTATCAGCTGCTTCTCTTCCCGCGCAGATCGTAAAATCCAATCGAGGGAATGAGCGAAAATGCAAATCATGTTGATAGGTGATGCAGTTTGCGGATAGCAACCCATCACTATTCATAGGTATTCATTCTAAGTTTACATATCTAAAGTAAGTAAGTAAAAATATACCATGCATTAATTTTATAAAGAGTAAAGAAAGAGTAAAATTTTAAACAAATGCGTTCCACGTCCAATTTTTCAATTTCAAGCAAATGCCCTTGTTTTTCCAGAGATACCAGAACTCGTATCACGTATCGTACATCTAGAGTGTTGTTACAATGTGTACCTACTGTACTGATTTTTTTATCAAAGATAGCACTACATATACATTGTTAGTCTCACGGTGCTAGGGCTGGTCCATACAAGTATAATCCACAATCTATATAGATGAAGAATCATTCCATCCAATTCTTCCGTCAAAATTACGTCATAAAACGTGTATCGAACTAGGCATTACACACGGATCGGCTCACGGCAGTAAAATAAATTTAGTGCCAATAAAACGCACAATGCCTTGATTTCCTTTTATTATGTCTACCACGCGCGTCATCCTTACAGTTCGAGTTTGAATAGCACCGATTAATCCAATTCTTTTAACGTCTCTTCTTTGATCTTTTTTCACTTATTGGTTTTTAAACTATCGCGCTTTGAACAAATCATTTGTGTATACAACGTGGAAAGGACATTCCCGTAATAAATCGAACCACGGGCTGTAGTAGATCACTAAAGTATAATGGAATTAAAGTAACAAAAAAAATCGACATTCCCGTGCAAATTGCTAGGGCGGCTGCACATTTTTGTATGGAATGCCGAATTTTATTGTTTCCCATAGTAATTCGAATCATCTGATCAGTCAATTTATATGAGGGTAGCATTTCGATTTCGTATTCCTGGAAGAAAGCTGTTCAGTATCATGAAATAACTGACTTTCTGTATATTTTGTTAGACTCTGTGTGTTGAAGATAATATGACAGCAAAGTTACTTGAATAAAAATAATAAAATAAGTTTGCAAAAACGACGTCGAAACAAGAGCCGTCGTGGGAATACTAAGTCAGTGCTCCGTGGGATACCTGTCTCGACCTCGACGACAAAAGAAGAAATTCCATATCTTTTTACACCGAGACAGGTTTAAAAAGAAACACGAGTGTTATAAATCCCAGAAGAAAAAAGTTTCTTCAATTTAGGGTTAAAAGTCTGTCACTCGCAAAGATATTGGAGGTATCAATGTAAATTCCGCGATGAAGTGTCAAAAGTGTAATTTTGAACCATAATGGCACATAATGGTGTGTTTTTTAACGCAGTACAGGCATGTATGACGCTACTAAATAGAAAAATCACTTAAACAGAAGTCAAAGTCAATAGTAAATTTCATTTATATTTTGTCGTATAACGCAGATTACAGGCTACATTTCATGGCGTTAGGGAAAAAGACGAATGATGGGTTTTAACCCGATTATCTCTATAAGAAAGTTCCTTTTTAGGGTTCCGTAGCCAAATGGCAAAAAACGGAACCCTTATGGATTCGTTATATCTGTCTGTCCGTCCGTCCGTATGTCACAGCCACTTTTTTCCGAAACTATAAGAACTATACTCTTAAAACTTGGTAAGTAGATGTATTCTGTGAACCGCACTAAAATTTTCACACAAAAATTTAAAAAAAAATTTCGGGGGTTCCCCATACTTAGAACTGAAACTCATACTTGTGGGGTATCTATGGATATGTCTTCAAAAATGGTATTGTGGTTTCTAATATCTTTTTTTTTCTAAACTGAATATTTTGCGCTAGAGACACTTTCGAAATGAGAATTAAAATTAGAGAATGATAAAACTAAAAAAAATATATAATGTACATTACCATGCAAACTACCACCGAAAATTGGTTTGAACGAGATCTAGTAATTAGTTTTTTTTACGACGTCATAGATCGTATACCGCAATAGAAATTTTATATTGTGTTACTTGCTGCTTCGGATCCCTTCATGGGCGAGTCCGACTCGCACTTAGCCGCTTTTTTTCTCTTTGATTACTTGCTTGTAAGTGCACGTCAATACTTCAGCGCCATCGGGTTATTTATACCAACATCATTACAAGCGTTTTCCCAATTCTCTTTTAAAATTAAGAACGAATAATGCTCTCTCTTCGATTGCTTCTGCAAAGAATTCACCACATTCTTTTTTTTAACCTCTGCCCTTTAGGCTGGACAATTGCTTTTTGCAAAGTCCTGGACAAATGTTGTCAAATGGGGACTTCAATTTACTAGATATAAATATGGATAATACCTGGCCGTTTTCGGCTATGGTGACTGACTGTATGTTTATTATAAGTATAAAATATTTATTGATACCACAAAATCACAGACCTAAAACACCTATAATGATGAGTACATGTATGTATAACACATGTGTAATATTATGTTTCAGTGAGCCAGTGTTTGTGTGGGCGGCCTTTGATTAGTGGACTCATCCTAAATTATATTATGTAGTTCACGTCAACATCTATTATGTGTAATTAGTCTCATGGAGGTACTATATTAGAATATAATGTACTGAGTTAGATTAATTCTGTAGCTAATTAATTGTTAAACACTAGACAGATTCTACTTATTTAGAACCCGTTTTACCGAAACGTATGTGCATTTTGTATCAAGTCGACGTTTCGACATATCTAACTTCATAAGAAAGTGCAAAAGATTATTGAATCACAGAATAGATTTTAAAAGAGTTGTTTTTTTTTTTTGTAAATTATTACATAGAGTTAAGAAACAAGCTTTTTTTGCAGACAAATTAAAAAAACCCTGACTTTCAAGCTCTCGCCCTCAATTTATGAATAGCTGAACCGATTTTTATTAAACATAGTTAAGAACCATCTCGTCAAACAAAGCATTCGATTAAAAAAACCACATTGAAATTGTCTATGAAATCTGTCTATTCGTTTAGGAGCTACGAATATGCATATTCTGATTATTAGCTAAACTTTTTTATACGTCATCATCATCAGATTTTTATTCTCCTCTGCAGAAACACGACTCTCTCTGTGGATACTACTCTCACTACTAGTACTTGGCCAGAGCATTTTTTGTACTCGTCATATTAAAATTCATACTACTTAAACACATAAAGAACAAAACAGACACGCGTTTAAACTTTCAACGATCCTTGAAATATAAGATTAAACAAAAGAGAACACTCCCTAATTAAAATTAAATATACATACTTAAACAAGAAGCCCAAACGGAGGCGCCTAAATAAGATTTCCGTTTATAACTTCCGCTTAAAATCCGCCTTCAAATTAGGTGAAGAAAGAGAAATTCACAAACAAAATAGTCATAATCAAGTTACAAACGATTTGAAGAGACTTTAGGAATTTCTCAAGTGGGAATAACAAACTAAACTGATCAGCTGTGGTGATGATAAACTATAGGAGACATATACTGGCTGCCTAAGGATTTTTTTTAATGTGTATGTCTTAATGTTGACTTTTTGATACTTATTTTGGGCTTTCTATATGTTAAATTATTCCCAAGACACCATATAAAATATAATGAATCCTTCTAATGTCTTTAAGTTTATTTATTATTTCAACACTTTTTACAAATTCAAATAAAATAAAAATTCACAAATAAAAAAGAGACTCCAATGCATCGCCGCGAGGTAGAGTACCCAGAAGGCTGGCAGCAGTACCCCTCTACACCACGATAGGAAGCCAGAATTACTTCCCTGGGCTAAGGTAAGTAAACAGCTTATCACCTAGATTATAACGTAGACATATCTATTGCCAAGGTTCATTTTTTATTATTTTTAAATTTTTCTTTTGAACCTTTATTATGTCATTAGGTTTTATATTAGTCAATTTATTTGATATTTCTATAACTACTTTCTGGCTGATAGTATAATTTGCTCATTGATGTCTTAATATAATACAATAATAATAACAAACGTGATACAGAACGGCATATCTCAAAACTTATATAACCCAGAGAAAAAAATACCAAAAGAGTTTCTGCTTTCTCAACTTTCATTTTTAGCAACACAAAGCAACTTTATTCGTCCACACCGATCTGATTACAAAGACATCAGGAAGTCTCGTCCAAGAATGACAGAACTTTGATAACGCTGAGTTAATGAGCCCCACGGCTTGCTCATCACGTTCTGTATAGATTCACGTACTTCCAAGCACCAATGTGATGGAATTTTAATACTTTTAGGTACTTTTTGTTACGAACCAAAGTACATTTGGCCTAAAATACTTTTTTCTTGTGCAGTAGGTTTGTATTTGCTTAGCTGTGCTTGATATTCAGCAACAACATAATAATAACAAATAAAATACCAATCCGCATACCTGTAAATTTGTATAATCCAGAGAGATCATTACAAAAGGATCTTTCTTTCTTTTTTAGCAATACGAAGACAAGACAACTTCATTCGTTGACACTGAACTGATTACAAAAACGTGTGAATTCTCGTCGAAGACTGACAGAACTCTGATTCATCACGTTCTGTATAATATACATACTTGAAGTACGACTGTGATGGAATTGAAATACCTACTTTCAGATACTTTTTATGTGGACTGAAAATGCACTTGGCCTAAAAATACATATCTTATTTTCTTCTTGAATTTTGAAGCAACACCGATAAGGATGTAATTGGGAATATGCTAAGATGTAAGAGATAGTAGTATAGAGAATCATATTAAAACATAAATATAAAAATGAGAGATAAGTTCAATAGCCGACAAAAGAATTGAGATCTAAATGGCTGCGAAGTTCTGTAGAGAATCCTAAAGTTTACTTATAAGATACTCAAACTTTGACCTGGCTGTTTTCTGTTTCTTTTTCTTTTCCATTTTTCCTTTTTTTATCGTTTTAAAATGTTTTGTACTTTTCTTATGTTTTTAGTTTATTAATGGACATATTTTAAATATTTAATTTAATGTGGTAATGATATCTACATTTATTTTACTAAATATAACATCTCTATGCGTGTACACAAAACAATGGATCATAATAGTAAAAAAAAGCTTTGAACTTTTACATCCATTCAAAACAAGGGACTTAAGGGTTGTCGAGACGTTCGCAAAATATTCAATCTTTCCCTTGTTGTGGAACGTGCCTTGGTGTAGACGAAGATACTTATGTCAGCTCTAAATAATTGGAACAACATATCTGTACATCAAATCTCAGAAAATGGGGCAGCTGTAATTTTATTTTTATGTTAGGTTGCATTGAAGGTTATAAGATCTATTTTCTTCTCATTATTATTTAAGAATCCCCTTACACTAGACCCTTACCCTTATTTCTTTACAATTACAAAATACTGCCGAAATCTGACATGTCATTTAAAAAAAAAAGCTAGACTACGTTTGTATGGAAAAGTCTAGGGTAAACGGACTCTTATGAACTTTAAACTCTTGTTGGAGAAGTATAAGAGCAGAACTCGACTTGTTATAAATCCGGCGCCAGACATAGCTTCAAAGATTTGCACACTTCTTTGAAGACTTTGCAAAGTTTTGAAACCACATTTGAACACATATTGACGCAACCTGCCAGACATGGTTTGCAAAGACTTCTCCACAGTACGCAGGTAGACAGCAAACAAGATGGACGATGATTTATATTACCTATTTATTTGCATGTAATTTTTTTTTACGTATGCAACAAAATCTAAGGAAACGTCCAAGAAGAAGGCGCGAATGGGTGTGTGAAATGTATCGTACGTAATTGTAATAGAACAATGTAGGTATATTTGATGAATTTTAATTATTATTTCAATAAATTCAAAACCGTTCCGTTCCGCTCAACAACGCTCGCGCAACTGGACTTTGCGCGAGTTTTGCAGGCTACGCAAACACTTGAACCCATTCGAATTTGAACGCTTTGATGTGCGCTAAACAACTGACACCGCACGGCAAAGTGCAAATCTTAGTTCAAACTTTGAACACTATTTAAAGTCTAGTGCCACACATGGCAATCAAACAAGTGTTCAAAAAAGTGAAGCTATGTGTGGCGCCGGCATAAGAGTAACTTCTAAATAAAATACACCGAACTATGACACCACAAAATATTTTTTATTCTATATAAGATTTCGTTATTGACACTACGCAAGAGATGGAAATAGTTATAGTAGTAACAACGAAAACAACTATGCATTTGGTGTGTATAACGCCTAAAATATAAATGTAAACAAATTTAAAAAAATCGGTATAAGATTCATGAAAATAATGTATTACAAAAAGCTATGACAAGCTTCAAGAGTAATCATCTATATTAATTAAAAATGAGTCCACGTCTAATGTAGAAAAATTTATGTCAGAATAAAATTAATATTCTACATGTTAGTACGGCAAATCTATTTTAATTAAAAGTGGATCTACTTTACCTCTGGATTCGTAGCGATGGAAAAGATCTAGTTATTTCTAAATGAAAATACCAGTAGGCATTACTCTACGTGGAAAAATGTTCATTGCAAGTCACCTTCCTTATATTACTGATATTCGTGTCTACGTTTTAATATTGAAATGTGCCTATTTACAATACAAGACTGTTTTAAAGCTATTAAAAATTAAGCCTTGGCGCGGCCAAGGCCAGAATAGTCTGGCCCTGGCCGCCTTTCTTGCTTGATTGCAAAAAAACACATAGGTGTTTTTTTTGCAATCAAACAAGAAAGAAGAAATTTTTGACAATATGGCAATGTACTAAAGTACTTTAGTAATATTTGGTTGATGCCACTACACAAAAACTACTAATGTAATGTTGCTAGTCGCAAAAAATTACGAGGATGTATCTACTTACAAGGTATAAGTTTTGCAAGGATTCCGTTTATATTTTTACTGACAAAGTATAAATATTAATATGGATGGATATTATTAATTGAACATATTTTTCTCTTCTTCAAATACATGTTCGTTTTTCGTGTGTGTAAGTGGTCTCTTTTGTTGTAAACTAATAATATATTTAAGACGTAGAGATGGGGATAGAAAGGATTTTCCACTTGATCCCTATGAATCTGTATAACGGATTTTGTTGTGGGTTATCGAGGGTTATAGGTAAGGTTATTATTATAATGATGGTAGTCCTAACTTAGGCCCCTCACCCACGGAGACTTTTTGTAACGATTCTGTCGCACGTTCGCATCGATACAGGCGCGCTCGCGATGCGGTCGCAAGCTGTGTAGCCTCGCCCACGTAAAAACGATTCAGTCGCGCTTCTGTCGCGATGCAAACGCTATTCAGTAACTTCGTTCTCCTCACGCGCCACCCTCCCTCCGTTCTCCCCTCGATGTCGTCCGACGCGGTCGCGCGTTTGCATCGCTACAGTTGCGATGCTGTAGCGCGTTGCAAATGCGACTAACGCGCGTTAGTAGCGATGCTGTCGCGCGTTTACAAAACGCGCGTCAAAAAGTACCTATCCTTTAGAACGTTTTAGGAAAGTACTTAATATTTAATTCCAGACTAAAATAGGTACATTTAAGTGTTTGTTTTGTTTGTTTATAAAGCTTAATTTTACACAAGAGAGAAACAGATATACAAATTCAGAAAAGTAAACATACAACGGCGGACTTAACCCGTATAGAGACCGGCCAGTAATTTAATTAAAATTGTAAAATTTTAAAATTTAATTAAATAACTCACGTGAAAATTCAGCTACTATGGCCGACATGTTCTCTTGATGACAACGATGAGGTCGAAACATGTCGGCCAGTAACTAAATTTTTACGTGAGTTACTCGTACTTGTATGTAACATATAGTAATTTATGTGTCTCACGGTAGTTTTAACCAAAAAAATTATACTTTAAATGAATCTTATCTCTTTGAAAAAACAACAATGTGTAGAAAAATTATAAATTAATGTTGGTTTAAAAAATAACAAATATTTTTAGGTTCCCTAATACGAGTAGGGTAATCCCCTAATCTATGGTTAATCTATATTAATTTATTGTTCGGTGGCCCGGCGGGAGTATGCAGTTTTACCGCTTTCGCAAGTAAAGAAATACCTGGTGTGGTCCGGCCTTAGATGGGTACAAGTGGCATAAAAAATTCTCGAGCAAGGAGGGGCCTTGCTTTGGAAGGCACGTTAAGCCGTTGCTCCCAGCTGTCATCATTGGTGGTAGTCTTCAGATGCCTTCAGGCTCTTTAAAAATCTTCACTCACCCATACGAAAAACAAACATTTTAACAACAAGTTAATTTTATCAGCAAAAAATATTTCAACTAAGCAAGTATAAATTACACACATTTTCTGCCCATTTGACAACTTTAAAGTTTTAACTGTTTTTTAAAAAAATAATTTTAGATACAAAAAACTAGTTTTTAAGTATATTTAAAAATATGGGGATACCATTTGTAGCTTTAATAAAGAGGGCTTTATTAAAGCTACAAATGGTTTATTTATATTTAGATGCGATGATTGATTTCTTTTAATGCCTTGATTACATTTTGTTGATGAAAACATAAATAATTCCTTTGAACGAGACAGGCTTTGTTGTATAATGATTTGAAAAGAGAATATAAAACGAGCTAAATATTATGCTCATCTTTAATTAACTGAATACTGTGAATTGAATTTTCATTTTCTTAGAAAGCTTTCACAACGTTACAATGAGATGAACTCATCAATTAAGAATACATCACATTTCAATTGCTACGTAGATGGACCCATGAGTTGAAACAAGTCATTATTTAAAAATATTTTTAAGACGAATCAATTAAGCCCAAACTCGGTTTGGTAATGTTGTTTTATCACAGAGATGCCATAACTACCTTCCGGCTTCATCATGACTCATGAGATCAGGTCATGGAACTGTAATATTGCATTGTCACCCAACTTACATAATCATTTATTGCTTTATTGTCTAATAAATTAAATACGGACAAATAACACAAATAAAATAATTTTACAAATAAAATATCTCTTCCAACGCGCCACATCGAGGCAACGTACCCAATATGCTGGCAGCATTTCCTCGCTATATAGCGAGACTTATTCTCTGAGCAAAAAAGCCGCCAGCTCTAGGGTCACCAGTTGCCTCGATAAGGCGCGTTGTGACGTCCTTAAAAAATAACTTAGCATCAGGGCCCCAAGGTCCCATCGTCTCCACTGCAAATGGAAGAAAAATAAACCCGTCTCCCAGACCCGCGTATTTCCGCTTTTTGGCAGCCTCTGCAGTACAAGCCGCCGCTCCACCAAGATTAAACGTTGCAGGCAAATGTGAAGGTGCAAGGTATCCACACATGTGGCATCCCAAACGAGGCACCAACCCTGCCTCCATGGGACCAAGGACAAGCCATCAGGTCGCTTGCCATCAGTGCCGACGATCCCATTCGGTTCCAAAATGGATGGAACACCGACAGTGGCCAAGGTTCTATGAATAATATCATTAATAGATGCATGTCGGGGGATTCTGCCCGCACACTCACTTACATAAGTCGGTAGGTATGTGAAGTTGTATTTCAATCGAATAATGAGAAGTGGGTCTAATTTAGCTTACAAGTTTGATAACGGACACACAGACAACGGGACAGCTAAAACTAAATAAAAGCTTGTAAAAAAAAGTTTGATAGAAAATAAGACACTTCTTGTTTCTTTTTCCTGTTTCTCACATTATCTTAACAATTAGAAAATATTTTCCGCCTATTTCTTCTTTACTTCCCTAGGTATTTTGCATCCCTGGGTGGCCATTGTCATATTATAATTAAATCCAATGATTGACATGCATATTACGAGTAGCTACACTTCGAGAAGAAAAAGCAAATAAAGCGCACCCCGGGCTTCAAAGCAGTACAGCTGAGGATGCAACCGGACACGAAAGAATTTCTTCAAATAAGTTTGGAAAATCCAAAAGTGCACGCCTCATAGAGGTCACTCAATTTTCACAAAAAAAAAACAGAACTTGAATATTGCATATTTATCGGTGTATTATGAACAAAATAAAAAATTTACTTTTAAATCTTCGCGCCATTGCCCACACAGAAAAGAAAGGTACTGCGCATGTATTGTCAATGTCAAGAAGAAAAGAAAAATGAAAAGATTAACATTGTATCCAGAAAAAGAATGGAAATTAAGAATGGCTAAAAGGCAGATGCGAAACGCCGTAAAAAAAATTAAAAAAAGAATTGTCAATGTCAACGAACCTTATTTACATAGATTTAGATATACCAACGATAGGTGGATTTCAGTTTATTGCTAATTATAATTAAACTACATTGAATTAGACCGTGATCTTCGAAAGGACTTAGTTTTGGATAATACTGAAGCGTATAAAAAATATGGACTTGATCAGATAAGTTTTTCGGGAGTTATCGTGACCACGCCAGTTTCCATACGTCCCGACACACGGACGTCCACAAAATGATTCTATTAAACATTGTTTTTATTTATTTAAAACGCAAAATGTCTTTCAAAAATATCATTAGTGTTGAAACTAGTGTTTTTCCTTGACATTTACGTGTAAATATTATTGTACAAGTGCGATAGAAAATAAATAGAGACACATTTAGTTAAAAAAATCACTTGATTTTTGTAAGGCGAGAGTAGAGCACTACCTCATATGCGCTTCGCTAATGAGGCGTGCAATAGGGATGAGAAATTAGTAGATTATTCACCAATAGGTAAAAGGAGAAAACTCTCAGATCACATTAAATATGTGAACTGAGGCTTTCTTTATCACTGCCCAAAGTGCACATGCCTGTGCTTTTTTAGGGTTCCGTACCCAAAGGGTGAATACGGGAACCTATTACTGAGACTCCGCTGTCTGTCCGTCCGTCTGCATATGGCTCTATCTCTTGAACCGTAATAGCTAGACACTTGAAATTTTCACAAAATTAAAATGGGTCATCATACAAAAATCGTGTTTTTTTTTGGCGTTTTTAACTAGATCTTTATTATATGGCATTAACTACATACTTATAATTTTTACTAATATGTATTTTTTACCGATTATGTATTACTATGGCCGGCTATATCAACAAATACTAAAAATAAAAAAAAATTAAAAATTAAAGGTGGTCATCATACAAGAAACGTGCTTTTTTAGGGTTTTAAAACATTGTACGGAGGTACGGAACCCTTAATGTACGAGTCCGACTCGTACTTGCCCGGTTCATTTTCTAGCCTGCTGATGTTTCCCACTGCTGGGCGAAAGCCTCCCCTTCCTTTTTCCACTGATCTCTATTAATAGCAGTTTGTTCTGTCATTCTCGAAGTTGAAAAAGTCGATTTCGTCTCGCCACATCCTCCCTGGTTTACTGGTCTCTACGCCCTTCTGACGCTTACAGTCACCAAGCCCCATCTCTTTTGCTGTAGGTACTTGTACTAATATGTATTCTGTGCTGTAGGTGGTACACATGCAGCACACATGTACATATACTTATTTAGTCACAAAAATCTTTAGTCAATACTATTTAGTTTTGTCATTTTAGTCACTCGACGATCCTGTGTATCTAATTTAAGTTTGTGATATGCCCCCTGGCTAGACCATCATACTCGATCCAAAGTTTCCATTTGTTGTCAGGAGTGAATTCAGTATAACTAGTGCCAATATGGCGGGCGAGATCTGCGCCGAACTTCTACAGTATCTCGACTCCGTTGTCATTAGTTGACTCTGCAGTTGTGGTCGCGTTATGAATTTACTTTTATATTGGTGCCAGCTGTTATATATTAACTTTCTTTGCTGCTTTCTTAAGGCCCATTTACACAGCTAGTTTATTGTTGAATAAAACTTCATTGAAGCAATACATTATTAATTATTTGTGTGGTTGACGTTTTGGGTAGACCATGCAAGTCTATTGCTTCGGGTGACGATAGGGTTAGGGTCTAATTAGTCCGTCTTGTAGATAATTCAAAAATAATGGACCCATATTTTTGAATTTATCAAATAATGTAAAAATTCACAAAAATACAGAGCACCTAAGTTCCAGAGTCGCTTGTAAGCTTGTGACGTCACCGCCATCACATAATAAATAATACTAACGTACAGAAGACTCACTCAGCAAAGAAATTCAAAGAAATATGTACTCAATGTGGCTAGCGATATGGTTTAATTTAGTTCACTTCAGAACTCAGCACCTTTTCGTATATAGATCCATTGCAAGCCAATTTCATTCTTATTACTCTGGACAAACGATTCGTATAACTGAATTTACCACCCGGAGCGGCCGCCTGCGCGCATAGTTATAATGTAGGTACATTTTCGATACCTAAACCGGGAGTGACATAGGCCTGCCGCTATGTAAAAATCGTAGGTACTAAGCTGTGACGTCATGCGAGATTAGAAAGCCCCGTATCTTCTTCTTCTTAATACTGAACAACTTTCCCCAAGGAACATCTATCGAAATATGAAAAATAATTTTTGACTTTCCATACCAACTCGGATTAGCTGATCGGTCAACTTGTATGGGAGGACAACATTTATTTTTCATATTTCGATATGGTCCTTGGGGAAAGTTGTTCAATATCATGGACTGAATCCACCCTTAAAATAGTTTCAGTATATTTAGTTACACCCTGTATATTTTAATTCAAACGATGGGCAAAAATATTCTTTCAGTCGTCATGCCTATTTAATCGTATGCAACAGGCAAGAAACTTGCACTGTGTAAATGGACCTTAAGGCTTCATATAAAGTAGAAATAAATAAAACCAAAGAAAAAGCCTAATTTACTTTGGGGCTTGTCTTACTGTATCCATTTATACTTGTTATAAATTTAAGTCCCCAGCGCGTATATCTGTGTCTACCTGCAGTGCCGGTTTTAGCCCCACCAGCGCCCCGGGCGAGATTTTCCCGGCGCGCCCCCCCTAACTGCAATTTAAATAGTCTTCTTATAGGATTTATTTCCGGTGACGAGGGTGGGGGGTGAAAATAGGATAAAGAATTATTTAAATTTGCCGCCTTTAACAAGCCGCCTTTTGTGACCCCGGCTTGCCCTATTTATGAGTGGCAGTAAAAAAGGCGCCCCTTTGGCGCCCTTTTGGCGCCCCTTTATTTCTGGCGCTCTGGGCTGTCGCCCAACTACGCCCTACCCTACTACCCTAACGCCGCTACTGTATAGCTGTACGCGATAGTCTCAGGAACTACTGCGACAATTTTTGATACGGCTCTCATTCAAGAATTAAATATTTATTGAGTAATAAGGCCTTTGCAGGTCGGCCTTTGAAGGTTGCAACACAACACACAGATTCTATTGTAAGAAAAAAGTGTCTCTTGGATAATTCTTATGACCCGGCTCATAAAAAACAAAGAGCGATGTTACCAATTTTGAAATTCGAGTCATTTCCTTTATTATCCCTAGGACGACACGAGATAAAATCATTTTTTTTAAATATTTTAATATGACGTCATTGTGCAAAAATACCTTGCATCATCATAAAATATTCTCAAGTCAGTTTATTTTAATTATTTACGCAAGGAAATTAATTATAAAAGGTCTTCTGGGTTTGTTTAGCTGAAGCAGAAATCCAGTTTAATTAAAATATTATTCTAAGTCAGAATATGAGAGGCCACAAAGAGGCAAAAATAGCTAGAACATTTTTGAAGTATGAAAATTCAAAATTGTATTTGATAGCCTAGACCAAGACAAACTTAAGGAAGCCGAAAAACAACAAAAAAAGCCGTGAATATCTAAGGTTGAATTTGAAAGGAAAATGTAACAAATTATTTAAATTTAAAATCTGAGCACGTACTCGTATGTTTTTCATAATTGAAAAAGAAGTTTCTTTAGTTTTGCAGTTTCATTAACCGAACAGTAAAAAGATTTTACAGCAAATATAAGTAGGCATGTAGTAACGTAGAGCAGCAAAATTTGATAAAAACATTTACTGAAATATAACTAAGTACTTACATTCCAGACTTCATTATCATCATCATCATCAACAGCTTTCAGGTACCCACTGCAAGACATAAGCCTCCCTTTGTCTGCGCCATCTTGCTCTGTCATTGGCCATCGCAATCCAGTTTCTCCCAGCAACTTGCCTGACGTCATCAACCCACCTAGCCGCCGGACGTCCTACACTACGTTTCCCATTTCTGGGATACCATTCGGTGACGGCCTTACTCCACCTTCCATCGTTTCTTCGAGCCAGGTGTCCCGCCCAGTTCCACTTTAGAGCCACAACCCTGGAAAGCACGTCATGAACTTTCGTTCGACGCCGACTTATATTATTCCAGACTTATATCTATAGAATTACGAAAAGGTAGCCAGTCCAGCTTTGTGCTGCGGTGGAACCACAGCACACAGAACCAATTTTTTATTTTTTTTTCGGAAATGCATATCTACATAAACCAATCAGATCCAAGTCCTCTCCGCTTTCACAAGACGAACCCGTAGACATTTGACAGATTTGACCACCTAGGACCAAGAGAACGCGAGTAATCGCTAAAACTTATACCCCATATATTTTGATCAAAAGTAAGCCTATGGAAAATTCAGGCACCTGAAATTCAGTTAAAAATTGGAAATTTTTCGTTAAATTTGTTAAGGCCGTACCTGAATTTTCCGGGGTCCAGTGCTGCCGCCAGTCAAAATAAATCATTTTAAAGAAAACGGAGACATTATTTAAAATTTTGCTCCTACCAAGTCCTAGATAACCCTTCAAAGTATTTATGAAACTGTTTACAGTTTATAATGAAAACGTTAAGCTTAACTACGCACATTTGCCAAAAGTGGCCGTTTTTCGCAAAGGTAGTAGCATAATTTTAAATAATGTCTCCGTTTTCTTTGAAATGATTTATTTTAAATGGGGGCAGCACTGGACCTCGGAAAATTCAGGTACGGCCTTAAGGTTATTACTTTTTGGACTTGTATTTTCATTATAATAAAGAAGATGTGGCTTTGCTAAGCCAGAGGAAAGGGAAAAGTGTCCGTTATTGCAAGGTTATAAGAGTCGCGAGGTGTACTGTTCTCACAGAACCACTAGTATATGTGTTAAAATGATTAAGTATAAATTTACAACCCATCATCATCATCATCACCCCTGAGTCCGGTTGCATCGTCAGCGCTTCAGAGCCCGGGGTCCGCTACCTATCATAAGTGATTTGACGAGGTTACTGGTTTTTACACAGAGCGACTGCCGCCTGACCTCCGCAACTCAAAGGGTAGACCAGAACCAATGCTAGGATAGGTTTAAACAAACGCTAGATGGCGTTGGGGACTCACAGCTCCAAAGCACGGAATCATCTTTCTTTTGGGATAATCAAGTGATTCAAGCCTGCAATATCCTAACCAGACTGAAAACAATTTTTCACAAAGTATGCTTCCTAGTGGGATTTGAATGCCTTGACCGCTGGACCACGGGCAGTCAAGTATAAGTTTTACAACATAATCTAGGTACTAAACATGCACACACTAAACCTTAATTTCTAATTGGTTGTTTTCTCGCAAACGAGTAGAATAAACGAGAAAATCTCATTTAAATTACGGCAGCAGAAAATTAAAGAGGACGGAATGCTCAGTTTGTAATGTACCTAATAATGAATAAGGGTGCAAGTAGACCGTAGAACCCTAATTGAGGTCAAGTTAGCGGAACATAGGTACTTTTACGAGTACGCGAACCCTATTTATTCACCGCAGAATTTTCCAAGAAATTATAGACCTCTGGTTTCGCCGTATATTTACTTAATGAGCAGATCAAATCCCAGAAGGTCTAATTTTAAACGTTAAATTTAAGCAATTGTTCGACGTTTTCAAAGTGAAAAGTGACTTTTTCAAATCAGAAATCGTTATTTGCAAATCGAAATATTAACGACATATTTGTATACCTACTTATAAATCACTTCCTGTGGATGTACCTGTTCGTCGGCTGAACGTAGTACATATATGTACATGTCGTGTAGTTCCCGGCAGAGTAGAATACGACCACTCCAATTCTTCCCGTGGATGTCGTAGAAGGCGACTTGGGAAACACAAGCTAAATAGGGCTTTTAAACATCAATGGGACCTCTCTAACCCATCTGGTCAGCGTGGAGTGTGTAAGCCAAATCCTCTGGCTACTCTGACTAAGTATGGCTCAGTAGTACCAAGAGGGTCATGTTCCTGCAGTAGAGACTAAATAAACGGGCAAGTGCGAGTCGGACTCGTACATAAAGGGTTCTGTAACTCCGTACAATGTTTTAAAACGCTAAAAAACACGTTTTTTGTATGACGACCCCCTTTAATTTTTAACTTTTTTTTATTTTTAGTATTTGTTGTTATAGCGGCCATAGTAATACATAATCTTTGAAAATTTCAAGTATCTCGTTAATGCCATTATAAAGATTAAGTTAAAAACGCTGAAAAAACACGTTTTTTGTATGGCGACACCCTATAATTTTTTTGTTTTTTTTTTCAGTATTTGTTGTTATAGCGGCCACAGTAATACATAATCGGTGAAAATTTCAGGTGTCTAGCTATTACGGTTCAAGAGATAGAGCCCTGTGACAGACGGATTGACGGACAGACGGACAGACAGCGGAGTCTCAGTAATAGGGTCCCGTTTGCACCCTTCGGGTAAGGAACCCTAAAAAGACCTGGATAATGATGATAATACATGTCAATCATCTTGAACTCATTCAAATTTCAGAGAGCACGTTGTTAGTTATTGATGCGACTTAAAGAATTTTGATTTGACAAATTAGTGTCACATTATAAAACCTGTCACTAAAGTCACCATCCTACACATTTATTTATTAAAACTTTATTGTTCCACGGTCAGAAAAAGCATTATTCTAATTAGTCCGTCTTGTAGATTATCTAAAAATAATGGACCTATATTTTTTAGTTTATCAAAAAAGTAAAAATTCACAAAAATACAGAGCATCTAAATTCCGCAGGGGTCGCTTGTGACGTCACCGCTATCTAAAAATCGTTTTTGACGTGACAACGTCTTAAATTAGGTTGCGGCTGGGAGTCACTTATGAAAAAGTGTAACGCTCGGTAACGTTACGATGAGTCACCGAACGAGAGAGAGGCCCGCCGAATGCCTTGCGTCTCTCTCCCACTCAACTATGATCGGTCTGCCGCGCGCGTTGTCACGTAAAATCTTCGCCCGTAAAACCGACTTTACAGGCAACCATTTTTAACCGTGACGTCATGCGAAATTTAAACGCGTTGTTTCTTCGGCAATTTTTGTTTCTCAGAGAAAAGAAAAAATACGTGTACAATATTTTTTATTAATCTAACGGATGGGCCATATTCACTTCATCCATCCATATTCTTCCAGTCATCATGCCTATTGAAAGCGTTCCACTCAACCAAAGGGACAAACAGATAATTTGTTGCGGCGCACAGACAAAATGGAACGTAGTACACCTTGGAACTATAATATAATATTAGGTCCTTACATATGAAATTGCCGATTTTCAATACTGGCAACTTTAAAATCAAATATCTTGCGTTTCATTAGGAATTCCAAATTCAAATTTATTTTGAAATAAAGCCAGAAAAATATTGTTTTAAAATTCGTATTTCATTTGTTTTAACATCATTTGTTTGAGTTTCAACACTGCTATAACAACAACTATGGACAAATTGAAAATTCGCGGTATTTACGAATACGAGTTCCACCGTGGCACCAGGGCTGCCGAAACGACTCGAAGAATTAACGACGTGTATGGACCAGGCACCGCTAACGAACGAACGGTGCGTTTTTTGTTTCAACGTTTCCGTTCTGGAAATTTCGATTTACACAATGAGCCTCGTGGACGACCTGATACTCAAGTGAATAACGAAGAATTGAAGGCGATAGTGGAAGCGGATCCATCTCAAACAACTTCTGAATTAGCAGCAGCCTTCGGCGTAAGTGACAAAACGATACTTATCCACTTGCGCCAAATCGGAAAAATTAAAAAACTCGAAAAGTGGGTACCGCACGAATTGACTGAAGCAAACCAACAAACACGCGTTGCTTGCTGCGTTTCTTTGCTGATCCGCCACAATAATGAGGGGATTTTGAACCGTATCGTGACTTGTGATGAGAAATGGATCCTGTACTACAATCGGAAGTGATCATCACAATGGCTTGACCCTGGAGAACCGGCAAAACCTTGCCCTAAGCGAAAACTGACCAAAAAGAAGATTCTGGTTAGTGTTTGGTGGACCAGTGCTGGTGTTATCCACTACAGCTTCTTGAGATCAGGCCAGACGATTACTGCAGACTTGTATTGCCAACAATTGCAAACAATGATGGAAAAGCTCGCCATTAAACAACCGAGACTGATGAATTGCTCTAGCCCACTGCTCCTTCAGGATAACGCTAGACCACACACTGCACATCAAACGATCGCCAAGTTAGAGGAGCTGCGACTGGAACCTCTGCGTCACCCACCATACTCTCCAGATCTTGCCCCAACCGATTACCACTTTTTTCAAAATTTGGATAACTTTTACAGGAATAAATAACTTTAACAAGGAAAAAATTTCAAATCTGATGAGGCAGTCAAAACCGCCTTCAAACAGTTCATAGACTCTCGCTCCCAGGATTTTTTTTCCAAAGGTATCAATGATCTGCCTATAAAATGGCGGAAGTGTATCGATAACAACGGCGCATACTTCGATTGATTAAATAATAATTTCACTAAAAAAACTTGTTTCACTTTTTTGATACTGAACGGCAATTTCATATGTAAGGACCTAATATTATATTATATTATACATTGCATTTTGGAAGAACTCTTTCTTCCGAAAACTGACTAGGGCTAAACCGTGTCCGCCAGGGGAACATTAACGCACTATCTGACTTAACAAAATAATAATAAGTCGTAATAAAATATAATATTGAAAACTTTGCAATAAAATGCTTCGACATAGTAGCAACTGTTACGCAGCATGTTACCTTGACATTAGATACCGCGAAATGTTCTCATAATAACTATGTTATGATAACAATAAATTCGGTTATTGTTGGAGTTTTTATTGCTAGCGTTTCTTTTCTTTTATTATTAGTTTTATGTTTCATTTTCGCCCAGCAGTCTTCTAAAATAATAGCCCAGTCGGTTGTTTTCTTTTATTTCTATAGTCTGGATAGTTGGACTCTTTAGTAGTCTATCAAATGCCAAAGAATATTAAACAAACTTTCTAATACTTATTAATTAGAAAAGGAATGAAGACTAATGATCTAAGATAGTATAAAATGGTTTTCTGATTGTTATATTGATACATTACTTGTTGCATTGCATACTTCAAATCGTCATCATCATTATTTAAGCTTGGCTTTCTCCGTCTGCGGAGGGACTATCAATATTTTCCATAACGCAGTCTTTTAGCTATCTTCATCCAGTTGTGACTGACTTATCGTCTTATGCAGCTCTCGACCCATGTTTCTGATCGAGGAAGATTCAATACGTCATATTTCTGATCGACGACCTCTTCCTCTTATCATCTGAGTCTCCAATATGATCAAATATCAAGATCAATAACAAAAAAGCTTTTTTCAATCTCTTCGTGATTATACGCACATAATGTCCTTTTCATCTTCATTTTCCGCGTGATATATATTTGTTGTATCACATCCAAAACGTTTGTTTACTGCCTGATTTAACTGTATTTACTCTCAATTTATTAAGGTGAAGATATAGGCAAATGGCCTTGAAGTGGCGCCCTCATTTGAAATATTTTTTTAACTCGTTTAAATTATTTTATGAACGACCGTTGAAAGTATTTACATTAGTCCGTCTAGCTTTAAAACTTGCTTCCGCCAAAAGTGGCCACGGCAAGTTTGAAAGCTAGACGGATCACCAATAATAGTTTCAACGGCAGTTCATAAAATAATTGAAAGGGCTATCTAGTGCATGACGAAGAGCAATATGGAAATTATCACCATATTTACGAGTTAACAATTTATTTCACACTTCAAGGCCATCTTCACCTTAAACATCAATCAAGCATTAGATACTCATTAAAAAACTACTGGTAAGAACCAAGAAACAATGAACCACAGAAATTACAATAAAATGAGCTTGGCTCATAGCGTAATCTCGGAAGTCAAACCTACATAAACTCAGAACAAATAAACAGTCGTAACCCTTGTTTCATATATTGACACGTTGTACCTAAATTAAACATGAACTCTGAATTTAAGCGCTGATCACACAAGCCGAGACAAAAGGCCTATTTTGGAATAGAACAAATAAAGAGACGACAATGGTTATCCCATTTCTAAGAAGTTAAGGATTATACCAAATTCTACACAAATCTATTACAGATTCCTAATTTAACAGATTCCTAGTTTTACAAATTTCCAATTCAACAAATTCCTAGTTTTACAGATTCCCAATTTAACATTCCGATTTCTGTATAATCTCAACTGAATCCTAAATAATTTATAGTCGCATTAAGTTTTATCTTCTGTAAACATAAATCTATACGTATGTGTGCAATAAACAATTTGCATATAGGGAACGAACTTTTTGTATAGGAATACGGATTTAAGTACTAAAAATATTGTTGGCTCATCACGTAGATTATTAAAAAATTTTGTAAACTTTTTTTTTCCTTTTCTCTTATTAAGCAAATAATGAAGATACAGCGCATTAAAATTTTGCATGACACCACGATCTAGTACGATTATTACTAGACGGCGACCTTAATTGCCCCCACTCCAAAACTTTGAAACGCTCTATTTTTGTGAATTTTTACTAGGTACTTTGATAAACCGAAAAATATTAATGACCGGACTAATCAAAATAATATTTTTCGAACCCAGTACACATCCCTATTGTATGAAATAGCAAGCTATTTCGTACAATAGGCTTGCCGTGACTGTTGCTTTTGGAACCTGGGGTCCGTTTCTCTGCTTTTTCTCCTCCAAGGATGATATTCAAGGTTGCAATTAGTCTCACTCCCAAGGATGTCTCTTACTGCGCACAGGAAAGAAAAAAGTTAATAAGACGGCCGGTCTTGACTGACGGACGGCTGACGTCGACCTTCCTTGGGAATGCAGTTGTCGCTCCAGTTTTTAGTCCTTTAGTTAGTCGCCTCTTACGACATCCACAGAATAGATATACAGTCCTATTCTAGGCCGAAAATCACATGGGACAACTACATACATTATGTACTCGTATAAGTTACTTCGATAAATCGAACTAAATAACATTCATGCATTACTTATGAGATACCTACCTCAGGGATCCAAGTCAAAGTTTTGGTTTAAACTTAGTAATGTGAGGTCAGTCAGATTTCCAGAAACCTGAAAGTGTCAATCAGGTCATTTGAGTTTTAGAACATCAAACTTAGGCCAATTCAAAGTTGAAACAATAACAATTTCGCAATTTGGATCGTTTATTTGTTTTATTAGTTTTTATTTGTTATGTATCTAGTTTTATTCTTCTAGATTTAATTTAAATAGCGTTGACGACAGAAAAGTATTATCCTAATTAGTCCGTCTTGTAGATTATCAAAAAAGAATGGACGCATACTTTTCAGTTTACTAAAAAAGTTCACAAAGATACAGAGCAACCAAATTCCAGAGTGCCCTCACTCTGGAACGTGACGTCGCCGCTATGTACTCGTAACGTACTGCGAAATTTAAATGCCCTGTATCTCCGTCAATTTTTGTTTCTTAAAAAAGAATAAATACGTGTATAATATTTTTTTAATCTAACCGATTTTCCAAAAATACTCTTCCTAACGTCATGCCTAGTATGACATAAAAATGTATTCTCAGTCCACATATTTAATATCAATTTAATTGTAAGTTGACATCTTTGGAGAAAATGCTACAGTGCAGTTTGTTGCCGCTTCTTTTGCACTAGCGCCTATAAGCGTACTAAACTTAGCGAACATATTATCACTAAAAAGCTTTTTTTTTAAATAATTTTACGGCTGTGGATACAAGTCCTTTAAAGCCTATCTTTAATCTCTAATCTCAATAAGTTACAATCAAAGGTTGGTGTAGGGTGCTTCAAGGGAGCTCCTGGCGACAAATCTATACGAGTCCACTGGTTTTCATAGACGATTGAATGGCAGACGACGCCTGAAGACGCCCGCCCACACAGTCAGCAAAAAAAATATCACTACAGCCGTACTATGACTGTCCACTTAAACTATTTCACACATTGTTCATGAGCATGAGCATTTATAACACCAAACAACATCAATTTCATATTACAAAGTCCTCTAAAATCAATTTGCAAAATAATTTAAAGCAAACCCCAACCGAACCCCTTGACTTCCCGCCAACAACTCACTACAAAGCTTTATTATTATTATTGTATTTTGTAAATTAACATACCTACCTATCTAGAAGTTGTAAGTTTACAATTTATCCTGATTTTGTACTGTAATTTACTATAATTTATCTGGATACTGAAAAACTATATAAATAGTACCTGGTACCTACTTAAAAATCGCCTTTCATCTAATTTGCACATTTTCTAAATATTCTGCATTTGGCTAAGTGTTTTTTAACTCCTTGATCACAATTGAGACATTCACAGACACCTTGAGACAATCTCGATACTTTCATGTGTATTTTCACTGTCGTATAACTAAAATACTAACATACCTATCTACTTATGTCCATAATACACCTTATCTCATATAGCATACTTATATTTAGATGCTTGCTTAGATTTGGTGAATCTGCACATAGATTATTTGGAATATCAGATTCGGATTAGCCCTGATATTGGCATAACAATTCAATATGTAAATTATACAATTTGAATATTATTAACAAGTTCATGATAATTCGGTATAGGGTAACAACAATATTGTTACCCTTTACCGATATCGTATCGTACACAATTTACCTAAATAAATTATAAAAATTATTTATTACCCAGTCCGCTAATATGACGAAATTGTTCTATGGCATCTCGCAAAAAAATCGACATTCTCATACAATTTGGCTGGCTGAATGCTTTTTTATAAGAAAGACGCATATTTTTTTCAAGACCTTACATTGCCACCAGTTTATATCTTTATAGTGTATTTTCTAATAAAAGTATATATTTTGTTTCAGATTTATTGGATGGACGTTTAAATTGACTGGATTTATTGAACAATATAGGTAAGCTGACCGATCTTATGCATTTTATATTAATTTATTTAGGTTTAGTATTACAAATATTGGAACAACTGATAAACCAGGAAATTCGATCTAAGAACAAATTTTCACTACATGTGACGTACAAGACGACGACGACGACAAGGTACGTTATGTAAATGTTTTATTTTTGTTAGCTACTTATAACCTGAAAAAATACTAGTTAAAGTCAATATTCAGTTAGGTAGGTACTTAATGTTTTGTTAGTCATACATAAAAAGTCAAAATAACTGCAATATATTGAAAGAAAAAATACCTTTACAGTGGCAACTTTTTAAAATAACAAAGCGAACGAGGAAAACTGCGCGGGACCGATAATAATAAAATGTTATAATAAAACATGGTGTTCTCTTCCCGCGATGGACCAAGACTACGTCACGAATGTCACGATAAGTGTTACCACTGCGTTTTTTTCAGTATATTTAAGGACGTTTTCAATTAGTTAATGAATATAAAATACTAACTAACTTAACTATTTCGTATATCGTGTGGTTCATGCGTTTAATTTTTAATTTATTTAGGTATATATTGAATTATTAGTTAATAATTGCTTTGTTAAGTAAAAAAATGCATTTTGCTCGGCTAATTCAATAACACACAGTGGCAACACTCCCAACTGATGACTTATTCTTGGGCCAATCACGTGACCCAGCTCATGGGAAGAGAAAACCTTGTTTTATCATACCATGATAGAAATGTGAAACGCAATTGTTTGTACAACATTATCTATAAATAAATAAAATCAGTGACCGTGGCCATAACGTCACGGTGATATCACATATCGATTATATGGCCATCTTTGCAAATAATAATAAAATAACATTTATACCTACTCTACTACATAGGGGGCTTCCTGTCATATTTCACACTCAAGACCGATCTAAGTTCATCCGCTCTTTATACGGGAACAAATAGGTGATTTGATACAGAAATTTCTCCAGAGATAGCTTACAAAAGCAAGAATCGGTTGATCTCAATTTAATACAGATATACGAAATGACGTTTCGACAGAGCTAAAGGATCGCTAGGGGAGTTTTTGATGGGAAGTGAAGGGGTTCAGATGCAAATTGATTTTCAAATTGATTCTAATGGATTTCCTTATGGTAATTGGTGTCGTTTGGTGTTATAAATGCTCATACTAATGAACAATATGTGACATTGTTAAAGTGGACAGACATAGTACGGCTGTGGTGATATTTGTTAAGCAGAATGTGGTGGGCGTCTTTAGGTACCGTCCGCAACTTAAGGTGAAGATATAGGCAAATGGCCTTGAAGTGTGAAATAAATTGTTAACTCGTAAATATGTTGATAATTTCCATATTGCTCTTCGTCATGCACTAGATAGCCCTTTAAATTATTTATGAACTGCCATTGAAACTATTATTGGTGATAGCTTTAAAACTTGCCGTGGCCACTTTTGGCGGAAGCAAGTTTTAAAGCTAGACGGACTAATGTAAATACTTTCAACGGTTGTTCATAAAATAATTTAAAGTTCTAGTGCATGACGAAGAGCAATATGGAAATTATCTCCATATTTACGAGTTAACAATTTATTTCAAATGAGGGCGCCACTTCAAGGCCATTTGCTTATACCTTCACCTTAATCGGCTATGAAACAGTGGAGTTGTTTGAATTTGTCGCCAGAACTGCCTTGAAGCAAACAAAGGAACTACACCATCCTTTGATTAACTTGTTAGGGAATAAAGAAACAAAAATCCTAAAAGACTCGTATCCAGGGCGGTAAAAAAATTCCTTAAAAAAATCGGTTGTCTGTAAAGTCGGTTTACGGACGGTAGTTTGTCGTAACAACGTCAAACATTCTCTCTCTCGTTCGTGCAGCGCTCTCGCTTTCGGAACGCGACAATGACGTCATATTTTTCGTGCATGCAGCCCGTAGTATCGAGTTATTAGACGTTGTCACGTCAAAAATAAGAATCACTAGGCCTAAAAGTTTTGCTTAGCAAGAAAGTGGCCTACTATGTTAAAAACGGGAATCGAACTTATTTTAAAGGATTTGATTTTGGTTTTAATCGACTTTTAAGGATCTGCGCTATGGTAAATTATTTCTTTGCTCAAAGATCAGTATGGGAAGGCCTTAATTTTGATTCTACGGACATATTTGTCATGACATTTAAAAATGTCATAAAACTTTTTACCTTTATACTTTGTACCCTTATTAAGACGCATTTTTTTTTCTCAAACAACTTTTAATTCACCTGCATGCAGCCCGGGGGACCGTTAAAAGATGGTTACTTATTTTCTGACATACAGATAGGAAATTCTTAGTGATTGAAAAAAAATTTCAAATAACAAATAAATAAATAAAATAAACATAAACCGAATGCACGATTAATCAGAGAACAAATCAAGTTATCAATTACGCCGCAGATACCTTTATTTGATTATATTTGATAATCGATATATACAAGCTTACAACTTGTATTTCCATATTAATTAATTAGGAAAATTGTTAAAAATTATGGGCTGAATCACCCCTTATAATGTTGTATAACGAGTTTTTTTTAAGAAAATTTTAATAGCTGTTTGTTCCTTCCAATAAAATTTAATTCTCAGCTAATTTATATTTGCCCAATACTTGCTGACTATAAAGTAATAAATTGAATAAAGAAAATCGTGTATCAATTGTTTCAAAACTGAAAACTTCAAAGCAAACTGCAAACAGAATGTGGAGTGGGGAAATTGAATTTATCCGATCGGTGCGCTCCTACCGAAAGACAAACTTTGGCGGGCTATCAATTTAGCAGAGTAAAAAGTTTATTTACTTGTTATTACCCACCGTTCTACAGTTGATGGATAGCAGTCAAGAGTTATTGGAAAATGTACGTCAACGTACAAAAAATTTCGAAGCAATTCATTCGCTGCTCTTTTAGATATTTTTAGAGCTTCTATTACTTTCAACGAGCAATTCTTGTATATATATTATTATTTTTTATTTTATTTTATTTGGAAAACCAATACATTTCTAATGTCTACTTAAGTAATAACTTCTATTTACAACATAATTACAATAAAACATTTAAAAATAATACATAAATGAATTAAACTAATACCTAAAATACAAACTAAATAAAAATAAAACTATAGTAAAATAACTTTAATATCTATATAGGAACACAATTAACAGGTTTTCGCATACTGATACCGAAACTTGTCTTGTTTACTAATATTATTTGCTTACCAATACTATTTGACAAAAATAGAAATTGTAACACACAACAATTATAGAAATACGTAGGTATGAGTATAATAAGTTATTTAAAGAACAATAAAAAACAATTATCTAAAAAATAAAGGTACAAAACCTAAACATTTAGGAAACTCTTAGATATGTGTTATATATGTTTTAGGTTAAGTATGTAAACCTCCCTTTAAATAAAACCTGTGCGTTTTTCATAGAGCAAACCTCGGTCGCCCAGGTACTATTTAAATTGACGAACTTACCTAGGTAAATTTAACTTTTTAATCTAAAATTTTAGAAGTGTAGGAAGTTGAATATGTACTACTTCTGTTGTATAGGATATTTAAATAGGACCTAGTAAAAGTTATCGGAAATTTTTCAAAGAAAATTACTTACATTACATTACATTGATGTAGGCATTGCCTACATCAATGATTTGGATTTTTGCCGATTCCCTTGATCGGCTTTTACGATCTTCGTGGTAAGAGAAGCAGCTGGTACACTCTACTTTGTATCTTTTCTTTAAGAACAGCATGGAAGGTACCCTTTGTTAATTATAATAGTGTTTATGTTATTAATAGTAGAGTTTCGACTATAGTAGAAACATAGGTATTATGATAAACAATACATAGGTATTGGTTTTCCATTAACATCCCTATAACTTAATGTTATTTCACTGAGTTGTTATTTACACACAGTTCGCCTCGGAACGTGTTTGTTTGGGATTTGTGTAAGCTTTGGCTTTCACTAGGAAAACATAAATATGTTAAACGTACGTGACCTATAACGACAAAAACATAGATATAGATAAATAAAAGGAACACATTATAGTACATTACGATATAAGTGCGTTATGGTGGTTATAACACACGAAGCGGAATTTCAGCCCGAGAAGAAGGCGAGGGCGTAATCGGCACGTATATCGTACGACGTTTTTCAACACACTTGCAAGGAAAAATACCTAATAAACTAATATTTTTGATTTAAAGTAAACTCAACCATAAAACTGAGATGCACACTGATGCTTTCCCGCCGTTTCACTTTTTAAAATCAGCACGGCGGCGCCGGGCGACATGCGAATTCGAAATTTGAAAAAAAACAATATGAAGCGTAAGATACAAATATAAATATTAAAAACAACGATGACGTTCAATGTCTGATTTATTCTTTTTCTCTGTCTAACCTTTACCTTATGTCATCTAACTATCCCGCTCACACACAACTGTCAAACTTTCTTACTCTCTCATTCATACTAGATCTTCCATTAATTGTCCCTTTCTTTCGCAATAGCAAATCGTGGGTTATAGAATATAACTTCACTATTTGCGTATCTAACACACGCGTTTTTTATGAGCTGAAAACCGGTGAAATTAGATCACTTTACGAGCAAGGGTGTTGAAAATTATATTTATATAACGGGACTGCGCAAACCTTTTTTTCATCCTTTTGTTTTAAATCGTGTATTCAAAGCTCGATAGGTTTCCATATGTATTTCTTTGTACATCGTGTGCAATAACTGCATTCCCAGGAGGGTAGACGTCGGGCGGCCTCTAATTGTAAAACTTTTTGCACGAATGCGTTCTCAAGGAAGTTTGGTGGCAGGCGACCGGTCATAAATTTTTCAGCTAAATCATTATTCAGCATGGAGAGTAATATAAGACTCACATGCTGTCCTGACTCCACGTAAAGTGAGATAAGGTGAGGAAGAAGTCTTGGGTGTTTATGGTAGAATATATGTATTTATTATAAAATATAAGTAGTATCTTTAAGTTCCATAACAGAAGTTTAAAACTTACTTTGGGATTAGCTCAATAAGTGTGATTTGTCCTCCTATAAATTTATTTATTTATTTACTAGCTTTTGCCCGCGGCTTCGCTCGCGTATCCCACGGGAATATTACATTTTTCCGGGATGAAAGGTACCCTATGTCCTTCTCAGTACTCCTAACTATGTGTATGCGAATTTTCAAGAAGATTGGTTCAGTAGATAAAGCGTGAAGAGGTAACAAACAAACAAATATACTAACTCACTTTCGCATTTATAATATTAGTTTATTTATTTATATAAAAAAACGAAGGTTATTTGAATGAGCGAGCAAAGCGAGCTAATTTCTTAGAGTCGTCAGTTAGGTTAGTTAGTATGTTTGACGAAAGGTCGAGTATTCCTTAATGAAGTTTGGTGTAATCGGATCAGAACTTCATTAGTACTGCTTCCAAACCAAATCAGTTTATCTTTTTGAGACAGTTTGAATGCCACTAATCACTTCATTGGGTCGGAGCATAAAAAAGAGAATCCTATAGAGCCCAAACTCTACACATATCCTCAAGATTTATGTAAGTTGGGATTTATGTAAGATTGTATGTCTATACAGGGTCTAGCAAAATATACTGAAACTATTTTAAGGGTGGATTCAGTACATGACACTGAACAACTTTCCCCAAAGAACGTATAGCGAAATATGAAAAATATTTTTGGCCTCCCATATAAGTTGACCGATCAGCTGATCCAAGTTTGTATGGAAAGCCAAAAATTATTTTTCATATTTCGATATATGTTCATTGGGGAAAGTTGTTCAGAATCACGGACTGAATTCACCCTTAAAATAGTTTCAGTATATTTTGTTAGACGTTATATATTATGTGTGGTTGAGCATTTATAATGTATAGTATAGAACAGCAGTTAGGCTGTCTGCTTCATTATTTATGGTAGGCTTTACTTGAAGAAACAAATAGCTTAGTGCGTGCGTTTGAATGTGTAAAATTTAAGGCCGAGTTGAATTATAGTCTGTAATTGGAGATTCACAAGTAAGTTCTAGTAGGTATTTACAAGCAGTATTTTGTGGTTTTAGTAAAGCTAATGTTTGATGTACTTGCAATTTGTAACCTTTACAATACTTATATGATTAAGTTTCCTGTAAACCAGAATCTTACTAAATGTATCATTTGGGTATAATTATATAACGATTTATCTAGGTCAACGGATAAAAATGTGAAAATTCAGATTCTGTCTGACTGAAACGAAATAAGACTGCCCGACTACGGAAATATTCTTGCTAAAAAGAATTTTTATCCACCTAATACAAGCATAGCAGGGAGCAACAGCTTAATTTTGAAATTCTATTCTAAAGCCGTTTCATTCAAAACCCACACACACGGAATAATTTTATTTATTTTTAGTTCATTACTTTATGGCCTATAGGGCGCCACCGTGCATTTAATGTGACGTCACATAGCCTATAAACACTTGATCAAAGAGCAATAATTTACTTAGTAAGGACAGTCAAGAACTCACGCTTCTGACCATACTTCATTTGTCACGGTGTCATGGATATTTTTGAAGATACGAGGGCGCAGATTAACAGACATACAGTCATACATACATAGCGGCCAAACATATAACCCTCCTTTTGGATTCGCCGTAGTCGGGTAAAAAGAACTTTGTCTACATATGTAGCTACGAGTATAAATACAGAGCAAACAGGTTATGTAATAATTAAATTTTTAACAAAAAAAACAACCGACTTCTATGTTTTTAAGGAGTTTCTTCCATTTTTCCAAAGTTCTTTATCATATCTTCACCAAATTAAAATGGGACCAACTTGGTAGTAAAGGCTTTCAAATAAAAAAAGAATCATCAAAATCGGTTCACAATTGGCGAAGATATCGCGTAACAAACATACATAAAAAAAAAATTAAAAAAAAACATTCAGTCGAATTGATAACCTCCTCCTTTTGACTGTCTATACATGCAAATGAGTGCATTGTGCTAATAGATTTGATAGCCATGCTACCTGAATCTGACTAGAAACGTCATCTCCAAAGGGCTGACTTTCAATATGCCAAGTTGTTGTTAAACGTTGAATGATTCTAGTTCATTTAACTATGAGCCTACGATCTGCATGGGAAAAGAAGCAGCTGTTACATTCTACGTTTTTTTCTTCTCTCCTAGACAAGCATGGACGTTTTGTTCTTATGTATTTTATTATTTATTTATTGCGAGCATTATAGAGTTTTGAAAAATACAACAGACGTGTGGCAGCGATAAATATAATAACTTTATAAACTTTAGGAAATTAAGTTCTGAAATTAGATTAAATATTAAAAGCAGTTTTCAGAAGCGTAACGTACGCTAGTATAATAGGGATTCCCGGACTACAGACGCGGAACTAATTAAATCTTACGGACTAAAGTGCATCCGAGCGCGCGCTATTCATAATCTTATCAGTGACGTCAACCGGCACAACATATAAACGCTATGGCACTTACATATGAATTTTATCCATAAGATTAGCAAAGACAGAATGGTATTCTTTGGTGGAAATTTAAAGATTATTTGATGACCAATATTTTTTTAAAACAAAAAACTGAATTAAATACCACTGACATTCATATAAAAGCTAAATACGCAACAATAGTTACCTTAGATGACATTTTTTTTCAGTGTTTTATCCTTTTTTTTAAGTCGGAAAATTATAAGGTTATTTCATTGGCTGTTCTCTACCATATTTTTATAAAAACAAAAAAAATATTCAATACCAGTGACATTCATAGAAAAGCTAAATACACAACAACAGTTTACTTAGATGAAATATTTTTCCAGCTATTTTGGTTTAAAAACCAAACCAATTTACATATATCCTTTTTTTAAGTCAGATAAAAATGGAAAAGCATTGTAGTGATAATGCGAAAATCTGTGGCCCTTTGAGAATAGCGCAGATTGCGTGAATTGTTATGGCATTTGTCAAAGGCCGCGTGGGAGGATCTCCCCTTGCTACAATCATGTCTGACATTATATCATAGTCCGCATCGAGCAAGGGGAGATGTGTTTTAATTCAAATATAAGATTTTTAAAAAAAATATTGTTTTCCCAAAAAAAAGTAATTAGTAATAATTAGTAGTAATTAGAAGTTTGGGAAATAAGTGTTTCCAGTTTGTAGTTTTAAGAATTAAGGTTCCTACCTACCTACAAATGAATAAGTTGTGGCCGGACGGTTTGGGGCCTGGTGGATGGGCGGGCAGCTCTCCAAAATACAGGCTCGACTTAGTTGTGCTCTAGCGCTATCAACTCGTCTGGCTCACCTTTTAATGTAATTTACATTATTTAAGCCTGCCTACAATGTGTATTAAGTATTATATACCTTTTTGCAATAAATTTATTTTTATTTTATTTTATTGTGAGGCCTATAATTACTTATCAAGACAAAATGTAATAAGCCCAATCTCGATTGGATTGCGTCGTTTTATTACAGGGTTCCTATAGCCATCAGATCAGTTTCTTATTATAATAATATTGCTTTGTCGTCTAATTTACATTAGCATACAAAATGTCAGCTCAATCTTCACGGGGAGTGGCTCAAATTTAACTTGTAGGATTTAACCCAAAAACAAATAAACATCAACGCAAGGTAAATAAAAGTTTGTTATAAAAAAGAGTATTTAGTATAGATAATGCGAAAGAGCTTAATTGCTCTTTCACATCATCTATACTAAATACTTTTTTATATATAGTCCCCAGTTATTGGTATGTCTAACTTCTGGTTAGCGTTTACTTGTTTTTTTTATACCTGCAATATCCTGACTGCGACAACATATGCAAATTAAAACACACCCGTAGCTCGTGAATGTCATCTGCGTGATGATTTATAGCCCAAATGGCTAAAATAACGTAATTTATGATTTCGTTATTCTAATAAAAGGTATATATATAAATATGTTCAAGGAGACTTTTAACCATAGTTTGTTTTAGCCTGAATTAGTAATTAAACGCTTAGTTGGTCACCATAGCTGAAAAAGGCCAAGGTATATATTTTATGATAAATATAGCAAAGTATTTCTGCTACGTCTTAAAGGTGACCTAGTAGTACTAGTACTCATTGTAAAGTAACTGAATCATATCAATAGGCAATGTGGTTAGCAACCCATCAATATTATGATTTCCTTTTTAGGGTTCCGTACCCGAAGGGTGCAAACGGGACCCTATTACTGAGACTCCGCTGTCTGTCCGTCTGTCCGTCTGTCCGTCTGTCCGTCTGTCCGTCTGTCCGTCTGTCCGTCTGTCCGTCTGTCCGTCTGTCCGTCTGTCCGTCTGTCCGTCTGTCCGTCTGTCCGTCTGTCCGTCTGTCCGTCTGTCCGTCTGTCCGTCTGTCCGTCTGTCCGTCTGTCCGTCTGTCCGTCTGTCCGTCTGTCCGTCTGTCCGTCTGTCCGTCTGTCCGTCTGTCCGTCTGTCCGTCTGTCCGTCTGTCCGTCTGTCCGTCTGTCCGTCTGTCCGTCTGTCCGTCTGTCCGTCTGTCCGTCTGTCCGTCTGTCCGTCTGTCCGTCTGTCCGTCTGTCCGTCTGTCCGTCTGTCCGTCTGTCATAGGGCTCTACCTCTTGAACGGAATAGCTAGACACCTGAAATTTTCACCGATTATGTATAACTATAACCACTATAACAACAAATATTAAAAATAAGATAAAGTTAATAATAATTAAAGGGGGTCGTCATACAAGAAATGTGTTTCTTCAGCGTTTTAAAACATTGTACGGTGGTACGGAACCCTTCATGTATGAGTCCGACTCGCACTTGCCCGTTTATTCCATCTTCATGCCCACCATCACGCCAAAAGTGGCGTGGGCCTTATCGCTCTAGGTTCCGACTGCCCCTTTAAGGATAAAGATGTAATGGTTTATTAGTATCATTAGATTGTGTCTGCAATTGCAAACATTAAATAAATAAATACAAAGTTTTGTTACAATTGTCGGGTTAGAAAAGGGTATTTTCTTTTCTCGGTCTTCAAAAAGTGAGAAATGGCTTAGATAAGCGAAACCCGCATCAAAATCACAAAGGGTTTTCGGAGCTTTTATCACCAATCTGAGATGTTTCATCATTAGATACCACTCTTCAGGCTACGTCAGATGCACTTTGAAAAATCTGCTCTCAATACCAACCACGCAAAAAAAAATTTGAGAAAGGTACCTAATAAATTTAGGCAAGATATAGTTAAACCAAATGCAACTCAGTGTACCTTAAAACATAAATAACCGGTCAAGTGCGAGTCAGAATCGTACACAAAGGGTTCCGTACCTCCGTACAATGTTATAAAACGCTAAAAAAAACAAGTTTCTTGTATGATTCCTTTAATTTTTAACTTTATCTTATTTTTAGTATTTGTTTTTATTGCAGCGACAGAAATACATAATCGGTGAAAATTTCAAGTGTCTCGCTATTACGGTTCACTAGATAGAGCCCTGTAACAGACGGACCGCAGACGGGCAGACATCGGAGTCTCAGTAATAAGGTTCCGATGGCATCCTTTGGGTACGGAACCTTAAAAAGCAACTCAATGTTATTCCTTTTACACCCGACTCAGTAGGCAGAAAGATTTTATCTGATATCAATTTCGAAGTGAAACGAATTCAGTCCCAAAGGCAATAACTGACAATCAATGAAACGTCTCAATGGACGCTTTGTTCTAAGCTTTATTAAGTTTGCAATCTATTAAGAGTTGTTTTGAAAAAAAGCAATCTCAGTTTTAATTAACTACAAAAGGCCTTTATAAGAGAATTGGGCCAAAGTATCTCTGGTCGTACTAACGACTACCATCGTTCTGTATCTTAACTGGCTAAAAGACTATCTATAGCTATCCAACGTGGATATGCAGCAAGGGTAACTTTTGGGCCAGGAACGATGCGGAGCGGTCTTTTAGATTAAGAATTTTGACGAAGCATGTTGCGGATATTTTTCTGTTTACCTTTTAGACGAAGCGTGTTGCAGATTTTTTATGATCTTTTGACGAAGCATGTTGATTGTTGCGGATATATTTCTCTTTACATTTATATCACTACATACATAGATTTTTCCCTAATAAAAACTAAGATTTTGTATATATGCACATTTAGGCAATTGTAATAAAATATAGTTTTTTTTACATGTAATTTCTTGCCGAAACCCCTTTCGGCAAGAAATTACATGTAAACAAAACTATATTTATATTTTTATATTACTTTGCCAAACATGCAAAAAAAAACTTTTTTAGAAATAAACCACAAGTTCCGACATGCAATCCGTCCGTCAAAAAATTGCCTTGCCTGGAAAATTGGAGACGCAAAGTTGTGAGTGAAAATCGGACAAAGTTAGGCGAATGCAATAACGTGTGCGTCAGCAGGCATTCGAAGCTTTGAGTGATTGAAACTAGTTATTAAAAACCAATTTATCGAGGCTCTAGCTAACCAATACATACTTCTTCCAAGATTTCATTTTTTCATCGTAAAGTAAAGGTAAGAGCTGTGATTTAAAATAAAAGTGTTTATAACAATATTTAAATAAAAAGTGGGAGATAGACCCGACATCCGTACGTACATCGTTAGGTCTTTATCCCTTAGTGTAGTCCTAGACAGAGCCATGTATCGCAAAATCCAAAGATAATATAGTTAGCCGGTCAGGTGGGGACCGTGAACCTAAATTTAAAATGGGAGCCAAACATTTTTTATTCTTCTTTTTTAGGGTTCCGTACCTCAAATTGTCCTACATATCGGTATAAGAAAAAGATTCGGTATAACAAAAACTAGTTCTACGGTACACTTATAGATTTACACCTACAGAAAAACCTGTTAGAAGTACGGAACCCTCTTCACGCAAGTTTAACTCGCACTTGACCGGTTTAAGGACAGACAAATTAGTATCGTATGTGGCTAACAAGCTATTACCTTGATCGTTTTCTCTTTGAATTTTCTTCTCTAAAACCGACAAAACCTTGTCCAGTATTTTTTAACACGGTATTTTTCTTTCTAACAAAATAAATTCAATTCCAATAAACCGAACCCAATAAATCAGTGACCGTTCAGGTATAAAGATTGACTCTTAGAAATAATAAAGTAATAGAAAAGGTTTTCCAATACTTCTGATGATTAAATACATTCTTGTCTGATATTATTTATTATAGTTTCAAACAAACTACTTGAAGTGACGACGGAGGAGTAGGTAAAGATTAGTGCAAGTAACTTTGCAAAGAGTAATCAATCATATAATTAAGTCTTTATAATTAGTATTACTGTATTGTATTATTTATAGTAGTAGTAATAAATCATGATTTTTAAACTAAAATAACTAGTCGTTCGCCGCGATTTTTTACTACATTATTTTTTTAATATTAAAAAAAAACTGAACCGATTTTGATGAACTGATGACTGAACCGATGCCCAACTAACTTGAAAATTCTATTGATATTTCCTACATGCCTACCAAATTTCATCAAAATCGGGCCATCGGTTCGGCAGTTATCGCGGAACAAACATACATACATACATACACACAAACATACAAACAATGTGTTTTCGCCCCAACTTTGAATTATGATCTTGCTCGCTTCGCTCGCTTGGTCAACAAATAATATTTCAAATAAAAAGATGTAGAATTTTTATTTTGATGTTTTCGAAAAAATTTTAACCTCATAGATATACATTATTAAGCAAATAGAAAAAGCTCCTTAAGCAAAAGGGAAATCTTAAAACATTTTTAAGATTTTCCGCCTGAAAACCACCACCTTGAAACAACTACCAAGCCTTTGACTAGTAAGGAAATCCTATTACTTCGCTGCAATTAAGGTTCACCCGAAAACAAATTAAATTCCTCCGGTCCGGAATAAGAGAATGTTCACCTGAATTAGTTTGAGGTATTTTACTAGCCAAGTGGACCAACATTCTTATCTATTTTTAAACAATCTATGCTGCAGGTATTTTTCAAGGATTTTTTAAATTTAGAATCGATAAAGGGTGTTTATTATACAGGAGGCTATTTATTATTATTACTAGGTGATGCCCGCGGCGTTGCCCGCATAGTAAAATTTTTGACAATCTCACGGGAACCTTACATTTTCCCGGGGTATAAGGATATGTCTTAGTCCTTCCATGCTGGTCTGGAATAAAATAAAAAACTTAGAATATAAGAAAAAAAATCTTAGAATATACCTAAGTTCTGGAAGAAAATAAAAAAAACTTAAAACAGCGGGAAGAGTCCCGCGCAGATCGTGCGGGAAGAGTCCCACGCAGATCGTAGACGCCGATCGAGGGTATGGTTGGAAATGCTAATCATGTTAATAAGCGATACGGCCAGCAATCCATCACTATTTTGATTCCTTTTCCATCTTCTCGCCCACCATAACGCTTAAAGAGGCTTTTGGATCTTGCGTCTCACGGGCTCTGTCTGCTTAGCGCTGCAAAATCTAAAATGCTCTGTCTACCCTGTTAAGGATAAAGACGTGATAATGTATGTAAGTATGTATTTGTAGTCCGGATAATAAGCTATCTACATGCCAAATTTAATGCCAATCCATTCAGTCTTTTTAGCGTGAAACCGGAACAAACATTCCTACAAATTGTTGATAATAAAGCTGTTGTTGAGTAACGACACCCTGTACCCGAGTGCTCCAAAGAGTCGATCAGAGCTCTCATCTCCGACGTGCCTTCATCAATCGGGGTGAAAACCCATGACGACTCGCAGGACTCTCCGCTCAACATTGCCACAAAAATTAATAAGAGTACCTATTTCATACAGAAGAATTAAGCGAATAAGTGTTTATATTTAGTATATTATATATTTATTTTATACATATGCTTATATCTATGTATGTATATGTATTATATAAAAATATATATCTTATATATAAAATTCTCGTGTCACAATGTTCGTTCCCGTACTCCTCCGAAACGGCTTGACCGATTCTCATGAAATTTTGTGAGCATATTGAGTAGGTCTGAGAATCGGCCAACATCTATTTTTCATACCCCGAATCTACGCGGGCGAAGCCGCGGGCAAAAGCTAGTTTATTTATAAATATGTCATATCTTTTTTATTTGTTTTTATTTGTTTTTATATTTTTTTAGTATTTTAGATTTTATGATTTTAAGTTAGTATTAGGATTTTCAAAATTTCTTTGTATTTATATTGACACTCCACCCATTCCAAAAATATGTAACCTTTTGAAGACTGGGTTGACTGGAAGAGATCCCTTCTTGGGATAAGTCCGCCTTTGTACAAGTTATTTCTTTTTCCCTTGTATTAAGTAATGTACATTTAAATGTAATTACTGTGCAATAAAAAAATTAAACAAACAAACAAACAGAATGGAATCTCCTATGGTCCCGCGCAATATGCGTCCCCAATCCCCGTTACCGCACCTCTTCCCCGTTCTCACTGCAAGAGCACGAGCCTCTCCAGACCAGAGCCATAAATTAGCCAGAGCAATCAGAGGATTTGGCCTACACTCTCCACGCTGGTCAGACGGGTTCATAATTTTCTTCACCTGATGATATTCATGTTAATGGTCACCCAAAAGTAATATTATATGTAGATCTAGGTTATTAACTTCTGCATGTAAAATACCATTTTCTTTTTCTTTCTTTTTAACCGAATTCAAAAAAGGAGGAGGTTATCAATTCGACTGTATGTTTTTTTTTATGTATGTTTGTTACTCGATATCTTCGCCAATTGTGAACCGATTTTGATGATTCTTTTTTTATTTGAAAGCCTTTACTACCAAGTTGGTCCCATTTTAATTTAGTGAAGATATGATGAAGAACTTTGGAGATATGGAAGAAACTCCATAAAAAAATTGAAGTCGGTTGTTTTTTTTTGTTAAAAATTTAATTATTAAAATCTCAACTGTAGTTGTTTGAGTCAATATGCCTAATGATGAATATGTATATCATGTGTTCATGTTGATTATAACACAAGAGATTAAACTTTCAACATTGTAGAAGCAAACATTTTAAAAGGTGCATCTTGATACTGTTATCGGAAGAGACTGTAACATGAAATTCGAAGCCTAAAAAGATAAGAAAAATCGTTTTTAATTATCAGTATTAACCTGTTTAATATTTAATAACACCCGCGAGGAAGCATTGTTTGTTAATCATAGTCAGTCGTTCTTTAAAATATTGTTAATTATGATACTCGTATCTTGCCCGGATACCCAATCATTATAGATTGGGTATCGAGTTGTTGTAATTACGGACGCAAAGTTTAGAATTGCAAGCTTTGTTGTTGTTTTGAAAAATCTTATTTTGGAACGGCAAATTGGTCTTGTTTTGAGGCTAAATGGTTTTTTTTTCTTTTGTAATAAGTAAAAAAAGCGGCCAAGTGCGAGTCGGCCTCGCCCATGAAGGGTTCAGCAAGTAACATAATATAAAAGTTCTAAAGGTAAATTGCGGTTTACGATTTATGACGTATTAAAAAATAACTATTTATGATACCGAGACCGCTAAAGTTTGAATTAAAAGTACATACTTTGAGGTATATACCACATTTTTTTCAGAATTATTTTAGTAATATTTCAAAAGTTACGGTGGCACACCTCAAATTTTAACTTTGTATTAGATTATCTCAAGACTAGGGGTTTGATCTACATAGTTTCAAGACAGTTTTTGTTGCATTTTAAAAGACCTTTTCAACGATACCCCACACATTGGGGTTAGTCCAATTTAATTTTTTAAATTCACTTTTCGTTGTATGGTAAAAAACATTTTTTCATAATTTTAAAAACCAACTTTTGGAACTTCAATATCTATCTCTCCACCAATTTTCGTGACAATCAGTGCAGTACGGCGGAGTACGACCCCGGACGGACAAACGGACGGACGGACATGACGAAATTATATGGGTTCCTTGTGCACTACGGAACCCTAATTAGCGGACATAGATATTTAAACTCTATGCAACGATTCGTAAAACTGTCTACTAAGTTCATAAAATAATGTAACACTGTTAAATATTACGTAATTTTACATCCAAAAAAAAATATGTAATTTTACATAATTTTTGTCATTTTTACAATATTTTCCGTAAATTTCCCAGATTTTACAATACAATACAAAAATCTTTATTGCACCAAATAAAAACAATAAAAAATTACAAAGTTTACGGAACTTATAAATAAATAAGGTACAAGAGGCGGCCTTATCGCCGAAGCAATCTCTTACAGGCAACCATAAAGAGAAGGAGTGCGAAGTATATGAGTAAGATAACAGGTGGCGCAGTTAAATTTAAAATATAAATTATAAATAACCAATAGATATTAAAATACATATACAAATTATATAACATTATACAAAAAAAGATATATTTATATAAATAAATGAATATATATATATACATATTCATACCTATATATACATAGCATAATAATAAATAATTTATTACATACATACAAATAAATAAATATCACAATGATGTAAACAGAAATAGTAGGGAAAAGAGATGAGGAACTAAACTGCAGAACAGATTTTTTGGAACTTTTCCAAATTTATGTAATTTTTTGCATGTAAAATTACCGGCCCCATCGCCACTGACGTTTGTTTTGCTTCTTAATATAACAAAGTTACATTTAATCGGACCATTGGTATAGTGTCTCCAACAAGACGAAGTAATTGAATTGTCTAGACATTTTATGGCAGATTTCGTTTTAATTCACGCTGAGAGTGCACATCTACGGTGATATATTTAGAGATACTATATAACATCTTATAAAACTCTTATGGTATGTTGGCTAATACTTTACGGTCGAGTTCTGAGTGAAGCGAAGAATTCATGTATATCGCCCGAGGGAAAAATATTAGCGTACAACATTTAGCACATTCTACTTTTCATCTCCATCTATGAGAAAAATTTGCAAATATATACCTACCTATAAAGAAAAGTAGAACACCTACGTATACCTTACTTAATCAGAGTTTAACAGCCAGGTACTAACCTTTGTTTGATGTCGTTTTCACTAAAGAAATACTAAGAAAACATTTTTCGAAGACAACCACTTCTTATATCTTATACTTTTACAGTCATTAGAATCATTTTATAACGTATTATTTGAGCGTAATTCTGCATATCTTTATTAAGTAAAAGTTAAACTAAAACTTACTTATTCACTATCGACTTTATCAAAAAATATTTACATTGAAATACAATTTAAAAATAAAAAATCTTTAAATGTCACATTTATTTCATCCCATTTAGCTGAATTTTGGCATAGGTACATAAGTATGTATGTACAAAAATATTGCATTTTCATTAGACTACATAAGTATGTAGTCTAATGAAAATGCAATATTTTTGTCCCATCATCGAGCTGCTCTGATGATCGAACCTTGATGTAGCGTAGCGACTGAAACCGCAATTTCGCAAAGAATATAGGTACCTATTTCCAGTCAAGTATATTAAATTAACTATCTATTTTACAGCTAATTCCTTGAGTAACGATTCGAGAAGCTCAAAGCGTTCATTAGGTACTTCTGGAAACAAGAACCATCAAAGCGCTTCTTAATGCTCAGTTTACTCAGACTTAGAGTAAGTGACCGCTATTACTTGTTTATATAATACACTACGTGCAGCACACTAATAGAAATTCATTCATGCAACAGTCACGAGCAATGGATGCGGAGAAAATTTGAAATCCCGAGATTTTAACCATTTCAATCATAATTTTGCTATTGGATATACTACAAGACACAGTAAGCGACCACTAGATCTACTGTTTTGTGATTGATTGATGATTGTGTTATGTCTGCGGTCTGCGGCCAAACATAACTCTTATTACTTATACAAGACAATGCAGATCTAGTTACATTAATTTGTATATCATGAAGGATTATACTATTTTATCGGTTTTTGTAAAAAAAAATCCCAGTTGCATTCTCAGCTGTAAAGCTGTGATGCCCGGGGTCAGCTTTCTGGCTTTTCCTTCTCCACTTCGCATGGATTCATCAATCAATTAATTAGAACGTATATGCCATTTTTCTATAAGCATACAATATTTGCAAATTGTGTTAGATTTTACTACTTATTTATTTAAATCTTTATTGACAACAATAGTACAAAAGGTGGACTTAATGCTAATGCATTCTTTATATACTCGTATATATATAGGGTAAGTCCGAGGTAGTTGGCCATAGTTTTTTCAAACCGCCATAAAAAAAACTCTTGCACATTAGATTCGAAATATTTATTAGTAATTAAACTTTGAACAATCAACTTTGAGTATATTAATGTAAATAGGAACAATTATAACGGGATCACACTTAATTATTATTTAAAAAAAACACAGTTAGCCATCTCTCCCGGAGTATCCGGTTGAGATGGCCATAACATTAAAGGTAAGATGGCCAGGGTAAATTTCTGAGCGTACCTTTTTAGGCGTCCTGTGGCGTTTATAAAGAAAATATCATTTAAAACAGACTAAACACATGCGTTCTTGAAAATATACCTCGTAGCTTAACCGTATATAAAAGCCAGATTAGAAATAATTATAAAACTTACAAGAAATGCCACGTTGAATATCCGACTTGTATGAGCGGCCTACCCCTGGGAGGCTTGTCCCACTTCAAATTGCGCTCACAAAACCACTCACTATTACGCGAATTTTTTTAACGTATCTTTTATCAAAATATGTAATTTTAAAGATATTTACTCCATTTCACATTTTAGAGCACAAATACTTTACTTACTATTAAATTTAAAAAAAATTAGAAACCAATGTCTTTGTTTGTGAGAAGGCTTATTATAGGACCGATGACTATCTTAAAGACAAAAAGGTCTGGCTTGAGCTTGGCGCGGGTCCCTCTTAAAGGTTTGTATACTTAGACATGTCATAATTTAGGTACATTGGTACATACAAAATTTACAAATTGACATTAATTTATATTTCGTAATTCTTATAATTCAATTTAATTATGACATAACAAACAATGTAATCTCAGTCCATCTATATAACTAATTTTAAGTTTTTAGTTTGTTAGTTGACGTCTTTGGAGAAAACGTGCAGTGCAGTTTGTTGCCGCTTCTTCTGCACTTGCGCCTAGGAAGCGGCGTAAACTTAGCTGTAAGTAACGATTTGACGTCAACATTTGTGCAAAACAAAACAAAGTGACTATTATTAAGAGATATTATAAATATCCTATGATAATAAAGATATTTTGAATTTTGTCCCGCGTAAATCTGCGCTTCTGATGCTTCCAGTTGACTAATTGTTTCTTTTTGGTCAAGCGATGTAAGGCAAAAATTTTGTATTGGACCATCTGAGCGTATGTCGGGCCCAAATTTATGTGTAGAAAGGACGGCGCGTACGAAAGTTTTAACATGTTCCCGAGGTAAGTTTTCCATGAAATGTATTTTGGCTACCGTGAGTATCGTTATTCTAAGAAACTGTCATCACAATTACATAAAACATGAACCCCTTATTTGCATAATACAAAACAATTGACAAGGATTTTACTTACTTTTCGATTTTTGTTTTCGCCAAAATTTTGTCTCACGTTTGCTTACACACACTACGCGAAGCGAACTAAATGGTATCTAGCGACATCTAGTCAACGTTCCATTAAATATTCTGATAGGCCATCTCTAACGTATGGCCGTCTCCCCCGGACTTACCCTAATATAAAACCTACTTACGAAATATATAAATCCGTAACGAATGATGACGTAAAGTTTTCAAACTAAATATATTTTACAATTAGGATCATAAGTTACAAAAATGAGGATCATAAGTTTTTTCATCTTACAATTGTACCTAGACTAACCTTTATTACGCGTATTCGAGGAAAATTACCAAAAAATATTAAACGTATTTCTTCTTTTTCATGTCAAATTTTGTTTCCATTTTTCAAGTTCGATTCCTCCATTTGAAGGCTAATCCATTGTATTTCAGCGTCCGGGATAAATAGGAAGCCAGTTCTTTTACTTGTAAAAGCGAGCCGGTGCGTCATTTATCTTTGTTGAAACTGATAGCTTAGCAAGCCCAGCTTAACTTGGGTTTCCGTAAACATGGCCCTTTTATTTGTTTACCTTTATTTTACCTGCCCTTTTGTTTTCCTTGTTTAAATCATTACTTTGCCTGAAGCTATGTTTACGCTCGGGGTTTTACTATTCATGGATTTCATCATATACATATTTAATCCTACGACTCTAGACACATACAAGCTGACTTTTATCAATTTCAGTCCATGATACTGAACTACTTTCTATAAAAAAGTCATTAAAAATCGATAAAAAATTTACGTCTCCCATACAAAATCCGTTTGACCGAGCGCTGATATGTATGGTAGGACGAAAATTTTTTCCAGTTCAGTATCATGGACTGAACTTGCTCCAAACATTTTGCCGGTGGATAAAAAGTCAACTTGTATATCAGTCTTTCTCCATACACGCTAATTACTATTTTGATGTTATTTCACTAACTAATGATCCAAGGAATGTCATGTGAAGTCAATTAAAGATATTTTTTTATGATTAAATAAATTTAAAACATACAGGTAAAAATTACGAATATTTGTACAGTCTGCACAAAATTATGAACAGTACTTTGTTTGACATGCCCGAAACCGACGTCAGTGTAATCATATCATGCCACCTATTATATACTTCTTTTGAAATAGTGTTCGACATAATTATAAAAATAAATTATATAATGTAAAAAATAATTAATGTAAAAAATAAGTACTATATAAATTTTTACATTAAACTTTTTACATCCTTTATCAAATACACATACCGACTTACTCAACCGATGATTTATATTTACAATTAATGAAGATCTTTACGTTATATCACAGAAAACATAAGAGTCAACGTTATATAACCAGCTGTCTTAGGCATTAACTCATATTAATAATTTAAATACCGTATGAAAGTTACACCAATGTCATCTATAAATTTGTATTATAGATACCTAGTGTCACACAATTTTATGTTACGCCAGCAAAAATCTAGCTGAGAAGGATTCTACCAATAAATGCTGATTTATTTTATAGTTGTTATTGTTATAAATAAAATTTAAATAAAATAAATAAACTTTGCGAGCACATTTTTGAATCGCTCTTCAAGTGGTCTTGAGTTGACCACCGTTTCTGCTATAAATGTCAAATAAACCCTCGTCTTGTTTATCACAGATTAATTAATCGTATATAGCAAGTAGATTGTCATGTGAGTTCGTTCCGTTTCACGTGGTTTATTTTTAAGTTGTTTATTTTTCCATTAACAAAAAGTACCTATATTATTTCTTGACAAAGCAACGGTGTCAAAATTACGCTATTATTGTATTTCGTGACTTGAAATGCGAGCGGTGACTTGGAAAACTATACGTTTTGTGCTTCGCTGACTCTTGCATTCAATAATATAGCTCCAGCTTACGCCCGACGTTGCTTGGGTTATATTTCTGTGCGATCAATAATTCTTGCCTAAATGACTATAATTAATTTGGATGTTTTGTACCTAATAGTAAAAAGAGCAGAACGCCTTTGATCATACGCCACTCGTGTGATCTCTAGGGAAGTGATGGCTTGATTATGTGATTTATAGGTATGGCAGTATGGAACGTAATTACAAGGTGTAGAAAATTATATACGAGTACCTACTGCAATGTATTTTATATGGCTGATCGAGATACCTTGGAACTACGAGTATCCTTATCAGACGATTTATGTTCAAAAATAAAAATTTAAATTCTTTATGTAAATTGTGTTGAAGAAATTCTAACACTTTTTTATTTTTCGTAAAACAGAACTGTTATCTTCTTGGTTTTTTAATTTTAAATCTTTGGTTTTCTTTCCTAATCTTTTCATTTCTTTTTAATCTTTTTCTTTACTTAAATAGATTACAGACATGTCACAAAATCTTATCAAAGAACATTTTTGTATTGACCCATTTTAATTATTTTCAAGTTAACATTTTGCTCTAATAAAAATAATATCTGAATAAAAACTCAGTCAAATAAACTCTCTACTGCTGCCCTATACAATAATTAATTTAAGACGGGTTACCGGGGTTATAAACCATGCAAATTATTTGAAGTTAACATTTTCAACAAATGTCACCTTTAAATATACTCGTACTCCCGTTGGATTCACGGGTGACTCAGGCCTAATGGAGCCCTTTCAGCTAAAGTGTGATGTAATGGGATTACTTTATGGAGTGAAAACTGTATTCATATTGTATTAGTAAGGTTCACTCACCTTGGTTTCGTAAAGTAATTAAGGGTTAACTGGAGGGACGAAATCCCATACAAACGTACTTTCGTTTTAATTTCGAAACCATAAAACTAATCGTATTCAAATTTTTTACAAGCATTAAGATGATAAATATCTAGATCTGTAATTAGTTTTGGTTCGAAAATAATAAACAAAAAAAAAGTTATAGCAACTTAAAATTTGCCTTTTTTATCGACGAAATCGAGTAATATTTAGACGCCTATTACACTTATAATTATATTTTCGATCCTTATGGAAACTAATTATACGACTAGAGTGAAGACTCTAAATTCCAAATAATTTAGTTTTATTTGAGTATGTATCGTATTTATCGAAATAAACGAAAACTACGAAAACTACGATTCATGGCCTATAACGGCCCGTTTCGCTGGCGTTCAGTGCACTCTCTTTGTCGTACGCGGGGGTGTATGCGGGGGTCGGGACGGAGCTACATTTTTTAGCGCCCTTTCTCTTTCTCGACGAAATAGCAACACGACGAAGCGCGTCGGTAGGCAACTCGCTGTGGAGTTCGCCCGCGCCTCCAGTACCACCTTAAGTATTTACGCCCAAGTGATGGAAGGCGTGATTGAATCAAAGTTTGTGTTTCAGAGGTACGGATGTTTGTTAAATTTTAATAGACCTAACTTTTTCACACGAGATTTTTACAAAGAGATTCGGTTTTATTTTTTTTACTGCCTGAAGTTTTGTAAGAATACTTATGACGCCGATTTATATCTACCCAATATAATATGTTCATGTGAACATGTGACCTCCAGGGCATTCACCCAAAAAATTGCAAGCACGAAGAACGCAACGCAAACTGATTTGGACGCAAACAAATATTGTTTAGGTAACTATAATCATTATACAAAGTGGAAGGGACATACCCGTAATAAATTGAACCAGGGGCTATACTAGATCACTAAAGTATAATGAAATTAAAATAACAGTCCAAAAACCAAAAAAATATTGACAATCCCATACAAATCGCCCGGGCGGACGCACACTTTTGTATGGAAATGCCGAAATTTATTGTTGTTTTTCGGCTGTTATTTTATTTTTATTACATTACCTATTACCATATATATTATTACCATACATGATCTATTATAGACCGTGGTTAGATTTAAGGGGTTATTACGGGTATGTCCCTTCCCCGTTGTTTACACACATGTAAATATTTTTTGTATAAATAGATAATGTTTATTTTAATAATCTCTCTTCGGTGTCAGACAATCGACGTGTTTTCTTGTCTGGGATATTGACGGACCCACCTACCAACACCTCCTACTACGGCCAAGACACCCTTAGCCGTTAGTTTACTGATCAGTCTTGTGAGTCTGCTTGACTGGTAGTGGAAAATCACTTGTCCGGCCGGCGTACATTGCACCTCGTACGCCATCCTCTTGATCCTAACCACTTTCCATCTGTAATATTAGGTCCTTACATATGAAATTGCCGATTTTCAATACTGGCAACTTTAAAATCAAATATCTTGCGTTTCATTAGGAATTCCAAATTCAAATTTATTTCGAAATAAAGCCAGAAAAATATTGTTTTAAAATTCGTATTTCATTTGTTTTAACATCATTTGTTTGAGTTTCAACATTGCTATAACAACAACTATGGACAAATTGAAAATTCGCGGTATTTACGAATACGAGTTCCACCGTGGCACCAGTGCTGCAGAAACGACTCGAAGAATTAACGACGTGTTGGACCAGGCACCGCTAACGAACGAACGGTGCGTTTTTGGTTTCAACGTTTCCGTTCTGGAAATTTCGATTTACACAATGAGCCTCGTGGACGACCTGATACTCAAGTGAATAACGAAGAATTGAAGGCGATAGTGGAAGCGGATCCATCTCAAACCACTTCTGAATTAGCAGCAGCCTTCGGCGTAAGTGACAAAACAATACTTATCCACATGCACAAATCGGAAAAATTAAAAAACTCGAAAAGTGGGTACCGCACGAATTGACTGAAGCAAACCAACAAACACGCGTTGCTTGCTGCGTTTCTTTGCTTAATCGCCACAATAATGAGGGGATTTTGAACCGTATCGTGACTTGTGATGAGAAATGGATCCTGTACGACAATCGGAAGCGATCATCACAATGGCTTGACCCTGGAGAACCGGCAAAACCTTGCCCTAAGCGAAAACTGACCATAAAGAAGATTCTGGTTAGTGTTTGGTGGACCAGTGCTGGTGTTATCCATTACAGCTTCTTGAGATCAGGCCAGACGATTACTGCAGACTTGTATTGCCAACAATTGCAAACAATGATGGAAAAGCTCGCCATTAAACAACCGAGACTGATGAATTGCTCTAGCCCACTGCTCCTTCAGGATAACGCTAGACCACACACTGCACATCAAACGATCGCCAAGTTAGAGGAGCTGCGACTGGAACCTCTGCGTCACCCACCACACTCTCCAGATCTTGCCCCAACCGATTACCACTTTTTGCAAAATTTGGATAACATTTTACAAGGAAAAAATTTCAAATCTGATGAGGCAGTCAAAACCGCCTTCAAACAGTTCATAGACTCTCGCTCCCAGGATTTTTTTTCCAAAGGTATCAATGATCTGCCTATAAAATGGCGGAAGTGTATCGATAACAACGGCGCATACTTCGATTGATTAAATAATAATTTCATTAAAAAAAACTTGTTTCACTTTTTTGATACTGAACGGCAATTTCATATGTAAGAACCTAATAATAGGTCGCATGGGAACAGACTTCCTTGACTATTTATTTACGTATATATTCCTAACTTATGGTTAGAGCTAGGGTATTAGGTGTTAGGTGCAAGGGTTGTTTGTAGATAACAGTTACCCCTCTTATAACAATTTCATGTACAGTTAGCTAGCTATTATAGCACAGAACGTTACTACACAAACAAACTTTGACTCACATTACACATACTCAATAGTCACACTAATAAATAGATAGTTGATTGTACAAAGGATTTCATTGGGCCAATTCACTGTACCTACATTTCAGTTTATCCCACAAAAGCTTTTGAGAGTTTACCATTTAACGCAGCAATGGACAAAAATCTGGGTCATGATGACATTGATGACCCATCGTGTAGAAAAGCTATAAAGCAAACAAACAGAACACGGTTTAACCACCAACACACAGTAATTAAACGTCCTTTGAAAAGTACAGACGTACAAATCAATGCAACGCAAGATTTGCAGCGCAAATTGTCGGCTGTTGGGTGGGAGTTTCCGCTCGTTTGTGTCCATTTCCGGACGAACGGTTCAGTTCAGATTCGTTTCCGATGAAAAAAATGACGGCCCGTGAATAGGCTTTAACTACCTATCGAATATTTAGGGGAGGTGATAAATTGATAGCTTTGTGCTGCGATGCAGGAACCACAGCGCTGATTTTCAACTGGCACCAAGTAAATAGAGGTAATGCAATCAAACTAAAATATCTACTTACTAATCTATACTAATATTATAAAGAGGAAAGGTTTGATTGTTTGTTTGTTTGTTTGCATTAAATAGGTTTCGAAACTACCGGATCGTTTAAAAAATTATTTCACTATTGAAAAGCTACACTATCCCCGAGTGACATAGGCAATGTGTGTACCACGGGCAAAGCCGGAGTGGACAGCTAGTAAAACATAAAACTACAACTTAATAATAAAAAAATAACATCGACAATAATTACTTGAGTTTTACCAGTTGAGTGCTGAATAACAGTTAATATGATATTGGTAGTTTCAAAAACTAAAACCCGACTGTAGGAAAATTCTTGCTGAAAAATATGTTTATCCACCTAATACAAGCACAGCAGGGAGCAACAACTAATAATGTATATATTTTTGAAATGAGCATCTAAAGCCCTTTCAGTTTAACAATTAAAGGGCTTTAGAAGCTTTTTGTGGGGTAACCCCCCACACGGTATGATTCAATTTTTTTTATTACTTTATGATTATGACTTAAAAAGGCGCCACCGTGAATTTAGTGTGACATGATACAGGCTATAACTAAATATATGAAAGCATGTATTTAAATTGGTATCTGTATTTTCCCTTTTTTCGAACAAAATAATTTAAAGTTTCACAAAAAATACTGAATTGCACACTAATTATGCACACTAAATAAATCAAATTTAGTATACTGTTTAATGGTACCTATTTGCAGAACTGTTTTACTGAAAGAATAAGGGTGTATTTAAACGCAAATCAAAATTAATGATTGCACAGCAAAATACTCAACTGAAAATATTACTAAACAAAATGCAATTTATATTTGTGGCGTAGTAAAATGGATAGAACTTTCCTAGCATGTGTTGGTCGCAGTTCTAACATAACTCAACCTATAAGTTTGCAACCTAGTAAATTTGATGTGCAGTCAGTATTTATGACGAGAATGTTAATTTATTTGATGTAAAAAGTATATAAATGATGTGATTAAACTGATGTTATGATTCTTTATTTCATGTGCAATTAATAATATCCCATATATAAATAAAGCGAACAACGAAGACACTTCCGACGATACCTCATTTGTCAAGATGTCACTTAAATTCCAAACTCATAATTAGATTTTAAGGCAAATTGTCGAGACCATTTCCTATCAAATACTTGATTGACTTATACGATCTGCGTGAAAAGAAAGATGAAGTAAATACCGTATGAAAATAAGGACTATTATGGAACGTAGCGGGCATGCATATGGTACCTATGGAACTATTTATTAATGTGGTAAACAACATCATCCTTCTCAAAATTCAAGTAACATTCAAATGCAAAACGTTTGCCCTCTTAGGAGCGATCCGTCTTGAAGATCATAAATGTTCGTTCAACTAACAAGCTCTTGTTTTACAGAACACGATATTATTATTTAGTTTTAAACATCTTTTATATAGCGAAATACATTAAAGTTTCGGATTAATTTTGTATCTCGAGTTTATTCTGTTATCAAATTGCTTTGAAACATTTCATTTATTAGTAAATCTATTTTAAAAGCCTTGTTTTAAAAGACGCCCATTATTTGTTTTAACATTCACTTTGTTCCAGCGAAATTATTTTCTTGGAGTAATTTGCTGTCGTAACATGAAAATAAACTGAAATATAATTGGGTTCTTTTTTGTGAACATGTTGTGGGTCAAGACGAAAATATTAACGCAAAAACAAAACAAATTAAGGAAAAATGGCTAATGAGGACGTTATACAGGGTTATTTTTATTTAACCAGCAACCTTTTTGGAGCAAGTTCAGTCCGTGATACTGAACCACTTTCCATAAAAACAATTATCGAAAAACGAAAACAATATTTCGTCCTCCCATACAAAATCCATTTGGTTGAGCGCCGATTTGTATGGAAAGTCAAAATTTTTTTTTCATTTTTCAATAATTGTTTTTATGGAAAGTGGTTCAGTATCACGGACTGACCATGCTCCAAAAAGGTTGAGTTAATTAAAAATAACCCTGTATAATGTTTAAAATGCATAAATATTTATTACAAAAGCGACACAATGCGATTAGGTAGTTACTTCAGACGACGTATGTCATAGGTAGGTAACTTATGTAGTTACGCGTTGTTATAAATGAAATTTAACTTGATTGAAAATCTTATTAAAATGTTTATCGAACAGTGAAAAAACTACATAAGAAAGAAATATGAATTACTTTTAGCCAATTATTAACTAGGTACTTCGTGGACGTATCTTGCATTAGGGGTTCCAATAGTAGTTACCGCCGGATTCTTTTCATACTCTTTTTAGAAAATAATTGAAATGTCTGTTCCCAAATCCCTCGAGCGTTATTCTCGGGGAAAAGACTAATTTTATTTGAAATACTATTCATTGTTTCTTTTAGTGTTTCTTTAACAATGAATGTTAAATTTCACTTATATTTATTTCCTATATTCTATTACGATTGTATAATAAGTACAGAAAGACGTATTCTAGTGCACAATTTATTATTAATCAAATTAATTGCAAAATACCGGCTGACCATTCCCCAAAAAAAATACGTTCCCATCCAAATGCTTTATTAGCTGATCAAAATTCCATACATATTTAGGAAGTCACTTAAAACCAAAACACATTTTCTGAATGCCATTTGCATTCTTGCATTTGCAGTCTTGATTTACTAACAAAAACATCAAAATCACTTTTTTCGACGCAATCGAAAAGCATAACCCTCCTTCTGGCGCAGTCGCGGTAAGTAACCCGACTATTTTTCCATTCGTTCATAAAGTTTAAATAGATATTGTCAATATAGTAAATATTCTACAATTAAAAATAGAGTTGACTAACGGTATTTTTCTTAGTTGTTTATTTTTCAATTAGTTCACTGAAGACTTATTAATTAAAAATCAGTTCGCTCGTAAAAGAAAGCAAACACATTTTAATAGTGCTCTTCACTTTATGGTTGCCAGTATATCTTCATATTTTATAACGAACGCTACTACCTACATGTTTTACGACTATTTGCTACTATTTTATTCTTAAAACTAATATTATTTTTCTATGTTATATAACTGTTTTTATTTAAAGTAATGTTACGGTTTTCCGAAGAGACTACAACATGAGGTTTTTTACAAAGGGAGTGAAAACTTTCTTAAGGGTCTTCTGTTCTTGCATGCTATTAGGTATCGTAGCCTACAGTAGGCTACGGTAACCACACACCACCGGGTGGACCGTATGCTTATTTGCTTACTCTGTTGCATAAAAAAAATTGCGCCTTATATTTTAACAACCATCACAATTCCGCCTTATTCAACAATAATATAACTTAGAAAACTTGACGTCAAAATGTATACAACAAGATTATTAACAAGATTATTTCCAATGCAGCGTGTAAATTGTAAAATCTTTACAAAGCGAAGGGCGAAACACAAACCGAATTGAAAATCTTTTGTTCAGTATTCTGGGATATTTTAGATAAGAATTTTTGTCCTCTTCAAAGTTTTAATTCTACTGTCTTGAATAAGAAACAAAGCAAAAATAATAAACGGGCAAGTGCGAGTCGGACTCGTACATGAAGGGTTCCGTACCTCCGTACAATGTTTTAAAGCGCTGAAGAAACACGTTTCTTGTATGACAACCCCCTTTAATTTATGACTTTATCTTATTTTTAGTATTTGTTGTTATAGTGGTCATAGTAATACAAAATCGGTGAAAATTTCAAGTGTCTAGCTATAACGGTTCAAGAGATAGAGCCCTGTGACAGACGGACAGACAGCGGAGTCTCAGTAATAGGGTCCCGTTTGCACCCTTAAAAATCGGAACTCTAAAAAATCGTTTTTGTTTGTTTATCGTGTGTGTAAGTGTGTAATACTCAAGCTGCCTAAAGGCATCTGACATAGCTTAACGACTGCCATACAATGATAACAGCCGGGACCAACGGCTTATACGTGCCTTCCGAAGCACGGAGGAGCTCAAGAAATTTTTATGCCACTTGTGGTCACCCATCCAAGTGCGGACCACGACCGGTGCCACTTTACTTGCGAAAGGGCTAGTAATGCGCACAGCCAGGCCACTGAGCTCCTCTAATTTATTATTATGCTATATATACGTTATTAGTTTATACATAGTGTCCCATTTCTGACATGCCTCTTCACTATACTAGTCTTCCTTTAATCTCTAACGTCCACAATGAATTTCCAGGGGTTATTGAAAGCTGTCGTCATAATATCAAATCAAAAAATTATAACATAAATCAATGTTTAAAAAAAATTTGTAACGTAGTCAAGAAAATGATGTTAGTATTTCATCTAAAAAACAGAAACTTCAAGTCAACTTATTTAATAAAATATAAATTATGTTAGAAATACAGCGTTAGTGGCCATTGTAGAAAGGCATCACGTAAAATATTACAATGCTTAGAAAACTGAGTTTGGAATAACAGAAGACAAACAATGAGTTCAGATATTGTGTGGCTCTGCACTCTGAATATAAACCGAAAAGAACAAGTTGGAAAAAGAATGTCAATTGGGTATTTCTTTAAAAAAAATCTGAAAGCTTACCTCTATTTTTTATAACTAAAATGAAATGTGTAGATATTAATTACGAGTAAGTATACAAAAACATCCCATTTTTTCTAAACTGAATAGTTTGCGCGAGAGACACTAATATGTCATAAATAATATTATGTTACTTGCTGCTACGGAACCCTTCATGGGCGAGTCCGACTCGCGCTTGGCCGCTTTTTCCACCTTCATGCCCCCATCACGCTAAAAATGGCCTGGGCCTTACCGCCCTAGGCTCTGTCTGCCCCGTTAGGGATAAAAACGTCATAGTGTATCAGTATAATTCTAAAGTTTATCTTATAATTATAAAGAAATATTAATAAAGAACCTTCAAACGCAGCAAAATGGCAGATGATAATTAAACAATACTTTTTTAATAATTTAGTTTACTTACACAATACTTGCACTAGCCAGTACGGCAGCATTGCAATCGATTATGCAGATTTGCTGTCAAATGAAACGGTTTCTTATCATTAAAAAGTAATTACTACGCATATTACACAAAATCCAATTTGACATTGACGTTATCAGTTACCTGGTAATGCTCCCAAAATGTCCCAATGCACCAGACGACCTCAACGTGAGATAGGTTGTGTACATACAGCCTTGTTTCACAATGCCTTGATAATGTTCATTGAACAAGCTCCAGTAGTTATCTTCTCGTTTGCTTACTTTGACAAACAACACTAAAAAATCTCTAAATGCGTAAGTAATGTGCGATGAGAAGATTCGTCAGGGTGGTTCGAAGTCACGGTAGCACAATTTGAAGTGCACTCACAGATTTTCTATCACATATTATTAATTAAGATATTATTCCAAGTATTTTATGCTATATAAATAAATAATTTATCACTCTAAAAGTTGCCACAATAAAATCAGTCTTTTAGAAAGTAAATTCACTTCCATCGTACCTACATACACCTATAGTAGACTGAAAATATTCTACGGTTCTTCGGCTTAATATAGTAAAATATCCTTTTGCAACTATATGGTAAAAATATTTTCCATCATCACCAAATCATTGGGGAATTTATTTTATATGAAGCGGGCTTTACTCGGTGTTTCTCTACGTGATCGAATCAGATATGAGGAGATTCCTAGAAGAACTAAGGGCACAGACATGGCCCAGCGAATTAGCTCATTGAAGTGGCAGTGGGCGGGGCATATAGCGCTAAGAACCGATGGCCGATGGGGCAGAAAGGTTCTCGAATGGCGGCCACATGCAGGCAAGCGCAGCGTAGAACCACACTTGTTAGGTGTCGGATGACCTGAGCAAGGTTGCAGGCCGCTTCCGGTAGTTCGTTTCTAAGGGGGGCTATGTCTAGCAGTGGACTTCCTGTGGCCGATATGATAATGATGTTTTCCTCGGATTAATAGAACATGACAATTTTCATTATTATAATGCTGTATATAAATAATATTTGTACGTAAATAGTGCAATGCAAACAAAGTATGTATAATATACCTCCAAGTGCAATGTTGACGCATCATTATCAAAAAGAAAACATGATGGTTTTTATCTTTCGCAGGTTTCACGGACATTATAAATGGAGCGGTGATAGTTACAAAAAGCAGAGTTCCATGCACGACACGCAAATAGTCCTATAGTCTGCCGATGTTTGCTCTCGCGGCGTTATCACTCGATAAGTTGGATCACAAGCCGCCTGCAAACAACCTTATCATGGTAACATTCTTACTGGAATCATTGAGGCACTACACAGACTCCACCACGGGGAGGCGAGACGCGCAAAACACTTGAGATTTTAGATTTAAGCGCATAGTGATGGCAGAACTGATATTAAATAGATAAGTGAGTGTGAAAGTGAAGTGCTCAAACCAATCGACCAAAGCTTCAGGCTAGTTTCTTGTTGGAGTGTTATTGATAGTCGGCAAACTGGAGGATTTACAGATTGTCGAGAATATAGATGGGTTCAATGAGACAGTTCAGCGGGTGAATTGCGAGATCAAGAACCATGACCTTCCTTCGAACTACTGCGAGGCGTATTACGATGGACTGCTGTGTTGGGACCCCACGCCCGAGAACACGGTCGCGGTGCAGCGCTGTTTCAGCTTCTTTCAAGGAGTCCATTATGATGACACGCGTAAGTAAATTATAATTCTATTTAGAGTAAGGAAGCACTCGTACAATGTGAAACAATAATTTCGTTCCCAAACAAAAAGCAACTCAAAACATTGCATCCTGAAACGAAACACAGTTCATCTCTCTATGTATCCTTAGCTGTATTGCTTTGGAACCCGAATCTGTTTTTATGTCGTGAAGAACAAATTGTAAAACGCAAATGATATAATAAACGGGCAAGTGCGAGTCGGACTCGTACATGAAGGGTTCCGTACCACCGTACAATGTTTTGAAACGCTGAAGAAACACGTTTCTTGTATGACGACCCCCTTTAATTTATAACTTTTACTTATTTTTAGTATTTGTTGTTATAGCGGCCATAGTTATACGTACATAATCTGTGAAAATTTCAAGTACCTAGTTAATGCCATTATAAAGATCTAGTTAAAAACGCTGAAAAAACATATTTTTTGTAAAACGACCCCCTTTAATTTTCAACTTTTTTTTATTTTAGTATTTGTTGTTATAGCGGCCACAGTAATACACAATCGGTGAATATAATAAATTTCAAGTGTCTAGCTATTACGGTTCAAGAGATAGAGCCCTGTGACAGACGGACAGACAGCGGAGTCTCAGTAATAGGGTCCCGTATGCACCCTTCGGGTAAGGAATCCTAAAAACCCTAAACCCTTTAAGAGTTTTTCTATGGGCACGAGAAAAAACTATCGCATATAGCGTGTCAAACATTTAACATGCCCAGGGTTCATAACTTATTTATTACAATCAATGCGATGATAAACAAATCTCTTTACCATAATGGCGATAGGTATAGTGATCTAAATTCAAACATGGTGCAAACTTGAGGAGCGTAAGTTCAAATCTAGATATTATTCGAGCGTTGTATCTAATGCTATTTATTAATCAATAAACGCGGATGTAGTTTCAACAGGTGGTCTACGAGTAGAAAACGAACTCGGTATATTACTTAGTAAGTACCTGTGACGTAATAGTGTGTGTACCATACACACGTCTTTATTCCTAACAGGGCAGACAGAGCATTTTGGGTCTTGCGTCTCTTAGCAGACAGCTCAAAGGCCACTTTTAGCGTGATGGTGGTTGAGATAATGAAAAAAGAACTCAAAATAGTGAAGGATTGAACCGGATCGCCTACTAACATGATTCTCATTTTTGCCCAAAGTTTATTACTGAAGCGGTAGTGGTCTAGTGGTACCTATATGCCAAAGGTCCTGGGATAAAACCTGCATGACTTATAGCTCTTAGTTTATAGTACAATCTAACACATGTACTATCATTTTCATTGATCACTACTTGCTTTCGGTTAACGCATACCGGAAAACATTGTGAGGAATCCTGCACACTACTTCACTAGTGTGCACTTTTGTCATTTTTAGGGTTTCGTACCCGAAGGGTGCAAACGGAACCATATTACTGAGACTCCGCTGTCTGTCCGTCTGACCGTCTGTCCATCTGTCACAGGGCTCTATCTCTTGAACCGTAATAGCTAGACACTTGAAATTTTCACCGATTATGTATTACTGTGGCCGCTCTAACTAAATATAAAAAAAAGTTAAGAATTTAAGGGGGTCGTCATACAAGAAACGTGTTTCTTCAGCGTTTTAATTTAAAACATTGTACGGAGGTACGGAACCCTACATGTATGAGTCCGACTCGCACTTGCCCGTTTATTTTCTTATTTTTTTGTCTTGTTTTTTCACTAGATGACATTAATTTTGCTACGTCAGATGCGTTTAGGCAGCTCGAAAAATCTGACACCAGTTAGTTATAACACACTTAATAAGAAAGAAGACTACCTGATGCTATGGACTTTGGGTCATGTATGACGTCAGGAGATAGAAGCACATAAATGTCAGACGCTTGACGCCATGCTACAAGATTCGGCTGCACTTAATAGGATTAACAGATTTAATGACATCATACCACGTTTACACAAACAAAACTACTAATACCGGTACTAGTACTACAAAATATTATATTTTTGGTTTACATGAGAAAGGAGGTAGAGGTGGAGGTTCATAGTCTCTGCCTACCCCTGTGGGAAACAAGCGTGATATTATGTATGTACGTATGAAAAATATCGGAAATAAAAATGATTATCTAGTTAGTAAGGTTAATCACAGATATAGAGGGGTCAATAGACGCCCGGTTTTGCTTACGTTTCCCTGATCAGGTTAACGGATCGGATTCACTCAATATACGTCCGGTTTGACGTAATCGTTAGAGCAATATAATCGGAAACGCCGTGGCACTGTTTTCGGTTATCTAAACGCACGTGCAATGTGTGTCTATACAAATATATGGCGCGAGGACGTTCCGATAGTCTGATCAGACAACCGGATCGGAGAAAAACTGGACGTCTATTGTCAGCTTTAAAACCTAACTCACGTAAAAAGTCAGCTACTGGCCTCCTCTGCCTCCTAGAAACCGGTTTTTTTAAGAGACATAGTTAACCCATGTGCAGCCGACGGTCTCTGACACAGTGAGCCTTTTTCTCGCACGGGCACCGTCACCAGCCGCCGATGATGATAACGATGAAAATGAGTCTCCCGTGGGTGTACCCACAGGAGTCGGTGACACAGAAGATCAGCGTACCCCACCAACCACCGCCTGTCACTGCGAGCGCAGCGGGCAAACGTCCGCGCTTCGCTTCGCTAAGATCAGTGCGACTCAGGACGTCTTCCTGTAGTCGTCGCGAATGACATTCACCCTGAGGAACGCCTCCGGATGAATTCGAAACATGTCGGCCAGTAGCTGACTTTTAACGTAAATTACCCGTTTATCGCATACTAGCTGTGCCCGCGACTTCGTTCGCGTGGTTGTCGGAATGTTATTTAGCCTAAAGCCTTCCTCTATAAATGGACTATCCAACAAAAAAAGAATTTTTCAAATCGGACCATTAGTTCCTGAGATTAGCGCGTTTAAACAAACAAACAAACAAACAAACAAACAAAAAAACAAACAAACAAACAAACAAACAAACAAACAAACAAACAAACAAACAAACAAACAAACAAACAAACAAACAAACAAACAAACAAACAAACAAACAAACAAACAAACAAACAAACAAACAAACAAACAAACAAACAAACAAACAAACAAACAAACAAACAAACAAACAAACAAACAAACAAACAAACAAACAAACAAACAAACAAACAAACAAACAAACAAACAAACAAACAAACAAACAAACAAACAAACAAACAAACAAACAAACAAACAAACAAACAAACAAACAAACAAACAAACAAACTCTTCCGCTTTATAATATTAGTATAGATTAGTAATGCCTGGGCCTCAAGTTAGTTTTAACCAAAAAATAAAACTACTAAATATTACATGTTTTTGGTTCACATGAAAAGTATCGTAAATATAAAAGATTATCTGAACAATTGTAAAAACAAGCAAAACGTTAGTTTTTTTCTCGTAAAGAATCATTACGATGCTTTTTGTATCCATTGAAAATACTGAAAACTTTCAAAAATAAAAAAAACATGCCACGGGATGTCGCCACAATCACCTGTTATTTATGAAGCGAAACAAAACTTTTGTTCGTATAGCGATTTTTATACAACCGCAACAGCGGTCATTAGAGCTAAATTCTCATCTTTTGTTTTGTTATTGCTGATAAATTATGAGCACCTGGGCGACCGAGCTTCGCTCGATATTATTACGCGACAGAAAACGAGACTCTTTGAAAATGAAACCAACTTAAATTTTTATTTTATTAAAACTAACGTGAGATAACTACATGATTAATAATTTGAAATGGTTGAATCACTTAATATAGTGAAAAAAGGCCGGCCAGGTTTCGATCGATTTAGGACGCTCATCTTCAGGACGAGTGTCACTACAGGAATGAACGCTCTATAAACTCACATAGTAATACAAACAATGCTAATTGTTTGAATAAAATTGAATCAATTAATAATACTTACAATCAGCCTAAACCAAAGAAGAAATGTACTACTTATTATTATTATTATTTTATATAATAAACTTTATTACAAATGTAATAGGCAGACTTAAAGTCATAGGCTTTGTCTACTAGCCAACCCACTGGTGATGCCGAGAAAAGAACACTCATAGGAGATACAAATTATTTGACTTACATGAAAAAGAAAAAACAAAAAATAAATATATAGGTTGTTATAACAAAAAATAATTATAGGTCAGGTTGATTTTGAAACAATGAGCTTTATTGAAATCTTGAAATCAGAATTACTAATAGAACACAAAATAGCAAGAAAAAGAATACTTTTTTTTACTATTTTTCATTAGGAAAAATCCCCACATTTGCAATTCATGGCTACCGTATTATTATTAGTGTCAATGACCTCACTGTCGCTCGATACCTCCGTATGACCACAGAATAAATAATACAAACGTACAGAAGTCTCACTCAGCAAAGAAATTCAAAGAAATATCTACTCAATGTGGCTAGCGATATGGTTTAATTTAGCTCAAGTCAGAACTCAGCACCTTTTCGCATAGATACCTAGACATCCATTGCAAGCCAATTTCGTATGATGGCTGTAGATACTAGCGGCGCGAGGCGAGCGATCATATGGCGGTCGGTATCACTGCGATTGGGAATTTGCCGTACAACTTTGAGGGCATTTATCTTTGGTTTTTATTATGAAACAAGGTAATTGTAAGAGAACGAGTATATTTTATTTAGCGCATAGAGTACTTTCCTGAAATATAGCTTAGAGGGTCAAAATCATCCTGTATCTATACTAATATTATAAAGCGGAAGAGTTTGTTTGTTTGCTTGTTTGTTTAAACGCGCTAATCTCAGGAACTAATGGTCCGATTTGAAAAATTCTTTTTTTGTTGGGTAGTCCATTTATAGAGGAAGGCTTTAGGCTATATAACATTCCGACAACCACGCGAACGAAGTCGCGGTCACAGCTAGTAATGAATAATATTACTTATTTAGGTACAACTTACTGTGTTTCTCCATTTAGATAATTTCCTCTACTGATCTTTTAAAATAGACAATGTCTATATGACATAAATCAAATTCATGTCTATTAGACATGAATTTGATTCAGTAGGGCGTTCGTAGTATTTCTTTTCCTATTAAAATTAAACACCTAACAGTACACTATTATCAAACTATTATAACATGTTTCCAATACCTATGTATATAATAAGTAGGTAGTATTTGTGTAATAGTAAAATGATAACACATGTTTACTAAAATAAAACAAGGAGGCAACTCCTCAATCCAATAGTGTGATACAAAGTTGTTCTATATTTCATCTATTTCTACCTGTGTAGGTATCTTCTTCAAATTTTGCGTTATATCTCGATGCAATTTTTACAAAAACTCAATGAATTTCAACCTTTAGGCCTACAAACATGCCAAGAGATGGTGGTTCTTGGATGACGCGACCGTTTGTGTACAAATTATAGAATTTGCCTGCGACATATAATATATACTGTAGGGAATGATGGGGTGCGATAAACACTAGTAGAAACGTAACGTAGGCACAGAAGACAATAAGAGTATACAGAACGGAATCTCCTAAGGTACGCGCAATATGCGTCCCCGTTCCCCGTCCCCGCACCTCCCCCGTTCTTGTGCACGCGGCCGCGTGCGCCGCCGTGCAGTGTGTGTTCACCCGCTCTCGCCCCTCGACAAGGCGGAACGGGGGAGAGGTGCGGTGACAGGGAACGGGGACGCATATTGCGCGGGACCTTAGGAGATTCCGTTCTGTATACTCTTACTGTCTTATGTGACGTAGGTAATAGTACATTACGACATAAGTGCGTTATGGTGGTTATAACACACGAAGCGGAATTTCAGCCCGCCAAAGGCGAGGGCGTAAGGAGCTAAGTGTTTTTCACCAATATACGCACGTATATCGTACGACGTTTTTCAACACACTTGCGAAGAAAAATTCCTAATACACTGATATTTTTGATTTTAAATAAACTCAACCATAAAACTGTGATGCACATTGTTGCTTTCCCGCCGTTTTACTTTTTAAAATCAGCCAGCACGGCGCGCGGCCTACTGGACGGCGCCGCGCGGCATGCGAATTCGAAATTTGAAAAAACAAAAACAATTTGCAGCATATGTAAGATACAAAGATAAATATTGAAAGAACGATGACGTTTGATGTCAGATTTTTTCTTTTTCTTTGTCTAACCTTCACCTTATGTTATCTAACTATCTCGCTCACACACAACTGTCAAACTTTCTTACTCTCTCATTCATACTGGATTTACCATTAATTCTGTCCCTTTCTTTCGCAAATCGTGAGTTATAGAATATATCTTCACTATTAGTGTTTCTAACACACGCGTGTTTTATGGGCTGCTTTATATATCTAAAACGGGAGAAATTAGATCCATTTTACGAGCAAGGGTGTTGAAAAAAACCTAATATTTAAAAAAAAAAAATTTTACACAAACAGTCGAAAATAGGGCAAGAATATACCACACAATAAAAGCACTCTCTACAGTCTACTGACAGTTACTGAGCCAATTTCCATAACTAATGTTTTAAGAGGCAGTTACCGGGTCGCTATTTCGGTGCTTAGGTCGGCAATTTTAATAATTCCACCTAATGGCTCGAGCCATGTTTGTTAGGCTAATTTTATTTTAGATTATTATTTATTATGAGCTACCTGCTAAAAAAACGTATGGTCTAACGGAAATGAAAAGGTTGAGGATTATGTGTTCTTTGATTGGCACAGAAGCAACAACTAAAGTGAACTTGGTTTAAAAGTGTTTATTATTTAATAGGCAAAGTACCTATAGACTTATAGGTAAGTATTGTATATTACTGAGTAGTCTTAAGAAATGGATGAAGTAAATGAAACGATGTCAATGGCGACAGCGTTTATCGAGCGCTATCATCTATCACTATCCCGCTCTACGTAATAACAACTAGCGGGAGGGTACTAGTCTGTCGTGCGATATAAACTTTATCTGGTGTCGCACATAGCTTAGCTTTACGCATTTTATTATTTTATGTAAGTGCAGCACATAGGTCACATAAAGGCTAATTTGAGTTATTTTTATTGTTAAAACTATTTATTTTACTTGTCTAACTCTAATAACTTCTTAGGTATTCATTTTATTATATTACTTACTTAACTATTGTAATTTGTACCTACGTTTAAGACCAATACCTATGTTTTGTTATATTCAAATTCACATCTAATTTTGTCTGTTCATGTCTGATCGTGTCTTATCATGTATTTATCTTTACTCTAAATTAAACGCCCTTTTTTGCTGTCCAACGAATGAAACCACCAATCAGAATGCGTCGTTTGGTTTTGGATAGTTTTGGACGTTACTTATAGTGCTTAATCCCAAAGCATATAAGATAGTGTCCTAAACTAATAAATTCCCCGAACCGTTTAGTTAGAGAGGCAGCTAACTATACCCCGGAACATAACCCTCGTAGACTCACCGGCAGACGTCCGAGGCATGTTCTCACCGATCCCGATGACCAAATGACGGCTGACATGGTCCAATTCGATAACTCTGCGGCTCCGAGTAGCCAGAGTTCCCACGCGATCCGTCCCCCCCGCACTCGTCGGAATCGAGTGCATAGGCGTAGAAACATTAGCTCGATTACTAGGTACCGCCCGGCGGCACCTGGACGATTTGCGTCCTGATTAGGCCCTTCTGGCAACCGTAGCTTCGGCCCTTCAGGCAAAACATGGGTGTTGCAGCACCCCAAAATTTGCCATAACCCCTAGCACGCCCAAAGCCGAGGTTTCCCCCTTGGGAGCACTTTGCGCTGTTGCTAGTAGTATATAAATATAGGAAGCCGGGCCTTTGGCCCGGCTCTCAAACAAAACCAACTTCAACCAAACTCAAACCTTGTCCGGTGGAGTAGGATATGCCGTCTGAGGCAACCTATATATGTCAACCATAAAAAAAAAACTAATAAATTCACTTCGCTACATTAATAAAAAATACGACGTCTCCTTGTTGGCGGGCAAAAATAATAGGGGTCCGATTTTGTTTATCTTTTTTATTTGTTTTTATTTAAAATTTATTACACTGTCAGTCAGATGACATATTTGAGCTAGGTGAACTAGATTCTGAACTGACAAACACCTACATACAGTTCACATCTGGGTTTATCTAAAAGTGTTATTTTTCCACAGAGAACGCATCACGCCTGTGCCTGGAGGGAGGGGAATGGTTCAACCACACGAATTACGCGAACTGCACGGAGCGGATCGTCAGCGTGTCCCCCACTGATGTCACAAGCCTCATCTACCTGGCCGGGTACCTCATCAGCCTCGCTGCGCTGTCCTTAGCTGTTTTTGTCTTCTTATATTTTAAGTAAGTGCCTTTAAAACTGTTACGTATCTACTGTTGCTAAGTACCTCTTATTTTAGACACGTAGATAAGAAGGAGCCAACGGAATAACCTATATGTAATCCCATAACCAAAAATCTATGGTTCATTCATCCATAATATTTTATTTTATTATTTGTACCTATCTCCTTTAGATTCATAGGTCTTTTGACCCCTCCCCTTTGGGAGGTTTGCGTGGGAAGACAGATTTTGAAGAAGTTGATGTAATGTGGCGCTCCCGCTAAAAGCCATTCTTGGATACCCCAATAAAAGATATACTCTTGAATAGGTTTCGGCAATAGAAGGATCTGTTACAACGAAATAAAAAGATTAAATTGTAGAATGGGGTAAGGGGGGATTGATACAGGGTTATTCCAATAGGGACTCCGGCATCTGCCACAATTATAATTACTGTCTATTTAATTTATTATTACAACACACTTTTACATTGTCATTACAATTTTCACCAATGTTTTTCACCAATATGTTTTTTGTGCATCTAAAATAGGACATCTCAAAAACAAATGCGCAATCATGTAAGTCTTACTGAGGCGCTGGAGTGTTAGATTTGTTGGGCTGAACTAGATTACAGAAAAAGTTATAGCTTAAACATATAACTTTTATCACGTGATTGCTAGCCGACAGAAAAATATTAAAGAAACCTTATTTATTTACCGTAAACAAACTGCTACCAACAGTAGTACTCGTAAAGTAGAAACTTCGCAGAATGTGTTTACGCTCACAAAGAAGAGAGTTGGTATGTTATTTCTCGTATTTCCGTAGATATAAGACACACTTTATAAGATGGCGACAAAAATATAAATTTTACTTAAAACATAAGTAATAGAAATTGTCTAATACCACAGAATAGGATACTAGTACTTCGTACAGAAGATCACTCAGCAAAGAAATTCAAAGAAATATCTACTCAATGGGGTTAGCGATATGGTTTCATTTAGCTCACGTCAGAACTCAGCACCTTTTCGTTTAGATACCTAGACATCTTGCAGGCCATTTTCATTCTTATTACTATGGACAAACGATTCGTATAACTGAATTTACCACTTAGAGGAGCCACCGCGCTCTTAGTAATACTGTAGGTATATTTTCGATACCTAACCGGGGGTGACACAGGCCTGCTTATACCTAGTTACAGTAAACAGATGATGATATAGGCAGCTATTTAGGTACATACTCGTATTAGTTCCATAATTAAAGACGCAAAATCATCGGAGTCGCCCCGTGGCGCCGCCGTCAGACTCGGGAAGAGCGATCCGATTATTGAAAACGACGTTTAATGCGTATCTACACAAATATATAATAGAAGGTTGACTGGTAGATAAAGCCTATGGCTTTAAGTCCGCCTATTACGTTTGTAATAAAGTTAAATAAATAAATATATAGCGCGAGCGCCTCCCGATGGTCTGATTAGGCTACCGAATCCAACAGTTGGATTCGGTAGCTTAATCAGACCATCGGGAGGTAGTTACGAGTACTACCAAAGTAAAAACCAGACGTCTATTGCCAGCTTTGAAGCCCGAACCAAGCCATCATCGTTCCAAAACTCGTAAAGAATACTTGTGTAAAATTTATTTAGTTCTAATTTTATCATACGTAGGTATTAAATTTTTAAACAATGAAATCTGGTTACTTACCGATATATATAAAGTTATTTATTTACACTTTGTAAAACACACATAGATATTTTTATGAATGCGGCAAAGCCGAAAAGGAGGGTACCTATATGTGTTTGACCTGTATGTTTGTCCCTATAATTCTATGTTCCCTAGTAACTACTAAACGGCTAAACCAATTTTAATAAATTATACATGGTTAGATTTGTCTTAACCACTAGAGTAACACAAGATATATTAAAATTGTTGGAGATCAAAATGGCGGATTTTAGGCGCCAAATAGCGCGGCATAATTTTTTTTTCTTTTCAAAACCTATCAAGTGGGGTATCAAATTAAAGGATTTTATTCAAGGATTACAGAAATATATGCAACTTATATGTTTAAATGAAATTTGGAATGAGAAATGCTAAATAAACAAAGACTTTTATGTCCGGTTCTATGTTCCTTAGTAACTACTAAATGGCTAAACCGATTTTAATAAATTATACATGTTTAGAATTTTTTTAAACCACTAGAGCAACATAGGATATATTAAAATTATTGGAAATCAAAATGGCAAATTTTTTGCGCCAAATTGCACGGCATAAAAAATATTTTCAAACCTATCGAGTGGGGTTTCAAATTAAAGGATTGTATTCAAGGATTACAAAAATATATACAAATTATATGTTTAAATGAAAATTTAAATGAGAAATGCTAAAAAACAACATAAGTATTACATCGCTTCGCCAAGCGCATTGCCGGTTGCGTCTTATTACCTTACCACAGAAGACAGTAAGTGCTTAGGCGTAGGTAAGTAGTGCTATTTTTTCACGCAGTCGGGTTTTTTGTTTTTTTAATAATTACTTGTTTAACTATGTTTTTTGTATGGTTTTCGCTTATAAACTGTCGAAAGTACTAGGCGTATAAGAGCTAGCAAGCGACTAAGTTTATGGAGATAGCATATGAGATGATGAGATGCATAAATAAAAAGTACGTTTCGCGTTAATTCCCGTATGCATTAATTTAATAATAACTAGACTAGACACACATGAAATCAAAACGTTTCCGCCTGGCTGAATAGACCGCGTATCGGGAGTCGGGGTACGAGAAATATCGCGGCCGCCCTCGGGTTGACTTCTAATAGCAATCGATTTATCTGCAAATCGAGATTTTCCAAGTAACTCCTGCCACAGGATATGAGAATGCCAGGAACAAGTTTCTAGAACAGCCATTTACGATTGGAAAGATATCACACGATTAGATTGTACGATGTATAGGTAAATACCTACTTACACATATATAAATTCACCTATATTAATTAGTACGATAAAGTAGGTATGTATGGTGTCTACTAGTTTATAAGTTGTATTTCATGTGTAAGTGGCCATCTTATCTTATCTTGCATTGGGGTCTACAATGTGAAGCACGTCGAACCTTTTGGTTATATTGTACTTACCCTCTTGCCTTACTCACCCGCCTCGGGATTTCCGAAGAAGGACTGCAAAAGCTTCGGAATATCACCTGGTGATAGTTCTGCTCTAGCTCAGGATATGCTGAGGTCCTGAGGCTGGTGAGGTCCATGCGCTTACAAGCCATCGAGTCACAGCTACACATGATGTGTCTTATTATCTCCTCTGATACCTCACATGCCCGACATTTTGGGCTATCAACAAGTCTCATTATAAAGAGATGACTGCGATGGTAGTGTCCAGTCAATGCTCTCAATAGAGTTATTGTATGTTTTCTGTAAAAAAAATTAACCCTTTGTGCCACTTGGCAAAATCCTCGCCAAGTGTCTCTTTAAAGTTTAAGTGACCAATACTGGTGTCAGATTCTTCAAGCTGCCTAAAGGCATAGTTGGACGACTGCCATACAATATTAACAACAGTGACCAACGGCTTTACGTGCCTTCCGAAATGTGGAAGAGCTCGATAAATTTTTTTGGTACTTATGGCCACCCATCCAACTGGAGACCACGCCACACCAGAGCTTGTTTTATATGACAATCCGTCAAACTCAGATTAAATATAGCCGTCAAAGAACTCATTTAATATCACAATCCGTCAAATCAGGCAACGTATACAAAACAGAAATAAATTTTTATAAATACGTAAACCTATATGTATTTTTGTAAGCATTTTACAAGAATACCCTTATTACTGTCGCAACGCAAGTCAAAGAACGTGCCGCGTTTTCCGCATTCCGTCTCACTAGATACGCTTCAAGCGACAAACATTTATTGTGCGTAATGGTATTTGTTTCACTGAAAAGTATAAAGCTTTTATTTTAGGCATCGAAATATAATTCTCTAGAAATCTAACGCTCCTACATTAACCGCTTCGATTCTGATTCCATTTACGCAAACAAACGAACAGTAATTACAACGAAACACCCGAACGCACACATAGACAAAGATGCATGCGATTGGTCGCGACAAGGTCACGCGTCGTCGTCGGTCGGGTGGGGCAGTCAACGCAACGAGCGGTGAAGTATACGCTAAAATAAATAACCTTGTTTACGTGTAACTTTTTTTTAAATAACTAATTTTCATGTCTGTATGGCTTCTACACCACTTCACGGCACATGACGGCATTTTTAATGAATCGATTATCGCAAAAACACAGCAAATTTCTTGCACGCAACCGCACGACTCGAGTGTCACGGCGAACTGTCGCGCCGCGCTGTTCATATTTTAAGCCCCGCCCGCCGCGGTACATATCGCGTGGAATGATTTTTCGGGATTAGTTACGATTCTATAGAATTATTGTTCGTAGATTTTAGGAATCACACAACAACTAAGGACAATTTACACAGATTGAGTTAGACCTAAAGTTAGTTTTTTTTATACTTGTGATACGGGATACTAAGGGTTGGGACACATCTGTCAGCACGGAACCACAGAAGACAGTAAGAGTATACGGAACATATGTAATTTTACATGCAAAAACATTACATAAACCTGTAAAATTCCCGAAAAATCTAGGAAATTTACGGAAAAATATGTAAAAATGACAAAAATTATGTACAGTGGGCCACATAGAATAGTATACCACTATAGTATAGAGGTATAGAGTAAACTTTTGTATGTGGCCCACTGTACAATTTCATATTTTTATGTAAAATTTCATGTTTTTCCGTAAAATTTTTTGTATGTAAAATTACATAATTTTTAGTAAAATTAAATAATTTTTAACAGTATAGCTACTACTAGCTACCTAATTACTTTCAAATAAATTATACTTCTTTGCTGAGTTAGTGTTGCTCATGTAACTCCTCACACATAACGCTTCATAGGTACATTTTTATCTGTTGATTTAAATTTATCATATGAAATTATTGGGTTACACATTGGATGGGGTTAGTGAAACAGTATCGTGAAGAAACTAGAAAACATAAAACTGGTACGAATTTTCTTGTGCTGCATCGCCTAAGCATAAAGTCTGATGTGAAAACCAATGATCTACATAATGGTGAAAACCTGTATTGAAAATCTAAGGCAAAAAATTAAAGTGAAACAATACAATACAAAACATATTATCTTTATTGCACCATAATAATTCATAAAATAAAAATAACAAATACAAAGAAAATATAGGTACAAACTGTTGTGGATTAACCAACTTTGTATATGAGGGTGGTCAAAGAATAAATCAGTTGTAGTCTAGCACTCGCGGTGTTTAATTCAAACTTAACAAGATGAAAGTGGTTGAAAATAGAAATGTAGGTAGTGACACGGCTTCTATATTCATAGGTCTCAAAATAGATAGGTACGTAGAATGATATTTATGCTGGTGGGGTGGTATATATAGGGATTAACAAAATCTACTAAAACTATTTAAGAGTGGATTCAGTCCACGTTACTGAACAATTTTCCCCAAAGAGCATATACCAAAATATTAAAAAAAAATTTGGCCTCCCATACAAGTTGACTGATCAGCTGATCCGAGTTTGTAGGGAAAGCCAAAAATATTTTTCATATTTCGACATACCTTCCTTGGGGAAAATTGTTCAGTATCATGTGTTGAGGTCTTAAAATATCGAAGCTCGTCATCATAATTAAACAGCGAATAGATCAATAAATAATGCTCGTTTTATTATCGCTCATAATTTCTGTGTTTTGACTCTTTTCGTTCATACAAAACGCGACCATTCTCTTTTCGAATCTAATCACGTGATCACGACTGCCGGAGAGTTTGTCTTTGTTGAAACCGTTCTCAAGTGAAGTATGAATGAACGAAACGTCAATGGTTATAACTGGCAGTGACGGTTTGATCAACACAACTTCTGATAATTATGAAAATAATAAATATACATTCTAATAACTACAGATAAAGTAAAATTGGCTTCTAATAATTGCGCAACTATTTAAGAAGAAATTACTTTAAGGGTGGATTCATTCTACGTTAACACATGAAATGAATCCAACCTTTAAAGTAGTTTCAGTATATTTTGTAAGATGTTATATATATATTATTATCATATGATATAAACTTAGTATTTGGGTTTTACGGCCCTTGCTTATGTCTACCCCATTAGGGATAAAGACGTAATAGTGTTTTGTACTGTATGTACATAAGTTGGTAATGAAGTATCAAAAGAATTAAATCATGAAAATAAAAACCTGACTAAAACGTACGCTTTGTGTAAATACTGTATTTAATCCACTTACATGGACAAATATACATATTTTGTTACATAAGCCTGTATATTAGTCATCTTCAAACAAACTGTCAGTCAAAAAACTTAATTACATTGCTTTTATCGTTTCTCAAATCTGATAAATTCTATTTGTGCTTACATAATGTCATTTGGGCTATAAACTATAGATAGGTTGTCATTTGCACAAGTATTCAAAGTAGTATTCAAAAAGCCTAACAAGTATAACACTGTAATTTTAAGATCTTTTATAAAAGGTCTTAAAATTACAGTGTGAAATAATAAATAAAATTCAGGAGTGAATGATATAAAGGTTAGGTCCTTTATATCATTCACTCCTGAATTTCAGTGAAGCGGTTAAATGGATGGTAACTATTTCAGAATTCAAAAACGCGATGTAAAAAACACACACAGAAATTACTGGATCCATTATGCTCTAACATTGTATTATTTTATCACGGTAAATAAGTAGTCATATAAAAACTTCTAAATAATAGTTAATTATCAGTAGATAGTACTCGTAAATACAAGACGTTTGATCTTCAGACCAAACCGTATTTTTCGTCCGTATTGTTCAGACGACCTATAAAAAACAGAAATAGATAAAACATGTGCAATCGGAAACGAGAAATTTTGCAATAAAGCACTTTAAGTTTTGACTAACGAAGACTAGGGCAAAACCCGGATAGTTGCCCCACTTGTTCAAACTAAAAAATATTACTTCATACATAAATATATCATACATAGTATAAAATATTATATCATTCGACGATCACCGTGGCTGCATACGTGCAAGGAAGAATACATTCCTTGCTTCAAACAATATCAATGAAAACATGTATGGAACTTTGTTGTCCTTAGTTTTATAAGAAAAGTACTAAAAACTCCTCGGCCACTTTTTTGGATTTTCCTTTGTCTTTATTTCTCTGTAATTTATCAACTTCATGTTTTAAATTCCACAAATACATCACATTCCACAGACAACGTCGCGCACCGCAAAAAATTGAAACACGTCTCAGGTTATTTGGAATTAAACAAACTATTACAACGAAAATCAATAAATTGTCTCGGCCACTTTTATATCTTAACATATTGCTACTAATTTAGTTTGGCTCCAATCAGCTCCAAAAAAAAAGGTCAAAAACACTAAAATAAGGACCGGCCCCTTAAACTCGCGTGAAGAGGTTTCTGTACTTCTCATAGGTTTTCCTGAAATCTATAGGAAAAGAGCTATTTTCTGCTTTTTTTTTTTATTTTAGATCCAATAGTTTCTGAGATAAGAGGGGTGGGGAAATTTAAACTATTTTCTAAATAAAATACCGATCTACAAAAATATAAAAATATATATTTATAATTCTCATAAAAATCATTTGATGTGTCATACAAAATAGTAGTTAACAAAACTTTTTTTTTAATGTCTGATTTACCGCCGTATGGGGCAACATGCGCGCGCAACGCAAAGTCCGTGGTCGACTGGCAAAGACGACCGCGGACAGATAAATAAAAATTAAGAAAAGCAGATAAATAAAAATTATAAATATATGTATGTACAAGTGGGAGAAGCCCACATCATTTCATTTATTTACGTTATTACGTCCATCTTTGGGTCTCTGACTTACATTTGCGTACCAAATTTCAAATTAATCGGTCCAGTAGTTTTGTAGAAAATTAGCTGTGACAGACGGACGGACAGACAAATGTTCTATAAGGGTTCCGTTTTCATATGTCATAGGAACCCTCGTAAAAAAACTTCGTAATAAAAATATCGTTAAACCACGTCTGGAGCGAATACCACTTAGAAGTGAGATTTATTCCGCCTCAAAAGGCTGTGAGACAAAAGCCTGTTTTAGTTACCATAATACATCGTAAACGTTGAGAAAAGTAATCATTTTTCGTTCAGAAATTCTTCGAACCTATTCTTAGCTTCGAAGAAATTTTGTGTACTCTGTTTCGTTATCTATTCTAATCTGGGAACAAAAACAACATTGATTGTGCTACCTTTTAAAGAGCTTAAAAGTCCACCAAGGGAAGGGGCGTTTATCTGTGAATCCTCAGAAGGTCGGTAATCAGCTTTCTGATTGCGTTTCCCGTGTAAGTGTAAGTGCCCAATAACAAAACTCAAAAGTCACGCTTAGTTAGATCAGGCCTGTAGTGTCACTCCCCGTGTAGGTATCAAAAATATACCTACGCGCGGCGGCCTTCTCGGGTGGCTAATTCAGTCGGGGCTCACGTGCGAGCAGTGACGCACGCGCGAGCTTTGTTCGTCGCCTAGGTACTTCACCGATCCGGCCGTTTAAAAAATGGAAAAACATAAAAAGAAGGCTAAAAAATACTGCGCAGTTTTTAACTGTTTAAACAAGGATTGCGATCCTAAGGACGCTGAAAGGTAAGATCTAATTTAAATTGGTTATTATTATTATGCTGTCATTCATGATAGGTACACTAAGTAGGTTTAATACCTAGGACCTTACCTTCTTAGGTTACGGAAATAAGTAGGAACGTAGGTATAAGTATACATATTATTCTTTCAAATTTGTGATGTTTGGTTTGAGATTGACGATCTGTTTCGTTATAAGTAGGTACCTAACCCACCTACTTAGGAACTTTTCTGTTCGCTAGCAAAATAATTATGAAAGTTACAGAAATGGTATGTACCTACTAAGTACATCCTATAGAATTCTGTATCTACTTTAAAGACTTTGTTTTAGCTAAAACAAAGTCTTTAATTTCGCTCATGTTATATTATATTTCATTCATTATAGTTTACTACCAAACGATGATACATACATACATACTATCACGTCTTTATCCCTAATGGGGCAGACAGAGCATTTTAAGTGTTGCGGCTCTAAGCAATCAGAGCCCAGGCCAGGGCCGCAATACCCAAAGGCAACTTTTTAGTGATGGTGGGCGAGAAGGTGGAAAAAGGAATCAAAATAGTGATGGGTTGCTAGCCGCTTCGCCTATTAACATGATTTGCATATTCGCTCATTCCTTTGATCGGCTTCTACGATTTGCGCGGGGAGAGAAGCAGCTATGACCTCCGTGGTGTAATGGTCAACACGCTAGTCCGCCAATCTGGAGGTTCTGGGTTCGATCCCCAGCCAGGGCAAGTTCGAAAATGGCCTTTTTCAAATTGTTCTGGGTCTTGGATGTTTATCTATAAACTAAAGTATAAAATATAGTATCGTTGAGTTAGTATCCCATAACACAAGTTTAAACTTACTTTGGGGCTAGCTCAATCGGTGTGATTTGTCCTTACATTTTTAAATTTATATTCAAGTTTTATTCTTGTCTCCCAGACCAGCATGGAAGACCGATAATACCACAGACCTAGAATCGCGCCTTGGATAATACGGTGCGCTAAATGGCGATAGTAGCTTCTTGTAGTAGTCAACCCTAGCGCGTCGCTTGCTGAGTCTATTTTAGTCGGTTTTGTGTGTATTATGAATCGTTTGTCCAGAGTCGTAAGGATAAAATTGGCTTGCAATGGATTTCTGTAGGTGTCTAGACAAAAAGGTAGTGCGTTTTGACGTGAGCTAAATTACACCATATTGCTAACCACTGTGAGTAGATATTTCTTTGAAAACGTTTGCGGAGTGAGACTTCTGTACTACTGGTATTTATTCTGTGGTTAGATGCTGAGAGTTATGCAACCCTAGTCATCATCATCATCATCCGAGCGTATTCCCGGTTACATCCTCAGCGGTAACGCTTCAGAGCCCGGGGTCCACTACCTTACCTAGATGATTTGACAGGTTACTGGTTCTTACACAGAGCGACTGCCGTCTGACCTCCGCAACCCAAAGGGTAGACCAGAACCAACTTTTGCGAACCTTGCAATAACCGATACTTAGTCATTTCCCCTGGCTTAGCAAATCCATCCATATAGATATCCATCCACATCTACAGGAAACTTACCCCCTTCCCCCCTTAACTCCCCCCTTTCGGATTTTTTTATGCAACATGTAGTGTAGAATGAAGTCCTTGTGTGCCTTTCAAATTTGATTGAAATCTGTCAATAGATAACGCTACAGCAATTTTCCACCCTTATCCCTGCTATTTCTCCCCCAATTAAAAATCGCAATCGACAAAGAAATTAAAATAAATCAAGAAACTTGTGTGCCAATTTTCGTCAAAAATGGATATTAATGACTTTAATTGGATCATTGAATATAATTTGTAAAAGATTAGAAATGGCGTTATCAATATGTTTTTCAAATTGATTCCTGTGATTCAGTATCACGCGTTTTAGTGTAACCATGTTTTAACTGATATAATATGTGACGTTCCACGGGTATAGTTACCTTATGGACGGTGGCACTTACGACATTGTGTTTATTCAGGCTAAGTTATTTGTCCAAATAGTTTTTCTGAACGTCCTAAGCGCCACCGTCCATAAGGTACCTTTACACGTAGAACGTCACATATATACTCATACTTCCTAAGTAACACAAGCGCACGGGTCTTGAACGTGACAAAGGAAGGCACGTTCGGCATACCACGGAAACACGTTCAAAGGATAGTTTCTTGTTTACTCAGTTACAGCAAAGTTAGTATGTCTCTATCGGTGTTACTATCTATTTAACCCCCGACGAAAAAGAGGGGTGTTATAAGTTTGACGTGTTCTGTGTGTCTGTGTCATCGTAGCTCCTTAACGAATAGACCGATTTCAATGCGGTTTTTGACGTGACAACGTCTAATAACTCGATACTACGGGCTGCATGCACGAAAAAGATGACGTCATTGTCCGGTTACGCTCATTGTCGCGTTTCGCAAGCGAGAGCGCGGCACGAACGAGAGAGAGGCATGATCGGCTCGAGCGATCGGCTCAGTTCGGTTTTGACGTTGTCACGTCAAACTACCGTCCGTAAACCGACTTTACAGACGACCAATTTTTTTTGTTATTAATCGAAAGCCTTATAAGTCGAGATGGTTCTTAGATATGTTTGATGAAAATTGGTTCAGCTGTTCAAAATTTATTGGGGTGAATGCTTGAAAGTCGGGGTTTTTTGTCTGGCAAATAAACTTGTTTACTATTGCATTAATTCCTGGCCTTAAAAAATCTATATAAAACCGATAATTTAATGTGGAGGTCTAATAGAGAGTAATCAAAAACGTATAATGTGTTCTGTTTGATGAAATCAAAGTTTTTCATAAAATGTAGCCGAGACTAGGTAAACATAACTCAGTAATAAAACGAAGAAAATCTATCGTATCTCAGTCTATAATTATCTATGATTTATAATATTAGGTCCTTACATATGAAATTGCCGATTTTCAATACTGGCATTTTTAAAATCAAATATCTTGCGTTTCATTAGGAATTCCAAATTCAAATTTATTTCGAAATAAAGCCAGAAAAATATTGTTTTAAAATTCGTATTTCATTTGTTTTAACATCATTTGTTTGAGTTTCAACATTGCTATAACAACAACTATGGACAAATTGAAAATTCGCGGTATTTACGAATACGAGTTCCACCGTGGCACCAGTGCTGCAGAAACGACTCGAAGAATTAACGACGTGTATGGACCAGGCACCGCTAACGAACGAACGGTGCGTTTTTTGTTTCAACGTTTCCGTTCTGGAAATTTCGATTTAAACAATGAGCCTCGTGGACGACCTGATACTCAAGTGAATAACGAAGAATTGAAGGCGATAGTGGAAGCGGATCCATCTCAAACAACTTCTGAATTAGCAGCAGTCTTCGGCGTAAGTGACAAAACGATACTTATCCACTTGCGCCAAATCGGAAAAATTAAAAAACTCGAAAAGTGGGTACCGCACGAATTGACTGAAGCAAACCAACAAACACGCGTTGCTTGCTGCGTTTCTTTGCTTAATCGCCACAATAATGAGGGGATTTTGAACCGTATCGTGACTTGTGATGAGAAATGGATCCTGCACGGCAATCGGAAGCGATCATCACAATGGCTTGACCCTGGAGAACCGGCAAAACCTTGCCCTAAGCGAAAACTGACCAAAAAGAAGATTCTGGTTAGTGTTTGGTGGACCAGTGCTGGTGTTATCTACTACAGCTTCTTGAGATCAGGCCAGACGATTACTGTAGACTTGTATTGCCAACAAATGCAAACAATGATGGAAAAGCTCGCCATGAAAAAACCGAGACTGATGAATTGCTCTAGCCCACTGCTCCTTCAGGATAACGCTAGACCACACACTGCACATCAAACGATCGCCAAGTTAAAGGAACTGCGACTGGAACCTCTGCGTCACCAACCATACTCTCCAGATCTTGCCCCAACCGATTACCACTTTTTTCAAAATTTTGATAACTTTTTACAAGGAAAAAATTTCAAATCTGATGAGGCAGTCAAAACCGCCTTCAAACAGTTCATAGACTCTCGCTCCCAGGATTTTTTTTCCAAAGGTATCAATGATCTGCCTAAAAAATGGCGGAAGTGTATCAATAACAACGGCGCATACTTCGATTGATTAAATAATAATTTCATTAAAAAAAACTTGTTTCACTTTTTTGATACTGAACGGCAATTTCATATGTAAGGACCTAATATATATTCTGGTACGAGTACCACACACCTTATGTAACTAGTAGCCTCCATCCACCACATAGAAAGTCGGGGTTTCTTAGAATACCTATAATTTTTATTTCCGTGTTTTATTTTTACTCGTAGCTATGTTTCTCAATTCTAGATCTAAGTTTCTGCTTTTTTACTCAATATTGGATAAAACACAGGTCTAGTTTATTTTTACCCGACTACGGCAAAACCAAGGGAAGGGTAATGATTTACTAGGGTTTTATATGAAAACTAAATGACATTTTTTGTTTCAGGGATCTCCGATGTCTAAGGAATACAATACACACGAATCTAATGACAACGTATATATTATCAGCATGCAGTTGGATCTTAAATTTAGCGTTACAAGTAAGTATTTTATTTTACTAAGTAGCTATAGTGATATAGTTATATAAACAAGATATAAGTTTGAAAACCCGGCCAAATACGAGTCGGACTCGCGCATGAACGGTTCCGTCCGTACCATTATCTAAACAACATTAGACACTTTATTTAATATCAAGCAAAAAACGGCAAGAAAAACACGTTTATTGTATGGGAGCCCCCCTTAAATATTTATTTTATTTTTAAAGTTGATATACTTAGTGAATAACTAAGTAAATATCTAAATATTCTGTGAATATTTCAAACGTCTAGTAATGTACTCGTTATAACTAAGAAAATCTCATTCCACTAAACCACTTTTACAGTGTTGATGTCGTTCTGTCTCAGTAATTGAATATAAAAAAGGTTATGACTATAAAATTTCATCTGAATAAAAAACTTAAGGGCTTGTTCTGAACTATAGCTTTCATTGCTTTTAAATGTTTAATAACATTCTACAGCTATATACTAATAATACACTTTGGAATAACCTTTAAAGTTTCAAATATCTCCTTTTATGATACATATAAAGTTTTATGAATATTTTCATTTGCATTTTTTAATCAAGTTTCGATCACCTTGTTAGTATTGGTTTTATTGTTTCTTTTAGTGTTTCTCACGCGATCTCTCCATGATACTCCGCATATCCAGCGCAACATTTGCGTCTCCGTGACACGCAGTTCCTGCTTGTGTCGCTCAAGCAATGGCCACGCTTCACTGCCATATAAAAGGACAGGTCTAATGATGGATTTGTAGACCTGTCCCTTTAACCTAACCGGCATTTTGGGGTCAAAAATGACACCCGTTACCTCCCGCCACTTTGCCCATGCGGCTGATATACGGGCCTTGACGTCGGCATCGATGTCTCCGGACGCGTGAAGTACAGATCCCAAGTATTTATACTGGTCCGTACGCTTGACCAAGTCTTCGCCTATACGTACGGTTTAGGGATCTGTAGAGTTGCAGGCCATGTATTCAGTCTTCGCCACATTTAGCTTCAGACCACCATTCTCAAGTGACTCCCTCCACGCAATTGCGCGTCGCACTAGTCTCCCTCTGTCCGCATCCGCCAGTGCGATATCGTCAGCGTACACGAGCAGCCAAGGGGGATGCTCGTGTGTGTCTCTGATGCTATTCGACACTTCGTCTAATATCACACTGAACAGGTAGGGACTGAGGACCGAGCCTTGGTGTACCCCGACTGTAACGGGAAAGGGTTTGGTGTCACCAACAGCTTTACATTACAATTTAATCAGTGACGTCTACTAATGAAAGTTAGTCCAAAACAGAAAAAAAACGATTTTAAACTTAAGTCTACAAAATAATACGATGATAACATTTAATTCGACGATCTCTATGGCGTAATAGTAAACATATCAGTCCGCCACTTCGGAGGTTCTGGGTTCGATCCCCAGCCAGGGCAAGATGGAAAATGATCATTTTCAAACTTTCCTATGCCTTGGGTGTTTATCTATAAATATATTAATTATAAAATATTGTATCGTTGGGTTAGTATTCCATAATACAAGTTTAAACTAACTTTGGGTCTAACTCAATTAATGTGATTTATCCCTTTATATTTATTTTTATATTGTAGACACGCTCACGCATGTATAGATAAATAAATATAGGGACAAATCACACTGATTGAGTTAGCCCCAAAGTAAGTTTAAACTTGTGTTATGGGATACTAACTCAAGCGATACTGTATTTTATGATAAATACATATATAGATAAACACCCAAGACCCAGGACAATTTCAAAAAGGCCTTTTCCCGACTTGCCCTGGCTGGGGATCGAACCCAGAACCTCCGGATTGGCGAACTAGCGTATTGACCACTACACCACGGAGGTCGTATATACATATGGTTATGTATAAATTTTACATGACTTTATCCGTCTTATTATAAAACGCAGACTAACTTTAGTACTTGGTTTAAACTATTATCCGCCCAAAATGTGAAGTGTGAAGTCAAATATGAAGAAAGATCTTTTTTTTAACCGACTTCAAAAAAAGGAGGAGGTTATAAATGCGTCGGAATCTTTTATGTTTTTTTTATATATGTTCCCCGATTACTTGAGGACGCCTCGACCGATTTGGAAAATTCTTTTTTCTTTCGAAAGGATATACTTTTCAGGTGGTCCCATAGAAATTCTATTAAAATCGGTTGGGTGGTTTGTTTTTTAAACGAAAATAACTAGAAAAATATGTCGTCTAAGTATACAATAGTTTTAATATTAAGCTTTTCAGGTATTGAAGTCGGTTTTTTGTTTTGAAAAAATATCAATAGTTATTAGTCACTGTCAACATCATTTGGATGAATCATGGAGTTCGTTTTGAATGGTCGCAAACGCAAATAGTCTATGTACAAACCCCAATAAAACGCTCATTTCGAAATGTACTCATACGAATGCGGACAAAATCATTTTTTTTGGCTCATCAGGTAGATTATTAAAAAATATTGTTTATTTTTTCCTTTTTTCTGTTTAGCAAATAATGACAAACTGAATCTCATTTCAATTTAAAGATATTCAATACAACAAGAAAGAAATTCAAGAAAGAATCCATTTCTTACATTTGAAATGAAGAGAATTTCCTACGGAATGAACTTGTAGTCGTAGACATGGACAGATTGGCAAAATTGCATTTCATCGTAGCAGGACATTATAAGACGTAGAGCTCGTAGCAAATGTCGTAGCGTACATGCTACGATGTGGCGATATAAGGCGGTGATCCCAATGCACCGCGCACCGTCGCAGAGCGCGGCGCGGCAGATTTTTAACATTGTATGCAAGTAGCTCAGTTTGTATAGAAAACACGCCTACTTCCACTTACTGAAAACTCGTCACCGCGCGGGAGCGTCAGTATATAGAAACCGTGCTCCGCGACTGTGCGCGGTGCAGTGAGATAACAGCCTAAGCCAGTCTATATTATTTTCTTGAGTTGTGATTACTTCTGATCATAGAAAAATAATTAAAAGTTTTTACCCGTTAAATTTGCATTGTCTCAAGTTATATAGTGTGTTTGATTACCAACTACACTTTATTTCACATAGCTTTGTGCGTTTGACGTCTGTCATCTCAGTTCATTTTGTAACCTAAAAACGACTAAAATATACATAATTTTATGACAGATGTCCCACGCATAGTGATATGACTGATGAAATAGACTACATCGATGTTAATAGGCGTGCAGTATAACTACTAACACTAATAATAAATAACACTAATTTCATCAACACTGTATATACTCGTAGGTACTCGTAATCATACGCACCCAAAACCTATTACGTCTAGTTTGTTATGTCTATAGAATTACAAATAAGTATCGATCATAAAACAAACCCAAAGTCCGTCATGTCGTAACAGGCCTATCCTATACCTACTTACATAGTGTAATAAGATAATTTTCAAAAGTTGTATTTCATGCTTGTTTCAGAACTGGTCGGACGAAGCCCAGCAGGACCAGACTTCGTGCATGATACTAGTAATTTGCATGCACTACTTCTATCTCACGAACTTCTTCTGGATGCTCGTTGAAGGTAAGTACATACATAACCGCCTTACAAGCATAATAACCTTTATAGGGTTCATTGAGATAAAAGTTTGTAAGAAGACTCGAAGCTCCTCGCTTGGGTATAAAAAATTATAAAAGGAACCCCTTTGTTATGTAACTTTTGTTCTGTAAAGTACAATTATGTATTTGAAATCTTTGGGTCATTCTTACCGGGTTGTTATAATTTAATTCATTATGTTGTACATAGATAAATATAACTAACAGAAAATCCTGAAATCAACTTATTCCAGATTAAATGATTCGCGAGAATCAATAAAAAAATCAATAGTCATATAAATATTCATGTAAATGAAACTAGTGACAGCTCGAATAATACTGCCTATATTAGACATATTACATATTAAATAAGTGCTACAAAGAGTTATGATACAAAGAGTAATACGTTTAGATAGGTACTTAATCTAACCCTACACTATTGTAAGAAAGTATATCTGACTCATACTCTTATGCCCAGAAATGAGCCGTTGAAGGCTGATGATGATATTAGATATGTCCGAATTCTGGTAGTATGCGATGTCAATAACAAGACTAATACGCAGAGTGCCCTCCAGTGGGCGTCAGAATTATTCTGGAAAAAAATAATATGCGGACAGAAGTGCTATTTTTGAAATCAGGTATTTCCAAACGGGCGCAGATTTGAATTGATCGTATCCGAAGGATTTGCACGAGTAGTCTTGACCACTCGTAATTTTCACACTGCGTTTTTATTTAAATTAAAAAAACCATTGACAAATATATAATATTCCCTGCATAAAACAATATTGATTATCGCTGACACGACGTTTTCAAAAATACGGTGCAATGCATCGGAACGCGAGCAATAAGTTGGGAATATACACGTTTTTTGTTTCGCTGACGATCGTTGAAAAATAGCACTTTAGGCTTGTGTAATTCATTGTTTTCTTGTAACTATCTGACGTAACAATAATAATTTCTGTTATTTACGACTCTTTTGTGTCCCTAATAAAGAATCTCGAATCGTTTTATAAAATACACAGTCAAATGCTCTTTACGCGTCAAATTAGGTTATCCAATAAGACATTTTTTATAAATACAATTTATTGACATCTAAAGATATGGCGCGTCGTTACAAATGGGTTTTCTTTTCGTAGCTGTCACGTGCAGACATTTAATAATATAAGTACTATAAAACTTGCCGATATACCAAGTATTTCGTAATCTTAACGTCATGGTTGAATATTATACATACCTATTGAAATAAGCGATGTTTTCAGAACATGCTGGTCTAGACACACGGTAGGGTTTTAACAAAAATTCGAAAATGGAAACGTACTGGCAGTGAATATGTTTAGAAAAGAGTATTGTTAATGAAATTAGGGATTATACCCGTATGGTTTCGGGTTAGAATAGGACCACTCCATCTCTTCCTGTGGATGTCGTAAGAGGCGACTAAAAGTCAATTCCCAAGGAGGGTTAACGTCGGGCGGCGGCCAGTTGTAAAACTTTTCGTACAAATACATTCCCAAGGAGGGTTGACGTCAGGCAGGCGGCCGGTTGTAAAACTATAGCCAAATCATTTAAACTGTTTCGGCTATTTCTTTTCCATTTTGCAAGGTCTTTGGCATCCTTGGGTGACCATTGACATGCATGATATATTTGGAGAAGAAAAAGCGGGAAAGCGCACCCCTGGCTCCAAAGCAGCACAGCTGAGGATGCAACCAGGAACGCGCTTAGACGTAGAAGAATGAAATTTAGAATTGCACAAATATCGCACGGCGCGAGTAGTGGTGCTGCATACTCGCCGTGCTTCAACCTCTTATTATCTTATAATTGCTATAGGTAGGCTACAAAATAGTTATGGTACTGCTGAGAGTGTATTTGAAAAAGTTACCTTTGTACTTCTATTAACTTCTTATAATTATTATATGCTACAAAAGTGTTATAGAACTGCTGAAAGTGTATTTGAAAAAAGTATAATTAATTACTTCCCATTTTTTCCCTTTTTGTGCGAAATAGGATTTATACTCCTTCCATGCTAGTCTCAAGGAAAGGAAAAACTAAGAATGTACTAGCTTCTTCTCTCCCGCGCAGATCATAAAAGCCGATCGAAGGAATGGGTGAAAATTCTAATCATTTTAACAGGCGATGCGGCTAGCAACCCATCACTATTTTGATTACTTTTCTATCTTCTCACCCACCATAACGCTAAAAGTGGTATTTGGAACTTGCGTCTCTGGGTCTGTCTGCTTAAAGCCGAAAAATCAATGCTCAGTCTACCCCGTTAAGGATAAAGACGTGATAATGTCATCGTCATCCAAACGTATTCCCGGATGCATCCTCAGCTGTAACGCTTCAGAGCCCGGGGTCTACTACATAACCTAGGTAATTTGACGAGGTTACTGATTTTTACACAAAGCGACTGCCGTCTGACCTCCGCAACCCATAGGGTAGACCAGAACGAATTCTAGAATAGGTTTAAACAAACGCTAGATGGCGTTCGGGACCCTCACCTTTTCGTGCCTTCCGAAGCACGGAATCATCTTTCTTTTCGGATAATCAGGTGATTCAAGCCTGCAATATCCTAACCAGACTGGAAACAACTTTTCACAAAGTATGCTTCCCAGTGGGATTTGAACCCATGACCTCCGGATCACAATGCAAACGCCTTGACCACTGGACTACAGAGACAGTCGACAGAAAGACGTGATAATGTATCTCTACGTAGGATTTATAAAATAAATAAAAGCGGCCAAGTGAAGTCGGACTCGCCCATGAAGGGTTCCGTAGCAGCAAGTAACATAATATAAAAGTTCTATAGGTAAATTGCGGTTAAGAATTATGACGTATTAAAAAAAAAACTACTTACTAGATCTCTTTCAAACCAATTTTCGGTGGAAGTTAGCATGGTAATGTACATCATATATTTTTTTTAGTTTTATCATTCTCTTATTTTAGAAGTTAAAGGGGGGGGGCTACATTTTACCACTTTGGAAGTATCACGCAAACTATTCAATTTAGATAAAAAATTATATTAGAAACCTCAATATCATTCTTGAAGACCTATCCATAGATACTCCATTTGTTCTCCGTTCCAAGTATGGGGAACCCCAAAATTTATTGTTTTTTTTCTATTTTTGTGTAAAAATCTTAATGCGGTTCACAGAATACATGTACTTACCAAGTTTCAACGGTATAGTTTTTATAGTTTCGGAAAAAAGTGGCTGTGACATACGGACGGACAGTCAGACATGACGAATCCAAAAGGGTACAGTTTTTTGCCATTTGGCTACGTGTAACGATTCGCAAATTCGCATTCGTTAATTTCATTCTCAAATAATTTTTATCACATATAAAGCTGGAATTCGATTCAATAACTCCTTGTACTTCCTCATAGTCAAAGATTCATTGTTCACTCGTTCCCAGGAACTGTTTATCAAATAAGCAAAGAATTGACCGTAGCTCCGTCCTATTCTATAACGTTTGGGCTGTCCCTTTACAAAGTCATAAACATTGTTTTTAATGGAGGCGGCGAAGCACAAAAAAAACTTAAACAAACAATTCGCCAGATTGCAAGTTTAGTGGGTGCAGAGTAAATTATTACTGTGTGAAAAGAATTCGTAATCGTTCACAATTTTGAGTCTATTTATAGACCATCCGTTTGTTTATATAATTTCACTATATTTTATATTAAATTGCAATATTTATGATGTATGTATGTATGGTCATACATAATTTCGAAAAGCATCTGAGTTCAATTTTGTATGGAAAATGATAAGAAATCATTATCACGTCTTTATCCTTGACGGGTTGGACAAAGTCCATGGCCGTGGGACCCAAGGATCACGTTTGCCGTAATGATGGATGCTAGGATGAAGAGAGAAATCAAAATAAATAAATAAAGTACAAAGAATTTTGTACAATATTATGTTAATTAAATCTAGGTCACAGATAAAAATTCTAGATTGTCTGAGTTCGTTCCTCAGCAAAGAAAAATCAAAACAAAACAAACTTTCGTTATGTTTTGAAATAACTATAAAGTTTATACATAATTTGTTTGTAATGGTCAGTTTACACTGAGTTTCTTAGTATTTTTCCTTTGTCAAAATAAAAAAAGGAAATTATGTTATATTGTAATCAATTATTCTATTTATTTTCATACAACACCTTGTATGTTCTTATATAAATCTATTACATAAATATTACATACAAGGTTGACATTTTACTTCATTAGTTAAAAGAGAATGGACAGGGCTCTGTCGGAGCGTTGAATTGAAAAACGTAAGCCGAACTCCGGCGCACGAGAAATGTAGGTCACCGTTCCTTATCACTGGGACTTGGCTAGGGCAGTATTTTAGGGGCATTTAAGGGTGGCGCCCTGATTTGGAATAGAAGAAAGTATTTCTGCTTAGAGAAATAGAATAAAGATAGATATTTTATTATTATTTATCAATGTAACATTAGTTGCACTATAATCTGTGTATGGTTTTATAAGTGAAATCATATATAAACTCCTTTAATTTCTACATTTATATACTTTCTAATAAACTATTATTTAGATATATTTTAATATATATTTACTTTGTCAAAATGATGGGTAAATATATTTATTTTATTCATTAATCATTAATGTTTCACTATTCATATAATTTTATATGAAGTGAAAATAAATTTAAAAACTTTTATCTAGACATATCTAGATTTGATTTATCAATTTACAAAAAAAAACATAATAAATTTATTAAAAATCTACATTCGATCACCCAAACTGATGTTGCCTAGGACTGGTTGCGTCATTGTTTTTGCAAACTACCTGGAATTGGTTTGAGGCGGGATTCAGCGGGCAGCGAGCTTGTTGGGTTCGAGTTCCGGTTTTATATGCATTGCTAGTTTTGTAAGAACATAGTTTCGTTTGTTCACTTTAGAACAGGCAATGTATGTATACAATTAAGTTTGAATGCAGTTTTATGATGGCATTCTCATTTCGGGGTAAGGTTCCTTTCAACGGGACTGGTAGACGGGAGACGAAGGGGTATTCATCATCGGGCGGCCTAGGCGTGCAAACGTTCTGTAGGGAGATGGAGATTTTTACGTCGATGTAATTTTTTTACTCAAGAAAGAAGAAGTCATGAAGAAAAAGTGTGGGGAAACGAGAGTTTGACAAAATAGGTCGCTTTATCTTTCTCGCGGTGTCCCTTGATTGGTTTTAATTAGGAATATAATGGTAAAATGTATTCCGAAATTAAAATCTTAGATTGTTTGAATTTTTGTTATTAATAAATAATTTAGTTTGTCCCTAGTAAATTTTAATAAGTTTAATTAATCGTTTTGGTTTAAAATCAGTGCCAATCGTTTTAATTTCAAGAGGTGAGGTGTTCGGCAGTGAATTTTCAGAGATTCTATGTCGTTCAATTTCGTCTTTTGATGTCAATGATTTTGGTGTAAATAATATTTTAATTTTAATATTTTGAATTTTGTTTCTATTTGGGGCTTAATGGTCAAACTCATCGTTTATTTCTATTTCATTTGGTCTCGCTAACCTGAGGGCTCTCTAAAGAAATAGAAATTCTAGGTAAAATTTCCAGATTTGTAGTGGGTCTGGCAGGATTGGTTTGTTTCAAAAACAATTCTGTGTTAGCTACTGGTTCTAGCAATCTGAACTGGCAGTCCTAATTAGACGACGATCCGTAAGTCGATGGGTTGTGAATCCGCTTTAGTGCTGCAAGAATTAGTTGCTAGAATTATCCAATTAGCTTGGTTAGTATTAGACCAGTCTAGACTCCCCCTTCCCTATGGAGTTGTAGATTGGAACCGACGGGCGATAGGTAGGTCGGCTGACCCAGGCCACTCCGCGAAGTCGTTAGCAGCTAGGGGAAAAAGGACAGTTTAGTTCTAATTCCACCACACACCAGAGTAGGATTCTCAAATTAGGATTTGTAGGCAGGTAAATTATAGCTCAGGGCGAGAGAAACTCTCTCAAAACTTTTAGCTTTAGCTTTAGGGAACTTTCTCTTACACCGGAGACTGTTCGATACCTAGGTACACTAGAATTGATTCTTACACCGGAATCAATTCCAACACACACACACACATTTAGTGGGAATGGGGTAGTCTTTTACACAAGTAGCTTTAGCTTTAGGGAATTCAGGGACCGTTAGGTTAGACTAGGAATTACATTAACTATGCCAGCAGTTAGTGTAAAATAATTTTAACAAAAATATCTTCATTAACTATAAAATATGATTGATTTGTTCAATAGAACGAAACTTCAATTATTGTTAAATAACTTTAACCAATTTATGTTCATAAACTATGAACAATTTCTAGTTTGTTCAGTGGAACAATTTGATTTGTCTTAGAAATGCTGAGACATGAATTCGGATAAATCTGAATTACTTCATCAATTATTTGTTTGGACTTATCTGGATGAGAAATGTACTGTCATAATTTTTGGGTGATGCAAAGCAAGCCCTGGCTAATTATCTTTATGCAAAAGCACAAGAGAAAGGCCATATTCTTCGTTTGTGATGGTGCAAATCAAGTCGGAAAAGTCTGAATTATTTTATCATTTATTTGGATTTGACTGGATGGGAAATGTAGTCTCACATATTGGGTGATGCAAAGCAAGCCCTGGCTTTTTATCTCAATGTTGATTCACGAGAATAAGGCCATACTTCGTTTGTGGAGATGCAGACCTGTTCGGGAAAATCTAGATTTATTTCATCAATACGTTCCTTAGCACATGTAGAAATCATGTTTGGAATGTGTCCTTGGTTAAAAGGATTTATATGAGAAAACCAACAATTTTGGAATTATCCGAACTGCTTTGGAGTCAAGGCAAATCCATGACATGTTTGATTAATGTCCGCTGAATGAACTAAGTCTTACGACTTATAACTTAGCATTCTGATTAAGAGTGTCCTACCTATTATAATTTGATCTTTCAAACATGGAAAATTAATGTTGAATTGATACTATTTCTTCAGAGGAACTTAGTTGTTCGAAACAATTATATATTTATATTTTTAGTTTCTTCGGAGACTAATCTATGGTTTTAGTAAAGTATACTTAACCATTTACCTATTCAACTATTATAAAGATAGCAGATTATATATCTTGCTTTGATCATTTTCTACTATATTATTTTAATATCATTGATATTAAACAGTTCTTTCATACATGGCAAAGGCATGTGGAACTGATAAATTCTCCATACAAAATACCTAGAAGGTAATACTTCTAATTTAAGAAAATATTGGTTGCGAATATTTGGTTTCTTTGGAAGCTAAATTATTGGTCTATTTATTTATTGAATTGAATCGTATTGACAAAATTCTACTCTGTAAGATTTATTTATAATCTGGAATACCTTCTAACTATATCTATTTGTAAAGCCTAAGGTTTTATAAATACTATATTTATCATTGGTCTAACTAAAATACATTTTACGATCAATTCGAATATTTTATCAACTATAATAATTTCTATTTATTTAAATATTAAATAGAAATTGAATGAAGTACTAACTTAGGTAAATAGTGTTTAAATCTAACACATCAATAGTAGCGGATTGTAGGTACGTTGTATGATTTGACCTACTACTACTACTACTACTGACAAGACAGACTACTTATATTGTTGAGTAGTATACTCTTAAAGTATTTAAGGTACCAACCGATTTGAAGTAATGATTAAAATCATAGCTCAGTCCGGAACTATGTATAAATTACAGGTTCTGATGCGGTTGATATCGCTTGGCAAGACTTTACTTGCGTCCTCTTCTATGTCTCTAGCCAGTAAAGGCTCATTAAACTTAAATATATTTGTATAACAAATATCTGAGCACTATATTTGCTGTCCCAAGGCAGGGAGGATGCCCCAGTCATTTGGATGAATCCTACTGAGGTAGCGGCTGGCGGAGCTGCCTCTTTTAGCCATATAAAAATAATGCTGAGCTTTTAATTCATTATATCTATATATTTTATATACATAGATATATCTACATATTTATAAGGCGAAACATACTTCAGGTCAAATCAAACTAAGAAACAAACTTTAAATATAATGTAAATTTTGATTATATAAATCTCTATAATACTTATATTATTTAATACATAATAAAATAAACACTATTCAGTAATTACTAAAAATCAACCATATTAAATAAACTATTTACTCCAAGAATTTAAACTACAGTTTCCTGTTATTCATTACTAAAGCTAAAGTCAATTACGCTATCGATTTTCTTAGGACTTTTATAAAACACTAGGAACTCTAAAAAACTATATAACAACAGTTTTCCTCAAATTTTATACTAGGATTTATATCATCAACTACCTATCTCAAACACAAATAAACAATAAATTTACTAAATATAATTTAAAGGTGTTCATATTAGTTTGTCAGTAAATAATCTTAAACCTAATAAAATGTAGTTAATTTTATAGTATATAAAAATATATAATAAGTAGATAAATCAAACGTGTTACAGCTGAATTTAGGTTACTATTCTGAACAACTTGGGTCCGCCATTAGATAATTACAGCCAATACACTAATCAGTCACAGCCATGTTCAGGATGATACAGATGATACAGATAACAAGATTTTAAAATAATAGGTTTGTTAGTATCCAGATAGTTATTTTTAGTTAAGTTCTAGATAAAACTTATAGCATAATAGGTTTTTAAAGACTAAAATAATAAATCATTTGCTTATTAGGACATATAGGTATTATAAGTTTTGTTCTAGACTCTAGTACCTAGGTCTTCTAGGTTCGGTTTAACTAAGTAAGTTAAGTAAGCAGAAAAAAAAATAGAATTTTAGTAGGTAGGTTAGCCGTTTGTTACATACGGAACCCTAAAAATGTTATTAACAAACACGTAGGTGTATAAATACGACGATATTTTTATATGACCGTACTCATGTCATTCGTATGTCCCAAGTTTAACGTTAATCGTGGCCATTAAATAACTTGTGTCGATATTTTATTACTGCAGAGTAAAGTACGGTCGTTGGTACTCGTAGTTGATTTACTGACTGTAAGTTTCAGCCATGTAACAAATAAACAGCTCGTTTGTTTCTCCTTTATAGTCTAAGAGGTGACGGGATTTTTCATAACGATCATGGATACGGTTACATTTACTTTTATGGTTTGTAGAGTAGTCCCCTAATGTAAATGATGTCAGTCTGTTCGGTTTCGCAACAGTGCAGTGACTTGGGCGCATCAAAGCTCTGAAATGCAATCACTGAGAACCGGCAGACATTTTTATTCACAACAAATGTGTATGTACGTACATGCATAAGTGGTAGTTACAATAATAAGTCAATATTATAAGCGTCACACATTTTACCATTTCAGGCATGCAAAAATATTTTATTTTCCTATTTAAACTATAAAGTGCAATTAAATTATTCATAATTTTATTTTGATAAATATACAAGCTTTAATTTAATTTTCTTATTTGTCAATTTTTAAATGATAATTGACTAGCTGTTATTATCTGTCAAATAACTGAACTCCTGCACTGAATATTTATCTATTAGACATTTACGTAATCTCGTCTTGAATAATGTTAAAGGTTATTTAATAAAGTCATCCGGCAATTTGTTATAGATTTGAATAGTAATCGGATAACAGCTTTCAGAGTATAGGGTGGTATAGGGCTGTATACATCCTGGGCAACACTAGTTCATTAGGGTATCTCTTACGGTGAGAAATTATAACCTCACATTTTCTTTTAAATAAATCTTGATGTGTTTTTACAAAATGACACATTTCGTAGATGTAAATAGATGGTAGCGTTAACAAATTCAATCTCTTAAAATTGGGTTTACAGCTTGTTCTTTGCGATACATTGCATATATATCTTATGCAATTTTTTTGGGCCATAAACGCCCTGTCAAAATCCATTGAATTTTCCCATACTACAATCACATAACGCAAAAGAAAAGCTACATATCCATGATAGGCTAGTAATGCTGTTTTCGCGTCAGTTATTTTGACAAGCCGCCACAGAGCATACGAAAAGCTATTTAGTTAATTTGCGGAGATGCCATATTTTGAATATGTACTAAAGCCGACCATTTCTCTGATCGTTTTTTTTCGCAACAATGAAGCCTCTTGTAAGCGCTATAACTCAAAGTTGCAACCACTGAGAGCAGGCAGACCGACATCATTCACATTAGGGGACTCTCTACAACCCATTAAAGTAAATCTACCCGTATCCATGATCGTTATGAAAATTCCCGTCACCTCTCAGTCTATTAAACTTTATTTATTTATTAAATATTTATTGACCACAATGGTACAAAAGGTGGACTTAATACTAATGCATTCTCTATCAGTCAGCCTTTAGGAAAAACAGAAAAATTATATCTTTATGTTTTGTTTACAGCTCTATTGTCGCCTTTGCTTGTAGACACAGTACAATTCACATTGTTCTCAGGTCTGGACAGTTTTCAGTAGAAGTAATTTAGGTACATGCTAGTTTAATGAAAAATTGTACAACAATACTATTCGTGTATTATAATTTTTCGGTTTAAATTATTGGTCCTTTAGCTATAAGATTAGATAAAACTTCTATAATGCACACAATTATTAAAAGTAAATTAGAAATAAAATAGGTACGAAAGCGGTCTTATCACGTAAGCGATATCTTCCAGCCAACTTTTGGATATATGCAGACTATTTAAAGAATTGGGGGAGTTGGCGCAGTTTGAGTACCTTTGACAAGTTAAAATGTAAAAGAATATATACAAATAGATGATAAAATGTAAGTAAGTATTATTAGGTGGCAGTGGTAGTACCCCCCTGACTGCAACAGTGTTTTGAAAAAGCCGCTACCTAGCCAGTGAGACCGAAAAGTATATATTATCTATACTTTTGACAGTAATAAAGAACACATACATATAGTTGTCAACACATAGTTGTCATCCTCACCGTTGTTTATGTTTATTCTACCGCCCTCAGTGTATAATTTAATGTTTTTTGAAAAACAACCGTTTGTTTCAGGTCTTTATCTTTACATGCTAGTTGTAGAAACTTTCACCGCTGAAAATATCAAGTTAAAAGTTTACGCCACCATCGGATGGGGTAAGTACTAGATGTTATAGATACTTATTTCTTCAAATTTATTTCTGATTATACAGGTTGATTTTGAAACACAGCTATATTGAAATATTGGAATCAGAACGCTAATAGAACACAAAATAGCAAGAAAAATACTCGTAATACTTTTTTTTACTATTTTTCATTAGGAAAAATCCCCACATTTGCAATACATGGCTAACGTAGTATTATTAGTGTCGATGACCTCGCTATCGCTCGATTCCTCCGTATGACCGCCCCGCACCCTTCCCGCGGCGGCGCGCGGAGAGAGCGATCATATGTCGGTCGGTATCTCTGCGATTGGGAATTTGCCGTACAACTGTGTTGTGGGCTTTTATCTTTGGTTTTATTATGAAACAAGGTAATCGTAAGAGAACATGTAAATTTTATTTAGCGCATAGAGTACTTTCCTTGAATATAGCTCAGAGGGTCAAAATCATCCTCTATAATACTTATAAGGGTAATACAGGGTAATTTTGAACCTCGTAGTATTCTAGTAAAGTATTTTTCAAGACAAATAAAATATACATAGTCTGTGATATGTATCTTGTTTCATAATAAAAATCAAAGATATCAGTCGACAAATGCATTCTAAAAATCTTCTATTTAATGTCACCGCCCACTACCGAGTGGCAGGCGGCTGGCCAGCGGGGCCAACGACCACGCATAAAGTTAGTAGGTTAGCCATTTATTAGAAACGTGGGAGAAAAATTGTTAGTAAAAAATAAGTCCTTTTTTCTTCCAGTTTTGTATTCTACCTTATTAATGATACGGATTCTAAAATTTCAATATACAAAATTACAACATTACAAAGGTACAAAATTAACCTATATTTAACCTATAAAATTATAACAAAAAAAAATAACCTATATCATACGAACTTGATTTAATTCTTTGGTAGTCGTTAAGTTTGTGATTTAAATATAGTAAAATATGTAGTCAAGTATTAACTTGACTACATATTTTACTATATTTAACTCACAAACTTAAAATCTATTAAGATTAAAATTCATTCAAAATAATTAATACCCTCAAAATCCAATTAGTCTTAGTTAAAAGAAAACTTTGCGGCTGACTCTCATTAAAATTTAGTAGAAGTAAAACTTATCGCGAACATTATTGCTTCTTTCATTGTTTTATCTTGCTCGTTATTTATTTTTGTAATTATTTCAACAAGTCATTTAACGTGAAATATTGTCTTTAATTGTAACGTTTATTTTGTTTTGAGAACTTGGAAATTTTATTTGTTCTAGTCGATAAGATTCTTTGAAACCGTTCCACAATCGTTAAATGTAAATAAACAATAATATTTTATTACTTGTGTCTTTTTTTCTAAAGAAGTTGAATATTAACGACCTTCATATCGTAGTGATTAACACGCCACTTCTGGAAGTTGGAAAACGGTATTTTTCAAATTGTCTGGGGTCTTGAGTGTTGACCTATATATGTATTTGTTATAAAATATATTATCGTAGAGTTTGCATCCCATAATACTTTAAAACTAAGTTTAAGGCTAGCTCAACCAGTGCGATGTCTCCTTACCTTTTTATTAATTTATAGAGGTCAACAACTAAGTTTGCTTGCGCCATATTGCGGCACTAAATTCACCATTTCATCGTCCAAAACATTTGTTAATTGAAGTTTTAGCTCAATCAAATGGGAAGTAAAGGTCTCATTTAGCTTACAAGCTTCGATAACAAATACACAAACAATAAGACAGGAAACTAAAGAAAAGCTTATCAAATGGTCGCGACATCATTTTCGTGTCTACAAACTCATTTGTCGACCCTAAATAAAAATAACAGTAGTCCCGTACATACAGATTTGTAAGAATGAAATATTTTACAGGTGCCCCAGCTGTCTTCATCACTATATGGACGATATCAAGGTGTTTTGTCACTATAATGCCGTCCACGGGACCTGATGGGGTATGTTTTTCTTTTCATTTATAAAATTGGGCCCGTACCACCCTGTAGTTTGAGCCTTTTTTGTTGATTAATTAAATTTTCGGTTGGAAATATTGTCTAGGTTTACTGCGGCTTCGAGTTTAGTTTTTTTAAGGACATTCCTGTGAGGTATTTCACCTCTCAGGTTCTATAAAACGGCTTTTAGTTACCTCAAATCCGTTTCTAGGTTCTCGAGTTCTCCAGAACAAAAATATTGACCCTTAAATAGTGTATGATGCTATTTATTTATTTAAACTTTATTGCACATATAAATGTACAAATGGCGGACTTAACGCCATATGGCGGTTTCTGCCAGTCAACCATTGGACCAAGTTGAAAAAGGCACTGATTTAAAGAGGCAGTTGTAAATAGCAGTTTTGGTAAGTTAAAAATTATAAATGGCATGTTTAATAACTAGTCCAGCAGTTAAAACTAAGCAGTTAAGTAAACAAAAATGAGTTATAAAAAATAATGAACTAGATCAGTGAATATATAATTGAGCAGGAAAATAATTAAATGGGCGGTAAAAAAAATTGAACGAGTGGTTTTCCCTAACCTAGTGAAATGGATAAAACCGACCTAGCACTCGCCGGCCGCTACCGCGGCAAGCTTGCTTCGCTCGCTGGGCTCGTGCATGTGTTGGTCGCAGTTCTAACCTAACCTAACCTATACGTTTTCCCTAACCTAGTAAAATGAATAGAACTAATATGATAAAATAACCGACTAATTATTTTTTTATTACTGTTCATGTATTACTGTCGCAATAATTAATCAACTGCCATAAAATTAAATAACTGCTCAATATGTTTTTCGACTGATCATAATAACATCTCGAATATTTAAATAACAGCTCAAAAAATTAGTTCCCGTTGAAAAATAATATCGGTGGTGTGACAGAATGTGTAAACGAAATTGATAAATATAAATACTACAAGAATAAAATAAGTGGTAACTGTAGCAGTGCCTATATTCATTTTATATAGGTATGTTAAAGTCATTGGATCAAGTTGGAAAATAATATAGGTGGTGTGACAGAATGTGTAAACAAAATTGAAAGATATAAATACTACAAGAATAAAATAAGTGGTAACTGTAGCAGTGGCAGTTATTTTATATAGAGGTGTTTTTAAGCCGTGTGGTTCCTGGAATAGAATAGGACCACTCCGAGTCTTCCCGTGGATGTCGTACAAGGTGACTTGAGAAACACGCTGAACAATGCTTATAAACATCAATGAGTCCTCTCCAACCCGTGTGGCCAGCGTGGAGAGTGTAGGCCAAATCCTCTGGCTACTCTGGCTAAGTATGGCTCTGTAGTACAGAGAGGGTCGTGCTTCTGCAGTGGAGGCTAAAAAAGACCTGATGATGATGAGAGGTATGTTTTAGGGTTGGATCTCATCTATCAGCACGAAACAGCACTTTCCTATGTTGGTATCCTTTTCTGTCGCTCTAGCAAATGACGCTTCTGAGCGACAGAAAAGGATAGCAGCATAGGAAAGTGCTGTTCCGTGCTGGCAGATAGATGCGACCCAACCCTTCGGCATTTAATTTTGCTTGTGAGGTATTTTTACCATCTGGCTTTTTTAAATTTAGCATGTTTAAAATGCATATAACGCTCTAATATTCCTTTCTCACATCTAAACTATATGCAAAGTTCAGCTAACGAGTTTAAAATATGCTGCCGGCTTTCGACATACGGGCGTTCCTACGCAAGTTTACAGTCGCCTTAGTTTTGAATAAACTTGACGAATTTTCCGTAACTTTGCACACGCCTCACCCGGGCTTAAACCTCAGCTTAATTACTTAATCATGAATAATAATTCAGAGATTATCTTTTATGCGGTTGCTAGCCGCATCGCCTATATGATTCGCATTGCCGCCCATTCCCTCGATCGGCTTCTACAATCTGCGCGGGAAGAGAAGCAGCTGGTACATTCTAAGTTTTTTCTTTTCTTCCAGACCAGCATGGAAGAAGAAAGTGGAAAAGAAATTAAAAATCAAACGAACTTACCAAGTGAAGTTTGATAATAAATTGTGTATTACAGATCACAGATTCATTCTTTGCGATTTATGGTTACATTTTTGAATAAATGAATGCAACTGTGATACACAATTTATATGTATCTCTGTGTGTTTGCCTATTAAAGACGAATATGTTTATTTTTTTTAGTTGGCGCTAGCAGGTGAATCGAAAATGTGTACGTGGATGCACGAGCACCAAGTAGATTGGATACACAAAGCTCCTGCTCTCGCCGGACTCGCACTCAACCTGTTCTTTCTCATTAGGATAATGTGGGTAAGTCAGTTTGTATTATGTCCCCTTAGACGTGCATATAGCCCTTTGTGATTGTAGGTTTTCGCGGTCACAATGGCTATTATTAAGTTACGGAACTTACCGAGATTAATTTTGAGTCGGGCTTTATATTGCGGCGATGTTACAGAGGCCACGGTCATAGACAGACTGATGAACTGCTGGTGAATGATGAGCTGTCATGTTACTAGAAATTAAATAAGTTTTCATAATAAAAAAAATTTTTTGTACAAGCTTTTATTGTGAGACCAAAGGTCCTGTCAACACAAAAGAACAAGCCCACACTCAACGAGGTTGCGTCGTATTATGACAGAGTTATTTTTGCCACCTTCCAGCTCCATCATCAGGTCAGCTCCAAGTCATCATAATATTGCATTGTCACGCAATATCCATATGCGCGCATAATTTCAGCTCAATCGATTGAAGATATGTGCTTCAAAATTGAGTTGCAAGATTCCACCCGAACAAACATACATTGCAAGTTAAATAAAAGCTTGTAATAATAAAAGCTTGTAAAAAGTAAACTATTACACCAGAGTACTTATCGTGTGCGATTAAGTATAGGTTCATTGCTTGTCTTATAATGAACAATCTTAACGTAATCTTTCAAAACACGCAATGTAGCGGCTTTAGTCTCGTAATATGAATAAATCATTTAGCTCTAAGATACCTTTTAGTTACTTGAGAATAAGGTTAAAGGATATTGCGACATAAACAAGTACAATATATTTGTCCTATACTCTGACAATCGATTAGTGAGTGCGAAAATCGCTATCAAGACTAAAATGCCCTTTTAAATTTGTCAAGTAAGTCGGTTCTCCAGGTTTATTTATTATATTTAGAGATGCTCTTCATCTATTTTTAGGGTAACTGGAAATCAAAAATAATTCCACAAAGTTGTGGCTGTTAACAAATTAAAACCTCAAAACAGGAAAATCATTGAGTATTCAAGTTAAATTTATTTAAACTGGGTTATCCTTTTATACAATCCGTTATTCAAAAACTCTCCTAATTAACAAAGCGTGATAACTGTTTTAATTTTAGCAAAATATATCTTTTGAAAGGAAATTTCTTTGCAACGGCCGATACAAGGGGGAGATTGTAAGAATAAGTTTTAATGAGGAGGGTTTCTTAACCGTTCGTTTTAAATAGACAACAAGTTATGAAACTTATTTAAATATTAATGGAACTAGGTACCCGCATAGTGTGTACCTACTCTAATACTCTTTTAGTAAATTTAAATGGAGAAAAGCCCATCTTTTCTAACAACAAATGGTATAATAAAACATGGTATTTATTCTCTTTCCGTGGCAGCTGAGTCACGTGATCACGTGATTGGCCCAAGAATACGTAATAAGAGTAAGATTACGAAATTCATGACATTCATTCAGACATTCCTAAAAATACTACTAATTTAAACAAATGACAAGCCTAATTCTTTTGAATGAAGACTAAGAAATAATATTTTTAATGAAGAGACACCTTTATTGCCTCCTACATAAATATTGCTACATTTCCACACTAAATCTTAGAAGCGTGATATCTTGATGGATGGAGTACAAGCATCTTAAGGGAGGCCGCATATTATCAGAATCTTTCTATCAGAAAATTTCTGACGGCCGCTGGTACCAACATCGCACACCAATCTTTCTGTCAGAAAATTTCTGTCGACCGCTTGTACCACATCGCACACCTATTTTTTTTTTCTAAACAATTTTACGGCTCTGGATACAAGTCCTTTATAGCCTATCTTTAATTTTGTTCTTTATTCTTAATCCTAACCTAACCTAATTCTAACAAGTTACAATCAAAGAGTGGTGTAGGCCTTTGACTGCTTCAAGGGAGCTTCTAGCGACAAATCTGTACGAGTCCACTGGTTTTCATAGACGACTGAGTGGCGGACGACGCCCACACAGTCCGCAAAACAAATATCACTACAGTCGTACTATGACTGTCCACTTCAACTATTTTACACATTGTTCATGAGCATGAGCATTTATAACACCAAACAACACCAATTTCATATTATAAAGTCCACTAAAATCAATTTGCAAAATAATTTAAAGCAAACCCCAACCGAACCCCTTGACTTCCCGCCAAAAACTCCATCGCACACCTATCAGAAATTTCGATCTGTCGAATTTGAATTTAGAACGCGGCTCTATTGTTGCTAGCAATAGAATAAAATATCGATAGTCTATCGATGCTATCGTGGCCTTGGAAAACAATAAGAATATCGATAATATTGATAGTTAGATAGATAACTGATGCGTTTATCTAGAGAAATGATGAAAAAAATGACCTTATAAAAAACGAAAATTAATTAAGAATGGCTAAAAGGCTGATGCCAAACGCCGTAAACAATAAAAATAAATATATAAAAAAATAACTGATGTGAATTTCTGATGGCGGGCGGGGTCTAGTACAAAATATATGTCCCCTCTCAGTCTCACATTCCCTCCGTGATTGCGCCGGCCGCACATTACAATTTTATTTCTGTCAGAATATTTTGGACGCCCGCCGGAACCGGAAGGCACCCTGCCCATACATTTTGTTCTAGACCCCGCAGACTATCAGAATTCAAGCGTGTCTGACATCCGATAGAATGCAGCGTACACATAGCGGATGCATTGTATCTGACGTCAGAATTTTCGGATCAGAATTTCTGACGGCACGCTTCCCATACATTTTGCTAGACCACGCACACCTATCAGAAATTCGCATCAGTTTTTTTTTTATTTTTTTTTTATTTTTTACGCTTTTGCCATCAGCCTTTTAGTCATTTATATTAATTTCCCTTAATTATAAGATAAAATTTTTCATTCTTTCTCCAGATATACACGTACTCATTCTGTGCAGGGCACAATAAGATTTAGAGTAAAATAATCATGATAACAAATAATTATTACATAAACGGGCAAGTGCGAGTCGGACTCGTACATGAAGGGTTCCGTACCTCCGTACAATGTTTTGAAACACAAAAAAACACGTTTTTGTATGACGACCCCCTTTAATTTTAACTTTTTTATTTTAAGTATTTGTTATTATAGAGGCCATAGTAATACATAATCTGTGAAAATTTCAAGTATCTAGTTAATGCCATTATAAAGATCTAGTTAAAAACGCTGAAAAAACACGTTTTTTGTATGGCGACCCCCTTTAATTTTTAACTTTTTTTTTTCAGCATTTGTTGTTATATATAGCGGCTACAGTAATACATAATCGGTGAAAATTTTAAGTGTCTAGCTATTACGATTTAAGAGATAGAGCCCTGTAACAGACGGACAGACAGACAGACGGATAGAAGGACAGACAGCGGAGTCTCAGTAATAGGGTCCCGTTTGCACCCTTTGGGTACGGAACCCTAAAAAACAGTGGACGTTATGCGGCTGAAATGATGATGATGATTAAAAAAACAAATAAACCCGACTGCGTGATAAAACAGCAGGACTTACTACCTATGCCTAGGAGACAACCGGACATACGCATGGCGAAGCGATGTCATATGTTGTTTTTATAGCATTTCTAATTTCATTTAAACAAATAAGCTGTATATATTTTTGTAATCCTTGATTAAAATCCTTTTATTTCCCACTACCAATTACATTCTTACTCGATGAAATTTGAAAAGATTGTTCTTGCCGCGCATTTTGACTGCAAAACTCCGCCATTTTAATTTTCAATAACTTTAATATAGCCTATAACACTAGTGGTTAAGACAAATCTAACCACGTATATTTTTTTAAAATCGGTTTAGCCGTTTAGTAGTTACGAGAGAACATAGAGTCGGACATACATACAAGTCAAACATTAACCTTTTTGGCTTTGCCGCAGTCGGGTAAAAATAAAATTATCGTCATCCATTTTGTTTTTTTTTTCATTACTTTTTGTAAACCTAAGAGTATTCCGACCTTTGATTCCTTGACCTTTGATGAAAAAGTCAGATTCGCCGGAACTAAGTTTCAGGAGTGCTATTTTTTTTTATTCAGGGACTCACATTACGAATGGTTTGCGCGAGTGTTTCCAAACGGGCGCATTTTTGAATTGATCGTATGCTAAGGATTTGCAACGAGTGGTCTGGACCACTCGTAATTTTGACATTTGTAGCGAATTGCGTCGGAACTGATTCTCCATGGAACGTTTCTTTGACATTTATCAAAGAAACGTTCCATGGAGAATCAGTTCCGATTTACGCGGTTTTTTTTATTTTTGTTGAAATGTTTAGAAAACCATTGACAAATTTATAATATTTTCTGCGTAACACAAAATAAATTATCGCTGACACGACGGTTTCAAAAATACGATGCAACGCGTCGGAACGCGAATGGTGACTTGGGAAACTACACGTTTTGTGTTTCGCTGAGTCCCTAAATGAAAAATAGCACTCCTGATAGTGTGCGGGAGTACAATCAGCGGACGTCAGAATTTTCTAACAGAAAATTTCCTGTAATATGCGTCCGAAATTCTGATCAGAAAAAACTCTGACGTCCGATAGATTGCATCCGAAACCAGAATCTATTGTCAGCCACGTCTGAATTCTAATAGTATGCGGGGTCTAGAACAAAATGTATGGGCAAGGTGCCTTCCGGTGAGCGTCGAATTTTTCTGACAGAAAGATTCTGATAATATGCGGCCGCCCTAAAATGAACACTGGCAAACTAACTAAAGAAGGGATCAAACAACTCATTGATCCCAAGACGTTGTTCTAGCAAAGTCCTAATTATACGAAGTCATTGACAGTATAATAGTAAAACTTTGTCTTGTAAAACTTGTTTACATGCCATTTTGCATTTCAATTTAGGATAATTTATTCAAATGAACCACTTGTAGAATGGTTGTTGTGTACTAGTTTTTGTAATTACTTAAACAATTTTTTTCAAAACTCAAGTGGGACGTTTTTGTTAGATTTTCATGGGTGTAAGTGGCCAGCACTGGTATCAGATTTTTCAAGCTGCCTAAAGCAGCTGACATAACTTGACGACTGCCATACCACGATGACAGCCGGGACCGACGGCTTTAGATGCCTTGGGCTGGACATGTGTGCCGCTTGCAGCCGGACAAGTGGGCCCGAAAAGTCACTCTATGGGTAGGTACCAGAAGGGCCCAGACGCAAGGGTAGACCAAGAAAGAGATGGCGGGATGACATAGACTCCTTCTTGAGTGGATGGCAGCATACTACTCAAAATACTACGTACTTGTGGAAAGAACAATACGAGGCCGTTGCCGAGCAGTGGAACACAGAACAAGACTAAGAAACACTAATTTTTATTTGATTTAGATGATAATAATAAGGAACACTCCCTGTGTGGTTCCGGTTCAGAATATGATCACTCCATCTCTTCCTGTGGATGTCGTAAGAGGCGACTAAAGGGCTTAAGCACAAACGTGCTTAAGCCGTGCTATAATTGCATTCCCAAGGAAGGTTAACGTCGGGTGGTGGCCGGTTATAAAACTTTTCGCACAAATACATTCCCAAAGAGGGTTGACGTCAGGCAAGCGGCCGGTCGTAAAATTGTAGTCGAATCTTTTTAACTGCTCAGGCAAATTCTTCTCTACTTCGCAAGGTCTTTGGCATCCAAGGGTGACCATAGACCGTCCATGTTATATTTGGAGAAGAAAAAGCGGAAAAGCGCACCCCGGGCTTCGCAGCAGCACAGCTTAGGATGCAACTGGGAGCGCGCTTAGATGAAGAATCAGGAACACTCGCTCTGAATCAACTGAAATCTGACTACTGGGTAAACCGTATTTATAAAATATCGTCGTAATAAATTCATCTCACGTTACTTTAACAATATTATTTTTCACAGGTACTCATAACAAAACTCCGAGAAGCGAACACACTTGAAACGGAGCAGTATAGGAAGGCAACAAAGGCGCTGCTCGTCTTAATCCCACTGCTGGGCATTACGAATCTGCTGGTGCTATGTGGGCCCAGCGACGACTCGTGGTTTGCTCACGCTTTTGACTACGCGAGGGCTTTGATGTTGTCAACACAGGCAAGTTTAACATTTTCTCATATTTATCCTTTTATATAGTCATTGAAAGTTTATTATGCCACTGTTTAGCATCTCGAATCTGGTAGTGATATGTGGCCCCAGCTACTATTGACCGAGCGATCGAAACGTCTGTTTCGAGATGTGCCCAAAAATGCATTTGTCCGTCTGTCTCTTCTCACCTACAGGTCGCATTTTTCAACCGATTTTGACGAAAATTGGCGCACAAGTTCCATGATTTATTTAAACTTTTTATCGATCGCAATTTTTGATTAGGGGAGAAATAGATAGACAGAGGGATCTTTGCTTAAGCGTTAATAATTTATTTATTTTTCAAATTTTAATCAAAGTTAAGAGGCACACTAGGGACTTCGTTCTACACAAGATATTGCAAAAAAAATCAAAAGGGGGAGTGGAAGGGGAATGGGGGAAGTTTTCTGTAGAGTTTATAGGGACGGATTTTACTAAAATGGCTTTGAAAGTGTCGGATTGCACGGTTATAAGAGCTCGCGAGGTGTGCTGTTTTCACTGAAACACTATTTATTTCCATGCCTTTTACTAACAGAACAGTGCTGAAGTTATGTTACAAAAAAATACACACTTACCTACCAAAATAATATAAATAAAAATTAAAAAACGGTGTGTTCATTGACTCTGTTGTAGCTCCGTTAACGCATGAAGCGTATTGTGAGATTGTAGAGTTTCTTTTAAAAGGTGTACTGTTCGTATGTTAGGGTAAGAGACGCGCGGTTCCAAGCAAAAAACTGACACGATTTTAAGTTTCACGTAATTTGTATATAACTTAAATACGAAATATTAATTTCATATTTATATCCTGGATTGGTTGAACCTCTTTGCTCTATATGAATAGTAAATACACGGTGATTACAAGAGTAGTAATTATTTATTCCCACCGACCCGTGAAATTACGTATTCGTTACAGTAATTAATGGGTGTACATGATAACACCACGTAGATTGAACAATAATCACATGTACACGTATGTAATTAATCCCTGTTATATACATATATTGCGCAAGGTACAATTATACTGTAAATGTATATACTAGTGTATTGGCTGAATCCACCAGTATTGTATACGTTTTTGTCCTTGAATATCATATAGGTATATAGTCAAGCTGGCACCCCAATTTTAAATCCCTGTCGAAAAGGAGGGTGTTATAACTTTGACATATCTATGTGTATCTGTGTGTCTGTGAGTAGCTTCGTAGCTCCTAAACGAATAGACCGATTTCGATGCGGTTCATTTTAATAATAAATGAAAGTCTTGTCTGTTGAGATGGTTCTTAGCTACTTATTTTTAATGAAAATTGGTTTAGCTGCTCAAAAGTTATTGGGGGTGAAATATTCTGGCCACTAAACTTGTTATTTTATTAGAAGTTCGTAAATAACAAACATATTTTTATGATGTATTAGATTATTTTTTCCGAGAATCATTCGATTAATATATGAGATAAACATCTTTTGCACTCCAAATATTAATTCTTGATATATCTGCAAAACTTAGGTACATGTACAGGGTAAAATTAGCCTTACAACTTGCTGTATGGCAAATTTGATATGTTCATTACTCATACTGTAATTTGTTCCATCTCACAGGAATTCATTATAATGTACATTACTGTACATCTTACCTTACATTGTGCCCGCGGCTTCATCATACACATTATCGCATAGCGGCGAGATTAGTTCCAAGTTCGACATTGCCAATCCCATTCAGTTCTAATGGATTTAGGCGATATCCTCGTGACAGCTCGACTAATGTATTTCCGTGTTTCAAGTATTTTTCCCCAGTGGATACAAAAATGTGTTATACTCACAGGTTATAGTAACAACTAACAGTTAAGTAAACCTCGCGAGCTCTTATAACCATGCAATAATCGACTCTTTCCCCTTCACCTGGCTTAGCAAAGTAATTTCAGTGAAATCCGTCCATATACAACGTGGAAGAGACATACCCGTAATAAATCTGACCACGGTATATACTAGATCATTATAGTAAAATAAAGTTAAAATAACAGCCAAAGAACAAAAAAAATTTCAGCATTTTTATACAAAAGTGTGCGGCTGCCCGGGCGATTTGTATGGGAATGTCGAATTTTTTTTTTGGACTTTTGACTTATATTTTAACTTTATCATAGTTTACTGATCTAGTATAGCCCGTGGTTAGATTTATTACGGGTATGTCCCTTCCACGTTGTATAACCCTACAACTCCCCACTTTTCCCTTCTCCACTTCCCGTTTTGGAATTTTTTCCAACATCTTGTGTAAAATGAAGTCCTTTGTGTGCTTCTTAAATCCGTCAATAAATAACTCTACAGCAAAGTTTTCCCCTTTTTCCCCTGTTTCTTTCCCAATAAAAATTGGGCTCAATAAATTAAATATTGTAGGCGAGAACAGACAGACGGACAAAAGCATTTTTGTGCCAATCTCGAAAATGAGACCTTTCGCTCGTTCCGCTCTCTCGGTCAAATATAAAATGAAACAGAAATACTAAAGTCTTGAAAGGACTGAAATATATTTTGAGTTTCAATAAATTTCGATAAGTCCGGTGGCACGACAGTGGCCTCGTCAAGTCGAGCAAACGCAAACAAAGGCACAGCCGTAGCATACTTTTCTCGACACAATTCGAGGCACATAATGACAGTGTAACTTATTTGTGGAAGAAGTAAAGGCCTATTATTTACTAGGTAACTACGAGTAAGTACCTAGGGTAGCTTGGTAATTCCATAGAAACATAATCATATTATTTAAAAAAGACCTGTTGACGCAACTGACTTGGTATTTCATGTGGATTGTGATTCCAAAACTTTTTACGGTAGTAAAGACTGCGTTGAGATTTTGTGAGATCGGTATTCCTTAACAAGTATTGTTTTAGAGAGAATACTTATTTTCCGAATCGAATCGAAAGAAAATATACGTAAAGGGAAAGGTCCTGCCAAGCCTATAAATTACGTATTTATTTAGCTCTGGGGTAAAGTAAATCGAGTGCGTGGAAAAGCTGAAAGTACACATTTAGAGAGAGATATCTTGTTACTGAAAGAACAGCTAGTAGCTTTTAATTAACTTACTGTAATGAACAACTACTAAGTTGAACAAAATCTTTAATTCCACGAAATTTTTTGACATTTCATTTGCCAATGAGGGAGCATATTGGTAGTTGCTTGGTTTCGAACAAAGAATAAACTGTTTGCTGATATAGTCTTCAAAACTAGATACGAAGTAAGAATTCGCGAGAACAGACAGAAGGACAAAATCATTATTGGCTTATCTCGATACTAAGGCACTTCGCTCGCTCAGAGAACTATACTTATTGATCTGTAAAAGTACCTGCAATGGCCTAATTACGTATCAAACATTTGATTTTGATGTTAACAAATGGCACTAATTGTGCAAATAAGTAGTTTCCATGTTAGAAACAAAGTTAGCGATAGTCCAATTTACAATAATTATTCATCAAGACCCAAAACACTTTCAACACGCAAGATTTATACAAAATGAAGTCAGCAGCCAAAAGACGTCTCTATAGAACCACAAATAACCTTCCCTTATTGAGCGTTGAGCCGTCGCGTCGTCAAAGGAACAGTTCTGTTTGACTTTTACCCCTTTCGCTGAAACCAGACAAGTACCGCCTCTTGTGAATCATGTGTATAGTTTGTGAGGCTGTGTTTTGCTATTGTACTATTGTATCCGTACCGGTAGATGAACAATCAAGAGCGTTATATGAATAATGCATAGGATTGTTTACTTTCTTGTTAAGAAATGGTTGATTTTTTTGACTGTCTCTAAATGTTGGAACATGTATCGAAATAATAAAACAACTTTCCGAGAGGCCATTTTTAGGGTTCCATACCCACAGGTTGCCAACGCGACCCTATAACTGAGACTCCGCTGGTCTATCCGTTTGTCCGTCTGTCTGTCACAGGGCCTATATCTTGAACCGTAATAGCGAGACTCTTGAATTTTTCACCGATTATGTATGACTGTGGCCGCTATAACAACTAATACTAAAAATAAGATAAAGTTAAAAATTTAAGAGTTGTCATACAAAAAACATGTTTTAATGTTTTTTCAACAAATTTTACGGAGGTACGGAACCTTTCATTTACGAGTCCATCTCGCACTTGACCGGTTTTTGTTATTTTGCTGTATGTTCCTTGGGTAAAGTTGTTTCGTACCATAGACTTGTGTCACCTTTGAAATTAGTTTCGGTATATTTTGTTACGCTACATTATCAACAGGTCTTTTTTAGTCTCCACTGCAGGAGCACGACCCTCTCTGTACTACCAGAGCCATACTTAGCCAGAGTAGACAGAGGATCTCTCTCCACGCTGGCCAAACGATGTTTATAAGCTTTGTTCAGCTTGTGTTTCCTAAGTTGCCTTCTACGACATCCAAGGGAAGACCTGGTCCTATTATACTCTACCGGAAACCACACAGCCTTACTCTATATGAATTCAGTTATTAATGAGTACCTAAGGAGTACCTTTTTATAATTCACATACCTACACCATTAGTAAATGTTGCCGTGGTAAGTAGTAACCTAATGGTACAATCATAAAATAAAATCTCTCAAGTGTACACATAACAATAAAGTTATGTAACAAATGACAGTAAAGTTATTGATTGGGATGCTTGTACGACATTTTTTGACATTGGAAATGTCTTTTCGTACGCTCCAGTGTAGGCTCCGATTTCACTAAAAAGTGTGATCCCCTTATATCTCGGAGAGTTGTAAAGAAATGATATTTAAAAAAGGCTCAAAAGACGCGTATTCACGAGAGCTGTAAGTTGCAAAATGTATTATTCGAGAAAGTCAAAAAAGTAATGGCCGAAATAGTTAAAATAAATATCATTTTTTTCCGAATTTTTGATTTTGGCGCTCAATATTTTGAAAACGAAGAAAGTAATCAAAAATTTTAGAAAAATCCTCTGTATAATTTAGTCAGCTACAATTTAAGCTTAAACAAAGACGACCTGTAGCCTAACCTTTATGGAAAAAGTCAAAAAGTCAGAACATTTTTTCGAATTCCGTAGATTCATTTCAAATGTACGAAATCTTTGAAATTTTTTTCACTCAACGCTTTTTTTTACAAATACATGAATATTCTCATTAATCACTTAACTGCTATTTTGAAATTTAATTTAACTTTTGCATACATATACAAACATACAAGTGTCGCCAATAAAAAGCGTGTAAAAAATAAAGGATTCCATCGAATTGATAACCTCCTCCTTTTTAAAGTCGGTTAAAAAACAATATTTTGTCCCTCAGGGTTTCACAGTAGCCCTCTTCTACTGCTTCATGAATACGGAGGTGCGACACGCCATCATGTACCACGTGGAGCGGTGGAAGACGGGCCGGAACATCGGCGGCGGCCGGCGGAGAGGCGCCTCCTACTCCAAAGACTGGTCGCCCAGGTCCAGGACTGAGAGCATTCGGTAAGGAAACGTTTATGTATTTCAAGTTTTTGAAGCAAGTTCAATCCACAGTCATAGAAGACAGTAAAAGTATTACATACAGAACAAAATCTCCTAAGGTCCCGCGCAATATGCGTCCCCGTTCCTCGTCCTCTCTCCTGTTCTCGCCTTGTCTCAGGCCGAGAGCAGACGAACACAATTGACGTGTGCACGGCGGCACACGGTGGCACGAGAACGGGGGAGAGGTGCGAGGACAGAGAACGGGGACGCATATTGCGCGTACCTTAGAAGATACCGTTCTGTATGTAATACTGTCTTCTGTGCCACAGTACTCATTCCTGATAAAAACAACATCCAATGGCAGCTTATGTAATCTTGCCATGTGAACAATATTTAGTTTCTCAAGATGTCCCAGCCGTAATACCAGTAGCGGCATTATGTTAGGGCGCGGTTGGGCGACCGCCCAGGGCGCCAGATACATAGTGGCGACAGGGGGCGTTTTCGGGCAAGGGGGGTCACAGGTAATAATAAATATATAAATAGCGGCTGGTTAATGGCGGCAACTCCTAGACTCTTATATGTATGCACCCCCCCCCCCTCCCTCCCTTCGTTTACAATGGGGCGGCAAATTTGAAGAATCCTATATCGTACTTGCACCCCTCCCCCCGTCGGTAGAAATAAATCCTAAGATTGAAGCCTAAGTCAGAGTCTGAATTGCAGGTTGGGGGTGGAGGGGGGGGATCTCGCCCAGGGCGCGGGTAGAGCTAAAACCGGCACTGCGTCATACATATAATACGCATTCTCAGCTGAAAGTGTTTTAAGTGGTTATTACACTATCCAATTTGTAGGAACTCTAACTAGGAACAGTTGTTAGCTAGTGATCACACATACTAAATTGCATCCTAAATCGAGGCGCGTGACCGACGGCTACGCATACAAAAACTATCTTTATTGCTTTTATTATAAGGTTATTCCTGTTCAACTTATTGCTTGTGACCTATTGCGTTGGAATGAATTTACAGATTATAAGGAAGTAGAAATGTCGAAACGTTCTTTTTACACTTAATCGGATCCAACCAGTCCTAACTGCGATATCATTTTCCGATTTCCTCTTTAGAATTCCTTCAAATTGGATAGTGTAATAACCGCTTCATAACTGAACCTTACTCGAGTATACAGAGCAATTTCAAATAAACATGTTTACTTTATATCGAGATATTTATTATGCGCTAATGCTGTATACGAGTGTACATACCTATTCCTTAACCAAAGTAAAAAACGTTTACATCAAATGGACTGAACTTGCTCAGACAAAACATTAGAAAAACTCTTCCTGTGTTTATTTTAAGTACCTAGTTACTGTAAGTCGACCAAGCCAGGTAGAATCATGATTAATTTTCTGCCGTATAAAACCTAAAAAATACAGATTCCGAGGTTCTTATGAGCTGATTATCTGGCTTGCTTGGTCGGCTCCATTTTGTTTTTAATCAGATGATATTTCATTTAGCTAGTACAAGTCTTTATTAGAAATTTACTTTATAATAAAGACTTTTTATGGTATATAATTTATTATAATATAGGTTTATTATAATATAGTTACATTTAAAATGCTCTAAGTATCCATCGTTAGAACTTCCATTAAAACACTTGCGTCATATCTTACTTTTACACGTGCTAACTGAATCAGATACAGCAGACTTTTATGGTACTAAATTAAGAAGTAGTTTTATTACCTCGTAAAGAAATCGTTGTTGCATGCTCACTCCCATTTTCATTTTATGGCGTAGTTTTAAGCGGATATGACTGGAAGGCGTGCTCCATACAAATGTAGTTTATTATATAAGAATAATTTCTAGTGGGATGTTAAATAAAAGTAATACTTATCTACCTTGTTATTTTTATTAGGAATTAGTAAATATACGAAATATTGAAACGGGTTTTTATTTTCATTTTGTTGTTTACATTGTACTTACGGAAGTACGGAACCCTTTATGTACGAGTCCGACTCGCAATTAACCGATTTTTTATTTAAATCAAAAAACTATTTGAAGAATCGCTGAACCTAATCGTTAGGTTTGAGGTTCGGGAAATCCCGGGACTTTGTATTAAGGAATGAAATTAAATATGAAAAATTAAATGTTTATCTATCTTAGATATTTGTTTACTAAGCTTGTTTCGTTACACTTAAGTAACATAGTGTAGACCCCGCAATCATTCCAAGTTTCTGAGCGGCACGCAAATGGAATCACGTAAATATTTTGTGAAAAGTTGTGATGATATTCATTTTTGCTACTAACGATCGTTTATCGTGACCTAAAACTTAAAATAACTGCGAAGCAAAATGCCTTAAGGATACATAATTTTTTCAGGGTCCAGTGCTGCTCCCATTTGAAATAAATTATTTCAAAGGAAACAGAGATATCATTTAAAATTTTGTCTTTGTGAAGCCCTAGATAACCCTTCAAAATATTTTATGAACTACTGTTTACAGTTTAAAGTGAGAACATTAAGCTTTTCTTAGCATTTTTGCCAAAGTGGCCGTTTTTCGCAAATATCTCCGTTAACTTTGAAATAATTTATTTCAAATGGGAGCAGTACTGGACCCCGAAAAATTCATGTATCCCCTTAAATTCGTGTTTATACATACATGGGGCCCGCTTTCCTAATCTACTTTTTTTAATCGTTTCTAGTAGCACAGTCTGAGTACATTTCCTCGTAGATCACGCTTTCAACTTTTGCTTGAACCTTTATTTCCAAATCCATATTTGATCGCAATTTTTTCCCACTAGGCTCACGGTATGAAGAAGCCTCGAGAATCTGGAATTCATCGAATTTTACCGGAAGGACTAATTGCATTTATGAAGAAACTAGATACAAGGATGTAATGTGGATTTGGATGTGTATTGTTTTTTGTTACTTTAATAAATTAATGTTTACTCCGCTTTACTTACTTGTTTTTATTTTCACTCTATGCCTACGCTTTGCATCTGTGTGTGATTGATTATTTTACTTATATTGCGTAGTTTTAGAATAAATTATGGGAAAAGTATTTAAAAATTACTTAGGTGTGTCGTAGTCAGGTCCGTTTTAGTCTCCACTGCAGGAATACGACCCTCTCTGTACTACTAGAGCCAGAGCAGTCAGAGGATTTGACCTACACTCTCCACGCTGGCCAGACGGTTTGAAGAGGTCTCACTGATGTTTATTAGCTTTGTTTAGCTTGTGTTTCCTAAGTCGCCTTCTACCTACGACATCCACGGGAAGTCGTAGTCCTATTCTACTCCGCCGCACTATATTGTTCTCAGATTGTTTAAAAATACTGCGTGGTGCTACCACTTACTGATTGCACTTTATTGTTCTCAGATTGTTTAAAAATACTGGGTGGTGCTACCACTTACTGATAGGACTTTATTGTTCTCAGATTGTTTAAAAATACTGGGTGGTGCTACCACTTACTGATTGCACTTTATTGTTCTCAGATTGTTTAAAAATACTGCGTGGTGCTACCACTTTCTGATTGCACTTTATTGTTCTCAGATTGTTTAAAAATACTGCGTGGTGCTACCACTTTCTGATTACACTTTATTGTTCTCAGATTGTTTAAAAATATTGCGTGGTGCTACACTTTCTGATTGCACTTTATTGTTCTCAATTTTTTTTAAAATACTGCGTAGTGCTACCACTTACTGATTGCACTTTATTGTTCTCAAATACACACCTAAATATTTTTAAACAATCTGAAAACAATAAACTGCAATCAGTAAGTGGTAGCACCACGCAGCAGAACGTAGGGAAATGAAACGAATTTATAAAAAAGCATGAACTACGGAATGCGAAGCTTTTCTCGTATATATTTCAAATTAGAGCTTTTTAACAAACAAATATACCTTCACCATATATAGATCATATTTTTTAAAACAACTTTTAAGTAGGTACCCATAGAATTGAAACTGTACAAAACAAAATTTAATCCAAAATAAAGCTCTGCAAAGAACAATAACCATAGAGGATTTGAAAATTCCCGATTTTGTGTCAAAAATTATGTAAATGTTAAAAATATTAACTCTTTGCAGAATTGTGTCTATGAATGACATAATCAGCATGCTCTAAGAAGCATGTTCTAATCTTAGCCTCTTCTAAAGAGCACGTAGGATGCCTTTTGCAAACATACATCATTTCACTAATCTATTTTAGTGCATCGTAATCCGCTTTTCAAACTGCATCTATTATAGCACAGCGTGTCTCACAGAGAATGCTTAGGTACCTACAAGACAAAATACGTAACTTGTTCTTACAGTAGGCAGGAACTTTTTTTTCTTAGGGTATAGTAAATATATATATATATATATAAATTCAAAAGTGCGCGCTACGTCGCTTTGCGCCGCAGCGGTTTGTACACAGTTTTTTGTAACACAGGTTTTAAGTTTCAAGAAAATTATTGACTGTTTGTTACCATTCATATATATGACTTTATTACATCTATATTATGACTTTGAGCATCTAGCTGTCACTGTAGTTTTACAGATTAGAGAAAAGACACACGATCCTGTTAAGATGTAAGGATAACGGGAAACCAGTGAATGATCGACATCACCCGTTAGTTAACTGGTAAATAAGGCCTTAGGCTTTGTCTGCCATTACACTTGTATTTGTGTATGAAGTTAAATAAATAAAAAAATGAGACTGATATGTAGGAAATATTTTACTAGAATTAAACCCTGCGCTTCATCGCACTATTGTACTAAAGAAAGAATAGTCGCCTTCGTAAATATCTAATTTACAACAACAACTCGTGTAAACCGCTTACATAAATAACGATTGTCTTGTCGAATTTATTTTCAATTGTGCAAAAGCAAACTTAAAGATAAAATGGGTTTTTCTTCTGGGTGTTTATTTATACCTACCCTGTCAATATAGCTAGTGCCCATTAATGTATATTGGGTATGGACATCCTATACCCAGTAAAGTACTATATATTTCTCCACGACCTCCGTGGTTTAATGGTCAACACGCTAGTCCGCCAACCCGGAGGTTCTGGGTTCGATCCCCAGCCGGTGCAAGTTGATAAATGGCCTTTTTCAAATTGTCCTGGGTCTTGGGTGTTTATCTATATATGTATTTTATATGTATTTATTATAAAATATAGTATCGTTGAGTTAGTATCCCATAACACAAGTTTAAGGTAAATAAATGGCCTTGAAGCTGCGCCCTCATTTGAAATAAATGGTTAACTCGTAAATATGGTGATAATTTCCATATTGCTCTTCGTCATGCACTAGATAGCCCTTTAAATTATTTTATGAACCACCGTTAAAAGTATTTACATTAGTCCGTCTAGCTTTAAAACTTGCCTCAGCCAAAAGTGGCCACGGCAAGTTTTAAAGCTAAGACGGATCATCAATAATAGTTTCAACGGCAGTTCATTAAATAATTTAAAGGGCTGTCTAGTGCATGACGAAGAGCAATATGGAAATTATCACCATATTTACGAGATAACAATTTATTTCACACTTCAAGGCCATTTACTTATATATTCACCTTAAAAAACTTACTTTGGGGCTAGCTCAATCAGTGGGATTTGTCCTTATATATTTATTTATTTATTTTATTATATTTAATATATACTTGTATGTTACATTTAGGCACATAATCAGTAATCCACTAAAAATATACCTACAAAAATTTGTATTCGGTATTTTAAAGAGCACCTTTGCAAAAGATAATTTGTTGCGTATTCAAAAGCTCCAATAATATCCCTAATTTGATATTCGTGTCACAAATTTATCACTAAAGTATTTTGTGAAGAAAACGATCGCCTTTCCGACGATCTAAACTATTTGCATTTGTATGGCCCGGCTTCAGGGTAACATTGTGAGCTACAAATTTTGTTATCCTAGCTTTTCTTGCGATGACGAGACGGGAAGGAATATCTTTAAAAGATTTTTGATAAATAAATGTGTACTCGTAGATGTAGCACTGTTACTCATAAAATTCAATCACTTTCACTCGACAAACAAGTACTTGTTTGTTTACAGTTTAAAGTGACAACGTTAAGCTTTACTACGCACATTTGCGAAAAACGGCCACTTTTGGCGAATGTGCGTAGTAAAGCTTAACGTTCTCACTTTAAACTGTAAACAGTAGTTCATAAAATACTTTGAAGGGTTATCTAGGATTTGATAGTAGCAAAATTTTAAATAATGTCTCCGTTTTCTTTGAAATGCGAATTTTAAATGGGGGCAGCACTGGACCCCGGAAAATTCAGGTACGGCCTTAAAGCTACATCTTAAGAAAATATAACATCACCCCGTTATATACATATGAAGCGTACTCAGCACGTCTTACTTAAAAGCTTATCTGTAGTAACTAACTACAGTCGTATCGTATATACTTACTCTGTACCCTTTCAAGTTTTCTCCGGCAGTAAATAAATTTTAAGTTCTTTGAAGAGTAAAACGTTTATATTTACTCGGGTCTCTACTTTTATGTACTTTATACAGGCTCTAACAAAATATTTTCAGTATATTTTGTTAGACATTATATAGGTACATTTATATATATAAGTATTGCTAATATGTAGATTTTTAGAAAACTTAAACAACACTCAATAACCTAAATATTTGGTCATTACATGTATAAATTATTGCAACTGTGCAAATATATTATGTGATCCATTGCAGCTTCCATACGTAGTTACTTTTTTTTTTTGCTCGTATATTTTGATTTTACTCGTATACGAAAGTGCATTTAAAACTATATTGCAATGGAGTACTTAAATACTCCTTTCATATTTGTAATAAGGTTAAATAAATTAAAAAAATAAACGTGTGGAACTCGGGGACTGCGGCGGTAAAGCTATTGTATACGACGTTAGACGATGCACGGCTTTCAACGCCGCGCCGCTGTGCCGGTCGGTAGGCGAACTGGGGGGTGTTAGGTTTTATTTTCGTTACGGAATTTCTTGATTCGGTCGCCGCGCTCAAAGCCCGCGATAAAAGCTATGCAATAGCTTAAAAATAAAATGAGTATCTATTAGCTAAGTTAAATGGCAATCGCTAACGGATGAATGGAACAGGTTGTACAGTCACCCATCCAAGAGAGAGTCGGCTGCTTCGGAGACCACGACCACCACGCTGCTAGTGCCGAGGACCTCGCTCGCTATGCACTACGATGGCCGGCATCTACACGCTGTAAGTTTTATATCTCAAATACTGATTCATCATCAGGTCTTTTTAAGTCTCCGTTACAGGAACAAGTACTACCTCTCTGTACTACCAGAGCCATTCTTGGCCAGAGCAGAGCAGTCAAAAGATTTGGGCCTACACTCTCCACGCTGGCCCGGTGGAGAGGCTTATTGATATTTATAAGCTTTGTTTAGCTTGTGTTTCCTAAGTCGACTTCTACGATATTGACGGGAAGACTTAGAGTGATCCTATTATACTCTGCTGGAAACCACACGACATATTACTTACATTTAAGCTTATATAACAAAAAATAACATATGGGCAAGAGCCCTACCAGATAAGCCTTCGCTCCGTCTCATCACATTGAGCGATCAATGCACCTACAACTTTTCTAGTTTCTCTAGCCCAAATATAACTACTACTACTACACTATTACGTCTTTATCCCTAACGGGGCAGACAGAGCCTAGGGCGGTAAGACCCAGGCCACTTTTAACGTGATGGCGGGCATGAAGGCGGAAAAGGGAAATCATAATAGTTATGGGTTGTTACCCGTATCGCCTTTTCATGTGATTCAGATTGTCGCCCATTCCCTCGATCAGCTTTTACGATCTGCACGGGAAGAGAAGCAGCTGGTACATTCTATTTTTTTTTATTTCTCCCAGACCAGCGAAGAAGATTGTATACCTATCCTTCCAAGGTAATTTTTTTTTGTCAAGGAACCTTAATTTTTTTGCTTATGTAATGAGGTTGTGATTCGTCTGAGTTAGAGCGGCCCGATTGGGCCGCTTCGGAGGTGACAGGTCAATCTTCATTGCTGATCTGGGAGACAAGAAAAGAAAATGTAAATGAACTGAAAATGTACATAACAGAAAAAGCTGCATTAAAATCCAATATGCGCAGGATTACATAACAAGTGGGAGCGCGAGCGGGGACCAGTCGCCGGTGTGAGGTGAAGGGCGGGGGAGGCTATCGCGCCTGCGCACCTTGCCTGAAGAGGACGTCCCTCCTGAAGCGTCCTTCGCCTCTCCCGCCTGCACTTCAACTGCAACTAACCCTCAAAACTCTGCTTATATATCTTCGTTGTCATCCCCTAAAGCTGTCACTTGCCACGCTGACTACGTTCAAACTTTGAACTGTGATGTGAAAACGAACGGACCGTTCACTATGCAAAACGAATCGAACTCTTTCAACTAGTGAAGTAGAACAATGAGTGTAGTTTAAGTTGTATTTACTGACTGACTTTAGGATAAGGATTTTTTTTTAATTGTGAAAGAGTTAAGTAAGTTAGTTAATACTTTTCCACGAATGTATCAGTATCGTAATACTTTAACTCTTGATTATTTCTTTTTAACTTAAGAGCTTGCTCTTGTTGGTAAAGTTAAGTGTAGATGCCTCAACTCCTCTCTTTCCTTTGCCATCTTTTTATTGTCTTGGTAGAACCTTACTCCTAACCCTTCCCTAACTTGTTGGAAGAACTCCATCCTTGGTCTTCCCCTTCCTCGTCTCCCTTTTGTTTTTCCTTCTACTATTATTCTGAATAGATTGTCATGTCTTATTAGATGTCCAATCATCTCTTGATTATAGAATTAAAATTATACGAAATATCTTTAGGCCTTGAAATATTTTTAGCAGAATCGTTTATATTATGGAAACATTCCGGCATTTCGGCTGAAACCTGAATACCACGCAGAATTTATATTACACTGCGTCTCCGCCACAGAAATTACGGGCCTTCTAGGTATACGAGGTACTATCGGTTTACAACTATTTATTCGAGAGGAGCTCGATGGCCTGGTGGTTCGCATTACTAGCGCTTTTGCAAGTTAAGTAACACTGGGCGTGGTCCGTACTTGGATGGACAAGAGGCATGAAAAATTCTCTAACTCCTCCGTACTTCGAATGATGCATTAAGCCGTTGGTCCCCGATGTCATCATGAAATGGCAAAAAAGCCATTGAAAATTTTGATACCAATAATATTAGCTACTTATACACATGAAAAATATCGCAGGTTGACTGGAAGATATCCCTACATGGGATAAGTCCGCCTTTGTATATTTGCTCTTTCGTATTATGTTGCCTTTTATACTTACATTTTTGGTACAATAAAGTTATTACAAACAAACAAACAAACAAACAAACAAACAAACAAACAAACAAAAATAAAACAAACTTGCGTAACTTTTCAAAGTAATGATCCCCTAAAAGATTGCTTTCCATATTAAATTGACGGTTAAAAAGTTTCATGTTTTTTGTGACATGTAGTAGAGGCCGTACGAGTATAATGCACACTGTCTTATTAATCTTACTATAAATTAAAGTCCCCGACACGTATGATTACCTGTCTGCCTGTACAGGTACTTAGAAACGGAGCGATTTCGATGTGTTAACTTTGATTCATTAGTCAAAGGATGCCTAGTGTGATTGTTTCTGTACTGATGTATCAATGTTCGTTCATCAATTACTACCTTTCTGCCTGAACTTAAACGAAAAAACTAACTGCTTAGCATACTTTGCACATTAAGGTCTCTTGAAAATGTACTTTGTTCATTTATCGACTGTTGAGTTCACTACAATGTAATGAGCATATTTTAAACAATAAACAAATATACATTAATATAAGATTAATAATTACCTAAGTATTTATGTGACATACATGTGTCGTAACGAATAGGAATGCTTTGGAAATTAGTAAGTTATTTTACCATTTTTTTACTTATAGTTTACAACATCAACAATTTAGTTCAGAATATCCTTTGTAAATATTTTGGCTGTTTTTGTCCAATAAGTAAAAAAGCTTTTGTGTACAAACGGGTAAAAACTATTATTGTGACTAATTTTTCAAATGCCAAAACTATATTGTAGATAAATGTAGATTTAAGTAGGCACATAGATGAAACTTGTGGTGGGCTGATTGCTTCGATCGACTTTGAATGTACATTCTTCTTCCTAGCCTTACCTTTAATCATTATCTATAAATAGATCGGCTTTGTAAGTAACTCCCTCCATAATATCCTGTTCTCCACCAGCATTGAACGACGAGTACCTACCCGCTATTCTTTCATCTTACGCTTTCTTTTCACATTTTTCTCTGTAGTCCTCTTCCTTAAGAAATATACCTATATACATCTAGCTAGGTATTTGGCTTCATATTCCGCCGGACCAGGAGACGCATTTTAGAAATCGTCAGTTACATTACGAATGGATTGCGCGAGCGTTTCCAAAAAGGCGCATTTTTTAATCGGTCGTTTAATAGTAGTAGGTAGTGTTTTTGAATGGCTCGAGCGAAGGATTGCACGAGTGGTCTTAAATTCTTGACCACTCGTATTTTTGAAATTTGTACCTTTCATGGAAAACTGTTACGATTCACACTGCTTTTTTATTTACATATTTGAAAATTTTAGAAAAGCATTGACATTGGCATATATCTAAGTTTTCTGCGTAAAACAATATAAGTTATAGCTGACGCAACGGTTTCAAAATTACGATGCAATGGTATTTTACGCGAACGTTGAGTTAAAAATCTGCATGTTTCGTGTTTTGCTGACTCCTTTGTTGAAAAGTTGGACTCCAGGTCAAGCGATAGCTTTTTAATTTGTACACTATTGGTGCGATGCGACCTTCACACCAGTTCACACCCATATTTCGTATCATAGTCAGCCTACCTGTCTTGATGGCAGCCGATTCTAAAAAACATGTCATATTTTGTTAGTTTGTCTATACGAATGTTTGTATTAATATAATGTGTATGTTTATCTAAAATAGCAAGTGTTCAGCCAAACACAAGCACTGTAGAATTATTGTAGTCACTTAAGAAACAATTGGGAAACAAAGCGCTACTTGTATCATAAAATTGTAGCATATCGTAAATATTATTGCGTACGTACGTAGATGTCTTAGATAAAGGGCTTGTCGTAAATTACTCCTCATTTGGGCTTTAAGGCCCTCTTGAATTTATATAGCTGTAATTATAATGTCACAAATCAACCGTAGAGCATGTATGAAACAATAATGTTCATTTGAAACAGTGTAATTACTCTTGATGTTTGTGAGAAATTCACAGAAATAATATTGAATCAAAAATTGTACATACCTTAATGTATATTGTTTATGTCTCTTGAAAATGGGGTAAGTATTTTACAGATAAATATATACATACAAATATTATATATATAGGTATAATTAGCAATTTATAATATTTTTACTAATCTCGTGTAACAAAGTACTCGTATTATAAAAATCATGATGAAAATCTCTTTTTCTTTGTAACTGTTCATAAAATAAGAAATTGTAAAAATGTACATTTTTCAATAATTTATTTAAAAATTAATATATGTTTAAATACGCAAATAAATTTACTAAAGCTTTATCACGGCTATATAAATAAATATATAAATAGGTATATATAAATCTTTATTGTAATTTACTTTGCTTCGAGAACATGTAAATTTTCTATAGATTAGCAAAATAAATTGTATATTGAAAGGTTATGAATAAATTTTGTGACTTTCCTTTGTAAGTAAACTTACTTTGAACTTGATCGAAACGTTTGTAATTATTTTCATTTTCGATTTTGTTCAAAGGTTGTTCCTATTTTATTTTACTTCTTATATTTCCCTTAACATACATATCAACAAGGTGGTCAGACGACCTGACTAAGATCGCTGGAAAACGCTGGATGCAGCCTGCAATGGATCAGACATAAAGCGGCTTAAATGATGACGATGATGACATTTTCTTCAGGTTCTTGAATGGCGGCCGTACATCGGCAAGCGCAGAGTAGAATACCCACCTACAGGTGGTCGGACGACAAGGTCACTGGAAAATGGCTGGATGCAGGCTGCTTCCAATCGATTGTTTTGGAACTCCTTGTGAGAGGCCTATGTCCAGCTGTGACTTCCAGTAGCCGATATGATGAACACTTAGGTACATTTATTTTCACACGGTAAAAGAAATATTGAAAAACATTTTGGTGTAAAAAGGGTAACTTTGAATACTTTTACAATAAAATATTCATATGTAAAATAACGTAAAAGTAAACATGAAAATACAAATGAAAACTTATTCAACAGTCTGACTGATGAAAACTGTAATATTTCCAGCGAAAATGTAGGACATCCATTAATATTTCAAATTCAGCTCCGGCACCATTGTTCCGTTTCTAAAGGACTCCGCTGCAGTGCCTGCTACTGAAACGCTTACCATAACCATTGAACATCTCATTTTGGGCCGTTTGAATTGCATATTTTAATACTAAAATAACCTCGAAATTAATTTAGAGGGATCATAAATATAAAGCTAGTAGCTTAAAGCGTGAAAAGAGACTACTCGAGGTAATTGGAAATAGGCAAGGCAATATGTTGGGACACTTGATACGGCATGTCAATTTTATGCAAATTATAACAGAAGGCAAAATAGAAGAAGGAGGGAAAGAGGAAAGCCAAGGCACAGCTATATGAAGCAAATCAAGTGGATAGCAGGGTCGTATCACGATGTCAAGAGGTTGGAGGAAGATAGAAAATAATGGAAGAAACTCCACCGACAAGAGCGTCGCTCCTAAATTTTAATGATAAGCTTAAATTACTCGTATGCTCTGTGCACCTTTCAGAGTAGGAGGATATACCATACTTTAACTTAGTGCTAGTAAACGGTAATGAATGCCTTGTTTTTTTCTTTCCGGCCTAAAATAGAACCTCTTCATCTTATCGTAAAATGTGACTGATCAAAGAAGATTAACGTCAATTGGTTACTTGACTGTATTTGATTATGTACAATTTTTATTTACAAAACACTACGAACATTAATTCTCTAGAATCGTAACCAATCCCGAAAAATTATTCCACGCGATATGTACGCGGCGGGCGGGGCTTAAAATATGAACAGCGCGGCGCGACAGTTCACCGTGACACTCCAGTCGTGCGGTTGCGTCGCAAGAAGTTTTCTTTGAGTATATTGCTGTGTTTTGGCGATAATCGATTCATTAAAAATGCCGTGAAGTGGTGTAATAGCCATAGACATAAAAAACACAGGACTCACCTTTCATATGTAAGTAAATAAACATTTTAAGGTGGAGATATAGGCAAATGGCCTTGAAGTGGCGCCCTCATTTGAAATAAATTGTTAACTCGTAAATATGGAGATAATTTCCATATTACTCTTCGTCATGCACTAGATAGTCCATTAAATTATTTTATGAACCACCGTTGAAAGTATTTACATTAGTCCGTCTAGCTTTAAAACTTGCCTCCGCCAAAAGTGACCACGGCAAGTTTTAAAGCTAGATGGATCACCAATAATAGTTTCAACGGCAGTTCATAAAATAATTTAAAGGGTTATCTAGGGCATGACGAAGAGCAATATGGAAATTATCACCATATTTACGAGTTAACAATTTATTTCACACTTCAAGGCCATTTGCCTACATCTTCACCTTAATTTTGTACGTCACCGCTCGTGGTGTTGACCGCGGCCGTGACCTTGTCGCGACCAATCGCATGCATTTTTGTTTATGTGTGTGTTTAAGTGTTTCGTTGTAATTACTGTTAGTTTGTTTGCGTAATTGGAATCAGAATCGAAGCGGTGTATGTAGGAGCGTTAGATTTCTAGAGATTATATTTCGATGACAAAACAACATTTAAAAGATTTTTATTTCTAATAGCATTTCAAATATTTGTAATAGCATTTCAAATATTTGTTACTCCTTTAAAACTTACTTATTTTTGAGCGGATTAAAAACATCTTTTGTTTTCGGTTTCAAGTAATGTTAGTTTTTGATATAAATAAAAAAATTAGTCAAGTAGGTACCGAATTAAGCGGCTACTGGCCGTAAAGTGCTAAGCTTTCCTCAGCCATTTTTAATAGATCAAAGGTTAGACAGGCAGGACATAGGGTGTCTGGACCACTACTTGGAATTACTTCGGATTGTGACCAAAAGTAATTTATTTGAGGCTGAATATAAATCGGTCTTTGAAGTCAGACGCGTAGCTAGATAACTAAAGACCCTAGTTCAAAATTAAAGTGGGATCCTGACTGAACTTTTCAAGCACTAGATTATGCCCATTTGTGGGGAGCGGGCTCGGGGGGTGAAAAAAAGGAATGTGTTGAAATCTTGGCATCCGTGACCATCTGAAAGCCTGGAGCGACGAGATTGGGCCTCAAAAAGTAGGCGCACCAGAATCCGAAAACCCTGAGCTCTTGATGCTGCACCACTGGTTGCAGTAAGTCATTTGTAAGTTGCCTTTAAGTAGTCCCTTCTTAGAAATAAGAGTTCTTGTTCCATACTATTCATTAAGTTAAACGGGTCTTGCAAATTAAATCGCAACGGTCCATTTTCTCGAGCTACGAATATTCTGTAAGTTACTGAAGAAAAATATTATATAAACATAATATTCATCTCTACAGCTAATATGCTAATATCAAACCACTTCTAGACTAAACAAACAGCAAGAACCAAAATGCTCTGTCAACCCTATTAAGGATAAAGACGTGATATTGTATGTATGTGTTCTAGACTAAATGCCCCTCTCACAAAGAAGAGAGTATGCTCTAATCATTACGCTGCTGGGTAGGTGGTTTGGTGATCGCGATAGATACTCGTAGTATAAAATCGTTGCACGAGGATGCAACTGCCTGTACCTGTTACCTAGTGAAACATCATCATCATCAGGTCTTTTTTAGTCTCCACTGCAGGAGCACGACCCTCCCTGTACTACCAGAGCCATATATTAGCTAGAGCAGTCAGAGGATTTGACCTACACTCTCCACGCTGGCCAAACGGGTTGAAGAGGTCTCATTGATGTTTACAGGCTTTGTTTAGTTAGTTGTGCTATCCACGGGAAGACTTGGAATAGTTCTATTCTACTCTGCCGGGAACCACACGGCATTACCGTCATATATATGTACTGTACATACTATCACGTCTTTACCCCTATTGGGATAGACAGAGCATTTTGGGTCTTGCGGCTCTAAGCAGACAGAGCCCAGGGCCGCAAGACTCAATGCCACATTTAACATGATGCTGGGCCAGAAGGTAGAAAAAGGAATCAAAATAGCCCCATCGCTTATTAACATGATTTTCATTTTCACTCATTCCCTCGATCGGCATCTACGATCTGCGTGGGAAGAAAAGCAGCTGGTTCATTCTAAGTTTATTTTTTTCTCCCAGACTAGCATGGAAGGAATGAAAACTGTTACCTATATATACTTCCTTCGCATTTTACGACACTCATAACACGATAAGGGCCATTAACGAGTATACACGTGATGTGTTTTTGTTTCACGTGCCGCTCACGTTTCTACACGTGACGCCACTTTCATACTTTTTGTATTGAAAGTCACGCGTTGCAACGTAATCCGCTGTTATCGACGTTGAAGGTTAGTTCATTGGGCGTGCACACAGATTTACGTCAGTGTAGGTGTATTTGTGAGTCAGTAACAAAGCGGCAAGCAAGCCGCGCTCGCCGCCAATTTGTTAGTAGCGTAGCGCTACGATTTCGCGCCAAAATGCCACGCAAACGTTTATTGGAATTAGATAATGAAAAAAAGTTGCAATATGATGAAGAAGATGTTCTTCCATCTGGTTTCTAGAGCCACAGTAAATGCATATCTAATTTATTTAAAAAAAAACTCGGAACAAAAGAAGATCCTGTTCTCGGAATTCTTGGGGCACTGTGGGAAGTCTTTGGCAGAACAAGCTGGCTTTGATGCTGTAGCTGAAGCAGGTGGTACCAGGCCACATGGTGTAGGAGGCGAGAGGCTTACTGGGCGTCATTTTCTGGAGCAGATTCCGGCAACGGCAACAAAAGCAAAGCCGTTCCGAGTGTGCAAAGTTTGTGCGTATATTGGGAAGGTCAGAACGGGTGTCAGGGGGAGGAAAGAGACCATGCTTCAACGTGATATCTGCAAAGTACCTCTCTGTGCCTATCCCTGTTTCAAAAGTACCATACCCAACGTGACTACACAAGATAAATTGGTATTTTTCGGCAGTGAAGTGATTGTCGGACTTTTTTTTTTTTTTTGAAAAAACGTATACTTTTTATTTCGTTTTAAATAAAAAAGAACTAAATTGCTTTGTTTCATTTCAAATATAAAAAAAGAAAAGAAAATAATAATAAATACAAAAATAAAAAACAAGTTATGACTTAAAGTTTATTTGATATGAGTCTCACAAATAGTGCGAAATTCGTACGGGTACATGCCGCAAGTAAAACGCTTAGCCTCTAACGTGAAGAAAGATGTAGTACATACCTATAGGTAAGGTATTCTACTCTGCCTTCACCACACCGTAAATATAATATTATGCCTTGCAAAATAGGTAAAGAGCGGCAAATAAGTCACAGTGAAAAGTTGTAATGAATTATGATGATGGAGTAGAACTAAACCTAAATACCTAAACCGAAATTTCATGTCTGATTACTTAACTCGTAATATTCTTTTCACAAGCCCAAGCCAACGTCTTTGTTTTGGTATCAGTAACCGCAAATTATAGGGAGCTAATTGCTACGCCAGCTTTTTGTGGCTGATTAATATTGATTACACAAAGCCGTGCCGAACACGTGGATTGTCATCAAAGAAATAGATACTTACATATAATGGCTTTATCCGGAGTAAAAAAAACCTATGGTAATAAGACCTAAATGCCACGTTTAGTATCGTGACATCAAAGGGTAGTTAAATATTACTATTTTGAAATGCATAAGGCTCTAGAGGTAGAATGTTGTACCCAAAGACAGTAAAATAATCACAAATATCAATTTTTAAAAGTTAAGGCCGTACCTAAATTTTCCGGGGTCCAGTGCTGCCCCCATTTAAAATAAATCATTTCGAAGAAAACGGAGACATCATTTAAAATTTTGCAACTATCAAATCCTAGATAATCCTTCAAAGTATTTTATGAACTACTGTTTTCAGTTTAAAGTGAGAACGTTAAGCTTTACTACGCACATTTGCGAAAAACGGCCACTTTTGGCAAATGTGCGTAGTAAAGCTTAACGTTCTCACTTTAAACTGTAAACAGTAGTTCATAAAATACTTTAAAGGGTTATCTAGGACTTAGTAGTAGCAAAATTTTAAATAATGTCTCCGTTTTCTTTGAAATGATTTATTTTAATGGGGGCAGCACTGGACCCTGGAAAATTTAGGTACGGCCTTAACTATTAAAGAAAATGTAGCTTCTACAGCAGAACCAGTACCTATACATATGTATCTCTACTGATTTATACTTGAATATAGAGTAATTTAGTTAGTAGGTAGCAATAATCAGTTTTACCTGTTTTTTGAACGAGCGAGCGAAACGAGCGAAGTTCTTATACTATACTTTTACTTGAACAATCCGGCGTTTGTATGTATGTTTGTTCGACGATAACTCAAAATTGAATTGAAAATGGGTAGCCATATAAATGTAGCTAATGAAATTTTTAAGTTTGAATATAATCCTAATCGGTCAAGGGGTAATCGAGTTATGGGTTCGCGAGTTCACAGTTCGAGGCGAACTACTAGTAATGAAGGTGTTACGAGTATGTTACAAAAGTATTATCTACCAGTTATTGTAGTAAGTGTGAACGTTTGGAAAACGTTGTGGTCAATCAAGACTAAAAAGATATATAAATAAATATATACAAAGAAGGGATCCCTAATGAAGTCCTAAAGAAAAACTTGAAATAAACTTGTAACCAGTGTGTAGCTCTGTGTGATAAATAACTCACAAAATTTCACGAGAATCGGGTGAGGAATGCGACTTGTAGAAGAAAACAGCCGGACAGCCAGACAGCCGGACAGCCGGACAGTCAGACAGCCGGACATACGAAAGAATTTTGCCCAAACTAAAACGGAAAAGCTTCGCTTCGCTTATAACGACGATGCTTTCTCAAAATGAGAATTTAATAAAAAGATTTTGCTAAACTTGCACAATAACAGTTGAGTTTGAAATGAAATATTTTTAATTTAACGCAAAAGTTGGTTCATTGGTTTTGTTAACTTGGCGATTTCAATTCGTTGTTTTATTTCGCAAAAGAAAATTGGATGTCGGCTCTTTTCTAGGTTTCCAGGAAGTGAAACCCGAGATGAATTTTATTTTCTTGGTGATAGTATTTTTTTTTAAATGAAGATATTGTTTTATAAAAGCCCATCTTTTAATAGCTTTAACAATTAGCTTAGATAATGAAAAAAAAGGAATTCGTATACGTTTGAAAGGCTTTCCTAAAATTTAAGAATCACAAGAGCTGAGACCAACGGCCCAACGTGCCTTCCGAACCACACAGGAGCTCGGAATATTTTTGCCACTTCTGGTCACAAATCCATGTAGTCCTTACATGGATTTGTGACCAGAAATGGCACGCGTGGGATAACTTAATTTTTAACACATTAGCTCGGAATGTGCTATTTGCCACACTGATTTTAATTGAGTAATGCCATTCATGTTATGAACAACTTACCACACTTGTATCATAAACTACTATTACATAAGCGGAAGTAATAATCGCCAGTGACTCTTGTGACACTCGAGCACAAGTTAAGGTATTCATTATTACATTTCTAACAACACATTACTTTGTCTTGTAAACAACAGTATTTACTAAGACCTTGTGCTCTTTGCACAGTACTGCAGCAAGTTAATCAAGTTCCATCGTAACTCGAGCGTGCCCACACCCACGCTGTATTTATTGCAGGTCTATAATTCACTTGTGGTCGTTTAAAAAGGCTATTTCTCGTTACTTATTAGAAGATGTATACCTGAATAAAACACATATTACTCACTGACACTCCACATGTTTGCACTGTTTAAACTGCATCAAGATGTAGGTACATCAAGCATGACACACTCACGCTGTTTTACTGCATCTCCTCGCTAAACAAATGGACGTCTATAATTAACTTGAGGTCGTTAAGAAGGCTATTTTTCGTTACTTATTAGAAGAATTATACCTGAAGAAAACACATATTACTCACTGACACTCCACATGTTTGCACTGTTTAAAGTGCATCAAGATATACATCAAGCATGACACACTCACGCTGTTTTACTGCATCTCCTCGCTAAACAAATGGACGTCTATAATTAACTTGAGGTCGTTAAAAAGGCTATTTTTCGTTACTTATTAGAAGAATTATACCTGAAGAAAACACATTACTCACTGACACTCCACATGTTTGCACTGTTTAAAGTGCATCAAGATATACATCAAGCATGACACACTCACGCTGTTTTACTGCATCTCCTCGCTAAACAAATGGACGTCTATAATTACCTTGAGGTCGTTAAAAAGGCTATTTTTCGTTACTTATTAGAAGAATTATACCTGAAGAAAACACATATTACTCACTGACAATCCACATGTTTGCCATGTTTAAAGTGCATCAAGATATACATCAAGCCTGACACACTCACGCTGTTTTACTGCATCTCCTCGCTAAACAAATGGACGTCTATAATTAACTTGAGGTCGTTAAAAAGGCTATTTTTCTTTACTTTTTAGAAGAATTATACTTGAAGAAAACACATATTACTCACTGACACTCCACATCTTTGCACTGTTTAAAGTGCATCAAGATATACATCAAGCCTGACACACTCATGCTGTTTTACTGCATCTCCTCGCTAAACAAATAAACGTCTATAATTACCTTGAGGTCGTTAAAAAGGTTATTTTTCGTTACTTATTAGAAGAATTATACCTGAAGAAAACACATATTACTCACTGACACTCCACATGTTTGCACTGTTTAAAGTGCATCAAGATATACATCAAGCCTGACACACTCACGCTGTTTTACTGCATCTCCTCGCTAAACAAATAGACGTTTATAATTAACTTGTCGTTTAAAAGTTGCCCATTGTTTGTTATTTTCTGGCCTTTTTTATGTTCTATTTACATAACGGCACTTCACATTCATGGCACTGCACATATTTGCGCAGCACAGTACTGCATAAGTCATACGTACATTGAACGTTATAACTGAAGTTCATCCACACGTGTTCCGTTTATTGCTTCAATTAACTTGTGGCCGCTTGAAAAGGATTTACTTGTTACTTTTGTAAAAATTTAGCGATTCGTTTGAAGACCAATAGGTACTACGTAATAGGTACGTACTCTCTAGGGTTGCGAACCTTAAATGGAACTGGGCGGGACACCTGGCTAGAAGGAACGATGGAAGGTGGAGTATGGCAGTCACCGAGTGGTACCCCAGGAATGGAAAACGGAGTGTTGGGCGTCCGGCGGCTAGGTGGGTCGTTGATATCAAACGGATTGCTGGAAAGAACTGGATCGCTAAGGCTGGGAATAGGATTCAGTGGCGCAGACAAAAGGAGGCTTATGCCCAGCAGTGGGTCGTTGAGAGCTGACGATGATGATGATGATGAGGTACTACAACTATTTATTTACTGCAATCTAGGGACGACGATAAGACGACGAACGCGTGAGTCGCGATCCCCTGAGAGATCGCGTAGCTTCTATAAGCGGATCTCGCAAATCGCGAAGCCTCAGTAAAAATTTTTTTTTAAAATATAGATTTTATTAAGAAAAATTTTTTTTTTTACTTACTAAGGGGGTCGCGTCATGAAAAAGGTTGAAAAACACGGATCTAATCTAGAATGAAGCTAATTAAGTCAAGATAGAATAGTTTGTGTATATAAGAAATACGAGGCCACTAGTGCGATAGATTTGGACTACGCGTCCAAGAATACTAAGTGAAGAGCTGTGCGATAGAATATAAATCTAGCCTAATGAGATCTACAGTCTTCTTAGATCATATTAAATGATCTAAGACGGTCTTGGACTAACTCACTAATTCATGACACTCCTTAGACTGAAAAAAATTATTGTTATTAATTTACAATGTCATCGATCTCTTAATTAGTTAAAATAATTTCAGCGATGTGATATGTCGCTAATCAAAAGTTTACTCAAAGTTCCAAAAACTTCTTTAAGTGCCAAGTTTATAAATAAATATCTCAAAGGAGCGAGCGATAACCATCTCCGAACAAAGTTGATTGAAAGTGTTTTGAAAATCGTAACTTTGATCTTAGATGTTGATAAGTTGACCGCAAGAACCTTTGGCAATCCGCAGCGGGAATAAATTTGGGTTTGACACCAACTTCATGAAAAAATTATTTTAGGATTGATAAATTATTTAATCTTACGTACTCGTATAAACACAAAGTGACCAAACACCGTGAGCATTATCACATCTCTATAGCAAAATGATAATAGTGTGCAAAGTCTGTAAATCTCTATAATTTTAAAACTTTATGCGTGCAATGCGCGCTAGTAACCGGACGCGTATCACTACGCTTGCGATTTTTTGATTCGAATTTCGCGCGGCATTAGCCGCTGCTCGTCGTCGCCATGAGTTCTAAAAAACTCGTGGTCAACGGACTATTGGCCTTTTTGGAGAAGCAGCTGGACTGCATGGATGAAGTGAGCGTCACGCAGATCTGCACCAGCAACTGGAAGGAAGAAGAAATCCGCAGCGCGAAAGTGCTGATGTACGAGTCGCTCGAAATGATCGACCGAATGCCGTCTCGCAGAAGAGATGAAAAGGGAGAGCGCAGTCTTCAAGACATCATTAAGTTGTTTAAGGAGACCGATCCTGACGAGTTGCCCATGGCGTTTGTGGTGTCTGCCCAAGGGCTGCATTCCCTTCCGCCCGTGAGTTTCGATCACGTTGACGTCACCAGACTTTTGAAGGACATCACGTCGCTGAAATCTAGTCTGGCCAACCTGCAGCTTAAGTTTGAGGCATCTCAATCTACCATCAATAATTTACGTACGGAAATTATTGAATTAAAAACCAATAAATCCGTATGTAGGTCACCTGATGCCTCGAACAACGACCCGTCCCGTGATGCACCCAATGCAAGTTTCGCGTCAGCGAAAATTGACTCGCCGGTCAACGCCATCGTTGTCGACCGTCTTGTGTCACCCCGCCCCGCGCCGCGTGCGTCACCTGCACCCGTGGTGACAAATGTGAGCACGCCAACACCTCGTGCTTACGCGACTGCTGCAAGCCAACCTCCCAGGAAACAGCAGTTACCTCAACGCAAGATGGAGGTGGTTCCAAAAAAAGGACCTACTCCCGTATCAGCTCCTCAAAAGGGGCCTGCTGACCAGGATGGCTTCATCAAGGTGGAACGGAAGAGGAAGAAACCCAGTCCATGTCAAAACAAGTGCGGTACTGCGCTCAGTGGACCAAATATGCTCCTGCGTGCTGCCGTGCCTACGACCATGCTCTATGTGTCTCGCTTACATCACTCCACTAAGATCGAGGAGTTGGTGGAGTACATAAGAGTAAAGACTCATTACACCCTGAGGGTCGTAAAATTGGAATCGCGTCACAGCGTGAATTTTCATTCGTATGTGGTGCGAGTTCCAAATGCTCAGCTGGTGACCTTCACCAAGGAAGATTTCTGGCCGAAGGGTTTCGTGTTCCGGAGATATCGCGGGCGGTTACCTGACACCAGTACACAGTGCAATGCGTCACAAAAACAATAAATAGTTTTAATTTTAGTTTTTACAATTTATATGTATGTTAGTTTTTAAGGTATATATTATATGGGCCTTGTTTGTAAACCATGTTTGTAAACTTAGTTGCCTGAAATAAACGGATATTATTATTATTATTATTATTATACGGACTGACTTTATTAGTAAGTTTAAACCACTAGTGGGTCTGTAAGCTGTATACCTCGCGAGTCTGCAGACTGCAAAGCCCGTCCAACCCCTGACCCTTGAAGTTTATCAGATGAAAAATTTGTTGAGACAAATAAGTTTCGTTAAAGTAAGGGTAACAAACAAGTCTAATGACATTTATGAACATTTTTCGAAATGGCTGAAATACACAGACCTGCATAATCTGCATAGTGCGTGGCCACCTCAGTGCATCTTTTCTATCTTCGATTGTTGCCACCACCCATATTTTGCACACGTCACAAAACACACTACGGTTACTAACTTATAATAAGCTCAAATAAAACCCTAAATCACCTTTTAAATGATAAAATCCAAGAACTAATAACTTCCTTCGTTCGTTTTGTGGTTTGTTTGGCCCAGATTTTGACAGTAGGCCAGCTTATAGCAGCCACGCCGATAGAGACAAAAAACATATCAGCGTTTCTTTCACACTCACGTTGTACTGTATTTGACAGTCTCTTTCTAGCAATATCGTTGCAAGTCTAGTAGTGGTAGGTCTTTGCTGAAATATGATAATTTTTAACCTTTTTAAACTCCCATATTTTCGCCATTTTAAAAAATTACGAAAAACTGGCTTGACAAAAAACTACATAATTATCGAAACTGCTCAAAAACACGAGAATCAGTTGAGAAATGCAAACTGTAGGCGAGAATAACAGGAATGCAACTTCGCTCAGAACAATAAAACCAAGACCTTCGTTCGTTTTGCTCACTCGGTCAAATAAAGTTGACATTGACAGGTGAGATAGTGTCATTTTACTAGATTATAACATTTTTAGAGTGGTTAATAGTTTAAACCAAGTAATAAAGTTAATAATAAAGCCTGTACCTATATATCTCTTTGCTCTAGTGTTATATAAAGTCTAGTGAGTTAAAAATCGATTAATTTATTATCGGGTACAAATATTAAATAATACACTAAATTTATTTTAAGTACCTGAAAATAAACTTATGCGCACTTTGTAAAGTAATGTAGATTGCTATAGTAAAGCCACAAGATTACATCTAAAAACAATATGTGGCATTGTACAAAAAAATCTTGTACTGACTTTTTGAAGCGAAAAATTCTTTAGGCGTGTTGGGCATTTTTTGAGATTGGAAAAAAAACCATTGTACTCGTGACACTGTTACCGCAACCGACACCTCTCAATTTTTCATATTTTGTTGGCACTCCCTGAGTGCCTGTTTTAAATAATTGTTTAAAAAAAGTTTACTCCATTGAGGTTGCTATAATGGTCCCCCCCTGAAGTCCAATGAATATTAATTGGTTTTCTGTAATGGCCCCAATTAAATTCAAGGTCACGGCCTGAAAACCGAGATAAAATAAAACCAACAAAACCGCAAACTACCATCAAAGGGAGGTTTTACGCACGACTACTTTGCGTGTAATATTTTTTTAGGACATAAATGTTGGAGTAAATTGGATTCGTTTTTAATTTTGTTCTCTTTTTGACATCCGACGCGCATTTTATTTATTTTCAGTTCTAAAAATATACATTTGAGGCATTCGTAGAGTGAAGTCAATCGAACCAGAGGTATTACAGCTCACAAATGGGTCAATTAAATATTTGAGTTTTTTAATTATATCGCGCGTTCTTGTCCTTTATCCTAATAATATGCAGAATCAGCCATAGTGCTTCGCCATGGTGATCGGTCTTGGGCTACGCGTTTTACTTCGGGCCAGGTAAGCTTTATAATTTAATTTATTATGTGCACTTGAAATCTTACAAAAACATATTTATAAAAATAATACATAGGTGCTATATACTTATTTCTAAATAAATTTCTTCCAGCAGACTCGTGAGAGAAAATACATTTTCAAAATTCAAATTTAGGAAACATTTATTTATTGTAAAACTAAATACAACGAAAAATAACAACATGAAACTAAAATTAATCTATAACGACACACGTATATAAAACTAAACTACATAAAAATACTTAAATAACATTTAATAATATAAAAAATGGAACCCAAATCGCTGCGCTCGCAGGGTATGGCACCCAAGAGACTGGCGGCATTCAGCCCTTGGCCAAAATGCGCGCCAGCCCTTGTATCCCCTGAGGCATCGATAAAGCGTGCGGAAATTTCCTTATATAACTGACGGGCATCCGCACCCTAAGGCCCCAAGATCTCCACGGCAAAAGTCGCAAATATATACGGCTCTCCCAAAGCCGCATACTTGCGCCTCTAATTGGCTTCAGCAATCGCAGCAGCTGCACCTGCCTTACGGGCAGCCGCTCGTACGTGGGAATTCAAATGTTTATTTAGTAGGTAGTTAGACCTTTACAGGCACTTACACGTCATTAAGTTTTGTATACAGTTCGTGTAATGTTTATTTATATTTATACTTAAATTATTAACTATTTAAAGAAAAGTTACCACTACTAGCGTTTCGCAACGACCACTAACTTATTTACACAGTATTGGTGGCCTACTCTACTACTACTTTTTTTTATAATAAATTGCCAGAATCGGTCCTCGATATGCCAGACAGAAAATTCAAAGCTTATGTAAAGAAAGTACTTTGTGAGAAGGCTTATTATATGACCGATGACTATCTTAAAGACAAAAAGGTCCGGCTTGAGCTTGACGCGGGTCCCTCTTAAAGGTTTGTATACTTAGACATGTCATAATTTAGGTACATTGGTACATACTAAATTTACAAATTGACATTATTTTAAATTTCGTAATTCTTATAATTCAATTTAATTATGACATAACAAACAATGTAATCTCAGTCCATCCATATAACTAATTTTAAGTTGTTAGTTTGTTAGTTGACGTCTTTGGAGAAAACGTGCAGTGCAGTTTGTTGCCGCTTCTTCTGCACTTGCGCCTAGGAAGCGGCACTAAACTTAGCTGTAAGTGACGATTTGACGTCAACATTTGTGCAAAACAAAACAAAGTGACTATTAATAAAGGATATTATAAATATCCTATGATAATAAAGATATTTTGAATTGAATTGAATTGACTCGCCAGAAGGGCTTTGTCATTCTGTCTGTCAATTTACAAATACTTATAATATAATACAATGTTGACATATTATAACATGTAATGCTTGTGATCGAGCGAACAAACATAAATTCCGTAATAATAAATACTAAGTAGTCAAAAAGCGTAGCCGAGCTGATTTATCTGTCCTTAGGCAAAACGTTACTCTACCTGCTACTCTCAATGCCCTGTTACTCTTCATTCCATCCAAAGATTTTGTTTGCCCCTAAGCATTTCGATGTCCGCTAACTTACTAATCAAGACTAAACTCCCTCCTCATAACTTGCCCATAACAGTCCATCGACATTATATCTTTTTTTACTTTTCCTCCTAATTTGATTAGTTATTTTTTTCCTCCTTACTTAGTTGTATATTATGTACACGATTCGCAAAACGAGAAATAAGGTAAAATTGTTCCACAATATTCCTTACCCAAATACTTTATGACATGGATTTTAGATTTTCCGGTAGGCTATTGTGTATACTTGTTGTTTATTGCTATAGTTCAAGCGCAATATCTGGAGGGTATTATGCAATTGAGCCATTTGGCCGGACGCCAGGGTGATTATTACCGTTATGAGTTTGCAAAAAATAATAATGGAATGCCTCGATAACCATGAGTTCAAGGGCTAAAGGGGATAAGCTCTATAGGACCATGTTTGTTTGAAAAATACTACTCCTTTATTTTTCTCGCGGCCCGTCTCCTTTTACCGACCCGGTTTACATATAAACCGTTTTTTCGTTCCCCTTAAGTCAAAAAAATCTTTTAGGGATGATGACTGGGTCAGAAAAGTATTATTCTAATTAGTTCGTTAATAAGATTATCCAAAAATAATGTACCCATATTTTTCAGTTTATCAAAAAAGTAAAAATTCACAAAGAATACAGAGTATCTAAGTTCCAGAGTGGGGGCTTGTGACGTCACCGATGTGTAAAAATTGTACGAAAGCGTGACGTCATGTGAAATTTAAATGCGATGTATCTTCGTCATTTATTGTTTCTCAGAGAAAAGAAAAAATACGTGTACAATATTTTTTAATAATCTAACCGATAGGCCAAAAATAATTTTTAGTCATCATGCCTCCAGGTCCATTTTATAATAGGTATGGTATGAATATGTTTTTGAACTATAGATGCACTGTAGTTATTTCATTTTATAATAGTATGGTATGGATATGTTTTTGAACTATATATGCACTGTAGTTATATATTATATTATATATGTAGTTAAATGACCGAGCGAGCAAAGCATCTCAGTTTCGAGATTGGCCAAAAATGCTTTTGTTTGTCTGTCTTTTCTCGGCTACAGGTCGATTTATTTAACCGATTTTGACAAAAATTACCACAAAAGTTCCTTGATTTATTAATTTGTTTTAGTAGGTCGCGATTTTGATTGGGGGAGAAATAGGGGGAAAAGGAGATAACTTTATTTATTTATAAAAACTTTACGTTGCTTACATCACTCCACTAAGATCGAGGAGTTGGTGGAGTACATAAGAGTAAAGACTCATTACACCCTGAGGGTCGTAAAATTGGAATCGCGTCACAGCGTGAATTTTAATTCGTATGTGGTGCGAGTTCCAACTGCTCAGCTGGCGACCTTCACCAAGGAAGATTTCTGGCCGAAGGGTGTCGTGTTCCGGAGATATCGCGGGCGGTTACCTGACACCAGTACACAGTGCAATGCGTCACAAAAACAATAAATAGTTTTAATTTTACTTTTTACAATTGATATGTATGTATGTTAGTTTTTAAGGTATATATTATATGGGCCTTGTTTGTAAACCATGTTTGTAAACTTAGTTGCCTGAAATAAACGGATATTATTATTATTATTATTATTTATTGTTCCACAATATAAAAAAATGGTACAATTGGCGGATCAACGCTAAATGCGTTCTCTCCCAGTCAACCATAGGGATAAACAGATACGAATCATGTTGCGGCGGAAAAACTAGATACAAAATAAAGTATTAAAATATGTGCATAATATAATATATGCCTTCTTAACACTATATAATATAATACAAATATAATATACAAATTAATAAAATATACCACATTAGAACAAGACTATCTATAATATCCCATAATACATATAACAAATAAATATATACAAATCTACATTAAATATAATGAATGATGATGGTGAAAAATAAAGAAAGATACTAACATCGATCAAAAAGATAATAGTGCACTCTTCTCTTAAAAGAAAATTTTGTGGAGTTTCATTCTATACAAGATGATGCAAAAAAAAAACAAAAGGGGGAATGGAGGGGGAAAAGGGGGGAATTGGCTGTAGCGTTGTATATGGAGAATTTTCACTGAAATGGCTTTGCCAAGCCAAGGGAAAGCGGAAAGGTTCGGTTATTGCATAGTTATAAGAGCTCGCAACATCTACTGTTCTCACACATACAGGTAACGCTCTAACTGCAATCGCTGTCGAGGTATATCTTTTACGAGAAAAGTCCGAAACTTTGTGTGCAAGAGCACACTGTACCCTTGCACACATGTTTTAGACCATACTGTACTGCACTGTACGTATAGATGAATTGCAGCATCCATACTCCATGCCAGCCGATTGCTCATGCGGATGAGCAACCTTTGTTTAAGATACCGATATCTGACTAGTTAATCACTCGCACCCACATTCGCTTGTAAATATTATCTACACATCGAAAATAAGAATAGGTAGGAACACCTTCTTTATAAGTTGAGAGTTATAAAGTATACGATCGTATACTAAAACAAGATTATAAGATTAGGTTTATGGCGCCCAGAGAGTACCCCGTAAATATGCCGTTACTTCTAATCCAGACATAGTAACAGTGTCTTAAGTGACGGTTTATATTAAAACAAATATTTAAAGACATGTATACTTCTCGTTCAATGCTTTATCAAATTTTATTTTCAGAAATTCTTTACTTCTTTTCCACTCTCATAATTATACGTGAGTGACGCCTCGTGTAATAGCTAGTCATTCTATATGTTGAATTAAAACCTCATTTCTAAAAGTAACATAACTATCTAAAAACGCTTATAACTATCTAAAAAAGCTTAAAGGTTAACAAATAGGAAGCAAGAAATCTCATACAAATACTTTTAATAAAAGTTACAACAAAATATGTCAGAGCAAACAAAATAATAGAATTTGTAATTAAATTACGAATATACATTGTTATCAAACAAACGTGGGACACTCAGAAAGATCAAAATACTGCGCTTTTCGATCGCTTCATTTTGGTAGTTTTTCGTTTGTTCGATTTGAAACAGCCAAAGTGTCGACTGGCGCTTTGTTTCTGGATGTTCTGTCATAATTTCATAAATGCGCCGAGACGAGCCTGCTTCAAATTCACTAATCACGGCACCATTCCACACGGGCCTGCTTCTGAGCATCGGTAAAATTGTGCGGAACCCAGCGCGAAACTATCCTGCTCACGCAAAGCTGCTCGTGTCTCGAATCTTGGGAACACTTCCCGAACCAATCTGCAGTGTATGCTGAATCAGCTCCTATGTAATTTGTCTCTTTTCTTAAGTTAAATTTTCACTGCCGGCACAACTTTATTCAGTAACAGCCGTCGAAGGACGAGTACTTCTGTGTTCATCCCCAAAGTTAGGTTAAGTTAGCTTGAATTCGTTATCCTAAGGGTAGATGGTTACTTTTGAAGGTCCTTCATTTATAAATGCCATTTGAAGTCGATCAAACAATGCATTGAAATCGTAAAAAAATCATCGCACGACAATGTTCCCGTTGCAGATCCATTTTTGAATGAGATAAAAAATATGGAGGGAAATTTAATTTGGAATGTTATATTTTTGCAATAAATACGAATAGTCTTAGTTTTAATTGACATCAAGACCAAAAAGTGTCCCATTGACAAAACTGTTAGTCGCAAAACTTTCTGAGTACCATATGGTATGTTTCGTAGGTAGTCTACGTCGTAGGCATTTCGTAGCTTCTACGCTACCATCTGCTACGCTGTAGTCTCTACGCCGTAGACTTACTTCCAGATTTCAAGAAAAACAAACCTATATACATACATATAAAACCGGTTTATCCTTGATCACTGTACAAACGGATACCATACGAATTACGTGCATTGTACCAGTATGCTTAGATATAACCTTGTAACGTTCTTATGACTAATGACCCAATTTAGCTATCCAATTCACCATATCGCAATTCGTAATTCGATGAAAAACTTGCAATCCACGGCTACTTATCTCAAAGTAATTCCGAACTTATTTGAAGTTGAAATTGGAAGGGGAAATAGCAATTTCAGATATTTAAAGATTGATCTTTATTAACTCCGGTTACGACCCCGGTTGTTTGATAGCCGCTTTACGACTTCTATACAAATGTCACGTCGTACAGATAGCACCGATTTAATTCGTTCTCTACGGAAAATTAAAGTATGGTCACTGGTATGACTCTCCATTGATTCAGAGTAACATATATACCTACTACTACTACAAACGAAACAATTTATCTGTACACACGTCGATGTGTGAGTTTTATACTTAGGGTCGCACCGCAGAATTGTTTTAATACTTACCTACTAACGAGTTCGACATATTTACGATTATTTTTTTCCATACCGAAAGATTTGCGAACACTATGACGTAAAAAATATTCTGTTTTATATGTATTAAATGTTACAGAAAAGTCGGAAACAGCTACGTAATATGACTTCACAAATATTTTTCATTATGTCCATTGTCCATTTCACCTATAGTTCACTTTACTGATTATTATTGAGTCATTTATATTGTAACGCACTAATTTCACTAATTCACTATTGTAATATAGTAATTTGCATATTCGGCGCAAAACTATACGGTAATTATATAAATAAATTCAATAAAAATAAACAAATGTTTATAACGATTCACGCTTACACACAGCATGTCAAGTAAAGTTGTCATTGTCAAGGATCATGTCACCATGATGGTTACTATTGGTTGACAGTTCTAGCGTGCGGCTAGTAATTAAACCCTGGTTTGGAGCCGTCAAAGCTCACAAAGTGCGGGGGAGAAGTGCGGAGACGCCAATTTGCGGGAGACGCTGTGAGATACCATTCTGTTTGACTCTTATGTATTCTGTGGTATGGTGTCGCCTAAGGCCTCGTCCACGGACACGCGACGCGATACGTGGCGCGGTACGGCGTAGACTAACTACAGCTTAGCAAATAGTAGCGTAGAAGCTACGTAATGTCTACGACGTAGACCATCTACGAAACATGCTTAATAAACAATTTATATCCGTAATTTAATTATAAATTCAATTGTTTTGTCAATTCTGACATATTTCGTATTCTGAAACATTTATTAAACGTAAATGAAGATTTCTTGCTTCCGGTTCGATCATTTATTTGTCATTATTTGGAACGTATTTTAAAGTTTTTTTTTTATTTATCGTGTGGGTAATTCATCAACACTGGTGTCAGATTTTTCAAGCTGCCTAAAGGCATCTGACATAGCTTGACGACTGTTCGATAATTTTTTGTGCCACTTGTGGTCACCCATCCAAGTGTGGACGACGCCTGGGGTTGCTTAACTGACGAAAGCGCTAGAAATACATAGGTACTGCCACCGGGCCACTGAGCTCCATTATAAAGTAAGGTTATCATATCAGAGAGAGCGATCGTACATGGATGTGAGTGGCATGTGGCATTCATTGAGAGAAGCCTAATACATAGATTATATCACCAGTCACAGGATGAAGGTATCGGATGAAAGCTCCGGATAATGTTTACATGAGGGTGTGAATAAATTTAACCTTTTTAACACGTCCACAGCGTAAACTAAATACGAGATCTAAAAGTATCTACTTGTTACGTTATTTACTTAATGAAGCTACGAGATCTTTTAGATTTCGTTGGAAAATGTCCACTTAAAACCAATGTATTTGTATGAAAACAGCTCAATTTGAATAATGATTTTTACATGTATCAGTAGATGATGAATGTCTTATTATGTCTCTGCCCCGCCTGCAGATCTGATAAAATAGGGCCAAAGAGTCACAAAACAAATTACGAGACGCTTAGGATCTCCCTATACGCTAAAAGAAAGCAAATTACGCATTAATTTAGATCTCGTAACGTAAATATTTCTTAATTTTGATAAATAAATATATATAAATAAATAAATTAAGAAATATTTACGTCACGAGATCTAAATTAATGCGTAATTTGAATTTATATAAAATAAATAAATATTTATTTATTAAATATTTATATATTTATTAAATAAATAAATAATTATTTTGTAGGCGCAGATAGCTAAGATTACGTTCAGCTACCAAAAAATGTTACCAACTACGCTCCTGGTACGAGTCCGGCAATCCCACCGGCAACAAACAAACACACAAACAAACCTACGCAGTCTGCTACCACCCTGTATAAGGTCCAGGGAACCTCCTAACCTAATTATGAGTTTAACTTAATTCTAATTAAAAGTAATAACACTAATTACAAAACTTACCGCGTTCATGCAGTCTTCAGGCAGCCTCGCCTGGCCTTCGCGTCGAGTCCGAGGTCCTCCTCAGGGCTGGCGACGGCCTTAGGTCCCACCATGGGTCCCGAGTCAGTGGTGCAGAAAATGTGGTCCCTACACTAACCTCCCCATGAGCTCATGTATGTCGCCCCAAACGAATACGTCGTATTTACAACACCACTTCAACACAGCATGACAAGTTTCTTGTTCTTCTTTTGACACTTCAAGATTAAGCATATAACCTAACAGCGGAACGTAACATGGGATGTCCCTCGCTCCGATTCAAAAGTTTATCACTGGTTATATATTTATGGGCATCCACGCCCCCAAAATTGGTTCCTTTTACAGTCAATTCACAAACACTTCCGTCTCAGACGGGCAATAGTCACAAACCCAACAATTTACAAGGCCGCATGGCACGCGTTTTACATTTGACACAAATCACTGTTCTTTACGTAATACAAAGAATTTCGGCTCCACGCCGTTCCAAACAAATTGGGCACAAATCAATTAGCGACAATTCTCCACGAAATATTCGCAATATATATCAAACACAAAAATTAATGCCGACCACCGGCTATCATCACGGGACCACCAACGCAAGTCATTCACAATGGCCTCGCTCGCAACTTGTCATTCCCAACGTCAGTCGAGACTTTGACACAAAGACAATGATTATTTTTCTGGCCGGGCAAAGACAATCCGCGCAGGGCGGGGCACAGCCGGAATATCGATGAATCGATAATCTTGCCCGTGTTTGTGGAGATCACACGCAGATGGCGCTAGTCTCCTAACAATAAGTATTTTTATCCAAAACATATTTAAATTTATTTTATATATTTATTTCATATTTAAACATATTTATTTTAGGTGGCTAAAAGTTAATAAATCCGCAAACTGTATATGTACATAATTTATTTAATATAATTCTCGAATGTTATAAATATTTATTAATTTATCAAAATTATAAAATATTTACGATAAAATTACCAAAATTAAAACAATATCGATGATATACTGACAATATTTGAATGTTTTAAAGTAAATATTATTTAATAAGATACGTCAACGGGACGTCGGCGGAGGTTTTTAAAAAGGCGAATAGTACAGAAAAACTTATTACTAGTGATCAGCGATTGATCAAACTTACTTCTAATGATCAGCGATTGATCAGCGAGGAGGCACCACGACGGACGTGTGGTTCACGATCAAACTCTCGACTCGCTCTGGCTGTTCAGAGCTGTTCCCAGGATGGCTTCACAATGCAGGTGGCTTCATGTCAGCAGTTTCCACGAGTGATTCATATATTCTTCTTAAAGGTTTCGCAATGTGTGATCAATCCGTGGGAATGTTAGGTATATGGATAGGGCTAAGAGCCCGTAACACCTCCCCCCTTAGTAGAGCAACTATTTGCCAATGTTTAAGGCAAAAATTGCGGCTTTTCTTTCCTCTAGGGATAGGTCCGAGGATGAGGCTGCTACGTCGCATTTCACTGGTAAGTTACTTCGTCGACGCCGCACATAAAGTATGATAAGTACGCCTGCACTCAACAATACGATTCCATATATAGGTAAAGTAGTATGATATATACTTGAGAAATTGAGAGAATCTGGTTCTAGTCTAGATTGCGTCATGACTTGATTTTGGAACTTGTGCAGTTTATTCAGATCTATTGTAGTCAAGTTATAGCGCGGTAGATTTTCTTCAAAATTAGAGTTAATATTAGGTGTCATCATTATTTCAAGTGCATGTCCTCGTAATCTGTTATCTATGTTAACAATAGAGAATTCTGGAGTTTTGATATAACAGTTTTGCGGAATTGTCACGTAATAACTGCCTTTCAGTATGCGATGTTCTTCTTGTTCACAAGACAATATGACTTTTGTACTTTTTGGAAACGATATAATATAATGTCGACTGTCCAGTTCTAATAGGGCTTCTTTAGTCAGCGCAACTGTAGTAGGTGTGCATTGCGAGTCCACTTCTTGGCTATATATTAGCTGGTGCACACAGTCATATTGGGTGCGGGTTTGATGGCTTATCTTTTCTTCACAGACATACCAAGAGTCGGACTTCGGGCATTCTGCCTCCATGTATACAAATTCTTTAGAGTTAATTGCTATGTAAGGAAAGGGTGGTAGGATAACCTCGGAATTACGGTTAGGAACTGGGCATAATCGATATAGGTCATATGAAAAAGGAGATGTGATTGGGAACCTGAGAACTAACACTATTTTATTATCTACGTAATATGATCCTAGATGAATCAAATTATAATAATATCTTACTTCTACGTCCAATATTCTATCTTGACTGTATAAGGTCTTCAATTTGCTTATCATATTAATGATTTCCTTACTAGTTAAAATAGAATGGTGCATAACATTAGAATAGGAAAGTGCTAATATTTCTCCTAACCTAAAGATTTCTAAAGATAAATCTTGCACATTTTCGCCAATTATACCGAAAATGTGAGATAGTTGCATAAAGCGAATTAAATGATTACTGTTGCTACTAACATTGTATAAGGAAAGTACTACTTTTTGCAGTTTTTCCTGATTTTGACTTAAGTTGCTTAAAATTTGATTTTGTTGGAATATCATTTCTTTGTGTAAACTAATATGTTTGTTTAAGTTAACAGCAATTTCTTGATCATTTTTCTGAAGTAATTTAAGTGCGCTTTCATATCTTATCGCATCGTTATGGTCAAGGTTACCGGTCTATCAATGCATATGGGACTAAGCTAGGTGTGGGTTCATTTGGGTGTTGTATTTTTAGGAGACGCAAATGCTCGAGAAGGGTGGAATGAAAACGTTCAATCATTCCATTTTCATTTGGTGCGTATGGGGCTGTGGAATGGTGATTTATTTTATGTAGTTTCAGGAATTCAGCAACGATTTGATTGCTAAACTCTGTACCGTTATCTGTAATGAGCGTTAGTGGAAACCCATGATGAGTACTGAAGAAAGTTAATGTTTTAACTATATTAGGAGCTGTGCAATCGAGAATGCGATATGCCTGAGCATATTTAGAAAAGGAATCAATTAAAGTTAGAAATTTATCCTGCTCTATTGTAAGAACATCTGAGTGCATGATTTGGAAAGGTTTTGAAGGTGGGGGCACAATCTGAAATTCTGGGCGTACAGGGTCACGGTCATACTTAGCACGGTTACATATTGCACAGTTATTAATAAAAAGTTGTATACTGTCTTTTAATTTAGGCCAATAGTATCTTTGAGAAAGTGCTTGATGGGATTCATTTATGCCTCTATGGTTGGTTTTGCCTGTATGATATTTGGAGATAATGTCCTGCTGATTTAAATAGTCAGGTATATTTTGTAATTCTCGTTTTACTAATGTGAGCTTTAGTGCAGAATTTTTAAAAGTTCGTTGAAGGATAGGTACGATAGTATACATTTTATCTAGGGGTTCTACTAGAATTGCAGTGTGTAGTTTAGGGTCAATATTTTTTTTGACAATAGATATAATATCCTGTTCTATGTTGGCTTCAGATATTTCTACGACGGTTCTCCTGTATGATTCAAAAGGACTGGTAGTTTTCGGCTTACTTTGTGTTGATTTATTGGTAATTTTAATGATTAATTGTCTCTTATATTTATTTAAAGGGTCTTCAGTGATAGGAATGTCTAATACAGGGTGTTCGTTAGAAGTGTGTATCGTTGCGTCACAAGTCAAATGTTGTAAGTCGTCTTGAATTTCTTGTTGAATAGAACGCTGAGTAGAACAAGGGCTGCTTAATGGTTTAAAAGAGGGTGCAGTGTCTGTTGATGATTGACTGATGATGGCTCTATCATCAGGGGCTGTGATTGTGGATTCAGATGAGCTAGATAGATTGATTACACTATTGCTTGAACTCAAACTTATGACTTCTTCGTTATGTATTTCTACACGACTCAGAGCATCTGCATTGGTATTACTTTTGCCCTTTTTGTAGATAATAGTGTAATCATATTCTGATAGTTTAAGTCTCCACCTAGTGAGGCGAGAATTAGGTTCTCTTAAGTTCATAAGCCATTGCAAAGGCTTATGATCTGTAATAATTTTAAATTTGCGTCCAAATATATACGGCCTAAAATACTTAACGGCCCAAACTATCGCAAGCAATTCTTTTTCGATAGTGGAGTAATTAAGTTCACTAGTATTTAATGTGCGAGATGCGTAAGCGATGGGTCTATCGGAACCTACAGTTCCTTGGGACAAAATGGCACCTAGTGCAACGTTAGATGCGTCAGTAGTCAGTATAAAGTCCTTTGTAAAGTCTGGGTATTGTAGTATGGGGTCGTTAACAAGTAGTGTCTTACAGTGCTCGAAGCATTTTACGTAGTCGTCTGTGAGGTTTATTTTTGCGCCTTTTTTTAAACATAAAGTCAGTGGTTTAGTCAAACGTGCGAAGTCGGGAATAAAACGTCGATAATAACCTAGTAGGCCTAAAAATCCTTTTATCTGTTTAGTTGTTTTGGGGATGGGATATTTTAAAATTGCGTTAATTTTTTCAGGGTTAGGTTTTATTCCGTCAGGAGTTATTATATGACCTAAATAAGCTGTTTCATGTCTTAAAAATTCTGACTTGTCTAGCTGCACTTTGAAATTTGATTCCCTGAGTCTATCAAAGATTTTACGCAGATTTACTATGTGTTCTTGGAGTGACGTTAAGAACACCAGGATGTCATCTTGATAAACCACACAAATGACGTGCTGGAGACCTCTCAGGACATTGTCCATGACTCTTTGGAACGTACAAGGACTGTTTTTCAGACCCATAGGCATACGGAGGAATTCATAGTGCCCATTTCCGTCTGCTACGCTAAACCCAGTCTTGTGGATGTCTCTTGGATCCATTTCGACTTGATAGAATCCACTTGTCAAGTCTAAAGTGCTGAAATACTGGCATTTGCCAAGTTTGTCAAGTATGTCAGTGATGTTGGGGATTGGGTACCGGTCGTCAATGGTCTTTTCATTAAGTTTTGTAAAATCGACAACTAGTCTCCATTTTGTTCTACCAGAAGCATCTGCTTTTTTAGGGACAATCCAGATTGGTGCACTCCAAGCGGAAGTAGAAGGTTGGATGATACCTTGTTCCAACATTTTTTGAACTTGACTTTTAACTTCCTGCCTGTGAATGTAAGGATATCTATAGGTTTTACTGTGAACGGGGACTTCATCGGTAGTTAAAATACGGTGTTTAATTTTGTTTGTAAAAGTAAGTGGTTCGCCCTCTAGATAAAATATGTCAGAGTATTCTTTAATTAAATTTAATAAATTACAATTCTCTTCCGTGTTTAAGTGTTGAGTGCGCAAACGTGATAAAATTTCTCGGAATCGAGAGTCATTATAGTCAATGTCAGTCAGTCTAGGTAAAGTCTGTTCGTGAAAAATTTCTGCGCAAATTGGTGTATTTAGAGAGAAAGCTACATCTTCGTCTGAGGTATTAATAATTTATATAAAGGCCTGACCGTCTTCGGAAGTGGAAACGCACTCATTTATGTTACAACACCCTATAGTCTGCTCACTTATAAATACGTCGCCGTTATCTACAGTGACCGGAATTTTAGTTATATGAGATGACTTTGCGGGAATGGTGGTTCGAAATAAATTTATGTTTACAGGACTGTGCATGAGGATGGGGTTTTCTGCAAATGTGGTCTTAATCACATGATTTTTAAAGTCTAAACTTGCTTGCCACTGTTCTAATAAATCAAGGCCAATTAGTCCATCAAAGTACTGATGAAATCTATAGACAAATAATTTAATAGGATTTTTGTCATTGAATTCGGGAAAACAGGGAAGTGTAATAGAAAATTCATTGTATGTTCTGGCATGAATATTTGTTACCACAAATGGATCATAGTTTAAAGGAAAATTTGGAAAATAATCTTGTACTGCTTCAGGACTTATAAATGATTGATTGGCGCCCGTGTCTATAAGCAATTTTAATGGAGGGTTCGCAATATGTATAAAAGGTAAATTTTTATTTAATTGTAAATTTAATTCTATTCGGGGTGGTTCGTAGCAGAGGCCGGAGGAAAATTTACTTCTTCGTTGCACTCTGCAACTTCAGAATGTTCCTGTGGCTCGTCATAAACGTAATTGTCACAGTGTTGATCCTCATTCCCTGCAGTTGAGTAATAAGGGTCGTAGTCGGAATAGCTGTCATAAATAGGTTCATACTCGTTCATATTTAATTGTCTCTGCGGAGTTGGGGGTAACTGTCTTGCTACAGGGTGGCTGATACCACTCATAGGGACAGGATAATTTTGCTGGAATGGTCTATTATTTTGTCTAGGTGGAATTTTAAATCCGGTGGACACATTGGAAGGCATAGCTCTCATCATCTGTTGGGTTCTTGATGGGCCTGGCTGATTGGGCCTAACATTTGGGATAGAATTTGGTGAAAAACTATTAGGGTTGTGTCCATGACCATGGGGTAAGTTATTGACATGAGGGGTTGTCATAGGTTGGTAATTCAATTGAGGAATATTATTTTGTGAAAAGGTCATAGGCTTTTGATTATAGTTGCGAGGGGGTTGATACCTAGATGAGCTAGGCGCTCCAACCTTATTCTGCATATACATGACATTTAATTCATCCTGTGCGAACTCTAACGCTTGCAGCAAAGAATCAGGGCGCATACATCTAACTCGGGAGCCCACTGGTTCACGTAATCCACGAGTAAATGTTTTTAGAGCTAGTTTAGAATAGAGCTCGCGTTTAGCTGCTACCGTTGTAGGAATAGATTCATGCAACTCTACGTAAGCCATGATAGTGCTTAGTAAGTGCTGTACACGTTCATAAAAAATATGCGGAGTGTCGTTACCTTGAGATAACATGGATAGATCAGTATATAATGCTGGTTCATCTCTATGATCAGAAAAGCTGTTAATTAATGATTGCCGTATACCGTTCCAGTCATTGGGAATGCCATTCGTAACTAACGTTTTAGAAGCATTGCCTTTAACTTTGTTTAAAATCCCATTTAATAAAATTGAATTATTTAATTCATTGCCCGGTGCTAGATCGGTATATTTCAATATTAGCTGATCACAAATACTTAAAAATCTGATAAGGACACTAGGACTGCCGTCAAATTCAGGAACATTGCGTAAGGCTTTCCAGATTTGATCTGCCTTATCTGTGATCGGAGACATTGTCTGTTGACTATTTTCGGTCATATTTAATTCTTCCTCTAAAGGCTCTTCTAAGAATGATTCTAATAATTCCCTATGAAAGCGGGATTTTCTATCACGGATATAAGCCCTGGAATCGGGTCTTATATTAGGGTCTTTATGTGGACGAAAAATTTTGGACGTTATTTATATACCTATGTAAGGAAGATATCTAATCTATTTTATAAGAATCAATGTGTGATTCTAAAACAGCTAAATCTACATATACTAGGGTAGAAAAATCTAAGTGGGATTTTTCGGGGAGTATCCTGTACTAATTCGGGAAGGAATAGCAATCAACAATAGAATTGTGTATAAAGCTACTCACATAGAGATCATGGTAGTCTGTCCGGGCTGTTCCATCGATTTTTAGATGACCACGAACGAAGCTTTCACCAGTCACTCGCGTAAACCCGCGCGACGCCGTTAGTCCGTAGGTTCTATGACGAATAGTTCACTTGCCGACGATTCGGCTAGATCGCGCACTATTTCGAAGTGGGAAACACGCACGATTTAACTATCCGCTCCGACTGCGCCAGATACGTCAACGGGACGTCGGCGGAGGTTTTTAAAAAGGCGAATAGTACAGAAAAACTTATTACTAGTGATCAGCGATTGATCAAACTTACTTCTAATGATCAGCGATTGATCAGCGAGAAGGCACCACGACGGACGTGTGGTTCACGATCAAACTCTCGACTCGCTCTGGCTGTTCAGAGCTGTTCCCAGGATGGCTTCACAATGCAGGTGGCTTCATGTCAGCAGTTTCCACGAGTGATTCATATATTCTTCTTAAAGGTTTCGCAATGTGTGATCAATCCGTGGGAATGTTAGGTATATGGATAGGGCTAAGAGCCCGTAACAAATATACAATGTTGTTAACAAATCAACTGTGTTTTGATTGCTCTGTGTTGATGATTTGTTAATAAATATTACTAGCTAGGGCTAGTACTGATATATTTCATTATTCTTACGATTAATATGTGTTGCATCATTCCCTTCAGAATTAGAAAATGATAAAAATAAAATTCTACATACATTTTTCGGTTACTATTTGCTGTGCTCTCCATTTTAGATAAAACTATCGAACTCTAGTACAGAATTGATGTTGACCAGGCTTCTTATAAACTTATTACGAGATCCTATGGACTACGGAACGAACTGTCTGCATTTTTTTACAGGTCACTACGAGGTCTTTAAGGTCTTGTACATTTTTATTTATGAAAAAACTCATTTACGATACCCAACAATGGTAAACAGTAGAACTCCTGACGAATTTAAGTGTACCACCTGATATTAGCAGAATCAGTAAAGAATACTCGTCAGGTGGCTAAAAGTTAATAAATCCGCAAACTGTATATGTACATAATTACTAAACAAACATTTCTCAATAGAACAAATAAACAGTACCGAATACACTTGCCTCTTAAGTTCGAAATCGTTAAAATTCGAGTCTAAATCTTGTCTAGCTGAAGGCTATTCTGTCGCTAAACAATGCGACCAAGAAATTAACATTCGTATTTATCTTGAACTTTTCAGGCTTTGTTCAAGTTATAACAGTTAAAATACGAACATTACTTAGAAATTATAATCTAAAAGGGGTAGTGGCCTAGTATATTTTTTTTATACAAATTAAAACAATTTGTGTTCTTTGGTAGAAGTAATTAATTTATCGTCTTCATAGAGCTGAAATAAGCTAGCAAGAAAAAAGATGCGCAATTCTCCTTCTAAATTGCATACCTGAGGAATATTCTCTGCCATGGTATAATAAATTATTACCGGGATCAAAATACCCGTGATTTCCAAAGGAGATACAAATAGTAAAATAAGGTTTTGATAAGACAAAAACAATATTAGTTTAAAAATGCATTTATTCGTGTCTTCCTCAAACATTCTAACAATTGTTATTTCAGTCAAATCATACTTTTCTATTTAAATAAAACAAAAAAAGCGGCCTAATGTGAGTCGGACTCGCCCATGAAGGGTTCCGTGGCAGCAAGAAACAATATAAAAGTTCAAAAGGTAAATTGCGGTTTACGATTTATGACGTATTAAATAAAACCTACTTACTAGATCTCGTTCAAACCAATTTTCAGTGGAAGTTTGCATGATAATGTACATCATATTTTTTTTTAGTTTTATCGTTCTCTTATTTTAGAAGTTACAGGGGGGGACACACATTTTACCACTTTGGAAGTGTCTCTCGCGCAAACTATTCAGTTTAGAAAAAAATGATATTAGAAACCTCAATATCATTTTTGAAGACCTATCCATAGATAACCCACACATATGGGTTTAATAAAAAAAAATTTTTGAGTTTCAATTCTAAGTATGGGGAACCCTCAAAATTTATTGTTTTTTTTCTATTTTTGTAAAAATCTTAATGCGGTTCACAGAATACATTTACTTACCAAGTTTCAACAGTATAGTTCTTATAGTTTCGGAAAAAAGTGGCTGTGACATACGGACGGACAGAGAGACAGACAGACATGACAAATCCTTTTTAGGGTTCCGTTTTTTGCCTTTGGCTACGGAACCCTAAAAATGTGGTATGAACGCTCTCAATGAATAAGTATGATCGCTCTCATGACCACTTTATGCACTCAGTCACGATCCCCGCTCGTGCATCAAAACAACCTCAACTGTTATCATATTTTTGTAATTGACTTATCCATTTATACCGTCATTACCATTAAAGGCAGCGAACATCATTATACCTAAAATCGGTATGTATTTATGCCTCATACTTACTTAACATCACTGAATATTTGAAGCATAAGAGCCAATCATAAGTACATTCCGAAACGCTAGTAGTGTGTAGCTATGGCACTAATTTCCTTTGTTCATACAGAGGTTGGGGTTAATACTTGTACTCGTATCTCGGTCACAGTCTCGACGAAATAAATCACAGTTTTCTAACTACATTTTTTTCTTTAGATAATACAAGATCGCAGATAATGGTGAACGATTCTTGAACAATATATTGTGCTTGACAAGAAAATGGACTGCATTGTTGTCCAAATTGTCGTCGATGAATAGAGCAAGCCATAATTTGAGACTAATTTGTGTGGATTTCTTTTACTACCTCTATAATATTTAGTATATTATACTGAGGATTTCTTTTTTTGTAAACATTTCTTCAGATATTTATAAATAGATTGTATAATAGATTTTTGTAAATACTTTTGTGGTTCCTAAGTTTTTAGATAAGGCTTTTTGAAAAAAAAATTGCAATAGGTACTACTACTATGTACAAGGCATAAGGGAATATTTTTAAAGCGAGGGCGCTTTTTTTAATCCAAAACGAAATGAAGGATTTTATATTGTTACGTTTGAATCCTGAATGAAGCAAGGGATTATTAGTATATCGCCCGAATACGTACTCCAAGTAGCACACTCTTCTTTTCATCTTCATCTATGACAAAAATTAGCAAATTCATTATACCTTTAAAGAAAAGAAGAACACTTAGGTATATACCTACTATCTTATCAGAGTTTAACAGGCAGTTACTATCCTTAAATTTGGTGTCTTTTTTACAAACAAAAAATACTTAGAAAACGTTTTTAGAGTAGGAGCAACTTCTTATACATTTTCCACTCATTACAATCGTTTCATGATGTTTTCGTTATGTGTGGTTCTGTATATTTTTATACGTAATCTGGATATTCAGATTCGGCCTAAACATTTAAATTTTCACATTTACACATTTACCAATACAATATATCCTAAAAGTTCCATAATTACTATTTGAATCAAAGACAAGTTTCTATTTATAGTTTTTTCGTAGCAAAGAACCTAAAAATGCTGACCTACATTCATCCTTGTAAAACGTGTTGACGACAATATGTATTCCAAATTTGAGAAATGACGACGCCTATTCCTATATTTTATTGCTTTTAAAACTAAATTCTTCTCTATTTTTTGCGGGACCGCCAACATTATATTTTTAGATTATATTCGTATAAAGTTTTCAAAAAAATTTTTTTTAACCCTTGTGCTTTTCTTTTTCAATCCCGCGGGATCAACAAATGACTTGAGTCCTACTACGAGTATTTAGGGACAAAAGCATCATTTTGTGAATAGATGAGATGAATAGTAGATTGTTAACCGAGGGTCGAAAGAATCAATTCCCGGGGTATTTAGACGGCTATAGTCCGAGTAGGAATTGATTCTTTTACCCGTGTTAAACACTCTACTTTTCATTTCAAATATGAGGAAAATAAAACTAGTTATTTATTTAAACTATTTATTGATAATATATAATAATATTAGTAGTACCTATTTAAAATTAAATGTCAAATTAGGACAATTCCTGAAATTAAAAGTTACATTTCTGTTTGGAATGTTTATACTGTTTGATATATTATGACAAATTTGGCTGTTCTGGATAACTGTAAAGGTAGGAGACTGGTATTTCATCAGACGATGGATTCCATGGCGAATACTCCCTAGAATTTGTCGGCTGAGGCGAATTGGGGCGTATTTTTATAGTTTCAGTTAATTTGGTTGAAATTTTAGTTTTATTTTGGACTAAATCCTTAACCTTATGTAGCCTTCGACTGTGCTGGATTTCCAGCCTCCATGTCTTTTTTACGTTGTCATGTTTGCCCCAGAATCGGCTAAAAGTGTTGCTGACGTTCGTCTATAACAATGTCCGGTATACTGCTCACAGTTTGGTAAATTCAAATATGTTGCTATCTGCTTCAGCATACCTGAGATATTATTTTTACTGATCACTTGTTTATAGCATTTTCCCTTCTGATAGTTGAGACAAAAACGGTCCGGTACGTTTACATCACTAGGTCTCATTTTTTGATATTTCTTTACTATTTGTGTAAACTCTTCTTGTACTACAAACGAGCGCTCGTTTTAGTCAGTTTTACTAGTAATAATTGGCCTTGACTTTCAATGTCCTCAATTGTCAAATTTGTGAGTTCACTGCTTCTGCAAGCGAGTATCAATACCACCTGTGAAAAACATGTAATATTTTAGTATTTGTGTAATAAACACGTTCATTTTTAGAATAAATTTATAAATATTTAGGTAAACTTACCTTCACTGCCAAATATATTTTGTCAAGAGCATCATTTAAAAAAATCCACTTCATGAGAGGTGAAAACCTCAGATTTCCTACTCTTGAACCCCTGAGACTGTCTTTTCAAAAATAATGTTAAATAATGGATTTTTTACAAATTTACATTGTGTTTTACACTACGTGTACTCTTGAGCATTGAATATCGGCTCCATAGCGTAGAAGGCTGTAGTTTGCTACACAGTCCATTAAAATATGTAAGAAATACAATTTCGAAAAACGATTTTATATTTTTCTCTGCTCGCCAGTTCATAAAATCATTGTATGTGTTTATATATCTTTCTTTTAAGATTTCTGGCAAAAGATTTTCAATAACACAATTTGCCTCGTCTTTAATTAAATCCGTTTTCAACATTTCAGAATCGCTTGAACTAATTTTTAATATTCAAATCTTAGCATAAAAGATTATTACCTATTTTTTTTTATTCCGACACAGATACATAACAGATTAGTACCCCGCCAATTTAAGTCGACTTTTTAAATTTTAAATATGTAACTCACTGCGTAATTGTTGCGGCTTATTCCACTCAAAGAAGTTTGCGCTAAGTTCACACTGGCTGTTTAGAAAGTCACATGGCCGCAGCATTGACTGACTGACACTGACAGCAGTTCTATTTTTAAGTTCATTCCGGCCCTTAGGTGGGAAGTAATTTGTATGAGTTTTTGCCTCTCTATGGAGGGAAGCAGCATTTTCCACCCAATAATCAGATCAAAAGAACACTACTTTCCGAGTATGAGAAATGAAAAAATATTTTACGTATCCCCGGGCCAAAAAGTGGCCGGAGGTTCTGGCCAGGAAGATATGTAGAAGACGTAGAACTGTAAGAACACTTCGGGGTGAAAAATGCCTTAAAATCTGTAATCTGAGGCTTTTAGCGATTTTATGTGACCTGCCTAAGTAGGTCAAAAAATAAAAATAAAGTTTTCGATAGCCTGTTTATCCTACGCAAAATTATTCATTGTCACTCTTTCTCCCTGGCTTTGTGAACTGCTTGCAAATGTGCTTGAATTATTCAAAATACAAATTGGCTGCGACAAAAACAACGTTATTAATTCAACGACGCTCTCATATTTTTCGCGTAAAAGTTGACATCATCGCTCTACAACATCTACATGAATATGACAAAATACTGGGTGGCGCAAAAGTACTGGCACTAAAGAAAATACTTTTATTTTTTTTATATGACATTTTCTGTCATTCTGTTGTTGAAAATTGTGTAGTGAACAAATGTAAAATACACTGAAAATAAACATGGACCGTTTTACTCCCCAAGAACGTGGAATAATTGTGTCAATGTTCTTACGGAATAATTCATCAGTGATAAGAACACAACGTGAATTTCGTCGACGATTTCACCACCGTCCGGCACCGATTGGTCGCACAATTCGACGCTTTGCCACACGCCTTGAAGCAACTGGCTCAACATTGGATAGACCTAAGTCTGGGAGACCAAGAACAGGCCGTTCAGCTGAAAATATCGATGCTGTGCGCGAAGATGTGGAAGAGTGTCCAGAAACATCAACGAGGCGACGTGCCACGCAATTGGGCATTTCCAGACGGACCCTGCAGCGTATTTTGGTGAAAGACTTAAAGATGTTCCCGTATAAAACTCAAATGACTCATCAGCTGCTGCCTGCTGACCACCGAGCTCGTCTAGATTACTGCCAGCGCGTCATAAACCTCAACCTTGAAGAGGATGATTTTCCTTCAAAATTGGTTATGAGTGACGAAGCGCATTTCCATCTCTCAGGGCATGTCAATAAGCAGAATACTCGGTTCTGGGGCACTGATAATCCGCGCATTATTCAAGAAACACCTCTACACCCACTAAAAGTTACTGTATGGTGTGGCATCTGTGTTGACAGAGTGATCGGACCCTATTTTTTCGAAGACGCTGGAGGCAATGCGATAACTGTCACTGGAGAACGCTACAGAACCATGTTACGAGAGTTTTTGATACCCAGTTTGGACGAATTGGGGCTGGAGCACATCTGGTTTCAACAAGACGGCGCTACGGCACACACAGCGCGCGACACTATGGACTTAGTGAGGGACGCTTTTCCAGGCCGAGTTATCTCTCGTTTTGGCGATTTGCCTTGGCCTGCAAGATCACCCGATCTGACCAGTCCAGACTTCTTTCTTTGGGGTTTTTTGAAATCTCGGGTGTATGTGAACAAGCCACAGACTCTCGCAGCTCTAAAAGAAAACATTCGTCAAGAAATAACGAACATATCGCAGGAAGTGTTACGGCAAGTTATGCAAAATGTCATAAATAGGGCTCAAATGTGTATCAACTCTGGAGGTCACCATTTAAAAGACATCATCTTTAAATCCTAATGGTACGAAATTTAATGGCACAAATATACATTTAAAAAAACCTAAATCTAGTTTTCTAATTTAGAAAAAATGTTATAGCTGAACCAAATAGGGTCTTTACTTTTGCGCCACCCAGTACAATAAAACCGGCCAAGTGCGAGTTAAACTCGCGTAGAGAGGGTTCCGTACAATTAATTGCATTCTCATAGGTTTTCCTGTAATCTACAAGCAATAAACTATATTTTGTATTTTTTTTTAATTTTAGGCTCAGTAGTTTCGGAGATCAGGGGGGGAATTGGTAAATTTTCGTCTTCTTTCATGAATAAAATCAAAAATATTTATTTGTCGCAGCAGAAGGATTTCGGCCGGTTTCCTCCGACATAATGTGGGCTGACGTAGGTATCGCGCAATAAGAGGAGTACGAACAAAATAATCACTTGATTTATTCTTGATTAGTAACCACAAATCAACACTGAATTCACAATAACGAAACGTGGGACAGTTCCGTGACAACGTCTTCACTTGTCGGAGGCTCGATCGAAACTGCGTCACACCGAGCTCGAACGAAACATCACGACTCTGTCGAAGCGCACCGGAAACTTAGTTGCGGCGATTTTGCCGCTAGGGGCGCGCTTGCGTTCCGTTTTGTGTCCGTACTCATAACCGGATGCGACACTGCCATCCTGCGTGACACACGTCCTCGGGTGTTAATCTGAAAGAGGAAAGAACACCACAGTTTCTGTTCGGCCATCCTATTTCGTAAAGTTTCGTTCTACTAAAAAAAATAAAGAGTCGTGATCTACATTAGATGGTTTTTTAATCATTATCAACTATTAGGGGACAATATTTACTATTACTATACATTCTAAATCAATCTAAAGCAGACACGAAATGAAATCAAACATTCCTTATTACTCCGTAATTCAATACTAGTTATCTTACAGCATAGGTAATCAAACATATTTTAAATCTAATAAAGACCGAAGATTACTGAGACCATGTACCATTAAGCTACTATAAATACTCTCAAAAGGGAATAATTTTAATCGATTTGAATTTACTACAGGCGCACACCTGGTATCGCATCCGTGGCCCTCTAACTATCATGCTAGCTCCAAAACCTTTTATTTTGTGGACTTCCCCTCGGGAATCCCGAGCCAGACTGTGACTCTATGATCTATGCAACTAGGCAAGATCCGACTGTACTACCCAGTACTACCGCCTACCGCCTACCCACGGACTTCTCAAGGAGATGACACCGATTTCTATCAGGCTACGGCTACGATATACTGGTACAGTCTCCGGCCCCCGAATCGATAACCAGATCGAGTAATTCAATCAGATGTTTCCGCGTCATCAATATCATCTTCCTCTACAATCTCAATAGGTACTTGGCCCTCAGGCATCTTCCTAATACGATCATGAGCGTACTTATAGGTACGCTTGTTAACCAATGACCTCAAAACATATTGGTCTCCATCAAGAACTTCTGTAATTTGGAACGGACCTCGAAACTTTACATCTAATTTGGTTTGGTTACGTTCTTCATTCTCTATTAAAACGTACTCGCCCACCGAGAACCTATTCACTGCCGCTTTATTGCTGTCAAAACGTGCCTTGTTATAACTCGCGGATGCCTGTATGTCCTCAGACGCAGATTGCTTAATTTTACTAAGGTCTATGACGTCATCGTTATCAATGGCCATCAATTCCAGCGGACGAGCTACCTTCCCTATTAATAGCTCTAACGGACTAGCTTTTGTGACACGATTAATAGTACAGTTTAAAGCGAGTTGCACATCATCTAGCGAATCCTGCCACGATTTATCGTCACACGTCTCTACCGCTGTCAACATTGACTTGAGGGTACTCATTATCCGCTCCACCTGACCGTATATTGTCACAGTTAACACTATCTCATAAACAAAATCTTAACTGTCATATCTCTAAACTCTATTAGTTAAAACAAAATCATCAGATTATCACACAGGTTTCACTTAAGCTTTTACTTCGACTCGACTAGTGCCACTCAGGCCAGTGAACAATCAGTACCAAAGCTATAGTCCAAAAATAAACCCTGCTAAACATACGTGTGTCCTTCCAACTAACCATTCAGGTTTAGCCCGGTACGACACGTTTTTACCAACTTTTCTAACACCCACACTGTCAATCTGCACAGAACAAGTATGTCCTCTCAACCAACCACACAAGTATGGCCCGGTACGATACTGTGTTCAGATTAATATGAACTCGTTAAAGAGCCTAGACCAGACGAGTGTGTCCTTACAATCAACCACACAGGTATGACCCGGTACGACACTGTCTTTTTGTCCAGCTTTACTCTTGCTTCACATTTTATTGGTTTTCAACAAGCACAGTCTCGTTTTGCAATAAAATCTAGTAAGAACATAGAATCACTTACCAACAGTTACGGATCATTCTGAAATTATTTGCTATACTAGCCAAATCTAATTCTACACTTCTCTCATCCGTATTCTAATGTCTTTACTCAATGAAGAAACTAAAGAAATAAAATTTTGTTTAGTCAACCGTTTTGTCATGAATTCACTAAGTAGATAGTAAAATAGGACAGTAACTTGAGACGTAAGAGATCATTGAACTGTTCAAATATCAAAACGTTAAATCTACTTAGGTTTTATTCAGAATTGCGTTATTTCAATGTACACCATAGGCGCATCACCAGGCCATGGCTGCCACTTCCATCTGACTCAGTTTCCTCCTGAAACCTATCATTAGGCACGCGCATCACCAACCTGTGATCGCCGACTTCGCTTCACTGCGGTTTCCTCCAGAAACCCAAACTTAGCTAGAGCTACAACTCCAGTTTCCGTCACAACTACACAAACAACGCAATTCCACAAATTCACATTGTGCAATGAGCCTTGATCTATTGCTATCAATTTCCTCAATGATCTCCCTTGCCTTTGAAAGTATTTTAATTACGCTCGGTCAATCCTGACCTTACTTAACACAACATACTCGTAACTCAAATAAAATAAAAGTTATCATCATACGCAACGTTAATAGTGTGTTTCTTATTTTTTTTTTTTTTACTTTACGTCGTCAAGTAGTAACAAACAAAGCCGTTTCCCCCGTAATTTAAGAGTGGTGGTCTACTTGGTCTTGCACTCGACACCATAATTATAACAAAATGAAAATTGCTCACCGGATCGAAGACAACGTTTCGGCACAGAAACCCACACACGAGATGCAGGTAGATCTCGCACTTCACTTCACCAGAAATTTCCAGCGCCAGCTGCGTACTGCTGCTAGCTCCCATCTCGCGGCAACGCGTAGCCAGCTCCATATGGCGGGCATCAAAATAATTACTAGGGACCCTAGCTGAAGGTTTGCTTCACTCCTTTGAACCATTTGCACTCAAAAAACACCAACGATGTCTTTGATATCTCTTGATTAAAACAGCTTAAACTCTGAACACGCGGCAAAGTCGCGTAAAGGTCAGTCACACCACTGCTAAACATTTTTTTTTGTTCCACCTGCATAAGGCACTTACTCGATCTTACTTTCAATATAAGCTCCAGGTCTAAACCTCACTTGAGGAGCTACAGGTCATAATCTTAACTCTGATGTGAGCTCCAGGTCTTTTATCCCAATTCTGATGTCGCAGCAGAAGGATTTCGGCCGGTTTCCTCCGACATAATGTGGGCTGACGTAGGTATCGCGCAATAAGAGGAGTACGAACAAAATAATCACTTGATTTATTCTTGATTAGTAACCACAAATCAACACTGAATTCACAATAACGAAACGTGGGACAGTTCCGTGACAACGTCTTCACTTGTCGGAGGCTCGATCGAAACTGCGTCACACCGAGCTCGAACGAAAGATCACGACTCTGTCGAAGCGCACCGGAAACTTAGTTGCGGCGATTTTGCCGCTAGGGGCGCGCTTGCGTTCCGTTTTGTGTCCGTACTCATAACCGGATGCGACATATTTAACAATTATACTAAAAAAATATTTGAGATCCTCATAACAAGCCCTTTCATTTGATATATGACACAGTAAGGTATGCAAAAGTTTTGTTTTTCAATTTCCTAATTTTTCCCCCGAAAATGACCCTTATTTAAAAAAAAAATTTAATACTTTGGACATATGTGTTTGGGTCATATAATTTCACCATCCTACCAAATTTCACCTGATTCGGTCCAGTAGATTCGGAGCAAATTGGCTGTGACAGACGGACGGACAGACAGACAGACGCACGAGTGATCCTATAATAATATAAACACGTGTGGAATTGTTAGAAAATTCTTGCAGGGTGATGAAACCCCAGATATTGTAGAAATTCAGCAATAATAAATAAACTCACTGCTTCATCACTTGGCTCACGCCCGTGGTAGAAGTACAAAAATACCAGCTTAACAGCTGAGAAGAGGAGTCTTTGAAAAATAATAATATTCATTTATTCAGACAAATGCAGTCCATTTGTTAGAACATACAACTTACAACTAATGTTAGTAATTATATTGATTTAAAAAACAATAGGTAATTCAGATTAAATTAAATTAAAATTAAAATTGTATTAAAAATTATTAAAAATTAATAAGTCCTTAAAAATATATTTATTTCAATTTAGTTTATCTATAAGGGTTCCGTTTTTTAATTTTTTGTACGGAACCCTAAAAATTATGATTATATTTCATACATGCCAACTATGACATATGATCATAATTTTTGTATTCATTAGGTTTCGAAGCTAGAAATGTGGCAATGAAAAGCCACTTTGACTTCAATTTGTTTGTCATTGAAAATAAGTATTGCTTTTTTGTCTATGTTCAACGATAACACCCAAACTAATTAGCTAAATAATCGGTGGAATTTTATAATTCTATAAATAGATCATGTCGTTACCAAAGAGCTATTGTGTTAAAATAGAGGAGGCACCACATTTTCCCATTCAATTGCAGCTATAAAAATTTCAAATTCAAAATTCAAAATATCTTTATTATCATAGGATATTTATAATATCTCTTAATAATAGTCACTTTGTTTTGTTTTGCACAAATATCTCATAATATCTCCATAAACTTCACATAGTCGCTTGCTGGCTCTTATACGCCTAGTACTTACTTTTGACAGTTTAAAAGCGAAAACTATACGAAACATGGTATACATAATTAAAAATGTCTTGGTGTGTGTTGTAATACAGTAAGAATAATTCATGGAATACGGCAAAGTGTAAAGAAATAACTTTACATCGGTAAGTAACCAGATTTCATTGTTTATTGACATTGTTCATTGTTGGTCAAAACGTATTACTTTTATTTATTTATTTATATTTGTATGATAAAATTCAAGCCAAAATATATTAAAAATAGAATTGAGATAGCTGGTCTATGACTTCGCAAGGACCAATGAAGTACAAAGATATGCCGATGAAAGAAAAATGGAAATTATGTAATACATGCATTCTCCCATGTTTTACATATGGTTGTCATACGTGGGCAGTAAATGGGAAACTAACAAATAAAATTAACGTGTGTTAAAACAACATAGAAAGAAGTGTACTTGGAGTAAAGATAAAATATAAAGTAAGATTGAAAGAAATACAAGAAATAACTAAATTTAAAAGTTCAAACAGGACATACAAAACATTAAAATGGAGATGGACTGGACATATGTCATAAGTCAAGGGTGACAAACAACACGCTAGGACATCGCTGGGAGGATGACATCAAAAAAGTCGCGGGTCCAGCCTGGAGTAGATTGGCGAAACACATAGAGATATGAAAATCATTTGAGGAGGCCTATGTCGAAGGACAAGCTGTTGGAAGGAAAAAATATTTAAGTACTTACTGACTGAACGCAAAAAAAATTCTAAAAGCTAAACAGCAATAAAGGCTATTTTATTTTATTTATTATTTTTTGCTGGTCTATATATTCTATGTCAAAAAAATAAATAGACATAGACAGACATACTACACCCAACGAATTAAGAGAATGACTGCGCACCATTCTTTAGTTTTATGTTAATTTATTCTCACTAACCCACAATTTTCAATCCTCATTAAAGTCTAGAAATCAGTTTCATGACTATATCTAGTCAGCATTAATCATTCGTTCTTTTAAGATATTTAACTCTGCACCAACTGTAATTCAAACTTTTAATTACAAAAAGAATAAAAGGAAAACGCCGCAACCTTTTTCAGAGGTTTTGCAAAAGGAGGTAATAACTTGGTAGGATCTTGTATAAAAAGCTCCTGTATATTTCCGTCCAAATGAAGCGCGTTTACAGCCTAGTTTTTATACCTTTGTAATAAAAATTGAAGGCAATGGGTTCCGTAATAGTCCTATTATATTGAGATCCACCTTTTTTGTAAGGGTCGAGTAAACTTAAGTATCAGGAAGACGAAAATATTTTGCTTTCGTTTCTGGCTTTTGAATACCTAATGAAATGAATACAGGATGAACTGATAAGTCAAACAATGTAGTTCAGGACAATTTTATTGTTTTATTATTTGGTGAAAGAAAAGTACCTGTGGTTAAAATATTGTAATAGTTTAACATGAAAGCCTTAATTAGTTTTAATAACTTTTCCCCCTAATCAAAAATCGCGATTATCTTCTTCTTCTTGTAATTAAGAGCTTTCTCTTGTCGATGGAGTTAAGTGGAGATGCCTCCATTCCTCTCTTTTCTCTGCCATCTTTTAAATGTCTTATAAATTTAAAGAAATAAGGAATTTTTGTCAAATTCGGTTAAACGACCTGTAGGCGAGAACAGACAGACGGATAAGCATTTTTTGGCCAATATCGAAAGTGAGAGGTTTCGTTCGCTCGGTTAATTAACGAATAGAGTACAAGTATAGGCCCATTTAAACAGTTACAGCTTTTTAATTAAATTGAAGCAATATTAAATCTCGTATGCTGCTTTCCTTTTCTGTCGCTCAGAAGCGTCATGTGCTAGAGCGAGAGAGAGCGACGGAACGCTTCAGCATTATATTCAGCGCTCGATACATTTCTTTTTTACATTTTAGTCAGGCAATATAGTATAGTAGTGAAATCAAATTAAATGTAAAATATAATAAATTTATAATTTATATTATTGCCTTATTAGTACCAAAGCTTTCGCGTCACTCTAAATCAAATACTTAGCTTTGATATCAGAGTACGGATTAAATATTGTACGATGTAATATCAAAGGATTCCATTTCGCTTATGGAAGCGAACTGAATATCTTACCTAATAGTAAATATATTTTAGAATATTATAGGTATCGTCGATATTTCTGTGTTTTTAAAATATAGATAGACTTACAATCGAATAAATGAATGATAGGAATAAATACTTTATATGTCCACCGTAAATTTACACTCACTGAAGTTTGATATAAAAAAAATACCGAATAAAAATTAATTTTTTGATTACACAAATGCCTAGGGAACGGCTTTATATTTGAGCCGTTTAGGGTTGAGATGATGGGTCCGTGGGCGCCATCGGCCCATAAACTTTTTAAGATTTTAAGTAAAAAGCTGGTAGGTGTCGGGTGACCAAAGGGCTGGCAATTACTTCGCTCAACGAGTAAGCATTGCCATCTAACGTGGCAATGCAGCCAGCGTTTTATTCAGCAAGAAAATAGGCGATATTTGACCACCCCTCCTTATCTCCGAAACTATAGGGCCTTAAATAAAAAAAAACAGTTAGTAGTTTTTTACCCATAAATTATAGTACGAGAAGTACGGAATCCTCTTCACGCGAGTTTAACTCGCTTTTGACCAGTTTATTTTATTTATTTTATCTCAGGCCAGTATGGAAGACATTAAAAGAAGTATGTGTTGTATCTACGAGTAGTATATAACAGTATCCCTGATAGATGATTGTTATACTGCCTTATATTGTTCGTAAAGGCCTACAATAAGCCCCTAACTAATTAGTTCCAGCGATTGTCGTGACATCTGGTTCGTCTTCTCTGATTAATAATGCGAAGGGAACATTATTCGGCATCTCTCGTGATGGATGTAGCCCTGCCTCTGGCGGCTGACTAGTATAAATAGTTGAAACTTTTTAGTTCGGTTGGTAAGCAAATGGATACATTTTATACGACCTACACTATTTAGGTTATTGAACTTTACATACGCATATGATTTTTTAAAATTTGATTCATTTGACACCACATAACTATGGAAATGCGAAAGTGCGTTTAGTATGCTTCTTCTTAGGTAAACTACGATTTCTTTTGAATCCCTGTGTGGAACACTTCTCCAACTTTTTCTCTACCCATGTGTATGCCTCAGATGCATCATTTGCCGAAAATCAAACGTTTTCTGTTGTGGAAACCGCAAACCCAGTTAAGCGTATTATCTCATAGAATTCGTAACATAACCCTTCAACTGACATGGTAGAAAACACAATTGGATAAGGTCACGTGGTTACCCGCGCCTAAAGTGTTTACTATTTTTGTTCGACACATGATACATTCTTCCTATAATACAGATACAGTATCACGTCGTCGGTACCCTATTTGTTTGCATAAAATTATACGTCATAATTTAACATGGCATACTTTTGCTTATTCTACTAATAATGATACGCACAATACCTATCAATTTGGCATAACTGTTTAGACCCTTTTTTAAGCATAACTAACTACTGCATAATAATCGTTAAGCATACTATGCTAAAACATAAATTTGTTTACGCATAATTATATATGTGACTCAAGATGTCCACAAGACATAACAACGAGAATAGCAATGGCAAAAACAACATTTAATAAAAAGAAAAGTTTACTTACATCACATATTACAAAATCGATCCGAAAAAGAATAATTAAGGTGTTGGTGTTACATCTGGAGCATTTGGAAGGATAAAGAAACAAACGTAGAGGTCTTAAATAGAGTAGGTGAAAAGAAATACATACTCGAGGTAATCGGAAATAGGCGAGGCAATATGTTGAGATACTTGATACGGCATGATAATTTTATGCGAATTATGATAAAAGGCAAAATAGAAGCAAGGAGGGGAAGAGGAAAGCCAAGGCACAGCTATATGAAGCAAGTCAAGGAAAAGGTGATAGCAGTGTCGTAACAAGATGTCAAGAGGTTAGCGGAAGGTAGAACAGAATGGAAGAAACTCCACCGACAAGAGCGTCGCTTTTAAATTTTGATGATGATACCTTCCGTAGCGTAGTTCAGGGTAGCCAAACGGTCGCTTCCGTCACTTGGTCGACGCTCGCTTCTATGATGATGACTTCACAACCATAATCTAACCTACCTTTCGTGGCTAATTCGGGATAGCCAAACTGGTCGCTTCCGTCACTTGATATGTCCATCAAAATTAAGGCAAAAAAACATTAGCCTAAATAATATTTACGCCTACTGAAATAGTATGCCAAAAAATTATGTCAAAATATTATTAAGACAAAAAAATATGCCTAATTCGTTATGCCAAATTAAGTAGGATGTTATGCCAAATTCAGTTTTTTTTTTTTATTGTAATATTTTATTTGCAAGCAAACACGGTAGAGATACATTTGATATTACAAGTCATTTACACCTAGATTTATTGAACAAGCTAAGTTGAAAGGACAAAAAAAATTGCCGAAACAAAGGGATCCCTATTACGTCTGTATCCTTTTCGGGCATACAGATAGAACTCAGGACCATACAACTCAAAGGCCTCGTTTAGCGGGAAAATGAAAAAAGAAAATAAAAATAGTGATGGGCATATAATATAGCCGCATCGCCTATTGACAAGATTTATATAGTTTCGCCTATTCCCTCAATCGGCTTCTAAGATCAGCACGAAAAGTGAAGCAGCTGGACATTATATAGTTTTCCTTTTCTCCCATACTAGCACGGAAGAGCTCCTATAATAAATTATTCAATAAATCGTTTCCAACAATGCTGCTCCGAAAGCCACGCGAAGTCTAATCAAGAGCAGACAAATTACGAGCGGCTTCATACGTCAAATGATCAAGGCGGTAGTAATCACACAGATTACGGCCGTTCTACGTCACGCTGAGTAACTAATGACCTGTCTAGGTGTGGTGAAGCTATAGTCGCTGCAGTAATGCTTTGACTAAAATTAGTTTTCTAAAGATAGCATAAAAAAGCTAGAAGGGGCATATATTTCCCATATTTTGTTAGTACAGAGGGTCATACTGATTATGAAGAATGAAACTTGCGGGAAAGATTCATACTTATACAACGCGGAAGGGACATATCCGTAATAAATCGAACCACGGTCTATACTAGATCACTAAACTATGATGAAATTAAAATAACAGTCTGAAGACAAAAAAAAATTCGACATTCCCATACAAATCGGCTGCACACTTTTGTATGGAAATGCCGAATTTTTTTATTGTTTTTTTGCTGTTATTTTAATTTCATTATAAATGATCTAGTATAGACCGTACGTGGTTCGATTTATTACGGGTATGTCCCTTCCACGTTCTATATGAAATACTCATATAGTAATGATCATAGATCAATTTATTTATTAGGTGAAAAAGGTACAAAATTATTCATTGATAAACGAATTAGCATAACTATTCAGATATGAAACGCAGCCAGCATTTTTGGCACCATGCTGCACTATCAAAAATCTTTTAGTTAATTAGACTAAGTTTTCTTTTCAGATTTAGTTTATAATGTTTATTATTAAAGTTTCGCCACCTTTATAGATAGGTTTACAAGTAAGAACAGTCTCTTCAAACTTTTTTGGACTTCTTCTGAAACTTCTCATGAAGTGGGTTTCATCACCTCTTGGGATTCATTTACGTTTATAGACTTACTTTGATCTTGTAAGTTCCACTTTGATTTGGCACGTACGAAATTGGAAAACTTGGAAGTTCTATCGCTGCTATGGTAATGGTAACGATGGTGTAAAAAAACTTTTATACTGACAGGTAAATCTGAAAATATTTACAACAAAACCGGCCAAGCGCGGTCCGTACCGTTTTGATAACTTACCTTAACCCAGGTAAAAACAAAAGTCTATTGGTAAAGGGAAATAATATAAATTTGAAATTTATATTTAAATAAAAGTGTAAAGTTTTTTATTACAGTTGAGACGGTTTGCCATACAAGCCGGCGCGTATATCTATGGAGCCGAAACTGTAATTAACAATCCACACGAGTGCCATACAACGTATTCCAAAACAATTGCGAAGAAAAAAACAACATTTATAAATTAACTTTCCCACAGTAATATGGCGTGCATTAATGCATGCCGCCATATTTCTTTCATATTTTTAAATTAGACAGGTGAAAGGAGAAACGCAGGAATCGGCAAACAACCTAATATGATATATGTTTTTTGCCGTGTGGTTCCCGGCAGAGTGAATAGGACCACTCCAAGTCTTCCCGTGGATGTCGTAGAAGGCGACTTAGGAAATACAAGCTAAACAAATCTTCAGTGAGACCTATCCAACCCGTCTGGCCAGCGTAGATAGTGTAGGCCAAATCCTCTGGCTACTCTGTCTTAGTATGGCTATGACTTACACTCGGTATATAGATGCTCTCTGCGTCTTATATTTTACTTGGATACATAAAACGTCGGAAATAATTACTCCTAATATGTCACCCTTCCAGATCCGTCCTATCCCATTACAGAGGCCTGTCATACGTCTATTTCATTCGTCTCTATCAACCTTCATTTCAGTGTTCATTTTTTTGACACACGTCGCACACGTCTTCACACAATCCCCTCGACATTTTTTCCTTCATAATAGAAAATATTTGTCATTTTCACATACTGTTGTCCATTTTGTTTGTCCTGTGATTTGTCCGTTCCGTACAACTTCATGTCAGTGGCATACTTGTTTTTGACATTTGAATAAAAGTTTGCCAACATATCTACTTGACACAATATGAGGCCAGAATAGGCAATTTTACGATATTTCAAAATCTATTTTAATATCTCCAGTCAGTCTGCGACCACGAAAGATGTAACTCTTTTTCGAAAAGTTAGACAAAACAATAAAAAAGGTTCGTGCTAAGTCCCGTTACATATATATATAAACCATGTGTTCAAAGCGCGATAGTTTTAAAACCTATTTTAATATGTTGTTAATGTAACTTTAAGTTATCTGGTATTTTTATTTCCTTAAAACAATGACGCTAAATGCTAAAAAATTTAATTAAAAAAATTAGGTTTGCAAAACATACTCGCACCGAAACGACAGCCGCCATCATGGCAACGTCATACCAGCAGTAACAAATGCTAGATTGTAAACTTTTCATCAATAATGCACAGTTTTATGTGTATTGTTTTAATAGCTATCTTTACAATGAAATAGAATAAAGGTAAGTACTAACTTCCGTCAAATATTTCTGCATTCAGCAGAAAATAAATCAGTAATAAAAGCATAGAGCTTTGCTACCATCACTATGCCGATTTTTAATTTCCACTTAATAAACGGACGACCAGTGTTATAAAACGTGTGCGCAATGCCACTTTAATGTCACTTTAAATAAATAAAATCTGAAGTCACAATATAAAGAAATATCACTTGATCACTGTTTATAGACCTACAGCTCGTTCTGCTACTTTGACGTCACTTATGAAAGTAAAATGGCGGTTGAGGTTTTTGATTACTTGACATCAGATAATAAAAGTACGATTTTGTTTAAATTAAAAATCAATCGTAAATTTTGGTACTTACGAGTATGTTCCCTAATGTAAAGACTATTTAGATAACATTCTTTATTTCTTCGTCTAAGCGCATTCCCGGTTGCATCCTCAGCTTTATATTTAGGTAACATTATCTATTAGTTTAATTTTGACCAACGAGAATGGCCTATTGTACATATACCTACAGGGTGACTTTTTAAACACTGTCCAAATGTTTAGAGCAAGTTCAGTCCATGATACTGAACTAGTTTCTACAAAAAAGTTATTAAAAATCGATAAAAAGGTTTCATCCTCCCATACAAAATCAGTCTGTCTGAGCGCTGATTTGTATGGTAGAAAGACATATTTTTATCGATTTTTAATAAAGATATTTATAGAAAGTAGTTCAGTATCATAGACTGAACTTGCTCCAAAAATTTGGACAGTGTTTTTACTAAGTCAGTCTGTATAAAGTATATGTAACGTATGTAGCGGACCCCGGGCTCTGAAGCATAACCGCTGAGGATGCAACCGGGAATACGCTCAGACGATCATGTCTTTCCGACTCGTAATGATGACAAAGTATATGTAACTTTTTTTGAAGTAATATTTAAATGTAATTCAGCTGTGTAATTCGGGGTTATTTTATTTTACACGGTGACAATTACAATTATTACGTTTCTTATATCATCATTTTATAAATTGTCTTCGATTGTCGTGTAATAAAAGTTAATTATACTAGTAAATACTTCTAAGGATTACAATTTGAAGTTCATGTTTCCAAACATTTTTTATTTATGTAAGCGTTATCAAATTTCTGTGCGACCAACTAAACTTCACACTTAATCTGTTTGAAACTCTCTTTGCCTCAAAATATCGGGATTTCTGAGTGAAAACTGTTAAAATACTTCTAGCGATAAAAACGCTGATTTTTCAGTAGGTATTTTCCTTGATCCAGTTCCTTTAATTACGTCAAGATGATTTAATTTAGAACTTGTTAGTTGGTTTTTATCGGTGTATCTCACTATTTCCATTATCTATTTCCACTGATGGAAATACTGGGATTGTTTGTTCCACTATTTCCGGTTACGATTGCGATTGTTAAAAATTGTCATTCATCGAGTGTTAAAAACAAAATAAACAAAAAGTAATGTAATATCTCCAATGTGAACTAAGCTTAGTATATTACCTATACCTTCTACAATTTACAAAACAACAGGAGTATTAGTGAACAATTAAAAATTTAATAGGTACTAAACAAGTAAATAAACTATTAAAAGTAGTAGTTAAATGCTTTACCTACTGAAATATAAAAGTACAACGTATGAATATAGAATGATTTTAAAGTTGTATGTGAAACTGAACGCACGCTTCAATTATGAATTTAAAGTCGATCAAAGGCTATTTTGATAAATATACAAAAGCTGACAAAGATCCCATTGATGCATCAAAATATATGGTCAGTTTCATACAGAAACTAGTCGGCATTCATAACGTTTTTGGTGATCCCGATCGCAGTAAGTGCTTAAATACATTTTTTTTGTTTTTATTAGATTCGAAGCCGCCTCTAAAATTTGATAATACTTATCTAGATTGATTTTTTCCTTGATGAGGACATACACGTAAAAAAAGATCATTCATTTAGTGTCCCGTACGTGAGAATACAGGAGAATATAGGAGACACTAAATTAATGAACCACTTCGACTCGACAAGAAGATAGATCATTATCTATTTTAAATTTTTGTCCAGTATATCGCCATATAATACTTTTGAGATGCAAGAAAAGAATATGTTTGTTGCGAGAAATATTATGCGAGTCACCTGATCAACCTGATGTATTGAAGAACATAATTTCGAGAACGGATCGTTTGACAAAACTGGAAGTTCACTAAAATGTCACAAAAAATAACTACTTTTTAATTATTTGGTTTCTAGGTATTTCACCAGCATCATTATTCGCCATGTTTGCCTGCGCAGGAGCCTTTATTTACGTGGGCGCAGTCAGCCAGAGTGTGTATTTGATTAGTGTGTTCCCGGATAAAGTAGAATGCTTCAAAGCTATTAATTGCCTGAGTTCTACATGTGTTCCTCTATCTAAATATTTATTTATGTGGACTGCAAGGTAACTATATTTTTTCAATAATTACAGCTATGTGAACATAATGGTAATAATCATCATTGCCCAAATGCCCAGTAGTTACCTATGGACATTCACGTTCTAACGTCTCCTCCCCCCCTCATCTTAGCTTACTTCTCCACTAGGTTTCAACAAGTCAAATCGAATACTTTTTTCGAATTGTCAAATATTTTCCATTGGATTTGTATGAAATACCATTTCGTGATGTCATAGTTTCTTAGAGTCAAATAGCGCTCACAATATCAGGTTTTCTGCATTAATAAATCTAAAATCACATTCAAAATGCATATCAAAGAACAATAAATTTAATGCATATGATCAATGACAAGTGACATTTTTGTGATGTTTTATTCTCTTATCATTACAAAATAATTTATTTTTGACCCTGGATAACTACCGTTTGTCATCATCTGGTCTTTTTTAGTCTCCAATGCAGGAGCACGACCCTCTCTGTACTACCAGAGCCATATATTATCCAGAGCAGTCAGAGGATTTGGCTTACACTCTCCACGCTGGCCAGACGGGTTGGAGAGGTCTCACTGATGTTTATAAGCTTTTTTCAGCTTGTGTTTCCTATGTCGCCTTCTACGACATCCACGGGAAGACTTTGGGTTTTTTGGACAGTGGTCCTATTCTACTCTGCCGGGAACCAGCTGGCTAAACTACCGTTTAGACCTCTTCCAAAAACATTCATGTATACTCTCCACTATGGTTGCTAAAGACCGCGTAAAGTGAAGAACTAAAAGCCGGAACCATTTGAATTTAGCTGTGGTTTTTTAGGGTTCCGTACAAAAAATTAAAAAAAGGAACCCTTATAGGATCACTCGTGCGTCTGTCTGTCCGTCCGTCTGTCACAGCCAATTTGATCCGAATTTACTGGACCGAATCAGGTGAAATTTTGTAGGATGGTGTAGTAATCTTATGACCCAAACACATATGTGCAAAGTAAATAATTTTTTATGAAATAAGGTTCATTTTTGGGGGACAAATTAGGAAATTGAAAAAAAAGTTTTGGAAACCTTGCTGTGTCATATATCAAACGAAAGGGCTTGTTATGAGGATCTCAAATATATTTTTGTTATAATTCTAAAATAAATAAATTTGATTTTATTCATGAAAGAAGATGAAAATTGACCATCCCCCCCCCCTGATCACCGAAACTACTAAGCCTAAAATTTTGAAAAAAATACAAAATATAGTTCATTGTTTGTAGATTACAGGAAAACCTATAAGAATTCAATCAATTGTACGGAACCCTCTCCACGCGAGTTTAACTCGCACTTGGCCGGTTTTTTATGAATACCACCACCGCCCAAAGAAAATCCTTCTTGATAAGAACACGAGATATTTGTGCTAGTCCAATTCTTAATCTAAGATCTATTTTCCATAGTGCTCGACTGAAAAAAATATTCGATATGAGTCGCCAAGGCCTAAATTCGATTACCGAGGAAACAGCAAGAAACAAGATTGTGGATATTCTGCGTAGAGGGCAATACATATCTTATTTAGTAATACTAAATCAAGCCACAAGTCACATCATCTATCTCACTCTACCCCTTTTGTTAACCATTTTCGGAAATGACAAGTACTTGCCGTCGACTCCTGGTGAACTTTTTGGTAACTGTTTTTCTTCCACCAACCAAGCTTTTTTAACCAAATAAGCAATGAATCAGGACTGTAAGTACGTATATATACTGACTTTGGTCCATGGAGTGCAAAAACATTATAATATTGCTATGATGTTACAGATAGAACAACTGCATAGACTGTATAGTCTATATGTAGATAGAGGCATATATGTATATGCCATGATATAACGAATACTTTAGATTTTAAAGCTTCGTAACTTTGCTAACATAAATTCACAATTTTTTGCTAAACTTATTTTGTTCTGTTTTGTCTCGTTCTTTCAATGTTAAACATCGAAAGGAAAATCTGAGACAAAACATATTTTTTTAAGGCCGTACCTAAATTTTCCGGGTTCCAGTGCTGCCCCCATTTTAAATAAATCGTTTAAAAGAAAACGGAGACATTATTTAAAATTTTGCTACTACCAAGTCCTAGGTAACCCTTCAAAGTATTTTATAAACTACTGTTTACAGTTTAAAGTGAGAACGTTAAACTTTACTACGCACATTTGCGAAAAACGGCCACTTTTAGCTAATGTGCGTAGTAAAGCTTAACGTTCTCATTATAAACTGTAAACAGTAGTTCATAAAATACTTTGAAGGGTTATCTAGGACTTGGTAGTAGCAAAATTTTAAATGATGTCTCCGTTTTCTTTGAAATGATTTATTTAAAATGGGGGCAGCACTGGACCCCGGAAAATTTAGATACGGCCTTAATAGGTTTATCAAACGTTTGTAGATTGGTTTGAATACTTACATAGTGTTTGACGACCTCCATGGCGTAATAGTTAACACGCTAGACCGCTAATCCGGAGGTTCTGGGTTCGATCCCCAGCCAGGGCAAGTTGGAAAATGGCCTTTTCAAATTGTCCCGGGTCTTGGGTGTTTATTTAGTAGTTTATTAGTGTTGAGTTAGTATCCCATAACACAAGTTTAAAACTTACTTTGGGGCTAGCTTAATCAGTGTGAATTGTCCTTATATATTCATTTATTTATTTACATACAGGTTTCATCCGACTAAATGAGAGTCCGCAATTCCAAATAGCCTTTGTCGTAATATGTGTCGCCACCGCATTTTCTGGCATCAATCAAACCGGTTACATCGTGTTGTTCGTCACACTGCTGTCCCACGAGCTCGGACACATCTACGTCATCACTGAAACTCTGAACCAAATACAAAAGACCATTTATGATGGGACTATCACTAATGATGATAAAGAAAAAACTGTCGATGAGAAACTAAAATTTTGTGTGAAACATCATCAATTTTTAATGCAGTATCATGCGAAAATAAGAGAGCTGTACAAAGTTATATTCGGATGTCATTTCCTAATAATGATAATGGTCCTAGTGACGACTCTTCAAACGTTAAACTCCTGGGATTTCAGTAATACGATATTGACTGGAGTGACGGGGGTATTGCCGCTGATCATTTATTGTTTCGGCGGGGAGCTTTTGTTCAGTGCGGAGAACGAGATGTCGAAGGCTGTGTATTCCTGCGGCTGGGAGATGATGAAAGGAAAACAGGCGAAGATCGTCTGCTTCGTGTTGGCTTTGTCTCAGCGCCCGCTGTACCTCACCGCGGCGGATATTTTCATTATGAACCGAGATACGTTCGGCGGCGTTGTACAAATCGTGTATAAAATTTACGCGGTATTCAATTAATTAAACTAATTGGATCGCAATAACAGTCCCGTTAGATTGGAATTGGACTCAAATTAGCTGTATCTAACCACAAATCAATAGGTACCATCGTGTAAATGTTAGTGGGTACTTGATATTATTTTTAGATGTACTTACCACTTCTATTTGAATAAAGCTTTAAATTTATTTGACTTAATTCTGTGTAACCTGTAATACGTATCTATTTATTTATTTCTCTGAACTAAGTACAAATATAGATTTAGATATCAGTCGTAATGAAATAGAAACATAAAATTCTCATATCTGAAGTCGAGAGATGCCTTCCTTAGTTATATTATCTATGCACATCAGACACATGGCACAAATCACATGCCATTTATCATACGAATACAGACGGTAGGAATCTTCCATATCGAGTATTTTATTCATAGCTGGAAATCCATCGTCGTTTTAAAATCTCGTATGGACTTTGTTTGTAAAATTCATGAAAGATCGTTTTCATAAGCGATGTGAGCTTCATATGCAAGTGGAATGAAGTGAATCTTTTCGAGTCACAGACGTGATGTTTTGATAAAATTTGTAACTTATTTCATCAAATATGAATACTAATGAAGTATGGGAAAAACAGGATTCATGATCATCATTATTATCAGGTCTTTTTATGTCTCTACTGCAGGAGCATGACCCTCTTCCTCTGTATTACCAGAGCCATACTTGGTTAGAGCAGCCAGAGGATTTGGCCTACACTCTCCACACTGGCCAGACTGCTTGAAGAAGTTTATTGATGTTTATTTTTTCTTTAGCTTTTGTTTTAGAAGTCGCCTTCTACGACATCCACGGGAAGGGTTGGAGTAGTCCTATTCTACTCTGCCGGGAACCACACGGCAGATACAGGATTAAAGTACTTACATTATAATGATTAATAATGAAACAGCGAAACGATAGAAACTATTTACATGCTACCTACTGCACCGAGTATACATTGATCACGAAAAAGAGAGTTAATCCATTAAATTACCTATAAGTACTATTACTTAAACGATATAACAGAATCGACAAAAAATCCAATTTTAAGACTCTTGATATAAGATTTATTAAGACATAATATCATAGAAACATGTGTATCTAAACAATTAAAGGAAGTCCTCATGATTAGAATAGTAGGAAGCTAGGTTTTTCATAAAAATCTGAAAAAAGGCTATTGCAATGAATCTGCTTTTTCAAAATTAAGTTAGTCTCCTAATAAAAAATAAAGCAGACCAGGCCACCACAAAACTCCTTGCTTTTATTTTTTAAATTACCAACTTCTTAATCCTAACAAAAAGCCTAGCCCACTCAGTCTTATTTTGATAAAGGAAACTTAATACCGCATAATGTTTATTATTTTTTCGGGTGACAGCAATTTCGTGGGAATCTCGGCGATACTTACGCCGTTTTTCATCCTCGGCCTGGATTTATGGGATGCGTTTGTCATACTCAGTCTACTGCTGTTCAGTGATAAACAAAATAAATAATTTACGAAAGCACCGCGCTGCAGACACTTTGTTAGCTGGCCAGTTGACAGAATTACTGGGAAATATATTCTGCAAGATTTTGTAGTGAAAAATATTTAAGTATAAATAAATTTATTAAGAATATAAATAGGTCGGACGACCTGAGCAAGGTTGCAGGAAAACGCTGCATGCAGGCTGCTTTCAATCGGTCATTTTTTAAATCCTCGGGAGAGGCCTATATAGGCACATAATACAAGTATTAAGCCAACAATAAAAATAGAAATAAGTACATATAGCTGCGTAAGTTATCCACGAGAACAACTGCCGACAAACTGCTGCGCAGTTTGGCAGATACTGTATGTTGTAATTGTACTGTTTTTATAATGAATAAACCTTTTAAAAAAAACAACAAATAACTGTTCATTAAAATTAACTATACATGGATTAAGTACATATTTATAAAGATCTAGTTATTTCAATATCATTTACCTAAGACTGCTTAGCATTGTGTCTTAGTTCTGTAGTAAGTTACGTTAGTTCTGTAGTAAGTTTTCATCTATGTTTACATAGTGGAAGGAATACGCGTAATAAATCGAACTACGGTCTATACTCGATCATTTTAGTATAATGAAATTAAAATAAAAGCCAAAAAGCAAAAAAAAATTGGCATTTACATACAAAAGTGTGCAGCCGCCCGGGCGATTTGTATGGGAATGTCAAATTTTTTTTTGGTTTTTTGGCTGTAATTTTAATTTAATTATACTGATCTTGTACAGCCCGTGGTTCGATTTATTGCGTTGCTTCCACGTTGTATAGTTATAGCACGTAATATAAACATCAGAAACATTCAGTTATCCATAAAAAAATCATAAGTTGATGCACATTACCCATACATACTTAAGTATGAAGGGTAGGTATGTAGTTAGATCTCAATAAATTAAATATTACCAAGCAGAAATAACTGTAACATGAACTCGAAATAAATCCTACCCGCTTCCGTCTCAACATTTAAGACTCCATTTTCGAGAAAAATATAGGTATTTCATGACCAATGCGCGACTTAACATTTTATGACGTCATCATACATCTCAATAAATTAAATATTACCAAGCAGAAATAACTGTAACATGAACTCGAAATAAATCCTACCCGCTTCCGTCTCTACATTTAAGACTCCATTTGCGCGAAAAATGTAGGTGTTCCATGACCAATGCGCCACTTAACATTTTATGACGTCATATAAAATACATTCCATCCCATTAGGTACCCTGATAAGTAAGGGCATGGAATTCGGAGCGGTGTCCCCAGGGTACATGCGCATTATTGATCCCTCGTGGAATTATCTGCTTGAGGTATTTCGTTACTGAGAAATTGGTACTTTACCTTTTGATTTAATTTACGCAAAGATAAAGTGTAACATAGGTATTAAATATAAGTTTAGAAGGAATGAATTCAACAAGGTGTAAATGTACCTACAATGTAAATGAGCCAAGCCAAGTGAGTTGTTACGACGCAAAATTTTTTTTTCAAAAAGGTTAGGCTACAGGGCAAACCCTTAACCCGATCGTTTTTGTCTCAAATTGTAGCTGACTAAATTGTCTAGAGGAATTTTTCTCTAATTTTTGATATCATTCTTCGTTTTCAATATATCGAGCGCTAAAATTAAAAATTCGGAAAAGAAAATTGTTTTTTTTTTACTATTTCGGTCAGAACTTTTTCGTTTTTAACTTTCTTGCACCTTACACCTTACCTCTTTTGAATACCATATCTTTAAAAATTCTCTGACATATGTATAAGGGGATCGCACTTTTTCGTGAAATCGGAGCTTACACTGGCTGGAGCGAACGAAAAGACATTTCCAATATCAAAAGTGCACTAAGTGGTAACATTAGCTATACCTACCTATTAACTTGGCATGGTATATACGTTTGTACCTATATAGTATTTTTTTTTCCGCAAAAAGGAATTTGGCGAGTCTCTTCTAAATAATAGGAAGCAACCTGTTTTTAAGCGACTTTAAAAAAGGAGGAGCTCCATTATCATCATATCAGCCACAAGAAGTTCACTGCTGGACCTATGTACATGTTGGAAATCCTTGGGGGAGGATTTCCAAAACGACCGATCAGTAGCGACCTGCATCCAGCGTTTTCCTGCAACCTGAGCTCTTATGTTCCTCAATAACTTCTCCTTTTCTACCGATTTAGAAAATATTTTTTTATTCGTAAGGGTATACATGTAAGTTGGTCTCATTGTTACTAGGTGAATATCTTCTTCTTCTTCTTCTTCTTCGTCTAAGCGCGTTTCCGGTTGCATCCTCAGCTGCTTCGGAGCCCGGGGTGCGCTTTCCTGCTTTTTCTTCTCCAAATATGCATGTCAATGGTCACCCAAGTATGCCAAAGACCTTGCAAAATTGAGAAGAAATAGCCGGAACAGTTTAAATGATGAATGTAAATATATTTTCACCAGGTAAATCTGATAATGGAATCCTCGAGAAATCAAGGGAACTCCTTAAATATTCTCACACATACTTTGTTAATGTTTTTGTTAATAAATCAAGCATTTGCATTCAGAAAGTGTTTGGTGAAGCGAAACTGATGAAGTAGACCAGAAATTTAAGACGCTTCTATCTTCCTTTGAGTTTTGCGACCCATGACTCTATCTACCCTGTAATGGATAAAAATGTGGAAGTAGTATGTAGATATCTGCGTATTTAGCAGCTAAAACGAATAATATATTCAACGCGCTGATGCCGCTGATTGGCCCTCGCGTCAACTGTTAGGGTTCCCGGATTGCCCGGAAGACTCCGGTAATAATGGTTAACCTACCGACCTCCCGGAGAGCAAAAATCGCTCCGGTTTTTCTAAAAAATAAATGCATCCGTCACTCGCTTTTCGCTATTCACTCGCTTCATTCAATCTCGTGAGCAAGTATGGAGCAAGGAAAGAAACCGAATGAGTATTTCTTTAGTAAAAGCAGAGTTACAAGTACTAACAAACTTTTTTCATGTAAAAACTTTTATGATTTTGTAGTAAAAACCGACAAATATTAGATGCTGCTCGAAAACAAAATAAATATAAATTTAATTAATTACCTAATGATTTTCTTTCAATCCGCCCCATCCCCCTTCCCCACCCCCCACGCCGATAAATTTCTTAAACATAGAAACCTCACGGGTTGGTCCTTCGAGAGTTGGCAACCCTACCAGCTGAATGTATCACGAGCGACAAATTAATAACATGCTTTGATACAGAGTGGCTTTATTAAATGCGACGCTTGTGCTGCGATGACGTTAATTTTTACAGGGGAATATGAGTTTACTCAAAACATAATTTTAATCAACAAAAAAACCTTCTTCACTTTCGGGTCCTCTTCATCAGTTCTTCTTCACAAAAACTCATTTTCTGAATGGAAACACTTTATTTCTTGACAAAAATCACTATAAAATATAATATTGTTGGGTTAGTACCCTATAACACAAGTTTAAACTCACTTTGTTTGTGTACAATCAGTGTGATTTTTCCCTAGTTACCTTAATATTTATTATTACATATTTACTTTTGTATATTACATAGTTTTAAAAAAACTTAGAATTTAGGTACTAATGCCTGTACCTATATGTATTTGTATACTTATAAGTTGATCAGCTAAGCTTTCAAGCTTATTTGATTTGGTGAACGTGTATTCATTTCACATTTTTTCTTCATTAATCGTGTCATTGTTTCAAATGAGCATTATGTATCATCCGTAGCATAGTAGGCTTATCCACAACAAAGGGTATTGTTCCCTGTGATACGTCACAATATCTAGTGTATGTAACCACAATTTTCGCTGAACAATATGCAAACGTGGTTTGGACAGTGGAAATTCACGCACAATGTCACTTTAGGGAGTATTGCATACCTATTGCATACTAAGTAGGGATTGTATGAAACAAACAACTTTTTAACAATTTCATGTCATCCCAATCAGGCTCATAAACAAGAGGGATTTAAAGATAATTCTCCGCTCTAATTTTTGAATTATTTGGCGTTGTCGGTGTCACCTTACAGTTTATATGCCTTGTACACACATACATACATGCTATTACGTCTTTATCCCTAATGGGGCAGACAGAGCATTTTGGGTCTTGCGGCTCTAAGCAGACAGAACCCAGGGCCGCAAGTCTCAAAGGCCACTTTTAGCGTGATGGTGGGCGAGAAGGTGGAAAAAGGATTCAAAATAGTGATGGGTTGCTAGCCGCATTAGCATGATTTGCATTTTCACCCATTCCCTCGATCGGCTTCTACGATCTGCGCGAGAAGCGAAGCACCTGGCACATTCTAAGTTTTTTCTTTTCCCCCAGACCAACATGGTTTCATGTTCACCCTCGTGTACCGTGGCTTACGTTTAAATCCATTCCTTTGGTCTATTTTGTCTACAATACATTATTATAGGTACTGACTTAGATACAAACATATCATTGTTTTGCAAATTACCTACTTACCTCACTTTTTTTGTAGAGACAGGTCCAAACAATTCGTTTTAGGCACAGAAACCCAAATAGGTATCTTTTGGTAGATACGTAACCAGTTTTCCGCAGGATCAGTAGAAATGGAACCGTCATGGAGATTGACAGATGACATCAATCAGCCAGCAACCGTATCCCAGTGCCACCCTCCACCCCCCGAATTAAATACTCATCTTGGAAGTTACGATGAAAACGATAAAAGTGGAAGCTTTTTTTATGTTAAGTACGTCCATATGAAGTATTATATCATTATTACCCTAAGTGGATATGAAGGTACCTAAGAGAAGTCAAAAAAAGATAGACGCAAAATTCAATAGGTAACCAAACTAATTAAGTAGATACTTATTAGGGCCTGATCATTATAATACGGAATTTGACCAATTTTGAAAAATCTTTTTCAATAAGTAATTCTTTATTACATAATAAGCACAATACATTAATATTGCCGTTATATCTATTGTATTATGAATAAAAGTCAATGTTGAAGGTTACATTTGCACAAAACAACTGCGCCAAAACCCAAAAACGCTACAATTTCTATCACGGCGGCGGTTATTTTTTAGATGACGTCACACACAGGTGACACCAGTTATTTTGAAGGTACATTTCAAGCTCTGGGTGACACACACTACCTTCTGTATCATACAGAAAGTCCGTCAAAACACCACGTTACATTCGTATGACGTCATCGGAGAATACGAAAGTATAAAAAAATAATTATAAAATATTCTTATACTTATGTATTTCGCAAAAAATCATGTAAGTTGGTAAGTATTATTTTATAAGCCTATTAAATTTGTTAAAAATATCTAAGCTGCCTTTTTGCCAGTATTTAAGAAATGGGTGGGTTGGATTAGTAGGTACCTATATAAAATTCATTGTCGTTTCGCTTGCTGATTTTAAGTACCGAAGTTAGGTACGTTTGTGACGTCGACCGCGTCGACCCCACCACTAGGTAGGTACTTACACAACCACAAATAAAATTTAAGAAGCTTATTTCAGAGGAACAAGAGAATAGAATTGTTGTTTCCTCGCAATTAGTCGACCTTTCTTAGTCCCTTTTAATCCGTATTAGCTCGAAAAGACACTTGATCAACAATCCTCAAGCGTACAAAGGGCGAAAGTAGCCTTAGCTTAATTAAAAGTAAGCATACCTAGATAAAAACTAGATAAACATGCAACATAACAAAGAGGTTTAATTAAGGTATAAGTACTCTTCTGTGATTAAGGAGCCTCATATATTATTATATGGAGTATTTCATACCGATCGTTAGAAAATACAAAATCAGTTGACCAAATAAATAACAACCAGCAATTTGACAAAAAATAAGCTATAAATAGTAACGATCGCTGCAGCTATGGATTCTACACAGATACGATTGGATACCGCTAGAAAAGATCACATTCAATAAATGCTTGCGATAAACCAAACAAGGCATAGTTTGAAAGACTAAAACTCGACTAACTACGGGAAAAAATCTTATTAAAAAGCATGTTTATCCAGTTAATGTAAGTACAGCAGGGAGCAACAGCTAAAAATGTATATTTATACCAGACTGCGACTAAGCCGAAAAGGATGGTTATGTGTTTGACCTGTATGTTTGTTTCTAAAATTCTATGTTTCCTCGTAACTACTAAACGGTCAAACCGATTTTAATAAATTATACATGGTTAGATTCGTCTTAAGTGACATAGGCTTTATAAAAATTATTGGAAATCAAAATGGCGGATGTTTGGCGCCAAATTGCGCGGCAAAAAAATCTTTTCGAAATTATCGAGTGGAGGATTTTATTCAACAATTACAAAAATATATACAACTTATATGTTTAAATGAAAGAAATGAGAAATACTAAAAACAACATAATAACATCGCTTCGCCTTCCTGGTTGCGTCTTACCTATGGTCTTACCTAGGCCACAGAAGACAGTAAGTGCCTAGGCATAAGTAAGTACTGCTGTTGTATCACGCAGTCGGGTTTTTTGTTTTTTTAATAATTACTGGTTGAGAAGTGCATATAAAGCCCTTTCATTTGATACTGTAAAGTTTATTGCACTGTTAAAAATAATGTAATTTTACATGCAAAAAATTACATAAACCTGTAAAATTCCCGAAAAATCTGGGAAATTTACGGAAAAATATAAAATTTTACATAATTTTTGTTATTTTTACATATTTTTTCGTAAAATTACTTAATTTTTAACAGTGTGCTATGGTCTATAGAGGGCGCCATGTTTAATTTACCTTGACGTCACATATCCTATAACCAGCGATGAACCAGCGGACAGACAAGACGCTTCCAACGATACCACATTTGTCAAGGTATCATGGATATTATTGAAGATACGAGGGAGCAGATCAACAGATGAACATACGTACATACATAGCGGTTCACGGCCAAGCCAAAAGGAGGGTTTATGTGTTGAAACACATAACCCTCCCTCCTTATGGCTTTGCCGTAGTCGGTTAATAAGACGTCTTCCCCTGCGTAACTTCCCCTTCGTCTTCTGCATAATATTTGCTGCAAATAAAAGACTGGTATTAAGAAACAATATCTAAAACAAGTGCGCTACTTGTCTATTATTTTCAGCCTCTGATTAGTTATGTTTTTATTTTATTTTATTAATACCGCTCTTTTATTTGCAGCAAATATATTATGCAGAAGACGAAGAGGAACTTATTTAACTTCCCTTTCAATTTAAAAAAAATCAGTACCTAAGTATCGATAAGTTTAAAAATTATGAGTCTAAAACCTTTTAAAAAAGAAAAAAAATAGTAAATGTTATTATTTTTAAAATCGCCTTTTTGAGGTTTGATATGAGTATATTAAATGACATTTGGCGTATGTTTTACAAAAATTTACAAAGCCGTCTCCTACCTGGAGGAGCCCAAACTTGGTACATTGCGAAAATATTTCTTGGATTTGTAGAAAATAGGTGGCAGAAAGATCATGGTGTAGTATATTTTTAGAATCGTCTCATAAAGCCCTTTCATTTGATACCACACAGATTAGATTTCTGAAAAAAAAAATTTCAATTTCCATACATAAAATTGATGACGTCATAACTGCCCTCCCATATGGGAAATTTTTTAAGAACTACCGCTCAAAATGATTGTTTAAACCTAAAGTACCCGTGTACCAAATGGCTATCCTGTACATCGATTTGCGGTTTTTTTTTACGTAGCTCGACCACTAAATTACTCTATATGTTGTTTTTGTTTTTAATTATGTGTTTTCTAAGTACAATAAAGTTATTGCAAACAAACAAACAATAGCATATAACGCCACTTACGGCCCGTAGGACTTGTAGCAAGTATATTATTACGTGTCTAGCTTTCTGAATACAAAAGAAACCCGTGTATTCTCGTAACTATCTTAAACAATGTCAAAGTTAGCGGCCGGTACCACTATTTTCAATGAACGAGTATAATCGGCTGCCGGCTCTAAACTCCATCTATTTCAACTTAATCCTATTTACTTTGCCGGAACCTTTAACTAGGTACCTAACTCGATTATTGAATGAAAATTGCTGGAAGTCAACGGATATTTTATCTTGAGTGCCTATTAAGTTTTCTTATGTCAAAAATAATCACATAATTTTTTGCGCATGTTTTGATGTTTACTAACTAAATAAGTAGATAGCTTATTTTATTTTAATTTTTTGTTGCTGAGCGCCTCAACCAGACCTCTAATTTATAGGTTGAAGAGCGTCGGCGAACTCAAACCTCCCTGCCTTACCCCACACTCCAGCCTGTACGAGTCCGACAGAGCTCCGGCCTTGGCTCCGGCCCATCGCACGTTATGAGTTGCTGGCCGCCTATTATTATGATTCAGATAGTCGCCCATTTTTACGATCTGCTCAGGAAGAAGGCAACTGGTACGTTCTACTTTTTTTCTTTTCTCCCAGACCAGCATGGAAGAATTTATAAGTACTTACATAATAAACTGACTTAAGTATAAGTACTTTTGTTTTGACACATATTCTCAAATCTGCGCTAGTCTAATTACCTAAGTGAAACGTATTTGCAAGGGTAGACAAATTTTAGATGGAGGGACAATAGAAATCATTATTTCAAGTCGATAATACTTAGGTAGGTATCTACCTAAATAAGTTATGGTACCACTTATGGTAAGTACCTAATTCAATTTTAAAAATAAAAAATATCTATAAACTTTACTCCAAGGAGACCATATCCAAATGTATGTCATAACATAATGATTATATATAAAATCCAAAAGTTAATATTCATAGGACCTTTTATACATTTTTATATGTAGGTACCTGTGGAAGGTACCTATACTTGTAAATGATACAACCACTCATCGAAGTTAGACAACGTTGCTACGACGAAATTGAACTTTCTTTAGGCAGGTACAATGATCACGCAAATTGGGTAAGTTCGTTAATTCTTTCATCAAGGTTTAATGCTTTTTTCTTAGAAGCTTATTGGAAAGGCCTTCGGTGTACAATTTCTTGGAAAAATTGGTTTAACGATAGATACCTAATACTTTTACTGAAATTCATACTTATTTGCGCAGAAATTGGGTCAGTTCAGGGGGACAAATAGATCGATTTTATTTAACGTCCGAAATGGCAGTGGTTTTTAAATGTATCGAGCTCCTTCGTAATTCAGATGGCACGTTAAGCTATCGGTCCCTGCTATCATTAGGAATGAGGTAATGAGATTGGCTATGTCGAATCGCTTTAAAGCCATGTCAGTTCAGAGCCAAGAATACTTTGAATGTTTTTGAAAAATCACTGTAATTAAACTACTACAAATTATTCCTCTAAAATTTTACATAAGAATCTAAAGGCTTTTCTACAGACACCCACAATATCCAAAACACGATTGAGCATTTTTGGCTCGATAGAAAAAAATCACAAACATACCGCTAAATTTGCCTAAATTTACCTTTATTTAACATATTACTACTTTATACAATCACTTTTTTATATGAAAATTATACCAAAAAATACCTATATAATTTAAATTACTACTCAATTTCGCTACAAAAAAAAATATAAATAGAATACAAAAAAAAACTGAAATATTCGTCGAGAGCGAACAAAGGCCCGTTCCCGTGCTGGACGATATTTCGCAGTGTTTTATTTATTATTATTTTTTTGTATTATATTTATATTTTTTTTTGTATCGAAATTAACTAGTAATTGAGATTGTACATTTTTTGGTATAATTTTCACGAAATCATAAAACATTTTTGAGTAAAAATATTTTTTCCTCTATTTATATTCTTAGTTTTGGAAGAAAAATAATTTTTAGATATAATTTCTTAACATTTTTTAAAATGGTCACTACTAATATTGATTTATTTTAAAATGTTAAGGAGGCGGGCGGGCACCTTCTGAAGAAGGTAGGTATCCGAACAAACCTACAAAAAATGTTAAGGCCGTACCTAAATTTTCCGGGGTCCAGTGCTGCCCCCATTTTAAATAAATCATTTCAAAGAAAACGGAGACATCATTTAAAATTTTGCTACTACCAAGTTCTAGATAACCCTTCAAAGTATTTTATGAACTACTGATTACAGTTTATAATTAGAACGTTAAGCTTTACTACGCACATTTGCGAAAAACGGCCACTTTTGGCGAATGTGCGTAGTAAAGCTTAAAGTTCTCATTATAAACTGTAAACAGTAGTTCATAAAATACTTTAAATTGTTATCTAGCACTTGGTAGTAGCAAAATTTTAAATAATGTCTGTTTTCTTAGAAATGATTTATTTTAAATGGGGGCAGCACTGGACCCCGGAAAATTCAGGTACGGCCTTAACGCTTAGAATCACTTCAGGTCAAAGTTCTAGTGAACAGAAATACACGAAGTTTCGACAGTTCTTTTTGTATTCCGCCTTAAGCAGCTTGAAAAGTTTAACACCAAGGTTGGTTGGCCACTTCCATTTACTATGCACACGAAAGAAAAATTGTACGAGATATATTTTTTGGTTGTTTTTTTCTAAAACAATTTTTAGCTTTACGGGCAGAATTACTGAAATGACAATACCTAATAAGTAGAATTTTCAAATGTTTACTAATATTTGTAAACATTTTTAACAGCAGTGTGGGAGCATCATTTCAATTTAACAGCCTGGAAACTGCAAATGTGGAGTAACAACAGCAAGCGAAGACACGGTGTTTTACATCTTTTGTGCTATGCGGGCGGAGCGAATAGTTTTCCCGCCGCTTTCCTTCTTTAAGGCGGAAATTAAAGCGCAGGAAAAGAGAAACCGTTTTTGTGTCGAACTCCTGGGTGCAGCTGTGGTTTACCTACTGTTGCTAGTTTCGTTTAGTTATATACTGAGTGAAGAATTAAAGCCCAAAATTGTATGCAACATACAATTTTATTAAAGCAATCAATACATTTACCTAAGAGTACGGTTGACGTTTTGTTTAAACCAGTCTTTCCCAACGTGGGCGATAACGCCCCCTTGTGGGCGCTGCAGGCCTAAATGGGGGCGGTAAGAGACCCAGAAAAAAAAGGGGGCGTTGTGTAGGGCTTTGGGGTCGATTTATAATTTCATCTACCTAGCTAGGAAGACTCTTAGACACCGACTGAGCTCTCGACTACATCTTGTGAATATCAACTAATATTAATTAAGATATAGTTCAAACTCGGTTCGATATAATAGACCGCGGGCAATCATGTTTTAACAAGTTTTTGTTAAATAATCCGATTTGTACATTCCTGTATCAATCGGCTGGTTCTATAATACTTGTTCTTGCTTGTCGAGTACGATTGGGCGTCGAATGAGATAAACGAGTTTATGCACGTTTGTCTTATTCCTGTTGGTGCGTGCTGCTTATGCAATCCTATATAAACGACGTAAATTTATTTTATTTTCATTTGCGGTTTCGCGCATAATAGATAAGCAGTACTTGATTTCAACACTTACGTATTTCTCAAAACAAAACAATGTCGGAAGTAAAAAAGAAGAGACGGCAATACTCTGCGGAATATATTAAATTCGGATTTATTGAAAATCCCACAAACTGTCCGAATACTATAAAGTTGCGTTTCAATAATCAGTTATAAGTACTTAGCGGTTTTTAAGTATGTTTAAAAAGGGGGGCGTTAAAAAATAATTTATTCTTAAAGTGGGCAATAGACAAAAAAAGGTTGGGAACCCCTGGTTTAAACCATACAAGTCATCTATTTTTTCAATTTAATTGTATGCAACGGGTTGGAAACTTATAATGCGTAAATGGGCCTCCAGATAAATTTTGATTGGCCGTGCAGTGAGGACGTCCCCACTGGGGACGAATGAGACGATCTTTAGTTTTGTGTTTCGATTATCACCACCGCGTCGGATGAACCGCGTCGCGTGGGGACGAATGGGATATACTTACGGCTCTTGGTCCCGACTCTTCTCTGCGCGGCCAATCAAGGCGCTGTCAAAATTTATTTACAGGCCCATTTAAGTACACACTGCAAGTTTCTTTACCTTACTGAGGACGAATGGGATATACCTACCCAGAGCTATAGAGGTGCCAGACCTTACTTATTTTCTCATTAATCATTTATGTAAAATTAAGTAGTGTTTGCCGTGTGGTTTCCGGCAGAGTAGAATGACTACTCCAAGTCCAAACGTTTCATAAATTTATGAATAAGAGGGTTAGTACTAGGTATATACTTTCAGTTTACGCATATTCGCTAGTTTGAAAACGACCGGTTTACTGACAGGGGCCCAAACTCACTTCTCTTAAGTCTCAGGGTTGATTTTTCGGGTTCCATACCCAAAGGTTGCCAACGGGACCCTATTACTGAAACTCCGCTGTCTGTCCGTCTGTTCGTCCGTCTGTCACATGGCTCTATATTTTGAACCGTAATAGCGAGTCACTTGAAATTTTCACCGATTATGTATTACCGTAGCCGCAATAAATACTAAAAATAGTTAAAAATTAAATGGGGTCGTCATACAAAACCCGTGTTTTGTCAGCGTTTTAAAACATTGCACGGAACTACGGCACCTTTCATGTACGCGTCCGACTCGCACTTGACCGGTTTTATAAATTCATCCGATTGGTCTGGTTGATAGTCTCGATTGGGGATACAGATCCAACACTTTGAGGCCTTTTAGTTAAGTAACTTCTCTAAGGGGGCATCTAGTACCGAGGATAAAGACCCGTTCAATTTCCAAACGAGATATAAATAATAGTAAAATAAAGTTTTGATAAGAAAAACAATATTGGTTTAAAAATGCATTTATTCGTGCCTCCCTCAAACATTCTAACAAACAATGGTTCTTGCAGTCAAATCATACTTTTAGTAAACTAAAATATTGTTCTCATACTACTTTACTATAAATAACACAAAACTCGAGCTCATAGCTCAATCAACTTGATAATGAAACACACTATACGGTTTAGACTTTATTCTGCGACAGTTAAAACAGGTATGAACGTGGGAGTAATATGATCGTTATCATGACCAGTTTATGCACTCACTCACGACCCCCGCTCGTGTACCAGAACTCTGATATGGAGATGTAGGATACTGTTAGCGCCATCTCGTATACTTCTTGTGAACTATTTTGTAGCGCTATTATGGTTGTAGTTCCTTAAAGTGGTGTAGAGGTCGCCACAATCCCATCATAAGTACATTTTAGTAGGCGGTACTTAAAAACTACATATTCTACCAATACTGACGTACGCCAATTGCTGGACCAATCAGCGGCTGCTATATGACGCTGCGTCAAAGCAGACAAGACAGTTTTTCTAAATGAAAATGAACTATGAACTGGAGTTTACAACAAATAAAATAAATTTCTGCACGTACATAGTACCACTGCATTCATTCATAACAAAATATTTACAAAATAACACATTTATACACAGTACTAGGTCGTACAGTCAACAGCATCAAGTTACCCTTCACGCAACTTGATGTAGCGGTAATAACGGCGAAACTGCTATGGGTAGCTTGATGTGCTGTCGACGGTACTAGTGACTCGTCTTTTTCTGGCGTTGTCCGAAAGGCATTCTTTTGTTTTGGAAAGATGTCTGACCGCGTTGTTGCGTTTTCTTCGAATTCACCGTGATCTCCGAGTGTAATAGCTGGTCGAGAGTCTGCGGGAAATACGAATATTAAATGTATGTAAATTTTTCCATGCTTGCTTAGGAGAAAAGAAAAAACTTAGAATGTAGTACCAACTGCTTCTCCTCCCGCGCAGATCGTAAAAGCCGATGGAGGGAATGGGCGAAAAACCGAATTTTACTCGTACGAAAAATTTTACTCGTAGTAGGCGATGCGGCTAGTAATCCATTGCTATTTTGATTCCCATTTTAGGGTTCCGCACCTCAAAAGGTAAAAACGGAACTCTTATAGGATCACTCATTGTCTGTCCGTCCGTCTGTCACAGCCAATTTGCTGTGAAACTACCGAACCGATTGAGTTGAAATTTGATACAAATAAGTTAGTCAGTGACCCAAAGACGAACGTGTAACGTAAATATATGAATATGAGTAAGAAAACTCTTGATGAGAATGTATAGTAGAAATAGTAACGGTGCATTATCGCGTACGATACGACGCATTGAAAAATTTATATAATAAGTACCTACTCAAAATATTTAATTGAAACCTCTAGCCATGTGGTTCCCAACAAAATGTAGGGAGATGTCGTAGAAGGCGACTTAGGTAACACAAGCTAAACAAAGCTTGAAAACTCCAGTGCGACCTCTCCAAGCCGTCTGGCCAGCGTGGAGTGTAGGCCAAATCCTCTGACTGCTCTGCCTATATATGGCTCTGGTAGTACAGAGAGGGTCGTGCTCCTGGAGACTAAAAAAGACCTGATGATGATGATGATGAACCAAATGTAAAAGTAAAGCAGGTACCTGTTTGTCAATAAGTCCTCTGTCTCTGAGAGCCTTTTCAATATTTTGGAATTCCTTCTGGATGTCTTGGTTGTTGGACTTTTCAACAGCTTCCCGCACTTTTGATATCTAATGAATAAAATAACAGCGTGAGAGAATATTTGCATATACAGGGTTACTGGTATCTAACGCATAACCTCCTATAGGCGACACTTAACTTAGCAAGATTTTAAATTTTTAGGGTTCCGTAGCCAAATGGCAAAAAACGGAACCATTATGGATTCGACATGTCTGTCTGTCCGTCCGTATGTCACAGCCACTTTTTTCTGAAACTATAAGAATTATACCGATGAAACTTGGTAAATAGATATATTATGTGAACCGCATTAAGATTTTCACACAAAAATAGAAAAAGAAAACAATAAATTTTGGGGGTTCCCCATTCTTAGAACAGAAACTCAAAAATTTTTTTCATCAAACCCATACCTGTGAGGTATCTATGGATAGGTCTTCAAAAATGATATTGAGGTTTCTAATATTGTGTAAAAGTGGTAAAATGTGCCCCCCCCCCCCCCTGTAACTTCTAAAATAAGAGGATGATAAAACCAAAAAAATATGATGTACATATTACCATGCAAACTTCCGCCGAAAATTGGTTTGAACGAGATCTAATAAGTAGATTTTTTTTAATACGTCATAAATCGTAAACCGCAATTTACCTTTCATTCAATCAACTCAAATATAAAATTAAAAAAAAACATTTCATTTCATAAACTTAAACCATATGCATAAAACATCGATCAAAGTTACAACGAACTACGAGAACTTTTATATTATGTTACTTGCTGCTACGGAGCAAATAACATAAGAAGACCCAGGACAAAAATTAAAGTAAATACGTGTATAATAGTACAAAATTAAATTTCAACACAGGGATAATACACCTAGTGGTAAATACGAGTAGGTACATATACGATACAAACTCGTAACTGTATTAATTGTCCTGACAATTTGAAAGAGGCCATTTTCCATCTTTCCCTGGCCGGGGATCGAACCCAGAGTCTCCGAGTGGCGGACTAGCGTGGTTATCAATTAATACGCCACGGAGGTCCTATGTAAGTTTGCCGAAAAGTCTTCTTGTACTCTTCCGAAAAATCAAAGCGATAATATAATAACTATTGATATTTTCTCAAAACAAAAAAAAAGGACTTTAATGCCAGAAAAGCGAAATATTTAAACAATTGTATACTTTATTTTTTCTAGTTATTTTCGTTTAAAAAACAAACCACACAACCGAATTTAGTCAAAATTTCTATGGGACCAAAAAAAATCCGAATCGGTTCAGGCGTCTTCGAGTAATCGAGGAACATACAGTAAAAAATAAGATTCCGACGTATTGATAACCTCCTCCTTCTTTGAAGTCGGTTAAAAATAAATAATGCCTACCGTCTCCTCGAAGAATGTGTGTTTGTCACGCTGGTCCGGGGTGTCCACCTCCAACACCGACCGCAGCACTGGGAGCGCGTCGTCGACTCTCCCCATGTCGGCAAGAGCCGCTGCCTGCAGACATAAAAACTAGAATAACCTAAGGGCCCTTCCACACGACGTATTTTTTACGTTCGTACGACGCGCGTTTTTGGTGCGCGCGTTCTCTGCGCGTTTTCATCGCGTTTTGGCAGATTAAACACGTTTCTTGACGCAAATGAAACGCGCTGTAAGCGCGCGTTTGTATCGATACAAACGCAATTGAAACGAATTACGAACTTCGAACGCGCGTATATATCGATACAAACGCGCGTTTCATTTGCGATTATTGAAAACGCACTGCGCCTCAGTGGAGAGGCACTATATGTACAAAGGCGTTACAAACGCGATACAAATACGCGCTTACAGCGCGTCCTGGTTGCGTATCGATACAAACGCCTGTGTGTAAAGGTTAAAACGTGCCAGCTTCCTTGCGTTTGCTAAGCGTTTTTTTTCGCGCGTTTGTATCGATACAAACAACTTGCGTTTGTAAAACGTCGTGTGGAAGGGCCCTAACACTACCCAACAAACTATCTGTAGTTTTTTACCCGTCTGCGCTAAATAAAGCGGGTTATGTTTTTCGAGTATATGTATGTATGTATATTTATTTTGGCTAAACAGCTTGATGGATTTTAGCTTGAGAGGTGTCGTTAGATTCGTCTTGAGGCGTTCACACCAAACGTAATAGTCCGCCGCCGAGCATGCTCACTGTCAGTATTGTCAGTTCGGTGTGAACGAGAAGTTAAATATATATGGAAAAGCGATAAACTGCGTAACGCGCGCTGTCTCGGCGGACTATACCTCTACGTTTGGTGTTAACAACGCCTAATTGTCAGTGACTCTGGGTATATAAAAATTTATGAGTGATATTTTTTACTTGTTTGATTGTTTTTTAGTTTTTGTCTACAGGTCTCAGAGCCACTAGTAATGTCAATGTATTACCAAAATGTACGGAAGAGCCGCCAATGCACTTTTTATTCCTGTGTACATTTTTAAACAAAGAAGAATATGATTTAATAAATAAATTACCTTTAAGTTTCTAACTGTGACATAATGTTGCCTCTGTGCCGATATTGATTCCAAAACGATATGAGGCGCCCCTTGTTTCAATGCCAAAGCTGAAAAATACAATGTAAATATTAAAAATAAACTCTTTTGTATTTATAATGAACTTACTAAAATGTTGTATTAAAACAATTTATATAAAAAGGATAATCATTAAAAGGGAAATCTATAATAACCTGCAAAGAATGAAGCTGCTCTTCGAACTGGCGTTGTTCCAACACTCGTCATGTCAGACCATAACTTTGAAGCATATTCCAAGCTTTGTTTAGTGTTCTGAAATTATTATTTTATTATAAAACTAAATAGCAACACACTCCTTAAGTAAACATTTTGAACTCTCGGGACAGTACAATAAATCATTATTTTGACGACCTCTTGTGGCCTAGTGGTCATCATGCCACACGCTGTCACACCGGAGGTCCCGGGTTCGATCGCCGGTCAGATCAAGATGGAAAATGATATTTTTCAGATTGACCTGGGTCTTGGATGTTTATCTACATCGAGTTAATGAAAAAACGCTACTTTGGGGCTAGCTCAATCTGTGAGATTTGTAAAAAAAACAAAATACACAAGAGATCTTTTGTTAGCCAAATTAAGTCTTGAAAATTCAAAATTCTAACATGTCTGCTCAACTGGTTCCTCTGAAAACCTTTGTTTTCCAGAGAAAGCAGTTTGGTGGCATATTTTGTAAATTGGTTTTTAAATCTAATGTAATTTATTACTTATGCTCCAAATAAATTTCTCAGGTTACTATTATTTTAAAACCATTTTTTTATAATTTATCAATAAAAAAGTGTTTCACCTGTTTGTAGCAAGCTGCTAATATCAACACTACAGAATACTTTGGGTACTTTGTCATGTTTATCTGTTTTTCCTTTACAATCTCGAAAACTCTGTACATTGCATCATACATCTCATGAGTGTACAGGAGGTCTAACAGCAGATGGTAGGTGACCAACTGGTCAAAGAATCCCCTGTTGGCTGGATCTTCAAAACACTGGAAAATATCAGGTTATTTATTATTTGAATGTTGAAACTTTTTACTAGTTTATATTATCTATGTTTGTTTTTTTGGTGAGACACAGACATTACTATATGTTAGGGACGTCGTCGTGCGGCGTCGTGCGTCACATTCGCCCTGATGACGACTTCCGGTTGAGGTCGAAACATGTCAGCCAGTAGCTGATTTTTGACGCGAGTTACCCATATGTAACATATAGTTATGTTTGCTTTTGTTGTAAATGGCCAACACTGGTGTCATATTTTTCAAGCTGCCTAAAGGCATATGACATAGCTTGTCTAATGTCTTGACAATTGTCAAGACATTAATCGGCACAGCTGGGCAGTAAAATCGAATATATGTAAATAAAAGTCAGAAATCTTCAATGTGATACCTGTAAAGCTTCTTTTGGGGCGTCTAAGAAATGAAACATTCTCATCACAACTGGTCCAAAAACAAATGATCCAAAACGGTATTCCGTAGTTTGTGTATTAAATCTGAAAATAATTTAAATTATTACAGAAAATTAATCATATAATCATTACAGAAAACTAGAAGCTGGCTGACCATGCATGTAAACTTATTGAGTGTGTTAAAATCTAACACTGGTGCCAAATTTTTCGAGCTGCGAAAAGGCATCTGATGTAGCTCAATGACTGTCATATAATGACAAGTCATTTATAATAAACTAGTGACGTTCCTAGAACACTAAGGAACCATGGCGGAAGCAGTAAGGATTCCTGCTGAGGTCTTGAGCTTCCAGCAGGAGCTGGGCTGGTTTGAGAACTGAGAACACTATAGAAGTGCCAAAGTGTGGAAAACTATGCTCGAGGGCAGCAAAAAGAAGTACACACTAGTGAACTCATGTGCAGGTTTTCACACAATGTTTTCCCTCACCAGAACCACCAGTAACTAGTTGGAAATGACCATACATGAATACAAGCTTCAAGTTGCACCAAGTTGGGATTGAACTTATGCTTCACAGACGCACAACCAGTTCCTAAACCACTACCACTAAAAATAATAATACATATAAAAGAACACATCAAAAAATATTACAGATTGTTAAAGACAGCCAGCCTAGCCTATCAATAAATAAATAAAACTAGGTATACTTTTTAATCATCTTCACTATGAGTTCCAAATCGGTAGGTTCAGCTATGTGCACCATATTCTTCAGATCTTCAGTAAAAATCATATTTTTCGAATTACCAACAAATTCTGTCATTTTGGTCCTAAATTTATCAGAGAAGTTAACAAACTGCTCCTTTACTCTCTTCCTGGACTGAAGGTAGTTGTCAATGCCCAGAGCAGCGGGTGAATACAGTTGCTGAACTGAAATGAAGTTGAATGACATGACATGACTCAATTTAATCATTTTTATATAATCTTACGCCGGATATTTTGAGGTTATTATAAAAATTGTTATTAAAAATAGTATATGACTACGAATAAGAAAATGTACTACCTATGTAGTAAATAGATAACAAACAGCCAATAGTGGGATATCAGCTAAGTAACTAAAAACATTAATATAAAATATTATATATAAATCATACCTTGTGTAAGATGTAGAGCTCTAAACGGAGAAATCAGCCTCAAATTATGATAAACTGAAGTTTGAATAAAACTTTTAACAAAAAGTGACATTTTGATAGAAGTTAGAGAACTAAAAATTTATGTAAAAATTTTAAAAAAAGTTTTCTAATTTTTAGGCTTTTACTTTTAGGTTATTTCGAATATTTCGATTGACAAGTGGTGTTTGACAATATTATTATACCAGACATAACACTGACACTGACAGTAAAGTAAAGACCAAGTACTGCCAATACCGCCATGCCAACGTTATTATTACTAGCGGGGTCTTAAGGGAAGGGACAGACAGCAGACGGTAAAAAATAAGTGTATCGTGTAGTAGGGCATTTACATAAATTTTTTCTAATAGGCAAGCAACTTTATGGACTTCAAAAAAAAATTAAAATGACGTAACTTGTACATACATAAATCCTAATATTTTTCAGTAAAATTTTAATAAACCATTATTTTTGTGACTTGCGTATGGTATCGAATGCATCAAGAAAGTGAGACTTAGTTTACTTATTGTAAAAGTGATATAGATATCGTTCATGTCATAACCAACAAATATTGTGTATACGTCTAAAGATCACAACAAAAGAATTACTACCTACTTTCTAAAAATCTGCTAATAATACAGTCTGTTTCTATAATATTCTACTAAAAGCTTTTAAAATAGACAGTATAATTAGCAGACCAGAATGTGTCTAATGGAAAAATAAACAGTACCCATAACATGAATCAGCTAGGTACTTTAGACAGGTTCAGAAAAATCATAGAAAAATTTATTATTAATCTGTTACTCTCAGTGAATCTAAAAAGGATAATGCCTTATAAACAGGCACATGGGTAATCTTCAGCACTCATAGATATAATTTACTAATTTATTAGCTATTTATTCTTAGTGACAAACTGGAACCGATCCAGGTCACCAATTGAAAATTTTTGAAGGAATCAATGTGAACTCACATAAACTTTAAGTAACTAAATGTGAGGCAGCACTATCATAGTTTCGCTTAAATTAAATTCGCCAAATAGACTGTAATTTAAAATTTGAGCCAACAACAATAAGAAGCTTGATATTGTTAACCTGTTATACACATAAAATAATATTTTCACTTTAATTTGTACTTTATATACCATAATATAACTTACAAAATAAAACAGTAGTATTTTTTTAGCTTTAAGTTCATGCTATGAGTACTGTTTTCTGAAATACTGGCAAGAATTGGATGAGTAATTGAAGAGCCTTCTTTCTATTCTTACTTTTCAATCTGATGATTAGAATTAAAGTCAATTCATAGGTACATGGCATTTTTTTAACATAAATGTTATGTATTTTTTCTAGCCTACAAGTATTAGCCTCATAGTGATGTATTGAATACCACCGACCACTCTGGCCAGCATTAACGCCATGGATGGTACTGTAAAGTGACAAATGCTTGGCTGGAGATGAGAAAGGACATGGACTCTAAATTATAAGTTCCAAAACTTAATAATGTTGGAACTTAATACAGATGATAATCACAGGGTGGAAATGTAATCAATGATACAGTTAACACTACTTTGAATTAGATGTGACAGTCAAATTCATGAGAGTTCTACTCACAATACCCTTCAATTTTGTAAAACTAGCTAACTTTCATGAAAGTGACTAGATGCAAATGCTTCAAATATAATTTAATTGAAAAGTGTGAAATACTTATTATATTTTATTTTTTTATTGGCTTCCATAATATTTACACATTTGTACTAAGAACTAATTGAACATATCTTTACAGATCCATATCAACAATTTGTCAATCAGTTACAACCAAATTGTTTGTGGTTATAGAAATGGCCGAGTACAAAACGCAAAAAAGTAAATCATCTAGAAGTTTTAGGGAAGAAGAAGCAAGAAAATCTAAATCCAGAAGAAATAAGTATCATAGGGAAGATTCAAAATACCATCACACAGAATGTAAAACTCCACCACTGACGGGAACCATTGAAGAGTTACTAAAACAACGGGACACTCTGAAGGAAGAACTCCACAAAATAACAAAAAAATCTGAAAATGAACTAAGGGTTGTTATGACTGAACAAAAGTTTCATACTAAAAACATTACATGTAAACCAAACTCTAAAAGAAGTTCGAATGATAAGAACAAACCTACTTCATTTAAAAAGAGCAGGAAAGCTTTAGACCACTCTCCAGAGTTCAGTCATAATCTACATTTAGATTCAGAAGATGAAGAAAGCATTATAGAACAAAGAAGAATACAACGCAAAAAATTAATTGAAAAGTTAATAAACTCCTGTGATGATACTGATGATAAACATAAAGGTGACAAGGAAACTAAGAAAGATGAACAAATTAAGAATTCTCATAAGGATATTAAAGAAAAGATGCTTGTTTCTATACCCAAGCCTTCAACTAAAGAAGTACCAGATATGTTTTCTGAAAAAGATGATTTTGGAGCACATAATGTACCTGATCAAGTGAAACAAGATAAAGAAAGCAACACCCAGTTGACAGATAATTGGGATGACTCAGAAGGTTACTACAACACTAAAATTGGTGACATAATTGACAACAGATACACTATTAAAAGCATATTAGGACAAGGAGTGTTTGCAAATGTTGTTCGGGCTCAAGATAATAAAACTAAAAATGCTGAAGTTGCCATAAAAATTATCAGAAATAATGATATGATGCACAAAGTTGGTTTAAAAGAAATCTCTCTCATTAAAGAAATTAACAAAGCCGATAAAGAAAATAAATATCATTGTATTCAATTAATAACACATTTCAAACACAAGGGACATTTATGCTTGGTATTAGAACCAATGTACATGGATTTAAGAGGCATAATTAAAAAGTATGGAAGACATGGTTTAAATATGAAAGCACTAATGAGTTACAGTAGACAACTTATGTTGGCTTTAAGATTGCTTAAAAAACTTGGAATTATACATTCTGACCTCAAGCCTGATAATATATTGGTAAATGAAAAGAAGAACATTTTAAAATTGTGTGATTTTGGATCAGCATCTAAACTTCATGATAATGAACCAACACCTTATTTAGTTTCGAGGTTCTACAGAGCACCTGAAATTATTTTGGGCATACCATACAGCCATGGTGTGGACATGTGGTCAGCAGGATGCACCATATTCGAAACTGCTACTGGAAAAATTCTTTTTACTGGTAGCTCGAATAATAAAATGTTGAAAAGTTTTATGGATTTCAAAGGGAAGATTCCTAGTAGGTTAATAAAGAAAGGGAAATTTAAAGACCAGCATTTTAATTACAACCACAATTTTTTATTACATAAAAGAGACGAAGCTACTTGCAGAGAAAAAGTAGTGGAAGTGACTAATATCACAGCATCGAAAGACTTGTATACAGAGTTACAAAAGGCTTGTAAGAACCTGACAGCTGCAGAAGAGAAAAAACTGGTTCAACTAAAAGACTTTCTTGACAAGATCCTGATGTTTGATCCTAACCACAGAATGTCTATACTGGATTGTCTAAAACATCCATTCATTCAAGAAGAGCTAGAAAAGTAATGGGGTATAATGCAAATTTTAATAAAAAATTGAGTACATAACAAGTTTTTTTTTCTTTTCTTTTAGAAGGCATTTAACACTTGGTTGGCTGTCTCGCTCGCACAATCAAACATTTTTAAAGTTTATTAAAAAATGTGTCAAAGTGTCATTATTAGGGTTGGATCTCATCTATTAGATCAGCACGGAACAGCACTTTCCAATTGTGTGTCCAAACTGATAGATGAGATCCAACCCATAACCTAAATAATTATACCGTGGATATTTAAGACATGTTTTTATATTGTGTAGACATTGACCAAGTCGATCAAATCAACGAATTCACAATGTCTTAAAGACAAAAAGGTCTGGCTTGAGCTTGGCGCGGGTCCCTCTTAAAGGTATACTTAGACATGTCATAATTTAGGTACATTGGTGCATACTAAATTTACAAATTGACATTATTTTAAATTTCGTAATTCTTATAATTCAATTTAATTATGACATAATAAACAATGTAATCTCTGTCCATCTATATAACTAATTTTAAGTTTTTAGTTTGTTAGTTGACGTCTTTGGAGAAAACGTGCAGTGCAGTTTGTTGCCGCTTCTTCTGCACTTGCGCCTAGGAAGCGGCGTAAACTTAGCTTTAAGTAACGATTTGACGTCAACATTTGTGCAAAACAAAACAAAGTGACTATTATTAAGAGATATTTTAAATATCCTATGATAATAAAGATATTTTGAAATTTGAATTTGAAATTTATTATCTAGGTTAATAATAAAACACTTATAATAGTGAGACGTATTTTTTGATTTTCTTTAACCCTTTCACCGCGAGACTTCATATCAGTTGTGCTCCCAGCGCGAGGAATTGTGAATATCCATAGTTTTTGGGGATAAATCCGACGACGCTCGCAGAATTGGCACGAAAATGTATGTCGGGTTAATCCGACGTTCGCGGTTAAAGGGTTGAATGTTTGACTGTGCGAGCGAGACAGCCCTCCTCCTTCAGTCGTCTGCTCACTGCTGAGCGTCGCGATGTGCCCGACTTCAAACTTCTTTATTTGTGGAAACAAGTTACAAAAGATGACAATTTAATATGGAGATACAGCACTCTGTTTCCTGCCCATAGGCATACAAAATTACATAAGTTACAAACTACATTATCATAAGATAAAAAATAAAAACATTATTTTAATCGCTTGTCATTCAATTTATAGTAACATTTCTGAGCTAGTAGATCATGGAGGGTCTTTTTAAAGTGTCTTGTACTTTGAGTCAATTGTAGTTGTTTAGGTAATTTGTTGTATATGACAGGAGCTCGACCAAATCACTCTTACGCAACAATTCTGTTTTGCTAGATTGTAGCATTAATTTTGTACAGTGACGAGCTCGTGTTCGATGTGTGAACATTGAACATTGATGTTTATTCAAATGTACAAAAACAGCACACTCGTATATATAAATACAGGGTAAAGTATTAGGTCCTTACATATGAAATTGCCGTTCAGTATCAAAAAAGTGAAACAAGTTTTTTTTAATGAAATTATTATTTAATCAATCGAAGTATGCGCCGTTGTTATCGATACACTTCCGCCATTTTATAGGCAGATCATTGATACCTTTGGAAAAAAAATCCTGGGAGCGAGAGTCTATGAACTGTTTGAAGGCGGTTTTGACTGCCTCATCAGATTTGAAATTTTTTCCTTGTAAAAAGTTATCCAAATTTTGAAAAAAGTGGTAATCGGTTGGGGCAAGATCTGGAGAGTATGGTGGGTGACGCAGAGGTTCCAGTCGCAGCTCCTCTAACTTGGCGCTCGTTTGATGTGCAGTGTGTGGTCTAGCGTTATCCTGAAGGAGCAGTGGGCTAGAGCAATTCATCAGTCTCGGTTGTTTAATGGCGAGCTTTTCCATCATTGTTTGCAATTGTTGGCAATACAAGTCTGCAGTAATCGTCTGGCCTGATCTCAAGAAGCTGTAGTGGATAACACCAGCACTGGTCCACCAAACACTAACTAGAATCTTCTTTTTGTCAGTTTTCGCTAAGGGCAAGGTTTTGCCGGTTCTCCAGGGTCAAGCCATTGTGATGATCGCTTCCGACTGTCGTACAGGATCCATTTCTCATTACAAGTCACGATACGGTTCAAAATCCTCTCATTATTGTGGCGATTAAGCAAAGAAACGCAGCAAGCAACGCGTGTTTGTTGGTTTGCTTCAGTCAATTCGTGCGGTACCCACTTTGAGTTTTTTAATTTTTTCGATTTGGCGCAAGTGGATAAGTATCGTTTTGTCACTTACGCCGAAGGCTGCTGCTAACTCAGAAGTGGTTTGAGATGGATCCGCTTCCACTATCGCCTTCAATTTTTCGTTATTTACTTGAGTATCAGGTCGTCTACGAGGCTCATTGTGTAAATCGAAATTTCCAGAACGGAAACGTTGAAACCAAAAACGCACCGTTCGTTCGTTAGCGGTACCTGGTCCATACACGTCGTTAATTCTTCGAGTTGTTTCTGCAGCACTGGTGCCACGGTGGAACTCGTATTCGTAAATACCGCGAATTTTCAATTTGTCCATAGTTGTTGTTATAGCAATGTTGAAACTCAAACAAATGATGTTAAAACAAATGAAATACGAATTTTAAAACAATATTTTTCTGGCTTTATTTCGAAATAAATTTGAATTTGGAATTCCTAATGAAACGCAAGATATTTGATTTTAAAGTTGCCAGTATTGAAAATCGGCAATTTCATATGTAAGGACCTAATAAGTAAACTTAGCTTTTTAAAATATGGCAGTATTGAAAATCGGCAATTTCATATGTAAGGACCTAATAAGTAAACTTAGCTTTTTAAAATATGGCTCACATGAATCATTACGTTGCAGTTGAAAAATTGACCTGATACATCTTTACGACCTAACTTTCTTACAATCTCCCTCCATTTGTTGCGTGCGATCTTTTGCCTGTTCCAGTACCTTGGAGATCTTGGTGTTCAGGTGTTCTTTTATTTGGTCAGACCATCGTATCGGGCTAAGGCACCTTGATCTTTTTCTTTCCATCCTACCGGTCACTAAAAGTTTCTCCAGGTTATCGCAGGGTTTTCTGGCTATATGACCAAAGTATTGAAGTACTCTCTGGAGGCAGGTACTGAGACAGCCCACCAAGTATAAAAAGCCTCATAAGATAACACCTTTGAAACAATGCAATAGCACAATAACTCACCAGCCTGGTCAGAAATCGAGCATATATTATGGGCACTTTATTTCGAGCTCCTTCATTGGTCCCAGTTACATTGCAGTAACTGTATGCTTTATCAAAATATGTGCTGGCTGATTAGGCAGCTTACATTTGATATCCGATTTTTTCCCATTATGGAAGATACCTGTGCGATTGATTGGGGTACTTACTTTGTTTACTCCTGTATTTTCTCAATATGTTGTAAGTAATGAAAATATAAATCTTTCCACGTGCGAACAACGCCTTTGCAGATCACTACTTATTTACTTTAGGTACCCATAATTAGTCTCACATTTTTTCGCTTGGTTTCCACTCTAGGTGCATGGTACGTAGTAGTACATACCATACTATCTATGGTTCGTCCGAAATGTCTGAGACCCGTAAATTAACGGGGGTTGGTAACTAAAGTCAACAGACAATTGGCATTACAAATATATTCTACTTTTAAGGACATGGCAAAGACAGAAATAAAACAAATTATTAATAGAAGTATTCATTTTAAGTCGCTAAGACAAAACAACAAAAATATACGCAATCAACCAAAATATCACTTAAAATTTTCACATGGACAAACACGTCACGTGAAAAACTCACTATCACAATTTAAAAGAAAATTGACAATTCTGGTGTAAAAGGTAGTTCTGGGCGCTTTTTTCCCGATGAGTACCAATGTGTGTCTTAACGGCACTTAGAACGCGCTGTATTCCCGTCAAGTAACACTTGGACACATTGCTACTTAACGGGAATACAGCGCGTTCTTAAAAGTGCCGTTGAGAGACACTGGTACTCATCGGGAAAAATTTTAGTTGCAATGAGAAACACTGGAACTCATCAAGAAGTTTTTCCCCTTGAGCAACTGTGTTACTCATCGGGAACAAACGGCTTAGTTTGGTACGCTGTCAAACGGAAAATAACTGTAATAGGCGCCGACTCTGCCTCATTTTTTTTTTCTTGTCCCGTCAATAGTAAACGTGTATCTGCTTATTGGTGCAGCAATGGGATTAAAAAAGACAGCGCTTCATCTGGATCCTCCACACGTTGGGTCATCATTGCGTTAATTCACACTCACAAAAGCTTTTGAGAGTTTTCCATTAAACGTAGCAATGGACCTAAAATCTGTGCAATTATGGCCCATCGTGTAGAGGAGCTATACAGGCTGACTTTTTATCGACCGGCAAAATTTTTGGAGCAAGTTTAGTACATGATACTGAACTACTTTCTATAAAAAAAAGTTATTAAAAATCGATAAAAATGTTTCGTCCTCCCATACAGTCAGTCAAAATCAGTTTGGCTGAGCGCTGATTTGTATGGGAGGACGAAATATTTTTATCGATTTTTAATAACTTTTTATAGAAAGTACTTCAGTATTATGGACTGAACAAGAATCTGAAAAAAGAAAATATAAAGTCAGCCTGTATAATTCTATTCTAATTGAGAGTGTACCATACTACCAACCCAGCTATAATTGTTCAATTGACAAGGTAAGCGAATATTTGATAATAAAAATTTGCACGTAGTTCGATCTAATGAGACTAGTAGTTCTTTTACAAAAATGCACATACTCTATAATTACACTTACAATTTCAATGAAACTTTTATGAACATTCTCGATTAAATCTAGAACTATTCATTCACATTCTAAAATAATTTTACACTCAAATTCTACAGCACTTAAGATTACTTACTCGGTTCTTTTCAAAATCTAGCTTCGCTGTCTAAATCAGTATAGCGTCCCGCGATCAAGTAAAAAAAAAAATATAAAAACCATAACAAATAAAAAAATGGATAAACCATCACAGTACAAAAGTTTGTATATACAATACAGGGCAGAACCAATTAGAATCACTCAAGTAGGTATGTAAAAATCGAGCTGCATTTAGCCATTAACACTTACGACATAAAAATAAAGTTAAACATATCTAAATGATATGATTATGGAATCGATTCTACTAAGAACCAAAAATATTGCTAGATACTTATTGCTTGGTAATTGTTTAAAACCCAGAGGTATTACATATTTCGGAAGGGAAATATCTGGCTTTGTATCTGCTGTTGCAGACAATTTAACATATTAAAAAAATATGTATATAAGTAAATGATCTGATTTAACAGGGATATTAGTCTTGTTTGTTATATATTGCTATGAGCAAAGCATTGCATGCTATGCATGATGTCAAAATTGTGTTTTAAGATCTGTATTTAAACCTCATTGACGCTCTAACCAACTTTGTTGGGTCGAGTGCAGCTTTAGTGACGATTACCAAACCAATTTTGAATCACGTAGATACTTAATTTTCCCAGTTTCAGAGGTAGAGTTAATTCACTCTTATTACAGAGTATTATTAGAAGTAGATGTAAATATAAGCATATACTCAAATACATACAGGGTGTTTCAGAAAGGCTAAATGTTTTTTTTCGCCTTTCTGAACTACCGTGTAATGCTGTCTAATTTTATCGAATTACGAAAAAAACTTTGGTTCCCAAAAGAATCGGTTTCATAAAATAGATAATACTCAAAATCAGGTGAATACTGTTTTATTCAAGTGTATTTTAATTAATGAGCAAGTATTTAATGAAAAGATAAAACTGACAAAAGCGAATTAATATTGTACAGCGTTTACATAAAGTGATTGCTTAATGTCCAGGTACAATTATTCGAGATATGTTCCCGGATGATATGAACTAACATTGTAAACAAATTACGACGAAGGGTTGACAAATCAACTGATTATATTGTGGTTTGCTTCAAATCAGAAAATTAGTAAGACTCCTGATTACAAAACCGTAAATTAAAATTAAACAACTCATTATTACCGTTTAAGGGTTGGAATTGCGACACATCTGTCAGCACGGAACAGCATTTTCCTAAGCTGCTATTCTTTTCTGTCGCTCAGAACCGTCATTTGCAGAAAAGGATAGCAGCATAGCATGCTGTTCCGTGCTGGCAGATGTGTTCCAATTCAACCCTTATTATAAAAACACGGACTAACTTTATTACTAGGTTTAAACCATTATCCACCCTTAAAAAGTTGACATTGACAGATAAGAAGAATTATTTTACGGCCATGGATAAAAGTCCTTTAGAGCCTATCTTTAGTTTGTTGCTTCTTTATTCCTAACAAGTTACAAACAAAGGTTGAAGGCCTTCGATTGCTTCAAGGAGCTTTTGGCGACAAATCTATACGAGCCCTAGTTTTCATAGCAGATTGATTGGCGGACGACGCCTGAAGACGCACACAGTCCGCTAAACAAATATTACTACAGCCGTACTCAAATATTACTAAAGCCGTACTATGACTGTCCACCTTTAACTATTTTTCATATTGTTCACGAGCATGAGCATTTATAACACCAAACTGGCCCAATTTCATATTATAATGTCCACTAAAATCAATTTGCAAAATCATATAAAGCAAACCCCAACTGACCCCTTGACTTTCCACCAAAAACTCCATAAAAGATTGTGACATTTTACTAGATGTCAACTTGTTTAGATAATGGTTTCTAATAAGACAGTACAAGTATTTTTTTAAATTTTAAATTCACTGAGTCCTTCAAATTGAATTACTGGATGATTTCATTGTTGATAAAGGAGTTGTTGCACAAATGTTTGGGGAGCCGGCTAGGTCACTGAACACCTACCTTTGCATTTTAAGGTTGGTATCAATGCCTAATAAGTAAATCCGATAAATTCGTAGCATTTCATGGTACATTTGGATCTAAATATCGTAATTTAAGGTTAGGTGAGTTCCGCCAAAATGGCCGACACCCATTATGTCAACTGACCTGACATTGACAGTAACTGCGAGTGACGTTTCAATCAGGTTGCGTACGTATAGGCGCCATGTCAGTATCGCCAATTTACGATAATAAGCGATTTTTAATGTATTTTTGTACACTATTAAGATCACAAGAAAACAAATATATGACGGTCTTAATCGGTTTTTAATATTTTTTCTGATTTTTGGGGAAGTGTTCATGACCTAGCCCGTTGTGCAACATCCCCTTTATATAAAGTAACAGATAAGTAACACTACTTACTGTTTAGTGAAACACAGATGCCGAATAAATATAAAACAAATTATTTAGATATGGTTTCGAGCATTGTAATGCTGTATAAATCAATAATTAGAATGGATTAAGTATTAAAAAAATACTCTGAAATTAATTTACTTCATTAGGACCAGCTAAATACAAACTCATTAAAACGTGAATCTTTGGACTAACATATTCACATTTGTTTAACTAAAAAGATAAAACACGCCTCTATAAGTTAGATCTATTTACACAATTTAAGTAGCTTTTATAGCTATATAATCTAATGTCAGTTTAATGGATGGATCCATTGCATATAGACTATGTTAAAGCAGAAATGGGATGTAATGCAGTCTCAAGTAATTCGATTTGATCACTGGCTTTGACTATCACAAAGTAACACAACGTTTTGATGAAATGATATAAAAAGTTATAGTGAGATTCTTGTTAACTATCAGATTAAGTAGCACTAACTCTTTAAGGCATGTGTTCACTTGTCCGCATCGGAAGTTGATAGGGAAAGAATAACAGTGGCAATAAGTAAAACTGTTATACATCAGGTATTTTTCCCCTTATGTGTGTTACATACTGGGAATCAAAGATAATGTGTCTAAACAGAGTATATCTGCGAGCGAAAGTGATAACCAACTCACGTTTGTTATATTTACGCCAACAATAAATATTAATTGAAGCAAAATTGCCTTAATTCGCATATTTTATGTTGTAGTTTTGAAATCTGATTCCTATTACAATACCATAAAGTACCTTTTAAATTGTAGCATGGCAGTTACGAGAAGGTCGAATAGGAGCTTCAAATAACCTAATAGTAATTAAGAATAGATTCGGAATTAGATAAAAAATATACATTTCAAGACATTTTAAGCACAATCTTCTTTCCTTTACTTACTTGGTTCTTATTTCTTTGACAGAATATACTTATATTATAACGACTAACACAATATACTTACTTACTGAGACTATATTTAGGATGAATTCAGTTCATGATACTGAACAACTTTCTCCTTATGGAACATATATCGAAATATGAGAAATATTTATATGCTTTCATACAAACTCAGATTAGCTGATCGGTCAACTTGTATGCCGAAACCAAAAAATCTTTTTTATATTTCGATATATGTTCCTTGCGGAAAGTTGTTCAGTATCGTGCACTATGTTGAAAAATCATACGTTTGTTTTGCAATGACATAAGTTCAAGAAAAAAGTTACATAATCATAGAAAAAAAGGTTGGTTGGTTGCTGATCGCCAACAGACTGAATTTAGCCTTAAAATAGTCAGTATCATTTTATATAATATATTTTGTCAGACCATGTATTATAATAGCTTTACATAGTCCTATACACCTCAACAGACTTCCTACAATATCCGACTCGCACAAATGAACACATTGATATATCTATCATTAGTCATTACATATAAATGTATCTTTGGATGTGTGGAGTTAAATGAATCAGTGTTACCGTGGTTATGTAGACGGCATGTTTTGAAAGGCGGTAGGGGCGTCCAAGGACTGCCCCGAAGCTATCGAGTCGGGGCTCTGGAGGGACGCGCTGTACACGGGATTCATTGGAGTCGTGCCTTCCGCTTCGAATAGGGTGCTGTCATACACACTGTTGCTCTGCTAAGAGAAATATATACCTATATTAAGGGGAAACCTCAAGGGCTGCAGAAATGAAAAATAGGTATTTTTAAAATCTATTGCTGTCGCGCTGTGCCCGAACTACAAACGAGCAAGTGCGATAGAGACATACTGCAGCTTGGACTGAAAATACCTATTAAAAGAGCAGAAAATCAACGATTCGCAGTCCCCTGATTTCTTCTCCAAAACTTAACCAATAAAAGTACTTTTTTCATTACGAATTAACAAAGACTTGATCGGTATTCCTATGTTTTAATTTTTTTGAATAATCTACTCAAATTTGTTTTCTGGATGTTTGAACACAGCAGAAAATCTGGCCATTTTTTAGGTTTTTGAACGTTCATATCTCTTTTAATATATAACTTATGCAAAAAAAGAAAACATAGGGACATGCTAATAGTGGCTATAGATATTCAGGAAAAAAATATATAACTCTACCGGCATTATCCAGGGAGGAAACAGGGGACTACGTTTGTATGGAAAAACGGCCCCTCTGTTTCGTCTTAATAATATGTGAGAAACATTTTCGCCACGAGTGGGATTCGATACGGACTTTTTATCCATCGGCAAAATTTTTGGAGCAAGTTCAGTCCATGATACTGAACTATAAAAAAATTTCATCCTCCCATACAAAATCCGTTTGGCTGAGCGCTGATTTTTATGGGAGGACGAAAAATTTTTATCGATTTTTAATAACTTTTTTATAAGAAAGTAGTTCAGTACCATGGACTGAACTTGCTCCAAAAATTTTGTCGGTGGATGAAAAGTCAATCTGTATAATTTGACATCTGCCGTACAATAATGACAGGACACAATAAGACAGTTCGGTAAGATATGTCAAACTACAGCAGCCCTAGTTTTCTTTCACACACTGACGCGTGTGTACGAAATTACGAATGTTGTATCTATGATTGTGTAGCAATACGGTATTTCACTAAATTTTTTTATTATTCATTAAAAAAGTAACAATCCGAAACCGAAAACAATAAGATTTTTTAAATCTGCTCGTAAATATGTAAGTAATAAGCCTTTCAAATCTAGAAGAAAAGGAAAACTGTCAAGTAACAGAATGAACCGGGCAAGTTCGAGTCGGACTCGTACATTAACGGTTCCGTACCACCATGTTTTAAAACAAGAAGTATTACAAGAAACGGCCATAGTAATACATAATCGGTGAACATTACAAGTATCTAGTTAATTCCATTATAACGATCGAGTTAAAAACGCTGAAAAAAAACACGATTCTTGTTTGACGACCCCCTTTAATTTTTAACCAACCCGTCTCGCCAGCGTGGAGAGTGTAGGCCAAATCCTCTGGCTGCTCTAGCCAAGTATGGCTCTGGTAGTACAGAGAGGGTCGTGCTCCTGCAGTGGAGACTACAAGACCTGATGATGATGATGATGAAATTTACATGTTTAAAGAGTCTATTCTCATTTGGGCCCTCTTTGTTGCAGTGTCATTTCGCAAAATGTGTACAGCGGCCTAAAATTAATTTAAATATTGTTTAAATTAATTTTATATAGCACTATAATTGTTAATAACATTTTATAAAAATATATTTTACAATGAAATAAACCTGCTAAATGCGAGTTAAAGTCGCGTGAAGAGGGTTCCGTACAATTGATTGAATTCTTATAGGTTTTCCTGTAATCTACAAGCAATGAACTACATTTTTTATTTTTTTCTAAATTTTTGGCTCAGTAGTTTCGGAGATCGGGGGGGGGAGGGGAATGTTCAATTTTCGTCTTCTTTCATGAATAAAATCAAAACTATTAATTTTACAATAATAACAAAAATATATTTAAGATCCTCATAACGAGCCATAATTTGATATATGACACAGTAATGTTTGCAAAACTTTTTTTTTTATTTCCTAATTGGTCCCCCGAAAATTACCCTTATTTAAAAAAAAATATTTATGTACTTTGCACATATGTGTTTGGGTCATAGGATTACAACATTCTACCAAATTTCACCTGATTCGGTCCAGTAGATTCGGAGCAAAATGGCTGTGACAGACGGACGGACAGACAGACGCACGAGTGATCCTATAGGGGTTCCGTTTTGTCATTTTTTGTACGGAACCCTAAAAACTACAAAAACCTTACTTTTTCTATACTTGGGTTTTTTATAATTTCCCATATGATAATTCATTTTTATACCGCCATACTTACTGAACGAACGAGATGTCATAAATCATTCCATGCCTATGAAACTTAAAACATTGCAGAATTTTGATAAAAAAACGCCATCTAGTCAACAAGTTCTGACCTAATTCTTAATGCGTGTTATAGAATAGGAATATCAAATGGTGGAGAAATTCCCCATACGAGGTAACACATGATAGCTCAGTTGATTAGAGCATGGTCAAAATTAGAGCAACGTTGCGAATTCACTCCCACTCACGCAGTGTATTTTTTACACCATTTTTTAGGGTTCCGTACCCAAAGGGTGCAAAAGGGACCCTATAATTACTGAGACTCCGCTGTCTGTCCGTCTGTCACAGGGCTCTATCTCTTGAACCGTAATAGCTAGATACTTGAAATTTTCACCGATTATGTATTACTGTGGCCGCTATAACAACAAATACTAAAAATAAAAAAAAGTTAAAAATTGAAGGGGGTCATCATACAACAAAAGTGTTTTTTCAGCGTTTTTAACTAGATCTTTATAATGGCATTAACTAGATACTTGAATTTTCCACAGATTATGTATTACTATAGCCGCTATAACAAATACTAAAAATTAAAAAAGTTAAAAATTAAAGGGGGTCGTCATACAAAAAACGTGTTTTTTTAGCGTTTTAAAACATTGTACGGAGGTACGGAACCCTTCATGTACGAGTCCGACTCGCACTTGCCCGTTTATTTATTTTATCTTGTGCGAGGTTAATCATTTAATCTTTGAATCATTCATCATCTTCATTTGTCAATCGCGTTTTGTATTACTGTTTGTCACCAAACCTCTTGACAGCAAATCACTTTTTATAAATGCATCCAGTTTATAAAATGTGAAGTTGTTGATTTGTTTTTATTATATTTTTATGAGATTTTATACCATACACTTTTTATCGTATTGTAAAAAAATATTTTTCAGTGAACAACTGTAGTGAACAAAACGCTCCGACAAAGATGCATTACCCATCGTGTTGCCATATTGCCAGATAGCGTCACTGCTATTTCCCAATGTAGAAAAAGTAAAATCCTTTTTTTATATAGTGTACAAACGTCTATAAAATCTTTTGTAACATTTTGTAATCTAAGGATATTTCCTACAAAATGAAGTAAAAATACTTGCTGCGACATGTAGTGCAACAATGAGGGCCCAAAATTTATGAAGCTGTCTAACACCATTTATTATAAAGGAGCCAGAAATAAAAACCCAAGATCCAGGAAAATTTGAAAAAGAAAATTCCAACTTGTACTGGCTGGGAATCGAACCCAGACCAAGACTAGCGAGTTTACCAATACGTCATGGAGGTCGTCTCCCTGTAACATTACCTGGTAGATATAGTCAGAGTCTGTCTTGAGCGAGCTGAAGCTCTGCTGGTGCGGCAGAGACACCTGGTCATCGTCCATTGGCTCGTCCATCTGAGCCTTGTACGAGAACATTATGCTCGGCTGGGAAACACTGAAATAATAATATATTGCATTAATAAATAGTAATTAAATGGTGAACATCAATGGTAATGGAATAGATTGTATAGAAACGCTGGTAGAAGGGAATTAGAAATAAAAAGATTTTTTTTCTAGTTAATTAAATTTTTGAACAAAAAATAAACCAACTTCATTTTTTTAGGAGTTTCTTCCATATCTCCAAAGTTCTTCATCATATCTTCACCAAATTAATATGGGACCAACTTGATAGTAAATGCTTTCAAATAAAAAAAAGGATCATGAAAATCGGTTCACAATAATAATTGGCGAAGATATCGCGTTACAAACATACAAAAAAAACATGCAGTCGAATTGATAACCTTCTTTTTGAAGTCGGTTAAAAATAATTTGAGTACACGCCGTCATGGCAGGGCTCGTTTAAAATAGCGTACCTGAAAAATTCGCTTAGGAATGTATGATACACAAGTGGAGTGTAGAGAGAGAAGTAGAGCCAGGTGGTAACGTCGACAATGCAGAGGCCAGACTGCATGGAGCCCCACGCTAGCAGGCCCGCGCCCACGGCCTGCGTGGTGTCGAGGAGAGCCAGCAGTAGCACGTACAAGTAGAATGAGAGTTTGGCTGAAAATTTTATTCATTTATGTATGATAAGTACGTACAGAGTAGAATAGTACCACTTCAAGTCTTCCCGTGGATGTCGTAGGAGGCGACTTAGGAAACACAAGCTAAACAAAGCTTATAAACATCAGTGAGACCCCTCCAACCCGTCTGGCCAGTGTGGAGAGTGTAGGCCAAATCCTCTGAATGCTCTAGCTAATATATGGGTCTGGTAGTACAGAGGGTCGTGCTCCTGCAGTGGAGACTAAAAAAGACCTGACAATGATAATGATGATGGACCTAATGCCATATGGCCTCTACTGGTCAACCATTAGACCAAGCAGAAAATATGTGTGGATGGGGTGTAAACATTTGTAATAAGTACTTAATTAGAAAAATACATTTTTAAATTTCTATTCCTCTAATCCCTGGCGTAACTTTTGAAGCAGTCTGACCATCTTGTTCTAGGCCTTCCTCTCTTCCTATACCCATCAGTTGGAATTACAAATCTATTTTCATGTACTACCATATTTAAGAAAAAAAATACTGCTTTTCTTTAAAATCACACTCGTTATTCCATGTGATGTGACTCAACCATAGTCAGGGTATAGGAGTGTTGTCAAAGGTTGGAACCCTCTCTTCAAAGAAATTCTTATAGTGACACTAACACAATACTTTTTTTAAGTATCCGCTATCCAGTTTTGGGAATCCACTTGAAATATTGATATTTGGTTTCCTGGTTTCTCAGAAGATAAATAAACAGCAATTAAAACAAACACGAGTAAACATTGCACAATAGTGCTATATTTACTCTTCCCAACAGTAATCTGAAGCAATTAATTACACAATTTATAATGCCAATAAATAGAGGAAATGGACAGGACCTTATCAATGTTATTGCTCTTATTCAACCAGCTTACACAAAGTAGAGGATAATTACATCTTTTATAACTAGTTCTTGTATTTAAAAAAGACATTAGCGTTGTCATATTGTAAGGAGCATCTAATGATACAGTAACAATTTAATAGTTTCTTATATAACGCAGTCTCATAAAAAAATTAGAAAGGAACTAAATTCTGGTGTTAAATTTATATAATTATTAGCATAGAAATAAATTATAAAATTCTAATTAATAAATCTTGCTTATTAAATGATTGCGAAATACATGGCCAAAGTAGAGCAAAAGATGATAAAAACATTTCGGAAGCAAAGTAAAGATAACTCATATCACGACCTATTATTTGTAAGTAAGCCACATTGGATATGGTGCAGGCACTGACATAGCACGGACATCCTACCATTCCATTCAAATTTCATAGAAATCCTTATAATGTTAATGCCCTTCCCAGATTTTATTGGGCATGCCTGACAAATTACAACAGTTTATTTGGTTTTTTTCATCTGTTAATGTAGTATTTTCAATATTCTTATTAAAATATGTATGTATAGTAGGCCAAGCCGTTTAGGCACTGGCTGTGTGTCTATGAGGCAGAAGTTAGATCCTTACTAGGCATGGTACAAGTCCATACATGAGTACAAACTAGAGGTACAAACCTCTGAGTTTGTAGTCACATACGGTCATTTCCAACTACCACCACCTGCTTCGAGTGAAGGAAAACATTGAGAGGAAACACTAGTGACTATTAAGTTTACTAGTGTGTAAAATGGGGAACACAATGGCAAACCACTCCATTATCTCTGCCAAAAAATGCCATTGTGTGCATCACTTTCCATTCATTAACACTGACAAGAGCCTGGCTCTTAAATGTAGACAGACAGCCTACAAATACATATAGGAGTATCACATATTAATACTAGGAGTATCACGAAAGAAGAAGACCTAAGAAAAAATGGGAAAGTACATAGCATGGAGAAGGCAGGCCAGAGACAAACCAAAATGGCGACAAATCGTAGTGGAGGCCAAGACCCACAAAGGGTTGTAGCGCTGAAGAAAGTAAGTAAGTACATATTATGATATTAATACTCATTGATCAACTTTTACAACCAGAGCAGGTGGAGAAGCATTTAATACATATTATTTGCTACTATTACTACAGTTTACTTACAGTTTACATATTATTTTTCTTTCCTCTCAAGCCAGCAGGGAAGGACTAATATAGAAAAAAATTATTACAAATGTCGTTAATAAAAACTATGACTTACTTGGTAAGGCCAAATAGTCTCTCAATGGTATCCATGGCAGCAGTAATATCAGAAAATAGATCAACGCAAAGACCAGAGACGATGTGAACCAAAACAGCATGCCCCCATGTCCAAACAGGTCATAGTCTCTCGCGTCAACATGGAACATGTCATCTGGCATCACAATCTCTAGTGTGCCTTGTGTGATTGTGAATGCTAAAGATATTAACGAAGTAGCTAGAAGCACATATCGGATGCTGCTGCGACTGTCCAGGTGACCTGAAATATGTCGTTTTTTTATGAAGGGATCTTTTCTCTATTTTTTACCAAACATGCTTCCTAAAATACCAATATGAAAATTTATTGCTATGTTAGCATGCAGGCAAATAATGTTTCATATTTTAGGAATTCCATATTGTACCTATGTATGACCTTTACAACCAGAGCTTGTCTGACATGATAACTAGGTATGTTAGACCAGCCATGTTGTTGTAGAGCAATGATTTAATTATACAATTTTTAGTATGACACATAAAGGTACAAGTTCATAGCCGAATGCAGATAGCAGTAGCAGACGACACGTCGTAGCGTCATGTTACTGCAGTTATGAATTCGAACCCGGCAATTTATTGCTGCGACACGTCGCCACCACTACTGTCTGCAGTTGGTACAAACTTGTACCTCTACTGATCTGCGGCAGGACAACACGTCTTCTGCGGTAGAGCGACGTGTAGTCGGGTGACGTGTCGCTAGCTGCAAAAGCTATTTTGACAAATTTCAATACAAAACTGTACAGTTTTATTTTAATTTATAAACTGGAAAATATGGTTGTGTACTCACCAAATGCCAATCCAAATATTACAACACTCATCTCAGTAGCCAATAGGAAAAATCTTACAGTCACCCACAGGATCTTGTCCACTAGCCCACCCAGGGGTATAGCAGCATTCACTGTCATAGACACTGCACATCGCACCAAACTTATGATCACATTCCCCCATACCAATGCGTAAAACGTCAAAAATATAGGGCTACTTGTGGCACGCAACTTCAACTGGGCTTTATTGAATCTTACTACTAAGAACAGCACGAACAACGCATTTGGTATCAAAATAATTAAATCCCAAATACGGACTCTGAAATTGTCACAAAAAATATTCGTTACAAAGAAAAACAACAACAAAAACAGACACAAGGACAGACATGAGTGAGTAGGTACCTCGAATTATTTATCTCGTAATACAAAACATATTTACAAAACGTCTCCTCCGTTACTGGGGGGAAATCCGTACCGTTGGGCATTTTCTTTAGTCAGGCGATTTCTAGTACATGTAAAAGTTACGAAAGCTAGAGCCTTCGAGCTCTGATGTAGTGAAGCATAACTCCCTAAAATTATCGAATTACAAAAACGGGCCTGCGTTACATTAACTTTGTCCCATCATCATACATCATAAATCCACACACTGCTTCTTCTGTAAAACCTTTTTGCTTTCTTATTCAATTTGCAGTGACGACACCAAAAACCAGTATCGCAATAATTATTATTTAATCGCTAATGCATAATTCTTCAATCAAATACGAACAAGACGAGAAAAATGACTTAATGACATGATGCATGTCATGACTGACACATGATGTCAACTCAAACAAATGACAACTAGTTTTTTTTTTCTTTACTATATTTCGGTCTGGATAGGAAATTCATAGAAAAGGGGTGAAAAGGACTAGTCATGTCAATTCATGAGTATACAAAAAAGAGCAAACCAGTTTTTAAAAGTACAAGTGTCATTGCATGTCAATGTCAAATTTTATAACCTCAAATGTTTGTATTATTTATTGTACCTACATAGGCATTTGATTTGTGTTTGTATGAGCGAGCCGAACAGAATTTTATTTATCACTGGATTTTTTATAACATTCTAAATTCTTAAATACATGCAATGATTTAAATTTAAATATGCTGTGTGATAAAGCAGTACAATTATTATATACATTTTAGTACTTATCTGAAAAGGTTACGCAATCAAAATTTTGTTTTCAAAAATGTCCTCAAGATTTAGGTATTTATTTAGTAGATTTCATCGACTAAACATAGCCCAAAAAATAGTCTCTGTCAAAAGACTGCCATGTACATCGCACCAAAATGTAACGATACTACCAATCGCAGTAGGGTTCTCTTTGTTTACTTGGTTAGGATTCCAGACTAAGCTTAGTGCAGAAGATGAGCTCATTATGACGATAAAACATTGTGTATTATTTATCCAAAGAACTGAATACGACAAAGCAGAACAGCTTCTCCACGTCGCTTTGAGACAGGCTCAGCAGATACACCATCAACTTGGTATTACTTATATTTACGACGTCATGGCAAATCTTGCCCTAGAGAGAGAACAGCTAGACAAAGCGAAAGACCTCTTCATTGCAACCACACAGAGAATAATGGCTGATGGTGCCACTGAAGACGATTCTCGAGTGGTTCACCTTAGTCTGAAATTGGCAAGAGTAAGTCATTTGAAGAAAGAATATACTACAGCTCAGTTGGGATATGAATGGTGTCTAGAAAAACTGAGAAAATCGATTGGTGGCAGTGACCCCGATAAAGGTGTTTTAAAGCTTTTAGCATTGGCCGAAGACTGGTATGGACGCTTGTTTCTAGATTGTGACAATAATGAACAAGGTCTCAAGCTAATGGTTAGTGCATTTAATAGAATGAAGGAACTGGAAGGTATAGAAAAAGAACATTTTGTAGTACAGCTTAATGACATAGGCACAGTTTGTGATCGTTTGGGAAAAACTGATGAGAGCATTCATTATTTTAATGAAGCTATTGAACTAGGCAAAGAGATAGATGATATGGATGATCTAGGTATAATGTATGTGAACTTGGGACGTGCCTATATCAAAAAGAACTTGATGGATGAAGCTAGAAAAAACTGTGGCTTCGGATGGAGACTTGGAGTTATGAAGAAAAATAATGATATCAAAAAGGAAGCTGAAATCTGTTTAAGCCAAATAAAACAATTATCTTAGTCAGTTTGTTTTATTCAAGAAAATTTATTACTCTGGTTTTCCAACACAATATCTCTTGTTGAAAACTGTAGTAATTGTAGCATTAAAATAAATTTAACATAATATTAAATGCTGGTATAGAGAGTTTTATTGCTATTATATATGTTTATCTAAAGTTAGGTAACTTATTTATATTATTGGGCACTTTCTTTTGTGACACTGAAGGGTTCTGCAACAACTTCAGCACGAGCATCGGTGATGACAACATCCTTCACAGGACGGTCATTGGCGCCAGTTGGAGTCTTTTCAATTTTACGAATAATATCCTGAAATTACAAACATGGGGTTGAAACAATGTACAGTTGTGCAAACAGTATTGGCTCAATGATTTGTTAACAGTGTTTACCTACTTTGTTTAAAAACATCTGTGACTTGAGTATTGAAATGCAATGTTATGCAACATAACCAGCATATAGCTAATAAAAAACATTTTAACAATGAAGGAGTAATTTTGTTTTACATTACATTCTGATTTAAGCAGAATGTAACGTAAAACTGTTCAGACTCATCATCTGTACTACCAGGGCCTTTTGATTAGTCCGTAGTCAAAGGATTTGGCCTACACTCCATGCTGGCCTGGCCAGGTGGGTTGGAGAGGTATAATTGATGTTTATAAGCTTTGTTTAACTAAGTAGTCCTGATTCTAAATTCTCAACATTTTATGAATCAACAGAAGACCTTGTCACTACCAAACTGGAAATCGAGACCAAAAATCTGCTGCATTAGTGGGCGTGAATATGAATGTGTTGTCTGCCGCACAGAGTAATGTTTCCCATTGACAATGTGTTGTCTACACATTGTCTATGGAAAACATTACTTTCAAATTAGGTAGTCATATTTTTTTTTCTTTGTTCAATAGAAGTTTCCTCTCTATGTACCTATCTATACACAATCTTGCCTCTATAAATCAATAAACTAGAAGTCTTTTTTCCTTTAAGTGTGAAAAGTAGACAAATATTATGATAAACTCATGTTTAACCCTTTCTCAGTGAGACTTTATATCAGTTGTCGTGCTCCCAGCTCAAGGAATTGTGAATATCCATAGTTTTTGGTCGGATAAATCCGACGCTCGCGAGATGGGCACGAAAATGTTTGTCGGATTAATCCGACATTCGCGGTAAAGGGTTAAATTAAAAAAAACTTACCATGCCTTCCAGCACTTTTCCGAACACAACATGTCTGCCGTCTAACCATGCAGTCTTGGTAGTTGTAATGAAGAACTGAGAGCCATTGGTGTCTTTTCCAGCATTAGCCATAGAGAGCCAGCCGGCACCATAGTGACGCAACTTGAAGTTCTCATCCTCGAAACGTTCACCATAGATGCTACGACCTGAGAAAATATTGATGGTGACAGTTTCATGGTAAATAACCCTAGGGTAGATACAAATACACACATCTGTATCCAAAGACAGTATGTATGGATGTAGTTTGGCCTTCAAACTTGCTACCTTGACAGAGGTTTAAACAGTTACAGTTAGCAAAACCAAGAGCTTCTTGGTGGAAATTTATTGAAAGTAAAATATCTTACAAATAAATATAGACCTTATTAAAATCTTATTTGAGTTATAACAGAATATAATATTCTCAGTCACAAGATAAACTGTATTGCATATCTTTGAGAGAAAAACAACAAAGAATGATAAGATAATGGTAAGGTCAAGGAGGGAGTTGGTTCCTATGTGAGACTTTGAGAGAGTGAATGATGGTGTGGTGATGCCGCTGATGTCCATAGTTGATTCCATTCAAGAAAGTTGAATTTACAAAAAGTTGAATATTTCCAAAATGTTAAATTAAAAAATGGACAAAAAGTTCAACAGAATAATTTACCTCCAGTTCCATCGCCCTTAGTGAAGTCACCGCCTTGGATCATGAAGTTATCAATGACACGGTGGAACTTGCTTCCCTTGTAACCTTCGCCCTTGGACTTCTGGGCCAATTGGAAGAAGTTTTCTGCAGTCTTAGGAACGGTTTTGCCGAACAAACCAATGACAACTGTGCCAAGCTGTTCATCACCCTGGCTGATGTCAAAACTAACCTGTTCATAAAAAATCAAATGATATACAGACATAATATTTGTATGTAACATGTCAATACATTCAGAGAACAATTATAAATAACACTAGTTTACAATTTTTTTAATTTTTTGTGTTGCTCATATGAAACTTGTTGTTCTTGTCTTTTAGATATTTGTATGCTAAATACGGATCTGATTATGATTTTTTTCTAGGACGTCAGAATTGGAAGTATTGTAATAACAAGTTTCCAAATTTTACCAATTTCAACGTTTTTTATTTTTTTTAGAAAATAAACTACTCTGCTTATAATTTACTTTTATATTGTAAAATAAAAGATCACTCTTCTTAATCGAAATAAAATTTGATTTATCCCTCTATCATTCTTATGTACACCGATATATGAAATTTAAGTTGCGACATGATTTCTTATACTATGAGCACCATGCGCATTGTATGGCAATATACCGGCCTATACAAAACCGCGAATAGCTCAAATTCGTAAAAGAATTGAGCTGTGATCTAAATGAATTGTACAATGGATGGCTTGCACTATAATAAACCTAAATTAAAAAGTTCCAAAAGAAGTAATTGAATTTATAGTAAAATTTTTATATTGGCAAAATTTACGAAAATTTAATTTTTGACATGAGATATTTTAAAACTTAGACGTCTTAATTTTTTTTATAACCAGAATGTGTTTTTTGTACTGAATTCTTTATGAAACCGCTGCAAGTATGCGAACAGCAAAAACTTTGTAAACTAATGTAATAAACAGGCAAGTACGAGTCAAACTCCTACATGAAGGGTTCCGTACCTCCATACAATGTTTTAAAACGCTGAAGAAAACGTTTCTTGTATGACGACCCCCTTTAATTTTTAACTTTATCTTATTTTTAGTATTCGTTGTTAAAGTGGCCATAGTAATAGATAATCTGTTCAAATTTCAAGTATCTAGTTAATGCCATTATAAAGATCAAGTTAAAAACGCTGAAAATAACATGTTTCTTGTATGACGACCCCCTTTAATTTTAAACATTATCTTATTTTTAGTATTTGTAGTTATAGTGGCCATAGCAATACATAATCTAATGAAATTTCAAGTGTCTAGCTATTACGGTTCAAGAGATAGAGCCCTGTGACAGACTGCGGAGTCTCAGTAATAGGGTCCCGTTTGCACCCTTCGGGTACGGAACCCTTAAAAAACAATTTAAGTTTAAGGCTCGAGATTACCAACATAAATAACGGATTAAATTCAATCAAGCAAAAATTCTACTTTAAAAATATGTCAATTTTATTCAGTTTTGATATTTGAAATACAAAAATGACCAACAGGATACTTGGATTAAAAATAATACAACTTCATATAATAAATTATTATTATAATCTCAAAGGAAATATATACCTATATGTACTAAATTAAATTTATCACAGGTGTTTTTCAATACACAAATATTTATGAAGACAATAAAAAGCAAGAGCCAGTCTCACAATTAGGGGAAACTACCACAAAAAGATGTTTCTTGTTGTTGCACTCAAGGAACTAAATTTTTTTAAAGTAGAGAATTTTTACTGATTAAATAAAATCATGTATACAAAAACAGGTCAAAATATATATTTGTTTTAGATATAACTGCTGGAAAATACATCTAAAAAGTTAGTAGAAAAGTCAGCCACATTGTAGAGTACAATGTATTTGTGATCCCTAGCATCAATAAAATAAGCCCTACAAGGAACAATAGAGAAATCTGTGCCGGTAAAGATGACGTGTAAATTGAAATACAAAGAAACATGCTTCATTGATTTGACCTAGCTGGTTTCCTGCGACTTGTGACAAAAACTGTGTAACCTTATGAGTTTTGTCGACAGGCGTGGTTATGAAGTTGTGGTTATCAGCAGCTCATTAGAATAATGATCAAATGTTGAACTTAAAAAGCTCGAGAGCGTCGGCAAAAAACTTGTAGCGTCATCTCTAAGGTCACCGACCGGATCGACCGGTCACGAACTTTTTTGACAATAATAACTATGCTTATTATTATATTTTCACTTACCTTGTGAGTTACTTTTGGCCCTTTTGGCGCTTCATCAGAACGAGCTGCAGTTATAATCAGCAAAAAGCCCAATGCCGCAGCTAAGCCACCCATGATTAGAACAAGTTTAGTTTTTCTGGCTATTTTAATGGTGGAATTTTATTTTAATCGATTTTTGGCACGATTTAAAAGTATTTAACTTTAAAACTTAAAACTAAGACGTTATCTGCTAAGGCGGTAGAAAATGAAATAAAATTATAAAACCACGTCAGTGATTTCAAGAAAATGGACTGACAGAACGTGAGGTGACGAACAGACAGTGACAAATTTGAATTTGTCAGATCAATGACATTTAACCTTTGACATATTGGAAAGTGTTGCCATAACATGCTTGAAGCTAAGTTTGCAGAGCAAGAGCATATTATACGGTGGTGGGTGTACCTTCCTTCCCCTTTTAGTCCAAGATCCCAGAGCGAGCAGACATAGCTTATTTTCACACGGATGAAACCTTAGGTCCTCAGTTGGGTCACGTGTGCTTTAAATACCTGCGTGTTTGTGGATCTCGCCTTGTGACACCTGGGCAGGTACGAGGTGAGAAAGGTAACTAAAAATAAGAGTAACTTAACTTAAGGGCCCGGGCCTTATTTTTTGTGATTTTGACTTCTTTTTCGGAGCTGATTGCAGCCAAACTTACTTAGTAACAATATGTTAAGATTCTTAAATTGAAGTTTATATATGTTTTAAAAAAGTGAATGAGACAATTTATTGATTTTCATTGTAATAGACGTTCATGTCTTCGTTGTTTACACGGATTTAAAACATGAAGTTGTGTATAAATTATAGAAAAATAAAGACAAAGGAAAATCCTAAAAAGTGAACGAGAAGATTTTAGTACTTCTTTTTTTATTCATAGAAAAACTTAGTTAAAAAGGTGAAACTTTGAAGAAAATATAAGCAAATACTTCGTCGGATTTCTTGCGCCTTGCGCATATGACTGAGTTAAAAAATAAAAAAAACACATCCTTAAATGAAGATTGATTCACGCTTAAACACGTACAATAAATAAATAAAAATTATTTGTCTTTTGTAAAAAGATAGAAAAATTAAAAGTTCTCCGAAATTCTTCAATAAATATGGGAACGAAAACGCTGATAAGGCAGACCGCTCGCTGCGCTTCTGAATTCGTCTAAATTCGTCTCCAGGGTGCATGTCAATACAGCGCAATGCGTATGTGTAGATAGAAAATAAAGATTCGGGTGTTCAATCAAAAATTCCCACGGTCGGAGACCGCAGTCTTAAATTTGTATGGCTGATTTTTATATATATGTATGTATATAAAAATCAGCCATACAAATTTAAGTTACTCTTATTTTTAGTTAACTTTCTCACCTGGTACCTGCCCAGGTGTCACAAGGCGAGATTCACAAACACGCAGGTATTCAAAGCACACGACACCCTACTGAGGACTTGAGGTTGCATCCGTGTGAAAATAAGTTATGTCTGCTCGCTCTGGGATCTTGGACTATTTGTAATAGTTAAAGTTACTATGCTGATAATGACAAATGACAAGACAACACTCTACAAAAAAGTGAACACATATTTTCTGCTTGGTCTAATGGTTGACCGGGAGAGAATGCCATATGGCATTAGGTCCGCCACTTGTACTTTTATTTTATTGTGCAATGAAGATTAAATAAATAAATAAATAAACATTGCACTGCTAGAAAGTAAAAATCCTAGGTAGGTATTTTATTTCTGAATGTCGAATGTCGGATGGGAATGGGTGCTTTGGCTGACGGTATCCATAAAAATCTGAGATTGCGCACGTTTGTTTTTAAATAAAGTGCGAGTCGGACTCGTACATGAAGGGTTCCGTACCACCGTACAATGTTTTAAAACGCTGAAGAAACACGTTTCTTGTATCATGACCCCCTTTAATTTTTAACTTTTTCTTATTTTTAGTATTTGTTGTTATAGCGGTCATAGTTATACATAATCTGTGAAAAATTCAAGTATCTAGTTAATGCCATTATAAAAATCGAGTTAAGAACGCTGAAAATAACACGTTTTTAGTACGATGACCCCCTTTAATTTACAACTTTTTTTATTTTTAGTATTTTTTGTTGTAGCGGCTACAGTAATACATAATCGGTAAAAATTTCAAGTGTCTAGCTATTACGGTTCAAGAGATAGAGCCCTGTGACAGACGGACAGACAGTGGAGTCTCAGTAATAGGGTCCCGTTTGCACCGATACCGCCTTCTTTCTTTAGAACTAGTAGCTCCATCTAGCTAAAACATTTAAACTAAAATCGAATTACGTTATAAAGTACCTATGAAGTTAGTCCTCAATGCAACTTTTTCAAAGATTTCATAAAATAAAATGTAAGTAAGTAATATTTTAGTACCCGTACCATCATCATGAAACATTGAATATCCAGAACCCATATTTGTTTTTAAACGAAATTAGCGTAACGTGTAATGAAATTCTTTCAAACGAAAGGTCATTTTATCCTTCATTTATTTGAAGATATGACATGTGCCCAAAGAACAATAAACATTGTGCCTCTGCTCTGCGCCTCTGCCTGTCCAAAGAGCAAAAAAGTTTTGTCACAGTCGCCTTAGAAAGTATAAAATTAATAAAATATGAAGTAGATATATTAAAAAAAAATTATGTCTTTATGTTTAGTTTTTTATGTATGAGCGCCACTTAGGGATACATCTGTAACAAAAAAAGTTTATTGAAAAAAAAATATTTGTCGGGTTAGTAATTAACGCGTAGAAGGGTGTGAGCGTTCTAGCGTGAGGCGCTACATGGATATTTTATACATCAAAACTTATAAGCGCGCACCTGCGTATCATAATTCACACTACTTCACTACTACTAACTTGTTGTGTACGGTAGGGCTACCATGAGTTTTGGCTAACTACAGACGTTAGAGTGACTGTAGTTAACTTTTTCTATGGAATTCATATTCAAAAGGGCCACACCAGACCACACCATTGTGGGCCACACGGTCGATACAATAAGTCGTCAGTCTTGTTCGGGCAGCCCAAATATTGTTCTGTGGGGTAGCCGTATGGTACACTAACACTATACTCGTACTCACGAATACTCGCGATCATACTATACGGGCTACGGGCTTGGCCATGCATGACTTAAGGGTGGATCGAGCTTTGGTGCCAGGGGGGGGGACGGGGGGGGGGGACACAAAATCGTGATCTAGTCACAAGAAGTTATAATTTAATATTTATAATCATAGATACAAGTAATTAAACATTAAACATTGAAGGTACTTACATAAAATCTATATTGAGACAAAAAATATTTAAAAATATTATGTTTAACAATTTTAATTAGTGGTCCACCTAGGTCCTGGACTCAGCCCAGGGGGGGTCGTGACCCCCATCACCCCCCCCCCCCGCCCCTGAATCCGCCCTTGGCATGACTACTTAATTACGATTATTATAACGAATGAGGATCACATGATCTATTTGTTTTTATTCTACTTCACCTGGAAGGTCAACCCTATAGGAACATACAGGATAACTGTGCGGGCTAGAGAATTATCTTAATCAGTGATATGGTTTCACAAGGAAGATACTCATCATAAAACAGCGCGAAGAGGAGCGCTGACCTAACCTCACTTTAAATAATGTCCATAGTCCATCGACCTTCATTGTGTATAACAATACCACAGACAGACATACAGATCAAACATAATCAACTATAATATATGATTCCAAAATACATAGCCATACTAGTACTTAATCGTTTTCTCCGCGTTTTGGATGATCGAAAAAGTAGATAAACTAGTAAATAATAATAAATGTTAATTCTTACAATTTTTCAATATTCTCGACTACTTGAGGTTCAGTTGCAAAGGTTTTAACTTGTGAGCTTTTATCATTAATTTTATTCGTCCATTGTTGCGTTGATTTCGCAAAAAGAAATAGTCCTCTTCGTTGCTCCATATTTGATTTGAGCTGTTGAGTACGGCTTTGTTGTTTGTTCATAAAATTGACACTTTTAATATCGTTCTTCTCCATTGGTATATTATTCGGATGACCAAAACACATTTCGTTCTTAGTACTCGTATTAGTGTCACATGTAAGATTAGTTGAATGACTGAAAAAAAAACATTTCTAAAATACATAGCTACCCAAAAGGGTAATAAAATACTTATAAGTACTCGTATCTTCAAACATAAAAATGATAACTAAATTATGTAACGTAAATAATTTACATATAATAGGCACTTACTCCAATTGATCAAAGGAAAACATTTCTTCTATTCTTTTCATTTCATCTGAAACTAAAAATATAAGTTAATTATGTACCTATACGAGATTTTTCACTTGTCGTGTATCTGTGAAACACGAGTGCAATACTCACTAGGCGCGTCCGCGACTTTTACTTCCGAGTTTGTACTCATATACGGCATAGTCACAGAAGACAGTAAGAGTATACAGAACGGAATCTCCTAAGGGCCCACGCAATATACGTTTTTCCTCGTCCCCGCACCTCTCCCCCGGTCTCACCTAGTCGAGGGGCGAGAGCGGGCGAACACACACTGCACGGCGCACGCGGCCGCACAAGAACGGGGGAGAGGTGCGGGGACGGGGAACGGGGACGCATATTGCGCTTACCTTAGGAGATTCCGTTCTGTATACTCTTACTGCCTTCTGTGCCATAGTTCACTTCTTCTTTCTTATCGGAAGCAAGTAGTAGCAGTTGGAAATAACCGTACATAAGAACAAACTCACGAGTCAACACGACTCACGAGTAACACGACGACGTTAAGTCGCGCTTTAGTGAGGATCGAACTCTTCACGTGCTTCACGTGTCTAAACCGATTGGCCACCTCACCACCGCTTCATACAGGGTGACTTTCTAAACACCAGCCAAATTTTTGGAGCAAGTTCAGTCCATAATACTGAACTACTTTCTATAAAAAAAGTAATTCTTCTTCTTCTGCTTATTTAAGAGCTTAGTGGCTCTTGTCGGTGGAGTATGCGCCAAACTTCTCGGTTCTCTGCCTTACTTTTTAGTGCTTGATACGACATGACCCCTGCTTAAAAAAGTAATTAAAAATCGATAAAAATTTTTCGTTCTCCCATACAAAATCCATTTGGCTGACCACTGATTTGAATGGGAAGGTAAATTTTTATTTTAGTTCTTCGTCAATTATTTTTATGGAAAATAGTTTAGTATCATGGACTGAACTTGCTCCAAAAATTTGGCTGGTGGTTAAAAAGTCAGCCTGTAATAGTTCGCTGATGGACAAAAACCAGTGACTATTTGCATTAGACAGGAAATTACTGTATCATTCTTGTTTTATATATTATTGGTATAAAACTAGTAGGTTGGTATTACTACAAAAATTGTATGTATAATTAGAACATATATAATGTCACACACACACACCATACCACATACCAAAATCCTTTACACGTTTTGTGCATTTTTGAGGCTTCTCGTCATTCTTATGACAAAGGGTATATTTTTTATTTTCTGTATTTCTGGGTTCCTGTAACAGTAATGTAGAAACAACTAAGCTTAAATTTAAACAGAAGAAGTAGGTATAGTGTCAACAGAACAGAAGATCAGTAGGTACCTTAATTTTTGATTGTGTTTTTTTAATAATTTTCTTTTTAGCTCTCCATTTATTCAATGCATCTTGTTGGCGCCTTTTTAAATGCAGATACTCTAAATACCATTTACTATGTTGAATTATATCTCCTTTAGTCACACCTATAATAATCATATATTAACAGACAGGTATACCGCTTATTTAATACAAAAGTAATTGATAAAATAAAATGAGCTTATTGGATTTACATTTCTCGTATTTTTTATTTATTTATTTACGTGTAGCAATTTTTTTCATTAGTTACTATCGACTAGTAGCATTTAAAATGCTTTTATATATTAAATAATATCAAGTTGCTGAATTATATGTAAGTTAGTATTTAAGACCTTTAAAATACCTATTTATAACTTAGTTACCTGGTATTTTATCCACTATTTCACTTAAAAATTCAATAGAATTTTCAATCTCAAAATCATCTACTTCTGCATCGGAATTAATTTCGGTTTTAAAATGTTTAACCCAAGATTGAACAAAGATATTGTGACTATATTCGTTCCATCCTCCATAACGGTGATGATTTTTCAAAAATTCTTGATATTCGTGAACTTCCTGAATTAAAATCATACAATAAAAGTTTGTAAGATTTTTATTCAAAATTCTTATTTATGTAATATATATTATTTATGTAATAAATATTTATAAAAAGTTTCGTCACACAGGTACCTGACACTTAAACGGAGAACTAATAATTCTTTTCACGGGACTAGGAACAATTTCACTAAATGATTTAGTTTTTATCTTGTGATGTTTCGTCATGTTATCAGATGATTCTGTGACATTAATCTGTAAATAGGGTAATGTATCATTTTGTCAATATCTTAGCCAGCATACCTTGTACTCCGTTTTTGCAAAGCCCTATGTACTGAAGATTTGTAATTACATACTTAAAACTTAAAGTACTTTCTCAAATAAGTCATTTAATCAATTCAAAATCAATACAAAATTTACAACAGTTTCGTCAATAAGAAACCAGTACCATCCGGAACGGTGGTCATATCCACGCGACTTTAATCACCGTCCTATCTCACTAACAAAGTGCTTCGCCTCGAAAAACCATGGTCCAGCTGTCTCTACGGCAACCGGATGGAATTCATACTGGTTAGACAAAACCGTACTTTCTTGTTCTGCGTTTGGACTAAGTGAATTATTTTTCCCTATTTTTCGCTAACCATTATAATGAATGACATACCTACACAGCAAAAAATTCTAGGTCCGTAAATTATATATTTTGTTTACCTAAGTATTACATATTAGTATGCATTATCATATAATTTTACTGTACATAGTTTCTCACAAAAACAAAACAAAAAGAATATTATATAGATTTCAAATAACTTTGGAAATAAATGTGCAATATAACTAACTTGTTTAATCAACTCTAGTTCTTGAGATCTTAAAGATGTTTGTTCAGAGAGCAAATAGTTCTTGAATTTCTTCATTTTTGTTTCTAATTCCTGAACATCGTTTTTTATATCATTGATATCTGCAAAATAAATAACAAGAATTGTTAATACTTTATTTTAGTATTCGTATGTACAAGTACATACATACTACGTACGTCTAAGACGTCTAAGAATTTAATAATGAAATAAGAAACGGTGAAAAAATACCACGTGAGCAGGACTTGAACCCGCGACCTAAGTCTCAATACGACTATGCTCTTACCATCTGAGACATCACGTGTTCAACTCCGCACGCTGAATTTTGCCACCATTTGATATTCCTACACGCACTAGGCTTTTAATTTTTTTAGGCTTTTAATTGATTTTCAACTTCATTGTAACATGGGTTAAATCAGATACCTTACTTGTAATAGTGGGTAGTAGTGTTGGTGACGCAAGCCTAGTGCGTGTAGGAATATCAAATGGTGGCGAAAATCGGTGTGCGGAGTTGAACACGTGATGGCTCAGATGGTAAGAGCATAGTCGTATTGAGACTAAGGTCGCGAGATCAAGTCCTGCTCACGTGGTATTTTTTCACCATTTCTTATTTCGTTATTTAATTTGAGTACCTACTTTAGTACTGCATCTTGAATGCCTAAAAACCCTATAAAAATAGTCTAAGAATGATAACAAGTTTATTCACAAAAGAAAGATAAAATAATTTACATATATTTACAGATAAAGAAAAGTTAAATACCTACCTACTACAAATTTAATCTAAAAAATCTTATCCATGTGCCAAGAACACTGGCCGCACTTCCGCGTTGAATCGCAAATCGCAATATAAATACGTTGTGCGAAAAAACAGCTAGCCCTCTTTTCACTGGCGGTGGAGATCAGTCTTGGAGAGATCTCTTTATGGAGACCCTAGCACCGTCCCACGGCCCGAAAGTCATCTCCACGCCAAACGGCACAAAAATATAGTCATCATTTAACGAACTATATTTGCGCCGTTTGGCGGCTACCGCGTTCCCAGTGGAATGTAAGTACCTATGTTGTTTTATTATTATAAGATTGCCTTACCGTAAGATTTGAGTGCTTCATGTGAAGTTGTATTACATTTCAACGAATCAAACAAAGTTTTGATTTCACTATAAAAATTACGTATATTAGAGTTATATGATTTGTTTTCTGAACTTGAATATGGCTCGATAAAGTCTTCCCCGCTGTCATAATTCTTCAATAGCGTTTTATTCACATTTTGTAAAAGCAAATTTTCTTGTATTTTTAATCTTCTTAATTTTGCTAATATTCCAGAATCATTATCAGAAGAATAATTTGACCATGAACTGCTACTAACAGCAGAAGTTGCGCTCGACATGATAATATTAAATAGGTACTTAACGGTAACGGCAGAGAAATTAAATATTTTTTTTTTGTCTCACACACAAATCCACTTTATTTACACTAGGCTGGGCTCAAATATCGCGCACGCAACAGAGCCGATGATAAATAAAATTAAAGAAAAGTGTAAAATATTTAGGTACCTACGTACTGTATAAAGATTATTATGATTTCAAATCGATCAAACTTTGAATTCAGCGCGACGTGACAACCAAATGTCAGAGTTCAGGTCTCAGGCAGGTCAGGAAACTTTCCATGGGAAGCTTAGCAACTCAATGTTGGCATGGCAACCAAAGTTTAATGCTCTGTCATCTGTTTACATGAATAGTGTAAAGGGCCCGCTAGACGGTTGCCAACATGCCTCCCGAAGGCTTGACCTTGCTCGGTGGCTCGTCGGAGGCGACCATCGGCTGTTTTGGCTAGACGGTCGGCAGACCGTGCCGACCGCTTTGACATCAGGAAATAAAATCGATATTCCCCACATTTTCAATATTTAAATTCAATATTTATTACTAATACATAAGTATGGTAATGACGATTTCAATCAACGTATTGCAGCTCTTTATTGCACAAAATTTGTTTCGTTAACATATCATTGGAAGGATCAAATTTTAGGCTCCTTCCTTTCATCTTAATACCTTCTCTAGTGGCCATAAGCGCTACTACAGTGTTATTGTGAAGGCGATTACGATTATCTGTTTTTAAATTCTTCAGTACGCAAAATTTTATTTTTAATTGTATAAATAAATAAATGAATACATTTTCAAGTATAGGAAATCATTGCAACAACGGTTTAAAATGAAATGGTAGCATAGGTGGCGCCCTCATTTGAAATTATTACTAATAGTCCGTCTAGTTTTAAAACGGGTTTTCACCAAAAGTGGCCACTTTTGGCGAAAACCCGTTTTAAAACTAGACGGACTACCAATATTATTTTCGAAGGTTATTCATAAAATAGTTTAAAGGTCTGTTTAGACATTAATACAAATCAAATTTTTAAATATCACCATATTTAGTTTTAAACAATTTATTTCAAATGAGGGCGCCACTTATGCTACCACTTCACCTTAAAGGATTTGACTTTCAATTGTTGAGCTTCTGACGGATTAACTATGGATATAAATGAAAATAATGTGTCCGAAAAATCAAAACGTAATGTCCGTAGTCAGTTCACTATAAAAAGCTTGGTAGTTTATAAAAATCTTTTATTAGGAAAAAATCTAGGATTTATAAAAAAGGATTTAAACAAATATAAATGTTTAAATTCCCCGCATTTTCCCCACATTAACGCTCTCCAAGTCTCCACACAAATTACCTAATCGGACTGAATCGGATTGGCAATCCTGCACGGTTGTAAAAGTCGAGAACAGCCGTCTACACGTCGGCCCCGACGAAGTTCCTTGTCGGAGGTGCTTGTTGGCGATGGCGACCGTGTAGTAGACCCTTAAGTAATCTAGGTTGAATGTCGAACTGTCAACTGTCGACCTTGTGAAAACCCCTCTGAGTACTGAAACAAAAACCAGACCATGTTTTTTTTTGCTGGCAACGTAAATTCCAAATGTCACCTTGAATTGAAATTGACAACTGACACACAAATCTGTGTTTAGTCTGTGGTTTGTGGTTCCCGAGAATTTGGAGAATGGATTGCGGTTTTCTCTAAAATTACTAATTTGAAATCCCTGAAATACAATGTTTTCTCGTTCTAGATTACTATTTTCTAAAATAGCACCTCTACGGGTTGGTTTTATCTGTGATTTGCGAGTTACAACGCTTCAAATTAAGTGACATAACCTCACGAATTGGTTATTGTTTTCAGAATGTTTTCAAACCAGAATACCAAACTGAGACGCGATTTCTTTATAGTATCACAGCAACGAGAAGTCGGTCTACAACTCCGCTCAATACAATCATAATGTTCGTCCCACAACAAGAGGTAAGTTTGTTCAAATATTACAATATTTTGCCTCCTATTTCTCCAGCCGATTCTTTCCAAAACTTCCTTGTATCTAGTTTTTGATTTCACTTTTAGTGCTGAATATGACCATACCTTAATAGAACTATTACGTTATTCTATTCATAGTTAATAACAAATACATAGTCCATTATGAAACTGTAACAAAATTGTGCAATCACTTTTAGGCTTGGATAGTCGAACGCATGGGTAAATTTCACCGGATTCTGGACCCGGGCTTAAATCTCTTATGGCCAATTGTGGATAAAATAAAATATGTGCAAAGTTTAAAGGAAATTGCTATAGACGTTCCAAAGCAAGGTGCCATCACATCCGACAATGTGTCATTGAGCATTGATGGCGTACTGTATCTACGTATTATTGATCCATATTTAGGTAAGTATTCTAAGATTTTTTTTAGGTTTCCTAGTGCATAGTGCTTCTATTGATATCAGTTCAATATATTTAACTTTTAATTCATATTATGACATAAGTACAGCCTTACCTCATTTATCTGTATACATATCAAAGTATCAAATCTTTCTTCTCCCTTATGGGTTAGAAAAAGCTAAGGGTCACACTAAGCAAGTTGATGCAGTTATAGAATAAAAATCAGAAACAGTAGCAACCATTGCCTACTAAGAATAGAGCCACAGGTATGCTATATGCCTTCAAATGTTTGATTTGTTATGTAACATCGATCAGTGGTTCCTAACTGAAGGTCCTGAAAACCATCAGAAAAAAAAATATTTTTGTTTAATTAGCTATTTTCCTGACTGGGAGGACAAAGGTATTTGATCTGCAACCTTTTTATTGACAAAGTTTCAAAAGTTCCCTGTAGCAATTTAAAAATATATGATTAAAAAAATGCGACACAGTAGGTAACTTGAAAGATACTTAATACGTTACCTTTGTTTTCATCAACAAGAGCAGAGGTTCTTGGCTCTTTCTTATGATTAAAAACAAGCACCAAAATCAGTTGGATGCTAGTGCTTGCATGCATTTGGCTAAAATAATTATCAGCTATGACTGATGATGTTAATTTCTGTGAAAAAAGTTAAAATATTGCCGTCTGAATATTTTATTTAGATAAGACAATCCTTTATTTTCGAAAAAGTAAGTGGTCCATCACTAAAATGTTTTGAATCGCTGACTTATATAGAACTAGAAGCAGCTGGTATATTCTTTATTTTATCTTTTCTGATTCGTGTGATTTTTGAGTTTTGTATTCTTCTTCTTAGTTAAGAGCTCAGTGTCTCTTGTCGGTGGAGTATGCGCCAATGAGTTCTGTATATTGTACCTAAAAATGTTTTGACCCAAAATACAAATTTTGGACAAAGTTGTTAATTTTCTGTTTTCTTCATATAATGTACCTTGTGTGGCCTTTCAGTAATTTTACATGTTTTTATTTTATTTAAAGCTGTATATTCAGAGGGCTCTGCCTAGCAGTAGGACTCCAATATAGAATCAATCAAAATCAAATATTTATTCAGTAATTAGGCCTTTACAGGCACTTTTACACGTCAATAATTTTAGTGTATATTACGTGTAATGTTTATTTATATCTAAATTATTTTTTTCTTTGTTTAAAAGCTACCGATACTAGCGTTTCGCAATGACTACTGCTGAGAAGAAACGCCGAAAGAAACTCATTTACACAGTATTGGTCGCCTACGCGCCAGAAGGGCTTTGTCAGTTTACAAAGATATTATGCCTAATACAATGTTATCACAACATAATATGTAAAGCTTGCGAATGAGTGCCTAATCCAATTTACAGAAATAAGTTACACAGAGTAGTCTTAATAAAACAGAGCTAATAAAAAAAATAAACAAATATTCAGATTTGTATAATACCTATTTTTAATGCACAGAATAAAATTTTAAAATGAAACTTATAACATTGACTTTAGCCTATATGCTAAAAATTGTATTTTAGGCTTGAAACTACGTTAAGACGATACACGGTGTCGGAAGCACGTAAACGTAAGAACGGAAGCACGAAAAACGGCCACTTTTGGCAAAAACGCAAACTAAAGCTTAATGTTCTCACTTTAAACTGTAAATAGTGGTTCATAAAATAGTTTGAAGGGTTATCTAGGTTTTAGTAGCTTAAAATTTATAAATGATATCTCCGTTTTCTTACAAATAATTTATTTCAAATGGGGGTAGCACTGGACACCGTGTATCGTCTTAAGCGGAAGCCCCGGACGAGTTCAGTCCATCTCTGTCACAAACCCTACGTGCGATAGAGATACGTAATGAAACCGTCGCGAGTCACGTGTCTCTGTCGCTCATAGAGTTTGTGACAGAGACGGACTGAACCCGTCCGGAGTGTCCGCTTGACGTAGTTTCATATTCATTTTGTATATTTCAGCTTCCTATGGGGTAGAAGATCCAGAGTTTGCAATCACACAGCTTGCACAAACTACTATGCGTTCAGAGCTTGGTCAAATCTCATTGGACAAAGTATTTAGAGAGCGAGAATCACTCAATGTGTCAATCGTTCATGCTATCAACAAAGCCAGTGAAGCGTGGGGCATCACCTGCCTCCGTTATGAGATTCGTAAGTAATGAAAATGGTCTGATTATGGTTTATGGTTTTATTGTATCACTTATCAGGGTACAGGAAAGTGGTTCTGTTCAAAATGAGCTGCAGGTTTTATGTTCAACTTTGGATGTGGCATTTTAGTGCTGGTGTCGTGTCCGGGTGTGATAGTTGGGACTCTAGTAGTGGAAATCAAATATGTAAGAAAATTAATTACTTATATTAAATGCCTTATTAATTTTACTGCTGTTAAGGGCTGTTTTATTTATGTCGTAATACTTTTTGTTACTGTAAAGTTAAAGGTGATAGAAACATTCAATGTTAAGTTGAATTGATGCCTCTTTTATCTTTGCTCTGTTTGACAAACTGCTTTAAGGCCCAGTCAGTTCAGAGCCGAGAATACTGTGTGTTTTTGAAAAATCACTGTAAATAAACTACTACAGTTTATTTCTCAAAAAAATTACATAGTAATCTTAAGGTTTTCTACAGACACTTACAATATTCAAAACACGATTGAGCATTTTTGGCTCAATAGAAAAAAAATCACAAACATACCTCTAAAGCCTAAATTTACCTTTAAATAAACGGGCAAGTGCGAGTCGGACTCGTACATGAAGGGTTCCGTACCTCCGCACCTTGTATAACGACCCCTTTTAATTTTTAACTTTATCTTATTTTTAGTATTTGTTATGGTGGTCATAGTAATACATATTCGGTGAAAATTTCAAGTATCTAGTTAGTGCCATTATAAGATCTAGTTAAAAACGCTGAAAAAATACATTTTTTGTATGACGACCCCCTTTAGTCTTTAACTTTTAAGTATTTGTTGTTATAGCGGCTACAGTAATACATAATCGGTGAAAATTGTGAGTGTCTAGCTATTACGGTTCAAGAGATAGAGCCCTGTGACAGACGGACAGACAGCGGTGTCTCAGTAATAGGGTCCCGTTTGCACCTTTTGGGTACGGAACCCTAAAAAGATATTACTACTTTATACAATCACTTTTTTATATGAAAACTATACCAACAAATGTATAATCTAAATTACTAGTTAATTTCGCTACACAATTTTTTTTAAATATTATACAGAGAAAATAATAAGTAAAACACAGCAAAATGTCGTCGAGCTCGGGTCCGAGCCTTTGTTCGCTCTCAACGAATATTTCACTGTGTTTTATTTTTTATTTTTTTTTGTATAACATTTATAATTTTTTGTGTAGCGAAATTAAGGCCGTACCTAAATTTTCCGGGGTCCAGTGCTGCCCCCATTTAAAATAAATCATTTAAAAGAAAACGGAGACAAGACATTATTTAAAATTTTGCTACTACCAAGTCCTAGATAACCCTTCAAAGTATTTTATGAACTACTGTTTACAGTTAAAAATGAGAACGTTAAGTTTAACTACGCACATTTGCGAAAAACGGCCACTTTTAGCAAATGTGCGTAGTAAAGCTTAACGTTCTAATTATAAACTGTAAACAGTAGTTCATAAAATACTTTAAAGGGTTATCTAGGACTTGGTAGTTGCAAAATTTTAAATGATGTCTCCGTTTTCTTTGAAATGATTTATTTAAAATGGGGGCAGCACTGGACCCCGGAAAATTTAGGTACGGCCTTAACAAGTAATTTAGATTATACATTTTTTGGTATAGTTTTCATATAAAAAAGTGATTGTATAAAGTAATAATATCTTTTTTAAAGGTTAGGCAAATTTAGAGGTTAATTTGTGATTTTTTCTATAGAGCCAATAAAGCTCAATCGTGTTTTGAATATTGTAGGTGTCTGAAGAAAAGCCTTCTTCTTCACTTCTTTATATCAATTATGTGATTTATTAACAATTAGAAAGTTATATTTACTACAAATGACATTAAAAAAACATAAAAGTTTACCCTATAACCCCCAAATTGCTAGTAGAAGAAGACAAAATGCAGCTTATGTTCCCTTTGCTAAGACTGACTTTGCGAGAATTCAATATAAAATTCGCTCTGCCAATATATATAATAAATTAAATGAAAAACTAAATATATATAACAAACCATCCTATGAATGTAAACCGCAAATAACATCTTGGCTCAAAGAACTCACCTATGATGATTTGGAGAGTCTTATTGCGTTTACTCCTCCATAGTGCCAAAATGCTATTTTGTACTTATACACACAAACATTCAAAAACACCCACAGTACACACACGCATAACTCGCTCTCACAACATACACACTCACGCTCACGCACGCACTCACACGCACGCACGCACGCACACGCACGCACGCACGCACGCACGCACGCACGCACACACACACACACACACGCACACGCACTCGCACACATACACACTTATATAACACACACACAATTATATAATTTAGTTATATCCATACCGTAATTTACATTTTTTGTTTTATTTGGACTTTTGTTTCTTCTAGGTAGATTAAAAAAAAATGAATAGATAAGGAAGAACGGGACCTACTGGTACAAGTATTTTATTACTTAAAAGTAGGTCCCAACACCTAATGATTGTAATTGTAACACAATTTACCTAAATAAATTATTTTATTTTTTATTTTATTTTAAGCCTTAAGATTCCTATGTAAAATTTTTGAGAAATAAACTGTGGTAGTTTAATTACAGTAATTTTTCAAAAACACGCACAGTATTGCGGGCTGTGAACCCATCTCGCCTTAATATACAATATGTAAACCACACAGTAAATATACTCCTTGTGAAGTCAACCTTCTTCAACTACGTATAAAGTGTTTTTCTCCTTGACTCTTATTTGCGTTCTTACTCTTATTTGTGCCGACCCGATAATCTAGTTGTGTTGTTAAAAGCGACGTTATAATAATGGCTGTTGATTTCACATTTTATGTACTCAGTTTTGTAAATGGAAATAAATTGATTTAAAAAAAAAATCTTTTAAGTCGTTTGTAGGTTGTAGAATTCGAGCTGTAAAATGTATTTGAGTAGTAAAATGGAGTTAGTGATTGAAAATATTACAATTAAGGTCTGTTTGTTTATCAGGTGACATAAAGCTTCCAACCAGAGTCCATGAGGCCATGCAGATGCAAGTAGAAGCAGAGAGGCGGAAAAGGGCGGCCATTTTGGAGTCCGAGGGAGTCCGGGCGGCCGATATCAACGTGGCGGAGGGAAAGCGGCAAGCCAGGATTTTGGCTTCTGGTAAGGTGATCATTTATGATATCACTGTTACAAAATCGTATTCTGGTATTTTATGGTATGGTCACAGAAAACAGTAAAAGTAAACAGAACGGAATCTCCTAAGGTACACGCAATATGCGTCCCCGTTCCCCGCACCCGCACCTCTCCCCCGGTTATTGTGAGCTAACGTGAGTCATCGAGGCGAAAACGGAGGAGAGGTGCGGGGACGGGGAACGGGGACGCATATTGCGCGTACCTTAGGAGATTCCGGCCTGTGGTATGGTATTAAAAAGTAGCAAAGGAGCAGAAACCAGTAACCCGAAAGAAACTTTTTTGAGGTTAATAATTTTTTTTTTTGTTGTCGCGGCTTGGCTACAACACAAATGATAGCTTCTTTTTCTGATAAAGAATACGCTGTAGGCTGAGCAACTGCGATGAATGTTCGGCTAACAAGGTTGACCATATCTGCCTACCATTTATATAATTACAGAGGCTGAGAAGCAGGAGCAGATCAACAAAGCGTCGGGAGAGGCGCAGGCTATGCTGGCGGTGGCCGAGGCGCGCTCGCGGGGGCTCAAGGTGATCGCGGCCGCGCTCGCTGAGAGGGTAAGCAGCTTTTTAATCGACCAAGCCAAAAGCAAGGGTAATGATTTTAACAGTCTATGTATGTATGTGGATATTTATGTCTGTTCCACCGTAGGTAGCATCCGAACAGCTTATCTAATTTTTACCCGACTACGGCTAAGCCAAAAGGAGGGTTATGTGTTTCGCCGCTATGTATGTATGTTCATCTGTTTCCTCGTATCTTCTATGATATCCATGGTACCTTGATAAATGAGCTAACGTTGGAAGCGTCTTGGATGTCCGCTGGTTATAGTCTATATGACGTCACAGTAAATTCAAAATGGCGCCCTCTATTAGGCCATAAAGTAATGTTTTTTTTTTTAAATAAAACTAGTCATGCCGAGTGGGATATCAAATGAAAGGTCTTTATGAGCATATTTCAATATATAGATCAAATACATTGTTAGTCGTAAATGGCTACCGAGCTTGCATTAATTGGGTACCTAATTCATACTTAGTAATAAAAACATTCTCGTAGTAGTAGTAATTTTAGTTTTTCAAACGTATTATGTATTGTTCTATATCACGGAATGGTTACCTAAGGGCGCGTTTATATGAAACGAATGATGCCTCGCGGCGACCCCGCGGCAGTCGCGCGGACACCGCCAGGTCGCTGCATTGAGTTGTTTAGTGATTTCAAGAGTGAACTTTATTTACTAGGTACCAAAGTTCAAATCTCTAACCGCGCGTCCGCCGCTAACTTATACATATTAGGGGGGTGGGGTCTTAAATCAAAGACTTCACCCCCTTCTGGTGCTTACGTAATACTTAAACGGCCCCTACGTACCTTTTGACCTTTTGGAGTAACGATCCTGTGGAATATATTAATTCTGTAAGTGGTACTACAGGAAAGCAAGTACGCAGCATCCCTGACCCTCGCCGAGCAATACGTGGCTGCGTTCAACAAGCTGGCTAGAACGAACAACACGCTCATACTACCCGCCAACGCGGGAGACGTGTCCAATTTAGTAGCACAGGTATAATTGTACTAACCAACCTACAGATACATTCATTTTAATAATAATGTCGCCTTTCGCGCATTTCCTAGTTTTTAAGATAATAATGTCCTGCTGTATTTTTATTTTGTGCAATGAAGGGTATTGTATACATTAACACGTCTTTATCCCTAACGGGGTAGACAGAGCCGAGGGCTGTAAGACCCAAAGGCCACGTTTAGCGTGATGGTGGGCGTTAAGATGGAAAAACGGAATCAAAATAGTGATGGGTTGCTAGGCTCGTCGCCTATTAACATGATTCAGATTCTCGCCCATTCCCTCGATCGGATTTTACGATCTGCTCGGGAAGAGAAGCAACTGGTACATTCTAAGTTTTTTCTTTTCTCCCAGACCTGCATGGAAGAACTACTTAGAAGAGGAACTTAACCAAAATATATTTAAGGACGAGTTTATTTGCCAGACAATTCAAAATAGCCCCCGACTTTCAAGCGTCACCCCAATAACTTTTGAATGGTTGAACCGATTTTTATCAAACATAGCTAAGAACCATCTCGAAAGACAAGGATTTCGAATTAAAAAAGAACCGCATCGAAATAGGTATTTTCATTTAGGAGCTATATACCAAAGAATACAGTAAGAGTATACAGAACGGAATCTCCTAAAGTACTGCGCAATATGCGTTCCCGTTCCCCGCCCCTGCACCTCTCCCCCGTTCTTGTGCGCCCGCGTGCGACGTGCAGTGTGTGTTCGCGCTCTCGCCCCTCGACAAGGCGAAAACGGGGGAGAGGTGCGGAGACGGGGAACAGGGACGCATATTGCGCAGTACCTTAGGAGATTCCGTTTTGTATACTCTTACTGTCTTCTGTGGCTGTATGATGCCACAGACAGACTTACACAGACATGTCAAACGTATAACACCCCTCTTTTCATTCGGGGGTTAAGAAAGTCGGGATCGCTGCAAAAAACTAGATTTAAAAAGACATACATTCTTTTGTCCTTCGGTCTCTCATTAGGAATGATATGTAAATATTTGTTTAAAATATAACAATTTGACATACATTAATTATGATTATTCGCCATCTGTAATTTATTAATGATTTCTCAAAACTCAGCCTTATTTACACTGTTTTTTTATGCTACACTTAGAAGAGCACTATCTTTTGTTGTGATTTCTTGTCTATAACATAATTTTCTACGAATGTGAACATATAAGGACGTTAAGAACTTAGCGGAGGAAAGGGAGACATGGAAAGCACTCCACCGACAAGAGCGCAGCTCTTAAATACAACAAAAAGAACAACATTATTTTGTCCATACTTGTATAAAACCTGTATCAAATCACCAATAATTTGATTTGCCTACATTACGATTGGCCTACGATCTTTCGTTGGTTTGATTTTTTTGTTAAAAAGTACTGGATGGAAATGGTAGCCAATATTCAACCGACGTATACCAACGACGATTTTTTTTTCAGGCAATGTCGATATATTCAACAGTTTCAGCACATAACACACCAACGCTAAATCAGCCCGAACCTGCCGTATCATACGAAGATACTCTAGTCAAGCTAAATTCCCTAACGGAGAAAGGCTCCACTATGGCTGGCCAAGCGGTTCCCAAGGAAGACGATCTAGCTGAATACTTCTCGGACGACGAGGAACGGGAAAAGGCCCTTCAGGCACAGAAAGAGAAGAAAGATCAGCATTTACATAAGTTAGAAAAGGAAACATAGAATTGTTAAGTTGTTGATAAATAAATTACATAAATATTTCGTGCTGAGTTATAATTTAAGCTCTATAGAAGTAAAAGTTATTATAATATATTTAAAAAAGATTTATTGTTTAATCTTTCTTGCCGCTTAACGTAATATCATTCTTGGCCGAAAAACGTTTCGTCGAAAACACCTCAAGATCTCAGTAGGCAGTAGGTACCTCTGCGAAACATGATTAAAATCAAAAGTACATCGGCAAGTGTATTGTACATATATTACGTAAATAAAGCCATTTCTTATTACCTAGTCTTAAATAAAGCTCTTATAACATTGTATAGGAATGATTAAGATAACAATTTCAACAGTCTTGATTGATTCGCCTCAACAACAATATAATTAACGTAGGTACATAATTATACTAATTAGTACATAGTCTACATTGTAAACAATTCTATTATAGACGAAAACATTTTCAAAATCACAATATTTTTTTTTACAACTCATTGATCCTAAAATAGTATTTTGGTAAATATTTTTAAAAACACATTGCAGACTAGCGCTACCACATATCATAACTTGTAATGTATATCATACTTAAAACTCATAACCATACATAACATAATCAACCATACACAGGCTTATAATACAGTAGGCGTACAGGAAGTTTTATATTTTACACAAATTATAAACATAAATAGGTAAATATATTTGTAAATCTTTAATGCAAATAAAAAAACTCTTAGTTGTATTGTATCACATTACACCTCGTATGCCCACTATACCTACAAGATACAAAACTTCTGACATCTAATATTTATTAATATCAAATATACCTATGTAAATAAATATATGATCTTCAAGATATCTTGACGAATTTCTCACGTTGATTGAAGTAGCTAACTGTGCCTTCGTCCGTCTGTGTGTTGGAAGGAGCTGGCATTTTGTGTAGATTTAAGTACGAGGGCGTAAGGTCAGTGCCATCGAATTGTCGCAAGTGAATCTGGAAATAAAACAATAAGATTCATATGTGCAGAATAGGCTTTAAGGTGAAGATATAGGCAAATGGCCTTGACGTGTGAAATAAATTGTTAACTCGTAAATGTGGTGATAATTTGCATATTGCTCTTCGTCATGCACTAGATAGCCCTTTAAATCATTTTATGAACTGTCGTTGACACTATTATTGGTGATCCGTCTAGCTTTAAAACTTGCCTTGGCCACTTTTGGCGGAGGCAAGTTTTAAAAGTAGACGAACTAATGTAAATACTTTAAACGGTGGTTCATAAAATAATTTAAAGGGCTATCTAGTGCATGACGAAGAGCAATATGGAAATTATCTCTATATTTACGAGTTAACAATTTATTTCAAATGAGGGCGCCACTTCAAGGCCATTTGCCTATACCTTCACCTGAACTTTACGTATTTAAAAGCTATACATAGAATTACATAGGCAGCTATTACTCACATAACTTATGATAAAAGTATTTATATTGGTTGAAAAATTCAGGTCAAGGGAGTCAATACTGATAGTGAGAAATCAACATAATATAGTGTAGTCAATAATTCTTATGGTTTTATTGCGTATTTAGTTTTACACAATGCTAAACATTTGAACAAATTATATGCAGAACCTATAATATTGGTTTTTAAACTATCGCACTTTAAACACATGATTTGAACATACCACTACTCTCCAGCTAGTCAGTCTGCGACCACGAAAGATTACAAAACAGCTTACTCTCGGAATGCTGTAAAGAATTCTGAACTAAAATCTGCAATCTTAAGTCTTGCTCCGCGGCATTGATAAATACAAATCGTTCATGCCATTCTGCGTATGAGGGTTCAGTTATTTAACGCTGTTTTACGAAATTGAGCTGTAATGCCAAACAGCTAGCGGTTTAGTAAATTAGCGGATTATACCATTCAACTGCGACATAATATATAAATCACTTGTAAGTTCAGTTAATAAAACTACTTACTACTTCTAAAAACATTGTTATCAGCGTAAGTATGTAACAAGTTATTTTTTTAATGGAAAGACAGTTATATTTATTAAAAGAATACACAGGTACTTACTAATAGATGCAAGTTTACTTCATCACTTCTGCTCAAATATGGAAAGTTTCCACCACTCTTCAAATGAGCTCGCTTTGCATGGGGATATGATTTGTATAAGTCCTCCCGGACTTGAGAACTTAATGCACTTTCGTCCCAAACATCCATGATTGTAACGGGAATGTTAGTCAGATGTTCGGGCTGCACGAAGCATGGAGTACAGTTGAGAGTCAGTCTTGAAGCCAGCTCTGATTGTGTGAGAGATTCTAACTGAAAAAAATTAAAAAAAGGATAGGTCAAAAACTTAAAATCTACTTTTATGGCTGTGGTGTTTGTATTTGAACTTTTCAAATAAATTGTTAGTTTAGACAAACTTAGATTTTAGTTTAGTTTTACTTACAGCATCAAAAACTCAAAAAGAAAACACCAAACTTAATTTAAAATATTTGTATAACACATATTACACAGTAAGGTTTCAAATACAAAGTAGAAGTAGCTTGTATGTATTGTATAGTTTTCTACAATAAACTTACTCTTTCCACCATAAAGTCAATAGATTCCGCCATTCTTCTGTCCACCTTATCTGTAGTAAAATTGCCCATCAGCATTCTCTTTAAAACAAGTGATGGAAGGAGCCAGAACAATGCTGAAGAGTCATGGTACTGAAATACTGATGTATCTGTGAATGTGTTGCAGAGCACCAGGGAAGCAACCCGAGGACAATTCTTTGTCAGTTCGGCAAACTTCTGAGCAATGAATCCACCTGAAAAGATAGAAATTTTAACCCCTGGATTGTACATTAAGTTGTAATAATTAAATTGATAACTGTTTTAACTTCAACTACATAATAGAACCTGAAAACATTGTATTTGTTCTTTGTGTAAGTACAATAAAGTTTTAACATGACTGCTGAAAAACATACCTTAAGGCCCCATCAGTACAGAGCCAAGAAAACTGTGTTTTTAAAAAATCACTGTAATTAAACTACTACAGTTTATTCCTCAAAAATTTTACATAAGAATCTTAAGGCTTTTCTACAGACACCAACAATTTCCAAAATACGATTGAGCATTTTTGGTTCGATAGAAAAAAATCACAATCATACCTCTAAATTTGCATTTATAAGACATATTACTATTTACTTTATTTAATTTTCAAGCATATGTAACAATAACTACCATTAATTATTTAATCTAAATTATAACTAGATAAAAATAATTAAAACTAACTAAAAACTAGAGCTTAAAAACTAAATGACTACTAACTAAGTTACTATTTTATACAATCACTTTGTTAAATGAAAATTATACCAAAAAACATATTATCTAAATATTTAATCATTTTGGCTACAAAAAAATTATAAATATACTCATAATACAAAAAAAATTGTAAATAAAACACTGGGAAATATTGTTGAGCACGGCTCGTCTCGCCTATCACAAGGTGATTGTATAAAATAGTATTATGTCTTATATACTGTAGTAGTTTAATATCAGTGATTTTACAAAAACACGCACAGTATTGCAAATTGTGAATCACCTCCCCTTAAAGTGTTTTTGTTTTCACAAAAGAAATAAGGAGTGTTTTCCAGCAGACGAAGTGTGAACTAAAATAATATTAGTAAGTACATTGTAATCCATTTTTTTTAAGCTTGAGTTCATAAGTCATTGTAATGTTTACCTAAAGATGCTCCCAGTATATGAACTTTATCCAGTTCCAAATAATCCAGCAATCTTTTAAAACCGTCACACCATTCTTTCATGTTCCAATATGGGGGTGGTTCAGCTGCTATAACTCGCACACCCCTAGTGGCTAAGCCCATCACTTGTTTGAAGAAAACATCCGCCGTGCCAGAAACTGGTGGCAAGCATATCAGGGGACAGCTAACCGATTTAGGCCCACAGTCAAAAATTCTCCAAGCCTGCAAAGTATTGAAATGATTTTGATATACATACAATCAACTAGGTATCAAGAATAACATTAGAATAGAAACGGGATAGGATAAAATATATTGGAGCTCATTAACCTTAGAACCATCGGAATCTACAACAATTTTCCTTAACGGTATGCTGCTTCTAAAACTTAGGTACTCATTAGATTGGGATAAATCACTAACACAACTCATTATTTTTACCGTATGGTAACTGAAACGAAATTAAACAAAAATAAAGGTCAAGCAATTTTGATCTTGTTTACACTGTTTACACTTTGTAAAATTCACTGTGCTGTGGCTGTGTTTCTTTCTTACTTACTTACGTTACGTACGTCACAAACGTCACAAATTAGACAGTATGACGTACGTCATAAATAAGACGTACATCAAAATTTTAGCAGTGTTACCAACTCTCAAAAATATTTATTCCTAAAGAGTCTGTTCTCATTTGGGTCCTTTTTGTTGCATCTTCATGTCGCAAAATGTGTACAGCGGCCTAAAATTAATTCAAACAAGCATAGCACTATAATTGATAATAACATTTTATAAAAACATATTTTACAATTAAAAAACTACAAAATCCTTATGTTTTCTATACTTGGGTTTTTTATAATTTCCCATATGATAATCCAGCCATAATTACTGAACGAACGAGATGTCATTAATCATTCCATGCCTATGAAACTTAGAACATAGCAGAATTTTGATAAACAAATACAATAAAACGCCATCTAGTCAACAAGTTCTAACCTAACTCTTAATGCGTGTTATAGAATAGGAATATCAAATGGTGGAGAAATTCGACATGCGAGGTTAATCACGTAATAGCTCAGTTGTTTAGGACGTGGTCGTATTTAAACCGAGATCGCGAGTTCAAGTCCAAGTTCTTTTATTCCTTTGGTGTTGCGAATGACGCCACTGGTTTGAACTTATTTTAAAACTACAGTTTCATAAACTATATGAATCATTCATGTTCGTTCATTTGTCAATCGCGTTTTGTTTTACTGTCTGTCACCAAAACTTTTGACAGCAAATCACTTCATAAATGCATGATGCAAGATATGAAGTTGTTGATTTGTTTTTATTACATTTTTATGAGATTTTATACCATACACTTTTTATCGTATTGTAAAAAAATATATTTCAGTGAACAACTGTAGTGAACAAAACGCTCCGTCGAAGATGCATTACCCATCGTGTTGCCATTGTTGCCAGATAGCGTCACTGCTAATTTTCAACGTAGAAAAGTAAAATACTTATATAAATAGTGTACAAACGTCCATAAAATCTAAAAAAAATCTTTTTGTAATCTAAGGATTTTTTCCTACAAAATGACGTAAAAATACTTGCTGCGACACGTAGTGCAACAATGAGGGCCCAAAATGTATGAAGCGATCTAACACATTATTTGTGTCAAAACCTCAGTCAAAACCTCTAAAATCACCTTAATTATTTAGTTGTCCCCCTAAATAATATATGACCGCCAGTGGCGCCAGTATTGCCGTCAGTCACCATAGAGTGTTTGTAGAATTACGTACTAGATGTCGTTATAAGTCGCTAGGTCAAGAAATAAATATTAATATTATCAATTTAAAAATATTATTAGCTAAACACAGAAGTGATTGGAAACAAAAAGGGGAGGCTTTTGCCCAATTATGAGACATAAATAGCTAAAAAAAAATGTTAGAGTTAAAAAATCCCTAAGCAGAACAGACCCCTAAAAGAATCCCATCTCACTTATTTACCCCCTAAATCTGGGGGGAAAACCCCTAAGTTGGTAACACTGAATTTTAGTGCAGACTACTACAAAAACTTCTACTAAAATTATTGATAGCAACACTATCTACGGCCTCACCATGGGCCTCACCTTGTTCAAGTATGGTCCGAGCGAGTCTACCACAGAAAAGCAAGACTAGTTTCTATCACAAATTAGCGTTTCTATATTCCGTGGAGCTACGGCCCATGCTTGTTACGGCAATGGCACTCTCTTCCCGTGAATCACGTGACCAGCTCAGCGAACATGAATACGTCATCATCTGCGACGCGATTCTCAAACTTTTTTCGTGGGGAAAAACGCAAAGCAAATAATGGCTGAGTAAAATACATGCTTTGCTTTTATTAAAACACAAATTACAAAATAGTACCTCGCACATATTTACAATACGAAATACAAAAAAAAATTAAGTAAGTGTCGTTTATTTAAATTACAAAATACAATAAGGTTATGTTAATAGAATGCTGAATTGTCCCATAGACAAAAACGGCCGCAAAACTTTCTGAGTGCCCTGGTTCAGGTACTCATTTTTAATAAATAGTATTTATTTGTTAATTTTTGTATTTTTTACTATGTTTCTTTTTGCATTGATCCGATATTATAGTTCCCTTACTCTTAGATAGGTGGATATGTCCTCTTAGAGATGGGCAAATGCCCAGGAATTTTGGGCACATTAGGAATATTCCCAATAGATGCCCGATAAATTCCTTCCCTTGGGCATTTATTTTTTTATGTCGATATTATTTTTTTATTCTATTTTGACATTGAAAATAAACAATATTGTTAAAAGAGCTAATAGTTATAGGTAGTTAAGTAATTTTTTCGAAGTTAAGTAAGTTTAAGACCCCTCATTTTTAAAAAACTTTACAACATATATGCATTACCCGTCAGTGTGGTAAAATAACGGTACAGATTTCATTTAATGTCTGATTGCTTAATTTATCATATACATTTTCCAGTAAAAAATGTGAACATATACCTGTCAATTTGTTTGTTGCCGTTGACGGGCGTAAATACCCGGCATGCTATTTTAGGAGAAAATTTATAACAAGTTGATGGGGTATCGAAGAACTTGTCAATACGAATATCTCCTGTTCCGGGACCAACTCCCAAATCATTACCTAGTTTAGGCTCTTAGATGAGCAGTCAAAGAAGACTACTCTCGACTAGGTAATGTATGAGTGTGCTCATATGTTGACATCACATTTCATTTCTATTTGCATATTTTAACATATAATATAGGTCTACAAACATTTGCCAGTAAAAATAAACGGGCAAGTGCGAGTCGGACTCGTACATGAAGGGTTCCGTACCACCGTACAATGTTTTAAAACGCAAAAAATACGTTTTTTTATGACGACCCCCTTTAATTTTTAACTTTATTTTATTTTTAGTATTTTTTGTTATTGTGGTCATAGTAATACATAATTGGTGAAAACTTCAAGTATCTAGTAAATGCCATTATGAAGATCAAGTTAAAAACGCTGAAAAAAAAACACGTTTCTTGTATTACGACCCCCTTTAATTTTTAACTATTTTTTATTTTTAGTATTAGTTGTTATATCCGCCACAGTAATACATAATCGGTGAAAATTTCAAGTGTCTAGCTATTACGGTTCAAGAGATAGATAGATAGAGCCCTGTGACTGACGGACAGACAGACAGACAGACGGACAGACAGCGGAGTCTCAGTAATAGGGTCCCGTTTGCACCCTTCGGGTATGGAACCATAAACATGAACTAAGACCTTCAATTCATATGTCTCCTACCGACGACGGGTAAATTGGGGTAAATATTATGCCAGAGCATTACCTACCTATTTTTGGGAAATGTTATAACAAGTTGATTCGAAGAACTCGTCAAAACGAATATATTTTGTTCCGTTGATATAATAGCGGTTTTATTCGGTTTTATCTCTCAATCAGTCTAAATGATGCTTGTAGCGTCAAAATCTGTCTGTGTTAAGTCCATACGAAATCTAAAATGTATGCGACTGTCAAAAAAATTTACTACATATATCGAGGGTGCTCATTTGTTGATATCGCATTTGATGTCCGTTTGCTTATTTATACATATAATTACGGCTTTTCACACCTCCCAGCAAAGAAAAAGGTAATAATTCAACGAAGCCTTCTTTCAATGTATGATTAGTAGGTATGGGTGCAACGTTAAAGTTTTTGATAACTTCATTGTTTTCATAAACTTTAACGTTTCGCGTGGTTTCGCTTGCCGTATACCTGCATTTTAAGCATATCATAGCGTTTGCAGACACTGTGACAAGTAATACCAAGTCATTATTCATATAATTTACACAATATGTCGCACCTCCTAAATTTATTTCTCTATGTACATAGATAACATCATCATCCAAGCGTATTCCTGGTTGCATTCTCAGTGGTACTCGTAACGCTTCGAAGCCCAGGCTTCCGTCCGCTACCTACCTAGGTGATTTGACGAGGTTACTGGTTTTTACACAGAGTGACCTGTTTGACCTCTGCAACCCAAAGGGTATATCAATCCGAGGATAGGTTTAAACAAACACCAGATGGCGTCCAGGACCCGCAGCTTTACGTGCCTTCCCAAGCATGGAATCATCATTCTTTTCGAATAATCAGGTGATTCAAGCATGCAATATCCTACGTCCCTAAGGTGAACTGGTATACAATGCTTAGCATTAAGTTTTACCTTTTGTATTATAATCGTTATATTATTGTGCAATAAATATTAAATAAATAAACTTTTAACAAAGTACCTATGCTTATTTTTTTATTTACAAAATAAGGATAAATAGATACCAATCATGTTGCGGCTCAAAAAACTAGATACAAAATAAAAGTATTAAAATATGTGCATAATATACAGGGTTATTTTTAATTAACCGGCAACCTTTTTGGAGCAAGTTCAGTCCGTGATACTGAACCACTTTCCATAAAAACAATTATTGAAAAACGAAAAAGTAAATTTTGACTTTCCATACAAATCGGTGCTCAACCAGGATTTTGTATCGACTTATATATTTTTTGCTATAGGTGTGAGCGACACAACGATAGCTGGCTGTCAATATGACACTTGTCAATTCGATGTGTGGCCATTACGTGTAATTGAATTACCCATGCAAAACACATTTTTTTACATAACAAACCAATTATGAACTATTAATTCAATATATACATTTATCAAAAATTAAATAGATGAACTATACTAGATATGTACATTAAAGGACTGTTAGTTATTATTTTATTTTATATTATTAACTAAATTGGGAAAGTCCCTACATTGACTGACAAGCACATTCAGTGGTAACCCTTATCGTGACGTAGTCGTGTTCCTTTGCGGGAAGAGAGTACCCATTCTTGCGATGCGACTGCGTCAATCAGAGTAGGTACCTACCTAGAGATGTTGGAGAAGGTACATCCTTTCTTGCTCTTTGTAGGTACCTAAATAAAAACTGTGTCCTTGTGCGTGCTCCAGAAAAAAAGTTATCCATTCATTATTACTGCCACCACCACAAACAGGACTCTTGCAAAACAAACATTTTTGTTCGCTTTTTGCTTGCAAGATGGCCAACCAAAAGTGCCAGTTTATGAAGCTCGTCGCTTGTGTTTTGTTTGTATGATGGAATTTATAGATTCTCTAATATTAAATTAGTAGATTTATCTATAAATAGCAAAAAAATACCTTTTACCTCTGTGGATGTGGACCCATGTTTGAAACGCGGAGTCACTAAAGTAAGTTTTTTGTATGGAGAAAAAGCAAAGAAAAAAACCATTCGTATAGTGAATCAGCATTTCAAAAATGACACTTCTGTTTAAAATATGTAGTTGGTTTTTTTCTCGAACTTCGAAGCCATTTATCTAAAGCAGCAAAAATAATAAGAGTATCAAAACGGGTACCTATAGTAGTTGCAGGTACTTTAGGTTCATGCAAGTATTGATTACAAAGGCAGTGCCGTAAGTAGGGTGGCGACAGCCTGTCAGTGGTACCCGGGCACAGCAAACGGACCATAAAGGGGCGCAGAAACGATTGAATACAGGATAATTAAATAAAATTACAAAAATCGCATCCAAACACATTCTGTTTATTATTAAATATCATAATGTAATTAACGCTCTTGTGAAATTTTCCTATAATGATTTCCAAACCACTTATATCGTAACTTAAATCTATTCAACTAATTGATAAGTTTTGGACGATTTTCATTCAGCTCCACAAAAAAATAACTTCGACTGTAATGAACAAACATTAGATACATTAATGCGTTAAGAATATTAGTAATGAATAGCATCTAAATAGATACATTAAGAGTTGTTTGTAGCTATTCATATAGGAATTTAGAGGCCAAAACTGTAGAATAGTTGATAGTCTAATCTAAACTTCAAAGTAGCTATAACTTAGTGCACACTAGTCATTAAAATTATTCATTTACTTAAGAAGTATTTAATGTACATTACAAATAATTTCGTTCATGAATTACTAAAATAATTATATGCATGTACTCTAGTTAATTATATCTTAATATTATACTGTATTTTCTTTAGTATTATCATGATTTGAGCTACAAAGTCATATTATAATCTCTGTACATTTGATCTCTCGGAAAACTGAAATAATTTATATACATTCAAAAAGGATGAGAATGTTGAAACATTAAAAACAATAGGTCCTTAACAAACAAAGCAACATTTTAGAACAAACATAAAAATGAAGATGAAGTACGCATGAAGTTATAATAAACTATAAAATTAAACTAAAACGTATAAAAATAATTGAAACATCATTAATTGCAATGTTTACAATCACAGAAGTCTCTTTTATTTAGTTAATTTCTACTGACAAGATCATTTCGTCATAAAGATTCAGAAATATATGTAATCGAACAAACTAAATATTTACGTGAAGGAAACATACTAAAAATAGAGTTGATTATTTTATAGGATATTAGAATTAAACATTTTTGTTATTAAAATTATTTATCTATCCAGTTCAGGCAAGCGGAACAGACAACAGAAACATGAAAACTGCATACTTATTGAATAAACGAGTGAAAATTTTATGTATTATAGGCTGTAAGGGAGAAAGCAGTAGTGCCGGATTCTACTAATTACCCGTTTAACTTGTTCAGATTTTACGAATACGAGAATACGGCGGCATACTCGTGATAAATATCTTTTTACATGCACATTTCCCTTGTAGACACCCCTAATGAAAATAAAAAAATATTTTAGTTGCGATTTGAATATAAACTGGTCTTTTCAATTCAGATATATATACGATACTGGGACCTTGCCTAATATTTAAAACTCGTGCATTTCTTGACTAATACAACGGTCACGGTGATTTCGAAATACTCCAATAATACCTTCTACAACAACACCGATCTAGCATCTAAACAATACGGCATTGAACTTTTATACAAAATTATTTACATTTCAAATTTAAAACTTTGTAATCTTACATGGGCCCATTTATTTTACGGCGGAAAATTACAAATAAGTGGATAAATAAATATTTAGTAAGTCGTTAGTACAGAGAAACAGAATAAAAGTAGTAAAGAGTTCATGACATAAGTATTCATAAGTATATTTCGTGATACCAAGTGAGGTGTATAAATGAAAATAGAAATAAGATTAAAGAAATGAATAATAATATGTACACGCCTGAATAAAAACGTTGCAAATATTAATAAGTGCCTCAAATAATATAAAATCATGATAAATGACAATATCACGTTTCCACCATTAATATAAATATTTATGTGCAAATCGGGAGGAGTAAATCGGTCTACTTTGAAAGAAGCTTATTATAGTAACGTAACCTGGCTGTGGTACGTTGTAGCCAGAAAAATATATGGCTTAATTTTTTATTTGTCTGAAAATGAAAATAAGCTGCACAAATTTAAAACTGTCTCATTGACATATTCCCTATTTTGTCATATTGATATAATGGAATGATGCAAAGCATACTCGGAATGAAGGTTTATTTTTCAATGAACTAAGGGTTAGCCACTGAAGCATTAGGTCTAAAGGGCACTGGATAACGATTCAAATATTCTACTGTTCTGTACACCAGGGAGCTATAACACAGAAGCGACTAACGGCGATATCCAAAGACGATTGCAAAATGTGACACACATCACCTACCCCATAATATGCGACTCAGGTACACCGAAAGCAACAAAAAATTAAACCACCCTGAAATTCTGCTACTTTTTGTCAAAATAGGGGGTGGCAAATATAAATAGGCCTAGGGCGGAAAATCTTAAATTGCGTCACTTTTTGTCTGATATTATTCAATGCCTGTTTATTGGACTGGGTTTTTTGAAAAGCGCTCGTTTCATAGGCTATTAAATGAGTCGTAAGGACAAAACGGTAAAAAAGGGCAGGCAGGATAGAATACATTTGAGGGTGACGAATGAGAGTGGCAAGCCTCAATCGTCTTTTCTAGCACTCCTCTATTAATCTGGCTATCCTGTCATTCTTCTGTAAAATGTGTGTGTCACGGAATAGCCCATGTGTGTAAGCCATGTAAGTGTACAATCCTAGGCGTACTCCTTTAATTCCTGAGAAAAATATCTGGCGCTCCTGTAATCCTTTTGTGAAACGTGTGTGTGTGTCACGGAATAAACGTTATTATTATGTTGGTACGCTTTTCAGCCAGGGGTCCATGGGGACCCGGTTCTTTGAGGCGTTCATGGGGCCAAAGCCAACATGAAGAGGCTTTTTAGTACCTTTTGATCTAAAAAGTGAGATGGCTACATGTATGGAGGTCTATCCCTTAATGTACCTTATTATTATCAACTTTATTTCGGGCGTTTTAAATGTGTGCAGCTTTGTATGCAGTTTACGTGAGGTCAGAGTCGTCGGGTTGTCCGTCCGCGGGTGCGTGAGATCGCGGGGGGTGAGGGGGGTGCGCGCGCGGCGCTGGGGGGTCCTCACGACTCGCCGTTGCCGCTGTCGTCGCCGTCGCCGTCGCCACCCTCCAGCTCCTCGTCGGAGTCGGAATCTAGGTCATCATAGTCGTCGTCGTAAAAGTCTGTCATGTCCAACTGAAACAGAACAAGACACTATTTCAGCCCGTAACTTAAACTATTTTTTTTAATAGCCTGTGTTTGCTGGGCAAAGGCCTCCCCTTTCTTTTTCGACTGACCCCTGTCCATTGCAGCCTGCTGCCATTCCCTCGTGAAACTGTCAATGTAAACTTATAAACTAAGATAAATGTCGTGCAGCTGTCATCACACCACACCATCATCATCATCCGAGCATATTCCCGGTTGCATACTCAGCGGTAACGCTTCAAAGCCCAGGCTTCCGTCCGCTACCTACCTAGGTGATTTGACGAGGTTACTGGTTTTTACACAGAGTGACTGCTGTTTGACCTCTGCAACCCAAAGGGTATTTCAATCCGAGGATAGGTTTAAACAAACACCAGATGGCGTCCAGGACCTGCAGCTTTACTTGCCTTCCCAAGCACGGAATCATCATTATTTTCGAATAATCAGGTGATTCAAGCCTGCAATATCGTAACCAGACTGGAAAGAACTTTTAACAAAGTACCTATGCTTAATTTTTTATTTGTAAAAACTTTATTGTTCCACAATAAAAAATTGGTACAATTGGCAGACTTAACGCTAAAAACGTCCTCTCCCAAACAAGTCAACCATAAGAATAAACAGATACGAATCATGTTGCGGCGCAAAAAACTAGATACAAAATAAAGTATTAAAATATGTGCATAATATATATGCCTACTTAACACTATATATACTTTGAATAATATCAAGTTTTTAAAATATTACCTGTGGCTCCTGTGTCGTCGACTTCACCTGAGTTTTAATGCAATAATCTTCTAACGTAAGAGGTACAACTATGCCTTCCTTCTCCGCTTCTATACGCGCCACCTGGGCTTGTTTTCTGAAAATTAATAATTCAGTATAAAATCTCGTCAAGGTGCGAGTGACTCGCGTGAGAAGTTACTAGTAAAATCTGGAAAATCGCATTTTAATTGATTGAATAAATCGTCATTTTAAACCGAAAAAAGGAGGAGGTTATCAATTCGACGTGTATGTATTTTTTGTTTGTTTTTGTGTTTGATTAAAAAAATATATGTTTTTTTTTAAAGAATGCATTGCAAGGTTGGTCCCATGTAATTTTTTTTTTAAATCGGAGAAAAGATCTTGGAGCTGGAGACCAAAATTCCTCAACTGACAACTGCAGCTCAAATATTATAATTTTTTTGTGTATGTCACCTCATAACTCCGGCAAATATGAACCGATTTAAAAAAATATATATTTCGTTTGAAAGAATGCATTGCAAGGCTGGTCCCATGTAATTTTTTTAAGATCGGAGAAAAGATCTTGGAGCTGGAGACCTAATTCCTCAACAGACAACTGCAGCCTCAATATTGATTAATACATTTGCATGCTCATATCACTTTCTAATGTTTGTTTGGAAGAATAGCCGATATAAGATTATTTTCTTATAATTTGAATCTGATGAAGGGTTTTGGATCTGGGGAATAAAACTCCGGAAAGAAAGACAGCAAGTCACTTGCAAAAAGTGCAAAGTTTTTGATTTGTGTTTTTTTATATACCAACTGCAGATATATTTGTAGCATCTTGTGACAAGGTAACACAGCCATCCATGATGCCAGGAGGGCAACAAGCATACGGCCCACTAGAGCAATATGTATAATATGTCATAAATCTGTTGGTTCAAGCGCCTGAACTAGAGAAAGCATCAGAACACGATACGCAGCCATGTTAATTTCTCCCTCCGTGGCTTCATATTTTTATTATTATTGCAGTATTAAATAAATATATAGGTACAAATCACACTGATTGAGCTAGCCCCAAAGTAAGTTTGAAACTTGTGTTATAGGATACTAACTCAATGATACTATATTTTATAACAAATACATGTATATATAAACATCCAAGACTTAGGACAATTTGAAAAGGCCATTTTCTAACTTGCCCTGACCGGAGATCGAACCCGGAACCTCTGCGTGGCGGACTAGCATGGTGACCACTACGCCACGGAGGTCGTCATAATAACAGTATGGTTCAATTAATTGGTGGATAGATTCCTCAACCTCAACATTTCTCGCAGTGATCTGTCATCATACGGCCTATTTAGAAGCTTATTGCTATCTAAATCCGATAAAGCAATACCATCTATAGTCTTTACTCTACTAAGAGCTACGAACTTAAACCTGCCCTTTAGCAAAATTTTTCTTACCGAGGTCTATAACAACTCTATTAAGAGTTGTTCCCTGAAGTTTGTGAACTGTGACAGCCCAGCTTAAAATCAAGAGCAGCATTCAGTGCTCCACGTCATAATAATAATTATTAAATGCAATGATCTAAGTTCTCTACCTGCTAAAGTTGTGAAATAAAAATTAAAAAAAATAATAATAACCGACTCAAATCGAAATGCACAAAAAAGCAAAAAAAATTTAATATTATTTTTTGCTTTTTTGTGCATTTCGATTTCATATTATTTTTTTTTTAAAGTTTTTATTGTTTATGGATTTATCCCCACAGGAACATTTTTTTTTACACAATTTTGTCAAAAGTACAATTTTTGTTTTTACAATATAAGCACGGAGCGAGATGCTGAGGTTATGATTATGCTCGCTCACCTGATAATATTCTCGTACTCCTTATCCTTCCCTTTGGAGTCACGCCAGCGGCGATACATAACGCTAGCGTCAACATTCGCCGGGCTGAAGGTATTGGGCTCGTTCAGCAGGGATATGACTGACAGCAGCACCGTGCGGACCGACTGTGTGGGGTTCCAGCGCTCGCAGGGCAGCTCACCCGACTGCGGATCGTCCACTGGCGGGTGAAGTATGGATATGCAGAGATCGCCATTCTGGAATCAAGATAATTTCAACATTAGAAATAAGATTGATGGATGGGACAAATAAATATTGAAGGACCTTGAACCTAAAAACATGAAGCTCGGAGAAGAAAAAATGTAGAGTGAAAAGAACTATATTATAACTCTTGTCTTCTCTTTTGCTATTTTCAAGAATTTATACATATATACAGGGTGATTTTGAACCTCCTCGCTATTAGTCGCTAATGTCGCTATACTTATCCGAGAAAGAAAAAAAAGAAAAAAAAAAGAAAGTAGGTACTCAATAAGCGAAATAACAAAAACATATTCTGTAACAAGTAGGTACCTTGTTTCATAATAAAAACCAAAGATAACAGCCAACAACTGCATAGGAAAAATCTCTGGTGACTGGCGGGCGATAGCCGAGTGTATGGTAAAGTAAGTAGATTAGCTTTTATTAGAAACATGCGTTTTTTTGGACAAAACAAGTCTTTTTAGGGTTTCGTACCCAAAGGGTGCAAACGGGACCCTATTACTGTGACTCCGCTGTCTGTCCGTCTGTCTGTCTGTCTGCCCGTCTGCCACAGCGCTCTATCTCTTGAACCGTAATAGCTAGACACTTGAAATTTTCACCGATTATGTATTACTGTGGCCGCTATAACAACAAATACTAAAAATAAAAAATAGTTAAAAATTAAAGGGGGTCGTCATACAAGAAACGTGTTTTTTTTAGCGTTTTTAACTTGATCTTTATAATGGCATTAACTAGATACTTCAAATTTTCACCAATTATGTATTACTATGACCACAATAACAACAAATACTAAAAATAAAATAAAGTAATAATAATAATAGGGGGTCGTCATACAAGAAACGTGTTTCTTCAGCGTTTTAAAACATTGTACGGTGGTACTTACAGTTTTGTGTTCTCTTGATAAATTTCAAAAATTCAAAATAGCTAGGGTCTGCCAAATCAACTTTTACAGTTTAAAATAAAATGAGACAATAATTTTAACTTGCTGGAATTCCTTGAGCTTATTTGCTAAAATATGACTCAAGGCGTTTTAATTAAATTACACAAGTAAGCAGTCATAAAACATAAGCCTTAGTTCTTTGTTTCAGTCAATGAAAAGATAACTACTTTGAATAATATAGATAACTTAATTAGATTGTATTTGTAAGCATCATATTACAAGAGGCTCACTTTTACGATTCGCTTTGCCACAATAAATGTCCACGATTAACGGCTGAATTGGCATTCAGTAGGTAGTTAATTTTCATTATTAATTCTGTTGAACTACATAGGTATCATAAAAGTGGGAGAATACTGTTTATTATGTTGTTTACGGTTTTCTCGTAGTTCAAATAGGTATGTAATTAATATCGCATCGTTAGAACTAGAAAACTTTTTTTCATGGTTTTCTTCACACCTTGGACAAAATATACTACACTATCTATACTACTTTTAACAAAAGTATACTACATTATATTTCAGAACCAACGGTGTCTTTACTAGACCCTGAAGGTAGGTAAATATATTTAACTTTGTCCTCCAACTATCCCAACCGCATCTAACAAGAATGAGAAACGGCCTTACCAATGACCAATGTCCTTGGAGTGTTTCTTTCACGTCCCTCACGTCCCTGACACACAGCTACAGCAGAATACTAAATGGTATAAGTACATCATATTGTATTGTACCGACCTAAAAATTGTACGGACATTTGCTAGGCATGTTCTGTATAATTCTACTTAACTTGTCAAAAGCGGAATTATATTCAAAAATACATCAATTAAGTAGGTACCTACTGGGTTTGTCTATTGGATAGAAAGCAGGTTGTCCTTCAAATTGATCGGCTATGGTCATAATAATATAATGTGGATGTTACTATGGAAGTAGTTGAACTTCTTCATCAGTTTAATAAAAATAAATGCGTCAATCATATGGTTTCTAAATCATTAAAATTGAAAATACGAATTAATTTTGTGTTTCTTGGTGTAGTTTTTTTTCTTCATATTAATTTGCAATTTATATGAAATTTATTTTTATATTTATTCTTTTTATCAGAGATACTCAATGTATTGTATGTGTTTATTTGTTCATCACGTTTTTAAGTCACTAAGATTGGATTTTCCATAAATCACGGTCCATCGTTATCTCCGCAATGTGCATAAATAAACTATGCACATCTAAATTTTGCGCAACAAGCAATTGCTGTTATTATATCTCGATGTGCTTCACGGTTTCGGCGGCAGATTTCGTTTCCGTTGCGTTATAGAGCATGCGTAACTCGGAGTTACGTAAATCCATTGTTGCCTGCGTTTTAAATCGCAAATCGTCATAACAACGCTACAACGCTTGCCTATAACACATGCTAGGATTTTCTAGAGGAATTACTATTTATAGTCTTTAAACAAAGACATCGTTCCTTTAATCGTAAACAAGCCATGCATGTATCGCTTGCAAATCATTATCTACGCAACATCTTCCTGCGTTTTATTAAGATTTATTTTTTAATTTCTTCGAAATGCATATACAGAAAGGCACTAACGCAACGCAAAGTTTTTAAGTCCAACAAATACCTAAGTAAGTATTTAATAAACAAGGAATTTTCAGAAACACCCCAGGAAATATTTTGTTATTTTATTGGAATGGTTACAGCTATTCAGTGGAATATTCTGCAATGTATCCTTTTATTTAGTTTATCTCAGTCTTAGGTTCCAGGTGCTGAAATGTCTAAAATTATGAGTGATGTTGGCACAGTACAAAGTATTTTTTTCTGAAATGATGCAAAAATGTTAACTATGCCTACTTAAATAATTATTAAAAGCGTTTCCTTAACGCTGTGGTGTTTTCATTGCTGCGCGTCATTTTGGCGGTTTTTCACAGAAAAGGTTATCGTCATTAGCGGAGTTTATTGACACTAACAGAGTGCATTGCTCAGTTTGCGAGTTAAGACTATGAACTATTAAGACAGTTTATATTTTACATTGTTGACATTGTTCGTTCACACATATTTCATTCACATAATACGTGTGTCAGTATTCATTGGATTTTTATCTACTGCACCAAAATTCATAGGAAACAAAATATATTATTTTAATTTTAAAACTACAAACACCAAAGGGCAAATAACGACCGATCAATGGACCAGTAACCAGCAGCGGTAGGTACTAATTGAAATTCACAACGCGGAACCTCAGATTAAACTCGAGAACACATTTTCAATATTAGCAGATACCTACTTTTACAGTTAATTTTCAAATGAGAGGCGTGGGATGTATTTTAATGTCCTTTAAACCACCAAAGTAAGATTTTAATTTCTGTCGTAGGTCTTACCTGGGGGCACGGCAGTGCCCCCGCCAAGTCGAGCAAAAGCAAACTTGTGGAAGAAGCTAGAAGCCTAATTTTTTTTTCCCAAGAGAACGGAATGTGCCTAGCTATATCCAAAAATGTCATTTTCTTTGTACCTAAAGTTTGTGTACAATCGCCAGCCAGTTCATTAAATTTGTTGTTACTCACTCATCGATAATCAAAATTCTAAGATACTTTAAGCAGGCCTAAAAGCTTGAAATTTGGAATTTAGTTAGTATTTAGCTTATAAAGAAAGAAAAAAAAATTAAATCTTGGAATTTTAGACTTTCTCTTTATTTACTTTTTTGCTACTGTAACGGTGATCTGATCACCTACTAAAAGAAGCGAGACGCGAGACCGGCATTTCTTAACAAGTATTGTTTTGAGGTGATAACTGTTTAATAGTGAACAACTACAGCAAAATCAAGTGCGCTACTTTTTTCGAGAAACCTGGTACAACCTAGTGGGCACTGGGGACGTCACAGTCACATTACGAATGGTTTGCACGAGCCTTTCCAAACAGGAGCATTTTGGAATCGGTCGTAGGCGAAGGATTTGCACGAGTGGTCTTGACCACTTGTAATTTTGACATTTATAGCGTAAAAATGTCAAAGAAACCTTCGCGTTGATCGTCGTTCTGTTTCACGCTGCTTTTTATTTATATGTTGAAATTTACAAAAACTTTTGATAAATATATCATATTTTATGCGTAAAACAAAATTACTTATCGCCGACACGATGACGGTTTAAAAATTCGATGCAATGCGTCGGAACGCGAGCGGTGAGTTGGAAAACTACACGTTGTGTGTTTCGCTGACTCCCTCGTTGAAAAATAGCACTCCTGTTACATTTCTCTTAAATTCGCATTCGCATACATTTCTTACGCTGCTGCAAAAATTTTACACGGATGTGGATACTTTAATGGAAAGATGTCAAAGTGTGTTATTGACATTCTAAGTCAAGTAAAGCCTATTTAAAGGTATGGAAAAGCGATAAATTTAATTACTAGTTTAAGCCAACCTATATAGTTATTTTACGTAGGAGCAAAACCACTTTACCGGTAGTGTATAAATTGTTACTGGATTGTTTAGCTACGTCTCAAATTACTACTTATTACGAGTATATAAATTTCGACTATTAGAACAGTATCCGATAAGCGCAAACAATAATATACTTACGCAATTCAATTAATTGTACCGGACGTAGTAATTGTCCTAGTTCTTCAATCAACGTTTAATACTAATAAGCCAATGTTAAATATATTAGCTAATATTTGATGATACAATTTTTATTAATAAAAAACATCATCATCAGCAAACATGTAACGTCTTGCGCCAGTGTTTCTAGGCGAGCTTTATACTTCCATGTCTCTCTAAGGTGATAACGGAAGCGACATTATGAGCCAAGAGGCTTACCTCCGCCTGCCCTTGACGACCTCACAGCCAACCCCATTTGTATCGTAATCTGCCCACCGAGTCGTGAAGGTTACTACATTTTCTCAACTAGCTGTATCTCGCATCAAATGTTTTGTAATGTATACGGGTAGCAGACTGGCCTACTCCGATTCGTTTGGCCTACATTGCATTCTGTATCATGATAACTTACTCGCTTTGTTGATTTAACATTAAATACAGAAAATAGATGGGTTAATTACTTTTCAGCTTTGAAAATAATTGTTTCAGTAACGCTTTCTCACGATTTTATTAACGTAACCATTCTACAGAACGTAACTGCAGACTGCTGTTGCGTTGCAATTGCGATAACCGATGAGGAAATTTCAAACAAGCTCCAACGATTCCTTCCAAGATGAATTTTATTTGTTGCCTTTAAAAGAGATGGTAAATAGATGACCTCTAAATGAATTTATGGCTACCCTATTACTTTAATATGGCATACATGAATCTATTGGAAAGTAAACATCGACCCGACGACAATTTAAATTCTAAAATAGACTAAATTGATGTCGAGACTACGGATTGTAGTTTTATTATATTATCAGTTTTATCTTTTATTGTGAATACAATTACATACATAAGAATATAGGTACGTATATTTGGGACAATACTCTCTAATAACAGTAACGTCCCACGTTCAATATCAAATTGTTAGTATCTACTACTCGTATATATATTTTCTAGCGGTAAATTTGTCATGATGCGCGCCTGGCCCGAACTAACTATCTACCACCTAATCGAATATGAAAATTGAAAAATCAGAAATGAAAATGGGTAGAAATGCTCAGTATCAAAATGAGTTTTCGCTAATCAAGGAGAATTAGTAATGTTTTAGTTCTGACGAAGTTAAATCATTAAAAATTGTACATTTTCCATTTTAAATAAAAGCCTACTTCTTAATTAAGTACATATTGGATTTAAAAAGGCAAATCACAATGGCACAGTGAAAGTAAGTGGCTCTAACTAACGGTCCAGTCCTGACTGTGTCAGCCTGCCAGGCGCGTAATTCAAACAAGTCTTGCCGGAGCTCTGCGGAAATATTTAGCTGCTTTCCAACTTGTGAAATGGAATGAAAGGGATTATACTCGCAGTTATACCATTTATTGTTTGCTTTACTTTTATACATTTTTTTATTGATGTATAATTAAATTACCCACCTGTTGAAGAAAGAAAAAGTTTATACTACATAAATGTACGGCAATCTAGTAACCAACATGGACCACTGCGATACAAGCAGCGCTTAGTGCAGTGTCAAAAAGTATGTCTGTCTGTAGTTAATCTAAATTAGCTCCAAGGTAAAATAAATTGTAAACTTTTAATTATTATTTTTGGTGAGTAATTTTAATTTTAATGTCATTCCACGCCCCCTATCTAAAACGGTTTGATTTGACGACTATGAGGTATCATCTTACGTTTTAGTGTGAGTGTGTGCGCTGTGCGTCTTATTTGATAATTTATAAATGACAGAATAAAAAAACGCAGATCGCTTTAGTGTTTCGATTAGCCATATAGGTGTCAGCAAATTATACGACGAGTGTATTATTAGTAATTTCGTAACCGAGAAGCGAAGTTCTGGGTCAAATTCTCTTGTGCGTTGTGACATTCACAGAGTTTTGTTTTATAACTTGTATTTCATCATCGGACTGATCTGCCAAAGAACGTATCTCACAACGTAACAGTCTGTCAAGAGCACACCGAATTAGAATCTAGACTTTTTGTAACTACCTATGCTTATTCCTTTTTTTACATGACAATTTGGTGAAAGTTTTAGAAAGTATTCAGAATTTAAGCAGTAAACATGTTTCTTTGATATTTTTACACATATGATTGATCATTGACGTCTGTCAGGTAGATTTCATTTTAACCAGATTAATCTGCTTTCTGATAAAAGTAAAATGCAATCGGTTAAGATCAAATGTAAGTCAAAATGATTTTTACACAATTATTTTAGGTGTTAAATTAGGAAATATATAATAGATAAATATGTATACAGGGTGAGTTTTTATCCCCTACCCAAATTTTTTGAGCAAGTTCAGTCAATGATACTGAACTACTTTCTATAAAAAATGTATTGAAAATAGATAAAAATTTTTCGTCCTCCTATACAAAATCTGTTGGCCTGAGCGCCAATCTGTATGATAAGGCGAAATTGTTTTTATCGTTTTTCGTTAATTGTTTTTATGGAAAGTAGTTCAGTATCATGGACTGAACTTGCTCCAAAACTTTGGCTGGTGGTTAAAAAGTCAGCCGTAGAGCAAAAATATTTATTTCTATCACTTTCAACCAAAAATATATTACAATCTAGTCATGGTGATAGAGCATAAAGACAGACAGAAGCACCTCGTTCATATAGCTAAAAGAGCGTCGCCCTCGGCTAAAAATATGCCACCGGTTCAGTGCGCGCTTCCTCACAAAGAAAATGCGTATATACTGACCTCTAAATCGGGAAACACTTCGGAAATACTGTTTACGAAATCACTGGCAGATGGAACCAGAACCAGAACAGAAGTCCAGAATTTTCTTTGAAGATTTTTTTTTCAGGTGCAAGGTCACGATTTTATTTATTGTAATTTTTTTTAAAACCAAGAAATATAAAATAGAAACGTAAGTTATGTAGGTACACGTTCGTAAATAAGTTATGTACCTGAGAGTGCAACGTTTAAATTTACAAAATCTATAGGTATTCATAATATTTACAATATATTCGATGATTGTGATTTGATTATAGCTGTAATTTGCTTTTACAAAAATTATTGATGTCAAATCATTAACTTAAAGCTAAAGTTTAGTTTAGTAACTGAAAAAAATATAAAGTACCTAATTTAGTTTTAATTATTTATCAATGTTTGGACACGTAACAAGGTAAACGTTTAGTAATGCTGCCTCACATTCAGATTTTTTATTTATTTAACCTGTTTTGTCTTCCTCCTGGGCCAAGGGCTCCCCCAGATTTAGAATAGAAACTTAGAATACAAGTACAATAAACCTTACATTTATTTTTCTGTTATATGAATCAACTGTTGATAAGCCAACTGTCGTGAAGGCTGGCATCACGATGTCTCATACTTGTAAATATATTTAACACTAGCAACACTGAAAGGTGACGCTCCCGTCTTTATTAATGTCGCGCGGAAGAATCAGGTCATTACATGTTTTACGTGCATCAAAGTTAAGAGAAAAGTATTATAAAGTGAATTATTAAAGTTCGCCGCGTGCCTGCGAGCTGTGGCGAGCAACTTCTGTGAAAGCTAAGTATACAAGACGCCGAGCATTGTATTTAAACCTAAGCATAAGTTTCAGATTTAAGCGTTCTAGGCGAATCCTAGACAGACGCACATGTGTTTATCTTACATACTAATTCAATAACTAGATTGACCATGTATTAGCTTAAAGTAATAACTAAGGGCACATCGGAGTGGAGCTCCGACGCCAGATTCTTGTGATAGCTTAACTACTTGGTTCCAAATAGTTCTAGGCCTTTGTAAAGCAGGCAAGGTCTCTGTGAAGAGACTGATTTGCCAAAGAATATAAAAGCAGGCAAGGTCTCTGTGAAGAGACTGATTTGCCAAAGAATATAGAAGTAGACAAGGTCTCTGTAAGCGAGGCTGAGTTGTTCTATCTATACTATAGAAGTACTGGCCTTTGAGGCAGTAGACAAGATCTCTGTAGGAGATTCAGTTGTCATAGAATATAGCAGCAGGCGAGATCTCTGTGGGAGATTGAGTCGTCATGGAGTATAGCAGCAGGCAAGGTCTCTATGAGAGACTGATTTGTCACGGGATTTAGGTGTAGTGACCTCACACGTCACAGACAGGATCTCGGTGTGGAGACAGCAGGCAAGGTCTCTATGAGAGACTGATTTGTCACGGGATTTAGGTGTAGTGACCTCACACGTCACAGACAGGATCTCGGTGTGGAGACAGCAGGCAAGGTCTCTATGAGAGACTGATTTGTCACGGGATTTAGATGTAGTGACCTCACACGTCACAGACAGGATCTCTGTGTGGAGATTGAGTATGACGGACGTACATATTATAATTACTTACTTGCTCATGTTTACTTTACTTACTTATGTTCGCATAATGTTTCTTAGTAGCAAGCTTATTTAAAGTAACTTAACCTAAATGTAAAGCCCTTGTCGCTATCAATTATCGTACGATAGCTGACCTCATGTAAATCATGCCCGAATAATAAAGAGTGACTCAGTGTCTTGGTGTACTTAGAGGCACAAAGCTTATAAGTTCTTTAATATTACAGACGGTGTACAAAGGATAGCATGTCTGCAAGGACAGAAGTCCAACGATAGAATAATCTTCACAGAACCAGGGAAGGGGGACGCAGGAAGCGTTCCCAACTATAATCTTCGTCCCGCCGTGGAGTCAAGCGAAGCAGATCAGATGAGATAAGAACAAGGCCCACGGCGGTGCGACACCAAGCGTGTACGTTCGTTAGTATTGCAGCTGAAAATAAATGTTTTAGTACGACAGAGCATCAAGCTAGACATCGATTGTTCTGATTGAGAGGCCTGCCCGCCGTTCGACCTACATTGTGTTTGTCTATGACGATGTTGATTTTAATATGATATGACTTTGAAGCACTAGTGACCCGAAAATATGGCTTGAGTCTTTTTGTGCATTTCGGAGAAGGTAGGTATAGTTTTTGTCGATAGGTGCGCTGCGATTCGCTTGTCGAGGACCTTGGATTGGCGAGGCGACGGGTTGAAGGCCCGCTGACGCACATTAGCCGCGGAAGCGCCCCCGCCTTATTATAACAACTGGTAACCTCCTCGTTGTTTGTGAGATATGAACTCTTGAGGGCAATAATTCCGCATGTGACAATGACGTACGCTTTGAATAACATCAATGATTGTAGACAACGTCAAACCTGCAGATAGGCGTTAAAAAAGCGTCCACGTGGCTAGAGCAAAAAGTGTGTGACTGAGAGTTGGCACAAGCGCTGTTTCGTATAAGATTGGTTCTAGGGCGTTATTTAAAGAAGCGCGTGTGATGTGAATGTAGCACAAGTTCAGTGCGGCCACTGCGACGCAGGTCGACGAGATCAGGAATAAGGTTAATTACCCCAAGGCCGAGGGTGTGCCAACATTGAAGAGATTTCAAAGAAGTTTCGTTTGAGGAAATCAAATCTTGTTGACGTTGCGCCAAATGAGCTTGTTTACTTAACTTCTCGATATGATACTTGGTTGAATTACTGTTGTGAGTGGTAAATTACTGGAGATTTGCATTGTATTATTTTGATTACCTAAGGGACATTTTGGATTTTTAAATGCATGCATTTGAGTTTAACTTAAAAGGATGTTTTACAATGTTTATTTATGATGTTTTTACAGAACGAGTCGGCTTATCATCATAATCCCACTTGTAAAATTGTCCCTATCTATGTCACTGCCTTGCAATTTTGTAGTTCATTGAACAAAACGTTTAGTTGGCGTTCAAATAAAATATGATGTGTTGTAGTCGTCTGCGGCATCATGCATGGGTCATTCAACTGGCAAGTAGGTAGATAACTACAATCCTGTCCTGTGAACTTTTTGTAGTCGAGCCATCAGTACCTTTACAATCTATCTACTATGTCCTATAGGTACATATAGGTAAAACATCTATGTTACATTAATGCATCTCTGCTAAGTAAGGAGACTTTGATATACTTACAGGCTGACTTTTTATCCACCTACAAAATCCGTCTGGCTGAGCGTTGATTCGTAAGTATGGGAGGTCTTTTTTATCGATTGAGGAAAATTTTTTATCGATTTTTAATAACTTTTTTATAGAAAGTTGTTCAGTATCATGGACTGAACCTGCTCCAAAAATTTTGCAGGTGGATAATAAGTCAGCCTGCATATGTGTACATACATATACAATATCGACAGTATCAATTAATCTTATATAGATAGTAGGTAGCTACTTGAAGTATAGTAAAGAATAGATCGATAAAGATATGATTTGTTACATAGAAGTACGGAGTAAGTACTATTAGGTATTCTGTAATAGAAGATACTTTTATCGTAACTTTTGTGTCACATTCCTCACATCATGCTAAAAGTAAAATGTAATTTTGATGATAAATGTTTGGATGTGTCACGGAACATGGCACAAGTATGAATCATACTTTTGGATTGATGACCCGGCGGCTTCGTTAGTTTTGCATGGTCGAGTCAGGCAGGTCATCAATGTCGTCATCTGCCTAACTCAAATCTAACGGTATTGCTTAAATGCCGCTACTTAACATTTTAGTGTTAGAATTTTTTTAAAATTATAAACAATGCAATGTCGTTTCAAGTGTACAATACAAGAAAAACGGTTTAAACCACACCACGGTTTACATAGTGGTACGAGAAAACTTAGTTATGAACATTAACCAAAAAGTAAGAGTCTATCAAGGCACACGCCAAATATTATTTGTAATCATCATCATATTATTTGTAATATGCTAAACCATTTATAGGCTTTAGATTATGGTCATGAAGTAAAATAAAATAACTCTCCTTCAAAAGAAAAAACTGATAATTCAATTTCCATATTACCATCATTCGAATCGGAAATAGTTCAAGACATTTCAACACCTCAATAACATCTCCAAGTCTCTTAATTTTAATTTACGTATGAACAGTCAAGAAATAATTATTTGAAGTCTATATAATACAATTAGTAGTTGATAGTAACTATACATTTATACCTATTAACGTTTAAAATAAATGATGATTATTACGATAGAAACATATATGAATTTATTTCTGTGACTTGTAAATATCGTATTTGTAGGCAGGTTCTTTTTAGTAGACTGATTTTGCCTGCCTAGTAAGTAAAGGTCAGTATTTTATAGTTTCAAAAGGAATATAAAACTGAAGCGGGTCACCCGTCACATGCGGCATATGAAACGGTTGTAAGGTGGGTCAACATGCGAACAAGTGTAGCGCAACGTTACAAATGCAGTCAGTGCTTTAAAAGCAAAATTCAGAAAAAAAATTAAAATTAATCTTGAGAAACAGGCTATAAGTTGATTTTTTATAATAAAAATGACTAGCTTTTTCTATAATCTGACATGAATATTATTTTTGGTAAGTATGTTTGGTATTGCCAAAACTTAGTGATGACCTCTGGGTGTCTTGTCTATCGTCGGGCACTGATCCGTCTGCCTATCAGCTATTAATTTTATAAATGCAGTAAGTTAAGTAAATTTATTTTGTTTGGTAACTAGGGCATACCTTTCAAATAATTTATTTCAAATGGGGGCGGCACTGGCCCCCGAAAAATTCATGTATCCTATCCCCTACCTAACCATACATCCCCGGTCCAACTATACATGATACATCAATTTTAAATAAGTAGGTACTAGCTTTTCGGGCGTTGCACGGGCTGCAAGCAGCCCGCGGTTTTTCGTGCAGCTATTGAAGTTGGCTAAAGTACATGTCCAGTTGAGAAATTATGTAAAAAGCTACAGTCAGAAAAGGAAACATCAAAAAATGTGTGGGCTTTTGGATCTTGGAATCAAAATTTGTTTGCAGTTTTGAGTTCCGCGGGGTGATTTACCCCAGCATACAAAATTTCAGACCCCTTAGATGTTCCAGTAGGACGTTATGAACGAATTAAGTTGAAATTCTAAAATCCAGAGGCCATTTTGGATTCCAAAAGAAATGAGAAGACAGAGAAACAGATTTGGATTCCGCGATCCAAAACACCCTTGCATACTGAATTTCAGTCAAATCGGAGGAAGTCGATCATTGGCGGCCATGTTGGAAAATTAAAAAAAAAGCGCTCAGCGCTTGGTGCAGCTCAGCCTGCAGCCTCGCGGGGAGCTTAACCTTCGGCCTTCGGCCTCAGGCTTCGCTTAATGACTTGGGGGGGGGAGGTTCTGGGGGGGGGGGGCGCTCGGGCTCGGCCGTACCCCTTCCACAGGCTCTAGAGAAGCAAGGAACCGCCAAGCTTTTAAAGCTCTGTAATACCATATGGCAAACCGCAACATGGCCCAAAGATTGGACTCACTCCACCATCTTGCCACTTCACAAAAAGGGATCAACAAAAAAATGCGCGAATAATAGAACTATCGTCCTCATGGCGTATACAAGTAAAATCTTGCTACATATTATAAACAACAGGCTTCGATACTACCCTCAAGTTCAGGCAGGATTTGTGAAAGGTAAAGGGGCTCAAGAGCAGATTTTGAATATGAAGCTTATCGTCGAAAAATGTTACGAGTTTACCATCCCAGCAGTAATATGTTTCGTCGATTATCGAACTGCATTTGACTGTGTGAATTGGACCCATATGTGGCAAGTTCTAAATGAAATGGGAGTGCCCGCACATTTGATTGCTCTCATCAAAAACTTGTATGTTGCGGGTCATGCAAACGTCAAGATAGGCTCAACGAGATCAACTGAATTTCAGTTCGAGAAAGGAGTAAGGCAAGGATGCCTCATCTCTTCAATAATGTTTAATTTATATGGCGAGTATATCATGCGCAAAACATTGGAAGGATGGGATGGTGGTATCATTGTGGGAGGTCTGAAAATTTCAAATCTTCGTTACGCTGATGACACGGCTTTACTGACCGCCAGCGAATCAGATATGGTACAGCTAATGAGTCGGTTGGAACGCGTCAGTCAGGAGATGGGATTTATGATCAACCAGGCCAAAACTAAAATGATGATAGTCGACCGAGCCAATATTCTTGAGGACGTTCACCTACTCGGGCAATATGATATCGTGCAGCAATTTATATAGCTAGGCTCGAGCATATGTAACAAAGGTAGCTCAGAGGACGAAATCAAGCGAGCGACGCATCGGTATGGCGAAATTGGCGATGATGGGTCATATTTTATTAGTTGGGACTAGGAAAAGTATGGAAAGACCGTAACATACTGAAAAAGACTAAAATATATATGGTCAAAACATTAGTATTTCCCAGTTTCTTGTATGGCGTAGAAACCTGGACCATGAAGGCAGCTGATCGGCGCCGGATTGATGCTTTTAAGATGTGGTGCTGGAGATGCATGTTGCGAATACCCTGGACGGCACGCAGATAAAACATTTTCATCCTGAAGGAACTTAACATTGACCAGAGTCTCCTTAGTACCTGCCTCCAGCGAGTACTTCAATACTTTGGTCATATAGCCAGAAACCCTCCGATAACCTGGAGAAACTTATGGTGACCGGTAGGATGGAAGGAAAAAGATCGAGGGGCCGTAGCCCGATACGATGGTCTGGCCAAATAAAAGAACACCTGAAAACTAAGATCTCCAAGGCACTGGAACAGACAAAAGATCGCAACAAATGGAAGGTGATCGTTAGAAAGCTAGGTCGGGCACATCACGACGCTCAGCAGTGAGCAGACGACTGATGGAGGAGGAGGACCCCTTCCACATCAGGATCTGATGATCTTCAAGATGTCAGATTTTTCTGGTACTCACTGGAGCACCCTCTACACAACCATATATCAATCATTACCCCTGTCACCCCGGAACAGAGCAAACAATCATGTCAATCAGTGAATAGTTTTGTAGGTTTATATAAGTAGTATTATAATTCTTGTTTAAAGAACGATGCAAAAAGAAAAAATATAAGTACTTAAATAAGTAAGACATGGGATAAAGCTATTAGTAATAAGGTACAGTACAAATGTACGTATGTACATAATGAAATAAAATACCTAAATACATAACCTTAATTATTGATAAGTGGGTTAGTAAGTCAATGTTTTTTAAAACTATCAATGACGCATTTGTATAATTGATAGTTCATTGTTAACTTTAAACAGCCAAATATAATCAAGCACTTACAAATTTTTTAATTGTTTATACAATGGTCTTCCCTGCAATGTCAGCAAAATATTATGTAGGTACGTTGCTGTATATAAATCTAAAAAAATTAAAAATATTGATCCATTTCAAGTCGAAAATAAGATTCAGCGATAAAGATTTTTGTGCTCACGTCACATACGCTTTCGGTGGTATTCAGGTAGACACTAATAATAATGTTAGGTACTTATCCCATATTTATATTTAATACTAGCTGTGCCCGCGACTTCGTTCGCGTGGTTGTCGGAACGTAATGTTATATGGCCTAAAGCCTTCCTTTATAAATGGACTACCCAACAAAAAAAGAATTTTTCAAATCGGACCATTAGTTCCTGAGATTAGGGCGTTTAAACAAACAAACAAACAAAATCTTCCGCTTTATAATATTAGTATAGATAGTTACGTACATAACATAAACTTTGTAAATTTTTCATGCTGCTTTAATATTTTTAAATAACCTAATCTCAGCCTGCCTGATGCCGTCAAAGAATAAGAATAATTTATTTGCTCAAATACAGTACATAAGATGTGAATTGCATAATTAGTATCATGTATCCAACCTAAACTAAGGCATGCAAAATTATATGTAAGTAGTCAAATTAATAATCTATTAAAATATGATTTACATGGGTACAATTAAAAACACAATAAATTTTAATTAATACAATTTCATAAGTTCCAATATTATTTTTTCCGCTTACTGAAGTCTATATACTCCGATATAGAGTATAAGCAATGCTCTAGTAACCATTTTGTCAGTCCTTTTTTAAACGCTCTTCCTTTTAATGATTTAATGTTAGCTGGTAAGTAATTGAATAAGTAAATACACATGTTAAAAATATTTTTTTATACATATCCTTGTGGCATCTAGGCTGATATAGTCTATTCATGATATTAGGTCGAGTTACCCTCAAAATTACTTCGCTTCTTTTTTGCCAAAATTCCGGATGCGATTCTACAAATACGCAGATATCTCGAATGTAAAGGCATGGCAATGGTAATATGTTTAGTCTTTTGAACAATGGTATGCAACTATCATCAACCCATGCATTGCAAATAGCACGAATACATTTCTTTTGTACCATAAAGGCTTGTTCCTTGTGTACCGAATTGCCCCATATAACTAAACCGTAGCTAAGTATAGACGACACGTGTCCATGATATGCAGTAATTGAAGCTTCCACGGAGACGGTTTGCCTCAATCGTCTTAGTGCAAAAGCAAAGCGGTTTAATTTACTGCATAACTGGTCAATGTGTACAAATTCAAAGTAGTAAATGATAGTCGAATCCAGGAACTGGATATAATAGGCCGAAACGTTATGAATAGCTTTGTGTAAAATAAGCATACTAAAGCTGTCACTGTTTGGTGGGTAGGTAATTTAAAAAGTTTTCCTTCGTCTCTGCTTCCGAGTACGAATTTTCGATGCATGACTGTCATTTTCCGTGTACTAAGTACCTAACTCAAGTTCAGCTGTTGTCAGGATTTATAATCAAATAAATATATACGGACAAACTACGAACAATAATTCTCTAGAATCGTAATTAATCCCGAAAAATCATTCCACGCGATATGTACCGCGGCGGGCGGGCTTAAAATATGAACAGCGCGACGCGACAGTTCGCCGTGACACTCGAGTCGTGCGGTTGCGTCGCATGAAGTTTCCTTTGAGAATATTGCTGTGTTTTTGCGATAATCGCCGAGCAGTTGCCTGCTCGACCGACACGACGCGTACTTGACCTTGTCGCGACCAATCGCATGCATCTTTGTCTATGTGTGTGTTTGAGTGTTTCGTTGTAATTACTGTTAGTTTGTTTGCGTAAATGGAATCAGAATCGAAGCGGTGAATGTAGGAGCGTTAGATTTCTGGAGATTATATTTCGATGCGGACAAATCATACAGATTGAGCTAGCCCTAAAGTAAGTTCGAGACTTGTGTTATGGGTAGTAACTATTTATCAATCTGTGGTTATGGGATACCAGCCAGGGTCGTTACTGATGTAGATTTGACTATATCATATCTGATGCTGATGCAGATTTTTTCAAATCAATATCAGAGGATGCTGATGCTGATGTTGATAAATTACATAACTAAATAAAAATATTATTATTTATACTACTTACTTTGGGGCTAGCTCAATCTGTGAGATTTGTCCGTAATATATGTATTTATTTATTTAGATATTTATTTTACTATAAATGACGGAACAAGTGACAACGAGATTTAAATAATGGTCTATGATTGGTTAAAAGTCCACGTGACTGGCGCTAAGCCCCCCGCCTTTATATCATCGTTAAAAATAAGCATTAATTGTTGCGGATGCTGATGCTGATCTTAAGAACTAGATATTTGCAACAACCCTGAACCAACTCAACGATGCTATATTTTATAACAAATACATATATGTATAAGGTAGATAAACATCCAAAAAATGGTACGTTTATACTCAGTACCAGAAGTAGACCGTTTATTGCCATACAGTATAAATAAACTACAATTCCTCTGCGTGCTGGGGCTGCGACCTGGCTGTGGCTTAAGGTGAAATGGTAGCATAAGTGGCGCCTTCATTTGAAATAAATTGTTTAAAACTAAATATGGTGATATTAAAAAAAAATATTCGTATCAATGTCTAAAAAGACCTTCAAACTATTTTATGAATAACCTTTGAAATTATTACTAATAGTCCGTTTAGTTTTAAAACGGGTTTTTGCCAAAAGTGGTCACTTTTAAAACTAGACGGACTAACAATATTACTTTAGGTTATTCATAAAATAGTTTAAAGGTCTTTTTAGACATTGATACAAATCTAATTTTTAAATTATCACCATATTTAGTTTTAAACAATTTATTTCAAATGGTCGGTCAGGGGTGCCATTCCTTAACTACCTGTCCGGTAGTTTAATGGATATGTCATACGGGTACGCGGACCCGGCCTCCCGAGCTGCTATGGACTCACTCCTTATGTCTTCCGAGTCAGTAGTATCCCATAACCTTTTGTCCTATCCCAATCTTAATCAATCCTGTCCTTATCTATTTATATATCTCTCTATATGTTACTTTCTCCCTGCCTTCTTTTTCTTTGCCAATCCAAGGTCTGCCGTGCCGAAGGATGCGTGGCTAGGGGCGAGCCTAGTCTCAAGCGTGCCGATTTGCCCTGAGGTTGGGCGCCCTCAGAACAAGGCTAGCCTTCGCCTGACAAGGGGCTCTGTCAGGTGCGACCGTCTAATCCCCATTACTCGTGGGAACGCAATGATTCCAAAAAAATTAAGAAATCAGTATGGCGGCGACGCGGTTCGCAATCCGTCACGTCCTGTTTCCCGCAGGTGCGAAAAGCGGTCTTTGGACAGCCGCTTGGCTACTTTGAATATTAGAGGAGGATTGAATGGTAAAATAGATGAGGTGTATCAGATGATGAGTGAAAGAAAGATTGATGTCCTGTGTGTGAATGAGACGAAACGGAAAGGATGCGGAACCACTAAGTGTGGTTCTTTCACGGAATATTGGTCAGGAGTACCAGAAACCGCTAAAGGCTGTCAAGGAGTTGGCCTCATTCTTTCTAAAAGAATGGCAGAGTGTGTGAATGAGTACGAATTTGTAAGTTCAAGACTTGTCTGGATTAGAATGAAAGTTGGGTTGAATCGGATTTTTATATTGGGAGTGTATAAGTTTACAAAAGATGGCAAGCACGAGGGTGATGTGGAAAGAAGAGTGAATGCGGGTAACCAAGTGAATGGAGCGTTGCATTCCTTTATGACCAGCAGGAAGGTATCAGATAAGGCACGTCTTGCTGTTCATAAAGGAGTACTAATACCTACTTTAATGTACGGTAGTGAGAGTTGGGTATGGCAGAAAAAGCATGAAAGCAGAATAAATGCAGTTGAAATGCGAGCGCTGAGGAGTATGTGTGGTGTTACCTTGAAAGACCGAATAAGAAATGATGTTATAAGAGATCGGTGTGGAGTGAAAGAGGACGTAGTGACAAAAGTAGAACAAGGGATGTTAAGATGGTTTGGGCATTTAGAAAGGATGGATGAAAATAGATTAATAAAAAATATTTATAAGGTAAGTGTGAAAGGAAGAGCGGTACAGGGTCGACCTCGGCGAACGTTCTGCGATCAGATTGCAGACGTTCTGAAAAAGGGAGAGGTAAGAAGTACACGTAACCGAAGGGCATGTATGAAGAGGTTGATGAGTGTAGATGAAGCGAAAGAGGTCTGTCAAGATCGTAGAAAGTGGAGGTCCATAGTCTCTGCCTACCCCTGTGGGAAACAGGCGTGATAGTATGTATGTATGTATGTATTTCAAATGAGGGCGCCACTTATGCTACCACTTCACCTTAATATTGTTTTACTTTTTATTAAAATTTCATAGTCATAAAATTAAGTTACGTACCAATTAGTTGATTTTCTATTATTATCTATGTAGGTATATAGACGCCAATTTATTTTACTGACCCCGTCCGTCCGGCATTTCCCAGTGACAGATGGGGACTTCAGATTAACCTTCGATCATAGGATTTACCCGTACAGGCGTACGTTACCAGCACCAGCAGTAGTGACTCAAAAAACGGAGTATAGTTAACGTATCTAAATTCGGACCAAAAGAATTTTATCGCATTGTTTATTGTCACAAAATGGTGGATAAGGATAAAGACAGAGTTTAATATAATGAAAGGCAATATAAAATTACTAAGCCAACAGAATTGAATAAAGCTCTACAATGACCTGCCGCATTTCAGAAAAAAATATCTTAAAACACAATAGCCCACCGTTAAATACTAACTTAGGTATAAGTTACAGTAACCTGCTAAGTTTTGAAGCAACAATTGCTATTGTCTGCTTATTCTCATACTTAAATGTGTATTGTGAAGGCAGGTAGTTATACTCCGGAGGTAGAACCATCGACAGATTATACATTTATAACAACGTATAAAAATTTGAAATTTAATTCGTAGGAAGCGGACTATAACATTTAACTTTGAAATTTATGACGTTATTTGGATGTTATAGAATATGGATCGAACTTTAAGGTATCGGAGTTTAGTCAGATGTCCCACCCTGTGGTCCTACCCTATAGCTGTTGTTGAACGCTTTGTACATAAGTTAAATTATAATACTAATTTACGTCTTTGCGCATTGTAAGGCGAATATGTGTACACAAAGCCAAAGATAATATAATGACAAAGCGAAGCGGTCGCACGCAGGATTTGATGACTACGTTTTGCTAGTGTAGGTACCAACAGAAATCAGATCCTTATTCCTGACGGGCTGATCATATCAATTTAATAGAGATTAGGAGTTATTAGAAAATAATAAAATTAATTTACATACCATTACATATATACCTATCTCGATGTTAACTAACATGCATTTTTAAGACAATGTGGATTTCTACGCCTGCAGCACAGACCATCGTACTTACATATAGTAAAATATGCACATATAGCTTAGAGCTATAAATTGGGCGCCATCAAATATTCAAATCGAACAAGATATTTTGAATAAATTAGATGTTACCAAAAAAAAAAATGTTTTATTTTCCCGACCTATGTTCCCGTCACTTTGGCAAAGCAGTACTTAGCAAAATATAGTTAAAATAAAGATAACTCACCTCATATACATTTGGATGCCATACTTTAGTTAAAAACCTAATGGATGGTGGTGAATATGGGTAGTCCGGAGGGAATTTCATATGTGCCTGAAACAAAAAAAAACCAATATCAACTGTATGTAAATGAACAACTAGGTAAACTTAAACAATAAAATCAAATTAAAATCAGTATAATTTGTGTAAAGTTAATTTCTACAATATTTAAAAAGAAAGTTATCATACTTATAAAAAAATCAAATTCGAATTATTTAACACGTAAATTGATAGTTGTATGGTTTTAAGTAGAAATGACTAGAGATGTATCTACCTACCACTACCGATTAGTGGCCGACTTGTCGGAGAAGCCGACTATTCAGCTATATTTATAGTCAATGACTACTCTGCAAAAAGCACCGACTAGTCGGAGAAGCCGTATATTCACCTTTATTTATAGTCGGCGACTAGTCTGCAAAAAGTACCGACTAGTCGGGCATACCTATATTTTTTTAATTGACTTAGAATATAATCTAAAAATAGAAAGAAAGGAATAATAGACTACTCTCGTATTATAAAATTAAACCGATGATTACTAAATCTGTAATGTTTTGTTTCGTTCTCACACCAGGTTCTCACATGCATATCAAATATTGAAAAGAGAGATAAGACCAAAAGTACAGAATATATTTAAATCATAGTAGGTTTGGCATACAAACGACTGTTATTTTTTATTATTTATAAATATGAGGATTAATTAGTACTAAGTTTTGACCAAAAATAAATATATATAATAAATAATAGATATTAACTTAACTCGAAACAAATGATATACCTTAATATGTAATCTCCTGTTTATTATTTATTTAAGAATCATTCAAACACTAGGCATGTATTCATAACACTACAAATTTTAAGATTTTTTGAATAAATACTCTTTATAAAACTTAATAGTAAAATATTTAAATTGTCGAAATTCATGCTATTTTAATTTACATACTTATGATGATCGAAGCTTATGATATGAATTATTTGAAAACTTAAATATCTTCAAATGGTTTTTACACCACATTGTGTTTTGTGTACTGGATTCTATACGAAACGAATAAATTAGTATTATTAAAAAATATATACAATACATACTATAAATTATAATTTTTACAACGATAGGCTTGGGTGACCAATCAGTAAGCCCCGTTATCTAACGCACGCAAAATCACTATTTTAGCTTGCTTCCAAACTGATTGGGGGCAAGCTAATATAGAGATGTTGCTTCACATAAATTAGTCGATTCAACAAAATAAAATTCTTCTTATTGAATAAATGCTCTTGAGATAACTCATTCATTGCATCTATTTGATCGGATAGCAGGGCGACAATAAGAATTATTGAATAGTACAGAGACGACTTACGAGGTAGGTGGTATATTTTTCTTTTTCATGTCTTTTAATATTAATCACTATAGCAGAGCTCTGTTAAGTATGAATCAGATCTTTTGATAAGTCAAGTCAAGAATACTGTGTGTTTTTTGAAAAATCACTGTAAATATACAATGTTAGTTTATTTCTCAAAAATTTTACTTTTTGGCTCGATAGAAAAAAATCACAAACATACCTCTAACCGGTACCGGTTATACCCTATAACCGATATGAATGAAGAATCAACCCCAGACGTCAAATAAGCTATCGTTTAATCGAGTTATATAACCAGTCATAAGATGTAATTTCACCAAATATTAAACCTAAAATGCAGCCTGTTTTTGGGAAAATAAAAAAAAAGAAATATAGTTTTTATTTTTTTTCTCCTGAACTGCTAAACCGATGTTTTTGTGATCTGTATCTATTATGTAAACAAACTAGATTTATCACTGAAAAAAAATTGATGCCCAAATATTTTATTACTTAAGTGGTAAGTAAATATTTGACTTTTAATTTTTTAATAATTTTTTTAAATATATTTCTGAGATAGGGACACCCACCAATTTTAGTTATTTTATGAATAAACTAATAAGCTATAGCAATTATATTTTTGTAAAATATTTACTTGGATCAACAGGGTGAAAATATCTTATATGTATGTGTAGATGAGTCAATGCTGGGTTAATATTTGGTGAAATTACATCTCATAATAGTCAAATAACAGGGCTCTATCTCTTGAACCGTAATAGATTATTACCGCTATAACAACATATACTAAAAATTAAATATTTTTTTCAATTTATTTATTGCTTTTCATATTGTACATAAAATATATTACACTACACTACATAGTCAATTCATTAGTTAGTTGGTACAACATGAACCCTGATAGGGCATCGCAACAAATAAAGTTGTAAATTAAAGGGGGTCATCATACAAGAAACGTAAATTCATAATGGCATTAACTAGATACTTTTATAGAATAAAATATACTGCTATAGCCAATTGTACACAGGAACGGAACCCTTCATGTACGAGTCCGACTCGCACTTAAACAATAAAACAGACTAAAGCTGTACTACTGACTTTTAGTTTTTAAACTCCCTAGAAGACAGAAGATATAAAACTACTTTATTCAGAAGTGTCTCCTATTACGCTTTAAAATGAAGTTTTATAATTGAGTTGGCGTATACCATTATACAGAAACAAGTATCGAACGATACCATAATAACACTTAAAGCTGTAGTAAGTAAGTGATCACATGCAAAATACAGCCTTTATACAGCTTAAACGATTAAACTATCTTTAAGTGTCAACACTTAAAGTTGTATCGTTGAGTTTTTAGATTCTGTTTTGGCAACATAAGTTTATGTGGATCCCTTAATACAGATTTTATACAACTCTAGCTGAATAATAACTCAAAAATTTGTCTTATAAAGATAAAATAATCTTTTGACACCTTTGTCTTTAAAAGAAGTTTAAGTTCATGAGCCGATTAATTGATGTTGAAAACGCTTGCATGCTGCTTGGGTAGTATTTTACAATATGTTAAAACTTCTAACTCGTATCATCATCAGGTCCTTTTTTAGTCTCTATTGCAGAAGCACGACTCTTTCTGTACTACCTGAGCCATATATTGGCAGTCAGAGGATTTGGCCTACACACTGCATGCTGGCCAGATGGGTTGGAGAGGTCTCATTGATGTTTATAAGCTTTATTATTGTTTAGCTTGTGATTCCTAAAAGACGCCTTCTACGACATCCACGTGAAGACTTGGAGTGGTCGTATTCTACTCTGCCGGGAACCACACGGCTTAGGAATACCCCAGTATGCTTTTATTGCCTAGCTTCATTTGAATTATGTATGGATTTGGGGAACTATTACAATACAATAAGAGTCATAGTATATCCTTCTTTATCTTTATATTGCATGAGCATGCCCTTATCATAGCTACAAATATTAGTTCAACTTATACATATAAAAACTTTTTATTGAAATTGGGCCAATAAAGATAACTTTTTAGACTTAAAATACTTACTAGTTCATGTAGGTTCTTTTAAAAATGGTGATAAAGATTGTCAAGCCCAAATAATGTTAGTCCTGAAACAGTTCTTACCTTGAAATATCCACCTTGGTAAAGTGTGTCTGGTGGTCCAAAAATTGCCACTTCCCATTCAAATAAATTGTCCTCTCCTAACAACTTCACCCGGAATCCTTCCACAGGTTCTTCCTGAAGACTTTTGTATTCTAAGGCCAAAGCCCTTAGGGCAGAACTACTCGGTACTGTATTAGACATTGTCAATAAAAAATTTCTAATCTAAACTACAACAAAACTAAAATCACTGTAAGATTCTATTGACATAACACTGCGGAACTCTCCTCGCGGTCCACGTATTCACGAGGCATTTCAACTCGAGTCACAATAACAACGAACAACGAATTTAGGTAAACATAACGCCGATGTAGCTCACAGATTATTTTATTATTCACACACTTCAAACGCCAATACCGAGGAAGTAATAAACGTTGAAAAATGGAAGAATAGTCCAAACTACACGGAGATTAATTCTGCAATGAGAAAGCAAAAGCAAAGCAACTGTCCAAACAATCGCGACTCCAAGGAAAACGGCTGGCTGGCGTGACCGTACAGTACAGCTACTGCCTCTTGCTTGCCTGAGTTGCCCGACCGAATATTGTAGAACAGCTGTTTAGTTATTTCCGTGCTTGATTGCGCAGCGGGTGACGCACACGGCCATAACTATCGACTTTTAATACTAGCATCGCCATCTGTCAGAATTTATGAAAAAAACAGTTACGCTAAGACGAAAACTAGATGGCGTCATGTGTCAGCGCCGTTAGTTGTTTAAGACTTAAATGTATAGATGGCAATGTGTACGTTGGAGTTAATTTACCTGACCAATACTAGATGGTGTTTCGTTCTTCAGTTTACATCGATGAAGTATAGATGGCGTTATCTGTCAACTTGACTTGTAATTCGATACAAATAAACTAGATGGCGTTACATACCTGTTTCAAAAATATTTTACTTTAAAAATCGGAAACCTACAACGATACGAAGACAATCGATTCACTCACAGCATAAGCCGCACTGGACTGTACCTGCATCCAAGTTCCTCTGAATTTTTAACTAGAAAAATCTATCTCATTTATGAAAAATTACTACAATCTGCTATCGATGAAAAAAACATTGAAAAAGAAACCCGTGCTCCAGATGGCTCGGAAAATCGTAGATTATAATATGTTTGTAAATAACATTTGCGCCTGCACCTGATGCTGATAATCTAAATTTTGCTCCCGCTTCCACCACGCACACAAATTTACTCTAGCCGAAGCGAGACAGCGAGCCATGCGGGGTGGGACGATCGTGGCGGGTCAATGAGGCTGTTTACGCGTTTCTGGTTTTTGAGGTATTTTTCGTTTTACAAAGAAAAATAAGACATATGATGACTGCCTTATGTTAAATACAATTATAATCCAAAGTTACAAGCCTAATTTATTGTATTTCTTGTAATTTTCATTTTAATATAATTCTGAGGTGATTTGGAGGAAACTTCGCAATTTTCTTCTATTTTTAAGCAATCGTGTTTTTGAAACAATAGGTGTAATGTACCTAGGTAGGAATAGAGTTAGTCCTGAACTTTGCTGTATAGCGCAGACTATCCCACGGTACATGTCCTCAATTTCTCTGCACTCTACCTCTTACCTCATATAATCGATAGGGCGACGACAGTGAAATACCCTGGTTAATGACATCACTATGGCTTATTTACCGTAGGTACGGGTTAACCCTGAACCGTATGAGAACTTAATCGCTTAGTCGATTGCTTGGCTTGCAGTGTCATTGAGTGAAAAGTAGTTTCATGAAGCAAACATATTCGGCGTGGTCATCAGGTAATGTTACGTTGTTATGTTGTTAATTCTATATCTTCCTGAAAGGCCGGTAACGCTTGATACCAAGATTTCCTAGTTCAACCACAAAGACTTGAATAAAATCCATATCGATATTCCTGCATATGATATCTAGTCAGGATTACTAATCAAACTTGCTGAATTTGCACGCTGCTGAAAGCAGGAGTGCGTAAAGGTACTTAATAGCGGCTTCATCACCCTGTAAAGTAAATCATACATATCGTCATATTAAGCACTACAGGCTTGGGTGGGACTTGGTCTAGTAAAGCAAATCTCTCCAGCCAATTATGTCTGGTTTTTCCTGGTCAATTCCATACCTACTTCGAACACCTTTGCGTCTTGTTGTACTCCATCCAGCAATCTGAATTTTGATCTGCCAGGGGGCTGTTTTCCCGCTGGGTTTACCATTTAGGGGGTACTTGGAAGCTCTATCGTCCTTCATTAGCTCTACGTGACCGGAAATCATCAATAGTAAATTACCGCCTTGTTATTATCTTGCCTACGTAATAATTTAGCTTCGTTTTTTCACCATTTCTTATAATTTAATTTCACTTCCGGAATCACCGAAATCTACCGCCTGATCTAAGTTGGGTTTCAGAATAATAAATAACAGTACAGTAAGACAGCCTGAGTTGGATAGCCTCCGAGGCAGATAATGGAACACCCACGACATTAGCAGTGGGTGTCATAGATCTATCAAAATTACAGATAGGCGAAACGGAATTTCATTCCCGTTATTTGGTTCCGTTTCACAGGATTTAAAATTAAGTAAATTATAAATTATAATCCGGTCATAGGCTACTTGCTTTTGCTAGAGTCACACCTCATCGTCACTACATGGTCTTTCGAAAATATTCATCTATGATATGTAATTCACATATTTTCGCGAATACGAGAAAATCTCGTTGTGTGAATGTGTATCTGTGTGTCTGTGGCATCGTAGCTCCTAAACGAATAGACCGATAACATTGTGTTTTTGTATCGAAATCTTGTCTGTCGAGATGGTTCTTAGCTATGTTTAATGAAAATTGGTTCAGCCGTTTGAAATGGGGGTGAACGCAAAAGTCAAGGTTTTTTTTAAATTTGTCTGGTTAATAAAATTGCGTAACTATATATGTTAGTATTATGTTAGATCAACGCGGTGCCTTCAGAAACACGGCTCCAACCAGATTATTTTATGACTAAATTATACTAGTTAGGTGGCTACTTTTCAATCAAAGTTAGAAAAATAAGTAACAGATTAGACAGCTAATTTCAATATTTAAAATTTTTAAAAGTTATTTTTTTTTACCAAGCTGTACCTTCGTTGGACGTTCTTTGTCGTTTAAGTTGAAAGTTCTAAAAGGTACATATCTGAGCGAGCACAATGACAAAAATTTCTTTAGACCTAACTTGTAGATCTGACAAGCTCGAATAATTTCTTTTGATTAATGAACACATTTGTGCTCGGTGCACCAGCAACTGAACCAGACAATCGAGCAGTGGGCGCGTGATTCAGGCGTCGCCCACCCGTGGGCCGAGCCTTGTAAGGCGACGGTCTTGTGCAACCCACGTCCGACAGCCTTCCGATGCGGTAAAGCTGCTCGATGAAAGGACCGTTCAGCAGAATTTTACGGTTTTAAAATGATATTGCAACTATCATTTTAATATTGGTTTTAGTCTCACGAAAGCCCTGGGTTTTAAACGCAAATAAGTATGCTTAGTTTTGTCGCTGACAGTACAGAGTTGATAAAAAAAAACGGGCAAGTGCGAGTCGGCCTCGTACAGTCACTGGAAACAATTTTCAAAAAGTATGCTTTCCAGTGGAATTTGAACTCACAACCTCCGGATCACAAGGCAAGCCTTTACCACTGGACCACGGATGCAGTCAATACTGTCGCTCGTCTGTTAGAGCTAAATCGCGGCGTGCACTGTCAAAAAATTAAAATACAGGAATCGAGGGACTAAAAAAATTGTATGAGGTAGAGTCGTAAATGACATGCATGACAAAGTTTCTACAACAGATTTGGACGCACGAATACATGTGAATTACGTAGGTGTGTTCCTCAGTGTGTTCGTGTGTACTAAACTATTTAATCATTCAACAGAAATAAGTATTAAATAGAGCATCTCATTATAACCTTGAGAGAACGTTGATTCATTTGTTTGTTTGTTACTGTATTTAACAAGAAAATGATGAAGTCATTCTGTATCTGAGGTCAAATAAAAAATAAATTGTTAATTAATGTGAAAATGTCCAACAAAAAATCGGGTTAAAATGTGAATAAATACTTATATCCATTACTTAAAGTAAAACAGGTACGTTTGAATGGAGGCTTCGCCGCTGCAAGTCTTGCCAAATTGGTATGTAAATATCTGTGCCACATATAGTTTATAGCTTAGCTATTGATGTCATCTATATTGTAATTTAACATAGTCCCATTTAAATACTTACACATATCTCCTAGTATATTTTTCATATATTGTATCGTTGATTTAGTATCCTATAACACAAGTTTAAAAACTTACTTTGGGGCTAGCTCAATCAGTGTGATTTGTCTTTATATATTTATTTATTATTATTATTATTTATTGGTAAGTTACTATACCTACAGTACCTACCTAAATTGAGAACGTGAAGCTTTTCTTTGCACATTTGCGAAAAACGGCCACTTTTGGCAAATAAGCGAAGAAAAGTTTCACGTTCTCATTTTAAATTACTGTAAACAGTAGTTAAGATGGTTTGAAGGGTTATCTAGGGCTTGGTAGAGACGAAATTTTAAACGATATCTCCGTTTTCCTGCAAATAATTTATTTCAAATGCTTTCAAATGGGGGTGGGCACTGGAGTGCCGCCCCCATTTGAAAGCATTTATAGCTTTTTAAGGCCATACTTAAATATACCGGGATCCATCCCGGTATATTTAAGTATGGCCTTAAAAAGCTATAAATAGAAATACTATTAAGGATTTCTCTACGCTGAGATGAGAGAGAGACTATTTACAATTTAAATAAGTACTTAAAAATAAAATATAAATTTAAAACTTACAAATAAAAAACGTCGTGCAGTTTTAGTTAGTTTTTATTATGGAAAGTTGTTGCATCAAATAATGTTTTCAGAAAATTAAAGTAAAAAAAAAAGGAGCACTTAGATATTTATTAGTTACTATGTAAATTCAATTCAATTCAATTCAAAAATATCTTTATTATCATAGGATATTTATAATATCTCTTAATAATAGTCACTTTGTTTTGTTTTGCACAAATGTTGACGTCAAATCGTTACTTAAAGCTAAGTTTACGCCGCTTCCTAGGCGCAAGTGCAGAAGAAGCGGCAACAAACTGCACTGCACGTTTCCTCCAAAGACGTCAACTAACAAACTAAAAACTTAAAATTAGTTATATAGATGATAATAAATATCTACCTACATGGCTATAATGTCAATGAAATGCGACTTTGCTAATTATTATTTGATATTTAAGCGACTCTACATTACATTGTCAGGGTAGAAATATTTAATAATGAAGATTGCTGATAGTAGGTACAAAATCACAAAGATTCTCTGAACTCAGTTTACAGTAAAAAAAACAGTCGGATACTCCTAATAAGTATTTCCTAGAGTTCAAATTATCTCGAAGTTGGCCGGCCGCGTTCATATATATAAAAACCGATCAAGTGCGAGTCGGATTCGTACATGAAGGGTTATGGTAACCATACCATACCAACTAGGTAAATGTTCGTTATTATGGTTTCGTACCCAAAGGGTGCCAAAGGGACCCTATTACTGAGACTCCGCTGTCTGTCCGTCTGTCTGTCACAGGGCTCTATCTCTTGAACCGTAATACTTGAAATTGTCACCGATTATGTATAACTGTAGCCGCTATACAAAAAACACTAAAAATAAGATAAGGTTAAAAATTATAGGGGGTCGTCATAGAAAATGCGTGTTTTTTAGCGTTTTAAAACTTGTATGGAGGTACGCAACCCTTCATGTACGAATCCGACTCGCACATGATCGGTTTTCATATAAGTATGTATTTGTTTAATCTACAATACGATGGTTTTGTATGTACTGATTCGTCAGATCCGTTGAAGCAAGAAATTAAATTGATGTCGAAAAAAGGAGACTACATCCATGCGGACATTACATTTCTTTTAAGAAAGTTACTTACTTACTTAGTTTAAGATATGCGACGTGAAAATTAAACATCTGAGAAAACCCCGGCGTAGTCCGTAGTTGGATATCGAAATATAAAAAATAATTTTTGACTTTCCATACATACTCGGATCAGCTGATCGGTCAACTTGTATGGGAGGCCAAAAATTATTTTTAATATTTCGATATATGTTCCTTGGGGAAAGTTGTTCAGTATCATGGACTAAATCCACCCTTAAAATATTTTCAGCATATTTTGTTAGACCCTGTATAAAAAAACAAATTAGGTGAAAAAACAAAGAAGTACATAAGCTATGAAATATTTATTTCGTTGAACCTTGACCTATAACACCTGTAATAAAATTTCTAACTAAAAGTATACTCAGTTTAGTACTGTGGATTATCATCATCCACAGTACTTCTTCTGCCGTATCCTTCTGCCACTCTTATGTGGGGTCGGCACAGCAAGTCAGTTTTTTCCATCTTGCTCTATCATCCACAGTACTAAATTGAGTAATAAACTAATTAAGTACATATATTCAAATCTATCTCTCCCGAATGTAAGTAAACGTCACGTAATCAAGTAATTAGGAAGTAATGTGCATCTAATTGTTATCACAAGACGATAATTAAATTGTTTAATTTATTGTGTAACTAACTTCTGATTATGTAGTGGCGTCATCTCGGTTATTGCTCTTTATAACACTATTGTGCGACATATCTGCATCTAATTGCGTCTTGAAGACAATTTCTTTACCTGCTGCTACCTAAAAGCATCTGCCATCTGGTCTAATAACCAGGACCAACGGCCATGGCCTATGCATGGAGGAGCTCAAAATAAGTGCCACATTGCAGTCGTATAAGTATCGGTGCATTACACGTAACTTTTTCGCAGGTGCAGATCAGATTGTTAAAATCGAAGATTTTATCTTAATGATCTACACTATAATAACCATATCCATTTTTCTGAATAACATATCCACACGACTATAGGGGTGCTATTATATTTTTACATAAGTTTCATTCCGTTTTTTTATTTTATTATAAGACGTGACGTAAATAGATATTCGTAGGTATCGTATTGATTATTCACTGGTCTCCTTGAAGCATACGGCATCAACGTTGGCAGCTTTTACACCATTTTTGGTATGAATGAGTCTGATATCGAGATGTAAGCGTTTACGTGTCACGAAGGTCTGATGGCTGTGGGCGACGCGTCGCGGCGTCAAGGTGTACCGGGGGGCGCCGGCGCAGCTCAGAATCCGCGAGACCGTGCCAAGCAGCGCGCGCGCACGCTCCCGACCGACACGAACGACTCTCGCGATCATTCCAATACATGGCAATTGTTTGACTATTATTATGTGAAAATATTCGCTGTAGGACTCGTATTTAAACATATTTAATCGTAATTTAAGAATCTCATATTTATTAAGCATTTAGTTCCGTTATTTATTAGGGCTTCAAAATGACGATAAAAAATAAAAAGACTAAACAATCAAAATCCTCCGAAGTGACTTCAAGTAGTGCGTCGACTAGTGTACAGAAAACCAGCACCTCCACCTCCGTGCAGCAGAGCAGCAACACCTTGCAGAAGGTCAGCTCCGGCAAGAAGGTGCGCTACATCGACGTAAAGGTGGAGGAAGATGACCCGCTTATGATAACTGACGTAACCGATCACGCTTCGATAAGCGGCTCTACCATTTCCGAGCACTACAACAGCCACCCGCATTACATTATTACAGAAGCTCCATCTATAACCGACTTGTCTCAGACAAGATCGCAAGAACTCCAAGTAAGTGACATGTCTAAAGCAACAACTGGTGAGTTTGTTTCGTCCTCTGTTTTGCAAGAATCTTCTTCATCATCGCACCAGCAAAATTCTAAGAGCGAGGCGTTTCAGACATCATCCCAGACTATTCACCATTCAGGTTCTAATCATAGTCAATCATTTGATAGAACCATGGATTCAACGTCCGCCAATAAAACTCTTGACACAGCATTTATTGAAAAATCGGTAGGGAACGTCGTCCATGCAAATCCTGGATTTGTGTCGAGATCTGATAAGGCTAATATTACAAATGATTTTTTACAATCAGAACGTCAGGACGTGACCCGTAATCAGGTGGCTCAAAAATCGACTGCTACAACAACGAAAAAGTTGATCAACGGTAAAATTGTCAATGTTAAAGACACTAACAAACGCGAGAAAGTAACTCATCGAAATTCACCAGTGACTTCAAACCGAGTCCAAACTGTTAAATCAGACACAGCAAACTTTTATGGAGGTGAAGGAAGTCTTGACAAAAACTTGAAAACAAAAGAATACTCTAGCACTACACAATCAAGTGAGGCTAAGAGTAGCAGTGTTACAAAATCGTCATCTTCATCATACGTTGTCGAAATAGTAGACGGCAAGGAAAGAATAATTGACAGTTCAAAGAGGGAATGGGGTGATGCTAAAGAAAATGCTTCTAAGGAATCCTATGCTAGCGTTAGTGGAACAGATATTAAATCTCAATCGGTTCACAACGTACAAAACTATGATATGAAATCTAATTATGATACAGGAAAAGACGGCAAAAAGCCAACAAGTGAAATGGTAGTCAAAGAGGATTCTAAATTAATTAAAGATGGAAATCAAGTTACTAGTCATCAGAGTATTATTTCAGAAAAGGATAATACGAAACATCAACAGTTTATTTCTACTCAAGGTCAACTTATATCTGATGACCAATATACAATGGTATCTTCAAAAGATTCCAACATTGTGCCGACCAACCTTCAGAGTAATAAGGATACTATTAAAAGTGTGACTTCAAATACTCAAACTAAAGATGACAGGAAAACTGTTGTTTCAGATACAAATATAAATAAACAACAATTTGCTTCCACTAAAGATCAGTATGTTTCCCACGATCAATATTCAACTACCACTTCAAAAGACTTCAAAACCGTACAAAACACCCAAGATACCTTAAAAAATGTGACTTCAAGTACACAGCTTGTTGATGATAGAAGACGTAATGCAAATGTAACTAACTCATCAAATTTCTATGGATATGATTCTACTATAAAAGATGAATTGAGGAAAGTTGGTGATATTTTGCGAGTTCCTAATACGGAAAATATTAATTTTTCAACTAAAATACTAAAAAGTAATACCAGTAGTGCTGAACAGGCATCGACTTCATCTTATGTATTTGAAGTTGTTGATGGGCAGCAAAGAATAGTCGATAGTTCTCATCGGGAATGGGGAGATACTAAAGATCATTCAACTTACGAAAAAAGTCACAACGTAAGTGGGACAAATATAAAACCTCAACACGAATATTCTCGTCATGTGCTAGATAAAGAATCTCATTATGACACTGGCAAAGATGGAGTGCCAACCAGTTCAAATCAGTTAACTGAAGAATCTGTTTTATACAAGGACGGCAAAGAAATTGCTTCAACAAGAAATGTTTATGAAGGAGACTTTACAAAGAAAAAGGCTATAACTGAACGAGACACAATAGTCCAAGATGATGTACTCAATAAGCGCATAGAAAATACTTCTATAGATAAAAGTATATACTCTACTACGCAAGACTCTAAAACAGACATTCAGTCACACAAAACAGATACTAGTGATGTGACAAAGACAACTGATTTTTTGGTAACCGAAAAGCAAAATTTGGACAAACAGACCAAGGAATCCACTTCTAAATCAACATCTCAAACAAAAGACACCTTAACAACTTATGAAAGAAGTACTGGAACTTGGAATGGAAAATTCACTTATGAGACAGATGAGGGCAGACCTAAAAAACCGAAACAAGTGTCACCATTTGGAAAACCTGAACAACCAAGACACCATTTGAAACGGCAAGATACGGAAGAAAACATAATTTTATCATCCCGTGATATCAAGGATTTTACATCTATCAGCGATCTACGTAAAATCATAGAGACGTCGCAATTTAAAAAAGATGTTAAAGTTAGTGACAAAAACATAGTCATTAAAAGAAACATTGACGACCGTGTCCTAAAAGAAATTATTGACACGGTTAAAAAATATCCTTTCAAGAGGATAGAAAAAGTTAGCTTTGGCACAAAAATTAATGAAGACGTTAAAGACCTGTATGAAGGCATAGATACTGAAGAAACTACTGTTCTGACGACAACTAGTGGTGATATTACGAAGAAATCATTTGAAGTAGAAAAGAATAGAAGTCAAATAGAGGTGACTCGTTATATCACTGAAAACGGTATAACCAGGAAAGAAACGACGTACGAAGATGCAAAAGAAGATGAGAAAGTCCGAACAAACGTTTTCGTCGACAAGAGCGCGTTAGACCTCAAAAACTTGGTAAGTAAAAACATCCGCAGATTTGTATTGCTCTTTACTTATTTCCATATTATTTTTAACAAATTATAAAATTTTTAGACCGATGTCCACACGACGAAATACGATGAAATTCGGGAATACGATGTGGTTGATCGTGCCATTACCGACACCAGAGAGGACACCACCGTCCGCACCGTCTACGATGAGACCATCATCGACGACAGGAAAACAGTGCGCGACGACAGGACCACGACCCAGGAGACCGTCATCATAGATGAGAGAAGACCCAAGCATGGCGGCCCCAAGAAACCAGAGAAGACAGTCGTCACAGAACAATGCATCTGCGAAATCTGTACTTGTGGGTGAGTCATCCTTTAACTTATCAATATTTATAGGAAAATTTAAGCAGTTCATCAAAATCAAAGGCATCAATAATCAATCAATAAATTCACATGCTGACAATGAAGATGCAAAAGAAACTCTACCCAAAGTACGAAATATAGCCTAATGACAGTAGCATCATTTGTACACCTGTATTTATAATCACACCTTTATGAAGGGTAAACCGAATGATGTTGATGTTATCACGCACATGTCATTGATTACTTTTAGTTCCCAGTGGAAAACCGTTGCTTTGGCCATATCGTAATTTAGTAGCGGTCACTAATGGACCCTCATTGTGTGGTGACCGTTGCCTATTCAAGCTAGTTATAAATTGATGAACATAATGGTAGGTACGGTCAATAAACGAAGGCGAAGTGAGCATTTATAGATATAAATATAGATGTCTTCTATTACTTACCCAGGTAGGTAAATAAATGCATTAAAATTGTATTTCCGCAAGGTAGTCGACGATGCGTCAGAAGTGATCTGCATCTAATGTAAGGAAAATGTGTTCATACAACGTGATTTGTGAATTAAAAATGACACAACTTAGGTATGAAGGATTTCTAAGCAAAGCAGGCAGGCTGCATAAAAGAATATGAAATGGTTTCTTTTTAGCACATAAACAATTTTAAAACGTTATAAATACAAGTTAGCCTTTATTGATCTATGTGCAAGTACAGCAAATAAGTAAAAATTTTCCAACAGAACTACAGTCGATAGTATATTATACTCGTAGTCGTAGTTTGTTTCATGAGTTCATGACACACATGAAATTAATGTCTTAGATAATGGTGTTCTTATCACGACAAGGTGTTGCGATTCTGATAATAAATATTTAGACAATATACTTGACCTCGATTTGTTTTTGACAAAACGGTAACAGGTGTGCATTTATGGACTTAAATATGGTAGGATAATAATTTGCTTTACTTTACTTATCGTTCATAGTCTGTAACTGTAATAACTTAGAAGTTGTCATCTAGATATACTTAGTAGGAAAAATTAGAACCAATAGGTTTTACCTAAAATGCAAAAAAAATATTAACGTACATAATTACCATAGACCGCTCATCTGATTACTGACTAGGGTAATGCGAGCAAGATTCTGCTGAAGATAATGTGATCACTCCAAAGAGTTTAATTTTATATACATTTTTATACCTAAGTATTTTGATGTCCTTAAAATGTTTAAGGACATCAAAATACTATTGTTTATAACAAAAAATTATAACTTCACAGCTTGAGAGCTGTGAAGTTTTTTTGCAACGCCCGTAAAATCGGTCACATGCGTAAAGAATTCACGTGACTTTGTAATAGTTAAACTATTAATCGTTGAACAATTTCCTTTCTTTTTACAAAAATACGGGGCTATTGGGTATATCTATGCCATTATAATTTCATTTATAGACATGATGTTTTTTAAAGTGACTAACCCATTAAAAGATATTAGTCAAAGATCTTCCTAATCTAATAAGAAGTTACAACGATCCTAAACAGCTAAAGAGTGCGCTTACGTAATACTTGCTAACGACTTTGCTTGCGAGTCTCGGCAGCCACTCAACACGTCACACGGCAAAACATTGTTTTCTATTTAGATTTCGACCAATTTTATTTGTTGGGATGACATCACTAATTTATTGTTTACATACATTACTCACGATACTATGTAACTTGCTTAACATATGTGAGTAATGGAATCAAAAGAAAATTCCACTTTGACGCTGCACACGTTTAATTTTTGTTGGCAATTTGCCCAGTTGGGCATATCATTGGAATCATTGGTCATTGTTGCCGCTTGTTAATACTAATGTCATGGCCATATATTATTACCTACTGCTTTGTTTCATTCATACCTACGACTGTTTTAGAGTTTCCTCAAAATAAGAAACTATTTCATTTGAATATTCATCGGCGTGCAGTATATTTAAACATGGTTTGAATTTTGTTATATTACCAAATTTAAGATGCTATTAGTCATCTTCCTCCTCCGTTGTTTCACAAGAGCCTTATTTATAAGCTTGAATTGAGCCTGCCCCGCAGTTGAGTAGGTGTTTCGAATTAAGTGTCATTAGCAACGGCCGCAATCCAAAACTCGTTTCAATAAATGTATCAGTATAACTAACAGACATAATATTGACGATCAATGTTTCACAATCACCAGTCCTTAAAAAGTAATTAGGTAACATAACTTTATATTAAACAAAAGGCGTTTAAACTTTGTCCGCGTACTGTCTGCCCTCTCGTAATAAAAATAATGGATAATTTACTTGATTACTGTTGCCAAACACGCTGAAACAGATCATTCATAGATTGAGACACTTGATTGTGTAATATCAAAGATAAAACCAGGTGTACAAGGTCAGAGTCAGATCTTTACTCGAGCGTGTCAACTTCCTCGATTATGTTAGTTATACGTTATGTGCGTGGTGCGTTGCTGCATTGAACTGACTTATTTGATCATATACCTACCTGATATTTGCATTAAGACCAACTGTTCAAACAGTTTGAGTACGACATTTCAAAAAATAGATTTGATGAGCGGTTCCAGTGATATAAATTCATGAGCACGGCGAACATGAGATCATCGACCTCTTTCCAAGCGATTTTCCAAACAGGTTGGCTTACCATGCAAAATTTTAAGTTGTATTACCTGCTGAAATTAGTGTTGCAAGTGTCATATTGGTCGGGACTGTTGGGAGGTTGGGAGTAATAAATCACGGCATATCGTGCCGTGTTGCTTGCAATTCGATGAAGCACGAACGATACTTTTATCGAGGTTAGGTATGTTGATAGCTGTAAAATAAAATACAGCTGCGAAAAATATCTAGACAATGACCGAAGTCTAGACACCGCCTTTTTAGGCAAGTTTTTAGTAAGTCCCATGTTCATACATTTATCTTACCGTAATATATTATTACTCTGTGATTTTACCAAGATAATTTTAATTAGGACTCTACTTACTTTATATACTACATACCAACGAGATACGTGAGATAACAGAAGATGATCGTCTTAATCAATCAAATCCTGGTCAATTGAGTCAACCGGTTTAAATTAATAATTATTTCAAGTAAGTCACTTTATTATATAAAATAACAGAAAGATATGTAGGTATATAATATAATGCTAAAAAACGTGGAATAAACGAGTTGCTTCTCTTCCCGCGCAGATCGTAAAATCCGATCGAGGAAATGGACGAGAATCTGAATCATAGGCGATACAGCTAGTGACCCATCACAATTTTTTTGATTACCATTATCTATCTTCACGCTCACTACGCTAAATGTGGCCTTAGGGTATTACGGCCCTGGGCTCTGCCAAGTTGTCTATCTGTCCGGGACAAAGTCGTGATAATGTATTATGTATAAAAGGTATTTAATTTCACACAGCCTTGTGAATACAGTAAATAAAACATTTAGCTAGGAACGAGGAATGGAATTCCGTGATCGAGCCGTTTCGTGCCGCGTCGCACCAGGCACCTGTGTCTATCAAACATCTACGAGTATCCTCCAGTTACTTTAACGAATAGGGATAGGGTTGATGGAAACGTGTTAAAACACGAATTTAATTGACTGCCTTCAGCAATTATACTTACATAATTTGTTGCTTGACTTCACCCAGACACTAAATTTAATTTGAGCCCAGAAACTTTATTTCTTGAATTACCCTTTTGAATAAGTCACGGGAGATAGATGACTGGGTCAAAAATAAATTATTTGGTACTGTTAAGAGAATAAAACTTCACAAAATAGTGTTACTTGTTATTGATCATATCTATTTTCAACATGATTTCAGATTTATTAATGCAGAAAAACTGATAATTATGACGTCACAGTTTTGATTTTCAAAGAAATCGTATAGAAAATGTTTTTTTGCCGTTTAGATAAAAGTTTCTGATTTGATTGTTTGTCATCTAGCAGATTCCATTCGTTACATGCTTTTATAATGTTTAATCTACTTCTAATTTCATGCCTTTATGGTGTCACCCACCCACGGTGTCTCGAAATATGTTCATCATCATCATCCGAGCGTATTCCCGATTGCATCCTCAGCGGTTACGCTTCAGAGCCCGAGGTCCGCTACCTTACCTAGGGGATTTGACGAGGCTACTGGTTTTTACACAGAGCGACTGCCGTCTGACCTCCGCAACCCAGGGGGTATACCAGAACCAATCCTAAGATAGGTACAAACGCTAGATGGCGTTCGGGACCAACAGCTTTACGTGCCTTCCGAAGCATGGAATCATCTTTATTTTCGGATAATTAGGTGATTCAAGCCTGCCATATCCTAACCAGCCTGAAAACAACTTTTCACAAAGTATGCTTCCCAGTGGGATTTGAACCCATGACCTCCGGATCACAAGGCAGACGCCTTGACCACTAGACCACGGAGGCAGTCAAATATGATAATGTCTCGAAATATGTCATTGGCATTTAAACGAAGCAAAAATGTACTAGCAGTTACATGTTTTAATGCTTAGGTATTAGCTTATATCGAAGTAAGATTGTCTAACAGAATTTTACATATTGAAATAATATATACATTCACTAATAGTTACTGGACAGATTATGATATCTTTCTTGACTTCAATTTCAAGTATGAAGCTGAGGCTGAAGAATGTGCAACAAATTCCTTACTTCCATAATCCAGTTTTTGCGGACAACCGCTTAGGAAGAGCGGAAGAAACGCGACTAGTTTGCGACAACGTCGTGAAAGCTATGCGATTTCTCTATTTACCGTTTTATCTGTAAATTATTTAAAATAGGGGAACTAATTTTTTGAGCTGTTATTTAAATATTCGAGATGTTATTATGATCAGTTGGAAAACATATTGAGCAGTTATTTAATTTAATGGCGGTTGATTAATTATTGCGACAGTAAAACATGAACAGTAATAAAAATCAATTAGTCGGTTATTTTATCATATTACTAGTTCTATTCATTTTACTAGGTTAGGGAAAACCTATAGAACCGCTCGTTCAATTTTTTTTACCGCCCATTTAATTATTTTCCTGCTCAATTATATATTCACTGATCCAGTTAATTATTTTTTATTACTCATTTTTGTTTACTTTACTACTTAGTTTTAACTGCTGAATTAGTTATTAAACATGCCATTTATAATTTTTAACTTACCAAAACTGCTATTTACAACTGCCTCTTTAAATCAGTGCCTTCAAAAAATATTTGTTTATTTATATACAGACACATTGTCACGTCTTTATATCTAACGGGGCAGATAGAGTATTTTAGATTTGGCGACTCTATTCGCTACGAAACTTTTTTATTGATATTAATTTTTTGCTATTTTATTTTGCTAGGTTATAAAGATTTTTTTAAAATATTTTGATGTAATCATTTATTTTGATCTTTGAACTGTAACTTCATATTTTTTTCATGCCTTCCATGAAAAATAAGGCTACCTAAAAATAGATGTTTTACGGTATTCCTCTGATGCACAGTGTCTTAACATGATTAGCATTTTCACCTTTTTTATTTCATAAATATATGAACGTACCAATATTATCTATTATACTTGCTAGTTCATAATTTTTTAAAACAAAAGTTCAACCAACCGAAACTAACAACGAAAAAATTTAAAAAAGCTGAGTGTAGAGTTTCTACTCCCATCTTTTTGAAGGAATATTTTACAAAAGGGCAGGTAGAGCAAAAATTGCACTAAGAAAAAGGAAAAAAATCAACTGATATGTGTTTACTACTGGTATTTATTCTGTGTATATATGTAATAGCACAGAATAAATACCAGGTAATAGAAACAATAGAGACGATTTTTTTTTCTTTATCTAAAACTCTCTCTTCTAATCAAAGTACTTATGAATGTGAAATATGGATATTACCTAATCATTAGTTTTATCAGATTATGCATGTGACTGCATATCTGCTGCTATTGTCAAATATATGGCAACTACCAATCGAGCTACTTTATAAGAGCTGAAGTAAGTCATTTATTTCATTTTATCAATTATACTTACGTACAAGTAAAAATGTTAGATACGTATGGGTACATAACATACGATCCTACCAACTTATTGCATTAGGTATGTCTATATACACATACCTAACTAGTATTAGGTAGGATCATATGTTACGAGTATATACCCTACCTACCTAACATTTCTACTGTATATACAGGGTCTAACAAAATATACTGAAACTATTTCAAGGGTGGATTCAGTCCATGATAGTGAACAACTTTTCCCAAGTAACATATACCGAAATATGAAAAAAATTTTTTGACCTCCTATACAAGTTGACCGATCAGCTGATTCGAGTTTGTAGGGAAAGCCAAAAATTACTTTTCATATTTCGACATATGTTCCTTGGGGAAAGTTTTTAAGTATCATGGACTGAATCCACCCTTAAAATAGTTTCAGTATATTTTGTTAGACGTTATATAAAGATAAAGACGTGAATAAAACCGGCCAAGTGCGAGTTAAACTCGCGTGGAGAGTACGACGACCTCCGTGGCGTAATGGTTTACACGCTAGACCGCTAATCCGGAGGTTCTGGGTTCGATCCCCAGCCAGGGAAAGTTGGAAAATGGCCTTTTTCAAATTGTCCTGGGTCTTGGATGTTTATCTTTATATGTATTTATCATAAAATATAGTATCGTTGAGTTAGTATCCCATAACACAAGTTTAAAACTAACTTTGGGGCTAGCTTAATCAGTGTGATTTTTCCGTATATATTTATTTATATATTTTTTGTACGGAACCCTAAAAATACATACATACGCTATGTCTGCTCATATGATACATCCAAAGTCACGAGCGAATATTGTTTTCCAAGCGTTCATTACAACCCTGACCTTCCCGGCTTTATGAACACACACTTTGTTCTATCACATGCATTTATCAATCCAACACAGTATACAGTACTGTCGGTGAACTAATTAATAAATGTCAGAGCTATCTTTAAATTGACAAAACAAATAAGTCGATAGTTGGATGCGTCATTTGTATTTCAGGCGACCGACTTACAACGTGGCATTTAGCATCACTAGGGATCGTACAGATAAAACTAAATTAAAAAAAAAAACTTCTATTAGTAGAGCTAATCTTATTTTGTCTCTGCTCTGGCCAAGTATGGCTCTGGAGGTATACAAAGGGTCGTGCTTATGCAATAAAGGCTAAAAAAACCTGATGATGATGATAATTAGCGCCGTGTCTTCAGACCTAGAATAGGACCATTCCATCTATCCTGTAAATGTCGTACTTACTTACTTTGCAGTGATCTCTACATTTGACTACAATTTTATTCTCCCTAGTGCCTAGTCAATTCAACCTCGTTGGTTTAGGCTGTCATCGTGGTATGGCAGTCGTGAAGCTTGTCAGGCAGCTTGATAAATCTGACACCAGTGTTGGCCACTTACATACTCGGAAGAAAAAACAAACAAGTTAACTCACCACCACCGATGATACTCTTGAATAACATTCCCTACGAGTACATTTTTGATCTAGGTACATCATTACATTGAGGTCACAGTCTAGGTTTCTAACTGTCAACGATTGTGTTGCTCTATATGGGTTTATTCTGTTTCTTCATCATTTGTTTTCCGTTATTGATTTTAAAGTCTGTCTGTCTGTTTTAAAGTCTGATTTTTAAGTTCTGAATTATTAAATGTGTCTGTGACAGTTTTAGGTCGTCGTTAGATATAGCCTATACCCATAGGCTTAATAGGTCTTATTATATATACAGGGTTTCTTTTAAAACACCGACAACATTTTTGGAGCAAGGTCAGTCTGTGATACTGAACCACTTTCCATTAAAACAAAACAGGTATCGAAAAATGAAAATAAAATTCGGCTTCCCAAGCAAATCGGCGCTCAGCTAAATGGATTTTGTATGGGAGGACGAATTTTTTTTATCGATTTTTAATAATTGTTTTTATGGAAAGTAGTTCAGTATCATGGACTGAACTTGCTCCAAAAACTTTACCGGTGTTTAAAAAGTAACCCTGTATTTATTGATCGATATTATTTCTTGCGAAATCTACTCGTATGTTAAAATTATTGATCAGGTCATGTAATTGAAAGTACGATAATAAAATGTAATTAAAACAGATTATACGTACTGAACCATAGATTTCCCGAATAAATAATAGGTAAATCTGTACTTACATCAAGTTCATGTTAATATTTGATGAAATCATCATTTGATATTTCACCTACGTAACTTACGTAATTGAATTATCAGTTTGCTAAATGCATTTCGGCTGATAATTGATTACACAATCATAACTACGAAGATAATTTAGGTACCTGTTTAATCACCTTCTTATGATATCCAATCAGAACCAAACACCACATTTGTAAGAAAAGAACAAAAATTGATAAAGATTTTATTTTGAGACATGTCCTTCTTTTAAGCACCTTCAAAAATTGAATAATAGAAATTCTACAAAGTACCTTGATTTACCGGGTGGATTCCACACTATTACCACAGAATATTACCTAATACATATATCAAGAAAAGGCGTGAAAGCAGCTGTAATTGATGCACGTTGGCACAATAATTATGATGAAGTGCGAAAAAAAAATTATGACACCGATCGTACAGCAACAACATAGGTTACTGTATTACCAATTTACCACACACACTGTTAAGAAATAGTAAGATTACTTACAAGAAAACGTAGTCGTTTTCTACCGTTACCTAAATAGCCTTCCTTTGGTAGTCCAAAGGAAGGCTATTTAGTTAAGAACGTTGTTATTTATACTTTTTTTTAAAATTTGTAGCTTCAAATATATATAATAGCTTTGTTTCTAGCTGTAGGAATACAACACACAATTTTGAGCCATACTTATAGGATTATTTTTCTCTACAACTTTAATTTTATTGGTAATAAAGTAATGAAAGCTAAAGCGTAAAGTTAGTTCTAGCTTACTTCCTCATTTATATCGATTTTCCGCGCTTAAAGTATCTCTAATTCTCAAAGGTACAAAATGTGATATTTTGGGTTAAGCCATTATATGTAAGTAGTTCCAGCTAAAACATTTCCTCTGAATGCTCTCTGAGGTTTTTAAGGTAGCTTGCATATGACCTACTTCATGTGGCACCATTGAGCTATGTGTGTCACCGAATAAACACCTCAAAGTCCACCAATAGAGCCCAGCTTCCACATTGTTCATTTAGCTACCGTAGGTAGGTAGTAGAGTGTAACACGTGGTGTGCGTGTGCACCACCGTAACTGAGTTTTGTTATGGCTTGCCACATGCCAGCTGTACCAGAAAGGGCTTTGTACTTAGGCTGATGTACGATAGCTATAGATGTAAGGTACCAACTGATACTACGAGTTATGTAGAATAAAACAAATTTAATTAATTATTAAAACTAAATCATAAGCAAAACTATATAGGTAGTTACTATGCAAAAACTACTAAAACTAATCATACCTAGGTAATTTCTAAATAAGTAGGTAGTGTACTGTGCAAAAATGCTTTTACAATTGAAATCGAATGCTTTTTCATTCTCAAATTTATTTTACTAAACTAATACTCATGCTGAGATTATAGACATATTTGTTATATGTAGGTAAGGTTGTACAAAATAACGAGCGACCAATTATCCTGGTGTTTAGAAGCTCATGAAAATTGATAAAAATGACATAAAATTTTCTAAACTCGGTTCTAAATTTTCTAGGATCGGAATTCTTTAAATTGCATAGTATTTTGAAGCGTTTACTGAATAAGTGCAAAATGATAAGAGTGGAAACACGTAAAAACACATATCGTCACTGATGATTTAATGTGGTGGAGTGATGGCGTGCAGACGAACGTGACTGATGGATTCCAAGCGAGCTGAGGTCATTCTGATTACTGTGATCACTTTGTATGGAACTCACGCCAAAATAGTGTCTTACTACGAACACACAGTTTTGTATAGAACTTACGGCAACATAGGGTTAAAACTATCTTTAGAAGACCATGCTCAAGGAAAATTGTCACATTATAGTTCCTTAGGATTGTAAAAAAACTTGTAAAGCGTATTTCTGAATATAGGTAAATTGCATTTGCTAGGGTTGATGTGCAGATGTACTAAGTTCATTTTGCGTTTTGTACTGTATTTGTACAAATGCATGTGGAACTTGATAACTACATTTTGGAAATTGCACCGCGTTGATGTCTTTTTAAAGAATACTAGCTTTTGCCCGCGGCTTCGCCCGCGTAGATTAGGGGTATGAAAAATAGATGTTGGCCGATTCTCAGACCTACTCAATATGCTCACAAAATTTTATGAGAATCGGTCAAGCCGTTTCGGAGGAGTACGGGAACGAACATTGTGACACGAGAATTTTATATATAAGATTATAATTTAAAAAAGAATCGTATTAGGTATGTACGCCAATCCCATTGTACAATTTTCCAAACAACGCATGTTTAAATTTCACAACTGTAGAAAGTATAGACTTGCAATGAATAGGTCGTATAGCTCTATTAGTAATCGCTGAACAACCTAAAGGCTTTGTTACAAGCGTGCGCACGTGACTAGGTTCATACGATCAGAAATAATACAGGGTGTTCCGATCATTGGAGAATCAAGACACGATGAAGTGACAAGCGGCACCACCTTATTAGGAGACTATACCTTGTTCTTTAATTAGCTGACTGTAAAAGACTAAGTAATGTGTTTTTGATTTATACTAACAGGAATAATATATTTATATTGTAAAAAAGTTAAAGCTAAAATTAAACTAAACTATAAGTGAACAAAATAGAAAACTAAACTAAAATTAAACAAAGAAAACAAAACAGAAGAAGAAATAATAATAAAAATATTAAATATAAGGCTAATCGAAGAGCCCCCCTCGGAGCATACCGGGCTCAAAAGTACCCATAACGCCAGCCGCATTGCCACGCTGAATGGCGAGGGCAATGTGTTGCGTCAGATTATTATTATTATTTTTGATTTATTAGAGGTGACGTTAGGCTGATTGTTGACTTTAGGTTTCAGATTGGTTTTCTCCTGAAAGTCAGAAGTTACCCCTTCTTGGATATGGAATTATTTTTGAATAAGGAACATACATCTTTCCTTTTACGAGTATGTATACCCCTCAGACCAATAAATTATATCCCATATCTCTGGGTATATCCTTTCAAATAAAAAAATATATACTTACATTCGTATGGGCATGGGCATGTTTAAAAACCTGTAAGCCAAATACAAGACACAAAATGGCAATTTCAGACAATATTTTTGTTTTTTTAAATTTTAGCTCAAAGGCAGGCCAACCGCAGCCACATCTGATTACGGTAATTTTTTTTGCAAATCTCGACAACGACCTTCATCGTCTGGAGAGCTAGCAGCCACAAAGAGAACGTATTTTCTGTTCCATTTAGAGATTTGACGATAAACTAAGCTCGTCATACCTGTTTGGAAACCTACAGATAATTTGCTTTTATAGGCCTATCAAACGAAATTTAATTTACTAAGCGCCTACGATACTATAAATTTCAAGTTTCTTACTTATATACTTTCTTAGAATCCACAAGTCGATTATTTCTTCGTCAAATTATTCAAAGAATTGTATATACAAACCTGTGATACAAACATGGTATTGTATGCAAATTCCTGGGAGTGCGCGGCGGGAATTTTTGACTACCATACACGGAAAATTAACAAAAAACACAAGATGGTCTTGAACCACGACTTTAATCTTAAATGGCAAGCGTTAGATAGCGCAGAGATAGCGTTTATTTTTGTCTTGTCGCACCCAAAACGAAGAGTTAAGCGTTTTGCTAACTAAATCTGCACAATTTGATATCATTTAATGTTTCTGTTCTGTGTGATTTAAACAGCGTCCCACTTCATTTGTATCGACCACTCCAACGCTACCTATATTGCTTGTCGAAGTAAAATGTAATTTATTTCCTTCTAGCAATAGTAATCCGCCCGTGTCAGCCTAGGACAGGTTTCACGTAAAAATTCATTACGTAATAGGTACATGAAGCATGAGTTCAAAGCGTAAAAGAAGAAAACAATAAGATTAACCATTTAAAAAAGAAAAGCAAAGCTTATAAAAGAAAAACTAAGGTTAACCATTTCTTTAAAGGGACAATATCAAAGGCAATGTGTACTCGTAATAAATGATCCTCGATAACCCGTACGAAAAATATATAACTCAGGACCATCCTTAGATAAGCGATCTTCTCCAGCGAAATGGATGCTTAATGCGATGATAAAATACTTCTTGTAGATAACTCTAAACGAATGCTCGTAAAGCTGATCAGCTTTGATGCATCTACATTGATTGAAATGACTACATATCCTGGCCATAAACGTCATTTAGGCTGCACTTGATGGCCAGATGTCGCCTGTGATAGCATCATATCAACCAACCATAACAAGTAAAACGTCTAGATTGAGCGTACATTAGACGCCTACGTGTGACCAGTTCCTCAATTGATAAATGTTCTCCTTCTAAATTGACCTTACGTCGTCCTACGTGCCTTTATGGGCGAAGATTTTCTGTGTAGTTTTACTGCTTGCATCAATTTTGTGGTTTATGATCATAGGTTTATCTATTAAATTGATTTACTTATTAAAGTTTATACGTAAATTTTATTTTGTAGGTACGTATTACAATTTCAATTAGGTAGGGTAGATTTTGAATGTAGTTTGTAGGGTTAACCCTGTGGATGACGTAAGCTTATGAAAGCCCTATTCATCCCACAGGGTTGACCCTACATAGTTTAATAATTATTCGTAATAAGGAATATGCATGTAATACCAATCCGGCTGATATTTTTATTTTACAATTTCTATTAATACGTTACCACGCCTAGTTAATTATTTTTCTTATTGACTCTTATTTGGATTAGAAATAAATTATTGAAAATATGCTTATATTGCGCGGGAGCTTTTGACAAACAAAAGGGAAATGACGACAAAGTTCACAAAAAGGAAATGACAAATTCGGGTGCGTTCGGTAGGACTGTCCGTCCATGTAGTTTGACTATCGATGACATTCAAAATGTATGTACTTTTATATAGAGGTTTAACAGACATCACTGGCTGATAATATCGAAAGTACCCAAAAAAGAAAAACATGCGTTGACAGCTTCTGTCTCTAGCGGATATTGCACACTTTGACGTCATATTTTAAAATGGCGTGTTTTAGTTGTTATAATCTACTTGCTATTTTTAATATTTATTTTCTACACCATATACATGTTTTTCGGCACTGATTTATTTTTTGCGGCTATTTCTTGACGAGGACTATCGATTAAAAATATAAAAAAAATGCATGCATACTCTCTATTGTTTACACATAATAAATATTATTGTTTTGTGTAAAAATTGTAATGTTATTCGGATTTTGTTGCTTTATTTCAACCAGGAATTTTCTTCATTTTCATTTCTCATCAATTTATTTCTAAAAATTGTTATTACTTACTTAGACATTCTCGTATCGATTGTTAATTAATATTGTGGTATTATACATAATTTTTAGAAGCTCTATTATTTAATCGGTAGCAACACCTAATTATAACTTAAATGGAAGCTGGAAACCTATTTTTTTTAATGACTTTTAAACAATATTTCACTTGAAAACTCTTGATTTATCTAGCATAGATAATATAGTTATATTAGGTAGGTACCTACCTAATAGTGTTGATTTATGATCACTTATATTTAAATTAAATTCCCGTTTGCTATCGCGTGAGAGTCAATTAAAAAGCTGGCATTGTAAAATTGGCGCCAATTAGAAAGATACGAGACGTGTAAGTGGTGCAGCTCGCGACCTCAGTCTCCAGCTATTCGCGGCGATGATCTCACCCAGGCCCACGTCCTCGCTCAAACTCGTTTCTTGTTTACTTGCGATGTAACTTAACGTTTTCGAACACAGGACGTTTGCAGTCTTACGTCACCCCCATTCTATGTACAGGTTTTGAGACCTGCTGCTTTCGAAGTTTTGCATTTGATTGACCTTTTCAGGTTTAACAGCAGAGGATGAGCCATCTATAGCCAGCTATTGGTTAAAAAGAAAAAAGTGAAAATTTTAGTGACTACTTAGGATATTAAAAATGGAAGTATCTATCTATACATTAAAAGGATATATCTATATAAATAAATAAAATAAAGACGGATTAGTTAAATTATTTATTATAACTCAAGAATGGCTAGACCGATTTAATGATCTCTGATTTGTTAGATTCGTCTCTGCCCTGAATAGCAGAATAACTATTAAAATACGGAAAAGATTCACGATAAAAAAAATCTCCAAAACAATAGAAAATACAAATATAAAAAGTGAGAAAATGTCAAAAAATTAATAACAAAATAACAAAAACGGGAACGGCACGGGAACGGGAACTGTACGGGAACGGGAACAAGTCGGAACGAAGTTCGCCGGGTCAGTAGTCCACTGTAGTACTGTCAGTACCTAGAACTTGTGTAAAATGTGTGCACCAAAAAATGTTCTAACGTTTCCATATTTTTTTGTCTAAAAGGTTTCAGAGGTTTCTCACCTTTGCAGGCGCCGCTCACCTTGGCTAACGTTTTAACTAAATTGTTAAAATATTTTTACATTTTTTATGGAAGATGTATACAAAAGAAGACTATAAAAAGTAACAGCGCTTGGGTATTATTAAGATGCAAATTCTATTCGGATGAAGTCAGTATTTTTTGTGATCTCTCGGAAGTTGCCAAGGCAATGGTCCCATGAGCATCATCAGCTTCATATTCAAGTGCAAAATAATTTGCCGCTAGCTCCGATTGTTCAATTTTTTAAACTACATACATTGGCGAACTCTGGAGGTCGGATTAGATCATTTAGAATGTGCTCCATGCAATTGCCTAATTTTTAGTTTGCGTGTCGAGCCGACCAGACGAGCCATATGGTCGCCGACCTTGCCTGTCTCACTGTTGGAGAGTGGCAAATAGTCAAACAGTTCCTACCACCTACACCCATTATTTCCGATTCTTCATGGCGATTCAGCCGAAAAAATATTCTTTTGTAGCCATCGTCTTTTGTAAACGAAAGAAATAAGATTAGAATATCTTACGTATCTTATCACAGCTGTGATAAGACGTTGCATTTTGTTGTCAAGCCTTGATAGATCTCATTCATTTTTGAAATAATGACACCTAATGTGGAGGAATTTGTGTTGCTACTTGTAGAGATAAAATGCATCACACATTAAAATGTGATGCAGCCGGTGTGGTTCCCAGCAGAGTAGCTTTTGGCCAGCGTGGAGTGTAGGCCAAATCCTCTGGCTATTCTGGCCAAGTATGGCTCTGGTAGTACAGAGAGAGAGGGTCGTGCTCGTGCAGTGGAGACTAAAATACCTGATGATGACGACATTTTAAAATAGCATAATTTATTCCAAATGGGCACATTGACACAGATACACTATTACGACTTTATCCGGAGTATACAGAGCCCCGGGCCGTAAGACCCAAAGACTACGTTTAGTGGACGACTGGAAGGGAATCAAACAAAATAGTGATGGGTTGCTAACCGCATCGCCTATTAACATGATTCAGATTATTAACCATTTCTTCGATCGGCTTTTACGATCTGCGCGGGAAGAGAAGCAGCCGGTACATTCTTTTTTTTCTTTTCTCCCTGACCAGCATAGAAGAGTTACAGCAATTTTAGTCCATGAACGACGAAATATGACGAAATATGAAAAAGTTTTCAACGATTGGCTGGTAGCGCGTATGGGATAGGAAGGTAACTTTTTTTTCGTAAACATTTTGCCTTATGTTTCTCGTGGGATGTAAAATGTAAATTTGCTGTAAAAATGCGGTTATTGAAAAAAATCTTACTGTATGAGGAAAACGCCTCGTACTTACATTGCAGCAGTCTCGATCCAAAATGCATGCGTTTCGAAATAAGGCTGTGGTTTCTCGAAGCTATCCAAAGCCTTCGATACGACTGGCACTCGTCCGTTTTTGGTCGATCGCTCGAAACAACTTTCCAACTCCTGCGCATTGGGGTCGCAGCTTTTTGTCACCAGCCTTATATGAAGAGCTATCGACTCTTTAGTTTAAAAACAAAAAATAATGTATTCATTTCTTGAAAAATACGTGCAGATATTTTCGATTCGCTTACCTACGGGACAACTTTAGAAATTATTCATATTCAAAGATCAGCTTCCTTAGCACCAGTCTGTGACTCTTTAACTAAATATATGACGTGATATAACAAGCTATGTGTTGTATTTTGATCCTTACCTTCCTTGCAATAAGGACAAAGAGCTGGGTGGTTAGCGAGAAATGCAGTTGAGTAATTTTCCCAATATAGAAGGCTCCTTCTCTCGTCATTCGATCTCACTATGACTCAGGACGATAACAGATGTTCATTGTAGAGTCACGTCTCAAAATGAGCAAATAGTATTGAACCTTATGCCCGCCTGACTGTCAAAGGAAAGTAATGTTTTTCGAAGTCATGTTAGGTACCTACTTATATTTCTTAGGTGGGCTTACTTTGAAGACTTATTTTACAAATCTAATCGCACTTTTTGCCATACTTTCTAGCGTTTATTCCAAATAACTTTGAACGGCTGAACCGATTTTCATCAAACAAAGCTAAGAACCATTCCGATTGACAAGGCTTTCGATTAAAAAGAACCGCATCGATATTGGTGTATTCGTTTAGGAGCTACGATGCCACACACAGAAACACAGATACATAGTCACGTCAAACTTATAACACCCCTCCTTTTTCATCGGGGGTTAAAGTTGAGATTCTGAATAGTATTAGATGCTGAATTTGGGAGTGGCTTTAGATGTTCACCTGAAAATATAATTTCCATATTATTTAAATAAGGTATATTTTTACAGACTGCAAATTACCCGTTTAGGTTTTCCATATTTTAAGTAAATATTCTAGACGATGTATTTATAGGAAAAATTCAAATGTAGTGACGTTCCTTAATGTTCATGATCCGCCAGTTGGTATGCAAACATTCCGTGCTAAATTGTAATCTAGATAGCTGCGCTAGTCACGGACGGTAGAGCTGTTTACACATTGCCAGTAATAATAAGATTTTTATTCCAAAAATAAAATTCTTGAATAAGCTTTTAAAAAGGCACACAAAATATACAGTTTGATGCGCTTTCTCTGTATTCTTATGCAATTAACTATTTTCACGTGTATGGCTGAGGTAATATGGCACTATTGTGCTGGCGTCGATTGTGTCGTGTGAAATGATAGTGGATATTGCTTATCAAGACATCTATCTGAAAGTTCAAGGAAAACTATTTTGTCGCCTTGCTTCTTAACAATTCAGAAATGAAGTACTTAATGAATATAAAAATAGAAAAAAAAATTGAAAGTTATTAACAGTGCACAATTTAGATTATTTATATTTGCAATAAAATATTGCACTGATTTGAACTAAAAAGTTTGATGAAGTTTTCATTTTCTTTTTTTCCATTTCCTATTTATTCTATGAAGTCTACGCAAAATGTATTTTCTCTACAATTTATTCTATTGCGAGTCATATCTTTATATCAATCAATATACCTTTATATTAATATACATATAATACAGCATGTACCTATACAAATATGTAGAACTGTATTTCATTAGGCATTGCCTGTAACGACAGATTTGTATATCCTTGATCTGAGCCTGTAAGTAAATTGTTAATTTACTTTAAAAAAATATAGGTATGGAAAAAATAAACAAATATTTTTTAATAAATTAACAAATATGCCCGTAGATACTGATGTCACAAGGAAAATAAACCACGAATATATCAATAAAATTAATTACAATGATGCCTCAGACATCTTAAAGCCGTTTTTCAGCGAATACAAATAAATCAAAGAGTTTACTTATTACGGCCGCAGAGCTGAAGTCATAATTATTTTTGCTCGGTCGTGTCAGGGTCTTCGAGGAAGTCTCATTGCCACTGATTCATATTATTAAGTGCCTCCTTGTTAACGAATAACCTTATGTTATGCATTTTATGTCGCGTAGGCAAATTCAATAAAACATACGTGACAATAACTAACATCAGTGATTTTTAGACAAGATTTACGAGTTACAATAGAAAATAAATGATTATTTGAGTGTGCTTTTATAGCTAATAATGGTGCTAGGTTTTACGAGCTGCCTAAAGGCATCTGATGTAGTTCGATGACTGACCTGATCTAGTGACAAGTCAGTTTTACACACAAATGAACGTGCAGGTCTCCTAAAGATGTTTTCCTTCACCGGAAGCAAGTATTGGCCGATGAAAATGACCGATTTGAATTGATAGAAATCCATAAAAGTAAAATTTTAGCCGCTTTTTAAACGAGTGGGATGTTAGTTATACTGTACAAGTCAGTCAGATACTCGTGGTTGATACATTTGAGTATAAGTATCTACTTACTTAAAAATAATTAATTTATATATAACTTCAATTTACTTATTTATATTTTTGACAAACAAATTTCAGAAAACTAAAAAAACAAATATAAAACTACAAAATACTTGCTCGTTTTTTTAATACTGCACAAAATAAGTAGGTGCGCATAGAATATTTGAGGAATTCCTTCGATTTCTTGAGGATTCTATCATCAGATCTTTACCTGGTGTTAATGAAACTAATTTGCATGTATGTATACCAAATAATAAAAAAAAAGAATTTTCTAAATCGGATTAAAATAATAAAATTTTTAACAAAAAAAAAACAACCGACTTCAATTTTTTTTAGGAGTTTCTTCCTTATCTCCAAAGTTCTTCATCATATCTTCACCAAATTAAAATGGGACCAACTTGGTAGTAAAGGGTTTTAAATAAAAAAAGAATCATCAAAATCGGTTCACAATTGGCGAAGATATCGCGTAACAAACATACATTAAAAAATAAAAATTAAATATACAGTCGAATTGATAACCTACTCCTTTTTAGAAGTCGGTTAAAAAGGAAAAGTATTTGAGGAACATACGAGTATCTACATAAAAAAAAAACATACATTTCGAATTGAGAAGCTCTACCTTTTTTGAAATCGCTTAAGAAGCGGTAGAAATCTGTGATCAAGCATGAGCACATATTCTACTATATTAAACTATTAGATTTCTAATTAAAGTATTAAAAGATTAGTCTGAATTAATAAGGTATTTGTGAGCACGATAAGGGACGTCGATCAGACACGCATGGCGACATGCTAATCGTCTAATCAAAGCTCAGTTATCTATGTAATATGCTTCTCTGTTGGGTATTCTGCCTCCCTAGTAGCCGTAGAGTTGACTTGTGGTCGTGGTTTTGTATAAAATATAGTGAAAAAGAAATGGTAACCCTTCTAAGGTATTGATTGGCTTGATTTAGTGAGGCTTTTAGCTGTAGTTAACCTTTAGTGAAGTCGTGTCTCAGATTTTAACCTTTCTAATGTTACCTACATAGCCACTTTTAGGTACGTCTCTTTTCAGTACATAGGTAGGTACTGATCTAAGTTAAGCAACTTTACTATTACATTATACCCTATAACGATTAAGTAGGTAGCGATACCTAAAATAAATAATTTGTCTGGAAAGAATCTAAAACAATATTAATATTACTTATTTAAAAACAAATAAACAATTTTCAAGTGAAACTGATGATAAGAAAAATTTAATTTCTAAAAATAAGGTTACACGATGATACAATTTAGTTACATCACTCTTATTACCCTGTTCGGGTGTGCAAATATTGACTTACATAAATTATATTTTATCAAACATTTACTTTATTTAAGTTAGGTATAAGGATCATGCATAAATTATAAAATGACCAATATCGACGATAAAGAAGAGCAAAAATTGCGAAGTCCCTTTTTTCCCTAATAATTTCCTATTGTGTACGTGATGCTGAGTTATATTTATAAAGAATATTCTAAAATAGTTATTCTTTATGCAACTTAAAATATCTTCTAGGTATTCCCTGATAAGTCAATCACCAATTCGGCCGGTGACCATGGCACGGTAGGTAGGTAATGTTACATTACCGTGACTATGGTAAACTATTAAAAGTTTGTTTACATGTACAATTACGGAGACTTTCTCGACAGATATCGATCGCAATTGGGAGTATCCACGACAGATTTAGGACATGTTTGGCCTTTATCGCTAGGCGACAGAAACCAGAGCACTGGCATTAAAATAGATCATCAATTTCTTGTAATCATAAAAGTAAGGTTTATTTTCTAACTCGCGTAACATTTTATTTATACTTACTTAGATACTTATGTAAAATAGAAAGTAATTACTTGTCTCTGTATTTTTTATGATAAAGTGAGAGTGGATGGTTTAATTTATTTATGGTAAGTTTTTTTAGAAGTAGTTCTTTCAAAGAGGTTTTCCTATGAAACTGGGATACAAAAAAGAATCAACAAAAGTTTCCGAATTTTGATTTGATTGAATGTTTATGGTAAAGTAAATAAAATGTCGATACCTTTCGGAAAAGATCTCCATATTGATAGGCTGAAAACGACTAAGTACATAGTTTGATTATGCCTTTAATAACAACATTGAAGCATGATTTTATCTACTGGCCGAAGTCCTCAAGACTGTAGATCTCCTTGTGAGAATAAGGGGTCGTTGCGTTCTGGTTTGCCGACGCATTGACTCATTGGCTATATTGAGATTGCATTGCAAATTGCAGCCGCCCACACCACTACACGCGCTCAGCTTTAAGTGTGTCCATATGTGTGTGTTTTAAATTTCTGCTAAACCTACAGGATGTTACAGAAAGGCGACACAATCTTTGTAGGGCATCTATTCTCAGTCCGTGATATTAAGCAATATGCTCAGAAAAGATAAATCTATTTAATTACAAAATGTAGACATATTTTCTTTTACAAATTGAGCAATCAACTGATCAAGGTTTCATGGAAATTTAAACATATTTTTTCGACCCCACTACATAAATTGTACGAAAGAATTCGTCGTGATTCTTTAGAACTCTTCCCTTCAGGAACCCTGCCTACCTGAAAGGCCTTCGCCTTTTTCGTGAATTTAATTAAAATCTTGGAATTCGTGGTGGATAATATTGTACATTAATTATATTTTAAGTACTAACAGTTACCGTTTCATCATTTATTCACCTACATTACTTAGGTACCTAGTTATAACGTTGAAAATGAATCATACTGTTTTATGGAATTTATTATGTATAAGCAAGCTGTAATGCCTGTCGTAAATGCACCCAGTAACTGATGTCTTTACTGATACGATATTGGATAAAACATGCATTTAAAAATAAATTAGGTTATGTATCTACCTATAATATATGCACTCGTGTTCCTCGTTTGTATTGTTCAGTCGACTTCATAAAGGCATAGTGGAGTTGCCATGGCGACGCCAGTAGGTCAGCTGGCTACAGTATATTTTCAGCCTTTGTTAATAAAAGCAAAGAGCAAAATTTAAACCACTAAAATCCTCAGAAAGTACCGCATATTCGTTTGTTTTACGTGTTTCTTTTATAGTTTATAAAATAATAAAAAGCCAGACACAGCCAGAACTACTAAATAAATTAAATAGAACGGACTAAGCAAAATATTCTTATAAAATGCCTAGTATTGATTGTCAAAGAAACGTTTCTAATTGGTAGCAAGCTGAGCCGAGTTTACGTGTGAGACACTTCGTAGGTACATACGTGAATTATCTCTATGCTATGCGCGATTGTATTTCGGAAAGCGTAAGTTTCAGGGCGCGAAGTGGTTAAGTGCGGCAGTGCGCGCCGCGGTCTCACCACAGATGGCTGGTACATACCCTTAAAATAAAAAAAAATATTAAGAGTGTAAAATTAAACATACCTACAAGAATAAATATCAATAAATAGAGTGCCTATGTTAAATAACAAATTGATGAATTTACAAATTATGTTACCTATGTGAAATATGCTTAAAGGATTAGAAGTCAGTGTTACGACGTCCACGAAATGCAAAAAACAATATTTTGTTTACTATTCTTTTATGAAATTTCGTGACTGGCGCGTATCTCGAATGTAAGGGGTCAGGAGTAGTGGGCGCGATGGGCGGGTGTGATGGAGCCGCTGATGCTACCGCCTCTGCCGCCTCCGAGACGTTTACCTTTATATTTACATCCCTATCGCTTGAAAAGGTGTGATTATAAACAGTTTCTACATTTATTAAACAAATAAATCCATTTAGCTGATGTTCTGAGCACTGTAACGAATGCTGTATAAAAATAAATATAATTTTTCTTTTCATAAATATGAATTGGAGTAACTAGGTATCTAATAGATTGTAATAATATTTCCAGGCGTCACCGCTGCCCACACAACGATGTCCCGGAGCCATTGTTCGATGTGGAGCACACGACGAGCGTGGTCTCCGCATACAAACAAGATTACGACGAGAAACACGTGAGCCGCACTACCGCCGTCCACCACGAGGACCACTTACGTCTCGAAGGAGATTTCCAAGAGCCACAGCGTCCGCACTGGCAACCTGCCGAGAGACCTAAAGCGACGAAGCCAGTGGATAACCTTAAGCCTGAAGGCGATTTCGAGAGGAGGAAACCCGATGAGTGGCGGCCGGGCGAGAGGGCTCCCGTGAAGAAACCAGAAGACAACTTGAGACCCGAAGGTGACTTTGAAAGGCGACGCCCAGAAGAATGGCGGCCGGGTGACAGAGCTCCTGTCAAGCGACCGGAAGATAACTTGAGACCGGAAGGTGACTTTGAAAAACGAAAACCTGACGAATGGCGCCCAGGCGATCGCGCCCCAGTACGCAGACCCGATGACAATTTGAGACCAGAAGGTGAATTCACTACTCCCGAGAAGGAACCATGGAGACCTGCTGAAAGGCAGAAGCCTAAAAAGCCTGAAGATAACCTTAGGCCTGAAGGCGATTTTGAAAAACGCCGACCTGAAGAGTGGCGTCCAGGTGATCGAGCACCCGTAAAACGTCCAGAGGATAATTTGAGACCAGAAGGAGATTTTGAAAAGAGACGTCCAGAGGAATGGCGCCCTGGCGACCGGGCTCCTGTTCGTCGCCCTGATGATAACCTCAGGCCAGAAGGGGAATTCACAACCCCTGATAAAGAACCTTGGCGTCCAGCTGAGAGACCAAAAGCTGTAAGACCGGACGACAATCTGAGACCAGAAGGTGACTTTGAGAAGCGCCGACCAGAAGAATGGCGTCCTGGCGATAGAGCTCCTGTTCATAAGCCGGAAGATAACCTCAGACCTGAGGGAGATTTCGAAAAACGGCGCCCTGAAGAGTGGCGGCCAAGTGACAGACCAAAAGCAGTCAAACCCGAGGACAATCTGAGGCCAGAAGGTGACTTCGAGAGACGCCGACCAGATGAATGGCGACCGGGCGACAGAGCTCCTGTTCACAAGCCGGAAGATAACCTAAGACCTGAAGGAGATTTCGAAAAACGGCGACCTGAGGAGTGGCGGCCAAGTGACAGACCTAAAGCTGTCAAACCCGAGGACAACCTAAGGCCCGAAGGTGATTTTGAGAAACGCCGACCAGAAGAGTGGCGTCCTGGTGATAGAGCTCCTGTTCACAAGCCAGAAGACAATCTTAGACCAGAGGGCGATTTTGAGAAACGGCGACCTGAGGAGTGGCGTCCAAGTGAAAGACCAAAAGCTGTGAAGCCCGAGGACAATTTGAGGCCGGAAGGCGACTTTACTACACCCGAAAAGGAAAAATGGAGACCAGCTGAGCGTCCAAAACAGAAGAGACCCGAAGACAACCTTAAGCCCGAAGGCAACTTTGAAAGCAGAAAGCCAGATAAATGGCAGCCTGGTGAGAGAGAGCCAGTGCGACGTCCACAAGATAATTTGAAACCAGAAGGTGAATTTACAACACCCGAAAAGGAAAAATGGAGGCCTGCCGAACGACCGAAACAAAAAAAGCCAGAAGACAATCTCAAACCTGAGGGAGAATTTGTTAAACGAAAACCCGATGAATTCGTACCCGCTGAAAAGGCCGTAATCAAAAAACCAGAGGACAATTTGCGGCCCGAGGGAGAATTTACCACAAGAAGGACTGAAGACTACAAAGTTGTGACTGGTGAACGAGCAGAAATTATTCGTCACACTGACAACATCATTACGGAAGGAGAATTCACTGGTAAGTAAAAGGGACGGGGAGACCTTGTATTTGATATACAGGTTGTTACAAAATATACTGAAACTATTTAAAGGGTGAATTCAGTTCATGATTGTGAACAACTTTCCCTAAGAAACATATATCGAAATATGAAAAAACATTTTTTGCTTTCCATACAAACTCGGATCAGCTGATTTAATCGGTCAACTTGTAAAGGATATAATGGGACGGGTTTGCCTTAGTTTATTCAGTAATTAGCCATATGCAGGCACTTTTACACGTCAATAAGTTTTGTATACATTACGTGTAAAATTAATTATTAGTTTTAAAGAAAAGCTACCGACTAGCGTTTCGCAACGACCACTGCTGAGAAGAAACGCCAAAAGATACTTATTTACAGTATTGGTCGCTTACGCGCCAGAAGGGTTTTGTGCTTCGTTAATTTACAAATACTTATATTACATTGTTAACACATTATAATATATAAAAATAATAGAGTCGATATACCCAATTTTATATATAAATTTTTGCTTACTTTCAGATACAACCACATCGCGTTCTGAATATACTATCAAGCCAGTAGAACGACCTAAACCAGTTCGACGTAATACGTGGACAAAGATCGAAGGAGATATGATAACGGATACGACAAACAAATCCGAATTTATCGATTACACGGATATCGTCGAGAGAACGACATTGGTCACGAAGAGAACAGACAATATTATTCATGAGGGAGAAATAGAATTTGTGACATCAAATCAAAAAGATTACACAGAAAAAGTAACACCTGTAGAGCGCCCCCAAAGACGCCGTACGTGGACAAAAGAAGATTTTGAGAAGTTCTATTCTACAGAAGATTTACAAAAGGTTACCACATCGCAAGAAGAATATCGAACATATGAGGAGACAGATATAAGACAGCAACAAATTATAAGAAAAGACAATTTACACATGGAAGGCACATTCGAGAGTCACACGGTGTCACATGATGCGTTCCAACCGAAACTCACTGAAAGGCCCAAACAAAAGAAGCCCATTGATAATCTTAAACCGGAAGGTGAGTTTGAGAAACCTAAGCATGAAGAGTGGCGCCCGGCCGAAAGAGAGACTCCGAAGAAACCTAAAGATAACTTGAAACCAGAGGGAGATTTTGAAAAGCCAAAACATGAAGAATGGCGTCCAGCAGAGCGTCAAACGCCTAAAAAACCGCAAGATAATTTAAAACCTGAAGGTGATTTCGAATCTCCAAGACCAGAGGAATGGCGACCAGCGGAGCGTCCCATTCAAAAGAAGCCAAAAGATAATCTAAAACCAGAGGGCGAATTTGAGCAGCCAAAACATGAGGAATGGCGGCCTGCTGAAAGACAAACTCCTAAAAAACCACAAGATAATTTACGGCCAGAGGGTGTCTTTGAACAGCCTAAACATGAAGAGTGGCGCCCTGCGGAGCGGCCGGTGCAAAAGAAACCTAAAGACAATCTTAAAACTGAGGGCGAATTTGAACAACCTAAACACGAAGAATGGCGTCCGGCAGAACGGCAAACACCTAGTAAACCTAAAGATAACTTAAAGCCAGAGGGTGACTTTGAAAAGCCTAAACATGAAGAGTGGCGCCCTGCGGAGCGGCCGGTGCCAAAGAAACCTAAAGACAATCTTAAAACTGAGGGCGAATTTGAACAACCTAAACACGAAGAATGGCGTCCGGCAGAACGGCAAACACCTAGTAAACCTAGAGATAACTTAAAGCCAGAGGGTGAGTTCGAGCAACCTAAACATGAAGAATGGCGACCTGCTGAAAGACAAACACCTAAAAAGCCACAAGATAATTTAAGACCAGAAGGCGACTTTGAACAACCTAAACACGAAGAGTGGCGTCCCGCTGAGCGTCCTGAGGCCAAAAAGCCTAAAGATAACCTAAAACCAGAAGGAGAATTCGAGAAACCAAAGCATGATGAGTGGCGTCCAGCTGAACGGCAAACCCCTAAGAAACCACAAGATAACCTTTGGCCTGAAGGCGATTTTGAACAGCCAAAACACGAAGAATGGCGCCCTGCTGAGCGGCCAGTGCAGAAAAGGCCAAAAGACAACCTTAAACCCGAAGGTGATTTTGAACAACCTAAGCACGATGAATGGCGCCCCGCAGAACGCCAGACACCCAAAAAGCCGCAAGACAATTTGAGACCGGAAGGTGACTTTGAACAACCAAAACATGAAGAATGGCGTCCTGCTGAAAGGCCTGAGGCTAAGAAGCCGAGAGATAATTTAAAACCTGAAGGTGAATTTGAGAAGCCAAAACATGATGAGTGGCGTCCGGCTGAAAGACAAACACCTAAAAAGCCACAAGATAATCTCAGACCTGAAGGTGAATTCGAACAACCGAAACACGAAGAATGGCGCCCTGCTGAACGACCTGTCCAAAAGAGGCCACAAGACAATCTAAAGCCTGAAGGAGAGTTTGAACAACCAAAGCATGATGAATGGCGTCCAGCTGAAAGACAAAAACCTAAAAAGCCACTAGATAATCTAAGACCTGAAGGTGAATTCGCACAACCTAAGCACGACGAATGGCGCCCCGCAGAACGCCAAACACCCACAAAGCCGCAAGACAATTTGAGACCGGAAGGTGACTTTGAACAACCAAAACATGAAGAATGGCGTCCTGCTGAACGTCCTATTCAAAAGAGGCCAAAAGACAATCTTAAGCCTGAGGGAGAGTTTGAACAACCCAAACACGACGAGTGGCGTCCAGCTGAAAGACAAACTCCGAAGAAACCACAAGATAATCTTAGACCCGAGGGTGACTTTGAGCAGCCAAAACACGAGGAATGGCGTCCAGCAGAACGTCCAGTTCAAAAGAGACCGCAAGACAATCTTAAGCCTGAGGGTGACTTCGAACAACCCAAGCACGACGAATGGCGACCAGCGGAACGTCAAACACCTAGGAAACCTAAGGACAACCTTAAACCTGAGGGAGAATTCGAACAACCCAAGCACGACGAGTGGCGGCCGGCTGAAAGACAAACTCCGAAGAAACCACGAGATAATCTAAGACCCGAGGGCGACTTTGAGCAGCCAAAACACGAAGAATGGCGCCCTGCAGAACGTCCCGTTCAAAAGAGGCCGCAAGATAATCTTAAACCTGAAGGTGAATTCGAGCAGCCAAAACATGACGACTGGCGTCCAGCGGAAAGGCAAACTCCCAAAAAGCCTAAAGATAATTTGAAACCAGAAGGAGATTTCGAAACTCCTAAGCCTGAGAAATGGCAACCGGCAGAACGACCCGTACAAAAGAAACCGCAAGACAATCTCAGACCAGAAGGGGACTTTGAGCAGCCAAAACATGAGGAGTGGCGGCCTGCCGAAAGACCTGAGGCTAAAAAGCCTAAGGATAACCTAAAGCCGGAAGGCGACTTCGAAAAGCCAAAACACGACGAGTGGCGTCCGGCTGAACGGCAAACGCCCAAAAAACCCCAAGACAATCTTAAACCTGAAGGCGAATTCGAGCAACCAATACATCAGGAATGGCGTCCTGCTGAGCGTCCTGTTCAGAAGAGGCCACAAGACAATCTTAAACCAGAGGGTGACTTTGAACAACCTAAACATGATGAATGGCGTCCAGCTGAGAGACAAACTCCTAGGAAGCCTAAAGACAACCTCAAACCTGAGGGTGAATTCGAGCAACCGAAGCATGATAAATGGCGTCCTGCTGAACGTCCAGAGCAGAAGAGACCACAAGATAATCTCAAACCTGAGGGTGAGTTTGAAAAACCTAAACATGACGAGTGGCGTCCGGCTGAAAGACAAACACCTAAAAGACCACAAGATAATCTAAGACCTGAAGGTGAATTCGAACAACCGAAACATGATGAATGGCGTCCAGCTGAGAGACAAACCCCTAGGAAGCCTAAAGACAACCTTAAACCTGAGGGTGAATTCGAGCAACCCAAGCATGATGAATGGCGTCCTGCCGAACGTCCAGTGCAGAAGAGACCACAAGACAATCTCAAACCTGAGGGTGACTTTGAACAACCTAAACATGACGAGTGGCGTCCGGCTGAAAGACAAACACCTAAAAAGCCACGAGATAATCTAAGACCTGAAGGTGAATTCGAACAACCAAAACATAAAGAATGGCGCCCTGCTGAACGCCCCGTACAAAATAGACCAAAAGACAATCTTAAACTCGAAGGTGACTTTGAACAACCTAAACATGACGAGTGGCGTCCAGCTGAAAGACAAACCCCTAAAAAGCCTAAAGACAATCTAAAACCTGAGGGCGAATTCGAGCAACCTAAGACTGATACATGGCGACCTGCTGAACGTCAAACACCCAAGAAGCCTCAAGATAATTTGAAGCCTGAGGGAGACTTCGAATCTCCTAGACCTCAAGAATGGCGGCCTGCTGAACGTCCAGTTCAAAAGAAACCACAAGACAACCTTAGACCTGAAGGCGACTTTGAGCAACCGAAACATGATGAATGGCGCCCTGCTGAGAGACCAGAAGTCAAAAAACCAGAAGACAATTTACATCCCGAAGGCGAATTTCAAAAACCAAAGCATGATGAATGGCGCCCAGCTGAACGTCAAACTCCTATGAAACCTAAAGACAATTTGCAACCAGAGGGTGACTTTGAAACACCCATACAAGACAAATGGCGTCCTGCCGAGAGACCAGAAGTTATAAAACCGAAAGATAATCTCAAACCAGAAGGAGATTTCGAAAAACCAAAACATGACGAGTGGCGGCCAGCTGAGCGTCAGACTCCCAAGAAGCCCCAAGATAATCTTAAGCCGGAAGGTAAGTTTGAAACACCAAAACGTGATGACTGGCGTCCAGCTGAACGACCTGAGGTTAAAAAGCCTAAGGATAACCTTAAACCAGAAGGAGAATTTGAGAAGCCCAAACCAGGAAAATGGCAGCCAGCAGAGAGACAGACACCCAAGAAACCACAAGATAACTTGAAGCCTGAAGGTGAATTTGAACGGCCAGAAAAACTAAAACACGTACCTGGTGAAAGGCCTGTACAAAAGAAGCCAGACGATAATTTGAAACCTGAAGGTGACATGGAAGTAGTTAGACGAACTGATTATACTGCAACTAAAGGTGATCGTGTTGATATTATAAGACACGAGGATCATCTTAGAATGGAAGGAAAAATTGATGTTCATCGTTCTCGAGATGATTACAAACGTATTGATAAAATTGAAAAAGTTGTTATACAAAGGCATGAGGACAATTTGAGAACAGAAGGAGAATTTGTTGATCTTGAAATACGTAACGACTACAGTGCTACGAAAGGCGAACGAGCACCTGTTGTAAAACCAAAAGACAATTTGAAACCAGACGGCAAATTCTACAAGCCGGAAGTAATTCCTTCCCAATCAGCTGAAAAACGCAAACCATTCAAACAAGTTGATAATATTACTTTAGAAAGAGACATTCATCGCAAGCAAAAGATAGAGCGCGTAGATATTATTAGAAGGGAGGATAACTTAAAAATTGAAGGAGAGTTTATTGATATGAAACAGAAAAATGATTACACTGTAGTTATTGGTGAAAGAGCCGCTGTCGTAAAACACGAAGATAATTTAAAGATGGAAGGAAAAATGGAGAACGTAAGATCATCCGACACATATCGAGTAGTTAAAGGTCAAAGAGTAAAGTTGACAAGAAGAGAAGATAATCTTAAAATTGAAGGAGTATTCGAAGATCATAAACGACGAGATGACTATAGTATTACAAAAGGTGAAAGGTCAGCCATTGTATACCATAAAGATAACTTAAAGCCTGAAGGAGACTTTGACGATAGACGTCCTCTAAAACCAGGTGATAGACCAGATGGTGAAAAATCTTCAAGGCCCAAATGGGAAACGCCAGAACAAGTACGTCCTAAAGATAATCTCAAGCCTGAAGGTGATTTCGAAAAGAGGCCTAAATCTCAATGGCAGCCCGGCGAAACACCTGATCAAGTACGTCCAAAGGATAACCTTAGACCTGAGGGTGATTTTGAAAAGAGGCCTAAAACTCAGTGGCAGCCTGGCGAAACACCTGATCAAGTACGTCCAAAGGATAACCTTAGACCTGAGGGTGATTTTGAGAAGAGACCTAAATCTCAATGGCAGCCAGGCGATACACCTGATCAAGTGCGTCCAAAAGATAACTTAAAGCCTGAGGGTGACTTTGAAAAGAGACCTAAAACTCATTGGCAACCCGGCGAAACACCAGTTCAAATAAGACCAAAAGATAATTTAAAGTCAGAGGGCGATTTCGACAGACCTTCACGGCCGAAGTGGGTTACTGGTGATCGACCTGACCAGGTTAAACCAAAAGATAACTTGCATCCTGATGGTGACTTCCATGATAAACCTAAACCGCAATGGCAACCTGGTGAAACACCAGCGCAAGTTCGACCAAAAGACAACCTAAGACCCGAAGGTGACTTCGACCGCCCCACTCGACCAAAATGGCAAACAGGAGAGCGACAAACTCCTGTAAAGCCTAAGGACAATTTATATCCAGAAGGTGACATGGATAAACGTACTCCAACCAAATGGGCTCCCGGTGATACACCATCTCAAATACGTCCAAAGGACAATTTAAAACCTGAAGGTGAATTTGACCGACCAACATCTCAAAAGTGGAGCTCCGCTGACAAATCACAACCAATCAAACCAAAAGATAATTTGCATACCAACGGGGAAATTAAACACCGGGACGAAACAAACATTCATACCAGTGATACGAAGAGAACGACTGTAGGTGGGAAATATATTACAGGTCACGATGATAGTAAGGTCCAGTCTGTCAGTCACACGACGCAAAGTGCTTCTGAAATTCGAAATGATGACGCCACTCGAAAAATACATTCTGAGAGTCACACTAAACATTTTAGTTCACATACTACTTCGGAAAATACTACTTCAAGACATATACAATCAGGAACTCACGTGAAACATTCGACTGTGTCTTCAAGTGACATTAATGATCGTACTGTGTCAGATCGACCCCACCAAACTATAACATCATCATCAGATATCGTCACCAAAACACGATCACCACAAAACTCTGATCGTGCTGTTTCCAGAGATGTAACAGATAAGAGTTCCGTACAGAAATCTGATTCTAAAAACATCAAAACCACTTCTTCGTCTACAACTAAAGTAATGAAACAAATAACTGAAAAGAAATTAATAGCTGGTAAATGGGTAACAGTAACAAGAAATGTCGAAACGAATTTATTGCATGGTCCTGTCGGCGACAATGTAACTCCCGGTTCCATACAAGGCTCACCTAAAGGATATCCTGATAACAATAGGCCAGGTCAAAGACAACGTCCAGGAGACACTAGTCAGAGACTCATATCCTCAGAACAGTCTACAACAACCACAAGTAACCAGGACGTGAACAATCGCCAGCATTTTATGACTTCCACAGAAAGCTCTCGACGAAATATTGCTCATTCCAGTCACACAGAACAAAATACAACACGATCAACTCAACAATCTGAAAACTACGTGACCAGACAAGTAGGTGATCACAGTGTAAAGTCGGTGTTGTCAGATCAATTAATAGCTTCTTCAGATAGAAGTAACATTCAAAAACATACTGGAACAACATCAATCCATCACACAACTTCTGGAAGTCATATCAATAGACAAATCGACGGGGATTCTTCTCAAAGGATTATATCTTCCAACAGCCAGGACTTGCAGCATCGTGATAGTCAGTCACAAAGAAATGTTTCCAATATATCCAGAACTACCCAATTGGAACAAAACATATCCTCACATCAGTCTCATACTGTCAATAGAAATCAACTTAGCGACAGTGTCACAAAAACCAGCATTGAGTTTCAGAGGGCTATGCACGGTGGCAATGATTCAAGCTCTGTAGTTGATCATTCGTCACGTGTTGGCCATCACAAACGCTCGTCAGATTTAGTCTCTGATGCATCTTCTTCGAATGCAGTCTTGCACCGGAAAGGAATTTCGTCTAGTACTGAGGCACAGCATTCCATTAGTTCAACGGCTGCCGCTCAACGTAAAAGTATTGGAAATCTCGGAGATCGTGGTGAATATTTCAGTAACTCAACCCACAGTTCTGATAGAAAAAGCATCAGTTCCATGCATCGGTCGGCTAGAGATAATATGGCCGTTATATCCCAGCACACTGACAGTTCAGACAGGCGTAGTCAGAGTAGGAGAGACGGACAGTCAACGTTGGTGGTAGAAAGACAGCCCCGAGTAAATGTCAGAGATAATCTTCGAGTAGGAGGAGACTTCTACGGGCAATCTGAAGCACGCTATGGCAGTTTCTCCCGGTCAGATCAGACGCAGAGAGCAGAACGTTCGGAACACGTGGAACGCGTGCAGAGAGTGGAACGAGTCACGCGCCATCATGGGAACACGTCTAACTTCGTCTTAGGAGATGGTGCCACCAGCTACAAGCGTGAATTTACAACCCACGTCCACGGCACATGCCCAGCCACTCTTATTGAGACTCCGAAAACACCATTCAAGCATACGAGGGACTCGCGTGAACACAAATTCTATGCCAGTAAAGTGACTCAAAAGTAAAAGCGTATAGGTACACTCTGTACAACGACCCTATTATTTTATCAAATTAATTTTATTGAGCTTTTAAATCTTTCATATAAAATGAAAAGTACAATAATAATGTTGTTATAATAAAGGAGCTAACCATTGCTAGTCCTAATAAGAATAACGTGCCTTCTTTCTGTTATTTACGCATAATATATTTTATACAATTTATTATTATCTTTTACTTATTTAAACAATGTCCTTCATATTAAAAATGTTAAACATTGCCATGTAATAAATTTTTATAATGTATAGATGTGTTTTAATTATTTGTAGACATATAACCCATACAGCATGGAATATCTTTACACCCAACCCAACCCATCCAAAAATATTTAGGTGTCTTTCAAACCTTATCAGTCTGAGATCCGTATCGATGCTGTCTAGCAGCTGTGATTGTCAGATCTATCTTCTTCTTATTTAAGAGCTTAGTGGCTCTTGTCGGTGGAGTATGCGCCAAACTTCTCGGTTCTCTGCCTTACTTTTACTTACGTCAGATCTATAAGTGTAACAAATAGGGGCGCTACTACATTCCAAGCTCTTTGAGCGCTACTGAAATTTTGAAGAACGTTCAGGTACGATTCAGACCAATCGGCTCGCACCGGAACGGAGGCGTGTCGCGACAATTATCTTCGGCCGTCGCGGAATGCGAATGTGACAGAAATATGAACTTTAATTTCTGTTTACAAGTTTAAATTTCCCTTACCGCATTATAAAATGCCGGCCGGCCCGGGCCGGTTGGTCTGAAACGTACGGCTTCAACAGCCGCGCTTGAACGGCGGACTACTATGGTGGACGAGTTTTAGTACCGCGAGTTTCATTGCAATTTACAATTGTACAGTAATTATATGCACAATTGTTCAACAGTAACTTATTAATACTGGGTGACTTTTAATCCACAAGCAAATTTTTTGGAGTAAGTTCAGTCGATGATACTGAACTACTTACCACAAAAACAATCAAAAACGAAAAAAAATTCACCTTCCCAAATAAAGCAGCGCGATCAGCCAAACGAATCTTGTTTTTGATGACGAAAATTGATCATCGATTTTTCATGTACGGATTTGTTTTTATTACTTCTTAAGTTACCCGTGTGTGTGCTAAAATTTTTAACCGACTTCAAAAAAGGAGGAGGTTGTCAATTCGACTATGTTTTTAGGGTTCCGTACCCGAAGGGTGCAAACAGGACCCTATTATGAGACTCCGCTGTCTGTCCGTCTGTCACAGGGCTCATATCTTGAACCGTAATAGCTAGACACTTGAAATGTTCACCGAATATGTATTACTGTGGCCGCTATAACAAATACTAAAAATAAAAATAAAAGTTGAAAATTAAAGGGGGTCGTCATACAAAAAATGTGTTTTTTCAGCATTTTTAACTAATATTTATAATGGCAATAACTAGATACTTGAAATTTTCACAGATTATGTATAAAACTATGACCGCTATAACAACAAATACTAAAAATAAGAAAAAGTTAAAAATTAATGGGGGTCCTCATACAAGAAACGTGTTTCTTCAGCGTTTTAAAACATTGTACGGTGGTACGGAACCCTTCATATAAGAGTCCGACTCGCACTTGCCCGTTTATTTTAATGTATGTTTGTTACGCGATATCTTCGACAAATTGTGAACCGATTTTAATGATTCTTTCTTCTATATTTGAAAGCCTTTACTACCAAGTTAGTCTCATATTCATTTTGTGACAATATGATGAAGAGCTTTGGAGATATGGAAGAAGTTGGTTGTTTCTTTTTTGTTAAAAATTTAATTACCCATCTCACAATAATTCCAGCCTCGATTTCTTCCAGAGAGGTCAACCTTCACGCATCTGCTAACCGGGTGAAAAATATTTTTATCAAATATGTTCCTGTACATATACCTACGAATAGGCTTGTCGTAAGACTTATTATGGTCGCGGCACTTATGGCTATATTAAATTAAAAATATCTTTTTTTTCAAACCCTTTCGAAGGTACAAGTACCAATGGAAAGCGTTCAATAGGTATGCTCAATATGCAACCGTTAGGTTGCTTACCTTGTTATACAATATATATTTACCTGTTTATACGCGGTAATATCATTTAAAGGCAGCTTTTACATCACGTTTTTTTTTTTTTAACTTATTATGTGGATAGTTGGCAGACTGAACTAGAGCTTTGTGTAAATTGATAAAAAGCACGAGTAAACTAAAAAGTTTATTACCAAAAAACAATAAAATTAATATTACAATAATCGCAGAAGACATATTGAAACTTAACAATAATATTATCTAAAACGAAGTAAATTGAACCACAAAACTACGTGCATTATTACGATCAATCCTTAGAGTGAATTTGTCTGTTTATCAGTGTTAGAAGAAACATTATCACATGGTGGCTTTCCCCGTCTTATTCTCTTCAATCGGTTTAAATCTCCTTCATAGTTTCTAGGAAGAGATCCAAACGCGTCGTTTTCTTGATAGTTTAGCACATTTAAATTGTTTGTTTGGCTTTTCGATTCGCCGTCAACTAAAGAAGAACGTTCGGCTTCATTATTTTCTATATCTGTTGGCTTCTTTCCAACCGTACGTCTATTTCGAGTTCCACTATTAAACATTAAATTATCGTCAACACCTTCAACCCCGGACAAAACACTATCTGTATCAGATCCAATATTCACAGTATCGCTTTCTATATTTTCACCGCAAGATAAGTCCGTTTGGTCAGTTTTCTCACTTTTTGACGGATTTTTTTCTACTGCCACATCATTTGAAGGCTGACCATTTTCAATATCTTTTGCATAGTTGGAAGAGCGTTCATAAAATCCATCATCCTCAAATTCGTTTCCTTCCTCGCTATCGTCATCATCATTTTCAGCTCTATACGGGATGTATGCCACTTTGCTATCCGATACTAGTTCCGCACTTCGTTTCTTAATCGATACGCCGCCATTTTTCCTTTTTACTCTGACCAGAGGTACCATATCTAACTCTGAATATTGCCCAGATTCTTTATATGTATTGGAATTTGGAAATGACTCCTCAAGTGATTTAAATGAATCGGTATTTTCGAGAAATGCTTCTCTTTTATTTGCATGGTCTAAAACATTGTCTTCTGATTGATCTTCGTTAGAAATCAATTGTGATGAGTCTTCTTCTTGACAGCTATAACCTAAATTGTCTTCATTTGCGTTATCGTTTAAGTCACTGGGGTTGAAATCAGTATTTATAAAATTTGCATCACGAAAACTTGATTCTTCGTTTTCTGAATCATTTATATCAGTTTCTCTTTTATTATTTATTTTTGATGACAGATCGTTAGATTCCACGTTGATTTGATTTTTGCTTTCTCCATTATTACTAAATATATCACTTGATGTAACAGCAGACTTACTTTCAACTAAGTTAGCATTAGCATCCTTATCACATGAAAGTTCCTGGTTACTTGTTTTTTTTTGACTGGACGCTTCAGATATTTCAGTGTGGTAATCTGATGGTTTTGTATTTTCCGTTGTGTCAATATTGGGTGCGGCGTCATTTTTTACATCAACAGATGCTCCACCTTGTACTTTGCTCGATTCAAAAACGCCATTATCAATGTCATTGTTTTCTTCCACGGCACCAGCTTTTTTAGTTATATCACGTTTGCTTAAGTTGTCGTAATGGCCCTTCTCATTTTCTATTATTTTATTCAAAAGTGCTCTTTTTTCATCGGGCAAAGAATTTAGTAGCTCTTCTAATTCCTGTTCAGATAATTTATTAATGTGTCTTTTAATAGCCATCTCTTCGTTTTCATGAACTGTGTTTCTATCTTTGGATTTTAAATTATTATCTAATGAATCCATATCTTGAGCTTGACGTCTGTTTCGATAAACATTCAATGGAAAATTTTCGTAACTTTTATCTTCTAACTTAGCCTTGTCATCAGCAGTTTGTAACAATGTTTTATAATAATGCTTGAAAAACCCCTCGTGGTCTGGCTCAACAGCTGAATCTATGTGGCTCGGACGATTACCTATTTTAAATGACCGTTCTTTTACTACTGCATTATCAAATAGTTCATCTGCTCTATCATCAGCTGTGGTTTTCAAGCTTTGTCTATTGAAGGCAACCTGGCGAGGAAATTGGTTGCCATTTGGAGTGTTAAAATTCACCGGCTGTTGTGCCATCTCAGCTTGTTCATTTACTTCGTTGTCTTCGGTGTATCTGTTAGGGCGCTGTTGTCGGTTTGGTTGGTATGCGTCGCTTGGCTTCGTATCTTCTAATTCTCGGTCGCCGCTCAATTTGTAATCTGGGGACTATAGTTATACAGTGATATTATTATCGACGTACCTGCTGAGATCGTTTGCTGTACATAAATGACTTACATTGACTCTATATTCTGTAGTACTTATTTCCCAATACACAATTTACCAATCTTTTACACTGCCCAGTATATAACTATTCAAAATATTTCGTTTCTATTTTTGTTTTACATGGTATCCACTTCCAAAAAAATACATTAGTCATCTGACGTAGCTCAATGACGGTCATGTCACCTAGTGACAACAGTAATTATTACACACTAGTTTATCAGGCTTGAAACTACGTCAAGACCCGCCACGGGTACAGTCCGTCTGTCACAAACCATACGTGCGATAGAGATAGCTAAAACCGTCGCGGGTCACGTGTCTCTGTCGCACGTAGAGTTTGTGACAGAGACGGACTGAATCCATCGAGGTTCTCCGCTTAACGCAGTTTCAAACCTCATTGTGCAGGTTTCCTCACGAAGTTTTCACAGGGTGGTTGTTGAAAATGACCGTACATGAGTACTAACTCAGAGGTAAAGTCGCACCTTGTTATGTAAACGTAAAGGTGCCGTTAGTTAAATCCTTTATATATTTTGATTTAACACTAATCTGCCTGTTGGTATTAAAATTACACTTACAGAATCCGATTTGTCTTTAGAGGAGCGTTCATTTGATGGAGCAACATCTCTTTTCTCTTCAGTGTTCATGGGTTTTTGAATGGCTTCTTCTTCTTCTTGATCATATGTTGTTTCCTATCAAAAATGTGACAGTAAGTTAAGGCGCTGTAGGTTCATAGCTCACAATATTGTTAGTATTTTTGAAAAATTGCTGTAATTAAACTACTACATTTTTTTTTTAATTTTTTTACATAGGAATCTTAAGGCTTTTCTACGGACACACAATTGACACAATATTCAAAACACGATTGAGCATTATTGGCTCGATAGAAAAAAATCAAACAGACCTCTAAATTTACCTCTAAAAAATCATACATTTTATTGGTACGTATAATTTTCATATAAAAAGGTGATTGTATAAAATAGTAAGATTTTAATTTAAAGATAAAAGGTAAAATACCTCTAGGTATGTTTGTGATTTTTTTCTATCGAGCCAAAAATGCTCAATCGTGTTTCAGATATTGTGTATGTCTGTAGAAAAGCCTTAGATTCCTATATAAAATTTAAACAATAAACTGTTTTAGTTTAACTACAGTAATTTTTCAAAAACACACAGTATTGTGAGCCGTAAACCCACAGCGCCTTAATAAATACAGAAAATGCTCCTTGCAGAAAACAGGACTCAAAAATACAATAGCAGGTTTCCTAATGGCTTATTGAGAACAATATCCAGCAAGGTATCACTCTTTTCCTTAAGAAGGTACCTACCTACTTATATTTAGTTTTATGATTTGCATGAGAAAAAAGCACATGGTTGTTTTAATTGTAGAAAATTTAAGTGCTTACTTGTTTATTCTGACTAGATTCATCTTCGTCGCGCAAGGAGTCTTCATTAGTAGATTCATCTTCACCCTCGTACTCCACTTCCTCTTGGACACTGCATCAGTAAACAACACGTTCGTGATGGACTCAGGTCAGTACAATAATCAAGGGAAGAAGGAATATGATAGTAGTAAATAAATAAAAAAAAATAAACTGACGAAATGGGATCCTGGTTAGGGGAATGTGAAATTCTGTATTGGATTTTTTTTTACTAAGAGCAGCGAGATCGATGTACTTCTAAGAGAAATAGTTTTGAATATATAGGTATGTTCGTAATGTATATTGTACGTATCATGTTGTATCAAGCACTAAAGAGTAAGGCCGAGAACAGTCCAGTCACTAAGCTCTTAAATAAGAATAAAGTACTTACGTAAGGCCAGGGCCGCAAGCGGCGTTTTTCGCCCACTACCTATGCTGTCAAAAAGCCACCACTTCCTAGCCAGAGGCAGACGTAATATTTTATACATACCTCAGGTGGTGATAAAGAAAAACCTGTCAAATATGTGAATTTATCAGACTACGCTAATTCCTCTAACTTGTATTTCATCGCCTTTGTTGTACAATTTGCATTTTTTTTCCAAAAATAGGTACCTATGCCAAAATCAGCTGCTCGACATAACTTACGTTCAAAATATTTTAAAATGACTCACCTTTCGACAGGTTCGTTGGATTTCGACGGTCTGCTAAAGGATGTTACCACGATGCAAGTAAGTACCAAGAATGTTCCTAAATAGCGCATGTTGTTTGTCCGTTTGTATAAAAGCAATTAAAAATTCGACAGTATTGTTGACGTGAAGGCGGAAAGTTACATTTCTCTTTCAGAATTCAATTGTTTGACATTTGCTACAAAAAGTTTAATACCAATCTTCGTAAAAAGGTTTTATATTAAAAATAAACGGGCAAGTGCGAGTCGGACTCGTAAATAAAGGGTTGCATACCACCGTACAATGTTTTAAAATGCTGAAGAAACACGTTTCTTGTATGACGACCCCCTTTAATTATTTCAGGTGTCTAGCTATTACGGTTCTTGAACCGTAATAGCTATAGGTTATATATATATATATATATATATATATATATATATATATATATATATATATATATATATATAACCGTAATTTTTAGTATTTGTTGTTATAGAGGCCACAGTAATAATACATAATCGGTGAAAATTTCAGGTGTCTAGCTATTACAGTAGTCCTGTGACAGACGGACAGACAGCGGAGTCTCAGTAATAGGGTCCCGTTTGCACCCTTTGGGTACGGAACCCTAAAAATGATATTGGAAACCTCAATATCATTTTGAAGACCTATCCATAGATACACCCCACACATATAGGTTTGATGTTTGAGTTTCAGTTCTAAGTATGGGGAACCCCCAAAATGTATTGTTCTTTTTTCTATTTTTGTGTGAAAATCTTAATGCGGTTCACAGAATACATCTACTCACCAAGTTTCAACAGTATAGTCTTGGCAAAAAAGTGGCTGTGACATACGGACGGACAGACAGACAGACAGACGTGACGAATCCATAAGGATTCCGTTTTTTGCCATTTGGAAACGGAACCCTAAAAACTATCGCACCGTGCGAACTTCTTTTTACAAAATATAAAAATCTACCTCTATGATTCTACTTTTGAAAGTGGGGAAATTACAAATAATTTTGTGCATCCCTTTTCAAATAAAAATATGTAAAGATGTAATAAAGGCATGGGTATATAAAGTTTGTTTCCAGATATTGACGACCTCCGTGGCGTAATGGTTAAGACACTAGTCCGCCACTTCGGAGGTTCTGGGTTCGATCCCCTAATTAAGGCAAGATGGAAAATGGTCTTTTTAAAACTGTCCTTAATCTTGTTTTAATTTGTAAAATATTGTAAAAGTATACTTATTTATTTTCTTCAATTAATCTAAAACAAATTGAATACAAATTGATCTAAGTTTCACTCGGACTACTCAACCTACGTTTTACTATAGACTAAAGGAGACTGAAGCCTGAAGAAGGCAGAGCCTGTGTCTCAGTACTCCAGTGCTCCCTCACCCGTACACTTGATGTGTTTGTTTGTATTTTATTTGTATGTTTTATTATTTTATTATATGTTTGTAGTTTATTGTATCGTTGAGTATTGTATAATACTAGTTTAAACTTACTTTGGAGCTAGCTCAATCAATGTTTGTCGGGTGGGTAGTGGGTATCACTCACTATGCCCATTACCCATTGCAATGGTAATAGCTACTCTGTGGATATACTGAGACTGCACGTCTTTAGTTCAAATCACCCTCATAAAATAAAAGATAAAGTGGATTGCTTCCAGGAATAGCGGAAAAGTGGAGTGACTTTTCTTGCTTACGTATTTGATATGGATCAAATAACACTCGCACAAGTGTATAGTTTCATAAATAGTATAGGAAAATATAAAGGTTGTAGTCTTTTCCTTTTTCCGCTTTTCCAGTTCGTAGTTTGGTTTGGAACAAGGTAATAAAAATACAGAAATACTTACAACAATTTTATTTTAAATGAGACCGTTTCATCTCTATCACACTTATTATGTACATTTGGTTTAAATAAAACAAACCTCTGAAACATTTTACTGCAAAATCTTCAAGTTTGTGCATATTTGAGAGAAAACATTTACTTCTTATATTTAATGTCATACAAATTGATCAAATAGATAGAATAAAGAATTTGTAGAAATACTCAATCACACGTTTTGGTGTCTCGATGCTTTCAAGGGCAAGGAAAGCTTTCTCATAACTGCACAACTTTACATATACCCTATATCATAATGCCCTTTTAACTAAATGCCCTTTCTAGAAATAAATCTCTAATAATATAAAACTAAAATGAGTACCTGTAATTCCTAGTTTCCAAATATCATTTATTCTTCAAAATAATTGAACACAATTTCGCTGGATACTCATTTTTGCGAAGAATTAGGATATTTTGCGAAAAAGGCATTACGAGTTGAACGCACTATTTATTAATTATAAACGTAACCTAACTCCAAAATGCAAAAGGTAAAAAAAACCAACAGTTTTATAACTATGAGTACTTTCAAATGCAATGTGGCAATAGAACTCGAGATACACAACCGGCGAAACTATGCCAGCACGGTACTAAAACAATTTAGAATTTAGGATTGCACATTTCAGTATAAACAATATGAGATGTAACAAAATAAAATTTCAAATAACGTCGAATGAAATGTCGATAAACTCCAAAATATAAAACACCATATTGCACCTGACTCAGACTGTAAGCTGAAGCGGTTTGTAAAGTAACATTTTAAACCATAAAGTCATCAGATCAGAATCAGTCATTATGTAATTGTGTTTAAATTGTTATTTGAAAAGTTTCAAATATCAATAATATATGAGATTACAATATATTTTTATTTGAATTATAAATTTCAAAAGCCTTTTTGCACGCCTCATGAGCGAAGCGCATGAGGTAGTGCTCTACTCTCGCCTTACAAAAATCAAGTGATTTTTTTAAAATTTTACTTTCAGATATTTGATTTTGTAATAGAGGTTTCTAGATACGCAGATAATATAACAACAAAGTCTGGTTCAAGTTGGCGGGCACACATTTTAAAGAAAATGTGGCCATCGTTAAATTAATATGTAATCAAATTAAAATATTGTACAAACCGCCTCAATGACTTTAGCTCAACAAATATTCTGCATTTGGCAGATACCAGTTTATAACATGTAAATAATGTATCTAATTTAGAAAACACTATTTAAATCTTTACGAAAAGAAACTTACTCTGATTAGGCTTCGCTATGATTTATGTTGTGCTTTTTTCCTTTATCACATTTATCGTACAACTATTTTTACAGTTTACATTACCTGTCATACAGAACATACCCTTACATCGGAATAGAAATTAAACTTTAAACGACATTAACAATATGCTTGGTTGCTGAACGGCATCCACTTGCACATTATGGTGCTATATTTACACGAGACCGTAAATATGGTTCCACCGAAGTATAATATTGAACAAATGTTGGGCTTGGCCATCAGCTATTACCAGTAAATAACTTGTAATCTTCATCCCATTTTATGGCAGTTACAAAAAGTCGGCGGCTTTTTATCATTTATATGACACATGTGTGACGCAGCCACCGAATGTAAAACAGCTTAATTTTCTGATAGTGTAACGCCACCCTAAAGCCTTAAATAAATGAATGTCATTGGTGTTATCTGAACATAACCAATTACTCTGTCGACTCTCCACTTCTTACGAAACAATCAATGTAGGTTTAAGTCAAAACGAATGCAGAATAGTTTCATTGCAGAGTGATTGATATTCGTTTATTTGATCTCGTATAAATGAGCAATAGTACAAAACAAAGTTCAGAATGTCTACACAAACATGTTATCTAATTAATCACCGAACCATTCCGAGTCATACACAAATGTATGCGAATTGTATTCATTTGGAATGGATTGAAACCGCGCGAACCTCGGTTCAGTCTCACAATGGTGCAGAAACAGGTCCTATTTCGTTTGAAACTCATAATTTGATGACTAGACTCTTAAAACGTAAAAAAATGAGCATTTACAAAACAAAAATACGTGCCTACATGCGATCCGGCGCGCTCGCAATATTAATCGAAACACACTGCAATCGAGAATAAAATAATTTGTACATTGTCAGTTTTTACAAATAGGAAAATACACATCCAACTAAAACAGAAGTAATACCATTTTTAATATTGCGAGTGCTCCGCATTTAACAACTAAATATTTCAAAACTTAAATCTATTTAAGTGAGATAGTACAATTTTAAACATCGGAAAATGCAATTATTCGCTCGGACCTTTTCGAGTATTTATCAAAAACTCAAAACAACTTTGAATCAAATGTGAAAAACGAACGTAACGTCCCTGGCGGTGTCGAGAACGCAACCACACGTACACAAGATATGTTTGCGACAAAAGCTTATTAAAATCTTCAATAACAACTCTCTTATTTACAATGCTCATAAATGGTTATTCTAAATTATTATATGAAAGGAATTGGGGCATAATGTATTCATGCTAAATAACACCGAGAAGCTAGTGAGAAAACGTTAAGTGTAAGAGCAGTCACTTACTGTTAGTACAAAGCAGTCATATCAGCTTGAAATTAGGGTCATAATAATATGATAGTCGTCCGACAGTGACGTCCTACTAAATAAGACTTTATAATTAGGTGTTAACTTTCAATGTTAATTGACACTGAAATGCGGATACGCAGTTACGTACATCTTGCGTACCGCTTTTGGAGTAACCCTACTTACTGTTCTCCGGATCTCTGATGTAGGTACTGAATTTCGTATAATGGTAACGATCCGGATTTAAGATACAAACCAGCTATAATAGTTGATGTCAATTGAATTACGACTTCTTTGTCACATTGACTAGTGGTCTATAAAGGAATAACCTATCATCAGAAACATATTGTTGTTGATGAAATATTGGACAAATCCGCATAAAGGCTCTTGCTGCAAATTTATTAACAGTATTTCAATCAACCTTAATATTATCTGGATCTTGTATTATGTGGATATCCCAATATTGTACGTTTCTAGCTTCTGTACTAGCAGTTAGTGACCACTTGGATTGGGGTAGTTAAAGCTAGTCTAATCTTTCCCACCGGCTAAAAATCGTATCTTCTGTCAACGCTTGAGCAATCGCTGAGTGATATTATGTCAAGAGGTTAGAGGTGAAAACAATATCGCAAGCGTACAATTCTTGGGTCATAATCTTTTTACAAAATTGACATTTCACGATAAAAAAAAACAATTTTCTTTGGTTGTTTTTCCTGTATTTAAATATAAATTAAATTCGGAAAGAATAATATTACTTAAAAAATAAACAATCAACGTATTTTAGTCGCCGCCGTCTAGAGCATTATCGCAAGCGAAGTTTTAGTCGTGTCACCTAATTAGAATTACATTCTTAGGAGCTTTAACTTTATCGTCGTTATTTGACGTGGACATAAAGATATCAGTGATATTTTCGTACAACTATCGTGCTTTAAGGTGGCGCCCTACACACGAAAACATTAGAAATTGTACGCTTCCGATACGTCGAAGTTGCGTGTGTGCATTATTAAAACTAACATTTGACAATTCGTTGAACGCAACCGAAAGCCAGCTGTTATACTAGCATGCAACATTAGCGATAAATGCAATTTCAATAAAGTGAACACTTCAAGTTTTATTTACAAAGAAACGACCTTACGGCCTCACATATAGATCAATAATAAAATTGTCTCTATTTAATCCGAATCAAATTCCCTAATGATATTCGAGTAAATATTCACAATACTAAAAAATAATCACTTCATGCTGTACACGAATCGTCGATAAATTGATCGATTACCATTTAAAAAATCTAATTCTAATATACCTAACCCTCCGAATTAGAAACATGAGTAAAACGTTAAAACCACAATGAACACTTGCACTGTTGTCTGTCGGCGCGCGACCGGAATGTAGGGGTATCGCGCCCGCCCACCTCGCTTACTTACTACGCCGTGCTACGGTCACTAACTCAGACTTGAAACGATACAAATTGTCATGAAGTATAGGGAGTCATCGGGACGAGGGCACGGGTCCCGCGTCGCGTCGGGAATCATACAGTAGGAATGCGAATGAGGCGCTCGGTAGGGATGTCGATGTTTTACAACTATATATTTTGAAAATATCAACAGACATTTATATTACAAAAATCCATTGGTCGTTTTTTAAACGACGATTCAATATTCCTAATGTGCCGGCCGTTTTACTTTATTTTATTTATTATAACGAGTGTAAATATATCATCTTTTATGTAAATTTTATTGAAATAAAAAAGTTCTGTCAAATCATTTACTTCTAAAAAGTTACAAGTTTAAACTTAGTGAAATTTATTTCTAATAGCAAAAATAGAAAGCAATTATCTTTAACCAGAAACTGACAAATAGAAAAAAACAATATAGTACCGCGGTACACATTAATAGCGATAACGTTTATTGCGCGCTATCGACTGTCGCTATCTCTCTCTACGTAATAATGATGAGACGGTGCTAGTCCGACGCGCGATATGAACTTTATCGTGCCATGCTACGGGACTGGCTGGCTTAGGCCTTGTAGAACGTCATCTTTTTCATTGGTACTCGTTCGTCATGATTTTCAAAACAGATGACGGTCTATGGAACTGAGACTCATTGTTTTTGTTTTATACCGGGTACAACAACGAAACACACTCGTAGCTAAAATATTTAGCTGAAACCTTGCCTGAGGAATGAATGGTCACGATTGGCGGCTTAAAATTTTCGTGGACTGTAACGACTATGGCCGTGTCTAACAAATTATACTAAAACTATAAGGGTGGATTGAAGGCCGATAAGTTTTGGCCTTCTATACAAGTTGACCGATCAGCTGATCCGAGGAAAGCCAAAAAATATTTTTCATATTTCAACATGTTCCCTTGAAAAAGTTGTTCAGTTTCAAGGGCTGAATTCACTCTTAAAATAGTTTCAGTATATTTTGTTACACGTTATATAATGTCAATTTTATAATATTCTATTGTCTGGTACAGAGCGCGAATGTGTTTGAAAGGTGACCTGCTGACCTGCAACCATATCCGTTCTGTTATAGGAGGAGCTCGGTGGCCCAGTGGGTGTACGCTAGCGCTCTCACAAGATAAGCAACCCCGGGCGTGGTCCGTACTTGGACGGGTATACAATAAGTCGTACAAAAAAATCTCAAGCTACTCCGTGCTTCGGAAGTCACGTAAAGCCGTTAGTCTTGGCTGTCATCATTGTGTGGCAGTCGTGTAGCAATGTAAGATGCCTTGAAGGCAGCTTGAAAAATCTGACACTAGTGTAGGCCACTTACACACAAAAAAAAAAAGTTCTGTTCTTCGCATCTCACGCAGGGCACAGAAATTATTAAGAGAATTACATACAGAATGGAATCTTCTAAGGGCCCGCGCAATATGCGTCCCCGTTCCCTGTCCCCGCACCTCTCCCCCGTCGGCGAGAGCGGGCGCACACACGCACTGACGTGTGCACGTTTAGTTTCGTTTGTTACTAATTAAATGATACTCCGCTTCTATGAAGTTTCATACCTTTGCGCAGGGTCTCAACTAAACAGTTTAGCAAGAAATTGATGTGAAAAATGTTGAAGAGTTATATTACCGACATCCGTATCGGTAGCGCGGGGCGGGCGGCGGGGGCGGGGGCGCGCGGTACTACAAGCGGTCGAGGCGGAACTCGTGCTCCACTGCGGAGTCCGGCAGCAGCGCGCTCGGCTCCTCCAGCAGCGTGAGGTCGTCAAGATCGAGGCCCTCGCGCAACTGCGCCTCTTCACCGCCGAATATGCCCGCGTCTAACTCACCCGAGTAATCTGAAAGTAATAATAGATTGTTGCACCGAGCAGAAAGTAAGTTATTACTGCACCGAGTGCTTATTTGGAGCCCGAGCGCCAGTGAGGTCTCTAAAAAGCACGAGTGCAATATAAATTACTTAATCCGAAGTGCATAATCTGCTTTTCTTTCAACTACTGCAAGAAAAGCTTATTTAGGTAAAATTATTTAGTAAGCAATTGCACACATCACATCACACGCAAACTGTATAACTCCATACGGCCGTCAGGTTGGCCAACTGAACGCATCGTATAGGTCTCTATGCTAGTTTTATGATAAATGAGCTTGACTTCCAGCGGTATGCAAAGCAATTGTACCAGGAAAGCATGTCTGCAGGAGTTTACTTCTGCAGACTTATGGTATCCTGATACTTTTCCTTCTTCCTTCTGATTCACCTAGTGCTTAGAGTAAGCGAAAGAGACAATATCATGTTTCTCTTTCACACCCTCTCCATCGATACATCGATTTAAAAAAACTATTATTATTTCCGTACGCTTTGCCGTAGTCGGTCAAAGCAAGTGTTGGTACGCACCTGTCAGTATGATGTCGGGGATGCTGGCAGGGGTGGGCGGCGCGCAGGGCGAGACGAGCGGCTGCAGCGGGGGGAACTACACACCTGTCAGTATGATGTCGGGGATGCTGGCGGGGTTGGGCGGCGCGGAGGGCGAGGCGAGCGGCTGCAGCGGGGGGAACTACACACCTGTCAGTATGATGTCGGGGATGCTGGCGGGGTTGGGCGGCGCGGAGGGCGAGGCGAGCGGCTGCAGCGGGGGGAACTACACACCTGTCAGTATGATGTCGGGGATGCTGGCGGGGTTGGGCGGCGCGGAGGGCGAGGCGAGCGGCTGCAGCGGGGGGAACTACACACCTGTCAGTATGATGTCGGGGATGCTGGCGGGGTTGGGCGGCGCGGAGGGCGAGGCGAGCGGCTGCAGCGGGGGGAACTACACACCTGTCAGTATGATGTCGGGGATGCTGGCGGGGTTGCGCGTCGCGGAGGGCGAGGCGAGCGGCTGCAGCGGGGGGAACTACACACCTGTCAGTATGATGTCGGGGATGCCGGCGGGGTTGGGCGGCGCGGAGGGCGAGGCGAGCGGCTGCAGCGGGGGGAACTACACACCTGTCAGTATGATGTCGGGGATGCTGGCGGGGTTAGGCGGCGCGGAGGGCGAGGCGAGCGGCTGCAGCGGGGGGAACTACACACCTGTCAGTATGATGTCGGGGATGCTGGCGGGGTTGGGCGTCGCGGAGGGCGAGGCGAGCGGCTGCAGCGGGGGGAACTACACACCTGTCAGTATGATGTCGGGGATGCCGGCGGGGTTGGGCGGCGCGGAGGGCGAGGCGAGCGGCTGCAGCGGGGGGAACTACACACCTGTCAGTATGATGTCGGGGATGCTGGCGGGGTTGGGCGGCGCGGAGGGCGAGGCGAGCGGCTGCAGCGGGGGGAACTACACACCTGTCAGTATGATGTCGGGGATGCTGGCGGGCGTGGCGGGGGTGGGCGGCGCGGAGGGCGAGGCGAGCGGCTGCAGCGGAGGGAACTACACACCTGTCAGTATGATGTCGGGGATGCTGGCGGGCGTGGCGGGGGTGGGCGGCGCGGAGGGCGAGGCGAGCGGCTGCAGCGGAGGGAACTACACACCTGTCAGTATGATGTCGGGGATGCTGGCGGGCGTGGCGGGGGTGGGCGGCGCGGAGGGCGAGGCGAGCGGCTGCAGCGGGGGGAACTACACACCTGTCAGTATGATGTCGGGGATGCTGGCGGGCGTGGCGGGGGTGGGCGGCGCGGAGGGCGAGGCGAGCGGCTGCAGCGGAGGGAACTACACACCTGTCAGTATGATGTCGGGGATGCTGGCGGGCGTGGCGGGGGTGGGCGGCGCGGAGGGCGGGGCGAGCGGCTGCAGCGGGGGGAACTACACACCTGTCAGTATGATGTCGGGGATGCTGGCGGGCGTGGCGGGGGGTGGGCGGCGCGGAGGGCGAGGCGAGCGGCTGCAGCGGGGGGAACTACACACCTGTCAGTATGATGTCGGGGATGCTGGCGGGCGTGGCGGGGGTGGGCGGCGCGGAGGGCGGGGCGAGCGGCTGCAGCGGGGGGAACTACACACCTGTCAGTATGATGTCGGGGATGCTGGCGGGCGTGGCGGGGGTGGGCGGCGCGGAGGGCGGGGCGAGCGGCTGCAGCGGGGGGAACTACACACCTGTCAGTATGATGTCGGGGATGCTGGCGGGCGTGGCGGGGGTGGGCGGCGCGGAGGGCGAGGCGAGCGGCTGCAGCGGGGGGAACCCGCCGCCGCCCGGCACCGGGTCCCGCGGCCGCGACACCGTGTCGCTCACGTGGCTGTGTTGGTGCTGGTGCTGTTGGTGCTGGTGTTGGTGTTGGTGCTGGTGTTGCTGGTGACCACTCTGCAACCAAGTAGAAATAGAAAACATCAAGATGATGTATTGGTGGTGCAATAATTAAACTTTCTTTTCTTTAATATTTTTTGTAATTTACCAAACTTTACTTTTATTATTTGTTTATTTTATTTACATAACTTCATACTATTACGCCTGTTTCCCACAGGGGTAGGCAGAGACTAGACCTTCACTCAATTTTTATTTATCTATCAAATACATATATGCGAGAACATGACTGTAAATGGTCTTCTTTAGTATCTCAATAGTTTTATTATATTGTATTGTTGATTGACTGTATATTTTCCGAATAAAATAAAATAAAGGATAAGGACAATTGGGTAGATGACTAAGTCAAGAATAAATTATTTGATACTGATAAGAAAATAAAACGTCACAAAATATTCACTTCGCATTGATCATATCATAACATGATTTTAGATTTTTTAATGCAGAAAAACTGATATTAGGAGCGCTATTTGACTTCAAATATCTATGACGTCAAGGTTTTGTATTTCATACAAATCCCATAGTAAATGTTTGTTTTGACATTTAGAAAAAAGTATTTGATTTGACTTATTGTCATCTAGCGTATTGATTGAGCTAAACCCAAAGTAAGTTTCAACTTGTGTTATGGGGTACTAACTCAACGATACTACATTTTATGATAAATTCATGGCTTCATTTTGTTGAGCTCGTCAGCCGAAGGTTTTGACACCATACAATGACTAAGTAACAATCTCACAACACAGCAGAAGACTTAGTCGAAATTGACTAAACTAATGTTTGGCAGCAAACACGCTGATATGTCGATATAGTTTATAAATGCTGTTTTAGTGGACTCAATAAAAATATTTAGAGTTGTTTTAAATTTTTAAATTAAGTTTTCCTTTTATATAATAAGTTGCACCCATAACTTTAAAAAAAAGATAATTACCTGGGTATATGTGTGTGTCGTATTCGTTGTCTGTGGCGAGTGCGGTGAACTGTGATTTATATACGTCGCGTTGTAATTCGAGACGGGCGCGTCCATCTGCCGAACGAAACGAGATCATTATACAACAGCACTTCAGAGCATATTCAATAGCAAGCAAGAAAAAAAACACCGAGAAATGCAGCAAATCCTGGAAAATAAAATGCCATGACTTCACTATATCTACAAACGGTAAGGTAACGAGAGGAATAAAGAACGTAAGCTTTCTTCAATCACATTTCGAGAAATAAGCGAGCGTAGAGATGCGTCCATACCAAAAATACTTTTTGTAGAGTAATGGCGGCATTAGGCTTGAAACTACGTCAAGCGGACGCCCGCGACAGATTCAGTCCGTCTCTGTCACAACCCCTACGTGCGATAGAGCGAATTTTACGAACTCAAAAGGCTCAATAATTGCAGCATGATCTATTTATTGTACAAGTAAGTATTGTGCAATAATTGTTGTTAGGTATTAATGTTTCTAATTTAAGTTTTCAAAATTAATGTTTAAATATTGTATTGAATAGGTATATATTATATATGTTTCAATGTTTATATGTAATTAATTGTTATAATGTAATTAATAAAATAATTGTAGCAATTTTAATATAATGAATAATTTATTTACTCGGCATTCGCTGAAGACCAGCGTCGTGGCTCGTACAACGGTCCACGACACATGCTGAGCGAAGGCCGTTTTGGTGCATGCTTGTTTATTGTAGAGTTGCTGAATTGTTAATTTACCAAATTGTTCAGTATGTAACCAAATAAACAATTGTCGCGGGTCACGTGTCTGTCGCAAGTAGAGTTTTTGACGGAGACGGACTGAAGCCGTCGCGGGTCTCCGCTTAATGCAATTTCAAGCCTCAAATGGTCAACAAATAAGTTGGTAGACCTCGCCATTGCGGAAAAGTCGAAACTAAATTTAACATGGAACAGCCCATAACAAAGGCAAAACATTCGGCGCGCCATTATTTCAAGTCCACTTAGTTGTTAGCTTAAAAAAAACCGAAGGTTTGCCAGACCGCGCCATATTGCGGAAAAATGCAGGTCAGGTACCAAATGTATTGTTGCCAATGCCAGTAATATAAAAAAAAACCCGTGACCAATAATAAATCTTAATCTGTATTAAATATTTGCGGCAATATAAAATTTCATATCGCTCAAAAAAAAAACATTCAGTACAGACACATCCATAACAAAACTTGAAAATATTGGTATTTTAACAATTAGGTGCACCAATTAGGGTATTTCTATTACTTAATTCTTTATCATGCGTCTAACTAAACCAAAATGTGCTGAGACATAACTTGAAATTATTGAAAACCGTCATGCGGTTGGATAGGGTCTAGTCTACCTACACTCATAATGCCTAAAAGTAGAAATTCAACTACATACTCGTAATATCTAAAAGAAGGATTAATTAAAATTACCATAAAAACAGTTTGAATAAGTTTGTAACAATGTTTCGTGGATTAATGGAGGAGACTGGTATTTTGATAAAAACAATAAAGGGGTAACATTTCTAAGGCAGCGTATGAATAATGTTATATTTGTTTTTTTAAATGTTAAGATGCAAAAATTATTGGGCAAAAGCGTTTCTACATCACGCGTATAGTATACACCGAAATTAGTATCAGAAACATCTCAGTCAAACACCATACGTGCGAAAAAGACCGGAATCCATAATGACACACAAGGCTTATTATAGGACCGATGACTATCTTAAAGACAAAAAGGTCTGGCTTGAGCTTGGCGCGGGTCCCTCTTAAAGGTTTGTATACTTAGACATGTCATAATTTAGGTACATTGGTACATACTAAATTTACAAATTGACATTATTTTAATTTTCGTAATTCTTATAATTCAATTTAATTATGACATAATAAACAATGTAATCTCTGTCCATCTATATAACTAATTTTAAGTTTTTAGTTTGTTAGTTGACGTCTTTGGAGAAAACGTGCAGTGCAGTTTGTTGCCGCTTCTTCTGCACTTGCGCCTAGGAAGCGGCGTAAACTTAGCTTTAAGTAACGATTTGACGTCAACATTTGTGCAAAACAAAGTGACTATTATTAAGAGATATTATAAATATTCTATGATAATAAAGATATTTTGAATTGAATTGAATTGAATTGACACTCATCTTTGTCGCACCTATGGTTCGCGTCTATCAGTCTAACTCAGTGTCCACCCAAGTGCTATCTAAACAATTTTGTTACACTTAATTTTTTAAACTGTTTTATTCGCAATCAATTTTACGCCTTAGTCATTTATCGGCATATGTACTGTTTGAATACTTGAGGGTTGCCATCATCATCATCATTTCAGCCGCATAACGTCCACTGCTGGACATAGGTCTATGTCTCTCCCAAGGATTTCCAAAATGACCGATCTTGAGAGTTGTGTGCCAAGCAAAATAACTGTAGGTATAAACATGCTAAATTAACTTAATACGTGTATATCTTAGCTAAGACTTGATGAAGCTAATTTAAACAAAAACTTGTTCTCAAAAGGTATAAATCTGACAAAGCCGTGATCATAAAATTATTACAGCAAATAAAATTAGGTTGGGTGTAAATAACAACAGAATAAAATACGAATTATCTGCAATTATGACCGTCAATATACAAATGAACAAATATCAATATTACGTAAGATTCAATTAAGTAATTAATTTCTTAGCAAAATTACGTTTCTGTAGAAATGTACTAAAAGCAAAGTTATGTATGAAGTTTATTTTAAATGAAACGGGGGCAAAATATGCCCCCGTTTCCTTATACTTTATCCTTCCCCGTTTATCCTTATGGAACAACATTTAGTGGTTGGACTCCGTTTAGTAATTCCAGTTATAAATCTTCTCTCGTTTCTATTTTATAGTATGTAAGTAGGTATAATGTATTGTTTATTGATACTTGTTCACAATAAAAAAGATAGGAGACCGACATTTGCAGGCGAGTCTAATAAAATTAGACCTCAGTCATTCTTTACAAATATTTTCAAAAATAATACAATAAACAGAGAATAACTATATGATGTCAAACTTAAACAGTTTATTTTAAACGTTGCCAATAAGAAGTATTCGACTGTAAATGTCCATCATATATTTTCTCTACAAATTACTTTTCTATATTTCCCTTTCTGAAAAATAAACATTTCAATAGAATAAAATATTAACGATTTTAAGGAGGCTATAACATAATTCAATGACAGGTGGTCAAATAACTCAAACTGTATGTGAGTAATGACGGTTTTCCAAAAAGCTTTACACCAGATGGCAGCACCAACATCTTGTCATCGTCGAGTCTAATGATTTGGATAACGTGATCCAGTGCTTTTAAAAAAAAAAAAATTCAGTGTAACATTTAATGTTACCTGTTACCCAATGAGTAGTTTATTGGAACAGAAACTCGACACTGCTACCTAGTTTACGTTTTGCATTTTGGAAAACTCACAAGACGACCGAAAATGCCTTAATTGGCGATTTTATATTCTAAATAAATATATACAACGTGTAAGGGACATATGTGTAATAAATCGAACCACGGGCTATACTAGACCACTATAGTATAATTACATTAAAATAACAGTCAAAAAACAAAAACGAAATTTGACATTTTCATACCAATTGCCCAGGCGGCTGTATACTTTTGTATGGAAACGCCGAAGTCTTTTTGTTTGTTGTTTAACTGTTATTTTAATTTAAATATACTGACTATAGTAATCTAGTATAGCCCGTGATTCGATTTGTTACGCATGTCCCTTACACGTTTATACTAGTGTCATTACGACTGTATGTTTTTCAGCAAGAGAAACTATAATAGTGTGTGTGTAGTGTATGTGTGAGGGTGTCGTACATTTTCCGCCACTTGGACGTGCGCGGTCCAGCCTGACTCGACGAGGCTCTGCACCAACTGCGCCCAGTCCTTGGCCAACATCCACCAACGTTACACTCATTTACGTACACCCGTACTATAAGTTCTACTAACTGTCAAACATTATTGTGGCTTTGTTTTTCAAATTTTGAAGTGTAAATTTAAATCAGATTCCAATATATGCCTCAGCTTTATTTTGGACATGATTTGATAGCACTAAAGTTATTTTTATATTTGACAACGAGGCATACTAAATGGACAGTCCTCCTATAGTTCCACTGGTTTCGGATTTGTCGTATTAAACATTACAAATCACATAGACAGTAACAAAATAAATGTTTGATGTCAGTTGTTCAACAATCAATTTTGACAGCTAGCACAACTAATAGTATATTCTGTGTGTATAAAACACCACATGTAGACGGTTACAAATATGAGCACAATGGCAATGAAATACAAGCTCGAAAAACGCTTTCGTTTCGGAGATTTTTATTTGAATATTTTCATTTGCACATCACTAGTAAATTGTATTAGAGGTTATGTAATATTATCAGCATCCTGTTACTGTTACATAGCGTGGTAAAAGACTCGAGTCATCGTTATTTTGAAATTAAAATATTTTTTAGACTTATTTCAGATCCAAAAGTGTAATTGAGTTCATTTATAAATTAAGACCTATTTCATCACTTGAAAAATCTAGAAAAGCACTCGAAGCTGTAGATTTTTCAAGAATGAAATACGAGTAATAAAAGAAAAAGTTAGTATCTTTTCTTTTGTGATTATGTTGTATATTTTTTAAAGATATCAGATACATGGCAGCTGTCATAGAGGCTCAATGAATTCGAGTTCTAGAGACAGAACATTAGACTAGAACTAAAAGACAAGTCGTTTACAACACTACATTATTACATAATTTTTTTGTTGACTTCGCTCTACAGTGCTTATTTTGTTATGCTGTGCTGATCTTCTTTTAACAGTGCAGTTATCAAGTGAATTTAACTTTTAGTGAGTGCCAATACTAGTTCATTTCATTAATATTGGCACAGCTTTAGTTCAGCCTTTCTAAATCTGTCACATACGTATATATTGCCTTATTAAAAAGCATTATTTAGCATAGGTTTCTATTTTCATACTACTACATTATTACTTACAACTCCTTGCTATATCCATTGAAGCATAGAAATGTTATAAACGTTTGTAAAATGGTTATGGTAACATCAAAACTATAAAATAAACAACTCAAATTAAAGCAAACACAAGTCTCAACTCTTAATACAAATTAATGATAAAATAATTGTCATTTAATGAATGAAACATTCCAGCATTTGAATTTAAAAATTAAAGATTAATCGATGAATGCATGAATTAGTTGAAAAGGTGTAAAGAGACATCTTGATTAGTTTCTGGTTGCATTAAAGTTAGTCTTGTCTTGTCAAAACCAATCTCTTTGTAAATCCTTTTACGATATGTTTTAGCAAGTTATTAGACCAAGAGCCGTAGAGGTGCCAGACCTTACTTAGGCGATTCACAAACTGGCAACGCGCCCCGCCACGGTGCGTGGAATCTGCCGCGTTTTTAGTGCTTTGGACTAGGCGTGTTTTCTATACAAACTGAGATACTTGTATACAATGTTAAAGTCTGCCGCCCCGCACTCCGCGGCGGTGCGCGGTGCCGTGGTGTCACCGCCTTATTTTCTCACTATTCATTTGTGTCCGTGTGCCGATTTACTGGTAAAGGGGCCAAAACACTTCTCTTAAAGTCTCGGGCCTGATTTTTATACATGGCAACTATGCATACCGCAATACTTTCCGCTTTCAGCCAGCACCAGACCGATCGGACTTGCCAAACCTACTGGTACATTCTGTAAAACACGTGTACACGCGTCTGTCTGGCTTATGTATTTAGAAAAACTTTCCGTGTTTGAGTTAAATTGCTTGATATGATACAGTTGGTAATGTATTTCCGAGAGACTGTTGGACTGTATTTAAAAGGAAAGCAAAAGTAGTGATAAATCATTAATTCAAGGGAGCAGTGCATCGATACGGTCAATGGAACAAATACTTTAGCAGTCAGTGAATTTTGGTATTTGAATGGTACTATCGAACACGTTCTTATCGCGAGAGGTGTCGTGGTTATATAAACTGGGTCTAACTAAATATACCTACTGAAACTATTTTAAGGGTAGATTCAGTCCGTGATACTGAACTACTTTCCCCAAGGAACATATATCGATATATAACGTCTAACAAAATATACTGAAACTATTTTAAGGGTGAATTCAGTCCATGATACTGAACAACTTTCCCCAGGGAACATATATCGAAATATGAAAAATATTTTTTTAATTTTCAAACAAACTTGTATCAGCTGATCGATCAACTTGTATGGGAGGCCAAAAATTATTTTTTACATTTCGATATATGTTCCTTGGGGAAAGTTGTTCAGTATCATGGACTGAATCCACCCTTAAAATAGTTTCAGTATATTTTGTTAGACCCTGTATAAAAAAAAATTTTTTGGCCTCCAACACAAATTATTGAATCACCTGACTGAGTTTGTACGGGAAGTCAAAAGTTATTTTTCATATTTCGATATATGTTCCTTGGGGAAAGTTGTTGAGTATTATAAGACTGAATTCACCCTTGAAATAGTTTCAGTATATTTTATTAGATGCTATATATATGCACGTGGATTATAGAAAAGGTATGATAAATAGAATGGTCGATTTATTAAAATCTATTTACACCTTGTCATATGTTACTATCGGTTCTACAAATGCGATAACACCAAGGCATCATCAGATGTGCCCAGGACTTACCATGGTGATCTGTTCGAAGGGCTGCAACAATACTTGGTGTAGGTTGTTGTAGTCTGTCTGCGGAGATTCTACCGGACTGCCCGGACTGTGCACCATCTGCAATCGGAGAATAACAATATACCTGTGGAGTTGGAGATTTTTATTCAAGCAATAAGGAATTGATCTTCATACGTTCAATCAAAGTCAATGTGAAATTGTGAAATTTTGTTATGAGCAATTTTATTTGATTTCTGATAAGGCGAACCTTTCAAGAGAAAGCATGGAAAAGTTCTAGATGAACTAAAATTTGGGTAAACACTGAAAAAATCTTCCAAATACCACAGAGCTTATCACAGTTACTAATCAGTAATTACAGTAAAAGTGCTTATACGAGGGCCACACCGAAAAGCTCGGGAATAGAAAAAAGTACAAAGATAATGTAATAATGTTTACTTTTATTGTTTTTCGAACTATTCTCCGTGACAGTCAATGCACTTTTGTATTCGACAAAACCAATTATTGAATCAGTAATTCCAGTCTGAAGTGGATACAGTCAAAACAGCTGATTTGTAAGCATCGACCGCCTCTTCTGGGCCGTGAAACCTTTGTCAAAGTAGCATATTTTTAATTCTTGGGAATGTAAAATAATCATTGGGGCTCAGGTCAGGGCTATACGGAGGATGGTCCATCAACTCCACGTTTTCCAGATTTAAAAACGCGCTTGTTTTGCGTGCGGTATGTGAGCTTGCATTATCGTGGTGAAGGATTATACGACGATTCGAATTAATTTTACGAAGTTCTCTTATGACTCCCGGCAAACAAACTGTTGTGTACCAATTAGCAGTAACCGTCCTTCGTTCTTCATTCAGGAATCATTGCCACATGACCAGTTTTTGATACAAACGAAGCTACTATTTTTTTCGACACGCTGCGTGAGCGAATAACTTTTGTTGGCTTGACCTCATCCTTGAAGACCTAAACTGCCGATTGATGTTTTCTTTCGGGCTCATATGAATAAATCCACGATTCATCCCCAGAGACGATATTGTAAACTGCATTTGAGCTCCCTCTATTGAACCGTTGCAGAGCAGACCGACACCAATTAACATGAGCCGACTTTTGTTCCTCGGTCAAACCCAGCGCGAAATTGACTTCTTGACACCCAGTTCATCATGTAAAATGGTCTGAATGGCTGGTCATACCAATGCTGAGTGAAACCCGAATCTGCTCGTATGTCACATGTCTATCTTCTTTTATTAATTGGCGTACAGCATCGATGTTATCTTGTGTTACCGCTGTTTTTGGCCGACCAGTAGAAGGGAAGAGAGGAACGTCCACGACGAAACTCAGAATACGAACGATATATAGTCGTTTTACTAGGTGCTTCAAGTTCATAAATAGAAACAAGCTTGGCGAGACATTGTTCTTGAGATAAACCTCGACGAAAGTTATGTAAAATTATTGCACGAAAATGTTTCCGCGTAAGCTTCATTTTTCTCACCGACTTGTGAAATTCAAATGGTCAATACTCTTTTATTTAAAATTCAAAAATGAAATTGTGTTCGAAATAATACTACATTTCAAACACCAAAAAGGTTTTACTCTAATTTATTCCTAAGTATTCTATTCCCGATCTTTTCGGTGTGGCCCTCGTACAACGAGGCAATGAAATAACGCAAAACCTCTCTGGTTGTAACTCAGTCCATGAAACTGAACAACTTTTGTTCTACAACATTCCCAAAATGCCAAAAATAAATTTCGGATTTTCATACAAATTGACTCGATCAGTTTGTATGAAAATTCAAATATTTTTTTTTGGGTTTCTTGAAAGTTCTACAACTTTCACGAAACCCAAAAAAAAAAGTTGTTATCATGGACTGAGGTATCATCTGAGAGGTTTTGCGATATTTCATTAACATGTTGTTGAGTACGACTTAAGTCTTAAAACCCACTTTTCAAGTTTAATTCTTTCGTTTTGCGGAAAATTAGCTAATATTGTAACATACATACTTACAAGGTATTTTTTTAACTACCAGCCTAATTTTTAGAGTAAATTCAGTATATGAATATAAAGTAATAATAGAAATATTAATTACTAAAATAATGATTGAAAATAAAAATCGTCCTATCATAGAAAATCCGTTCGGCGGAGCGCGAATTGTATGGGAGGGCTAGGGCGATATTTTTTTTTGGTAATTATTTTTATGGAAAGTTATTCAAAACCATGGACTGTACTTGCTCCAAAAAATTGGTTGATTGTTAAAAAGTCACCCAGTATACATACCGTCGGTGAAGGTATATTGATATTCGATGCCGACGAATATTGCGAGGGCGGACTACAGTGCGACTGGTAACTTGACGTGATCCACGAGTTGTGTTCCAGTGACGGCATGTTCTGCAATCAGACAGACGCAGCGTACAAACTTCTGGTGACATTATGCACTCTCCACCGGTTACATTTATAGCGACATTAGCATGACACTTAGATTTTAACATCTATTGCTGTAAAAGGGTATACTCAGTACTCACTCACCCTCGATACGAAAGTGTACTTGATTTTGCGTATTTTCATGAGTGTGAGTACATTTTTCAGTCTAAACTTTTTTTAACGGAAAACAATTCGCTCGATAACAACAAGTCAAACTAGATACTTTTATTTAAACGTCAAATTATACATTTTCCATGGGATTCGTATGAAAAACACAACCGTGACTTCATTGTTGTTTGAAGTTAAATAGCGCTCTTAACATCAGTTTTTCTGCATTATTAAAGCTAAAATCATGTTGAAAATGGATATAATCTATTTATTTTTGACCCAGTCATGTACTAAATTGTATCAAACAATTTGAACTAATAATACACAATAACCAAAGTAAGAGAATTTTGGGTAACAGTTTGCAAATGCCTCATGTACATTTAAACATTTTTAAGGCCCCTAACAGCCTATTGTATTCTAATGCTGCAATAGTTCGTTAAAACCTAAGGTCATACTATTTTTAGCTTCAAGCCGGCAAAACATGCAGTTAGAGCTGTAGCTAAGCTAAATATAGAATATGTTAATCATTTTAAAGACTACGCACACACGCATCAATTCCATTGCCGGGTCATGGTTATTCATAATTATACTGTTTTTTTTTCAAGCAATGACGTTTCAAGACCCTGGCTCTGCATTGATGTGTACTTTATATTGCTATCCTTCGAGCATGGGTTACTTTCAGGTTTATATAATATAGGATACCTTTAAAAAAAATTAAAGGCACAAAGTTACTTGCTCGAAAAATGCATTGTAATTTGTAATAAAAACAAACTATATAATTTACCATTATTTTAGACAAATATATAATTCGAGAACTGGATGCAACAAAGCAAATTTTTATAAAATTTATGTTAAAATTACGAGATAAAAGAAAATTTAAATTTAAATCTTAAAAAGGTCTTAAAAAAAAAAACTTTATACAACGAGGTAATTAAATAACGCAAAGTCTTTCAGATACTACCTCAGCCCATGAAACTGATCAACTTTTGTTCTACAACTTTCACGAAACCCAAAAAAAAAATACAATATTTATACAAATTGACTCGATCAGCTTGATCTGTTTGTATGAAAATTCAAATTATTTTTCGGGTTTCGTGAAAGTTGTAGAACAAAAGTTGTTCAGTTTCATGGGCCGAGGTACCATCTAAAAGATTTTGCGTTATTTCATTAACACGTTGTATAAAGTTTTTTTTTTTCAAAAAATGGTAGTGAGATTGCGAATGAGCATGCAACCTACAATATTTATAACTAGTTGTAACAAAAAAAATATTGTAAGCTATAACCAAAATATGAAAAATGTTATCCCAGACTGCATTTATTTTAGACACCACGCAGACTAGAGACTGATGGAGTGAAAGTTAACGATGTGTCCGTTTCATGAAAATCGTAAGCGACGCTAAAAGCTTCCATTCTTCATAATGACGAAAGGCCTAACTAAACCATTGGATATATAAAGTCTGCGAGTCGGCTAAATAACTGTACAGTTACGTTAGCTGTTAATATTATTAGTAAAAAAAACCTTTTTGTTGTAACATATTTACAAGTATCTGACATAAATAAGTACATATGTTAAAACAAAATTTTGATACATTGAAGTCAAAATTAGGTAAGAAGATTAGAACCTTTACTAAAAAATAAATTTAGATACACTTATAGGACAACAAAAAATGTATAAAAAAGGTTGCATCACACATAAAACATAAATAAAAAGTAGAAAAAGAAATCCAAACACTTGTAATTATTACAAAAGTTAAGTGACTGTTGAAAATAAAGCAATATAATTTGCTTTAAAAAACCCGGTGGTACGAGTAGTTAAAAAGAAAAAGCATAATTTTGAAATTTAGATTCATGCAGGTATTAGTCAAAAATGTGGATGAGCCAATTCGAGATTGAATAGTATGATTTTGTATTGTTTCAGATAAAAAAATGAATTTGTAAAATAAAGCAGCCATGGAGGCTTATTAGTTAGTGGGTATTTGCGGCACCGGCGATGAATGCTTTAAAGCTCAAGCCAGCAATTTTTATGAAATGGATTAAAAATAGGAAGATGTTAAAAACGAACCTTATTATGATGGAGATAATTATTTGTGTTTGGTACAGATAAGTGATTCTGAAATAAACAAAAAATGATTTGTGTAGAAAGCAAAATAAACACAACAAAAGTAAAACGGAACAGAAACGATGTTAAAGACCTGTCAAAAGTGCTATTTGTACACGATTTTCATTTAAGGTCTGACTCCGAACACGATTTGACAAGGTTGACGAGTTAAAAAAGGCTGCGTTGCCAGTGTCCGTCTGACAGTTGGGCTCCATTTCCATTTTTATTATACAGGTAGGTGGAGTCATCTCCTACCTATTCAGGGAATAAAAAAAAATCTGGTCATAAGAAACTTTTTATGGGATTTTTTTTTAATTTTCGCCCCTTTGGTAACTTTAAACCCCATAACATTTTCTTATTTATAACTAGGCCTAATTTATTTTAATAGATGGCGATGATGTCCTAATAAAAAAAAAAATGGTCGGTTGCACCATATAATATGATAACAGAAGACACGACCCGAGAGTTTTTCGAAGTGCTTTGCACCAAATGGCAGTACTGAAACGTCAGTCCTATTAGACCCAACGTTTCAGTGCCGTCGTACTGTTAGCTTCTATGGAAATCACTTATTGAACTGGTGAACGGGGCGGCACTAAAATATAAATAAGCGGTAATGCTGATATAGGTAAGTGCTATTAACTACATTATATTTGGACACCGATTGTTGTTGTTCGGAGTGTGTTCGAAATCATTCCTTAAAAGCCAGTGTTAGGCCATCTAAACATCATGCGCTTTTGCACATTCATTGTTTCACGCACGTGTCCTAAAGTAGTTTTGAGCATTAAACACTAATGGAGATCGCGTATTAGTAGTCCAAGTCACAAGACCACCTGATGACCAAGACCAAATGTTCTATGAAACATGTCAAACTGTTAGTTTCACTATGTATGTTTGTATAAGCGATCGACGAATTGGCCCAAGCGTAGTGTAGTCAATTTGCGTCCAATGGTCTTGGATTTGGACTAACTACTAATATTAATATGTGAGATCCCGAAATAGATTGAAGATTTTATACTTGAATTCTTTATAAAGTCTGAATCACAGGTTATTAACATGCCTGAATTTAAATTAAGGAACTAGGGATCCTTATTTGAAAAACAATAGTTATTGTCCCGGTTTCAGATTAATTAAACATATCTGAGCGATTATTCATCGGACTTTCAATTACAGGTTATATTTTAATCAAATTATTGAATATAGACCTAGTTGCGCCTTCTTCATTCAAAATTTTATTCTACAAACATGCCAGCGGCTTTGACAGCTTTTTTATTATACAGTGTGTCCTGTTATAGATGTCGAAGCGTTTAGTGGTATGATATACGGAATGTTTATTGACAAAATTTCCCATTATAATTAAGTTATTTATTTTTCTAAAAATGGAGGTAATTTTATAATAGGTCTTATTGAAAAATTAATAACGTCAAAATTATCTTACGAAGAGTGAGAGACGTCAAGCAGTTAAGTGTAGCAAACAATATTTTCTTATAATTTAAAAATAAAAACTTTAATCGAATATTTTTTTACAAAAAATACGTAGGTACCTTATCTATTTATTTAGTTTTACAATAGTACACCCCAATTACCTCTTTCTTCCCATTTCCTCTAGCGGGTGTACTGGAGAAAAATTCTATAGAAATAAGTAGCACATAAGTACTATGTTTCCTTTATTTTAAGTGTATTGTTTGTAAATTTACAAGTGTACTTGAACCAATAAAATTAAATAAAAAAAGCGAATAGTCTAAAAAAATACGTAACTTTTTCCTCATTTACTAAGTGAAAATGTTACAAGTTTCCTATCACATTATTGTCTATATGATTAGCTATCAAATGACATAAAAATGTTTTAGTGATACCGAAGCTTAGCACTTATACAAAATTTTTCTTATAGTGCCATTTTATTACGGAATGAGAAAATTTTATTATGAAGAGTGATTTGAAAAAAATACCTAAATCATACCACTTAGAGCTTCGACGCCGATGACGAGACACTACATATCTTTACACATTTCTGCTGCTACACACGCAGCGGGCAATGCTGTGGTGGTAACTGGTCTGTTTGCATGCTGCGGCTCTTGATTTAAAAAAAAACCGCATGTGACTGAGACTGACTTATGGCACAGAAAATAGTAAGAGTATACAGAACGGAATCTCCTAAGGTCCCTTCCCCACACCTCTCCCCCGTTCTCGCCTTGTCTCAGGGCGAGAGCAGCGAACACACACTGCACGGCGCACGCGGCTGCACATGAACGGGGGAGGTGCGGGGACGGGGAACGGGGACGCATATTGCATGTACCTTAGGAGATTCCGTTCTGTATACTCTTACTGTCTTCTGTGTTTATGGCCAAAAACGGGCTTTAAACCTCGTCAGTAGTTGTTTACGAATAGCGATTAGACAGTCACACAGGAATATCGCTACAAGCCTAGACAAAAGCGGTTCACACACACATTCAACTAATCAATCTATGTTCCATAGAGCCAGGGAAAACACACACCTTTTCCAAGTTTAAGAGAACTTAAAGAGTAACGAGGAACTTGTAGTCTTTCTTTGGCCTATATAACGTATTACAAAATATACTAAAACTATTTTAAGGATGAAGTCAGTCTACGATCTGAATATCATTCTGGAACGAAATATGAAACATATTTTTTGTGTTTCATATAAACTCGGATCAGCTGATCGGTCAATTATTATGGGTGGCCTAAAAGTATTTCTCATATTTCGATATATGTTCCTTGGGAAAAGTTGTTCAGTATCATTGTCTGAATTCATCTTTAAAATAGTTTCAGCATATTTTGTTAGACCTTGTATAAGTAGCTTTTGGAAAGATTTGGTTTGAGACTGACCTGTGTGTCGTAAAGTGAAGAGTGGTCGTGAGGGTGGTGTAAAGATGTCGCGAGCGGCACGGTGGCGCCCACTGGGGAGCCCGAGGCGGGGGACAAGCCGCCCGTCGCGGGCGACACGCTGCCGCCGCCCGGCGACACCGCGCCCGGTGACGTCGGGCTCTGCAACAAACACGGCTCACTTACTCTTTCTCTCTCATCTTAGCGGGTACCCGGCTGCATCCACATCAGAGCTGCTATGAAGTCCAGGGCCTGCTTTCTGGCTTTTTCTTCATCAAGGAATGTGTCAATGGTCTTGCAAAGTCTAATGTCGAAAATTGATAACGGTTCACTTACGTATTTTATCTTGTAGGTGATCTTCCAACTCACTGGATGAACCATAGATATAAAGGTACAAGATACACATAGTGTAATGAAAAATGTGACCCGAAATTAAATGTTTTTTGTGACTATAAAAGAGTTGTATTTGTACTTACCTACACGAACAATCGTCAATGCAGCAAGGTACAATCTTTCCAAGGTAAGATAACTTTTAAATAACCACAGTTTACAATTTAAAAACCAAATTTTCGTGAGACAATGATAGGCAGATACGTCTTGTACTAAGACTTGCCACATGTCACTTTGATCGCTATCTCTTTTGTTCTTTAAAGGTGACCCTTATCGTATTGTTTGTCTCACTCGGCTATAATGGTCTTATTGAACAGTAAAAAAAATCTAGGTCAATGAGATGAACTTACATTCCGCGGCAGGCATTGGAATGAACCCCTCAAGGAAAAAGCGTGGTCGACCAAAGCAAACCTGGCGATCGGTACAGGCGGAGATGAAGACAATCGGGGTGTCTTGGCCCGAAGCGAAGCGCGTTACTCAAGTCAGAACGAGATGGAGAAGCAGTGTAGCGGCCCTCTGCCACACCCAGGGGACAGAGGACAATCAGTTAAGTAAAGCTTGGTTTATGCAGGGTCAGTAATATGGCAGTCCAGCGCTGATTTGCTACTGGGCTAGTGTAGACACCCAGTCCAGCGCTGACTTCCGCTCACAAGTCAGTCCAGTTGACTAGTCATCCGCTCTATTTTCGGGCCCAGTAAGTCAGTCCAATGCGACTGGCATTGTCTGGACGCGTTCGGGCAGTGGCTGCCAATTTGTAGTGTCCACGCTACGGTCGGCAGTCAGTCAACTGACTTACTGCCGAACCTGTCTACATGTACCCAGTTACTGGGTCCAGTCACTGCCATCGTATAAACCAAGCACAAGTAATGGGATGAACACTTACGTATCGGGGTTGATGGCAGTCGGGCGAAGCACGGTGCATGTAGTGCGGCTGCGGGAAGTGCACGGAGGTGAGGTCGGGCAGCGAGCCGCCCGGCACCTGCAGCTCGCCGCACGCCAGCCCTCCCGCCGTGCCGCCCCCGCCGCCGCCACCCCCGCCATCCCCCCCGCTCTCGTACACACTGCAACACGAATTCAAACCAATCAATTAAGGACCGGTGCACACATGGCGAAGCGTAGCGCAGAGCATTTTTCACTGCCAAAGCATTATCATCTATGTGTGCGTTGAAATAAGATTTATTAACACAACAAATTATCTCGAGGAGCATCGAAGCGCCTGCAGCGCGCAGGAACGCGATTGCACAAAAACGATAATGCTTTGGCAGTGAAAAAGCTCTGCGCAGCGCTCGATAGCCTGAGTACGTATCGTTAGCGTTTGCATTGGTGCTACAATTGGCATTAAATAGGTATCTTGAGGTTCTCCGTGCTTCGATAGCAGACATAAATAAAGCTTTGTGACATGCCTTTCAAATCTGACACTAGTCTTCGACAGGAAAAATGTGACCATGGAAAGTTACCTGCCTGTGACACACAATCAAAATGTTAATGGGTTACTCTACCAACACTAGTATTGTAAAATAAACGAGATATCTTCTGTAATCCCGTTGTTTGTGGTCAAGATTCGCCATGCTTTATTACATAGTCACACTTCGTTAAAATTACAATCAGTAAAATCAGGCAAAATACGGAATGCACATACTCGTAAATCTTGTATGAATATCGTTGTGTATACTCGTACAATAGAAGTAAAGATAACCATAGAAGAAATCGGTCTCGCCTGATACAATGTACGCAGTGATTAATCATCATTGAATCTAATTAACCTAATAAGGCGATCTGTGTCAAATCTACACACGAATTAATTTATAAACTAAGAATGATCTGTTTTATGGCCGTCGCATTTATCGCAATGATATGTATGAGAAAACAAATATAAAACCAGGCTTATTTATCTAACAAATTAAAAAATCCCTGACTTTCAAGCGTTCAACCCCAATATGAACCTATTTTTAAACGACTTTAAAAAATGGAGGAATAATACAATCTTTTTAACCAACACCAATAAAGGAAGAGGTTATCAATTCGACTGTATGTCTTTTTTTATGTATGTTTGTTACGCGATATCTTCGTCAATTGTGAACCGATTTTGATGATTCTTTTTTTATTTGAAATCCTTTACTAACAAGTTGGTCCCATTTTAATATGGTTAAGATATAATGAAAAACTTTGGAGTTATTAAAGAAACTCCTAAAAAAAATTGAAGTCGGTTGTTTTTTTTTTGTTAAAAATTTAATTATTTTTTTATGTACGTTTTCCGATTACTCGAAGACTCCTGGACCGATTTGGAAAATTCTGTGTTTGTTTGAACTTTCCAGGTGGTCCCATATAAATTTTATTAAAATCGGTTGTGTGGTTTATTTTTTAAACGATAATAACTAGTAAAATATTTAGTTTAATTGTGGTCATTTTGGAAATCCTTGGGAGAGGCCTATGTTCAGCAGTGGACGATATGCGGCTGAGATGATGATGAGAGCTCAGAACCATCTCAACAGACAAGGCTTTCGTTTGAAAAAAACCGCATCGAAATCGCTGGATCTAGACAGACACACAAACACGTCACACTTATAACACCCCTCTTTTTTATCGGCGGTTAAAAATACATTGCGCCAATGACACACTGTGGGTAATTTCAATTTCAAACTATTACAAAATATCGCAGAAAGAGACTCCATTGGCAAACATTGAGGCAATATAGTCGGCTACAAAAAAAAACATATGTATATCGCATACAAATTTCATGAAATAATTAAGTACGAGTAGGTACATAAGACGTGTCAGTGTGCCTATATTAGCGGAATATTGACAAGGTGAAAGTTGAACAGTAAAATCTAGGTCTATGCAAATTACACTATTGTCTAGCGTGCAAGATCGTAGCCGGCGATTTATGCCACAGTTTAGATAGGTACCTACTCTCTTTAGGGTTCCGTACGCAAAGGGTAAAAACGGGACCCTATTACTATGACTCCACTGTCCGTCCGTTCGTTCGACGTCCGTCTGTCTGTCTGTCTGTCTGTCACCAGGCTGTATCTCATGAACCCTGATAGCTAAACAGTGGATTTTTTTTATAGATGATGTATTTCTGCTGTCGCTATAACAACAAATACTAAAAACAGACTTAAATAAATATTTAAGCGGGGTTCCCATACAACAAACGTGATTATTCGCCATTTTTTGCAATAACGGTAACAAGTAGACGCTTGAATTATTCACAGAATATTTAGTTGTACATAACGTATGGTACGGAACCCTTCATGCGAGAGTCCGACTCGCACTTGTCCGGTTTTTTTAGTATGTGCATTAACTGACAAATCTTCAATTTTATTCTTATGCGAACTGTCAGACTTTCACAGGTTAAAGGAGATGACTAGACAAACACTCAAAATTTAATAATAGGGTAGTATCCTGGATCTAAAATAAATTATTTGGTACTGTTCAGAGAATAAGACGTCATTAAATAATGTCACTTGCCATGGATCATATAAATTTTCAAGTAATTTTAGATTTATTAATGCGGAAAAACTGATGATATTAGGAGCGCTATTGAATCCAAGAAACTATGACGTAATGCCAAATCATTACGTCATAGTTTCTTGGAGTCACCAGTATATGGTAGTAAACAGTATTTCAAAGAAATACCATAGAAAATTTTTGTTTTGACGTTAAGAAAAAGTATCTGATTTCTTGGAAACTAGCGGATTCCAGTTTGTAAAAAAAACCTGTTATTCAATAAATTTAACGTGACATGACTAAGGTTATAAAATCCATAAATTTGCCGTAACTTGTTTACATAAAACAACTTGATTGTTAATAACGTTTTAACCAGACATTTTATTTGACGACCTTCTTGGCGTAGTGGTTACCTGTTAACCTGTCTACCATTCCAGAGGCTCTGGGTTCGATCCCCAGCCAGAGCAAGTTATAAAATGGCCTTTTTCAAATTGTCCTGGGTCTTGGGTGTTTATCTATAAATGTATTTATTATAAAATATAGTATCGTGGAGCTAAATAACCCATGTTTAAACTTAGTTTGGGGTAAGCATAATCAGTGTGATTTGTCCCTATATATTTATTTATTGCCAGTAAAGTAAAGTAAGTGACGACCTGACCAAGGTCGCTGGAAAGCGCTGGATGCAGGCCACTCTGGATCGGTCGTTTTGGAAAACCTTGGGAGAGGCCTATGTCCAACAGTGGACGCTATGCGGCTGAAATGGTGTATTTATTTGCAATAGGGAAGGGATGAAAATTTTGAAAACGCTTGAATGTTTTTCTGTAGTTAGGAATATAAATTCTAAACTAACCGAGGTATTCATAATAAATCGGCACTCCTTAAAAATAGACTGGACTCCTAAGGTAAAGAGGCAGCATCAGTAGCGTAGCAAGGGGAGGGCTGGGGGGGCCATGGCCCCGGGCGGCATAGAAAAGGGGGACGGCGGCAAGGTCACGGCGTAAGTAGTTTTAAAGATCTAAGCATACAAAGGGACAGACAGCGGGAAGCGACTTTGTTTTATACTATGTAGTGATAAAGTCACTTTGGGCGTTTGCATGTCTACTTTGTTGCGGTTTTGACTATAACGTAGTATATAGTCTACAATAATACTAATATCTGTTTTATCTGTAAGGCTTCGACTCGATCAAAGCTGTGTGATGTTTTAACAACCAACAGGATAACGTTATTGACACATAATATGTGTCCATTGATTGTCAGAACACTTCACACCTCCGCTCACCTTCAATCGAGCACAATCCTAAAACTAAGAAAAGTGATAGCTCAGATGGTAAGACCATAGTCGTATTGAAACTAAGGTCGCGGGTTCAAGTCCTGCTCACGTGGTATTTTTTCACCATTTCTTATTTCATTATTTAATTTGAGTACTTTAGTACTGCATATATTGAATGCCTAAAAATACCCTATAAAAATAAATATACAAGTAGACAAATAAGGTTATAAAAAATAAGAACAAAGAACTAGAAAACTGTTTAAAGACAGTTTTAATATTAGTATGCGCGCTCTCATCCAATTAAAGGGAAGCCGATAGTCGTTAGTCTGACTTGTCATAGTTAATTTAGATGCAAGTTTATTTATTTGCTAGGCAAATAAAAAAAAAGCCGTCTGTCAAGAACGCCATTTAGTGATGAGTAGCGGAACTACCGGTAGGAGTTAATATCCGTAGCGCTTTCTATTATTTATTAGAGAAAGCCCTGACTTTCAAGCGTCAACCCCCAACAACTTTTAAAAGGCTGAACAAATTTTTTCATCAAACAAGCTAAGAACCACCGTTAGTGTACTTGCTATCACGTAAAAAAAACCGCATCGAAATAGGTCTATCCGTTCGAGCGCTACGATGCCACAGACAGACAGACCGACACACATTAGCGTCCAACTCATAACACCACTCTTTTTTGTCGGAGGTTAAAAACAGTATTAAACGTATTTGTTCCAGTGTGCGCATTGGTAAATAAATAAATAGATAAGGACAAATTACATTGATTGAGTTAGCCCAAAAGTAATAAAAGTGTATTAAGGCGAAGATATAGGCAAATGGCCTTGAAGTGTGAAATAACTTGTTAACTCGTAAATATGGTAATAATTTCCATATTGCTCTTCGTCATGCACTAGATAGCGCTTTAAAATATTTTATATCCTGCCGTTGAAACTATTATTGGTGATCCGTCTAGCTTTAAAACTTGCCGTGGCCACTTTTGGCGGAAGCAAGTTTTAAAGCTAGACGGACTAATGTAAATACTTTCAACGGTGGTTCATAAAATAATTGAAAGGGCTATCTAGTGCATGACGAAGAGCAATATGGAAATTATCTCCATATTTACGAGTTAATAATTTATTTCAAATGAGGGCGCCACTTCAAGGTCATTTGCCTATACCTCCACCTTAAGAGCCCGTACTACCCTAACATTCTTAAAGCGATTTTCAGTATTATCAATATTATCGAAATACTTACTTTGAAATAAAAACAACAAAGTTTAGGCAAACTCTAGTCATTATATGTTTCAAAAACATGGTTGCTTAAAAAAATCTCGATGAAAAAAATTGCGAAGTTAGGTACCAAATCACCTCCGAATTATACTAAAACGGCTAGTATTCAAGAAATACAATAACTTAGCCCTTGTAACTTTGGATTATAATTGTATTTAATAGAAGGCAGTCATCATATGCCTTATTTTTTAAATAACTCTTAAATATTCTTTTTAAAACGAAAAAAACCTTTAACACCACAAACGCGTTAACCAGCCGCATTGACCTGCCACGCCGCAGCCGTCCCCGCATAGCTCGCTGTCTCGCTTCGGCTAGAGTAAATTTGTGTGCCGGGAGCGGGAGCAAAATTTATATTCTAGTGTCAGGTGCCCTCTTAAGAAATACTAACTTAAAGATACTATATTTTATAACAGATACATATATAATTATAAATAAACACCCACAATTTGAAAAAGTCCATTTTTCCACTTGGCTGGAGATTGAACCCAGAACCTCTGGAGTAGCGAGCTACCATGTTAACCAATACGCCACGGAAGTCGTCAATTTATACCATAATCTGTGCTCACAGCCTTATTAGCCAAACTGCCCCTGATTTTGAGCTATAGCTTAACTATAATAAACTTACTTGTTATTGTTTGGTATCCTAGGTATTTCACATGAGGACCTGGGACGATTCGTCGGGTTCATACCAAACGTTGATAATACATCTAGGTGAATGTCAGCTGTAGACAAAAAGGTAAATCAGTATTTTGTAGACCAACATAAAAAGCCTTTGTGAGAAAGCTAGTAAGGCTCAATAGGCCGCGCGCTTATGACTTTTCTCAAACTATACTGCATTTCGTTGTTAGAAATAAAGTTGAATATGGAATAACAGTAAACGAGCAGTGCCGGCAGCTGTCATATCAGTATGAATAAAGCCTTAGATAGATTTATCTAATTTCATTCAGAAAAGGGTCTGTTTTTGACCAATATATTTAAGACTGCTATGATAAATAATGTCAAAAATTATTTAATACGAAGGTGTACAAGGAAAATTATAATGAGACACTGGGAAGTACTATAAGGAAATCATAATTTACGACAACTATTTCATTAATAGCTATATACAAAATCCTTGTAAAATAAATTTTGGCCTGTTGGGTTAGTCTGGCTCATTGCAGAAGGTATTGAAAGAGGTGCGTACAACTCTTTCAATACCTGACACTCAGAAGTGACATATAAAAATCAACACTGAGAATATAACTGGTGGCTCTGTGAGCTATAAACCTCGCGACTCACCCCCAACCCGTTGAAGTTTATCGGATAAAAAAGTTGTTCAGACAAAAAAGTTGCGTCTTATAAGGGTAACAAAAAAAGTTTTATGACATATTTGAAAATTTTTCGAAATGGCTGAAGTATGATTTTATTAAAGTTATAAACCTCAATATCACCACCATTTTGAAAAATTTCCAAAAACGGAATTGACAAAAAAGTTCTATATAATTATTAAATTTCACGAGAATCGGTTGATAAATGCGACCTGTAGGCGAGAACAAACCGACAGACTGCGGACAAAAGCATTTTTCGCCAATCTCGGAACTAAGACGCTTAGCTCGCTCGGTCAATGATAGTAAGTTCTGATGGAAAAGACGTATTGATAAACTGATATATGTCACACGCCATACACTCCAATGAAAAGAGATACCAACCTCTGCGATGATTCGGATGCGGGTGCATGTGTGGGTGAGCATGGGAATGCAGCGGGTGGTGCGGCGACAGCGGCTGTGTCGTTGTTTGCTGCTCACCGCACGATTGGTGTAAGGCTGAGTCAGAGTTGGTGCGGCGCCAGTTGCTGTCCGGCGGCGGACTGGAAGACAATATTACTGTTAATAATATACAGGGGGGAGTCCAGGGGGTCCGGACCCTTATTAGCAAATACAGATTTGATTTGATGTTTTTCTTTTATCCCAGACCAACATGGAAGTAATCATTATCACAAAATAAGGAGCCGGTTGGGACACATTACACGCCGCGGAATCAGCGATGCTGCCGCATTCGGAGCCGCGTCCGCATGCCGCGGTTCTGAGCGACAGAAAAGGATAGCAGTATAGGCAAATGCTGTTCCGTGCTGACAGATGTGTCCTAAGTTCCTAACCCTAAAGGCACAGGTGTAGTTGCGGCGAATTCGCCATTATATCAATTTATATATCAGTTTGCGTTTTTTAAATGTTTACAAATTAATGATGTAATAAGTAAAAGTACAAATTTCTTTGCCCCTCGCCGCGGCCCGCAATATGTAAGCTTCATGAGGTAACTGAGACGCTGCTTGGGGTATGCGGGGTCCAAGGGAACTGTCCTGGGCTGGCTGCCCAAATAATACCGTTTAAATTCTTTAACCCGCGCTTCCCTACAATATTTACTTACTAGATCGAGATCTGACCAAAATTTTAGACATCAAGTGTGTGTAAGTACTACAGTTTTAAAAGCACCCTAATAAAATCTTCGTCTATAGCAAACTTCAGTGTCGCTTTATTAATGTAATGATCCAACCATTCCAGCTAGTGATGTGCCGAGTACGGCGTTACTCGAGTCAGACTCGATTTCGACTGTGGACTCGAGTCAAGCTGACTTGATTTCAATACCTACTCAAGTCTGGACGCGATTCCTTTTGGAATTCAAATCCTGGATTCGAGTAAGGATCCGCTCGAGTCAGACTCGATTTCGACTGTGGACTCGCCGATTTGAGTCCCCTATTTATTAGAATCGAGTCAAGCTGACTTGATTTCAGTACCTACTCAAGTCTTAACTCGAGTCTGGACGCGATTCCTTCTGGAATTCGAATTCTGGATTAGAGTAAGGATCAGAGTACCAGACAAAATGACTCGAAGTCGACTCAATCCCCTAATTCCAGAATAAATAACTGACAATTTATTTTCAATCCATGGTAGAAATTACATACCATGTCGAGTCCTAGACTCGAGTCAAGAGACTTGATTTCAGTACCTACTCGAGTCTGGACGCGAGTCCTTCTGGAATTCGAATCCTGGATTCGAGTAAGGATCCGAGTACCAGATAAATTGTAATAAAATACATAACTAACAATTTATTTTCAATCCAGGTCTTGGGCCGACTGCGGTGTCGAACGGTCGTCTCCCATTGTCTCCCATTTTGGGACCGGACATAAAAAGTCTGCGATCATAAACCTCTCGCTCGCCTTACGTTCTGCTATTACTGGGACAGACGCGGTTTAAGTAAAATGTGCAATTTGTGACAATTTGTGAGTGTAGTGTGTTTGCGTAAATTGTGCATTCAACAAGGCCGCCCTAAAACCTAGAACAAAATCTACTTACTGCCGTGAAGAAATCTGGTGAGGTCTTTCCAATTATTTATTTATCTATCTATTTATAATTTGATTATTTGTATAGGCTGCCTATTTAGGTCATCAAAAACTGCAAATACCCTGTTTAAAACTTGGTTAGCCTTAAGACATCAAATTCAAGAGTGACGTAATAGTAAGTAAACATCCTAAATTCAGCATCTGAGAGATACATACTACAAGAGTCATCAACCGTGATCCTAAATACCCTTTTGTTTGAACGAGCTTCAAATTGTGGTTTCGAAGTCAAGACACTAGATTACCAGCCGAGCTGTAAAACAAAAAAATCCAACAAAATCCGCAGGGAAACCAAAATAAAGAAAACAAACTTAAATATAGCAACAAAATACAATCATGTCTCGCATAAAAGAATCTTGAACTAGCACCACAAATGAAAACTGCTTGATCTCGGTAAGAAGCATGTCACATATTGTACCTAATATACTAATCTTCTAAAATAATTTTTCTTCACTTATAAAAATCGATATATGCTAAATACCCTAAACAAAAAGTAAATTAGATCAAAACTAACACCTTAGTAGCAGAGTGACTCCTTTGTTCTTGATAATCATGCATGTTGAAACAGGTTAAAAACAAAAGCTATCCCCCGGAAGCACAAGTTACCTACTCAAAATACCGGCTAAGGAACGCGCTCTTTGTTGACAGCCCAATACAAGAACAATAGTAGGTTGATATCTTAACTGACTATTTTTCGGCTAGCCCGAACCGATTATCATGGCTCCCCTTTCTTCGCAAGAGGTTGGCTTTGTTATTGAAAATAAGTAAAGTTATTATCATCATTCAACATAGGAAATTTTACTTATTGAATAAAACCAGATCTAGAAAATAAAGTTCATAATTTGAAGACGAAAAAAAAAAAATATACAACTACATCATCCCGGTAAGAAGCTTGCCACATAGCGTACCTAATGTATTAAACTTCTAAAATAATTTTTCCACACTTCTCTGTGATAAAACATTTCGCCAAAAACGGTTGTAATATAACATAGTTTATAGTCAGGTTGTAAATAATATACTTAATAAAATATCAGCCAGTTTTACATCCTTTAGTAACCTACGTAACCTAGTAACCGACGTACATATATTGTAACCACTCCGGAAACAGTCAAGTACATAAATCTTCCCACCCATTAAGCAAAACAATACCTACGGCCTCCAGTGCATTTAAAAATATTCCACGAAAAATTACTAACACAGAATTGCATTCAAACCAAAGGCCTCGCTCGAAGAATCATAAAGGAACAAAAAATATATAAGTAAAACAAAAGCCCACAGATGCAGACCACTCTGTTAAATCATCCGGGTAAAAAAAAAAAAAAAAAAAAACAACACTGAAAGAGAATTGACGCAAACCCATAACAATAAATAACCAAAAGCAACGTAACCCATAGACCATAAATTTCTGAAACGCATAGCCCAGTACACACGTGCACACAATGGAAAAAAAAAACCTAAACAAAGAAATTCGACAAATTACTGGAGACGGTAATTGTCTCTTCAGAGCGTTAGCGGATCAAATAAACAACATCTTTGGATTAACCTTCAACTATCAAATGATACGAAATGACTTAGCTTCTTACGTTAAAAACAATAAACACACACCCAGTATCAATCTGGCCCTGCAAAATAATATCCTAGACTGCAACCACCTGTTTAGCTCTACTAGCAATATAAAATTAGAGGAACGCATAGACAAATACGTAGAAAAACAATTTGAGGATGGCTTCTGGGGAGGAGAGGACATCCTAATAGCTGCAGCAGAATATTACATTATTAACGTTTACATATATGGGCAATATAGAAATCCGATCATATATCACCCGTCATCAGATAACGCAGTAGCAAACATCTACCTTTACTTCGAAAATAACCACTACGATAGTATTATTAACCAAGAAATACAACACAACCAGTTTTCAAGTATCGTAGAAAGCAACACGGAGCCCCATAAAACATACGAAAAACCTAACGGAATAGTAGTTAATTCCCAAGGCGACACCCAAGTACCTACTACAGTTTCAATCGTGTCGAAAAGCAATAAATGCAGCGATAATGACCTTAAACGACCGAGTCCCCCCACTCAAAAACAGGTAGAATTACAAAGATCTTCGACTGTGCCAAGCGAGACGAATTCAACGGAAAACACTCATCCACTTATAATACTCTCGAATGATACTGAAATTACACAAAACAGCTTCATATGCCCCAAGGGGCTACGCTCTCCCGATCCAACAGTAAGATTACCGACTCATTTGCCTATGGCCTGTGAGTCGCTTTCCGTTGCGACTTGGAATGTTTCGGGATGCGCACAACCTCACGATAAGAAAAACATAGACAAGACTCTCTCCGAACGCAATATAACTATCGCAGGCCTACAAGAAACACACCTTACAACGGGCGAGTTCAAATCGAAAAACTACAACTGGATATTGTGCGGCGGTAAAAACGCGAAGGAATCTCGAGGTATAGCGATATTAATCAACAACAAAGTAGAACACGAAATTATCCAGGTATATCGCAAAAGTAGAGACGTACTTGCAACACATCTACATCTAAAAACAGCAGATGTCAACAACCCAATCAATCTCTTTGTTATCACAGTTCACATTCCAGTAAAATCAACATCACGGTTTTTACAAATAGGAAATCTTGTCAGACAAAACAGCCCCAAAAATGCTTACTTAATAATCATAGGCGACTTCAACGCGCACATAGGTAAGGAAGACGTACGAGCCGGTAAAAATCACACATACGAGAAATTAGTAGGAAAAAACCTTTATCATAAAATTTCCAACGAGAACGGCCATCTTTTACTAAACTTAATTCAACAACATCAACTCAAGGTAAATAGTACTTGGGGCAGACCTACATGTAGGACCACATGGTCTAGGGGGAAAAAGCAATCACAAATTGACCATATTATGACTGGTTTAAAAAGAAAAGTATACTTCCATAGCGTAGTAGGCGAAAAAGATCTAGCAGTTAACTCTGATCACAAATTAGTATGGGGCAGCATCCAAATGTCATCATTCCACAAATCACAAATATCTGGGACATATGGAACCCACCAAAAAAATAAAAACAAAAAAATTCAATATAAACATAGAAACTACAACTATGAGCTCCTACAAGGGAGTGCCCACGCGGAGGCCTACCAGAAAGCCATAATAGAGAAAATAAAAAAAGCAAAACATGACCTTGAAAATTCTAATAAGACACCCACTAAGGACATCCCATTAGAATGGGACACGCTTAATGGAATTTTGAAAGAGTCCGCACACGAAACCCTCCAAAAACCAATCGCTAAAACAAAGGAAAGAAGAGTTGCACTAGCAAACCTACAAAAAGCGCTATTCAAAAAATCTAAAAATCCCCATAATCTAGCATTACATCAAAAAGTAGTGAAAGCCCGCCGCTACCTTAAAAGAATTCAGGAACAAGAGGAAGCGTACGACGCCAAATTTTTCTTCGAGGGACTCAGCAGTAAACACGAATCGCTCCGAATGAAAATTACATATAAATTCTTGCGCAAATTTAAAAGAAAATGTGCCCGAGCGCAAACAAAACACCAAATTCCCATGTCCAACTGGATAGCGGACCTAAAAAAAAGCGAAGGCCAACACATAGCTCACGTTTCCGGAAAAGATAATAGAGTTACACACTTAGAGCCCCCAAATCTTGAGGAAATAAATAATATCATCCAACGGATGAAAAATGGCACAGCCCCGGGCACAGACCAAATAGTGCCGGAATTATACAAGGCCGCTCCAATGGAGTTTTTAGAAGAGTTAGTTAAAACCATGGCATCAATATGGCTTAAAAATAAGGTACCCGATGAATGGCGCCTCACCAAACAAGTGCCCATACAAAAACAAGCACACCCAAAACAAATCAGTGACTTTAGGAAAATATCCATATGCAATGTAGGTTACAGAATTTACGCAAACTACATACTAGAAAAACTTGACGCTACCATCGACGCACTCGGAAATTATCAAGCAGCGTTTCTTAATAATAGATCAACGGATGACCACATTTTCACACTTCGTAGAGTCCTAGATATCAAATGGAGAGAGGGCGCAGTCGTGTTCGTGGTGGGGCTTGACCTGGAAAAGGCCTTCGATAATGTCAATCTGGAAGCTCTTAAAGATATTCTTTTAACCAGAGTAGGAACCTCACTAACGAACAAAATAATCGAGGCGTGCATGAATGAAGAGACTTTCATCTCATGGTGTGGACAAAACTCCGACACCATCAAGAAGGGCAAGGGAGTAAAACAAGGTTGCCCACTATCTCCGAGATTATTTACCATAATCATTGACGAAGTACTCAGAACGCTTGAGGAAGAAGATGAGGCAGTAAGACTAGATCAAGACTCAAAAATATCCCTGCCCATAATCCTTTCCTTTGCAGACGACATTTTATTAATCGGTGAAGATATTGAGGTACTAAACCGCGTAATAACCAAAATGAAGACACTACTCAACTCAGTCGGACTCACCATTAATGAAAACAAATCTAAACTCGTAGTACGCGATCCTTTTTCGCCAACGACCTCACACCAACAAAGCCGGGTCCTTGGGGGAGTTACCATCCAGCCAGTACCAGAGATCAAGTATCTTGGCACATACATAACAGCCTCACACAATCGACGTTCCACCATCAGAAAACGCTGCTTAAAGGCAATCAAAAACAGCAAAATGATACTGCCCTTCATAAAAAACAATAAAATAGAATGGAAAATTGCACTTTTAATGTATAAAATGGTGATTAGACCGTGCATTACGTATGGTCTAAACGTATCAGCATTAACGAAAGCGAATAGATCCAGGCTTAGAAAATACGAACGTCAAATTCTTCACGATATGTTATCCGTCGCCAAAACGACGCCCAAACAAAAAACAAAAGCCATCTTAGATGGGAAAACAATTACAAAAGTAATAAAGGTACGGAGAATTTCTTACTATGGACATATACTAAGACGACCAACTCCGCACTTACTGCAAGCAGCTTACAAACACAAAGAAATCAAAAGAAAAGTGGGGCGCCCCATTTATACATGGGAAGACTCCCTTAATTACGACATCCATTACTACACAAATAAAACAAAGATGGAATGGAGAGAAATAGCAGAAAACAGAAAATTAATGAAAAATGAAGCCGAAAAGATTTATGATGCTCCCGAGACAGATTCAGAAACCGACCTGGAACCAGAAGAACATACCTTGACCACATCACAAATTAACTTACTACCGACTGTTTGTTACTAAATAATCGCACCTTTTACCATCTACCTTCCCCCATACACAGATACAGGTGTCTCTGAACCCCCCAGCACTATCTATGGAAAGTACCCTAGATCAACACATAAATAAGATACTCGTAAGGGCCCATCCCGACATATGTCTTTAATTATTTAACATACGTATATACTTCATATGATCTACGCCTGGATAGTTTGATCCACGCAGCCGACTTGACGCTTTCGACGTTCCGTATGTACATCTACAAGGCATACCCATTATCTTGACTCAACTTAACAAATTAACCATGTACACAAAAATAAGAGTATAGTATATATATTAAAAAAAAAAAAAAAAAAACGCAGCTGACTAGAGTACATAACGAGGGCAGTACGAGTAGCTCTACAAGCAAAGAAGATACCTCAGGACCGATAAAAGATATAAGAAAACTAAGAAGGAAGCGTCAGAGAAACCAGAATCCCAAACCCTATCTATGACTCCATGAAGCATGATGCAGCCAGCACAGCCCTTCGAAAGAGGAACATCAGGAAGAGCAGAACACGCAGTTTTATCCCTTCCTCATTATATATTACACACCAAGTATAGAATTTATCTCCCATATGTTTACTTGTTGCTGGTATACGGTAGACTCTAATTTCCCTCCTCCTTCCCATTTCCCAGACTGCAATTCCCCACACACTCCATATCCTATATACGTGCTCACCTGGTTTCTCGAGCCTGGTACAGGTCTAACGCGGTCTGACGTGGCTGCGCTAGTAAAACGGAGACGATAAGTACATATATCGGCCCGTTGCGTGAAGTGCAGTCACGTTCACTCCAAGGTGGACTTAGTTCCTACGCTCTTGCTGCGAAACGCTGGCTGGGTGGGCACAGAACTGAACTGAACTGAACTAACTAACAATTTATTTTCAATCCATGGTAGAAGTTACAAACCATCAAGTTTTAATCTAATTTGTTGATTTCACACATTTCAAAATAAGCCAAGTATAAAATTAGATTTGTGGTCGCAAGAAATATACCACAAAGTATACGCCCATTCAGTCTATTACGCGCGTTAAGATCGTGTTGAAAAAAAACTTGAAAAAAAGTATGTTCTGCGGTGCAATGTAATTAGCCTTAGCTTTATTTCGGGAATGATTAAAGTTAATTTACCATAATTGCCTGAGTTGTTATTCACGGTGTATGAACTATATAGCTACTTTTTAGGCCAAGAACTGACGCAGGAACGCAAAGGCGTCTCGATTCACATAAAGCAATTCCTTGCCGTAATTTGCGTTTCGCAGCGGAGCGTTATTAAAAAGAGAATTAAACCGATTAGTTAAGCGTAGTACACAATAGCGGCGCTTGCGCCCTTTCATTTATTGTAACACGACCTCAATGCCATGCAACATATTTCCTCTCAGTCCAAATAGAACATAAATATTCATTATGAATGGGTTTCTCGGAATAACTGACTTGGGTTCCATATTATATTGATTGTATGAGTCATAAATTATTTTACCTTGTTGACCCAAGCTTCCATATAAAATAATAAATATAAATACTATGCAGTTTGCACTTTACAATGACCAATGCATTGAAGGAAATATACTGGTTAAAATGCTGAATGTATGCATTATGTATTTATTTATGTAAATCACAAGATAACACATACATATTTAAATTTCTTTTTGATTTTATTGATTAAATCTAAATGCAGCCCTATATTATTATTATTTAAGATCTGAGCTCAACTTTTATATAAATTCTATAGATACCAATCACAGTGTCATTTGTTGCTTTTAGAAATAATTGGGGCACAAAAATAATCACAGTTTATTGGTCGTATTATACGTATTATATCGAATTTAACAGCATTGCAACATAAACTTTATAGAAATGTAAAATTTTGAAATTTTTTTATGACTGACTACCTAACCAACACCTACGACACCTGGCCTAGAACCATAATTATTTGTGACAAAGTGCAATCGTCATCTTAACTTGTTCCCAGTTGCTTCCTCATCTGTGCTACTTTGGAGCTCGAGGTGCGTTTTCCCGCTTTTTCTTCTCCAAATATAATATGCACGTAAATGGTCACCCAAGGATGCCAAAGACCTCGCAAAGTGGAGAAGAAAAAGCCGGAACAGTTTATATGACTCGGCTAGTTTTACGACTGCCGCCTGCCTGATTCAACCCTTTTTAGGAATGCATTTGTGGGAATAGTTTTGTAGTTGGAGCACGAGATAGTTGTGGGCAGTCCTTTAATTGCACCTTACGACATCCACAGGAAGTGATGGAGTAATCATATTCTAGGCTGGAAGCCATCTGGCAAGACAAGGCATTATTTATTACAAAGTGCAATATAAAATAATATCATCAGGTTTTTTTAGCCTCCACTGCAGGAGCACAACCCTCTCTGTACTGACTGAGCCATATATTAGCCAGAACAGACGGGGGATTTGGCCTACACTCTCCACGCTGGCCAGACAGGTTGGAGAGATTGCACTGATGTTTATAAGCTTTGTTTATTTTTTTTATTTGTTATAGACGAGCAGCTAAGAGCTGATATGTCTATTTCACACAGTGCTGAGAGTCCATAAAGTCTTTTCACAGTTCATTGACTTATTATTTAGCTTGTGTTTCCTAAGTCGCCTTCTACGACATCCACGGGAAGACTTAAAGTGGTCCTATTCTACTCTGCCGGAAACTACACGGCTAATAAAGAAATATATTTTACCTCAATAAAATAATTAAGAAATGTATTTTACCTCAGGTAGACTGTGCTGCCATAAGGACTGGTGTCATGTTTGCGGTCAGCTGGGCGACGCATGGGGCCCACCGATGAAGACGCTCGGCCTCTCTGCCCTGGACTTCGGGAGGGACTCGTGCCCCCACTGCGTCCATATTGCGTCGCCAAAGTAGTTTCCTCGGGCTTTAAACAAGAAGAATTTGCATCTTGAACATAATTTTATGATTATTTTAATGGTATTTTTTTATGAATCATCTTCTTTACAGTAAAGCGGTGATCCCACTGCACCACGCACCGTCGCGGAGCGCGGGGCGGCAGATTTTAACATTGTATGCAAGTATTTCAATTTGTATAGAAAACATGCCTAATCCAACACACTGAAAACACGTTAACGCACGGAAGCGTCAGTGTGTAGAACCGCGCTCCATTGGGTTCACCGGATAAATGGAAAATTCTTTTGGAAACATGAGGCACTGAGCACACGTTTTGATAAACTAATTATCAAGTAGTTTTAATAATTGATGGTACTGTACCTATTTAGAAAATTTCTTGTTTTTTACATACAATATCTACCTATAATATATCATGCTCTAATTCTATGCTAATTATAGGTACATTCTACAGAAAAAATAGTGATCTATTTTAAAAATTGTAACAACCGAACTTAGGTAGTTCTAATGGAAATAATTAAAAGGTACATTTTAAATCCACATTTAGGCATTTGATTGTAATAATTACATTCTGATTTAACTTGTCATGCAAAAATAACAAAAATCTGTAGACTAATATTCCAGTAGAAATTAATATCAGAAGCATAGAGCAAAACTAAGGATTACAAAATGAACAGGATGCAGATTCTTACTTATGGTAATTAATAATTTGTTTAGATTACACATGATGAGGCAGCCACCTCAGAAAATAACACATGTGCTAAAGCAAATAAAATTAACGGGCTTTCTGATCATGTGTGATACATAGCCCTGGATAATTGCTGAATACTGTGTTTGTTATGACAGGCATTACATTTTATTTAGTAACACTTATGTACTTCGCAAGATGCTAAATCAATTAGCACATATTCTGTTTAACACCATTATATGTATTATTGCCTATTATATTATCTTTACAATCTGTATGAAATTTATTTCTACAATAAATAAATGTCAAAAATATTAGCGAATTAATCAAATTAAATAAAATAAAGGAAAAATTGAACGTGAAAACATATAAGGAGGTTAAGAACTTGGCGGAAGAAAGATAAAATTGGAAAGCACTCCACCGACACAAGCCCAGCTCTTAAATATAAGAGAAGAATCAAATTAAATTTCTCAGAATACACACTGAGTGCCGCTTGTCACTCCCTCCTTTAAACAAAAACATTAATATTCCAGAGAACATCGTGATACATTGAGAGGATATTCAATTGTATATAACAACAACCATATTGGAAATATATAAATACAAAATTATGAACTTTTTCTACAAAATATGTACTTGATTTAAGGATTTAAGAAATAATAAGGGTCATTCAAAATTTACAGCCATCTACAACTGCACCACAACCATAAAATAAAAATAGCAAAAATCTACAACAAAATTTAAAGAGTAGCGAGCAGATTCCAAAAAGAAGGAACCTTTTTTTCGGGCTCTGCATTTGTGGCCTGTGGTGCAGCCACATTTGGCAGAGAGCCACTGCGGAATGTGCCCAGACCCTGCGGAGCTGGCCTCAACGTGGAGTCTGTGTCAGGTTTGGGCTCAGGCTCCGGAGCCTCTGGTGGAGGAGCTTTGACCCTGGCCCGTCTGCCACCTGAACTAACCTGCAACCATTGCGCTTTACATATCACTACTGTTTCTTTAAACATTGACAACACTAACTTTATATTGAAGTCACACAAGATTCTAATAAGAATTTTATATTACTTTCTCTTGACAATTTGTTTAATAATTGTAAAAGACCCACTCACAATCACAAACAACATTCAATACACCTGTGTTTTTTACAAACATGATAACAAGTCTTGCTAGTGAAGTTATTGTTTTTTATAGTTAAGTTTATGGCAAAATAACAATATGATATTACAATTAAATAATTTCAGTGACGACGATCAATGATTTACTATTGTGAATTCCTACTGTATTTATGTAAAAAATCCATTTGGACAATGACAATAATTATCAGCTATTATTACATTGGCAACAGAGAGACCAAGTGTGTTTATTGTTGTTTTCTCTAAAAGTTCGCGATTTAATAGTTACGAAGGGGCATTGAGCATATTGTAATAGTTATTGTTTACGTCGGCGGGCACATTTGACGGCCAGGAAGCGATTTCTTGAGTAAATAGGCGACATACCTTACTGGTTGCGTCGTAAACTTCACGCAAAATTTTTTCAAAAGCAGCCGTTTCTTCCGCTTGCTTTTGATTATGGAGGGCTATTTTTTCACTAAATTTTCTTGGATTCGCCATGATGGCCAGTAAATATTTATTTTTCTCTTTTTACATCACAATTTTCAGCGCTCCAAAATCTAAAACGCGCTTGCTGTCTGACAGGATCAGACAATCCATAGACAATCTAGAATTCTAGATGCTGCCATTAAAAAAATACATTTGTAACAAATCTGAGGCACAGTCTGAGGTACAAATGTATTTAATGTTATAGACTTGTTTCCAGTCTGGTTAGGATATTGCAGGCTTGAATCACGTGATTATCTGAAAAGAATGATGATTCCGTGCTTTGGAAGGCACGTAAAGCAGTTGGTCCCGAACGCCATCTAGCGTTTGTTCCTATCATAGGATTGGTTCTGGTCTACTACCCTTTGGGTTACGGGTTACGGAGGTCAGACGGCAGCACACGGCAGTCGCTCTGTGTAAAAACCAGTAACCAACCTCGTCAAATCACCTAGGTTAGGTAGCAGACCCCGGGCTCAGCATTGTAACCGCTTACGAATCTTACGATGCAACCGGGAACACGCTTGGATGATGATGATTTGTACTATTTTAAGTAAATGTACCACAGAAAAAATGGTCTAGGGTAGGGACTGTAGTCTGTGTAGTAGAATCTGAGTCGCAGAGAGGTACCTCTATCTACTCTGCCTGCACTGCAGCAGCCTGCAGCCTGCTGGATAATTTATATGCCAAGCCAAACTACAGAAAAAGGAATCTGTCATTTTACATGACTTGACAGTGACAGCAAGAGTTGTCAGGTGAAAGGGAAAATAATCAAAATGTCAAGCACAGACAGACAGATGTCAAGCAAGTCAAGTTCATCAACCATTAATCTAGTGATGCCAACTTAGGGTATTTTACCTTAGATTTAGAGTAAAATTTATCCAGCCGGGTAATTATTAGGGTATGAATTTTCCTAGGGTATTTCTTAGAGTAATTAATTTACTTAGGTTATTTTTTAGGGTATCAGCTTTAGATTTTTTTTATAATTTTCATATGAGAAATTCTATAAACGCGATCAGGATTCGTACGCACCGATGGTCTTACTTGCAGCTTGTATGTGTGATCCCTTTCTTTTCTCTTTAAAACGCTAAAAAACTACGTTTCTTTTATGACGGACCAACCCTTTTATTTTTAACTTTATCTTATTTGTAGTATTTGTGATAAAAGTTTCAAGTGTCTCGCTCGCTATTACGGTTTAGGAGATAGAGCCCTGTGGCAGACGGAAAGCGGAGACAGCAGAGTCTCAGTAATAGGGTCCCGTTTGCACCCCTTGGGTCAATATTAATAAATATGTAATAATTATTGATATTGTTTCAAAACAAAAAATCTACTTCAGTACCAGAAAAGCTAAATATTCAAACATTGGTATACTAAGACGACATTTTTTTCTAGTTTTTTTCGTTTAAAAAACAAACTACACGACCGATTTTAATAAAATTTCTATGGGACCACCTGGAAAGTACCCTTTCAAACAAAAAAAGAATTTCCAAATCGGTCCGGGCGTCCTTGAGTAATCGGGGAACAGACATAAAAAAAACAAAAGATTCCGACGAATTGATGACCTCCTCCTTTTTTTGAAGTCGGTTAAATATACTAAAAGTAGAAGGAAATTTTAATTAGGGCATTTTTTCAAAATAATACAGGTTTGATGGTTCGGATAGAAGAAATACGTACACAGTTTTAAAATAATAAAATATTTAATGGAGAGGGTTTTTTTTAACTATATTGACATACAAGTTTTTTCTCTTATCATTTTTGTAACTAGGGCAACCGCGAAATACGTCACACTCCCAAACGGGAAAAGCTGGGGCTGCTTAGTGATTACAGTATATAATCAAAAAGATGCTGCGGCAACTTTCTGACTCCTTTTGACCGTGTGTCTGTATCATCAATCTCTTTTGTGCAGTCTAGACTAGTTACCCTTTCAGTCAAGTCAAATGATTCTGTAAAATTTCTGTCTCGAATTTCTAGTGGGAAAATGCGCTGGATAGGTCTTACCTTTTTCCCGGATGAAGTTCGTATCTGCACCACCCGAGCGATACCATCGGCGCCAGTGCATACTTCTTCGACGACAGCTAACGGCCACGTCACTCGCTTACCATCAGTTTCCATGAGGACAATATCTCCCTTTTGAAGCGGCTCTCGACTGTGGTTTATCTTCTCGCGCTTTTGCTTTAATAAGGCGATGTACTCATTCCGAAAACGTTGTCTTAGATCATCGCGTAACTTTTGACAATATCGATGTCTTACGTTTAACGTCTTACTATCGACTTCATCAAAATCAGCTGTATGTTGGGATGCCAATGGTTGAACAAACATTGAGGGCATCAACGGTCGTAGCTCCGTGTAACCACCAACGTATGTAAGAGGTCTACTATTAATAACGGCTTCGCAATCACACAATACCGTCTGCAGTTCAATTAGTGAGATACAGGCTTTTCCGAGCACTCTGCGGAGAATTTGTTTCAAAAATCCAATCAACCGCTCGTAGAAACCTACCCACCAAGGAGCAGCCGGCGGCAAAAAAATCCACTTTATTCTCGTGATTGACGAAAAACGTTGAATTTCGTCCCAGTCTAAGAAACTGAACGCATTATCCAAACCTCTAAAATTTGTTGCATTATCACTAAATAATTGCTCCACCCGGCCTCTTCTTGCCACAAATCGTCTCAAAGCCATCAAAAACTCCCCTGTTGAGAGCGACTCCACAACTTCTAAGTGCACAGCACGATACGTGGCGCACATAAATAAGGCGATCCATGCCTTAGCTCCTGAGCGTAATATTAGAGGGCCAGCTAGATCCACTCCTGAAAATTGAAACGCAGCGGCAGCTTCCATACGCTCCTTTGGTAATACACCGGTAGACGCTTGACATCGTTTAGCCTTAAATCTTTTGCATCTTATGCATTTATGTATAATATTACGTACAAGTGTTTTGATCGCAAAAATATGCAGGCTGAATAGACATCTTTACTCGAGTCACAAAACACATGCAAAGAGTTTTCACATTGCTTAAAAGACATACGTCAGCCGCCTGGGAATAATGCAATCATTGATAACTTAAGCTTGTTCTAGCCGCCTTTTAAATTCTTTAGCAAGATCTTTGGGTAATTCTTGGTCCCAAGTCAGCTCTTTCGACCATGATTTTTGCATAATCATCTTCGGCACTATGGTCGTGGCACAAGTTACTCCTATGGAATCGTAGACCCTTTGCGCTACAGGACTTGCGATCCAACGTCTGAGGTCAAACATACCTTCGCTCATTACTTGTTTCGATTCGGTCATGAATTTCTCTAAATCCTCCTCTGATGCTAAGCTCGTGACGCAATTGTCTACGTAAAATGATTTCTTCAATTTCATCGCTGTTTCCTTATACCGTTCTGAGCAATTATCCAAGTGGTGGTTGATGGTAGCGATGAGATGAAAGAGACTCGATGTAACGCCAAATACAACACGTCTATGACGATAGGTGACCATCGTTCTCTCTTCCTTATCAATATTGGACCACCACAAGAACCGTAGATAATCTCGATCATCCGGCGCAAGTGAAATTTTAAGAAACGCCTTTGATATATCAGCAGTCACTCCGATCTTGTACTTCCTGAAATTAATCAGAAGTTTAGGGATTCTTTCGAGTAGGTTCACGCCTTTTTCTAGACAAGAATTTAAGGAAATACCATTCCTGTCCTTAGCCGATGCATCAAAAACTGGCCGAATTTTTGTTGTCAAACTTGACTCTTTAATGACCGCATGATGTGGCATATAGTGGCCTTGGACAGACTGGTCAGGGGCCTCTTCGATTATGCCTAGTTGTAACCACTCGCAAAATATATTATCGTAATCATTCAACTTACCTAGTTGTTTGAGACGGTTCATGGTACTTTTCATCCTCATCTTGGCAAGGTCATAATTTGTTTCTGGACGAGGAACATCACGCCATGGTAAACTCACCTCATAACGACCTTCTTCATTGACCTTAATATTTTCCTTGAAAGTTGTTAGTATTTCTTGGTCATGTGCAGCCTTCGTTGTTTGTACTGCGGGATCATTTTTACCTATTGCCTCCAAGGTCCACAAATCTGTAAGATCAATTTTGTTTAAACAGTACAAGTTTTACCGCCAAAGTTTGTAATAAGGTCGTTTTTGTAGATTTCTGTTGGCATGACAAATTGCTCGATATCTCCGACTGTTTACTGCTATCTTGACCAGCCGCCATATCTGTACACATTATCGTATAATGTCTTTTCTTACAGAACAGACATTTGGGAAAACTTTTGCATTTCTTTGCAAAATGATTGCTTTTTAAGCAAATTAAACAAGCTTTCTTGCCTTTAATATATTCCACGCGCTCCTTCAGTGTCATTTTGGCTGCTTTATAGCACTCTATAGCTGAATGATTATCCTTGCTGCACCATATGCATGTTATTGCGCCTTGTTTGCCAGAACTATCTTTGTTATTATCACGCTTAGCTTCTGTTATGAAACAGGCAGTAGGTTGTTTCGCCTCAACTAGGGTCATGTCATTCAACTCACGCCTAGCTGAATCCGTTCCTCTGATTCTACCTCTTGTCTTAGGAATTTCATCAGCTCAGACAGGTCTCTGGTGTTTGGTTGGCTGCGGTGCCAAGCACGTAGTATGCTTTCAGGTAATGCCGACTCAATCATAGGAAATAGCATTGAAGCATACTTATCTTTTGCAACGCCGAGTGTTTCCAGTGCTTGCAGATGTGTCTGAAGATTGTCGTATAGAACCGACAAGTCCTTTGTTTCTCCCTTTTGCTGCATCAGGGAGAGCAGACCTCGGACATATGTCTCAATTAATAGGTACGTCATCTCGTGCGAATCTTGATTTCAAAGCCTCGACAGCCTTCTCGTAGTTTGCTGCACACGGTGGGTAGCTTTCGACCAGTTGTCGTGCGCTGCTGTTCAGTATCATGGACTGGAGAAGATACTGGAACTTATCGGAGGATTCCATGTGTTCATCTTCATGTATCTTTTTAAACTGTCCCCAGAACAACAGCCAAGACTTAACATTGCCGTCAAACTTCGCCAACTCCAATTTGGGCAGCTTTGGCAATTCATGCTTATGTGATGCTTTCTTTAAGCTAGATTCTGCAGAATGACATGATGGTGTACTTGTATGCGGAATTATTTTCGGAAACAACGATTTGATCTCGTGCCATCTTATTTTATACGTCATGGCCTTGTCTTGATCTGCCTGATACAAGGCTTCATCGAAGTTTTCATCCACACACAAAAGGTCTCGTATTGTCGCCTCCGCTTCAAATAGATTCAAGCCGGCTTCCGATAAAAGTTCATATGTTGGGCCGGCGGTTTCATCTTTTATATTGACGGCCTTTTGTACTTTATCGGCGAGACAAGTAAATTCTCTCCTGTACTGAGTACGTTTGCGCTTCCATGATTCCATTACGGTCGCCACAATTTGATGGTTCGGATGGAAGAAATACGTACACAGTTTTAAAATAATAAAATATTTAATGGAGAGGGTTTTTTTTAACTATATTGACATACAAGTTTTTTCTCTTATCATTTTTGTAACTAGGGCAACCGCGAAATACGTCACAACAGGATCTAGGGTAAAATTAGATTAAGCCTCGGGTAAAGTCAAAACTTGACCTGGCAACACTGCATTAATCAAACAAATCAACTCATTCATTCATTCATTGTCGGATTTGTCGGCAACATGCCTATGAAACTTAGAACATTGCAGAATTTTGATAAAAAAAATAATTAAAACGCCATCTAGTCACGAATCAGCTGACCTAACTCCTAATGCGTGTTATAGAATAAGAATATCAAATGGTGGAGAAATTTGCCATACGAGGTAGAACACGTGATAGCTCGGTTAATTAGAGCATGGTATAAATAAGAGCAACGTTGTGAGTTCAAGTCCCACTAACGCAGTATATTTTTTACACCATTTTTTTATTTGATAGGAATATTAAATGATGGATAAATTCGACACGTGCGGTTAATAACGTAATAGCTCAGTTGTTTAGGCTATGGAACAAAGTCGTATTTGATCTGAGATCGCGAGTTCAAGTCCCAGCTCACGGAGTAATTTTTTCAACGTTTTATTTCATCTTTAGTCCTTTAGTGTTGCGAAAGCATGTTACCAGATGGCGCCACTGGTTTAATCTAATGTTAAAGCCACAGTTTCGTATCTATTTCAGTATATACAATATTAATCTATGGTCGGCAATGTCGGCGGCGATTGTAACTCGAACTCGACGAAACGAACAAGTATAAAAAAAATACTGTCATCGTCGCTGTTTGCGGTCGCGTATTTTGTTAAATTGAAATTGTGCTAATGCAGCAAATGCTATTTTATATCATCTTGACTAGACATCTTGGATACTCCCATTGCTCAGCTCAGATAAATTTTAGTAGTTCGTAAGAAATATTTGCTTTAGTAAACCATGGAAGAAAAATATATTATTGCTTTGGACATCGGTACAACTACAATTAGGTCTTATATATACAATTCAAGAGCAGAAACAGTGGGAAAAGCATCAGATCAGGTAATAATTTATTTAAAAAAAATAAACGAAACAGAAAGGTGGCTATTGAAAAAAGCTAGGTATCTACATAAAAAATAATAATGTTGCTGAAGGCTTGTACATATTAATATACTTTTCTATTGTCCTCTGTCATTGTGTTTTGTCATTCACATATGTTTTAGTGTAGCAATATAATATGCAGAAGAATTTATTGTATAAAAGTTCTTTTTAGGGTTCCGTACAAAAAAGAAAAAACGGAACCCTTATAGGATCACTCGTGCGTCTGTCTGTCGGTCTGTCACAGCCAATTTGCTCTGAATCTACTGGTCCTAATAAAGTGAAGTTTAGTAGAATGTTGTAATCCTATGACCAAAACACATATGTGCAAAGTAAATAATTTTTTTTTAAATAAGGGTAATTTTCGGGGGACATATATCAGATGAAAGAGCTTGTTATGAGGATCTCAAATATATTTTTGTTATTATTGTAAAATAAATAGTTTTGATTTTATTCATGAAAGAAGACGAAAATTAATTATTAATGAATTAATGCTAATGAAATTAATAAATGCATTCGCTTTATCTTCTGCCTTCGTAAATATGACCACATATCTTCTTTCCAATCTAAGCTTAACTGGCTTCCTGTTCGTCAGCGCCCACAACAGAGAATGCTCTGTACTCTTTTTTCTATACTTAAGATAAGATACCCTCTTTCTCCCCAATATATGAAAACCAAATTTAAATATCAGTCTGAAAGCCATGACCGTGAGCTTCGTTCCAGTCATACTCTTCAAATTGATCTTCTGTTATTTCGGTCTGAATTTATGTCTAACTCTTTTCTTTGTTTTACTCTTCAAGTTACGCGACTCTGGAATGCTTTACCTGAAGACATCAAAAGTATCTCAAACAGATACTTATTTAAGAAGAAAGTTCACACGCACCTTTCTTTAAAATTTTCGCAGCAGAATTAGTCATTATCTTAAAACATTTGTAGTATATATATATATATATATATATATCCTAGTCCTATAGGATTACTTCAAAAGCGGTATGCAAGACGTTTCCGTGTCAAGCAATATTGAGCTTTAAAACATAATGATAAAGTCTAATTCAGTTTGACCTAGAAATAGGACGTCACTATCGGACGCCTATCGTATTATTTAATGGAGTAACCCCCCTGACTATATGGACAGACAACAAGGGCTAAAAAACATCCTTTCATACATCACAAAAATGGGAAATAACTAGTTTGTTGACAGGTTTGTTTTTTGTTGATAGGTGGTGCTTCTTTATCCCAGCCCAGGATTTGTTGAAATTGACCCTGATGAACTGTGGACGTTAATAGTAGCAGTTGTACGAAAATGTTTGGAAGGTAAGTGATATTCCTTGTTTGGTTTATTTGGACCACTAAAAGCATAGGTATTTCAATAGTAGACATTTTTGGGTAGGTATTTGAAGCAAGCTGAAAACTTGTCTTATCATCATCATGTCGTATGGCATGTTACTGCATGCATCCTAAATGGCTGCCGAGGCTAAACTATGGAGTTCGCTAAGTCCTCCAGGGAAAACGGTATAGCGGACATTCTTCAGCGATATGTTGTAAGGTTAGGTCAGTAGCTCCACAGTTGTATTCTGGAGATCTTTTGGAATCCCACTTGTGGAGATGGTGGTTAGATCAGCCATATCCATTTCTGAACCCGTTTAGTGAAACCAAACGCTTAAGCTTGAGACAATCTGTAATTTGTATACATTATTCATGCACTAGATAGCCCTTTAAATTATTTTATGAACCACCGTTGAAAGTATTTACATTAGTCCGTCAAGCTTTAAAACTTGCCTCCGCTAAAAGTGGCGGAGGCAAGTTTTAAAGCTAGACGGATGAACCAATAATAGTTTCAACGGCAGTTCATAAAATAATTTAATGGGCTATCTAGTGCATGAAAAGCAATATGGAAATTATCACCATATTTACGAGTTAACAATTTATTTCACACTTCAAGGCCATTTGCCTATATCTTCACCTTAAATTAATCAAAGCTTTTCAACAGATGCTAAGCTCTCTGCTGGTCAGATGACAGCAATGGGAATATCCACTCAACGAAGCACTTTCCTAACATGGTCCAGAAAAACAGGGAAACCATTCCATAGGTTCATAACTTGGAAGGACCTAAGAGCCAACAAGCTAGTGAAACAGTGGAATGAATCTTATATTTGGAAGGTAACTATAAAATAAATTACGAGTAGTTTTCTTTTGCGCTGAATAGTATGTAGGTATACGTGAATCGTGAAGACAAACAAAAAAAAAATAAACAATGCACTTGTTTTTATACGTCTAGAAATGCCCGCCCGCAAAGGCATAGTTTCGGAATAAATATTATTTGATTTGGTAGGTTATTTGATTTAAAACATATGTATTATTTTGAATTCATCCGTGGCGTAATGGTTTACACGGTAGTCCGCCACTCTGGAGGTTCTGGGTTCGACCCCTAGCCAGGGCAAGTTGGAAAATAGCCTCTTTCAAATTGTTCTGGATCTGGGGCGTTTATCTATATGTATACTCGTATGTATTTATTAGAAAATATAGTATCGTTGAGTTAGTATCCCATAACACAAGTTCAAACTTACTATGGGGCCAGCTCAATTAGTATGATTTGTCCTTTTATGTAACGTCTAATCATCATCATCATCATATCAGCCACAAGAAGTCCACTGCCAGACATAGGCCTCCCTCAAGAATTTCCAAAACGACCGATCGGAAGCGGCCTGCATCCAGCGTTTTCCTGCAACCTTGCTCAGGTCGTCTGACCACCTAGCAGGTGGGTAATAATAACGTCTAATAAAATAAACTAAATCCAATGATTTTAACTCAGGATGGGCCCATCAGAACATTTTGCATAAAATATCTTCATACATTCAACGTCGCGCCCGGAGCGACCACAGCGCATGCGCTGTTGTCACTCCGGGCGCGACGCTGCTATTCGGTTGTAAAATTATCGCGGTAAAATTCCGTAGTATTTTAATTATAACAAACAGTTATGTTATGTACATGTATTTTTTTAACCTATATCCATCGACATAAAGTACATAGATCTCGTTGCCTATATCGTAGTTTTTGCAGCCTTTAAATGCGCAACCAGGCATTTTTATGGCATTTACAAGTATGAAACAAAAACGAATGAACTCTTCCGCGGACCGAGGACGACTAATTTGCGTTGGCAAACCGAATTTATCGAGTCAACGAGTTGGTGCCATTTCTTCGCGCGGTTGGCCTAGTACTTACGCTAATAATTTAGTCAATGACTAAATCTATTTTAAGGGTAGTTTCAGTCCATGATACTGAACATCTTTCCCCAAGAGACATATATTGAAATACTAAAAATAAATTTACTTAAAATAGTTTATTTTGTAAGACCCTGTATTTATTTTTAATTATTGATTTAAGGGAATCAAATAAATAATCACCCATCAATTTAATCTCGTATAAATACTTATTTACATCAAATAAATCAACAATCTCATCATAAATACTGACTGCACTTTAAATTTACTAGGCCACGGAGTTAAGGCAAACCTAGGTTAAACTAGGTTAGGTTAGTTAGAACTGCGACCAACACACGCACGAGCCGAGCGAGCGAAGTGAAGCAAGCGTGCCGCGGCAGCGGCCGGCGAGTGCTAGGAAAGTTCTATCCATTTTACTACGCCACAAGCAGTTTGTTTAGTAATATTTTCAGTTGAGTATTTTGCTTTGCAATCAGTAATTTTGATTTGAGTTTACATACTACCCATATACTATTTTGATAACAGTTATTCATTCAGTAAAACAGTTCTGCAAATACGAGTACCATTAAACAGTATACTAAATTTAATTTATTTAGTGTGCATAATTAGTGTGCAATTCAGTATTTTTGTTTAAACTTTAAAATATTTTGTTCGAAAAAAGGGAATACACAGATATCGATTTAAATACATGCCTTTATTTAATTAGGATTTGTTACAGTTACAACAATAATGTTTGGTTTATTTAATGTCATTGCACTATTGCATTTATTATGTTGAATAGGACTGATGTATGTAGTACGTAATCTATTTTATTTATCGTACTGTCCGCCAGACGACACAATCAATATTATTATTGGGATGCATGTTGGACCTCGAAACACATAATAATAATAACACTTTATTGCACCAAAACACTTCTAAAAAAACTTCTATACAAAAAAGAAATGCACGGTGTACAATAGGCGGCCTTATCGCCAAGGCAATCTCTTACAGGCTACCTTTGGGTGACAGGATTGGCTGAAAAATAATATATAGGTGGTGCGATTGTGAAACTACGAGTAGTAATAACCTAATTATATGGTGATATCAAACAGTAAAAATAAAGAGAAGATGGAAAACCTTGAATATTAATATATTAATAAATGAATATTGAATATATAAACAAAATATATACGTATATAAAATTACACACACATACATACATACAACATACATACATATAAATACGCATGTCATACACAACTAGAGGAAAACGAAGATTATGATAATTTATAGAAAATACATTACTTTAAAGTTAAAAGAAAATGCGACTTTACCTGGTTCTTAAAACTTGCCAATGTCTGAGCAAAACGGATGCGGGGCGGGAGGGCATTCCAAAGACGGACAGAATGGACAGTGAATGATTTTGAGTACATTTCAGTGAAGTGAGGGGGAATTTGAAGCCGAAGATTTTCTGAGCTGCGTAAATTGCGTTCATGAGTATCGTTAAGCAAAACGAAGCGTTCCTTGAGATAGCTTGGATAAGAAGGATTATAGAGAATGGAGTAAAGAAGAGAAAGAATATGCCAGTCTCGGCGGATTTGAATGGGGAGCCACTTGAGTTGCGTTCGAAATTGAGAGATGTGATCATACTTACGTAAACCGAAGATGAATCGAATGCAAAGATTTTGAAGACGCTCAAGCTTGATTAATTGCTCCTGGGTTATATCTAAGTAACAGGAATCAGCATAATCTAAAATGGGAAGCATTAAACTATGTGAAAGCGAAATTTTAGTATCCATCGGCAGGAAGTTATGCAGTCTTCGTAGTGACGCAAAAGCGGCCAACATTTTACAACACATACCATAGGTCTTTCAATCCCATCCTCGTCGCCAATATTAAATATTTGGTAAAATATATTTAAATAAAAGCATGCTGCTTTATAACTGTCTTTATTCTCATGTGTCATATTACTTCATTTGACAACTAACCATCGACGAGGCATACATACTCAACACGATACAACCAATATTATTATTGGGACGCATGTTGGACCTCGAAACACATACCATAGGTCTTTCAAGGCAGATTGGATCAAGTGATAACAGGTCACGATAATGCCGCTATTACACACGTCTTCGTTCAGTGTCTGTTGTTGTATACATTGTGTGTTTCGTGAAGATGACATTCAGATTGATCAGGCAATCATCAAATGTAATATACATAACATCACATCGTAATTAGTCTACGTATAATATCGGCTTTACATACGTATTAAGATAGGCATTGTACGTAATACCTAGGTACATATTTTTATTTTGTTTCAGTTGATCAGAGCCGGTTCGTATGCCCTCTACCTGGTATCACGCAGTAAACGGTTCAGAGCTGGCAGCGTATTAAAATTCATGAATTCACAGGTAACAACCGTACTGTATAGTTTTTTTGAATGATTTGCATAAATACGAAGGATGCTTATGCTTTTTTACACGTTGTTAATTTTTGAATAATGAATATTTTGATGTTCTTTGAGAATAACATTTTGTTTTAATTATTTAAATGTTCGATGAACTTTGTTAGTTAGACTGGTATTGGAAAAAAATCCAATTTGAATCCAGAAAGAAATCCAGAAATCCGTGAATTAATATACTTACCTACTATGTCAGTCGTAAAGCAATGTCATTGCCTTTGGATAGTTGGAAAATTGAAAAAGATTTATCAATAATTTGTCGTGTTGTTTACTTGTTTGATACTAATAATTCGTTCATAACGTCCTAATGGAACATTGAAGGGTCTGGGATATAATTTTGTTTGCTGGGATAAAGAACCCCACGGAACTCAAAACTGCAAACAAATTTTGATTTCAAGATGGCCGAACCACATATGTTTTGATATTTCCTTTACATACTGATTGTAGTTTTATCCATTTTCTCAACTGGACATAGATTCCCTCTAACTTCAACAACTGCACGAAAAACTGCTTGCTTTTCGGCCCGAAAAACTAGTTTATCAAGTGTACATATTATCTCATGTTTATCAATTATCATATAATCTTCAAAATCCAATAGGTCCGACCACGCAAGTAAATTAATCCCCATTTAACAACATGGGCTCCCCTAGTACGCCTTATGATGACGTTCGCGCGCTTAGACCAATTGGTAGATCCATATATTCGCCGGGGAGTTTTAACTTTAGATATATACTAACTCATTACTTTTGGGATAAGTCTCACAACACAATACCCACTCTTATTATTACTTAGATAGAATTGAAGAATTACGTTCTTGTCGGTGGAGTAGTTACTGTGTCTCCCTCTCCTCAGCCATTTACAAGTTAACTTTTTCCTTTACTTGATATATAAATGTTCTAAATAGATGATACCGGGCTTTATTGCCTCATTTGAATAAACCAGACAGTATTTCATATAGAACGCTATTGACCGCCTGAACCAAACAAAAATATTTACGTCGATTTCTGGCATTTGTTCTTAGGAGATACAAATATATTGTTATATGCATGATATTGCTCTTGTCGGACTCGTCAAGAATCAATAATGAAATCTTTATTCAGTAATTAGGTATTTGTAGGCACTTGTACACGTCAATAAGTTTAGTAAGTATACATTACGTGTAAAGTTTATTTACACATATTAAAATTATTAATCATTATAAAGAAAGCTACCGATATTAGCGTTCGCAACTACCACTACTGAGAAGAAACGTATTTAATTATTTAGTAAGTCTCAAGGGCGTCCACTACGCAGCGCTGAAAATCTTCTTTTAAGAATTCCTGCTCACTCCACCGACTTTTACTCGCGGTCTTTGTCTGTTCGAGCCGTACGTCTATGGAACTCACTACCACTTACTATCCGACGCGCCCAAACGCTAGCCAGCTTTAAATCCCAAGTAAAATCGCATTTTCTATCCTTATGAAAGGTAATTTCCTTTCCTTGTTTCCACATAGTTTCTTCATTTTGTCCTGTTATGTTTTCTTTTTGTAAGTTGTATGTATGTATTTAAGTATTAGGTGTATGTATGTTTATTATAATTATTGTATATAAGTATGTTTATTATATTGACCACCCCGCACTACCTAATTTCCCATAATTTTTTTTCTAATTAAACGAGGTTGCCTGGAAGAAATTGCTTAGCGATAAGGCCGCCTTTTGCGCATTTCCTAATTTTTAAGATAATTATGTTCTGTTTTTTACTTTTGTGCTATAAAGGGTATTGTATTGTATTGTAAGAAACGCAAAGAAACTCACTCATTTACACATCGCCATCGCGCCAAAAGGGCTCTGTGTTTACAAAAGATGCCTAATACAATGTTATCACAAATATGTAATACTGAGTAGAGAGCCTTAAAAAACGGAGCCGAGCTGACCAGTCCCTGCTGGCGGCGCCCGTTTACGAAATGATGCGTGGATCAGCCCATCGCTAAACCATACGTCACTTGTTTACATACGTCTATTTTTATCTTAGTCACAGATCTTAATTCTACATAATAACAGCAATAACAGAGGTGTAAAGGTCTGCTCATGATACGGAACTAGATGATCAGGTTTTTGCTACATTTAGTTTTATAGTACAGCGGACTGTACTTAAGGGAGTCCCCACACTAATCGACGCGGAATCGGCTTTAGGTCAGAAAAACCTTTATGTCAATGGAATAAGGGCGTCGCTAATGCCATTCGCATCGGCTCGGCGTGGACGACGCGACGCGACTACGGCCGGCGGCGAAACGAGCAGTTTGCCGGTTATCTGATCGCATCCGTACGCCGCTGAATGAAAGTAGCCGAACAGCCACGTCGATGCGTCTACAGCAGTCGTTTGTAAGATTTCGTCTCTGGCGGCAGCCGATCGGCGTCGAAGACGGCCGTAACAGCGTTGACATGATCCGCTCGCACGATTTCATCTCCGACGGCAGCCGAACGGCTCCCGAACTGTTCCGCTCGTACGTTTTCCTCTCCAAAGGTAGGCAAACGGCGCCGAAAACAACCGAATGCACGGGGCGCATTTTTAGGGTTCCGTAGTCCAAGGAACCCTTATAGTTTCGTCATGTCCGTCCGTCCGGGCTCGTACTCCGCCGCTACTGCACCGATTGTCGACGAAAATTGGTGGAGAGATAGATATTAAAGTTCCAAAAGTTGGTTTTTAAAATTATGAAAAAATTTCTTTTTTCAGCCATACAACGACAAGTGAATTTAAAAAAATTAAATTGGTCTAATCCCAACGCGTGGGGTATCGTTGAAAAGGCCTTTAAAAATGCAACAAAAACTGCTTTGAAACTATGTAGATCAAACCCCCCAGTCTTGAGATAATCTAATACAAAGTTAAAATTTGAGGTGTCCCCCCACCGTAACTTTTAAAATATTACTAAAATAATTCTGAAAAAAATGTGGTATATACCTAAGTATGTACTTTCAGCTAAAACTATAGCGGTCTCGGTATCATAGATAGTTATTTTTTAATACATCATAAATCGTAAACCGCAATTTACCTTTAGAATTTTTATATTATGTTACTTGCTGCTACGGAAGCCTTCATGGGCGAGTCCGACTCGCACTTGGCCGCTTTTATTTTTATTTCTTAGAATACTAGTTAACAACACCAATGAGAAACCAAAACGTCTGTGCGACTCACAATAGGTACACCTTAAGTTTGCGTTTGTAGATATTCTGACAGCTAATTACTTGCGGCTTCTATCCGTATGATTAGACTACCGAACGGATATAAACAGCCGGGGCCGTTCGGACGAGTTAAAGGTCATTCGAAAGAGTCGGCGATCGTTTGGAGAAGTCGACGGCCGTTCGTAGGACTCGAAAGCCGAACGCAAGTAATTAACCGCCGCAACGGCCATCCGGAGGAGTCGGCGACCGGTTGTCTGTGATCAGGCGTAGACGGACGATTGGCGTTAAGCCGAGTAGTGTGGTCATACGCTCCCCGATTCCGCGTCGATCAGTGTACGCATATCACTCCCTAAGTGTACGCATAGGTATACTCTTAATAAGTTTTTAGTTATGCTTTAGTAGAAAAAGACAGGAAATAGTAAAGTGGGTGAAATATCTATAGTTTAAAGTAGTCTATTAAAATGCACCTATCTATCTAAAGCTTAATCAAGGTATCAAGCTTACGTCTAAAGAAACGTAGTTCTATCAATTTCTTAATTGTGAGCTAACTACGTTTTTATTGTTTTAGACCACACTCAGACTGTGTTGGGCATTACAAAACATACCAGAGTTGAAGGCTGCGGCAGACAGCGATGATGCTATGTTTGGAACATTGGATTGCTGGTTATTATACAAATTAACAGGTATTCAAACTTGTATTTATGACGAGAAGACATGCATACTAGGTATATTACAACTTGAATTTTCTGTACACACATTCTTACTCACGAGCGTGCAGTGTATCTATATCTTAAGCCTGCAATACATGTTGGTCGTGCTTAGGCCAACGCGAGCGTAGGCACATTAATACAAGGCAAGTGCTACTTACTGCCTAGACGTTCGGCAAGTTTATCGAAAACCAATGCAAATGGCTAATATAGACGAGTTTTGAAGAGATGCCCACACGTTGGGTTCTGTCGTTTTGTATTGTGAATTGAAACAATATGGACGGCGACGTAGAAGTTATTGCAGCTGCTGCTATTTATTTAATGAGCGCTTATAATTATTATGTTAGTGTATACCGCACTAAAGTTGTGTTTATCCACTTTTTTTTTGTTTTTATTGTTGCAATTTTGTTTAATTGAATTTTTAAGACAGTGCAGACAAGCATGTGGACACTATTGGCCGAGTGCGCGCGAGCGCCTTTAATTTGTGCAGAAAAACCGACAGCGCTCCGAAGTGCGGCAAATGGTCGTTAGCGACCGCAAGTTGTGACAAGCTACGCCAAATGAGTTCTATAGACGCTTTAGAAATAGACTTTAGAATCCGTTTTTTTTATGTTGAATTGGACAAGGTGCGTGTGTTTTTGCGTTTTACTGTCCTGTTAGACGCCTATGCAACGGTATTAGCCCGTAATAGCAAGAAGGTATTCTTTTCCACAGACACCAAAATCCACATGACGGATGTGTCTTCAGCGTCCGCGACTGGTTTCTTCGACCCCTTCACCATGCAATGGGCCGCGTGGGCGTTAACCTTGTTTCATATACCAATCTCTGCGCTTCCAACCGTCGTTGACACGGCCGGCGACCATTTCACAAGCACCGCACCCTCGATATGGGGAGCGCCGATACCAATACGGAGTTGTGTAAGTGTGTTACAGACTATTCATACGAAGTTGATTCATAAAGCAAAGGAATCATGGGTCATTTTTGTACAATGTGACTCGTAACACGGCTGTCCCAAATCAAAATACAGTAAGGGACACTTGTCAAAATCCAAATTTTTACATAATGCTTTTAACACAGTAAGTACCTACAATACTCCATCATCATCATCTGAGCGTATTCCCGGTTGCATCCGCAGCGGTAACGCTTCAGAGCTCGAGGCTCGCAACCTAACCTATTAGGTGACTTGACGATGTTACTGGTTTTTTAGTTTTACACAGAGCGACTGCCGTCAAAAGCAGATAGTTATCTCTCATCTCCAATAATCATCATCATCATCGTCGTCAGCTTCCAGGGACCCACTGCTGGGCATAAGCCTCCTTCTGTCATATTTCTCTCTATATTGATAGTTTGGTAAGACTGAAGTAAATAACGTTTTTTTTACTTTCCTGTAAAACTTGTTCCAAGTCCCTTACTGTGTTTGTGTAGTCATAATATTCTAAATCTAGCTTTTTGTTTGTGATTGTTTTGGTATATGTTCATATTTTCTGTCACAGCATGCATGGATTTTAATGTGCTTTGGTTTACAGTCACAGAGTTTTAGGCTTAGTAACATAATATTTACTAACTGCATTATTACATTAATTAATCCTTTGTCGTTTTTGTTTTTTTTGTTTTGCCGTGTGGTTCCCGGCAGAGTAGAATAGGACTACTCCAAATCTTCCCGTGGATGTCGTAGAAGGCGACTTAGAAAACACAAGCTGAACAAATAAAAGCCTATAAACATCAATGAGACCTCTCCAACCCGTCTGGCCAGCGTGAAGAGTGTAGGCCAAATCCTCTGACGGCTCTGACTAATATATGGCTCTGTAGTACAGAGAGGGTCGTGCTCCTGCAGTGGAGACTTAAAAAGACCTGATAATGATGATGAATTTTTGCCGGGCGTGTTACTAGCTAAAATTAGTGCTTTCCGGGGGTTCATTAAATAGGTACTATATATTTCTACTTATAAACTATCGCGAAACATACGTTTTTTTGTTTATGTCAACGCAAATAAATAAATAAAAAAACCGGCCAAGTGCGTGTCGGGCCACGTGCAGTGTAGGGTTCTGTAGTTGCGAATGCCGGCTTAGAGTTCACGCCTCACGGTTTAACGACTAAAAACGTCACTATCTTTTATTTGTAAACCCTACTTAGATTTCCAAGTTAAAACCCAATATATCACAAACGAATCCCTAAATTGATAAATAATGTTCACAAACGCACAATATTTTTGAAAGACCTATTTAACGACGCCCCACAGCCACACTACCCAGGTTTCATCGGTTGTTTTCGTCTCGAAATCAGGCCACAGAATGTCGTTCGCTTCGATTTCTAACGCGAAGTTACGCCATCTTGACATTATGGGCAAGTGGCGCCCTTATCGCCGGAATTCACAAAAACACTTAATGAAAATAGTTTGTAAAACAATGTGAACAAAATTAATTATTTGACTTCGTAATTAATAAAGCCCGTCAATAAATAGTGATAGCCAAATAAGCATCTATTATAAATAAACCGGCCAAGTGCGAGTTCGCGTGGAGAGGGTTCCGTACAATTGATTGAATTCTTATAGGTTTTTTTCTGTAATCTACAAGCAATGAGCTATATTTTGTATTTTTTACAAAATTTTAGGCTCAGTAGATTCGGAGGTAAGGGGTGGGGAGGGGGGGGGAATGGTCAATTTTATTTATTTATTAAATTTTTATTGAGCCAAAAGCTACAATAGGTAGACTTAATGCTAAAGCATTCTCTCCCTGTCAACCAATTTTCGTTTTATTTTATGAATAAAATCAAAACTATTCAATTTACAATAATAACAAAAATATATTTAAGATCCTCATAACAAGCCCTTTCATTTAATATATGACACAGTAAGGTTTGCAAAACTTTTTAAATTTCCTAATTTGTCCCCCGAAAATGACCCTTATTTTAAAAAAAATTTTTATTTATTTTGCACATATGTGTTTGGGTCATAGGATTACAACACTCTACCAAATTCTACCTGATTTGGTCCAGTAGATTCGGAGCAAATTGCCTGTGACAGACGAACGGACAGACAGACGCACGAGTGATACTATAAGGGTTCCGTTTTTCCATTTTTTGTACGGAACCCTAAAAAAGCGGCCAAGTGCGAGTCAGACTCGCCCATGAAGGGTTCCGTAGCAGCAAGTAACATAATATAAAAGTTCTAAAGGTAAATTGCGGTTTACGATTTATGACGTATTAAAAAAACTACTTACTAGATCTCGTTCAAACCAATTTTCGGTGAAGTTTGCATAGTAATATACATCATATAATTTTTTTACAAATTTTACCACTTTGGAAGTGTCTCTCGCGCAAACTATTCAGTTTAGAAAAAAAAATATTAGAAACCTCAATATCATTTTTGAAGACCTATCCATAGATACCCGTATGGGTTTGTACAAGTACGAGTTTGATAAAAAAAATTTTTTGAGTTTCAGTTCTAAGTATGGGGAACCCCCAAAATTTATTGTTTTTCTTTTTTCTATTTTTGTGTGAAAATCTTAATGCTTAAATTCACAGAATACATCTACTTACCAAGTTTCAACAGTATAGTTCTTATAGTTTCGAAAAAAAGTGTCTGTGTCATACGGGCGGACAGACAGACAGACATGACGAATCCATAAGAGTTCCTTTTTTTTGCCGTTTGGCTACGGAACCCTAAAAAGATTGTTGACGGTTGGATTAACCTTCTTTTGAATCTCCCAGCGATTGCTGGTCAAAAATATACTTTCTTTTAAATAACATTTAACAAAGTAATACCTAACATCGAATTAAATCATAAAAAACTGTTTATTTCATATTTAATTTGCGGATTGAATATTTTAAACAAAACTGTTTTAAATGACTAATTTAAAACGCCATAAAACTTGACCCGGCGACATATACATACTCATGCCAAATTACAACATTCTTGTACTAATAGTCTCCGAGTAAAACCGCGGACATACAGACAGACACAATAAAAAAAACATAAACATGTTTAACATGATTGTCATGTGCCCAAAAAACTTATTTTTCGTCTGAGCGTGTTCCCGGTTGCATCCTCAGCTGTGCTGCTTTGAAGCCCGGGGTGCGCTTTCCCGCCTTTCTTCTCCAAATATAACATGCATGTCAATGGTCACCTAAGGATGCCAAAGCACTTGCAAAATGGATAAGAAATAGCCGGAACAGTTTAAATAATTTGGCTATAGTTTAACGACCGGCAGCCTGCCTGACGTCAACCCTCTTTGGGAATGTATTTCTGCGATAAGTTTTACATACGGCCAACGCCCGACGTTAACCCTCCTTGGGAAAGCAATTATAGCACAAGATGTTTGTGCTTAAGTCCTTTGGTCGCCTCTTACGACATCCACAGGAAGAGATGGAGTAGTCCTATTCTGACCCGGAACCACACCTGAGTACAACAAGAAAGTAACGTACATATCTATTTATGATTATTTGAGTCTGTTGCATAATTTATTTCTAATAGTTTAAAAACGTGTTGGAATATACATATTATTTATATATTGAAGTCCACCGCCGCGTCATGGTAATATTATCTAATTACCGTGGCCGCGTAAAGGTACCTGTCTGTCTTTACGGGATAATGTTAGAAACTACTGTGCGGATTTCAAGCCTGTAAAGAGTGTTTCTTCAGACGGGTTTAGCTGTAAACATACACGGACGAGGCAGTGTACAAAGAAATAGTACAACTATATTCTTGAGATTTTATAGTTCGATACGATAATTTGAGGCTGCGTTATGTATGTGCGCTAATGTGTGTTTTAATACGCTTACAATTTGCTTTAGTAAACGAAGTAATCGGTACACCTAGTTAACAGCTGCAGCGGTGCGTTGAGCTCAGAATCCAATCGCATAGAACGATGTTTATCATGAAAAAATATTACAGAAATCTGCCGTAAGAATTACATAAAGTAAGAGCTTGTGTCCACGGGCATGGTTTCTACATTCCAGACTCCTTACAGATCTGTACATACTTCATGTATGAAGCTCCATACATAACTGGCACAGAGGATGCCGTGCCGTACAAACCGTGCTCGTCGACACAGGCCCTAAGTTTTAAAAGCCACTGTAAATATGTAAGTAGGTGAGAAAAAGAAAGAGTTGCTATTCAAAGCAGCGTTGATATTTTTCCTTCCATTCTTTACCAAAGAGAGTGCTTTATACGAAGAATTGTATGAGCCATCTAAAATGTGAAAAATTATTGATTTTCATGAGTTTGAGTCCATTTTATTGGTAGATACTCGTAAGTACCAAAAATAAATTACAAATAGTAGTACGATTGTTACCTTCAAAAGATTTTTTGTTGTTGTTATTTACTAAGTAACCTGTTTACAATGCGCAATCGACGATCTTAGTGTGATTAAACCACATTACATTTATGCAAGTTGGCTAAAAATAACACTACACGCACACGGAAGATCTTCGATCTTTTCTCGCTTTATATTATGTTTATTAAAACTGGTTTCTGTCGGTTAAAATTGAAACCATGTCACTATTGTACAACGATTTTTTCGTAACTAAATTGAAGAATTTATTTTAAACCGACTATAAAAAAGAGGTTATCAATTCGTCGGAATCGTATTTTTTTATGTATGTAAACATACAGTATGTTTCGCACTTATTAGAAGACGCCTGGACTGATTTGGATTTCTTTTTGTTTGATAGGTGGTATCATAGATATTTTATTGAAATCGGTTGTGTGGTTTGTTTTTTAAACGAAAATAACTAGAAATATGTCGTCTAAGTATACAATAGGGTATATTCATGTCTTTTTTTTATTTTTTAAAATGATTCTATAAGTTATTGTGTAAACGGAAAAAAATATCACAGTCACAGAATATTATTAAAAAAGCTTAAAAAAAATAATTAAAACTACTATCATTTTTGGACGACTTAAACGCGGTGCCATTTTGCGCTTTTATTCTGTGACGTCGCCGCACACTGTCAATGTCAGTGTCAATGGAAAAAAAAACAAAAAATATTCGTACCATATTTTGTTATAATTAATTGATTGACTTGTCTCATAAGTACAAAACTGAGAAAAATGGAAATTTATCAAATATCTATAAATTATTTACCTCGCGGCTTTCACTGCTCTGAGTTCAAAGGATGTAAAATTGGAATTACGTGCGACTTGTACGTATTCATCATAAACACATCAATTTTAGGCAGATTATCTGACTGTATCTGCCACAACAAAACTGCTTTCAATCATTGTAGCAAGTCTTTTTTCACCAGGAGTCAGACTTTCAGCTAATAATTCTCAAAGAACACTAATAATTTAGCAAAACAATGAAAATAACCTCCAACAATCATACAAATTACGAACAACTTATTGACAGTGACAGATTCTCCTTCTTTCTAATTTGTGGTTGACAGTACAGACTATTTAGAAAATTAAGTTTGACAGTGTTTGGTGTCGTCACGTTTCGTTCCGCCAATAACGTTGCGTTTCGGAAATTTGCGAGGGAATTTGAAAAAGACAACTTTTAAATCATTATTTTCTCAATAGAAACATGTTAAATTGAAAAAATATATATATGGGTATTTTTATTTAGCAATAAAGTTTACACATAATTTTTTTCGTTCGTTTCTGAATCACATGCATATTGTCTATTGTTTAAATATTTAGCTTTTCCTGATTTAAAGTCTGTTTTCTGTTTTGAAAAAATATCAATAATTATTCTGTCATGTCTGGATAATGATGTAAGCAGAGGCGTAGCTAGGGCCCCTCCCTATGGGGGAGGGGGGTATTTGGAATTTGGGTATATCTCTGACCATGCAGTTTTGGCCTCCGTTGCATAGAATATTTCCAGGGACATACCCGTAATAAATCCAACCACGGTATATCCTAGATCATTATAGTATAGTGAAAGTGTGCTGCCGCCCGGGCGATTTGTATGAGAATGTTGATTTTTTTTTGGTTTTTTGACTGTTATTTTAATTTCATTAAACTTTATTGATCTAGTATAGCCCGTGGTTCGATTTATTACGGGTATGTCCCTTCCACGTTGTATAAGTACATTTTTATTTTATACAGAGAACGTCAAGGTTATTTAATCATACACAGTTTCTTTGCGCGACCTCCGTGGCGTAATGGTTAACACGCTAGACCGCTAATCCAGAGGGTCTAGGTTCGGTCCCCAGCCAGGGCAAGTTGGAAAATGGCCTTTTTCAAATTGTCCTGGGTCTTGGGTGTTTATATATATATATATATATGTATTTATCATAAAATATAGTATCGTTGAGTTAGTATCCCATAACACAAGTTTAAAAAAACTTACTTTGGGGCTAGCTTAATCAGTGTGATTTGTCCCTATATATTTATATTTATTTATTTAACTGTAATACAAGCAGCAAAAACAAAAACATATATCTCCTTGTAAGATTGTAACTTAAAAATATACATATGTTACGTACTAACCTAATTTAAAATCGTGGTACACGCTTAACACGCTCGTGAAAATATTTTTTAAGATTTTGCATGTATTTAAAAATATAGGTATATGTATTTTGTTTACCATTTCCTTTTTTGATTTTTAACTTGTAAGCTTATTATTTTTTCTTCCAACTACGCAGTAATGTTATCATTAATCACTAAAAAACCGATCACAAAGTGAGTGCTTATTGCATCAAACCAAAATAGTGCAATAATGGTTGTATGAAATCTCATTGTTGCACTGTTTTACTTTTTAATTTCTCATTATTGCACTGTTTTACTTTTTAATTTTTCATTATTGCACTGTTTTACATTTTAAATTTACCATAGATGCCAGGCACAGATGTTTAAGTTTTAATAAAAATGTATGCATTCAATCAAAAAGATATTGGCTGAAAAAAAAATTGGCCGACGAAAAAAGACCTTGTTAAAAAAACAAAAATCGTGCATTCTGTACCATTGTAAAAGTTTTAAAGTCAAATTATTTTACAAAAAAAAATATTTTTAAAATGGAAAATGACAGCGAAAGTGATAAATTCGATTTGCACGACAAATTCAACTATAGAGAGCATATAAACAGCTGCAAATGATATTATTAATAACCTTTAACCGCAAAAGTTCCGGGTAAAATAAGTAAGTTTTAGTTTTGTTTATAATTTGTATTTTTTTTTCGTACGTATATTTTATACTCAAAGAATATAAGAAGTTGAAAGAAAAGTAGATTACGCACCTTGCTGAAGTGAGTAATTAATGCACTCGTGCTAATTTAATGTCCTCGTTATCGCTCGGGCAAAAACATAGCACTCGTGCAATAATGACTCACTTTGTGCTCGGTGCAGTAATCTACTATTAAAGTGCAGGCAGATAATTACTTTATGTGCTTTTCTTATTTACTTACCCATAGATCCATACTAACTTAAATAAATTATAGTCCTGGCGTTGTTGTACACACTTCAGACTGTGCAGAATAATCTCGCAAACTACTTTTCACTAACACGTGGAACATCCGGGAAGGTTTAAATATAATGTATAAACAAATGTATTCTAAGTCCACATCTAATTTTAAGTGTAAGTTTGCTAGTTGACGTCTTTGGAGAAAATGTTGCAGTTTGTTGCCGCTTCTTCTGCACTAGCGCCGAGGAAGCGGCATAAACTTAGCCACAGAGTTAGCTGTAAGTAACGTTTTGACGTCAACATTTTGTGCAAAACAAAACAAAGTGACTATTATAAAGAGATATTATAAATTTTAATATCCTAGGTCTGACCACGACCGCAGTACCGCGCCTGCGGTATGCGAGCGGCGAGACGGGGGCTGTCTATGTCAGACGTACGACGCACATGAGATAGAATATCCAAGGATGGGTCGTGCTTTATCTCGAGATGCCAAGGCTGTCGTTTTCAAAGTGGCCTAACATTAAAAAAAAAAAGCAGACAAAGATAGTTTTGAATATAAAAGTGATTTTCGAAACGTTTTATTTTTCCAATAATTACATTGATTACACTTATATTGTTTTTTTTATTTGTACTTAAAAATCGTATTAAACCATAATAAGAATTGGATATAATATGTATACAGCGTCAAAATATTATACTTCGATATCTTAAGATCTATCCGACAGTATGAATCTCTTGTGAGTCCATGATCCCCCCCCCTGCCTTCCCGCTCAACCTCAGGCGCGGTACAGCGGTCGTGGTCAGACTATAAGGATAAGGATATTTTGAATTAAATTGAATTAAATATAATATTGAAAAAAAAATAGGTATATTTTATTCAATTTAATTCAAGCATTCCAGGGTACCAAAATATCTAAGAATTTGAAAATATTATTACAGATGGCAGACCAAACGGCGTCCATGTGGGGCTCGTGTTGCTTCGAAGTTGGCGACGTGAAACTCACGATGGGCACAGGGACCTTCTTCAATATCAACACGGGCCTGACGCCCCACGCCAGTGTTTCCGGGTTGTACCCAGTAGTGGGCTGGAGGCTGGGCAAGGAGTTGATTTACTCTGCCGAGGGAGCCAACAATGACACAGCTTCGATTATCAAGTGGGCACAGACGTTAGGTAAGGATTTTCTTTAGAGTATTTTTACGGTTTAGGAAGAAAATATGAACTTCCCGACATATACAGGTGTTTAAAAAGTAACTTTTTAAACACCGGTAAGGTTTTTGAGCAAGTTCAGTCCGTGATAAAAAAATCGGCGCTCAGCCAAATGGATTTTGTATGGGAGGCCATACAAAATCCATTTGGCTAAGCGCCAATTTGTATGAGAAGCCAAAATTTTTTTTATTTTAATTTTATTTTTTTATAGACAATGTTTCAGTATCACGGACTGAACTTGCTTCAAAAATATTGGCGGTGTATCAAAAGTAACTGTATAAAGTTTCTTTTATTTCACCTGGTGGCAGTTATTTGAACTATTGAATAAAGTTATACTTTTCAATAGCATCAAGTATTGACAGCAAATTATTTGCTAGGTACTTAATACAAAGCAAGCCATATAGATGGCGCCGTGTACGTAAACAGTACTTGTTAACAAGTACTGTTAAACTTAGGACAATGGAGGTTAATAAAATGAAACAAAAAGCTTTTTTGGTAACAATTAAAGTATAATAAATACAGGTTGACTTTTTAACCACCAGCCAAACTTTTGGAGCAAGTTCAGTTCAGACCATGGTACGGAACTACTTTCCATAAAAACAATTAACGAAAAACTAAAAAAAAGTTTATCTTTCCATACAAATCAGCGCTCAGCCAAACGGATTTTGTATGGGAGGACGAAAAAAGTTAACATTTTTTTTTGAAAATACGGCTGGTGTTTAAAAAGACACTATAAATATTTATTTGTCAACTACCGTGGAATACCAAATAGTAGAATGTAGTCAGAGTGAAGCAAACCATCAGGGTGTAAGCATGTTCAATATGCCCCATCATAGGACTTCTACATGTTACAGCAGTTACATCATCTGAAAACCAAATAATGTAATAATTATTTCAGTGGACGTAGGCCTCCCAAGGATTTCCCAAATGACGGATTGGAAATGGCCGGTATCCAATGTTTTAAAATAAATTAAAAAAAATTTATAAATCTCTTTATCTAATCTCATGTCGTAAAATTCTAGTTACAACGATTTTATATAGACGTATTTTATAAACACAATACCAAAACAATATTTAAGAATAGAATCACATTATAACACATCTTCTCGAACTAAATAATGTTATAAAATAATTTTCACCATTACGATACAAGTTAATTTTTGTTACGGCCCTGGATACATGTCATTTGAGCCTCATAAATATGGTGACACCGTTTATGCATTCCGAATCCCTAGTAATTGACGATAATCTTTTTGGGGATCAATTTATTTTTGCTAATGGAAATATATGCGGCTCACCAATTTTATTGTGATTAGTATCCAAGCCGTACAAAAAAAATGAATGAATTATCTGTGTCCTTGTAATTTATTTTAGCGCCTCATTCATACGTAAAATATACATAAAAAAATACGAATTTTTGCTAAACTTGTTTTAGTTAAAATATGTTTTGTCTTGTTCTTGCAATGTCAAATATTGAAAAGAGTCTTCTTCTTCCTCTTCTTATTTAAGAGCTTAGTGGCTCTTGTCGGTGGAGTATGCGCCAAACTTCTCGGTTCTCTGCCTTACTTTTTAGTGCTGATACGACATGACCCCTGCTTTTTCTTTCAGTTGGTCTACATAGCTCTTTCTTGGTCGTCCTGGACCTCTTCTACCTTTTATCTTTCCTTCTAGTATGTTTTTAAATAAGGAGTCATGTCGTATTAAGTGACCAATCATTTTCCCTCTCCTATTTTCTATTTCGCCCAGCAGTCTTCTTTTCTCTCCTACTATTTCTAATACTTCCTCATTGGTTTTCCTTTCCATCCAACTGATCTTTTCCATTCTCCTCCAGCACCACATCTCGAAAGCTGCCAGCCTGTCACTATCTTTTTTATTCAATATCCACGTTTCGCATCCATAAAGTGCTATGCTCCAGATATACTCGTACGTTTTTATAAGGCATAAGAAAAATACGCAAACATTTTTCTAGATATATTTGCTGTGAAAAGTTTCTTTTTACTATTGTATGCTCCTTTGGCCATGGCAATTCTGGTTTTAATATCTGTAGTACATCTAGAGTCTTCTGTTAATATGCTTCCTAAGTACTTAAATTTGTCTACTTGTTTTATTGTTGTTCCGTTAAGTTACACTGAATCTCTTACTGGTCATGTTTTATATGTGATCATAGTTTTGGTTTTTGAACAATAATTGAAAAGAGTAATAGGGACAAAACATATTTTAACTGAAATAGGTTTAGCAAACGTTTGTAATTTTTTATGAATAAGGGGGTTAAAATTTACCAGCTGCTACTCTTCCCGCGCAGATTTTAAAAGTCGATCGAAGGAATGGGTGAAAATTCGAATCATGTTAATAGGCGATGCGGCTAGCAATAGCAACCCATTACTATTTTGATTCCTTTTTCCACCTTTTCGCCCACCATCATGCGTCTTCTTATCGAGTCGAAATGGTTTCACTATATCTATAATTTTAAATCATCTTTGACAAGTATGTGGCCACGGCGATCCGTCTATTGTTAGCTTAATTACAGATATTATGCTTATTTATTTATTAAAACTTTATTGATCCACAATAATAATTGTTTACGATTGGCGGACTTAACGCTAATAGCGTTCTTTCCCAGTCAACCATAGCGATGAACAGATAAAATCAGTAGCGGTGCAAAAATAAATAATAAAAAGTACTACAGTTATTATGCTTCATTAAGGTCTTCTATGGTACATGACTTTAGGCAGCTCGGACATGACACATGGTCGTCCAGCGATTGAATGGCACCATCATGCTGCCTGCTGAGGACCCAAAATGCTCTGTCTGCCCTATTTGAGATAAAGACGTGATAGTGCGCCAGGTACACGCGACTTCGAAAGTAATTGCAATTATTAATCGTATCATTCATCAGTATCTGTTAGGCTACTGATAGTAGTACATAGAGGTAGGATCAGTTTTAACCAGTTTATATGTACATTTGTATATTGTTAAAAATGGAGTATGCTCGGGGACATATATTTTTTGAGAACTGTTCGAATTTATTTTCATCTGGGGCGTCATTTCATTTCTATAGGTTTGGCTTAAAATCTAGGTGCAACATTTTGTCCTCGTATCTCCAGAGGACCCCAAAAGCAACCGACCAACATCCCTCCTCTGTCACACCTTAAGTTGTTTGAACGGCTTCTTAACCAGCTGACGCCTTTTTTTTTGACGATAAGCTCATCTCACAATAAGCTGGCTTCGGGCCAGGCAAGTCTTGTACAGGGCAGGTCCTAAACCTCACCTAGTATACAGAAGACAGGTACGATGCAAACAAAATTACGAGATTGGTGTTTGTGGACTGGTCGACGGCATTTGACACTGTTAACACTAGGATACTTTTATCCAACGTACTTTTCTTGACAGGCGACCACAATTTAGTTAACATACTACATCAATTGTTGCAAACCCGTTGCTTTCAGGTCCACCTCCATGGTACAAAAAGAAGATGGCATGTCCAGAAAAACGGGTTGCCACAGGGAAGCGTCCTTGCCCGTACACACTTTAATATTTACACCAAGTACCAGCTCTGTTCACCTGGGACAAGAAGCTTCTTATACGCGGATGACCTAACCCTAGCAACGCAGGCTTCTAAGTTTGAAATTGTAGAGAATATTTTTTCTTCTGCCATGGAGGAATACCTAGGGGACCTACTACAAGTGAAATGCTCTCAGACCAAACCCAACCAAAGCCCAATCATGTGCCTCAAATATGACACCCATTTTCTTTGTTTCATTTCGTAAAAATGGTGGTACCTTCGTTCTTGGTTTCCTCTTGGATTTGAAAATGGACCCTATTTTTGAGATTTCCATTACGCTATATTTTTTGTTTTCTAAATTCTTTCCCCAAGTCGCGTAAAGGATCTTTGTTCCTAAATATAATCAAGATCTGTATTTAAATCTATAGTGGTATCATGTATATTTACAACTTACCTACGAAATCCACAATTGTTAATTGTACCATGTCATTAACACATTTGCTGCCGCCAACTACGTTTGCGTTAAAAAAGGTGGAAAATAAGGTGGCAGTGTAAGGGCCAATTTTACTGTAGGTACTAAGATTCTATGTGTTAAAATTGAGTTTTATACAGTTATTGAATGTACCGAAACGAGTTTTTAAATTATGAAAGATTTTTTGCCCATTGTTTTAACATGTGAGGGCACAGCAATGACACTCCCTGTACGTGAGAGTTCGAGCGCCGGTGACCTTGAGCTGGAGCGTGTAACGATAGGGTTGATACCGAACCAAAATGGAATATATAGATTTGTGCCACATAAAATTATACATACATAGTATGTTATATAATGTAAACTTGTGTAAGGACATCTAGGTAATAAAAGATACGTTAAATTTTAAATCAACTTTAATTAATATCTCTACAAATAAGGAATAATAAAACTTTCAACACTTAAATATTAACCAAGCAGCGTTATATTTTGTCTGCAAAAAATTAACTAAACGAGCGACAATTTATGAATGTCTAAAATAGAGACGCAAACTACTAGCCCTCGGCCAAGGCAGTCGGCGATGGCCCGTTCCACGCCCCGCACGTCTCTCAAGGCCCCGCGCACATTCAAAACCGTCTTTAACCTATCGAAAAAGTTTTACTCCAAAATACTTCGTAAAATACGTATTTTCCATCATACCACACTTATTTGTTAAGTACGAAAAGAATCATGTTGCGAATGCCTTCTCTGTTTATGTTGCGAATGGATATTTGACAAATTATTGTTTTTTTTAAATATACGGAAGTAATAATAAAAAACGTCTTCATTTATAATAAAAAAAAAACCTCAATGTGAACGGAAGTTCTCAAAAAAAATGTATCAGATCACAAACGCCATTGTTTTATTAAAACTAATTTTAAATAAATACAATATGTACCTACTATTAGCATTTATATACCTAACTAATGTGGCATAAATTATTCTTAGACATCGATATTCAAACCAGGGCCGAACTTCTATGGGAACATCTATATATCCACCATCTACTTAAATATAAAGTCAAACACATTTTGTTTCAATTTTCTATGTAATTTCTCAATTAAATTAATTGGTTAATTCAAACTTGGAGCTTCATACTTCGCTTCGTTCGCTTAATTTAAATGGAGCGAGTCTCACTGATGAGTGTACTACCGATGATTTTTCTTTAAAATGTGTATGTGCTTAGTATACCATTATATATTCAAATTTATCTAAGCATGCTGAAGTCGGAAAGCCAAATTTTTGGGCGAGAGTAGAATAGCTTCGCGCATGTAAAAGCTAGTAAGTTGGTATTGTAGTCAGTAATTTAGGTTCGATTTCTTCGAATCATATAAGTTTTTTGGTAATAAATACCTAATGGTTATCGTTTGGTGATCTGATAGGATCTAGGTACTTTGTATTTAATCTGAGGGGGGCCCCCTATCGATCGCGGGGCCCTGGGCAAGTGCCCAAAGTGCCCACTGGGAAAGAGGGGCCTGCGCACATTCATACAAGCAAGCGATTTTACATGCACACATGATTAAGTATCGTATCTTTTTTGCGTAATCTATATATTATTCTTTGGTTCCTTGATTATTTCAAAGTCACCCACCCTGGCTTTGGAATAAACAAGGTGATTTTGTTTTGATTTTGAACATTGTTTTATTTTGTTATTGCCAGGATTGTTCGAGAACCCTCAAGACACAGCAGACATTGCGATGTCTGTCCCAGATTCAGACGGCGTATACTTTATCCCAGCATTCAGCGGACTTGGGGTGAGCTATGTCCTTTCAATTCGGTACTTGACTCGATTTTTTATTATTTATATTAAAAAGTAACATTATCTAAAAACCGAAAACTAGTATTTTTTTATTCGCTCAAAAATAAGTAAGTTATAACGTTATAGGCCTTTTAAATCTGGTGGAAAGGGAAACAAAATAAGGATGCACAACCATGCTCCCACTTTATAATTTTATTTATTTATTTAACTTTATACACAAATACAAGTGTAATGGCGGTGAATATAGAAGCAAATGGCCTTGACGTGTAAAATAAATTGTTAACTCGTAAATATGGTGATAATTTCCATATTGCTAATCGTCAGGCACTAGATAGCCCTTTAAATTATTTTATGAACTGCTGTTGAAACTATTATTGGTGATCCGTCTAGCTTTAAAACTTGCCGTGGCCACTTTTGGCGGAGGCAAGTTTTAAAGCTAGACGGACTAATGTAAATACTTTCAACGTTGGTTCATAAAATAATTTAAAGGGCTATCTAGTGCCTGACGATTAGCAATATAGAAATTATCTCCATATTTACGAGTTAACAATTTATTTCAAATGAGGGCGCCACTTCAAGGCCATTTGCTTCTATATTCACCTTAAAGCAGCCTTGAAATTTAAATAATAATAATAGTTGAAATGCTAGTTATTGCTTCTATAAACAAATTTCTTGCTGTTTAAAAAAAAAATGTTTATTAGGTATGTTGTTTTCTAAAAAATATTGTACAAAATAGGGAAGGGATGAAAATTTTTAAAACGCTTGAATATTTTTCTGTGTTTAGGAATAACATTCCTCGTTACCATAAAAATATCCGATTTTTCTATTAATTATAAAAAATAAAAATATTTTGAATCCCAATTTTAAACCCATAGCACAGAATACAGTAAGAGTAAACAGAACGGAATCTCCTAAGGTACGCGCAATATGCGTCCCCGTCCCCGCACCTCTCCCCCGTTTTCGCCTCGATGACGCACGTTGGCTCACAAGAACCGGGGGTGAGGTGCGGGTGCGGGGAACGGGGACGCATATTGCGCGTACCTTAGAAGATTCCGTTCTGTTTACTCTTACTGTATGCTGTGCCCATAGTCAGACTTACGGCGCCATTTCTTTTGCCCAACCTTCTGACGTATTAAAAAAATAATGTCATATGACACTTGACTAATTAACTGCCACCGTGGGAAAATAGAGATACTATCATATGACAGATGACATCTCCTTCATGGTATAAGCGCATTCCCGGTTGCATTCTGAGCTGTGCCATGTGCCTCAGCAACCCTCTTTGGGAATAGTAATCTCATATAACTGTCATAGTTATTAAAACAGTGTCAAGTGTCATATGATTTTTTTTTTAATACGTCTGACGGTCCGGGCTAAAGAAATAGCGGCGTAAGAATGACTATGGGTTTAAATTGGGATTTAAAATATTTTAATTTTTTATAATTAATAGAAAAGTCTGATATTTTTTTATGGAACCGAGGAATGTTATTCCTAACCACAGAAAAATATTCAAGAGTTTTAAAAATTTCATCCCTTCCCTATTTTTTACAATATTTTTTACGAAACAACATACCTTATAAACATTTTTTTTTCTGAAAACAGCAAGAAATTTGACTGTATAAAAAAATCTGATATTTTTTTATGGTAACGAGAAATGTTATTCCAAACCACAGAAAATAATTTTCATCTCCCCTATTAAACACAGTCAAGTACATGTATATATATATATATATATATATATATATATATATATATATATATATATATATAAATATAAAGTTATGCAAAAATATATAAATATATTTTTGCATAACTTTTTATTGTCTAGAACACAAAATCGTAAAAAGAATCTGCCAAATTTTTAATAAATGGATCATCTACTGACTTTACTATACGCGCCTACCTGCCCGCCGGCTGCCGCCCACCACGAGCCCGGTAGCGGGCGGTGACATTCAAATGGATCTCCCATTTGAATGTCACCGCCCGCTACAGGGCTTTTGGTTTACATATGTCGGCTAATAGTTGGTCTTTGGTTTTTATTATGAAACAAGGTATATATGACAGAAAATGTATTTTTATTTCGCTTAAACAGTACATTCATCAGAGTAGATTGGATCACAATCTAAACAAAGCTTATAAACATCAAATAGACCTCTCCAACCCGTCTGGAGAGTAGGCCAAATCCTTAGGCTGCTCTGGCCAAGTATGGCTCTGGCAGATAGTACAGAGAGGGTCTTGCTCCTGCTGTGGAGACTAAAACGATCTGATGACGATGATGATTATAATGGTCTACGCAATAAAAGAGTCCCGGAGCTCGCTCTTTAATAGGGTGGTATCCAGGGTGAAAAATAAATCATTTTGTAATGATACGAGAATAAAACGTCACAAAATAATGTCAATTGTCATTCATCATATCCATTTTGAACGTGTTTTTAGGTTTATTAATGCCGAAAAACTGATATTAAGAGCGCTATTTGACTCCAAGAAGCTATGACGTCACGACGTGCGTTTTGAAAAAAAATATCTGTTCTGTTTTGACTTGATGGTAACTAGCGGATTTGCCCAGCTCTGTCTCACATGTATGTAGCGGCACAGAAGACAGTATGAGTATTACATACAGAACGGAATCTGCTATGTGTCCCCGTTACCCAACCCCGCACCTCTCCCCCGTTCTTGTGCCGCCGTGTGCCACCGTGCACACGTCAACGCCTGTGTGTCCGCCCGCTCTCGTCCCTCGACAAGGTGAAAACGGGGGAGAGGTGCGAGGACGGGGAACGGGGACGCATATTGCGCGTACCTTAGGAGACACCGTTCTGTATGTAAGTATTACATACATCCCTACTGTCTTCTGTGGTATTACATACTTACTGTCTTACTGTCTGTCTACTGTGGTAGCGGTTACAAGTTTGGTTGTTTATTTCAGCCACCGTACAACGACGGAAGCACAGGGTCTGGCTTCGTGGGCCTGAAGCCGTCGTCTGGGCGCGCGCACCTCGTGCGCGCCGTGCTGGAGTCGCTGGCCTTCCGCACGGCGCAGCTGCACGCGTGCGTACGCGCGGAGACCGACTTCCATTTCAACTGTATCAGGTTGGTTCCTCGTGAAACGCATTCATACATGTTATAATTATCATCGAATTTCTGCTTAATCTTTAATATCATCATCAGGTCTTTGTTAGTCTCCACTGCAGGAGCACGACCATCTCTGTACTACCAGAGCCTAATATTAGTCAGAGAATTTGGCCTACATTCTCCACGCTAACCAGACAGGTTAGAATGGAAAGGTCTCAATGATTTTTATAAGCTTCGTTCAGCTTGTGTTTCCTAAGTCGCCTTCTATGACATCCACGGGAAGACTTGGACTGGTCCTATTCTACTTTGCCGGGAACCACACGGCTATCTGTAGTGTACGAGCAAAGATAATATAATTACTAACGTAACAGATACCCAACGTCATACTAGCTATTGGAGGGTCCGTAGGTAGACGAATGCAGTAGGCAACATGAAAACAGAAAAAGATGGCAGCACACGCGACTAGTAAATCCCTGTATTTAATTAAGTGTTTAAAAGCAGTCACTAGATGGCGTTTTTGAGAAAAAAAATATTTAGGCTAGGCAAGGAAAGATCTTGGACAAGATATTTGTAATATATCCCAACAATAACATGCATATTTTAATTTCTAAAACGGCTGAAATTTTCACGCCAATATTCAAAGGGATTTTAAGTAAAAAATAGAATGCTAAAATCATTAGTTATAACATATGTCCAATGGACCAGCGGATAAGAAGACTAGACTTGGGAGTAATATGATCCGTGTTCGATTCTCAACTGAGATTAGTATAGCATTTTTTTAAAATATTTAATAATAAATTCTTATTACTATGTAAATAATATTAATTGAAATTATGTCCATGCTAATATGATTCTACTAAAGTTTTTTTATAATATAACGTCTAACAAAATATACTGAAACATTAATAAATAGTTAGTATTATAATACAGTTTATATTAAATTAAAGCTAAATAATATATATCTTTTTATAAATTAAATCTTATAAGTACCTCTAAGAACTAAAACTAAAAAATTACAAATTATGTAATCCCACTAAAATATTACCCCTCGGCAGCGTGGCCAAAAGGCTGGCAGCATTGCCACGTTGTATGGCAATAAAAAATGCTTTTAAGTGTATAATTTGGCGCCAAAAATCCGCCATATTGGATTTTATAAATTTGAATCTAACGATACCTGTCAAACTTAAATCTATCAAGCCGTTTAGCCTAAACGGCTTAGCACGGTAGAGCGTGCCAAAAAATATACATTCATACATACATACACTCTAATAACATAATCCTCCTTCTGGCGCAGTCGGGTAAATAAATGCATTTAACATGTCATTTTCAATGCTACGAGCCTGCGTCATTCACAGTAGAATGCGCCAAGTGATACTAATAAGGTCAGAGTAACATTGAATGATTTTTTGTAAATATTATTTTTTACATCGCTTGTAACTTTTTACCTATTAGACTAACAGGATAAACATGTATGCAAAAAATGTAAGTAATTTTGTCTTCTTTATACCTCTCAAGGTCACTTTTGTAATATAATAAGCGGTTGTGACGTTATTTAAAATAAACCTCATTTCGGCTCCTTTAATCCAAGATGGCAGCTCGCGCATGCGTCCTAGAAGATCGAAAACTTGGATTCTTATTAGGCCGCCATACCTTAACAATATTATATCAAAACATTTTCTACGCCACCTTTTGTAGGGCAAAGGCCTTTTTATAACCCCACTGACTGGACTACACGGGATACTTCGGATAATCTTGTGGACAAGTATTTAAATAAATTATGGGCTGAAGGACCCCACGGACCAAAAGTTTCTACCCCAAAAGGTTCAAATATGTAGTTTACTCCGATGTCTACATATTTGCGCCTTTTGAGACTCTCTGCTGTGGCAGCTGCTGCGCCGGCCTTTGACTTGGTGACCTGAACATGGGACGGTGCCAGGGTATCCACACAAGTGGCATCCCATACTAAGGGTCGCCCCAATCTCCAAGGCACCAAGGTCATCCTGTCCGGCCTCTTGCCATCATCTCTAGCCAGACCATTTGCATGACGCCCTAAACGGCCGGCACTCCTGGTGCAGGAAAGTCCGTGGAGTCCAAGTCCATCGACGGTATCCCCGCAGGGGCATGGATGTGGGACTACACATACATACTACATACATACTACTACTGAAACTATTTTAAGTGTGGATTCAGTCCATGATACTGAATAACTTTCCCCAAGGAACATATCGAAATATGAACAATATTTTTTTGACTTTTAATACAAACTCGGATCAGCTGATCGGCCAACTTACATGGGAGGCCAAAAATTATTTTTCAAATTTCGATAGGTATACCTAGTAGTAGTACGTCAACGTACCTATAACAAAAACGGGGTATCAACCCGAAAGGGAGTTAATGTACTAACCAACGTGAACAACTTTTACTTTTACTATAATTTTTATCGATTTTTATTAAAAATCGGTAACTTTTTTGTAGAAAGTAGTTCAGTATCATGGACTAAACTTGATTAAAAAATTTGGACACTGTTTAAAAAGTCACCCTGTATAAGTATATTGCACATAATTTTTAACTAAATAATTTTAAAAATTGGTTTGAAATAAAATGCAAAAACAAAAATCTATCTATTCGTGCGTTTCGTCTCGTCCGCCCCGTAGCGCAAGATGTTGCCGCCTCGTGCAATGCAATGCAGCGTGATGAGTGCACGAATCGGCAACGTTTGCTTATATGCGATGCGGCCACAGATGCGATGCGAGTGACTGCCGACTCTGTCGATGATCGCTTGCGTCTCAACCAGTTTCAACAGAAATATTGTCTACCAGTCTACCACAAAAGTGTAGAAAACGCCATTTTTGTGACTTTTTCAAAAACATTTACACGAATCAAATAGCAGGTAAATTGTGCTTTTCTGTACACGTAATTTAATTTTGTAAAAAGTGACACATAAATCGTTGAATATGCTTTAAAAATTGTTATTGCAATTCATATAAGATATATTTAACTAGTAATAATATTATTTTATCCAAATAATAGTAATAAATGATTTTTATTTTTGAATTGAAACCTATGGCGCCATCTAATGGTGGCGGAAGAGAATTAATCAGCTTTACTAGCCGATGATACGCCATGGTACGAGTATAATATTTATTATACTGATACACTCATCATCATCCAAGCGTGTTCCCGGTTGCATCGTCAGCGGTTACGCTTCAGAGCCCGGGGTCCGCTACCTTACCTAGGTGATTTGACGAGGATACTGGTTTTGACACAGAGCGACTGCCGTCTGACCTCCGCAATCCAAAGGGTAGACCATAACCAATCCTAGGATAGGTACAAACGCTAGATGGGGTTCGGGACTAACAGCTTTACTTGCCTTCCGAAGCACGGAATCATCTTTCATTTCGAATAATCAGGTAATTCAAGTCTGCAATCTACAGACTGGACAATCTATAAACTAGACTGGAAACAACTTTTCACAAAGTATGCTTCCCAGTGGGATTTGAACCCACAACCTCCGGATCACAAGGCAAACGCCTTGACCACTGGACCACGGAGGCAGCCCGTATATATTATACTGATACACTATCACTTCATTATCCCTAATGGGGCATATAGAGCATGTTGGGTCTTATGGTTCTGAGCAAACAGCCCAGGGCCCAATACTCAAAGGCCACTTACAGCGTAATGATGGGCGGGAAGATGGAAAAATAATTCGAAATAGTGATGGGTTGCTATCCGCATCGCCTATTAATGTGATTCGCATTTTCGCCCATTCCCTCGATCTGCGCGGAAAAAGAAACAGCTGGTATATTCTAAGTTTTTTTCTCTATAGTCACCACGAAGTACAGGCGGGTTGGTGATTTCTTTAGTAAAAGGTATGCAGTCGTTGCATAGAGGTCGCTGTAACCCTATCGCTTTTTCCTAATAACTCTTTTAGCCTTCACCTCTTATGACATCCGCGGTAGAGGAAAGGGGTGGTGACAAATTATATTATACTCTGCGCTCACCACGCAGCTAAAAAAATGCCCTATAAGCACCACGAAGGACAGGCGGGTTGGTGATTTCCTTAATAGAAGGTATGCAGACGTTGCATAGAGGGCGCTGTTACCCTATTGCTTTTTATTAATACCTACCTCTTTTAGCCTTCGCCTCTAATGACATCCGTGGGAGAGAAAAGAGGTGGTGACAAATTATATTCGACTCGTTAACACGCAGCTTAAAAATATGCCCTATTACCACCATGAACGACAGGCGGGTTGGTGATTTCTTTAGTAGAAGGTATGCAGTCGTTGCATAGCGGGCGCTCTTACCCCAACTCTTTTACCTAACACCTATGTGTCTTCGCTTCTTGTGACACCCGTGCACAAACTATGTAGGGATCTAAGGATCACCCGTGGGAGAGGAAAGTGGTTGATATTTTCTACTCTGCTGCCACCAAAAATGGAAATAGTAAAATGGCCTCTTCTTAATTACAGATTAGACGGCGGTGTGTCCAACAATGACTTTATTGCTCAACTAGTGGCGGATCTCACGGGCCTTCGGGTGGAACGTCCTTTTCATGTAGAAATGTCTTCGCAAGGCTGTGCTCATATCGTTGGTTTACATTTAGGTAAGAAAACTTTGTGGAAAAGAAAACGTTACACTTCTAAACTACCAGTTTCTAGTAGTTTGGAGATGTATTTTGATTAGGTGTTTTTCTAGTCCCATTATTAGCATATTTCATGTCTGTAAGTAAGTAAGTGCATAATTTCAAAAAATTACTTATTGAGCTAAAATGCTACAATAGTTAGACGTGGAAAATAAAACGTTACACTTCTAAACTACCAGTTTCTAGTAGTTTGGAGATGTATTTTGATTAGGTGTTTTTCTAGTCCCATTATAAGCATATTTCATGTCTGTAAGTAAGTAAGTGCATAATTTCAAAAAATTACTTATTGAGCTAAAATGCTACAATAGTTAGACTTATGCGATTATCACGACTTTTCTTACGGTTCACCTTTTAAGGAATCTTGGCATATTAAAGACCTCAAAAGTATTTATTTAGTTTTGTTTTTTGGAAACATCGGTGAACAGTGGACGTGCGGCGCGTTTGTGGTTTCCTTGCTAGCCGCACCGCTACTGATCAGACGGCAGCCATTTTGTTGTGTCGGAAGTGCAGAATGACGGCGGGTCACAGCCATGTGTGGACGCACGACCCGCCGTCATTCTGCGTGTTCGTCGTGCCGCCACGGCACAAAATTAATATAAGTATTACATACAGAACGGAATATCCTAGGGTCTCGTGCAATATGCGTTCCCGTTCCCGTCCTTGCACCTCTCTCCGTTCTCGAGTCGTCGCCTTGTCGAGTATGTTGAGGGGTGATCACACACAGACACGTGTGCACGGATGTATAGTTTCGTTAGTAGTAGTAGTAGTGGGCATAAATGATACTCTGCTTCTATGAAGTGCCATACCTGTGGCCACGGTTTACAACCGCCAGCTCGCGCACGGAGATTACAACAATCGCAAAAGAGTTTAAAATGGCAACACATTTAAACACTCGTTTAAAAGGACGTGGTGAAGGTGAACAGGCTAACCGTCTCACTACTTTGCATGGTTGTATGAATGGGGAATTGAAAAATCTTTCAAACATGTACAAAGCCTTTTTTTATAAGTGTCATGTTTCTAAAAAGATTAATTTTCAATTTCAGGTATATGGAAATCAAAAGAAGAATTAAAATCGCTAAGGAAAATTGGCTGCGTGTTCAAACCTCGGGCGCACGTCAAAAAACAATACGAGGCAACAATCGCGCGGTGGGAAGACGCCGTCCGAAGACTTTGCGGATGGTATGGCGACTCGAAGTCAACACAATCCTTAGCCACCATATCAGATTCTAGTAGTAATTCTATGACACCACAGAACAGCTTCAAGATCTCCTCACATAAAAACGGCCTCGCCAAATAGCGGTGGCTTTTTTATTTGCTCGCATTTTTGATTGCGTGCCTGCCGCTGTGCAGATGATATTTGTCTTGCCATAATTGTAAGGTGTTTTGTTGGTATGTTCGTAGGTTGTTTGTTTGAGGTTTTAGTGTCGCAGGTATGTCGTGTTGATTTTATACTAGCGCTCTGTGATATTGTGAAGATTTATTTCTTTATTAGTTCCATCATTCCTTATTAATAGAATGTGGTCGATTTTTAAAACGCTAGTTATAAGTATGACAAATGTACACTGTTTAGAATAGGACACCATGACAAAATATAACAACATTGCCAAGGAGATTTTCTTCACAAGCGGTACGACGTATAAACATAGCAGTGTGCGTTCTCGTTACATTGATAAGTTTGAGCGCTACAAAATGATCATAAAACCTATTTTTTCGTTTATACAACGTGGAAGGGACATACCCGTAATAAATCGAACCACGGGCTTTACTAGATCACTAAAGTATAATGAATTTAAAATAACAATTAACAAATAAAAAAAAAATCGACATTCCCATACAAATCGCCTGGGCGGCTGCACACTTTTGTATGGAAATGCCGAAATTTTTTTTTGTTCTTTGGCTGTTATTTTAGTTTCATTATACTTGAATGGTCTAAATAGTAACTAAGCCATGGGCCAGTTTTAGGAGTCGCAAAAAAAAAATTAATTTTTTTATACTGACATGACTGAGCTGATCGAGTCGATTTGTATGAAAATCCGAAATTTTTATTTTGGGTTTCGTGAAAGTTATAGAACAAAAGTTGTTCACTTTTATGGGCTGAGGTACCATCTGAGAGGTTTTGCGTTATTTCATTAACACATACAACGTGTTAGTCTAATAATAAAAATAGTCATGGGGAAACGTATTTAGATTTGCCTATTGTAAAAAGTCTAGACACCCATTTGCACCCTCTCCCCGTCGCCAGAAATAACTGGGGCGAATAACATATTTAGATGTACATTTTTTGAAGCCTAGCTCCGGCACTGTCTAGTAGTTTAGTAGTTTCTCTTAGAAACATATAAGGCATATTGCATATCGTATTAAAATATTGTTGTCGATATTTTCAATCTTTATCAGAATATCAATAAGAGGTTATCCTCTTATATCTAATTATGATCAAGTAGTAGTAAATTTAACGTTGCAGTGGTTTCATTCGCGTTTTGTATTGCATTATGACTATTGTAACGATATTATTATGACATAACATTGGATTTACAATACAGATCAGGAGTGCCATTTTTCAACAACGGAGACAGCGCAATACAAAACGTTATGTTGTTTTATGCAGAAAATATCATGAAGTTGCCAATGGTTTTCTAAAAATTTCAACATAAAAAGGAAAAGCGGCGTGAAACGGAACGACAAACAACACGAAGGTTTCTTTGACATTTGTACGCTACAAATATCAAAATAACGAGTTGTCAATACCATTTCAAATACTTCGCGGACGACCGATTAAAAAATGCGCCTTTTGGAAACGCTCGCGCAAACCATTCGTAAAGTGACTCCAAATTTTAAAAATTGCACTCCAGAACTTTTCTTCTTTAAAAACGTTACTAATATGCGCTATTATACGCTTAGTACGTGTTTGAGGCGATTTGGTGTCTCGCCTTAAGGGTTGGGCCACATCTGTCAGCACGGAACAGCACTTTCCTATGCTGCTATCCTTTTCTGTCGCTCAGAACAGTCATTTGCTAGAGTGAGAGAGAGCGAAGGATCGCTTCAGCATGGCCGGTGCTGAAGCGTTCTGTCGCTCTCTCTCGCTCGATGTGTGCCAACCCTAATTGTACCAAAATGGCGTTCCTGCGATTGATAGTAAGAGTAATATAGACATTTTATACCAATTTTTACGGTGAGGGCATCGATGCAATATTCTTATTGTAGGTTAGGTGTTAGGTATGGAAAGGTTTTAAACATTTTATAGATGTATCTTCTTTAAGTGGTCCATGATCCAAAAAAAAATAATACTATGTAGAATGACTACAAGTAATAATTGGTCGGGCTGCCAGTAGTCGGAAGGAAGTGTGCTTCTTGGTGATGAAATGATGAAGATGATCGAATGTATTTGACTCGTTTATTTTATGTAAAAGACTGTTACAAATGTGTATGCACAGTGGTTGTTCGATAGCGAGTGGGGGACCGCGCAGCTCCGCTGGCGACGACCGGTGCACGTCCGTGTGCGTGTGCCGCTGTCGATGTGGTGCGTCGACATGCCGCCCCTCATTGAAGCCTTGCTTCAATCCTGGTCTGGTTTCGGAAGGGGACAAATTTTTGCGAAGGAACGTCTAATTGTTCCTGACGACGTTTTAATATCAGCAACTCGGGTCACTCCATCGGTCCCAGGATATATTGTTACAACTCGCCCCAGGTGCCACTTCATTGGAGGCAGGTGGTCATCTTTGATGAGGACAAGATCTCCGATGCAGAGGGATCCTTGAGATTGCTTCCATTTTGTGCGAGTTTGAAGCTCGGAGACATATTCACGATGCCATCTGGACCAAAATTGCTGTCGAAGTTTTTCTATTCTCTGGTGTCGATCAAGGCGATGGGAAGGAATTTCGGCTAAATCTGGCTCTGGTAATGACGTTATTTGCTTGCCAATTAGGAAATGGCCTGGAGTAAGGGGCAATAGATCTTGAGGATTTGAGGATATTGGGCTAAGAGGACGTGAGTTAAGAATCGCCTCAATTTGTGTCAGAGCTGTGTACAACTGTTCAAATGTTAAATTTGAATTACCAATTGCACGTTTTAAATGGTTTTTTGTGGATTTTACGCCAACCTCATGCATCCCCCCAAAATGGGGTGATCTTGGTGGAAGAAAACTAAATTTAATAGATTGTTGTGCAAAAATATTTACAATTTTATCTTCATCTGAAGTTATCATTTGTTTTAACTCGTTATTAGCTCCGACAAAATTAGAACCATTATCGGAGTAAATGTATGACGGTTTGCCCCTACGGGCTATAAACCTTTTCAAAGCTAAAATGAATTTTGTAGTAGACATGTCACTCACTAATTCTAAGTGTATAGCTTTAGTTGTAAAGCACACAAAAACGCAAATATAGGATTTAAGCAGTCGACATCCTCGCCCTTCTTTGTTAGCGACCATGACAGGACCTGCGTAATCAACTGCTGTGTATTGAAATGCGTAACCAGCACAAAACCTTTCTTTGGGCAAGTTTCCCATTATAGGTGCTATTATATTTGCCCGATAACGACTACAGGTGCTGCAGTTTCGATACACAAACCTAGCCAAATCACGTCCGCCGATCGTCCAATAATTCTGGCGTGTGGAGTATAGTAACTGTTGAGGTCCCGTATGCATTAAAATTTTATGTTCATTGTTAAATAAAAGTTTTGAAAATGTATGACTTTTGTGAATCAGAAACGGGTGTTTTTTATTATAGTTGTACTGTGAATTATGAAGTCGTCCACCCACTCTTATAAGATTTAACTTGTGATCAAAAAATGGATTGAGAGATAATAATGAATTGCCACATTTTAAAGTTTTATTGGATTTTAATAGTTGATACTCTGTAGGAAATGATTGCTGTTGTGAAATATTGATTAATTTGTAAATAGCTAATTGAAGTTCAGGTACTTGTAATGTACCTTTAAATTTATTATCTTTATTTCGTAAGTTATGAATAAATCTGAGCACAAACGCCATAGTCCTTTGCATCCGAAAATAGCTAGAAAATCTCTCAAATGGAAAAACAGACTCAAACTGTTTGACCATCATACATGTAGCTTCTTGTTTCACTTCCGGTAAAGGCTGACTGTTATTTTTTAAATCAATAGATGGCCATGATGACTCATCACCTTCAAGAAATTGTGGACCGTTCCACCACTGCTTACAAGCGATCAACATCTCAGAGCTCATCTTACGCGTCAAATAGTCGGCGGGGTTTGAGTGTGTAGGAACATATTTCCAAGAGCTATTGGTTGTAGTGGACTGTATTTCTTGTATCTCTCCGACCCTGTTCCGTACAAATGTTTGCAACTTGTTGGTGGTTGTATTAAGCCAACCTAGAACAATGGTTGAATCGGTCCAATAAAAAACTTCATTGATAGTCAGACGTAGCGATTTAATAATTTTTGCGCTTAGCTTGGCTCCTAACAAAGCACCACATAGCTCTAGGCGCGGTATAGTTTGGGGTTTTAGAGGACTTATTTTGTTTTTAGAGCACAATAAAAAAGTGAATGAAACATTGTTTTTATTAATGGACCTTAGATACGCGCAAGCTCCGTATGCTTCTTCAGAAGCGTCTGTAAATATATGTAATTGTAATTTAACGTAATCAGAGCAAAGTGTGTGTCTAGGAATTCTCAAATTATTTAGATGAGATAGTGAATTAATGAATTGAGACCAAGAATTTCGTGTAGCCTCGGGGACGTCGTCGTCCCACGAGAGCTTGCATAACCATAATTTTTGTAAGGTTATTTTTGCTTCTAATATGGCAGGGGTGACCAATCCCAATGGGTCAAACAGTTGGGAAATGGTGGATAGAATATTTCTTTTTGTTATTTTATTGCATGTTTTTAACTTTAAATCAAAGCAAATTTCATCGGATTTGTGATCCCAATTAATACCTAACGTTTTCGAAATATCATTTGGACATAAATCAAAACGATCGTTAGATACATTATCGTGTTTATTAATTTGAGCCATGACGTTTTTATCGTTGGAACACCATTTTCGAAGCGGAAAGCAACCCCTTTTAAGTTGTTCGGTTACTGCGGTATAAATATGGAGCGATTGAGGGAAATTTCTAGCACCGGTGATGAGATCATCGACGTAGAAGTCCCTGGAGATCACCTCCTGAATAAGCGGGTCGCTACACTCGTCGGCTAGTTGCTTGAGACACCGTATCGCAAGGAACGGTGCCGAAGCAGTGCCGTATGTCACGGTGTTTAACTCGTAGGCTTTCAGAGGATCACTTGGCTCGTTGCGCCACAGTATTTGTTGCAGACATCGTTGCGACTCATGTACTTCAATTTGGCGATACATTTTTGTGACGTCAGCAGTTATAACTATATCATGCTGTCGAAAACGTAATAAAATTGAGAATAGATCATCCTGTAGAACCGGGCCAATCATTTGAATCTCATTAAAAGAATAGCCTGATGATGACTTCGCGGAACAATCAAAAACCACCCTTAATGACGTGGTTGAACTGTTTGGACGCTCGACGCCGTGGTGGGGAGCAAAATACCTGATGTGATCACTACTTTCGTGTTTTGATAGTCTCATATGGCCTAAATCGATATATTCTTGAATAAATTCTTTATATTTCATTTTTAATTGTCTATTATCTTCGAGTTTTTTTTCTAAGCGTAAAAATCTAGTTTTAGCTAATGTATACGAATTACCTAAAACGTCTGTACTAAGCTTTAAAGGAATTTTTACACAAAATCTGCCATTAGGTAGGCGAAATGTAGTGTTTACAAAAGAATTTTCACATTCGATCTCCTCCGGAGACCACTCCAATTGTTTATTTTTTGATGTATGGAGAGTGTCCAATTCCCAAAACTTTGTCAATTGGTTGGTGAGTACTTGAGAATCAGAAAAATTGCAGTATGATGAATTGCAGTGTGAATTTGATTGTATCGACCCAGCAATAAACCAACCCAATTTGGATTTTTGTAAAATAATGTTTTGAGATTTTAGTTGTATCTGTTCTGGTTCAATTAATTCCCACAACACTCCGTTGCCCACCAAAATATCTATATTTGATGGTATATAAAATTTAGGATCGGCCAGAGAAAAAGATTTCGGAATTTTAATAACCTCTTTATCAATAGGAGAATTTGGCCAAGGATTAGTGATATCTGAGATAATGATACATGTTATTGTTTTACTGTAAGTCGAATGAAGTGATTGAATCGTAATATCGCAACATTCCTTTGCTACTGACACATTTTTATTCAAACCATTAATAGTCGTAGTTATATTTTTAGTAGGCAACTGAAGTTGCTTACATAAACGTTCCGTAATAAAGTTCGAAGTGCTGCCCGAGTCTAACATGACGCGCACACGGCGGCGATCACTTGTCGTGGTCGCGCAGGCGGAGCGCACACCTACGCACGCCGTTGATAACAGTCCTTGGGCGGACACGACGGCACAAGATAATGCAACTTCGCTATGCGAATCTAATGTATCGCGGCCGCTACTCGGCAACTCCGGGCAAATTAAACTATTATGTTTTTTATTACAATTCTTGCAAGCTCTTAGTTGACATTTTTTAGTGGCATGTCCAGCCTTTAAACAATTCAAACACAAGTTTAATGAACTAGCTTTAGCTTCTCGATCTTTATTATTTAATTTTAAAAATGTTTCGCAATAATAAATAAAATGATCCGCTGATTGACAAATGGGACACTTTTTACTTTTAATTTGATTTGTCGCTAACAAACTGTGGGTATTATTCAATTGTTTAGGTATTGTTCTATTTTTGTTACTATGTTCCAATATTTCTAATAATTCTGATCTATTTCTTGTAAACTTAATTAAGTCTTCAAATGATAAATGTTGATTTTCGTGTAATGCCTTAAATTTTTCCCATTCAGTAAGGGTCTGCGAATCGAATTTATTAGATAACATGTAAATCAATAAAGTGTCCCATTTATCAGTGGGTTCACCTAAAGTGGTTAAGGATCTTAAATTCTTAACAAAATTGTCAACTAAGCGCTTTAAATTATATGAAGTTTCTTTTTGGATAGAATAAACGGTAAATAACGCTTTCACATGATTCGCGATAAGCATTTTTTTATTATCATAGCGATCACAAATCAACTTCCAAGATATTTCGTAATTGCTTGAAGAAAATTCAATTGATTTTATAACCAACGATGCGCTGCCTTCCAATGACGAACGCAAATAATGAAACTTATTAATCGGACTTAAGTCATGGTTTTCGTGAATTAAAGATAGGTATGTGTCTCGAAACTCCAGCCAAGAACAATAGGCGCCGTCGAATTTACTAAGCTGTATGATAGGTAGCCTAACACTGGCCCCGTGGGCCTTGTGATAAGAATGCTCGGAATCGCAGCTACGATTATGTGATTGCTCCGCCACTATTCCCAACTTCGACTTAGCGAGCGCTACGGCTTTATAGTACAAACTCTCAAACAGGTCGCGTTCTTTACTCTGCTCCGTGATGTTCGCAGTGATATCTTCTATTTCCTGTTGAATCTCATTGTAACTATCAAATAATGGTTCCAACTTTGAAATACGAACTTCAATTTCTAACTTCAGTTCGTTGCTTAAGTGGGCTGGTAGACTATTAATATAATTGTAAAACGATGTTAAACGGCCCTTTAAGCTGCCTCGCTTTTTAACTAAAGCTTGTTCATCGGCCATAATTCCAGAAAGTATCAATTAAAGGGAAGACAATTACAACGAGTATCAATGTTAAAAGAGCGCACCGTAATTTAGTGCGCGTCCCTTATAACTTGAGTTGGTGCACAACACGGCTTTACGTTTAATGTATGAATACCCGTTTGTTAATCGAAAATAAATGTGTGTAAAATATTTATGCACTTTTTTGGTTCAAATGGATAGATGAGTGGATGATTTAATTGTAAATAGATATACAATAATTAAAGGTTGTTGCCAGTAGGTATACAACAAATGTAACTATGATGTTTAATGTTGATAGGATATTATCATAAGTATTCCAATATCGGACTTGGCCGACGGGTAATAGGTAACCCGGACCTAAAGCAATAGGTAGCTATAGGAATATTGTAAATACTGTAACTATGAAAATAATCTACACAGTACTGATACAAATGACGCGGCACAGAGTTAAATTAGAAGAAAGAAAAAGGAAATTGGCCTTATCTATTTAGTCTGTTCACCAGTTCGCCACTTGCCTGTTCACAATGTATGTTGATTGATGATATGTATGATGGTCGATGATGACTGTGCACAATCCTTTGTCCGATCCAATGTTGTCCCTGCTGGTTGCTTCGTGGACCCGGGAGAAGGACCAATGGTCGGGCTGCCAGTAGTCGGAAGGAAGTGTGCTTCTTGGTGATGAAATGATGAAGATGATCGAATGTATTTGACTCGTTTATTTTATGTAAAAGACTGTTACAAATGTGTATGCACAGTGGTTGTTCGATAGCGAGTGGGGGACCGCGCAGCTCCGCTGGCGACGACCGGTGCACGTCCGTGTGCGTGTGCCGCTGTCGATGTGGTGCGTCGACAATAATCTCAAAAAAATAACATTCTAAACGTTAAACTTAATGCGACGTACATAAAATTTATATTTTCATAACGCTTTTGATGAAATACCTAACGTTCCGAAAAATCGTACCTAAAGTTGTAGGCATCCCTTTCCCACAAACTGGCGATGCAATAGAATAGAAAGGGACACCTACAACTTAAGGTATCTTTTTTGAGAACGGCTTTGCCATTTCGTAGGCATTCTAGATTGTTTATAATTTCTTTGGTGGCATCTTAATGCATGCGGCATTTTTGCGTTTATTTAATTTAAATTTTATAGAACTGTTGATAGTATTATTAAGGCAAGTGTTTGGATCAACAATCGTTTTATGTAGTTATTTTTTATTATTTTTGACATTTTCTTTTGTTTTTAGTATTCTTTTTAAAAAAAAATAACATATTGCCAAAAAATCGGGTAAAGTTTGGATCCAATAAGAAGACAATTGTGACATATGTAGGTGCCTAAATGGCAGCTATTAAAATAATACATGAGCCTATAAACTATGTTACAATAACAACATTGTTCTCTAGAAACTGTCTAAATTTTTGGAGCGCACAAATTAATTATGGTTTTTTGTTGTGGAGAGAATGTTAGCAAATATACAGTTAGCAGGTATGACTCTAAATTGACACTTTGCGCAATGTGAAAATTTCGTGTGACTTCTATCTCTAATAAGTAACAAATTCAGAGTTTTTTTGCCACGTTAGGGCATGACAAGCTGATGAATGTTTTTTCTGCTACATTTATAATCCAGTAGCGAAATCGACGAGTAAAATCATTCCATAACGCGTAAAATGCATTATACTTAATTTAAAATTTAATTATTGATAGATAAATTGTTGGATTGATGTAGGTATTCATGGGATGTATATTTCTACCTGATGGTACTTGAAATTTAGTAAGAATTATAAAAGATATCAGACGCGTATTTATCACATCCCAAGCTCAAGTAAACTAAGAACTGTAGGATACAATTAAAAAGACAATTTGTTATAAGTTTTATTTTTTTATCATAATCGACTTGAATACTTTTCAATGTGGTGCAATACATATAATTAGATATTACGCCTGAGAAATAAACTTTATCCATATTCATATTTTTATTAAATAAATATTATCAGAAATGTACTACAATATTTTTTATATTAATCTTCATACTCAATTATTTGGGTTGGGTTTGGGTAGGACAAAAATCAACAGGTCAGTTACCTATCACTATTAAATTCGCGGCTTGGGCGATAGTTGCATTATATTGCATTTTACATTAGTATGGTACGGATGCCAATAGGACATATTATCCAAAACTAGGCGCAGATAGTGGCACTAACACATAAAATAAACAATTTGCTATATTCTACAAGTCATATTTTTTCGCAAGAAATAATTATTATAAAAGTATTAAATTTTAATAGTTTTATTATAATTCATTCATGCACTGTGGTAAGATGGCTTCCTACGGCCATTTAAATATCTATAATTTTACAAATTTATTGCGATTTTGATTTACTTCTTCTAACCGGCCAGTGTACAGCTTGTTAGAGCCTGCGTGTGCCTGCGTGCTAAGTAGTTGGGTTGTCATTGTCAAACATTTGTTTACGGTCTGCGCTAATGCTGCACTCTGGCGGCAGAACATTGCAGTAATATCTCTTATCGTCGCTTCACCATATTGTCACATGAGTTAATATATATTCCACTTTTTCTGATTGAAGCGGGCGATTACGTGCGATGGCGAATTTGTAAAAAAAGTGAGACAAAACAAGCCTAGCGAGAAAAACGTCGTCGTCCTTCGGTTGAACACACTGTGTGTGTCTTCAGTATAGTAAATGTGTAATAAAAATAATATTCCTATTCCCATTCTTTGGAGTTGCGTGGTAAATAGTATGTCGAGTTGACTATATGTATCCCTGTAACTTATATACATTGTGGAAGCGACATACCCGTAATAAATCGAACCACGGTCTGTACTAGATCATTACAGTATAATTAAATTAAAATCAACAGCCAAAGAACAAAAAAAGTTCAGCATTTCCATACAAAAGTGTGCAGCCGCTCAGGCAATTTGTATTCGTCTGTTATTTTAATTTCATTATACTTTAACCCTTTACCCGCGAACAACGGATTAATCCGACAAACATTTTCGTGCCCATTTCGCGAGCGTCGGATTTATCCGACCAAAACCTATGGATATTCACAATTCCTCGCGCTGGGAACACGACAACTGATATAAGTCTCGCGGTGAAAGGGTTAATGATCTAGCATAGCCCGTGGTTCGACTTATTACGGGTATGTCCCTTTCAATTTGTATAAAAACTGGAATAAATTCTATGTAATTATGTCAAATACTTATGTCTTTGCAACTGTCTTTGTGTGGCTCTTTTGAATGATCTACTCATCCTTTCCCAGGATTAATCCTAGATTCTACAATATGGGTACTCGTAATAAGTATAGCTCGGTGTCTGGCCTACTTTAATATAGGGCATGTTTGTGATTAATAAATCATATTTATATCAAAACCAGACAGCATAATTGATTAAGGTTATAGAAGACAATATAATTGTTTAAATATATGTAGATTGTAGATATGTAAGGTTTTTACATTTGGCTCAATTGTATATGTTATGTTATGGACCAAGTAATAAATTAAGGCATTTTTCATAATGCCCGGACGTTATGAATAGTAATAAGCTACTTCGGGCACAGTAATTAATTATATTTTGAACTTTATTAATCACATTTCCAAGACACTACGATTATGGTCATGTGGTTTTCGGGCAATCTGATAATACACAGGTACATTGCACGAGGTGCGAAGAGAAGAATAAAAGACCATAACTTATACTATGTGACCTGGGTGGTCTACTTGACTACAAGATCGAGTCTGCTTTTGGCGGCTATTTTGCCCCATAGGTGATAAGCAGCAGTATAATAATGCCCAGACGGTTTAATTTTTTAATAGTTATTATCACACTCCCCTTTCATTTTGGGAAATTTTCAAACTGCGCAGGCATTTATTATAATGTCTAATTATACACTTGGTTCATAACATATACTCGTATAACTGGCGGTCATGCATGAAGAGAGTGATAAGTGTAGGCGAAGCGAAAGAGGTCTGTCAGGATCGTAGCAAAAGAAGGTCTAGTAGCAGCCTATGCCTACCCCTGTGGGAAACAGGCGTGATAATATGTATGTATGTAAATATGGAAATGTATATAAGCTATGTTGTTGTGGTTTATATTACTTTATTAAAGTTATGATCAATTTATCTTTCCACTTTGTTTAGCTTTTAGTTAAGTTTTATTACATCGAAACTTGCCATAATGTAAATGAGATTTTATTTGACGGTGTCAACTGTTATTGGCATGTTATTGGAAATATATTTTGGAAATAAATTCAGTATGATCAAATATTGCCTTTTAATTTTTACAACCCGACATCGACAACAACTTATTTAAGGCGAGATGGGTTCAATTTGCAATACTGTGCGTATTTTTGAAAAATCACTGTTATTAAACTACTGCAGTTTATTCCTCATAAAATATACATAAAAATCTTAAGGATTTTCTACAGACATCCACAATAGCTAAAACAAGATTGAGCATTTTTGGCTCGATAGAAAAAAATCACAAACATACCTCTAAATTTGCCTTTATAATACATATTACTATTTTATACAATCACCTTTTTAAAATGAAAATTATACCAAAAAATGTATTATCTAAATCGTTTTGGCTACAAAAAAAATAATAAATATAATACAAAAAATAATAATAAATAAAACACAGTGAAATATTCGTCGAGAGCGAAGAAAGACCCGGAGCCGTGCTCGACGATATTTCGCAAGTAAATTTAGAGGTATGTTTGTGATTTTTTTCTATCGAGCCAAAAATGCTCAATCTTGTTTTAGCTATTGTGGATGTCTGTAAAGCCAAAAATGCTCAATCGTGTTTTGGATATTGTGGGTGTCTGTCGAAAAGCCTTAAGATTCTTATGTAAAATTTTTGAGGAATAAACTGTAGTAATTTAATTAGTGATTTTTTTAAAAATACACAGTTTTCTTGGCTCTAAACTGGAGGGGCCTTAAGTCTGAAGTATGGAATACTCCTGTCATTACAATGTTAGTGATTTAGAGGCAAAATACCTAATCACTGAGGAGGAGGAGGTTCTCCATTCCTCGGAATCTTTAATTTTTCTCTCCTTTAGGGTTGGGACACATCTGTCAGCACGGAACAGCACTTTCCTATGCTGCTATCCTTTTCTGTCGTAGAGGCAAAATACCCAATCTCTGAGGAGGAGGAGGTTTTTCAATTTCTCGGAATCTTTCATTTTTTTCGCCTTTAGGGTTGGGAGTTTTGGACACATCTGTCAGCACGGAAACGGTTGTTTTGGGTAGGATTTTCGAATAGGATATATATATGTCGCAGTTGAATGGTATAATCCGCTAATTCACGAATTCTCTAGCTGTTTGGCATTACAGCTCGGTTTTGTAAAACAGCGAACCCTAATACGCGGAATGGAATGAACGACTTGTATTCATCCATGCAGCCAGAGAAGTTGTTGATCAATTCTATCTAAAGAAATTATATACAATTTAGAATGCCTACGAATTGGCAATGTGGCGAGCGAGTGTTCTATCCATTTTACTAGGTTAGGTTAGAACAGCGACCAACACACGCACGAGTCGAGCGAGCGAAGCGAGCGTGCCGCGGCAGCGGCCGGCGAGTGCTAGAAAAGTTCTATCCATTTTACAATACAATACAATACAAAAATCTTTATTGCACCAAATAAAAAACAATAAAAAATTACAAAGTTTACGGAATTTATTTTACTAGGTTAGGCCAAACCTATAGCAATAAAAATCGTGAAATAGTTTTCTGGAAAATTAGATTCGATGTCGAAAATATCTGTATTCTAATAGACACCCATTTATATTTCATTATGGTAACCCTACACCAAATCCTTATCATGCATGTGTCGCAGTTGGATTGTATAACGGTTTCGTCAAACAGCGGATTACCGCTACTGTTTCACAAAACCGCTAGCCGTTTGGAAACGTGGTTAGCGGTTTTAATTAACGTGACCATCATATATATATATATATATATATATATATATATATATATATATATATATATATAGTAATTAATTAATACTACTTAATCGTACTCTTTTTATACACTATCATCTATAGTTTGGTTTGCTCTAAGCCTTAATCTAGGTAAGTATTTTTGTAACGAGATAATATTTCTTGCACGTTTTGTTATAGTATCCCACCACAGCTCTACTACAAACACGACTATGGATAGCGCATATCCCAACAGTAGTAATATAAACGGTATTCTTTGCTCTCGCATGCTGATCTTGATGATTGGGCGAGGTTCGGAGATGGGCTTCGTTTCAGAGTCTATCACCTTGAAGGTATACCGCGTCCATTTGTAGTAGACACCAGGGAGGCCCGCTTCGACGATTTTCATGATTAGAAGTTGCAAATCATTAGTGAAGAGAAAGCCTGTGAAATATAAACAAAAATTTAGTTTTATAGAACCTGCACTATTAAATAGGTAAATACTCAAAGAATTTATTCGTATAAATATGTACGTTCTCAGGAATAAAATAAATTGACATGTGGAAAAGCGAACATATTATATAAGAATTATTGTCCAAACTAGACCTACTAACTTTAGATCTACCATAGAACTGTTCAGTTGCGATTAGGCTGCCTTTTGTCATTTGTTTTCTATACTTAATCTAATAAATCTGTATCACTATGTTTTGGTGCAATATAGTACATTACGATATATGTAAGGCGTTATAACACACGAGGCTGAATTACAGCCCAAGCCGAGGCGAGGGCTTAATAGAGCCGAGTGTGTTTAACCAATATACGCACGTATATCGTACGACGTTTTTTTAAAACACTTGCGAGAAAAAATACCGAATATACTGAATTTTTTGATTTAATAAACTCAACCATAAGTCTGTGATGCACACCCAGATAAAGTTTATATCGCGCAACGGCGCCCATCCCGCTTGTTATTTTTAATATTAAGTAGAGCAAGATAGTGATACGGGGGAGATCTGATAAAAACCAACGACCTAGAGATTTTTCCATGAAGTTTAAAGAAAAAAAATACTTTTAAGTAAATTCTCCTTGGACTGATCGCAAATTAGGACTGTGTATCAGGATTGGTGCCCACCTGATCTCACTATGTAGGACAAGTAGTAAACCTGAAAGCATTCATTGACGATGTACAACAGCGGCCTGCCGTCCTCGTCCCTATAGTTGATAAGAGTTTCAAGTAATACATCAGAACGCTCAATTGTTGCTGTGCTTGAGTGACTCAATGCGTAATCTGAAATAAAATTTTTAAATAAGTAAGTATAAAAATTGGTTCTGAATCGTTTCAATATACAGGGTCTAACCAAAATATATTTTTTATAGTGCACTCTTGCTTTTAGAGTAGATAAGATATAGGATAAAACTTAGGTATTTACCAGTAGTGCTAGCATTAGCGGGGTAATACTTCATGTGCTGCAAAAGTTTAGTCTTGGCGTTATTGGTGGCCACGTCGCTGTAGCTGTCGCCAAGCAAGAAGGCGATGGAGGGAGAGGTATACACTTGCACGTCGTTTTCACACATTTCTTCGAGCGTGCTGAGCCGGCTATATCTCACCAACGTAGCGAACATGTAGTTTACGTTGCCCTAGAAAGAAATAAATACAGAGGTATTAATAATAATTTAGTGGCTCTGTGAGCTGTAGATCTCCCAAATCAAGACTTTGCAAAGTCAAGACTTTGTATAACCCCTCCAACCCCTGACCCCAATGTCTTTTTATATTATTTCTCCGAAAAGAAAAGTTAAATTTGTCAAAAGTCAAGATCCTAATTCTAAAGCTAGACTTATATAACGAAAAAGTAAACTTATAAAAATCCCCATTTATTATTTTATTCGAAGTAGGTATATGCATGAATAGGTACTCACTTGATATTTCGCTGTGAGAACCACCGAACACATAAGACATGTGGCTGCCAATAATGACCTCCGTATTCTCTTATTAAAAAAGAATCCGAAAAGGCCGGACCACAAGGCATTGACCACATAAACGTAAAGCTTCAATGGAGTTACATCGTCATTCCTCGTTATTCTACTTCTCGCGTACATTACTAAACCCACAAACGTTAAAGACGACAGCGTAAACGTCCACATGGCTGCATTATAAATATTAAGAGGGAAGTGCCACAGTGGGACAGCAGATGGCTCCTTCATTAAAGCACACAAAGAATCCTGCCATGTAAAATACAAAAAATCGAAACTGTTTTCCAAATACATTACCATGAATCTGGAATTGAAGGAAATGTCAATTTCTCCTCTTACAATTAGACCCAAAGTGCCAGTCGCATGCCCAGACTGTACATATCCGTAAAGGCTCGTAGATTCTAATATTTCAAAGGTAGTATTGAATTTGAAAACCTGCATTACATCCTGCATTACTAATGCATCAACTCCGCAGTGACCATTTGTAAGATTACTATTGAACACCATAAACCCGCTTAAATAGTTGCATTCAGTGATAGACGTAGGAAAACGATAAAATATATTTGCTTTTAGAGGATAACCGTTAGCTAAATTCCTCTTACTCTTTTGTAAAGTTTTACGAACATCCCTTCCGAGAACAGTTGTAACGTTTCTCTCATAAAGTTGTCCATATGTTGCACTGGGCTTTTTATTTCCATCATACATAGAAAATCTATTAGGACATGCGATGGGATACTCTATCACTACATCAGCTATTTGATACTTTTGCCATAACTTGTTAAGAAATTGATGTATGCTCTCGTTGACGTTTCGTCCGAAACCGTTTTCACATGCAAATGTTTTATTATCAACCATCACTACATATAAAAGTGACCAATGGGACTGAAGTATTGCCTCGGCAACAGGATTGGAGAAAATAGTGTCTGAGAAATTTTTCGTGTATAAGACAATATTAGGGGCATTATACAAAAAATTGGTCAACCTGTATTTTGTTTTTAGGTCTAGTATGTAGTCTCCACTGAATATGATTCTATCATAATCCTCTGTCAAAAAGTCTAAGCACTTGTTCAAGCTCCAATTGTCTTGTAAAGCGTCTAGAACAATAGTGTGTGTTTTTGGTCTTTTATCAAAAGCAACTGAACCGCAGATCGGGCCCGTTGAGGCATTAGTTTCTGTTTCAAATATGAGTAGCTTCTGTGCATTTGTTGACATCAACATGCATAGCAAGTTAAAGATGGTGACTCGATATTTTTTTATTTCGAAAAATGTAACGTATTTCATTTTGAGCTAAATTGTGATACATCAGTCAGAAGATATAAGTCCTTTGTTCCTTTTGATCGCAACCCACACATGAAGTAATGTCACTGTTACAAAGCCTGTTACTGATAGTTTCGAGCGTTGAAGTTGGACTGGTATTTGAACTTCAGCTTTACTTTTAATCAAGTAACTATAAAAAAATATTAATTTAGAAAATCACAATCTGTAAATAGTAAACAAACAACATTCAGACACCGATGATTGATGAATGATCACTATCGATTCGAAATCAGCTGGAAAATATTTATTTAGTGTGATGCCTTGTCATGGAATAGATGTTATCGATAGCACGGAAAACGTTCATCTGGATAAAGTGTTTAATGCTGTAAAGTTTGTTGACAAAGCGGTCGTCGCAGGGAAATTGTTGGAGATCACATCATGATTGTTTTTATATCAAACAAGATTCGGATATAAAGTTGATTTATTGAGACCTTTCTGTAAATGTAAAAGACAGATTTTACAGATTCATAAAAAAGTTTTAAATATTACGGTGGTGTTGTTATGGATGGTATTAGTAAATAGACAGGGACGAATTACACAGATTGAGCTGGCCTCAAAGTAAGTTACACTTCGACTACTGATAACACACCATAATTTACTAAACCATGCTAAATTTTACGTACGATCAATCCATACTTATACATCGTGTTAATGAAAGAACGCAAAACCTCTCAGATGGTACCTCAGCCCATGTAACTGAACCACTTTTATTTAACAACTTTCACGAAATCAAAAAAAAAAAATTCGGATTTTCATACAAATTGACTCGATAAGCTGATCAATTTGTATGAAAAAAATTTTTTTTACTTAGTTTAGTAAAAGTTGTTGAACAAAAGTTGTTCAGTTACATAGGTTGTGGCATCTGAGAGGTTTTGCGTTCTTTTAGTAACACGATGTATAGGTAAACACCCAAGACCCAGCAGGAAAATTTTAAAAATGCCATTTTCAAACTGAACCATCGAGTGACGGTCTAGCGTGGTTACCAATATAGTACCACACAGGTCGTTGGGGTACCTATGATATAACAAACTCATCTCGATGGATATTTTCTACTACCTAGTTAAATTCAAACGGAAAATTTGCTTTATTCAGATACTATACGCACCTTGTCAATCCATAACATAAAGACCCATAAAGGATATAACTATAGCGGCTGGCGATATAAAAATTGTTCTACGTGTTTAAGGTTTTATCCTGTATTGAAACAGGTTCTAATATACATAAGTATATTTTTTATCATATCATCCTTTTAAGAATAAGTAACTCATTCTCATATTTATTTAACATATAGGTACGTTATGAACATAATAAATTATCACACTCGCCTTGCGCAGCTCAGTTTTAGTATAAAACCTACTTTTCATGATATTGTGGCTACAGTCCATGTAAAAATTAGAGGAGGAATGGCGAATCTTTCTTTTTTGCTCGTTATATTAATTTTACTCAAACTTTCCGACTCAAGAATACTGGATGGGCTGTTTTTAAATCCAGAAATATTGAAGATGACCATAAGAATACGTAACGGCAACGATTATATGGATTATAATCCGGAACATATTTCTTACGATAGCAATATGCCAGAAGGACATTCGAATAATGACATCGAAACAGTCATTGAAGTACAGGAAACAAAAATTAATGTATACAAAAACATATGTGATAGTGATTGTCCAGATGCAGAACAGTTGGTGGAGAATATTATTATACCGGTAGAATTGGGAGTTTTCGACAAAGAACATAGCATTGTTTAAGGTGTAAAACATTTGTTACGAGTAAATAAAGGAATATTGATTGTTTATTATTGTAAATTCCCTAATAAATAATATTGCTCTATAAAATATATGTATTTTTTGATGATGCCTTTTATTTTCTCTTCTATAATTTACTATCACGTCAAAAAATGGTCTTAGAATATCTATCTAATAGGCACACTACATTAATCAGGGCTTTTTTATTTCTTAGTAGGTTAAAAGCGTTTTTGCCAAACGTGGCCGTTTTTCGCAAAAATGCAAACTAAAGCTTAACGTTACGTTTAAACTGTAAACAGTGGTTCATAAAATAGTTTGAAGAGTTATCTAGGTTTTAGTTGCTTAAAATTTTAAATGATATCTCCGTTTCCTTACAAATAATATATTTCAAATGGGGGCAGCACTGGACTTCGTATATCGTCTTAATTTTATTTTTAGTTTTTACATTGTCTCTTGTACTAATTTTGAACTTGCCTTACAGTTTTGTTTTTTCTTGATACTAGTTACTACTTACAGATCTGCATATTTAAACTGTGTTATTACTACATTAATGAATGTGGAAGATTTTTAAGTCTCTAGTAAGGGAAATTCTAAATTTAACCATTTTTATTTAGTTAGATTCTTCATAGTATGTAGTTACCTACTTAGTATCGATTTTTTTAAGCAATGTTTAAATCTTTACCAGATGAGGAGATGAGAAAGATAAATAATAAACGCTTGTTAAATACCTAAAGCATATCCGTCATGTATCATGATATACTTAATTTTAATATAAAACTAATTTTAAGTCACGCTCTGGTTGAAATTGTACTTACTAATATTTAATTTCATACTATGAAGTGGGTACCAACTTGTAGGTAATAGCAAACTAAAGGTAGAGCTTTAGAAAAACTAAAGCCTCATAAATATTGAAGAGGAAAACTAAAATAATAAAGATTTGATTTTATAATATATTTCACTTAACTTAATATATTAACCTTAACCTTAATATATTTATTTATAAAAATATATTAGATATCATAAGTAACAAGAAATTTACAAAAAAGATATTACTTCAAAGTTGAAAAAGATAGATCGTACTTTGAATAATAAAAGTAGCTTAATCAATTATATATTTTTTTTTACGAAATAAGATCATACTTAAAAGAATAAAAAGTAGTTTAATCAATTATATATATTTTTTACGAAATAATAATAATTATTATGTAGCACTTAAATAGACCCGTTTGGTTCGCTTAACCCAGCCAAGTGGGCAAGAACTTTATCCTGCGTCCTGCGACTCCCGACAATCCATTCTCGTAATTCAGTCCCTCCAGGTCTGCTAGTAGATCGTTGCTAGGATTGTCTCCGCGCAGTATAGACCTCTTCGCTACCTTGTGAGCGGTAACATCAGCTTCTGTAGTAGTCTCCAGCACCGGGATCAAAACCGGAACTTCATCAACCACTTCGATTACTTCCAGTAGAGCCACGTCTTGGTTAGAATCCGTTGAAGTCGCCGCCTCCTCTGGCACTGGGGAGGCCATGGCGATTCCGAGGATGGTGAGCGAGAGAAGGACACACAACGAGGAAGCCATGTTTTTAGTGGGCTTCAAGAAACTTCTCCGCAGAAAATTTGGGAGCACTCCCGAATACTTGTTCTCAGTAACACTGTCTTTCGATTGTGATGATTGTGAGACCTTAAACGGCCAGTTTTTATACTGAGACGAGAGGGTAATTGCGCTAACTGCTACATCCAGAATTGGAATCATTGACGCATTGTATGCGGATCCTGCTAATGGGACCAACAAATACATCCAATAACATAATGACCATGAGTGTATTTTGTTGTGGATTATGCTGAAAAATAGATGAGTTAAAGTTTGTATTGGTAATCTGGGTAAATATGAAATTTTTCTAGGAGCATGCGTATGACGCACTTCTAGATCGTTCATTCATGATTATGGGGCACGACTATTTGTTTAGTTACTAACATGTTTATTAAAGCAGCTTTGTTTGTATCGGTTTGATTCCAGTACATATAAGCTTAGATACTGTTTTAACATTAAAAACGTTAATGTGGTTCAGCCAACAGTGCGATATGGCCGTAGATCGTTCAAAATTGGAGATATCTCTATGGGAGAGGTATCAAAATATGCAGGGTGCGGAAATATATCGTATGAATTTTGACAATTATTGGTCTGGTAATTATTGAGAAATTTTGTTAAAATATAAAAAAATAAATTAAAAAAATTCTGATTTGCCAGGCAAAATTAGAATAACTTTTTTTCGGGGGCTTTAATCAAAATTCGGAAAAAAAATATCTGGAAACTGATATGGGCTACAAAATAAGCCCATTGGGTAGTTGATCGGTCGACAGATGTGGTCTGCGGAGGTTCCCTAAAAATTAATTTAGAAACTAGAATTGTGTTATCTCTTTATTTCATTTTTAATGTACTCTGATAGTTGCGTGGAATCTGTAATTTTTTCCTCACAACATCTGAAATGCATTTAAGTTTGTATAAAGTAATTATGTTAGTTCTGTGACACAAGTACCTATAAGCATTATGCTGTGGTGTAAGTTTTTGGATCCATATGCAGTTTTCCAGCATAATAAACCGTACTTTAAACTTTTTTAACCTAGTGTTTTCAGAATTACTGATTGGAAGATTTAGAAGCAGCTTGAATCCATTATCCATCGTCTTCCTATACTATAAGTCTAGGTTGTAACCTAGCAGGTCGTCGTCTTATGCTAGGTGTTTTTTTTTTCTGCTATTATATGTTGGCCGTTTAGGTTGCTTTTATCACAGTACCTTTGTATTGTTCTTAGGTAGAATGAGAGGTACTGTAATAAGAAAATTTGCATGTGTAGGTATACAATGTTTAAAATGATTAAATCGGTTTGCTCTTAGGTACCCATTATATTTTGTTTAATTTTAATATAAAATGGTTTCATGTCATTGAAACCTTCAAAAAACGAGTCTATAATCATCCTGAAAGGCCGGTAACGCTCTTGTTACACCCCTGGTGTTGCAGTTGTCCATGGGCAGCGGTGATCATTTACCATCAGGTGACCCGCTTGTTCCTTTGCCGTCCTATAACATAAAAAAATGTCGTCGTGACATGTTTATTTGTTGATATATTAATACTGATACTGATACACTATCACGTCTTTGTCCCAAACGGGGCAGACAGAGCCTAGGGCGGAAGGCCCAGGCCACTTTTAGCGTGATGGTGGGCATGAAGGTGTAAAAAAAGAAATCATAATAGTGATGGGTTGCTAACCGCATCGCCTATTGATATGATTCAGATTCTTGCCCATTCCCTCGATCGGCTTTTAAGATTTGCGCGGGAAGAGAAACAGCTGGTACATTCTATGTTTTTTCTTTTCTCCCAGACCAGCATGGAAGAAATATATTATTATACTCGTATTAATATACTCGTATCATATATTAATATACTCGTATTATTAGATTACGATAACCTACGACAGACTCGTAGGCGTCTGTCGTAAAAATGTCCCTTAGTTTCAAATATTGATACTACCTTTAGAGAAATATTTCACAATATGGTTTTCCGGCACCGAATGTAGGTATATCTTGATCTATATAAGGCTCTATTGAGTCTTATGACCAAGTGTTAAGTGGTTTTGTTGCTTTTTATTCTTATTAGTTTTATCAGACGCATTTGGTATCGTTTAGCACCCTTGTCAGCCAAGGCTCGTGAGACAACAATAGCAAATATGTATTCAAAGAGCATTTGTTGGAAAATCGTGCATCAACAGTCAATACAGCCTCAACAAATAATAATGACCATTATTTGATGTACTGTTTAAATTATTCTAAATCAATTGTGCAATCAATGTGTTAACTTATAAGCGCGGTGCGGAACTCAACAGTTACAGTTAGAGAAGTGTGAAATTGAGCAAAATTGCATCTTTGGAAAATGCGTTCAGCACTGTTAGCCGTCGCGTCATTGGCGCTGTTAGCCGTTTGCGTGTGCGCACCCTTGGACGGCGATGTGATCCAGCACATCCCACCAAAAGCCGAGCAAACACCGTCACTTACAGGAAAGGATGGTTCAGTATCTGGTGCTGTGGAAGGCAATGCTGCCGCTGCTAAGCCCGAGCCCGCCAGAGTTCGCCGTGATGCCGCACAGGAAAACGATCTGCTGCCAGCAAGCAACGATGTCGACGTTTCACCTTTTGCGTCATCTAACTTGGAAGGCCGCGGTCGCATCAGGGTGTTGCCTGCTTTCCTCGGTTGAAAAGTAGTTTAGAATACACTTGTACCTGATCTTGCGCCCTCGACGGATTTATGAATATAATGAAAGAATTAAAAACTGTATAAGCTCTTTACTAAGTTTATGGACTTAGGTACAAACGAAGCCTGTTTGTGCCTATCTATTTTTAGATTACAAATAAATAAAGTGTTTCTAAGCTTCTTATCCTGTTTTTATTTGTTTTTTTTTTAAAATTAAGTACAGACTTTTTAAACTCTAGTAACACATGGTGTTCTCAAAATTTAGATAAGCTTTTGTTTAGAATTTTTAGAAATGCTGATCCACTTTCTCAAAAAGTGGCCAAGTGCGAGTCGGACTCGCCTATGAAGGGTTCCGTAGCAGCAAGTAACAATATAAAAGTTCTAAAGGTAAATTGCGGTTTACGATTCATGACGTATTAAAAAAAAAAGTACTTTCTAGATCTCGTTAATATAATCATTAAGATAATGTTCATTATATATTTTTATAAGGGAACAAATTTTTTGAGCTGTTATTAAAATATTCGAGATGTTATTGTGATCAGTAAGAAAATATATTGAGCAGTTATTTAATTTAATGGCGGTTGATTAATTATTGCGACAGTCAAACATGTACAGTAATAAAAAATCAATTAGTCGGTTATTTTATCATACTACTAGTTCTATTCATTTTACTAGGTTAGAACTGCGACCAACCACACTAGGTCGGTTTTATCCATTTTACTAGGTTAGGGAGAACCTATAGAACCGCTTGTTCAATTTTTTTTACCACCCATTCAATTATTTTCCTGCTCAATTATATATTCACTGATCCAGTTCATTATTTTTTATTACTCATTTTTGTTTACTTTACTGCTTAGTTTTAACTGCTGAACTAGTTAATAAACATGCCATTTATAATTTTTAACTTACCAAATCTGCTATTTACAACTGTCTCTTTAAATCAGTGCCAATATTTATCATTTTCTTATTTTAGAAGTTACACGGAACACACACACACACACACACACACACACATTTCACCACTTTGGAAGTCTCTCGTGCAAACTATTCAGTTTATAAAAAAATTATATTAGAAACCTCAATATCATTTTTGAAGACCTATCCATAGATACCCATACACGTATGGGTTTGATGAAAAAAAAATGTTGAGTTTCAGTTCTAAATATGGGGAACCCTCAAAATTTTTTATTATTTTTTATTTTTTCATGACGAATCCATAAGAGTTCCGTTTTTTGCCATTTGGCTACGGAACCCTAAAAAGCAGAGGGAAAAGTATATGAAGGAGCAGCTGATTGGAATTTGTATGAAAAGTGTAAGTGTAATATTTTTCCTTTAATTTTGATTGTTCCTATGCAGTTAGTATTTTAGGAGCTGGGCTGGGGACATACATATATAACTTCTAACAAAATATACTAAAACTATTTAGGGTGTATATATAACAACTTTCCTCAAGAAACATTTATACCTAAATAGCAAAAATATTTTTTACTATCCATACAAACTCGAATCAGCTGATTGGTCAACTAGTATGGGAGGCCTAAAATTATTTTTCGTATTTCGATATTATGTTTCTTAGGGAATGTTGTATCGTATCATGAACTGAATTTACCCTTTAAATAGTTTCATCACATTTTGATAGACCCTGTATAGTCTTCTATATCAGTCATTTTAAAATACAAAGAGGTCTAGTAGGTAGATAATACGTTAATTATAACCGTCCCGTAACTTATGATAATAGAATTAACATGCATTTACCAAGTTATTAAGTTTCTAATTAGGATGATATAAAAACTGGAACCTTGACGTTTGCTTGTTAGTAAACGTGAAAGTTATGGCGATTATCTTGTTGCTCATATTAACCACTAGTCATTGCTTTTCTTTGAAAATTCCTGATAATTTCGAAAACAATGAATTAAATTTGACCCAAGTTGTCGACAAAGTATCAGACATGGAAAAAAAAGAAACAGAAAACATAGTAATTGACTTAGAAAGTGATGTCCTTAGAAAAGAAAGAAGTAATGAAGTAGAATCTCTACAGACTGCGGAAGATATGGTTTATAGACCTTTGTTTGTCTACAGAAGAATTCAGCATAGCAAGAGAAGAATCACTATGTACAATGCCTTTGCTGGATAATCAGTAGGTAGGTATTAACGTAACTTTGGTATATATCATTATAATAATCGAATAAACTTTTGTATTTGTTCTTTATGTACAATAAAGTTTTAGCAAACAAACAAACAAAGTGAAAGAAGAATAGGAAACTTGAACATGCAAAGTCAAGTCATCTTAACTAGCCGTAGTTATTAGTTTAAAAACAAAACTAAAATTTTAATTGCCAGTTAGCTTAAAATAATTGATGCTCGTTATAGAGTTGCAGTTAGCAGGTTTGTTAAGTTATTCGTTTCTTTTTCAACTGCCGAAATGGCTGGCAACGTGTTTTATTCTAAATTGAAACTTTTTCTAATACCAATTGTATTATTTGATGTAAGTATACTTAAAGTCTTTTTTTGTCGAATGTTTCTCTTGCCTATCGCTTACCATAAAACTCACATGATATCCTTTTGCAGTTAGCGTCGGCAGGCATTTCTCCAATTCATGATATGAAAGAGAAGTTGTCTTTAAAATATGCAGGAGAGAGCTTTCTTTTAAATTCTCCACATAAAGTTATAAAACACTTGGATAATTCAATACTAAAAGCAACTAAAAACGTAACGCAAAACCCTCAAATGGAAGAAAATCTTTATCAAATTTCCAAGGATCTTGTTAATGCAATTCTATCAAAACTAGACGTACAGGACAAAATAACAAGAATAACTAGAGATGCACTTGAAGCACCAGGAAAAAATAAGGGTATAACGGCAATTGAAACTAGACGTATTTTAGATTATTTGTCAAGGACTTTATCTGGTCATATTCTGAGTATAACAAAAGTATCCACTGAACCGGAGTTGCACCGGCTTGTTTACGGTTTAGCACAAATTGCTGCTGAAATATCAATTGTATCGGCTTTGAAAGATATAACATATTCTTCTGCGATGTCCAAAAAACAATCGGTGGATTTAACACTTAGAAAGAAACGATCAACTTCCAATCAACCTGAAGTTTTTATTACTACACCTGGTCCACATAAAATGCCTTCTGTTTATAATGTTATCCTAAACAAAACAGATACTAAAGACAACAAGAATGCATTAAATGTCTCAACAGTCCACAAAAGAACGCTAACTCAATATTCTGTTATTCCTAGAAATGAAAGAAAGCCGTTGATTTTACTGAATACAAAACATTCGACGCCTACTATTACTAAAGGCTTTTTGAATCAAACAGGATTAGATATAGAAAATAGTAATAATAACGTAAATGAGACCGAAGGCATTTTGATGGAAACTGCAATAAACGGTACACATTATGTTACTACTAATACACAAACATTAGAAAATCAAGAAATAAATGCTCCTGAATTAACTGACGACTGGTTAGACCCTAGAGATAGCATTTACAAGAGTCCTCTAAGATCGGATATAATAGCTGAAATGGAACTTGATCAAGCTGAAGGCGATGAAGAATCAATAAACAGCAAAAGAACTAAACAGAAATTGGAACGCCTTGAGGTTAAAGCTAAAAAGGCAATTCTTTATGCTGGAGATGTTGCTTATCTAACCGCAGCTAGTGTTGTAGCCCTAAGGCGTGCTTTGACGGCGTCTATTGAAGTCAAAATGTCTGTGGCATTTGCTAAGAACGGGATGACCACACATCAAGATTTGATGATGAATTTGGCTAAAACGGCTGCCCAACAAGCTGGGAAGGAGGCAAAGATTGCCGCTTCGAAATCTCTCGCCTGCGAAAGGGTTATAAAACTGGCATTGAAGTACTCGGCGCAGTCCTATGGGGCCAACCTTAATCATGTTGCAAACAGAGTAATCATGGACACACTGTCTTTAGCAACTCTTGCAAAATCTATGGCGTTTGTGTCATCGGATATCGCAATAAACTCTTTGTACCAAGCTACTGAAATTAAACCTCCATCGTGAAGAGGTAACAATTTAGGTTCATAATAATGTAAGGAATTTATCTTCATAAATATTTGTTTAAATTTCGAAAAAAGTAAAGATCTCTGAAACACTTTAGGTATTACATTTGGCTAATGAGTTGCTTTATTGAAATAAACAATACGCCATATCTTTATCGTTTTTATGACTTACAACATTGTATCATACATATCACCGTCCACTACTTTTTCTTACCTGGCTAAGGGTCAGTTTACAACGAGACGCGATGCGACGCGTCGTAGCGCGCACTTTGGAAGAAATATAGAACTTGTTTCCTAGGCAAAAATATACTAATTTCAGCGACAGCCCGCTTTGCCGCGCTGCGCAGCGATGCATAGCGAGGCGCAGCGGGCTCTTACTCTTTTTGTCTAGTGAAGAAGTTCTATATTTCTTTCACGTGCGCGCTATGTCGCGTCGCGTCGCGTCTCGGTGTGAACTGACCCTAAGGCGAAACCAAAAGAAAGATTATATGTTTTGCCGCTGTGTATGTTTGTATTTTCATCTGTTCCCTCATATCTTTAACAGCTATATCCATGACACCTTGAAAAATGAGGTATTGACTGTCAGCTAGTTAGGGTGACGTGGGTTCACAATTTGCAAAACAGTGCGTGTTTTTGAAAAATCACTGTTATTAAACTACTACAGTTTATTCCTCAAAAAATTTACATAAAAATCTTAAGGATTTTTTACAGACTCCCACAATAGCCAAAACACGAAAAATATAAATATAGTACAATAATAAATAAATAATAAAACACTGCGAAATATCGTCGAGCACGGCTCCAACCCTTCCTTCGCTCTCGACAAATATTTCACTGTGTTTTATTTATTATTTTTTTTGTATTAAATTTATAATTTTTTCTGTAGCCAAAACGGATAGATATTTAGATAATACATTTTGTTGGTATAATTTTCATATAAAAAGGTGATTGTATAAAATAGTAAGACGTATTATAAAGGCAAATTTAGGCAAATTTAGAGGTATGTTTGTGTTTTTTTTTCTATCGAGCCAAAAATGCTCAATCGTGTTTTGGCTATGGTGGGTGTCTGTAGAAAAATCCTTAAGATTTTTATGTAAATTTTTTGAGTAATAAACTGTAGTAGTTTAATAACAGCGATTTTTCAAAAACACGCACAGTATTGCAAATTGTGAACCCACGTCGCCTTAAAGGTTATGTAAAGTCACACTATCTAAACTTACGGTGGCGCCACCATAAAGTAATGAAGTGAAAATAAAAATAAAATAATGTAATCATACCATTTACATATATTGATTTTTTCAAGGGCTTTAAAAGTACATATTATTAGCGGATTCTCCCTACTGTGCTTGCATTAACTGGATAAACGTTCTTTTCAGCAAGAATTTTTCCGTAGTCGGGTTTTAGGCGATTCACCCCATTAATAAATCTAAAATCTCGTTCAAAATGGATGTGATCAATGACAAGTGACATTATTTTGTGACGTTTTATTCTCGTAACAGTACCAAATAATTTATTTTAGACCCAGGAAACTACCCAATTGGAGACTTGCATAAATTAGATAGGTTTTATCTGGCACAAGGAAATAAAATAAAGTCTGTTTATTTTTTATTTTATTCATATTGTCATTTATATATTCACCAGTAGGATCTCCAGTAGGTGTAGGTGCTGGGTGCGTAGTAGGTGTATGTCCTGAAAATAAAAGAAAATTTTAAGATTTTTCAAGTGGCCGTTATTACTACGGAGGTGTAGACAGGTACCTTCAAAAGCATTATCATCGCGCAAAATGGCCTCATGAAATTTATATAAAATGACTGTTGCATGACGTACTTAATGTCCGCTATGACGCAGCGTCACACAGCAGCCACTGATTATTCCATTGGCGTGAAGTAATGACAGTAATGGTATTGGCGGAAAACGAGATGGAATTTTTAATTACCGCCTACTTGAGTGTACTTTTGATGGGGTCATTTTTTGCGTTTGACTATGTATTTGTTGTTATAGCGGCTATAGTCAATAGTAATACAGAAATCGGTGAAAATTTGAAGTATCTAGTTAATGATCATTATAAAGATCTAGTTAAAACGCTGAAAAAACACTTTTTTTGTATGACGACCCCCTTTAATTGTTAACTTTTTTGTTGTTTTAGTATCTACTGTTATAGCAGCCACAGTAATACATAATCAGTGAAAATTTCAAGTGTCTAGCTATTACGGTTCAAGAGATAGAGCCCTGTGGCAGACGGACAGACAGACGGACAGACGGACAGACGGACAGACAGACGGACAGACGGACGGACGGACGGACGGACAGACGGACAGACAGCGGAGTCTCAGTAATAGGGTCCCGTTTGCACCTGTTGGGTACGGAACCCTAAAAATACCCCAACCTCAAACGCAGAGGAGGTCTCAATAAAACTATTTATTACCTTGGTACATATTGGTAGTTGTAGTAATATTTGGAGTAAACTGGATATCTGTAGTAGCTTTTCCACCAAATAGTGTTGTCAGTCTTGAGATCTGACTCCTCAGGCTTAGTAGGAATCTTCTCATCAGCTGCTACTGCGATCGGGGCCGGCTGTTCCAAAGGAGCCTTCTCTACTATGTCCGGTTTTATGGCCTTTTCTTTCACTACTAGAGTCAATTCTGGCTTGGCAGGAGCGCTTTCTGCAGGTGTAGCCACGTTGATTGGCTGAGGGAGCACTTCAGGTTTCAGTGGTTCTTCGATAGGGATGCCGTAGCACGCGGTAGCGATCGCCAGAATGGTTACGGCTTTGAATATCTGTTGAAAGTATTGATGCAGTTAGAAATGTAGATCAATTGATTTCTTTCTAAGTTAGACATAGACAAAATTGGATAAGAAATAAAATAAGACGAAATAATGTTCAGCCTGAAAATATGTTGAATGCATGTACTGGATACACCCATAAAGCTAAAATGCCCGTGCTATATTGAGAAATGATAATACCCATATTATGGATGTATTATATTTTTTTTTTCCTTATTATTCACGTCTTTGTATCTTACGGGGTAGACAGAGCCTAGGCTCGGTATTTCGGTCATTAGGCCCAGAAAAGGGAATCAAAATCAGACATCTTGTAAACCGAATTCTTTAAATTTCCTCCCATTCGCTAGATAGCCTTTTACATTTTGCGTAGGAGTGGCAGCTAGTACATTTTGTACTAGAATAAATGATAAAACTATTTAAATAAATAAAAATAAAATATGACCAGCGAAAGAACTCAAAATAGCACCATATTGATATAGTTTTCATCATCAGGGTCCAGGATGTTAAGTAAAAATAAGAATAAAATCTTACCATATTGTCTTTTCGAGAATAAAGTCCCATGGCTTATACAATACAGATGCTGCAAGACACTGCTGTCCATACTATATGGGTCCAATTTTATATCCTTAAAAGGATACTAATACGAAAGAGACAAGTATCTCACTGTCTTGCTCTATCGTTGTTCACCTGATATTGACAAAAGGACAGTCAAATAATTATATGGCAGCTGGTTTAATTTTATAGAACCCATGAACTGTTTTTATGACTGACAGTGTATATTTTTAAAATATCGCGCCCATTGGTTTTTTGGGCTATTATTAGATATGGAATGACATAGAAGGTTTCCATAAATTAACATTTAGTTAAGATACTTCTATCTGCAAAACAAAAACATCCTAAATATGGAGGAATGTGTCGTGTGTTGCGTAATTTTCGACATATTTTCTTTCAAACAAAGGTTCTTTAAATAATAAGGCATGATTTATACCGCAATCAGACATTTTTAGGGTTAAGTACCACAAATGGTAAAAACGGAACCCAATAAAGGATTACTCACTTGTCTGTCCGTCCGTCTGTTACAGCTAATTTGCTACGAAAATACTGGACCCATTGAGTTTTTAGGTACGAGTCAGTGACCCTAAGACGGACGTATAACGTAAAAAAATAATTTTTAAATAAGGGGCCGCTTATGTGCGGTAAATTAGACATTAAAAAAAGTTTTGTGAACTATACTGTGTAACATTTTAAATGAAAGAGCTTTTTATGATAATTTTAAATATATTTTCAAATATTTTTTTAGATCGATATTTTTGACGTTAATTAAGAATATAAATAATAAAAATACAATTCCCCTTTTATCTCCGGAACCACTGAGCCTAAAATTTAAAAAAGAACAAATAATGATTCTTTACAGATTTTAGAAAACCTATGAAAAGTACGGAACCCTCTTTACAAGAGTTTAACTTGCAATTGACCGGTTTATTTTTTTATGTAGAGCCTTCATAAGAATTATAATTTATATTACTCAAAATCTCACCTTTCAGTCTCTCATCTAATTCCGTCAAAAAGCGAGTGTGAGTCTTGTGGTGCTGATTTCTAGACGATTATGTGTAGAACGTATGATTGTCAAGGTGCTATGATTGATAAGACTTGCCATAGGTGTACCTTTTATTGTATGCTCCACTAGCCTATCTGCTCTGGTGAACTCATATTTCACCCCTAGGGGTGAAGACATGTGAGCTCGTGAATTCTCTGACAACCCCATAAATTAATTGCATTGGAAAGTATTTGCAAGCTTTAGTGGAGTCTGGCCTATACGTCTCAATATTTGTTTAAATATGACGTAATAATGTCGTTTAGTACCTACCTAATAGAATATAATGATTCCCAAACGAAAAATGTTTAGAGCCCAATTTAAAATTTACATTTCCAATCTTTTGCGACCTACGATGACTCAGACAGATCATACAAACAACATGTGAAACTTTCCAAAAACCCTCTCTTTGCGTCTAGAAGAAACTGCAGCTTTACAAAATATGTATGAATATACTAACAATCAGCATCACCAATTCATTTTTGAGTAAGTGCATTTAATGTCAGACATAACAAACACATCGTTCTCCCATAAAAATTTGTTGTTTAGGTTTTTATGTAGGTACCTACTTATTTGGACATTTGTCATACTTATTGTCATACGTGTATTTAAATTCTTATGCGATCTTCACCTTCATAGCTATGTACAAAATGATACAAAACGAAAAATAAAGAGAATAATTTTGTTACATACGACCAAAAGAAAAAAGAAAGATTATAATAACTCTTCTTCGAAAAAAAATCTTTCATTTATCTTTTGAGGGTTCCGTACAAAAATTAAAAAACGGAACCCTTATAGGATCACTCGTGCGTCTGTCTGTCACAGCCAATTTGCTCCGAATCTACTGGACCGAATCAGTGAAATTTGGAAGGATGGTGTAATCCTATGACCCAAAAACACATGTGCAAGTAAATAATTATTTTTTTAAAATAAGGGTCCTTTATGGGGGACAAATTAGAAAATTGAAAAAAAAAAGTTTTGCAAACCTTACTGTGTCATATATCAAATGAAAGGGCTCGTTATGAGGATCTCAAATATATTTTTGTTATAATTCTAAAATAGTTTTGATTTAATTCATGAAAGAAAACGAAAATTGACCATTCCCCCCCCCTCTCCCCCTCTGATCTCCGAAACTACTGAGCCTAAATTTTGAAAAAAATGCTGAATATAATTCTTGTTTGTATAGATTACAGGAAAACCTATAATAATTCAATCAATTGTACGGAACCCTCTCTACGCGAGTTTAACTCGCACTTAGCCGGTTTTATTTACAACTAAACAGTATAATCATATGTAAAGCAATAAACTAAAATAACTATTTAAATAAAAGTATTATATTATATTCTTTCTTGCGGTACCTACCTAAGTAATTTTATATAGTTGTAGTTAGATAGGTAAATACCTAAATATTTTCTCAAACATCCTACAGATAAATATAGCCGTTATTTAGTTTGATTCCACATAGCAATCGTATGGAAATTACCACGTTTATACGTAGGTACTCGTATAATCCGTTTTAAGGTGACTTTGGAAAAGGATCCGGAATGCTTATGGAGCATGGAGCACTGACGTTATTAGTTGCATTTTAATGCTCTAGACGAGATACGAGTTTGATCTTAAATCCTAAACATAATAATAATTACATAATATAATTATATTCATAAGTGCTTATTGTATAAAACGTGATCATTGATTTAAAATCAGAAGTCCAAACTTAAACTATGCCACACAGCATGGGAACGCAGTGTACTAGGTTTCAAGAGATTAGACTAAGTTCCAAACACAACACTTCGTTTCTTGACAGAAATCGTCGATGTGGGACGATAAGCTGCAAAGCTGAATTGGGATTGGGCAGGCCATATCAGCAGACGAGGTGGCAAAGCCGTTCCCAGAAAAAATACCTACCTACCTACAGTTGTAGATGTTCCTTTGTTCTTATAATTAGTAATTATATTCTTAAAGTATGATGTGGGGTTTTCCCATCGCATTGTCAGCCACCGAACCGCGAGTTTTAGCTAACTATATTCGCTAGCGACTGTAGAAAATTTTCTTTGGAATTCTGTACAGCGCCCCTAGCGGATAGTACAGGCACTAAAATACGTATACGACGAGTCCACGAGTCGCCTATCGTAGAGTTACGTTTTCTAAACTACTACACTTAAATAACTAGGACTAGGTATAGATGAGTTACGTATTTGACAGGTTTCATAGTAATTTACGTTAACCGCAAGTCACTGTGTGGTGAGACTAGGGTCTCACGATTTTGGTAGATGGCAAGAGTTGTACGTTATTCGAGTTTTAAATTGTATAGGTACAATTTAAAATTCGAATAACGTACAACTCTTGCCATCTACCAAAATCGTTAGTACACTATTTACTAAAATCCTTAGACAATAAGTTCAATACTTCAACTCATATTTTCTGATAAATAATAACGTATTGGTTAGTTAGATGGCGCTACTTCTCAAACACGTGCGGTGTGACTCTACCCGTGTGTACCGCAAACTCTATCACTAACTGATCGTGCGTGTTTTATTTAGAGGTCGCTACCTACTATAAGTAGTTTCAAGTTAAATTTTCTTTCCTTAAGACAAAGATAATATAATTACCACGTCTTCAGGTATCACAGAGTTGAAAAATAGGCACTTATCACAACATACATGAGCTAGAATAAAGCTAGTACACAGAATTTCTGAATTTTTAATGAATGAAAATACTGAAGTAGGTCCCACCAGGTAGGTGCCAGGTAGGTTTTATTAATCCCGTTTCCTACGTCTTAGAGTAGTTGGTTATGCTCTTAGACTTTTTAAATGCCAAATAAAAAGATTTTCTCGCCAAAATTTGTACACGAAAACATGATTTTCAATAAGAAAAGGAAACAGCAAGATAGTCAAAGTTTCTTGGAGTCAAATAAGAGTTAAATGTGTGTGAGATTAAAACAACTTTCTCCTACCGCAACGATAAGTCCGCGCTTAATTTTGACTCACACTTTGATTTAACAGACATTACGCTAACAAATTCACGGATAATATAACCTATGCTTGTATTTGTAAGGACTCAAGGCAAAATGTACAATTATAAATTTTGCATTTTCCTGATATCTAAAACAAGGATTCCTCTGTGTAAGGAAAACAGCGATTAAGTTTCAAATTGTTTTTATCTTTTCTTTAATTCTTACATCGCACGCGAACGTGCGCCAATGTCTAGTTAAATATATCGATATAATAGAATATTCATAAGACTTCACTTTAATAGGAATTCTCATTCATTTGAATGTAGGATTAGCGTAGAGCCTTGACTCTAGACTCTACGCTAATCCTACATTATCATCATCATCATCATCAGGTTTTTAAGTCTCCACTGCAGGAGCACGACCCTCTCTGTACTACCAGAGCCCTACTTATCCAGAGCAGTCAAAGGATTTGGCCTACACTCTCCACGCTGGCCAGACGGGTCGGAGTGATCTCATGGATGTTTATAAGCTTTGCGGAGCTTGTATTTCCTAAGTCGCTTTCTACGACATCCACGAGAAGACTTGGAGTGATCTTATTCTACTCCTAGTAATCCTACATTAGACTCATGCAATTCATCATGTCAGCACAGCACTGTTGTAGTTCCCGGTTTTTTAGCTACCTATACGAAATTGTAGGTACTTACTTTTTATGTATTTATTTTTTATATATGTATTCATTTTTTTATATATGTATTAATTTTTTTTTGTTCCGATGTTTTTCTGTCATCATCATTACAAGTATCAACAAACTGTTGATACTTGTAGTGATGATGACAGAAAAACATCAACAACAGTTTGTATTTGGAAGTTCAAAGTCGACGATAGAATTTAAATTGATATTGAATAGAAGCTACGTCATCCCAAATTATTCAACTGCTATTGGTGAGTGCTTAGGAACCATCCTAAGCACTTACCAAAAGCAGTTTTGTGGACACCAGTCCACATACGTTTTTCTAGGCTTTACCTATATTTGTTTACATAAGTAAATTTCTACTATTGCTAGATGCTGCATCCAGTTATTGCAAAACTTTTAAATTTCCTAGGGGCCGATCAAGGTCGCTTAATTCACAGAATAATCCTGACTTCCCTAAAGAGGGCAATATCTATCAAATTTAGAAAAGCAGAGAGAAAGAGCCAGACCCCTGGCTACGTGGTTGACAAATAACTGAAAAGATGCGAAAAACCTGACGATGACAACCCCTATACAATATTCTGACGTCAAGAAGGCATGACCTCACATGAACTGGGTATATGGTCGTTGCGAAACGCTAGTATCGGTAGTTTTTGAACAAAGAAAAAAAATAATTTAGATATAAATAAACATTTCACGTAATGTACACTATATTTATCGACGTGTAAAAGTGCCTGCAAAGGCCTACTTATTAAATAAATATTTGATTATGATTTGATTTAGATTTAGATTTTGAAACCACCACACACACAACCACATAGTATTACTATATTACAAAGGTCTATAATATAGTAATACTATAAGTAGACCTTTTTCATTGATGGAGAATGCATGTATCAGTAGATACTTACTTAGTTACTACTAACTCTATTTTTAGTACATCGTCTAAAAAAATTTAGTACACAATAGATGTAACCACATGAAGGACGTGACCGTGACATGAAATGGGTACACGCACATCATTTGAACCGTACGTGTTTATCGATCCTGCTGCCCATCTAGATGTGTTGCAATTGTAACACAGAATATGTACATGTTTGGACACGTAGTAGATTAAGATGATAATGCTGATCATATTGATATGTCATCAGAAGAGAGGGGATGAATGTAGGTTAAATATTTTGTATGATATCGGAGAATATTGAAAGAAAATGGATGGATTGATCAATCCATCCATATCAAACAAAATATCATATTATTATTATCATTTAGCTGCAGGAAGTTTCAAACTGCTAAAAGAGCTCGGAAGAGTAAGGATTCTAAAATTAACGGATGAAAACAGCCTTCTTCCAGAAAGTTACATGCGTAAGAACGATGAAGAGCAACTCAAACAATTACGTAGAAATGGAAATTGTGAACTTTTTAATATACCCCGGTGGTTAACATGTTAGACATGTAATGTATGTCCTACATAAAGGTACCATACCTAAACTGGTTATGTATGAGCTAGGTCCGGTCTGCTTTTACGAATTGGAGATACGGTCGGAAATTCACTGGATTCGAGAACATTCGAAGTATGCATGTGCAGCAACCGTACTCGTTAACTCATTTAGAGTACGAAGTAGTCGTGTCTATGATCTGTGGTTTACCTGCGTCAATTAACATTAAATTTGCGTGAGTATGCAGTGGTTTGACCTGTTGTACTTACTAATGATACCGAACGGAAGCTGGTTATTTAGTTACCAACAAAAACTGGATAGTCATTGTTTGCAGTTTGTGGTTTAGTTCTAAGGTCGATATTAAAGATACTGTTAGGTTCAGAGTAGAATCTTAATGTTTTAGCTTGGCTCAGCGGGGCATGTCTTCTTTTTTCAATGCGTTTTTTAGGGTTCCGTAGCTAAATGGCAAAAAACGGAACCCTTATAGATTCGTCATGTCTGTCTGTCTGTCTGTCCGTCCGTATGTCACAGCCACTTTTTTCCGAAACTATAAGAACTATACTGTTGAAACTTGGTAAGTAGATGTATTCTGTGAACAGCATTAGGATTTTCACACAAAAAAAAAAATAACAATAAGTTTTGGGGGTTCCCCATACTTAGAACTGAAACTATTTTTTTTATCAAACCCTTACGTGTGGGGTATCTATGGATAGGTCTTCAAAAATGATATTGAGGTCTCTAATATATTTTTTTTTCAAAACTGAATATTTTGCGCGAGAGACACTTCCAAAGTGGTAAAATGTTGGTCCCCACCTGTAACTTCTAAAATAAGAGAATGATAAAACTAAAAAATATATGTAATGTACATTACCATGCTAACTTCCACCGAAAATTGGTTTGAACGAGATCTAGTAAGTAGTTTTTTTAATACGTCATAAATCGTAAAATGTTACTTGCTGCTACGGAACCCTTCATGGGCGAGTCCGACTCGCACTTGGCCGCTTTTTTATCTTTTCAAATATTATCGTTGAGATATTTAAACTCACTTTGGGGTCAGTTTAATCAGTATGATTTGTCCTTGTCTGTCTATTTATTTTTTCGTCATTATTATTTATCTTTAACTTCCGTATAAATTTCGAAAGCCACGTAAGGCAATAGGTGACAAGTAAAATAGCTAGGCGGTTTGAAAAATATCTCAAGCGATTACCATAGCACCTTATGATATTTTCCTTCACTGGTATTTTTGACTTAAGGCCGTACCTAAATTTTCCGGGGTCCAGTGCTGCCCCCATTATAAATAAATCATTGCAATTAAAACGGAAACATCATTTAAAATTTTACTACTACCAAGTCCTAGATAACCCTTCAAAGTATTTTATGAACTACTGTTTACAGTTTAGAGTGAGAACGTTAAGCTTTACTACGCACATTTGCAAAAAACGGCCATTTTTGGCAAATGTGCGTAGAAAGCTAAACGTTCTCATTGTAAACTGTAAACAGTAGTTCATAAAATACTTTGAAGGGTTACCTAGGACTTGGTAGTTGCAAAATTTTAAATGATGTTTCCGTTTTCTTTGAAATGATTTATATAAAATGGGGGCAGCACTGGACCCCGGAAAATTCAAGTATTAAATTAAGAGAGCACAAACAGTGCGATTCTTTAAAAAATCCACAGTTTTAACAGGTTTTCATATAGTTAATGATATTTTCAATCTATTTTTCCTTAGTGTGATGTGATGTCATTTGTACATAATCGCAATGCAGATGTTGAAAATAGCTCAATGCCAAGTCATACTCATAGATCACTTCGTCACTGTCCGAGTCATTACTACCTCACTACTCTCAATTAATCAAATAAATTCCTTACCAGTCTTTAGCCGACAATTATCGTAATAAAGTCTTGGTACAAGTAGGTCTAGTCCTACACTAGTCCATCTACACCTACCTATCTTAGTCGATAGTTATCTCTACTCACTTTGTAATAGGTACACACAGATAATCATACATTATCACAAGATAGTGTCGCAATTGGAATGTGAATGGTCGCAATTGGGATGTGAACTGGTTAAAAATAAATTAATTTGTACTCTCAGTTTGTACTGTTAAGAAAATAAAAAGTCACAAAATAATGTCACTTGTCATTGATCACAACTATTTTGAACGTCATTTTAGATTTAATAATGCAGATAAACTAGAGACTATGACATTACAGTACGGTATTTCATACAAATCAAATTACAAAATCTTTGTTTTGACGTCCAGAAAAGTATTTGATTTGACTGGTCAAGTAATTTGTCATTGATCATATCCATTTTCAACGTTATTTGAAGAAAAACTGATATTAAGAGCACTAACTCCCAAAAAACTATGACGTCACTGTTGAGTATTTCATAAAAATCCCATAGGGAATGTTTGTTTTGCCATTTAGAAATATCTGTATCTGATTGGACTTGTTGGAATCTAGCGGATTGTAAATACTCTATTGTAGTAACTTATCTAAAACAATTCCTATGGTGCTCCACATTGCTGTCACACTATATAGTACTTAAAAATCTTCAAAATTAAAAAATATACTTATTATTGTAATATTGCTATAAGTATTATTATTATCATTCATAGTAACTTTATTACTATTAATTATTTTTATTTATAACAGTATTTTATTTTTAAGTTATAGTGCATTTTTATTTTGTTACAATATTTTTTTAAACATTTTACCAGCAGTGTGGGAGCACCATTATGGGGTAGACAGACGCTCTCAGGTTGCATGCAAACTCGCGACTAACAAGATTGTAACTGAGTGATTGTAACTGACAATAAACGAATTGAATTGAATTGTGGAAATATTTAACTGGAAATGGAACAAGATATACCTAGTGACAGGTTGGAGACATGCCTATTTAGAAGAATCCCCGGGTTTACGACTATTCCCTTGGACGACCTTAGGTACCTATACGATCTGCATGGGAGGATTGGAAAGCATTTGTCATCCTATGTTTTTACTTAGCTCCTACGGCAACATAGAAATACATGTGTGATTAATTTGGGCAAAATACTTGAAAACATATTTTTTCTTTTCTCTGCGAAACAATAAATGACGAAGATACAGCGAATTGAATTTTCGCATGACGTCACGCTTTCATACGATTTTTTACACATCGGTGACGTCACAAGCCCCCACTCCGGAACTTAGATACTCTGTATCTTTGTGAATTTTTACTTTTTTGATAAAGTAAAAAATATGGGTACATTATTTTTTGATAATCTAAGTAACGGACTAATTAGAATAATACTTTTCTGACCCAGTCATCATCCCTATTAGCATATACTGGTTGGAAAAAAATACTGGTCACGTACGAGTCGGACACGTACCTCCGTACAATGTTTTATAACGCTGAAAAAAGACACGTTTTTTGTATGACGACCCATTTAATTTTTAACTTTATTATTTTTTAGTATTTTTTGTTATATAGCGGCCACAGTAATACATAATCGCTAAACATTTCAAGTACCTACCTATCTAGCTAATGCCATCATAAAGATCTAGTTAAAAACACTGAAAAAAAAACACGTTTCTTGTATGACGAACCCCTTTCATTTTAATTATCTTATTTTTAGTACCTATTTGATGTTTTAGCGGCCACAGTAATATCGGTGTAAATTTAAAGTGTCTGGCTATTAAGGTTCAAGAGATAGAGCCATGTGACAGACGGATGGATACACGGACAGACAGCGGAGTCTCAGTAATAGGGTCCCGTTTGCACCCTTTGAGTACAGAACCCTAAAAAAATATATTAAAATTAATAAACTGCAATGGGTGTGTCCGTTTATCTGTTAACATTCTCTCACCAACATGTACGCAATTCGGCAGCATGGCATTTTGCCGGCCGCCGTCCTTGGACTGCATTCTATATGCGTGCGTTACATAAACATTTTACATTTGTAAGAATGTTGTAATACTGTCAAACAACGCACTCGCCGGGAAACCGGCTGCAATGCTGCTAATCGTGATAAGCTGCTTCGTGGATTTATTAATTATATCTATCAATCGGCCTAGGTATCGCTATGATTTACTCAATTATCAAATATTACGCAGAAGTCGTTATGATAAAACCAAAATCTACCAAGATATGTTTTCTTTTGTGGGGTCTCATGTAGTGTGGTATACTCGTTGCTAGATATGTAGATATTTTATATTATCGTCGTGTGGTCTCAGGCAGAGGAGAATGGGAACACTTCAAGTCTTCCCGTGGATGTCATAGAAGGCAACTTAGGAAACACAAGCTAAACAAAGCTTATATAAACATCAATGATACCTCTCCAACCCGTCTGGCCAGCGTGGAGAATTTAGGCCAAATCCTATGACTGCTCTATATGGCAAAGGTAGTAGCAGGCCTGTGTCACTCCCCGGCTAGGTATCGAAAATGTACCTACATTTTTACTATGCGCGCAGGCGGGCCCCTCCGGGTGGTAAATTCAGTTATACAAATCGTTTGTCCAGAGTATTAAGAATGAAATTGTCTTGCAATGGATGTCTAGGTATCTATACAAAAAGGTGCTGAGTTCTGACGTGAGCTAAATTAAACCATATCGCTAGCCACATTGAGTAGATATTTCTTTAAATTTCTTTGCTGGGTGAGACTTCTGTACGTTAGTTTTATTTATTCTGTGGTAGTACAGAGAGTGGAGACTCCTGATGATGATGATGTATTTTAAATGCTAACAGAAGGAAATTATGGGAATGGAGTTTATTTACCTAGTATGTAGCATAGTTATAATTTTTAGGGTTCTGTACCCAAAGGGTGCAAATGGGACCCTATTACTGAGACTCCGCTGTCTGTCTGTCTGTCCGTCTGTCACAGGGCTCTATCTCTTGAACCGTTATAGCTAGACACTTAAAATTTTCGCCGATTATGTATTACTGTGGCCGCTATAACAACAAATACAAAAAATAAAAAAGTTAAAAATTAAAGGGGGTCTTCATACAAGAAACGTGTTTTTTTCAGCGTTTTTAACTCGATCTTTATAATGGCATTAACAATAGATTATATAGTAGAATAATAATAGATTAGATACTTGCATTTTTCACCAATGATGTATTACTATAACCAGTATAACAAAAAATACTAAAAAAAAAGAGATAAAATAAAAAATTAAAGGGGGTCGTCATACAAGAAACGTGTTTCTTCAGTGTTTTAAAACATTGTACGGTGGTACGGAACCCTTCATGTACGAGTCCGACTCACACTTGCCCGTTTATTAAAGACTATCCTAATTACGATAGCGAAGCGTCTCAGTTTCGAGATTGGCCAAAAATGTTTTTGTCTGTCAGTTTGTCGGTTTGTTCTCGCCTACAGGTGATTTTTTGGCGGTTCACATTTTGGAATTTTTTTAAAATGGCGGAGATATGGGGGTTTTAAACTTTAAAATAATCGTATTTCAGCCATTTCGAAAAAAATACAAATACTTAAGTTATAAGAGCCACTAGTCTATTAAATTAGCGGTAAAGACTTCTAAATCTAGACTAATATAATAAACGGGCAAGTGCGAGTCGGACTCGTACATGAAGGGTTCCGTACCACCGTACAATGTTTTAAAACGCTGAAGAAACACGTTTATTGTATGACGACCCGCTTTAATTATTAACTTTATTTTATTTTTAGTATTTGTTGTTATTGTGGTCATAGTAATACATAATTGGTGAAAATTTCAAGTATCTAGTTAATGCCATTATGAAGATCAAGTTAAAAACGCCGAAAAACACGTTTCTTGTATGACGGCCCCCTTTAATTTTTAACTATTTTTTATTTTTAGTATTTGTTGTTATATCCGCCACAGTAATACATAATCGGTGAAAATTTCAAGTGTCTAGCTATTACCGTTCAAGAGGTAGAGCCCTGTGACTGACGGACAGACAGCAGAGTCTCAGTAATAGGGTCCCGTTTGCACCCTTCGGGTACGTAACCCTAATAAAAGAGAAAAGATTTTAATGTTTGTGGGTTTATGTGTTTGTTTGTAATGGATAAACTCAAAAACTACTGATCCGATTGTAAAAGTTCTTTTACCTGCTATAAATAGCTAAATTATCAGCGAGTAACAAAGGCTATATTTTTCTTTTAAAACGCGGGCAACGCTGCGGGATACAGCTAGTGATAAATAAATAAAAACTTTAAAATTGCATACCTACTTACGACAGCTCACCGAACACATGACATTTTCAAGACGGAGAACTTTGTTGATATTTTTACCCTATAGGTAAACTATATGTCTAGAAATTCCTTTGCTGGGGAAACTGTACGTTCCATTTTACCTACATAGCTACGTAGTATAAAATAAGGAAATATTGGAGAGCAGTGCAGTGCATTAAATTGCATCCTGTATCTTCCTTATCTTGAGTCTATATTTAATAAATACTAGCTGACCCGGCAAAATTTGTTTCGCCCGTTCCCGTTCCTATTCCCATATTTTCTCACCGTTTAAACCTTCCCTGGACTACGACAAACATTTCAAGACCAAAATTAGCCAAATCGGTTCAGCCGTTCTCGACTTTTAAGCAGACTAACGAACAGCAATTCATTTTTATTTATATAGATTAAAGATACAGATATAATATCACGCTTTATCCCTAACAAGGCAGACAGAGCCAGCAGCAAGGCCCAGGCCACTTTTAGCATGGGTGGGCATGAAGGTGGGTAAAGGAAATCATAATAGACACGGGTTGCTAACCGCATCGCCTATTGATATGATTTAGATTCTTGCCAATTCCCTCGATTAGCTTTTACGTTCTGCGCGGGAAAAACATGAAATGTCCCTACCACCTGAAGCAGGTGTTCTTGTACTGTAATTCTTCTTCAATATTAAAAAAAAACATTTAATGTTTTTTCAATATTGAAGAAGAATTAATATTCTAAGTCCTTGAAAAAGATATTTAAAGACCTGAGGACCTACTTTGTATAATACATATCTACTCATAATACATACTACGTGCATAAATACATACTCACGGACCACGGTCGACCTCGGTCGACGGCGCAGTGAACCTTCTAGAACAAGGGTCAACAACCGCCCGGTGCACCGTCTCTTGGCATATAACATATACGTACTCGTATATCTCCTTTTATTTTCTCCGTTTCAGCACAATGAAGGTCGTGCAACAATGCTACCTTTAATTATAAGGTCCTTTGTGCTATATCTATAACTACCAATAATGAAAACCAATTATAAAGGAATCTAAAATAAAATATTTAAATGAGCACTATATTACTTGGGAAACTAAGTAAACAACCTCTATAAATATAGCCAATTATTAAGGCCGTACCTAAATTTTCCGGGGTCCAGTGCTGCCCCCATTTTAAATAAATCATTTCAAAGAAAACGGAGACATCATTTAAAATTTTGCAACTACCAAGTTCTAGATAACCCTTCAAAGTATTTTATGAACTACTGTTTAAAGTTTATCATTAGAATGTTAAGCTTTACTACGCACATTTGCTAAAAGTGGCCGTTTTTCGCAAATGTGCGTAGTAAAGCTTAACGTTCTCACTTTAAACTGTAAACAGTAGTTCATAAAATACTTTGAAGGGTTATCTAGGACTTGGTAGTTGCAAAATTTTAAGTAATGTCTCCGTTTTCTTTGAAATGATTTATTTTAAATGGGGGCAGCACTGGACCCCGGAAAATTTGGGTACGGCCTTAACATAAATGGAAAACATAATAACTAATGTAAAATATAGGAACAAAAACTATGAATTTCCTTGTATAGTATGGTATATAATATATCTTCTAAGTATTTTTATGTGCAAATTTATTGAAATATGAAAATAAATGATACATGAAAATAATTTTAATGGTACTAATTTATTTATCAATTTATGTAAACGGAAAATGTACCCATACACAAAATACCTAAAAAAAAAAAGGTGTACAAAGGCACTATACCTACCTCAGAGATCTCTTCCAGTAGGAAATTATTAAAAATTAAATTAAAAGACAATGTTTATAGTAATAAAAAAAATAGGTATACGCAAGAAAAAAACAAGATGCTCTTAAAATATGGTGCTGGCGCAGGATGGAAAGCAGAAGCTGGGTTGAAGAAATTTCTAATGAGGAGATTCTGAAGAGAGTAGGAGAGAATACGTGCATTCTAGACCTATTAGAGAAAAGGCGAGGAATGTTAGGCCATCTGATACGACACGACGATTTCATAAACACGATCATTGAAGGAAATATAGAAGGGAAAAGAGGACCAGGAAAACCGAGACATAGCTACATGAAACAGATAAAGGAGTCGTTACTCGTAAATGTCGTGTGGTACAGTTTATACTCCACCAACAAGAGCATAGCTCTTAAATATAGATAAAATAAGGAATATACATATAGTTTTAAATATTTTTCGGTGTCATATCTAAGCAGAAGCCATTTTCCTTCTGATTTGCTATTGTTTGCAGAACGAACTCTACCTGTGTCTTCTTCTTATAGTGCTTTCCCGCTTGTATCCTCAGCTGTGCTGGTTCAGAGCCCGGGGTGTGCTTCCCCTCTTTTTCTTCTCCAAATAAAATATGCATGTCAATGGTCACCCAAGGTTGCCAAAAACCTTGCTAAATGGAGAAGTAATAATAGACAAAACAGTAATAATTTGAAGAACTCTACCTTAGTATTGTATAGGTTTCATCACAATATTTTCTCCCTATAAGTATGCCATTTGTTAAAAGTATATTTTTACCTTAGAACAATAAATTTTGATAAATAAAATAAATAAAGATACCTGACAGAAGTGATAGTATGATTAGAATAATACCTACTTATGTAAAATTTTCTACTTAATTGTATAAAATAAATATGCTTGTTGGTAGATCAGACAGAATTACTAATAATGCCTGCCGTTTCTTTATCCTACATATTTTGGCGATGTAATACATTACATGTTACATAACTAGGATAAGCCATTAATCAGACTAAAAATACTTAGTCTCATACAAACTTACTTTTTATGTCTGATTAAGCAAGTAAGAGTTTAAAATAGTCCATAGAATGTCGCAACTAAATAGGTCAAAAAGTATTTTTAGTGGCAAACAGTGTGCCTATGGCTTGCCTAGTGTTTGGTTGGGTTTTTGTTGACGGTACACAAATTCGTTATTGGTCCCGGTTGCTGTCGCTAGATGGAGTGGTTTATGGGTACTCTTCCTCTTCTTATCGACTTGTTATTCTGTTTGTTCTCAGTAGTCCCTTTAGTGGTTCCTTTGGAGGAACTACTGAGACCGTTTTTTCTCAGTAGTCCCTTTAGTGATTTGTTAAGAGGAACTACTGAGCTTTTTTTGTCTCTAAAGTTCCTTTAAAGGTACTAAAGGAACTACTGAGGCCGTTTGTTCTCAGTAGTCCCTTGAGTGGTTTGTTTACAGGAACCACTGTACCTTTTTCGTCTCTGTAGTTCCTCAATTGTACTTAAGGAACTACTGAGACGACGAAGTTACTTTGTCAAAGACAAAAGAGATTCTGTGCTATTTATATTATACAAAACATTAAAAACTCATTTGACAGACACACACAGACTTTGGGAATATACGAATTGACCAACACTGTTATTTTTCGAGCCGCCTAAAGGCATCTGACGTAGTTCGAATCAATGACTGTCATCTAGCGACAACAGTCATTATTACACACTAGTGAAATAGTGTGCAGGTTTCCTCATGTTGTTTCCTCCACTGGAAACACGTAGTGAGCATGGGTAGTACAAACTCTTAACAAACTAATCATCTCCTTTTCCTGAAAAATTTTACGGCCGGCCGCCTGCTGACCAACCCTCCTTGAGAATGCATTTGTGCAAAAAGTTTTATTAGATATTAGATACTAACCCACACGCAAAGAAAACCTTGTGTTTGGTAGGAAAACTTACTAAACCTAGCTCTTATGTTCGTTGCACGAGTATGCTATTTCCGACTAGATAAATATTTATGTACCTTCTTGAAAGTAGACTTAGGACATCACAAATAAGCTACTCGTACAGGCACTTAACATAATCCGTATGTAGGTAAGTAAATAACCACTTACCTACATACAAATTTCCAAAGCATCAAGCCTATGTGGCGAACAAAACCTAGCATAAATGAAATAGTATGTCATTATAACGTTCTTTAAGCATCTAATAAAAAACAATGAGTAGGTTTTTGATCATATATTGGTACATAACTAATAAATTAATTATTTACTATTTCAGTTACAGAAGGCGTTGGCTTTGGAATTTCAAATAGAGTTTGCTAATTAATTTTTCAAAACACAGGTCTTATGCATTTTAATTTAGACGCAGGAGTGTACAGAAGGTTAAACACTTATGAGTACCCACTCGTATTAGGAAATAAAAATAAAAATTTAGTTAGTTTATTTTTTTTACCCAAATAAACAAAACAAGGCTTCGAAAAGCTTTATTGTAAGAGAACTAGATTCAAATTGATTTAGTATTATGCAAGTACTCTCTATTTATTTGGGACGGACTTTGATAGCTACTTGTTATTTCTATTTTATTCACAATCCGCAACTGTTTCATATTCGTGCGTGCTGTTAGCAAAAAATAACTTATTTAAACTGACGGTTACCTACTTATTTGGCAATACATCTGGAAAACAATGTAAGGGTCAGTGACTTTCAATTTTGCAAAGTCCTTACCCTTTACACCATTTTTTGATTCAAGATAATTAATTCGTTGCTACTCGGTTACTGTTGTATGTCTGAAAATAGCCGGCGAAGCGGGAGGTCAACGTTGCCAAACATAAACAAGTCAGTTTTACACAATGTATAAATGCACTCTACAGGCCACAAGAAACTAATCATTTTTCTGACGATGAGTTTAAGTCGTATTGAACCACAGAGTACTTTTGTATATACTATTGAACTGACAGAGAACATGTGTAATTCAGTCGTTTATTATAATTTTGGAAAGCGCTGGACGCAGGCCGCTCTAGATCGGTTATTTTGGAAATCCTTGGAAGAGGCCTATGTCCAGCAGTGGACCTTATGCGGCTGAAATGATGATGATGATTATAATTTTGCACAATGCTGACTTAGTTTATGCATTTTATAATATAATTTAATAGATTTTTAAGTATATTGTTACGTTATTTTAATTTAACTACTCTGTCTGTCGAAGCAGTTGGTGGCACTGTCTAGGTATAAAAATAGGAGGAATTATAAACGACTGCTGATAAATTTTAAATCCATAGGTTCGGTTATAATTTTTTGACTCTACTTGTTAGTCTCAAACTAACTACTATACGGCATGCGTCAAATGTTCATGATAAGTGAATAAAGTCATTGTAATGTACTTAGTTAATTAAAGATTAAATACCTCACAACTAATTGAATATTAATGATCCTGAGGACTTTGTACTACCTGACACAATTAATGTAAGTTAAGTTATTCGATCGTATAATAATTAAAAGAACAATGCGTGGATTACTAAAGTGATGAAATCGCCTAATTACAATATAATTGTACATGTTTTTGTTTGCTTTGGGCGCAAGGACGTAGGTTCTATATGCTCATCGCTCTTTCCGCTCCAAATTAATTTGATTTTATCGAGGATGATTTCATAAAAAGGAATGTGCGCAGGAATTGCATAATTTAATTCCCCCTGCACCATTCCACCACCGGACAACACGACGTGGACAGGGACTTCACCCATTTGTGATTGATATTCCTCCTCATCGTACCTCTCGTTTCGCCTCCTCCTTCATTGTGCGAACCGCTAAGATGTGGAATTCCCTCCCTGCGTCGATGTTTGGCATACGTATGATTTAGGGATTTTCAAGGCAAGAGTGAATAGGCATTTTTTGAGCCTGCGTGTACCAAAAAAAAAAGGTATCTTCATTCTTTTTTGTGCAATTATTACAATATTATATAATAATGTTATGTAGATATGGAACATAGATTTTTTCATCTTATTTGATGTAATTTATTTATTTATTAAAACTTTATTGATCCACAATAATAATTGTTTACAATTAGCGGACTTAACGCTAATAGCGTTCTCTCCCAGTCAACCATACGGAATAAATGAAAAATATATTTTTAAATAAAAAATCATCTTTTTAAATTATGTCGAAGATAGTACTTCCAGTATCAGTAAGTATAATTTCTTTTCTTCACAGATTTTCTATTTCAGTAATTGTTTAGTAAGAATAATGTATTTTGTACGATTTTTTTAAAAATTCGCGCCGTCCCACCCGTTCTCTCGCACGTCCGTAGTTATCGGTGTGAACTCAAGCTCGCTAATGCTTCGCTTACGAGTAGTATTTATAGCTTCATTTATCCTTAGCAAAGCTATTTCAGTGAAATATATATATAACGTCCATATATAACGCTATAGCAAACATCCCCCTTTTCCTCCTCCACTCCCCCTTTTGGAATTATTTTTGCAACATCTTATATAGAATAAAGTCCTAAGTGTGCCTCTCAAATTTGATTGGATTCCGTCAATAAATAACGCCACAGTAAAAGTCCCCCTATTTCTCCCCTTTTTGTCTCCTCTCGAATTTTCATCAAAATCGATTGAACTGAATCGTTTCGCTCGCTCAGGCGTAATATATATATCCGTATAAGTACAAGTAATAAATATCCATTGCATGTTACGGACACATCAAATATATACCGGTCTTTGTTATAGTCTATGCAATTGGTGCTGATGGGGTAAGAAAGTACCAGTCTCTATTAGTTACTCTTTGGCTGGTATTTGCACCTGAATTTGTCTTTTAGTGGTATCCAACTCAAATAAATCCTGGTTATCAATATATTTTCATATACACCCTCCGATCTGATTATGTTGTAATGATACCATCTTTCGTGCTGACCTGGAAGCAAGGAAAAAAATAAAGAATGTACCAGCTGCTTCTCCTCTCTTGCAAATCGTAAAAATTATGAGAACGGACGTTATGTTTGAGAAAGTTACAAATAGGTGTCTAAAATAGGCCATCCGTCGTCACTAATTCTGATTTCTATATTCTATATCTATATTCTTTCCTGGTTCTTACGAACGGCCGCAAATGATAAGGACGTAACGTGTATGATGCTTTACGATCAAATATAGACAATTAACTCCTGAACTATTATTATACAAGGTCATTTTTAATTAAGTACAAATATTTTAAGTGGTGATTTAAATTTTAACAACTTTCAAATAAATGCGTCAATATCGAAATACGAACAAAAGCACTTCCTATACAAATCGAAGTAGTCACGTGATATAATTACTATGGGAAGTTTTTTTTTCCTACTTCGATAAACATAAATTGAGAAAAGTTGTTCATAATGATGTAGTGAATCACCCCATTAAATATTTGTACTTAATTAAAAATAACTTTGTTTATGAGCCAAAGAAGCGCATGGTGCTCAAAGCTTCGTTTCCCTTTATGTTGTCTGCAAAAGTCAACTTCCTTTTAGAATAAAACTTTCTTCACTCCCAAACAGGTCTAAGCCTTTCTGTATAGAATAGAAACCTCGCGTTGGGTTTGTAGAAAGCCACGGTGCCACACTTGAGCAATTTCAACGGCGACCGGAGAAGAGACTGTTTTCAAAAGTACGATGAGGCAGTTGAAAGCGAAATTATTTTAGTTGGTTATATTTTTGATTTTCGTCTTTTATCTTAAATGACTTCAAAAATATTTATCCTTAATTATAAAAAAAATAGATTCTCATAATCCCTTTCATTTGATATATCACACGATATAGTTTGTTTTACATTATTTTTTTTAAATTTCTAATTTACCGGTCGAAAGCGGCCTTCTTCATGTTTAAAATTCATTACATATGTATACCAAATTAAAACTCAATCGGTTCAGAAGTTTCGAAGCAAACTGCCTGCGACAGGCGGACGGACATCCGATTTTTCCTTATGGAACCCTAAAAACCCAATCTCATAAAAGTCTTGAATACTTTACTGCAGGCTGTATACTCATTAGTAACTAAGAATGCTCACAATCAATTCACGTTTCAGGCAAATAGACTAATTCAAAACTTCATATATCAATTTAGGAGTTATGGTGACACAATTAAACACAAAGATATGCCCAATTTACGAGTATGTGTAACACCCCTAATTTTGCGTCGCGGGCCAAACCGGTAGTTTAATCTATGTACTAAAAACAAAGACGAGTTTAACATTGAAAAAATAAGTTCCGGATATTTGATATTAGAGGCGAGATACGGAAGCACGTGTAGGAATTTATTTATTAGGCCTGCCATTACCTTAACTACGGACTGCGGACAAAAATATCAAAAATCCTGGACATATCAGAGAAATAAAGAATTTTACGTAGACGTGCTTGAAAAAAAAATCGCGTTAGGGCCATACCTGGGGGCGGAGGGATGCGGGGTACGGCGGGGAGCTAAGAACCCTGCCCGTACCCTCCCCGGACGCCCTTCACACTAGGACAAATAAGGGAAAATCCGGACGGATGGCAGGCCTAGAGCCCACATCGCTGCTGATAGATATGGAATTTTTATTCTGTGTTCTTCTTGTCGATTTGTTTTTCACCAATTTTTATTTATTGAAAATATAATATTTACAGAGAGCCGGTTGTTTTAGAACAATCGTGGCTCAATTTGGAGTCAAGTAGAGCGTTACTCGACTACCTAAGGAAAGTAATGTTTTTTTTAAGAGTAGTAAGTAAGTTACTACTTAAAAAATATTATTTTCCTTATACATATAAGCTAATAATAAACTTCAGGGCGCGCAAAGTAATACAAGCTTGTTGGAAGCGTTGACTTGCGAAAACACTTTATTTACATAATTAAAGCAGTGTTTTCGCAGCCTTTACCTTCATTATATTTAGTCAGGTAGGACATGAGGAACTAGTTACCCGTGTTTTAAGTTGTATAATAGACTCATTATTTATTGAAGTCCAGTGCTTATAAAATTTAAATGTACGTACACACACAGACCGGCAGCTCAGATCTATATATATATAAAAGCGAAAATTTAAATGTACGTACACACACAGACCGACAGCCAGATCTATATATACAGGATTCAGTCCATCTTACTGAACAACTTTCCCCAAGGAACATAAATCGAAATATGAAAATAATTTTAGGCCGCAGCTGATCCGAATTGATATGGAAACCCAAAAATTTTTTCATATTTCGATATATGTTCCTTGGGGAAAGTTGTTCAGTATCATGGACTGAATTCACCTTTAAAATAGTTTCACTATATTTTGTTAGACGTTAAATAAAAGCGAAAATCACTCTCACTCATTATGAAATCTCGAAAACTACTCAGCCAATGAAGATGAAATTTGGCAGGAAGGTAGATTGTGACTAGGAAACGTCCGCTAAGAAAGGATTTTCGGAAATTCTTTTCCTAAGAGGGTGAAATAGGAGTTGGCAGTTTGTATGAAACTTCGTAATTTTAAAAGTGAGACACATACAATTTTTAATATATTTTAGTAGTTAGTATAAAATAATAATACATTTATTAGAAAAATCTAATCCCTAAATCCTAAATCCCTTTTTCACCCCTATAGGGATTGCAAGTTTGTATGAATCTTCGTCATTTTCGAGGCGAGACACATGACATTTTTGAATTAGTGGTTAGTAAAAAATAATAATACATTAATTGGATTTTAATAAATTGCAACCCCAGTTTTAAAAAAAACAATCTAATTTGTTTAGTCTACGCGGGCGAAGCCGCGGGCAAAAGCTAGTACATCTATATACTTAATGATATTCATCAGCAAGTTTACTTAATAAAAATGCGCAGCTAAATGTAGATGTTTTTAAAAGTCATCTGTTTTCTGTTCCGATTGTGGAACAAACATACCGGTTAGACTCTACGAAATGCGAATCAAAATTGGACTTTGGCCGACCTTGTGGGAGGGACCGCAAGCAACGTTTTACGACCGGACCGGTTTCATAACGTACAATTCTGCAATTTAGTTCTCTTCGATTGGATTCTGTATGACTTCTACATATATCTTACATAGAGATAGGTACTCGTACAAATAACTTGTGATCAAGTGTTTTGATGAAGTCGTTCACGCGTTCAAATCGCTCAATACTGGATGCATAAAAAAGTAAGTCAGCACGGTGGTGCTTCTAAAAAGTAGGCCTAAAGGACGATGACCTCAACATGCGAGTCGTATATATACTTACTAGCGAATACTTCTGTGATCGATACATATTTTTCGTATGATCTCAGACCGACCAGTGTTTATCCTGATCATGCGAAAAGTAGAGAGATTTGTCAAGGTAATAAGAGTCTCCATAAAAAAATCAGACTTTTCCATACAACTAGCTTTTATTTTGAAACGACATGTTAGTATTTGGCAAAATTATGTAATTTCAAAGAAATTTCACATATAACTGGTTTTCAAAGTCAAAATATGAACTTGAAGGAGAATATAGCGTATCATATTATATTTGACCATCAGTATGAAAAACTTCTACACCCTTATATTTTCTTTCAAGTTTATATTTCGACTGTCAAAAACTAGTTATATGCGTAGATATATGCAATTTAATTGAAATTACACAATACTGGCGAAATCTGACATGCCATTTTAAAATAAAAGCTACTACGTTTGAAAAATTTAAATGGAAAGGTCTAGGGTAAGGGACTCTTAAATATTTTGCGATAACAGCCGAGCCCAACAGTTGTAAGTATTTGAAACGTTATAAAAGGTGTAAATCTGTAACCTTGTCATATTTTCGAACGTACCTATACTGATCATAATGAACTTTCCCCAAGGAACATACATATAGATCTAAATATGAAAATAAAAATGGATTTCATATATGAATAAAACTGCCAATCAGCTGATAGATTTAGTATGGGAAGTCCAATTTTTTTTTATATTTCGATCTGTGTTCGTTGGGGAAAGTTATTCATTATGATCAGTATAGGCACAGAATAAATAATACTAACGTACAGAAGCCTCACTCAGCAAAGAAATTCAAAGAAATATGTACTCAATGCGTCTAGCGATATGGTTTAATTTAGCTGACGTCGGAACCCAGCACCTTTTCGTATAGATACCTAGACATTCATTGCAAGCCAATTTCATTCTTATTACTCTGGACAAACGATTCGTATAACTGATTTTATCACCCGGAGGGGCCGCCTGCGCGCATAGCACCGCATATTAATAATGTAGGTACATTTTCGATACCTAAACGGGAAGTGATACAGGCCTGGTATACGTTTGAGAATATGGCAAGGTTACAGAATTACACCTTGCATACATGACACGTAATGTATTTGATTTATTAAAGTGTAGAAGTGCCTGCAAAGGCCTAATCACTGAGTAAACACTTGATTCCTTATTCCTTGAAGGTGAGTAAAAAGTAAATACAACAAAGTAAATGATTAAAACAGAAAACTACTTCACAGTGACAAATAAACATTATTTTACTTACTTATGTATTTATTCATGAAAACTGTTTTATTCCATAGTCCTCAAACAGTTGCCAGATTTAATGCTTATAGTTTATTAAGTCCCATTGGAATAAACACGTTTTTAGGGTTCCGTACAAAAAATGAAAAAACGGAACCCTTATAGGATCACTCGTGCGTCTGTCTGTCCGTCCGTCTGTCACAGCCAATTTGCTCCGAATGTACTGGACCAAATCAGGTGAAATTTGGTGGAATGTTGTGATCCTATGACCCAAACACATATGTGCAATGTAAATAAATATTTTTTTAAATAAGGGTCATTTTCGGAGGACAAATTAGGAAATTAAAAAAAAATGTTTTGCAAACCTTACTGTGTCATATCATATATCAAATTAAAGGGCTTGTTATAAGGATTTCAAATATATTTTTGTTATTATTGTAAAATGAATAGTTAAAATTTTATTTATGAAAGAAGACGAAAATTGACCATTCCCCCCCCCTGATCTCCGAAACTACTGAGCCTAAAATTTTGAAAAAAATACAAAATATAGTTCATTGCTTGTAGATTACAGGAAAACCTATAAGAATTCAATCAATTGTACGGAACCCTCTCCACGCGAGTTTAACTCGCACTTGGCCGGTTTATTCTACAGTGTTTCTAGGAAAGAGCTAGCAATAATTAAAGTACAAGTTGTTATTGTATGTCTTACGAATAACATCGTATAATTATAATACGAATAACTTTTACTAAGAGAATAGTTAATCGCAAAAAAAACCACCATTCTCCGTAGTAAATTCAATACCTACTGCGTCAAAAAATTTATGTATGGATGTAAGTAGGTATATCGACACATTGTTAAGTCAAATTATAATCCATAGTTACTGCGGTTACTGCGTATTAAACAGTTTGCGTTTATTTGCCTCATTTGCCTTTATTGTAACTCCAATCGATCATGAAAAATATTTACTTCCTACATCTGCGCAAAATTGGATAACTAAATACATATGATTATTTTTTTATGGACAAGCGTTTGCAAAGTGCGTTCCGGTTGTACCTACTAAAAAAACATTAGTTTATGAAAACAACATCTGAGCAAAATTGGATAAGTAAGTAAATACATATGTTTAATTAGTTTTCATGGACAAGCGTTTTTAAAGTGCATTCTGGTTTGTATCTACTATATTCTAGGCAAAATATACTTACACTACTAAAAACTAGCTAGGTTTTCGTATGAATGCAATTCATCATCATCAGGTCTTTCTAGTCTCCACTGCAGGAGCACGACCCCCTCTGTACTACCAGAGCCATACTTGGCCAGAGCAGTCAGGGGATTTGGCCTACACTCTCTACGCTGGCCAGAAGCTTTGTTTAGCTTGTCCTAAGTCGCCTTCTACGACATCCACGATAAAACTTAAATAGTCCTATTCTACTCTGCCGGAAAATGGAAACCACACGGCAGTGGCGGATTTACAAATTTGCCGCTAGTAGGCTATTCAATTTTTGCCGCCCCTACTAACCTTTGAAATTCAATACGTTAGTTTAGTTCACAATCATATTAATTACATTTATTCTGAAATTGCAACTTTATGATTTGTGTTCTATCGTCCTCATTACATCGGCTTTTTCCCGTTATTAGTATGATTGTAAACTAGGTGATAGTTCTGTCAGTTACTAGATTATTTTTGCAACCCACTATGTAGTGACGAGTATACTGTTGACCTAAAAACAGCAGCATGTACTAATCATAAGGTGGGGAAAGGCGCCGCAACCCAAAAACTACTACGCAAATACATACGTACCTAGTAGAAAATAAATATTTAAATGTTGAAACATATTACACGTTAAATATCATTTTTATAATTAGGGTAAAAGTTACTAAATTTAAATTGAAATTAATATTGAAACGCTATTGGAATATTTTTAAAATTCATGATCGCATAAGTGCCTTTATTTTACAGTGCGTTTAGTAATCTTTTATATACGGATTACGGACGTAATGTGTATACATATAATTAAGTTTTTTTTTTATTTATGTAAGATTTTTAAAAAAAATGGGCTAAATTTGCCGCCCCTCTAAATCTGCCGCCCTAGGCTCCAGCCTACTTAGCCTATTGGTAAATCCGCCACTGCCGTGTGGCACGATGACTGCAATTGCTACCTACAAATAGTCGCAACTTTACTACTGGTACGAACTTTAGTGATAAGAACATCCTGTTGCCGCCATTTATTATTATTTAATTCTTGGTTTGATTGCGTTGTACTTATCTGGTTGATAAATTAGGTTTTTTATATACTTCATCGAAAAGATATACTTATGTAATTTTCAGTTCCGCGTATGGTGTGACATATAGAAAATTTTAAGATAACAGATGGGTTTATAAGTAAACCCAGCTGTCACAACAACGCAATATTTAACCAAGATAATATCAGGCTTGTGTCACTCCCCGTTTAGGTATCGAAAATGTACCTGCATTATTACTATGCGCGCAGGCGGCCCCTTTGGGTGGTAAATTCAGTTATACGAATCGTTTGTCCAGAGAAATAAGAATGAAATTGACTTGCAATATATGTCTAGGTATCTATACGAAAAGGTGCTGAGTTCTGACGTGAGCTAAATTAAACCATATCGCTGGCCACATTGAGTAGGTATTTCTTTGAATTTCTTTCCTGAGTGAGACTTCTGTACGTTAGTATTATTTATTCTGTAATTATACCTAGGGATATTCATGCTGCTTAAAATAGAGAAAGCAGATTTTGCCCGTACCAAGGTAGGTACAAAGCAATGCTTCTGTCAATTTATTTACCAAAGAGAGTTCAGATAAGGTCATTATCTATCAATAAAAAGTCAGTAGGTAACTCAAAGATCGTATGCAAACTCATTCAATGTCATAATTGTGTCTTTGTCTTGGCTGTTGGGAAACGCACCGTGTAAGTACCTAGTTAAGTTGTTATGTTTTACAAAAACTATGAGACTGGGAAAATTGAACCACTTGAAAAATGGCGGTCACTGTGACAGTCTACGTACTTGAATATAATCGCATTATGAGCTGTTATATCTGTGTACACATGGTTTGCACTCATATTTTACAAGGCAATTTTCTTGAGTAGAATCTTGCAGGTACAAATGTTGTAAAGGTATGCATAAACAAACAATATTGACACGTACCTATTTACGAGCAAACACAACAGGCTGACTAAAAATATTTATGACCTATCAAATAAAAAAAAAAAACCCAAAACAACATGGTTTTAAAAATAAAAAAACTAAACATTTCAAAAACTTAATGAATGATCTGAAAAGATACAACAGCACTATGTCTGCGACGCAACCGAAAACAAGCTCTAATGAGCGAGGTAATATTTTGTTTTTAGCATTTCTCTTTCGGAATTACATTTAAACATAAAAGTTGTAACATTTTTGCAATCCTTTTATAACATCCTTTTTTTTAATTTAAAACAACACACGATTGGTTTTGAATTAAAAAAAAAATTACATATCATTTGGCGCCAAAAATCCACCATTTAGTTTTTTTTACGTTTGATATACCCAGTGTCAATCTCCACACCACTCAAGCTAAAATCCAGCTGCAGAGCGTGCCAGAGAAATATAAATTCGTAGAAAAACAGAAGTCACTGCAGATTGGCTCGTTGAAGTGGCAGTGGGCGAGACGCATAGCGCGACGAACCGATGGTTGATGGGGCAAAAAGTTTCTCGAATGGCAATCTAGTACTGGCAAACGAAGCGTAGGACCCACAAGGTGGTCAGACGACCTACTAAGGTCGCTGGAAAGCGCTGGATGCAGGCCGCTCTAGATCGGTAATTTTGCAAAGGACGGTACGTTATGCGGCTGAAATAATGATAATATTTAGGTAACCACCTTTTTTTCTTTCACGAAATGTCATTAAAATGAAATGCCATAAAAACTGGCCTTTACTATATCCAACAATTTTCCACCTTAGTAAATGCATGTATTTTAAATAGGTAAGTACCTACTGCATAAATTGATTGTGTATAATTTATTTATAATATAGCAATACGATAATACGATAATTTTATGCTGATAGTTACGTATTACCATGCATGACAGAAATTTAAGTAGGTACTTATAATTCATTCAACTTGTTATGTAACATTATTTACTCTTTACCACTCTTTACCTATAAATTGCTTAGCGATAAGGCCGCCTTTTGCGCATTTCCTAATTTTTAAGATAATTATGTTCTATTTTTTACTTTTGTGCAATAAAGGGTATTGTATTGTATTGTATTGTAAATTATCAGTGCGAAAAAGTGTAAAGTGTAGTCAATATGCCTACATTTACAGGATGATATGGCAAGGAAATTAGCATGGTAATACAGCAAAAAGTGATTTTCCTTTGTCATCTTAGATTAGGTAACATAATGATATGGCAAGGAAATTAGTATGGTAATATAGCAAAAAGTGATTTTCCTTTGTTATCTTAGATTAGGTTACAGAATGATATGGCAAGGAAATTAGCATGGCCATCATCTTCCTCGTCTTCTCCCTATTTGGGGTCGGCTCTGTATGTCAACTCCCTTTATCGTTTATGATAATACAGCAAAAAGTGATTTTCCTTAGTCATCTTAGATTAGGTTACAGAATGATATGGCAAGGAAATTAGTATGGTAATACAGCAAAAAGTGATTTTCCTTTGTCATCGAATTATCGTCAAAATTCTTTCATACTTAGAGCTTGCAATAACTACAATAAATGCTCCGCCGATGCAGATATGGACATCCTTGGATTAAAGACAGTGGCATTGAAAAAGGCCTTCATTAACAAACATTTTCCTGACCAGGGTTAGTGCATTGTACTTTGTCCAACAGATACATGTGATCCTTTCTCTCAGTGTCACTTCTCACTAAGACTTATTCCACTGCAGCATTGTGTACTCGTAATGGTACATATATTATGTTGTACTTAATTATCAATAAGTTTTTGGAATGTTGCTATCATGTCGGTTTTTTTTTGCTTAAGTGACTGATATAAGTGGAGATTTGTAAATTACTTTATGTTTTAAAATTGTATTGATATATAATTGTTGTAGTCGATGATCTCCCATATAAATAAAATAAAATAAAATAAAATCTTAGATTATGTAACATAATGATATGGCAAGGAAATTAGCATGGTAATACAGCGAAAGGTATTTTCCTTTGTCATCGACAGGGTGGCCGAAGAGGCATGGGGTCATTACTATTAAAGTCTTCTTTTCTCGGCTCCCAGTGGGTTAACTTTGTAATAAAGATAAATAAATATCTGCTTGCCACCTATTACTGACACTGCCAATCAAAAATTATTATTAACATCGTAAACATTGAATTTGAAAGGGGTACTTAAACTGGCAGAGTTGTTGTGACTGGTAAACTTGTTTGGTCCTAAATAATTTAAGAAATAAATATTACCTATCATAGTTAATTCAAAAGATATTTTTATACAAAAATTTTATGCTTATATAGTTTATAACATAGAGCAAGTTTATAGAAGTATCTTACCTACCGTATAGAAAAGAAAGCTGAGTGAATAGCTTAATTTTTTTTTTTTTCGCATTATTTTTATTACCTACTCGTATTGCAATCAGAAATATAGATAGCAATTAAAAAAACTGCTCAGGACTGGATTTATACATGACTGATATGATAGCGTTTAGCATATTGTCGAAAAGAAGTATAAACACCTTCTATTTCGATAGACGCCTAAAAACAAATATTTTTCCTTGTATAATTAATTAAACAACCTATAAAATAATATAATATCCAATATCTTTATAGGGAACCAAACGTTTAAACCACACATGAATTCTCCCATTTCTTCGTTTCGCTAGTTTCAATAAAAAAAAATTCTAAAAGGCTGCCTATGCCGTATATCCTAGTAGCATAGCCCGTAGCGCTTGTAGATGCTCGTAGCAGGAAGAGTATGAACAATTTGATTGATCCCGAACGAAGCGTGTACTGTTTGTAGGCGTTGTCCTAGTAAAACGAGTCATAGCTTTGTTAGGACAATAATCTCTAACTTTTATGTATATAATACAAGCTTTTACCCGCGGCTTCGCTCGCGTATCCCACGGGAACATTACTTTATTCCGGGATGAAAGGTACCCTATGTACTTCTCAGTACTCCTAACTATGTGTATGCGAATTTTCAAGAAGATTGGTTCAGTAGATTAAGCGTGAAGAGGTAACAAACAAACAAATATACAAACTCACTTTCGCATTTATAATATTAGTTAGGATAGGATTAGGATTAGTGTCATCAAGTAGTATATATACTACTTCTAGTTATTTATTATAGTGATTTTCACAGAGTATGTTTTATTATTATAATTGCTTTCCTTTTTCATCCTGCTGGTTTGTATGCACTTGAACGTAGTTGTCGTATGATATATACTTGGGGTTTATCTTGTCTAGACTACTGTATAAGGAACAATATGAACTGATAAGATATGGTTAAGGTCGACAGGACAAAACACTATTATAGCTGTCAATCGAATTTAACGTGGGGTCCTGCTGTGTATACAGACATCAATTTGATTAAAATGTCTATAGATATGAGGACTGTAAAATGTTCAGTGTTTTTTGAACTCTTAACATGGTTGGACGACGTTCATGTAAATATACATAAAATCCGCTCATAAATAAAAAAATATATAAAATACGAGTAGAAGGGTTCATCTATAAGCCTCATAAATCTGCATCAAAATATTAGTGTTCTCTCCATAATGGCAAATTCATAGAAGGCTACATATCCACTATCTAAATATTAAACAGGCGTGTAGAAAAAGAAAAAAATCAAAACAATCTAATTGAATAAATTCAGAGAAATTCGGGAATTGTAGGTATACTTAGAGCTAACTGTTACTGTTATGATAACTATAACGTAACGATGACATTATGTACCCTGATATACGAGTACAAAGTGGGAGGGACATACCCGTAATACATCTAACCACGGGCTATACTAGATCACTAAAGAATAATAAAATTAAAATAACAGTCCAAAAACCAAAACAAATTTCGACATTCCCATACAAATCCTTCGGCCGGCTGCACACTTTTGTATGGAAATGCCAAATTTGTTTTTTGTTTTATGGTTGTTATTTTAATTTCATTATGCTATAATGATCTAGTATAGACCGTGGTTCGATTTATTACGGGTATGTCCCTTCCACGTTGTATACGTGATGCTCTAAGAGAAAAACACCACGACTATGACAATATTTTCTTCTTGACTTTACGTGTTCAAGTTCGTTCGTTGTCTTATTAATTTACGAATTGTGTGTATCCAAGCTACGTGGCAAAAATAGGTAGTTTCTAGATAGATTGCTTTGTTTGTGTCCTCCGGATATAGGCGTATTATATTTTTCGTAAAATTATTGTTTCGGTTCGGGCGATAACTGTGTTCCACTCCCAAACTGTAACAAATTAGCTCATTTTGGTAATAATCGACTCATGACACTATAGACTGGGTTCGTACTTTTGATATTTTATAATTTTGTTTCCATTTAATAAAAATAATGAAGTTGACGGATATTTTGTGATTAAATTAATACGTAGTATATTTATTACTCTCTGATAAAATGAATGTTTAGATATAAAAAAACACAACGTAGGTATATAAAATTTTTAAAAAAAACGAAACGCGCGCACGTAATTTCGTAAATTGTAAAATTAGGAATAGGTTTATGAGGTGAAAACCGTTATCGTTTTTTGTATGAAAAATGTATACTTAATAGTCCAAAGTCAGCAATTGTTGACCTCCGTGGTGTGTGGTTAACAGGTTAGTCCGCCACTCCGGAGGTTCTGGGTGTGATCCCCAGCCAGGGCAAGTTGGAAAATGGCCTTTTTAAAATTGTCCTGAGTTTTGGGTGTTTGTTTATCTATATATGTATTTGTTATAAATTATAGTATCGTTAAGTTAGTACTCCATAATATAAGTTTTAAACTTACTATAGGGCTAGCAGGGCTACTTAGCAGTGTGATTTGTCCCTAAAAGTATATTTATTTTATTATTGTTGAAAAGCAATAAATTATAGATAATAATTAATAAAACTTCATTGAATACTTATCGTTCATATAACCTGTATCATATCTAGTTAAGGTAAGAAAAGATACCTAAGTGCGCAGAAAGGAGGTGTGTAGAGCCGTTTTGGAAACCTTTGTACTGCGATAAGGTAATTAGATAATTATTTTATCAATAAAGGCGTGTCTGTAGACAACAACGAACGCAGCGGACGCTGATAAAATTAATACCGTAAAGATAACAATTAATGTAATTACATTAATTGACTTAATTAACTTAATTTTAATGTGTGTAAAATTATACAAAAATAAAGTCTCGTGTCTCGTAAATTAAGTCACGTGATCCAGATGTTACAGGTTACAGTTTTCACTTAGGTGCCAGTGCTACTTACTTGCTTTTACTTTTTAACCGACTTCAAAAAAGGAGGAGGTTATCAATTCAACTGTATGTTTTTTTATGTACGTTTGTTACGCGATATCTTCGCCAATTTTCTTTTTTTGAAAGCCTTTACTACCAAGATGGTCCCATTTTGATTTGGTAAAGATATGATGAAGAACTTTCAAGATATGGAAGAAACTCCAAAAAAAAATTTATGTCGGTTGTTTTTTTTTTGTTAAAAATTTAATTATAATTTTGTTACTTCTTATTGTCTGGTCATATTTTTCGAGCTGTTTAAAGGCATTTGATGTAGCTCAATGTCTATCATCTAATGACAACAAGTATAATCAAACTAGTGTGTATAATATGTGTGTATGTTTATTTATGTATTGTATATGTATGATTATGTTTAACATTTTAGATAAATACTTATATGTATTATTATTATTATAATATATATATTTGTATTTAACTTTAGTCTATTTTGTAACCCGCCTACTACATGTTTTTTTCTATTTTTCTCTCTCTGGGTCTGCTGGAAGAGATTTTTTATGAAATAAGCAGTACCTATGTACTATATTTTCTTACTTTGTTTGCCTTTTTGTATTTTGTGTAGATGAATTTTGTAAATAAATAAATAAAAAAGTGAGCATGAAACACTTAGATCATATGAAACATGCACACAATTGGGTAGATGACTGGGTCAAAAATAAATTATTTGGTCCTGTCGTACTGTTAAGAGAATAAAAAGTTACAAAATAGTGTCACTTGTCATTAATCATATCCATTTTCAACATGATTTTAGATTTATTAATGCAGAAAAACTGATATTCAGAGCGCTATTTGACTCCACAAAACTATGCCGTCACGGTTCTGATTTTCATATATACCTATACATATAGAAAATGTTTGTTTTTGACGTTTAGAAAAAAGGTTCTGATTTGACTTGTCGTCATCTAGCGGATTTCCACAACATGCTCACGATATTTCTTTGATTCGATAAAGACTGCTACAGTGAAAATAAAATATTTTGATAAGCTTATCATTTTAATAAAATTCGTTCAATGTGATTCTATAAAATGATATTCATAAGTAATTACAACGCGTATAGTTCGGCATGACTACTTTAAACATTAAACCGGTATTATTCTCATTTACTATACAAATTAGCATTAATTGTCATGTTGCGACATCCAGCTATTCTTTCATTTTAAGTTGAGGTACTTAAGTATGATTTTTTGTAATATTTAGATGCCTGGCCAAATATTTAGCGAGTTTTTAATAGCACGAGAAAAGAAAAGACGTTTTAATGTCAATGTAGGTAGGTTAGATGTACATATTTACATCAATATAAAAATACTTAGTTAAAAGGTAAAGTACTTAGTTAAAAACTTCACACCTACCCCAAATGAAAAAAAAACATTCAAATCTGTTTACCCGTTTAGGAGGTATAGTTACACAAATTGACAAGCATACAGATAACATAACATTAACATCTTTGGTCGGATCATAAAATTCAAGCTTTGAAATTAATTCGTAGGCACAGAACATTGATGAATGGAAATGGTTTTCCCCTTGTTTTTCCAGAGTCATATCCCTACATACCTAACTAGACAATTTTTCTACACGAGCAGTGAAAATTAATGCAAATATGTCGTTATAAATAAAGCAACGTGCGTCATGAGAATAAATTAATTTATATTTATTATATATATATATATATATATATGTGTGTGCATTTTCTTTACTTCTTTTGTTTGACAATAACTATACAGGCTTATTACTGACTTATATTGACAACCTACTTAACTTACTTATGTAAATAAAACACCTACACATATTATAATACCTTAAACTAAAAGAATGTAGGTGTTTAAGTATTTGTTCAGAATAATAATTATCATGATTTTTATTTACTTACTATTAAAAAAGGTGGTATTGCGGATATAATTTTAAGAAAATTTCACACCACACTTGACTCAGATATCTACCTAACGACCACAGATAATACTAACAAAGATAAGCAATATACATTAGCTTACAAGTTATGTTTTCTCAAAAATAATCATTTATCATTAAAATTAAACGTAGGTAACTCAGATTTTCCTATCAAGTAGATAAACAAACTCGCATATCGCCTTATCCTTTAAAATTGGTTGTGTTCTACTGTTATACTACAAAATATTATGTGTATACTACGAAATAATATATGTGAATAAATTAAACAAACATATATCGTATTTGTTTGCTACAGTCTGGCTTCAACACGAATGATTAACTTATTTACTTCTATAAAAGTAGGCTATAATTTTCGGTAAATAAAGAAAACATGACGCACATCTCAACCTTTTCCTTAACTTTGACGTCAATGATATTTGACAAAAAACCACATGGAGGTATCAGACATTTTGTTAGGACTCTAATGTCGTTTATAAATAACTCACAACACAAGTGAAGTGACGTCGATATAGGTTTAATCACTTCTTTCTTTGGTTACCCGTTTAAGGCCGTACCTGAATTTTCCAGGGTCCAGTGCTGCCCCCATTTAAAATAAATCATTTCAAAGAAAACGGAGACATTATTTCAAATTTTACTACTACCAAATCCTAGACAACCCTTCAAAGTATTTTATGAACTACTGTTTACAGTTTATAATAAGAACGTTAGGCTTTACTACGCACATTAGCCAAAAGTGGCCGTTTTTCGCTAATGTGCGTAGTAAAGCTTAACGTTCTCACTTTAAACTGTAAACAGTAGTTCATAAAATACTTTGAAGGGTTATCTAGGACTTGGTAGTTGCAAAATTTTAAATAATGTCTCCGTTTTCTTTGAAATGATTTATTTAAAATGGGGGCAGCACTGGACCCCGGAAAATTCAGGTACGGCCTTAAGAAACAGGTGAAGAATTTTTTTTTAAAAATTGTCAGATAGTTCTTAGTGTTTGTGGTAAACATAGGTATTGTTTTTTTTAGTATAATACATAATAGTGTAGGTATATTATTTATATGTAGTTCATTAAGATACTATGTACTTATGATTTAGTTTATTGTTTTGTCATTATTTTATTTTTGTATTGTTCTTATTTTTTTATTATTATTTATATATATATTTTAGTTACTAAATTTTATTTTAGTTTAGTTTTTATTTATTATTGTTGTTTATGTTATGTTTCAAAATAAATTATATAAGTATATATTAGTTTTTTTTCATCACATCTCTATTTGAGTTTTGCACTCCCCTGTCATTCTACACAGCACCCGGTTGGTAGACTGGTAGATAGGTCTTTTTTTGTAGGTACCTATTTTATTTATTTAACTGTATTTGTGTATAAAGTTAAATAAATAAGATAGGGGCCTAAAAAACTTATGACTTTTGTGTAAGTAAATAACACGTATTACGTTTCTGGTCATCCTGCCTCCGCCAGGTCCCTGCAGACGTGGTAGACCCAAGAAAAGGGCACTGTGCAAAGTGGAGAAGAAAAATCCGGAAAGCGGATCCCAGCTGCACAGCATTGTATCTGACGACGCAACTGGGAATACGCTGAGATGAGAGAGAGTTTTCTAAGTTTTTCTTACAATAGCTTCTTGATCTTGATACGTATATGATTTAATTGGTTAAACCACTAAAAAACAAACTTTTCTAAGTATCACATGAAGGCTCTTTACTGGCTTCCTTTAAAAACTTGCATTATAAACACCTCGTTATAGATTAGTACTCGTAAGTATAACAATAAAAATACGTACTTAAACCTATTCTTTGCCTCAGTTCTAAAAATAATTAAAACAAAATATCGGAAAACTTAATAAGCAAAATTGTGCGTCTCACAAGAATAATAAAGACAGACGAAAAACAAAGGTAGGTTTTTATTTAAAGCCAAAGTGGAACGCACAAAAATATGCTAACAACCTACGTCAATAGGTATATGATATATCTGCGGTTTTCCATTCGTATATCGCGTCGATCGGTCACCTCACCCGTTGGACTTTGGCCTGTGCTTTGGCCGGAGTTTACCAATTTAGCCGTTGAATTAAATTGTATTATACATGTGACGTTAGGTGAATAAGTAAACATTGCTTTAGTAGGAATGTTACTTGGTGACAATGGAATGGAAAGAATAAATTAATATCATTTGTTACTTATGTGCTAAGTATGTTATATTATTGACGTTATGGAAATGTTAGTAGGGGAAAAAACGCTGTTCTATTAATTAGAGCAAAAATATAATGTCGTATTATTCTATACTTCCTGCAACCTTGGGCCCTTGATCCTTGATTTACTCCGTAATTTTTTTGAAACATGTCTTACAAATACAATCATTAGGTAGGTATTAGGTATACATTTTTTATGTACACACGTAGATAATAGGTAGAGTCAAGGATTGAAAAACGGAAGTCAAACAGTAACGCCCATTCCTTTGATTGGCTTCTACAATCTAGGTACCCATGAGGAAAACCAGTACATTTTATATACTAGCGTATTAGCTCGTGCGTGCGCAACCTTATTCCGAGACAAAATATACATATTTACTCTTCTGTATCGCAAATATCTGCATGTTGACAAACTCGTCGACCTGATGCTTCCTCTCGACTTGAAGGACAAACTATCAAACGGGAAATACAAACTTTTTCTTTCTTAATTCATCGAACACGGTATATAAACATCTCCTCTCACGGGCCTACTGGAAGAGATCTCTTTTGAGGTTAGTAATGTCTTTGTACAACTTTTAGTTTATGGTATTCTTATTTTAGTGTCGATGGTTTGATGGTAAGATTTTATTGGATCAGAAACGGGCACCACCTGTGGGTTGACTGGTAGAAAAGGCCCTAGGCCTTAAGTCCGCCTGTTACATTTTTTTGTAAAAAGTTATAGATAAATAAATAAACGGGTCACCTCTATTGCATTATCGGAAGCGGTACATACAGGGTGCGGCACGGAAACTAGCTGATTTAAAAGGTCAATAAAAAAGAAGTAGTAGTGAGATCACTGTAATTTAATTTTTATTGTAAAATATTGTAAAATACATCATATTTTTTTATTAAGTAGTTTTAAAGATGACATTGGTCAAATGATGGCCCTCATTGTCAATGCATTGAGGTACCTGATTTCTGAAGCGCCTCATCTCTTGGAGAGGCGATCTTGTTCGGCCGGCCCGCTCCCCCAATTTGGCTCCTTGTGACTTTTTATGGTGTTATCTGAAATAAATTGTTTAAAGTACCTAACCATCCAAGGAGCCTACCTCACCTGAAAATCAATGTACGCCAAGTCATCGCCAACATACCCATCGATATACTTGGAAGAGTTGAAGAAACATCACAAATCGGGTAACTTAATAAGGGCCGTCACTTGGGCGATGTCATCTTCAAAACTATGAAATAAAAAAAAAACAGTGACATCTCTTATACCTACTTTTTTTTTATTGACCTTTCAAATCAGCAAGTTTCTGCGCCACACCTGTATACACCCAAGGTCCAAGGTGCAGGAAACCTCGGACATGACAAAAGGTGGGACATCGTTTGTGGATACAAGCCGCATTCGCACTGTTAGTCGTGCGAGCTGCCCAGTATTTCTCACCTGACCAAATTGTCTAGGCTGCGCCCTACCTGGTTTCGCAGGAAATACAAAAAATATTTGGGCCCAGGAGTAGGTACTAAATTTTATGAGTTGAGCTGTTGTACAAGAAGTCAAAAATATTTTTTAGACCTAAGTAACTATTTCGCCAAATGTTTCTTGCCCTGAAAAATTACAGACACATTATTCACTTCTTTATCTCTAAAGGGGTAGACAGAGCCCAGGGCCGTTAGACCCAAAGGCCACGTTGATGGCACACAAGAAGGAAAAATGGAATCAAAATAGTGATGGGTTGCAGCAGCGTCGCCTATTAACATTATTTTTGCTTATTCCCTAGCTCGGCTGTTACGATATGGAAGAGAAGCAGCTGGTACATTCTTGGTTACCAATTTTTTTCTTTTCTACCAAATCAGCACGGAAGTAAAAATATCTTCCTGTTATGTATTAACAAAAATGTTAACAAAGATCTCTTCTAGTCTCTAGTCTCTAAACTTATTTAGCATGATTATTATTTTTTGGTAACTACTTTTTTAATATTTTTTTTCTCATAAAGACGTATTGTAATAAAATTACTCTGTAGGTGTGTTATGCATTTGTATCAGCAGCTTATAACGTCAATAAAATACCTGGCTACTACACAGCGGACGTAATTAAATAAATATCAGATTAGTGGGTGTGTACCGTACTGATGTCGCACCTTCCAACGATTTCCATTATAAGCAACTAAATTAGATATATCACCTTTTATTTCGAATGTATCTTGTCTTGATGGTCAATTTGATTCAGCCGGACTGCCGTTGGTAAGGCTTTACGTATATTTTGTTTTGGTTTGCGGTCATACGCCGCGAAACACTTGCATTGAACGTACGTCTCGCAACCGCGAAAATTAGGAAAACGTTTTTGCTCTTTTCTCAAAAAAGATCTTTAGAAATGTATTCCCTCGCTGAAGCTACCCTTGCCTTCATCGTACTCTACCTTTTCTCTTTCCTTTTTGAAGTAGTTACAGGCTTAATTGTGTAAAATTAATGAAAAATGTTTAATTAAGTAAAAATGTGATATTATTTTTAATAATTATTTAGTTAGGTACTTAATAATAAGTTAGTCATTATATCAATGCAATTAGTTATCGATAAGTTTTATTTATTTCGTGGCAAAACGTATCAACATTTTATAAATAAACTTGGCGCTGCACAATCACATCTCCCGATTAATTCAGGTGAGTTTATACGTCTTTACTTCATGATGATTTATTGTGAATTTAATGATAAGTAATGATTCATAGTAAGGATTGGAAAGACAAATCTATCTGTATCTCCGGCAAGTAATATCATAAATTAGAACTTTCGTTAATTTATTAGCGTAGTTATTCGTATGTAGGTAAGTACTTATTTAGATTAGTTGTAATTGAAAAGCTTTATTTATTGCTTGAATAAAAAAGTATTGTGTAGAAATGAAAGATAATGATTTTGCGATTTCTCTAGTGGGTATGGCCCTGATGGATTTTCCGACAACGTAACGCCATCTGTCAGATTCGTAAGTGCGACTCTGGTGCGTGTGTGATGTGGACGGTGTAGCGTCGTACAAAGTCCAGTCCATCTATTCATCCGCTTTCATTTATTAAATTACGTGGGAGAGTACAATACATGTTCTTACGTAACGTTATTAGTGCTTTTTATCTACCTAGCATATTTAGCAGTATTCGTGGTCTAAGCATGTGAACGTGAGTGCTCGATCGTTGAGTTTAACATTCCAAGCCACTATTGCATTATAACTTGACATCTCTTTCGTAAGTAAGGAGGAGCTCAAAATAGTGCTGCTCGCAGGCGTACCCATGTTATCACACTCGAAGTTTCTCGAAGTGCTCGCCAATAAAGCCCGTGCATCGCTGAGCTATTCGTGCTCATACGAGAGATTTTTTTTTTACAAATGAATAGTAGGTAGATAGGTACATATATTAAATAAAAACTACTTTAATAGGTCCTAAAAACAATAGATTTTTTTTATTGTTTTTTCTTACAAACCTATATTAAATAAATAGGTACTTTTTGAGCCTATTGTAATTAATTGGAAATCGGAAGTACCAGAACAAGAAACGAAACTTTATCAAAAGACATTGACCCACTTTGGTTTTAGGTTTATCCTTCGCAAAATACAATTCTTTTTTCACCGTGGTTACATTAACATTATTGTATTTTTTAGACATCTGTCAATGTCACGTCGTTAATTTATTTTGACTTTTTTGTCAACAATAGAAAAACAGCTGGCTGATGGATGAAAAGAAAGAAAAGGGAATTTAAATAAAAATGAGATTAATCAGAGCATACCGAGCAATTCATTATAGATGTGTGAATTTATTGTGTAAAAGAAGCCACAGCACTGTAGCCGGTAAGAAATGGGAGAGTGTAGTCGGCTTGGAAGTTCATGCGCAGTTGAATACGGAATCCAAGTTATTTTCTGGTGCTGAGAACACATTTGGTGGTGTAGTGAATAATTGTGTGGCCCTATTTGATGCGGCGATACCCGGGACTTTGCCAGTATTGAATAGGAGATGTGTGGAGCTGGGCATAATCACGGCCCTTGCGCTGTCATGTAGGGTGAATGAAGTATCAACTTTTGATAGAAAACATTACTTCTACGCTGATCTGCCGGCCGGCTATCAGATCACACAACAGAGAGCGCCCTTAGCGAGCGACGGTGTTATTAATTTTGAGGTATATTTGAAGTTACTTTTGTTTATTAAATTGTTCTATTATTTGTTACTTGTGCCAATAACAAATAAAATAGCCGCTTGTATTTATATAAGAGGTAGCCAAATTTTTTTACAGTTCCAGATATGGAGAAAGCAAAAGCAACTCACTTTTTGTTTCATTTCTACACAACACATATGCAAAACGTACAATTGGTTCTTAAATGATACGGGATAGAAATACTGCCATATATGAATTAAATGTCATTGCCCCTGCATGTCTCTCTAATATTTATGAGCCAGGCTCTTGTCGGTGTTGTATGGAAAGAGACGATTTTTGGCAAAGAAAATGGAGTTGTTTGCCATTGCCTTATTCATAGATTGAATAGCCCATGCATTTTTTTTTTGATAATAGAGGAAGAGTGTCTTCATAATAATGGTAAGACTAACCTACAATTAATGTTTTAAATTTATAAATGTATTTTTCTCTTTGTCTCCAGGTATTTACCCCTGGCATTCACAAAAAGCCCTACAAGAAGAGCTCAAAGATCAAGCAAATCCAACTGGAGCAAGACAGTGGAAAGTCCCTTCACGATGCCGAGCTGAAGCAGAGCCTCGTGGACTTGAACCGAGCAGGGGCTCCGCTTATTGAGCTTGTATTTGAGCCTGACTTGGAGGTGAGCGTTTGTCTTTCTTTTTTGTTTTTTTTGTGACCAACGTTTCTTTTTTAAATATGTTCGCCATCTAGTGATAACCGGGACCAGTGACAATGAATATAGACTTGGCAAAAGTAGTAATATTTTCCAAATTTTTTATAGACAAAATTTTTATGCTTGAATGTGAGCCAAACATGGTAAAGGATTATCGAGATATGGTGTTTTTTTACAGTTTGGACAAATTACTTGTTTGTTTTTCTAGAGATCGAATTAGGTATTTATAGTTCTCGATATCTGTACAAAATTCATGGTTGTAACACTTCGCCTGCTGAAAAATGCACTGTGTGCGAAAATGAAAACACATACGGTGCGTTTTCAGCAGGCGAAGTGTTAAGATTGGAACTCTGTATTATTCAGGATGGCGAAGAAGCAGCAGCTCTGGTGAAAGAGTTGGTACTCATCGTGCAGCGGCTGGGCGCGTGCTCCGGCCGCATGGAAGAAGGCGCGCTGCGAGTCGACGCGAACGTGTCTCTGCGGCGCGCCGGAGACCCGCTTTCTACTCGCACAGAGGTAGTTATTTATTTATTTATTTAGACATTTTTCCACATAAAAAGTGTACAAATGGCGGACTTAACGCCTTATGGCGTTACCCATTGGACCAAGTAGAAAAATAATTAATTAATTAATTTAGTTATTCTACATTAAAATGATATTAACGCGTTTGAACGCCACCATTGCTTACAAAATAGATTTATAATTGTTGGGGGGTTCAACATTCAATGTGTTAATGATGTAAAAGAGTGGGACTCACCAGATAGGTACAGGGTTATAAAAACTTAATTGGCGAAGCCTTGCTACCTGTGTTTTAGCAAAAAAAATGTAATAAATAAATAATTTTTATTTTATTTTTATTAGGTATATTCTAAATTCATTGTAATTTGTTACTTAATCGCTAAAAACTAAAATTATCTGACGGGCATGTGCATTATTATTTGCATTTGTTAAGCAAATCTGAGAATGGGTTTGATAAACAAGTGTGGAAAATCCTGACACTAGTGTTGGACATTAACACACAAAAATAAATGTAAACATAGGAAAACAACCGCGTCACAGTTATGTGCAGTACGCGGATTTATATTCGAGGAAAACAACCGCGTCACAGTTATGTGCAGTACGCGGATTTATATTCTAGGAAAACAACCGCGTCACAGTTATGTGCAGTACGCGGATTTATATTCGAGGAAAACAACCGCGTCACAGTTATGTGCAGTACGCGGATTTATATTAGCGACGAAAACACCAGAAAGAAAAATTCCAAAGTATGGGCCTTCTCTTATAATTAGACAAGACAATTAGACTCTGTATGACAAAAAGGTTGACTGGTAGACAATGCTTCTAGCGTTAAGTTCACCTATTGTTCTGTACAATTTGTATTCTTGGACAATAAAGGTTAAATAAAATAAATAATTATGTATGAGTAGCTTCAGTGTACAGTACACACATATAATATAGATCTGTGGTGTAAACGATGGTTAGGTTGGGTATTTCCGATGTTCTATTCTTAATGGATGCAAACAATTGGCACCATTTGATGGAAGATACTTGATCTTACGTTTTCATTAGTCATTGTTGAGTAGTTGTTAGTAGTTGTTGTAGTAGTTTGCTTTTTACCTACTGATTAATTAAAGGATTTTTAAAATACAAAGTTTATATAAACTGCATTTCTGCACCAGAGTAGTGGTAAAAATACCAAAGCAGAGCAGTTTACCTTTACCCTTTCAAACCTCGTTGCATGCGTCGGGTTACTTCAGATTATCAAATATTACTAGTACTTCGGCCATAATTTATTTTGAGATCTTTTAAAACCTTTTCACTTTTTCTTTTGGCAACTGTTCCCGTTAAAATTCTACCTGAGGAGCACCATATCTCAGAAAAGACTCAGAAAAAGGTGCCTTAATGAATGCCCACTATAACATTTTTATGAACCCGGAAGAAGTAGTTATTGAATTTGCTAAAAAAAAGTATGTATGTAAGCTGTGCGAAATATTAAGGGTAGGCCCTAGTGCAAACCCTAGTGTTTTTTTAGATGGTCCGATACCCCTCTTCCCCCGAAAAAACAAGCCAGGGTACGATTACTAAGTTCTAATGCTTTTTTATATGGAACAATCTTAAAACAGGCCTGGATACGTCTAAGTTACTTACTATGATTAGAGAGATTGTGTAATTTAAAATTGTGAAATTCTCGTTTCAGATCAAAAACATCGGGTCAGTCCGCGGCGTGGCTGGGGCCATCAAGCATGAGATCGGGCGCCAGACCGCCATCTTGGAGAGCGGGGGCCGCGTGCTGAACGAGACCCGCGCTTGGGACGCCGCCAACAGACTCACTGTTGCGATGCGGGACAAAGAAGTGGTGCAAGATTACAGGTGGGCTATTACATATATGTATATTATATTATATTAATTTATGTATAGATATCCGTATTATTCGGGGACAAAGCCAAGGTCTGACGTTAGTATTCTAACAGTGCCCTTTAAATCCCCATCATAAACTTTTGCCTCAATGCGCTAATGACGCATATTATAAAAGAGTTTACAATATACTCCAAAAGAGGGCTTGGAAAGATTTTGTTTGACCTTTGTTGTGAGGGACTTGTGTCTTGTCCGTCTGGGTGTGGTTCTAAAGAAAGATAGGTAGTTTTATGTAAAAAAAATATTGTGGTTTCTGGAATATGACTACTCCATTTCTTTCTGTGGATATCGTGAGAGGCGACTAAAGGATTAGGTACAAATATCCGAAGTAGGATTGACGTCGGGCGGCGGCCGGGTGTAAAACTTTTCGCATAAATAGAGTAAAAATATAGCCAAATCGATTAAACTGTTTCTAGCTGTTTCTTATCCACTTCGCAAGGTATTTGGCATCTTTGGATGACCATTGACTTGCATTGATATTTGGAAAACAAAAAATGCACCGCACCCCAGGCTCCAAAGTAGCAAAGTCGAGGAAGCAACCGGAAATACGCTAAGATGTAAAAGATATAATATTATTTTTAATAATCACTGTCTGTACATGGATCATAAATGAGTAAATATAGTTTTTCTTGCCTTTATTAACACAACAGAACCCAAAACAATGGTTGTTAGAATTTTTGTCGGTTTGTTTGTGAGCCTGTGCGTGCTACTAATCCCAGACAAGGCTAAACCGATTTAAGTGCGGTTTTTACTATTGTATTGTGGTAAGCTTTACTTAAATATAGTGTTTGTTTTATTTCAATCAGTTTATGAAGAAAAAAGTTACATACGAGTAAGTATATTATTTCAAAAATCACGTCAAACATATGAATATGTTTGATAGAAAAGCTATAAAGTCTACGCGGACGAAGTCACGGGCCACAGATTAACTAATATTTATGTGTAAGGATACTTTTGGACAGGCACACTATTTATCCCCGTGTGTGCCTGTGTTGACAGAGCCTTGGGCCTGGTCGAAACATTTCCTGGAACTCTACTTTTTTTCCCCTGTCTAGCAGTTTCGCTTGGAACAATTTTTTTATTTCGTTAGTTTTAGTCCTCTAGTTAGTCTAGTTCCTCCGCACTTTGCGGTAATATCATAATTTGTATTCTAGAAAGTAAAAATTTCTTTAATTATTCTTTCCAGATATATGCCAGAGCCGAACCTCCCGCCACTACGCGTGAATTTAACCAACAAAGTAGACCACAATGACGTTATCAGCGTGCCGCTCCTCCGAGACAGGATCCCAGAGCTTCCGGAACACACGAGAAGGCACCTCGTCCAGGAGTTTAAGCTACGACCAGAAACAGCCATACAACTCGTCAACGAACCTATACTTTTAGACTACTTCCATGAGTTGACATCAGAAGTCAGAAATCCAACGAAAGTTGCAAACTTATTGCTCAACGACCTTCTTACAGTCCTCAATAAAAAAAGACTAGACGTTGAAGACTGCCCAATAACATATAAACAGTTAAAAGAATTAATTGATCTACTTCTTGAAAAAGTCGTTACTTTAGAAGTTGCTAGGAACGTTCTAGAAGAACTAGTCGAAGAATCGGACTCGGATTTATTGCCATCAAACATAATAAAAGAAAAAGGCTGGTCTATAGTAACAGACGAATCGGAAATAGCCAAAATGTGTGTGCAAGTCATAGAGAATAATCCCAAATTAGTAAAACAATATAAGGAAGGGAAAACTAAGGTGTTTAATGCGTTTTTGGGTATATTGGTGAAGAGTTCTCAGAATAAATTAGATATGTCCATAGCGTCTAAAGTATTGATGGAGTTATTAAAAAAGTGATAATTTAGAATAAGCTCAATAAATGTTTGAAAAATTGGTTTGCTTTTTATTTATTTATAGATATGGCAACAGAAATAAATAAGGTGCATGGAAGTCATTGGGAGTTAACTCAACTTATACAATTTTTTTTTCTAAATAGGACAACTATTACTTCCTTTGATTCTTAACAAAAAGAGCGATGAAAACGTAGGTAAAAAGCTCGAATCCTTAATTCCGAATCCATAAAGGCCCCTAATGCCAGTGGCCCATATAGCAGTAGGTAGTAAACAAGCATAAGTTTTTCTAAATAATACAATTATCGCTTTCTCCACTAAATTATTAGGTAGGTACTTAACTTTGATTCTAACCAAAAAGAGCGACAAAAACGTAGGTAGGATGCTCGAATCCTAAATTCCGTATCCATATAGGCCCTGATGCCAGTGGCCCACATAAATCAGTAGGAAGTAAACAAGAAAAGTTACCTTCTGCTGAGCAGAATACAACTTCCATTATAATTCTCAATGTGATAGAGTTTCTTTAGTCTTAGTATCTCGTACACGTTTTACAACTAGGGATAAGACTTACTCAGTTCTCAATTCATAAAGGTAGCTAATGTGTTTACAAGTTGGTATATACCTTTTTTTTTGTTAGCTTATAGGTCCTATTGTTGGGCAAAAGCATCCCTTCTTTATTTCCATACATCCTGGTCCCTTAATATCACCCTCCACTCCTCAAAATGAGTCATCTTTTTCTTGATCATCCTGGTTTTCTTGGGCCATTTGTAATCCAATCTGTGGTAACGTGTGCGCATTTTCGGGGTGCACGCGACAGCCTAGACATGTCCCGCCCACTCCCACTTCAGTTAAGCTACTAGTCATCATTTCAGCTGCATAACGTCCACTGTTGGACATAGGTAGGCCTCTCCCAAGGATTTCCAAAATGATCGATCTAGAGCGGCCTGCGTTGGCTGCGTACAGTTTCCAGCGATCTTAGATCGTCTAACCACCTTGTGGGGTGGGTGTCCAACGCTTCCCTTGTCAGTACGTGGTGGCCATTCGAGAACCTTTCTGCCCCATCGGCCATCAGTTTTTCGCGCTATGTGTCCCGCCCACTGCCACTTCAACGAGTTAATCCGCTGGGCTATATCAGTGACCTTCATTCTCCTACGAATTTCCTTATTTCTGATTTGATCACGTAGAGAAACACCGAGCATAGCCCTCTCCATAGTGCGTAGCTAATACCTGCTTTAGTGCTAGTGCAAGTTATGGAATGCAATGTGGGTGTTTCTTACGTTATTCACTTGACACCTAGAATGCTACGTTTCATTGCTCGCTGACAAACCTTAAAAACATTAATCTTGGTTTGATAGTTCCATGTATGTCTGAGAGAAAATAAAAAAACTTGCAATGTACCAGCTGCTTCTCTTCAAATGTATATCGTGAAACCAGTCGAGCAAATTGTCTATCAATATTTTGATTCCTTTTTCCATCTTCTTGCCCACCATCACGCCAAAAGTGGCCTTTGGGTCTGGCGGCCCTAGACTCTGTCTGCTTAGAGCTGCAAGAGTCGACCTGCTCAGTCTGCCCCATATTTCACTTTGGTACCAACTTATTGCAATGTCGAAAGTTTTAATTATATAGATATTAAAACAGAAAGAAAAATCTCGATTCAAATTTGAAGATTGCATAAATAAATAATGAGGTCCATTGATCGCGTCTGGATTAAATTATACTGACTTACTCTTGACCCACTATAGAAGGTCCTGACATTGAGCTGTAGAACTAGGTCTAGGACGAAGAATATGTAGTGAAATTAAATATAATAAATGACTAAGTCAGCTTTTTATTTGGCTTTTCTATTTCTTACCTACCTATTTTGCTTTTCTATTTATTACCTACCTATTTTTCCATCTCGATTGTGGGCGGTAGCTTTTCAGTCGTCGCAAATACTTTTAAATCATCTGACCATCTTGCCATCAAAATATCGACAAGGCACGACGCCTAAAAGATGCAAACGACCGGGGGATCGCTGTGGTCAAATACTGGTCTAATTTGATATAAATAATAGTCTTTCGACTCGAGAAGAAGAAGAAGAATATCGACAAATATGCTGGTACACAAACAAAGGACAATAAAATTAGTTAAATTAATAATAAAGGCTGTTCATGCTTCAAACCTATAACCTAATAAAAAATAATCTTCATCTAAGCGCGATTCCGGTTGCATCCTCAGCTGTGCTGCTTCGAAGCCCGGGGAGCGCTTCCCGCTTTTTCATCTCCAAATATATGCATATCAATGGTTACCCAGGATGCCAAAGACCTTGCGAAGTGGAGAAGAAATAGCCGAAACAGTTTAAATGATTTGGCTTTTAATAGTTTTACGATAACATATTATATTGCTATATATTAGGTACTTATCACTTAGAAGTGTTCCCTACAATGTTTGCAGAGGAGAGTGATAAATATTTAGAATTAGCGGCATGATTGATATGCACAGCTGCAGAAGGTTGTTGACGACTCCACGCGCCCCGAATATTGTCAACAAATCAACAATAGGGTATCCAAACATGATTCTGTAAGAAATATAGGTACCTACCTATATAGCGTCTAACAAAATATACTGAAACTATTTTATGGATGAATTCAGTCCATGATACTGATTATCTTTCCCAAAGGAACATGTATCGAAATATGATAAAAAAATTGCTTTCCATACAATCTATGATCAACTGGAAGGTCAAAAAATATTTTTCATGTTTCGATACATGTGAAAGTCCTTGGTGAAAGTTGTACAGTATCATGGATTGAATTCACCCTTAAAATAGTTTCAGTATATTTTGTTAAACCCTGTGTAACTTACTTGATTTATTGTCCTCTGTCCCCTGGGTGTGGCAGGGGGCCGCTACACTGCTTCTCCAGCTTGTTCTGACTTGAGTAACGCGCTTCGATTCGGGCCAAGACAGCCCGATTGTCTTCATCTCCGCCGCTACCGATCGCCAAGTTTGTATTGGTAAACCATGCTTCCTCTTTCCTTAAGGAGTCCATTTCAATGCCTGCCTCGGAATGTAAGTAGCGTAGAAGGGAATCCTAAACGTGTGGCCGATCCATGTCCATTTTCGACGCGCTATTTGGTGATCGATCGGTGTCTCGCCGCAAAGCTGCCACAGACGTTGATAATATCTTTCCAGACCAAAAGATAATATACTGACTTGTTTAAGAAATTATACCTCTATTATTGGTATCCTTGCTTGATTTTTTTCTAAGCGGCAATACTCAATATACCTAACTAAATACAGCTTGAGCTCTAATATTTTACTATCTACGATACTAAATTGACTAAACAACCATCTTTTACAAAATGGTTGTACCATTCAAATGTTATCTATTCTGTCTTTAAACTTTTTATATCCTAGGTTTATACATAAGTAGGTACATACCTACTTAAAAGACACTAAGTACCTATACCTTGTCAATACAATAGGTAAATTATGCAAATTTGTTTGTTTTGAGTGTCTGTTATTATTTTAATATTTTTAAACGATCATAAATACATTTAATTGTTCTGTAATTGCAGGATCTGTGCCAGCCCTACTACATCATCAACGTAACAAATCAACACAAGCAATTGTTTCTACTTGCACACGCACGATTGCATAAGACGGCATCACCAATTTATGCCATTTGAGTTCACTGCAGCTCAGAACTAACGGTGACACTGACCGAGCAGTATGTGGTCGAAAATATATTTCCTCTCAACAGTTTTTATTGGAACCTTCGCAGAGATATTGCAGAATGGAAATGGAATAGACAGATATATGAGCGAAGGTGTTAAGAGTGCAGGATACAAAATCGTATATGGCGATGAAGATTTGATGTTGCTCAATGAGGTCGTTAGTGATATAGAAAAGAATGACGTTTTGAAGAGTCATGCCAATATAAACGATGCGCTACCGCCGCTGCCTGCGGAAGATGTGAAATGTCTGATGTCTGTTGATCGATATTGCTCCAAAGATATGGGTAAAACGAAAGGTAATTTGTCACATTATTTAATTTTCGTTATTATTTAAAATTTTCTATTTCTGCTTCATCCAAAACATTTTCTTTGAAAGGTCATTAAGTAAGTTTTTGTCCAGACCTTAATACTTCATGATCTAGCTAGACATTACAATAAGAGATGATTCAAAGAAGGAGTGAAAAGATTTCGTTGGTCATGGTCAGCAACGCGTATGTACCTAGTACTCCTGGTTTTGCAGGCTTGACTTCTTAACCACTTACCATCCCCACTTGGTGGTAAGTGGTTATGGAAACCAAGTCAAAAGCCGTATGTGTTTGCATATTTTTATACCTATAAAAAGGTCAAATAAGGATGCACGCATTATCATCATCAGGTCTTTTTTAGTCTCTACTGCAGGAGTACGACCCTCTCTGTACTACTAAAGCCAAAACCAAAGCGAAGTTACTTATCCTTATGATTTCTCATATACGTTACTTGTTTTGATCATTTGTAATTATATTTAATTGTTCATCAGCGATCATCATCAAAGCTATAAAAGAAGACTGCAAGAAATGCACAACGGAGCAGAAAGAGAAGGCGGGGAAGGTTATAGCCGCGATGATGGCCCACGACCCAGTGGCTTGGAAGCTCTTCCTCACGAGGTACGACGGAATGGACAAAGTTCAAAAGTTGATAGGCTAAGCCTGTAGTGTATTAGTTCGATATGTTTGGGTACCTAGTTCTCTGACTACAGATATTTTACTTGGACAACTGTCTTTGTTTCTACGTAACTTATCATTTTTATATTTTTTATCCCATAATCGAGTGTATTTGACTGAACACCGTTGAGTTTTTAGATTGAATTTACAAGCTAGGTAGGGCCATCGAAATGTAGAGCTGTCACAATAGGGATGTGGACTGGGTCCAAAAAATTGTATTTTATTTAGTTCTTCAGTTAGATTATCCAAAAATAATCGAACCATATCACATATTTTTTGCTTTATCAAGATAGTGAAAATTTGCAAAGATACAGCGCAAGTTTCTGAGTGGGGGTGATTGATGTCACCGTCAAGATAAAATCGTAGTTGATCGTGATATCATGCGGCATTTAAATGCATTGTATCTTTGTAATTATTTGCTAATCAGAAAAAGAAAAACACAATATACGTATAGATTTTAAGCTATTGCATAGCTTTTATCGCGGGCTTTGAGCGCGGCGACCGAATCAAGAAATTCCGTAACGAAAATAAAACCTAACACCCCCCACTCCGCCTATCGACCGGCACAGCGGCGCGGCGTTGAAAGCCGTGCATCGTCTAACGTATGCAATAGCTTTATCGCGGCAGTCCCCAAGTGCCAAACTTTTTTTTTAAATAATCTACCTGATGAGCTAAAAAATATTTTTTTAAGTCCACATTCGTATTCTGCACAGTTCGTCTAATCAATGCCTATATAGTCGTCCAGTTCCCCATTTTTCAGTTTTCTGGCAATAATTGTGAGTATCTTTGTACATCTATATTCTGATTTAGTAACTCAACTAAATATGTATCCGATATAAAGTCTGTAGCCTGTAAGTAGCATTAAAATAGAAGTCCCTTTGTAAAATTGTTGTTTTATTTGTAGATGTGCGCTTCTAGTTAAGCCTAAAACCCCACCAAAAGAAGAAAAAGTTAGATTAAGAGTGATAGGGAAACCAGAAGACGTACCCAGTTCTAAAGAGAGATACGTTATGCCTGGCATTAAGGTCAGGGTAAGAAGGTTTGCTGCTGAAAAGGTGTGACGAACTTTTACTTGTTAACTTTCATGTTCAATGTCTTCACTTCTCTTTATCTTCCAAATTACTATCATATTATGCAACGTGGAAAAGACATAAGCGTAATAAATAAAAACACATATGTCCTTGTACTAATATTATGCAAATAATTATTAAAATCAAACCCAGTAGTTTTAGAGAATTTTAAAATTTCAGCTGTTTTGTACATACCTAATGAATATCGATAAATTATTTTGTTTAAAAATTACGTTTTGATTTAAACTTTACTCATTTTACTTTTAGTAATTATATTATCTTTGATCTAGTATAGCATGTGCTCACATTTATTACGTTAATGTCTTTTCTGCGTTGTGCATATCTCCTGTTATAATTATTAGACTCTAAGGAAGATATTAATTAAATGTAGAATAAACTAAATAAAACTAAGTAGTATTTTATTTATCATACCCTGAATCATCTAAACGTATTTATTGATATGAAAAAAATAAGTATAGATCTAACTTTAAGAACATTCAATCTACAACCTTATTTTAGTACAGTTTCCATCTAAATTGTATGTTTAGCCAGTTCATATTTTTCTGTGACTACGATAGAAAACTACCCAATTGAGAATCTACTCTGCAAATTATTCGAATGGTAAGTGTCTCGGCTATGTCACGTGCCGTGAGTGAGCTCTAGCGTTGTAGATTTACCTACTATCGACATCTTAGAGGCCTTTGCCCAAGAGTGGGACACTACACCTACAGGCTAGTTCATCATCTTCCTCGCCTTCTCCCTGTTTGGAGTCGGCTCTGTATGTCAACTCTCTCCATCGTTTTCTATCATTTATTATATCTGTACCCCCCTCTTCATCATGTCCCGCTTAACACATTCCCCCACGTCTTTCTAGGTCATCCTCTATCTCTGTGGCCATCCACCTTCAAGTTAACTATTTTATTAGCCAGATGTTCGGCATCCCGCCTCTTGATATGATCGTATTAGGTTAAACGGTGGCTTTTTAACTTCTCTAGAATCGGTGCCACCTTCAAACTCCCTTTTATATATTCATTCCTGATCTTATCCATCTTCGTCACCCCACACATCCACCTAAGCATCCGCTTTTCTGCATCATGTAACTTATGTTCTTCTTTCTTCTTCGTTGCCCAACATTTCCCCCATACAGCAAAGCAGATCTTATTATTGTCTTATAACTATATCTTTCTCTTTAGCTTCAATGGGAGCCACTTATCGCAAGTTGTTCCAGTAACTTGTTTCCACTTAAGCCATCCGGTATTAATCCTTTTGGTGACATCTCGATCCACGTCTCCATCGCTCTGCAAGACTGATCCTAGGTACTTGAAATCCGTACAAACTGGCAGCGAGGTGTCACAGATCTTAACAGTAGTAGCGCTGGAAGTTCCCCCAAAATCGCAGAACGGACAGAACAGATCAGCTGATTTTTAATCCGGCATCTTCCAGCGCCTTTTGCCATTCGTTTAGTTTGATTTAGATACAAGATTTGGCAATTTACCTACAGGCTAGTTAGTTAAGAAAAATATTTGTCATAGTTTATTGAAAAAAATACAATGGAAAATAAACTAAATACAATCTAAACTTAAAAATAAAACCTTGTCTTAAATATTGATTTAGAAATCTAAGAGATTATGTCCGTGCAGCATACTGCCAAGAACTCTAGCTGCGTTTGCAAATTTGTTAAGAAAAGAAAGAGCCAGCCCCCTTGTCACCAGCGGCGGTGATCGGGCGCGGAGTTATCTGTTTGAGGAAAGCCCTCGCGCTGAGGCCCCGTGATCCAAGCGTTTCCACACCAAACGGAACAAATATGTAATCTTTACTGAGAGACACACATTTGCGTCGCTTGGCAAGCTCAGCACCTTCGGCAGCCGATTCTGCTCTCGGGAGTGGTCCTCCGAGGTGAGAAGGTGCTAGACGCATGTAGCGTCCCAACACCAGCGCTCTCCCACGTTCCCAGAGGGTCAAAGACATACCATCAGGCCTCTTGTCAACACCTCAACCCCTACCGATGCCCGGCAGGGTTCATAGTGTGCTATTTTAAGACAGCGGCCGTACCTGAATTTTCCGGGGTCCAGTGCTGCCCCCATTTAAAATAAATCATTTCAAAGAAAACAGAGATATCATTTAAAAATTTGCTACTACCAAGCCCTAGATAACCCTTCAAAGTATTTTATGAATTATTTTATGATAATTGCACCTTTACTCTTGCTATGGGCCTTCGTCTAGGCGCAAAAATTTATAAAAATGTATCTATTAAGATATCCTGTATTTCTCATAATAAATGCTCTGTTTATTTTATGAACTACTGTTTACAGCTTAAAGTGAGTACGCACATTTGCGAAAAACGGCCATTTTTGGCAAATGTGCGTTGTAAAGCTAAACGTTCTCATTATAAACTGTAAACAGTAGATCATAAAATACTTTGAAGGGTTATCTAGAGCTTGGTAGTAGCAAAATTTTAAATGATGATTCCGTTTTCTTTGAAATTATTTATTTTAAATGGAGGCATCACTGGACCCCGGAAAATTCAGGTATTTAGAACAGATGTACATTAAGAAATGCAATCATATAATTGAAATTGAAATTACCAATCACGCCCAATGCCTTGAGGTTCGAAGGTGTTAGGGTCAGTTCACACCGAGACGCGACGCGACGCGACGTTGCGCGCACGTGAAAGAAATATAGAACTTGTTTACTAGACAAGAAGAGTAAGAGCCCGCTGCGCCTCGCTATGCATCGCTAGGCAGCGCCACTGGTATGACTCTCCATTGATTCAGACTAACATATATACCTACTACTACTACAAACGAAACAATTTATCTGTACACACGTCGATGTGTGAGTTTTATACTTAGGGTCGCACCGCAGAATTATTTTAATACTTACCTACTAACGAGTTCGACATATTTACGATTATATTTTTCCATACCGGAAGATTTCGAACACTATGACGTAAAAAATATTCTGTTTTATATGTATTAAATGTTACAGAAAATTCGGAAACACCTACGTAATATCACTTCACAAATATTTTTAATTATGTCCACTGTCCATTTCACCTATAGTTCACTTTACTGATTATTATTGAGTCATTTATATTTTAACGCACTAATTTCACTAATTCACTATTGTAATATAGTAATTTGCATATTCGGCGCAAAACTATACGGTAATTATATGAATAAATTCAATAAAAATAAACAAATGTTTATAACGATTCACGCTTACACACAGCATGTCAAGTTGTCATTGTCAACAATGGCATTTAGCACTATAACCCGCGGAAATCCAGTTGGCATCTGCGTGTATGTGATTACCTGTGAGCGAGGAGCCTATGTAACATTACCGGATTGCTTATTAGGAATCCGGTAATGTTACAATCTCGCTCTTGTGTATCTCCCACCAATGCGAGAGAGCGAGAAGGGTATATATATCAAGATGGTTGCTGGGTAATAACGTGAAATTATATTGTTGCTTTGCTTACCTGTTTTCATCATTTGGAAATGTATGAAATATACGTTCTTTAGAGTATTGGGTGGATAAACAATTATTAGTCTATATCTTCCTGAAAGGCCGGTAACGCTCTTGTTACACCCCTGGTGTTGCAGTTGTCCATGGACAGTGGTGATCACTTACCATCAGGTGACCCGCTTGTTCGTTTGCCGCCCTATAACATAAAAAAAAAACCTCACCATGATGGTTACTATTGGTTGACAGTTCTCAAGACAACACACGTCGCGTATTGCGTGCGGCTAGTAATTAAACCCTGGTTCGGAGCCGTCAAAGCTCACAAAGTGCCAATTTGCGGGAGACGCTGTGAGATACCATTCTGTTTGACTCTTATGTATTCTGTGGCAACGCGGCAAAGCGGGCTGTCGTTGAAATTAGTATATTTTTGCCTAGTAAACAAGTTCTATATTTCTTCCAAAGAGCGCGCTACGTCGCGTCGCGTCTCGTTGTGAACTGACCCTTAGTCGTAGTTGAATAAAAATATATTTTTGCTAGCAACTTCCGTATAATTTTATGGTTGGAATCAGTAAGTGGTTTATTTATATTATTTTGCTCTATTCTTCCTCTTCTTTGGAACTCTCCTTTGTATCCTCTTTGCTTTTGCTGTTCATGGATTTCTTTTCAGATTGCTTTCGATCTAAATATTTTTTCTTGTAACTGCCATCTGAATTATATCTGAAAAAGGGCGTATACCGTTCACAATTGAAATGTTTCATTACAAACGCATTTGTTAAGCAAACCAGGCGTGGTCTGCACTTGGATTGGTGACTACAACTGGCATAAAATATCGCGTTTTCTTGCTTCCTTTCCTTTACTTTATAGGTACAGTTGGTCCCAATATGCAGCTTGAAATTTCTGACACCAGTGTTGGTCACTGACACACTTGGATTAGACTACAATTAAACAGAAGGCAAAGTCAATTTTTTTTTAAAATGTAGGATAAATATATCACTTACGAAGGTCATTTTTAGGGTTCCGTACACTAAGAGTGCAAACGGGACCCTATTACTGAGACTCCGCTGTCTGTCCGTCTATCCGTCTGTCTGTCTGTCCGTCAGTCACAGGGCTCTATCTCTTGAACCGTAATAGCTAGACACTTAAAATTTTCACCGATTATGTGTGGCGGATATAACAACAAATACTAAAAATAAAAAAATAGTTAAAAATGAAAGGGGGTCGTCATACAAGAAACGTGTTTTTTTGCAGCGTTTTTAACTTGATCTTTATAATGGCATTAACTAGATACTTGAAATTTTCACCAATTATGTATTACTATGACCACAATAACAACAAGTATTAAAAATAAAATAAAGTTAAAAATTAAAGGGGATCGTCATATAAGAAACGTGTTTCTTCAGCGCTTTAAAACATTGTACGGTGGTACGGAACCCTTCATGTACGAGTCCGACTCGCACTTGCCCGTTTATTAAATTATTTTTAGTGCAAAAGCTACAAACTACTAGCGTGTCGGAACAACCACTGCTAGGAAGATTACGCCGAAAGAAACCCCGTTCAGTATAGGTCCCTTTAGATAGAATACTTTACATGAAAAGATAAATTTAAATTAAAGAACAACCGACATTTTATAAGAAGGCTACATAAGCACTTACTTAATTTAGTTTTTTAATTTAGATTTTAGTTTAGTTTTAATTAAACAAATTGTTTAGTTTTATAAATAATAGAAATAAATAAAAAAAAGTACTTACTTCTCCTCAAGTTTTATCCAGTCATCCGGGTTGTGGTCTATGATGTACTCCATCACCTTATCGGCACCTTCGCGTTGCTTTTTCGTGCATTTCTGACAATCGTTTTGGATAGCATCAGGCAAATTGTCTAAAACAATGGTAAGACAATTCCATTTATTCATGTTGGTGTTGACTTCAGCGAGCACAATTGCTTATATTTCGAACCAGGCACATAATGTTACGTTGCTTATAAAGTACCTATAATCATTGTCGGACTACATCGTCATCATCAGGTCTTTTTAGGGTTCCGTACCCAAAGGGTGCAAACGGGATCCTATTACTGAGACTCCGCTGTCTGTCCGTCTGTCCATCTGTCCGTCTGTCAACAGGGCTCTATCACTTGAACCGTAATAGCTAGACACTTAAAATTTTCACCGATTATGTATTACTGCGGCCGCTTTAACAAAAAATACTAAAAATAAAAAATGTTAAAATTTTCAGCGTTTTTAACTAGATATTTATAATGACATTAACTAGATACTTGAAATTTTTACAGATTATGTATTACTATGGCCGCTATACTAACAAATACTAAAAATAAAAAAAAGTTAAAAATTTAAGTGGGTCGTCATACAAAACACGTGTTTTTTTAGCGTTTTAAAACATTGTACGGAGGTACGGAACCCTTCATCTACGAGTCCGACTCGCACTTACCCGTTTATTTAGTTTCCACTGCAGGAGCACGACCCTCTCTGTACTTCCAGAGCCATATACTAGTCTGAGCATCCAAAGAATTTGGCCTTCTACTCTCCATGATGGCCAAGCGGGTTAGAGAGGTCTGAATGATGTTTATAAGCTTTGTTTAGCTTGTATTTCCTTAGTCACGTTTTACGACACCCACTGAAAGACTTCATCATCATGATTAGGTTTTTTTAGTCTCCACTGCAGGAGCACGACCCTCTCTGTATTGCCAGAGCCATTTATTAGCCAGAGCAGTCAGAGGATTAGATATAGGAGATGAGGAGAGAGAAGGAGAAGGAAAGGCTTGGATTGGTCCTGTTTTACTATGCTGGAAACCACACGGTTTACAGAGTACATATCTACTTAATACGTATTATATTTTAAACAACGCCGGTAAACCATACGTTTCTTGGAGAATAAAGATCCGTATCATAAATTGAACTTGCAGTAAAAATGTTTGCACTAAAATAAATCTATTTAATACTCTTTTTAATATCCTGTTACTCTTTTAATATCTGTCAAAGAACAATATCTCCGAGCGAATCGACCCAATCATGAACAAACGAACAAGGCAAAGCACAGTACATATTTAGCTGGGATAGGTTTGGCAGGCGTTGTTAATTTTTATGAGTCCGATCCGAAGGTATATTATAACTACGTATGTGTTTTAATTTTTTTTATGTATAATGGACTTATATATATTATATACCTATTTCACATTGATTGGGTGGCGCACAGACTGGGAATTTGAGAAGCTCATGTTGATCTATGATATTGCATCCATATTGCACCCAAAGAGCTTGTATTGGAATGTGCCTACTGTTTGCGCCTAATATTTGAATATTGAACAACTTACTTTTTAATTCCTTGCCATCCGGAGTGCAGTGGCCAGTATCCAGCAAGCAGTTGACATATCCAGCAAGAAGGCGGTCATTAGCCAATATCTCGTCCAGGTCTATTCCGTCATATTTGGTGGTGTAAGTTGAAGAATTATCACTTACACTTCCGTTGATGAGGTAAAGGATTAAGGTAAATAGAAGATATGGCTTCATGGTAGTTGAAATCGAAGTTTGTGCTTGAAATTAAAGGTTTCATGGATTATTATACCTATATAAATAAATTCTAATAATTGTCACAATTATTCATTATACAGAATAAACTCGGAAACAAAAAATTGTAAGTAACAAATTGTAAGTAAGTAACAACAACATATTGTATAAATAAATATTGTATAGAAGAGTTTAATTTCCACGACATTGCATCGTATATTTACTAGGGAATTAATGATGAAAATCCAAAATTATAAATATAACCTAATATCACAGAATACATAAGAGTACAAACGAATATTAAGGAAACTCGTAGAGGTCATTCTACGACAGCTACGGAAGCATATCGCTAACAAAACTATTTTTTGTTAGCTATTGATGTCCCACTGCAGGGGAAAGGCCTTCCCTCTTTCCTTCCACGATTTTCTATACTTGGTATATACGAGTATATTCGTCTGTTGGAACTCAGTTTGAGGCAATATAGGCCCCACCTTTCCGGATGCATACGGCTCACGTGACCTACCCAATCCCACTTCAACCTAGCTGCTTTCTTGCTTACATCCGTAACCTTATCCATGGGGCGCACTGTAGTGTTTCTAACTTTATCAATCAGTTGGCAGTTTGACACCTGAGCTTCATGGCAAATAAAAATCATGTCACATTAAAAAAAGTGGTAATCCGGGTGTGAAGTGTGATGGTGTCAGTAACCGTGTCGCGAGTTCATGATGGTTTTCCCCATCTCAAAAACTGCCCAACGCGCCTAAAGAAGTTTTCACTTCAAAAATGTAATATATATATATATAAATAGTGATATGTGGGGTGATCCTACTTACATTTGAACAAAAATTAATTAAACAAAATGAAACTAACCACACCACACAGTTACGTCCAGCGTTGTCTTGAAAGAAAAAAACCATAGCTCTGTTATATATCTTTTGAAAATCGTAGAAAATGTCTGAAAATTATGTTAAATGACACAATAACAGTCCACTTAGTTTAATAGGGGTACATAAATCGTAAAATTCTTCCTTTTCACATATGTAAGGGCATCTACAAATTATAGTCGACAAAAGTAGTTAGAGGCCAAGTAGAGAGCCTCTACCTGTGATGTGGTGATCTTCGAGCATACCTTACTTATCAGTAAGTACCTACCTACGTTGGATAATCGGAAAGAAATGGATATTCATACTCGATGTAAATTAAAATGATTTAGAATTTACGTCATTTTGAATTAAACTAGGTTCACCTAAGGAACCTACGGGAAGTAATACTGAAGTAATGCTCTGCATTGCAGAGAAAGTCACATTCATTGCTTAGGTACGGACTAATTGCAATTGTATTTAATATAATAACAATTGTGTTTAATATAATAACAATTGTATTTAATATAATAACAATTGTATTATTATATTAATAAAATTTTGTTCTTGTAATTGCTCTTTTCCTCCAACTCTCTAATTTTCTCCATTTTTAACTCCCTTTTTTAGGGAATGTAGTACGGTTGTTTCCTTTGCCTTCCGTACCATAGTGCTTGGGTTTGACAGAAACCCTTCCAGATCCCGCATCTTCGACCTGCTGCCAATATTGTCACCACTGCTGCCTTGTGAGAAATACTAGTGACAGTATAATAAAGTTTAAAGTAATTATTTGTGCTAGACACTTATTAGGGGGGTAGGGTACCTACAGGTTACATTTAAACACGTAGCATAGCACGTAGACGTAGGTAAGTGGCAACAACGTACACATAACAAAAAGTACCTAGCTAATGTACGTACGTACCTATATGAAAAAGAGGTACATATCTCGTCATTAGCTAAGATTTATTGCACCATCCATAGTTATTATTTCATATTAACTATGCACCTACCTACGCGTATCTAAGAAAATGACGTTTGTTGTAATTATTTGGATCTGATAGGTTGCGAGAATTGTTTCACTTATTTTGTATGTATAGGAAAGATACTGGTAATTAAATACCTAGTGCAATTATACCTAGTGGTTATTTTTATCCGATTTGAAAAAGGAGTAGGTTTTCAATTCGACCCGTATGTTTTTACTTTTTTTGAGTCTTTTTAGGGTTCCGTAGCCAAAGGCAAAACACGGAACCCTTATGGATTCGTCATGTCTGTATGTCCGTCCATATGTCACAGCCACTTTTTTCCGAAACTATAAGAACTATACTGTTGAAACTTGGGAAGTAGATGTATTCTGTGAATCACACAAAAATAGAAAAAAAAACAATAAATTTTGGGGGTTCCCCATACTTAGAACTGAAACTCAAAAAAATATTTTTCATCAAACCCATACGTGAAGGGTATCTATAGATAGGTCTTCAAAAATGATATTGAGGTTTCTAATATATTTTTTTCTAAACTGAATAGTTTGCGCGAGAGACACTTCCAAAGTAGTAAAATGTGTGTCCCCCCCCTGTAACTTCAAAATTTTTTTTATTTAAAAGCCTTTACTACCAAGTTGGTCCCATGTTAATTTGGTGATTACATAATAAAGAACTTTTGAGATATGCAAGTAACTTCTCAAAGAAAATGAAATAGGTTGTTCTTTTTTGTTAAAAAAATAATTATTATTATACAAATAATCTTGCTACGTTACTGCGAAGGCTTTTCCCAGAATGGTAGGGGCTGGAGACTATCGGCTGCGCTAAAAGGATTTTAGCGTCTTTACTTTGGACACCAGAAGTCCGTAAATGGATGTGGACTAAAAAAAAATATTTTTAGCTCATGAGGTAGATATTGTTTACCTATTTTTGTTTTTTCTGATAAGCAAATCATCAGTTGACGGTGACGTCAATTACCCTCACTCCGAAACTTCGACGCGCTGTATTTTTACGAATTTTCATATAAGTCAATGGAATTTTCGCTACTTTGATAAACCAAAAAATATGGATCCATTATTTTTGGTTGAGGTGAAGTGGTAGCATAAGTGGCGCCCTCATTTGAAATAAATTGTTTAAACCAAACGGACTACCAATATTACTTTCAAAGGTTATTCATAAAATAGTTTGAAGGTCTTATTAGACATTGATACAAATCAAATTTTTAAATATCACCATATTTAGTTTTAAACAATTTATTTCAAATGAGGGCGCCACTTATGCTACCATTTCACCTTAATCTAACTGACAGACTAAATAAAATCAATTTTTAGGGTTCCGTAAAAAAAATGAAAAATCGGAACCCTTATAGGATCACTCGTGCGTCTGTCTGTCCGTCCGTCTGTCACAGCCAATTTTCTCCGAATCTACTGGACCGAATCAGGTGAAATTTGGTAGAATGTTGTAATCCTATGACCCAAACACATATGTGCAAAGTAAGTAATTTTTTTTTTAAATAAGGGTAATTTTTAGAGGACAAATTAGGAAATTAAAAAAAAAGTTTTGCAAACCTTACTGTGTCATATCAAATGAAAGGACTCGTTATGAGGATCTCAAATATATTTTTGTTATTATTGTAAAATAAATAGTTTTGATTTTATATATGAAAGAAGACGAAAGTTGACCATCCGCCACACTGATCTCCGAAATTACTGTGCCTAAAATTTAAAAAAAAATACAAAATATAGTACATTGCTTGTAGATTACAGGAAAACCTATAAGAATTCAATCAATTGTACGGAACCCTCTCCACGCGAGTTTAACTCGCACTTGGCCGGTTTATTTGCACTCAGTCCACATCCCTTTTCTACGGTACCTGCTCGTCTTTAATAAACGGTAATAGAGCAGCATGGCTGCATTTGCTACATGAGAATAGCAACGTGAAGCTATTCAACATACCTGACCGGTAAAGCCGTAACACGTACTACTCACCTAGATTTTTTTTATCTAGCTGTAGCGGTTGCTTATGAATGAAAAAACATGACTCTTATTATAAAAAAAAGTTTAGGACGTCTACCTTTTTCTAAGTTTTCAAATATTACCTACATGTCAAAATTTTTATTTTATTTATTTCGCTAATTTCAAAATATACCTACCATCAATTTAATTAGCTGTTTTGCAATAAATATTTAAATACTTGTTTGACATTTTTGCAAAAATTTTGTGCGACTCGGTATTCTAATGCCACCTTCTGTAACTAAAGGCATACAATACGCGCAGTCAGTAGTGTCAGTACACAATGTATGAAAAATATTACACAATGTACGAAATTATAACTCCATAGATAAAAATGGTAGAATGGTCAATCAAATGTTGTTTGGAATTCGGAGAGTGATATTTAATTGTACGTTGTAAAATTAAGTAACTTGCACAGTAGCATATTTACTATAAAAAATGAAAATATCTGAAATTGGTAAAATTTATATAAACATTACTTCCAAATCTGATGGCTAGAAACAAAAGTAAAATATGTCCATTGGACATACAGTACACAGAAATCTTTAAGGTGAATATATAAGCAAATGGCCTTGAAGTGTGAAATAAATTATTAACTCGTAAATATGGTGATAATTCCCATTTTGCTCTTCGTCATGCACTATATCCTTTTAAATTATTTTATGAACTGCCGTTGAAACTATTATTGGTGATCCGTCTAGCTTTAAAACTTTCCGTGGCCACTTTTGGCGGAGGCAAGTTTTAAAGCTAGACGGACTAATGTAAATACTTTCAACGGTGGTTCATACTAGTAGATTGTGCTACAAGGCGTAAAGGTATTAGTTTTAACGCGAGGGCGCTACTTTGAATCCGTAGTAAATAAGCATAGCGTACATATAGCGAGGGATTTAAGTATATCGCCCGAGATAAAACTATTACCGTACATCGTGTAGCACATTCTTTTTTTCATCTCCATCTATGAGAAAAAGTAAATATATACCTATAACGAAAGTAGAATACCTACATATACCTAATCAGAGTTTAACAGTCAGTTACTAACCTTTATTTGGTGGCGTTGCCACTGAAGAAGTACTATGAAAATATTTTTCTAGGAACACCATATCTTATACATTTTGCAGTCATTAGAATCGTTACATTACTTTTTCTTGTGTGGTAATTCTTTATATATTTAAATATGTATATTATACGTAAACTTCATATTTATTTACTATCGGCCTCATCAAGAAATTAGATGATTAGAATTATTGAAATAGTTGTAAAAATAACCTAATAGTTTCATAATAAAATTACTATTTAAATCAAAGACAACAATTGCGCGTTTTTATTGGTTTTTAATAAATTATTATTTTAAAGCAAAAGAACGAAAACATTTTGACCTACAGTCATCCATGTAAAACGAGATGTATTCTAATTTTAAAAAATTTCGACGCCCTTGCCAATATTTTACAATTTTAAAACTAAATCCTCCTTTTTTTAGCTGACTGCCAATATTATTTTTGATTCTACATTCGTGTTCGGTTTTCAAATGTGTTTTAACGCCTAGGGAATTTACTTTTTACTTTTCAGTGTCTAGAGAATTACCAGTGACTTTAGCCCCAATATTTGGGATAAAATCATCGTTTTTCGAATAGATGAGATGAAAAACAATTTAAAGGGCTATCTAGTGCATGACGAAGATCAATATGGAAATATACGAGTACGAGTATATATCACCATATTTACGAGTTAACAATTTATTTCACACTTCAAGGCCATTGGCTTATATATTCACCTTAAGAAACAACTAATTGTTCCTACAAGACTAATCTTGTAACAGATAAAAACAAGTTAATATTTTTTTTGCAGTGTTATTAATCAGAGGCATAAGTAAGTAGGCTGCAACACTTCACTTAGTATTAAAGCGTCCAGAATATCCCATGACGTCAATGCAACTGGTTGCGAATGCATTCTTTTTTATGAACCGGATCTCTTGACGTCATTCAGTGTAATTAAGTTTATTGTACTTTACATATTACATTTCTAAATAAGGCAGTTATTATTCCACGGAATGTAACAACCAATATCTATCTATACCCGGCCAAGCTTCGAGTAACTAAACATTCATTAAATCTTTTTGTTAGCAGAATATAAAAAAATCAAATTAAGAAAAGGTCTTTCCATCAAATGATGACTAGGGCAGATGTATATTTTGAGGTAGAGCTAAAAAAACAAAAATGTTATGTGCTAAATATAATGTACATTATGTACCTTCCCTACAAAACTGAACATTACAATGTCATGCATGTCACATTACATCAAAAATTATGCCATTTATTACAAGCATAAAGCAGCATTACTTTTAAATTACATTTTCCTTGTATGACGTCTTTACTTCGTACAGTAGTTTCATTACAAATCTCCTTGAATTTATTCACTTTGCAAAATATTTTCTAAATATTCTTCGAGCGCATAATGTCCTGGTATCCTAGTAATATGATGAACGTGGTATGAGAAATGATATATTATATAAGTATTGATATTTTATTTATTTATCTCTTTATTTAACTTTATTACAAAACATGTAATAGCCGGACTTACTGTTCGACCGTGGGAATTTTTGATTGATTCAATTCAATTCAAAATATCTTTATTATTATAGGATATTTATAATATCTCTTAATAATAGTCACTTTGTTTTGTTTTGCACAAATGTTGACGTCAAATCGTTACTTACAGCTAAGTTTACGCCGCTTCCTAGGCGCAAGTGCCCAAAGAAGCGGCAACAAACTGCACTGCACGTTTTCTCCAAAGACGTCAACAAACTAAAAACTTAAAATTAGTTATATGGATGGACTGAGATTACATTGTTTGTTATGTCATAATTAAATTGAATTATAAGAATTACGAAATTTAAAATACATACTTTACATAAGCTTTGAATTTTCTGTCTGGCATATCAAGGACCGATTCTGGCAATTTATTATAAAAAAGTATACACTTCCCCATAAAAGACTTACTGACTGTATTCAGCCTGTAATACGGGCTAACTAAGTCATTCGTATTACGTAAATTTCTATCTGTAAAATCACTTACTTTATTGAACATGGAAATATTTTTCCTTACATACATTATATTTTCAAATATGAACTGTGATGCAAAAGTAAGTATACCTATTTCCTTGAATAATTCTCTCAGTGAGTCTCTCGATCCTAAACCGTAAATGGCACGAATTGCTCTTTTTTGTTAAAGAAAAATAGTCTGAATGTCGGCTGCACTCCCCCATAGAAGTATCCCGTAACACATTAGACTGTGAAAGTAACTAAAGTACACTTGTCTTGTCATTGAACACCCGAATCTATATTTTCTATCTACATTCTACACAAACGCATTGCCTTGTATTGTTCATACACCCTGGAGACGAATTTAGACGAATTCAGAAGCGCAGCGCGCGGTCTGCCTTATTAATCAGCGTTTGCGTTCCCATATTTGTTTGAGAATTTCGGAGAACTTTAAATTTTCCAATCTTTTTACAAATTATTTTTATTTATTTATTGTACGTGTTTAAGCATGAATCAATCTTAATATATGTGTATTTTTTATTTTTTAACTCAGTCGTATGCGCATTAAATCCGACGACGTATTCGCTTATATTTTCTTCAAAGTTTAACCTTTTTAACTAAGACTTTCTTTGAAATAAAAAAAAGTACTTAAAACTTCTTGGCTTCTTTTTAGGATTTTTCTTTGTTCTTATTTCTCTGTAACTTATACACAACTTCATGTTTTAAATTCCGTGTAAACAACAAAGACATGAACGTCACGCACCGCAAAAAATTGAAACACGTCTTAGGTTATTTGGAATTAAACAAACTATTACAATAAAAATAAATAAATTTTCTCGGCCACTTTTCTAATACTTAAATAAACTACATTAAGGTCATAATATGACTGCAGCAAAGATGTCAGCGTGACACACCGCACCACTTTAAAATTAAAAGCTCATCTTTTTCTGCACGTAATTATCTAGGTACTAGAAAAAAGGATGAAAAGCTGTTTTACTCTTTAGGGAAGTACCTATTTCAATCAGCATATGCCTAGTTATATTTAGAAACTAATAGAAATCACAAGTATATTCTAATTATCATCATAAATAGACATTTGATCTATCAATATGTACCTACCTATTTGTGCGTAACAGCTACTGATGTCATACAATTACGGAGAATTGAATAAACAAAGACGCGACTCAAGTAGGTACCTAAACAGTTTACGCAAAAGTTACTTTTAAAAATATGAACTTATGACACCTGTAAAGGTAAGTTCGATAATGGATATTTTTTTCATTATGGCATCGTCTTACATTATATCATAAAAATGTTTGATGGTGCAATAATTTAATGTCTACAATATACTCGTAAGTAGTAGTCAAACACACGGTTTCAAAAATTTTTTTCGAGATAATAATATAAGATAGGTATCTCGTACATCGTAAAAAAATATACCTGTCTAGCCATAAATATTGTAAAAAGAAAAAAAATATTTTTCTATTGCAAATAACATTGATTACTTTTACAATGCGTTAGTTTAATACATAAATATAAAAAAAAATATATATATAAAAAGCTTCTTCGAAGTGTTCTCCATTGGCTGCATTGAGGCCAGTTATCAATAGAAGCACGCACTCTTTCAATGGGAAAATTATTTACTGCCGATTGGCAGTGAATAATCCATATGATTATATGGATTGTTTTAGGGACTCCAAATTATCATGACGTTTAGAGCAAGCTGTACTTTCTAAAAATGACCATAAATCATAATACAGCGGATTAAGATCGGGACTAGACGACGACCAGTCTTCAGCTCTGATGAAGTCGGAAACGTTCGATTCCAACCAAGACTGCGTGGACCGAGCTTTGTGACGTTTTATCTTAAAGACAAAAAGGTCTGGCTTGAGCTTGGCGCGGGTCCCTCTTAAAGGTTTGTATACTTAGACATGTCATAATTTAGGTACATTGGTACATACTAAATTTACAAATTGACATTATTTTAAATTTCGTAATTCTTATAATTCAATTTAATTATGACATAATAAACAATGTAATCTCTGTCCATCTATATAACTAATTTTAAGTTTTTAGTTTGTTAGTTGACGTCTTTGGAGAAAACGTGCAGTGCAGTTTGTTGCCGCTTCTTCTGCACTTGCGCCTAGGAAGCGGCGTAAACTTAGCTTTAAGTAACGATTTGACGTCAACATTTGTGCAAAACAAAACAAAGTGACTATTATTAAGAGATATTTTAAATATCCTATGAGAATAAAGATATTTTGAATTGAATTGAATTGACCCGGTGCCGAGTCTTGCTGGATGAACCATTCTTGGTTATTGAACTTGGTGTTGTTAAGGGGCCTAACTACTTTCTCAAGAATGGTATCTTGATACACTTGTTACACTGCCGATGTTTTGATACATTTTTCACAAAAGTATGGCTTAGTCACTCCTGCATAGCTAACACCCCACCAAACCATCACTGAAGTCGAATAATGTCCACGTTGCACTCTGTCGACTAATTGGGAAGCTTTCTTAGAGCTTTGAGCATAAATACGGTCATTTTGTTTGTTAAAATGTTGCTCAGTTGGAAAAAAAATCTCATCCGTAAACAAAATTTTTCTGTGACCTCCCTTTGCGTACCGCTTCAGTAGTTGTTTCGATTTTACCACCCTATTCTTTTTTAAATAATCAGTTAAGAAATGACCAGTACGTCTCTTATAGGCTGCAAGTCCTAAGTCACCTTTTAAAATACGCGACATGGTTCTAGGTCCTATCTTCATCTCCCGTGATAAAATCTTTTGCTTTCGGACAGGACTTCTTCGAATTCTTTCCTTTACTACTTTGACCACCTTTTTCGTACGAACACTACGTGGACGGCCAGATCTTTTTCTGTCACAAACAGAGGAGGTCTCATTGTACCTATTAATAGCCCGGTACACAAAGATTTGACTAATACCAAGCATATGGAGTGTTTTAAAAATTGCATTTGGCTCCATACCTACTTTGTGTAATGTAATCACAGAGATTCGGTTCTCTTTATCACCCCACTCCATTTTAATATCGCAAAATATTGTACATTGTATTGGTGCCAAAATAAGAAAGACAATGAAAAATTATATAAAAATAACGGATTCCAAATTCATATGTAATATTTTGTTTATTTTTAATTGTAACAGTATATTCGTATATGGCCAGACTAAGTATTTATATGTAGATACTACTACGATATAAGAGGCTTACACCAGCTAGAAATGCTCGCTCAAATTGAAACCGTTTGTTTCAGTCATATTTTAGCTATTTTCTCTATTAAAAAAAGAAAACACTACTTTGTTAGTAAAGTATCTTGATACATAGAATCACATGCTTTTCTGTGCAAAGAATCCTACAAAAAATCCACAGTGTTCCCATACATTTTATTACAGTACTACTGTTGAAAAAAAAAATATGTAAAATATTCGTGATTTTTTTCTATCGAATCAAATTAATAGAATCGTGTTTTGAGAACAGTACTTCGGTAGCATACATATCCTGAAGAATATCATATATTATTTTTAATTTTTTCAACGTAAAGGAACGAACTTATAGTTTTATGTAAAATAAAACTCTCGTTTAGGTCATGTAATGCCCTACATGTAATGCCATATAATACATTTTCTTTTCTTGTGAAATTTTGAAACTAAGGATTTAAAGTTTCACAAGAAAAATAATTTTATCATGTATTGTCTACAAATATAATATAATTAAAATTATTTTTGTATTCATGACATGAGACTAGATTTTGAGGCATTTGTGATTGTGACTCTACCTCTACACAGGGAATAACAACCGCAATTAAAGAAGAGTCATGTTCATGCAAGGTATAGCGGAGAATTATCTACATTGTCACGATCAGGAGTTAAACACATTTTTACATAAGATTAGTGACTCTTCGATTTTCCACCACTTATTTTTTTTATTTTTAAGCTTAGCTTTGGGATCTTAAGTATCTTGTCTATGTCTCTGTAAACCTCGTCAGGGATGATACAAAAAAGGACCAAGTTATAATTTTTAGAAGATTCTTTGATGTACTTATTTGTTTGTTTTCAAATAAACGAAGCAATCCTACCCGTCCATCATGACAACAACTTAGTTATTTTTATTTTTTTAACATACCTAAATGCGAGGTTCTCGCTCTTACGTACTTGCACATCAACAATCTACCTTTTGCCTTTCGTTACCTTGGTCCTTTCGGACCGCTTCAACCCCTGCGGTGCGAATGATCCCATTCTATCAGAACTGTACTTGGGCGGTTCGAATCGCTCATGGTGCCAAACGACTAAAGAACTCGTTAATTTGTCCTTATATATTTATTATTCTAATTATTTATCAGATCAACAATACGAAATAAATGTCTATAATATACCTTACATCGGCATAATATAACATTCTATAGAGTTTAGAACAGTTGTTACTTAATTGGGTATTCTCGAAGGTAATATACCTTAACTAAAAGCCAAAATTTACAGTTAGTTAATGAGGAATTATTAGATGACTTATCGCAGCTGCATTAAAATTAAATGATTCACCACGTCATTGCATAATGGAGCTACGTTTGTTTTGACCACAACAATTGTCAGCAAATAAGCGGGAATATCGACGCATTGTGGAAATTTACGACAATTAACTATTTCTCCTTGTAGTAAGTAAGTATACTTAATCACCGTTGACTAATGCAATCATTAAACTGTTCTGTAACGGAATATTATAAATATATGATTAGAAAAATGTCATCATGAAGGAAAGAAAAAGAAACTCCGAGACTGGGAAAATATTTTTCTACATATCATTTTACCATTTTGTCAAAACATGAAAATATTGATATAAAAACACAATTTTACCACACCCTTTATTGTATAAAAGAAAAATACAGGACATAATGATCTTAAAAACTAGGAAATGCGCAAAAGGCGACCTTAACGCTAAGCAATTTCTTCCAGGCAACCTCCTTTAAATAGAAAATATAACAAGGATTCCAGGCCTGTCATGAAATAGTTTTTCATAAAGATTTAGTTTTTATGATTTATTTACGCTATATAAGGGGAAAACAAAACGAAAAATCGCAAAACCCATAAAATTCACAGCAAGATAAGATGGAAATAGAAATAAATATTATTGAAGCCGTGTGGTTCCCGGCAGAGTAGAATAGGACCACTCTAAGTTTTCCCGTGGATGTTGTAGAAGGTGACTTAGGAAACACAAGCTAAACAAAGCTTATAAACACCAATGACACCTCTTCAACCCGTCTGGCCAGCGTGCAGAGTGTAGACCAAATCCTCTGGCTACTCTGGCTAATTATTGCTCTGTAGTACAGAGAGGGTCGTGCTCTTACAGTGGAGACTAATAAACGGGCAAGTGCGAGTCGGACTCGTACATGGAGGGTTTCGTACCTCCGTACAATGTTTTAAAACGCTGAAGAAACACGTTTCTTGTATGGCGACCCCCTTTAATTTTTAACTTTATCTTATTTTAGTATTTGTTGTAATAGTGGTCATAGTAATACATAATCGGTAAAAATTTCAAGTATCTAGTTAATGCCATTATAAAGATAAAATCGCTGAAAAAAACACGTTTCTTGTATGACGACCCCCTTTAATTTTTAACATTACTTATCTTATTTTTAGTATTTGTTATTATAGTGGCCATAGTAATACATAATCGGTAAAAATTTCAAGTATCTAGTTAATCTATTTACGGATTCATAAATTGTCTACAATTTATAAGTAGAACTTTTAGGTGAAGATAAATAATCTATGATTATCCAAAAATATATTGCCGTGTGGTGCCTGGCAGAGTAGAATAGGACCACTCCAAATCTTTCCATGGATGTCGTAGGAGACGACTTAGGAAACACAAGCTAAACAAAGCCACCTCTTCAACCCGTCTGCCCAGCGTGGAGAGTGTAGGCCAAATCCTCTGGCTACTCTGGGTAAGTATGGCTCTAGTAGTACAGAGAGGGTTGTGCTCCTGCAGTGGAGACTAAAAAAGACCTGAAGATGATGATCTAAAAAATATGGGTCTCATAAGAAGGCTCAAGGTCGCTCAACTCACTATGGAGCTATGATAGTTTCTCTACGTAATCGAATCAGAAATGAGGAAATTCGTAGGAGAAAAAAAGTTACTGACATAGCCCAGCAGATTAGCTGGTTGAAAAGGCAGTGGGCGGGAAACATAGCGTGACGAACCGATGGCCGATGGGATAAAAAGGTTCTCGAATGGCGACCACCTACTGGCAAGCGAAGCGTAGAATATTTAAAGTTCCTTTTTCGAGTCGATGAAGATCGATTTAAGTTCTTAAAGCTAGTAAAAATAAACTTTCGGGAGTAAACTATATAGGTACCTTCTAGAGGGCAGAAGTAACGCGCCAAGGATGTTCACTCAGACTCTTAGTTTTTCGGCAGGCATATAACAATGTAGGGAAGAATATATATGGTCGCAGGTACCTACTTTAGTGTCGCATGTGTAATGCCAATAAACTGTTTCATTTCAAGATTCATTACACTTTTCCAGCTCATAACTCAAAATCCAACTCATTTGATTCAGTTGGAGAACCTTGGTTTTTCTCCATCAAACTAAGTCCTTACCAAGAAAAGAACGTGATTCACAGTGGAATAAAATCACGATTGTTTATTAGTGTCGATTCAGCACGCTGCACTGATATAATTACGAGTGACGTTTAATTCTCCGAACTGAGCAGAACAAGTTTTGCACTGTCCAAATTTGATGTACTATTTTAGTATAAAAAGTGGACGAGGCCTGACCAGTGCATTATTAGCATCGAAGTGTGACAGACTAGTGCTAGTGACGTAACAATAAACCTTAAGGTAGGTTGTTAGCTGAGGTTATAAGTATCACATAGTGTAGCGCGATTTGCCGTGAGCGCGTCAATTTCATTATTTTCGTTGTTATCATTCAATTAAAAACTTTGTTACATTTTTTCTACTGAAAAAGTGATAATATTAAAATTTGTTAAAATCATTCTTATTAAGTCAATTAAATTAAAAACCGAAAAATAAGTGCACATTGAATTGTGTGTGAATTGAAATGTCTATGAATTCTTTATAGATACTTATGCATATAAAAATATAATATTCATTGATACCTATCAACTTTGCGCCCAAAACCGTAAAGTATACATAGAATGTAGGCCGATATTAATGTTTCATTGAAATCCAGAAAAATATACTTAAGTTTGTCATCCTAGTTCCTTATATGGTCAGACGGCTGTCGCTCTGTGTAAAAACCAGTGGCCTCTTCAAATGCTTTGGAAGGCACGTAAAGCAGTTGGTCCCGAACGCCATCTAGCGTTTGTTCCTATCCTAGGATTGGTTCTGGTCTACTACCCTTTGGGTTACGGGTTACGGAGGTCAGACGGCAGTCGCTCTGTGTAAAAACCAGTAACCAACCTCGTCAAATCACCTAGGTTAGGTAGCGGACCCCGGGCTCTGAAGCGTTACCGCTGAGGATGCAACCGAGAATACACATGATAATGATTCCAGTTCCTTTTAGAATCACGGGTCTTTTCACCCCGGTCCTTTGGGAGGGAGGCTTGCTTGGGGATACAGATCCATAACATAGAGGCACTTAGGAGAAGTTGATGTAATGTAGCGCTCCCGCCAAAACCCATTCTTGGATATACCAATGAAAGGTGTACCCTTGAACAGGTTTCGGCAGAAGAAGGATCTACTCGTATTGCAAGAAAACGAAAGGATTATTAGTTATGAAATGAGGTTAGGACGGACTGATGCTGGGATATTACAAAAAAAACAACGGCACCTGCCATAATTATGATTAATCCTAGTTCCTTATTATTATTTTTCAGGATGAAGGCTTGTGTAGTACTGTGTCTATGTACCCTGGCAGCGGTGACTTTTGCCCGCCCTGATTCCCACTACACCGACCGCTACGATAACATTGACCTAAACGAGATCCTCAACAACCGCCGCTTGCTGATCCCCTACCTTGAGTGCGTCTTGGGAGAGGGCAAGTGCACTCCTGATGGCAAGGAGCTGAAATGTAAGTACTGTGTCTTTGTCCTCCATATCTCTTTTTGCTTTTTTAGTTTTTAATTTTTAGTATTTGTTGTTATAGCGGCAACATAAATTTATCATCTCTAAAAATTTCAACTATCTAGCTATCATGGTTCATGAGATACAGCCAGGTGACAGACAGACAGACGGACGGACGGAGAGTGGAATCTTAGTAATAGGGTCCCGTGTTTACCTTTTGGGTACGCAATCCTAAAAAGTAATGTCATTCAAGTTTTCTACTTACGTAGAGTCACATATTTGACAGCAAATCTTTATTATATGCATTTGCGAGTGCACTGCGTCATTAAAATGTCGTCAATGGAAAATGCGCCAGTTGGCTTGCCCTTGACGACGGCCATCTTACATGTGGTTTAATAAATATTAAAGATTTGCGGAGAATTCCTTGAACTGGGTTTATGATAGATAACTTGTATATTTAGACTCGTAAACAACTAAAATTAATTTAAATATTTGCATGGTTAATCCTATACGCGATTGTTGATCACTCTACATATTTAATAGTGATTAAATTGAACAGTTTCTAGTAGCAGTCTTTCTTTTCATGACACTCAAATCCAGATAATTTTGTTCTTTTTTCATATCCAGTTAAAACTTCGTCTATTTATCTATCTATAATTTAAGAACTACGTTCTTGTCGGTTGTCGGTGGAGTAGTTTTCATGTCTCCCTCTCCTGAGGTAGGTCCGTCTATAGGTAGGTCAAAAGGATGGCCCTTTTAACCTACCTATACGACATGGCGTCAACCTTCTTCTTAACTTGGTCTATAAATACTCTTCTTGGTCTTCCCTTCCCTCTTCTTGCTTCTACTTTTAAAACTTCATATTTATACCAAATTTATCCGTAACGTACTTAGTTTGCTTTTACTCTTTGGATACGGCTGTAGAAGAAAATACAGTTAACAGTAAACGTACTAATCAATGTAAAAAACTTTTACCATGGGACCATCCCTGAAATCACAAAAAAAAAGTCTGCAGCTCCATACAAAATTAAATACATACCGTGGCAAAATTTATGGAGCTGCAGATTTTTTTCACGATTTCAGGGATGGTCCCATAGTAAAAGTTGTTCACTATGATTAGTACGTAAATTCCCTTTCGGGTACCCCAGAAACCCCCTGATACCCCCTTTTTGTTACACGTTGTATATTGTGTCTGATTAAGTCTACCAAATCAATAAAAATTGAAAAATAAACGAGAAACCTTTAATTTCCAGCTCACATCAGAGAAGCCTTGGAGAACGACTGCGCCAAGTGTACTGAGAACCAACGCAATGGCTCCCACCAGGTCATCGTGCACCTCATCAACCACGAGAAAGATTACTGGGCCAAACTCAAGGCCAAGTACGACCCCTCGGGCAAGTACTCCAAGAAGCACGAACAGGAGCTCGCCGGGGCTGCGGCGTAGAAGGAAATCAAAGAATTGAAGACAAATAAGGTTTAAATACATTGGCCATACAGAATTACTTTACTGAATCCAGTTAAAAAGTTTTATTTTTAATTTAGTTAAATACTTTTAAGTACAGGTTTTGTTCATCATTCTGTACTAAATATGTAACTCAAAATATAATCTAAAAATTAATGAAACCATTGTTTTTGGATAAGCCACGAAGCTAAAAATCCACAAGGAACAGATTCTAAATGTATTTCATAAAATATTGTAATATCTTGTAGATGGTCAATGCGTTTAGTTAACAGCTTAATTTAGCTCACAAGGGTAACTTATAGCTTGGGTTTGATCTAGCTTTTGTGGATAAGGATATAAACCACCACGCATTACATCACATTTGTTTTAAATTTAGAACAATTTCTACATAATTCTAGGGCACTATTTTTCAGTGCATACATTTTGTTATATAATATGACTTAGGACACACGGATAAAGAAAAAAAAATTTTACAAGAATCAAAAATTTTATGGCTTATGCGATTTTTTTTTGTATTTTGCCAAATGATTGTTAGAAACAGTTGTTATGACTAAGACTAAATTTAAAAAAACTTATTACTAAATTTGCACTTGAAAAATAATATTCCTGTAATTACAAATCTATTACTTATTATGACGTCAATAAATAACAATACAAAGACACACATAGTAGTATACTCAAGTGTATACTCATACTTACCTATATAATTGACTAACTTACTCCTTAAGAACTGATTTTTTATTACTTATATGTGTAAGTACAATGGCTCATAAAAGTAGGTACTAAGAATCGTACATAACTACTTTTTTGTTCATATCTAGGATATTTCACATGAAAATAACATTTAAAATGTTGTGAAAATATGGTTTTAATGTTTGTTAATGGTTGTGAATGTATAAAATTAAATATGTGGCTAAAATAAAAATATTTATAATAGAATGTGTTTTTATGTCTAATTTAATTGTAGTTCGTGTAGTCCCCACGAAACCGCATTTTATTAATGCACAGACTCCTAACGGTTCTGTTTCTATTAAGCGCTATCCACACATTAACGGGTTCCCGTTCCGGACGGGACGGGCCCCCCGTGACCGTTTTCCCGTCAGGGCCATGCCGTCCGGGTTCTGTGTTCACACATATCAGGGAAATCGTTGTCCGGGAAATTGTGTCGGTGACTAATACGCACACAAGGATGGCCTTATTTAACACTGAGGAATTAGAAATTATTGCATGCGCTATAGCGCTCTAGCGCTCGATGAAGAAGAAAAAGCTCATAACCAGAAGAACATCGGCAAAATGTCGTTCCGGTAGGTAAAAATCGGATGGCACTGTCAGGGGCGAACGGGCGTCCGGGCGGTCGACGGGACACTGACGGCCCAGCCCTGAACTGTGTGAACGAGTTTATACAAATCGTATGTAACCAATTTTTTTCCGTCCCGGCCGGGCTCAATCTGGGACGGGAACACGTTAATGAGTAGATAGCGCTTTATAGACCTTTTAATTTAAAGACTATAAATACCCCCATAACATTGACGTATGATCTAAGACATAAGTATATATTACTAGCTTTTGCCCGCGGCTTCGCCCGCGTAGATTCGGGGTATGAAAAATAGATGTTGGCCGATTCTCAGACCTACTCAATATGCTCACAAAATTTCATGAGAATTGGTCAAGCCGTTTCGGAGGGGTACGGGAACGAACATTGTGACACGAGAATTTTATATATAAGATGTGCCGGATTAAGCAGGCGCGGGGCCCGTAGCAAACCCTATCCAGGGGCCCCTGATCCGCTATGGGGAACTCGGTAGCCCAACGGGAGCAATGCTAACACTTTTTAACCCCCGACGCAAAAAGAGGGTTGTTCTAAGTTTGACAAGTTTGTGTGTTGTCTGTGCATCGTAGCTTCTAAACGAATGGACCGATCATACGCTTTTTTTTATTTGAAAGCTGACGTGATCGACATGGTTCTTAGCTAGTATATTCTATACGATGGTATTGGTGACGATAAGTGACATAAATATATCGAGTTTTGTCCATGCTTCGGAAGATACATTAGCCATTGATCTGGCTGTTATCATTAGATGGTGGTTGTCAAGCTACATATATGCCTTTAGGCAGCTTGAAGCTGACAACAGTGTTGGCCATTTCCAAAAAAAAAAACAAACTCAAAAAGAGGTGGGTTTGGAAACGCCGGCCCCTCTTGCTATATGGTAAATCTGGCACTGCATATATTGTTGTTACCTACATATTTGTACATAACATAACATTCAGGCTTTTTACCTTGAACCATAGAAATTTGAACCGATGCGCAAGCAAAACAATAGGATATATTTCAGAGAGAAAACGTACCTATGCCATAAAAGTATAGGTATTACTCATTGTAAAAAAGAAAAAAACAGCAACAACGCACGTAAATGTTACGTCACAAACCTAGACTATATAAGTAGTTGTGTTTCTATGTTTTCTTTTTATAATATAATCTCGTCGAATTTATTTGTTAGATGTTTGAACAGAGTGGAAAATCTTGAATGGCTGTAGTCAGATAGTATTCATAATTAAATTTAAAAAAAAAAAACCGACTTAAATTTTTTTAGGAGTTTCTTCCATATCTCAAAAATTCTTCATCATATCTTCACCAAATTTAAATGGGACCACCTTGGTAGTAAAGGCTTTCAAATAAAAAAAAAATCATCAATCGGTTCACAATTGGCGAAGATATTGCATAACAAACATACTTAAAAAAAACATACAGTCGAATTTATAACCTCCTCCTTTTTTGAAGTCGGTTAAAAAATTGGTAAATTTTTACCTGACTACAGCGAAGCCATTTCTATTCGCCCAATTATATTCTCCCCTTTCTTTCAAAAATCTTCGAAGCCCCTGTTCACCAACAACTTTCGGACTACATACACAAAAATGATCTCTTTGATCCCTTTCAATCAGGGTTTAGACAGGGTCATAGTACAACGACTGCCTTACTTAAAATAACTGAGGACATTAGAACTGGCATGGAAAATACCAAGGTTACGGTTCTGGTGTTGATCGATTATTCTAATACCTTCAACACTGTCGACACAGATATACTTTTAGCTGTCCTACTACATATGAATGTATCACCCTCAGTGATCAATTGGTTCTCTTCATATATTCGTGGGCGCCAACAGTGTGTTGGTTCTGAGCAATCTGTTTCAGACTGGATGGAAGTGACTGCTGGTGTCCCTCAAGGCGGCATACTCTCTCCTATTTTATTTTCTATTTCTATCAATACTCTTTCTAGTCTTCTCAATTGTTCCTATCATTTCTATGTCGATGACTTGCAGCTTTATGTACAAACTGATGTTGATCAAATTAACGATGCCATAGGTTTACTTAATTCTAATCTTGACCTCATAAGAGACTGGTCAGAAAGCTATGGCGTTGCTGTTAACCCAACTAAGTGCAAGGCTATTATTATAGGGAGCACGCGACAACTTCCAAAATTGGATTACAGTTCGATGGCACATGTAGTGTATAATGGCAATATCGTCCCTTTCTCTAACTCAGTTAAAGACTTGGGTCTCCATATACTTAGATAATGCATTGAACTGGGATACACAAATTGCTGAGGTGAGTCGCAAGGTTTATGCTTCAATGCATCATTTAAACCTCCTTAAAAACTTTCTCTCCTTCAAAACCAAACTAATGCTGGTCCAGTCTCTCATTCTTCCTATCATTGATTATGTTGATGTGTGTCTTGGACACTAGAGAGGAACATCTCAATAAACTCGATCGTCTTCTAAATAATTGCATTAGCATCATATATTGCCTTCGCAAACATGACCACATCTTATTTTCACCGTACTGGATTTCTCTCAAATTCTTTTTCCGTCACGGCTGTACGACTTTGGAATGCCCTTCCCGATAACATCATGAGAGCATAGACGCGGGATCACTTTAAAATGCTGGTAATTCAACACTATCGCGAAAAAGCTTTGCTGCAATAATTTAAGTTAGTATATTTATTTTATGCATAAGTATTCATATTTATGTAAGTTTATTTTAAGTATGTAAATATGTATATAGGATAATGGAATTTATATATGAATATATGTATAGTGTTTATATCTTATGTAGTTATACGAATTATATATGTTTTATTATTTGTATATAATACTCTTCTTTCTTTATTTTAAGTAGTTAATCTTGCACCCCATGTACTACCTTTTCTGCTACGTCCCTAAGGTGAACTGGTAGACAATGACCTTTTGTATTATAGTCGTTAGATTATTGTGCAATAAATATTAAATTAAAAAAATAAAAAAATAAGCCAACAGGAGGATTATGTATTTCGCCGCTATGTATGTATGTATGTTCATCTGTTCCCTAGCCTTCTAACCCTTTGGTCATATATTCTATAGATGCACAGTTTCTTGCAAAATCAAACAAAATATTGTCCCCGTGTATACGTACATAGGTAGATGTATACCATTTTAAGTATTGCGAAAAAAGTTCTAAAGTGTCATACAGTTTAATCTGATTTAAACCTTAAGTAACTGAGTTAAGCGAGGAAATAAATCCGTATTTTCACCACGCACTTTTGCATCTTTTACGTAAAGCCACGCGCGCGGCCACCGAGCGAATCAGAACGAAACAAGGCATGATACTGTTTTATGCCTTATTTTTCCGGTGCCATTTTTTAGGCGGCAACTGTGCATCTATTGAATATATGATCGAAGATGATACCTGACAAAATATGGGGCATCGTTGGCAGCGTCTTGGCTGTCCGCGTTTGTTTCTCCCCGTTTTGCTGGATATATGTATGTATTATACCGATAGTCATTGTAGCTTTTTTATATAGCTTTTTTGCGCCGCACAATTCTTTTCAGGGTTCTGTACCCAAAGGGTGCAAATGGGACCCTATTACTAAGACTCCGCTGTCTGTCACAAGGCTATCTCTTAAACCGTAATAGCTAGACACTTGAAATTTTCACCTATTATGTATTACTGTGCCCGCTATAACAAAAAATACAAAAAATAAGATAAAGCTAAAAATTAAAGGGGCGTGGTCATACAAGAAACGTGTTTCTTCAGCGTTTTAAAACATTGTGCGGAGGTACGGAACCCTTCATGTACGAGTCCGACCCTCACTTGCCCGTTTATTTTCTCTGTTTATCCCTATGGTTGACTGGGAGAAAATGCTCTTAGCATTAAGTCCGCCATTTGTTAAAAGTATATTTTTACTTTGGCACAATAAAGTTTGATAAATAAATAAACGTACTTTTTAGCATGTATCTTCCCGTAGTCGGGTTTTTGTATTTAAATTATTTCTTTTACAGGTTTATGAAGGTTCGTATTGTCTCTTTTAATAAATTTAATCTAGAAAAAAAAAAGAAAACATAGGGACATGCCAAAATATACATGAATATTTTTTTGGAAAAAATTCATTGCTTTACTGGCACTGTCCGACGAGGAATCAGGGGACTTGTATATAAATACGGCCCATCGATTTCCTCTAATTACTTAGTAGTAGTAGTAAGAATACTTATTTGAAATATGCCTGCCACTATTTCTGTTTCTGCCTACCCCGTAATGTATTAAGACCTCTTGACCACATCTTTAGTTTACTTATGACCATGAAACCATACATTGAACAAACCACGACATCCTAATGGTTATTACAGCAGAAATGGAAATAAAAAAACCTATTATTCAATTTATTCATAACAATATTTACATTTTGACAAGTAACTAACGTCACATGTCATAGTTCATTCGCTACTTATATAAAAGGGGTGACTTTGTTTCGTAAAGTTTAGTTGTAATTTGAAATAAACGAAATAAGGTAATTTTTTTAAAGTGTTGTAAATGTTTAAATATTGTGCATGTGCATGGTGCATACAGTACATATTTTGCTCTGTTAATAGTTTAAATAAGTTTTATTAATTAAATTTGGTAACGTTTAATGTAAGGCCACAGCCTCTGTCTGATTCTTCAAACTTGTTTCTAGACGATCTTCGTAGGTAGTGGTTAACATGCCAGTCCGCCACTCCGGAGGTTCTGGGTTCGAACCCCAGCCAGGTCAAGTTGGAAAATGGCCTTTTTAAAATTATCTTGGGTCTTGGGTGTTTATCTACTTAAAAGTTTACACTTAGTTTGGGGCTAGCGTATGTAATCAGTGTGATTTTTCTTTATCTATATTATAATTTATTAATAGTTATACTATGATGAGTGAAGATCAGGGCACTCATCTTAGTATAACAAGAAACAAGGAGGAACTCAAGATAAGTGATCACTAGTGGAAGAGATCAAAGCTCACGTACCCCTTGACCACTAAGCTCATCCATGGTTATAATTAAAAATAATAAAAATATGCTAAGATCCAAGAAAATTATGAATTATCAAAAAAAGACAAACTTTTTTGTTAAAGATTTCAGCTTTTATTTTTTAGAAAATGAGGACTCTCATCGTGATTTGCCTCCTATCCCTGTTGGGAGCCGTACTGGCTCGCCCAAAGGAGACATACAGTGACAAGTACGACAACATTGACCTGGATGAGATCCTGTCAAACCGCCGCTTGCTGGTTCCCTACATCAAGTGTGCGCTCGAGATGGGCAAGTGCTCCAACGATGCCAAAGAAATGAAGGGTGTGTATGACATGTTTTTTTAGGGTTCCGTATTTTAAACACTGGCCCGCATCGTTAACCGCGTGGACAAAGAAGTTGACCGTAAGTTTTGCGTCATTCTCACGGCAACCCAGAATATCACCTGGTGCGGAGTGCCTTTAGTACTCTAACTGAGCATATGTTGATCCGAAGAGGTCCATACGCTTTATTAGCCATTGAGTTGCAGCTACACAAAATGTGTCCCATTGTCTCATATGATTCCTTCCACGCCCGACATTTTGGGCTTTCAACAAGTCTCATAGTCTCAATAGAGTATAGCTCTTTCTGAAGTCATGTTATCTCTGATCTTATATTATATGATATTTTCAAGTAAAAACTATTTTAAATTGATTAACTTTTAGTATATTTTCAACTTTAAAAATCAAATTTTTTTACAGTTTCAACTTCAAGTGTCTATAAAAATATGTTAATTTTTAGGGAATGAATTGAAAAAAATTTCGAATCCTTACAGACCTTTTATCGATTGACTATTCTAGATACTGAATCTCTAATAGTCTAAACTTAATACCCCACAACTGGACCCTTATTGCTTGGATGCCCACAATTAAATTATGAAAAAAGAGAAAATAGGTAGCTAGTTGTCGCCGCGCCTGCAACCTTGACTGACACGAGTTCAAGTTTATTAGAGCCGGTTATTGTTTTCCGTTTGTATGAGTACTGGTGGTACCTACCGAACAAAGTGCGAAACATTGACTTTTTACGTACAATGATGTGCAGAAATTATCTAGGTACGTCAAATCTTTTATTTAAACCTCGTAACTTTTTAGAAAAAAAAATATTGCTTAGGATACCTACTTCAAAATAGGATTAGAATGAGATTTCATTGGCGTGCGTTCCTATCGCAGTGTATGAGGTGGCATAATATTATTCGTCAGTATCTGCACGCGAAAAATTACATTGATCTCTTTTTGATAAACAAATTTACAAATAATATATTTGTAAGGTTAAGGATTAGGTATGTACACTAAGAATGGTCCTGCTGTATTAGACGCCAGTTTGTGTCCACAACTCCATTTAAGATGCGCGAGAAAGCGCTCCGTTTTGACAACCAATAGAGAGGGCCATTTTTGAAATGCTGGGTCGTAGTGAGAGCTAGGCGTTTCAAAAATGGCTCCGAGGATTCCAATGTGACTCGATAACTATCACCTGCGATGTGTCAATAACAAAATTTGTTAAAAAGACACACCTTGGCCTTGCCCATCTTGATTAGTGTCTGGGCCTAATAGACCTTGGGTCAGGTTTTTTTTGAGCGTCAAACTTGAAGCTGTATATTCTACGTTCTTTCTTGTCTGTAAAACGAGCAATAAAGATTTATTTTATACTCGTAGAAATACTCTAAAATAGATTAATTTAATGAAAAATAAATCAAACAAAGACAACAAGATTACTAATTTACTTACGTCTAACTAATTAAAATGTTTCCAGAACACATCAAAGAGTCCATGGAGACAGAATGCGCAAAATGTACAGACAGGCAGAAGAGACATCAGAGAAAAGTCCTAAAGCACGTCATTACGAGTGAAAAGGACTACTGGGGACAGATCAAGGCCAAATACGACCCCGAAAACAAATATAGCCCTAAATACGAAAAAGCAGTCGCTGATGGAACAATTGAATCATTGTTTACTCGTTGATCTATCTTAAATATTTGTACTTAGTTTACTTTTGAATTGTTACAGATATGAAAAACATGTTTTTATTTATAATAATAATAATAAAGATTGTTTATTTCCTCTTCACAAAATACAATTTCATAAAACAGGTAAATTAAAATATTGTACACATTTATCACCAAATTCTGTATTTAATTGCTAGTTAATAAAATGTTTTGATGTTTATTGATGTTATTTTAATTTCTTTTTTGTGTATAGTAGAAAACGAACCATCTTAGTTCGAAGAGGAGAAGATTAGAAAAAAGACTCATGTAGAGCAAGAAGGTCATGTACCTACTAAACCTACGTTTTTTCAAACCTATCCGTTCGATTCCCGGCCCCGGCGTCAAGATTTTTTATATTTTTCAGATTGACCTGGGTCTTACTCTTCTTTGCTGGTCTAGGAGAAAATGAAAAACTTAGAATGTACCAGCTAGTTCTCTTCCCGCCCAGATCGTTCGAAGCCGATCGAGGAATGGGCGAAAATGGCATATCAAAAGGCGATTCGGCTAGGCATCACTATTTTGATTCATTTTTCCATCTTCCCGCCCACCATCACTATAATAAAGAATAAAGAAGTGTAAAAATTGGTTCAGATTGACGGACTGAGTCACCCTTTGAAGTATGTTTGGATCTTAAATTTATAGTGGGATAAAAAAACCTATTACCTATACAGGCTGACTTTTTATCCACCTGCAAAATTTTTGGAGCAAGTTCAGTTCATGATACTGAACAACTTTCTATAAAAAAGTTATTAATAATCGATAAAAAATTTCGTCCTCCCACACAAATCAGCGCTCAGCCAAACGGATTTTCTATGGATTTTTTATAATGTAGCAGGTTGTTAAAAAGTCAGCCTGTATAGAGGAGTATCCATAACACCAGTTTTCTAATTATCATAGGGCTAATTTAATATGTGCTTTATAGCCTTTATCAGTCTATTGCTAGACTAAAGTCCTCTCTTATATAGACTTGCCCATAGTCATGGTATAATAAAACAAGGTAATTTCTTCCCGTGACAGCTGGGTCACGTGTTTGGCTTAAGAATACGTGATCAGTTGGGAGAGTTGCCACTGTTGAATTACCGGAGCAAAATGCATTTTTTAACTTCATCATCAGGTCTTTGTTAGTCTCCACTGCAGGAGCACGACCCTCTCAGAGCCATACTAAGCTAAAGCAGTCAGAGCATTTGGCCTACAATTTCCACACTGGCCAGATGGGTTGGAGAGGTCTCATTGATGTTTATAAGCTTGTATTTAGCTTGTATTTCCTAAGTCGCCTTCTACGACATCCACGGGAAAACTTGGAGTGGTCCTATTCTACCCTCCCGGGAAAAACACGGCAACAATTTTCTAACTTAACAAACCAATAATGAACTAATAATTCAATATTATATAAGTATTACCCGTGTGGTTCTGGGTTAGAATAGGACCATTCCATCTCTTCCTGTAAATGTCGTTAGAGGCGACTAAAGGATTAAGCACAAACATCTCTTGCTACAATTGCATTTCCAAGAAGGGTTAACGTCGGGCGGCGACCGGTTGTAAAACTTTTCGCCCAAATACATTCTCAAAGAGTTGGTCGTGGTCGTCGTCTCAAAGGTTGACGTTAGGCAGGCGGCCGGTCTTAAAACTATAGCCAAATTATTAAAACTTCCGGCTATTTCTTCTCCAACGCAAGGTCTTTGGGCATCCTTGGGTGACCATTGAAATGCATCTAATATTTAGAAAAGAAAAAGCGGAAAAGCGCACAGTTAGTATTCATTAACTAATTGAGAAAGTCCTTCAATTAACTGAAAAGAATCAGTGGTAACCCTTATCGTGACATTCGTGACGTAGTCTTAGGCCATCGCAGGAAGAGAATACCTTGTTTTATTCTACTCGTACCATGCCTGCTATAATCACCACGCTAGGCAGGCAGGTTGGTGATCGCAGTAGATGGCGTAAAGATTTTGCGCGAAGGACACTGTTGCCCATTACACAGCAGATTAGCTCGTTGAAAGGGCAGTGGGCGGGACACATAGCGCGACGAGCCGTTGGCCGATGGGGCTAAAAGGTTCTTGAATGGCGACCACGTACTGGCAAGCGAAACGTAGGACACCCACCTACAAGGTGGTCAGACGACATGACCAAGGACTCGAAAGCGCGATGCAGGCCGCTCTAGATCGGTCATTTTGGAAATCTTTGGGATAGGCCTAATCAGGCCTATGTCCAGCAGTAGACGTTATGCGGCTGAAATGATGGTTATGCTGATGTAACTGTTGCCCTTTCTCTGTTACCCTGTAATGCCCGTGGAAGAGAAAAGGGATGGTGACAATTGTATTCTACCTCTTGTCACCACACAGCAAATTCAATATGTGTGATTTTTTCTTATCTATTTAATTACTATCCGTCTTATTATAAAAACAGCACTAACTTGGTTACTAGGTTTAAACCATTACCCGCCCAAATCAAGTTGACAGCGAATAATATCACACATCTCATCTGTCAATGTCAACTTGATTTGGGCGTATAATGGTTTAAACTTAGTAACAAAGTAAGTCCTGTTTTATAATAAGACGGTATCTGTTTAATGTATATAGTTATTTGTTTTGATACATCAAACCCCTATCCGGCTAACACTGTAAAATACATGTATCAAGTTAAGTAACAGAACATTTTTTTCTCGGAACAGCTGACAATGTTTATTCATTGAAAGCTGGCCAAGTGCGTGACGTGCCATGCGCCAGGGTTCCGTAGTTCCAAATGCTAACTTAAAGTTAACGCCTCAAGGTTTAACGGTAATAAACCTCTAATAAGTTGGTCGACTATAACTCTTTAATTTGTAAACTCTACTTAACTCTGATATGAGTAGTTCTCCTTTAAATTTGTTATGTATATACTAGGTATCTATGCTTTTGTCCGTGGAGTATGAATTCTTTTCCATTTGTTTCTCTTATCTGCCAGTTGCTTTTACTTCGCGTGCGACACGACGTTCACCTTTTCCTTTTCATGTAGCTATACTTCGGTCTTCCTGGTCCTCTTTTCCCTTTTATCTTTCCTTCCATGATAGTTTTTATGAAGTCGTCATGACGTAGCAGATGACCTAACATCTTTTCTCGTCTATTATCTTTTATATCCAAAATGCACCTTTTCTCTTCTACTCTTTTCAGGACCTCCTTATTTGTAATTTTTGAACCCAGCTTATCTGTTCCATCCTACGCCAGCACCACATTTCAAATACTTCTATTTGTTTCTTTTCTTTTTGAGTCAAAGTCCTTGCCTCGCAGCCATTTAACGCAATAGTCCAGATGTATATTTTAAGGAGCCGTTTTCGTGACGATTTTGATATCTTTGCTGTTAGATGTTTTTTCTGTTTGAACGCTATGTATGTATATACTACTGCCGTGTTTTTTTTTACGTATCCTTATTCAATCGTTTATATGACAGAGGGGGACAGAGGGGGGGGGGGGACAGTGGCCTCTAACAAAAATGGTCTTACAGACAGACAGACAGATATGGCGAAACTATAAGGGTTCCTTGTTTACTACGGAACCCTAAAAAGGAGACAAACTAGTTCAAGTATAGAGATATATTATAGACTATAATGACGCATGCAAAGCACCGTGTAACTCCCATGATGTGGAAATAAAGCATCGGACACATAACTATATGTAGAGTCTGAAATCGGAAGAACAAGAATAAAATTAATAAAGTTTTACTATTCCTACCTATTGTTTTATTTTTAAGTTCAGTATCTAAATTAAGTAGTACAGTACCTAGGTATATAATTGAATATAAGATTCGAATAACAAAATAACTATACAGTGATACTAAATTGCTGTCCCATTGGAAAAGTATCTCTATATAACGGTAACAAGTAATTATTAAAAGAACAGAAAACCCAACTGCGTGATACAACTACTAACTAACCTATGCCTAGGATAGGACGCAACCGAAAATTCGCTTGGCGAAGCGATGTTATACAAAGTGGAAGGGACATACCCGTTATAAATCAAACCACGGGCTATACTAGATCATTATAGTATAATGACATTTAAATAACAGGCAAAAAACCAAAAAAAAACTCGACATTCCCATACAAATCCCCCGAGCGGCAGCACACTTTTATATGAAAATGCCAAAAATTTTTTTTGTTCTCTGGCTGGTATTTTAGTTTCATTATACTATAGCGATCTAATATAGCCTGTGGTTCGATTTATTACGGGTATGTCCCTTCCACGTTGTATATGTTGTTTTTTAGCATTTCTCATTTCAAATTTCATTTGAACATATAACAAAACAAAATTTGAACAAAATTCTTTAATTTCATCCCCACTCGATACGTTTGATAAGATTTTTGATGCCGCGTAATTTTGCGCCTAAAATCCGCCATTTTGTTTTCTAATAATTTAAATATAGCATATTACATTTTAGTGGTTAAGACGAATCTAACCACATATAATTTATCAAAATCGGTTTAGTCGTTTAGTAGTTACGAGGGAACATAGAATCGGACAACAAAATCGTTGTTTTTTAGCATTTCTCATTCCAAATTTATTTTAAACATATAAGTTGTGTATATTTTTGTAATCCTTGAATAGAATTATATAATTTGATACCCCAGTGGATAGGTTTTTGAAAGAAAAGATTTTTTTATGCCGCGCAATTTGGCGCCAAATATCCGCCATTTTGATTTCTAATAATTTTAATATAGCCTATATCACTCTTATGGTTAAGACAAATCTAACCATGTATAATTTGTTAAAATTGGTTTGGCCGTTTAGTAGTTACGAGGCAACATAGAATTATAGGGACAAACATACAGGTTACACACATAACCCTCCTTTTGCATTGCAATCGGGTAAAAAGTACCCTAGTTATAATTCCATTGCGGCATTAATATGAAAATGTAAACATAAAAAAGAGTTTTGAGTATATTTCATGACCTCAAAAGAAAAGGATCGGTAAGATGATTGATTGATTGACGATGTCTTCATGGCACTTCCTTTTATTTTTTGCAAAATTCACGTCACCCAAAGGTAGTCTGTAAGAGATTGCCTTGGCAATAAGGCCGCTTATTATATACCTTAATATTACCAATTGATATTATTGCGCTTGCTGGGTTCGTAGAAAGAGAAAATAATAAAAATCCTTTTATAATACGCATAAATGATCTTTACTTTTCAAAACGCTATGACACACTCAAAAAGACAAAAGAATATCAAAATATAATTTAAAAGAATAATAAAAAAGGAGTTCGCAACACCTATACTGTACATATTTTTGAATTTTATTTATATGTGTTTTTGGTTTCGCCGTGTGGTTCCCTGCTCGGCAGAGTACAATAGGACCACTCCAAGTCTTCCCGTGGATGTCATAAAAGGCGGCTTAGGAAACACAAGCTAAACAAAGCATAAAAATATCAATGAGACCTCTCCAACCCGTCTGGCCAGCCTGGAGAGTGTAGGCCAAATCCTCTAACTGCTGTGGCTAATATATGGCTCTGATAGTACAGAGAGGATCGTGCTCCTACAGTGGAGACTAAAAAAGGTCTGATAATGATGTGCTTTTGGTGCAATAAAGTGTTTGTTGTTTTATATACATTTACATATTTGTTGAATTCATTTCACAAACCGAGATGCTCGTATTTCCCAAGTCCTAGTGTGTCCCAAGCCTAAGTATTCTAAGAACCGCAAACCCGTTTATGGTTGTTGATCTCAGGATGGGAGCCAATGTCCTGTTCAGTATAAAAGTTAGGCGACTCGCCGCCCATCATATAGTGGTCAGTTAGTCAGTGGTCAAGAAAGTTTATTTTATACATACTTAACTATTTATTTAACAGATATGTAAGTTATTCCACATATTTCCGCTCGGCCTGATACAGGTCTCATAGTTTTTATTATAGCATAATAACAAATATTTCGTTATTAAAAAATTAAATAGTTTGGAAAATCCAAAAGTGCACGCCTCATAATCTCATTTTTCACAATTAAATTGATTTTGATTGTTTTATTGCTAACTTAAAATGAAGAAAAGTATGTGTCGGCTTTAACGCACGACTGGAGATTATTTTTAACTTTTATTTTTAACTTCCCGCTGAGAAAATTGAAAATTTTCAAAATTCGGGACGTTATTAGTTTCACCCCGTTTTTGAAAAGTCGAGTTTTCATCAGATCTCGACGTTTAAAGGTCTCAGGAATCTGACCACTCACGAGCAAGTGTCATGCACTCTATCCGTATGTGTGTGTGGGTGTGTATGTGACCCGCTTATAACTCTTGAACAACTAAACCGATCGGAACCTGTGAATTTAAACCGATTCGGACCGGTAGATTTTGAGAAATCTCAAAAAAACTAAGCAAAAACAAGTAAAAGACACAAGACTACGTCACGAATGTCAAGAAAAGTGTTACCACTGATTGTTCTTTTCATTCTCAATTAGTTAATGCAAATAAAATAAAATATTAACTAACTTATCGCTTCTTTTACTTATTCGTCTTTCATATTTAATAAAACAAACAAAATCACAACATTCTTTATTCAAATTTCTTTTTACTTCTTTTCTTACTTGCCAGTTACACATTCGTACTCATCATACATAGGTATTAACTCTTTCAACAAACCTCACATCCAAAATTATTTTTAATATGTCACCTGTATTTTTATAATAATAATTACGATTAAACTACATTGAATTAGACCGTGATCTTCGAAAGGACTTAGTTTTGGTTAATACTGAAGCGTATAAAAAAAAATGGACTTGATCAGATAAGTTTTTCGGGAGTTATCGTGACCACGCCAGTTTCCATACATACCGACACACGGACGTCCACAAAATGATTTTATTAAACATTGTTTTTATTTATTTAAAAGGCAAAATGTCTTTTAAAAATGTCATAAGTGTTGAAACTAGTGTTTTTCCTTGACATTTATGTGTAAATATTATTGTACAAGTGCGATAGAAAATAAATAGAGACACATTTAGTTAAAAAAATCACTTGATTTTTGTAAGCCGAGAGTAGAGCACTACCTCATGCGCTTCGCTTATGAGGCGTGCAATTGAATTGGATAAATAGGAAACTAAATTGAAACAACAAAAAACTATCTGAAGCTATATTCTGAGGACATAATAATAATAAAAATAAAAATAAAGTGGTACTCCTTAAATCAGTCATTTAATTTATTTTGGGAAAAAGGATACCTACGTAATAAGTATACATAAACAAACAGAAAAGCCACACTTTACGAGTAATTGCTAAAATAATAATGTAAGTATATTCTTTAGGTATCAAAAGCAAAACTTACCCATGTTTTAAAAAATATAATTGTAATATACCTACTGACTCATGGTCGATTTTTATTTTATTTATTTATTTAACTTTATTACAAACGTAATAGGCGGACTTAAAGCCATAGGCTTTATCTACCAGTCAACCCACTAGTGATGCCGAGAAAAAGAAAACGTTCGAAGGAGATGCAAGTTGTGTAGGTGTTGTAACATTTACCTTAAGACGACTTGTGATTGCGTTTCTTCTCAGCAATGGTCGCTTCAATACGTGGAAGTTATAACTCATATCCATCAACCTTATAACTTATATCCATCAACCTATATAGAACTGATAAAATAAATGAAAATAAACAAGATATTATATCTACACCCGACTACGGGGAAATTCTTACTGAAAAGTATGAATTATCCAATTAATGAAGGCTCGGCAGCCATTTAGGGCTAACAGGGTATATATTTTTAAAATGTGTTAATAAGACCTTTCTTTCATATGATACGACTCGATATAGAAACAAAACAAAATTATTTGAACTCTTTGTACATGACATTCGTTTATTATACATTTTGTTGCCTACAAATTCTAGCCTATCATTATTGCCTGGGTGACCAGGCTAGAATTTCGACGAATCGATTGACTTCTCATTAGTGAATTCGGATGCTAGATGCTACGGTGGAACACACATACATAGACTGCTAAAATCATTACCCGGTCTTTTTGGCTTTGCCATAGTCGGGTAAAAAAATAATTGAAAGTTGGTTTTAGGACTCTTTAGAGAATAAACGTATTCAGTGTGACCTAATTTGATAACTTATTAACAGCACCGAAAAATAAAAATATACCCATTAAATCTTTTAAAAACAATGAAGATAAAACACTACTCACTACGAGTATACCTACTAATATTTACAAATAAAAAAGGCCGGGTAGTTCTTTACCCTGTGGCAACGTGCCCAGGAGGCTGGCAGCATTGCCACGTTGAATGGCAACGCTTATTTTCTGACCTAGATATAGTCCAGCTCTATGGTCACAGATATTATTAATTATTTGATGTTATTTTCAGCATGAAATCCTTCATTATAATCTGCCTGTTGGCTGTCGCAGCGACCGCCATGGCGCGTCCCGGTCAGTACACGGATAGATATGACAACGTGAACCTGGATGAGATCTTGGCAAACAGGCGACTTCTTATCCCCTATGTGAAGTGTGCGCTCGACCAAGCCAAGTGTACTCCAGACGGCAAGGAGCTCAAATGTAAGTGTTATACATACTATACTAATATTTTCATCTTACGTAGACCCGTGCCATAGGCGTACCCAGGCAGGTTCTTCGTCGAGGTTAGGGTTTAGATTTAGGGGTTAGGATTGTTTTTAACTTTTAATTACAATTTTTCTGAACATAAGAACTTTGAGACATTATAACTACTTAGTATTAACTGTAAATACTTGAAGAAATCCACGTTTTAGGTAAATATATGTACATTTACAATATTTTATTCCTTCTCTTATTTTGTAAGTAAAATCAATAACGACTTAGGGTTTATAGGAATGTTATAGTGGGCCGAATGGATTTGCCTCAATAGATGGCCGATCCATTCCGTCTTTTCTGAGATATTATGGTATTCTTTAGACAGGACTTTAAACATCTCAAACTAGAGAACGGTCTTTCGGGAGTTGCCGTAGTAACGGGACGAGTAGCCAAGATTTTGCAGTGTTTTTATTTCGGGGGTTTGAACCCCTAATCTCCCCCCTCGGTAGGCCATGATCCTTACAATTTCCAAAGGCCATAGCATGATGAAAAAAAATATTAAAATAGCAGCTGTTGCTACCCGGGTTTTTAACCGACGATAGTTTACTTTGTTCTAACAAATATTTACCTACTCTAATCTTTATGATATTTAGGGTCTAATGACGAAATGAAGATCCTATTCCAGTGGATTTTCGTTACTAAATATTAAAATCCCTATTATATGCACCTCCATAAAATTCTGATCATAGGGCTGGATAAGACAGAAGCAATTAAAAACCAGTATTGTTAAAGACGACAGTAATATAATACCTTTCTTGGTAAACTGCAGCAACCCTGGCATTAAAGAAAAATATTCCTTATTACTTTTAATGAATATAGTACCTGCACAGTCATATGGATATAAAATGTATATAGGTATAATGAAGCCTGACTCGAAATCAATCAATATATATATAAGTATTGATAATATACTTACGAGTATATTTACTAATATTATAAATCAAGAGTGTCTTTGTTTGTCCACATAACAGTCTTACTACCTCAATAATGTTGTGATTTTTCTCAACTGGTCACACACCTCACAGAATCTGGTTATTGCACCATTATAATGCTGGGAAATTGGAAATACACTATGCTAAATTGATACTACACTATGCTGATATGATATAACATTGCCTGTTTTACAAGGCTGGGTCAAAAATTGTATTTACAAAATGTCCATAAAATCCGCATCTGAATTTTCATTTAATAAAGTAACTCCTCTTTACTTAAGGCCATACCTAAATTTTCCGGGGTCCAGTGCTGCCCCCATTTAAAATAAATCATTTCAAAGAAAATGGAGACATTATTTAAAATTTTGCTACTATCAAATCCTATATAACCCTTCAAAGTATTTTATGAACTACTGTTTACATTTTATAATGAGAATGTTAAGCTTTACTACGCACATTTGCCAAAAGTGGCCGTTTTTCGCAAATGTGCGTAGTAAAGCTTAACGTTCTCACTTTAAACTGTAAACAGTAGTTCATAAAATACTTTGAAGGGTTATCTAGGATTTGATAGTAGCAAAATTTTAAATAATGTCTCCGTTTTCTTTAAAATGATTTATTTTAAATGGGGGCAGCACTGGACCCCGGAAAATTTAGGTACGGCCTTAAAGCGAAAAAAAAAAATGCGATTTCAAACTAAGTCTTCACAAATCTTCTCTTCTACCTTTCTTTGACGACCTCGGTGGTGTAATGGTCAACATGCTAGTCCGCCAATCCGGAGGTTTGAATACATAAGAGTTTATGTATTCTGTGCCGGAGGTTCTGGGTTCGATTCCCAGACAGGGCAAGTTGGAAAATGGCCTTTTTCAAATTGTCCTGGGTCTTGGATGTTTATCTATACAATGTCTTTATTATAAAATAAAGTACCGTTGAGTTAGTATCCTATAATACAAGTTTAATATTACTTTGGGGCTAGCTCAACCAGTGTGATTTTTGCATATCTATTTATTTATTTATTCTAATCAGTCAATATTTCCACAGCCCACATCAGAGAAGCGCTAGAGAATGGTTGCGGCAAATGTACAGAAACCCAACGCGACGGAACCAGAAGGGTCATCGGACACCTCCTCAACAACGAGCCGGACTACTGGAATCAACTCACCACCAAATATGACCGGGACCACAAGTACACCAAAAAGTATGAGACCGAGCTTAGGAAAGTTAGGCATTAACAATTTTGCTTCTTTACTGAAAAGTAATGTGATAGTGATACTTGATGTATCTTTAAAAATAAATGACTGAGGTTCTTTTTTAAATAAACTTTTGTGATATTTATTGAGTATCTTATTAATTCATCATTTTATTAGGAATGACACCTACCTAATCTACCTACCTACCTACCTAACATAAACCTAAACATGGTTGCTGCTTCTTACATATTGTAGAAGTAAAACAAGTAAATAGTAATAGCATAATATATTTTCCATGCTGGTCTGGTAGAAAAGAAAAAGCTTAGAATGTACCAGCCGCTTCTCATCCCGCGCAGATCTTAGAAGCCGATTGAGGGAATGGGCAAAAATGCCAATTATATCAATACGCAATGCGGCTAGCAACCCATCACTGTTTTGATTCATTTTTCCATCTTCCCGCCCATCATCACGCTAAAAGTGGCCTTTACGTCTTGTGGTCCTGGGTTCTGTCTGCTTAGAGCCGCAAGACCCACCATGCTTTGTCTCCTCCATTAGAAGTGATAGTGTATAATAGCATAATATGCTCGCCATTTAGCTAAGGGTGGCCTATAGCTATGGGACTTACGTACGACGTACGACCCATGATTCGGTCTACCATGACAGCGATAAAGACGTGATGCCATGTCGTATAGAGAAGGATTATTCTTTTAATTTGTTTTTACGATCTGCGATGGAGAAAAGGTGTTCGACTATTACCCAATAGTTCTACCCAGTAGCTCACCTTCAGTCTGCCCGTAACAACAAAGTTTACAAGGAAGAAGAGATATGAAATATAATTTACTTAAAATGATTTAAACTTTTGCCATGTTATTTTTTTTTACATCTGTAAACAAGTTAAGTAGGTATTATTTTTATGTAGGTATCTACCAACTTATGTGACTACTTGCTAAGTTTTTGTCTTTTTAAAGTCTATGTCTATTTTATTACAATATGAACGTATGTTAATGTTAGGAAAATATCGTGTTTTTGAAAAATCTAAAGGATTTTCTACAGACACCCACAATAGCCAAAACACGATTAAGTATTTTTGGCTTGATAGAAAAAAATCACAAACATACCTCTAAAATTACCTAAATTTGCCTTTATAATACGTATTACTATTTTATACAATCACCTTTTCATATGAAAATTATACCAAAAAATGTATCATCTAAATATCTATCCGTTTTGGCTACAGAAAAAAATATAAATTTAATACAAAAAATATAATAAATAAAACACAGTGAAATATTTGTCAAGCGCGAAGAAAGGCCCGGAGCCGTGCTCGACGATATTTCGCAGTGTTTTATTATGTAATTTTTTTGAGGAATAAACTGTAGTAGTTAAATAACAGTGATTTTTAAAAATACTCACAGTTTTCTTGGTTCTGAACTGGCGGGGCCTTAAAGATAAAGATAAATTTATTTGCCGATCATGTGTTACAAGATATTCACATTCCGTTTCGTCCAATTATGTTTACCATCACTAGGGTGTGCTTTGATCAGACAGGCTATCATCTCTCGTAATACCTAATATATTTTTTATAGATTCATAGATACGGTATATTTATACTGAATCTATGCAAGTATACCGAATTTATGAATCTATTTAACAATTTATCCGATAAAATCCTTAACAAGTTGTTAGTTGTAGTTATATCTTATTCTAAGTCGTGTATTTGGCCTGTAGGCCCACAATTAGCTTATACATATGAATGAGGTAAAAAGATGATACTGTAAACAAGTAACTTCATATATTCTTGTAGGTATATTTTTCACATAGTCTTATTATAAATATTATATATTTCATATAGGCTTGGATGTTTATCTATATAGGTATGTATTTATAAAATATAGTATAGTTGAGTTATTATCCCATAACACTAGTCTCGAACTTACTTTGGGGCTAGCTCAATCTGTATATAGGTATTTATATATTTATTTATTCATCCAAAAGTTTTATTCTTTCACATGACTCACGTTTGCTAATAAATTAAGCAAACGTGTTAAACCGCAGTTCAAACGTCAATGACGTAAATGAAACGTGATCACAGGTCGTCAAACCTACTCGTCAGATTTTTTTCATCGCACAGAATCACTCATTTTGCCAGCCTCAGAGTAAGTAACTCAACGATATTACGTGTGGTTTCCGGCATAAAATATGACTAGGTAATCTTTTCCTGTGGATGTCGTAAGAGGCGACTGAAGGGATAAGCACAAACATCTTGTGCTGTGTTGACGTCGGGTGGCGGCCGGTTGTTAAACTTTTTACACAAATGCATTCCCAAAGAGGGTTGACGTCAGGCAGGCGGCTGGTCATAAAACTGTAGCCAAATCGTTTAAACTGTTCCAGGTATTTCTTCTCCGCTTCGCAAGGTCTTTGGCATCCTTGGGTGACCATTGACATGCATATAATATTTGCAGTAGAAAAAGCTAGAAAGTCGGATATTTAACTATAGGAAGTCGTATTCAAATAAAAAACAACTAAAGAAAATCTTAATTTCTTTACATTAATATAAATATTTTATTATGAACTAATTCGAAACTTTCTTGTTCACCTGTATAATATTGTACAACTGGCACATATCCCTTTTATTGCATTACTACATTTATTTTACCTATTTGTAACGTCAAATTTCAAAGATTGAAGGTCACAAAATATTTATTCCATACATGGATTCAGCACTTACGAGTACATACTCTTAATCGGTTGTGGACTAAAAAAATGTTTAGTTCATCAGGTAGATTATTAAAAAATATTGTATACTTACCTATTTTTCTTTTTTGTGATGAGCGAATAATTACAAAGTTACAGCGCACTTAAATTCCGCATGAAGTCACGAATCACGATCAAGTATGATTTTCACTTGACGGTGACGTCATTCACCCCCACTCCGAAACTTCGACGCGCTGTATCTTCGTGAACTTTCACTCTTTGATAAACCGAAAAATATGGGTCCATTATTTTTAGGGTTCCGTACAAAAAATGAAAAATGGAACCCTTATAGGATCACTCGTGCGTCTGTCTGTCCGTCCGTCTGTCACAGCCAATTTGCTCCGAATCTACTCGACCGAATCAGGTGTAATTTGGTAGAATGTTGTAATCCTATGACCCAAACACATATGTGCAAAGTAAATATTTTTTTTAAATTTCATTTATTTATTTTTTTTAAATGTCATTTTCGGGGGACAAATTAGGAAATTAAAAAAAAAAGTTTTGCAACCCTTACTGTGTCATATATCATATGAAAGGGCGCGTTATGAGGATGTCAAATATATTTCTGTTATAATTATAAAATAAATAGTTTTGATTTTATTCATGAAAGAAGACGAAAATTGACCATTGCCCTGATCTCCGAAACTAATGAGCCTAAAATTTTGAAAAAAATACAAAGCAATGAACTATATTGCTTCTAGATTACAGAAAAACCTATAAGAATTTAATCAATTGTACGGAACCCTCTCCGCGCGAGTTTAACTCGCACTTGGCCGGTTTATTTTGTTATACAGTGTGTCCTGTTATAGATGTCGGAGCCTTTAGTGGTATGATATACGTGGGGAGAGGGTTCCCCTCTCCACGCGAGTTTAACTCGCACTGGTTTATTTGATAATCTAACTGACGGACTAAATAAAATACAATTCTTCGGACCCAGTCCACATCCCTATTGACAAACTGAATAGATTCACAGATGTGTCATTAATCTTCAGCTTCTAAGAAAGGTTCATAGATACTTTTGTATTTGCCGTCCGGGTCGAATTTGGACAGCATTTGCTGCCAGTAGTCCACTTCGTTTGTCCGGATGTATTCGACAACTTGTCTGGCTTTCTGCCTCTGAGTTGGAGTACATTTTGCGCAGGCCGTTTGCATGGCGTCTTTGACATGTCCTGGAATGAAAAAAGGTGCACCTATGTAGGAGTTATTTTAACATTATCAGGTCTTTTTTAGTCTCCTCTGCAGGAGCACGACCCTCTCTGAACTACCAGAGCCATATATTAGCCAGAACAGTAAGAGGATTTGGTCTACACTCTCCACGCTGACCAGACGGGTTGAAGAGGTCTCAATAATGTTTATTTTAAGATTTGTTTAGCTTGTGTTTCCTAAGTCGCATTCTACGACATTCACGGAAAGAGTGGTCCTATTCTATTCTGCCGGGAACCACTCGGCTAATTATAATTTTAACTTTTAATTTGTTTTATTATCTTCTGTTTAATCACCTTCTGTTAAATGGACCATATGTTATTTGCAACAACAAGTACCTTACATTAGATTTTTAGAAGTATACAAGTAATACCTATCACACAAATTTTAATTTAGAAAGACTGATTTTTGTAAAGCATCTCTAATTTTTAAAGCCCATTTGTTATAGTTTTTTTTTGATAGCTCCTACTTCTAATACTATCATACATTGTACTTACTTAGTTGATAACAAATCTAATTGCTGACTAAATACCTACGTGTATAATGAACTCAGCACACCAAGTTTATGTCTTTAGATACCTACGTAAAATAAATGAGCATTGCTGTAAGAAATAACTTTTGAAAACTAATCGCGTAAGGAGATTCTGATGATTTAGGTTGTATTTTCTAGGCAAATATTTCTCAAAGGGAATTAAAAATACAGTATCTGTCCTTTTCATAAAAAGAAACTGTATTGTAATAAATCTATTATAAAGTGCATTCAATGACTAGTAATATAGAACAATGCTACTGTGTCGAAGAGTACCTTTTACGCTTATAAAAGAAAAAACGTAGAATATCTTCTCATTTTAGGGCGTATCTTCATGGTTGCATCTTTTCTGTGCTACTCCGGAGCTCGGGGTGGGTTTTCCGGTTTATTTAGTATTGGCGAATAAGCTCAATTCCATACCCTTTGAAACAGTATTAGCTAAGGGTGCAACAAAGAAAGCGCTCATATAGGAATTCGGAATCTCCTGCATTATGTATTCTACCTTTGAGTTCTTTCCCCTCAGGTGTACACCGTCCCTGGTCCAAAAGGCACTTGAGGTATGGCAGCAGTAGTCGGCGGTTCCCTAGAATCTCGGCCACGTTGATGTCATCGTATCGGTCGGTGTAGGTATCATCACATGCATAGAGCCCGGCCAAGGCCAACAATATTGAACTAATTACGAGTTTCATCCTGAAACAAAATAAATAATGATGAAATGGTTTAAACTAAAAGTTGATGGCCTTTTTCTATTAGCCAACCAAAAGTGAGTCTAGAGCAAAGAGTAGTAGTTAAAAAGTAATGTTTAGTTAAATGTAGGTAACTATTAAGTGTGAAACGTATGACCAAAAAAGGATTTTAAATGTGGTGCTGGAGGAGAATGAAAACGAATTTGGCCAGAAAAGGTAACAAACGTGGTATTAGAGAACGTGGGAGAGAAAAAGTCTTTTCCGGACAAATTTTATGTCTAACTCCTTTTCTCTTCAAGCTTCACGGCTCTGGAATGCTTTACCCGTTGACATCAGAGAAATTTTTACCAAATTCTCTTTTAAAAGGAAAGTTCACGCTCATCTTTTGAACTTCTTTCCTCCGTAAAGTCATCATCATTAAGTTCTCTAAATTGATTATATTTGTAATTATATATGTAGGTATAATATAATGGTACGTATTGTATAAGTAGATATTTATTCTGATATATATTATATAGTATGTAGTAATGTAATGTTTTATGTATATGTTCTTAATATTTTATATGAAGTATTTATTAAATCGGTAGTCATAATTGATTAATTTTGCTTTTTGCGCCGAACAAATTACTTTTCTGTTTATCCTTATGGTTGACTGGGAGAAAATGCTCTTAGCATTAAGTCCGCCATTTGTTAAAAGTATGTTTTACTTTAGAACAATAAAGAGTATAAAATTAAATTAAATTAAAGAAAAGGCAAATATTAAAAATCATAAAAAATAGAAGAGGGAAAATGTTCGGTCATCTACTACGACACGATGCGTTCTCTAAAACAATAATTAAAGGAAAGATAGAAGGAAAAAGGGGAGAAGAAAAACCCAGAAGAAGATTTTTGAATCAAAAAAAGAAAAATTAAATGTGAAAACATATAAGAAGGTGACCAAAGAACTAAGCGAAGGAAATAGAGACATGAAAAGTACTGACAAGAGCGCGACTCTTAAATACAAAAAGAAGAAATAATAACATTACTTTACAATTTCACACATTAATTCATGAGCATTGCAGGCCAACGGTCCATGAGATTTAAGTCGTTGGTCTTTGTCGACATACGAGTAGTGTACGAGTTTCATGTGCAATAACAATATTATACTAAATTTGTCCACAGTATCGGCTTGCATATTTCAATTTATATAATTTTAATTTTAGGAAAATAATATTTTATTATTATCAGGAATTCATTTATGTCATTTAGACCCATTTATGTCATTTAAACAAATATTAAAAATCATTATTTAGTTTCATCATTATTAAGTTTATTTAGTTTCGATTGACGTCACAAGATTAAGTAAAACTAATAAAACTTACTTGTGCCAAGCTTAGCTACCATCCACCACGACACAGAACAATGAGGAGCCTGAGAAATCGATATCATTTATATCTGTATGTCCGTCGTAACATCATTTGATTGCGGAAATTATAATGAGTATCCATTGTTCAGATCAGAACTATTACGCGGGCTCACCTTACCACCACCTTACCATGGCGGAATTTCCACTTGATGGTTAAGACCCTATTAGACCATTAGTGCAGGCCCGCATGTAGGCTTTTGAAGACAAGATAAAATTTTAAAAATCACGTTTTTTGCTTCTTTCGTCACCATATACAAATACGAGTATAAAGAAACATAACTCGCATAATGCTGTGCCCTTTAATGCTTTGAATGTAAGAGGCGTTTTGAGAAAATATAATATCATTGCAGTTGTGCAATTTTTTAGGAAAAAGTGTGCAAAAATTGGTATCCATCCATATATTTTATTTGTATATATATCTCCTTTGAAATATTGCACCTCACCTGTAAAATATCTAAATTTCTTTTGTATCCATACCATCCATAACCTAAGGTTGCCTGGAAGAGATTGCTGTGCGATAAGGCCGCCTTTTGTATGCTAAAATTTATCTCTATTATTTATGTATAATTTGTTAAATTGTGTGCAATAAAGAGTAAAATAAAATAAAATAAATAAATAAATAATTACTCTTAGTACTTTGCGCAGACAAGATGTAAGTATTGAAAAAAAACCCATTGAAAAAAATAAAGATCATGTCATCTTTGGTAGAGCCTCGGTAAACTTATTTTCTACAGAGTTTCCAAGAAGTCAAATCAGAAACCTATTTCTTAACAGACATTTTCATAAATCTAAACTCATGTTCAAAATGGATATGACTACGATGTGTTTTACCTATGATGTCTAAATACTATCACAGAATAAATAATACTAACGTACAGAAGTCTCACTCAGCAAAGAAATTCAAAGAAATATCTACTTAATGTGGCTAGCGATATGGTTTAACTTAGCTCACGTCAGAACTCTCAAGCCAATTTCATTCTTATTACTTTGTTCAAACGATTCGTATAACTGAATTTACCACTCGGGGGGGCCGCCTGCGCGCATAGTAATAATGTAGGTACATTTTCGATATCTAAAGGGGGAGTGACTCAGGCCTGATACTATGTAGGAAATATAAGAAGTGAGCTTTGGCCCACAAAGGCTTTTTACTTTGTAGGTATTGACCCGGACAGTGATCAGTCCGGACACTGGATAGTGATCAAGACAAGTAACATTATTTTGTGACGTTTCACTTATCAGTACAAAATAATTTAATTTTGATCGAGGAAACTATCTAATTACTTGCAGTTGTGAAAGAAATACTGCTTCTTCTTCGTCTAAGCGCGTTCCTGATTTCATTCTCAGCTGTGCTGCTTCGGAGCCTGGGGTGCGCTCTCCTGCTTTTTCTTCTCCAAATATAACATGCATGTCAATGGTCGCCCATGGATGCCAAAGACCATGCAAAATGGAGAAGAAATAGCCGGAACAGTTGGTTTGAAAGATTTGTAGAAAGAAATATTGCTTATTTCACAAAAAAAAGAACTAGAAGGACTTCACGAAAGCTTATACGTTTAGAAAGATCACTTTTATTATTTTGTCCAGAATCCTAGGTAACTTAGTGCGAAGTGGAAGATAACAGAATTAATTGATCTAACAATAGAGGTGTTAGGTATATTTGTGAAATAAAGTGGATTCATCGCCTATTAAATAGCAATCAATTCTTGAAGGAAAATAAAGATACTTTGTAACTTTTATGACTGCTTCCAGTCAAGTTTGTATTCAAATTCATATTCACGAGGAATAGTATCTTTTTCTTAAGAAATATAAAACAAAAAATTTTCAACTCTACATTTATAATTTCTAAATAAAGGTAAGCTTGTTACAGTAGGTTTACTTTATTCTTGTTTCCTATTTGACCATAAATAATTTCCCAGGGTGGGATACGCTGGGAAATTTATTTATGGTCGGTAAACTTGTTTTTAACCGACTTCAAAAAGGAGGAGGTTATCAATTCGTCTGTATTTTTTGTATATATGTTAATTGATATCTTTTCTAATTGTGAACCGATTTCTATGATCCTGTTTAGGGTTCCGTACCTCAAAAGGAAAAAAAACGGAACCCCTTATAGGATCACTTCATTGTTCGTCTGTCTGTCTGTCATGACCCTTTTTCTCAGGAACGCGTAAAGGTATCAAGCTGAAATTCATATCAAATACTCAAATCTACTGTTTCTTGGAGCTGTGAAAAAATCAAACTTCTAAGCCAACGCAATACAGCCGTTTATGCCGCACATTTTTGACACTCGCAAAGGAATCAAAACCTACAGGGTACTTCCTGTGAACTCAGAATCTTGAATTTGGTACGAAGCAACGTCTTATAGCACAGATAAAGGTGAAATTGCGAAAAGCATAAAATTTTAGTTACATCATAATAATAAACATATTTTTAATAATTTTAAACTTACTTAGATACCTACAGGTTTGTACGGAACCCTCGGAACGCGAGTCTGACTCGCACTTGGCCAGTTTTTTTTATTTAAAAGCCTTTATTATATTATTGGTTTCATATTAGTTTTGTGAAGGTGTGATAAAGAACTTTGGATTTTTTTGTTAAATATAACGTGTTATCACACTACCTACTGGAGGAAATTAACGTGATTGTTACATGTGCTATTTATATACAGGTGGTCTGAAATCTCACGTTGAGTCAAAGATCCAAAAATTAGTGGTTATGTGAGAATAGTAGATCTCGCGAGCTCCCAAACCAGCAATAACCGACACATTCCGCTTTCCCCTGGCTTAGCAAAGCCATTTCAGTGAAATCCGTCCATATATAACGCTACAACAAAGTTGGAGGAGAAATAGGGGAGAAACGGGGGGACCCGTTTCCCCCCTATTTCTCCTCTAATCAAAAATCTCAATCGACTAAATAATTTAAATAAATCAAGGAACTTGTGTGCCAATTTTCATCAAATTCGGTTGAAAATTGCGATCGCAATCGACTTAATAATTTAAATAAATCAAGGAACTTGTGTGCCAATTTTCATCAAATTCGGTTGAAAATTGCGATCGCAATCGACTAAATAATTTAAATAAATCAAGGAACTTGTGTGCCAATTTTCATCAAATTCGGTTGAAAATTGCGATCGCAATCGACTAAATAATTTAAATAAATCAAGGAACTTGTGTGCCAATTTTCATCAAATTCGGTTGAAAATTGCGACCTGTAGGCGAGAACTGACAGACGGACCCAAGCATTTTTGGCCATTCTCGAAACTGAGACGCTTCGGTCGCTTGGTCAATTATTTATATTTTTTTGTTTTCTTCAACGCACAAACGTTCAAAGTTCAATACTTCGATACTTAAGTTGTTTTTGTTGGAAACACTTTAACATGGTACCTAATGTGGTATCTTTATCATAAACGTATTTAGGTAGTTTAAAATTTACATGAAAATTTTGTGTCGTCTCAGTATTCATAGTCTCTGCTTGCCCCTGTAGGTAATAGATGGTTATTACATGTATTACCTACAGGGGCTATTTATATACATCGTGTTAATGAAAGAACGCAAAACCTCTCAGATGGTACCTCAGCCCATGAAACTGAACAACTTTTGTTCAACAACTTTCACGAAATCCAAAAAAAATCGGATTTTCATAGAAATTGGCTCGATCATCTCGAGCCGCATCAGCTGATCAGTTTGTATGATTTTTTTTTAATGATCTTAGAGGTTTAACGTTCTTTCATTAACACGATGTTTATAATAAAAATCGGATAATAAGACAATGATTGATTGATTAATTACGATAATTTTCTTTTCTGTATAGAATAGTAGCAGAATAATTAAATGGCATTTCATACAACGACAGACTTCATGTTCAAGTGAAACGATGCTATAAAACAATCAGTAAGTTTTTCAGAAGAATTAAATTGGTTTATCGCAATGTTTTCAACCTGTGGATTGTGACCCCGTGGGGAGTTTTAAAGCTTTATTCGAGAGTGTTGTACCTTGGCTAACAATATGTTGCTTGTTTGATTTGACAAGTATTCTGATATTAGACGACTTAGGTGATACATAGTAAATAAATAGGTAGGTTAGCCAGGTAACGAAATGACGGGATTCACACTGAGTGACATTCTGACTCTTCTTATCGACTCTGATGTAAATTGTAGTGATTAAATTCAGTACATTTTAGACGTAAATCAGTCAGAATTTAATTTAAAATGTCTTGAGCAGTACTGTTGGGAGAAGACACAGGAATAAAAAATATGAATGAACTAAGTTAAGAAAGTACCTATTTTATTCCTCTAAATATGTTGTGGCATAGTTAACTAACGTATAGACTCGAAAGCGTAGAAGTAAGCAACTGCGCTAGTGCAGAATTATTTTAGGCCTTACGCACACCCTTGTTATTTCCACTTTATTGTAGAAATATTATTATTATTTTGCTTAAATCAAACCAATAGAGCTAGAAAAATATATTTGAAAATTATAATAAGTTAGTAATGCAATTTTTGATCGTATGTTCGGGGTTAGATATTTTAATCCCAAACATACGATCATAAATGTGGTCTTATGACCACACTTTCTCTTTCCGTAAATATCGTAAGAAGTGACCAAATAATTAAAAAGACCTTCGTGGAGTATTGGTAACCAGGCTAGTCTGCTACTCGGAAATTCTGGGTTAATCCCCAGCCAGGGCAAGTTAGAAAATCGTCATCATCATCATGAAGTCTTCTTTTATCTCCACTGCAGGAACACGCCCCTCTTTGTACTACAAAAGCCATATATATTAGACAGAGCAGTCAGAGGATTTGGCCTACACTCTCCACGCTGGCCAGACGGGTTGTAGAGGTCTCATTGATGTTTATAAGTACCTAAGCTTTGTATAGCTTGTATTTCCTAAATCGCCTTCTACGACATCCACCGGAAAACTAGAAGTGGTCCACAGGTATGGTGGTATTCTACTCTGCCGGGAACCACACGGCTAAAGTTTGAAAATATCCGTTTTAAAATAGGTAGTCGGTAACCAAATAATAACAACACTTTCATAAATAAAAACCTTTATAAAGAAAATGTAAAAAAGAAACAAAAATACATAGGTTTAATACGCGATACAGTCGTTTATATACATTTCTGAGTTTACTCCACTGCAGCGAAATAAAAATGTCCTATTAAGGTGAAGTGGCGCCCTCATTTGAAATAAATTGTTTAAAACTAAATATGGTGATATTTAAAAATTTGATTTGTATCAATGTCTAAAAAGACCTTTAAACTATTTTATGAATAACCTTTGAAAGTAATATTGGTAGTCCGTCTAGTTTTAAAACGGGTTTTCGTCAAAAGTGGCTATTAGTAATAATTTCAAAGGTTATTCATAAAATAGTTTGAAGGCCTTTTTAGACATTGATACAAATCAAATTTTTAAATATCACCATATTTAGTTTTAAACAATTTACTTTAAATGAGGGCGCTACTTATGCTACCATTTCACCTTAAACAAAATCTGGATTATTCTGGAATTTCGATGCCCTTAGCCCTGGCACGGTCTTCGTACTTCTTCCTGTACTTGCCCTCGGGGTCGAACTTGTCGGTAAGTTTGTGCCAGACGGAAGGCTCGTTCTTGATCAGAAACTCGAGGGTGGTGTAGGCACCTTTCTCTTGTGCCTCCGTACATTTCTCACAGCCAGTCTCTATCGCCTCTTGGAGGTGCTCTGTAAAAGTTAGATATTTTCATTATGTAGATAAATTTGTACAAAATAGCCAAATCATTGAACGAGCGAGCGAAGTTCTCCGAGTCTACTTGAACAATCCGGCGTTTGTATGTATGTGAGTATGTATTATATATGTATGTTTGTTCCACAATAACTCGAGTAATTTAGATCGGAGCTTTATGAAATTTGGTGGGTGTGTAGATAGCCGAGGTGTGTTTAGGGGAAGGGTTGCCAAGTTATGGAGTTCGCGAGTTTACAGTTCGGAGCGAACTACTATTTTATCCTGTTTCAGCTATTCAACTATCTCTTCACTACTTCGCAAGGTCTTTGGCAACCTTGGGTAACCACTGAGATGCACATTATTATTTGAAGAAGAAAAAGCGGGAAAGCGCACCCGGGCTCCGAAGCAGCACAGTTGAGGATGCAACCGGGAACGCGCTACCGTCACCCATCTAAGTGTAGACCACGTCCAGTGACACTATAATTGCGAAAGTACCAAGAATGCGTGCTCCCACAGCGTGGCCACCGAGGTCCTAAAAGATCACAGTGCCCGAATTTAATGTGTTACAACATACTCGTATCGCCGATACAGGTGGAGTGGAATCTATGTTAGATTAACATAATGAGAGGTTGCTGTTTAAAATAAAAGTATATTAATATTAGAAAAAAATTACACTACAAATAAAGGAATATAGAGCAATTACATAGAACAACATCACTTGTAAATATACCGAATAAAACAGTAATAAAAAAACAAACATTGCTTATACAAAATTAGGCACAATGCAGCATAATTTAAGGTAATTTGGTTTATTGTTATGCCCACTGCGTAATTTAGCCGGAAGGTAATTGACTATTTCCTCGAGTGTGATTGTTTTATTTTTAGATGGACAATCAAATCGTTGTATTAATAAACATATGGAATATTCAGGAAAATTACGTAGTATCTCTAGGTCAGGTGCCGGGTGGGGGAAAACTGACTAGCATCAGAACGCAAACATCGGTATATCATATTGAAGAAAGGTGCAGTTACTAAGTGGTTAAAAAGCACATACGAGTACATTGAAAAATAAAACCTCCGAGTCCCATAGAGCAAGCCGAGCCTAAAGTAACAGGAATACTTTACTAACATTAAGAAATCCTTTTACAACATCAGTCTCTTGAAAACATCGTATAGATTCCATTTCAAAAAAATCCCAAATTTCAATTTTGTAACATTGATGACAAAAAGTCATCTACATCTCATAAACAATTTATTTCATAAACAATACCTATACGCGGTTTAGGTCTCGAAATCGTAACTACAATGCATTTACCCTACAAGTTTACTCGAACAACAACACATCTATCAAGATACCTCCACGTACACATGTAACTCCATATCTAAATAGCGCTAATATTCTAAAAATGAACGCACGTATACATTTACACTTCGCAAGTCTATTGTTCGGTGTTATAAAATATCAGAAACCTGCTTATTTATTTGAGAAACTGGTATGGAGTCGCACAGTATATGGGGAACGAACACGCGCCTCTAGGTATTTACTCTTCATGCCCCGTCATTTTTCCGCTGCTTTCCGCGGCAGTTTTAAATACGCCGCTACCAAGTGTGCTGGAACAATTTGCCTCCTCCACTTCGGTGTACACAATCAGTCCAAACCTTTAAAACCAAACTAAGAGGCATCTTGTTACAGGCACAAATTTCACAGCGGCAGTAAAAATAAAAAAATAAAATGGTTGCCTGTAAAGTCGGTTTTACGGGCGAAGATTTTACGTGACAACGCGCGCGGCAGACCGATCATAGTTGAGTGGGAGAGAGACGCAAGGCATTCGGCGGGCCTCTCTCTCGTTCGGTGACTCATCGTAACGTTACCGAGCGTTACACTTTTTCATAAGTGACTCCCAGCCGCAACCTAATTTAAGACGTTGTCACGTCAAAAAAAATGGTTGCCTGTAAAGTCGGTTTTACGGGCGAAGATTTTACGTGACAACGTCTTTTCATAGTTGAGTGGGAGAGAGACGCAAGGCATTCGGCGGGCCTCTCTCTCGTTCGGTGACTCATCGTAACGTTACCGAGCGTTACACTTTTTCATAAGTGACTCCCAGCCGCAACCTAATTTAAGACGTTGTCACGTCAATAAAAAAAAAAACTAATTTCGAAAGGATTTTGCATTGACTGTGCGTTGAAGTCAACGTTGCTAAAAAAAAAAAAACCTACCTATATAATTCATTTTACACCGTATTTATTTCTTTAGTTATTTCTGCTCTCTGTACACATTTACGCTTATTTATTTTATCAATTCGTATATATTTATCCTATCTACTTATTTTATAGACACACACACACATACTATTTACACATAAACCACACTCGCCCGTGAGTCACATATTACATAAGGTCCATTGAAAACCAGCGTTGCGGTAACATCATCGTGACCGCGACATATGCTGAATGGGTCTTTTTGCCAAAAAGGAGAAACCACACCACGCTATGGCAATGCTGCACAAATGTATGAAATAAAGGGGACAATTATTATTATTATTATTCTTTTTTGTCCTTTATTCTATCTCTCTTAATCTTCATTTGTGTATATAATTTCTGTTTATTTGTTGTGGTATTTCTTTTTGGCAATAAAGTAATTCTATTCTATTCTATTCTATTATTACATGGTCAGAATGTGTCGCCAATACAATGAAATCCTAGCCTCTTACAGGGACATTGATATCTTTCATTTTTACAAGCTTTTATTTAACTTGCAATGTATGTATGTATGTAACTATGTTTGTTCGGGTGGAATCTTGCAACTCAATTTTGAAGCAGTAATGTTGCGCGCATATGTATATCGCGTGACTATGCAATATTATGATGACTTGGAGCTAATCTGATGATGGAGCTGGAATCTGATGGGTGGCCATATGAACTCTGTAACAAAACGACGGAACCCTATCGAGTAAGGGCTTATTTGTTTTGTGTTGAGAAGACCTTTGGTCTCACAATGAAAGCTTGTACAAAAAATTAAATTTTTTATAAAAACTTATTTACTCTATACGTTTTGGCGGCAAATACTAATAAAATAAAAAAAAAAATAAAAATGTTTTTATTACGTTAACAGAGGTGATCTTACGTCTATAGGTGTTGAAGTCTCCTTTTAGGCTATCAAAGATGCCTGTGCCAGGAGGCTTCGCTCTTCTTTATCTACATTTACTTAAGATCTATTATAACAACATTTTACATTTAATATAAAGATATGGGTGTGTTGTGTGTGTTTGAGTGTGTATCTATATATGTAAGTGTGTGTGAGTGTATGTGTGTGACTGAGTGTGTGTCTGAGTGTGTGTGTAAGTGTGTGTGTGTGTTAGTGTGTGTGGGTGGGTGTGTATGTGTACGTTCATATCTGTGCGTTTATTACTGCAAATGTATATGTGCTGATCCGTAGTTTGAATTTTATTTATTATATTTTATTTATTTATATTACATTTAGCCTATTTCTAACAGCGATTCAGTTTCCGAATAGTTTAAGGTTTTTATCCACTCATTAAGGTTATATTTAATCACATGATAAGTTTTTGAGTATATATCTAGTTTTTTATTAATTTTATTGTATAAGTAGCAGGAACGTTTAGTATATTGAATACTGGCAAAGTCTGTTTTTGTGAATGGTACTTTAACTACATCGTGCTTTCTTCTTTTCTTTAATTGGTTTATATCAAAGGTCAAGGTTTTGTGCTTTTTTAGGAGCAGCTGTATGATGTACAATTTGCGAATAGTTAATAAATTACAAATTTGGTATAATGATTCGGTAGGGAAACGTCGTTTTTTAAAAAACATTACCTTCAATAAACCCCTTTGAGCTCTCTCTACTTCTAAGAAGCGAGTTTTATATGCGCCTCCCCAGACTGGGATACAGTAGGTAACTATAGACTGCACCAAAGATTTGTACACGTCAATTAAGAGATTTTTTGTTTTCTTGGTATCACTGGTTATTTTAGGTTTGGGGACTATGTATCTCAAATGTTTAAAAAGCCAGCAGAATTTTCTGATCCTTGAGGATATAAGCTCAATTTGCGGATACCAAGACATCCTCTGGTCCAATATTACACCTAGATATTTGACTTGTGTCATTTTACTTATAGAAGGGCAGTTACATTGATTTGTCAATTGTTTATAATTGCAAGTGTGAATTTTTATATTCAAATCATTAACAGGTTGAGACGAGTTTTGTATAGAAAAACATACGTAATTTGTTTTATTACAATTTAGTGTAAGTAGATTATTTTTTAGCCAAACTGCAACTAAAGCCATGCCTTTTTCTGTTTGTTCTTTTACATTTTCCCACGATTTTGCAGTAAAAACGATAGCAGTATCGTCAGCGTAGCAGAAAATTTTAGCATTAGGGATTTTTTGATTACACAGATCATTTATATAAATAAGGAACAAGGTAGGACCGAGAACACTACCTTGTGGTACGCCAAAAGATACGCCCACCTCTTCACTGCAAAACTGTTCAAGTTTAACCCTTTGCTTCCTATTTGATAAATAATCTTTAAAAATGGAAAGTTGCGCACCTCGCACTCCCATCTTTTCCAGTTTTTGTATAAGGATGGGGACAGAGACGGTGTCAAAAGCACTTTTTAAATCTATAAAACAAGTTATACATTTATCACCTTTGTCTACTTTTTCTGTTATTAATGTTGTTAAAGATGTTACAGCATCCTCAGTAGATACCCCTCTTCTAAAACCAAATTGGTTTGGTGATATTATGTTATATTTAGTTAAATAATTAAGTAGTCTGTTATTTATTAATTTTTCTAATATTTTTGCTATTACTGGTAGAACTGAGATAGGCCTATAGTTACTCACTTCATCTCTGTCCCCACTCTTATATATAGGTGTAATAATTGATTTTTTCAGAAGTTCAGGGAAGGTACCAGTACTGAAGCAGCGATTTGCTAAGTGAGTTATTATAGGAATAATCTCATTTTTTATATATTTCAGATATTTAGTTGAGATGTTATCCCATCCAGGAGCACTGTCCGGTTTAAGACTCATGATTATATTATTTATCTCCTCATGGTCAGTGTCTATCAAAACAAAAGATTGTTGTTGGGAAGGTAAATTGTTAATATAATTATCAAGATCTTCCTTGTCTATATTGTTTTGTATTTCTTTAGCAAGTCGCTTTCCCACACCAGAAAAATAGTCATTGATGAAGTTAGCCGATTCAATAGGGGTTGATTTAATGTGGATTAATTCCAGGTGAGGTTTATTATTTTTATTTGTATGTGTTATATTTTTTATATTTTTCCAAAGCTGTTTGTTATCATTAGCAGATTCAATCAATAGTTTTCTCTCATAATTTCGTTTAACCTTTTTTAATAGGTGGTTACAAAAATTTCTATAACGAGTATATGTAATTTTTTTAATTTCATCAAAAGGGTTATCTCGCAGTTGTTTTTGTAATTTGTTTCGATTTCTGATACATCTCAGTAAACCAGTAGTCATCCAAGGTTTTATTATGCGTCTATTTTTAGGAATATTTATTGTTTTTGTGTTTAGTTTTATTGAGTCAATAAGTTTTTCTAGAAGCGACTTAATGATTAAATTAGGGTCGTCACTATACAATAATTCAGACAATTTTTTTTCTTGTAAATATTTTAAGGCCATTTCAAAATTAATAGAACTTTTAGTTTTTGAAGCAATATTGTTAAGTTTTGTTTTTGATAGTTTTAGAAAAGTAGTTGCATGATCTGTGATTGTAGTGTTTAAGATTGCAATAAATGCGGATACCTTTTTTTTATTTATTTTTAACATGAAATGATCCAAACAACTATTTTTCCTGGTTGGTATTGTATGCCCTGGTAGGATACCGTGCACAGACAACATTTCGAGATAGTAAACCCTATTTTTGTATTCGTGTGGCTGTTCTTGCTCTTTCGGTATAAGATTGATATTTATGTCTCCTGCAACAATAATGTTTTTTTGAGTTTTTAATGTATCAATGTAGGTACATAGTGAATTTGTGAAGTTTTCTGCATTTTTATTTGACGGAGATCGATAAATACATAAAATAATATTATTTAGTATATCTAGCTGTAAACATGATGCATCAACTAGTTTTATTTCTTTGACCTTATTGAAAAGCGTGTCTTTAATATATACCACAACACCGTCATTTTGATTAAGTAGGTTTGACGTCAAATGTGAACAGTAATTTCTTAATGTTGGTATAGGTTTATTAGAATCCAGGCGGCATTCTGTTAATATTAATACATCAGGTTGAAAATTAAATTGGGCAAGATTCGCAGTAAAATCGTGAAAGTTGTGGTAAACACTTCTAATATTTTGTGAGAAAATGGTAAGGTCAGATCTATTGAAATTACAAAACTTGTTTAAGTCACATGCATCACATTGTACAGATTGGGCTGGATTTGTTTTATCTATGTCATTTATTGTATGTATTAAATCATTCATATTGAAATATAGAATAATAGACCATACTTATCGCGATCTGAGTAAGTTTATTTGATATGTTCTGAGATGTAAGGTGAAAATATTTATGTAAAAATGTATTTACTCTATTTAATATGTTATTATTGAAGTAATCTGAGAGAAACATATTTGTTATCATATAATTTAGCGAGATGATAGTAGTTAATTGATTTTTATGTAGGTACGTAATGAGTAGAAGGTTATCTTTATATATCTGTATGCCAGTGAATATATAAGCTATTGAATTTTTATAAAAAATAGTTTTGCGGTTATGTAACTCAAACTCAATATAACAACATAGCTTTGCAGCTCCCGATCGTATAAATGAGTAGTGTATAACGGTAACTTTGTGACATGTTACACTTTTATTTTTGCCAGTTGAATGTGTCAATAAAGTACTGTCGTAACTGTACAGGAAAAGTTTACATTTATGTATGTATAGCATTTTGAAACCTTTTATAAATGTGTTATGTATAATATGTAATATAATAGGATTTAATGATTTATATAAGAAAATATTTATGTGTTCGAATGTGTTTATGATATGTCGTGGTACATGATGTATAATGTGGAATGTATGAGAGGAATGAATGGAATGAAATATGATTATAGTTATAAGTGTCCATGACACAGATCTAATAAATAAAAACAAGTGTTTTTTACAGAAAGCAAAACCGCAAGTTATATAAAAAAGTAGTCACTTATCAATAAGTAGTTGTTGAATATGCGATTCACTCTTGACATGAATAATTTCAGAATTAGGGTTCAGTCTTATGTATATACGGCCGAAAGATGACCAACAGAATCTATATTTTTTTGTTGTGGCAAGGTCGCGGGCGAGGAAGAATAAACGAGCAGCCTTTGGAGTGAGGTGTTCCGAGACATATACCGGGGTGTCCTCCGAGGTGCGGAAACCCAGATGTTTGGCACAGATCTTTGTTTTTTGCCTCGTATTAAAAGTCTTACATGATTTAAGTATATCATTTTTCAAAAGAGTCGATGAGGTTTCTACTACTATAGGCGAGTTTTTACTTGTACTGTTCTTCCCTCGAACACGATATATATCTTTTATGTCAGAGTTTTTTAATTGACTACCGGTGTTAGTGGCAAGGGTACATACCATCTCAATCAGATCTTCTTTTGTTTCATTTACCTTCTTTGGGACATTTTTTAGCTCAAAGTTGGTTTTCCTGCTATCAATTTGCAGGTTCTCAATCCTGTCCTCCAACATGGCAATATATTTACGATCTTCTCTTCTTTCTTCTTCCAATATACCTATTTTTTTCTTAAACTCTTCGTTTTGCATCGACAAAAAAGCTACTGATTTTTCTATGTTTGTGTTTGTTTCTTGAATTTCATTTAACGTGGTAGCATTTTTTTTAAATTCCTGTTCTTGGGAGAACATTAATTTAGAGAACATTTCCTTCATCTCCTCCCTAAGTTTACTTATTTCATGATCTTCATCTAAATGTTTTCTTTTTCTTCGTGTTTGAACAAAGTTTGGTGGGGTGGATTGATGGCCAGACGTTTGCATTTCAGAGTCCGATAATGATTTATCAGGACTTCCCATTTTTATCAGTCAAATATCCGCGCACAATAAAGTATCTCCAATGTTGGTAAGAATATTCTGCCGTACGTAGGTAATAACGATTTCGCACAAAGAGGCCAATAATTGAATTTCGTAGCAACCCGTCGTCGTAGCAAGTGGCAGAATAATAATAGCTCGCGTAGCAGTAGGCCCGCTCACTGTGGTCAGTAGAATCGTAGCATTCGTAGCGTAGCACGTACTTCATGCGGTGCGGTCTTCGTAGCTAGCTCGGAGTTCGTAGAAGCAGGCTGCAGTCCGGTGCAAGAAAGAGACAAAAAATTGCAATTGTCTCTTATCCTAGCGGTGAGGTGAGAGGTCCCCGCGCTCGCTGCAACGAGCCGCACAGAAAGATATTGTCGCGCAATGGAATATTTTAAATTGAAGGTGATGAACTGTTCACACTGATTTCGCACTTATGTTAATGCACTTAATGAACTTATTTGCTTGCACTTTTTTATGATTTTAGCATAGAATTAGCGACACGTCCACTCGCAAACAAGTCACCGGGCGAAGAGGATACTAATACACCTAAGGACTTAATTAACACTCTATTAGCAGTTTTGTAATTATTCGCTTTATGTTTTGTTTGATCTATTTTGTTATAATTATTTATCTATCACTTTTTTTAATTCTTATATTTACAGCGTGCCCTAGCTTCTGAATCTTAAACAAATTTAGCTTTTAGGCATACTATATATATAAGATCCGATCTAGTCTGCAATTCTAAAACAAGTAGTTTTAGAATTGCAGACTAGATCGGATCTTATATATATTTGTATAATTAATTTGTGTTCTTTTTGTGTTTGTAATCTGTTAGAATGTGAAAATTAATAAAATAATAATAATAAAATTATTCATGATTTTACTTTCCAAAAAAGTAAGAGGTATTGCTTAATTACGAGTACTTACTTCTTTGCCTACTAAAATGACCAAGCGCGGGTCAACCGTTGTGGGCAAGATGGCAATGCTCACAAGTCTAACACACTTGTGACGTCACTCTTTTACGGTCTATTGAATTGAAGGCTGGATCCACGCCTGAATATGACTTTTTTAAGTATATTTTTCTCGAGACGTACATAATTTGCGTTCATGTAGGTATATATGTGGCGCGTTTCCTCGATCATCAGGAAGCAATAAAAAAAAATTGAAAACATACATTTTTTCAAAATATTTTTTATTAGCCTTTTTCAGTGTCCCACTGCTGGGCAAAGCCGGGGTCCAAGCCTCAGGCAGTAAGGTCAGCAAACGATATTTGCACCCCTCTCACCCCCACTACCAAAGACATTTTTTATAATGGGTCACAATGAAGCGGCGGCTGGTTAGTTAAAGGCGGCAAATTTAAAGATTTTTTTAAAGATTTGCATTCCCTAAGCCAGAAGCCAGAAATAAGTGGACATGGGGCGGCATATTTACATTTTGCCCCTCCTAAAAAAAAAGGTCTAGATCCGGTACTGCTTGAAATAGGTGCATCCCCATTTCAGCTATGGCTAGGGCTGCGAAGAACTACAAAGCTTACTCTTACCTTTCAATTCCTTGCCTTCCGGCGTGCACTTGCCCTTATCGAGCACGCAGTTGACGTACGCCTCCAGCAGCCGTTTGTTCTCCAGGATTTCCTGCAGGTTGATGTTGTCATATTTGTCTGTGTACTTCTCGTTGGGCCGAGCTACAACCGCAGACAGCATGCAAAACAGCAAAACTACGCTTGACCGCATCTGAAAGTTTGGGAAACACACATTTTTACACTCGTTGGATTTTTGCTGCGCAACCTCAACCAGATTGCTGAAAGAATAGACCGGTTTGTCTGTTCTCTAAGCGAATTCATAAGACAGATTTGTATGTAATGTGTTACAAATTGCTTCTCTATCGTATTGGTTCACACTGTAATGATAAATTTAAGCTAGGTTGAAATAAATAAACGAAGAAAAAAGTTTTTTTTCAATAAAGAGCTTAACTTGGAAAGAAGATGTTAGCTTGTAAAGCAGAGCCTAGCTTGACTCAGCTTATTGATTATAAAAATATGACAAAAATCAATTTTATGTAAAGTAACTATTTATTAAAACTAAAATCTTAATTGAAGTGTTTTAATAAAAAAACTTCGCTTGTGTAAACGACTGGTAATTAATTATTAGTTTTTACAAGTCCTTTGAGGACGTTTAGGACTGTGCCTAAATCTTCTAATGGTCTAAATGAAAAATGTATTCCATTGAACTTAATGAACAAAAACCACGGTGACATTATATCATGCGCAAAAAGGCCTTAGAAATCGACGGTCATCTAATAGCTAATGTTGGTCATACAACACACGTTGGTGAGTCACGTTTGTGCCATTAATTAAGCCTGGGTATGTCACATTGGACGAGGAGTAAGTACTTATTTCTACTGGGGCTAGAGACATAATGTCAGGTCTGCCTGCACCTACGTAACGGACTACTGGCAAATACCAGTTGCCTTGTCAAAGGTAAACAATATGTTACTAGTATTGACATGTTCTGATTATATAATTGATATTGCATTGAAACTAAAAAAGATATGGACTGCAGTCAACTCCAGAATTGTCAATTAAAGAAATTGACAAATGGTCAACGTGATTTTTATGACCCAATTTCAAACGCTTTTCAAAGACTTGCGACCTCTTAGACAAATTTGATAGTGGTAATGATGATTATGAAGGTAAAGTAACCCCGTTGATTGTACTCGTAAGTTTATATTTGATGGGTTAACAACCGTTGATACACAGTGTGCGAGTCAACCATGATTGACAGGCACACTTACCTAATTAACTGCAGCGATTAGGTCATGATTATCAAAATGAGTGTCCTTACTAACTTAAATTTTTATATTGTGCACAAATTAAAATATACAAATATCTATCGATCAAATAGAAAGTACTTAAGTCATCGAGGCAGAATATTCTATACTACTATACTAGATTTTAAGCTAAGTTCATCAGCTAAAGTTTGAACTCAAAGAAAAACACAAGTTCGTATCTTCTTTACATTAAGTGTCTAAAGAACTAAAATATGAACAGTAAAGAAGTAAACTTATAAGTGGTCTAAAATAAATTTTTAGAACACTAAATTTAGAATGTTGTAAGAACAAAACGAGTGTCCCTATAGGTACACAAACACTGAAGGTTCACACGATAACAACTGTAACCTACCATCACAATCCGATAATCGCCAGTGGTCGACTGTGACTTACGAAGCCCAGTACCACTCGTATATATAGCGGTGTCAGTGGTGGCTAAAACATCTAATTTGCCCCTCGTTACGAGTACTTCATTATTTCATTTGCGTACGATGCATAAAAACCGCAAGATCCATATAGTAGAGGGTGCGCAGCGAATCGAAATTAGGTTACGATTTTGTTTATGATGTTTGTCGGTTCCTGTATTACTCTTTGTCCATTTGATAGTTATTTCCTTAATGTGATTTTTATTTATATTTAACCTACTTGATCCACCGAGGTAGACTAGATAGTGGGCGTAAGTAGAATAACCCATTTTTCGACGCATAGATTCGTTCCTTAAAAATTTCAGCTATCTTGAAATAATGAACGATACTTGAACTTGACTACTACGGAAAATATCATAAAAATCATGAAATAAAATAAAAATCATAAAAATAAAATATCATTAAATTTTTTATATAATATGGCTTTGCTAAGCCAGGGGAAAGGGGAAAGTCTCCGTTTGCATTGCATGGTTATAAGGGCTCGCGAAGTCTGTTGTCTTCTCAGAACCACTAGCACAGGTATGGCACTTCATAGAAGCAGAGTTTCATTTATGCCTACTACTACTACAAATGAAACTATACATCCGTGCACACATCAATATGTATATGTTCGTTCGCCCGCCATCGCCCGCTCCCGCCCCTTAGACGTATATTGCGAGATTCCGTTCTGTATGTAATAAACTCTTATTAATTCTATACCATTACTGTAATATTTGTTCTCAAACATATACTTAAGTCAGTTCAACAACGACAATTCTAAAAAACCTTAATTTTTTTTTGTAAGACGAGTGGCATTGTTTTTCAGAATGGATGTAGAAACAGGTATAAGCTTTTTATAATATATATAAGGATATCATCCTGTGTATGACATACACAGTAAAGGGGAAATACGGTGGCACTAGTTCTTCCGTTTTCCAAGAGCACTGCCTCCTTGAATCTTATGCATTTTTAATGCATTTCAGTGCCTTGAAACCTTAATGAAGCGACGGTTACGATTTTACGGCGGAGGTCTTCCGAATTTGTAGTAAGGTTAAAATTAACTAATTTAGTTTAATATTTTTTATAGTTAGTTGTGTAGTTAGCCAGTTTAATTTTATATTGTTCATTTGTTTCTAAAGCTTTATTGTATAAAAGATACAAAAATAGAAAAGAAAACATACAACGGCGGACTAATGAAAGAAATGTTGACATACATATAATATGCGTTTAGGGCAGAATTGTTACAATATTAAATAGAAAACTGTCAGCGGAGCGTAGACGAAATTTGACCTTATTTACTCGTAGTTAACTCCTCTCCCTTCGACAAAGGTTGTGATTTGATATGCTAGACCCAACGTTTTTGCAATACCATTTGTGACGATCTTTCGCCTTTTTCAGTGCCTTTTAGATCGCAGTGCTTAGGTGTTCTATTATTTACTCAGACCATCATACAGGTGTACCTTCTTATTGATCTTTTTTGCTTATTTCAAAAGTAATCAACAAAAGTAACACTACAACAATCAAGTCTACGTATTGTTCTCAAATATTTCGATTTTATACTGGATTATTTTTTAAGCAGATCGGGGAGAAAAAAACTTCCAAAAAAATGTTCCAGCCGCTTCTTTTCTCCAAAAAAAATTACTATTTTCTTAATCTGACGATTTGGAATAAAAACTATTCAAACCGTCAGATTAAGAAAATAGTATTTTTTTTGTAAAATCTTTTATTGTGAGATCAAAGTGCTAGTCAAGACAAATCAAATGATCCCAAACACGATAGGTTTTCGTCGTTTCATTACTGAGTTCCTATGTCTACCTCCCGGCTAGATTATATTGCATTATATTGGTAAATTGATGGTGGCATCAATTTACCAATATAATATCGTTATATTGTACTGTGATCCTGACATGACATGACTGCATGTTTATCTGACGGGCTCGAGTAAATCCAAAAATCCCCTCTTGGGCTCCACTACTACCAGGGAATGGGCCGACATCCGAATTATTTTAATGGGTGATGCGGCTAGCAACCCATCACTATTAGATTCCCTTTTTACAACTTCAGGCTTAACACGCAGGCAGGCATCACACTTAAAATAGCCTTCGGCGTCTTACTACCCTAGGCTATGTCTACTCAGTTCTGATTAAAGACGTGAGACTGTATATGAGTTATTTTTTATCTGTCCTAAACAATACTAGTTACTAATTAATTCGTTATTTTAACAAGTCAATTTAACTTACAAGGCCCTTCCGTTCTAATAATATTTATGTAAGGATATCGTCTGTTTCATAGGAAAAATACTACGTACAAATTTTTAACAACAAATTATATTTAATATTTACAATACTGGTAAAATATTGGCTGTAAAAGTATTTATCCATAAAAATTAAGTAATATCCCATTCACGTGGATCGACTACCGTTCTGTATCTTTTCTGGCTCAAAGACTTTCCATAGCTATTCAGCGTGGAAATGCAGCAAGCGTTATGGGAACCTTTGGGCCGGAAACGATGCGGAGCGGTCTCTTAGATTAAGAATTTTGACGGAGCATGTTGCGGATATTTTTCTGTTTACCTTTTGACGAAGCATGTTGCGGATTTTCTTTTGTTTACTTTTTTAACGAAGCTTGTTGTGGATTCTTTTTCTGTGACCCATTGACGAAGCATGTTGCGGATCAATATTTTGTATTTACTAATACTCCAATTTTTTTTTGGGTTTCGTGAAAGCTGTAGAACAAAAGTTGTTCAGTTTCATGAAACTGTACCTCAGCCCATGGGGAGGTACCATCTAAGAGGTTTTGCATTAGTTCATTAACCCGTTGTATAAGGTTCCAGCGACTGTAGCGAGAAACAATAGCTTCCGTCTTCCAAAGTAGATAAAAGTTCAAGACAAAGGGCACCAACACTAACAGACGCATTCATCCAGGTATAGGTTCCTTTGTTTTTATTTATTTATTTCGTAAACACAACTAACTAAAGCGTTTGAAGGAAAACTATAATTCCTAAAGCGTTAGAAGGGAAAGAGAGAAGTAATACCAGCAGAGGCAGAGGAGGGGGGTCCGCCCCGGGTGACCCGAGACTCCCATTTGCACTCTCCGTCATCAGAAATTGTACATCCAACTGTTGGGGTGGCACCCGATGCGGATATTGTATTAACGCACCGAGTGCCACCCATGCTAGCTACGCCACTGAATACCAGTATGTTTTATATGAATTTTTAAGACCTTTCGTCAGATATGTCATCCGATATACGATCCTGGCTCTGCGACAGTTCCGATTGGGCACAGGATCAGGACAAGTTGTGTATCTCGACGTTATATTTATCTGTTAAACATAAACTTACCTATGCAAGGAAACATATAGCAAATATATTTAAAAAATAGCAAAACATATTTTAACTTAAATAAAATGTTAATATTCCCCTTATGATCTAATAAGATCATTCTTGCTTACCTACTCTACTAAGAATATCACAGCGATAAATATCATGATTCTTGACGTGCATACTGAGGCAGCCTTTACGTTTGTATGCACTAGACCTAGCAATAACTTATAGCTGTTATTGTAAATAATAATAAAGCATGTCACCCTTTCAATTACAAGGTCATTTAAATCTGATACTGACTAGTAAATATCAAGTAAAAGGGATACTTCAATTTAAACCTACAAGTAAGTAAACCCCAGACTTTACGACCTGCTACAAGCCATCGTAGAGAACCTAAAGTTTTTTGTTCGCGGAAAAAATTATCTTGCCTTTCGGGATTTCAATGAAGAAAAATAATAATTTTGGTTTCAAAATATAAGGATGAATTCTCTGTTGACGATATTTATAAAGTCGAGCACATCCATGGAACGGCACAAAAAATCTGAAAAATCTTCTAATGAACTTAGGGGCTCGAAACGTTTGTATTCTTGATAGGTACTTAGTAATTTTGATTATCAATAAGAAAATTGTAGAATTCCTTGTAATTTCAGGCGCATAATGTTGACTGCGAGACGTAGGTTTCCTCGAAGGAATTCCAAAACACCGGCCTGAACAGCTTACATTCCGCGTTTTCCAGCGACTTTGCTCTATCTCAGTAATTCCGGATAAGCTATATGAAATCCTCTTCTATAATGTTGGACTCAGCATATATTAAGTCTTTACTAGTATCTCGTGAAGGGTAGATATATTTTTTTTATGTTATAGGGCGGAAAACGAACAAGCGCCACCACTGTCCATGGACAACTGCAACACCAGGGGTGTAATAAGAGCATTGCCAGCCTTTTAGGAAGATATAGACTCGTTTTTTGAAGGTTACAATGTCGTATCGGGAACACCGCTGCAGGAAGTTGATTTTACAGTTTGGTCGTACGTGGCAGGAAGTTCCTTTTAAAACGTACGGTGGTTGATTGCCACATATCCAGGTGGTGTGGATGATATTTTAATTTCAGGCGGGTGGTGTAGTGGTGAAATTTTGCAGCAGGTATTAGGTCGAACAATTAATAAACAACAACAATAGATACAGAAAAGGATCAGAAAAACAATTATTACTGACCGAGCGGGCGAAGCGAGCGAAGTGTCTCAGTTTCGAGGTTGGCCAAAAATGCTTTTGTCCTTCAGTCTGTCTGTCTTGTTCTCGGATACAGGACACATTTATCAACCTATTTTATAAGCAGGTATTATATATATATTTATAATTAGGTATATAGATCTTTTTAACGATTCAGCTTTTGGAACTTTATCAAAATGGTGGAGATATAGGGGATTAAAACTTTAAGAATATACGAGTATTATATATTTCAGCCATTTCGAAAAATTTTCAAATATGTCATAAAACTTTTTAACCGAAAAACTTTTTTAATTCGATAAACTTCAACGGGTTGGGGGTGAGTCGCAAGGTTTACAGCTCACGGACCAATAGTCTATATACTCGTACCTAGTCTAGCCATAAATATTGTAAAAAAGAAAAAAAGTATTTTTTTATTGCAAATAACATTTATTACTTTTACAATACGTTAGTTTAATACATAAATATAAAACAATTTAAAATATAAAAAGCTTATTCGAAGTGGTCTCCATTGGCTGCAATACAGTCCTTTAAACGTTGAGGCCAGTTATCAATAAAAAATAAAAAAATAAAATAAAATATGTAATAAAATAAGAAGCACGCACTCTTTTTATGGGAAAATTCTTCACTGCCAATCGTATGGATTATTTTAGGGACTCCAAATTATCATGACGTTTAGAGCAAGCCGTGCTCTCTAAAACTGACCATAAATCGTAATCCAGCGGATTAAGATCGGGACTAGACGACGGCCAGTCTTCAGCTCTGATAAAGTCGGAAACGTTCGATTCCAACCAAGACTGCGTGGACCGAGCTTTGTGACCCGGTGCCGAGTCTTGCTGGTAGGACCAATCTTGGTTATTGAACATGGTGTTGTTAAGGTGCTTATCTACCTTTACAAGAATGATATCTTGATAGGTATACTTGTGCCGATGTTTTGATACCTTTTTCACAAAAGTATGGCTCAGTCACACATTCATAGCTAACACCCCACCAAACCATCACTGAAGTCGGATAATGCCCACGTTGCACTTTGTCGACATAAATACGGTCATTTTGTTTGTTAAAATGTTGCTCAAAAAAATTCTCATCCGTAAACAAATGTTTTCTGTGACCTCCCTTTGCGTACCGCTTCAGTAGTTGTTTCGATTTTACCACCCTATTCTTTTTTGAATTATCAGTTAGGAAATGACCAGTACGTCTCTTATAGGCTGCAAGTCCTAACTCATCTTTTAAAATACGCGACATGGTTCTAGGTGCTATCTTCATCTCCCGTGATAAAATCATTTGCTTTCGGACAGAATTTCTTCGATTTTTTTCCCTTACTGCTTTGACCACCTTTTTCGTACGAACACTACGTGGACGGCCAGATCTTTTTCTGTCACAAACAGAGGTGGTCTCATTGTACCTATTAATAGCCTGATACACAAACATTTGACTAATACGAAGCGTATGGAGAGTTTTAAAAATTGCATTTAGCTCCATACCTACTTTGTGTAATGCAATCACAATCACAGCGATTCGGTTCACTTTATCACCCCAGTCCATTTTAATATCGCAAAATATTGTACAATGTATTGGCGCCAAAATAAGAAAAGACAATGAAAAATCATATAAAAATAACAGATTCCAAATTTAAATGTAATATTTTGTTTATTTTTAATTGTAACAGTATTTATGGCCAGACAAGTATAGAGGTATAAAAATTAATTGCTGTTCGTTAGTCACACTAAAACGCGAGAACGGCTGGACCGATTTGGCTAATTTGGTTTTAAAATATTTAGTGAAATCCAGGGTAGGTTTATATGGTGAGATAATCGGGCGGATTGAAGTTCGCCGGGTCAGCAGTGACATATAAAGATAACGTTTGGTTCAGTACATTCAACAGTATACTTACCTGATATTATTTTTCAAACTCGTTACATAAGATAAGTCTGAGTAGGTTTATATGTATATTATGCAAGCAAGGAGAGTGGTTATGATAAATATTGACAGTTGCATAAAGCATAAAAGTTGGTGTGAGGTTTTGTTCAAAGAAAATAAAGAAGTTTGACATTAATCTTCTTTTGTAAATTGCTTCGTATTAAAACTCTAGTAAACGGTGATAAAGTTTAATTTGATTTCTCGATGTTAGGTATAATTAGTGTAATTATAGTATAATGTAATTAATAGACGTCAGATGTAATACAATACAAGTTATAATTGATGCCATGACCTAAAAGCTGGATAAGAGACACCAATGACCTTTTCTCTGCCTTTTAATTAAGTATCTGGCACCGATAATGATGCACACTACTGTTAAAAATGTTTACTAATAAAATGTTTACAAACATTAGTAAACATTTTCGAAATTTAAATATAATACCTAACTTATTATTGTAATACCAATTTGTTATTATACAGTTTTATTATTTATAATAATTAATATTAATAACATTATTAAATTTCTATGCATTTTATTTATAATTATAATAATATTAATAACAGCAGCGGCCGTGCAGAGAGGAGTCGTTAGAGATGTTTCTCCAGGAGGGCATCACGCCGCGGGTAACTACGAAGAAAGCGCAGCACACCTCTCGACAACCCTGATCGCCTGCTCCGGTGTTGCTCCGTTGTCGGCAACTATTGTCGGCTCATTTAAGGTGAAGAGGTAAGCAAATGGCCTTGAAGTGTGAAATAAATTGTTAACTCGTAAATATGGTGATAATTTCCATATTGCTGTTCGTCATGCACTGGATATCCCTTTAAATTATTTTATGAACTGCCGTTGAAACTATTATTGGTGATCCATCTAGCTTTAAAACTTGCCGTGGCCACTTTTGGCGGAGGCAAGTTTTAAAGCTAGACGGACTAATGTAAATACTTTCAAAGTTGGTTCATAAAATAATTTAAAGGGCTATCTAGTGCATGACGAAGAGCAATATAGAAATATGTATATATATATCACCATATTTACAAGTTAACAATTTATTTCACACTTCAAGGCCATTTGCTTATCCCTTCACCTTAAGAGGCCCATTTAGTGGGCGAAACGCAACCACCTGCCTACAATAGTCAGTAATCATAATTATGGCAGGTGCCGTTGTCCATCCCACTCTTATTCCATAACCCATCATCATCATCAAGGACTTTTTTAGTCTATACTGCCGGAGCACAACCCTCTCAGTACTACCAGAGCCATATATTAGCCAGAGAAATCAGAGGAACCATAACCCATTACCCTTTCCTTTTCTTGCAATAGATCCTTCTTCTGCCGAAACCTGTTCAAGGGTACGCCCAAGAATGGGTTTTGGCGGGGGCGCCACATTACATCAACTTCTCCAAAGGGCCTCTACGTGTTGGATCTGTATCCCCACGCAAGCCTCCCAATGGACCGGGGTGAATACCCGTGATTCCAGAAGGAGATATAATTAAATGTTAGAAAATGTTTGAAACATTTTTAACAGCAGTGTGGGTGCACCATTACATAGTTACCAGAAACACGGTATACGAGAAGTCATCGGACATTATGAGTATTTTTTGTCGCACTTTACATATGAAGGAGTACGATGACCGCGGGCATTTTGATATTTGTGTGGTGGTATGGATTAAACTTGACTTGGTGTCACCTTAAGTACTTAACATAAAAAAAATGGATTGGTTATTTGCCTGTCATCATCAGATGGCAATAACAGATGCCTTTGGGCAGAGTCGACCTTTACCTCTCTTATTTTATGGCTGCATATCAGTATAATTGCCGCAACTAAACTGTCAACTAAGTTATTATAACGTGGGATATCAATATAAGACAACGATTATTTTATAGCGCTAAATGACTAAGTAATTTTGCGTAACCGTTACACCTGCAATTATGGGTTTCCATTTCAGTCATATAGTGAACATAAATAAATACGTATACAAGGACTAACATAATAAACTAAAACTATTTAAAGCCGTACCTCAATTTTCCGGGGTCCCGTGCTGCCCCCATTTAAAATAAATCATTTCAAAGAAAACGGAGACATCATTAAAAATTTTACTACTACCAAGTCCTAGATAACCCTTCAAAGTATTTTATGAACTACTGTTTATAGTTTAAAGTGAGAACGTTAAGCTTTACTACGCACATTTGCGAAAAACGTCCACTTTTGGGGAAGTTATTCAGTATCACGGACTGAATTCACACATATTATAATAGTTTCATTATATTTTGTTAGATCCTATATATCGAAATACGAAAAATATTTTTCGACCTCTCGTACAAATTGACCGATCAGCTGATCCAAAATGTATGAAAAGCAAAAAAATTGATTTTTCATATTTATTTTTCTCTGGTTTTAAAATAACGCCATCTATAACTTTACTTCCGAGTGAAAAACAAAGATTTGTTGAAATCAACTACATTTGAATAGAATGATCTATAGATCTTAGTGTTTGCTTGTCTTAATAGATGGCGCTCACTTTATTGCAATCAGATATAGTGTGTCAAGTGCGAATCGGACTCGTACATGAAGCCATCCGTACCTCCGTACAATGATTTAACGCTAAAAACACTTTTCTTGTATGACGACACCCTTTAATTTTTAACTTTATCTTATTTTTAGTATTTGTTGTTATAGCGTCCACAATCATAATTGGGCATAATCGGTGAAAATTTCAAGTGTCTGGCTATCACGGTTCAAGAGATAGAGCCCTTTGACAGATGGACAGATGGACAGACAGCGGAGTCCAAGTAATAGGGTCCCGTTTGCACCCTTTGGGTACGGAACCCTAAAAAGGGCAATGTTAGTTTCAAATAATTACGGCATGGTTTTTTTCTGTTAATCATATTTTCCACATACCTACATGAAAAGTTTAAAACTACACGGAAAGCTTTTAAAACCTATAATTATAATATAAGGCCTATGTCCAGCAGTGGACTTCCTGCGGCTGATATGATTATGATGATGATATAAGGTATATTTATATATAAAGTACCAATTTCTAATTGGCTAGTCTTCAGATGGTTTAAAGCATACTGGATACCTATTACTATCGATCAAATAGGTAATAAGTATATTTGATTATTACGAAAGTAGATGTTTGACACACATCGGAAATAAACAATTTTGGAGTTGATTTTTTCTTTTTTGCAGTATATTAAACAATGTTAACACTATTCACCAAATACATCCAACTATTATCCGATTAGCACGATAAATTCGAAAATCAGATTAAAATGAATTTTACAAGATAGCTTATTGCATTAACATACAGGATGACTTTTTAAGCACCAGCCAAATTTTTGGAGCAAGTTCAGTCCATGATACTGAACTACTTTCTATAAAAAAGTTATTAAAAATCAAAAGTATATGTAGTAAATAAAAATAAAAATAAAAAAAGTAAATAAAAATTTTTCGACCTTTCATACAAAATCCGTTTGACTGAGCGCTGATTTGTATGAAAAGGCTAATTTTTATTTTAGTTTTTCGTTAATTGTTTTTATGGAAAGTAGCTCAGTATCATGGACTGAACTTGCTCCAAAAATTTGGCTGGTGCTTAAAAAGTCAATTCTCTTTTTACTGTGGAAATACAATACCCTTTAACCCAGCGGGTGCCAGCGGTCAACTACTTGGGCAACAGCTAATAGATACTAGTACTTAGATACTTAATAACTCAACAAACAGAAGGAAAAAAACTATTCATTTATAAATTGTAGGTATATTCCATAGGGAAATTGATTATAAAAGACGGAACTTGCATGGAAAAGTTCCATAATTGGAATAAAATGTTTCTATAGTAGTTATTGTTTTTGTAACTGTGTAAGCACAATGGTGGACTTATCCCATAATGGGATCTCTTCCAATCAACCAAGTATTAGCGAAAGGTACAATAAATGGGCACAATGGGTAGAAGTCAAACAAGTATCAAAATAATCGAGAGTTTGTAAAGAGACATTTTCGACTGCTCTCGTGGTCCAGTGGTCAAGGCGTTTGCGTTGTGATTCGGAGGTCGTGGGTTCGAATCCCACTGGGAAGTTGTTTCCAGTCTGATTAGGATAATGCAGGCTTGAATCACCTCTCTTTTTCGTCTAAGCGCGTTCCCGGTTGCATCCTCAGCTGTGCTGCTTTGGAGCCCGGGGTGCGTTTTCTCACTTTTTCCTTTCCAAATATAACATGCATGTCAATGGTCTGGTCACCCAAGGATGCCAAAGACCTAGTGAAGTGGAGAAGACATAACCGGTACAGTTTAAATGATTTGGCGATAGTTTTTCAACCGGCCGCTGCCCGACTTTAACCCTCCTTGGGAATGCAATTGTAGCACGAGATGTTTATGCTAAGTCCTTAGTCCTTTAGTCGCCTCTTACGACATCCACAGGAAGAGATGGAGTGGTTCTATTCTAACCCGGAACCACAAGGGTACAGGCTTGAATCACCTGATTGTCCGGAAAGAAAGATGATTCCGTGCTTCGGAAGGCACTTAAAGCTATGGGTCCCGAACGCCATCTAGCGTTTGTGTAAACCTATCCTAGGATTGGTTGTGGTTCTTTCTACCCTTTGGGTTGCGGAGTTCAGACGGCAGTCGCTCTGTGTAAAAACCAGTAATCTAGTCAAATCAAGTGCAGTTCGCCTATTGTTCTGTACACTTTGAAATGATAAAATCTTCTACTTTACTTTCTTTTTCAGGAAGGCAAAAATTCTAAATTGTTTCAATCATAGCAACATTTAAGCAAATATTTTTTATAATGGCGATGAAAATTGAGTTAATGTCACATAGTGACATTTGAGTAAGCATCTGTCAAATGTATGACGGTTTTTAACTCAGAACAACAATTCTAACGCCTGGATTGGGCATTCTGGAATGGTAGCGGAACGATGTTTTGTGATTTACAATAAGTCGAAATAATACTATAATACCTACTGTCTACCTATCTTAATATGGTCGTAGAAAAAGTATTGTATGCAACGTTGTATAAGTACGTCAAAAATACTCGTGGTGTCTCTCTTATGGCCGCGCCACTTCTTTTTTGAACACTCTTATACAACTGTTGCATAAAATACTATTTGTTCGTTTTAATTCTGCCCTTTAGTTTCGTTTTAATGTAAAATTTATTTATGATTAATATAGGAATAATAATAAATGAAGTTATTTGTAAATAGGACAATACACTATCGAGTCGGGTGTCATTACTACTGACTATTTGCTGGACAATCACTAAGTGTTGATAAAAAATAGCAATTGTACTAAGTGGGAACTTATTTCAAGAAACAGTCGTCAATAGAAAATGGTATTATAAAATACAAGGATATGTTGGTAACAAAAAATACTTATTCTACACAGAAATGACATCCGTTTTTCTTCTCCTTTTAAGGGTGTCGTTTGTCACATTTTCTTAATTTCGTTATCGCGTTTAGGTATTTTTGTTTCGCCATGATAAAATGTTAGAGCTAGGTATTATTTACTTTGCTGGTTTTTATCATTTTCTTCGATCTTACAGCTGTATTTTGTTTATTAGTAATCTTAAAATTATACCAGGTACAGACCACATAACACATGCCTAAGAACGGTTATCGAGAATTTTAAAAGTATACTTTAGAAGATAGCAAGTATCCAAAAATTGGACATCCTCCTTTATTTTTAAAATTACTGGGTAAATAACACTCTGAATATTAAGTAGACACTCAAAGTTTCAGGAAATAGTAAGTGAAATGCGTTAAAGCTGCGCCTGATGTGGATAATCTAAATTCTTAGCCGAAGCGAGACAGCGAGCTATGCGGGGTAAAAAGATCACGAGAGGTCAATGAGGCTGGTTGACGCGTTTCTGGTTTTTAAGGTGTTTTTCGTTTTCCAAAGAATATTTAGGAGTTATTTAAAAAATAAGACATATGATCCCTGCCTTATGTTTAATACAATTATAATCCAAAGTTACAATGGCTAATTTATTGTATTTCTTGAATACTTTCTGTTTTAATATAATTCTAAAGTGATTTAGAGGGAACTTCGCAATTTTTTTCTATCGATAAGTATTTAAGCAATCGTGTTTTCGAAAAATATTATGTATCGAATTAGTTCTGAACTTTGCTGTGTGTTTATTTCAAAGTGAGTATTTCGTTAATATTGATAATATTTAAGATCGCTCTAAGTACTATCAGAGTCATACGCAGGTGTCATCGAAATTTTCACGGAGAGATAATTGAGAGACGTCCCTCCTTCCCCTTATTTGAACTATTTGCTCGTATCTTGCGTCCTTTACTTGTCCTGAACTTTCATTTGCGTGGATTGTATTCAATACTCTATTACTGAAATGGAGAAGGTAATGGTAAATCACTCCATCATCCCTAAAAATAGGCATTGTATGCGTCTCTTTCCACACAATGACACCGACAAGAGCTTGGCTCTTAAATGAAGATAGACAGACTCAATCACTAAAACATTTTTTTTTCTATTTATCTGCTTGCAATCCGCAGGATACCTATGGTTGCCTTACAATAGACCGACAGAGTGTTGCAACCTCAAGTCTTTGTAATTAAGCTATAAATAAGTACCTACTGCTTTACCATCACGTTTATGTTCCTTTTTATGAATAAATTAAATATTTCTTTACTTGGTACGGTCTTTGGCATACATTGGGTGACTATAAACATGCATATTATCTTTGGAGAAGAAAGGCTAAAAACGCATCCCAAGCTCCGAAGCAGCACTGCTAAGAATGCAACCGGGAACGTGCTAAGTTGCGAAGAGTGATCTCTCTGTTGATTTAAGATTTGATTTTTCTTTATTAATGTTATCGTCAGACGGACTGTATGCAGGTTTGCGTCATCATCATCATCCGAGCGCATTCCCGGTTGCATCCTCAGCTGTTACGCTTCAGAGCCCGGGGTCCGCTATCTTACCTAGGTGATTTGACGATGAATATGCAGGTTTGCGTACGCAGTTCTATAAAAAGTGCATTGCGCCCTTGCCTATATTATCCTGTGTCTCCTAAAAGGCCACGGCACTGTAATCGGTGCATCGGGCGGCGTCACGAACGCTGATAATGATGGCGTGGAGGAAAACAAGTCTTCCGGGCGCTACTTTGCAGCTATTTATAAATTCAATTGCAAATTATGTAGAACAAAATTATTGCGACTTTATTTTTGCATAAGGCGACCATCATTCTTTTCAGATCTTGAGCTTTCATAATATGAAATTATCTAAATGTCACTTATGCTCTTTTTTGACATCTTGTTTATTTCTATCACTGCTGGATTAAACGACTCTCCCAATAAAACTGGGCAGTCAGGTCGGTCTTTGGTCAGAGGACACTGCTGCCCAGTGCCCATTCTCTGTTACTTTTACCTACCTTAGTCACCTCTTACATGACCCATAGGAGAAGAAATGACAAATTGTATTCAATTCACCACACGGCTAGTGCACATTCTCTATTATAACCTCTACCTTTATAGATTTGCAATTTCGCATCCTTAAAAAACTTTACCGCCAAACAAAAAATTACACATTGTACTAGACGGAACTTGGCCAAGTTTGATCACGTGTGTTCAACTCATACTTCAAGGTATTTTTTTATTTTTATTTTATTTACTAAAGTGAATTGTAAATTGGGTGTATTGTAAAGCTTTCTAGAAAAACACTCTACATGTCAGTGTCCAGAAGTTTCAGAATTTATCGAGTACAGACAGATATACACGCCAACTTCTCTACGAGCAAGTAACAATAGCTAACATTGTTTTAACTCTTATCGCTATCTAAATAGCTTTTGCAACTTCGTCAATAAATATACACTAAGATTTATTTTCAAATGCGTAATTTTCACTACAAGTTCAGTTCATATGTTCTTCCTCGCAAAATTTGCACCTATCTTTTAAAGTACTTGCAGTATCCCTCATAAAAATATCGTAATGATTTTATGAAAAGGTAAGATGTCAGAAAGGTTTTATAATAGTCTGTATCAGTTTATAAATAATAATACTTACAATACAATGTTATCATAATATAACATGTGATGCTTGCGAACGGGTGAACATACGCAATAATGAACTAAGTTATGGACAGTACTCTTAAAGCGGAGACGAGCTCACCAGGCCCACCTGGCGGCACCCGTCTACGAGTTGACTGACGCATGGATTAGCCATCGTTGGACTCAACCATACGAGTATTAGAGGGAATCGGCTTTTACGATCTGTGCTAAACCGGTAATTTTTGCTTTTTTTATTTTTATCACCGTGTTATATATAAGTTTGACGTGTACGTGTGTCTATTTGGGTCATCGTAAACAAATAGACCGATTTCAATGCGGTTTTTTTAAATCGAAAGCCTTGTCTTGGCTATGTTTGATCAAAATCGGTTCAGCTGTTAAAAAGTTATTAGGGGTGAACGCTTGAAAGTCGGGTTTTTTGAATTTGAAAATAAACTTGTTATAGAATACAATAGAAAACTCTTTCTTGTACACCAAAATATGTAACACAGAGAGCTTAAAATAATTTTACATTAGGTGAGTATAATGGGCGGTTTTATCACTAAAGCGATCTCTTCCAGACAACCAGTGGATGGAGAGGACTGTGAGAAAGACAATGACGGTGGTGTAACTTACGAAGAAGGGTAAAGAAACATTGATGTAGTAACTAAACACTTATAGGAAGCAAAATTTATTCAAACCCCCTTTCTGATTCCAGTGTTAGGCTTCGTGTCTAACACCGCAATTAGGTGTAATAATAGTCACTACGTATGCAAAGAGGGCACTTAAAAGATCAAATGTCAATGCGCATGACATAAAGACCATTTCCTACTCCAGCAATTATTGGGTTCAAATAAGCGTCTCAAATAATAGAGCATGCTGATGTGGTCATTTATAGAGCTAATAATATCTCAAGACTAGCGAGACAGCCTTGATTTACGCGAATAAGAATGGAAAGTCTTGATAGGTATCAGAAACAAGTAATTTTTTTTAAATAACTAGCTTCTAAAACAATGAACTAAAAAGTGGAAATTCAAGACGAATTGTTTGAGTGCCAAACTCAGCGGGGTCATGTGGTTTTATCACAGAGATGCCGTGACCACCTTCCGGTTGTCACCCAACTTACGTATGTGAAGTTTCAACTTGATCAAATAATATGAAGTGGGTCTAATTAAGCTTGCAAGATTTGATTACAGACACACAGACAACGGGACAGTCGAAACTAAATAAAATTCGCATTATCTTTTTAGGAACCTCGAATTTGTAGATTTTTTTATGATGCTGAGCAGATGATTATTTTGAATAAAATTCTTATGTAGATATCCAATATTATTATTTAAAAAAAATTAAATATTTGTTTAGGTATTTGTATCTTTGGTACGTCGGGAAAATCAATTAATTGATTTGGATGCACACACAGAAAGACTATTTTTGAATTGAAAAACTAGATTTGTATCTATACTAGCGGCTCGAACCGGCTTTGCACGGCTTCGCATTAATGTTCCTAAAGAAATGTGCTTCATTTTAATGAAAACCGCATCAAAATCAGCCTAGTAGTTTAGAGTATATTATTATTTATGTAAAGACCGAAAAAATACTCTATACCTACACGCGGTCGATTACTTATTATGAAACTACAACTTTTCTTTTAGTTAGGTTCCCAATTTTTGTACACTTGTGTATTTATGATTTGATATTGTATGTAGAAATGCAATAATTTTATAAAGTACGCTAAAATAAAGCTAAATTAAATTTAAGACTTACGCGAAATGACAGGAAAATGTGCAGATGTAGAAAAAACAAGCTGCATTTTAATTCCTCCAAAAAATGAAACTATTTACACCACTAGTTTATGATTCACTTGTTTTATTGCTTTGTTTAATCTGTGACGTCAAATTGCTTAACTTCAGGCTTAGAAGGCGGTATAAATGTCCCATGGTATCGAAGGCACCGCCACAGCTTAGCGAGGGTTTGAACAAGGAGTATCTAAATACGGGTAAGTGAACAACACTCCAGTGAATAACTAATAGAAATGTCGATCATTTATAATTATGAGGACGTTGATACCAATTTAGTGTTAGTAGTGAGTTTATCAAACACTATTGTTTCGGGAAGTGAATATTTATAACGGTTGGTCAGTGTTTTAAAACATGGAACAGTGTTTATGGTTCGCCTTTCTCATTCATCAGTTAGCAGTTATTAAATGATAAATTAATTTGATACCCATAACCGCTGTAAATATTCACTAATTCTAAAATTTCCTTTAAGGGGATACATGATATCATTTAAAATTTTGTCTCTGTGACTATTTAATGAACTACTGTTTACATTTTAAAGTGAAAACGTTAAGCTTCTCTTTCTTTCTTTCCGTTTTCCGCAAAAATACTAAGAAAAGCTTAACGTTCTCACTTTAAACTTTAAACAGTTGTTCATAAAATAGTTTGAAGGGTTATCTAGGCTTCACAAAGACAACATTTTAAATGATATCTCCGTTTCCTTTGAAATAATTTATTTCAAATGGGGGAAGCACTGGACCCAAAAAAATTTATGTATCCCCTTAACATTTGTGACTTTATTAATAAGACCATATCTCATCAATTTTATTAGATCTAAAAAGATTTTACTCGTATTATTATTAGATATACTTATCTTTACTTTTAGTACCTACCTAAGCTTCGAAGAAATAGGAATGTGGACTGGCTTATACATTATTTTGTACCGATAAGAAAATAAGTCACAAAATAATGTCACCTGTCATTGATCACAAATATTTCTTTGGAGAAAATGTTGCATTGTTTTGTTGCTTTTTCTTCACTATCAGGAAGCGACACATCACTTACACATAGTTGTAAGTAAAGAATTGACGTCAACTGTTGCAAAATCTTTTAGATACCGATATAAAGCAAGAGTTACTTTAGAATGTTCCTCCTGGTTACTGAAAAACCTGTGATACTCTAATTACCTCATAGAAGTTCTATGGTCCCGTAGGCCGCCGCAGGCACTAGTTATACGTACTAATTTATATTCTGAGGTTATACGCAACCCTGGCGTGGTTCAAAGTTTGATTGGTGACCACAAGTATCATAACATATTTTGAGCTCTTTCGTTGTTAGCATACACAATAAACCAAAGCAATATCTAATAACAAAATAGACGAAACTAGCATTTTACTCATGTGAAGTCAAATATATCCTGAGTACCAAACAGCAGATTGCACTTTTTTGTACTCCTAAATAATTCAGGTATCGAGGAGTTATGACTGTTAGATTTTACCCTTGATAAGTTATCACATGAAAGCACTTGGCCAAAGATGTTGGTAAAAGAAAGAAAGAAAAAAATCATTATTTGTACCAAAAAAAAATTAAAATAACATTGCATTGCAACAAAACATTATATAATACCTCATCATCACTATATTTAAGAACTTTGTTCTTGTCGGTGGAGTATTTTCCATGTCTTCCGATCCTCAACCAAATGCTTGACTTCCCTATACGACACGACTTCTGCCTTTTCTTTTACTTCATCCATGAACGCCCTTGGCCTTCCTTTTCCTCTTCTTGCCTCGATCTTTCCTTCCATATAATACCTAAATGCACCAAAATGGTCTCGATATATTTCGCGGATACCACGTTGAAAAGAAATTCAAACTTAAACTTTTGGGGCTCTGAGTAACATTAAAAAAATCTAATAAATAATAAATTAAAAAAAATCAACACCTCATGATGATAACGTGATCCTTAACATCTCTCTTAAAAATAGGTACACGATTTTTACATTAAACTCCTTAACTTCTGACTAGATCTTGTATCTTACATTACTTGTATCTTTACAATACATGTTCTATACATTGTATATGACGCACTTTACGTCATCCGAGTCAAAATACATATTCATAGGTCACAAGAAACTTGTAGACCTAGACATCAAGTAAACTAGTATTTAACCAGGAGACAATTTAAATTTCCATTAATATCTAGGTACAAAAAGAGACATAGGTAATCATCTTGAACTATGTAGTCGATTTAAAATACGCGTAGATGGTTCCTTTTATTAATAAATTCCACCAGGTAATATGGTATACCATTCTTCTTCATCTTAGCGTGTCGATGTTAAAAAAAATTAAATATTTCTCTGGGCCCAGTATCCAGCGACCTTGTACTGCGAATTATACTGGTGTACCATTAAGTGCGGTCTGCATCTTGATGGGATGCCTGCTAGAGGCACATTTTCGTGAACTCCGATTGGTCCCAGTTACTGTCGCTAGATGGCAGCAGTTGCCTGTGGGTTAAGCATTGTGATGTCTTTAGGTAGTAGGTACTTAAAAATCTAAAACCAAAGTTGGCCATTGACACAATTTTTTTCGAGAGAGATGGCCGGATAAGCTCAAACACGATAGGTTTTTGTTGTTTCATTTCTGAGTTCCTATGGCTACCTCCCGGCTCCATCATCGGTTTACCAATATGATATTGTTATATTGTATAGTCATCCTGACATGACACAAATGCATGATTATCTGACGCGCTCGAGTAAATCCCAAAATCTCCTTTTGGGCTCTCCTACTATTACAATCCGATTAACATCACTAGTGCAGCACATTTCTGCCGAAAGATTTCGTTTATAATATACCTATGCTGCGTATTATAGGGCAAAATTAGAAACACATTCAAATGTATCTTAGACATGTAAGGCCTATGAAGATTATGAATCAACCATGACGCCATTATCACTCAACAATAAACAATAGGTAGTTGTTGTCTAATTAAAATATTCCTACATGTACCTGATCATGCCTGCTTAGTTCTCAACCATTGTTGCGCAGTTTCACAATAATTGCACCTACCTCATGGATGATTAGGGCTATAAATCAAATATAATCTTAATTTTACTCATAAGATAAGGTCATATGCCACAGTCATCTGTATCATCAGTGAATGATAGTTCCAAAGACATTGAGGAAAAAAGTCTCTCGAGATATCACTTCCTCAAATGTCCGTTTAACATCTAGAAAGGACATATTTTTAATACAGTTTTCAGACTTATAAATGTACAGCACAAATGTTAAAAGTTCTTCTGGGCCGCGTGAAGTTTCACGCAGCAAGTGTAATGTAATGTGCAATTCTAAATTGCTTAAAACGGGTAGTTCACAGCCAATTTTCTCCGAATCTTCTGAACCGAATCAGGTGAAATTTGATAGAATGTTGTAATCCTATGACCCAAACACATATGTGCAAAGGAAATAAATATTTTTTTAAAATATGGGTATTAGGAAATAAAAAAAAAAAGTTTTGCAAACCTTACTGTGTCATATATCAAATGAAAGGGCTCGTTATGAGGATCTCAAATATATTTTTGTTATTATGACCATTCCCCCCCCCCCACCCTCCCCCTGATCTCCGAAACTACTAAGCCTAAAATTTTGAAATAAATACAAAATATAGTTCATTGCTTGTAGATAACAGGAAAACTTATAAGAATTCAATCATTTGTACGGAACCCTCTCCCCGCGAGTTTAACTCGCACTTGGCCGGTTTATTTTATGTAACATTCATCATATTTATTTTTATACACACAAAATGTAGCCTATGTCACCCGGACGATAAACTCGATAGAGACGATAACTGTAACTATCTTCTCGTAAATCGGAGAACGATGTTACAAAGGTGCCTCCCAGTAACCTTGTGGCATTACGAGTAAAAGGACCAATTTGCAATCTTCTACGACGTCGCTGTTGCACTCTTTTCCATAAAAAAAATAAATAGCTTATTCTGTTATTATTTTTGTACCCATGACGACTATACACAACATAACTGTACTGAATTATGTGGAAACCACACAATTCACATATAATTTGAGTGAATAATGTGGAAGCCAAGAAAAAGCGATTAAATTTAATTTTGGACTTGACTGTACATTGCATCGAAACGCGCGATACTAAAACTCGTTTCACAGCGGTCCGCCGCCGGTCAAACGCGCGCTGTTGAAACGCGCGGGCCAACGGCGCGTTTCGCCGGCGTCACTCTGAAACCAGCCTAACGTGTAACTTCAGAACTCTACTTTGAGCGTGGCCGACACGTAGACACTTGGCCGTTTTATTTTATTAAAAAATTCTATTGTTACAGATTAAACATGAAGCTACTAGTACTAGTTCCGTTGATGGTAGTCCTAGCAGTGGCGTGGGGCAAGACATATACCGACAAATGGGACAACATTAACGTCGACGAGATTCTGGAGTCCCAACGCCTCCTAAAGGGTTATGTTGACTGCCTGATGGACCGTGGGCGCTGTACTCCAGACGGAAAAACCTTGAAGGAAACCCTTCCTGACGCTCTAGAAAACGAGTGTTCAAAATGCACTCCCAAGCAAAACAGCTCCTCAGACAAAGTCATCAGGTTCTTGGTGAACAAACGCCCCGACTTATGGAATGAGCTGTCTACGAAATACGACCCCAACCATATCTATCAAGAAAGGTACAAGGACAAGATAGATGCAGTAAAAGAAAAGAATTAAATGTTGAATACAAGAGACTAGTATGTATATACTCTGCTACTGAGATTGGAGTTAATGAGATTGGAGAGTATTGTGATAAAATTGCTGTTGGTGATAATTGGAATTCATAAATAAATTAAGTTGAAATATGTGGTTTATTTTTATTATAGATATTTATTTATACCTAACTTGTAAAAGACATAATTCAATGACTTCAAAGTTTAGATATTTAAGCTTTTATGTACATATCTATCTAATTACTTACTACGAGTAGGGTGCGTCGCTTTATATAATAAAAAAATATTTATAATTTACTTTCATACAGCGTACATATGCGTAAATTTGTCGTTTTTATACTTTGCAAACCGTTTTTCATCCACTTTCTGGTATTCAACAAAACTGAAATTTTCCATAGACCTATGTGTTTGTTCTCTTTTGTCTTAGATCGAAAAAATACTTTTTGAAAAATATTAATATTTGTAGTCAATTTTTCCTCAACCTTCCATGCTGGTCTGGCAAAAAAGAAAAAACTTAAATATACCAGCTGCTTCACCATCGCGCAAATGGTAGATGCCGATCGAGGGAATGGGCGAAAACGCAAATCATGTAATTATGCGATGTGGCTAGCAACCTATCACTATTTTGATCCTCTTTCTACCTTCTCGCCCACCATCACCTGCCCTATTAGGGATAAAATTATAGTATGTATGTGTAGTCAATTTATGTGTCTAGGTCTACTATGTGTCTGAACTGAAAGAATCAAACGATTATTATGAAAAATAACTGAAGGCTTAATTTGGTACAAAAATAATTCTTTATTGTTGATAATTTCTAAAACTAAATAGAAGATACACCAAATAACCTAGTAGGCATTTCTTAACTTGCGACACCTTGCGATACAAAATGACCGTCATCATTTTGCTTTTAATCTTCTTGCAGGAACTTGTTGAAGGAGTCTCTGTACTTCCTGTCCTTGTCGTACCTGTCAACCAGCTGGTCCCAGGCCCCCGGGTGTCTGTTCATCACAGCTTTAATCACTTGTTTAATCAGCTCCTTTTGTTTCGGCGTGCACTTTCCACAAGTCGTCTCGAGCGCCTCGGGTATTACTTCTGCAAACGCGTCATTAATAAATACATAGATGGAGACAAATCACACCGATTGAGCTGGCACAAAAATAAGTTTAAACTTATGTCATGGGTTACTAACTCAAAGATACTATATTTTATAATAAATATGTGTGTATAGGTAAACACCCAAGAGCCAGGAAAATTTAGAATGAGGTCATTTTCCAACTTGCCCTGGCTTGGATCAAACCCAGAACCACAGAAAGAATGATAATATATGACTAGCGTGTACCCAATACGCCATAGAGGTCGTCATTATGTGTACATATATTAGTTTATTCAGTTTATAATTCTGAGCAACCTCTTCTATTCCATTTTTTACCTAATAGTCGAGACCCAACATCTAATCAATTTATAAAATTATAGCCTGAATTAGTTCTTGAAAATATTTCTACTGCATTTAGACAGACCTTATACATACTTCGATACCTACTACCCATTACACCTATCCTCTTCTACATTTAATAGCTAGGCTCTTGTGGGTGCCTTGCAAAAAAAGAGACTCACACAATGACAATTTTTGGCAGAGATAATTGAGTGGTTTGTCATTGCCTTTTCCTACCTACATCATCATCAGGTCTTTCTGTACTGCCAAAGCTATAATTGGCCAGAGTAATGTATCTACAATGCAATATAAATATAATATACCTAAATGGGAACGATATACTTACTTTTAAAATCCTTCGCATCAGGCGTGCATGGTCCTTGGTCAAGGAAGCACTTTGTGTAACTAAGTAGTATCCTATCATTCTCCAAAAGAGGCTGGACATCGAAGTTATCATATCTCGAACTATAGAAGTCACCGGCGACTATTCTTGAGACTGCACAAACTAACACAACTGAGGCTAGCATCTCAGCTATAATTGACACACAATTTGTAAAAATTAAGTTTATATTATTATTATTTGACCCACAGATCTGTATTGGTCTGTGCTTTGACCATATTAGTCAAATATATTCACTGTAAAAATTTACTAAGCCAACACATTGATACGTAAACTTTATATAGAAGTTTAGTAACAAATTCTTATACAATCTCGATATTGAGGTGTTTAGTCCAGTACTAAAACACCCAGTAGAATTCCTTTGGTTTATATAAAGGTGGTTGTCATTGTCCATAAATGCATGTTGGACAAATACGACAGCCCACCAATTACCATTAACTCCGTAGTATGCATTCTAATGTGTGTATTAACGTCCCGGTGATCTGGATGATTCATGATATTTCCGCTCTTTTAGCTTCAGTGCCAACGTCTTAACGATTTCCTATTATTTACTTTGTGATAATTCCATGGTTTAAAGTACTATAGTGCTATGAATAGTTGGTCTATAATTTTATACAAAGATTAGGTAAATCTTATTCCATTATAGTTAATAGATTTAGGTGTTACTTTGCGGAAGTCAAAGTTACATGCTATTGATCTAATCACACAAAGTAATCTAGATACAAGTACCTTATTATTAAAAAAACAAAAAACCAGACTGCGTGATACAACAGGAGTACTTACCTATGCCTAGGCACTTACTGTCTTCTGAGGCCTAAGTAAGACGCAACCAGGAATGGGTTTGGCGAAGCGATGTTTTATGCTTCGATTATATGCTCCCTAGAAAGAGCGCGGCAACGCAATTTGCGTCCAAAAAAATATCAGCCAACTGTTGGACTCCTAAGTCGCCCACCGCCGCTCAGTGTCCAATTTGACGCTAAGCGACAAGCACTTATTACTCACTGGATTTCGGGTGTGAAATAGTGACTTTAAATGCCGATTTTCGTGATAAAATCCCTAAATCCCTATGGTTGACTGGAAGAGAACGCTTTTAGCGTTAAGTCCGCCCATTGTACCATTGTTTTTAATGTGGAACAATAAAGTTTTATAAATAAATAAATAAAATAAAAGTTTGCCGAAATTATAAAGAACGCTTAGCCTTAGCTACAACCCAAAAAGTTAGCTACCATCGGTAAGTAATCCAAATTCTATCATATTTAGAACAAATATTTCGTCTAATAAAATTAAACATTTTACAAACGCTACCTTGACAGATTTTTAATGTTGCCAGTGTTTCATTGCAAAAATTCCCCAAAAAAATTAATACAATGGGGTGTCACACATAACTAAATAAAATAATTGGACAAGCTTTTTCATTATTACAAGCTTTTATTTATTTTGCCTTGTTAGTAAGATACTATGTTAGTAAATTAGTGTAGGTCAAATCTTTTAACCGAAATTTGACCCATTTCCCAGTGTCCGATTGAGCTGAAATTTGGGATACACCTTTAGTTGTGATGACAATGCAAATACATATAATCAGTATTGTTATTAGGAATATGCATAAAGTCCAGTGCTGCCCCCATTTGAAATAATTTTTTTGAAAGGAAACGGAGGTACCATTTAAAATGTTGATCTAGTAAAACCTAGTTTAGGTTATAATAAATATTTCTTTTTTATTATACATTCTTTCATTTATTCTTTTAAAATATTTAAGATATACTTTAGAGAGTGCCTCCACTGGCACTGACAAAGGCTCTCAGCAAAAGTGTGATGAGATAGATGGATTAATTAATTTAACTGGCCTCGGTAGCTCAGATAAAATAGATACTTCTTTGAAATGGCAAAGACGTGGGATCGAATCATTGAACATTTCATTTATTTTACTTTCATAAGACTCGTCAATTCTTTAAAATTGGGAATAAATGGTAAACTAAATAAATATTTATAATTCATAACATACTAATATACTATCACGTCTTTACCCTAACAGGGCAGACAGAGCCTGGGGTGGCAAGGCCCAGGCCACTTTTGGCGTAATGGTGAGCATGAAGGTGGAAAAAGGAAATCATAATAGTGATGGGTTGCTAACCGCATCGCCTATTGATATGATTCAGATTCTTGCTCATTTCCTCAATCGGCTTTTACGATCTGTGCGGGAAGAGAAGCAGCAGACCAGCATGGGATGTAGCATAATTCATAACATAGTAAAAAAATCTGAAGTAAAAACATTACTCTGATTTCAGAGCCTGTAGGTTAGATTTGTTAGTTAGCTTGTGATGTGAACGACTTTACATATTTAAAAAATACAAATAGAAGTACCTAGTAGTGCTATTCAAAAGCAACCCCCAGATGCCACAACAATCAACAATAGTTCGCAATACAACACACTGCCAGTTCCCATTCTCGATATATTTGTGCACGTTTTAGTGACTATCTATGTTGAAGGTTATTCAGTTATAAAAATCAAATATAAATTTGTAAATAATAATATATTTAAAGCTAACCAGTTTAAAATTCACCAAATGAAATAACCCTTCATATTTTACCTATTTTATCGGAAGTTTTTCATATGCTGGTAACCCTACGCATGCACACAGAGACAGATTTTGCGAGTGTTAGACAACGTCTTCTGGACAACGTAATTACGTTAGCTTGTGTGCGTGCGTGTCGTGCATACGAGAAGAAAAAAGTTGGCCTGTTTTCTTTTAGTGGATTGCAGGGCGTCACTCTATCTTGAGTATATAATCAAAGGTTTCAAATTTTTTTTTTTTTTTTATATTATAGGGCGGCAAACGAACAAGCGGGTCACCTGATGGTAAGTGATCACCACTGTCCATGGACAACTGCAACACCAGGGGTGTAACAAGAGCGTTACCGGCCTTTCAGGAAGATATAGACTCGTTTTTTGAAGGTTTCAATGTCGTATCGGTTCGGGAACACCGCTGCAGGAAGTTGATTCCACAGTTCGGTCATACGTGGCAGGAAGTTTCTTTTAAAACTTACGTAACGTACGGTGGTTGATTGCCAACTATCCAGGTGGTGTGGATGGTATTTTAATTTCAGGCGGGTGGTGTAGTGGTGAAATTTTGCAGCAGGTATTAGGTCGAACAATTCTTCAGAACATTCCCCATGATAAATGCGATAAAAAATGCACAAGGATGCAACATCCCTACGTAGAGCCAGAGGATCGAGACGGCTGACGAGAGTCTCATCATCGATTATACGAGTTGCGCGATTTTGAATACGGTCAAAAGGAAGAAGTTGGTATTTAGGTGCCCCGGCCCAGAGATGGGAACAATATTCCATATGCGGCCTAACTTGTGCCTTATACAGCTGAAGGCGATGTGCCGGTGTGAAATATCGCCTTGCTCTACTGAGGATACCAAGTTTTTTAGAAGCCAACTTAGCCTTGTCATTTAGATGACCGCGAAATTGAACGTCTCTTGAAATCTCGACGCCAAGAATTCCGATCCTCGGTTGTATATCGAGGGAAGCGCCCTGAAACGAGGGAGATACGACAAAGGGACTTTTTTTAGCGGTGAACGCACAAACTTGTGTTTTATTGGGGTTAAATTGGACTAAGTTGGATAGACCCCAATCTGAAACTTGGTTCAATGAAGTTTCGATATCAGAAACAAGTTTTGTACGACACTCAGAGACGCTTGCCCGAGAAATATTGACTTGGCCGGAATAAAAAGTGTCTACCGTGGTATCATCCGCATAGCAATGAGTGCTGCTGGATTGCAGCATATCATTGATATGCAGAAGAAAAAGCGTAGGAGACAGAACACAGCCCTATGGGACACCAGCATTCACGGGCTTACATTCAGAGCATGAACCGTCAACAACGACTTTGATGCTACGCCCTGTGAGGAAACTGGTAATCCATTGGCACAATCTCTCAGGCAACCCGAAAGACGGAAGTTTAGATAGAAGTGCCTTGTGCCAAACCCGATCGTAGGCTTTCACAATGTCCAGGCCAGCCCCCAAGGCCTCCCCCTTACTCTCAACTGATTCCGCCCATTTATGGGACAGGTATACCAGAAGATCGCCAGCAGACCGTCCTTGACGAAAGCCATACTGGCGATCGCTTATAAGCTGGTGCTCTTCGAGATACAGGAGGAGCTGGCGGTTAATAATGGACTCCATTATTTTGGAGAGTAAGGAGGTAATGGCAATAGGCCTGTAATTGCCAGGATCACAGCGATCCCCTTTTTTGGGTATCGGGTGGACTAACGCAGTCTTCCATGCTGACGGGACAACGCCTGTAGAATAAGAGTGTCGAAAAAGACGCGTCAAGACCGGAGCCAACTCAGGAGCACAGGTTTTGAGCACAATGGCAGGGATACCGTCAGGCCCATTGGACTTGTGAACATCGAGGGAGAAGAGTGTTTGACGAACAATTTTTTGTGTAAACCGAATATCTGGCATAGTACTCCCACATCGTGGGATATACGGTGGTAAATTCTCCCCGTCATCCAAAGTGGAATTAGTTGCAAAGAATGTGCCCAAGAGAATTTATTTAAACATATAAGTTGTATATATTTCTGTAATAGGTACTCGTATAATATCCTTGAATAAAATCCTTAAATTTGAAACTCCACTCGATAGGTTTGAGAAGATTTTTATGCTGCGCAATTTGGCGCCCAAAATCCGCCATTTTGATTTCCAATAATTTTAATATAGCCTACGCCACTACAGTGATTAAGACAAATCTAACCATGTATACGTATAATTTGTTAAAATCGGTTTGGCCGTTTAGTAGTTACGAGGGAACATAGAATTATAGAGACAAACATACAGGTAAAACACATAACCATCCTTTTCAGCTTTGCCGCAGTCTGGCAAAAATAGCATAATCTAATTCCATTGTTAAAATTACTACAAAGCTAGGAATAGAGGTTAATTTTATACAAAGATTAACTCACTTACTGCTATTTTGACTATGTATACGCGAGTACTACAGGAAAGGAACGGTGATTAAATCATCGTTAAATCATCATCATCAGGTCTTTTTTAGTCTCCAGTGCAGGAGCACGATCCTCTCGGTACTACCAGAGACATATGTTAGCCAGAGCAGTCAGAGGATTTGGCTCTCCACGCTGGCCAGACGGGTTGGAGAGGTCTCATTGATGTTTATAAGCTTTGTTTAGCTTGTGTTTCCTAAGTCGCTTTCTACGACATCCACGGGAAGACTTGGAGTGGTCCTATTCTACTCTGCCGGGAATTACAGGGCTAATAATTTTTATACCTCTACTCACAGAATTAATAACTACTATTATATCTCAAATGATTATGGACAAAGAGCCGTAGCGGTGCCAAAACTAACTTATTTTTTCACTAGTCATTTTTGTGGGATAAAGGTTTTTTTACCTATAAAGAATATATCACCCTCGTAACACTAAAAAAACAATCTACGGCTAATTAATATTTTATTATTTATATTTATATTTATTCATAAATCACATACAGATTGACAGTTATTCACCAAAGCATCTGTACAGTAGTCAAAAAATACAATAAAATTAAAGAATTAATTGTCAATAGGGTCAAATTACATAGAAACATACACAATCAAATAACAGTGTGGAAAAAAATAATAAAAGGTAAAAATCGTCATGCATATAAAATTGGAAAAAAAATGTCAATGATTACTAATACGAATATGTCATAGTTAATCAAAATAATTAATAGAATTGAGAAATGTGAATAAATTGTCCATAAATACATTTATTGAATCACTAAATACATCCAGATCATTGTGTAGTACGAGCATGTCCTCTAGTAGTTGCAGGGCTCTCACCGTAGGAGCATTTTTTGTATATTTTTTAGTGTGAAACACTGGTGGAGAGAACAGTCGCGGTCGCCGTCGAGGAGCGACCACGGCGCCCTTCCTGCGATTTCACCTCGGGGCAATACAAAGCCCTATTTGCTCTAATGCTGACTAATTATTTACTTTGTTCCTTAGGAGCAAGTATTATCTTTATATCATCCTCATTAAAGGTGAACGTCGTGTCGTACAGAGAAGTAAAACAACTGGCACATAAGAGAGACAAATGGAAGAGAATTCATACTCCACCGACAAGAGCATATCTCTTAAATATAGATAGATATCATCCTTGCCGCCTTCGATGAGTTAGAAAGAAACACTCCTACACCTCAGAATCCGTTTATCGTATTCTAATACTTTTAAAAATTTGGGTAAAGCCTCGTGTATACTCGTATCTATCAATTCGGCATGCATAATTACAACTTTTAGGTACATGAGATATACTTAAATTAATATATAAAACATGACTGTTTAATTCTTGAGACACTATAAGATCATTTAGGTTGGTTTACATTTTGGAATATCCACTCGACTTGACTCACCTTAGAAAGATTCATCTAAAGAAAATATCTCGACTTTAGAGATATATAAAAATCAGCCCTGACATTAAGAGAAATTTAACTTAAAGTTTGAACCTTTAGGCCCTTGTTCCTAAATAGGCCCTGTTTTCAAACTAGCGAGTATAGTCAAACTCTATAGTCAGACCTTCAATCAGATGTCATGCAAAATGCGAAGAGAAAAGACATTATTGACACGTGACATGTCACCAAAGAGAATACAATACGTGTACCTAATTAGCTTGCGACAAAATCATGGACAAAATATATTAATCTGTGGTATTCATAGAAATTTTTTTTTAAAAGACAGTAGTCGAATTTTGATAGCTATTTAACAATTAAATAATTATAATATAAAAATATAAAATACTTCAGAATTAGATTTAGTTGTTAACAATGCCGGTCGATTGCCAAAGAAAGACATGCGGCGGAAAAGGTAATTTGGGGAAATTCTATGAAAGGAGCCCAAACATCTGTGCTGCCGGCTTACCCACGCAGCAGCCCGACGAGCGCCTACAAGACTCGCTGCAGCATTATCTGTTAAAAGATGAAGCCGATGCGTTGATCAGTGATGCCATTATTCCTAGTAAAAAGCCGCCTCCACTGCCTCCTCTTCGTCATCCAATACCGAGAGATACGCGTTTCGCTGCCATGTTTGGTGATGTGCCGGCACTTGTAAATCCTCCGTCTAAGACTAAATTCCAAACACTTGTTGATGATTTGAAAGATACTACTTACACATCATACTGGAGAAAACCCTTAGGATACTTACCAGATACAGCACCAATGTTACCAGAAGGATTCGACGTTTATACGACTTTTGGCAAGAAAACGCCTTTTCATGGTCGTTTATATGATATTGTAATGCCCAAAGAACCATTTACAGATAAAACTCCTGAATCTAAGAAACCTGGTAAACAACTAGACTACAAATACTGTGAGCCTGCTTTTAATCGTAATCTTACCTACGGTTATAGAACGTTTGTTGATAAGAGAGGTACCAAGGGAAGGTGTTGCGTGACAGACGACCGAGTTAAAATAGGCACTGCAGGGCGAGTGATTATTAACACTATACAATCAAATTTTCAGGATGTAAACCAGCCAAGAATTGGTACTGTATTAGCGCCTAATGACAACATAAGCTGCGTGCCAACAGGCTACACTTTCGGCAAATTAAAGCCTCCAGATAATCTTCGAGAATGTCTAACAACTTGTGAGCTAAATCCAGATCGCAATTTTTTTCTAAAATGCTTAAAACATCTTAATTCCCTTCGTAAAGTATTAAAAACAAAGTTTTTGCCTACATTTTTTCGCGGTTTTTATCTGAATCTAAAGTATTTCGATACTGAAAAATCAGGCTGGCTTCCAAAGAAAGTTGTGTATGATTTTTGTGGAACTAAATTGATAAGATTCGATCCTTCCTTAATAGAGCCATTGATGTCAATGTGGCAAGCTTTTGACGGTTCAAGAATTGAATACAAGACCTTCGTTTATGTTCTTAATTACAAACAACCATTGCCTGAGTTGCCTAAAATATTAGATTTGCCACCCGAATGCCTAGATTTTCGTACAACTTATACTGAAATGGTGAAACCAGGACAAAAACCTGACGATAGTTTGATGGCCGGGATACCTTCAGGAAGATACTTTGATCTAGATTATCCGGTAACTCCAAATAAATGTTGTAAAGCTGATCGAATAAATTTATCTCAAGAATCTGACATGAAATCGTGTATAAACCCTAGTGTCCTAACGTTGCTTCACGTCAATCACCGCTACATGTATGCAGTGCGTGAGCCAGAGGTAGTTAGAAGGGTCTTTGAAGCGTCCGGAGAGATTTTCACTGACGAAAGTTTTGGGGCGATCTGGGAAGAAGCTAAAAAGTTTAATCCTCGAGGATGGGTTAGCTACGAAACTTTTCGGCGTGCTTTGGCAAGTAAATGATTGAAAGAAATGACACTAATTTTGTAACATTTTGATTTTTAATGTAATTTTATTTTGTATATTAATTATTACATATTATTCGTTAATAAGTAATATTAGTATTATTGTCTCGACGAAGTATTAATTCTTCAGGAATTCTTTGAATGATTCTTGGTATTTACCTTGTGGATCATACATAGTCACTAGTTCGGACCAAATTTTAGGGTGCTTCTTTTCAACTTCTTGTGCCAGTTGTTTTCCAGTTTGTTTTTGCTTGTCGGTACATTTAGCACAGTGTGTTTCCAAAACTTCTGGTATTTTATCTGAAACGAATTAATAGATAAATCACCAAAGAATATTCAAATAGGTAAATGCGATAGATTTGGCCTATTGAGCTAGCTGTTTTAGGAAAGAGTTAATGGAGTAAAGAAAGCATCCCACTGTTAAACAATTTTGGAACCTCTTTTTGATAGCACGTGTCAGAAGTTGTGTGATAACGTTACACTAGTATGTTTAGCCCTTTTGTTTCTCTGTATCTAAATTAACTTTTTGATTATTCATGGAATCAGATCAGATCATCACTTTTCTTGGCGCAACTTTATAGCTGCTAAGAATCTTGAAAGCTCTCTATTGTAACAATTTGTCTTTGCTAAGAAGAAGAATGAAGCTGTATTAGAATATTTTTAACACAATTGCTCGTAAAGTGGATCTATTTTCACTGGTTTTAGATATATAAAGCGGCTTATAAAACACGCGTGTGTTATAAACACGCAAATAGTGAATTTATATTCTATAACCGCACTATTTGTTTTTTCATTCAAACTGGCCCGCCGCGCGGCCCCAGCCAGTAGGCAGCGCGATGCGCTGATTTAACGGCGGAATAGTATAGTGTGCATCACAATTTTATTGTTGAGTTTTTTTTAAATAAAAATAAAACCAGTTTATGAGGTATTTTTCCTCACAAGTGTGTTGAAAAACGTCGTACGATAATATACGTGCGTATATTGGTTCCCACCACAACGCACTTATATCGTATTGTACTATTAACTCTAATTTAAACTGGAATTTTTTTATTCAAACATAGCTCTTCTTTGGTAGCGGGGTAAACATGTCAACCCAACAGATCTGTATGTCAACCCACAGACTTGACGACACAGTAGAGCAAAAAAGTTCTTATACATATTTTCTACTTAAAACATGCTGTTTGCTTCCTCCTCTTCCAACAAGTAAAAATAAATAGCAAAATAGAAACGTCACAGTAAAAAACAGATTTTTTTCTTACTTTGCGATCATACTATAATTTTAATTAAAATGCCAATTACTTGTGTAAAAGGCTCAAGTGGGGGAAAGGGTAATGAAAGAATGTTTATTGAGCGAGACAAAAAGATATGCGCTGCTGGATTACCCAGCTCACAACCTGAACTATCAGTAAAAAGGAATTTAAAATGGTACGTTCTTCAGGATGAAATAGATGCACTAATCGGAGATGCTATTAAGCCAGAACTGCCAAGGGTTACCTCTTTGCCACCATTGAGACATCCCATACCACGTGACATGAGGAATGCTGGTTTCTATAGTGAAGGTTCAATTTTAATCAATCCCCCAATGAAATCTAAATTTCAAACAATTGTAGAAGGTTTAAAGGAAACGAATTTTGATTCGTATTGGAATAGGCCTCTTGGAAAATGTCGTGACCCTGTTCCTTATTTACCAGAAGGTTACGACATCTACGGAACAACTACTGGAAATAAGACTTTATGTCAAGATACCCTGTATGATATAGTAATGCCTAAAAATCCACTTTCGGGTGAATTACCACCCTGCAGAGGCGTTGCTTATCAAACTGACAGAAATTATTGTAAACCTGCATATGATCCTAATAAAAGATATGGTGTAAAATCAAATATAGATAAAAGAGGACGATGGATGAAATGCTGTTTAACAGATGACAGGTTTGTACTTGGAACCGGTGGTGCTACCCCAATCAATACCATTCAAGCTGATTTCCTACAGGCCAAACAAGCTAAATTAGGGAAATGTACGGCCCCCAACGACAATATTAGCTCCGTGCCGGAAGACTTTGCTTTTGGTAAGTCGACCAGTGTAGATTCGTTTAAAACTGTGGCACAATGTATTACAATGTGCGAATTGAATCCGAACCGCATGTTTTTTGATAAATGTTTGGGGCATCTCAATACTTTAAGGAAATGCATAAGTAAGCGTTTTGATCCTAGTTTTTTTAATAAGTTGTTCTTAAATCTAAAATATTATGATAAAAACCATTCGGGTTGGCTACCTAAACAAGTTGTTTATGATTTTTGCGCGACGAAGTATATTTACGTTAATTCAACGTTGATTGAACCTTTATTATCAGCTTGGAATGCCTTCGACGGTAGGCGAATTGAATACAAAACTTTTGTTTTCATACTTAATTTTACACAAACTCCACCAGAACTGCCAAAAGTTCCAAACATTTCTAGTGAATGTCTTGACTTTCGGACGACTTATGGGGAAATGGTAAAACCAGGCCAAGAAATTGATAAGAAAGGTAGAGCAGGAATACCTTCGGGAAGATATTTTGAAAATGACAATCCAGTGACGCCTGATGGATGTTGCAAAGCAGACAGGTCATATCTGCCTCAAGAATCTGACGCTAAAGCGTGTTTAAACCCTAGTATATTTACTATTCTCGGAATAAGTCATCGTGATATGTATGCTCAGCGCGAACCTCATGTTGTGAAAAGAGTTTTCGAAGCCACGGGTGATCATTTCACCGATGAAGAATTCAATTTGATTTGGGAAGCGGCAAAGAAATATCATACCAAAGGATATGTTAGTTATGAAACATTTTATCAAGCTCTAAAAGAGAAAAGTCTTGCAAAGTGAAAACTAGATTATTAGATTTCGGACTCGTATCTCCTCTGATTTAATAGTTGATTAGTGTTTAGAAGTCATTTTATTTAGCTTTATGGCGATAAAGTATTGTAATAAGTTTACAATAATAATTTAACTAGATTTACTTTATAAATGATTAATTATGTTTACAGATTTAGTTTTTAAATTACAGATATTAAATTATTATTAATTTATTTATGTACACTTTTATTTAATAGAAAAAAAAACATAGAAATAAACCAAACTTCCTATAAGGTACGACATTAAAGCAACATGAAGGCAATGTTTTCGGGGATATTATAGCCAGTCCTTGGAGATTTCAACTCGATTCTATTTCAGTTGATACGTTATGATACTCAATATAATTTCTAATTTCATGTGTTACGATAATTGCTCACCTTTTATCTGTTTAACTTCTGGCGTGCAAGGTCCTTTATTAAGCAAACACTTTGCGTAGGATTGCAATAACCTATCGTTGTTGAGAACTTCAGAAATGTCGAAGTTCTCATCTATGTTCTTGTACTTGTCTTCAGCAAGAACGACCCCCAATACGCACAAAGCCACTATTGCCAGCTTCATATTGTATCGTTTTCTATGTTTCTGCGGTAAAACTCGAGCACGATATGATTAATATCACCGGCGATTTAATATTTATATGGAAGAATCAAGGCTTCAAGATTTCTTGGTAAAGAAGATAATTTTGCAAATATGTCACTTCCAGTTAGCTTACATGGTTAGATTATGTTACAATTAGTTCAATGTATTCATGTTTATAGATCTATTATTATACTGACCGCAAGATTAATATGCGCTCCAACAATTCTATCATACGTACATAATCCTTATCGATCAGATGAAACAATAATATTGATTTATTTTTTTACATATTTTTTTAATATTTTATACCACCCTTTGATTGTAACTTGTTAGGATTAGGTTAGGTTAGGATTAAGAATAAAGAAAAATATTAAAGATAAACTCTAAAGGACTTGTATCTAGAGCCGTAAAATTATTTTAAAAAAATACGTCGCACGTGATAGTTTACAAAACTTTTTTTAAATGTTTAATTTACGAACGACGAACAGGTAAGTGATTGATAAATTCGTTAAGATGGCCATTCATTTCCTGCCACTAGTGCCACTGCCAAACCGAAATTTAAAATTTCGTCAGTAGGTATATCAATCAATCAATCCATTTTATTTCAGGCAATAAAAGTTTACATATAATAAACATTCAGAGGCCCATATCAATATATACCTTAACCTAAAATAGATATAATATAACTTAATACTACGGTCGGCACACGTTAAGGTTGCGACGACGTGTTGCGCGGTATCGGGGTGTCGGGTATCGTTCCGCGAAAACGACGATATACCACACCCTTCGGCCAAAACTTCGGGTCCATGAAGGTCAGCCAGCTTCTGCGTCGGGACTCGCACCATAAAAGACGTGAAGTTCACGTTGTGGCGCGACTCCCGCTTCACAACCCTCATCATATATTATAAATAAACGGGCAAGTGCGAGTCGGACTCGTACATGAAGGGTTCCGTACCTCCGTACAATGTTTTAAAACGCTGAAGAAACACGTTTGTTGTACGACGACCCCCTTTAATTATTTACTTTATCTTATTTTTAGTATTTGTTGATAAAGTAGTCATAGTTATACATAATCGGTGAAATTTAAAGTATCTAGTTAATGCCATCATAAAGATCGAGTTAAAAACGCTGAAAAAAAAACGTTTCTTGTATGACGACCCCCTTTAATTTTTAACTTTATCTTATCTTTAGTATTTGTTGTTAAAGCGGCCATAGTTATACATAACCCGTGAAAATTTCAAGTGTCTAGCTATTACGGTTCAAGATATAGAGCCCTGTGACTGACGGACAGACAGCGGAGTCTCAGTAATAGGGTTCCGTTTGCACCCTTTGGGTACGGAACCCTAAAAAGGGTAAATGGTATATCGGATAGTAATGAAACGACCGTTTTGCGCCGAAGCTGGTCTATACTACTAACTTTACTATCTGGTTTAACTATAGTATCCAATATACCAGTAGGAAAAACGCGGCTGCCTGCATCGGCGCGCTTCCATAAGAGGCAAGGTCTTGCTCAAGCTATTATACTATATTTCATTTTTTATATAAAAAATAAGTTGAATATAGTTTAAAAGTAAATTTGCGTTGATAGCCGTTGTCACTTCAAAATTTATTGAGTCTTAGTAGAATTGACAAGCGTGGTCAGTTGAGTCATGTAAAACGCCAGTTGCAAAGAAATTGTTCAGCTCGTTCCTGTTGGAGCGGTCAGGGTCATATTTATCCAGAAATCTGAGCTCAATCGTCCCTCGGGATGATAAGTAATTCTATTTATTAAAACATAACTGTCCTTTGGCAGTGAGGAAAATTTTATGTCAAATTTGACTCTTATGTATTCTGTGGTCAAACCCTCAGGTCAAACCCTCTGGTCAAACCACAAACCATAGAGGTAGGATTGTTGTATCTATAGCACGGTCTTTGAACTTTACACAGTTTACAATAGAGCAAAAAGTTCTGATAGTAACATCGGTACTTCTTTTTCACATGCTATTTGCTTTCTCCTCTTCCAAAAATAAAAAATAAAAAGCAAAATAGAAACGTCACAGTAAAACAATTTTTTTCTTACATACCTACTTACTAAAATTTTAATAAAAATGCCAATTACTTGTGCAAAAGGCTCAAGTGGGGGAAAGGGTAATGAAGGAATGTTTATTGAGCGAGACAAACATATATGCGCTGCTGGAGTACCCAGCTCACAACCTGAACTATCAGTGAAAAGTAATTTAGAATGGTACGTTCTTCAGGATGAAGTAGATGCACTAATTGGAGATGCTATTAAGCCAGAACTGCCAAGGGTTACCTCTTTACCACCTTTAAGACATCCCATACCACGTGACATGAGGTATGCTGGTAGCTATAGTGAAGGTTCTCTTTTAATAAATCCCCCAATTCAATCTAAATTTCAAACAATAGTAGAAAATTTAAAGCAAACTTGTTATAATTCGTATTGGAATATGCCACTTGGAAAATGTCGTGACCCTGTTCCTTATTTACCAGAAGGTTACGACATCTCTGGAACAACTGGAAATAATACCTTATGTCAAGATACCTTGTATAATGTAGTAATGCCTAAAAATCCACTACCGGGTGAATTACCACCCTGCAGAGGTGTCGCTTACCAAATAGACAGAAATTATTGTAAACCTGCATATGATCCTAATAGAAGATATGGTGTACAATCAAAAATAGATAAAAGAGGACGATGGATGAAATGCTGTTTAACAGACGACAGGTTAGTACTTGGAACCAGTGGTGCTACCCCGATCAACACTCTGCAAGCTGATTTCCTACAGGCCAAACAAGCTAAATTAGGAAAATGTGCCGCCCCCAACGACAATATTAGCTCCGTGCCGGAAGATTTTGCTTTTGGTAAACCGACCATTCCTTTTGAAACAATGGCACAATGTATTACAACGTGCGAATTGGATCCAAACCGCATGTTTTTCAAAAAATGTTTGGAGCATCTCAATAGTTTAAGGAAATGCATAAGTAAGCGTTTTGATCCTAGTTTTTTCAATAAGTTGTTCTTAAATCTGAAATATTATGATAAAGAACATTCAGGTTGGCTACCTAAACAAGTTGTTTATAATTTTTGCGCGACGAAGTATATTTACGTTAATTCAACATTGATGGAACCTTTATTATCAGCCTGGAATGCCTTCGACGGAAGGCGAATTGAGTACAAAACTTTTGTTTTCATACTTAATTTTACACAAACCCCACCAGAACTGCCAAAAGTTCCTGACATTTCTAGTGAATGTCTTGACTATCGTACGACTTATAGAGAAATGGTAAAACCAGGCCAGAAAATTGATAAGAAAGATAGAGCAGGATTACCTTCGGGGAGATATTTTGATATTGATCATCCTGTAACGCCTGATAGATGTTGCAAAGCGGATAGGTCATACCTGCCTCATGAATCCGATGCCAAAGCGTGTTTAGTTCCAAGTATATTAACTAATATCGGAATAAGTCATCGTGATATGTATGCTAAGCGCGAACCTCATGTTGTGAAAAGAGTTTTCGAAGCCACGGGTGATCATTTCACCGATGAAGAATTCAATTTGATTTGGGAAGCGGCAAAGAAATATCATACCAAAGGATACGTTAGTTATGAAACATTTTATCAAGCTCTAAAAGAGAAACTACTCCCAAAGTAAATACCTAGATAGTAGTAGGTAAAATAGTGTTTAGAAGTAATTTTATTTAGCTTTATGGCGATAAAAGTATTGTTATAAGTTTACAATAATATTTTAACTAGATTTACAATTTTTATGATTAATTATGTTTACATATTTAGTTCTTTTAAATTGCAGATATTAAATAATTATTAATTTATGTACACTTTTGTTTATTTAAAAAAGGTAATAATAAACCAAACTTCCACTAATGTACGACGGCTAGCCCTGGAGATTTCCAATCGATAAGATTTCAGTTTCTTAGTAAGTATAGTCAACATTGGTGTCCGATTTTTCAAGTCACTGTGTCACTTAACCTGCAAAAGCGTTAGTAATGAGTACTCATACTGGGCCACCGAGCTCCTCTCATTTATCATTTCAGCTGACACGTCATACATACATACGCTATCATGTCTTTTTCCCTAATGGTGCAGGGACTTGCGCCTGTAAGCAGAGCCCAGGGTCGCAAGTCCCAAATGCCACTTTTAGCATGAAGCAGCTGGTACATTCAAAGTTTTTTCTTTTCTCCCATACTAGCATGGAAGAGATGACACGTTGTGATACTTACTCGTAATATAATTTCTAACTTCCTTTATTATTTTATTAATAAACTAGCTGTACCCTGCGCACGTTGCTACGCCAATTTTTTATTTTCCTAAACCATCCCTGAACTATAACGAAAAAAAACAAAAAAGAATTATCGAGATCAATCAAGCCGTTTACGATTTTATAAAGGACATACAGACAAACATTCATTTTTATATACAGGCTGACTTTTTATCCACCTGCTAAATTTTTGGAGCAAGTGCAGTCCATGATACTGAACCACTTTCTATAAAAAAAGTTATTAAAAATCGATAAAAAATTTTCGTCTTCCTATACAAATCAGCGCTCAGCCAAACGGATTTTGTATGGGAGGACAAACGCCACTAATAATAACACTAATAATCTACCGTTGTTGAGAACTTTAGAAATGTCGAAGTTCTCATTTTTAGTGTTTCGTACCCAAAGGATACCCTATTACTGAGACTCCGCTGTCTGTCCGTCTGTCCGTCAGTCACAGGGCTCTATCTCTTGAACCGTAATAGCTAGACACTTGAATTTTTTACCGATTATGTATTACTGTAGCGGATATAACAACAAATACTAAAAATAAAAAATAGTTCAAAATTAAAGGGGGTCGTCATACAAGAAACGTGTTTTTTTCAGCGTTTTTAACTTGATATTTATAATGGCATTAACTAGATACTTGAAATTTTCACTAATTATGAAGTACTATGACAACAATAACAACAAGTACTAAAAATATAATAAAGTTAAAAATTAAAGGGGGTCGTCATACAAAAACCGTGTTTTTTAGCGTTTTAAAACATTGTACGGTGGTACGGAACCCTTCATGTACGAGTCCGACTCGCACTTGCCCGTTTATTGTTCTTGTGCTTGTCGTCAGCAAGAACGACCCCCACTAAGCACATAGCCACTACTTATTAGTTTCATATTGTAATCCAGTAGAGGATACGATCAGGTACGCACATAATCCAAGTCGATCAGATTGAACAATAATATTAATTTATTTATTACGAAAATATCTTAAAAATATTGTATAATTATCTTTATAAATGCATTGATAGACAAGTTCTGGATAAATCACTAATCATTCCTGGCGAATCAAGGTCTCCTTCCTTCTCATAGGAATGACTTTTAATACAAATGTAGGTGTAAATTATTATACTCGTAAGCTAGTGTTTTTTCCTCGGGTTTTCCAGTATGTCCTTCTCAAGAGTATCTTTCAGGCTTAATTTATACTGAAGTGGCAGCGGCCGACTATTAAACCATGATTGAAGAAAGACGATAAGATACAAGATAAGTCACGCGGCCGCCCGCGTCGCTGCGTATTCACAAGCGGCTGTCTTTCTCAAGCTAAGTATACTATGGACGAACAAAATTACTTTGAAGCGTAATTCGATTTTAAGTTTAAATTTTTGTAGCTAGATAGAGCTACTAGTTCGAAAGAAGGTCGTTTCATAGTGGTGCCGCTTAATTTTGGAAAGATGGCGGTACAAGCGTTCATTTTCTACGAACAAACAAGCGCCATCTCTGATTTTTCGTGGATACCGTCAGCCTAAGTACCCAGCATCCTTTGCATTGCTAGCGGGCGAAATAGTAGTGACATGTTGAAGTACCTAATACATGATTTTGGCTTTCTAGTAGAGGACGCTTTCTTGAATGGAGTTGTCAGTTCTCTTCTGTTTATTCGCCGATGGCAATACTATGCATTCATCTCTCATTGTTAAATATGGTTTAATAGTGAAAATGCGCTGTGACTTCAAAATTAATTGAGCTTTAAGGGCTTGAACAAGCGTGGTAACAGTATTCTATTAAACGCCATTTGCCAGGAAATTGTAAAGCTCGTCTCTATTGGAGCGGTCAGGGTCGTATTTGTCCAGAAGCTCTGTGAATCTGAGCTCGCTCTTCCCTCGGATGCCAAGCAGCAGTTTTCGGACTACCATTTTCTGGAGTGGAGAACAGCGGCCACAAGCTGTTGTCAGTGTTTCGGGTAATGCACCTGAAAAGGAAGAACGAGCAAATGTTTATTAAAACATACATCGTGTCTACTGGAAGTTTCTTGAGGCAATAAGTAGCACCTACTCGTAAGTACTATGTTTTCCTTATTTTTTTAAGTTGTATGTTTGTAAATTTTCAAGTGTACTTGAATACATAAAATTAAATTAAATTAAATCGTGTTAAGTAAAGAATGCAAAACCTCCCAGATAGTACCTCAGCCCATGTAACTGAACAACTTTTGTCCAATAACTTTCATGAAACTAAAATCAGTTGATCGAGTCAATTTGTATGAAAATCCGATTTTTTTTTTTGGATTTCGTGAAAGTTGTTGAGTTTCATGGGCTGAGGTACTATCTGAAAGGTTTTGCGTTCTTTAATTAACACGATGTATTGGTATGTTGAGCTTATCGCCTTTTACTTGCATCATGGTTTCTTCTCTAAAAATCCTACAAACGTTAAAATATCAGTTCGCAGTCTTTCAAAACGTTCCGTACCGTACAATGTTTTAAAACGCTGAAAAATCACGTTTCTTGTATGACGAACCCATAGAATTTTCATATTTTTAGTACAATTTGTAATTATAACTGCCACAGTAATACGTAATCGGTGAAAAATTTAAGTATCTAGATATTATGGTTCAAGAGATAGAGCCCTGTGACAGATGGACGGACAGTCGGACAGACAGCGAAGTCTCGTAATAGGGTCCCGTGGGCACCCTTTGGGTACGGAATTGTAAAGATTATATTTATTCACCATAAATTATAATTGTTATAATAACGCATATTCTTTTCTATTTTTATGCAAAGATCAATTTTGTAGTGCTAATGTAGTGGTGTAGACTATTGGACTCACGTTTGAAATTCTTCCCGTCCTTCGTACACGGGCCCTTGTCCATGACACACTTGTAATAGGCCAGGAGAATCCTGTCATTCTGGATGACCGCATCAGCGTTGAAGTTTTCGTAGCGGTTGTTGTACTGGGCCCAGCACGATGCCACCACCGTCAGCACGCATACCCACAGCAATGTATTCCTCATGGTTATTCTCCCCTGGTATCTGTAAGTGTTAAAAAAATACTAACTATAGAAAAGAGGGGAGGCCTTTGCCCAGCAGTGGGGCATAAATGGCTACTAAACAAGTAATATAAAAAAAACCTGCCTGATACAACATGAGCGAGATTGTATATTTTTTTAGCATTTCTCATTCCAAGTTACATTTAAAAATATAAGTTATATTTTGTAATCCTTATACAAAATCCTTTCTTTTGATATGACTCAATAGTTTTTATCATCATCAGGTCTTTTTTAGTCTCCACTGCAGGAGCATGACCTTCTCTGTACTGCCAGAGAAGTCAGAGGTTTTGAATAAAAAAAATTTAAAGACATATTATTTGCCGCCAAAAATCCGCCATTTCTTTTTTTTATATACCTACTCATTGTCACTTTTACAATTATCTAACGACACCTCTCAAGCTAAAAAAATTATGTTCAGGCTCTGCAGACTAAACGCCTTGATAGATTTTAGGCTAAAATAGCTAAGCCTGCCAAAGAAATTTGCATAATACAAACCACCTACAAACACTCGAAAAACATAACCCTCCTTCTGGCGCAGTTGGGTAAAAAAACTGACAGCGTCGCCATGGGCTTTTTTTAATTCAAAAAAGGAGGAGGTTATCAATTCGACTCGTATGTTTTTAGCGACTAAAAAAACATAATTCCCGTTGCAAAACCAAGTAGAGCGAAGACACAACTGTTGATTGTGTTATCGCAGTAGCGCAGGTGGTGGGTATGTTTACTATCCTTTCTCACTCTTGTCTGATACAAACCGTTACTCGATCACAAGCACATTCTATAAAGTTCACATTTCCTAAGTATGTTAGGAGATTTTATTTAAATTAAACATGTATTAGAAATAATTTTGCATGTATAGGTGAATGAGCATTGGCCTGTGGTAAAACTGTTGGACTCAATGATAACTATAAACACTTATACGATTTAACTCGGTCCTGTCAAACGCCTGCAATACTTTTGTTGTCTTTAGAACTTTGACCATCCATTGTATTGTGTATTTGCCAAACAAATAAAAAAACACCCCGACTTTCGTTCACCCCCAATTACTTTTGAACGGCTGACCCGATTTTCATCAAACATAACTAAGAGCCATCTCGACAGACAAGGCCTTCTATTAAAAAAAACCGCATCGAAATCGGTGTATTCGTTTAGGAGCTCCGATGCCACAGAGGGAGAGAGATACACAGACCCACAGATTCACAGACAAGTTAAACATTTTCGTCAGGGGTTAAAAAGTAACTGTACCAAATAATTTATTTTTGACCCAGTCATCTACCCAATTAAAATTTAAAAAAGGCTAAAAACTACACATTCTTTCTCGCACTTTCACATGACAATGGTAAGAAAACTAACCTGGAGAAAGTGTCCTGCAGGGTCGGCAGTCAACGTCGGTATGGAGACAGCGGGTGCAAACAAAACCAGTCGAGGTCGTCGTAACGGGACGCATACGAACGTGCACTAAAGAAAGCTGCGCCTGCGCAGCCTAATTTTTTTTTTTTGTTTATCTATCTCATTTGAATTTGGTATGCATGAGGATCGGAGTATAGGTGTAAGGACTTCCTTCATACTGGATTTACTTTTTGTTTTGTGTTCAAGAATATCTACGACTGTTCTAATCATCACTGCTGCATTTTAAGACGCCTCTGTCGAGCGTACAACTTGTGTGGTAAATTCTATTAACTATATGCTTTGTAAAATCAATCTCTACCCAGTAAAAATCAAGAGGCAAAGTTACTTTCATACAATAATTTATTTTAATAAAACCAATTGTCCTTTGTGTATTTATTTATTTAATATTTATTGCACAATAATCTAACGATTATAATACAAAAGGTAAAACTTAATGCTAAGCATTGTCCCCTTGTGTGCATTGTACCATCGTGTCCCCACACGAGTACAATTTGTTTTTTAAACTTAAGAAATAGATATTTCTATTATTGCACGTCAACAAAGTCATAGATAGTAATTAAATCCATCAATATTAATATTGCTAAGACAGGGAGTAGTAAAATACATTATTGAATAATAATATTACTAGAAAAATAATGTGTGTGAGAATTCTCCTCTTACTGCGTTTTTGGGATTTGTTCGTAAAATTAAGTTTTAAATAGCCTACAAGCCAAGTTCGGAACGGGTTACAAGCTCTGGCTGGAGTCAATAGTTGTGTCAATAGCCCCACATATACTACTCGTTACTCGTATTTGTTTATCACTGAGTTTAAAAGCAAGGAGGTTTTTAGGACTTGTACCTACATAAGTATATGTCAGTTTTCTATTAATAAATGTATAGTTTGTTAAATTGTGTATGTATTGTTATAAACATATGTATTGGATTCCTCGCAAATATAGTATTGGAAAATTTATTTCTTACCTATATCTCACGGTTTGCCTTTGTCAAGGCTCTTAATCTTTTACTAAACATTAGTTCGTATAAAAATGCTTGGGATATAATTTTTACTTATATCCCAAGCATTTTTCTACGAACTAATGTTAAGTAAACGATTGAGGGCTTGACATGTATGTACCTATTCTATTTGTTAACGTAAGCTCTAATGTCATTTTACCCTATTTTGGGACCCATCACTCTTTTTGTCCTACAGTATTTCATGTACCCTACCTAGTCTATCTGGCTACAGTCAGTTATTTTTTTTATAATGTCTATTTCTATTGCCAATATAAAAATAATAAAATAAAGTTAAAAATATATGGGATCTCCCATTCTCTATACAATAAACTTTTACAGCAACAAACTACGGAACCCTTCGTGTGTGAACGTTTGACACTTAGCCGATTTTATTCACCTTCCTGCCTTATTTTTTTTTATTGTTTTAATAGGTATTTCATTGGTGTAGAAGGCATATTGGCTTGAATGACGTGAATTTACCGTTCGCGGACCGTACCGAGACCTAGATAGGAAGTAGGCGCTTTATGAATAAATACACTTCGCCGTATTCCGTGAGATGGCGCGGGCGAATACGACTGATCGTTGGACTAAAAATCTGGACAATACAAAAAGTCTATTTACACATTATTGTGAATAATTTATTTCTCCGAGTCAAAAAGTGGTTTTTACGTTCGCTATACGGTAGAAAAAAATATCTTAACCCTAATTATCATAAACTTAAACCTGTTGATGCCTTTTTTTAAGTCCTAAATTTCAAATAGGTAAGAGTCAATTGGAAGCTTATATTTTTTCCGTAATGCTTGGGGTTCGTGGACTATGAAAAAGCAGTCGATTCGATCGAAACATAGGCCGTGCTTCAGTCTCTCCAGCGATGCCGTATTGACTATCGGTATATCAAAGTGTTGAAGTGCTTATTAAATACACCACAGCTATAACAGTAACGCCTCTATGTCAGTCCAAGTACAGGAGCAGTGCACGAGGGCTATTCCACTGCAAATAGGTGTGAGACCTAGAGACGTTATATCTCCGAAACTTATCGATTGTTAGAGAATATTGACTGTTTTCAAAAATGAGGCTGCATTACTATTTTAAGGGTGAATTTAGTCCACGATACTGACCAGGAACATATATGGAAATATAAAAAAAATAATTATTGGCATCCCATACAAGTTGAACGATCAGCTAATCTAAGTTTGTAGGAAAAAAAATATTTTTCATATTTCGATACCTATATGTTCCTTTGGGAAAGTTGTTTAGTAAAACGGACTGAATTTACTCTTAAGGGCGCATACTTGAATTTTCCGGGGTCTAGTGCTGCCCCCATTTTAAATAAATCATTTCAAAGAAAACGGAGACATCATTTAAAATTCTGCTACTACCAAGTCCTAGATAACCCTTCAAAGTATTTTATGATCTATTGTTTACAGTTTAAAGTGAGAACGTTAATCTTTACTACGCACATTTGTGAAAAACGGTCACTTTGGCAAATGTGCGTAGTTAAGCTTAACGTTATTATTATAAACTGTAAACAGTAGTTCATAAAATGCTTTGAAGGGTTATCTAGGAGTTGGTAGTAGCAAAATTTTAAATAATGTCTCCATTTTTATTACATGATTTATTTTAAATGGGGGCAGCACTGGACCCCGGCAAATTCAGGTACGGCCTTAAAATAGTTTCAGTATATTTTTGACGTGACAACGTCTAATAACTCGATACTACTACGGGCTGCATGCACGAAAAAGATAACGTCATTGTCGCGTCCCGCAAGCGAGAGCGCGGCACGAACGAGAGAGAGGCATGACCGGCTCGAGCGATCGGCTCAGTTCGGAATGTTTGACGTTGTCACGTCAAACTACCGTCCGTAAACCGATTTACAGACAACCAATTTTTTTAGACGTTATAATATAAATAACTTTTCTATCGGATATTGCTCAGTAACACTTGGAAACGCTTTTCTACAAAAAGTAACTGCGGTGTGGATGCAACATTACGAATGCTTTGCCGATAAAATGCCTGGCAATTAGGAAAATAAATAAAATTCTAAAATAAATTTTAGCTTTGGAAATAAAAAAATAAATAAAAAATTAAAAGAAAGTATATTAATTAAGTACAAATTCGTACAAATTATTGGGCTGGTTTGTATTTTTCTATGAGAGCCTTGAAATACTCAGGATAGTTGTCCTGAAGGATCTTCTTCACGCCCTCATACCTGGCCTTATGTTCTGGGGTGCAACTGCCGCAGTCCTCCTTCACCAGAGTCGGGAATTTGTCTGAAAATTAAAAAAAAAAACGGAACGTAAATCCATATCCAGCTCCGTACCTTAAAAGGAAAAAACTGGAACCCTTATACGTCACTCGTGTGACTGGCTCTCTGTCTGTTACAGCCAATTTGCTCCAAAACGATTAGATTGATTTGAAATTATGAAAGTCGGTGATCCAAAGACCGACGTGTAACAAAAATATATGTATTTTAATCACTTTTAGGGGATAAATCAGCTATAAAAAAAACATTTTGCAAACTACATCGTGTGACTTATCAAATAAAATGTCTTGTTATCAGAATCTCACATATTTACTTTTGTCTTGTTTCATACAAAAATTTATATAAGTTATTTAAAAAAATAACGAACATAGACCAGGTACGCCTATACAATGTTTAGAAAAATACAGGAAGTAAGTAATATTTTACCTATAAATTACAGGAAAACGTAAGTCTTTGGTATTTAAATGCGTCGTCGTATCACAAAACGAAAAACTTATCCATGTAGTCAAGTTCATAATAGGTATATTAACGACCTCTGTGGACTAGTGCCGGGTTCGATCCCCGGTCAGGTCAATATGGAAAATGATCTTTTTCAGATTGGCCTGGGTCTTGGATGTTTATCTTTATAATGTATTTGTTATAAAATATAGTATTGTTGAGTTAGTATACCATAACACAAGTCTCGAACTTACTTTGGGGCTAGCTCAATCTGCATGATGTATCCGTATATATTTATTTATTATAAGGTATTTAAAAAAAACGACGGGTTGCACTCCGGGAGTGCCGGCAGAAGTGAAAACTTGAATAATAATGTTGTGCATTTTTGATATTTTGGAATGGTTAGGGAATAATTTTGCACGAATTGCTTTAATTATCAGTATAAAAGTACTATCATTTATGTGGTAGAATACAATATTTATTTATTGCGCTATCGTACACAAACATGACAAAAAGTGCACAACGCCGCTAAAGAAGTTTTCACTTCAAAAAGGTTTGGGCTCTTCCGGGATTTGAACCCGGGACCTCTCGCACCCTAAGCGAAAATCATACCCCTAGACCAACGAGCCGGCTGACAGCTTCGTCGAAATATAGTATAAATACTTCCTCTCCTACGCCGCGCCGGCTGTCATATCGTCTTACGAATTTTCGATCAGGACACGTGTCCTGACGCGAGTTTACCATTTTTTACCCATTACAAAAAAAGTGCACAACGCCGCTAAAGAAGTTTTCACTTCAAAAAGGTTTGGGCTCTTCCGGGATTTGAACCCGGGACCTCTCGCACCCTAAGCGAAAATCATACCCCTAGACCAACGAGCCGGCTGACAGCTTCGTCGAAATATAGTATAAATACTTCCTCTCCTACGCCGCGCCGGCTGTCATATCGTCTTACGAATTTTCGATCAGGACACGTGTCCTGACGCGAGTTTACCATTTTTTACCCATTACAAAAAAAGTGCACAACGCCGCTAAAGAAGTTTTCACTTCAAAAAAATTATGCATTCGAAATAAGAAGCTCCTTTTTTGAAGTCGCTTGGAAAGGGCTCAAAAGATGGCCACCTACCTCTTAATGATTGTAGCTCCCCGCAGGGCGCCTTGTCCAGTAGACAGTCCATAGTAAACTTCAGCTTGGTTTCATCCTTGAACCAGGGGGTGTAGTCTACCTCTTCTACCGCTGAGGTGGCGATGACGGCAAACATGACCAGAATTACAAAGACACGCATTTTGGTTAAATTCTGTAAAAGGAATACAAGGATTCAATAATATGCATAATGTCATAAATATAAATAAATAAATATAAATATGTAAGAACATATCACACTGATTGAGCTAGCCCCGAAGTAAGTTTTTAAACTCAACGATTGTATATTTTATAACAAATACATATATAGATAAACACCCAAGAACCAGGACAATTTGAAAAAGGTAATTTTCCAACTTGCTCTGGCTGGGGATCGAACCCAGAACCTCCAGATTGGCGGACAAGCGTGTTGACCATTACACCACAGAAGTCGTCATATTCCATTAGATTTTATAATCAGTTCCTCCCAAAAAATTTACATAGGCAAGTAAGTAACTACTATGATTTTTTCAGTGCATAAATTATATTCCCTAAAACAGGTAACTATGGCAAAATGCGCACAGTAAAAAAACCTGTACAAAAATTTGCTGAAAGCTTTCCGGAAGAGCAGAATAGGACAAATCTAAGTCTTCCCGTGGATGTTGTAGAAGGCGACTTAGGAAAAACAAGCTAAACAAATCAATAAGACTTCTCCAACCCTAGCCAGCGTGGGGAGTGTAGGCCAAATCCTCTGACTACTCCGGCCAAATATGGCTCTGGTAGTACAGAGAGGGTCGAGCTCCTGCAGTGGAGACAAAAAAGACCTGATGATGATGATGATGATGTACAAAATTCAATGATAATGCAATTGTGCAAAGTTAGAATCTCTCTCACACTCGTTGAGTTTATTTCACTAACTACTCGAAAATAAAAAGAAAAATATTTACGTAAGCATTAAATTTCTCAAAAAAATAAATATCGACTTATAGGAAAGTAGAAAATACCTCAATACCTATAAGATATTGATTTAAATAGAAGTACTTAGTAAATTAATAGAATATAACAGTGGTAGGTAGGTACGTACACTTATGTATATTTAGCTACGTCCAATTTCAGGTGATGCACACTTCGATGTGTAAATAAATAAAAGACGCAAAGCGCTCTTTATACATATTTTTTGAAAAATAAAATGCATGTCTTTATGTGACTTTTGACTCCATTCGAGTAAAAAATAAGACAAAAACATTTTGACCTTCGTCTGCACAGATTATTTTGATACTTTTTTTATTCTTATTAGTGTTAAAAAATATATTTTGTTTTAGTAAATAAATGAGTGAGAAATACCATTATTTTGTATAGTATAATAAGACTATAAATTGTAACAAGAATTGACCTAAGAAGTATGAAAGTAGTAAATGTAGACCAATATTAGACCTTATATTTATTAAAACTGTTCCAATTTAATTTAACACAATAATAATACCAGAAGATAATAATAAAACAACGCTGTAATAATCGTGTATTAATACGAGAGGGAAGCTTTTTTCCAACAATGGGATCTAGTGATATCTAAATAATATCTCTCTCGTTTATAAATTACAAGGTCAGTGTTTTAATAGTCAAAGCTAGTTTAGTTTAAGTAGATATTAGTAGTAACATTTGTAAAATCAATGAACAAACAACATACGTCTGCGCGAATACAAAAAATCTTCTCTTAGTAGCAAAGCCGAACGTCAAACACTAAATTATGGAAACCTAGGTCCGCCTTATATAGTTCGATGGGAGATAAACTTGAGGAAAACTGTAGCTGCCATGGACTTTGTTACAACCAGCTAATTAGCCTATAATGCAATTAGGAAACTAAATTAAAGTCATGTTTTTTATCATTATCAGCTTACTATTGTCATTAATAATAACACTGGTCAACAAGATTTTGCCACAAGCATACTTGCAGCAGTTTCTAATAGAATTTAGTACACAAAACATGAATCTTGTTATAAAAAATGTGTAGGACGTCTAAGTTTTCAAATATATCACGTCAAAAATATATATTTTTTAATTTTTGTTAATTTTAAAATTATACCATTCATTCAATTAGTTCCTTTTCAATTTTCAAATACCAGATTAACACTGTGCAAACCCTACTTTTTACAATACTTTTTACATAATTTCTAAATTATTTAATAAAATGGACTTATTAAAGATTTTGTGCGAGTCGGTATAACGGTATACAATACGCGCAGTACACAATGTATGGGAAATATTATAGTAACTTAAATTTTGTAGAACTCCTTAAATAAAAATAGTATAATGGTAAACCAAATTTTGTTTTGATTTCGATGAGTGATTACAGTATTTAATGTGGCAGAATTAAATAACCTGCACAGAAGCTATTTAATATAAATAATTGAAAATATCAGAAAATCGGGAAAATCGGATCTTTGATATAACATTATTCAAAATTCTGACGTCCTAGGAATAAAAGTAAATTATGTCCATATACTCTTTACAAAAATCTATAAGAGACAATAAGGCTTATTCCAGTGACAAAAAAAAATACAAATTTTGTCGATCAGTGTAATTGACCATTTGAAGTGTATGATGAGGAAATCAAATCTATTAGATCACTATTGATCACTTTACAAGAAATCAAAACATTTATTTCAGGCAACGTAATATTAGCTACAATATTAAAGACACATAGAATAAATACCTTATACATATGCTTATATGATATAAATTGTTAAAAACGTTAAGGCTGCGACAACACCTTGAGGTTGAAATGTATTTATGTACGCTTTAACAGCTTATATCAGACTACTGATGGACTAAAGTCTTCTATTAAAGGGATAACTTGCTCATGAGTACCACACTGGGGAGGCGAGTTGGTAATCGCAGTAGATGGTATATACCTAGTCATTGCTCAGGACGCTGCTACTTGTCCTCTGTTCAATGTCAAATTATTTATCGATTTTCTTATTGTTATTTATGTGTAAAATAGGTTATGCTACACAGACCTATCTTATAATTAGTAGAATACATCATCAACCCGGAAAGAGCATTGCAACATAAAACAATAGAACGGCATGCGGATTTTAAGTTAGTAACTAACAATGCGAAAATTATTATGAACAGTATATAGATCAATTTATTATTAAGACGACCCAAAGTCATCTCTTACGACACCCGTGAAAAGGTGCAGTGACAAGATATATTCTACTCCGTCAATACCACAAAGCCGTATAAAACGTCTAAAAAAATATACTGAAACTATTTAAAGGGTTAATTCAGTCCATGATACTGAACAACTTTACCCAAGGAACATATATCGAAATATGAAAAATATTTTTTTGCTTTCCATACAATTTGGATCAGCTGATCGGTCAACTTGTATGGGAGGCCATAAATTATTTTTCATATTTCGACATATGTTCCTAGGGGAAAGTTGTTTAGTATCATGGACTGAATTCACCCTTAAAATAGTTTCAGTATATTTTGTTAGACCCTGTATATCGCAATACCGTAATACTTGAAACTACGTCAAGCGGACGCCCCGGACGGGTTCAGTCCGTCTCTGTCACAAACCCTACGTGCGACAGAGACCGTGACCCGCGACGGTTCCAGCTATCTCTATCGCACGTAGGGTTTGTGGCAGAGACGGACTGAACCCATTCGGGGCGTCCGCTTGACGTAGTTTCAAGTCTAAGAGATAGATAATAGTTAATTTTATTTCAAAATAAATAGGACTTTTATGATGAAACTAGCTTTTGCCCGCGGCTTCGCTCGCGTCTTTTCTTGGCGGATGTCTACGTCATAACATCTACCTGCATGCCAAATTTCAGCCCGATCCGGCCAGTGGTTTGGGCTGTGCATTGATAGATCACTGATCACTATGTCAGTCAGTCAGTCACCTTTGAGTTATATATATTTAGATTTAGCATATTTATCCTGCCTTTTTTCATTTTATTAACACACTATTATCTTTTATTGCATAGGTACATAAATGGGAGGGATGTAAAGAAAAAGCTTTTGAGACAATTGCAAGCACAGAGTATAAATATTCATTTAGTATCGGATAAAAACGTGATAAGTATGTATCACGTCTTATTTTTTTAGACAAGCATAAAAGATTAACAATCGCAGTTTCATCATATAATATTAGATTGCCAATCGCAATTTGTCAACAATAATATCAAATAATTGTCATCTCAATCAAGATAATTGACGGAAAATTCTTTTACGGAAAATGCTATTATTGCATGCAAATAAACACTTCGTGCAACAATTCTACCGCCACTGCACAATAAATAGATCACTTTACAAGTTCCTATAAAGGCGGCATGTGTATGTAAGAAACACATTACGCCTTCTATTGCCCGAGATTTTTCGGAAATTTTACAGGTTTATGTAATTTTTTGCATGTAAAATTACATAATTATTAGTAAAATTACATAATTTTTAACCTTTACCTCTAATTTCTAAAATAACCACCGGTGACGCCTCTACGCTGCTTGATAGATCTGATATCAGTTTTTTGTAGTTACAAATGTTTGATGGATGTTTAAGTAATTAAGTTATATCTAGATGTACAGTGTACAAGGCTATTGTTTGTTTCCTAAATAATTAAAAAAAAATACATGAATTTTCTGGAGTCTAGTGCTGCCCCCATTTGAAATAAATCATTTCAAAGGAAACGGAGATATCATTTAAAATTTTGTCTCAACCAAGCCCTATAGGGCTTGGTTGAGACAAAATTTTTTAACCCTTCAAACTATTTTATGAAGTACTGTTTACAGTTTAAAGTAAGAACGTGAAGTTTTTCTTCGCACATTTGCGAAAAACGGCCACTTTTAGCAAATGTGCGAAGGAGATTAAATTTGAAAGATAGAGGATATGCTTAGTATGACCCAAATTTAACCCTTCTCATTCTTGTCTACATCTCCGTTCCCTTCAAAAAAATTTGACTAGGTACGTAGTTTTTACAATATTCAAATGAAACAAACATTTACCTAATCCATCATTCCTAAGTATAACTGCAGGTAGTCGGTATCTAAGTATTTGTTTATGTATGGAATTCGAGCCTTATCAAAAATTTAAATTCATGAAATACGTGTATCTTAGTCATATTATGTGTTATTCGTGATTCACAATTTACTGCGCGTGTTTTTAAAAAAATCACTGTTATTAAACTGCTACAGTTTGTTCCTCAAAAACTTTACATAAGAATCTTAAGGATTTTCTACAGCCACCCACAATAGCTAAAACACGATTGAGCACTTTTGGCTCGAAAGAAAAAAAACACAACCATACCTCTAAATTTGCCTAAATTTACCTTATGAGACATATACATTTTATACAATTACAGCTGCCGGATGCAGGATGCAATACGACCTTCTTATATGAAAATTATACCAAAAAATGTGTTATCTAAATATCTAGTCGTTTTCGTTACATAAAAATTATAAATATAATACAAAAAAAAAAAAAATATAAAACAGTGATTATTCGTCGAGAGCGAAGAAAGTACCGGAGCCGTGTTCGACGATATTTTGCAGTGTTTTATTTATTACTAGCTGTACCCGCGACTTCGTCCGCGTGGAATACTGAGTTTTGTTTTATAGCCTATGTCCATTTCTAGGTTATCATCTATCACCATACCAAATTTCATCAAAATCCGTTCAGCCGTTTAGGCGTGAAAGAGTAACAGACAGACAGAGTTACTTTCGCATTTATAATATTAGTAAGGATTATTTTTTTTGGTATAATTTTCATATAAAAAGGTGATTGTATAAAATAGTAATATGTCTTATAAAGGCAAATTTAGGCAAATTTAGATGTATGTTTGTGATTTGTTTCTATGGAGCCAAAAACGCTTAATCGTACGAGTAGTTTGGATATTGTGGGTGTCTGTAGAAAAGCCTTAATTAAGATTCTTATGTAAAATTTTTGAGGAATAAACTGTAGTATTTTAATTACAGTGATTTTTTAAAAACACTCACAGTTTAATTGGCTCGGAACTGACAGGACCTTAATGTTCTTAAAATAACTTTTGCAAACAATAACTGAATATTAAGTAATTACAAAAAACCGAAAATGCTGTACGTACTGCAATGCCGAGTTTGAATTGAGAGGTTGAGTCTTCGATCATATATTCTATAGATGCACAGTTCCTTGCAAAATCAAACAAAATATTGTCCCGTGTCAATACGTATATAGGTAGATGTATACCATTTTAAGTATTGCGAAAACAGTTTAATCTTATTTAAACCTTAAATACAGTTATTTAAGGTGATGAGATAAGAGAAAAGCGTGGAAATAAATCCGTATTAAGTTCGTTACATATTACCTTCTGGTTAGATTGGTCATCTTTGACGTAACGCGACGCGCACGGCCACCAAGCGAATGACAGCGAAACAAGGCATAATACTGTTTTATGCCTTGTTTTTCTGGTGCCATTTTTTAGGTGGCATTTGTGCAACTATAGAATATATGATCAAAGGGTTGAGTCATATACGAGGACTCATATGTTTGTCAATAGGTACATGGTTGATATTTTCCGGATTTGATATAGGTAAGTTTTTAAAATGGGATATTATTAATTGCACATCTAATAAATAATCACCCATCAATTTAATCTCATCATTTATATACTTTTTTACATCAAATAAATCAACAATCTTATCATAAGTACTGATTGCACAGCAAATAAATACTGACTGCACATCAAATTTATTAGGTTAGGGCAAACCTATAGGTTAGGTTATGTTAGAACTGCGACCAACACACGTTAGGAAAGTTCTATCCATTTTACTGCGCCACAAATATAAATTGCAGTTTGTTTAGTAATATTTTCAGTTGAGTATTTTGCTGTGCAATCAGTAATTTTGATTTGCGTTTAAATACTACCCTTTTAAAATTATATCTTCTTTCGTTTTTGTGATAACTTTTGTAATATTCAAAGAACTGCCTATTCAATTTTATAACAATGAACTACTTACAGATACTTTCTGATGTCTTTCAAATAACACACTAGATTTAATGATTGTTATTATTTTTATTATTCATTTATTACGGAAATATTCGCATTTTACGTAATTTGCTTACTCCCTTGAATAGACGAGACAGGTCATTAGAATTAAATTAAAATTAAATGTAAGTACCAGGTACCTATCCTAATATCTATATTATAAATTACTATTATATGAGTAATATACCTACCTCTTTGCATACACAATAGATACAATAGATAGTTTAGTGAATAACGTATTACCTACAAGTATATTTGTTTACGACAACAAATAATATATAGTCATTGTAAATTAAATAAACATTAAATGAATCAATGCGATGAGATTATACTGGCCGTATATCATTAACTTTAATAGAAATTATAATTCAAAGTCGACTATTTAGGATGCCAAACTGTTTCTGCGCCAAAAAGTTGAATTGATTCAGTTTTTCTAAATTTAAAACATAACTATATTGTCGCACTGTTCGGTAAAAGTTCAACCAGTCCAGTTATTGGTACTGCAAATTTGTTGGAACTTCCAAAAAAAATGGCCGGGAAACAAGCTTGATCGTATAGTAATTAAAAATAAGTAATACCTACCTATGATAAGTACCGTACAATAAGTAACAAGGAATAAAATTGTAAATGAATAAGAAAATTTGTATGACAATGAAATATTAAATGTCATAACTAAAATCTATCACCAGAAACAAACATGTATGCTTACCCGTAACTTCTACAAAACTAATATTAAAAATGTAAAAATAAAAGGATGTGGTTATTGCCGGACCGGAGGACTGAGACTAGCCTGAATTGCCGAAATGGCTAGCTAAGTTATATTTTAATAGCTAGGTACTAAACATAACCCGTTTAATTTTTTTCCACTTTTTACCATTTTTATAAAGCATGATGCAATATTTATTCTATCAAACGTGACTTCAATGTACATACCTAGGTACTCAAAGTATTATTAGTAAGTACTAGTTATCCTTCGTTTGACTTTGATCATATCTACCTACTTGTAATTTTTTTCTTCTTTTTTCTTAATTTATTGAAAGGGCTTTTGTCACGCAGTGACTAACTTATAGTAAGTAAGTTGTAAGTTATAAACACGATAGGTATAGGTACGTTTTAAAAACTTACTAGCTTTTCGGGCGTTGCGCGGGCTGCAAGCAGCCCGCGGTTTTTCGTGCAGCTGTTGAAGTTGGTTGGAATCTTATTTCCAGTTGAGAGAATAGGTAAGGTGCTAAAGTCAGTATAAAAAAAAAGTATACGGGCCACCATCTTGGAATCAATTTTTTTTGCAGTAAGAGATCCACGGGGTGCTTTACCCCAGCTACAAAATTTCAGACCCCTTCGATGTTCCAGAAGGACGTAATGAACGAATCAAGTTAAAATTCTAAAATCCAGACGCCATCTTGGATTCCAAAAAAATGTCAGATTTGGTTTCCGCGATCCAAAAAACACTTGCATACTGAATTTCAGTCAAATCGGAAGCGGTCGACTGTTGGCGGCCATCTTGGAAAATAAAAAAAAAACGCTCAGCGCTTGGTGGGAGTGGCTCGGCCTGCGGCCTCGCCTCGCAGGACAGCTCAGCCTTCGGCCTCAGGCTTCGCTTAGTGACTTGGGGGGGGGGGGTTCTGGGGAATGGGGGAGGTCAGGAGGGGCTCGGGCTCCGGCCTCGCGGTGAGCTTAGTTTTCGGCCTTTGACCTCAGGCTTCGCTAAGACACTTGGGGGAGGGGAGGGATTTCAAGGGTGGAGAGGTCAGGAGGGGTTTAGGTTTGACACTTGCCACGCAGCTCGGCCTGCGGCCTCACGGTACACGCTCGGAAATTGTCCTTGTATGGCGGCCATCTTGGATTTTGAAAAAAATCAAAAAACAAATGACAGTCGTCAAATTGCTTACAACCCCTACATTTTTGGAAAAAAAAATCACACCCCTACCCCTAACCGTTTTTGCAGGCTGTACCTCGTCCACATTAGGATCTGATGATCTTCAACATATCCGATTATTCTGGTACTTACTGGACCACCCTCTATTATTATTATTATTATTATTTATTTCCATAAAACAATATACATTGTGTCGGAATAACTTAAAACTAACATCTTTTAATTAAATTATGTAACATATAAAATATAAAAACATCTATGTCAACACCGTTATAACTTATACTACAATTTAATTATTTAAAACAATAAAATAAAATAAAAAAATAAAAATAAAATTCTTTTATTTCAAGCTACAGTGGCCCATATCTTATTTTAAGTTACATCTGTCTCCTCGCACTATACTAGCGTACTCAACATGTAGTTCATTGTGTTTAATATACACTTCGGCATCCATTCTTCCATCTATCACTTTCAAGATTCCATTGGTGCTCCCACGCATTCTTCGCATCATGGAAGCAGACTTTTTGCGCATGATGGCATAAAAATCATCTATGCCAGCATCCGCAAACATGCCTGATGCACTACAAAATCGTGGGAGCCCCAACAGAGCCCTGAATGTGTTATTATATTGAATCCTCAGAGCACTGTAGGCTTTGGCAGTATAGTTGGTCCATAGTGCACACGTGTAAAAGCTTTGGCAATATGCTTGAAACAATGTTTTTTTAACTTCTGCGTTGCAACGAATAAATCTATGAGCCAACATATTTCCCTTTACCGACAGCGCTCTGCGTTCTCTTTCAACGTCCAAATTATCCTTCATATTTTCTGATAAGATATGCCCTAAATACTTAAACTGTGCAACACGTTTCAAAGGTACTCCATTCAGCCTTTAAACAACATGAACTCACTTTTGCACTCATTATATTTTAAACCATGCTGCACAGCGTAAGTCTCACAAACTTGAAGTAGCTTTCTCAATCCACCCGGTGAAGGAGAAAGCAAAATCATATCATCGGCATAATTTATGTTGTTTACTGAAACACCATCGATCCTGCAACCAACATCCATATTGCTCAGTTCACAAATAAGTTCATTTATATATAAATTAAATAGCCTAGGTGAAGACAAACCACCTTGCCTTACACCACAATTCAGAGAATACTCATCCGAATGAGCGTTTGCCCATTTAACTACATTTTTTTGATTCTGATACCAATATGAGAAAAGACCAATAACTTCCGGGGATACGCCTGCCTTCATTAATTTATCCCATAGCAAATAATAGACCACAAGGTCAAATGCTTTAGACAAATCCAGGAAACAGGCATAAATTGGAGTCTTCCTTTTGACATTTAAAACAATGTCAAAAAAAAATATATATATAATTAATGGTCAATCTAATTAAATAATAATTTCAGATTACTTAAAATATTGGTCTATGGAGTAGAAGGACTTTTCTAACAAATATTTTTTTAGCTTTCCCTTAAAGGGCTTAAGGCCTTGACTAGATTTTATTTCTTTAGGTAGTTTGTTGTAAGCCCTATATGCTTGGTAGTAAGCATTGTGTTTCGCTATTTCCAACTTGGGAATGGTATCATGTTTCAGATCCATTCTCCGAGTTTTTTCACGTAACTGTTTCTCCTTATTTGTCTCTATTGTTGTCATTTTTTTCTTGAAGTCAGTCAGAAGGACATATAGGTACAAGCACGGAACTGTCAAAATGCCTAACTTGACAAAGAGCTCTTCACACGACTCCCAAGGCGGAATACCTACCATGGCTCTTATAGCCCTTTTTTGGATCAAAAAGGCTCTGTCTTGATTATAGCGATAACTTTTACCCCACAGCTTGATAACTATACAACCATATATCAATCATTCCCCCACCCACCCCGGCGATTTGGATGCTACGGTGGAACACACATAGATACGTAGGGTAAGAACGGGGAATATGGAGAAGTCAGGCAAAAATAATTTTTATTAATTTCTGGAGTAATTGTTAGAAAGAGAGAGAATTGTAATTCTCTATCTCTTCTAATGTAAGTCGTGTGGTTCCTGGCAGAGTAGAATAGGACCACTCCTAGCCTTTCCGTGGATGTCGTAGAACGCGACTTAGGGAACACAAGCTAAACAAAGCTTATTATAAACATCAATGAGACCTCTCCAACTCGTCTGGTCAGCGTGGAGGGTGTAGGCCAAATCCTTTTACTGCTCTATCTTATACATGTGGTGGTACAGAGAAGGTCGTGCTCCTGCAGTAGAGATTAAAAAAGACCAGATGGTGATGATGATGATTATTTTTCCCTGACTTCTCCATATTGCCCGTCCATACCCTACATACATACTTGCGAGTACATACATTACATAGACTGCTAAAATCATCACCCTTTCTTTTGGCTTTACCGTATTTGGATAGGCAAGATTTTTTTTATAATTTGCTAGGTATCGGACATATAAATCAAATAGGTACTATGGTTGTCCGTCAGCCAGACCAAAAATCTTACTATACAGCCTAATACAATTTTGGATCTACTTTTGGACCTAACGTAAAAAAATTAAGTAGTATTTTAGTCAAAAAACGTAGATAACTTTTTCATTACCTACGTATGTAAATAATGACATTTGCTTAGTTCTTCTGAAGAAGTGCCTTATATTCAATTCAGTGAAAGACTTTTATTTTTTTTCAATAACCTATTTCGTCCCACTGCAAAAATCAGTAATATTTTTTTATTCAATGTAGGATAAATATATCACTTATTGAAGGTCATTATTTTTAATTATTTTTAGTGCAAAAGCTACAAACTACTAGAGTTTCGGAACGACTACTGCTGGGAAGATTGCCTGCTGGACAAAGTTCCCTCCCTGCGTCCCTGTCCACTGGAATTGCCGACCAACCAAGAAAGAAATGGCGCGAGGATCTTGACGCATTTCAACATTTTGAAATAATAAAAAGACCTGATGATGATAAGAAACTAGAGTTGATTACTCCATTTTTAATATAATTTGCATGTCAATGGGGTGACCATTGACATGCATATTCTATTTGAAGAAGGATGCCAAAGACCTTGCGAAGTTGTGAAGAAATAGCCGGAACAGTTTAAACGATTTGGCTATATTTTTCCGATTTGGATATTTTTTTATGAGAGTATAAGTATATTTACGCCATAAGGCGTTAAGTCCGCCATTTGTACATTTTTAAGTACTTTTTTTTTAACGTTTAACAAAATATACTGAAACTACTTTAAGGGTCAATTTAGTCCATGATACTAAACAACTTTTCCCAAGGAACATATATCAAAATATGAAAAACTAGCAGTCCACCCCGGCTTCGCCCGTGGTACACACATAGCCTATGTCACTCGGGAATAGAGTAGCTTTCCAACGGTGAAAGAATTTTTTAAATCGGCCCAGTACTTTTTGAGCCTATTCATTACAAACATACAAAAATAGGTACAAATCTTTCCTCTTTATAATATTAGTATAGATATAGATATGCTCAGCATGTATAGGACGCCAAAAATATTTTTTTATATTACGATATTTATGTTCCTTGGGGAAAGTTGTTTAGTATCATGGAATGATAGTTTCAGTATATTTGTAGATATACTCGCAACACTCGCAGCTATACCAGTTTGTACCTCATGGATTGGCCACGGTATCGAAATCAGACAATCGTTTTTATAATGATCATGTCTGATTATTGATGTAAAATGATAATACTTGCCATGATTACTATCTTGAAGTCGATCCAAAAACCCTGTGACGTAATGTTGCCTTTCAAATTATTTTTACAAAGAACTGTATTTAGTATTTATATGTAGATACAGTTGTGAATCAGTTTCCGCCGTGGTCCAGTGGTCAAGGCGTTTGCCTTGTGATCTCGAGGGCGCAGGTTCAAATCCCACTGGGAAGCATACTTTGTGAAAAGTTATTTCTTTATGATAAGTTAGGATATTGCAGGCTTGAACCACCTGATTATCTAAAAAGAAAGATGAATCCGTGCTTCGGAAGGCACGTAAAGCCTGGTCCCAAACGCCATCTAGCGTTTGTTTAAATCTATCCTAGGATTGGTGCTGGTTTACCCTTTGTGTTGCCGTGGTCAGTCAGCAGTCGCTCTGAGTAAAAACCAGTAACCTCGTCAAATCACCTAGGTTAGGTAGCGGACCCCGGGTTCTGAAGCGTTACCGCTGAGGATGCAACTAGTACTCGTAATACACCTGATGATGATGATGATTATGATTATTTGATATTAAAATAAATAAATTCTTTATTAACTTACTTAAAGATTTGTACATTTTTTTTTCAAGTCGGTTACACAAAAAAGTTGGAATGGGTGGTACAAATTAGTTTGTTTTTTAAACCCTGAGTTCCAAACTAGGCTGGCGCCTGTATTTTGGAATCCAGTGTTCGACCGTATTTTTAAATAGGGAGGACATAATGAATGTACAAATTTAGGTGCTTAGGCTAAAAAGACTAACGAAAGGCTAGAAAAACAAAAATAAACAAAATATTTACGAGTTCATAGAGGAAAAAACGTTATGTAAATAAAACAAATACCTAACCATATGACTCGTACCTACCTACTACTATTTGTTTTGGACTCATCGCGCTATTCTCCCGTACTGCAATTCTAGGAAAAATATACACTCATTTTTTCGAGTGCATATGACTAATCGTAGCCTGGCGGGAGGAAAAGTCATACAAATAAAAACCAATTGTTCGATCCTGACCATTCAGTTTTGTTAACTGGAGTGCCGTACATACCGCTTTGGATTTTTGCATAACAGGAATCTGGTAAGTGAATCATCAATATATATTTTAAATTGAAGTCCCTTGACATGCATATATAAAAATATATTTAGGAGAAAATCACACAGATTGAACTATTCCCAAAGTAAGTTAAAACTTGTGTAATTTGATACTAACTTAACAATACCATATTTAATGATAAATAAAAATATAAATAAACATCCGTGTCATCAGTCTGGTATGTCTGTCCAGATTTCAGAAACTAGGGTGATATGGATACGAATTTCACTATGTTGAGCATTTTTCAAAATGGGTTTATCTCTACATGTGTGTAGATGTACCTAGCCGTGTAGAGCAAGAGCCCGCGTGGGGCAGACCTCAGTTTAACCTGGTATTAATTCTGTGGTTTAACTGAGGTCTGCCCATCGCGGGCTCTTGCTGAGTCAGTTATTATAAAAAGGCTGAAAGTTTCTCTTAAGTCCCAATACATGTAAGAACAATCCCCAAATATGAACGTTAGGTCGTAGTGGCTTTGGTAGATATCAGGTATTAAAGGTATACAAAATTGGACCCCAATTCTGTCATGGTATAAAGCTTAGTTTTACACACCAAGAAAAATAGGTAAGGCTTTTCTATTCTAACGTCTTCGTCCCTTCACTATTTCAGACGCATTTTGCCATGAGGAGTCTTCTGGTAATACTGACAGCACTGGTACTTGTGGCCGCTAGGAAGTACAGCTCAAAACACGACAAGATTGACATTGACCGTTTGGTCCAGATTCCGAAGTACATGGAACAGTCGGTTGGTTGTTATCTGGATAGGAATGACTGCGACAGGATGTCGGCTACTCTCAAAAGTGAGTTTTTTTTTGGTTAAAACTAACGTGATATACAGCTAGACATTACTAATATGTGATAAAGGGGTAAATCACGAAAAAGTCCCGAGCCGCACTCTCGGAGCTCGAGATGTCTTCGTGTAGGCGTCGCGAATTACATTCGCCCTGAGGAAGACCTCCGGAAGAGGTCGAAACAAATCGGCCAGCAGCTAACTGGATTTAATGTTCCTTTGACTTGATATATAGAGCATTTCTCAAATAGTTTTCACTATAAGCTTAATCATAATTATGTTTTTATTGGTATATAGAACTGTTTACAAGATATATAAATTAGACCACATTTTTTAGTTGTATTTACAGTTAAAGAACTGAACCATACAAGCATAGACTCGTGCTCATTATGATATTTATACCCTATTAATATATTTATAAAAAACAATAAAACATGTATGAAACTTATATGTCTATTATTGAGAAATGTAAAAGGAAGAAGAGGCAAAGGAAGACCTTCTCGTAGAGACAGTTTTATAAAACAACTGAAAGTCCAAAATGTTTCGATGTACAAAGCTGTAGGTAAAGGAGTTTGGCTTTGGATAGAGAGAGATGGAAGGCATTGGTTACCACAGACAAGAGCTGAGCTCTTTTATAAGAAGAAAAAGGATGAAACTTTTTGAGTGTGTAGACCCAAATGTAGGTAGGCAATAACACAATGAAGGTACGAAATTGTAAGAATTACAAGAACATTTGTTAACTCTACATATTGTAAAATTATTTGCCACAGATTTTTAAGACAAATACCTTACATTTTCAGGTAAAATACCAGAACTAGTTCAATCAGCGTGTGAAAAATGTACCCCTGCGCAAAAGTACATCCTGAGAAGATACCTTGAAGAGCTGAAGACACAGCGTTTCCACGAATACTCAGCTTTTAGATACAAATACGACCCAGATAACGTATATTTTGAAAATTTAGAAGCAGCCATTTAAAATTTCTAAGTCATTTTACGCTTATTTCTCGTCTACAGGTCGCATTTCTCAACCGAGTCTCGTAAATTCTGTAGGTTCGATACTAATGTAGATTTTTTTTGTTTAGCCAGTTATTCGAAATTTTTTAAAATGGCGGAAATATGAGTGTTGAAAACATAAAAAATCCTCATTCGCCATTTCGAAAAATTATTAAAAAATGTCATGAAACTTTTTTGATTCTTATTAAGACGCAACTTTTTTATCCTAAAAACTTCCAAGGGGTCAGTATGTGAGGAGCCCCTCACGTATTGACCCCTTGCAAATGTAAAAACAGAGCTGCGAGGTCTACGCAGCTCATAGAGCCACTATTTTTAATTTATTTGTACGAAGTAAAAAAAAGAAGTACCTAATAAAGTTATCTATTTCTTTTATTATTTCTTTTCTATGCTGGTCTGAAAGAAAAACATGTAGAATATATCAGCTGCTTCTCTTCTCTTGTATATTGTAATTGTAAATGCTGATCAAGAAATTCGACGAAAATCTTAGGAATTATAATAATCGACGATGCGGCTTGCAAGCCGTCACTATTTTGATTCCTTTTTCCACCTTCTCGCCCACTCTCAGCACTCTAAAAGTGGCCAGGTCTTGCGGCTCTGGGCTGTCTGCGAGACGCAAAATGCTGTCTGATAATGTATGTATGTATAGGTATTGACTTTATTTCTTCCGATTTTAAAACTGAGCACACATCTACTAAGTCAATGTACACGAGTCACTCAACTGTTAGACCGGTTACACAGAATGTATAAGTAAAAAATTTTTTGAATTAAAGAAATATTTTTAAGTCACTTTTTCAGAGGTGGAGACATAGAAGTACGAGTATTATAAAAACAAGTTTGCTGCCTTGTAGAATGATGGTCTTTAGGAAAGTTTTTTTTAGTACAGATGCGTACAAGTAGTACAGAATCTTCCATTTATATTTTATTTTATGCAGGTCGTAAAGAAAGAAAACACTTAGAATTTAACAGCTGCTTCTCTTCCTGCTCATATCGTAAAATCCGATCAAGGGAAAGGGCTAGACGGCCTCTGCATCATGTTAATTGGCAATGTGGCTAGCAACGTATCACTATTTCGATTCCAATTCCATTTGGTCTATGGGTCTAATTACCTTAGGCTTCTCGAAATATAATAATATGCACATTGCACGTCAATGGTCACTCAAGGTAGCCAAAGACCTTGCGAATGCCTGCCTGAAGTCCACCCTCTTTGGGAAAAATTGTGCAAAAATGTTTTACACTCGGCGCCTTGATTGAGGACTAAGCACAAACATCTATCATAGTGTTAGAACTGCGTTCCCAAAAAGGGTTGCCCTCGGGCGGCGGCCGGTTGTAAAACATTTTTGCACAATTTTTCCCAAAGAGGGTGGACTTCGGGCAGGCATTCGCAAGGTCTTTGGCTACCTTGAGTGACCATTGACGTGCAATGTGCATATTATTATATTTCGAGAAGCCTAAGGTAATTAGACCCATAGACCAAATGGAATTGGAATCGAAATAGTGATACGTTGCTAGCCACATTGCCAATTAACATGATGCAGAGGCCGTCTAGCCCTTTCCCTTGATCGGATTTTACGATATGAGCAGGAAGAGAAGCAGCGGTTACAAATTCTGCTTGCAAATTCCCTCCTACTTCCTATCCTTGAGTATGCCGATACCTATTACCTTAATCTTACTGTAGAGCAACTTACCAAGCTTGAGCGCCTCCAAAATCTTTGTATTCGGTTTATATTCGCGGTCCGGAAATACGATCATGTCTCCCATTTTCGCTCCCAGTTCAAGTGGCTACCTATCAAACGTCGCCGGAAATGGCATATTCTTTCACTCCTGTTTTCCATATTATTTAATCCTGCATTCCTAGGTACTTAAGGGAACGTTTCGTTTTTTTACAGTGAAATTGCAACTCGTAAATTACGCAGCTCCGAAAATTTGCAACTAATCATTCCCGATCATTCCACCCGGTTTTATTCTCAGTCCTTCACTGTAGAAGCTGTTCGGCTTTGGAACGCACTGCCACTGTCCATCCGACAGGCTCGAACGCTAGCCAGCTTTAAATCACAAGTCAAATCACACTTCCTTTCTTCTTTGTAAGTCACTCTTTTCCTTTCGCATCTTGTTTAGGTTCTTACTTTCTTTCGTGTACACTATCTTATTTATATAATATATATATATTTAAATATTTTTTAAATAAGAATGTATTATATGTATTCTATAACATTTTATTTGTATATCTCCTTTGAAATATTGCACCTTACCTGTAACATATCTAAATTTCTTTTGTATCCATACTACCCTAAGGTTGCCTGGAAGAGATTGCTGTGCGATAAGGCCGCCTTTTGTATGCTAAAATTTTCCTCTATTATTTATGTATAATTTGTTAAATTGTGTGCAATAAAGAGTAAAATAAAATTAAATAAATAAAATTATTATATTTCGAGAAGAAAAAGAGAAAACGCGCACCTCTGACTCCGAAGCAGCCCAGCTGAAGAAGCAACCAGGAATGCGCTAAGATGAAGATAATGTATTTGTAATGAATTTTATGTCTCCGTCACTTTTCTATAAAAATACTCGTATTACAGTTCTCCTAGTATTCACCAAAGACTTAATACCTCTTCAATGTTGGTCTGGAAGAAAATGAAAACTTAGAATGTACCAGCTGCTTCTCTTCCCGCACAGATCGTAACAGGCAGTCGAAAAAAATCATGGCTAGTAACCCATCACCGTTATGATTCCCTTTTCCACCTTCTCGCCCACCGTCACGCTAAAAGTGGCCTTTGGGCCCTGGGCTGTGTCTATGTGCGAGAACCGCACACAGACTCTAAATGCTCTGCCTGTCCCTTTAGGGATAAAGACGTGACATTATATGTATGTATGTAGGCCAAAAGTGCCAAAAGTGGCCGTTTTTCGCAAATGTACGAAGAAAAACTTTACATTGTCACTTTAAACTGTAAACAGTAGTTCATAAAATAGTTTGAAGGGTTATCTAAAGTTTACTAATACAAATTTTAAATGATATCTCCGTTTCCTTTTAAATATTTTTTTTTCAAATGGGGGCAGCACTGGACTCGATGTATCATCTTACCTGATAGATAAATGTGATATAGCAAGAATATCATTTAAAATTGCAAAGACATCAATATATAATGTTATAGATAGATACACTATCACGTCTTTATCCCTAACAGGGCAGACATAACCTAGGGCGGCAAGGCCCAGGCCACTTTTAGCGTGATAGTGGGCATGAAGGTAGAAAAGGGAAATCATAATATATTATATATATATATATATATATATACATTATAATATAGTGATGGCTTGCTAACCGCATCGCCTATTGATATGATTCAGATTCTTGCCCATTTCCCCGATCGGCTTTTACGATCTGCGCGGGAATAGAAGCAGCTGGTACATTCTATGTTTTTTCTTTTCTCCCAGACCAGCATATAATGTTATAGCTATTTAATAAGGCATATACAACGACAATATTATTGTAAGTTTGAAGGTTACTCCCTAATGGCAATTTAGTTTAAATTTAAATCGCATTGTAATGATATTATAATGATTGCAGTCGGAACAATTTCAGTTACACTGTTTTCAAATTACAATAATTGTAAATTTCCGACGAACTTTTGGTATATAAATGTGGCCAATATGTTGTCAACATGCAATAGATTGGACCGTGGTATCACAGTGTCCTGAAACAGGCTGGTAAGTAATAGGAGTACATATTTTTGTAAATAAGTTCCTGTAAGTATGTTTTGTAATAAAAGTATTCTTGTCTAGACTTCTGCTAACAAAATGATCTGTACAAATTCCATATGCTTCCAATTATTTTAATGGGATATTATTAATTGCACATCAAATAAATAATAACCATCAATTTAATCCCATCATTTATATACTTTTTTACATTAAATAAATCAAAATCATAAATACTGACTGCATATCAAATTTACTAGGTTAGGGTAAACCTATAGGTTAGGTTATGTTAGAACTGCGACCAACACACGCTAGGAAAGTTCTATCCATTTTACTACGCCACAAATATAAATTGCAGTTTGTTTAGTAATATTTTCAGTTAAGTAGTTTGCTGTGCAATCAGTTATTTTGATTCGCGTTTGAATACTATCCTTATTTTATTATCCATTATGATCTTTCCTCATAGGTATATGTATGTCCTTTTTTTGTTGCTTAAAAACCGATTAGTGCAATTGTAATTATTCTTATTTAAAACAATATATTTTATGGCATATTTTTGGGCATAAGTGGAATTTATTACAACTGTGTTTTTTACTGTCTGATAATAAATATTTATAATAGATTTCATCGTTTAAATATTCGTAGGTATAATTACTGCTTTTACTGCTTATAAAAGTAAGTAATTAAAAACCTATTTTAATTTCAGATTTTAAAACAAAATGAAGGCCATTTCTATTGCGTTGGTAGCTTTGGCTATTCCCCTAGTGCTGTGCTATGACGATAAATTTGATAGTGTGGATGTCGATAAAATCATCAATGACGATTCCCTTTTTACTGGATATATCAACTGTATGCTGGAGAAAGGACCCTGTGATTTAGAACATTCAGAGGAATTTAAAAGTAAGTTTTACATTTTAGATCAATAATCGATTCAATTGTAATCAATCTAAGGTAACGAACATTTATTCCAATTTTAAATCCAATTATGAAATGTCACGTAGTTACTGAAACTTGGAGACGAGGCAAATCCAATTACTTTAGTTTGTTAAATTTTAGAGGGTATAAAATTATACACTCTATCTACCTAATAAATCTAGCAAGCTACGCACCTATAAATAAATCTATTTTTAACGTAACTCAGAATTATATAATTTATATATATATATTAATAAAGTAACTCCTAATTTCTGGAAGAAACTTAGCTATAAGGTCGCCTTTTGCGCATTTCCATATAAAGAACTATCATCATAATATAAAGAACTATATAATCAAAGTGTAATCCATATGAAATCACTTAACAGACATGCTTAAAAACGTGATCGTATTTTCAATTCCTGTCTATCTACGACCAGCAAATATGCCAAAAAGACTCAAATTCTGTATGAAAAATTGTTTTTGTCTAGAGATTTTATTAAAAATCAATAACCTCAACTTCTTTCAGAAATTCTTCCTGAGGTGATAGCGACTTCTTGTTCCAAGTGTACTCCAATTCAGAGAAGTCACGTGAGAAAGATTGTGAAGGCTCTCGGTGAGAAGAAACCTGATGAATTCAAAGTATTCAGAGCCAAGTACGATCCCAAGGGCGAGTATGAAGCAGCTTTTACAGCATTCTTAATCGGAACCGACTAAACCAACGATATAAACTAAATTACCAGAAAAGAAGCAATTGATAATGGATTACTGATTTTAAAAACTATGTGGAGCATTACCTAAGTTATATATACCTAAGTTATATTAATAAATTGCAAAACTTAATTATGCAGTATTATTTCTATATACCTACACAAAAATAAATAATTCTGAATTCCTATTCAGAATATATCATATCATAGAACTTAATATCTAGGTATTATACCCACTTGGACGCCTGAAGAAAACTGTAGAGCATTACTTTACACTGTATAATTGTAACATCATGATATATTTCGTTCTTTCTCTCATTAATATAGAGGTAGAAAAAACAGCATCACTCTTTTTCTCTAAATTGTGCCTTATGTCAAATTTGATCACCTAAACGCTACAATATAGGGTTCTGACTTCACGCGTTTTAGTATTTACCAACTATCAATTAAAATAAAATTAAAATAAAATTAAAAAACTAACCTCTACTGTTTTTATTTCCAGGAATAACTACGTAATCTATTCAATTTTTACTACTTATTCGACATGATACATAGGTATCATATCGAATATCTTACAATGTTATCCCTAGTATGTAGGTTTCGTTTTTCTTTATCATCCTATTAGTGTCTTTTTTCTTCCACCATGTGGTTTTCTGCATAATAATAATAATAATAACGGCGTCGGGACGTGACGACCCCATCGCTCACTGGATTTCCAGTGTAGTCAGTCAACGCAGGGCAGCTTGTGGCGAGTTGATGGTGAGTGGCGACACCACGGACCCTACCTCCAAGGGGACCATACACACATGCGCTTACACACACACATACACACAGTTTCACACCCCCCGCCTCTGTCTTGCCTTAACCGGCCGGCCAGAGTGGAGTCGCAAGAGCAGAACATACGCTCCAGGGTGGAAGTGTATTGCACGTAATGGCTTAATAATGGGGAAACCCGCTCTCGGGGGTAAGCCCCGTGATGGTAAAACCGAAGCCGCACCTCTCGACACCCTCAGCTGCTCACATTGTGTTGCGCCCTGGCCGCATCTTTGTGGCTAGTTAGGGTGCCCACAGACAGTGTAGCCAACGAGCAGCAAGTCACCATCTACCAGGCTTAAATTGTTGTGAGAGATTTTTAGGTGGATGTCCGTATCTCACTCCATAACCAAGTTATCCGTCCACTAACATCCCATCCACATAACCCAAACCAAGCAAATCCCTCCCTGGCAATAGTTCACCAGCTATGGTGGACTGTCCGTTAGTGCATCTCAATGGTATATTAAAGGATAGACCTCCATAGATGCAGCCATCTCACTTTTTAGATAAAAAGGTACTAAAAGGCCTCTTCATGTTGGCTTTGGCCCCATAAACGCCTCAAAGGACCGGGTCCCCATGGACCCGTGGCTGAAAAGCGTACCGACATAATAATAATAATTGCACCAAAACCCTAGAAAGAGAAAATACAAAACAATACAAATAAGGTGTACAATAGGCATATATATACATTGCATAGAACAAGACCACTCCAGATCCCTCCGGGGTATGTTAGACCGGGTGTCTGGATGTCCAAGGGGTCAATAAATGTAGATGCAAGAAAAACTAAAAGTCATAGGCGACTAACTGACTTACAAACAAGTAGTGCAACAACTCTGTTCCGTAGGAAGGTTGACGTAGGCTGCTGCCCGTAAAAAAAAATGTGCAAATACGTTCCAAGGATATTGACTTCAAGAAGGAGGCCGGTAAAACCACAGCCAAATCGTTTTATAGGTTAAGGATTTTCGTTTTCCACTTTGCAAGGTCTTTGGCATCTTTTAGCGACCTTTGGTATGCATATCGTTTATGGAGAGAAAAAACCTGAATAGCACAAAACCCTTTGCGCTCGAAGGGCTAGGAGTCAGCATAGCTAAAGGTTCAATCAGGAACGCGCTAAGATAAAGAAGACTCTTAAAATGGCTGTGATAATTCTTACTATACTATAGAACGTTAGAGATCATCTAGAGTTTTAACCCAGAGAGGGTCCAAATAAGCGATCCATGACGTAAAACCAGTGGGGTATAACGAGCGACGATTGCGCCGCCAGATTATGTGACGCCATTGCACAATTCGCGGGTTACGTCAGGCGCAGGCGATCAGCAACAAACGTTCAGGCTGGCGCAATGCACGCCTGCCTGACACCAAAACACGAATGCAATGCAACACCAGCAGCGACCCACCTCCACCCATCATTAATGGCTAATCTATTCCTTAAATCATGCTAACAAGATCAAACAAGGTCTAGGTAGCCTTAGCACTATTTGATAAGAAAGGACTGTTGATGTAGTCAGATTTAAGAGGACTCAGAATCCGAACTGGTAATTTATGTAGGTACGTTTCTAATTTATTTAATTACAAGCGTAATCTTATTCTTTTCCTGACTCTTAAATTTAAAGAGTAGCCCATAATAGATAAAATATTCTTAAATTTAGCTAGGAAATACCACTGCTGAAATTAGGATATTTTTATTGGGCATGGTACTTTAGAATAACAACATCATATGTTACTCTTACAATATTTCTTATGGATCAAAAAGTCTTGATAATTATAAAAAATAAAATAGCATTCCTTATATTATATCAAACATTTATTACAATAAAAATCAGTCGACGCAATGTCATTCAATACAAACAACACTCAACAACACTTTGTAACCCAATGATAACCTAGCTCATGATTGTATCTATAATAAATAATGTCATTATCCGTGATCACTGGAATATTAAAACTAATGGAGATGCCGAGGGAGCTTCTGACCTTGAATTATTATAGAGAGCAATGATCGCTTATTAACATAAATACTTGATTTTAAAGGCTGTGCCTAATCTTATCTAAAGTCTGTCCAGGATTGTCATTGAAGTAATTTTACAAGCAGGTATTTTGATATGGCGTATTAAAGTTTTTGGTAAGAAAGTACCTTTGTGCTATTTATATTGTTTAAACTTTAGTCTCATATAACTCGTACAATGCTACTATTTCATCAAAATGCAACTGACCATATTAGACTATACCTAGCCTGTTGGTCTAGCAATTACTCAGATAAAAATTACAGTTTAGGTTACAGGAATCCTGGACAGACTTTGAAATCGGTGGTTGAGAAAACATGGGCATTCTCTGCCATAGTACAGATTTGAAAGAAAATACTGTTAGAAAAGTCTGTTTGTCCTTATAACCAAACAATCTTGAAATTATACTGTCAATGTGTGATACATCGACATTTTATCTTCAAAATTGTTTTGGATGAGTAAATAGTAAATTAGGTCAAGAATTTTAGAACAAAATAACTGAACCGATTCATAGACTCTACAAAAATATTATCTCATAAATCAGTGCAGCTAAACATAACTACGGCGGCGCAAACACAAAAAGATTTTTTTGCGAGGCGTTTAAAATATTCCTTTTGAAGATTGATTTAGATTACCTTAATTAAGACTATTCTAAGAGCTGCTTAGCTTCCCTGGATGAATTTGTCGAAGTTGTCGCGGTGCTTGCCAGACGGGTCGTTTTTCTTCACCAGCTCATCCCATTGCTTGGGGTGCTTCTGCTGGATGGCCTTGATAACCTTTCGGATGTTGACCTTCTGCTTCTCTGAGCATTTGCCACAAACAGTTTCGACCGCTTCGGGCAAAGTTTCTGGAAATTAAATAAAATTACCGTTATATATTTTTCAAATAGCTATAACTATACTAATGCTATAAATAGAAAAGATTTAATTGTTTTGTTCGTTATGGATAAACTCAAAAACGACTTATCGGATTTATAAAATTCTTTATACATACATACATCACGCCTGTTTCCACTGTATATAAAATTCTTTCACCAGAAAGCTACATTTGTTTTAATTTTTAAATTTAATTTAATACTCTTTATTGTTCTAAAGTAAAACAAACTTTTGACAAATGGCGGACTTAATCCTAAGAGCATTTTCTCCCATTTATCGGCATTTATTTTTTATCCTTCAAAACGCTGGCAATGCCGCGTAAAAACAGATAGGTATTTATTAACAATTCAATAACAGTATTTTAAAAAATGGTTAAGGAAATCATTTTTTTTATAATTATAATCAGCAATTTAAATAAACATAAAAAAAATTGTTCACAAAATGTCAGTAGAGCACCATTAGTAGAGTGGGGGTGTATTTCCTGTAGGTTCCTCTACGTTTTCTCCGTTTCAAAAAGATCTTAACAGTTAATTATAAGAGAATGCGTTCTGAACTTCTCCAAATATGCTAATCTATACTAATATTATAAAGCTGAAGAGTTTGTTTGTTTGTTTGTTTAAACGCGCTAATCTCCGAAACTACTGGTTCAAATTGAATAATCCTGAATAAAATGTTCCCAATTTGCGCTATCATCTTAATCCTTTGTGTGTTTTGCCTCAAGTTTTGTGATCGTATGAGATAAAACAAATATAACTACGACAACTTTTTTTTACCTAACAACTCTACTCTTTATGCAATTGACTCAGCTTTATCACATTATGTATGATGCAATAATATTTAAGGAAAACATTAGCCAGACAGTCAAAACAACAAAAAGTAGTTAAACAAGTTCACAAGTTGCCCCAACTTTGCCTTCCGAAACTGCCTTGACCTCGTCCCCTCTATCAAGTGCCTTTTAAAGGACGGCTTTATTTTATCCTGCGCTGTGTAATATGCAATTATTATGTAGAAGCAGACACTGTAGTTAAGATGTAGCACCATGGCCACAGAATGTCATTATGATGATAGAAATAGTTAGAAAATACATAAACGTTATTATTATCACCATCATTAGGGCTTTTGTAGTCCCCACTGCAAGGAGCACGACCTTCTCTGTACTACCTGAGTCATATCAATATTAGCCAGAGTATTTGGAGAGGTCTCATTTATGTTTATATGCTTTGTTTAGCTTGTGTTTCTTAAGTCACCTTCTACGACATCTACGGGAAGGCTTGGAATGGTCCTGTTCTACTCTGCCGGGAACCACACGGCTTTATAATTGGACAAATTTTTTGAAGTAAGAAAATTTAATGACTATAACAATCTCACCTAATAAATAATTTAACGTTACAATCTTTGATTAACAATACAACTAGATAACCTACAAAATCAAAGCAAAATTCTGACCGCTTGAATATCAAAATTCACTGTGAAGTCAACCTTATTACACTTAGTATACAGTAATTTTCTCCTTGACTGAACTACTAAATAAGAGCTCACCGCCAGGAGTGCGCTCTTATTTTGCGAGCCATATTTTAGCACCGACCCGACATCTAGTTGTATTGTTGATCGAAGAAGTGCCAACATCGATATGATTATTTGAAATATAACCGCCATATTCATAATAAATCTGCCTTCCTTATTCAGTGATGTAGTAAGTATGCTCCCAATTTAAAAAGAGGGAATTTGGCAGAAAATCAGCGTATTTAAAATCGGCACTATTGTACTATATAACAAAATTAAGGAGTTCGTAGATTTTTAATCAGTATTTATCGGCTTGAGTTTGATAACGCTTTTAAATGTTTTTGTGACGTTATAAAGATTTAACGTCGAGTCTGTACCTAATGTAACAACATTTAACTAATATGTATGTAGGTACCTACTTATTTGCTTGGACTTTGGTCAAGCGTCGCTTTGAAGTTACTTTATCCTTGGATGTTAAAAGCATGACGTGATAATTAGTTAACAAATATTTGTGGTAACTTTAGTAATAGGAATCCCATAATCATTATGTAACATTTTATTATACGTACTCTCATATATAACGTCTAACTAAATATACTGAAACTATTTTAAGGGCGAATTCAGTCCATGGTGCTGACCAACTTTCCCCAAGGAACATATATCGAAATATGAAAAATATTTTTTGACTTTTCATACAAACTCTAATCAGCTGATCGCTCAACTTGTATGGAAGATCCAAAATTATTTTTTATATTTCGATATATGTTCCTTGGGAAAAGTTGTTCAGTATCACGGACTGAATCCACCCTTAAAATAGTTTCAGTATATTTTGTTAGACGTTATATATGTGAGTACGTATAATAAAATGTTACATAATTATTATGGGATTCCTATTACAAAAGTTATATAAAGCTTCTATAAATTTATGAGATAAGTATAAAAACTTTTGGAATATTTAAAAAAAACTTTCAATCGGTAAGTTTTTTTTTAATTATTTTATTTATTATTGTCTACGTAGGTATCTACTCGTATGTTCTGTATGAAAACGTTTCTTTGTGCATCCTGTGCCAAACTTTTGGCAACAATCTATTGATCGAGACTTTTTAGTTGTCTAGGTTATATTTCTATAAAAAATATACCTACTGAAACTATTTTAAGGGCGAATTCAGTACATTATACTGAACAACTTTCCCCTAGGAATTATAGGAACATATATCGAAATATAAGTTGACCGAGCAGCTGATCCGAGTTTGTATGAAAAACAAAAATTATTATGGACTGAATGCACCTTTAAAATAGTTTTAGTATATTTTGCTAGACGTTATATTATATGACATAAAGTAAATACCTATATTTTAAATGCAAATTATTAAGTATGTCAAAATTTTTGAAATTAACCGCCTGTCACATTTTCATCCTTCAAAAAGTAGACCAGGTATTTACGAGTAGCTTAGGAGGATTTTGCACTTGTACCTAAAAAATTACAATCAGAAAATGAGTCATATACTTACAACGTTACTTTTAAAACACCTGCAACCTTTTTGGAGCAACTTCAGCCCGTGATATTGAACCACTTTCCATAAAATATTTATCAAAAATCGATTAAAAAATTTCGTCCTCCCATACAAAATCCATTTGGTTAAGCGCCCATTTGTATGGAAAGCCGACATTTTAGCTTGCCGACTTGCTCCAAAAAGGTGGCAGATGTTTTTAAAGTAACTCTGTATATGCTGCCTTATTATTTAGGTACCTATTTAGAAGGATCGGGCAGGTTAACGCCCGGAATCCCTTGACCGACTTCTCGAACTGGCGTGAGTCAATTAGTAGCTGAGACATTCTAAGATTTTTTTCCTTTCGACCCGATTAGTCTTTATTTGGAAGTATTATAAAATACCTAAAGTTACATATGAGATATGGTAACATTACATAGAATATAAAATTGACTGTTTTACTCACTTTTAAAGTCGGCTCCCTCGGGCGTACATCTTCCCTTGTCCAGGAAACAATTGACATAAGCCTTCAGTAGTCTGTCGTTGGTGATCAAGGTATCTACATCAAAGTTGTCGTATTTGGAGTTGTACTTGTCAGCCGCAAACGCAGCGATGAAAAGGCACGCGAAAACTATAAAGCCTCTCATTTTGTTACTCTGGAAATAGAAAATAATAATATAGATAAGTTTTCTCGTTCACTTACGAACGCACCACGACGCAATATGTGGTTGAGTATCGGAGAACATATGCGGCAAATCCCCATGGACGGTTTAGGTGTGAACAGAATTTAAATAAGCCTACTAATATTCAATTATTAATTAAATAGTCAAATATCAAATTGATTTTTATTTAATTTTTGTATATATCTTTGTTTAATATGCGTAAATAACGTCTTGAATTAATCTTACTAGGGATCTCCGAATGTTACAAATGCAAGTGTCTCTATTTTGTAATTTTTTTAATAAATATCGTATAAATTTGTTACACTTGCCATAATTTTGTGATAGACTATCACAGAATTATAGCAAGTTTCCGATGGACGTTGACGTGAGCAAAAGCTAGTAGGTAATCTTTTTATATGATTATGTTTCCATTTGTAAAATGGATAAATTTAATTTTATCATTATTTAAATAAATGATTATTTAAATCCAGCATCAGGAATAACTTATATCACTCTTAGAATAACACTCAGATATTCTCACAAAAATCGTCCTAGAACACACCAATTAATTTGACACAGATTGCAGTCAAATGCAGTTCGTTCACCCACCTTTTACTCTCTATAATGGGCCCAAAGAACTAGCATTGGCAGAAAGCGACAGTGGTTTATATTGACGACGGTATACCCACTACCTTCACAAACACGCAGGTCAGCAATGACATTCGAACATTCAAAAATAAACCTTCGGTTCATAAGGTTACGAACTGTTGTCGTTTCGGGTGGTTTGTATATTTGAACCCTTTGTCCATTGTTGGTGAAATGTCGCGAGGCAAAACATATCATATATTGCTGCATGTTACCAGGAAACTTGAGCAATTCTGGGCACTACGTTACCTGAGTGAGGAAAATGGTTAAACCAAATGGGTTTTTTCAGGAAGTAAATGCACTGTGCACAGCCTTCAGGTGATGCTATGTTTTAATATGGAAAATAACAATTTTTGATGTTGATTTCAAGGAACTTAAAACGACTGCCAAACTGTCATTTTTGGCAGTTAATTACGTTTTGGAGACCCATATCTTTGATCACTTCGAAAGGACTACTTACTGAACCTTTTTAATCTTATTTTTAAAGAATCGTTCATTTCTTATTTTGAACCATTTTGATAAGAAAACAGTTAAACCACTTTTGATAGCGCTGTAAAGCCGATATCAAGTTTTCAATCATCGAAATCATGATGCAGCAATTTTAAAAAAAAAATTATAAATTTATGACTCGGCTTTGAATTACAACTTACAAAGAAAAGCTAAGAGCCTATTGTCTTGATCAACACTTCCATTTTGGATTGGAATACCATAGTGTTCGGTATGGTCATGAATTTATTAGTTTCGAGAGTCAGACAAACACTGTGTGGTACCTAATAAAACGTTAGCAAAAGTAATAAGACGATTTTTATAACATACAAAGTTTCCAGAATAGCACAAAGACTCAGCTAACATGTTTTATTTTTGTATTATATCATATTCATTATTTTAATGCGTCCAAATACAAGTATTTTCGAAATCTTAGGTTGCCAAACCATACCAGTTTTATACTACCAGGCTTTTTCTTAATTATTTCAGCCGCCTGACCGTCCACTGCTACTCATAGTTTTACATACTTACGTACTAATCACTTCCTTATCCCGTAGAGGGTAAACAATGCCTAAGAAAAGTCATCAAAATAGTGACGGGTTATTGCCTATTCAAGTGATTCAGCCTTACATAGTCCGCCTCGAAGTATTTTCAAAAAGACCTATCAATAGCTTTTACTTGTGATCATTATCAATTTATATTTACCTTTATTTGTAAATTGTATAAGATAGTAAGCCCAATGATAAATGTTAAAGCAATTTTTTTTCTATTTAATTTTATACAATGTGCCGCTTAAGCAAAGGCCATATAAAAGAATTGGTCTAATGAATGATGGATTTGTAGACCTGTCCCTTTAACCCAACCGGCATTTTGGCCACAGATGGTCACAGATGACAACGGTCACCTCCTGCCACTTTGCCCACGCGGCACATATACGGGCCTTGACGTCGACATCGATGTCTCCAGACGTGTGCAGTACAGATCCCCAGTATTTTAACTGGTCCATACGTTTGACCAAGTCTTCTCACCTCATTTCATAGCCCATAACCCTTACATTTTTAGGGTTCCGTAGCCAAATGGCAAAAAACATGTCATGTCTGTCTGTCTGTCTGTCCGTCCGTATGTCACAGCCACTTTTTTCCGATACTATAAGAACTATACTGTTGAATAAGAATAAGAGAATGATAAAACTAAAAAAAATATATAATGTACATTACCATGCAAACTTTCACCGAAAATTAGTTTGAACGAGATCTAGTAATTAGTTTTTTTTAATACGTAATAAATCGTAAACCACAATTTACCTTTCATTATCAATCAAAGTTACAACGAACTACAAGAACTTTTATATTATGTTACTTGCTGCTACGGAACCCTTCATGGGCGAGACCGACTCGCACTTGGCTGCTTTTTTAATATATCCTTCTTCTGCCGAAACCTTTTCAAGAGTACACCAAGAATGGGTCTTGGCAGGAGCGACAGATAATATTAACTTCTCCAGAGGGCCTCAACGTGTTGATCTGTATCTCCACGCAAGCCTCCCAAAGGACCAGCGTGAAAAGACCCGTGATTCCAGGAAAAATAAAAAATAAAAATAAATAAATATATGTACTCGTATAGAGCATATCATATCACACAGATTGAGCTAACCCCAAAGTAAATTTTTAATCTTGTGCTTTGGGATACTAATTCAACGATACTATGTTTTATGGTAAATACATACATATATAGATAAACATTCAAGACCCAAGACAATTTTGAAAAAGCCATTTTCCTACCCTGGCTAGGGATCGAACCCAGAACCAAATAATAAAAGCAGTCCATAAATTTAAGGTAAAAAATATATTTCGTGCATGAGCCCATAGCGAAGTGGATTCATGCGTAATGCTAGTGTAAATATCTCCAGTGTGCTAATTAGTAGAAACATAGACATTAAATATATTATTGTAGGTAAAGTCAAGTTTAAGTTCCGTAACTAATTCTCAGAAATAACATTAAGACCACACACGGTGTACAGTGCTGCCCCATTTGAAATAAATTATTTGTAAGAAAACGGGGATATCATTTAAAATTTTAAGCTACTAAAACCTAGATAACCCTTCAAACTATTTTTTAAACCACTGTTCACAGTTTAAAGTCAGAACATTAAGCTTTAGTTTGCGCTTTTGCCAAAAGTGGCCGTTTTTCGCAAAAATGCAAACTAAAGCTTAACGTTCTCACTTTAAACTGATAATAGTGGTTCATAAAATAGTTTGAAGGGTTATCTAGGTTTTAGTAGCTTAAAATTTTAAATGATATCTCCGTTTTCTTACAAATAATTTATTTCAAATGGGGGCAGCACTGGCTGGACACCGTGTATCGTCTTAATTGTATAAGTCCACAGGAACACAATAAAACTTAACTATTAGGTAGAGTGGCTTAGCGATGCGCGCGTTTTTTTTTGTGATTTAACATAGCACGATATGTTGAGCTGTTTCAAACAAGAAAATATACATAATGAGGAGCTCGGTGGCCCTGTGGGAATACGCATTGCTAGCGCTTTCACAAATTAAGCAACCCCGGGCGTGATCCAAACTTGGATGGGTGATCACAAGTGGCATAGAATTTTGTCGAGATCCTTCGTGCTTCGGAAGGCACGTAAAGCCGTTGGATCCGGTTGTCATCGTTATATGGCAGTTGTTAACCTTTGTCAGATGCCTTTAGGCAGCTTGAAAAATCTGACACCAATGTTGGCCACTTACACACATGAAAAACAAACAACCGTTGATCCTAGTGCTAAAGGTACATGAGATGCCTTAGAACCATACACGAGTCAAAACTCGTGTCTAGCGGTTTTTCTTTCATATGTATATTTTATGTTAGCCATATAATGTCATCATCATCATCATCAGGTCTTTTATAGTCTCCACTGCAGAGGCACGACCCTCTCTGTACTACCACAGCCATATATTAGCCAGAGCAGTCAGAGTATTTAGCCTACACTCCCCACGCTGGACAGACGGATTGGAGAGTCTCATTGATGTTTCCTCTAAAACTATGAAGATTCACGCATTGCGCATTAACAATGTCTTTTACGAGTAACGTATGATGCGACCATTGGGTTATTAAAAATAATGCAAAGTCAAAAACGATTACACAAAAAACTCATTTTAATTTAGGCAGTAGCGACGGCTGTCTCCAAAGCCAGGCTGTATTTGCCGTGGGGGTCGTAGGTCTTCTTGAACTCCTGGTACTCGTTGGGCAGCTTCTGCTTCAAGCCCTCAATGTACTTTTTCAAGATATGCTTCTGAGCCTGTGTACATCTTGCGCAGGCCTGCTCGTATGCTTCTTTCAAGTCCTCTGAAAACAACAAAAAACATGAGTAAGTATATCGTAAGTACGAATGTCTTTCCATTTTACAGAATTTTACACATATACAGTAAAAAAATCTGCTGTCATTTACATGTCATATTTTATTTTATTTTTATTATTATTCACTTATTCAAACCTATGCTGTTGTGGTGTTATGACTTCATACGGCCATTTAAATACCCAATACTTATATAATTTTACAAATTTATTGCGGTTTTTATGTACTTGTCATTGTCAAACATTTGTTTACGATCTGCGCTAATGCTGTACTCTGGCGGCAGAAGATTGCAGTTATATCTCATATTAAACGATATTTTTTTAAGTACTAAGTAGTCAAATGGCTGACTGAGCAAATTTTAACTAAATTCATTTATTAAAATAAAAAAAAGTAAAAAAAGTGATACGTGAAAAATATGAGAGCAAATTCTGAGAGGCGTTATATCAGCCGCGGTTAAATCAGTAATAATTCTAAACGACGCAACTATTATAATAACATGAGTTAACGTAGTGTCAGACTCAATCCTTGGTAAGTTCAAACCTGACACTACTAAACCTAAATTCTTAATGGCTAACCCACAGGTCAACTTAATAATAACTGAAGCCCCGATCTGAGTAATGATTTATTTAATAAGTACCTACTTAAACACGTAGGAGGTAAATCGTTGTTTACAGTTCCGGGTTTCATACAATTAGAATACAACTTAGTATGTATTGTATGTTTTGTACAATGCAAATCTAGAGATTTGAGGGCAACAACTAAGGACACTTATAAGTCAATTGCTAAATATAGTTGACTAGCTTTTGCCCGCGGCTTCGCTCGCGTCCTTTCTTAGCGGATGCCTACGTCATAACATCTACCTGCATGCCAAATTTCAGCCCGATCCGTCCAGTGGTTTGGGCTGTACGTTGATAGATCACTATGTCAGTCAGTCAGTCAGTCACCTTTGAGTTATATCTATATAGATTAATCACAAAGGTGAAATTAAGGTACCAAGTTCAAGTAGGTTATTGTACTAAGTGTACAATAAAAACAAACAAGTACCTACTTACTTTGCATGTAACATTGTAAAAGAAAATGTTAACGTAAAATCTTTGTCTATCGAGTCGATCACTCTTCATATCAAAAATGACCTAGTACGTACAAATTTTTGGACTTAGGTGGCGAAGGTCAAACGGCGGTCGCTTTGTGTAAAAACTAGTAACTTCTTCATAATCACCTAGGGATCCCGGGCTCTGAAGCGTTACTGCTGATCATACAACCAAGAATACGCTCGGATGATAATGATGACATGATGACGTACATATTTAGACAATACCTAAAATCCATGTAAGTAACGGCCAGGCCACACATTTTGATTAAGATGTAAGGTTTCTATAGAAATTAAGACTATAAAAAGTTTCTATAGAATTCACGCAGAACTCTAAGCATAAGTTATGATGAGAGTTAGTGAGTGAGTGTTAGGTTAGGGCGTGTAGAGTCATGAGCTTGGCTCTCAATGAGATCTGATAACTTTTTAGAGTGCAAGTAATGGGCATTCGGCCTCGAGTGGCATTGAAACTTTACTTCTACTACTACTACACTATCACATCTTTATCCCTAAAGGGGCAGACAGAGCTCAGGGCGGCAAGGCCCATGCCTCTTTTAGCATTAAAACTTTACATGAAAATGTTTTTGGAGTATATTCCAGTAGCTACTTTAATTTTAATTTAATGCCGGCAAAATTCATATTTAATAAAATTTATATTAAATGATAGGCAAATATAAATAAAGTAAGCAATATTTATAAAAACTTCCTATATTTTTTTTTAAACTTTGTTAGCTTGTTATAAAGAAGGATTATTACAAAAATATTGAAGAACTGTCTTTTTAGGCTGATAATATTAAAAGCATCGGAGAAAGTGAGCACAATGATCATGACACAGATACAGAATAGTCATAAGTTGAATATGAAGTAAAAATTTCTTAAATTTGACCTGAAAATTATTTTTATTACTTAGCCCGAAAACCAAAAGTCTAAGCTACAAAAAGACGTGTTTTGCCTGCACGAAAATTTGATGGACGGAATTAATTTTTACTTTTTGTTTATCACGCATAGATTTGTGCATTTGATGAAGATTAAGTATGTATATTTTCTTTTAAATATTTTTTAAAGAATTATTTTTAGTATTTTTCTCGAAATGGTGCATGTAGTGCCTTTTAATGAAACACCTTCATCTGTTATCGTGGTTTAAGCACGTAGGAAACACGTAGTTAAGCCTAAAACTGACGTCAAAGTTTTGGTGAAGTCGAGAAATAACAATTTTATTATCAAAGTAACACTGCGAAACACATATAAAAACATATTACGTCTATAAGCTTGCACAATAAATAAAGAGTGTCTCTGTATTGTAAATATCCCGGAAAGGGTTAGGTATTGGAAGTTCCTTGAAAACGTACCTACGAGTACTTATATAAAACATTTCATACTTATTTTTCCAACTTTGAGATGTTATACCGACTCTCTAAGAACACCTATCTTTCTCAATCATGTTAGTTCAAAATATTTAACTTACCTAAGTACATCGATAAAAACCATTGTCAAAAAGAGAGCGGATTGAATGAGATAAATGATTTTGAATTTCGAAGAATTTTGAAGAAGGTCGCATATTGAAACAATAAAAACAAAATTAACATGTCTAACAGGAGCTTTAAGGAAAATTGCCGAATGTTTGCCGCTTAAAGTTCGATATACAATATATAACTCATTAGTAAAACCACATTGGGAAAATTTAATCGAAGTTTGGGGCACAGCTGCAAAAACTAATCTTAAAATTATACAAATACCACAGAACAAATTAATTAAATCTCTTTTCCAGTATCACTATTCTATACCAACATCAAAAATATTTACTGAAACAAAACTTTTAAACATTAAACAAATATATACTTACAACACATGTATATTAATACGCAATATTATAAACAAGGACATACATACACAAATAACTTTTACCAAGAGAAAGCAAGTCTGTAATCGAATACTACGAAGCGCTAATAACATTCATCTACGCCCTCCAAGGACTACTCGTAACTATGGCAAAAAAAATATACTTTACGAAGGTGCTCAAATATTCAACAAACTCCCAAATTGTATCAAAGACACAAAATCTATGTATCAGTTTAAAAAAGTGCTTAAAAGTCATATAATAAAAAATATACAATATAGTTTATATATACATTTTACCACTAACATAAAATACTATAAAATACAAAACATAAATAGTAATAAAAATTACATTACTACTAGGAAAATACTGCACTTATGTGCATTTATTTTAATTATATTCCTTAAATAAAGAAACCCAAAAACTACTATAATAACAAAAAAAAAACTAAAACCAACTAATAAATAATAAAGTATCTGTTACACTACACACTAACAAAATTAAATACATATTTTAAAGAAAAATCAAAAATGTAAAAACTTACACTGTGTAAACTAAACTTACACACCACATCCAGTGAACGCTAATCCCTTGTACGTGTTCCGTGTTGTTTACGTACTTACCTTACAAGCAATTATCAACTAGCCTCGCAGTTTGGTCGGTGGCAGCTCGCGCTTGGTGTTTATGTTATGAGTTTTGTGATGCCTACCTACATTCACCGATTTTTTTTATAAAGTGTATTAATTATGTGTAGACTCACCTAAGTGAATACCTATGTAATTCTTGTAAGCTAATAAATAAATTCTTTAAACCCAAGAATAAACTGGCCAAGTGCGTGTCGGGCAAAGTAGAGTTTCGAAATGGGTCACTGAATCGAAAAATTCTGTGTCTGCAAAATCTCAATGTTTTTTAAAGACCTATCAAACGATATATTATAAGATATATATATTTAGAAGATATTTTTTTCACGTGTACCCCATTGTTAGGGGTCACAAAAATGGGGTACAGTGTACACGCAAAAAAAAAATGTTCTCCAATTTTTAAACAGGGGCTCTAAAAAATTACCACTTTGTCAGCAAAAAATATTATGTAAATACTTTTAAGCTATCGCGTTGCATTATTATTAAATTAATGCATATGGGAATTAACGCGAAACGTACCTTTTTTTATTTATTTTGCATTGCAGAACATCTACTCGAAGCAGGCGCTAATCACTGGATTGAATTTCATCGTACGCAAGTTCTCGCTTGCGATTGCCACTATCGCACTAGGATGGTACGTGAGGCGATTGAAATTAAGAAACATCCTTACAATTTCAACCGAGAAAATGGCCTTAAATTGTCAGCAGTGTGGAATCCAGTGATTAACAAAACACAACCCCGGTTTGGTGCACAATCGGTTAACCACCAGAATACGGTTGCGTTACGGAATAGGGACACTGTGAGTGTGGTGTGTGACGGTACTTGGAGAATGAACAATATGACGGTGGACGAAGATCACACCGGGCAGGGGGAGGCGTAGGCGTCATCGCTGCTTCAGTCAAGCTGGGACCACGTTCGGTGAAACCCGAACGAAACATCAGCAAAATAAATAAAAAAAGGTACGTTTCGCGTTAATTCTCGTATGCATTAATTTAATAATATTATGTACCCTTGCAAAATTACAGGTTTCTAGTTCAGACGGCTTATCGGATACCTGCGCCACCCTACGTAGTGAGCGACACGCGCGGTGGCAGAGGTATCTAATTAACCGTCTGTACTAACAGTCTCTGAGCTAAGCCGCGGACAGACACACATACTGAAACTATAAAAGATCTGTCTAGGAACTCTAAAAACGAAAAAAGGCACTACTTGTTAGTTAAATTAGCACTGTCGTCTAAATCACTTTTAGTGCTTTCCTCGTCAGACAAAAAGGCCTTGCAGAAAAATAAAAACTACATACTTTTGAAATCGCTGGCAATCTCGTCACAGTCGGTGTTGCGGATGAAGCAGTTGGTGTACTTCTGCAGAGCGACGTCATCTTTCACCAGGCCTTCGACGTCGAAGTTGTCGTTGCTTGGCTCGTAGGTCTGGGCGACGGCTAACGCCACCAAAGAGCAGAAGACGAGAACAGTCTTCATTTTAATGAGAATCTGTAGAAAAAATAGTACATAGCCTTATTCAAGTCACGGGGTACAGTGTACATTGCAACCATTGACATAGAAATTGGTCAGATTTAATTTATCATTGTGTTTGTTTGTTGTAAAAACGTTGAAGTACTTATTCAGAAACTAGGCCGATACAGTAATTTTTCACGTCTTACTTTTACATGAGAGCCAGGCTCTTGTCGATGTCATTGTATAGAAAGATACGCACACAATGACGATTTTTGGCAGATATCGTGGAGTGGTTTCAATTGCTGTTTTTTTCACGTCAGATGATAAATATTACCTACACAATTTGTAAATGAGCTATCTAGTAGTCAGACGCCATTACTGGATCTGCATTTTGGTTAGTAATTATATTATCTTTGATTTTGGTTAATAGGTATATAGCATGAATAATGTCACATCTTGCTTTCTTGCAATTGGTCTGACGACCTTAGGTTGTAGGGAGACGCTAAATACAAGCTGAATATCTGTCCAGCCAGTCCACTCAACTCTGGGCAAAAGGAGAGCATTTTCCTTCAGGGTGATATTATGACAAGGAAATATTACGATTTTATTATAGGTCCAACAAGTTAAGTTTTATGCGGTAGCATAGGTCTTACATAATTTTCTATTAACATGTTTTTTAGGTATATATTTTTCTCCTGGATGTATGTTTGCTAAAATAATATAAAAAGAAGTTTAACTAACTGTTCAACTTTACAAAATAAATGTATAGTAAATACCTACTAACGTACCGCGTGACGCAAGTGCAGGCAGTGCATTATGTTATATTTAGTTCAAAGTATATTTAAATAAATATAACATTGAATATTTATATTATATTCTCAATAAAAAGAAATATCAATTATAAATGATAATAAAATTTTGCTATGCTAGGGTAAATGGATAATAAGTATTATCAAAATTTTGCTTTACCGAAAAGGGCTAATAAGAAGGCTGTATTTTAATTTATAAGACCACATTGTACTCTTAATTAGCAAATAAATAATTTGAAATTGAAAATGTATACTTAACTATAAAGTGGATACTTACTTAAAATATTATAAAGTACTTATTCGCAAAAACTTACAATAATTACCCCGGTGCTATATAATGTTTGAGATACCGCAATACAAATTATTCGAACCGAACAAGACCTCTCCTTTTATACAAAGTCCTGATCTGACAAGGTTATACTTCTACACTACTCTTTGAATAGTCATAAAGAGTAGTGTCACGTATCAATCTACTGAAAATATTTTGATAGGTACTAACTAGTATGTAGGTACCTACGTGACCGGTTAGTAAATTATATGGTAAAGTATTTTTTACGATTTATTTTAGGTATAACTATTTATATTTATTTTTTTGTATTTGCTTTATTGTTATGTGTTCATCTCAATTCATTTTAGGATGAGCTTGAACGTGCATTGTTTAAATATGAGTTGTCGGCAGTTTTTTTTACTACTTGACAATATATTAGTACCTACCTAAGTATATTCAGTTACACAAAGGTGTGACATGCATACACAGGCGATTTTTTACTAATTTCCATGTGAATCTTATTTCGTTTCGCAAGTATTTAAACAAATTAAAAAAGCGGCCAAGTGCGAGTCGGACTCGCCCATGAAGGGTTCCGTAGCAGAAAGTAACATACATAATTATAAAAGTTCTAAAGGTAAATTGCGGTTTACGATTTATACCCCACACGTTGGAGTTAGTTTAATTTAATTTTTTATATTCACTTTTCGTTGTATGGGACCCCTCCCAAAAAAAAAGGGCTGAAAAAAAAACATTTTTTCATAATTTTGAAAATCAACTTTTGGAACTTCAATATCTATCTCTCCACCAATTTTCGTGACAATCGGTGCAGTAGCGGCGGAGTACGAGCCTGGACGGACAGACAGACAGACGGACGGACGGACGGACGGACGGACGGACATGACGAAACTATAAGGGTTCCTTGTGGACTACGGAACCCTAAAAATGGGCTTTCGATCCATGCACACGAGTGCCGTGTGGTTTCACACTCACTCCATCTCTTCCTGTGGATGTCGTAAAAGGCGACTAGAGGATTAAGCTATAGCATCTTGTGCTATAACTGCATTCATAAGGGTTAATATATGTATGTAAGTAATTGTGTATATGTAATAATAATTATAGTATGTTTATAGTATGTGTTGTGATTATTATCTTTTAAATTTAGTTTAGTTTAAGTTTTCTTTATATATTCACCCACATAAAACTCTCCAATCGACCCAAAGGTTTGACTGTTAGATAATGCTTTTAGCATTAAGTCCGCCTGTTGTACTTTAAACGTGTATATGTGTGTACAATAAAGTATAAATAAATAAATAAACATCGGGTGGTGGCCGGTTGTACAAAATTTTACACAAATGCATTTCAAAAGAAGGCTGACGTCAGGAAGGCTGCGGCCGGTCGTAAATGATTGTAACTGTTCCGGCTATTTTTACTCCACTTCGCAAGGTTTTGGGCATCCTTAGGTGACCATTGACATGCTTATTATATTTGGGCAGTTTCTTGGATCAGAAATAAAAATACGTCACAAAATAATGTCACTTCGTCACAAATGATAATGCAATACTATAGAGCCAATAAACGCATCATATTTCTAGTAATTAAAACAATATTAATGAATCCCGAAATTTCATGTCAACAGCATGCATCCTATAATTATTGTGTGCACTTGCTTAACCAGCATGCCAATTGTGGTCAAGGCGAATCTTAATGTCTAGTAATTAATTACTCTTCTGTCATAATTTTGCTTTTGTTCATAGTAAAACTAAAACTAGTTGTAAAAATATATGTAGGTTTGTATTCTAGCAAAGATGACAAACGTCTATGCAAAAACTTGCTCTCGATTTACAAATTTTCATAAAATTTAAAAAGTTTTCAAGTTGAAAGTTTCGTGGTTATGATAATTGTATATCACTTTTACCATATTTTGAAGTAGCATTATATCTGTAACATAATTGAAAATGAAAATATCAAACACTTTCCTTCTGATTTATGTTACATAATTCCAAAGGAAAGTGTTTAATATTTTCAAAGGCAGCCTGCGAGTACTATCAGGTAGGTAAATATGATGTTAAAGTTAGATTGTTGTAATCTGAGGTTGTAATACTAGTATTATTTATTCTGTGGTAATACGATAGATGACAATAAGTCAAATCAGACACTTTTTTCTAAATGTCAAAACAAACATTTTCTATGGGATTTGTATGCAATACAAAACCGTGACGTCATAGATATTTGGAGTCAAAAAGCGCTCTTAATGTGAGTTTTTCTGCAATTTTTTTCTTTAGCATATATCGGTGTTCCACTGCTGGGCACACTTTATAAATTTTTTACAGATTAAAAAAAATTGTCTTTATGAAAAGTTGATCCTTTATTATGAAATATTAAGTAACTTGAGGATTTAAAACACAAATCATTAGGCTAATAATGCAAATAGCTTAATAGTTACATCAAGCACGTAGCAAATGCTTGAACTTCGGTAAAGCCCACAAAAACTAATTGAAGATACATACGTGCGGGAATTCGTGCTATAAAAATGAGATAATCACATATTATACATGTTTAAAAAAAAAATACTTTCGTAAGTACAAGCTTTTATTGTAAGGCCTAAGTACTGTGTCACTCCCCGTTTAGGTATCGAAAATGAGCCTACATTATTACAATGCGCGCAGGCGGCCCCTCCGGGTGGTAAATTCAGTTATACGAATCGTTTGTCCAGAGTAATAAGAATGAAATTGGCTTGCAATGGATGCCTAGGTATCTATACGAAAAGGTGCTGCGTTCTGACGAGAGCTAAATTAAGCCATATCGGTAGCCACATTGAGTAGATATTTCTTTGAATTTCTTTGCTGAGTGAGACTTCTGTACGTTAGTATTACTTATTATGTGGTATTGATTAAGACAACTGTGATAAGCCCAAATTCGATGGGGTTGGTAGATATGAGCAGGCACACTGAGGTAAGTGAGCCTGCTCATATTTCTAAATAACAGTCTTTATAATTATATTATAAGGCATGAAGCTAAACGTCTTTTTATTATTGAGGTGCTAAGTACTATTAAAACTACATAAGCCGATATCATGAAGATAAAACCTATCTTGCATGCTTGTGTGCGAGGAAAAAAACACAGAATATTCCAGTTCGCTTCTCTTCCTTTTTCAAAATCAATGGGATGGGTATTAACCTGAGAGTTCGTGTAAATAAGTAAGCTATGCTAATAACCTACACTTGACTATTTCAGTCTGTGTTCTATCATTAAAAATTTCGAAAGGCCATACTGCTAACAGCCTAGGCATGTAGGTATGCCTACCATAACGCCCACCATAGCTTAAAGTGTCTTTTCGGTCTTGTGGCCCAAGGCACAGATTACTAATAAGCCCAAGGCTCTATCTATCTCGCAAGGTACAAACATGAAATTGTGTATCTGTGTGTATGTGTCCTATCTTAGGCTTCCTACCATAAGTAAAAGTATCAACGTATTAATATTAGATATTAATGTTCACAATATGCTCGTACTACGCAAAGCTATGGCAAAATCCTACTTGTTATATAGGCGCAAAGTTTTATAGACGCATAACAACTATGAAGATTTGTAAGTCATGGATGGATTTATAAGACATGGATCTACATTTATCATTATATCAATCAACTTAATGAGGTTAACACATACTGAAATTAAGTACTGTTTCATATAGATTTCTGGTTTTGTAAGTAAAAAATCCTAGTCAATTTGTTATAAGACAAGCAATGTACGAGTCTATAAATCAGCTGGCCTATATTATCAGGTTGTCGGTCAGGAGCTTGTAATAATTCCACCACAAAAAGTCACCCAGTGCCTCAACTATCTAAGTGCAGAAACGATATCTATCCGTTGCCTTTTTAAATAAAATAAATGGCCAAGTGCGTGTCAGGCCACAATCACAGCCACGATCAGAGTTCCGAAGTTACACGTTACAAAATGGGGACTTTATTTTTCATAGTTTTTCAAGTTTTCTATTCATTTTAAACAACTTACAACATCCTCTTAGTAATTATTTTCTAAGTATTATATATTTCGTACGAATTTCAATAAAAATAGTCGTAACCCTTCTGTAACTCCTAAATTAACAAAGATAATTTAGCCGAGACAGTTTTCCTTTAAAATTCAATACATGTACAGTAATTACTACTATCATGAGTTTTTGAGATTATTCAAGGTATCAATGAGAATTGCAAGCGATCAATAATTACCTAGTTAAATATCTTGCAAACGGTCACTGTACAGACATCAATGTTTTAAAAAAGACCTATCTAACGATATCCCTCACTATGGGGTACACGCAAATAAAACATCCCCACTTTATGTAAAGAGCAACCATATTTTTTTTCAACATTGTATGTAGGTATTTTACCTCTTTGACGGCATAAGAAATGTACATATTCATGCAAAATTACAACTTTCTAGTACTAACAGTCTCTGAGCTAAGCCGTAGATAGACATACCAAAACTATAAGAGTTCCGTGTGAACTGCAGATTTCTAAAAAGTGAAGAACAAATAGGTATAAACATACATCGATCTATATTATTACTGGACAGATTAACACAGATTGTCATTTATATAAACAGGATGAATTTAATCACATTTTATGATATCGATATGTTCATGCACTTACTGTTTTACAGTTATAAATTAATGTTACGACGTTTATATGCTTAAACTGATCTTATAAAATGTAGGTATTAATGTTGTCTACATTCTTTATGAAAATAAAATGAATGAACTTACTGTTTAAGAGAGTGTCCCAGGCGAAAGTTAAACCGATAGTGAAACTGCTTCCATTTCTTTGTGTATCTTAATGACTTTAGATAAACTCATTAGTAATCACAAATATAAACAATACGCTATTATAAAAATAAAGTTATTTTCCACGATCATCTGACACAATATAGATAAAATGGTTCATTGATCTAAAACACAGATCTAAAGCTTTTATTGTAGCTTATTTCTATGGATCATGTGCTAGTTCTCGAGCATCAAATAAAAATTAAAGCGTATTTGTGTTGTAGAATTGCTCGTGTGGTGACGGCAGAGTAGAATATGATTTGTCACCCCCCCTTTCCTCTCCCACGGGTGTCGTAAGAGGCGACTAAGGGAGTACAAGTAACAGAGAACGGGCAGCAGCACTCTATATGCAAAATCTTTATACCATCTTCTGCGATCATCAACCCCCCTCACCAGTGTGGTGATTATGGGTAAATCCCCCTTTTATTAAAAGAGACCTTTAGTCCAGCAGTGATACAGGCTGTAAAGAAGATGTAGAATAAGTTTAATGCATTATTTCTTGAAAATCAGGTTTCAAAATGGTGGGTAGTAATTTTTTTCAGTCTAAGATAGTCAAGTCTAGATATTTCGACATAGCTTAAAGATAAGTTAATTAATATATAAAGTACCATGTGTACAGTCTTACCAACGCCAATCTGACAGCCTTTATTTCATAAAAAATAAACCTTTTCTTTTTCTTGCCGAAACCTATTTAAGGGTACACCTTTAATTGGTATATCCATAAATGGGTTTTGGCAGGAACGCCACATTATATCAACTTCTCAAAAGAGTCTCTACCTGTTGGATTTGTATCCCCACGCAAGCCTCCCAAAAGACTGGGGTGAAATACACGTGATTCCAAAAGCAGATACAATAGTATTTTATGCACCAGTTGTATAAGAGTGTTCAAATAAGACGAGTGGCGCGAGTTATGGTGCGAGCCTAGCGAACACCATAAAAAAGGTGCCACGAGTATTTTCTGACGTACTTATACAACGTTGCATACAAAACTTTTTCTACGACCATATTAGGATAGGTAGACGCTAGGTATTTTTCATATTTTTAGACTTATTGTAAATCACAAAACATCGTTCCGCTACCATTCCTCAAGAATATAGTTTTTATTTATATATCGTATTTTAACCGACTTTGTTACCACAGTGTTTGTGTAAAGACACATGTGCTTTTGAGGAATAGAGAAACTTGAACAAGGAATAGACTTTTGTGAAATCATATTACATCTGTTCTTATATTATTGTTCGTGACCATGTAAAAGACGGATAAAAGTACAGGTGTAGAAAAATTATATTAATTGCCTCACTGCCAGCTGGCAGCCGAGATTTTACATATTTAATGTCTTGTACTGAAAAACCTCCAACTAAGAAGAAGGCTACTAAACCCTCGTCATCCTAAGTAAAAGCCTGATATTGTTTTTTTTGCAATGAAGGTAGAGTCGTTTAGTACTTTCTAGGTTCCTACATAAGTATGTCTACGAAAAAGTGAAGCTAAAAAATTGGACAAAGAAATGAGTCTGTATCTAACTTGAGAATATTTAAATCCATGAGGTTAATAAGGATACTGCGTGACCATATTTTCGTCACATGCCGTAAATATGGTCACTTTCCCTTATTTTTTTTCAATGTTCCTAATGATTGCAAATCTTGTGCCATAAATAATTAGTTATTTATACGTATCAAACGTTTGTTAAAATAAATGATATTTCATTGCTCTTCTCTTCAAAGGTTTTGGGATATAAGTTACTTATTTGAATGCAAATGGAAAGTCAACAGATATGAAGAAGAAAATAAATTGTTGACAATTATTATTTTAAATGTTAGTAATATCACAGTGTATTGTAAAGAAATCCTATTATTATTTATATTAAGGTGAATACAGAAGTAAATGGTTTTGGAGTGGCGCCCTCATTTAAAATAAATTGTTTACTCGTAAATATGGAGATTATCTTCGATATCGACCCTTTAAATTATTTTATGAACCACCGTTAAAAGTATTTACATTAGTCCGTCTAGCTTCAACATTTGCCTCCACCAAAAGTGGCCACGGCAAGTTTTAAAGCTAGACGAATCACCAATAATAGTTTCAACGGCAGTTCATAAAATAATTTAAAGGGCTATCTAGTGCCTGACGATTAAGAATATGGAAATTATCACCATATTTACGAGTTGACTATTTATTTCAAATGAGGGCGCCACTTCAAGGCCATTTGCTTCTTTATTCACCTTAACAATGCATGTAGATAATATTTGACTTAGGTTATCAGAAGTTCGATTTATGTTATAGTGGAATGTTTTAATTTAATGTTAAGAAATACACAGAGTTTGTATAAAATGTTTAATAATAAATATTAAAATTAATGTGATGTTGAGCGTATATTAAATAGTAAAATTAAAAGATACATATTGAAACGTAAACTGTTAACTTTGAAAATAAACCATGATCATAGTCATCGTGCACAGCCTAGGATGCTCTTACTAATTTGTTTCTAAAATATGAATAAACATTATAAAATTTGGCAAATGATTTTTTTCGGTATCCTATTTCATAATCTCAAATACATGAGCGTAATCTAATTAATTTTTGGCACATTTGAAGTTTAGTCAGAGCCATGGACGAACTTGTCGAATTCAGCTTTGTACTTGAGTTCAGGGTCGTTCTTTTTGACAAGAGCCTCCCAGACCTCGGGAAGCTTCGTCTGGAACGCTTTGATGACGGTGCGGACTAGTTCGCGTTGCTTGGGAGAGCACCGCCCGCAGTTTGTCCTCAGAGCGTCAGGGATCGCCTCTGTAAATATTAAAAAATAAACTCAAATTTAGAACAGTGGGATAAAATAGACTTAGTTCAGAGCCAACTCTTCAAATCCAACACTAAAATATGAGTTGCATATCTATGGTTATACTTATTTAGTTGGTTTTGTAAGTATATTTGCTAGTTTCATTTGAGTATGTACTACTGTACATAAGGTGCATAAAATGGTCACTTCTGGACACGTCCTTCTTAATAGAAAAATAAATGTTCACATAAAAACATTCAAAGTATGGATGATTATATGTTTGATTAATTGTATCAGTGAATGGATTTGAAAGTACGCACATCGGTAGACCGGTTAAGTTTTAATAATTTATAATTTGTATTCCAAAATAATCGCACATTTTTTTATTTATTTATTTATTAAATCTTTATTGACCACAATGGTACAAAAGGTGGATTTAATGCTAATGCATTCTCATTCTCTACCAGTCAGCCTTTAGGTAAAACAGAAAAATTCAAATTACACTACATCATATTCACAAAGTAATGCAAAGAAGTCGCGGTCAAAGGCTAGTGCTGATTTATAAGTGCATTTTGTAATTTTTAGCACAACCTCTAAAGTTACATAATATAACAAATAAACCTTAATATAGTATGTCACCTACCAAAAATAATTCAATTAACACCATTTTAAAGGCGAGTTAAAATAAGTTATTTAAACAAGGATGTTTTCCATTAATTTGAAGATCAAACAAAATTTACATTCAGTGTTTGTAGTAGCGTGACATAACAATCAAACAAAATTAGGGAGACCATGGCAGATAGCTGCCAATATTTTCTTATTTCACATTATTTAAAATATAATATAATATATATAAATAATATTTAGTATATATATAGTAGTATACTACTACTATATATATATATCTGGTAGTATATATATAGTAGCCTATAAAATACACCACATCAATGTTTGCGTAGGTATCCTTACCTATTTTTTTTTATTAGAGATTTGAGTGCATTTGACCTCTTTTTAATAATATTTGAAATATTTTCAAAACCCCATCCTCACCCATAAATAATACTCGTACCTATCTATACAGGTTGATTTTGAATCTCTTAGCTATATTCAACGAAAGCCTAGTACTCTAAAATACAATATTCTATCATTGTATTTTGTTTCATTATAAAAACCAAAGATATCAGCCGGCAAATGCATACCAAAAATCTCCCATTTGAATGTCACAACCCGCTACCGGGCTCGTGGCGGGCAGCGGTCGGTGAGCGGCGAGGGCAAAGGCCGCGCGGATAGTAAAGTCAGTAATTTAGCCACTAATTCGAAATTTTGGAAGAAAAATAATTGTCCTTTTTCTTACGGTTTTGTGTTCTATTAATGATTCTGATTACAAGATTTCAATATACCTAGGGGGTTTAAAATCAATCTGTACAGAATAACCTGAGTAGCATTAATACAATTGGCTAAATTAATGCTTATAGTTACCAATCTATGAGTATAGCATGGATGTCGTAGAAGGCGTATTAGGAAACACAAGCTAAACAAAGCATATAAACGTCAATGAGACCTCTCCAACCCGCCTGGCCAGCGTGGAGAGTGTAGGCCAAATCATCTGACTGCTCTGGCTCTGGTAGTACAGAAAGGGTCATACTCCTGCAGTGGAGACTAAGAAAGACCTGATGATGATGATGAAGCATCTATGTAACAGTTATTACTATCAATCCCAACTTACTTTTGAAGTCACTGCCCTCAGACGTGCAAGGTCCCTGGTCCAAAAAGCACTTCCCATAGTTCTTGAGGAGGCGGATATTGTCGGCTACCTCTTGGGCATTGAAGCTGTCGTACTGAGGGTTGTAGAAGGCCAGCTCCTCAGGCCGCGCAGCTACCGTCACCACCAACACGCAAAGTACTACGATTGTCTTCATATTCTGAAAAAAAAAATTTAACCAACTTACTCTTGAAATAATACCGACAGAAACAAGGAATATGGTTTAAAAATATTTTTTTAAGCTTTTATCTACAGACACACTATCACGTCTTTATCCCTAACGGGGTAGACAGAGCCTAGGGCGGTAAAGCCCAGGCTACTTTTAGCGTAATGGTGGGCATGAAGGTGGAAAAGGGAAATCATAATAGTGATGGGTTGCTAACCGCATCGCCTATTCATATGATTAAGATTCTCGCCCATTCCCTCGATCGGCTTTTACGATCTGCACGGGAAGAGAAGCAGCTGGTACATTCTATGTTTTTTCTTTTCTCCCAGACCAGCAAAGAAGAACTTAAAGAAAGAAGAGCTTTTATCTAATGAACTTAAAAGTTAAAATTACTCCTCAAGACTGATCAATTAAGCTCAAACTCGGTGGGGTTATGTTGTTTTATCACAGAGATGCCATGGCCACCTTCCGACTTCATCATGAGGTCAGGTCATTGGTATATTGCATGGAGACTCAACTTACATAAGTATGTGAAGTTTCAGCTCAATCGAATAATGGGAAGTGGGTCTAATTTAGCTTGCAAGATTTGATTAGGAACACAGACAACGGGACTGGTGAAACTAAATAAAATAGGTACCTACTAAGGTACCAATTGCTAATATGACTTGTAAGTAAGTAAAAATATATTCATTGTAAATATATTTTTTTATATATTATATTAAAAAAACCTTTTAACTTACAAGGATATCTAACCCGCCGCTTAAAAACCTTTCAACGGTCACTAAGTGAGTTTGTCTCGTATTATTATATATTTTATTATTTAAGTTTATTGCACACAATGTTGAATGATTAGAGATTAAATTTAACCAGCAATTTTCTGAGACATATCTAGAAATTGGTAGAAATGTAAATAATAGGTATTTGCAAAAGAAAATTATTTGTCTGTCTTCTACAGAAAAAATAAACATTAGAAGCTTAGGGTGGCTTAGGTTCCAATAATAACGATGTAAGGTTTTTCACAAATCTGACTGAAGTTTCGATCAGTAATACATTTCAAAGAAAGACCTGGTTCAAAAATTATAAGAAACACTATAAACTAACAATAAAATTAATTCGTATAACCTTATTTTTTATGTTAATGACGCACCAGTCATAATCAAACATAAACATTGTTTGCGTAAAGGAAAAAAAGTCTAATTTATTTATTCAGCACATATCAAATCAAACAAGTGTTCGAGGATCATGCTGCATGTTCATGGTCAACTACTTACATTAACAAAAAGCCGGTTGATGAGTTTAAAGGATCAAAAACGATCGAACATTTTAGACAAGGATTTTAAATCATATTTTGGGTTTAATTAAATTTTACGTAGGAATAGAACCTACGTATTCTTCCATGCGGAACGTACGCATATACGTATTCTTCTAAGAGAAAAGACAAAACTCAGATTGTACCTGCTGCTTCTCTTCCTGCGCAGATCGTAAAAGCCGATCGAGGGTAACATCGAAAATGCGAATCGTGTTAATAGGTGATGTGTCTAGTAACCTGTCACTATTTTGATTCCTTTTTTCACCTTCTCCCCCACCCTATCGTCTTACGGCCCTAGGCTCTGTCTGCTCAGTGCCATAGGACCCAAATAACTCTATCTTCCCCATTAGGGATAAAGATGTGATAGAGTATATGTAACACCTGTCGTTTCTACAAAGAGCTACAAAATAACAAAATTATAATTTTAAAGAAAAACAAATAATAAATTTAAAAATAAAACGTTTTTAAATAAATATAAAAACTAACACTAAGAGATAAATTAATGAACAGAAAATAAATAAACATAAAAATATAACTTATTTTTTTATTAAAATATCATATATTTATTATTATTATTAAATATATATACATAATTCTGTTTTTTTTGTTTACAAAATAAAACTATATAAATAATATTATATCAGTCTATCACAGATGTTGTGTAATGGTATGTAAGTACTCACGTCTAAGTGTTCCGGTTCCCGTGTTAGCGAATACTGTGATAACTGTCTCACCTGGCATTCTTATATACAGATTTAAAGCAGGAAAACATGGCGTGTGTAAATATAGCCACATTAGATATCAGACGGCACTCAAAAACAGGCGTTCTTGACTGGACCAGGGCTGGTTGTAGCACTGTCTCTGTCCCAGGGGCGAGATATGCGATTCCCATCTGATCTAATATTGTCAGATACTGCAGAAATTGGTATTTAACTTCACTTAATCAACCATTAATTCAAGATACCATTGAAACTGAAGTATTCCGATAGGTATATTAAAAATATATATATCAACTCACGTTTAACTATCTACTTAGTAAATAATTATTAAAATATTAATTTTGCTTCTACTTTGGCGTCACTTGTCTATGCACCACCTGTCGGTTGACTGGTAGAAAAAGCCTAAGGCTTTAAGTCCGCCGTTTACAATTTTTGTAATAAAGTTGAATAAATAAATAAAAAAAGACTATTTTTGAATTCCTAGATTTATTTACAATGTGCTCGATAGTGTGCCAGGCAAGAAATCTCCGATTTTTTTACTTATTATAGACTAGCTGTGCCCGCGACTTCGTTCGCGTGGTTGTCGAACAAACTCTTCCGCTTTATAATATTAGTATAGATGAAGTACTCTTAACCAACAACATATTTATTTGAATAAAGATTAATATTATTATGTTGATACAACTTAAACAAATTATTTCGACCAAATTAGGTACCATAAAAACGGTTTTTGTGAGTTAATCTTAAAAGATAGACATATACTATCGCGGACTGTTTTTTAGATCATTAAAAGAGCTATTATTCTTTAATACATATTTTTTGTGTATCTTGAACCGTTTTCACGGCGCACGCAACGGAAGGCTTCAAAGATGAAATAATTTCTCCCGTTTTTTACACATTTACCACTATATCTTTGCTCCTATTGGTCGTAGCGTGATGTTATATAGCCTATAGCCTTCCTCGATAACTGGACTATCCAACACAAAAAGAATTATTCAATTCGAACCAGTAGTTTCGGAGATTAGCGCGTTCAAACAAACAAACAAACAAACAAACAAACAAACAAACAAACAAACAAACAAACAAACAAACAAACAAACAAACAAACAAACAAACTCTTCAGCTTTATAATATTAGTATAGATTTTTCATAAAAATCTAATTTAAGGTATGGAATAAATAAAATTATATTTTATACCAACGTACTCGTACTTTCAAACAAAAGACATCAACGAGCGTTTGAAATTATTTAAAAATGACGTCATAGTCATCAACCCTTTATTTTCTGAATAGAAAATTAATAAATCAAAATAACACAAAAAATATCTTTAAAATATACTTTATACGTTGGGTTCCATTTTTATATTATTTAATGTTATTTAAGTATTTTTATTTAGTTGAGCTTTATATACACCTATGTAGTCATAGATTAATTTTGTTTAATGATGTTATTTTCAGTTACCTATGTTATGAATAAATATTATATATACTTTATAATATCAAAAGTATCTACTTTAAAAATATAAAGGCTTAGAATAACTATTTATAAGTACTGATTAAAGCATGTGTAAATTAAAGTGATTTATTTATAAACGCTACTTTAGCAAGTTTCATGAGTACCCCCGAGCTCCGTTCATATGAGGTTAGAGCCCCTTTACTATAGAGCCCCGAGCGTACGCCCGACCGCATCATACCCTAACTCCGCTCCGTATCATCTTGACGCAGCTGCGGTGGCCCGCGAACGTTGACGTCAACTTCGGGTCTAAATTCCTTTTTTTTGTTGGCATGGAAACTTTTAAACACAGGGTGCCGTAAGCAAAGCGCTTGTAGCGTGTTTTTTTTGTTGCTATAACGTAATGTCTGATTTATATCATACTTTTGTACATATGAGCGTTCATTACTTTAAAGAAGATATTGTGAAACTAAGACGAGTTAACATTTAATTTTATTCTTTGAATTCCATGTTTTAAACCTTTTTTCTTGTATATACCTTTATAGGTATATAGAGGTATAGCCTATGAAGGTATAATCTTTGGAGCTTTCCGAAAGCCTGATTAGGTAATAAGGCTTTCGTAAACGGCTTCAACGATTTCGATGAAATTTAATATGTAAAGGGTTTCGGGACCAAAAATCTACCTAGGTACAATTTTTTGAAAACTTTGTTTCCCGATTTTTTTTTATAAAACGAAGCTCGGTCGCTTAGGTATTACGTATAATTTATGTGCTATCTAAGAAATTCCTGTAAGTGATAGCTATAGATCTTCCAGTATGAAAGAAGTTTAAAGACAGCACAATTAGTTATTATTTTAGATTTCTAACGTGTTTATAGATATTATACAACGTGGAAGGGACATACCTGTAATAAATCGAACCACGATCTATACTAATGAAATTAAAATAACAGCCAAAGAGCACAAAATATTTTCGGCATTTCCATACAAAAGTGTGAAGCCGCTCGGGCGATTTGTATGGGAATGTCGAATTGCTTTTTAGTTTTTTGACTGTTATTTTAATTTCATTATACTATAATCATCTAGAATAGCCCGTGGTCCGATTTATTATGGGTATGTCCCTTCCACTTTATATACCTTTCATGCTGGTCTGGAAGAAAAGAAAAAACTTATACTGTACCAGCTGCTTCTCTTACCGTGCAGATCGAGGGAATGGGCGAAAATTGCAAATGTTAATAGGCGATGCGGCTAGCAACCTATCACTATTTTGATTCCTTTTCCACCTTCTCGCCCACCATCACGCTAAAAGTGGCCTTTAAGTCTTTCGGCCCTGGGCTCTGTCTGCTTAGAGCCGCAAGACCTAAAATACTCTGATTTCCTCATTAGGGATAAAGACGTGATAGTATGTATGTATGTTATTGATATTGGTATTGTCTAAGCTGCAAGTAATAAAAAGACATTGAACCGGAACCGGAACATATGTCATTATTTTTATAAATAAACGTCCAAGATCTTTCATCTTTTTCCTGTAATAATCAAGATCCCTTTTATGTTTAATAGCGCATTTATACCCATACTTACATATTTGCATGTATTTAAACATGTTTTTTTCTGTAGTAGACTGTGCCCTCGACCAGACGTGCTAATCAGCATAATATGATAACTGGCCGATCTAAGCGGTTGCTATACAAATAAATTCTGTCGTCTTAAATGCAATCTGCATAGAATCAACAGCGCCTACGTGATAATTCGATTCACAACTGTGTGTATAAACCTTCGACGTGATTGTTTTAGTCTGAGATAAGAATACAATTTTATAGGAAATTATTGCAACGAATTGATAAATTGAAGTCCACGTCTTTATACGTCACGGACTAGACAAAGCCTAAGGTTGCAGTAACCATAAGTGTCTAAACACAATATGCCGAAGTTTCGCGGCTGAAGTTACGCTCATTCATATTCGGTTATGATGAAGTCATGCTTAGCTAAGTTGGTGTAAATAAATCAATCAATAAAACAAAGAAATAGAAATATATAAAAAAATGCTACTTTTATACAAATAACAAAATTGTACGCGTACCAAGTATGACGCAAAATGAAGGAACGTAATATTTTTTTCTTGATTCTTATTGGCGTCATCTCAATATGAAATATTTATAAATTACAAAGAAGTGTGGTCCTTCACATAATGGTGGACGGAATGCCTTAAGAATGTTATGGATAAAAAGAATGTGACAAGTACCATGACAAATGATAGAGGGAAATAGAAAAGACTCACATGCTGTCCCGACCCTACGTAGAGAGGGATAAGGTGAGGAAGAATAAGAAGAAATAAGAATTAACCTAAACTTTTAATATGATCAGAGAAACGAATGTTATCTGTATGCTTCAAAATCAGCAGACCCTGGTCAGAGGTTATCCACCGGTTTGTCGGCGCTGAGTCAATATTATCTGGGTATATAACATCTTAATGTGTATTTTACTACTCAGTGTCATTCCATTTAACTAGTGAGATATTTGTTAACGCAATTATGAACAAATTAGCGGTAAATATAAAATTAAAGTCATTTTAAAATCTATTAATCTTTTAAACTTCCTGAGCATAATTACTGCCAAACTTAACTTAAGTAGTCTTTGAGTACATTGACTTTTTTTTTACTGTAGTGGTTTATTTCCTGGTGGAACTGCATGTTTTATTTAAAAATATTAATTTAAAAGTTCCTACTTTAAATCAATTACTTTCATACTTATGTATTCAGAATACCTTATCTATGCCTACTTAGTCACCAAAGCACCAATTCTAACCTAAAAGTACAATAATTTTGCACAACATAACAAAAGCAGTAAGTTTCCCTTATATCTATTTATTTAATTTAATTAAGTATTTCATAACTAATTACTTCAAATGAGTGTGATGTGCCACAGGGTAATATGTATAAACTTTTCAGATCGTGTTGGCCTTAGTGGCCCTGTTTACCATCAGCGCAGCCAAGCCTCAAGGAGGTAATGTACATAAAATAAAAATTAAATGTATCTATATACAAGTACCTATGTACTTGGTATATTATTATTTATTTAGGCAGCCAATGTCCTGCAACAAAATTGCAAAAGGTGAAAAAAAATAAGAGCCCTAAACCGGATTTGATGAAGCGAAAAAGATTAGCTAGGATCTCCATCCATAGTCAATCGGTAGAGGGCCTCCGGCTCTCTTACTCACTGAACGAAGCATAGAAGCGGTGAAGCTACTACTCAGACGTCGATTTTCTGTGAGAGTGTGGTACTTCCCCGGACGAGCCGGCCCATTCATGCTACTAGCAAAACTAAGTTTTGCCGGTAGCGTGGCTCTACCACAACTAGTAATTACATAAAAAAAACATATATACATTCTGATTGAAAAGCTCCTCCTTTTTTGAAGTAACTTAAAAAGACATATTAATATGTATGTATGTAATATATACTCGGTATCTTAAAAAGTTAATAGATATAGTTACACCTACTTAAGATACTGAGTTAGCATTAGCATTCTACGTTTGCACATTATCAAATTATTTTTTGCGGTTACTTTAATTTTAAAATATAAACGCGTAAAGTTTTTTTTTGTTTTATTTTTAACTGTGAATAACATTGTTTCTTATGTTTTGTTACGAAAATTAAAATTCAAGTGACCACAGAGCTTCAGTTTCCGTTTGACCTTAGTCTCTGATGATGTTAAATATATTCTTGAAGTTTATTATCAAGGGTACTATTTTTAGCCACAACGTACTTAATTAATAACATTAATTTTTATTTTATAGTAAACGTAGTCGACGGCCAGCCAGACCCAGGTAAATAGTTTACTTTACATACACTAATTAGAGTCGCATATCGCAATATCAGTGCCTTTTATTACATTAGATACCTAGTTAGGTATCATCATCATCGTCAGCTTTCAGGGACCCACTGCTGGGCATAAGCCTCCTTCTGTCTGCGCCATCTTAATCTGTCCCTGGCTATTGCAATCCAATTCTTGCCAGCAACTTGCCTGACATCGTCGACCCACCTAGCCGCCGGACGTCCTCCATTACGTTTCCCATTTCTGGGATACCACTCGGTGATGGCCTTACTCCACCTACCATCGTTCCTTCGGGCCAGGTGTCCCGCCCAGTTCCATTTTAGAGTCGCAACCCTAGAGAGCACGTCGTGGACTTTCATTCGGCTCTTAAATTTTGCTAATGATGATGAGTGGTTACATAAAACAGTTATTGCTAGTGACTTCAGGTGGACAAAAACACGTCTTCTAAACACTTAACTAATCTATTCTTTTTCTTTCGCAGTGAACGTCGTCAATGGTCCTCCAGACCAAGGTTTGTATTCTGTATATTTGTCATTAAATTAATGCATACGGGAATTCACACGAAACGTACCTTTTTTTATTTATTTTACTGACGTTTCGTCCGGGTTTCACCGAACGTGGCCCCAGCCTGATAATAATGCAACGCGATAGTTTAAAAGTATTCTGTATATTTGCCTTCTTTATATCCTAGAAGAAGAAGTGGAAATCTTATCTGATTTCGCCTACGTGTTTTGAATGATATATTTTATCCATTCTTTATTTATTATGGATTTTTTTATAAGGGCCTGCCATCTCCTTTAGTGTCCGATACTGCAGAAGAATGTTCATTTCAATACCTACCTAATGTTTTTAAATGTTTGTTACAGTCCAAGTGGTCGATGGAAATAACCAAGGTAAGTGGGCAATTTCTAAAAAGACAAGTTTTAATGAAATATTGTTGTAATAGAACTATCAGCTAGAAAGAAATGGTACAAATAGTTTCTTTCTTTTTCGGATGAATCAGACAAGTCGTACGTAAAACATAAAAAGTTTCAAGTTAAAAGTATGTAACTAGTTTGAAAATAGGAGGAGGTGAACATCTTGTTTTTAAAAGTTTTAAATGTACTACGAATTTTATTCTTTTGTTTCAGTGAATGTCGTCGATCATGCTCACGGTAAATATTTGTTTTTTTTATATTTCTTTTATGGAAATAAGTATTTGACTGTCTATTTGGGTCTTGTGATTCAAAACACACAGATCTATAATATAAATGCTAAAAGATTTTTGTATGGTGTAGATAGTAGGTATGCTAGTTATCAACAATAAAAAACAATACGCGACTGTAGTTATATTTTTTATTGATGTGAAAATGGCCTCGTTGCTAACAACAAAGTTATACTTATTCCTTACTTAAACTGCAATTAGAATAACATCTACATATCTTCGTCGTGATTTACGTACAAATTTGAACTAGTCACGTGCACTTAATAATATTGTACCTATACGTATTCTTTCTTTTCCCTGATTAGCAAATAATAACGAAGATACAATGCTTATAAATTTCGCATGATGTCACGATCTAATTGTACCATAGTAACCGGTGCAATGATAATGATATTTTTTTCGCGTGTATCCTATAGTGAGTAGGTATCGTTGAATATCTCTTTTAAAAACATTGAGGGATTGCAAAGACAACGATTTTCGATTCAGTAAGTGAAGTAAAAATGAGAAAATACGGTAAATAAAGTCCTCACGTATAACTTCGGAACTTTACTCTGAGCGTGGCCAGGACACACCACTTGGCAATTTAGTTAATTTGTTGTATGGACTTCATTAAATCTTTTTTTTCAGATTCTGCTTCTCCTCGTGGTGGGGGAAAGTAAATGATTGAAAACATCTATATTAATTATAATAAATAAAAATTAGGAAAACGCCTCGTAAATTTCATGATGTACGAGTACTTATTCTCATACAACGTTGCACTCGATTACCGATTGAATTTAGAATCTATTTATTAATCTGTGGCAGCTAGCCGTAACGTTTTGGCGACATAACGACACGAGTTCTGTAATAAGGAATATACATAGTATAGACTTTTCTGAAGTCATATCTCTGTTCTTATATGATTGTTCGTGACCATGTAAAGAAGAGGTAAAAGTACAGGGATAAAAAAACTAATTTAATCTCAAACACTGTTATGCAATATAAATAATAATGTAAATTTATTTGATGCTTTTTATTCTGCCCTTGCCCTATACTACTAAAATATAACCAACATAACACTCATGCTAATTCATAGCATACAAATAATAATAACTTAATTTACGCACTTTGAACACACAAATTATAAAACCATTGGATTGTGACTTAAAAATATTCGGAGTAAATAAAACCTCGATTTTAAATTAACAATATTATTTTTTTAGGGTTTCCTATCCAAAGGGAGCCAACGGGACCCTATTACTGAGACTCTGCTGTCTGTCCGTCTGTCAGGGCTCTATCTCTTGAACCGTAATAGCTAGACACTTGAAATTTTCACTGATTATGTATTACTATAAATCTGGTTATTTACCATTGGAAGTTGTTATACACACCAAGACATTTTAGTAGTCGAAAGTACTAGGCGTATAAGAGCTAGCAAGCGACTAAGTAAAGTTTATGGAGATGGTGTCTCTTCTAGTTTTAATTATTAGCTCTTTGCTATCACACTGGTATTACGATCCCAGACATCGGTGATTTCGATAAAAATCTAGATAATAATTCAGAATATAATAGGCTACAGTTTAAAAATACACATTTATATTCGAAGTGTCTGGGTACGCCAATCTACGATGTTTTTTGTGACTAATCTGGTAATCGATCGGAGCATTCACCTTGTTCAACGGCTGAGAGCAGGTCTTGTTAACGATACCAAATTCACACTAAAAGTAACGCTAAATAACATTATTTTTATACAGGTATTAGTGGTAACGTTATAAGGGGTATCGATAATACAGTGATAAAACGTTATAATAACGTTATCAATTAACGATATAAGTAGCGATACTTTTTTCAATACTTGTAAAATATTATATAAATATTATACAAATTAAATATATATTAAATAATTAAAAGTATTGTAGTTTTAAAGAATACATACAAATAAAATGACTCTACTTATTTCCGCTCCTTCCAATTCTGTATACTTACACTGACAGGTAGATAGTGTGGACTCAAGCGGACGCAGGGTTTTCCCCTATATTTTTAAGATAAGTAAGTAATCCAAAATTATTAAGGATTAGCTTAGGAACACTATTTTGTCCAACTGCAGCTTATAAAATTGCTTATTCTTATCAGGTATATATCAGATAATAAAGGTTTTCAGGCATCAATAAGCATCCTAAAATAATCTGATCTGATTATAAACTAATTAGATCAGATAATCAAGAAGGCTTTTGCTCAAAAAAAATATGATCTGAGATTAGTTTCTAATCAGATCAGATTATTTTAGGATGCTTATTATCAACTATTTAGGTCCAATCTTTGAGCAAACGCCTTCCTTTTCTACATTTATACATCGTGGCTCCCCGACGTAATCCATTGATGTTTCCTAGGAGTTACTTGAAAGCTAACAAAAATAGTGGTGTATGTTTCTGTTGCTAAACCTAGTTATAGCATAGCAGAACTTAGATTCCTAATATACCTCCGTGGCGTTCGACGATCTGTGTGATTTGTTTATGTCTTATGTCTTCTTCAAAGTCAGGCATTTTTAGTTTAATAATAATATGGATACAGATATTTACACAGGTTTGATGTCAATTCTAAATTTCAAACGACTGAATAATGTACATCTCAAAGTTTAGACAAATACATGTAAATGACTTTTTATGATTAATCTATTTTTATTCACACACTCGTACCTACGACGACTGTTTGTGGGTTGCTTATGTTCAAGTTTTTTACTCGGGTATTTCCAAGACGAAACACGAAGTACAAAAAACTACTTACAACTGATAAGGGTGACCCCACATACATACCTAACAAGGTAGAGCCTCTATATACTAATGCAATAAGACCGCTGTAAGTTTCGATTTATCACATTTTGTCAGTCGCCGAGAGTACAATAAACAAGTTGAGTAAAGATTAGCATCTTCGATGAGACAAAAACTGTCAAGGTAGACTTTTTGACCACCCAGTATTTTTCTTCGTGTTCGTTACGTAACATATCGAGAAAATAAATATTTATCTATTCACTTTTAATAAATAGCAAAGATTCTTTTAACAAAATACAGACTAGGTAGGTAACTATATTACCTGTAGAAAAATGTAAATAAGAATTTTTTTTATTTACAACAACTAATCTAAATTAGGGATAACTAGATAAAAATAATAAAAACTAACTAAAAATAAGAAATATAAGAAAATGAATACCTAAATCTCAATATTTATGATACCATTAAATACCTGCTGAGAAACTCCCATCAGGTGGTAATCTCCCCTGGTCAGTCTCCGAAATGGCCTGAAATGAACCTACATGGTTAGCCTGACTTCTTTATTTTACCTTTCCATTTTCGATTTGATTGTAGGTATTATACCTAACGACCGATCGCCTGCCTTTAACAATGCGTACATATTAAGAGATTTGCAGCTGGAAACCATCCGAAGTCTTAAAGCTGGAGGCAACGAAGAGATAGAGTTTTCCTATTCTAGGCTGGAAACCTCACTGCACGATGTAATATTGTGACCCAGTACCAGAGGCGTAGCGTGAACTAATATAGACGTGGGTGAATCAGCGAGGCCCCTTTTCATTCGTTCCCAAGACCTACCCCAGTTATTTCTGATGACGGGAGATTACAAGTAGGAGTCATAGTTCGGCGAGGCCCTTTAGCTACTAGAAAAAACGCCAAGACGCAAAAAAACGCTCATCCGCTTCACGCGCGTGGCCCTATAGACCGCGAGGCCGCGGGAGGGGACTCACGCCACGCCTAGCTACGCCTCTGCCCATGACGCTTCTATCTAAAGTACTTAACACAATGCAAGTAGGTTCTAGTTCACATAACAAGTGTCCAAACAAATGTGGGACAATTGAATGACTACTGGAGCACGACGATCACAACCACATAACAGCAGGGTTCCGGCGACTGCGACCCGTTTCGGCATACAATTTAAGGTCAAGGTGAAGATCATTGAAATCTACTTGTGGATCATTATGTAAACTGTGGACTCACGATCATTTTAAACTTGGGTCTTGCATTTATCATTTGTTAGTACACTTAATTAATATAAAGCACAGGGTAGGCAACTTGGAGGTAAGTGTACAACTTTTTTGGGCGGCAAATATGACAGTTTGTTTGTTTGTTTGTAATAACTTTATTGTACCAAAATTTAAGTATAAAACACAACATAATACGAAAGAGCAAATATACAAAGGCGGACTTATCTCATGTAGGGATCTCTTCCAGTCAACCTGCGATAGATTGAGAAGATATTTACTCTATTATATATAAGGTAGAAGCCGGTACGTATAAATTACTTATCTACACACATAAATATATACGAATATACTTACATAAATACCTATAGCAATACATATAAACAAACTATACATAAAGTACACAGGTACATACATAGGTATATATATAATAAATATTAAAGATAAGTACTTCATTCAGTCCAAGCATGACGTAACCAGAGAAGACTTCGATAATCTAGTTTTAAATGAATCCAGTGAAGGTGCCATCCTTACATCATCTGGAAGTGAGTTCCAAAGCCTTGCCGCCAAGACTTTAAACGATTTGGAGTAAGACTGTGACGAATGCGGTGGGAATCGGTGGGATGTCCAAAACGAGGCTGTCGGCTGTGCGCAAACGACTATCTACAACCCGAAAATTAAATTTGCAATGGAGGTAATCAGGGGAAGAAGGATTAAAAAGGGCGTTGAAGAGGAGGCAGAGAATGTGGATGTTGCGACGTATCCAAACAGGTAACCAATTTAGCTTCTTGCGAGACTCCGAAATGTGATCAAATTTTCGAAGGTTGAAGACATACCTAATACAGTTGTTTTGGAGGCGCTCTAATTTATCTAGAAGTTCCTCTGTAGGATCCAAATATGCAACGTCAGCATAATCAAGAATAGGAATTAATAAAGAACGTGTCAATAATACTTTCGTCCTTATTGGGAGAAAATTTTGCAATCGCCTCAGAGAATGCATGCCCACAAACATTTTGCGACTCACCTCATTAGTTTGGGTAGACCATGACAAAGTTTCATCCAAAACTATTTCCAAATTTTTAACTGTTGGAGAGAAAGGAATAATAATATCATTTAGCATAACATTGGGAACAACGGTGGAATGAAACTTTGCCATGAAATGTGGACTACCAATTACTATTGCTTGGGATTTATCTGCATTGACCATAAGCCCGAAGTTATGGGACCAAATCGCAATAGCGGCAAGGTCGGAATTGATAATGCTCACTGCGTCGCTGAAGTTATCGAGAGGGGCGGCCGTATAAATCTGCAGATCATCTGCATACAAGTGAAAAGAAGATTTAATACAAGACGTGATACCGTCAATGAAAATTGAGAATAATATTGGGGAAAGTATTCCACCTTGAGGAACACCGGCAGCCAGGTTACACCACTCAGATTTACTCTGATCAATTTTCACCAACTGTCGACGCCCATAAAGGTAGGAATGAAACCAAGTAAGAGAAGATGCAGAGAAGTTCAGGGAATTTAGAACGCCAAGTAGTATGTCGAAATCAACTGTATTGAATGCATTAGAGTAATCTAACAGAACCAGAATAGTGAGCTTCTTGTTATCTATGTTCATTCTGATGTCGTCCGTTATTTTGACGAGGGCGGTTGTAGTGCTATGTCCAGCACGAAATCCGGATTGATGTTTATTTAGTAGTTTGTGTGAAGATAGATATTTCGTTAATTGTTGCAGGACATAGTGCTCCAGGATTTTTGAAAGGACAGGGAGTATACATATGGGACGGAATTGGGAAGGTAAGGTAGGGTTAGGTTTTTTAGGGAGTGGAATCACATGCGCACATTGCCAAGCAGAAGGAAAAACCCCAGTGGACAACGAACAGTTGAAAATGTCAATCAAGATTGGGGACACTACCGGTAAAATAGGTCTCAACATATCAAGAGAGATGCCATCATTACCGATCGCATTAGATTTCAGCTTGACAAAAATATCCTGAACATCCTTAATTGACATCGGCGGCAAATTAAATGCTGGGCAATCAGGCTTAGTTTTATCAGCAAGCTCTGCAAGCGTAACATTCCTGACACTCGAAGGGAGGGTGGAGCCAGTAGAGCAGAAATGTTTATTAAGAGAGTTCGCATCGATACTGAGAGTAGGATCGGATGATTGCTTACCAACTCCTAATCCCTTCAAGAAAGTCCACATCTTACCAGGAGGGCGATCCACAACATTTTCGTGAATGTATCTACGCCTAGCTTCCCTACAACGCTTATTACAACGATTGCGTAGACATATAAACTTCTCAGGATTATGATCGGAAGGGTTACGGCGAAGTTTTATTTTAGCACTGTCCCTTTTTGCCATAAGTTTTTTGATATCAGGCGTCAGCCAGGGTGCTGGAAAATGCTTAACTCTAATCTGCTCGACCGGGGCATGTTTGTCATATAGGGACAGTAAGCGGGAGTTAAACGCATCCACTTTTGAGTCAACATTATTAATGTTATTATGTTATTCATGAAAATTATTTTGTGTAGATACGGCAAAGTTATAGAATGTTTTACTGACTATTTAAATGAAAAAATATATTCTACTGAGCCCAATATTGCGGAAACTAAAAAAAAATCGCCCAATTTTTGGTAGAAATCACTTACCTTCCCAGCTAACAAAAATGAATAAATTTGGCCAGCATAGCATTGTAGGGGGTATCTAAAGGGACGTGTATATGCTAACAGGCCAATGAACCATATAAAACAAAATATCCGGGACACAGTCACTGAAGTAACGCATGAAATGTGTGAAAATGTAATGAACAACGCAATAAAAAGGGTTCACATCTGCCATGCTGCATTTGTCTGACATTATTTTCCGTAATTTATTGCCGGCCCATAATATTATATATAAAAAAATACTCAGTAATTTTTATATTTCATAAAATAAAATGTTTAACATAAAGTGTATACCTCTTATTTGCCCACCCTGTATGTGTAGATATAGCACTAACCAGTGAAATTACAAACAATGCTAAATATTACTAGTAGTTCACCCTAAACTGCGAACTCGCGACCTATTTAAGGCGAAAAACATGATCCAGACTCCAGCTTGTTTAATTAATTGTTGTATTTTGAGAAGTGTAATGCTATCAATGATATTAATTAGATAGCCCTTCAAATTATTTTATAAATATTACCTTAGTCCGTCTAGCTTCACAAGGATTTACGCGATGGTTACTTTTGGCAGCAAGTATGGGTTCTTGAGTATTGGGTACAGGAGGGGAATGTGGTCAGCCGGGTAATATGGTCACTTTATTATATCTCAAACTAGCTGTGCCCGCGACTTCGTGTGGCTGTCGGAACGTAATGTTATATAGCCTAAAGCCTTCCTCTATAAATGGACTACCCAACAAAAAAAGATTTTTTCAAATCGGACCATTAATTCCTGAGATTAGCGCGTTTAAACAAACAAACAAACAAACTCTTCCGCTTTATAATATTAGTATAGATGAAGTACTCTTAACCAACAACATATTTATTTGAATAAAGATTAATATTATTATGTTGATACAACTTAAACAAATTATTTCGACCAAATTAGGTACCATAAAAACGGTTTTTGTGAGTTAATCTTAAAAGATAGACATATACTATCGCGGACTGTTTTTTAGATAATTAAAAGAGCTATTATTCTTTAATACATATTTTTTGTGTAACTTGAACCGTATTTCCGTTGCGTGCGGCGTGAATACGGTTCAAGTTATGATGGTCGTAGCGTGATGTTATATAGCCTAAAGCCTTCCTCGATAACTGGACTATCCAACACAAAAAGAATTATTCAATTCGAACCAGTAGTTTCGGAGATTAGCGCGTTCAAACAAACAAACAAACAAACAAACAAACAAACAAACAAACAAACAAACAAACAAACAAACAAACAAACAAACAAACAAACAAACAAACAAACAAACAAACAAACAAACAAACAAACAAACAAACAAACAAACAAACAAACAAACAAACAAACAAACAAACAAACAAACAAACAAACTCTTCAGCTTTATAATATTAGTATAGATACAGTGTATCATTTTGTTTCTATTTGAATAATTTGTACTTACCTACATTATAAGCAAATAACTGCAAAAATTAAATATCTTTGTTCGTGTAGAATGACGTTCGACCTGTTTATAATATTTAAGTGCTATATTGATAAAAAACTGGCAAATTCTTGCAACCATTGTCATTTTTACAAACGATGCAATGCGCAATAATGCAGTACAATCATAAAAGAAAATAAAAGTAAGTACCTACCCAATATGAAACGTAAGTACTATAGGAAAACACACATGCGGTAAAACTTGATTGTACTATAACTATTGTAAATCATGTCATACTTTTAGATACGAGTCGATATAGGTAGATTTTTTGTCGTCCACTCTGGTGACGTCACGAATTATAAGTACAAATTGCGGCTAGTGGACTAAAGTTTTAACTTCAAAACACCTACTAAATATTACTTTACCTTTATCCATAACATGTAAACACCACCTAACACAGGTATCTCATACTTACAAGGTGCTCCCAAATATCCATGTATCTACCTTAGATTAAGATTTTCATACCGAAATAAATAAAGGGAGAGTTTAAAGATTTGGCTATAGTTTTACCACCGGCCGCGATGCTTTAGTCGCCTCTTACGACATCCATAGGAAGAGATGGAGTGGTCCTATTCTAACCCGGAACCACACGGGGTTCATACATACATACAATCGGAAAACATAACTTTACTTCTGGTGCAGTCGGGTAAGAAAAACATAACCGTCCTGGCGCAGTCGGGTAATAACATTAAATAATTTAAAAAATTTACCCCAAATCGCTGCGATTACCTAATATTCCTACCAAAATACGAGTAATAGTAGTTTTCCTTATCCTCATGTTGAATAAAATATTTGATATGGTAACTTTGTTAATCTTGCGTAGGTACTACACGTTTGAATGATACGCAATAAAATGAAGTATTAGGTATTATGGAAGATATCTATATCAAAATAATGCTCGCATGTCCTACGCTCATTGAAGAAACGGTCTCGATGACATCACGAACTAAAAGAGTTACACACAACTGACACTAATTGAATGCGCCGAGTGGACCGATCGCAAGCGGTGACTGTTCCAATCTAACCTCGTTACGAGCACGTCTGACACTTTTCTCCTTGTTAAAAAAACGAATTTATAAAAATGGCCGCCGATATTGCAGGTTTCATCTGTGCTGTGGTCTTGGTAAGTCTGTTTTTATCTTATTTTATCTTAAATTCACAAAAACATCGCTTGTATTCCCGTTTTGTTATCAAACATTGTATGTTTACGTCCATATTGCATTGCAGGCGGCGTTGGTAATCGCATGGATTGCATATTGCATGTTCGTGCGAGAACGTCATAAGTCGGAGTTCCACCATTATGACGTAAGCGACTTGCAACGACGACAACTTAAGCTGGCCGAGGCTACTCAGCTTGCAGCAGCAAGCTCCGTAGCTGCAAGGCCTGCAAGCAAGCCAAAAGTTGAAGAGAAGTTGGCCGTAGGTGCAGGAATAGCAGGGATATTTGTACTGCCGTCTAGACACACACAAAAGCAAAATGATTACGAGAAGAGGCCGGATTACCCTGAGAGCCCCGCTCCTCGAGTAGACGGGACCGATCAACTAATAGAGATACTCAATGACAGTGTTGACGTACATTATAAAGATGGCATATACGAAGTGGACAGTAGTGCGTCGTATCACAGTGAAGTTTAATGTACTACTTATACAGGGTGACTATTTATTAACCGGCAAAATTTTTGGAGCAAGTATAGTCCATGATACTGAACTATTTTCTATAAAAAAAATATTGAAAATAAATAAAAAAATTTCGTCCTTCCCTGCAAAATCCGTTTGGCTGAGCGCTGATTTGTATGGGAAGACGAAGAATTTATATCGATTTTTAATATTTTTTTTTTTATAGAAAGGAGTTCAGTATCATTGACTGAACTTGCTCCAAAAATTTTTCCGGTGGATTTTTATCCACCGGCACTGCAGTCGCCCTGTATAGAGGATGTAACAAAATATACTGAAACTATTTTAAATTCAGCCAGTGATACTGAACCACTTTCCCCAAGTAACATACCTACCTATATCAAACTATGAAAAATATTTTTTTGCCTCCCATACAAGTTGACCGATCAGCTGATCGTAGTACTTGTAGAAAACAAAAAATATTTTTCATATTTCGATATATGTTCCTTGGGGAATTTTGTTCAGTATCAGGGACTGAATTCACAATTAAAATAGTTTCAGTTTATTTTGCTAGACTTTTATCATAATACATCCAACACAAAAGTAATCCAACAAATTACAATTTAAGCCAATACAATGAGGTGTAAAATAGACAGTTATATACTTTGAATGTTATGCATATCTCTATTCTAATCTGCACGATGCCACTTATTAACATTGCATGACAAATACCATGCCAGATAGTTAGAAATAGAAGAACGATAAAAACATGCTATTTTTTCACAAAGCATAACATTATTTAATGAGGCTAATACGCATGTTGTAGTTAAGTATATAATGGACAGAGCATTAGGTATATTTTTTATGATTATGTCACAACATACATGGCAAGAAGGCTATTCCTACTAATTTGTTAAGTAATGGAATCCTCCTTCAAATGCATTATATTTTCTTTAGTTACTCTTGAATTAATAGTTTTATTTACATTCAGTCTTTGAACGCCATCATTGCAGACACAATCCGTCTTATAATAAAAACAGGACTAACTTTGTTACTAGGTTTAAACCATTATCCAACCGAATCAAGTTGACATTGACAAGTGACATTGTGTGATATTACTAGATGTGAACTTGATTTGGGCGGATAATGGTTTAAAGCTAGTAAAGTTAGTCTGAGGTTTTGATAAGACTGAATAGATTTATTATTGTTCGGGGTTCACCAGTGACCCCCTTGGAATTCAATGTGTTAAATAGAAATAAAAGAATTTGTTATTTAAACTACTTTATTGATAAATTTAACATTAACCTAGATAGCATTGCCCTGTATTTCCAATTGGGTAGTGAGTAAATAAGATGTTTTAATTTTTGTATCGAAAAATATTAAAAAAAAATAATTAATAAACTAACATGAAATTCTTAAAACCTTATTTAATTCAAATATTCTCATTTAATCTTCACATAAAAATTGTTGAGCTTGACATAGTCAAGAATAAAACAATTCAGAACACTTGTTCCTATCTCTTTTACTGTAAGTGTATCTACTTATATCTTTAACAGTCAGACTAATTAATCAAAGGTCATCAACTAGGTATTCCAGCGGTCGCTGTCGCCGCTGAAATCACAATATAGCCTTCTCCTTGTCACGTATACTGCAAAAGACAGAGAGGACTTATAAAACCTGTTGGTGAGTGTGTCAGTATATGGCGTAAGGCGAGGATCGGCTATTGCGTAAAGCTCTTGACCCCGTCTGCCATCTTGTCGATGACACTCTTCTCTGTAGGCTTGAACACATGGACCACGGCGTCTCCAGCATCACTGAGGGTCCTCACGACCTCTCCCCAAGCGCTCTTGATTGTGTCCATGACGTCTCGCTTCACCCTCAGATTTCTTTCCTCAGGAAGAGCTGATACTACGACGATGAGGAACTGTAAATAATATTTTATTGATTAGATTAAATTAATATATAATTAACTTTCCTCAGGAAGAGCTGATACTACGACGATGAGGAACTAACTGTAAATAAGATTTCATTGATCAGATATGTCCATTAGTCGTATCATTTTACATCATTAACCGACTTAAAAAAGGGGGAGGTTATTAATTCGTTGGAATCTTTATTTTTGTCACCCGATTACTCGAAGACGCCTAAACCGATTTTGAAAATTCTTTTTTTGTTTAAAAGGGTATACTTTTTGGTCCCATAAAAATTTTATGAAAATTGTGTGGTTGGTTTTCCAACAAAAATAACTAAAAAAAACATGTCACTAAGTACATAATTGTTTGAATATTTAGCTTTTCTGGTACCAAAGTCAATTTTTTGTTTTGAAAATATATCAACAATTATTATTTGTGGTAATCATATTGACGCTAGTTTCCAATTATTATCTTCCATGCTTGTTTTTGAGCATAGAAAAAACATAGAGTTGGTACCTACTGCTACTTCTCACACGTACAAGTAGATCGTAGAAGTCGAAAGAAGACCTAAGGATGGTTCTAAGGAACTGGTACGTGTACCACCGGTATTTTAGACTCCTGTTTTTCCACTAATAAACGTGGCCTCAGGTTCTCTTGATCTTAGTTTTTTCTAGTCTTTGAGAGATAAGACCGTCATAGTGTGTTAATTCCTATAAAAATTGAATAGGTATACCTCAGGTTAGTAAAGATTCATAGCCAGAAATGTAGACTCAATGGGAATCGTACCAACATAAGAATAGTTACTGATATAAGCTAATAATTAATATTGCAATAGCAAATACAACAGTTATTTGCTATTGCAATATTAATTATTAACTAAATGATTAAAAAATATATATTGCACGCCTCATAAGCGAAGCGCATGAGGTAGTGCTCTACTCTCGCCTTACAAAAATCAAGTGATTTTTTTAACTAAATGTGTCTCTATTTATTTTCTATCGCACTTGTACAATAATATTTACACATAAATGTCAAGGAAAAACACTAGTTTCAACACTTATGACATTTTTAAAAGACATTTTGCCTTTTAAATAAATAAAAACAATGTTTAATAAAATCATTTTGTGGACGTCCGTGTGTCTGTATGTATGGAAACTGGCGTGGTCACGATAACTCCCTAAAAACTTATCTGATCAAGTCCATTTTTTTTTTATACGCTTCAGTATTATCCAAAACTAAGTCCTTTCGAAGATCATGGTCTAATTCAATGTAGTTTAGTTATAGCGAGCAGCAAAAAAATTCAAATCGTCGCGCGTGAGCTCACCATTTTGTTACAAACCAAAATCTTATTGTCAAAAACAAATCAGGGTGACAGAACTTGGGCTGCTCTTCGCGCACGCGTAGATCGTCGGGGTGTAGGCAAAGAGGTTTGCAATGGGTCCTCCTTTACAGTGCCCGCTATATCTTTCTCAGCGGGAAGTTAAAAATAAAAGTTAAAAATAATCTCCAGTCGTGCGTTAAAGCCGACACATACTTTTCTTCGTTTTAAGTTAGCAATAAAACAATCAAAATCAATTTAATTGTGAAAAATGAGATTATGAGGCGTGCACTTTTGGATTTTCCAAACTTATTTTTATAATTTAATCGCTTACTATTTTCTTTTTTATATTGACTAAACAAGAAGGAACACTTAGCAAAAATTTAAAATATATTTTTGTTTTAAACATATTTGACACTGCATGCATATTATTTTTTATAAAATCAAGCACTTTATAATTTTGTTATTACTTTTGATCGGTGCAGCAGCTGCAACAGAGAGCCTCAAAAGGCACAAATATGAAGACACCAGAGAAAACTACATATGTATTTGAACTTTTTGGGGTAGAAACTTTTTGTTCGTAGCGTCCTTCAGCCCATAATCTGTTCAAATACTCGTACATGTATATCAAAAAGACTATTCGAGGATTCTCCTGACCAAAGGGCTGGTAACTATCTGGCACAAAGAATCAGCATTGTCATACAACTTGGTAATGCTGCCAGCCTTTTGGCCACGCTGCCAGGGGGTGATATTTTACTATGGAGCTACACAATTTGTAATTATTTTAGTTTTCTTTTATCTACTAAATTTTAATTTTAATGTTATTATCTAGTTTTAATTTAAATATGAGGTTGACTCGTCTTCTTGTAATATTGTACTTACATAATTTTATAAAAGAAGAAGCAATAAAATTACCAGCTATTACTTCTGAATGGATCGTAATTAATGCGCGTATAAAGATTCTTGTAAAACCAGAGGCACTACTAGTGTTTACTTTGCAACCAGCTCTGTATCCGAACATTCACAATTTGTTTTATTTTCGTAGAACTTTCTTAATAAATTTTCTTTTCGTATAATAAATTCATATAGAAAATTTTATAATAGAAACGAAGGAACCAAAGTAAATACTTACAATACAAACGAAAATCAGTCGAAAATCCATTGCTGCCTGCTAAAACTTCTTCAATGTGAAAGCAGATCAATGAGTTGAGAACAATGGCTGTTGTCTCCACGGAGCCCCAACTCTTACTGGTCAAAAGGATCAACAGGAACTCTAAATTCGCTTTGACACGCACGTGTGTCATAGTAATCAAGCGAGCAGACAAAATAATGCAGGACAAAGCACTTGTCACGCCCAAGGGCTGTACCGATCCACTTTCAAATTGTTGACAATAAATGACGTCAATGTACACCAATTTTACAATCAATCTAAATTATTTTATGACCATTAAATTGTCTTTCAAAAATAATTTTATTAGTAGTATATTTAAAATATCAATGAATTTAAACATGTATTTTTCTATAAGTACAGATAGTAATAATATTAAAATGAATGTGGAATATTTATCAGTCTTGTCTTGGATATTTTATAGACAGCTCTGCAAAATTGTGCCAACACTATTTTATTGATTGGCTACGCTTGCTCGTAAGCCATATCTAATCACAGTAGGTGCGACGAATCAGGGATATTTTCATGACTCCATGATTTTGCGTTTTTGGGAACACAAATTTAATATTGAGGAAACAGTGGCTGCGACAGCGTATTTTTGCCTTAGGTAGGTATCTATTCACACTTCAGGCTCCAGCTTGCGTCCACGCAGCCCTCTTAAGACGAGAAGACTTCATTGCATCAATTTAATAAAAACCTAATAGAAGGAAAAATAGAAGCAAGAAGAGGAAAGGGAAGACTATAGATCAAGTGAAGGAGAAAGTTGACGCCGTGTCGTATAGCGAAGTCAAAAGGATGGCTCAAGAGAGGGAGACATGAAAACTACTCCACCGACAAGAACGTAGTTCTTAAATTATAGTTAGAACGATTGTAAAATATTGCACCAAATATTTTTTTTTCTTTTTTTCTTTCTATACATAGTTGGATACCAACAATAATGGAACAAATTATACCTAACACTTCATGCTTCCAGAAATCACGAGCATCCAGCAAAACTAGATACTTACTACTTTCGCATAGATTCTGATAATCAAAGTGGTAATTAGACGACAATAAACTCAAAGACACAGCATAATAAGTGATATCAGTAAAGATCTTTTTAAACGCTTCCAGGCGGCAGGACATGCCTTAAATTGTGGCGGCCTAAAACAGGACCATTTCATCTCTTCTTTAAAATGTCATAAGAGGCGAATAAATTCGGATTGTGCTATTACGCATCAAGTCAAATCAGATACTTTTCTCTTAACGTCAAAAACAAACATTCTCTATGGAATTTGTATGAAATATTGATTTATGACATCATACATAGTTCGTTCGAGTCAAATAGCGCTCTTAATATCCGTTTTTCTGCATTAATGAATCTAAAATTACGTTCAAAGTGGATGTGATCATGATCAACGACAAGTGGCATTATTTTGTGACGTTTTATTCTATTAACAGTACCAAATAATTTATTTTTGACCCACCGTAATACCCAATTGCGGAAATTTAACATCGGGCCGGCGCGGCGGCAGTTCGTAAAACCCGATGACTGAAAAAACATTTTTGGACTATCGGTTAGATTATTAAAACATTGTACACGTATGTTTTCTTTTCTCTGAGAAACTACAAATGTCGAAGATTCAGCGCATTTAAATTTCGCCTGAAGTCATTTCTTAGTACTATTCTACATAGCGGTGACGTCACAAGCTCCCACTCTGGAACTGATGCTCTGTATCTTTGTGAATTGTTACTTTTTAAATAAACTGAAAAATATGGGTACATTATTTTTGGATAAATCTAACTTACGGTTACGCACTAATTAGAATAATACTTTTCTGACCCAGTAATCATCCCTATTGTTATATCGGGTTTGGCTTTTACTTCTCCACATGGCACGGCCTTCAGTCTTTTGTAACCGTTGACATAATGTAGCTGTTTAAAAGAAAAAACCGGCCAGCGCCAAAGCAGCTGATGTAACCGGGAACAACTGTACTGTTTAGTTGTGAAGAATTTTCCAGAAGACTGAGCATGCATAGCAGCGCTTGGTTACCCCATCGCGTGAATTGGGTAATCACCCGCCACCGGAGGCGGTGAGTGACTGTCACACATCACACCGCATAATGACTGCGACGAGGTTCTGAGAATCTGCTTCGGCTTTGTATTACACTGTCACATGAGAGTTGATCAGAACTTAGTTTATTTTAATGAACACCAAACGGGCATGAGATAATCCATACATATTAAAAATTTAAGGCCACAGACGTGTATATCTGTCTTCTGTACTTGATAAAGTCTGAAACTACTGGGTTTTACGGCTACAATAACTAGTATGTAGAGCTTTTCTCCGGAAAGGTAAAGAGAACAAGTAATTAAAAAAAAACCCCCTACTGCCTGATACAACATGAGCGAGATTATATATTGTTTTTTAGCATTTCTCATTCCAAATTACATTTAAACATACCTACACGCTGATTTTTATTGGGTAGTATTTAAACGCAAATCAAAATTACTGATTGCACAGCAAAATACTCAACTGAAAATATTACTAAACAAACTGCAATTTATATTTGTGGCGCAGTAAAATGGATAGAACTTTCCTAGCACTCGCCGGCCGCTGCCGCGGCACGCTCGCTTCGCTCGCTCGGCTCGTGCGTGTGTTGGTCGCAGTTCTAACATAACCTAACCTATAGGTTTGCCCTAACCTAATAAATTTGATGTGCAGTCAGTATTTATTTGCTGTGCAATCAGTACTTATGATAAGATTGTTGATTTATTTGATGTAAAAAAGTATATAAATGATGAGATTAAATTGATGGGTGATTATTTATTAGATGTGCAATTAATAATATCCCATTTTTATTGGCTTTGGAAAAAAAATGTATAGTAAATAAATTCCTCTATCCATATGTAATCCAACAATGATCTTTTCCGCTGAACTATTTCAATGGCCGTCGTTCTTATCAACTTTCATCATTTCTGATTCGGTCATGTCACGTAAAGAACCACCAACCAGAGCCCCTTCTATATCACTTCGAGTGAACTTTTTTCTTATGAGACCACGGTTTCAGTCATCACTATCAGTCATAACTATCAGTATAGATACACATTGATTATATTATAGACTTTTTTTCTAAAGCACTGAGGTATTTTGGACGAAAAGACACTGTGTTGCTTGCCAAAAGCTGCCCAGCTATGCTGAAGATTAGTATATTTTATAATTTCGTAGATAAATAAATATATTGTTATCTGCGGTGATATGTCGTCGTGATCGAGCCTGAAGAGGAGCTAGCCAGAGCGCCCTGGCTTAGCTTTCAGATAAGACGAGTTGATCTGTACCTACCAAAGACCTTGTAACTACAAGACTGGAAATCAGCAGGAAAAAGGCGCGACAAATAATCTGCTGTATTAGTGTGCGTGAATTGAATATGCATGTGTTGTCCGCCGCACAGAGGATTGAAAATAATATTTTCTATAGACAACGTTTTGTCTACACCATGTGTACACGTTGTCTATGGAAGACATTACTTTCGAATTGGTCTTATTTTGCTTATTTCAATAGGAGCTTCCCAGGTTCACAATCCTACTCCTATCTAAGTTACTTACTCACCTACATCACACTTATTGAGCTAGGCCCAAACTAAGTTTATACTTGTATTATGGAATACTAACCCAACTATTCTAAATTTTATAATAACATACAACGTGGAAGGGACATACCCGTATTAGATCGAACCACGGGCTATACTAGATAGAAGTATAATGAAATCAAAATAACAGTCAAAACACCAAAAAAAAAATTCGACATACCCACACAAACCGCCCGGGCTGCACACTTTTGTATGCAAATGCCGAAATTTATTTTGGTTTTTTGGTTGTTATTTTAATTGTATTATATTATAATGATCTAGTATATACCTTGTTTCGATTTATTACGGGTATGTCCCTTCCACTTTGTACATAGATAAACGCACCCAAAAACCAGGACAGTTTGAAAAAGGCTACTTTCCAACTCGCCGTGGCTGAGGAACGAACCCAGGACCTCCGGAGTGGCGATACCTTGCCCAAACGCCCAACAAACTTGCATATGCAATGTCTGCGTTTCCTTTTATGCAAGTTTTAGAATTCTAGCAAAGAAATGGGCATATACTTACCTATTTGGGATCTATCTTGAATAGACAATTTACTACTAACTCTGTGCTACTAGCTACACTTTTAGGTTACAGAACCTAAAAGTGTAGCTAGTAGCACAGACTTAGTTCTACCTTGATTCCTTCAACCCTACGAGTAAAAAGAGATACATGTGCCAATAAAGTGCTTCAATGTGGAGTGCTCCTCTAAATTTGTATTCCCTTCCTTTTAAAATTTTAAGCATCAATGAAACAACATGGAGTAGTCCAAAGGCTGTCCATAGTAATTCAAAGAGGTAATTCGGGGTGGTATTTTTGACCGATTTATTTCATATTGACAAAACTGTTGTGAATTTTGTATTTTTTCTTTAATGAAATGAGTAATCAACATGGAGTAGCCTTTTAACTATTGAATTAATTTATTAGAAAAGAAAAATAAAATATAATATATTATGTATCGTTTATTTATTTTAAAATTATTGGAGAAACATAGAGACAAGGTAAAATACAAGAAAAGGGAGATATAGCTTTTAGCGTTAAGTCCGCCAATTGAACGGTGAACTTAACGCTTGTATTTTGGAACAATAAAGTTTGAATATATAAATAAATAATAAAACTGACAACTTAATCCAAAACTTAACTTTAAATGTAAATAATCTAGAAATGACACTTGTGAATCGGACCAAATATTTTTTCATTATTTTGACCCCTACAAACATGAACTAAATTTAGCATTTTTTCTGTTTATGCTTCTTTAACATTTTTTTGTAACCCATTTCCACACCTTCTTAGCTCCCTTTGTCACGTTTTGGGCGAAACTTTTCCCAAAATCTACAAGAGGATTCCACCACGCGGGCGAACGGCGCTTGCGACTTCTGGCTTCTATCGAACATACCAATATGAACAAAAATATTACCTGTAAACAAAAAAAGTATACGTCGTATGACAAAAAATGTATTTTAACACATTGAAAGAACAATTGATCTACGTCTATAGATGTAGTGTGTCCAGCAATGTGTTAATTATTGTTTTGTACAGCATTTCGATTAGACATGGGTAACTCCGGATTCGAATATTTAAATGAGCCGATTCATCAACAGCAGCCGATACCCGTACTGAATCCCGATAATTGTTATCGGCTCCCGCAAGTTATTGAGTCCGCACTCCGCACCGCACCGGGAACCGGCGGCACCTGTCAGGTCGCGAGCCGCGAGCCGCGTTTCGGCTGCACCGCGTCTCGGGAGGAATCGGGAGTCGGGAGTCAATATTATTCTGTATTGAAACCGGTACCAGAAAGGACGTCTGTATTCTGTAGATTCAATAGCGGAACTTAACGGACCTCGGAGATGGAGCCGATAAGGGAATAGGAATCATTAAGATGAGTCTGTACCGGATGCGGAGTAAGCTTCAGGGAGCCGAAACACTCCTCGGAGTCGAGATTACCCATGTCAAATTTCGATGCTCGGAACAATATCTAAATTAAAAATATGAAAAATTTCGCCATGAGTGAGATTCGAACTCACGCCCCTCACATCTGTACTTTGTTTGCACTTCCTATTGTGCTACCGTGACTTTGAACTTTAGACGATTACATACATATATAACTAGCTTTTGCCCGCGGCTTCGCTCGCGTAGACAACCTACACAAATTAAATTGTATTTTTTTAAACTTAATATTTATAGTACCTACTACAAATGTTAAAATTCTAATGTTTGGATACAAAAATGGCGAAGATTCATACAACTTGCAACCCCTATTTCACCCCTATAGGGATGTAATTTTCAAAATCTAATAAATGCATTATTATTTTCTACTAACTACTAAAATACATTAAAAATTTCATGTGTCTCCCCCTTTTTCACCCCCTAAGGGATGGGATTTCCAAAAATCCTTTCTTAGCGGACGTTTCCTAATCACAATCTACCTTCCTGCCAAATTTCATCTTCATTGGCTAAGTAGTTTTCGAGATTTCGTGATGAGTGAGTAACAACAATGTACGTACGTAAACAAGTACGACGTAGCGCGCACTTTGGAAGAAATATAGGACTTGTTTACTAGGCAAAAAGATACTAATTTCAGCGACAACCCGCTTTGCCGCGCTGCGTAGCGATGCACAGCGAGGCGCAGCGGACTCTCACTCTTTTTGTCTAGTAAACAAGTTCTATATTTCTTTCACGTGCGCGCTACGTCGCATCGTGTCGCGTCTCGGTGTGAACTGACCCTTAGTCGCCTCTTATAACATCCACAGGAAAAGATGGAGTGGTCCTATTCTAACCCGGAACCACACGGGTCATTTATCCATACAAGTATCACAAAATAAATCTCTCTGTTCAAATTATATACTAACTAGCTGTTCGGCCGCGGCCTGATGTAAAGATTATTTATTTATTTAGATAAGTAAAAATTGAATTTATTTTTCAAGGCTTAATTTAATCTAATTTAATTTATTTTATTCTTTTTTTCTAATTTGACTTGTTTTTACAACTTTTTGGCTCCTTTTTACAGGGCCAAGGAAACTGTATTATTACATTTTTATTTAAATTTTAATTATTTGTAATTATTATTTTACGCAAACCTCCAACGTAAGAAAATGCCTCTATTAGCGGGATACCAAAATCGGTGTCGTTTATTGACCCGCATAGATGTCTTACCTATTCTAACACCAGTGTTGATTCACACGCCAAATATATGCGCCGTTTGTTCCCCAAAAATACAGAAGACAACGGATAACGGACGATGATAGAGACGTCCTGGTCAAGAAGTGCAGGGAGTTTATAAAACTAATTGTAGAGGAGCTAGAGACAGCCAGGAACTTAAAAACGACTATCAAAGACGCGGCAAAGGACATGCTAAATAAACTGGAAGATAAGATATGCGACCTGGCTAAATAATGTCACCATCCCAGCGTCCGAACACAAACCTCCCCGGAGGCCAGATCCAGCCCACATCAGATCGAGTCTGCTCTATCCAAGCAGATAGAGGAGCAGTCTCGAATGATTAGTGAAAACACCAGAATACTGGAGGAATTGAAAGCTTTCGCGCAGCAGCCTGGCCCTTTGTCTTACGCAGACGTCGCGGCCCGCCCAGCCTTGGCGAAACTGACTGAGTGTGGAGCCCTGCTGTCCCTTGTCGTCACATCCAAGGATGAGTGCGACACGAGGGAGCAGGTGCTCGACAAGTTTCGGGAAGCGGTAGATGCCAAGGATGGGTGGATCCGCGTGGAGAGGGTACAGAAACATAGGGCCAGAAAGTCGTAATGAGCTGTGCGATGGAGGCCAAAAGGGCCAAGTTACGGCAGAGGTTGGAAGGGGCAGGCAGAAACCTCTCTGTCGAGGTCATGAAGAACAGGGCCCCGCTTCTCATCCTCTGGGGCGTCAGCATCAGACATACTAATGATGACGTCATTGAAGCGTTAAGAAGACATGACCCTGAAGTTTTTTATGGCCTAGATAGTGGGGGAGACCGCCTGCAAATTAAGTACAAGAAGAAGGCGCGGAACCTGCAGGTATGCCATATTGTGGTCAGCACATCCCTGGCCATATAGAGGAGGGCAGCTGATGCCGGGACCCTCCACGTGGACCTCCAGCACGTTAGGGTAGCCGACCAGTCCCCCCTCGTGCAGTGCTTTCGCTGCCTGGCTTAGGCGGTGATTCCACTGCACCGCGCACCGTCACGGAGCGCGGGACGGCAGATTTTAACATTGTATGCAAGTTTCTCAGTTTGTATAGAAAACACGCCTAGTACCACCCACTAAAAACGCGGCAGATTCCGCGCACCGCGGCGGGGCGCGTTGCCAGTGGGTAAATCACCTTACGGCCACAGCAAGAGGTACTGCAACGAGGAGGTGGACTCGTGCAGCCATTGCGGAGGTCCACACTAAAGTCGGCGTGTGCTGACTACAAAGCTGGCACTGCTGTATCCTGCCGCAACTGTATTAAGGCAGGAACAGATAGGGCAGATCACAACGCCTTCAGCGCGGACTGTGCATTGTGAAGAAAATGGGACGCGATTGCAAGGTCGGTAACCGCGTGTTCCTGACCTTGCAATCAGCGCAGACCCACTGGTGCGTGGCTTTATCGTTGATGCCCCGCCTCCTTAGTTCATTCGATACCGCTTTCATTAGAAAAGTAAGATTGATATGACTAGCATAGGTAGTAGACAGAGCGGGGTATCATGACTTGGCCACGTAATGTGTATATGCACAATCAGCTGTGAAGGTGTTGTCATTCCCGAATGGTAAGGTAACTCCCCCCACACAATCGCATCAAATATAAGTGTATTGTTATATAACAATCACTATATTTAAGTAAACAGATAAGAATTGAATAGACGAGCTAGGAAAAAGCCTTATTATGATGGACATGCCAGGAAAATAGAAGGAACGAAACAGAAACTAAGCATATATAACGTCTAACAAAATATACTGAAACTATTTTAAGGGTGAATTCAGTCCGTGATATAACAACTTTGCCCAAGGAATATATGACGAAATATGAAAAATAATTTTTGGCTTTCGATACAAACTGTGTTCAGCTGATCGGTCAACTTGTATGGGAGGCCAAAAATTATTTATCATATTTCGATATATGTCCCTTGGGGAAAGTTGTCCAGTATCATGGACTGAATCCACCCTTAAAATAGTTTCAGTATATTTTGTTAGTCCCTGTATATATGATAAAACCGTTAAAATATTAATAATATAATTATTATTATAAATTTAAGAAATATAAAATTACTATGTATATATTACTATATATTAAAGTAAAATTGTTGTTTTAAAATTTCGAAATGAATTTTCGAAAACCGTATAATAAAATTTAGCAAATTTTTTTTTTTAAAGTGAAAATTTTTAATTATTAATGTGAATTGTTATTAAAATGTAAAATGTTATTTATTTATTTAATCTAGTGAAACAAATATGTAGAAATTGTTATCCATAAAATAATATTTTTTAAAATTTAAAATGTTTATAAATTTAGAAATGTATATAATATGTAAAGCAGTTATTTATTCACAAATTAGGGTTTCAAAATGAAAACTTAAATTATGCATATACAGGGTCTAACAAAATATACTGAAACTATTTCAAGAGTGGATTCAGTCCATGATACTGAACAACTTTCCCCAAGGAACATATATCGAAATATGAAAAATAATTTTTGGCCTTCCTAGACACTCGGATTAGTTGATCGGTCAACTTGTATGGGAGTTATATATATATAACTAAGAACCAAACAAAAGAACAAAAAAAATACTGTAGTATTGACTGCCTTATTTCATCCTTCCTTAAAAGCATTATATTAAAAAATGTAATTCAATTATTTACTAAAACTTAATCCAATAAAAACTTAGTAAAGAACCATAAATAGAAAACACAGGCTCCGATTACGTTGTAGGGTACAAAAAAAAAAAACTACCCATCAAAACTCCCGTGAACTCAGAATCTTGAAATTTGATACGAAGCACCGTCATAAAGCACAGATAAAGGAAACATTGCGAAAAGCATACATTTTTAGTTACATGGTGTAATAAAAATATTTTTAATAATTTTAAACTTACTTATAGCTACCGCACTTGGCCGTTTTTTTTTTAATAATTACTGAATTACTTGTTTTAGTTTGTGACTTTTTTAATCCAATTCCACGTCTTGTCAGCTCCCTTTTTTACGGTTTCGATGACACTTTTTCCAAAATTTGTAACAGGATCAAACCACTGCGACGAACGGCGTTCGCGACTTTTTGCTTCTATCAAACATACCAATATGAACAAAATTACCTGCAAATAAAAAAGTATTCGTCGTAGGCAAAAAAACTGATTTCATCTCCCCTTTTAAACATATTTAATGTAGTAATGGCCAGGTAAGAAATAAACATGTGTAATTTAATGCTAGTGGATCTATGAGCTGTAGACCTCGCGAGCTTATAGAGATTGCAGATTGAAGAAACTTTTCACACCACCACGAATTTTGCGTCGTGGCAGTTTCATAGTGGCCACAACGCGTTGTGGCCTATTATTTCGCTCAATGAGCGAATTCGGTCTTAGAGCGTAACACATACTAAGTATATAATAATACGGTTAAGTGATGATTGACGTCTTATCTAACTAGATTTATCATACGAGTATCACAAAATAAATCTCTCTCTGCTCAATTATATAGTAACTTGCTGTTACCTGTGTCCTTGCCCGCGTGGTCAAGTTATTTTAATTTTATATTATAAAGTGAATTCATTAATATAAGAAACGGCCAGGTAAGAAATAAACCTGTATAATTTAATATAAAAACGTTTAGACGTTTAGTTGGACACATTAATACCTATATGTGATAATACGTTTTAGTATTGATTGACGTCTAATCTAATTGGATTAATCTATACGAGTATCTCAAAATGAATCTCTCTGTTTAATTATATACTAACTAACTTTTATTCGCGGCTTTGCCCGCCTGGTCAAGTTAAATAAATTTTATACTGTGAGTGGATACCTATTTACCTGGCATTCACACCGCGGCAATTTTTTCCTTTTAGCATTTTTTAACCCGTCATAACTCCTAATTATATAAATATATAAGTTATATAAATATTAAATTCATTATTTAATCTATGTAGATATCATCAACAGTTTTCGCAGTGCACGCGCCTTATTGACGTTAATAAGCAAATGTTTGATACCTTGTGTTACATTATTGACATTATCTAACCCACTGAGCAAGCGTCAACATTACTGTAAGTAGAAATCGGGTGGGTGTAAGTTACAAATGCAAAGGTGCAACGTTCTAGCAAGGTTATAGGTATTCCTATAAGTGGCCCTAACGGCCGTCCCAGTCATATTATTTGCAATGTTGCTCATAAAAGAAAGTTGCTCTTGAAAGAAAATAATAAAGGTGTAAAAGTTTTCCATACTGATGGTCAAAAATGATATAATACACTATATTCTCTTTCAAGTTCATATTTTGACTGTGAAAACCAATTATAACCTAGATATATGCAATTTCTTTAAAGTTACATTTTTTTACCGAAATCTGATATGTCGTTTCAAAATAAAACGTAGACTACGGAAACTCTGATTCTGTCTAGGGTAAACTCGTTAAATAAATCAAAATGTAATATTACTATGACAAGAAGCTGATCTGATGATTTATTTATTTATTTAACTTTATATATGTACACAAATACAAGTGTAATGGCGGACTTAAAGCCTAAGGCCTTATCTACCAGTCAACCAACCGGGTGATGTTGAGAAAGACACGGGTAGTGCAAAAACTCAAAAAGAAATGGTGAAAAATGAACCAGGTATACTTAAATATGTAATAATAAACCATAAATATGTAATAATAAACCATAAACTACATACAAATAATACACACTATTATTATACTAAGATATACTACTCACATATACTACATACACTAAGAACTATCTGACAGTTGTTTAAGAAAATGTGCTTTCACCTGTTTTTTAAATGAAAAGCGGGTTTTAGCCTTCTGAACATCAACTGGTAAGGCGTTCCAGAGCTTTATAGCTTGGACAATAAACGAATGTGAAAAGAACCCACTCCGGTGAGCTGGTATAGAAAGGCTGAGATTGTCAGAGGAACGAAGATGTCTGACATGGGTGTCACCCAGAAACTGAAAGTTAGACTTGAGGTATGCAGGAGTAGCGGGTTCAAATAGAATGGAAAAGAGGGTTGTGAGGATGTGCAAATTGCGACGTTGACGAATTGGTAACCAATTAAGTTGGAGCTGAAAGGTAGCTACAGTAACCCACCCTGTAATAAAACGTCGCAACCCCATCGAGTTTGGTCTCATTCCATTTGTCTTGATAAGTTCTGCCTCAAAATAAAAGCTTGTACGAAAAAAAATTTTTTTTTCTAAAAACTTATTTGAAAGTAAAATAAAGCTTATGTTACTAGTTGATAACAAGCTTTTAATAGGTGAAAAAAATTGTATAATCGGATCGGTGGGTTTTGAGTTTATTCATTACAAACTAACAATAAAAAAGCAGCCAAGTGCGAGTCGGACTCGACCATAAAGGGTTCCGTAGCAGCAAGTAACATAATATAAAAGTTCTTGTAATTTGTTGTAACCTTAACCGACTTCAAAAAAGGAGGAAGTTATCAATTCGACTGTTGTATGTATGTATGTTTTTTTTTAATGTATGTTTGTTACGAGATATCTTCGCCAATTGTGAACCGATTTTGATGATTCTTATTTTATTTGAAAGCCTTTACTACCAAGTTAATCCCATTTAATTTGGTGAAGATATGATAAAGAACTTTGGAGATATGGAAGAAACTCCAAAAAAAATCTTTTGATAAAAAAAAAATCTTTTGTTAAAAATTTAATTATTTTTTAAGTAATTAATTTATTGTTAAGTAAACATTATAATTAGGTACCTAAATGATGGGATTTACATCTAACTATATGCGAACCCATATAGGCTTGTGATAGCTAAGCTAATATTACTTTTATATTCCAGTTTGACAAGAAATATTGCCAATTTATGACGTATTAAAAAAAACGACTTACTAGATCTCGTTCAAACCAAATTTTCGGTGGAAGTTTGCATCGTAATGTATATCATATATTTTTTTTAGTTTTATCATTCTCTTATTTTAGAAGTTACACACATTTTACCACTTTGAAAGTGTCCCTCGCGCAAACTATTTAGTTTAGAAAAAAATTATATTAGAAACCTCAATATCATTTTTTAAGACCTATCCATAAATACCCACACGTAAGAGTTTGAGGTTTGAAATTATGAGTTGCAGTTCTAAGTATGGGGAACCCCCAAAATTTATGGTTTTTTTTTTTGTGTAAAAATCTTAATGCGGTTCACAGAATACATCTACTTACCAATTAAGTTTCAACAGTATAGTTCTTATAGTTTCGGAAAAAAGTGGCTGTGACTGGCCGTGGTGACGGACAGACAGACATGACGAATCCATAAGGCTTCCGTTTTTGCTATTTGGCTACGGAACCCTAATAAGGTCTATATTGAAGTGTAAAATGTTTAGTAACGGTATTTATTATCTGTCAATCAATACATAAAACTTGATGCTGTCTGATTATAGTTTCGGAAAAAAGTGGCTGTGACATACGGACGGACAGACAGACATGACGAATCCGGTATGGTTCCGTTTTTTGCCATTTGGCTACGGAACCCTAAAAATAGGTAACACAATCACATCTTTTCTCTTCTTAGTATTACGAGTAAGTAGATAGATAAATTCCTCTTTGATCAGAGTGCCTAACTTTTAATTCATCTACGAAGCAAATGCCTAAATGAATGTCTACAAGGCAAATTACCTAAGCTGTAAATCACCTAGAGAACAAAACGTCTATCAAGCAAAATTATGTTTTTAGTACATACCGATAGGGAAAATAACCGATTGAATTTCACCATCGAGTTAAAAAAACACTGAAAACACTAGAATTACGATAACAACGAAATGAAAGCCACTGACGCAATAAAATTCGATTATTTATTTATTATCTACTTATACCCAGGATGTTGGAAAAGCAGTGTGACAGATTGAAAATCTTTAGACTGCCTTTTTATCGTACATTCCTATTTAGATTTATATCAATAAAAAAATATTATCACCTATCAGTATTTCAGGTCGCAAACTAGTCTGAATTATATTTTATAACAAACAGTTTCATTCTGACAATATCGAACTTATTTAAAGACATAAAATATCGAATGAAAATGCACACTAATAATGATATAAGATAAATCAGGTTTTATTAATGTGTAAACCTTTGTCTTAAGCTTTAGACCAAAACTCAACCATATCCAAAACACAATTTAGGGCCTTTCAAAATACAAACAAACAGTATTTCTTTTGATTAAAACTTAACACCTTATTTATAGGATATACTTTGATCTATTTAAAAAAAAAGCATGGTTCTTTAAGAATCATCTGGCCGGAGATCCTTTTTTATCCATTCATAGACCCTTTCAGCTCCCTTTGACACGGTTTTGGCGAAACTTTTTCCTAAACCTGCAATAGAATCCCACCACTCGGGCGAACGACGCTCGCGAGTTTTGGCTTCTATCGAACATACCAGTAATAGGAACAGAAACATTACCTGGAAATAAACAAACGTATAAGTCAATAATAATACTTACTAATAAGAATAAAACAAATAGTTTTCATCTCCCCATCCAAGAATGTTTAATAAACCAGTGTAATTTAAATTTAACGTTTCGACGTACCGATACACATGTTATTTCACGCCTTATAGTTGGACACATTAACTAACATATACAATAGGGAAGAGATGAAAATTTTTAAAACGCTTAATTATATTTCTGCTGTTAGGAATAACATTCTTCTTTACCTTAAAACAATATCAGATTTTTCTGTTCAGTCAATTCAATGTGAAAAATAATTCATTTTACTTAAATTACGAAAAATTTACGTACAGCTGTCATCGCCATTTCTTTTGCCCTACCCGTCTGACTGAACGGAAATATTTGTTAATTTTTTACACTAAAGAAGAATATTATTCTTAGTGGCAGAAAAATATTCAATCGTTTTTAAAATTTCTATCTCTTCCCTATTATTTGTAAGTAAACACATCTATTGTATGGTCTAATATTGATTTACATCTAATCTAATTGTATTTATCCATACAAGTAATAAAAAATAAATATGTGTACAACTACAATTATATAAAAATAAACGTTTATTATTTAATACCTACCGATAAAGTAAATAACCAATTTAATTTTGCCATGGAGATTTAAAACACTTAAGACACTGGGTTTAAGATAAAGACGAAATGAAAGACACTGACACGATATAATTCGATTATCTACTTATATACGGGGTGTTGGTAATACAATGGATAGATAAAGCATGCAGTGTTATATGACGAAATGAAAATCTTAAAATCTTTGAACTGCCTCGTTCATCGTGTCGTATTTAAAATGTAAATAAGCAAAAAATAATAGATAAATCTTATGAATTAATACTTTAGTTCTCAAAATAATTTTAGCCCGATTTTATAATATATGTACCTATTCTGGCAATATTGAACTAATTTTATGTCAAAATCAGGTCATTTTATGGTTATTTTATGTCAAAATCAATTTAGTTTGTATTACTTCTATCGATTTATGTATTCAGGCTGGTTTCAAAGTGACGCCGGCGAGACGCGCCGTTGGCCAGCGCGTTTCAACAGCGCGCATTAGGCTGGTTTCAGAGTCACACGTTTGAACAGCGCCGTCCAGACGCGCGCGCTTGGAATTACACTAGACAGTAGCCACCGTTTCATAGTCACGCCGTTCAAACGCGCCGTCGAAATCGAAGCAAAAAAAAAATTCTTTGAGACTACCGTTTTTTTATGTAACATTCATCATATTTATTTTATACATACAAAATATAGCCTATGTCACCCCGATGATTATAACGGATCTATTGACATCTCATTTGTGAAAACTGGATAGGCAGTTCGGATGCTACGGTAGAGCACACATGGATATTCACATACATATTATGTACATAGACTGCTAAAATCATTACTCTTCCGTGGATCGTACTGCGATCTAGTGTGATGTGAATCGTATCTCCTTATCACCAGCCAAAAAAAGTCTCACAAACATCTTAGCCGAACTTGGTCGATCAGTATCGATGAAATCGTTACTCATTACCCGACTACGGCAAAGCTTACGGAAGAGTAATGATTTTAGCAGTCTATGTACATAATATGTATGTGAATATTCCATGTGTGTTACACCGTAGCATCCAAACTGCTTATCCAATTTTCAATCGATCCGTCATTATCGTCCGGGCGATACAGGCTAAATTTTGTATGTATAAAATAAATATGATGAATGTTACATAAAAAACGGTTGACTAAAAAAAATTTTTTTTTGCTTCTATAACGAGTGGGATATCAAATAAAAGGTTTGAATAAGCATATTTCAAAAATGTAAACATTTTTAGCCGTAAATAGCTGTAGAGTTTGCATTAATTTAATAATTTAAACTTTTCAGTTAGAATTTTCTCGTAGTCGGGTATTCGTTTTTTCAACGTATATCTTGTTTTAACTGTTCTTGACTGTACGCAACAGCGCGTTCGATCGGCATCACTCTGAAACGCTAACTGCCAGCAGAGGAGTTTGGACAGTTCGGCAGCGCTGTCCAACGGCGCACGCACGCTTCACGAACGGCGCGTTTGAACGGCGTTTCATAGTCACGCGACGCGGCTACTATCAGGCCTGTGTCACTCCCCGTTTAGGTATCGAAAATTTACCTACATTATTACTATGCGCACAGGCGGCCCCTCCGGGTGGTAAATTCAGTTATACGAATTGTTTGTCCAGAGTAATAAAATAAGAATGAAATTTGTGTTGCAATGGATGTCTAGGTGCGAAAAGCGTAGGATGCAAAAAGGTGCTGAGTTCTGACGTGAGCTAAATTAAACCATATCGCTAGCCACATTGAGTAGATATTTCTTTGAATTTCTTTGCTGAGTGAGACTTCTGTACGTTAGTATTATTTATTCTGTGCTACTATCTAGAGTAATTACGAGCGCGCGCGTCTGGACGGCGCTGTCCAAACGCGTGACTCTGAAACCAGCCTCAAACGTTTGGCTTGATATTTTTATTTAAAACTCTACGCTCTACATTGTTTTCGGCACTTTCAAAGTACTAACCAAAATCATAGGTCTTTTCATTGAAAAAACCTTATAATCAAATCAAAATGCCTTATTTATCATAGGATACTTTGATCAGTTTAGTAATGTTAATTTGTTATGACTGTTTCACCGGTAAAAAAACTGCACTGCAATGTTTTCTCCATCGGTGTCAACTTTCAATTTAATGAATAAGTTTATATGGGTATTTAAATACTTTGTATGTGAACCAAGAAATCAATAGTTACCTAAATATTGAATTTAACTTCTTGTAAAGTTGAATAAATGTAAAGTTGATTTTTTTACAATAAAGATGTATAAATTATTTATTAATAAAAAAATATCATTTTGAAGTGTAAAACAACTCGATCAAGTGTGAGTTGGATTCGTACATAAAGAGTTCCGTTCCTACATACAATGTTTTAAAACGCTAAAAAAAACCCGTTTTTTGTATTATGACCCCTTTCATTTTTAACTTTATCTTATTTTTAGTATTTTTTGTTATAGCGGCCACGTTAGTACATAATCGGTAAACATTTCAACGGAACCCTGAAAAAAGGAAAAGCTGGAAAGCAGACGCAGACAGAAGCTGAGGATGCCAGCTGGAACGGGCTAAGATGAAGAAGAATAAGCCTTGTCACTATAACAACCTTGTCACAATAAATTTGAAATAGGTATTAAAAATTAAAACAAGAACAAAGATACGTTACATATTATTATTTAAAACTACTCTTAAGTAGGTATTTTATTTTAATTTTAGAAACATTTAATAAGAAAATAAAACCTAAATCAACGCCAGACAGACATCCTGTACGTTAAGTCTAGGTGCACTACGTCATTTTGTTTTGGTCTATTTCTCCAACACAGTTTACCTGGCCCTATTGTTCTGCATTGAATGAATAGCACTATTGAATTTGGCTTATACACTCCAATAATACTCTTATAATCTAAAAAAACTTTATTCTCCTTGTGTAGTCGAAACGGTTCCAGTACCTAAGTATCAATTTCAAATAATCTTTACTTTTAACCAGTATATGTGGCCACGGCGATCCTTCTGTCGTTAGCCTTATTAACGTCCTCGATAGTACATGACGTCAGTTCAGACACAGAACACAGAAGGTGGTCCATCGATTATTGGCACCACAGTCGTAAAGGTCGTAATCAGCGTGACGCAATCTAACTTGGTTTTCCCGACACCTGCCATCACCAGCCTGGAGTCTATTGAGAGACTTCCATACTGACCAGGGGAGGTTTCTACCCTGTGGGAGTTTCTCTGCAGGTTTGACACGCAATATGGATATTCGTTTATCCACGCAACTCTTGCATCAGGAGTTTCTGCGGCTGCGGCTGGTATGCTCGGATGCCTCAGGAAGTTGGTACGGCTTTTGAGACGTGCTGGTGGCGGGGTCAGTAGTTCTGAGGTAAGTAGATAAGGTGCCTTTTGTATTTTATAAAACTGTGGTAAAATATAACTCATATTAGGTAGTATTTTGGGCTCAAAATATCGAAGTTCGGTATCACGAAATCAAACAATGGATAGATCAATAAATAATGTCCTCGTTTTATCATCGCTCATTACTCTTTGGCATTTATGCAATTTGCGAACGTTCTCTTTTTGAATATGCCGTGAGCACGTGTGGCAGTGACCGTTTAAACAAATGCTTCAAATAATTATGAAAATGTGAATACACATTCTAATAATTACAGATATAGTCAAATCAGCTTACAATAATTACGCAACTACTTAAGAAGTTAGTAGTAGTAAAAAGATTACTTAAGATTGATAACAATAAATTTCTATTAAGATTAGATATATTTCTATCAATAAATAAGCACCAAACAGTATAAGTAGATTTTAAATAAATATATTTTAGAGTAGCAAGTACATATGTTGTGTAACACGCATATACAAGTAGGTAGGTATTTAAGTACCTCCATATGGTTCCCTACCATATAGAGGTACTTAAATACCTACCCGAACGTCCCTACACGAACATTGCAAAACTTAATGTAATAAATTGAATCCGCTAGATGACAACAAGTCAAATCAGACACTTTTTTCTAAACGTCAAAACAAACATTTCAAACAAATCCCATATAAGGATTTGTTTGAAATACAAAACCGTGACGTCATAGATTTTTCGAGTCAAATAGCGCTCTTATTATCAGTTTTTCTGCATTAAAAAATCTAAAATAATGTTGAAAATGGATATGATCAATGACAAGTGACACTATTTTGTGTCGTTTTATTTTCTTAACAGCACCAAATTATATATTTTTAAACCAGTCATCTACCAAATTATTTGTGGTGTTATGTTATTTATTACTTTATTTGTTGTTTGAAAAGTCACTTGATCAGATTGTACCTAAAAAAGTATAGTTTAAGTTAAAAATTTTGGGAACAAGGTTTTTAAAAAATATATTATCTTTTTTAACCGACTTCAAAAAAGGAGGAGGTTATCAATTCGACTGTATGTTTTTTTTTTATTTGTTTTTTATGTATGTTTGTTACGCGATATCTTCGCCAATTGTGAACCGATTTTGATGATTCTTTTTTTATTTGAAAGCCTTTACTACCAAGTTGGTCCCATTAAATTTGGTTAAGATATAATGAAGAGCTTTAGAGAAAAAGAAGAAAGTCCTAAAAAAAATTTAAGTCGGTTGATTTTTTTTGTTAAAAGTTTTTTCTTAGGATTAACCCAACTTTTTGATAAATTTCTTTATTCGTTGAAACGTAGCATTAGCCTTATTTTTAAAGCGCGTCCAAAATCCGCCAACAACCTTCTCTACAGGTTTCAGAATGTTGACATTAGTTAAATTTTGTTTACGAAGATGGTGTGGTTTTCCCACTGATACTGGGATCACCTCCAAAGGCAATGTTATTTGCAGCAACATTACCTGTAAATAAGAAAAAAACATAAAAATATTGGAAACACCTACCCGTGTTTCTCAATTTTCGTATCCACTTGACTACTAAGAAGTCAAAGTGCAGTGGATCCAACGTTGACGCGTAGAACGGGAGTTAATCAAACGTTATCTCTAAATTAAACTTGAAGAATTTAAAATTATTATTTGACTATATCACACATGCACATGTACATAGATCTCGTTGCACATGCAAGACAATTTAAAATGGCATGTATTTAACGCGGCGACAAATACATCTGAATTTGGGATTGAAAAACATTTAAGCAGGTAGCAAAAATAATAGGTTGGTGAATTCATTTTTCCCTGTAATCATAGTATGAAAAAGCTTGTCACTCGCCGAGCGAGCGTAGCGAGCGTTCTGCGGCAGCGGGCGGCGGCGTGGGGTGGTCGCAGTTCTAACATAACCTAACCTATATTTTTGTTATACCACTGTTTATAATAATGACTTGGCGACTTATATCATTAGTTACCAAGTCATTATTTATAGTACCCGCGAAAATAATAAGCCATTTAAAATTATTATTTGACTATATCAAACATGCCGCGTGGTTTCCGGCAGAGTAGAAAGGACCACTCCAAGTCTTCCTGCGGATGTCGTAGAAGGCGACTAAGGAAACACAAGCTAAGCAAAGCAAAAACTTGAGTGAGACCTCTCCAACCCGTTAGGCCAGCGTGGAGAGTGTAGGCCAAATCCTCTGACTGCTCTGGCTAATTTTGGTTACTATCAGAGCCATATATTAGCAGAGCGGGTCATGCTCCTGATGATGGCATAGAGAAGAGAGGAAAGAAGGCATCTCCATTTAACTCCACGACAAGAGCAAGCTCTTAAGTTAAAAAAGAAGAGATGACTATATCACAACCTAAGTCAATATGCAAGTAAGATAGAAATTTATTTAAAAGCTGTTCATTGTTACGAATTGAATAGATTTAAGATAATATGCAGGAGAAAAATAAGGCGTTCCTAAACTCGATAAAAATCTTTATCTCAAATTATTCGAATCAAATGTCAAAGAACTCTTGTTTAAGGTTGTTTTAGGTAACTTTATATGTTTGATTGTTATACTTAAACTACCTTCTAGCGTTAGCAATTAGGGGAATACATTGTCATAATATATGTTTTCCTTTAACACAGTAATTGGTGGGCGGCAGAACATTCGCTCTCTCTCTCTCTAAAATATACGATAAACGAGCAACAACTTGAAACAATTACCACTAATATGCACCAAATTGCAATTCTCGTCATTGTACTATTGGGTCTATTTTTTACAAAATTGTTTTGAATGCTTAGGTGAGTTTAGACGCACCATCACGAAACAAGATTCCTAGTACTCTTAACTATTCCATTTATGATTAAAGTGTAATCAAAAATGAAACGGTTGATTTCAAATTTTGATTAGAAGCAAACAAAATATAGCCATAGGTCGGATCAAATAAGAAACAAATTTATTTGTTGTGGGTATAAGTTTAGTAATGTAAGCCATATTAAGTAGGTATATAAACAATTTAATTTTTTCAAACAAAGTGTGGTTCGTTGCGCCGAAGCGAAGGCGGTTTTTTTGCAGGCTTTTCGTCTCGGTTTGTCATTTTCATAATCCAAGTCAATGGATTCGTAAAAATAAAAACTAAATCATAATAGCTTTCTTTAAGGGACGAAATAAGCTTCCTGAAAGTAGGACTGACGACGGTAGGTGTTAAAGCCTCATTTAATTCCCGAAGGTTTTTCTTTTGACATGTTATCTGGCCCAGCCATACTGATTGCAGGAACAATATCTGCAAATTTAAATTACTTAAGTAAGCACCTTATTCAATACTTAGAAAAAACAACGTACACAAAAAAAAATTACGACCAAGAAGCGCTGCATTTTTTTCCAATATTCAATATTAAAATGTGTTATGGTAACTTGTGCTTATAAAAATGTTTTTTCACTAACAAAAAAATCACAACAAATTATATAACAGCTTTTATGTAACAACCAAAGAGCGTAGTGAATCTAAAATCAATTTTCTGCTTGTGTAAATTAATTTAATATCAAACTACAAATTACGTTATACCTATCATGTTTGCATAAAAACTATTAAGTATATAGTAAGCATGCAGGTTTAAAAAACACACAATATTGAAATACTATGTCTGCATTAGCATATACGAGTATCTGTTCATATCATATGTACTTACTATGTTCTTAAATTTTTTTGAAACTTTTTTTATAGAGAGTAGTTCAGAATCATGGACTGAACTTGCTCCAAAAATGTTACTCCTTGCTCCAAAAAGAGTATAAGGGGCACGCAGGGACCTTCTTTAGTAGGAAACATGATTTAAGATATTCAGGGGCCAGGATATATGGACAGAAACTAACTGAATATTGGACTATCATTAGGAATAAATAAATCATGTTAAAAGAAGAATCAAATGAAACTGGAGAATCAATGGGATAGAAATACAAAGAAACACCAAAAAAACAACATATGTAGGTACTTGTAATATTATAATAATAACTATAATACAAAAAAATTATTAAAAAATGTGTTTCTTTTTATTCTATCATATTTTGGGTCATAATCATAACTCTTTTTTATATGTTACCGGAAATGTATGAAATTCGTCATTGTGTACAAATCCTAGGCAATGTATGCAATTCCTAAAATCGAAAGGAAATGTATGAAATATTTTTAATGCACACTTTTCCTAGGAAATCTATACATTTCCTAAATAGAAATCAGAAATATATTAGCAAGTAAGCTTCCGTTACTTAGTCGATGCTCGCTTCTGTGATAGTCACTGCACTACCATAACCCTAAATAATTAACAGGTTACCGTTGCATCTTGTTCATTTGTCATACATACGAGTAACATGCTTTTCCCAGACTTTGGTCCTCTTTTGAATCACTTCGTTTCGTATGTGATCGAGCAATGTTATTCCTAACATTGCTCTCTCTATTGCCCACTGAGCAACTCTGAGTTTTTCTGCAGATTGCTTTGTCAAGGTAGTCGTTTCCATTCCATAGGTGAATACTGGCAGGAGTCAGGACACATTGGCAACATTGGTTAAAAACTTTTCTGTAATTTTGAAAGAGGATCAAAGTCAGGGACGTTATTTATACTATAAAAGAAACAAATGAAAGTGGGCAGGACACATGCGAGAATGGACTCAAATCGGTGGACCAAAAGAAAAATGGAGTGGTGACCATGGGCCAACAAAGGAGGCAGGGGACACCACCCAGCACTGCATTGGGTGGACGATATTAAGTCACGCAGGCTGCAACTGGATGCAGGTGGCAAGGGAGTGACACAAATGGAAAGATATGGAGGAAGCCTATGCAGGACATACTGCCTCCTAAAAGCCAAAAGGATAACATAAAGGCTGCTTTAGATGGATGGACATGCTTTTCCTGATCTCCGCCCGGCATTCTATACAATACCTAGGAATTATATACATTGACTATGAATTGTATATTGTGTAAACAATATTTCATAAATTTCCTAGATGAGCTCGAAATTGTAAAGAATCCCAGGAATTGTATAGAATTCCTGAATTATACACATTTCCGGTGACATGCTACTTACCTACCTTTAATAAACCTGTATTTGTAACTTGATGAATATACTATGGTATCTTAGTTTGTTTTAGTTATTTAGATTGTAGATATATTTAAGTAGTTATACATTGTGTCATTGTGAAATCTAAGGTAAAGAACAATTTTCTGAACTTTTTTCAAAATTGTATCCTAAGTGGTTTCGATTAAAGATCTTCTTATATAACTTCAAAAACATTTATCTTAAAATTATAAACAAAATATATTTGAGATCTTTACAACAGCCCTTTCATTTCATATGACACACGAAATAGTATGCAGATCGTGTTTTTAATTTTTAAAAAGTGAAAGTTAACAAAACATATAAAAAGTGAAAAAAACATTTAGGATACACTTCTTATAGGTTTTCCTGTAATCTATAGATAAAGGACACAGGAGTTTACAGGACTACCTGAATAACTCCCCGGGCGTATGTAGGTGGATATAAAGGGGCCATTCTTTTTCATCCCCAAGTTAGTAGAGCATTCTATAAAATTTGTCTTGTATAAACGGTTGCTAGATAAATACATACTTATAAGGGAAAAGATACCTTATATGATACTAGACTATTAGTGAGTGTAGTTATTCAAATATTCTTATTTACTTTAGTTAATAATATCAGGCGTTACCTTGCAGAAGTCAAAGTTACATGGCCCTTGATTTCGATTATTATGTGTACTTCCGCCACTATGTCTATATACTATAGTATAATATATAGTATAATATTTATACTGCATTTTTTTATCATAATTTATAACTTTATTTTGTAATTATTGATGATATAGGATACTCGTAATCGATGGTTTTTGTTAATTAATATAATATTTGCATGCCTTACTTAAGGTTGAATACATTTTCTATGTTTTACAGAACATCTATGTATTTTTTTTTTATGTATTCTAGCAAATAAATTATTGATTTATTGATATAGTGGCAAGTGGAAGTACACAAAATATTCGAAATTAAGTGCTATGATTCTTTTATTTACGCCTTTACTCAGAATCCTATCTCTTCTAAGGACTATCACATCCGCACCATGTCTTGACGGATGTGCCACCAATAAAGATAATTATTTTGGGTTATCACATATGCTAATGGATATCCGAATTACAGAAATTACTTATTTGCATCTAAATATAGTTCTGAAAAGGTATAAAAACACGATCGCGATTAAAAATGCATCACTTGTAAACTTCTTCAGGGTTAATAAACACTTTGGCTATCTTTTGCTTTTTAAGGTAAGTTACTGCACTTGTTTTTTTTCTGTTCACATTTTTGACGAAGCATGATGCGGCTTCTTTTCTGCGACCCATTGACAAAGCATATTGCAGATATTTTTTTATTTAAATTTTTGACGAAGCACGTTGCGGCTTCTTTTCTGCGACCCATTGACGAAGCATGTTGTGTATCTGATAGGAGTTTTATTTACTACTTTCATATATTTAATAATTTCTATGTGATTATAATATATGACAGTATTTTAATATAAAGTATTTTGTAAAAATTAATGAATGAGTCGAAAACCAGGTATTCATTTTATTAGATGTGTGTTTTTTAGCCGTGTGGTTCCCGGCAGAGTAGAATAGGATCACTCCAAGTCTTCCCGTGGATGTCGTAGAAGGCGACATAGGAAACACTAGCTTAACAAAGTTTATTATAAACATCAAGTGAGACCTTTCCAACCGGTCTGGCAACCGTGGAAAGTGTAGGCCAAATCCTCTGACTGCTCTGGCTAATAAATGGCTCTGGTGGTACAGAGAGAGAGTCGTGCTCCTGCAAAAGACCTGATGATGATGATGTGTTTTTTTCAACCGACTTCAAAAAGAGGAGGTTGTTAATTCGGTTGTATTTTTTTTTTGTTTGTTACTTCATTAATTCGTCCTTTGTTGCCCGAATTAAAAACTTGTGGAATATTCTTTTTTGTTTAAAAAGACATTGCTCCAGATGTGTTTCATAGAATTTTTATCAAAATTGGTTCAGTGGTTTTATCTTGAAGGAAAATTGACTGTCGAGTTCTTTTGGTTTCAGCCATTTAGCCTACTGTGAATGTCATTGGCACTGAAGTCTATATTTTATTTTAAATCAGTTTATTTAATAGCATAAGTACACCAGAATAAAAACGCCTAATACGAGTACAATTCAACTCGCAAAGCATGGAGACGCCGGGCAAATCGCCTAGTGGAAAACAGCCAGCCACTAACGCCTTGCGACTTTTCTATGTAGATATTAAAAGTAACTTGGCTTCAGTATTTATACAATTAACTACTAATAATTCTAAGACTTTAAGTAATTACTTTTTTCCTTCGATGAGGCTTTATCAATGTACAATGCAGAAATTCTGAATTTATTTCATAATAAATCTTTGCTCTAGTATGGACTTAGTCAAGTCTTAGACAAGTCAATAATGCTGATTTGCAAGTTTTCTTGAGACACAAAATCAGTATCATAGACTGTAACTAGTTATTTGCCCAACCGCGGTAACATTTCCACACAGCCCCAAATCTCGGCCACCTCTTGCCAGATTTTAATCATTTTAGAACATAAAAATTATTGTCTCGTCTACTTGCTTAGGTACTTAATTCTACGAATAATGAGATTGCTCGTTCAGAACAAACCACATCCTGATTCTAATGTATCTAATCATAGATTTATTTCAGAGCTTGGATGACACCATTTAGTGTTTTGAACCATAAAAATAAAACGAAACCCATTGCATAATACGCTTAGAAAGAAAGAAAGGAAATTGGTTTATTTAGTGGACAATAAGTACACACTAGAGTCAAATTAAGGCCGTACCTGAATTTTCCGGGGTCCAGTGCTGCCCCCATTTAAAATAAATCATTTCAAAGAAAACAGAGACAATATTTAAAATTTTGCTACTATCAAATCCTAGATAACCTTTCAAAGTATTTTATGAACTACTGTTAACAGTTTAAAGTGAGAGCGTTAAGCTTTACTACGCACATTTGCGAAAAACGGCCACTTTTGGCAAATTTGAAATGATTTATTTTAAATGGGGCAGCACTGGACCCCGGAAAATTAAGGTACGGCCTTAAACTAAAATCTACCAAACTGGCCTCCACTCAGGATATGTCGGGCGTGGGCCGCGATGCTGATCTTCCGCGGATGCCATTTTAATATAAATGTAAAAACCAAAGATTACAAATTTATTAAGTATATTTATTATATTATTTAAACGTTATAATGTTACACATACACAAACGGCTATTTCGATGGTGTTGCACTGCGTGATATTAACTTATACACTATTTCTAGATGAAGATCCTCGTTTGTGTGGCCTTTCTATGCCTGGTCGGCTTTGTCTCTTCCGAGCCAATCCCTCGCAGACTGAAACGGCAATCTGAAGCTGAGACAACCACTGCTGCCAGCACCGAAACAAGCAGCTCGAAGGACCTTCTTGTGACTTTGACGGAACTCTTCGGCTCAACAGATTGGGTTCAAAACTCGGCCAATTGGATCAACATAATCCCAAACATCTTTAACAATGACGAAGAAGCGTCAGCAGCATCAGCGTCCTAGATGTACCTATATGACAATTTATTTGCGATTAAAGTTGTGATAGATGCGACAGTGGTGTTATTTCATCCATCAGATATGAATGTCTGCAGATCTGAGCAGTGGAAAAGGGGTTAGAGAAAAGATACTTTTTATTTCCAATCTTATTTCATCCTGAAAGTTATCAAAAGAATCAATAATCGCTTAGTTATCGAACCCTCCAAGGAGGTTATTGCTAGCCGATATAACAAATTGCGTAGTTGGTAAACCATATTTAGCTCTCTACTCTACAGCTACTCTAGGTACACTCTTAAATATCTCAAATATGCACACATAATTATAATTATGTGTGCCTTCTTTGCAGATAAAGCTTGACTTGCACTCAGCCTCAGAAAAAAGATAAAAGTGGAATACACCTTGAGAAGTTATGAATGTTATGATGTTGAAATTCGGTTGTGGGCACTTGCGGGACAAAGCAATAATTACAAGTACTTAGGACTACCTACTACCTACATGAACTATCATGACATGTGTATTTGCTACGTTTGTGCATTAGGGGTTCCAAACATAAATCTGCAGCCGCGTGTAGACGGGAAAGTATTTTATTTAATCAAGCAATTTTTCACCACTCCTTACAACACTTGTTACAAGAGGTTACTAAGGCAGAACGGCAACGCGTCCTCTGTTCAATTATATTATACTGCAACCCTGCAACCACCAAGCACCTGGTGATTATGGGCAAATCCTTCATTTATACAACAGTGAACTAAACCAGATGAACTTAAACTGAGGACTTTGTTCAATTCGAAAAATCAAATAGATATTAAAGGCCAATATTATATTTTACAATACTCGTATTAGTAAATAATTAGTAATTTACTCAGCTCTCTTTATCCTTCGCTATTTGATTACATACTTTTATTCCACGTAATAAACCTCTTCAGTCAATGACGAGCGACGACGTCACTCTAATTCTACCCACCTTATATTTATATTTTTGTCAAAGCTATTGGTTTTTATTGTTTATAAAAGCACGCTCATTGTACTACCTATGTAAATATTATGTTTTCTCAGTAAGTGAATTATTTCATGTAATTCTTATGAGAAATAAAGTTAATCTAACCCCCCTAACCCTAAACCTAAGTTATCCCTACAGCTGATTAGGTAATTATAGCGTGAGCCGAGATATCTTACTTAGCGCATCCAGTTCTAATATTTTTAATCATAACGTAGGTAGGTATCTATCACTTGACTGAACATTAGGTAATACAATCTGAGTCACGACGTATTTTCCAAACAGTTTACTGAAATGGAAACCATAATTTAGCGACAAACCCATAACGCAAGGGCGAAGATAACCCAGCACTTACATTACCAGTTATTTCCTTTGCACTGATAACACTAATTAGTACAAGTTTCCTTCAATAAAAAGAAATCTTTCAACATTTTTAAATAGTACACTTTAACATCCGTAAAAGATTGACGATAGTAGAATTGACAAAATAAAATAGAATTTTCAACAATTTTCAGTTATGAATATTTTGTTGTTAATTTTGCTATTCGGTGTAGCTTTAGCTTCAGGACTGTTTGAGACAAATAACGAAAATCGTGAAACAAATATTGATTATGACTGGCACCTTATCAGCGGAAAAGGAAATCGAGGAAAGCCATTGAAGAAAGAAAAAAATGACAAGTTTTACATTCAAAGCGGATATCCAGGAAACCCTTATGCGCCAACAGTATATTTCACAGGATTATACACATATCCATTTTATGCCTACGAGGACTGGAAGCCAACTCATCCAGTGTACGATTTACACGAAACATACTATCCATTCATTAAGAAAGAAAATAAAGATGAGCCATACATCCCTACTTACAAAAATTAAATTGGAAGTAAACTATTTCTGTCATTTTTTACAGTAAGTTTGTCTCCGTAAACATTTGTTCTTTGTTTTTGTCGTGTTATGTGAACAAAACATTAAAATAACTAAACTCTTGATATTATTAATCACTCAACCAACCCTTTGTTCCCCCATAAGATTTTCTATAAGCACTAGACTACCTCCGTGGTTCTATGGTCAAGGCGTTTCCCTTGTAATCCGGAGGTCATGGGTTCAAATCTCACTGGGAAGCATACTTTGTATAAAGTTGTCTCCAGTCTGGTTAGGATATTGCAGGATCTTTAATCACCTGATCATCCGAAAAGAAAGATGATTCCATGCTTTGGAAGGCACGTAAAGCTGTGGGTCCCGAACGCCATCCTAGGGTTGGACCCGTCTCTGACAGGGCTTATCTCTTGAACTGTAATAGCTAGCTATAAATGAAATTTTCACCGATTATGTATTACTTTGGCCGCTATAACAACATATACTAAAAACATTTACGGAGTTTTAAAACTAATTTGTACGGAGGTACGGAACGGGTTTATTTTTACCAATGTATACCTACCGCACTTTAGCAGCTAAATATGGTAGTTTCAAGTTTATTATAGGTAGTAACAAGTTTATTTTAATATTATTCGATCTAAAATATATTTATGGTATTGCAATGCACAGTGATTCCTATTTTCCCAAAGAGCGCCTCTTAACCTCAACGGACCATGAGCTGGCCGCGTTTATCAATGTATTTCCCCATATCTTTTTAGAAAATGTAAATAAGCAGTAAGTATATCATGAACTACAATGGGTGTAAATGCACCGAAAACACCTTCTCTCAGACTCCGAGCCGCCTTTTATCTCCCTGTAGATATACAACGTGGAAGGGACATACCCGTAATAATTCAAACCTCGGGCTATACTAGATCATTATAGTATAATGAAATTAAAATAACAGCCAACAAACAAAAAAATATTTAAGTTTGAAGCCTCCCGGGCGATTTGTATGGGAACGTCGAATTTTTTTGTGGTTTCCGAAATGAAATGAAATGAAATGAAGATTCTCGTTTTCCATCTCAGGTGCACCTTTTAGCTAAGTGTAGTGGCTTTGCGAGATAAATATAATAGTTGATTATGATATAAAGCGTAAAGGTAATATTTTTTAGGCGAAGACGCTATTTTAAATTGTGAGTGAAGCGAGGGATCCGTGCATATAACCCGAAGAAAAAATATTACCGAACACCGAGTTGCACATTCTACTTTTCATCTCAATATATGAGAAAAATTAGCAAATATAATCCTCTTCCTGTCTTCTATGGTAGAACACCTACCTCATCATGATCATGTATGGATCCGCGTTCCAAAACTTTGTAATTGATGGTGGACACCCTTGGGGAATTTTATTTATTTTATTAATGGAACGCTAGAGACGCCGTTCACCATTTTTATAGGGTTACAAACAAGTTTTGATTGCTGTATGATGGCTCAAAAGGATTCGTCTCGCCTGGCGGCTCGATTTTTAAAACCCACACTCGTGTGTAATACCCCTCATTATGTGACAGTGTCATAAACTACTATTATTCGGTCTCGTTTTCACAAGACATTTTTTGAGGAGCACCGAACGTCTTATACATTTATCACTCTATAGAATCACTATATCAAGTTTACGTATAAAAATATAAAGATATGTAGAAAATAATATAATTATAAAGATATGAAGCGAGGCCTAAACTTTTAAGAGATTTTTCACATTTACACATTAACGCAAAATAATCTAAAACTATATTTACTATTAGAACCAAAGACAACAAGCGCGCGTTTTTTTTTATTTATTTATGTTTATTTATTTATTCATAAATTTTGGGGGTTCCCCAGAACCCCCAAAATTTATGTATTTTTTTCTATTTTCGTGTGAAAATCTTAATGCGCTTCACAGAATACATCTACTTACCAAGTTTCAACAGTATAGTTCTTATAGTTTCGGAAAAAAGTGGCTGTGACATACGGACGGACAGACAGACAGACATGACGAATCCATAAGAGTTCTGTTCTTTGCTATTTGGCTACGGAACCCTAGGGAGCAGACGCGTACTCTGTTTAATTAAAAAATATATTTCTTCTGCTCCCCAATTCTAAATCTTAACTAGTTCAGAATAACCACTATTCCCGCACAAGTGCCTCAAGAGACTTCGGCTGTTTCTTTACTGTAAGCTGATACTGCAAGTTCCTGTGAGAGGGCGCCACACGTCTCCACGTAAGCAAAAGAAGGTTGTCATTTTTTGTCTCTGTCGACGCGACGCACACGCTGACAGTTGCTGAGAGATACGAGTAAAATAGTTTTATGATAAACGAAGAGCACACGCACACTTGTGTACTCTAGGAATTATAGACCATGAGCCCACTGCGTTCTCCCACGAAAAATATTACTGGTGGTGGATCACAACCAGACTTGTCTAAAACAAACCCCGATCAGATGGACCAAAAAATTACATTTCGGAAAAGAAAGCAACCCGATGATCAGTGTGATTGCAAAAAGGAAATGTCAGATCTTCGAGTAGAAATATCCAATATGTCCACTCTTTTGCAAAATTTTATAAGCGGTCAGGAGCAAAGTTCCAATGCACTACGTGAAGGGTTTGCCGATCTAAAAAACGAAATGAAAGAATTGAACTCAACGCATGAAAAAACTATGGCTTCAATCCAAGAGCTAAAAAATCATATGCATGATGTTAAATCAACAGTATCAAATCTAACCTCGAAGCAGGGGCATCTCGAGCTCCAAATAACAAAGCTCGATAAGAAAGTCACTATAGGCGAGGGAGACGTTTGCACTATAAAAGCCGATCTAGATAAAATTACATCAAACTTATTATCCGTATCCTGTCCATCGGAGGAATCTAAAATGATTTCTAACGAAGAAATACTCCGAGAAATCCAGGAGCGTAATAATAGGCAGAAAAATATAATAATTGTTGGAGTTTCGGAACAGACAACTAAGGACTTCAAAGAACGATCAATAAAAGATGTAGCCGAGGTTCTGCGGATTCTTACAAGTGCAACGACCGAATACGCCATACCCGAACCCACTGGCGTTTTTCGCTTAGGAAAGTACACTCCGACTAAGAATCGTAGAATGAAAGTTTGCTTCGATAACAGTGACATCCCTGCTAGACTCCTGAGAAGTAAACTCAACCTACCGGATGGCATCAAGATATATTCGGATCAAACTCCCTCACAACAAAAGTTGATGCGCAATCTAAAGGACGAACTAATTCGGCGTCAAGAAAAAGGAGAAAAAGATTTGATTATAAAATATGTAAAAGGTATTCCTCGAATAACCAAACCTGAGCCAAAAAACTAAATTCAGCCACTTACATACCCATTAACAATTATTCCATTGTCAACAAGTACACTGATATCCAGACATCGAAGTCTGGTATAAATTTCTTTTATATGAATGCACGAAGTATAAGTGCCAAGGGAAGATTTGATGAACTACAATGCATACTGCGGTTAATGACTCATACAGTACATGTTGTACTACTAACTGAAACCTGGTTTAAAAATGAAGAACATGCTCTTAGATACCAACTTCCAAACTACTTCATTACAATATAAGAACGGACAAGACTGGAGGTGGAGTCTCTGCTTTTATTCATAGGGATCTGAAGCATTGCGAAATTAAATCACTATACACTGGCGGAAACAACTATCTATGGATAAAATTAGAGAAACTTGCACTGGAGGTTGGTTTAGTGTACTATCCTGGTGATACTAATGTAAATGATTTTCTGGATACACTGGACGTACAGTTACAATCACGAAAAAGAGGTTTACTATTTGGGGACTTTAATATAAACCTGTTGAAAGAGAAGACTTTAGAAAAAGAAAACAAAACAAAAAAGAAACGGAAGCCATACGTAAAAATCCTCAAAGAAGCAGGCTACAAAATACTGAACAAAATTAATAACCAGTTCTGTACAAGAGAAACGTCAACAAAACAATCAATTATTGATCATATCAGTTCCAATCTTAAAAATAATACTTACAATTTTACCATCATAGAATCACCAATGACTGATCATAAACAAATACACTTTGAACTTAAAAGGTACAAACCTCCTCCAAAGCAACGTGTTGTTTACAAAGGAATTAACTATAATAAACTATACAAATCCATGGAAGATACTAATATTGATAATAGAAATATAGACATCACCCAACTTGAAACAATTATAAAGGAAAACGTCAATCAAAGTAAAGATACAAAAATTAAAACACTAAACCCACCTCAGGATGACTGGATACAAAGTAGTATCTTACAAGGAATTGAAGAAAGAAATGAACTATGGGTTAAATTACGAAAAGATCCGAAGAATAAAAATCTGGAAGAAGCCTATAATGCAAAAAGAGACGCTGTTGCTACCGAAATAAAAAACAGAAAAGCCGCCTATTACTATGAAGAATTTATGAAATGTCGAAAAAAGCCAAAGAAGACGTGGGAACTTATTAATTATCTTGCTAAAAATAAAATTAAACAGAACTGTGCTCCCCCAAAACTTTTAAAAGAAACCAAAACAATTGTTGATCCAATAGAAATCTGTGACACATTTAACGAATACTTCTCTACAATTGGTTCAATTCTAGCAAATGAAATCACCTCCACAACCTCACACAAAAATCAAACGAATATACAGACTCAAGCAAAATCTTTAAATATCAATGAGCTCACGACTTTAGCACCTTGTACCGTTGACGAAATAACTAAAATTATTGACAGTTTAGACGCCAATACTAGCACTGGCATCGATGGAATTAGCACAAAAGTATTAAAATGTCTTAAACCGCTTATAGCTAATAAACTAACTGCTTGTGTTAATAATCTATTAAGTGTAGGTTACTTTCCTGAATCAATGAAGACAGCTAAAGTTTCTCCCATACACAAATCTGGCTCCAAAGCCGATCCTGGGAACTACCGACCGATTTCTGTCCTCCCAGTTTTATCGAAAATATTAGAAAAAGTTCTTCACAAACGTCTATTAGAACATTTAGACCTACATGAAATAATCTCCGATCGTCAATTTGGCTTCAGACCTCAAAGTAATACATTAGCAGCTACAGTGGATCTAGTAACCAAAATAAGGCAAAGTATAGATGAAAAAAAGATAGTACTTGGCGTCTTCATTGATCTAAAGAAAGCTTTTGACACTGTCTGCCACGAAATCTTACTTAAAAAGCTCCAGCGGATCGGTATAACAGGTTCTGCCCTAAAAATATTTGAATCCTACCTTAGAGATCGCTGTCAAATAGTCAAAATCAATGAACACGAAAGTGAATCACTTCCGATCACGTATGGAATCCCTCAGGGATCCATATTAGGTCCATTACTCTTTCTTATCTACATCAATGATATACAGGATTTAGGCCTAACAGGTCATCTAACTCTCTACGCGGATGATACATGTTTGTTTTACTTTGGTTCTTCCACAACCGAAATAATCCCGCGAGTCCAACAAGATCTTGACATTCTTTTTAATTGGCTACAAATTAATCTTCTCACAATAAACATATCTAAAACCTCATACATTATTTTTAAAGCTAAAAACAAAAAAATCACCCCACACGATTTATTAACTATTAATAATATTCCCATAAATGAAAAATCAAATGAAAAATACCTGGGACTAAGAATGGATAATCAGCTTACATGGAAAATCCAAATAGATCACGTTAAAAAGAAGTTATCGGCGCTATTGGGATCACTGCGCGGAGTTGTCCGTTGTTTCCCTCGAAAATTACGTTTGTCTATTTATAACGCAATGGTAAAATCACATCTCACCTATCTGATTGAAATCTGGGGTAATGCATCAAAAACTAGACTGTCCGAATTACAAGCTGCACAAAATAAAATTATAAAACTGCTCTTTCACTATCCGTACACTAGCTCTTGTACTACAATCTTCAACGAAACAAAACTAATGACAGTTCAACAACTGTATACATACCACACTTGCATACTCGTGCGGAAGATGTTGAACAAAACCATTCACACCTCGATCACACTCACACAAACAAAACAGGTTGTCAAGCGACTCACACGACGAGCTAGTTACCTGGTGCTGCCTAAAGTTCGTACAAATTACGGCAAACGAATGTTTACATTTGAGGGAGCACAGATTTTTAATAAGTTACCCTCGGATATAAAAAATATAAAAACAATCGGTGCTTTTAAAAATAAACTCGCCCAGCATATTTTGAAATTATAACTAGAATACATAAGTAGTATTTCCCTATTATTGTCATTTATTAGTTGCTCGTTCAAATTACTGTGCTTTTATTTACAAAGTGATCTGGTCCTAGTCAAGTGTTTTCAATTATAAATTGTATATTTATTATTTCTCATGTAAGTGGCATTATGTCTTAATGAGAATAAAGTTCTTTAAACCGAACCCTAAATGACGACGCCAGTTTCAATATTTTATTGATTTTTAAACTAAATTCTTTTTTTTTTTTTTGCTGGACTGCTAGCATTATTTTAGATTCTATATAAATTACAATCGTGTTCAGTTATCAAGTTTTTTTCGTCCCTTGAACTTTTCCTTTTCACTTTTCAGTCCCGCGAAAATTGCAAGAGGCTTGAGTCCCTCCTATTTTGGGATAAAAACATTGTTTTTCGAATAGATGAGATTAAAATCTTAATTTATGCCACTTACAAGTTAACAACTTAAGTAGACAGGAGAATAAAATATAATTACGAAGGTATGGAAAATTTTCGATCAATAAGTATGTCTGAGAATGTCACTGGCAAGCCGCAAGACGTCATCCAGTCCAGTATTCAATGAATAAATGGTTCATATCTATTCAATTCATATAAGTAATTGCAACCATTTAACATATTAAATACACATAGGTCAGTAAATAGAACTGTTAAAAAATATTAGCATAAATAATATAGACCTGCGAAATAATCGGTACACAAAATTATGTCATTCCTTACCGAGAATCTCACCAAAACGATTTGTTAGTATCCTCAAAATTCACACTATTGGATATTCATGCAGTCGTTCTCAAACTGTAATCTACCTATATTCACAAACATATTTTTTATTTAAAATATATATCCGTCTGCCTATGTTATATACAGATACACTATCACGTTATCTTTATCCCATGGGACAGACAGAGCATGTTGGGTCTTGCGGCTTCAGAGTCGGGGGTCCGCTACCTAACCTAGGTGATTTAACGAGGTTACTGGTTTTTACACAGAGCGACTGCCGTCTGACCGCAACCCAAAGGGTAGATCAGAACCAATCCTAAGATAGATTTAAACAAACTCTAGATGGCGTTCGGGACTTACAGCTTTTACGTGTCTTCCAAAGCACGGAATCATCTTTCTTTTCGGATAATCTGGTGATTCAAACCTGCAATATCCTAACCAGACTGGAAACAACTTTTCACAAAGTACCTATGCTTCCCAGTGCGATTTGAATCCGCGACCTGCGGATCACAAGGAAAACGCCTTAACCACTGGACCACGGAGGCAGTCATTTCTGATTCACTTCTCGCAGTTGACATAATATTACATAAAAACCAGAGTCAAGTATTGTATGACATACTGTTTTCAGCTATTTTAACCTTTTAATTAATAATGAAAAATAAATCCGAATACAATTCAGATGCGATAATCAAATAATAATATACATTATATTGGGGTTATTAAAATGCTGAAAAATTAGAAGGAAAACTTTATATTATGAATTTTGGGCCTGAAGGCAGGAAACAAAATGCTTTTAATTGATCCCCAGCCAGAGCAGGTGGGAAATAATCTTTTAAAAAGCTGTCCTGGGTCTTGGGCGTTTATCTACTTATGTAGTTATTATAAAATATTGTATCGTTGAGTTAGTATCTAATAATACAAGTTTTAATAACTTACTTTAGGGCTAGCTCAATCAGTGTGATTTGTCCTTACATATTTATTTATTTATCTTTTGTAACCTGTTTTTACAAATTAAGAATTGTTAATTTTATTTAGATCTTAAAAATTAAACCATACCTTTACCTAGTTTTAAATGTTGAGCGCCACAATTCACGTTTCTGAGGAGTGAGGAACAAAAATAGAATCTAATTGTCTACTAGTATATAAGAGCAGGAGAACTTGTCATATACATCAGTGACATATCGTCTTGAGTACTAACATGGCTTCAGCAAAGGTATGTTCTCTTTATTGGTTTTTCTTTAATAATAATGTATCATACCAGCTCATATTTCGCCTGTCTGTGAACTATGATAAGTTAAGTATATCATATTTTTAAATTCACTCGAATTATAGAATAATATTTTGCCGTGTGGTTCCTGGCAGAGTGAATATAGGACAACTTGTGTCTTAACTCACCAAACCGCGGAACGGTTGAAGTTAGTCCGGTGAATGTCGTAGAAGGGGACTTAGGAAATACAAGCAAAACAAAGCTTATAAACATCAATCCTCGCTCCAACCCGTCTGGCCATGGCCAGCGTGGAGAGTGTACGCCAAATTCTCTGGCCACTCTGGCCAAGTATGGCTCTGGTAGAAAAAAGAGGGTCGTGCTTCTGGCGACGGTCTAGTGTTATCCCGCTCGTTATTATTACGAGAGCGAGAAAGTGATAGATGATAGCGCTCGATAAACGCTGTCGCCTGCCGGTGCTGAGCTGGTGCCAAGTTTAATATAAATCTGTTTAGCAAATTAAGAATGAAAATGAAAGAATACAAATATCCGCAATCATTTACGCGGCGTTGAAAGATAATATTAGTAATAGGATATACAACAACCAAATCAAAACTATTTAAACGTATGGATGATAATGATATTTAATTTGTATCTTTTCAGATTGTGACTATTTTGATGCTGGTTTTGGTGGCCACAACTTTGGCCCAAAGGGGAGGTGGGTATAGTGGTAGTAGCCAAGGCGGTCGCGGGCAGGGAGGATTCGGTGGCGGTCAGGGCGGAAACCAAGGAGGTTTTGGCGGTGGCCAAAGTGGAGGTTTCGGAGGAAGTCAAGGTGGATATGGCGGCCAGGGCAGCCGAGGACAAGGAGGTTTTGGAGGGCAAGGTGGACGATACTGATGACATATGATTGGACCCCGGACTGATTTGTTATTAACTTACTATTTTGTTTTATTTTTGTGCCAGAATGTTTTACAAAGCAAAGTTTAATAAATTGTTTTGATTTGTAGTTTTTTATTATTATTATGTATCTCCTTTTGGAATCACGGGTCTTTTCACCCCGTTCCTTTGGGAGGCTTGCGTGGGTATACAAATCCAACACGTAGAGGTATAGTTAAATAATTATGGCTTATGCTGCGGATCTGATTATAGAGCCGGAAAATGGTCATAAGAACTCAGTAGACTAGTAACTTTTTAAATAACCCCAAACTCAACGAGGTTTCCCCTTTTGGGGTTGTTTGATTTGTCTTAATAGGAAATCTGGTCTTAGTATTCAGGATCTGATGACGAAGTTGGTGAACAAGTCGCAGCAAAATTCTAGAAAAACCGGTTAAGTGCAAGTAGAACCCAAGATAAGAAAGGAAAGGAAATCAAATTAAAAGGCTTAGCAAATTTCAAAAATATATACATTATAAGCTGTTACTCCCTGCTGAGCTTAAATTAAATGGATAAACATACTTTTTTGTACCTAAGAAAAGACGGGTTTTAGCTTTTTGAACGATATTACACTTACTACTGAGTAAGTACACAATAGTAAGAATCTTTTACTATTTTCTTTTGTCGTTTCTCAAAAGCTGCCGATTTTAAAATCAAAAAGACTATTAATACCTAGTGCTCTTTCATACCTGCATTCCATTCTGTATTATCCATTGACTATATATTAAAATCATTGGTGTTATCCCGCACTTTGAAACTTAAATATCTCAACTCTTTTCCCTATTCGAAATAAAAATATCTCATTTTCTTTTTTATTATACAGTTATTGGATCAGAATAATTTATATTATTCCAAAGCCATAGCATTTATAGGTATACGAGTATATACCTACAGAATCTAACAAAATATACTTAATAAATTTTCAGGGTCTCATGATACTAAACAACTTTCTCCAGGAAACATATAGGAAAAAAAATTGCCTCCCAACCTCCCGCACAAGTTGAAACAAAAAAAATCACATTTCCGTATACGTTCCTTAGGAAACAGAATCTACCCTAAAAATAGTTCCGGATTATTTTCTTAGACTTTATATAGTTGCTGAGATATTATGTTGATAAAGATGAGCAGCACCATAAAAATGCCATTTTTTACAATTTTTAATGTTACGATAAAGTTTTACAAAAGTTTATTTTTGAAAATCTATTTATGTTTCAAGACACATTATTACATTTTTTGTTCAAAGATAAATCCATGACGAAGGTATTTTTAAAAGTTCTTTCGTAATAGAAAAGTAAATAGAGAAGGTACAGTACAAATATTGTTACTATATTTTTAGTAAGTACTGTACTTACTCGTGGATCAGTACCTACGATACGACTTCCAACAATAGCAGCTAGTACTACCTACGTTATCTCTACTGTTATATCTATGTAGGCAGTGATAGTAATCATACCTAACAATTTACAAAAACATACTTACATAAAAAATAAATTAAAACGAAAACAAAATTAAAAATAAATATTAAGTTACTTTTGTCGCTAAGACTGCTCAGCGACAAAAATAAAAAATAACTAAAACTTCGATAAAACTTGTTGGTAATATAATAAGCGAATATAAGTAGTACCCTTGCCAAATCCTTGAATACAGGTGTTTATAATTTTTTATACGAAGAATGATACACTAATTAAATAATAATAGAAATCGCGCCAGGACGATAAATTTGACAGGTTTTTATTTGTTTATGTTTGACCGGCAATATGACCGGTGGTCAGTGATGCTCAAACTTACTCGTACGTGTACATGTGACATCGCAGTCGGGTCCTATAGCTGCGCCATGTTGTGGGAAAATGTAGATATACAATATAAATACCCAGTCAAAAAATATCTTCCATGCTGGTCTGAGAGTAAATAAAAAACCGGTCAAGTGCGAGTCGGACTCGTACATGAAGGGTTCCGTACCTCAATGTTTTATGTATGTATGTTTACAATGTTTTAAAACGCTGAAAAAAAACACATTTCTTCTATGACGACCCCCTTTAATTTTAAATTTATCTTATTTGTTTTTATAGCGATCACAATAATACATACTCGGTGAAAATTTCAAGTTTATAGCTATTACAGTTCAAGAGATAGAGCCCTGTGACAGACGGATGGACGGACGGACAGACAGCGGAGTCTCAGTAATAGAGTCTCGTTGGCATCCTTTGGGTACCGAACCCTAATAACTAAAAATGTAAAAGTCTATCGAAAGAATGGGAACATATCTAAGAATGATTATCGCCAGGCTAGCAAGCAACCCATCACAATTTTAATTTCCTTACCCATATACACACCAGCCAACGCACTGAAAATGGCCTATTTATAGGTCGTATGCTACGTACAATCTTAATCCTAACTCCTAATCCTAACTAATATTATAAATGCGAAAGTGAGTTTGTATATTTTTTTGTATTTCTGTCAACTCCGTAAGTCATCATAATAATAATGTACGTACTCTTAATAATTTCGCAATCACAGAATTAGGCAATATACCTTGGTCCTAGTAAATCTTAGGTAAATTATTGAGATATAATATTTCTGACTAGAAGCCTGTCCCGGTTTTGCGCGGGTATACAACTATACAGTGTCTTTATCCAAGGAATATATATCAAAATATGAAAAATAGTTTTTGGCCACCCATACAAGTTGACCATTCAGCTGATCCGACTGTCTATGGAAAGCAGATTTTTTTTTTCATATTTCGATATATGTATGCTTTTATATCTATTTTGTATTGTCTGTATTTTTTTATATCTATAGAAATTCAAATTATATAGGTATATTAATTTCTATCTAATACTCAAAATCTTTACAAACTATCACTTTATGTTGTAATAAGTTTAGTAAAAAGAAATAGGTACGAGTAAATAAATAAGTGGCAGATTTTTTATCAAAATATTTATTTCAAAACATACACACGACAAGAATACTTTTACAAACAAGAAAGTAAATTATATTAGCTAAGACTAAGACTGATTGTGAATAACAATTTATTATGGTTAAAAAATAATTAGTTAAATTAAGTAGTATTCCTACTTAGGATGTAAAGTTAGAGAAACATTGATTCTGCCCAGTTTATGGAAACTGGAAATACGTAATAGGATTTCCAATTCATGTGATATTTAAACGATTTTATTCACCTTGCCATTCAGTTTGCAAGTTTCTTTGGGTGTTAACACTTTGTGAAATGGCAGCAAAGGTAAGGATCTTAAACATATATTTACTTTAATTACACATACACAATAAGTACTATTTTTCGTGTAACGTACCTACTAACACTAGTGGTTCTGTGAGAACAGTAGACTTTGCGAGCTCTGCCTCCACGGTCCAGTGGTCAAGGCGTTTGCCTTGTGATCCGGAGGTCATGGGTTCAAATCCCACTGGGAAGCATACTTTGTGAAAAGTTGTTTCCAGTCTGATTAGGATATTGCAGGCTTGAATCACCAGATTATCCGAAAAGAAAGATGATTCCGTGCTTCGGAAGGCACGTAAAGCCGTTGGTCCCGAACGCCATCTAGCGTTTGTACCTATCCTAGGATTGGTTCTGATCTACCCTTTGGGTTGCGGAGGTCAGACGGCAGTTGCTCTGTGTAAAAAACCAGTAACCTCGTCAAATCGCCTACAATAGGTTAGGCAGCGGACGGGCTCTGAAGCATAAACGCTGACGATGCAACCGGGAATACGCTCGGATGATGATAAGTAGACTTTGCGAGCTTTTATAACCCTGCAATCTGCAATAACCGACACTTTCCCCTTTCCCCTGAGTTTGCGAAGCTTTTTAGTGAAATCCATCCATATATAAAGTTTAACAAAATATACTAAAACTATTTTAAGGGTGAATTTTGAAGGGTTGAACTTTACTCAAGGAACATATATCGAAATATGAAAAATAATTTTTGGCTTTCCATACAAACTCGGATCAGCTGATCGGTCAAATGGATGGGAGGCCAAATATTTTTCATATTTCGATATATGTTCCTTGGGGAAAGTTGTTCAGTATCATGGACTGAATTCACCCTTAAAATAGTTTCAGTATATTTTGTTAGACCCTGTATAACGCTACACTAAAGTTCCGCCCTTTTCCCCCTATTTCTCCCCCTAATAAAAAATTGCAATCGACTAAACAAATTTAATCACGAAAATTGTGTGCCAATTTTATTCAGATATTATATTTAGGTCGTGCTCCCGCAGTGGAGACTAAACAATAACTGATGATGATAAATATATTCTACTGCATTAGTTTGTTGGTTCTCTATTTAAAATTAAAATAAAATTAAAATATTTTTACAGACTTTACTGATATTGGCCATTGTGGTCATATTCGCGTCAAGCACCTTGGCCCAATATGGTGGCGGCTTTGGAGGAGGTCGTCAAGGATTCGGTCAAGGAGGATTTGGCCAAGGAGGAGGTATAACTTATTTCTGTAAATTGAATTTAGCACTCGTTCGCAAGCTTTACGTGTTATATTGTGATACCATTGTATTAGGCAAACTATCTTTGGAAAGTGACAAAGCCCTTCTGGCGCGTAGGCTACGAATACTATGTAAATGAGTATCTTTCGCCGTTTCTTCTCAGCAGTAGTCATTGCAAAACGCTAATATCGGAAGCTTTTTAAAGAAAATAATATTAATAATTAAAATATAAATAAACATTACACGTCATGTAAAAACACACACTAAAAATATTTACTTGTAAAAGTGCCTATAATTACTAAATAAATATTTCTTTGATATTTGATTTGATTTCAGGATTTGGACAACAAGGCGGTTTCGGACAAGGTGGTTTAGGGCAAGGTGGTTTTGGGCAAGGTGGTTTTGGGCAAGGTGGATACCGCCCCGGCGGATTTGGACAGGGAGGCTTCGGCAACGGTGGCTTCGGTCAAGGTGGCTTTGGCGGCGGTGGATTTCCAGGAGGCCAGGGCGGATTCGGACAAGGTGGATTTGGTGGTTACGGACGGTAGAAAAAGTATAATATAAGTTAAATAAGTACAAAAAATGAACTGAATAAATTAATTAAAATCTAATGAATTTATTTTATCCTATTCCTACTGCGATGGAGACAGCTGACTGAAAGAGGACCTTGCATTATTAAAAAGTCTCGACAACAATTGAAGAAAGAACTCCCCAAAAAAGCGAGCTATCGTACCTCCTCTTGCAAGAGGCGGAACTTCAGGCCCCGAGGGATCCACTGGGGCTGGACCGTTTGGTGGCGCCGTCGGGGGCACTAATAAATTCACTCTAAGAGGACCATTATCAAAAATAGGCGTGGGATTTACGTTCTGAAGGCTAGGTTGGAATCGAGAAATATCTGTGTTCAAACCTGTTAACCCAAGTTGGCCTAATCCATTGAATATAGGTCTCATATTAGGTGGAAAAGGACTACTTCGGGGAATCCCTTGTGGAAAAATATCATTACTGAGAGGTGGTTGCATGGTGCTAGACATAGGTAATGGAGAAATATTTACTGGTGGGGGAGGGTTATCCATTCGGGGTTCAAAAACGGGCGCGGGACTACCAAACGCAGGCCCGATTGGAGGCGGCACACTGATCCCAGTGTTCATCATAGATGAAACTATAGAAACGGCGGGCACTAACGGTGGCGGTTGTGTTACAAAAGAATCTAGTGTTGCTCTTTTTGAAATTATATGTTTCTTCCCAAACGCTCCAAATGGTCCCCACTTTTCTCGTATGTACGCAAACGGCTTAAATTGGAACGGTTTGAAATCTATATCGAAGCTTCTTGTAAGTTTCACTCCTTGCAGCAGTGGCGCGCTTGTTACTTCTTCCGACCACTGAATAACTACGAATGCCACCAGTATCTGCAACAAGTAATTATATTATAATATTTAAAAAGAAACAAGACCGGTCTTAAACCCGTGTGGTTCCGGGTTAGAATAGGACCACTCCATCTCTTCCTGTGGATGTCGTAAGAGGTGACTAAAGGACTAAGCACAAACATCTTGTGCTACAGTTGCATTCCCAAGGAGGGTTAACGTCGGGCGGCGGCCGGTTGTAAAACGTTTCGCACAAATACATTCCCAAAGAGGGTTGACGTCAGGCAGGCGGCCGGCCGTAAAACTATAGCCAAATCATTTAAACTCTTCCGGCTATTTCTTCTTCATTTTGCAGTGTCTTTGGTATCCTTGGGTGACCATTGACATGCATGTTATATTTGGAGAAAAAAAAGCGGGGAAAGGGAACCCTGGGCTCCGAAGCAGCACAGCTGAGGATGCATCCGGGAACGCGCGTAGACGAAAAGAAGATTTAAAAAGAAACAATCACTCTCCCAAATACTAAAACGACTGAACCTATGTAAAACACGTTCGATTAGTCACCTATGTAGTAATATTTTTTTTTTAAAAACCTTTTTTTGCACAAGCTTTTATTTTGAGGCCTAAGAACTAACAAGACAAATGTATGTTTCATTACAGGGTTCCTGTAGCCATCTTCCGGCTCCATCATCAGATCAGCTTCTTGTCATAATAATATTGCATTGTCATCTGATTTACTATTTTATTTTTATTTAAAAAAAAAATATTGAGCCAAAAGCTACAATAATTAAACATAAATATCGTATAAAATAAATACTATAATATATTCATACATACAATATTATATACATACTACATATGTATGTATGTATATAATATTATATGTATGAATATATTATAGTATTAGTAACGACGACGACGACTACGAGTACTATGTAAATGAGTATCTTTCGCCGTTTCTTCTCAGCAGTGGTCATTGCGAAACTATTATGTAAAAGTATACATATTTGAAAAGTAGTAAAAACCGATGAATTCTAGTTGTTTAAGGATTCAAAAAGTAAATCGTGCACTTTTTTCTTGTAAATATGTCTACTAGGGATTTGTCGGATGTCCTCGGGTAATGCATTCCAAAGCCGTATGTATGGCTTGAAAAGTGAAGGAGTTGGACATGAAACTAGATCGATATCTAGGAATTTGAAGGCATGTTACTAGAGCGAAGTTGCCGATCATGCTTGTCCGCAAGATATTGAAACTTACTTTTCAAGTATTGGGGAGAGAAGGGATTTTTAAGAATTGAGAAAAGAGAACAGAGAAGTATCTGTTGCCTGCGCAGTCGAATGGGAATTTACATTAGCATACAAAATTTTATCTCAATCAGAAACCGGAAAGTGGCTCAAATTTAACTTGCAAGGTTTGACCCGAAAAACAGGGCAAGCTTAATAAAAATTTGTAAAAAAACGTATTATAATTCAATGGTAAAAAATAACTATGTTTATCAAAATCGTTGATTCGTTCGAGTATTCCAAACGAAGACAGACACACGTGGACAAACACACACATCAAAATTATAACACCACCCTTTTTGGTGGGAGTTAAAAATCACTTCACAAAAATCACTCAACCTATAAATAAATCACTAATAGGTATTTATTATTTTTTTCTACCTGTGTAAAATACGCCATAGTTGCTCGACTGATAGTGATAAAATACTTGCAGAAAGATGTTACCGAGGGGTTTAGTAAATAAATGATTTTAGGACGACATTGAATAACAATGGGGATTATTAAATGCTAATAGCAATTAAAACAGCATGCTATGAGGTGTTATTAGTTCAAGGGTATCAGATATTATTCAAAGAAGCGACTCATTTTGATAATAAAGAAATAAAGAAAAATCTATCATTTTTCATATCTTGATATAATCCCCATTTATAACCCTTGAAGAAAAATGCTATACTTACTTGGTATCTGGTTTTGCTGAAATGGGACGCGCTTGGAGACGTCGCCTTGAGACTGCTGACCACGGTGGATGAAGGCTTGCCTGATAACGTCATCAATTAAGGGAAGGCTGATGCTGAGGGACGGTTCTGGTGTGGTTTATTCTTAGGTATTTTTGATAAAAATAAAAGACATATGTTCCATTTCGATACTTCACAGAGCATTCTTAGTAGACAATTAGGTACCTACAGCAGAAAATGCTTACATAGCACCCAAATCATCCTATATGAGCATTGCAAGCGTTCATTCTCAATAGCACCCAATATATTTTTTTAAATCAGTGCAAACTACATTTATACTCATGATATTACTTGAGTACGTCAAATTAAGGCAAATTAGGGCACGAGTTCAGTGCGTGTTGAAAGCAGATGCCTGTTCAGAATAACAGGAGTCTCGAATAAGAGGAGTAAACAGTTTGTTCATTTCACAAAAAAAGCTTTTTAAAATATCCAAGTTCTAACTTTCATTAATAATTACCTTAGCTTCCGACTAACACGAGTATTGTATAAAAGTACTTATTCCTACACTCCTGATAATTTATTCGTTCTTGTATTGTAACAATGCTGTCTATCTGAGACTGTCTAGAGCGAGCCGTTATTTTAGGTTTTGAATAGGACGACTCAGTCTCTTGTTTGGAAGTTTGGATGTCGTAAGAGCTACTAGATATACTCGTAAAAGATTTAGCACCACCTTGTTGTTTTCATAGGATTTAGCTCATCTTATGTAACAACGCATCCCCAAAGAGGGTAAGCGTCAGGTAGAGGAGTATTTATTACTTGTAGATATTTCTTTTCTACTCATCCTTGAAAACATGGCTAAGTACAAGCTTAAGGGGGCTACAGGACCCCGGAAAATTCATGTATCCCCCTCAAGGGCCCTGTACATCTACGCATGCAACGGGTGGATTTAGATAGAATACGTTAACAACCCTTATCTAAAATTTTTCTTTTTCAAGTACTCTCAGTGATATCCGAATATCCGACGTTATATAATAGCGCTAATGTTTATGCATACAATTTAAATATATGTGATAATAATGTGTAAGTAGAAAGTTTTCCGGGTGGTAGGCGCGCTGTCGGCACTGGAGCAGTAGCAAATCAGTGGCAGAGAGAATGGCTTGTGACATCACAAGTCGTTGTGTGAATATGGTGACGCGTCTATAGTGAGATGCGTGTGAATTCTGTTTTTGCTTTTTAAAAGTGCATTTGGACTTTTTTACAAGGTGGGTTTCAAAAATTGTAGTTAATTTTCTTTTTGCAACATATTAAATTGCAAATAATGTATAGACACTATAAAAAATATACAAAGTGGAAGGGACATACCCGCAATAAATCGAACCACGGGCTATACTAGACCATTATAGTATAGTGAAATTGAAATAACAGCCAAATAACAAAAAAAAAATTGCCCTTTCCATACAAAAGTGTGCAGCCGCCCGGGCGATTTGTATGGGAATGTCGAAAAATTTTTTATTCTTTCGACTGTTATTTTAATTTCATCATAGGTACTATAATGATCTAGTATAACCCGTGGTTCGATTTATTACGGGTATGTCCCTTCCACGTTGTATAAGGTAATTTGTACCATGTTTCGGAAAAACCAAATTTAATTTATACAATTCACACCATGGTACGACGAATAGCTTGCGATGTGAACGAGCTCTTCAATAATAGTTCAAAAATACCCAAAAGTTGTTATTGAGCCTTTATTGTAGATATATGTAAATATATTTTTTTAGACAAATGTGTCCGAAGCTTTACAGAGAGTTAAGTTAAAAGTGTTAGGATTTATATCAGTTGACGAAATAATTAGATTTGCTATTTAAATTGGATATTTTAGTAATAATGTAAAATTATGGAGCTTATTTTTAATATCATATTCGGTATTTTTAAGAACGAAATATGTACAGCTCTTCTGAGGCTAAGTATGTAGAGTTTGTAACTATCGATAAAAGTTCTGTTGAAGGGTAAAGGTGATTATTTTTTCAAATCTACTAATCTTATATTTTTTGTTATCCGTTCACATTCAATGAACTATTATAATCAAATCAAATCAAATCAAATCATTTATTGCTTCCTTAATGTATCATACAGGTGTTTATTTAATAAAGTAAGTCGCAATTAAGGACCCTGGCGGGCGCTGCAATGGGAGAAGGGCCACATTTTTGTCAAATTTATGTATAATTATTAGGTATTAATATTCATGCAAATTATATTTCATACGACGCATTACAAGTTTGTTTTTTAATAATAAGTTAAAGATGTCAAAATTTATAAAAATGTCAGGAGTTGTTTTTAATTTGATATATTGGCTTTACGGTGTAATTTTGTCTTCCAAATATTCTTTGATTGTGTAATAGCTTTTATCAGTCAATAGCTCTTTGAGTTGGTGCAGAAACGTTTTATTATTTTCTATATTTTTGATGGCGGTTGGGAGTTTTTCGTATATCTTAATAGACATAACTAGATACTATAAAAAGCCTAGATAAGAGAAACTATTGATAAATACATTTCTTTTCGCCGTAGCCTACATGCATACACTAATACGAGTATAGGTAATTCTAGCTTAGTAGTCTAATGGCCTAGACTGGTTCTACTAACCTACATATAAGTCTGTAGGTTCCAATATAAATTTCATAAAAAATTAGGAGACTCGAATCTATGAAATTATGAAGACATGTAAGTTTTTGAAGAATAAATACCTACTTAGACAAATTTGTACTTTTAAGTACTAATACATCGTTCTTCACAGTCCATTCTTTCACAGTCACAATGATTATTTTGACACGACGGGATTTACTACGATTCATATTTGACTGCCTGATACTTTCGACTTTTCCCATAACGCTTATCTAAGGTTCCAGTATGAATATTACGCCAAACTATAACCCATATTAACAATAACAGTATATTATCAGTATTCATCGTATAATATGTCCTGGATACACTTTCCGTCACGCACCGGTCACCAAATTGGCCGCAAGAGCCTTAACCTAGCCATTGTTTAAGCTATAATTACATCGTTAAGAAGAACTGTAGGTATAATCATCTTTATTTCCGAGAATTTCTGAAGTGCACCGTACTCAATAGCATTTGTACTTGTTCTACTTACTTTTTTGAGATAGTTATACATCTAGGATAGTTCTTCTATGGTTATTTGAAAGCGATTAAAAAATAAGTTTAAAAACTAAAATGCAAGCACAGCAGGTTATAACATCTAATTACCCTTTTATTCATAAAAAAGTACAAAAGTTTGCTAAACCTATTTTAGTTAAAATATGTTTTTTCTCTATTACTCTTTCCTATATTTGCCATAGTAAGAACGAGACGAAATATATTTTAACAAAAATAGGTTTAGCAAACTTTTGTATTTTTTTATGAATAAGGGGGATGTTTATATTTTTTCAACACCCTTGCTCGTAAAATGGATCTAATTTCACCGGTTTTAGATATATAAAGCATCCCATAAAATACGCGTGTGTTAGAAACGTAAATAGTGAAGTTATATTTCTATAACTCACAATTTGGTATTGCGAAAGAAAGGGACAGAATTAAGGGTAAATCCAGTATGTATGAGAGACTAAGAAAGTTTGAAAGATGTGTTAGATAACATAAGGTGAAGGTTAGACAAAGAAAAAGAATAAATAAATCGTCATCGTTGACATATGCTTCAAGATTTTTTTTTTTAAATTTTGAATTTGCATGCCTCGCGGCTCCGTCCTAGGCCGCGCGCCGTGCTGATTCTAAAAAGTAAAACAGCGGGAAAGCAACAGTGTGCATCACAGTTTTATGGTTGAGTTTTTAAAATAAGAAATATCAGGTTATTAGGTATTTTTCACGTATACGTGGGTATATTAGTTAAACACACTCAGCACCTTACGCCTTCGCCTGCGGCTCGGGCTGTAATTTCGCTTCGGTTGTTATAACACCATTACGCACTTATATCGTAATATACTATTAAAATGAGCTAAATAAGCCCTTTCATTTGATAACCTACACCGTATGATTAGATTCATTTTATATTTTTAGTCACTATTTTATGTGGCCTATAGAAGGCGCCTTATTGGATTTACTGTGACGTTACTAGCCTACAACCAGTGGCCAGCTAAGATGCTTCCAATGATATCACATTTGTCACGGTATCATTGAAGCTAAGAGTATCACTTGAACATACTCGTACATGCATTCATAGCGGCAAACCACATTACCCTCCTTTTGGCTTTGCCGTAGACGGGTAAAAAAGTATGAAACGTAAAAGCCAATTCTCCTTCCTTCGCAGATGTAGAAAAACCACACTTTATATGCAAAATGAAAGGTTAACTACCTTTCATTTTGCATATAAAGTGTGGTTTTTCTACGAAATCAAACTAAATTTTTAAAAAATCTGATATATGATTACATTAAATACTCAATTGAAAGGTTTATGTTTATAGCTAATATTGCTAAACGCAGCTTTTAGTCATATCGTAACAACTCCTTTAGAGTAGATAGAGCAAGGGCTCTATCATGAAAAAATTTTATGCGGGTAAAGGCTACATCCTTATAATTGTTTGTTTTTTTCATAAGTGATTTTATTTTATGATATCTGTAAGTAGTCTCTACTTTCAAATATTATTAGATTTTCTCAAATTACAGAACTCTCTCTGAACTTTAGTTCAAATATACCTACTATTACTTTGCCAAGGATAAAGGAGGTGGATTCTATTACATACGTATACTAACTATCCATTAATCTTTGCTTTTACTTTTTTTAAATAAGTCCCTTTCTTATTCACCACCCACTGGGCCTATAGGTAGTGTCCCATTTCTGGGAAATGGCCTCACTCTATCATACGCACTGTTTCGTTCATATTCCTAAATAACTCTATAACAAGTTCTCAAGTTCCAAATAATATAAATATACGTAATATTCATAAAATAAGGATTACGTACTTGTGAAAGTAGGCCCTATATATTGTAACAGTGGACAGAAAACTTTTACTTATTGAATATTCCAAGCAGGCAATAAATTGATGGTATCTTAGCATTTATTTCACTCACATGGTAGGTCTAATTATTTATATGTCCCTTAGAGAAAGTTGTTTAGTATAACAGACTGTAAATACTGAAACTATTTTAAGTATATATTCCTTAAAATAGTTTCCGTATATTTTTTTAGTCTTTACGAATATTTCAAATTATAGTTTGCAATATTGTAGATTTAGGTGTCTAATGAATGAACCAATAAACTTACAAATTGTTCAATAATGTACCGTCAATAAGGTACCTCTTTTTAATAATTTAGGCAGATATTTATACCCAGAATTTCTGATTTACGTGTTATACTTTATGACTTAATTACTTGACTTATGGTTCTATTGGATACTTTCCAAGTAATTTATACGGTATCTATAACATGAACCTAAATACCACTGTAGTTTTGACTTGTTCTTTTTATACTGGGTGGCGCAAAAGTACTGGCACTAAAGAAAATACTTTTGTTTTTTTTATATGACATTTTCTGTCATTCTGTTGTTGAAAATTGTGTAGTGAACAAATGTAAAATACACTGAAAATAAACATGGACCGTTTTACTCCCCAAGAACGTGGAATAATTGTGTCAATGTTCTTACGGAATAATTCATCAGTGATAAGAACACAACGTGAATTTCGTCGACGATTTCACCACCGTCCGGCACCGATTGGTCGCACAATTCGACGCTTTGCCACACGCCTTGAAGCAACTGGCTCAACATTGGATAGACCTAAGTCTGGGAGACCAAGAACAGGCCGTTCAGCTGAAAATATCGATGCTGTGCGCGAAGATGTGGAAGAGTGTCCAGAAACATCAACGAGGCGACGTGCCACGCAATTGGGCATTTCCAGACGGACCCTGCAGCGTATTTTGGTGAAAGACTTAAAGATGTTCCCGTATAAAACTCAAATGACTCATCAGCTGCTGCCTGCTGACCACCGAGCTCGTCTAGATTACTGCCAGCGCGTCATAAACCTCAACCTTGAAGAGGATGATTTTCCTTCAAAATTGGTTATGAGTGACGAAGCGCATTTCCATCTCTCAGGGCATGTCAATAAGCAGAATACTCGGTTCTGGGGCACTGATAATCCGCGCATTATTCAAGAAACACCTCTACACCCACTAAAAGTTACTGTATGGTGTGGCATCTGTGTTGACAGAGTGATCGGACCCTATTTTTTCGAAGACGCTGGAGGCAATGCGATAACTGTCACTGGAGAACGCTACAGAACCATGTTACGAGAGTTTTTGATACCCAGTTTGGACGAATTGGGGCTGGAGCACATCTGGTTTCAACAAGACGGCGCTACGGCACACACAGCGCGCGACACTATGGACTTAGTGAGGGACGCTTTTCCAGGCCGAGTTATCTCTCGTTTTGGCGATTTGCCTTGGCCTGCAAGATCACCCGATCTGACCAGTCCAGACTTCTTTCTTTGGGGTTTTTTGAAATCTCGGGTGTATGTGAACAAGCCACAGACTCTCGCAGCTCTAAAAGAAAACATTCGTCAAGAAATAACGAACATATCGCAGGAAGTGTTACGGCAAGTTATGCAAAATGTCATAAATAGGGCTCAAATGTGTATCAACTCTGGAGGTCACCATTTAAAAGACATCATCTTTAAATCCTAATGGTACGAAATTTAATGGCACAAATATACATTTAAAAAAACCTAAATCTAGTTTTCTAATTTAGAAAAAATGTTATAGCTGAACCAAATAGGGTCTTTACTTTTACGCCACCCAGTATTAAAGAGCTGGGCTCTTGTCGGTGGAGTTCTTTCCATGTCTTTCTTTCTTCCGCCAATGTTTTCACGTTTAATTTTTCCTTAATTTTATCTAAAAATTTTGATAATTTAATATTTTTTCTTTATTTACATACAAATTATGTAACCATTCGATACTATCTTCATACAATGTCATTATTATCACATAAAACTCGTAAACCTTAGTATTTATCCAAATTGAAATCATAAGTTGTCAGTCAGGATGGCGGGATGCGTCTTCTTCTTGGAGATTGGCAGTCTGCTATTAAAATCCTAATTCGTCCACGGAAAGCCTGAACAGTTGTTCCACTATTTGATACCAGTTAATTATCGGATGTTCTTTAGCCAAGACATTTTCTAACTGCCTATGCATATGTAGTTCCACACATATTAAATTATAGTTCGATTTTATCGTGATAAATAAACAACTACTTAAACACTTTTTACTTTTTTTTATTTTGTGACACAATACGATATATTAGGTCCTTACATATGAAATTGCCGATTTTCAATACTGGCAACTTTAAAATCAAATATCTTGCGTTTCATTAGGAATTCCAAATTAAATTTATTTCGAAATAAAGCCAAAAAAATATTGTTTTAAAATTCGTATTTCATTTGTTTTAACATCATTTGTTTGAGTTTCAACATTGCTATAACAACAACTATGGACAAATTGAAAATTCGCGGTATTTACGAATACGAGTTCCACCGTGGCACCAGTGCTGCAGAAACGACTCGAAGAATTAACGACGTGTATGGACCAGGCACCGCTAACGAACGAACGGTGCGTTTTTGGTTTCAACGTTTCCGTTCTGGAAATTTAGATTTACACAATGAGCCTCGTGGACGACCTGATACTCAAGTGAATAACGAAGAATTGAAGGCGATAGTGGAATCGGATCCATCTCAAACCACTTCTGAATTAGCAGCAGCCTTCGGCGTAAGTGACAAAACGATACTTATCCACTTGCGCCTAATCGGAAAAATTAAAAAACTCGTAAAGTGGGTACCGCACGAATTGACTGAAGCAAACCAACAAACACGTGTTGCTTGCTGCGTTTCTTTGCTTAATCGCCACAATAATGAGGGGTTTTGAACCGTATCGTGACTTGTGATGAGAAATGGATCCTGTACGACAATCGGAAGCGATCATCACAATGGCTTGACCCAGGAGAACCGGCAAAACCTTGCCCTAAGCGAAAACTGACCAAAAAGAAGATTCTGGTTAGTGTTTGGTGGACCAGTGCTGGTGTTATCCACTACAGCTTCTTGAGATCAGGCCAGACGATTACTGCAGACTTGTATTGCCAACAATTGCAAACAATGATGGAAAAGCTCGCCATTAAACAACCGAGACTGATGAATTGCTCTAGCCCACTGCTCCTTCAGGATAATGCTAGACCACACACTGCACATCAAACGATCGCCAAGTTAGAGGAGCTGCGACTGGAACCTCTGCGTCACCCACCATACTCTCCAGATCTTGCCCCAACCGATTACCACCTTTTTCAAAATTTGGATAACTTTTTACAAGGTAAAAATTTCAAATCTGATGAGGCAGTCAAAACCGCCTTCAAACAGTTCATAGACTCTCGCTCCCAGGATTTTTTTTCCAAAGGTTTTTGTATAAAATGGCGGAAGTGTATCGATAACAACGGCGCATACTTCGATTAGTTAAATAATAATTTCATTTAAAAAACTTGTTTCACTTTTTTGATACTGAACGGCAATTTCATATGTAAGGACCTAATACTATATCTAATGTTCAAAAAACTTAACCTTGCTTATGCATCCTTGTACCTAATACTTCTTATTCTTCTTATTTCAGAGCTTAGTGGCTCTTGTCGGCGGAGTATGCGCCAAACTAGTATGCGCCAAACTTCTCGGTCTAGCCTTACTCTTTAACGCTTCATAGACCTCTGCTATTTCTTTTAGTTGGTCTACATAACCCTTTCTTCGTCTTCCTGGACTTTTACTGCCTTTTATCTTCCTTTCTAGCAAGTTTTTCAATGAAGTGTAATATCGTATTAAGTGACCAATCGTTTTCCTTCTCCTATTTTCTTATATGGCAGTCTTCTTTTCTACTATTTCCGATACTTCTTCCTCTTTGGTTTTCATTGATTGATTGACATGACATGATTCCAACTGATTTTTGCCATTCTACTCCAAGCACGCATGTATTCAAAATTCTTTTCGTAAAATAAAACTTGTTTGGAGTTTCACTACCAGTCACAGCCACATACTGGTTCTAGTTCGTTCGATGTGCGATAAATAAAACATAATATGTAGGTAGGTAAGTACTTCCTACGGTAAGCGACTGTAGGACTGGAGAAAAGATTTATTAATATTCGTACTCCCATTCAATGAATTTATCCATCATTAAAGGAATATTTGTAATCAGAATAATTTATAGAACACAAAACCGTTACAAAAAAAAGTTATATTATATTAGATACTGTCGCAACATTAGTTTTCCGAAGAACTTTGAAAGACCATACACAATACTAGTACTTACGTGATAAACAAATTTCCCTAACGACACACCATTTATCTATATTACCACAGAGTAATAATACATTACTAACTTTCTATTTTGCACAACATTTTGCTGCGGTGAAGTAGTCAAAAGGAAAATTTTCTATACCATAGCCATAGATGAATTTATTAATTGTGTGTATATAACGTCTAACAAAATATACTGAAACTATTTTAAGGGTGGATTCAGTCCATGATACGGAACAACTTTCCCCAATTAACATATACCGAAATATGAAAAATAATTTTTGACCTTCCATACATGTTGACCGATCAGCTGATCCGAGTTTATAGGGAACGCCAAAAATATTTTTCATATTTCGACATATATGCTGCTTGGGGAAAGTTGTTCAGTATCATGGACTGAATTCACCCTGACCCTGTATAATCAACAAATTACAATAATGGATGTCGGTTAACATTTACTTACGAGCATTTATCAGAAATCTGTGTAGACACGACTTCCTTTGTAAAAATCAATTCAAATCTTTTAATACGATAAATAAATATATAGAGACAAATCACAAGATTGTGCTAGTCCCAAAGTAAGTTTTAAACTTGTATTATGGGATACTAACTCAACGATAAGTACCTACTATATTTTATCTTATATATAAAATTCTCGTGTCACAATGTTCGTTCCCGTAATCCTCCGAAACGGCTTGACCGATTCTCATGAAATTTTGTGAGCATATTGAGTAGGTCTGAGAATCGGCCAACATCTATTTTTCATACCCGTAATCAACGCGGGCGAAGCCGCGGGCAAAAGCTAGTTATAAATTAAAAAAATGATAAACACCCAAGACTCGGGACAACATTCATACTCTATTTATATGAAAATTATACCAAAAAATGTATTAACTAAATATCTATCCATTTTGGCTACAGAAAAAAATATAAATATAATACAAACTAATAATAAATAAAACACAGTGAAATATTCGTCGAGAGCGAAGGAAGGCCCGGAGCCGTGCTCGACGATATTTCGCAGGGTTTTATTTATTATTATTTTTTGTATTATATTTATAATTTTTTCTGTAACCAAAACGGATAGATATTTAGATAATACATTTTTTGGTATAATTTTCGTATAAAAAGATGATTGTATAAAATAGTAATACGTATTATAAAGGCAAATTTAGGCAAGTTTAGAGGTATGTTTGTGATTTTTTTTGTGGGTGTCTGTAGAAATACCTTAAAATTTTTATATAAATTTTTTGAGCAATGAACTGTAGTAGTTTAATAACAGTGATTTTTCAAAAACACGCACAGTATTGCAAATTGTGAACCCACGTCACCTTAACATGATTCATATTTCAGCCCGTTCCCTCTATGGTACATATATATATATATATATATGGTAGATTGACTGTTATAACATTACATAGGTACCGTCTTATAGCAAAATTATTTTACTGTTTTTATTGCTTGAATATGATCTAAAAAATTAAAATTAAAATAAAAATAAATTTAAATACTTAGTAAAAATACCCTATAGAAAAACTTGAGGTATACTTTTTTTTTTACAGAGGGATTATAAAATAAATATGCGTATGAAATATTCACTTTAACTCAACAATGATATGTTGAATTTGAATGTCATAAATGTTTCTACTTCTATATAATATAATAAAATCGTTGGCTTTTAAGGCGATACACGAACGAAATTGGATCCCCCATTCGAAATAAACATTTTAAACTATATGATAAAAAAATAATTTATTGTTTTAGTGACTGTTAATATCACGCTTCATCATTCTTTTCAAATTATTTTATAAATTATTGTTGGAAAGTTTTACGAGTAGTCATTCAGCTTTACAATCAATGTTCAACAAAGCTTCCATGTTTGGTGGATTTGGTGGACTTTCATAAATTAAATGTTGATGTAGGTTACTAAAAATTTATAAAATATTTTGAATGATTTTAAATTCCATTAAAATTATTTTACATTCGCCAAAAGAAAATAATTTATTTCAAACTAGCTTTTGCCCGCGGCTTCGCTCGCGTATCCCACGGGTACATTAAATTTTTTGGGATGAAAGGTACCCTATTTCCTTCACCGTACTCCTTACTATGTGTATGCGAATTTTTAAGAAGATTGGTTCAGTAGATTAAGCGTGAAGAGGTAACAAACAAACAAACATACAAACTCACTTTCGCATTTATAATATTAGTTAGGAAGTTAGGATTAGGATTAGGACAAGAGCGCTAGTATTCAATACTTTTTTGGTGTAAAGTAAACAAAGTTACATCGATAAACTGATAGTGAGGCATCTATGAATACGCAAAGTAATTCATTCATTCTCATTTCAGGACAATGGCGCGTAAATTACTTCTAGCCTTCATCATTACAACAATCTTGCTTGCGACATGCGAAGCCGGCATTATCGAAGAGTTGTTGCAGTATTTTTTCGAAAGCAAAAAAGGAAAGAGAAGTCTGTCTGAAGCCATCACCGAATACTTAGACGACGTTTACCCGAAAGACGACGGCGATACAGAATTAATGAAGGAGGTCTATATGATGTATGCTGAGGAAAACATAGACATGAATTTGATCGATACTATTTTTACGTAAATACCACTCCTAAGAAACAGATATATTTCAAAAGCATTTAAAAGGAGAGCAACAGAAACATATAAAATGCACCTACCCTTTGGATTGACAAAAACTCATCCTTGAATAGAGACTAGAATACTTAGCTTATTTTCTCCACCCAAATTACTTGTATATTAACAATCATTGTAGTAAGTCCTATGACACGTACGAATATATGTCTGTCTGTTTGTACTTGATAAACACAAAGTGGGCCGATTTTCATGTGGTTTTCACAAACGTAGGGTTTATACATGTATAATAAATACACTTCCGTGTGAAAACGGGGCAGACTGTTGTAGATATAGCCTTAAATGTAAGTAGGTACATTGATGAAAAACATCTGATATGGTGTATGTGTAGTTAGGTACGCATTGTTAGTTGTAGTTATTTCATGAATTTTGCATTTATTTACCATGTACGTCGGGACCTATTTTCTGAAAACTTTACAATCCGTGCAGCAATCAGGACATTTAAGATTCTATATAATTATGTGATGATTATAGCAAAATCTATGATTATAGCAAAATCTAAGTTTATATACCATTTTCCATCTCTTTGCCAAAATAAAATATATAATATAATAAAAGAAGCTACTGTGCAACAGTTAAATGTAGATAGATAAAAGTAGGTAGGTACCAATCATGATTCATGACTAAGATGTCTACTTCATTAATTAATTAATTCAAGAAATTTGTGAAGTAGACATAGAATGAATGGTACGAACAGAAAAACACAAATTTTGTTCAAAGGTTTTTACTTATTCAAGTTCTAAAGCAAATCATTGTGATGTACAATTTGTGTAAGGACAAGAACAGGCGCAATGGTTTATGAATTAACAGTAGCATTTGACGATTGTGTACATACAGTAATATTTATATTGTATTAGACTATAGATATATTTATTGATAATTAGTATAGTAATACAATAAGTAGACAATGCAATTAGGTAGATAAATATGTTTGTTAATGTCCAAATATTAAAAGGAAAATATTTATGAAAGTTAAATATGAAAGAATCTATAAAAGAAAACTTCTAGTACCTAGGTGAATTTGTAATTATTTATCAGATACAGTAAACATAATTTACAAAATTTTTCGTTTTATATTTATTTACTTATCTTATAACTTGTCACTAATGCCACTATTGTCTTTATACAGTTAATTAGGTAGGAACTTTTATATTATAATCCTGAATTTAGATATTTGACAGATTGATGATATGTTCTAAACGCTGCGAGAAAATTATCATTTGTTCGTTGTTATATAATATATATAGAACAGAATATTTAATAGAAATGAGAAATTATTTTTCCGCTAGCAAATCTAAATATGCTAGTCCTTAGCTATTATTACAAACAAACTTTTATTATTGCAGCAAATGATGTTTTTACCAGGCGTTTCAAGGAGGTAGATAAAGTGTTTTTTTTTTTAAATAGGTATAAAATTTATGATCATTTAGATGAATATCATACCTATTTTGTATATGACTGTCAGTGTATTGAAACACTATAAATATATTGCAATTATATGTCAAGCATCACGGCAAACAATACGACCACCTATCTCAACACATTTTTGTGCTGGTCCTCGTATCATATTTTCTTTATTATTGGGGTCGGGATTTTTCATTTTCAACCGTTTCTTGACTGGATCGTTATTGTTCGCATCGTTGTTTAGAAATTCCTCGTCATCGTTGGCATTATCCTGTCCTGTCTCTGTATCATAGTTATACCAAACTTTCGGTCTTCGAGGATTCGTGAAGGGCCCATTGACATATCCGCACTCCAGCCTACCACCCCGTAATCGACAACCATCGGTCAAATCTACAGCCTGGTCGTTGAAAACCGGCTTGCCCACATTCCTATTATATCCACAAAGGATTCTATCATTTACTACTTTGCACATACGACTGTCAAAATTGTAGGGACAACAGCGTCTTCGAGATGCAGAGGGTTCCGTCGAAACATCTGCTGTATTGTCATCTGCACTTGCTTGTATGTTTTGTTGTTCTAAATTATTACCATTATTTCTACCAATTTTTAAACAGTCGCCTCCTGGACCTCCACCGCAATCAGCTTTCACTACGGATGACATAGCAATGCATACCTGAAACGTTTAAATTAATTAAATACATTATTCTAACAATTCCCAGCGTGAAATTGTGTATAAGTCATTAAGTCAGTGGACACTTCTTAAGTTTACTCATTTCATATTTATTGCTGCAATTGAGGTATTAAAGAAGTAGACCATAACAGAAATATTTTATACAATAGAAAATATGCCAGAAAAAAATTGCCTCCTAATTGAAGAGGAAGACCCCTAGGTCTTCCTCTTCAATTAGGAGGCATTTTCATCCTAATGAAGGTAAAAAAATTATGGTGAGAAGAAAATAATTGAAACTCATCCATCAAGTTTGGACAACTTTCCAATTTTTTCCAACAGGAGCTTTTATTCTTTGCATCATATATTTTACAAAGAATAAAACACATATATAACCTACAAAGCAGGATTAAAATTATTAAGAAAAGTCAATTACGGAAATGAAACGAACCATTATTGATTTGACATCGTTTGGCCACATTGCTCTTATCGATATTCACCATGGATTCCAATTAACTTTTAGCCGAGAATACTAACAAGATATGTAAGGTTGGCAAAACTTCAATTTATTTCATTTACCTATACCTACAATACCGATGCCGATTTTTACTACACATTTATAAATAAACAACTAAAGGACTTAAAATGAGCGCAATTGAATGTTCTTTCATCTGTGTCTGTGTTATTGGCGATTCCATGTTAAATTTAATTCCGATTTGATGACGAGGTCCACTAACTTATTTATTAACCTTTAGATTTATATAACAAAGCAATTGTAACCTTCTTACCTTCTAAGTATATAAGTATTTTTTTTGTATATCAGCCTATCAACAGTGCTGACTATGACTTCTGCACTAGGTAAAGGCCACTCCCAATAAAGGAAGGATTTGCTCATAATCACCAGGTAGGGTTGAAGAATAGCAGTAGATATTATAAAGTCCCTTCTACCAACTTCTCGACATGTTCCAAAGGCAAACTGGTAGATAATGCATTAGCGTTAAGTTTTATTGTAATCAAACAAATATAAGATTGCGTGCAATAAACTTAAATGAATAAATAAAATAAAGTCGTTGCAAAAAGGATGCTGCTGCCCGTTCCCTGTTATCTACGAGTAAACTTAAAAACTCCCTTAGTCGCCTCTTACGACACCCGTTGGAGAGGAATGGGGTGGGAATAAATTACATTCTACTCTGCCGTCACTACACTGCATTACATATTTTTGAACGGAAATCTTCTTTAGGCGCGTTGGACATTTTTTGAGATGTGGGAAAAACCATTTCACCGCGACACTATTACGTAACTGACACCACCTTGTTCAAGTTTTCACTTCTGTCGGCACTCCCGGAGTGCCACTGTTTTTTTTTAACTTGTACTGCCCAGCAGACAGTATCGACTAATAAAAAATACAAAAAAGGTCTGTCCCACTGCAGTGCAAAGGTCTCTCCAATATCGTATTAAATTTTTTAAATTTTAAATTAAAAATTTAAATAAATACAGATTTACTATCACGTCTTTGTCTCTAACGGGTTAGACAGAGCCAGAGGGCGGTATAGCCCAGGCCACTTTTAGCGTGCTGGTGGGCATTAGGCATGGGTAACTCTTTTCGGCTCATTTAAATAAATATTTAAATGAGCCGATTCATCAACAGGAGCCGATACCCGTACTGAATTCCGGTAATCGTTATCGGCTCGCGCGAATTATTGAGTCCGCACCGATCTTGGTCCCGCCGGGAACCGGCGGCGCCTGTCGGGTCGCGAGCCGTGAGCCGCGTTTTGGCTTCACCGCGTCTCGGGAGTAATCGGGAGTCGGGAGTCAATATTTTTCTGTATTGAATCCGGTACCAGAAAGGACATCTGTATTCTGTAGATTGTAGGGCAAGTTGGAAAATGGCCTTTTTCAAATTGTTATGGGTCTTGGGTGTTTATCTATATATGTATTCATCATAAAATATAGTATCGTTGAATTAGTATCCCATAACACAAGTTTTAAAAAAAACTTACTTTGGAGCTAGCTTAATCAGTGTGATTTGTCCTTATATATTTATTTATTTATTTATTTATTAATAGCGAAACTTAGCGGACCTCGGAGCTGGAGCCGATAAGGGAGTAGGAATCATTAAGATGAGTCGGTACCGGATGCGGAGTAAGATTCAGTGAGCCGAAACACTCCTCGGAGTCGAGATTACCCATGTCTAGTGGGCATGAAGGTGGAAAAGGAAAATCATAAAAGTGATGGGTTGCTAACCACATCGCCTACGGGAAGAGAAGCAGCTTCTACATTCTGTTTTTTCTTTTCTCCCAGACCAGCAAAGAAGAAATTTAAATAAATTCCTTATATATATTTGTTGCATATAATTTCGGTTTCAGAAAGTCCACTGGGTAGCTGAAATTATACTACTTAACTCGAGCACATATACATACTTCCGTATAAACAAAAAGAACTAATCTTACCACTTCACTTCTTATATCGAGAACTGACAGATGCTTGAGCAAAATTGGTCACTTGAGCAGCCATGTTACAGTTCGTTTCAACATTTTGTTCTCAATACCAAGTGCATCTATATTTATAAGGCTGAGGTCCACTTTGTCTATGTTTATTTTATCAATATTTATCTTGTTTTCAGCAAGCAAGTTACTCCAATGTTCGTTTTTCTTAATGGCATTCTTAGACATTTTCCACACTTGTCGTTTTAGTTTTTGTTTAAAAAAGTTTCTCTTAGGTTCTTCCACATTAAAAACGTTAGCCACGTTTGGATTTTTATTTAAAATGCCTCCTAAATTGTTATTCTTTTCTAATTTTTTTTCTGACTGTCGTCGTGGTATCCTAGATTTGTTGTTGGACTTAAAATTTTCATTTTTCTTTTCATTTGTTTTATGTGGAAGTTTAGTGTGGTTTACATTTTTTGCTTCTTGCTGTTTGGCTGGTTTATTTTTATTTTTGTCAATGTTCCGTGTTTTAGAGTTTTTGTTATATATTTTGCTATTTTTTTGTGGTCGAGACTGGCGAACAGATTGTGAACCTGTAGACAAAATAAGAAATTGTACACACACAGAATTCTAAAACCTATGTGCATATGAATACAAACCTACTTATAAAACATACAGACAACTCATCTTCTGGTAGAAATAGACCGTCCCGTTTTTGAATTATAATTATTTGTTATATAATCACTAGATGAATGTACTGTTTTAGAAAATTAATAAGTTGGCCTATTAAGCTTTAACAAAGATTTTTGAGTATTGCTGCTTTAATGATGAGACCGAAACTTTATTTTTGAATTCTTTCAATGATGATGAAATTTTATTTTTGTTCTTTTTGTTTTCTTTATAAGCTCTAAGCATTTCTTGCATTTTTTCTTTATTTAGCTTCTTAGGCTCTGTTTTGGAATTTGTTAATTTGTTTAGAGATACTTTTCCTGCCCTATAATCATCAATCATTTGATTAAAAAGTTTTCTCTTTGACCCAGCTAACGAAAACTTCTTTTGTAATTCGTCTTTTTCCATATTTTTAATCTGGTCAATATTTGCTACATTTTTCTTGCGCTCTTTTTCATATTGCTTTATGATTTTGTCTAATTTTTCTTTATCTAGTTCTTTTTCTTTATATTTTGAAGATTTTGGTAATCCAGACAAGTATCCATTTTTATACTCTTTGACTAACTCATCTAAAATGACAGCTTTTGATCCAGTTATATCATATTTTTTTACGAGTTCCGACGCACTATAACCTTCAATTAATTGTAAATCTTTTAGTGAAACATTTCCTTTACGTAATTTATTCTTTTTACGAAATACAATATTTATAATTTTATTTTTTATTGGTGGAGGCTTGCGGACAGGTTGTGGACCTGTAGACAAAATAAAAAATAGTATGTCGATGAAGTTATATTTTATAGTTACACAGAATTTTAAAACCTCTGGGCATACAAATACTAATCTACCTAGACAAATAGACAACTCGTCTCCTGAGAAAAGTAATCCGTTCCGTTTTTTAAGTTCTAAAATATAATCCATCTACCTAATTACTTGATGAATATACTGTTGAAGTTGGTCTAATAAGCTTTAGCAAACATTTTTGAGTATTGATGCTTCAATGATTTGACAGAAACTTTATCTTTTAATTCTTTCCAATTTTCCTTAGCGTCTTCATAATAGGGTTTGTACATGTCTAATTTTGATGAAAAAAAATTTTTGCTCTTTTTGTTTTCTTTATAAGCTCTAAGCATGTCATGCATTTGGTCTTTGTTAAGCTTCTTGGGCTCTGTTTTAGAATTTGTTAATTTGGTTAGAGATACTTTTCCGTTCCTATAATCATCAATCATTTGATTAAAAAGTTTTTTCTTTGACCCAGCTAACGAAAACCTCTTTTGTAATTCTTCTTTATCCATATTTCTCATCTGGTTGATGTTTGCTACACTTTTCTTGCGCACTTTTTCATATTGCTTTATTATCTTATCTAATTTTTCTTTATCTAGTTCTTTTTCTTTATATTTTGAAGATTTTGATACTCCAGACATGGACAAGTTTCCTTTCTTGTACTCTTTGACTAATTCACCTAAAACTTCTGCTTTTGATCCAGGTACATCATATTTTTTTATGAGTTCAGATGCATTGTAACCATCAATTAATTGTAAATCTTTAAGTGAAATATTTGCTATAGGTAAACTTTTCTTGTTACGAAATAAAGTGGCTACATTTTTATTTTTAAATGACGGATGAGATCTGATATCCGCCAACTGATTATCAGACTTAAGTTTACTCTCATTGAATTTGAATAAAGTGTCGGTTTTAGCAGTCTTGCTGGATTTATCAGGCTTGCTGGATTTATCACGCTTCATCATATTTTTGTAGCTGCTCATTGTGTGACCAGCAATTTCATAATCCTGTAGTTTAGGATCGGGAACACCAAATACTTTTCTCCTTATGCAGCGAGCTATTCTCTTGCATATACATTTGGCACATTTTCTAATCCATGCCCTAGGCCCATACTTATAACAGCAAGTGTCTTGTCTTCTTTTTCTCTTCTTTACTTTGCCACCATACTTTTCTTTTCCTGCGTCAATTAAACACTTTTGTTGATCTCATCGTACCATAAATACAATAGCTTCAGGTACTAATATTACATACGTTTTTAGTACCGATTCTTCCGCAGTGTTTGAATCAATATATTTTGCAAATACGAGATCTTAAATTGATCAAACTACATGAATATAGAATAAAACTTATATGTGAAACAGAGTTATCAGTTCATGGATTAGGTCGACATTTTAGGTAGGTAATAATATTTCAATAGAAGTAAAAATAGAAAAACTTACTCTTTCTTCGTCGTATGCACATTTTGTATTTGTGACCATTGTCAAAAAATGGAAGAACTGTCTATTAATAACATTTTAAGTAGTTAATTTTCTTTGTTATGTACAACTACATTTTGACTGTCAGGGCTATTTTTACACATTTTTTTTTTGTATTCTAATGAAATTTTGCGTACTTTATTTATCAACCATTGCGCCACATAGATAGGGAAAGTGACAAATGAAGCGGTCAGCCCCCATTTTCGTTTGGACTGATTTGAGAGTGACAAATTTTTATGTGGAACCTTATTGATGCGTTCAAAAACGGTAACTTCACGCATAAGGATGTAAACTTAGTACCTTTAAAAAGGTTTTGATCTTTCTTTTCAAATACCATAGATATATAGACTTTAGAAGAGAGGTTCGTAAAATATTTTAAGGCACCTTCCTAATAAAAATATAAAGTAAAATGCTTATCAAAAAAAAATGAATCTGCTTATTTTGGAACTCAGACTTCGAAGTAAAAAAACGCTGCTTTGAAACCTGGAGTCCGCTTTATACCTTTTTCGTTTCTCCAAGGATAAGTGGAAAAGAAAATTCAGAAACCCATAAAACTATTTGGCTATGGTTTACAATAACATCTTGGTCTATGGTTTTACGACCGACTGCCGGTCTCGGGAAGGTCCAAGATCTTTGGCCGGTTTACCTTACTTGTATGTATATGTTGCAGTTGAATGGTATAAACCGCTAATACACGAAACCTCTAGTTGTTTGGCATTACAGCTCGGTTTTGTTAAACAGCCGAATATCGTTTAGCTGGATTGTCTAAGATTGCGCAACGTGTTACGTTCATTGAAACCGCTAACCATGTTTCCAAACGGCTAGCGGTTTTGTGAAACAGTAGCGGTAATCCGCTGTTTGACGAAACCGTTAAACAATCCAACTGCGACACATGCATGATAAGATTTTTTTGACATCGAATTTCATTTCCCAGAAAACTACTCACGAATTTTATTGCTATAGGTTTGCCCTAGCCTAGTAAAATGGATACAACTTTTCTAGCACTCGCCGGCCGCTATTGCGGCACGCTCGCTTCGCTCGCTCATCTCGTGCGTGTGTTGGTCGCAACTAACTAGGTCGCTCTAACCTAACCTAACCTATAGGTTGGCCCTAACCTAGTAAAATGAATAGAAAATTCCTAGCACTCGCTGGCCGCTGCCACGGCACGCTCGCTACGCTCGCTCGCCATTGCCACTTCGTAGGCATTCTAAATTGTATATAATTTCTTTAGATACATGATTTAGATAATGAATACAAGTCGTTCATTCTATTCCGCGTATTAGGGTTCGCTGTTTTACAAAACCGAGCTGTAATGCCAAACAGCTAGAGGTTTAGTGAATTAGCGGATTATACCATTCAACTGCGACATATATACTTGGTCTGAGGTATAAACTATATTGACGACCTCCGTGGCGTAATGGTTAACACGCTAGACCGCTAATCAAATTGCCTTGGGTGTTTATCTATATAAGTATTTATCATAAAAATATAGTATCGTTGAGTTAGTATCCCGTAACACAAGTCTAAAACTTACTTTGAGGCTAGCTTAATCAGAGTAATTTGTCCATATATATTTTTTTATTTATTTATTTATATGTTTGGAGCTAAGGTATATATGAAATATTGTACCTCATTTGGGTCTACCTGACGTCAACTCCCTGGGCATTCTGTTGTTCCACAAGATGTTATGCTTATTCCCTAAATAGTCTCTTACGATGTCCTCAGATAGAGGTAGAGACTATTGGAGAGGTCTTATTCGAGGACTGAAACTACATGGCCAAATTTATAACCTTATATTAGATGGAATAGAACTATAATATACATATATACTTAAAATATATTGCAATGCAGTTGATTGCATCTGCTAACTATACTTCAAGAAATTAATATCGCTTTTTCAAATTAACTATACCTCATTTATAAACACACTAAACAATGTCAATGTTCTTACGGGTGAGTTTGTACTAGAGTACATTTCAGTTAATAAATTTTAATGTTTTTATTAGCATATTCAAAACAAAGGACTGATTTTATATCATTAATTTACAGATAAGTTTAATTACGTTGAAAATAATACTTATGTGTGAATCAGCGCCCAAACTAGAGCATCCATTCTTTGACCCTTTATTGCATGATACTTCTATCGTAAAGAAGGCACTGCCAAAACCACAAAATCATATAAAATTGTTTTTAAGGACAGAAATTAAAGATAATAATGAGACAAAAAAACCATGCCACGGATATGACTTCGATGAAACAAATTGTAGATTTATCAATAATAGAGTAATTTGTGGATATAATAAGAATATTGGTAAAGTTAAAAATAAAGAATCGTTTGAAGATATGGGCGAGGGATGTCGTTTGCGCGATGATAGAATTGAATGTGGATACATAACTGGACCATTTACCAATCCTCGACGACCACCGGCAAATTATCAACCAGAAAGAACAAATAGACAAACCGATAAACCTAACCTGAGATTTTATCCGACAAGAACACACAGACTTACGGAACAAACGAGAACAATACCCACAACAATTAAAAGGTACATTACATCTTCTAAATTGAAAAACGTGTCTTCACACTCAAATCACCAAACCGTAAAAACAAAAGCATTAGATATTACAACATCAGAACAGACATCTTTAAGAAATGTAGCGAAACCATCAGCTGTAGAATTAAAATCATGGAAATTTTTATTAAATCAACGAAGAAGTGATACTAATACATCAGATTTTGTTTCATCAACAATAGATTTGGCTGATATAAGTACATCAAGAAAGAATATAGATTCTGGAGTTATTACAAATGAAGCAACATATTCAGCCACACCACCAGATGCCAGTAAAAGCCGAACAACCATTTTTCCAGTGACACGATGCGTAGAGATTGAGGATCGAGTAGTTTGCTACTATACATTACCAGCAAGACGAAATTTATGAGTAACAAAATGATAAAATACCTATATAGATTTTAAGTAAACTAGTTACTTTTCTTCCTATTTTATAGCTGTGTGGTGACATCATAGTAGAAAACAACTTGTCACCATGTCTTTCCTCTCCCACTCGTGGGAGAGGAAAGTGTGTGGTGGTGTAAATCCACAATCCACAAGTGGATTGTGGATTTAATAACATCGTATTTAGGCAAAACTAGCATTATAATAAAAATGGTATAATTATAGAAAAAACTATACTCTAAGTGGTTATAAACACGAACAACACACTAAAAGGTTCTTTAATTTATAATAGCAGGAAATTCCAGTTATTAGCATATAACATTAAATTTATTTTGCAAAACGTAGAATTCTTTGAGTGGCAATCTGCCCAGCATACACCATCGGCACTTTACATTATATTATCTTTCTTTTCTTTTATTAATATATCTGTGGCAGTTGGATGGTATGGTATAAACCGCTAATTTACTAAACCTCTAGGTGTTTGGCATTACAGCTCGGTTTTGTTAAACAGCTAAATATCGTTTAGCTGGATTGTCAATGTGTGTTTTAATAAGTAAGTATTATTTGGGTGCATGTTTCAGTTTTCAGACATAACGTGAAATACTTAAGTCGATCCTTTCATAATAAAACAAAAAAATATATTCGTACTACTAACATTTCTCCCGTGATTCTATCCCGAGATATAACTACTAAAACCATTTTAAGTGAATTCAGTCTATGAGACTTAACAACTTTCTGCAAGGTATATCACGCAATATGAAAATAATAAAATTGTAGCTTTCCGTACCAGTTGGCCGATCAGCTGATCCGAGTCTGAGTTTCTATATGGGAAGCAAAAAAAGATTTCACATTTCAATATACAATGTGGAAGGGACATACCCGTAATAAAAAATCAAACCACGGTCTATACTAAAGCATTATGGTATAATAAAATTAAAATAACAGCCACAAAACAAAAATAATTTTCGGCATTTCCATACAAAAGTGTGCGGCCGCCCAGGCGATTTGTATTTTTTTGGTATTTTTGACTGTTATTTTAATTTTATTATACTTTAGTGATCTAGTATAGCCCGTGGTTCGATTTATTACGGGTATGTCCCTTCCACTTTGTATGTCCCGTGGACTACTTGGTGATTCTGTCCTAAGGACTGAAATAGTTTCAGTATATTTTGTTAGAGGTATTCCGTGTATTTAAATTCGTACCAACAATTTTAATTAGGCACCGTCAAGATTGTAACAAAACATGTGAACTAAAAATAAGCAATTTGGGCAAGGCTAATGGCATCCGATTTCCTGCATTCTTCTAATTTCTTACATGTTTTTATATTTACGTTCAGAAATTAAAACAATATTATTATGAGCCTATTAGGTCGGTTATTATATTTACTTCCATCCCGAATAAACCCACTTCATGAAATTTTATAGGTATCAAAGAAATCATCCGTGTGTCAAGCCTAAAGGACAATACCTATATCAAATTATTGGTCACTCACTGAGTTACCTGATACCTGACTCATTTATCTTGTTCGGATTTTGTCTTCTGAGGACATCTTGATCTTGACGTGTTTGTGTATATTTTATTAAAGTATATGTTTATGTATTTTTCAGTTGTATCTTGTATTTATTTATTATATTTTTTTCAATTGTCTTTAACTTTTCACCTCACCTGTTTTCGTCAAAATTATCTCCAAGGACCTCGATCGAATGGAAGAGACTGCAGTTGCGATAAGGTCGCCTTTTGACATCAGTTTTATGATTTGCTTTGTACTGTATCGTAATAAAGATTTTAACTAACTAACATCATCATCATCATCGTCATACTGGGCATAAGCCTCCTTTTGTCTGCTATATTAAATCCTATCCCTAGCCTAGCCTTATCCCGGTATTTATATTATCTAGAACTGTATTAAATATAAAAATCTGAATCACTTTACATACAATAAGATAATGGGGCAGACACAGCATTTTAGGTCTTGCAACTTGAAGCAGACCGAAAAAACTTACGTCGGTACTATTATTCTGTGCTATATACTCGTATATCTAAATAGGTACCTGTAGTAATTAACATTACAAACAACTAAAAAAAAACAATAGCAATTTAGCCAAATAAGTAATTAATTATCTCCTTCACTGCTGGCTACAAATAATACTACAGTCTCCTTTGTATGATAAATAATTGTTAATTCTATCTGAATTTACGTAGCGAGTATAACCTCGCTTATTATAAGTCAAGATAAAGCGCGGCGTAACTATTTAGCATAGAATTGCTGTAACTTCGACTTATTTTCTCATCAGATTTTGATTTAAAAATAAACAAAACCGCAGTATCTTATCCAAAATACTAATCGGAATACGTTATGACGAAATTATTAAAACTTGTAAGATCACTGTCAATGGGAAGGTCACGCTTTACCGGGTAATAAATTATTGCAAAGTTGCAAGTCCTTGAATTCAAATTTTAAAGGGTCTAGTAGCGGATGAGACCTGTTTCATATTGCTGTTGACATTTGTGCAGCTAGAGATATTCATTCCAAAAAGAATAAAATCTACTTACTAATTTTGAAGAGATAGATATTGGATAGATCCGTGTGGTTCCGGGTTAGAATAAGACCACTCCATCTCTTCCTGTGGATGTCGTAATAAGCGACTAAATAATCTCATACTAAAGGCCGCCCCAATCTCCAAGGCACCAAATCCCGTCCGGCCTCTTGTCATCATCTCTAACCAGACCTTCGGGTTCTATGGCCGCGGAGATATTGATGGTGGTGAGAGAACGTTGGATAATGTTATTAAGGGCTGCATGACGCCCTGAACGGCCGGCACTCCTGATGCAGAAAAGTCTGTGGAGTCCAAGGCCATCGACGGTATCCCCGCAGGGTCAAGGATGTGGGAGTACACATGTAGCGCCTACCCGCAGCGCTGTTGCTACACGGAACGCCTCGTTATGCAGCAACGTGCCCAGGATGGCCGATCGTAATGTCTGTAACCAAAGTCAGATTCCCATCGCGCTACAGCCAGAAGGCGGGCACCACTACGTAATACAGATGTGGGCAAAAAAATATTCCTAGCTCATCAGGTAGATTATTAAAAAATATTGTATACGTAATTTTTATTTTTTTCTGATCAGCAAATAATAACAAAGATATAGCGCATTTAAATTCCGCATGACGTCACGATCAAGTACCATTTTCACTGGACGTCAATCACCCCCACTCCGAAACTTCGACGCGCTGTATCTTTGTGAATTTTCACTACTTTGATAAACCGAAAAATATGGGCTCATTATTTTTGGATAATCTGACGGACTAAATACGTTTCTATTAAATAGTATCAGTTTATTTTGTTACCTTATGTATAATTCTGAAACAAAATGTTTAAGCATACCTACCTAGTATCGTCTTTTTATACCTTGCGGTGTAAAGTCCCACAACCCAACGCTATGAAAGATGGTGGGCACTTATAATAGAAAATGGGAATCAGGAAAGTGACTGCTGGCCCGGTAACCTGATTAGAAGATTTCCCAGGTGACCGCTCACGCATTGCCTTGATCGACTTCTGCATTGTGCGCGGGTAAAGCAGCCGGTACATTTTATGATTCTTCTCTGTTCCCAGACCAGCAAACAAGGATTGTTCAGATAAAAAATTAGAGTATTCATTTTGTTTAATATGCACCTACTAAATAGTCACATGTCTTTATCCCGTACGGTATGACAGAGCCTAGGACCCCTATCTGTCATAAGTCCCAACGGTCAATTCCAACGTGTGGAAAAGAGAGTAAGAATATAGTGACGGGTTTCTGGCCGCTTAGCCTTTTGGCGACCTACCTATCTAAAAGCTACCCATATGAGTAACCTTGTTGGGTACACACGAGTGTCTCATGTATATAAGGCCTTAATGGCCTATAGCCACCAGTGGCCTAAATCCCTGTGGTTTCCGGCAAAGTAGAATAGAATCTCATCCCGTGGATGTCGTAGAAGGCGACTTAGGAAATACAAGCTAAACAAAGCTTAGACATCAGTGAGACATCTCCAACCCGTCTGGCCAGAGTGTAGAGTGTAGGCCAAATCCTCTGGCTGATCTGGCCAAATATGGCTCTAGCAGTACAGAGAGGGTCGTGCTCCTGCAGTGGAGGCTAGAAAAACCTGATGATGATAGGCCTTAGTCTATCTTTTCTAGCAAGTACTTATTGCTTCCGGTAACAAACGGTTTCCCTAGACCTAATTTACAAACTTATCCATACATCCGGCGACAAAAATGCAATTAACCACGGTCTAGTTCCGCATTGTGTCGTACAAATACAAAGCTCGTGACTTTTGATGACCAGTCATTGTTTCGCTACGAAGGTACACCCATAATCCGACCAATTTTTGCAAACCAATTATCTACCGCAAAAAATACAAGACAAGCAAGTCGGCGGTTATTTACCTGCGCTTAGTCAACGGGCATAAGTTCGCCAAAATCTGTATAAATATTGATCGAGACTGACCACAGCATACATTGCTGCTGAGGATTCGCCAGAATGAACACCGTGAGTAAAAACTTGTTGTTAATTATTCATTCATCACTAGAACTCGGAAACCACCTAGAACCTGTTTTTCATCTGGTTTAATACACACCCAAACCTATTTTGAGTATGACATCATCAGATGTAATGTAATTCAACGTAATCGGAAGGGATACGCATTCAGCCAAAAAGGGATACATTTTTACTATGTGACTGATGGACTGTTAAACCGTAAAAATAAACTTACCTGTTACATCTTATAGCCCCTACGCTATTTTCTCTGACATATTGCCAATTATTGCTCCTAGTCTTCTCGTAGATATTCCTTTCAAGAACGTAGTCTTTTTTAACACTTAGGTACCTAAAGGGGAAGACTTACCAAAAATTTACTTTAAAAATATACTAAGATTGTAATTTTGTTTTCAGATTTTGAGCCTCTGCCTTATGTTATGCGCCTTCTTGGCATTCGCCGCAGCGTTACCTGTGGAACAACCTCGGCCCATCGTCGTTTCTGAAGAAGATGGCCTAGAGCCTCAGGAATCTGCGTGGCATGGCGGTTACGGTAGATACGGTGGATACGGCGGATACGGCGGATACGGCGGATATGGCGGATACGGCGGATACGGCGGATATGGCGGTTATGGTGGCATTGGATTCGCCAAATACGGCGGATTCGGCAGAGGATATTTCATTGGTTGATGGATTTTAAAGTAAGATAAGTGATCCTGTGTTAGAATCTGTGATGTGAAAAACGTGACGATATTATTGTTCTAAATAAAGTCGTATAAATTATTGATTTTAGTAACTATTCCAAAAGTACTGATTTTACAGTTATGTTTTAATAATATTTATTCGTTTATTTTTACTTTATTGTACACATACAGGCGTACTTTTAACCACCTGCCAAAGTTTTGGAGCCAGTTCAGTCCATGATACTGAACTACTTTCCATAAAAACAATTAACGAAAAACGATAAAAAGAATTCTCCTTCCCATACAGATTGGCGCTCAGGCCAACTGATTGTGTGGGAGGACGAAAATTTTTTATCTATTTTCAATACCACATTTTTTTATAGGAAGTAGTTCAGTATCATGGACTGAACTTGCTCCAAAAATTTGACTGATGGATAAAAAGTCAAGCCTGTTTACGAATTTAACAAGTAGGTACAACGTAACTTTGTGACTACTTATTCACTACTTTCAAACAGCATTAAAGTGTTATACAGATGTAGGCGTTACTACTCGTTTACATCACAAATTAGACAGACTATGTCTGTACATAAGTACCTATACAGGGTCAATTTTAATTAACTTGCAACCTTTTTGGAGCAAGTTCAGTCCGTGATAACCACTTTCCATAAAAACAATTATCGAATAACGAAAACAAAATTTTGTCCCTCCATACAAAATCTATTTGGTTAAGCGCCGATTTGTATGAAAAGACGAAATTTTTTTTTCGTTTTTTCATAATTATTTTTATGGAAAGTGGTTCAGTATCACGGACTGAACATGCTCCAAAAAGGTTGCAAGTTAATTAAAAATAACCCTGTATAATAGTGGTGGAAAGGAATATTATTCGAAATTAGATCCGCCTGTTATTTTTAGGCGCGCCAACAAGATGATAAAAACTCTGTAAATCATGTCACGCCTGTCGTCTATCTATCAAAGCCACCCGTCCGTTTAGAAACGGAAGGATAAGGTAGTGCCAAAGAGGACCATTAGTGCTACCCTGTCACATGCTTCTAAATAACGTAATGTAAAAATATTGTAAGTAATATGGGCAAAAACTTCCGAACGACGAATGGATTTTGTATATTAGAATCACATTAGAATATAATAGAATAACTCTCTATTGTACACCAAACAAAAATATATAACAGATACCTTAAAATAATTTACATGAGAATAATAGGCGGACTTATCTCTCTCTTCCAGACAACCAGTGCAACATAGGTGGGTATAATTTCACCAATATATCAAAAAGTATTTCTTCAACAAACATGGCCCTCGTATCACGGTCACTAAGGACAAACGTTTTCATGTCTCGGTAGTCAACAAAGGGTGACTGCAGCGGCATACTGAATGCCGTAATGCAGTCTCCAGTGGCTCTTCACATCCTGGTTCAATTCCCAGAGCGTCGACCACATACAAGTATTTGTATTAACAGATCTGTCAGCAGGAGAATACGGAGAAATAAATGTAGGTACCTACTTACTTGTCTATTTACATGGCGTACGTGCCGTTTGCATGAAGAGGCGTATTGATGCTGTAGTTGAGAGAAGCGTGGCCTGAGGCACGCGTGTCGATGAAAGGCTACTCAACGCCTGCCACACCAGGCCACTGTTTATCATCACGGCGAAATTCAATAATCATCCCTACCTACGAGGTCCTACATTGCAAGCTAAAACTGAGCGCTATACATCGTGTAACAAAAAGGGGTATCAACTCGAAAGGGAGTAAACGTACTAATCAATGTCACAGTCAATGTGTTGATGTGATTGAGATTTTTCCGCGGTTTCAGGGATGGTCCCATAGTAAAAGTTGTTCACATTGGTTAGTAAGTTAATTCCCTTTCGGGTTGATACCCCCTTTTATATTACACGTTGCATACAAGTTGCTTTTTAATGAAGTACAAAAATTTTATGGGGTGATTCAGTCCGTCAATTTAATCAACTTTTCCCCAAAAATGTGTATATAAATACCAAAAAAAAAACAATTTTTGTTTCATAAACAAATTGAAGTCTATGGGATGTTAAAACCTTTTTCATATTTCGATAAGTATACATTTAGATGTTTAAAATGATGGACTTAATCACCCCATAGAATATTTGTAATTAATTTAAAAAAGCACCTTGTATATATATTGCGCATAAGCCGTTTTCTATAGGTATAATAATATTATAAGTAATTACTTATTACACTTATGAAATAAATATCACGGGAGAATGCCGGGCGTCAAGATTTGTCAAAATACGGCACTTATGGATGACGCAGTACCTACTAAATGAGCCAGGTGCACATAGATCTGCCCAACCGGTTGACTTTTGGTAAAACTAGGAAAAACGATAAGTACCTACCAATGCTAACAAATAAGGTATAGGTACCCATAGAGGTAGGATTGTTTGTACCTATGGTATATCTAAAATATTTTTTTATCAGGCCTATGCTCAGCAGTGGGAAAGAAGGCTGAGATGATGTTGATCATACAATTTTAAATAAAAATGTCACCTGCGCAGCGGATAATGTATCTCCTCATTCAGGTATGTCATGTACAACTCGTTGGCTTTTGGGAAAACCACAAAAAACCAAAACACGTTGCAAATAACGTGCAGGCTTTTTGTTTTTATTAAGGTAGGAGCGATAGTGGTCAAGTGGTCAGAAAAGTGTTTTTATTTTTATTTTACGCTAAGAACTACACATTCAAAAATCTTTGTGCGTATAATTAAACCACAACATTGAGAAATTACTAAGCAGAAGAAGTTGACATCCATTATCATATGGGCGAAATAGAAAATAGGAGAGGGAAAATGATTGGTCACTTAATACGACATGACTCCTTATTTAAAAACATACTAGAAGGAAAGATAAAAGGTAGAAGAGGTCCAGGACGACCAAGAAAGAGGTATGTGGACCAACTGAAAGAAAAAGCAGGGGTCATGTCGTATCAAGCACTAAAGAGTAAAGCAGAAAACCGAGAAGTTTTGGCGCATACTCCACCGACAAGAGCCACTAAGCTCTTAAATAAGAAGAAGAAGAATGAGTTAAACCTGGGAACCTGCAGAAAAACTCCCACCGGGTAGAGACCCCTGGTCAGTCTGGAAGTCTCTCAATAGACAATGTACTGGTGTTGGAAGGTGTTGAGAATATCAAGTTAGATGGCGTCACGCTGTTATCGTCTTATGCGTCTATGGTGCCACTCAGTCGATGGACCACCTTCTGTCATGTCCAAGCTGCCTTTCGTCATGTACCATAGAGGACCTTAATGAGGCTAACGACAGAGGGATCGCCGTGGCACTTTTAAACGAACACTAGGTAAACACAATAGTGGATACTAAACACCTATTGTGTTTAGTATCCACTATTGTGTTTAGTTTAGTTGCACATACTGGTTAACGATGATTTGAAATTGAAGCTACTATAGTAGTAGAAGTATCCACTATTTTGTTAAGTATTCGTTTAAAAGTCGATTTAATATAATTTAGTATGTTCTTCGTACGACATAGCAAATAAATAAATATACAAGGACAAATCACACTGATTGAGCTAGCCCCAAAGTATATTGAAACTTGTATTATGGGATACTAACTCAACAATACTATATTTTATAATAAATACATATATAGATAAACACCCAAGACCCAGAACAATTTGAAAAAGGCCATTTTACAACTTTCCCTGGCTGGGGATCGAACCCAGAACCTCCGGATTGGCGGACTAGTGTGTTGACCATTACGCCACGGAGGTCGTCAATATCAAAATACCTGAACCTAAATAACCATTTTGGTAGCATATTTTGTTTTATCTTTTATATTTAATATCATTTGTTGTATTTTTATGCTCGAAATAGTAACTAGTCTTGATAACGGGACAGCATTAGTTGAACTAAATCGAAGGAATAAGAACAGCATATTAGTATTCTAACCTTATTAGTATTATGTCGTTGCAAAAGAACCGCAAAATAGAGCCTTAAAACGAACCCACGAAGCTAAAAGGGCTTATCCTAATGTGAATCTAGTGAACGTGGAGGGTACGCCCTTTTTGCAATGATTTGTAGGACATTATACCGTGTCTTCTTTACTGTCAGTGCACCTGCACAGTAAAAATGTGTTTATTTATTTATGTGTATACTTAGGTAGGTACTTATAATTTCTTATTTTTTTTTAAAGAAAAAACAGGGGCTGGATTTCTAAAACATACCCACGAGTATATCACGTAAATTTACCGGCAATGCTTAAAATTACTAACGATTTTTAAAACGAAACCTTGATTCGACTAAGAATTACGAGGTAACCTAAAACAAGTTAAAGCACTTGGTGTTTTGACTATTATTTACGTTAGTATATTAGTACTCTGTGCTCAAAGTACATAGTTAACCCATTAGGAGAGTAAGAAGTAACAAACATGTATCGATGTACCTACGACTACCTAATAATCCAACACCGATAAAACTGATAAGTTTAGGTTTAGCCACCCTGTATAAACTATAGTACTAAATCTCAGGGATGGGTGAATCCGAGAATTCCGTCGCGAATGGTAATAACGATTTAAAAATAGTAACGATTGCACGTCCTATGGTAATGATAACAGGTAATGGTGATGATATTTATATTGATAATCATATATTAAATCATTACCATTTGCCTGTTATCATTAAGGACGTGCAATCATTACCATTTTTACATTGTCATTACCATTCACTCAGATTCATCCGGACCCGATGGTGCCTAGAAAACAGCGTCTCCACAAATCTTGGTTCAAGATAACACATGCTGAGGCACTCCTTTGCTAAAAATGATTTAGGTTTTACAAGCCTAGTTTTAATAACCGACTTCAAAAAAGGAGGAGCTTATCAATTCGACTGTATGTTTTTTGTATGTTTGTTACGAGATATCTTCGTCAATTGTGGACTGACATGAATGGTTTTTTTTAAAGCCTTCCATATTCATTTGATGAAGATATGATGAAGATCTTTGGAGATATGGAAAATACTCAAAGAAAATAAAGTAGGTGTTTTTTTGTTGAAAAATTTAATTTAGCACTAAAACTTTTTTTTAATAAATGAATGCCAACAAAAATAAATGAGTGAAAATGAATTCATTTTATAAGGCCAACAAATGTATTTATAAAAGTACTTAAAAATAAATGGTATATAAAAACATTAAGGAAATAAAATGGGTGTGCCTTGTTTTAGAGAGCATTATTATAATGAAGACATTAATATTAATATTAGCATCGCATTGCTCCAATTAAAAATTTCAAGAACATCTGTTTGTATTTTAAAATAATCGTTTAAATCGTTTTGATTTTGGCTTTAGCTGGTTTTACGGCCTTATATAATACTTATATTTTCTTTTTTTATCAAAGGATATTTTACGAGTATAACTTGTCGGTTTGGAACATTGTAAAAAAATACAATATTTTTAAATTATGTGTGCGTACAAACAGTTCAAATATATTATTTTTTATTAAGAGTGATCTTAGCTTTGATTTAAGAATCTTTCCTGCCATCGGGGTTTTTTAATTCTAAATTTATAATAGTATACACTTCCTTCCTTATTTATATATGGTGAAAAGTAAACGCAAACAAATTTTGCTTAGGTATTTGTTTAAGATAAGGAAAGATGTCACCCACGCAATTTTTAATAATAACCACACCACATTCAGTAATAAGAAATGCACGATGCATCCATCACATTATGAAACGTAACTTTGAAAAATGTATATAGATAGAGTAGTATACTTTTATATACTAATTTAAACACATTATACATATATTATGCGTTCTTTCGAGGTTGCTTCAGCTTTGTCTCAGTATAAATAGGCGTTGGCTGCGTGTTCACCTCATACTGCACTGCTGTCTCCACAATGAAGACTGTAAGTAGAGCAACCAAAAAATATATTTTTTGTCACTGTTAAAACATATTAGTGGTCAATATCATTTTAAAAGTAAACAAAATTCCAAAGGTCGTAACAACTCGTATATTCACATAATTATACCGGGGAAGCACCCTTTCTTACGTTGTTGTTTATTTCTTTATTATTGTGTATAGCATAACAAATTTGACTTATTGTAGGGATCCGTACCTAACTCATACCCCAAAAAACCGAACACTTGTATGATTATATTCTGACATCAACTACTCAGTCAATTTAATTTAATTTATTGTAGGATAAATAAAACTTTGATACATTTATAATACAATATAATTAAAACTTAATTCAACAACAATAAATTAAATCTGAAACTAATAGTAAAAACAAAAAAAATGTCGAGTACTCAATTTCTAAACCTAATCTTTTTGTATATTTACTCAATTTTACTCCTTTACTAACTTACTACTCGTAACATATGCTACTTGTAGAAATGAGTAGTGAGTAGTACAATACTATTCGATGTTGATATGATAATGTATTTACGTAAATTAACCTTATTTCGTATGGTGTAATAAATATACATACATACATACATGGGTAGATTCAGTTTATGATACTGAACTATTTTACCCAGGGAACAAAAAATTGTTTATACTTATAATAAACTGGATGGGAGAGACGGGTTTATTATAAAACAACAACTTTTTTTTAACAAAATATTTATTTATATTTACAGATCCTGAGCTTGTGCTTGCTGGTTTGCTCCCTGGCGTTCGCCACAGCCGCCCCCGGTGGTTGGGGATACGGCGGCGGCCACGGCTACGGACTGGGCTACGGTGGCGGCGGATGGGGTGGCTACGGCGGATACGGCCGCGGATATGGTGGATATGGCGGACAAGGAGGATATTATGGCGGTAGTGGATTGGGCGGATATGGAGGATACGGCGGCCACGGAGGCTACGGTGGCTACGGAAGGGGATGGGGAGGATACGGCTGGTAATTTAATGACGACTTTATATAACGTGGAAAGAAATAAACAAATAAACATCTTACAAAATCTATTGAAACTATTTAAGGTGAATTCAGTCCATGATACTTAAAAACTTTCGCTAAGGGACATATATCGAAATATAAAAAAATAATTTTTGACTTTTCATACAAAATCTAATCAGCTAATCGGTCAACTTGTATGGGGCAAAAAGTAATTTTTCATATTTAAATATATGATCATTGGGGAAAGTTGTTTAGTATTATGGACTAAATTCTACCCTTAAAATAGTTTCAGTATATTTTATTAGACCCTGTATATGTTGTGACCAGTATATTGTATATATACCTGTGATGCGACTGGATTTCAAATTTATAAAAATAAATTATTGGTTACGTTATACTAAGTTTCATTACATCAATACCAACTCCGCTCCACTCTCTGTCAAAAACCTATACAAAAGCTTTTAAATATACATATAGACAGACAACCTATCTGTTTGGTGGAATATAGACAATTATAGTTACGTATATTCTATTTATAATAGGTACAGGCATAATGTAAGTAATAAGAATTAAGTTCTAGATTTTTTCGAACATACGGGTAACATTATAACAAAATGTCTAAAGATGACAAGTAAATCTATTTATTAGTAGAGCTAAATGGAAAAGGACATCACTATTGTTTCCTGCATAAACATTACATTTGAGATGATCTAATTTAACTATGTATAAAATTATGTAAGTACCCATGGCAATATTAATATCCAGATGCAAAATCAATAGACTAATTAATACGAAAAATAAAAAATGTCTATATCATTATAATGCCGTTGTTGTCAATTCAATTCAATTCAATTCATTTATTGCATTTCATAATGTACATCAGTTCTAACTACTTAAAGTCACTGTATTAAAATAGCACACTATGAACCCTGTCGGTATCGCAAAACAAAATTTGGAACGGCAAGCGAGTTTTATGACATGCAGTTAATTTATGAATATAAGCCTTACCTAAGTGTTTACCAAATAGGTTCTTTTTTAATTTATTGTCAGCAAGATCGTTAATTAAAGTAAAGTAAAAAAAATAATAATGTAAGTAAAAAAAAAGTAATGTCAATGAATGTCAATGTTTATTTGGTACCTATATACCTATAGTTTATAATGTCAATATCAATTAAATTTTTTTATCGTTAACCCTAAAGTTGGCAGCGACAAAAGTGGTAGATTTTTCATATTCTTTTTTATTTATTTAGGTTATAAGGGATAACCATGTACGAAAAAAATGTAAAAAAAAATATATTATTTATATATTTATATTTATGGCATGTATCTTATTGGATACATTGCCAAGAATCATATAAATTACTTAAAAATAAATGTGTGCATTAAAGGATACATTGCCAAGTAGATTAAGAAAAAAAAAACAAGTTTTTGACAACATTTTAATACAAATTTTATGTCACATTTCTTTGTGGACATTACTGTTATAATATTTTTGACACATACTTTACGTGTCACAACAATAATAAAATAAAACAGTAAAAATGGAACGTGTGCCTATCAATGCACTCACAAAAAACTCTTAGAAATCCTTAATATTATACGTATCTTATCACAACCATTAGTTAACATTTCTTTTAATCCTAAAATATAATGAGATCAATCATAAACAGTCTTAAAATCACCTCGTTTTGAATGCCAAAATTGTAATATTAATACAACATATAATAAACGCGTACCTTCTACACGTACATTAACAAAAAAAAACTCAGTCTTCTAAATGGCATTCAAAACAACAAATATCAATTAAGATTTGTTATGATATTCATAAAAGCAATTACGATTCTCAGTCAAGCACAGTCTTACATTGCATTTGCAGCACATCAATTTTGTCTGGCCTTTTATGCATTTTTTACAGCGACCTTTCGTCGTAAATGATGGCAAGTGGCCCACATAATCGTAACGACTATCAACTTGACATTCAGGAGTCAAAAACTTCTTATGTCCACCCGACGTTCTGTTTAGGGCCCTGTGCTTGGTAATAAGGCTTTTGCTTATCGCACATCTGAATTCCTTGAGTTTCATCGGCTTGGTTACTCCAGCCTCCCTTCGGTAGATCAGCCAAGCATTGTTAACGCAGATGTCGAGTAGCTGAGAAAAGAGTGGTATGTACCATCTATGTGATTTCATCTCCGTGCGGTACAGAGCGACGAGCATATCAGCGAGGTCAACACCTCCCATGTTTGAGTTGTAATGACGAATCATTTTGGGACAAACTACGGGTTGTCTGGTTTTGCTTGCCTTGACATATCGCAAAACACTATTAGTCGGATAAGCATCCACATAGGAACTAGCTACAGTGACGCATTTGTTATCACACCATTTGACGATTGCAATTTTGCTTTCATTGGAAACCACTTGTGTAAAAGCACCACGCCCCCTTTTCTGCAAATTCTTGTCGGTGGGTAGCTTTTTTTGCGCTTCACGGAGGCGATTCGATCGTATAGTGCCCAAAGTGAAAATTCCATACTCATACCTCATATGGTGGATTAATTCTAACGATGTAAAGAAGTTGTCGAAGCACAATACTTTACAGGCAGGTTGCTGGATTGACTGCGATAATGCTATTACCACCTTTGCTCCTAAGCCCATGCACTCTTCTTCGTCAGTAAATACGTGGTATCTAAAGGTGTCTTCCCCACCATAAACTAAAAAATCATACACAAATCCGGTCATTCCAGCTCGTACAAATATTTTGTAACCCCACTTACGAGGTTTGTTTTTAATAAATTGCTTCCTTGTACCTGCCCTTGTCCCTTTATACGGTACCATCATTTCGTCAATACTGAAGTGGTTTTCTTCTTCGACCTTCAGACAATTAAGACGAACTCTTTCAAGAAACGGCCGGATTTTGTAATATCGATCGCCATCGTCCCTTAGATTATCAGCAAAATGCAGGTATCTTCTGATTTGCTGGAACTTTTTAAGACTCATAACGTCTGCTACTTTATCAAACCTTAAAAAATGTGACCAATAATCAGTGTAAGCTGGCATACTAACGATACCCATCAGAAGATTAATAGCGATGAAGTCTTTTATTTCGTCAGTAGTTACGTTTAAAGAAGTACCTTTCAACTGAACATGGTACAAATTCGTCTGCTCCACCATCAGTTGTATTATATCGTCAGACAGGAACATAGCAAAATATTCTGCAGGTGACTTTGTATTAGGAGGCTTACTAAAGATTTTATTTTCAATTTCTGCATTCCCACGAAACCTTTGAGACGTCCATTTCGTATCAATTTTTTTCTGTTTCAGTGTCTTTTTTTTGACGACTTTGGTCTTGTTCGTCCTAGATCGGGTTGTGGGAGTAACTATTGGTGAAATTGGAGGAAGCGTCGAATTACGTTGAGCCTGTATATTTTGAGTAGATGGGGAATTAGTCTGAAGTAATGGAGTCAAGGGTGAGAACGCTGGAGCCAGTGGACTACTGATAGAAATATCAGGACAAGATAAAACCGAAGCAGGTACAACATTCACTTGTTGTTTATCTATTGACGGCATTACAATTTCGTCTGTTTCATTGTCACTGTCCGAAAGCAAATTTAGATTTTCCAAAGATGCTGCTATAGATGGAGCTGGAGAGCTGTCAGAATCATAATGCCGAGAAGGCAGTTTCAGTTCGTCTTCGGAAGATTCGCTCTTTTCCAGATCTGAACAAGCTCCCGACTTAGGTACTAATGCTAAAATACGCAGAGATCTTGTGATTGGCTGTAAATCGAGAAATAATGTAATATTAACAAACATTGAATTACACAATATTATACCTACTTGTGTTAAAAACCAGTGTTTAGCTTAATGTTATGACAAAAAATCATTTTATTTATTTGATCAAATACTGGCAATGTATCCAAAAATGCACATCATAATTCACAAGTAATAATATACGTTACTTGGCAGTGTATCTTAAAGTGTACATGACAAATCGCAAGTGAAAATATTGCAACTTGGCAATGTATCTAATAATGCACACGGCAAAAACAATGTACTTTCAAGCAAACTAGGCAATGTGCACTGCTGGATACATCAGGAAAGACGTTTATAATTTACCAAGATAATGAATTATTTTCAATCAGATATAAATTAAAATCAATAGTCCAATCATTAAACTCTAAAATACATCTATTATTTATTTGATAAGTAGGGAATATAAGGACTTATTGTAAATTTTTACCTTGAGCCTCGTAGCCGCACACACACGGTCCGCCATCTTGCGAGCTACTGTCAAATTGTGTTGCCAGACCATAAAAATATTTTTTTTGGTAGAAAGTTTATTACTTTTAGTACCATTATAAAGTAAAAATAAAGTTGAAAACCAAAAATGTTAGCCGTCAGATTTTTTTAAATTAAATGTGCATTATTAGATACGCTGCCAATTTTAGGGTTAAAGTACTTGTCTAATTTATAATACGTTTTATTTGCTAAAATCGATTTTAATTTTTTTATAAAAAGTGAATTATTTTCTTCATTTCGTAGGCTGTCAGGTAGGGCATTATAAATTTTTATCGTCATAGCTAGCGGGCCAGACTTAAATAGTTCTAGCTTGGAAGTGGGTGTAACTAATTTATTTTTCTTCCGAGTGGGTCAGAAATTTTCTTTAATATATTCGTTATTATAAACCAATATCTTTACAAATTGAGTTAACTTACAATACAAGATTACTTTTGAGGGGATTTAATATCCGGTAAATATATCTTGTCATCATGTGCAATACCAAAAATAAATCATGTAAACAATTGAAGCTTAAGGTAAAGTCGCAAAAAGGTCAAATGAAGCGGGCCTCATGATTCATGATAAGCTGTTTTACCTTATCGTAAATATGTAATCATGCATAGCATAGCAAATAAACAAGAATCACAGTAAAAAAATAAGTCGTAGTGGCTAGCATTACCACAGAATAGAGACTAATACTCACGTAGCATTACTGCTAAATATTTATGGCAAGTTCAGTCTTTGTTTCATGATTCATCATCATCATAATCAGCCACTTCTAGTCCAATATTGGACAAACGCCTCTCACTCCCATTATTTTTATTATAGATTTGAGTGCGTTTAACCTCTATCTAGCCTGGTGGGAAGCTAAGATGAGGTCCATTTCTCTTCATCTCTATTTGTCCTTTGCATGCCTTCTCCCCAACTTGCCAGCCACTTATGTAATATCGTCTTTCCAACGAGTTTTAGGTTTTCCTGGGTTTTGATGTCCCCTTCGTGGACATCTCGTCTTTTGTACAAGCTTTTATTATTTCACCTGTCCCGTTGTTTGTGTGTTCGTGATCAAATCTTGCAAGCTAAATAAGACCCACTTCCCATTATTCGATTGAGCTGAAACTTCACATGCTTATGTAAGTTATGGTACCAATGCCCTGATCTTATGATGAGGCCGGAAAGTGGCAACGGCCTCTCTCTTCTTCTCGAGTCGAAAGACTATTTTTTAATTTAACTAAATCAAATTTGACCAGTATTTGGCCACGGCGAGTCCCCGGTCATTTGCCTCATTTAGGTCTTGTATTGTGCATGATGTGGGGCATCTCTCTGTAATGATGAAACAACATAACCCCACCGAGTTTGGGCTCATTTGATTCGTCTTGAAGAGCACTTTACTATTAGTTCTTCTTGTTGTTTTTAAAAGTTGTTGTTCATAAAAGCTTGTTTTTAAAAATATTTTTTAAATAATTAACTACTTGTTTACTGACTAGATTCCCTAAATAGATGCAATTTGTGACACACACAAAAATATTCCTATAACAAACACTTTTGCACTTGAAAACTTTTTGTATACTCTATGTACTATCACGTCTTTACCCTTAATGGGAGAGACAGAGCATTATGGGTCTTAAGGCTAGCCCAGGGCTCCGCTGCAAGATTCAAATGGCGAGAAAGTGGAAAAAAGAATCAAAATAGTGACGGGTTGCTAGCTGCGTCGCCTATTAATATGATTCGCATTTTCGCCCAGTCCCTCTTAAGGCGTTTACCATCTGCGCGGGAAAAGTAGCAGCTGGTACATTAATTTTTTTTTTCTTTTTGTATCTGATTTTTTTATTTTACATATCATTTATCCCTTATTCCATCCTGTAATTGAGATTGCTGTAAAAACGTACGCAATGGAAACAATAACTTAATTTATTATTATATTTTGAGTAGAGATATACTGGTACAGATCTGTGTTTTAATCATTGACTTATATATTACTAGCGTTTTTATTAACCAAACTACTAAACTGGAATCTACCTAAAAATAAGTAGCCTAATTTTTTTGTAGTGAAAATCCGTCCATGCTAAATAGTAAAAAAATTAAATGTTAGCAACACCGGCTTCTTGCTGCGTAAATCGTAGAAGTCGATCAAAGGAATAAGCGTCAACTTGGGAAATCCAACGAAATAGTTGTGGTGGGATAGCACGCTCTAGCTAAAACAGAATCTTGCACCTGCAACCTTTAAAGAATGTCGAACCTGAAAGGGATAAGAGAGCGGCGGCCGGTATAAAACTTTTTGCTCAAATGCATTCCCAAAGAGGGTTGACGTTAGGCAGGTCGTAAAGCTATAGCCAAATCGTCTCGATTTCGCATGGTCTAGTCTACGGCATTCATGGGTGAACAAATGATATTGCATATTATATTTGGAGAAGAAAAAGCGGAAAAGCGCTTCTAGGGCTCCAAAGCAGCACGGCTGAGGATGCAACCAGGAACGCACTAAGGTAAAGAAGAAAATCCGTCCATACTAAACAGTAAAAAAAATTGCCGTGTGATACTCGTATGATACTCCAAGTTTTTCCGTGGATGTCGTTGAAGGCGACACACACATATACACACACACATACAGAGCAAAGCATTTTCTAACAGTCAAACCTTTGGGTTGATTGTAGAGCTTATATGGGTGTGAAACATAAGTAAAACAAAACGAACATACTACACCTACATATTAAGTACATATATATATATATATTTATATATATATGTATATATATATACATATAAACGAACAATAAATACCTATATACACATCTATAAATACATAGTATACAATCAAGTCTGTCTCATATTTAATTGAAAATAGAATGCCCGAAAACCCTAATTTTAAACGAGTCGCGGCTAGGAGCCCTTCTGATGGAGTCAGGGAGAGCATTCCAGAGTCGTACAGCAGTCACAGAGAAAGAGTTAAAGGCAAAATAATTGTTGTTTGTTTGTTTTTCGCGTATGTAAGTGGCCAACACTGTTGTCCGATTTTTCAAGCTGCCTAAAGGCATCTTGTAATATCATGATAATTGTAGACCAGTTCAGTCCACGATATCAGTTTATTCCAGTTTAAATATATTTTTATACCTATAATTACAGCGGTAGGTGTATGATTAGATAAATTACGACCTCTGTGGCCTAGTGGTTATCATGCCAGGCTGTCACACCGGAGATCCTGGGTTCGATCCTTGGTCAGGTAAAGGTGGAAAATTATCTATTTCATTGACCTGGGTCTGGGATGTTTATCTATATATGTATTTGTTATAAAATATAGTATCGTTGAGCTAGTATCCGGTAACACAAGTCTCGACCTTACTTAGGGGCTTTAAACTGTGTTATTTGTCCAAAAAAAGGATCATCAGGTGATAACTCTTAAAATGTTAATATGAATAATGAAGAAATTTACATCTATTGAATCACGATGACCACGGCAAACGCTATGTTTTTGTGCCCTGAGTCAATATTGGCAAGTTTTTTGAACCGACTGGGTTATTTTGCCGAAATTGAAGAGTAGTTCAAGGTTAAGTTCTACCTCTTCACACTCACCACAAGCTTGTGCGGATTGTTAGTTAATTAATTTATATTAAAATAAATTAATATATACCTATTTTACTTTCGTTTAGGTTTTCATTTATGACTCAGTACGAGTATCCCTTATCTGTTGTCTGTTTAATAAACGTGCAGATAAGTAGGTTCAGATATTTACATGAGGGTATTTTTTTATACCTACATATGTAGAAGTTGGCTAAATTCCATGTCCAGTTGAGGACAAGGGTAAAAAGGCGGCTGGGCGGCCATCTTAAATCAAAAATCTGATTGCAGTTTCGAGTTCCGCGGGGTGCTTTACCCGGCATACAGACAATTTCAGACCCCTTCAATGTTTCAGTAGAACTTTATGAACGAATTAGGTTAAAATTCTAAAATCCAGCCGCCATCTTGATGTCAGATTTTTCTGGTACTCACTGGAGCACCAAAGAATAACACGAAGTTATATCAATCATAACCCCTATTACCTTGGAACAGGACAAATAACTATAAACAGTGAGCCAGTGTATTCAATGATTTCGTGTATGAAAATTATAATATGTAACAATCCAAATAAGAGCTTGCTTTGCTTTGCTCTACCTTGCAAACTGTTTACATACTAACTGTGACTGTGAGCGATGTTCAGACTACAAACAATACCAAATCCTATGGAAATTACATAGTACCCATACAGCAGGAATCATGACAGGGTTTTTGAAACTTCCTTCCTATCAAGTGAAAATAATTGCGAGTTTATAAGCCAAGAAAAATAGACGTTTCGAAATGACTATATTATACTTAATAAGTAAGTTCTTGCCAACCTTCCTAATTTCATAACTTCCACAAAAACAATGTACTTAAGTAGGTACTTAGGTACCTAATTATTAGGGTTCCGTATAAAAAATTTGAAAACGGAAACCTTATAGGATCACTCGTGCGTCTGTCTGTCCGTCTGTCACAGCCAATATGCTCCGAATCTACTGCGCCGAATCAGGTAAAATTTGGTAGAATGTTGTAATCCTATGACCCAAACACATATGTGCAATGTAAATAAATATTTTTTTTAAATAAGGGTCATTTTCGGCGGACAAATTAGGAAATTAAAAAAAAAAGTTTTGCAAACCTTACTGTGTTATACGAGTATATCAAATGAAAGGGCTCGTTATGAGGATCTTAAATATATTTTATTTGTTATTATTGTAAAATGAATAGTTTTCATTTTATTCATGAAAGAAGACGAAAATTGGCCAACATTACAAAAACTCAGAGTGATATGACATTTTGAACAGGAGATGAGCACAGAAAAAAAAAAGTTAATTGATAATAATTATTTTGATAAAGTGGATGATCGAGTTATTTCATAAAACACTTGCGGCCGATGACCTCTAGGCCGTGACGAGGTATGAATATGATAACGCAGTAAAACCGGACTTACATCTAATCTGTGCATCACGGGTGGTCGCAGCACGTGGAAGGACTTTGAGATGAACTCTCGTTTGCCGCATTCGTTCATGTGACATATGAATAACCTAATTGTCAACCCAGAGGGATGGCTTAAGAGTCCCCTTACCCTAAAAAGAATCAGACTTTCCCATACAAACGTAGCCTAGCTTTTATTTTAAAACAATATGTCGGCAAAATTTTGTAACTTCAAATAAATATCATATACGAGTACCTATCTAGGCATAAATATTAATAGGCTTTTCCCAGTCAAAATATGAGCTTGAAAGAGTGTGAATGTAGTGTATGTATAGAAAACTTTTACACCCTTATATTTTCTGTCAAGTTCATATTTTTACTGTGTCGAAAACTAGTCATGCGTACATATTTTATTTTACTACTAACTAAGTATGTTGCGCCCCTACCTGTTTGTGTCGGGAGCCCCACCCTCGAAGTTGTAGACCACTACATCTACCTGGGTCAATTGCTCAAGGCATAGTGTTGCCATCACCTAAACTACGGACTCCGGACAAAAATTTGAAAAACCATTTCAGATGAATAAAGAATTTTACCCGGACGCGTTGAAAAATATCTTACGGGGGGCGCCGGGGCTGGGAGCGCGGAAGGCGCTGGGACCGGTGGGGAGGGATGCGGGGGGGGCTTAAATAGTAGACACTATTTAATAAAACTAGGACAAATCCGGGGAAACCCGGACGGATGGCAACCCTATCCAGGCAGGAAGTTCCAGCTTCGAGGAAGAGGTCTCATAAGAAGGCTCAAGGTCGCTCAACGCGCTATGGAGAGTGTTATGCTCGGTGTTTCTCTACGTGATCGAATCAGAAATAAGGAGATTCGTAGGAGGACAAAAGTCACTGATATAACCCAGCGGATTAGCTCGTTGAATTGGCAATAGGCGGAACACTTAGCGCGACGAACCGATGACCGATGGGGTATAAAGGTCCTCCAATGGCGACCACGTACTGGCAAGTGCAGCATAGGACACCCACCCACTCATGCAAGGTAGTCAGACGATCAGACCAAGGTCGCTGGAAAGCGCTGGACGCAGGCCGCTCTAGATCGGTTATTTTGGGAATCCTTGGGAAAGGCCTATGTCCAGCAGTGGACGTTATGCGGCTAAAATGATGATGACTTACTAAATAAATTAAATGAGTTACAATTATTTCTGAATAAAAGTCTAAAAAGTATTAAAAGCACACGTACATACTTTGCTTTGATTTGGTCGTATATCCATTGATAGAACGTCTACCTACACCCCATCATGGAAGGCCTATGTTCTGAAACAATTTTCTCGTATTTTCCTGCTTCCCATAACAATTTTTAATTGTTTTGCTCATATTTTTAATAAACTGGTTAGCTATACCTATGTAGCTAAAACGTGTTACCGGTTATTTTGTAAATATTGCCTTAGTCACAGGGAGGTGCTCTTAACTCGACTTTACCAACCTAAGACGACTCGCCCTGTATATAAGACCCCTGACAAACCCACCACCCGCACTGCATACGAGTTAACGCAACAATGAACACAGTAAGTAGCACCTACCATATTTGTTATTGTATCGAAGTGCAGTAAATCAATTAAATTGCTATGGGTCGAACATCATATTAGGATAGGATATCTAAAGTTTCTAATATTTTTTGATATTTTTATGATCTGGGCAATCCATAAAAAATAGAACAAATTTATATTTACTTTTCAGATTTTATGTTCTTAAAATAATAATAAATACTTTAAGTGTACAATTTTGTGTTCAAAAACTGTTAAAATAATTTTAATTTATCTAAATAATTCAACATGTTTAAGTGTTTAAACCAATGTTCATTTAAAATCTTAACAACAAATGCTAACTTTTTCGCAATACAACACTTTTATTTAATGTTCACCTAAAGATTATATTTCTATAGCTATTACAAAAATCAAACGTTAAAAATTGATTATGAAAAATCCGGCCAAGTGCGCGTCGGACCACGCATAAAGTAGGGTACCGTAGTCATTTTTGGCACCGCGCTGTTTTGCATTTCTTGCATCATCATCATCTCCCTAGCCTTTTCCCTGTTAGATATTTTTCTGGCCGTTTTTTGCGTTTCTGCGCTCTATCTAGGGAGTATATCAAAGCTGCCCGCTTTCAGGTTCTACACTCGAGCACCTCCCCCTCCACACCGCACCGCGCACCTAGACCGCGCCGCGGCTCATTTTGTCTGTCGCCGCGTGTTTTTTTCTAGTTCTAAGTAATATTTAAATAATTTACCTATTTATTCTTCTCTGGATGTTATTTAAAATTATTAAGCTTCATTCAGTCCTAACAGTAAAATATGTAAAAAAACTTTTTAAGTTTATACTGTTCTTTTGGAAAAAAGTATATATTTTTATTTTATTTATAATTTCAAAAGTATTCATCACAGGATACCCGAAACAATTTTAAATAAGAGTTTCCGCGCCTTTACGTGAGTGATTTGAAGTTTATAGGTCCAAGACTTTAGAAATTACAGGGGGGGGGGACACACACCGTGTAAACGACTTTGGCGGGCTATATCTCGCAAATGGTAAAGCTGATAAAAAAGTGTTGTATGGAAACCCTACCTTATTTTCATAGTGCTTTTTAACGATACCCCACACAAGGGGGAGCACTCAAAAAAATAATTCCCCCCCCCCCCCTTTACATGTATGGGGAGGTACCCTTAAAAAGGGGTATTTTTAATTTTATGTATTTTTAAAAAATAGATCTATATGTGAAGTATCCTCGAACCAAGTTACATGCAAATCAGTCTATAAACGTAGAAGATATTCTGCTGTGACAGACTAGGACGGACGGACGGACTGAACGATCTTATAAGGGTTCCTTGTTGGACTACGGAACCCTAAAAAATAAACGAAATGAGTGACCAGAATGTGCCTGAAAAAAATCTACCAACTAGTAAGACAATATTGTATTGTGACCGCAAATAATAAAATATATTACCTACTAAATTTATTTCACAACTGAAAGAAAACAAAACCTATTTATATGATAGGACGAAATACATCTTTCAGCTTGAATTAATAGGACTGTCACATGAACAAAATTATTATACCTTTTATATTAGTAGGAAGTTGTAAATTCTTTTCGCATCTCCAGCTTTAGAGTAATAGCAAAAATTATTTAGTTTAATGGACCGGGGTTCAGTGCAAATGGGGGCACCCATTTAAAATAAATCATTACAATGGAAACGGCGATATCATTTAAAATTGTATCTTTGTGAAGCCCTAGATGCGTGTTTCGCATTCGGAACGAAAACACGCACCCTAGATATAACCCTTAATAAATAAATAAATATATACGGACAAATCACACTGATTAAGCTAGCCCCAAAGTAAGTTTTAAACTTGTGTTATGGGATACTAACTCAACGATACTATATTTTATGATAAATACATATATAGATAAACACCCAAGACCCAGGACAATTTGAAAAAGGCCATTTTCCAACTTGCCCTGGCTGGGGATCGAACCCAGAACCTCCGGATTAGCGGTCTAGCGTGGTCTAACCATTACGCCACGGAGGTCGTCGTCGTCCTTCAAACTATTTTATGAATTACTCGAGGAAGAGCTCGGTGGCCCGGTGGGAGAACGCATTGCTAGCACTTTCACAAGTTAAGCAACTATGGGCGTGGTCTGTACTTGGATGGGTGACCACAAGTGGTACAAAAAAATCTTGAGCTCCTCCGCACGTAGATTCCGTTGGTCCCGGCTGTCATTGTATGGCAATCGTCAAGCTTTGTCAGATGCCTTTAGGCAGCTTGAAAAATCTGACACCAGTATTGGCCACTTAAATACACGAAAAACAAACAAACATGAACTACTGTTTACAGTTTAAAATGGCCGGCCGCTTTTGGCAAAAATGCGTAGAACAGGGATTTTTAAGGTGCAGGTGCACACACCTTAAAAATCCCCCTGGCAATACAACTATAGAGGCTTTTTTTTGAGCAGCTACTTTCAGCATATACCTACTTTCGTAGGTACATAATTTTTAAGTACTATTTTTTCACTTTTTACAATTGGTCAAAATAAGATGAAGTAAAAAATTAATGGAGGGAAAAGTCGAGGAAAAAAGTTTTTTTTAATCTTTTCTTATCAGTACAAGATAATTTATTTTTTAAAACTTCCCCTTTTTCTCTCCTCTGGGTTTTCTTTGTATTTTTTTTTTCTTCTTCCTTTTCTTTTCTCCTCTTTGTTTGGAGAGGAGATTGGCGCAGAGAGAAAAGGAGAAGGAAGATGAGGAGAAATAGGGGGAAAAGGGGCCATGAATATAATTGTCTTTTCAATTATGCATGACTGCATGGCTACAACTGCTACAAGAGCAGACAATAATATTCAGTCTCTGAACACAGAAGATTTGGCCCTTAAAAACCTGTTGTTATTGTGTTGTTGTTGTTGTTGAAGTTTTTCAAAATTTTCCTTGACCAACAACTTGGTTTTGATCACAAGCATCGATCATAACATATTAATTGCATTTTTGCATATCGAAAAACATATTTTTTTCCTCAAATACTACTTTAATAGAATATCCATCAACTTGGCCTCAATAATTAAAGTGGAACTTGAATAATTCATTCTAACATATATTTTTTTCAGCTAATTATCTTCGGTCTCTTGGCAACCATCGCAGCGGCGTACGGCGCCAGTAGTGTTCCCCCTGCAGAACCATTGCCTGTAGCCGAGGTGCAAGAATCAAATGCTCCTGAAGCGGTCGAAGAGTTAGAACCACAGGAGTCCAGAGGTTGGGGACACCACGGAGGAGGTTGGGGACACCACGGAGGAGGTTGGGGACACGGAGGTGGACATCACCACGGATAGGGACGATAAACTAAAATCGCATTTGAACTACCTCAATCATTTTATAATTTTTGGCATCTAAATATGTATATGAAACTAATTTTTAACAAATTGTGCTGTAAGCCGTTTTTTTAATATAGATACTTTTATATAAATAAATGTTGTCGTTTTTTTCAAGCCAAAATTGAACAAGAACAAAAATATAGCTGCTGGTGTACCCAGAGATATTGGAGGTAACCATATAGATTCCGCGATGAAGTGCCAAAAGTGTAACCTGTTTTTAAACGTAGTGGCGTATTTTTAACGCGATACGCCAATTCTAGCAACAGTATACAGGGTCTAACAAAATATACTGAAACTATTTTAAGGATGGATTCAGTCCATGATACTGAACAACTTTCCCCAAGGAACATATACCAAAATATGAAAAATAGTTTTTGACCTCCCATACAAGTTGACCGATCAGCTGATCCGCATTTGTAGGGAAAGTTTTGAGGTTTTACATATTCTAATGAAATGATAGTGCTTTATTAGTGAATTTGACAAGTGACCCTTTGCTTGATTACAAACAATATTTCAACAAACTACTAAATATTCCCGACGAAGAGTACTCAAACCCTAAACCTAGCAGCTCTGATGTGCCGCCAGCCACTAACATTACTGGACCGAGAAATAGAAAAAAATCTTTTCTCACGTATATATACTTTATGTACACGTATAAAACGCTTTACGTGAGTCGTGAAAAAAGCAGCGCCATTGCAGTTCCCTTATACACAAAAAATTAAAAATAATTGCATCCTGAATTTTCGGCCCGTATTAGATATAACGCAGGAAAATCATTTACATTACACAATTTAAAAAAAATTGAGGCTAAATTCGATGAAGGAGATATTAAGGGCGCTGCCGACCTTCCTTTTTTCTAGCGACGTCGTCGCTCGTTAGGAGCGGAACTCCGGTTACTCCGGAAACCTACAGCGCTCTGACGACCAAACATCACCAACCTTCAACCACATCTCGGATGCCCCTGAACCTTCAGTGCGTACTTTAGAAGCTACACCTGAGAATGTGCCGGCCGCGATCATGTTCTTCAGGAAGTCCATCTGCCGGGCGGCGGTCTGGAAGGGTTGATACCATAGCATCTCAAGGATTTGATCTGTGGCGTCTCCGATGATGACGGCACTTCTCTGCTGAAGGATTTCACGCGGCTCGTAAATCTCATGATATCAGGAAAGGTGTGCACATAAATTATCGACGTCCTCTACAGGGCCAATTTATGTGCCCTCCGAAAAAAGGATGGCGGCATCCGGCCAATTGCTGTGGGTAATACAATCCGTCGCGTGGCCTCCAAGATCTACTGCAGGGATATACTACATAACCTGCAGCAAGAGTTTCAACACAGCACAGCACACAGCTAGGATTTGGAACCCAGTGAGGTTGTGAGGCTACCGTTCACGCATTACGGACCTTCCTCAAATACGGAAGCAAGGTGTTGCTGAAGGTAGATATCAAACATGCTATTAACTCTCTGGACAGAGGCGCACTGCTGACCGAGGTAAAAAGCCAAATACCTCATATTTTTGCTTATTTGTGGCAGTGTTACAGCAAACCGACTAACTTAGTTTATAATGGTCAAGCTATAGAATCAGCAGTCGCCTGTCAGCAGGGCCTCTCGGACCGGCAATATTTAGTTTGGCGATACACCCTCACATCAAAAATTTGGCATCTAAATTAAACTGGTACCTAGACGACGGAAAACCTAGGAGGGAATGCTACATCAGTTTTATCGGAACTAAAAATAATAATTAAATCGTTCAGTGAAATTGGTTTAGAACTAAAATTTGTGTAAAACTGCCAGCTGCATATCAGCGACAGACTATGGGAAAAAACGCGCAATGAAATAAATTCTAAATTTAATATCTTGGCCCTAACATTAAAATAATAAACGATCAGCCACTTCCTCTGCTGGGAGCTCCAGTGCTGGAAGATGCATTTCCAAACGTCGTGGAAGACCAGATTTGAAGAATCCCAGCCACATGGTCTATGATGAGCACACAAACAAAAAAAAGTACCTAAATTGAAAATAAGTACTTATTTTGATAAAGTGGATGGTTGACATTGAGATACTATGTATTCAAGTCAATAATGGTTGAGTTATTCCCTAAAACACTTAGCGGCCGACGACCTCTAGGCCGTGACGAGGTATGATAACGCAGTAAAACCGGATTTACATCTAATCTGTGCATCACGGGTGTTCGCAGCACGTGTAAGGACTTTAAGATGAACTTTAGTTTACATTAAGATATAGAAGCCACGTTCGTTCATGTGGCACGTGAATAACCCAATATGGTATTACACCCATTTTTGAAAAGTGTCTCAGGAACCAGTGTGCGCTAAAGTAAAGTAAAGTGTGCTAAGAAACCACAAAAAAACACAATTTTAACTTTATTTCAATCGAAATCAAAATATACCTCATAAATATATTTTAGATTTTTTTCTTATACAGGGTGACTTTTTATCCGCCAGCCAAATTTTTGTAGCAAGTTCTGTCCATGATACTGAACTACTTTCTATAAAAAAAAGTTATTAAAAATCAATAAAAATTTTTCGTCCTTCCATACAAAATCCGTTTAGCTGAGCGCTGATTTGCATGGGAAGGCGAATTTTTATTTTAGTTTTTCGTTAATTGTTTTTATGGAAAGTAGTTCAGTATCATGGACTGAACTTGCTCCAATTTGGCTGGTGGTTAAAAAGTCAGCCGGTATAGACTAAAATACCGTATTGTCAACCTATAGGGATGGCCTTGAATACTAGCCGAAATCAACAAGGCAACAGTGACTCAGTGACATTAAAAGCCTCTTATTTATTTTAACCCCCGACGCAAAAAGAATGTGATGTGTACAATCTAACAAATGAACCTACTTATTTAGTTACTACGTATGAAATAATTAGGTAGTACAAAATGCACCGAATGGAGATCGACATTTTATTGCATCGTATCTCGATGCGAATGGGCGGTTAAAATATCATAATTACGCCGCCGATCCTCTTAATCACCCATATATTTGTCTTAGAAGTATTACGTAAGCAGAATTTTAGCCATTTTTAATTCCTTCGCCCCCTTTATCAGCAAAAGTAAGCAAAATTGTTGTCCCTCTACTATGCTTAAGTAGTAGGTATTAATTAATATGTACTTATATTTTTTTTACAAAATCTGCTTAAGTTTTTTTATTCTTAAATGAGCAAGTAACTATACTTGCTCATATAAGAAAAAAATAAGTTTTAATAAAAAAATCATTTTTTGTACAAGCTTTTATTATGGACCAAATGTCTTGTCCACACAAAACAAATAAGCCCAATCTCAACGGGATTGCGTCGTTTTATTACAGAGTCCCTATGGCCATCTTCCAGCTCCATCATCAGATCAACTCCTCTTCTTCTTCATCTAAGCGCATTCCCGGTTGAATCATCAGCTGTGCTGCTTCGAAGCCCGGGGTGCGCTTTCCCACTTTTTCTTCTCCAAATATAATGTGCATGTCAAATGTCACCCAAGGATGCCAAAGACCTTGTAAAATGGAGAAGAAATAGCCGGAACACTTTTAATGATTTGGCTATAGTTTTACAACCGGCCGCCTGCCTGACGTCAACCCTCTTTAGGAATGTATTTGTGCGAAAAGTTTTACAACCGGCCGCCGCCCGACGTTAACCCTCCTTGGGAATGCAATTTATAGCACGAGATGTTTGTGCTTAGTCGTTATTTGTGTTAACAAATTAATTGATTTGTAAATATGAAATGTAGTTTTAACCATTCATCAACCATTAATCATTTTAGTACTTAATTTAAAAAACGTATGTAGCCAAATACGTCCGCTTTTCTAAGTAATACAGTACGCATTAGGTACCGATACTTACAAGTAATAGTAACATGATAATCGTTCTAAATTGAAAGGACGCATCTGGTTGTTTGCATCTATTCTACTTAGAAAACAGTATTTTGCCCTATTTTTTTTTTTTTTTTACTAAGCTGTAACCATTTTTTATAAATAAATAGTAAAAAATATTTTTGTTATACAATTAAAGGCTAATTTATAGTTGCTACCATTTCCAATCTTTGACATTGAATTATTTTAACTTACCTAAGGACAACAAAGGATTTCCCAATCAATTAATTAAAACATTTTTTTCTCTGTTTCATCTTCTACTTAGTTAATGCGCCTTTTTAATTATCGGGGGCAGGACGTTATTTTCCATAATTTAACATGTTCACTTCCTCTTCAACTTTAAATAACTAACCAATTTCCTTAAATTATCTTTCAATGATTTTGTACCAAATTTTTCAGGTAGGCATTTTATGAGACTTTTTAGTCTCATCAGTCCGATGATGCTGATTAATACAGATCATCGGACTACTGAGTCTTTTAGTCCGAATGATTTAGTCCGACGATCGGACTTGTAAGACTTTTTAGTTCATTCCGATGATGCTGGCGACCAAAATATTGCATTATACCACTTTACGTATAGGGAAGGGTAAAAAAATTGTCATAGAGTATTATAAATATTTATTTATTTATTTAAACTTTTTTGCTCAACACCATTGTACAAATGGCGGACTTAAGGTGAATATATAAGCAAATGACCTTGTAGTGTGAAATAAATTGTTAACTTGTAAATATGGTGATAATTTCTATATTGCTCTTCGTCATGCACTAGATATCTTTTTAAATTATTTTATGAGCCGTTGAAACTATTATTGGTGATCCGTCTAGCTTTAAAACTTGCCGTGACCACTTTTGGCGGAGGTAAGTTTTAATCCTAGACGGACTAATGTAAATACTTTCAACGGTGGTTCATAAAATAATTTAAAGGGCTATCTAGTGCATGACGAAGAGCAATATGGAAATATATGTACAAATATATTACTATATTTACGAGTTAACAATTTATTTCACACTTCAAGGCCATTTGCTTATATATTCACCTTAACGCCTTATTACTGCCAGTCAACCATTAGACCAAGTAGTAAAATAATTTGGGTGGTACGACAGAATGTGTACATATAATTAATAATAATAATATAATAATAATAATAATATTTATTTATTTCATAAAACATACAATTTGGACTTACATCTACTTACAAAAGTATTTATCTATAAATTAATCACTCAGTATTGTCGAGTCCATTACTAGTGTCTATACTAGGCCGAGCCTATATCATAGACACCAGGTCCTTCCATAATTAAAAAGTATTTATCTTTAAAAACCTACAGGAATAAATAAAGAATATAGATATTAGTTTAAAAATAAACATATACCGATACGATAACTATAGATAAAATAAATATGGGATAAGTCCGCCATTGTCAATTTACTCTTTATGTTGTTTTTGTCTTTGATTATGTGTTTTAAAAGTATAATAAAGTTATTACAAACAATACAATTTATATAAGTATATGTAAATATAATACATAAATAACAAATATACAACGTGGAAGGGACATACCCGTAATAAATCGAACCACGGGCTATACTAGATCACTAAAGTATAATGAAATTAGAATAACAACAAAAAAAAATCCCATACAAATCGCCCGGAGCGGCTGCTCACTTTTGAATGGAAATACCAATTTTTTTTGGTTTTTATCTATAGTCAGTACTCTTGTATCAGTAGTTCGATGATTTAGTCCGACTCCGACGATCGGACTTTTTAGTCTCATCAGTCCGATGATGCTGATCTACTATCTAAGGACAACTGAGCCTTTTAGTTCGAATGATTTAGTCCGACGTTAAAATAACAGTAAAAAAAAATTCAACGTTCCCATACAAATGGCCGCCTGCCGCCAGCCGCCCGGAGCGGCCGCACACTTTTGTATGGAAAAAAAATAAAATGTTTGGCTGTCTGTACTGGACAAACTCTAAATCTTTTGGGCTGATTGTGATGCTGTTTTCAGTTACATGTAGAGCATTTTTCCAAGGTCTAGGTACGTGTATAATTCATACATCTCACGGGTCTACAGGAAGAAATTTCTTTAGAAATAAGTAGCACCTAAGTACTATATTTTCTTTTTTTTACATGTATTGTTTGTAATTTTTCAAGTGTACTTGAACCAATAAAATAAAAAATAAATACCCAAAGTCAAAGCCGGAGCGGGCTGCTAGTGTTCTTAATTACTAAAGTTTTCAATATTCACATAATATGACCTTTTGTTCACAACCACAAACTGCCATAAGTTTGTTGGAAATAATATGAATCGGAAAAGGGATTACGTAGTTACCTACTCATCAACATTTATAAACACATTGTAGTTTGTATAAGACCACCACCGAAACAGTAAACAATCAATTGTTTCATTCTATTGCACGCCTCATAAGCGAAGCGCATGAGGTAGTGGTCTACTCTCGCCTTACAAAAATCAAGTGATTTTTTTAACTAAATGTGTCCCTACTTATTTTCTATCGCACTTGTACAATAATATTTACACATAAATGTCAAGGAAAAACACTAGTTTCAACACTTATGACATTTTTTAAAGACATTTTGCGTTTTAAATAAATAAAAACAATGTTTAATAAAATCATTTTGTGGACGTCCGTGTGTCTGTATGTATGGAAACTGGCGTGGTCACGATAACTCCCGAAAAACTTATCTGATCAAGTCCATTTTTTTTATACGCTTCAGTATTATCCAAAACTAAGTCCTTTCGAAGATCACGGTTCGTAATTATTATTATAAAAATACAGGTGACATTTCGTTTGTGTTGTATATCTATATATGTAGATAATAACAAGGAAAAACTTAGCTCCGTTTACAACGCTTGCGTGGTATGGTACTGAGTTAAAAAAAAGGCGCGTATCATTTTTTATTCGAAAAAAAAAAAAATAATTAAATAAAAAAGTCTTGGAGAAATTAGCGGACCAATAATTTCTAGAACTAAAAAAATGTCTCTGTCTTATCTTTTATTATTAATTTATTTTGTTTATTTATTTAATTTTATTAGTGTTGTTTTTTTATTAGTATTATTATTTTTATTTAATTTTTTTATTATTATTTGAAATTTTTTCTTGTTTTTGCTTAGTTTTTTTGAGATTTCTCAAAATCTACCGGTCCGAATCGGTTTAAATTCACAGGAAATCTGAGTTGTATAGACACATACGGATAGGGTGCATGACACTTGCTCGTGAGTGGTCAGGGAAGATTCCTGAGACCTTTAAACGTCGAGATCTGATGAAAACTCGACTTTTCAAAAACAGGGTGAAACTAATAACGTCCCGAATTTTGAAAATTTTCAATTTTCTCAGCGGGAAGTTAAAAATAATCTCCAGTCGTGCGTTAAAGCCGACACATACTTTTCTTCGTTTTAAGTTAGCAATAAAACAATCAAAATCAATTTAATTGTGAAAATTGAGATTATGAGGCGTGCACTTTTGGATTTTCCAAACTATATTTAAGATACCTTGATCAACGTAATTACATTACAATGTAAGTAAATGATTCTTGATAAAAGTTATGTAATTTTGTATAAAAAAGCTCTAACTTAGTTATCTATATATATAAAAGCGAAAATCAGTGTCATCACAAAATCTCGAAAATTACTTAGCCCATGAAGATGAAATTTAGCAGGAAGGTAGATTATGACTAGGAGACGTCCGTTAAGAAAGGATTTTTGGAAATTCCATCCCTAAGGGGGTGAAATAAGGGTTAGCAGTTTGTATAAAAGTTTGTAATTTTTAAAGTGAGACACATGAAATTTTTAATGTATTTTAGTAGTTCGTACAAAATAATAATGCATTTATTAGATTTCAAAAATTACATCTATAGGGGTGAAATAGGGGTTACAAGTTTGTATGAATCTTCGTCATTTTTGAAGCGAGACACATGACATTTTTGAATTAGTGGTTAGTAAAAAATAATACCTAATCCATTAATTGGATTTTAATAAATTGCAACCCCAGTTTTAAAAAAAATCTAATTTGTGTAGTCTACGCGGGCGAAGCCGTGGACAAAAGCTAGTGTTACAATATTTACTAAGTACTTTACTTACTTTACTTAAAATCGTGTGTCGATTGAGTTTTGATATGATGATATGCAATGAACTAAAAAATAATTAAATTGTCTATTACATGACACACTTATTCAAAACCTATTTCAATATTTGGACATATTATAGATAGGGAAAGTACGATGCGATAGAGATATATAATGTAGGTTAAACTTTAAAACTATGAGTAGCAAGTGTGTACTTATTACTTATTTACTTGATGTTTTTGTTTACGCCTAAGTACACCTATATCTAAATGAATAAGTATGTAAATGAAATGAGATTAAATGTATATTTAGTTTCAAAAAATTATTTAGATAATCACGCTGTTACTATTTTTTTTTTAATAGAACACCTGAATTTGAAATAAAACTTTGTTTAATTTTTATTTTACTACTAAATAGCTACCTAAATTAAATGAGTTAAAATTATTTCTGAATCTATAGTCTAAAAAGTATTATAAGCACTTACTTGTACGTACATATTTTACTAGGTTAGATTTGATCGCATATCGATCGATAGAACGTCTATAGACTACACCCAATCATGGAATACCTCCGTTCTGAGACAATTTTACTCGTATTTTCCTTCTTTCCATAACAATTTTGTTTGGGTCATCTTTTTATTTAACTGGTTAGCTATACCTAAGTATGTAGGTAGAACCTGTTACCGGTTACTTTGTACATACTGTCTTAGTCACAGGGGGAGGTGCTTTTAACTCGTCCTTACCAACCTAAGACAAATCGTCCTGTATATAAGACCCCTGACAAACCCACCACCCGCACTGCATACGAGTTAACGCAACAATGAACACAGTAAGTAGCACCATATTTTTGTCATATTTGTTATTGTATCGAAGTGCAAGAAATCAATTAAATTGCTATTAGTCGAATATCATATTTATATAAAGTTTGTAATATTTGTTTATTTTTTATGATCTAGGAATTCTATAAAAAATGGAATAGATTTATATTTACCCTTTAGATTTTATTTTATTACAATTATAATAAATAATTTAATTTCACAATAATTTGTTTAAAAACTATCTGAATATTTTTCAATTTACCTAAATAGTGTAACATGTTTATGTGTTTAAACTAGTGTTTGCATTTTTTTAACAACAAATGCCAATTTTTGCAATACAATACCTTCATTTAGTGCACCTACATATAATATTTCTATAGCATATACAACGTGAACTAACGCAAAACCTCTCAGATGTACCTCAGCCCATGAAACTGAACAACTTTTGTTCTACAACTTTCACGAAGACCAAAAAAAAATTTGAATTTTCATACAAACTGATCAGCTGATCGAGTCGATTTGTATGAAAAGCAGGATTTTATTTTTGGCATTTTGGCAATGTTGTAGAACAAAAGTTGTTCAGTTTCATGGGCTCAGGTACCATCTGAGAGGTTTTGCGTTAGTTCATTAACACGTTGTATAGAATTCAAACGTAAAAAATAGATTATGAAAAAAACAAACGAAAGGTGTCATCAGAATGTGCCTGTACAAAATCTACAAACTATAATAAAATAAAATTATATAGTGACATTTGTGAACGCAAATAATAAAATATTACCTGCTAAATTTATTTCACAACTGAAAGAAAACACAACCTATTTATATGATAGGTCGAAATACATCTTATAATTTCAGTTGGAATTTATTAAAGTGTCACAAGAGCAAAATTATTATATCAAACCTTTTAAATTAGTTAGGTGTGTATATAATTTGTATGGAAAATCTTTTCGCATCTCTAGCTTTAGAGTATTACTCTATATATGCCAAGGCGTTTAATAACAAATGTATATTTAGTTTATATGTACTAAAATTTGTTATTATACTCGTACTTAAGTTTCTTGCATATATTTTTATTATTTCTGGTAATTTTCTTAATTAAATAAAATAATTTACAGATATGCGACATTCTAGAAGCTATAATAACAAGACCTTCATTTTAGAAGCTATTAAAAATAGCAAAAAATATTTGGTTTACTGGAGTTAACTTGCATTTTAAATAAGAGTAATTATATAGCCTGTGTAGCGCCTTAAAAATCCCCCTAACAATAAAACAACTTCATATAGAGGCTTTTTCTGTTAGCAGCTGCAGATAGTTTCGTATAATTTTCAAGTTCAAGTTTTTCACTTTTTACAATTGGTCAATGAAACTTGACGGTCCGGTTAACGCATCTCGCTTTACCAAAAAGATCATATAGGTACATGTCTCTGAACACATAAGAATGTGGCCTTAAACCCCTTACAAAACCTGTTGGTCAAGGAAAATTTTGAGAAATTTTATTTAAATTAAAAACTCTTTTGAACACAAGCTTCGAACAAAACATATTAAATTGCATTTTTGCAAATCGATAAATTATTTTTTCCTCAAACACTTTATTAGGCTCAATAATAAAATATATACCTACTTCAGTATATTTAGCATAATTGTTAGTTGTTACATGAAGAGAACATTAAGTGGCTTTCTAAGATTTGAGTGACATAAATATAAAAGTGGAATTTAAATAATTCTTACTTATTTTTTTATCTGTACGCCCTACATCACGCTAAGCGCCTTTGAGTCTCACGGCCCAAGGCTCTGTCTACACTGTTAGGGATAAAGACGTGATAATGTACGTATATATAAGTATGTATATATAAGTAAATTTTGTAGCTACCACATAATTCACTAAAACATATAATTTTTATGTATTAATTATGTGGAAGCCAAGAAGCAGCGATTAAAATTTTAGAGCTATGAATGGACTTTTGCAGTTGACCGTACTTTTGCAGTGTATCATACTTAATTTCTTTTTCAGCTAATTATCTTCGGTGTCTTGGCGACCATCGCAGCAGCGTACGGCGCCAGTCTTCCCGCTGCAGAACCATTGCCCGTAGCCGAGGTGCAAGAATCAAATGCTCCTGAGGCGGTCGAAGAATTAGAACCACAGGAGTCCAGAGGTTGGGGACACCACGGAGGCGGTTGGGGACACCACGGAGGCGGTTGGGGCCACCATGGAGGAGGTTGGGGCCACCACGGAGGCGGTTGGGGTCACTACGGAGGTGGACGAGGATGGGGTCACCACGGATGGGGACGATAAACTAAAATTACATTTGTACTACCTCAGTCATTACAACTTTTGGCAACTAAATCAATAATATGTATAACAAACTATACATAACTATATAATTAAATATACTTTTAATAAATAAACGTTGTCGTTTTCTTCAAGCCAATATTAAAAGCAAGAATATGAATGTGACACGGTATTTTATATCGTGTGTAAAAGACTAATAATTAAATAATAAAATAAGAAATGGTGATAAAAAATATTACAGTTGTGTATTTCGCAGTCATGTACACTCGTATTTTTCATAATTTCTTATTTCATTAATTAGTTTTAGACTTTTAGTACTGCTATAGTACTAAATGCCTATAAAACTCTATAAATAGCCTAAAATTTTAGAAAAAAAAGAGTCGACTCGACTCTATCTATGACATGAATTGATAATTGCAACTACAATTTTGGCTTTGACTACAATACAGTTCTTTATTTCATCACCCTCGGTGTATTCATATATATACATATATGTACATTAGGGTATCCCTTATTTTTAGAAGTTTTTATTTTCTGACGCATACGTCCTAATTTTGTTTATTGGGCCCTAATACTCGTATGCGTTAAAATGAAATTTTACCTGATTCGGAGTACTGCAACCCGTGCCAAATTGAGCCGAAACATGTCCCATACAAATTACATAGAAGATGCTTCGCGCGTTCACGGATCAGCCAGTTGCTCCAAGTTTTCCGTATATTAAATGCGTATTGTTCTGCATGTCGGAAATGTCATTGAAACTTAGAAGTGCATAAAAAAGTATTGATTGGTTAGAAATATCACTCTATAATGTCCAATTCTTCGTATTCACGAAGCGAAATTGCCTGTTAGCAGGCCTGTGTCACTCCCCGTTTAGGTATCGAAAATGTACCTACATTATTACTATGCGCGCAGGCGGCCCCTCCGGGTGGTAAATTCAGTTATAGGAATCGTTTGTCCAGAGTAATAAGAATGAAATTGGCTTGCAATGGATGTCTAGGTATCTTTACGAAAAGGTGCTGAGTTCTGACGTGAGCTAAATTAAACCATATCGCTAGCCACATTGAGTAGATATTTCTTTGAATTTCTTTGCTGAGTGAGACTTCTGTACGTTAGTATTATTTATTCTGTGCTGTTAGTGAAAGTGCGAATCTTGTCATCGGAGTGTGTAATAAATAGATAGATAGATAAAATCTTTACTTCCTAAATGGCCACAGGTACATAAATAAGTCAATAATAATAAAACATGTCTACCCCTCTCCCCCCCCCCCCCTCCCCCACGCCCCCTATAGTCTTACGTAATAAATAAATGGCGCCTTTAAAAGGTTTATAATAAATAAGCCTTTTCACAAAGATCTTCAAAAACAAAGACTTTTCCTGTAAATAAACTACTATAGATAGAGTTACTATACTATACCTATGTCAGTATACTTTTAAGCGTTCCGTAGTCTAGACAAGGAACCCTTAGTTTAGCCGTCTGTCAGTCCGCGACTTAGCTCCAAGTCTGTTAGTACTAGACTAGCTTGAACTATTATGTATTCTGTGGTACTAGAAAACTGTAAATTTGCATGGTTGAATTGGTAAATTAATAATATAATATTTGAATAGGGAAGGTCCCCCATACAAATAGTGGGGATGATATATTTTTACTCTTGTACCCTATAGTCTATAGTGTGGGGTATCATTGGATAGGTTTTAAAAGACAGGGGTTGTAAAGATAACTTTTTGAATAAGTGACCCGTTTGCTTAATAAAAATATATATAAAAATATGTATTTATGTTTCATCATTTGACGTAGTAGGTGTAAGACATTCGATTTAGGTAAATATCGATGAGCCATTCTTCTAATAACCTATCTAACCTTACCATTTTCTCAGAAAAACTCTGGCATTATTGTTTTAAGACTATTTACTTAAAAAAATGTTTACTGAATGACCAATAATGACCAAGTAAAGCAAACTTTGCCAAAAGTCTATAAATAAGAAAATGATTTGGATCCCATATGTTCACAGACCCATTTGCGCAAATGGCCACGAGAAAGCTTATGTGAAAGGCATCAGCAAGGCCGGCCCTATTCGTCACCCTCCCATGTTCGATTTTGGAAAACCCAAAAGAAATGTGCAAAATTAAATTAAATTTAAAGGTTATCACTGCCTGTAAATCGATATTGATAAGTAAGCAACATACACAAGGTGCTTTTTCATCAAGTAAAAATATTAAAGGGGTGATGCGGTCCGTTTTCTTGAACAATTGTTCTAAATAAATGTATATTGAATAGGAAAAATAAATACCTTTTTTCCGGAATGTATCATGAAAAATAAGAGGAAAATTTTGAAAATGCGCGTTTTATTCTTTTGGTTTTAATTTACACAGTGCCTAGGTACAAATGGATGTGGATATCATATTCGTAATCATAAACCATAAATTTTCCTGTTATTATCGTTTTCACAACCGTTTGATATGTAAGTATGAGAGCATCACAACAATCAATGTTTATTAGACAGTACCTACTCAATGTACGAGTATCTATAAGACAAAGCAAGCGTTTAGATATATTTATGGATAATAAAAACAACCACAAATGTGCAAAACACCACTCAGCCGTTGCTGCAAAGGCTAATTACGAGTAAGTAAGGATTTAACTTGAAATAGCAATTTTCCGTGTGCCTTACAGTTCATATGACAAATCTTGGGAATACCATCTTATGTTGACAAATGATGATTTTATCTGAATACAAGGGCATATGCCTAGTCACTACTTGAATAAACTTGGGAGATATTGTTAACCAGTAGCGTGTGTGACGAAGTTGTGCGCCCACCCATGGGCGCTAATCATGAAAGAGCGTCAACATAGGTCTTTCGGTTGACTTCGTCCAGCAGAGATATTGAAAGTAAATGACATCTAAAAAGCATAGCCTGTTTTGAAACGTAGCGGCCACATTTTTTACGCATACTGTTGTAAGACCATTGCTGGACATGTCTCTCCCATCTGTGTCCAACCATCTCTGCCGTGTTTTGTGCCACTTCTTACCACTGTATAACAAATTGAAATCTAATTACCTAATAATTGCTATTTTTCGTATTTAATATACCTAGGTACCATGGTTGGGCAAAAGCAATATCAAATTTATAATTACCATGAACACGTCCATCCGTACCATGATCTTCATTTTTGTTTCTTACAATATTTAACTTAAGTAAATGGATCTTTTTCGGGACACTCAACTAAGCAAAATATCAATCAAAATATAAATATTATGGTATGTCCAGTCAAAAGACGTGTGAGATGTGTCTCGGAAAGAGTTAAAAATAAACCTTTTCCGAAGATGAAATAAAAAATAAATGCGTAAGCGTAACGCCATTTTAGTTAGTTGATTTTAGCTTCTCTCACAGGACCCTTTTCACGTGGTTCTGGTGGTGGCTCTTTAAAGGCAATAGTCAACATGGTGCACCATAGTTATCTTGTCCCGGGGCCACCCGGGGCGCAACATTGCTAAACCCGTCACTGAATATAACACGGTCATTCACTTGAAGTGGGACGGAACCAGCTGACCTTGTCGCGGTGGCCTCGAGAGAGAAAGTCTTTCACATGGCCATGGCCTTACGTAACGAATGCTGCACTCTGTCACCGGTGCAGTGCGCGGTCAAACGGTTACATAACGCAGGTGTTCTATTGAAAAGTGCTGACTAAACTACAACATGACGGTAAGCTTTTTTAACCTTTTTTTTAAATTAAATACTTACATACGTATATTAGCAGCTTCCGCTAATCTGTTTATTGTTTATAAAACAGCAGACTGCCTCCGTGGTCCAGTGGTCAAGGCGTTTGCCTTGTGATCCGGAGGTTGTGGGTTCAAAGCCCACTGGGACTTTCATACTTTGTGAAAAGTTGTTTCTAGTCTGGTTAGGATATTCCAGGCTTGAATCACCTGATTATCTGAAAAGAAAGATGATTCCGTGCTTCAGAAGATACGTTAAGCTGTTGGTGCTGGTCGCTATCTAGCGATTGTACCTATCCTAGGATTGGTTCCTGTCTACCATTTGGGTTGCGGAGATCAGACGGCAGTCGCAAAAACCAGTAATGTGGTGTGTAAAATTGTGTAAAAACCAGTAACCTCGTCAAATCACCTAGGTAAGGTAGCGGACCCCGGGCTCTGAAGCGTTACCGCTAAACTTGCTGACTGACATTGCTATCGCCGCCATTAAGTTTCACTTACACACGCGACGCGATATGATAGGGCGGAAGATTTAGGATATATTCTACTTAGGGCACCCGTCTGAATAGCACCTGGCCTATTAGACGAAGAGCGCCTAAAATTTGCAGGTGCTCTTTTTACATTTTTGTCCACGAAGTGCACCTATGAGCGGCTAGTGCTGGGAATTTGTATTATTTATTTTATTTTGTTATTATTTAATTTTCTAATGTCACATCGTCTATGCTAGACAATGTGCTATTCGGACGGGTGCCCTAAGTGGCATCCCTCCCGGTATTTATATCTTTTACTTTTTATTACGAATAAAAGATATCGATACAAAATCACCTAAGACATTTATTAATTACTTGTGTATTTTGTACATACGAAATCTGTCTAGCTAGACGATACGACATCAGAAAATAAAATAATAACAAAATCATTTCAATTATATTAATCTTACCCAATAATTATTGCAAAATCACCTTACCCAATAATAATTTATTTTTATTTTTAATGTAGGTATCATAATCGGTCTTATAAGTATGATTTCTGTTCTGATCCGAGTTCTAGGTGATTTTGTATCGATATATTTTATTTAGCACTACATTTCTATGAAATAATCTCATTGTACATCGAAAAAGGGGTGAAGAGAAAGATCAGAAAGATGTAAGTATCAAAGTCCTTTATAGATGTCCTTTGGTCAAAGGAAGAAAGTGTTTAAATTTAATATGAAATCTGAGGCTTTCTGTATCTACAGCCGATGTCTAGATATACCATTTCAGACCCACCGTACCCCTGGCCTGGCCATACCTCCATCTCTTGATACTTACCTAAGTACTAAGGAAAAAACAGCGTGTTCGCTTGATAGGTATCAACAGCTATGCTGTTGGTTGAACCTAACACACCTAGGTTAGTTAGTAATATTATTATTTAATAAATCATCATTTGTTTATTTTCCTTGAAGCATCTCATGGGCAAATTAGTCGCACTTTGTTCATTTATATTGTTAATCACATTATATTGATTAATACTCGACTGATTAAATTACTGGTGCGTAAACAACAACGCAACCCATTCATAACGGTAACCTGTATAAACGGTTCCCGATTAGTTCGGTTAACCCATAAAATAAGGGTTAACACGTAAAAGTTTACCCAACCAAATAAAAGGGTTTATCTGAAAAGGTTGATCTGGGTTTTCGTTGATAGGTACCGCGACTGAGTGACGAGAAATGACACAAGTGTACCCAACATGCAGAAACCTATATATCGATTCGGTTAAGGTTAACCGCAATTATCCTGTAACATAGGCTATCTGTTAACCCAAAATGTATGTTACCCATTTCTATTTGGGTTAATAACGGAATATTTCTGTTAGGTTAGGACTCTAACCGGATTATCCCTGTGTTTAACAGGCTGTAACACGACGGTGGTTCCCTGCAGCATTGATGATTTGCCTCGTAGAGAGCACCGTGCTGGACCCTGCTTTGTATCTCTCACCGAGTCCACCAATGTCACCCAGCAGCGACGGCATAGCACCTGGGGACCTTTGGACACAGCCACTTTCACCAAGGAGGGAACGTGATGCGGAAAAATTTGTGGATCCCAAGAGACGTAAGTTATTTAAAAACTGACTTATTGATATGAAAAATTCCTTTAGAGTACTAACTTAAGAATACCACTCGCATTTACCATGCTACACTCAAATAATTTTTCAATTACCCTAAAACCTAGTCAATGGTACACGGGTACCTATACCAATTCATTTTTGATAAATCTTGACATACTCATATTATTTCCTTCTTCCCAAGTCCCAAGGAAGTTCCACCCTCTACGTATAGTACTCTACTCGAATTAGATATCATCGTAGCATCCTTGTAGCATCATTCGTTAGCTATCGAAATCAGTTTACTGCAAGAAATAAGTTTCCTTTCATCTTTCACTTTCAGACTATAGTTGTAAAACAAAAACAAAATGTCCAAGATTATTATTTTTAAATTGAAACGTTATACGTGTAACAAAATATACTGAAACTATTTTAAGGGTAAATTCAGTCCGTGCTACTCAACAACTTTCCCCAAAGGAAGATATCAAAATATGAAAAACTTTCCATGCAAACTCGCATCACCTAATCTGTGGGAAAATGTATTTTTCATATTTCGATATAGGTATGTTCCTTGGGGAAAGTTGTCCGGTATCATGGTCAGTCCATGATACTCACTTAAAATAGTTTCAGTATACGAGGTCAGACCCTGTATATTTGCTTCAGAAACAGCAGAAAATAAAGACGTGACTGGAAAGGCCAAATCATTCTGGCCTTTTCTACAACCAGTTGACTACACCCTCCGTGGTATCCACATTCCCCTGACATTCAGCATATCAGGCACATATGGATCTAACTACGGAAGGTATGGCTCCGGAGTGATTGGCAGCAGTTACGCCAGCGTGTCAAATGATGACTCCAGTCTATTTGGAAGCTATGGGAAGTCAGCGTTAGCTGGTAGTAGCTACGGTAGTTATGGATCGGGATATCCCGGAGTTAGGATCTTTGGGGGGGCGGCCAAAACTGGATGGAGCGGGTGGGGCAACGGGAAATGGGGACACTACGGTAATGGGTAACAAGTCATAATTTTAAAAAAAATACCCGACTGCGTGCAAAATTGTTTAACTTAATAAATGAAATGGTTGTTATTCCTTATAAAAAATAAACATGCCTATGACTTACGTATATTTTAATAATCTCCTTTTATTCTCCTTCATTTCAATACCCTACTCGATAGGTTTGCATTAAAAAATATTTGCGCTTACAACTAGCTCCCAAAAATCCGCCTTTTGTTTTTTTTTAAACATACTAACGATACGGTTTTTGAGACGCATAAATTCCGTTTGCAAGATCAGTTTCAGAGTTTCAAATTCAGTTTGTAAGATCCGAGGTAATAGAAATTTAGAAACATTAGTACACAGTAGGTACAAGATAGGTGCGAAAAACATAACCCGGGGCGCCTTCCTTGGCAGGGAGGTACCTAAAAAGGAGAGATGGAGATACATTTATTAGACACTAGCGGCCCGCTCCGGCTTTGCACGGGTATGTATTATACATATAAACCTTTCTCATGAATCAATTTATCTATTAAAAAAAACCGCATCAAAATCCGTTGCGTAGTTTTAAAGATCTAAGCATACATAGGGACAGACAGCGGGAAGCGACTTTGTTTTATGTATTCTATGTAGTGATAGGTAACATAGTTGTCGTTTGTTTCCATTTTTTTTTATTCATCTTTATTACCTACAAAAATTGTAAACGGCGGACATAAAGCCTTAGGCTTTCTCTACCAGTCAACCGACAGGTGGTGCAGAGACAAGTGAGGCTAAAATAGGAGCAAAATTTACATTTTAATAATTACAATGTCAATACATGCTCTCATGAAATAGATGCAGGCCGACGATGTTTCTAGATACCTACTTTGGTGGTTAGTTTATATTTAACCCACCCATATCATAATTTTTTTTAAGTTATGTAATTATAAAACATTTAGTTAAGTAATTGTTCTATTTAGGTATACACTTCTATGACTTTTTTGGAAAACAGAATAGGTAATTATAGTTTAGAACTATGTACGAATCGAATGTAAGTTATACATTTATTTCTTATATTCTTTTACATAACATATAGTTAATTTTAAATTTTATAATACCTACAACACTTACAGCACTATGTGCTAGCTCATACTTATATTAAAATAACACCTAGATACCAACATACAATACAAATAAAATAGCACTTGAGAATCACTCAATAGGTACATGTACATATATGCCATTTTACAACGTAACTCATTTAGCAAATCATTCAATTTGCCTCATAACTAACACTTAAGTATGTACACGGAATTACAATTAAGATGATGAATTATTTTATTAAGTTAATAAATTGTTTTATTACTGGTAATATGCTATATTTATGTACTCCTTTGTAGATATTAGATAAATAAAATGTCATCCAATATCAGGGTCGTCTTTCCTTGCTATTTCACACTCGTCTTCCACTCCTGAGTCTTATTGTTCCACGTCCCTAACATCGGAGCAACTGCCTGACTCCCGCGAGTAGGTACATCTACAATTCTACATACTACCTAAGATACGTAAATTAATGTGAAAGTTTGTACCTAAGGATGCAGTATGTATGGATGTTTGTTTTGCTTTATAAAAAAACAAGCACGTTTAATAAAACATATCTAAATAAATAAATAGATACCTAGGGACAATTGACACTGATTGAGCTAGCCCCAAAGTAAGTTTAAACTTGTGTTATGGAATACTAACTAACTCAACGATACTAAAAGTATTTTATAATAAATCCTTATAAATCAACAACACCGACACCCAAGATCCAGGACAATTGAAAAAACCCATTTTCTAACTTGCCCTGGCTGGAAATCGAACCCAGAACCTCCGAGTGACGGATTAGCGTGTTAACCGATACGCCACAGAGATCGTCATTATTTTTTAAAAAAATATCTTGGAAAAATGTAAAGATGTATGCAACTATAAAAAAAAACCACGTGGACAACCCACGGGCAACAGCGTCTCGTCTTACATATAATCAATACAGGAGCACCAATCCCTAAAACAGAACGCTCTGAACGAAATCGAGCAAAACCAAAGGCATTAACGTCATAAACCTTTCGGAATTGCTGTGTAATAAATAAATCAGTCTCTTGCTCTTGTTGACTCTCTTATACTTTGTATTGTACTAACTAGAACTAAGTACTTTGGCAGATGACTACCTACCTATACATACGTCAAGGACAATAAGCACTAGCTACTATTAATCCAAATGTCACCATTTTCACTGCATAATTTTGCAATGAATGCACGCACAATGATCCCACATCAACCTTCATGTCAACCTGTCATCTATAATGACCCAATTTCCTGCCTCAATCCAATTTAAACAACAAAAATGTAGCTCGGCCATTATTTGCTTGCGATGGTCGGGGCCACACTACTGCTGTTGTTCCTGCCTGCTCTAGCATCGTGCAGTGGAGAAGGAAACATCAAATTGCTAGAAGATGAAGTGGCAATGGCTCTCAAAGCTTGTGTTTTTCCGAGCGAAGACACAAGTGGTACTAATCGTCAGCGCCGTTCTAAAGACTATCCGCGTATAGACAACACGAGGCAGACAAACCAGTACGGCCACGAGAGAAGAAACGCCAGTGACATGAGAGAACAAAACATTTTGGTTCTAAACGCAACGGATTATGATTATGGGGGGTACGGCACAGGGAATGGTGGGGAAAAGTTGATTACATCAGCTCCGCGACCAGCCGGGAACGCTTCGACGAACAGTTCCACGGAAACAGGAAACTACACCAGTAATAGAAGTAGGAGGAGCGAACCGTTACTCAATAAGCCCGATACTGATCAGGTGAAAAGCAGCAATCTATTCCACAGTCTGGTGCAGCTAATGTAAAGTCATAAACACTTTAGGCTTTTCCGCAATCATCAACACTTCTTTTTTTTAGTCTCCACTGCAGGAGCATAACCCTCTCTGTACCTACTACCAGACCCTAACCTGGCCAGAGCAGCCGTGATTTGGCCTACACTCTCAACGCTGGCCACTCTGGCCAGACGGGTTGGAGAGGTCTACTCAATTGATGTTTATAAGCTTTGTTGTATTTCCTAAGTCACCTTCTTCATCTTATTCTACTCTGCTGGGAACCACACGGCAACTTTGACGCAATATTGCTACCTAATTTTAATAATCTTTATTTTAATCTAACTAACCTTTGTGTTTACAGTGTCTGAGTCAATGTGTGTTCGCCAATTTGCAAGTTGTAAGTACTTATTTACGTTTATCTTAATTAAAAAATAGGTGATAAAAATTTTCGCCATGTGTGAGATTTGAAGTCACGCTCCTCACGACGGTACTACAGAATACATAAGAACGGTACTGTACTGTGAGTGCACTTACAATTGTGCTACCGTGGCTTCGAATCATCCTGAGGACGAATTTCCTCATCACATATTATACTCACGCATTTCTTGATTACTCCTCACTATTTAGTATTGTGGTATTCAACCTAAATCTATTAATATTAGATGAACTGAAAGTCAATTAAAGTATAGGTTTTGTTTTAATTTATTGATTGCAACAGCATTACAATGCTCGGAACAATATCTAAATTAGAAAATTGAAGGTAATAAAGTATTTCGCCACGAATGAGATTGGAAATCACGCCCCTCATATCTGTACGTGAGTGCCATTTTTCACATATTTTTAATTTAGATATTGTTCCAAGCTATATAATGAATTATTTACGATTAATTACTAATTATATTACAATCACGGAAAACCACAAACGGGAAAATAAATATCAAATATCAACACATGTAACTGTACGGCAGGTGGACTCTAGGGGAATACCTCGCGAAGCAGAGCTGTGGAATAAGGTGCAGACCTCTGTGACGTCGCAACAGTCTAGGGCTGCCTTGAGAGACCAGATAAGAGCTTGTTTCCAGGAGCTACAGTCAGGTAGAGCAATATACAGGCTGACTTTTTATCCACCGACAACATTTTTGGAGCAAGTTCAGTCAATGATACCTACTAAATTACTTTCTATAAAAAGTTATAAATTTTTTTTATCAATTTTTAATAACTTTATAGAAAGAAAAATTTAGACACCATAGTTAGGCCTCCCCTTGTTGTTTCCAGCTACTTCAATCTTTAGCTTCTCTCCAATCCTTGTCAAAAGCGGCAAAATGTATGTAAAATTATAAATACATATTGAATACAAACGAAATAATAAAAAGCAGATCATAAAGTAAAGCAGAAGCAGGCTCGAATATGCATGCTCAAATTTGGTTCGGATTTGAGCAATACTACAAACTACTATTTTTTTTTTACAAAATAATACATTTTTTCAGAGGCTGAGGATAACGGATGCTCCTACTCGAATAAACTGGAACGTTGTTTGATGCTACGTTTTGCCGATCGAAAAACGGACGACGATGCTAAATCGACATCTGGTTGAGTCTGAAACTATTTTCTCGAAGTAACAAGTTATCTACCAATATTATCTCATATTCATATGGCGATGGATGGACATTCCTGCATGTTTACCTACCTACATAAGTACCTACGTTGTTTGTATAAATTACTTATATGGTCAATTCTAGATAGTAACTTAGATGAGCAAGTCAGATTAAAATATCTGAGACGAAAACATTGTTTTATTTGTTTATGTTGGGAGGTTGTTTACAGGTAGTCAAATTAGTAATAAATTACTAGCTACATCGCCTATTAACATTTTTCGTATTTTTGCCGCACAGATAAGTACATGGTGCATTCAATGCTTTTACTTTTGTCTTTTCCCCCAGACCAACATAGAAGAAATTGATAAGTACTTACTATTTTTTGGTGTACCTAAGTAAAAATAAAATTCAGGCACCAAAGAACCATTTGTTTACGTCACTTTTCATAAATACACAATAACCGGATATCCTGGATATGAAAACGGCTGAGGGTGGTACACCACTGGCTTCTCCAAATTGACTTGACTGAGCTCATGCGGCAACATCTGCTTTGGCAAAGGCTTGATAAGTTTACCCAACACCTACAATCGTAAACAATCGGCGGTAAAATTTTTTTAAATATTTTTGTAGAAATAGTTATTATTTAAGAAATAAATAAAAGAAATAGTTATTATTAAAAATTGTATACAATCTAGAATGCTTACGAAGTGGCAAAGCCGTTCTCAAAAAAAATACCTAAAGTTGTAGCTCTCCCCTTCTACCTTATTGTATTACAGTTTGTGGGAAAGGGACGCCTACAACTTTAGGTATATTTTTTGGGAACGTTAGGTATTTAACCATTATCATTTTGAAAATATGAGCTTTTTGTGCGTGGCATGAAGTTTAATGTTTAATGTTGTTTTTTTGAGATTATTACTCGTAGTCATTCTAGATTGTATTATAAATTCTTTGATCAAATCAGATACTTTTTTCTTAACGTCAAAAACAAATATTTTCTATGGGATTTGTATGAAATATCGAACTATGACGTCATAGTTCCTTGGAGTCAAATAGCGCTCTTAAAATCCGTTTTTCTGCATTCACGTTCAAAGTGGATGTGATCAATGACAAGTGGCATTATTTTGTGACGTAAAAGTCACAAAATATTTATAATTTTCTTCCGGCCCCCCATACAAAATCCGTCTGTCTGAGCGCTGATTTGTATGGGAGGACGAAATTTTTTTATCGATTTTTAATAACTTTTTTTATATAAAGTAGTTCAGTATCATGGACTGAATTTGCTCCAAAAATTTAGACAGTGTTTAAAGTCAGCCTGTATTTGGAAAATAATGGTCATACGAAATTTTAAAAAAATATTTACACTCTTGTTGCTGTGAACACTCTGCACTAGAAGGCTTATAAAAATTAAAATAAGTCTCTTGATCTCCATATTTCGTCACGAAACACGATTAATTTTATGACTATTGATAATTTCACGGCAACTACATTCCAATTAAAATTAACTGTTTTCAAATAAAAAAGTTTAAATTATATTTATTACAGTGACAATAATAACTAAGTGTGCAAAGCCCTTAAAATATTTCTTCTTCTTTACAGTCTATATTGGTTCATTGTTCGACTAAATGCCTCTCCCAAAAAAGGGGGAATTTGCTCATAATCACCATAAAATACAGCAACTTTAATTTTGTATCAGGAATGTGGATGAATCAGACGAAAATTGCACTAGTACATGTATGTCCCCCCCATTATCCTCTTGGATGACAGACCAGTAGGGTTTACCTTGACATCCAGATCCAGGCCTCATATAGGGATAACCCTACAACTGTAAAATGCTCTATCCTGGCCTAAGAATCCTCAGATTGCCACACGGTTTACCTACTAATAGCTAATCTCAGCTCAGAACTAGGAATAACTAGGAGAAAACTACAATAAAACCAACTACAATCACTTACTCTTAATTTAATGTCAAATAATAAAATACTAACAAGTAAAATAACATCAGTGTACCGCAGGTGCCAGCACTGATAAAGTCAAAGTGCTGAAGTGTAGCGGGGGTTTGCTGGCACACACCCGAGGTTGGGCTTGAATGTGTTTGGACCACCTGCACAAGTGGATAAGGGACTCCCGCTCTGATACTGACAGACGTTCCTAAAAATAGAAAAAATAAGAAAATACTAAGGAAAAATAAACCAAAGCTGTAGCAACTTTTTCTTTTCCTATGACAGCCTATACTGATATAGGCTGTTATAGAAGAAGAAATTTGCTGCAAAGGGAGGATTACGAGGGCTGTTTGATAAGTACCCGTTTTCTAAATATATTAATATCACTGGCCGCAAATAAGTATACCACCTTATTAAGCCATTTTTCAGAAGCGGGAAAATTAAAAAGAAAATGGCATTCTTTTGTTTTTTTTTCCCATTTGACAACGATTCAGTGAAGGCGTGAACTTAAAATTGTTAAAATGGAGAAAGAACAGTATCGGTCTGTAATTAGATTCTTATTTTTGTAAGGAAAAACATGTGATGAAATAAAAGTAAGAATGCAAGCGGTTTACCATGAATGTGCTCCTTCTATGACAACCGTCAGATATTGGTATAACGAGTTTAAGCGGGGGAGAACAACCGCCTTTGATGAGGATCGCCCAGGCCGGCCAGTTGAGGTGACTACAGACGATATGGTTAAGAAAATTGAAAATATCGTTTTAGCCGACCGCCGAATTAAACTTCGAGAAATCGTTGATGCTGTAAATGTTTCAATCGAGAGGGTACAACACATATTAGAAGAAAAATTGATTGCCGCCACAGAGGCCTATTTTAATGACTTTCCAAAATCATACTTTTTGGATGGTTTATTGAAGCTTGAGTATAGGTGGAACAAATGTATAGAGGTAAAAGGTGACTACGTAGACATAAACGGGTACTTATCAAACAGCCCTCGTAGCTCATAATCACCACGCTGGCCAGGCGGTTTGACATAAATGACTAGTTCAAAAAAAATAAGAAAACGAAAATAGTAAGTAAAAAATGAAAAAGTCATCTGATTCATATAAAACATCAGAAATTTACATTATTTCCCTAAAATCGGGAAAATTCAAAGAAAGCAAAGAAGCCGCCGCGCCGCGACCAGGCGCTTTCCGCCCGCGCCGCCGTCCCCTGAGTTGCCATGTAAGATACAAAAGATTTAAAAAGAAGAATTTTTTGTACCTATTCTCTGATGAGAAATCGATAAATAGAACCTACACAAGCTACCCAATATGACCTTCATGGCTCGGACAGAGTTTTTGTTACATATTGTATATGTTAAGCTCAGAGACCGAAATAGCTCATTGAGCGAAATAATAGGCCACGACGCATAGTGGCTATATTAAAACGGCCACGACGCATAGTGGCTATATTAAAACGGCCACGACGCATAGTGGCTATATTAAAACGGCCACGACGCATAGTGGCTATATTAAAACGGCCACGACGCATAGTGGCTATATTAAAACGGCCACGACGCATAGTGGCTATATTAAAACGGCCACGACGCATAGTGGCTATATTAAAACGGCCACGACGCATAGTGGCTATATTAAAACGGCCACGACGCATAGTGGCTATATTAAAACGGCCACGACGCATAGTGGCTATATTAAAACGGCCACGACGCATAGTGGCTATATTAAAACGGCCACGACGCGAAATTTGAGTCGGGGCCCTTATCAAATCGCTCACGATGCATTGTGGCAATCACAGAACGACCACATAACGTGGCCGTTTTACATTAGCCACAACCTGTTGTTGCCTATTATTTTGCTCATTGAGCAATTTCGATCTTTGAGCATTACATTTACCATCAAAATATAATAAATATTACCAAACTAGAAACTTACCACTAGGGGATACAACACATAGTACGCTGCTACATCTGTTACTGTCAGGAACTGGCCCGTCAGGTATGTATTTTTTTCTAATGCTTTGTTTATATCCTAAAACAAAAAAATATTAATTAATATTTTCTTTTTTACAGCTTATGTCAGTCCACTGCTGGTCTAAAGGCCACTTCCAAAAAAGGAAGGATTTTCCCATAATCACCACGCTGGGCACACAAGATCACAGTAGATGGTATAAAGTTTTTGCACAGATGATGCTGCTGCCCGTTTTCGGTTACCTATACCTCCTTTTGTCGCCTCTTACAATGCCTCTGGGAGAGTGATTAATAGTATTCTACTCTGCTGTCACCAGTGTCACCACACAATGGCAATGAGGATCAATCACGTTTTTTGTTAAGTATGTAGATCGATAAAATAAAGAAAACCATAACATACAGTGAAAAAAATATCCAAATCCGACCAAAAATGACGAAGATACAGTGATTATACTGCAGCAGTTCAAAAAACGACTTTTTGACGAATTTTTGAATTTGAATTGAATACTTACATTTTTGAGTCGTGTTTGGCCTCTTTTGTTTTATTGTGGATTTATTATTGAGTTGTGGTGTCAACAATAGCGTAAAATATTTCCAATAAATATTGTATCGTGATCGTGCCATAGTGCAACAGCAAGAGTATACCTACAACGAATAGTAGGTACTCCAAACTATTTTTTTCGTGTTCCGAAGGACCAAAAAACTATAAAAAAGTGGATCAGTGTTATGAAGAGACATATCCGCTAGCAAGCAAGAGTAGGTACTTTTTAGGGTTCCGTAGCCAAATGGCAAAAAACGGAACCCTTATAGGTTCGTCATGTCTACCTGTCTGTCCGTATGTCACAGCCACTTTTTTCCGAAACTATAAGTACTATACTATTGAAACTTGGTAAGTAGTTGTATTCTGTGAACCGCATTAAGATTTTCACACAAAAAAAAAAAAAAAAAACAATAAATTTTGGGGGTTCCCCATACTTAGAACTGAAACTAAAAAACTTTTTCTCATCAAACCCAAACGTGTGGGGTATCTATGGATAAGTCTTTAAAAATGATATTGAGGTTTCTAATATAATTTTTTTCTAAACTAAATAGTTTGCGCGAGAGACACTTCCAAAATGGTAAAATGTGTGTTTTAGATTCTCATTCTTTCATTTTCTTATTTTAGAAGTTACAGGGGGGGCCCTGTAACTTCTAAAATAAGAGAATGATAAAACTAAAAAATATATATGATGTACATTACCATGCAAATGCATGGTTATGCATGTTGTTTTTAGCATTTCTCATTCCAAATTTCATTTTAAGATATAAGTTGTATATATTTTTTAAAGAGGTCTGTCAGGATCGTAGCAAGTTGAGGTCCATAGTCTCTGCCTACCCCTGTAGGAAACAGGCGTGATAGTATGTATATTTTTGTAATCCTTGAATAAAATTCTTTAATTTGATATCCCACTCGATAGGTTTTGAAAAGAAAAGATTTTTAATGCTGCGCAATTTGGCGCCTGAAATCCGCCATTTTATACATACAGGTCAAACACATAACCCTCCTTTGGGCTTTGCCGCAGTCGGGTAAAAATTAAACAAAGTTAAAATTAAAGGGGGTCATCTCATCATACAAGAGACGTCTATTTTTCAGGGGTTTAAAACATTGTACGTAGGTACCTACGTAACCAAAGTACGAAACCCTTCATGTACACACAGCAAAATAATGCGGTTTCCACCCTATTTATTTGTGTGGCGACACGCACACACACCAACTTAATATCTATCTATGACACACTATTGTTACCGTATTGTCGTCCTATCTAAACAAATTGCAGATGTATTGGTAAATGTAACTCATAATGACACACTAAGAAATGTTATGAAAATTCATATAGTGCTATAACATGATCACTTATTTCATAAATTCGTAGTGCATGCGCAGTGCAGTGATTCTGTAAGCTGTTTTTTTTTCATATCATAATTGGAAAGTAACATATTATAATAAAAAATAGGAAAAATATAAAAACAGCTCATTCATATTAAAATAATTAATTATTTGGATTGTTCACCTTTTGTGAAGATTATACAAACAACAAAGAACAAAGAAGTCATATTAAAACTGTAATCATCAGTAAATTAGGTGTAAAACAGATATTTAATGATAATTTTTTTATTATCTTTCAACCAAAATCTTTATATTCTGATAAAAATGTACGTAATTTTGACTAAGTATATGCGTCTGTTTTAGTGAGAGAATAAACATGTTACAATTACTATAACAATAAACATCTCTCACGCAAAACCTCATCATATTCACATTACAATATTTACAATAATAATCCTTTCGAAATATAAAAATAATATATTATACTCTTATTTTATTCTTACATAAGAAAATGATCACTAACTAAAAATAAATCAATCGTGTGGTTAATTGAAAGCAAACTTACTTATATGAAGCAACACGTAATTTAAAAAATATATATTTATTTTCGTCACAACCTCCATTTTTATCAGACTTTAGACATTTTTTACAATAAACAAAATCAAATAATAAATATATTTTGAAGTAACTACTAATATTATTAAATAAAATATTGGTCCTTTAGCCAGCTTCCAACATTTGATAGCAGTATATACTCGTAGATCCACTGTGTGAGTGAAACATTAAAAATATTTGTTATTAGGCCTGGTCTTCAAAAAGACCTCGATGAATCCAAGATTTTTACATATTTCTGATAAGATGATCTGTAGTTTTTTATTATCTGGTTTGCTTGTCGAGATCAATAGGGCCAAATTTGCATTACAATATCTCTTAAATTTAACAGTTTGTCTCTGTAAATAAAATAACAAATGTTTTATTACAATTTTAAGCGAATGATATTGTAACCTTTTCTTTTGCACAAAATAGAAAAGTATTAAACCCTTACCGATAATTAACCACGTCACAATTTCACTGATCACAGTATAATGAATACTATAACATCATAATTAATGTCCATTCACATAATTAGATAACATCCATCACAATTAACTTAGTGAAACAAAATAATTGTAGAAAAATGTTCTTCAAACAAAGTGATATTATTCTTTAAACTGAGACAACGCCAGTGCAATGAAACAATGCACGCCTTACAATCACTAAGTATCATATCATTGAATAAAAGAGGATAGTATAGATATTATTACTAATAATTAAAAGAACTGAGTAACGTAATGAACAATGGTTTGCGATGAGAGCTGATTTTATAATTTTTGTATCTTGCTAAATGTGTTGTAGCTTTTGGTTTTTGTGAACCTTTGTCTTCCCCGTAATGGATAAATATGCTCTTATTTATCGGCTGTTGAATAAGAACGAATATCGCAATATTTTTAGTTTAACTCAAATAAAAACATTGCACAAAACATTCACATCTCAATCGGTGTGCTTCGATCATGGAACTCTGGGCTACGTTTGCTGTTGTAATGACGGCTAAAATAATGGTTTGTATTGTAATAGCTTACGCGTTTACGATATTATTGACACAAAATGTATATGTATGTTACGTATAATAAGCTCAACATAGATAAAATTGTATGCTCATTGGACAGCAATCATTTGTCTAAACAGTGTTGCAGCGCACACAGGGAATGTAGTTTTGTGACCTGGAAACCGAATTATTTTGCCGTGTGTACAAGTCCGACTCACACTTGACCGGTTTTATTTTACATGTATTCCGTATCCTAATCTACGCATAGAGTCAGAACTTTGCTAAAAAGATTAGATAATATTATTAAATTTTAGTTATGTAGCTCTAGTATTAATCAACATAATGTAAACTATTTTATAGGTGGAAAATTACATGGTAAATTATAATATATATATAAATTATAATACTGATTTATGGGTAATCATTTTTCAAACCCATCTTTCAATTTGTTGCTCATTATTACAGTCCCAGAAACAATGCAAAAAACCAACAGTGTCCTCCACTAACCACGAATATCTGTACTAAACGAATGCGATGGCGCGCGGACGGCGTGTCGCTTGGAGATAGTGACGTCATCGCTACTTTTGGTCGGCAGACGCGTGTTTTAAAATCGCGGTCAATTAAATGTTGAATAAGTTCTGCATTTCTGAACGGATTTAAAAAATTCAAAAAGTGCCGTACTTATAAAATCACGAGACATGCCAAATACTAGTCAAAATTGGATTTTTCTGTTTACTAATTGATCCTCATTAATATTTTATTATATTTTATTCATGTCACAACAGATAAATTAATAGGATTTTTCGGACTAATTGCATGTCTAACTCGTTTTCTCTTCAGCTTCACAACTCTGGAATGCTTTACCGTTGACATTAGAGAAATTTCTACCAAATTCTCTTTCAAGAGGAAAGTCCATGCCCACCTTTTAAACTCCCTTTCTTTATAAAGTCATCATCATGTAAGTAAAGAATCTTTTAAATCCACCCAGTAGTTTTCGAGCAAATCAACTTTGAAATTTCAGCTCCTTTGAATGTAATGAAAAGAGATGAATTATGTAACGTTTTTAAACTTTACATATTTATTTTACTTTTATAGGTAACTTTATATTAATGTAATAATCTAGTAAAGACTGTGCTATCATTTAGGTAATATGCTAATGCATTTTCCATTTTGTATAAATTGTATGAGATTAAAACCCTTAAGTTTAATAAAATCAATGTCATCATCCTCAATAAATGACATTTAATCACATCTTTCATGATGAATAGTTTTATGTTATAACCAGTGGTCGGATAATCGGATGCATATTTACCTAAACTTCCGCTGGTACCTAATACAGCATTGATACAACCACCAACATATAATAAAAATAATTGTATTTCACAGATTCATCTTTGCGATTTATGGTTTACATATAGGTAGTATAGTTGTATAGCCTCTTATTAGCCTTGCACAGTATTTTAGAGAGGGTAACTTATAACATTCTTTAAAATACTGTGCAAGGCTAATATGTGGCAATGCAATTATACTATATGTAAACCATAAATCGCAAAGTGAATCTGTGAAATACAATTCTTTTTATTATATGTTTGTGGTATGATCAACGCTGTGTTAGGTACCAGCGAAAGTTTAGGTAAATATGCATCCGATTATCCGACCACTGGTTATAACAAAGAAATTCTTACCTGAAGAAAGGTTTTAGAGAATGAAGGATTAGATGCAGCCTGGTTTGAATACATGGAAATGTGTTCAAGCCATTGGTAACTATTCAGTAACTGTTCTTGACTCATTTGGATTCCACTCTTTGAAGCCAGTCGTAGGACAATCGTGGCAAATCCTTCCAAGTTTTGCTTATCTAAAACCGTAGTCAATACCTGAATATAAGATAAATTATGAATTAAATATGGGTTGTAATGACCAAATAATGCGAAAAATAGTATAAATACAGCAAATGACGATTGTCAATAACAATTACAAATGATTAGTGAAAAATACCTTGTCTGTATTGTAGCAAACTATTCCTACCGGTGAATTTAAATATTTACCAATCAATTTTATTACTTCAACGTTGCAAGCACTCATGTTTTAGCCGATTATTTGTCTAAATTGTCGTACAAATTTTTAGTTTAGATAGTAATGGATAAAATATAAAACCACAAAATAAATTCCGTAATTCTCAAAAAATTCTGAATTTATTTTGACACTACACTGACAACATAGTTTTGTGACACTGACAGTGAAAGTTAGACCGGTTTTTTTTATAGGTAAAAATCTGAAAATCCGAAAATCCCGAAGACCAAGTCAAGCAAAGACCAAGTGAGTGGTCTTAGGAAAATCTAGACTTCCAGTCTGTGCTTATGTGAAGAATTGACTGACTAGGCTTGCGTGACTCCGTGACGAGTTTCACAATTTTCTACCTTTGCCTCTTAAAAATAAAACGTCACGAAATGTCAATCGGACAGACAGCTAATCCGAGATATGTCAAATCATCAATCAAATTTGTCAAATATCAAAATTGTATGTGAGCGACGAAGATTTTCTTTTTCTCATTTTACAATAAATTAAACAGAAATATAGGTAACAAGAAATCAACCATATTAAAAGGATTATAACTTTGTATCTTTTAATTCTATTTGTAAGACAACAAGTGCTAAAACTGTGGTAATGATTACATCTCACGACTTAACGCACTCTGCGATATAAAATGGACCTGAGTTAATAACGTAAAGTAACTTTTTATTATTGTTTTTAAAAACTCTTCTTCATGTTGACTTTATGCCACGATTATTTTCGAGTTTCCACTTTAAACAAAAACAATAAAGATGGCTTACCATTCAGTAGGAGAAAGCACGCGTTTGGTATATTCTTATTACTACTGGTTGTTATTTTGTGGGTGGTATCGTCGGAGATGACAAAGGTAAAGTTGCATTACTGAAAAGTTTAAAAATATTTAAAATGATTCGTCATATACTACATGGTACTTCTTTTTTGCAGTATATTTATGTAGAGAAGACGTTGGACAGACCATTTCTAGTAACCTATGTACGTAGCTCACTGCTGTTTGTATATCTACTGGTGTTATGTTTCACACCACCCACAAGGGATCCTTGTAGACCTGCTGATTATACTGTGAGTATATTTATTTTCTTTTTTTATTGGGAACACCAATTATTTCGAGAAAAAAATTACAATGGTAATTATAATAATTAAACTCTAAACTAAACCTAACTATAAAACTTAGTCTCAAATACCACCTATAAAATCTAAAATTTTATTACCATGTGACAAGGTGCAAACATTCTGGATAGTTTTCATCTCTGAATAGCTGTACTAATTTCCTTTTTACTGTAACCTTAACACAATTTTTTTTAGTTTTCTGTTTTTATTCACAATTAATGGTGTTTTGCTTTAATCAAATCTGTTATATGGCTCTCAAGAACCTGACAAAGGGTGACAAACAAAAATTCATAATTTTTTTACAGCAATTATTAGAGCCAACTGCTGAGACAGATGATGAAAACTATTTTACTGAATCGGGCAACAGCTTGGTGAGTAAAATCTGAATAACTATGGATAAAATCTTTCTGAAAGATGAGATGTGATTCCTATAATTTGTAAATATTAATATTTACTCCCTCTATTATTTATTATATATATTTTGTACTATAAATAACATATTGGCATAATACGCTAGTTTACAAGTCAAATCAGATACTTTTTTCTTAACGTCAAAAACAAATATATTCTATGGGATTTGTATCAAATATTGGACTATGACGTCATAGTTCCTTGGAGTCAAATAGCAATCATAATATCCATTTTTCTGCATTAATAAATCTAAAATCACGTTCAAAGTGGATAAGATTAATGACAAGTGGCATTATTTTGTGACATTTTATTCTATTAACAGTACCAAATAATTTATTTTAGACCCAATCATCATCATCATCCGAGCGTATTCACGGTTGCATCGTCAGCGGTTATGCTTCAGAGCCTGGGGTCCGCTACCTTACCTTACCTTGTTTTAGACCCAGTAAAATACCCAATTACAGTTGCCAGTCTGAGATGTATTTGTTGTTTCTTTTTTTTAGTTATTTAAACTTAGTGTTATATTAAATGAAATATATTATTACTATTATTAAATGAATGAAGAGGAATATAAAATATTCAAAAAGAAGTAGGTAATAATTAAAAAAATGTCTTTAGCGCAATCAAACATTTTGATCTCTGATAGGTGTCCTAATCAAAACTAAGGACTGTGTGATGGCCGTATCTCTTGTTGACATAGTTGCGTTGTATTAGGACAATGCCTCAGGTAAAATTATATGTGTTATTTGTACAGGGTGATTCAACATTTGTCCCAGTCCGCGCTGGAGAAACCACAGACAGTGATGATGCAGCCCCCAGAGCTGTCCGATTCAACAAAGTTGCAGAGGTAAGTTTTAGGGTTGGGACACATCTATTTGACTGTTCTGAGCGACAAAAAAGGATAGCATAGAAAAGAGCTGTTCCGTGCTGACAGATGTGTCCCAACCCTTAATATCACATATACATAGGACCACTCCATCTCTTCCTGTAGATGTCGTAAAAGGCGACTAAAGGAAAAAGCACAAATATCTCGTGCTTGAACTGCATTCCCGAGGTGGTTTATTGTCGGGCGGTGGCCGGTAGTAAAACTTTTCGCACAAATGCATTTCCATAGAAGGCTGACGTCAGGCAGGCGCAGGTGGCTGACTGTTAAACTATGGTGACAATTGACATTCATCTTATATTTAGAGAAGAAAAAGCGAGAATGCACACCCAGGCTCCGAAGCAGCACAGCTAAGGATGCAACCGGTAGCGCATTAAGATGAAGAAGATACATATAAGCACTAAATAGGTAATTCAGTTGATTTTAGTCTATAGTCATAGGAATGTGAACTTGGTGCACTGGTACATATTCTTAGCGCTTTTGCAATTTAAGCAACTCCAGGCTTTGTCCACATTTGGATGGCCACGTGTGGCATTAAATTTCTTAAACGCCTTCATGCTTCAGAAAGCATATTATGCCATTGAAGTCCAGCATAATCAAACCAGGGAACTGGATTCGGTAAAGTTTGAATGGTCTTGTACCAGATACCTTTTGACTCTGAACATTTATCAAAACGTTTTTTCCAAACATCCATACAGTATTTTCTCATGGTAGGTACATGTTCAGAGGCATAGGGAGGGCACAAAACCTCCTCTCCCCCATTTACTGCAACCTCGTATTTCAAGGATAAATCTAAAAAAAGAATTAGCGAAATCGGTTCAGCTGCTCTCGAGATTTGCGCTTAGCAACACATTCAGCGATTCATTTTTATATTATAGAAGATAGATGTAGTATAATCATTAGGTATGTAAGTATGTAGTTTATTCGTAGTGTTTAAGCTTTAATATTATACTTGTTTTTTCATTACTCTGTACATACTTTTGCCTTCCTACTAAATTTGTAACTGTCCTCTGCCCTACTGGCTGACTAGAAGAGATCCCTTCTGGGACCACTATTTGTAAAATTACCTCTATTATTTTATTATGTGTAACTATCGCCGATGAACAATGAAGTTTTTTTAAATAAATAAATAAAATTAATTTGTTATCGAAAGGGACTTAAACCTTAATACCAAAAAATACTTTTTATTATCCAAGTTCAGGTTCAAGCTAAAGAAAATGTGAAACATATTTTATCTCTGCGTCATGCACATTTACTTATATTTATACTAGTTGTTATCATATTACCTAATACTTATCTGATTTAGTGTTATTTATCTTTAATTATCATACACTCAGGCAGGAGTCAACTGATATATGTAGTCATAACGCTTATTATGTATGACATAAAGTATATTGATATATAGTTTACAACATACATAATATGAATTGATATATATAGAAACATTAACCCAAAATGGATTGTTGTTTATTGAATATTAAATGTTGCTGCTAAACGCCTAACTACTTTTTCATTATGAAGAAAGCTACATTACATTTATGCGAATTTATTATGACATTCAAAGAGTAGTTTCCTAATTTCTTTTTAGAATTTTCACACTATCACGTCTTTATCCCTAACGGGGTCGACAGGGCTTAAGACCGCAGCACCCAAAGGCCACTCTTAGCGTAATATTGGATATATATTGGTAAAATAAGGATGGGTTGCTAGCCGCATCGCGTAGGTATTGGCATGATTCAGATTCTCGCCCATTTCCCTGATCGGCGGGAAAATAAGCAGCTGGTAAATTCTTCGTTTTTTTTTCTCTTTTCCCAGACCAGCATTGAATATAGAATTTAGTTAGTTATTTAAATTTTTTATTGCACCAAAACATTATGATAAAGAATAATATAATACATAAAAACCGACCAAGTGCGAGTTAAACTCGCGTGGAGAGGGTTCCGTACAATTGATTGAATTCTTATAGGTTTTCCTGTAATCTACAAGTAATAAACAATATATTTTTTCAAAATTTTAGGCTCAGTAGTTTCAGAGATAAGGGGGGAATGGTCAGTTTTCGTCTTCTTTCATGAATAAAATCAAAACTATTTATTTTATAACTATAACAAAATATATTTGAGATCCTCATAACGAGCCCTTTCATTGATATATGACACAGTAAGGTTTGCAAAACCTTTTTTAAGTTCTTAAGTTACCCCCCGAAAATAACCCTTATTTAAAAAAAAATATTTACTTTGCACATATGTGTTTGAGTCATAGGATTACACCATCCTACCAAATTTAACCTGATTCGGTCTAGTAGATTCGGAGCAAATTGGCTGTGACAGACGGACGGACAGACAGACGCAAGAGTGATCCTATAAGGGTTCCGTTTTTTATTTTTTGTACGGAACCCTAAAAACAAATGTCAAATCAAAAGGCGGCCTTATCGCAACTGCAATCTCTTCAAAGCAACCGAGGTATGCATGTGGGGATGTTTGACGAAAACAGGTGGTTAATGCAATGAACTTTTTTTTTAGAAAGTTGAAATGTATGTAAATTGTATATAATTTCTTTAGATAGAGTTGTTCAACATCTTCTCAAGCCGCATGGATGAATGCAAGTCGTTCATTCCATTTCGCGTATTATGGTTCGCTGTTTTACAAAACCGAGCTGTAATGCCAAACAGCAAGAGGTTTAGTGAATTAGCTGATTATACCATTCAACTGCGACATATATATTATTTAAACGATTGTAATAAACTTATCACTAAAACATTCAATGAACTATATCATTATATTTTTATATCTATATCAAACTTTCTTTGGGGATAGCTCAATCTGTGTGATTTGTCCGTATATATTTTTGTTTATATTTATTTATTTAAGGTGATTAATTAAATTTCTCTCTTACATATTATTTCTTTTTCTCTTATCGCAAAATTTATTTCGACTGATTGTATCTCTGGATTGTATGTAAATCTTAAAGTAAGTAGGTACTCAACTTAGCGTTTTTGGCGTTCCCGTAAATTCATAAATGTATTATGTTTCTATTTGTGAACACCTGTTACTGACTTTTTGTTTGCTACTTTTCAACCTATTAAGTAATTATATCTGTTAGTCATCCGAATGTATAAAAAAAAATATATATATTTATCTGTATGCAGGTGCGTGTCATGTCAGCCGCTATGGCGGGCGAAGCACTGCTGGCGCGGCTGTCGTGGCAGGCGTCGGTGCGCGCCTCAGAGTACGCGCAGCGACGCGCCGCCGCCGCAGCCACCAGGAGGCACCTCCGTCTGGCGGTCTTCTTTTGTATACCGGTATGTTTATTCAATGATTGATTTAAATAGCATACTACCAAAGAGATAGAATAGAATAGAAAAACTCTTTATTGTACACCAAAAAAATATACAGATAGGTACCTTACTACTGTTTACAGTTTATAATGAGAATGTTAAGCTTTACTACGCACATTTGCCAAAAGTGGTCGTTTTTCGCTAATGTGCGTAGTAAAGCTTAACGTTCTCATTATAAACTGTAAACAGTATTCATAAAATACTTTGAAGGGTTATCTAGGGCTTGGTTGTATCAAAATTTTAAATAATGTCTCCTTTTTCTTTGAAATGATTTATTTTAAATGGACTGGACCCCGGAAAATTTAGGTACGGCCTTAAAGTAATTTACATTAGGTGAGTACAATGAGCGGTCTTATCGTTTAAAGCGCTTAGCATTTAGCATAAACGAGATATTATGTAAAACTAGAGAAGACAGGCAGGGTCGCAAGATGACCGTGCCTGTCTTGTTAATTTGTATTATTGTCTTGTATCTTGATAACTTCTGGTGTAATCTTGAATCTAGGTAACCCCATATATATGTTTATATGTTTTTCAACTTTATATAAGAGGCACACAATGTTCCAGTGCGTACAGGCATGTCGCGGTAATTTGTCAAATTAGATAAAACATATACAACTCCACATATCACTATTTTTACGACTAAAATTTACGTAATAACGTCGGAAATGCCGATTTCGTTCGATTTAGACGATCATTTTTAAGGCGTCTGTTAGGAGCGGCGACCCGATATTCTTGAATAGCTATGTGTAGATGACGGAATGCGTGTGATGTCAGCAGCCATGGCGTGGATTTGTGCTCTTTCCGGATTTATACTGTACTGTTTAACCATACATATATACATACATACATACATACTATCACGCCTGTTTCCCACAGGGGTAGGCAGGGACTATGGACCTCCACTTGCTACGATCCTAACAGACTTCTTTCGCTTCACCTACACTCATCAACCTCTTCATACATGCCCTTCGGTTACGGGTACTTCTTACCTCTTCCTTTTTCAGAACGTCTGCAATCTGATCGCAGAACGTTCGCCGAGGTCGACCCTGTGTCCCTGTCCCGCTCTTCCTTTTACATTTGCCTTATAAATATTTTTTGTTAATCTATTTTCATCCATCCATTCTACATGCCCAAACCATCTTAACATCCCTTGCTCTACTTTTGTCACTACGTCCTCTTTCACTCCACACCGATCCACCATACATATATACTCGTACCTGTTGTAATTACCACTCAGACATTTTCCTTAAGTATCAAGTAGCATTCATTACATTTTATAAGTTATACTTATAACTAAACAACAAAGGATAACCTTTACGACATGCATCAGTCATTATTTATATAGGTACTTAAGCATGTAGTATAATCCGATAAAAAAGTTGATAACAAAATTGCCAATAGACCATTTCTTTATAAACCATAAATTATCGTTTAAAATAAGCCTAGGCTGATTTATTTTCTTCTCGGCTGAATAAGTATAATTACTTTTCATTTCTGTACAAAGAATGTTTGGGACCTTAGCGCGTTTTGTTATTTTTGTCTGGAACTTCTTCATCTCACAGAGCCAGTCTTTACTAGTTTGTCCCTCAATAGCTTCTCCGTTTTTAACCGATTTAGAAAATTCCTTTTTTCTTTGAAAGGCTTTACGTGCAAGTTGGTCCCATTGTCAGCAGGTGAAGATCAGATGATAGAATCCTGGAGTAATCGAGGGAACTCCTCAATTATTTTATGCACACATATAGTGATTTTGATGTTTTTATCAATAAATCAAGCATATACATTCAGAGAGTATGTTTTGGTAAAGTAATACTGATGAAGACCAGAAATTGAAGTCGCTTTTTTAGGGTTCCGTACCCGAAGGGTGCAAACGGGACCCTATTACTGAGATTCCGCTGTCTTTCCGTCTGTCTGTCTGTCCGTCAGTCACAGGGCTCTATCTCTTGAACCGTAATAGCTAGACACTTGAAATTTTCACCAATTATGTATTACTGTGGCAGATATAACAACAAATACTAAAAATAAAAAATTGTTAAAAATTAAAGGGGGTCGTCATACAAGAAACGTGTTTTTTTTCAGCGTTTTTAACTTGATCTTTATAATGGCATTAACTAGATACTTGAAATTTTCACCAATTATGTATTACTATGACCACAATAACAACAAGTACTAAAAATTAAATAAAGTTAAAAATTAAAGGGGGTCGTCATACAAGGAACGTGTTTCTTCAGCGTTTTAAAACATTGTACGGTGGTACGGAACCCTTCATGTACGAGTCAGACTCGCACTTGCCCGTTTATTTTGTTTAAAATTATGTAATGTTGGTTCCAGTGGTTGACTGCCTCCGTGGTCCAGTGGTCAAGGCGTTTGCCTTGTGATCCGGAGGTCGTGGGTTCAAATCCCACTGGGAAGCATACTTTGTGAAAAGTTGTTTCCAGTCTGGTTAGGATATTGCAGGCTTGAATCACCTGATAATCTGAAGAGAAAGATGATGCCGTGCTTCGGAAGGCACGTTAAGCTGTGGGTCCCGGACGCCATCTAGCGTATGTTCAAACCTATCCTAGGATTGGTTCTGGTCTACCCTTTTGGTTACGGAGGTCAGACGGCAGTCGCACTGTGTTTTAAACCAAGTAACCTCGTCAAATCACATAAGTTTAGGTAGGGTTCTAAAGCATAACCGCTGAGGATGCAACCGGAAGTACGCTCGGGTGATGATGATGTTTGTTCCAGTGGTTCATATCAAACTACCTGTTCCGCCTAAGCCTGAAGCATAGCACGCCCACCGCGGCCACCATCTACACGTCAACGAGCAGTGCGTTCGCGCTGTCGTTCGGCGCGGTGTTCGCTCAGGTGCCCACCGATCGGTTCTCACTCTCCAAATTCATTGCCGTTTTGCTCACTGCTGCGGGACTGGTAAGTTTATCATAGTTTCTAGCCTCCACATATACAATTATGTGTAAAGGCTTTACGTACATATGTATCTGTATGTCTGTGACATCATTGCTCCCAAAATAATTTTTATTGTCTTGTTTAGCTACCTATCAAATTTCATGAAGTACTGATCAAAGATTTATTAACGTGAATCTATAAATTTCATATAAACACATTTATTACTAAAATATGTAAGTTGTTCTACCAGTATATTCAAACAAATAAAATGTTTATTTTTAATTATTTAATTTTTTTTATTTAAAATTAATTATTGTACTTCGTAGAGCCTGCTTCTTATATCTTAGGGAAACCTACTGTGGTAATCAGCGCAACACAATATTGTTATACATCGTGTTAATGAAAGAACGCAAAACCGCTCATAAGGTACCTCAGCCCATGTAACTGAACAACTTTTGTTCAACAACAACGTTGTTCAAAAAAAAATTTGAATTTTCATACTAACTGATCAGCTCATCGAGTCAATTTGTATGAAAATCCAATTTTATTTTATTTTTATTTCGTGAAAGTTGTTCAGTTACATGGGCTTGGCATTCTTTCATTAACACGATGTATATAGTTATTATATATTGAAAAATAAATTTCATTTTGAGATACTCGAATTCAATCGTCGAGCATCCATTTATGGGTTCCTTTCGTTTCATTTTACGCAGTTTTACATAAAATCTGAACGTTGACCCGCGGCATTGATGAATACAAATCGTTCATGCCATTCTGCGAATTAATGTCGAGTTATTAAACTAAAACGCTAAACGTCATTCGCTGTTTTACAAAACCGATCTCTAATGCAAAACAGCTAGAGATTTTGGCAAACAGCGGATTATACAATTCAGTCAGCCTGTAAAATTCAAAGCTTATGTAAAGAAAGTACTTTGTGAGAAGGCTTATTATAGGACCGATGACTATCTTAAAGACAAAAAGGTCTGGCTTGAGCTTGGCGCGGGTCCCTCTTAAAGGTTTGTATACTTAGACATGTCATAATTTAGGTACATTGGTACATACTAAATTTACAAATTGACATTATTTTAAATTTCGTAATTCTTATAATTCAATTTAATTATGACATAACAAACAATGTAATCTCAGTCCATCCGTATAACTAATTTTAAGTTTTTAGTTTGTTAGTTGACGTCTTTGGAGAAAACGTGCAGTGCAGTTTGTTGCCGCTTCTTCTGCACTTGCGCCTAGGAAGCGGCGTAAACTTAGCTGTAAGTAATGATTTGACGTCAACATTTGTGCAAAACAAAACAAAGTGACAATTATTAAGAGATATTATAAATATCCTATAATAATAAAGATATTTTGAATTGAAAAAAAAAAAAAAAAGTTACGACACATACTAACGCTGTGTAGTTGTAGTAGACTATGAGAACTTGCTCGCGCTTTCAATATAAAATATTTTGCAGGTGGTGCTAGCTCTATCAGAAAGTCAAAACAACTGGAAGGCAGTACTGTCTGCATTGGGTGCAGCTCTATGTTACGCTGTGCACTTGCTGCTGCTTCGACAGGAATTGAAGAAGGGAGACGGCATCAACTCCCCACTACTTGTTGGTAAGTTTTCGGAATTAACTGGGGAAACCTGTCTAAGCTTATCACTTTCGCTGTTTAGCGAAATCCTTCTATAAGACTTTTTGTTAATTCAGATCATGGACAAACAAATACAAGAAGACTGAAAAGCCCATAAAAAGCGTACTCTGTCCTGTATTATTTCTAAATGTCACTACTATCTCGCCCGCTAACTATGCAAAGGATGCCGCCATCTTTCCGAAATTAAGCGGCCCCACTACGAAACTACCTTCTTTCGAACTAGTAGCTCCATCTAGCTACAACATTTAAACTAATTACGCTTCAAAGTGTGAAGTTGTAAATACAAGAGTACTGACAACCTTATACTTTCGACTATGATTCACATGCTAATTTTAAACACATTTCTTTTTTCTTTATTCTTCCATGCTGGTTTAGGAGAAAAGAAACAACTTAGAATGTACCAGCAACGTACCAGCAATTCATCTTTTTTTTAATATTTCACCTACCATCACGGGAAAAGTTTCCCTTGTTTCTTGCGGCTTAGGGCTGTGTCTGCGTAGAGCCGTAAGACCCGAAATGCTTTGTCTGCCACATTAGGGGATAAAGACGTGACAATATGTATATATGCATTACAGTTTTTATTTTATTTTATTCTGTTTGGATCAATTTTTATCTTTGTTAAACATTACAAAACCGGCAATTTTATATTTTATAATTATAAGATTTTTATTTATTATATTTAAAACTTTATTGAGTTAAAAGCTACAATAGATTGACTTAATGCTAAAGCATCCTCTCCCTGTCAACCTTTAGGAAAAGAAACAGATAAGATAGTAAGATATGATATATCAGCATCCGAATTAAAGACAGCTTTAGCCCCTTATTTATTTATTTATTTTATTATTCTTAGAACAGAGTACAATTTTATTTTTCTCCACATGTAACTTCCCGTGGATGTCGTAGAAGGCGACCTAGAAAACACAAGCTAAACAACGCTTATAAACATCAATGAGACCTCTCCAACCCCTCTGGCAACCGTGGAGAGTGTAGGCCAAATCGTCTGACTGCTCTGGCTAATATATGGCTCTGGTAGTACAGAGAGGGTCATGATCCTGCAGTGGAGACTAAAAAAAGACCTGATGATGATGTATTAAGTAAATTCATGTTACATACTTGACGTTGTTTTGTGTTGTTATCTGCGGTGATGACGTCATGAACGTCTCAAGGTCGCGGCGCCTGCGAAACCTGCAGCCTGAGATCTCCCCCCCCCTGACGTGGACTACAGATAAGATGTATCGATCTCTTACCTGCCTGTGACGTAATTGCGTGTGCCTACGTAATAAAAAATTTAGTTATTCCATATAATAGTTTCATTAGTGCATTATACTGCTAACACCATCAATCTCCACTTTTATTTTATTGCTGTCTTTAAGGCTTCTTCTTCGTCTAAGCGCGTTTCCGTCTATACTTAGCTGTGCTGCTTCGGAGCCCGGGGTGCGCTTTCCCGCTTTTTCTTCTTCAAATATAATATGCATGTCAATAGTCACCCAAGGATGCCAAAGCCCTTGCAAAATGGAGAAGAAATAGCCGGAACAGTTTAAATGGTTTGGCTATAGTTTTACGACCGGCCGCCTGCCTGACGGCAACCCTCTTTGGGAATGTATTTGTGCGAAAAGTTTTACAACCGGCTACCGTCCGACGTTAACCCTCCTTGGGAATTCAATTGTTGCACGAAATGTTTGTGCTTAGTCCTATAGTCGACTCTTACGACATCCACAGGAAGAGATGGAGGTATCCTAGGTATATATTCTAACCTGGAACTACACGGGTAAGTAATGTGTCTCACTCCAAGTATTTGCTACATGATTGAATACTGTTTGGTTTGCAGGTCTGGTGGGCTGCGCTTGCGGTTGCCTGGCGTGGGTCATGGGCGGAGTGCTAGCGGCGGCGGGCGCGGAGCCCGCAGAGCTGCCGCCGCCGAGGCTGTGGAGCTGGCTGCTGCTCGACGCAGCGGTCGGGCCGCTGCTACTGGAGTCGCTGTGGCTGTGGTGAGCATGCTTCACTTAGCGGAGATTTGATTATTCGTAGTTCGCCCTAAACTAAACTTGCGATCCCATGACATAGCGGACTTGCGGTACATGCAAAAAAAATGGAATTAGAAATTATATTTTATTATTAACTTTTCTCCACAAAAACATCTTACTCTAACTTATAAGGTAGATGCTAGGTTTCCGAAGAAGCTGTATTACGGTATATTAAGAATATAAAGAATAATATTTAATAGAATATGTTGTGTTGTACACAAAGACCTATTATGTAAAACTAGGACACAACCACATATCACCGTTTTATCCCGTCCATAAACTTCACTTAGTTGCTGGTTAGCTCTTATACGCCTAGTACTTTCGATAGTTCATAAGCGAAAACGAAACGAAAACATGATAAACGTAATTAAAATGTATTGGTGTGTGTTGCAATATAGAGGTAGTAAAAATAATTCAAGGAACATGGCAAAGTGTAAAGTACCTAATAACTTTCCATCGGTAAGTAACCAGATTTCATTGCTTGATAACTTTTTTGAAGCCGAAGGCCATTTTCTAAGGATCGTTAGCGAGACCCAATTAGCTAGTGCAAATAAAAATTCAGAAACAAAATATGTTGACTAAAACTCGAAAGTAAAAACGTGAGGTCAATTAGTAGCGTAACAAAGTCCGTCGTTCGTCGCGCGAGTACCTACATATTTCATATTCGTGTTCATCGGGTTCAGGCGGTAGTTTTGATAAAACGGGCGTAACTACGTAGTCTCGATCGAAAATCATTTTCTCAACTTATATCTTATGTCGTACAGAAATTTAGATTACGTATATGGATAGAACAATTTATATACTATACATTTATTTTCCAAAACTGAGTGCGCGTCCACGGACACGCGGCGCGTGCGCAAAGAAATGCTGCACGAGATCAGGCTACAATCGGACTTACTCCGCGACAATAAGGTCGATAATTATCTGACAACTAAGGCCGCCGCGTCGCTTGTCGCATCGCCTGTCGGACGAGGCCTAATGAAAATTCAGCGTGTAGTATATTCTATGTGAATGGTTGTACAGGGGCCGCTCGCTGACGTCGTGTCAGACGGCGACGTGCATGCTGGGGCTGGCGGTGCCGCTGGCGGCGTGTGTGGACGTGTACCGCGAGGGCGCGGGGGCGGGCGCACGGGGCGCGGCCGCGCTGCTGGCGGGCGCGGGCTGGGCCTGCGCCGGGCTGCAGCTGCCGCGCGCGCTGCCCGGCCTGGGCTGGCTGGCGAGGCTGCACGCGCAGGACGGCTTCTCGTATGTATTCCGCACTACACTCCGTAACTAATCATTCTATTAAGGCTTGAAACTACGTTACGCGGATACCCGCGCGGTTCCATACAAAAGTGCATCGCAAAAATACACCGTCTGAATAAGCCCTTTGAACAAAGGTACAAGATACACATAGCGTAATATAAAATGTGAGAAAGGTTGTAACGAAGATAGAAATAATTGGAAACAAAAAGGGGAGGCTTTTGTCCAACTATGGGACCTAAATGGTTAAACACAACGCAACTTGCTGTTCCTTCTCACCGTACTGGTTTCTTTTCTAATTCATTTGCCGTGACGGCTGTTCGGCTCTGGAATGCCCTCCCTAATGGCATTACGAGATCACACAATCGTGATTATTTCAAAATGCTGGTCAAGAAATATTATCTGGAATCAAATTAAACTCTCTCTGCTGTATATAATATATAGATATGTGTATGTATGTATGTATATAGTTTAGTATATATGTATGGTATTTATTTAATGTTTCCGTGGATATACATATATGTATGTATGTATTGTTATAAATCTTTTCATGTATTATGTAATAAAATTATGTTGAAATTAATAATATTTATATTAGGTATATGTATTTGTTGTGTAATATTATGTAATAATGTTGTATTGTAATAGTGCTAAAACTTGCACCCCTTCTACCAACTTCTCGATGTGTCCCAAAGGCAAACTGGTAGATAATGCATAGCGTTAAGTTTGACCCATTGTAATCAATCAAATATGAGATTGTGTGCAATAAACTTAAATAAATAAAAAAAATGGTTGTAACTCGTAACTCACAACCTAAGCTATTTTCCATAAATAAAGACTTGTCTAACATATTCCTGTTATTCTTTATTTTCCACAGAGCAATAAGAAACATTCCCGAGCTGGACGAGCAGTCGGAAGCACTGATGTCGTCCGACGAGCCGACGTAGCGCCGCGCCGCCGGCAGCAGCGGACCTGATTGAACGCGAGCGATGCGGCTGTGAGGTGCGAGGACATAGTGGAACACGGCATTGGCGCGCGTACCGCCGGACACGGCCGACCGATCTCAAATTTAACATTAAGCACAGATATAGATGACGTAAATGCACCTACTTTGCGTGTCCGAACCAGGGTTGTTTTTATTTTATCTTGCATTTGGGGTCCACATTAGAAAGCATGTCAAACCTCTGGGTTTGGCCTTACTCACCCGCCTCGGGATTTCTGAAGGACTGCATAAGCTTCAGAATATCACCTGTTAGCTCAGGATATGCTGATCCGGAGAGGTCCATGCGCTTACCAGCCATCGAGTCGCAGCCATGCCTATGAAACTTAGAACATTGCAGAATTTTGATAAAAAATTCAATAAAACGCCATCTAGCCAACGAGTTCTGACCTACCTCCTAATGCATGTTATAGAATAGGAATATCAAATGGTAGAGAAATTCGCCATACGATGGGGAACACGTGATAGCTTAGTTGTTTAGAACATGGTCGTATCGTAATTGACCTTAAATCGCGAGTTCAAGTCCCGCTCACGGAGTATTTTTTTTACCATTTTATTCCTTTGGTGTTGCGAAACCGTGCTACTAGATGACGCCACTGGTTTGATCTAATGTTAAATCTTCAGTTCCTTATCTATTTCAGTATATACAATATTCTATGGTCGCAGCTACACATGATTCGTCTCATTGTCTCATCTGATCCCTCACTTGACCGATATTTTGGGCTCTCAACAAGTCTCATTTTAACCAGGGTGGTTGCTAATGTAGGATTTTACTATATCAGCGGATGGTAATGCTGATCCGAGTTTGTATTTTATAAAACGGCGCATGCCATTCGAAGGAAAGCAAAAAATAATTTTCATATTTCGATATACATAATATGTTCCTTGGGGAAAGTTGTTCAGTATCATGGACTCAGGGTGTGAAATAGTTTCGGTACATTTTGTTACACGTTATATAATTATTATGAATGAGGGAACAAGTGACAACGAGATTTGGATAATATCGTGACTGGCGCTAGGCCCCGCCTTTATGTCAGCAATAATTGTTGCGGATATTGATGCTGATCCAGTTTTTAAACACAATGCTCACAGTTAGCATTAATTGTTACGGATGCTGATGCTGGTCTTAAAAACAATGCTGATGCTGATATTCGCAACAACCCTGGTCCGAACCCCGGCCAAGCGTCATGGTTGGCCGGTAGTCGGATGCCTGCAAACACTAAAACAATGCCTCGTTGCGTGATAATTAACTGCATTTTATTATTTTAAAATTATATAATGCGTGAATTCATTGTTAAAAAGTCGACACGCTTGGATTCCATACAAATCGTGATGCTGTCGTCATCTATGTACATCTATATCTGTGATAAAGGGTCTAGCAAAATGAACTGAAACTATTTTAAGAATGGATTCAGTCCATGATACTAAACAACTTTCCCCAAGGAACATATCGAATTGTGAAAAATAATATTTTACTTCCTATACAAATTGACCGATCAGCTGATCCGAGTTTGTATGGAAAGCTACGAATGATGGAAAGCGAAAAATATTATTTTTACATTTCGATATATTATATTTCTTAAGATAGTTCAGTATCACGGACTAAATTAGCTCTTAAATAGTTTCAGTATATTTTGTAAGACGTTATATAAGTAAAACAATGGAAATGGGATTAAGGTTATAATAAATAATTCAGCTGACCAGAGATCGAATTGTAATGTAAATTTTTTTTAGACTTCTATACTTGGATGTTCTAATTGTAACAGGATAACTTACGTACGTATAACAGTGGAGTATTTTAGTTAAACTTGCCAAAAAAAAGGCATCGGCATGAGGTTGACTCACCAACAAAATGGGGGGGGGGGGGCATGACCCCCCTGTCCCTGTCCATTAAAGACTTGAAAAAGTGTAGGAGTGGGGTTCTACACTTTTCCAACTCTCCGATTATCTCTCCCGCCTATGTCTTATATACTTCTGATTTTTTAATAAGATTTTACCAATTTAATTTCGATCTCTACAGTACTGCAAACACTTCAAACATTTTGTGGTAAATACAAGAACTTTACTGTTTTAAATTTAAGGGTTGCTACTCACTTATTCGGGCCGACATTGTCGGTTTAGCAGTATTTGTCGAACAACAAAGCCGACCCCAAGCAATTATATCGGCTTTTCCCCCAAACATTCATCATCATCATTTCAGCCGCATAACGTCCACTGCTGACATAGGCCTCTCCCAGGGATTTCCAAAATGACCGATAAAATTAAATAGGCCTGCATCCAGCGCTTTCCAGCGACCCTAGTCAGATCGTCCGACCATCTGTGGGTGGGTGTCCAACGCTTCGCTTGCCAGTACGTGGTCGCCATTCGAGAATCTTTCTGCCCCATCGGCCATCGGTTCGTCGCGCTGTGTCCCGCCCACTGCCGCTTTAATGAGCTAATCCGCTGGGCTATATCAGTGACTTTTGTCCTTCTACGAATTTCCTCATTTCTGATTCGATCACGTACAGAAACACCGAGTATAGCCCTCTACATAGCGCGTTGAACAACCTTGAGACTTCTTATGAGACCTATAGTAAGGGACCACGTTTCAGAGCTATAAGTCATAAGCCCAAACATTCATCTACATAATATTCGATATTACCGCCCAGCTGTGCCGATGAATGCCGGCCCGAATAAGTATGTAGCAACCCCTAATTAACATTGTTGACGTGAAAAACATCAGCATTTCTAATAAAATAGTTCTGCCAGCAAAACAAAATGGCGGCTTGTTGTAGACGGCTGCGGCTCGTGTGCGGCGACTAGTGATGTAATAATTATAATTGCACCGGATTTGTTGTGTGGACACATCTGTTAAGTATTCCTAGTCTCTTATGAATAGCATTTATAAATATTAAGTGAACCAACATGTTAACCATTAATATCCATTCCAAAATGTCGTAGGTTTATAGGACTGTTTTATTCTGAGTGTATTATGAGTTATTATGGAGTCATATGCGTGACAGGCGTTGCCCTAATAAAATAAATAAATGTACTCCTACGTTTTATATTATTTTAGGAAAAAACCTTTTATACATTTAACTTGCCTTGATCAAGCACTGAACAAACGGAAATGATAAAACGTACAATATGTTTACTTAAAGAATCTGTGTTAATTTATTGGATAAACATAAGACTTGACATGTATTGATTTATACAAGGCATTTCCAGTGCGCAAATGTTTGTAACAAGTTTTTTTTTACTATTTGTCCATGTTCCTAAAAATAAGTGTCACGGACTGAGCTTATTACAAATAATTGCGAATTGAGACGTGTATGCACCTAAAAATCTCATTTGCATTACGATTTAGCTATCACTATATGTTTAGTAGTGTTGCCTAATACATTCTCTTACCACTTGTTTACACCGACATTATTCCACAAGCATTGGCTTCCTTCTAAACAAGTAGAAAACAAATGCCAGTGTAGAGAAGCCCTATACGTTAGCTGTGCCTTTTATTAGTTGGTGTTTATAGTAGGCTCTATGTAGCAGACATGTATTTTTAAATTGCATTAGACATTGTGGATTTTTTTTTATTGTATAACTTATCCTGTTAGCAATTTATATTTTTTATGACAGTGTCTCAGGTAAATGGCTTGTTTAGGCTGCGTTTCTATTAAACGGGAGCGGGGCTTACTGCTTGAATTGGCCAATCACAAAAGCAGTGCAGAAGTATCTATCTCGTCAATCTACTCTCCGTTCCGCCCAGCTGTTTCAATAGAAACCGTGCGCACTAATGGCCCATACAAAAATGGGAATAACTCGAATGTTTTAAGGGGAAAATAGCATTCGAGTTATTATACGGTGCTCAAAGTATGGGAAATGTTATGGCTTCTTGAATTTCATATAACTGTGTATGATAAATCAAATTTTATTTTGATTTAACAATGTATTTACTATAAACAATTGAAAAAGGTGAAACTGGTGAAATTTGGAATTTTTTTGTAACAATACTTCCTAGAAAAATCTAATAGAAACGAATAGTTTCATTGTGAGCAGTGGCGAGCTAGGGGGGGAGGGTCCGCCCCGGGTGTCACCCGAGACTCCTATTTGTACCTCTAACCCTCCTCGTAAGTAATTTTGAATTGAATTTGAATTAAAATGTACAATGGGCGATCTTATCGCTATAGAAGCGATTTCTTTCAGACAACCGATGGTTGGAGAGAATAAAAAGATACGTTAGCAGACGGGGTAGCCAGCCAGAAATAACGTGGCATTTAGATTATGCCCTCCAAAAAAAGTCTACATCCGGTACTGTTGGGGTGCTAACTGCTAGCTACGCCACTGATTGGGTACCAAAAAAATTTAAAAATTTTATACTAGTATTATTTATGTACTAAAAAACTAAGATGATTCTGAGGTACAAATACCGCTATACTGTAAAGTATACCACTGGTCTGAAGACCTGCAAACTAAGGAGGGTCCTGCTGGAAAATATTTCAAGTTTTCTCTTCTCGAGAGGTACAAAATACTATGGATGCAAATATGTACTTAGCTCTCCATCCAATTATGCGCAGGGTTCTGCTGGGTATACGGACATCTTACTTATCAGGCCAAGAGATGTGACAAGTGCGGGCCCATACGCTTTATTATATTTAAAATGAGAAGTAATTATTGTCGCTTAACGTGCCTTTCAAAGCACGGAGGAGCTCAATAATTTTTTGTGGCACTTGTGTAGACCACGCCCGGGGTTGCATAAATGCGAAACTAGTATGACTGTAGTAATGACTCCCGGGACATCAGATTTCTCGAGAAGTAACTAAACTAATGGTTTATTCCATACCTACAACAAATCAAACTTTGTCAAGTTTCAAAAATAAAGAGACAGCAGCCGCCAAAGAAATTGTATACAAATCTAGAATGCGCACGAAATGGCAAAGCCATTCCCAAAAATTATACCAAAAGTTCTCTCCCCTTCTACTTTATTGCACTGACAGTTTGTGGGAAAGGGACGCCTAAACTTTAGGTACATTTTTTGGGAATGTTAGGTATTTAAATATAAACATTATGAAAATATGAGCTTTATGTGCGTGGCATTAAGTTTAATTTTTAATGTCGTTTTTGTGAGATTATTATTCGTAATTATTCTAGATAGTATTATAAATTCTTTGGCAGCCGCCGCATTCCGCACACTGTGTGGGACAGAGATATACAACAGTTAATATCTCTACTCCGTTTGACTCAGCATCGGCATTTACTTTAGTTTTTGCAACTCCTATCATAGGTGAAGAATAAAGCGCTAATGAATCGCTTATTTCTACTTGTATCTATTGTATTATTTTTATAAAAAAATTTACTTGCTGCTGTTCACAACTTAAAATAGTAACTGTACATACAAACCTACCTAGTAAATATTAGTGACACAGTATTATGTAAGTGAATTGATTTTTATCTGTGTTATGAGATTTGTGGCAATAGATTTTATATTACTTACATTACTTTTTTTATTTATCCTCCTATTTCATTTGTGGTCAGATCTAACGGCAGGGTTTTTCGCCGCTGCGGCACCGCGCACATTGAATTTTGTATGCATTGTTCTTGTTTGTTTGTTTTTCATGTGTGTGTAAGTGGCCAACACTGATCTCAGATTTTTCAAGCTGCCTAAAGGTATATAGCATAACTTGACGACTTCCATACAATGATGACAGCCGGGACCAACGGCTTTACCACAAACTATGTAGGGATCTAAGGCTTTACGATCAATGCGTACTCCCACCGGCCGACCGAATTGTTCAGACCCTTTTACGTGGCGGCAGAATGTGTAACCAGAGTAATATTGTTCTGTGGTGTAAACGCTCAATCTTACGTGAAACCTACCCTTAGAACCTACCTGATAAATTGTAAGAAAAAGAAAAAAGCAATTTATTGTCTATGGATGGATATAAACTACGCGCCAACATAAACACTGACAAGTTCACAACAGCCTTCTGCTTCTGGTTAATGATGGATGGATAACCGATCAAACTAATACATACATGTTGGACCTGCGTCCCAGGATACGTCCCATGGAGGTGATTCCTAGAGAGAAAGCCCCAAAGTAAGTTTAAACTTTTAGTATGGGATACTAAATCAACGATACTATATTTTTATAATAAATATTTAAGTACCATAAATAAACACCCAAGCCCCGGAGGAGGGGGGCTATTTTCCAACTTGCCCTGGCTGGGGATCGAACCCAGAACATCCGGATTGGCGGACTAGCGTGTTTTCACAATACGCTACGGAGGTCGTCAATATTCTAAGATTTGAAAAGAGGACAACCTTACCTACGAACTTAGTTCGTTCGGCTATACGAGTACTTGTACGTATGCATAGTAGCAGTGACAAGAGGGCTGCTGGCTCATATCTTGCAGCCAGCCAGTGTTCTTGGCACCATGCCACATGAACATTTAGATTTTCAAATGCAGTTTTATTTTTTAATTTAGTTTTTAAATTGAGATTTTAGTTTAGTTTTAGATAAAGAACATACCTATATAAATATTTTTATTGTTCTTATAAAATAATTAGAACAAGTGCCTTGACAAAATATAGAGGAAAATGCAAAAGACTCACATGCTGTCCCGACCCCACTTAAAGTGGGATAAGGTGAGGAAGAAGAAGAATTAGATACAAAAAACATGAAGAAAAAAGAAAGTAGAAACCAAAGAGAATTTATTCACTACGTTTTAGGTTTTAGTAGAAAACGGTCCATCCAAGCTCTTTGATTTTAACAGTGACATCATGAGTGACAGGAGGGTGACAGTTCAAACATTTTGCTTGTTAAATGTTAGTTATTTGACATTGACATGTAAATATAACCTAGAACAGAGGGGTATGCATGCCTTGCCTTCCTTCTTTTGGATAAATTAATTGGAAATTTTAAATAATTTGTTACAAAAACACATTTTAAATTCTTTAGTTAAAATGTCTGGAACGCGTTTGTTTGTTGGTAATCTTCCTGATCACACAAGTGAGGACGGTTTACGAAAAGCATTCTCTGCCTATGGTGAAGTAACCAATTTAGAACTTAAAAGCAAACCTGGTGGCGGTGAAGAGAAGAAATTCGCTTTTGTTTCACTTTTAGGCACTAATTATGACATAGAATCATGTAAGTATGGTCACTTTCTATTATGTACTTACGCCAAATCATGTACAGCTTTGTAAGAGAGAACCTGCCAATCACACGAACGTAGGGCCAAATAGTACGATTTCATGCTCTTCATTTCAATGAATTAAGATACATTACGAACTCTTACCTCCTTACTGTTTTACTATCGTGTCTTTGAAGTAAATAATTGATTTTCGTGGATATTTCTACTAACTAGAAATACATACATACATATATAAAATACTATCTCGTCTTTATCCCTAATGGGGCAGACAGAGCATTATGGATCTTGCAGCTCATAAGGTACCACGAGCACTAGCGGCCACAACCACGACCAGTGGTTGCGATGCAACAACCAGATTAACCAAAGTAATAAGTTGTGGCCAAGTGCACCAAGTTCATATGGCTTCTTTAGTTGATTTGATTGTTGCGGCCACTAGTCGTGGCCAACTAGTGTGAGAGGTGCCTAAGCAGACAAAGCCCAAAGGCTACTTTTATAATGGTATAATGGGAACAGAATTGTATTTTCGGATGGTAATGCATTATATTGTAACTTGTTACAATAGTGTTATTATAATAATGTCTCGTTATTAGGATAAGACTTGTGACAAATAAGTTTTGACTTCAGGTATCAAACATTTTTCTAATGAAAACTTCAATGGTAATAAGCTATATGTGACTCGAGCCCGTGAGAGTTTCCTTGAGCGACTGCAAAGAGAAAGGCAGCAAGAGCAACAGAAGCAAGTTACAAAGGTTTGCTTTCATAGTATTTTACACAAAGTAGGGTAAGGAAGCCGGTTAGCGACCAGTTAGCTGAGTTACTCACTTCAGATAAGTAAAAGAAAATGTTACCTACATGCAACATTTATTATGTTAGTGTTAATTAGTCCCAAGTTGAAGGAGTTGGAGGAGGCCTATGCCATGAGGCACACCGAGCTTAGGGACACCATTTAAATGTGTACTAATTTTGTAAAACTTATTATATATACATTATTGCAAGTGTACCTTAAATTTGGAAATAAAGGCTATTAATATTATTATTATAATTAGTCCCAAGTATAGTCTAGTTTAGATATAAAACATAAAATACAATACTTTTACCCATTAAATATTATAAAAAGCTGAAAAAGTGAAAAAATTGCCATTTCGCCGGTTGGCGACCGCTTTTTTCAGTTTACGACCAGGTAGGCTGGTTTGCGACCACTATTTTAATATTTAAAATATACCAATAAAACATTTATAACTGATTCAAAATATATGTTTTATTTTGCCTTTAAATAAAGAATATTTTTCACACACCTAGTTTATGTTAAAAAAATATTGTCTATTTTTTATACATTTTTAACAGGTACAGGTATCTAAAATCCCACGTGGTCGCATACCCAATAACTTAAATACTTATTTCGGTTTGCGGCCGTTGTTTCTCATACTAAATTGTGGTGGCCGTAAACCAACGTTTTTATTTCAATTGTGTTGGTTAACGGCCGCCTATTTAGCGTCACTGTTTGTAGGTAAATTAAAGAAAGTTCCTTTAAAACTGGTGGTCGCTTACTAAAGAATTGCATCTTTACACTTTATAAATGCCACTCCCTAAATAGTTACTGTCCTATATGAACCATTAGGATCAGAATAAGCAAAACAAAATAATGTCTTATTCGTCGGATTGCGACCATGTGGCCGCAATTCAACATTTTTGCAATTATGCACTTCGGTTGCCGACCACTGGATTTTATTATAAAATAAACTATAAAAATAGCAGAATACTACTAAATTAATATGAAAACTTAACGATTGTACTAAAAAAATCGTACTTGTGTATACAACATGAAATAACTAATGAATCTTACCATTAAGCGCCGAGCGTCGTGCTATTTTTTTTTTTAACTTACTACTCGATAACACACCGCTGAGTGTGTTAATGGTGTGTTAATTCAAATTAAATAATCATTTGAGAAACATGTAAGATTTATTTTTTATTTGTGTTATCTCTAAAAATAGTATTATCTTGATTTTAAGACACTAAGTCCGTCAAGTGGTCGCCAACCGAAGGGTGGTCGCTAACCGGCTAAGCGACCCTACCAAATATTTAAACTTTTTTTTTAGGTCAATTTTTTTTTGCAGCATGATGCACATGATTCTCATCCAAAGAAGAACCCAGTGTTAAAGTTAAGTGAAAAACTAAATCCTCGTAAACGGAAAAATGATGATAAAGTAATCACTGATACAAATATTATACCTATCAAGAACTTCAAGTCTTTTATTACAAATAACCACACAGAACCTTCCAGTGTAAATCCTAGTTTTACAGAAAAAGATAAAAAGAAACAAGACTCTGACAAGAAAAGACTAGAATCAATGAAAAAGAAGAGTCAAGAGTTCAAACAGAAACAATTGATTATCAAAACTGGATTGATTGGGATAGTACGTATCATAACACTCTATTCTTCATTTGTAGACAGCTAGACAGGCAAGATAACTCAGATTATCACTGTGGAATTAAAAAGATGAAGCGAAGGCTCTCCTAATGCTTTTTATATTTATACATAATTTCACAATTTCAGGATAAAGTTCAAAACAAGAAAATAGTTTTTTCTGATAACGAAGGCAATGAAGAAATGGAACAATGTTTTTCTACAAATAATGCTAAGCCAAGCAAGAACACTTTATTTGATGATGATGAAGACAGTGCTGATGAGCTAAACTTTGAAATAAAGACACAGTATGAAGGCAAACAGGGCCAAAAGGTAATCTGGTTACTACTGTACTATACTGGAAGACAGTAATCTGTTAGTCAACAGAGGTAGTTGACTGTTATTGACAGCTTTTTGATGCTTGAACGTATTATTGCTGTTACTGTATCTATTTAGAATGGCCGTTTACACAGATGCTAGAAGACTAGACAGACAGTACAATATAATACAAAAAAATGTATAGCACCAACATATGACATTTAACATTAAAACATTTAAAATAAAGACAAATTTAAAGTAAGGTACAGGAGGCGGCCTTATCGCCGAGGCAATCTTTTACAGTACCCTGTAAATTAAACATAAATTATGTAACTTGCTATATAACTGTTGAGGTCAATGCCAGTCTTTTTTCTAGCTAAATTCCAAAGAGGTCCTTTTTATTTTAACAGCTTTTGTTTGTTTGTTGTTGCTTTTATTATTTCTCTTATTTATGAGTTTGATGTTGAAGGTTTTAGATTTACAATCACGATACAAATCTGATAAACGTTTCGTCTTAGATGAGAGGTTTGTGGAAGACGAAAAGTTAGATGAGGCAGACGAGACACAGAATGTAGACAACCAGGAAGAGGAGATAGTGGTGAGCCAGATGGACGAGAAACTCAAACAACTGAATATATTGCAAGATGTTCTTGGGGTTGCCATCAAGTCTCATGCTACACAACCAGCTGAAGCTAAAGACAATAAAAAGAAGTAAGGATCAGATCAGTTTCTATTTTTAAATAAGCACCTAAGTATTGTTATTCATTCCGTGCTGATTTGGGAGAAAAGAAAAAAGTAGAATATAAATTTGTATAAACAAAACGAACATATCGTAAAAGCCGATCGAGGAAATGGGACAAAATTAGAATCAAGTCAATAGGCGATGCGACAAGCAACCCATCACTGTTTTGATTTCTTTATTCCACCTTCTGTCCAACATATGCTTTAGGTCACAGATAGTGCTTCGATCTTATTACTTCCATAACAGTATAAACATGAAGATGAATTGATGCGCAATACTAGGCCACCAATTGTGATCATCTGACACATCAGGTGTGTCTTGTCTTGGGTCGTCTAAATCTACAACACAGGTTCAAGCAAGCTAGCTATGGTGACTTTAGCCATTGACTTGATGGGAGAGAAGATAATTATTTAGATATTTATCATACTAAGCAGACTTGACGAAGGGCAGGGGCGAAGTGAACGAAACTATCAGCTAAGCGATGTGGTTCACAACACCGCGAGAGAGCTATATACGAGTAGCTAGCGAACGAGCGAGGCGGCGGCGAGGGAGCTAGCGAGAGGCGGACGAATAATAAATATCGTAATGCCGTCCACACACAAAATTAGTACGACAGACAGACTGACGGGCAAATGCATTTTTGGCCACTCGACACTGAGACGCTTCGCTCGCTCGGTCAAAAAGAGGTGAAACGATGTTCGCCGGCCTCGCTCGCTCGCTGGCGGTGTGAGCCCTGCCCTTGAGAAGGATGCTTCATCCTTGATTAGAGGATTAGAGCCTGTTTCGACGAGCACGTTTTCTAACCGGCGGCACGGCGGCGCCGTCGGTGCCAGTTATGAATCGAGCTCCATACAGATCTGTACATGAAGCCTGCGCAGCGCCATGCCGTTTAGAAACGTCCGAACTTTCGTTCGAACGTAGAATTTTCCGTGCTCGTGGACACAAGCCTTTACAGTCATGATTTATTGTAGCATTGCAATTTTCAGTTCAGTCCTACTATTGATACTCATTTTTTTTATTATGTTACAGGGCTAAAATAGGCATGCTTCGTTTTGATCCTTCACAACCAGAACATGCAAAATTCTTAGCGCCAAAAGAAGAAACAAATCAAGAAACACAAAAAAAGTCGAAAAAGAAAAAAATCAAAGAGAAACAAGAAGAGGAAAATAAGCCAGAACAGCACGAACAGGAAGTTAATAAAGTTGAAGTATCCAAAGAGCAGTTCTACAAAGTGAGTGATGCTCTAAAAGAAGCTATAGTACAACCAACTACTTTCAGTCTAAGGAGCTTATTTGGATCAAAGGAACCTGATGAAAAAGGTACATTATGTTTCATCACAGTAAGTTGCTAACCATCATCGTGACATGCCTTGTAAACCATCTCTGTTTTTTTAGTTTTCCTTTCTGCAGCATTCTGGATAATTTTCAAGTAAAGTTCTGATTCCAACATAACATTTTAGTATTAAATGATAATTGACTAGTATTGATGTTAATATAATACTATGATTCCAGATACTCAAGAGCAAGATACAAATTATCTATCCATAGAATCATCAAAGCAAAAAAAGGTTAAAAATCCTTTAGACCCAGGTGAAAGGAACCCATTTTTGTATGACTCATCAGACTCGGAAGATGAGTTAGACAGTAAAGAAACAAAACCAGAAGCAGCACCACCGACCACCGAGGTCAAATCAGTGTGGAAAGAAAACTTATTTTTCTCAGGTCTTGATAATAGACTAAAAGGTAAGCCACAAAGTTTTAGATCATGAACACCAATACAATAAAGTGCAACAAATATGATTATAATGACAAAACTTTAACATCATCATGTATATGTATAAAACACATGGTGTTTGCTTGCAGCAACAGCATTAGATAAATATGTGGTGTCTTATATTTTCCAGAGGGCTTAGACTTCTTTAATACTCCTATGCAGAGTGAAGGACCCAAAGAGAGACGTGAACTTAAATCTGTCATGAAAAAGCGCATTTACAACAAGGAAAGAAAGAATCAGATGTTCCAAAAGAAGATTGGAGGGCGAAAGAAGACATTGAAGAAAAGTTACAGAAAAAAGAGCTAATTTAAATAAAGAAAAATAACCAATATAATATTTAGTATCAATGAAAGAACTCATAACCACACTAATTTTTATTGCATAATAATAAACTTGAACTGATTATCTTCTCTTCCATGTAGGCTTCTTCCTGGCTCCTGGTTGTCCAGGCTTCTTACGTTCCCGGCGCCTGTGGTCTCTGGTCAGCAACCCTGCCACTTGCAACTTCTCCAACATGTCTTTGTCAACAAAGCTTCGTAGGCCCCAAGCTATTCCCCATCTAATAGCCCCAGCTTGACCAGATGGTCCACCACCTTCAATATTACACTCCACATCTACACGATCTTGCATGTTTGTGAAAATAAGTGGAAACATAACTTGTTCTCGTTGCTGTATATCATCAAAATAAGTTATATCCTTTCCATTTATGCAGATTTTGCCTGTTCCAGGGGACCGAATAGTAACATCACCCCTTGCTTTCTTCCTCAAACACTCATATGTAGTGACAAAAGCTCTTCCTTGATCATCATAACCAGGCTTAGGAATTTCCAGAGCAAACTTCTGAGTTACCAAAGGTTTTCTATACTTTTCAATAAATTCCTTATGCCTGTATGCATGTGGTAGTGACACAAGCCTTTCCATGACCAGTTTAAAGTTATCGTACTCCAAGTCCGAAATATACTCTACAATAGTTTGCTCCAACTGCTCTTTAGTTAGCCATGCACTGTTTCCTAAATTCAGTTCTTCGTTAGGGTTTGGTGTTGCTTTCTTTCTTATTACTTTGTCTTGAAAACTTAAAGATTGCTGTATATTTTCTACTGCATCAAACATAAGTTTGAAGAAATTAGGCTTTCCTGTGTAGAACAAGAAGTGGTGTGGCCTTCCTGCCTCGTCAAATTCTGCGGCTTTGCGAGCTGGAAATATCTCCTCCGGTGGCTTCATCAGAGGGCGCGCCGCTGGGTCGTATATACCGCTAGGAAACAAATATTCGATAGCTCTGTCTACATCCTTCTGCGTAAATGTCTCTGGGTCTTCTCCCATCATATTAGCGAGATGTCGCTTGCCGATAGTATATTCAAATTCTTGCCTTTTCATGAAGTCATCATGCTCTTTGGCCCTTTCTAAGTAAGCTTTCATAGCTTTACTGATCTTCTTCTTTTTATTTAATGTTTCCCAATCAGTTAAATTGTTGAGAACATTATCCGACAATCTCGTTACTTTTGTACTGGACTTACAGATATTGTAGGCAAACGCAGGTCTTATGTAACATTTTGTAAGAGGAAACACATGTTTTATCCCAAAACTTATTACTAGAGCCATTTTTGGAATTCAATTTACAATATCATTTCCAAAATAAAAAGTTGTAAACCGTCTGACCGAACCGATTGCAAAACAAGACCTAGACCTAACCTACAAAATTGATGAGACGAGACGAGACAGACATTGACAGCACAGATTAGGCCTGGTCGAGTATTTACCCAGGGTTTAGAAACCTACAGGGGCAAAAAAATTAACATATTTCCGGTAAATAATAAAATTATATTTTTTAAAATCTTTTTGGTATTGAGATAGTTTTTACAAAGTTATGATTTTCTATGCTTTTTATAAATATTTATGCCACTTAAAAAGCAATAAAACCACATTAAAACCATTATTGTTTAAAAAGTATAGTAGGAGTTACTATTCTTGCTATGGCAACATCAGTAAGTGATATTATGTAGCTGTTTCCGACTTTTCTGTAACATTTAATACATATAAAACAGAATATTTTTTACGTCATCGTGTTCGCAAATCTTCCGGTATGGAAAAATATAATCGTAAATATGTCGAACTCGTAGTAGTAGGTAAGTATTAAAATAATTCTGCGGTGCGACCCTAAGTATAAAACTCACACATCGACGTGTGTACAGATAAATTGTTTCGTTTGTAGTAGTAGTAGGTATATATGTTACTCTGAATCAATGGAGAGTCATACCAGTGGCCACGGGTAGATAGATAGAATCATATGGAGCAACGTTTGTATGGAACACTTTTCTCTCAAGTGTTGTCTTACACTAAGAAAGTATAGTTTAGAATCGATAAACGTCATTGACCTTTGAGGTCAAACCCTTTCGTATACCCTACCCTAAAGCTTTGTCTACCCCGGAACCGATAAAGACGTGATTGATTTAGTCATACTTAAAATCACGTCTTTATCACTTACGGGGTAAACAGAGCTTGAGACGGGTAGGGTATACGACTAAATACTACTTTATTTGAATTTCCGCGCATTAGTTAAGGAAAGCACTTTACAAGTCATGGCCGCAATCAGGCATTGATGGATTTTCGCTTCGGCCCACATTCTCACGTTTAACCATCATTGCCCTTTTGCCGTCCACTGCAGTAATGTACTATAAATATGTGTAAAAAGGAATGCCATGTTATAATATTTCCAGTTCTAGGCAGAAGAATAGGTCAGATCGGCGGTGTTATATTTATTATTAAATTTAATTTTGTACCAATACATGATATGGTTATATTTGCTTACATGAGCTTTCTCAATATTAAAATACTAGAATCATAAACATAGTTTGGTGGTATTGAATACCTTATACAAACCTAATATGTTGTTATATGTATAAGCAATTTAATTTAACTACGTTTCATATTGTCTTGAAATACTATGTAAATTATTATGTACTTGTTATTATTGCAAATATATTCTTCATCAAATCATAGGTGTTTACTCCATAAGCCATTGTGTTCCTTAATTCGCAATAATTATAAGCTATTTTGTTATTGAAATAACTATTATCATATCACATTCATATCATATTGATAGTACGTGGGAATGTACATAATAAATATATTTAAGTTATAAGTAAGATATTTAATTTTAAGTTAGTAAATCCCTTTTTTCTTAAATTTATTTTGAATTAGGTATTTTCACTTGTAGGAGCTCTTTAGGTAGAAAGAACGACAACTTCATACAAAAAAAAATAAGAGAAATTCCCGGAAATTATATACTACAGCCATCTATTGTGCGCCACTGGAATTATTTGTGTTGTGGCGGTAAAATTTAAACCTAGCCCTATATATTTTATTTATTCTGAATTAGGTATTTTCACTTGTAGGAGCTCTTTTCTAGGCTCCTACAAATGAAAATACCTAATTCAGAATAAATAAAATATATAGGGTTAGGTTTAAATTTTTTTGTATGAAGTTGTCGTTCTTCTCCGCCAGGATAATATTGTTCTGTGGCACAGATTAGAAACTAGTTACCTACTACGTAAATTGACAGCTTCACAGTATCATAGACAAATGAGACAAACAATTTATTATTCTGAGCATACAATCTAGAATAACCAAAGAATTTATAACACTATCTAGAATAACTACGAATAATAATCTCACAAAAACAACATTGAAAATTAAACTTAATGCAACGCACATAAAGCTCATATTTTCATCTTATATTTCGATACCTAACGTTCCCAAAAAATGTTCCTAACACAGACTATATACAGATCTGTGACCCTACCCTACTGCGGCGGATACAGTAAACGGAATCCGTTATGTCAAAACTTTAAACTGGAACTAACTATAGGCCTCTATAATTTGTGCTTGTTTGAACCAAAAGTGGTGGACGCTAGCTTTCAATAGTTTCAATTAAAAGCGATTTATAAACATATTCGTGCGAAGTGTGTGCTATAAATGACTGTATTATGACTTGTGTTGTGTCATTGTTTTATTAAATTTAAATTTATCAAATAAACATGTCTGACAGCGACATAGATCTCTTACCAAATAATGTGTTTACATTTCAGAATAAAAGCACGGTTAGTTAGTTTGTAAAGTACTTATTAGTGTATTATTATTGTAAAGTGCACTTTGCTACATGATATATTTACATATGCTTGTATGACATGATAAATTTAAGAATATAATAAGGTTTGATCTACGTAGGTATATAGCGAAATGAGTGAACGAACACGCATTTCATTTCAGACCGTTTCAGCCAGGGGGCCTAACATAAATGCTTCGAATCTTACTGGCTTGAGTTTTCATAACAACACCATGACGTCGACCATGAATGTGCCACGCAATTTCGAGAGACAAAAGTACTTGGAGCAAAGTTATGACCAGAGGAGTCTGTACTGCAGGCGGGATACTTCGCCTCCTCTGTCACTCTACAGTGCATCAAGCTTGAGGCCTAGAAATTACGACCATTTGTATCAGCCGCATGGTATGAGCTGTCAGAGGTCTATGATAAATGGAAGAAGTGGGTCTCCTATGTCAATGAGGAGCATGGGTATGTTTCTTTTCATTTTAGTTTTGTCTACCACCTTTCATATACAGGGTCTAACAAAATATACTGAAACTATTTCAAGGGTGAATTCAGTCCTTGATACTGAACAACTTTCCCCAAGGAACATATATCTATTCTATACAAGTTGACCGTTTTTATAATTGTTGTATCATAGACTGAATCTAATTAGGAACTAATCGAACTGAAGAAATTAGGATGGCCCTCAAACAGTTAAAAAACAACAAGGTGCCGGGCGAGGATAGAATCACAGCAGAGCTTCTGAAAGCGGGCGGAATGCCGGTACTGAAAGTCCTTAAGAGGCTCTTTAATTCCGTTCTGCTCGAGGGCGTAACGCCAGAAGCATGGCATAGGGGCGTGGTGGTCCTGTTCTTCAAAAAGGGAGATAACGCCCTATTGAAGAACTATAGGCCTATCACGCTTCTGAGTCACGCATCACGAATCGTCTCGCAAACAGGTTTGATACCTTCCAGCCTCCCGAACAAGCCGGTTTCCGTAAAGGCTTTAGTACCATGGACCACATCCACACGCTGCGGCAGGTTATAGAGAAGACGAGGGAGTATAACCGGCCGTTATGCTTGGGGTTTGTGGACTATGAAAAAGCCTTCGATTCGATCGAAATATGGGCCGTACTTCAGTCTCTCCAGCGGTGCCGTATTGACTATCGGTATATCAAAGTGTTGAAGTGTTTGTACAGTAACGCCACTATGTCAGTCCGAGTACAGGAGCAGTGCACGAGGGCTATTCCACTGCAAAGGGGTGTGAGACAGGGAGATGTTATATCTCCGAAACTGTTCAAACTGTTCACCGCTGCACTGGAAGATGCCTTCAAGCTTCTGGAATGGGAAGGACTTGGCATCAACATCAATGGCGAGTATATCACTCACCTTCGATTTGCCGACGATATCGTTGTCATGGCAGAATTCATGGAAGACTTAAGCACCATGCTCGGAGACCTTAATCGAGTTTCCCAACAGGTGGGCCTCAAAATGAACATGGACAAAGCGAAAGTAATGTTGAATGTCCATGTCGTGCCCCTACCTGTTTGTGTTGGGAGCTCCACCCTCGAAGTTGTAGACCAATATATCTACCTGGGTCAATTGATCCAGGCAGGAAGTTCCAGCTACGAGGAAGAGGTCTTTCGACGAATCTGACTCGGTTGGGCAGCGTTCGGGAAGCTACACAGCATCTTCTTGTCCAAATGTGATGACTTACGGCTCTGAAACGTGGTCCCTTACTATGGGTCTCATAAGAATGCTCAAGGTCGCTCAACGCGCTATGGAGGCTCGATGTTTCTCTATGTGATCAAATCAGAAATGAGGAATTTCGTAGGAGAACAAAAGCCACTGATATAGCCCAGCAGATTAGCTCGTTGAAGTGACAGTGGGCGGGACACATAGCGCGACGAACCGATGGCCGATGGAGCAGAAAGATTCTCGAATGGCGACCACGTACTGGCAAGCGAAGCGTTGGGCACCCACCCACAAGGTGCTCAGACGATCTGACTAAGGTCGCTGGAAAGCGCTGGAAGCAGGCCGCTCTAGATCGGTCATTTTGCAATCCTTGGGAGAGGCCTATGTCCAGCAGTGGACCCTATGCGGCTGAAATGATGATGATGATGACACTGAATCTACCCTTAAAATAGTTTTAGTTTAATGTATTATTTTTTATGCCCTCCATTTATTCCAGACCAGCCTGGAAGAAAAGAAATAATACGTAGAATATAACAACTACTTCAGATAAAATTACCATTATGGACTGTCGATTTAAGGGTGGTAGAGGGGGGAGGGGGCCTACCCCCCTGTACCACCCCCACCCTACTGAGCCCTATGGTTATGGAGATATTCATGGTTAATGTTTTGAGGTTAGAATTTAAATTTCCATTATAAACCATCAATTTAAAGGGAGGAGGGGGAAGGGTACTTACCCGTGTGGTTCCGGGTTAGAATAGGACCACTCCATCTCTTCCTGTGGATGTCGTAAGAGACGACTAAAGGACTAAGCACAAACATCTTGTGCTACAATTGCATTCCCAAGTAGGGTTAACGTCGGATGGCGGCCGATTGTAATACTTTTCGCACAAATACATTCAGGCAGGCGGCCGGTTGTAAAACTATAAGCGAATCATTAAAAGTGTTTCGGCTATTTCTTCTCCACTTTGCAAGGTCTTTGGCATCATTGGATGACCATTGACATGCATTTTATATTTTGAGAAGAAAAAGCTGGAAAGTGCACCCCGGACTCCAAAGCAGCACAGCTGAGGATGCAACCGGGAATGCGTGTAGACGAAGTAGAAGGAGGGGGAGGGGTAAAGGGGGATACCCCCTGTACCTCCACCCTGCAAAGTCCAATGGTAACGGTGATATTCATGGTTAAAGTTTTGACTCTGCCTACCTAGCTTGTCACACGTCACGTCAGTCACAGTCTTTCCGGATGTTCATAAAAAAACATAACCTGAACCTATCTAGCTTTCTGCCCTCATAGTTTTTCCGGGTGGTCATAAAAAAAATAACCTGAACCTACCTAGCTTTCTGCCCTCAGTCTTTCCGGGAACAAAAAAAAAATAACCTGAACCTACCTAGCTTTCTGCCCTCAGTCTTTCCAGGTGGTCATAAAAAAAAATAAACTAAACCTAGCTTTCTGCCCTCAGTCTTTCTGGGTGGTCATATTGATGGTTATATTGGAAATTTAAATTCTAACCTCAAAACTTTAACCATGAATTTCTCCGTAACCATGGGGCTCCGCAGAGTGGGAGTGGCACAGGGGGGGTAGCACCCCTACCCCCTATCCCCCTCTCCCCCTCCCCCCATCGACGGTCCACAATGGAAATTTTAGTGCTTTTTACCAAACTTGTATGGAAACTTTAGAAATTTATATCTCGTGAACTGTGAATTTCCGCAATTAGAAAATTAATAAGGAGCTTTCTATTTATGAGTACCAGATCATAAAATCCAAGCAAGGGAATGGGCGAGAATCTGAATCATGTTAATAGGTGGTGTGGCTAGCAACCCATCACCATTATGATTGCGTTTCCACATATTCAAACCTACCATCATACCCAACTTGGCCTTGGAGTGGGTTGTGAAATGAAATCCTGTCAAATATACATATTTTTAATTAATTATGTAACAGGTAATTTTTTTTTTCTATACTTTCACCGAAGGAGTAACCAAAAAAAATTAACCAATTGAAAGAATAAAGTCTATAGAATATGCAAACATAGAGTTGCGTACTTTTTTCTTGTCAAGGCTATAGGTTTGCTTAGATTAAACAGGTGAATTGATAATGGTACCTTCACCGTTTGAGTAACCAAATAAATTATATTTCAAAATAGAGAATACTTTCTAATACGATGGAATATGGTAGAGATAACGCCTTACAACCCTGATTTTTGACAGGTTTTTCATAAAAACCCATATACCACCGTATTCGCAAAAAAAATCTATTTCGAAATATAATTTATTTGGTTACTTAATCGGTGAAGGTACCATTTTCAATTCACCTGTTTAAACTAAGCAACCCTATAGCCTTGACAAGAAAAAAGTATGCAACTCTATAGGTGTTAATTTTTTTTTGGTTAGTCCATCGGTGAAGTATCGAAAAATAAAATACCTGTTACATTATTAATTAAAATATCCTTGACAGGATTTCATTTGACAACTCATCACAGTTACTTTTGTTTGTTAACATATTTTATTCCTTAATAAACACATTTGGTTTGGATACTCAATCGGTGAAGGTTGTTATTCAACATATCTTGTAGTATAATGCACAGTATAAAAATATCATAAAATCTTATCTAGATTACCATCAGCAGGGTAGGATACACATAATAATAGATACCTCAATATTCCAGTAAATAGGATTCTAAATGAGACCTGAAGCCAGAAGCATCCAAAAATTTGATTTTATTTTCTTATTGCAGACTCTAATGCAACTGTAAGTGCAACAGACATAGCACTGGCATTAAAGAATACGAATTTTAACAAGTATGATTTGAGAGTGATCAAAGATGCTTACAACCAGTTCATGAAGAAGAGAATGCGCAGAAAGATTGAAAAGAGAAGGAAGCTAAAACTGTTCATGAAAGGCCACCGTCGTAAATCTGGCTATGATTCTGGGGAGCTTGGGAGTGATTCCTCTATAAGCAGTGACGACTGCCGGTCAACTCGTACCTCACATACATACAGAGACAACATGTCCAGCTTCAGAACAACTAAGACGGATTTCACTGACTTTAGAAGGACCATGAAAGAATCCGATTTATACAAAGACTGTACTGAAAATTTCAGACAGAACACATTTAAGAATATGCTTGGTGTTGCGCCCAAAAATACTACTGCTCAAATGCAAAACAGAGTTCAGAATGAAGCGTCTGTAACCCAAAAAAATAGATTTAAAAGTGGATTTATGTTGCCATCACAAAGATTTAATCAATCTTTTGTACCAATCCCAGAAAAGCAAAACAGAATACAGAATATAACACTTGATCAAAGAAATTTTAAAGCCAATGCAACAAGACATGGCAGCGAAATGGAAAGTGAACAAGAAGAAATATTTTCTGAAATCACCATTAGAGAAAAGAGTGTGTGTAATGGAGATATTCAGAACAAAGCTACGGCAGATCCACGAAAACGGTGTTTAGAGATTGATGATGCGAGACCACAGAACAAAAGAAGCAAGATGTCTTCCCCTCCAAAGAATAATCAATCGCTATTACATAGAGAAAGTAATAAAGAACAAAATTCCAATGAATTTGAATTTCTCAAACCACAGTTTCCTATTAGGAAATCTGGAAATGTAAAAGTTAAAGAGAAATCGCAAACAAAATCAGCTACACCACTTGATACTACTATTGATACAGTCATATGCACAGCAAATGTACAAACACCCCAAATAAAACAGCCACAGTGTAATGATAACAATGAAGATGAACCAAAAGAAGACAATGAACAGCAAACTGATCTAACACAGCATTCAAATAGTGACGTCTCAATGAGGCCAAGCTTTATCAAAAGGAAGCTCTATACACAAAAGTTTGATCTGTTAGAAAGCAAAAATATGAGCAACGATAACCTTGTAAATAGCCCTCAAACCAATGTCTACAGTGCCATACAAAAAGAGAAAAACAGAGCAAGGAAATTAGTAACTAACCAGTCCTGCCTAAGTCGAGACGTCAGAGATGATAATCTTTTAGACTTAATACACAAAATTGTACCACCAGATCGCATGAATGTTACTAATGTGACAAACAAAAGTGAAATCGCGAATAGTTCAGCTAAAAATAAACCAAATGATAACTTGGATATGACATCTAGTCTTACTACATGCAACAATGACGATGGAAGTGATACATATACTGATGAAGAGATATTTAATTATGAACAATCAAAAAATCAACTGAATAATGAAAATAAGGAAACCAATGCTAAAAAAAAAGTAGTGGATGAGAAGAAATTGGCAAGTTCAAAAAACTCACCAAGTAAGAAAAAAATTCTAAACAAAAAGAAATCACCAATCAAAAACAAATTACCTAACAGTAAAAAATCACCAACAAAAAAGAATTCCCCAAGTAAAAGTAAATCACCAAGTAAGAAGAAACCACAATGCAGAATTTTAGTTGAAAAATTATCTAACAGTAAAGTACCAGAAACGGAGAAAATCAAGCTCATTTCTACTGAGGAAATAACAGGTAAGGAAATTTAATTAATTAATCAGACTAGAGGTTACGTGTGCCTAAGGGTCAGTTCACACCGAGACGCGACGCGACGTAGCGCGCACTTTGAAAGAAATATAGAACTTGCTTACTAGGCTAAAAGATACTGATTTCAGCGACAGCGACGAGCCCGATGGGTGTCGGTAGAGCGTCAGCAGTGCGCATCGGGCGCGCCCGATGTACGCCACGCCGCTTCTGTCTGATTTGCGCCTTACAGGGAGATAAATAATAGGCGTGTTTTTAATGCTCCAAAGTAAAAAGTCGAATGAAATATGAATAATTTATTTCCAGAATTAATTTCATACAATCATTATGAGTTGATACAATCGTTAGGGTCAGCGCACTCAGCGCACACCAAGAGCAGAGAGCAGAGCAGAGCATTTTCTGAGACTACTGAAAAATTAATCTTATGACTATTACTATACATTGCAAAATCGAGCATGCCGACTGCATGTTCGAGTATGCGTTCTGCATGCGCGAGCGCGCTCGAGCAGCCGCGCGCCGCTCGCACCATTCAGTCAGTGTTAAAATAAAACATTTCAAACGAAACGGAGATATCATTAAAAATGTTGTCTTTGTGAAGCCCTAGATGACCCTTCAAACTATTTTATTAACTACTGTTTACAGTGAGAACGTTAAGTTTTTCTACGCATTTTTGCGGAAAACGGCCACTTTTGGCAAAAATGCGTAGAAAAGCGTAACGTACCGTTCTCACTTTACACTGCAAACAGGTTTTACAAAGATAAATTTTAAATGGTATCTCCGTTTCCTTTGAACTACACTAAACCCCCGAAATTTCATGTATGGCCTTAAAAGTTATTGCTTGGGAAAGAATATCCCATTCAAGAAATGGGAAAAACAACCAACGCTGGGCATCCAGACCATTTTAACAGAACAGAGCTTGCTTGCGCATGGTCGAGCATGCCGGCTGCATGCTCGAGCAGATAAAAATTTGTCGACCATGCGCGAGCATTTTGCAGTTAGGTCTGCGCTGACCCTTACGAGACAAAACAGTTGCCTAATACGGTTGTGTTCTTGTTCCTGCGTCGTGATTAGCTGTCGCGGCGCGCCACTGCTCCTGTGTCCAACCACGTTATCGTAGGATAGGGCATCGCACGTGAAGCGAATGATCTTAATTTTTTTTGGTAGATCTCGTGCCTAAATGCTTTACAATAATATCAAACCAGAGGAGGGATGAGCGTCTTTTTAGACTCCTATTTGCACCCCCCTTTTTCGCCAAAAATAACGGGTCGATTTTGGGACGCGAGATAGCAAGATAAGGGGCCTCGCTGGTGCGACGTCGCCCACGTCTATTATATCCTACTTTTTCATTATTTTAATTTTAATGTCGTTCGTTTTTTTCCAGATAAAAACAGAAGAAATGTGTATAAGTGTGTCAAATCATTCTGGGACACAGATTTTGAGAGTGATTTTGAATGTGGCCCTTCAGAAATTAAGGAAAACAATGCAAATCAAGGTGATATATTATTAATATATTTGATTTACTTTACTATAAATATAATACATTTATATTTAATAATATTGAAAAGATATATTCTTAGGGTAGTAAATAAATAAGGATGTAATGAAAAATGTATGGTAATACTTATGTTATGCTTTTCATTGCAGGTAATATAACTCAGAAAGTTACACATATTCAAAGTAACAAGACCCTTGACACAACACACTCAAAATTTAAATGGAACAGTAGCAGTTCAAAACTTGTAACATTAAAATCACATAATTTTTCAAGCCAAGTAAAGGCAGTCAACAATTTTAATAAAAATTTCACTAAAACGAAGACTGGCAAAAAAGAACAACCAGCCAAGTCTGTTAAAACGACAGAAAAAACAAAGAAACCTTCTAAAAATATTGTTTTAGATACATACAATTCTACTGTCAGTGATAATACTCAGAACGAAACAGTTATCCACGCCAACAATAAAACATGTGCACCTCCTGCAAAGAAAAACGAAAATACAAAGAAAAATGATATTCCTAAATCTCAAATTCCAGATAATAATAAATCAAAAACAGCAAGTACACCACCCACAAAATCAAAATTAAAAACAGCAAACAAAGGTAAAACACAGGCCAAGGATGTTGTTAAAAAAATAACTCCTAAAAGATCTGCTCCAAGTCCAAAAGAATTCACATGTTGCAAAGAACCTGTGAACAAGAAAAGCAAAAAGGAAACTAAATCAAAAGCTAAAAACAACAAAACTGTTTTAGAAAATTATAACTCTACTTTAAGTGACAACACTTTGGACGAAATTATCAAAAAAGGCAATAGAACTCGTGCGTTAAGAGCTACGAGGATTACAAAGATTGAAAATTCTATATTAGACGATTTACGACGAGACGACAGTCAAATGTTGAATATGACACTAAGACCAAGAAAGGGCAAAAATGATAAAACCAAAGTGTCTACAAGAGCAGAAGAGAAAGCAAGAAATACTTCAAAAAATTCTCAAACCAAAGATACGCAAGCAAGACAAAATAAAGCATCAGTTACCCCTGTCAAAGGCCAGAACAACATTTCGAAGAATTCGGGCAAACATTCACCTAGAACAAATAACAAGGTGAAATCGACTCCAAAACGTGCTGTTAAACGTAAATAAATTGATATTAGACAAGTAATTGTCAAATAAACAATTTATAAATAATCTACTAAGCATTGAACGTTGTCAAACAGCCATTTTCTACCGCAACTTTATGCAAATACTTTATCCGTGGACGCGCACTTAGAGCGTTTTCACAGATGTCGCAGCGGTGCCGCAAGCTGGTATTTGGTTGCATTTGTACTGACCTTTAGTTAGTCATTCATTTCACATCATGCGGGAAAATACTTGAGCACTTTTTAAGTGGTAATTAAATATTAACCTTATTCCATTCAGTCAAAGTTGAAAATAGAATGCAATATTAAACTTATCTCGAGAACTTTTTAGTGGTAACTCCGCTCCGCAGCCTCGCTCCGCTTCGGTGGACCAGCAGCCTAATATTGTATTTCTTGAATACTAGCCGTTTAAGTATGATTCGGAGGTGATGTAATTGGAACTTCGCAATCTTTTTCTATCGAGAAAATTTTAAGCAATCGTGCTTTTGAAACATAATGACTAAAGTTAGTCCTGAACTTTGCTGTTGTGTTTTTATTTCAAAGTGTTTCAATATTGATAATATTTAAGATCACTCTTAATACTATCAGGGTCATACGCGCTCACATTATACGCGCTCGCTGCATTTAGTACCTGGAGCAGGCCTGTGTCACTCCCCGTTTAGGTATCGAAAATGTACCTACATTATTACTATGCGCGCAGGCGGCCCCTCCGGGTGGTAAATTCAGTTATACGAATCGTTTGTCCAGAGTAATAAGAATATAATTGGCTTGCAATGAATGTCTAGGTATCTATACGAAAAGGTGCTGAGTTCTGACGTGAACTAAATTAAACCATATCGCTAGCCACATTGAGTAGATATTTCTTTGAATTTCTTTGCAGTGAAATTTCTGTACGTTAGTATTATTTATTCTGTGCCTTGAGTACTTTGAGAATTTTTATATATGTACTTACCTACTTGCTTTCTATTCTGTGGGTAGACGGTCTTAATAGTAGATTCAATTGAAATAAATTACTATCATACAATTTTGGTCCTCATAATTAGGACCATGAAAAGTGCCACGTTTTACAATTATGACTTGAAATTCTGATTTTAATAAGTTTATTTACTTTTCGTGTATACTTTATTATTTAGGATGTAAATAGTGTGTTTGAAATGGGAGTCTATGTGCGTTTATGTGTGATTGTTTCGTGACATCGTTTATTTTTAAATGTAGGTTTATAATGAATTTGTTATTATGGCGGAAAAATTACATCCTTTTTACTAACAGTGTGTTTTAAAATTAGGAAATTAAGGTTTTGTAAACTTTTTACCACTTAACTGCCCTTACAGTTAAGTAACTGTAAGGGCGCACGCTACGTTACTAGTACATTACGTGACGTATCGGCGTATCGCAGTTACACTATACGTTCAAGAGCGAGGGGCCCACATATATAGTATACAGGGTGTAACAAAATATACTAAAACTATTTGAAGAGTGGATTCAGTCCATGATAATGAACAACTTTCCTAAAGGATCATACAGGATGGATTTGAAATCGTTGGCATCCTTTTAAATTTCCACTATACCCATGATACAAAGTAATTTGAGACTAATCGAACGTCAATCAAAAGTTGTCATTTTCATATTTAAAACCTCTAAACATGCGTTAGACTCCTTAATAAGACACCATTACTGCAATTATAAATAAAAAAACTAATCGTCATAAAACTCACGAAAAACAAATTCATTATAATAGTATTAATTTAATCGCGTCGTCGTAGATTCCGTAGCACAGAATTAACTGCTATTTTAAATCGGTCACGTGACATCGCCTTTCTCCACTCGACTTTAAACCTTACCCACGCAACTTAAAGTCTGTTTTTGTATGCCGGCCGCCCGCGCCACAGCTGGTGAGTGTACCTACCAGAACATAGCACTCTCGTGAGCGCGACACGTGATGTTTTGATAGTTTATTTTTTTTACTTTTTGATACTTTTTAAGTACTGCATTAATTGCAGTATAAATAACCTTTAAGTGAGTATGTTAACAAGTTAAATTAATGCCAATGGTTTCAAATGCACCCTGTATATCTAAATATAAAAATAATTTTTGGCCTCCCATATACGTTGGACCGATCAGCTGATCCTGGCTGGAGACATAGCCCAAAACCGGACTATCTGGAACAATTTACTTAACCTGGCCCAAGCCCACCCGCAGCTGTAGAGCCTTAGATGATGATGATGATCAGGTGATCCGAGATTGCATGAAAAGCCAAAAAATATTTTTCATATTTCGATAAGTAATATGTTTTTTTGGGAAAAGTTGTTCAGTCACCCTTAAAATATTTTTAGTATATTTGGTTAGACGTTGTAATACTAGTAGTTAAAGATTTGACACCGAGGACCGGACGTAAAAGAAACCAGAAGCGTGTCTCTATACTCCCGAGTTCCCGACCATGAAATAATGCTCGGTGAAATAGACAAAACACTGCACCCTTTTCTATTTCCTCTTATAGTAATCGCTATAAGACTATATCGCTCTAACAAAGCATGTCAGGTCAGGCCCCTGAATGGACTAGATCTCTCTTGCACGCATGTTTCGCGACTGAGAAGGTCCGTACGTGACGCGTCGCGTACAGGAGTGACATTTTTGAAACGCGAAACTAAACTGACTCCGCGTTTTAAAAATGGGTCCGACGGACGCATGGCGCAATGTACGCAAATGATTAACGTTTCGTTTGTTTGAATTTTTATAAGTAAGCTCAAGTTTAGTAGTATGTTATGGGTCCATAATTTTTTTCAATTGCTTTAACATACATATAATTTGTCCGTAATAATGACGTAATATAATTGTCTTAACTAATATTTTAAGCTTATCAGGGTTTTGTCCTACGCCTACTTAAAATTTCTAGTTAAGATGATACATGGAGTCCAGTGCTGTGCTGTCCCCATTTGAAATAAATTATGTGAAAGGAAACGGAGATATTATTTAAAATTTTGTTTTAGTAAGCCCTAGATAACCCTTCAAACTATTTTATAAACTACTGTTTACAGTTTAAAGTGAGAACGTTAAGCTTTAGTTTGCATTTTTGCCAAAAGTGGCCGTTTTCCGCAAAAATGCAAACTAAAGCTTAACGTTCTCACTTTAAACTAGTGTCCGACCGAAACTGGTTTTTACGACCGAAACCGAAACTGAAACTGAATTTCGATAAAGGTCTCAGTTTCGGCCGAAACCGAAACTTCCTTACAAGGATCATGTTTTGAGGAAAAAATTAAGAAAACGTTATTATAAATGTTTACTGCCTACTCTTATGCTATATCACGTGATAAAACTTACCAAACTTAAAATAAATCACACGAAAACTCACAACAAACAAAACGAACTACAAACACAAGCCAGTCACGATATGATTAGGCACGTGGACGCGGCAAAATGTCTTCGTCGCTACACGCTTGGACGGACTTTACCGCGCCGAACAGGACCGAGCCCAGCCCGAGAACTCCCCCGAATGCAGTTTCGGTTTCGGTCGTAGTTTCGGCAGGTTTGCCGCCGAAACCCGTTTTTTTGCCGAAACTCAACCGAAACCGAACATTAGGTCGGACACTACTTTAAACTGTGAATAGTAAAATAGTTTAAAGGGTTATCTAGGGCAATGGGGGCAGCACTGGACTCCATGTATCATCTTAAGGATTTTGGATTTATAATTTGATCAAATAAAACAGTGTGGCAGGCAGTGCCGTCACATTTTTAACCCTTTAACCGCGAACGGCGGATTAATCCGACAAACATTTTCGTGCCTATTTCGCGAGCGTCGGATTCATCCGACCAAAAACTATGGATATTCACAATTCCTCGCGCTGGGAGCACGACAACTGGTATAAAGTCTCGCGGTGAAAGAGTTAAATATCACAAAAAATAACCATATTACCTTTGCCCAAAGTACAAATTCGATTAAGGCCGTCCATAAATTTTCCGGGGTCCAGTGCTGCCCCCATTTTAAATAAATCATTTCAAAGAAAACGGAGACATCATTTAAAATTTTGCTACTACCAAGTCCTAGATAACTCTTCAAAGTATTTTATGAACTACTGTTTACAGTTTATAATAAGAACGTTAAGCTTTACTACGCACATAAGCCAAAAGTGGCCGTTTTTCGCAAATGTGCGTAGTAAAGCGTAACGTTCTCATTATAAACTGTAAAGAGTAGTTCACAAAATAGTTTGAAGGGTTATTTAGGATTTGGTAGTAGCAAAATTTTAAATGATGTCTCCGTTTTCTTTCAAATGATTTATTTCAAATGGGGGCAGCACTGGACCCCGGAAAATTCAGGTACGGCCTTAATGGAAATACAGTGGACGTCTAGTCTACTGCCATCGCGATGCGATAAGTAGTAGTTTGATGGTAATTTAGTACTAAAGGCAATGGTTTTACAGTTAATTTTAAATAACTGCACCAAAGATATGATGCTTCCAAGTCACACCGCAGAGGTTCAGTGCATTTATCTTGTTATGTACCCACCTAATGTACAATAAACACAATAAGAAATATCATTTGTTAGTTTTATAACACCTTCATAGCAAATTAGTTAAATCCCTAACCTAAACACACCACACAATACATTGTTTTGTTTCATAGTTTATAGGGAGAACAAAGTAAAAAGATAATGCCTATTTAATATATCTGTTACTGTAAAAGCCAGAACTACGGTCAATCCAAAGATTTTCTAGTAAAAACTAAGATCTACCAACTCTTAAGGCCGTACCTGAATTTTCCGGGGTCCAGTGCTGCCTCTATTTAAAATAAATAATTTCAAAGAAAACGAAGACATTATTTAAAATTTTGCTACTATCAATTCCTAGATAACCCTTCAAAGTATTTTATGAACTAATGTTTACAGTTTAAGGTGACGTGGGTTCACAATTTGCAAAACCGTGCGTGTTTATGAAAAATCACTGTTATTAAACTACTACAGTTTATTCCTCAAAAAAATTACATTAAAATCTTAAGGATTTTCTACAGACATCCACAATAGCCAAAACACGATTGAGCATTTTGGGCTCGATAGAAAAAAATCACAAACATACCTCTAAATTTGCCTTTATAATACGTATATACCAAAAAATGTATTATCTAAATATCTATCCGTTTTGGCTACAGACAAAAATATAAATATGATGCAAAAAATAATAATAAATAAAACCCTGCGAAATATCGTCGAGCACGGCTCCGACTCTTCCTTCGCTCTCGACGAATATTTCACTGTGTTTTATTTATTATTTTTTTGTATGATATTAATAATTTTTTTGTAGCCAAAACGGATAGATATTTAGATAATACATTTATTGGTATAACTTTCATTTAAAAAGGTGATTGTATAAAATAGTAATACGTATTATAAAGGCAAATTTAGAGGTATGTTTGTCATTTTTTTCTATCAAGCCAAAAATGCTCAATCGTGTTTTGGCTATTGTGGGGGTCTGTAGAAAATCCTTAAAATTTTTATATGAATTTTTTGAGGAATAAACTTTAGTAGTTTAATAACAGTGATATTTCAAAAACACGCACAGTATTGCAAGTTGTGAACCCACGTCGCCTTAAAGTGAGAACGTTAAGCTTTACTACGCACATTTGCGAAAAACGGCCACTTTTGGCAAATGTGCGTAGTAAAGCTTAGCGTTCTCATTATAAACTGTAAAAGTTCATAAAATACTTTGAAGGGCTATCTAGGACTTGATAGTTGCAAAATTTTAAATGATGTCTCCGTTTTCTTTGAAATGATTTATTTTAAATGGGGGCAGCACTGGACCTCGGAAAATTCAGGTACGGCCTTTAGTCTGAACAGTTTAGCGGTTCGAACTTTTGGTAAATTGGAACACTTGGTAAATCTTAGGATTTACTGATGTAAGCCTTTGATAAGGCACGGTAAATGTTGGAAAAGACTTGTCATAACGTATTCGGTGCATCGTCTCGTTCTCGTGGGCTGCAACCCCCGCAACCCGCATTGTCTCCATATTTTATAAAGATAAAGAATCTTCGAGAAGTTGTCGTTGACTGGAGGACAAGGATTCTAAAAATGTAAATGTCTCAAAAAATGCTTGTCGAAGAAATGCACTTGTATCACATACACATCAGGACTACTTTTTAATTCTAAATGCCACATTAGCACTCCGTCACAGGCCGGAAACTCCTAAGGTACGCGCAATATGCGTCACCCAGGCGTCCCCGCACCTCTCCCCCGTTTTCGCCTCGATTTCTCACGTTGGCCGTCAAGAACCGGGGGAGAGGTGCGGGTGCGGGGAACGGGGGCGTATATTGCGCGTACCTTAGAAGAGTCCCTTCTGTTTACTCTTACTGTATTCTGTGACTCCGTGTAAAAGTAACATGTTTTTTACCCTACCTATTAATTATAATAAATTGTCTTTTTTTTCTTAAAAATTAAATAAAACAATTGTTGTCTTTTTTCAATTTGTTTGTTAAGGCCCCGCCAGTTCAGAGCCAAGAAAACTGTGAGTGTTTTAAAAAAATCACTGTTATTAAACTACGTTAATTCCTCAAAAAATTTACATAAGCATTTAAGGCTTTTCTACAGACACCCACAATATCCAAAACACGATTGAGCATTTTTGGTTCGATAGAAAAAAAATCACAAACATACCTCTAATTTGCCTTTATAATACATATGTATTACTATTTTATACAATCACCTTTTTATATGAAATTATACCAAAAAATGTGTTATCTAAATATATATCCGTTTTGGCTACAGTAAAAATTATAAATATAATAAAAAAATAGTAATAAATAAAACACAATGAAATATTCGTCAAGCGCAAAGAAAGGCCCGGAGCCGTGCTCGACGATATTTCGCAGTGTATTATTTATTATTTTTTTTGTATTATATATATATTTTTTTTGTAAGAAGAGCCAAAAATGCTCAATCGTGTTTTGGCTATTGTGGGTATCTGTAGAAAATCCTTAAGATTTTTATGTAATTTTTTTAAGGAATAAACTAGTAGTTTAATTACAGTGATTTTTTAAAAACACTCACTGTTTTTTTAGTTCTGAACTGGCGGGGCCTTAAGATTTTTATGTAAATTTTTTGAGGAATAAACTGTAGTAGTTTAATAACAGTGATTTTTCAAAAACACGCACGGTATTGCAAATTGTGAACCCACGTCGCCTTAAATAACAAACCAATTTGTTTGTAACAAGTAACTTTTTACCTACTAAGTACCTAAGTAATAATAATTTTCTTTTTTCAATTTATTTGTTAAAAACCAAGTATTAAGAAAAATACTGATTCAGTTAGATTGACCACCGTAATTGTCTGTAAGAAGATAATTTTTCTAAATAAAAATACCAAATGAAAATAATGTAAAATAGGTAAGGATTTAACTAATTAGTTAAATAATTACTTACTCTCATTTGATACCTACGTAAAAATATGTAAGTTTTGACTAATCGTTAACCCTTCAACTGCGAACGTCGGACTAATCCGACAAACATTTTCGTGCCCATTTCGCGAGAGTAGGATTTATCCGACCAAAAACTATGGGTATTCACAATTCCTTACGCTGAGAGCACGACAAATGATATAAAGTCTCGCGGTAAAAGGGTTAATTGAAATAAATTATTAAGAATTAGTCATTGTTTTATTCTCAAAGCCGTCAGTGGTAACACCTAGCATGTACTAAATTCTAATGGTAAAAGCCCGAAAAAGTCCCGTTTTTATAAATCCTTACATTTACCAACTTATGTCGGTAAATCCTAAGATTTACTGGTAAAACCTAAAATTGACTAATATACGGGCTTTTGCAGAGTATAATTGCTTTCTTGCACTTGCATCTGTTTGCAGGTAGAAAGTCCCATCAAAATGACCTGTCTTTTAGAGAATCTTATTTTTTAGTTATAATAAGTAACTAGCTTTTCGGGCGTTGCGCGGTCTGCAAGCAGCCCGCGGTTTTTCATGCAGCTGTTGAAGTTGGTTGGAATCTTATTTCCAGTTGAGAGAATAGGTAAGGTGCTAGTCAGTATAAAAAAAAAAAGTATACGGGCCGCCATCTTGAAATCAAATTTTGTGTTTGCAATTTTGAGTTCCGCGGGGTGCTTTACCCCAGCATACAAAATTTCAGACCCCTTCGATGTTCCAGGAGGACGTAATGAACGAATAAAGTTTAAAAAATTAAAATACAGACGCCATCTTGGATTCCAAAAAAAAATTCAGATTTGGTTTTCGCGATCCAAAATCCCTTGCATACTGAATTTCAGTCAAATCGGAAGCAGTCGACTGTTGGGCGGCCATCTTGGAAAATTAAAAAAAAAACGCCCTTTTCGTTTCCAATTAAAAGAAAATTATATAAAATTAACGAAAAGGGGAGGCTTTTTCCCAACTATGGGACATAAATGGCTATTAAAAAAAAAGTAATACCCTATTGTACCTTTTTTATATTTTTTTGAAAAATACTTGCACGCGCCTGGCAATATCAAAGCCCCGACTAAATCGTCTGGCTTATTGATTTTTTTATTCTTTAAACATAAAACCACAAAATATAAAAAATGCATGTTGCCTCAAATACATTTTTGAAAAAAAAAAAAAAAAAACTTGAAAATGTTGCTTTAGCCCCGATACTCACCACCAGCCAGGTCTGCAGTTCCTTGTTGGGGTATAATAGGAGAGGTATGTGACAAGTTTTCAACTTGCCTCAAATACCTACCCAAAAATTCGTGCCAGCTCTCGGACCATAAGATTGCAGTCCACACATAAAATTAGTATCTACCTACCACTTGTTATAACACGTTCCACCCCGTCTGGAGCCGCCTTTGGTTTGGACTAAGTTCGGTTTGAACTAGGTTTGGTAACCCTACTATTTATAGTATCCTACTATTTTAGGTGTCTACTTTTTGGAAATATATTTTAGTAGGCGAAACTAGTCGTCGCTAAAATCATAGCACTTTAATTTTATTTAAAAAAAAAACAATTTTCAAGACAGGAAAATGGTCAGTGATGGTGATGATGATCGCCTCAGTGATAAGGATTAGAATGGTCTCTCAACATCACCAAAAGGAACCAAAAAAAAAGCAGTGGCTTCAGAAATATAAAATCGAATAAGAGTCTAAATAGGACTGTATGAAATAATATATATTATATTTTTTTAATATACCTACTTACTACCTATATTTTATACGCGAATAAAAAGGCATATTTTAATAAAGTTAATATTTATTTGATAAGACATTCACAATCTGAAATCCAGAGGCAATTAATATCTCCTGTTAAGGCAATTTATGAATGCTAAAGTAAATAAATTAATTATCTATTTTATCTTAACCAGCGGATAACATCATTCCTGCCAACAAGTCGTTATTATTAGTCCTTCGATTATATATGCTAAGGATCCGATCTACGAGTAAACAATAAAAATAATCTGTAATTAGTTATTCTCCCTACAGTTAGTATAGTGCAAACATTGTCAAGTCTTGTATTTGTTTAACCTAAATCATGGTCATGTAAAATATCACACTACATGGAACTGATCACCAACTTCAAATTTAACGATAACTCGCCATGTGACGAGCACATTCAGATCTCAAAAACACTCATACTCCGAAATGCCAATTTAGTACCAAATATTTCCATTCATATGCGATATTATAACAGAATTAAACAATTAACAGTAAACATCTTCCAATATTTTAACAACCTATTAAATGCACGTTTGATTAGGCGTCAGTGACCCGAAAATGAAACGTTTCAAGACATGATTAGCACTCTCTCTTGCACCTCATTACTTGCACACGACACAACATGGCATACAATCAACAGTACAGCATGAGACTGTTACTGCAGATCGTATGCCATGTTGTGTCGTGTGTAGGCAGCTTAAGACACGGGTTATTCCACTGCAACATACAGGTTTAGAAAATAATCAGTCAAGAAATTAGTCCAAAAATAATTATGATTGTACTTAGGTATGACACAGCCATGTAATAATAGCTTCGATGATCTTTATACAAACAATCGCACATAATATTTATTTATATGAAGCATCTAAATTATTTTTTAATACATTTTAAATTTTGAATAATTCATTCAGCCATATTGGGGCCACAGCTGTGATTAACTTAAATGCGTTGAGTGACGACTCATTGGCTGTGAAATACTAAGCACTCGATACTGTCGATTGTAAGCAAGAAAATTTCGAGATATAATGTACAAAGAGCACTATGATACGCGTAGATGTTACATTTTTATTCAATATTCGTCCTCTTCGGGCGGTGGGTTGTCGCCGTCTAATTCTTCTGGAGGCGCGAATCCGTCCTGTAAAGGAAATAAAACTTAACATCTGAGGCTTGAAACCACGTGCAGAGGACGCCCAGGACGGGTTTAGTGCGTCTCTTTCAAACTGTACGAGCGACAGAGACACGTGACTCGCGATGGTTCAAGGCTCGGATACCAGGTTAAAATATTTAACCAGCTCATTAGTAACGCCATACATTTTAAAAAGAGCAGTAACATATCGATTCGATATTATTTGGGTTCTGATCAAAGAACTAATAATAAGTGTTTTCGTTTGCGAAACCAGGTTAATTTCGTTCGGATCGCCTTCGCCTATATCTTCCTTGCTTTATAAAGTAAGTTCACTTCAACTTGTCTTGAAAGGTGACGGGAAGCCCCGCCCCCAAATCGTTTGAAATTAACCTGGTTAATCCCGGCGAATATAACGCTCGCGTATCGATTCCGCTCCTAGCGAGTTTTCGCGAAAAACCTGGTTGGGGATGTTAATATATTTTTCGAACCGTTGGGAACGGTTCGAAAAATATCAGCTCTGCCCTGCGACGGTTTCAGCTATCTCTATCGCACGTAGGGTTTGTGACAGAGATGGACTGAACCCGTCTGGGGCGTCCACTTCACGTAGTTTCAAGCCTGATACATCTTCAAATTACTCATGAAAAGTCTTTATTCAAAAGCTTTTGTAACTATTTAAATTTTTATCATTTTCATATATTTTTCAAATCAGTTAAATTCCGTAATAGCTCGTGTCTGGTATTGCTGTGAGGCTGTAAACTATCAAATTATTAGTTTTTTTTTGCATAAACCAGAGCTGCAAGCTCCTTAATACATGAATTTTGCGGGGTCCAGTGCTGCCCCCATTTGAAATAAATCATTTCAAAGGAAACGGAGATATCATTAATTTTTTTTGTGAAGCTTTAGATAACCCTTCACACTATTTTATGAACTACTGTTTACAGCATCGACTATACAACCGACTAGACGCCTAATATTTTAATTTCTACAACCAAACAATTCAGACAAAACGTTGAGGGATGTGGGTCGGGGGAATGTTAGAAATTCCAGCGCTGATTGGTTAGTTCAAGGTCGGGGCGAGTACTAAATCATAACTAGTGATGGGAACTCATAGATAATAGTTTATATTATACTCATCGGATCGCATAAAACACAAAGCATTTCTATGAATCCTATTTAATAGAAATAAAACGATTATGTAAAAAACATTAACGACAAAGGTTTCGCACGAACTTAGTTTCATAAAAGTTGACGCAAATTAAATAACAAATTGTGATCTGAAGAGAATCTGAGAATGAATAAAATAAAGTTATTGTATTATACAAGACGTTTTAAAATTAAGTACAAGTACTTTAAAAGACATACAGACATACAGACTCACACCACATTTAGACTCTCTGTATAACCCAAAGGTTGACTGGTAGACAACGCTTTTAGCGTTAAGTTCGCCTATTGTTCTGTACAATTTGTATTTGATGGACAATAAAGATTAAAATATAAATAAATTAATAATACAGTACAGACATACAGACATACGAACATACAGACATACGAGACATACAATCATAATTCACGCGAGCGAAGCCGCGGTTTATGGCTAGTATATAATACATGCAACACTCATTAATATGTTTAACTTTATAATATCATTGACATTCATAATTTTATAATTTATCATTGAGTAGTTAAGTGGTACAACACTACCTTACACGTGCCAATAGTTTAAGAACGGGACAGCAATAATTATATAAATTGAAAAGAAAGGGATGCATAGAAAAAAGACATCAACGTAACCTGCTTTCCTACCACTGAACATGCAAAAATAACCAGCATAGTTTGAGCTCTAAACAAATTTATCCTAAAAAATAAAATATTAAAAGTGGCTTACCTGTGGAATGTTATGCCATATTTTTTGAAACTAGATTTTTGGCTACATTTTCCGCACCACTTAACAGAACATGGAGCCATTTTACTTCAATAGTTTGTTTTAATTTAAAGTATTTTTTTATAATCGCACGCAATGTGTACGGGTCACGGAAGTGGTCGGTACTAAGGTAGATATCCTGCTTGGCGTCTTAAGTCAGACGTATTAGTCTGACGTGTTGTCTGAAATCGTTCGCCCTGCATGCGGAGTCTAGTAGATGTGTAGTCGAAGGTTTACAGTTTAAAGTAAGAACACGTGAAGCTTTTCTTCGCACATTTGTAAAAAACGGCCACTTTTGGCAAATGTGCAAAGAAAAAGCTTCACTTTCTCACTTTAATGTCATACATTAGTTTTCCGGAGTCCAGTGCTGGCATTTGAAATAAATTATTTAAAAAGAATCTGATATATTCTTTAAAATTTTGTCTAGTTGGCCCTAGATAACTCTTCAAACTATCATAGGAACTAATGTTTACAGTTTGAAGCGAGAACGTGACGCTTTTCTTTGCACATTCGCGAAAACGGCCACTTTTGGCAAATGAGCGAAGAAAAGCTTCACGTTCTCACTTTAAACTGTAAAAAGTAGTTCATAAAATAGTTTAAAGGGCTTCACAAAGACAACATTTTAAATCATATCTTCGTTTCCTTTGAAATGATTTATTTCAAATGGGGCAGCACTGGACCCCGGAAAATTCATGTTTTGCCTTAAACTGTAAACATTAGTTCATAAAATGGGCGCTGCACTGGACCCCGAAAAATTCATGTATCCCCTTAAGGATGGAATGCTAGTGTATATATGAAAATTCAGTCTATGCGCAGTTATTATGGTTCACTTTACTAAAAATTCTAAGTTAAAAATAATAAATGGTAAACAAACTAAAAGATAACACACCATACCAACCTCAGTTGCATATAAAATATCCAATATCTTCTGCACAATTGGACCATTCTGTTGTTCCTCCATCTCCTGACAAATCACTTCTATGTCCCGCAGTTTGCCAAAGTAGAAGTCCCTCTCTTTCTCGAGGCCGTCCACCGTTGCTTTTAGCTCATTTACCTGTTCCATACAAAATAAAGTATCTTCAATAATGTTACGGTTTTACCAATTTATATTTTTATCTCCTTAACCTTAAGGGTTGGATCTCATCTATCAGCACGGAACAGCACTTTCCTATGCTGCTATTCTTTTCTATCGCTCAGAACAGTAATTTGCTAGAGCGAGAGAGAGCGTCGGAACGCTGCAGCACGGCCGGTACTAAAGCGTTCCGTCGCTCTGTCTCACAGACCGTTTAGAAAAAGATAGCAGCATAGAAAAGTTCTGTTTCGTGCTGATAGATGAGATCCAACCCTTACTTGTTTACACGAAGCCGATGGCGACGTTACTAAATGGATTGACAGCCTTCCATTCACCCTCTTAACTTTGCTGCACATTATAAAAACCATTCGCAAATAATAATGTTTACCCGACTACGCAAAGATAAAAGGAGGATTATGTGTTTCGCCGCTATTTGTATGTCTAATCTTCTATAATGTCCATGGTATATTGACAAATGAGGTATCGTTGGGAGCGCCTTGGCTGCCCCCAGATTAAAGGCTATGTGACGTAGTTATTACTAAATCAAATATGGCGCCATTTATAGGATCTAAATGAATGAACTAAAAAAAATATAATTTAAATCATGCTGTTGGGTATCAAATGAAAGGGTTTAATTAGCACAAATTTAAAAAATATATACATTATTGACTGTTACTTCCTGCTAAGCTTGCATTAACTGGATAAACATAGGTACTTTTTAATAAGAATTTTCGTATAGTCGGGTTTTAGTTTTTTAGGATCTTGATCTTGTATTAGATCTAACACAAAAACATGTAAAGGACCATCTTATAGCTTTTTAGGGCCGCGAGTAACAGAGCGGGAATGTAGCCGCATCGCCGATTCCGCGGCATACCCACGCTTTCTCGCTCTAGCAAATGACGGTTCTGAGCGACAGAAAAGGATAACAGCAAAGGAAAGTGCTGTTCCATGCGGCCAGATGTAGAACCTACATCTGACCACAAGAGAAAAGAACAAGGAAACAAACCTGATGGTTAAGGTCGTCCAAAAGTTTTGAGTCTCCTTTCGCACTCTGGTTTAACCTTGACAGGTTGACAGGTGGAGATCGAATTGTGTTGTTTGCCTTCCCAACTGTGTAAAGAAAAATAAAATTTTAAGATTGTTTCATGGAAAGAATATCAATTGATCTACTTGTCCCCCTTAATAGGCACTTTGCATAAGGAGTGCTATTTTTTTTTTAATTGAGTCACATTACGAATGGTCGTACACAAAGGATTTGCACGAGTGGTCTTGACCACTAGTAATTTTGACATTTGTAGCATAAAAACCGTTTCACGCTGCTTTTTCAATTTATGTTGAAATTTTTAGAAAACCATTGACAACTTTTCTGCATAAAACAATATTACTTATCACCGATACGACTTTTTAAATAATACGATGCAAGGCGCGGGAACGCAAGTGGTGAGTTGGAAAACTACGTTTTGCGTTTCGCTAGCTCCCTCAATGAAAAATAGCACTTGTCTTTAACGTTAATAGCAAAATATTCGTCGATGTAAAATTAAAAAAGGGTTTTACACTTTTCTACATACAGCATGGAGGTCATAAAGGATTTTTGTATACATTTTAATGGTTTGTGTAAAAGTGCCCTATTAAGTTGATCAAGTCTCAAAAGCCAATACGAACATTATTTCATAGTTAAATAATAGTAGCAGCATCTACAACATTATTTTGCATTGCTTTCCTTGATGCAAATATCATAGCTTACGACATAGATAAAAATAATTTATACACTCATATGTTTACATAAATATTCTTATGGTTAGTCATGCAAATTATAAAGTTTCAAGTTATATTTATATATTATATAAAGCTTCAATTCAATACTATTATGAGACATTATCATGTCATATTTTGAGGAAGTTTTTTTACTAAGTAAGGTGTATAAAAATCCACAAATTGATATAAAAAAATAATTTTTTGTTTTTGATTTGTGATGGCACTTGTTTTCCCTAGTAATTTTAATAAAAAATTATACCGATACCAGTTATTTTTAAGTGTACCCTTATCGCAAGCAGGACAAATGTAATATTATTCACAACTGTGGATAATGTACATTATAATTATTTATACAAATGTGTTATCTACAATATGATACTAAACAAATGAATATAAATGCAATAACAATCTACATAATATAAGAAAATGATGAATATTGAATATAACATTTACATATGCAGTTATGGAAAATGTAATAATATTTTAAATATGCAATGGTTCCAATCTATCAACATATAATAGAATTAATTAATATGATTGTTGGCAAGCAAACTAATTAAAAGCGACATTAAACATGAATAGTAAAAAAACAAATAGTACTGGTTTGGGGTCTAGCGGCGACTTTAGCGATGGGCGCCGCGGGTTTCTTAGCGGTAGAGGTTGGGGCAGCAGCGGACCTCGGGGCCGACGAGCCCCCGTGCCCCATGGGCAGGCCTTCACGCTGAGCCATCGCGTCATATTCATTGCCTCCGTAGTTAGCATCAAAGAATTTCTTGAACCATTGCAAAAACTCAAAGTTATCTTGAAAGCGACCCTTCACCAGTCTGTCAATGGGTACTATCTACAAAAGAAAAAAATGGAAGATAAAATAAAAAGAATTGACAGTCTACAGTGCTGGCTACCTGCAGGGCTGACTCACCACACTAAGAAAGTATAAAGAAAAATTTATTGATCAAAGATACAGCCAAATGGGTTAATTTTGTTGGTTTCTTAGTGCGGCTAGTGAGTTTAGTGTGCAAGGTGGTTGCAGTGGATGCATACTGCCAGATTGAAGTACGGGAGCGGCTCGGCGAGGTCTGGGGGGGACCGGTGCAGCGCTGCACAGCGGCACGCCAATCTCACAAGCTCCCGACCCAATCATGAAGCCACCTCGAGCCTCGTACGCGTCATACTCGCGCCCATCATAGTTTGCATCAAAAAACTTTTTAAACCACTGTAAAAACTCAAAGTTATCTTGAAACCTCCCCTTTATCAACTTGTCCACTGGAATTACCTAAAATTATAATCAAATAATTATGTTTCTCCCTGAAATGAGTCTTTAATTAAGTATAATATACTGGTAAAAATGTGGGACTGACCTACATACTAATTAAAAGTAACATAATAAATGTGAAAGTGAAATATTAATATTGATGCTGCAATTAGCCAATCAAACTAGACAGTGTTTTTTTCCAAACAATTTGTTTAGACACATTTTTCTTATTATGATAAATTAATATTTCCCTGAACACACTACTACATCTTGCTCAATATTTCCAAGGTAAAGTGCAATATATTGTAGGTACCTTATCTACATTCATCTTTTTGAAACCAGCTTGTAATATTTTGAAGTTCTGTATATACTCGTGTTCTAGATTTGTCTTAAATTTGATCCGTTTCATTGGTACACTGCCTGGGAATAGCATGTCCATGAACTGACAGTACGCGGCTCCGGTGCACAGCTCCTCGATTTTGGCGAAGTTGGACTGAAGACAGTCGTTCACCCACGCCAACATATCGTGGCGCGACAGGTTGTCCGAAGTCACGTTCGTGGAATAAACGTTCACCGCCATCTCGATTTTAATATCCTAAAATCAAACAGCCGATGCTCAAGTTCCAATGGAATGTTAAAGAGACCGGCTTGTTACCGACAGCAATGCGGTTGAGAAAAGAAAGCCGATCTAAAAATAGGTCGTGCTATATTCTTACTTACAAACCACTATTATTTGAACATGTTATAAACTTATTCGCGAATACCGTCTACTCCACTCGCAACAGTGAAAGCTCTTGGCTGTCGTCGCGAAAAATAACAGTAAACGTTTTCAACGGCGGATGTGGTGATATGACAAGACAAGGCGACTACTAGGTGTTGCAGGAAACGTAGGTGTCGACAAACATTTTCCTGGCGATATATTAATAAAACTCTTACATACCTATAACAATGTTATCTTAAACTTTTGCTTTCTTGAATTTTGCACAAATAAAATAGGCAATTCTCGGAGCAACGCTAGATTTTTTTATCCGAAACACGGCTTTTTGGGCTTTTTCTTTTTATCATAGACAAGACAAACATTTTTTTCATCGTTCAATTCTGATAGTGCTTTCGTTATCGGTTAAAATCGATATAAAATTATCGGATAATTTTTCAGATAAAGTTAATTTGTCTATGATTTAGTTGTCAATGTCAAACTGTGCTCTTAGCAGTGTCACTTGTCACTATGTGCTGTTATTTTTGTATGTATGTCCTAACGGGAAAATAAAGTTGTCATCAATATTTAACTTGTTTTTGTTCGAAGATGTTGTCTAAAAATAAAATACCTTTAGTATGTAGATAAATAAAATTCATAATTATATCTCAGCTGAACACGCGCAGTGCCGAGTGCAAATTATAAATAAAATTATTTTGTTGTTTACAATTTTGTAACTGTGTACATATTCACTAGTACAAATTTCATCACTTACGTCTAATCATAAGTTTTGTGTACATACAGATTTTGCAATCAATTTTATTAAATCAAAATATAATCAAAATGCCTGTAACAACAGTACAAGAAGAACAGGTCACAGAGAGGAGTACACGTACTATGACTATAAGTGAATTACCCGGAAAACCGATTAGTGTTATTTTAGAATTGGCTCTATTTTTGACAATGATGGGTCTTACACTTTCAGGTATACTATACCCTTTTTACCAGAAAACTGTATGTTTCAAGTATTTACTTAATCAGTAAACGCATTTCGAAAATATTAATAATTGATAGATCTGGTTATTTAATCAAGGTCTATAATGTACATCTAATGTTTCACTATAAAAACCATGTTGGCCAAAGTTAAATAACCAATAAATTATTCATTATTCACAATGTACTCATCATAACAATAAAACACAACTTAACTTTTTTAATTTGTATTAACTTTTTTGGTAAAAAAAAAATGGATCTTTATCATCTCAGTACTTCTTCCGCCCCCTGACAGCTGAGCTTAAGGTTTATTTTGTTTACCAACAAAGAGAAGCCATCTCTTTGAATGAAAAAATTATGATTCATTTTTCTAAAATCTCATACTCAATATTGTTTCAGCAACTGCAATAAGCAACATAGTCCTGTACCGTACATGTGTGCACTCACTACACCACAGTGTGGAGGAATGCCAGCCATTCCTGTCTCCGGAAAGGACAAACGGGACAAAACATTTGGAAGAAGAAGTACAAAAATATGTAACATACATTAGTACTGTCAAGACGATCATTGAATCACTAGGACCTGCATTTTTGTCTCTTTTTCTGGGAGTGTGGTCTGATACTCATGGACGAAAACCTCTTATAGTTTGGCCATTATTTGGTAAGATTCTTTGATAATTTTTACTTTTTTATGCAAAATAAGTATTTTAGTTATGTATAATTTTGTTCCAATTCCTTAGATTTTATAACTAGATTAAATTTAACTATGACTAATAATGCCTATGAGTATACATGATACTTTGCTTATGACATAAAGTAAATAAATAAGTATACTAATGAATCTAGTGTTCATAGCTATATAGGTCATTCTACGATAACAGGTTTTGTTTGTGTATGGGATAGACAGCACAACAATTTTTTTTAAATTTTAATCTTATCATAGATAACTTTTATTGCAGCATTTTTGTTTTTTTGTGCATATTTGCAAGGTGACAAGTCATATTTATTTTTTATTCTTTTTTTAAAAGATCAGGGATAGAGACGTCCAGTCTCCACATAGATACTACAGTCTTTAAATTTTTAATTTTTTTTTCCAATTAAATTGACTAGGGGTGACAACATCTTAAGAACATCATACAAAATCACTGATGGCGGGATTAAAATGACTGCTAATCTTCTGTACTTCTCTTCTAATATTTCTTGAGAAAAAAACATTTTTTTGTTAAATTACAAATAATTTGACAAAAAAATGTTTTTATAAAGCCAATTATGAAGCCATTCTATCAATTTCGATTTTCGATTTCGATTTATCGATTTCGATCCCGAAAACGGGAAAGGGACAGGCTAGAGGAGAAACAATTTTCATGTTTGATATACGATTATAGCAAAATTTAAGTTATTTAAAAAAATTATATTGATTGCCCATATAGTAGATGTAATGTATTAGGAGATACTGATATTATTTATCTTAAATTTTCAAGAAATGTGTATGTATATGTCATTGCCATTGATTACCTTACATTGAGTACATCAACATAGAATGATCCATATGTGTAATAAATTAATAATCTACGAAATAAATTAATAAATTTTACAGATTAATCTAAAATAAGTTAAACTTGCGATAATAAAATATAATTAACGTTTTTGAAATAATTTTAAGTCATAAAAATATATATGTATATTATGTATACATCAGAGATGTATGGAAATAAAAGACTACAGATTTCCATTTTGATCTGCATATGCATCAGATGAATTTAATATGGCTTATCAATGTGTAGATAAAATTTTAGGTATAACCACGTCATCAATGCTGGCAGTAGTGTACAGCATGGTGGACCTAGGTCCCTGGTGGACCATAGTCATGGTTGCTCCAAGCTCCCTCACGGGGAGTATACGTCTCTTAGTCACTGGTGTTTTCTGCTTCTTAAGTGACACAACCACTCGAAAATCACGATCTTTAAGGTACTCTAAGTTTGGTGATGCTTAGTCTGCAGCATAATTATTATGGTTCAGTTGTAATATTTTCAAAGAATCCCTTCCTTTTCACCTCATTTAAAAGTTGACGACTTGATAATTGTGTCATGCTTGAAGGTGAAAGGTGATGAAGGGGGTATGTTGTAAATCATTGTCATGTTGCAAAGTTTAGAAAAAAAGCGGGGACAGGCGACTTGCTAACTTTCGAAAGACATGTGTAGGTTTTTGTTTCTCATGTGTGTTAGTGGCCAACAATGGTGTCAGGTTTTTTAAGCTGCCGAATTGCATCTGACGTAGCTTGACGACTGCGATACAATGATGACAGCTGGGATGGTCTGTGGCCAGGACCAACAGCTCTACGTACCTTCCAAAACATGGAGTAGCTCGAGAATTTTTTATGCCACGTGGTCACCCATCCTGGTGTGGACAACGCCCGGGTTGATTAGCTTGCGAAAGCCTACTATCAAAGCGTACTCCCACCGGGCGTGGTCTCCCACCGTGGTCCTAATAGGTGTGTATATTATTTGCAATGAAACAAGTTCAATTTCTAAATATCATAATAATACCTATAAGGAACCGTCGGCGACTAGTATCGCGAACTGTCGCCGACCAGTGTCCCGAACTGTCGCCGACCAGGGTCGCGAACTGTCGCTGACCAGAATTGCGAGCTGTCGCTCGTCTGTCTGACCCCTTAGTTAGGAACTTGTGTACTTATTGTGTGTGGCTTTAAGCTACTTTCATATGTGTATTAGTCGTCAGGACTGCATGGATGTTTATTCGTTTCAGCCACTATGAGTGCAGAAAGAGTGAAGAGATATCACGTCATTATCCCTAATGGGGCAGACAGAGCATTTTAGATTTTGCGATTCTAAGCAAAAAGAGCCGGCAGCAAGACTCAAAGGCCGCTTTAAGTTAGCGTGATTGTAGGCGAGAAGGTGGAAAAAAATTAAACAAAATAGTGATGGGTTGCTAGCCGCATTATTAACATAATTTACATTTTCACCCATTTCCTCGATCGGCTTCTACGATCTACACTAGAGGAGAAGCAGCTGGTACATTCTAAGTTCCTTTCTCCCAGACCAACAAGGAAGAAATAATTTAATCAATACTTATCATTTTCCTTTGCTGATGTGCAGACCAATAATTTTATATTTGTCGTACAATGTTGAGGCTAGGTAGGCCGAGATTTTGAGTTTTTAAAACCATTTGAGATGAGACATAGTAAATAGTCTTTTTAAAGTCTAAAAAAAAGATATGACCTAGTTAAGGATCTAATCTAGTCGAATTCGCTTTCACAATCTAATAAACTTTACTTGATGAAAAAAAAAACCAAAGTAACCCCTTTTTGAAATATTTTTTCAAGACTGACTAAACTACTGATATTTTACATAAAATTCTTGTGCTCAATTAAAGCCACTATAGACAAATTCGCTGAGTTCCCTTTTATTCATTTTAATCCCTTTTAAAAACCGATAAAATCTACATTCCGCGTCATTCTGCGTTCATTCCCCGCCTCCCGCGTCACAGTCAGATGAAATATGTAAAAGCATGCAGGGTGCTCTGTGGATCGCGCGTACCTCATCCCCCCCAAGTGTGGGACGACAGGGCCTCAAACTCTAGCTATAACAAAGGAAAGAAAGGCCCCTGCCTGCCTGAGACGATATTACCACTGAACCACAATTGCGTAGACTAAACACCCAGACCCCGCACGGCTTGGCGATTGAAGTTTGAACTCATCACATCAAATATCTTGCTTTTGTATATGTTACATAATGTCACTGATATGGTCCTAGCCATCTATTTGTTAACAGGTTATTGCTGCCTATGTGTAGTTTTTAATGGTAAAAAAAACATAGTTATTATATGTATATTAGTATATGATATCACGTTATCTTTAAATCCAAGGCCAAATGATTTTGCCGTTAAAAACGATTTCGGAATTCATCGCGAAATGACTAGTCCTATTTTTATCGGTATAACTTTTATCAGTTTTTTAAATAAAAGGCTACCCTTAAAAATTGCAACATTACATTATTAATTTTTTGAAATTTCATCTTTACTTTATAAATCTTTTGTTGAAAAATAATAAATTCTAAGTTCTAAAGAATCCCTATTAACTTTGTTTCATTTAAAGTTATTTTTATGGGGTTTTCTATAAAAAATGTCTTACAATCGGAATATCGAAATTATCAGGGCCAGTCAACGGTTGTCAGGGTTCCTTTTGTTGATGTACCTAAAGATAAAGTAAATAAGTACATAAGAATTAAAAAGGTCTATAAGGGTCTAAACGACCCTGTTCATGCAATTGTAATTTCTAGGTTTGACTTGGACGAGCATGTCCATCGTTGTGTTCGCCCTGTTGGAAAACCTGGGTCCCTGGTGGTACACCCTGTCAGTCATCCCAATCTCCATAACTGGTGGCTTCTCCGGGCTTTTTACCGGCGCGTTTTGTTACATCAGTGACGTCAGCACGTTCAAAAATAGTTCGCTTAGGTATGACTACGTTAGAAGCGATATCCAGTACAAATGTCTATGGTCACTTAAAATAACTAATAAACGCCAAATAATCTATAATATATATAAGCGAAAATCACTCACTCACTGAAGATTAAATTTGGCAGGAAGGTATATTGTGACTAGGAGACGTCCGCTAAGAAAGGATTTGTTGGAAATTCTATCCTTAAGGGGGTGAAATAGGGGTTGGCAGTTTGTATCAAACTTCGTAATTTTTAAAGTGAGACACATGAAATTTTTAATGTATTTTAGTAGTTAGTAGAGAATAATAATGCATTTATTCGATTTTGAAAATTACTTCCCTATAGGGGTGAAATAGGGGTTGCAAGTTTGTATGAATCTTCGTCATTTTTGGAGCGAGACACATGAAATTTTTGAATTAGTGGTTAGTAAAAAATAATAATCCATTAATTGGATTTTAATAAATTACAACCACAGTTTTAAAAAAAACAATCTTATTTGTGTAGTCTACGCGGGCGAAGCCGCGGGCAAAGGTTAGTAGTAGATATACGCCTAGCGTAGTGAAATAAATATGTATTTTTTTTTGTTAAAACTAACGTTGAAACAGACATTATTTTAGTAACTCATGAAAATCAGCTAGGTACTTTGACCGTCATGTTTCGACCTAATCTGAAAAAGTGAAACAGGAAGTGATAAGTACAGTCATAGGTTGCATATTTATTTATCACCCTCCACATGTTTCGACCTTATCCGGAGGCCTTTCTTAGGACGAATGTAACTTGGGACGCGTACACGAAGACGTCCCGAGTCGCACTTACATGAGTCCATCAGTCACATTCGTCATGAGGAAGGTCTCTGGATGAGGTTGAATCATGTCAGCCAGTAGTATACTTTTTACGTGAAATAAAGAATGTTATGTCAATTCTAGTTTGTCTTCAACTCCAGCTAATTAGCACGAAGGTATTGACTGCACGCAGTTGAAGTCAAGGGTGATAAATAAATATGCACCCTGCCTGATACTGTCCTTATCACTTCCCATTTCACTTTTTCAGTCAAAATTACGAGTATAAAAACATGGATACTTTGTAAAATTACCTATAAACCTTCAATAAATTTACTATCTTAATTTACTTTATAATATGAGTAAATATTCAAACTAAGTAATTATTAAAGCTTAACGTTTTGAACTATCTTTTATAATGAGTTTCAATGTAACATTATCATTACGTAAAATAATTATTAACTTCTTTTTAGGGTTCCGTAGTCCACAAGGAACCCTTATAGTTTCGTCATGTCCGTCCGTCCATCTGTCTGTCCGTCCGAGCTCGTACTCCGCCGCTACTGCATCGATTGTCACGAAAATTGGTGAAATATTAAAGTTCCAAAAGTTAGTTTTTAAAATTATGAAAAAATGTTTTTTTTTTCAGCCGTCCCATACAACGAAAAGTGAATTTAAAAAATAAATTGGACTAACCCCAACTTGTGGGGTATCGTTAAAAAGGTCTTTTAAAATGCAACAAAAACTGCTTCGAAACTATGTAGATCAAACCGCCCAGTCTTGAGATAATGTAATACAAAGTTAAAATTTGAGGTGTGCCCACGGTAACTTTTGAAATATTACTAAAATAATTCTGAAAAAATGTGGTATATACTTCAAAGTGTGTACTTTCAATTAAAACTATAGCGGTCTCGGTATCGTAGATAGTTTATTTTTTAATACGTCATAAATCGTAAACTGCAATTTACCTTTAGAACTTTTATATTATGTTACTTGCTGCTACGGAACCTTTCATGGGCGGGTCCGACTCGCACTTGGCCGCTTTTCATTTTGTATAAGTTTTTTTTGTTGTTGTTTGTTTGTTTTTCGTGTATGTAAGTGGCCACACTGTAAGGCCTAGGTAAGTACTTATCAAGACAAATGTAAGAAGTCCAAATTCAATGCTGTTGCGTCGTTTTATTACAGGGTTCCTATAGCTACCTTCCGGCTCCATCATCAGATCGGCTTCTTGTTATAATAATATTGCATTGTCATCTGATTTACATATCTCAATCGGAAACCGGAAGTTCGCTCAAATTTTACTTGCAAGATTGGACCCAAACTAATAAACAACAATAAACAGAGCAAACTACATAAAAGCTTGTAATATGTGACGTTACACGGGTAAAGGTACCTTGTGGACGGTGGCACTTACGACATTGTGTTTATTCAAGCTAAGTTAATTGTACGAATTGTTTTTCTAAACGTCCTAAGCGCCACCGTCCATAAGGTACCTTTACACGTGGACCGTCACATATAATACGTTCACAGTCTATCATATGAAATAGATAACACATGCATGCTGGATAAATTCTTTTTCAATGAGCATGTGTATTATTTCATTGCATTAATTATTTCATGCTGGACCAAACTAGGCTGATTTTTATATTTAGTTTTTTAAAATAGGTACCTAGGAACATTATATTGTACTACATACATGAAAACCTGGCTCGATGTAAATGGATCCCATGGTTTTTGTTCGTAATCCTATCACTATGACCTTTGTACTGGATATTGCTTTCTTACAATAAGTTCACGAACGATTGTATGCAATGGCTTAGCTAGGGGTTTCGGAGTCGCCTACACATTGGGCGGCATATTTAAATTTTGCCCCTCTTCAAAACGTCTACATCCGGAACTGTTAAAGTGACAGTGACACCCAGTGCGGATATTGTATTACGGTACTGGGTGCCACCCATGCTATGCTAGCTACGCCTCTGATTGTATTGTGTGGTCAACAGTGAAGTCTAATTAATTGGCCAATAAACATGTTCGTAGGGAGCACTAAACCGCTAGAATGTGCAACGCTTGTGCATGTCCACGCAATGAATTTGTTTAAACTGTAATATCTTCTTTCTACAGGGTTACTGGTATCTAACGCATAACCTTTTTATTGCAAGTTCAGACCATGATATCCAATATCGAAAAACAAAAAAAAAAATTCGGCTTCCCATACATATCAGCACTCAGCCAAATGGATGATTTTTTTTTCGTTTTTCTATAATGCTTTTTATGGAAAGTAGTTAAGTATCATGACTGAACTTGCACCAAAAAGGTTATGCGTTAGATACCAGTAACTCTGTATACTTACGTATATATTTTTGTTAGTTGTTTATTTATTTTTTTAGGATGACTTTGATGGAAATCGCCGTGTCGGCAGGCAGTGTGGTTGGCTCACTAGCATGTTCCCAATTGTTGAAGGCAGTGGGCAATGTTTACATGCTACTAATAGTATCGGCAATCTTCGTGTTGGCGTATTCCATCACAAATATATTCCTCCAGGAGTCATTGGATGGAGCTGTGCCGGTTAGTACAAATAGTTTAATATCGATTGAAATATAAAGCCACAATGATCCAACATTAAAGTCACAATGATCCAAAATTAAACTACGACTGCATCACAACACGACTGGTGTATTAAAACTAAGGGCCCGGACATAAACTTTTTTCCCTTTCGCCAACCTATCACCATCTTAAGCTTCTTTGCGAATACACCTAATATAATCAAGGCATGCATGATTAACGTGTACGGGCCACTGTCTGGGTATTTTACCGCTCGAGGCCTCTTTACGATTTAGATTTTATCCATGCAAGGCAAAAATTGGGAATAATCCTGAGTCAAAAAAAAAATACTGTTAGGAGAATAAAACGTGACAAAACTTGTCATTGATCATATTCATTTTGAACGAGATTTTAGATTTATTAATGCAGAAAAAGTGATATTAAGGTGAATATAGAAGCAAATGGCCTTGAAGTGTAAAATAAATTGTTAACTCGTAAATATGGTGATCATTTCCATAGTCATGACTAGATAGCCCTTTAAATTATTTTATGAACTGCCGTTGAAACTATTATTGGTGATCCGTCTAGTGGCCGTGCCGTGGCCACTTTTGGCGGAGGCAAGTTTTAAAGCTAGACGGACTAATGTAAATACTTTCAACGGTGGTTCATAAAATAATTTAAAGGGCTATCTAGTGCATGACGAAGAGTAATATGGAATTTATCACCATACGTTTACGAGTTAAAAATTTATTTCAAATGAGGGCGCCACTTCAAGGCAATTTGCTTCTATATTCACCTTAAGGTGAAGTTAGAAGCAAATGACATTGAAGTGGCGCCCTCATTTAAAATATATTGTCAACTCGTAAATGTGGAAAAAATTTCCACATTTCTGAATGTTAGGCACTAAATAGCCCTTTAAATTATTTTATGAACCACCGTTGAAAGTATTTAAATTAGTTAAAACTTGCCTTAGCCAAAAGTGGCCACCTTTGGCGGAGGTAAGTTTTAAAGCTAGACGGATCACCAATAATAGTTTCAACGGCAGTTCATAAAATAATTTAAAGGGCTATCTAGTGCCTAACATTGAGAAATATGGAAATTTTTACCACATTTATGAGTTAACAATTTATTTCAAATGAGGGTGCCACTCTGCTTGGTATTCACCTTAAGAGTGCTATATGACTCCAAGAATCTATGACGTCGGTTGAGTAATCCCATAAAAATTGTTTTTTTTTAATTGTTGGAACTTGACATGAACGCCATTCAGCCAGTATTATATGATGGTACTATCATTCCATTTAGCTCAGTAATCAAAGATCTCGGTCTATATATAGATAATTGTCTCAACTGGAAGTACCATATTGTAGAAGTCTTGAATTATTTGCAACGTCTAAAGAACTTCTTACCAATCAAAACTATGTTGGCTCAAGCACTTGTACTGCCCATTATTGATTATGCTGATGTGTGTTTTCTGGACATAACTCAGGAACAGCTTAACAAGCTGGATCGTCTGCTTAATAACTGCATTAGATTTATTTTCTGTCTGCGTAAGTATGACCATATCTCAGAATACCGTTCTCAGCTTAAATGGCTCACCATCCGCCAACGCAGGAATCTACGTTTACTGTGTCAGCTTTATAATGTGCTTAACGATCCTCTTTCCCCAGACTATCTTAAAAATGACTTTAAACTTCTAAGTTCCACTCATGACAGAGTCCTGCGTTCTTCAAATAAATTGACCCTAGTTATTCCTTCCCACCGTACTGGTTTTTTCTCTAATTCTTTCGCCGTTACGGCAGTAAGGCTTTGGAACGCGCTTCCTGACACTGTTAGGACTGCCACTAGTCGTGCTGGCTTTAAGGCCTTGTTGATCAAGCATATGCTCGCTCAGTTCAATCAAGTGTACTCGTAATACCTACGTACGTACTTAATTGCTGCATTTGTAATATCGTTATGAGAAACTATTATTTATTAGTAGTGTATTTTATAGATGAATATAAGTATATAGTATGTATGTATATTTATGTAGATATCTATATTGTTGAAGTATAGTAAGTATTAATAAAGTAGTTTATGTAGAAATTAAATATATATCTGAATGCTCTGAAATTAAATGAATAACAACTATTACTAGTAACTTTTCTAACAACCCAGAGGTTGGCTGTCAGATAATGCTTTTAGCATTAAGTCCGCCTATTGTGCTATACAAATTGTATTTTGTACAATAAAGTTTAAATAAATAAATAAATCTAACGGTTTGCCAATATAAACATACTTATCTTAGAAAAAATCTAGAAGATTTTTGCAAAAAAAGAAGCCCGCCTTGCTCGTGGCTCCTAGGTAGTTTAGGCAACTGCTCTGCTTAATGGATCATCCGGCACCTTAGTCTAATACCTAGTTACATAAGTTCGTATACTTACTCTTATCTTATTTATGTAAGCAAGGTAAGGCTAAGTACAAACTTATGAATTACTTTTACGAGTAGTTTTGGTAAACAAGATAAGAGGTGATTTGATAAATCTTATCTTACATAACTGCGTTAATGTTATATGTACATACTTATTTAACTAAAATTACTACTCAATTATGTAGGTATACCAACTGTAATAAGAAGTCTTATGAAAAAATAGGTGCTTATTGAAAACTCGCTGGTGAATAAAAAAAAAATCACGTAATATCGCGTGTAATCAATACTAACAACTAAGTATCTAGGTTATTCACATGACCTCCATTCTATAGTCTGATAGGTCACTCAAAGAATATTTTGGCATAAAGTTAAATTTACTTTTGCTACTTTTTAGGGTTCCGTAACCAAAGGGTGCTAATGGGACCCTATTACTGAGACCCCGCTGTCTGTCTATCTGTCTGTCATAGGATCTCTATCTTTTGAACCGTAAATAGCTAGACACTTGAAATTTTCACCGATTATGTATTACTATGGCCGCTGTAACAACATATAATAATAAACCGGCCAAGTGCGAGTTAAACTCGCGTGGAGAGGGTTCCGTACAATTGATTGAATTCTTATAGGTTTTCCTGTAATCTACAAGCAATGAACAATATTTTGTATTTTTTTTTTCAAAATTTTAGGCTCAGTACTTTCGGAGATCAGGGGGGGGGGGGAATGGTCAATTTTCATCTTCTTTCTTGAATAAAATCAAAACTTTTTATTTTACGAAAATAAGAAAAATATATTTGAGATCCTTAAAACAAGCCCATTCATTTGACATAAAACATAGTAAGTTTTGAAAATTTTTTTGTTCCAATTACCTAATTTTCCCCCCGAAAATGACCCTTATTTTAAAATAATATTTTTTTTACTTTACACATATGTGTTTGGGTTATAGGACTTATAGGATTACACCATCCTTCTAAATTTCACCTGATTCGGTCCAGTAGATTCGGAGAAAATTGGCTGTGACAGACGGACGGACAGTCAGACGGGTTCCGTTTTTTCATTTTTTGTACGGAACCCTAAAAATAAGATAAAGTGAAAAATTAAAGGGGTCGTCATACAAGAAACGTGTTTTTTTCAATGTTTTATAACATTGTACAAGCCCGATTCGCACTTGACCGGTTTTAATTTTAAGTCCGACGCTCGTACCTAATTTACATGTGTAGGCATAAATATAGTTGGCACGTAGTTATGCATTTTTATTAAAGGTCTTGTTTAATGATCCCAATAAATATGGTCTGGTAAAACCTCTTTCTAAGAAAACATCGACTTATCTGCCTCCAACAAGAATGTCATCGAGATACACAAAAAATAAAATTGTCTATTCGTTTAGGAGCTACGATGCCACAGACCGAGCAAAAAGAGGGGTTTACTGGGTGTCTGTGACCCACTAACCTCTTTTTGCTCGGGGGTTAAAAAAAAAATATTTGAAAGGAAACGGAAATATCATTCAAAATTTCATATTAGTAAACCCTAGATAACCCTTCAAACAATTTTATGAACTACTGTTTGCAGTTTATAGTGAGAACGTGAAGCTTTTCTTCGCACATTTGCGAAAAACGGCCACTTTTGGTGCTTAACAAAAGTCGGACAGGTCGGAATTGGCCTTGGCCAATTATTCAGTGAAAAAAGAAGTGGCTCCATTTAATGGAAAAAAAATCAGAACGGGCAAAAATAACCTGGGGCTTCTAAAAAAGAACATTTTTAATCATAGCTGTTACAAACAAAAGGTCGAAATTCCTACTGGTAATTAAAACAATACACAAGACTCAGTATCAGATAAATCAATGAACTACTTAATATATACGTAGATACAATTTAATTTTGGTTCTTAAAAGAATATTAATTTTAGGATTTGGATTAAATCGGACAGTTGGCAAGCCTAGTCCTAAGTCTACAATACATACTTTTAAATATAAATAAAATAAACATACACAAATATATGTATAAACTAAATTATACCTTCCCGTACGAGTATATATGCAAAGAAGACTTAGCAGCAACGCGACGAACGCTTAAACAACAGGCAGTCTTTCATCCTTCCAAGTATATATTACACACCAAGTATAATATCTATCCTCCCCATACTGATTTGATGTCTGGATTCGGTCGGTTCTTACAACTCCTTTTCTCTCCCACCTTCTGACTGCGAATATCTCTTACACTCCTCTATCCTATCTACGAGTCCAACTGGTTTCTCGAGCTATGTGAGTGGTATAACGAGGTTTGGCATCGCCACACTCAATGAACTCGGAATGAGGTCGGTACACGTATCGGCTTTGGTTTGTAAGCGTGATGATGCACTTTCCAAGGTAGACCTCATTCATACGCTCTTGCAGCGTAACTGCTGGCTGGGCGGATTCAGAACAGAACAGAACCATATGTATGAGTATATATTAATTTCGATTAGGAAAGATACTTAGGTACGTAGTAAGTAGGTAGGTTGGATAAAATACAAAGCCTGTTGTTGACTTTGATAGAAGTTTGTTTTGGTTGTTGACTTAATATTACTATCAGCCATAAGGTCATGGACACGAAATATGTTTAAAATTATCTCTGCTTTAGTTGAAAACTTGGTGATCTTTATTTTATTTTCATCCACAGTCCCATCGAGATAATAAAAATAATCAAGTTTGGGCGTCTGATCTCTTTATTTTTGATAAGTATTCATTTCGTTCCACGTCAACCGACACTTGTACTAATATGTATTCCGTGACATCACTAGGTATATATAAACTGATTCTATATTTTTTTGTATGTGTGTTATATTTACGTTAATATAGTGGAATTAGTGGACAATGCATTAAGGTGACGTGGGTTCACAATTTGCAAAACTGTGCGTGTTTTTGAAAAAAATATTAATATAATACAAAAAATAATAATAAATAAAACCCTGCGAAATATCGTCGAGCACGGCTCCGAGCCTTCCTTCGCTCTCGACGAATATTTCACTGTGTTTTATTTATTATTTTTTTTGTAGCCAAAACGGATAGATATTTAGATAGGTAATACATTTTTTGGTATCATTTTCGTATAAAAAGGTGATTGTATAAAATAGTAATACGTATTATAAAGGCAAATTTAGGCAAATTTAGAGATATGTTTGTGATTTTTTTCTATCGAGCCAAAAATGCTTAATCGTGTTTTGGCTATTGTGGGTGTCTGTAGAAAATCCTTAAGATTATAATGTAAATTTTTTGAGGAATAAACTGTAGTAGTTTAATAACAGTGATTTTTCAAAAACACGCACAGTTTTGCAAATTGTGAACCCACGTCGCCTTAAGAGATGCCTGATACCCGTGCTGATACATAACAAGCCGTTGTTGTTTTTATGTCTGGCTATGGGGTGCATCAGGCAATTATTAAATAAATAGAGGGACAAATTACACTGATTGCGCTAGCTCCAAAGTAATGGGATACTAACTCAATTTAAAAGTAACGTGGGACACAGATACTATTAATACCTATGCAATAAACGGGTAACTCACGTCAAAAGCACAGGGGTAAAAGTCAGCTACGACATGTTTCGATCTCATCCAGAGGCCTTCCTCAGGGCGAATGTGACTCGCGACGCATACACGAAGATGTCTCAAACCGCGAGCCGCACTTTCGGGTTGTCTTTTGACGCCTGACTTTTAGGGTTAAGACACATCTGTCAGCACGGAACAGCACTTTGTCCCAACCCTTAGTTACCCGTTTATCCTGTGCATTTATCGCATATTAATTAATAACCATCTATTAACTAACATAAGAACTACACAAAGTTTAAAGTGTTACGTCTGTTAGAGTTGCTACACACATAAGCAGGTCGGCATTGTCGTTTCGGAACACACGGAAGTATTTGACGAACAACAAAACCGACCCGAAGCCATTATATCGGCTTTTTGCCCGAACATTCATCAGCATTAATTCGATTTTACCGCCCGGCTGTGCCGATTTATGCCGACCCGCTTACGTGTGTAGCAACCCTTACATTTACCCCGCTTTCATCACACTTTTTTTAACTTTCAGGGATCTCTTTCCTCAGTGCTAGACATTTCATTAATAAAAGAGATGATAACAGAATGTTTCAAACGCCGGCCAAATTACCTAAGAGCTCAGATACTCTTACTGACTCTAGCAAACAGTATGAACGTATTCATAATGTATGGTTTGATGGGATTAGAGTACTTATACACGAGGGAGAAATTGCACTGGGCCTTGAAAGATTTTAACCAGTTTTCGGCCGCCAGCGTGCTCATATCCTTTATGGGCTCATTTGTGGGTGTAGCTGTGATCCAGAAGTGGTGCAAAGTCAGCGACTTGGCGTTTTCTGTGATATCCTTCCTGTCTTCTGCTGGAGAGTATGCAATAAAGGCGTGTGCAGTCGCTTCTTGGCACATGTACCTTGGTATGTATATTTTTTGGACATGTATCTCTTTTTAGGGTTCCGTACCCGAAGGGTGCCAACGGGACCCTATTACTGTGACTCCGCTGTCTGTCCGTCTGTCTGTCTGTCCATCTGTCACAGGGCTCTATCTCTTGAACCGTAATAGCTAGACACCTTAAATTTTCACCGATTATGTATTACTGTGGCCGCTATAACAACAAATACTAAAAATAAAAAAGGTAAAAATTAAAAGGGGTCGTCATACAAAAAACGTGTTTTTTTTCAGCGTTATTAACTCGATCTGTCACAGGGCTCTGTCTCTTTAACCGTAATAGCTAGACACCTGAAATTTTCACCGATTATGTATTACTATGACCACTATAACAACAAGTACTAAAAATAAGATAAAGGTAATAATAATTAAAGGGTGTCGTCATACAAGAAACGTGTTTCTTCAGCGTTTTAAAACATTGTACGGTGGTACGGAACCCTTCATGTACGTGTCCGCCTTGCACTTGCCCGTTTATTCTTTGTATTTTTTATTGATTTCTTTTTGTTTTGTTCACTAAACCAAAACAGGTGACAACGTCATACAAAATATTGTAAGGCACAAAACGAATACTTACTAGTATTTGAACCCATATTATTTATTACCCCTTCGCAGGTTTGTTAGTAATTTGTGTGCTGCCATGTATGTGAGTAGTTGGTACTAATATGTGTTTAGTCTACAAGTTTGCTGTTTACGTGCTCTCTAAAATTGAATTAAAAAAGCGTCCGAATCCCGAAGCTGTTCAGCTATGAATGCAACCGTAATGCTGTCTACACACCGCGGCTGCCGGCCCGCCGGCGGGATAGTGCCGGCGGGTTGACCCAGCGGCTTTAGAGTTTGTGAGCCGGACAAGTTTGCCGGCGGCACGGTAGTCGTGGCATGGAGTATTTATAAATTAGTGATAGCCAAGTAAGCCTTGAAAGCCGGCGGGCAACTGAATGAACGGAGGCGTGCCGCCGGCAGGCCGCCGGCAAATACGCGCGAGCGCAAGCCGCCGGCAAGATCGATTCAAATAAGGCCGCCGGCCCGGCTTTGGTGTGTTGACAGCATAAGCCGCCATGGGCATCGTAATAAATACACATACACTAATGTTGTTTCATGTACATTGGCCGTATTGTATTGAACAATCCAAATGTCATCTTTACAAAACAAGCTACATCAATTTGTATAAAAACAAACACTAAATGAAGACTTATCTAAATGTAAGTGTAAAAGGCATAGCGATCTTCAGGAGTTGCATTTAATTTAAATACTATAACTAAACGCTCTTAGATAAGTAGGTAGCTACATATAGGTACCTACCTACAGACAGATGAGTGATTTAACTATATACTATGCCACTGTGGCATTGTTCTCACAATTTTAGTCACTGTCAAAATAGGGACACAGATGTTATGGTACTTATGGTAGTGTATATATTCTTTGCTTATGGTTAGTTAAATATATATAATATAAGTACAAAGCTTCTAGTAGTGATAGTGTTATCAATGTTCGGCTTGATATTATTGTATTAACAGACCGATATGTTTAACTACTTTATGATTTCTTATTAATATAATTTTAATCCCTGCCTGGAATTTATTAATTTCAAAATTAAGTAATTGTTTCGTTATCATTCGGGTATTTTTTTGTATCGTATCATTTAATTCGTGTCGATATAATTAAGTACTTACATAGGTAAAGTCAAATCGTTACGAACGTAATTTTTCTTAGGGATTTAACGCTTATCAAGTTATCATCACACTCTTTCGTTCAATTAGTGTAAACAGTACACCCACAAGCTATTTTGGAAACTATATGAAAATATATTTATGTATTTATAACCATTTATCTATTTTGATGGGGATACATGAAGGCCAGTGCTGCCCCTAGTTGAAATAAATTATTTGGAAGGAAATGGAGATATAATTTAAAACTTTGCCTTTGTGAAGCCCTACATAACCCTTCAAACTATTTTATGAACTACAAAGTGAGAACGTTAAGCTTTTCTTAGCATTTAACTGTAAACAGCAGTTTATAAAATAGTTTTAACTAGAACTATTTAATAAACTGCTGCTGCTTCACAAAAACAAAATTTTTAATGTTATCTCCGTTTCCTTTCAACTAATTTATTTCAAATTAGGGTAGCACTGGACTTCATGTATCCCCTTAAAGAAACAACGGAAAATCTAAATACTCAAGTACAACCTCCAAATTACTTTCAGAGTAAATTATGTTTATATCGAATAAAAACAGTCTGCGCATTGCGCAATGCATCAATGTACTCTGCGGGTGTAAACTAGGTACGGCGCAAGCGGCGTCTTTGAACGAGCCGCTGCTGTCTCTGACGGGCCGCCGACAAGTGTGCTAATCATTTAGGCAAATGGACTATAAAAATAAACGAATAAACATTCAATTTGTTTGAAAGTCAATCGTGCCACTCAGAAGTGGGAGAGTGAGTAGGAGATCTATACTATTGATAAAACAGGTGTGTTGAAATTATAAATGTGACTTCAAAAAAGAAGCAGTTTCCCAATTTGAATGTATAGCGTTCATTTTCTACAAACAAACAAGCACCATCTCTGATTTTTCGTAGATACCGTCAGCCTAAATATCCAAGATCCATTGTATGACTAGCGGGCGAGAAAGTAAGTATGTAGTGATAACTAGAAATAATACAGGATTTTGGCTTTCTAGCAGATAAAGTTTTTTTGTATGGGTTTTGGTGATGTGGAACTGATGGAGACCAGAAATTGAAGTCGCTTTTTTTGTTAATTACAGGTTCGGGCGTATCGCTATTCGGGAGCCTCGCTTCCCCGCTCATCAGGTCGTTCCTAACAAAGATCCTGCCAGTGGAAGACATTGCTAAAGTGTTCGCACTCATGTGCGCCATAGAAGGAATCTTCCCGCTTATATCGCCAGCCCTCTACAACTCGCTGTACAACGTCACGATATCGAAGTTCCCGGGCGCTGTACTGGTATTGACAAGCTCTTTGAACATGGGATGTGTTATTATGTTGTTGTGAGTATGTTAGATGTTATTTTATTTTTACCCGACTACGGCAAAGCCAAGAGGAAGGGTACAATATCTTGAATTGTTTGTATTTTTAACCCCCGATAAAAAAAGAGGGGTGTTATAAATTTGACGCTAATGTTTGTCGGTCTGTCTGTCTGTAGCATCGTAGCGCTCAAATGGATGGATCAAATTCGATTCGGTTTTTTTACGTGAAAGTAAGTTCCTTGCGGTGGTTCTTAGCTATGTTTGATGAAAATCGGTTCAGCCGTTTAAGAGTTATTGAGGGTTTACGCTTGAAAGTCGGGCTTTCTCTAGCAAATAACAGATGGCGCCAAGGATATCTAGTCGTAGGGGTAGTTCCACTACACATCACTAGATAGCGTTCTTGACAGTCGGGGTTTTTTTTAATTTGCCTGGCAAATAAACTTGTATATTAGATATGTATGGGGATGCATGTAGACATGTTTGAAGTGTGTGTATTTAATTACATGCTTATCTATGCGCATATCGCTAATAAATTTATCTCTGATTTTGCTAAAGGCTGACTGGTAAAGAATGCATTAAATAAGCCCACCTTTTGTACTATTTTGGTCAATAAAGATATAATAAATAAATCCAAAAAATAAAGGTCATTATTTAATAACTAATTTATAAAGCGCTTATACCCGCTTTACATAATTAGGTTTATTATGTTATTTTGAACAAATGCACAATTTTAACCTGTTACAGGGTACCTGTACCCTGTCCCATGGATCAAATACGATTCATATTCATTGTTTAACTATTGTTTTTATTTATGAACAGCGAATGGGTTAATCGATTCGCTAACAGTAAAAATTGTTATGCATATTTTATATAAAGATCTTATTCTAAACTATTGCATCATAATTTTTAAAATTGCACAATCTTACGTGACCTTGTGATGATCTAGACATTTATTTTGACCCAAGTCTTAGTTTCATTCGCGTCTTTTTAAAAGCACTTCGTTCCAAAGTTTTATTATATCATTTTTAATACCTACCTACCTTGAGGCGTATAGGAACCTGTCTCTTAACTTGTTTTTTGACTTGACATCCTATTTTGGAATGATGTGACCTATTAAAATTCGAATCGGGTGTAATAGTTTTTGTTTTCGGTTAAATCATCTTTATTGGATTTATATAATATGTATTGAGGCAGGTATACTAATATCAGAAAAGCAGGCATTAAGATGCGTTCACTCTTAATTAATTAATTCCAAGAGAAATGTAGTTTAGTAATATTAGAAAACCCAAAAAACAATGACGTTAATCCTTAGTATAGTAACCATATTATTTTTTTATTAAATGATTTTACGGCTCTGGATACAAGTCCTTTAGAGCCTATCTTTAATTTTGTTCTTTATTCCTAATCCTAACCTAACCCTAACAAGACAATCAAAGGGTGGTGTAGGCCTTTGACTGCTGCAAGGGAGCTTCTGGCGATAAATCTATACGAGTCCACTGGTTTACATAGACGATTGAGTGGCGGACGACGCCCGAAGACGCACAGTCCGCAAAATAAATATCACTACAGCCGTACTATGACTGTCCACTTGAACTATTTCACACATTGTTCATGTCATGAGCATTTATAACACCAAACAACACCAATTTCATATTATAAAGTTCACTAAAATCTATTTGTAAAATAATTTAAGCAAACCCCAACCGAACCCCTTGACTTCCCGCCAAAAACTCTCAACCATATTATTTAAGTAAATTGTATTTTTTTTAGATTCGTGGTGTACTATAGATGGAAATCATCAACTGTGCCTTACCAGCCAGTGGAGTCTGCAAGCGAGGAACGTGAATAATTTTTTTTTAGGATTTTTTTTATAGTGTCAATAGTTACCTAATAATATGTAATGGGTAGATATAAGAGGAATATTATGTGATAATTACACATATAATTTAAATGTGATATGAAAACCATTGTTTTATAAATCACTCACTAGTAGGTATATGTATACAGGTTGACTTTTTAAACGCCAGCCAAATTTTTGGAGCAAGTTCAGTCCATAATACTGAACTACTTTCTATAAAAAAAAGTTATTAAAAATCGATACCTAAAAATGTTTGTCCTCCCATACAAAATCCGTTTGGCTGACTGCTGATTTGTATGAGATGGCGAATTTTTATTTTAGTTTTCTTTAATTGTTTTTATGGAAAATAGTTCAGTATCATGGACTGAACTTCCTCCAAAAATTAGGCTGTTGGTGAAAAAGACCCTGTATACAGGCTGACTTTTTAGATAGATAGATAAACCCTTTATTGTCCAAAAGACAAAAAAATCAGCGCTCAGCCAAACGGATTTTGTATGGAAGGAAGAAAAATTTTTATTGGTTTTTAACAAAATAACTTTTTTTATAGAAAGTACTATAGTATCATGGACTGAACTTGCTCCAAAAATTTTGCTGGTGGTTAAAAAGTCAGCCTGTATGATCATATTTTAGCGTGGATTTGGATGATTTAATTAACTCTTGTGTTATGTATCGAGTGATAGTAACAATGTATTTTTCGTAGCTAAGTATGTACAATGTTTTTTTATATTTTCATAGCGCCATGATTTTTTTTAGTGCAAGAAATGGTATTGTATTTAATCGTTAGACAGATTTACATATTTAACATTGAAATGTATATAACGTCTAACAAGTAATACTGAAACTATTTTAAGGGTGAATTCAGTCCATGATACTGAACAACTTTCCCAAGGAACATATATCTAAATATGAAAAATATTTTTTGGCTTTCCATACAAACTTCAATCAGCTGACCAGTCAACTCGTATGGGAGGCCAAAAATTATTTTTCATATTTCGATATAATATGTTCCTTGGGGAAAGTTGATTAGTATCATGGACTGAATCCACTCTTAAAATAGTTTCAGTATATTTTGTTAGACCCTGTATATTATGCATGTCCGGGCAACTATTAGTAGGAACAGTACTTACTAATTTTTTATTTTTATATTTACTACTTTACCTACTGCCTATAAAACATTTTTACCTGTGATAGTTACGTAATTCGTACCATACCAGTAGAATCTACCAGTGTTTAGTGTAGGATTTTAATTTAGGGCTGTCACTGCCACTGCGTTGCGCGGCATGTGAAAATACCATCAACGTAACGGCGTTTTTATTTTTCCACTAAAAAGCCGCACACGTCCTTTCTACTCTGACTAGATATTTTTGTAATGTCCGTCCAGAAATCCCAAGTAAAATAATATCACGTGGGATTTAAGCAATGTTAAAAATAGTTTAAGTTTTTAAACACATAGTTATTATATTAGCTTTGTATTTCTAGATTAACAAATAGTTTCAGATTGAAAAAAGGACACCCATCGAAATATAATTCTCTAGAAACCTAATGCTCCTACATTCACCGCTTCGATTCTGATTCCATTTACGCAAACAAACGAACAGTAATTACAACGAAACACTCGGAACGCACACATAGACAAAGATGCATGCGATTGGTCGCGACAAGGTCACGCGTCGTCGTCGGTCGGGTGGGGCAGTCAACCCAATGGGCGGTGAGATACAACGCGCGGATGGTACTATTATGCAGTACGCTACGCTAAAATAAATAACTTTGTTAACGCTTTTTTTTGAATAACTAATTTTTATGTCTGTATGGTTCTACACCACTTCACGGCACATGACGGCATTTTTAATGAATCGATTATCGCAAAAACACAGCAATTTTCTCAAAGGAAACTTCTTGCGACGCAACCACACGACTCGAGTGTCGAGTGTGTGCGAAATGTCGCGCCGCACTGTTCATATTTTAAGCCCCGCCCACCGCGGTACATATCGCGTGGAATGATTTTTCGGGATTACTTACGATTCTAGAGAATTGTTGTTCGTAGAGGACACCCATTCCCGATTCCCAATTTTTCAGCTTTTGCAGGAATTAATACCTTATGGTTTATAATAATATTATCAGCAGAATGACGCAAATGACCGGGCAATCGCCGTGGCTAAATACTGGTCTTTGATTTAATTAAATTAATAAATAGCCTTTCGACTCGAGAAGAAGAGCAGGATGTCAGATTCGCAATAACGTGCAATATTGTGAGTGCCATGAACTTCTAAAAATGTTTATCACTTCAGTCACTTCGTTTACAGCGCAGTATATAATTTTTTTATACTCTATGATTATACAACATAGAAGAGAGTAAGATCCAACGACAGTACATCGAATCTGTTATCCATCCCTCTGCCTATTAAACTTTTTTGTATAGTAGTTATGTAAACTAAGTATCTAGCCGCTGTTTTGTGAAACTGTGCCTTATAAAAATACATTAAAAAATTTAAAAAGAATATACATAATGGTGTTTTAGTTGTTGGAATTTGTGGAGTTTGTTAGGCTTCGTGTCCACGCATCCTGTTTGCGTCCGGTTTGCGCCGTGACGGCGGTGGCGCGCCGATCCGGCGGCGTCCGATCGATCAGTCATGTACCTATAGCCTCTAGGTGTGTCCACGTCGCCGGCGACGACGCGGTTTGCAGCCGGGCACGGCTCGCACCGCGCTTGCGTCCGGCGCACAGTCCGCCATTAGACTGTCTAGTCTATGAGAGCTTGTTCACGAGGAACAGAGAGCACAGAGAACTGTCAACCTATAGTAACCATCATCGTGAGAAGGTGCGTCTATAATAATTGTTTATCCACCCAATACTCTAAAGAACGTATATTTCATACATTTCCAAATGATGAAAACAGGTAAGCAAAGCAACAATATAATTTCACGTTATTACCCAGCAACCATCTTGATATATATACCCTTCTCGCTCTCTCGCATTGGCGGGAGATACACAAGAGCGAGAAGGCCTCGCTCACAGGTAATCACATAGGTACACGCAGATGCCAATTAGATTTCCGCGGGTTATAGTGCTAAATGCCATTGTTGACAATGACAACTTGACATGCTGTTCGTATAAGCGTGATAAACATTTTTATTGAATTTATTCATATAATTACCGTATAGTTTTGCGCCGATTATGAAAATTACTATATTACAATAGTGAATTAGTGAAATAAGTGCGTTACATTATAAATGACTCAATAATAATCAGTAAAGTGAACTAATGGTGAAATGGACATAATGAAAAATATTTGTGAAGTGATATTATGTAGCTGTTTCCGACTTTCCTGTAACATTTAATACATATAAAACAGAATATTTTTTACGTCATAGTGTTTGCAAATCTTCCGGTATGGAAAAATATAATCGTAAATATGTCGAACTCGTTAGTAGGTGAGTATTAAAATAATTCTGCGGTGCGACCCTAAGTATAAAACTCACACATCGACGTGTGTACAGATAAATTGTTTCGTTTGTAGTAGTAGTAGGTATATGTTACTCTGAATCAATGGAGAGTCATACCAGTGACACGACGGCAACAAAATTTTTCAATTTGTCAAACAGCGTGCACAATAAAACTGAATTTTACGCGGACGAAGTCGCTGGCACCAGCTAGTTTTTGCTATTGCTTCCCTCCCCGTACTCTTCATCCTAGAAACCGAAATTCAAATACGAATCGGGTGTAGTGCACACGCGTACGTACAATTTCTACGGGTTTGATCCGAATACAAAACGACCCAAAAGTGAGAATTCTTGGTTTGAATACGAATCGAATACGACTGAGTGCACAAGCGTCCATACAATCACTAGGAAGGCCAATTTGAGTCAGAATTGGATTTGAATCTGATTCGGTATAGTGCACAAGCGTCGTAAATAACAGATTTTACGAATAAAACAGTTTGTATTTATGGTATTTATTTATTATGTAAGTAGGTCTTACAAAATTATACAATAACAAACTTAAAAATAAGTTTAGAGGTACCTTTAAGGACAAGAACAATACTGATCATGTGGAAATACAATGCCAGCATTGAACATTCCAACAATTTGCTGTTTAGACCATTCTGATCACAAAATGTATAAGAATATTGTTCATTTAGGTATATAGAATTTGTGTAATTAGTTTACCTTGTATTTACGTCAACTATTTATATTTGAACTAAATGATATCTATGGCAAATCAATGCAAACAAACCGTTTACAACTTATAATAATCATCACAGTATAATGTACAATATTAGTATTTCTAGTGATTGTTGAACTTGATAGGCGACACAGCCTTGTCTTATGTAATAAATGCATCGAACTAACAATAAATGAAACAAATGAGATTCGAAGCAGCTCAGTCTAAGGGTTGGATCTCATCTATCAGTACGGAACAGCAATTTCCTATGCTGCTAACCTTTTCTCTCGCTCTAGCAAATGACGCTTCTGAGCGACAGAAAAGGATAGCAGCATAGGAAAGTGCTGTTCCGTGCTGATAGATGAGATCCAACCCTAAAAGTAATTTGAAGTGTGTCCCAATGTAATAAGAAGCGCAATGAAAATGTAGTCCGACGGATGTCTTACATATACTACTCTTAACTATTTAAAATTTTTTACTGAGCAACTTTTAACATTTAACATCACAGTATACAATTTCAAAGGTAGACTTCGTCAATACCCTCCAATTTCTCCATACGTCCTTAGAAAAAAATAAAGAATAACGGATAAAAGAAAAATAATAGCTCAACTATTAAAATTCTTAAAACAAATAACAAAAGTGTATTAAATGAACTAACCCTAAAATTGTAAGTACAACAATCATATATGCACGTAACGATAACCAAAGGAACTTATGCATGACAAAAGGACGTAAAATAGGCATGGAACTTAAAAATAATGTTAGTAAACTATTTCTTTCACGAACCGAAAATCGGGTAACTCACTAATTTTGCCTTAAAACTGGACACATGTGGCCAGTTTCAGGAACTCAAACAAATTACAAATTGAAATGCAATATCCGTATGAGAAATCCTAAAAAGGACTCAGATAGGGGTCCAGTTAGTGAATAAACCCGAAAATCTCACTCCAAATATACTGATTCTCTTTCATACAAAAAACAATCAACAAACAACGGGTGTTAACTATGTGATAAACACATCATAGTTCTTGGAACTAAGTAAATATTTGGTAAAAAAACTAGACATATCAAAGACAAAGACTAGAATCAGTAACAATGGAGGACCACGTGATTAAGGTACATGGAGTTAATTCTAAAATACTTGTCAAATAGTACAGTCTTGTGTTGTGGGGTTATCCCATGTCATAGTCGCATATTCAATGTTACACTGAATTCGCTTTTAACTTAGTTCACACCAAATCACTTTGATTGATTGTAGCATAAGCACCATTGATTTATACACGCACCAATAGTTGCCATTACTCTTCTTATTTCAACGTAGCGTTTACCATTCTTCTTCAGGCTCCTGGCCTTGGTCTGCGGGCGTCGACGCATTATTGAAGTTCTGGAAATAAAAATATAATATAAATTCATTTAATTTTCGTAAAAAGGTTACTTAATGATTGTTTTACCTCATTTGAATCCGTTTTCTGAGATAGCATGTGTAAAATTAGGTAAATGTTAATTAAATTTGTTGAGATATTCATATCAAAATTGAAGTACAGTCAGAGATACTAATTAGGTACATCATGGTGTATATTTTTTATTTTGTCATCCCAGCCCTTCTTCCGCCCACTGCTGAGCATAGGCCTCGTCGACGCCACCCATCTCGGTCCTGTGCTGCTCTCATCCAGGTGTGACCCGCGACTTTGGTTATATCGTCAACCCATCGCATAGGCGGACGCCCGACGCTTCTCTCACCCGTTCTGGGCCACCATTCGGTCAGAGCCTTGCTCCACCTGCCATCACTCCGTCGGGCCAGGTGTCCTGCCCAGTTCCTCTTCCCATTTTTTTAATTTAACTCGTTATAATTTTCTTACCCTAATATCGCTGCCGCCATATTTGTTGCCCTTGTAAGTAGCTGTGCCTCCGCTTTCTAAGAAGTCTGGCACTTCTTGGTTAGCTTGTCTCAATATCTTGGCTAAATCTGCTGCGAGGGCAAGGTCCTGTAACAAGAACAAAATTAATGATCAGGGTGTCTAACTGTCTACTGTCTCCTAGTCCTGGGTATTATATGTCTCACTTGATCTATGCTTTTTACCACGCTTTTATCAGCTTCACTTACTTGTATGTTTTCACCTACTTCAAAACGTCAGAATAATTTGGAATTAATGACTATATATATACAATATCACGTCTTTATCCCTAACGGGGCAGACAGAGTAGGCTCTGCCCCGTTAAGGCGGTAAGACCCAGGCCGTTTTTAGTGCAATGGTGGGTATGAAGGTGGAAAAAGGAAATCATAATAGTGATGGGTTGCTATCCGCCCGCATCACCTATTCATATGATTCAGACTCTCGCCCATTTCCTCGATCGGCTTTAACGATTTGCACGGGAAGAAAAGCAGCTGGTACATGCTGTTTTTTCTTTTCTCCCAGATCAGCAAAGAACACTACTAACCAATGACTATCGACTATACAATAATTTATGACCATTTTTTAAATAAAAAAACTAAGAAACACTCATTACTGGTAAACTGAAATAAAAATTTAAGATAATAAAATTTCGTGTTTCTTAAAAACTATAATTTATTAGTCTGTAATTCCACTTACACTAATCAATTTTTAAAGCAACTTTTTACAGCAAGTTCAATTTCAATCAAGTCAACAAATACACTTTTAAAACCAAACACGCAATCGGTTGATCGAATTTATGTCATTCAAAATAGCTAAGTAGTGTCTCAAATGGGCAAAGATGTCTTTACCTGATCACCATCAAAGAATGACACAGCTTTCCCCCTGTTGCCAACACGACCTGTCCTGCCAATTCGATGCACATACTCGTCTATGCTTTTTGGCAGATCATAGTTGACCACAATGTCAACATTTTTGATATCTGAAAAAAAATAAAACAATTTAGAAGCAGAAGCGATAACTAAGTTTTGGCTTTTGATTCAACAATGAAATAGTTTTTCCATGCTGAATGTACACATATTTATGCTACAGTAATTTTCCTCCAGTTAAATCAAATAAAAGGATAATGTGTATGAATTTAATGAACTATACTCGTGATTTATTTATATAATGGGACAAATACCGCATAATATTGACAGTATGTTCTATTGTTTGATTTTTTAATAACTGTCCCTATAATCTTTAAAAACTCAAGTTGGTAATACAATACAAAAGAATGAGTGAATCATCAGATCATACCTACCTACCACTACCCAATGGTATGCCCATGCCCATACTATGTGGTGTTTAGTAAACTGTAGGCTCAAAGAATGAGTAAAAGGTTTTCACCATTTTAAAATGCTTATACACATATACTCAAACCATAGGCGTACCCCCCCACCCCCTTGTAAGTACCTATACTTCGGTCATATTCATGTTATATTATAAAAGCTGAATTTTATAGGTTATTCGGGGAACTACCAAATGATGTTTTCTCAGTAACCAGACAGTTCCAATGGTACCTTCATCTGCCAGACACATCAAACTTTTAATGCCTGCCTCTCGCAGGCTCTTGCTCTAAAATAAGGCTTCACGACATATTTTTGTGTTGACTGTTGTCTTGCATTTGGGTCCACATTGGGAAGCACGTCGAAGCTTCGGGTTATATTCTATTGTACTTTCCCCCTTGCCTTACTCACCCACCTCAGGATTTCTGAAGGACTGTATAAGCTTCAGAATATCACCTGGTGCATAGTGCTTGTAGTCCTCTAACTCAGGATATGCTGATCCGAAGAGGTCCATGCGCTTACCTTACACATGATGTGTCTCATTGTCTCCTCTGATTCCTCACATGACTGACATTTTGGGCTCTCGTCATCATGATCAAGTCTTTTTAGTCTCCACTGCAGGAGCACGACCCTCACTGTACTGCCAGAGCCATATATAAACCAGAGCAGTCAGAGGATTTGGCCTACACTATGCTGGCCAGACAGGTTGGAGAGGTCTCATTGGAGTTTTATAAGCTTTGTTAAGCTTAGGCTCTCAACATATCATTAAAAAAAAAAGTGTTGACTGTTACCTAATCCCCTAGCCGCGACGGCCGTAGCCACGAGAATGCAATGGCGCCCGCTCTTGAAGTTGTGCAGCGCCTCCTCGCGCTCGCGCTGCATGCGGTCGCCGTGGATGGACGACGTCAGCATCTGCTGCTCGGAAAGCATGGCCGCTATGAAGTCCGCGTTGCGCTTTGTTTCTACGAATACTAGGATGCGCTTTCCATCTGCGAAGTGACAATCATTTTTAATCTTCGCTACTAAAGACATTCAAAAGTACAAATACCAGGCGCGTTTTGCCTTAGATAAAAACGAGCGAGCCTTACTGTAGTCGCATATGTGTAACATCTAACATCTCACCTTGGTAATAATCAGTCAAATCAAATAGCGTGCGCTTCCCTGGCTTACCTGTTACCTACTTCCGTCGCATTTTATGACAACTGTCCCACAGATTGCAGGAAAGCGAGAGGAAAGGTGTTACACATCAAAAAACATTGATTCTCGGCTAGGGGCCATTGGACAGCACTAGATTGCCCAAAAAATCTTTTTCCTCATGATGTTTTACAAATTCCTGAGGACAAAGGAGACAGCTCTCCTGTCCATGCCATTTGCAAACTGTCCCAGTTGAATACTTAAGCATGCAAAAGGATTTCTCAATTTCTAGACAAAAATTAGAAGACTAACCGTTTTCTTCTATAAGACACTTCAGAGTTTTCTGCTTCTCAAACTTGCTGACTTGATGAAAGACTTGGTCGACGTCTGTACTGGCGCCGCCTACGATGCCGACGGCTACGAAGAGATAGTTGTTCAGGAAACGACCTGCTAGATGCTGGATATCTTCAGGGAACGTAGCCGAGAACATGAGGGTTTGTCTTTTATCCTGTAAGATGCAATAAATTTACATAATTAGCTATGATCAAGCAGTGAAATAATTATAATTAAAAGGTTGTAATTTCAGCAATAACATGTAAAGTGATTTATGTGGTGTGTGATGGTGCTTGGAGAAAAAATTACTTGGGAGGTGGATGAAGATATCACTGAGCGGACAGAGGTCTGACATCATTGCATCAGTCATGCTTAGACCATGGTCGGTGCAATACGATTGTAAACGTCAGCAAATTAATAAAAAAAAGGCATTCCTCGCGTTAATTCTCGTCTTTATTAAAATAATTTGTAAGGATTATACAAGGATTTTTTTAATTTAATATGTACTGTATTAATTATCGTACATAGAATCTAGTATAGTTTTGTTTCATTACAGCATGTAGTATTTGCTTTCTCATCAAGACCAATTACATGTGATGTGGGGTAGGTACCTTCAATGAATTTATAGCATCCCATCATTAACACAATAACATTTAAGAAGTGTGCTGTACTCACAATGGGCATCATGGTGGTGTGGTCCATCATCTTCTCCACGCTGGGGATGAAGCCCATGTCCAGCATTCGGTCCGCCTCGTCCAGGACTATAAAGCGGATGCTGTCGAAGGACACGCGGCTGCGATCCACGAAATCATGGAGACGGCCGGGCGTGGCGACGAGGATGTGACAGCCTCTCTGTCAAAAAAAAAGAGAAAACAGGTGAAAACTTCTTACCATTTATACCTATTGTCCTTCAATTAGCATCAAGGAGTATGAGGCAGAAAAATTAGAGTATAGGTCTATGTAAGACAAGGTTGACTTAAAATATATATGGATTTTACTTTACTACTATTGCTTGAAGTAGGAATGTATTAAATGCTGACTAATGTTTGTGGAAGAGGCACTGGCCACAAAGAATGCATATGGCAGAAACCATGAGAAATTTCTCATATATATTTCATTCTCATATACATTTATATCTGAATTGATAGCAATAAATTTATTGCTATCAATTCAGATATACGTCGTTCTATGAAATTAAGTTATTAAATGACTGTGACGAAGCAATAGGCAACTTACAGCAATATTGTCTCCCTGATGTCTTACTGCTGTTCCGCCGTACGCCACGGCGATCTTCAAAATGGAGCCATAAGAGAACTTCCTGGCTTCATTGAATATTTGCAAGGTCAATTCGCGAGTTGGCGCCACTATTATAACCTGAAAACCAAATTTAATTCGGACATAATAAAACAACAAGCTTTCATGTCAAAAATAACAGATGTCTATAGAAAATGACGTAAAAGTAGCAAAATACATAGATACACTATCATGTCTTTATAGCTGAAGACCTAAAGCTCATTCTCCCTATCAACTTTTATGATCTGCGCGGAAAGAAAAGCAACTACTACATTTTAAGTTTATTCTTTTCTCTTAACCAGCTAGGAAGTAAAGGATCAATCTAAAAAAAAGGAAGTATAAAAAAATACAAAATCTCTACATAGTTATAAATAATAAATAAATAAATAAATATATAGGGACAAATCACACTGATTAAGCTAGCCCAAAGTAAGTTTTTTTTAAACTTGTGTTATGGGATACTAACTTTACGATACTATTTTTTAAGATAAATACATATATATAGATAAACACCCAAGACCCAGGTCAATTTGAAAAAGGCCATTTTCCAACTTGCCCTGGCTGGGGATCGAACCCAGAACCTCCGGATCAGCGGTCAAGCGTGTTAACCATTACGCCACGGAGGTCGTCGAGGACATAGTTTAATAAAGACATTCTTTTTCTAGACCTTGGTTAAATACTTCACATAGTAATAGTGCACAAACGATGATGCACTGCACCACTTGAATAAATAGAGACATCGGAAACATTATTGAATAAACACAACATATGTACCTGTGGCTGTGCACATCCATTGCCCCCGACCACTAGTTCCTTTGGGTCTTGTAAAAGAGTATTTATTATTGGAAGCAGGAATGCAGCCTGTAACAAAATATAAAAAAATAAGAAATAAAATTACAATGAGAATCAACGAGGTTTTTAGTTAAAAATGTAGAATTACAGTCACATCAAAACCAATTATTTCAGTGAAAGAATTATTGAAATTGGATCAAAAATGACGAAGTTAGAGCGACTTTCGTGCCGCACTTTCAAAAACGCTCACCAATGTACTCGATTGGTTGATGACGTCATCTGCCACGCTCACGTTCGCCGCACTATGGGACCAAATGGTGCGTTCCATCTCAAAAATCTGTAACATTTTTGTTTCTCGACATTTTTGTCTTATTTTTTTTACGTATTTCTGCACACTTATACTCTTAGGTGATTAAAATACCATCACTTTTAAAACTATATTTATTTAGTAAAAAAATTACAAATATAAAATTATGAAAATTTTCATGCAAAACTTATATTAAATAAATATTTAATATTAATTTTGGCAAAGATATTTTAACCAAAATTAAAACGGATTTGTAAACGATATATCCTGGGCAAACCAAAAATGTATAATACTTTTTATTTTCTTTGAGATCTTGAAGATATCTGAAGTCGAACTTTCATAACGAGTAATAAATTTTTCGAAGTTCAAAGTTTGGTTGTAATTTTATATACCTAAAATTTTTTTTTTTTTACTTTTATATCACCTAATAGCTCTAACATTTAAGAATATAAAACAATCAAACTGATTTCAGTATTACGAATTTGTCCAATCCATTTTTGAGATGCCTCTCCAACCCATCGGCAAGCGCGGAGAGTGTAGGCTAAATCCTCTGGCTAGTCTGGCCAATTATGGCTCTGGTAGTGAGAGGGTCGTGCTCCTACAGTGGAGACTAAAAAAGACCTGATGCTGATGATGATTTTTGAGATGAAACGCACCGTTTGGTCCCATGGTGCAACCAAACCGTCAGCGCGCGTTCTATCTACCAGCTCAGTTGCTTGCAGCGCGTTGACTCGTGGTATACACAATGGATAATGACGTCTTAATAATATTGTTTTGTGCCACGATGTGAAAATACAAGTGTTGCTACGCCGGACAAATTGTTTTTGTGTCTCAAAAGACTAAAAAAATAGAAAGTTGTGTAGTGAGAGACGACCCACGCACGCCCCTTTCCGCTATTTTTTTTTTTCACCTGGACATATTCAATCACATCATCTCCGTATATTTTACGAGCTGATCTAATAGACAACAAACATTTATCATAGTAATGTAACATCTTTTTCTTAAAGATTGTATATAACATAAAATGACATCCTTGCGTCTCCGTACAAACAAATATAACATAAAATTACATTAGGTACCTACCTACTAATCCTTTATACTTAGAAAAATAATATACATTCTTACACAATAAATACACATCCTTGATACTTCTCTGTACAAACAAAAGTATTAGGTCCTTACATATGAAATTGCCGTTCAGTATCAAAAAAGTGAAACATGTTTTTTTTAATGAAATTATTATTTAATCAATCGAAGTATGCGCCGTTGTTATCGATACACTTCCGCCATTTTATAGGCAGATCATTGATACCTTTGGAAAAAAATCCTGGGAGCGAGAGTCTATGAACTGTTTGAAGGCGGTTTTGACTGCCTCATCAGAAGTGGTTTGAGATGGATCCGTTTCCACTATCGCCTTCAATTCTTCGTTATTCACTTGAGTATCAGGTCGTCCACGAGGCTCATTGTGTAAATCGAAATTTCCAGAACGGAAACGTTGAAACCAAAAACGCACCGTTCGTTCGTTAGCGGTGCCTGGTCCATACACGTCGTTAATTCTTCGAGTCGTTTCTGCAGCACTGGTGCCACGGTGGAACTCGTATTCGTAAATACCGCGAATTTTCAATTTGTCCATAGTTGTTGTTATAGCAATGTTGAAACTCAAACAAATGATGTTAAAACAAATGAAATACGAATTTTAAAACAATATTTTTCTGGCTTTATTTCGAAATAAATTTGAATTTGGAATTCCTAATGAAACGCAAGATATTTGATTTTAAAGTTGCCAGTATTGAAAATTGGCAATTTCATATGTAAGGACCTAATATGCCACGAGTTTAGTACCTATTTGTTTACGAAAAGTTTGGTACCTACCTATATTATAATAATAAAACGTAAGATAGATATAAAGACGAGAATAATATTCAAAATAGGTAGAGGTACATTGGAGGTACTCGAAGTAGATATCTACTGATCTGCCAAATCAAATATGTATAGGTACTTCATATCTACGAAAGAACCAACTGTAGGGGAAAGCAAATATACGGGTAAATTTTCAAAACGGCTTTTCGTCATTGCGGTGGCGAAATTTTTTTCTCACATTTCATCCAAACCAAATGCGCCAGATTATAGATGAAATAAGATGCTGTAAATCTAATAATTTGTGAGGCGCCCTTTAAAACACAGTACTTTCAGATTTTTTAATTTTTTTTAATTTGCGCCACCGTTATGATGATAAAAGCCGCTGAAATGACCCTTAATGAATTAACTAAGCAAATTTTCATACATATTCAAATTAAAAATGCGGTATTATGCACTTACATGTTTTTTATTATTATTAATCAACCTTTTGGTACCAGAAACATTATTATATATAAATAATATTATTTCTTTCTATACCCGCTTAATGCATGTAGCCTTATATGGTTACAACAGTTATATATATATAGTATATTTTACTACATACTACAATAAACACAATAAAATGCAACACAGTCATCATCATCCGAGTGTATTCCCGGTTGCATCCTCAGCGGTAAAGCTTCAGAGCCCGAGTTCCGTTACCTAAGGTAGGTGATGTGACGAGGTTGTTGGTTTTTACACAGAGCGACTGCCGTGCCGTCTGACCTCCGCAACCCAAAAGGTAGACCAGAACCAATCCTAGGATAGGTTTAAACAAACGCAAGATGGCTTTTGGCACTCACAGCTTTACGTGCCTTCCGAAATACGGAATCATCTTACTTTTTAGATAATGAAGTGATTCAAGCCTGCAATATCATAACTAGACTGGAAACAACTTATTACAAAGATTGGAACCCACGACCTCCGGATCACAAGGCAAATTTGGACCACTTGGCCACTGGACCATGGAGGCAGTTCTTTTTTGAGAAGGCAATTGAACTATACGGAGAACCTTTTTCTCTGCTTTGTTTTTGAAGTATCTATCCCTGTCTACTTTTCTCAGTTTCTTATATGTTATTCAGGATTATTTATTAATTTTGCCTTTATTTTCTGTTCCGAAATCCTTTTTTTCTCCAGCCGTTCTTCTCTTTTGACGTGCCTTCCCAATTTCTCAATTTACCTATACCTTGAACAAAGTTAATACTATGAAAACTGATGCAGTGTGACTGCAGTACAAAATGTGCTTAGACAGACACCACTACATACAACGTTATCTAGCCCCAAACTAAGTCACATCATTATATATAATACTATTTTAATATAAAACCAACATGAAATATTGAAAATGTATGTATTTAAAGTATATATAGTATTGATTATACAGGAATCCATCATTAAGGTGGTTCATTCGTCATTCCGGTGGAACACTGCGCCACCGCAATGAGTCCACCGTAATGACCATATAATATGATAAATATTTACAGGTCGTAATATCGAGGCAATTATCTACAACATACTCATTTGACGATACAAATACATTACTGTTCACTATCTAAAACTTGCCACCGAACTGACCGCTCACGGTAACCAAACACATTTTATGAAAAACTTACCTCTGGAACATGTCAAAACTTGCATATGCGCCGTCCTTTCTACACATAAATTGGGGTTCGACTAGCGCTCAGAATTTTTGCCTTACATCGCTTGACCAATAAGAAAAAATTAGTCAACTGCAAGCATCGGAAGCGCAGTTTTACGCGGGACAAAAACATATTGGCTTAAAGTTTTTTTATTTAATAGTAAGTTTTTGTGCTCTTAAATGTAACATGGAGTAAATATCTTTAAAATTAGATATTATGATAAAAGATACATTAAAAACTCGCGTAATAGTGAGTGGTTTTGTGAGCGCAATTTGAAGTGGGACAAGCCTCACAGGGGTAGGCCGCTCATACAAGTCAGATATTCAACGTGGTATTTCTTTTAAGTTTTATAATTATATCTTATCTCGCTTTTATATACGGTTAAGCTACGAAGTATATTTTCAAGAACACATGTTTTTAGTCTGTTTTAAAAGATATTTTCTTTATAAAATCCATAGGACGCCTAAAACAGTAAGCTTAAAAATTTACCCATACTTACTTTTGCATTTTATCTCCTCGTATCTCTGCACTGGAATGACTAGAATTGTTTTTAATAAACTCTGCAACCATGAATGAATCAATCTTCGGGAGATTGACCGTCTGGGCCTTGGTAAATCCGACTTCCATATTTCCTATCTACTTAAATTTAAATATCTATAAAACTTAAAGAACCCATGACTTCGGGCGGCGGCGGGTGGCGGGCGATCTTGGCTCGTGACGTAATTTGCATGTTTCGCGCGGGCCGGCGTGTTTTTACAACATTCTTTTTAAAACTTTAATAACTTTGTCATTTCTTGATGGATTTGAGAGTAATTTAAAAAGAAATTTACTCAGATGCTTATATGCTATTTGATGTGGTATGCAAAATTGATATATCCTTTTGTCGAATTTGCTTTCATGGAGAATCAGTTCCGATTCACGCTGTTTTTATTTTTATTTATGTTGAAACTTTTAGAAAACCATTGACATTTTTTAAGTTTTAACTGTAAAACAGTATCACAAATCGCTGACGCGACGGCTTAAACAATACGATGATTAATAGTATTTAACGCGAGCGTTTTGGGTCTTGCTGATTACTGCAATGAAAAATAGCACTCCTGAATCAATATAAACTAAACTTACAGTCTTTCCAGAGCCAGTCTGTGCGCATCCCATGAGGTCTCGCCCGGACATGATGATAGGGAGAGCATGTTTCTGGATGGGTGTAGGTTTCTTGTAGCCAGACTTTAGTATGTTGTCGAGCACGTACTTCCGAAGGTTGGCAGTCTCGAAGCTTTCGATGGCGCGCGGGGGGTTCTCGCCACTCACCTATGAAAAATAATTTGATAAGCAAATCCTCTAAATTGTTTTAGGAGCATATAAAAGGTGCTCTTTTCACATTTGAAGGAAAATATAGTGTGTATATTTTCTTTCAAGTTCATATTTTGATTGTGTACCTAAAACCAGTTAGGTATATGCCTATATATGAAATTTCATTATTATTACAAAATTTAGCCGAAATCTGACATTTTGTTTGAAAATAAAAGCTAGATTTAATTTGTATGGAGTCTAGGGTAAGGACGTCTTTAAGAAATGCATAAAAATGTTACTTACTAAAAAAGTTTTGATATACCAAATGTTTTTTGTTGCGCATATTTTCAAAAGCTCGTCTCATGGGAAAGGCTCGTCGTTTACCGGCAACCTACCACAGCCACCGACGACCACTTCCACACTAATTTAGTGGCCGCCACCGGCCACACGTGTGCGCCGCGTTTTAACAAAATGTATGAAAAATCGTGTGAACTACTTGTCTCTGGCCCGTCTGCGCCGAACCAAAAGGACCATCAGTACAACTATGTTTTGAAAGGAAGTCAAGGACAAGTACCGACAATTCAAATGAAGAATCTTACCTTCACAGCAATGCAATCAAACTTATCGAAGTTGATTCCAGAGCTGATAGTGCTGCTGAAGATCTCCGTTTCGTCTTCAGTGGGTTCCGGCGGGACATACGTCACTGGGGGCTTCTTGGGTTCCCCGTCTTCGTTAAGTTCGGGCTCTCCGTCGCCGCCGCCCCCACCGCCGTCGCGGTCCCCGCGGTCGCCGAAACCGCCGCGACCACCGCGCCCGCCCCTGCCTCCCCTACCTCTGCCGCGTTCGCCTCGGAAACCCCCATCATCGTTGTCGTCTACAAAAATATTTCATTCGTCTCATCATAAGTAGACTGTCCCTAGTTATCCTAAATATTTGTTAACAAGAATGAATGCAATTATTATCACACTTGTAGGAGTATATACCCCAAGGGCGGATCCAGGAGGGGTGTCATGGGGGTCATGACCCCTGGGCTGGGTGTACCACTGGCACGTCACAGCTGTGAATGGTGAAGTGGCAGCGGATTCAGGACATACCGCAGTTGATTTCTGATCTTATTTTTAAATTGAGATGTATCATAATATAAGATTTCTATAATGTATTATGGCTACACTAACTGTTAGTGTAGCGACAAAGGAAAGATCTTTCTCTACGTTAAGAAAAATCAAATCGTGGCGTGGCTAAGAGCTTCAATGATTGAAGAATGTCTAACAGGACTGGCACTTCTCCACGTCCATAAAAACGTACCCATTGAAGTAGATGAAGTGATAACGCGATTCGGGAGAAGACGTAAAGGAAAAATTGATTTTGTTATTTAAATATAGGTAGGTATTTTTAAGTACAGTAAGTACTTACCTTTATTAATATAAAATACCTACTGTTTACCTTTATCTATTACTAGCTTTTGCCCGCGGCTTCGCTCGCGTATACTAAATCCCACGGGAACATTACGTTTTTCCGGGGTAAAAGGTACCCTTTGTCCTTCTCAGTACACATATGTGTATGCGAATTTTCAAAAAGATTGGTTCAGTAGATAAAGCGTGAAGAGGTAACAAAAAAACAAACAAATATACAAATTCACTTTCGCATTTGTAATATTAGTTGGGATTATCAAAATTAACTTCTTGTGACTTGTCCCCTCCCCCCCCCCCCCCCTGGCGCCAAAGCTAGATCCGCTCTTGGTACCAGCCCAGGACCAGAAGTGTTCTAGGTTTATTTATTCAACTTTATTACAAAAATTGTAAACGGCGGACTTAAAGCCTTGGGCTTTCTCTACCAGTCAACCGACAGGGTTGTCCAGAAGGCAAAAACTTTGGTCATTTTTGTCAGTTGTTCAAGACTAATTTTACTAAAACTTTTGCCTGCGACTTGATTCGCACGCATTCCTAGAGGACCTTGTCTCGGGAAATAAAGCCTACATAACTAGTAACAATGTCACACTCCTTACTCTTCAGTGACTCAGGACGCTTAATTGTCTACATGTAAAAAGTCTTTGGTCCAATTCTTTGAAACTCACATTAGCAAGGGTAATTTAGAACATAGGTAATGCATACGTATAGTAAAGTTCATTTGTTAAAATGGTGTGCATGCATGCCGACGTCGGCGCGCCGCACGCATCTTTGTATTATAAGCCGATGTCGCCTTGTCGGCAGGACTTACATGAAACGCTTTTTTAATTTTCATAGAATCAAGGTCTAAAAGCAATTTATCAGTAACATAATACCTACCAAATAAAAGCCAGTAAAACAAAGAAGATCTAAAGATAAAAGTGTTGTGTATATTGCAGTGTTGAGAAATCTATTGCCTTGTTATTAAAAGGCGTTTTTTTTTATTTGCCCATTCTTTATTTGTTTGTTTACTTTCCTTTGAAACAAAAATGTGGCATACACATTTTAACACACGATTATAATGTTAATAATAGTAGAAAACAGGAAGGTATTGCTTTTCACTCAACACTTGTAATAAACAAATATTAAAGAGACCATTTAGTCTAGAATTGATTGTATGATAGCTTGTCATATGATGACTACAGTCACGATGATTTCGAGTTAATTCATTGTTTTAGTTTTAGATCCAAGTTACTTTATTTAAATTGAAATATAGTTTATCACTGACATCGACATGAATATATAGACTCGGCGTCTTCCTACACGGCCATGTCCCAGATTCGATTATTCATTCATTCTTCATTCTCATAGACTAAACACGAGAGTAGTACAGAAAGGTCAATATATTTTTACCTACCTACGAGTACGTGGTTCAAATTAAATCCTACATATATTTTAACAAACGCGAATGTTGGTAAGTATGGCTGGATGTACGGATGGGTGTATGGATGGTTGTATGGTTATATAGATTTTTAGATTGTAGACCCACGACTAGCTTTTACGATCTTCACGGAAGGGGAGGCGGCTGCATTCTTAATGTGTGTTTTCTTTGTTTTTTTTTTCTTATCATATTTATAAAGGTAAAAGTTAAACTGCACATATCTGTTTCATTGGTAACCTTTTATTATTCTTACTTAAATTCTTTACGTAATGTTTTGCACTAGAAGAAAGTGATTTCTTGTACTTTTATACCTATTAGTTTTTTTTTCTTTGTTAGCTATCTATGTATTTAATGTATTATATAATCATACACGTATGCTGCGCAATTGGGCGCCAAAAATCCGCCATTATGCTTTCCAAAAATTTGAATATAGCCTATGACTACTACTAGTATTTATTCTGTGCTATGACACTCAAGTGATTAAGATGAATCTAACCACATATAATTTATCAAAATCTATTTAGCCGTGTAGTAGTTACGAGGAAACAGAATTATAGGGACAAACATAATAAAACATCAAAAATGTGTAAGCAGCCATCTTGGATCCAAAATCTGATAGTAGTTTCAAGTTGCGCGGGGCACCTCAAAGGGCTCAGAAATTTTGTAGGTTTTTGTAACAGAATGTAGGGGTACAGCCCCCACATACAAAACTTTTGAGGCCTCGGAGGTTCTAGTGAGACGTTACGAGATGTGACTTAATTTTATAAAGGATTTATAGGATTTTAGGAAACTTTTGTAAAGCATTTATAGCATATGTAAATAAAAATTATAAATATAAACATTTTTAAACGTTTTACAAACATTAATAACTGAGTAGCAAACAAATAGTTTTTCGATGCATCCATGAAGAAAGTGAAATGTAGGCATATTTATGATGTCTACATTTCACTTCTGTTTTGTTAGTCTATGACGAATTATTCAATCGGTTGACAGATCATTCACTCACTTCATACATTATGGCAGCCGAAATTTGGCAGTCCGTATTTAATTTTCAATCAATGAAATCTAGTTACTTACCGATGGAAAGTTATTCCTTTATATTTTGCTTTATTCTTTGAATTACTAGTGCAGTATCTCAACACACGCCAAGGCATTTTTGACTAAGTTGACAGTGTTTTCTTTAATGAATCGTGGAGTGTATTATGCGCGTATTGCTAGCGAGTGACTAATGTGAGGTGAACAGTGATAGCCTATGATGAATAGAACACTACTGTTGTATGTGGCGTCTTCTCTAGTACGTAAGTACATAGATCTCGTTGATCACTGAATAGTTTTAACCACAGAATTTGACAATTATTGTCTTAAAACTTTGTTTATAAAGCTTTATTGTACACAAAAGAGAAGCAGATACAAAAACAGAAAAGTAAACATACAACGATGGACTTATCCCGTATAGGGATCTCTTCCAGTCAACCGGCCAGTAATTGAGAGGAATGTTTAACTAATATGAGTTTGGGGTAAAAGTGGCTAGTACAATAATAATAATAATAACACTTTATTGCACCAAAACACTTGAAAAAACTTCAATACAAAAAAAGAAATAAACGGTGTACAATAGGCGGCCTTATCGCCAAGGCAATCTCTTACAGGCTACCTTTGGGTGACAGGATTGGCTGAAAAATAATAAATAGGTGGTGCGATTGTAAAACTAGTAATAACCTAATTATATAGTGATATCAAACAGTAAAAATAAAGAGAAGATGGAAAATCTTAAATATTAATATAATAATAAATTATTGAATATATAAACAAAATATATACGTATATAAAATTACACACATATACATACATACAACATACATATAAATACGCATGTCATACACAACTAGAGGAAAACGAAGATTATGATAATTTATAGAAAATACATTACTTTAAAGTTAAAAGAAAATGCGACTTTACCTGGTTCTTGAAACTTGCCAATGTCTGAGCAAAACGGATGCGGGGCGGGAGGGCATTCCAAAGACGGACAGAATGGACAGTGAATGATTTTGAGTACATTTCAGTGGAGTGAGGGGGAATTTGAAGCCGAAGATTTTCTGAGCTGCGTAAATTGCGTTCATGAGTATCGTTAAGCAAAATGAAGCGTTCCTTGAGATAGCTTGGATAAGAAGGATTATAGAGAATGAAGTAAAGAAGAGAAAGAATATGCCAGTCTCGGCGGAGTTGAATGGGGAGCCACTTGAGTTGCGTTCGAAATTGAGATGTGATCATACTTACGTAAACCGAAGATGAATCGAATGCAAAGATTTTGAAGACGCTCAAGCTTGATTAATTGCTCCTGGGTTATATCTAAGTAACAGGAATCAGCATAATCTAAAATGGGAAGCATTAAACTATGTGAAAGCGCAATTTTCGTATCCATCGGCAGGAAGTTATGCAGTCTTCGTAGTGACGCAAAAGCGGCCAACATTTTTTTTGCTAACCTCGGAAAGCTGAGCAGACCAGGAGAGAGTTCGATCCATGTAAACACCAAGATTTTTAACGCGATCACTATATTCAATTATAGTTCCGTCGAAAATGATAGGAGGAAGATCAGAGATTTTGATTCTGGAGATAAAATGTGTGCTTCCAATAATGATAGCTTGCGTTTTGTTTGGATTTAATATAATAGAGTATAAAAAAGAATACAAAATATATATACATATATAAACCTACACACATCGAAATACAATTCTCTAGAAATCTAACGCTCCTACATTCACCGCTTCAATTCTGATTCCATTTACGCAAACAAACGAACAGTAATCACAACGAAACACTCGAATGCACACATAGACAAAGATGCATGCGATTGGTCGTGACAAGGTCACGCGTCGTTGTCGGTCGGGTGGGGCAGATAACGCAACGAGCGGTGAGGTACAACGCGCGGATGGTACCTATCATGCAGTACGATACGCTAAAATAAATAACCATGTTTACGTGTTACTTTTTTTTTAATAACTAATTTTCATGTCTGTATGGCTTTTACACCACTTCACGGCACTTCAATGAATCGATTATCGCAAAAACACAGCAATATTCTCAAAGGAAACTTCTTGCGACCTAACCGCACGACTCGAGTGTCACGGCGAACTGTCGCGCCGCCCTGTTTATATTTTAAGCCCCGCCCGCCGCGGTACATATCGCGTGGAATGATTTTTCGGGATGTTACACATATACAACTAACAAACTTTTAGTAGGTACCTATCAGCTCATATATTTTGCTTATGATAACTTTGAAAATGATTTAGTAATGTATTGTATTAATTATTATATAATAATCGTCAAACACTTATATCTGAAAGTATATTTATATATCCTTAGCTGTATTATGTTATTTAAAAATTTATAAATGTTTCCTTGTTCAAAAGCAATTTTTAGCATACTGTGCACACAATTTTTTGGTTTCGCAACTAGACATGTTTCTATTCCATAATTTATTTTGTAAAGCTTTTAAAGTTGTAAAGATTTGTGTGCCAATAAATAAAAAAATAAATAAATCATGAAAACTTATTTAAGCAGTTGTGTAAAACTATTTGGTGGCGCCGTCATTTCAGGTCCACAACTTAGTTGATGATATAAATATATAAGCAGGAAGTCACTTACCGCCATTAGCATCATAGTCGCCGCGGTCACGGCCTCCTCCACCGCGGCCCCCCCGGCCGCCGCCGCCACGTCCCCGGCCTCCGCCCCGGCCGCCGCGCCCGCGCCTGTCGCCGAACCCATTGCTGTCGGGCTTGTCGAACTCTGCCGAACATTATTATGAGTTATTTGCTGTTTGTCAGTCGTGAGCCGCATGCATCCGAAGAGATGGGCTCGGAGATCCGGCCAGAAAGGGACGAGCTTAAAGGCAGACCACAAAGACGGTCATTGGTCACCTCAAAGTCGCCCGACATAATGGTAGTGAAACATGGCCACTCTCAAAACACCAAAGAGATATGCTAGAGCATTGTCAAAGAGCCATGGAGTGGAGCATGTTAAAGAAAAAAAACAGTATGCAACACAACAACAAGAACAAAAACAATAGTTGTAGACATACTTTCTAAGATAGACCAACATGGGTATTTATATGGTGGTTTCATATAAGTGCATATCATATTGTCCAAAACAAACTCAGTGAAATACCCTATTAAAGTGGAGATGGACATGCCATATGTCACATAGTAAAAAGTGGAGTAAAATCTTAACTTATTGGTATCCAGACTTAAATAGAAACATAGAAAAACAATACATAAGATGGGAGGATGAGTTCAAATTCATAGCTGTTCCAAATTGGGGAAAGTTTGCCTCTTGGCAAAGGCCTCCAACCGGCCTTTGTCAAGAGGCACAGGTTATATTCGCGCTTATGTCTCTACATCATATAAATGACTCCCAAAAATGCAATACTTCGTTTTTACCATTATCATCATTGAATGATGTGAATCCTCTGCCCCGGGATAAGCTGTGGCCTTCATCTACATCATCGCCACCATAGTTGTTCACATGTGAGGCGACTGGTGGTACAATGACCTAGAACAAAAATAATTGGATTTGATGCTGTTTTTATTAATTTATTCAATGTTTGAGTATCTTTTAAAAAAAATATGTAAAACTTACCTCTGCACTGTCATCCCATTCATCATCCATGATCTGTAAAATGATAAAACTGTGTGAATAACAATGTAAGAATTGTAGGTACGCTGTTCCTTTTTACTATTAGCCTACTTCTTCCTACAGTTAGTAAACTAGGTGCCTACTATACCTAACTACAAAGTACAACTGATCCAGCTACCTCAAAGACAACTTGATAAAAATTAGGAAATGCTGACTGTATTTGGGGCTAGCTCAATCTAAAGGTACGTGTATGTTTTAACTTGTTTTATGGATAGTAACTCAACAAACTATATGAACGAATCAAGGACAAAGACAACATTTTTGAACAAGTACCGAAATACCTACCTACAAAAAGATTTCCGTTGTCCAATATGAAATCCGGAAACAAAACTGATGATATTGTTGATTTGAACGTTACTAGGACTGGAACGCATACTATATTATTATAAAATATAAACTACCCAAATAGCTAAAATACCGGCAAAATAACAAGCTTGACAAACTTGCAATTTTGCACGTGTACGAAGTAAATGCGTAATATAGTGCTGTACACAGAATTTTAAAAATATTTGCTTCTATAATAAAAGATTATAGTTAATTACTTACTCCTTATGTGTTTTTGAAAGATTTATCAAATAAATAAGAACAAAGAATATAATGGCGACGAATAGCGCGAGCTGCCAGAAAGGAAGCAGAAAGCCAGAAAAAAATTGCTTGGAAGTAATACCAACTATAAATTAACCAATCACAGAAAATATTCGTATTATTGTTTTGGTAGTACGGTTTCCGTTTCCGGCATGAAGTGAGGAACAGACCAAACCGTCGAACACGCTCTACGCCACTGTATACTGTTACCGCTCAGCCACACATAAATAAATTGGCGCGACAGCGACGGCGACGGCCATGCCACCAATTCACGCGATTTTGTCCGTGGAATATTGCCATGCCAGCCAGTGCTGCCTGCGTGCACTAAATCCAGCTCCAGCCTTATAATTCGCCCTGCCCTGCCTGACTCTGAATCATGAAACAATACCTATTACTCCCTTGAATCGTCCCTAGCCCTACCTGCCTGGCCCTTGTAAAAATATTATAATTTTCGGACTTTCAGCATGTTTTTTCCCTGCCTAGGTCAAAACACCAGTATCAGACGCCGGAATACAACATGAAGTAGGTGGTGATTTGAAATTAAAAAATAAATAGTCTAATGGTTGCTTCTGACGTGAAATGACCTTGCGTCGGTTTATAAATAAACATATTATATATCCAATAAAATAAAATATTCTGAGTATTTGCTTATAGTTAGTGATAAAGACGTCAATGTGCGAAATTTATCGTGGTTGACATGATGTAAACTTCCATAAATCGAATTTGTATTGTTAAATGTATGTTGAGTAAAAGATACAAGCTTGTAAGAACAAGCTTACTATGGCATCAGTCGACGAAAATGTTAATGTTACGGTTTCGGTGGTAACAGAAAGTAACCCCATTACCATCAACTGCTCCAACAAACGTTATGCTGAAGAATTGTGTACATATTTATGCAATAAGTATAACATACCGCCCCTGACGCGAACATTGTTTGCGTTAAGAGTTAAAGGCACAAATTATTTCCTCAAAGATAACAGCAATGTCCTTTCAAGCACAATCAAGGATTATGAATTGCGCATTCGCTTCATGGTAAGTAATTTTTTTGTTAGTATGTACTATTCCCTTAATATTTTATCATATGTACTTATCAGGTACTACATTGTATTTGATGTTATAATCTTTTTTGGCAGTGTTAAGTGGCACTAGTGTTGGCCTCACCCTTTTTAACCAAAGAATCTCAACCCTTTTACTATTACCAAATATCTATATTTCATTGATCAAAAAAAGGAGTATTGGCTATATGGGTTATCAGATGCCAGGACTGACTCCGTGGTCCAGTGGTCAAGGCGTCTGCCTTGTGATCCGGAGGTCGTGGGTTCAAATCCCACTGGGAAGCATACTTTGTGAAAAGTTTTTTTCAGTCTGGTTAGAATTTTGCATGCTTGAATCACCTGATTATCCGAAAAGAAAGATGATTCAGTGCTTCGGAAGGCACGTAAAGCTGTTGGTCCTAAACGCCATCTAGCGTTTGTACCTATCCTAGGATTGGTTCTGGTCTACCCTTTGGGTTGCGGAGGTCAGACGGCAGTCGCTTTGTGTAAAACCAGTAACCTTGTCAAAACACCTAGGGTAGGTAGCAGACCCCGGGCTCTGAACTGTAACCGCTGATGATGCAACTGGGAATATGCATGGGTTATCAGATGCCAGTAGATGCCATATCACTTTGACTGCAGAAAAACATATTTCCGCAGTCAAAGTGATAAAAGTCTGACACTAGTGCTGGCCACTAGCATACTATGAAAACAAAACTAAAATAAATGTGTTATGAATTTTAAAAGGTAAACATTAATTAATGTAAGGAATTGGGTAGGTGACTGGGTCAAAAGTACAAAACTAAATTACGAGTATATGGTACTGCTAGCTAAGAGAGTCACAAAATAGTGTCACTTGTCATTGATGATATCCATTTTCAACATGATTTTAGATTTATAATGCAGAAAAACTGATATTAAGAGCGCTATTGGACTCATAAAAATTATGATGTCACAGTTGTGTTTTTCATACAAATACCCTTAGCAAATACCATAGAATGTTTGTTTTGATGTTTTGAAAAATTGACTGATTTGACTTGTTGTCATCTAACGGATTGTTTTATTTCTAAACCAGTACCCTCGTCTGTAACAAAAAAAATGTAAGAGAAGGTGATAAATATTTATTTTAGTTTAAAGCATTTATTTCGAAGTTCACTTGAATGAGAAATTACAATTTTTTATTTGCCATAAATTGTATCTTATATAATAAATTACAAAAATCAATGGGTGTATAACATTAAATATATGATATGACAGACACATTAAAAGATATTTTTTAACTGTTATCAATGATGAGATAAGCAGGCATCATTTTCTTGTTTCCAAAAAATTTAAGTACTTCATTATAAATGATTAAATAATCACACTTCATACAGTGTCCTGTCTTAAGTAAGATTTAAGCTAAGTAAAGGTGTAAATACATACTTTCTTATTACATATAGCTAAATAAAGGTAAATCAAACTTAGCAAATATTGTAGTTGTAATTATTTGCAGGTACCAAAACTTGATGTTCTTATGTCACCAAATGAAAACACATTTGACTACTACTTCCAACAAGCCCGAAATGATATTAATGACAACAAGGTTTCTGAAATTAAGTACCCGGAATACAAGGAACAGTTACTGGGCTTGGGCATCACTGATATGTAAGTTTTGTATACAAATACACGTCACAATTGTATTCCTAAGGCGTGAAACGTTAAGCGAACGTCTGCGACGGGTTCAGTCCACCTCTATCACAATGTGTGATAGAAATAGCTGAAACCGTCGCGGGTCACGTATCTCTGTCACACATACAGTTTGAGACAGAGATGGACTGAACCAGTCGCGGGTCTCCACTTAACCTTTAACTGTGGACGTCAAAATATTGTTACATATTCATGGACGCGAGGTCTCACGGACCGCTATTGTTTTTAGGTTTTTTTTAAAGGTTATTGTCAGATATTTTAATAATTTTATTTTTAATATACTTAAGGGACATTAAATTAAAAGACTATATATGTATTTAGCGATTAATTTTTATTTTCTTATATATCTTAGCAAATAACAATAAAAGGCACTTTTCAGTCTTCAATTGGCCTGAGATCAAAAAAGGAACTACAATTTAAAAAAAAAACTAAATTCTAAACATTTTCAAACTAATTATCTGTAAGTTAAAACTATATCAATCATAAAAAACAAAAAATCAACTTCTTAACTTAAAACATAAAAATTCTGACACAGGTCTAACATGAACAAAATTATTGGCAGTCGTTGCACAACGGCTTAGAGCACTGAAGACATATAGCTTGACCGCAGCTGACACAGGTATAGTTAGTCTTCCTCTTTAGTTTAGGTGGACAGATTCGGCAGGTTTTTCGCTTTGAAGATTCCATGTCTATAGCAGGGGGCTCTTCTGAAGGCATGTCTGCTCCCAAAACTCGCTTCAGAGTCATATTCAATTCCTTTGGCAAATTTGAATTGAAAACGCGTCTTTGCATATGTGGCACGACTAAAGATCTTGCTAATTTTTTAAGGAAATCTCCTCTTTCTATTTCTTTGGGTTGATACTGATTGTATATAATATGAGCATTTACACCACTCAAATCCAGTACTCTATAGAAAATTACCATCGGCCACCTTCTAGTACGTCGACTGCTTGAATAAATACTGCATTTTTTATCCGTCTCGTCCACTCCACCTTTGGTGGAGTTATAAAACTGAATGATTTCTGGTTTTTTGGTGTGATCATCTATGGTGTTGTCGTGGTGCATAGAAGATACCAAGACCACAGATCTGTTGAACTTCGGGACATGTGAGCATAAAGTTTTATCTTTCGTAAACCCAAACAACGTAGAACCAACTTCTCGAGACTTTTGTGGCTGAAATTCTTTAGGTATTTCTCTTTTATTTTTTTTCATAGTCCCGACATAAGTCAGTTTCTCTTTAGATAGTTGATCAACAAGCTCAATCGATGAAAACCAATTGTCCGCTGTGACGTTGCGATTGGAACCTTTAATAGGTTTCGTCAAACATAGAACACATTGGGTGGGAACCAAAAATTTCTTTTCTTCTGCTGACAATCTCATTCCATCAGAACCTTTACCGGAATAAATATAACCATTATAAAAATAAAAAGTCTTGGCATCACATAATGCACGCACAATTAGTCCATATTTTCCTGGTTTTTTTGGCATATAAGAGATCATATTGCTCCGGCCACGAAATTTTACCAACATTTCGTCAATAGTGACATACTCTCCAACTTCATATATTTTTTGAGAGTTAGCGACAAACTTCTCAAAAATAGAAGAGATTGCTGCTAATTTATCAGTTTTTTGTCTCTCTAGGCGATCCACAGGATTGTCAAACCGCAGACACTGCAGTATAATCAAAAATCTAGTCTCAGACATACAACATCTGAATATTTCGCAGCCTGTACCATCCGTGGCGAAAATGTAGCTCGAGCTTTCATGATTGGATTTCAGGACAGCAGAATAGAATAATAGTCCCAGAAAAGCATTCAACTCTATCATATCTAAAGGTTTTAATTCAGGTCTATCTGGACGTTTGAAATGTGCTTTGAAGTTGGAAATTTTGCAATTAGTCCATAACAGAATAGTCTCGCGCATATCTACGTCAAAAAGTTTGTCCCAAATACTGATAGGATCTTTGTTATCATTCTCGGTCAAACGTGCAGTAGATCGGCAGGTAACAATATTATGTTGAGGAGTTCTTACTCTGTTAGATGGTGGTTTGGTAGCCCATTTGAAACGATTTTTGCCGTAGTAAAATTTAGGTAATGCATTCGAAGTACTTTGTTTTTTTTCCAGTTCTGAGAGTGGTATGTCGCTCTCTGAGTCTGAACTACTATAATTTCGACTACCACTCCTTATATCGCTGTCTTGTACGCTAGTAGTGGCGACACTCTCTTGGTCTTCATGGTCACTACAATGCTGTTGTATGACTTCATCTTCATAGACTAAACAATCAGCATAGACATCATCATTGTCCGAGTCATCTGACGCCAAAACTAATTTATTTACTTCATTTTCAAATGACGGATCGTCAACGTGAAATATTTTTTTCGCCTGCTGTTGTGACGGCGACATTGACCTTGAAGGTCGCTTTATGCCAGAAGTACTTGGTTTAATATTTTTTGACATTTTGATTAAGTACTACCTAAAACAAAAAAAATCGCAATCAAAATTGTTTGTATGGAAATCATGGACGCGCGGTCACACAGACCGCAGCCGAAATTTAAAACAAAATAACTCACCAAATTTGCAGCCGGCGACGCAACCTCCCGCCTTCGAAGACTTTTCGCCACTAAAACTGAAGCTACTGAGCGCCGCAGGAGTGCAGCGTGCGGGGAAGTGGGGTACCCACGATTATTGAAAAGGGGAGCGGCCTGTGAGACCGCACGTCCATAGTTAAAGGTTAACGCCGTTTCAAGCCTTACAATCTAGACAGAGCCAAATATCACACTTGCTATACATTGCAAACTTTTGTTTGCAATGTATAGCAACAAACAATTTTTTATTAATTTGCATGGTGATGAATGGCTAGTAGGGGAAAGTGTAAAATTGTATACATTCTTCAGGAAGTCAGAAATAAAGCCTCAAAGCACAAGTTTAATATAATTTATATGATCTAAACATTCTTTATTTAAATACATCTCTACTATTGCAGCTTATACAAATTTTATCTTATTTTCACAGGGCTCGGGCTATAAAAGAAGAAAATCTAAGTATGGAAGATATCACAAGGAATAAAAAGAAATATATTCCAAAGATAATACTCAGAAAACATGGTCCATTCCCTATGAGGCGCGCAAATATATACCTTCCAAGAATATGTCAACAGGGTTATGGTGTCAGGTAGATAATTCATTAACATTACTTTTTTAGGGTTCAGTAACAGGATCCCGTTGGCACAATACAAAGGGTGCCAACGGGATCCTGTTACTGAGACTCCGCTGTCTATCCGTCTGTCACAGGGCTCTTTCTCTTGAACTGTAATACCTAGGCACTTGAAATTTTCACGGATTATGTATTACTGTAGCTGATATAACAACAAATACTAAATAAATTAAAATAAAAAACTTTTTTAAAATCAAGCTTTTATTTAAGTGCGCTAAAAAGAATAAAATAAAATTTTCGTTTAAAACTTACTATCAACTTATATGATATAAAAGCTTGTCGCCTGTGAGCCTTATAGTAGTCGCATACGTACGATGTGTAAAATCTGACTCTCACCTGGGCAATAAGCAACCAAGCTCATTAGTTAAATCACAGCGAACGCTTACCCATTCTGTTACACACTTCTCATTCTGTTACACACTTCCGTCACATTTCACGAAATCACTCCCACATATTGCAGGAATTTTTTTTTAATTATTTTTTATATGTCTTTAGGCATTACAAGAAATGTTATTTGGAGCAACTTTACACATTGGCTCCAAATTATCTCGCTGAGGAGTATGAGGACTTGTTGTGGCTGAACGGTGACAAAGCCATATCTGTTAAGCTTGTAGTAGCACCCTTCCACAACCAGTATCCTGGAATAAGAATGTATAATAGTAATAGTCGAGAGGTAAGTTGAGACTTTAACAAATAGAAATATAAAAAATATATTCCTCATTTATGTACATAGTATACAGGGTGTATCATTCGACGCGACACCCTGTATACAGGGTATATTATACCGATATGTAAATCACCTCCCGGCCGACACGCTCACCGAAATATGGTCAATGGTGGGTTATATATATTTTTATGTGTGTTAGTGGAGAAATATATATTTGCTATGAAATGGTCCTTGGGAAAAGTTGTTCAGTAACACGGACTAGACCTACCTATTAAATGTAAGATCTTATTATATTGAGTTGAAATATTCATTATTGTTTGTATTTGTTTCAAAAAAATATAGGTAAGCTATCTTACAATATGTTAAATTAAAGGCATAACAGACAATGATGATATGGTATATTTGTATTCTAAGATTAAAAATCGCTCACCATACAAATGAACATCGTATCTTAACCATGTGTGATACCTTAAGATCAAATATTATAGCATGAGATGTCTGTTAAGGCTGCGCCTGCTGATGTTGATAATCTAAATTTTGCTCCTGCTTCCACGCACACAAATTTACTCTAGCCGAAGCGAGACAGCGAGCCCTGCGGGGTGAAAAGATCGCGGCGGGTCAATGAGGCTGGTTTACGCGTCTCTGGTTTATGAGGATTTTTTTCGGTTTACAAAGTTTTACTTATTTGCGTGAACGGTTTTCTTTCGCACGTTCTGTCGACGCTCCTTGTAGATCTGCCCGTAAATCCATCCTTCATTTCCCAACACATAGCACCACTACCTATACTCACTCCTTTTCCGTGCAGGCAGTTAGGCTATGGAATCAGCTACCACCGAGCATTCGAGAGTCTAAAACCATAACGACGTTCAAGAAACGAGTAAAAGATCACTATCTGTATTTATCATCCTAATATATTTAGAAATATGTATTTATTGTATATATGCTTTATGAATATATATTTATTTATGTAAGTATATTTATGTATGTTTATGTAGGTATGTATCTTGTCTATTTATTTATTTAGTTTTGTATTGTAGGTATACGCCAATTACCTCTTTTTTTCCCATTTCCTCTCGCGGGTCTACTGGAAGAAATTTCTTTAGAAATAAGTAGCACCTAAGTACTATGTTTTCCTTATCTTTTTTTATGCGTATGTTTGTAAATTTTCAAGTGTACTTGAATAAATAAAGAATATTAAGATTTATTTAATAAAAAATAAGACGTATGATGGCTGCCTTATGTTTAATACAATTATAATCCAAAGTTACAAGGGCTACTTTATTGTATTTCTTGAATACTTTCCGTTTTAGTATAATTCTGAGGTGATTTGCAGGCAACTTCGCATTTTTTTTCTATCGAGAAAATAAGCAACGTTGTTGTGTGTTTTTGAAACACAATGTATAGAGTTAGTCCTGAACTTTGCTGTGTTTTTATTTCAAAGTGAGTATTTCGTTAATATTGATAATATTTAAGATCGTTCTAAGTACTATCAGGGTCATACGCGTTTTTAAGAAAAATAGTACTAATATATGTACTTGAAAAATAAAACTTTTATAATACTTTTTTTATGAGATATTGCAAATTAATCTACTTAAATGGTCTAATTATTATGCTATACATTTTACCCGGTATTCTTATCTACTAGTATAATACAGAGATTTTGCAAATTATTCTACTCAAATGGTCTAGTTATTATGCTATACATTTTACCCGGTATTCTTATCTACTAGTATAACACATATGTATATTTGCGTGTAATTATGGTTTAGTTTAATTATATGTTAGCAAATTAAATTAAATATTTGTTCTGTTTTTCCTTGTCATTTTCAGTGGGAACATATTTGCACCATAGAAGATTTAATTTATTTGATGAGGAAAGAAGATATTTCATTGGAAGTTTCTAGAAAGGGGACTCCCTTGTTTTTCAAATTCAGGAGTGAAGAACAGTTGTCTTCATTCATATCTGTTTGTGATGGATATTATAGGTGAGTCTATTTTTTGTAAAGCCCCTTTCAAATTCTTAAGAGCCCAAGGTTCGTAGGACCCAGGCCATCAAGCGTAATTTTGTGAGTCGCGTTATTTACTTTCTACAGAAATAACTACTTGTTTTGAGTCGCTGTGTGAGTGTTTTGTATACAACCACAGAATAAGAACTAGTACTCACGTACAGAAGTCTCACTCAGCAAAGAAATTCAAAGAAATATCTACTCAATGTGGTTAGAGATATGGTTTAATTTAGCTCATGTCAGAATTCAGCACCTTTTCGTTAAGATACCTAGACATCCGTTGCAGGCCAATTTCATTCTTATTGCGCTGGACAAACGATTCCTATAACTAAATTTACCACTCCGAGTGGTCGCCGCGCGCTTAGTAATAATGTAGGTATATTTTCGACACCTAAACGGGGAGTGACACAGGCTGATACAACCGAAGCCAGTGTAAATTGCGAAACTCATTTAACAAGACTCACAACTTTAAAAAATTTGCTTGTTTGCCTCGGCTCATAACATTTGGTTTTGGTTTGAAGAAAGAAAATATTGTAATGAAAACTTTCCCAGGTAAATCCTTACATGTTAGTGAAAACCGTAAAAAAAAACAGTGGCTCTCCGGCTCCGGGAGTGCCGACAGAAGTCAAAACTTGGTTGGTTACACGGTAACAGTGTCGCGAGTTCAGTGGTTTTTTCCTCTCTCAAAAAAAGCCTAAATTAGCCTAATAGATCCAGAGTTTATGGAGTACAGACAGACGCATATATAATATATGTGCCGGGGAGTTTGTTTTGTAATAAGTGTATTGATGGATCAATATTATTTTTGCAAAATTTACATTACAATTTTTGGTTTTAAATTTTAAAATTTTTTACTATTCTTTTTTTCTGATATAATAATTTATTTTTAATTATCAATGAATGTTAATTCTTTATTTATCAATGAATTGATATTTTATTGTTTTTACATTACCAGGCTTATGTTGAAATGGATATTCAATCTTTCTAAAGACGACGAGACGCCATCGCTACGGGTTCTTTATACACTGAAGTGTCATGGCCCAGTCAAGTAAGTTGTTTGATTTTTTTTTATTATAACTATTAATTGGCAATGTAAGTAGAAACTATCAACATGTGCAGGTGTGCAGTTTTTGTATCATCATTCATCATATATGTCCTTATCATCACATATTATATTAGTGTTTTATAATATGTATGTGTCTATTTTTTTGGACACATCTTTATAGTAATAGAATAATAGATAAGTACAAATCACTAATTGAGCTAGCCCCAATGCCGCAAAGTAAGTTTAAACTTGTATTATGGAATACTAACTCAACGATACTATATTTTATAATAAATATACATATAGATAAACACCCAACACAATTTGAAAAAGGTCATTTTCTAACATGCCCTGGCTGGGGATCGAACCCTGAACCACCGGAGTGGCGAACTGGCGTGTTGACCATTACGCCACGGAGGTCGTCAATTTTTACTTGTTGTGACAACTTTAGTATAGGTGATTCTTTTAGGATATGATCATTTGGAAGAGGCCTTTAGTCCAGCTGTGAAATTGGAGTCTCAGTAATATAGGCTGGTAAAGACTGATAATTTAGACTGTTTTACTGTAGTTTTTGTAGCGAATTTTTGTGAATTTATAAATTTATAAAATATATATTATACGGATTTTGTATTGTTTTTAGGGGAGTGTTTTCTTACGGGAAGTTGGAAGTTAAGCGTGGAAAAAAACATGGCTGTTTTATCCTAAGGCAGTCTCAAGACGAATACAACGTTTTTCATGTAGATGTATGCAATAAAAACAAGTAAGTACCTATATCTATATCTTTGGGTCTTGCGGCCCAAGGCTCTGTCTGCTTAGAGCCGCAAGACCATTCTGGATAAAGAAGTGAGTGATAGTGTATTTGTATAAGTATTTCTATACCAAATGCATGTGTTAAAACTTTTTTGGTCCTTCGGGTTTAAATTTCAAAACAATGGAAAAGACTGAAAAGTTCTCAATGGTGAGAATAGACTATGTTTAGTACTACATTAATAATATTATAGATTAACTAAGTCGCTTTTTGCTGACCTTCTAAAAGATGTTATATCATTAATGTTTAGGTACGTACTAGTGTTTTCGTCGTTTATTTCTTTCATATTCCGAGAATCTTATTTTATAAAATGTTAGCTAATAGAGGTTATCTCTTGTGACTAGATAACGCGGCAAATGTACTACGATAAACTTAATTGTTTATAATGCTATTAATTTTTGATTTAATTTTTCTGTATGTTATGAATATTTAATTATTTCAATAGAAGAAGGCTTTTTAAGCAGACTTTTGCTTTTTTATGGCTGCTATTTAAAATATATGTATAACTTTTTTATAATATAGTTATTATTTAAATACCTACATTACATCTTTTTCCCTGTGTAAGACGGGACAACGCAAAAACATATAAAAAATTGTGTAGTCTATTCGTTCAATTGAATGGTATGCTGTTTCAAAGGCGGCATCGGCTTTCTATAAAGATGCGGCCTACACAACAATTCAGCAAATGAATTATACAATAAAATAGATTCGATTTCGACTTTGACTGAGAACGGATTCTGAGAAAAATTGTTAGGTACCGAACCTATTAGCTTTTTGTATTTTTTGAGTGGTTCTTTGTCCCTGCTGAGCTTATGGCATGACGAATTTAGGAGCGTGAGGCTTTATTCCTCTTGAAATTGTCATAGCTATTTTGGAAGAATTGTGTCGCACGAGGTGTCATTTGATTCGTCATTCTTGTTACTTGATAGTTCTGGCGGACACAATATTTATATAAAGCATATATTAAAGTACGTTTTTGAGTTTTAAATCATGTGACTGATTTTGACGCGTGTCTCATTATAGTGGGCAAGAATCTTAATTACGTTAATAGGCGATACAGTTTACAACCCATAACCTTTTTAATTCCTTTTTGCCAATTTCATGCCCCACTACCACGCTAAACATGGCCTTTGGGTCTTACAGACCTTGGCTCTGTCTATTGTCTGTCGGATAAAGTCGTGATAGTATATTTGTATCTCATTACATTATAGTCTGTCTAATAAAGCCTATTGCTTTAAGACTGCCTATTACATTTGTGATAAAGTTTCTATTTATATGTATAGTGTAGATTTTTTCGGAAATGAATGGAAGATTGAAAATTTTTTTGAAAAATATTCAGCTGTTTTCATATTTTTTATTCCTTTCCTATTCTCTATAGCATCGGGCTACCAAATAAAATCGCTGTGACATTGTCCTTATTTGATTTAAAAATGTTGAAAACAGCGCCGTGTCGGTATATTTAGTTTTTTTCGAATAATTCATAATTCTGATGAATATTCATCATAATCATCAGGTCTTATTAGTCTCCACTGCAGCAGCACGACCGTCTCTGTACTAACAAAGCCTATTAGCCAGAGCAGTCAGAGAATTTGGCCGAATGATGAATATTAACTCATTAGAATTAAGAATAAGATTTTAAAGAGGAAATTTGGGACGACGGAGTTGTTTAATAATGTGAACTTATCCTTTTGATATGCATACTCGCTCGCTGTGTACGAGTAATTGAAATAACCATGACTAAATATACAACATGTTAATGAAATAAGGCAACACCTCTCAGATTACCATCTGAGAGGTGTTGCTGAGGTACCCCTCAGCCCATGAAACTGAACAACTTTTGTTCTACAACTTTCACAAAACCCAAAAAACAATTTGAATTTTCATACAATCTGATCAGGTAATCAAGTCAATTTGTATGAAAATTCGAATTTTATTTTTTGGCATTTTGGGAATGTTGTAGAACAAGTTGTTCAGTTTCATGGACTGAGTTACAATCTGAGAGGTTTTGCATTATTTTACCATTATTATACATACATTATTATAGGAAAGAATATTCTCTTAAATGTTGTAGTTTATCGCTGTTCCAATCAAAATATGTATATATAATATGCCATAGAATTTAGTTTAGACAATATGACTAAGAGGATAGAAAAGATTGTGAATACTAAAATTATGATTGTAACAAACAGAGGTCAAGCTAAATTGTTTTTTATTTTAAAGTATGTATGCCATTTGAAGTTCATAACCCCAGATAGTTATTAGTATCGTTTGTTTTCAGCTCGGTTGACACATATAAGATTGAATATCAGGGCAACTGCTACGTGTTTCAAGGAGAGGAGTACCAAAGCATTGAAAGTATTATCAAGAAACACAAGGATCCCGAAGGACAGATATATCTGAACGAGTGTCTGCCGCCATCTGAATATGGTAATACATTATTTGCCTTTGCCTTAAGGGCCGCGCTACACTGGATTGGCATGGCATGGCATCGGAAGCGACGCGTCATTTCTAAACAAGCTATTCTAACCTTTGATACCTATTCTAACCTAGTGATATAAGAGGCATAACCGTGGCATAATAATTGAACGTGGCGAGGCGGCCGGCGGCCTGCCGCGGCGTGCCGCGCCCTGCCGTGCATTCCCGCGGACTAGACGCCCGCGAGCGCGTTTAAGCGGTTATGCCTCTTAAATCACTAGACATAAAGGTTAGAATAGCTTGTTTAGAAATGACGCGTCGCTTCCGATGCCATGCCATGCCAATCCAGTGTAGCGCGGACCTATTTTATCAAGGGGCTCTTAATCTGGTATGGGGAGCTGTATGGCTCAGCGTGAGCATTACTAACACTTTCATATTCTATACAATGGGATTGGTGACGATGACATAAAATATGTCGAGCTTTTTCCACGCTTCTGAAAGAACGTTAAGTAATCCGGCTGTCATCGTAAGATGGCAGTCGTCAAGCTACGTATCTGCCTTAAGGCAGCTTGAAGCTGATAGCAATTTACGAAAAAACAGAAACAAACAAAAAAGTACGCTCTAGAGGTGGGCGAGTTTAGATAAGCGGGGCCCTTTTTTGCGCAGGGCCCGTAGCAATAGCTAGTCTTGCTTCATGGTTAGTCTGGCACTGACAGCAGGAAATATAATAGACGACGACCTCCGTGGTGTAATGGTCAACACGCTAGTCCGCCAATCCGGAGGTTCTGGGTTCGATCCCCAGCCAGGTCAATTTGGAAAATGGCCTTTTTCAAATTTTCCTGGGTCTTGGGTGTTTATTTATATATGTATTTATTATAAAATATAGTATCGTTGAGTTAGTATCCCATAACACAAGTTTAAAACTTACTTTGGGGCTAGCTCAATCAGTGTGATTTGTCCTTATATATTTATATATTTATTTATTTATTTATTATTCGTTGATACCAATCTATCAATAATGATCTTACCACGTGTGGTTTTCATATAAATCGTGATATATTCTCCCAGACCAATTCGATTCGTTCTATCGAACATGAATGATTTATTTCCAGCAGAATATTTTTACAGTTCCATTTACTTATTTATTCCGGTCGCTGGACTACTAAGTATATATTTTTTATACTTTACATTTCACAAAGTGCCCGTAATATAACTTATATTTTATTTTGCTATCTTTAATTTCTTATTTTTGTCCGGTACGGCAAAACCAGAAGAAAGGGTTATGATTATAGCAGTCTATGTGTCTGTATGTATGTTTGCTTACTGCTTACCGATCTTGAAAAATGACATGTCAATCGATTCGGCATTATGGTCCGGGTGACATAGGCTACATTTTGTGTGCATAAAAAAATAATTTGTAATTTTTGTGTAATTTTCGTCATATCAAATGAGGAAAATTACACACAAAAAACATGTCAAAATTTAGAAGATATATTTTTCGTAAATAGCAAATACAACCAAAGCTACAAAAATAATCAAGTTTATTTTCAGCAGTCGGGTTTTAGTTTTAAATATTATTTTCCTCGTATTTACCAGATGACTATGAATCTCAACTGCTACTGTGCAAGAAACCAGAAAAACAAGGCGTGCGGATCGAGCACTCTGAGCTACAAGAAGCCCTCAAAAACAACAAGAGCCCGCTGTGTCTTAGCAATAAGGACATACTTTTGTATACAGGTATATTTTTATTTTTTCATTTATATTTATATAATAAAACTTATTTATTTAATCTTTATTGTCCATCAAATACAAACTGTATAGAACAATCATCATCATCCGAGCGTATTCCTAGTTGCATCTTCAGCGGTTACGCTTCAGAGCCCGGAGTCCGCTACCTTACCTAGGTGATTTGACGAGATTACTGGTTTTTACACATAGCGACTGCCGTCTGACCTCCACAACCCAAAGGGTAGACCAGAACCAATCCTAGGATTGGTACAAACGCTAGATGGCGTTCGGGACGAACAGCTTTATGTACCTTCCGAAGCAGGGAATCATCTTTCTTTTCGGATAATCAGTTGATTCAAGTCTGCAATATCCTAACCCGATTGGAAACAACTTTTCACAAAATATGATTCCTAGTGGGATTTGAACCCACTACCTCCGGATCACAAGGCAAACGCCTTGACCATTAGACCACGGAGGCAGTCAACAAACTGTATAGAACAATATACGAACTTAACGTCAAAAGCGTTGTCTACCAGTCAACCTTTGGGATATACATGAGAATCTAAATGTGGGTTGCATTGCAAGTATACATTCATATTACACTACTACATATAGAGGTACTATGATTGAATAATTATGAATAAATCTACTATACTTATCTTTCTGTGGGGTTTACTCACAGTACTTTTAAATGGTAATTTTCTATCTCTATGTTTGTCATTATAAAAATACAGGTAATTACTACGATCCGTGATATAAAATGCATTAAATTAGCTTATTTTTTGTTTAGGGTCGGAAAAGTTTGGCAAAGGTGGATTGACCATGACCTGCAAAGCTATTTGGAAAGTTGTCGAAACGAAGAAAATCATTGTAGCTTTTAAAGCTTTGCAAAAGGATAGTTATTTGAAGGTAAATTTGATTCATTATTAAGTTCTTAATTATTGTGTATTATGTTATGACGTAAAGATCTAAGCTTTAATAAGTTGCTACTTTTAATGGAAACTTTCGTGGTGGATTATTGGTATTCGCAATAGGAAATAATATAGGCTTTGATCTTCGTTTTCGATGTAATAATTTATTTCAAATGAGCAGCACTGACGTACACAGCTTTAAAGGTCAACTAAATTAGCTGACCTGTAATGATGGCGCCACGGAATATATTTTTAATCTGTGTTATGTACATGGCGATGCTATGTTAATTTTAGTTCCGATTTTTTCCGCAATATGGCGTCAACATGTCAAATAACTTATTTATTAACCTTTACAGTGTAAATTTGATGATAATCCATGTGTTTGCAGGAGTTTGTAACGATCGCCAGCAAGTTCGTCCACGTGAAATCGAACTCCATCGTCCGCTTGTACGGGCTGACGTTCAATTCGCCCACCGCCCTCGTTATGGAGTACATGCCATATGGACCTCTCGACGACTATCTCAAGTAAATAACAACCTGAATATTTTAATTATGCTTTAATTTTGCATATCACAGTCACTATTGAAATTTTGTGGCTGCCTCCGTGGTCCAGCAGTCAAGGCGTTTGCCTTTTGATCCGGAGGTCGTAGGTTCAAATCCCACTGGGAAACATACTTTGTGAAAAGTTGTTTCCAGTCTGGTTAGAATATTGCAGGCTCGAATCACATGATTATCCGAAAAGAAAGATGATTCCGTGCTTCGGAAGGCACGTAAAGGCCCAAACGCCATCTAGCGTTTGTTTAAACCTATATTAGGATTAGTTCTCGTCTACCCTTTGGGTTGCGAAGGTCAGACGGCAGTCGCTCTGTGTAAAAACCAGTAACCTAGTCAAATCACCTAGGTTAGGTAGCGGACCCCGGGCTCTGAAGCGTAAAAGCTGAGGATGCAACTGGGAATACGCTCGGATGATTTTGTCCCTCTGAGCTATGTTCAAGGAAAGTACTCTATGCGCTTAATCTATACTTCTATACTAATATTATAAAGCGGAAGAGTTTGTTTGTTTGTTTAAACACGCTAATCTTAGGAACTAATGGTCCGATTTGAAAAACTTCTTTTTTTGTTGGGTAGTCCATTTATAGAGGAAGGCTTTAGGCTATATAACATTCCGACAACCACGCGAACGAAGTCGCGGGCACAGCTAGTAAAATGCTATTTGTGTTCTATTAGTGATTCTGATTCCAAGATTACAATATAGCTCAGTGTTTCAAAATCAACCTGTATGTGTATTTATTATAAAATATATTATCACACATTTGTGTGAAATGAAAACTTCTTTAGGCGCGTTGGGCATTTATAGAGATGGGGAAAAACCATTGAACTCGCGACACTGTTACCGACACCACTTTGTTCAAGTTCTCACTTCTGTCGGCATTTCCGGAGTGCAACTGTTTTTTTTTAAGATCTCGCAACTGTGTCCCTATAGGGATGTTGTTCATATTGACGGGCTGAGTCACCCCCTTAAGTATAAGTCGGCGATACATTTACATTCGGTATAAAAGTTTTAAGAAAAAATATAAATATATTTACTATGTTTTGCTGATAACCACAGACCAAGGTTATCTACAACAAATGTTTACATTAAATATACGTATTTGGTAATTCCGCCTGTCTCATCCTAGATATTGCAAAATTTATGTTGCCGTGTGGTTTCCGGCAGAGTAGAATAGAATCACTTCAAGTCATCCCATCTATGTCGTAAAAGGCGACTTAGGAAATACAAGCTAAACAAAGCTTGGACATCAGTGAGATCGCTCCAACCCGTCTGGCCAGCATGGAGACAAGGCCAAATCCTCTGACTGCTCTGGCCAAGTATGGCTTTCGTAGTGCAGAGAGGGTCGTGCTCCTGTAGTGGAGACTAGAAAGACCTGATGTTGATGATGATTTAATTATGTTAGTCGAACGCGGGTAGAAAGATGGCGAAATTAGCAACATTTCGGTTACTGCAGTGCAGTTTGTTGCCGCTTCTTCTGCACTTGCGCCTAGGAAGCGGCGTAAACTTAGCTGTAAGTAACGATTTGACGTCAACATTTGTGCAAAACAAAACAAAGTGACTATTATTAAGAGATATTATAAATATCCTATGATAATAAAGATATTTTGAATTGAATTAAATTGAACTGGTGGGCCGCTGAGTGGAGGTAGATCTAGAACCAGGTTGAGGTCTTCCCCCAGCATTGGAACCAATAGAATAATAAAAAAAATATTTATAAGTGAAAACTTCTTTAGGCGCGTTGGGCATTTTTTGAGATGGGAAAAACAATTTAACTCGCGACACTGTTACCGTTGCCGACGCCTCACGTTCATCACCCAAATTGTTCAAGTTTTCACTTCTGTCGGCACTCCCGGAGTGCCATTGATTTTTTATGAGTTAGAAACGTCAACGGGACATGGGCGGAGGTTTTTTTTTTAAAATAATAGTCAGGAAACTTATTAACTAGCGATCGGCGATTGATCAGGACTTACATCTTATAATCAGTGATTGATCAGGACTTACTTCTAATAATCGGCGAATGATCAGCGAGGAGTCTCCACGACAAAGAGGTGTGATTTCCGATTGAACTCTCGACTCGCTTTGTGTGTTCGAAGATGTTGCCAGGATAACTTCACAATGCAGGTGGCTTCGTGTCAGCAGTTTCCTACATTCATATTTGGAATACATTCTCGTTAAAGGTTCAGCAATGTATGCTCGTTCCATGGGAACGTGAGGTATATGGATAGGGCTAAGAGTCCGTAACAAGTAAATAAAGCCGTTTCTTCCTTATTTATTAAAATTTACAAACGTTTGATAAAACTATTTTAGTTAAAATGTTTTTTTTTTTTTCTTTTGTCCTAAAGCAAGGTCAAATATTGAAAAGAATGATAAGGACAAAGCGTATTTTAATTAACTAAAATAGCAAATTTTTATAAATAAGGGGGTAAATGTTTTTATGTTGTTATCGTAGGAAAAATAAGTCGGTAGTGAAGCCGCTACACCTGAAGAAAGTGGCGGCGAGCTTAGCGCGGGCGCTGTGGGACCTCTCGGAGGCGGAAGTGGTGCACGGCCGCATCCGCTGCCGCCGCCTGCTCGTGGCCGCCGCCGACGCCGACCGCCTCACCGTCAAGCTCACCGGGCCCAGCGTGCACAACTACACCAGTGACGAGTGAGTACACTGTCATACACTTTTTCATCCTAATGCTTTGCGTTGCATCTTCAGCTGTGCTGCTGCGGAGCCCATTTTAGGGTTCCGTAGCCAAATGGAAAAAAAACGGAACCTTTATGGATTCGTCATGTCTGTCTGTCCGTCCGTATGTCACAGCCACTTTTTTTCGAAACTATAAGAGCTATACTGTTGAAACTAGGTAAGCAGATGTATTCTGTGAACCGCATTAAGATTTTTACACAAAAATATAAAAAATACAATAAATTTTGGGGGTTCCCCATACTTAGAACTGAAAGTCAATTTTTTTTCTCCATCAAACCCATACGTGTGGGGTATCTATGGATAGGTCTTCAAAAATGATATTGAGATTTGTAATATATTTTTTTCTAAACTGAATAGTTTGCGCGAGAGACTTCCAAAGTGGTAAAATGTATGTAACTGTAACTTCTAAAATAAGAGATAATAAAACTAAAAAAAAAATATGATGTACATTACCATGCAAACTTCCACCGAAAATTGGTTTGAACGAGATCTAATAAGTAGTTTTCTTAATGCGTCATAAATTGTATATCACAATTTACCTTTAGAACTTTTATATGTTACGAGTCCGACTCGCACTTGGCCGCTTTTTATTCTCCAAATATAACATGCATGTCAATGGTCACCCAAGGATACCAAAGACCAAAATGCAAAATGGAGAAGGAATAGCCGGCACAGTTTTAATGGCTATAGTTTTACGACCGGCCGCCAGCCTGACGTCAACCCTCTTTGGGAATGCAATTGTAGCACGAGATGTTTATGCTTAGTCCTTTAGTCGCCTCTTACGACATCCACAGGAAGAGATGGAGTGGTCCTATTCTAACCCAGCACCACACCTCTTAAAATATTTGTATTAAAAATATTTGTGTACAAATAAAAAAAAAATGACTTGACTATGACTTTTATACATGCTAACTCGAAACCGTTGTTCCAGTGTACATTGGATGCCAGTGGAATTCTTCGCCGATATGAGCATGGCCAAGCGGTCCGTGGTCGGCGACATCTGGGCGTTCGCCACTACGCTCTGGGAAGTCTTCTCTTATGGAGTCTCGCCCACTGAAATCAATCCTGTTATGACTGCCAAAGTGAGTCCAATTATTAATATTTGCGAATGGTTTTCTAAGGCTCAATTTACATTGCCGCAGTATGGAACCGAATTTTTAAGTCTCCATTAAAGCATTTTGAACCCTATATCAATGTGATTATGTCACAGAATACAAAAGAGTACAAACAGAATGGAATCTCACAGCGTCTTCCGCAAATTGGCGTCCTCGCGCCTCTCCCCAACACTTTGTGCGCCTTATTGCGCTCTAAACCAGGGTTTAGTTACTAGCCGCACGCAATTTTATAAACCACTGTGTACAGTTTAAAGTGAGAACGTTAAGCTTTAGTTTGCATTTTTGCGAAAAACGGCCACTTTTGGCAAAATAATTTATTTAAAATGGGGCAGCACTGGACTTCGTGTATCGTCTTAAATGAAACAGTAATTTTATTAGCATTTCAAATATTATTATGAAGAAAAGTGGGAGCGTGGTGGGGACGTCTCGCTATCTCTTTCGTACGCCCAAAACCTAATGGCAGGTACGTCACATTTCGATACGTACGATTACTTGACAGTCTCCTGTTCCACCAAATTTTAAAGGCTTATAACTTACTTATTTTTGAGCAGATTAAAAAAAAAAACGTGTTTTCGGTTTCAGATTGTTACTTTTTGATATGAATAATAAAAAATTAAGTCCCGAATAGCTTAATTTGCTTATTGGGCTGATCCGGCACTGCCTATATTCCAGAGTTACATGATGGACAACCGCCTGCTGCGCCCGGAGAGCTGCCCGGCGGAGGTGTGGACGCTGATCAACCAGTGCTGGCAGTCCGACCCTGTGCGGCCGCAGGAGATCATGCGGGACATGAACCACATGCTGCATAGAGGTACCTTTTTCATTCATGTTGTCAAGCGTCTCCGTGGTCCAGTAGTCAAGGCGTTTGCCTTGTGATCCGATGTGGGTTCAAATTCAACTGGGAAGCATACTATTTGAAAGGTTGTTTCCAGTGAACTTACTTGCTTCCGGTGAAGGAAAACATTGTGAGGAAACGTGTACAACTAGCTCACTAGTGTTTAAAAATATTTAAATAACAATAACTTAAATATAAATAACATTACTCGCATCTCGTATGCCGTGTGGTTCCCAGCATAGTAGAATAGGACCACTCCAAGTCTTCCCGTGGATGTCGTGGAAGGCGGCTTAGGATACACAAGCAGAACAAAGCTTATAAACATCAATGAGACCTCTCCAACCCGTCTGGCCAACATGGAGAGTGTAGGCCAAATCCTCTGGCTGCTCTGGCCAAGTAGAACAGTGAGGCACCTTTTTTTTATTTTGTATTTATTTTGCTGACGTTTCGTCCGGGTTTCACCGAACGTGGTCCCAGCCTGACTGAAACAGCGATGTTGCCTATGCCTCCCCCTGCCCGGTGTGATCTTCGTCCACCGTCATATTGTTCATTCTCCAGCTACCGTCACACACTACACTCACAGTGTCCCTATTTCGTAACGCAACCGTATTCTGGTGGTTAACCGATTGTGCACCAATTTTGTTAATTACTGGATTCCACGCTGCTGACAATGTAAGGCCATCTTCTCGGTTGAAATTGTTAGGATGTTTCTTAATTTCAATCGCCTCACGTGCCATCCTATTGCGATAGGTAGTTTAAAAGTATTTTTAGAACAGAGAGGGTCGTGCTCCAGCAGTGGAGATTAAAAAAAGACCTGATGATGAGGATGAACATTACTTGCAATATAAGTGTATATTGACCTGTAAAACGGTTTGAAAGGACTTCTTCACTGTTTGATTATGGATTCTTGACAGCCATTGACTACGTCAGATGCCTTTAGGTAGCTCGAAAAATCTTAAACCTGTGGCCCTTTCGACTTATGACTTAAGTTTTTTATTTCTTTGCAGAGTATGTGCCCACGTTCCATGAATACGAACCACCCAAGTTGACTTTTTTATTTCTTTGCAGAGTATGTGCCCACGTTCCATGAATACGAACCACCCAAGTTGACCAGTATATTAGTTCCCAAGGATACCGTCGCAAGTGAGTATATTGCGTTAGAGCTATTTATTATATTTGTTCTGATGTGTCAAGTGTGATTGATGATATTCATATTGAATTATCACGTGTTCATTAATAGGAGATATTACTGCAGTGTTCTGCCGCCAGAGTGCAGCATTATAGCAAAATATTATATAATATATTTTTTTTCGTTGCATTCCTTTATGACCAGCAGGAAGGTATAAGATAAGGCACGTCTTGCCGTTCACAAAGGAGGAATAAATGCAGTTGAAATGCGAGCGCTGAGGAGTATGTCTGGTGATACTTTAAAAGATCGAATAAGAAATGATGTCATAAGGGATCGGTGTGGAGAAAGAGGACGTAGTGACAAAAATACAGAAAGGGATGTTAAGAGGTTTGGGCATGTAGAAAGGATGGATTAAAAAAGATTAACAAAAAATATTTATAAGGCAAATGTGAAAGGAAGAGCGGGACAGGGTCGACCTCGGCGAACATACTGCACTCCTTACGGACGTGATTCAGTCGTTAGAATCCTTAACTCGCTCGTGATTCATCTATGGCCCTCGCTTTAAATTCGTCTTTTATTCACTAATTGCATACTTGTTTGTAGGTGACAGGTACGTGCCGGAGCAGAGTGACGCGGGCAGCAACAAGTCTCTTATATCGGACGGCAGCGCCACCTCCATGAACGGAATCATACCGAGACACTTTGACAACGGGGTTAGTACCGATACACGTCTTAATCCCTCACGGGGTAGACAAGTTCACACAAAATGGTGCGCCCGGCACATGCGTACCTGTAACAAAGAAAAAATACCATCATCAATATAAATATAACAATAATTTTTTTTTTATTTGCCCTATATGGGTATTTAAAGGACTTGTATCCAGGGTCGTTATAATTGATAAGAGTTTACTTGATTTGATATTATGGAATACATTAATCTTCGAGATTTTCGCCTATTCCCTCTATCGGTTCTTATAATCTGCGCATTGAAGCAGTTGGTACATATTTTTTTACTCCCAGACTTATGGAATTAACCATCTAGTAGAGTAGATGGTTAATCTACTGCTACCAAAATCCACTCTATGACAACATCTTTATAATGGTACGTGATGTGTATTAATATTTAATTAATAATCACGTCCTTAGTTAACATGTTAATTAATATTTAAATTAAAAAACCCTACAACTACATAATTCGAATAATTTTAATAAGGGTTAATCAGTTAACCCGTTCACACTCCCGACCTATAGACGGTGATGGATCAAACAGATCCAATAAAAAAACAGGTCTTGTTTGCTCATCACTATATTTAGTTAGTTTTGTTGGTTGCTATCGTATGCTATTGGTAGTGTGGTTCCCGGCAGAGTAGAATAGGACCACTCCAAGTCTTCCCGTGGATGTCGTAGAAGGCGATTTAGGAAACACAAGCTAAGCAACGCTTATATATTGCAATAAAATATTGAGTATTGAGTATAAACTTCAATGAGATCTCTCCAACCCGTCTGGCCAGCGTGGAGAGTATAGGGACTGCTTTGGCTAATATATGGCTCTGGCAGTACAGAGAGGGTTGTGCTCCTGCAGTGGATACTAAAAAATACCTGATCATCAATTAACCCGTTCCCACTCTCGGCCGGTGATGGATCAAATGCTGTCTACACACCAACGCCGGGCCCGGCGGCCTAACCCGCCGGGCAATGCCGGCGGCCTAACCCGCCGGGCAATGCCGGCGGCCTTATTTGAATCGATCTTGCCGGCGGCTCGCCTCTCCGTTCATTCAGTTGCCCGCCGGCTTTCAAGGCTTACTTGGCTATCACTAATTTATAAATACTCCATGCCGCGACTGTCGTGCCGCCGGCCGGCAAACTTGTCCGGCTCACAAACTCTAAAGCCGCCGGGTCAACCCGCCGGCACTATCCCGCCGGGTGCGTGCCGGCGGGCCGGCCGCCGCGGTGTGTAGACAACAAAACAAATCCAATGGGTCTTGTTGCTCATCACTATATTTAGTTACTTTAATGGTTGCTACAACTCTAATGTTATATTGTTTGATGTGGCAGTTCAGACAGATGGACAATGGGGACGGGGAGCTGGAGATGGATTTCGAGCGAGGGCTGTGCTACGAGCTGGGCGACCCGGCCGCGCTGCCCGACCACGACCGGCCCATCCCCATGCAGTCCATTGAATCGCCGCAGGGCACCACCTACCTCGTCAGCTGGAGGAAGAGGATTGACAAGGCAACAAGGCTTACTTACTTACTTACGTACTTCCTCCCTTCGAGGACAGTTTTCCGCAATTCATTGCGTTATTTGACAGGAATTAATTCCGACGTCACAGTTATGATTTCATACAAATTACATAGTCAAAGTCAATTATATTTTTTTTATTTAATGCAGGATAAATATCACTTGTTGAAGGTCATTTTTTTAATTATTTTTAGTTTAAAACTTTTGAATCAAAAGCTACCGATACTAGCGTTTCGCAACGACCACTGCTGAGAAGAAACGCCGAAAATAACTCCTACGCGCCAGAAGGGCTTTGTTAGTTTACAAAGATATTATGCCTAATACAATGTTATCACAATATAACATGTATAGGTTGCAAACGAGTGCCAAATCCAATTTACAGAAATAAGTAACACTGAGTAGTCCGAGCTGACCAGTCCCTAAGTCAGCGTTGTCTGTGTGGCTACAGACAACGCTGTGAAAGTGGCAACCTGGAGGGAAAAAAATTAATTATATTTTGAGCTTTCGACACGAGAAGAAGTCATACTGGCGGCACCTGAAAATGTTTGTTTTGACATTTAGAAAAAAAGTTACTGATTCGACTTTTTGTCATGTAGCGGATTGTTAGAAAAATATTTGTTTCCAATATAGGGCAGCTACGGGGAGGTGTTCAAGGGCTGGATGTGCGCGGAGGGCGACAAGAACGAATCTCAGATGGTGGTCGCCGTGAAGAAGCTCATGCCGCAGAAGGCTGGCAAGAACGGCTCCAACTACAGGGAAGACTTTGAAAACGAGCTCAAGATAATGCAGGTGTGTTTCTTTTTCATTATATCATAAGCAGTTGTATTTTTTTTTATGAAATCATTAAAATTTTCTCAAAAATAATCACGGTAAATATCCCGATTTATTCATATTAATACTGCATTTAATTGCAGTATTGCCACCGTACAATAATACCCTTCATGTGAGTATGTTTACAAGTTAAATTGATGCCAATGATTTCAAATACATCCTGTATATCTCAAGTGTTACCATTTTAGAACAGTTGCGAAGGAGTAACGTGTCACGTACACATACACGTGCTTTCTAACTCACCTAGCAACATGGCGTATTCTGCACTAAGAAATATTGAGGCCCTATTACGGTCACTTAGGTTCCAAATAAATGCGTGTAAATATTTAAATTTTGAGTCGCGTAAAATGAATTTGCGCGATTTACGCAGCAATCGATTATAGGAATGTCCTGTGTCTGCCACACGGCAAAAATAAATGAGTTGTTAGTTTCCGTAGAAAGTAAATCCGTATAATGTAAATGACGCCTTTCGTACTGTTTTAGGGTATTACTAAGACTCAATGTCCGTCCGTCTGTCATCAGGCTGTATCTCATAAACCGTGATAGCTAGACAGTTGAAATTTTTACAGATGATGGTATTTCTGTTGCCGTACTAAAAACAGAATAAAATAAATAATTTAAGCGGGGCTCCCATACAACATATGTCATTTTTTTGCCGTTTTTTGCTCGATATTAATAACGGCAACAGGTAGGCGCTTGAAATATTCACAGCATATTTAGTTGTATATTCACTTTAAAAATAAATAATTAAATTAAAATAAATATTTAAGGGGGCTCCCATACAACATATGTGTTTTTTTGGTGTCTAATGTTGTATAGATAATGGAACCCTTCGTGCGGTTTTCCGGTTTTCCGCATTTGGCCGGTTTAATTGCTTCCTTGCGCCAAGCAAACATTAATTTGCTAATTTATTTTATCTATCCGTCTCTTTAAGTCTCTGAAACACGACAACATAGTGAAGATCCTGGGCTACTCGATGGACAACTCGAGCCCGGAGCCGAGCGTGTTCATAGTGATGGAGTACTTGGAAGAGAGCTCGCTCAACAAGTACCTCAAGGTCCAGCAGGATAAGCTCAACATCTGGCATCTGCTCAAGTACGCCAAGGACATCGCCACGGTAAGTCTGATACGATTAGGGCCGCTTCAAACCGGGATGGCAGCGGCGCGGCGAGCACTTTCAGTGAAAGTATTTTAAACTTTATCTACATAGTTGAAAGACAAGTATCGCTTGAACAGCTTGAAAAGGTCGCGCGGCTACGCGCTGCTGCGAGCGGTTACAAGATGCCGCGCCGCGCCTCTGCCGGCCGCTGCCATCCCGGTTTTATAGAGGCCGGCCTTAGGGCCGGATTAACCTTTTCACCGCGAGACTTTATATCAGTTGTCGTGCTCCCAGCGCAAGGCATAGTGAATATTAATCCGACGTTCGCGGTTGAAAGGTTAATCATGTCGGGGGCCACTAGGCTTGGCTATAATTATATGGCGTGCTGAACTGCCGTAACAAAACTTACCTGTATCGTAATGGTAAAAAAGTTACTTTATTACTTTATTTTGTTCGAGAAGAAGAGTTATTATTCTATTTCTATTTTTTAATTTTGGTATTGTGTTCATAAAGTACGTCAGTCTAAAGTCATTCTAAAGTTTATAATTTGACTTTTGCGACATGAGATTGTATGTGATATACTTACATTGTGTTTGGTATATCACAGGGTATGGAGTACGTGTCAAGTCAGAAGATAGTGCATCGTGACTTGGCGACGCGCAACATTCTCGTCGTGAACATGTCCCACGTGAAGATCTCGGATTTCGGGCTCGCGCGCAGCATCCCCGAGCGAGACGCGTATACGTTGAGGACTGAGAGATATCTGCCTATCAAGTGGTGAGTGTAATCTTTTTACTCGACTAAGGCAAAGCCAAAAGGAAGGGTAATGATTTTAGCAGTGTATGTATGTATGTGGATATGTATGTGTGGCCCCCCGTAAAATCCAAACTACTTATCCAATTTTATCACAAATGTATGTTGCGTATCATTATCTCGACCAAATAAGTGTGTGCGTCTCTTTCTATACCATGTCACCGATGAGAGCCAGTCTCTTAAATCCATAAATATAAGGATCTTGTAGTAAAACTACGTCCAGTACCACGACTATTATTCCCGCCCTGGCTTCACACGGGTATGTATTATACATATTAACATTACTCAATCACTCTATATATTGTTGAAAACGGCATTAAAATCCGTTAGTTAGTTTAAAACATACAGAGGGACAGCCGGCGGGAGGCTACTTTGTTTTGTACTACTTAGTATTGTTTATTCTGTGGTACTACTTACGCTAGTATATAGTACTCTGTGGTACTACGTATTGAAATGTCAATTCGCTAGACGACAACAAGTGACATTACATTAGACACTTTTTTTCTAAATGTCAAAACAAACATTTTCTATATGATTTGTATGTCAAACATAACCGCGTCGTATTTTTTTCGAATCAAATAGGTCTCTTAATTAATATAATTTTTTCTGCATTAATAAATCTAAAATCATTGAAAATGGATATTGTTTCAAGTGACAATATTTTGTGACGTTTTATTCTATTAAACGGCCAGTCCTTATTTTTAGTGATTTTGACTTCTTTTTTGGAGCTGATTGGAGCCAAACTACATTAATAACAATATGTTAAGATGTGTTAAATTGAAGTTTATTTAAGTATTAAAAAAGTGGCTGAGATAATTTATTCATTTTCATTATAATAGTTTGTTTCATCATATCAGCCACAGAAAGTCCACTGCTGGACATAGGCCTCCCCCAAGGATTTCCAAAACGACCGATCGGAAGCGGCCATAATAGTTTGTTTAATTCCAAATAACCTGAGACGTGTTTAAATTTTTTGCGGTGCGCGATGGTCGTGGTTGTTTACACGGAATTTAAAACATGAAGTTGTGTATAAATTACAGAGAAATAAAGACAAAGGAAAATCCTAATAAGTGGCCGAGGAGTTTTTAGTATTTTTATTAATTCAAAGAAAAACTTAGTTAAAATGGTTAAACTTTGAAGAAAATATAAACGAATACGTCGCCGCATTTCTTGCGCATACGACTGAGCAAAAAAATAAAAAATACACATATATGAAGATTGATTCATGCTTAAACACGTTCAATAAATAAAATAAATTGTCTTTTGTAAAAAGGTTGAAAAATTTAAAGTTCTCCGAAGTTCTCAAATAAATATGGGAACGCAAACGCTGATAAGGCAGACCGCGCGCTGCGCTTCTGAATTCGTCTAAATTCGACTCCAGGGTGCATGTACGTACAATACAGCGCAATGCTTATGTGTAGACATAAAATATAGATTCGGGTGTTCAATCAAAAATTCCCCCGGTCGAAGACCGCAGTCTTAACAGTACCAAATAATTTATTTTTGACCCAGTCATCTATCCGATTGAGGTCTATTCCCAGGAGCGGGAGGTTAAAGGCTGCGGATGATAATGATTGAAATGTCCAGGTACGCGCCGGAATCAGCGACAGACCCTTGGGAGTTCTCGACTAAGAGCGACGTGTGGTCGTACGGCGTGACGGTGTGGGAGATATTCAACCGCGTCCGCGTCGAGGTTCCCGAGTTTAACATCAAGCAACCGAAACAGCGTGCTTCATGGTAAGTCATTTAGAAATATAAAATCTTCATTTGGAGCATAAAAATACAAAAAATGACATTAAATAACAGAAAAACAAAATATGCTACCAGAATGGTTACTCTCAGCATTATATTATGTCGAGGCTTTCTGAGGCCAAGACGCTGGTTGTCAGAGGGGAAAGTTGTTCAGTATCATGGACTGAATTCACCATGACCGCTGAGGATGCAACCGGGAATACGCTCGGATGATGATGATGAACTAAATGTTATAGACACGAGAATAACGTATAAATTTATGTATTTATTTCAGTTTCCAAATACCCGACGATTGTCCCTCCGAGGTGTTCAGGGCTCTCATGAGGGACTGTTGGCATTTGGAGTCGGAGGATAGACCGAACTTCACGGATCTCAAGCAAAGGTGTCTACGATTTTTGGACGAATACAAGCTGTCTTCGTAAAAGTATGGTCAGTTATTGTAGATCTTAATTTATGTATGAATCAAATGACCGACACATTTTTTATGCAGAAAAAAAAAGATAAAGCCGGTGACGTCATTTTAATAGAGTATGACACTTATTAAAAAACGACTACTTATAGAATGTGTAAGTGACATATGCGTAATAAATCGAACCTCGAGCTATCACTAGTATAATAAAAAACAAAAAAAAATCGGTATTTCCATACAAAACTTTTATACATACGACGTAGTAGTAGAATTTTGGTGCTACCATGCATTTTTTGTATTTTATGTTGCCCTATTGAAATAGAAGCAGCAGCACAATCTGGTAGCTAATATAATATAACTGAGTATAAACCCAATTCGCACAAAGCATCAAACAAGCAAAGTTAAAGGAGAACTGGCATTTATATGAACTGAACAACTGTCTGTCCTGCTTCTATTCCGTAGGTACCGCTAAACTTGCCTTTAAAAGATGTAATTTAATTTATCAATCAGCCTATACATGACCGCAGACTACATATAAAGTAGCATACACTTTATAATTGTCTTAAATATACGAAAACAACGACAGTTTTAGTCAGACTTAATGTTGTAGAAATAAGGATATTGTAATTTTTGATGCCATATTCCAGTGTCTCATGGTGGAAATACACGCTGAATTATCATTGGCTTTTGAAAAAAAATGTCGTATAGTAAATAAATTCCTCGGTCCATATACGTAATCCAAACTTGTGTACGAGATAAGATAAAAAAGTTGCGAAAATGATTTTCGAGACCACGTAGTTACGCCCGTGTTATCATACGAATACGCAGGTACTCACGCGGCGAACGACGCACTTTGTTACGCTACTAATTGATCTCACGTTTTTACTTTTGAGTATTTGTTAACATTTTTTGTTTCAAAATTTTTATTTTGACTAGCTAATTGGGTCTTACTAAAGATCCTTATGAAGTGGCCTTTGACTCCAAAGCCGATGAAAAATCACCGTGTATAGATTGACAGTAGAAAAGTAATCTCACTAAATTCCTTATCTAGAGTAGGTTGGAAAACGGTAACCTATAGTATGCCATTTGTATACTGACGTTTCATCTACCACCTTCGTCCACTTGATGGTAGCATCGATATTTAAGGGTTGGGACACATCTGTCGGCACGGAACAGCATTTTCCTATGCCGCTATCCTTTTCTGTCGCTCAGAACCGTCATTTGCTAGAGCGAGTGAGAGCGACGGAATGCGGCAACATCGCCGATTCCGTGGCGTTCCGTCGCTCTCTCTCCGTATCTCAGATTGTCCCAACCCTAAATGGCCGACGGCCATATAACGTTTTCTATTTGCTCTGGAAAAAGCGTTTAGCATTTTGTCACGCTTCTAGTGGTTTGCGTTAAATAACCAAACTTTGGCAGTCTCAATGATGTATCTTGCCTAGAATGCTGTTTTATACAGGGTGACTTTTTAAACACCAGCCAAATTTTTGGAGCAAGTTCAGTCCATGATACTGAACTACTTTCTATAAAAAAAGTTATTAAAAATCGATAAAAAAAATTTATCCTCCCATACAAAATCCGTTTGGCTGAGCGCTGATTTTTATGGGAAGGCGAATTTTTATTTTAGTTTTTCGTTAATTGTTTTTATGTAAAGTAGTTCAGTATCATGGACTGAACCTGCTCCAAAAATTTGGCTGGTGGTTAAAAAGTCAGCCTGTATGTATGTATAATATGCGTTGCTAAAGTGCATAAAGAAATCAATATTTTGTATGTATGTAAAACTATAGATGATGCATATTCGTATATGCGATTTCTTGCGAATAAATATAATGTAAGCTTTCCATTAATTTGGAAGTTTCTACAGGGAAACGTTGATTGAGACTGGTTTAATATACGGGCTAATCTGAAACCTATTTATATATATCTTGTTTTGCACATAATTTATATTTTGTTCTTGTATACATGAAAAGATAATAAAATGAATCTTTTGAGAGTAATGTAATGTAAATAAGGGTACATGGTCTATGTGGTTCCTCAATGCATTTTAATAGTTCCGTATATTTGTAGATAGTTTTACTAGATAAATGTTATTTGTTTAATTAATTTTGTTACAATTAGATCGATGTAAGCGTAAATGTTTCTCAATACTTATAGGTAGTAAGATGACTTCTATAATTTTGGTGCAATGAAAATATGATACTTGATCGCGTATAATGTTCTTATATATTTATTATACCTGTATTCTATTCTGTATTCAGATACGTCGAAAACTGCTTTTGAAATCGTCAGAAAATCGAGGTTTCATAAGCCTAATCTATAGTTTTTCGTGTGTATGAGCTTCAATTTAGTATCCAGAAATTAGTCGGTCCGACTTATTTCTGTCTCATTGGGAGAATTCAAAAACAAAGTTCATTCCAGTTAGTATTTTGTTAGAAAAAAAAGTTAGGCAATTACAATTTTTTTAACATCGGAAATGAAAGTATTGAATGAAAAATTGCAGAACGTATTTGAATGGTTGTGAATAACAGTGTTTGATAGAATTGGATAGAATTTATATGATACTTGTTTGTGATATATATCACAAACTTGAACGACTTTTTTATCTTTTTTTTTAATGTTACCGACACTCGATAAAACTTTCGAACATTATGAAATGTAAAAAGTTTGTTTTCTATAATACAATACAATGAGCATTTTCAATGCAAAAATCAAATACATTTTGTAGAAATCTATATACAGGGTGTAACAAAATATATTGAAACTATCTAGGGAGTAAGTATTCAGTCCATGATACTGAACAACTTTCCCCAAGGAACATATATCGAAATATAAAAAAGGCCTCCCATACAAGTTGATCAGATTCAGCTGATCCGGGGTTCTATGAGAAGCCAATTTTTTCATATTTCGATATGTGTTCCTTGGGGAAAGTTGTTCAGTATCATAGACTTAATCTACCCTTTAAAAAGTTTCAGTATATTTTGTTAGACGTTATAACAAAATCAGTCTTGCGTCACGCGCGGTAGCAAGTGGACGTTGTCACTTTGAGCTGTCAGTCAATATGGCAGCTAGTACGTTAAAATGTGCGTCGTGTAATGTTGTTATAAACGAGCTTCTTGCTTTTATCCAAAACAAGCAAGATGTCATGGACGAGAAATCTTTAGTGACTTTGTGCCTGTCAAGTTTCTCGGAGGAAGATATTGATTCTGCAAAAAGCTTATTGTTTACGGCGATATCTCAAAGAAAAATAGCCAGAAAAAAGGGAAAGAAATCAATGAAGGATCTGTATGATGTTATAGCGGTTTTTAAAGAGTCAAATCCCGACGAATTACCTGTGTTTGTGGCGAAAGATTTACAAAAATTGCCACCATTGACATTTGACCACATTGATGCATCAAGACTTCTTAAGGATTTAATAGTGTTCAAAAACGATTTACAGAATATCAAAGACACATATGTCTCGACGACTCAAATGCAGGAGTTAAAGTCAGAGTTATTATATATGAAGAATGCTTCATTAGTTAGTCATTCAGATAGATTTGTAAATCATAAAAGAGGCGGTGGTTTGCATAACAGTTATTGTTTGGATAGTGGACCTATTGGACTTACCCACATGCAAACACATCAAGTCGATGAGTCATCATGTACCGGCGACGGCAGAGACAGTAGCGACGTTCACAACGATCCACCGTCGCGCTCACCCATATGTCAGTTGATGACAACGACATTGCAACACGATACAGGTGACATTACGGATCAACTGACGTTAGAAAAGTCAACGTCAAGTGTGTCAAGGCGTCCTAATAATATTAATAACAACAGTGCTGTACAAAGTTCCGAGTTGGGATTAATGATGCGGCCGGAGAAATTAATATCTGAAATAGTGAAGGAGATACAGGATCCAAAGCCTTGCAATAAAGAGGCTGGTAATGAAGAATGGAAAGTTGTTCAGAAAAAACGGTACAGAAACCGGTTTGTGAGTATGCAAGGCAAAGCTTGTTCGAATTCCGCGGAGAAATTTAGAGCTGCGGATGTAAAGATACCGTTGTTTATTAACTACGTAGATATAAATACAAAGGAGGAAGATATTATTGAATATATAAAAGTGAAATCTGAAATAACTGTGAATCTCAAAAAAATAAATACGAAGGAGCAAAGACAGTATAATGCATATATTGTATATGTGCCGAAAAATAAATTATCCATGTTCCTGGACGACAGTATGTGGCCTGAAGGTGTGGCTTTCAGAAGATTTATGAAAAATTACGGAAATTCAAAGAATACTGATAAATAAATATGGATATAGATAACTCTAGAGTAAAATTTATAACCTTCAACTGCAAATCTTTGGCAAGTTCTATTGATGACATAAGATTACTGTGTCAGTCTGCAGACCTTTTAGCACTACAAGAAACATGCCTACTTCCGGATGATATCGCTTCACTTGGTCAAATCGATCAAAATTTTGATTACTGCGGCAAGTCAGCTGTGGATACATCGAAGGAAATCCTACGTGGGCGGCCTTATGGTGGGGTTGCTATCCTGTGGCGGAAAAATATATTTAAAACGGTTGCTGTGATCCCATGTGCAAGTGATAGGATATGTGCGGTGAAAATCAGTGTGGCGGAGTGTTCTTTTCTTGTGTTCTCAATATACATGCCATATGATAAACCATCACACTTAGATGAGTTTACGCATTGTTTAAGTGAAATCAATGCCGTTATTGAAAGTTGTGATGTTGAATATAGTTACATACTCGGGGACTTCAATGCTGCCCCGCGTAAACCGTTCGGTGATGAATTAAACAGTTTTTGTTTAGAACAAGACTGGAACTGTGTAGACATTGAAATGCTTGGGTTGAACTCTGGTTCTTATACGTATGTAAGTGATAGTCATGGTACATGTAGTTGGCTAGATCATTGTCTTGTAACACAAGCAGCCCGACATACTGTAGCTAGTGTCTCTATTATGTACAATGTTTTTTGGTCTGACCACTTGCCACTTGTGGTGCAGTGCAATCTCAACGTGATGCGATCAAAAGTATTGTACTGTAGTAATGTGAGAAATGCTATTGTATGGGGAGAACGGAATGTTTTCCAGACTTCACAGTATACTAATTATTGTAATGAAAAGTTAAAACATATTGATTTTCCATCTAATTTTGTAGGGTGTGCTGATAAATTATGTAATAACATTAATCATAGAAAAGACTTGATAATATTGTATAATAAGGTTGTAGAAGTGTTAGTTGAGGCCTCTATACATAGCTGTAATCAGAAAACAAGTAATAAAAATAAAAATAAAAATATTTGTGGTTGGAATAAACATGTGAAAACTGCTCATAGTGAGGCTCGTATATGGTTTCGTAATTGGATTGCTTATGGTAGACCAACTTGTGGTTATATGTATAATAAAATGAGGGAAACTAGAAGTACCTTTAAAGCCAAACTGAAATGGTGTAAAGCTAACCAAAAACAAATAAAAATGAATATTTTATGTGAGCAACATTCTAATAAAAATTTCTCAGATTTTTGGAAACATACAAAAAGGCTAAATCCAAAGGCAGCCTTGCCATCCAGTATAGAGGGATTGAATGAACCACAGCAGATAGCTCAAATGTTTAAAGAACACTTTTTGGTAAATCCACCCTTATGTTCAGATTTAGTAGATAACAGTAACACAACATATAATAGTAATGGTTGTAATGAAAAACCTATTTTGGTTACTGCATCAGAAATAAGATCTATTATTAAGAACATGAGTCATGGTAGGTCTCCGGGTCACGACTGGTTGAGTATAGAACACCTTCAGTGTGCCGGTGTGCATTTACCTAGAATTTTAGCTATGTTTTTCTCGCTATGTCTGAATCATGGATACTTACCAGACGAAATGTTAAAAACAGTGGTTGTACCTATTGTCAAAAATAAAACAGGTAATATTAGTGACAAATCCAACTATAGACCAATATCTTTGGCTACTATTATTGCCAAGGTGTTGGACAGACTGCTTGAGCAACGGCTGAGCGCACATATAAAATTGCATGATGCACAGTTTGGTTTTAGACCAAATCTATCGACTGAAACGGCTGTGTTGTGTCTCAAGCAGACTGTCCGATATTATACTGATAGAGGTACACCGGTATATGCTGTATTTTTGGATCTGTCAAAGGCCTTTGATTTAGTTAATTATAATGTGTTGTGGAAAAAGCTGTGTGAAGATACTACTCTACCTTATCAGTATATCTTGTTATTAAAGTATTGGTATTCCAATCAGCAGAACCAAGTCAAATGGGCAGGAGAGCTTTCGAGTATGTACAGGTTGGAAAGCGGGGTGAGGCAAGGGGGGATTAGCTCACCAATGCTCTTCAATCTCTATGTGAATAAGCTGATGGAGGAGCTCAGCGGCGCCGGCGTCGGATGCTCTATCGACGGTACCTTTGTCAACAATATAGCCTATGCAGATGATATGGTGCTGCTGTGCCCTTCTATCAGTGCACTCAACAAGCTGCTTGGCATCTGTGAGCGATACGCGGTGTCGCATGGTCTTAGATATAATACTGCTAAGAGTGAACTCCTTGTCTTTAAAGCTAAAGATAGAAACTATAAAGTTCCAGTAGTAAAACTAAATGGAGTTCCACTGAACCAGGTGCAGAAATTTAAATATCTGGGACACTGGGTCACCGACTCGCTCAAGGATGATTTGGACATGGAAAGGGAGCGGAGAGCCTTGTGTGTTAGGGCAAATATGATAGCCCGAAGATTTGCACGCTGTACCAGGCAGGTAAAAGTTACGCTTTTCAAAGCATTTTGTACTTCTTTGTACACGTGCAGCCTTTGGACACATTACACCCAAGTAGCATACAGGGCTCTTCGCACTCAGTATAACAATGCCCTTAGAGTAATGTTGGGGATGCGCCGCCCTTGTAGTGCCTCAGGGATGCTGGCGGAAGCTGGAGTTGACAGTCTGTCAGCAATTATAAGAAAGCGCACAGCATCCTTGATTCACCGGGTGCGGGGCAGCGCCAACATTCTAGTTAAGACGGTTGCGGCTAGATTGGACGTGGACAGTGCTATCATGCAGCACTGGACTCGCGTTCACCTAGTCAAAGACACTAAGCCGTCAATAAATTTTGATGTGGATAATATTATACTAACATAGTTATAAGTTTTCTTTGTTACTAACACTTTATGGGTTCTTAAGCCTGAAATAAAAGATTTTTATTTTTTTTTATTTATTTTAAATATATAATTATAGCATTATAACCTACGAACAATAATTCTCTAGAAATCTAACGCTCCTACATTCACCGCTTCGATTCTGATTCCATTTACGCAAACAAACTAACAGTAATTACAACGAAACACTCAAACACACACACAGACAAAGATGCATGCGATTGGTCGCGACAAGGTCACGCACACGTCATCGCGTCGGTTAAGTAGCCGGCTGCCCCGAGCCAGCTGCTCGACCGACGCAACGAGCGGTGAGGTGTCAACAGATGTCAAATATGGATTATTAAAATGTTTATTTACTTACATATGAAAGGCGAGTTCTGTGTTTTTCATATCTGTATGGCTTCTATACCACATCACGGCACATGACGGCATTTTTAATGAATCGATTATCGCAAAAACACAGCAATATCCTCAAAGAAAACTTTTTAGCGACGCAACCGCACAAAATCTAGTGTCACGGCGAACTGTCGCGCCGCGCTGTTCATATTTTAAACTCCGCCCGCCGCGGTACATATCGCGTGGAATGATTTTTCGGGATTAGTTAGGTTTCTAGAGAATTATATTTCGATGATCATAACTGTATACATTGAAAGTCAATTTTAGAATAACCAATGTTATATTATATGTATCGTAAATCGATATCGCGATCATTGTAAAATTTTGCTGTTCCAACCATTCTAAAATTATTTCATACAAAAAAATCTTATCAGATTTTAGAATGGTTACAAGCATTATTGACTTACCAAAGATGATATTAATGGAATGTTTAATCTAGATATTAAATTATTTTATGTATAGTAACGTTTAAAGTGTGTAACAAACTGATGTGATCAGACAGCGAGCGCAGGTCGAACGCGGATTCACCTATGTGGGCACGATGGGCCCGCAACACTAATAGACTTGTGATGTCACGCTTTCACCGTCTTAATTCTTACTTACTTCCCTCGGGGACATTTTTCCACAATTAGGTTCGTATTTCCTGGACCCGTATTGCGTGGGGCGCCGGCGTCAGCCTCAGTTCTCTGCAGGAAGCGACGTCTGTAGGCGTCCTGACTGCTTCCGCCATGGCTCCTTGATGCTCCAGGAACCTAAAACACTTACTGTCTATTCAGGCTAAAACGCCGTTGATATTGGGGGTGGGTGCAAATTGGAATCATTTTAAGGGTTGGATCCGCACCTGGCTCTAGCGGCAGCGAAATAGACTCATCAACACGTTGAAAATGAGTTATTGCCATTCTAAATGATCAAAGAGGGTAAGAGAGTTCAACTATATCACTCTGTCGCAGTTGGACTACTTGGATTGTATATTCGCTGTTTAACAAAACCGAGCTATTTTGCCAAACCGCTTGCGGTTATGTTGAACAGCGGATTTTGCAATTCAACTGCGACAACTCAGGGCTCAAATTACACGCGTAAAACCTAGCTAAAGCCGTGTTTGCTTGGGAGAAAAAATGTTGATGTAGCGTAACAAAATCGATTGCTTTTCATTTTTATTTGGATATTTCGAAATAGATAACTTAAAAGTCGTTTGCAGCTGATCGCTTTGGTTGGTTCAATTCTTTAACGTTTTATAAAATTTGCAATTAATTCATGTCAATTGACTGTAAATATTGTGCACAATGCGACGAATAGTTGTATTTTATTTTTAGTACTATCGGTTTATTTAGATTATATTTTAGCATATTTTATAATATATTGTTTTTTTAAATGTTAATGTTAGGAATGGAAACGGAAGTGAATCTGTATGAGAAAGGATGTCGTACCTATTGTGATTTGATTGTTTAGACTGAAATTTGGAATGCTAAGGGTTTCGAGTCGGTGCTAGGTGAAGAATCTATGACGAATAGACAGTGAGGAATTTTTATGAAATTAGGCGTTTGTCTGAATAATTAAATATTATTTAAAGATAAATAATGTAATGAACAAAACTTGACTCTGATCTGATTGGAAAAAGAGCAAGAAATAAGGTTAAAAATAAAATTTCCAATTATAAGTAAACTTTAATTATTTTTGACCTTAAAATTTACTTATAATAATAATACAAGCTAAACTAGTTTACAAGCTAAATAATACGATGATTTGTATAGGAAATATAAGTTTGTTTTAATGGTTTGTTATGGTGCTACACAGCTATTAAAAATGCTTACAAACATTAGTAAACATTTTCAAAATTCAAATTAAATAACTTATTTATTGGAATATTGTTAAGTATAATTAATACTATTCATAACAGTATTTTATTTTTATGTTATCTATCATTCATTTTTATTTTGTTGAAAAAGATTGTAAACGTTTTTAACAGCAGTGTGGGAGGACCATCTTATCTTTAAGTAATATTTAATGTTTGAAAGACAATTTTTTTTAGGTATTACAATTTGGCCTTATAATTATTGTCAATAGCTAGGCAACGCTGTGGGAGATGAAATGTGAAAACTTTGAAGGATTATTTTGAATTGTTTAGATCATACTCAAAATTTGTATTGATTGATTGATGACTTGTGTTGTGTTTTTATAAAAATAAAAATATTTTATGAAATCATATTGTGTAATTAGTTGTCTCTAAAAAATAATTAGTTTCCCGATCGAATGTCTATGATATTGATTACATTCCACAAAAAAATGTTAGCGAGAAATAAAAAGTAAAGACATACCGTCACATTATATAACACGAACTAAATTTAATCATCATCATCATTATATCAGCCACAGGAAGTGACTGCTCGACTAGGTTTAATTAGGGTTGGGACACATTTGTCAGTACGGAACAGCATTTTCCTATCTACCGTCGCTCTCTCTCTCTCTCGCTCTAGAAAATGACGGTTCCTTCTGAGCGACAGAAAAGGATAGCAGCATAGGAAAATGCTGTTTCGTGCTGACAGATATGTCCCAACCTAACCCTTATCCGCCCAAATCAAGTAGATTGATGGATGAGATAGTGTATCATTTTACTAGAGTCAATTTATTTAGGTTGGATCCTGGTTTAAAACTAGAAATAAACTTGTTTTTTTAATAAGACGAATAATGTTTAGCTTATCGTGTCTTTGTCTCGTGGAATGTAAGAAGTAAGGATGAAGTTTCCTGTAAAAAATACGCACTAAAAAAACTTTCTGTACAAGGGTCTCCAATCACATGGCGCCGCGCGGCCGGCGCGCGGTCTGTTAGCGTCAGGTGGCTTGAAGGGATTCTTTTATAAATCAACTTTACGTAGTTGCTATAAAGCCTGTTTTACTAAAACAGCAGAGCCGGCCGGTACGCGGTAACTAGGCGGCGACTGCGCGGCTCAGCACAACTACCGCGCGGCGGCCGTGCGACTATTTTCGTGTCATATAAACCCGCCCTTATAGTGGGTAGTAGTGTTAGGTGACGCAAGCCTAATACGTGTTAAAGGAATAGGACATGGTGGAGAAATTCGGCGTGAGGCATTGAACACTTGATAGCTCAGTGCTTAGAGCATGGTCGTATTTAGGTACCAAGGTTTCTTCATCATTTCTTATTGCATTACGTAATTTTAGACACTAACCGTCTTATTATAAAACCCAGACTAACTTTGTTACTAGGTTTAAACCATTATCCGCCCAAATCAAGTTAACATCTAGTAATATCGCACTATCTCACTTGTCAATGTCAAACCTAGTAACCTAGTAACAAAGTTAGTCCTGTTTTTATAATAAAGGGGCAAGTCTTGCAAAGAAGTTGCCATGCGTGGTATTGCGACCTTATGTAAGACATACATAAGGTCGCAATACCACGCCGCTAGACATCCGATTGTGAATAGCTAAATTATTCTAAAGTACCTAAAGCAATAAAAAACAACATCGTAAATTCATCAGCTCACCACTTTTATCCGAATTATCCTTGTCCGATTAACTACTTAATATCAATATAATATAAATAATAAAACTTGTAGGTATATATTTTTGTAATCCTTGTATGAAATCCTTTAATTTGATATCCCACTCTATAGGTTTGAATAAAAAAAAATCGAAGGCACATAATTTGGCGCTAAAATCCGCCATTTTGAATTATTTAAATTTTTGATATATCCAGTATTACTTTCAGAGTTAGGACAAATCTAACGACACCTGTCAAGCTAAAATTCATCAAGCCGTTTAGGCTGTAGAGCGTGCCAAAGAAATATCCATACATACATACACTTGAAAAACAAAACCCTCCTTCTGGCGCAGTCGGGTAAATAACCCTCCTGGCGCAGTCGGGTAAAAACCGTTCGCCATTGGTCGGTTCAACAAAATTCGTTTAGGTTTTCCGGTTCATTTCCGCGTTGCTTTTGCAGCTGTTTTCTTTCGAACGATTTACAGCGTTCAATATGTAAATTTATGGAGTGGGAGCAGGGGTTCCTCCGGGAAGTCACTGAAGGAATAAAATAAAGATCACCTCAACGACGACGATATCCAAGGTCACGAATGAAAATGTTGTAATTATAAAGTCAGCAGCAAAAGTTAGCTCAAAATATACAAGTACCTAAGGCTTTTGAGGAAACAGTTCTAAGCTTAGCTCGACGCTTTTTTTAACGCAGACATTCCAGTAATACCCAGGGAAGCCAGGGAACTACCCAACTGCAGTTTTTTTTCAAGCAATAAGAACTCAAATTACAGATGTAGGAGTAAAAACTGCCAGTCTGAATCGGAACTGGCAGGGCACGTCTGGCTAATGTGTCCGGAAAGATGGGTGAAACTTGCAAATAGAGGCAGACCAAGACGAAATGGCGGGATGACCTCGGGTTATTTAATCAAATGGTAAGAGACCGTAGACAGAGACGAGTGGAAGAGGAAGGGGTGGCATTTGCCCATCAGTGGAACACAACACCGACAGGCTAGGAAAAAAGAACTCAGTTTCTGTTTATTTTTCTGTTCGTCCAACTAAAAACAAACAATCTGTTTATCCCTATAGTTGCCTGCGGGAGAGAAAGCTTTTAGCGTTGAGTCTGCCAATTACTGTTAAATTGCGGAAAAAGAAAGTTTATATATTAAAGATATAGTACCTAGATAAAGTTCGCTTCGAACTACGAACTCGCAAGCCGTCTGGCAACCGTATATCTATCTCAACAAACCTTTAAGCCACAATGCTCATGTTCAAACTAAAAAATATTTTTGTTGTAAGTATATTGGTTCTTGTCTACCTTTCTCAAAGATCTGATCAAAGATCCGAGCTTTCGTCGAACCTACTCGTAGATAAATAGGTAACTATACAAAAGCCTGTCCAAATGGATTCGGAAAACTTGTACTGGCTATACTACGCCGAATCACATTGTAGACATCATTAGGACTGCATTAATTAATTGATTTATTTTATTATACTACCAAAGTACCTATACCTAACTACAAGCACAGCTATACAAAAGGGGAGTTCTTGTAGCGGTGCCAGTTGATATATACTATACTGGCTTATCTCGTGTCCTTTAGTAGAATATAAATAATACAACTTTTTACCCGCAGCTTCGCTCGCGTATCCGAAATCCTACGGGAACAGTACATTTTTCCGGGATAAAAGGTACCTAGAAGAACGAATTCAGTAGATAAAGCGTGAAGAGGTAACAAACAAATAGGTATACAAACTCACTTTTGCATTTATAATATTAAACTTAGGATTAGGATAGGATATCAGCCAGCATCCAATAAGCAGACCATTTGTCACTAGTTAGGTAGTAGTTAGGTAGTACCGACCGACATTGCAGTGAATCTGCAAACGATATGCCGATATTATGCCAAATCTTTTTACTAGCTTTTCTAGCATTATTTCCAGAATCTTGCAATAATAGGGACCTACACCTACCTACATATATCTACCTACTTACCTGAAACGCACTTTTTATTTTTCGTTTGTGTAAGTAAGTGACCATCACTGGTGTCAGATTTTTCAAGCTGCATAAGCTTGACTACTACCATACAATGATGGCAGCCGAGACCAACGCTTTAACGTATCTTCCGAAGCAAGGAGGAGCTCGAGAATATAATTTTGTCAAGAGCGGACCACGCCCGGTGTCGCTTAATTTGCGAAAGCGCTGTAAGGGCTACACACATAAGCGGGCTGGCATTGTAGGTTCAGCAGTATTTTTCGAACAACAAAGCCGAGCTACAATTATATCAGCTTTTTTCCCGAACATTCATCTCATAATTATAATTCATCGCTAACATGTTGCATAATAGGCATATGATGACAAATGTCGGTGCAGTACTACATGTACACAGTTTGGGTGTGGCGATACAATTATCAGAACTATTTAATTTACATTACTAATTAAGATAAGCGGTCACTCACGTAAAAAATCAGCTACTGGCCGACATGTTTCGACCTCATCCGGAGGTCGTCATCAGGGCGAATGTGATGCGCGACGTCACATGATATTTAATTTACATCGATTTAATATGAAATATAAAAATATGATCGTTAATATAAAATATAAATCGTAAATCTTTACATATATTCGATTTTACCGCCGGGCCATGAAATTAACGCCCACCCGCATAAGTGTATAGCATAGCAATCCTAAGGCTTGAAACTGCGTCAAGCGGACGCCCGCGACGGATTCAGTCCGTCTCTGTCACTAACCCTACGTGCGATAGAGATAGCTGAAACCGTCGCGGGTCACGTGTCTCTGTCGCACGTAAAGTTTCTGACAGAGACGGACTGAAGCCGTCGCGGGCGCATGCAGTTTCAAGCCTCATGCGTACGCACATTGTAGGAGCCCTTCTTGCTTCGCCAGGCACATTAAACCGTCATATTATAATAAGACGTTAAAAAGACGGTAGTCGTTAAGCCTTAAGCTGTGTCAGACTGAAAACAAACAAACAAAACAAACGTCACAAGAAAACCTAAAAAAAATAGGTACAACTTACCTATTTGTAAATTACCTACCCGCTCGGCTTCTTCTTCTTCTTCTCGAGGCGAAAGGCTATTTATTAATTTATTTACATCAAAACCGCTCGGCTAAAAACACGGGAATAGAATATACCTAAGTAAGAATAAAAATCATGAAAATCCTTTAGAAGTATTGTAACTTCAAAATTTTGAATATACCTTCATATAGGTCTGCGGGTTCAATACAAGGTAAGTAGGCCAAAAAATATAAGATCAGATAAGATAAGTTTTTTATATGCAATAAATAGGGTTAATACAGGTGTTGGGAAAATACAATTAAATACAGTAGCTTAACCTATTTAGCCATATTCAATAGCATGCAAATTTTTCGCACATTATTAAAATATTATTAAATCAAATTATTCATGCATCGAATTCGCAGTCTTTAACTTAATGTTCTAAAAACTCTTTTTAATTGAATTAAAACTTTTTTTAGCAGCCATTTGCGCAGGGATGATTTAAATTTATTATATGTATATATAAATATATATACAGTAGTGTGGTGTTTTCGGAAAATAGTAAACCTTTGCGTTGGAATGGCAAATTTCACCTTCAATTTCACTTTTGTTTACCTTGTTCAAAGAATATGAAAAAGTCCCAGTTGTGAAAAGCAATACCCGGGTGCATATCTGAATTTTTATTCAGGATTAATATATTTTATACGCTGCCTTGACTCCCATAGACATAGGTACCTAAGTTTCTACCAATTCTTCCACAGAATTGATGAACGTTTCTACGTTAAATAAATAAATGTATAAGGACAAATCACACTAATTGAGCAAGCCCAAAAGTAAGTTATGGGATACTAACTCAACGATACTATATCTTATTAAACATAAATACATATATAGATAAACACCCAAGACCCTGGGCAATTTGAACAAGGCCAATTTCCAAACCCAATCCGTTAATATAAAATGCGGACTAAAATTATTACTTGGTTTAATCCATTACCCATCCTAAACAAGTTGATACCTAGACAAGTGCTACTTACTACCTCATCCGGCAATGACACCTTGACTTGGGCGGATAATGGTTTAAACCTACCTAGTAATAAAGTAAGACCGCGTTTGGTAATAAGATGGGCTCTATCTTTATTTATTCTTCTGGGCTATTAACAAAATATCAAAATTTTGAAGGAATGTAATGTTGTCATGTATGACATCTTTGTAACATAAGAAAAATTCCCTAGGGTGACATGGCAGAATTCCTGTTATTTCCATGTTTCTTCTTCCATCGAAATAAATAGGTATGTATTAAAAATCGAAGCAATAGTTACTTAATGCTATTTTTGTTTGAAATATGAATGCAAGCTTGTCAATCTTAAAATGCACACCAAAGAGCCTTACCTTATTATGTACCCTCCCCTAATATCTTTGATGCACACTAACGTTTTTTTCTTATGCTGTTTCTTTTGCTATGCGTGTCGTGGGAGATGACCGGACCACAAAGTACTTAGGGAATTACTAACGCGTCACAGATTATATTTACTTAGGTACTTCTTCAGTTACGTTAAGATCGCTACGAATTATACCGGAGCGGGCGATAGGTATTATCCCAAGTAAGTGTACGAGATAGGAATTATTTTATCATAGGAAGTTGTCATCTGGTTATGACGGGAAATGCGTGCGAGTGACGTGAGATAACAAGTTTAGGCAGATGAAGGACATACTATTTACTCAAGTAAGTACTTGCTTACCGCTTGCCCTATTCTTGGCATTGGTCCATTAATTTGCTTGACAGATTCGTAGTCGATGTCCTCGGAAAGAGTATGCTGACGCGGAGCACGCACAAATCACTCGGGATGATAAGTTATATTGTATAGCTCCAGCGCATTATCTTGTTCGTTTAATTTCGTTAAAGGTTCGTTAAAAAAACCCCGGTAGGCTGGTTCATAGGTACAAAACGTAATAGTAGAATTTATGGTGTATAGTATTTAGTCTTTTGATAGCTACCTAAGAGGCTTCTAATTCAAAAGTTGTGTGGTGGATAAACAAAGTATCCACCTTACGAGTCAAATATCCCACATGCTGAAAAACTCCTACTGGGTAGAGACCTCTCCTGGTCAGTCTGGAAGTCTCTCAATAGACTCCGGGTTGGTGTTGGGAGGTGTCGGGAAAACCGAGTTAGGTGGCGTCACGCTGATAACGACCTTTGCGGCTGCGGTGCCATTCAGTCGATGGACCACCTTCTGTCATGTCCGAGCTGCCCTACGTCATGTACAATACAGGACCTTAATAAAGCCAACGACAGAGGGATCGCCGTGGCCACATACTGGTCACAGGTGATTTGAAATTGAAGCTACAGTGTAACCATTTCGACAAGATAAGAAGAAGCTACCTAAGTATGTAATTCAAATATCATCCATTATTCATCATAATTTCACCCGCATAAAGACCACTACTGGACATAGGCCTCTCCCAAGGATTTCCAAAATGACCGATCTAGAGCGGCCTGCATCCAGCGCTTTCCAGCGACCTTGGTCAGGTCGTCTGACCATTGCACCTTTTAGGTGGGTGTCCTAACTAGGCTTCGCTTGCCACTGCGTGGTCGCCATTTGAGATCCCTTTTCGCGAGAACGTGATGAACCAATGGCCGATGGGGGCACATCGGCCATCGGTTCATCGCGCTATGTGTCCCGCCTACTGCCACTTCAACGAGCTAATCCGCTGGGCTATGTTAGTGACTTTTGTTTTCGTATGATTTTTTTCCATTTCTGACTTGATCACGTGGAGAAACATCGAACTTTCCAAAAATGACTGTATTTTTTTTATAAATACGTAGGTAACATATTTTCTTAAGGCCGTACCTAAATTTTCCGGGGTCCAGTGCTGCCCCCATTTTAAATAAATCATTTCAAAGAAAACGGAGACATCATTTAAAATTTTGCTACTACCAAGTTCTAGATAACCCTTCAATTTAAAATTTTGCTACTACCAAGTTCTAGATAACCCTTCAAAATATTTTATGAACTACTGTTTACAGTTTATAATTAGAGCGTTAAGCTTTACTACGCACATTTGCTAAAAGTGGCCGTTTTTCGCAAATGTGCGTAGTAAAGCTCTCACTTAAAACTGTAAACAGTAGTTCAAAAAATACTTTGAAGGGTTATCTAGGACGTGGTAGTTGCAAAATTTTAAATAATGTCTCCGTTTTCTTTGAAATGATTTATTTTAACTGGACCCCGGAAAATTCAGGTACGGCCTTAATTAAAGGATCGCGTTTTCGGCTCGTTTCATACAAAAATTACGTTTGCCGAAACCCAGCCGAAAACGCGATTACCTATGCAATCGCCTTGCGCAACCTCTCTCGCAACCTCTGTATGTACTGCCTGTCAACCAATATAAATATCGTTAAGTTACATAAAGGTGATTTTATAAGCCATTCAATGGCAATGCAAATAGCAAAAGAAAATCTTGGATAATGTAAATTTCGAGCAATTTGCATCTCAATCGAATGTCAAATGAATGTCTGTCTTACCTCTCTCATCTTTCCGAGTTTTTCTGCTCCAGAAATACAAACCAAAAAGAACGAGCGAGTCCAACGAAGGCTCAACTGTAATCGTGTTACAGTCAAAAACGTTAAACTTTACAAGAGCCAGGCATTTAATCAAATTGCTGCTTCTGGCCCGCGCCGCGTCTTGTTCCCATAAAGTAATTTGCCATAGATTTACCGGGACAGCCTGAAAGGTGACGCTATAAATCTTACTAAATCCGTTTTGTTTCTTTTTGTGGAATAATAACAACTCCGAGACATTGATCCCTTAGAATAAAAATTACTTTATAATCGACTTCCTAAAAATAATGTTATCTGTAGTTCTACCCTATGTCCGTGCCTATGTCTATTTACTTACATTGGTAACGCCGAGGCGAGTATATATATCGCAGGTTTATGACAAATTAGGTGTTTGGTCAAAACCTAGGCTTTTGAACAAGAAACGGAAGAAGACAAAATTATTACTTTATGTTATCATAACCCTGAGAAAATCTAGTTTTTTGATCAAAAGCCTAGACTGGATTCGTTTTTAATAAAATCACTATCAACCGACATTGATTTTATCATAAAACTAATTAGCTTTGGCGAAGTAGGTAGAGTTTGTACCAATGCTGTTGACTTTGACTCTCCTGTTTAAATTTAAAAAGCCTTATTTGTAGGTCTGTACCTGTTTTGTAAATTTAGTAAGTTACCTTATTGGCTGAAACGCGCTACGAAAGACACTTCGTTTTTCAGCACCCAAAAACTTTTTATTGACTTTATCTTCAATATTCATAAAGTTTATGGAATTCAAAATTTTTCACGAGGGCACGGTATTTGAGGTTTGAAGTTCTTACCTAGGCTGTTTGATAAGTACCCGTTTATGGAAAAAAAAACATTTTTTTTGTATATATGCATTTATTTTTCTACGTAGTCACCTTTTACCTCTATACATTTGTTCCACCTATACTCAAGCTTCAATAAACCATCCAAAAAGTATGATTTTGGAAAGTCATTAAAATAGGCCTCTGTGGCGGCAATGACTTCGTCATTTGATCCAAATCGCTTGCCACCGAGCCATTTTTTTAGGTTGGGAAACAAAAAGAAATCGCATGGGGCCAAATCTGGAGAATACGGGGGGTGAGACAATAGTTCGTAGCGTCAACACGGCGTCAAATTCATCCAATAAATTGGCATAGTACTGCCCTGTTATTGTTTTTCCCTTTTCTAAATAGTCAATATGTATAATACCCTGCGAATCCCAAAAAACGGTCGCCATGACCTTTCCAGCCTATGGGACGGTTTTTGCTTTCTTTGGAGCAGGTTCACCCGGTAAAATCCACTGCTTTGACTGCTCTTTCGTTTCCGGGGTGTAGTGGTGGACCTACGTTTCGTCCACGGCCACGAAACGACGCAGAAACTCCTTCGGGTTACGTTTGAACACGGCCAAACACTGCTCCGAAGTAGTCAGTCGGTTCCGTTTTTGCTCCTCCGTGAGTAAACGCGGCACCCACCTCGCCGATACTTTCTTCATACCCAATTTTTCTTCTAATATGTGTTGTACCCTCTCGATTGAAACATTTACAGCATCAACGATTTCTCGAAGTTTAATTCGGCGGTCGGCTAAAACGATATTTTCAATTTTCTTAACTATATCGTCTGTAGTCACCTCAACTGGCCGGCTTGGGCGATCCTCATCAAAGACGTTTGTTGTCCGCTTAAGCTCGTTATCCATACCATTATCTGACGGTTGTCATAGAAGGAGCACATTCATGGTAAACCGCTTGCATCCTGACTTTTATTTCATCACATGTTTTTCCTTCCAAAAATAAGAATCTAATTACAGACCGATACTGTTCTTTCTCCATTTTAACAATTTTAAGTTCACGCCTTCACTGAATCGTTGTTGCTATTTCGAATGCTATTTTTTTTTTAATTTTCCCGCCTCTGAAAAATGGCTTAAAAAGGTGGTATACTTATTTGCGGCCAGTGATATTAATATATTTAGAAAACGGGTACTTATCAAACAGCCCTCGTACACACTTGTTTGATCTTGTCTGGTTCTCCGACTCCAAAGCATGAAAAAGATTTTTTTACAGAAATGTACAGAGGGTCTTTCGTTAGATCAGAAGTTTTGGGAGAACAAAGTATAACAACGAGCGTGCGTAGTGAGTTCTTAAAAAAATATTTTGTCCGTCTGTTTGTTCTCGTTTGCAAGTCGCATTTTTTCAACCGATTTTGACTAAAATTGGCACAGAAGTTCCTTGTTTTTTTTTGTCGATTGCAATTTTTAATCGTGGGAAAAATACGGGGGATAAGAGGGAAGTTTGCTGTAGCGTCATTTATCGATGGATTTCAATCAATCAATTTCCAAAAGTCAATTTCCTTCACTACCCGTGAAGCAGGAAAAACAGGAGGAAGTTTGCTTTAGCGTTTTATATAGACGGATTCAATAGTCGAAATGTTTTTTGAAAAATTTGTACTAACATACCAATCAGACTACGCTGTCTTCTACGCCTTCACAAGACGAATCCGTAGATATCCGATTCGACCACCTAAGATCGAGGAAACACGTGTAATCGCTAAAAGCTATACCCTTAATTGGCTCAAAAGTAATACCTAGGTACTTAAAATTAAACGTTAAGTATATAATTAGTAGAAAAACTTCTAAGAAATAAGAATTCTAAAAGGATCCACCTAGGTTGTTCAAATGTTGACGACCTTGGCGTACTGGGATTCGATTACGTGGTCAAACTGGTCAAGCCGATTTAGAAAACGAACTTTTGGAATTGGTTTAGGATCGAGTGAAGTTATATTAGTAAAGGTTGAGGTCAATGTAACGTAAAAAAAAACGCAAGAAAGTACGTAAAGAAAGGTTGACTGGAAGAGATCGCATCTAGCGATAAGTCCGCCTTTGTACCAATATTTTCTTTGTGTTTGTTATTTTTATTTTATGAATTATTATGGTGCAATAAAGATAATTTGTATTGTATTGTAACTGAGATACTTAGTATCATTAATTTAACTGCTAAATACAGATACTTGCATACACTATCACGTCTCACACAGATTTTATATTTGTAGGTAGACAGGGTAGCTCTTTCATTCTGGTCAGGGAGAAAATAAAAAATATAGAATGTATCAGCTGCTTCTCTTCCCGCGCAGATCAAGAAAGGGCGAAAATGTGTGCGGCTAGCAACCCATCACTATTTTGATTCCTTTTTTTTCTCGCCCATCATCACGCTATATGTGGCTTTTGGGTCTTGCGGCTCTAGGTTCTGTCTGTCCAGGGACGCAAGACACATAGGGCTCTATCTGCTCCATTAGGGATAAAGACGTGATCGTGTATAAGTAGACAGAGCCTAGAGCCCTAAGACTCAAATTAAGGCTACGTGTAACGTGAACAGCGTGATGGTGCGCGTGAATGTGTAAAAATGGAATCAAAATAGTGATGGGTTGCTAGTCGCATCGCCTATTTACGTGATACAGATTCTCGCTCATCCCTACGGCTGTACAAATCTGTGCGGGTAACGAAGCAGCTGGTACAGTCTATGTTTTTTCTTTTCTCACAGACCAGCATGGAAAATAAGTACTGCTAGTGACATTGAAGATCCCAGCATTTGTTCAATAGGAAGAGTTGTTTATATTGACAAACTGGGTCACCCCGTCAAGTAGGTATACTCGTATACCCGCGGCAATACGCTAGTTTACAACAAGTCAAATCAGATACTTTTTGGGGCTCCGTACCCAAAGCGTGCAAACGACCCTATTACCCTATTACTGAGACTCCGCTGTCTGTCCGTCTGTCTGTCCGTCTGTCTGTCCGTCTGTCTGTCCGTCTGTCACAGGGCTCTACCTCTTGAACCATATTAGCTAGACACTTGAAATTTTCACCGATTATATATTGTAGTGGCATTATTATGTCACGTTTTATTCTATTAACAGTACCAAATAATTTATTTTTGACCCACTTTACTGATTTTATACATTCTGTCAAGAAAGTATCGGAAATGGATGATTTGTTTATGGTTCCAAATAATTTTTTTTGTTTTTTCGTTGTTGGATTGGCACTACTTTTTTAAATTTTGGCGCGAAGTTCAAGTTGCATCTGTTACTTATATTTAATACAGTGCTGTTTTAGTTGCATTATATCTGGTGTATATTGCCATTTTCATAATGGAAAAAATCATCGAACAAATAGTTCGTCATAAATTTTGCATCGACAATGGAATTTCGTGTTGGGAGTAACTGAAAATGTTACACAGGCAATGTATAGTAAATCAGCATAGTGGACAGAGGGCTTGCTCACGTTAAAAGTCAGCTATTGACCGACAGCGTCATATCGTGCACGCGTTTCGAGTCATATTCACCCTGAGGAAGATCTCCTCCGGATGAGGTCGAAACATGTCGGCCAGCAGCGTGAATAACCCGTATATTTTATTCATATTAATAATGTTTGTGTCTCACGTTAGCTTAAATCAAAAAACATATACCCGGTATTTTATATATACCTATATATAAAATACCGGGTATATAAAATATATATATATATATATATATATATTTAAGGTCAATGTTTATTATTTCATGCTGTTACAAATATTCATTAGCGACATGCTTCGTAAAATATTTTATATTATAATATAAAAAAATAATAAATATATAGGGACAAATCACACTGATTAAGCTAGCCCCAAAGTAAGTTTTTTAAACTTGTGTTATAGGATACTAACTCAACGATACTATATTTTCATGATAAATACTTATATATAGATAAACACCCAAGACCCAGGATAATTGGCCATTTTCCAACCTGCCCTGGCTGAGGATCGAACCCAGAACCTCCGGATTAGCGGTCTAGCGTGTTAACCATTACGCCACGGAGGTCGTCAAAAATATTCAAATGTAGCCCTGTAAATTCAGGATTTCAATACTCAATTGTACCCACAAAAGCCACTATTATTGACATAAAATCATCCTACTGTAAATGGTATGCCGCGTGGTAATGCTCTGAATGGAGGCGAATCTATAAGTGTTGAAGGGTAGATATTATATAATATTTCTCATACGTACTCCTGTGACGTACTCAAACTATTCTCTCCATCCGCTATGAATTTAATATGATGGAGTCTCCATCTGATTTTCTGAATCATTATCTGACTCGAGTAAGTAAGTACCTATCTCTAGGTCTGTACCTCTAGGTATACGAGTATTTGGTTGTATGGCTGTTACTAGCCAGGCATTCTTCTTCTTCGTCTAAGCGCGTTCCCGGTTGCATCCTCAGCTGTGCTGCTTCGAAGACCGGGGTGCGCTTTCCCGCTTTTTCTTCCCCAAATATAATATGCACCTCAATGGGCACCCAAGGATGCCAAAGACCTTGCGAAGTGGAGAAGAAATTGCCGGAACAGTTAAAATGATTCGGCTGTAATTTTACAATCTGACTTCGCCCGACGTTAACCCTCCTTAGGAATGCAATTGTAGCACAAGATGTTTGTGCTTAAATCCTTTAGTCGCCTCTTACGACATCCACAGAAAGAGATGGAGTAGTCCTATTCTGACCCGGAACCACACGGGGGAAGAGGATGTTACTAGCCAAGCATTATTTGCTAGAAAATGTACCGGAATGTACCTATACAACATTTAGTACATTACTTATCTCGACACTTGATAAGTATAACTTATTCGTTTTGTTACGATCAAGTTACGATAGATACAAGTAAGCACTTATCATCGCCATACCATCTAAATTTGTTCTTACGATATTATCGAAGATCATTGGCCTATATTCATCCTTTCTTTCTTTGGTTAAATTTGCAAAATTCGTTAAATTGTTTTCGGTACATGAAGTTAACGAAAACATTATTTATTTTATCTGTCCATTTATAAGAGACTTGTTAGCTTCAGTTGTGAGCAGATGACAAAGACAATATCGTTTACGTTTTCTCAGTAGGAACTTGAAATATGGCAGGCGTAGTCTTTGAAGAGACAGGGAAAATATAAATAAACAGGGATGTCAAGGCTCGTATTGTGCTTGGCACGTGTCTGTCTGATCATACTTTATAAAAAACGTGATAAAACAAGTACTTGGCTGTCAGTTCATCGCAATTGTTCTTTTCAATGAGCGTTTCGTTCCTCCATTGAAAAGATTCGAAAAATGTTGTTATCGTAAACAATGCTTACGAAAAATTGTAATGGCGCGCGATTTCGCTGCAGCGATAATAATAAAGTCACTGCTAAATCTAACATTTACAGAATAATACTTTGCTTGTAATAGTACTTGTGCTTTTACTTTGCACATAGGTAGGTACCTATATGGGTAGATATTTTTGCGTTATTTGGTACTATTGTGTCTCGTATAGAAACAATGTGACTTTAAGTATACCATCTTAATAAAATTAAACAGCTCATTTTTAAATTTGACATTATACCTATATACATATTATAAAAAATCAAGCACGATTATAAAATGGGCCTACGATACTAAAACTTTGCTGTTCGGTTCTAGTGTTTGCACAACAAATATATTTTTTATTCTGTATTTTGCTATGTTTCTGTAGCTAGTTACCGTGTATATAAATAATCTGAGTAGGTAAGTATACAAAGTCTCTCTGTGTTAAAATCTGTGCACTTCAGCTTTTCTATATTTTATTCGCATTTTTGCCTATTCTCTCGATCGGCTTTTACGATCTGCGCGGGAAGAGAAGCTGGTACATTCTAATTCTAAGTTTTTTCTTTTCTTCCAGACCAGTTTGGAAGATATATCAATCAGATTTTCTAAATTCTCTAAGACTGATTTAATAGCTTTTTTGTTGTAAAATCCTTACAATAGAAGACTGTCGCAAATTAGATTACGTAAAGCCCCAGACAGTAAACAGTGTGACATATAGGAGCTAAATCGTTTCATTTTAGCAGACCGAATGGTGCTGCGGTATTTACTTTATGTGTTTGTTACGAGAACAGACGAAGTTCACAAAGTTAATCTGTTCCTTGTTACTTGTACTTGTTTGAATTTGATTCCAATTAATTTTATAATTTTAACATTTTAATTAAAAGTTGTCACTTTATTTTGTAGGTAGGTAAGTACATTAACCATGTATTGTCAAAATATGTCTGTACCTACGTTGTTTGTTAAAAGGAGGAAATAAAAACCCTGCTTTCATCTGAAAAGCCTTTTCGATATTCATCTCCTGCCCACTTAATGTCTATCAACCAAGTAAAAATAAGGTCAGTAAAAAAATTATTTTTTTTTCTTTGAAAGGCTGAACCCAACATCCATCAAAGTTAAGACTCTTTGATTCAAGGTGATTCAGATTTGAATAGCAAATTAGCAAAATTGAGGCTATGTTATTTTTGTTAGTCGTAATCTGAGGTTGCTTGTCCATCTGTCAGCGATAAAAACAAATAATGAAAACGAAATAAAGATAAAAATTAAATTAGATCCTATAACAAAAGTTTGTATTTATTGTACCTTTGTAATATACATATTTCTGACACACAGTACTACTTATTATATTGTGTACATAATGTATAAAATTAGGAGAATGGAACATATAAGTAAAAAAAAACCTTTATTCGAAATACCTACAAATTGTAGTTCCAAAACTTTGGAATTACAATTTGTATTTCTATTCACTTTTTTTTTGGTATCAATCTATTTTGGAAGTTGCCTCTGCGGCGGCGTAAGCCTCCCCCTTCTTTTTCCAATCTTTTCTGTTTCTTGCTTGCCTCATCCAATCTGAACCACATCTTTTCCTAAATACCTACGTCAGACTAGCGCATTCTTGGCCTTCTTTGCTTCCGTTTTCCGTCTCTGGGTATCCATTCTACAACTCTTTTTTTTTGGAACATATGTTCCCACTCTTTCATATAGATATATAAAAGAATGGGACATATACTTACAGTATAAAAAATACTAATTTTATACTCAATGTACGTTATTGACGTTATTTTTACTAATGTTATAAATTGAAAAAGATTTGATTGTTAGTTTGTAATGGATAAACTAAGAAACAAAAAACCAATTTAAAAAAAAAAATCACCTAGAAAGCTACATTATCAGCGAGTAACATACCTAGGCTATATTTTATATTTTGAAATGTGGGCAACGCCGCGGGAAACAGCTAGCAAACAAATAAATTAACAAAGATCATTGAATTATATTCGCCGTGTGGTTCCCGGCAGAGTAGAATAGGATGGATGTCGTAGAAGGCGACTTACGAAACACAAGCTGAACAAAGCTTATAAACATCAGTGAGACCTCTCCAACCCGTCTGGCCAGCGTGGAGAGTGTAGGCCAAATCCTCTGACTGCTCTGGGTAATATATGGCTCTGGTAGTACAGAGAGGGTCGTGCTCCAGCAGTGGAGACTAAAAACGACTTGATAATGATGCATGATGATTGAATTATTCAGTGTAAGAAACTGCTATGACACGGCTACGACAGCGCTACGAGTCTACGATCCGAGAGCATGACGTGAGAGAATGCGTATTTCTGTGTCAAACCAAATTAGACTTTATCTTTATTTAGTTACGCTCAATGTTGCTTGACACTGAAACGCGGATATGTAGCTACGTATGTCTGTCATGCCGCTTTTGAAGTAACGATCCAGAGATTTCATTGTATTTGGTAAGATAAACTTCTTCGTTTTCCTGTAGCTCCAGTCATATCGTTCTTTCGTCTCACGACCTACCATTACAAAGCGCCGAATACCTATATATAGACAAACCCCTAAATTTTTTTCGACTCCACTAAGTTATATTGAGCAGTATATAAAATGCCATCAAAACATGTAATAATACCAAGTCGGTAAATTTTGTGACCATATTAATATTACAAATGTATGATATACTTCTAGTTTTTAGAAGTTATAGGGGGCCAAAAATTTCCTGAACTGCTTAGAGAATTGGCGGGGGCACTACCGTGCCCCCAGATTAGATTTTTTTGTCGATTCTGTTATATCGCATAACTAATAGTTAAACTTGATGGACAAACCCTATTCTGTCAGGTATTTACAGAGGTCTTTAGTGTTGCAGTGGCTGTAAAGAAGGATTTATTGTAAAATATAGGCATTGCTGAAAATCAGTGTATTGCTTTTGAGGCAAATATAAAATAGGTCAAAGCTCAGTGGTGATATCACCACTGAGCTTTGACCTATTTGTATTGCTGCAGCACACAATGTAAGCATATTTAAGTGTAATTTTGTGTAAAAAATTTTTTTTAAAATTAATATACTATCTATCTAAAAAAATCATAGCTAGGTATTTGAAAATAGTTGTTATGTAAGGTTAAAAGCTGAAGCTAAAAGCTGATTTTCTTTTGATACGTTTTACTTTCTTTGGCTTATGTATATTTTATTTATTACTTACGTACCTATAAAATGAAGATTTATAATAACTAGGCATAAGGCTGTGTATGAAAAGAGAAGTCCGTATCCATCTGGTGAGCTGTAAAATGTCTTCTGCACACAGCGTAATGTCTACGATTAAATAAAGAGAGAGGTTCTCAAATTCGCAGCTATTTTGATAAATCTCGTGGAAATATTTGCTAAATACTGCCTTTCTTCTGCGAAAACAGCAGAAGTCAAACACTAAATGATTATTCCAGCAAATTTGAGTCTGTTTCTCCGCCACGTTGCTATTCTTCACATTTCCACAAGTAAATCGATCATTTTTTAAAAAAAAACTAATATAGGGAGGACAAAGATACCTGTATGTTTATTCCATGAAAAATGTCTAGAAAGTTTCTGCCAAATTGATTTTAGCCGTAGACTACGGGTATGCTCTTTGCATTCCATTTATCTGATTTACAGTTTATCACGCCGAAGTGAGTTATAGTTTAATTAATGCAAGTGTTTGTTGCCGAAGTCATTACTTATTCTGGCTGGGTATCTTCTAGTAGAGGTTGGATAAAAATAGTACCGGGGCGACCGATCTTCGCTCGATGATTACACCAAAAAATTAGGTATTTTAAAAAACGAAACCTAATTACATCGATTTTTCGGTTCATTCTCGGTATCATTGAAATGACCCATGGTATGGCCCAATACATCTATTGATGGTACTAATGCGACTAGATCAAAATGCGAGTTCTCACTAGTACCATTGAAATTTGTCCCATGGTACTACTCCGAATCTTTCTACATATAAAATTTTATCAAAATCGTTAGGAGTCCTTTCCGAGATTCTCACTATATATAACACGACGCATGTTGTGGGAACATTTTTGTCCACTGTTTGACGAAGCCTGTTTCAGATATATTCTTGAATACTATATATAATATAATATTATGTAATTGTATATATAGTCTTTCTTTAAAAAGTAAAGTTATTTTTATCCACGTTGATCTTGTAAAGAGGGCAAGAAGACCAGGCTACAAGTCGGGATGGCAACAAAAATAGGTCAAACATATGGTGGCAATATATAGATTGCGTTACATCAATAACAGTGCTCCCAAAGGGAAGTCCAACTTACGAGCAGATGTTCGGACATAAAATGATACTTGGACAAATCCATATTCACATCACAACTTGAAAAGTTATTCTTCTTTACTCCTGTTACGTAGATAAACTACCTACTGTAATATACTGGTAGAATTCCCTATAGTACAATAATTAATGAAATTTGCAATGTTAGTAGGTATTTTTTAATGGTAGAGATTTAATATTATATAATAAGTGGAGATCATAGATATTCGGATGATTATAGGTGTTGGCTATTATGGAAAGCACTTTTTTTATCGAAAAACAACCCAAGATCACGGGAATTAAAAATTTAAGTATATACTCCGTAAGATATAAAATGCCATCGGGCTGTCACCGTAGCCAAGCACTGGTCAAACCTATTATAAAAAAAAATATATAGCCAATCGACTCGAAAGAAGAAGAACCCTAATGTAATAAAATAAATAAATAATTCGTTATGCAATCCCGGAATCTGGGATTTTACTTAAAAAGCCGCTTCCATAATTTGTTAGCGAAAAATTTACTTCAGTTAAGTAGCATCCAATTATCCGATCTCTAATAATAAGTACTTATACAGTAAATACCATCCTTTTATTTGTAAACTTTATATTTTTGTACTTATATCAAATAAAAACAAAGGTAGGTAAGTAACGTACGTACATATAGAAACTATATATCAAATTTGTTATACGTATTACAAATTTGATATATATATGTTTCTATAAAACCACCTGATTGAAAATAATTGATGAGGCAATGATACTTAAAGAAAGGCTTCCTACGCTTCCTATTAGGTTGATATAGACATTTTTCCGATATAAAGTTTACTCTCTACATGCCAAATTTCATTTAATTCTTTCAGCCGTTTTGGCTTGAACAAACATCCATACACTCTTACACACTCTCGCATTTATAAAATTAGTAGGAATGGTTTTAACACATAGAAAAAATAGAACATTTTCAATTATGTACGTGTAGACTGATTCCGAACCTTCTTCCTAAAATTGTACATGCCTGTTTACCGAGCTTTTTATTTTTCCACCAAAATGCAATTAATATACAGGATTTAAAATGTACGTAGCAACGATCAATTAAGTATTAATTTGTTTATTACGTACGTCGTTGTAATTACACGAAGCGTTCCCGTTTCACAGACCGGCTTTGAAAGCTCAACCAATTTCCCAAAGAGGATGTTAATTCGTTTTGACAAGTGTTTACACGAATTATCTTATCTCGTTTGCGCGGCAAAATGAACCTAATGTGGAGCACATACAAGTTAGTAGCAAAGGCTAATAAAATATAGGGTTATTAAACAAATATACCTACCTATATGATGTTGGTAGAGAATGCTAATTAAAGTATAAATTCATAACAAAGTAACTGTTTAGATAATAAATTATTACCTACTTGTACATAGGTGTAATCAACAAAAGCTTTCATAAATGGCTGTGTTATCGCGTAGATTAGAAATTAGGAGATTCACATTTGTGATGAAGTTTGGCAAAATAGGTAGGTAGTGCATTTCACCTGTCAACGGGGGTATATGCGGCAAGTCAATTGTTTTCATCAACAGGCAAAGATAATTAATTTCATATCAGTCTGGAATCGGAAAAAAACAAAATGTAAACTATTATAAAGATGGGTGTAAACCTATGGATGGCGTACCGCACCGCCCTGAACAGTATCAGCCCCTGACTCAGACTGAGAGTGCATTTTTCAGGCTACTACATCCATTCAATAGTGCTACATCTGCATCTCAGTGGTGGAAAGCATACATAATGCTTCTTACTATAACTACATACTTTAGACACGGTTAGACCTGTTTTTACATGACATTGACTATATTTTAATCGTGCGGGGTTGAATATGTGATAGCTCAGTGGTTAGACCATGGTCGTATTTAGACCAAGGTCGCTGGTTCAAGGCAACAGAATCAGAACAATAGACTGAAAATTTACACTGGAAATTAAAATATCTTGTGTACTTACAGAAATTACTAAATATCTCAGCCAAAATACGTAATACAAATGATAACACAAGCGTGATAAAACTGTTGTTTTTGTAGACAAGTAAGTTTGCCTAACTACTGACTCCCAGCAAAACGTGATCAAATATTTACACGTAGAGAAATAGTAAGATGGAGTACGTTAATGTGATCAACTTACGAATAGTGATGGATCTGTGATGGATGGAGTAGTGTCATAGTGAAGATTCTGACATAATCATTAGATTAGATAAATATAATGGTGCCTGTCAAGCTAGCGAACCGTTAATTGTGATCGGGATCGGGAGTAAAGTAGTTACGCGTATACGGTAGTACTTTAAACAGAGGAAATTCAAAAAAATTTTTCGAGTATTTATGAAAATATAGTGAAAAATAGTAAATAGGTTTTTGGATTTGAGCAAGATAAATCGTTTTCAATAAAAAACTAAAATGAATAAAGCGTTTTAAAGTGCTATGGGTGAACAAATACGCTTATTTTTTTTTAGTCTCTGTTAAAACGTACAAAGTTTTAAACGTTAGAAAAAGTTGAATAATTTCTCTACTATGTACTGGACCATTATTGAACGGGTAAGTTTATAAAATAATTTAAAATTTAGTTTAAGGGCTTAATACTTAAATTTTCCGGGACCAGTGCTGCTCCTATTTAAAATAAATAATTTTAAAGGAAACGGAGATATCATTTAAAATTTTGTTTCTACCAAGCCCTAGACAACCCTTAATACTATTTTATGAACTACTGTTTACAGTTTAAAGTGAGTGAGTGAGAGGCCACTTTTTGCAAATGTGCGAAGAAAAGCTTCAGCTTCAAAGTCAAAGGGTTATAAGAGCTCGCGAGATCTACTGTTTTTACAGCCACATGTTTAATCACAAAACCAATTGAACAACAGATCTTCTACATTTTGTATGTATTGTAAGCAAGAATTAAAACACTTTTAATTTTTATTTATTGTTAGTGTTTCTATGCTAGACATAGAGATACTGTGTTGACGTAGAGCAATAATATCTATCTATCTATACATATAATAAAACAGTAAAAATCGCGTGTCTGTACATTTAATAAATTTATCAAAAAATAAGTGTGGGCGATTAGAAAAGAGTAACTAATTACAAAAAAGATTAAAAAAAAATTTTTGTCTGTCTGTATGTTCACGCTAATCTTCAAAATTACGGGACCAATTTTAACGCGGTTTTCAATAATAGATTAGGCTAATCTCGGAGCAACATATAGGCTTTGTTTCATCAAAATCGGATGTCAGGGAAAAAAGTTATCATAACTTTAAGGTTATTTTTATTACGCCGCTCGCCTATTAAAAATGCATATAAAAATATCACTAGAAGGGTCGATTCGAACAAAATTAACAAAAATACTATTTTATCAAGATATTTGTAACCTGCTACTTTTTTCGCGTAAAATTGAGTTTATTACGAAATTCTGTTTGTCAAAGTAAGTATAGATTAGTCGATTCCTATTTTCGCTTTAGGAAATAGACCAAGATAAAGTTACCAGGTACAACGGTAACGGGCGCTACATAAGTTTCTCTAACTCTATACGGCGTACTATTGGGATACCTTATAAATACCTACATGAACGTCATTTCACTGCCAAATCTGGAAGTACATTTGGGAAACCGGCGAGGTATAGGAGGTATACTTATCATTATCATCCAAGCGTATTCCCGGTTGCATCGTCAGCAGTTACGCTTCAGAGCCCGGGGTCCGCTACCTAACCTAGGGGATTTGACGAGGTTACTGGTTTTACACAGAGCGACTGCCGTCTGACCTCCGCAACTCAAAGGGTAGACCAGAACCAATCCTAGGATAGGTACAAACGCTAGATGGCGTTCGGGACCAACAGCTTTACGTGCCTTACGAAGCACGGAATCATCTTTTTTTTTTTTTTTTTTTAATATTTATTTGGTTTGCTAACTGGCTGAACAACACACAAATCTAAGCATATACAAATTAGAGCATATTATATAAGTTGCCAACCTACTTGGAGCGAACACAGCATGCACATTTGATAAACAGCTCTCAGTCGTTTTAAATTGAAAATTACATTACATTACAGTTAATTATAAAATTATTTAAGTCATAAATTAAATTACATTGCAAAATTAAATAAGGTTTTAAATTATATTAAATATAAAGTTACATAAATGATTAAACTTTAAATTGGGATTCAAAATTCTTTTCGGATAATCAGGTGATTCAAGCCTGCAATTTCCTAACTAGACTGGAAACAACTTTTTCACAAAGTATGCTTCCCAGTGGGAATTGAACCCATGACCTCCGGATCACAAAGCAAACGCCTTGACCACTGGACCGCGGAGGCAGTCCACTTATAGTAGGTATACTTATATTTGTCCCTTAAATGAAATATGAAAGATCATGTCATAAATCCACGACTAGAAACACTTTTTGCTTCTCTCTATTTATCGAGAAGAAGATTTCGCCAAAACAATTCGCCTTTGACAATTAAAATGGCGATGACGAAAAAAAGGCGATAATTTTTCAAAACAGTCGAGGCGGCCTGTATCAGCTCAATCATTTGAGTTTTGAGTGATGTTGGGATTTTGTAGTACTCATTCCAGAATTCCAGATCCTTTGCCGTGAAGCAAAAAATGTAAGACAATCTATTTATCTGAAGTATTTTGACGCTTTTGCGACTCTGAGCAAGAAATTGATGTAACTATCGAAAGGATAACTTTAGTCCTCTCAATTTTATGCAAGATATCGTCTTTTTAATTGGGGATTACTTATTAAATAGCCGTAGGGCATTCCTATTTTCCTTATATTATTTGATGTCGTGTGAATAAGAAAACAAGTTCAACTGAATTTATGTATTTATGACAACTTATCAAATTTTACCTTATGTTATCTAACTATCTCGCTCACACACAACTGTCAAACTTTCTTACTCTCTCATTCATACTGGATTTACCATTAACTCTGTCCCTTTCTTTCGCAATAGCAAATCGTGAGTTATAGAAATATTACTTCACTATTTTCGTTTCTAACACACGCGTGTTTTATGGGCTGCTTTATATATCTAAAACCGGTGAAATTAGATCCATTTTACGAGCAAGGATGTTGAAAAATAAGTAATGCTGTAGGTAATCTATATAGAGGTAGGTATGAGACCAAGCAACAATAAAACTATTAATGTCATGTTATTTTTGTCGTCGTGTATAAAGATATAACAAACGAGTAATGTATGATGCCGGGTGGTTCCCGGCAGAGTAGAATGGAACCACTCCAAGTCTTCCCGTGAATGTCGTAGAAGGCGACTTAGGAAACACAAGCGAAACAAAGCTTATAAACATCATGAGACCTCTCCAACCCGTCTGGCCGTGAAGAGTGTAGGCCAAATCCTTTGACTGCTTTGGCCACGTATGGCTCTGGCAGTACAGAGGGTCGTGCTCCTGCAGTGGAGACTAAAAAAGATCCGATGGTGAATGTATGTCCCGAATTACAATAAAAAACTCGGACTGTAAATTACACACTAAGTAACAAAATTTTTCAATTTGCACAATAAAACTGAATTTACGCGGATGAAGTCGCGGGCACCAGCTAGTATCTAATATATCAATCTGATGAATGGCGAGTCCGGTTTAGTGTAACGCTGCAGATAATCTCACCGTACGTCTACATCGATTAGGTCAGACGTTACAATTGGAAATTCCGAATCAGATTGCTGAAATTCCCATGTAACTGGATCGGGTTTATGAGAAATCTTTAAAAATACGACAGCTCCGCATTTTTTTACTTTTCATTTTCTTTCATTATGAGGGTGAAAGCGGAAGGAATGATAACTAATTAGATATTAGGTATACCTATCTACGGTAACTGTACAATACATTTTATAAATCAACCATACTAAGTATCGTACAAGGTTCTTCGTCTATTTAAAAAACAAACCAACTTGCATAAATTTTAAAGAAAAAAATCTCTATTAGATAATTGGGTACATACTCGTAAAGAATCTTTTTACTAATTGTTATTTATATTTTGCCAAAACCGGACACCCTTCGCAATAACATTAAAATTCGTTAATTTTATCCATTTATACTGATTTCAGTTTTTCAGTTCGAGCTTTTGCATAAGATGTAGTTATTACGTCAGTCCGCCATTCCGGAGGTTCTGGATTCGATCCCCAGCCAGGGAAAGCTGGAAAATTTCCTGTTTCAAATTTTCCTGAGTCTTGGGTATTTATTTATACATGTGTGTGTATATTATAAAATATAAATAATTTTTTCGTACATCAGCGCTCAGCCAAACGGATTTTCTATGGGAGGCCGAAAAATTTTTATCGATTTTTAATAACTTTTTTTATAGAAAGTACTTCTATACGGTTATAAAACCATTACTGCAGACAGAGTCGACATCCTGAATTTCCTGATATTACCTATAGAACTTGTAAATGTCAGTAAGCTACGTCCTCGAATAAATCCTTTTTCCGCTTGATATATTGAATTGGAGCGGGCATGCCCCAGAGAATCACGCGATACAAATTTAATTTGTCCACCGCTAACAATTATTGCGACGCGGCAAGACCTGGTTGATTTGAGAGGTACCTACAATGTTCTCTGTCACTTAGCATATCATTTAGCATGGAGGTGAAAACTCGAAGAGAATTGTCACGATTCTTGCATTATCAGAAATAAGTAGAAGAGCTGACAAATGATTCGGAAAGAGCTAACAAATGATTCGGAACTAAAATGGATAGATACTATCTACGAATGTTGGATACCAGGCCGCAGGATTGCCGCTCTAGATCGGCCATTTTGGAAATCCCTGGGAGAGGCCTATGTCCAGCAGTGGACGTTATGCGGCTGAAATGATGATGTTGGATACGGTAAGTCTCAGCTAATTATAAAAGTGAAACTGAACATTGAATAAACGAATAAAAGTAAATCTTATAGGTGCATAAGAAGAGGGATGTTAAACAGCTGAATATCGTTTAGCTGAATTGTCAATGTGTTACATAGTTGCTACATATTTCATAGTAAATGTCATAAGTGCTACTATGTCTAGCGGCATGTGATTTTTTTTACATATAAGTATGTAGAGTTTTAACTAAGTAGATACTTAGATGTTTTACAAAAAAGTAAACGAGCAAAGCCCAGCTAGTAAACTTTAATCAAAGAAAATATTACAGGTAGGCATAAGTAGAGGGAACAACTTCGATTCTGATTTGATTTGAACTCAGTAATATCAATTGTATATTTTAACTGTTGTAACAGTAAAAAAAAACAAAAGAGAGTTTTCTTTCCTGTAGTGTAGCCCTACTTTTGTAATAGGTGTGAATACTAGGTAGTTTAATATCATTGCTGCACCATATTTGCAGGGCATTAGCTTCAGCAATACAGGCTTTAAATGCAATTCAGGTGCAAGGGCAATATTGAGCACAATTTAAACGGCAGGAAAACTAGACCGCAGCAGTGCGGATATTTATTCGCGGAAGTTTTATTGGCTACATAACGTAGTGTAGCGTTTTAGCAAGACCGTCCGTATGAAACTTTATAACAACTTCCGAAGTAGTTCTATTTTATTACTTTAGAAGCATATTTCGGTACGTCCGTGTTCTTAGTAATATTTTAGGACACTAATTCTTATCTTATATTAGAAACATTTCAGGTTTATTTAACAAAATACGTATCTACCTATAAAATATCGAAGTGTGCTTTTTTGTTGTTTGAATTGTGTTTGTAATACGATTTAAAATTTCAATTTTTTTTTAATAATAAATTTTACTTGTTTGCTACGAGTTTGTACATTGAAGCTATAAAATAAATAGATAGGCTTATACTTATTAAAGAATATTATTGAATGGAACACAATAGGCATTATGATGACTTCAAAAATTCTACTTAGTCCGTCAGTTAGATTTATTAAAAAAAAATATAGGTACATACGTATTTTTTCTTTTCTTTGACCAAATAAAAATGACGATGATACAGTGATTTTAAATTTCGAGTGACGTCACAGCTTTGTACGATGTTTACATAGCGGTTACGTCACAAGGCCCCACTCCGAAACTCAGATGCTCTGTGCATTGTGGGATCTTAGAGATTTTTACTAATTTGATAAATTGAAAAATATGGGTCCAATATTTTTGGATAATCTAAGACGGACTAAATAGATTATTACTTTTCTGATTTAGTCATCATCCCTATTAGCGAAACTTTACAACAACAACAACGAAACTTTCAAGTTTCAATGTCGCTATTTGGTTTCACAATGGGTTTGACCTTTCCGTAGCTGCGTAATTTCATTACAATGCTATAACAGTCCGTTTAATAGATAGTTTTGCCTTGCAAAAGGTGGTATAAAAGAGATTTTGACGAACCTGATGTTGTTAAGGTATAAAGGTTTAATACAAGTTTATTTGCAAGGCAAATTAAAAAAACCCCGACTGTCAAGAACGCTATCATGTGATGCCATTTATATAGTTGCTAGAGAAAGCCCTGACTTCCAAGCATTACCCCCAATAACTTTAAACGGCTGAACCGATTTTCATTAAATATAGCTAAGAACCACCGCAAGGGAACTTGCATTCACGTGAAAACATCGAAATCGATCCATCAGTTCGAGCGCTAAGATACCACAGATAGACAGACCGACAGACGTTAGCGTCAAACTTGTAACTCTTTTTGTCGGGGGCAATAAATAATGTTTTTGACCTTGGGGGATATAAGCACTAGCCGCCACCTCGAGGAGTTATATATTCTTCATCTTCTAATAGACACTTGTCAAAAAATCAACCGTTGAAAAGGTATTTAAGGCGAGATGGGTTCACAATTTGCAATACTGTGCGTGTTTTTGAAAAATCACTGTTATTAAACTACTACAGTTTATTCCTCAAAAAAATTACATAAAAATCTTGAGAATTTTTTACAGACACCAATAGGCGAAACACGATTGAGATTTTTTGACTCGATAGAAAAAAATTACAAACATACCTCTAAATTTGCTTAAATTAATTAATATTGGCTAAAAAAAATTATAAATACAATACAAAAAAAATAATAAATAAAACACTGAAAAATATCGTCGAGCACGGCTCCGGGCCTTTCTTCGCTCTCGACGAATATTTCAGTGTTTTATTTATTACTTTTTTGTATTATATCTTTATTTTTTGTAGCCAAAACGGATAGATATTTAGATAATAAATTTTTTGGTATAATTTTTATATAAAAAGGTGATTGTATAAAATAGTAATATGTATTATAAAGGTAAATTTAGGCAAATTTAGAGGTATGTTTGTGATTTTTTTCTATCAAGCCAAAAATGCTCAATCATGTTTTGGATATTGTGGGTATCTGTAGAAAAACCTTAAGATTCTAATGTAAAATTTTTGAGGAATAAACTGTAGTAATTTAATTACAGTGTATTTTTTAAAACACTCACAGTTTTCTGGCGGACCTTAAAAAATATCAAATTTTGTGCCTTCAAATTTTAGATGGCGGCTAGCGTCTACATACACTACGGTCGAAAGTTGTTTTTTTTATGAAGCTTTCATACCTTAAAAATATATAACGTCAAAATAGCTTTTACATCATCATTTTCAAGACAAAATATTATTTCCCAATTGACTGGACTAAATGTAAAGTGAAAACATTGAAAACGTTTGGATCAACACGCATGAGAAAACCGTTTGTTAACTTCCATGAAGGGTTTCCATTATTTATTGTTTGTCTTTGTGTGTGTAATTTGCCGACATTGGTGTAAGATTTTTCAAGCTGCCTTAGACATCTGACGTAGCTTGACTGCTATCAAATCATGGCAGCTCGAGATATTTTATGCCAAGGTTGCAAACGTAATGACAACGTAAACTCTCGCCGGGCCATCGACCTCCAACCGGTCGCATTTTATTTTTAAATAAACAACAAGGGAAATTGTTAGAGGCTTAATTAAATACAGCATCTTCTTTACAGCCTGTATCAGTTTACTGCTGTACTAAAGGCCTCTCCTACCAGGCTTGTGTCACTCACCGTTTAGGTATCGAAAATATACCTACGTTATTACTATGCGCGCAGGCGGCCCCTCCGGGTGGTACATTTAGTTAAACGAATAGTTTGTCCAGAGTAATAAGAATGAAATTGGCTTGCAATGGATTTCAAGGTATCTTGTGACGTGAGCTAAATTAAACCATATCGCTAGCCACATTGAGTAGATATTTCTGTGAATTACTTTGCTGAGTGAGACTTCTGTACGTTAGTATTATTTATTCTGTGATCCTAATAATTAAGGGAAGATTTCCCCTTAATCACCACGCTGGGTAGACGAGTTGGTGATCACAGTAGATGGTATACAGTTTTTGCTAAGAGGATGCAGCTGCTCGCTCGCTGTTACCTGTACCTGCCTTAGTCGCCTCTTACGACAGCCGTGGGAAAGGTATTTCCCAAAGAGGTTGACGTCAGGCATGCGACCGGTCGTAAAACTATAGCCAAAACTTTAAACTCTTACGGCTATTTCTTCTCCAACGCAAGGTCTTTGGCATCCTTGGGTGACCATTGACATGCATATTTGGGGAAGAAAAAGCGGGAAAGCGCACCCCGGGCTCCGAAGCAGCACAGCTGAGGATGCAACCGGGAACGCGCTTGGATGAAGAAGAAGACATAAAATAAAAGTTGTGCAAAGGCACTACTTATGTCCAAAGAGATCTCTTGAGCCTGTGTAAGTAACATATGATTTGAGTAGGTACAAGTATTTACGTAATTTTATTATCTCTGATGCTTACGTTTTTAAGAAATCAGAATAAAAACAAATGTTTCCTTTGGGATAAAACAATCACGATGTGTACTAATTTCAACATGATTATTGTAATAATTAATCAAAAGTGAGCCTTTACCAAAACAAGAGAAGTTTCCCACGACCCTGACGTATTTATCCCGTATAATGTTACACATTGTGGTAACGCCAAATATGTGGAGATTAACCCTCAGAAGTAGAGTAATTTCTTCGCATAACGAGATCACAGAGGCTTGCATTACCTTTTGTTTGCCTTTATACAATGTGTCCGGCCATGACATAAGGACATTTTGTCATAATATATATCTACCAACCACTTATACTAGCAAAACAATTACGAAAAATAACATATACATACGTATAAGCATATGTTTAAGTATATTAAACAGTATTTTCCGTAGCTGTTATGCTACTTCGGAGCCTGGGGTGCGTTTTGTGGCAAAATATAGGTAATATTCACGTCAATAGTTACTCAAGGATGCCAGCCAGGAAATCGAGAAAAAATAGTTGGAAAATTTTAAACGATTTGGCTATATTTATACAACCGACTGTCAATCTAAGGTCAACCCTTCTTGAGAGTGCAGTTGTTGCACGAGATATTTGTGCTTAATCCTCTCTTAGTTCTCTTACACACCTACAGAATGAGATGGAGTGGTCCTATTCTAAGTCGGAAACTATACACGGCCACAATCCATATTATATATACCTAGTTATGTAAAGTCTCAAACACCCAAATATATTTACCTCTATATTTTGAACTCATTTTAAACGAGATAGCTTAGTAGACACATTACTTAATTCGAAATGGGTCCACAACCTATATGCAATACTGTGCGTGTTTTTGAAAAATCACTGTAATTAAACTACTACAATTTATTTTTTAAAAAAATTACATAAAATCTTAAGGATTTTCAGAATCTTAAAGACAAATCGCCCGGGCGGCTGCACACTTTCGTATGGAAAAGCCAAAATTTATTTTTGGTTATTTGGCTGTTTTTTCAATTTCACTATACTATAATGGTCTAGAGCCCGTGGTTCGATTTATTACGGATATGTCCCTTCCACTTTGTATATATTTAGATTATTCCTTTTTTTTGATAACAATAATTTCACATTGAGGCTACAATAAATATGTCTAGACTCGAGGCCAAACAATCTAAAGTATTCACTTAGCGAGGTTATAGAAGCGATACCGTCTGTCGCTATATCATTAAAAAAAAAAGTTATGGGAAGGTTTTTATAATAATAAATATGAACCAATCAAACTGATTGAGCTAGCCCCAAAGTAAGTTTTAAACTAATGTTATGGGATACTAACTCAAAGATACAATATTTTATGATAAATACATATTATATAGATAAATACCCAAGATCCAGGTTAATTTGAAAAATGCAATTTTTCAACATGCCCTGGCTGGGGATTGAACCTAGAACCTCCAAATTGGTGATGTTCTTTACAACAAATACAGCCGTAGTTGTGGCTTACTTACTTTTGGATCGTTTCGTTTTGTAGGCCGAATCATGCGTAACTTTCCATCCATATTATGGCTGCACAAACAAACATTATAAAGCCTATCTTATATATGTTGTATTCTTTACTTTACTAAATAAACAGATTATTTACATAATTGTATGTAATTTGTATTGTAATTGTAAATTGCCGTGTGGTTCCCAGCAGAGTAGAATAGGACCACTCCAAGCCTTCCCGTGGATGTCGTAGAAGGCGACTTAGGAAACACAAGCTAAACAAAGCTTATAAATATCAATGAGACCTCTCCAACCCGTCTGGCCAGCGTGGAGAGGGTAGGCCAAATCCTCTGATTGCTCTGGCTAATATATGGCTTTGGTAGTACAGAGAGGGTCGTGCTTTCTGTGACAAAGATGAATGAATAAACTATACGCAATACTAGTAATACTAGTTGGATATACAGAAACGACTGTTTCCCACCAACTCAAGAGTATTTTTTAATTTATATAAACTATCACGTCTTTATCCCTAAAGGGGCAGACAGAACCTAGGGCGGCAAGGCCTAGGCCACTTTTAAAGGGAAAGGGAAATCATAATAGTCATGGGTTGCTAACCGCATCACCTATTGATATGATTTAGATTATTGCCCTTTCCCTGGATCGGCTTTACGATCTGCGTGGGAAGAGAAGCAGCTGGTACATCAATGTTTATTATTTTCTCCCAGACCAGCATGGAAGAATTAAACCAAACTACGTTTATTGTTAATTGAAATGTTACAGTTGGCTCTGGGGAAATTTCCAAGGCGGCTATTGAAGACAACTAACAGAAAACTATTAATTGAACGAAACTAACCCCACTTAAGCAGTTTGCGATGAGTTGCAAAGTCTTAGGGAATGGTTACGTAACTTATACACGACATGTGTTGTGACTAAAAATAAAGAGTTTTTAAATATTTTATATATTTTTTAACCAATGATTTCTAATAATATATAAGTCTACATTTTTTTCTTTTATTTGTATTTAAGAATACCTAGACAAGTCTCAAATTGGATACAATGTTCATATGAATAAATCTTAAAATAAATTATAAAAAACGACTCTGGAATTCTTTACCCGTTGATATTAGAGAAATTTCTACCAAATTCTGTTTTAAGAGGAAAGTCCACGCCCTCTTTTCAAACTCCCTTTCTATATAAAGTCATCATCATTCAGTTCTTCTTTTCTTTAGTTATTTCTTTGTTATTATATTTATTAGTATATGTATTGTGTAAGTAGGTATTTACTCTGATATATTTATATATAATATATACATATATATATAATAGTGTGTATGAACTACTTAGTATTTTTGATGTAAGTATATAGGTATTTATAGCTTTTGCGCCGCACAATTTTCTTATCCCTATGGTTGACTGGGAGAAAATGCTCTTAGCATTAAGTCCGCCATTTGTTAAAAGTATATTTTTACTTTGGACAATAAAGTTTGATAAATAAATAAATAAAATAATTATAATTAACACATACTCGTATTATAAGATAAAGTTATTATCTTCAGTATCAAATATAGAAAAAATATCACCAATATCTGGCTCCGTTACCTCTCTGGATAACTATGCTAATTCGTTGAGCAAAAAAGGGAAGTGGGGGAAAAATGGAACGGGTGGGCAAAATGGAAACGCACAATAACCTCATCAAAATATATGCGTAAGTAAGCTAAGCGTATCATGGAAATGTAGACGCATTCTCGTTGCCCTCTGGTGGCCGCGTTTGGAATTTGGTGCGCCAGCGACAACCCAGCGAGACACACTCGTGCTTATTTTGAATTCGCGCCGATGCTTGTGAAAACATGAAATCTTTAATCCTGTATTAAATGTGTAAAGATTCGTACTTGTGTAATTTTGTTTTCCTACTTTGTTGCTTTTAGGGTCGTATTTATTAGTAGTAATTCAATTATTTCTGTAATTCTACTGTTTTTAATAAGTCATATTATCATTATAAATATGTCAAATGGGCAAAGTGGAATTTTTGACAAAGAGGCAAAGCGGAAAAAGCTAAAACCAAACGAAAACTTGAAACTGAAAAATATTGTAAAAATAAGTATGAAATTAGAAAATACGATAAACATAGATATGAAAATAAAGGCAAAGGAAAGAGTAAGAAAACAAAGACAAACAAAAAGATATTCATGAATATTCATTTTGTGGCGAGGTTTACCAATATCTGCCTCTGAAGAAGAATGGGTGCAGTGCCAGCAGTGCTCTAAATGGTCCCATGAGCTGTGTGGTGTAGTAGTTCAAAGTCAATTAAGATGCATAAATTGCATACAATTTAGGCTATTCCACTTTACCCTTAATGAAGGCAAAGTGGAATATCAAGTACAATGAAAAAAGGCTGAATATTTTTGTTCCTATCAATGTGATTTCCCTTTCATATTAACATAATGAAACATTAATATATATATATATATATATATATGTCAATATTTTTATAATAACCATTTTACAAAAAAATACATTTATATTTTTTTTCAAATTTTAAAGTTAAGGGTTCCACTTGGCCCCCTATACCCCTATTCATTATTTTTTTTTGCGACAAATGCAAACAATGTAATTATAGAATGAATTTATGCAGCTCACGATAACGACTTCTATCGTATTTATTCCCTTTAATTTTATTGATTCAAGTACACTTGAAAATGTACAAAATATATATGTGAAAATAAGGATAACACCTTACTTACGTGCTACTTATTTCTAAAGAAATTTCTTTCACTAGACCCGCGAGAGGAAATGGGAAGAAAGAGGTAATTGGCGTGTACGTACAATACAAAATTAAATAAATAAATAGACAAGATACGTAAGTAATTTAATAAACATACCTACATAAACATACATAAATATATTTACATAAATAAAAACATATTCATAAAGCATATATACAATAAATACATATGTTCATATTTCTAATTATATCAGGATGATAAATACAGATATTAGTTTCTTAAACGTTTAATTCCATAGAGGAGTGAGTATAGTTACCCACAATGATAAAACTAATAAAACAATTTGTATGCGTCGTTTGTTAAAGTTTCTAGAGAAAGGCTTTGCAGGAATGAAGATGAGTCGTGGTTGACCGCAGTGTGGGGAATCCAGAGATCACTGCCGCGCAGTACCTCCGTTTCAATTCACATAAAAGGAACTACGCGAGCGGAACTATTGCAAGGCTTCTTGAACTTCCAAATTGCGACGGATATAACCGTAACCAGGGTTACAAACAGGAGTTGAATGGCTATTGTAAGTTGTAAGCCTTACACATTCAATAATAGAAAGATGTAAAAATACTAACGGCAAGGAACACATTCAGCAAATCAATGCCGTGTGGTTCCCGGTAGAGTCGAATAGGACCACTCCAAGTGTTCCCGTGGATGTCGTAGAAGGTGACTAAGGAAATATAAGCTAAACAAAGCTTATAAACATCAATGAGACCTCTCCAACCCGGCTGGCCAGCGTGGAGAGTGTAGGCCAAATCCTCTGGCTACTCTGGCGAAGTGTGGCTCTGGCAGTACAGAGAGGGTCATGCTCCTGCAGTAAAGACTAAAAGACCTCATGATGATTTAGTTTCACCTGCCCCGTGTCTGTGATCCACACAGACCCACTTGTCATTATTCATCGAGTTGAAACTTTACATTTTTGCCATATCAGTCAACGGGTTGTCAAAGTATGGGTTTTAAGATTTAAGGGTTGTAAGTTTATAATTTAGGACGAACTTGTGTTAAGTATATAAGTCTGCATACAAAACAAATAATTATTTCAAAATAAAAATTAACTAAGTAGGTGTAACTAACAAGCTATTAAAACAATGAACTAAATAAAATTCGAACTAAAATGTTTGGAGTGGAGCACGTATTAACACGAAACAATTGTGCCCAAACTCGGTGGCATTATGGTTTTTACACTAAGATGCCGTGGCCATCTTTCGGCTTCATCATGAGATCAGGTCATTGGTACCATAATATTGCATTGTGTCCCATACATAACTTAAATAGGTACCTATGTTGTTCTGGTAATAGAATAAAACGTCATTATATATGTCACTTGTTATTGATCATGATCATATCCATTAAGATTTTTTAGATTTAAAAATGCAGAAAAACTGACATTAAAAGCGTAATTCGACACCAAGAAACTTTGACTTCACGGTTTGGTATTTCATAGAAAATGTTTGTTTTAACGATATGAAAAAAGTATCTGACTTGACTGACGAAACTTGGGTAGATGACTGGGTCAAAAATAAATTATCTGGTACTGTTAAGAGAATAAAACGTCACAAAATAGTGTCACTTGTTATTGATCATATCCATTTTCAACGTGATTTTATAGTTAATAATGCAGAAAAATTGATATTAGGACCGCTATTCAACTCCAAAAATCTATGACGTCATAGTTTGATTTTTCATAAAAATCCCATAGAAAATGTTTGTATTGACGTTTAGAAAAAAAAATTGACTAATTTGACTTTTTGTCATCTAGCGGATTCTAAGAGCTACATTTCCTCCATTCATTGGGGTATGGGGTCTACGAAAACGAACTGCGACTACGAAGTGTTAACGCCACTTTGTAGTCGCAGTTCGTTGCGCATAAGATGTACTCAGGAAGTACCAAAAAGCCTTGTTCAGACTGATAAATGATGAGTGTCGGGGATTCATGACAGACCATTTCTTTAAAGGTTGGTCATCTATTACATGGGCGACTGGACGTTTCGTAATGCAAATCATATTTTGACTATTGTATGTGAATATTTGTACATATAGGTAGAGACTAACATTAATTACTACAATTTAAATTTACTTTATTAGCTTGAAATAATAAAATAGATACTTAAGGCGACATGGGTTCACAATTTGCAATACTGTGCGTGTTTTTGAAAAATCACTGTAATTAAACTACTACAGTTTATACCTCAAAAAATTTACATAAAAATCTTAAATTTTTTTTACAGACACCCACAATAGCCAAAACACGATTGAGCATTTTTGGCTCGATAGAAAAAATCACAAACATACCTCTAAATTTACCTAAATTTGCCTTTATAATACGTATTACTATTTTATACAATCACTTTTTTATATGAAAGTTATACCAAAAATGTATTATCTAAATATCTATCCGTTCTGGCTACAAAAAAAATTATAAATATAATACAAAAAAATAGTAAATAAAACACTGCGAAACATCGTCGAGCACGGCTCCGGCCCTTCCTTCGCTCTCGACGATTATTTATAGTATTGCAAATTGTGAACCCACGTCACCTTAAACTAAAGCTAAAAATTTAAATATAATTTAATAAAACTAATTCTATAATTAAAGAAAAAGAAACGGAAAACAAAACAAAAATATATATGTAAGTACATATATAGTATATATGTACATATACATTTTTAGGACTATATCTGCCGGGGTGATTTGTGAATCTAAACCATCCAGGGCGCCACCCAAACGCATACAATAAATTTTATTCAAATCGGTCCAGCCGTCTAGGTGGAGTTCAGTGACATACACACGTACAGTAGAATTATATATATAAAGATTGTCTATCCGTCCGTCTGTCACAGCCAATTTGCTACGAAATTACGGGACCGATTGCGTTGAAATTTGGTGCACATATTATGTAAGTCAGTGAACCGAAGTCGGATGTATAACGTAAATAAAGCGATTTGGATTATTTTTTTAAAATAAATTAATGTTTCTTGTTCTTAGTATCAGTTTTAGATTTAATTTATTGCTGTTACTTTAATTTTAATTATATTCTGTCCTGTAAGATACAGGTTTCATAATAAAAATATTTATTTGAAAAAAAAACGTAAATAATGAATTTAAAATATGGGGGCCACCTACGAGTAGAAACTATATCGTGTGATATACGAGTATCAAATGAAAGAGCTTTTTATAAGAATTTCAATAATATATTTTTAATTTTTTTTTAAGATCGGTATTTTCGAAGTTATTTCAGAAAATAGGTATTTTTGAAGTTATTTCAGAAAAAATAGGTATTTTTGAAGTTATTTCAGAAAATAGGTATTTTTAAAGTTATTTCAGAAAATAGGTATTCTTGAAGTTATTTCAGAAAATAGGTATTTTTAAAGTTATTTCAGAAAATAAGTATTTTTAAAGTTATTTCAGAGAATAATAAATACATAGGTATATGTATAGAGAAACACCCAAGACTGGGATAATTTGAAAAAGGTCATTTTCCAACTTGCCCTGACTGGGGATCGAACAAAGAAACTTCGAGTGGCGGACTAGCGTGCTTATCAATACTTTGTATCATCATTTGGGTAAATTTTTAAGCGTACTTTTTTAGGCGTCCTATGGCTTTTATAAAGAAAATATCATTTAAAACAGACTAAAAACATGTGTTCTTGAAAATATACTTCGTAGCTTAACCGTATATAAAAGCGAGATAAGAAATAATTATAAAACTTAAAAGAAATACCACGTTGAATATCCGACTTGTATGAGCGGCCTACCCCTGTGAGGCTTGTCCCACTTCAAATTGCGCTCACAAAACCACTCACTATTACGCGAGTTTTTAACGTATCTTTTATCATAATATCTCATTTTAAAGATATTTACTCCATTTTACATTTTAGAGCACAAAAACTTTACTTACTATTAAATAAAAAAACTTAGAAGCCAATATGTTTTTGTCCCGCGTAAAACTGCGCTTCCGATGCTTGCAGTTGACTAATTGTTTCTTATTGGTCAAGCGATGTAAGGCAAAAATTCTGCATAGGACCATCTGCAAGTTTTAACATGTTCCAAAGGTAAGTTTTTCATGGAATGTGTTTTGGTTACCGTGAGCGGTCATTTCGGTGGCAAGTTTTACATAGTAAACAGTAATGTATTTGTATCGTCAAGTAAGTATGTTGTAGATAATTGCCTCGATATTACGACCTGTAAATATCTATCATATTAATTAGGTAGTTGGGTAATTATCATGAAAAAAACCATTTGGTCGTCATTACGGTGGAGTCATTGCGGTGCCGCAGTGTTCCACCGGAATGACGAATGAGCCACCATAATGATGGATTCCTGTATAAACAATACTATATATACTTTAAATACATACATTTTCAATATTTCACATTGGTTTTATACTAAAATACTATTATATATAATGATGTGACTTAGTTTGGGACTAGATAACGTTGTATGTAGTGGTGTCTGTCTAAGCACATTTTGTACTGCAGTCACACTGCATCAGTCTTCATAGTATTAACTTTGTTCAAGGTATAGGTAAAATGAAAAATTGCGAAGGCACGTCAAAGTAGAGAAGAACGGCTGGAGAAAAAAAGGATTTCGGAACAGAAAATAAAGGTAAAATTACTTTTTAAATTTTTTAAAATAATTAATTAAAAAACATAGGAAACTGAGAAAAGAAGACAGGGATAGATACCGCAAAAACTCAAAAAAGAACTGCCTCCGTGGTCCAGTGGCTAAGTGGTCCGAATTTGCCTTGTGATGCGGAGGTCGTGGGTTCCAATCCCAGTGGGAAACATACTTTGTGATAAGTTGTTTCTAGACTAGTTAGGATATTGCAGGCTTGAATCACTTGATTATCTAAAAAGAAAGATGATTTCGTATTTCGGAAGGCACGTAAAGCTGTGAGTCCCAAACGCCATCTCGCGTTTGTTTAAAAAATATCCTAGGATTGGTTCTGGACTACCTTTTGGGTTGCGTAGGTCAAACGGCAGTCGCTCTGTGTAAAAACCAACAACCTCGTCACATCACCTACGTTAGGTAGCGGACCTCGGGCTCTGAAGCTTTACCGCTGAGCATGCAACCGGGAATACGCTCGGATGATGATGACTGTGTTGCATTTTATTGTGTTTATTATAGTATGTAGTAAAATATACTATCTATATATAATTGTTGTAACCGTATAAGGCTACATACATTAAGCGGGTATAGAAATAAATAATATTATTTATATATTATAATGTTTCTGGTACCAAAAGGTTGATTAACTAAGCAAATTTTCATACATATTCAAATTAAAAATGCGGTATTATGTACTTACATGTTTTATTTTTATTATTAATTCATTAAGGGTCATTTCAGTTTCATTTATCATCATAACGGTGGCGCAAATTAAAAAATCTCTGAAAGTACTGTGTTTTAAAGGGCGCCTCACAAATTATTAGATTTACAGCATCTTAATCTATAATCTAGCGCATTTGGTTTGGGTAAAATGTGAGAAAAAAAATTTGCCAAAAAAGAAATAAAATTTCGAGGTGTCCATAAAAAGCGTGACTTTTTAAACACTGTCCAAATTTTTGGAGCAAGTTCAGTCCATGATACTTAACTACTTTCTACAAAAAAGTTATTAAAAATCGATAAAAATTTTTCGTCTTCCCATACAAATCAGCGCTCAGACAGACGGATTTTGTACGAACTGAACTTGTTCCAAAAATTTGGACAGTGTTTAAAAGTCAGCCTGTATAAAACCTTCTTCCAAAAGACCTATCAAGTTAGTCATAATTAGGTCTTCCCTATGAAACTGCCACTTTAATATTGCTTACTGTCAGAAGCAAAATCTTTTAGAATATATTATAGATGAAAACAATATTTTTAGCTGATCAGGTAGATTGTTTAAAAATATTGCATAGGTATGTTTTTCTTTTCTGATAAGCAAATAATTACAAAGATAGAGCACATTTAAATTCCGCATAAAATACAATTTAATAGAATTTTCACTAAGTACTTCGATAAACTGAAAAATATGGGTCTATTAATTTTGGATAGTTTAACTGACGGTTTCAATAAAATACAATTTTTCGGACCCAGTCCGCATCCCTATTCAACAATCAGTTTTATTCACAATTCTTCAAATTCAAAACCGTTCCTTTTTCATGCGTAATTGTTTGTGGATTAATGAGAATTGTTCTATAAGATCCCTTCAAACATCATTGCTCCAATTTAAACACTTTGAAGATGAGAGGGTGATATTCTCGCGAGATTAATTAATCTTACGTGATGAATATGTGGTGTATGGATAATTATCTTAATAATATATGGCATGTATAGATTAAATAAACAGGGATATATGTACTAACTTTAAATTTCGTATCAGTCGCAGGATGATTTGGTAATCCGAATTTTCGCGCTAAATACCCTAGGGATTTTGCGAAAACACGGAATAATTAGACAATTTTAATTACCTTACAATAATATTGGTTCTTTTTGGATCCTCCAGCATCGAAATACATAATTTAATAAGCGATATATAAAACTTCAAAAAATCAGAGGAGGTCTCGTTTATGGCGCTCCGACCGGATCAGAGTCCATATTTCTTTATAGTTTCACAATAATACTGGAATGATTCTTCTTTTTGCAAAAACCCTATAATTTTTCAGTAATATTGAGAAATGTTTTCACCATAGTCTTTTCATTCGTGTTTTCATATTATACAGGGTTTGGCAAAAGTTCGAATTATTAAATCATCCTGCGACATATGTAAGATTCTGCATTAATATCCTTGCATTTATTTACTAAAAAGAAAATTATTTTATGGTGGTATCGGAAAATGGCATAAAATATAGTAAAATTTTTTTCAGTACTTGTGTTATTATGTATTCATAACCATTCAGTCATTCCTCTAGAAAAAATTAGTAAAAAAAAGAGGATGAGAATGAATGCCAAATTCTTTTCTCGTATGTTGTCATATGTTTCTTAAACAAGTTCGGCCTGAACTGTGTCTTGCGACAAAAAAACTATATTTTAATATATCCCTCATCTCTGCTTGCCTTGCGACCCTCTTTAAATATATCTCCATATCTTGATAGCAACCCCTTAAACGATTTGGCTCATGTTTCAACTTAAAAATTACATTGGTCTCATCTAGTAATTTCACGAAGTCCCGATCAAAGATATTCGAGTTACTTTCGTACATATAGGCACAAAGGAAATACATAAGCGTAATAAATTATAGCACATGCTATCTACATTTATATTAAACATTACATTTGTATAAAATTATAAAAATAAAATAAGTAAAGTTTTAAAACAGTAAGTAATTTTTGAATAAAATCATTCGTTGTTTTGCTGCAGCTAAAATTTCAAAATTGATTTTGTCGTGGATTTCAATAATTCTTTACATACCGTCATTTAATATTATACAACTGGGCTCCAAAGCAGTTGAGGATGCAACCGGGAAAGATGAATATTAAATGTTATATACAAGTATGTTTTTCATTTATTGTGCTTATTTCTTTTCCACATTGTATTGTTATTGTATTGTTGTTTGTATGTTGATATTTATACATCAACGTATAAATACCAACATACAAACGCATGGACTTTTCTAGTAGAGTAGTGAGAATTTCGACGATTTCGTTGGCACCTTATAAAAATACGTTCTACATAAAAATCTCAATGAACAACTAGACTATAATGGACCCAACGCTTTCCATAAGCTAGGACATTTTATCAGTAGTAGCTCAGAGTAATAATATGTAGTAGGTAGGTAAAATAGGCAGGGATAACCAATAAAATTTTATTCGTCCAGGGCTGGTTCGACGAATAAGTCCGGTTCGTTACCAATTTTATTTGTTTTTATCACCAATATGCAGATAATATATCCATTTTCCATGACGTAAACAGTTCCAGTGCTATTGTGCACGAATAGTTAGCGAGTACTGACTACAAAATGAAAACGTGACTTCACGAGAGACGAGTAGATTTCTCGCTTGAAAATAAAAATAGAATTGCATTCTTTTCAAAGGAAAATCAATATACGAAACTTACAAAGATAAACAAAAAAGTTGTGATTTTTAAATTTCTTTATTACTTATATATTTTGTTGAAATATTTTGTGTTTCTAGTTCCTATGTTATCAAAATCCATATGTTTAATATTGGCTCAGTCTGCTTAGAGCCGGAAGGCGCAAAATGTTCTGCCTGCCAGATTAGGGATAAAGACGGGATAGTGTATCACTATCTTAAGTTTATTATGTGTTTCTTCTTAGCAGCGGTCGTTGCGAAACTATACTAGTATCGGTAGCTTTTATACTAAAAATAATTAAAAATAATGACCTTCACTACGCTATATATTTATCCTATATTAAATTAAAAAAACTTGACTTAATTTTTTTATTTGGTTACATTTCCTTCAGAAATATTTGTACGGTATTTCTACCTTTATTAAAATATGCATTTTCTTCCTATTTATGTAAGCAAATAGGTCTTACACTGTTCATTCACTAAGGAAACCTTAATTGGGTAGATGACTGGGTCAAAAATAAATTATTTGGTACTACCAAGAGAATAAAACGTCACAAAATAATGTCACTTGTCTTTGATCATATCCATTTTCAACAAGACTTTAGAATTATTCATGCAGAAAAGAGCGCTATTTGATTCGAAAAAATTGTGACGATACAGTTGGGTTTTTCATACAAGTCCATAGAAAATGTTGGTTGTTGACTTGTTGTCATCTAGCGGATTATTAAAACTAACCGGTAGGTTTTCTAGACCAAAATAATTTCAACAGAAATTAAGCCGAATTTTCACCTGGGATGAGGCATGGCTGCCAATCTGCCCAAGCTCCGAACCGGTTTCAGTCGTCGAAGCATTTGCGTCCATGCGAGTCGTTTCAACGCTACGCTCCGACGCGCGATCTTCGGAATTTTCGCAACTTTCATTACACTTTTAATTGACTACAATGTAAATTTGTATTCATTTAAGATAATATAGACAATTGCTAGTGGATTCAGTGAATGTTACAGCGTAATAAGGAACTTTTAGAACTTTACAGGAGATACTTCGGAGTTGAGTGTAAGTATTGTTTTCATTTCTTTTTGGTTTGTTAATTTTATTATGAAATAGGTACTTATGGTTTGATGGTTTGAATATATATTGATTAGTGTTCCTTTATCTACACATTGTAAATAATAATACTAATAAATGAGAAGGGAAATTTAATAATTTATATATAATAAGTAATAATGTACATTTTACATTAGTAGGCATGTTTGTTTGTTGTTTGTTTTTCGTGTGTGTAAGGGGCCAACACTGGTGTCAGATTTTCAAGCAATGATGACAGCCGGGACCATCGGTTTTACGTGCCTTCCGAAGCACGGAGGAGCTCTAGAAATTTTCATACCACTTGTGATCACCCATCCAAATGCGGACCACGCCCGGTGTCAGCGGGCCATCGAGTTTAGGCATGTAAGTAACTAAAAGTGTTTACATAATTACAATTACTAGTGAAAATAAAAATTACTGAATGGTTGAAGGAAATTACTTATTTAATATTCATTTCTATTCACGTTGGTAGGTGCCTATTTTAAATTGTTTAAAATTACTTTTTAAATTTAAAAATAACGAATGCTAATTAAATCACAATAGCCCCCAAAAATTCTCCCTTCCCTTGTCAGTTTCAATCGAGAAACTTTAACTTTTAAAGACCTAAAAACTACCAACGACGTAGAAAGCTCAATAAAAGCTTGTAAAAACATATTTTTGAGTAAATTACGCATACTATGTGAATGAAACAAGTTTTCAAAGTTAGATGAAATCGCAGTAGCGCTCTCGCCTAAAAAAGCCAATAAATGTTGTCCATACGAAGTAGAGATGTAGAGTGTCAGTTAATGGGATTTGGGCTATTATTTATTGCGAGCCCTTTTCCTGTTCACGACAAGCTACTACGTCATTTCGTAGCTTCATCGCATTCGGTGGTGAAATACTCAAAAAAATTTAAAGCTACTCGTATTGAACATTTAAACCAAGTTGTCTATCTATCTGGATTATACAACTTCTTTTAAAGGTTTAAAGATTTAGGGATTTTTTAAGCTAATGAATTATACTCAATGTAAGATAATTATCTTTTATACCTCGTAATTTTTCAATAAAGACACTAGTCACCTTACTCCTCTTATTAAAGGTCATTTTTATATTACAAAATATTTTCAGTGCAAAAGCTACAAACTGCTATTTTGATTTATGATATATATTCAGATTTACACTTATTTTTTATGATATATATTATATTTTACATATATTTAAAGCACAGTTATTTAACCGTAACTGATTTAGAGTATGTTGTAAGTTGTTGCTTAGATAAATAAATAAATAGATATGGACAAATCACACTGATTGAGCTAGCCCCAAAGTAAGAATAATCTTATATTCACCCTAATTTAACTATCTATGGTCTGTCCTACCGTAGACAAAAATCTTTTTCGTCTAAGTACGGATCGGTAGAGCAGTTTAGGAGAAAATCATGAACATACATATTTACCAAAATGGTGAGGCACACTCCCAGCAAATTGTATCAAAGCCAAACTAAAACGAAGTAAATGCAGAATAAACGCACCTAAACATTGATCAAATAGATACTTCACGCAAGCATATCACATAGGTTTTGACGTGAATTGTGTGAAAGTAATCCTTTATTTAAGGTGACAAGGGTTCACAATTTGCAAAACTATGCGTGTATTTGCAAAATCACTGTTATTAAACTACTACAGTTTATTCCTCAAAAAATTTACATAAAAATCTTAAGGATTTTCTACGGACATCCACAATAGCCAAAACACGATTGAGCATTTTTGGCTCGATGGAAAAACATTACAAATATACCTCTAAATTTGCCTTTATAATACGTATTACTATTTTATACAATTACCTTTTTATACGAAAATTATACCAAAAAATGTATTATTTATCTATCCGTTTTGGCTACAGAAAAAATTATAAATACAAAAAAAAAAAACACTGCGAAATATCGTCGAGTACGGCTCCGACTCTTCCTTCGCTCTCGACGAATATTACACTGTATTTAATTTATTATATTTAAAAAGGTGATTGTATAAAATAGTAATACGTATTATTATATAAACGCAAATTTAGGCAAATTTAGAGGGATATTTGTGATTTTTTTCTATCGAGCCAAAAATGCACTATCGTGTTTTGGCTATTGTGGGTGTCTGTAGAAAATCCTTAAAATTTTTATGTAAATTTTTAAAGGAATAACCTGTAGTAGTTTAATAACAGTGATTTATCAAAAACACGCACAGTATTGCAAATTGTGAACCCACGTCGCCTTAAAAAGCAATTTCACACAAAAGTAGAGAAAACTTTAACACAAGTTCGTTTCCATAGTGCCGGATGAAGCTAGCCTGGGGCAAATTCTATCGAGGGCCCCTGATCTGCTATTGAAGCTTGGTGGCCCAGTGGAAGCATTACTGACACTTTAATATTCTATATATGTTGAGCTTCCTTCAAGCTTCGAAAGGCACGTTAAAGCCGTGGTCCGGCTGTCATCATTGGATGGCAGCCGTCAAGTTGCCTTTAGGCAGCTTAAAACTGACCATTTACGAAAAAATAAACAAACAATCTCAAAAAATTGCGCCTTCCAGAGCGTAATTTTGTTTGTTTTTGGAGGGTTTTGTTACGCGGGGGCGCGTAGTAATTGCTGCTCTTGCTACGTGGATAATCCGGGACTGTTGTTTTTAATAAGAGATGAATTTGTTCTAGAATGTGGGCATGAAACTTGAACGGTTAATAAATCCTAAGTCTAGTTAGAAATATGTAGGATTTTTATGGGGGCACGGCCAATCGAGCAAAAGCGAATGAACAAACAAAGGTACAGTGTATGTAACTCCATTATAGAAAAAGTTATAAGCCAAATTTTTTAGTGACCAAGAGAATGTACTGTAGGTACCTATATCCAAAAAAATTTTCCTATAGTTTTCGAGCAATCGCCAGCCAAAGTTCCTGATTAATTCACTCACTCACACGACGATCAATAAAACTCTAATGTATTTCTTCTAGAGACCTACAAACTTGAAATTTAAGACTCAGTTGGCATATAGCTTATATACAACGTGGAAGGGAAATAATACTTAATACTTTAATAATAAATACTACTAACAAAAAAAAATTCTGCATTTCCATACAAAAGTGTGCAGCCGCCCGGGCGATTTGTACGGAAATATCGAATTTTTTTTTGTTTTTTTTACTGTTATTTCAATTTAATTATACTTTCGTGATCTAGTATAGCCCTGGTTCAATTTATTACGGGCATGTATGTCCCTTCCACGTTGTATATAAACAAAGGAAAAATTTAAAATTATTTTCTTGTTTTAACTAAAATTTATCTTGTTATTTAAGAAAAATCCATTTCTATTTCGGGAATAATCGTAGGCCTGTTGGCATAAGTAAAACAACCAGTGTCTTCCAGTGGAGTAAAATGTTTCTCGATTTTCCTGGAAACGAGAAGTAGCCGCTTAGCGAAAGTGTTCCTTATTTCCGGTCATATTGCTTTTTGTCATGTACATGCGAGTACTTGTGTTTTCAAATGTTTGAGTTTTCAGCAGTTCAAAATAAAATTGGTGCACAAAGAAAGCAATTTTTTATTGTTGAGCACATAGGTACTAAATATTATGAGTTATGAAGTCAACTCAATCACTATGTAAATGGTGAAACCTCAACTGGAATGCACCACTAATTGTGTAGGTAGAAGGGTTGGTTAAAAGTTCTAAGTTAGAAGGGGACGCTTGCGAATACTACGTATATATTAGTTTATATACCTATTTAGTATCTAAAAACAACTAAAAAAGCTGTTGGACAGAAAATCAACGACCCAAATAAAAAACAAAACAAATTCTTAGTGATCCATCGTCGGCCAACAAGTATTCATAATCAACTTTTGAGGGCGAAAACTTGAAGGCCTTTACTCCCACGTGGAAATAGTAACAATCTGTCTTTTATTTATACGTTATTTCAGCCCCTTGACTCTTTGGAGGGTTCTGAACAAGTTTTTTTGTTATAATTTTGATTAAGAGGCGTAGTTCAGAACAGGTTTCTTTGTAATGTAGTATGGAGCAGTCTTTATTTCATACGCGGGCTAGAGTCAATACTTATTTTAGTTTAGCGTGAAGATAGAAAAAGCGAATCTCAATAGTGATGAATTGCTAGCCTATCAACTTGGTCCAGATTTACAACCATTTCCTCTTTGGGTTTTAACGATCTGTGCGGGAAGAGAAGCAGCTGATGCAGTCAATGTATTTTCTTTTCACTCAGACTGTCATGGAAGGAACACAGCGTGGAGGTTATATTTGGTGGTGAAAAAAAGTGTTTGAAGTCCCTGATGGGTTCCATCTATCTGGCAGAATCTCGATGCTCCGAATTTCATTTGGCATAACATACTTGGCATAATTTAATTTGAAAGAACATTTCAAACGCATAAAAAGGTAGTAGGCGACCAATATGAATTAAACATTTTCTATACTTACATGTATGCATGTAGTTACGCAGTGTCTTCTCGTCCAAAATACCTCAGTGCCTCAAGACGAAAGTTTATAATCAATGTGTGTTACCAGTGATGACTTATGGCTCCGAAACGTGGTCCCTTACTATGGGTCTCATAAGAAGGCTCAAGGTAGCTCAACGCGCTATGGAGAGGGCTATGCTTGATGTTTCTCTACGTGATCGAATTAGAAATGAGGAAATTCGTAGGAGAACAAAAGTCACGGACAGCTCGTTGAAGTGGCAGTGGGCGGGACACATAGCGCGACGAACCGATGGCCGATGGGGCATAAAGGTTCTCGAATGGCGACCACGTACTGGCAAGCGAAGCGTAGGACACCCACCCACAAGGTGGTCAGACGACCTGACCAAGGTCGCTGGAAAGCGCTGGATGCAGGCCGCTCTAGATCGGTCATTTTGGAAAACCTTGGGAGAGGTCTATGTCCAGCAGTGGACGTTATGCGGCTGAAATGATGATGATGATGATGATGCATATAGCTATCTACTCACACTCAGATAGATAAAATTTTAATGTTGCATGCTTATACTATCCTAAAACGAGTTTATTCCTAACACAGATTTATATAAGTTAAAAGGAAGGCCCAACCTAAGTCCTAAGATTGAAATTGTTTTGTAATACTATTTTCAGCTTTGCCTGACTTGAATAATATTGTTATATAATAGGGATGATGACTGGGTTAGAAAAGTATTATTCTAATTAGTCCGTTAGTTAGATTATCCAAAAATAATGTACCCATATTTTTCAGTTTATCAAAAAAGTAAAAATTCACAAAGATACAGACTATTTAAGTTCCAGAGTGGGGGCTTGTGACTTCACCAATGTGTAAAAATCCTACGAAAGTGTGACGTCATGCGAAATTTGAATGCATTTATTGTTTCTCAGAGAAAAGAAAAAATACGTGTACAATATTTTTTAATAACCTAACCGATGGGCTAAAAATATTTTTTCCGTTATCATGCCTATTACCATTTAAAAAGTGTGTATTTTCCGCTTGATGTGAATGGACCCTTACGATTCTTCGTATGTGACATTTCTACCAGTCAAATCTTCGTTCAAAAATGTTAACGAATATCAATAGATAGGTATAATAATTTATTGACCAAGCGAGTTTGAAGCGCGAGCGAAGCGTCCGCGTTTGATCTTGGATAAAAACTCGTACCTATGTATGTCCTCTACAGGTCGTATTTCTCAACCGATTCTCATGAAATTTTGTGCAGGTTTTACAATTATATGGGATTTTTTTGTCGATTGAGATTTTGTAATTTTTCGAAATGGCGGAGCAGCGAAATTAAAAACGTAAAAAATATGATATTTCAGCCATTTCGAAAAATATTCAAAAGCGTCATATTTTTTTTGTTACCCTTATCAAGACGCTCCCTTTTTTGTCTGAACAACTTTTTCATCCGATAAACTTCAAGAGGTCAGGGTGTCTATGCAAAGACAGACCAGCGGTAATGTAACTAGGTAATGTACGAGTAACAAGCGGCGAGATCTACAGCTCACAGAGCCACTTGTTTAATTATAACATAGGTATATCCATTAATAAATTCAATAAAATTACAAATATAATTATTATTCCAACGATAACCGTAAGCAGTCAAATATGTACATCGAATCGTCGTTTCTGTGAAGATCCTTGAAGCTCGAAAATAAATGTGATTACAGTCCACTTACTGACTTGTCCTGTTTCTAAGTCAATCGTCAACAGTTCATTGAGGCAACGTACCCAGAATAATTGGGATGTGGAATGAGTTCAAAAATATTATTAAGTATATTTAGTCCGTCAATTAGATTATCCAAAAACTGATAATCGTACATATACTGAAAATCGTACTTCATCATGACGTCATGGGACATTTAAATGCACTGCATCTTCGTCATTATTTGCTCATGAGAGAAAAAGAAGTAAACTTACAATATTCTTTAATGATCTATACCTAATGAGCCAGAAAAAGTTTTGAGTCCACATCCGTATTGCAACGTTTCCTCGCTGAATTTCGCTTATACGGTGATCTAGAGATATTATGGGTACCTAATACCTAGGTATTTAATGTTTTTGGCTGCCAAAGAGAGATATCTAAGGTAATATAAGATATCTGACTAGGCTATACCGTTTTATTTAAGCGAGGTTCCGAAACGAGTGTTTGCTTTCCACTCCGGATCCGGAAGAGATTCGTCTATTAAACAGCTGGCGCGGAATAAAATGCTTCATATTCGGAATAGGATGAGAAGCATCTTCATCAAGAGAACTGATAAGAGAGTCAGTTCTCTTCAATATTTAGGGTCTAGTTTTACTTTTCTGCTTTGCTTTAATTTTTTTTCTATATACAAGAAGACCTGTTGAAAATTTTAATATAATAACAATGTGACAAAGCATTTTGAAAATTATTTTTAGATATAATCAAAACAAATAAGACACCAAGCTTCTCAGGCAATTTTACTCCTTAATTTGCATGTCTATTATACTTATGATTTTAAACAAGACACATAAACTTTTAATACCTATTAAGAAATAGTAAAAAAGATTTTAATAATAACTACCTAAGTGATCTTGGATCCAGTAAAGACAATTAAGTATTGGAATTAGTTAGTAGGTACCCAATTCGCCTCTATATTTCACTTGAACCCTCTTTGTTGGATACTTGCTCAAGCGAAGCAACCTCAAGTGACTTTTGACGTTGAAAAACAAGACTGTCGCCAATTTTCCTTTTCTGAACTACATACCTATAGGTACTTAAAAAAATTGCCTTTTTTTTGTTAGGTTGAAACACAAAGACCAAAATAGACTTTTAACAACATAGAAAGATTAGACAAAATAGTAACAAAAAACAATATATCTAGGCAAAGTTGTTCAGTAACATGGCCTGAATCAGCTCTTACAATAATTCCAGTATATTTTGATGTACCTTAAAATTCATGTCAATATATAAAAACTATCGTAGGTACTCGCGACATGTTATCTATTTACATTTAGGGCAATTAGTGACCACGAGCTAAATGCCAAAACGTTTTAGTAACACGATGCCCTGATGCATTAAATGTAGCATTCTAGTGTTACTCACCGGTCGATACTGTCAAATTAACAGAAAACGATGGAGTTCGTCATTATTATCGCAAAATTGGATTCTGAACTACAAAGAGACTATTTCTTTATTTAAAAATAGATTAAATTATTTCTGATTTTGCAGTTCTTATTAATTTAAATTTTAGAATTATTTTACGGCCCTAGTTTACGACTTAGAGCTTAGGTATCTCTAGTTTTTCTTTTATTCCTTACAAAGTTTTAACCAAAGGCTGGTGTAGGTCCTTTGTTGCTTCAAGGTAGCTTCTAGTGACAAAGCTTTACGAATCTACTGGTTTCATAGCCAAAACAAATATCACTTCAGCCGTACTGATTTAAGAGCTATTTCACATACTTTTCATGAGCATAGGCAAACGGGTACGTATTAGAACATGTAAAATTTATATATCTACAGTTAAAATGATGATATACAAAACCCCTAAAATTACAATACCAAATATCAAAGTGGTTTTCTTATTTTGAGTATTGGGTCGCCTGGACATTTGTATTCAAATTTTTAAATATTACAAGTTTAAGTAATGTAAAATTATGCTATATGAACTTCGAAAAATACTGATTTGACATTTAGAACTTTCACTATTTTGAATTTAGATCAACCAACCAATAGGTGTTGTAATTTTAGGGGCTTTGTACATCGTCATTTTAACTGTAGATATATAAATTTTACATGTTCTAATACGTACCCAGGCAAACACCAATTTCACATTTTAAGCGAATCCCAACCGAATCCCCAGACTTCCCGCCATCAAATATGCGTCAAAAAATAAAACAGAAAACAACAAAACCAAAAACTAAAAATTATAAAAGTTATTGATCGCCATGGTATTTGAACCTAGAGTCTCGAGGACGCCTCTAGGTATCTATTGTGTTTACCAGATCTGTGTTTTATTTGTAAATGATATGATAATTATTTTTCATCTCATATATTTGAAAAACGATGTTTTTGTCCTAAAATGATTGAGATTAAATTCACTGGTAATACCCGCGGGATTAAAAAGAAAAAAAATCATGGGTTTAAAAACAAAATATACGTAATACGTTCTGAGACACAAAGAATGAAGATAGAGAAATGAAAATATCAACCCTATTCAAGTTATATGTGTACTCGTATTATCATTGTTATTATATGTGTACTCGTAGTATCATTGTTATTATATTATATGAACATCAAAAAAAGGTCCATTATACGATGATCTATTGTTTTTCCCGGTTAACTTTGCTAAGCATTGCAATATTATGGAACAATCGCGGCGATGAAAGGCTAACAAATATTTATTCCTTCAATATCGCGATAAAGGAGGTCGGAAACATCTTATGAATTCCTTTATTATCAGAGTTGTGTAGGTAAAACAAATTCTTTATACGACAAAGCATAATACAACACATTTTCTTCTCAAGCGGGCCCTACGTGGACCAGACGCGTACAACATACATGATACCCACGTTGGTTGACAAGGTAACTTGGGTAAAACTGCTTAAGACGATATACGGAGTCCAGTGCTGCCCCCATTTGAAATAAATTATTTGAAAGGAAACGGAGATATAATTTAAAATTTAGTTAAACGTTAAGCTTTATTTTGCATTTTTGCCAAAAGTGGCCGTTTTTCGCAAAAATGCAAACTAAAGCTTAACGTTCTCACTTTAAACTGTAAACAGAGGTTCATAAAATAGTTTGAAAAGTTATCTAGGTTTTACTAGATCAAAATTTTAAATGATATCTCCGTTTCCTTTTTTTGAGAAATAAAATGTAGTACTCTAATTACAGTGATTTTTCAAAAACACGCACAGTTTTGCAAGCTGTGAACCCATCTGCCCTTAAAAACATGGTAGACATAAAAATCATTGTAGAATTTATGCTACTGAATTTATACTATAATATTTATTCTTAAATTCGTAGATATTCGATTCCTTATAACGGAATCGGATATCCGATAAAGGGAGAAACTTTCTTAAGGACCGTATGCACATAGCCACGTGGTCAGATTTGGCTCTGAAATATGCAAAATTTTCCCGCTAGGGGGATAAAAATGCCAAGATGAAGTTGCATAGAGTTAATAATGTGTAAACGGGACAATACTCGTAGATGTAGGTAATCATAAGTTGTAACGTAGAATTTGTATACAGCTTACTTTTTAGGGTGCTGTACCGAAAGGGTGCAAACGGGACCCTATTACTGAGACTCCGCTGTCCGTCTGTCCGTCTGTCACAGGGTTCTATCTCTTGAACCGTAATACCTACCACTTGAAATTTTCACCGATGATGTATTACTGTAGCCGCTATAACAACAAATACTAAAAATAAAAAAAAGTTAAAAATTAAAGGGGGTAGTCATACAAGAAACGTGTTTTTTTCAGCGTTTTTAACTAGATCTTTATAATGGCATTAACTAGATACTTGAAATTTTCACAGATTATGTATTACTATGACCGTTATAACAACAAATACAAAAAAAAATTAAAAAGTTAAAAATTAAAGGGGATTTATTTAATGTCTTATTTATCTCCCATAAGTGGCCCCATTTTTTTTAATTTACGTTATATGCACCACATTTCAACTGAATCGGTCCAGTAGTTTAGTAGGGGGGGGGGGGGAAATTTTCGCCCATTTTCTTAAATAACTTAAAAATACCGATCTAAGAAATAAAAAAATATATATATATATATATATTTAAAATTGTCATAAAAAGTTCTTTCATTTGATATTTCACACGATTTTCTTAACAAAACTTTTTTTTAATGTCTAATTTACCCACTATAAGTGGCCCCCCCTTTTTGAAATTTCATTTATTTACGTTATACGTCTATCTTTGGTCATTAAGTTACATAAGTGTACTAAATCTCGACTAAATCATTCTAATAGTTTCGTAGCAAATTGGCTGTGACTTAAGGACAGACAGACAAGTGAAACCCTAAAAACAGTAAAAATACCAAATAATCGGTTCCTATACAAATTTCCCGGGTGGCTGCACAGTTTTGTATGAAAATGTAGATTTTTTTAATGTTATTTTAATATCATTATACTATACTAGCAGTCCGCCCCGGCTTCCTCCGTGGTACACACATAGCCTATGTCACTCGGGGATAGTGTAGCTTTCCAACTGTGAAAGGTTTTTTAAATCGGTCCAGTAGTTTCGGAGCCTATTCAATGCAAACAAACAAACAACCAAATCTTTCCTCTTTATAATATTAGTATAGATAAATAGCCTGCCTGCCTAGCCAAGTATAGATCTAGTATAGCCTGTAGTTCAATATATTACGCATAATGTCAATTCGTATTTTGATATACATTCATGGGGAAAAGTTGTTCAAAATTTCAGACTGAATCACCCCTCAAAATAATTGTAAAACCCTAATTAAACAGCAGCTTTTATTACAAAAACAGTTAATATCTAGATTCCGTTCATGGTATCTCAAATCAAAATTCACTTTTCTTGGTAATACTCATGTAAAAAATCTTCGCTCTTCTAGCAATCTCCGTCTCGCTATACCAAATCACCGGAGTGGGTTCTTTGAGCGTTCGTTTACTGTTCAAGCGGTAAAGCTTTGGAACGCCCTACCAATTAATGTCCGGAAGGCCCGTACTCGTGTAGCGTTTAAGAGTGCAGTGCGTGCTCATTATCTTCGTGAACTTTCAGATAGAATATAGATATTATGATATAATATGTAGTTTACGTATAGTTTATTATATTACATATATATTATAACCATGTATATTTTGAATGTAGGTTTATTCATATGTATATATATATATATTTATATATATATTATATTGTTACTGCTATCCTCATAAGGTAAATGTGACAATATCTACATAACTTGCACCTCCTTCTAAAATTTTCTTTTTCTCGGCATCACCAGTGGGATGACTGGTAGATAAAGCCTATGGCTTTAAGTCCGCCTATTACGTTTGTAATAAAGTTAAATAAATAAATAAATTCCGCGATCCGAGAAAGTTCCAATCCAATTTTCACCCTAATCGCCAATAAAAAAATATAAATAATAAATCAAACCAAATTATTTTTTTCATTGACTTAATAATCAATACAATTTTTAAAAAAATGTGCGATGCCGTATCTGCGATAGCATTACATCTTTGCTTGAACGTCAACAAAATGTCAAAACTGTACCATAGTGTACTATGGTACAGTTTTGACATTTTTTTGACGTTAATATCTTGCTACAGCAAGTATGACATAATTTGGCAGTTTGTACATAGTTTTTTATTGAAATATGACTGTAATAGTTTTTTATTGAAATATGACTGTATATAAGACTGTAATGCAATTTTACGTAATTCGAAAATGGATTTTTTGAAAAAATCGATACGGCCTCCTTCCTGAACGCCCGGCGGGCAACTGAATTTGTATGGAGGAAACATGGCCGCCATTTAAGAGAATTCTGTCAAAAACGTTGCAAAACATCCAATTTTTTATTATTTTTTATTATTGTGTGATTGCATTGTAAGCAAATATTAAGAGTAATATTTCAAAACAGCCTTTATTTTTATAAAACATATGCAATCCCTTGTTAGAATATTTCTTTACGCAGAAAAACAAGCCAGTTTGTAGCAAGATTTTCTAAAATATTTCTTTCAGGTTTCTTTACAATTATCTTACTTTTTCTGAATGAAAATTTAAAAAAATACGGGTTTCGTCTACTGGCTAGACTATTCACCTATAACTATGTATGTTATTTTCTTAGTGCTCTTTTCTACTTAAGCCATAACTATTGCCCGCGCAAAGTGCGTTTTGCATGTTTTTGGGTAAATTCAATGCTTGTTTTTAGAAAAACTACAAAATATTTTAAAAAATCCCTTTTTTCGTCTACTGTCCCAACTCTTCCTCTATCTATATGCATACATTATTTAACTTAAATAAAACGCTTTCTGTACAAACTTGTTGCCCGCGCAAACCCAGTTTGCATGGTGCCGACCCTTAAAAACTAAAATCCCCAACCCCAAGGTCTTTTGTTTTCGAATTTCCCAAAAAAAAAATGTATTTATTGAACCAAAGAAAACTATACTCGTAGACCCAATCTGATGCGATTGCGATAGAAAACAGTCCACTCTAAACGAAAGGTGGGTGTTTCTTGTTTTTATTATTTTATTTGTTATTTTATTGAATCTGTTTGTGGCCATTTAGCTATTAACCGCTTAAGTGGCCAGATCCATCTGGTTAACAAGGAAGGGAGTCATCATCGAGGAAGATGGAATAGTTTTAATTCTGTCGAACTAAGGCCCTGTTGATTTATCACCGGAGGTAGGTGTTTGCTCTGAGTACCCAAGAGTGCTTCCCGCTTATGTTTCGGTCGACGTGTGAGTTGTTATGTAACTTTAATTGAATAACACACTGTCGTCGAGTCATTGTGCTTCGTACATTATTTTTCAATGAGATCACAATGGGGACAATTGTTGTGAACTGCATGACGGATTAGCAATGATTTTCCGCATGTAACCACGTGATAAATATCACTGTTTCTACTACGCTATGGATGTTTTTGTGTAAAATAAAATTTGTCGTACTATCTGTATACAAATAACTAGCTATAAAAAGTGTTCCTGTACAGTTTGTGTCGGGTGTATTTGAAGTGTAAGTGTGTAGTCCTGTTTTGTGCTGTAATAGCTAGTCACCTGTACATGAAGTATGGAAAGAGAGAGACTGTAACCTACAATCAACCCTATTTCCCTACCTACACAGCCTAGCCCTAATCATACACTACGAATATATACATAAATAAATAGATACAGGATGTCTGTTACTTGCGACTTATAGTAACAGACGGAAAGTGGGAAGGATTCAAGGTATGAGGTAGATTTTCTCACTGTCGGTCAAGCAGACTCACAAGACCGTCACAGGCTAAGGGTGCCTTGGCCACAGTGAGAGGAAATAAAACCAGCAGTATGATGTCCAAGCGTAGGCAGCCAAAGAGAGTTTATTAAAATAAACATTAACTACATATACAAAAAATATCTACATTTGTGTGTATAATCTACAATATTTGTATGCGTCTAAATCAGTTTCGTTGCGATCTTTCTTCGTGCTTGCAAATTCTTGGGTGAATGCCCCGGAGGCCACATGTTCATATTCACGTGAACAATCTGAAATATTACCAATAAAAAAATTGCAAACATTTGCTAAACCTATTTTCGTTAAAACATGTGTTGTCTCTATCACTCTTTTCAATAGTTCACATTGCAAGAATAAGACAAAACATATTTTAACTTAAACAGGTTTATTTTATTTTAACAAACGTTTGTAAAATTTTATTAATAATGGGGTAAGGGGTGGGGGTTACTCTTTTATTTAATCAAACCTATCGAGTATCATATGTTTGAATTTGATAAGAATTAATTTTTAATAAGTTAGACAATTTTGCACGCAGTCGGTAAATACTTGTTATAGATAAAGACAAATTACACAGATTGAGTTAGCCCTAAAGAACGATTTTTAAACTTGTGAAGGGATACTTACTCAGCCATAGTATATTTTATGATATTCTTGGGTGGTGGGTATATATAACACATTTATAGAAACACCCAATATCCAGGTAAATTTGAAAAGGCCTTATTCAACTTTTTTTTTATGTTAGGTATAGGACGGCAAACGAGCAAGCGGGTCACCTGATGGTAAGTGATCACCGCTGTCCATGGACAATTGCAACACCAGGGGTGAGAAAGGTCCTCGAATGGCGACCACGTACTGGCAAGCGAAGGGTTGGACACCCACCCACAAGGTGGTCAGACGATCTGACCAAGGTCGCTGGAAAGCGCTGGACGCAGGCCGCTCTAGATCGGTCAGTTTTGGAAATCCTTGGGAGAGGCCTATGTCCAGCAGCGGACGTTGTGCAGCTGAAATGATGATGATGATTTGCCAACTTCGGAGATTCTCCGAGTGGCGGACTAGCGTGGTAACCAACACGTCACGCATGTCGCCGTAATTAATCAAGGACAGACCTTTATATTAGAATCTGCGCTCTGAAAAAATAACCTTGTACCGATAGAAAATTTCTGATATTGATGCATGTAATCATTTCTAGAACACAAAGGACGAAGTTCGAAGGAATGAAAACATCAACCCCATTCAAGTTAATATATGATCATCGTTTTCTAGGATCTACCCTCAGCTGGACCCTATATTGCCCGGGATTTCATTTAACTTGGCAACTGTAGGGATAAAAATACCTCTTTGTAATATGAGCGGTACCCTGCAGTGCCTTTTTTATGGAGTCGTGAACGACGGCAAAGGTTGTAAAATGTAGAACGCTCGTTATGAGAGTAACAAACACGTCCTCTATTAAAAATATTTGAGCTCAGGATATAAGAGCCAATCAAAGAGATATCTATACGTACTTTGTTACTTTCTGGGCTAATATATTTTGTCCATCGACCCATGAAAAGTACTTAAATAAAAAATCATAAAGACATTTTTTTTTTGGTTTAAACTAACGTGAGACCAGGCCTGCGTCACTCCCCGTTTAGGTATCGAAAATATACTTACATTATTACTATGCGCGCAGTGGCCCCTCGGAGTGGTAAATTTAGTTATACGAATCGTTTGTCCAAAGTAATAAGAATGAAATTGGTCTGCAGTGGATGTCTAGGTATCTAAACGACAAGGTGATGAGTTCTGACGTGAGCTAAATTAAACCATATCGCTAACCACATTGAGTATCTATTTCTTTGAATTTCTTTGCTGAGTGCGACTTCTGTACGTGAGTAATGGTACTTATTCGTGGTGAGACACATTACTATATGCTATAAACGGGTAACTCACGTCAAAAGTCAGCTACTGGCCGATTTGTTTCGACCTCATCCGGAGGTCTTCCTCAGAGCGAATGTGATTCGAGATGCCCACACGAAGACGTCCCGAGCCACACATGCCAGTAGTTGACTTGTGACGTGAATTACCCGTTCATAGCATATAGGTAGTAGAGCATAATTTAGTTTCATGCGGCTCAGGCGAAAAACTTTGATGAGGCTAGCAATCACTATTTAGATTCCTTTTTCTATCTTGCCTACCATTACACTGAAAGTGGTTTTTTAGTCTTGCGGCCTTGGGCTCTGTCTGCTTAGAGCTGCAAGGTCTAAAATGCTCGGTCTGTCCCAAGGGACAAAAAACGTGTAGTGTATCTTCTTCATCCAAGCGCGTTCCCGGTTGCATCCTCAGCTGTGTTGCTTCGGAGCCCGGGGTGCGCTTTCCCGCTTTTCTTTTCCAAATATGCATGTCAATGATCTCCCAAGGATGCCAAAGACCTTGCGTTGGAGAAGAAATAGCCGGAAGAGTTTAAAGATTTGGCTTTAGTTTTACGACCGACCGCCTGCCTGACGTCAACTCTCTTTGGGAATGTATTTGTGCGAAATAGTGTAGTGTATATCAAGCGAAAAACGTTTAAGCTCCAAGGCATAGCAAATTTTCTCTTCAAGTTCACAACAAGGTAAATAGTTAGTTAAGTGCGTCGTTCAAAAACATCTTTATTACAGACGGGTGGAAACAGGAAAAACATTCACAAACACGAACAGACTTGTTGACATCTTTTACAGGAAAATTTGTTGGAGATCTATTAATTCCGATACTTAGAAATCCACCTAAAATTTACGCTTCAATAAAGTCCGAAGAGTTATGACTACAGTGAAAATAAGCATCATAAAAAGTTTATTATTTCTAATAACAGATATCGGAAGTCATTTATTTCAGTTACGTCAGGCGTGAGCGATTAGGCTTTTAATTTGTTTTGATGGCACGTCGTCGACGTGTGTGTAGTAAAGAAAAAAATTAAGCTCCTGAATAGCTCTACCATTGAAAACTTTTTTTTTTATGTCATAGGACGGCAAACGAACAAGCGGGTTACCTGATGGTAAGTGATCACCGCTGCCCATGGACAACTGCAACGCCAGGGGTGTAACAAAAGCGTTACCGGCCTTTCAGGGGGGAGGGGGAAAACTGAACTGAAAATTAATCTGAGTTTCAGAACGTTTATCATTCAGCTATACAAGTAGGTACCTGCTCCCTGGATAAGCTTCTCATAACAAACTCAAGGATCTATTCTATAGAGTAAAAAAAACTTAAATGAAGGTGCTTCTACTTTAAAATCAATAGTGTGTGTTTAAACTTTTCTATATAAACAGCTAACTTCTAGGTAAGTAAGTTATCATATCACCTCTTTGGCGGTACCTTAGATATCTTACGTAGTGTAAGTGTGATATTAAAATTAAATGCAAGTACTAGGTAGTATGATCCAAACCCACAAGACATACAAGTATAGGCACGTACCTTATTTGTACCGAAATAAAAGACACAAAATAAAGAAAAGGATAAAAACAGCAACTGAAATTCTAAGACATTTTGTGAAATATTATAATTCTACAAACGTGAAACCGTAATTCTTGGTCATTAGATCTCCGTACCAGGCTACAAAGAGAAAAGTTTTTGTTGAGCGCTTTGAATAATAATATGTAAAGTGACTCGACTTTTTATTACATGATAACGTTCTGTAACACATGTTACTCGACACCGAACTATTATCTACGAGGGCTATATCTTTAAATCTTGATGCGACAGTATATTTCGTTAATGTATCCACAGCTTTATGTGACCAAAATAGCTGTCGGATGGCTGTTCGTATCTACAACAGGCTGCCGGAGGATATCAAAGTATTGCCGTTGCCAGTCTTTAAGAACAGGCTGCGTAGTTTCCTGCTGGAGAAGGGTTTCTACTCGATACAGGAATATCTTTGGTCATAGAATTGTTACTTATAAAATACTTATTACTAATTCAATTTTTTAAACATTAGTAATAACAAATTAGACCAAATACTAATATAATTATAGAATAGAAAGATATGAATACAATAAATAATTAAATTAATGATAACTTAATTGACATTTGCATGCCTAGACAGGTTAGAAGTGTGATCTAAAAATTTTAATTAACAACTATTGTAACCACTTTTACAGCAAATAAATATATTATTATTATTATTATAGGAGAATTTACCAAAATAACTTTCACAGAGATCCGTAATGTATATGTCGCAGTTGAATGGTATAATCCGCTAATTCACTAAACCTAGCTGTTTGGCATTACAGCTCGGTTTCGTTAAACAGCGTTAAGGAACTGACACCGCATACGCAGAATGGCATATAAGATTTGTATTCAACAATGCCGCGGCGCAAGACGTAAGATTGTAGATTTAGTTCGGAATACTTCGCAGCGTTCCGAGAGTAAGTTCCTATTTTCGTCGAGATATATCGGAGACATCGTTTATGATTTTGGGCTGCAAATGGTAAGGAAAAATAAAGCAGATCTTCAGCTTGGTTCCCATATAGTTATTTCGACGCCCACCTTCCGGCAAGATGGAGAATTTACGTGAATCAAATGAAGGCTGAGAGAAACCGCTACGCCGCCATTGAGATTAAGTCGCGTTAACAAACTTTTCTGTATCCACTTGCATCGAACTTTCTATCACTCTTTATTGGTATTCTGTGATGTTAGAGACTAGATTTCATAGTAAGAAGTTGAATTGAGGTTTTATTTTAATGCTCCGTCATAAATTTGTTTGTTAATAACATGCCTGCAAATAACTTATTCTGCGGTCTAAACATGGTTAGCTGGTTTGTTAAACGTGACCCATGGACAATCTAGCTAAACGATATTCAGCTGTTTAACAAAACCGAGCTGTAATGCCAAATACCTAGAGGTTTAGTGAATTAGCGGTTTATACCATCCAACTGCGACGTATACGTATGATTTAAATGTGGTCACATCCTTAGCTAATAAAAAAATGTCACATCGATGGTTGTGATACTTGTGATGATGTTTCTAAGCATATAAGTCCTTATGTATGTTTTCATTTATTTACTAATAAATTTTATACAAGAAAAAAAAAAACCTTCATATTGATGAAAAATCTGCCCCATTCATATTAGTGTGTATATTACCAATTTGTGGAGGTGCAGACATTTTGTTCAATTGACAGAAAAAACAGTGCACCATAATTCAGTAGCTTTATACTGTATAACTGAATTAGGGAGTGCAGGTTTTTTTTATGTCTACGGCGGTAAGACTGAATAGATAAACAGTATTGTAAAAAGAGACTTTATTTCATTTTTGTTTTTCGATGACTCTATGTCGAGCTTATAGTCTTGCGGTTTTGGATATTCTTCAGTTTGTTTTCGCCAGGTGTTATTCGTGATCCTTGGTGGTCGTAAATGGGAACCAGATGTAGTGATGTTGCTGTTTTATTAGGTGGAATAGTATACAATAAATTACTATTTTTAAAATCTGAGATCATTTGTATCAAGCAAGTCACCTCTGCCAAAACGGTGACGCCAAAGGACATCGGCAAGATGGCAATTTAAAGGTCAAGCAGCTGTGATACATAGGCTTCTAGGAAAAAAGGATATTCATAACTCAATCACTAGAAAACGTACATCAGATTAGATTCTGCATAATCATAGGTAACGTATTGCAGAATAACTACAATAAAACATTTTTCAAAATATATTATGAGAACATTTTCACATTTTCCGCAATACAATAACCATTTTGAAAGCATCATAGTTTTTGTTTGTTTTTCGTGTGTGCAAGCGGCCAACACTGGGGGGTTACTCCATAAAATAATACGATAGTCGTACGATAGTGACGTCCTATTTATATGTCAAACCAAATTAGACTTTATCATTATGTATTAATACTCAATGTTGCTTAAAACTGAAACGGATACACAGTAACGTGCGTCTTGCGCGTCGTGCTTTTGGAGTAACCCTACTGGTGTTAGATGCTGCCTAAAGTTACAAACGCCTTTTCGTTTAATATTGCTGCGGCTGCAGATTGCGAAGTAAGAGCTGTCATGGTTCTTGAATTTATAAAATCGCGATTCGTTGAGTGAGTGAGGGATACGATGCGCATAGAATTTAAATTTGCAAGTTTTATCGATAAATCACAGAGGTAGTCGTTGAATATAAAGTCCGGTTTTAATAATTTAAACTGGATTAGGTACATTCATAGTTTTAGAAGCGCACACGTTATCATGTCGTATATAGGCAAATTTTTGCTTGGGTTACAGTATCTTAATTTTCGTTGGGATCTCTAACTTTTTAGATATAAAATAAAGCCTATGTTATTTACTGAAAACGTACCTTTCTACACGTGAAAGAATTTTTTAAAATCGGATCAGTAGATTTTTATCCATTCAAACACACAATCAAATCTTTTCTTTTTATAATTTTTTCCGCTGTGTTAAATAAAAGTTAGGTCATTATAAAATTGAATTTTAGATTTAGCTTGGAGTGCAATTTAAAGAGTAAACGTGCTCATCGTTCTTAAATTTATAAAATTGCAAGTCGTCGAGTGTATGAGAGTTTCAATTTCCAAGATTTACCAATAAATCACAGCGGTGGAGACGAACAGAATACGCTTTTCATCTGTTTAGATAACTCAAGTCTTGGCTCACGTTTAGAAATCTCTTCTTCAAGATATTTTCCATTATACTTTGTACATTTATTAGGGTTTTGTAGAAACAAAAGGGCATTACTTTGGCGACATTTTAAAATAGAAATATAATATTTACCGGCAGTGACAAAAAAAAAACAATTTAGAGACATGGTTGTAATAAAATTAACTTCTAAATTTTGCATGAACTGCATATGCAAAACATAAGTTCTAATCGTTCTTGAATTTAAAAAATACGTAGAAACACTATGTACGCGCTCAGAAATTCAATATCCAACATTTAGGCTGAGCACAGCAAAGATTTCTAATAGACTTTGTTGTCCAAAAACGACAACGACGAGTCATCTTACGATTGACGGCTTCCCTTTAAAATTTCTGAGAGTTCGCACACCAACAAAACAACATTACAAAATTTACAAACAAACCAGGTGGACCTAAAAGGCCTTTTCTACTAGTCAACCTACTGATGGTGCTGATAAAAGTAAATTTTGGATAACATGGCACATGTTAAATATAACTATACATTTATTACTTATTAAAATATACCTTAAAATAGATTTAAAGATTTTTTTGGTGCATATATATCATAGACCTACATACAAAAATACATAAACTATCTAAAGAACTGTCTTTCGTCGAGCACGGTCCTAAAACTTAAAGAGAAAACTGTTTCTATTTAAGTTTTAGGACCGTGCTCGATTAAAGGAGAGCTGCGTGTTTTCACAACCAATATAATAACGAAATAACAATAACAAAAGTCAATAAGGAAATCATATTGGGTTTTAAAACATAGCATAGCTATAATAGATTTTATTGCAGTCAAAATAGTTTTCTCTTACACGGTGTGCGCGGTCTAGTAGACGCAACCAAACTTTTCTATGTGAGACAAGACTTATAGTCTTGTTTCAATCTGCGTTAGACACAATAGTCTTAAGACAGACTTGTCTATGAGACAAAACAGTCTTAAGACAGACTTGTCTATGCAACAAAATAGTCTTAAGACAGACTTGTCTATGAGACAAAACAGTCTTAAGACAGACTTGTCTATGCAACAAAATAGTCTTAAGACAGTCTTTTTTCAGTCTGCGTTCGCTCTTACAAATAAATCACAGAGCTCCTACTTGTAGATAACCGGAATACACTGTTCATCTGTTTAGATAATTCAAGTCTTGGCTCACGTCTAGAATCCACGTCATCGTGATGTTTTATATTTAATAAAATTGAAGAAGTGTATTTTACAAAAACATTTTTGCAGGAAAAATGTACGTGTCATTTTTATTCCCTCCCCAGGAGAATTGCTTGTACGTGGTTTATGCTAATACTTCTCCTTTCAAGTGGAGTGCTTGCCTTTTATTTGATATGACCTAACTTAAACCTTTATTTTGTTGGAAAAATTTTGTTATCACCTGTAATCTTCGAATATGTAAGGATCATTATGAATAATTTGAGGTACATGAAGAACATGCCTAATTTTGAATAAATATATAGAGTTTTCTTAACAGTTTGCACGATACCTTTAAAAAATTAATTACATTTTACAAAAAAATAATTTAATATCTTAAGGACGTAAACAAAACTCTTTCAAATATATTTTCTTTCTTGTAAAACCTATTTTTAATCCACACATGAAACACGCGGGTATGATTGTCGCTTTTATATTTTACTGAATTTTCTTAGCAATTTCCTAATCCAATTGATCAGATTTTACATCCCCCATCTTATTTATCGTAATTTAATACAGAATTATATAAAGGGTAAATTGATTTAATTTTATCAAATCACAGAGTAAGCCTTCTAATTTAAGGGAACGCCCCGTGAAAATAGGTATTTTCAATTCCTTATTGCTCAGCAAAATTTTTAAATTGGAACTATTACTTGCTAGTAGCAATTAAGACCGTTTTTCCAACATTTTTGTAATTATGGATACACGATTAGATAATTTTTGCAACACAATCTAGTTATTTCAGACAAACGAGATGGGTTTCAGCTTTTAAACTTTTTAACTATGCAGATTAGTAATTTTATAATGGAATTATTTTTTATGTAAGACCAATCTATTTACCCGAATAATATTGTATGTATTGTAACAGTTTCTTTTAAAATTCCTTACTCACATTAAAAGTAAGAAGCAAAACAGCAGGTATTTACTTCAATGTGAATAAAATTATTACCAATTAAATTACAAATAAATAAACGGGCAAGTGCGAGTCGGACTCGTACATGAAGGGTTCCGTGCCACCGTACAATGTTTTAAAACGCTGAAGAAACACGTTTCTTGTATTACGACCTACTTTAATTTTTAACTTTATTTTATTTTTAGTATTTATTGTTATAGTGGTCATAGTTATACATAATTGGTGAAAATTTCAAGTATCTAGTTAATGCCATTATAAAGATCAAGTTAAAAACGCTGAAAAAAAACACGTTTCTTGTATGACGACCCCCTTTAATTTTTAACAATTTTTTATTTTCAGTATTTTTTGTTATAGCGGCCACAGTAATACATAATCGGTGAAAATTTCAACTGTCTAGCTATTACGGTTCAAGAGATAGAGCCCTGTGACAGACAAACAGACAGACGGACAGACGGACAGACGGACAGACAGCGGAGTCTCAGTAATAGGGTCCCGTTTGCACACTTTGGGTACGGAACCCTAAAAGGGAGTAAAAAAACTGAGGTATTTTTTCCATATTATATTATATTTGGGTCAAACATATCTTTCTTGTTCACGCCAATAAAAAAATGATTTAACGAATAATTGGGTCTTAACATTTACTTCTTATCTAATTATTTTATCGGAGTTCGATTGTTCCGGGCTTTTCTTTTTTCATTTATTTAATTAAAGTGTGCTAGTGAAGACTAAGAATAACAATAATGATGGCTAAAATTGTTGTGAGAGATTTTTAGGTAGATGTCCGTATCTCACTCTATAACTCAGTTATCCGGTCTACTAACATTTAATCCGCATAGCCCAAATCAAGTTAATCACTCCCAGGCAATAGTTCGGCAGCTATGGAGGACTATCCGTGGTGGTTTTTTAAGGGATAGACCTCCATAGATGCAGCCATCTCACTTTTTAGATAAAAAGGTACTAAAAGGCCTCTTCATGTTGGCTTTGGCCTCATAAACGCCTCAAAGGACCAGGTCCCCATGAACCCGTGGCTGAAAAGAGTAACGACAAAATGATTATATTATTTAACAACAATCGTTTTTGTTTCAGGTAAAATCACCCGTGCAAAATGACCCGGATGAGTGTCCGGGCTTATTTATTTGACCAGAAATACTAGCGGTGCAGGTGGTCCGATAAAGCAAATAAAGATGTCAAACAAATCACAGACACTTTTGGATATATTCCAAGAGATATTCGCGGCGTCTGGCAATTCCTCCGACAGTAGTTTCAATGAGACGCAGATAATATCTATTCTGCGGAAGCAGGCCAGCAAGGGGGTGGGCAATGAGAACTTCGAGACTGCACTGGTAGAGATGATGAAGGATGCCAAGTCAAGGCTTAACCTGACATACACCTGCGGCTACTGCGAGGGTGATTTCAGAGATGTTATCATGGCGTATAATGGGATTCACGGCTACGTCAGCTTATTGGTGAGTTTCATAAATCGTCTTGGGTCGTGGCTGTTTATCTATATATGCATTTATTATAATATATTTATTATTTATTTATTTTAAAACTTTATTGTCTTACAATTGGCGGACTTAACGCTAAAAGCGTTCTCTCCCAGTCAACCATGGGATAAACAGATAATTCGTTGCGGTGCAAAATAATTAAATAAATAAATACATATATATCATAAGTTAGTATCCCATAATACAAGTTACAACTTACTTTGGGCTAGCTCAATAGGTGTGATTTGTCCTTATCTATTTAATTATTTAATATGTCCACATTTCAGAGCCAAGCTCTTGTCGGTGTCATTGTGTGGAAAAAAACGCACACAATGTCAAATTTTTGACAGAGATAATGGAGTGGTTTGCCATTGCCTTTTCCATATAGAGTTTAATATATGTTTCACATTTGGTAATAATTTAAAACACTACTCTTTAACCGTAAGTTGGGGTCTCTACTTTTCTAGAGACGTCCGTCGTTACACAAAAACTGGGCAGAACTCGACAGATGATTCGTTGGTAACTTTGGATTTGGTAAATTACAAGTAAGATACGTAATTCGGATATTTTTTGCCTTCTTGTTTAGTTGTACCACTGCCATTGTCTTACTCATAGTCCTCTCCATCCACTGGTTGTCATGAAGAGATCGTTTTAAGCGATAAGACCGCCCATTGTACTCACTTAATGTGAATTAACTGAAAAATTCAATTTTTTGGTGTAAAATAAAGAGTTACTATCACCAATGTTAGGTTTGAAATGGAGAAGTACAGACTTGAGTGACCGAGTGAAACTATTTTAATGGAAGATTCAGCCCATAATACCGATACGACTGCTTCCCATACAAACTTGGATGAGCTGATTGATCAACTTGTATGGGAGGCCAAAAACTGAGTGGTTCAGTATCATAGACTGGATTCAGTTTTAAAATAGTTTCAGTATATTTTGTAAGACTCTGTATATCTTGTAGTGGACGAAATGGCTTCACTCGTAATTTACGTACACAATTTCTAGGGTTCCGTACCCAAACGGGTGTAAACGGGACCGTATTACTAAGACTCCGCTGTCTGTCCGTCTGTCACAGGGCTCTGTGTTAAAAATTAAAAGGGGTCGTCATACAAGAAACGTGTTTCTTCAGCGTTTTAAAACATTGTACGAAGGTACGGAACCCTTCATGTACGAGTCCGACTCGCACTTGCCCGTTTATTGTGATATGATCCTTCACACACAAAAGGCACAAAAACCCGAGCAAAACGCTTATGAACTAAAATGAGCACAATAAAATAAATACTAAAATTTATTAAACTTATTTACAATAAACGTGCTCATAAATGCGTCGACGTCATTATCTCGCTGTTGAGTTTTTACAATAAATTCGTTATGAAATTTGATCGCCTCAATAAATTAACGGGCTGACGTTGATAAATTTCCCGAAGCGTAACTGAAATCATCTGTCCTGGGAAACATGGAAAATTTAATTACTTATATATAAAATTTAATTATTTATTTATACTGTTATTTATATTCAGCCTATCCTGTCTAGGTTTTGATAAACATATACTATCACATCGTATCCCTCAGAGTTTCGTTATTCACCGCTGTGGCACCGTGCGCTTTGCATTTTGTATGTCCATCGCAACAGCGGTATACGCCACATCTCGCGGTCTCGGCGGCATCTTCGTTATAAAGGATTCTGACTCTTTATGGTTATGGTTATGAAAATTGCATAGAAAATCTAACGTGCCGCAGCGACGGAATGTTTAAACGCATTTCTTACAAGGCATACAAATTTGAAGAATTTTTAGACCATAAAGCTTTGAACCCCAAGGTCCCTCGGTACGCCTATGTCTCAGATAATATATAATTAGTCACCTACGCATTAACCGACTTTAATTTCAGGGCAAATAATAATCTTACTTTATACATATGATTTATTAGCGCTTTTTTATCCATTTTTGGTGCTTTTATATCAATAATAATAAGAATAAATAATTATTTATTTTCTCTTCACAATTTGTGGATGTAACAAACAGATATAAAGTATGACTTCTTAAATTCTATGACAAAAGCTATGTTTTGATACTTATGTTGATTACATTTGCATTATAAAAATTGTGACAGAGTGGTGTCGGTGATAGGTTTCATAAGAAACCTGTAATACAGATCACCACTGAGTACACAATAAGATGGAACAGCCGTTATGAGACGTAGCAAGAAAGATTTGTAATTAGGGTATTTACAAACTATAACCAGGTGAAAACCAGTATTAAGAACTTACATAATACAAGCTAGGAGATGATTATTATTTATATATTTAGAACATAGATCGGTCAGAATTACTTAAAATAAATTAAAAAATACGATTTTTATAAAGGTATTTTCTGTGGTAATGTAGGACTACCTAATGGAATTATTACCAAGTATTGAAAAAAAAAATGCTAGATGTAAAAAATTACTTTACAAAAATAAAAAGCAGCTCTAAAGATGATTAACAAACTAACAAATACTAAACGAAGACGAATAAAAAAAATCTATCTAATTTGGGTCCAGTAAAAATGAGAACGATACGTGCAACCCTGCAAAATGTTTTACCCGGGAACTAATTTCGTTATTTTCCATCAAATATCAGGAAAACAACATTATTTTACCCCAATTACTATCTGGGTGGGGTCGGGGTTGGTCTAAGTATTAATAAATCTCTGATTAATGGCCACCAAATTACTTATTTTATTAGTTTGTATCTTCATAACCTACTGAACCAAAGTACGTTCAGGTGTGTTCATTAAACACTCCTACATATAATAGCTATTTTCAAATATATGTAACATTGAAAAATAGATACTTTTTAAAAACTTTTTTCTATTTGTGTTTATTGTTCTCATAAAAGAGATAAGTAAGTAAGCTCTAATAATATTTCTATTATATATTAAACTAGCTTTTGCTCGCGGCTTCGCCCGCGTAGACCACACAAATTAGGTTGTTTTTTTATTTTAAACTGGGGGCAATTTATTAAAATCCAATTAATGGATTATTATGTTTTACTAACCACTAATTCAAAAATGTAATCTGTCTCGCTTCAAAAATGACGAAGATTCATACAAACTAGCAACCCCTATTTCACCCTTATAGGAATGTAATTTTCAAAATATAATAAATGCATTACTATTTTCTACTAACTACTAAAATACATTAAAAATTTCATATGTCTCACTTAGAAGATCACGAAGTTTCATACAAATTGCCAACCCCTATTTCACCCCCTTAGGGATGGAATTTCCAAAAATCCTTCTTAGCGGACGTCTCCTAGTTACAATCTACCTTCCTGCCAAATTTCACCTTCATTAGCTAAGTAGTTTTCGAGATTTCGTGATGTGAGATTGGAGCAAGTTCAGTCCATGATACTGAACTACTTTCTATAAAAAAAAAAATATTAAAAATCGATAAAAATTTTTCGTTCTCCCATACTAATCAGCGCTCAGTGAAACGGATTTTGTATGGAAGGACGAAAAATTTTTATCGATTTTTAATTACCCTTTTATAGAAAGTAGTTCAGTATCATGGACTGAACTTGCTCCAAAAATTTAGCAGGTGGATAAAAAAAAAGTCAGCCTGTATATATAGATAAATTTAGTAGTAGTCAATATTAGATAGACTCATTATTATTATGTTTCTTTTTATAATTTATGAAACCAATACATACTTAGTTATTTGTCTTTTATAATACATTATCTATATTTATATACATATATATGTCGCAGTTGAATGGTATAATCCGCTAATTCACTAAACCTCTAGCTGTTTGGCATTACAGCTCGGTTTTGTAAAACAGCGAACCCTAAGACGCGAAATGGAATGAACGACTTGTATTTATCCATGCGGCTAGAGAAGTTGTTGAACAATTCTATCTAAAGAAATTATATACAATGTAGAATGCCTACGAAGTGGCAATAGTGAGCGAGCGCAGCGAACGTGCCGCGACAGCGGCCGCCGAGTGCTAGGAATGTTCTATTCATTTTACTAGGTTAGCACAAACCTATAGGTTAGGTTAGGTTAGAACTGCGACCAACACATGCTAGTAAAGTTCTATCCATTTTACTAGGTTAGGGCGAACCTTTAGCAATAAAAATCGTGGAATAGACTTCAATTTCATTTCCCAGACAACTGTCTGGAAAATGAAATTCGAAGTCGAAAAAATCTGTATTCTAATAGACACCCAGTTATATTTCATTATGGTAACCCTACAGCAAATCCTTATCATGCATGTGTCGCAGTTGGATTATCGCTACTGTTTCACGAAACCGCTAGCAGTTTGGAAACGTGGTTAGCGGTTTAAATGAACGTAACACGTTGCGCAATCTTAGACAATCCAGCTGAACGAGATTCGGCTGTTTAACAAAACCGAGCTGTAATGCCAAACAACTAGAGGTTTCGTGAATTAGCGGTTTATACCATCCAACTACGACATATATATATACATATAAATCAGTGCATGAATATCAATTTGGTATAGAAAATAAAAATAAAAAATAGTCATTTTTACATATGACGTCATAGTCGATACGCTACATTACACATGTAATCTTCTTGAGACAACCTAGCTCAAATATTTTTATGAAATTCCAGAAGTGAAAACTAGGATGCTCACGGGCCTGGGAGGACGACCAAATTCCATTAGACAGAAATATAAAAAAAACTCATTTTAGGTTTCCTTTGGGGGCGTCCATAAATTACGTGAGATGTTTAAGGGGGGGGAGGGGGTCGAGTTAAATCTCATCTAATCTTACGTTGGAGAGAGGGGGGGTCTCGGCAAATATCACGCAATTTATTTTCTGATTGAAACAAAAAAAAAAAAACTATTTTGGTCCATTTAATCCAGATTGTACATGCTTAAGATTTAATCTTAAGCGTAATCGTAATATGATTAAGATCATTCACTAATTCGTTCGAAAGAAAATAATTTCATTCATACTTCGACGTTATACATCTACAGTCAGTAGATGTCAAACCACCATATTTGTTTTATACGAAATAGCTCAATTTAATCTGAATTTAAAAATCATATGAAAATCATATGGACATGTTGGTTCCAATAGTCTCTCTTGAGACCGCGCATGATTCTCCATGGACTGAATTAGAGTAGATATTCTTTTTTTAATCACAGTAGTTACGATTTAAGTATTCTACTGTTAAATTTTTATTAAACTTATAATTAAACTCTCAGCAATATTGCTTACTAGTCTTAAGTAGTCGTAAATAAAAGCACGAAGCAATTTATTTTTTCATTTTACAATAACAATCCAACGCGTTTAGTAAGAAACCCACATGTTGAAAAATCTCACGTGAGATTGGGGGATGAGGGAGGTTGAATAAAATCTCACGATATCTCACCAGGGGGGGAGGGAGGGACAGAAAATTTGAAAAAACACCTCACGTAATTTATGGACGCCCCCTTTCCGATATTTAGAAATTATTTACTCCGTTACATCGTTCAAATAAATTATGGAAATCGACGTAAATGAACCATTAATTTAAATATTAATAATTAGAAATTTCAGACTGTCTACTAAATTAGACATAGTATTTTCCTTATGTTTTTGTATTTCTTATAATTATGCTCCATGAAAAATTAAGTAAAAAATTGCTGAATTATATTAACGGCAGTGAAGGCAATAATAAACATTCCCTTAGTGAAATTGGTAAATACAGAATAAGGAATATGCATGTAATACCAATCCGGCTCATATTTTTATTTTACAATTTCCTTTAATACGTTACCACGCCTAGTTAATTATTTTTCTTACTGACTCTTATTTGGATTAGAAATAAATTATTGAAAATATGCAAATATTGCGCGGGAACTTTTGACAAACAAAAGGGAAATGACGACAAAGTTCATAAAAAGGAAATGACAAGTTTGGGTGCGTTCGGTAGAACTGTCTGTCCATGTAGTTTGACTATCGATGACATTCGAAATGTATGTACTTTTATATAGAAGTTTAACAAACATCACTGGCTGATAACATCAAAAGTACCCAAAAAAGAAAAACATGCGTTGACAGCTTCTGTTTCTAGCGGATATTGCAGACGTTGACGTCATATTTTAAAATGGCGTGTTTTAGTTGTTATAATCTACTTGCTATTTTTAATATTTATTTTCTACACCATATACATGTTTTTCGGCACTGATTTATTTTTTGCGGCTATTTATCGACGAGGACTACCGATTAAAAATATAAAAAAAAATCATGCATGCTCTCTATTGTCTAATAGGCAGAGACAATAGCTCGATCAAAGAACAATAAATAGCTGACAACGTATGTTTTTCTTTTTTGGGTACGTTCGATATAACCTGCCAGTGATGTTTATAAAAACCTCAATATACATAAACATACATATTTCTTGTAAGCTATCGGTAGTCTCACTAAATGGACAATACTGCCGAACAAATTCAAATGTGGATTATTTTGTCATCTTTTTGTTTGTTTTTAGGGTTCCGTACAAAAAATAAAAAAACGGAACCCTTATAGAATCACTCGTGCGTCTGTCTGTCTGTCCGTCCGTTTGTCACAGCCTATTTGCTCCGAATCTACTAGACCGAATCAGGTAAAATTTAGTAGAATGTTGTAATCCTATGACCCAAACACATATGTGCAAAGTAAATATTTTTTTTTTTTTTAAATAAGAGTCATTTTTGGGGGACAAATAAGGAAATTAAAAAAAAGTTTTGCAAACCTTACTGTATTATATATCAAATGAAAGGGCTCGTTATGAGGATCTCTAATATATTTTTGTTATTATTGTAAAATAAATAGTTTTGATTTTATTCATGAAAGAAGACGAAAATTTTGACATTTGTTTTCTTTAATCTATTAATCTTTATAATTATGTTTTGGTGCAATAAAGATCTTAACTAACTAACTAAAATTGACCATTCCCCCCTGATCTCCAAAACTAATGAGCCTAAAATTTTGAAAAAATACAAAATATAGTTCATTGCTTGTAGATTACAGGAAAAACTTTAAGAATTCAATCAATTGTACGGAACCCTCACCACGCGAGTTTAACTAGCACTTGGCCGGTTTTTTAAAGTTCCCGCGCATAATTTATTTTTGACTAAAATAAGAGCCAATAAGAAAAATTATAAAGTTAGGCGTAGTAATAACATAATAAAAAAGATTGTAAAATAAAAACATAAGCCGGATTGGTATTACAGGCAAGTTTCCTGTGCGCCGATCTCTCATTTCTTAATTTTTACTACCTATGCTATTCATCTAAAAAGCTCTCATTAGTAGACAAGATTCCGTTGTAGACAAAACAAAAAGCATGTTTTATTTATTTATTTATACTTTATTGTACACACATATACATGTTTAAAGTACAACAGGCGGACTTAATGCTAAAAGCATTCTCTAACAGTCAAACCTTTGTAATAATGTTCTTAGAATTTCTCCTATAAACAATTACTTAAAGCCAAAATTCCAATTCAGAAAAAAGAGCACTTTGCTTTGCAATATTTCCAATAACAGAGTAAGCCGATTTCGAACGATTAAACTTTTAAAGAGCAAATAGAGTATTTTTCCGGCGTATTTATGTGAGCGAATGGTTTATTTTAACGAGAGTCGTTATAACGATTGCCAAATAACTTCGAATTTTTCCATTTTTTTGGCATCTCGATATAGCGTTTCTATAAATAAATAAAAATAAATATATAAGAACATATTACACTGACTGAGCTAGCCCCGATATACGTTCAAACTTGTATTATGGGATACTAATCCAACGATACAATATATTATACTAAATACTTATGTATATAAATAAATACTCAAGACCCGGGACAGTTTGAAAAAGACCATTTTCCATCTTGCCCTGGCTGGGGATTGATCCCAGAACCTCCGGAGTGGCGGACAAGCGTGTTAAACATTAAGGCCCCGCCAGTTCAGAGTCAAGAAAAGTGTAAGTGGTTTTAAAAAAATCACTGTAATTAAACTACTACAGTTTATTCCTCAAAATAAATAATTATATTTTTTTTTGTAGCCAAAACGAATAGATATTTAGATAATACATTTTTTGGTATAATTTTTATATAAAAAGGTGATTGTATAAAATAGTATTATAAAAGCAAATTTAGGCAAATTAGAGGTATGTTTGTTATTTTTTTCTATTAAGCCAAAAATGCTCAATCGTGTTTTGGTTACTGTGTGTGTCTGTAGAAAATCCTTAAGATTTTTATGTAATTTTTTTGAGGAATAAACTGTAGTATTTTAATAACAGTGATTTTTTTAAAACACGCACAGTATTGCAAATTGTGAACCCACGTTGCCTTAAGCCACGGAAGCGTAATGATTAATAAGGAATATGCATGTAATACCAATCCAGCTCAAATTTTTATTTTACAATTTCTATTAATACGTTACCACGCCTAGTTAATTATTTTTCTTTTTGGCTCTTATTTGGATTAGAAATAAATTATTAAAAATATGCAATATTGCGCGGGAACTTTTGACAAACAAAAGGGAAATTACGACAAAGTTCACAAAAAGGAAATGACAAGTTCGGGTGCGTTCGGTAGGACTGTCCGTCCATGTAGTTTGACTATCGATGACATTCGAAATGTATGTACTTTTATATAGAGGTTTAACAAACATCACTGGCTGATAATATCGAAAGTACCCAAAAAAGAAAAACATGCGTTGACAGCTTCTGTCTCTACCGGATATTGCAGACGTTGACGTCATAATTTAAAATGGCGTGTTTTAGTTGTTATAATTTACTTGCTATTTTTAATATTTATTTTCTACACCACATAGATGTTTTTCGGCACTGATTTATTTTTTGCGGCTATTAGGTCCTTACATATAAAATTGCCGTTCAGTATCAAAAAAGTGAAGCAAGTTTTTTTTAATGAAATTCTTATTTAATCAATCGAAGTATGCGCCGTTGTTATCGATACACTTCCGCCATTTTATAGGCAGATCATTGATACCTTTGGAAAAAAAATCCTGGGAGCGAGAGTCTATGAACTGTTTAAAGGCGGTTTTGACTGCCTCATCAGATTTGAAATTTTTTCCTTGTAAAAAGTTATCCAAATTTTGAAAAAAGTGGTAATCGGTTGGGGCAAGATCTGGAGAGTATGGTGGGTGACGCAGAGGTTCCAGTCGCAGCTCCTCTAACTTGGCGATCGTTTGATGTGCAGTGTGTGATCTAGCGTTATCCTGAAGGAGCAGTGGGTTAGAGCAATTCATCAGTCTCGGTTGTTTAATGGCGAGCTTTTCCATCATTGTTTGCAATTGTTGGCAATACAAGTCTGCAGTAATCGTCTGGCCTGATCTCAAGAAGCTGTAGTGGATAACACCAGCACTGGTCCACCAAACACTAACCAGAATCTTCTTTTTGGTCAGTTTTCGCTTAGGGCAAGGTTTTGCCGGTTCTCCAGGGTCAAGCCATTGTGATGATCGCTTCCGATTGTCGTACAGGATCCATTTCTCATCACAAGTCACGATACGGTTCAAAATCCCCTCATTATTGTGGTGATTAAGCAAAGAAACCCAGCAAGCAACGCGTGTTTGTTGGTTTGCTTCAGTCAATTCGTTCGGTACCCACTTTTCGAGTTTTTTTATTTTTCCGATTTGGCGCAAGTGGATAAGTATCTTTTTGTCACTTACGCCGAAGGCTGCTGCTAATTTAGAAGTGGTTTGAGATGGATCCGCTTCCACTATCGCCTTCAATTCTTCGTTATTCACTTGAGTATCAGGTCGTCCACGAGGCTCATTGTGTAAATCGAAATTTCCAGAACGGAAACGTTGAAACCAAAAACGCACCGTTCGTTCGTTAGCGGTGCCTGGTCCATACACGTCGTTAATTCTTCGAGTCGTTTCTGCAGCACTGGTGCCACGGTAGAACTCGTATTCGTAAATACCGCGAATTTTCAATTTGTCCATAGTTGTTGTTATAGCAATGTTGAAACTCAAACAAATGATGTTAAAACAAATGAAATACGAATTTTAAAACAATATTTTTCTGGCTTTATTTCGAAATAAATTTGAATTTGGAATTCCTAATGAAACGCAAGGTATTTGATTTTAAAGTTGCCAGTATTGAAAATCGGCAATTTCATATGTAAGGACCTAATATTATATTATATTCAATAAAAAATACTTCAATGAACTAAAAAGTTTATTTCACATTCCTTCTTCTCCTTCTTTCCAATCCACTCCACCACTAATCCACTCTAGGTGGGGCGGGCACAGCATGTAAGTCGCTTCCATCTTACATACCTTCGTCATCTCAACCGTTACATCTTTACAAGCCATAACCAGCAGGTCTAAACCATTACACACTTCTTTCACATACCTATTTTAATTACTTGAGTTTAATGTTTGTCCATGTTTGTATATTATGAATAATATGCTGGTTGAATAATGGGAGCGGGAAATATACGAACGGGTGACCAAACGCTTATAATGGCCTATATTTTATAAACCACAGCTGCCATTATGAAAACATGACCCCTACAGCTTCGTGACAATACAATCCTCGAAATAACAAAACAGTGTTTGAATACACGCGGCTTTTACGATGTTACAAGGGTAGCCCTCTACAAACATTTTTTGCACCTTTTAGGGATCAGTGATGTTATTTTTTTCAAGATATAGCATTAGTTAAATTTTAGATAAAATAGTTTGCCATTCTCGTCAGGAACAAAGTTTTTTATTTATTTATTTTATTTAAAAAAATATTGAGCCAATAGCTACAATAGGTAGACTTAATGCTAAAGCATTCTCTCCCTGTCAACCTTTAAGAGAAGACTTAACGGATTTTCATAGATATCGATATTGTAATTTGATACTTTTAAAGTGACTAGTCCATGTCTATCTTCTCACTGCCAAAATAAGTGATAAAAACAAGTGTCGGCCAGCGGCGGCTACCACATATAACATGACCCAGTCTGGTAACATTCCTTCGTAATGTTACAATTTTTACCTAAAAACTCCAACAGTAAACCACGATAAAGAAATTTATGGATCCAATCCAGTAAACAAATTCCGAAAAAAGGACTAGAATATTGTTTCCATTGACAAGTAAAAACCTTCTGTAACCTGTTATCTTGATGTAAGTACTTATTTTATATAACATTCTAGTGTTCCATTTCTATGCCGCCACTCGAGAGGTTCTGGGTTCCATCCTCAGTTAGGGCAAAATGGCCTTTTCGAACTATCCTGTCTATATATGTTTTTATTATAAAATATTGTATCGTTGAGTTAGTATTCCATAATACAAGTTTAAACTTACTTTGGTGCTAGCTCAGTGTGATTTATCCTTACATATAGTTATATTTCGTCATTTTTATGGCTGCTGGCGAGCTGGTGCTACATCTACTGATTTCTTAAATCAAAGGATGAAACCGATTTCAGTTATCGAGTAACAACGAGTGAAATGCGTGCTCGATCGTTCAAATTGCTGCTTCGGGGATTCAATGTTCGGGTACAATGGGTTATCCCATAATGAGGATTGCTATACAGGGTCCAGGCGGTCACCCGGGTAACGCATTTATGTAGTTCTATGGCTGTTGTGTAATGGTATGGTAATATGTACACGATTATTATATTACTAGTTAGTAGTTCTGGGAGAACACGCGTGCTCCTATACCTAGCAATAAGTGACACTTTCCCCAATCCCCTGGCTTAGCAAAGTCATTTCAGTAAAATCCGTCTATATATAACGCTTCAGAAAACTTCCCCCCCTTCCCCCCCTCCACTCCCCCTATTGGTAATTTTTTTTCAACATCATGTGTATAATAAAGTCCTTAGTGTGCCTCTCAAATTTCTCTCAATCCGTCCATAAATACCGCTACAGCAAAGTTTCCCCCCTATTTCTCCCCCAATCAAAAATCGCGATCGATCAAAAAATTTAAATAAATCAAGGAACTTGTGCCAATTTTCGTCAAAATTGGTTAAAAAATGCGACCTGCAGGCGAGAACAGACGAACGGACAATTGCATTTTTGGCCAATCTCGGAACTGAGATGCTTCGCTCGCTCGGCCAGTTATAATCAGCTTGCTTGTGAGCAAAAGTTTTAGTAACATTTTTGGAGCGCTGGTGCTACTTCTACAGATTTCTTAAAAACTAAGGGCTCAGGCAAACAAGCGTAATATTTTGAATTGCGAGTCGCATAAAGTGAGTTGCGTCTCTAAAGAATGAAATCGATTTGAGCGATCAAGTAACAACGATCGTTCAAATCGTTGCTTTGGGAATTCAATGTTCGGCTACATGGCTACAATGGGTTATTCCATAATGAGGATAGCTACAGGGTCTACCTAACCTACGCGTCGCGCGGTCACACGAGTTACACGTGTATGACGACAGTACGGCCGAAACACGTCGCGATGGCACAGAATACAGTAAGAGTAACAGAAGGGAATCTCCTAAGGTACGCGCAATATGCGTCCCCGTTCCCCGCACCCGCATCTCTCCCCCGGTTCTTGACGGCCAACGTGAGTCATCGAGGCGAAAACGGGGGAGAGGTGCGGGGACGGGTGACGGGGACGCATATTGCTCGTACCTGACGAGATTCCGGCCTGTGGCGATGGGCTGATTGTTAATTTATTTAGAAGACGCACGGTGTATCCGTTGGCTTATAGAGCATGGGATATAATAAGCCACTTTATAAAATTATTACCTATCTAAATATTGTAATTTTGAAATTGATAACTAATTTATCATAATATTTATTAAAATAAAATGCACTTCTTTTACTGACACATGTGTAATCAAGAAGCAAGAATGAAATATAAAAAAGAACATCAATCAAACTGCAAATATAAAAATGCTTTATGGCTAGCCAGTGTCAGCGACAGATATTTTGATACATTTCTATTTTATCTTCTAAAAGTACCAGCAGCACTAAATGTACATTTTTTCTCACAAAACAAACAGAACTAAAATTAAGTAGATTTTAGTTACTGTGTAGATATACCTCAGTGCCTCAAGACGAAAGTGTATATTCAATGTGTGTTACTGTGTGTGTGATGACTTATGGCTCTGAAACGTGGTCCTTTACTATGGGTCTCATCTCATATAAGAAGTCTCAAGGTCGCTCAACGCGCTATGGAGTGCTATGCTCGGTGTTTCTCTACATGATCAAATCAGATATGCACCCCACAAGGTGGTTAGACGATCTACGTCGCTGGAAAGCGCTGGATACAGGTCATTCTAGATCGTTCATTTTGGAAATGCACCATTGATGCTCACTCAAAATATTTTCAACAGTTGGTTAAATCCACAAATTGTGTGGATTTTGAAAATCCTTGGGAGAGGCGTATGTCCGACAGTGGACGTTATGCGGCTGAAACGCTGATGATGATGATGATTGTGAAGACTGTAGATATTTCTTCTTTCAGACCCTTCCTGACATGCCACCAATTTACTCACACCATTGTACAACATCACCCATCAGTTGATGACCTGATGATCTGACCTGTTGACATGCATCGTGAAGAGTTGCCATAACTTGTACAAATTTGAAACATTGTAAACATGGTAAAGCCCTGGGGCAATCATGAATAGCAGTAACATTGTTTCTGTGCGAGAAAATATTTTAACAGGTGTGAATATTGTCAGTATTTATTTTCTGGTGGCTAAAGTTGCTAAAGCTGAAAATTGTACCCCCTCGTTTGGAGGGACGATTTTTTTCATACATTGATGCGCGGATTTGTGAGCGCGGTCCGAGCGAAAAAGTTAAAAAGACAGTTGGAAGTTTAGGAAATTGACTGCCACATACAGGTGTATTTTTGAATTAGAATGATGAAGAGGTTTGTGTAACAAGTAATTATTAAAAAAATGTGTTCAAAAACAAGCTTTGCGTAAAACAATAAACTAAAAAGTTTAAAGTGCTTCTCAACACGAATCAGTTGAGTTCAAAGTCGATGGGGTTATATTGTTTTATCAAAGAGATGCCATGGCCATCTTCCGTCTTCAGCAAGAGATCAGGTCATTAGTTGGTACCAGGTAATATTGCACTGTCACCGAACTTACATAAGTGGAACTAAATAAAAGCTTGTAAAAAGAGAGTAAGGCAGACTTATATTACGGGAAAGCGTCTTACGAAATAGTAAGAGAAGATCATAAGATAACGTCTAATAAATGGTACCTAAGTAATATACTAAAAAATTTTACGAATTGAGCTCAACTCACAGAAAGCCGTAAACTTATGTTATGGAATACAACTATTAGGTTGGTTATAGTATTATGAAATAATCTATTAGAAATGACCATCTGTACTTATACAAATTCGTGATTAGAAATTGCGACAAAAAAATAGGTGTCCACTGCGATAGTAAGGTATACGAACCCGAAATTTATACGGTTTTCATTAAAACTGGACTTAAAAAAAAGCAAATAATATGAATATGTTCATAACGGCACAAAATATCGTACCTAGTTTGGTTTTCATTTATCTATACTAATATTATAAAGCGGAAGAGTTTGTTTGTTTGTTTGTTTGTTTGTTTAAACACGCTAATCTCAGGAACTAATGGTCCGATTTGAAATTTCTGGAATGGACTACCCAACAAAAAAAATCTTTTTTTGTTGGGTAGTCCATTTATAGAGGAAGGCTTTAGGCTATATAACATTACGTTTCGACAACCACGCGAACGAAGTCGCGGGCACAGCTAGTTTATTACTAACATATTACAATTATGTACAACAGAATATTTACATGACATTTCTATAAACCACTGAGGTTTGTAATAAAATGCCTACCAGTTTACATACAAAAATTTGAACACATACATATATCCTCGTACTCAAAAAGTTTGACAAACCCCTGCCAAACCTACCCTATTTATAACAAACTAGCACTTCAGCTGGTTATACATATCTATCTAATTTGTGCTGCTTTGGTTGCGAAATGTGTTCATAATCAGGTATCGATTAACATTATCAGAAGCCCTGAAGCGGTAGTCCGAATGTGCAGTAGTTCTACATTATCTATTACGTGAACGTTTTGTTGATGATAAGATCGATAATAATAATGAGTACAGTCGACAGCAGGCTAAATTACCCTTCGTGCTGTTCGTGCACCTTTAGGCAGTGTTAATATTAGTGACGAAATTGCAATGAATGTGGGTAGCTTAATGTGATGTTACTGTGGCATAGCGATAAGACGCAACACCACTTATTTTCCCGATATTGGGACGAACCTCTCAAGGTTTGTTACTAAGGCGGATCCAGCTTTTGTTTTAGGGGGAAACGAATGTAGGAGCTATAAATTTAACCTGGTATACGGATGTAGATGAGGAGCTCGATAGACAAATGTGTGTGTTTTATTAGCGCCTACTCATGTTAAACATCCTCAGACTTGGATCTCAGTTAGATTGGTGACCATACCGTTCGTTAGTTCAAATAGTTATCATACTGTCGGCACGCCGAAAATGATGGCTCGGGTTTTTTTTCAAAGACGCGGACTTTGTGGCACGCCGGCAGTATGCAAACCATTTTAGAGAAGGAACTATTAGTGGCATAAAAATAACTCGGGCTCCTTCGGACTATAGAATACAAATTAATTTATTAACCAGTCTTTGAAGCATTATTAGTGTCCAGGCAAACGATTCTAATTTAATGAGTTGTTTTAATAGCTTGATTGCGCAATCGTTCGGTTTCATAAGTAAGTCCTAAGCTTTTTGTGCTATACGACGATAAAAAAATGAGTTTTTTCGAGTTAGAAATTTCTAGAGAACGAAAATTTTGCAAATAATTTTCTGCGACTCACACACAACTCGATAAATACGCTCCTTTGCCTAGGCAGAGAATTTTTCACACTAATCAATATGTTTGTACATAACTTTTAGAAAACTAGATAAATGATTGGTCGCATGTGCATATGCATTTCCAGGGGCATTGCCATTTGGGTTCTAACCTCGCTGGTTTGAACCCAAATATTCCCATCCTGGATCCGCCCTTAGGTTGATGTTTGTCTTTCATGAAATCGTGATCCCTCTCAGGTATATTGGATACGCAAGCCCGGTCTTATACAAACGGATATCTCAAGTTTTTCAAAGTATCGATGTTTCTGTCAAACAAACATGTTTTTTCTTTGAACTCGAGTGTTTTGTTTGTCATCATCTTGTTGTTTTTTTTGGGGGTCCGGCGTTCAAGTGCGTCTGAACTTCGAAATACCAAGAATCGTAGGATAAATTTTATTTAATTAGCTATTTGTTCTGTCTGTTGTCAGTCTACTTTCTCCACTTTTTAGAATAATAAATGCGTTTTAATTTTAATTATAAATTGATTGTGCGTATATTTACCCGACTACGCCAGAAGGAGGGTTATGTTTTTCGAGTGTATGTATGTATGTTTGTATGTAAACTTTGGCACGCTCTACAGCCTAAACGGCTTGATGGATTTTATCTTGAGATGTGTCGGTAGATTTGTCCTAACTCAGAGAGTGACACTGGGTACATAAAAATTTAAATAATCCAAAATGGCGGAATTTCCCGCAAAATTATGTGCCGTCGAAAATTTTTTTTATTCAAAACCTGTCGAGTGGGGTTTCAAATTAAAGGATTATAAAAATATATAGAACTTATATATAGGCAGTCGGGGTTTTTTTTGTTTTTTTTTAAATAATTAATTGTTTTCTATCTGTCTGTTGTGCTCAATTAACTCTCAAACTGAACGGGGATGATTTTGACGTAGTTTTCGTAACGTAAACATTTCCTGGAAAAGTTTACATGTATAGTAATAGGTACATATCCGAGTCAAGCCGGGGAGAGCCGCTAGTTATTTGCTTAATATAAAACCACATAATAAAATTGCCTTCTTAAAAGCAGCAGACTCAAATATTTTGTTGATCATATCGATATCTGAAAATGAATACTAGTGGCTCTGGAAGCTGAAGTCCTCGAGAATCTGACTTCGCACAGCCCGCCAACCCCTGGCCCTTGAATTTAATGGAATGAAAAAGACGTCCAGTCAAAAAAGTTACGTCTACGTATAAGGCTAACAAAAAAATCTTATGACTTTTCGAAATGGCTGAAATATGACTTTTTTTAAGTTTTCAACCCCCATATTTCCGCCATTTAGAATGATTTTGAATAACTGAATGGACAAAAAAGTCTGTTCAATTATCAAACCTGCTTACAAAATTTCACGAGAATCGGTGGAGAAATGCGATTTAAATCAAATCAATCATTTTATTTCAGGCTATAAATGTCCATGCTAGTCTGGGAGAAAAGAAAAAACATAGAATATACCAGCTGCTTCTCTTCCCGCGCAGATCGTAAAAGCCGATCGAGGGAATGGGCAAAAATCTGAATCATGTCACTAGGCGATGCGGTTAGCAACCCATCACTATTATGATTTTCTTTTTCCATCTTCATGCCCATCAACACGCTAAAAGTGGCAGGGGCTTGCCGCCCTAGGTTATGTCTGCCCCGGTCAGTTATCTATTACTTATTTTCGTACTTCTTGCATTCAACTCCCATTGCAACTTACGTAATACCACAGAATAAATAATACTAACGTACAGAAGTCTCACTCAGCAAAGAAATTCAAAGAAATATCTACTCAATATGGCTAGCGATATGGTTTAATTTAGCTCACGTCAGAACTCAGCACTTTTTCGTATAAATACCTAGACTTCCATTGCAAGCCAATTTCATTCTTATTACTCTGGACAAACGATTCGTATAACTGAATTTACCACCCGGAGGGGCCGCCTGCGCGCATAGTAATAATGTAGGTACATTTTCGATACCTAAACGGGGAGTGACACAGGCCTGGTAATACCAGGCCTTCAAGCAGGTAATCGCTAGCCATATTGAGTAGATATTTCTTTGAATTTCTTTGCTGAGTGAGACTTCTGTACGTTAGTATTATTTATTCTGTGGTTATACAGACGATTACAAAGTGGCTGCAGATGTTTATGTGGCTACTACGTTTGTTTGGTGCGTGGGTGCGATTCTTATTTTCCAAACTAAAAGTATGCGGATAACCTGGCGATGGATTACCGATTGAAGACTGGCGTTACAACTAGGTACGATCGATCATTGATCAATGGGTGATTGATTTATTGCTATTTAGATTTTTATAGTGGACATAAATCTAAATGGCAATATCGAATGGCGTCAACGATAAAATTAAATAAGAATACTTATATTTTTCTTGAACCGCAATATTTAAGGGAAGTACTCTTTAAAAGAAATAAAAAGTACATTACGCTAGTAATATACAACGTGGAAGTAACATACCCGTAATAAATCGAACCACGGGCTATACTAGATCACTAAAGTATAATGAAATTAAAATAACAGTTAACGTTGTATAAGTCAATGAATTTTATCATATGTATCTTGTTTCCTAATAAAAACGAACGATATTAGTCGATAAATGCATACTAAAAACTCCCATTTGAATGTCATTGCTTGCTACGGGCATCGTGGTGGGCGGCGGCCGCGCGTATAGTAAAGTAAGTGGGTCAGCCATTTATTAGAAATTTGGGGAAAAAAATTGTCTTTATTTCTTACGGTTTTGTGTTCTATTAATGATTCTGATTTCACGATATCAATATAGCTAAGGGGTGCGAAATTAACTTGTATAATGGAACAGAAAAATAAATAATCCGAATAAAGGAAAAGTACACAATCATAAATATAGTACATATCTTTATTTGATTTGTGCTAAACAGAATGGAAAATAATATTCATTTTTCTCGTTGCCGCCTAAGCTTTTCATCACGAGGTGCCGCCGCCCTTGCCCTTTTATATGCAATACGAATACAGTAATCTACAGAATATATTTATTCAGAGCGCAACTTTATTATCTTATCTAGCGCTAAAACCTAACAGCGTTATAGTATATAAAACAAAAACAAAATGCTCAATAACGAAAAACAATCCGATCCATGGCTTCGAGAGAATTTGAGAAGCGCGTGTTGCTCTATAAGTAGTATAATATCTACCTTTATGCTTTCTCGTATTTTTCGCCCACGGTGCACGGTACGTGTCACGTTTTAAACGTACGGCCAAAATATCGTGAAATGCACCGTGCACCGAGGGGGAAAAATACGGTACAATATCTCTACACAATACAATAGGTACAATATTCCTATATTATATAGGGATATTGTTTGAACCTGTTAAGGAGAATAAGACAATTGTAACGCTGTGAGGAAAATAAGACAATTGACAGATGTAGCAACTGCTAGACAAGTGTACTTTAGTTACTTTCACAGTCTAATGTCTTACGGGACACTTCTATGGGGGAGTGCAGGCGACATTCAGACTATTTTTATTTTACAAAAAAGAGCAATTCGTGCCATTTACGTTTTAGGATTGAGAGACTCACTAAGGGAATTATTCAAGGAAATAGGTATACTTACTTTTGCATCACAGTTCATATTTGAAAATATAATGTATGTAAGGAAAAATATTTCCATGCTCAATAAAGTAAGTGATTTTACAGATAGAAATTTACGTAATAAGAATGACTTAGTTAGCCCGTATTACAGGTTGAAAACAGTTAGTCTTTTATGGGGAAGTATACTTTTTTATAATAAAATGCCAGAATCGTTCCTTGATATGCCAGACAGGAAATTCAAAGCCTATGTAAAGAAAGTACTTTGTGATAAGGCTTATTATGATTATTGGACCGATGACTATCTTAAAGACAAAAAAGTCTGGCTTGAGCTTGGCGCGGGTCCCTCTTAAAGGTTTGTTTATTTAGACATGTCATAATTTAGGTACATTGGTACATTAAATTAACAAATTGACATTATTTTAAATTGGTAATTCTTATAATTCAATTTAATTATGACATTACAAACAATGTAATCTCATTCCATCTATATAACTACTTTTAAGTTTTTAGTTTGTTAGTTGACGTCTTTTGAAAAACGTGCAGTGCAGTTTGTTGCCGCTTCTTCTGCACTTGCGCCTAGGAAGCGGCATAAACTTAGCTGTAAGTAACGATTTGACGTCAACATTTGTGCAAAACAAAACAAAGTGGCTATTATTAAGCGATAATATAAATATCCTATGATAATAAAGATATATTTAATTGAAAAAAAAAACCGTACGTCCAATATAACATGAAATGCACCGTGCACCGAAGGGGAAAATACGGTACAATATCCCTATATAATATCCCTATAAAATATAGGTATAATATCCCTATATCATATAGGTACAATAGCCCTATATTATATAGGGATATTGTTTGAACTGTACGACCAAAATAACGTGAAATAAGTTGCCTATTGAAATAATCTATTAATAGCAAGTTGTTTGAATGTATAATTCATTGTAGAACAACAAACTTAGAAAATTAATTCTGTTCTGATACGTGCGGCTAGGCGGCTTGTGGGTTGCAGCCCACGCATTACAAGTACTTACATCAAGGGGCGCCCAATATCCTTTGAATTCTGAACCGTATAACAATATGGAACAAGTTACAAATGTATTATATCTGTCAATTTTTGAAATTGTCCTGGGTCTTGGGTGTTTATCTATATATGTGTGTATCATAAAATATAGTCTCGTTGAGTTAGTATCCCATAACACAAGTTTAAAACTTACTTTGGGGCTAGCTTAATCAGTGTAATTTATCAAAAAAATAAATTATAACAGTTGTCTAAGTTCATACGATATTTCGTTTGAACTTTGAAGAGAAACAATAGGAAACACAGTAACTATTATTTTTTATTTCCAATAGAATCACGTTCGCAACATACATAAATGCCTATTTGATTCCTTGGTGTTCGCTTTTTCGTGTCAGTTTCAGAGGTAACTTTTTCAAACTGCCCAAAGAAGGTGTACTGCTTTGCTCTACCGTCTCGTCTCATTTAAGGCCGTACCTAAATTTTCCGTGGTCCAGTGCTGCCCCCATTTAAAATAAATTATTTTAAAGAAAACGGAGACATTATTTAAAATTTTGCAACTACCTAGTCCAAGATAACCCTTCAAAGTATTTTATGAACTACTGTTTACAGTTTAAAGTAAGAACGTTAAGCTTTACTACGCTTATTTGCGAAAAACGGCCACTTTTAGCAAATGTGCGTAGTAAAGCTCAACGTTCTAATTATAAACTGTAAACAGTAGTTCATAAAATACTTTGAAGGGTTATCTAGGACTTGGTAGTTGCAAAATTTTAAATGATGTCTCCGTCTTCTTTGAAATGATTTATTTAAAATGGGGGCAGCACTGGACCCCGGAAAATTTAGGTATAGCCTTAAGAGGTACATGAATTTTCCGGGGTCCAGTGCTGCCCCCATTTGAAATAAAATATTTGAAAGAAAACGGACATATTAATTAAATAATTTCTGTCTTTGTGAAGCCCCAGATAACCCTTCAAACTATTTTATGAACTATTGTTTACAGTTTAAAGTGAGAATGTTAAGCTTTTCTTAGCATTTTTGCGGAAAACGGCCAGTTTTGGACTGTAAAATAGTTCTTCACAAAGACAAAATTTTAAAAGATATCTCCGTTTTCTTTTAAATAATTTATTTCAAATGGGGGCAGCACTGGACCCCGGAAAATTCATTTACCTTTTAACGTTCCTTCTCACTACTTAGTATAAAACAAAGTCGCTTTCCGATGTCTGTCCCTATGTATGTTTAGATCTTTAAAACTACGCAACGGATTTTGATGCGGTTTTTTTTAATAGATAAAGTGATTCATGAGAAAGTTTTATATGTATAATACATACCCGTGCGAAGCCGGGGCGGGCCGCTAGTTTATAATATAAGTCGTGCCGACGTAGCAAAACGAAATTTCGATCATCGTTTTTCAGTTACTGTTTTGGACGCCGGATCACATACATCACTGGACGCCGGATAATTCATGTAGTGAAGGGGACCGAGGTTTACGTGATTTCCATAGCATCATTTCCTCGCAATATTTACCATCAGTGGAAGCAATTACAGTAAACCTTGATGCTACATTATCCCCTTGATCCTTCCCGACTAATGACGTATGTCGCGTGTGCATTTCGGATCACATTAGCAGTGAGCAAACAGTGACGTCACGGACTCACGGATAACCGCGTCTTTCTGCATCCGAAATGCGACATATCAGTGCGCGTTGGGCGGTGGAGCATGCATTGGAGATCCATTAATAAACCCAATTAATATCGACAAACACACGAAATCCAAAAAATTTGTTTGAAAAGTCGGACATCCCACATTTAGTTACAACCAAAGACCTTGTAACTACAGACTGGAAATCAGCGGGAAAAAGGCGAGACCAAAAATCAGCTGCATTACATGTATGTGTTGTACGACTTGTACGCCGGCTACATAGGGAGTAATGGTCAAAAATGGTAAAATCTTGGCGGAAATTCACGTATTTTATAAAAAGTTATATTCAAATATTAGATATTCTTATAGTACAAAATATAAAATAAGACAATTTTTGCCATCTTTTGGTATACAAAGTTTAAGTGTGTTCAATCAGTAAAAAATTACAAAATTAAACTTACCCGTGAAAAGAAAACCATTGTAATTTTTCTTTAAATTCGATCTGCTGCCCGGCACAACACAGTAAATCATCCTTATTGCAGCTATTTGTCCCGTCCCTATCACTAGATTTTTTGTACTAAACATTAAAGAATTCAATTTTTATTAAAAATTGGTTTTACAATTTTCTTTCCCGCCGCACCGAGGACAGAAAGTGACTCATTCCATAGATAACGTGTAAGCAACATTCGAAATTGGTCTTGTTTTTTTTTTGCTTATCTAAATAGGAGTTGCCGCTCTATGTACCTATAGGTGCAACAATCCTGCCTCTATGGTTACAACAGTACTTTTCTTAATATCTACATACATGCACGTCACGATTAATATCCAAACATCTCAAGATCAGTACTTGATAGGCAAATAAAGCGTCACGAGTGCCTAGTCCTGATCTAAACCCAAACTGACTGCGGGATATGTTAGCTTCACATTTTTTGTAGACGTCCGTGAATTACTTTCAAGAAAACCACGTGGCTCATGAGGGATATTGTCCGATAGTCACTGCATTTCTTAGGATTTCTGACTTTAGGTAGAGTGACAAATGTAGACTTAAGCCAATCGTGCGGTAGGGTGCCTGTGTCATAAATGATGTTAAATAAATCTACCAAGATGTCCAGGTTGTCGTCTGCTATTAACTTTATCAGTTCTATTGGTAGTTAATTGGGTCCCACTGCTTTTCCAGATTTGACTTGGCGAATGGCGTATGCAACTTCAGATTTAGTAGTGGGAGGAGCAGTTACACACTCTCTTGTCTGTGGATCAGCCTGTCTGTTGTCACTAAATAACACTTTGATGTAGTTTTCCCATGATTTAAGTTTCTCTTCAATTGTGTTAGCGAAAGTTCCATCTGGGCTTAAAATCGTGAAGTGTGTTTTCCCCACATGTCGAGAATCTAGCAGCTTCTTAATCTTTTTATGGACATTGAAGGAATCATGTTTATTAAGCGATGCTTCAATTTCTGTACACTTGTCACTCATCCATTGTTTTTGGCTTCTGCTACTTTTCTTTGTATAACCCTTTGTAATCGTCTATACTCATCATGGTTCTTGCCTTTAAATTATCGTCTACTCTCGATTAAACCTATTATTTCTGTAGTCCATCGTTTTCTTTTACAGATTTTTAAAGGTGGTAGTAATGTTTTTCCAGCTTCTACCATAGTTTGCCTGAGTTTTTGGTACAATTCTTCGGCATCATTCGTGTTGTATAATCTCTTAAGGTCTTTCACATTTTTATTTGTAACAAGATGGGCATGATGTTGTGTGGTTCTTTAAGCCTGGATACATCACCCATATGCATGCATAACCCATTAAAAGATCCTTGATTTCACTTTGTTTGTTATTTTTCCGGTAGAAACTTTAATGGTTGGTACCTCTCTATGATTGATTACTGTTGTGGCTAGTTGTTTATTTTAGGTATCTATTAAAATTGCGACCGTTAAATGTAACAAATAATCTTCCATGCTGATGGTCTGGGCGAAAAGAAAAAACTTAGAATGTACCAGCTGCTTCTCTTCCCGCGCAGATCGGAGAAGCCGATTGAAAGAATGGACGAAAATGCTAAATATATCAATACTAGCTGTGCCCGCGACTTCGTTCGCGTGGTTGTCGCAATGTTATATAGCCTTAAGCCTTCCTCTATAAATGGACTACCCAATAAAAAAAGAATTTTTCAAATCGGACCATTAGTTCCTGAGATTAGCGCGTTTAAACAAACAAACTCTTCCGCTTTATAATATTAGTATAGATGCGATGCGGCTGGCAACCCATCACTATTTTGATTCAATTTTAGGGTTCCGTACCCAAATGGTAAAAACGGGTCCCTATTACTAAGCCTCCACTGTCTGTCAGTCCGTCCGTTTGTCTGTCTATCACCAGGCTGTATCTAATGAACCGTGATAGCTAGACAATTGAAATTTTTACACATGACGTATTTCTGTTGCCGCTATAACAACAAACACTAAAATTAGAATAAAATAAATATTTGAGCGGGGCTCCCATACAACAAACGTAATTTTTTGCCTTTTTTGCTCGATATTAACTACATAAAGTGTTTAATGTTGTATAGATAATGGTACGGAACCCTTCGTGCGCGAGTCCGATTTGTACATGGCCGGTTTTTATTCCATCTTCCCGCCGATCATCACGCTAAAGGCCTGGCCACGGCCCTGGGCTCTGTCTGCTTAGAGTCCCAAGACCCAACATGCTTTGTCTGCCCCATTAGGGGTAAAGACGTTATAGTGTATCAGTATTAGTAAATATAACAGAAACGTGTACGAGCATGCAAAATGTTGAAAATGGGAAGAAAGCTTTAGGGGAGGTATGCATGACCTCAGTAGCGGCGTTAGGGTAGATACAAAGGGGTGACAGGGGGCGTTTTTGGGCAAGGGGGGGTCACAGCACAGGTAATAATAAATATATAAATAGCGGCTGGTTAATGGCGGCAACTCCTAAACTCATATGTGTATGCCCCACCCTCCCATCCCGCCCTTCGTTTACAATGGGGCGGCAAATTTCAAGAATCCTATATTGTACTTGCACCCCTCCCCGTCGGCAGAAATAAATCCTATAAGATTGAAGCCTAAGTCAGAGTCTGAATTGCAGTTGGGGGGGGGGGGGTATCTCGCCCAGGGCGCTGGTAGAGCTAAAGCCGGCACTGCATGACCTATTAAAACATTCTCGATTTTATTTTGTTTGCTATTTTTTTGCGGTAGAAACCGTGAACTCTCTACGATTGATTACTGTTGTGGTTAGTTGTTTGTTTTATTGGTTGAGATTGCTACAATTAATAAACCAAACAGTTGCTGAAAAGGGGTTGAAATTTTTAAAAATTACCTATTAAGGCCGTACCTGAATTTTTCGGGGACCAGTGCTATTAAATAAATTATTTCAAAGAAAATGGAGACATTATTTAAAATTTTGCTACTACCAAGTCCTAGATAACTCTTCAAATGGGGGCAGCACTGGACCCCGGAAAATTCAAGTACGGCCTTAAAATGCCCTGGTATTTTTGCGGTATTTGTTGTATTTGTTGCTTTTCTTGAACTTTAAAGTTGTGAACTCTCTATTATTGAATACTGTCCATTTTTTAGGCCGAAACTGCCTAGCTAGGATATATATTATGTAGTCAGCGTTCTTAAGGACTGTATGCACTAAGCCACGTGGTCGGATTTGGCTCTGAAATATGCAAAATTTTCCCGCTAGGGGGATAAAAATGTCAAGATGAAGTTACATAGAGTTAATAATGTGTAAACGGGACAATAGATGTAGGTAGTCATAAATTGTAACGTAGAATTAGTATACAGCTTACTTGTTTCTTTTCGTCAAGACTTCCATTCCGCGATACTTATTAAAATTTTCAAATCAATCAAATCAAAGAATTATTTTGTTTGAATTATTATTTCTGAATTAAGGCCTTGGCAGACGTCATTATAATGTACTTAACACTTTAGTAGACAGGCTATCAGTAGAAAAAGTAAAGTCGAAAATACAGTAGTGTGCGTGAATGCAAGACGTTTATTTAAAAAGCGAGTTTAAATATATGTGAAGTTCATATAGCATTTTCTAAAAAATCCAAGTTATAGTTATTCGAATCTTGCGTAAAATTTATTACTTTTTCAATTTATTAGTCGACCTCCGTGGCGATTCCTTAACACGCTAGTCCGTCACTCGGAGGTTCTGGGTTCGATTCCCAGCCAGGGCAAGTTGGTAAATGGCCTTTTTTAAGTTGTCCTGGTTCTTGGATGTTTATCCCATCAAAAACATAAATGTAAAAATGCCAAGTTCCAATTCCGACAAAACAATTGAAATTTAAATAGCTGCCAAGTTATGTAGGTAGAGAAAACTGAAATTTATTCATAAGAATCTCAACATTTGACTTGGACAACATTAAGATTGAAAGCACGGTCACCCATCCTAACTGTGACCAAGCTAGAAGTTGCTTAACCTGTAAAAGCACGGTCATTCATCCATCAATTTTTGAATTTATCGTATGCGAAGTGGAGCGAAATATTTGCACAAGTGGTTTTGATTACTCGTATTTTGAAATTTGTTAAAGCGCAAATGACAAAGAACCCTTAGAATAGAGAATCTGTATCGTTTCACGCAGCTTTTTAGGGTTCCGTAGTAAACAAGAAAACCTTATAGTTTCGTCATGTCTGTCTGTCTATCTGTCCCCAGTTTTACTCATAGACTATTAGTACTAGAAAGCTGTAATTGGGCATGGGCATGGATATGTGGTAATAAAAACTTGAAAAAAAAATGTGTGGTGTGAGACGTCGTTGAATAGGTCTTTCAAAAATATTGTAAGATTATAAACACCCTTTTTCGTTTTAGCAATCCGTTTGTGAAATATTTGGTTTTTGTTTGCAAATTTTTGTTAGAATTATGTGTCTTCCCTCTCTGTCAGTTGAACGGTTATATATGGATACTTAAAAAAATTAACGGCAGTAGTATATAACGTCTCCCTGTACTAAAACTAATTTAAGGTGGATTCAGTTCATGATACTGAACAACTTTTCCTATGGAACACATAATTAAATATGAAAAGAAAATGTTTGCTTTCCATTCGACCTCCGTGGCGTAATTGTTAACACGCTAGACCGCTAATCCGGAGGTTCTGGGTTCGAGCCCCAGTCAGGGCAAGTTAGAAAATGGTCTTTTTCAAATTGTCCTGGGTCTTGGGTGTTTATCTATGTATGTATTTATCATAAAATATAGTATCATTGAGTTAGTATCCCATAATACAAGTTTAAAACTTACTTTGGGGCTAGCTCAATCAGTGTGATTTGTCCTTATATATTTATTTATTATTTATTTATAGCTTAATAAGTGTGATTTGTCCTTACATATTCCATACATATATTACATAAATATTACATTTTGCCAAATCTTGTGTGTAAGAGATCAAAAATAATTTTTGTATTTCGTTTGTTCCTTGGTGAAAGTTGTTCAGTATCATGGACTGAATTTAGACCTAAAGTTAGGCAGTTGTTAGTTACATAAAACAAGTAGGTACTGACTACGGAACCCTACACTGCACGTGGCCTGTCACGGCACGTGGCCGGTTTATTTTGGTTAAGTTGAAATTTTAGGGAACCATAGACAAATTTATGATATTTCTGCGTAAATCAATATTACTTATCGCTGACAGGACGTTCTCAAAAATAGAATCAAATAGTATTTTACGCGAGCGGTGACTTGAAAAACTACACGTTTTGTGTTCCACTGACAGAAAATGTACACATTTGAATTTTCTTTGTGAAACAATACGTTTAGCGACCATCTGCAATCGTAACACCTTTCACTTCTATTCACCTTATTATGTAAGTACGGAGGGTAAAAAAGATTGCACGTTGAACAGATCAACAGTCTCGGCTTAGCAGCTGTATGTGCTCAATCAATGACTTGACTGTTTGATTTTGTACAATATTTTTAACGAATCAACAAAAAGCACTAAAAAGAAATCTTTTCCTGAAAACAGCTAAAAAAATTGGTTGATTAATGAAGCCGTAATTAGCATTATTGCACCCTTTTATTTTTTATCTTCTAATAGGTTTTCCTGTAATCTATAGGTAAAGAACTATTAACTGTATATTTTTCAAAAGATTGGGTTCAGTGGTTTCGGAGATAAGTGTATTTTTATTATTTATTTTCAAAAATAACTTCAAAAACACCAACTTAAAAAATATAGAAAAATATATTTAATATTATCATAAAATGCTCTTTCATTTGATATTTTACGCGATATAGTTCACAAAACCCTTTTTTTAATGTCTCATTTATCTCCCATAAAGTGGCCCCATTTTTTATTTATTTATTCATTTACCTACATTTTACTTCCGTCTTTGGGTCACAAATTTACATTATGTGCACCACATTTCAACTGAATCGGTCCAGTAGTTTAGTAGGGGGGGGTAAATTTTCGCCCATTTTCTTAAATAACTTAAAAATACCGATCTAAGAAATAATAAAAAATAAATATATTTAAAATTGTCATAATAAGTTCTTTCATTTGATATGTCACACGATTTTGTTATCAAAACTTTTTTTTAATGTCTAATTTACCCACAATAAGTGGCCCCCTTTTTTAAATTTCATTTGTTACATTATACGTCTATCTTTAGGTCACTAAATTACATAAGTGTAGGTACTAGATCTCAACTAAATCATTCTAATAGTTTCGTAGCAAATTGACTGTAACTTACGGACAGACAGACAAGCGAAACCCTAAAAACAGTAAAAACACCGAAAAAATCGGTTCCTATACAAATTTCCCAGGCGACTGCACACTTTTGTATAAAAATGCAGATTTTTTTTTGTTTTTTGACTGTTGTTTTAATATCATTATACTATACTAGCAGTCCACCCCGGCTTCGCCCTTGGTACACACAAAGCCTATGTCACTCGGGAATAGTGTACCATTCCAACGGTGAAAGTTTTTTTTAAATCGGTCCAGTAGTTTCGGAGCCATGTAATGCAAACAAACAAACAACCAAATCTTTTCTCTTTATAATATAAGTGTAGATAAATAGCCTACTATAGCCTGCCTGCCAAGCCAAGTATAGATCTAGTATAGCCTGTGGTTCGATATATTACGCATAATGTCAATTCGTATTTTGATATACATTCATGGGGAAAAGTTGTTCAAAATTTCAGACTGAATCACCCCTCAAAATAATTGTAAAACCCTAATTAAACAGCACCTTTTATTACAAAAACAGTTAATATGATTCCGCGACCCGAGAAAGTTCCAATCCGATTTTCACCCTAATCGCCAATTAAAAAATATAGGTAATAAATCAAACAAATTATTTTTTTCATTGACTTAATTTTCAATAAAATTTAAAAAAATAATGTGCGATGCCGTATCTGCGATAGCATTACATCTTTACTTGAACGTCAACAAAATGTCAAAACTGTACCATAGTGTAGCAAAAGTATGACATAATTTGGCAGTTTGTATATAGATTTTTATTGAAATATTTTAGACTGTAATGCAATTTTACGTAATTTAAAAATGGATTTTTTTGAAAAATTCGACACGGCCTCCTTCCTGAACGCCCGGCGGGCAACTGAATTTGTATGGAAGAATCATGGCCGCCATTTCAGAGATTTATGTCAAAAACGTTGCAAAACATCCAATTTTTAAAATTATTTTTTTATTTATTGCGTGATTGCATTGTAAGCAAATATTAAGAATAATGTTTCAAAATAGCCTTTATTTTTATAAAATATATGCAATCCCTTGTTAGAATATTTCTTTACGCAGAAAAACAAGCCAGTTTGTAGCAAGATTTTCTAAAATATTTCTTTCAGGTTTCTTTACAATTATCTTACTTTTTCTGAATGAAAATTAAAAAAATACGATTTTCGTCTACTGGCTAGTCTATTCACCTATAACTAGGTATGTAATTTTCTTAGTGGTCTTTTCTACTTAAGCCATAACTATTGCCCGCGCAAAGTGCGTTTTGCATGTTTTTGGGTAAATTCAATGCTTGTTTTTAGGAAAACTACAAAATATTTTAAAAAATCCTTTTTTTCGTCTACTGTCCCAACTCTTCCTCTATCTATGTGTATACATTATTTGACTTAAATCAAACGCTTTCTGTACAAACTTGTTGCCCGCGCAAACCTAGTTTACATGGTGCCGACCCTTAACACGACTCCAATTTTAAGTTTCATTTGTTTACTTTGTTTATTAATATATTTTCTAGACCATTGCATGCCGGGGCAGTTAATAGATCAGCAACTTGCACGAGCGCACAAAATGCTGCAAAAGGAGTGGAATTTTTCTCTAATAAATCAATGTCAAAAAAAAAACAAAATACAAACGAGCCACACTCGTTTGTATTTTGTTTTTTTTTGACATTGGAAATGTCTTTACGTTCGCTCCAGTGTAGGCTCCAATTTTACGAAAAAGTGCGACTCCCTATTTCGGAGAGTTGTAAAGACATAATATTCAAAAAGCCTGAACAGACGCGTATTCATGAGAGCTGCAAGGTGCAAAAAGCAGGCAAAAATAATTATTTGAGGAAGTAAAAAAGTTATGGCCAAAATAGTAAAAAAAGAATTCTTTTTTTCCGAGTTTTTGATTTTGGCGCTCGATATTTTGGAAATGCAGAATGATTTCAAAAATTTGAAAAAAACTTCTATGAAAAATTTAGTCAGCTCAATTTGAGCCTAAAATAAAGACGATCGGTGGGTTTGCCATGTAGCCCAACCTTTTTAAAAAAATTCAATAAGTCAAAACGACATTTTTGTCGAATTCTGTAGATTTATTTCCAATGTGCTCGATAATCGTGTGAGGCACGAAATCTGTAAATTTTTATCTTTCTCCTTTTTTTCTTCTCTTTTCTTTTCTTTAAGATCGATTATTACCTCTAGTAATTTTAATTGTCAGCGTTCTTGGCACAACCACATTTTTTAAGTATTTTCTTTTCGATGCAGTGAAAACTTGACTGTACATTGAAGCCTCCTTAATAACCTAACAACTTACTTAGCACGAGTTTATAAATGCTGTAAAAGGGTTCAAACTTTCAGGCTACTTAAGACCCTCTAAAACGTCGTTATTATTCTGTTATATTCCTGTAGGAACCCCGAAAAGTTGTAAACTCCTTATATTGCTTGCTATTGAGGATAGTTTTAATTATACCTATTTGAAAATTGATACCTACAGTTAAGATATACAGCTAGAAATTTTAGCAAGAACAATTTTTAAGTATTTTCGTTTGTTTATTTTTAGTTCTTTTCACGTTTCTCTTACTAAATGCAGTACACGACGAACCGTACATTCAACCTCATCAATAACCCAGCAACTTGCACAGGCGTACAAAATACTGAAAATGGGTTCAAACTTTCAGTCGAGTTACGTTACGACCCTCTAAAACATCTTTGTTTGCTTTTTATCATGTTTTCGTACATCGGGGTTTTAATTTAGTATTTCTTATACAAAAGTTTTAGCTGACTGGATAAATATTTTGGGAGTAACTACGGGGAATAACGAATTTCATGTTCCTAGCGTTCGGCGCAATGTAAGGTAATTCTCTTCTTGCGATGGCCCAAGACTACCTCACGCATGTCACGATAAGTGTTACCACTGATTGTTCTTTTCAGTAAATTTAAGGACTTTCGCAATTAGTTAATGAATATAAAATAAAATACTAACTAAACTATTTGATACATCGTGTTAATGAAAGAACCCAAAACCTCTCAGATGGTACCTCAGCCCATGTAACTGAACAACTTTTATTCAACAACTATCATGAAACTAAAAAAAAATAATTTGAATTTTCATACAAGCTGATCGAGTCAATTTGTATGAAAATTTGATTTTTTTTTTCTCTCAGATCAGCATGGGAATCTTCTAAACGTAGTAATACTTAAATATTTTTCCGCTACTTACCTAGCGAGGTCTATTAGATCCGAAGTTGCGTTGAAATTAGTATTATAAAAATTGTGTCTATTTACTGGACCGATCATTGATTTCTAACCAAATATACCGAAACTATGTTAAGGGTGGATTCAGTCCATGATGCTGAAAAACTTTTCCAAAGAAGCATATAGAAATATAAGGCATACACAAACCGACCGATCAGCTGATCCGAGTTTGTATGGAAAGTATTTTATATATTTTGATTATGTTCCGTGGGGTAAGTTGTTCAGTATCATGGATTAAATTCACCCTTAGTTCATCCATAGTTTCAGTATATTTTGTAACTTGTGGCATATTATTTCTCTCTTATCTCTCTCTTTTATCGAATATACAACGTGGAAGAGACATATTAAAAAACGTCAACGTAAAACGTCAGTGCTTCCTGTGAGCAGAGTCTTAGATAAGTATACAACGTGGAAGGGACATACCCGTAATAAATCGAACCACGGGCTATACTGGATCACTAAAGTGTAATTAAATTAAAATAACAGTCAAAAAACCAAAAAAAAAAATCGACCGGGCGGCTGCACACTTTAGTATGGAAATGCCAAAAACTATTTAAATTTTTTGGCTGTTATTTCAATTTCATTAAACTGTAATGATCTAGTATTGACCGTGGTTCGATTTATTACGGGTATGTCCCTTCCACGTTGTATACTTATCTAAGACTCTGCTCACAGGAAGCACCGACGTTTTACAACCTTGAAATTCGTGCACGTCGGTTTTATTTGTAGAATTTGTAAAATTCGTCTCTCAAGATTTTCAACAGCATTTCCGTCTGTGGTTTATTCGATATCGGGTCGTTGCACCACCTCGCTGACACAAACTATATTTTCAGAAACCAAAAAGTTTTCAACTTATTCGAAAACTTATAGATATGATACTATACATTCATAAATCTGTTAGTACTTAAAGTAAAGTTTAAAACTGGGTTTTATAGCGGGAGAATAAAACCCAGTTTTAAACTTTACTTTAAGTTTATGTCGTTGAAACTTGTTTGAGTTCTTATACGGGTACCAGATGAGATAAAAATTAAGTTGAGAAGATTATATCCTCGACACATTTGGTGCCCAAGACTCTGGCCGAGCTCTCTCACCTGATAGCAGTGCAACATAGGAGTGCAACGTAGATGCGTTATTCATTGATGAGTAGCCACTGATGACATTAAGCATTTAATAAAAGTGCCTCGCCCTGTCTAAAGAGGGTTGTCTAAACCCTCTTTAGACAGGTCGAACCGCGCTCTGCGACGGACGGTACGCGGTGCAGTGGGTTCACCGCCTTACATATTGCGACTGATGGGGAAACGGGAAGCGCGGAATGAACGTGTACCGTTGATTTTATCAGTTTTTATTTATATATATAGATATCAATAATTTAGCACATTCTCTCTAATATTCCACGAATAATATCTTCATTTAAAAATATGTGCTAAATAAGAAAATTTACTGCTAAATAAATTCGTTTTAGCATTTAATTTAGCTTATTTTTAGCTTTTAATTTGATCGACTAAAAAACAACCCATTGTGTAACACATTAACCCATGTTTTAGACAATACCTTTGGGCATATCGTGTGATTTTTTTCAAACTGTTCATTAATCGTAAACATCTAAAAACTTGTTCTAGCAACACACTTTTAGCCGATGCCTCGCCTTATTTGTCGCTCTATAAGTCGTCCCACTTTACACTTGTGAGTCTTGTGACCCATACTTCATTCCTTTCGGCTTTCACAAGTAATATTGAAAACTATCCATCAAAGAATCGGATATTCGTCGGCCATTTTTCAGGTACTGTTTTCGTGGTCGGTCAGGCCGGGCTTTGGTTTGGATGGCAATGTCTCCATATATCACATGGCTCTATGCTAAATACACAGTGAGCCGAAATATGTGTTTGGATTTCCGAGCACGTCCGTTCTGACATTTTTGGGGCTGCGGTCACAAAGTTAGTCGATATAATTTCATTTACCCACACAAATATGTCATAAAACACCGAGAGAGTACGAGTGAAATATATAAATCGTAAGTCGAGGATGATCTACTTAAAAATTTTCCGTGGAAGTCTAAAATACACTTTTTATATTAACGTTGTTCATTCACAGACCTGTAGCAATAGCAATGTTTTTTGTAGGATGAGTTCATGTAAACTGCTTTTATGATGTTTACATTTCTCAATGCTTGTTTGGATGCACACGTACGTACATTCATAAATCATGTTAATTGTAAGAATTCATCCTAATCCTATTCTAACTTCCTAATAATAACTAATATTATAAATGCGAAAGTGAGTTTGTATATTTGTTTTTTTATTTTTTTGTTTGTTTGTTTGTTTGTTTGTTACCTCTTCACGCTTTATCTACTGAACCAATCTTCTTGAAATTTCGCATACGCATAGATAGGAGTCCTGAGAAGAACATAGGGTACCTTTCATCCCGGAAAAAAAGTACTGTTCCTGTAAGATTTGGGATACGCGAGCGAAGCCGCGGGTAAAAGCTAGTAAAGCTATATTTTTACGAAAAAGTAAAATTTCGCGGTAATTTTTTTTGGAGTAGGTAAACAACGATAACGATTCAGGTCAACTGACGCTTTGGGTCATACATATCTCCCTATTCATAAGGTCCAAGTACGAGTATCTTATCCTGATAAAAACCTTTTCGAGAACCCTTATGATCCCGGGAAAATATTATAGCACAAGCTTAGCGGTGGGGCGGAAAAAACCAAAACTTATCTGAACGCTACCGACTCTAAAAAATTATAAATACGTAAATACCTACTTGGATTTCTTTCTCTCTGTGTATATGAGTAGATAAGTGTGTGCATTCATTTTAAAAGTCTGGTTGGAAAAATCAAAATGAGAAATAAGCGTAATAAAGAATAACAAACTGCCTATTTTACGTTCGGCTATATCGTTTCGTTATTGTATATATGACTATTACACAGGTCGGATATCGTCGTTTGGATAAATAGAATTTATTTATTGGCCAATAACCGAATTTCAGCAGTAACTATATAATTTTGAAAGAAATAAATAGGTACCTATAATATTGACGTATTAAAATTGTATGCCGGGCTTAAGTTCGGGAAGAGTTTATTTTGCGGAAGCTTCGCTCTTCATCTTTATCAGATGGTTTGTTATTTTAGGGGAAGCCTGTTGATTTTATTTTGTAATTGTTAATTTTTACTAATAAATATTTCATCGTTGCAGCGCTTTTTACGTAAAACTTACCAAGAAATGGTTTCCTAAAACAACTAAGGTGTCGATGAATCGTAATTTTCTTTTCTTGGATGCTTTTGTTTTTTTAGGATATAGTTAAATATTCTTTATTGAGGAAAAAAATATTGCTGATAAACACCATTTTATTTATAATACCGTACAAATTATGCAAAGTAAGAGAAGTACAATATCCACTGTAGGTAAAATTAAATAAGTAAAAAGAAGAATTAGAAATCTTGAAAATTTAGTCTTTAATTAAAAAGCCAATATCTTTCAGTGTAACGACATTTTTGTAGTCCATCAGATGCTTCTGATCTATTAGACGCTTCTTCCAATAGGTAAAGTTAGTACTTTTGTTGCTTAAATTATTAAATTTAAGAAAAAAAAGTACTCACATTCTGTATAAGAAACTCGAAATGTCACGTCATGAGCAGGAGTTGGCTTTTCTTATCACGTTTACAATATCTGAAAACAATGCAGGCATAACTTGATATGGAAAAACTCCCCATTCACGTTTTCCTTGTACAAATCACATAAAAACATTGATATTATATTTTCTCAAGATATCTCATTCTCAAGATAAAAATATTCTGCTTCATGTTGTCGTGACTTTGTACCGGCAACTTGAATAATCTGTCATAACCAAAATATAAAACGAATGAAAAGGATTGTTTTACTAAAAGTTCTTTCACTTGATAGGTTTCAAAACAATATGCATGATGACTGAAAAAATATTTTTGGCCCATCGGTTAGATTATTCAAAAATATTGTACACATATTTTTTTGTTTTCTCTGAGAAACAATAAATAACGAAGATACAGCGCGGAATTTCGATACTCTGTATCTTTATGAATTTTTACTTTTTTTAATAAACTGAAAAATATGGGTACATTATTTTTAACCGACTTCAAAAAAGGAGGAGGTTATCAATTCGACTGTATGTTTTTTTATGTGTGTTTGTTACGTATGTTTGTTACGCGATATCCTAGCCAATTGTAAACCGATTTTGATAATTCTTTTTTTATTTGAAAGCCTTTACTACCAAGTTGGTCCCATTTTAATTTGGTGTAGATATGATGAAGAACTTTGGAGATATGGAAGAAACTCCTAAAACAAAATTGTAGTCGGTTGTTTTTTTTTGTTATAAATTTAATTATTGGATAATCTAACTAACGGACTAATTAGAATAACACTTTTCTGACCCAGTCATCATCCTTATTCTTGTCCACTTGTCTCCCTTCCTAGTATTATAATATTTTAAAGGAATAGCTGTGCCCATAGGGTAATAATATATAAAGATGTAGCTTTTCAATACCAGAAAATGTGCATTCACGTTATCCACATTCGCGTAGTAAAGGCACTCCTTTACCGAAATGGTTCAGAGTTCAAGGTGAATCTACAGATTTTTCGATCAAAAGCGCCCGGGGTTGCCAGCATTTTTTTCGCATGGCTCGTCAAAACCATTAGTACTTGACGTGAATGTCAGCAATAACCTATTTTTATATTAGCAGCCCATTTTTATCACATAGGTAGTAGGTAGACAGAACTAGTTTATTACGGCTTTAGATTTAATAAAAGATGTAGTTGAACGAAGCAGGCAAGGCGTGTTATCACCTTTCAATGAATATGAGTTTTGATTGGAAAATTTATAAAATAAACCCGGTACTTTTAGTAGGCATTCCATCTAGGTATAAAATATCTTTACTGTATTGTAATAACGAGTCATCATCAATCATAAAATCAATATATTTGTATAACGGATTGAAGTACGCTGACTCACAACTGACTTTGTACTTGGAAACCTAAAGTGTAGGGAATTTTCCGGCGCGTTTTACAACACATCTTGTTTATCTTAGCAAGTCTCGATTGCATCCTTAGCTTGCTGCTTCGGAGCCCGTGGTGCGCTTTCCCAGTTTTTCTTCTCCAAATATACATAATATGTATGTTAATGGTCACTCAAGGATGTCAAAGACCTTGCAGAGTGGAAAAGATATAGCATAAAGTTAAAATGATTTGGCTATAGTTTTACGACCGGCCACCTGCCTAACGACAACTTCTTTGGGAATGCATTTGTGGAGTGCACACCTTCTTTGGGAATGCATAGTGGAGACTAAAATAGACCTGATGATGTATTATTATTTATCTTTATCATGTGCGATGGTGCAATGGATCTCCATTTATTGGAAACGCCGGGTCGTAACACCATCTTTTTCGGGCGACATTTCTATCGACACCAAACTTGTGTAACTTTGTTTCTTTATATTTTATTTGATTTTAATTTAAGTATATTGTACACAATCTTATACAGGCTGACTTTTTAACCACCTGCCAAATTTTTGGAGCAAGTTCAGTCCACGATACTGAACTACTTTCTATGAAAAAAGTTATTAAAAATCAGTAAATATTTTTTGTCCTCTTATACAAAATCCATTTGGCTGAGCGCTGATTTGTGTGGAAAAGACGAATTTTAATTTTAGTTTTTCGTTAATTGTTTCATGGACTGAACTTGCTCCAAAAATTGGCAGGTTGTTAAAAAGTCAGCCTGTATTTTATTGAATACAATAAGTCAAACTTAACGCTATATTGTTATATACTCGTATCTCTTGTTGTTGTAGGTGTGTACGATTGGGGTCATAGCAAACACCATGAACGTGGCTGTTCTGACGAGGAAGGACATGGCGGCTGCGCCTATAAACAGGCTGTTGAAGTGGCTAGCAGTGGCTGACGTGTTCGTCATGCTGGAGTATGTTCCCTTCGTCATTTATAGATATCTGGTAAGTATTTTTTATATTACCCATGTCCTACTTCTAGGTAATGGACAATCGTGGGGTCACATCGTGACGTCATAGTTTCTAAGAGTCAAATATTAATATCAGTTTTTCGGCATTAATAAATCTAAAATCACGATCAAAATGAATATGACGATGACAAATGACATTATTTTGTGACTTTTAGTCTCGTATTATTTCAAAATAATTTATTTTTGACCCTGGATACTACCCTAATAATATTAGAAGAATTTGGTTTGATAAGACTTCAGTAAAAAATGTCTTAACTTTATTGCATGCCTAGCGATTGATTTATTCATAGTTTAAAGTTTTATAACACATTCGTCATCCAGCTCATCTCGTTGACACAATACAAAAAATATATTTTTAGGAGTGAGAATTTATAACTAGCTACAAACATTCAATTTCCGCGAACGAATTTACCTGATACAAATCCATCCCTCTATTTGTAAACATGGAAGAAATTTGTAACAATTCGATTTATTTCCGAGAACATTATATATTGGAAATAGAAATCGTAATCCTTTTGTACTGTTATGAATAACTTAACTTTCTCCCAGGTGCTGCCCGAGAAGCTGGATTTCCCGTACTCGTGGGCGATGTACTTGCTATTTCATATGCATTTCGCACAAATACTGCACACTGCGTCGATCTGTCTTACTCTTTCTTTGGCTATATGGAGATATATCGCTATAAAGTAAGTATTTATTAGGTTATTACATGGAAGTATTAATATTTAATTGGGTGTTTATTTATATATCATAAAAAATATAGTATCTTTGGGATAGTAACCCATAACACAAGTTTAAAAAAACTTACTTTAGGGCTAGCTCAAACTGAGTAATTTGTTGTTATCTTAACAATATATTATGAAGGTATATCATATCGCTTATAATTAATAATTGATAGTGCTTGCCTATCATCCAGAAACTACCAAAAATATTGCTAGGCTACAGATAAGTCTCTCAAAATTATTTCCAAAACAAACTTCTTTTTGAAGAAGTCTGATACGATGATACTTGACCAAGGTTAAGAAATTATTCAAGTTTATATATCTGTATCGATAATGACGGTACACAGAATATACTTATTCACATTATTTTTTAGTAATCATTTTGTTTGTCTTTATATTTAATAAGAAAACAGGTACTTGTATACTATACTTACGTATCTATGATCCATGGTATATTTGCCTCTACATTGTACGAGTATCAGTCATTTAAACAGCCATGTCCCGGAAGGTAAATTTACTACTCTTGAAAATTATACAAATTCTACAAAAAACTCAAGAACAATCTCTATATTTACTTGTAGCTTAGACTCTGCCCTTTCAATCTGCCTCAGTCTAAAAAGATTCGATATTTCATATTTCCACTTCATAAATCCCTAATGTAACGGAATGGATGGAGCTTTTGTCGACATTTTAAGCACATTTTTTACGAGCGAGTAAAAAAGGGTTAGGCAGTGGATGAAGCGATTTTTAGTTTTCTGGTCTCATTCTCGTAGGTTTAGTTTATACCCTTGGATTTGCATCATAAGTAATAAGTGAATGAGAAACTTCTTCTTGGTTCACATTTCAACTCATGAACCCAGCCGCCAGTAGGGACTGGTCAGCTAGGCTAATCATTATAATCATTTTAGTCTCCACTGCAGGAGCACGACCCTCTCTGTACTGCCAGAGCCATATATTAGCCATAGCAGTTAGAGAATTTGGCCTACACTCTCCACGCTGGCCAGACGCGTTGGAGAGGTCACATTGATGTTTATAAGCTTTGTTTAGCTTGTGTTTCCTAGGTCGCCTTCTACGACATCCACGGGAAGACTGGAGAGGTCCTATTCTACTCTGCCGGGAACCACACGCGCGGCTACTCAAACTTTTAAGACTACTTAGTTATAATTCTGTTAGTTGTTTATTTACAGCAATGAAAATATACATGTCACCGGCAATCTGTATAATTCAGGTATTCTTAAAATGCCTAGGCAATGTAAATAATGCCTGGGGTGTCCAGGCAATGTATAAAATATTATGAATATTATTGTCCATTACATAGGTACTTTGCCTAGGTAATGTATACAATTCCTAGGGATTGTATAGAATACCTACTGTTCCACCGGCAATGTGTGTAATCTATTAATTATCTACCCCCAATTAGTTACGGAAGGTAGGTTAGGTTATTTAGGCACAGGCCGGAATCTCCTAAGGTACGCGCAATATGCGTCACCCAGGCGTCCCCGTTCCCCGTCCCCGCACCTCTCCCCCGTTTTCGCCTCGATGACTCACGTTGGCCGTCAAGAACCGGGGGAGAGGTGCGGGTGCGGGGAACGAGGACGCATATTGCGCGTACCTTAGGAGATTCCCTTCTGTTTACTCTTACTGTATTCTGTGGTTATGGTTGTGCAGTGACCATCACAGGAGCAAGCGAGCGAAGCGAGCGAGTGTCGACTAAGTGACGAAAGCTTTCCCTTCGCTATTACATACATTACCGGCTGCGCATTCGGTATTGTATAGAATACCTAGGCAAAGTATAAAAAAAAAATATTTCATACATTAAATACCTACACGTTTTAGGTATTCTATACTTATATTGCCTAGGTATTGTATAGAATACCGGATTATAGAGATTGCCGGTAACATTCATCTTACATTTTTAATTTCTAATTTTTAAATTATCAAAAGCTACAGTTTGCCTTTTAATGTTTTTCTTTTATACAATTACTTACTTCAATCCAGAACAGACCCATATTATAGTTTTTATTTCCACTTACAGTTGCACAAAGAACCTTTTTTTTTTAGAGCTTATCTACCCATTATATGTAGAGCTTGCCAATACTGTTTAATTTTTTTCTATTGATTTGCTGTGTTTTGATAAATATATTTTATACATCTTATTTTTTTTCATTATACCTGCTTTGTTCACATTAACAATAAAAAAACATTAAATTGATTTCGAATACATACACAATCTACGAGTACATTGTCTGATGTAGGTAACATAGGTATAGGTCTTTGACAAAAAATATGAGAAGATTAGGTTAGGTTAGGTTACATACCCACTATACCCGCAGTAGTCAAAAATAAATGGAATCAAGTAATTTGGTAATTTCGAATTCTTGTAATAAGGAATTGTTTGTTTTTATTCGGAACCGCAGACAGTCGAAATCATTTGCGTAGTAGCTATTAAATTGATATTCATAGAGGCAGCCCACTGCACTGTTATGATTTAATTAAATTTGCATTCATCTATCTATTTGTAGAATCTTGCGTCTATTTATTATGCGTATATTTTATATTAATTTTCATCTTTCTTATTTGCTTTACCGAAATTTTATTTTATACAGACTGGTAATTTTCATTAGCTTCTACCTTATAATTTTGTAAATACCTAGTCAGTCACTTCCAGTCAACCTGCGATATTAGGGATATCGCAGGTTGACTGGAAGACATCCCAATATGGGATAAGTCCACCTTTGTATATTTGTTTTTTCGAATGTTGTCTTTGTATTCATGTTTTTGGTATAGGAATTAAAGTAACACACACACACACATACTATCACGTCTTTATCCCTAATGGGGCCAACAGAGCATTTTGGGTTTTGTGGCTCTAAGCAGACAGAGCCCAGGACCGCAAGACTCAAAGGCAACTGTTAGCGTGATGATCCCCACAAATATGACACGATTAACCCCCACAAACATGACTGAGGTTTTTCCTGCTCTTAAAATAAAATAGAAACATGGTTGGGCTTACTACGAGTACCTTTTAGCCTGGTGGGCGAAATAAATTATTTCGTCGTCAGTATTAACAAGTACAAAGGTTTTAATTAATTACAATTAAAACGAAATTTAATTACATTTGTTTAGACTTTGGAGCGCACCGGTATTTATGGATACGTTTGTTGCTTTTATTGTCTTGTTTCGACAAGACGCGACCCTATGCGATCTAGCAATTACATACTCCTTGAAATATGAAATAAAACCTGAACTGTCTCATTTTCAAACAATCGTGTAGTATTTTTTTTTTTTTTAATTAAAAGGGAAATAAGTTTTTATAAAAAAAAAACATTTTTTGTACAAGCTTTTATTGTGAGACCAAAGGTCTTGTCAACACAAAACAAATAAGCCCAAACTCAACGGGGTTGCGTCGTTTTATTACGGAGTACTTATGGCCACCTTCCAGCTCAATCATCAGATCCCAGATACCATCTAAGAAAAAAGTACTCGTCAAGACGAATCCAACGAGCCTAAAGTCGATGGGGTTCCGTCGTTTCATCACAGAGTTCCTATGGCCACCTTCCAGCCCCATCATCAGATAAGCTCCATGTCATCATAATATTGCATTGTCATGCGATAAACATATACGCGCAAAATTTCGGCTCAATCATTTGAAGATATCTGCTTCAAAATTGAGTTGCAAGATTCCTTCCGAACAAACATAGTTACATACATTGCAAATTAAAAATAAAAGCTTGTCAAAATTAAACTGCAAATTATTCTTAGTTACACTTATTTAAATAAACTAAAAATAAGATTTTACTTTATTGTAGACAAAAAATATTTTAGTACAAAGATGTTTCTTTGAATCCAGACATAGAGAGCTTTTTTGGAGGATTTCCCTGCAAAAAATATAGGGTTGAAAAACATAAAGGAAAATGATTAGGTACTTACTTGTTCTTTTTTTGAGAAGAATTGAAGTCTTAAAATAATTGTGTTTGAAAAATTATGTTAGAAAAGACTCGTAGATTACCAATTGATTACTAGTTGCGTTAAAAAGAAAATGATGCCATAGAATTAAAACTCTTTTTATCTTGCTAATGATAAAGTGTTCTCTGTTTGATAGATTTTTTTATATACCTACGAGTATGTCTAAAGGAAATATTAAATATAAAGGTTAAGACATTTGATTAACGAAATCCGGACTTCAAGGCATTGCCCTAAAAAGCCTAAAAAGAGAGACCTTAATAAGATTAAGGTCTCTAAATTTTGTCTAGATTATAATAAAATGTACCCCGTAACTTCATATTCTTTTTATTTTCAAAAACTTTAAGTGTGACTCTTGTACTTCTATATCGTCAACAAAAAGAAATAAAGGTAAAACAATATAACAATACTAATTAGATTGGTACTTTATTGAATGTGGTATTCAAACCAAACAAGAAGATCGCACAAAAAAACCTAACATATTGAGGGGCTTCAATATGTTAGGTTTTTTTCTGCGATGTGCAATTTCATAATCAAGTCTCAAAGACTCAAAGACATTGCCAAAGTACTCGTATAAGATAGTCATAAAATTTTCATTCTAATTTAAAGATTGTTTGCTGTATGCTGAATTGCATTTAGTCATGTTCATGTTACTAATTGAAATGCTGTTAATAAATAAATATATAGGGACAAATCACACTGATTACGCTAGCCCCAAAGTAAGTTTAAACTTGTGTTATGGGATACTAATAACGATACTATATTTCATGATAAATACATATATAGATAAACACCCAAGACCCAGGACAATTTGAAAAAGGCCATTTTCCAACTTGCCCTGGCTGGGGATCGAACCTAGAACCTTCGGATTAGCGGTCTAGCGTCTTAACCATTACGCCACGGAGGTCGTCACTGTTAATGCTGCACCTTAGTTAGTATTCACTTCATAAATCTATTACACTAATACAATATAAAATCCTACTTACAAGTATTTATTCTATAATATACTTATATGAATTGTCAGCTGTGTAAAATTAACATTTTTTATACAAAACTTAATTACTGCGTTTTAATATAACTACTTGCTTTAATATTATTATTTTTGTGGTAAATAAGATATTTACTGCACTTAACTTGCATTGCAGTATTGATACTTTTATTGTAATTTTTTTAAAATCATCAAATCTATCACTAGACAACTTTGTAACTTATAAATCGTACCTGTTAATATTCAGTATTTAACTAAAAATAATCGAAATCCGTGTTACTGCATTACGACATACTGTCAATTAAGCGGGCATAGTAAAAGTAAATTCTTATGTTTTATTATTTACAACACTTTTTTTTCAGATATTCAGATAGAAGTCACATACTGTGCACGGAGAGGCGCTGCAGCATGGCAATACTCGCTAGTTTCTTATTACCACCTTTACTATGCACCCCTACATTTATGGTGAGTTAAAAGTAAATCTTAGTCGCACAATAAAACATCGAAGCGCAGGTATTTTCATAATGAAAGTATTGTTCTTTTGTCATTCGAAATAAATTAATATTATGCAAATAAAGCTCTCTGGCCTTTTCAATCGCATAAAGGTAACTAATGAGACCGCACTGCGATTGTTTTCCACACAATGTCAATTAACATCGAATACCCATTGCATGTTTGTTTGCAGGTATTCGATATCCATACGAAAAATGTGACGGATGTCAACGGAAACCCCGATATAGCTTACCACGTCGATTCCGACTACCAAGGCACATTGTATCAAGCGAACTTTTGGGTGCACGCAGTAGTGATAAAACTATTGCCATGTTCGATACTGACAGTCATCAGCGTATGGCTAATACGAGCTCTGTATAGTGCGAATAGACATCAAAAGAATTTGAGGAACTACAGCGCTTGCCCGGCTGCTGAGAAAATGGTCAAAAGACAGAACAAAGCAGATAAAAGAACCGATAGAACAACAAAGATGTTGCTAGCCGTGTTACTTCTATTTCTTGTGACGGAGCTGCCTCAAGGGATTCTCGGGTTGATGAGTGGTTTATTAGGCTGGTGTTTTTTCAAAAAATGTTATGATTTGTTTGGAGAGCTGATGGACTTTCTTGCGCTCCTGAATGGGGCCATCAACTTTATACTATACTGCTCGATGTCGAGACAATTCAGGCAGACGTTCAGGCAAATGCTGCTGCAGCCTCCGCTCGCCCGGTTCATGCCTCCCACCGTGTCGCACTCCGACTCACACAATCAAAACACGTATGTATTGTTACTACAAGTACGTATTTATTATTTTTTAGATTGAACTGTGCTAATTTTGTTACTCACTAATATCTTTACGAGTTGATTCTTAAAGGTGTAGTAAGCTGCAAATGAAACAGGAAAAACTTATCTGTAATACCAGTGGTGGATTCAAGATTTTGGTTTGGCTTGAACTCAATGAGGGTAGGTTTTATCAAGAAAAGTAAACATTAAAAAACACACATATTTTAGTATTTACTAAACTATGTGAGTTGGGACTTGCACTTTTTTTCTTTCAACGGGCTTGAGCCTCTTAGCTCCCCGCCGCTGTGAAATACCTTCTCTACCTAAATTAAAAATATCATCGATTACTACAAGAAAGAAAGCTTAAATTATAATTTCAGTCTTCTCATTGAGATTTTTGTACTTGTGTAATTTGAAGTAAGCAAGTAGGTACATAATGCTTTTTTTCAGAGCTACGACTCTTTAAGAAACGATTCGTCGCCATTTCGGTTAATCATCCTTGCCTGATTTCTTTTTTTTTTTTTTTTTTTTTTTATTAGAAATTTGAGTGCGTTTGATCTCTATCTAGCCTGATGGGAAGCTAAGATGAGGTCTAAGGTGTATCACGCAGACTCAAAAAATGCCTGTTCACTCTTGCCTTGAAAATCCCTAAATTATATGTATGGGGAAACATCGACGCAGGGAGGGAATTCCACACCTTAGCGGTTCGCACAATGAAGGAGGAGGCGAATCGAGAGGTACGATGAGGAGGAATATCGACCACAAATGGGTGGAATCCCTGTCCACGTCGTGTTGTCCGATGGTGGAATGGTGCAGGGGGAATTAAATTATGTAATTCCTGCGCACACTCCCCGAAGTGCAACCTGTAGAAGACACACAGACTTGCTACCAGTCGGCGATGTTCGAGGCTGTGGAGCCGTCCTGCCGTAAGCAACTCATCACCAACGAGTCTTCTGGCACGTCTGTCGATAGCTTCCAGGGCTTCGAGCTGATAGCGGGCAGATCCATCCCATAGGTGGGAGCAATACTCCATACATGAGCGGACTTGAGCTGTGTAAAGGCTCAACAGTTGGTCAGGGGTAAAATATCGTTGGACCTTGGAGAGGATGCCCAGTTTTTTAGAAGCCGTCTTAGCCCTGGACTCAATATAGCTACCGAAGTTAAGATTTGATGAGAGATCGATACCGAGAAGTTCGAGATGACGGGTGATAGGAACAGGCACACCCCGGAAAGTGGGAGCCAAGTTGAGAGGGCTCTTTTTAGCAGAGAAGAGACACGCCTGTGTCTTAGAGGCATTGAATCTCACAAGGTTGGCATCACCCCAATCGGAGACAGCTTGCAGAGTAAGATTGGTATGGAGCACCATTGCCTCTCTTAGTTCGTCTATTTCCGGTTTTTTTGCCCTTGCACTAGAAAAATATCTTTCCGTAACGGTGCTATCGTCTGCATACCCAAAAATACCGGGCTTTAGCAGATCGTTAATGTGAAGCAGAAATAGCGTTGCGGAAAGAACAGATCCCTGAGGTACTCCAGCATTAATTGCCAATAGGTCAGACGAGCAGCCGTCAAGAGTTACTCGAATAAACCGTTCCCTCAGGAAATCGGAAATCCAAGCACAAAGGGTGGGAGGGATACCGTAAGCGGAAAGCTTCGCTATAAGAGCGTCATGCCATACCCTGTCAAATGCCTTTGAAATGTCAAGTGAGACAGCAAGTGCCTCACCGTATTTTTCAAGGGCTTCACCCCAAAGATGTGTAGCGTACACAAGAAGATCCCCAGTAGATCGGTTCTGGCGAAATCCGTATTGCCGGTCACTAAGGAGATCATTGTCCTCAAGGTACGCAAGTAAGCGCTTGTTAATAACACGCTCCATTACCTTACACAGAATGGAGGTGATTGCAATTGGGCGATAGTTTGAAGGGTCGGCTCGTCTACCCTTCTTAGGTACGGGTTGAACATTGGCGAGCTTCCACATTTTTGGGACGATTCCGGACCGAAGAGATAGACGAAACAGGCGCGTCAGAACAGGAGACAACTCGGGTGCGCAATTCCTTAAGACAATAGCAGGAATACCGTCGGGACCACTGGCCTTATTCACATCTAAGTTGCGTAGAGTCTTGAGAACCTCCTTTTGATGAATGCGGACTTCAGGCATTTTACATCCACAAGGAGGTAACTGGGGCGGTGTTTGATTGCTAGCATCTAGACGTGAGTTTTCGGCAAACAGTGAAGCTAGTAAATTAGCTTTTTCTAAAGCCGTGTGTGCCAGTGTACCGTCAGGTTTCTGTAAAGGAGGAAGTGAGGAGCGGCAAAAGTTAGCTTCAACGCACTTAGCCAGAGACCAAAATGCTTTACTACCGGATGGGTACGAAGCAAGTTTGGCACCAACTCTGCCTATGTGGTCGAAGCGAGCCTTTTTAAGCGTTTTTTTGCAGGACTTGGCCGCAAAGTTAAAGGCTTTCTTCTTTTTACGCGTATCCGGAGCTCTGCGCTTACGAGCGTCAGCCCAAGCCTGGTATGCTGACTGTTTAATAGCCTCAGCTTTTAAACAGTCAGCATTGAACCAGGGTTCAGCTTTGATGCCAGAGGGTCGATCAGAAAATGGAATATAATACTCCATCGCCTGACCGAGAACCTCAGCAACGGCACTTGCACAGCTCGACGGATCGCCAGAAGAAAAGCAGGCTTGCAGCCAAGGGTAAGAAGCAAGGAAATGTCGCATCTCTTCCCAATCTGCTGACTTGTACCGCCAAACCCGTCTATTGCCTCTAGGGCTGGAGTCAGGTGGAGGACATATGAGGACGGACTTTACCAGACAGTGGTCAGAACTCCCAAGAGGGGCTGAAACAGACACGTGATATCGGTCTGGTTCAGTCGTCAGCAGAAGGTCCAAGCAATGTGATTCTCAACGTCGGGTATCCTAGTCGCCTGGTCGACCAGCTGGGAAAGGTTCGAAGACAAGGCAAACTTGTACGCCTCTCTACCAGCATGGTCAGTTTTCTGGTATGGGAACAACCATTGTTCGTGGTGAGCATTAAAGTCCCCCAGAAAAACGATTTGCGCGGTAGGATACCTTTGCTGAGTCACATCAACAGCCTCACTTAGGTGACGAAAAAGCCTCGTTGTCTCCTGGTCACCGCTATGCGATCGGTAGACACCGACATAGACAATTTGTTCTGTGCCGGTGTCCACAAGCAGCCAGATTGAAGAAGAAGAGGGATCTTCCAAGTTACGGAGACGCTTACAGCAGATGTCATCACGCACATAGAAACAAAGCCCTGCCTTAAAGCGGAAATTGTGCTCCAGGACATATCCTGGGTAATTCAAGTAGGATGTATCAGCAGGGGTAGTAATTTGCGTCTCCGTAAGCAAGAGCAGATGCGGCCTTACAGTCTCAAGATGGTGGTGGACTGGGACGAGATTAGAGTGCAGACCTCGAATGTTAGTGAGGTGCACTTTTAGCGAGAGGCCGTGTATCCGCTGTTGATTCCTCAACTTTTTGTTTCTTTTATTCATTATTGTTTTTATTTTTGGGGCAAGAGGGAAAAAAGGCGAAGAGTGGCAGTTACGCGAGGCATCAGCCAGCCCCCTCCAGAAGTCACAGTACTGTTGCGCGGTAGGATATGACTAGTGCGGAGACCGCGGGGACGCCCGGACCCCCCCAAGGCCGCCTGTCGAGGCCTCTCGCCCGGTTGCCAACCGGCCCGACAGGGCCAACCTTAGGATTATGCGCGCGATGGCGGAGCAGCCTTTCACAGAAGGCTAGTCTGCAATTGGGCTCCCAACTATCGGCGAGCGGCCAGCGAAAAAACCGTTGCTCCGGATCCCGCTGCCCTCCGAAACTAGGCACCCCGCGCAACAACACTGTGAGTCTGAATTCGGTACATTGGCAGATGCAAAACTGCGTAGACCCACTCCTCGAACGGCTACTCAGGGAATGCAGGATGGAACGCGCGAACGCTTGGCACCCTGATTTTTCCACTGAGGGTGGTGACCAGCCGCGGCCTAAGCCTACCACCGGAGAGGGTGTCACTCTTTAGCACCACCCGGGGGTCACGTGTAGGGTCTCGAGGGTAAAGCCTACGGACGCGAGTGACAATCGACCCCCAAAATTTCTTTAAAATGTGTGTCGTCTCATAGAGTAAAATTCAATCAAGTATCGAATCCATTCTTCCACGTTTCCTGGATCTCTCTCTGGTAATTCAGTTCAGAACTTAATGCCTTACTACATCTTTATATTCCAGTAGTTACTAACTAGCACGAAGCAATACTATTGCCACTATAGCGCTTGCTATATAATAACAATCTGCACCTTCGTTGTGAAACACGAGAGGTTTACTTTGATCACGAAGCCATGAAATTGTTTTCCTGCAGGTGCACTGAAAAGGTTAAAAGATAACTACAGCCCGGCTTCGGTTTGAATGTGAATGTGAGTAATATATCTTCATCTCTAAACAGTCCGTACTCAAACTTAAGAGGAAATCGATGGGACGTATTTTAATACAAGCGTAGTCCACTGATTCTTCTCCGGATAGTACCAAAAGAGCAATAATTTAAAAAACAATCTTCGTATATCCACATCGTATTGCCATGTCCCTATGTTTTCTTTTTTTTTTCAAAATTAAATTATCAAAAGAGATACGAACTTTTATAAACCTAAAAAAATGATAAGATTTTCCACTCTGTTCAAATATCTAGCAAACTAATTTGATGAGATTATATTTTAAAAAGAAAACATAGAAAAAAAGTCATAGTTTTTAATGAAATGAGAAATTAAATCGGTTAAATTTTGGAGGACAAATCAGGGGACTACGAAACGTTGATTTTGTGTACTTTTCATAGGTATTTTCAGTCTGAGCTGCAGTTGTCTCTATCGCACTCGCTCTGTTGTTGTGAGCACAGCGCGACAGCAATACATTTTAGAAATATCTATTTTTCTCTTATTTGTTTTGATTAATACAGGGCCTAACAAAATATGGTGAAACTATTTTTAGGGTGGATTCGGTCCATGATACTGAATAACTTTCCTCAAGGAACATATATCGAAATCTGAAAAGTATTTTCTCAATCTATCGCAGGTTGACTGGAAGAGATACATGGAATAAGTCCGCCTTTGTATATTTGCTCTTTCGTATTATGTTGTCTTTTATACTTAAATTTTTGGTACAATAAAGTTATTACAAACAAACAAACAAACAATATTTTTGGAACTCCCATACAACTTGACCAATCAACTAATCCAAGTATGATGGAAAGCAAAATAAGTATTTCTCAGATTTCGATATACAGGTGACTTTTTATCTATCGGCAAAATTTTTGGAGCAGGTTCAGTTCATGATACTGAACTACTTTCGTAAAAAATTTTTTTATAGATTTTATAATTTTTTTATAGAAAGTAGTTCAGTACCATGGACCGAACTTGCTCCAAAAATTTATTCGGTGGATAAAAAGTCAGTCTGTATATGTTCCTTGGGGAATCAATATCATCAACTGAATTCACCTTTAAAATAGTTTCAGTATATTTTTTTAGACGTTATAATAATATGTATTGTGCGGTTTGCATAGTAAAAATATACTTATATTGCATAAAAATATTCTGTCCCGTCCTATCTTGCGTCTTGGATGTATAAACTCATACTAGGTCATATAGATCTTAAATAAAACTAGTATCATTAAATATCTTAATTACTTACTGTGTTCGTGACTGGTATGTGTGTGTTTGTGTGACTTGCCTTATCTTTTTATTTATATATTAGAATTATCGCTTACTCATATTTTTGATTTGATTATGTTTTCCGTTCTGCCTCTTCATCCATCTGCCTACAATATTTCTTCTGATATATCTATGAAAATGTTGAAATATGATTATACGAATGAGAAACACGGTGCATACTCGTAGCACCGTGCAATATATTTGAACTAGCGGCCCAAGACAAATAAACCTTTTTCTTGAATCACTGTATCTATTGATGAAAGCCGCAATAAAATCCATTGCGCTTTTAAAGTTCTAAGCGTACATACATACATACAAAGGGAATACGGCGAAAAGCGACTTTGTTGTATATAATACGGTATTTGACAAATTTTGAAAAATCGTTTTAAACAATTCTTTTTTACTTAATAAGCACAATATATTAATATTTCCGGGATATCTATTGTATTATCAATAAAAATCAATGTTGAAGTTTAAATTTCCACAAGTGCACCAAAAACCGAAAACAATAATTCTTGTCACGGCGGGGCGGTTATTTGCCAATGACGTCACACACAGTTGACCAAGCCATAACCCGCATACCGAAAGTCCGTCAAAACACCACGTTTACTTTCGTGTGACATCATCGCCATCATCGGAGAAGGAAGACGCCATTTACAGGGCGTTTCTGTCATAGATAAAAAAGTTGATTTTGTGTACTTTTCATAGGTATTTTCAGTCTGAGCTGCAGTTGTCTCTATCGCACTCGCTCTGTTGTTGTGAGCACAGCGCGACAGCAATACATTTTAGAAATATCTATTTTTCTCTTATTTGTTTTGATTAATACAGGGCCTAACAAAATATGTTGAAACTATTTTTAGGGTGGATTCGGTCCATGATACTGAATAACTTTCCTCAAGGAACATATATCGAGATCTATCGCAGGTTGACTGGAAGAGATCCCTACATGGGATAAGTCCTCCTTTGTATATTTGCTCTTTCGTATTATGTTGTCTTTTAGGTATCTATTATAATTTTATTCATATAAATATACACGAAAAATATACGAATATTTCGCAAAAAACCACATGTTATACAGGTGATTTATTATCCACCGGCAAAATTTTTGCAGCAAATTCAGTTCAATATACTGAACTACTTTCTATAAAAAAGTTATTTAATTTTTTTATCGATTTTTAATAACTTTTTTTTAGAAAGTAGTTCAGTATCATGGACTGAACTTGCTCCAAAAATTTTGCCGGTGGATAAAAAGTCAGCCTGTATATATCATAATTATGTGAAATATGTTTCTATCTGACAGAATGACAACAAATTATGGTTTATTTTAAACTAGCTTTTGCCCGCGGCTTAGCTCGCGTATCCCACGGGTACATTACTTTTTTCCGGGATGAAAGGTACTCTATGTCCTTCTCAGTACTTCTAACTATGTGCATGCGAATTTTCAAGAAGATTGGTTCAGTAGATAATGCGTGAAGAGGTAACAAACAAACAAACAAATATACAAACTCACTTTCGCATTTATAATATTAGTTGGGAAGTTTGGATTGGCATGTTGTCCGACAGCCTATTGTGTAAGGTTTTAAAATTATGCCAGGTGCGATTGGACCCTAAAATCCTGAGGTCAATATGCTTATTGGCGCTTGGCATTCGTATAGTAGCTTGAATGGTGTTACAAACCAGCCAAAGTATCTGAACGAGGTGCCAAGTACTATATCAACATGGAGTCGGAAATACGAGTATGATATCTGTATCACCATAACACGTAGATACTGTCTATTATATTATTGGAATTGTCTTGCTTGTAAACGTGCTCCTTTATTGTACTCGTATATTTAGGGTTCCGTACCCGAAGGGTGCACCCTTCGGATACGGAACCCTGAAAATGAATCGCTGAATGTGGTGCTAAGCGCAAATCTCGAGAGCAGCTGAACCGATTTCACTAATTCTTTTTTTAGAATATTCCTTGAAGTACGAGGATGGTTCTTACGGAGCTTAAATACCCTTGCGAAGCCGGGGCGGGTCGCTAGTTTGACATAATTTTTTTTTAGTTACCCTACTCACTTCTTATGTGGATATAAGTTAATTATATCAACATAGGATGATGTCTAGATAATATACAGATACACTATCACGTCTTTATCCCTAACGGGTCAAACAGAGCCTAGGGCGGTTAGGCCCAAGCCACTTTTAGCGTGATGGTGGGCATGAAGAGATGGTTGACAGGGAGAGAATGCAAAGAGAGAGAAATTTAGCATTAAGTCTACCTATTGTAGCTTTTGGCTCAATAAAAATTAAATAAATAAATAAATAAATGAAGATGGTAATGGAAAATCATAAAAGTGATGGGTTGCTAACCGCATCGCTTATTCATATGATTTAGATTCTCGCCTATTCCCTTGATCGGCTTTTACGATCTGCACGGGAAGAGAAGCAGCTGGTAAATTCCATGTTTTTTCTTTATTCCTAGACCAGCAAAGAAGAAATACAACGTGGAAGGGACATACCCGTAATAAATCAAACCACGGTCTATAATAGACCATTATAGTATAACAGCCAAAAAACAAAAATAATTTTCGGCATTTACAAAGGTGTGCCGGGCGATTTGTATGAGTCGAATGTATTTCGGTGTAATGTTGAATTTTATTTTGGTTTTTAGTGCTCTAGTATATATAGCCCGTGTTTCGATTTATTGCGGGTATGTCCCTTCCACTTTGTATAATATAAAAAATAATCAGGGTGTACTACAACATCAGTTATGTTTATCTATTCTCTTGTATCACACGTAACAGTATAAATTTCTATCAAACCGTTGTTTCAATATCAATTTATCCAACACTATCAAGTTTGGCTAAGTTGGAAACATGGTTAACAACATCATGTCGGAACTTCAGCCCCTCGCTACGAATTTGCGAGTGGCAGATGGAATTTCTCGTGATTACAATCACATTGAAGCTCCCATGATAGCTGGCCAAGAGTAAATTAGTGTAAATTATTCTTCTATATTATTATTTTGTTTATTTCTGTTATTAGGTAACAATCAATCACATATCAAAAAATTGTTTTGCGAAACTTCTTTATACAGGCTGACTTTTTATCCACCTGCAAAATTTTTGGAGCAAGTTCAGTCCATGATACTGAACTAATTTCTATAAAAAAAGTTATTAAAAATCGTTAAAAATTTTTCGTCCTTCCATACAAAATCCGTTTGGCTGAGCGCTGATTACGGATAAAATATGAATATAGAAAATTTTTTTGTCTAAACATTAACTGAGCTTTTTGATTGTTCCAGAGCAAAGACCTTCGTACCTTGAGGACGAACCCGTCCGAACAATCCTGTGATGTGTGAACTTGCCTTTTAGCAGTCGAATATCCATATTCGACCTCCAACAATAATAAGCCTCCAGGCTTCAGAGCACAACCGGACGTAATTTTACTGACTCAATATGTTCGCAAAATGTCCATGCGTCCTTTCTGTCGACCATTCGTCTCTACCATCCGTGTGTGTTAAGTTATTGGTGACCATCATAGTAAGTCAAATAAATACAGCGTTACCAAGCTGATTCCAAGATGCACCGAGGGGAGGTTAACTACATATTAGTGGTTTGTAGTGAACACTAAAACTCTAGTTAGTAGGTTATTTTATTCCTTATGCGCTCTGATTTGTGTAGGCAGTTGAGGTAAGTGTGTTGGACTTTTAGTGAGCGACACTAAATAAACTAAAAGACAAACTCAGTGGCTATATACTTTCCTAGATTTAAGTTAGTAGTAAGAACATCCTGAATATTTGTGTATGGAACTAGACAGTCGTGAAAAGGGGTGTCGGAAACTGTTAGTGGGAAGAATAAATTGTTAACAGCTGTGAACAATGTTGCAGTAGACTGTACGATTTTATATGGTCACAGCTTTAGTCTAACATGAAACTGAATTTATGCTCTCGAATCGATCTATTTTATGTATATTAGATATTTTTGTGTCTATAAGAAAATAAGACTTTTTTACGATGATGAAACCAAATTACTTGAAAATATTTAACGTCCATGATACTAAATTATTTCTGTCGTGACACGTTTAAGAAATAATGTAAACAAGTATATAAGTATACTTTGTAATCAGCTTTGTAGAAATATTTGCAAAATTAATTTTATTCTTTGTTGTACCTACCTAAGTCTTTAAATTTTGTATATACACTATAGATAACATAGTTACCCTAAAATAGTTCTAGTTAGGTTAAACCTTAAAGAACTTGCTTATAGAAAAACCTACTTTTAACATTTCATACAAATACGAGTATGTAGATTGTCTAATGTACATTGGCAATTACATTTGTAAAATCATAAATTGTAATGAAAATTTGCAAAGTTATCAAAACTAACTTAATAGATTAAATTTCAATAAAAAACTGCGCTGTACATTTTAAATAAAGTTGCTTTATTAAATAAGTTTGCATCGAAATTCAGCGTCCATTCGTAATAAGGTTTGGAATTTTGTAATTAAATAGGTATTTAATGTACATTGATCAGGAATCCGATGGATGTTATTAAAATTAACAGGTAGGTAATGTTAATATGATTATAATAATAAGAGGTATTTAGAAATTCTATGAATAAACACCCCTTTAATTGAGTGAACACCATGCATTACAAGAGTCAAACACTGATTGAGTAAATGTTATGTGCAATGCTATAGTTTTTTTGCCTTTGTATAAAAAAACCTGTGCTCAAAAACTTACTGTCAATTGCATAGAAAGTGTGCACTTAATAGCTCACACTGTTAGCTAATACGAGTAGGTACTCCAAAGATGAAAGGGCGCGTTTGCGTTAGAGCGAGCGCCGCGCGCCGGCGAAAAACATCAGACGAGACATGGCGGAAATGTGTGGCGCAGGCGGATGGTCAACGCAACACAATATAAACCTAGATAATATTTGGCATAAAGTCGTTTTTGTCGTAAGGAGAATTCTGCCCGCGCCTCCAGGCGATGTAGGTGGCGCGCCGCAATTCTCCTTATTCTCCTTGCGACAAAGTATGTATTCTGCATGTTTTTCGCCTCAGTTGAGTAGTCACTACGAGTATATGACTAAATGAAAATAGCAGATTTTTTTATGAATATGAGGGTTAGTACTTAATTAGAGTGTATATTGATGCACGTGGCGGGGTCTATAAATTAGAAGTTTACCATTAATGTACCTATGTATTAGCGACAAAAAAGTATTAGTTTGTAGTAAAGATAAGTTTTGTAAATATTTGTCATAAGTCAAACTTGCATGGAACCGACAGTTTTTCTTCAAGAATATTTTCTCTGTCAACTTTAGTAGGTAATTATATTATGTTTTCTTGTGCTTATATTACGTTTATTTTACAAAAACGGCATTAGTATCGATGAAGACCAAAGATGTGTGAAGGCTTTAAGGCTCCCATTTGACGGCTGCGAGGGAAACCTTTCCTCTATGTGTTCAGTACTTTTGCAAAGCCAGCCCTCGCTTGGGGAACCCCATTTTTGGATACTATACAAATTGCATTTATATTTAAATGTTATGATGTTGTTGAGAAGAAGCAAAAATGCATGAACACGTATATATTTTTGTTTCGGAAGATTATATTATGTTCTCAGTATGTCGATTCCTGTCGATTCTGATAAAATGCTCACCCAAAAACCTTATTTAAAACAGATTTATTTAAATAAGGAAGTTCCTAATTTTCTATCCACTGTTTGTTAGTTATAAGTGTTCAACTTGTAATAATAATTTAAGTATGTAATGTAATATTAGTATTGTACCAAAGGAATACAAAGGATTTCGAGAGGACATTTTAGTAACAATCTTTCTAGTTTACGCTACGCTTCATATCCTTTAATTTTTTATGTGCAGCTTGTTTAAGTAAATAATAATTTAATCATGTTAACCGCAATTTAGTGTAGACTGTAAGAATTGGGTAGATGACTGGGTCAAAAATAAATTATTTGGTACTGTCAAGAAAATAAAACGTCACAAAATAGTGTCACTTGTCATTGATCATATCCATTTACAATAGGATTTTAGATTTATTAACGCAGAAAAACTGATATTAAGTGAGCTATTTGACTCGAAAAAAATATGACGTCACGGTTTTGTTTTTCATACAAATCCCATAAAAAATGTTTTTTTAGACGTTTTGAAAAAAGTATCTGATTTGACTAGTTGGCATCTAGCTGATACTAAGAATGAAAGAAGGAAGGAACCCAGGCTCCAAAGCGATACAGCTAAAGATGCAACCAGGAACACGCTAAGAAGATATACCAAATATATATAATAGAGATGTCTACCAAAATATATTTCACAAGCGAGCATAACAATTCACAACACGTACGGGGTCGGCTTATAGCAAACAAAAAGTGCAATAGACGATCGTTTGTCTTCAGAGAAACAGCGTTAGATGAGTGGGCGGAGTAGGCAAGTGCTCGTATAATAAAAGCAAATATAGATAAAGAGATAAAAGAGTAGAAAATAAATACAATTGGGAGTACTGGGACGAATTGTTTGTTTTAGAAGTAAGAATTCAATGTAAATTCTTACTCTCTAAAATGTTTCTGTGTTGCCATTTCTTTTCCCTTGGCCAAATTTTTGTTTAAGTTTCTATTCAACTATTTTAAAAAAATGAAATAATTGATATGTACCTAGTCTGTGGTAAGTACTGATCTGATGGTGTAAAAAATTTAGTACAAGTTAGATTATGACGAAAAACAAGATAAATAAAATAATATTATAAAAGCAACTCGCCTGATCTTCTTTGTCTAAGCGCGTTCCCGGTTGCATCCTCAGCTGTGCTGCTTCGGAGCCCGGGGTGCGCTTTCCCGCTTTTTCTTCTCCAAATATAGCATGCATGTCACCCAACGATGCCAAAGACCTTGAAAAAGGAAAACAAATAGCCGGAATAGTTTAAATGATTTGGCTATAGTTTTACGACCAGCCGCCTGCCTGGCGTCAACCCGCTTTGGGAATGCAATTGTGCGAAAAGTTTTACAACCGGCCGCCGCCCGACGTTAAACCTCCTTGGGAATGCAATTGTAGCACGAGATTTTTGTGCTTAGTCCTTTAGTCGCCTCTTACAACATCCACAGGAAGAGATGGAGTGGTCCTATTCTAACCCGGAACAGCCCGGGTAAAGCATCTCGCCTGATATGGTCTTATTATGATCTTAGATATGTACGTACATAACTACCCACTAGAATTGTTAGATTTGTAGTTTCAATTGAATTGCGTCTCTGTGTGTATACTTCTTGATTAATTCCCTTTGAATTCAGCTTCAGGTTACGCGTATTTACAGCATTTCTGAATTACTATAGTTAAGTGATTAAGTGTTTGAGATTTGGTACCGACGTACCTGTTGTAAATGGACTGAAGGAAACTCATTATTGAATTAAGAAAACTGTAAAAATAGTATCATAATGAATAAAGTAACTTTGTACACGATGTGGTTTTTATTTATTTTCCCGCGTTGGTGTTTATATGTATAACTATTTTCCGTTGGGAGTTGGAAAATTGGCAAACTCGGAAAGTGCTCAATTATACATGAGCTAGATTTTTTTGTATGTTTGATTGTCACTACCCTGTGTGTATTCATACCTACTGAACTAATTACTACCACACCTTTATCATACACTAGCGGCCCGCCCCAGCTTCGCACGGGTATGTATTATACATAATAAACCTTTCTCATGAATCACTTTATCTATTAAAAAAACCCGCATCAAAATCCGTTGCGTAGTTTTAAAGATCTAAGCATACATAGGGACAGACAGCGGGAAGCGAATTTGTTTTATACTATGTAGTGATAACATTTGGATAGATATTTGAGTAATTATGTATTTCATTTAAGTATATTATAATTCTGCTTCCTTTTGGATTTTTTCTAATCAAATATAGATCAAGGCTAGAAAACTGATGTAAGTACGAGTACCTACCCACTTTAGGCCCAATATCTATTACATATTCAGCATTCGACTTTGTTCACAATATTGGAAGTTTTATTGTTAAATCTTATTTTTGTATTGGCCCACACAATAAACAATCATGGCTTCTGTACCACCTGAAAGTCGTATAATAGCCGTTGAAGGGGTTTAATAATCTACTTAAGTTGTACCTACGGTAGGCTTTCAAATAAAAAAGAATCATCAAAATCGGTTAAAAATTGGCGAATATATCGCGTAACATATGTACCTTCATAAAACAAAAACATACAATTCGAGTTGATTGATCACTTCCTACTTTTTGAAGTCAGTTAAGAATCATTAGGTAGTTCACAGTACGGACGGGCGAACTCTATAATAGAGTGAAATATCGTGAGTGTTAGTAAGAAGTACCTACCTAAGACGCTGGTTGAAATTCAAAATTCCCTATTCGTAAACCAATGTTGGACAGTATTGTTTTGGTTTAGACGCCAAATAGCCAAAAAATTACGAACAGAATAAGTCAAAAGAAAAACTGACTCAAAGGAAACGAGACGAAAAAAGCACCATGTTGAAGAAATGACTGATTACAAACAAGATTGTGAATTAACTTAACAAATGAACTGCTGACGACATTAAAAAGATGTCGGACGTAAATTCTAGCTGCATAAAAAGCGAGTAATTTATGGGCTGCGCGGACTAGTCGTGCCCGTGGGTTCACTTGTGAGGCTTTTTATTTTGGATTAATTATACCAAAATTTATTTTTCAAGTATGATCAAAACATTGATTTGGTATAGAAAATACAGTCTAGTAAGAGGAAAAGTTCGAGGTACGAGTAGTGTAATTAACACATTAATTTGGTAATTACTTTTGGATAAATATAGTATGTAGAAATTATGCAAGCAAGCCTATGTGACCCTAATTCTACTTAAGCGATCTTAAATATTATCAATAGTAACGAAATACTCACTTTGAAATAAAAACATAGCAAAGTTCAGGACTAACTATAAACATTATATGTTTCGAAAACAGGATTGCTTAAAATTTTCTCTATAGAAAAACATTGCGAAGTTGCCTCTAAATCACTTCAGAATAGACAATATGCATGTGATTCAGAAACGAACAAAAAAAAATATGTGTAAACTTTATTGCTAAAAAAAAAATACCCATATATATATTTTTTCAATTTAACATGTTTCCATTGAGAAATTAATGATTTAAAAGTTGTCTTTTTCAAATTCCCGCGCAAATTTCCGAAACGCAACGCTATTGGCGGAATGAAACGTGAAACCAAACACTGTCAAACTTAATTTTCTAAATAGTCTGTACTGTCAACCACAAATTAGAAAGAAGGAGAACCTGTCACTGTCAATAAGTTGTTTGTAATTTGTATGATTGTTGGAGGTTATTTTCATTGTTTTGCTAAATTATTAGTGTTCTTTGAGAATTATTAGCTGAAAGTCTGACTCCTGGTAAAAGAAAACTTGCTACAATGATTGAAAGCGGTTTTGTTGTGGCAGATACAGTCAGATAATCTACTTAAAATTGATGTGTTTATGATGACTACGTACTTCGCAAGTTATTCCAATTTTACATCCCTTGAACTCAGAGGAGTAAAAGCCGCGAGGTAAATAATTTATAAATATTTGATAAATTTCCATTTTTCTCAGTTTTGTACTTATGAGACAAGTCAATCAATTAAATATAACCTAAAATATGGTACGACTTTTTTTTTGATTTTTTATTTCCATTGACTCTGACATTGACAGTGAGCGGCGACGTCACAGAATAAAAGCGCAAAATGGCACCGCGTTTAATTCGTCGGAAAATGATAGTAGTTTTAATATTTTTTTTTAAGCTTATTTAATAATATTCTGTGACTGTGATATTTTTTTCCGTTTATATAATAACTTATAGAATCATTTAAAAAAATAAAAAAAAGACATGAATATACCCTATTATACTAAAACGGAAAGTATTCAAGAAATACAATAAATTAGCACTTGTAACTTTGGATTATAATTGTATTAAACATAAGGCAGTCATCATATGTAATATCCTTTGTAAAACGAAAAAAACCTCGAAACCAAAACCAGCCTCATTAACCTACCGCGATCTTTTCACCGCGCATGGCTCGCTTGTTTTGCTTCGGCTAGAGTAAATTTAACGTGGAAGCAGGAGCAATATATAAATTATCCACGTCAGGCCCAGGTTAAGGCATGAAACTAAGTCAAGCGGACGCCCGCGACGGGTTCAGTCCGTCTCTGACACAAACCCTACGTGCAATAGAGATAGCTGAAACCGTCGCGGGTCACGTGACTCTGTCGCACGTAAACGTGACAGGACGGACTAAACCCGTCCGGGCGTTCGCTTGACTTAGTTTCATGCCTTAAGGACCGTATGCGTAAAGCCACGTGGTCGGATTTGGCTCTGAAATATGCAAAATTTTCCCGCTAGGGGATAAAAATGTCAAGATGAAGTTACATAGAGTTAATAATGTGTAAACGGGACAATAGATGTAGGTAATCATAAATTGTAACGTAGAATTAGTATACAGCTTACTTGTTTCTTTTCGTCAAGACTTCCAGTCCGCGATACTTATTAACATTTTTAAATCAATCAAATCAAAGAATTATTTTGTTTGAATTATTATTTCTGAATTAAGGCCTTGGCAGACGTCATTATAATGTACTTAACACTTTAATAGACAGACTATCAGTAGAAAAAGTAAAGTCGAAAATACAGTAGTGTGCGTGAGTGCAAGACGTTTATTTAAAAAGCGAGTTTAAATATATGTGAAATTCATATAGCACTTTCTAAAAAATCCAAGTTATAGTTATTCGAATCTTGCGTACTATTTATTACTTTTTCAATTTATTAGTCGACCTCCGTGGCGATTCCTTGACACGCTAGTCCGTCACTCGGAGGTTCTGGGTTCGATTCCCAGCCAGGGCAAGTTGGTAAATGGCCTTTTTTAATTTGTCCTGGTTCTTGGGTGTTTATTTTATCCCATCAAAAACATAAATGTAAAAATGCCAAGTTCAAATTCCGACAAAACAATTGAAATTTAAATAGCTGCCAAGTTATGTAGGTAGAGAAAACTGAAATTTATTCATAAGAAACTCAACATTTAACTTGAACAACATTAAGATTGAAAGCACGGTCACCCATCCTAACTGTGACCAAGCTAGTAGTTGCTTAACCTGTAAAAGCACGGTCATTCATCCATCAATTTTTGAATTTATCGTATGCGAAGTGGAGCGAAATATTTGCACAAGTGGTTTTGATTACTCGTATTTTGAAATTTGTTAAAGCGCAAATGATAAAGAACCCTTAGAATAGGGAATCTGTTTCGTTTCACGCAACTTTTTAGGGTTCCGTAGTAAACAAGAAACCCTTATAGCTTCGTCATGTCTGTCTGTCTGTCTGTCCCCAGTTTTACTCATAGACTATTAGTACTAGAAAGCTGTAATTGGGCATGGGCGGGCATGGATATGTGGTAATAAAAACTTGAAAAAAAAAATGTGTGGTGTGAGACGTCGTTGAATAGATCTTTCAAAAATATTGTAAGATTATGAACACCCTTTTTCGTTTAAGCAATCCGTTTGTGAAATATTTGGTTTTTGATTGCAAATTTTTGTTAGAATCATGTGTCTCCACTCTTTGTCAGTTAAACGGTTGTATATGGACACTTAAAAAAAAATCACGGCAGTAGTATATAACGTCTCCCTGTACTAAAACTAATTTAAGGTGGATTCAGTTCATGATACTGAACAACTTTTCCTAAGGAACACATTATTAAATATGAAAAGAAAATGTTTGCTTTCCATTCGACCTCCGTGGTTTAATTGTTAACACGCTAGACCGCTAATCCGGAGATTCTGGGTTCGAGCCCCAGCCAGGGCAAGTTAGAAAATGGTCTTTTTCAAATTGTCCTGGGTCTTGGGTGTTTATCTATGTATGTATTTATCATAAAATATAGTATCATTGAGTTAGTATCCCATAATACAAGTTTAAAACTTACTTTGGGGCTAGCTTAATTAGTGTGATTTGTCCTTACATATTCCATACATATATTACATAAATATTACATTTTGCCAAATCTTGTGTGTAAGAGATCAAAAATATTTTTTGTATTTCGTTTGTTCCTTGGTGAAAGTTGTTCAGTATCATGGACTGAATTCAGACCTAAAGTTAGGCAGTTGTTAGTTACATAAAACAAGTAGGTACTGACTACGGAACCCTACACTGCACGTGGCCGGTTTATTTTGGTTAAGTTGAAATTTTAGGGAACCATAGACAAATTTATGATATTTCTGCGTAAATCAATATTACTTATCGCTGACAGGACGTTCTCAAAAATACAATCAAATAGTATTTTACGCGAGCGGTGACTTGGAAAACTACACGTTTTGTGTTCCACTGACAGAAAATATTTACATTTGAATTTTCTTTGTGAAACAATACGTTTAGCGACCATCTGCAATCGTAACACCTTTCACTTCTATTCACCTTATTATGTAAGTTCGGAGAGTAAAAAAGGATTGCACGTTGAACAGATCATATCTTGGCTTAGTAGCTGTATGTCCTCAATCAATGACTTGACTGTTTGATTTTGTACAATATTTTTAACGAATCAACAAAGAGCACTAAAAAGAAATCTTTTCCTGAAAACGGCTAAAAAATTGGTTGATTAATGAAGCAGTAATTAGCATTATTGCACCCTTTTATTTTTTATCTTCTAATAGGTAAAGAACTATTAACTGTATCTTTTTCAAAAGTTTGGGTTCAGTGGTTTCGGAGATAAGGATATTTTTATTATTTATTTTCAAAAATAACTTCAAAAACACCAACTTAAAAAATATAGAAAATATATTTAATATTATCATAAAATGCTCTTTCATTTGATATTTTACGCGATATAGTTCACGAAACCCTTTTTTTAATGTCTCATTTATCTCCCATAAGTGGCTCCAATTTTTTTTTAATTTATTCATTTACCTACATTTTACTTCCATCTTTGGGTCACAAATTTACATTATGTGCACCACATTTCAACTGCATCTGTCAAGTAGTTTAGTAGGGGGGGTTCATTTTCGCCTATTTTCTTAAATAACTTAAAAATACCGATCTAAAAAATAATAAAATATATATATATTTAAAATTGTCATAAAAAGTTCTTTCATTTGATATGTCACACGATTTTGTTATCAAAACTTTTTTTTAATGTCTAATTTACCCACCATAAGTGTATCCCTATCTTTGGGTCACTAAGTTACATAAATGTAGGTACTAAATCTCAACTTAATCATTCTAATAGTTTCGTAGCAAATTGGCTGTGACTTACGGACAGACAGACAAGCGAAACCCTAAAAACAGTAAAAACACCAAAAAAATCAGTTCCTATACAAATTTCCCGGGCGGCTGCACACTTTTGTATGAAAATGCAGTTTTTTTTTTGTTTTTTGACTGTTATTTTAATATCATTATACTATACAAGCAGTCCACCCCGACTTCGCCCTTGGTACACACAAAGCCTATGTCACTCGGGGATAGTGTACCTTTCCAACGGTGAATTTTTTTTTAAAACGGTCCAGTAGTTTCGGAGCCATGTAATGCAAACAAACAAACAACCAAATCTTTCCTCTTTATAATATTAGTATAGATAAATAGCCTACTATAGCCTGCCTGCCTAGCCAAGTATAGATCTAGTATAGCCTGTGGTTCGATATATTACGCATAATGTCAATTCGTATTTTGATATACATTTATGGGGAAAAGTTGTTCAAAATTTCAGACTGAATTACCCCTCAAAATAATTGTAAAACCCTAATTGAACAGCACCTTTTATTACAAAAACAGTTAATATGATTCCGCGACCCGAGAAAGTTCCAATCGGATTTTCACCTTAATCGCCAATTCAAAAATATAGGTAATAAATCAAACCAAATTATTTTTTTCATTGACTTAATATTCAATAAAAAAAAAATGTGCGATGCCGTATCTGCGATAGCTTTACATCTTTGCTTGAATGTCAACAAAATGTCAAAACTGTACCATAGTGTAGCAAAAGTATGACATAATTTGGCAGTTTGTACATAGTTTTTTATTGAAATATTTTAGACTGTAATGCAATTTACGTAATTCGAAAATGGATTTTTTTGAAAAATTCGACACGGCCTCCTTCCTGAACGCCCGGCGGGCAACTGAATTTGTATGGAAGAATCATGGCCGCCATTTCAGAGAATTCTGTCAAAAACGTTGCAAAACATCCAATTTTTAAAATTATTATTTTTATTATTGCGTGATTGCATTGTAAGCAAATATTAAGAATAATGTTTCAAAATAGCCTTTATTTTTATAAAATATTTGCAATCCCTTGCTAGAATATTTTTTTACGCAGAAAAACAAGCCAGTTTGTAGCAACATTTTCTAAAATATTTCTTTCAGGTTTCTTTACAATTATCTTACTTTTTCTGAATGAAAATTAAAAAAATACGGTTTTCGTCTACTGGCTAGTCTATTTACCTATAACTAGGTATATAATTTTCTTAGTGGTCTTTTCTACTTAAGCCATAACTATTGCCCGCGCAAAGTGCGTTTTGCATGTTTTTGGGTAAATTCAATGCTTGTTTTTAGGAAAACTACAAAATATATTAAAAAATCCTTTTTTTCGTCTACTGTCCCAACTCTTCCTCTATCTATGTGTATACATTATTTGACTTAAATCAAACGCTTTCTGTACAAACTTGTTGCCCGCGCAAACCCAGTTTACATGGTGCCGACCCTTAAGGCTGGGCCTGATGTGGATAATCTATGTTTTGCTCCTGCTTTCACGCACACAAATTTAGTCTAGCTGAAGCGAGACAGCGCAGTTTCAAGTCAAGCCTAAGGCCTCTTTCAATAAAGGGGGGGGGGGGGGGGGGGAAGGAAACTTTAAGAAAACTTACCTATCACGGTACAATAAAACAAGGTATTCACTTCCCGTGACAGCTGGGTCACGTCATTGGCCTAACAATACGTCATCAGTTGGGAGTGTTGCCACTGTGTGTGATCGGATTACCTAAGCAAAATGCGTTTTTTATCCTAACAAACCAATTATAAACTTAAACAGAAATTAAAAATTAAACAGATGATTCACACGATATTCGAATTAGTGAAGTTAGTATTTTATTTTATATTTATTAACTAATTGAGAAACTCCTTTAATTTACTGAAAAGGACAATCAGTGGCTGGTAACACTTATCGTGACATTCGTGACGTAGTCTTGAGCCATCGCGGGAAGATAATATCTTGTTTTATTATTCCATGATAGCTATATATTTAACTTCCTTCAGAATAGTCGATTTTAGGGTTCCGTAGCCAAATGGCAAGAAACGGAACCCCTATGGATTCGTCATGTCTGTCTGTCCGTTCGTATGTCACAGCCACTTTTTTCTGAAACTATAAGAACTATACTATTGAAACTTGGTAAGTAGATGTATTCTGTAAACCGCATAAAGATTTTCACACAAAAATAGAAAAACAAACAATAAATTTTGGTTCCCCATACTTAGAACTAAAACTCAATTTTTTTTATCAAACCCATACGTGAGGGGTGTTTATGGATAGGAAAAAAAATAAAAACTTCTTTTAATAAAAAAGTTTTTAATATAATTTTTTTCTAAACTGAATAATTTGCGCGAGAGACACTTCCAAATTGGTAAAATGTGTGTCCCCTGTGACCCCTGTAATATCTAAAATAAGAGAATGATAAAACTAAATAAAATATATGATGTATATTACCATGCAAACTTCCACCGAAAATTGGTTTGAGCGAGATCTAGTAAGTAGTTTTTTTTTAATACGTCATAAATCGTAAACCGCAATTTACCTTTAGAACTTTTATATTATGTTACTTGCTGCTACGGAACCCTTCATGGGCGAGTCGACTCGCACTTGGGCGCTTTTTTTCAAATTGTGTGTGAGAAGAAATTATGAATACACACTTTTCTAACATCAGCCTTACCACAAAACAAGGCATCTGCTTTTTCCAGCTTTATAGAAGCATAAAGCATTAAAGAATTTAGGACGCGTCTTACATTCTGCAACGATCAATTATGTATCAAAAGTAGAGATCAAAATGGATGTGACATTATTTAAATATATTTTTAGGATCACTTATAAATAGACAGACACTTGTATGTAGTTACGAGGGAAGAAAGAGGATACTTAGTTGTGCGAGCAGTGCGAGGGCGGGACGATGAAGTTATTTTAATATTTATTACATCCCTGTGGATTTGTTGTTAGCCGAGCCGTATTGAGCGATTCTCTGTATACTATGTTTATTTTAGTAAGCTCCAGTAACCTAGTTAATATGTAGTAGATGTATTATATGGCAAAGCTTTCACCTGAAAGGGAAATAATATTTTGTTATTCTTAGGAACTCAATTGCGAAAGCTTTTTGTTATAATTTTTCAGATTGACATGGGTCTTGGATGTTTATCTACGAGTATATATTTATTTGTAATAAATCGTTATTTTAACACATTACCTACATAAGTTTGTAAAAAACCAGTGCAAGTCGGACTCGTACATAAAGGGTTCTATACTTCCACACAATGATGTAAAACGCTGAAAAAACCTCGTTTCTTGTATGACGAACCTCTTTAATTTTTAACTTTATCTTATTTTCTATTCTGTATTTGTTGTAATAGCGGCAACAGTAATACATGGGTACGGAACTCTAAAAATGACGATTCCAAATCAACCAGAAAATAAACAATAGAATAGCAAGCAAATTATAACAAGTAAGCCAGAAGTTTTTTTACGATCTGTGCTAGTTCCATCCACTATTTCCTACCAACCTATGAGGTAGGTTACACTATCATTCTGGCATCAGTCAAGTCCATCAGTCTGGAATGACATGACTGACGCTAGAATGTTTTTCACGGTTACATGGTCAATCCAGAATGACAGGAGACTGATAAAAAGTACGTGTACGGTAAAGAGCTATAATTAATTTTATGTACATTGGTGTACGGTGTGTAGTAAAGTAACTAAAGTACGGGGACTGACGCGAGAATGATACGAGCGGGTTACGCGATCAGTATTTCATCATTCAAAACAATTTTAATTTCCATCAGTCCGCGGGTTACACGATCATTCTGATCAAACTGATGGACTTGACTGATGCCAAAATGATCGTGTAACCTACATCTATGTGTCTCACCATCGGGCTGGAAGTTATTTTTCAATAATGGTAATAATTTTTCATGATGACGTACATGGCCGTGAAAATAAGCATTAATTCTTCGTGGTACTTTGTTATATACAGGTTGATTTCGTACCCTAAAAAGTTTATTGAGAAAAAAAAGAAAAAAATACAATTGAGATTAAACTACAAACTAAACCTAAAAATAAAACCTAATCTAAATTATTGATTTAAATTCTAAAAGATTATGACCGAGCGGCATGATGCCAAGAACGCTGGCTGCGTTTCCTCTCTAGATAGCTATGTTAACTCGTTGAGAAAAGAAGCAGCCAGCTCTTTTGTCATCAGCGGCGGTGATCAGGCTCGCGCTGGGGCCCCATGGTCCAAACATTTCCACACCAAACGGCACAAATATGTAATCCTTACTGAGGGACACATATTTGCGTCGCTTGGCAAGCTCAGCACCTTCAGCACCTTAGCTATATTTAAATATAGGAATCAGAATCACTAATAACTAGAACACAAAATTGTAAGAAAAAAAGACTTATTTTTGACCAAAAAATCTCCCAAATTGCTAATAAATTGCTAACCTACTGACTTTACTATACACGCGGCTGATGCCCTCCCGGCTCGCTGGCCGCCACTCTACTTGCCACGAGCCCAGAAGTTGGCGGTGACATTCAAATGTGAGATTTTTCATATGCATTTAACGACTTGATGATATCTTTAGTTTTTATTTATTTATTTAAAAAACTTTATTGTACATCAACGATAGTTACACATAATAAAATAACAAAGGTAATTTTACAAATGGTGGACTTATCCCAGAAGGGATCTCTTCCAGTCGACCAGTAGGGCAGAGGACAGTTACAAATTTAGTAGGAAGGCAGAAGTACATACAGAGCAATGAAAAAAAACAAGTATAATATTAAAGCTTAAACACTACGAATACACTACATACATACCTAAAGAATATACTACATATAATATAATAATAAATATTTTGTAAAACTCAATTTATTTTTTATTACAAATCAAGAAACAAATGACAGAATATTTTTTTATTACGCTCAAAAAGTACCTTCCTTAAATATAGCTAGGAGGTTCGAAATCATTCTGTACTCGTATATTACCAGCCGCAGTTGGGTAATGTGAATGGTACACATCAGAAATTGCAACTTTACAACTGCAGATTTTCAAATACTCGTAATATCGGTAAAAAAAGAGCATCTATACTTCTCTTAGCTAAATTATCCTGCCACTTTGTATGCTTTCAATGCAATTGACTCTGACTATTAATCTTAGTTTAGGAAAAGGACGGTTTATTTATCGGACAGTCGCACACCTGTAAGGTGCAATAGCCGACCTTGTAAAGTAATAGTAACTCATTGTTGTTCTTCTTGAATAAATATAAAAGAGAAGAACCTAACAGAAGACGAGAGGAGGGATTTTTATGCAGAGTGAAGGTCTGTCCATGATCACAGATCAAAATCAAATCAAAATCAAATATTTATTTAGTAATTAGGCCTTTGCAGGCACTTTTACACGTCAGTAAATTATAGTGTACATTACGTGTAATTTTTATTTATATCTTAATTATTTTTTCTTTGTTTTAAAGCTACCGATACTAGCGTTTCGTAACGACAACTGCTGAGAAGAAACGCCGAAAGAAACTCATTTACACAGTATTGGTTGCCTACGCGCCAGAAGGGCTTTGTCAGTTTACAAAGATATTATGCCTAATACAATGTTATCACAACATAATATGTAAAGCTTGCGAACGAGTGCCAAATCCAATTTACAGAAATAAGTTACACAGAGTAGTCTTAAAAAACGGAGCCGAGCTAACCAGTCCCTACTGGCGGCATCCGTTCACAAGTTGACGCGTGAGTTGAGATTATATTATGTAGTAAGCTATCCATGACAAAACTAGTGGTTCTGTGAGAACAGTAGACCTCGCGTGCTGTTATAACCATGCAATAACCGACACTTTCCCGTTTCCCCTGGCTTAGCAAAGCCATTTCAGTGAAATCCGTCTATATATAACGCTGCAGCAAACTTCCACCTTTTTCCCCCCTCCACTCCCATTTTGGATTTTTTTGCAACATCTTGTGTAAAAGGGAAAACCAGTGTACCTCTCACATTTGATTGAAATCCGTCAATAAATAACGCTACATACAGGAAAGTTCCCCTCTTTTCCTGTCTATTTCTGCCCCAATTAAAAATCCAGATGGACTAAAAAATTCTAATAAATCAAGGAGGTTGTATGCCAATTTTCCTAAAAATTGGTTGAAAAATGTGACCTGTAGACGAGGACAGACATTTTGTTCGCTCGGTCAAAAATAAACTTATTTCTGGAAGAAAAAGAAGTTACTACACTGTGATTTTGTGCTATGGTGCTTCTGATACGTGTAGTTTTTTGTCTTAAATGAGAAAGTTGGATGGATGGCTCGTAGCGGATAGTAGAGAATGGAAATTCAAAATAGGAGGCCTTTGTCCAACATTGTAAAGAGAATTAATGTTTACTACTCTTAAATTTTCTATAACAATAATGAAAATGAGATTTTCCTTATGCCTTAGCAAGTATTAAGAAAGGCGCACAAACTTCCTTTCAAATTCACCTCAAACTTTAAAACTCTTACTCTTTAGTTTTCCCTCAGTTTATTTATCAAAGCAAAATGTAGATGAAAAATTCTTCAGTGATCGCAAAGAACTATCTAGACTGTTAGTTCTATAGACTGGTCTTTGTGCTTCGGAAGCCGTTGGTCCATATTTTTAAATTGCTCAAAAGCTCGTATAGCATTGTCAGCTTTTGGACAGTTAAAAAAAATTACCAATGTTGGCCACTATTTGAAACTAATGTTTGTCATCATGTATATAAGATTAGTTAACATGATATCCATTAAGGTTTCATATCGCCAAAAATAAAAACGTGGAAATATATTATTATTACATAAAATTTCCTGTTAAAATTCGGTCTGGAGGTAGATAAGAGTGGGCTACAGATTCTGAAATAGAATGGGAAGGAACGTTATTTCTATAGCTTTTACCTGTCTGCAAAAAACAAAGTAGGTATAGAAATGCTGCCTCAATTGTGTATTCTATACTTAGTGTTACAAGTACATAGTTATAATTTATAATGACATGCATGGTTTGTCACAAGAAATGTATAAAAGGAAGCAAGTTTATTTTCTACGTCAATCAATATCCCATATCTTCGCACAAACCTAGATATATGGTGATACCTAGGATTGTGTGAAGATATAGGTAAATAGCGGCACAATTTCACAATACTAATTACTCTTTTAAAATTCTCCATAAAATTCTTAGAAAACAGAATATGCAAGGATTTTTTTTGTTTTTCGATAATTGTTTTAATGAAAAGTAGTTCAAGATCAAAGACTGAACTTGCTTCAAAAATGTTGCTGGTGTTTTAGAAGTAACCCTGTATACACACACGCACTATCATGCTCTAGCATTTTGGGTTTTATTTTTTATTTTTTATTACTCTAAGCAGAAAGAACCCAGGGCCGCAAGACCCAAAGGCTACCTTCAGCGTGGTGGTGGGCCAGAAGGTGGAAAAAGGAATGTAAGTAGTAAAGGGTTGCTAGCCGCATCATCTACCCTCGTTCGGCTATTACGATCTGCGAGGAAAGAGAAACAGCTGGTACATTCTAAGTATTTACTTGTCTCCCAGACCAGCATGGAAGAATATATATTACCTACTTATCCAAAACGAAATACGGATGAGGACTAAAAAATATTTTAGCTCAACTCTAACATCTACCTGAGATGTTAACATATTTTTTCTTTTTACAAGCTTTTATTTAACTTGCAATGTATGTATGTATGTATGAATGAATGAATGAATGAATGAATGAATAACTCTTTATTGCACCTAAAAAATAAATAAAAAAAATTAACAAAATACAAATTGTAAATATATATACATAGGAACAATGGGCGGTCTTATCGCTGACAGTGATCTCTTCCAGACAACCAGTGGATGGAGAGGCAATGTAAGGAAATGTAGGCACGTGAAAAAGAAACGGTGGCGCAAAAAAAACGATAAAATGAGATAAATAGTTACATAAATAAGGCTACTTTTAAATAAGCATATATCAATACACTACATGTATAGGTATTCTATAATATACTTACACATAAAAACTACATATTTATAATACAATATATCTACTTATATAGGTATAATTAATATAGTATACATATGTATATATAAATACATATACTACAATTGTTTTAATAATGTACGATTACTCAGCTAGATAGACTTCTTTAAGTCTGTTTTTGAAGACAGAGACAGATTGTGCGCGTCTGATAGACTCAGGCATATGTAACTATGTTTGTTCGAGTGGAATCTTGCAACTCAATTTTGAAGCAGATATCTTTAACTTATTGAGCTGAAATTTTATACACATATGTATATTGCGTGAAAATGCAATATTATGATAACTTGGAGCCGATCTGATGGTGGAGCTGAAAGATGGCCATAGTAACTCTGTAATGAAACGACAGAACCTCATCGAGTTTGGGCTCGTTAGATTCGTCTTTACGAGTACTTTGTTCTTAGATGGTAACGGTAGGTGGTCATAAGAACTCCGTAATAGAACGACGCAACCCCGATGAGTTTGGTCTTATTTGTTTTGTGTTGACAAGACCTTTGCTCGCACAATAAAAGCTTGTACAAAAATGATTTTTTTTATAAAAACTTATTTCTGATTAGCAAATAATTCCAAAAATACAGCGCATTTAAATTCCGCATGACGTCACGATTAAGTACGATTTTCACTGTGACGTCAATCACCCCCTGTTCAAAACTTTGACGCTCTGTATCTTTGTGAATTTTCACTTTGATAAACCGATATGATAATCTAACTGGACTAAATCAAATATAATTTTTCAGACACAGTCCACAATTCCGCATCCCTATTGTAGAGGTCAAATACAAATGTTGAAACTGAGTATTATGTAGGTACTTCTACGTCTGTACCTCTCGAAATTTGTGCGTGTACGAACGCAGAAAAAGAAAACCGCGAGGTAACCCAAAACGAGCAAGTTTTTGGGAAAAATTGTCGGACGCCAAATTACTATTACGTGCTTCTTCGAGGGCTCCAACGCATAAGTGAATTTGAAGATTGTTACGATAAAAAGCAGAATTACTGTCTTTTTTTGTCATGGAAGATGTTAAGGGTCGTTACTCTAAATACACAATTTCAGAGTGAGTGTATTGTTCAAGGAATTTACCAACCTTAATTCAAAGATACCTACAACATACATTTAGGACATGCACTTAAGGCCGTACCTGAATTTTCCGGGGTCCAGTGCTGCCCCCATTCAAAATAAATCATTTCAAAGAAAACGGAGACATAATTTAAAGTGAGAATGTTAAGCTTTACTACGCACATTTGCGAAAAACGGCCACTTTTGGCAAATGTGCGTAGTAAAGCTTAACGTTTTCATTATAAAATGTAAACAGTAGTTCATAAAAACTTTGAAGGGTTATCTAGGACTTGGTAGTAGCAAAATTTTAAACTATGTCTTCATTTTCTTTGAAATGATTGATTTTAAATGGGGGCAGCACTGGACCCCGGAAAATTTAGGTACAGCCTTAAATAGATACCTTACATATTTATAGTAACCGCAAGTCAATGAATAAGTAAATTAACTTCTTCTTCACCTAGCGCGTTCTCGGTTACATCCTTAGCTGTGCTGCTTCGGAACCCGGGGTGCGCTTTCCCGCTTTTTCTTCTTTAAATATACCATCCATGCCAATGGTCACCCAAGGATGCCAAGGACCTTGCAAAGTAGGAAAGAAACAACCGAAACCGTTTAAATGATTTGGCTTAGTTTTACGACCGGCCGCCTGCCTGATGTCAACCCTCTTTGGGAATGCAGTTGTAGCACTAGATGTTGTGTTTAGTCCTTTAGTCGCCTCTTACGACATCCACAGGAAGATATGGATTCTAGGAAGCCACGTGGCAATAAGTGTCCTTTTCAGAAAGAAAATAGAGAAATTTATAATTTTATAGAGGTAAATAAAGACGTGGAGCCTTTTTTATTATGTTTGAAGTAAACCGATGATAAAACAAATATTGTAGTAAATAAAATAGTCAGCAAACACTTCCTTCGCCTCGAACGTGTTGAAACAAACATTTCCCCATATCTAACTTACTAAATCAAGATAGCAAATGTTGGTCAGGTTTTGCTGACGATTTGTTTCATACTGGTTAAGTTGAGCGGCGAGTGAATAAAGGCGTAGGTAGAATAAACTCCGTTTCTTCTTTTAATCTCGTCGAAAATTGCTTAAAAAAATATTTTCTTGATTATAAACTTCGCTTAGAATAGAATTAGATTAGTATGCAGAGAACTGATATCATATACTAGGTAATGTTATGACATGGTAATATTTATGATATCATTAGGTAATAATTCTGATATCAACTTAGCGATTGGCCCAAGAACATTTGTACAATATGCTGCAATTTGAATGTGATGATAACTGATATAGGATACGAGGGTTTTGTAAATAATAAGTATACTGCTGTCATAATAGCAAATAAAAATTGTGTTGAACACCCAATTCATCAGGGATTACAGAATCACTAATAAACTCTGATATAATAAAAAGAAAGAAAGAAACAGTTGCCAGTTTCCACAAAACGTGACCATTTTGCAATGTTTACGTTTTGTGGAAACTGGCAAGTTACCATGAAAATTAACTAGCGACCAATGTGAATTTATAATAAGGAAAGCTAAGTGAATAAAGGCGGAGCAGATGGGTTTCATATAACCAAAGAAAGTTGTGCGCGTTCAGTAAACTTATTAATAAAATTAAGTGAATGGGCCGAGCATTCTTAGAAGTTCTTGATCTTTTAGCCCTTCCTAAGTTGAATAAATTAATTTTTAATTTATCGAGCACGAGAATACCACCCTGGGTAAACAGAAGTAGCTAAGTGCGTGTTTTACTCAATTCACCGTTTTATACACAGGTTCTAACAAAATATACTGAATCTATTTTAAGGGTGAATTCAGTCCATGATAAATAAATAAATATTTACGGACCAATCACACTGATTGAGCTAGCCCCAAAGTAAAGATACTGAACAACTTGATCCAAGGAACATATACATATTTATCCAAATATGAAAAATTATTTCTGGCTTTCCATACAAACTGGGATCAGATTAGGTCCACCACTTGTACTATACTTCTTTGTGCAATAAAGTTTAAAATAAAATAAAAAATCAGCAGATTGGTCAATTTGTATGGGAAGCTAAAAATTATTTTTCTTATTTCGATATCTGTTTCTTGGGGGAAGTTGTTTAGTATCATGGACTGACTGAATCCAGTCTTAAAATAGTTTAATATATTTTGTTAGGTCCTGCCTGTATAAGTATAATATTTAATATACTTACGTACCTATACTATAAATCCAACAATCAACTCATTTCCTGTAGGTACCTATCGTTCAGCCGGTGCGCTGCTGAGGCGCAAATAATGGTGGTTCGAATGAATTATGATGTTAAATAATAGTCACAAATCACACAGGTGTAAAAAATTGCTAACCAATTGAAATTAATTGCGAAAATTGGCGGTCTAAGGAAATGTAGGTGCGGATAATGGTAGTCAAGGTGAAAGCAGGTGAAATTGAGGTTGGGTCCATGAAATAAGGTCTTACTATTGATATATTTTCCGACTTTCATTCTATATTGGTACAAACGGAGTTCTCACGTTTTAGTAAGGGTTTAAAAAAATTTGCTGTACGCATACTCTTTGTTAAAAAAGCGGCCAAGTGCGAGTCGGACTCGCCCATGAAGGGTTCCGTAGCAGCAAGTAATATAAAAGTTCTAAAGGTAAATTATTGTGGTTTACGACTTATGACTTAGGATTTAAAAAAAAACTACTAACTAGATCTCGTTCGAACCAATTTTCGGTGGAAGTTTGCATGGTGATGTACATCATATATTTTTTTTTGTTTTATCATTTTCTTATTTTAGAAGTTACAGGGGGGGGGTTTAGAAAAAAATTATATTTGAAACCTCAATATCATTTTTGAAGATCTATCCATAGATATCCCACGCGTATGGGTTTGATGAAAAAAAATATTTGAATTTCAGTTCTAAATATGGCAAACCCCCAAAATTTATTGTTTTTTTTCTATTTTTGGGTGAAAACCTTAATGCGGTTCACAGAATACACCTACTTACCAAGTTTCAATAGTATAGTTCTTATAGTTTAGGTAAAAAGTGGCTGTGACATAAGGACCGACAGACAGACAGGCAGACAGACATGACGAATCCATAAGGGTTCCGTTTTTTACCATTTGGCTACGGAACCCTAAAAACGCTGCTCCGTCCGTCCGTCTGCGGACTGTAGATCATATAGACTTCCTGTGTGCGTCGGACACGCACTTGGCTGATTTGTTTATATGGTGCATTACAAATTCAAACCTTAATATGTCAAAAACTGAATACAAGGTACGGAGAAGTTTGTTGCTTATTATTTACGACAGGCAAATTCCCGCTTGCGTCACGCTATGCAAATTTTATAGGGCAATATTCTATTTAATAATTTTTACCCCATCCCAGTGGCGGTGATAAAACCTGATTCGTAAATATTCATGCGAATCGACCAGCCTGAAGATGAACTTTACGGTTTACGACATTATGACTACAATACAATACAGACTGTAAATGTACTGCTTAGGTGCTTAGTCACTTTCTATACCTAAATGTGAGTGATTGTCGGTCAATCAACACATAGTTATGTAACTAAGCCCACTAATAGACGACCTCCGTGGCGTAATGGTTAACACGCTAGACCGCTAATCCGGAGGTTCTGGGTTCGATCCCCAGCCAGGGCAAGTTGGAAAATGACCTTTTTCAAATTGTCCTGGGTCTTGGGTGTTGATCTTTACATGTATATATCATAAAATATAATATCGTTGAGGTAGTATCGCACAACATAAGTTTAAAATATAAATTTGTCCCTATAAAAGTATTTATTAATATTATTATTTATTTTCGAAAGGAAAATACTGTGGTGTATTTTGGCGCAGTACTAGATGGTGGCACCTGGCGAGTGAGGTCAACCATGAGCTCTACGAAATGTACCTAGAGCCAAACATAGTCAGGTTTATCAAGATGGGACGCCTCTGATGGGCCGGTTGCGTTGAATAAACCGACCCATCAATTGACTGCTTAGGAGGACTATAATCCTTCATTCTGCCGCATTAAGGATGATAGAGCTCGTTGACAACAAATGCGGCTCACTGTGACCAAGTTAAAGTGGAGATGGGCTGGACACATGAGAAGAAGAGATGATGGTCGTTGGGCACGTTAGTCAGAGAAAAGTTGGGAAACCACTTGGCCGATGACATCTACAAAATATTAGGCAAGACCTGGTTGCGGACTGCAGAAGACCGGGTCAAATGGAAATACCATGAAGAGGCCTATACCCAACAATGGGTGTATAAAGGCTGAAATAGAAGAAGAAGTGAACTCCTAAACGGCTCCTAAAAAACAGTTAAGGTGCTTAAAATGACGAATTGACGAATAAAAAGACTAAGGACAGAAGAAGCTGGAGAGATTCGCCTCACCAGGCCAAGGCCACCGAGGCTGTAGTGCCTTAGATAACTAAGCCCACGAATTCGAATTGGATCAATGCTGGAATCCTGAAAAATATTCCGAAAATGTTTTCAACTGATTCATTTTGTTAGACTACTAAAAAATTAAAAAGTTGAAAATCAGTATTCGTCTCATAAGAAAAGTTGTTCATACTGACGGACTGTAGTCCGTCAGTAGTGTCGACATATTATGAGGAGCAATACAGTCCGTCAGTTATTTAACTCTGTATGACGATTTTGGTATTGTATAGAATAGAACGAGCAAAGGGTTAGTCTATTATTTTTCCGCTCCATTTTCCATCCTCTTTACGACTTATAGCGTTTGTGTAAATGATAGAAGCTTCTTAGCTCTGTGACTTAAAATAAAATAGTGATTAATTTTGTCAAAAGTGTGAAAGTAACAGTACATACCTAAATGAAACAATACCTATTATACTAAGCTAAAAACATCTTGAGAAAAATGTACACGTGCGGAATCAAATATTAGAATAATACTGTCTAGACTGACTGTTATTAGGTTTGTTTATTTAGTGCACTAGTTCTAAAACTTTCATTCAATTAACAAATATTTCTAGATCAAGTCTTTTCTAATCGCCCTCACTATTTTTTCATAAATTTATTAAATGTACAGACACGCGATTTTTACTGTTTTATTATATGTATAGATTTTTAATAAAGTTCAAGTCTATTTTATCACCATTGAATGAGAAAAATAACGAAGAGTTATATATCTTCTTCGTCTAAGCCCGTTACCGGTTGCATCCTCAGCTGTGCTGCTTCGGAGCCCGGGGTGCGCTTTCCTGCTTTTTGTTCTCCAAATATAACATGCATGTCAATGGTCACCCAAGGATGCCAAAGACCTTGCAAAATGGAGAAGAAATAGCCGGAACAGTTTAAATAATTTGGCTATAGTTTTACGACCGGCTGCCTACCTGGCATCAACCCACTTTGAGAATGTATTTGTGCGAAAAGTTTTACAAGCGGCCGCCGCCCGACGTTATCCCTCCTTGGAAATGCAATTGTAGTACGAGATGTTTGTGCTAAGTCCTTTGGTCGCCTCTTATGACATCCACAGGAAGATGGAGTGGTCCTCTTCTTACCCAGAACCACACGGGTAACGAAGAGTTATATATTATGCAATGATAACTTATTATGATTGGTAACTTGGATAAAACTTGGGTACCTTTAGGCAATTGTGACTGTGACTAGAGAACTTTTTATGTGCAACAGAGATTAATATGTTTAGCTTGTGAATGTTATGGTTTTTTGCTACGAAGGTTTGCTTATATACAATAGGGCAAAGAGAAAACATGTTTAAAGTAAAATCCAATCATTTTTAAAATAAAATCTGATACCGATGATATTCTGGAACGTCTGAAGATTTGCATGCTTAACATTTTTTGCCTTCGCGATCGCAAAAAACTTTATTTTACCGTTTCATTGAATTTTTACATTTTATACCGCCATTTTGAACTTTGTCACGTATTCTTCACGTGGCAATGCCCTAGGGGTACGTGTCCCCATATTTAGATTGAATTGTTTTTTTCTTGTATTTTCTTTACGGATTTAAATCAATAGTCGTACTTTATTTATTTCCAAAACTAACAAACACACAATTATCAAAATTAAATACCGAAAATGAATACCCTTTTTAACCGACTTCAAAAAAGGAGGAGGTTATCAATTCGACTGTATGTTTTTTTTTAATATATTTTTTTTATGTATTTTTTACGCGATATCTTGGCCAATTGTGAACCGCTTCTGATGTATCATTTTTTATTTGAAAGCCTTTACTACCAAATTGGTCCCATTTTAATTTGGTGAAGATTTTTTTGTTAAAAATTTAATTATTTACATTAAGTATATAAAACTGTTATGAGTTCGAAATGTGCGCCAGCCCTTGGGGCTCCAGAGACATCGCATCGATAAGGCGTGCATATAAATTTCTTAAACAACTGTCAGATAGTTCTTAGTGTATGTAGTATATGTGAGTAGTATATCTTAGTATAATAATAGTGTGTATTATTTGTATGTTGTTTATACAGGGTGGCCAAATAACAAGTATACACTTTAGTTTTGTAATTTTATTCTATGAAATATAAAATATATTAAGTATTCCTTGTTAAATATAGTATTTAGGGCCGGCAGTTACACATGGAAAATAATGTCAGACAAATGTCCAACTCTAGCAGCATCGCAGATGTGAACCCTTTTCATCGCGTTTTTCATCACATTTTCACACATTTCCTTATCTCAGTGACTGAGTCTCGAATATTTTGTTTTAAATGCTGAAGGTTTATTGGCCTGTTAGCGTAGACACGTCCCTTTAGATAGCCCCACAGAAAAAGTCAGGAGCTGTTAAATCAGGTGATCTTGGGGGCCAATCAATGTCACCGTTTCTCGAATTTAATCGACTGGAAAACATTTTTTTAATGTTTCAATTGTGGCTCGTGCCGTGTGACATGTGCCCCCGTCTTGTTGAAACCACATGTTTCCTAAGATTTGATTTGATTCGAGAAAAAATTGATAATCATCTCACGGTACCGATCTCCATTCACTGTAACAGCATCTTCAAAGAAATAAGGCCCAACTCAGAGTTTCCGCAATACATGATTGGGTTGAGTAAAACGTTTTAATAATTAAAATACGTTGTTCCGTCGTAAAACGCTCCATAATAAATTTGCCGTATCTACACAAAGCAATATTCATGCAACAACTGTAATAGTAATATGTATTATACAGGCAAATTTAAAGGAATGTTTGTGATTTTTTTCTATCGAGACAAAAATGCTTAATCGTGTTTTAGCTATTGTGGGTGACTGTAGAAAATCCTTAAGATTTTTATGTAAATTTTTTGAGGAATAAACTGTAGTAGTATAACAGTGATTTTTCAAAAACACGCACTGTATTGCAAATTGTGAACCCACGTCGCCTTAAGGTGAAGTGGTAGCATTAGTGGTGCCCTCATTTAAAATAAATTGTTTAAAACTAAATATGGTGATATTTAAAAATTTGGTTTGTATCAATGTCTAAAAAGACCTTTAACTATCGTCTAGTTTTAAAACTAGACGGACTATTAGTAATAATTTCAAAGGTTATTCATAAAATAGTTTGAAGGTCCCCCCTCCCAGAAAGTGCAATAAATATATGCGTATTATTTTAAATAATCGCAGTATTTACGTAGCAGATGAAAGTAAATAAAAATGGGAGGGATAAGCCCCATTGTATAAGTCCGGGATACAAAATAAAGTTAAGCTTTACTACGCACATTTGCCAAAAGTGGCCGTTTTTCGCAAATGTGCGTAGTAAAGCTTAACGTTCTCACTTTAAACTGTAAACAGTAGTTCATAAAATACTTTGAAGGGTTATCTAGGATTTGATAGTTGCAAAATTTTAAATAATGTCTCCGTTTTCTTTGAAATGATTTATTTAAAATGGGGGCAGCACTGGACCCCGGAAAATTTAGGTACGGCCTTAACATGATTCGCATTTTCGCCATTCTCTCGATCGACTTCTACGATCTGCGCGGGAAGAGAAGCAGCTGACACTTTCTAAGTTTTTTATTTTGTAATAAGTAAAAAAAATCTGAAACCAATAAAAGTTGAATATTCTGCAGATTTGAATACGTAAGTAAAGTTTCATATTAAGGGTTGCTACACTTATTCAGGCCGGCCTTCTCGGTACGGCAGTATTTGTCGAACGACAAAGCCGACCTAAATTAATTATATCCCCTTTTTTCCCGAACATTCATCTACAATCTACATACAGGGTGACTTTTTAAACACCAGCCAAATTTTTGGAGCAAGTTCAGTCCATAATACTGAACTACTTTCTATAAAAAAAGATCATATATATTCTATAGATGCACAGTTCCTTGCAAAATCAAACAAAATATTGTCCCCGTGTCAATACGTACATAGGTAGATGTATGCCAATTCAAGTATTGCGAAAAAAGTTCTAGTGTCATACAGTTTAATCTAATTTAAACCTTAAGTAAATGAGATAAGCGTGGAAATAAATCCGTATTAAGTTCCTTACATATTACCTTCTGGTTAGATGACTAGATAAGGTAATAAAATTTTATGACACTCAGAAAAATCAAAATGAAATATATTTAATAAATATCCAAAAAACTGTATTAGAAAATGAACCCTTATCTTTTACAATAAAGTACACATTCATTACAAAGAATAATTAGAGTTATATTCTATTTATCACTGAATGTGAAGCGGAATAAGGCATAATACTGTTTCATGCCTTGTTTTTCTAATCTATAAAAATGTTTTCTCCTCCTATACAATATACGTTCAGTTGAGCGCTGATTTGTATGGAGACAAATTTTTATTTTAGTTTTTCGTTAATTGTTTGTATGGAAAGTAGTTCAGTATAATGGACTGAACTAGCTTCAAAATTCGATTCAAGCTTCGATATTACCGCCCGGCTGTGCCGATTAATGCCGGTCCGAAGTGTGTAGCAACCCTTACCCGTACCAATTTTCGCGGTCGCGACAAGATTCTATCTAGTCTCATTGAAATTTCCACATTTTTTCATAGCGGTTACGTAAATCTTGCCGCGTAATCTGCACAACACAGTAACGTACTCCCAGGGGTACATATACCCACTTTGAGAATCCCTGTTCAGATTAAATGGCTTTCAACGTGGGGGTTGAATGACAAAGTGGCGCGAAAAACACAATCCTGTTAAGCCTTCATAACGTGTGTGTTAAAATAATTGCTACGCATAAATATTCGATGTTGATGATACCCCGAACACGTCCCACTTATACATTATACGAACAAATTACAATTTATATTGAATCTGATAGACTTTCAAAACACAAGGTACTGGAACATGTTTAGAGTTACAAATAGTATTGTAGAAATTTCTTTGTACACTTGCCGTGTGGTTCCCGTTAGAGTAGAATAGGACTATTCCAAGTGTTCCTGTGGATGTCATAGAAGGCGACTTAGGAAACACAAGCTAAACAAAGCATCAATGAGACCTCTTCAACCCGTCTGGAGAGCCCACGCTCTCCAGACGGGTCAGACAGAGGATTTGGGCCACTCTTTCCACAGAGAGTGGCCCAAATCCTCTGGCTGCTCTGGCTAAGTATAGCTCTGGTAATACAGGGAGGATCGTGCTCCTGCAGTGGGGACAAAAAAAGACCTGATGATGACGATGACACTTACTTCTTATTCTTAGTGCGTTCTCAGTTAGTTTGTAGACAGGGTGCACTTTTCGGCTTCTTCTCTTCAGTAATTACATGAAAAACCGTGCGAAGTGAAGAAGAAAAAGCCGGACCCAATAAAACGATTTGCGATTTATCAACCGGCAGCCTGCTTGACATGACCCTCTTTGAGAATGTATTTGTGTGAATCGCTGCTACAAGCTGAACAAAGCTTATAAACAAACATCAATGAGACCTCTCCCTCCATCCCGTCTGGCCAGCGTTGAGAGTGTAGGCCAAATCCTCTGACTGCTCTGGCTAATATATGGCTCTGATAATACAGAGAGGGACATGCTCCTGCAGTGGAGACTAAAATAAACCTGATGATGATATTGAATTTTAAGAGTTTGTGGTTGTTTGTCAAGAGTTCATCTCTATACAAACCTCTGGACCTCATTATACTCGTATATCTGATACGTCAATGAGGTCAGCTATAGAAAAACTTTTTTTTACCCGTGTTGGATTTTTCCCGAACAAATTGTTGACAACCACAGTCGTCGACAGACATTTGCGGTCTTTAAATCCCGGATTACCTAATATTTAACTTAAAAACAAACTTACTGTTTCTTTGAAGCTTAAAACTTTTATATCTGTAATTAAATTGAGATTATAAGAATCCTAAAGTTCACAGGCTGGTTAAGCCATTAGCCATCAAGACGAAGAAAAGGCACGAAAATATTTCTAAGTATCTAATTCTATGAAAGGCTTGACTAAGTTCATATTTAATTTTTGGAACCGGTATCTAGTTCTTTTTACCAATCTATACAGCATCGGTTAGTAACATTAGAGTTACTTATTTGTAATTATGGACTAGATACAAGGGAACAAAAATGTATTTGGGTATTGCATGAAATCAATTGGTGTTTCTCGTAGACTTTTGTATGCATCGACCTAGGCTTTCTTTTCTAATCAGCCCAAGTTTGTAAAAAAATATAGATTTTTGAAAACGTGACATTAAGTTATTTTGTACGTATATTTAGAAGGAATGCTGTTTTTTTGACAAAATTAAAAAAAAATAAGATTAAGTCCAACTGTTTTCCTTTAAAACAAAATTTAAATTATGTTTTGAAAATTTTTTCGTCTGTCCGTCTGTCCGACTGTCCGTCTGTCCGTCTTTCCGTCTGTCCGTCTGTCGGTCTGTCCGTCTGTCCATCTGTCCGTTTGTCTGTCCGTCTGTCTGTCCGTCTGTCACAGGGCTCTATCTCTTGAACCATAATAGCTAGACACTTGAAATTTTTACCGATTATGTATTACTGTGACCGCTATAACAGCAAATACTAAAAATAAGATAAAGTTAAAAATTAAAGCGGGTCGTCATACAAGTAACGTGTTTCTTCAGCGTTTTAAAACATTGTACGGTGGTACGGTACTCTTCATGTGCGAGTCCGACTCGCACTTGCCCGTTTATTTAACTATAAGTAGGTAACAAACATCTACTATAATATAACACTGAAACTCGAAGCTGAAAAAATTCAAGAAAATATTTTTGACATTACTATAAGTTACATACGGGTAAGTCACGTGAAAAATGAGCTACTGGTTTTAGTTAATACTACGTATATCCCCTATACATATTAAACATAGTATTTATGTAAATTAATTTTGTGGCAATCTTCACCCCACGTTTAATCGCATATTTATCTGCTGTGTCGTAGTGAAATTGCAAAATTGTTCCCAGCTAAGGAGATTAGCGCCAAGAAACTTCAGAGGGAATTAAATTTTGCTTTATCCAAACAAAGTGTTTATTACTCCATTAAGTATTATTTATTTATTTACCAATTTATGTACACGAAAAATGTATACAGAGATTACATAAAATAAAAGTTGAAACAAGGCAAGGCATAAAAAAAGTTATTAAAAATCGATAAAAATGTTTCGTCCTTCCATACAAATTCTGTTGGGCTGAGCGCTGATTTGTATGGGAGGACGAAAAATTTTTATCAATTTTTATTTTATTTTATAGAAAGTAGTTCAGTATCATGGACTGAACTTGCTCCAAAAATGTTGCCAGTTAATTAAAAGTAACCCTGTATATATACATATAAAATACATATGTCGTGCTAGTAACGGGCAACCTTACCCCAACCTAAGTTTTTTCTTTTCTCCCAGACCAGCATGGAAGATAGTATATTTACGAAAACAGAAAACAGTACCTTAATTTGTCATTGTTCATGGTTAGCTCGCCTACACACCTTCAGGGCAGAGTTTAGAGGGTGAGTTGTTTGTTACAAAGTTAGTCAGAGGGTGATTAAAGGAACTATTTTGATGACAGTGACATTTACGACAATTTAGTGTTAACAAAATAGTTGTGAAAATATATACATAACTAGCTTTTGCCGGCTTCGCCCGCGTATCTACGCGAAGCCGCGATTAGGGCGAAGCCGCGATTAGGGGTATGAAAAATAGATAGTAGCCGCTTCTCAGACCCACTGAATATGCATAAAAAAATTTGATTAAAATCGGTCAAGCCGTTTCGGACGAGTATGGTAACTAACATTGTGACACGAAAATTTTATATATAAGATAGGGATGTGAGCTGGTTTCAAAAAAAATTATTTTATTTTGTCCGTCCGTTATATTGTACAAAAAATTCACAAAACTACAGCCAGGCCTGTGTCACTCCCCGTTTAGGTATCGAAAATGTACCTACCTACATTATTACTATGCGCGCAGGCGGCCCCTCCGGATGGTAAATTCAGTTATACGAATCGTTTGTCCAGAGTAATAAGAATGAAATTGGCTTGCAATGGATGTCTAGGTATTTATACGAAAAGGTGCTGAGTTCTGACGTGAGCTAAATTAAACCATCGCTAGCCATATTGAGTAGATATTTCTTTGAATTTCTTTGCTGAGTGAGACTTCTGTACGTTAGTATTATTTATTCTGTGATACAGCGCGCGTCGAAGTTTCGAAATGAATTTAAATGCGCTGTATCTTTGTAATTAATGCTAATCATAAAAAAGAAAAAATACGTCGTAAGTAAACCTACAATATTTTTTAATAATCTACCTGATGAGCAAAAAGTATTTTTTAGTCCACATCCGTATTACTCGGCTACCAGTCTGTATACTTAGTACTCAAAGCTCCTTTTAGAAAAAAGTAGGTACTTACATATTTAACCATACATACATACCATAAAAGTTTTGATGTTGTGTGTTTGGACTCAAATTTCATTAAGCCTCAACCGCTGAAATTAGATTTGAACAAAACTTTGTAGACAACGTCTTTACTTTAAAGATCCCTTTTGCAATTAGATTCTAAACAAAGGATAATAAAAGTAAAGAGTAAAGGTGATTAAAATCGGTATTCGAAAAAGTCTGTAAGGTACTGATAACAAAAAAACAATTTATAAAAATTTTGTCGGTCTGCCTGTTTGTTTGGGCTAATTTCCGAAACGGCTGGTCCGTTTTTAACGCGAATCGCTTGCATAGCTAAAGGTATTCTTTAAACATTGGCTATATTGTTGAAAAGAAAAATTGGGATCCGTAAAAAAAATTCCTGACCTAAGTTCACGCGGGCATAGTACTAGTTTGGTAATAAAAAGATTGACGTAAATAGAACCTCCGCGTATTTCTAATTTGCGACTTCAAAAAAGGAGCTTAATCTGAAGATACATGTTTTAAAAAAAAATATGTTCCTCAATAATTCTCCGCTTTTTAACCGATTTAGAAAATTCTTTTTTACTTTATAGGATTTACATGCAACTTGGCCCCATTTTCACAGGTCAAGACCTGATATTGGAATTCTCCAGAAATTGAATGAACTCCTCAAATGCACACATGAATTGGCATGATGACTGAAAAATTATTTTAAGCTCATCGGTTAGATTAAAAAATATTGTGCACATATTTTTTCTTTTCTCTGAAAAATAATAAATAAATGACGAAGATACAGCGCATTTAAATTTCGCATGACGTCACGCCTTCGTACGATTTTTACACATCGGTGACGTCACAAGCCCCCACTCTGGAACTTAGATACTCTGTATCTTTGTGAATTTTTACTTTTTTGATAAACTGAAAAATACGGGTACATTATTTTTGGATAATCTAGCTAACGGACTTATTGGAATAATACTTTTTTCTGACCCAGTCGTCATTCCTATTGAATGCATATCATATTTGAGGAAGTAACTAGAGTTTGATTTTTATTTAGAAAGTTTGTTTTAGTGTAGTAGAACTGATGACGAAGAGCAGTAAAAATTTTGTTTAAAATTTATATTATTTTATAAATATTAATTTCATAAAACGGCTCACTAGGGGAGTTGTTCTGAGAATACTTTGAATGAAATAGAATACACTTTAGTTTAATTTGGCGAAAATATTAAGAACTTGTTCTTAGGAATCCAAATTATCTGATAAAGGTGAAGACTGTCAAGTGGCCATGAAAGACGCCCAGTCGACTTCTTGGAACAATAATACTGTGTTTTAATGTTCCAAGAAGTAGTCTTAAACGAATAAAAGTAGGTACTCTAAATCGTCTCGTAGGTCTTTTAATAATATTTTATTTGTTAGCTTACAAGATTTTTTTTATGTTACCTATAGGATGACAAACGAACAAGCGAGTCACCTTTTAAGTGATCACTGCTGCCCATGGACAACTGCAACACCAGGGGTGTAACAAGAGCGTTACCGGACTTTCAGGCACTCCCCAGAGGGAGAGGGGGAGGAGGGCTCCGGTTCTCTCACTCACCGAACGAAGCATAGAAGCGGTAAAGCTACTATATACTCAGACGTTGATTTTCAGTGTAAGTGTGGTACTTCCCCAGACGAGCCGGCCTGTTAATGCTACTAGCAAAACTGAGTTTTGTTTGCCGGTAGCGTGGCTCTACCATAACCAGATACGCTGATGATGATTTTATTATTTGATGAGTGATCATAAAAGTAAATAAATAGTATGGTGAAGTCCCACTTAGCTGTGACTTACAGAATAGGCTGTGGATTTAATAATCACTGGAAGATTTTAATGGATAAGAAGACATATATCCAGATTAACAAAAAGCATTTTCAAAAAGGCATGGGTACTCATCCATAAACACTTATATAGGTACCTTTTGTCATGTACCTTTACGTCATATTGTCCTTCCCTAAAAATCTCCCTATGTTTTTGCATGTGCTGATTTTTCAGTTATTCTGATAGCTAGTCTACAAGGCTTTTGTGCATCAAATAATAGGGCATTTTACTGTGTTTGTTTTTAGACAATATTTTATACAAAACCACAAAAAATACTAAAAGGAAATCATTTTCTGAAAACAGCATGAAAATTGGATATTTAATGCAGCAATTAGCATTTCAAATATTAGTATCAAGAAAAGTGGAAGCGTGGTGAGGTCATCTTGCTATCTCTGTCTCTAATGAGACGACCTCCGTGGCGTAATGGTTAACACGCTAGACCGCTAATTTGGAGGTTCTGAGTTCGATCCCCAGCCAGGGTAAGTAGGAAAATGGCCTTTTTCAAATTGTCCTGGGTCTTGGGTGTTTATCTATATATGTATTTATGTGTATATTATATAAATAGCTTCAGGAACTTTATCCTGTATTCATGCCGTGTTTCCCTAATCTCACCTACTACTGAACTAAGTTTTGTACGTAAGTAAATATAAAGTCTGGAATAGTGTCTAAATATAGCCCATTATTACGGGTGAGTTTATTGTTATTTTACCACATTTGTACAACTGGCTAGCAGGAAAAACAGAATTTAAGTTTCCCCCTGTCTAGACTGGACTTTCAGTTTGGAATTTGGCGAGTTAATGAACGAAATTTCTAAGGTTACATTTAACAACGAAATTTAACTTGCATCTTGTTAGCGTTTCACAGAGTCAGCTTGTTCCAGAAAGGTAAATAATTAAGCTCGTTAGTTTCTAAAGTAATGTTAATTAAAGATTCTAAAGTGAAAATCACAGACCCTGTTATTTAAGTTAAGTATTTCTTTTAATTAACCTTACTGTCCCACTGCTGTACAAAAGTCTTCCCATCTCCTTTCAAACATCTCGATTGTGTGCCAGTTCTAATTAAAGCAAATTATTTAAAAAAAAAAACATGTTTCTATTAGATTAGATATGATTTAAAGATGCCGTGTGGTGTCCGGTAGAGTAAAATAGGACCACTCGAAGTCTTCCCGTGGATATCGTAGCCTTCCCGTAGAAGGAAACACTTCCCGACTTAGGAAACACAAACTAAACAAAGCTTATAATTATAAACATCAATGAGACCTCTTCAACCTGTCTGGCCAGAGAGGATAGTGTAGGCAAAATTTTCTAGCTGCTCTGGCCAAGTATGGCTAAAAAAGACCTATAATGGTGATGATTTTGAAAAAAAAAATTCTTAAATTATGGGCTTGTATATATGTACTTGTAAAACTATATATACGATACGTATCTACAAATTGCTGTTCTTTTTAATAAATATTTAACACAAGTTCATAGGGCTAGTTTACGCGACGTGACTGCAATTAGTACTGAGAGCTTAGAGGGTTCTTATTTGCTTTGGAAAAACCCTGTCTGCAGCCTGATATGAAAGTATACAGTGAATTCATATTATTAAAAGGAGTCGTATACAAGAAACAGCTATTTACATTGTACGGAGGTACCGTAAACTTAGAATTTTTTTTACGTAACTACTAAATCTTAATTATATAAGCTGGAAAAAATTGCTTAGCGGCCTTATCGCTAAGTAATTTTTTCCAGGCAACCTCGCTCAAATACAAAAAGTGATGGGATATTAGGTAGTGTGGGGTGGGGTCAATATAATAAACATACTTACTTACAATAATTATTACAATATCTATTATTACATTCATATACCACAAAGAGATACATTACAAGCGCCCGTTATTTGATTTGAACAATCATCGTGCGGTGTTTTATTACCAAGGTGAATGTAAGGATGTTACACATCATTTGCACATTTGTGACTACTGTAAGGCTCACTCGTTATTTTTTTCCTATTCTACTCGATTGCATAAGTAACGGAAGTGGAAGACGCACTCTGCTCTCTACATCATTTGGGAGCAAGCCAAAGAATAAGTAGTACATACTTCCTCGTACCTGCAGTAATACATTAAGGTTTTCCATCTGGGATGTAAGTGCACTCCGGTATATCGCGATTAAATTATTTAATAAATTATTTAATTGATTGAATTAATTATTTAATTAAATAAAAAACTATTTCGGATGTAACTTGGAACGAAAATATAGTATATACCTACTTAGAGGTCTACTAAAACTATTATTCCTTGTAGTCGCAATTGCAACTTCAAGGAATAATTGTTATAGTATAACTAAAAGTTCTGCTTTTCTAAGAAGATTTCAATAATTTAAATCTCTACTTACTTTATCAAAATCTTCTTCTTCTTTTCTAAGATTTCAATAATGTGGAGATTTAAATCTCTACTTACTTTATTAAAATCTTCTTCTTCTTTTTTAAGATTTTAATAATGTAGGGATTTTAATCCCTACTTTATTAAAATCTTCTTCTTTTATAAGAATATTTTGATAATGTAGGGATATAAATCCCTACTTTATTAAAATTTTCTTCTGTTCTAAGAATATTTCAATAATGTAATAGGGATTTAAATCCCTACTTTATTAAAATTTCTTTTCTAAGATGATATAAATAATGTAGGGTTATCCCTATATTATTGAAATATTTTAATAAAAGTTGCTCCCTTATGGCTTGATAAGGTATCAGTTTGAACAAACGTTGAATACGGTTTTTAATTACACAGACTTACTGACTGTGACTACATATGAAACGCCGATCGAAAACCGTATTTCAATGAAATAGTTAATGAATGTATCCCAAGTAAACATTGTACTTAAATAAGTGGAAGCCGAATAAATACTTTAAGTAAAACAGTTTTTGTTTTTCCAATTATTGTTTTTGAATAATGTTACCAAAAATAAAGGGAATAGTTTTGACGTTCATTGAGCGTTTTCATCGAGAAATTTTTGAAAGTCTTCTTTCCTGGCTCCCTAGGGATCGTACTGTTTATAGAGGATGGCCCATTCTTCAGGAAGCTGTTCGATGATGGCTACGATCATAGTAGCAATAATCCTCTTCTGTTGTGAGTTGCATTTCGCGCAAGTTGCTTTCACGGCCTCGGGTACGATTGCTACAAAACGGAAAGAAAATGAATGAAATACACGTACATTATCGTCGCCATTATTTATGTCACGGAAGAAGACGACCTTCGTGGCGTAATGGTTAACACGATAGACCGCCACTCCGGGGGTTCTGGGTTTGATCGCCAGGGCAAGATGGAGCTGCCTTTTTCAAACTGTCCGGGGTCTTGGGTACTTATCTATTTATGTATTTATTATAAAATATTGCATCATTGAGTTTAGTATTTCCCATTATACAAGTTTATTGCAATTGTTCCCCTATATCAGCTAAACATTTGTATATGGAGACGTGAAAAAAAAACCACGGTAGTTGTATATACGAGTATAACGAAGTTGAAAGTAAAACTATCAGAGCTAAGAAGGGTTTACAAATTAAAGAGTATAGAGCGTCCACCAACTCTCACAGAAAAATTTCATACAAATTCAGTTGAAAATTAGACAGTTTATATATAGTTAATTATACTAAAATGATCTAGTATAGACTGTAGTTCGATTTATTACGGGTATGTCCCTTCCCGTTGTGTACATCCGAATACTTTGTCTTTTTAGTAGGTACCGTAAAAAAATAAATTTTATACTTTTGATAAAATTGGTGTTTGTGACTACAAAACAGCGAAAACGGCAAATAAAATGTTTTTCATGGACCTTTCTTTTTTAGTGCCGAGATAAAAAAACATGTTTACAAGTAATATCGTGCCGGGTTTATATCGATGGTTTTATTTCAATTACTTCCGCGTGTTATATTTTTTGTGGCTGGCAAACAAAATAACTTTATTAAACTTTTATCTGAGAACAGTGCGAAAAAGACAGAGTGGAGGAGGTTCTCACGTTTGCCTGTAGGTACAGTGTTGACTTATTAGATATATCTAAGCCAAATTTTTGTAAAGTAGCAAGTACAATGATTTTGACCAACTTTGCCTAAGGACCTCATAGCGAATACGAAAAAAAATTTTTATAAATGCGATCCTTATCGTATTATACAACGTGGAAAAGACATTAGCTTAAGATGATACATGGAGTCCAATGCTGCCCCATTTGAAATAAATTATTTGAAAGGAAACGGAGATATCATTTAAAATTTTGTTCTAGTAAGCCCCCTTCAAACTGTTTTATGAACGCATTTTTAAGCTTTATTTTGCATTTTTGCGGAAAACGGCCACTTTTGGCAAAAATGCAAACAAAAGCTTAACGTTCTCACTTTAAACTGTAAACAGTTAGAACAGTAAAACAGGCTTATTAGAATAAAATTTTTAATGATATCTCCGTTTCCTTTCTAATAATTTATTTCAAATGGGGGCAGCACTTGACTCCATGTATCATCATAATTAATAATATCACAGACTATCTAGACGACAACCATTATTATATTAGAGAGCGCTACAGTAGATTTACTTTGACGTCACATAGCCTATAACCGGACACTCAAGACAATTTCGACGGTACCTCAGAGTCAAAGTCAAAAGTTTTTATTTAATGTAGGATAAATATATCACTTATTGAAGGTCATTATTTTTAATTATTTTTAGTGCAAAAGCTACCGACTCATTGGTCAAGGTACTCGTATCATGTACATAGGTGTATCTTTGAAGATACGAAGGAACAGATTAACATACATACATACACAGCGACGAAACACATAACCCTCCTTTTGGCTGCACCGTAGTCGGGTTAAAATTAATAGTATGCTATGCCCTTACCTAGTACTACGAGTATTATACGTACGGGTAAAACATGCCTAGTAACACTATTTTATGGGATGAATAAGATTTTTACTAAGTTAATAATGGAGAAAATGCCTGCTGAAATGATAACATAACTTTGAAAAGCCACCTGTAATGAGATCCTTTATTGTACGAAAATAACGGAATAGGCGTTACTTGGAAAAGGTCTTCTTAATCCTTCATCTTCGACGTATTTTGGTATTAGGGGCATTTATAATCCAGTTAAATTTTGATATGAGCTTTTAGAAAATCTTGGATCAAGTTAAATATAGCTCCCTACTTATCCCTATTATTTCCATTATAGATTTATCCTGAAGGTTGTCTGTTAGAGAATGCTATTAGTATTAAGTTCGTCTTTTGTACTATTTATTGTTAGTAAATAAAGAAAGAAATACATAAATATCTTCACTTATTTGATGAAAATATCATATTATGTACCTTGTATGATTAGAATCAGAAAGTTTATTGATATATTCTCTGAAGATATCTTTAATATCTACAGGTAAGTATATTTATAATTTCATAATATAACCTAGGACTTACTAAAAATAAAACTTAAAATCAGTAGATTTCTTTGGCTGCATTTTTCTTGTGTGTTGTGGGGTGGCCATATGAGTTGTAACTTTTAAAATTTACTTACCTGCCTATAATTGTTGTACTTGCCTGATGTCATTAGATGGCAGTCATTATGCTAAATTGGATGCTAAGCAGCTAAAAAACAACATTAGTGTTGGCAAACAACACACGAAAATGAAAAAGAAATTGTCTTGTGCATCTCCCATCGCCAATCAGGCAGTGGACATTGCTAAGCAGGAGTCGTTTTTTGGCCATCAATTTTTTGCTGTTGACACTCTCCAGCTTTCATATGTGTTAGGTCGAGCAGCGACAAACGTCACAAAAGCCAGGAAAAATACGACCTTCATGTTAAGATTGGGAGCTGAAATACAAAGATAAAATAATGTAAAATAAACCGGCCAAGTGCGAGTTAAACTCGCGTGGAGAGGGTTCCGTACAATTGATTGAATTCTTATAGGATTTCCTGTAATCTAAAAGCAATGAACTATATTTTGTATTTTATTTAAAATTTTAGGCTCAGTAGTTTCGGAGTTCAGGGGGGGGGGGGATGGTCAATTTTCGTCTTCTTTCATGAATAAAATCAAAACTATTTATTTTAAAATAATAACAAAAATATATTTGAGATCTTCATAACGAGCCCTTTCATTTGATATATGACACAGTATGGTTTGCAAAACTTTTTTTTAAATTTCCTAATTTGTCCTCTGAAAATGTTATTTAAAAAAATATTTATTTACTTTGCTTGCACTTATGTGTTTGGGTCATAGGATTTCAACATTCTGTCAAATTTCACCTGATTCGGTCCAGTAGATTCGGAGCAAATTGGCTGTGACGGACGGACGGACAGACAGACGCACGAGTGATCCTATAACGGTTCCGTTTTTTCATTTTTTGTACGGAAACCTAAAAAGTAGCAGAATTTATTGTATTTCAAATGAGGAAACAAAGGCATTAAATACCTAAACTTCATTTGGTTAGAAATGAAAATAATTTGTTATTACAAAGGTATTGATTTATAAAGTGTATATTTTAATAAAAAGATATATCAAGATTTTTTACATTTATTTAAATAAGTACCTAACCAAATGGAGTATACACAAATATCTTTCATACAAAATAAGAAAATAAAATAAGAAGATAAAACACAAACAAAATTATGTTTGCTAGTTGCAATATCTAAGTAAAAACAAACACATAAAACTGTTTTCTGGGGGTTAAACAGAAGGGAGCTAACTAAATTAATTCTCCTTACGCCAACCAATATATAACAGAGCTTTTATTTATTTTACCGGGAAAATGGATTTAATTTGAATCAGTTTGTTTCCCATTGAATTCAATCTGTGTAAGTACAGAAGCTAAGAAACAAATGTAAACTACTTGTCTACTCTTCCAATATCTACATACATTAATCCCAAGTCAAAATCCAAGGAGCTTGAAATGTACCTTCTTATAGAGAGAATCTGACTTAAAACTCATCTTGTATCTCTTTTCCTCTTATCGCCATTTACTGTTGCAAGAATGAGACTTCGCCAGGTTACCTGTCAATACGACAAAATTATAATGTTGCAGCTTCCTAAAACAAAATTCAAATGACATTGACAGTTTAGGAGACTTCTCTATTTAGTAGCGTCATAGATGTACAAAACTGTGACCACTACGTTTTAAAACAGGCTATGCTTTTCAGACGTCATCGCGGAATCTTTAACCTAACCTCCAATATCTCTCACTAAATCAATCTTTGAAGTTTCACTACAGCTACAGCTAAACAAGATTCCTTCTTACCATATCAAGATATGCGATCTTTTTGAATAGACTGAAAGACTAACTAGAAAAGGCGTCTAGCAACTTTATTACAAATATATACCGTTAGTGTGCTATTTTAATCAAGGCGATGTTTGTGATGCAAAATCAAGCTCATGAAGATTGAAATCAATATTTGGAATCTTACCCGTAAGAGTTAGACAAAGAGAAAAAAAGTTGTCTTTCGAAAAATAGGTTTTTAAGAAAGGTACCTACTGCCTACCTTAATTATTGACGAATTAAATTAATTCATCTACAACGGTTTATGGTCGGCTTGAGGTCCTAGCTTAAAACACATTTTGAATCCAAACGACATAATACTTACTACACAACGTAATACTTTCAAGTTAAAATAAGCCGGTCAAGTGCAAGTTAAACTGGCGTGAGAGGGTTCCGTACTTATTTACTTTACTGAAATCTATAGGTAAATAACTATTTTGTATCTTTTTTTTTAAATTTTAGGCCCAGTTGTTTTGGAGATAAGAGGGAAATGGTCAAATTTCGCATATTTACTTAAATAACTTCAAAAATACCAATCTTAAATATGCTAAAAAAATATTTCTCCCATTATCTTCGAACTACTGGGCCTTAACTTTTGAAAAAAATACGAAAAATAGTTCTTTGCCTATAATATTCAGGAAAACTTTATGATAAGTACGGAACCGTCATCACGCGAGTTCAACACGCACTTGACCAGTTTATTTAATTTTATCCTGATTTTATAATATAAAAAAATATATCGTATACAAATGATAAAACAAACTGATCGGATTTTGTTAAGCAGGATGTCGTTTTTATAGTGTTTTTATACAAGTTTATTTGCTAGGCAAATTAAAAACACCCAGACTATCAAGAACGCCATCTTGAGATGAGTAGCTGAACTTCCGATACGACTTGATATGCGTAGCGCCATATATTATTTGTTAGAGAAAGCCGTGACATTCAAGCGTTATTCCCCAATAACTTTTAAACGGCTGAACCGATTTTCATCAAACAAAATTAAGAACCACTGCAAGGGAACTTGATTTCACGTTAGAAATTCGCATTGAAATCGGTCCATCCTTTCGAGCACTACGATGCCACAGGCAGACAGAAATACACTAGCGTCAAACTTATAACACCCCTCTTTTTTGTTAGGGGTTAATAAAATATAAGAAAGTATATCATTATCTTGAACTCCAAAAACTGGGCGGGCGTTAATAAAATTGACAGTCTGTCCGTAAGGACCTGTAGGTCAAATAGGTATATATAAAACTATATTTTTTATGTCTATAGCAAGGTATGTAAATCAATACTTCAAGGTACAATGTAATTTATTGGTAATGTCTTCCAATAAACTTTCGATCGTCCTATAAAAGATCCAGTAAAATCTAAAATCTGCAATTTTCGTGGAAATTTTCAACTTGCACGTGACTTGATTGGAAAACAGTTTTTGATGACGTCAAAACAACTTTGTACCCAATCTCCAAAATAGCGTTGTTTACAGATATTTTTAGATTATAATTAGAAACCATTCAAACTGTAAATACCATCAAATTCGTTCTAACAAAATACAAAGTAAATAAGTTGTAAAGTTTAAAAAGTCGGTATTAGACAGTTAAGGCCGTACCTGAATTTTCCGGGGTCCAGTGCTGCCCCCATTTAAAATAAATCATTTCAAAGAAAACGGAGACATTATTTAAAATTTTGCTACTATCAAAGCCTAGATAACCCATCAAAGTATTTTATGAACTACTGTTTACAGTTTAAAGTGAGAACGTTAAGCTTTACTACGCACATTTGCGAAAAACGGCCACTTTTGGCTAATGTGCGTAGTAAAGCTTAACGTTCTTATTATAAACTGTAAACAGTAGTTCATAAAACACTTTGAAGGATTATCTAGATTTTGGTAGTAGCAAAATTTTAATTAATGTCTCCGTTTTCTTTGAAATGATTTATTTTAAATGGGGGCAGCACTGGACCCCGGAAAATTTAGGTACGGCCTTAAAAAACAGTTATTAGTAACTACCAATATGATAAAAATAATTAACTTACAAGTTTGGTGACTTATTTATACTTATTATTGGTAAATTGTAATCAGCAGTAAAATAAACGTTTAACCCATGATGACGTACTCGTAGTGTAACTCTAAAGTATTCAGGAGGAATACTGTTTTTTCAGCCACACAAAGCTATTTTACGAGCAATAAAATCCCCGTTGAGTATAAAGAACATTTTCTGAAGTAAACTGGGCAGGCAGGGCAATTTTCAAAGAAAGGTTTTTTATTCTATCCACAATAATATAAAATGCACATATTAAAAAAAACAAAACAGTAAATTTAAAAAAAATAATGTTCATACGTAAATATCGCAAGCCTCATCTAGTTGCGCTTATTCCGTTCACAAGATAGACAGTATACACACACATTGGTACAATAATTTTATTATTGTATATAAGGACGATGCAGGCATGACAAACTACGAGTAGTTCCGCGCGTACAGCCAGCTCGGAACCAATATTATTTATTATTTACCTACTTTTTGTACTAAATGTAAATTTGTGTAAGTTGTCATTTTTCTAGCCTGTAGGTCTTGTGTCCCATTGCTGGGCAAAGACCTCATTAGTGATTTTTTGTGGATTCTTTTATGAGAATAAATGTCTTTAACCAGATAATAATACAGCTCTTAGGTATACTTACTTGTACACTTTATTCAGATTTTTCCCTTTAGATAATGATCTAAAGGGAAAAATCTGAATATATGATATATGAATTGGAAATATTTTTTTTAATTTACTTTGTAAACATATCATAAAAAAGGTTATTAGATCTTTCTAATAACCTTTTTTCTCTCTCTCTTATTTCTTCTTCTCGATTGTCCATCCTATTTCGTTCGAAAATAAAACAATATTTTGAAAAAAATAAGGAATGCGTTAAAATTGCTCTTTTGAGCACAAACCTTATTTACACATTTAAGTAGCAACCTTTTTTTTTCGTAAGGTATCTTAAAATTAAATAATACAATTTAAGATTATAACATAGTAATTTGTAAGCTATAATTTATAGAGAATTAGTATTAAACACTTACTATGGCTTCGTTCACTTAATTGTGCACATAAGATTTTGCTCCAACTTTATATACTAAGTGTTTGCATTCATTCAAATCAACCAGGTACTCGCTGACTTGATTCACCTTGACAAAAATGACAAAAAATGGGTCTGCAATATCAAGATTATTCACATACGTAAATACGTGCGAGTTTTGTTATTTATATGTATTTAGGCAGAAATTGTATGAAAATAGATTAACAAAAAATATTTATAAGGCAAGTGTGAAAGGAAGAGCGGGACAGGGACACAGGGTCGACCTCGGCGAACGTTCTGCGATCAGATTGCAGACGTTCTGAAAAAGGGAGAGGTAAGAAGTACCCGTAACCGAAGGGCATGTATGGAGAGGTTGATGAGTGTAGATGAAGCGAAAGAGGTCTGTCAAGATCGTAGGAAGTGGAGGTCCATAGTCTCTGCCTACCCCTGTAGGAAACAGGCGTGATAGTATGTATGTATGTATTTTACGCAGAAAATAATTTATAAAATGATTGTTATTTTAATACGCTATTTTACAACAAGTCAAATCAGATACTTTTTTCTTAACGTCAAAAACAAACATTTTGTATGGGATTTGTATGAAATATCGATTTATCGACGTCATAGTTCCTTGAAGTCAAATAGCGCTCTTAATATCCGTTCAGTAAAATACCCAATTCATGTCCTAAATAAAAATGCGGTTTTTTCAAAATACTTTTAGTTAAACGATGTTCCACGATTATTATAAAAAGTTATCTTAGATTCGCGTATTTATCTTAGATTACCGTTGCAATGTGTTTATTTGTCACACATTTCATACATTTCTTGATCTCCACCCGGCTTTCTATATGAATTCTATACATTGCGTAAACAATATTTCTACATTTCCTATATAGGCTAAGTATAATTGTTAGTTTAGTCTCTAATTTAAAAGTGTATTAATTTATTAGTATTGTCAAGGGGATAAGTATATGAAGTCCAGTTCTACCCCCATTTAAAATAAATTATTTGAAAGTAAACGGAGATATCATTTAAAATTTTGTTCTAGGAAGCCCTAGATAACCCTTCAATTTTTAACCCTTCATTATTTTATGAACTACACGTGAAGCTTTTCTTCGCACATTTGTCAAAAGTGGATGTAAGAAAGCTTCACCGTTTCCGTTTCCTTTCAAATAATTTATTTCAAATGGGCGCAGCAGACTTATAACCGCTAGTTAGTTATATTATGTTTAGTCTTAATATTGTGTTTTCATATTATTTAAGTGAATTTTACACAATTACTAACATGAAGTTGTACTTGTTTAAAATGTAAAATTATGGAAAATAAAGTCCCCACGTTGTAACGTATAATTTCGAAATTACTCTGAGCGTGGCCTGACACGCACTTGGTCCGTTGTTCTATTGTTAATAATTTAATAAAAGTTAAAGAAAACAGAGCGTATCGATAATATTATATTTATTGATAGATATTCTTTAGATATAACTGTTGATGTTGACGATGAACTTAAAGTAGGCGAAATTTACTTTTAAAATGTACCTTCTAAAGTGAAGGTAAACACCGCTAGTCAGGATTAGCATTCCTTTTTTTACCTTCACGCCTAAAAGTGACATGGGTCTTAATCGTATCGCCCTAAGTTCTTCCTACGCCGTTATAAAGACGTAAAGTATCACGTTTAAAAAACTAACTAACTTTTTCTTACTTTTATTGTGTATCCTAAAACAAAGGTATTACCTACCTTAGTTTTACCTACCTTAGGAGAAGGCAGAAGAGGTGTCTTCTGCCTTCTCCTTATCCCACTGTTATGTGGGGTCGACATAGCATGTCCGTTTTTTAACCGATTACGGCGAAGCCAAAAGTAGGGTTATGTGTTTCGTTCGCCGCTATGTAGGTATGTTAAGGCCGTACCTAAATTTTTCGGGGTCCAGTGCTGCCCCCATTTTAAATAAATCATTTAAAAGAAAACGGAGACATCATTTCAAATTTTGCTACTACCAAGTCCTAGATAACCCTTCAAAGTATTTTATGAATTACTGTTTACAGTTTATAATGAGAACGTTAAGCTTTACTACGCACATTAGCCAAAAGTGGCCGTTTTTCGCAAATGTGCGTAGTAAAGCTTAACTTTCTCACTTTAAACTGTACCTAAACAGTAGTTCATAAAATACTTTGAAGGGCACTTGGTAGTAGCAAAATTTTAAATAATGTCTCCGTTTTCTTTGAAATGATTTATTTCAAACTAGCGGCCCGCCCCGGCTTCGCACGGGTATGTATTATACATATAAACCTTTCTCATGCATTACTTTATCTATTAAAAAAAACCGCATCAAAATCCGTTGCGTAGTTTTAAAGATCTAAGCATACATAGGGACAGACAGCGGGAAGCGACTTTGTTTTATACTATGTAGTGATGGGGGCAGCACTGGACCCCAGAAAATTCAGGTACGGCCTTAACCCGTTCCTTCGTATCTCCAAAAGTTCAAAGATATCCATGATACCTGGACAAATGAGATAGGAATCTTCTTGGCTGTCCGCTGGTTAAAGGCTATGTGACGTCACAGAAAATCCCCTGTGACGCCCTCTATAGGCAATAAATTAATAAATTAAAAAATAAAATAAATCGGATCATACTGACTGGGGCATCGATTAAAAGGGTTTCTAAAGAACTCTTTAAAAATATATACATTATTGAGTCTTTCTCCCGGCTGTGCTTGCATTAAAACGATACACGGAGTCCAGTGCTGCCCCCATTTGACATAAATTATTTTTAAGAAAACGGACATATCATTTAAAATTTTAATCTACTAAAACCTAGATAACCCTTCAAACTATTTGTGAACCAAAAGTGGCCGATTTTCGCAAAAATGCAAACTAAAGCTTAAAACAGTGGTTCATAAAATAGTTTGAAGGGTTATCTAGGTTTTAGTAGCTTAAAATTATAAATTATATCTCCGTTTCCTTACAAATAATTTATTTAAAATGGGTGCAGCACTGGACTCCGTAAACGTACTTTTCAGTAAGATTTTTGCTGTAGTCGGGGTTTTTAAAACTATATCTTATTACATCTCGTTTTATCCTTTGTTATATTGTCCATTACTCCCTTCTTGCCCATACCTTCCTTTACGCATTCCCTCCACCTTGGTCTCCCTCTATTTCGATGTCCCCTAACTTGCAAATTTAAAAACCCGTCTTGTAATCTAACTTTCCTCTCTCCTCTTAACATGTCCATACCAGCCCAACCTAAATCCTTCCTTTAGCGAATCAGTGCTTTGTTTACGTAAAATTGTGAGAATTTTAACAAACAAGTGTATTGAGAAGATAATAAGGGTATTAGGCACTTGTGGAACAAATTTTCAACAAATAGGTGCAATTACGTCGTACGAGTATACTTCGCAACACAACATCGACTTTCACGGTCGCGGCCTAATAAATAAAATAACGATATTTTGTGTTTATCATAAACTAGCAGTCCACCCCGGCTTCGCCCGTGGTACACACATAGCCCATGTCACTCGGGAATAGTGTAGCTTTCCAACGGTGAAAGAATTTTTTAAATCGGCCCAGTACTTTTTGAGCCTATTCATTACAAACATACAAACATACAAAAATAGGTACAAATCTTTCCTCTTTATAATATTACTAGCTTTTTCCCGCGGCTTCGCTCGCGTATCCCACGGGAACATTACTTTTTTCCGGGATGAAAGGTACCCTATGTTACTTCTAGTACCTCCCAGGATATGTGTACAAAGTTTCATGATGATTCGTCAAGTAGTTTTTGCGTGAAAAGGTAACAAACATCCACGCTTTCACATTTATAATATTAAGTAAGGATAGTATAGATAAACATATTTGTTTGTATTTGAATGTCAAAGCTTGGTTTTATTTCACGGGTGGTAGTTATATCAAATCCGCATCATTCCTTTGACATTCATGAACTAGATACTTGCAGCCGTATGAGATTGTTGGGCAAATTCTGCTGATATTGGAATACTCTGCGATTTCACAACGGCGTTTACATTTGACACATGAAAAAAGAAAGTGTACGATTCAGATAAATTTTGAGAAAATATTATAAAGATTTAGTAAGCTAATAATACTTTAAATGTTTGGTGTTTTTTTTTGGTGTAAGCTTGCGTTTAGAAAAAAGGAAATAAATACCTACAATAGAGATTAAACTAACTACAAACTAAACCTAAAAATATAACCTAATCTAATTGATATGTTGTATATCTGGGGGCACGGCAGTGCCCCCGCCAAGTCGAGCGCGAAGCTAACTGCCGTACCATCCTTTACTGGAACCATTTCGCCGCATTTTCAGGCCCATATTTGAGAACCTCTGGATAAGACCAGAACGCAGAAATTTTCGTCATCCAGTAAGCTATAATCACATACTTAAAATCCAAAATTTCAAGTCTGTAAGTCATTTAGTTTCAAAGTTAAGCGAAAACAAAGTTTCGCATTTATGACACTCACTCACTCATGATCATCAGAATTAGTACTTCCCATAAACTCAGAGAGCTGAAATTTGGTACAGAGTTAGGGTTTAATGGCCACATAAAGGGAAAACTATAAAAACTAGGATAATCGAAGATCTGGAGTACTGGTGACCCTGATTAGAAAACACAAGAGCCCAACCGAACTATTAGAGATCGACATACCGCCTTTACAAAAAATATTCAACTTGGTGGGCCGCTTCATTTGATGTCAAAAATCGAAGGTCTGAAGTATCTGATGAAGAACCCTCAGCTGGTCTCAGCTGTATTAGAGATATGGCCCCTTCTACTATAGGTATATAAAAAAATCGACTATCATTGCAAAAATCTAGCGTAGTGGGACACATCTTCTAATTTAATCTAGCCTATAGAGTCCCACTGCTGGGCGAATGCCTCCCCTTCTGCTTTTAATACGCATATAAATAAAATTAAAGGAAAACTCTGGATAAGACTAGACTGGCTTTTATACTTATACTTACAAGTTTACAAGAAGAACTAGTCGAACGATTAACTTTATTCTACTCGAACATTACACAAATTAAATAAATAAATTACACTAAAATATTAATTTCGGTCAAAATTTGGTCAAAATATAATCATTGGACTAAGAGTGGCGGAAAAACTTTGTCAAATAAGAAAATCTAATAAAATAAATCAATATGCCCACGTTTCTACAAAAAGGGAAATCCCACCAAAAACATTCTGTAAAAAACTAGCCAAGTATCAATGGAGCTGCTTGTTTATCTCTTAAAAGTAATGAAATCTAGACAAAGTCGAGCCAAGTCTAAGGTTCCTTACTGCGATTTCATTATTATTATAGTTAATGTTGTGTGACTTGGCCGTTGAAGGGTACACAAGGGTACAAAACCAGGTGCTCCATGACACCATTGCACCAATCTGATTTGACGCTCCAAAAAGAAGAGAGCAGAAGTCAGCATTGTCAATGCTGAATGCATGTGTTGCACAATCAACAACAGCCTAAAATGAGACAACAGCGTCCAATTACCAATACCTATAGCAATACCAATAGGCTATTATCTCGGTTAATGCCTATGGTTTTAAGTATTTAATATCAACTGTGACCTTTGTTCGAGGAGACCATTCGTCCTGTATTGACAACTTTTTTACAAATGTACCTTCTGAAAGCCCTACAGGACGAGTGGATGATAATAGACTGGCTGATGGCCATTTCGGTATATTCTGTGAGTTGGTCTTGACACGTATATGTAGTCAGAAAAAAAAAAAAAAACTCAAAGATCTTTCATCAGGAAAAATGTTGATAAGTTTAGAAAAAAAGTTATCGAAACCGACTGGAAAGCTTTAGGAATAAAGAGCTTTCTAAATAAGCTCAAAACCATTATCAATGAGTGTTTCAAAAAAGTCAGAAAAAAGGTAAACCTACTAAAAACCCATGGTACTAAGTGGATAACCAAAGGCATTAAGGTTGCAAGTAAAACAAAACGCTTTCTTAATACTATTAATAGAACTAATTCTGATGAAACTGTTGTTAGCTACAGAAATAAATATGTTAATCTTTATAGGAAAGTTATAAGAAATGCAAAAAGAACTGCAACACAAAAGGAAATAGAAATGGCAAGGGATAGTAAAGGAATATGGAATGTCGTAAACAGACATCGAAATAAATCCCGAAGGCCTCCAAGTCATCACCCTTTTAAATTAAAGATAAATAACAAAATCATTCAGGAACAGACTGAAATTGCTAATATTTTTCGCATGTTTTTAATCACAGTGCTGATACTGTCAATTCAAATAAAGAAAAGGCTAAAAATATTCTAAAGAGTAGTGTAAATGGTAATTTTGAGGCAATCAGCTCTTGGCCAGAAGTCGCCTCTTCAGAAGTAACTAAAACAGTTAAATCAATGCCTAATAAGAAGTCCTGTGGCTATGACGATGTTCTGATAAAGATTTTTAAAGAAAACATTGACATCCTAGATGATCCTCTTTCGCATTTTTTCAATATATGTTTTTCTGAAGGTATTTTCCCTGACCAATTAAAATTGGCCAAGGTAATTCATAAAAAGGGATCCAAATTGGATCCACTAAACTTTAGAGCTGTCTCTGTACTTACAGCGCTTTCAAAAATTTTAGAAATACTGAATAAAAACCGCCTACTTAGTCATATTATAGCAAATAAAATTCTAAATTACGAACAATACGGATTTCAAAAATCTGTAGGTACGGCTGATGCTATAGAAAATTTGATTAATGACGTCCTTACAAAATTAAATAACAAACAAAAGGTTGCAGGATTGTTTCTGGATCTGAGTGATGCATTTGATACTGTCGACCAAGAATCACTTACTAGCAAACTTCATTATTATGGTGTTAGAGACAAGGCATTAAGGTTCATTGAATCTTATCTGGACAATAAAAGACAATTCGTTGAAATAAAAGTTAACGAAGAAGGTTTCGAAAAAGTTCATAAATCTAAAATCACATTTATTAAAAGGGGCGTCCCTCAAGGATCCATATTGGGTCCTATATTTTTTATTATCTTTGTCAATGACCTTATAAATCACATGCACAAAATTGACTCTTCCATAAATCTGGTACTTTATGCGGATGATACGAATGCTGTTATCTCTGCAACGAATATCGAAGAACTTAATGACAAGATTAATCGCACAATTGCTGCCTTTGAAGAATGGTTTGAAGCAAATAATTTAAAACTCAACCCTAGTAAAACTTTAGCAGTTCTCTTTAAGACTACCGCTAGTAGCAGTGACAGCTTGGAGGTGCTGATGCAAGATAAAAAGTTCGAAATTGTTCATACCGTAAAATTTCTTGGCGTCCATATTGACTCCCTCCTGAACTGGAAATCTGAACTGGCTACTATTGACAACTCACTGAGCTCAGCTTGTTGCGCTCTTCGAAGTTTAAGAGATGTTTCCACGGTAAAACAACTAAAGCGTGTATATTATTGAGTCAAAGTTACGTTACAGTATAAAACTTTGGGGTAATAGCTATGGGTATAATTTGACCAAGGCATTCACACTACAGAAAAGGGCTATCCGCACCATTGCAGGCATTCCACAATATGTGTCATGTAGAGATTTTTTCAAGGAGTATTCTATTCTAAGGCTTCTCGTAGCGGAAAGAAAGATACTTTGCAAGATCCTGGGACCAGTGAGAGGAGTGGATGGTGTATGGAGGATTAGGAGCAATTCCGAAATACAAGATCTAGTGGACGAGCCTAACATTATGGGCGATGCTAAAGCGCACCGCCTTCGATGGCTCGGACACGTCGAAAGAATGGAGGAGGATCGGGGAGTGAAGAGAGCATACCAGGGCCGGCCGATCGGTCGCAGGCCGGTGGGCCGTCCCAGGTATCGCTGAAGCGACGTGGTGATGGCGGACCTGCGCGAGCTGCAAGTTGGGGACAACTGGCGAGAGCTAGCGCGGGACCGGGAGCGCTGGCGTGCTCTTGTGCTGGAGGCCAAGACTCACTTTGGGTCGCTGAGCCAGGATAGTAATAGTAGTATTCTATTCTGACTGTCCCTAGCCTGTATATCCTGGTTGTTCTTTCCGACTTTGTCAAGAAATTGCCCTTCTTAGAATCGGAAGAGGACAGGCTTAATAGGGAAAGTACGAGAAGACATGACTTCCCTAATGGCATCCATCCTAAATTAGATATTGTAAAACACGGAGCACAGTACCAAGCCATTCAATTATTTAACAGGTTACCAAGAGAACTAAAAAACATACGCAGTCATCTAGTGTTTAAGTCCAAGCTGCGTGATCTTCTGTTGGAAAAGTGCTGCTATACCATTGACCAATTTTAGGTACATTATGAATATTGTGAAATGTACTGGGTGGCGCAAAAGTAAAGACCCTATTTGGTTCAGCTATAACATTTTTTCTAAATTAGAAAACTAGATTTAGGTTTTTTTAAATGTATATTTGTGCCATTAAATTTCGTACCATTAGGATTTAAAGATGATGTCTTTTAAATGGTGACCTCCAGAGTTGATACACATTTGAGCCCTATTTATGACATTTTGCATAACTTGCCGTAACACTTCCTGCGATATGTTCGTTATTTCTTGACGAATGTTTTCTTTTAGAGCTGCGAGAGTCTGTGGCTTGTTCACATACACCCGAGATTTCAAAAAACCCCAAAGAAAGAAGTCTGGACTGGTCAGATCGGGTGATCTTGCAGGCCAAGGCAAATCGCCAAAACGAGAGATAACTCGGCCTGGAAAAGCGTCCCTCACTAAGTCCATAGTGTCGCGCGCTGTGTGTGCCGTAGCGCCGTCTTGTTGAAACCAGATGTGCTCCAGCCCCAATTCGTCCAAACTGGGTATCAAAAACTCTCGTAACATGGTTCTGTAGCGTTCTCCAGTGACAGTTATCGCATTGCCTCCAGCGTCTTCGAAAAAATAGGGTCCGATCACTCTGTCAACACAGATGCCACACCATACAGTAACTTTTAGTGGGTGTAGAGGTGTTTCTTGAATAATGCGCGGATTATCAGTGCCCCAGAACCGAGTATTCTGCTTATTGACATGCCCTGAGAGATGGAAATGCGCTTCGTCACTCATAACCAATTTTGAAGGAAAATCATCCTCTTCAAGGTTGAGGTTTATGACGCGCTGGCAGTAATCTAGACGAGCTCGGTGGTCAGCAGGCAGCAGCTGATGAGTCATTTGAGTTTTATACGGGAACATCTTTAAGTCTTTCACCAAAATACGCTGCAGGGTCCGTCTGGAAATGCCCAATTGCGTGGCACGTCGCCTCGTTGATGTTTCTGGACACTCTTCCACATCTTCGCGCACAGCATCGATATTTTCAGCTGAACGGCCTGTTCTTGGTCTCCCAGACTTAGGTTTATCCAATGTTGAGCCAGTTGCTTCAAGGCGTGTGGCAAAGCGTCGAATTGTGCGACCAATCGGTGCCGGACGGTGGTGAAATTCACGTTGTGTTCTTATCACTGATGAATTATTCCGTAAGAACATTGACACAATTATTCCACGTTCTTGGGGAGTAAAACGGTCCATGTTTATTTTCAGTGTATTTTACATTTGTTCACTACACAATTTTCAACAACAGAATGACAGAAAATGTCATATAAAAAAAATAAAAGTATTTTCTTTAGTGCCAGTACTTTTGCGCCACCCAGTATAAGCACTTGACTTAATTTTTAATTTAACACTGACAATTTTATATCTTTTTACTTTTATTTTCTAATTTTTAATTTGTGATCTTATTTTATTTTTTATTTTATGTTCTTATGTTTTTATTTTTGTATAGTTATATTATTTTCTAACACAATGTACATTGTTTAAGAAATAAATAAATGAAATAAATAAATGAAATAACAAACATAGGTAGTTACAACAGATATAACATTACGTCACATTACGTGTAAACAAAATTGACTTGTACCCACTAACGTATTAAGAATGTTCAACGGCCAAGTCACACAACATTAACTATAATAATAAAGAAATCGCAGTAAGGAACCTTAGACTTGGCACGACTTTATCTAGATTTCATTACTTTTAAGCAATGACCTGTGTATGGAAGGTCATTGCTTTTAAGAGATAAACAAGCAGCTCCATCGAGATTTGGCTAGTTTTTCGGGTCTCGTACCCAAAGGGTGCAAACGGGACCCTATTTTTATTTTATTTTTATTTTATTTTAAAGGCACACAAACAGATTACAGACAATACAGAGCAAAATAAAAACACATACAGAACAAAAACTGGTCAATAATCCACTACAGTGTACACAGCATGACAATGTAAATAAAAAAGCAAGTAAGATATTACAATTTCTTTTTTTTCACAAAATATAACAGTGTAGGTAAGTAAGTTTATATTAATGATTTTCATTAAGCTAACAAATTCAATGAAGCAAAGAGAGATCTTTTGAATTGAGGCAAACTTGGATTAAAAATGTCAAGATCGGTCACATCACAGGGCTCTATCTCTTGAACCGTAATAGCTAGACACTTGAAATTTTCACCAATTATGTATTACTTTACGGCTATAACAACAAATACTAAAAATAAAATAAAGATAAAAATTAAAGAGGGTCGTCATATAAAAAACGTGTTTTTTTCACCGTTTTTAACTTGGTCTTTATAATGGCATTAACTAGATACTTGAATTTTTCACCAATTATGTATTACTATGACCACAATAACAACAAATACTAAAAATAAAATAAAGTTAAAAATTAAAGGGGGTCGTCATACAAGAAACGTGTTTCTTCAGCGTTTTAAAACATTGTACGGTGGTACGGAACCCTTCATGTACGAGTCCGACTCGCACTTGCCCGTTTATTTACAGAATGTTTTTGGTGGGATAATATATGTTGTATTTTCTTATATATGAATATTTATTTATTTTTTGTTTTTATGTTTATATAAATAGATTTTAAGATTTTAGGTTAGTTATATAGATATGCCATTTTTTTGTGTACGTTCTGACCGTCACCCATTTCAAAAGTACCTATGTCTCCTTTTAAAATTTCGGTTGACTAGAAGAGAACCCTACCCTAGGGCTGCCTTTGTGCAAGTCGTTTCTTTCTTTTTATCATTTCAATCTCGTACTTGTATGTGATTGTTGTGCAATTAAGATATTAAGGCCATATCTGAATTTTCCGGGGTCCAGTGCTGCCCCCATTTAAAATAAATCATTTCAAAGAAAACAGAGACATCATTTAACATTTTGCAACTACCAAGTCCAAGATAACCCTTCAAACTATTTTATGAACTACTGTTCAGTTTCAAGTGAGAACTTTAAGCTTTACTACGCACATTTGCAAAAACGGCCACTTTTGGCAAATGTGCGTGGTAAAGCTAAACGTTCTCATTATAAACTGTAAACAGTAGTTCATAAAATACTTTGAAGGGTTATCTAGGACTTGGTAGTAGCAAAATTTTAAATGATGTCTCCGTTTTCTTTGAAATGATTTATTTAAAATGGGGGCAGCACTGGACCCCGGAAAATTTAGGTACGGCCTTAAAATATATATTAGGTCCTTACATATGAAATTGCCGTTCAGTATCAAAAAAGTGAAACAAGTTTTTTTTAGTGAAATTATTATTTAATCAATCGAAGTATGCGCCGTTGTTATCGATACACTTCCGCCATTTTATAGGCAGATCATTGATACCTTTGGAAAAAAAATCCTGGGAGCGAGAGTCTATGAACTGTTTGAAGGCGGTTTTGACTGCCTCATCAGATTTGAAATTTTTTCCTTGTAAAAAGTTATCCAAATTTTGAAAAAAGTGGTAATCGGTTGGGGCAAGATCTGGAGAGTATGGTGGGTGACGCAGAGGTTCCAGTCGCAGCTCCTCTAACTTGGCGATCGTTTGATGTGCAGTGTGTGGTCTAGCGTTATCCTGAAGGAGCAGTGGGCTAGAGCAATTCATCAGTGTCGGTTGTTTAATGGCGAGCTTTTCCATCATTGTTTGCAATTGTTGGCAATACAAGTCTGCAGTAATCGTCTGGCCTAATCTCAAGAAGCTGTAGTGGATAACACCAGCACTGGTCCACCAAACACTAACCAGAATCTTCTTTTTGGTCAGTTTTCGCTTAGGGCAAGGTTTTGCCGGTTCTCCAGGGTCAAGCCATTGTGATGATCGCTTCCGATTGTCGTACAGGATCCATTTCTCATCACAAGTCACGATACGGTTCAAAATCCCCTCATTATTGTGGCGATTAAGCAAAGAAACGCAGCAAGCAACGCGTGTTTGTTGGTTTGCTTCAGTCAATTCGTGCGGTACCCACTTTTCGAGTTTTTTAATTTTTCCGATTTGGTGCAAGTGGATAAGTATCGTTTTGTCACTTACGCCGAAGGCTGCTGCTAATTCAGAAGTGGTTTGAGATGGATCCGCTTCCACTATCGCCTTCAATTCTTCGTTATTCACTCGAGTATCAGTTCGTCCACGAGGCTCATTGTGTAAATCGAAATTTCCAGAACGGAAACGTTGAAACCAAAAACGCACCGTTCGTTCGTTAGCGGTGCCTCGTCCTTACACGTCGTTAATTCTTCGAGTCGTTTCTGCAGCACTGGTGCCACGCTGGAACTCGTATTCGTAAATACCGCGAATTTTCAATTTGTCCATAGTTGTTGTTATAGCAATGTTGAAACTCAAACAAATGATGTTAAAACAAATGAAATACGAATTTTAAAACAATATTTTTCTGGCTTTATTTCGAAATAAATTTGAATTTGGAATTCGTAATGAAACGCAAGATATTTGATTTTAAAGTTGCCAGTATTGAAAATCGGCAATTTCATATGTAAGGACCTAATATATTGCCACACTTTTCTTTAATAATTTATATATAAAGACCTATGAACGTTTACTTAAAATATACTTACTTGTTACTAAATAACTTGTAGATCAATTATTTTAACAAGCATATTTGTCAGACTAACTAATTCCCTCATTTTTTATTTTTATAATAACGAGTTCCGGAAACAAACAATTTTGTTTCATTTTTACAACACATTCATACTATCATACTATAGAGTTTCAGAGTAAAATCAATGACAAAAATATTTAAAAGTAAGTAGGTACAAATACTCATAATATTAAAAGTATATGTAATAATATATATTACCATATTTTAATTAATAACCCTCCAATATCATTCTATTAGGTACTTCCTTAAGGATTTTTTTTTTTTTACTTTATTGTTATAAAGAGATGACGTCTCCTATAAGTACATGTAAATGCCTATTAGGCTTGAAACTACGTCGAGCGGACGCTCCGGACGGGTTCAGTCCGTCTCTGTCACTACCAAACACTACGTGCGACTGAGACACGTGAACCGCGACGGTTTCAGCTATCTCTATCGCATGTAGGGTTTGTGACAGAGACGGACTGAACCAGTCGTCGCGGGCGTCCGCTTGACGTAGTTTTAAGCCTATGCTTCTTATAGTCTTCTTTAGTTTGATTCTTCTTTACTTCTCTCTATAGTTTAATGCCCATTGTTGTGTTATGTTTCTTAAGGTGAAGATAAAGACAAATGGCCTTGAAGTGTGAAATAAATTGTTAACTCGTAAATATGGTGATAATTTCCATATTGCTCTTCGTCATGCACTAGACAGCCCTTTAAATTATTTTATGAACTGCCGTTGAAACTATTATTGGAGATCCGTCTAGCTTTAAAACTTGCCGTGGCCACTTTTGGCGGAGGCATGTTTTAAAGCTAGATGGACTTATGTAAATACTTTCAACGGTGGTTTATAAAATAATTTAAAGGGCTATCTGGTGCATGACGAAGAGCAATATGGCAATTATCTCCATATTTACGAGTTAACAATTTATTTCAAATGAGGGCGCCACTTCAAGGCCATTTGTCCATACTTCACCTTAAAAATAAACAATTTCTTGAATTCAATATGTATTTAAGTGAGACAGCAAAGCGGTGGTGGCTAAGCGGTTTAAGCGCTGGCTGTGCGTTTGTGAGGCACGAGTTCAACTTGTACCTCTGAGTTTGTACTCGTGTACGGTCATTTTCAACTACCACCACTTCCTTCCGGTGAAGGAAAAACATTGAGTACACTAGTTCACTAATGTGTTATAATTACTATTGCCACTGGAAGATGGCAGTCATTGAGCTACCTACGTCAGATGCCTTTAATGAACTATCTGCTGCCTTAAAACATTTTATATGATGTTAACCTGACACTGCCCACCGTGTGGTTCCGGGTCAGAATAGGACCACTCCATCTTTCCTGTGGATGTCGTAAGAGGTGACTAAAGGAAAAATAGCACTTAAGCCTGATTTACATTGATACAGTAGCTGGCGCTAGCATCACTGAATGCCGGCGCTGGATCAGCACTGTATCAATGTAAACATGTTTTAAATCAGTCCAGTATCCACTACTGGATTGTAATAGACCAGCCGCCTATTTTTCGATCCAGTGACCGTCCCCCGCACGCCGCGCAGCCCGTGCCAGTGGCACTGGATCCGTATAAACACTACGCGCCAGTGAACGTTAGTCGCAGGCGCCTAATCGTACAGTAACCACGTGTTTCATTTGTCCTACAATCAACACATCGAAAATGTCGTTTGTGCAATTATATAGACAGGAAGAGTGCTTATGGAATTTAAAATCACAAAATTACCGTAACAAAAATATGCGGTCTACTGCATTGCAGAATATTTGTACTGCCATGAATATTGAGGGGTTTACTGTAGATGACGTTAAGGCTAAAATAAAATCCTTGAGATGCACTTATTACCTAGAATGCGATAAAATAAAAAAATCATCAAGTCATGTTTTCAATTTCCTTCTAATCTGTGAAACACAATTTTTTAATTAAGAATGCAAACGTGGAGTCGCCGCAACAGAGTAGAAATGACTACTGGACGCGTGTAAACGACACGATCCAGTACCAGTGCCAGTGCGGCGCAGGAATCCAGTGATGCTAGCGTCAGCTACTGTATCAATGTAAATCAGCCTTTAAAGCTCGTGCTACAATAGCCAAGGAGGGTTGACGTCAGGCAATTTGGCTATAGTTTTACGACCGGCCGCCTGGTCGTAAAACTATAGCAAAATCATTTAAATTTTTTTGACTATTTCTTCTCCAATTTGCTAGATTTTTGGCATCCTTGGGTGACCATTGATATTCATATTATAATAAAAAGAGGGAAAGCGCACCCAGGTTTCCGAAGCAGCATAGCTGAGGATGCATCGGAAAACGCGTTCAGATGCCCAAATAATTCTGAAGAGACCGAAACAGGTAGAAATCTGAAGGTGCAAGGTCAGGGCTATAAGGCGGATGCATTACCACCTCCCAATTGAACTCTCTTAAGTGGTGGCTGAAGATGTGTGTGGTCTAGCGTTATCGTCATGAAAGACCACACTCTTTCTTTTGATAAATAAAAGCTCACAATGAACAATGCCCTTTCAATCCCACCATACCTTATTGCGAGTTAACCCGGGTTTTGTCGCAGTCTGTGAAGCCTGCCCGACCTTTGACCACGACTTTTTTCGGACGTTAGGACTTTTCATCACTAGTCATCAATCTCTTCAAAAACGGTTCAGTATCATTACGTCTCAATAAAGAATCGCAACTTAGTACACGGTCCATTAAGTAGTGAACTCGTGTGGCACCCAAATATCTAGCTTTTTGTATACCCAGCTTTTGTAGTCAGTTCCCAGTTCTTCAGCTATATCGTAACGTAAACTGATACGCCGATCTTACTCCACTTTTTAAAAAATGGCGTCTATTTTATCCGTTATAGGGCTGCCATAGCGAGGTGCATCTTTGACAACAAAATTCTCGGATTGAAAACGCTTATTCTGATAGCGCAAGTCGCAATAAACGTCACAAATTATTTTCGCGGCTTGAATTGCATTTTTTTCAAAGATATTAGACCAAATAAGGTATATTATTACTCTTTGTTTTTTTTTGTAAAAAAACGTTTTACATGAATCGAATTTCTTTATTAGATTTACTCATTTTGAAAAAAAAAATCAAATGAAAAATAGCTGGAATCCCTCTGGAAACCCATTGGAAACCCTTGCTGGAAACATGCTAGAAACAACATTTTACTTATTTTTTTTTTTTTTGAAATGTAACCTTTTTTGAGGACATTCCTCAAAACCAGTCAGATACAAATACTACAGCCAAAGAGATTTTATTAGTAAGTTTATACATACCAAAGAGCAAGAAAGGAGGTACCTTCCCTAAATACATACTATAAGCGAAAACAATTTTTCTCCGACTTTATAATAACAAACTCGACTTATCGAGTTTGTAACTAAACTAACTAGTTAGTAGTTTGTAACTATTACTTCTTAAAGTAATAAGGAAAAATCATTTTGAAATAGGTATTATATATTATTTTGAAACAAAATCTCTATTTTTTACTTGGTAAGTGTACATGACACATATTTTCTCGCTCGCTTTAGGTAGAGGAAATGGAATCTCATTTGTCGGAGGAATTCTTTGCGTTCATCCATATTCATTAAATTTTACATCAACTCATAAGGCCACCCTTTTATGTCATGAAACTCAGGTCGAATAAAATAAAGGCAGAATAAAGAGCATGAAATATCAATTTATTTATATTCTGCCATGCATATTCGCTTAACATTCAGTGGTAATCAATTCATCATTTGATATTGTAGGTATAAGTATGATATGTAAAGCTAATTTGTCTGTTATTCTTTACATTCTCTATTTTGGTTTTAAGGTGAAGATAAAGACAAATGGCCTTGAAGTGTGAAATAAATTGTTAACTCGTAAATATGGTGATAATTTCCATATTGCTCTTCGTCATGCACTAGATAGCCCTTTAAATTATTTTATGAACTGCCGTTGAAACTATTATTGGTGATCCGTCTAGCTTTAAAACTTGCCGTGGCCATTTTTAGCGGAGGCAAGTTTTAAAGCTAGACGGACTAATGTAAATACTTACAACGGTGGTTTATAAAATAATTTAAAGGGCTATCTAGTGCATGACGAAGAGCAATATGGAAATTATCTCCATATTTACGAGTTAACAATTTATTTCAAATGAGGGCGCCACTTCAAGGCCATTTGCCCATACCTTCACCTTAAAGGTTCTGTAGTAAACAAGGAACCCTTATAGTTTCGCCATGGCTGTCTGTCTGTCTGCGGTTTTACTCAGATACCATTAGTACTAAAAAGCTGTAATTTGGCATGGGTACCTATACTAATAATCACGCCGACGAAGTGGTAAAACAAAATCTTGAAAACAAATATGTTTTTAGGGTAGCTCCCATACATGTAAAGAGGGATTTTTTTTCTCAATTAACCCATGGTCTGGGATGTCGTTAAATAAGTCTTTCTAAATATTGTGACTTTGGCAATATCATTTTTTGATTAACGAAATTAAAAGGAAAGCTATCAGAGCTAAGTAGGGTTTTCAAATTAAAAAATTACCTATAAGTAGTCGACCAACTTGTAACAACAACAAATGTACTCGGAAAAGGTTAGGAAATTTTCCTCTTCAAATTTAATTTGAAAATAAGTTAGACAGTTATTACAAGTAGGTACTGACTACAGTAGACAGTTATTACAAGTACTGAACGGTTTTTTCATAAATACATACGTTTGAATTAGAAAGAGTAGGTATACTATACCTATTGGTCGTATTGCTAAAGCTACAGCTTAAATTTTCAGCAGAAATAAGTATTTACATTTTACCTTAGCATTTTATCACGGAACGTTATACGGTTCAGACAATTTCAACCAAGAATATAATCATAAAGAAGGTTTATTTTATGATTATATTTTGAATCATAAAATCAGGCCTCATACGCGCTTGAGCAAAATCTTCAAAATTGATCCATTAGCATATACAGCAGGGGTGGAGATGCAGTGATCTGTTTTAAACAATTATATTCCATATGTAATGTTATTGAATGCATATTCAAATAAATAAATAGATAATGACAAATCATACTGATTGAGCTAGCCCATGGCTAGCCCCAAAGTAAAAAACTTGTATTATGGGATAATAACTTAACGATACTCTATTGTATAATACATACATACCTATATATATATAGATAAACACAAAAGACCAAGGACAATTTGAAATAGGGAAATAGGCCAATTTACAACTTTCCCTGGCTGGGAATCGAACCCAGAAACTCCGGATTGGCGGACTAGCGTGTTGACCATTACACCACGGAGGGCGTCAAAGTACATGTACACTGCTTTTCTTAGTGAAAAATCCTTTACATAGTTTATGATTCACGACGAGGGTCATTGTTAAGGCACTACTAGTGCACTCACCTTTTCCCCACTGGTGGGTGTAATAGGAACTTCGTGGATGAACGGGCTAATCTAGTTACTTACTCCCATCAGTGTAAATTGTTTAATTTAATGTATCTGTCATGAAATAATACTTAGTTAATATTTTAACTCACGGATGAATTGCAAGTTGCAGCTGTATATCACGGAACAAAGATAGGGGAAAATGGGGTAATGGGAGTCAGCGGGCAATGGCAATCACCCACATATCTACAAAACCGCAAACACTATAGTGACGAATATACGGTCGCCCCATCACGCTCTTGAACCCTTGCTGTCGGAGTAAGTCGCTCGCGCCAGTATGGCTGCCACAGCGGGAATGAAAGAAGTTTTTTTTTTGCGCGGCGTCGATGTAATTTTTCAACCACTGAAAATAAACGGTAAGTGGCACATTTGTTGAACTATTTGCTTGTAATTTTTATACATGTTTAGCCGGACATTCAAAAGTATGATGCGAAACCTAAATCATATGTGTAACTAATGTGTATTTTCCTATAATTTTTTTTCCCCATTTTGTTGTTGTGGGTAATGAGAGTCAAATGACCACCAGTACTCTCTAAAACTGAAACCGAGGAAATCACTGCAAAATAGTGTATATACACTATCTTTGTTAAAACTTTGGTAAATAAATGATTTGTTTTGATTTGATTTATTTCGCAGCTATAAGTATATCACTTGATATATTTATAGCTGCGAAATAGTGAATTTTCACTGTTTCAGTTTTAGAGAGTACCCACAAATTAATATGCATCTAGATTATATAACTTAAATAATTTATACTGTATTTATTGTTTAGATGCCGAAAGTACGAGTATGAGTAAGAACTATCAATAGTCAAGTCTGCCAAAAGTTATGTCTGCGATTTATATTAGATTTTCTTTGACTTTAATTGCCATTTGCTTTGACCACAACTGACCTCACCTCGGTGCAATGAGAGTCAAATCTGTTTTTTGTTTCAACTTCTGTATTTTCCAAAGTTGATTACCAAAGTAATTACTGTTGATCATTTTCGCTTAAGTGACTCCCATTACCCCATTTTACTATTGAGTAATAAAAGAACAGCTCAACCCACTTTAACTGCTGGAGAGCATTTTACTTCGAGCAAATTACCTATTATTATTTTATTTATATAAACTCACACTAAGTTTATAAAAATAATAATTAGAAATTAAATAAAGTCATTACCACTATTATTGACCTTACTAGAGCGCGCAATGTTTCACAAGCACTAACGTTACGAACCTTCCCAGTTTAGATAACAATTTTAGGGTTCCGTACCCAAAGGGTCGTCCATTTGTCCGTCTATCAATGGGTCCTATCCATCGTGAAACCGAATAGGTGGTTAAAATTTTTACAGGATTTCTATTAACACTATAGTTACTCGTATGATAAAATGGGAAGGTGTATTATGGCTTTTAAAATTTTGAGTTGAAACTCTCAATTCTGTGTGAAACTCATGCGACTAGTACAAATAAGTTTCTCTACTACTTTTACTTGTTATTTACTTAAATTCGTTAAATTTTTATTTATCCTATATTGCTTTTGAATTTGTCGCGCTTCGACCACATGATTTATGTAACTGTTGTGTCTAACTCCTACTTAAAATGTTAGACCCAATAGAAAAGGTTCGTGCTTAGTCCCGTTTACATACATAAAATATAAGTTTGTACCCTGTTAGTGTTCCAGTGTTTCTACCAAGCTGATTTGGCATACCGCGTCGTCCACAATTTGCATTAGTTCGGCCATATTACAACTCGAGAGACTCAGACTGCGCTAACAAAATTCTATCAAAAATTCTTGTTTTCACTTCCGTTTCATTACATAGTTTGAGTCCGTATCCTGTTAGTGTTTAAGTGTTTCAGCCAAGCTGATTTGGCATGCCGCCTTGGGATCTGAGTCCGCCATTTGCAATGTTCAGTCATATTACAGCTCGAGAGACTTTCAGACTGCCCCATCAAAATTCTTTTATAAATTCTTGTTTTCGCTTCCGTGTCATTCCATAGTTTGAGTCCGTATCCTGTTAGTGTTCGAGTGTATCAGCCAAGCTGATTTGGCATGCCACCTCGGGATCTGAGTCCGCAATTTGCATTGGTTCAGCCTTATTACAGCTCGAGAGAATCTCAGGCCGCGCCAACCTCTCATTATTGGAAAGCTGCCTTGAGATTTTGTTCAGTATTCAATTCAAAATTCAAAATATCTTTATTATCATAGGATATTTATAATATCTCTTAATAATAGTCACTTTGTTTTGTTTTGCACAAATGTTGACGTCAAATCGTTACTTAAAGCTAAGTTTACGCCGCTTCCTAGGCGCAAGTGCAGAAGAAGCGGCAACAAACTGCACTGCACGTTTTCTCCAAAGACGTCAACTAACAAACTAAAAACTTTAAAATTAGTTATATAGATGGACAGAGATTACATTGTTTATTATGTCATAATTAAATTGAATTATAAGAATTACGAAATTTAAAATAATGTCAATTTGTAAATTTAGTATGTACCAATGTACCTAAATTATGACATGTCTAAGTATACAAACCTTTAAGAGGGACCCGCGCGAAGCTCAAGCCAGACCTTTTTGTCTTTAAGATAGTCATCGGTCCTATAATAAGCCTTCTCACAAAGTACTTTCTTTACATAAGCTTTGAATTTTCTGTCTGGCATATCAAGGACCGATTCTGACAATTTATTATAAAAAAGTATACACTTCCCCATAAAAGACTTACTGACTGTATTCAGCCTGTAATACGGGCTAACTAAGTCATTCTTATTACGTAAATTTCTATCTGTAAAATCACTTACTTTATTGAACATGGAAATATTTTTCCTTACATACATTATATTTTCAAATATGAATTGTGATGCAAAAGTAAGTATACCTATTTCCTTGAATAATTCCCTCAGTGAGTCTCTCGATCCTAAACCGTAAATAGCACGAATTGCTCTTTTTTGTAAAAGAAAAATAGTCTGAATGTCGGCTGCACTCCCCCATAGAAGTATCCCGTAAGACATTAGACTGTGAAAGTAACTAAAGTACACTTGTCTAGCAGTTGCTACATCTGTCAATTGTCTTATTCTCCTAACAGCGTAAGCCGCAGAGCTAAGCCTATTAGAAAGTTTAGTTATATGAGCGCCCCATTGAAGTTTCGAATCAATTGTGATTCCTAAAAAGGTAGTACTCTCAACCAGATCGAGTTTCTGACCATTAATTAGTATGTCAACGCAGGCTTGATTCACATTAGGAAGAGAGAATCGAATGCATTGGGTCTTGTTCGCATTTAACATGAGGTTATTGGCCGAAAACCAATCAAAGATTAAAGATAAGGTGCTGTTCACCGCGCTAGCATCACTGTTATGTCGATCTATTTTAAATATTAGCGAGGTGTCATCAGCAAACAGCACCATGTCAGCCTCTTTCTCAACCATGTAAGGCAAGTCATTGACATAAACTAAGAAAAGGAACGGTCCTAGAATTGAACCTTGGGGTACGCCCATTTTCACATTAGACCCATGTGATTTTACGCCGTTTATATCAACAGTTTGAAGCCTATCTGTTAAGTAAGATTCTATTAATTTAATTGACTTATCATCAAAACCGTATTGACGAAATTTGAGCAAAAGTGTTGGATGATCAACGCAATCAAATGCTTTAGAAAGATCGCAAAATGATCCAATTGCATCATTTCTGTTTTCCCACGCGTAGTAGATATTAGTAATAAGTGCTACTCCTGCATCGGTGGTCGATTTTCCAGCAGTAAAGCCGTATTGTTAGCTATGGAAAAGATTATTGGTCTTAAAATGAAGTAGCATTTGATTGAGCATTATCTTTTCGAACACCTTACTCAAAACTGGCAGAATAGAGATAGGTCTGTAGTTGCCAGGGTCTGTTTTTTCTCCTTTTTTGAATAAGGGGATTAGTTTACTACATTTCATTAAGTTAGGGAATATGCCTTCATCAATACATTCGTTAAATATAAAAGCTAAATCGGCAGCAATTATGTGTATAATATGACTTACTACGGCTACTGACATGCCCCAGTGATCTTCTGATTTTTTTTAATTTAACTGTTTAAAAGCATCTATTATATCGCTAGGGCTAACATGCTTAAAATCAAATTTAGAATCACAAGGGCTAACATTACTCTTAAGCAAAGCCTCAGCACGCTGGGCGCTAGAACTCACATTAGAAGTGAGTTCCAAAGGAATGTTAGTAAAATAATCATCAAATATATTTACTATTTCTTCAGTTTTTGAAGTATTTTTACCACTACATTTGATTCGGCAAATATTTTCTTTGGTTTTATTTTTACCTGTTTCCTTATTTATGATACTCCATGTTTCTTTAATTTTATTAGGAGCATTATTTATTTTTTTGCTAATCCTATTCGACTTGGCTCGTCTACAAACTTTTTTAAATATTTTAGAATATTTTCTAACATATTCTATAAAAGAAGGATTAAAGTTATATTGTTTTTGGGCATATAGATCATATAACCTGTTTCTACTTATGTAGATGCCGGTAGTAGCCCATTCACTAAACTGTGATTTACTATGAACTACTACTCTTTTTTGTTTCAATGTTTTAGAATACTCAGAGGAAACAGTACTAAATAGTTTATTATAATGGTCGTCAGGATTATTTCCTGTATATACCACTGATAATAATTTGTTATCTAAATTATTTTTAAGTTTTTTTATGTTTTTAGAAGTAATCGGTCTACACAAGATCTTATCTTTTCTCAAATTACTGGTGGACTCTTTGACAAAAGCTACATATACACCAGAATGATCAGAAGGCAATTTATTAATAACAGATTTATCACAATATTGAATATTACTAAAAATATTATCAAGACATGTGCCAGATGTAGCTGTAATTCTGGTTGGCTCAAAAAATAAGTTTTCTAATCCATAACACTTAAAAAGATTTAGGAATTGTGTGCTCTTTGGATTATGTACTAAAATATCAACATTAAAATCACCGCAAATAATTAAATTCTTTTTACTAGTTGAACAGGACTTAAGAACCTGGTCCATTGCTTTTAATAACAAAAAAGCTTTGGGCTCTCCACTCAAAGAATATTACTATCGGTCCTCCGCTATCCTTATTTTTAGCAAATAAAAATATCTTATCTTATTCATCCGTCCGTCTGTCAGCGGACTGTTTTCATGAACCATACCTTCCAAGATTTTTACGACATATTATATGTCTTCCCGCAACGCTCGTCGCATCTGCATATAAGTATTTTTTCCGCTAACAGTAAATATTTTTTTTAAATAAACAATACGTAATATGTAAATATGAAAATGAAAAATCGAATCATAAAAACTTTCGCTCACCAGCTGGCCGTTTCTTTCGTATTAGACAAAAACTTACACTTCTACTTTCGACCTTAACTCGTGCTCTTTTTTTTGTGTGCTCGAGATGTAATGACAACTCATATGTATTGTAATGGCGTCGCATCGGCTTATCTTTGCCTATCAAGTCCTCGGGGTCAACTGCTCGGCAAATAAGGTAGGGTCACGCAAAACTTTTCCTCGAGCCCTTATCGTGTTGCCTCTAATTAAGTGGCTCTTAGGATCCCGATGCCTTGATGATCAACCTTCCGGAGGAGAAATGACGTCAGTATGGACGTACGACAATAAACAACGATTTCTAATCAAACTGGACTTGCTATATACATTATACATTGTTACTTGAAAACGCTCTTGGTCTTGGCTTGGTAGTTCATTATCTTACACCTAATTGCGATAATACCTCTGGACTTATATGGATGTTGTACTGCCGATACATAGTATAAACTATTATCGGACTAAAGGCCCATTTAGACGACACCACTTTCTGGCACATTCAAGTTCAAAAATTGAATAGGTACAATAAATTGTAATTGCAATACGTCATAAAATGGCACACGCACGTGCAATACAGTGGTTAGATGAGGCAAAACTTGAAAAGAATTATCGCCTGGCAATAATGGTATTAGTATAAATGCAAGAAATTATTTCAAGCATTTCAAGTCTCGCATTTAATAATTGCATTTTATTATGCAATCATTTTAACTATAATATGTCATAGTGTTAATTTTAACTATAGTGTAAACAGATGCTTTCAATTCTTGAAGGTCAATTATTGAGTTTCAATAGCAGTATGTACAATAATTTGTTAAGGCCCATTAAGACGATGCCACATTCAAGTTCAATAATTAAACTTAATTTGCGGCATCATCAACTGTTTACACCAATATAAATTTAACAACAAAACTTGTACAATAGATTCAAGAATGGTACGTGTTGTTTAAACCATGCAAGTCATTTATTGCTTCAATAAAATTGTATGCAACAGGCAAATCCACTTGCACCGTTAAGTGGGCCTACGTTGTACGTAGAAATATTGTAGAACATTAATTAGATTTTTTATTTATTTTTATTGTTTATTAGCGATAGGAGTGCGTTTGACCTCTATCTAGCCTGATGGGAAGCTAAGATGAGGTCTTAGGTGTATCACGCAGACTCAAAAAATGCCTATTCACTCTTGCCTTGAAATCCCTAAATCATATGTATGGGGAAACATCAACGCAGGGAGGGAGTTCCACACCTTAGCGGTTCGCACAATGAAGGAGGAGGCGAATCGAGAGGTACGATGAGGAGGAATATCGACCACAAACGAATTTTGGGTGTTTTTACCGGCAACTAGGTGTTAAATGCCACCACGACATGACGCAGTCGCCAATATATGGAGCTTAGCTAGGCTGGCCGGCAAATGTATGTATTGTAGTCTGTGTGTGTGTGTATGTGCGTGACAGGTAAGTACAAAGAAATTTCTAAGGGAAAGCTTGTATAAAATAAAACCGTAAAGTACGGAACTTTTTGCGTTGGCAAAATGTTCAAAAACATCCTCATATCTATAGTTTTGGTAGAGTTTTACAATATAGGTCAATGCGACGACTAACGGATCTGATAAGGCAAGGCACCCAGCAGCGTGACGCAAGTTTATTGCCAGCTACTTAGTCTCCCGAAGATTTATAGAGTTTACATGCTAAGGCATCGCGTCAGTCAAGCATTAAATCGCTTTCCCGGTACTTTTCCGACTTTTCTGATTCCGTGCGGTCAAGTCAGGTTTTATTTCAAGACTGGTAAAAAGATTTAATCCGATAATATAATATTGTTTTAGAACAATTTAATGACTGTCATCGTTGCGAATTAAAAAGTCTTTCGTAGTTACGTAATAAGACCAATAAAACATAGGATGAACAGAAAAAAAACTACGGAATGAAAGCTCGGATGTCCTAGCCGTTTGCCTTTCCGTAAAATAAATCCTTTTTTTTAATTCTTTTTCACAGGTACCTAGGTAGTGGGCTTTTTGTTTTATTCATATATTGAAGTCTCATAGCGTGTATATTTGTCCGTACAAAGTACAAATATTTAAACTCCAGGGGTGTTTTTGAAGCAGTTTTCAATAAATGAAGTGCATTGCTTCGAGATGTACGAGTATATAATTCAATGCCGGCCTCCGTGGCGTATTGGTAACCAATTAACCATGCTAGTCCGCCACCCGGAGGTACTGGGTTCGATCCCCAGCCAGGACAAGTTGGACAATGCCCTTTTTTAATTTGTTTTGTGTGTTTATCGATATATTTATTATAAAATATAATATCGTAGAGTTAGTTACACAAGTTTAAAACTTACTTTGGGGCTTGCTCAATAAGTGTAATTTGTCCTTATTTAAAAAAAAGGCACTAAGGCGCGACGAGCCACTATATCAATACAAACTCAATCGTATTATAATAATTATTAACCAAACTCCCTCATGTATAGACTACAAATATTACCGTATAGTAAGTACCTAGTTTTACTACACTGTTAAAAATTATGTAATATTACATGCGAAAAATTAGGTACATTTATACCTGTAAAATTCCCGACAAATCTGGGAAATATAAATTTTACATAATTTTGCCATTTTTACATATTTTTCCGTTCCAAGATTTTTCGGGAATTTTACAGGTTTATGTAATTTTTTGCATGTAAAATTACATAATTTTTAACAGTGTACCCTTTAGTAGATTTTCGGGAAAATCTCTGTCTATACTTGTATATCGTAGAATCGTAAAATTAGTAACTGTTCCTAGACCGGAACTAAAATTTGCGATTGCGTTTATTTTCACGAATAAAATAGCAATACTTCAAGTAATTTTGTACTGATTACGAGTGTGTAACGGGAAAATGCTTCCTATTTCGTAAATAAACATGTCTTTTAGACTTGAATTAATTTATTTGGGGTTCTACTAGATGCGGACCCAGAATATTCAAAGGCTACTCGGGTTTTATAAAATTAGAATTCATGGGCAACAAACAATCACCCAAACGAACTATTTGGCAAATATAGGGTTTTATCTTTTAGCATTTCAATCATTGTTAATAAAAGGCACAGAATTAATACTAAGAAAATAGAAATTCCTATTACTAAGAATAAACACTAAGTTCGAAGGAATTGAACAATAGGTATTTGCAAAATTATGAAAAAAAAAAGAAAATATAGAAACATATGCCAGTATATATATTAGTTTTTGGCGGGAAGTCAAGGGGTTCGGTTGGGGTTTGCTTTAAATTATTTTACAAATTGATTTTATTAGGCTTTATAATATGAAATTGGTGTTGTTTGGTGTTATAAATGCTCATGACATGAACAATGTGTGAAATAGTTAAAGTGGACCGTCATAGTACGGCTGTAGTGATATTTATTTTGCGGACTGTGTGGGCGTCTTCGGGCGTCGTCCGCCACTCAATCGTCTATGTCAACCAGTGCACTCGTATAGATTTGTCGCCAGAAGCTCCCTTGCAGCAGTCAAAGGCCCACACCACCCTTTGATTTTCTTGTTAGGGTTAGGTTAGGATTAGGAATAAAGAACAAAATTAAAGATAGGCTCTAAAGGACTTGTATCCAGAGCCGTAAAATTATTTAATAAAAAAAAAATATGCCAGTATAACCATAGATTTTTTTTTGGAAAAAAATCAAACTCTACTGGCACTATCCGGCGAGGAATCAGGGGAATAAGTTTGTATGGAAATACGGCCCCAATATTTCCTCATAATAGGAACGCATCGACAAAATCAAATAAGAGTAAAGACACCGTAAGAGTTGCACTCATAGTAGCGTCCATAGGCGGTATACTACCTCAGACAAAGGATCAAGATATACAGACCTGTTACAGTATACCTGTAATGTGTACCTAATCACCATGTCACGCTAACCTACCGTATGGCAGTTTGCCTACTTAGATATACAAAAAGTCACAGAAAATATTTTTAATATTGAAATAAAAAGTCAAGAGCGTCTCTTTAATGAGGGATAGGCTCACTCTAAGAGGCTCTCGAGCTCTAACAAGGCCGAACCAGTGCAAATGGCGTAAATGGATCACAGGGCGGCATGCCAAATCAGCATGCCTGAAACACTGACAACATTTAGTCTTTTATATTTTTTTATTTTTAAATAATTTTACGGCTTTGGATACAAGTCCTTTAGAGCCTATCTTTAATTTTGTTCTTTATTCCTAACAAGTTACAATCAAAGGGTAGTGTAGGCCTTTGACTGCTTCAAGGGAGCTTCTGGCGACAAATCTATACGAGCCCACTGGTTTTCGTGGACGATTGAGTGGCGGACGACGCCCACACAGTCTGCAAAACAAATATTACTACAGCCGTACTATGACTTGTCCACTTTAACTATTTCACACATTGTTCATGAGCATGAGCATTTATAACACCAAACAACACCAATTTCTTTATAAAGTCCACTAAAATCAATTTGCAAAATAATTTAAAACAAACGCTAACCAAACCCCTTGACTTCTTTTTTTAGATTCGTGGTGTACTATAGATGGAAATCATCAACTGTGCCTTACCAGCCAGTGGAGTCTGCAAGCGAGGACCGTGAATATTTTTTTTATATTGTCAATAGTTACATAATAATATGTAATGGGTAGGTAGGTATAAGAGGAATATTATGTGATAATAACACATATAATTTAAATGTGATATGAAAACCATTGTTTTATAAATCACTAGTAGGTATATGTATACAGGGTGACTTTTTAAACGCCAACGTGACTGAACTTGCTCCAAATTTTTGGAGCAAGTTCAGTCACGTTCAGTCAATGATACTGAACAACTTTCTATAAAAAAAGTTATTAAAAATCGAGCTTATATTGGAAGAGAATATTTTTTTGAATAATAACGTGTCCCACACGTATTATTCACAAAACCTTCTCTGTCTGGGAAAAGGCTTTCCTCTATTTTTTCTTGCGTTCCGATCATGATCTAACTTTTTCCAGTATTCCAAAATTTGACAAAACCGTTATTATTTGGAGAATTTTATTTATTTGCATAGAAATTGACGTTCCATGTCTCAGTTTGACGCCATATTTCCCGAAGGATTCAAATAACGATATGTGGGCGAAGCAGACCCTTCTTGTATGTGTCGGATAAGAAAGGAAAACGCAATTTTCTTAAAATAAATATCTATTGGCAAATTGATATAGATTTCTGACATTTTATTTTTAAACAGTTATGATTCTTATCTTCTTGTTGTTTAGATGACATTGTGAGATTAACGGGAAAGCAGTGGATGAAATTGACACAGAACCGTAGAAAATGGAGCGAAAAGCAGCAGTGGGCTGATGGCTGAAGAATAATTATAAATTGTTAATAAATATAAGATTTTATATGATCGCATATCCACGGAGTTGTGTAAAAAAAGTTTTCTACGAAACTAAAACTACTACTGACCTTAAAATATATGTTGCTCTTTTTTTTCATCTAATTATCAATAATGTTTTCTTCTTTCAATGAAAAATCAAATGAATACTCAGAAGCTTTTCATTGAATTCTATCCCAATCATCTTAATGGAATAAAAATACATTGCTTCCTGGTTCATTTCGACGAAAATCTTGAGGAAATCCTAAATTAATTAATTAATTTTATATTAATTTTACTCTGACGTCTGTCGAGAAATGAACTGAGAATTTATCTATGTTTGTATAGGTATAGTCAATAGAGAGGAAAAAGCTGGATAAAATATGACCTTGGCAGTATACAAGGAAAAAATAATAATTGGCTATCTAAAATAGAACTAGCTAACAAACAGGATAATCTCCTGTGTAATCCTTACCTAATTAAAAAGGAAAGGTGAAAAAGAAGAATCACAGGTAAAAAATAGGGTTATAATAAAATATGTAAGTATAAATTGTCCGAAGCCTAAGTAGTTATGCGAAGCTGAGCAGCGACCACTTCATCCACCACAAGTGTAAACAAAACCTGCATAATCCTTCCAAATAGGTAATCCATCATGCAAAGTGATGCGGTACGTGCCTGCGACACAAGCCGTTAGCTGGTGTCCTGGGATTGATCGCCTCACTTGTCAAAACGTAGGTTACATTGTTTTACAGATACGATTTTACGTCTATATCCCATAAGATAGGCTAGGTAGAGGTCAAACGCACTCAAATATCTATAAAAAAAACGAGCAAGTGCGAGTCGGACTCGTACATGAAGGGTTCCGTACCACCGTACAATGTTTTAAAACGCTGAAGAAACACGTTTCTTGTATGACGACCCCCTTTAATTTTTACTTTATCTTATTTTGAGCATTTGTATAGTGTATATAATACAAAATTGGTGATAGACCATAGTGGTCATAGTAATACAAAATTGGTGATAATTTCAAGTATCTAGTTAATGCCATTATAAAGATCTAGTTAAAAACGCAGAAAAATCACGTCTTTTTTAACTTTTCTTTATTTTTAGTATTTGTTGTTATAGCGGCTACAATAATATATAATCGGTGAAAATTTCAAGTGTCTAGCTATTACGGTTCAAGAGATAGAGCCCTGTGACAGACGGACAGACAGACGGACAGACAGCGGAGTCAAAGTAATAGGGTCCCGTTTGCACCCTTTGGGTACGGAACCCTAAAACAGACAAACTAAGTCAACATTTGAAAGATCCAAACCCATATGTGTAGACCTTACATTTACACCTTTTATGTAATTATCGATTTACCCTAATTGCACGCCTCATAAGCGAAGCGCATGAGGCGTGCAAGGCGGGCGTCTCGCCTTACAAAAATCAAGTGATTTTTTTAACTAAATGTGTCTCTATTTATTTTCTATCGCACTTGTACAATAATATTTACACATAAATGTCAAGGAAAAACACTAGCTTCAACACTTATGACATTTTTAAAAGACATTTTGCCTTTTAAATAAATAAAAACAATGTTTAATAAAATCATTTTGTGGACGTCCGTGTGTCTTTATGTATGGAAACTGGCGTGGTCACGATAACTCCCGAAAAAGTTATCTGATCAAGTCCATTTTTTTTTATACGCATCAGTATTATCCAAAACTAAGTCCTTTCGAAGATCACGGTCTAATTCAATGTAGTTTAGTTATAGCGAGCAGCAAAAAAATTCAAATCGTCGCGCGTGAGCTCGCCATTTTGTTACAAACCAAAATCTTACTGTCAAAAACAAATTAGGGTGACAGAACTTGAGCTGCTCTTCGCGCAAGCGTAGATCGTCGGGGTGTAGGCAAAGAGGTTTGCAATGGGTCCTCCTTCACAGTGCCCGCTATATATTTCTCAGCGGGAAGTTAAAAATAAAAGTTAAAAATAATCTCCAGTCGTGCGTTAAAGCCGACACATACTTTTCTTCGTTTTAAGTTAGCAATAAAACAATCAAAATCAATTTAATTGTGAAAAATGAGATTATGAGGCGTGCACTTTTGGATTTTCCAAACTATTTATTTCCTATATATTTTTTCCTTACAAAAATATACGATTGACAAGTTTTATTTTAGAATTAGATTTCTAAAAAAAAGTTACCTGCAAACGCACAATATATTTTTATTTTTATTTACTGGCAGTACACAAAGGATAGCGCACATGCTGGGCAACAACCATCGACATATAATTATCTAGATACCTAACGCTCCTACATTCACCGCTTCGATTCTGATTCCATTTACGCAAACAAACGAACAGTAATTACAACGAAACACTCGAACGCACACATAGACAAAGATGCATGCGATTGGTCGCGACAAGGTCACGTACGCGTCATGTCGGTCAAGCAGCTAGCTCCCCGAAGCCGGAAGCCGCTTCCACGCACACAAATTTACTCTAACCGAAGCGAGACAGCGAGCCATGCGGGGGCGGATGAAACGCGGCGGGTCAATGAGGCTGGTTTATGCATTTCTGGTTTTTGAGGCTATTTTCGTTTTACAACAAATATTTAAGAGTTATTTAAAAAATAAGACATATGATCCTTGCCTTATGTTTAATACAATTACAATCAAAAGTTACAAGGGCTAATTTATCTATATAATTTATATGTCTTGAATAAGTACTTGCCGTTTTAGTATAATTCTGAGGTGATTTAATGGCAACTTCGCAATTTTTTTCTATCAAGAAAATTTTAAGCAATCTTGTTTTCGAAACATATTATGAATAGTTAGTCCTGAACTTGGCTTTGTTTTTAATTGAAGTGAGTATTTCGTTAATATTGATAATATTAAGGATCGCTCTAAGTACTATCAGGGTCATGCGGTCTCAAATATCTAAATATATTTTATTATATCTCCTGCATTTTAAAGATTAGTTGCTTTTTAAACTGCGCATCCTCAACATAAGCTTTAGGCAATAAAACTAAAACCACATAGCCTTTTGCAATGTAAATGAAAGGTAACGATATTTTCATTAGCGAGTGTCGACTACACCGCTGCAGTTAATTAAGAGATGTTAGACATTTAAGTTTAACAATGACACATGGAAGCTGTTTGTTTAAGAAAAATTACAAAAATGGGCTTTGATTTTATAAAAGTGGAGAAAATTAAAAGAATTAAATGAGCTTTTTTAGTGAATGAGATTGGAAATAGATAGATATACTCAAATTATATGATGGTTCCCGTGTGGTTCCCGCGGCAGAGTAGAATAGGACCACTCCATGTCTTCCCGGGGATGTTGTGTGACTTAGGAAACACAAGCTAAAACAAAGCTTATGTTTATAACATATAATTGATGTTTATCAATGAGACCTCTACAATCCGTCTGGCTAGTGTGGAGTGTAGGCCAAATCCTCTGGCTACTCTGGCCAAGTATGGCTCTGGTAGTACAGAGAAGTTCGTGCTCCTGCAATGGAGACTAAAAAAGACCTATTGATGATGATTACTCAAATTATAGGTATGTAGGTATGTATTTACTTTTCTTGCTTTCTACAAAAAGGTGGTTAATTTCTTTTCTGTGAGCTGAAAAGAGAAAATAAAACACCAAGAGTACTTGCTGATTATTTTCCGCAGAGATTGTAAAAGCCGATCGAGAGAATAGGCGATGGGGGAATTTGAATCATGTTAATAGTCGATGCGCCTAGCAAGCGATTACTATTTTGATTGACGACCACCATCGCGCTAAACGTGGCTTGGGTCTTACGGCTCTGGGTTTTGTCTACCCCATCAGGGATTAAGACGTGATAATTGAACTGTATTGTACCCCTCAACGTCCAAACATCGTAGTGACGTCATTTTCATTAATGAACTACTAAATACACGTTTGAGAAGTCAATGAACCGGCGTTAGCGAGGTACTCGTATAACTATACTTTAGGAATAATTTATGTTAATTTAACACAGGTTTGCTTCCGACGCAAATGGAAGTATAATTTGCTCTGGCACATGTTGCTATCATGCCTGAAAGCACATTTGTCATAATCGATCAATCAAATATACTTACCCATTTCTATAGTAGAGTTTTTGTGCTAGGAGATAACTTCAATCTAGACTTTTTGAAGTTCGTCGAAGGTTGAGTAATCTATTTGAAATAATTAGGTATTGATATTTTTTTAAAACAAAAAACCGTTCCATGCCAGAAAAGCTAAATATTCAAACAATTGTATCATCATCTAGGACCAGGAGCACGATTCTCTATGTACTACCAGAGCCATAATTGGCCAGAGCAGCCAGAGGCTGGCTGCTCTGGCCTTTGACCTAAACTCTCCACGCTGGCCAGACGTGTTGGAGAGGTCTCATTGATGTTTATAAGCTCCGTTTAGCTTGTGTTTCCTAAGTCGCCTTCTACGACATCCACGGGAAGACTTGTAGTGGTCCTATTTTACTCTGCCGGGAACCACACGACTACTGCCGGTTATAAACAAATAAAAGAAACAATTAAAATATACAATTAAAAGAAAAATTAAGTAAACAATTGTATAGACGATAAACTTTTTCTAGTTATTTTCATTTAAAAAACAAACCACAAGAACGATTATATTATAATACTGTGGGACCACCTGGAAAGTAAACCCTTTAAAACTAAAAAAATAAAAAATCTGTGTAATCGGGGGACATAACATAAAAAAAAGATTCCGACAAATTGATAACCTCCTTCTTTTTTGAAGTCGTTTAAAAAGGCACCTACCTACAGGCTGGTAGAAATATTATTTAATAATTTTCATAAAATCCTACGTTCTTTGGGTGGTCATATTAATTACCTACTGATAAATTTTAGCCACGAATGGTACAAAAATGCATAATAATCCGAGAAAATTATATAGTCAGTCTCTGGCATTTAATGGTATATTTACAGAAATCCCTAAAAACGAAAATTTAAACCGAGTTCCCGCACAAATTGAATTGACCGATATTACGTTATCAATCGCTTTTTTATTTGATTTCAATACGAAAGGTCCTGTCGTCGACAGATGGTCCAAAGGAAAACCGGCGGAGAACGGTTGCGCAATCCTTTTCTAATGATATTTGGTAAATTTAAAATCGTATAATCAATTATGGAAGTCAATATTGACAACATATTGATATCAGTATTATTTTCATTTATTCCGTATTGGTAGTCTAGTTATTTATCATTTGATTTTGCTGTTTTGCTGCTAGTAATTTAAATTTTTGCTAAAACATATACCTTGATGACTTACTTGACTTATAGTCATATGTACCTGGGTGGGGCAGAGCGCCGCTACAGTACTTCGCCACCTCGTTCAGTCTTGAGCAACGCGCTTTACTTCAGGCCAGGATAACCCGATTGTTTTCATTTCCATAGTGTCCGCCTCGGAATGTGAATAGGATCCCTACTGAGCGTGTGGCCAATCCATGTCCATTTACGATGTGCTATTTAGTGACCGATCGGTGTTTCGCCTCAGCTGCCACAGACAACGTTCGGTTCGTAAGAAATCTTTCAGGCCAAAAGATAACCAATATCTGGCGAAGGCAGCCTGCCTACTGCCTAAACCTTGATACTTAATAGGAAATATCCCAAGGAATAATTTTGAAATTCGGGATCGAGCACAAATTCTGCGGATTGTTATTGTTCAATAATAGGTTTTCTGCGTAATTGGTTAAAATTGCGCAGGGTCACCCATTTAGTTGATTTATACAGGCAGATTTTTCATAGATACCGTCAGCCTAAGTACGCTGTTTTGTATGGGGTTGTAAGTTTGTCCTCTTGTTCATGTCCGCCCATGATATTAGTAAATATAAAGAAGAAAAAAAGATGTGCCTTGAAAAAAAATATAGCCTTTCTGTCGTTTTCCTGTCTGCAATTGGTTAGCATTATACTTGTAATTAAATTTACTAAAGCCACTCACCGTTAGACGCTATCCTCCAGCAACCTCGTGCAGTAACAACTGGCTTGGTTTACGGAATGTTAAGTAATCTTCCAGGGCATGTGAGACGCGACAGTATTTTACAATGGAGTTCAGGTGTCCCGACAATGTTCAGAATGCCAAGTATTCGCTTTGTGATATCATTCAGTTCAGGGCTTTTGTTATCGTTTTATTAAACTACATTGTACAGACGGTTAATCGGATACCTGTGCCACCGCGCGCGTCGCGCACTACGTGAGGTGGCACAGGTATCTGATTAGCCGTCTGTAGTTATGAACAGCTCGGTCATCCGATGAATTATCGGCGAAATCACCATTCAGAGTTTTTACGGTCGGCAATATAGTTTTGGAATAATGCACTGGACTTAGTAAAAAAAGGCTAGGTTCACACATGGGTGACTACATTTTTTTTTGGTAACCTATTTTGTCCCAACGTTGGGCAAAGATCTCTCCCACTCTTCTCCCACTTGTCTCTTTTCGTGTAAGTCTCGACCATCCTATTTGAAATACGTCGAGATCGTCTCGCCAGTACTTATTTGGCCTACCCGAGCGACGGTAACCATCTTTTCGCAACGACACCGTTGCAATTTTGACCCATCTTTCGCTGTGCACCCTACCGACATGCCCTGCCCAATTCCATTTTAGTTTAGGGGTTTTATGTCCCACATTAACGATTCCTGTTTTGGAGCGAATTGCGATGTTTGGGACCCTATCTACCCTTTTAACTCCTAGCACTCTTCGCTCCATCACTCTAACAAACCTTGGACTTCAAATCCTCGGTTAATGATCACGTTTGAGCATCGTAGGTTAGGACAGGCAAGATACACACGTTGAGGAGTTGGCACTTAAGTGATAGGGAAACATCGTCTTTCATGTACTCTTTCATAGAACAGTAGTCCTTTAGGCGTTTTCAATATGCGGCGTTTAACTTCACCCTCTTGCCGGCTAGTGAAGGAGACTAACTGGCATAGCTAGGTATAATCTTCAACGTAGTGTATTTCTTGCCAGTCTACCTCGACCCTATGATTTGTAATTTTTACCATACTGGCCATAATTGTCATAAAAAAATCTCGAGCACCTCCGTGCATCCAAAAGCACGTTACGCCGCTGTCATCATTGTATAGTAGTCGCCAAGCCTTTAGAAAGCTTGGAAAATCTGACGCACCTGTGCCACTTACACACATCAAATACAAACTTTATTGATAAAGACACTCCTACCCTCAAGTAACCTCGTGCAGATACAACTAGCTCAGTTTACAGAATTTATAATCTCCCATGGCATGTGAGACTCGAAATTATTACACAATGGAGTTCAGGTGTTCCAATATATTTGTACAATATATTTGTACATTGCTAGGTATTCGCTTTGTGTTTCATTCAGGGCTTTTTGTACTCATTTGAAATGGATTTTATATTCTGAGCTATTTTTACAGTAGGATTAAATATGGAAAGCGTTTATAATACTCATTCACGTATTTTTTATTTATATCACAAATCTCCATACAATAAACATTACGTGTTTTACAACATTTTTATTCACATGGTATCTATACACATGTAAACCTTTCCAGTAAAATGCTCAACATGTTAGTGAAAACTGCATTAAAATTTATCTACTAGTTTCTGAGTTTATCGCGTACACCAATTCAGGTATACATGCCGGAATTTAATTTATATAACCTATAGGTATGGGTGGATGAATATAGATAAGTATGGATTATTCCTAAAATTTATGCCAAAATTTTCTTTAAAAAAAATAATTATTTTTCCTGATATTTACAGTCTACGTTGTAATTACAGTTTGTACAAAAATCCGACGACTTTTAATATGGGAGATTTATAGCCTAAGATAAATTGCCTAGATAAGTAAAACAAAAAATGCTATATGGAAATTGCAGGCGGAATTCTGCAAGTGTAAATATGGGGTTATGAATATGGAAATATTTCGGTTTGGGCGTTTCAGAAATTACAGCTTCACATGTCTGCTGTTTTACGAGTGAAACGAGTTTAGCCTAAACGCCTGTCGAGAATAGTTTTAATTTATTTATTTACTACCATATTACACATTAAATACAACAGAACATTTACATGCCATTTCTATGAACCACTGAGGTTTTTAATTAAATTCCTAAAAAGTTATACATACCTAAAAAAATTAAAACTCAAGTACCTCTAGAGGTATACCCTCGTACTCATCAAAAATTACAAACGCCTGCCAAATCACAAGTTTCCACACTAGTTAGGTACAAAACTTGTGTGGAAATAATCTAATTGGTTTATACACTCTTTATACGAGCATTGGTCTATATTTTTTATAATAATGACTTATTCAAAAAGCTGTAATACTTAATACATGTACACAGAATAGTCAGTACCAAGTAATTTAAATAGTAATTAAAATCTCTATGCAACAGGTAAGCGTATCTACGAACGGTTTGTTTTAACAAGAAGAAGAAAAAAAAAAACTAGATTTATACCCCTGACCTTGTGTCTTTTTAACTGTTGGTTCCATGGTAATAGATACACAGTTAAATAATAAAATTGATCTCAATGATGCAAGTAACACCATTATTAAAATTTTGAAGAATAAATCGTTTGTTTTAACGTGACTTTTATAAAAAAATATTGAAATACTTACGAGTATGCTCCATGATTGTAATAAATAAGTGCAAATAAAAAAATTGCAAGAAAGCACAAAAATCTCAGCCTATATACGAGTATTTATTTTTATTTGGCTAATCGCATTGTTGATTTGGACTTGTTGAATGTTTAGACTTTAATATAGTTTTATTACGAAAAACACATAATTCAGTTGTGATTTATTTATAGTTTGCGTAACTTCGGGTGACATTATTAAGTTACGTTCGACGTGTTTTCAATAAGTTGCAAAGCTCGCTGATACAGATCGCCGACAAAAAAGGTGCCCACGCCTGCTAAGGTGACAGACTACCACGGGCTCTCGACTCTAGGATTAATTCTGAAACTAATTTATTATTTGTTTATTTACATTTTATTTTAGTTTTATTTGTATGTGATGTACTCGCCGTGTGGTTCGGGGTCGGAATAGGACCACTCCATCTCTTCCTGTGGATGTCGTAAGAGGCGACTAAAGGAAAAATAGCACTTAAGACGATACACGGAGTCCAGTGCTGCCCCCATTCGAAATAAATTATTTGAAAGGAAACGGAGATATCATTTTAAATTTTGATCTAGCAAAACCTAGATAACTCTTCGAACTATAATATTTTATGAACCACTGCTTACAGTTTAAAGTGAGAACGTTAAGGTAGTAGGCATCTCCTTGTGAACAACTTAGTTCACAAAGATACACGTATGCCTACTAGATTACTTTGATCTGAAATATAGTTTTATTTGATGTACTAAAACAATCAAATCAATAAATATTATTATTTTGAACAAGTCAAATATTGAAAAACGCATTAGATACTTCTGAAATCTTTATGTTGATTTATTATATTTCGATGTGGATTTAGTATGAGTAGAATTTAAAAGAGATTTTTTTTTATTCAATAGGTTAGGTGCTCATTAGTTTTTACAGAGTAGTCTAATCTAAATGACTCTTTTTTGGTTGACTAAAAGCATAATTTAAATTTTGTTCCATTTAAATTAAAGGAAGATTCGCCCCTAAATGAATAATCCCTTAGAAATAAACCTTTAACAATTTATTAAAAAAATTACTCCTCGGCTCGTCGACGCCGCTGACAAGAGGGCTGGCTCATATCTCGCGCAGAGAATTGCAGTAGCCATTCAGCGCGGGAATGCAGCCAGTGTTCCTGGCACCATGCCACATGATCAACATTTAGATTTTTAAACAGTTTTATTTTTTAATTTAGGTTTTAATTTAGTTTTTTATTTTAGTTTAGTTTTAGTTAAATAAATTGTTTAATTTAAAATCATAAAATATACTGAAATAAATATAATTGAAATAGGTAATAAGTATACTTTCAATTCTACTCGTAAAGCGCTTGATTGAGTGTGTGCAGTAGGTATAATAAAGACGGTTTCAAACTTTGCCAAAAACCATTATACATTACTTTTTTTTAAATGAAAACTTCTAAGCGCGTTGGGCATTTTTCGAGATGGGAAAAAACCATTGAACTCGCGACCTTGTTACCATAACCGACACCTCACTTAGTTGTTCAAGTTTTTACTTCTGTCGGCACTCCCGGAGTGCCACTGTTTATTTTTTAGAGCGGCGTGCATCCAGCCTTTTCATGCTATTTGAACTCGTTTGGTTTGTCTTATGCATGTATAGTATTTAAAATCATCTGAGATATAAGGTTTCAGAAGATTCAGGATCTTACATTGATGTTGGAAAATAATTACAGTATAAAGGCGTGTACATTTTATACACGCCTTTCTTCTTCTTATATTTAAGAGCTGGGCTCTTGTCGGTGGAGTGCTTTCCATGTCTTTTTTCTTCCGCCAAGTTCATAAACATATAAGGAGGTTTAAGAGCTTAGCGGTAAAAAGAGAGACATGGAAAGCACTCGACCGACAAGAGCCCAGCTCTTAAATATAAGAAGAAGAAAGGCGTGTATAAAATGTAATTTTTGAGAAAACGAACTTATTTATGTGATTGTCATCCGGTGCGACAAATAGTAGGTGATTGCAAAGGTGATAACATTCTTATCACGGTCGACTTTGCACCCTCGTCACGGATCAATTTACATTTTCTTCAATTTAGTGTACACCGCCTAGAATTCCTTATTGATCTAAATGTAAGAAATCTGGTAAAGAATTTTAATTAAGTAGCATTTCGACACTCTTCTGTGGTTGAGGTTGCGTTTTGACTTGCTGAGTTATTTTATTAGGCTTATTTTATTTTTATTTTCATTTCATTTTCCTTTTTAGTACTGGGGGAAAAAACACAAATCGAAGAATGTAGGTATAGTGGTTTCTCTTTCCACGCATATGGGCTTTGACTAACCCCGAGGATAAAGACGTAAAAATTATGTAATTTTCTTATTTTTGCTAAAAAGAAACTAAAAAACTTGTATTTTTAAATCGTGTAATTGTACGGACGAAGTATGTTTAAAGCGTCTCAATTCTTCGATATTAATTACTTTTTCTAAAACAAGATAATTATTGAATTTTCAAACACCATGTACTGAAGCATGTATTGTGTAAACATGAACATGTATTTTATCATCTGTTATAGATATAGTTAGCAGGGTAGTGTCCAGAGTCAAAAATAAGTAATTATAAACTCACTGTACCGTTATTCGAAGCCTATATAATGAGAGAGTGCATCCATTTCCGGTTGGAGTACTAGTCATGACTTCCGGTTTAGGTCCACGCCCCTCCATTTCCGCTCCATTCGTTGCGTTGTGTCCTTCTGCCACGCGACACTAGCGCCACCTAGGTAGTTGGGTTTTGTAACCCAGTTTGTTCGTCATTGGCGTTTTTGATTCCGTTCGAGACGGTTATCCAATATGCAACGCATAATTCAAACCGCCTCGCCGGTACTAGCCAAAAACTTCAGGAGGAAAAGTGGTAATATCGGTGGAAAAATACCCGCTGTAATTGTGAATAAAATTTTAAGGTTATTTGAGGTAACAAATTATAATATGTACACGTGTTTAAACCGTAAGTACTTTGAACCATTACTTTTTCTCCAGTTTATTCCGGTTATTGTTTTTTCTATATTTTAACTGTGTTACAGTTTATAGGTAGTAAATAATTACTGCTACCTTAAGAGTCTAAATTTGTTTTTAGATTTGATTACGTCGGAAACATACATAAGTATGTTTTACTTTGTTTGGCAATCAGGTCTATTGCTAATTTTAAAATTTTATTTTTGTTCTTAACGGTTTTCGCAGCTCAGTGTTATTGATATAGTGATGGAAATCTCCTAAGCTTAAACCTTTTCAGTGTGTCATAATCTAGTGATAAAAGTTCGGAAATAGCTTTATGGTAAAGGAAAATCGACTCAGAAAAGGAAAATCACGTGAGTAACCATATGCTTAAACTTATGCACAAGTGATGTAAACGCCACTACGGCGTGGCCTCTACGTGTAGAACGATACACTTGCAATATGGCCATAAGAAAACGATCTTATTCTTGATAAATATGAAGTTTTTCAGCTGCCTTAAATTTTATATTTTTTAATAATTTTAACTTGCTACGTAGCTACGCTGCCAAGCACTCCTGATAAGCCCAGATACTAATATTTTCAATGTACTGTTAGTTTTTAACAGTTTATCTAAAATACAGACAAGCCTACAGGTTTAAGTCTGTAGCATGATAATTCTTGTTGATAACATGAATTTGCAGGTACTACTAACGCTCTCTTACAGCAAGGAACCATCGATGTACCAAAGTTGCTTATAATTAAAATAAGCGTGTGCGGATAATGACAGTATTGTGTGCAAGTGTAACATTAGCTGGCGAAAAGCCGCTTTCCTGTGTTACTGATTTTTAGAAAATGATGAATTGTGAAAAGGAGCAATCTCGATGTGACAAACGTAAAATCATACTGGAACCCCTGCTCCGCAGAGTTCCTATCATGTTGATTTATGGCAAAACCTGGAATTGCCCTTCTGCCCTGCACAGCGACGTGACAACGTAAAATCATACTGGAACCCCTGCTCCGCAGAGTTCCTATCGTTTTGATTTACGACAAAAACTGGAATCGCACTTCTGCTCTGCACAGTGACGTGACAAACGTAAAATCATACTGGAACCCCTGCTCCGCAGAGTTCCTATTGTATAGATTTACGACAAAACCTGGAATCGCACTTCTGCCTTGTACAGCGACATGACAAATGTAAAATCATACTGGAACCCCTGCTCCGCAGAGTTCCTATCGTGTTGATTTACGACAAAACCTGGAATCGCACTTCTGCTCTGCACAGTGACGTGACAAACGTAAAATCATACTGGAACCCCTGCTCCGCAGAGTTCCTATCGTATAGATTTACGACAAAACCTGGAATCGCTCTTCTGCCTTGCACAGCGACATTACAAACGTAAAATCATACTGGAACCCCTGCTCCGCAGAGTTTCTATCGTAGTGATTTACGACAAAACCTGGAACCGCTCTTTTGCCCTGCATAGCGCCGTGACAAACGTAAAATCATACTGGACCCCTGCTCCGCAGAGTTCTTATCGTATTGTTTTACGAAAAAACCTAGAATCGCCTTTTTTGCCCTGCACAGGGACGTGAAAAACGTAATCATATTGAGACTCCTGCTCCGCAGAGTTTCTACCATATTGATTTACGACAAAACCTGGAATCGGTCTTCTGCCCTGCACAGCGACGTAACAAATGTAATCATACTGGAACCCCTGCTCCGCAGAGTTCCTATAGCATTGATTTACGACAAAATCTGGAATCTTTTTTTTTTCTGCTCCGCAGAGCGTACAACATTGTTTTGTAAACATCTTGAATATGATGATGTACATGTAGCATTTAATAAAAGCATGGGTCGCATACCTGTTACGCAGCACGATCCAGAAATATTTTACTGTAAGGAAAGTAACCATGGAGGAACTTCTGCTCCGCAGAATTCCGGGCGTGTTGACCAACGACAAATAGTAGGTCGCGCTTATGTCCCGAGCGAGCCAGCTTGCAAAACCTGCTGCTTAAGGACCCAGGAACATTTAGTTTCGAAAAGGTTAAGTAAGGTGAACTACTGCATCACATAATTCTCCGAGGAAATCGCATGTGAAAAGGGCAAGTCGCCTTTTCTGCAAACGGATCTGGAAATATCGACTTAAAATAGATCGTACCTCTGCTCCGCAGGACGATTTGAGTGTTTAAATGTATGCCGAGCTAACGTACTGCTACCGTGCATAATGTGAATGTGATATCACAAAATACGGATCGCACCTCGCCCTAGTACCGCTAGTAGGCAAAAAATAAATAAAAATCTTCTACTTTGGTCAACGATCAAAGTAAAAAGGGTAACACTATTGCTTTTCATGAAAGCCTATACATATTATTAAAAATATGTATGTACATAGATCTCGATTCTGCTTCGCAGATCGATCCAAGCACACCAATGTCTGGTTAGGCGTTTTTCACTGTTACCCAGCATAAAAAAAAAAAAAAAAAAACCTAGGAACGAGGTTGAGTCGTTTTCTCAGCCCGAAAGACGACGAAACTATCGGAAGAATCTCGCGTTATTTTATGGATAAAGGCGCAGTTTTTGTTTACGTGTTAATGCATCTCGGAATCTACTCTTGATAATTTCGAGTCTAGCATCACTCAATGAAATGATGTATGCAGTTTAGTTGTCTCCACAGTTCGGGGAGCGGGGAGGGGGGGTCATACTAGTGAGACCTACCCACCCAGATACATCATCAATTCACGTGGATTTTAACAAATCCCTGAATATCAATTGAGCGATAGTTCCTTATTTTACAATCACAATTTCTGATTTTAATACTGTTTATAAAAATGCTTTTACCATGGTACTTAGATGCTACGCATCTCAAGCCATACATATTGAGACACGACAAAATGTATACACTTGTACAATGTACGTACTACACCGGTGTCTTTTATCAGATATTACCGTGCTAAAGGGCTATGCGTACCTGGGAACCTTGCCCTTGCTTATTAGAACATTTAATGTCAGTGCATTAGTAATTCGATGTAGTTTTGCCATAAACGACCAGGAGTTTAATTTCCAACTCGATCGAAACGAATTCATGCACGAATGGTGTAAATATCGTCACTATAACTGTCTTTTATTGACATAAAATTAAATGTCAAATGCCAAATGCCAAAACCGCATTTTTACTCATAAAAATTTGTGTGACACAATAAACTTATTCAGAGTTAATATTTAATAAAATATTACTAATAAATTTAAATTAACCACTGAAGTGGCACGCCACTTCAGTAGTTAAGATGCAAGAAAATGTGATCACTTGCAATATTTTTAAACATGTTACATATGAATTCGATTTGAGTGCTGTTCTGACATTCACACAAGTACCCCAGGGGAGCCGAGGAGTTCTATCATCACGCTGACGTAGGTCTACGCCCATCATCATCGTCTGTTAAACTGTTAAAAGGCATTAGGCGACCGAACGGACAAGTGCAGGACATATTATACAAATGCTATTCAAGAGTTTGTGTGCCCAAAATGTTTGCATACACGTGCCTTGGTCACATTTATCATCAGCCTACCTAAATATGGCAAGCAAACATTGGCAATTATTATTATTATTAGCCGGTAACGCTTGTAGCTACATTCGCTCACTTGATGTATGCTTTGGCATAGTTTTATTACCAACCAGAATAATTTAAAATGAATATCCCTACAGTGACACATGTGGATACAAATAGTATGATAGTCAGAATACGAATATCAGTATCTTAGCAGAAGCATTTACGCTTCCTATCAGACGTACACCACGAAGCATTGCATAATAAGTATAAATGCGTGGGATTCAAACTCTCTCTTCCGTACTGTGAGCGCTCAACTAACTGAGCCTTTGTAATTTCGAATCACCCTGGCCAACTTTTTCATGATATATCAACCCTTTACGGGTTCACGCATTCAAGTATACACACTTCGTGAAAGTTGATTAAAGAAAGCTTTAATTAGCGTGACTTAGCATAAACGTCTTTGATTGGATGTAACGTTTCATGTCGAATCGAACACAAGCGCAAAAGTCTTGCGAGTAAGACGTGATATACATGCGTAATACCGTACATGCATGTAATGTAACTGTGTTCTTCGCCTCGTAGTTCTTGTAAAACTGTTTTTGTTCTTGTTTAACAAAACATAGTAAATACTTACACCTAATGTGTATTGTACTACCTAAATGTTTAGTGTGGGCAACATAGAAAACTTTAGCGGATTTTTATTGGGCTCTTACGAACCATCTGCTACGCGCACAATAGTTTAACTATCATGCACCTGTTGTAAATGCTACCAGTTAGATTAATCGCAGTACCTAAGTACTTGCTGGAAAATATCCATGTAGATGACTTTATTTTAATGGAATACTGAAATTCCCGAATATATTGAAAAGTACCATTTGGTATGTCATACCATATGAGAGGCGTGATACCTCTAGCTACTTGTTTTTTTATCATCAATATCTGTAAGACTCTTTGTCTATTCACCAGATAAGACATCATTTTACTGTTTGCTTATCACAATATAACAGTATATTTTGTTAAACAATCACTACGTATGGCACATAAATGTATCGATCTACATGTGCTACCTATGGGATAAACTTTTTATCGCAGGTGCTAACCTGCTCACTAAATAAGTAAAATCACATTGACGTAACTAGCACCACCAGGAGATAATAAACACGTCTCTCATTATATAGGCTTCGAATAACGGTACAGTGAGTTTAATAGCAACATTTTACCTGAAAATAAAATGTATATTAAACATACTTACCTTATTCGAAGCCTATAGTTTGTAGTTCTACCTGGTGTCACAAAAGACGATCCAATGACGAACAAACTGGGTTACAAAACCCAACTACCTAGGTGGCGCTAGTGTCGCGTGGCAGAAGGACACAACGCAACGAATGGAGCGGAAATGGAGGGGCGTGGACCTAAACCGGAAGTCATGACTAGTACTCCAACCGGAAATGGATGCTCTCTCTCATTATATAGGCTTCGAATAAGGTGAGTATGTTTAATATACATTTTATTTTCAGGTAAAATGTTGCTAATTATTTTGTAATGATAAGGGAATAAACGTCGCAAAATAATACCACTTAATTGATCACATCCATTTTAAACGTGATTTTAGATTTATTAGTGCAGAAAAACTGATACGATATTTAAGGTGAAGATATAGGCAAATGACCTTGAAGTGGCGCCCTCATTTGAAATAAATTGTTAACTCGTAAATATGGAGATAATTTCCATATTGCTCTTCGTCATGCACTAGATAGCCCTTTAAATTATTTTATGAACCACCGTTGAAAGTATTTACATTAGTCCGTCTAGCTTTAAAACTTGCCTCCGCCAAAAGTGGCCACGGCAAGTTTTAAAGCTAGACGGATAACCAATAATAGTTTCAACGGCAGTTCATAAAATAATTTAAGGGGCTATCTAGTGCATGACGAAAAGCAATATGGAAATTATCACCATATTTACGAGTTAACAATTTATTTCACACTTCAAGGCCATTTGCCTATATCTTCACCTTAAGAGCGCGATTTGACTCCAAGAAACTTGACGTCACGTCACGACGTGGCATTTCATACATATCCTGTGGATAATGTTTGTTTTGACTATTAGAAATAAACGGGCAAGTGCGAGTCGGACTCGTACATAAAGGGTTCCGTACCTCTGTACAATGTTTTAAAACGACGACCCCCTTTAATTTATAACTTTTTTTATTTTCAGTATTTGTTGTTATAGCGGCCATAGTAATACATAATCTGTAAAAATTTCAAGTATCTAGTTAATGCCATTATAAAGATCTAGTTGAAAACGCTGAAAAAACACGTTTTTTGTATGGCGACCCCCTTTAATTTTTAACTTTTTTTTTTTTAGTATTTGTTGTTATAGCGGCCACAGTAATACATAATCGGTGAAAATTTCAAGTGTCTAGCTATTACGGTTTAAGAGACAGAGCCCTGTGACAGACGGACAGACGGACAAACGGACAGAAAGCGGAGTCTCAGTAATAGGGTCCCGTTTGCACCCTTTGGGTACGGAACCCTAAAAAGTAAAAGTATCTTATTTGACTTGTTGGAAACTAGCGGATTGTAATTGTATCCTTTAGGTGTCATGTCATGTTATGTAGGTACAGTTCAAACCTTACAAAAAGCCGTTTTTTTTAATAGTCTAGCTGTTTGTTTGTCAGCTTGTAAATTCTAAACCATATAATGTATTCTAATAAATTTTTCACTATCGTTTAAATCATTTCTTCGAAGAATTTGTAGGTATACAAAACGAGTTTGTGCGTAGGCGCGGCAGGTCGTTACAATAACCAAGTTAAAAGTTTTCATTTACTACTTCTGTTGTCTTTAAAAAGAAATATCAGTTTCTGTCGGCTTTTCCATTACATAATAATATTCTAGAATGTTCCTATAACTCTACTGAACTAGTTGTAAGATTTTGACATTTCTCGTTAAAATCTTGATCTAAACGCTGTTTGTGTTTAGAGCTACAATTGAACTATTTTCTTGACGTTTCCCAGTTTACTATTCTAAACACTTTTAATGGGAAAGTTATAATTGTGGAGAAAACTTCGTCGTTTGGATTGTTTAAGTAATATTAATAATAGTTTCTTAAAATTGTTCGAACCTAACCACGGCAATATTATCCAACAGTATTTTGTCTTCATACAAACGGTCGGAACTTAAATACCTACGCACCTCGTAGTTCGGTACATACTCGGTCCGTGACCCGGTACACAACAGTAGGGATGCAGTGCAGTGGCGAACGAACGTGTGACGGTTTTGTACGAGGAAGTAGTAAGCGTGCGATTTGTTAATATTATAAGGTGGATAAAATTTAAATACTGTAGCCCTAGCGCACACGTGGCTGTAGGTATTTATACAAGTTTGCCGAGTTGCAACACTGTTAGATAACATTATTTTACGAAATTTAAATTTCGCCGTGTGGTTCCCGGCAGAGTAGAATAGGACCACTCCATCTCTTCCTGTGAATGTCGTAAGAGGCGACTAAAGGACTTAGCACAAACATCCCGTACTACAATTGCATTCCCAAGGAGTGTTAACGTCGGGCGTCGGCCGGTTGTAAAACTTTTCACACAAATACATTCCCAAAGTGGGTTGAAGTCGGGCAGGCGGCCGGTCGTAAAACTATAGCCAAATCATTTAAACTGTTCCGGCTATTTCTTCTCCATTTCGCAAGGTCTTTAGTATTTTTGGGCCATCCATTGACATGCATGTTATATTTGGAGAAGAAAAAGCAGGATAGCGCACCCCGGGCTCCGAAGCAACACAGCTGAGGATGCAACCGGGAACGCGCTTGGATGAAGAAGAAGAACATTATTTTACGAAAATGTTGAGTATAGGTATCTGTAGAAATATTTTTTTTTGTAAGCACCCAACAAACTACATTCACACGCATATTATTGTCTCTAAACACTGAAGCCTACTCTTACATTTTAAACTTCTGTATTACAGGAAACTAAATAAATAGGTAACTATTATTTTTTATATTACCAATATATTTAGGCTGGTTTCAGAGTCACGCGTTTGAACAGCGCCGTCCAGACGCGCGCGCTTAGAATTACACTAGACAGTAGTTTTATGTCGTGAACACACGCTACTAAAACCAACTTTCAAATTGAAGTTCGATCGAAATCACTTCTGTAAGCAACATCATTCGAAGCGATTTACCTTATCGCTAACGCGACGGTTTCAAGAATACGATGCAATGGTCTCGTAACGCGTACGGTGACTTGGAAAACTACACAAAGCTTTGTGTTTCGTTCACTCCCTTAATGTAAAATAGCTCTTCTTAAGTAGTATTATACTATAAGATGTTTATCTATATATGTATTTATCATAAAATATAGTATCGTTGAGTTAGTATCCCATAATACAAGTTTTAAAAAAACTTACTTTGGGGCTAGCTTAATCAGTGTGATTTGTCCCTATATATTTATTTATTTATTTATTTATACTCGTATAACGGATTTAGGAAGCAGTTTTTTATATAACTATGGCGTATAATGTGCAATAGAAAGTTTAAAATAAATTTTTGTTGTAGTTATTTCTATTTGGTCGTTCAATAATTTCTGATTCCAGTGTAAATTATTCATATAATAATGCTAGTGAAAAGCACAGCTTAGTGAAAGCTTACTAGATTTTAATAACAAAATATGTTCAATGATACCTACCAATATCTAATACTGGTTCTTACATCTAGATATGAATATAAATATAAAATTATCTTTAATATTTACAGCGTATATCAGTCTACTTCTGGATTAAAGGCATTTAGCGAAGTAGACGTTCTGCGCTAAAGCCCTCCCAATAAAGGGAAGATATGCGCATAATCACCACGCTGGGCAGGCTGGTTGGTAATCGCAGATCGAATAGACTTCGCACAGAGGTCGCTGCTGCCCGTTTTCTTTCACCTATGTTTCTGTTAGTCGCCTCTTACGACACCCGTGGAAGAGGAAAGGTGTCGACAAATTGGATCTACTCTGCCGTCACCACACGGCCAAATATAAAATTATTTAAGCTAAATTCTGTGTGCTAGTTTTTTCGTAAAATATACCACAAAAATGTAAGTACACTTTTTTCGTTGTGAAGTAGGGTTCGTTGACACCAAATTTCCTTTAGCCTACATAACTATCATAACAGTTTTCTGCCCAAAAGTTTAAACATTTCAGTAAAGCCCTTTCCCAAAAGCTAAGTTAATTAAAAATGGACAGCAAAGTGGGTGTCAGATTTCAAATAATAAGTAATAGAGTGGACTCTACAAATTAAGGGTGCGGCCCCAAACAGCGTAATAACTTGCACCGAAGCCTCGCCTCGTTTGTACTACCATCGATACTGCGAACCGACAATAAATGCCTAAATGGCGTATTTATTCCCCGAAACTTATGGAGCATGATAAACAGTTTTATGGGCGAACCAATACTGGGAGTCAACTGAGCTTTGCCTCTCAGTAATTATAGGCGAAACTGCCTTATGACATTAATTGTTGATAATGACCGTCTATTTTTGGCCTTGGCTAATTTTATCTACGGAGTGCCTGTGTAATAAAATCTGGAGTAAAGAGGTCCGCTTAATATATATATACCTAGTTATAATCAAAATACTTCGGATACTTGTACTGAAAAGAAAGTGTATAAAATCTTTAAAAAAAAAGAGGAAAAGAAGATAATTTTAGGTTCGTAATCAAAAAAATGAAATCAAAATGGATATAAATGGATTTACTAGAAAGTCAACCTACATGGACTTTTCTATAGAAGGCTTGGCGTTATCACCTAACAGAATACTTCCTGTACCTATTCCTGGGAAAAGCAAGTAATAATTACGGACAAAATATGAATAGTAATAGTACGTAGTGTGTGAAAATGTGTGAGGTTCAATCTTTTTTTATATTATGTTGTATTTTCCCTCGTGGTTCTTATTGCTACATACTACTAGTGGCTCTGTGAGCTGTAAATCTCACAAATGTCTTTGCATAGCAGTGTCGGATTTAGCAAGCGCGGGGCCCGTAGCAAATTCTACTGAAGAGGCCCTTGATCAGCTATGAGGAGCTCGGTGGCATAGCGAAAGCAATAAGATGGCAGTCAATAAGCTACGTATCGTAAGCTACGTACTTTAGGCAGCTTGAAGTTGACAACATTTTTGGCCATTTACGTGTGGCGTATCGGACCTGCCGTACGCCAACCTTCTTTGTAAATAATCTCATAGAGATGACGACATCGTCGAGCGCACGTCTAACAGTGCGCGCGCATGGATGGCCCCCTTCATATCGAACCTGTCAAATCGGCCGTCACGGAAAATTCCCTTGCATATATTTTATTAATTATTTTATATCAAAACAGTGCAATAACTCATTGTTAATATATAAATAAATACATAGCAGCATACCAAATACTTTCACTGCTATATTGGTGACCCCGACGTGATACCGCAACCGTACTTCGCGAAGATGGAAAAGGATGAAAATTTTGGAATCCCAACGGCCGAACCAATTCAAGGTACATTTCAACAAACATTTAAAGTCGGCGTCAAAATTCCGCCATTCTGGCCTGACCGCCCAAACCTATGGTTCGCACAATTAGAAGGTCAATTCATATTAGCCGGTATAACAGCCGATACTACCAAATTTTATACTGCGTGTAGTTACTTAGAACATCAGTATGCCGTTGAAGTCGCAGATGTCATTGAGAACCCGCCCAAAGAGAATAAATACGAAACGCTCAGGAGAGAGTTGGTGAAGCGTATGTCAGCCCCAAGAGAGGAAAAAATCTTACAGTTCCTGAATAAAGAAGAAATGGGCAATCGTAAACCTTCGCAGTTCTTAAGGCACTTAAGACATCTGGCGGGCCCTCAAATCTCAGACGAATTTATACGCACGGTATGGTGTAATGGCTTACCTTCGCAAATACAGCCAATTATTGCGTCGCAGACCGACTCACCACTAGAGAAATTAGCTGATTTGGCTGATAAAGTAATCGCTATCGCCTCGCCCGCTTCCCAGGTATGTGACGTCAGACCAACAACTTCTTCAGCTGACCCGTATTTAGGTATAATGGAGAGTATGGCCAAGCAAATAGAGGAGCTGCGCAGTCAAGTACAGCAGCTAGCCACGCGAGAGAGTCGGCCCAACTTCAGACGATATCGGTCTAGTTCGCGATCCCGGTCACGTGGTAATGGCCTATGTTTTTACCACCGCAAGTTTGGTGCTGCGGCCTTCAAATGCACAACGCCCTGCGCATATAAAAAGCCGGAAAACTCCAGCGGCAGCCACTAGTGGCGGCAAATGACTGCCCGCAAGGAAACGGCCGCCTCTTTGTCGTCGACAGGAAGACCCGGGTAGAGTACCTCATTGATACAGGATCTGACCTCTGCGTATTCCCCAAATCGATGGCCAAAGGGTTCCGTCCTCGTACTACGTATGAGCTGTATGCAGCGAACAACACCCGTATTAATACGTACGGATTTCTGGATTTGTGCCTTGATCTTGGCCTGCGTAGAGACTTCCGCTGGTGCTTCATCGTGGCTGAGGTATCCAGGCCCATCATAGGAGTTGACTTCTTACAGCACTACAATCTTCTGGTAGACTGCCGACAACATCGACTGGTTGACGGACTCACAACGCTTTGGATCACAGTCCCATGTCGTCACAGCACTTCGCCAGAGACCGAAGCAGTCAAGACCATCAGCGGTGACTCCAAATACCTGGACTTGCTGAAGCAGTACCCAACCCTCACCACGCCAGCAGGTAGGCCCACAGAACCCAAGCACAATACTAAACATCACATCCGCACGACTCCAGGACCTCCAGTGGCAGCTCGTCCTCGCAGATTGGCCCGTGATCGCCTAAAAATCGCAAAGCAGGAGTTTGATGCTATGTTGCAGAATGGAACAGCACGACGTTCGGAAAGCTCATGGTCGTCCCCACTCCATCTCGCTCGTAAGAAAGACGATGGCTGGCGCCCATGCGGTGATTACCGTGCTCTCAATGCGAGAACAATTGCAGACCGCTACCCAATTAGGCACATCAACGACTTCACTTACCAGCTGTCAGGTGCCAAGATCTTCTCGAAAATTGACATGATCAAGGCGTATAATCAGATCCCAGTCGAAGAAGCTGATATTTCGAAAAATGCCATCACAACACCGTTCGGGCTCTTCGAATTTCCGTACATGACATTTGGTCTACGAAACGCAGCTCAAACCTTTCAAAGGTTCATCGATGAAGTACTGCAAGGCTTGGATTTCGCGTACGGATATTTGGACGACACCTTGATCTTTAGCAGGTCTGAAGAGGAACACCTCCAACACCTGGAAATCTTGTTCGAGCGTTTCAAGGACTACGGCTTACTGATTAACGTGTCCAAGTGCGTTTTTGGCGTTGAGGAAATACAGTTCCTAGGATATTCTGTTTCCACAAATGGTATCAAGCCCTTAACAGAAAAGGTAGAAAGTATACAAGCCTATCCTCCTCCGTCAACAGCTAAACAACTTCGACGTTTCTTGGGCATGTTCAATTACTATCGCAGATTCGTACCAAAAGCTGCTGAACTTCAAGCACCGCTCGACAAAGCCCTCACTGGCAATATCAAAGGAGCTACTCCCATTAACATGACGGAAGAAATGTTATCAGCTTTCAACGCTTGCAAAAACTGCCTATCTCAAGCTGCACTTCTTGCACATCCAGATGTCAACAAAGAACTGGCATTGTTCACTGATGCATCCGACGGAGCCATTGGTGCAGTTTTGCAGCAGAACAACAACGGCAGCTGGGAGCCTCTCGGTTTCTTTTCCCGCAAACTTTCGTCATCACAAAAGAAGTATAGCCCATATGATCGAGAGTTGTTGGCTATTTACGAAGGCATCCGATACTTCAAGTACATGCTGGAAGCTAGAGTGTTCACGGTTTACACAGATCATAAACCCATCACATTCGCTTTCACCACCAAAAGAGACGGATGCTCACCCAGACAGTTCAGATACCTCGATTACATTTCACAATTCACCACTGACATCAAATTCATATCCGGTTCTGACAATGTCGTCGCTGACGCTATGTCCCGCATTGAACAAATTTCATCTTTCATCAACTTCGCAGATCTTGCAAGAGATCAGGAGCAAGACCCTGAACTGCAAGACCTGTTAAGGCAGAAATCATCCCTCATCCTCAAGAAACTGCCTGAGAACAATTTATACTGCGACATCTCATTAAATCACCCACGTCCATACCTAACCCCTTCCTACCGCAGGAAAATCTTCGAGAAGATGCACGGTTTGAGCCACCCCGGAACCAAGGCAACCGCTCAACTCATCGCCGAACGCTTCATTTGGCCTGGGTTGCGCAAGGACTGCACCCGCTGGACTCAGCAATGCACAGATTGCCAACGAAGCAAGATCTCCCGTCATCTCTCTTCCCCTTTTCAAACTTTTCCTGTACCTTCAGAACGTTTTTCCCACGTTCATCTTGATCTCATTGGTCCTTTATCCTTTTCCAAAGGGTATAAATATTGCCTCACCGTCGTCGACCGTTTTTCCCGCTGGCCTGACGCCTATCCCCTGGCGGACATCACTGCAGAAACTTGTGCCAGTGCCTTTTTATCCAACTGGATATCGCGCCATGGTTGTCCTTCCACCATCACTACCGACAGAGGACAGCAGTTCCAGTCACACCTATTTCAAGCCATTTCGCGACTGATTGGTGCAGAACATCGCCCCACCACTGCCTACCATGCGCAGTGCAATGGACTGGTGGAGCGTCTCCATCGCCAGCTGAAGGCAGCCATCATGTGCCACAACAACCCGCAGTGGACAGAAACCCTCCCTCTTGTGCTGTTGGGCATACGAGCAGCTTGGAAGGAGGACCTCGGCGCGTCGGCTGCTGAGATGATCTACGGCGAGCCTCTGAGACTACCTGGGCAATTCTTTACTCCATCTTCAGCCAGTCATCTGGATCCTGTGGACTACGTGTCACGCCTAAGGAAACACATGGCTGGATTGTCTCCTGTGCCTACATCAAATCACGGCAACAAAACTTTCTATGTGCCAAAGGACATACATACGTCGGATTACGTATTTCTACGCCGGGGCCCTGAAAGACGAGCCCTTGAATAGCCATACGTCGGCCCATATAAGGTACTGCACAGAGGAGCCAAAGCCTACAAAATTGAAGTCCAGGGCAAAGAAATTACTGTCACTGTAGACAGACTGAAGCCAGCGTATCTTACTTTAGATGATAATAAAACTTCAAACAAGACAACCGTCCATCCTTCTTCAGCACCTGAAGAAAAGGATCCTCCACGGACAAGGAGCGGACGTGTAGTCAGATTCCCCGCTCATCTTCAGCACTATCGACCGTGAACCGGTCTCAGCGGGGGAGTAATGTGGCGTATCGGACCTGCCGTACGCCAACCTTCTTTGTAAATAATCTCATAGAGATGACGACATCGTCGAGCGCACGTCTAACAGTGCGCGCGCATGGATGGCCCCCTTCATATCGAACCTGTCAAATCGGCCGTCACGGAAAATTCCCTTGCATATATTTTATTAATTATTTTATATCAAAACAGTGCAATAACTCATTGTTAATATATAAATAAATACATAGCAGCATACCAAATACTTTCACTGCTATATACGATAGTAAAAAAAAAGAATGGTCTAGGTGATTGGTCAATCCCAATCCAATGGTGGATTGGATGGTCTTTCGGGTCGATTGTCACTCGCGTCCGTAGGCTTTACCCTCGAGACCCTACACGTGACCCCCGGGTGGTGCTAAAGAGTGACACCCTCTCCGGTGGTAGGCTTAGGCCGCGGCTGGTCACCACCCTCAGTGGAAAAATCAGGGTGCCAAGCGTTCGCGCGTTCCATCCTGCATTCCCTGAGTAGCCGTTCGAGGAGTGGGTCTACGCAGTTTTGCATCTGCCAATGTACCGAATTCAGACTCACAGTGTTGTTGCGCGGGGTGCCTAGTTTCGGAGGGCAGCGGGATCCGGAGCAACGGTTTTTTCGCTGGCCGCCCGCCGATAGTTGGGAGCCCAATTGCAGACTAGCCTTCTGTGAAAGGCTGCTCCGCCATCGCGCGCATAATCCTAAGGTTGCCCCTGTCGGGCCGGTTGGCAACCGGGCGAGAGGCCTCGACAGGCGGCCTTGGGGGGGTCCGGGCGTCCCCGCGGTCTCCGCACTAGTCTTATCCTACCGCGCAACAGTACTGTGACTTCTGGGGGGGGCTGGCTGATGCCTCGCGTAACTGCCACTCTTCGCCTTTTTTCCCTCTTGCCCCAAAAATAAAAACAATAATGAATAAAAGAAACAAAAAGTTGAGGAATCAACAGCGGATACACGGCCTCTCGCTAAAAGTGCACCTCACTAACATTCGAGGTCTGCACTCTAATCTCGTCCCAGTCCACCACCATCTTGAGACTGTAAGGCCGCATCTGCTCTTGCTTACGGAGACGCAAATTACTACCCCTGCTGATACATCCTACTTGAATTACCCAGGATATGTCCTGGAGCACAATTTCCGCTTTAAGGCAGGGCTTTGTTTCTATGTGCGTGATGACATCTGCTGTAAGCGTCTCCGTAACTTGGAAGATCCCTCTTCTTCTTCAATCTGGCTGCTTGTGGACACCGGCACAGAACAAATTGTCTATGTCGGTGTCTACCGATCGCATAGCGGTGACCAGGAGACAACGAGGCTTTTTCGTCACCTAAGTGAGGCTGTTGATGTGACTCAGCAAAGGTTTTTCGCGCAAATCGTTTTTCTGGGGGACTTTAATGCTCACCACGAACAATGGTTGTTCCCATACCAGAAAACTGACCATGCTGGTAGAGAGGCGTACAAGTTTGCCTTGTCTTTGAACCTTTCCCAGCTGGTCGACCAGGCGACTAGGATACCCGACGTTGAGAATCACATAGCTAATTGCTTGGACCTTCTGCTGACGACTGAACCAGACCGATATCACGTGTCTGTTTCAGCCCCTCTTGGGAGTTCTGACCACTGTCTGGTAAAGTCCGTTCTCATATGTCCTCCACCTGACTTCAGCCCTAGAGGCAATAGACGGGTTTGGCGGTACAAGTCAGCAGATTGGGATGAGATGCGACATTTCCTTGCTTCTTACCCTTGGCTGCAAGCCTGCTTTTCTTCTGGCGATCCGTCGAGCTGTGCAAGTGCCGTTGCTGAGGTTCTCGGTCAGGCGATGGAGTATTATATTCCATTTTCTGATCGACCCTCTGGCATCAAAGCTGAACCCTGGTTCAATGCTGACTGTTTAAAAGCTGAGGCTATTAAACAGTCAGCATACCAGGCTTGGGCTGACGCTCGTAAGCGCAGAGCTCCGGATACGCGTAAAAAGAAGAAAGCCTTTAACTTTGCGGCCAAGTCCTGCAAAAAAACGCTTAAAAAGGCTCGCTTCGACCACATAGGCAGAGTTGGTGCCAAACTTGCTTCGTACCCATCCGGTAGTAAAGCATTTTGGTCTCTGGCTAAGTGCGTTGAAGCTAACTTTTGCCGCTCCTCACTTCCTCCTTTGCAGAAACCTGACGGTACACTGGCACACACGGCTTTAGAAAAAGCTAATTTACTAGCTTCACTGTTTGCCGAAAACTCACGTCTAGATGCTAGCAATCAAACACCGCCCCAGTTACCTCCTTGTGGATGTAAAATGCCTGAAGTCCGCATTCATCAAAAGGAGGTTCTCAAGACTCTACGCAACTTAGATGTAAATAAGGCCAGTGGTCCCGACGGTATTCCTGCTATTGTCTTAAGGAATTGCGCACCCGAGTTGTCTCCTGTTCTGACGCGCCTGTTTCGTCTATCTCTTCAGTCCGGGATCGTCCCAAAAATGTGGAAGCTCGCCAATGTTCAACCCGTACCTAAGAAGGGTAGACGTGCCGACCCTTCAAACTATCGCCCAATTGCAATCACCTCCATTCTGTGTTAGGTAATGGAGCGTGTTATTAACAAGCGCTTACTTGCGTACCTTGAGGACAATGATCTCCTCAGTGACCGGCAATACGGATTTCGCCAGAACCGATCTACTGGGGATCTTCTTGTGTACGCTACACATCTTTGGGGTGAAGCCCTTGAAAAATACGGTGAGGCACTTGCTGTCTCACTTGACATTTCAAAGGCATTTGACAGGGTATGGCATGACGCTCTTATAGCGAAGCTTTCCGCTTACGGTATCCCTCCCACCCTTTGTGCTTGGATTTCCGATTTCCTGAGGGAACGGTTTATTCGAGTAACTCTTGACGGCTGCTCGTCTGACCTATTGGCAATTAATGCTGGAGTACCTCAGGGATCTGTTCTTTCCGCAACGCTATTTCTGCTTCACATTAACGATCTGCTAAAGCCCGGTATTTTTGGGTATGCAGACGATAGCACCGTTACGGAAAGATATTTTTCTAGTGCAAGGGCAAAAAAACCGGAAATAGACGAACTAAGAGAGGCAATGATGCTCCATACCAATCTTACTCTGCAAGCTGTCTCCGATTGGGGTGATGCCAACCTTGTGAGATTCAATGCCTCTAAGACACAGGCGTGTCTCTTCTCTGCTAAAAAGAGCCCTTTCAACTTGGCTCCCACTTTCCGGGGTGTGCCTGTTCCTATCACCCGTCATCTCGAACTTCTCGGTATCGATCTCTCATCAAATCTTAACTTCGGTAGCTATATTGAGTCCAGGGCTAAGACGGCTTCTAAAAAACTGGGCATCCTCTCCAAGGTCCAACGATATTTTACCCCTGACCAACTGTTGAGCCTTTACACAGCTCAAGTCCGCTCATGTATGGAGTATTGCTCCCACCTATGGGATGGATCTGCCCGCTATCAGCTCGAAGCCCTGGAAGCTATCGACAGACGTGCCAGAAGACTCGTTGGTGATGAGTTGCTTACGGCAGGACGGCTCCACAGCCTCGCACATCGCCGACTGGTAGCAAGTCTGTGTGTCTTCTACAGGTTGCACTTCGGGGAGTGTGCGCAGGAATTACATAATTTAATTCCCCCTGCACCATTCCACCATCGGACAACACGACGTGGACAGGGATTCCACCCATTTGTGGTCGATATTCCTCCTCATCGTACCTCTCGATTCGCCTCCTCCTTCATTGTGCGAACCGCTAAGGTGTGGAATTCCCTCCCTGCGTCGATGTTTCCCCATACATATAATTTAGGGATTTTCAAGGCAAGAGTGAACAGGCATTTTTTGAGTTTGCGTGATACACCTTAGACCTCATCTTAGCTTCCCATCAGGCTAGATAGAGATCAAACGCACTCAAATTTCTAATAAAAAAAAAAAAAAAAAAAAAGTGAGGTGAGTGGATATGAGAACGTGGGGCCCCTTTTAGTGCGGGGTCCATAGCAATCTCTACTCTTGCTATGTGTCATCAAGTCCTTTTTAGTCTCCACCGCAAGAGCACGACCCTCTATGTACTACCAGAGCCACACTTGGCCAGAGCAGTCAGAGGATTTGGCCTACACTCTCCACGCTGGCCAGACGGGTTGGATATTATTTTGTACTGATTGATATGAAAAAAAAGTCAAAAAATAATGTCACTTTCATATCCGTTTTGATCGTGATTTTAAATTTAATAATGCAGAAAAACTGACATTGGGAACGCTGTTTGACTTCAAGAAACTATGACGCCACAGTCCGGTATTTCATACAAATCCTTTAGAAAATGTTTATTTTGACATTAAGAAAAAGAATCTGATTGGACTTGTTGGAAACTAGCGGATACTATTTCAGCGGTTGTTTGTTCGTCAAGCAGTAAAAAGAAACCTTTTTGCTAACATCTTTTATGAATCCAGAAACAGGCTATGTAATGTAACTGTCTTCAGTGAATTCTTCCTCTATGTTTTCCTTTTTACGCATGACTGAGTAACAATCACATCCATGAATATTCCCGATTGACCACCACTGAATAAAATTGGATTCATATTGGAAGTCAAGTATGAGTTATAATACTTGTAGTTTTTGTTGACGTTTCTATTGCGTAGTCCATGCAAACGCGTGTTGCTATTTGCCGAGAATAATAATTTAGTTTTCAATTGTTTATTACTTTTTAATATTATTTGTGTGTGTCCTACTACTCTATTTAAAACTTTATCTTGCTTTAATTTATTCAATTTCAGTACAAAGATTCGTGGGCTATTCTTACCGACAGCTCCTTCAGCTCCCACCAAAAAATGCACACTTTATTTTCTTTCAAACTGTCATCTCTTGACTTGACTTACCTAATCCTATTTACTCACACTCTCCATATTTTCCAACCGACCAAGCCTTGAGCTACATTTCATAAAATCGACGGGCTTCGCCGCAATTTTCTTAAGCGTTGTACTCGTAGTAAATTTGAATATTCTGAGTGCAAATAAAGTCCAATCTACGTTATTTGAAGTCTAGCGCGGTCGAAGAAAGTTTGTACTCTACATAAATAAAACTAGTGATTCTATGAGAACAATAGACCTCCCGAGCCCTTATGCGAGCATGCATGCATTAATCGACACTTTGCCTTTTTCCCTGTCTTTACAAAGCCATTTCAGTTTTCATATTTTGTTTTTAAATAACCGTCAGATAGGTGCCAAAACACGCCTAACAACTGACCGGAGAAGAATTGATAATAAACTAGAAAAATATTTACAAATCCCAGAAAATTACAAAAATATTAAAGCCGTCACATGCTGACCTTTAAGTTTATCGGATGAAAAAGTTGTTGGAACAAAAAAGTTCGTACTTAAGGGCCCAGTCCTTATTATTAATGATTTTGACTGCTTTTTCGGAGCTGATTGGAGCCAAACTATCGTAGTAACAATATGTTAAGACTGCGCTTCTGAATTCGTCTAAATTCGTCTCCATGGTGCTTGTACAATACAGCGCAATGCGTATGTGTAGATAGAAAATATAGATTCGGGTGTTCAATCAAAAATTCCCACGGTCGAAGACTGCAGTCTTAATAAAAAAGTTATACGATGTTTTTGAAAAATTTTCTGACGGTTTTTAATTTTCAAAGAAAAATTTCCAAAAACTGAATCGCCAAAAAAATCTATATAATTATCGAACCTGCTTATAAAATTTCACGAATTGCGACCTGTAAGTACGCCAGAATAAACATTTTGGCCAATCACCAAACTGAGACGCTTCGCTCGCTCGTTCAATTGTTGACACCCTGAAATTAAATGTCATATTTAGTCAAATTTTAAGTTTAATTTTAAAATATTGTTTGTTTTTAGGGTTCCGTACAAAAAATGAAAAAACGGAACCCTTATAGGATCACACGTGCGTCTGTCTGTCCGTCCGTCTATCACAGTCAATTTGCTCCGAATCTACTGGACCGAATCAGGTTTTTGGTATTAATTATTAGTAATTTGGTAGGATGGTGTAATCCTATGACCCAAACACATATGTGCAAAGTAAATAATTTTTTTTTAAATAAGGGTCATTTTGGGGATAAATTAGAAAATCTAAAAAATAAAGTTTTGCAAACCTTACTGTGTCATATATTAAATGAAAGGACTCGTTATGAGGATCTCAAATATATTTTTGTTATAATTATAAAATAAAAAGTTTTGATTTTATTCATGAAAGAAGACGAAAATTGACCATTTCCCCCCCCCCTGATCTACGAAACTACTGGCCTTAAATTTTGCAAAAAATACGAAATATAGTTCATTGCTTGTATATTACAGGAAAACCTATAAGATTCAATCAATTGTACGGAACCCTCTCCACGTGAGTTTAACTCGCACTTGGCCGGTTTTTTATTTTTCCTTTCTTTTGTTATTTATATTTTTTTACTATATCTGATAAGACGTTTCGTTTTTATGTGATAAGATTTATATAAGAGATTTGTTTTTTATTTTATTTAAAATAATAAATAAATAAATATATAGGGACAAATCACACTGATTAAGCTAGCCCCAAAGTAAGTTTTATACTTGTGTTATGGGATACTAACTCAACGACACTATATGTTATGATAAATACATTAGATAAACACCCAAGACCCAGGACAATTTGAAAAAGGCCATTTTCCAACTTGCCCTGGCTGGGGATCGAACCCAGAACCTCTGGATTAGCGGTCTAGCGTGTTACGCCATTACGCCGCGGAGGTCGTCATTTTAGTTTTTAAGTTGTATTTAGGATTATTTTAGTTTAGTTCTTTGAAAAACCTGTATGCGAACAGTTTCGAAACTAATTTCAACTTTACAATTCATAACTCAATCAACAAAAGTCGAAACTTAGGTATTTCGACCATTTCCAATTAATTATTCAATAGCAAGTAATTTTATTGAGCGAAGGCCAGTTGGTAGATTAATGACCACTGCTAAACTAAATTACGAACCAGCCGATGCCCAACAAATGGCTGTTAAATTTAGCAATTATATATTAAAGTACAAGCCCCTTGACGTAAGTATGAATTGGACGCTGAACTTATGCCGAATAATATTATTTATTCAAATAAGTAATTTGTAGATAAACATTTAGATTTTTTGAATAAGGATCTGCTAAGCGCGCAATTTGTTATGTTGTAGATAACGTACATAGGTATTTATCATATTAATAGAGGTATATTCTCTATCCAGTTCATATTTTGACAACGTTCAAGAATATAATAAGTACCTATATATTAATAACGCAAAGCTACCTACCTAGTTAGGGCATCTTAATCCAATTTATATAAAGATAATATATTGATACATTTTGGTCAAAAATATATTTATTGAAGTAGTTTAACAGAAAAATATCCGCAACATGCATATGTCGCAGTTGGATGGTATAAACCGCTAATTTAGAAAACCTCTAGGTGTTTGGCATTACAGCTTGGATTTGTCAAACAGCTGAATATCATTTAGCTGGATTCTCAATGTGTCACGTTTAACTAACCAGCTAACTACGTTTAGGCCGCAGAATAGGTTATTGGCAGGCATGTTATAAACAAACAAATTTATGACGGGGCATCAAAATAAAATCTCAATTCAACTTCTTACTATGTAATCTAGTCTTCAACATCATAGAACACCAATAAAGAATGATACAAAGTTCGATGCAAGTGGTTACAGAAAAGTTTGTTAACGCGACATAATCTCAATGGCGGCGGCGGCGTAGCGGTTCCTCTCAGCCTTCATTTGATTTATGTAAATTCTCCATCTTGCCGGAAGGCGGGCGTCGAAATAACTATATGGGAACCAAGCTGAAGATCTGATTTATTTTTCCTAACCATTTGCAGTCCAAAATCATAAACGATATCTCCGATATCTCTCGATGAAAGCTTACCTATTCTCGGAACGCTGTGAAGAATTCCGAACTAAATCTACAATCTTACGTCTTGCGCCGCGGCATTGATGAATAGAAATCCTTTATGCCATTCTGCGTATGAGATGTCAGTTATTTAACGCTGTTTTACGAAACCGAGCTGTAATGCCAAACAGCTAGATGTTTAGAGAATTAGCGGATTATACCATTCAACTGCGACACATATATATGATGCCCAAACTCGGTAGTTTTGCGTTATTTAATTACTGACTTCTGAGTCTATCTTTCAGCTTACATTTGCATTTAGGTATCATCCGATTCATTTGTGCAATAAGGTGCATACTCGCTTTTTCGCTCTATCTCACTCTCTCTCTCTCTCTTATTGAATCTGTAAAAAACTAACGTAAAGTAGTCATTCACAATAAAAGTATGTTCAAGGGTCAATACATTTTATTATTAATAACTTTTTAACAATAAAAGTCTTTAAATTACATTACAAACTTTATTTATAAAAAGATATGTACAGTATTACACGTATGGCACAAACTAGCGTCTATGTCTTCGCTGTTTATCGATGAACACTATAATTATATATTATACATGTACAAGAGAAACTTCCAATAAGTATGTCAAGTAGTATTTAAGTAGGAATTAATTGTAATGGTAGGTAGAGTTAAGAGTTAGAACAAGAAAATGGTAGTTATAATGCTATGAACAATACCTACATATATAAGAATACAATACTTAGATACAGTCTGTAATAGGTTTATATTTACATCATTACAGAATCTACCTAATGCAAGCTTTGAGCTTATATTTATAATTAGGAAATATGTAAAGTAAGTTTCACAAGATACAAGTTAAAAGTAATCGAGCAAAATTAGTCCGTCACATTAAATTTTTCTAAATATGGTAAGAATAAGTACGAAAAATTAAAAACAAAACATTATGATAACATTATTTTATTTATAAAAAGTAATCTTATCAAGGAAATCATTCCAAGTTGGTATGGAGCACAAATTTATTTTTTTATTTAAGTTTATTGCACACAATCTTATATTTGATTGATTACAACATAGGATAAACTTAACGCTAATGCATTATCTACGAGTTTGCTTTTGGGACATGTCGAGAAGTTGATAGAATACTATAATAATAAGAACAAATACTGGCTATCTATATTTGTATTGGCGTCCAGCGCCAAAATTGATCGTCGAGTGGTCGCGCGCGGTCTGGGAGACCGCAGCAAACATATTTTACTAATTACTCAGGGCTGTGAGGTACTCGTACTTTAAGTTAATAACCTTTTAGCATTTGTGGCATGTTCACGTGGTATTTTTGTTTGCAGTCTCAGATTCCGCGCGCAACTTTTCATGTACTAGATAAAACCAATGAAATAGAATTAGAATATATGATTATTTGACTTTATAACATCTATTTACAAAATAATGATTTATTACGCTATTCATTGTTGAAATAAGTAGCGAAGACCTAAAATGTCGAATATCTCGAATACTAGAGGACGCGATAAAATAAAATGATATTTTGAAAATATAATGGATACTGATGATATTAAATTTATTACCTATCGTTCTTCTAAAATAAAACTTAGAATTTGTTGTTGAAGCGATCGACTCCTGGAAGGTAAAACTATTTAATCATTTAATACTAAGTAGGTGTATGTTACTTACATAACTAGAGTTTTTCGAACTGCAGGTGTAGGTAGATACTTAAAATATCTTGTATTTTTGCTATTGCACAAAAGGAAAGCCGTTGTTTATTGTTAATCAACATGCTGAACATACATTTATTAATATAAGGTAATGCATTAAATTATTCTTTATTATATTAAACACCTTCCTCTACATGTTGGTGACAAATAGCAAGAGGTTCTGAATCGGGGGCGCTGGTGTCGTCTTGTGCGATAAGACTCATTTTAGGTCACAAAGCCAGGATTGCAACTTAGTGAACTCTGAGTATCAAATAAGTACCTAGTCTCAAAATATATCTTATAATAAATGATCTCTCCATTTAAACATATTTGCATCCTATAAAAATGTATCATGGTTGTAGATTCATCATCATCATCATCAACAGGTCCTTGTTAGTCTCAACTGCAGAAGCACGACCCTCTCTGTACTACCTACCAGAGCCACGCTTGGCCAGAGCAGTCAGAGGATTTAGCCTACACTCTCCACGTTGGCCAGACGGGTTGGAGAGGTCTCATTGATGTTTATAAGCCTTGTTTAGCTTGTGTTTCCTAAGTTGCCTTCTACGACATCCACGGGAAGACTTGGAGTGGTCCTATTCTACTCTGCCGGGAACCACACTGCATAATGTATAATAGTTGTAGATTCAATATCATCAAATTGTAAAAAGCATCATAGTATACATTTTCTCACTGTATTTGTGGTGGTGTATGTAGTATTGTATCATATGGTGGAGGCATATTTTTGAAATTTCTTTTACATTCCACGTTAATTTAAATATGTTTATACATATTACTTGAGTTACTTTGATTTCCGTATATTAAAACTGTTCTTATAAGTAACATAAATGGAATACATAAATAAAATTAAATTAACCCGTGGAACATTCGGCGACGTATAAAAATCCACGGAGCATTGAAAATATAAGCAATATATCCATTCTCCTTAGTTAAAGCTCACACGATACATTGTTGAAGTTTATTATGCCTACAAGAAATATATTTCAATCTTATATTAGATATACTAGTTGTCCGCACTATCTTCGCACAGGTATATTTCGCTTGTTACTTGTACATTACCTAGTTACATTACCAGCAATTTACAAGGAAAAAATATTCTTTGCACAAAACCGGGTAATATACTAAGAAACATTCGTTCTTTGTACATTACCAATTACATTACCTGCTATTTTATGTAAACTTTATCCAAAAAATTCCCTTCACTCAAATTCATCCTGGTAGTTTCTGAGTTTAACCTGGCAGACAACCAGCCAGTATAGCAGGTACTGAGGGACGTAAGTTATAAATAAGTGTAGAATATAATACTTGTGCTTATCCAAAGTGACTTTAGTGACATCTAGATATTTATTCATATTTAAAACATTCAGAGATTCTAAAGTAAAATACTTATCGAAAAATAGGTACCTCAAAGTAATTTACACGTATTTACAAAATTTAATGTTGGCTGTCATACAACAGACAAGATTATTAAACTTAGAACTTAATATTATCTTAATATTATCCTTTATCTTAATATTATTATATCTTAATATTATCCAAGAAAAATGGTTATTAAAACATGATATTGTATCAAAAAAAAAGTAAAGCTATCCGTGAACAAAGTAAATGTTAATTAAAAATAAAAAGCGTGAAATTACTAATAAATGGAAACTTTTAAAAGGTATTTTGGAAAAAATTGTAGATACTTATCTATTATATTTTAATACATTTACATTGCAACTCAGTTGCATATATATTTCTTTTAAACTAAATTTCTACAATTATTGTGTAATTGGCACCTTTATTATAACAATGGAAGTTTTATGTAAGTAGCAAAAATAAGTATAGGTATATATTAAGATTTTAATATTTGACTAATAAAATCAATATTCTTGGAAACCTCTAATTATTAAATTAATTATGACTAGGAAGCTACTGCTGCATCACTAAACACCTTAAAGGTTAACAGCAATTGACAATGTTTTTTATACATTTAACAGTACATATAATGAGAAAAGGGGTTTAGCTATAAAAACTACCACATACTTAGTACTTACCTATTTCATCAAAGTTTAATCAGCTGCAATCAGGACTTTCGAAACACTATTTATTATTTCACAACATTTCTAAATATATAAGACGAATGTATTAGTGTAGAACGTAAAAGTAAACAACATTCTAAATTCAGAAATAAATTTTATCACTCTGAATACTTATTAACGTTGTATTTACAAATAAGTCACAGTCAATAACTATTTAAACATATTATTATAAATTAAAAAAAATATAATGAGTGCATTGAATACAAAAATGTGTAATTTCTAATAATATAATTATAAATAAAGTTAATATTGCAACTCATCGCTCCACGAATAAGCCACAGTAGCCGCAGTACTCGATATTTATATTGTGATCCTAACACGTTTGTAGGCATTTTGAAAGTTAAATAGGCGGAAGAACCTTAAAAAGGTATACAGAATTTTACAGAAAGGTAAATAAATAACCCTCAAGGGTATAATTAATTCACGATATTGAAAAACTTTCGGAGAAAAATCTGTACAAATTATGCAAATTGAAAATATTCTGCAGAAAATATTTAACGGGTCTTTTTACTTTTTTATTTTAACATATATTATTCATATACTATATGGTAATAAAGTTTATAATAAAGGTATACACTTTTGTAAGTGTACTTTATTATTTATTTTTTAAAATTAATTCTACGCAACTTATCTACTATGTACATTCGAATATTTGGCGTCGTATATTTCTTTATCAAATAAATATTAGTTCTCATATTAACTTAAACAAATTTTGGTAAAGAAATAATAATTCATTTGGTAGCTCTTAGCATGTCATAAGCCTAATAATATAAGTAAATTTATAAATATGTATCCCTTTTATATATTTTTAACAATTTATCTTAACATACAAGTACGTTTAAATCTATAGTCGGCAACGTTTTCAGTATTCAACTACTTAATAAATACTTAAAAGTACTTAATATTCACAGGAACTGCTGAAGCACACACGCTCGTTTCTCTTGTACGATCCTTCCTCACGGAACCGAAGTTTTTGCTCTGAAATAAAAAAAACATTTATAATAAATAAACTTGAAATGAGGGCAATTTAAGACTCAAAGATAAACAAATTGTACAGTGCTCTAACTTCAGAAAGTCCAGTTCATTATGCTAATTATATTCTCCAAACAAACATTGTAGTGTACAAAGAAACATTGTAGTGAAATACAATTTTTTTATACTGTAGCGAAATACGAAAAAAGTGGTTATATGGTGTATTTAAAAATTTTTACTTGCACCTTGCCACTAAATACTAAGCGGAGTACGTTATGTACCCTTTGAAATTACTTATAAACGGATCTAAAACAATTGTCTCTTCATAAATTTTCACAATAGAATTATGATTCTATGGATAATTATAGTCTTTTTTTGCTATTAAAATATAAAATATCTATTAAACTTACTGGATACAAAAACTTACATACATACACATGTTTTACAAGGGTAAATCGACACTATGGACTTAATATGCAGGTACCTACGAGAAAGACCGATAAAAATATTTCCAGTTAAGGCACAGCTATAATTTTGACTTATAATATGGTAAATGTTGAACATCCATAAATATAATCATTATATTCGAAATTGACATAGTATGTGACAAGTTATGATTCATAAAAACTTAAGTGGCATTAATAAAGTAAATTAAACTAAACAAAGTAAAATAATGGAATAATAGGCTAAAGCTACTCAAATTACAACAAAACTATACATAAAAATGTACATATATAAAAAGCCTAGGTCACCACTGTCAGCAGGAAAGGTCCCCAAAAGGCTGGCGGCATTTTCGCGCTGTATGGCTAGACTTAGCCTCTGGCCAAAATGCGCAAGAAAAGCAATGAGACGTCGATCAGACGTGTGGAAATGTCCTTATATAAACGATGGACTTTCGCACTACAAGGCCCTAAAGTCTCCACAGCAAAAGGCGCAAGTAAGTAATTGTAATTTTTTAAGGCATTTCCAGCGCTGTGGAAAATCTCTAATGACATTATGAATGCGTTGTATATAATATATACCTAAATAAAATAAAAAAGCGGCCAAGTGCGAGTCGGACTCGCCCATGAAGGGTTCCGTAGCAGCAAGTAACATAATATAAAAGTTCTATTGCGGTTTCCGATTTATGACGTATTTAAAAAACTTGCCATTTGGCTACGGAACCCTAAAAAGTAAGACTCGCCTAAAGTTGCCAAAGAGATTAAAATGTAAAAAAATGGTAATGGAATAATGGTAAAACGGAAAGATCTATCAACACGCTTTGTCAATCAAGCCCTTTAGAAATCAGCTAGAATTAAATCAGATTCTATCAAGTCTTTTAATTCTGTTTGATATCAAACAAACGCTATTTCCAGTGAAAGAATAAAGTCACTAGATTTAAATTGTGATCCCGAAAATGTGAAACCAACTAATATCGGGTCGTAACAATCGGAATTTAATTTTCTTTTACATTCAAGAATCAAGAAATTGAATTGGCTAAGGGAAGATATAAACGACACGGCTTTCTGAATAGCAACAAATTCTCTAGACTGCAAAATCAAAGATGCCTAGTTATATACCACCACGCGAGAAACTTCCCCCTGGTCATGATTTGCCATGGCCTGTTTGAAAAGCTTACTAGACTGCGAACCCAGGTAGGTCGCAACAAAGACAATCTGGTCAGGTGGAAAATACTGGAAATCTCGCATGATAAATAGTGCGAGTGTACATTCTCACCACAAACGATCCCACCTTCTATCATGTCCAAGATGTCCAATATTGTCCAAATACCTTCCGACAATTGAGGTGGCGCAATTCTGGTCCAATAAAGTCTAATGGATTATAAACACGACAAGAATAACCACATATGTTGTCAAATTTTGATTGTAGTTTTTTCGGATTTTACACCAAATTAATATTTACAGAATTAGAGTAGATAAAACACGATATTCTAAATAGGGGATCGGACAAATTTTCACAAAGTGTTTGAAAGTACTCGTAATTAGAATGGTTATTTATTACCATAAAAAATAATATTTTATTTAAATAAGGCTGTAAATATACATAAATTACATTTTAAATTTGAATGCATAATAATGCCGCGTAAACGCTTCCATCTGTCAACTTGGCCGCGTGACGTCATCTGTGTGTGAGTAAACATTCAAGTGGTGAAAAGGATGGCAGTAGTGAAGGCCACAAATTCACATACTAATGTTGACATCTATGGTTGACATTTTTTTTTTTAATAAATAATTTTACGGCTCTGGATACAAGTCCTTAAGAGCCTATCTTTAATTTTGTTCTTTATTCCTAATCCTAACCTAACAAAACAATCAAAGGGTGGTGTAGGCCTTTGACTGCTGCAAGGGAGCTTCTGGCGACAAATCTATACGAGTCCACTGGTTTACATAGACGATTGAGTGGCGGACGACGCCCGAAGACACCCACACAGTCCGCAAAATAAATATCACTACAGCCGTACTATGACTGTCCACTTTAACTATTTCACACATTGTTCATGTCATGAGCATTTATAACACCAAACAACACCAATTTCATATTATAAAGTCCACTAAAATCAATGTGTAAAATAATTTAAAGCAAACCCCAACCAAACCCCTTGACTTCCCGCCAAAAAAAAAAACTTGGTTGACATTTTAAGGTTACCTCAGCCGTCAAAAATGACAATTACAAACGAATGACGTAACGCGCTGTGATCGGTGTTTCGTTCAAGGTGGCGAATAGATTAAAAATATTGCAATAACGGCTTTTATTTCTTGATTTAAAAATATAAATCATTATTATTTCACAAAAATACTCATTGAATAGTCAGTTTATTTAATTAACATTATTTCTAATTACAGTAAAGACTTTTTTGGTGAGACCTGTCCGATCGCCTATTATCCTGTTAAAGGGGGAATATGCGCCCAAAATAATTTATAAACAAGTGAAGAGTTGAACTGAATTATCATACATACATAAGAAAGGAAAAATTTCGCTTATTGGGTCCTATATGTATTGTTATTAAAATGTGAGATTTTAAATATACCTATTGTTATTTAAGCAAATCAAAACATTTATGGATCCAGCCAACTAAACAAAAGTTATCTACCAGAATTTCCCGTCCTTTACCTGAAGAATCTCATACCAAGCTATTTTGGAATTGATAGACAGTTCACTACACGAATCGCGTAATTGGGTATTTTGGTGGGTCAAAAATAAATTATTTGGTACTGTTAATCGAATAAAAGTCACAAAATAATGCCACTTGTCATTGATCACATCCTCTTTGAACGTGATTTTAGATTTATTAATGCAGAAAAACGGATATTAAGAGCGCTATTTGACTCCAAGGAACTATGATGTCATAAATCGATATTTCATACAAATCCCATAGAAAATGTTTGTTTTTGATATGAATTGTTGCAAAATAGCGTATTACTGGAGTTAAAACATTGCTATTTATTTTTACTTACGTGTTCTGTCCATCGGATTGCGAACCGTTTGGCGGCGGCCATTTGTGCAAGTGTGTTCGCCACATCATCTGTCCGAACGTCATTCTGAATTGCCGGGACATTGAGCAGTAGAGAACGAAGTTTATAGCTCCATTGAGTAAGGCCAGGGCATCCATAAGCTCTCCAAACAGATCGTAGCATCGCTTAAAAAAGCATCGCCCTAACATCCCACTCATCAATCCCAGAATGCCTTGAGGCAGCTCTGTCACAAGGAATAGAAGTAAAACTGCTACCAACATCTTTGTCGTTCTGTTTGTTCTTCTGTCTGCTTTACACTGTCTTTTGATTTGTTTGTTATTCGTCGGGCAAGCGTTGTATATGCGCACTTTCTTTTGGTGCTGGTTGGCACTATAAACTTCTCTTATTAGCCATAGACTTATAATGGTTAAGATACAGCATGGAAGAAGCTTGATGACGACTGCGTGGACCCAAAAATTGATCTGGTATAATTGGCCTTCAGGATCAGAGTCTACGTAATATAATATCATTGGTCCGGTTGGCTCCAGAACAACGGTTGTGTGAATGTCAAACACCTGTTAGGAAAGATAAATAAATGTAAATATTTTTTCTTATGAAACAATGTTATGAACTACCTACCTTGCTGTTTCAAACACTTTTAGTGTTTGAATATACTTAAAGTTGGCTGTATTTATTATTATTTTACGTCAAGGACGCAGGGGAGATTGAAAACGATCAAAAAGATATCAAGAATATCTATTACAGTTTTAACCAACTATTCAGTTTCGGAAAACTAAAAATGATTTTCTCTGTAAAAACATGCTCTTTCAAACGTCTTTTTCTTTACAATATATTTTTAAAAGGAATACAATTTACAACAAAAAGGTTAGTAGGTAGCTTTTTTAAAACCTTTTTACATTTAAGTGTAAGAGTTCATTATTAAATCCTAATTGAATTTGAATGTCGGCTTGGCTGTAAAGTTTGAATATCGTGGTCACGGATCATATTTTTCGTCGGCTTCAAAAATAATGTGATCGATTTTAATTTTATACAGTATCATTTTGAATACCTATCAATAGTGATGTGCCGTTCCCGTTCCCCAGATTTTCGGGAACGTTCCCGGGAATGTTTCCAAAAAGTGGAAATGTCAGGGAAAGTTGTAATTTTATTTACCAGACATATTTTTTATCACTGTACTCGTAAATATATTTTACTAACGTAAATGCATCACTTTATATGGTTATAATAGGTACATATACATATATCCAATATTCCGTAACATTTCCTAGAAATACGGGAACGTTCCTTGGGAACGTTCAGAAATTCCCAAGTTTCCCGGGAACGGCACATCATTACCTATCAATTAAAGTTTTTACTTGTATCAAAATGACAAAAAAATAACAAAAACCCGACGGATAAACACTTAATAAATGTTTAGCTACCATAAATTGCACTTATTAATTTTTAACTTTTCTAATTAATTTCTCTATTTTCCTTAGAACGCTTTTTTTCTTTTTACTATAGGTTTTCAGAAATACAAGCATCATCGGTGGTGGTTTCTTATTTTACTAACAATGTTCCGAGAAAATGAGAAAACACGCTCAACGCTCATTCTCCGTGATGTTGGCTCAATAGACAATACAGCTATTGTAATTTTTTTCAAGAGTAAGCGTTCCTTTCTCGGTGGATTGTTTTTTAAATAAATTGTGGTATTAGAGAGTTTAAATGGTTTTTTCTGAAGTTTCAGCTGTCTAAATAGCCTTATTTTAGTTGAAGTTCATAGTTGAAGTTTAATTTATTATCGGATTTGAGTAAATTTGTAAATATAAGTTGAGTAGTGTAGTGTAGTAAGTAGTTTTTTTAAATCTTTATTTTAGTTTTTAAGTTTAAGGCCCCGCCAGTTCAGAGCCAAGAAAACTGTAAGTGTTTTTAAAATATCACTGTAATTAAACTACTACAGTTTATTCCTCTAAGAATCTTAAGTTTTTTCTCACATACCTCTAAATTTGCCTAAATTTGCCTTTATAATACATATTACTATTTTATACAATGACCTTTTTATATGAAAAATATACCAAAAAATGTATTATCTAAATATCTATCCGTTTTAGCTACAAAAATAATAATAAATATAATATAAAAAAATAATAAATAAAACACAGTGAAATATTCGACGAGAGCGAAAAAAGGCCCGGAGCCGTGCTCGACGATATTTCGCAATGTTTTTTTTTTTGTATTGTATTTATATTTTTTTTTGTAGCCAAAACGGATAGATATTTAGATAATACATTTTTTGGTATAATTTTCATATAAAAAGGTGATTGTATAAAATAGTAATAGGTATTATAAAGGCAAATTTTGAGGTATGTTTGTGATTTTTTTCTATGCAGCGAAAAATGCTCAATCGTGTTTTGGCTATTGTGGGTGTCTTAAGAAAATCCTTGAGATTTTTATTTAATTTTTTTGAGGAATAAACTGTAGTAGTTTAATAACAGTGATTTTTCAAAAACACGCACAGTATTGCAAATTGTAAACCCATCTCGCCTTAATATGTAAATATATTTTCATTTTTCGTTATAATAAAAACATGCTTTCAGTAAACTTGAAAATAAAATAAAATATAAATAGATTTCTTGAATACTCGAGGTGTTGTGTTTGTTTTATATTCCCGTCTGGACTAAAGAAATTTCTCAAGAATTCTTGCCTCGAGAATTCTCGAGTAGAAACCCTAATTGCAAGTATTGTAACACTATGATTGCGACAGACTGCAAACTCTCCCAATAGTACGTACACGACTGATTGATTATATGTACATATTAAGGCCGTACCTAAATTTTCCGGAGTCCAGTGCTGCCCCCATTTAAAATAAATCATTTCAAAGAAAACGGAGACATTATTTAAAATTTTGCTACTATCAAGTGCTAGATAACCTTTCGAAGTATTTTATGAACTACTGTTTACAGTTTAAAGTTAGAACGTTAAGCTGTACTACGCACATTTGCGAAAAACGGCCACTTTTGGCTAATGTGCGTAGTAAAGCTTAAAGTTCTCATTATAAACTGTAAACAGTAGTTCATAAAATACTTTGAAGGGTTATCTAGGCCTTGGTAGTAGCAAATTTTTAAATGATGTCTCCGTTTCCTTTGAAATGATTTATTTAAAATGGGGGCAGCACTGGACCCGGAAAATTTAGGTACGGCCTTAAGATTGAGAAAATGTTATTATCGTCTGTGTGTAAGTAACCGAAGCTGTGTTTTTACGAGGGTTCTAATGGACTCGGATATTCAATTTCCCGTTTCCATGCTGTAGTATACGCAATGTGAATTAATATTTATGCGAGTGTAGCCAGTAAGGATAGTAAAGGGCACTTAAGGCCTGCTATTTTTCGCCTTTAAGCTTTTGCAGAGCCTTTTCCGCATTGTATCCTATAATATTCTTCCAGAAGGACATTGCGGCATAAATTAATCTTTACAACTGTACTTATTTATTTTGGTAGTATCTAGGAATATCTTGAATTCTGTTTTAATTAAGTAAATTGTTTTTCACAGTGTGGAAAAGGACGCTACAGTGGCGAAGTGTATAAATATATGTCTATGTCTATAGTGTAGTAGGGTGGGCTACCCCAGTTGGCAATTTTAAGGGCCGCCAAATTTCAGTTCATTACATCCACCCCCTAGAAATCAAAAATAACTGGACATGCAAAGTAATCCTGCCGGTGTCCATATTTGAAATACCTAAATAAGAAAGCGTCAAAATTTTCTTCTGCCGCCCCGGGCGGCTGACACCCGCGCTACGCCACTGCTAATAAACCCTTAACAACGCATTCAATCATCTATTAATAAATGTATAGAATTCATATATTTTTAAATATGTATTGTAATTTAGATTACGATTTAGATACGATAATAAGGAATATGCATGTAATACCAATCCGGCTCATATTTTTATTTTATAATTTCTATTAATACGTTACCACGCCTAGTTAATTATTTTTCTTACTGACTCTTATTTGGATTAAAAATAAATTATTGAAAATATGCAAATATTGCGCGGGAACTTTTGACAAACAAAAGGGAAATGACGACAAAGTTCACAAAAGGGAAATGACAAGTTCGGGTGCGTTCGGTAGGACAGTCCGTTCATGTAGTTTGATTATCGATGACATTCGAAATGTATGTACTTTTATATAGAGGTTTAACAAACATCACTAGCTGATAATATCGAAAGTACCCAAAGAAAAACCTGCGTTGTCAGCTTCTGTCTCTAGCGGATATTGCAGACTTTGACGTCATATTTTAAAATGGCGTGTTTTAGTTGTTATAATCTACTTGCTATTTTCAATGTTTATTTTCTACACCATATACATGTTTTTCTGCACTGATTTATTTTTTGCGGCTATTTCTCGACGAGGACTATCGATTAAAAATAAAAATAAAAATGCATGCATACTCTCTATTACCTAACTTATTGGTCGAAAGGAGGCATTTAATCTACTTCAGGCATTTTATTTACTTCAGTCCTTCGCAAGGATTTTACTTGAATCAGTATCATCCTTGTTCTTGCCTTACGTATAATTTTTTTTTTTTTTAGTTTATAAGTACAAATATATTCAAATACAATGTAAATATTGTTCTATGAATAAATGAAATGAAATGAAATATTTAATAATGTTCTCATGTAACCTTGTGAATGTTAGAAATATTTATATAAGTTTATTTTGCTTCTTTTATAAATTTTATCTAAAGACAAAGAGATCACAAAGAGAAAATCCTTTAGAGGTAAGAGGGTAAAGTTAGGCCTTTCCACTTCAGCGGGAATCAATTGAGCACGATTTTTAACAAGTACATTGTTAAGATTTATAAAGTGGTTTTAAAAAGGTATAACCTTAAACAAAAAAAAACAGTGGCACTCCGGGAGTGCCGACAGAAGTGAAATCTTGAACAAGGTGGTGTCGGTTACGGTAACGGTGTCGCGAATTCAATGGTTTTTTTCCTATCTCAAAAAACGCCCAATGCGCCTAAAGAGGTTTTCACTTTAAAAAAAAGCAGTGCCACTCCGGGACTCCCGTGGTTCCGGGTAGAATAGGACCACTCCATCTCTTCCTGTGGATGTCGTAAGAGGCGACTAAAGGACTGTGGTAAAACTATAGCCAAATAATTTAAAGTGTTCCGGCTATTTCTTCTCCATTTTGCAAGGTTTTTGGCATTCTTGGATGACCATTGACATGCATGTTATATTTGGAGAAGAAAAAACGGGAAGCGCACCCCGGGCTCCGAAGCATCACAGCTGAGGATGCAACCGGTTATGCGCGACGAAGAAAAAATCCGATAAAAGTAAGAAATAAGCAAGTTTTTCAACTTTCTATATATGGTAGATCTTTGACTCAGTTTTCAGGAGGAACCTGCTCCATATGGTTAACATCATTACTGATCACTGTGCACTACATAAACACATTTTCACCGTAGTGTCACAGACAGTCCTGTGTACAGGAATGCATGGAGGCTAAAGAAACTGTGAGCCATCTCCATTTCGAGTGCGAAGGTGATGGACACATTAAATGAAAATTCCTAGAACATCATTGAACCTTGGCAGAAGCGTGCAGGGTGCCAACAGCTGATCTGAGCTTCTTGCAGGAGTTGGGCTGGTTCGAGAACTGGGGCCGGCGCCAGCTCCTCACGCAAGAACAGTCCAGATAAGGGTTGCTGCAGCACGGCCGGTGCTGAAGTGTTCCGTCGCTCTCTCTCGCTCTAGCAAATGACGCTTCTGAGCGATAGAAAAGGATAGCAGCATAGGAAAGTGCTGTTCCGTGCTGATAAGTGAGATCTAACCCTAATGCGGGCCAAATTGTGAAAAAGAGTACTCGAGGTAAGTAAGTAAGGTAGATTAGGATTTAATGGATGACTGATTACCTTTTTCTCTAAAATATCCTACATAATTGAGGTTCCTTTGAAACCCTGTTTACAATATGATTTTTTATTCAGCTTACGTGATTTCGAGGTTCAGTTGCCTTCGTAAATCATTATTTTCATAAAATGAGCATAGAAAGGGCGCGGGTATTATACTTTTGTATATTTTTCGATATTGGTTTTCGATATTTTATGACAGTGTTACAGTGAGCATTGAGTGTTCAGTACAATTTTTAATTCCATAACGTTCGGTGCATCTCGAGACTTTGTCTGAATGCCTATAATGCAAGCAAAGTAGAGCTAGATTCGCATGGGCGCAGAGTTTCGATTTTTCGAAAAATTTGAATTTTTTCAAGACAAATGTACCTAATCAGCCCAGACTCGACAGGGATACGTCGTTTTATCTATAGCATCTATAGCCAACTTCCGGCTTCATCATCAGATCAGTTTCTTGTAATATAAATATTGCATTGTCATCTGTTTTACATTAGCATAAAATTTCATCTCAATTGGAAACCGGGAAGTGACTCAAATTTAACTTGCCAGATTTGACCCAAACAAATCAACAACAAACAGGGCAAGCTAAATAGAACTTTGTCAGTTTATTATTTTCTAAAAAGAAAACTTACCTTTTACAAACTTTTTAAATAGGTATGGATTTTCTATCCAAACACTGCATAGCACAGTACATAGGTCGTTTTTCTATTTCTGGCTCTGCATCATATCTAAACTCCTCGACCGTTTCAAATCATCGTATATAGAACATATCGGTAGATATGTAGCAGTCTGCTTAAACTGTCTCTCAGTAAGTATGATATATATAAATGTAAAAAATCACTTAAGTACAAAAGTATAAGTGTAGTATACATAAAATACATAATTTTATACATATACGTTGTTTATGATACTTACCATAAAAGTAGGTATACAGAGTATAGGCGGAAGTATGAAACTGCTGAGAATAGCTGTGCTGCATCGCCTCTCCGTGCACAGTATGTGGTTCCTGTCCGAATACCTGAAAGTAAAATGTTCTAATTCATTTTTGTACAGCAAATATTCTTAGGCTTGACTCTACGTCAAGCGGACGGTCGCCCGTCGCAGGCTTCCGCGTGTGACTATGCGCGTGGCCCCGCGCGTGCGTCTATCGCGGGAAAGCAGGCCCCGTCGCGCGGACGCGGTGCCCACCTCCGGCAAAGGACGGACGCGCGGGTCAGATGGAAGTCCGCGCGGAGCACTTTTGTATGGTACCGCGCGGGCTTCCGCGTAACGCTGTTTCAAGTACTCTAAGAGTCATTTCACACCTAGACGCGACGCGACGTGACGTAGCGCGCACGTAAAAGAAATATAGAACTTGTTTACTAGACAAAAAAAATGGGAGCCCGTTGAGAGCTCGCTGCGCCTCGCTATGCATCGCTACGCAGCGCGGCAAAGTGGGCTGTCGCTTAAATTAGTATCTTTTTGCCTAGTAAACAAGTTCTATATTTCTTCCAAAGTGCGCGCTACGTCGCATCGCGTCGCGTCTCGTTGTGAACTGACCCTAAGAGAACTAAGTTATTTTTTTCGTAATGTGGCGAAAAATTGTTTTTAGCAAAAGAAGAAATTATAGTCTCATCCCTTTTCAGATATTATGAGTAGGAGATCCCAACCTATCTTTTGTAGTCTTCAGCTTTTTCCAAGCTAAATATTTTATAAATATAGCAATAAAAAAATTTAACAAACAGACTCAGGGGGGTTGTCACTTAAATTTTCTCCAGGCTATAAAAGAAATTTATTAAAATATCTTTTTTGGATATCGTTTGATTTTTTTTAAAATGGCAAATCCATGGGGTTTTAAGGAGCGCGGTCAATATTTATTCAGTTTAAAGCTATGCTTAATGTAGACTAGGCTCTGTGAGCCTAGTCTACATTTTGATAAGTACATGCAGTAGCGGCGTTAGGGTAGGGCGCGGATGGGCGACCGCCCAGGGCGCCAGATACAAAGGGGTGACAGGGGGCGTTTTTGGGCAAGGGGGGTCACAGGTAATAATAAATAAAAAAATAGCAACTGGCTCATGGCGGCAACTCGCAACGAAGGGAGGAGGGGGTGCATACAAATAAAAGTCTAGCTCTTATTTGTATGCACCCCCTCCTCCCTTCGTTTACAATGGGGCGGCTAATTTGAAGACTCGTACTTGCACAAGTCGGTAGAAATAAATCCGTCAGAAAAAAAAGTCTGAGTGAATTGCAGTTGGGGGGGGGGGGGGGGTAAATCTCGCCCAGGGCGCTGGTAGAGGTAAAGCTGGCACTGAGTACATGGTTTGTTTCGGAAAACGATACGATCAATTAAGTAATTAAAATCGGTTAAAATTTGAGCGGGATTTAAGACTATACAAAGTGGAAGGGACATACAATACAATAAATTGAACCACGGGCTATACTAGATCACTAAAGTATAATGAAATTAAAATAAGAGTCAAATACCAAAAAAAAATTCGGCATTCCCATACAAATCGTCAGGGCGGCCGCGCACTTTTGTATGGAAATGCCAAAATATTTTTTTTTTGTTCTTTGGCTGTTATTTTATTTTCATTATACTATAATGATCTAGTATAGACCGTGGTTTGATTTATTACGGGTATGTCCCTTCCACGTTATACAATATACATGTTTGTTTCTATTTTTTTTTCGAACTTCATGGTTTTGAGTTGAATGTTATGTAAAAATATACAACCAAATTCATATCCATCAATTACTTCCAATTCGGGAGAAAATCATGAGGGGTTGTACCGAAGTCAGAAAAAAGGCAAATCAATTTAACGGATTGACAACACGTATATAACATTGCATATTTCATTCCACGAAAAATATTAGGTATACGAAAATATTGACTTATTATTTATTGGATATCCAATAAATACCTGCTGCAGTCCATGATATTAAATAATATTTATGATTGTTTATGAAATAACGAAATGGCAGTTTAATAGATATCATTCGATATTTGGTACTGTGCCAAGTTCTGTTACTCCCAAAGTAAACAAACACATCCTGCGGGATATTAGAAAGCGTTGAGGCGCGGTTATGAAGATCTAAAGTTTTCCTATTTACACGAACTTAGTGGCTTTATTTTGAAATCGAGTAATAAATATCAAAAAGTAATTAAAACCAGTTCCTAGTAGAACCTTTCAGGCACTGAAGTAATAAATAAACTACTTAAAACGTAGAACTCAAGAGGATGAGGGATACTCGTCTAAGTTTTAAGTGGTTTGTTAGTCAAGTTTATTAGACGAAAATGCCTTGCTTATTTCAGCTTATTACCTAAAACCGCACGTACGAAATCGCTTACAATATGAACGGTCACACCATCACACATGCAGATCTTTTTGCATAAAACATAGTGTGTGAGGAGTCTAACCAATTTTGTATGTCTGAAATTAAAGCTTTAAAATTTCGAAGATTCTTACTACTTATTCCGCCAATATTCCAAATTTTGGGAATTCAACTTTTTAGTCCTGAACGGCTTTTTTTGGGTATACTATTATTAATATTTGGTGTGATTCTACTTCAGGTGACCATTGAAATGTTTATTATCATCTTACTACTATACTAACTTTGTAAAGAATACGCTGTAAAGTGGGCAGTAAAGTTGCAGCGTAAAGCCTTGTCTTCGGGCTATGAACGAGCATATTAAGGATGCTACAGGGAACCGGAAACTTGTAGGGTTCCCGTGAGAGTGACGCAAAACTCAGGGCCATTGCTGTTGACCGATGCGAGCAACCGTGAGGGTAACAGCTGATGATAATGTATACATGCTGCCATTATAAAGGGTTTATGAGAAAATTTAACATATAGGTAGAAGGCCTGGTCAAGTATCTCCGACCTCGATTGTACTGTACCAAGTTTTTCATTATTAATTGTAATTACTTTTACGTAATATTGCTAAAAAGAATTGTAACTAATTGCAACCTTGATTTTGTAATAAATATAAAACCCAGTATATTGTTTTCTGTGATTCTCTGGCAGGTTTATAACCATTTAACCAGCTAAGTTTAGTCAGATAACATATTACTAGATTGCGACCGTATTATAATTATATTCCTATGCTAGTAAGATAGTGATTAATCGCTTTCGTATAAATATGTTACGGTAGGTATACGAGTATAATTATACCCCTAGAAATATAACTATATAACGGATTTATCTATCGTAACAACTTTATATGTCGCAATATGCATAAACATTGTCAAAAAGCAGTCGCTTTTCTTGACAATGTAGATTCTTCCTACGTTTTCACTATCACTTATATCTGTATGACTCATGTATTTACTAAGTTGTGATAAAATAGGCATGAATTTAAGGAAAGGTGCATGCCGGCAGCTTAAATCCATTTCTTCAAGCAACAGCTGAATATTGCCATTAAGAGAATAAGTACCGAATGAAATTGTTCAAACGGCTTACTGTGATTTTGGTCTCTTATTTACGACAACACAGACAAATTTTTAATGGGTGAGGCGGGTTCATTGCAGTGTTCATTTTAAAGAAGTAGGCTGTTTATAAAATTTATGTTTTCCATTTGTAATAAGATTGATAATAATGACTAATTTAATGATGTTGCAAAACTTCCATTATGAAATAATAATAGCGTAATTTATAAAAGTTTCTGAAACTTCCAGGATAAATGCCTAAGCATATTTCGCCATTATACACAGAAGTTAAGGTGAGTATCAAGACTAAGTACATGACCGCCTTCTTTAATATGATAACTTCAAATTTACAATTTTGTACGAAGACTTTTTGTTGTTTTATTAATATTTAGTCCGTCATCTGCCTGGGGATCGAACCCAGAACCAAGTTGAAAAATTTCCTTTTTCAAATTGCCCTGAGTCTAGGGTGTTAATCTATATATGTATTTATTATAAAATATGGTATCGCTGAGTTATTATCACTATCGGATATTCCAGTGCATATTTACCTAAAGTTGAGATGTTGGCTATTATGGAAAGCTCTTTTTTATTGAAAAACCTCGCGATTCCGAGAAATTCAAATTTAAGTCTATACTCCGTGAGATATAATGACCTCAATTTGACACAAATGACAGTTACCCTGTTACAACGTGATATGGTTGCCCAGAATCCCGGGATTTTATATTAAATAAAAGTATCTTAAGAAGCCGCTTCCATATTTTGTTAGCTAAAATTAACTTTAGAAAACTGTAAAATTATCTATATGCACTGGAATATCCGATCTCTGCGTGACATAACACAAGTTTAAACTTACTATGGGGCTAGCTCAGTCAGTGTGATTTGTTCCTATATATTTATTAATTTATTTAGGCATCAAAATGACAGAATTTAAATTGTATATCGATTCCTTTTAGATGATATTTGACTTAGATTACTTTGTTCTTCCTTCACCAGTTAATTCCTTTTAGACCATGGCTGTCTGTAATAATGAATGATTTAAATATTTTTCAGAATTGGAATAAAAGATAATGTCAAATAAGAGATTCAACATAACCTTTTATTAACTAATGTTATATGCTTAGGATTAAAATGCTATGTGTTCTATAAATGTAATTTAAGACTCATTATAAGTGAATTAGTGTATTCTTTATGAGTCAATAAAAGATCATTAAACCTAAATTGAGGTGAATAAATGAATTATATTAGTTTTAACATGGTAATAAAAATTTAAAAAGTAGTTGTAATGCCTTAGTAAAAAGATATAGAAGAATTAAGGCCGTACCTAAATTTTCCGCGGTCCAGTGCTGCCCCCATTTTAAATAAATCATTTCAAAGAAAACGGAGACATCATTTAAAATTTTGCAACTATCAAGTCCTAGATAGCCCTTCAAAGTATTTTATGAACTACTTTGTACAGTTTGTAATGGGAACGTTTAGCTTTACTACGCACATTTGCCAAAAGTGGCCGTTTTTCGCAAATGTGCGTAGTAAAGCTTAACGTTCTCACTTTAAACTGTAAACAGTAGTTCATAAAATACTTTGAAGGGTTATCTAGGACTTGGTAGTAGCAAAATTTTGAATGATATCTCCGTTTTCTTTAAAATGATTTATTTTAAATGGGGGCAGCACTGGACCCCGGAAAATTCAGGTACGGCCTTAATGAACAATATCGGTTATCATAGAATTTAAAAAGTCTTGTCGAACAACTAAGATCCCAAATAAGTTCCTCTTTTCTGTTTAAATTGCATTAAAATTTATATGTTTGAATTCTTTAAAGACACACAGAGAAATAGGCAGATGTCAGTCAGCTTCGGCAAGATTTATTCGAGTTTTACGAGTACAGAAACTAACTGAAAAGAAAATTTTCACTGTAAAAAGAATTTTCTCTCGTGTTCTTGATGGCCGAACAAAGTTCGTAAGCTACTTTCTGAAATTGAATATTTAACATATTTCGGGGTGAATATTGTAGAAAGATCTGAAACTGGACAAATTGAAATAAGCCTTGGATTACTTATTAAGTTTTAAAATAAAGATGTATAATGAATAAAATAATTAGATTTTATTTTATATTATTTTTAAAGAAAATATTTTCAGGTAATTTGGTGATTAAATTTAAAAAAAAATGTTCGATATAAATGGTCGTATGCGAGAATAGTTCTTGGAAGTACCATAAAACCAAAATACGAAAACCAAAATGTACTGGCCATAAAGCGTAAAAAAATACTGTGAATATAAAAAAAAATATCTTCTGGTAAAATTAAGCTTTTGATTGACATGATTTAACCCTCAGTAAATTTAGGTATCTTTTCATATACAATACAATACAATACCCTTTATTGCACAAAAGTAAAATACAGGATATAATTATCTTAAAAACTAGGAAACGCGCAAAAGGCGGCCTTATCGCTAAGCAATTTCTTCCATGCAACCTCGTTTAAATAGAAAAAAAATATATTGGTTATTTGAAACAGATCCCTGTAAAGTAAAATACTTTATAATATTTTATGACATTTTATCTTCTGCCGCCAGCCTTTTGGGTACTTTGCCCTGTGACGGCAGCGATTTGGCCTCAATTTTTTATATAATTTAATATACGTTAGTTCTATTTTTAAATATTTTTAGTTTAGTTAGTTTTAATTTAGGTTATATTTTAATTTGTTTAGTTTTAATTTAGTTACTCATTAGTTTTACGTTGTATTTTTAGTTTGTCACTATTTTAATATGTTTTATCTTCTTGTGTACTTTAATAGGTTTTGTGTACAATAAACATTTTGCTAAAAGTACGTATAAAAGGAATAACCTGCAGATATAACCTAACTAAACTAATAATTTTCAGCACGAAACTAATAGAATCTGTTCTACTTATTCGATTAAGGTGAAGATATAGGCAAATGGCCTTGAAGTGTGAAATAAATTGTTAACTCGTAAATATGGTGATAATTTCCATATTGCTCTTCGTCATGCACTAGATATCCTTTTAAATTATTTTATTACTATGCGCGCAGGCGGCCCCTCCGGGTGGTAAATTCAGTATTACGAATCGTTTATCCAGAGTAATAAGAATGAAATCTTGCAATGGATGTCTAGGTATCTATACGAAAAGGTGCTGAATTCTGACGTGAGCTAAATTAAACCATATCGCTAGCCACATTGAGAAGATATTTCTTTGAATTTCTATGCTGAGTGAGACTTCTGTACGTTATTAATATTTATTCTGTGGTGTTAGTAATACTTACCAACAAAATATTTAGAATACCTTTTGTACCTAAATAGAAGACACATTATAAGTTGCTTTTGTGGCTAGTGCGTAGTAACAAATGAATAGATTACTGTAGCATTAACATAAACAAATAAACTAAGTTACGTTCGGTCTCCGAATCCCTGATTAATTGAAAAAGGCTTAACCCGGCAGTTCGTCCAAAGCTTTGTAGTTACTAGGCATAATAGAGTGGTTATATCTAGTTTAAGAGTTTGAGATAGGAACGTGAATTTCGGGTAACGTTGTTTCAAATTGCTTTTCTTCTAGTTTTATTTTTTTATTTTACTAATACGAAACAATTTCTGTCTATGTTCCTACTATTAGGTAATAAATTCATCAAGGTCACAATAAAACATCTTTTAAAAATTACAAGTTTATGAAGATACCTACTTAGTATCTATTTACTTACTCGAAGCAAATATGTATTCAATTTACCTATATTCGATACAAGAAATATTTTTTTAAAAATAGTTAAAGATATTTACAAAAAAGAAAAATATGATAAAAATTAATTACTACAAATTTAAATTAAGAATAAAATCGCTTTCGCCGCATTTTTCGAATACGGATGTGGACTAAAAAAATTATTTTGGCACATCAGGTAGATTTGTTAAAAATATTGTATACGTATTTTTTCTTTTCTCTGCTGCTTTAGCAAACAACGACGAAGGTACAGTGCATTTCAGTTTCGCATGACGTCACGATCTTGTATGATTTTCAATAGACGGTGACGTTAATCACCCCAACTCCGAAACTTCGAGGCGCTGTATCTTTGTGAATTTTCTCATTAACCGCTTGCCCCCTACCGCTTCGAGATTGTGGCACAGATTAATAAATAGTTACTACGTAAATTGTGGTCTATCGACAATATGGGATATTGGCAATTCGGACGCTTGAGTTTCAGGCAATTAGACTTTGGACACATGGCAATCGAAATCATGCAGTGAACTCGATACTAATACAACAGAAGAGGATGTTTAAGAGAGATTCATAAGTTCAAATGAAATGAAAGAGATTTTTCAGAAACCAAGCGAGTGGAGATCCATATCCTAGTATCGGTAGTTTTTGCACTAAAAATAATTAAAAATGATAAATAGGTATATTAACCCTTAACTTCTGTCATTCAAATATAATCCTTTTATTCAAAAAAGGCGACAGATCCGAAATAAATAATTACAGGCCAATAAGCCTGGTATCTCATATATATAAATTATTTGTTATGGTTATTCAAAATCGAATGGCCTCACAACTTAATGAATGCCAGCCACGCGAACAGGCAGGTTTTCGTCCCAATTACTCCACCACTGCATATCTTCACACGCTTAATCAAATCCTGGAAAAATACATTGAATTAAAAAAACCCCTATATATAGCATTCATAGACTATTCTAAAGCTTTCGACAGTGTCAAACATTCAGCATTAGGTATTGCTTTCAGTGTAGAGAGGGGTGTGAAGCAGGGCGACCCACTATCTCTGCAACTTTTCACAAGCTGTCTGGAGGAGATCTTTCAAAAACTGGTAGTTGCCTGGGAGAGCATGGGAATTGTCGTCGGTGGCAAAAGGCTGACCAACCTTCGCTACGTTGATGACATAATTCTGTTCGCCCACTTAGCATCCGATCTGAAAAAAATTCTTCAAGATCTGAGCACGGCAAGCCTTGAGGTTGGATTGGCGATGAATCAGACAAAGACCAAAGTAATCACTAACAGCACAAAAGCCGAAATCCAAGTGGATGGGCAGGCATTGCAATACGTCGAAGAGTATATCTACCTGGGCCAAGTAGCATCCTTCGAAAACAGGCAAGAGAGAGAAGTTGACCGCCGTAACAACAATGCCTGGTCCATCAAAGAGCTGATGAAGGGCAACCTTCAACTCACCCTGAAACGGAAGCTTTTTGATATATGCATTCTGCCTATTCTGAGCTATGGCGCACAAACTTGGTCTTTGACTGAAACTCAAAAGTCCAAACTCAAGGTTTGCCAACGTGCTATGGAGCGCAACATTCTAGGCCTTCGCCTCATAGATAAAGTACGAAATACTGAGCTGCGCTTCCGGACAAAGATTGCAGACGTGCGGGCGCTAAGACAGCAAAACTAAAGTGGGGCTGGACGGGACATGTGTGTAGATTGCGGGCTGACAGATGGGCAAAAATAGCGACCGTCTGGGCACCAGTAGGCCGTCGCAATAGAGGCAGACCAAGAACCAGATGGCGAGATGACCTCGATAGGTTCTTACCAGAATGGCAGGAATTAGCGACGGACAGAGACGAGTGGAAGAATAAGGGGAAGGCCTTTGCCCAGTTATGGGACACAATACCTACAGGCTAGTAAAAAAAAAAATGTATATCACTTATTGAAGGTCACCTTCAATAATTGTTATATTTATCCTACATTGAATAAAAAAAATTACTTTTTTGATATGGTTATTCTTAGGCGATTATCCCACTGCACCGCGCACCGTTGCGGAGCGTGGTTTATACATACTGACGCTCCCGCGCAGTGACGCGTTTTCAGTGGGTGGGATAAGGCGTGTTTTCTATACAAACTGAGCTACTTGCATACAATGTTAAAAATCTACCGCGCCGCGCTATGCAACGGTGCAGTGCGATCACCGCCTTCCAGGGGTAATCTATAATTTCTGACTATCCCTGTAAGAAACATGAGACAGTATATACCTAACTCTGCCCTTTCAAGTTAATCAAACATATTCATTCATTTGTGAAATTAACCTTTATTAATATCGGTTAATAAATCAATGTTACTCTATCTATTTATTGATGACATGAAATGTTATAATAGGATCGTATCCAAGGTCAAAAATATATTATTTTGTTATGATAAGAGAATAAAACATCACAAAATAATGTCACTTGTCATTGATCGTCTCCATTTTGAACGTGATTTTAGCTTTAAGAAACTATGGCGTCACTACGTGGTTGTTCAAGCAAATCCCAAAGAAAATGTTTGTTTTGACGTTTAGAAATAAACGGGCAAGTGCGAGTTGGACTCGTACATTAAGGGTTCCGTACCACCGTACAATGTTTCAAAACGCTGGAGAAACATGTTTCTTGTATGACGACCCCCTTTTATTTTTAACTTTATTTTATTTTTAGTATTTGTTGTTATTGTGGTCATAGTAATACATAATTGGTAAAAATTTCAAGTATCTAGTTAATGCCATTATAAAGATCAAGTTAAAAACGCTGAAAAAAACACGTTTCTTGCATGACAACCCCCTATAATTTTTAACTATTTTATTTTTAGTATTTGTTGTTATAGCGGCCATAGTAATACATAATCGGTAAAAATTTCAAGTGTCTAGCTATTACGGTTCAAGAGATAGAGCCTTGTGACAGACGGACAGACAGACGAACAGACGGACAGACAGCAGAGTCACAGTAATAGGGTCCCGTTTGCACCCTTTGGGTATGGAACCCTAAAAAGTATCTGATCTGACTTGTTGGAACTAGCCATAGTCCTACCCTCGTACTAGACTTGCAACAATATTGCTAGAAAGATACATGTCAAATACAGTACAACGTGAGTGTGAAAGAAACGCTGATATGTTTTTTTGTCTCTATCGGCGTGCTATAAGCTGGCCTACTGTCAAAATCTGGGCCAAACAAACCACAAAACGATCGAAGAAGTTATTAGTTCTTTAAAAGGTGATTTAGGGTTTTATTTGAGCTTAGTTTTTTAACTTAGTAAGTTAGTAACCATAGTGTGTTCTGTGACGTGTGCAAAATATGGGTGGTGGCAACAATCAAAGATAGAAAAGGATGCACTGAGGTGGCCTCGCACTCTACACTCTACACGCAGGTCTAGTAGTAGTAGGTCTGTGAAACTCAATTCAATTCAATTCAAATTTAATTCAAAATATCTATATTTATAATATCTCTTAATAATAGTTACTTTGTTTTGTTTTGCACAAATGTTGACGTCAAATCGTTACTTACAGCTAAGTTTTTGCCGCTTCCTAGGCTCAAGTGCAGAAGAAGCGGCAACAAACTGAACTAGCGGAATCTTTTCGTTGTAAGTTTCTTTGAAGTGGCATCGAATCGAGATATTTGCGAGATGAGGGAGATGGCTCACATAGTAGATGATACCTTTTCCCAGCAGTGGGATAGTATAGGTTAATTAAAAAAAAACCCTATGTAGGTAGTCTGTAGTTAACTCATGTGATCACTGATGAACACTTTGAATATACTTAACTATATTTTTTTTTTACTAATGTAAAATTGATAGGTGTAATGTTTACCTAGAAATTAAATAATGTTGTATATATGAATGACATTAAAAACATTAAATAAAAGAAGTACCTAACGCTTAGACCTAAATATGGCCGTCAAGTACTTGCATACGTTCTCAGCAATTTAGTCTCAAGAAGAATCCCTTAATTCACAAAAGCTGGTTTTTTACTTAGTTAACAAATAATTCAGTCAAAATAAGAAAAATAGTTAAGTAAATAATTAAATTCGCTAAATGAGCGAAGGAAAAATCCAAGAAGAAAAAATATAGCAGACAAATGGACAAGTAATTTAATGGAATAAGATCAGAATCAGAGATTATTTACAATACATCTCTTTATTTTTTTGAAAATCAGTTCTTGCTTTATTTGTTTTAGTAAAGAAAAGATACAAAAACATTTCTATTGTTGAAAGAGCTTGAAATAACTTGAAAGGTTTTTTTTCAGTGCGCCAAATTTAAAAGCAAGTTTAATTCTGGCAATGATATTTGGAATCGAATTGAACTCTTGGCTGAGTATATGATATTGTTTATAATATACATATGAGTATACATATATTATAAATGTTTTCGTTTATTATTAAATTAAAATTACGTTGAACTTAATAACATTTTAAATTGTATGCGTTTTATTGTAAGATATTATTATATAGGATTTTTTTTTAGGTTAATAAATAAGCATACTACGAGAAGTTGGTAGAAGGTGCAAGTTCATCATAAACTTAAGTTGCTTTAAAAATTGCGCACTATAAAAATTATCTTTTTGTAATAGGATATATTAATTAATATATTAATATTATTAGGAAATATTCATTTTCTACACCTACTCAAGACTTATGCCCCATCAAATCTTATCTAAATACTATATTACAACATATTTCTTCGCCCACCCATAAAAAGGGCTTGTAAAGGAAAAAGGGGCAAAAATCCTATGCTTTATTGGAGACACTTTTATAGCCATCAGGCTTCAGCGATGTGGAATTCATCCGATTATAGTTCTTCATAGAAGGAAAAATATAACGTCTAATAAAATATATTGAGACTATTTAAATGGTGAATTTAGTCCGTGATACTGAACATCTCTTTAACGCCCTGGTAAGTGAAGTGTGCGTAATTCAGTTAATCTAAATTTAGACGATTTCAATATCAGATAACGTGTTATCCTGGAAAATCCTTTAGTGGTATGTAGCCAAAGCTTTACCAGTCATTGTGATGCCTACCGCGAGACGTCTATAAAAACTTCTAAAAGCTTTTACTGTAACTATGGGTTAGCATTAACCGAAATTGGTCAATCCTGTTCTTTTGTGTCAAATATAGGGTAAAAGCCGGATAATGGCCACATTTTTTGAAGAAGCTGTAATTGCTTACTTAAAAATAAGTATCTTACAATATACGTTAAAGATACTGGTCAGGTTAATTATAAAATACATGTAGCTAATTCGACTGGAAAGAAGATCTGGAAAGAACAAATATCCCTAGAATATTGTAAAATATTTTTAATTTTGCTCAGAATAGGTCGTACATTTTACTAAGTTATGGTCTCTACAGTCACAAAAAATGCTACCACAGTGTTTGTAAAGTTGAACACAGAGATATGGGATATTAATAAGTTGAACAAAATGAGATGACACATTGGAACAACGATAAATGCTTCATAAAATGGAAGTATAAATAAAGAAAGTTCATTGCCAACGGTATCTAAAACGACTCGTAAAGTAAAAGTTTTAATAAAGAGAAAAATACTAAGAAATATGAGTGAGCATCCCTTAATGTTTCTGAAGTAATTTGTTCCTTCCACGATACCTCAAACAGAAGACTATTATCTTCATTAGGAGGGCAAGCAACCCAGAATAATTACAGGTATTTTCATGACTCATTACACCATCGGCCTGGAGATGGGAAGACAATAATCGCTTCTCATTAAGGGCGCTGAGTACAGCTTTTGTCTACTGCTACCCCAAGTATCTACAATCTACATACTGCTTAGTGAAATCAGTAACATTGACGTTGTACAAAGTTACTTAATAATTATATTATTTAAGCCGTTGTATTTATAAATTACTTATATAGTATAAATCTACAGATTTACCTAAGCAGCACTGTTTTTGCTGTCAATTGCATAAATATAAACACTCCTATTATTAATTAATAAGCAAATTACATTATGAATTAATTAAAACTAATAAATAAAATTAAATATAACTAAACCTAATAAAAAACTAAATATAAACACTCCTTAAATCTAACTCGAGGCACAGACTTTATCAAAATGTTACAAAAGGGTAATTCACGTAAAAAGTCAGCAACTGGCTGACATGTTTCGTTTCGACCTCGTTCGGAGGCCTTCCTCAGGGCGATTGCCAGTGTGGCTCAGGACGTCTTCGTGTAGGCGTCGCGAGTCACATTCGCCCGTTAACTTTTTACGCGAGTTACCCGCTTATCACACAATAATTACTTCTTAAATTAGTAAAATGGCAATGGATATCCATACTCAATACTTTATTGCTCCTTAAATAACATGCAGCCGCAAAGCAGAGAGGAGGAATCTCGTCACAGTTATTCATAATCCTACTTAAATTGGTAGCATATTCATTATATGACTGATCTAGCAAGGAATTTTTTTATGAATATGAAGATTATATACTTACTTAATAGCGACGTATCTCCAAACTGCTAGGGAAAGTGTGAGGCATATGGACGCTGTGTGAAAGATTTGAGCGAAGTGCATGTGGAAGAGAAGGTACGCCGCCCATCGGTACGGCATCTCTCGTTGACCAGGCAGGATCTAAACACAAACAACTACAGGTAAAGGCTACACAAACAACGTTTCATCTTTGGATTGAGGAAGTTCGACCATGTTTCCAGGTACCGTGTTCAGCTAAAATGGTTACCTATACGGCTCCGTAGAAACAGTCGCATTCTTTTTCTGCTTTACAAAGTCCTACACTATCCTTCTTTCCCCTCCTATCTACGTGAGCGCTTTTTTTTTTATATTCTCCAAATTCTCTTTGCATATCCCGCCTTAAAACTGTCCTTAAATACCCTTGACACATTACCACTATTTTTTCCTACTCCTTCTCGGTACATGCGGTCAGACTATGGAACTCATTACCACCTTCTATGCGCGAATCTAAATCGATCTCTGTGTTTAAAAGACGAGTAAAAGATTATTATTTATCGCAATCATCATAGTTGTAGTTTATACCTATATTATATTTTAAGTATATTTATTTCTAAATAGACATATGTATTTATTTAAGTGTATAGGTATGTAACATATGTTTATGTTTGTTTATTTGTAGTTTCTTATTATGTTAATTTCTTCTTCCTTTATTTAACGAACACGCCTGTATGCCTTTCATATATGAATATCTCCTCTCACGGGCCTACTGGAAGAGATCTCTTTTGAGATAAGTAGTGCCTTTGTACAACTTTTTGTTTATGTATTCTCTGTATATATTGTCCGTGTACATAAATTGGTAAATAAATAAATAAAGCAGAGCAATTTTTTAAGAATTAGAAGTCAGGTTTTATACTAAAACACATAGAAGTTTCAAAGCCAATTTAGCAACCACTTAATAATATTAAATACTTATGGGGTTCAGACTTGTAAGCCTTGTGAGCAACATACATTCGTCATTTTACCGGCCCAGGAAAATTTCGCACACAGGGACACGTATAAAAATACATCGTTGATAAATTTTAATAAAGTATTTAATTTTAGTTATAGTAGATCAAAAATACAAGTGTAGATTTGTGACTTTTGTGCACGATTTCAATGGAGTTTACCTCTTGTTTCAGCACAAGAGGAAATAACCTCACAACCAATAACTTGACTTAAAAAGACGAAAGTTGAAAGTGAAACTACTACTATCTAACGTTTGTTGAACTACTTAGACAACTACACAAACTTTTATTGTAAAATTTAATTGTGTTGTGTACATTCATGGAAAAACATAAACTGCCAATACTCGTAAAACAGTGAGACCGGCCCAGAGGTTACTATTTTACATCGTGGACTGACTACATTATTATACCGAACTTAGATTTTTTTTATTACCACCTAGCCGTCGCCTACCTTTTTCGGTAACCTTTTTAGTGACACTTACGTGTATATACAGACAAGCAACCATTGATACTTCTATCGTGTCTTGAGTAGACACTCAGAGCAAGGTATTCAATTTACGAAATAAGTATACCTACTAGACCTATAAATGACCTATTAAATAGTTTTTGATTACTATAAAAGTTATCTATTTTATCGATTGTTCATTACAATTTTAAAAATGTTTACCTTGAATCTACTGCCTCCCACTGCTAAGTGCAGTGCAAATCTCCAGATAAAAAAACAGTGGCACCCTGGGAGTGCGGACAGAAGTGAAAACTTGAACAAGGTGGTGTCGGTAACAGTGTCGCGAGTTCAGTGGTTTTTAAGCATCTCAAAAAATGCCTAACGTGCCTTAACGATTTCACTTCAAAAAATATCTGCTAAAATTTACAAAAAACTAAAACTTAAATCTACTCAAACTTTTTATTTAGTCTAGCGTACGAGTAAGTATGTAGTATTTTTCAGTGTAAAATCTGAAATTACGTAATTTCGGTAAAAAATTACGAGTAGAAAACAACATGTTTTAATCTCATTGCTACACAAATATTTTAGGTCAGAAACCAATGCCTTTATATTGTAAATGAGTAAGTCTGAAAATAATAGCGTATTTTTCGAAGCTTTTAAGTCGACTTTGCATATGACAGGTTAATTTGACTAGTTCTTAGATTTTTAAGTCTTAAAATTAGTAAAATTTGCTTAGCTCTTAAAAGTTTTCCAACAAGGCAACCCACTTCATATCGATTATTTATGTAGGTGATTAGATTTTTAATATCTATTCGAGATGTCATGCCATGCTTAAAAATTTTGCACAAAACATAATTTGTATGAATGAATTTATTTCGGAAAGAGCTAACGCAAAATCAATTTTCGGCCAAATGCGCAAAGAAACTATAGCGGCATTTCTCGTCAAATGACGAAAAATTTTGTAAAATTTTCGATTTTTTTTTGTATATAGAAAAATATATATATAAATGGCATTGACTTTATTGTGATGGAATATCCCACAAAGTGTTGTAAAAAGGTTCCTTTGCTAATATTATTGAATTCTGGTGTAAGAGAGAGAGAAAGAAGCGGTTAGATATTTTTTTAGGGTTAATAGAGGTATATAAATTCAGCTATTTAATGTATCAGAATGATTTCTATACTTACTCGTAGTCTTATATATAAAATAATATTAGGTATGAATCGTTTCGTGTAGCTTATGATAAGTCAACTGTTTGGTTAGGTTTCCGGCCTAGAATAGGACCACTCCATCTCTTCCTGTGGATGTCGTAAAGGCGACTAAAGGAATAAGCACAAACATCTTGTGCTACATCTTCATTCCCAAGGAGGGTTGTCGTCAGGCTGCGACCAGTTGTAAAATTTTTCGTTTCAATTTACTTTGGGTCTTGTAGCCCTGGGGTCTGTCTGCTTAGAGCCGCAAGACCCAAAATGCTCTGTCTGCCCCATTAGGGATAAAGACGTGATAGTATGTATTTTTTTTTAAAAGTGGCAATAATTTTTTGAACATATCGGTAAACTTTTCGTTTTTACTCATTTCGATCAGTGAGTCACACCACAAATAGATCTCAGTTGTGTTGAAGTGCAGATTAAATATTTTGCTGAATTAGCAATTTTATCTCGTTATCTGTACTGTGTAGCCGCAGATAGCCAGTAATTTATGCGATATGCGTGGGGCTTGGTGGAATTAAACCTACATGATAATTTTGATAAATTTCATTCATGCCACGTGCGTAGTAAAGTGCTAATCTGTGTTATTTTTGTTTGGATTAGGAAATAATTGGATGCGTCTGCTGTGTATAATCCAATTCCATTACGTCATAGTTTATAAATAATGCAATGGAAATCCAAAAGCGTTTGCATGTCTCCCGAATAATCATACTCAATACTCAATACTCAATACTTTATTGCTCCTTAAATTACATGCAGATAACATATACATATACAGTGTTGTATGATCCCACACTCATTTAAGGACCCTGTTGGGCACTGCAAAGCAGAGAGGAGGAATCTCGTCATAGTTATTCATAATTTCAATTCTTATTTATTTACAATTACAATTTTATATATTAGATTTTTACGCATATTATTGATTTATTTTTTAATTTTATTGCTTATTTAATGTATATAGTTTTGCTAATTAAATTTGTATTTTTCCAATTTATCGTCAAGGTACTCTGAAACTCATAGTTTGCAAGCGTAGTTCTACAAGAGTCGCCTACGCTGATACGGTCATGTCTTGCGGATACCGGCAAGTTACGGGGTAAAACAAATGTATAGCCATGCCGCCTCCGCCGGGGCTCCGGCAGACGTGGTAGACACAAGAAATGCTGGCTTGACGTCGTCAGAGATGATATGCGTACCAATGGTCTTACAACCAAGGATGCTCATGACCGTACCAAATGGAGAAGAAAAAGCCGGAAAGCGGACCCTGGGCTTTGCAGCTTTATAGCTAAGGATGCAACTGGGAATACGCTGAGATGAGAAAGAGAGCAAGCTTAGTTTTGTAAAGTATCAAGAAAAACACTAAATATCAATTTAATTGATATAACCACCAAATACCGCCAATGAAACCTATATACCATAAATTCAAACTAGTATTATCTCTTTTATATACATGTAGCAAAGAACATGCATACCAGGTATCTGTAGACGGCAAATGGGACGTATTCCATCATGACAAAGACGTCAGCGACCGCCAGCCACTTCAGCAGCCGATTGATGGGCGCCGCAGCCAGGTCACGACGCGTCAGCACGGCCACGTTCAGTGCGTTCGCCAGGCTTCCAAAGAAACATACCTGTGGGTAAGATTACTGTATAAATATCATGTATGGCTTTAAGAGTGCTTTCTATTCTCTTTTTCTTAAGTCAATTTATTAGGCCGCATCCACGGACACGCGGCGCTTTTGCACATATATGATTTCCGATTAAACGAGGAAGCTATAGATAGAAGCTAGTTAGAATTAATAGATCCCCAAAAATCAAAGTTCTTTTAAATACCATTATTCATAAATACCTCATTGTTGATCGGATTCCTTTCGGAAAATTCCCTACAAACACTTAAGGCCGCAATATCAGAGCAAATAGCAAAATATTGTTTACACCCGCCATAATGAATTTTTCGATTTATATGTAAAAATTACATACTTTGTTCACGATTTTCAGTTGCCGCTAAACATAACTCAGAACCGCCGAGTAATCTAATTGCAAGCTTTTTGCCCTGTTTTGATTTGTTTGGGTCAAATCTTGCAAGTTGAATTTGAGCCACTTCCCGGTTTCCGATTGAGATAATGATTTTGTATGGTAATGTAAATCAGATGGTAATGCAATTTTATTATGGAGCCGGAAGGTAGGCTGATAGGAGTGAGGACGGTTTATGCCCTTTCGCGCTATGCCCTGGATACTCAGTAGGGCCCTTTCGCGGTACGGCCCTTTCGTGGTACAGCCCCTTCGTGGTACGGCCCTTTCGTTGTAAGGCCTTTTCGCGCTATGTCCTGGATACTCAGTAGGCCCCTTTCGTTGAACGGCTCTTTCTCGCTACGGCCCCTTTTTTACCATAAAGGAACCCTGTAATAAAATGACGCAAACCCATTTTCCGTCTTATTATAAAAACAGGACTAACTTTGTTACTAGGTTTGAATCATTACCCGCCCAAATTAAGTTGACATTAGTAATATCACACTATCTCATCTGTCAATGTCAATTTGATTTGGGCGGATAATGGTTTAAACCTAGTAACAAAGTTAGTCCTGTTTTTATAATAAGATGGTTAGTTTAGGCTTATTACATCTGTCTTGTCAAATAGGCTTATTGGAAAAAAGAACTGCTAGAATCTACTCATTCGAAGAAATAAAAAAAAAGACTGTTGCACCACACAAGAAATACTCTTCTTCCTAGATTTGACCCCACTTTCACCTCTAGATAAGTAGAGTTAGTCAGTTTCTTCCACTTGCCTCCATCTTTTACCATCTTCTTTGATACACTATTCTCACAGTCTTCCACTATTTCTGGTTCCGTACTTACTGTTTACCGGTTGCAGCCATAGCTGTACTCTGTACTACTTCGTAGCCTGTAAAATGGTCCGCTTTCTTTCCTCCCACATTATGTTATCCAAAAATGGCACGGTGTGTATAGAAAAAATCTACAAACATATAATGGGAAGGCATAGATATAGCCACCCTAATGTCGGTCGGAAATGTCGGAATATAAAAATAAAAGCGGCAAGTGTGAGTCTGACTCGACCATGAAGGGAACCCTTCATGGGCGAGTCCGACTCGCACTACTCAAACAGTAGCAGCAAGTAACATAATATAAAAGTTCTAAAGGTAAATTGCGGTTTACGATTTATGACGTATTAAAAAATAACTATCTATAATACCGAGACCGCTATAGTTTTAATTGAAAGTACATACTTTGAGGTATATACCACATTTTTCGGAATTATTTTAGTAATAATTCAAAAGTTACGGTGGGGGGGACACCTCAAATTTTAACTTTGTATTAGATTATCTCAAAACTGGGGGGTTTGATCTACATAGTTTTAAAGCAGTTTTAGTTGCATTTTAAAAGACCTTTTTTAACGATACCCCACACGTTGGGGTTAGTCCAATTAAATTTTTTAAATTCACTTTTCGTTGTATGAGACGGGGGCTGAAAAAAAAGATTTATTTATAATTTTAAAAACCAACTTTTGGAACTTCAATATCTATCTCTCCACCAATTTTCGTGACAATCGGTGCATTAGCGGCGTATTACGAGCCCAGACGGACAGACAGACGGACGGACGGACGGACATGACGAAACTATAAAGGTTCCTTGTGGACTACGGAACCCTAAAAACGGGCAAGTGTGAGTCTGACTCGTACATGAAGGGTTCTGTACCTTCGTATAATGTTTTAAAACACTGAAAAAAAAACATGTTTCTTGTATGACGACCCCCTTTAATTTTTAACTGTTATAGCGGCCATAGTAATACATAATCTGTGAAAATTTCATGTATCTAGTTAAGGCCGTACCTGAATTTTCCGGGGCCCAGTGCTGCCCCCATTTAAAATAAATCATTTCAAAGAAAACGGAGACATAATTTAAAATTTTGCTACTACCAAGTCCTAGATAACCCTTCAAAGTATTTTATGAACTTCTGTGTACAGTTTAAAGTGAGAACGTTAAGCTTTATTACGCACATTTGCGAAAAACTTACTTTGAAGGTAGTAGCAAAATTTTAAATTCTGTCTCTGTTTTCTTTGAAATGATTTATTTAAAATGGGGGCAGCACTGGACCCAGGAAAATTTTGGTACGGCCTTAATGCATTATAAAGATCTAGTTAAAAACGCTGAAAAAACAGGCCGACCCCCTTTAATTTTTAACTTTTTACTTATTTTTAGTATTTGTTGTTATAGCGGCCACAGTAAAACGTAATCTGTGAAAATTTCAAGTATCTACTATTACAGTTCAAGAGATAGAGCCCTGTGACAGACGGACAGACAGACAGATAGCGGAGTCTCAGTAATAGGGTACCTTTTGGGTACGGAACCCTAATTACAGTATCAAAGCGTAAACAGTCACTTCCTAACTTGGCTCAGTAATAACCAATTTCCTTCATGGCAGAGTACTCTTTGAATGCGTCTGTCCAATTAAGTGGCGTACAAAATATGGTTGTTGTTGTTGTTTTTATCATCTTTTACTCATTTTCTTGGAATTTGTGCATAATGAGATAGCAACGTGCCTTACTCGCTGTTGATATAAAGTAGAATTTATTATACCAGTAGCTTTTATCCGTAACCTGTTACTAAATTATATTTACCAAAGTTTTGTTACTACTTAAGTTGATATTTTTTCGAAGTATAGAAGACAGTTTTAAGTTTGTTTGTTTTTATTTTTAAAGATGAAAGTAGGGAGAAATTGGAGTTTTTGGATACAGGAAATCCAAAAACTCCATTTTCTCCTATGAATTAATGGAATTGAGTATCAATCTACGATGTATGAACATATTGAAATAAAATAATATTTACTATTCTACAACTTCAAGATTGGGTGGGGTTCGCATGTCTGAAAGTGAAAACTATGGAATACATATATCTGTTTTTTTTCCCCATGCATATACGGTGATTTGGGGATATTAATTCACTTATCTAATCTAGTTTTAAATCATCAAATAATTGTGGTATGCGCATATGTTAACAGTGTAGTCGGGTCCGATGGCGCGCTACTCTTATAACTTATAATCAGCCAATGGTATGCGGCGCTGCACCATATACGGCAATCAATACACTTCGAGGTGCCTCGGTGAACTAATTTTATATTTTCAATATTTATTCTCACGCTAATTGAACGATTGAGTGAAGCGAGCGAAGTTCTTCATTTCTACTTAGCAATTGAGCGTTAGTGTGTATGTTTGTTTGAATCTAGCGGCGTGTTAAGTTTCATCCAAATCCGTTTTTAGTATGACAGTGAAACAAACAAAAAAAGTATTAGTAAAGAGTAATTTATAATGTAGGTATCCTCACGCTTAATAAACCGATTGTGCTGGCTAATACTTCATGATAACATAGATGGGTTTATTTTTAAATTAAAATAAAATAAAGTTTATTCAATCTAAATATTATTTATTGCATTTCCATAGAATTTGACATTTTAGCAACAATTTCCCTAACCGAAGTATAAATATCGTCCATATATATGTTTTCTACAATATGTTGAATACAGATTTCTGCTTCACAATCACATAGTGTACATGTTTCTTCAGCAAAATTTGCTGCATCATGAATCTCGATTTTAATCACTTTTCCTGGTGGAAAACTCGCGCACCGTGTCAGCTTTTTCATGTATGTAAACATAGGACCGTTGTTTTTTTTCTGCTTCTTACTAATGCCAATATTCGGTCTTTTTCCTTTTGATTGACCAATTGCCGCTTGATTTGCAGGTATGAAGTTAAAAATATCATTATCACTGTCCTAAAAAGAAACCGAAAACATTCATTAAAAATGTAGCCTGGATAAATAAATAAATAAAAATAAATATATACGGACACTTCAAGGTAAGTATACATTTAAGAACTAAGAATGAAAACCAAAAATCGAAATATGAATGTGTGAAACCTAATTTAATGGAATAAGTCATCCAATTATTTGTTAATGAACTGATTAATATAAAAATAACATTTTTATTTAAAAAAAATACATTGACTTACCGACATTTTTTGCTTGTAACAACCACACAGCGATGAAGAGAAAATTAAACTATAAGTATTTTTTATTTGTCATATAATTATATCCTTTATATACTATTAATATCTTTGTACATAGAGTTCAAATTGACACTAAAATTGCATGGTTACTCCAATGCCAAATTTGTAATGTAATTTTATACTAGAGAGAGAGACAGAGCGAGGCGAAGATAAATGCTTAGTAAACAAATGTGTACTTACCATGAGCTGAAACAACCATTGTTTTGCACCTGACTTTGTTCATGGAATTCTAATATTTTTTTATATGTAGAACCTAGTATAATCATTAGTATTTATCAAAGTTATATAGATATTTGCTCACGGATTTGCGTTTAATACGTATATAAGATATCAATAAGATTTTCAAAGCATAAGGTAAGCCCAGGCAAATAAAAAAAATACCCCCGACTTTCAGGCGTTCATCCCCCCAATCACTTTTGAAAGGTTGAAATCTGAATATTTTTATTCTTTAGGAAATACAAGAATTTTTATGAAATTATAAACAGACAAACAAACATTCTTAGAATTTTTAATGGTAGAGAGGATGTTAAATATTATTAGGATAGCTTCACATAAGACGTGCGGGTTACCTGATGCCTTGCTATATTGAGATCGTTTTCTATTGATGATAGGTCACTAAAACTATCTATGCGGGTGGTATGACTGATATATAACTGCACCTTTATTTCTCTTCTTAATTTGGATAAGTCTGACATAGCAAATTAGGTACACGTGCCTTTTTCCATATTTGCAATTTCGTGACGTCGATTTCGCCCTATTTAAGAGCTCACCTGCTTAAACCTGGATCATAACAAATTTTTTTTTGGTGAGAGCCACATCGTGAAGTTAACCTACCCAAAAGAAAATCAGATTTTTAAAATGTAAGTAAATCAATGCTTTCTTTATTTATTTTTGTAATACATGATTTCATTAACATGATTTAAGATTTTAATCATCATTATTTGATTATACTTAGTTTGTTTATTAACAAATTCATTTTATCATTCTATAAATTCATTTTCAATCATATAATTATTAGATCATCCTTGCAATCATTATTCATTCAATAAATAAGTATCAATTTCTTAATTTAACCATTTAATTATTAGATCATCCTTGCAATCATTATTCATTCAATAAATAAGTACCAATTTCTTAATTCAACCATTCAATCATTAGATCATCCTTGCAATCATTATTCATTTAATAAATAAATACCAATTTCTAAATTCAACCATTCAATTATTAGATCATTCCCGGAGTCATTATTCATTCAATAACTAAGCACCAATTTCTTAATTCAATCATTCAATTATTAGATCATTCCACGATTAACTATTCAATTAAGAATAACATAATAATTCAAATACTTTTTATTTATTAATTTTATTTTAACTCTTTTCAGGTCAAAGCGTACAGCTGAACAACTTTTCCCCTCCGATGACGATTCATCCACCGAGGAGGTGACGACGGTGAAACCAGCAAAAGAAAAAACTCATAAAAAAAGATCTGACGCACCTCAACCATCGACCAGCAAGAAGGTTAAGATTCACCCCGCCAATATCGCAGCAGGCAAGCCAACAGCGAGTGAGCTGTTCGGTAGTGACAGCGAAGATGAAGCTTTGGACAAAGCGGGTAAAAAACAGCAACCTATTTACTCTTATGTAACACGCCGCTTAGCCAACGGTTTCTCGCGCCAAATTGACGAGAAGAAAAATGGTGCTTTCTACATTGAAATGAAGGTGTATCAGTGCGACGAGATTGAACGCGTTGCACCAGTAAATCGATGGCGGCATTCGGTGATATACCTGGGAAGAATAATTCATGTAATCACTAACTTCTAATATTATGTTACCCTACTTTATAAAACGTGTATATTCATAATGAATACCTTATTGTTACATTTTATATTAAACATTATCAATACAAATGGTGATGTTTTTTCTTTACAGTTCCACTTCTCGATGATAAGGCACCCGCAAGTTCTAATAACCAGAATTATATTAATTGTGATAAATGTAATATTGAGATTCCTGAAAATGAATACAGATATCATAAAAGAACGAATATTCATAAATCTAATTGCTTGATCAAATCACAATTTAAGAATATTGATATAGTAGCCACAGCATTTAAGAATAGAATAATGACATATCGCTTAACTCCATGCTCAGAAGACGAGTATTTCATACCAGAAGTATTTTTAGATGATAAAAAAGATGACATTAAGAAAATTATTAAATTATCGCTTATGAATAATACATGTATCAAAGTTAATTTTGAATTATTTGCTTATTTTGTACTAGTTAAATCCAATGAGCAACAAATCAAGTCCTTTAATACTAAATATGAAATTGCATGTAATAGTACTGATTTAAATGATTTATATTCTGATTTAAGGGATACATGTAAAACTAAACTTTCTGAATTTGAACATTGTGAATCTGGATGGTCTCTGGTTACAGTAAGTCATTTAGAAGTTAATATAAATAAATATTCTCCCATGCGAGGTGGGTCTTACTTAGAGATGCCATCGCGTATTAAAAATACTAAGGGTTGTTTGAATATAAAAAATGAAGATGAATATTGTTTTTTATGGAGTATTACTGCAGCATTATTTCCAGCAAAAAATAATGCTTGCAAGACAAGTTCATATCCACATTTTAATACGATATTCGACATAGAAGGAATGTCATTTCCACCATCGAGTAAAGACATAAAATTATTTGAAAGGAATAATCATAATATAAGTATTAATATTTATGGAATTGACGAGCATGATAATGTTACTGGCCCTCTGTACATAACATGTTCTAAAAAAGATAAACATGTTAATTTACTGTATTTTGAAAGAAAAAATAAAGCACATTACTGTTTGATTAAGAATCTTTTACGCTTAGTGAGACGCCAAGTTTCAAATCACAAAGGTCGAATGTATTTGTGTGAAACTTGTTTGCAATTTTTTGCAAGTGAAGTAAAATACAATTCACATAGTTGTTCAAAAATTTTAACTACATTACCAAATAAAAACAGCATATTACAGTTTAAAAATTATGAAAGACAGCAAAAGATAAATTTTGTGATTTATGCGGACTTTGAGAGTTTATTGTTAGATTTTAAAGATACAAATAGTAGTAAAAATACGATGAAAACTAAATTACATCAACCATCATGTTTTGGGTATTATGTCTGTTGTTCACATAATAGCAATTTGAATAAATTTGTCACATATAGAGGGCCAGACTGCGTTGAAGTATTTATTAAGCGTTTGATTGAAGATGTGAAATTAATTCATCAAATGTTATTAACAAAAAAGCCTATGAATCCCCTGACTAATGACCAAGTAAACAATTATGAAAATGCAACGACATGTCATATCTGTAATAATTTGTTATTTGATGACAGAGTAGCTGATCATGATCATATTACAGGCGAATACAGGGGCGTAGCCCACCAGCATTGTAACTTGTTGTATCGAGTGTGTCCATTTATACCTGTTATATTTCATAATTTAGCGAGCTACGATTCCCATATATTTATAACTGAATTATCGAAATATAATGGTGAAATAAAAATAGTACCAAAAACAAAAGAAAAATACTTAAGTATCACAAAAATAATTGCATCAGGAGTACAAGGTAAACCCATACAGATTAAATTCTTAGATTCTTTTCAATTTCTTAGTTCAAGTCTCGATAATTTAACTAAAAGTTTAACTCCAAACGATTTCATTCATTTGTCTAAATATTTTCCAGAAAACAATAAATTTTGTTTAATTCATCAAAAAGGTATATATCCATATGAATATGTTGATTCATGGAAAAAATATAATGATAAACAGCTACCTACTAAAGAAAATTTTTATAACACTATGCAAATGAAACATATTACAGAAGATGAATACAATCATGCGCAAACTGTTTGGAAAAGATTTGATATCAGTTCTTTGGGTGAATATACTGATTTGTATTTAATGTGTGATGTGCTATTGCTATGTGATGTATTTGAAAATTTTCGAAAAATATGTTTACATAATTATAAACTTGATCCTGCGTACTATATGACTTCACCTGGTTTGAGTTGGGATGCCATGCTTCTCTACACTGGTGTAAAGTTAGAATTGATTGATGACTTAGAAATTTATCAAATGTTAGAAAAAGGGATTCGGGGCGGTCTTGCACAATGCTCTCATAGACATGCTGAAGCTAACAATATTTATTTACCTCAATTTGATTACTTAAAACCATCATCGTATTTGATATACCTCGACTGTAATAATCTTTATGGTTATGCAATGACTAAGAAATTACCGATATCAGAATTCAAATTTATGACACAAGAGGACATTGACAAATTTAATTTGCTTGATGTTTCTGACGATGCTGAATTTGGTTACATCTTAGAAGTCGATTTAGCTTATCCAGACCATTTACACAATATACATAGCGACTTACCATTCGCTCCAGAGAAATTTACACCAGTTGGCGGCAAAACGCCAAAACTAATAGCTAATTTATATGACAAATACAACTACATTATTCATTATGTTAATTTAAAAGAATGCATCAAAAATGGTTTGATCTTAAAAAAAATTAATCGAATTATTCAGTTTAGGCAAGATAATTTTTTGAAAAGTTATATTGACTTAAATACTAGTTTGCGTAAAACTGCTATAACGTCATTCGAAAAAGATTTTTTTAAACTTTTAAATAATTCAATATTTGGTAAAACCATTGAAAACAAACGTAAACAAGTAGATGTGAAATTAGTAACTAAATGGAATGATAAGTTAAATAAAACAAATAAAACATTATGTGCAGAGAAGTTAATCGTAAAACCAAATTTAAAAAGTGTAACTGTATTTTCTGAAAATTTTGCTGCAATGCAATTCCATCATGAAAAGTTGGTACTAGATAGACCAATATATATTGGATTTACAGTTCTTGAATACTCTAAGCAGCATTTATATAATTACCATTATGATTTTATTAAAAAACAATATGGTGAAAGAGCAAAATTATGCTACACCGATACTGACAGTCTTCTGTACTTAATACATACACGTGATTTTTATAAAGACATGCGTAATAACATATCAGTTTATGATACTAGTAACTTTAAATCTAATAATCCATATTGTATACCTAAAATAAATGAAAAAATACCAGGCTTATTTAAAGATGAATTAGGAGGTGATGTAATTACAGAATTTACAGGCTTAAGAGCAAAACTTTACTGCATCAAATCATTAAAAACACAAATAAATAAAGCTAAAGGTGTATCAAACTCCCTAACTAAGAAATTAAAACCATTGAATTACAAGAAAGTTCTATTTAAAAATTTTACGTTGAAGTGTAAAATGAATATGATCAAATCAATTAAACACATATTGTACTCCCAAGAAGTTAATAAAGTCATTTTAAGTAGAACTGATGATAAACGTCAAATTCTACCAAATCTAATAGATACCTTACCGTGGGGGCATTGTGACACGGTATTTTAGAAAAATAAGTATGTTTATATAATTATTGTATATATATATATTGAGCTGGAAATAATTATTATGATTGTTATTATTGTTTACAATATAGAATTTGTACTCGTATTATGTTAAGATATTGTATAAATTGATATAATAAAAGTACTCAACTGAAGTTGTTATTTTTATTTTATGACTAGCTGTGCCATGAGCTTTGCCCCTGTGGGAAATTTTTGGGGATAAAAACTATCCTATGTCCTTCCCTGGGTCAAAAGCTATATCCATACCAAATTTCATCTAAATAGGTTCTATGGTTAAAGCATAAAGTGGTGACAAACAAACAAATATACAAACTCACTTTCGTATTTATAATATAAGTTGGAATTGGGGCATTTTATTATAAAAAAATAATAATAGTTCTATAAAGTACAATTTATTCAAAATAATGCAATTACAATTCAAAAATGATTTTATGAATTCGGTTCGCTTAACTTTTTTACAATTTTTTTAATCACAGTTTCTGTTACATCCATAATTTCATCATATAAATCTACAACAACATATTGGACACTGATACCAGTATTAGTATTAGAGCCGTTTAAAGATTCTATGTTAATTTTAATTATATGATGGCCTTTTTGAGAATCTTTACGAATAATGTAAGACGATGTTGATGGCAGTGATGGTGATGACGGGGGTGGTGGTGGTAGTGGTGGCGCTATCCGCTTTATATTGCAATTCTTTTTCCGAGATGATTTTTTAATTTGGTTAGTTTGTTCTGTTTCATGTTCTTCTTGCTTATGGCTTTCAAGATTATAATTGGTCAAGTATGTAGATAAATCTTGAGTATAATGAAATGGATTTGTAAATAGATTATCTTCATTATCAACATGAGATGTATTCGACATTCCTGTAACAATAATGAGGTAATTAGTGATTTTATTCAATAAACGTATGATGCAATGACGTACTAATTTTTATTATTAGGTAATAAATTTACTTTACGACTAATTTAAAATAAGTAAAAATATTATAGACACAAATCAATGATATGTTGCGAGCGAAAGCTGTAGACTAACTGACTCTCCTTGCACTTACGCTAAGTTTTAATTTTAAAAATCAATTACTAAATATGCTTACGAATCAAATGTCTACACCCCCATCACCCACACACACATACATGTATTGTATGCAGTTTTTGTTTTTAAGAGACCTAGATTTTACTTAAGAGTGCCTATAAAAAGATAACAACGATTCAGATACTCAACAGTTGCCCTCATGAAGTTCGTCAAGCAAACTCAGACTCTTGAAGTAAATAATATTAAATTGGGAAATCATGCTCAATCAATAAAACATAGCACACTGCTTCCAAATACTATTCGTTGTATAATATGCGGTCCTTCTAATTGTGGTAAAACTAACCTTATGCTTAATTTGTTAATACATGAAAATGGTGTTAAATTTAAACATATCTATTTATACTCAAAGACAGCTTTCCAATCAAAGTATCGTTTTTTAAGACAAGTTCTTAAAATGATACCTGGAGCGAAAATGTTTGTTTTCAGTGATAGCAAAGAAGTTCTTCATCCAAATGATGCTTTATCGAATTCAATTATGATATTTGACGATGTTGCGTGCGAAAATCAAATAAACATAAGAAATTACTTTTCTATGGGAAGACATAGACAGATAGATAGCTTTTATTTAACACAAACCTATTCTAAGGTTCCTAAACAACTATTGAGAGATAATGCAAATCTACTAATAATATTTAAACAAGACGATACCAATTTAAAACATATATACAAAGAACATGTGAATACAGATATAAATTGGCTACAATTTAAAAAACTTTGTTTTACAATATGGAAAAATCAATTCGATTTTTTATTGATAAATAAAGATTGTGAACTGAATAAAGGAAGGTATAGACGAGGTTTTGACATGTACATATATTTTTAGAAACCCATATAAAGCGATTTTTATTTAAAATACCTCATTCCAAGTTAAGTACTTCAATATAACACTTGAATATTAATTAAGATACAATGGAGGTAAATATAAAAGAGGAACTGATTAAATCAGTTAATAGTATAAAAAATAAAATAAAAATGATCCAAAACGATGAAGATGTAGTTAATCTGAAACTTAAAAAAGCATTTAAACCTATTACTGAACCTCTGGAAACACTGATTAAAATAAATCAAAATGTAAATGACAATCCTACTGATGATAATATTTTTAACAAAAGTGTAAACAGGAATGACACTATAGAAGATTTAAATAACTCATCTATAGAATATGAAGATTTCAAAGACTTTTTTAAAAAGGACTCAATTGAAGAATCAAATTACTATGATGACGCTGATGACTATAGAACACCGAATAAATCATCGAATGACACACTTATTTCACTCAAAAAAGAAGATATGATGGAAATATATGATGATATGAATGTACCATTTGGAATTCGCAGTGAAAATAAGAAACTTATGATGGGAAACGCTAATGTGCATTTATCAATAACGGGAAATTCTTCAGCTAATAAAAAAATGTATATAGCCACCATCAATAACATTAAGTACCAATTGACACCAGGTTTAAAAGAACTTTTGATACGCAATAAACCCAACCTAGAGTTAGTAACCATCGAAGATAAAATTGTATATAAAGATATGCTGGAAAGTACAAATGCACACAGACGAGACTATTGCTCTAATGGTCAAATAAAAGGTGACAAAGGATTGAAATATTGTCAGATTATTAAACCACTGTTTTCACAGCAGACATCTGTTGCAAGTGACCCTGAAGAAATATTAGAGTCTAAAGTTGGTGGAAACTTACCTCATTTGAAAACATATAAAAAGAATACAGATTATATATACTGGGATGATCCTAATGAACTAATTGAAAGGCTAAAATTATTAATAGCGTCACAAAGTGCTGGAAATAGTAATCATGACAATGAAATTATATCAATCATAGAGGAATTAAAAGAAGCTGGTATTATAAAAGAATAAAAGCCCTAGCATAGTTATATATAGGTTAGTAATTAAAAGTTTGCTGTAGTTAAAAGAACAACAACTTGAAAAAATACTGTGCCTAATAAAACGTCAAGCATTATGAGCAAATCAGATGTTGTAAATGAAATCCATAAAAATGTTAGAGTAAACTTTCCCAGAAGACATGTAATCCTCAAGGACATAGATGATCTTTGGCAAGCAGATTTGATAGATATGCAGAATATGGCGAAAGTAAATGCTGGATATAAATACATATTAGTAATAATTGACGGCTTCTCGAAATATGCTTGGGCAATTCCACTAAAGCAAAAAAATAAAGAAGTCGTTTCTAAAGCATTCCAAACTTTATTAGAAAAAGGACGTACGCCTAAAAATTTGCAAACAGACTTGGGGGCAGAATTCTATAATGATAAATTTAAAAACATTACAAAGAAATATAACATTCATCATTATTCAACATACTCTGCAAAAAAAGCTTCGATCGTGGAAAGACTTATAAGAACGTTAAAAAATAAACTGTATAAAGAATTTAGCTTGAAAGGTACATATAAATGGATTGACGGTATGCTCATTGATGTAGTACACAAATACAATCATACTCTTCATAGAACTATCGGCGTTGATCCTGCTTCAATTGATCATAATAATAAAGACACTATATTACAAAAGTATAAGAATATTTCAGTATCTAAAAAAAATCCAAGATGTAAAAAATTTAGGGTAGGAGATTTTGTAAGAATAAGTAAACACAAAGCCTGTTTTGAAAAGGGATACACCCCTAATTGGTCTACAGAGATATTTAAAATTATCATGGTACAACCCACTAATCCTGTAACTTATTTATTGGAAGATGCTCGGTCAAGACCAATTTTAGGAGCATTTTATTCTCAAGAAATTCAAAAGACTAAGCACCCTGATGTATATTTAGTTGAAAAAGTTTTGAAGAAAAAAGGAAACAGAGTATATGTTAAATGGTTAGGACTTCCAAATTGTGAGAATAGTTGGATAGACAAGACGAACGTTTTGTAGACGATGATAATTACAAAATAAAAGAATGTATTTAAATACAAGTTTTTTTATTGTTTAAAATCATTCGTGTATTATTCGTTAAACAAGATAGACATCATAATGACGAGAATACACCAAATTAGTGAAAAAAATAGAAGTAAAAAAATCATACCCGCCAATTCGGAGAAAGAAACAAATAAAACTGGGCGTGGTATAAAAAAAACCTTCAAAAGTATTGTGTCTCACACTAAAAGACATATTAATAATCTAAAACCCAAATGTAAGAAAGCGTTAATGGAATTGGCATACGCAGTAGCTCAAGAACTGGCTGCAGACCTACCTGTCAAAATACCAAGAGTTATACCTGTACCTAAAACTGGTGGGTTTCTCCCTCTTATCCCTATATTTGCAGGATTGTCTGCAGCGGGTGGTTTAGCTGACGGTGTTGCTGGAATCGCAAAAGCTATCAGTGAATATATATCTGGAAGGAAACAACTTTTAAAATCAAAAAGACAAGATAGTAAAATGGAGTCAGTGTGCGTTGGAAAAGGATTACATTTAAAACCTTACAAAGATGGTTTAGGAATCTATGTCATGACACAAAAAAACTAAATATGAGGCTGCCTAGAAGAGCGTTAACCAATATTGATATAATAAAGCATTCGAAAGATATTCCATTTTTTCGCGGTGTATTTATGAGAGATGAATTACCTGAGAAACCATCAAAGATGGAGTGTGGTGTTATCAATTTAGATTCTTCTGAGAATCCAGGTACTCACTGGGTAGCCTACGCAAAAATAAACGATTACATTGAATACTTTGACAGTTACGGAAATCTGAAACCGCCTAAAGAATTTGTTGAATATGTGGGTGACAACATCCGATACAATTATGATAATTTTCAAGGGAGTAATTTATTTAATTGCGGGCATCTGTGCTTAAAATTTCTTAAATCATTTTGGAAAATTCGTAAAATTAAAAAATAAATATGGTTACTGGTTTATTTATGAATCAGGCTGTTACTGTATCTCGCGTTAACTACATATTATTATAAATTTGATATTTGAAATAAGTACATAAATTTGAAATGATCGTTTTTAATAAAACTCCTATTGTACAAAAGAAATTGAAAACTTTTTCACCTATAACGAAGCAAGTAAGACGAAAAGGTTTTAAAGCAAAAAAAATTACGGATAATAATAAAAAATTTCTTCTTGCTCTTGGATACAAAGTGTAAAAATGCTTAAAATAAGATAAAACAGCTATTTATAATTAACACAGATCATTTCACCTCCTATATCGAAAGAAAGAAGACTACTATCGAGCAGTGGTTAGATGAAAAAAGCTATTACTTTAAAAAATTAAAATATAATATTTCTTCGCGCTCTTGGATTTAAATCATAAAATGTTACAAATTACGGATTTACCACAACACGATCATTCAATAGAAAGCTATGAAATACATAGCTATAATCCTTATAACAATAGTTTCAAGGATTACGATGAAATTAGAATACCTATTCATCAGCAAGATGTATATGTGCTACCATCCGGTAGTTCAATTTACATAGAGGGTCGTGTGAATGTAAGTGGTGCTGATGCAACAGGAAAAATATCTAAAAAAGAAGTAAATTTTATTAACAATGCAATACCATTTTTATTTCAAGACATAAGATATGAACTGAATGGTATTGAAATAGATCGCATAAAAAATGCTGGAATCACCACTACAATAAAATCATACATTTCAATGAATGAAGGGGAAAATAGAGCCGCTGAGGTGTGGGGGTGGAAAGTGGGCGGAATAAAGCAAACAAATGGAAACTTCTGCATAGTTCTCCCATTAAACAAAGTATTGGGTTTCGCAGAAGATTATAATAAAATCATTATCAATTGTAGACATGAACTTATATTACAAAGAAGCAGTTCTGCTGTAAATTGTGTAACCACTGAAAAAACAAATAATATCCGTATAGATATACAGAAGGTACAATGGCGAGTGCCGCATATTAAAGTTTCCGATCGTTGTAGACTCTTATTACTGAAACACCTAGAAAAAGATCGTCCCATACATCTTGCATTCAGAAATTGGGATTTGTATGAATATCCATTATTACCCAAAACAACAAAACATTCATGGTCTATCAAAACTGCTTCTCAATTAGAAAAACCAAGATTTATTATATTCGGTTTGCAAAGTAATAGAAAAGATGTTTCTATTAATAGTTCTTCAGTGTTTGATCATTGTAATGTTACCAATGTTAAACTGTTTTTAAATTCACAATATTTTCCCTATGAATCACTTAATCTTAAATTTGATCAAGGAAAATACAGTATATTATATGAAATGTATACGAATTTCCGTCAGTCGTATTATGGCTTCAGTCCAGACCCTCTGCTTGATATGCTGTCATTCAAAGAAAAAGCACCACTTTTCGTTATTGATTGTTCAAGACAAAACGATTCACTAAAGACTGGACCAGTAGATGTGCGTTTAGAAATTGAGTGTTCTGAAGACATACCTGAAGATACAACAGGATACTGCTTGATCATAAACGATCGGCTTTTTGAATATAAACCTCTGAGTAGTATTGTTCGGAAGATATCATGAATGTAATTGTTGATGTTCAAGGTTTCAAGAATGAGAAAAACCAATTCATTCCCAAAGAAATAGCAATTTTATCGAAATCACATGTGATGATATTACTAATAAAGCCTCCCTACCCATTTTATGATTTAACAAAAAAGGAACGTTCAAATGTAGCATGGATTGAAAGAAATAGAGGAATTTTATGGAATGAAGGCTTTGTACCTTACTATAATTATAAGTCTAGTATAATAAATTTTTTTAAAGGCAAAAATATTTTTACTAAAGGTAATGAAAAAACAGTATGGCTTAAAGATATGTTAGATACCAGTAAAGTGTATAATTTAGAAGGAATTGGCTGTCCTAATTTTGAAACATTGTATGAAAAATATTTTTCGGATCTTCAAACCTGTATCTATCATAACAATATCTGTGCTTATAAAAATGTACATAGTTTGTATAAATGGTGTAAAGAAAATTATGATAAAATCGAAATAAATATTTAAAAATGTAATACCTTGTATTATTTCCCAAACAGTGTTAAAATAGATGAATGGTATTTAAAAAAAAATGATTGAATAAATTTAAAACACCTTGTTTAAAATATAAAAGCAGTCAACCCATAGTATCCAATCTACCCAAACGATGTGATATAAGTAAGTGATTCAGTTACAATTTTAATCAGTTATTGTAAAGTAGTCTGGGAAACAGGGTATCAGTTATTTTAAAATATTTACCTGTTCATCGATTCAGTTGATATGTCATTAAATATTGGAGATCACATGGATATAGTGCTCATTTATAAGAGAAAAATATGTGACATTCGCATAGTGAAAATGATTGTCACTGGATCAGTTGACATATCTTTGAATATTGGAGATTACTTGGATATAATAATTACTTCTGAGAAACTACTTGGTCTTCACACAGTTAAAATTATAAATTATGAGCAATATGATGCTATTATAATACCTTCGCAGAAATACGCTACATTATGGTCTAAAATTCGATTGGAAGTCACCCAAATAAATGGAAAAGAAGTAGACCTGATTGAAGTGGAAGATGCGTTTCCAAAAATGCTCATCGACATAAAATGTGACTGGAAGCCCAAATGGATGTAAATATAGTAGTCTTGACTGAAAGTGTAGCGAACTCTGTGGTCTTTGCATAGTTAATATTATAAATTATGAACAATATGATGCTATTCTAATACCTTTTACAAATGGCAACCATCACCATCTAAAATTCGATTGGAAGTCCGTGAAATAGATAGAAAACTCGTAGTCTCTTGACTGAAGCGTAAGACCGAAGTACGTAATGTTCATACACAAGTTCGTCATTCAATTGAATAATTCAGAAGAGAAAATGGATTGATACTCAATTCCATTAATTCAAAGGAGAAAATGGAGTTTTTGGATTTCCTGTATCCAAAAACTCCAATTTCTCCCTACTGATGAAGTATGATCCAAATGCAAAATATCGTAATAAGCTTTTATTTAAGTTACAGTTTATATGTGTAGTAGTTGTTTGTTTGCGTATCCGTGGACGAAGCCTTACGTGGGTGTTAAACGTCAAATCTGTATGTATAAGGTATAACAAAATATACTGATACTATTTAAAGGGTTAATTCAATCCTGAACAACTTTCCCCAAGGATATATATCAAAAAAAAAAATTGTTTTTTATCTAACCATACAAATTCGGATCAGCTGATCGATCAACTTGTATGGGAGGCCGATATTTTTTTTTTATTTCGATATATGTTCCATGGGGAAAGTTGTTCAGTATCAAATACTGAATTCAGCCTTTAAATAGTTTCAGTACATAGTGTTAGACAAGTAGTAAGTCGCATTTTATAACACGTCCTAAAATTACATTACCGATCCTTTAAGGGTTTCTTGTAAGTAAAACAATACACGGTATAATGCGTAGATGGAAAACCCATCGATCATCCGCTCAGTCACGTTCCGGAAAATGGAAAGACGGATAGATTTTGCAGAAAATCATTATAAATTTCTAACAATTTTACGCTTAATGTATTTATTTATTTATTGTAAAGTTCTCTGTGTTATATTTTTGGTGTACATAAAAGAGCTATATCTTTCTATTTGTATGTATTTTGTTTGCAGCAAATCAATAACTGTTTTTTGTACCTTCTCTGTTTTTTTACTTACCTAATAGAGTGATTGAATTTCTAGATAAATCTTAAATAAAAGGGATAGAAAAAGTCAAGGGCAAAAAGGAAAGATTGCGCTTGAGGTAATGCTCTACTCTCGCCTTACAAAAATCAAGTGATTTTTTTAACTAAATGTGTCTCTATTTATTTTCTATCGCACTTGTACCATAATATTTACACATAAATGTCAAGGAAAAACACTAGTTACAACACTTATAACATTTTTAAAAGACATTTTGCCTTTTAAATAAATAAAAACAATGTTTAATAAAATCATTTTGTGGACGTCCGTGTGTCTGTATGTATGGAAACTGGCGTGGTCACGATAACTCCCGAAAAACTTATCTGATCAAGTCCATTTTTTTTTATACGCTTCAGTATTATCCAAAGCTAAGTCCTTTCGAAGATCACGGTCTAATTCAATGTAGTTTAATCGTAATTTCAATTTAATTGTGAAAAATGAGATTATGAGGCGTGCACTTTTGGATTTTCCAAAGTTATTTAGGAACTAGCCTGTCTTATACACGACAGCTCCTTAATTAATATTGTGAGATAATATCTGTACGCCGGATAATTTTGATATACTCGTAATAGCAAATGCTATTAATGTAGTTCCACATGTAGTTTAATTTTTAAATATATAATAATAATCATTAAAAGATTGATCCTAATTACAGATTTTTTATCAGTTATTAAAAAACTTCATTGTCGTACATCAGAGCAGTTTTTCTTTAAATAAAATTATTTTATACAATAAACGGGCAAATACAGGTTGGACTCGTGCATGAAGGGTTCCGTACCTCCGTACAATGTTTTAAAACGCTGAAAAAAACACGTTTCTTGTATGACAACCCCCTTTAATTTTTACCTTTATCTTATTTTTAGTATTTGTTGTTATAACGGCTATAGTAATGCATAATCTGTGGAAATTACAAGTATCCAGTTAATGCCATTATAAAGATCTAGTTAAAACGCTTAAAAAACACTTTTTTTTTGTATGACGACCCCCTTTAATTTTTAACATTTTCTTATTTCTAATATTTGTTGTTATAGCAGCCATAGTAAAACATATTCTGTAAAAATTTCAAGTGTTATTAAATTTTGCTATTACAGTTACAAGTGCTATTACAGTTCAAGAGATAGAGCCCTGTGACAGATGGACAGACAGCGGACTCTCAGTAATAGGGTCCTGTTTGCACCCTTTGGGTACGGAACCCTCAAAAAACGAAGAAGATTTTTTTTAGATAATCACAACAAATTTCTATAAGCCAATTATTTTGTCCATGAGTCCATATTATTTCTATAAGCCAACTTTTTTGTCCATGAATTCATATTATTTATACAGGTGACTTTTCAAACATCAGCAAAATTTTGGAGCAAGTTCAGTCCATGATACTAAACTACTTTCTATAAAAAAGTTATTAAAAATCGATAAAAAAATTTTGTCCTTCCATACAAAATCCGTTTGACTGAGCGCTGATTTGTATGGGAAGGCGAATTTTTATTTTAGTTTTTCTGTTTTGACTGAAGTTGCTCCAAAAATTTGGCTGGTGGTTAAAAAGTCAGCCTGTATAAGCCAATTTTTGTCCATGCATTCATTCAATTTTTTTTGTCTATGAATGAGGATTCATGGACATAAAAAATTGGCTTATATTTCAGGCAAACTTTCCCACGAGATTTTAAGGAAATCAATATGTAGGTAATGAACGAGTGAGCAAGGACAGAATGATCTCAGCCGACCAATCCCACCCTACTATAGCAACACCCGTTTACAAGGACGCCTTTTTAAGACATTAGTATTTTTTTAGGCATTAGGTATTTTCAGAAAAGAACCGCTGAAACTCGACATTGAGTATAGGGTTGCTAGCATTTCTTGGCACTTCTAAAGGCACGTACAGTCGTTGATTCCAGTTGATATCGCTAGAAGACGTTATGTCAGATGCAGGCAGCTGTAAAAATCGCCAATGTTGACTATTAACATATTAGAGAGAGAGAGAGGGTAGAGAGAGAAAGAGACACAGAGAGAAAATATTGAGAGTATATCAATCAAAGTTTGAGAGTTTATAAATAAGTTTATCCTGCGCTAATCGTTAAAATCGATCTAAGGAGTCGGGTAAATAGAAGATGCGGCTAGCAACCCATCACTATCCATCCACCTTCCCACCCACCATCACGCTAAACGTGGCTTTCAGGTATTACGGCTCTAGGCTCTGTTAAAATTGTTAGGAATAATGACGTGAGTGTGAATCAATTAAAACCAATTGCCTTTTATCCGCTAGTTTCCAACAAGTCAAATCAGACACTTTTTTCCAAACGTCAAAACAAACATTTTCTATGGGATTTGTTTGAAATATTGGACTGTGACGTCATAGTTATTACGCACTATTATACACACGCTCTTAATATCCGTTTTTCTGCATTAATTAACGTAAAATCACGTTCAAAATTGATGTGATCAATGAAGTGACATTATTTTTTGACGTTCTGTTCTCATAACAGTACCACATAATTTATTTTTGACCCAGGAAATTACCCAATTCAATCAATTTGGAAGCTACTTGTAACTTGACTAATAAAAATAGAACCAATATTTTCTTTCCAGCTTCACTATTATTTTAGTTCCTTATGTAGCTACTCGTACAAAAAATAAACTGGTCAAGTGCGAGTTAAACTCGCGTGAAGAGGGTTCCGTACTTCTCATAAGTTTTCCTGTAATCTACAAGCAATTAACTATATTTTGTATTTTTTTCAAAATTTTAGGCTCAGTAGTTTCGGGGATGGTAGGGGGATGGTCAATTTTCGTCTTCTTTGATGAATAAAATCAAAACGATTTATTTTACATTAATAACAAAAGTATATTTGAAATCCTCATAACAAGCCCTTTCATTTGATATATGACACAGAAAGGTTTGCAAAACTTTCTTTTTTAAATTTCCTAATTTGTCCCCCAAAAATGACCTTTATTTAAAAAATATTTATTTACTTTGCACATCTGTGTTTGGGTCATAGCATCACACCATCCTACCAAATTTAATCTGATTTGGTCCGATAGATTCGGAGCAAATTGGCTGTGACAGACGGACGGACAGACAGACAGACACACGCACGTACGAGTGATCCTATAAGGGTTGCGTTTTTCAATTTTTTATACGGAACCCTAAAAAGAGTCCAGACAAGTTTTTATTTTATTTTATAAGCTGTGTGTATCCCACTGCTGAGCAAAATCCTCCCTTCCCTGCTTCCACAACAGGGATGTGGACTGGGTCCGAAAAATTTTATTTTATTTAGTTCATCAGTAAGAATACTCAAAAATAATGCACCATATTTTTCGGTTTATCAAAGTAGTTAAAATTCACAAAGATAGCCGTCGAAATTTCGGAGTGGGATGATTGACGTCACCGTCAAGTGAAAATCGCACTTGATCGTGACGTCATGCGGAATTTTAATGCGCTCTATTTTTTAATTATTTGCTAATCAAAAAAAAAAGAAAAAAATACGTATATAATACTTTTTAATAAATCTACCTGATTAGCTAAAAATATTTTTAGTCCACATCCGTATCCTCTATTCTGGGTCTTTTCCCCCAATCCCTGTCGTAACTTTTGAACTCCTCTGACTATCTTGATCTAGGCCTTCCTCTCTTCCTATGCCCATCAGTTTGAATCTAGGTACCTAGAGATAGTTAAAATATGGACCCATCTTTTCGGCTGCATACGACAGATGTGACTGGCCTAATCCCACTTCAGTCTTGCTGCCTTCTTGACAGTTCTTCTATTTACTTACTTCTTGTAGACAGCTATACAGTGAGTGATGAATGAAGGACGCAGCTTCGATATCAAGAGGTTTTATTTTAAATATTATACTGTAATATCATATTATACAGTTTGCCAAACACGTTAAATAAAACCTTACAAGGTTACTGAATGAGTTCTTATCCTGAAACTAGATGTAAAATACAATCGAAAAAATTAAATAGGAATTCGGAACGCAGAATATGAAGGTACATAACTTTGTGAGGGATATAAATAAGCAAAGGATACACCATACCTACGCATTTTTTTATGTTGTTGTATTTTCCATGCAGTATTGAGCAAGCTGTGAATGGGCGCCTGATTTTGTACCTATGTAAATATGTGTGTTCGGGTCAAACCTTTCCACAATATTTTGAAGCAGTTTTATCCTCAACCGATTGGGTCAAATTTTGCATTTTATGTAAATCGGATGACAATACAACATAATGATGTCATAATTTTTTTTTTAATAGCCATTTAAGTCCCATAGTTGGGCAAAAGCCTCCCCTTTTCGTTTCCAATTACTTCTATCCTCGGCTGATTCCCTCCATTCTTTATCGAAAGCGGACAACTCGTATCTCCATCTCATCTCATCACACAACAACAGCATGGGTACCTACAGACGGAAACAGGTCGAGAGGAAGACCTAGGATGTCATACAGTTGTTTTAATGATAGAATCGGAAGTCAAAGGAACTCAGTAATAGAAAGCCTTCTTCTTCTTCGTCTAAGCGCATTCCCGGTTACATCCTCAGCTCTGCTGCTTCGGAGCCCGGGGTGCACTTTCCTGCTTTTTCTTATCCAAATACAATATGCATGTCAATGGTCACACAGGGATGCCAAAGACCTTGGAAAATGGAAAAGAAATAGCCGGAACACTTTCAATGATTTGGCTATAGTTTTACAACCGGCCGCCTGCCTGACGTCGACCCTCTTTGGGAATGTATTTGTGCGAAAAGTTTTACAACCGGCCGCCGCCCGACGTTAACCCTCCTAGGGAATGCAATTGTAGCACGAGATGTTTGTGCTGCTTGTAGTCCTTTTATCGCCTCTTACGACATCTACAGGAAGAGATGAAGTGGTCCGATTCTAACCCGGAACCACACGGGTAATAGAAGAAATAGAAAACCTTCTCTCTTCTCATAATAAACTCTTGTTATTTTATTTTTCAGTTGGTTGTTATCTGGGTATAAAAAAATGTAGGTAGGTAAAGTCTAACCGTGTAAGAAGATAGTATTCGTAAATAAACTTGAAGAACAAAATCAATACCTACTTGCTAAAACCAGCTATACGACTTTACTAAAAGTGCAGCGAATTTTTAAAATCCATTCAGTATTTCCGAGAACAACCCTATTTGTCCAAACTTGTTTTAGCTCTTTATTACATCGTTCTATTGGATACTACACCTGACTACCAAGTTGTGCCATTAGTTGTAACGTGTGAGAACCTATACTTATCTATGTTATTACATAGATAAACTTATTAGTTTATTTGCAAGGCAAATAAAAATAATAATTGGGGGGGGACTGTCAAGAACGCCATCTAGTAATGAATAGCGGAACTACCGATACGACTTGATATCCGTAGTGCCATCTATTATTTGCTAGAGAAAGCAATGACTTTCAAGCCATAACCCCCAATAACTTTTAAACGGCTGAGCCGATTTTCATAAATCATAGCTAACAACCACCGTAAGGGTCTTACTTTCACGTAAAAAACCGCATCATAATCGGTCCACTCGTTCGAGCGCTACGATGACAGACAGACAAATACGGAAAAACGGATAGATATTTATATAATACATTTTTTGGTTCCGTTTAAACAGATAGATATTTATATATTAGGTCCTTACATATGAAATTGCCGATTTTCAATACTGGCAACTTTAAAATCAAATATCTTGCGTTTCATTAGGAATTCCAAATTCAAATTTATTTCGAAATAAAGCCAGAAAAATATTGTTTTAAAATTCGTATTTCATTTGTTTTAACATCATTTGTTTGAGTTTCAACATTGCTATAACAACAACTATGGACAAATTGAAAATTCGCGGTATTTACGAATACGAGTTCCACCGTGGCACCAGTGCTGCAGAAACGACTCGAAGAATTAACGACGTGTATGGACCAGGCACCGCTAACGAACGAACGGTGCGTTTTTGGTTTCAACGTTTCCGTTCTGGAAATTTCGATTTACACAATGAGCCTCGTGGACGACTTGATACTCAAGTGAATAACGAAGAATTGAAGGCGATAGTGGAAGCGGATCCATCTCAAACCACTTCTGAATTAGCAGCAGCCTTCGGCGTAAGTGACAAAACGATACTTATCCACTTGCGCCAAATCGAAAAAATTAAAAAACTCGAAAAGTGGGTACCGCACGAATTGACTGAAGCAAACCAACAAACACGCGTTGCTTGCTGCGTTTCTTTGCTTAATCGCCACAATAATGAGGGGATTTTGAACCGTATCGTGACTTGTGATGAGAAATGTATCCTGTACGACAATCGGAAGCGATCATCACAATGGCTTGACCCTGGCGAACCGGCAAAACCTTGCCCTAAGCGAAAACTGACCAAAAAGAAGATTCTGGTTAGTGTTTGGTGGACCAGTGCTGGTGTTATCCACTACAGCTTCTTGAGATCAGGCCAGACGATTACTGCAGACTTGTATTGCCAACAATTGCAAACAATGATGGAAAAGCTCGCCATTAAACAACCGAGACTGATGAATTGCTCTAGCCCACTGCTCCTTCAGGATAACGCTAGACCACACACTGCACATCAAACGATCGCCAAGTTAGAGGAGCTGTGACTGAAACCTCTGCGTCACCCACCATACTCTCCAGATCTTGCCCCAACCGATTACCACTTTTTTAAAAATTTGGATAACTTTTTACAAGGAAAAAATTTCAAATCTGATGAGGCAGTCAAAACCGCCTTCAAACAGTTCATAGACTCTCGCTCCCAGGATTTTTTTTCCAAAGGTATCAATGATCTGCCTATAAAATGGCGGAAGTGTATCGATAACAACGGCGCATACTTCGATTGATTAAATAATAATTTCATTAAAAAAAACTTGTTTCACTTTTTTGATACTGAACGGCAATTTCATATGTAAGGACCTAATAATACATTTTTTGGTACAATTTTCATATAAAAAGGTGATTATATAAAATAGTAATACGTATTATAAAAGCAAATTTAGAGGTATGTTTGTGATTATTTTCTATCGAGCCAAAAATGCTCAATCGTGTTTTGGCTATTGTGGGTGTCTGTAGAAAATCCTTAAGATTTTTATGTAAATGTTTTGAGGAATTAACTGTAGTAGTTTAATAACAGTGATTTTTCAAAAACACGCACAGTATTGCAAATTGTGAACCCACGTCGCCTTAAATTAAACTAAATTTAAAAGATAATAATCACAACACATACTATAAACATCCTATTATTATTATTACATATACACAATTACTTACATACATATATATCACTTCATAAAATATATACCTACATTAAAATATATACAAAAATAAATATACAAATACATAACCATAAATAAATATTATGCAATCAAGTTTGTCCTATGTTTAATTGGAAGTGGAAGTGCCTAAAAACTCTAAGTTTACAGTACGTACAGCAGTCACGGAGAAAGAGTTATGGAAAAAACCTGTACGGTGAGAAGGAGTGACTAGGATAAGAGTATTTGAAGAACGCAAGGACCATTCATAAATAGAACTTAAAAGTTGGAAACATGTTTTGAGATACTCAGGGGCCTGAGGATTATTTAAAACATTGTATAGTTGACAGAGAATATGTTGGTTCCTGCGTTGACGGATTGGCAGCCAATTAAGTTGAGTGCGAAATTGAGAAACGTGATCGAATTTACGCAAGCAGAAAATAAACCTAATACAATAGTTAAGAAGACGTTCTATTTTATTGAGTTGTTCATCGGCGTAATAAATTATGGGGAGAATTAAAGTTTGTGCTAGCATTGTTTTTGTTTTCTCAGGTAGAAAGTTTTTCAAACGATTTAAATAGTGAAAACTGGCAAACACCTTTCTGCTAACTTCTGCGATGTGTGTAGATCGAATGCGAAAATCGTGTAGAATTAAGTCCTAAGGGTACCTCTCATATTATATTTAAATCCGTCAATAAATACCACTCCAGCAAAGTTTCCCCCTTTTTCTCCTACAATTAAAAATCTCGATCGATATTTTTTTTTTATTACAAAAGAATTTTTGGCCAATCTCGGAACTGAGACACTTCGCTCGCTCGGGCAATAAAAATGGCACTGATTTAAAAAGGCAGTTGTAAATAGCAGTTTTGGTAAGTTAAAAATTATAAATGGCATGTTTAATAACTAGTTCAGCGGTTAAAACTAAGCAGTAAAGTAAACAAAATGAGTAAAAATAATGAACTGGATCAGTGAATATATAATTTAGCAGGAAAATAATTAAATGGGCGGTAAAAAAAAATTGAACGAGCGGTTCTATAGGTGTTCCCTAACCTAGTAAAATGGATAAAACCGACCTAGCGTGTGTTGGTCGCAGTTCTAACCTAACCTAACCTATAGGTTTTCCCTAACCTAGTAAAATGAATAGAACTAGTAATATGATAAAATAACCGACTAATTGATTTTTTATTACTGTTCATGTTTTACTGCAATAATTAATCAACCGCCATTAAATTAAATAACTGCTCAATATGTTTTCCAACTAATCATAATAACATCTCGAATATTTAAATAACTGCTCAAAAAATTTGTTCCCAATAAAAATGTTCTCAGATTATAGAAGCGCGAAATGAAGGGTAAACACTCCTAGGGTAACATTGCTTGACCATGTAAAATGCTAACTACATTTCCAACACTGTATTTCCAGTATCTGAAACGATGATTTACTACAGTTGCAAAATTAGATTTAATTGTAGCAGCTTGTAAGGAAAGGTTCTTTTATATTTACTGCTCGGCTCTAGATTGAGATTCCGTTGAAATATTTCATTCCTAGTACCTACTAGAGAGTTTTTAGAACCACTTATTTCCAACAATGGCTAACAAGGCTGTGATTAATTATGGTTCCATATATAAAACTCGAGAAGGCCAAAACTAAGGGGATAAGGGGTTATTATGTCATAAGTACAGCCATTGCGGTCGAAGTAGCGCCATTAATAATCCATTATGTATATTACTGTCATGTAAACGATGTTTGCCTGGCCATTAGGAAATGTCCAAAGTATTGGCAAATCGCGGTAGGAAATTAATTGCCCATCTCCTCAGGAAAGCCGTTAATTGTGTCCTTTTCATATGGTCACATTATTTGACATACATCTTTATTTCGTAAAAACATATTAAAATAGTGACAAACTAAAAATACAACGTAAAACTAACAATTAACTTAATTAAAACGAAACAAATTAAAATATAACCTAAATTAATACTAACTAAAAATATTTAAAAATAGAACTAACGTATATTAAATTATATAAAAAATTGAGGCCAGATCGCTGCCGTCACAGGGCAAAGTACCCAAATGGCGGCATTTCCGCGTTGAATAGCAATACTTAAACGCTGTCCGAAATGCGCACCAGCCCTTGGATCCCCCGAGACGTCGATCAGGCGTGCGGAAATTTCTTTAAAAATTTGGCTGGCTTCCACACCCCAAGGCTAGGGTCTCCACAGCAAAAGGCACAAAATTATACGGCTCTCCCAGAGCCGATATTTGCGCCTCTTGATGGCTTCTGCTGTCGTCGCTGCTGCGCCCGCCTTTCGGGCAGTCGCTCGTACATGGGATGGAGCTACGGTATCTACACATGTAGCATCCCACACAAGCGAACGCCCGTTTTTCCAAGGGATGAGCGACATACCGTCGGCCCTCTTGCCATCGTCCCGCGAGATACCATTTGGTTCTTAAATTGCAGGCACACCGGCACTGGCGAGGGCACGACGTATGACGTCATTCAAGGCGGCGTGACGTGAAATACGCCCTGCACTGCGACGACAGGCCAGGCCATGGTGGCCCAGGGGATCGACGTCTCCACCGCAGCGACAGCGATGTGGCTCGTTCGTTTTAGCCCCCAACCGGTACTGACCGCTAAACTGAAAGTTGTCCTCTCCAAAAGGGTACCTACACTCGCCGACGGAATGGCATTTAAACAATATCCCGACTCCGGCTCACAGATTGCTAAAAGACGAGACCTCTCCGCATCACTATTCGTGCTCTCTAATAGTTGTTTTCGAATAAGCATGCAGAGAGGCTCGTCCCATTGGCGCTGTGAAGCTGGATTCGGGGGTAGAGCATGGTCCGGACCGGTTGCACCAATTCAGGCATCCCTGGCCATGGCTAAGCCGGCTACCCCTATGTCGCTCAGCGACGGGCCTAGAATTTTACCGACGAGGTAAGTCGTGCTGAAGACCGAGGACAGGAATGCTGGAAGTGCTACACTTGAAATTTTTCCGATCCCAAGACCACCGTGGCAAATTGGCAAAGTTGCTTGGGTCCAAATTGTGTCATCGAGGTTACAATTTAAAATGTTTGTTAAAGTGTCTCGGACTTTTTCATAGAGCACAGTCAACAGATGGTTATGAGTCCAAAGCGGAGAACAACGGAGAGTGTAGGTGGTCTTGGGTATGAAAAGACAGAATTTTATGATCGAATATGCCACGTGGGGATTGATGTCCGCTAGATGGCTGGAAGATTCTTCAAAAGCTACTAATCTTTCTTCTAAAAATTTTGTGAAGGCAGCACCGGTGACCCCAAGAGACGGAGTGACTGCTCATTGAAATTAATTGTAATACTCAATATCGGCACATAATAGGTATAGTACTCACGTACAGAAGTCTCGCTCAACAAAGAAATTTAAAGAAATATCTACTCAATTTGGTTAGGGATATGGTTTAAATTAGCTCACGTCAGAACTCAGCACTTTTTCATTTAGATACCTAGACATCCATTGCAGACCAATTTCATTCTTATTAATATAGACAAACGATTCGTATAACTGAATTTACCACTCCGAGGGGCCGCTGCGCGCATAGTAATAATGTAGGTATATTTTCGCAGGCCTGGTATCGGGTATCACCATTGAATTTTCGCACTGTTACGAAATCTCCTTTTTGCGAGGTGGACTCGTACAAACAAACAAAGAGATAAGTAACCACCTCACACCACTATACTTTTTGTGTGCATAATGACACTGTGTAGCATGAATTATTGCTAACCTATCAACACTAAGTTTTACCTGTGTAAGAATTACTTCTTCATATAATACACACCTGCACACTACTGTTACTTTGCAAAGCTTGTGAATCATAAGTCATAACAATAACAAGCAGGAACTAGTATTCTTTATTTTACACATTTGGTTTCAACTGTCTGTAGCTCAGTGGTCAAGGCATGCCAGTGCAATGATGTCTTAAGCTTAAGTGATCGAGTTCGATCCTCGCCCCCATGATCTTAAACGATTTTGTTATTTTGTCATTTCGTTTATAATAACGAAAAAAATATTAAGTTTTAGAGTTGCCTGCTTGTCGGGATAGAAATAGTAGTTGGTTAAAATATTGGTTTAGCTGCCTATACTACCCACAATTACATATATTTAGACTTGGTAAAAAGTGTAAAGTTGAGGGTAACTAAGATGCTCTGTATGATGTATGCGTGTATTAAACTTGTTCCATTCGCCTTTGAATAGTATCTCACTATAGCCACTAGCTCATTGCGATTTGGCATTTCTCATTCTTAGATTTCGTTCTCTGAGTGCATTATTTTGTGAGCAAGATGGATACTTTTCACTTAAGTGTTTTAAAAAGGGCTGAGATCATAATTCTATATGAACAAAATATTCCTATTAGTGAAATCGCTAGACGTTTAATGATATCGGTAAGTGTTATTTGATATTTACTTAGGCAATGAATGTATCTCATTGTTTGTGAAGAATACTTTGTTTGAATGCTTATAATAACGATAATCTTTATTATAAGTATAAAATTAGCAATCAAGCGTCCTTGGTTATAATAGCTACCTTATTAAAATTGAAATGCCTTGTCGATGTTGGTTGTTATCAACTGTGTCATTGAAATGTTTCAGATTAAGTAAGAAATAAATGAAAGTAAAAATTAAAATAATAATCCGAATTAAAATTATTATTAATTTAATTATTAATTAAAATTACTATCTATTTAATTATATTATACTGAGTCTAACAAAATATACTGAAACTATTTTAAGGGTGAATTTAGTCCATGATACTAAACAACTTTCACCAAGGAACATACATCGAAATATAAAAAAGGATTTTTGTTGTTTTGTTGATCCGAGTTTGCATGGAAACCAAAAAATATTTTTCATATTTCGATAAATGTTCCTTGGGGAAAGTTGTTCAGTATCATGGACTGAATTTAACCTTAAAATAGTATCAGTATATTTTGTTAGACGTTATACATAATTATTAATGACTTCTAAAATCATAAACAATATAAATTTAAAAAATTTAATATATTTTTTTTTAATTTAAAGCATAATCTCTTAAAATATTATATTTAAATTGATTAAAAATTAATTTAAAGATCTATTTAAATAGGAAATTCTGACCAGGAAATATATGAGCTTACAAATTTTTTATCTGTTGTTATCTATTAGCATAGGCTAAATTAGTATACTTACATAAGGCCTACACGCACTTACGCTGCGCGGCGCGACAAATATAGTTTATATGAGTTTGTATGGAGATGGAGCAAGACGCACTAGAGCGACACGGCACGCAACTGCGCGATGCGACGCACTCCATACAAACTCATATACACTATATTTGTCACTCAGCATAAGTGAGTGTAGGCCTTTAATCGTAAAATAACAATAATATAATAACACTTATTTATGATATTTTTTTACAGAGACGAACCGTTAAATTATGGGTGCATCGATATGCAGACTCAGGTAGCATAGATCGTCATCGGCCTGGCCCAAAAGGCTTATGCTACACCGATGCCTCCCGCCGTCATCGAGACAGTCGCTGCGCATTTACAAGATCCGTTCAAGACCACGCGCTCAACTGCCACCGCGGAAGGAGTTTCTCTCCAAACAGTGCGAAACCATTTGCGTGCCGAGGGATTACGATGTCGTAGACCAGCAAAAAAAATTTTTCTGAATGATACTCACAAGCGCGAGAGATTAAAATTCGCAAAAGATTTTGAAAACTTCGACTGGTTAAACAATGTTGTTATATTTACGGACGAAAAAACTTTTAAATCGGACAAGGATGGACGAAAAATATTGTGGAGGAAAACCGGTGAACGCTACAATGAAGCTAACGTTCTTCCATGCCGAGCCAGCGGTCGCATCACTTTAGGTTACTGGGGCTGGATGTCGTCAATGGGTCCGGGTGAAATAGTGGAAGTAGGGGGTCGTATTACAAGTCAAGGTTATTTAGATATTTTACAAAACGTAATGTTGCCAACTGTGCGTGTCGTATATCCACATGAACATATATATTTTGTTCAAGATAACTGCTCAATTCACCGCGCACAAATCGTTCGTGATTGGCTTAATACCCAAGAAAACTTAACTGTTATTGATTGGCCTGCTAAAAGTCCCGACATAAACCCCATTGAAAATTTATGGGGTCAAATGGTGTTAAATTGGGATTCAGCTGATGTTAAGACTAAGGCTAATTTACAAGAATTAGTTTATTCAACATGGGAGTTAATGCGGGGCATTGATATGTGTTGGAATATGGTTGCTGGCATGGGAGATCGTCTACAGGAAATTTTAAGAAGAAATGGATCACCAATATGTTATTGAAACCTTTACAGGGTCTTCTGGCCTTGGCCTCTGTCTACCCGTAAGGGATAAAGACGAGATTAATGTGTGTATGAGTATATCACCTACTTACTAAATTTTATCAACTTATCTGTTTTTGAATGTAGCAAAAAGGATTGATTCATATTGAGAGATGTTTATTTTGTTATATAAGTTTTACCGTGCGTGACTTTAGGTAACATGTTTATTCTCTCACTAAAATCTGACCTTTGTAAAACATTCTTTCATTATTTCGTCCATTCTTGTCTGACTTTCAAGATAGGTGAAACATATGGTTAATAGCATCTCTATTATATCGTTTAATAAATAATTGGGTCAAACATTTTTTAGTTATCTGCCTATAAATTTTACAAATGTGTATGATTGTTAAAAAAAAGTTACACTACCTACATTATTCATTTGTTATTATTTTATGTCTGTGCCTACTTACACATCATTTCATACATATGTTTCATTGTAACATAATATGTTTAGATAGTTATGAAAGTTGTAAATTGTGCATTTTTCTTTGAATAAATAATAGTTTGTTTAAAATAAACTTTTTACATTTCCTCGCTTTGTTTTTCTAAAACTTTACCCAATATATATCTTAATTTATAACGAAATCTTTAGATTTCTTCTATTTATAGAAGAGAGATAAGAAAAAAAATAACAAACATAAAATTAACTCTCATAGGGGACCAGAATCGAACCAGTCGACATTTCATATTATTTCGTCTTCGTTCACTGTTTCGCCACTCGAGCTTCATACTTAATTTGCGAAATTATTGCTTATATTTAGACACTAAATGTATAGTGTTGACAGACGTTATAGTGTGCGTCATACAAAATATAATTACCTACACGTGTATTAAATGAAGTTCATTGGTTGTAATGATCCTGTGTGAGTGATCATGACAAGCACACATAGAAAAGGGGTGGATACTTAATTTTAAGTTTATTTGTACATAAAGGGTTCCGTACCTCCGTACAATGTTTTAAAACGCTGAAGAAACACGTTTCTTGTATGACGACCCCCTTTAATTTTTAATTTTATCTTATTTTCTTTTTAAATTATTTATTTATTTAATATTTATGAGACAAATATAATTTACAAAATAAATACAATTGAGATTAAACTACAAACTAAACCTGAAAATTAAAACCTAATCTAAATTGTTGATTAAACTAAAATTAAACAAAGAAAACAAAACAGAAGAAGAAATAATAATAAAAATATTAAATATAACGCTAATCGAAGAGCCCCCCTCGGAGCATACCGGGCTCAAAAGTACCCATAACGCCAGGTTATTTTTAGTATTTTTTGTTATGGTGGTCATAGTAATACATAATCGGTGAAAATTTCAAGTATTTAATTAATGCCATTATAAAGATCGAGTTAAAAACGCTGAAAAAACACGTTTCTTGTATGACGACCCCCTTTAATTTTTAACTTTATCTTATTTTTTATATTTGTTGTTATAGCGGCCACAGTTATACATAATCGGTGAAAATTTCACGTGCCTAGCTATTACGGTTCAAGAGATAGAGCCCTGTGACAGACGGTCAGACAGACGGACAGACAGACGGACAGACGGACAGACAGCGAAGTCTCAGTAATAGGGTCCCGTTTGCACCCTTTGGGTACGGAACCCTAAAAAGAACGATGATTGCATACTTATTTGCCTTTTTATTGCTTCATTTTTCAACGTTGAAAAACAAACGCGAAGCGTAAGATGGCATTAGTTTGCCATATATATGTACGTTATACCTATTACGAGTATTACGTGCATGTGTAATGGCTATGCATAATTTTTTACTCTCTATTAGAAGGTCCGAGCGAGCGAAGCGTCTCAGTTTTGAGATTGTTCAAAAGATCGAAATCGGCGAGAACATTCTCGCCTATAAGTTGCATTTTTCAACCGATTTTGACGAAAATTGGCACACACGTTCCTTGATTTATTTAAAATTTCAATTGATCGCGATTTTTGATTGGGTAGAAAATAGAGGGGAAAAATCAAGCACAGGTGTTTGATTTTTCCCCTCTATGTCCCTCTGACGAAAATCGCGAAATATATATTTCTCTTCGTAACCTGTGCAATAAAAAGTGTCGTGAAGCTAGGAGAAAGCACATTTATACTAATGTTGAAAACTGTCCCCCTAGTAAAATGGGAATTTTTTTAAAAGACATGGGCTAATGTAAACAACAGGCGACAAGTGATTTTACCTCTTATTTAAACCTGTTTCTGAGTCCCTTTGTTTAATAAAGTTTTTTTAATATCCCTAACATTTCAAGTGATGAAGTAATCAATATCATTAAGTCAATTAAATCTAAAGCGGTAGGCAATGATGATATCTCTTTGGATATGATCAAACAAATAACTAGCCCTTTTTATTAAATTAATGCATACGGGAATTAACGCGAAACGTAACTTTTTTATTCATTTTGCTAACGTTTCGTTCGGGTTTCACCGAACGTGGTCCCAGTTGACTGAAGCAGCGATGACGCCTACGCCTCCTCCTGCCCGGTGTGATCTTCGTCCACCGTCATATTCGCAATCACCAGCGAAGACTTGCGTACGATGAAATTCAATCCAGTGGTTAGCGCCTGCTTCGAGTAAATGTTCTGCAATGGCCGATTTGGTGATTTGTCGGTTCTTTACAGCGGCGATGTGCTCCTTGATCCTCTCAGCTATAGTCGTTTCGTTTGACCTATATAGGAAGCACCGCAGCTGCAATCCACCTTATAGACGCCTGGAGTTTGTAGTGGCAGCACATCTTTCGGAGTCCTACCCGAACGAAACGTCAGCAAAATAAATAAAAAAGGTACGTTTATTGGCCGATTTATTTATATATTTTCATAAAAAATATCAAAATCCGTTTGCAGTAAATAGAGCCAGAGAAAGCAAAATCTAAAGGCCTACTATTTCTGAGAATCTCCAGATAAATTTCCACAATGTTACGGTGATGAGTGAGTGGTATTTTTTTCATGCCCTTTAAGTAAACCGTATGTCATTAGTTATACTTAGTTGAGGTGACGAATCATTTCGTCCATTTAGTAAATAAATAATCTGTTAAGTTATGATGATATTTCATCTTTGAAATATGTGCTATCTCTAATTAAAAATCAGCAATTTTGAGAAAACATGTCAAAAGGCAATGCGGCTTACCAATCTCACTATTTTGATACCCTTTTTACTAACATACTCAAGATGGACTCATCAAGATGGACGTGGCCTGCGGGTGTTATGGCCAGCTTAAAGCATAGACTTTGTCTACCTTGTAAGTATGAAAGACCAGACAACTAGTATGTATACAACCCACAGAAGTTAATTAGGCACCTCGATCTGATGGAAAAACATTCCTCACAAGTGCCAAGTTGATTTCTACAGGTTGTTATTTGTATTAAAATTTACATTGAATATAATTTGCTAAAACTCCGTTGTATCTCAAATCAAAATTCACTTTTCTTGGTAATACTCATGTAAAAAATCTTCGCTGTTCTAGCAATCTCCGTCTCGCTATACCAAATCACCGGAGTGGGTTCTTTGAACGTTCGTTTACTGTTCAAGCGGTAAAGCTTTGGAACGCCCTACCAATTAATGTCCGGAAGGCTCGTACTCGTGTAGCGTTCAAGAGTGCAGTGCGTGCTCATTATCTTCGTGAACTTTCAGATAGAATATAGATATTATGATATAATATGTAGTTTACGTATAGTTTATTATATTATATATTATAACCATGTATATTTTGGATGTAAGTTTACTCTTATATAAATTTATATATATATATATATTATATTGTTACTGCTATCCTCATAAGGTGACAATACCTACATAACTTGCACCTCCTTCTAAAATTTTCTTTTTCTCGGCATCACCAGTGGGTTGACTGGTAGATAAAGCCTATGGATTTAAGTCCGCCTATTACGTTTGTAATAAATTTAAATAAATAAATAAAATAAAAAAATTTTAACTATACTACTTATAATTCTAAATACGGGTTATATACCCGTATTTAGAATTATATAACCCGTAGAAATCAACTTGGCACCTGCAAGGAATGTTTTTTCATTAGAGAGAGGTGCCTAGTAAACTTTTGCGGATTCTACAATACATTTCTCAACTAGTAACAATACACAAGAATATCATTACAGATACAGATGCATTATCACATATTTATCCCTAACGGCGTAGACCCAAAAGCCACATTGAGCGTGATTGTGGGAGTTAAAACAAAAAAGGGAATCAAAAAAAATGCTTGCCGCATCGCCTAACTAACTCGAATAACATGATTCAGATTCTAGCCAATTCCCTCGATCAGCTTTTACAATCTGCGTGGAAAGAGAAGCAGCTGGTACCTTCTAAGTTTTTTATTTTCTTTTAAGCCTGGAAGATATTTAATTAAAGAAGTTTTATTTATTTTCTCCGTAAAATAAATGGTGTTGAATCTTCAAATAGTTTTTTTACTGCTAAAAGGACTGTTGTGGCCCTAAAATATTGAAGTTATTATTCAGTGTCAACTCCAGTAAATGATTGCAAAATACCTCTTGCAAACGGGTATTTTTTACCGTCTCTTATAAATAAAACAGTCACTTTAACTGGAACACGGAGTTTAGTTTGTATTTCCACGAGGAGACGTTTGTCGACAAACTTTGGAAGAGTTATCGCTCAGGCTTGTTTTCGTGGACAGTTTTGTGATAGATGAGGAAAATATCGCTGTACCTACTATTGTACAACTTAGTCGGAAAGGGTATTTAGCGTTCGTACTCAATAAAATGATCATATTTTACTACGGGCCAATTTTACAATCGTATATAATTGATATTTTTTCAAAACAAAAAACAGACTTTAATAAAATCAAACAATTGTATACTAAGACCACATACGAGTATTTTTCGTTTAAAAAACAAACCCTTAACCGATTTTAATAAAATATCTATGGGTCCACCTGGAAAGTATACCCTTTCAAACAAAAACGAATTTTCCAAATCGGTCCAGGCGTCTTCGAGTAAACGGTGAACATACATTAATTAAAAAAACGACGGGTTGCACTCAGGGAGTGCCGGCAGAAGTGAAAACTTGAATATTAACGTTGTGCATTTTTGATATTTTGGAATGGTTAGGGAATAATTTTGCACGAATTGCTTTAATTATCAGTATAAAAGTACTATAATTTATGTGGTAGAATACAATATTTATTTATTGCGCTATCGTACACAAACATGACAAAAAGTGCACAACGCCGCTAAAGAAGTTTTCACTTCAAAAAGGTTTGGGCTCGCCCGGGATTTAAACCCGGGACCTCACGCACCCTAAGCGAAAATGATACCCCTAGACCAACGAGCCGGCTGACAGCTTCGTCGAAATTATAGTACAAATACTTCCTCTCCTACGCCGCGCCGGCTGTCATTCCGTCTTACGAATTTTCGATCAGGACACATGTCCTGACGCGAGTTTAACATTTTTTACCCATTACAAAAAAAGTGCACAACGCCGCTAAAGAAGTTTTCACTTCAAAAAAACCGGCGAATCGAAGTCTGTTAGAAATGTAAATTACTGTTCCATACCATTTAGATTTAATAACCGGGGTAAATAATCTGACACAGCAGATTTTTTTTCGATTTTGCGTTTGACTATTACTGAGACTCCGCTGTCCGTCCGTCTGTCCGTCTGTCCGTCTGTCCGTCTGTCACAGGGCTCTATCTCTTGAACCGTTATAGCTAGACACTTGAAATTTTCACAGATTATGTATTACTGTGGCCGCTATAACAACAAATACTAAAAATAAAAAAAACTAAAGGGGGTCGTCATACAAAAAACGTGTTTTTCAGCGTTTTTAACTAGATCTTTATAATGGCATTAACTAGATACTTGAAATTTTCACAGATTATGTATTACTATAGCCGCTATAACAACAAATACTAAAAATAAGATAAAGTTAAAAATTAAAGGGGGTCTTATTAATTAACTCTTAAATTGGATACTATGTAATTTTAAGTACCTATAGGTATTTAGTAGGTAGCTGTAGTATCACAAAAAATATATTTGGAAAAAATATGTAGGTACCTACTAGCAAAATCACTAAATCTCATTACAAACTTATTAAGATTAGGGTGATGACTGGATCAGAAAAGTATTATTCTAATTAGTCCGTTAGTTAGATTATCCAAAAATAAATAATAATAATAATATAAATAATATAAATAATATATATATAAATAATAGTACCCATATTTTTCAGTTTATCCAAAAAGTAAAAATTTACAAAGATACAGAGTATCTATAAGTTCCAGAGTGGGGGTTTGTAGCGTCACCGATGTGTAAAAATCGTACGAAAGCGTGACGTCATGCAAAATTTGAATGCGCTGTATATTCGTCATTTATTGTTTCTCAGAGAAAAGAAAAAATATGTGTACAATATTTTTTAATAATCTAACCGATGGGCTAAAAATTATTTTTCAGTCATCATGCCTTTACAATTCGGATTAACAACAATATCAGCGCCCTAAATCCACAAGAAACTAGGTATGCTTTCATAGCTGTCGAAATGTAAACCGCTGTTACCGCATACTCGTAAGCTAATAATGCTCCAACATTTGATGTTTGAGTTAAATAAATATCTAAATCTAAACGTACAAGTATTCATTAATGTTTCAGTATAACAAGATGCTTAGAAGTTTTTCAATTCAGAGCCGTTTATTTGAACTCTTCCATTCATCCATAAATAAATCATATTTTTACTGCCCGTTGGTATCTTTGTTTATCAAACACATTAGCAGTAGGTACGTCTATTTCCGTCATATCCCAAACACAGAGCAACAGGCCAAAAATAACTACGGTAAAGATAAATCGAATAGAGTAGACAATACTCACGATTAGACTCAGGTATCCATGAATGCCGTTGTAAGCCAGGATAATGTCACGGAAGTTACCCTCACAGTAGTTGCAGCCAATATCGGTAGACTTCGTCAAGTTCAGCCGGCTTCTCCAGCCATCCACAAGTTTCACAAGGGTCCCAAAATCCAAGGGCTCATGGCTACTATTTTTTGAGGACTGCACTTTCAAAGCTGACAGGAACTGTGACAGATCGATAGCACTCCTATTCTCGTTATCCACTTCTGTAGCCAATAACATCTCTTCGAATAAATTGGTTAACGTGTGCGTTATATTGGAACCGTCATCTGACATTTTTCCTTTGAAATCGAGGGGAGCTCGTCTAGACGCATAACTTTGTCCTTTGATAGTGTCTGATTCGTGGAGACGTCTCGATGTGTTGAGTAATTTATCTTCCCTGAAACAAATAACCAACATTAATGTTGTAGCGTATCAAATAACTCATCACTTAAGTAACAAACGATACAAAAGTGTTTTCTTATCGAGCTGGATGTCAGTAAGAGAATGTTTTATTTACCTACTTTCGCTAACGTACCTACTCTGGAAAACCAACTTGGTGGAAAGCTGGACTTTAACGCAGTCCTTTTTTTATCTAGCCATTCAGATCCCGTAGTTGGGCAATTGCCTCCCCTGGCTGTTTCCAGCTACTTCGATTGTCAGTGAAGACAGTCTTATTATGAAAAAAAAAGTAATTTTTTTAGGCTGTATGTAGTAAGTACGGTACAAACATTTCTACTTCCTATGAAATGTGTTTCATTGTTGAAAGAACGTCGAATCACGATAGTTCAAACTTTCGGAAGTACTTAGATCACTCTTTCCGTTTTTCATAATACCTCTATTATATAATATCTCGAAAAACATTTTAATTCAAAAGACATTCATCTAAAAAAAGAATTTCATTAAAATTACAATACGTATATCTGAAAAAAAACCTCATATTTATTGACCTGATTATTAAATATAATTTATTTGACAAAAATAAAGCAGTTAAAATTTACAATATCCAAAAGCGGAACTCGACGTTTTGACAACTTTAACAACGCAATTCTATATTTAGTCTGTGCTCGTTATATTACTTCACGGTAATCTCCATGTTTGGTTACATTTTATGTAATTGTGAATAATCTTGTATTTCTTTATTAAGAAAAAAATAAAGAAATTTTAAAATGAAATATGTTTCGACACATTTCCTGAATGCATTATACGAGATATAGAGGCATGGTTTTGAGGTTAGTTCTTATCTTAGTCCGAGCTTAAACTTGGGTCAGACTGTAGAGGTGGACTCCCGCTGAACCTGCTACAGCGCTAACAATCTGGAGTTACAACGTCACACTAACGCAACATCGACTTCATTTTATAATGTATTTATGAATGAATAAAGAAGATGAATAAAGCCTAGGAATACTACATATTTATTTACCGAAAAATTACAACAAATTTAATATCCGTCCGTCCGTCCGTCTGTCACAGGGCTCTATCTCTTGAACCGTAATAGCTAGATACTTGAAATTTTCACCGACTATGTGTTACTGTGTCCGCTATAACAACAAATACTAAAAATAAGATAAAGTAAAAAAATAAAGGGGGTCGTCATACAAGAAACGTGTTTTTTTTAAGCGTTTCACACAGAATGAGAACACTTCCCGTGTGGTTCCGGGTTAGAATAAGACCACTCCATCTCTTCCTGTGGATGTCGTAAGACGCGACTTCAGGACTAAGCACAAACATCTAGTGCTACAATTGCATTCCCAAGGAGGGTTAACGTCGGGCGGTGGCCGGTTGTAAAACTTTTCGCACAAATACATTCCCAAAGAGGGTTGACGTCAGGCAGGCGGCCAGTCGTAAAATTACAGCCAAATCATTTTAACTGTTCCGGCATTTTCTTCTCCACTTGGCAAGGTCTTTGGCATCCTTGGGTGACCATTGACATGCATGTTATATTTGGAGAAGAAAAAGCGGGAGAGCGCATCCCGGGCTTCGAAGCAGCATAGCTGAGGATGCAACTGGGAACGCACTTAGATGAAGAAGAAGAGAGTGAGAAATCTTCCGGTTTTTCTATAAGATTATAAGTATAAGAATAAATACATCCTGAAAACAAATATTACCAAACCACACGAAACGTAAAAACACATGAAAACATAAAAACAAGAGACGCAGAATAAAAAATGTTTTTATACGTGTTGTTTTATTTCATTTCAAAAGATTTGTATACGATAATGTTGGAAATATCGATTTTGCATTTTAGAGTATCGAGTAGAGATAAAATATACAGAAATGTATAGATTGGGATCTGAGATTTTTTTAGGTACTCAATTTTGTACGTGGGATTTCAATCGTTAATCAAACAAGAAGATACCGGCATCGCATCTATCTAAATAACCGTCTTTCTTACTCGCTTGCCTCTAAACGTGTTCTCAATTGTATCCTTAAGTCGCTATTACACGTATTAAATATGATTTCATGTACATTGCATATCTTATAATGAACAATCCGATGATAATCTTTCATAACACGCAATGTAGTTGTGCTGATTAAAGAACCCAGGCTTCTCTTTCTGCCGTTTTCTTCTCTACTTCGCACCGTATATACCTTAGTTGGGAGGCTTTTTTCAAGCATATCATCCTTGATGACATCAAGCCAGTTTGAATCTAAACCTTTTGCTAAGGTCTAGTGGAGAAGGCATGGCCACGAACATTTGCTTCCAATGTAAGTATGGAAATTCCATGTTCATGTACATTAAGGTTAGGAAATTACATAAACTCAAAAAGTTTAAACCCATATTAGGAATACTATAATTCTTCTTCTTCTTAGCGAGTCGGAATAACGGAATATGAGTGTGGACCAATGTGATGCCACACTAACTCCACTGTCATCAGCCGAGTTTAGGTCGTCTATTGTACACGGGGTTGGGCAGTTGGGACATGATAGTAGGTGTGACGTACTCCAGACGCTGGCCAGACGGGTTAAAGAGGTCCCATTGATGTTTATAAGCTTTGTTTTGCTTGTATTTCCTTAGTCGCCTTCTACGTCATTCCACGGGAAGACTTGGAGTGATCGTATTCTACTCTGCCGGAAACCACACGGCTCCATAATAATAAGAATAGCATAAAGAAATCTATTTCGAAATCCAACCCCCATAAATTTATTGCTTACTTACTCCTTAGACAACTTTACCTATTATTAGATATTTTATGGGCAGTAAAGTCCAGGCGGGTTTATCTTTAAGTACAGCTTAAAACGAGGCTAAATTTCGGGGCATCAATTTTGCCAAGTCTTTGTGCTTTCTTTAGATAATAGGAGATAAAATAAATAAGCTCGCTTTGTGATAGAATTTTGCATCAATCTCGAACATGAAAATTCTTTTTGTCATATAAATTAAATGAAATTCCACTTGTCGTCGAACAGACAGACATACAAACGTCGAACTGTCTTAGAAGGCTTATCAAACTTTGCTCGTTCAATTAGAAAGCTTCTATACTAGTTATAATCACTAGATGACCACCGTTTTGCTAATATATTATTAGTGGTCCTGTGAGAACAGTAGACCTCGCGAACTCTTATAACCATGCAACTTGCATGCATGACACTTTCCCCTTTCCCCTGGCTTAGCAAAGCCATTTCAGTGAAATTCGTCCACTATAACGCTACAGCAAACTTCTCCTCTTACCCTCTACTCACCCCGGATTTTTGAAGTGAAAACTTCTTTAGCGGCGTTGTGCACTTTTTTTGTAATGGGTAAAAAATGTTAAACTCGCGTCAGGACACGTGTCCTGATCGAAAATTCGGAAGATGGAATGACAGCCGGCGCGGCTTAGGAGAGGAAGTATTTATACTATAATTTCGACTAAGCTTTCAGTTGGCTCGTTGGTCTAGAGGTATGGTTTTCGCTTAGGTTGCGAGAGATCTCGGGTTCAAATCCCGGACAAGCCCAAACCTTTTTGAAGTGAAAACTTCTTTAACATTTTTTACCCATTACAAAAAAAGTGCACAACGCCGCTAAAGAAGTTTTCATTTCAAAAATTGCAATAGTGTGCCTCTAAAATTTTATTGAAATCTGTCAATAAATAAATAACGCTACAGAAAAGTTCCACCTTCCCCGGGGTAATTCTCCCTCAATCAAAAATCGCGATTGACTAAAAAATTTAAATAAACAAAGCTAATTTTCGTCAAAATCGATTGAAAAATGCGACCAGTAAGCGAGAAGAAACAGACGGACAATAGCACTTTTGGCCAATCGCGTAACTAAGATACTTAGACGCTTCGCTCGCTTTGCTTGCATAATGCTCTGGCTAAATGGGACTTACCATTTGTGCAAACGAGATATCGCTCTGAACCATGGCATATAAAAGCAGGCCTGTGTCACTCCCCCTTTAGGTATCGAAAATGTACCTACATTATTACTATGCGCGCAGGCGGCCCCTCCGGGTGGTAAATTCAGTTATACGAATCGTTTGTCCAGAGTAATAAGAATGAAATTGGCTTGTAATGGATGTCTAGGTATCTATACGAAAAGGTGCTGAGTTCTGACGTGACCTAAATTAAACCATATCGCTAGCCACATTAAGTAGATATTTCTTTGAATTCCTTTGCTGAGTGACACTTCTGTACGTTAGTATTATTTATTCTGTGATAAAAGCAATAGCACTATGGTTATAACTATACTCGATCTATGTATGTATGAGTTGAGTATATGGGTACGGGAAGACATTTTTCCAGTGAGCAAATCATGTGTATATAAAAATTCCTGAATAATATAACCGTAACATACAGACGGATAAACAAAACTAATAAGGGTTCCGTTTTGCCATTTGACTCCGGAAAAAGACAAATGCCAAAGCTTTTGAATTAAATGGTTATTTTTAACTAGCTAGTTAGAAATATATAGTAGTATAAAACACAAAGAGGTTCTCACAAAATGAAAGCTAGCTAGATCGATTTTACGACCCGAAGATGAAAAATATGATTGAAATTGTTAGAGCTGTATTATTATCACTAGTAGTTCGCCGCGAACTTAGACCTCGCGATTTTTTATTGATATTTCAAAAACTACTGAACCGATTTTGATGCCCAACGAACTTGAAAATTCTATTGATATTTCCTCCCATGCCTACCAAATTTCATCAAAATCGGACCATCGGTTCGGCAGTCATCGCGGAACAAACATACATACATACAAACAATGTGTTTTCGCCCCAACTTGAATTATAGCTCTCGCTCGCTACGCTCGCTCGGTCATAGCCCGTGGTTCGATTTATTACGCATATATCTCGCTCGTTATAATAATAGAATAAAATTGCCAGATGACGCAAAAATAAGATGTTCGTATACGAGTATGTAAACCTTTCCTCAAAGCCCGAAGGGAGCCCTTGAATTAGATTTCGGCTTGTTCCAAGAAAGGTGCAATATGACGCGAAGGCTCTGACACCTGATTTATATGCGCAGAGAATCTGTTTCATATCAAAACATATTTTACATAAATCACTTGCAATCATGAATATAAAGATTATTTTGCTATTTGCTCGAGAAATGTGTCTGTAATTATAACTAGTAGTTCGCCGCGAACTTAGACCTCGCGATTTTTATTAATATTTCAAAAACTACTGAACCGATTTTGATGCCCAACGAACTTGAAAATTCTATTGATATTTTCTACATACCTACCAAATTTTATCAAAATCGGACCATCGGTTCGGCAGTTATCGCGGAACAAACATACATACAAACAATGCGTTTTCGCCCTAACTTGAATTGTAGCCTTTATATAATTCATGAAAACGCAAAATGTTCATAGGATACAAAACAAAGAATCTGTATAGGAATACTTTTAAAACTAGAAAAGATATATTTTGCTCCAATATTAGTAAATAAACCGGCCCAGTGTGAGTTAAACTCGCGTGGAGAGGGTTCCGTACAATTGATTGAATTCTTATAGGTTTTCCTGTAATCTACAAGCAATGAACTATACTTCCTATTTTTTTCAAAATTTTAGGCTCAGTAGTTTCGGAGATCAGGGGGGGGGGGAATGGTCAATTTTCGTCTTCTTTCATGAATAAAATCAAAACTATGTATTTTTTTATTATAACAAAAATATATTTGAGATCCTCATTACGAGCCCTTTCATTTGATATATGACACAGTAAGATTTGCAATTTTTTTTTTTCAATTTCCTAATTTTTCCATGAAAAATTACCCTTATTTAAAAAAAATATTTATTTACTTTGCATATATATGTTTGGGTCATAGGATTACACCATCCTACCAAATTTCACTTGATTCGGTCCAGTAGATTCGGAGCAAATTGGCTGTGACAGACGGACGGACAGACAGACGCAGGAGTGATCCTATAAGGGTTCCCTTTTTTCATTTTTTGTACGGAACCCTAAAAAGTAAGAATACAATTTATAAAGACATTTATTTGGAGTATAGCTTTATATGGATGTGAAACGTGGACAATGAAGAAGAAGGACAGAGAAAGAATAGAAGCATTCGAGATGTGATGCTGGAGGAGAATGGAAAAAATAAGCTGGATGGATAGAATAAGCAATGAGAAGTTGTTAGAAAGAGTGGGAGAGAGAAGAAATATTTTAAAATCTATTGAAAATTTAAGAGGGAAGATGATTGGACATCTAATAAGACATGACAATCTATTCAGAATAATAGTAAAAGGAAAAATAAAAGGGAGACTAGGAAGGATGAAGTTTTTCTAACAAATTAAGGAAGGGTTATGCTGCCTACATACGACACAACATGCCATACAACCTGCACTAACAACTTGGTGTTATACTACAGATTGTAATGTGTGTAGACGTGTTGTGGGCGTGTCCCAACAAATTGCATGTCGGTTGTATTCCGACCGTGACATTGCGTTACATTGCTGGTTTTGTAATGATACAATTTTGACCTATCGTTGCAAAACAGGCAATGTAAAGTCATTCTTAAGGAATTTGTGAAATCCTCCGGTTCTAAATATAACATTACATAAGTATATGTGGCGCCATCTATTAATGTTATTCTGGAACCATATTTTTTAATTTTTAATGCAATGCATAAGTATGATAATACGATATAATAAAAATAAAAAGTCTTCAAATAGCTACTGACAAAAACTCATAATACAATTTGTCTTATTATTTTTGCATATCGACCATTTATACGTCGAGCAAGTAAGGACGTACCTATTTGAGGCATCAACTTTTCCAAGATTCAATAGGTATGATGACTGAAAAATTATTTTTTTAATAATCTAACCGATGGGCCATCGGTTAGATTATTAAAAAATATTTATTGTACACATATTTTTTATTTTCTCTGAGAAACAATAAATGACGAAGATACAGCGCATTTAAATTTCGCAGTCCGTAATCAAATCTTGCAAAGTAAATTAAACCCACTTCCCACTATTCGGTTGAGCTGAAACTTTACATTCTTGTAAGTTGAGTGACAATGCAATATGATGAAACCAATGACCTGATCTCATGATGAAGCCGGAAACTTGTTTAAATAAACGGGCAAGTGCGAGTCGGACTCGTACATGAAGGGTTCCGTACAATGTTTTAAAACGCTAAAAAAACATGTTTTTTGTATGACGACCCCCTTTCATTTTTAACTTTATTTTTATTTTTAGTATTTGTCGTTATAGCGGCCATAGTAATACATAATCTGTTAAAATTTCAAGTATCTAGTTAATGCCATTATAAAGATTTAGTTGAAAACGCTGAAAAAAAACACGTTTCTTGTATGACGACCCCCTTTAATTTTTACTTTTTTTATTTTCAGTATTTGTTGTTATAGCGGCCACAGTAATACATCATCGGTGAAAATTTCAAGTGTCTACCTATTACGGTTCAAGAGATAAAGCCCTGTGACAGACGGACAGACGGACAGACAGCGGAGTCTCAGTAATAGGGTCCCGTTTGCACCCTTTGGGTACGGAACCCTAAAAATTATTTGTTCTTACTTTGGACATTTCACTGCGTAACAGAATATTATTGTACATGACATGCCTCTGTATTTGTGTCCATCATCGGACCCACGATACAAGCTTAGTGCTGACCGTAAGGAAAAACAAACACTTTTGCGTCAAATGTTTTATATTAATATTTCAGTAGGTACTTATGTGATATACGCTATCTAAATTGCAAGCAAAAGCAAATAAGTAAGAAGTAAGAATTTGATGTGACATTCTCGCGATGAGTTCACGATGACTTATATTTTTTGGCGAAGATTAATGTAATTTTTTTTCCCGTAATAAGGAAGTATGACAATTTATTTCCGGTTCTGATGCCGTAACATAAATTGCCACGACATGCGTAAGTAATAAAGTGCTACTCAATTGTATATAAAAATAGAAAGTACTCGTCTATTTATTTATTTTATTTATTTACTAGCTGTGCCCGCAACTTCGTTCGCGTGGTTGTCGGAATTTTATATAGCCTAAAGCCTTCCTCTATAAATGGACTACCCAACAAAAAAAGAATTTTTCAAATCGGACCATTAGTTCCTGAGATTAGCGCGTTTAAACGAACAAACAAACAAACTCTTCCGCTTTATAATATTAGTATAGATTTAACTTTATTACAAAAAATGTAACATTTTGGACGATTAGTACAATTCAAATTAGCTATTTGACAATTATTAAACATTTACCTAAGAAACATATTCATATATATACTTTCTTATATATTCATGGACCTACATATAAAAATACATAAATATTTTATAAATTCATAAACCCTACATAAACTACCCTCTATGACAATTTGTGAAGATAATGAGCGCGCACAGCACTCTTAAATGCTTGGCGACTAGGGGCTTTGCGGATATCAACGGGAAGGGCGTTCCATAGCTTCACGGCTTGACTGGTGAATGAATGTTTGAAAAACCCACTTCTGCAGCGAGGCATATTGAGAAAGAGATTGTTGGAAGAACGAAGAACTTTGAGATGGGTATCACCCAGAAAAGTGAAGTTATTTTTAAGATACATCGGAGTTTTTGGGTCGAAGAGTTTTTTGGGAGAAGAGAGTCGTCTACTAATTTATTATTCGGTCTTGTAAAATAGGATATCTTCTAAAGAAGATATTATTAAAAATATTATTTGAAAACAAGCTTTTGTCCTGGTTGCGTTCGAAAAACTTGGCGTTTGTATCGATACAGACGCAAGAATCGTGTGTGAAGGTTAAAACGTGCCGGCTTCCTTGCGTTTTCTGGGCGTTAAACTTGCGTTTGTATCTGTACAAACGCGCGTACAAAATATGTCGTGTGAAAGGGCCCTAAATTATACGTGTTAATTAACTTACACAAGTATGTAAAGTTTCAACTCGATCGAATAATGGGAAATGGGTCTATATATAGCTTGCAAGATTTAATTACAGATAAACAGACAACGGGACAAGTCGTTCAGAGTACAGAGTGGGCCACATAGAAAAGTATACCACCAATATAATAGAAATATAATAGTACCAATATATATATACAGTTTACTTTTCTATGTGTCAACTGTACTCGTACATTCATATGTAAAAAAAATATATTTTCATGCATTGTGTGCGATGTCTAAAACACGATACTCTTTTCTGTTATCTAAGCGTATTTCCATTTAAATTATAGCTACAGTGAAACCATTTCGACTCGATAAGAAGAAGAAGCGTAGAAGTTATTCCCCGTGTGGTACCGGGTCAGAATAGAACTACTCTATCTCTTCCTGTGAATGTCATAAGAGGCGACTAAAGGACTTAAGCACAAAAATGTTGTGCTACAATTGCATTCCTAAGGAGGATTAACGTCGGGCGACCGCCAGTTGTAAAACTTTTCGCACAAATACATTTCCAAAGAGCTGAAAACTGTTCCGGGAATTTCTTTTCCACTTCGCAAGGTCTTTGGCATCTTTGGGTGACCATTGACGTGCATGGAGAAGAAAAAGCGGAAAAGCGCACCCCGGGCTCCGAAGCAGCACAGCTGAGGATGAAGCCAAGAACGCGCTTAGATGAAGAAAAAGAAGATATGTATTAGGTTTTTCTTGGCTAGTGAAGTTTCCAGCTTTTTCTTTTTCACTTAGTACGGTGTGGTTCCTATAGTTGTGAGACACAACACAACACACTCAATCTTTCTTGCTGAAAATAAGTTCTTTGACCTATGGAATAACTTTTTTGGCAAGATTTACATAGACGTCGGCGAATACAATACCTACACCACAGATTAATACCAGTACTTACACAGACGTTTCGTCTATAATACAATAACATTTCCAAACTATGTCTAGCATATTCCACATCGTATAAACAGATTGTTTTTATTTATAAGCAGATTTGCATACTAACAAAATTGATTCTAAAAAGAAATCATATTTGATGTGCGATTCGAACTCGCGTTTGAAGAACGTAGCCGGCCCTAGGCATGTGTGCTGTAAGACCAAGAGCCTTAGAGGTAGCAGATCTTACTACTTTTTAAATACATTCTTTATTCTTCTTCCATGTTGGGCAGAGACATTCCTCTGAACCCCCCCCCCCCCCACCGCCCCATGCCCTGATAGGGGTGGTGACAAATCGTATTCAACTCTGCCGCCACCACACGGGCAAAAGATTAAAATAATAAGAGAAAATTGTAAATTAGATTTTTTTTCCTTCATCAGCATTATCACGTAGATACTACAAGTACAAAGAAGTATCTGACAACACAGTAGGATCGTATGCTACACCTACTTTGTATTGTAGGTAATAATTTTATTTTAGGGAGCTTTTTATCAGGAATTTTTTAAAGGATCATAAAGAGTTTTATTTAATGAAGGAAGATAAAATAGTTTACATAATAAAAAAACCTAAATAATACAAATTTACTCTGAAAAATATTGTCCATTGCATGGTGCCAAGAACGCTGGCCGCATTTCCGCGGATCGCTATGCTTTCCGAACGTTAAGCCAGCCAGCCCTATCTCGTCACCGGCGGTGAAGATCAGTCTTTAAAGGATTTCTTATTTGCAGAATATAATTAATCTATCTTAACGAATTAATTAATTCACTTAATACTTAATCTCGTACTTATCTAGGAATGGACTAGACTTGTCTAGCGCTTCATTTATCAATGCAAATACTAGTGCTTAAATACATAAATTGTGTAAGATTTTAGAAATTATTAACTTAAAAAAAAATTATACTGAGTTTTATTCAATGAAAAAACATAAAGAATTTCTCGTTGACGTTTCGGCCAGGTTACAATGGCTTTGGTCTCAGAGTAACGCTAAGGTTACGCGAGAGATCGTTTAATTTATTGTTTGTGTCAATTGTTAATAATAATCAGTCTTGTCAATAAACCTTATAAATAAATAATAATTCAATACCTTGGGGCCTTGGGGTGGCGGAAGCCCGTCAGTTATAGAAGGAAATTTCCGCACGCTTATTCGATGCCTCAGGGGATCCAAGGGCTGGTGCTGGGCATTTTGGCCTAAGGCTGAGCCTGGACATTTAACGCGGGAATGCCGTCAGCTTCTTGGGCACCGTAAGGTGCGAGCGCAGCGATTTAGGATAAATTTTTAGGGTTCTGTAACCGAAGGGTGCAAACGGGACCCTATTACTGAGACTCCGCTGTCTGTCAGTCCGTCTGTCCGTCTGTCACAGGGCTTTATCTCTTGAACAGTAATAGCTAGACACCTGAAATTTTTACCGATTATGTATTACTGTGGCCGCTATAACAACAAATAATTGAAATAAAAAAAATTGAAAATTAAAGGGGGTCGTCATACAAATAAACCGGCCAAGTGCGAGCTAAACTCGCGTGGAGAGGGTTCCGTACAATTGATTGAATTCTTATAGGTTTCCCTGTAATCTACAAGCAATGAACAATATTATGTAATTTTTTCAAAATTTTAGGCTCAGTAGTTTCGGAGATCAGGGGGGGAATGGTCAATTTTCGTCTTTCATGAATAAAATCAAAATTATTCATTTTACAATATTTGAAATCCTCATAATGAGCCCTTTCATTTTAAATAAGACACAGTAAGGTTTGCAAAACTTTTTTTTTAAATTTCCTAATTTGTCCCCCGAAAATAACCCTTATTTTAAAAAAATATTTATTTGCTTTGCACATATGTGTTTGGGTCATAGGATTACAACATTCTACCCAATTTCACCTGATTCGGTCTAGTAGATACAGAGCAAATTGGCTGTGACAGACGGACGGACAGACAGACGCACGAGTGATCCTATAAGGGTTCCGTTTTTTCATTTTTTGTACGGAACCCTAAAAACGTGTTTTTTTTCAGCGTTTTTAACTCGATCTGTCACAGGGCTCTATCTCTTGAACCGTAATAGCTAGAAACCTGAAATTTTCACCGATTATGTATTACTATAGCCGCTATAACAACAAATACTAAAAATAAAAAAAGTTGAAAATTAAAGGGGTCGCCATACAAGAAACGTGTTTCTTCAGCGTTTTAAAACATTGTACGGTGGTACGGAACCCTTCATGTACAAGTCCGACTCGCACTTGCCCGTTTATTAATGTTATTTAAGTAAATACATTTTATATCTAGTTTAGTTTATTTAGTTATAGTCAGTTAAATTTTTTGTCAATAATGTTATTTTTACTTAAGTTATTAATAAAGAGTTTTTAGTGAATAAAAAAATTAATATATATTTATTATACTTTTAACTATGAATTATCTATAAAATTTCCACTGGCTGGTGTCCTTTAAAATATATCTCTTTGATTAATATCCTATTTTGCTCTTGTAATTAAAAGCTTCATTTCTAATGCCCTTCAAACCAAATAACTATGTAAACATCTCTCAATCTAGCTGGAGGCTAAGCCATATACAGAAAGTCGATTATGCAAACGAAAAATGATGTTCGCGGTCAGATGAATGGGTTAGCTCCCATTGATTGACATGGGTACCGATAGTATTGCGCATTTCCATCGTGAGATTTATTTATTTTCGACAACTCTGCACAGTAAAGGTCAACATTGAAGCCAAATTTGTGGTTCGGAAACGAACCACTATTAATTTGAACAAGAGTTCCTGCGGTTTATGATTTACGTCTCACTGCTTTGTCTGTTTACGTCTTACTACTTTATGTTTTCGTCACATTTCCCAATAATACGGATGTGGAAATATTATTAGCTTATCAGGTAGATTATTAAATAATATTGTACACGTATTTTTTTCTTTTTTTCTGACTAGTAAATAAATACAAAGATACAACGCATTTAAATTCCGCATTACGTCACGATCAAGAACGATTTTCACTTGACGGTGACGTCAATCACCCCCATTCCTAAACTTCGATGCGCTGTGTATCTTTGTGAATTTTCACTAATTTGATAAACCGAAAAATGTGGGTCCATTATTTTTGGATAATAAATTTACGGATATATTTTTTTTTTTGAAAGGATAAAATTAATTTATTCATGATAGGTAACAATAAAAATATTTATATAACTAAAACTAAACTAAAATCCAAATATAAAAACTATATTTAAAAAAAACTGCATTTAAAAATCTAAATGTTGTTCAAGTGGCATTGTGCCAAGAACACTGGTTGCATTCCCGCGCTGAATGGCTACTGCAATTCTCAATTATATATTTTCAATAAATTTCTCAATTTTTCGGACCTAGTCCATTACCACATTCCGAGAAATTCGGCTGTAGACGTAAATCAATTCTTATTCCTTTCGTGGAATGTGTTACCTTACATTTTGTTGAGAATTTATATTCTTGCTTTACTTTATTTATTGAGAATTTATTTTCTTTCAAGCATTTTATAAAAAACGCGTCCCGCATCATTCGCTAGCTTTTCATTTTCAGTTTTCAATGACGACGGAGATAAAAAAGAAGTGATACTCGTAGGTTTATTATTATGCTTTTTACATCACCTTATACTACTACCTTATTTATAATATGCAAACCTTAATAATAATTAATACCTTATTTATAATATTACCAATTTTTATAATATGCAAACCCATCTACTTACTCACTGGTACGCATTTCCAAACTTCTATGCATATCAGGATAATGAGGTAGATTAATATATCTACTGAGACGTGCCGGATTGTCCGCCTAAATCAGATTTCTAACACAATATTTTTTTAAGAAGTATAAAATTGAAATATTAGAAATCACGCAAAGAAGCTATGGCAGGAAAACTAAATACACCTACTTATCTAAACAGTGGGTGAAGAGGGCGACCCATACATGTGCTGTCTGCTCCCCCTCGAAGGGGGTAAGTCATTCATTTTACCTAGAAAAATGTAGACAGTAACAGAAACTTTGTTTATAAACATAAAAGTTATGTTTCGCGTTTATTCATGTTTGTAAAACATGATGTATAAAGCTTTGTATATATGCAAAGAATACAAAGCGATATGAACAGAACACGCTACGCCGCCGCCGCCACTCTGGAGACTCTGGATTCACTTCCCAGCCACGGCAAGTTGAAAAATGGCCTGTTCCAAATTGTCATGGATCTTGATCTTTATATATTTTTACTATAAAATATAAATGGCCTCTGAAAAAAAAAAATAGTGCGCTATATACACAAATATAAACCATTATAACCCAGTGATTTGAAGAGCTACTCGTATATGAAGTGCTGGTCCGACCCGAAACCCTTTGTAGTTTCCTTATTTGCCACTCAAAGGATTGATTTAACTTTGGAGCTATTTGTTTCAGCTGTCAACATTTCATAATATTTCTAATTCAAATCCAAATTGTTTCCAAGGTCTGAGTACCCTTATAACGTTTATAATTGGGTCAAACGGAAACTCCATATCCTTTGAATTTGTTTATAAAATATGGGTTCCCTTTTTACCTAACAAAATTCTACGGAACCGCTTATAAAATGAGTGATTATTCAATGTCAAAATACAATATGCCTTGATCCTTAATACAAATAGAGTACACAATGTCTTAATTGTATCCTTAAGAAGGAATTAAGTCGGTTACTACCTATTTACCGAATGATAAATAGACGAGAAGAGAAAGAGGTAGCTATATAATTCTTGAATGACTAATTGACCGAGCCAGCGAAGCGTGTCCCTTTCAGCTTCGGCAAAAATTATTTCGTGTGTATTCAAGAACAGCCGGAAATCCGCATATCCAATCCAGATTTCCAGTTGTTCTTGCCTAAAGGTCGCATTTCTCAACAGATTCTCATGAAATTTCGTAAGCAGATTCGATAATAATAGATTTTTTGTCGCTTCAGTTTGTCGAAATTAATTTTGCGCGAAGTTTTTAATTTACGATTTAGATATTAAAACAAAAAGCAACAATTAATGAAGTGTCATTACATGAAACTTCTTATTTGAATATTTATTCTATTATACAAATAGCCACAGTAACTACAAACCTATGAAAAATCCGTTAAAAAAAACCTACAAAATAACTTTTATTTACCCTTTGTGTAAATGAAAATTAATGTGTCCGTTTCCTATAAATAAAGCCAAATGCAAATTGAAGGTAAATGACCTGACCATAGCTTTATGAGCGGGACATGTATGATTATAACAAATGTGACTTTTTATTAAAGCCATTGTGTATGACTATGACATAAAGTGCGCAAATATACTCAAAGAACAAAAAGGTACCTTCATAAAGAGATAAACTCGATAAAAACTTAAAACCCATCTTTTGTCTCTTTCTTATTGTCTCTCTAACTTCGCTTACCGTTAAAAGTTAAAATGTAGCCTGTTTTCTACTTAATACGACAAGTTTTAAATTACATTGTCTAATGACATTGACTTCTGTTTAGGTAACTTTTCTATTTAGTAGCGTCATACACGTCCTGGCATACCGCATTAAAAAAACGCCACTACGTTTCAAAACAGGTTGACACTTCATCGCGGAATCTACGATTATACTGGGTGGCGCAAAAGTACTGGCACTAAAGAAAATACTTTTATTTTTTTTATATGACATTTTCTGTCATTCTGTTGTTGAAAATTGTGTAGTGAACAAATGTAAAATACACTGAAAATAAACATGGACCGTTTTACTCCCCAAAAACGTGGAATAATTGTGTCAATGTTCTTACGGAATAATTCATCAGTGATAAGAACACAACGTGAATTTCGTCGACGATTTCACCACCGTCCGGCACCGATTGGTCGCACAATTCGACGCTTTGCCACACGCCTTGAAGCAACTGGCTCAACATTGGATAGACCTAAGTCTGGGAGACCAAGAACAGGCCGTTCAGCTGAAAATATCGATGCTGTGCGCGAAGATGTGGAAGAGTGTCCAGAAACATCAACGAGGCGACGTGCCACGCAATTGGGCATTTCCAGACGGACCCTGCAGCGTATTTTGGTGAAAGACTTAAAGATGTTCCCGTATAAAACTCAAATGACTCATCAGCTGCTGCCTGCTGACCACCGAGCTCGTCTAGATTACTGCCAGCGCGTCATAAACCTCAACCTTGAAGAGGATGATTTTCCTTCAAAATTGGTTATGAGTGACGAAGCGCATTTCCATCTCTCAGGGCATGTCAATAAGCAGAATACTCGGTTCTGGGGCACTGATAATCCGCGCATTATTCAAGAAACACCTCTACACCTACTAAAAGTTAATGTATGGTGTGGCATCTGTGTTGACAGAGTGATCGGACCCTATTTTTTCGAAGACGCTGGAGGCAATGCGATAACTGTCACTGGAGAACGCTACAGAACCATGTTACGAGAGTTTTTGATACCCAGTTTGGACGAATTGGGGCTGGAGCACATCTGGTTTCAACAAGACGGCGCTACGGCACACACAGCGCGTGACACTATGGACTTAGTGAGGGACGCTTTTCCAGGCCGAGTTATCTCTCGTTTTGGCGATTTGCCTTGGCCTGCAAGATCACCCGATCTGACCAGTCCAGACTTCTTTCTTTGGGGTTTTTTGAAATCTCGGGTGTATGTGAACAAGCCACAGACTCTCGCAGCTCTAAAAGAAAACATTCGTCAAGAAATAACGAACATATCGCAGGAAGTGTTACGGCAAGTTATGCAAAATGTCATAAATAGGGCTCAAATGTGTATCAACTCTGGAGGTCACCATTTAAAAGACATCATCTTTAAATCCTAATGGTACGAAATTTAATGGCACAAATATACATTTAAAAAAACCTAAATCTAGTTTTCTAATTTAGAAAAAATGTTATAGCTGAACCAAATAGGGTCTTTACTTTTGCGCCACCCAGTACTATAAACCTCCTATATCTCTGAATATTTAGGTTGGAATTTTACCAGAGTAGGTACCTATAAAGTATGAAACTAGTACAAATATTGCGAAATAAAAATCTTTTTGAATGATAGAAAACGCTATCGTCTTGGTTATTTACATCGGGTTTTAAATTAATCTTAGGTTTAATTTATTTGCTCATGTGCTAGTGGAATAAATATTTGTGATAAAGAGTGAAGGAAAAAGGAAACTTTATAATGTTGCTATGCAAGGGAAGGGCTTGAGTTTGGCACGGGTCCTTCTTTAAATTTTGTATACTTAGACATGTCATAACTTAGGTACAATGGTCCATACTACATTTACAAATTTACATTATTTTAAATTACGTAATTATTTTAATTTAATTTGAATTATGAAATAACAAACAATTTTATCTCAGTCTATCTAATTATCTATTTTATTGTGAGTTTGTTAGTTGACGTCTTGGAGAAAATGCTGCAGTGCAGTTTGTTGCCGCTTCTTCTGCAGTAGCGCCTAGGAAGCGGCATAAATTTAGCTGTAAGTAACGATGTCAACATTTGTGCAAAACAAAGTGACTATTATTAAGAGATATTATGTACTTATATATCCTATGATAATAAAGATATTTTGAATTAGAATTAAAAAGATTAGTACATGAACCACTTTTTTTAAAGTAATTCAAAATATACTTTTACATTAGGTATACCTAAGTATTTCTATATCTACTCGTAACAATAAAATTATTCAAATACATGCTAGAACATGCTTATAGAAGGTTTGTTTGTGAAGTATACAACGTGGAAGGGACATACTCGTAATAAATCAAACCACGGGCTATACTGGATCACTAAAGCATATAAAATTAAAATAACAGTCAAGAAATAAAAAAAAATCGACATTTCCATACAAATCGCTCGGGCTGCTGCACACTTTTGTGTGGAAATGCCGAATTTTTTTTGTTGTTTTTTGGTTGTTATTTTAATTTCATTATACTATAATGTTCTAGTATAGACCGTGGTTCAATTTATTACGGGTGTATATCCCTTCCACTTTGTATATGTTTTTAATTGGACGACTATTTCTCGAAACTCTATGGGACACTCAGCCAGACGTAATAAAAATAACAAATAATTTACTTATTTAATCTGTAGCGGCAAGTGTCCGGGAAAGTGTTCATCTCGTAACTTTTAAGCGCTGATAGTTTTACTTAAAAAATTGTCATATTGTGTTGTCGCAGACTTTATTGTCGTTACGATTTTTATTAGAAACATCTTATTCGTCTAAGCGCGTTTCCGGTTGCATCCTCAGCTGTGATGCTTCGGAGCCCGGGGTGCACTTTCCCGCTTTTTCTTCTTCAAATATTACCTGCCTGTCAATGGTCACGCAAGGATGCCAGACCTTGCAAAATGGAGAAGATATAGCCGGGACAGTTTAAATTATTTGACTATAGTTTCACGACCGGCCACCTGCCTGACGTCAACCCTCTTTAGGAATGTATTTGTGCGAAAACTTTTACAACAACCGCCGCCCGACGTTAACCCTTCTTGAGAATATAATTGTAGCACGAAATGTTTGTGCTTAGTCCTTTAGTCGCCTCTTACGACATCACAAGAGATGGAGTGGTCCTATTCTAACCCGGAACCACAGGGACTAGAACATAACGATAATAAAATCAAATATAAGAATAAAAATACGTAAATTGCTCTACATTTTCTACTGTTTAATTTTTGAATTTATGCACACTTTGTATCAAACCGACGCATATATATCTGTTTGTATTTTTGGATTTCATTAGCATTTAGAGCGTTAGCCTCTTTCTGCCCCATTGGGGATAAAGACGTGCTAGCAAATTTATGTATGCATTTACAGCTTTTCTCCAGGAGGATCAGATGTGTAAAATATACCCATGTAAAGCTGGGGCGAGATTCTATTATAAATAAAAATTATTTTATTCAAACACATTTAAATTCATTTAACAGCAAGTGATAACAATAAATAAATTGCTTACTTACCAAAATTATTTCTTCCAACAAAAAGTCATTTCTCAAAAGAAACTTCACAAAAGTTAATCACAAAACACGAAAACAATTTTTTCTGCAAAATTGTCCGATTATCTTTTAAATTTATTTGTTTACAATTAATTCACACACTTGGCTCCGAAGTGAAAGTAAAGGTGTCATTCCACGGAGCGCGGGTCGGGTGGACGCTGTCATAGAGTCTGCCGGTCCGGGTTCAACTGAACTCGCAGCATTTTCCTCGCGCCGAAATTTGCGGCGATTTGCGTAGATGCGTGTTATTTATCAGTTTAATTTGTTATACGTTTACAAAGAGTGGATCACTAATGGGAAATGCATGCCACTTTCAATTGGACACTTTGGAAATCTGGGGCGTGGGATAATGAGAAAACCTCAAACGTTTCATCGATAGAGTGGAAATTTATTCGCTACTACCTCACCTATTTTTCCTTGTGATCCGCTGGTCGTGGGTTCAAATCTTATCGGGAAGCATACTTGATAAAAATTTGTTTACAGTCTGGTCAGGCTATGTAGGCTTGAATCACCTGATTATCCAAAAAGAAACATGATTCCGTGCTTCGGAAGGCACGGAAAGCTGTGGGTCCCGAAAGCTATCTAGCGTTTATTTACCTATCCTAGGTTTGGTTCTAGTCTATCCTTTGAGTTGCGTTGGTCAGACAGCAGTCGCTCTGTGTAAAAACCAGTAACCTTGTCAAATCACCTAGGTTAGGTAGCGGACTCTGAAGCGTTACGTACCACTGATGATGCAACTGTGTCTTGGATAAAATAAAATGTTAGTTATTGTTGCACTGAGTGCTTATTTATCTTAAAAGCACGAGTGCAATATAAACTACTTAATGCGTGGTGCATAATGTGCTTTTCTTTCAACTACTGCAAGAAAAGTAAATATATCTGAATGCTTATCAATATATCTTTTGTACCCATTTTGAGTTTTCTAACAACCCAAAGGTTGGCTGTCAGATAATGCTTTTAGCATTAAGTCCGCCTATTGTGCTATACAAATTGTATTTTGTACAATAAAGTTTAAATAAATAAATAAAAGTAGGTGACAATAGTAGATTGTTGCACCGAGCAGAAAGTAAGTTATTATTGCACCTAGTGCTTATTTAGAGCCGAGCGGCAGCGAGGGCTTTAAAAATCACGAGTGCAATATAAATTACTTAATGCCAGGTGCATAATCTGCTTTTCTTTCAACTACTGCAAGAAAAGCTTATTTAAGAGCCCATACTACCCTAAAGTTCTTAGAGCGATCTTAAATATTTATCAATATTAACGAAATACTCACTTTGAAATAAAAACACAGCAAAGTTCAGGACTAACTCTAAACATAATAAGTTTCGAAAACACGATTGCTTAAAATTTTCTCGATAGAAAAACATTGCGAAGTTGCCTCCAAATCACCTCAGAATGATACTAAAACAGAAAGTATTCAAGAAATACAATAATGTAGCACTTGTAACTTTGGATTATAATTGTAGTAAACATAAGGCAGTCATCATATGTCTTACTTTTTAAATAACTCTTAAATATTCTTTGTAAAACGAAAAAAACCACAAAACCAGAACCAGCCTCGTTGACCCACCGCGATTCCCGACGCCCCGCATGGGTCGCTGTCTCGCTTCGGCTAGAGTAAATTTGTGTGCGTGGAAGCGAGTGCAAAATTTAGATTACTAGCATCAGGCGCCCTCTTAAGTAAAATTATTAGGTAAGAAATTGCAAACATCACTTCACACGCACACTGTATAACTCCATACGGCCGTCAGGTTGGGAGGCGTCCATAAATTACGTGAGATGTTTAAGGGGGGGAGGGGGTCGAGTCAAATCTCATCTAATCTTACGTTGGAGAGAGGGAGGGTCTCGGCAAATATCACGCAATTTTTTTTCTGATTGAAACAAAAAAAAAATATACTACTTTGGTCCATTTAGTTTAGATTGTTGGAAAGAAAATAATTTCATTCATACTTCGATGTTATACATCTAATGACTGTCAAACCACCATATTTGTTTTATACTAAATAGCTTAATTTAATCTGAATTTACGGTACAGTCACAGGTACAGTGTAACCCGTCCTTTGTTTTCGCGCTACTGTCAGCCGAACGCGCGACTCGTTGAAACGAGAGCGTACGAGATGAGTGGCAGCGACACACGGACAGGTTATAACCTGCTTTGTATTCTTTTAAATGTTTTACTCGACTCAGTGCATGCTCTTACTATTTTAAAATGAGTTATCAAGATTTTTATAACGCATACGTCAAAAGATACGTCTATAAGACGAAGAAGTCCTGCCGGGACGATGTGATAAAATTATGAAATACAGCGAAGCAAAAATTTCCGACGAAAGAAGAGTTGATACATCACATTCAACATGTGATTGAACGGAACAAAGCAAAAGGCAAAAAGCATTTTTTTTTTCTTTTTACAATAACAATCCAACGCGTTTACGAATGAAACCCACAATTTGAAAAATCTCACGTGAGATTGGGGGAGGGGGTTGAATAAAATCTCACGACATCACTCGCTCACGTAATTTAAGCAATTGTACCAAATAGCATAAGTCTGCAGGAGTTTACTTCTGCAGACATATGCTATCCTGGTACTTTTCCTTTATCCTTCTCGTTCACCTAGTTCTTAGAGTAAGCGAAAGAGACAGTATCACTTCTCTCTTTCACTCTTCTCTCCACGGATACATCGATAAAAAAAACTAAACAGTGCAGTAAAAGATTACCATACATTTTTTCTGCTCTTGAGCAGCAAAGTTCCGCTTTGTGCTGCAAATGTAGTGCAGTTATGATAGAATTGCAGCGTAGTTGGAAGAAAAAATATTAGGTAAGCAACTGCACGCTCATATTTTTCAGTAAAAATTTGCTGTTTACATTCCCGCTTTTTTTTCTTTATGGCCAGTATTTTTTTAAGCCAAGCAATAAACACATTATACTACACTCCTACGGTATAACTCCATACTGCCCAACTAATGCATCGTAAATCTAGACTAGTTTTATGACATATGCCAATTCTGGTCGCGCTTTAAAAAATAAACGGGCAAGTGCGAGTCGGACTCGTACATGAAGGGTTCCGTACCTCCGTACTATGTTTTGAAACACTAAAAAAACACGTTTTTTGTATGACGAACCACTTTAATTTTTAACTTTTTTTTATTTTTCAATATTTTTTGTTATAGCGGCAACAGTAATACATATTTGTGAAAATTTCAAGTATCTAGTTAATGCCATTATAAAGATCTAGTTAAAAACGCTGAAAAAACACGTTTTTGGTATGGCGACCCCCTTTAACTTTAATTTTTTTTTTATTTTTAGTATTGGTTGTTATAGCGGCCACAGTAATACATAATCGGTGAAAATTTCAAGTGTCTAGCTATTACGGTTCAAGAGATAGAGCCCTGTGACAGACGGACAGACAGACAGACGGACAGACAGCGGAGTCTCAGTAATCGGGTCCCGTTTGCACCCCTTGGGTACGGAACCCTAAAAATGACTAAAATAGTGCAGTAAAGGATGAGCAGCAAAGTTTCGCTTTGTGCTGGATATGTAGTGCAGTTAAGATAGAATTTTAGCATAGTTGGAAGAAAAATGCGTATGGGTATCACGTGCCTGCTTATAACCTGCTGTGGACTATGCGACAACGCCACTATGAGCCTGAATATTGCGTGAATAAAATAAATGTTTCTGTGAATTTCGAAAAGCATTTATTGAATTCATTTTCTGGTTTTTGTTTTTCGATAATTAAAAACCAGTGTTAATTAGCGCAATTCGAGATCATTTTCAATAATTAAAAGAGTACTCGTAGTTGCCTTCATATCTTTCAATGCAATTAATTTTAGTCGATTGGCCGAAACATTACGTGACATAGGTATATAATTTGTGACAAGACATAACTGAATAAAATAAAATTGTATAGAAAAGTCACATTGTCAAATTAAGTACAGCTTTTTAACACTCATGCTAACTAAAATTATGCTATTGTATAGAACTTTGACCTATATGCTTTTTTTATGCTATTCTTTCATGCTGGTCTGAGAAATGTAGGTACCATCTGCTTCTCTTCCCGTGCAGATCGTGGAACCTGATCGAGGGAATGGGCGAGAATCTGAATCACGTTAATAAGCGACATGGGTAGCAACCCATCACATTTTTGATTCCGTTTTGCTAAAAGTGGCCTTTGGGTCCTACAGCCCTGGGCTCTGTCTACCTCGTTAGAGATAAAGACGTGATAATGTATCGGTTAAGGTGAGATGAGTTCACAGCTCGTCATACTGTGCGTGTTTTTGAAAAATCACTGTAATTAAACAAGTACAGTTTATTTTTCAAAAATTTTACGTAGGCATCTTAAAAGCCTTTTTTACAGACACCCACAATATCCAAAACACGATTGAGCATTTTGGCTCGACAGAAAAAAAAACACAAACATATCTCTAAATTTGCCTAAATTTACCTTTAAAATACTTATAATTATTTTACACAATACCTTTTTATATGAAAATTATACCAAAAAAAATATCTTAAATACTAGTCGATTTCGCTACAAAAAAAATATGTAGGCGAGTTCAAAATAAATTCCCTTTTTTGCCGTGAGCGAACGCATCAATCCAAACGAAATGAAATTATCTAAAACTGAACGCATGCATTGCATCACACGATGCGCGTCGACCAATGGGAGCGCAGCTCGATGGCAGCCATCTTGTGATTCATTACTCAGGTGAAACCCAACAGATCACATAATTTTCATAAAGCGTTGCCTTTGTGTTTGGGTTGTAAAAATTAGGATTTCATTAGTAACGTGCAAGAAGAAAGATGCCCACTGCGATACGCAGTCGCTGTTTTGGAGTAGCAATCTGCGTGAACGGGGCGTTGAAGCCGTTGACTTAGCAACAGTGAAAATGGGATTGTTGGAGCGCCGTCGTGCGAACTGCTTGTGTCCAGGACCCAGGACATTACTAGTTTGATTGTGGTTATTGTAATGAATTGGACTGGTATACCGATTTATTGCAATGACATTCTATTTCAGCTGTACGGTAAGCCCTGTTGGACACAGAATGCCTGTGTGGGCTAGAGGATTAATTGCTGGGATGTGGTTACCCAAGGAAGTAATTCATAGGATTAGTGCGAGGAGGGGCACTGCCTTACCGTAATTTTTTTAATAAGGTCAATGTAAAGTCTCTTGCGGCGACATCGATAAAGTGACGTGAGAGTTATTAAGTTTGCATCCTGACATCAGCCGGTTTTCGTACTGTAAGTAGTAAAGTGTTACTCAAGTCGCCCGTTATGTCAAAGGCCGTATCCCGCAAAGCCTTCCCGGCTCGTTTCATATCCCTTTGCGACATAAGAGTTGGGATGTTAATTATTGTCAAGTACCCTCGCGCCGATATCAGAAGTGGGATAAAAGACCTGGAGCTCACATCTGAGGTTCATAGAAATAAAGCAGACCTGCAGCTAGGTTCCTTAGTCATTATTTTGACGCCCACCATATGACAGGATGGAACATACTCGTGAGACAAATGATGGACGACATGATTCATTTCATGTTCAGAGCGTCAGTGCGCCAATACCGTCGTTACTTTTTGATGTAAGCTAGCAAAGCTAATACGTGAACCATAGTATGTTTAGCAGCTGGCTACGCGTTGCCGCCAGATGGGAGCTAGCAGCAGTACGCAGCAGGTACTGGAGATTTCTCGTGAAATGAAGTACGAGATCCACTTGCATCTTGTGTGTGTGTTTCTGTGCCGAAACGTTGTTGGCTGGATCCCCAAGCTAATCCGGTGAGCAGTTTTCATTTTGTTATGATTTTGGTGTTGAGTGCAAGACCAAGTATACCACCACCTTTAAATTATGGGGGAAACGACTTTGTTTGTTACTACTTGACGACGTAAAGTTTCAGTAAAAAAAAAATCACACTATTAACGTTGCGTATGATGATGACTTTTATTTTATTTGAGTTACGAGTATGCTGTGTTAAGTAATGCCTGCCTAATGATAGGTTTCAGGAGGAAACTGAGTCAAATGGACGTGGCAGTCATGACCTGGTGATGCGCCTATGGTGTACATTGAAATAATGCAATTCTGAATAAAACCTAAGCAGCTTTAACGTTTTGATGTTTGAACAGTTCAATGATCTCTTACGTCTCAAGTTACTGTCCTGTTTTACTATCTACTTAGTGAATTAATGACAAAACGGTTGACTAAACAAAATCTTATTTCTTTGGTTTCTTTATTGAGTAAAGACATTATAATACGGATGAGACAAGTGTAGAATTATATTTGGCTAGTAAAGCAAGTAATTTCAGAATGATCCACTAACTGTTACTTGTAGTTTAGTGTAAAGTTCCCTTTAAAGAAAATTAGGACTATGTGGCGTGACGTTTGGCCTGTATAGCACCGGCCTGTGTGGCAGATAGCCTGTGTGGCGTTAGCCTGTGTGGCACCAGCATGTGTGGCAAATAGCCTGTGGAGTGCTAGCCTGTGTGGTACTGACCTGTGTGGTAATATCCTGTGTAGCACTGGCCTGAGTGGCACTAGTCGAGTCGAATTAAAAGCTTACAGTTAAAAACCTGTGTGATAATCTAATGATTTTGTTTTAACTGATAGATTTTAGAGATATGACAGTTTAGATTTTAATAATTTAATTAAATTAAAGTTTAGATTTTGTTTATGAGATAGCGTTAACTGTGACAATACACGGTCAGAGTGACCGAACATGTGGACGTTTACTTGAGATTGCACTTGGTTGTCCTCAAATGCAGAGATTCACCCGAGGACAGGTGCACTGTCAGGACGGCCGTGTAGGCGAGTTCAAAATAAATTCCCTTTTTTGTCGTGAGCGAACGCATCAATCCAAACGAAATGAAATTATCTAAAACTGAACGCATGCATTGCATCACACGATGCGCGTCGACTAATGGGAGCGCAGCCCGATGGCAGCCATCTTGTGATTCATTACTCGGGCGAAATCTAACAGATCACATAATTTTCATAAAGCGTTGCCTTTGTGTTTGAGTTGTAAAAATTAGGATTTCATTAGCAACGTGCAAGAAGAAAGATGCCCACTGCGATACGCAGTGGCTGTTTTGGAGTAGCAATCTGCGTGAACTGGGCGTTGAAGCCGTCGACTTAGCAACAGTGAAAATGGGATTGTTGGAGCGCCGTTGTGCGAACTGCTTGTGTCCAGGACCCAGGACATTACTGATTTGATTGTGGTTATTGTAATGAATTGGACTGGTATACCGATTTATTGCAATGACATTCTATTTCAGCTGCACGGTAAGCCCTGTTGGACACAGAATGCCTGTGTGGGATAGAGGATTAATTGCTGGGATGTGGCTACCCAAGGAAGTAATTCATAGGATAAATGCGAGGAGGGGCACTGCCTTACCGTAATTTTTTTAATAAGGTCAATGTAAAGTCTCTTGCGGCGACATCGATAAAGTGACGTGAGAGTAATTAAGTTTGCATCCTGACATCAGCCGGTTTTCGTACTGTAAGTAGTAAAGTGTTACTCAAGTCGTCCGTTATGTCAAAGGCCGTATCCTGCAAGCCTTCCCGGCTCGTTTCATATCCCTTTGCGACATAAGAGTTGGGATTTTAATTATTGTCAAACTATCCTCGCGCCGACAAATATATAATACAAAAAAATAATAAATAAAACACAGTGAAATATTCGTCGCGAGCGAACAAAGGCCCGGACCCGTGCTCGACGATATTCCGTTGTTTTTTTTATTATATTTATATATTTTTTTAATGTATACTCGAAAGTATGCTATGTATTTATCCTTTGGTGACAAGTAACATGCACATCTTTGAATAAGAAAAATTCGTAAAGCGCACCCCAGGGTTTGAAGCAGCACTGATAAGTATGCTACATTCCTATGTAGCATACATACAGTAATAAGATGAAAAGTCATATTTAAGATAACCTACATTCTTAAACACGTCTTTAACACTAACAAGAAGTTAAGCTTTATTCATTAAAATGATTAATTATTTATTTAAAAAAAATTATGTACACAACATAAAAACAGGTTGACAGGAAGAGAAGGCTTTGACATTAAGTCTGCCTATTGTAGCTTTTGGCTCAATAAAAATTAAATAAATAAAAACAGAGGAACAAACAAAGTAAGAAAATAGAGTAGAGAGACATAGGTACTGCTTATTTCATAAGAAATCTCTTCCAGCAGACAGATTATTTAATTACAACGTTCTCAAGCACTCTCCATATATTCACAATTAGCGAAGGTTTATAAATTGACAGCGATTTAATTAATTCCCGTCTCTCAGGAATCTCCTCATTGTTTGTTAAGTGTTCTCTTACACCTTTCACGTGAAATCATGAACGAAATGAAGCTTTAGACTCAAAGCGGCTTCTCTGTATGAATTTATTTATAAGCAACAACCAGTCTTGTTCTATGAAATATCCCCTCCTCCCCCCCATCTAGCTTCAAAGAGGTCGCTTTTTTTTAACTAGAAGGTCGCATTAACGTGTTTCGCAGTTGTGTATTTCAAAAATTTTAATATATATCTATGTTTGTTTAGGTTAAATTATTCATTTTATGTGAGGCCAATGAACTCTCTTTACACATTGTAGGACTACGTCTACAGACGTAAATCAATTGTTATTTCTATTGATTCTGGCTTAGTGTCCAGCAATGTGTTAAAATGACCGGGTTCTCGGCCGTTTTTAAATTAATAACCCTTTCCGGGATAGTTATAATACTTATAATATAACATACCGTCTATTAACCAAAGCATAATTATTTTAATGTGGGTGGTTGGGGTTGAGTGTCCCAAAAAATGAAGAAAAATTTTACGTTTTAGTTGTAACTTGTATTTTTTTCTGTGTTTATGTGTACACAATAGGTACAATACAAAAATATTTGTAAGGGTAGGTTCACTCCATCAATCACAAATTTAAACGTTATTTAGTTTGTTGTTGTTAGATAAAGGCCTTCCTTCGTTTACCGAAACACAAAAACATTCTTTAATCCATAAAAAATACGAGTACATTATGCCAAGTCAAAAATAATATTGGCAAAAAAAATACCTATATCGTTTTTAGACATTATCAGCCCAATTTGTTTTTTTTTTATTTATATATTCATTCCACGATCAGAATTTTAATATTTTACATTGCCTTTATTTTGCTATTTTTACCTCGACTCCTTATAAAGGCTCGGAAGTGATGCTTCCTGTTGTTTAGTCCTCTTTCGTTTGCAGTCGGACAAAATCTAACCTTAAGCAGGCTTTGAGTAAATAAACGTCGTACTAATCGTTGAAATAATTTTATTAATGTTGGTCTGGGAGAAAAGTAAAAACTGAGAATGTCGAGAAAGCTATTTGAAGGAATGGGCGTCAACCTCAATCATGTTAAAAGGTGATGCGGCTAGAAACCCCTCATTATTTCGATTCCCTAATCCACCCCACCAATACACTAAAAGTGGCCTTTGGGTATACAGCCCTGGGCACTGTCTACCTCGTTGGGGATGAAAATGTGATAGTTTATGTATCTATAAAATATTTTTCCACATTATTATTAGATATTGTACAAAAAGGATTTCCTTCTACTAACATATCGACTTCGAGGTCAAAATGTATTTCCGGAAATGGGATATTAGCAACACCCTCCCCTGGGGACGAGTCGGGAAATTAAGTAAAGTGTAATAAATACCAGCTGTAAATGCCTTTATTAAAACTTTTTACTGTATTATATTGTATTTTATTTATCGAGTGATTCAGTGATCCACATTTTTATTTGAATATTACAGGTGATATTGTACATATTTTTTTGTTATGAAATAAATAAATGAGAAATGAGTTACTTAAAAAAATAAATATATATATATATATATATTGCCCAGCAGTGGGACGAAATAGTTAATAAAAAATGTACATATATATATATAATAAAAAAAAATATGTGTTGAAATGTCTATGCTTAGCCTAATACATATTAATTATACAAATTCAAATAAATCAAGGGATATTACAGACTTAAAGGACACAATATATATAGTTTATACACTTCGTTTATGTCATTTCAGACACTCTTTGATACTATAGAAACACTTCTCTAGTTAAAATGCTTTTAGCTTTTCTTTGAAATTACTTTTGTAAATTAACAATTTTATCTCCTTAGGCAATTTGTTAAATAGTTTAATGGATTGAACTTGAGAGCTGTGCTAAACAATGTTTAAACGGGGGGTCGACCAAGAGACCAAGTCCTTTCGTGTAGTGCTTTGCTCTCACACAAAAAAGATATGCAGCTCTAAAGATTTTTGTATTGTATTGTACGATGAACGAGGTAGCTGACAGCTGAAGATCAGCAAATATGTGCTGTTTTAATTGACAACCAATAAGATACCGATATCACTAGACATATACATACCTATACTATTACTAGGCTTAGATTACTAGATATCTCTTTCATGTAATCCTTATCAGTTCCGAGAAGATATGTAATCTCAGAAATACTCAGTAACTTCAAAACATATAAAGTTCCTATCACTATTAAATCGCTTTTCTTAGAATCTCATTAGCCTGTTTGTTTACAACAAATAACTAGCTTTTCGGGCGTAGCGCGGGCTGCAAGCAGCCCGCGATTTTTCTTGCAGCTGTTAAAGTTGGTTGGAATCTATGTTGTAAAAATGGGTTAAAAACGTCAGTCTGGTAAAAGAAACATCAAAAAATGTGTGGGCGGCCGCAGGCGGCAGTGTGAAAAAAATAACAAAAAGAACCCGACTGCCTGATACAACATGAGCGAGATTATATGTTGTTTTTTTAACATTTCTCATTCTAAATTAAAAAAGAAAATAATTTAAATATAAATCCCATAAAATTAATAGTTACATAGAAAAATAAATCAGCAACAAGCTTCATCAAAAAGTGTACAAAAAGTATCCACAACATGCTTTATCAAAAGTTGTATTTACCTAGTTACAAATAAATATCCGCAACATGCTTCGTCAAAATAGTCAGTCTAATAATCCTCCCCTAATCGTCCCTGGCCGAAAAGTTCCCATAATGCTAGCAGCATTTCCACGTTGTATAGCGATAGAAATCCTTTGAGCGAGAAACGATACGGAGCGATTATCCTTCGTCTTTTCATAGATGCGTTGGCCCAGCTCCCGAATAAATGTCTGAGCCTCAGTCCCCCAAGCACCCGTGGTTTCAAAAGCTACAGGCACAAAAATATATGCTGATTTAAGGGGAGCATATTTTGCATGTTTAAGTTTAGCAGCATTTTCGGCAGATGATCATGCATTCCTGACAGTGCCCTTAAGGTGGAAGGCGGCAATGGTACTGACGCAGGTTGCGTCCCACAATAAGCAGCTCTCTTCCATGGTATTAAGATCAACTCATCAGGTCTTTTGCCATCTGTACGACTTAACCCAGGAGGTTCCAATACACATGGGATGTTGGCGCTTACCATAGCCCTACGAATGACATTATTAAGCGCATGATGTCTAGCAATCCTGCCAGCACATCTGATACAACTCAAGCATTCTAAATTACATTTAAACATGTAAGTTATACAACGTGGAAGGGACATTACCGTAATAAATCGAACCATGGCGCACGGGCTACACTAGATCATTATAGTCTAATGAAATTAAAATAACAGCCAAACAACAAAAAAATTCAGCATTTCCATACAACATTTTTTTTTCATTGTACATAAGTGATCTAGTATAGCCTGTGGTTCGATTTATTACGGGTATGTCCCTTCCATTTTGTATGTTTACAATGTGGAAGGGACTTACCAGTAATAAATTGAACCACGGTCTATACCTACTAGGTAGATCATTATAAGTAGTATAATAAAATTAAAATAACAGCCAAAAAACAAAAAAAAATCGGCATTTCCATACAAAAGTCAGTCGCCCGGGCGATACACATATACGAATACAGGTATGTATATGTTTTCCACGTTGTATATAAAATCCTTATATAAAATCCTGTCTTTTGATACCCACCCAATAGGTTTTTAATAAAAAAAATTAAGACATCTCATTTGGCATCAAGCAGTTTAGGCTGCTGAGCGTGCTTAAGATATTAAATACATACACTCGAAAAACATAACCCTCCTTCTTGCGCAGTCGGGTAAAAAATATCTTATCTGTCGTTGCTCTTTAAATGCCCAACCCCTAATTTTATTTATTATTTTTAGAAGCTTTGGAAACTTCCAGCCGTTTAGGTACCTCGACATGTGTATTTCAAAAGTTAGGGTTTACAAACTTACATAAAAATTGTAGAAAATTGTTCGAATAAAATGTCGACGTGAAGCAGCGGCCAATCCGCTAGTTGCCAACAAGGCAAAACAGATACTTTTTTCTAAACGTCAAAACAAGTATTTTCTATGGGATTTCTATGAAAAAGGCACGGTGTGACGTCATAGTTTCTTGGAGTCAAATAGCGCTCTTAATATCAGTTTTTCGGCATTAATAAATCTAAAATCACGTTCAATCACTCCAAAAAACTATTACGTCACGGTTGTGATTTTCATACAAATCCCATATAAAATGTTTGTTTTGACGTTTAGAAAAAAGTGTCTAATTCGACTGGAGTTTTTGGCGGGAAGATAAGGGGTTCGGTTGGGGTTTGCTTTAAATTATTTTACAAATTGATTTTAGTGGACTTTATAATATGAAATTGGTGTTTTTTGGTGTTGTAAATGCTAATGACATGAACAATGTGTGAAATAGTTAAAGTGGACAGGCATAGTACGGCTGTAGTGATATTTATTATGCGGACTGTGTCTATGTGAATGTAAACCAGTGGACTCGTATAGATTTGTCGCCAGAAGCTCCCTTGCAGCAGTCAAAGGCCTACACCACCCTTTGATTGTCTTGTTAGGATTAGGAATAAAGAACAAAATTAAAGATAGGCTCTAAAGGACTTGCATCCAGAGCCATAAAATTATTTTATAAAAAAAATCTAATTTGACTTGTTGTCATCTAGCGGACTGCAAAATTTTGTCCGTAAAAAAAATATAACAATTTCGATATTAAACTCACTGTACCGTTATTCGAAGCCTATATAATGAGAGAGCATCCATTTCCGGTTGGAGTACTAGTCATGACTTCCGGTTTAGGTCCACGCCCCTCCATTTCCGCTCCATTCGTTGCGTTGTGTCCTTCTGCCACGCGACACTAGCGCCACCTAGGTAGTTGGGTTTTCTAACCCAATTTGTTCGTCATTGGCGTTTTTGATTCCGTTCGAGACGGTTATCTAATATGCAACGCATAATTGAAACCGCCTCGCCGGTACTAGCCAAAAACTTCAGGAGGAAAAGTGGTAATATCGGCGGCAAAATACCCGCTGTGATTGTGAATAAAATTTTAAAGTTATTTGAGGTAACAAATTATAATATGTACACGTGTTTAAACCGTAAGTACTTTGAACCATTACTTTTTCTCCAGTTTATTCCGGTTATTGTTTTTTCTATATTTTAACTGTGTTACAGTTTATAGGTAGTAAATGATTACTGCTACCTTAAGAGTCTAAATTTGTTTTTAGATTTGATTACGTCGGAAACATACATAAGTATGTTTTACTTTGTTTGGCAATCAGGTCTATTGCTAATTTTAAAATTTTATTTTTGTTCTTAACGGTTTTCGCAGCTCAGTGTTATTGATACAGGGATGGAAATCTCCTAAGCTTAAACCTTTTCAGTGTGTCATAATCTAGTCATAAAAGCTCGGAAATAGCTTTTTGGTAAAGGAAAATTGACTCAGAAAAGGAAAATCACGTGAGTAACCATATGCTTAAACTTATGTACAAGTGATGTAAACGCCACTAGGGCGTAGCCTCTACGTGTAGAACGAGACAATTGCAATATGGCCATAAGAAAACGATCTTATTCTTGATAAATATGAAGTTTCTCAGCTACCTTAAATTTTTTTTTTAATAATTTTAACGTGCTAGGTAGCTACGCTGCCAAGCACTCCTGATACTAATATTTTCAATATAGTATTAGTTTTTAACAGTTTATCCAAAATACAGACAAGCCTACAGGTTTAACCAGTCTGTAGCATGATAATTCTTGTTGATAACATGAATTTGCAGGTACTACTAACGCTTTCTTACAGCAAGGAACCATCGATGTACCAAAGTTGCTTATAATTAAAATAAGTGTGTGCGGATAATGACAGTAGTGTGTGCAAGCGTTAGCTGGCGAAAAGCGCATTCCTGTGTTACTGATTTTTGGAAAATGATGAATTGTGAAAAGGAGTAATCTCGATGTGACAAACGTAAAATCATACTGGAACCCCTGCTCCGCAGAGTTCCTAGCGTCTTGATTTACGAAAAAACCTGTAATCGCACTTTTGCTCTGCACAGTGACGTGACAAACGTAAAATCATACTGGAACCCCTGTTCCGCAGAGTTCCTATTGTATAGATTTACGAAAAAACCTAGAATCGCCTTTTTTGCCCTGCACAGGGACGTGACAAACGTAATCATACTGAGACTCCTGCTCCGCAGAGTTTCTACCGTATTGATTTACGACAAAACCTGGAATCGCTCTTCTGCCCTGTACAGCGACGTAACAAATGTAATCATACTGGAACCCCTGCTCCGCAGAGTTCCTACCGCATTGATTTACGACAAAATTTGGAACGGCTCTCCTGCCCTGCTTGACAACGTGACAAATGGGAACTCCTGCTCCGCAGAGTTCCTTTTGTATTGATTTACGACAAGAACTGGAATATTTTTCTGCTCCGCAGAGCGTACAACATTGTTTTCTAAACATAGGTGAAGATGATGATGTACATGTAGCATTTAATAAAAGCATGGGTCGCATACCTGTTACGCAGCACGATCCAGAAATATTTTACTGTAAGGAAAGTAACCATGGAGGAACTTCTGCTCCGCAGAATTCCGGGCGTATTGACCAACGACAAATAGTAGGTCGCGCTTATGTTCCGAGCGAGTCGGCTTGCAAAACCTGCTGCTTAAGGACCCAGGAACATTTAGTTTCGAAAAGGTTAACAAAGGTGAACTACTGCATCACATAATTCTCCGAGGAAATCGCATGTGGAAAGGGCAAGTCGCCTTTTCTTCAAACGGATCTGGAAATATCGACTTAAAATAGATCGTACCTCTGCTCCGCAGGACGATTTGAGTGCTTAAGTGTATGCTGAGCTAACGTACTGCAACCGTGTATAATGTGAATGTGATATCACAAAATACGGATCGCACCTCTGCTCCGCTGGACGATCCCGGTGCATTAATGTATAGCAAGCCCTAGTACCGCTAGTAGGCAAAAAAAAAAAAATCTTCTACTTTGGTCAACGATCAAAGTAAAAAGGGTAACACTATTGTTTTTCATGAAAGCCTATACATATTAATAATAATATGTACGTACATAGATCTCGATTCTGCTTCGCAGATCGATCCAAGCACGCCAATGTCTGGTTAGGCGTTTTTCGCTGTTACCCAGCACAATAAAAAACCTAGGAACGAGGTTGACGGGTACGTCACGACAGTCGTTTTCTCAGCCCGAAAGACGACGAAACTCTCGGAAGAATCTCGCGTTATTTTATGGATAAAGGCTCAGTTTTTGTTTACGCGTTAATCCATCTCGGAATCTACTCTTGATAATTTCGAGTCTAGCATCACTCAATGAAATGATGTATGCAGTTTAGTTGTCTCCACAGTTCGGGGAGCGGGGGGGGGGTCATACTAGTGAGACCTACCCACCCAGATACATCATCAATTCACGTGGATTTTAACAAATCCCTGAATATCAATTGAGCGATAGTTCCTTATTTTACAATCACAATTTCTGATTTTAAAACTGTTTATAAAAATGCTTTTACCATGGTACTTTGATGCTACGCATCTCAAGCCATACATATTGAGACACGACAAAATGTATACACTTGTACAATGTACGTACTACACCGGTGTCCCTTATCAGATATTACCGTGCTAAAGGGCTATGCGTACCTGGGAACCTTGCCCTCGCTTATTAGAACATTTAATGTCAGTGCATTAGTAATTCGGTGTAGTTTTGCCACAAACGACCAGGAGTTTAATTTCCAACTCGATCGAAACGAATTCATGCACGAATGGTGTAAATATCGTCACTATAACTGTCTTTTATTGACATAAAATTAAATGTCAAATGCCAAAACCGCATTTTTACTCATAAAAATTTGTGTGACACAATAAACTTATTCAGAGTTAATATTTAATAAAATATTACTAATGAATTTAAATTAACCACTGAAGTGGCATGCATCTTCAGTGGTTAAGATGCAAGAAAATGTGATCACTTGCAATATTTTTAAACATGTTACATATGAACTCGATTTGAGTGCTGTTCTGACATTCACACAAGTACCCCAGAGGAGCCGTGGAGTTCTATCATCACGCTGACGTAGGTCCACGCCCATCATCATCGTCTGTTAAACTGTAAGAAGGCATTAGGCGACCGAACGGACAAGTGCAGGCGTATTATACAAATGCTATTCAAGAGTTTGTGTGCCCAAAATGTTTGCATACACGTGCCTTGGTCACATTTATCATCAGCCTGCCTAAATATGGCAAGCAAACATTGACAATTATGGTACCCATAGCTCCCACCTGGGTTCACTCGGTACCCGAAGTCAGTAACGCTCAAAATAGTAGACGGTAACGCTTGTAGCTACATACGCTCACTTAATGTATGCTTTGGCATAGTTTTATTTCCAACCAGAATAATTTAAAATGAATATCCCTACAGTGAAACATGTGGATACAAATAGTATGATAGTCAAAATACGAATATCAGTACCTCAGCAGAAGCATTTACGCTTCCTATCAGACGTACACAATGAAGCATTGCATAATAAGTATAAATGCGTGGGATTCGAACTCTCTCTTCCGTACTATGAGCGCTCAACTAACTGAGCCTTTGTGATTTCAAATCATCCTGTCGAACTTCTTCATGACATATCAACCCTTTACGGGTTCACGCATTTAAGTATACACACTTTGTGAAAGTTGATTAAAGAAAGCTTTAATTAGCGTGACTTAGCATAAACGTATTTGATTGGATGTAACGTTTCATGTCGAATCGAACACAAGCGCAAAAATTTTGCGAGTAAGACGTGATATACATGCGTAATACCGTACATGTAACTGTGTACTTCGCCTCGTAGTTCTTGTAAAACTGTTTTGTTCTTGTTTAACAAAACATAGTAAATATTTACACCTAATATGCATTGTACTACCTAAATGTTTAGTGTGGGCAACATAGAAAACTTTAGCGGATTTTTATTGGGCTCTTACAAACCATCTGCTACGCGCACAATAGTTTAACTATCATGCACCTGTTGTAAATGCTACCAGTTAGATAAATCGCAGTACCTAAGTACTTGCTGGAAAATATCCATGTAGATGACTTTATTTTAATGGAATACTGAAATTCCCGAATATACAGAAAAGTACCATTTGGTATGTCATACCATATGAGAGGCGTGATACCTCTAGCTACTTGTTTTTCATCATCAATATCTGTAAGACTCTTTGTCTATCCACCAGATAAGACATCATTTTACTGTTTGCTTATCACAATATAACAGTATATTTTGTTAAATAATCACTACGTATGACACATAAATGTATCGATCTACATGTGCTACCTATGGGATAAACTTTTTATCACAGGTGCTAACCTGCTCACTAAATAAGTAAAATCACATTGACGTAACTAGCACCACCAGGAGATAATAAACACGTCTCTCATTATATAGGCTTCGAATAACGGTACAGTGAGTTTAATAGCAACATTTTACCTGAAAATAAAATGTATATTAAACATACTTACCTTATTCGAAGCCTATAGTTTCTAGTTCTACCTGGTGTCACAAAAGACGATCCAATGACGAACAAACTGTGTTAGAAAACCCAACTACCTAGGTGGCGCTAGTGTCGCGTGGCAGAAGGACACAACGCAACGAATGGAGCGGAAATGGAGGGGCGTGGACCTAAACCGGAAGTCATGACTAGTACTACAACCGGAAATGGATGCTCTCTCATTATATAGGCTTCGAATAAGGTAAGTATGTTTAATATACATTTTATTTTCAGGTAAAATGTTGCTATTATTGCTTATATTATTTTTGTAATTTGGTAATGGATTCGGAATACCTACATCAGCATGACTCGACTTTAGCCAAGCACTCAACGACTTGCTTTTGAATGTGTTTTGTTTACAAGTTTTACGCATTTAATTATTATAATGGCTTAAGTCTTCAATTCTCATTTCTATTTAAACTTGTTTATGAGGCAAAGTAAAATTTCCAGCAAAATTTCTTAGAATTTTGTTATTTATTGTCAATCGATTTTGGACGGATATAATATAATATACAGGCTGACTTTTTATCCACCAGCCAAATTTATGGAGCAAGTTCAGTCCATAATACAGAACTACTTTCTATAAAAACAATTAACGAAAAACTAAAATAAAAATTCACTACAGTTATGTTTAATTAATGTTGATTTTTACGAAAATTTGCTTTTTATTAACACATTTTGCAAGAAATTAACTCGATTCTAATCTTATTCAGAAGCCTCGAAATCCCAAGACATCCCGGGACTTTAATCGTAGGCTGTTTCGTGTACCGGGACTTTGAAACTGTCGAGACTTCCCAAACCCTTTAGAAAGGGGGGGCCTTCAAAATACCACGCTTGTTCACAGAGGGGGGAGAATAATTAATCGTCGTCTTCGTGAGTATTTGTCATGTAGTCAAAATCTTATAGGGAAATCCTACGCATTTTTGAGGTTTATTCAAATTAATTATAGTTTTGTAGATCTTTTATTAAAACATTTTTGATGAAAAAATACATTGAGATATGATAGGTACTTATACTTACACGCACTCTTATCCTTACGTGGCAAGCGCCGTACTTTAATAAGGCTAATTAATTGTCTTTGCAATAAATATTATTTTATTACTACGTGCAAAATACAGGGGGAGTGTCTTCGAATTTACTACATAAGGTACTTGCTCCGAAGGGGGAAGGGGGGCAAAAAATTGTTTAAAATATGGGTCACGTAGTATGGGTACGTTCCCTTACCCTGTTTCTTAACGATTTACCAATGCGTAGTTTAAACAATGAAGCTAGTTTATTTACAAATTCCTAGAATTTGAAAGTCGCCGCGGCAAATGATCTCTTCTTACTTATTACTGTAGTAAGTTTGTTAAACTCTTTATTGTACAAATGTTAAATATACTATAATTCTTACAGCACAAAGGAGCCTTGACTTAAAAAGTTTTTATATATTATACTCCTACTTTGATGACAGGATTAAAGTTACGTGACGCTATCGAATTCCAAGTAGAAACATCGAACTTTATAAAATTACGCCTATTTAAGCTCAGGCCCCTTAGCTTCGGAAACTTGGTCGATCACATTTGCATTGATTACCTATTTAATAACTATTCATGGTGTGAATTAGTACACTGACTGCGTTTTCAGTTGAACTTAGTCTTCTTGCACAATCCGGCATTTGTAAATATATGGATTTGATTCTTCTTTGATTCTTTGACACAGCATTTTGGGTCTTGCAGGCAAGGCCGCAAGACCCAAATGCCACTTTTATTTGTTCCTGAAAGCGGAGAAATCCTCCAGACAAACTTTTGCATTTATAATATTTGTAAGACTATACTGTATTTATTTATACACTATCATGTCTTTATATTATCTATTTTTCTTTCACCGTATTCGGCGTATGATCTACTATTGTCGTTTAATGAAACAAACAAATTACAATTCTAATAAGTAACTTTTATGAAAAATTATAAGCAAAAAAATACTAGCAAAGAAACCAATATTAATCTTGCTATGTTGATCATCAAAAAGTTGGCTTCATTTTCATGTTGATTAATTTTCATCTTTTTCCGACTGTCCGAAGTCCGGTAATAATTTTTAAAACTTTCGTTGAAAATTTCTGTCCGTAAAGCTTTATTTTTTATCTTTGATTTGATTAAAATAAGGTTAATAGTATAAACTAATAATAATAGCTAACTGCCAAATAAGCTTAAATATTTTTGATTTATTTAATGATTTATTAGTTGGAATTCCAAAAGAAAACCCCGAGATTTCCGATTTTATAAAATATAAGGTTGATTTGATTGCCAACAGCTCGAATAAACAAAGAGATTCATTGTTTTCTTGAATAGAAAAAAAGAACCTGGAGCAGACGCACGCTCCTTCATGCTATCCGCTAAGGCGCTCGTACGCTTTCACTTAGCAGTACGCTGTATGTTTAATGTTCTTTAGCAACAAGAAGCACAAATACAGTTCGGAAATATAGATGATATTTCCAAACTTTATTTGTGCTTCTTCTCTTGTGCCCTATCTTCAAACTGAACTGTATATACTTCCTATGCACTATCATGCTGTACATCCTTCTGTCGAAACTATTGTGCTGTGTCGGTGGGAATATATCGCATTGATCTATAAGTGCTTGTACTTCATTTCTTCACTCCTCAACACTACAAACTAAAAAAATAAACTAGAACAAAAGAGCAAAAAGTAGCATATCGAACAAAATAGTCTTTTTGAATCTAGGTATAAAAGTGATCTTGTTTGTAAACAGGAACGGTACGCGTGGCTCATTTTTCTGGGTATCAGAGGTCGTAATGGCCGGCCTGGCTTATACGCTCTATATGACGGGATGCTCTTTGCGAGCTCATCTCGGAGGATTTTTGCCTTCAAAGAACTTTGGCGTCGCATAAACGGTTACATGACGTCGTTACGATGCTTTACGCCACCTAACCTTTTAAATGCTACTATTACGGAATTTATTTATTTATTTAACTTTATTACAATAAATGTAACAGGCGGACTTAAGGCCTAGGGCCTTTTCTACCAGTCAACCTACAGGTGGTGCGGATAAAAGCAAATTTTGGACGATTAGTACATTCAAATTAGCTATTTGACCATTATTAAACATTTACCTAAGACACATATTCATATATATACTTTCTTATACATTCATAGACCTACATATAAAAATACATAAATATTTTATAAATTCATAAACCCAACATAAACTACATAAATATTTATAATACTCTATGACAATTTGTGAAGATAATGAGCGCGCACAGCACTCTTAAATGCTTGGCGACTAGGGGCTTTGCGGATATCAGCGGGAAGGGCGTTCCATAGCTTCACGGCTTGTCTGGTGAATGAATAGTACCTACTTTTTATATCTTCTACAAAAAAAAAAACTTTTAACAAACAAAGTCCTGCGACAGCAAATTGAGTGATCACTTTGACTTCCTCTTGTTACCATTATAAATCTATACTACAGTAGTTTATATTTAAAAAGTAGGTATATTATAGTTATGCTTATGTATTCTTATAAGCTAGTGTATGTTATTAATTAATATGTAAGTGTAGAATATACTAGGTAGATTTCTCTAATAATAATGTTGGTAAGGTAAGATTCTGTATTTCGTACCTTAGGCAGTCGTTTATTCAAAGACTGAATATTATCTTTGCTAAATTTTAATTTACAATACAAAATTAAACTTATAATTTCATTAAAACCATAGTCTAAATAAAAAAAATACTTTTATAATGGTAATTTTTACGACAGCTACTTTTGCTGGGAGATAAATATGTACTAAGATAAATATTACATTAAAAGCTTAGTGTTTAGTATTATGATTCTGAATGATAAGGAATATAGAAGTGGTTTCATGTTTTGGTAGATATATTTTTCTTCTTTTTTACAATCTATCCAAGCTTATTTTAAATTTTAAGGGGTACTTCATGAGAATATTGAATTTTGATTTGCTTTGCCACAATCTCCCTTTTACATCATTCTCTGATATTGTATGTTTACACCAAAACTAAACTCCGACTAAATAATATGAAACAGGCTTTCTAGATAAACTCATATTCGTAAGTGTCCGATACTTCAACAAATTCCCTTTGCAAAAGGTAAAACCCATGTTATAGTTTATTTTCGGCCGTGTTTTCATCCAACGTGTTCGACTAGTGCCTTATTCCAACCTTTTTGGTGGTCAATAGGTATAAAAAGGTGTTTTCACACATTCCAAACCTTTTACCTGATTCGTTTAATATTATTGTGTTTCCTAGAAAACACGTATTCGCAATTAATCAGTGAAAAGCTTGTACGAGAAAGGGTTTTTCGTAACGTTACGAGTATTTTACAATAAAACAGATTGTAGAGGTAGTGTATTTTTCATTATGCGAGTCACAAGACGCAAGTAAATCCTGAGACAATATAATATTATATACTAGCTTTTGCCCGTGACTTCGTCCACGTAAACGTATTCTTTACGATGTCTGATGTCGGTCAGGCAATCATCGTTGTGAACCAATCAGTTAAGATCTCTAGTTACTAAAAAATAATATTTAAATTTAAAAAAATCACTCTAAAGAAAAAAAATACCTATTTATTATTCATTTCCATCTTAAATTCGTTATATTTTCTATCTATAAAATTTGTTAATTTCACAACTTCTAATAGGTCTCAATTCAATGATAATTATGAAAAACAGTCCTGCCGCAAGTCGATTCCTGCAGATCCAATGGGTAGGTAAGGAATAAAAGTATACTGTATTATTATTTTTTTAAACATAAATAACTCAAAATATGTATTTTTATTACAAAATGACACACTAAACTTTTATCTTAAACTATATTTATCTTAAACTATATATATAAGCATAATATCAATTTCTACATTTCTAACTTCAAAAATGACTAATTTTCATTCAAACTTTCAACCTTCCTATTTTACCCTCTTAGAAAATGAGCTTGTTTTAAATAGTGATACAGTAAACTTTTTTTAACCATTAGCTCATACGAGTACGTAATTTTTTACATTTCTAACTTTAAAATTGAGTACTTTTCATACAAACTTTCACCCCCTATTTTACCCCCTTAGAAAACGATTATGTTGAAAATAGTGATACATTAAACTTTTTTTTTGAACCGTTTTACATTTTTAAATTAAAAAAATGACCTAGTTTCATACAAACTTTCAATCCTCATTTCAACCCCTTAGGGGATGAATTTTCAAAAATCCCTTCTTAGTGCACACGTACGGCATTCAAGACACGTTTGTGCAAAATTTCATGCTTAGACCCTGCGGTTTCAGCTGTGCGTTGATCGATCAGTCTCTATCTATCTATGTCAGCCAGTCAGTTTCTTCTTTTATATATATAGATAACGGAGTGAGGGTAGATGGACAATAATAATAATTAAAATCCCAATTCTGATGTCGCAGAGGGATAGGAAGAGAGCCTGGAAAGGCTGAGTGGGATACGGCCTTAGAATGTTTGTTTGTTTGTTTATAAAGCTTTATTGTGCACAAAACAGAAACAGATATAAAACAGAAAATTAAACATACAACGGCGGACTTATCCCATATAGGGATCTCTTCCAGTCAACCGGCCAGTAATTGAGAGGAATGTTTAACTAATAATATGAGTTTGGGGCAGAAGTAGAATGTACCAGTGTACATTCTAAGTTTTTTCTTTTCTCCCAGACCAGCATGGAAGCATTTTGTAGAACACGAATTTCAATGTGTAAGTACTTACATCTTTTCCTTATATACAACTTGTTCCCACAAAGGCATCCAATTCAAGTAGATAAAACAAAGCTCGGGCTTGAATATTATGTGTGAACTAAACACGTGCAAAACGTACGTAAAGAAAACGTAAGTAGCTACTAAACCTTTAAATACTTCCAAACAATAAACAATCTGTTTTGCCGTTGTTTTGTTGGAACAATAGGGTCTTATCGTTCATATAGGAGACAAGGGCTGAAATGTGTGAGGTTACTGTCCGATAGGGCGAGTTATGTTTTTGCAAAGTAAGTGGCAATATATCTTTAGTGCCCGCGTAAACGAAAAAAATGTTTATGAAGCTCTGAAATTGTTGGCAAATCGATTGCAGACATTCTTACGGTTGCTACATTGTCGGTTCGGCAGTTTTCGGCGAACAACGAAGCCGACCCGAAGCAATTATATCGGCTTTTACCCGAACATTCTTTTTTAAATTAAATATATACAGACAAATCACACTGATTGAGCTAGCCCCAGAGTAAGTTATTTTAAACTTGTGTAATCTGATACAATCAACGATACTATATTTTTATAATAAATACATATATAAATGCCCAAGACCAATTTGAAAAAGGCCAAGAAATAGCAAACGAGGAAGAACCTCCGGATTAGCGGAAATTTATCTATGTACATATATTCTATATTTCCGTCGAAAACTAATCATATGCCTGGATATATGTAATTTTTTTTTAAATTACACAATACTGCCGGAATCTGACATGTCATTTTAAAATAAAAGCTAAGGTGAGGCGACTTTTTACATCGTGGTACTTGTGCTACGAAATGTTTGTTCGTAGAATACAATCATGCGTTTTGTACCACTACGTGCTACAAGCTACGAAGTAAAATCAATATTGTAGCCATCTTCGAGTCACTGACAGCAATGTTTGAAATAGAGCCAATTAGAAAACAAATGTATTTTCTAGAGTTTTCAGTAATAATACGATTGGAACATCATCATCACCATCGTCAGCTTTCAGGGACCCACTGCTGGGCATAAGCCTCCTTCTGTCTGCTTGTAACATATTATATGGTAATATTACTATCATCATATCAGCCGTAAAAAGTCCACTGCTGGATATAGGCCTCCCCAAGAATTTCCAAAACGACCGGTTGGAAGCGGCCTGCATCCAGCATTTTTCTGCAACTTTCCTGCTCAGGTCATCCGACCACCTAGTAAGTGAGTGTCCGACGATGCGCTTGTCGGTACGTGGCCGCCATTCGAGAACCCTTCTGCCCCACTGGCCATCGGTTCTTTCCGCTACGTGTCTCGCTCCCTGCCACTTCAATGAGCTAATTCCTGGCTATGTCACTGATCTTCATTCTCTTACGAATCTCCTCATTTATGTCACTTAATTAATCAATTACCAAGCCCTGTTTAGAAAATTATCTATAATAAAATGATTCTACTCGTAAGAATACTATAAAAATATGATATTAAGAAAACAGAGGACGTATGGGCATTGTCTTCGCCTAATGTTACTCAATAGCCAGCTTAATAAGATAATATTTCACGACTTCCCGCTTAAAATCTTTATCGCAGATGGTTACAAAAAGATCACGGGTCACGTCCGTCCATTGAGTGTGCACTTCGGTTCATTCATCTTTCAAAAGATAGCATTTCTCCTGCAGAGTTGTGAACGTGATATTTTGTACTTTTTTGTCGTTCTATTTTTCTGGCAAGAATCTTCATAAAGTCGACAGCTATATACAACGTGTAAGAAAAAGGGGGTATCAACCCGAAAGGGAGTAAACGTACTAATCAATGTGAAAAATCACAACAAAAAATCTGCAGCTCCATACAAAATTAAATACCCACCGTGCCAAAATGTATGGAGCTGCTGCTTTTTTTTCGCGATTTCAGGAAAGGTCCCATAGTAGAAATTATTCACATTGGTTAGTGCGTTAACTCCCTCCCTCGTTATCGTGTGTGCGTGTGTGTCTGTGTTTGTGTATATTAGTAGTGAATGATCGAGCTTCCCGCAAAAGCATCTTGCATTAGAGAGTTGTGATCTTTATACAGGGTGGGCAAATAAGAGGTATACATTTTATTTTTTTACATTTTATTAAAAACTAATAATTTTATATATAGTATTTACGACATGCAAATATTTATGGAAAATAATGTCAGATAAATGTCCACCTCTAGCAGCTAGCAGCAAGCAGATGTAAACCCATTTCATTGCGTTTTTCATTACATTTTCACACATTTCCTGTGTTATTTCAGTGACTGTGTCTCTGATATTTTATTTTAATTATTGAAGGTTCATTCACCAATAGACACGTCCTTTCAGATATGTTCAGACAGATATACAATGCCATGCTGCTCAAATTTATTAATATAACGAGGTATTGTTAGCCGTGAAGGTAACTGATTTCTACTGAAATTGGCTAAAGTTTTCTTAGTTTCCGCAATACATGATTGGGCTGAGTAAAATCTTTTTAAAATAAAATAGTCAGTAAAACGTTCCATAACATATTTGCCATATCTACACAACATTCAGTCTTTCATTGTTATTTCGGTTTTGTTCTTTTGTAACCATAGTTTCAGGGGTCAATAAGCACGATCAAAATCCGCGATAATGTTATCCGAGAGAGTGGCCTAGTTACCTGTAGCATAGGTTCCTCTAGGAACCTATTTCAGGAACTAGCCGCTTCATAAATGTAACAACATTTATATGTTCCTTGGGGAAAGTTGTTCAGTATAATGGACTAAATTCACCCTTGAAATAGTTTCAGTATATTTCGTTACTATATAATGTTAATATAGGAAAAATGTGAAATAAAGTTTGTGTTGTATGACGTAACAGTATTACGTTTACAAAGCATTACGTTAAGGAAAGAAGAATAGCTACCCCGCTGAGCTACGATATAAGGATCCTGCAGTTTTTAGGGCTCCGTAGCCAAATGGCAAAAAACGGATTCGTCATGTCTCGGAAAAAGTGGCTATGACATAGTGTATGTCACAGCACCTTTTTCCGAAACTATAAGAACTATACTGTTAAAACTTGGTAAGTAGATGTATTCTGTGAACCACATTAAGATTTTCATACAAAAATAGAAAAAAAACAATAAATTTTGGGGGTTCCCCATACTTAGAACTAAAACTCAATTTTTTTTTTCATCAAACCCATACGTGTGGGTTATCTATGGATAGGTCTTCAAAAATGATATTGAGGTTGCTAATATTATTTTTTTCTAAACTGAATATTTTGTGCGAAAGGCACTTCTAAAGTGGTAAAATTGAATCTACAGTGTAACCATTTCGACTCGATAAGAAGAAGAAGAAGTGGTAAAATGTTGGTCCCCTCCCGTAACTTCTAAAATAAGAGAATGATAAAACTAAAAAATATGTGATGTAACTACATTGTTTTGGATAAAAGTACTTATTGTTAGGAGACTAGCGCCATCTGCGTGTGATCTCCACAAACACGGGCAAGATTATCGATTCATCGATATTCCGGCTGTGGAGCGCGGATTGTCTTTGCCCAGTCTCGACTGACGTCATTGTTAATGACAGGTTCGCTGGTCCCGTCGCGTGAAGGCCATGCGGCATATTTTGTACTTGTTATAATATATTGCGAATATTTCGTGAAGAATTGTCGCTAATTGTTGTTTGTTTGTGTGCCCAATTTGTTTGGAACGGCGTGGAGCCGGAAATTGTTTGTAGTACGGACAAGAACAGTGATTTGTGTCAAATGTGAAACGCGTGACATGGCGTCATTATAAATTGTTGGTTTTTACCTATTTCCCGTGTGGAACGGAAGTATTTGTAAATTGACTATAAAAGGAACTGATTTTGATGGCGTGGATGCCCATAAATATATAAACAGTGATAAATGTTTGAATCGGAGCGAAGGACATTCCATGTTACGTTCCGCTGTTAGGTTATGTTAATAATATTGAACTGTCAAAAGAAATTTGTGGTGCTGTGGTGAAGTGGTGTTATAAATACGACGTATTCGTTTGGGGCGACATACATGAGCTCATGGGTAGGTTCGCTTAGGGACCCCATTTTCTTCACCACTGACTTGGGACCCGTGTTGGGACCTAAGGCCGTCGCCAGCCCTGAGGAGGACTTCGGGCTCGACGCGAAGGCCAGGCGAGGCTGCCTGAAGACTGCATGGATGCGGTAAGCTTTATCTTTAATTGTTTCTCATTTGTAATTAGTTTAATTACTTTTAATTAGATTTAATTTTAATTTATAATTAGGTTAGGAGGTTCCCTGGACCTTATCTAGGGTGGTAGCAGACTGCGTAGGTTTGTTTGTGTGTTTGTTTGTTGCCGGTGGGATTGCCGGACTCGTACCAAGAGCGAAGTTAGTAACATTTCTTGGTAGCAGAACGTAATCTTAGCTATCTGCGCCAACAACATTACCATGCAAACTTCCACCGAAAATTGGTTTGAACGAGATCTAGTAAGTACTTAGTTTCTTTTTTAATACGTCGTAAATCGTAAACCGCAATTTACCTTTTATTCAATCAACTCAAATATAAAAAAAAAATTACTTTCATGGAACATATTATAATACTTATGCATAAACCGTAAACCATTATCATAATGTTTACTTATCAATAACTTAATTTAAAAAAAATACACTATTATTAAAACATCGATCAAAGAACTACAAGAACTTTTATATTATGTTACTTGCCGCTACGGAACCCTTCATGGGCGAGTCCGACTCGCACTTGGCCGCTTTTTTCGTAATGGCCAATACATAAAACTGTATCATACCCGACGCTTTGAACAGTTAGATAAAAATCTTTAATTTGTCATGTATTTTTATACAGTTTTCGGCACAAATTAAGTAAAAAGTAAAATTAAAAAGTAAAAAAAGACACATAATGTAACTTTATTCCTCTGTTCAAATTGTTGAAATCGACCAACGGGAAGAACCCTCCTAAATAGTACCTCTACTAACTTGTCAATATTTACAGAAACCACCTAATTTTAGAGCCAGCTAAGTCAATGACACTCATTTACGTTCTCCAAGACGCATTTGGCTAAATACGAACCAAAAAAGTATAAGCTAGCCTGACAGCTGGCTAAACCTAGCGTTTGGCCTTGGCTCCAACTACCATAAAAACGTGATTGTGTATGTGTATAATGCCAAATTTCCCAGCTTTGCCCGGATTTGCACAAGTCTTGCAGATTCACAATGAAAACTTGTGTCTAAATCGGATTAGTGGAGTCCGTGCTCCGTCAAGACAACAATGGTAGACTTTTGCGGGACGAATAATAAACAGTTAGGATCTCGTGTGACGTAAATGATTCATGACATCGTTAGTCGGTACTAATATTTTTATTGTATACAACGTGTAACGAAAAGGGAGTATCAACCCAAAACGTAAACGTGATTATCAATGTGAACAACCTTGGTATGTATTTACAATGGTACTATCCCTAAAATCGCAAAAAAAAATCTACAGCTCCACGCAAAATTAAATACTTACCGTGCCAAAATGTATGTAGCTGCAGATTTATTTTTCTTTAGTATCGAGATGCTATATAGGTATGTACGTCACATAGAGATAACAACAAAGTTCATAATAATGTATTACACATTATCAAAGTTACAACAGAGTATATAAATAAGGAAGCACCAAGATTGAAAGTTAACTCACATTTTATTTTTACGAGCTTTTGCCCTGCGGACGTTTTTGCAAGATTGAAAAATGTTAATATTTAAGAGATTACAAACAACATGATTTATGATTAGACGTAACATTTTGCTACGAAAACCAAGTTGGACTTGGAAAGTAGTTTAAGTGGTAAGAAACTTTGTCCAATAATTAAATTCTTTATTTTATATAGGAGTTATATATGGAGACTCTTGGCGCGCGAAAAATACTCAAAATTATTTTTTCAGTCAACTGCAGACAAATAGTCAGCTGTTCTGGGTATGTTGTGCATGTCTTTATAGTTGGCATGCACTGAAAGAGGCCTATTCCCATCAGTGGATATAGAAGGCTGCCAATGATGATGATAATGATGGTTTCATATAGGCTAATTTTAAGTACAACATACAATTTAAGATAGTACTAAATTAAATTAACGAAAACTGTAATAACAAAATAATAAAAAAAAACTGACTCAACTTCTGATCTTCTTCATCCGTTTTACTTCACCAAAACTCCTTCCTGAATATGTACTTGATTTATTGACAAAAACATCAAAATCACTACACATCGTGTTAATGAAAGAACGCAAAACCTCTCAGATGGTACCTCAGCCCATGTAACTGAACAACTTTTGTTCAACAACTGAGGTATCATCTGAGAGGTTTTGCGGTCTTTCATTAACACGATGTATGTGTGCATAAAATATTTTGGAGTTCCCTCAATTCCTCGAGGATTCCATCATCAAATCTTTAGCTGGTGACAATGGAACCGATTTTCTTGTATATATACGCTTTCAAACAAAATAAAATTTTCTAAATCAGTTCAAAAACAGAGAAGTTATCGGAAAACATATATATACATTCTTATTTGAAAGCACCTTTTTAGGGTTCCCAAAGGGTGCAAACGGGACTCTATTACTGAGACTCCGCTGTCTGCTCGTCTGTCCGTCTGTCACAGGGCTCTATCTCTTAAACCGTAATAGCTACCTAGACACTTGAAATTTTCACCGATTATGTATTACTGTAGCCGCTATAAAAACAAATACTAAAATAAAATAAACGGGCAAGTGCGAGTCGGACTCGAACATGAAGGGTTCCGTACCACCGTACAATGTTTTAAAACGCTGAAGAAACACGTTTCTTGTATGGGTCGTCATACAAGAAACGTGTTTCTTTAATTTTTAACTTTATTTTATTTATAGTATTTGTTGTTATTGTGGTCATAGAAATACATAATTGGTGAAAATTTCAAGTATCTAGTTAATGCCATCATAAAGATAAAGTTAAAAACGCTGAAAAAAACACGTTTCTTGTATGACGTCCCCCTTTAATTTTTTACTATTTTTTATTTTTAGTATTTGTTGTTATAGCGGCCACAGTAATACATAATCGGTGAAAATTTCAAGTGTGTAGCTATTACGGTTCAAGAGATAGAGCCCTGTGACAGACGGACAGACGGACAGACAGATGGACAGACAGATGGACAGACAGACGGACAGACAGCGGAGTCACAGTAATAGGGTCCCGTTTGCACCCATTGGGTAAGAAACCCTAAAAAAAGGTAAAAATAAAAAGGGGTCGTCATACAAACGTGTTTTTCAGCGTTTTTAACTAGATCTTTATAATTGCACTAGCTTTTTCCCGCGGCTTCGCTCGCGTATCCCACGGGAACATTACTTTTTTCCGGGATGAAAGGTACCCTATGTTACGTCTAGTACCTCCCAGGATATGTGTACAAAGTTTCATGATGATTCGTCAAGTAGTTTTTGCGTGAAAAGGTAACAAACATCCACGCTTTCACATTTATAATATTAGTAAGGATTAACTAGATACTTCAAATTTTCACCGATTTTGTATTACCAGGCCTGTGTCACTCCCCGTTTAGGTACCGAAAATGTACCTACATTATTACTATGCGCGCAGGCGGCCCCTCCGGGTGATAAATTCAGTTATACGAATCGTTTGTGCAGGGTATTAGGAATGAAATTGACTTGTAATGGATGTCTACGTATCTAAACGAAAAGGTGCTGAGTTCTGACGTGAGCTAAATTAAACCATATCGTTAGCCACATTGAGTAAATATTTCTTTGAATTTCTTTGCTGAGTGAGACTTCTGTACGTTAGTATTAGGATTTATTCTGTGGTATTACTATGGCCGCTATAACAAAAAATACTAAAAATAAGATAAAGTTAAAAATTAAAGGGGGTTCGACATACAAGAAACGTGTATCTTCAGCGTTTTAAAACATTGTACGGAGGTACGGAACCCTTCATGTACGAGTCCGACTCGCACCTGCCCGTTTTTTTGAAGCTTAAAAAAGGATTGATATTAACTTACTTGTTTGGGGTTTATTCAACCCACAATTTTAAATGTTAAATACTTGTTTAGGAAAATATGTCACAGGAGAGACAACTTCAGGCGATTGACCTGACATCGTCTTTCAAGAAAATGGAATTTACTCCAGAAAGAGCTTCAATATTCATAAAATAAATGATACCAAGTAGTATCAAGTTGTTAGTTGAGTGATGTATGTTCCACATAAAAAAACCGGCCAAGCGCGAGTCGGACTCGCGCACCAAGGGTTCCGTACAAACCTGTAGGTATATAAGTAAGTTTCATATTATTAAAAATATTTTTAGTATATGATGTAACTAAAAATGTATGCTTTTCGCAATTTTTCCTTTATCTGTGCTATAAAATGTTGCTTAGTACCAAATTTCAAGATTCTGAGTTCACGGAAAGTACCCTGTAGGTTTTGATTCCCTTGCGAGTGTCAAAAATTTGCGGCATATACGGCTGTATCTTTCGATTGCGTTGGCTTAGAAGTTTGATTTTTCACAGCTCCAAGGAACAGTAGACTTGAGTCATCATCATGATCAGGTCTTTTTTAGTCTCCACTGCAGGAGCACGACCCTCTCTGTACTACCAGAGCCATATGCCAGAGCAGTCAGAGGACTTGGCCTAAACTCTCCACGCTGGCCAGACGGGTTGAAGAGGTCTCATTGGTGTTTATTAGCTTTGTTTAGCTTGTGTTTACTAAGTCGCCTTTTACGTCATCTACGGGAAGACTTGGAGTGGTCCTATTCTACTCTGCCGGGAACCACACGGCTTAGACTTGAGTATTTGATATGAATTTCAGCTTGATACCTCTACGCGTTCCTGAGAAATAGGATCTTGACAGACAGACAGACGGACAACAAAGTGGTCCTGAAAGAGTTTCGTTTTTTCCTTTTCGGGTATGGAACCCTAAAACATATTATGTAAGTACATTCGAATTGAGAAGCTCCTCGTTTTTTGAAGTCGCTTAAATAGCACTTTCATTCCATTTAATGTTTCGTCGATACGAATATTAATTGTTCCAAAGGAGTTAAATTGTTAATTTCTATTAATTATTATCTGAGAACAAGTATGAATAAAATATTTGCATCTGTTACGGATATTTCGCTGTTTACTGCTACATTATTCTGAAAAGCTTAGCTGGTGGAACCTTTAATATTAATGCAAATCAAAACCGGAAGCAAATATACTTTCGCCATTTTCTCAAGTCGTGACTTCCGCATTATACTTTCTGCTCGTTCTTTTTAATAAATATTCATAACTTTGATATTTTTTTAAGACAATGTTAACCATATTCAATAATATAATTAACATCTTATTAAAATATGTTTTGTCTCTATCACTCTTTTCTATATTTGCCAAAGTAAGTATAAGACAAAACATATTTGAACTAAGATAGGTTTTTCTGTCTTCTGTCGCTAAAGTAACTGAACTGTCGGTCTAGCGTTCTCCGAGATTTTGTTTATTGGAATTCAGTCTCATCAATCTTAGGTATCGTTGAGTTAGTATCCCATAATACAAGTTTGAAACTTATTTTGGGGCTAGCTCAATCAGTGTGACTTGTGCCTATAAACGTTTTTAGGTAACATCAAATGATCTTAAGATCTTTTTAATTTTCTGTTCATGCTATATAAATATGTAAAAGACATCTTTTCGGCTTGCTTTTTAGGAGCAAATAAAAAAATATAATTATTCTGCGACTTTTTCACCCACGAAATCCCAGGAAATAATTATACCAAAGTCGCTTAACAATTTTTAATATTATTCCTAACCCTGCGATAGACTCTACGATTTGCGTTTGCGGCTTTCTTGTGACGTAAGTATAAAAAATACGTAGTGCAGTAGGTATATCTATCTATATTTAATTTAGAAATTCTGGGCGAGGTGGAAAATAAATCAAAATAGTGGTGAGTTGCTAGCCGCATAGCCAATAATAACATTTTCGGTGTTTTTGCAGAGTATAATAATTCAACCCCTTATTTGTTTTGTGAATATATGTATGAGTCAAAGTCACGAGCTCACTTGAATATACCGCAAATAAAATCGGATATTGACCTGTGAACAAAAGTGGATTGAAATTGTCCTAGACAATAATAATTTACGATTAGTTCATATTAAGGCTGATAGCACAATGGTTGATAACGACATATTGATAAAATATTTGTCTGCGTCAACTTTCATTTGAAAAGTTTCCACTCAGAAAACTTTTCTCAAAAATACAACACGAAATTTTAAGCTCCAAATAAATATCTAAAAAAAAATTCATGACGATGCACGAGAACTTACTCGAAAAGTTTCGTAAGAGAGAAAATGCTTTGTGAAAGTTACGAGGATATTAGATTTTAGGGTTCCGTACAAAAAATGAAAAAACGGAACCCTTATAGGATCACTCGTGCGTCTGTCTGTCCGTCCGTCTGTCACAGCCAATTTGCTCCGAATCTACTGGACCAAATCAGGTGAAATTTGGTAGGATGGTGTAATCCTATAACCCAAATACATATGTGCAAAGTAAATAAATATTTTTAACTACTGTTTACAGTTTATAATGAGAACGTTAAGCTTTACTACGCACATTTGCCAAAAGTGGCCGTTTTCAAAAGCTTAACGTTCTCACTTTAAACTGTAAACATTAGTTCATAAAATACTTTGAAGGGTTATCTAGGAATTGATAGTAGCAAAATTTTAAATTGTGTCTCCGTTTTTTTTAAATGATTTATTTGAAATGGGGGCAGCACTGGACCCCGGAAAATTCAGGTACGGCCTTAATTTCACGACAGTAATTTTTCCTTTTAAACAAATCAAGAGGCCAATAGTTTTTATTCATTCGAAAGGCTCATACAGTTATTGGTTCCTATTGCAAGCTTAATAACTTGAAAAATCTGATACACTGGAATCAACCCCTATATGGATTCGGATACTTGGCACTTTAATCTACACTAATATTATAAAGAGGAAAGATTTGTACCTATTTTTGTATGTTTGTATGTTTGTAATGAATAGGTCCGATTTAAAAAAAAAAAACACCATTGGAAAGCTACACTATCCCTGAGTGACATAGGCTATGTGTGTACCACGGGCGAAGCCGGGGTGGACTGCTAGTAACTAATAATAAGACATCAATATGAACACAGGATTACATTTTTAAGGAAATCTCCCCGCGACTGATAGTCGCCGCTGGTGACAAGAAGGCCGGCTGCTCCAGCGATAGAACACAGCCAGTGTTCTTGCCACCATGCCGCATGGACAAAGCGATTTTTTATTTATTTAGTTTAATGAGGTATATTTATTATTATAGTTTAATATGATTGAAACTAGTGAATAAGTCACAGATATATATACACATAGATGACGTACATGCACCTACTTCGCGTGCTCTATTACTTGTATCATCATCATCATCATCAACAGGTCTTTTTAGTCTCCACTGCAGGAACACGACCCTCTCTGTACTACCAGAGCCATATATATATGCCACAGCAACAGTCAGAGGATTTGTCCTGCACATTCACGCTGGCCAGACGGATTGGAGAGGTCTCATTGATGTTTATGAGCTTTATTTAGCTTGTGTTTTTTACGACATCCACAGGAAGACTTGGAGTAGTCCTATTCTACTCTGCCGGGAACCACACGGCTATTATATTATGCGTAAATTTATTGCTAAAAAGTCGGCACGCTTCATTTTCGTACAAATCGTGATACTTACGTCATCTATGTATGTACGTACATCTATATCTATGGAATAAACCTATTCATACGAACACATCATATGTTCTATTGTAATAAAATACGTCATACAGTTACTTCAGTTAATTTGGTAAAAGCAGGTATGAACCAATATAGTTCAATTAGGCTAACAGGTGTGCCAAACAAGTAATGGGTCGATATTAACTTTATAGTGCCGTGACAACGTTATTACTTATTAGTATTAACGACTCTATTTAACAGATTATGAGGTTTGCTCGTGCAAGTGCATTGACCTATGTAGATACTAGACGAAGGAAGAATGGTAGAAAAAAAGAATAATAAAAAAATAAAAAATAATAATAATATTATTATCAAGTGCTTTACTGATATGCAGGATAACTTTCTAACCACCAGCAAAATTTTTGTAGCAAGCTCAGTCCATGAGACTGAACTACTTGCTAAACGAAACGAAACGAAACGAAACAAAACAAAACAAAATAAAATAACATTTTGGCGATGGTAAAATATAAACTCGGTAAATATAAGGTGGTCTTGTCTTGACATCTTACCTTTTGCCTTGTGTAATAACTCAACTTAAATACAAACAAACCACTACTTGTTAGTAAGTTGTTGTTTGCTAAAAGTAAGTAGTCGTTTTCTCTACCCGTCAACTAAAGCCAAGCATTTGCCCAGAAGACACGCTTGTTACCCGAGATTCATGGGCCATAAAAAGGGCAGTAATCGTACTCATAAATTTACATTACCGAGCATTTGCAAGCCGGCATTTAGTCCATGATTATTAACCTTTTCGGCCATTTTATTAGACCCCGGTTATTCCTGGTTGTGTAGTGATTTGTTGCGTCAGGTTTTCCCCTTTAGCCACCCACCCCAGTGTTGGCCAATTTTAAGTGTCAATGGGCTGCCCGCCCACATCCTAATGATCGGTGACCGATTTTTTGTAGGAGAAAAATAGAACGTACTGATTGCAATAGTGCAACGCAGATATCCCTACAAAAAGTTGGTCAGAAATTCCTACAAAAAAAAACCGGCCGACTATCGGTCCTACAAAAAGTCTGACGTGGGCTTATGAAATTCATGTTTTAGGGTAAACATGAATTTCATAAGCTTATTGACAAAATTTATTGCATTCAGTCCATAATATTAAACAGATTGCCCATAGAGCAATTATCATTTCTTTTTATATAGATTTTTCGTACTATTGCGCCATTAAGTACATATTATTTATAGGTATTGTAAAGCTTGTATATTTCCAGATATATTAAGCTATGACGGATGGACTGACAGACTGAGCGGCACCATAAGGGTACCCGTTTTACCATTTCGGTACGGAACCCTAAAAAAGTAAGACAATAGGAATGGAATCAATAAAATCGCACTGCAAAATCTCTACTTTTAAACAAAAGAAATAGATAAGTATCTACGTACTGTAAAGTACACAAAATCCAGACGAAATTTACGAGAACTTACCGCTCGTGTTTACTCAGGTAATCGCGTTCGTAAGATAAATCATAGTTTTGACGCACGGTGAGTTCAAAATAGAAGAAGACAAGTACTGTGTGTAGCTAAGAATAGGAAATAATAAATATTACCCACTAACTTGAAATTACAAACATCCGTCTTATTACAAGACGTGGTCAAACATTGTATTACTTGGATTAAGCCTTTATTCCATATACTCTCGTAGACAGATGAATGGGATAAATATTCCTTATCCTAGGATAAATCTACCCAAAACCAAGTATGCACCGTGAAATGGACATACCCGTAATAAATCGAACCACAGTCTATACTTGATCAATATAGTATAATGAAAATAACAGCCAAAAAACAAAAAAATATCCATTTCCATAGAAAAGTGTGCAGCCGCCCGGGCGATTTGTATCGGAATGTTGTCTTTTTTTTTGGTTTTTGTCCGTTATTTTAATTTCATTATACTTAAGTGATCTAGTATATAGCTCATGGTCCGATTTATTACGGGTATGTCCCTTCCACATTGTATAGTTATTAAGGTGATTTTCTTTTAAGAACTTTGGGCGGTAAGTACATACTTCTTTTTATTTTATACTAACACCACGTGCAACAATGCAACAAGTTAATGCGGCATAAAATAGATACATGATACTCGTACTTTTTATAACAAGTTATTTCTTTTCTCTCAGACCAGCAAGGAAAAAACCAGGCAAATGCGCAAAAGGCGGCCTTATCGCTAAGCAATTTTATCCAGGCAACCTCGCTCAAATAGAAAAAGTGATGGGAAATTAGGTTTAAACTATATACTTTTATATTAATAAAAGACAGATAATTGTTCGGTTTCCTCTTTTTTGGGTTCCGTACAAAATATGAAAAAACGGAACCCTTATAGGATCACTCGTGCGTCTGTCTGTCCGTCCGTCTGTCGGTGAAATTTGGTAGAATGTTGTAATCATATGACCCAAACACATATGTGCAAAGTAAATAAATATTTTTTTTTTAAATAAGGGTCGTTTTTTTGGGACAAATTAGGAAACTAAAAAAAAAAGTTTTACAAACCTTACTGTGTCACATATCAAATGAAAGGGATCGTTATGAGGATCTCAAATATATTGTTGTTATAATTATAAAATAAATAGTTTTGATTTTATTCATGAAAGAAGACGAAAATTGACCATTCCCCCCCCCCCCTGATCTCCGAAACTACTGAGCCTAAAATTTTGAAAAAAAATACAAAATATAGTTCATTGCTTGTAGATTACAGGAAAACCTATAAGAATTCAATCAATTGTACGGAACCCTCTCCACGCGAGTTTAGCTCGCACTTGGCCGGTTTATTTAAAACTTCTAGAGTGGTCAGATAAGGGGTTAAATATAAATTGAAACCGACTGAGCCACATTCGCGTTGCCGATGATGTCGTCATATATGCGGAAAACATGGAGGACCTAGAGCTTATGGTGAGGGATCTAGAGGTTATGGTGAGGGACACAACGTCAGCAAAAGTTGGTCTTCGTATAAATATCACAAAGACCAAGTTTTTGTGCGAGGATCCATCGGTAAACCACATCAAACGAGTCGCTAGGTAAAAATTTTCGGTGTAAGTAATGTCATGTTGAAAATGTAATTCTATTATCCATTTCGGGACCCCCCGAAGAGGATAATAGAATTATAATTATTATAATCAAACAAAACACGCAGAAAAGGGTCTAACAACTTAAAGGCTCGCGAATAATTTGAGGGTATCCATTGCCTGATGATGTTCCTACTATATCGTTTATTACAATAATGTAATCCTCATTTTGTGCGGATTTTCTGCTGTTTTCATTTAAATTCCACAGGCCGTGGGCTGGCTGCATTTACCAATGATACTCAAAGTACCGTGATGTGAGGTTTGTAAGTTCTAAGTAAAAAAGTAATTTTTAAATCGACATTGTACGCCGGTTTTATGTAGATACTCGTACAATACAACTTCAAGAGAAGATAACTGTAAAAAAGCAATAAGTATTGATATTAACTTACCTGTTTGAGGTTTATTCAACTCGCAATTTTAGATTTTAGATATATTTTTAGGAAAATATATATCAAAAGAGACAACTTCAGGCCATTGACCTGAAATCGTCGTTCAAGAAAATGGAATTTATTCTAGGAATAGCTCTTACTTATACGGATAATGGTCACTGAATGGTATCCTAGAAATGGGAAACGTAGTGTAGGACTTCCGACGGATAGGTGGGTTGATGATAACTAATTTTAAGTTTTTAGTTTGTTAGTTGACGTCTTTGGAGAAAACGTGCAGTGCAGTTTGTTGCCGCTTCTTCTGCACTTGCGCCTAGGAAGCGGCGTAAACTTAGCTTTAAGTAACGATTTGACGTCAACATTTGTGCAAAACAAAACAAAGTGACTATTATTAAGAGATATTATAAATATCCTATGATAATAAAGATATTTTGAATTGAATTGAATTGAATTGATGACATCAGGCAGGTTGCTGCGAGGAACTGGATTGCGATGGCCAGTGATAGAGCAGGATGGCGCAGACAAAAGGAGGCTTATGCCCAGCGGTGGGTACTTGAGGGCTGTTGATGATGATGATACGGAAAAAATAAATAATACCAAGTAGTATCAAGTTGCTTGTAGAGTCTAGCTGCCAGCTTCGTCTTTTCAATAACGCTCATTTCAAACTGCAATGAATTGGACGCTGACGCGGGTACTCTACGTAATACGAAATCATTAATTGCGATTTCCATTAACACCATTTTTATAATAACATTTTTTTTATTCCGAGTGGTATCAAGTTCCTAATATAACAAATCCGACAGATCATAAAACTTACTTTCAAAAATACTGTACTTTCCGAATTACATCAAAAGTACGAAGTCCGAATATCAAAATATCTTTTTGTTAAAAGTCCGAATTTCTAAAACGTCTAGAAAGTCTGAATTGAAAAACCAATAAATGTAAAATACTTTCGTTTATCAGAAGTTCAATCGCTCGCTCACTGTTATGTTATGGTGAAATCCTTCTATAAAGTCAAATCTCGTTTAATTTCAATAACTGCAAACCAGCTACAAATCAAAAACCTAACCTACTGTCTGTCACAAGGTCTAAAGACAGAATGCCTCGCTGTCAAAAGATTTTGAGAGCCAGTTCTATGTGTCGCTCGCTCGCTTCGCTCGCTCTATCTAGGAAGCTAAATCATCACTTGCACTATATTTTTTCCTGGCCAGGCTAAAGATAATTTTTCAATGGAGCCTGTAGAGACAGTTATTTTCTTGGTCAGGCTGAAGCTAATTTTTCAATGGAGCATGTAGAGACAGTTATTTTCTTGGTCAGACTGAAGATAATTTTTCAATAGAGCCTGTAGAGACAGTTATTTTCTTGGTCAGACTGAAGATAATTTTTCAATGGAGCCTGTAGAGACAGTTATTTTCTTGGTCAGACTGAAGATAATTTTTCAATAGAGCCTGTAGAGACAGTCATTTTCTTGGTCAGACTGAAGTATATACTATATATAATAATAATTTGACTAATATAGGATTTTTAATTGACAATAAATAAAATAATAACTAAATTTTTTTTTCCAATTGAATTGATGTACCAATATCTGTTGCATGTCAGTGATGACTAAATGTGTGAGACTCTACATGACTTTTGTACCACCAAAATTGTACCACATTTTAAGCAATAAACTACATGTCATGTCATGAAGATAATTTTTCAATAGAGCCTGTAGAGACAGTTATTTTCTTGGTCAGACTGAAGATAATTTTTCAATAGAGCCTGTAGAGACAGTTATTTTCTTGGTCAGACTGAAGCTAATTTTTCAATGGAGCCTGTAGAGACAGTTATTTTCTTGGTCAGACTGAAGATAATTTTTCAATGGAGCCTGTAGAGACAGTTATTTTCTTGGTCAGGCTGAAGCTAATTTTTCAATGGAGCCTGTAGAGACAGTTATTTTCTTGGTCAGGCTGAAGCTAATTTTTCAATGGAGCCTGTAGAGACAGTTATTTTCTTGGTCAGGCTGAAGCTAATTTTTCAATGGAGCCTGTAGAGACAGTTATTTTCTTGGTCAGACTGAAGATAATTTTTCAATGGAGCCTGTAGAGACAGTTATTTTCTTGGTCAGACTGAAGATAATTTTTCAATGGAGCCTGTAGAGACAGTTATTTTCTTGGTCAGGCTGAAGATAATTTTTCAATGGAGCCTGTAGAGACAGTTATTTTCTTGGTCAGGCTGAAGATAATTTTTCAATGGAGCCTGTAGAGACAGTTATTTTCTTGGCCAGGCTGAAGATAACTTTTCAATGGAGCCTGTAGAGACAGTTATTTTCTTGGTCAGGCTGAAGATAATTTTTCAATGGAGCCTGTAAAGACAGTTATTTTCTTGGTCAGGCTGAAGCTAATTTTTCAATGGAGCCTGTAGAGACAGTTATTTTCTTGGTCAGACTGAAGATAATTTTTCAATGGAGCCTGTAGAGACAGTTATTTTCTTGGTCAGGCTGAAGATAATTTTTCAATGGAGCCTGTAGAGACAGTTATCCCCCATTTAATGGCACGTAAAGCTGCTGAACCCGTTTTTTATCGCTTCTTCTCATCGAGTGTTTTACTAACACTGATGACAAACTTTTCGAGCTTCCGTAATCTTTAAACTAGGTACCTTCTCTCGGTGACAGGTTAAGGCATCTGACGTAGCACAAAGACTGACATGTTATAACAACAGTGATTATTATATACTAGTGAAAGTGCAGGTTTCCTCTCGGAATCGAAAGCAAGTGGTGGCAGTGCAAATGGCCGTATATCGAACTTTTACCACAGAAGACAGTAAGAGTATTACATACTGAACGTAATCTCCTAAGGTACGCGCAATATGCGTCCCCGTTCCCCGTACCTCTCCCCGTTCTTGTGCCGCGTGACGCTGTGCACACGTCAATGCACAAATTCAAAAAATACACACCGTTCGCCTGCTCTCGCCCCCGACAAGGCGAGAACGGAGGAGAGGTGCGGGGAGGGGGACGGGGACGCATATTGCACGGGACCTTAGGAGATTCCGTTCTGTATATAATACGAGTACTCTTACTGTCTTTTGTGCTCTTACCTCACAGGCGCAGGGCCAGTGCCTAAACCGCTTGGACGGAAGCTTAAAAAAAATCGAAAATTAGGTACCTAATGTTAGTCGCCTACTAACACACAAGGAAAGAAGGATTTATTACCCCATACAATGCCAAAGCTATGCGACAAACAGGTATCTACCCTGAACTACATAAATCCTGTAAATTTGCAAGTGGCATCCGCCCTCGGACCAAACAGGAAGAAAGACGCCTCGCCGATGGAAACCGAATGTTAATTTTCGCGTACGCTGAATGTGCCGGTCCGTCCTTACCGGAAGAATATCCAATAATCCAGTGTGTCAAAGACCATAACGACAGTAGTGTTTTTGAAATATCTGGTTCAAACAAAAATCGATCGCGTTATGTCCCGTAACTTGCACACGCCTTCTTGCGCATTTGTTACACAACTGATTTGAATATAATCATAAATAATTTCTAAATTCATAATCGTTTGCGATATCTATTTTGGCTACAGACACTAACGTTCCAATTTTGCTTTCATCATTTATGGCTTTTTTGGGTTCCGTAGCCAAATGGCAAAAAACGGAACCCTTATAGATTCGTCATGTCTGTCTGTCCGCCCGTATGTCACAGCCACTTTTTTCCGAAACTATAAGAACTATACTGTTGAAACTTGGTAAGTAGATATATTCTGTGAACCGCATTAAGATTTTCACACAATAGAAAATAAAACAATAAATTTTGGGGGTTCCCCATACTTGAACTGACACTCAAATTTTGTTTTTTCATCAAACCCATACGTGTGGGATATCTATGGATAGGTCTTCAAAAATGATATTGAGATTTCTAATATATTTTTTTTCTAAACTGAATAGAGACACTTCCAAAGTGGTAAAATGTTGCTCCCACCCCCTGTAACTTCTAAAATAAGAGAATGATAAAACTAAAAAAAATATATGATGTACATTACCATGCAAACTTCCACCGAAAGTTGGTTTGAAACGTCATAAATCGTAAAATGCTACTTGGTGCTACGGAACCCTTCATGGGCGAGTCGGACTCGCACTTGGCTGCTTTTTTTTAAAACCAAGAACCTCGTTACTTTTTCTTTTAATTTTATACTGTAAACGGTAATTCAGGTGCCGCGATATCTATCCAAACATACAGTCTATAGTAGGATGTAACTACACAGTAAAGGTGGTATCTTGATTTAAAGTTGATTCGTAAACTTGACACAAGTTTTTGTTATTTTATTTTTCACCGAGCGCGCTCTGCCTCAACTTCTTTTTTTTTAGTCTTGGCATCCACCTTGAATTTATGAGAATGACATTTACAGCTGTAGTTCTACGAGTACTATGCAGTTAAACAATTTTAACTCGCGCTGTAGTAAGCTTATATTTCATTGTTACTCAAATTGTTTGTTGACTTAAATTTGCATTTATATTAAGTATTATGTAAATTTTTACTGACCACAATGGTTCTATACGTGTGGACGTAATGCTATTGCATTCTCTAGTTTTTTTCTAAAGGCTGACTTTTAGGAAAAACAGGAATCAACTTATTTATTTTCGATTTTTATTCAAAGCAGCTGTACGAGCCATGCTCGCACATTTCGGCTGCACGCGGCTACATACGATGTAGGTCGCATGTCAGCTGTATTAACATAACATTTTAAATCTAATTATAGCAATCAATGAGACACTATCGAGCAGCGATCGAGAAAGGACCCGTCACACCCAACTCTACAACATGTATCTCATCAACAATAAACCAGTTTCTGCGTGACGTGGTCTTGTGTCTCCATACAATCAACACCAACATCAAAACATTATCATCTCTTCGTGTATGGCGTAGGCCTAGGTGAAAACCGAAGCCGGCATCGTATGAAGCCGCGTGCAGCCGAAATGTGCGAGCAAGGCTCGTACAGCAGCAAAGAAATAAATCTAATTATGGACAGTGCAAACGTTCGTTGAAGAAAATGTATTCCAAATTAAATAAAGCAGACTATTCTTAAGGAAAACATGTATTTAATTTCAAAATTAATTAGATAGATATTTTTTTGCAACATAATTATCTTACCTATTAATAAAAGCTCTAAGATTTAATTGTTTATTCATTGTTTGTTCTTCTTCAAGATAATAGAATATTAAATAATAAGTCGTAAGTAATGAGAACTTGAACAAAAATTGTTCAAGTTCTTATTTATTATTTGATTCAAATATTATAATTGTGTATATGGATTTAAATTATCTGAAATAAAATAAAAAAAAATTATTTATTTATTTTATTACTTATTCATTCATCTTATATTGATAAAAATTTAATTTTAAACGTATTATATTATATCTACGAAATCGCGAACAAAACGCTAAAAGCAAATAAAGTACAGTGGGTAATATTATAACCCCAAACCCAAAAAATTTCAATCCCTTTTTTTATTTACGACGTCAGGGCTGCTAAATAAGTTTACCTTTTTTAGGGTTGCATACCCAAAGCTGGTATAATTTTCGTATAACAAGGTGATTATATAAAATAGTAATACGTATTATAAAGGCAAATTTAGGCAAATTTAGAGGTATGTTTGTGATTTTTTTCTATCGAGCCAAAAATGCACAATCGTGTTTTGGCTATTGTGGATGTCTGTAGAAAATCCTTAAAATTTTTATGTAAATTTTTTGAGGAATAAACTGTAGTACTTTAATAACAGTGATTTTTTAAAAACACGCACAGTTTTGCAAATTGTGAACCCACGTCACCTTAAGCGGGGCTCCCATACAACAAACGTGATTTTTTTTCCGTTTTTGCTCAATATCAACGGCAACAGGTCGACGCTTGTAATATTCACAGAATATTTAGTTGCATATTATATTGTAGATACGGAACCCTTTGTACGCGAGTTCGACTTGCACCTGGCCGGTTTTTTTATTCCATGTTTATTCAAAAGGATTTACGACGTCAGAGCTGCTAAATAAGTTTACCGTTTTGTTTATTTAATTTAAATTGAAAAATAACATAAGTATATCGAAATGGGATGAGCAAAAACCATTCGAAGATTCCTGTAATATAATTATGAAACTGAAGACTGTATGTATGTTAATAGATTACGAGTCTGTCTAAATCGTCGCGAACAAACTTTGGTAAATATTTTTTTCTTATAGTAGGTACCTATTATAATTGCATAATTATTTTTATAAATTAAAAGGTGGGAGTACGCATTGCTAGCGTTTTCGCTAAGTGTCCTCCGTATATCGGAAGGCACGTAAAGCCGTTGGTCCCAGCAGTCATCATTTTATGGCAGTCGTCAATCAAGCTACTCGTATGTCAGATGCCTGAAAGCTTGAAAAATCTGATACCAGTGTTGGCTACTTACACACGAAAAATAAAACAGTTACCTATATGTAAACTATATGTTAACTCCTTTCCCTCGTCACCTATATACTCTCTAGGGTTTTTATTTTATTTTATTTATTTAACTTTATTGCAAAAGTAAAAGGCGGACTTAAAGCCATAGGCTTTATCTACCAGTCAACCCACTGGTGATGCCGAGAAAAAGAAAATTTTAGAAGGGCTCGCTCTGAAATAAGTAATAAAAAAATATTCACGCAATTATTTCTCTTACATTTGCCTTTTCCTGTCCAATTATCCAAAATATTCCCAACCATCTCGTCTGGAAATACACAAGCGTCTGTTAGGCGGGTTTCAGAGTCCATTCAAGTGTAATTCTATCTCCTAAACATCCCGTCAACATCGCCATTTTCATACAATATCGAGTGGAAGGAAACTGGACACTGTAGTTATTACCTTCTGTAAATAGTTTAGTTGACGTGGTAACAGTCTGGCATGTTGGATGTTTGCGACTAAACTAATGTTGCGAAATTTAGACTAGAGAGAATCTGATATTATGCCTGAGGGAAAAGCCCATTTATGCCGTAGAATGGAAATAATTTGCGCACTGAACGGCCTGAATCAGATTGTTCTTGATGTGGGTATGTTTATAACTCACATCAAGAACTGTATAATTCTGGTTGTGTATAATTACACCATGAGAGGTAATCGCGGCGGCCTTATAACGCCGCGATTTAGCGAGTCCACGCTTTTAAACGGGATTTAGTCCCTTATGGCTTGTGGCTGGGTTAGGTCACCTCCAAAAGGGTTTCGAATGGCGACCACGTACTGGCAAGCGAAGCGCAGGATACTTACCCACAAGATCGCTGAAAAGCGCTGCATGCAAGCCGCTCTAGATCGTCGGTCATTTTAGAAATCCTTGGGAGAGGCCTATGTCCAGCAGTGGTGGTTATGCGGCTGAAATAATGATGATTTTAATTATTTTATTTTATTTATTGACACACAACAAATTACAACTATTTCAAAAACAAGATAAACAAATCAGAAATGTTACAGCCTAATTTGCAAATGATTATGATGATAAGTACACAGATGATATAGTGAAAGTCATGGCTCCCACCTGGATGAGAGCAGTACTGGATCAAGATGGGTGGCATCAGCGAAGAGAAACCTATTGCCTATGCTCAGCAGAAGGCAGCAGAAGGGCTGATGTTGATGACGATAAACTCGGACCAAGATTTATTCACCTCGAATAATAAGAAGTAAGCAGAACGATAATACACAAGGAAAAAAAAAAGTAGAGGCGGACCAATCACTCGATTGAGGATTTGATTGATCACAAGATTGATCTTAGACTAAGAATTGGTCCTGTCTAAAGGATGGGGCTAAAGAAGGATGTGAAGATAATTATCACATCAAATTCAGAAGAGTTACTAAGACGCAAATTGAAATGAAATCTATACTATCTATACTAATATTATAAAGCGGAAAAGTTTGTTTGTTTGTTTAAACGCGCTAATCTCAGGAACTAATGGTCCGACTTGAAAAATTCTTTTTTTGTTGGGTAGCCTAGTTTAAGTTTAGAAGGCTTTAGGCTATATAACATTACGTTCCGACAACCACGCGAACGAAGTCGCGGGCACAGCTAGTATAAAATATAAACCTTGCAAAAAAACCGCAAAAATAGGAATAAAGGGTGATTTTGAACCTCGTAGCTATATTTATTTAATTTATTACACTATAAAATTAATGTTCAATAAGTATAATCTTAACGCTAAGCTATAATATATATATAAGCTATATTTATATATATTTATGTTATATTCAAGGAAAGTATGCGAAATAAAAAATAAATATTCTGTCATTATGTATCTTGTTTCATAATAAAAACCAAAGATATCAGCCGACAAATCTGAAACAGCCGCTCGTTAGCTCGTGGCGGGCGCGCGGTAATAATGTTAGCTATTTATTAAAAAGGAAAAATTTTTTTTACTTAAGTAAGTATTTTTTTCTTACGGTTTTGTGTTTTATTTATTTATTAGGTAATGCTTCTGATCTGAATATAAATATCAAAGATTTCAATATAGCTCAAAAAAAACAATCTGTAGATGTCATACACATACTCACGCAGATAAATTTTATTCGTGTTCCAGGAATTGGAGGAATGACTGCTATATATAATGATGATATTTATTGTTGACTTTTTTAAGGGTTGAACGTAGAAATCCAAATAGTATACAAATAGTTATCTTTATAAATACAGAAACGATTAAAAAACAAGCTAAAATTAGATCAATTACTGGGAACCGTAGCTTGTTTGAGAAGCACAAACATGTGTCGCACTCTTGTTACACTCCACGCCCACGTAAATAAGAAAAAAAATATTTATTTGGCAATTAACTCAAAAGTTCAAAAGCTGATACGGAATTACGGATGTGTATCGTTAGAAAAGCAGCCCCCTCATTTCTCATTATTTATTAAATAAGAAATTTAGAAACATGTATTTATTACATCGATAGAATAACTTTTGCCATAGGTTTAGAAAAGCCCTCTTTAAGAAAAAAGACTTAGTGTTTGACGTACGACGTCATTTACCATACAAACACGAAAATAGCAACAATGCTTCTTAAAAATTAACGACAAATAAGTGAATAAATTAAAACAACGTGTCGTAGGTACATAAATATATGTGCCTGGCATCCGACATCCTGAGGCCAAGCCAGGCCGTGACAAAGGAGTCGCCATCTTTGTAAAGAAGAATGTCAGCGGTGTACAACCCCGCAGAGCACCTGCATTATCAAGCGGCGAAGGAAGATTCGAGTAAACTATCCAGGAAATGTTGCCGATTCAGGAAAAAAGGCAAATTCGTCGGATGATCAAACTGTTGATATAAACGGCGTAAAATCACACGGGTCTAATGTGAAAATGGGCGTACCCCAAGGTTCAATTCTAGGACCGTTCCTTTTCTTAGTTTATGTCAATGACTTGCCTTACATGGTTGAGAAAGAGGCTGATATGGTGCTGTTTGCTGATGACACCTCACTAATATTTAAAATAGATCGACATAACAGTGATGCTGGTTTTCAGCCAATAACCTCATGTTAAATGCGAACAAGACCCAATGCATTTGATTCTCTCTTCCTTATGTGAATCAAGCCTGCGTTGACATACTAATTAATGGTCAGAAACTTGATCTGGTTGAAAGTACTAGTACTACCTTTTTAGGAATCACAATTGATTCGAAACTTCAATGGGGCGCTCATATAACTAAACTTTCTAATAGGCTTAGCTCTGCGGCTTACGCTGTTAGGAGAATAAGACAATTGACAGATGTAGCAACTGCTAGACAAGTGTACTTTAGTTACTTTCACAGTCTAATGTCTTACGGGATACTTCAATGGGGTAGTGCAGCCGACATTCAGACTATTTTTCTTTTACAAAAAAGAGCAATTCGTGCCATTTACGGTTTAGGATCGAGAGACTCACTGAGAGAATTATTCAAGGAAATAGGTATACTTACTTTTGCATCACAATTCATATTTGAAAATATAATGTATGTAAGGAAAAATATTTCCATGTTCAATAAAGAAGGTGATTTTACAGATAGAAATTTACGTAATAAGAATGACTTAGTTAGCCCGTATTACAGAGAATACAATCAGTAAGTCTTTGATGGGGAAGTGTATACTTTTTTATAATAAATTGCCAGAATCGGTCCTTGATATGCCAGAAAGAAAATTCAAAGCTTATGTAAAGAAAGTACTTTGTGAGAAGGCTTATCATAGGACCGATGACTATCTTAAAGACAAAAAGTTCTGGCTTGAGCTTGGCGCGGGTCCCTCTTAAAGGTTTGTATACTTAGACATGTCATAATTTAGGTACATTGGTACATACTAAATTTACAAATTGACATTATTTTATATTTCGTAATTCTTATAATTCAATTTAATTATGAAATAACAAACAATGTAATCTCAGTCCATCCATATAACTAATTTTAAATTTTAAGTTTGTTAGTTGACGTCTTTGGAGAAAACGTGCAGTGCAGTTTGTTGCCGCTTCTTCTGCACTTGCGCCTAGGAAGCGGCGTAAACTTAGCTGTAAGTAACGATTTGACGTCAACATTTGTGCAAAACAAAACAAAGTGACTATTATTAAGAGATATTATAAATATCCTATGATAATAAAGATATTTTGAATTTTTTGAATTTTGATTAATCTCCAATTGAACATATTAAATGCAGCAAAATTAACATGACTAGTTAAATTATTATTGGAAATAATTATTTTCGTGGTCGTAATTTTTCTCTGACAATCGTACGGATATGTAATACTTTTATTAATTATGTGGTACGGACGGATACAACGCTTAAATACGAAATCTTAAGTCGGTGGATGATTCGCTGGACAAATAAATGTCAGAAAACGCTCCTACAATCCCCCAATACAATGAACAGGACAAAGTCAATTAATTGGTTTACCTAATAATATTCTGTTGACCGAACGAGAATTAAATGAAAATAAATAAAGGTACGATCGAACAGGTAACACTAAATTATGATGTTTCTAATAAGAGTAGGTAGTTTGATTTAAGTATAAAGATAAATATCAAAGAGAAATCTAGTTTTCCTCTTCTTTCTTTATAAATAACTATATAAATAGTTAAATTCATTTAAACAGAATCAAAATAAAATATGAAAAAAAAAATCGTTTCCTAAAACTTTGTGGCTGCGCTCGAACCATTTGAAATTAAATAAAACGCGAGCTCGCTTTATTTGCTGTGCACCGCAATTTAAACTCAACTCATTTTCTGATTAACAAGCTAAGCAGAAAGTATCTAGAAAGTTCTTTCAAAAATTTAATTAAAATTATAAAATATAACTTTATTTCATTATTTTTGCCATAATACTTAGGTATTATGGCAAAAATAGGCCATTAGTGGCCTCTTTAATAATACTTAGTGAGCAAGTAGGTGGAAAGAAGGAATTAAATTGTATCTACCTTTATATAAATAAGTATTAAGTAGGTACTTTATAGCAGCTATTAAAGTAAAGTGAGTATGGGTAATTAGGCCAATAGGACATTATTAGCATAAATACTAAAGCCAATAGGTTTACCACTGTATAAGCCATAATTACAATTTTAACAAAAAAAGAACCGATTTCCTCCATGAGGAGATTCTTCAATATCTCCAAAATTCTTCATCATGTCATCACCAAATTAATAATGGACCAACTTTGTAGTAAAGGCTTTAAAATGAAAAGGAATCAACGAAATCGGTTCACAATTGGAAAAGATATTGCGTAACTTAGATACAAAAAAACATACGGGTTGATTGAAAGCCTCCTCTTTTTTAAGTCGGTTAAAAACTAATGCCCTATTTGGTAGTTGCCGTTTAAAAAAATGTATTATTTGTAGACTTATAATTATTAACTACGCGTACAATACCCGGCACATAAGTTGAACCAAAATGGCGGTCACAGCGCACAATTTTGCCTCTAAAAAAACCTGCGCAGCACCTCCATTTTGGTTCAACTTATGTGCCGGGTATTGTGCGTAAGTTGTACATAGATACTCCGATTTATAAAATAACAAAAATAAATTTTAAAATAAAAATACATTCCAGTGACAAATAATATAGAGAGCTGCAAGGCTTGGACGCTAACACTAAAGGAGGAAAACCAGCTCTTGGTAGCAGTGCGCAAAATATTTCGTAAAATCGTCGGAATGCTGATAGGAGTAATAGAGCCGAATATAATGGATTTGTTCAAAAAAGATCCACCATTACTAATTTGTTGTCATGTGTAAATTCATGGTCAAAAGATCTCGACAACGGCAACCAGGTAGACATATGCTACCTCGACTACGAACGTGCTTTTGACCGAGTTCCTCATCAACGCCTGCTGATGAAACTCGAACACTTCGGGATTCGTGGATCTCTCCTTAGATGGATAGAAAACTATCAAACTGACAGAACATTTAAAGTACGAGTGGGTAATTCCCTGTCACAAAGTAAATCGGTGCTAAGTGGTGTACCACAGGGTTCTGTGCTCTCGGCTCATCTCTTCGGTATATACATAACCGACTTAATAGAGACTGTACAATGTCAATCGGCTTTCTTTGCGGACGATGGAAAGTTTTTTGCTAATCCCTCAACGGGCAGTGGCCAACTCCAAGAAGACCTTGACCGCATTCATGACTGGACCAAGTAATGGGTCATCTCATTGAACATCTCCAAGTGTTGTATTCTGCATCTAGGGAAAACAAACCCTACGACCATGTACAATATTGACGGCAACACTCTGAAATCTGTGAGCCTTCAAAAAGATCTGGGTATTCATATTGCTGCCAACCTAAAATGGGAGGAACATATCACTTCTATAGTTAAAAAAGCAAACGCGTTTCTCTACATATTACGCAGATCATTCCAAAATATGACTGTTGAAGTCTTCAGAAAAATATATAAAACTTATATACGCCCCTTACTGGAATATGGTTTTCAGATCTGGAGCCCATACTTTCAAAAAGACATCAAGTTACTGGAAAGTGTTCAAAGAAGAGCTACCAAAATACCTCAAGGACTCCGCCGTAAGTCAGATGAAGACAGACTTGAAGCCCTGCGCCTCACTACCCTCGAGGAACGACGCCTTCGTGGTGACTTAATTGAGACATTTAAGATCCTGACTCTCAGCTACGACTTACCTGACTTGCATACCATCTACAACATGAGACAAGGCACAAAGCCATCACGAAAACACTGCTACCAGTTAACTCGTACAGCGTCTAAAACCAAAGCTGCACATTTTCACTTTCTGAGTAACAGAGTGGTCAATAATTGGAATAGACTACCAGAAGAAGTGGTCACTGCGCCTTCCATAAATGCATTTAAAAATAGACTCGACAAGTGGTTAAGGACAAATAAAGTGTCGTTAATAAATATATGAACTGTGAAAAGACTTTATGGACTCTCAGCACTGTGTGAAATAGACATATCAGCTCTGAGCTGCTCGTCTATAACAAATAAAATAAAATAAAAATAATCGGTGTTACTAAAGCGCTTCGCTTCAGAATGACTTGGGCGTCTGAAAAGAATAAAGGAGGAGGATCATGACGTCACGGCAGCATATATGGGAAAGGTATCAAGGCCGAAAACCAGTTGGTCGACGCAGATATCGCTGGAGCTATACAGTGCGGGCTATTTTGCGGGAGATAGAAGCTGTAAGCTGGCAAGATATCGCTCAGAATAGAAAACTGTGGTGCTCTCTCGTCTTGTGTTAGTGAAAAATGGAGAGATACAACCGAAACCAAAGGGCTCAGTAATATTTTGGACTGTGTCATAAAGGGTCTCGTTGGCAACGAGTACAAAATAAAAATGAGCAGTCAAAGAGATGCTCTCGGGACTTGGAATTAAGGTAGTCATAATATTAGCATAATTGGATTATATAAACAATGGTGGAAGCAGTGCTCGCCAAGAAAAATGAACTGCAGTTTTATTCTGCAAATATATCATCATAACAGCTGAATTAGCGGTCGTTGACTGGGGGTTTGTTGTTTTATCTCTTAAACAAATATAAAGATAGATGAGGACAATTAATCATGCGGATTTTGTTAGCTTCCAAAAGTTAAAACTGGTTAAATAATGAAATATGACATGTTGAAAAAATTATGAGTGGGACTTGAACCCGCGACCTTGGTCTAAATACGACTATATGCTCTAACTAACTGAGCCATCACCTTAAACCCATTTCTTATTTCATTATTTAATTTGAGTATTTTAGTACTGCATCTTGAATACCAAAAACTCTATAAAAATATTTTAAACTGTTTATCATATAATTAAAAATAATATAGAAAATCCATTCGGCTATGCGCTGATTTGTATGAGCGGATTTTTTTTTATAGAAAGCAGTCCAGTTTTATGTAATGAACATGCTCAAATAATTTGGCTGGTAATCATAAAACCACCTGGTAAAGATAAATACCAAAGATAATTTGAAAAAGTTAATTTTCGAACTTGTCCTGGGGATCTAACCCAAAATCTCCAGAGTAGCGGATTAACATGGTAATAACTTACTCTGTAACATTAATTTTACCGCGTTTAAATCGTGTAAGCATAACTATTTATTAATCTGTGGTATAAGTATAAACCTCATGCATTAGTACTAGCGCTCCGATCCGACTCACGGGTATATTTTAATCACAATGTAAAAGTATGTTGTAATAATAAAATCTTTAAAAAAATCGAGGAAATGCTCCAGCTAAAATACAAAAATATACTGACATCTTTTCTTGCGTGATATTGTTTACACGCACATATTGTGTAGAAAATCAGCATTGCCAATACACTATGGTAATGCTGCCAGCCTTTTTCATCGAAAATAAGTAAATTAATAAAATAACACAGTGTCTAACAAAAGACACTGAAACTATTAATGTTGAATTCAGTCCATGATACTGAACAACTTTCCCCAAGACACATTATATCTAAATATGAAAGAAAATTTTTGGCCTCCCACACAAGTTGTGCGATCGGCTGATTCGACTTTGTATACATATATGGAAAGCAAAAATTTTTTTTTTCATCTTTTGATTAGTATGTTCCTTGGGGATAGTTGTTCAGTATCATGGACTGAATTCATCCATAAAATAGTTTCAGTATTTTTTGTTAGACGTCATATGTATTACTTTATCAAGTTACATTGCATGAAAGTGTATCACCCTGTAGTAAGAGGTACGAGTACCTACCTATATCTATGTAAAAATAATTCAATTTTTGCTGGTGACGTAGTCACTGGGAGGACGTTGTCGCCTTACCACTGTGTACATCTGTTTGTCTTCCGTTACGTTACAACCGCGACGACGACGTTTACTAAGATATATTCGTCTATTTTGTGAACTCTGCGTTTTGTTACAATGCCGTCGTTTCGAATCGTCAACCGATAATAATTGCTGGAAAATCTATTGTGCCAGCTTCTATTATGTCAGTATTGCAAATGGATGTTTTAGAATGTGGTATTGAACCTTGCAAGTATAGTGTGATGTTGTGTTGTTAGGTGATCTAAGATACCTACTATCACTTCCAATATAGAGGCAAACAATCATAAACGAAATACAAAAATTAAAAAAAAACTACATGTAGGTAATAACTTTTTTTTGTGGCTACCTACCCCAAATTCTACTGTGCTAGCATTTCCAGTCCCTACATTCGGGCTCCACCACCAGATCAACTCAATGGTAAGTACCATAATATTTCATTGTGACAAAACTTACATAAAAATGTTAAATAGCAATTGTGCACCGTTTTCCTATGTTAATTTGTCCACCTAATCATTTACCGACTAAACATTTCTTTCGCACAGCTCACCGACTGAAAGCTTCGTTTCCATACGATTGTCCGAAGTTAATTCGACTTTCGACAATACGATATTTTTTATTTTTTTTACTAACATATTACAATGATGTAAAACAGAATATTTACATGACATTTCTAGAAACCACTGAGTAAATAATATGCCAGATTTTCGGAGTCACTTAAAAAGATTGTGGGCAAAATTATTTGAAAGCATAGGTATTTTATTTAAACCTTATTTAATTAATTGCGTTAATCTGTACTACATTGTGGTTTTAATGCATTTCCTGAGCAGTGTTGCGAAACACTGCATTACACGTGTATGTTCTCTCTCGCTAATAATATAAGCAGACACGTGTTAATTTTACATTTGATTTGGAGTAGCAATCTATGTGAACGGAGTGTTGAAGCCATCGATCAGCAACAGAAAAAATGGTATTGTTTTGATGAACGACTTATGATGTCCAGGACCCTGGACACATTACTGATTTGATTGTGGATATTGTAATGAATGTGGACGGGTATACCGATTTATTACAATGACATTCTATTTCAGCAGGGCTTACCGCCTGTTGGACACAGAATACCTGTGGGGGCTAGAGAATTAGTTGATGGGATGTGATTCATAGTTACATGCGAGGCCGGGGCACTGACTTACCCGTCAGTTTTAGAGTTCCGTAGCCAAATAGCAAAAAACGGCACCCTTATGGATTCGTCATGTCTGTCTATCTGTCCGTCCGTATTTCACAGCCACTCTTTTCCGAATCTATAAGAACTATTCTGATGAAACTTGGTAAGTAGATGTATTCAGTGAACCGCATTAAGATTTTCGCACAAAAATTAAAAAAAAACAATAAATTTTGGGGGTTCCCACTTAGAACTGAAACTCAATTTTTTTTCCATCTAACCCATACGTATAGGGTATAATGGATAGGCCTTCAAAAATGATATTGTGGTTTGTAATATTTTTTTTTTCTAAACTGAATAGTTTGCGCGAGAGACACTTCTAAAGTGGCAAAATGCGTCCCCCCCCCCCCCCCCGTAACTTCTAATATAAGAAAATGATAAAACTAAAAATAATATATGATGTACACTACGTACCATGCAAACTTCCACCGAAAATTGGTTTGAACAAGATCTAGTAAGTAGTCTTTTTTAATACGTCATAAATCGTAAACCGCAATAGAACGTTTATATTATGTTACTTGCTGCTACGGAACCCTTCATGGGCGAGTCCGACTCGCACTTGGCCGCTTTTTATTTTTATAAGGCTAATGAAAAGTCTCACTTGCGGTGACAACGATAAAGTGACGTGAGTGTGATTAAGTTTGCATCCTGACATCAGCCTATTTTCGTACTGTAAGTAGCAAAGTGTTACTCACGTCACCCGTTATGTCAAAGGCCGTATCCCGCTCAGCCTTCCTGGTTCATTTCATATCCCTTTGCGACATAAGAGTTGGGATTTTAAGTACCTATTGTCAACCTACACTCTCGCCGATAAATAAATATTACTCAAAACTATTCTTCAATACCTATACCTACCTTCTTTTGAAATAACATTCTGGAAAAGACAAAAACCTTAAATAAATAAATATATACGGACAAATCACACTGATTGAGCTAGCCCCGAAGTAAGTACCTCGTAGGTAAATAGGCTATTTAAATTATAAGTTTCGGTTAGTTCTGTGAAATAAGCAGGGGGCATCTTTCGAATCTATATACAAGTATTAATAAACCTATACTTAACTTATTTTTCCTTTCGCTGTGAAAACAGATTTACAAAGAGATATCTGCACGCACATTTTTGGAACCCATACCCAAGAGCATAGCTTTTAGATATAGATAGATAGATAGACCAAGAATCACATACCAATGTTAACTAACGTGCTTCAAAACCATTTTTTGGGGACATGTATACAGTGAATCTGTCAATGATCCGATATTAGTAAAATGGTATAGGAACCCTTTGGAATGTTCCCGAACTCCCGAATTATCAACGTGCTCGAGTGTTATGGGAAAAACGGTTATTACGCCCTCGCCTCGGGGCGAATCAATTCACAGATTTCATTAAATTTCACCGATAAATAAACAGTCTTCATAAAATCTTCGATGAAATCTGATATTTTTATATTGGTTACCAAGGAAAGTATCTTTAAGAACAACCGATATAACAATTAACCAATCTACGATAGATATTCGTGCAAGTATTTACTAATTGTACTCGACTTGAGGGCGGTAAACGTAGAACAGATGCTGGTTTTCAAAAGGAAACTCGGTCAAATGCATTCACAAGCAGATTACATACAATCGATCGTAAAAGTAAAGCCAATTTTTTATTCTCCACTACACACAGTTTTCGGTATTCTTGGATTACCGTTAAGCTTATCATATTCGAAGAAGAAAAAACCAGAAAGCGCACCCTGAGCTTCGAAGCAGCTGCACAGCTAAGGATCTGCATGGAACTGCATTTTCCTATGCTGCTATTCATGGAATGCGGCAGCATCGCCGATTCCGGCGGCGTTCCGTCGCTCTCTCTCGCTTTAGCAAATGACAGTTCTGAGCGACAGAAAAGGATAATAGTGTAGGAAAATGCTTTTCCGTGCTGACAGATGTGTCCCAACCCTAGTAGTTTCATTTATGGACAAGCGGGGCATACGGAAAAGCGATACCCGCCACTTCACCTGCCGCGTTTTTTGCGGCGTCGCCCGTCGGTCGCTTCATCCACCACATGCGACGCTAGAAATATCGTCGAGCATGGGTCCGGGCCTTTGTTCGCTCTCGACGAATACCTATTTAACTGTGTTTTATTTATAATTTTTTTTGTATAATATTTATAATTTTTTGTGTAGCGAAATTAACTAATAATTTAGATTATCCATTTTTTGGTATAGTTTTTATATATAAAGTAGTAAAATTTTTTTAAAGGTTCTAGGCAATTTTAGAGGTATATTTGTGATTTTTTTCTATCGAGCCAAAAATGCTCAATCGTGTTTTGGATATTGTGGGTGTCTGTAGAAAAGCCTTAAGATTCTTATGTAAACGTTTTGAGGAATAAACTGTAATAGTTTAATTACAGTAATTTTTTAAAAACACTCACAGTTTTCTTGGCTCTGAACTGACGGGGTCACGGGGCCAGTTTTCTCTTATTTTACGCTACTGACTTTATTTTTCAGTACAATTCCTGTCACCCCAAAGGTACCTAGCCTGTAAGAGAATGCCTATTGGCGATAAGGCCGCCTATTGTATACCGTACATATATACGTACGTACCGTACGTATACTGTACATATTTTTGAATATTATTAATATGTGGTTTTTGGTGCAATAAAGTGTTACTTACTTACTGACATTACTTGACATACTAGTAGTTATTTTTATCTTAGTATATATAACTAAATTCTATATTTTCATCTTGTTGATCGTAAATCGTTCATAAAATGTCTGAATTAATCCACGACAACACACAATTGTAATGGTCTCCCGCGATGGATAAGCACCTATTTATGAATATCGTAAAACAAACTCGTAAAATTTAGGCCATTTTGTCTCACGATTTGAATATTTAAATTGCGTTATATAACAACGATGAACGTTAAAAGTTCTATTTATAATTTGTGAAAGAAGTTGAATTGAAATTTTATTATCCGCAGACTTTTAAGTTAGTACATTATTACGTCTTTATCACTAACAGGGTAGACAGAGCCCAGGGCTATAAGACCCAAAGGCCACGTTTAGCGTAATGGTGGGCGTTAAAAGATGGAAAAAGCGAATTAAGGGCCCATACTACCCTAAAGTTCTTAGAGCGATCTTAAATAGTTATCAATATTAACGAAATACTCACTTTGAAATAAAAACACAGCAAAGTTCAGGACTAACTCTAAACATAATAAGTTACAAAAACACGATTGCTTAAAATTTTCTTGATAGAAAAACATTGCGAAGTTGCCTCCAAATCACCTCAGAATTCTACTAAAATAGAAAATATTCAAGAAATACAATAATGTAGAATTTGTAACTTTGGATTATAATTGTATTAAACATAAGGCAGTCATCATATGTCTTACTTTTTAGATAACTCTTAAATATTCTTTGTAAAACGAAAAAAAAACTCAAAACCAGAACCAGCCTCATTGACCCACCGTGATTCCAGACGCCCCGCATAGCTCGCTGTCTCGCTTCGGCTAGAGTAAATTTGTGTGCGTGGAGCAAAATTTAGATTACTGACATCAGGCGCCCTCTTAAAATTGTGATGGGTGCATCGCCCATTAACATGGTTCAGATTCTTGACCAATCAGCTGTTCCAAGTCTGTATGGAAAGCAAAAAAATATTTTTTATATTTCGAAATATATTCCTTGGGGAAAGTTGTTCGGTATCATAGACTGAATCTACCCTTTGAACAGTTTCTGTTTATTTTGTTACACGTTATATATGATGGCCGATGGGGCAGAAAGGTTCTCGAATGGCGACCACGTACTGGTAAGCGAAGCGTTGGACACCCACCCACAAGGTGGTCAAACGATCTGACTAAGGTCGCTGGAAAGCGCTGGACGCAGGCCGCTCTAGATCAGTCATTTTGGAAATCCCTGGGAGAGGCCTATGTCCAGCAGTGGACGTTACGCGGCTTAAATGATGATGATATATGACTCTACATAAGTATTAAAACTTCATCAAATCTGTTTAGTAGTTTAAGTTCGGGGCGAAATACATTTTTTAAGTTTAAATCTTTTTTATAATTTGTTCTAGAATAAATAAGCGAAGAAACAAAACAAAAAACCTTAACGTAAACTTAACGTTATGTAGAATGTAGATGCTAGCTAGAGGTCGGTGGATCGAGTGGAGGCCAGGTGGCACAAAGGTGATATTAATATCATTGATTATCTATCTCAAACATTGGCCCCTGTTTTATTTTTGAATTTATGGCGGCGTAAATGTCATTCGTATTTAATTTTCAAACAATGAAATCTAGTAACTTACCGATATAAAAATATTTCTTTACACTTTACCGTGTTCCTTGGATTATTCTTACTGTATTGTAACACACACAAAGGCATTTTTAATTAGGTGTACCATGTTTTCGTATGGTTTTCGCTCATACAAGGTCTAAAAAAATACTGAAACTATTTAAGTGTGGATTCAGTCTATGATACTGAACAAATTTCACCAAGAAAATATCAAAATATTGAAATTAATTTTGGCCTCCCGTACAAGTTAACCGATAAGCTGACCCGAGTTTGTATCGAAAGTGAAAAATTATTTTTCATATTTCGATACACGTTACTTGGAGAAAGTTGTTCAAGATCATGGACTGAATTCACCCTTAAAATAGTTTCAGTATATTTTGTTAGACGTTATACGAGTATACTGTCCAAAGTACTAGGCGTATATGAGCTAGCAAGCATCTAACTGAAGTTTATAGAGATAGCTACAATTAACCGGGACAAAACAGTGATATGTGGTGTCTCCTGTAGCTTTATACAATAGCTCTTTGATTATTATAAGATGATTCATAAAAATATAGTGCCCCAAAAGCATAAGAACCTACTTTTAACTATTATGATAAATTATAAGTAAAGTAAATTTTATAAAGCTTTCTCTTTTTCATAGTAACGCTTTCATAGCACGGACGAGTAAATAATATCTAGTTATTCAATTTTAATTTTCAAGGGCGTACGAAACGCCCTTTAAATTTAGTTGTAATGCGATTCACGCATCCCACTGAATCATTACAATGATTGATGACTCATCGAGGAGGCTCATCAATTTGGATCACTGGATTGTCGCAATCCACAAACACGGCGCGCCATGTTTGTTCAGCGTGGCCTCCTGAAGAGGCTTTGCATTAATGACATTTAAAAATGATTGCTGAATAATAAAATAAATCAGTAAGTATGGATTTTATAAAATGAAGTCCCCTAGCGCGTATCTGTCTGTCTGTTTATCGACAAACTCTGAAATGACTAGATCGATTTTAATGAATAAACTCACTAAACGTAGAGTGTTTCTCCGGAAGGGTTTACATGTATAATATATATATGTGCGATGCAGGCTGCTAATATAATAATATACACATGTGGTAACTTTGAACTTAGTTTACGTAGTTCTACATACGTGTATATGCAAGATCACAGCGCAACTTTGTATTTATTTATTAAGGAAACACAACACTTAACTATCACATACAGTTTCATTACAATTTTATTACATATTAACTACATAGTCTGAATCGCTTTATCCATAATGTTTTAAACGCATTACCAAATATCATATAAACATGAAACAAAGACGTGGTTATCTAAATGTAGTTATTATTTAAATTAATAATATTGTTAACTAACTAGAGTTTCTAAAAAACGTTTAAAAATACAAAAACACTTTACATTCCATTGTAAACAGATCATGAGACGAATCGGTAATTGGCAAGTGTCCCTTTTTAATATAATTAGGGAAAGTGTCCAAAATAATGTACTGAACTTCTCATTGAAATACATGGCAACATACCTAATTTCGATTAAAACCAAGCATTTGCAGAAACTCGCTAGTTACGCAACAAGTTTCTGAAACTTACCTAAGTTCAAAATTGTATGGCAATATCTCTAAATCCAAGTAAATTAAATTGTTTTGTATAGACTCTAAGAAATATATAACAATCTAGAGATATTGTTTGTAACTCCATCTTACCACATCATTATTGTGTTAACTTCATTCATTAAAACTTGAGAATTATTTCTATGAAACCTGTCAATTCCCTGTTCATAATATTCTAAAAATATTTATTGTTTTGCCAAATTCCAGAGCATTCCGATATTTAAACAATAACTTTGCAAAATGGGGAGACAGGTAATTGTATCCACTATCATTGTTAATTTTATTTAATTTTTTAAGTAGATATCAATTTTGATAAGTCCACAAAACATTAAGTTTGCAAAACACGACAGACTATATAAACAAATTGTAATGAAACACGAAATTAGTCGTTTCCGGACTTAGCGAGTTAAGTCCATAGTTTAACCCCGGCAGCCGTAGACTGGCAAAAAAATCTGCCATTAGGATTCATGCAGTAACATGCCATATGACATGATGATGATCGTTCCGATGCAGAGGTGGCTAGTACACTAGCGGCATTGCCGCGTTGTATTGCAAATGGCCATTCTATGAACCAAAAACGTCGGAGCGGGGTCCCTAGTCTTCTCGGCTATGCAGTGCCCTAAGGCGTCTGCGCTCCAGCTAATAGTTTCCACGACTATGGGCACAAAAAAGATTATTGAGAAAAAAGCGAAAGCAAGTAACACAGTACATACTTTACTCGCTTTCGCTTTTTTATATTAAACAATTTTTTTCAGAATAATGATATCCAAATTAACCTTTACTTATCATAAACTCGTATTTAATTATAAACGTAATTAGCTACCCCAGTGATATTAAGTTGTTCAGAATTGAATCGAGAGCCTAGTGGGCTACTATATCACACAAGTTTCAATGTAAGGTTGAAATATAAGTTAAGTAACGTTTTAGATAGGTATGATTTTTATAACCGTGTTTTTATTTTAATGGGACATATAGGGACTATTTATTAGGGACCTTAATATGTATTTATGAATACAGTACATCGATGTTTAACATCGCCAATACTTTATTAATAACAACAATTTAACAATAATAAACTAAAACTAAACTAAGATTAACAAGAAGAAGGAAAGATAAAGAAAAAAAAAATATAAAATAATATAAAAAAGACCCCCATTTACTTAGATTACTGCGCTCAGAGGGTAAGATACCCAAGAGACTGGCAGCATTTCCTCGTTGAATGGCCAAGCTCATTGAACTTCGAAGTTAAGTTCATAATAGCGGGTATTTAACATACACATTCTACGTTATGATACTCTTAATAGCAGTCGCATATATGTCTACGTATTTATCTAACCTCCCTTTAAAAAAATGTTATGAGTAAGTAACAAGAACCATAAATTACGCACGAGTACGATTCCTGACAGCCGCTTCCACAAAAAAAAGAGTTAATACGAAGCGAAGTTCCCCCGAATTGGTTTATCGCTTCCTAAGTAGCTTTTACGTAAACATACACACATTTGCCAAAAGTGGCCGTTTTTCGCAAATCTGCGTAGTAAAGCTTAACGTTCTCACTTTAAACTGTAAACAGTAGTTCATAAAATACTTTGAAGGGTTATCTAGAACTTGGTAGTAGCAAAATTTTAAATGATGCCTCCGTTTTCTTTGAAATGATTTATTAAATGGGGGCAGCACTGGAACCCGGAAAATTCAGGTACGGCCTTAACTACTTTTCCTTAAAAGAAAAGGTGTAAATAGAATGTACCTACCTAGTTAACGATACAATCTGATACAATACGGATGTGGACTAAAAAATATTTTTAACTCATCTGGTAGATTTTTAAAAAATATTGTATGTAGGTACGCGTATTTTTTCTTTTTTCTGATTAGAAAGTAATTACAAAGATACAGCGCATTTAAATTCCCCATGACGTCACGATCAAGTACGATGTTTACTTGACGGTGACGTCAAACACCCTCACTCTATCAACTTCGACGCGCTGTATCTTTGTGAATTTTCACAAAATATAGATCCATTATTTTTTGATAATCTAACTGACGGACTAAATAAAATACAATATTTCGGACCAAGCCCACATCCCTATTAAAATAGGGTAATTGTTCATTCATTTACGGCTGGATACACAAACATAATGGCATGAACTTATGCGTGTAGGTAGATACCCTATCTTAAGAGCCCGTACTACCTTAAAGTTCTTAGAGCGATCTTAAATATTATCAATATTAACGAAATACTACCTTTGAAATAAAAACACAGCAAAGTTCAGGACTAACTCTAAACATAATAAGTTTCTCGAAAACACGATTGTTAAAAATTTTCTCGATAGAAAAACATTGCGAAGTTGCCTCCAAACCACCTCAGAATTATACTAAAACAGAAATTATTTAAGAAATACAATAAATTAGCACTAGTAACTTTGGATTATAATTGTATTAAACATGAGACAGTCATCATATGTCTTACTTCTTAAATATTCTTTGTAAAACGAAGAAAACCTTAAAACCAGTACCAGCCTCATTGACCCACCGCGATTCCCGACGCCCCGCATGGCTCGCTGTCTCGGCTAGAGTAAATTTTTGTGCGTGAAAGCGGGAGCAAAATTTAGATTATTGACATCAGGCGCCCTTAAGTATTTCTTGGAACACGCAACCGAAATAGTGACCAATCGGTCATTATTTCGGGTTCCTAGCCTTCGATCATATAGGTATTCTATAGATGCACAGTTGACACCTAAAAAATGGCACCGGAAAAACAAGGCATAAAACAGTATTATGCCTTGTTACGCTGTCATTCGCTCGGTAGCCGCGCCCGTGACGATACGTCAAAGATGACTTATCTAACCAGAAGGTAATATGTAACGAACTTAATACGGATTTATTTCCACGCTTATCTCAGTTACTAAAGGTTTAAAATAGATAAAACTGTTTTCGCAACACTTGAAATGGTATACATCTACCTATGTACGTATTGACACGGAGACAATATTTTGTTTGATTTTGCAAGGAATAGACAATATGCATGTGATTCAGAAACGAACAAAAAAAAATGTTTAAACTTTATTGCTAAAGAAAAATACCCATATATATTTTTTTTCAATTTAACATGAACAATGAGAAATTAATGATTTAAAAGTTGTCTTTTTCAAATTCCCGCGCAAATTTCCGAAACGCAACGCTATTGGCGGAATGAAACATGACGACACCAAACACTGTCAAACTTAATTTTCTAAATAGTCTGTACTGTCAACCACAAATTAGAAAGAAGGAGAATCTGTCACTGTCAATAAGTTGTTTGTAATTTGTATGATTGTTGGAGGTTATTTTCATTGTTTTGCTAAATTATTAGTGTTCTTTGAGAGTTATTAGCTGAAAGTCTGATTCCTGGTGAAAGAAGACTTGCTACAATGATTGAAAGCGGTTTTGTTGTGGCAGATACAGTCAGATAATCTACTTAAAATTGATGTGTTTATGATGACTACGTACTTCACAAGTTATTCCAATTTTACATCCTTTGAACTCAGAGGAGTAAAAGCCGCGAGGTAAATAATTTATAGATATTTGATAAATTTTCATTTTTCTCAGTTTTGTACTTATGAGACAAGTCAATCAATTAAATATAACCTAAAATATGGTACGACTATTTTTTGATTTTTTATTTCCATTGACTCTGACATTAACAGTGAGCGGCGACGTCACAGAATAAAAGCGCAAAATGGCACCGCGTTTAAGTCGTCCGAAAATGATAGTAGTTTTAATTATTTTTAAGCTTATTTAATAATATTCTGTGAGTGTGATATTTTTTTCCGTTTATATAATAACTTAAGGAATCATTTTAAAAAATAAAAAAAAGACTTGAATATACCCTATTGTGCATCTATAGAATATATGATCGAAGTTCCTAGCTAACTGTTTTTTTTTTTATTCCAGAAGATAACTTCTGATCTATAAAGACCAGCAAGGACGCGTCCATTGAAACGCAGACTCCAAAATATCTACTATCACTCACTAAACCCCTTCGTGACATATTCTCAGTTCATAATCATTGACTTAAAATATATAGACCGGCTATCTTAAACATTAGCTCCTGTTCTACGAGTATTTTTGAATTTATGGCGGGGTGAATTTTGTCATACGTATTTAATTTCAATCAATGAAATCTGGATGGAAAGAATGTCTCTACACTTTGCAGTGTTCCTTGAATTATCACTGTATTGTATGTAACACACACCAAGGCAGTTTTAATTATGTTTACCATATTTTTATAGAGTTTTTTAGGCATTCAAGATGCAGTACTAAAGTACTCAAATTAAATTATGAAATAAGAAATGGTGAAAAAATTCCACGTGAGCAGGACTTGAACCGCGACCTAAGTTTCAATACGACACTGCTCTTACCAACTGAGCCATCACGTGTTCAACCCCGCACGCCGAATTTCGCCACCATTTGATATTCCTACACGCATTAGGCTTGCGTCACCTACTGCACACGTACCTACACGTACACCTACACGCATTAGGTTTTATCTATTTAAATTTTTCTGTTTTCCTAAAGGCTGACTGGTAGAGAATGCATTAACATTAAGCCCACCTTTTGTACCATTGTGATCAATAAAGATTTAATCAATAAATAAATAATTAGAACATGGGAACACAGCAATAGCTTTTCTTATTTTTATATGACAAAAGAAATTGAATCAGTAAAGTTTTAGAGGAGAAATCAGGGGACTATAAACGTTGATTTTTTGTACTTTTCATATAATATATATTTTCGGTCCGGGTTGCAGTTGTTTCTATTGCGCGTGAGGTTGATCAGGCACAGCGCGACAGCAATAGATTTTACAAATATGTACCTATTTTTCAATTCTCTCGACCTTAGTGTGTCCTCTTAATTTGATGGCGTAACCGTTTATCGTTGCTTGGTTTCTATGTAAAATGAGAAGGTACTTATTTTGTTAACAAAGACCTGTATGATACATTAAGGAAGCAATAAATGATTTGATTTGATTTGATTTGTATCTTAGATCAGAGTATGTATTATATTATGCAGATGTTTGATTTAACGTGGACAACTGTTATTAACCGTTACCAAAACTTTAACAGATAAAGATTAATTTATTCTTATTAACAATTGTATATAATATTTTCTTACAAACAGTTATAACTAAAAAGTTACAATACTTTATTTTTAACAAAAATAAACAATTTCAACAAAAACATATCATCCTTTGATACTAATCCTTATCCATACCAGTTGTTTTCTAAGTGAGTCGATAGCAATAAGTACGCAATAGCAGATTTTGTTTGAATTTCCTCGTTTGAGACCAGGCTATTAGATATTTTATTTTGAAATAAACAAAACAAGGCATCATCATCATCTTCAGGTATTTTTAGGGTTCCGTACCCAAAGGGTGCAAACGGGACCCTATTACTGAGACTCCGCTGTCTGTCCGTCTGTCACAGGGCTCTATCTCTTGAACCGTAATAGCTAGACACTTGAAATTTTCACCGATTATGTACTACTGTAGCCGCTATACCAACAAATACTTAAAATAAACAAAAGTTTAAAATTAAAGGGGGTCGTCATACAAAAAATTTGTTTTTTCAGCGTTTTTAACTAGATTTAATGGCATTAACTAGATACTTGAATTTTTACAGATTGTGTATTACTATAACCGTTATAACAACAAATACTAAAAATAAGAAAGTTATTAAAGGGGTCGTCATACAAGAAACGTGTCTTTTTCAGCGTTTTTGACTCGATCTTTATAATGGCATTAACTAGATACTTAAAATTTTCACCGATTATGTGTTACTATAGCTGCTATAACAACGTATTCTTAAAATAAGATAATATTAAAAATTATAAGGGGTCGTCATACAAGAAGAAACGTGTTTCTTTAGCGTTTTAAAACATTGTACGGAGGTACGGAACCCTTCATGTACGAGCCCGACTCGCACTTGCCCGTTTATTTAGTGCCCACTGCAGGAGCACGACCCTCTCTGTACTACCGGAGCCATATATTAGCCAGAGCAGTGAGAGGATTTGGCCTACACTCTCCACGCTGGCCAGACGGGTTGGAGAGGTCTCATTGAAGTTTATAAGCTTTGTTTATCTTGTGTTGCCTATAATCGAGCGGATAATGGTTTAACCAAATACTAATGTTGGTTCGCGTTTTATAATAAAACGCCAGACGAAGCCTTCGTCAGGATTTCTAACTATAAAACGCGGCGTCCGGAACCCACTTGACCTACATCATAACTGAAGCATTTAGAATTGCTTATTCCCTTACAAAGCGGAACCTTCAATAACTCACTACCCTTGAATGTAATATCAGACCTTCCTTCTTGACGAGACTGCCAATTCCTTACTACGTCTATTACCATATTGCCTAGCCTAGCGGAAAAATGACGATTTCACTATGGAATATTTTATACCAACAATTTTGTTTTGTCTCCTTATGACTATGAATACCTTATTTCCATAAAATATGGATGCTATAAACAACACAACGCTTCTGTCAGTCTTTAACTCATTTACTACAAATTCACTTTTCACGTGTTGTAGGTTGTTTGTTTTGTTTGTTTGTTCGCTATCCGTTGTTGTTAATTGCTCGAAACGCTGTCTTTGTGAAAAAATTTACCTTCACGAAAATAATACAGCTGGAACGATCCAAACAAAATAGGTGTACAACGTGGAAGGGACATACCTGTAATAAATCGAACCACAGGCTAAACTAGATCACTAAAATAAAATGCAATTAAAAGAACAGTCAAAAAAACAAAAAGAATCGACATTCGCATACATATCCCCCCCGGGGGGCTGTACAGTTTTGTATAACTTTGGGTCACTGAGCTAGATAGCAAGACAATGGTGTGAGTTTGTATCAGCTGTATTCAGAGTGCTGACATGTCTATCCAGTCACCGATTTGAATCGCATACCAATCGCTCGCCCGATCGTGGTGCATTGCTAGATTTCATAGAGCATTCTTGTTCAGCATATAGCGAAATTGCGTTTAGATACTGCCAATGAAGTAGATCTTGTTTTGCTGTGTTGAAAGAAAAATTACATACACATATACAAGGATCTTCAAAACATTTCCTGAGTAAATATTTAAACAAAAGCATGTACAATTGTACACGATAAATAAAAATACTGTGGCTGAACGTTTCGTGAAACAAAAATTATAAGAAATTAATAAAATTACTAATTGACTTTCAGTTTGAAAATTTTTATAGGCACTTCTTTACGAAATAGTTTCATCGTTTGTGTTTGATTAAATCATATATTTATAAAGAACTTTACCTATAAGATAGGTTATTGCTTAAATTAATAAAAGCTAAAATGTATCTAATATAAAAATGTAACCCATTTTTTACTTACATATTTACTTCGAGGTACGTTAGACGCAGATAAAGCACGAGCGGTAAAGCAATTTTTTTTGTACTTGAATATAATTCACATACCCTAGTTAGATTGATAGGTAGATAAGACGATTATTTCTAGCCATAGTCACACACATACAGAAAATACAAGGTAAAAGAGCTCGAAATTAGATGTTTATCTAGAGAAGTTATATATATATATATATTTAACGACCTCCGTGGTGTAATGGTCAACACGCTAGTCCGCCAATCTGGAGGTTCTGGGTTCGATCCCCAGCCAGGGCAAGTTGGAAAATGGCCTTTTTCAAATTGTCCTGGGTTTTGGGTCTTTATCTATATAAGTATTTATTATAAAATATAGTATCGTTAAGTTAGTATCCCATAACACAAGTTTAAAACTTATGTTGGGGCTAACTTTATCAGTGTGATTTGTCCTTATATATTTATTTATATGTTATAATTGTTTGTATTTTATTCATATAACTTAAACATAATACTTATAACAAGGATCAGTATCATATACTACACACACTATATAATATCATATTTCATAGATACACAGAAGAATACAGGTCTACAAACAATATATTGGGGGATACAAGTAAGTTTATCTAACAAGAAAGAGCGCAAAAGTTTTTTGAAATTTGAAATTGACACGGAAACCTTACTACTTATATACCCTAACCGCTACGAGTACTATTTAAGGTGAAGATATAGGCAAATGGCCTTGAAGTGTTAAATAAATTGTTTACTCGTAAATATGGTGATAATTACACGCCTCATAAGCGAAGCGCATGAGGTAGTGCTCTACTCTCGCCTTACAAAAATCAAGTGATTTTTTTAACTAAATGTGTCTCTATTTCCATATTGCTCTTCGTCATGCACTAGATAGCCCTTTAAATTATTTTATGAACTGCCGTTGAAACTATTATTGGTGATCCGTCTAGCTTTAAAACTAGCCGTGGCCACTTTTGGCGGAGGCAAGTTTTAAAGCTAGACGGACTAATGTAAATGCTTTCAACGGTGGTTCATAAAATAATTTAAAGGGCTATCTAGTGCATGACGAAGAGCAATATGGAAATTATCTCCATATTTACGAGTTAACAATTTATTTCAAATGAGGGCGCCACTTCTAGGCCATTTGCCTATACCTTCACCTTAATCCTTTTTTTACCTTATTATTAGCTAGGATTTGAAAAATGGCCAGTTCTCTCCATACATCACCTTGGAATTAATTACACAAGGCCAAAGGCGTGCCTTGTCGAGATCAATCACTAAGACATCGCCTGTCAAGGGATATACTCGTAGATGTGCTTACAATTAAATAACGGGCTAATAGCATTGACATAGAATATATAGACCAGCTATCTCAAACATAGGCCCTTGTTCTATTTTTGAATATGTGGCGGGCATAAATTTTATCATATAGTTAATACGTATTTATTGTAGCTGATTTTTTACGTGAGTATGTAACATATAGTAATACGTATTTATTTTCAAACAATGAAATCTGTTTACTTACCGATGAAAATTCTTCCTTCAATTATTCTTACTGTATTATAACACACACCTAGGCATTTTAATTATGTTTACGATGTTTTCGTATGGTTGTCGCTTATATAAACTGTAACAATACTAGGCGTATAAGAGCTACCAAGCGACTAAGTAAAATTTATGGATATAGCTACAATTGAACAGAAAAAAACAGTGATATTTAGCGACTCCTCTAGTTTTGTTTAATAGCTCGTTGGCGAATAGTGCTTTTTTTTTAATATTTACGGACAAATCACACAGATTGAGCTAGCCTAGCCCCAAAGTAAGTTCGAGACTTGTGTTATGGGATACTAACTCAACGATACTATATTTTATAACAAATATATAGATAAACATCCAAGACCCAGGTCAATCTGAAAAAGATCATTTTCCATCTTGACCTGACCGGGGATCGACCCCGGGACCTCCGGTGTGACAGCTTGGCATGGTGACCACTAGGACACAGAGGTCGTCGATTTGAATACCAAAAGTCTCTAAACAATGGCTATAGGCTATGCCACAGTAAATCCAGTGTGGCGCCCTCTATATGCCATAAAGTAATGAACTAAAAAATAAAATAAATTGAATCATACCGTGTCTATCAAATGAAAGAGCTTAAATAGTTCATTTCAAAAATATATACTTTAATATATACATGCTGTTGCTGCCTGCATGTACTTTTCAGTATGATTTTACTCTTAGTAGAGTTTTAGTTTTTAAAACTATATCTTGTTTACCAAAGAATCGCTAAGCGAGGCGCTACAGGGCGAGGCCGTAGGCCGAGCCACTCCCACCAAGCGCTGAGCGTTTTTATTTTTTTATTTTCCAAGATGGCCGCAAATAGTCAACTGCGTCCACTTTGACTGAAATGCGAGGGTTTTTAGGATCGCGGAATCAAAATCTGGAATTTTTTTGGAATCCAAGATACGTCTGGAATTTAGAATTTTAACTTAATTCGTTCAAAACGTCTTATTGGAACATTGAAGGGTCTGAAATTTTCTATGCTGGGGTATGGCACCCCGCGGAACTCAAAACTGCAAACAAATTTTGATTCCAAGATGGCCACCAACACATTTTTCGATGTTTCTTTTTCTCAACTCGACATAGATTCCATACAACTCCAAAAGCAGCACAAAAAACCGCGGGCTGCATGCAGCCCGCGCTACGCCCGAAATGCTAGTTTCGATATATGTTTCTTAAGCAAAGTTGTTTAGTATCATGGACAGAATTCACCCTTAAAATAGTTAAGTATATTTTATTAACGTTATATCACCGTGAAAATAGGTGTTTTCTGTTCCTTATTTCTCATTTATACCTAAATATCTGGAATTGATACTTTCTATAGCATACTAGACCGCTTTTCTAACATTATTGTGGTCAAGATACATGATTGGTTAATTTCAAAGACAAAGATCATCAAATCAAATTCTACTCGTAATTTTGTTTACGAATCAAAGTTTGGTAAACAAAATTACGAGTAGTTACAAAGTTTTTGGTTATATAGTCGGTCATTCAGCTCTACTTTAACTGAACTAATTTAGTAGTAATTAGCGGAAAGCGGTGGCGCGTTGGCGCGAAAACTTCATTTGCGATGGCTACACGAATAAAGCGTCAACGTTTAATTTGATTACATTTAAAGCAGTGCAGTTTATTGCATGGCTTACTATTTAATTGCTGTCACATATCCTAGCTAAAGTAATGGAGTTAGCTTCCTGATAACACGGTCCTTGGTGTAATAAAGGGGTAGGGTAGGTCCGTACGAAATATAGTTTTGCATGTTTATGTATTGTTCTTGTACAACTTTAGGTGTGTATGTGATGCAGTTTTCGTAAATAAACGTCATATATCTTACTTACTTTCAGGAGAAAAAATATTTTTAACTTAGGTAACTATACCGCCATAAAATGATGTTTTCCTTGTGTACCATAGTGTGTATAGTTAAAGCAGGTCTTTCAGAAAAATAAAACCGCACAACAGGGTTGTAAAGTCCGATTGTCAATTCAGTGATCCGTTAGAGCAATACATTTTAGTTAGAGTCAAGTCAAGACGATTGTGCTTGTGATTTTCAATCACATGTAGAGCATTTGACTGGGAAGGTAATAAATATGTACAATGTAACATATTATATTTATAATACATATCCTTGCCAAGCCAGTAAAGGCCGCTAGTTCGAAATAAATTAGGTAAAACCTTTAAAAATTTAAAAAGGGTTCTAGTTTTTTCGTTTCAATATTCATTTATGATAAGTATTTGTATCTAAAGTAATTGAAAATACAAATAACAAAAAAATCCTATCGCAGGAATCTTGCCATTTTGAACAGCGAATAACGATGTTGAAAGATGTATAACTACATGAGTACCAGTACTTATTCTGTGGTATAACTTCAAAATGGGATCGCTTTTATTACGTGACGTAATGACGTGACCTCTTTTAAAAAATAAACGGGCAAGTGCGCGTCGGACTCGTACATGAAGGGTTCCGTACCACCGTACAATGTTTTAAAACGCTGAAGAAACACGTTTCTTGTATGACGACCCCCTTTAATTTTTAACTTTATTTTATTTTTAGTATTTGTTGTTATTGTGGTCATAGTAATACATAACTGGTGAAAATTTCAAGTATCTAGTTATTGCCATTATAAAGTTCAAGTTAAAAACGCTGAAAAAAACACGTTTCTTGTATGACGACCCCCTTTAATTTTTAACTATTTTTAGTATTTTTTGTCATAACCGCCACAGTAATACATAATCGGTGAAAATTTCAAGTGTCTAGCTATTACGGTTCAAGAGATAGAGCCCTGTGACTGACGGACAGACAGACAGACGAACAGACAGACGGACCGACAGCGGAGTCACAGTAATAGGGTCCCGTTTGCACCCTTTGGGTATAGAACCCTAAAAATCATTGAAAACCATATAAAATATTAAATTGAACAACATCACATCTATCGTTTAGTTTGCTACATTCTATACATTATGCTTGACTGCCTCCGTGGTCCGACTGCCTCCGTGGTCCAGTGGTCAAGACGTTTGCCTTGTGATCCGGAGGTCGTGGGTTCAAATTCCACTGGGAAGCTTACTTTGTGAAAAGTTGTTTCTAGTCTGGTTAGGATATTGCAGGCTTGAATCACCTGATTATCCGAAAAGAAAGATGATACCGTGCTTCGGAAGGCACGTAAAGCTGTTGGTCCCGAACGCCATCTAGCGTTTGTAGCTATCCTACGATTGGTTCTGGTCTACCCTTTGGGTTGCGAAGGTCAGACGGCAGTCGCTCTGTGTAAAAACCAGTAACCACGTCGGATCACCTAGGTTAGGTAGCGGACTCCGGGCTCTGATGCGTAACCGCTGACGATGCATCCGGGAATAAGCTCGGATGATGATGATTCTATACACTATGCTACATTCTACAGGGTTACTTTTAAAACACTTGCATCATATTTGTAGCAAGTTCACTCCATGATACTGAAGTACCTAGTTTCCATAAAAACAATAAACGAAATACTAAAATCGGCTTCCCATACGAATCGGCGCTCAGCCACGATGAAAACAATAAATAAAAAAAATTTGTTCTTTCGTTCGAAATTTTTTATCGATTTTCTATAATTGTTTTTATGGAAAGTAGTTCAGTATCACGGACTGAACTTGCTCCAAAAACGTTTTCGGTGTTTATAAAGTAACCCTGAATAAAATCTATTGCCTGAAAGTTATATAATTAATTTAATATTCTGTGTATTCTTTACATAAAAAGAAAAGTATAATGAAAAAATAACACCACATTGAAATGACTGAAAGTCCCACCAAAGATTATGATTATTACGACCCCAAACGCGTTAAAAACTCGTAAAGGCGATTTTTGGAACTGATATGGTAATGTAATGGAGACTTCCTGTGCTAATGTTGGGGACTCACTTATATTCCACCCTAATCATATGCAAGTACACCGCCCTTAAGGTGAAGATATAGGCAAATGGCCTTGAAGTGTGAAATAAATTGTTAACTCGTAAATATGGTGATAATTTTCATATTGCTCTTCGTCATGCACTAGATAGCCCTTTAAATTATTTCATGAACTGCCGTTGAAACTCTTATTGGTGATCCGTTTAGCTTTAAAACTTGCCGTGGCCACTTTTGGCGGAGGCAAGTTTTAAAGCTAGACGGACTAATGTAAATACTTTCAACAGTGGTTCATAAAATAATTTAAAGGGCTATCTAGTGCATAACGAAGAGCAATATGGAAATTATCTTCATATTTATGAGTTAACAATTTATTTCAAATGAGGGCGCCACTTCAAGGCCATTTGCCTATATCTTCACCTTAACAAGTAAGTCGGTAATGCTATTCCACTTTTTCGATTTACGCCACCATAGGTATTTTACAAAACCCCTATTAAGAGGCATTTTACACTTGGTTGGCTGTCTAGCTCGCACAATCAAACGTTTTTAAAGATTATTAAATAATGATTATAATTTTTAGAAAAGAGTTACATTATCATTCTACATCATTCGTCATCATCCAAGCGTATTCCCGGTTGCATCGTCAGCGGTTACGCTTCAGAGCCCGGGGTCCGCTACCTTACCTAGGTGATTTGACGAGGTTACTGGTTTTTACACAGAGCGACTGCCGTCTGACCTCCGCAACCCAAAGGATAGACCAGAACCAATCCTAGGATAGGAACAAATGCTTGATGGCGTTCAGGACCAACAGCTTTACGTGCCTTCCGAAGCACGGAATCATCTTTCTTTTCGGATAATCAGGTGATTCAAACCTACAATATCCGAATTAGACTGGAAACAGTTTTTACAAAGTATAATTCCCAGCTCAAAATCTTTATTTATTTTTCGTTAGATTGGAAGATAGTTGACGTTATAACCAAAGTCGCGGGTCGCACCTGGATGAGAGCAGCACAGGACCGAGATGGGTGGCGTCGACGAAGAGAGGCTTATGCTCAGCAGTGGGCGGAAGAAGGGCTGGGATGATGATGGGTAGGAAGTACATAAAAATCATAGGTACAAGATCCATGGTAAACTTTATTTTCTATAATTTTTAAATAAGTTTCGTTTGGACATAAATTATTTTATTATTTCTAGGTAGGTACATAAATACATGTATAACTATTTACATTTCATGAATACTTACTTATGTATATCAACTATGTAGTCAATTATAAGGCTTCTTTCACACGTACCACAAACACCACATCGCAGCGACAAAAAGTGGTCAAGCAGTGCCGCAGTGGTGATGTGTTAATAATATAGCTGCAGTTTCTTGCCATAGGGTTTGGTCAACCACGCGGTCGATAATGAATTTAATGACGGCAAAATGTTGTCCGTGTAAATTATACTATTATTTTTTATACAAAATAGCTCCTGACCACGTTTTGTTGTTGTGGTGTGGTGTGGTAAGCCACCACTACTTGTGAAACAAGCTTTACTAACAACGCGCGTCTTGCAGTGACAGCGTCTTATATTTTCTCGTAATACTTAAAAGTAGAAATAATTAGAGTGTGATAAGAAATACGTAAAAATAACGGTCTTTCTTCAATCACACTAAAATCTTTCTATTCGCGTTATTCCTAAAAAAAATACAATTTGTAACTCTATTGACTAACATAGTGCAATAGGGACACGGTCTACTTGTGTGGAAATGTTCATTAAAGTCCGTTTATCGGTGTAATAACTTTTCGAAATCCAGTAACGAACATCCAAATCGCGATTACACCTTTTAGACTTTTATAACTCGCATTTTCTTCTTCTAACAACAAAATACACGCCAACATCCATTTACATAACAATTTGCTTTTAGGCAGCACATATTGTTCATAACACTCTATGCAAATTCACATTTTCCGAGCAACCTACTGCCCACTGGTAATTTACGACGAAAAAACCGGCCGAAATGGCGGCCATATTTCGTGAAACGCCGCCAAGATTGATAATTTGATGAGATAACTCAGTTTGCTACAGCTTTTCATATCGCGAGTTTATGACGTCATATGCCTAGTTATAACGTTGAGAAAGTTTGAAAACAATGTGTTAGATAACATAATTCATCATAAGATCTCTGTCTTTGTGTTATTTGCAGAAGCTTGCATTGTCTGTCTTATGTCTACATAGCATTTGAGTATTGCGGTCCTGGGCTCTGTCTGCTTAGAGCCGCAAGACCCAAAATGCTGTTGTCTGTCTCGTTAGGTTATACATATATATACTATAGTATTTAGTATGTGTGTGTGCATAGTCTCATTAAAAAGGTTCAACCATAATCTTGACCTTTAACATTTTCAATCTGAAGAGTTTAGTAAGTAGGTATGTAAGTAGTATGAAAAAGAGTTTAAACTACACACTTCGTACATACTACACGCCCAAATCGTATCACAGGTTTAGGTAATGGGTCGAAAAAAAATCTCAATTTTCAAAGTCTATCTTTTTGTTACCGAAACAAACGATTTGTAAGAACTTTATAGAGGTATATAACAAATGTGAACAACAACTACCCATGTGGTTCCGAGTTATAATAAGACCACTCCATCTCTTTCTGTGGATGTCGTAAGAGGCGACAAAAGGACTAAGCACAATCATCTCGTGCTATTGTAAAACTTTTCGCACAAATACATTCCCAAAGAGGGTTGACGTCAGGCAGGCGGCTGGCCGTAAAACTATAGCCAAATCATTTAAACTGATCCGGGTATTTCTTCTCCATTTTGCAAGGTCTTTAGCATCCTTGGGTAACCATTGACATGCATGTTATATTTGGAGAAGAAAAATCGGGAAAGCGCAGCCCGGGCTCCGAAGCAGCACAGCTGAGGATGCAACCGGGATCGCGCTTAGACGAAGAAGATACCTAGTCACCAACATATTTTTAGGTAGGTACAATGGTACAACTAGGTACAAAAATTTCTCGAGCTGCTCTGTGCTTCGGAAGGCACGTAAAAGTCATTGGTCCCGGCTGTCATTGTATGGCAGTCGTCCAGCTATGTCAGATGCCTTAAGGCAGCTTGTAAAATCTGACACCAGTGTTGGCCACTTACATACGAAAAACAAGCAAAACAAAACATGTTTTCTCATTCTATTCTATTCTATTTTGGTTTAATGTTCTTAAATAAAATAGATTTGGCCTTTAATGATTGATTTAGGTATATAGAATTACAATGCTCGTAAGAATATCTTTATAAAAAATATGTGATGAAAATTTTCGCATCGAGTGAGAATCGAACTCACGCCCCTCACATCTGTACTGTAAGTGTACTGTGACTTCGAATCACTCTGACATATCTCCTAATCACATATCGTGGCGAAAATTTTCATCACATATTTTTATTCAGATTTTGTCCTATTTACAAAGCAATATTATCATTACATATTTACTTATTTACAATAACAATGATTGATATCACGTTTAAATTGTTAATTTTTTTGTTTATTTTTCTAGTACCTATAGCGTTACTTACTATTCATTCATACGCATCAAGCGCACTTACTAAGTACACTATACAGTAAACAAAACAATACGCAATAACAGAAATCTATTTTAAGGGCATACCTACTTTAATTTTCAGGGGTCGAGTGCATTTGAAATAAATAATTTCAAAGGACACGGTGATATCGTTTAAATTTTTGCCAAAAGTGGCCGTTTTTGCAATTGTGCGAAGAAAAGCTTCACGTTCTTACTTTAAACTGTAAACAGAAGTTCATTAAATAGTTTGAAGAGTTATCTAGGGCTTGGTGGAAACAAAATTTTGAATGATATCTTCGTTTCCTTTTAAATAATTTATTTTAAATGGGGCAGCACTGGACCCCGTTAAATTCAATTATGGCCGTAACTGTCTTTGGATGGTATTTGTTATTTATTTACATTAGTTGGATTTTAAATACTTTTAAACTATCGCGTTGCATTATTATTAAATTAATGCGTACGGGAATTAACGCGAAACGTACCTTTTTTTATTTATTTTGCTGACGTTTCGTTCGGGTTTCACCAAACGTGGTCCCAGCTTGACTGAAGCAGCGATGACGCCTACGCCTCCCCCTGCCCGGTGTGATCTTCGTCCACCGTCATATTGTTCATTCTCCAGCTACCGTCACACACTACACTCACAGTGTCCCTATTCCGTAACGCAACCGTATTCTGGTGGTTAACCGATTGTGCACCAAACCGGGGTTTGTGTTTTGTTATGATTAACTGGATTCCACACTGCTGACAATTTAAGGCCATCTTCTCGGTTGAAATTGTTAGGATGTTTCTTAATTTCAATCGCCTCACGTAAATACGTAATACGAAACGTCAGAAAAATAAATAAAAAAAGGTACGTTTCGCGTTAATTCCCGTACGCATTAATTTAATAGTTGGATTTTAGTATCTAATTTGAATATTGTTTTATATTATATAGATATCTTACAAAAACTTATCTAGGTATGTAATAAGCGCTAAATAAGCTAGTAATTAACAATTTTGGCAAAGACTGTCGCGCCTCCTTTTTTTACTTTTTACCTAGAATGTATTTAAGTTCAGTAGGGCTACATTATTTTCTATTAGGTACTTACATTGTTTTACTTACATTCTACAATTACAACACTTCTGTTGCTATTGTCAAATCTTCATATATACAAACCTTTTAAAAGATAAGTGGAATAGGGATGATGACTGGGTCAGAAAAATATTATATTAATTAGTCCGTTAATGAGATTATCCAAAAATTATGTACCCATATTTTTTAGTTTATCAAAAAGTAAAAAGCTTGTGACGTCACCGATGTGTAAAAATCGTACGAAAGCGTGACGTCATGCGAAATTTAAATGCGCTGTATCTTCTTTATTTACTGTTTCTCAGAGAAAAGAAAAAATACGTGTACAATATTTTTTAATAATCTAACCGTCGGGCCAAAAATATTTTTTCAGTCATCATGGTTCATAATAAGTAAAACCTTAATTATTGTTATATGGTAACTACTGTGTAAATGATTTTCTTTTGACATTTCTTCTTTGTCGGTAGCTTTTTTTTAAAATTATTAATGATTTATATATAAATAAAATACACGTAATGTACACTAAAATTATTGACGTGTAAATGTGCCTACAAAAGCCTTATACGCTATTTTGCAACAAGTCAAATCAGATACTTTTTTTATAACGTCAAAAACAAACATTTTCTATGGGATTTGTACGAAATATCGATTTTTGACGTCATAGTTCCTTGGAGAAAAAGCTGGGGTCATGTCGTATCAAGCACTAAAAAGTAAGGCAGAGAACCGAGAAATTTGGCGCATAATCCACCGACATGAGCCACTAAGCTTTTTAATAAGAAGAAGAAGAAGTTCCTTGGAGTCAAATAGCGCTCTTAATATCCGTTTTTCTGCATTAATATATCTAAAATCACGTTCGAATTGGATGTGATCGATGACAAGTGGCATTATTTTGTGACGTTTTATTCTATTAACAGTTCTAAATAATTTATTTTTTTCCACCATAATACCCAATTACTGAATAAATATTTGATTCTTGGTACTCGTAATCAGAGGTCTATTTTTTTTCTTCGTGCTATATTTTCACCACTATTATAGCACTAAAAATAAATTGATAGACCACTCAGATTACAAACATAAATAGGTCAAAGTATAAGTAGATCGTCACTGGTTGCTGACTGAAGGTGGCGGAAAAGTTGTCCGTCAACTTCTGGTCAGTCACACATATGTGGTCTGTAGTTCTGTTGTGAAGCCGGCGCGAGGTGTTTTGACGCTCCGGTTCTTCACCGGCTGGCCGAAGATATAGAGCATACACCTAGCTGGGTCATCGAACTCAGTTTTTAGTGCATAGTGGATCCAGCTAATGAAGAGTATTAAAAGTCGATGGAGCTTAGTTATAGACATCACAAGAAGATTCCTCACATGATAAAGTATACAAGTGATAAGAGGCATTGTGCACGAAAACTTTCAGCGTGAACAGTGATTTATCTATATATAAATCACTGTTCACGCTGAAAGTTTTCGTCAACAACTTTTTAAGTGCCACACTTGGTGGTGAATAGATAGTTAATGGCATCTCCATACGTTGGGTCATCATTGCGCCAATTCACTGTACATTGATGTTTAACTTACAAAAGCTTTTGAGAGTTTACCATCCAACGCAGCAACGGACAAAAAATCTGTGCAACGAAGACCTATCGTGTAGAGAAGCTTTAACTATAAAGATAGGGATGATTGTCAAGTAGATCTTCACTGGTCACACCACGACAGTTTTCCGCCACCTTCTCTTCAGTCTCACTTATGTCGTCTGCAGTTCTGTTGTGGAGCCGGCACGAGGTGTCTGGGCGCACTGGTTCCTCACCGGCTGGCCGGAAATCGTCCGCAATTGCCGAGATATAGAGCATGCTCCCACCGGGTCATCAAACTCGAAGTTTTTAGTGCATATTCGATCTAGCTAGTTTATTAAGAGAATTAAAAGTCGATAGAGCTTAGTTGAAGACACCACAAGAAGATTTCTTACATGATAAAGTATACAAGAGAATCGAGACATTGTTATAGGTAGATCACTGGTCAAACTATGAAATTTTTCATCAACAACTTTTTAAGTGCCATACTTAGTGGTGGACACTATAGATAGTATAACCACAGAATACAGTAAGAGTATAAAGAACAGAATCTCCTAATCTCCCCTGTTCTTGTACGCCCGCGTGCGCCATGCAGTGTGTGTTCGCCTGCTCTCGTCGCCCCTCGACAAGGCGAAAACGGGGGAGAGGTGCGGGGTTGGGGAATGGGGACGCATATTGCGCAAGACCTTAGGAGATTCCGTTCTGTATACTCTTACTGTCTTCTGTAGTATAACTATAAAAATTTTAAATTGTAATAAGTAGATCGTCACTGGTCACACCACGAAAGTTTTCCGCCACCTTCTCTTCAGTCACACGTATGTGGTCTGCAGTTCTGTTGTGGAACCGGCGCGAGGTGTCTGGGCGCACCGGTTCCTCATCAGCTGTCCAAACGTCGTCCGGAATTGCCGTGACATGGAGCAGTAGAGCACGAAGTTGATGGCGCCATTAAGGAGCGCCAGTGCGTCCATCCACAGAACAGAATCTCCTAATCTCCCCTGTTCTTGTACGCCCGCGTGCGCCATGCAGTGTGTGTTCGCCTGCTCTCGTCGCCCCTCGACAAGGCGAAAACGGGGGAGAGGTGCGGGGTTGGGGAACGGGGACGCATATTGCGCAAGACCTTAGGAGATTCCGTTCTGTATACTCTTACTGTCTTCTGTAGTATAACTATAAAAATTTTAAATTGTAATAAGTAGATCGTCACTGGTCACACCACGAAAGTTTTCCGCCACCTTCTCTTCAGTCACACGTATGTGGTCTGCAGTTCTGTTGTGGAGCCGGCGCGAGGTGTCTGGGCGCACCGGTTCCTCATCAGCTGTCCAAACGTCGTCCGGAATTGCCGTGACATGGAGCAGTAGAGCACGAAGTTGATGGCGCCATTGAGGAGCGCCAGTGCGTCCATCAACTCGCCGAAGAGGTCGTAGCAGCGCTTGAAGAAACACGGCCCAAGGATCCCGCTTAGGAGGCCTGTGAATAGAAAACCGAAATAAATTAGGTAAGTGCACTTTCATATACCTAGTTAGAAACCCGCACGTAATGGAACGGTCTCCCGAAAAAATGGAAACACAGGATAACCACCATTCGAACTCCACCGACTAATTGACTAGATTTTGATATGTTTTCAAAACAAAAACCGACTTCAATACTAAAAAACGCTGAATATTCAAAAAAATTGTATACTTAGACGCCAAGTTTTCTAGTCTTACCACACAACTGATTTAAATAAAATTTATATGGGACCTCTTAAAAAATATACCCATTCAAACAAAAGAAGAATTCTCCAAATCGGTCTTCAGGCGTCTTCGAGTAATCGGGGCACCTTCTGTTTTGAAGTCGGTTAATGAACGATTGAAAAAACGACATTAAGCGTTTTCTGACGAATTTTACTAATTCTTTTCATCACTTGTTCAGTGGTTAATATAACCTATGAGCTAAACTTTTTGCATGTCTGATTAATAAAAAAGTGTCATTTTTCAGGACCCATATTTTTTAAAAACTACATGTCTAATAAAACAAAGAAAACAACGAAACAATTAACTAATCAGATGATCGGTAAAGCTGAAAACCTAATTGCAGCTTTTAGCCAGACACTGCTATAGAAATGTAACCTTAAATAACTATCTACGAACCTAGCCTTAATTACTTCCTACAGCCTACAGCTACATGTTAGACAATTACTCTGTTCAAGAACTGCAAATTGCAAGATAATTACTAATAAAATTGTTTCTTTGTATAATGGCGTTAAAACGTTCTAACAAAATGCAGGTAGATAACAACATGGGTTATTTATGGTAGTTAAGCCTCATTAATTTGGTTTTTTTCTTTGATTAAAAAAAAATATTTTTGACATAGAAGTAAAGAGAAATAAGTAAATAGGTACTACAAATTAATTGAGTTTAGCTAATAGACTGTTTGACAACGTTTAAAATAAATCATAATTTGTTGTCATCCTAGTGGTAAAAGAGCGTATAAAAACATATTTCACTTAATTATTATACATATAAATATTACACGGTTTTTGCGAAATATATTTTTTTTATCTATGACTTAAACGGCTGTGAATATCTATTTCTCCGATGACGTCACACGAACGAAAGTAAACATGAAGTTTGGACGGACTTCCTGTATGCGCGTATCTGTATGTGACGTCATCTGCAAGTCATCTGACAAATAACCGCTGCAGTAATTATATTATCTTTGCTGCTGCCATATGAGAAATAGCGTATTTGGCGCATTTGTAGAAATTTAAACTTCAACATTCATATTGCACGCCTCATAAGCAAAGCGCATGAGGTAGCTCTACTCTCGCCTTACAAAAATCAAGTGATTTTTTTAACTAAATGTGTCTCTATTTATTTTCTATCGCACTTGTACAATAATATTTACACATAAATGTCAAGGAAAAACACTAGTTTTAACACTTATGACATTTTTAAAAGACGTTTTGCCTTTTAAATAAATAAAAACAATGTTTAATAAAATCATTTTGTGGACGTCCGTGTGTCTGTATGTATGGAAACTGGCGTGGTCACGATAACTCCCGAAAAACTTATCTGATCAAATCCATTTTTTTTTTATACGCTTCAGTATTATCCAAAACTAAGTCCTTTCGAAGATCACGGTCTAATTCAATTTAGTTTAATCGTAATTATTATTATAAAAATACAGGTGACATATTAAAAATCATTTTGGATGTGAGGTTTGTTGAAAGAGTTAATACCTATGTATGATAAGTACGAATGTGTAACTGGCAAGTAAGAAAAGAAGTAAAAAGAAATTTGAATAAAGAATGTTGTGATTTTGTTTGTTTTATTAAATATGAAAGACGAATAAATGTAAAAGAAGCGATAAGTAAGTTAATATTTTATTTTATTTGCATTAACTAATTGAGAATGAAAAGAACAATCAGTGGTAACACTTTTCTTGACATTCGTGACGTAGTCTTGTGTCTTTTTTCTTGTTTTTGCTTAGTTTTTTTGAGATTTCTCAAAATCTACCGGTCCGAATCGGTTTAAATTCACAGGAAATCTGAGTTGTATAGAACTCTTTGTTTGGTTCCGATCGGTTTAGTTGTTCAAGAGTTATAAGCGGGTCACATACACACCCACACACACATACGGATAGGGTGCATGACACTTGCTCGTGAGTGGTCAGGGAAGATTCCTGAGACCTTTAAACGTCGAGATCTGATGAAAACTCATAACGTCCCGAATTTTGAAAATTTTCTCAGCGGGAAGTTAAAAATAAAAGTTGAAAATAATCTCCAGTCGTGCGTTAAAGCCGACACATACTTTTCTACGTTTTAAGTTAGCAATAAAACAATCAAAATCAATTTAATTGTGAAAAATGAGATTATGAGGCGTGCACTTTTGGATTTTCCAAACTATTTATTGATATTACAATAGATATCCCGGAAATATTAATGTTCTGTGCTTCTTATGTAATAAAGAATTATTTACGTGTATTATTACGTGTAACACCTGTCGTATGACCAAACGTTTCTTAATAGAAGCTTTTATCCATGCTTGGATAAAAGCTTCTATGCGGGGGGTACAGAAAACAAACCTGAAGCAACTTATGAGAGCTTACGACTGTTGATAATATTTTTTTACGTTTAGATGGTTAAAATTATATTTTTATAGGGTTTTTAGGCATTCAAGATTCAGTACTTTTTTATTATTTACTTTGAGTACATTAAAATGATGTCATGAACTACTGTACAACGTATACTCTTATAAATTTCTGGGTCAATGTTTACACTGAGGTCTTTCAAATTAGTTTTTCCGAAAAGCGGTCTCTATTCATCATCATCCGAGCGTATTCCCGGTTGCGTCGTCAGCAGTTACGCTTCAGAGCCCGGGGTCTAGTACATACAATTATTTATTGTATGTACATACAAATGGAAAGAGATTTGTACTCAATGACATAGCAACCATCACCCAGCTAATTAATGGTGTTGCTACAACTAATGGATTGTTTGTAAGTAGTGAGGGTGATTGATTAAAAGGTGGAGTGCTGAAATATGTTATACTTATTTGTCAACTCAGCATTTATGGGGACACATTCACTAAGTACTTAGTTTAGGAAATAAATGCTATATGTAACGATTACTGGAGAAGAATCTTACGCTGCTTTGGAAGCACAGAAGAAACTTAGAATATAGCGGTTATGCTTGTTTGTGTTGTGTTTCTTTCCGCAGACCGTAACAATTACAAGATACAGTAATAAATAATGAGTAAAATGACCATTACCTTTTGGCATCATATAGCCTTTGTGACTACTTTCTTACCATGGTGTAATGAAACACGGTATTCTCTTTCCGTGACATCTGGATCACGTGATTGGCCCAAGAATACGTCATCAGTTGGGAGTGTTGCCACTGTGTGTGATTGAATTACCCGAGCAAAATGCATTTTCAACTTAACAAACCAATTATAAACTAATAATTCATTATACAAAATTAAAAATATACAGATTAATCAATGAATTAAAAAAAAATAAGATTATATGAATTAACTTATTAAGAAAGTTTTTTAATTTACTGAAAAGAACAAACAATCAATGGTAACACACATCGTGACATTCGTGACCTAGTCTTGGGCCATCGCGGGAAGAGGATACCTTGTTTTAATAAACCATATTTCACGTGCCACATAGCTTAACGAATACAACATTTTAAGATACTCACCTAAGATCCCCTGCGGAAACTCCGTCATCAAAAACAACAATAGCACAGCGACCAGCATTTTCGTCGTCCGATCCGTCCTCCTTTCAGCTTTGGACCTCTTCGTCGACTTCCGAGTAAAAATATTCCCGTTCCCATTCACCACCGTATCTGCTGGGCACGCACTATAACCTTTCAAGGCCTTCTTTCTACTATTCGCTCTGTACAAAGCCCGTATCAACCAAGCACTGATCAAGGTGAGAATCAAGCACGGAAGGAGTTTTATAAGAACTCCATGTACCCAAAAATTGACTTGGTATAATGTCCCATCATAATCGGAATCCACGTAATATACTTTCGTCGGTATATTTCCACTGCTATCGACGGTGAAGTCCTTGTGAATTGTAAATACCTGGAAAAGACAGCGGTTATAAGTTGCGGAAATCTGAGAAACGCTAATTTCTAGGAAAACTCTGAAAGGAAATACGCTACCGTTTTATGGAAATTGTAAATAAATACTCTATCAAGATTATGTGTATTCTTTCCTTGAAAATTTGATTATTAAGCACAGACGCTTATATGAAATACAGGGAAGGACCGAATGGCGCGGAAGGACTTATCAGTCAATCAATCAATCAAATCATATAATTCAGGCAACGTAATATTAGGTACAATATTAAAGGCCCATAGAAGAAATACCTTATAGCATATGTACATATATAATTATAACTACATAGATGAAAAATAATATTTTTGGCCTCCCATACGTGTTAACCGATCAGCTGATGCAAGTTTGTATGAAAGGCAAAAAAATATTATTCATATTTCGATATATGTTTCTTGGGAAAAGATTTTCAGTATTATGAACTGAATCCACCCCAATAGTTTCAGTAGGAATATTTTGTTAGACGTTATATTGATTGTAACGGGGTTTAAAATGTGCAGTCAACTACTGCCTATTTTGTAAATTAAATACTGAACTACGTGCTTGTTCACACGAAGATACAATCAGAGTTGCTGTAATTACTACACGATTAGATATTGAAAGCAAGTGGAATAGTTCCAACAGCCCAGACAGATAGACTTATAGGTACTGTCACGATACTAGCTGTCAATCAGGGGTATACCCTTGCCTTGAAAGTTCTTTACCCATATTTTGCTTTATAGCTTTATATAAAATCCTACTGAAATTGATTTAACCCCTTCTCTAACGAATATATAGCCTTACGAAACCATTGATATTTATTTGTATATGGATGAAATAAAACACAAGACAAAAACCGGTCAAGTGCGAGTCGGACTCTTACATAAAGGGTTTTGTGCCGCAGTACAATACGCTTAAACACTTAAAAAACACGTTTCTTGTATGACGACCCCCTTTAATTTTTAACTTTATACATAATCGGTGTAAATTTCAAGTGTCTCGCCCTTACGGTTCAAGAGAAAGAGCCCCGTGAAAGATGGACAGACGAACAGACAGACAGACAGCGGAGTCTCAGTAATAGGGTCCCATCATATCATCATCATATCAGCCCCAGGAAGTCCACTGCTGGACATAGGCCTCCCCCAAGGATCAACAACAATCAAATCTTTCCTCTTTATAATATTATAGTAAATACTTTTAAACTATCGCGTTGCATTATTATTGAATTGATGCATACGGGAATTAACGCGAAACGTCAATTCCCGTATGCATTAATTTAATAATATTATAGTATACACAAGTTTTGACATCTAATATTAGACGTGCTATCTTTGGTAACTATACAAATCGTGGCGGTGTATTTATCTCATAGACTTGAACTGGGAACCTGACAGATTAGCAGATCAGGATAAACTCCTAATATCTAGGACGATTTTAATGCCCATGGAACGAGCACACATTGCGAAAGGAGAATGTATGAACCACTCGTGGAAACTGCTGATACGAAGCCACCTGCGAACACATACTTAGAGCGAGTCGAGAGTTCAATCGGGAACTACACGTCCGTCGTGGCGCCTCCTCGCTGATCATCAATCGCTGATCATCATCATCATCAGGTCTTTTTTAGTCTCTACTGCAAGAGCACGACCCTCTCTGTACCAGAGCCATACTTAGCCAGAGCAGTGAGAGGACTGCAGTTAGCCTACACTCTCCACGCTGGCCAGACGGGTTGGAGAGGTCTCATTGATTTATAAGCTTTGTTTAGCTTGTACTAGTCGCGTTCTACGACATCTACGGGAAGAGTTGGAGTGATCCTATTCTACTCTGCCGGAAACCACACGGCACCGCTGATCATTAGAAGTTTAGTCAATCGCTGATCACTAGTTAATGAGATTTTCTGTACTTTTTTTTTTTAAAACCCTCGCCGACATTCTATCGAAAGATTTTGTACCCCAGCAACAATAAATTTAATCGTGGCTGTAAGACAAATGTATTTATCTAATAGATTCGGATTGCGGAGCCCGGAAAATTAGAGCCGAGGGAATTGATGGCGATATTTATCTACTTCCCCTTGCTGATTGATAAAGGTTAAGACGACTACCAGCAGGAGTGCGTTCCTATTATGTCTGCTGATTTGTGTACAGGGTGTACTTAAAGACAAACATCAATAGATACATCTAAATGTTTGCGCTAAGTTTGCCACTGACGATGTGGACGCCTATTCTACGGATCGGCAAACTTAGCGCGAACGGGTTGTAGTATAAAACAAAGTCGCTTCCCGGAGTCTGTCCCTCTATATGTATGTACGAGTATGTACGCTTAGATCATATACGAAAAGATAAGACGCTAGATAGACGAGGTAGGATGTATTGTTACGCACAGAGACCGAAACCGCTAATTGAGCGAAAAATAGGCCACACCGCATTGTGCAATGTGAGTAGATAGTATAGTAATGTAGAACGGCCACGACGCGAAATTCGTGTCGTTATTAAAACGCTCACGACGCGTTGTGGCAATCACAGAACGACCACAACGCGTTGTGGTAATGCAGATAAGCTACGACGCGTATTGGAAATATATTATGAATAGGTACGTCGCAAAGTGATTTTTCTGCTAGTCATGAAGGGAAAAAGGAATCGTGACCTGGGATGAATTTTGACAAGCTAATTAAGCGCGGTTGCAACAAGGAATATGGCAACGCTTTAACAGGTTAAACAACCATGGGCGTGGTCAAAACTTGGATGGATAACCATGTTTTCACAGGTTATGCAACTATTGCTTTAATTCATTTCACCATTTAATAGTTACTAACCATTTGGACCCTGCAGGAACAAACCGAGCTACAGATACAATTATATCGGACGTTCGAAGCGAAAGCTCCCCACACCTCAAATTAATTGATTTGTGTCCAGACTTGGTGCTTGGTCACGCTACTGCTATAAAGCAGGTAGTAAATTTAACAACAATAGGCAGGAAACGTCAAAGGAACTACGAATAATTTCAATGCGAAAGAAGCGGCAAACCAACCAGTTGCTGGGCGAAATTAAATAGATAGATAGATAATAAATAAATATATAAGGACAAATCACACTGATTAAGCTAGCCCCAAAGTAAGTTTTAAACTTGTGTTATGGGATACTAACTCAACGACACTTTATTTTATAATAAATACATATATAGATAAACACCCAAAACCCAGGAAAATTTTAAAAAGGCCATTTTCCAACTTGATAGATACATAGATAAGGACAAATCACAATGATTGAGCTAGCCCCTAATTACCTAAGTTTATCAAAGAGCTTTTTTTTTCTTAGAAAATACATCACATATCACGGTTTTGTCCCATTCAATAGGGATGATGACTAGGTCAGAAAAATATTAATATAATTAGTCCACCACACAATAAAATTATTTTTTTACTTTATGATATTAATAAAAATATATAAATATATTAGTACGTTAGTTAGATTATCCAAAAATAATGGACCTATATTTTTTAGTTTATCAAAAAAGTAAGAATTCACAAAGATACAGCGTATAGTATATAGTTCCAGAGTGATACATCACAAATATATAATAGTATATACTTGTAGTTTCAGAGTGGGGGCTTATGACAACACCGCTGTGTAAAAATCATACGAATCCGTGACGTCATGCGAAATTTAATGCGCTTTATCTTCTAAAAAATAAAAAATATGTGCACAATTTTTTTTAATAATCTAACCGATCGTGTGTACCTGTCTATATCCATAAACTTTACTGAGTCGCTTGCAGGCTCTGCGTCTAGTACTTTCGACAGTTTATAAGCGAAAACAACACGAACACATGGTAAACATATTCTGATTGATTAAGTATATACTTTTTCTGGGAAAATATAAGTCGTATTCGTGTCTTATTAACATTCCAGATAAGTACTTATTTAAATATGTAAATTTATTTTATTTTTCTTTTCTAAATAAACTTGTTTCAGGTCTAATTTACTAAATATAAAGTATTGTTTACCATTAAAAAAATCGTCCAATGAAAAAAAAGTACTATGAAATAATGTTCGCATCATATCTTACTTATATTTTCTTGAAAGCTTATGATGCAAAGAAATGTGTTTATTTCCGTTCCTAAATAGGTAAGTACCTACATATATTTCTGTATTGTAAGAGCAGCTTTTAATCTAGTTATTAAAAACAAGCGGAGGCCTTTGCCCAACTATGGGACCTAAATGGCTAGAAAAAAAATAAAAACATTGTAATCATTCATATTTCCGCGCGTAGATACGACTTTTTATCAGTCTGTACAAAATAAATTAAGGAAAGTACGGGTAAATGTAAACTTACCAACTAAATATAAATTCCATTCATTGTAAGGAAATTTAACGAATAATTAAATAAAAACCTGTCAAAAAAATATAATTTGTAAGTAAATACCTATTTTTTCGGGTTCCGTCCCAAAGGGTGTAAACGGGACCATATTACTGAGACTACGCTGTCTGTCCGTCTGTCACAGGGCTCTATCTCTTGAACCGTAATAGCTAGACACTTGAAATTTTCACCGATTATGTTTTACTGTGGCCGCTATAACAACAAATACTATAAATAAGAAAAATAAAATAAAAAAGGGGGTCGTCATACAAGAAACTTGTTTTTTCAGCGTTTTTAATTCGATCTTTATAATGGCATTAACTAGATACTTGAAATTTTTACCGATTATGTATTACTGTGGCCACTGTAATAACAAAAATGAAAAATAAGATGAAGTTAAAAACCATCGTCATACAATAAACATGTTTCTTCAGCGTTTTAAAACATTGTACCGAGGTACGGAACCCTTCATGGACGAGTCCGACTCGTACTTACTTTTTATTGTTGTAAACTCCCCACCCGTTTTTAGAGTTCTGAAAAGTCCCTGCCGGAACTCATGGTTTCGGTATGTCCGTCTGTACCGCGCCTTAGCTCTACTGACTGACTGTTACTAGAAAGCTGTAATTTTGCATGGATATATTTTATTTTACTTTATTTTTTTATTTTACTGTATTTGGGAAACAAACAGTTACATAAACAATATTAACAAAACATAAATAAAATACCTAAACCAATAAAGTTTCCTCTGATTACTACTACAGAAATAACGAACAGACAATGTTAAAAAATTAAAAGAAGTGTAAAAAACAAAATTTTGATCGAAAGATACACAATAACAATTGTAACACAATTAAGTATTAATAGGTAGTGTAGTTATAACAATTACTTCACGTGCTAGCAACCAACGACCTAATTCCCTTTTTGTATGAACCAATAGATATGTATTTTATATACCTATATTAAGTTTAGTATGCTAACATAGTGTAAAAAATTGCAGGTGGTGAATTTACACATCATTTTTATTTACGAGGGTGATAAGTTTACAATACCCGCATATTTATGCATTATTCATGTAATGCTTTTCGAAAATATGCTTTACTTACATGTTAGTGAAAATCATTTCAACATCGCTATAGGTATGCCTTCTGGGCGGGCTGGTAGGTCTTAAAATTTGTATCTTAGATATTTTTTGTTTTCAATTTCGAACTATTTTAACTAAAATGGTAGTATAAACTTTGTTATCACATGTGAATTTGATCCCAGAACGTAAACGAAATACTCGTGGGGCCTCCCACGGGATTAGAAGCCTTTCCTCCCTTCCTCTTTAGCTCTGTGAGATAAGAGTAATTATAACATTCACCCCTACTTCACTTCCATAAATCAATGAAGTAGTTATTATCATAACATCATCGTTAAATAAGAACTTTTAACAAAATTGACAAAACGAAAATACACTCGTAATTCAGCTCCCTACGTTCGAGAAAATAGAAAAATCGGTATTTGTTAAATCTAATTGCTGTCGCGCTGTGCCGGAACAATTACGAGTACAATCGAGCGAGTGCAATAGAGACACTGCAGCTTGGATCGAAAATACCTATAAAAACTACACAAAATCAACGTTTCGTAGTCCCCTGATTTCTCCTCAAAACAAAAAAAAACGGACTCCAAAAAAAATAAATTAAATCGGATAGATTTAATTTATTTTTCATTAAAAATTGAAGAAAAGGTTTGGCTGTATTCCTAAGTTTTCTATTTATAATATAATCTCGTCTTTGTTTCAACACAGTGAAAAATCTTTACAATTTTTCAGGTTTATAAGGGTTCGTATCTCTTTTAGTAACTAAATTATGAAAAAAAAGAAAACATAGGGACATGCATAATTCATAAATATTTTTTTTTTAAATCCTGTTCTGGAACTATCCGGTGAGGAATCAGGGGATTACGCTTGTATGGATATAATGTGTACTGTGAGTGGTTGATTACATACGAATAGGAAATACGGCCCATGGACACTGGTATGATACTTCATAAATTCAGAGAAACATATATACCTAATACTATTACAAACGAAACAATTTATCTGTACACACGTCGATGTGTGAGTTATATATTTAGGATCGCACCACCGAATTAATTTAATACTTACCTACTTACGAGTTCGACATATTTACGATTATATATCTATCCATACCGGGAGATTTGCGAACACTATGACGTAAAAAATAATCTTTTTTATATGTATTAAATGTTACAGAAAAGTCGGAAACAGCTACATAATATCACTTCACATATATTTTTGTGTATTCTCCCGCCGATGCGAGAGAGTGAGAAGGGTATATATATCAATATGTGTTCAAAATGGTTGCTTTGCTTACTTGTTTTCATCACTCGGAAATCTATGAAATATGTAATACGTTCTTTGTTGTAGTCGGTGAATAAACAATTATTATATGCGCATCTTCTCACCACGATGGTTACTATTGGCAGGCCTGTGTCACTCCCCGTTTAGGTATCGAGAATGTACCTACATTATTACTTTGCGCGCAGGCGGCCCCTCCGGGTGGTAAATTCAGTTATACGAATCGTTTGTCCAGAGTAATAAGAATGAAATTGGCTTGCAATGGATGTTTAGGTATCTATACGAAAAGGTGCTGAGTTCTGACGTGAACTAAATAAACCATATCGCTAGCTACATTGAGTAGATATTTCTTTAAATTTCTTTGCTGAGTGAGACTTTTGAACGTTAGTAATATTTATTCTGTGCTATTGGTTGACAGTTCTCAAGACAAGATACGTCGCGAATTGCGTGCGGCTAGTAACGAAACGAACCCTGGTTTAAAGCGCAATAAGGGGCACATAGTGCGGAAGAAGTGCGGGAACGCCAATTAGCGGGAGACGCTAAGAGAATCCATTCTGTTTGTACTCTTATGTATTCTGTGCCATGGATTAGTTAGGCCGATGGTTTTAACTAGCTTTTATTAGTTTCACCTGTCCCGTTGTCTACGTGTCCGTAATCAAATTTTGCAAGCTAAATAAGACCCACTTCCCATTATTCGATTGAGTCAATTTGGCATACTTGTGTAATTTGGGTGACAATTCAATATTATGGAAGGTACCAATGATCTGATCTCATCATGAAGCCGGAAGGTGGCCACGGCATCTCGGTGATAACATTATAACCCCACCGAATTTGGACTCGATTGATTCGTCATTTTGAACATTTAAGTTCATTGTTTTAGATAAAGGCTTGTTTTTAAATTATTATCTTTTTAAAATATTACTTGTTGATTAAAAAACTTACCTAACGAAGAACGAAGATATGTCATTGGAAAATACTTACGAAATAGGAAGGTAGGCAGAGTATGGGCGGCAAGACGAAGCTGAAAAGGATGGCGAGCGAGCAGCGGTGGTCAGTGCACAGAGCGGGGCTGTACGACGGGTATCTGAAAGAAAGCAGGGGTTTATGACACATTCTATCGATGAGTTGTATGCAATACTGCTCAAGAGCTTTTTGTACAAAAGCAGTTCAACAAGCAGTCTGTGTAAGCTTTACTTTACCATTTTTTTGCGAGGGTATACTTAATTTATCAATGTTTTTAAACCAAACAATTGTATTTATTTATTTTTTCTTTGTTATCATGTTGAGCACTTGAAAACAAATATCCTAGTATTGCTGGTGTCGGAGAAAAGTAAAAACCTAGAATGTACCAGCTGCTTTTCTTCCCGCATACATCGTAAAACCGATTGAGGGAATGGGTGAAATATGAATTATGTTAATAGGCGATGCGGCTAGCATCCATTACTATTTTGATTTCTTTTTCCACCTCCTCGCCCACCATCACGCTGAAAGTGGCCTTTGGGTCTTGCTGCCCTGGGCTCTATCTGCTTAGACCCGCAAGACCCAAAATATTTTATCTGCCCCATTAGGGGTACAGACGTGATAGTATGTATGTATGTAATTAACTTTCACAAGTACCTACTTGCCCTAAGTGCCCCTTATGTGTAGGTAGGTAACCTTTGACTTCTTATACCTATAAGAAATCAAACGTTACTTAACTAAGTAGATTTCTGCAAAATACCTCTAACAATTTTAAATTATTTCACTAAAGGAATATAAAATGGAATTATGTTGCGCCAAATAACAGATTTCACGAGACTTTTCCTCTCGCAAAGTATTTCGCTAAACGAACTTCGAATGGGAGAGCCGAAGGATAGAAATCAGATTACCAATTCAGATTCCTTTGTTTGTACCTAATCATGACTGTTGCGTAGGAGGCAATCCTAGAACCAGATTTTTATTTCAAAATTTGACACCCAATCAAATTTTGTCACGAAACGTAAAAAATCTGTCTTAGATTCATTGTAAACTATAATAGGTACTTACTCTAAATTAGTTAAGATTCAATCAACATAGTATTTAATGAACTAAAAGATAAAGTAATTCGAATCATACCGTGTAGGGGACCAAATGAAAGGGCTTTAAAAGCTTTAATTTTAAAAATACTAACATTAATAACTGTTGCTCCCTGTTGTACTTGTATTAGGGGATACATGAAGTCCAGTGCTGCCCCTATTTGAAATAAATTATTTGAAAGGAAACGTAGATATCATTTAAAATTTTGTTCTAGTACCTAAGCCTTTTGTATGCTAAAATTTATCTCTATTATTTATGTATAATTTGTTATATTGTGTGCAATAAAGAGTAAAATAAATTAAGCTTCAGGTAAAACTAGATCATGTCAATAACACTATTTATAATGGACCTCCCCGTTTCCCCGTTGAACAGTTCACTTACCTATGACTTCCAATTTTAAAAATTTGTTACAATAAATACTAATTAGGCCACTAAACCCTAATTTTTGCATAAAGAATATTCAATTCAATTCAATTCAAAATATCTTTATTATCATAGGATATTTATAATACCTCTTAATAATAGTCACTTTGTTTTGTTTTGCACAAATGTTGACGTCAAATCGTTACTTACAGCTAAGTTTACGCCGCTTCCTAGGCGCAAGTGCAGGAGAAGCGGCAACAAACTGCACTGCACGTTTTCTCCAAAGACGTCAACTAACAAACTAAAAACTTAAAATTAGTTATATGGATGGACTGAGATTACATTGTTTGTTATGTTATAATTAAATTAAATTATAAGAATTACGAAATTTAAAATAATGTCAATTTGTAAATTTAGTATGTACCAATGTAACTAAATTATGACATGTCTTAGTATACAAACCTTTGAGAGGGACCCGCGCCAAGCTCAAGCCAGACCTTTTTGTCTTTAAGATAGTCATCGGTCCTATAATAAGCCTTCTCACAAAGTACTTTGTTTACATAAGCTTTGAATTTTCTGTCTGGCATATCAAGGACCGATTCTGGCAATTTATTATAAAAAAGTATACACTTCCCCATAAAAGACTTACTGACTGTATTCAGCGGGCGGGCTAACTAAGTCATTCTTATTACGTAAATTTCTATCTGTAAAATCACTTACTTTATAGAACATGGAAATATTTTTCCTTACATTATATTTTCAAATATGAATTGTGATGCAAAAGTAAGTATACCTATTTCCTTGAATAATTATACAGTGAGTCTCTCGATCCTTAACCGTAAATGGCACGAATTGCTCTTTTTTGTAAAAGAAAAATTGTCTGAATGTCGACTCCACGACCCCATAGAAGTATCCCGTAAGACATTATAGACTGTGAAAGTAACTAAAGTACACTTGTCTAGCAGTTGCTACATCTGTCAATTGTCTTATTCTCCTAACAGCGTAAGCCGCAGAGCTAAGCCTATTAGAAAGTTTAGTTATATGAACGCCCCATTGAAGTTTCGAATCAATTGTGATTCCTAAAAAGGTAGTACTAGTACTTTCAACCAGATCGAGTTTCTGACCATTAATTAGTATATCAACGCAGGCTTGATTCACATTAGGAAGAGAGAATCGAATGCATTGGGTCTTGTTCGCATTTATCATTTGGCTGAAAACCAATCAGAAATTAAAGATAAGGTGCTGTTCACCGCGCTAGCATCACTGTTATGTCGATCTATTTTAAATATTAGCGAGGTGTCATCAGCAAACAGCACCATGTCAGCCTCTTTCTCAACCATGTAAGGCAAGTCATTGACATAAACTAAGAAAAGGAACGGTCCTAGAATTGAACCTTGGGGTACACCCATTTTCACATTAGACCCGTGTGATTTTACGCCGTTTATATCAACAGTTTGAAGCCTATCTGTTAAGTAAGATTCTATTAATATAATTGACTTATTATCAAAACCGTATTGATGAAATTTGAGCAAAAGTGTTGGATGATCAACGCAATCAAATGCTTTAGAAAGATCGCAAAATGATCCAATTGCATCATTTCTGTTTTCCCACGCGTCGTAGATATTAGTAATAAGTGCTACTCCTGCATCGGCGGTCGATTTTCCAGCAGTAAAGCCGTATTGTTGGCTATGGAAAAGATTATTGGTCTTAAAGTGAAGTAGCATTTGATTGAGCATTATCTTTTCGAACACCTTACTCAAAACTGGCAGAATAGAGATAGGTCTGTAGTTGCCAGGGTCTGTATTTTCTCCTTTTTTGAATAAGGGGATTAGTTTACTACATTTCATTAAGTTAGGAAATAAATATACCTAGATACTAAAAAGTTATTTCATAATTCCTCGCGAATATAAATTATAATACTTTAAGCAACTTGTTAAATCTCTTGCCATTACTCGTAATATGAACTCGAAACTTTGTCGATGAGTTGTTAGAATAACAGTATAGTAAAACTGCCAAAGCCCGGCCTATAAAAACATCTTATCTCAGAAGATATTAATGATGTAAGCGGCGGTTTCTGACACTTTCCTGACGCCATTTTATTAAATTATATTATATCGCCATTTGTTACTTAAATACTGTCATTTTAAGATGAACCGTAAACTTTGCAGATTTAAAGGGCCGTTAACCTAACTTTGCCTTTTCTTTGGGAAATAACGCTGCTGTATTACATTGCATACCATGGCTTTATGTAGGAACTAGATAATAACATACTTCACTTAAATTAGTACAATGCTACCAATTTAAAGAGCGGTAATTTTTCTGTCAAATTAATAAAACTCTGCACTCCTTAAATTCGTAGATTACTCATTGTAAGACTGATTTATGAGAGCATATTTTTATGAATACCACGGTAAGTTCATCATATCAGCCACAGGTAGGCCTCCCCAAGGATTTCCAAAAAGACCGATCGGAAGCGGCCTGCATCCAGCGTGTTCCTGCAACATTGCTCAAGTCATCCGACCACCTAGCAGGTAGGTGTCCCAAGCTGCGGTACCACGGTAAGTTAACAAGTTGAAATGAGAATATCTATTCTTGTTAAATTTCTTTTGACTTTTGTCTATCCGTTCCGCTCGTGTCCAAAAATATTTTAAATTTTTCAGTCAATCTCGGCTACTGAGCTTACTCATGCCACATGGAATAGGTATGGTAATAGGTATGGATAAAAGGTACCTTGACGTGGTAAAATCAGCCGTACCTACCTAGTCTAAGAGCTATTATGTAAAACTAGAGGAGACACCACATATCACTGTTTTGTCCCGTTCAATTGTAGCTATCTCCATATACTTCACTTAGTCGCTAGCTAGCTCTTATACGCCTAGTACTTTCGACAGTATATAATGGTGTGTACAGAATAATTCTAGGAACACGGCAAAGTGTACAAAATTAAATCTCCATCAGTAAGTACCCAGATTTCATTGTTTGAAAATTAAATACTGTTGATTAACTTGACGCCGTCATATGTTCAAAAATAGGACAGGCGCCAATGTTTGAAATGCTGATATACCTAGTCGACATTTATTTCAGTTTCGTTTTAACAAAATTATAACAGAAATATAACAAGCATACTTACTTAATTGCTATATATCTCCAAATAGCAAGCGACAGTGTGAGGAATATGGAAGCTGTGTGTAAGATCTGCGTGAAGTGCATATGGAAGAGCATGTAGACTGCCCACGAGTAGGGCCAGTCCTCTTGGCCGGGCAGGAGCTGCAACAAAAGACATCATTAAGTCTAGTACACACAATAATTAAATAAGTTAAAAAGCCGTGTGGTTCCAGGAAGAGTAGAATAGGACCACTCCAAGTCTTCCTGTGGATGTCGTAGAAGGCGACTTAAGAAACACAAGCTAAACAAAGCTTATAAACATCAATGAGACCTCTCCAACCCCTCTGGCCAGCGTAGAGAGTGTAGGCCAAATCCTGTGACTGCTCTGGCTAATATTTGGCTCTGGTAGTACAGAGAGGGTCGTGTTTCTGCAGTGGAGACTAAAAAAAAGCGGCCAAGTGCAAGTCGGACTAAAGGGGAACCCTTTAGCCGACAAGTAGCAGCAAGTAACATTATATAAAAGTTCTAAAGGTAAACTGCGGTTTACGATTTATGACATATTAAAAAATAACTATCTATGATACCGAGACCGCTATAGTTTTAATTGAAAGTACATACTTTGAGGTATATACCACACTAGCTTTCGTTTTCGGTTCTTGCCGCTAGGCTGTGGAATGCTCTTCCTGTTGACATTAAAATGGCTTCCTCTATTGGGTCTTTTAAAAACCGACTGAGAAAATACTATAAGCATTCAGTAGATTCATTAAGCGAGTAAGTGTTTATATTTAGTATATTATATATTTATTTTATACATATGCTTATATATGTGTTTTTATATAATACATATACATACGTATATGTATTGTATAAAAATATTTATTTATTTATAAATATGTCATATCTTTTTTATTTGTTATTATGTTTTTTTAGTATTTTAGATTTTATGATTTTAAGTTAGTATTAGGATTTTCAAAATTTCTTTGTATTTATATTGACACTCCACCCATTCCAAAAATATTTAACCTTTTGAAGACTGGTTTGACTGAAAGAGATCCCTTCTTGGGATAAGTCCGCCTTTGTACAAGTCATTTCTTTTTCCCTTTGTATTAAATAATGTACATTTAAATGTAATTTTTGTGCAATAAAGAAATTAAACAAACAAACAAACTAGCTTTTGCCCGCGGCTTCGCTCGCGTTCTTTCTTAGCGGATACCTACTTCATAACATCTACCTGCATGCTAAATTTCAGCCCGATCCGTCCAATGGTTTGGGCTGTGCGTTGATAGATCACTATGTCAGTCGTCACCTTTGAGTTATATATATATTTAGATTTTTTTCAGAATTATTTTAGTAATATTTCAAAAGTTACGGTGGGGGGACACCTCAAATTTGAACTTTGTATTAGATTATCTCAAGGCTGGGGGGTTTGATCTACATAGTTTCAAAGCAGTTTTTGGTGCATTTTAAAAGACGTTTTCAACGATATCCCACACGTTGGGGTTAGTCCAATTTAATGTTTTAAATTCACTTTTCGTTGTATGGGCTGAAAAAAAAAACATTTTTTCATATTTTAAAAACGAAATTTTGGAACTTTAATATCTATCTCTTCACCAATTTTCGTGACAATCAGTGCAGAAGCGGCGGAGTACGAGCCCGGACGGACAGACGGTCGGACGGACGGACATGACGAAACTATAAGGGTTCCTTGTGGACTACGGAACCCTAAAAAAGACCTCATGATGATGACACACAATGTGTATTGGTACCCGTTCAATGTGTATCCGTTATTGAGCGAGCGAAGCGTCTCAGTTTCTAGATTGGCCAAAAATACTTTTGTCGCCTAAAGGTCGCATTTATCAACCGATTCTCGTAAAATTTTATAAGCAGGTTCGATAATTATATATAATTTTTTCGTCGATTCAGTTTTTTGAAATTTTTCAAAATGGCGGAGATATGAGGGTATAAAACTTTAAGAAAATCATATTTCAGCCATTTCGAAAAATTTTCAAATCTTTTTTGTTACCCTTATTAAGACGCAACTTTTTTGTCTGAAACACAGAAGTTGTTTTTTGTATGTTTTGTCCGATAAACTTCAATGGGTTGGGGGTGAGTCGCGAGGTTTACAGCTCACAGAGCCACTAACTAGACAAAGCATTTTTGGTTTTGCGGCTCTATATAAGCATGTAACGATGCTGCATGCCACCTGCATGCTGAATCTTGTTTTCATACCTCATTTCCTCATCTCATCCTGTCCGCTTTTCAAAACTTCATTTCATTTCAAAAAATCATTCCATTTTTGAATCATTTACACATTTACCTTCTCATATTAACTTATTTCACTTCAATCTCTCATCCTGAATTGACACAGGAATACAAGGCTAAATAAAATTTTATAACAGTCTGTAATAGGTACCTACTTATATTATAACTGTATATCAGTGAAATTAATCTATACTCGTATATCTATAAAAATGAATGTTTGTCTGTATGTCCTTTATAAAATCGTAAACGGCTTGACCGATTTCGATATTTTTTTTTTGTTTTTTCGTTATAGATCAGGGATGATATTAGGAAAAACAATAATTGGCGTAGCAACGCGCGCAGGGTACAGCTAGAAATTTATAAATGAGTTTCTGATTGTTGAGTCTCTGAATTCTCTCCATCTGCCTCTCACGTGGGATCTCACCTGACCGCTCCGGAACGAGTCAGGTGAGATCCCACATGAGAGGTCGAGGTCCGACAAGCAGACAGATCTCAGGGCCACAAGACCCAAAAGCCACTTTTGGCGTGATGGTGGGCGAGAAGAACTAAAAAGGAAACAAAAAAAAGATTAGTTGCTCACTACGCCTAGTAACATGATCGCATTTTCAAACACTACTTCGATTGACTTTTACAATCTACAAGGAAAGAGAAGCAGCAGTTACATTACAAGTTTTTTCTTTTCTCCTAGACCAGCATAGAAGGTAGTAACATAATCGTAAGCCCACAACTTGCCAACAAGCCATATTCATATTATTTTATATACCACTAGCTTTTGCCCGCGGCTTCGCTCGCGTCCTTTCTTAGCGGATGCCTACGTCATAACATCTACCTGCATGCCAAATTTCAGCCCGATCCGTCCAGTGGTTTGGGCTGTGCGTTGATAGATCACTATGTCAGTCAGTCAGTCAGTCACCTTTGAGTTATATATATTTAGATAAACTATGGCAAGTCGCTGCCCCGTGGTAACGTTCCAGAAGACTGGTAGCATTGTCCCGTTGGATGGCAATGGTCATATTTTGACCCAGACAAAGTCTAGTTTCCTGGCGACAATATTATAAATACTTGGTTCACGAAAAGAAGAAAAATATAGAATGTTCTTTGCTGCTTCAGTATTTCTGAATCCTGTTTTTAGGGTTCCGTAGCTAAAGGCAAAAAACGGAACCCTTATGGATTCGTCATGTCTGTCTGTCCGTCCGTATGTCACAGCCTCTTTTTTCCGAAACTATAAAAACTATATTGTTGAAACTTGATAAGCAGATGTATTCTGTGAACCGCATTAAGATTTTCGCACAAAAATAGAAAAAAACAATAAATTTTGGGGGTTCCCCATACTTAGAACTGAAACTCAAAAAATTTTTTTTTCATCAAACCCATACGTATGGGGTATCTATGTATATGTCTTTAATAAACGGGCAAGTGCGAATCGAACTCGTACATGAAGGGTTCCGTACCACCGTACAATGTTTTAAACGCTGAAGAAACACGTTTCATGTATGACGACTCCCTTTGATTTTTAACTTTATTTTATTTTTTGTATTTGTTGCTATAGCGGCCATAATAATCTGTGAAAATTTTAAGTGCCAGGTGACACCAGGGGCCATGAAGCTAAATTACAACTAAATTGGAAATCGCACTCACCAAATACCTGTAGATAGCAAACGGGACGTACTCGATCATGACGAAGACGTCAGCCACAGCCAGCCACTTCAGTAGTCGGTTGATGGGCGCTGCGGCCAGGTCGCGACGCGTCAGCACGGCCACGTTTAGGATATTGGCCAAACTGCCAAACAGGCATACCTAGGGCACAGAATTAATAAGAGTATTACATACAGAACGGAACCTCCTAAGGTCCCGCGCAATATGCGTCCCCGTTTCCCGTCCCCGCACCTCTACCCCATTCTTGCCTTGTCGAAGGTGTTGAGCGGGCTAACACAAACGCATTGACGTGTGCACGGAGTATAGTTATGTTTGTAGTAGTAGTAAGCATAAATGATACTCCGCTTCTATGAAGTGTCATACCATTGTCTGGGAGTAACATGAACAATAAATTAAATACTATGGCAAAAGTTGATTTCGAAATAAGGTGCTGGAGGCATATGGAAAATATAAGTTGGAAAGAGAAAGAAACTTACACAGAGGTTCTGGGAGGTGTCAAGGAGAAGAGAACTTTAATGAAAACAATCGATATAAGAAGAGGAAAAATGTTTTGACACCTTATACAATACGATTAATTCATCGGATCGGAAACATCATAGAAGGAAAGATCTAGGCTAGGAGAGGAAAAGGAAGGCCAAGTAGGGCGTTCATGGATGAAGTAAAGGAAAAAGCAGAAGTCATGTAGTAAAGGGAAGTCAAGAATTTGGCTGAGGATCGGGAGACATGGAAAACACTCCACCGACAAGACTATAGTTTTTAAATACATTGATTGATTGAAATGACAAAAAACTGACAACAGAATCTGTGCAACTACTTTATACCATCTTCTGCGATCACCACCCCGCTTGCCAAGCGTGGTGATAATTCACAATCCCTGCATTTATTCGGAGGGGCCTTTAGCTTTGATTGTATAATATACTTACTCACGCCTTCAGTACATCAGTAAACTAATGAAGACAGGTAAAAAAGGAAAAAATAATTTCTTGTTGGTCTAGGAGCAAGAAAACCAGCCAAGTGCGTGTCGGACCGTGCGCAGTGTAGGGTTCCGTTTCGAATGCCGACTTACAGTTCACATACTCACGGTTTATCGACTAAAAACTAGTCGACTATAACTCTAATTTGTAAACCCTACTTGGCTCTGACAGTTTTACTTTTAACTTCGTTAAATATACGACTGTCGTAATTTACATGTCCATACTTAACCGTTTAGCAGACAGTGAGGTGGAAGACTTGTCACTAACAAAAATTTGCCAATCAAATATTTTACGAGTTCTAATTTTTTTTTTTACGAGTTCTTCACCAAATCACAATATTTTTGAAAGACCTATTGAACGACCACACCATGGGTTACTCGAGAAAAAAATATATTCGCACTTTACAATCATTACATGTATGGGTAGGTACTTAGGTACAACCCTAAATATTATTTTTAAGATGTAATTTTACCTCTTTGTAGGTGTGATTAATATTCATGCCCATGCCAAATTACAACTTTCTAGTACTAATAGTATCTGAGTAAAACCGCGGACAGATAGACAGACATGACGAAACTATAAAGGTTCCTTATTTACTACGGAACCCTAAAAATAATATGAAATACACCAACTGCTTCTCCTGCGCAGATCTGAAAAGTGGGCCAAGTGAATAAACGTTAATCTAGAAATATAGAACGGCCTGCGTGACGTATTAGTAATCCTAATCATTTAAAATAAAAAAAGTTCTTCGACGATTAAGATGAGAAAAAGGACAGAACTTTTATCATTTGAGTTGTTCAACACTTACCAATAAACTAACATATCCGTGTATACTGTTATAAGCGAGTATCAAGTCTCTGATCTCTCCTGCGCAATACTCCATCCGATCACATTCCTTCACCAATAACGAAATATTGTATCTACTTCTCCAGTCTTCTAAAGCTCTAAGCACCTCACTGATGCTCGAGCTATGATTAAAGCCTCTATGTTTTAGCAGGGTGACTATTCTGGTGTCATCATCAAAGAAGTCGTAAGTATTTGAGACGTTGAAGATGGTTTGATTGGTCAGTCGGGAGGTCTCGTCAGCCAGCATTGTGTGTTGATATTGAGCACAATAGGTTTAAATTACTCTTTGGAGATGATTTGTGCTGTATCTTTGTTTGCGGTAGTTGGATATAGTCGATGTAGTATACATCTTTGGTATATCTGAAACAAAAAATTAATGAGCAAATTACGAGTAAATCATAAGTTCTTGAAATTTTTGTAGTCGTTTTTGCAGCAGTGCCTTTTACAAAATTAAGTGAGAAAAGATTAAATTAGGAGAGTTTTTTTTTTATTTTAGCTCAATCTGTGTGATATTTCCCTAGATATTTACCTATTTATTTATAAATATACCTAATCTCGACGAACTTCAATGAGTGTTAGTTCGGAACTGAGAAAGTACATTAGAACTTGTAGTGTATTAAGTTCCCACTAGCTAGAACGAAGCCAGTACAAAGTTCAGTTTACTCTGTCTTCATTTCAACAGGGTAACTTAGGTAATAGAGATATGAATATACCAGAGGCTGGATGTTCTTTAATGAAACATAAAATGAACTTTAGAATAGTTATTTATATTAAAATGCACTAACACGAGCGACTTCAAGTTTCAATCGCACAGAGGAATGAAGCCCCACTTAGATAGTTAAAATCTTTATTGTCATATCATATCAAAAATGCGCTTGAAAATCGTCGAGCACGGGTTCTGGTCTTTGTTCGCTCTCGACGATATTTCGCTGTGTTTTTTGTTGTAGTATATTTATAAATTTTTTTGAAGGTAGTAAATTTTAGTGTTTTTTTTCTATCGAGCCAAAAATGCTCAATCGTGTTTTGGATATTGTGGGTGTCTGTAGAATAACCTTAAGATTCAAATGTGATTTTTTTGAGAAATAAACTGTAGTAGTTTAATTACAGTAATTTTTCAAAAACACTCAAAGTATTGTGAGCTCTATGAACTGACACGCCCTTATACTAAATCAATCACAGTAAGTCCAATAATGTTAACAGTACTTTAATAAACTTATAGGAAGAGAAAGATAGATCTTAGTATTATATAAGCTTGGATTATATAAGTATGTATTTCGAAAAAGTGAATTTTACATGTTTTTAATGTAAGGCCTTCTTATCAAGACAATTGTAACAGTAATAAGCCCTGGTGGAGTTGCGTCGTTTTATAACAGGGTTCCTTTAGCCACCTTCCGGCTCCATCATCAGATCAGCTTCTTGTCATAATAATATTGCATTGTCATCTAATTTTCATTAGCATACAAAATTTTATCTCAATCGGAAACCGGGAAAGGGCTCAAATTTAACTTGCCCCAAAAACCCAAAAAACAAATAAACAACAACACACAGGGAAAGACAAATAAAAGATTGTAAATATGTCTATTTTTATGATATACGTTACAAAAAAGATCGGTCACTAAGTAGAAGTACACAGGTAATCTTTTCTCCAGAGATATGGGATATACTTTTCTCTTACAGCCCCCTATCTTACTTTACTTACCTAGGCATGTCATGATGACAGTGTCATCACCTAAACTACGAAAAAAAGTTCCAAAAACCGCGGGCATTTCAGGGAAGTAAAGAATTTTACGGACGGAAAAAAATTCGTGAAGGATGTCAGGCCTTCCCGCACCCAAAGGTGAATTAGATAGTGCTCGTGTCTTGTACAATCAAGGTCAAATACCGCTTTGAACCGTGACTCAATCCCTTCTAAAAGAATATGGAATAATCTTTTTTCAGATTCTCTTGGTCTGGATCAAGAACGCGTTTCATTGCTGTCGAGAGTGAACGTATAGATATACAAATTGAAACTTTATTTGGCAGATCTAAGTACATATGTCTCTATTGCCCTTATTAGTAATTGGGTCATGGACTTCCGGATACTAAACTGACGTTCTGACGCAGTGACTTACGATAAGAGGGATGAAAATGAAACTCACTGTGCAATATACCGAAAACTTGTCAAGGAAATAGAAAAAGCAGGAAAACGAAGGAAACATGAAAAATGGATGATGGATGTGTAAAGATGATGTGTGTAAATGCGCCGTAAGATTAGGAGGATGATAAAGAATTTATAAAAACGCAAGCCCGACATCTTTCAAATATATTTACAGCTGCTGAATTTTATTTTTATATTTTGCAGGGCCTGCATTAAAGTAAAAAAATTTTTTATCATTACAAGATGAACACGTACTGCCTTATTATAGAATGTATAGTACTTAATTTAAACCATTCTCTAAGTTTAAGCATTATCCTCCTAAAACAAGAAAACTTCCCACAGTATGTAATCTTCTCTTTCGTCACTATCAACTTCATAAGTCACCAGAAAAAATAAAGTTTTCAATTTTGATTTTTTGATAAGTACACTGGAGAATGTCAAAATATTTGGCGGTATATTCAAAAACGCTTTTATAAAGTGTTAAATTAAAAACGACATACTATGTAATACAAAAAAGGTACAAAATATTATTTTTGGTATTTAATTTGACTTAATTTTTCAATAAACAATAGATTTGACCATGTTTGATTTTTAAGTTTGTGGATTCGACTGATTTTGAATATAGATAGTGTGGATTTGGCTGATTTAGATAATAGAGTCAGTAAAAACTATTATTTACTCAAACTTTAAGTAAGTAATGGATTAAACACAAAAGATACTGCTTTACCGCAGCCGGGTCAAAAGGACGATCATTAATAAAACAAAATTCGCTTAAACTTCTACCCGTTGCGAGGAGTAATACTTTAATCCAATTTTATGCAAAACATTTCAGTACGTCACCCTTCGGCAACACCCGTCTTTAGGGACACCCTTTAATGATATTTACATAAGCTATTTTTGGTTGGCAACAGTCTCGTCTATGACAGACCAATTTTGTTCTAACTAGATTAGGTATGTATTTCAATAAATATTTTAATTTTGTAAACATTGCGATATGTGGCTGGCACTATTTTGATTATTTTTTCCACCTTCTCGCCAACCATCATGCTAAAAGTGACAAAGCAATAATATGATACGAATGACCTGATCTCTTAAAGCGGCCTTTGGTTATCCGGCCCTGGGCTATGTCTGCTTAGCTGCAAGACCCAACATGCTCTGTCTGCCCTATAAGAGATAAAGACGTGATAGTATACAAGTGTGATGGGTTTTTATTGAAAATATTTATTTTATTTAATATAAACGAGCAGCTAGGAGCTTATATGTCTATTTGACACAGTGCTGTGAGTCCATAGACTTTTCATAGTTCATTCATTTCTTAAGGACACTTTATTTGTCCTTAACTACTTGTCGAGTCTATTTTTAAATGCATTTATGCAAGGCGCAGTGACCCCTTCTTCTGGTAATCTTTTCCTGTTAATGACCACTCTTTCTGAGAAAGTGATAATGTGCAGCTTTGGTTTTAGTCACTACACGAGTTAACTGGTGGCAGTGTCTTCGTGATGAGTTTGTGCCTTGTCTCATGTTGTAGATGGTATGCAAGTTAGGTAAGTTGTAGCTGAGAGTCAGGATCTTAAATGTCTCAATTAAATCACCATGAAGGCGTCTTTCCTTGAGGGTAGTGAGGCGCAGGGCTTCAAGTCTACCTATCTTCATATGACTTATTCAAATAAGTTAAAGTTATTGTTCGTTATTAGCTACTTCTCGTATTTGTTAGATTAAACTTTTTTCCAATTTTAGGTTCTAGTATACGAGAATAAGTAGTTTTAATATAACTTTAAACCTACCTATATTAAAAATATATTAAAAGACTTTCTACCTGTTTTGTTATTCAGCCCATATAGTACGAGTATTCTCCGGATTTACGCGAGAAGAACAAGAAACTTATGTAAATGTACCTGGATCCAACACCAAGAGCTATTATGTAAAACTAGAGGAGAAACAACACATATCATTGTTTTGTCCCGTTCAATTGTAGCTATCTCCATATACTTTACTTAGTCGATTTCTAGCTCTCATACTTTCGACAGTTTATAATCGAAAACCATACGGAAACAAAGTAAACGTAATTAAAAATGCCTAGGTGTGTTACAATACAGTAAGAATAAAGGAACACTGCAAAGCGTTTACTTTGCAGTGTTCCTTTATATATATAAATAACGGTAAGTAACCAGATTTTCACGTATGATAAATAAAATTCACGCCGCTATAAAATAGAACAGGGGCCAATTTTTGAGATATTACCACAGAATAAGAACCAGTACTCACGTAATATTACGAACTACAGTGGCGCAGCGACCCAAATTGGATCTTTGCCTACGACACTAGATGGCACCAATTCTTGAGATACATAGCTGATGTGTCAATGATCCTACATTACCTACCTACAACGATACCCATAGAAAGACAGTTTTTACTTATTTTATTGCTTCGCCATCTCTAAGTAAAAACATGATGTCTTCGATTGCTAAAAATAGATGAATATTACGAAATAAGGAGGAAATTACGACAGCAAATGGATTAGTCTATTTTGGTCATGACATGACACTGGCAATGAAATCAAATCAATAGGAGATAATAATCAATCAACACGGGAACATTCTCGTCTCATACATATTCATGAGGATCGCACGCATAGCTTAATTCTTGATGTATGGGATTAGATATATGACGACACGTTCTTGGCAGCAACTTGGGAGATTTACTTAATATCTATATATATTCGATAAACAACAAAACATATCTAAAATACTGACGCCTTCGAAGTGAAGAAGGCCGGTGCAGACATACAAGCGTTAGCCGCTGCAGCGCGTGTGAAAACGCCTTTACTTATGCACTATAAGGCTATAATACACTAACATGTCTTTATGCCTAACGCAGTACACAGAGTTTGGGGCCGTTAGACCCAAAGCTCTCGTTTAGCATGATGGTTTGCGTGAAGGTGGAAAAAGGGGATCAGATAGTTACTGGCTAGCAACCTATTCTGATAGAGCCCCATCACCTATTGACATGATTCAAATTTTCCCCCATTCCCTCTAACGGCTTCTACAATCTGCACGGGAAGAGAAGCAGCTGGTACATTCTACGTTCTTTCTTTTCTCCCAGACCAGGATGCATAGAAGAAGCAGCTGCAAAGTGACAATGTACTCAAAACGACCAAACCTGACACACCTTTCGTGCCCCTCGATCAAAACAGGTTTGGTTAAAATTTCAGTTGACTGAATTTCAAAAATAAAGTGTAAAATCTTTGTTTCAAAAGGAATAAAGTATCCTATATAGTAACTCAAAATCAAATCATATAATTTCTTAACATTTTTTTAAATTGTATAAAGATTAATCTTAAAATTTTAAGAAGTCGACGACCTTGTGAATTATCCGAATAAACCTACAAAAAAAGTTTTAACGCTTAGAATTACTTCAGGTCAAAGTTCTGATAAACAGAAATACATGAAGTTTTGGCAGTTCTCTTCGTATTCGGACTTAAATGAATTTTTAAGGCACTTATCGACTGAATAAAAATTTTGTGCTTTTTGAGAGCGCGTACTACCCTAAAGTTCTTACAGCGATCTTAAATATTATCAATATTAACGAAATACTCACTTTGAAATAAAAACACAGCAAAGTTCAGGACTAACTCTAAACATAATATGTTTCGAAAACACGATTGCTTGAAATTTTGTAGATAGAAAAAAATTGCGAAGTTGCCTAAATCACCTCAGAATTATACTAAAACGGAAAGTATTTAATACAATAAATTTGCCCTTGTAACTTTGATTAGGTATAATTGTATTAAACATACGGCAGTCATAATAAGTCTTAATTTTTAAATAACTCTTTAATATTCTTTGTAAAACGAAAAAAACCTCAAAATCAAAACCAGCCTACCATGATCTTGTCACCCCGCATGGTCTCGCCATCTTGCTTCGGCTAGAGTAAATTTGTGTGCGCGGAAGCGGGAGCAAAACTTAGATTATCCACATCAGGCCCAGCCTTAAAGTGAAGGTATAGGCAAATGACCTTGAAGTGGCGCCCTCATCACTACATAGTATAAAACAAAGTCGCTTCCCACTGTCTGTCCCTATGTATGCTTAGATCTTTAAAACTACGCAACGGATTTTGATGTGGTTTTTTTTAATAGATAAAGTGATTCATGAGAAAGGTTTATATGTATAATATATACCCGTGCGAAGCCGGGGCGGGGCGCTAGTTTAAAATAAATTGTTAACTCGTAAATATGGAGATAATTTCCATATTGCTCTTCGTCATGCACTAGATGGCCCTTTAAATTATTTTATGAACCACCGTTGAAAGTATTTACATTAGTCCGTCTAGCTTTAAAACTTGCCGTGGCCACGTTTTAAAGCTAGACGGATCACCAATAATAGTTTCAACGGCAGTTCATAAAATAATTTAAAGGGCTATCTAGTGCATGACAAAGAGCAATATGAAAATTATCACCATATTTACGAGTTAACAATTTATTTGACACTTCAAGGCCATTTGCCTATATCTTCACCTTAAAGGGTTTTATTAACACAATGGAATCTAAACGTGTGACTTGTCATCTGATGATAAGGATGCCTCTGGTCCTTAAGAATCAATAGTGTACAGTTTCTTAGATACCAAAGTGAAAGTTGTGGCAAAGTGATTGATGAACAAAGAGTGAAACAAAACATTATAATATTAATGTGAAATTTCGCTGAAAAGCAAAACGAATCTACAACTTTGATTGAAGCATTGACGAAATATTGGAAAACTTGACACGGGTCAGCGAGCGCCGGACGGCGCTGAATTTTCCATTGGCAAATAGCTGAACATATGGGATCGTATTTTTCATTGCCACATGCCTTTGTTTTTTTTTATCTCCAATTTACCCCTCTACACTGATATATGCTTATTTATGTTGCAACTTTTTCTCTTTGAAGTAGCTCACAAAATTAGGACAGACGCGAATACAGGGTGGTTTGTAACTTCTAACTATATTCAAGCACTGTATATATAATATATACAAATAAAAAATAAAAATTTTGTATTCATAAAAAAACGACAAACATATATACCAAAAATCTCTCATTTTAATGTGGAGATGAGGGCGACAGCGCGAAGTGTAAGTAAAGTCAAAAACGCAAGCACCATTTTAAATTTATTAAATCACTTTATCTCAGAAATGGTGGTTAAATTTTTAAAACTAAAACATTACTTAATAAGTTAGTTTAAAAAAAACGCAGAGAAAATGCGAGAAAAAAACATATTTGTGACCTTTGACCTTTATTATTGTTTTTACTTTTGACATTTCATTGATAATGGCGTTCCAAACATTCCTATCAATGTTAGCTTTATGCGAGTTAATGTAAGCTTACTCCTGTAATTTTAAGTAAATTGAACGGACTATTCCTATGATTTCAGGTACGAGTAAGAATAAATAATCACTACATAGTATAAAACAATGTTGCTTCCCACTGTCTGTCCCTATGTATGCTTAGATCTTTAAAACTACGCAATGGATTTTGATGCGGTTTTTAGGGTTCCGTACCTCAAAAGGAAAAAACGGAACCCTTATAGGATCACTTTGTTGTCCGTCTGTCCGTCCGTCCGTCCGTCTGTCAAGACCCTTTTTCTCAGGAACGCGTTGAGGTATGAAGCTGAAATTTATATCAATTACTCAGGTCTACTGTCCCTTGAAGCTGTGAAAAAATCAAACTTCTAAGCCAACGCAATCAAAAGATACAGCCGTTTATGCCGCAAATTTTCGACACTTGCAAGGGAATCAAAACCTACAGGGTGCTTCCCGTGAACTCAGAATCTTGAAATTTGGTACGAAGCAACGTCTTATAGCATAGATAAAGGAAAAATTACGAAAACCATAAATTTTTAGTTACATCACATAATATATTTTTTTTTAATAATTTTAAACTTACTTGTCGTAATGAACGAACTTTGTAAACCTTGCAGGTTTGTACGGAACCCTCGGTGCGCGAGTCCGACTCGCACTTGGCCGGTTTTTATTTTTAATAGATTAAGTGATTCATGAGAAATGGGATATATATATAATACTTACCCGTGCGAAGCCGGGACGGGCCGCTAGTAATAAATAAAATAATACACCGTTATTTACCGTACCGTAACCGTATTATTCTCTTCTACAAAGGTGAGTCTTAATTATAACTATGGATTCTAAAGCAATCTAGCTTTAGAATCCAAACATTTGTTGGCTTAAGACATGTTCACCCTTGTTTGGAGGCTAACTCCTGAAATAGGTTCCTCTAGGAACCTATTCTACAGGTAGCTAGGCCCCGCCCTCGGATCACATCATCTTGATGTAGTATATGCCTATTGGTAGAGTACATTTGTAGGGTTAAACTTACCTAGGTTGAAAGCTAAAAGCTAGAAGCTAGAGACGTTCGGGGAGAGAGCAGGGAGGGAGCAGAAAACAATATTCAATAATACTTACCCTTTTTGAAATTAATACCTCTGAACAATATTTAAATACATATTCTGAAAGTTACGGCCCACAGGAAAACCCACATCAAGTTTCCAATAAACACATTGTCGACGAGAGTAATAAAATCCAATGTGAATTTCGAATGTAACATTGGACGGTTATGAATTATGAATAAACGATTAAAATTGTCATATGTCCTTGTACACGGAACAAGGTCGGGGTATGCATGCAAATCAACGTTTAACGTTATCGTTGGCAGGACCATATGTGTGAGTAGTAGAGATGGACAGCATAGCTGGGCGACTTCCAAGGGACGGTAGACGTCAAGGGGCGCCGACGTAACGTGTTGTGGATGTCGGATCTCAGGTGTCACATTACAGGAGTACTTTTCACCATAAATATGAGGAGTCATTTTGAGTTTTATTTTGAACTACATATAAACCTAAATAAAATCCTTCTTTTTCCTCGTAATACGCATGATGACTGAGAAAATACTTTTGGCCCATCGGTTAGATTATTAAAAAATATTGTACACGTATTTTTCCTTTTCTCTGAGAAACAATAAATAAGGAAGATACAGCGCATTTAAATTTCGCATGACGCGCTTTCGTACGATTTTTACACATCGGTGACGTCACAAGCCCCCACTCTGGAACTTTGATACCATGTATCTTTGTAAATTTTTACTTTTTTAATAAACTGAAAAATAAGGGTACATTATTTTTGGATAATCTAACTAACGGACTAATTAGAATAATACTTTTCGGACCCAGTCATCATCCCTATTCTTTTAATTTAAAGATTATTGGGCCAATTCCAGAAATCTTTTTGTAAACAATAGCTAGAATGACTTAGTTAATGCGATAAGGCCGCTTTTTGTATGCTAATGCTCTCTATCATTCGTGTCTCACTTACCTATTTAATTGTGTACAATAAAGAGTAAAATAAGTAAATAAATCTGATATTAGTTAATAAAAAAGTTATTGTTTATGAGTGACATGGAACCTTTGGTCTGCAAGAAAATTTAAAACGTTGAATGTACCAGCTATTTTTCATCCCTCGCTGATCGTTACAGCCGATCCCTTGATCGGCTGTAACGATCAGCGAGACAAATGGGCAAAAATATTAATGTCTATTTGCAGTATATATGACGAGTATCATCCTAACACTATTTGATTCTCTTTTCCACCGCTGCCACCACATGCTGATCATGGCCGTTGAGTCTAGGCCTAGATTCTACCTCGTAAGAAATAATGTCATGATCAGAATATTGGTTTTACGAGTCGTAGTAAACTCGCTCTAAGCGTTAGTTTCTAGTGATAGGTCCTGCACCGTAGGTATATTGCTTATGTCTGGCACCGGTCATCGCAAATCATATAAATATAATTTAGGTATGAACTGATAAACTCCCAAACCCGTCTCCCTAATAAAACATTCTCGCTATACAGATTGAACCTCCTAGCTATACGAGTATTCAAGGAAAGTACTCTTTAAGCGAAATAAAAAATACACTTGACAAATGCATACCAAAAATCTCTCATTTGAATGTCGCCGCTCGCTACCGGGCTCATGGCGGGCGGCGGTCGGCGAACGGGAAGGGCAACGGCTGCGGGTATAGTAAAGTTAGTATGTTAGCTATTTATTAGAAATTTGAAAAAAAAAAAAATTACAAAAAAAAATCTTTTTTTACGGTTTGTTTTCTATTAATTATTCTGATTCCCAGATTTCAATATTAGTAAGTGGTGCAAAATCAACCTGTGTTTTATACTTTCTTTCAATTAATCAACTATCGAGCTGTATTAGGTAAACTAACCCAGGGCACTAGTATAGTGCTAGGTCCTGCTACGCATATCGCTCACGTCTGGCGCCAGCTATCACAAATCATATAAAGTTCATTTACGCGTAAACTGAGAAACTCCCGAACCCCTCCCCACCCCGTCATAGAACGATAAATGATATACGTTCCACTATATTTAAAGCCCAGAACTGGCCCAGTGATATGAAATTATTATTATTAAATCTTATGCAAAAGAGGAGTAGGACAACCCAACAAAAAGGAAAATTAAATGTGAAAACATAGCAGGAGTTTAGCGTAACATATAACTAAGCGGAGGAAGGAGAGACATTGAAAGCACTCCAACGACAAGAGCGCGAGATGAGTTCACAGCTCACAATACTGTACGTGTTTTTGAAAAATTACAGTAATTAATCTACTATAGTTTATTACTGAAAAATTTTACATGGGAATCATAAGGCTTTCTACAGACACCAACAATATCCAAAACACGATTGAGCATTTTTGGTCCGATAGAAAAAAAAATCACAAATATACCTCTAAATTTACCTTTAACATACTTATAATTATTTTATACATCAAATATATAGGTATGTTTGTGATTTATTGTATGTTTATGATTTTTTTCTATCGAGCCAAAAATGCTCAATCGTATTTTGGATATTGTGGGTGTCTGTATAAAAGCCTTAAGATTCCTACGTAAAATTTTTGAGAAATAAACTGTAGTAGTTTAATGACAGTAATTTTTCAAAAACATGCACATTATTGCAAGCTTTGAACTTAGCTCGTCTTAAATACAAGAAGAAGAATGCAAAAGTGATAAATTTAATATTATCCGTTTCTCTCTTTTAAGCAAATGTCTTGTTCTGTGAAACAATAGTCTAGTTTGAAAATAAGATTACGCCATAAGCCTTTTGACACTTTTGTTCAAAAAATAAAGTTAAATCCTCATGCAAAATAGCAGCATTGTTAAAATTACCACCTTTATTCACAATTAAACAATTTATTTCAAATGAGGGTAGTACTGGACCGTTCCTGCGCATTAAGAGCCCGTATGACCCTGATAATACTTAGAGCTATCTTAAATATTATCAATATTAACGAAATAGGTACTTATTTTGAAATAAAAACACAGCAAAGTTCAGGACTAACTCTATACATAATATGTTTCGGAAACACGATTGCTTAAAAGTTTATCTATAGAAAAAAATTGCGAAGTTGCCTCTAAATCACCTCAGAATTATACTAAAACGGAAAGTATTCAAGAAATACAATAAATTAGTCCTTGTAACTTTCGATTATAATTGTATTTAACCATAAGGCTGGGATCATATGTCTTATTTTTTAAATAACTCTTAAATATTATTTGTAAAACCTCAAAAGCCAGAAATACGTAAACCAGCCTCATTAACCCGCCCTGACCGTTTTACCCCGCATGGCTCGCTGTCTCACTTCGGCTAGAGTTTTGTGTGTGTGGAAGCGGGTGCAAAATTAAGATATCCAGATCAGGCGCCGTCTTAAGTTCTAAACTCGTATAGTTTTGAAATACGAGTACAGAATTACGTCAAACTGGGATGCAGGGAAATACGACACCTTCGAAAATACATTCTAAGTGCAGAATGTTCTATTTCGCGTTTCGTAGTTAATGTTTGAAGAAACTGAACATGTGTTTACGAATACATCAACATTTAACTGGGTTATGTATAAAAATGTATGTATGTAGACATATGTATATAGTGTGTGTAGTTAATAACATACTTACCTTATGGCGCCTATCGTTAATTCATTAGTTTCTGTTTTTCATAAAGGCTGACTGTTAGTAGTATTAAGTCCACCTTTTGTACCATTGTGGTAAATAAAGATAAATAAATATATAAATAAATAAATTATAGCCGCAGACCTAACGGATAATGATGAGAATTTGGAAGCTGTGTCTAATTGCCTGGGTATCTCAAAAGAGCTCGTGAATTTACAAGATCCGTGCTCGAGATAGCGTCATTACTTTAACAATATTAATGAATTAATTTACTTTTTTAGGCAAATCTTTGGGACACAGGCTGAATATTTAAAGTTATTTATGATCTGCTATTTATTTTGTTTTTTATTCCAACTAGTCTTTATTTACATGAAGAAGTTAAAGAATAATTAAAAACGTATTCACAAGTGGCCCCGGTATTTGAAATAAATTGTTTAATCGTAAATAAGGTGATTAATTTTTTGATGCTTTTACACTGCTGGTAAAAAAATTGACAAAGATATTCTAACAAAATAAAAATGCATAAAAACTTAAAAATAAAATACTATTATAAATAATAGTAATTGTAATTTATAACGGGTTAAATCGTCTGATTAACCCATTATACGTTGATGACCATTTGGTCATCGCTCGAAAATTGATCACTTTCGAAAAATATTACTTTCGCAAAAGGTCACTTTCGCAAATCGTCAATTTCGCACTTTGTCATTTTCGCAATACTTATTTCACTTTCGCAATCGGTCATCAACAACTTTTCTACCACATTTCCGACGGCCAAAATGCTTAACACACCTTTATTTGCATTCAGTTCAGTATGCGAAAGTGCCGACTTACGAAAGGGATCTTTTGCGCAAGTGACATTCTGCGAAAGTGACCAATTTTCGAGCGATGACTATTTGCGAAAGTGATGAATTGCGTTACTTCTCTTCCCGCGCAAAACGAGGGAATGGGCGAAAATGCAATGCGAATCGTTTCCCAATATTTTTGTTTGGAAGTTTCTACTTATAAAAGCTACATAAATCGACAATACACAGAGCACTGAAAATTGCCACAAAGGGAAACAGACATGACATAATCGGATCACCAGCTGTTAATTACACTTCGCGCGTATTGTCTAGTGCGGATTTTATAACCATTGTTTCCCTTGACAACTCGATTACTCGAGCGGAAACAGTTGTATTCTTTTAACTCTACACCTTTTATCTACACAAAATTATTCATAGCTTTAATGTCTTTTTGGATGAAGAGATTAGGTATCTTATTATCACAACAAAGTTCCTATAGAGGCCTCCGTTGGAGAGTAAAAAATAATACTGTCACAGTCAAAGGTGTGAAATAGGTATGATGTTTCTGGCGGGAAGTCAAGGTGTTCAGTTGGGGTTTGCTTTAATTTATTTTACACTTTATAATGTGGAATTGGTGTAGTTTGGTGTTATAAATGCTCATGCTAATGAAAAATAAATATGTGAAATAGTTTAACTATTTCACATATTTATTTTCACATTTTCAGTCACAACACAATACGGCTGTAGTGATATTTGACACTGACTGTGGTGCCCACCACAGTCAGCGTCTTTATGCGCCGTCCTCCACTCAATTGGCTATAAAAACCAGTGGACTCGTATAGATTTGTTGCCAAAAGCAAAACTGTAATTTGGCATGGATATGTATTGTATACCTATTAATATCCATGCCAAATGACAGTTCTGCATAACTCAAGTTGTACCGGACTCTCAAGCGAGATATTTTAAGTTCACTGAGCTTGACTGTTTGTCTTAAGTTGTATCGGACTCTCAAGCGAGATATTTTAAGTTCACTGAGCTTCACTGTTTGTCTTAAGTTGTACCGGACTCTCAAGCGAGATATTTTAAGTTCACTGAGCTTCACTGTTTGTCTTAAGTTGTATCGGACTCTCAAGCGAGATATTTTAAGTTCACTGAGCTTCACTGTTTGTCTTAAGTTGTACCGGACTCTCAAGCGAGATATTTTAAGTTCACTGAGCTTCACTGTTTGTCTTAAGTTGTACCGGACTCTCAAGCGAGATATTTTAAGTTCACTGAGCTTCACTGTTTGTCTTAAGTTGTACCGGACTCTCAAGCGAGATATTTTAAGTTCATTGAGCTTCACTGTTTGTCTTAAGTTGTACCGGACTCTCAAGCGAGATATTTTAAGTTCACTGAGCTTGACTGTTTGTCTTAAGTTGTATCGGACTCTCAAGCGAGATATTTTAAGTTCACTGAGCTTCACTGTTTGTCTTAAGTTGTATCGGACTCTCAAGCGAGATATTTTAAGTTCACTGAGCTTCACTGTTTGTCTTAAGTTGTACCGGACTCTCAAGCGAGATATTTTAAGTTCACTGAGCTTCACTGTTTGTCTTAAGTTGTACCGGACTCTCAAGCGAGATATTTTAAGTTCACTGAGCTTCACTGTTTGTCTTAAGTTGTACCGGACTCTCAAGCGAGATATTTTAAGTTCACTGAGCTTCACTGTTTGTCTTAAGTTGTACCGGACTCTCAAGCGAGATATTTTAAGTTCATTGAGCTTCACTGTTTGTCTTAAGTTGTACCGGACTCTCAAGCGAGATATTTTAAGTTCACTGAGCTTCACTGTTTGTCTTAAGTTGTACCGGACTCTCAAGCGAGATATTTTAAGTTCACTGAGCTTCACTGTTTGTCTTAAGTTGTACCGGACTCTCAAGCGAGATATTTTAAGTTCACTGAGCTTCACTGTTTGTCTTAAGTTGTACCGGACTCTCAAGCGTGATATTTTAAGTTCACTGAGCTTCACTGTTTGTCTTAAGTTGTACCGGACTCTCAAGCGAGACATTTTAAGTTCACTGAGCTTCACTGTTTGTCTTAAGTTGTACCGGACTCTCAAGCGAGATATTTTAAGTTCACTGAGCTTCACTGTTTGTCTTAAGTTGTACCGGACTCTCAAGCGAGATATTTTAAGTTCACTGAGCTTCACTGTTTGTCTTAAGTTGTACCGGACTCTCAAGCGAGATATTTTAAGTTCATTGAGCTTCACTGTTTGTCTTAAGTTGTACCGGACTCTCAAGCGAGATATTTTAAGTTCACTGAGCTTCACTGTTTGTCTTTAGTTGTACCGGACTCTCAAGCGAGATATTTTAAGTTCACTGAGCTTCACTGTTTGTCTTAAGTTGTACCGGACTCTCAAGCGAGATATTTTAAGTTCATTGAGCTTCACTGTTTGTCTTAAGTTGTACCGGACTCTCAAGCGAGATATTTTAAGTTCACTGAGCTTCACTGTTTGTCTTAAGTTGTACCGGACTCTCAAGCGAGATATTTTAAGTTCACTGAGCTTCACTGTTTGTCTTAAGTTGTACCGGACTCTCAAGCGAGATATTTTAAGTTCACTGAGCTTCACTGTTTGTCTTAAGTTGTACCGGACTCTCAAGCGAGATATTTTAAGTTCACTGAGCTTCACTGTTTGTCTTAAGTTGTACCGGACTCTCAAGCGAGATATTTTAAGTTCACTGAGCTTCACTGTTTGTCTTAAGTTGTACCGGACTCTCAAGCGAGATATTTTAAGTTCACTGAGCTTCACTGTTTGTCTTAAGTTGTACCGGACTCTCAAGCGAGATATTTTAAGTTCATTGAGCTTCACTGTTTGTCTTAAGTTGTACCGGACTCTCAAGCGAGATATTTTAAGTTCACTGAGCTTCACTGTTTGTCTTAAGTTGTACCGGACTCTCAAGCGAGATATTTTAAGTTCACTGAGCTTCACTGTTTGTCTTAAGTTGTACCGGACTCTCAAGCGAGATATTTTAAGTTCACTGAGCTTCACTGTTTGTCTTAAGTTGTACCGGACTCTCAAGCGAGATATTTTAAGTTCACTGAGCTTCACTGTTTGTCTTAAGTTGTACCGGACTCTCAAGCGAGATATTTTAAGTTCACTGAGCTTCACTGTTTGTCTTAAGTTGTACCGGACTCTCAAGCGAGATATTTTAAGTTCACTGAGCTTCACTGTTTGTCTTAAGTTGTACCGGACTCTCAAGCGAGATATTTTAAGTTCACTGAGCTTCACTGTTTGTCTTAAGTTGTACCGGACTCTCAAGCGAGATATTTTAAGTTCACTGAGCTTCACTGTTTGTCTTAAGTTGTACCGGACTCTCAAGCGAGATATTTTAAGTTCACTGAGCTTCACTGTTTGTCTTAAGTTGTACCGGACTCTCAAGCGAGATATTTTAAGTTCACTGAGCTTCACTGTTTGTCTTAAGTTGTACCGGACTCTCAAGCGAGATATTTTAAGTTCACTGAACTTGACTGTTTGTCTTAAGTTGTATCGGACTCTCAAGCGAGATATTTTAAGTTCACTGAGCTTCACTGTTTGTCTTAAGTTGTACCGGACTCTCAAGCGAGATATTTTAAGTTCACTGAGCTTCACTGTTTGTCTTAAGTTGTACCGGACTCTCAAGCGAGATATTTTAAGTTCACTGAGCTTCACTGTTTGTCTTAAGTTGTACCGGACTCTCAAGCGAGATATTTTAAGTTCATTGAGCTTCACTGTTTGTCTTAAGTTGTACCGGACTCTCAAGCGTGATATTTTAAGTTCACTGAGCTTCACTGTTTGTCTTAAGTTGTACCGGACTCTCAAGCGAGACATTTTAAGTTCACTGAGCTTCACTATTTGTCTTAAGTTGTACCGGACTCTCAAGCGAGATATTTTAAGTTCACTGAGCTTCACTGTTTGTCTTAAGTTGTACCGGACTCTCAAGCGAGATATTTTAAGTTCACTGAGCTTCACTGTTTGTCTTAAGTTGTACCGGACTCTCAAGCGAGATATTTTAAGTTCATTGAGCTTCACTGTTTGTCTTAAGTTGTATCGGACTCTCAAGCGAGATATTTTAAGTTCACTGAGCTTCACTGTTTGTCTTAAGTTGTACCGGACTCTCAAGCGAGATATTTTAAGTTCACTGAGCTTCACTGTTTGTCTTAAGTTGTACCGGACTCTCAAGCGAGATATTTTAAGTTCATTGAGCTTCACTGTTTGTCTTAAGTTGTACCGGACTCTCAAGCGAGATATTTTAAGTTCACTGAGCTTCACTGTTTGTCTTAAGTTGTACCGGACTCTCAAGCGAGATATTTTAAGTTCACTGAGCTTCACTGTTTGTCTTAAGTTGTATCGGACTCTCAAGCGAGATATTTTAAGTTCACTGAGCTTCACTGTTTGTCTTAAGTTGTACCGGACTCTCAAGCGAGATATTTTAAGTTCATTGAGCTTCACTGTTTGTCTTAAGTTGTACCGGACTCTCAAGCGAGATATTTTAAGTTCACTGAGCTTCACTGTTTGTCTTAAGTTGTACCGGACTCTCAAGCGAGATATTTTAAGTTCATTGAGCTTCACTGTTTGTCTTAAGTTGTATCGGACTCTCAAGCGAGATATTTTAAGTTCACTGAGCTTCACTGTTTGTCTTAAGTTGTACCGGACTCTCAAGCGAGATATTTTAAGTTCATTGAGCTTCACTGTTTGTCTTAAGTTGTACCGGACTCTCAAGCGAGATATTTTAAGTTCACTGAGCTTCACTGTTTGTCTTAAGTTGTACCGGACTCTCAAGCGAGATATTTTAAGTTCACTGAGCTTCACTGTTTGTCTTAAGTTGTATCGGACTCTCAAGCGAGATATTTTAAGTTCACTGAGCTTCACTGTTTGTCTTAAGTTGTACCGGACTCTCAAGCGAGATATTTTAAGTTCATTGAGCTTCACTGTTTGTCTTAAGTTGTACCGGACTCTCAAGCGAGATATTTTAAGTTCACTGAGCTTCACTGTTTGTCTTAAGTTGTACCGGACTCTCAAGCGAGATATTTTAAGTTCACTGAGCTTCACTGTTTGTCTTAAGTTGTACCGGACTCTCAAGCGAGATATTTTAAGTTCACTGAGCTTCACTGTTTGTCTTAAGTTGTACCGGACTCTCAAGCGAGATATTTTAAGTTCACTGAGCTTCACTGTTTGTCTTAAGTTGTACCGGACTCTCAAGCGAGATATTTTAAGTTCACTGAGCTTGACTGTTTGTCCTAAGTTGTATCGGACTCTCAAGCGAGATATTTTAAGTTCACTGAGCTTCACTGTTTGTCTTAAGTTGTACCGGACTCTCAAGCGAGATATTTTAAGTTCATTGAGCTTCACTGTTTGTCTTAAGTTGTACCGGACTCTCAAGCGAGATATTTTAAGTTCACTGAGCTTCACTGTTTGTTTTAAGTTGTACCGGACTCTCAAGCGAGATATTTTAAGTTCACTGAGCTTCACTGTTTGTCTTAAGTTGTACCGGACTCTCAAGCGAGATATTTTAAGTTCACTGAGCTTCACTGTTTGTCTTAAGTTGTACCGGACTCTCAAGCGAGATATTTTAAGTTCACTGAGCTTCACTGTTTGTCTTAAGTTGTACCGGACTCTCAAGCGAGATATTTTAAGTTCACTGAGCTTCACTGTTTGTCTTAAGTTGTACCGGACTCTCAAGCGAGATATTTTAAGTTCACTGAGCTTGACTGTTTGTCTTAAGTTGTATCGGACTCTCAAGCGAGATATTTTAAGTTCACTGAGCTTCACTGTTTGTCTTAAGTTGTACCGGACTCTCAAGCGAGATATTTTAAGTTCACTGAGCTTCACTGTTTGTCTTAAGTTGTACCGGACTCTCAAGCGAGATTTTTTAAGTTCACTGAGCTTCACTGTTTGTCTTAAGTTGTACCGGACTCTCAAGCGAGATTTTTTAAGTTCACTGAGCTTCACTGTTTGTCTTAAGTTGTACCGGACTCTCAAGCGAGATATTTTAAGTTCACTGAGCTTCACTGTTTGTCTTAAGTTGTACCGGACTCTCAAGCGAGATATTTTAAGTTCACTGAGCTTCACTGTTTGTCTTAAGTTGTACCGGACTCTCAAGCGAGATTTTTTAAGTTCACTGAGCTTCACTGTTTGTCTTAAGTTGTACCGGACTCTCAAGCGAGATTTTTTAAGTTCACTGAGCTTCACTGTTTGTCTTAAGTTGTACCGGACTCTCAAGCGAGATTTTTTAAGTTCACTGAGCTTCACTGTTTGTCTTAAGTTGTACCGGACTCTCAAGCGAGATACTCGTATTTTAAGTTCATTGAGCATCACTGTTTCTTTAAAAAGTGGTAAAATAAAATCTCGAAATATTTTTTTTTTCAGCGTAGCTCCCATGCATAAGAATAATTATTTTTTCTTAATTTACCCATGGTGTGGGGTGTCATTAAAATAGGTCTTTCAAAAATATTGTGAGTTTGTAAATGCCTTTCCCTTCCCCCCCCCCCCCCTCCCCCTTGGTGAAATATTTGGTTTTAAAGTTTTGCAATTTTTTGTTAGAGGGCTCTATCTCTTGAACCGTAATAGCTAGACACTTGAAGTTTTCACCGACAATATATTACTATAGCCACTATAACAACAAATACTAAAAATAAGATAAAGTTAAAAATTAAAGGGGGTCTTAATACAAGAAATGTGTTTCTTTAGCGTTTTAAAACATTGTTCGGAGGTACGGAACCCTTCATGTACGAGTCCGACTCGTACTTGCCCGTTTATTTACATTTGTTTCCGCTCCGCCCGCTTCACCTTGTATCGCTAGCAAGTGGACTGACTATACTAGTATAGATAAAATAAATAGTACTTATAAATAAATAATCAATATCTAAGAAAGTAAAATAGGTACCACATCTTTTTCTTCTTTCAATCTGTTAGGTATATACCTAACCTACCTAGAAATTATCTGAGGATAATAATAAATTAGTAACGTTCTTTTTTTCGCATTAAATTAAATTCGGGTCATAAAGTAACGCAGGTGTGAGAGCCCCTTGTGTCTCTCACATACTGGCTTTAGGCCGTGTTTACACCAAACGTAACGTATAGTCCGCCGCCGACTGTGAGCATGCTCACTATTAGTATTGTCGGCAGGGCTTGGAATACCGTTTAACGGTGACGTTAATTCTGCCAAACGGCGTTAACGTTATCAGCAAAAATAACGTTATGCTAGGTAACGGTATTTTTCCAACCATTTACTGATAAATCAGATAACGTTACCAATGATATTAACGGTAAAAGGTATTGTTAACACTGTATTTCTTTTCGATATTTGACAGAATAAATTGATGAGAGTTTGTTTCGTAGGCTACTAGAGCTAAACGGATGTCGTGATAGTCTATTTACCTTGAGTTCGATTCCCAGCGCGATGCAATACTGTATAATATTTTACAAGTATTGAAAAAAGTATCGTTCCTTATATCGTTAATTGATAACGTTATTATAACGTTTTATAACTGTATTATCGATAACCCTTATAACGTGACACTAATACCTGTATGAAAATAACGTTATCTAACGTTACGTTTAGTGTGAATTTGGTAAAAATTTAAAATAAATCATTTCAAACGAAACGGAGATACCTATCATTCAAAATTTTGTTTCTACCAAGCCCTAGAAATCCCTTCAAACTATTTTATGAACTACTGTTTACAGTTTAAAGTGAGTATGTAAAGCTTTTCTACGCACATTTGCCAAAAGTGGCCGTTTTTAATCTTACAAAAGCACAACGAAAGCCTGTGTGAGCGAGTTTGACTCGCACTTGTTAGGTTTTTTTACGCCCAGATAGGTAAAAATGATAAACACATTATACTGATGAAAACATGACTTCCCTGCCGGCCTTGTTTCTGGATTGACATGTTTATTTTATTTTGTTTATTTGACAGCGCCTAAAGCTTGTAGTCGTAATCCGTATTGTGCCAATCACAGATGCGTGCAGTGCCGGATCCAGAATTGTAAGAAGGGGCAAATTCTAAATATGGCGCCTCATGTAATTTAGGGGGGTGCAAATAAGAGTCTATACTTTTTAGGGGGGCGACAGGAGGGGGGCTAATAGGAGTCTTTAAGTTTGCCTCCTCTAACCAACCGCTGCCCCATTATGAACCGAGGGGTTGGCCGGAAGGAGAGGGTTGCCTGGCTACTGGTTTTTTTACTACTCGCTGTTTTATGGGTCCCCCTAAAACTACCGCCCTTTTCCCCTCGCCCCCTAGAACCGGGCCTGGATGCGTGTTTGAGTGTTAACAAATAAAGCTGTTAGCAGATGAAAAACATTGATGTTATCGAATAGTACACGTAATACAGTGTTACTGAAAAGCTAAATGATCTAATGCGAAACACACTTTGATCTTCTATGCTGGTGGGAGAAAAGTAACAACTTAGAATGTAACAGCTGCATCTCTTCCCGCGCAGATCGGTAAAGCCGATCGAAGGAATAGGCAAAAATGCGAATCATGTAGCAACTCAACACTATTTTAATACTTATTTCCACCTTCTTGCCCATCATCACGCTAAAAGTGGCCTATGAGTCTTGCGGCCCAAGGCTTCGCTGCTTAGAGCCGCCAGGTCCAAAATGCCCCATCTGTTCCATTAGTAATAAAGACGTTTGTATATGTATTTGATCATTGATACAATTTTAGTAATCAGCTGATCTAAGTAATTTTAATAAAAAAAGAAAACACGTTCAAAAATTTGTTCACTCAAGATTCTTTTGCCTAGATCGTCATACAGCTGAAAATATAAAATCCAAAATCCTGAAACGCAGAAATTAGCTCGCATAATTTTTAACTACATTCAGTTTTTTTTGGGAGGACGAAAAATTTTTATAGAAAAGTAGTTCAGTATCATGTACTGAACTTGCTCCAAAAATGTTGCCAGTTAATAAAAAGTCACCCTGTATATTTATTAACAAATAAAGAAATGGTAATTCACGAAGTCGTTTTCAATTTCAAACGGTAAACCAATGACAATGTGTCAATGAATCTGATTGACTGCCGAGGACAATAGGCGTGAAATATGAGTCCAAAATCAATATTTTGGTATCGTTTTTCGTAAAAGACACAATGGTGGAAGTAAGTCCATTTAAAGTTCTAAAGAGAATAAATTTGACGGTGATGGTTAGTCGTATGACAATGCATAGCTACAGATTTCTGCAAAGAAGGTTCAACTTTCAAGTTCTAAAGGTTCAAGATTATTTTTTTATTAGAGATTTGAGTGCGTTTGACCTCTATCTAGCCTAAGGAAGCTAAGGGAAGCTAAGATGAGGTCTAAGGTGTAACACGCAGACTCAAAAAATATTCACTCCTATTCACTCTTGCCTGAAAATCCCTAAATCATATGTATGGGGAAACATCGACGCAGGGAGGAAATTCCACACCTTATTTATTTTTATTATTTTATTACCAAGGTCTGAATTACTCATAGTCAAAGAATAAGTACAAAATATGTTTGGCTGAGCGCTGATTTGTATGGGAAGCGATTTTTTTTCGTTGTTTTTATGGAAAGTAGTTTACTATCATGGATTGAACTTGCTTTAAAAATTTGGCTGATGGTTAATAAGTCACCTGTTTAGAACCTAACACTTATTACTATTACCGCCGAGTTACTATTAGAATCTGTGTCGTTTGACGACCTCCGTGGCGTATTGGGTTACGAAGCTAGTCCGCCGCTTCAAGGTTCTGAATTCGATCCCCAGCCAGTTGGAAAATGGCCTTTTTCAAGTTGTCTCCCTGATATATATATATATACCAGAGACCCGGGAGATATGATATAATATATATATATATATATATATATATATATATATATATATATATATATATATATATATATATATATACATACATATTATATATTATATCATATATATATATATATATATATACATACATATTATATCATATATATATATATATATAAATATATAGGGACAAATCACACTGATTAAGCTTTCAATATTAATCTATGATTAAGCTAGCCCTAAAGTAAGTTTTTTTTTAAACTTGTGTTATGGGATACTAACTCAACCATACTATTATATATTTTATGATAAATACATATATAGATAAACATCCAAGGCCCAGAACAATTTGAAAAAGGCCATTTTCCAGCTTGCCCTGGCTGGGGATCGAACCCAGAACCGACGGATTAGCGGTCTAGCGTGTTAACCATTACACCACGGAGGTCGTCAAAATATATTATTAAATATAGTATCGTTGAGTAAGTATCGCATAACACAACTTTAAACTTACTTTAGGGCCAGCTCGATCTGTGTAATTTGTCCTATAATAAAAATGAATCTCTTATTGTCTTCGAATTGATCTTTATCAGTAGTTTTTTGTGAGGGTTACCCGGCCCACCACATAAAGCTTGATAAACAAAACAAAGAAACGTGTCACGCCATGATTCTTACATTTTTATTTCATTTAGGTGTAAGTCGTAATAAATATTATAACACAAACAAGGATTATTTTGAAACCCTGTGCAAATTGCTATTAAATTTACTCACATTCTTGGGGAAAAATATAGAAGAGATAATTACTGCCTGGTGGTTTTGTAACATCTTGAATTTGTACAAGTTTATATTGACTGATCGATCAGTGATCACTAGGAAAGAATTCTATCAGATTACCTACAGTAGATTGATAGGTACAATTTGCATTTAAAATTTGTTTGACGCAAATCTATCTAATAAAAAATAATGATCATATTAATTACTTTTAATGTAACCATAAAATAAATTAATGACCACAATCAAACACAGATGCTTCAAAAGCAACCTAAATTAATTTAATAAAAAATATTTTATCTATGAACAAACACGTGTCAGACTGTATTGAATTTCGTCACTTGTACCAGGATAGCATGTCTGCAGATGTTACCATTTTATTATATTTACATATTAATATCACTAATATGTTAATGTGTATTTGATTATGGTTATCAAATTACAACCTAAGTTAGTAACCTTCTCTTTGTTTAGCTTGTCATTTGTTAACTTTGTTGTGTATAAAGAATATTTTTTGACGGGGTACGGGGACCGAAATTTTTTTTTTCATATTTCGATAAATTTTCCTTGGCGAAGTTGTTCAGTATAATGGGCTGAATCCACCCTTAAAATAGATTCAGTATATTTGTTACATATTTAAGTAAATTTCAGTAGACATCACCTCGCCAAGTGCAGCGGTGTATTAAGCTGTTAATTTTAGCTTCAACCGGATTTCAACTCGACCTTTGCGTTTCACGGATGAAATGAGCGTCGGATGTAGGGAACCTACCTATGTATAGTTGAAGCTCTTGACGCTTTTGAATAGCTGTTTCCTTTACCCTAGTTTACTTAGCCTTTACTTTTCGGTTGGAAAAATATCACTATTTAATTAAGTAATAAAAAATTTCGCTAGAAAGATTTGAACTCACGCCTCTCACATCTGTACTGTGAGAGCACTTCCAGGTGCGCTACGGTGATTTTGAATCATCCTAACGAATCATCACATATTACTTACGCATGCGTATTTCTTCATTATTACCCACTAATTAGAAGTGTGGTATTCAACATAATTCATATTAGAAGTAAAGAAAAGAAGGTTATATTTTAATTAATGATTTATACAGCATTACAACGCTCAGAACAATATCTAAATACAAAATAATTTTTTAATTTAGATATAATGCTTATACAATTATTTAACTTTTATACTGTTATAATAGCACCTTCTACTCACTTAACTACCCTTAACCCTTTACTAGATTTTTGATAAAAGATTTTCATAATAAACTTTGTTTATTAAGAAATAAACGGGCAAGTGCGAGTCGGACTCGTACATGAAGGGTTCCGTACCACCGTACAATGTTTTAAAACGCTGAAGAAACACGTTTCTTGTATGACGACCCCCTTTAATTTTAAAATTTATTTTAATTTTAGTATTTGTTGTTATTGTGGTCATAGTAATACATAATTGGTAAAATTTTCAAGTATCTAGTTAATGCCATTATAAAGATCGAGTTGAAAACGCTGAAAATAACACGTTTCTTGTCGACGACACCCCTCAATTTTTAGATTTTTCTTATTTTTAGTGTTTTTTGTTATAGCGGCCCACAGTTACACATAATCGGTGAAAATTTCTATTACGGTTCAAGAGATACCTATGTGACAGACGAACAGACAGACGGACAGAAGGACAGACGGACAGATAAACAGACGGATAGACGGACAGACAGCGGATTCTCAGTAATAGGGTCCCGTTTGCACCCTTTGGGTGAACGAACATCTCAAATCTGTAAATTCTATCATCGATATTGTGTGGTACAATACACAAAAGCGGAACCTTAGGTGGAACCATCTGCAATTGCTCAATATTCAATGACAAAGACCTACTCGAGAAATTAACGCACAGTTTGGTTGATATGTGGAACATCCCACGTTATACCAAACATTGTAACTCAAACAATGTACGAAGAAACAATAGGCATTTTCTCTTTGGTTTATAAAGCAGAGGTAGTATACCTACGCCGGTAAAATTACATAACGAACACTGAGAATTTGTTTTATTATATTCAGCATAATTTAAGTACTTACATTTTAAAGATTAAACTATCCAAATTATTTGACTTGCTTATTGATTTTGCGAATACAAGTGGGAACTAAGATTTACTAGATAGGTACATACTCGTACATATTATGTAGGTACTTAGTTGAATGTAAAATCAAATGTTGCAAATTGCAAAGGCCCTCTTTCGATGTGACAATGGGAATATAACAGGGTCAAACAAAATATACTGTAACTATTTTAAGTAAATTTAGTCAATGACACTGAACAACTTTCCCCAAGAAACATACTTATATCAAAACAGCTTAGGTATGAAAAATATTTTTTGCTGTTCATCATACAAACTCGGATACACCGTATGGTTCCGGGATAGAATAGGTCCACTCCACTTCTTTCTGTGCATGTCGTAAGAGGCGACTAAAGGAAAAATAGCACTTAAAGCTCGTGCTACAATTGTCGTAAAACTATAGCCAAATCATTTAAAATTTCCTGGCTATTTCTTCTCCAATCTGCTAGATTTTTGGCATCCTTAGGTGACCAACCTCATATATTTGGAAAATATAAAGCGGGAAAGCGCACCCCGAGCTCCGCAGCAGCATAGCTGAGGATGCAACCGGGAACGCATTCAGATGAAGAAGATACAAACTCGGATCAGCTTGTCGGAGAACTTGTATGGGAGGTCAAAAAATAAGTTTCATATTTCGATACATGTTGGTCGGAGGTGCTTGGGGAAAGTTGTTCAGTATCATGGACTGAATCCACCCTTAAAATATTTTCAGTATATTTTGTTAGACTCTGTATACCTATTTATATATTTATTTAACTTTATTACAAAAAATGTAACAGGCGGACTTAAGGCCTAGGGCCTTTTCTACCAGTCAACTTACAGGTGGTGCTGATAAAAGCAAATTTTGGACGATTAGTACATTCAAATTAGCTATTTATATCTACTCAAATACCATTATATACATATACATACAAATATACTTATAATAAACATAGCTTATGAAGAGAAGAACTGACTTATGACGACTTTATGAAGAAAGGGAGTTAAAAAATGCAATTGCATAGTGTAGTAATATTTAATGATATAGGTCTTCGATCAACCTATGTAGGTAGGTATATTAATTTGCTTTTTTGCGCCGCATATTTTTTTCTGTTTATCTCTATGGTTGACTTTGGAGTACATGCTCTTCATTTGTACCTAGTATATTTTTACCTTGGAACCATAAAGTTTGATAATAGGTAAAATAATAATGAGATGGAAATAAACCAAAAATAAACTTTATTGCTACGAACTTTTATTTTTATTACTACTACATTTAAAAGTTTATTAGTTAAACGATTTTTATAAATTAATTATCGAATCCTATATGACTTCTAGTTCCCTTGAAAAAATAATCAAGAAATAGAAGTGTTACTATGATTTTTACCTCAGTTTCATATCAGAAAAAAATATTTATACTTATGTTAAAGTTACATAAGTAAATAAATAGGTATATAGAGACAAATCACACTTTATGATATTAAATATCATTTTTCATATCAACATTAACTATATGTATGTATATACGTAACGTTTGTTTTGAGAAACCAAAACAAAATTATTATTTACCTTACGACTTACAAAAACCATCAACATGATCATAATTCATAACGAGTCGTCATACGAGTATATTAATCCAAGCGTTTATTCTAATTTTTACGTCACTCAGTAGGTACACACTGTTTATGTTATTTATTATTTAACGTTAAATAATATTGCAAACACTTACGTTTTCAGCTAGTGCATACTTTTCACTCGTTTCCTCAAAGGCGAGTTGATGGCTAACCAAAATAAAGCCACTCATTGATAGCTTGCTAAAATAATCACTATACTGTTTGTTTGATTTACGGAAAAATTCGTACCGCCAAATTTTCAATGTTTACACTATTCGATAATGTTCCAGATAAAAAGGCTGAGTTTAATACGGTGGTAAAATAGAAATCGTTATCAAAGCAAACGTGGTATTAGTTTATTTGATGTTTCGGGTTACGAACGCGCGAAAATTTTATTTTCGTTTTGCGCGCGCAGAGATGTTGCGCCACGGTTGTCCGGAGCGACGATTGCATGTATACTGAATACTGGCTACGTACGTTGCCTGTTGCTCGCTACCTACTCAAACTTGAAAATATCTTTGTAGGGCCTTATCTTCTTTTACTATCTGTACAGCTTTGCGAACAAGCTCTCATAAAAGCCTAGTGGTGTACACTTGAAACGATATGTATTTACTAGGCACAATGTAGTAAAGCTATTTTGAAATAGCGAGATTTAATATAGGGTCGATTTTTACGCTCCTGGCTCTTTATACTCGTACGTATAGAGATATTTTTCTTATTACGCTTTATTCTTTACTAAAAATAGTAAAAATAAAAATCGGTCCAGTGCAAGCCGGAGTCCTACCTACATGAAAGGTTCCGTATCTCCGTACAAAGCTTTAAAACGCTGAAAAAAAACACGTTTCTTGTATGACGACCCCCTTTATCTTTAAAATACTTAGGTATAATAACATTTATTTATTTATTTTATTTAAACTTTATTTACTGGATGCAGGCGGCTTCCGACCGGTCGTTTTGGAAGTCCTTGGAGGAGGCCTATGTCCAGCAGTGGACTTCCTGTGGCTGATATGATGATGATGAAACTTTATTGAGCCAAAAGCTACAATAGGTAGACTTAATGCTAAAGCATTCTCTCCCTGTCAACCTTTAGGAGAAGAGAAACAGATACAGTAGTTGGCGTCTAAAATAGATAGAAACAATCCATTACATTGTTAACTTGTTACAAGATATTAGCTGTACCCGAAAAGGTTAAGATGGATTGTAATAATAAATATAAGACCACACTGTAAAACTCTTATTAGCAAATAAAGAATTTGATTGATTGATTGATTAATTTTTTAACCTTTTCTCTTCTTTGGGTTCACGGGTCTTTTCACCCCGGTCCTTTGGAGGTTTGCGTGGGGATACAGATCCAACACGTAGAGGCCCTTTGGAGAATTTGATGTAATGTGGCGCTCCCGCCAAAACCCATTCTTGGATATACCAATGGAAGATATACCCTTGAATAGGTTTCGGCAGGAGTAGAATCTATTGCAAGAAAAGGGAAAGGTTTATGGAATAAAGTTGGGATGGACTGATGCTGGGCTATTGCAATAGAAATAACGGCACCTACCATAATCATGATTACTATTTTTGTGACAGGTAGTGGCTTGCCGCCCACTAGATGGGCCCCTCAAACGATCCGACGATTGTTGTCAGCAAATGGGCACTACCGGTGTGGGCCTCTCAGGGGTGTCGAGAGGTATGCTGCGCTTTCTCCGAAGTTACTCGCGGCGTGATGCCCTTTAACACTTCCACCCCTAGAGCGACAGCTCTAAAGACTCCTCTCTGCACGGCCAATTAAGGCAATGCAGAGCTGAGAGTCCTGCGAGCCCTCTTCGGTCAACACCCCGACCGATGAAGGCACGTCGGGGACGAAGGCTCTGACCGACTCTCTGGAGCACTCGGGTTTGTCTTATTATTAGTATTTGTTGTTATAGCGGCCACAGTAAATACATCATCATCATCAGGTCTTTTTTTAGTCTCCACTGCAGGAGCACGACCATCTCTGTACTACCAGACCCATTACCTATTAATCAGAGCAGTCAGCGGATTTGGCAGTAATACATAATTGGTGAAAATTTCAAGTGTCTAGCTATTACGGTTCAAGAGACAGAGCCCTGTCACAGACGGACGGACAGACGAACAGACATCAGAATCTCAGTGAAACGGTCCCGTTGGCACCCTTTGGGTACGAAACTCTAAAAATTTGTATTTGGGAAGAGGTGCAATAAATTCGTAAACCATTTTCCTTATACTCACAAAATAAGGAAATTTTATAAATACTTGATATGCAAATAAAAACCGTAAAGCTTGTATATTATATTACCATTTGCATACAAATTGATCTACCTAGATGTTGTTCGTACATTAATTTGCTACTCTATTACTATTTTAATGAACTAAGTCTAATGAAAACGAATAGGGTGGCCATAAATAAACACTGTTTAATCCGTAGCAAAGGGTTTGAATGTTAGTGAAAATGGGGCAAGAACCTACAGAGGGTATTTGAATTAAGTAGTGTTGTAAGAAATGGGCCTTAAGTTGGTGCTCGAGCTAGTCCGAAGCTCATGAGCCCTTTTCGCTCGAGTTCTAAAGGCTTACTAGCTTTGAAGGCTCGAGCTTTCAAGACTCACGAGTCTTAAAAACTCGAGTCTTTAGACTTGAGCCCCTTATAATAAATAAATAAATAGGGACAACTCACACCAACTTAAGTAAGTTTGCTAAAGGCAAGTAATTAAATGGTTCTTATTTTAAATATTTAGCCAGCAAAAAATTTTACAACTAAATATTTTGTCGGCCGTAAAAAATAACCAAAAGCACCTAATCAGCAACTAAATCAAGAATGATCAAAAAGTAAATAATACAGATTTGGTCTTATATTCTATCCCTCATATTCATAAAAATTACCAACGTTTGCTAAACATCTTTTAGTTAAAATATGTTTTGTCCCTATCACTCTTAAAAAAATTGACATTGCAAGAACAAGGCAAAAAATATTTTAACTAAACTAGGTTTAGCAGACGTTCGTATTTTTTTATGAATAAGGGGGTAAATGTTTGCAAAATAAATAAAACGCATAATTATTACTTTATGAGCAGGATTATACAACTGGTTAGCATAAAAATTATATATTGATAAGCTATTATCTCTAACGGTATATTGATAAGCTATTATCTTTAACTTTTTCTCGTTATCTCTAAATTTCAAAATGAAAATATAGTCAGCCAACAATTTTGGTTACCATGAATCAGTCACAGAAGGTACCACACTTTACTGCCACACAAGGTTGACTGCCTCCGTAATCCAATGGTCAAGGCGTTTCCCTTGTGATCCTGGGGTCGGGGGTTGTGTTCAGTCAAGTGTTTTAGCGCTGTGTCGGAATCATTAAAAATATTTTTTATGACTTTGAAAGAGGCAGGCTACAAATGATGAACTGAGACACCAATGGTTTATTTTTGCTATTTGGTGTATAATGGTTTATTTTTTATCAAGTCCAACATGCCGCCTCGAAGCAAGGTGGTGATTCCACTGCACAGTAACAGATTTTAACATTGTATGTAAGTATCTCAATTTGTTTAGAAAACACGCCCAGTCCAACACACTGAAAACGCGTCAACGCGCGGGAGCTTCAGTGTGTTGAACCGCGCTCCGCGACGGTGCACGGTGCAGTAGGTTCACTGCCTAAATCTTTATTTATAAACGGGTAACTCACGTAGAGAGTCAGCAACTGGCTGAAATAAAAATGACAGTATCTCACGTTAGTTTTAACCAGATCACAATTTGATTGGCTATGACAACAATTTTAAAGCTCTCCATATCATTTTTCTTGCTGATCAATTTAGTTTTTTTTGCCGACCACTCCTTCCATGACTGACAGTTTAATTTACTTAATTTCCTAGAAAAATTAATTTTGGAGCTGCCCAAAACCTTAAATGATAGCCTTGTGAATGGAATACTAACTCAACGATATTTTATAATAAATACTAACTTACTAACTAATATTATAAAGAGGAAAGATTTGTACCTATTTTTGTATGTTTGTATGTTTGTAATGAATAGGCTCAAAAAGTACTGGGCCGATTTAAAAAATTCTTTCACCGTTGGAAAGCTACACTATTCCCGAGTGACATAGGCTATGTGTGTACCACGGGCGAAGCCGGGGTGGACTGCTAGTAATAAATATAATAAAAGGTTAAAAGCTTGAGCTGCAGCTCGATCCGCGACTCGAATCTTGACAATAGAACTCGAGCCGAACTCAAGGCTTATATTGGAGCTCGAGCCTTCAATGAGTCCTAGGCTCATGTAGGTCGAGCCTTTTAACTACACTAATTTGAATAATGATAAAATAAATCAAGCCCCAACCGAGTTATTATCCGTTTACTAAGTAGCTTAATTGTCTATTTGTGCATATGGGTAGGTAGTCGTTTATACTCGTATATAATAAATAAGTAATTTCCACAATAAATAATTATTATGATATTTTTTTTGGCGAATGTAATCTGAACTGAACTTAATATAAAACTTTACGCACTGATTAAATCTTCGATGGAATATTTTGTGATAAAATACATTTACAGAGTCTAACAACATATACTGAAACAATTTAAGGGTGGATTTGATCTATGATATTGAACAATTTCCCCCAAGAAACATATATCGAAATATGGAAAACCATTTTTGGCCTCCCATACAAATTGAGCGATCAGCTAATCCGAGTTCGTATGGAAAGCCAAGGAGCAATCCCGGTTGTAAAACTTTTCGCAAAATTGCAAAACTGTAGCCTATTGTTCTGTACAATTTATATTTGATGGAAAATAAAGATTAAATAAATAAAAACAATAACAACTTCTAACAAACCTAGAAATATGAAATGTTGTATTTAGTATGTAGCTTATAAAAGAAGAATAAAGTTGAAAAATCTTGAAATCACCTACAAAATAAACGGGCAAGTGCGAGTCGGACTCGTACATGAAGGGTTCCGTGCACCGTACAATGTTTTAAAACGCTAAAGAAACACGTTTCTTGTATGACAACCCCCTTTAATAATTATTAACTTTATCTTATTTCTAGTATTTGTTCTTAAAGTGGTCATAGTAATACATAATCGGTGAAAATTTCAGGTGTCTAGCTATTACGGTTCAAGAGATAGAGCCCTGTGACAGATCGAGTTAAAAACGCTGAAAAGACACGTTTTTTGTATGACAACCCCTTTAATTTACAACTTTTTTTATTTTTAGTATTTGGTGTTATAGCAGCCACAGTATACATAATCGGTGAAAATTTCAGGTGTCTAGCTATTACGGTTCAAGAGATAGAGCCCTGTGACAGACGGACAGACGCACAGACAGCGGAGTCTCAGTAATAGGGTCCCGTTTGCACTCTTCGGGTACGGAACCCTAAAAATGAGGTATTTTCAAAAACATTAATTATAAATACACACTTATATAAATTCAAAATTCAAATGAAAATGAAACATGTTGCCGTGACATTGCGAAATAATCAAAATATGGAGACAATTTTTAAATAGAACAAACTTTAAATAAATAAAAACCTTAATAGTATCAAAAACTGGACCAAAAAAAAATATATAACTCAATAATCTTTCTCCAATATGAGTAAAAAAGTAAAAAAAAACTATTTATAAAGACATTTATTTTTAATATAGCTTTATGGATGTAAAACGACAATGAGGAAGAAGGACAGAGAAAAAATAGAAGCATTAAAGACGTGATGCTGAAGGAGAATGGAGAAAATAAGTTGGATTGATTGATAAGTTGGATAGAGTAAGCAATGAGAAGGTACTGGGAAAAGTAGGAGCGAGAAGAAATTTAAAAACTATTGAAAATAAAAGAGGGAAGATTTGACATCTAATAAAACATGACAATCTCTTCAGAATAATAGTAGAAGCAAAAATAAAAGGGAGACGAGGAAAAGACTGAGGATGAAGTTTTTCCAACAAATTAAATAAAAGTTAGGACTAAGGTCCTACCAGGACAATAAAAAGATGGCAGAGAGAAGAAAGGAATGGAGGCATCTCTACTTTACTCCACCGACAAGAGCAAGCTCTTAAATTACTATAAATATAAAAATATAAATATGAATATATAGGGACAAATCACACTGATTAAGCTAGCCTCAAAGTAAGTTTTCTAATCTTGTGTTATGGGACACTAACTCAACGATACTATATTTTATGATAAATAAATATAGATAAACACCCAAGACCCAGGACAATTTGAAAAAGGCATTTTCCAACTTGCCCTGGCTGGGGATCGAACCCAGAACAGAACCTCCAGATTAGCGGTCTAGCGTGTTAACCATTACGCCACGGAGGTCGTCTACTAGAAGACATTCCTTACGAAATAATTTTTTTAATAAGATTTTTCTATCTCTCAAAAAACATCGTCATTCCCATTGAAATTGTTGAGTCAACTAAACACTTTTGCATGAAAGATATATGTATATAGGTATAGAGATTCCGGCATTGGTCCCATAAGAAAAAATGTTCATATTACCGGACTGAGTCAGCCCTTTACACAGAGCTGTTCAATAAGCATAGAATACGATCACAATAGACGTAATCGATTGTATTCCGATTATTCAAGTGTGAGCAACAAAGGAAGGGGTATGCTCATAGGAATACATCATTACGTACGAAGTGGATGATGCAAACAAAGCAGTGGCATAATGATCCCTATAGCAGTTAGTAGAGACTCACTGTCACTCAGAGAATCTATATACTTTCTAGGTCATTATATTTGCCACTCGAATTAAGAGGAAATTGACGGGCCGTATTTCCATACAAACGTAGTCCCTTGATTGCTCGCCGGATTGTGCCGGTAGAGCAATGATTTTTTTTTTTAAATCAACGGATATATTGGCTTGACCCTGTGTTTTCTTTTTTTTTCATAATTTAATTATTGAAAGTGATACAAACCTTCATATACCTGAAATTGGTGAGACTTTCCACATGTTTGTGTTTAAACATCTAGATCAATCGACAAAGACGAGATTACATTTGTAAAAAGAAAACATAGGAACACAGCCGCAGCTTTTCTTCATTTTTTTATCGGTAGCTTTTAAAAAAAGAATTGAATTATAAATTAACATTACACGTAATGTAAAAACTAACATTACACTAAAATTATTGACGTATAAAAGTGCCTGCAAAGGCCTAATTACTGAATAAATATTTGATTTTGACGATTTTGACATACGAGCGAAAGACAAAGACCCCAGAAAAGTAGGCGGGACATATTAACTTACTCCAGTGAATTGGCCTTAAAATCCTGAAACAAAGTTTATATTCTTGTTATGTAATTTACATCAAGTGTCAGATTTAAAATGAATAAATATAATTTCAACTTCAGTATGTCACACCTACACTACTCAAGGTGTCAGTTATTACACTTATAAGTTACTTTGATATACGCGAAGACCGTGAGTGTAAAGGGCGCTTTTTTATTACTTTCCCCTTATATTGAATCTTCGTCTGTAAATAATTCAATATGAACAAAGCGTTAGCGACGCCCAAGACGTTGCACGCCGCCGGCGTAAACGGTTTTTCATCCACATCCGTCATCACCTAAATTCCCTTTAGGCAACCATGTATAACCAAACAGATAAGTACCTATAATCAAACAGATAAGACATATATAATAAATTTAGTAACAACAAATGCCATATGGAGGAAATGGGCAAGAATCTGAATCATATCAATAGGCGATGCGGTTAGCAACCCATCACTATTATGATTTCTTTTTTCCACCTTCATGCCCACCATCAAGCTAAAAGTGGCCTGGGCCTTGCCGCCCTAGGCTCTGTCTGCCCCGTTAGGGATAAAGACGTGATAGTGTATCAGTGTAACAAATGCCATAATTAATTAATTTAAACCGGTTTACTCACATGATATAGTTAATTAATAATGGATTAATTTCACGTTACTTTTTATAAAATAAACAACAAATACCGTTGTGAATTAATCGTTCGTAATGGCTTTGCATCGAATTATGTTGTAAAATAAGTGTGTCAAATTTCAGCTCAACCGAATAATGGGAAGTGGGTCTAATTTAGCTTGCAAGATTTGATTACGGACACACAGACAACGGGACAGGTGAAACTAAATAAAAGCTTGTAAAAGACAGAAAAGTTTGATTGTTCTGAAGGCATTTTCTGATTTTTTGTTTATTTGTTTGTAACCAATTACTTTACAACATAATTCGATGCAAAGCCATTACGAACGATTAATTCACAACGGTATTTGTTGGTTATTTTATAAAAAGTAACGTGAAATTAATCCATTATTAATTAACTATATCATGTGAGTAAACCGGTTTAAATTAATTAATTATGGCATTTGTTACACTGATACACTATCACGTCTTTATCCCTAACGGGGCAGACAGAGCCTAGGGCGGCAAGGCCCAGGCCACTTTTAGCTTGATGGTGGGCATGAAGGTGGAAAAAAGAAATCATAATAGTGATGGGTTGCTAACCGCATCGCCTATTGATATGATTCAGATTCTTGCCCATTTCCTCCATATGGCATTTGTTGTTACTAAATTTATTATATATGTCTTATCTGTTTGATTATAGGTACTTATCTGTTTGGTTATACATGGTTGCCTAAAGGGAATTTAGGTGATGACGGATGTGGATGAAAAACCGTTTACGCCGGCGGCGTGCAACGTCTTGGGCGTCGCTAACGCTTTGTTCATATTGAATTATTTACAGACGAAGATTCAATATAAGGGGAAAGTAATAAAAAAGCGCCCTTTACACTCACGGTCTTCGCGTATATCAAAGTAACTTATAAGTGTAATAACTGACACCTTGAGTAGTGTAGGTGTGACATACTGAAGTTGAAATTATATTTATTCATTTTAAATCTGACACTTGATGTAAATTACATAACAAGAATATAAACTTTGTTTCAGGATTTTAAGGCCAATTCACTGGAGTAAGTTAATATGTCCCGCCTACTTTTCTGGGGTCTTTGTCTTTCGCTCGTATGTCAAAATCGTCAAAATCAAATATTTATTCAGTAATTAGGCCTTTGCAGGCACTTTTATACGTCAATAATTTTAGTGTAATGTTAGTTTTTACATTACGTGTAATGTTAATTTATAATTCAATTCTTTTTTTAAAAGCTACCGATAAAAAAATGAAGAAAAGCTGCGGCTGTGTTCCTATGTTTTCTTTTTACAAATGTAATCTCGTCTTTGTCGATTGATCTAGATGTTTAAACACAAACATGTGGAAAGTCTCACCAATTTCAGGTATATGAAGGTTTGTATCACTTTCAATAATTAAATTATGAAAAAAAAGAAAACACCGATTCAAGCCAATATATCCGTTGATTTAAAAAAAAACATTGCTCTACCGGCACAATCCGGCGAGCACTCAAGGGACTACGTTTGTATGGAAATACGGCCCGTCAATTTCCTCTTAATTCGAGTGGCAAATATAATGACCTAGAAAGTATATAGATTCTCTGAGTGACAGTGAGTCTCTACTAACTGCTATAGGGATCATTATGCCACTGCTTTGTTTGCATCATCCACTTCGTACGTAATGATGTATTCCTATGAGCATACCCCTTCCTTTGTTGCTCACACTTGAATAATCGGAATACAATCGATTACGTCTATTGTGATCGTATTCTATGCTTATTGAACAGCTCTGTGTAAAGGGCTGACTCAGTCCGGTAATATGAACATTTTTTCTTATGGGACCAATGCCGGAATCTCTATACCTATATACATATATCTTTCATGCAAAAGTGTTTAGTTGACTCAACAATTTCAATGGGAATGACGATGTTTTTTGAGAGATAGAAAAATCTTATTAAAAAAATTATTTCGTAAGGAATGTCTTCTAGTAGACGACCTCCGTGGCGTAATGGTTAACACGCTAGACCGCTAATCTGAAGGTTCTGTTCTGGGTTCGATCCCCAGCCAGGGCAAGTTGGAAAATGCCTTTTTCAAATTGTCCTGGGTCTTGGGTGTTTATCTATATATTTATTTATCATAAAATATAGTATCGTTGAGTTAGTGTCCCATAACACAAGTTTAGAAAACTTACTTTGGGGCTAGCTTAATCAGTGTGATTTGTCCCTATATATTTATATTTATATTTTTATATTTATAGTAATTTAAGAGCTTGCTCTTGTCGGTGGAGTAAAGTAGAGATGCCTCCATTCCTTTCTTCTCTCTGCCATCTTTTTATTGTCCTGGTAGGACCTTAGTCCTAACTTTTATTTAATTTGTTGGAAAAACTTCATCCTCAGTCTTTTCCTCGTCTCCCTTTTATTTTTGCTTCTACTATTATTCTGAAGAGATTGTCATGTTTTATTAGATGTCAAATCTTCCCTCTTTTATTTTCAATAGTTTTTAAATTTCTTCTCGCTCCTACTTTTCCCAGTACCTTCTCATTGCTTACTCTATCCAACTTATCAATCAATCCAACTTATTTTCTCCATTCTCCTTCAGCATCACGTCTTTAATGCTTCTATTTTTTCTCTGTCCTTCTTCCTCATTGTCGTTTTACATCCATAAAGCTATATTAAAAATAAATGTCTTTATAAATAGTTTTTTTTTACTTTTTTACTCATATTGGAGCAAGATATATCTTTTCTAGTTTTGAAAGTATTCTTAGCTATGTAGATATACTGATTATTTTATTTATATCCTGTAAACATTTTGCGTTTTCATGAATTATACTTCCTAGGTATTGAAACTATTCCCTTGCTCTACTATTAAGTATATTATTAAGTTATATTTTTTTTTTTTGGTCCAGTTTTTGATACTATTAAGGTTTTTATTTATTTAAAGTTTGTTCTATTTAAAAATTGTCTCCATATTTTGATTATTTCGCAATGTCACGGCAACATGTTTCATTTTCATTTGAATTTTGAATTTATATAAGTGTGTATTTATAATTAATGTTTTTAAAAAAAACTAAGACTCATTTTTAAGGTTCCGTACCCAAAGGGTGCAAACGGGATCCTATTACTTTTTTTATTTTCAGTATTTCTTGTTATACAAGAAATACTGAAAATAAAAAAAGTTAAAGATTAAAGGGGGTCGCCATACAAAAAAACGTGTTTTTCAGCGTTTTTAACTAAATCTTTATGTTGGCATTAACTACATATTTGAAAATTTCACAGATTATGTATTACTATGGCCGCTATAACAACAAATACTAAAAATTAAATAAAGTTAAAAATTAAAGTGGGTCGTCATACAAAAAACGTGTTTTTTAGCGTTTTAAAACATTGTACGAAGGTACGGAACCCTTCATGTACGAGTCCGACTCGCACTTGCCCGTTTATTCATTACCTATTTCAAAGTTTGTCATACCTAGGTATTCTTCTTCTCGAGACGAATAGGTAACTTAGTTAAATTATTTGCACTGGCCTCTTTTGGCGTCAAATTCACATTACAGGTAAACTAAATACTTTTGGATAAACTTTGCTTTAATGTAGATACCTATTTATGTTAAAGTGATTTATTACTTGTGAAATAACACCATCATTATTAAATTCATGAAATTGCAACAATGAAATATATAAAATTTAGGTACCTAATCTCAATCAAATTGGTATTATACTCGTAATTAGATTAATTACTTTTCTATCCTAAACATCTATCCTGATATAATATAATCCTGAAGACCCTGATGAAAATTCCGACCTAATAACCTTTGCGTAATCCAAGTTACGAAGAACTTTATTTTACCTAGGTAATATTATTAAACGGTAATTAGATTTTTCTTTCACTTCAAAATGGTATCTAAAAGTATTTTCTGTATAAAACCTCGAAGATAATGTCAATAATTGGTGTCTGAAACAACATCTAAAGGGTTAAATTTACTTAAGAGCTAAAACAACTACACCGGATGGAGTTATGTTATTATACCACATGCAGAGATACTTACCGTGGCCACCTTCCGGCTTTATTTTGAGATCAGTTTATTGGTACCAAAATATTGCACTGTCACCCAACTTACATAAGTATGTAAAGTTTCAGCTCAATCAAATAATGAAAAGTGGGTCTAATAGCTTGCAAGATTTGATTATGGGCACACAGACAACCTGAGATAAGGGATATTGTTCTGAGCAGACAACCAATCAATGTGTGTTACCAGTGATGACTTATGGCTCTGAAACGTGGTCCCTAGCTTACTATGGGTCTTATAAGAAGGCTCAAGGTAGCTCAACGCGCTATGGAGAGGGTGCTTGGTGCTTCTCTACGTGATCGAATCAGAAATTAGGAAATTCGTAGGAGAACAAAAGTCACGGACATAGCCCAGCGGATTAGCTCGTTGAAGTGGCAATGGGCGGGACACATAGCGCGATGAACCGATGGCCGATGGGGCACGGGATGGGACACACACAGTAGGACACCCACCCACAAGGTGGTCAGACGACCTGACCAAGGTCGCTGGAAAGCGCTGGATGCAGGCCGCTCTAGATCGGTAATTTTGGAAAACTTTGGGAGAGACCTAAGTCCAGCAGTGGACGCTATGCGGCTGAAATGATGATGATGATGATGACACAGACAACGGGACAGGTGAAACTTAAAGCTTGTAAAATACCATAGGTACAATCTTCTTGCAAATGCAAAGAGTTCGAGATCAATGACATTTTTCCTGTGCATATTTCATCACAAATGCTGCTCTTTCCCATGGCTTTACGTATACTCAACTTCACCCTTTTAGGACGTCGTGTTTTTATAAACCGAAAAGTTCGGGAAACGAAAACGTTGCTGCTTTTTTTTCGCTGTGATCCTTTTATCCTTATTTAATTTATTTAGTGACGTCCCTTTGAGCAGTCTACGTGATCAAAATTCGTCCAAGCCCAACAACTTTTAACACAAATAGTCACCTTTATAGGTACTTGTAGGAAGAACGGTCTAAACTTTTCTCATAAAATCATTACCTACCTTAGGTACAGAAGGTAAATCTTGTAGATATTGAATTAAAAAATATTTAGGCGCATATTGTACTAAAACACACGTTTTTCGCAGGTTGTCACTGGCGTTGCCGATTTTATTTCAATTTGTTCGCTATTATAATAGGACATATAATGTTTTCTCTACATTTTGTACTTTGGTATAGTAGTGGATATGTATTGGCTGTCAATTCATATTACGTTGTTATGCCTGTGTTGATTTAACTACTTATGTGGTTTGTTCTATTGGTTCTAAGTTACCACTTAATTGTGTTACTTGTTTTTGGCATTCCAATACAATACTTAATACAATTTAGAGTACTTTTTCTTCCATGCTGGAAAAAAGAAAAAGTGTTACATCTGCTTTTTTCCTGAGCAGATAGTTAAAGCTGAAAGATTAAATGGGTTAGCAACCTGTTACTATTTAGAATTTATTTCTCCACATTTACGACCTTCCATCTTCCATCCATCACCATCATCTTCATCAAAATTTTGGACTAACTTTATACTATGTTTAAACCATATTCTACTCGAAACAAGTTATCTAGTCAAATGACTCTACCTCTTCTGTCAATGTCGATTTTAGTCCATGTTTTATGATTAGATGGTTACCTACTTATTATAAAATACGGACTAACTTTATTACTAGGTTTAAACCAGTAACACTCATAAACACAAGCTAAACAAAGCTGCATAAACACAACCTAAACAAAGCTGATAAACATCAATGAGACCTCTCCAACCCGTCTGGCCAGCGTAGCGAGTGTAGGCCAAATCTTATGACTGCTCTGGCTAATACGAGTATATGGCTCTAGTAATAAAGAGGGGGTCGTGCTTTGCAGTGGAGACTTAAACAGACAAATCATTATCCGCGCAAATCAAGTTGACATTGACAGAATGAGATAGTACTTATCCATTTAGAATAGAAAATTCTCTATTCAGTGATAAAGTACACTTATAAATGTTTTATAAGTAAAACACATTGCAAAAAAACTTATACAGTACTTATCTAAAACTAGATTTTTTTATAATTTTTTAGGGTTCCGTAGCCAAATGGCAAGAAACGGAACCCTTATAGATTCGTCATGTCTGTCTGTCCGTCCGTATGTCACAGCAACTTTTTTCTTACTATGTCTACTTGATTTGGGCGGTATTTAATTAAATCTAGTAATAAAGTATATTTATTTTTCATAATAAGACGGTGTGGGTCTTACAGCAGGCACTCATGTTATAAGTATGCATTCTTGTTTAGGGAATAACCTCACGTCTTTGTAACTGGGATCACATTTACGTAAAACTGCTAACTTCGACCCTCAATATGCTCGTGTTTGGTTACAGTTTCAGCACCCTCTAATTACTTGGCCCGTCTCATCTTTCAAACTATGTTGCATATCTAAACTTATCCACGAACTAGAATGTAAATAGTTTTGTTCTGCGTATAAAAAAACAGTAAATCTATATAAGTATATAAAAGAACAAGGGAGGGTGACTGACTCATCAACGCCCAGCCTAAACCATAAAAGCTATAAACGTGAAATTTGGATAGTAGTTTTATGTTATTACATAGTGCTTAGATAAGAAAGGTTTTTCCAAATTCAATCCCTAAGGGGGTAAAAACCGGGGGCAAAATTTGTATAAAAAAAATCTTTACTGATTTACTTGAAACTTGCCATATATGTTACTTAACAACACATGTTTCAGCATTTTTTTTTAAATTCAACCTAAAGACCATCTATCTATCTATATATATAAAAGAACAAGGGTGACTGATTCATCAATGCCCAGCCTATACCTTAAAAGCTAATAAACGTGAAATTTAGACAGTTACTGATTTACTTAAAACTTGCCATAAATGTTACCTAACAAAAATAATTAAACACGTGTTTCAGCATTTTTTTAAATTCCATCTCTGTGGGGGATACAATAAGAATGCGCTGCTATTATAAATGATACATTGTTGAAGTCATTCGAATCGACTGAAATGCAGTAAATTTTCAAAGCAAGAGTAAATAGGTATTTTTTGAGTCTGCATGTACCTTAGACCTCATCTTAGCTTCCCATCAGGCTAGATAGAGGTCAAACGCACTCAAATCTCTAATAAAAAAAATGATAGATTCTGTATTGCAAACAAATGACGCAGTAATTACCCGGTAGAATTTCTTAATTCTCTAAATCCAGCTGGTCTCCCTCCACATAATCTGGTACTTAAAATAGCGCACCAATGATGTTGCTAAGAAACCTAAAACCAAAACAAAGATCTACATGGGTACATTGTCAAGGCTACTGTGCTCACTGGTTGTGGTCAAGGGGAAACTGTTATCATTCTCCGCATACCATTGATACCCTCAGAGTATCCATTTTGAGATTTCAAGAGATAGCAGCTTTCCCTTAAAGTATGCTTCGCAATGAATGATCATAAATAAAGCCCAAGGGCTGTCATTGAAAGTCGCTGGGATACATTTATTCCAGAGTGAGTTCTGATTGTCTCTTAATCCTTTCTCCCAATGCTACTCGTACTACCGTGAATGTAGTTTATAAAGAGATTATTCGGTAGTAGAAAATTAATTTAAAAATTTACATAGGTATCTTTTTCTTCCACAATAACCTTTACAAGTTACCAGCTGGATTGAAAGAATTAAAAAACTATAAATAGAGGGTGATCATTTTCATTTTGCTCAGTTATTGAAAATAGGATTCAGTAAAACCGAAATTTACGTGAGCGAAGCCGCGGGCTAACAGCTAGTACATAGACAATTTTTTTGTGTACAAATGACACCAAGTTTATTTATATAAACAATTACTGATATTTTTTAATTTTTGGTTTTATTTATTTAGTCACTGAACAGCTTTCCAAATGAAATAGACTTCCTTCATCTCACCGCGTTCCCCGTTGCATCCTCAGTTGTGCTGTTTCGGAGCCCGGGAGGCGGTTTCCTGCTTTTTCTTCTCTAAATATAATATGCAAGTCAATGGTCACCCAAGGATACCAAAAAACTTCCGAACTGGAGAAGAAATAGCCGAAACACTTTTAAATGATTTGGCTTACAATTAAATAGACTAACTATGACTTACTTAACAAGATTTTGGTTATGTTACTTGTAAATTGTTGACTCACTGGTGGAAATAATGTCCTGTAGGTAGATTTAATTTCTTATTTAATCATGTCTTGTAAGAAACCCTGATTGTGGGTGCAAGAAAACCCGTAGGCCTAGCACAATCTGGATTAACAGGGTTGTCCTTAGATTGCACACGACTACGGCCGGGTATCCGCGGCCTAAGCCCCTGATCCTTGAATGGATTGCCCGCACTACAAGGCTTGACAGTTGGTTTTACTGACTAAGTACATACCTATAAAAGTGTGTTTGTTTGTTGTTGGTATGCTAGAGTAGCGACTGCAGAAGTCAGCCTGCACCACTGTACATCATCAGGTCTTTTTGAAGTGAAAACTTCTTTACGCGCGTTGGGTATTTTTTGAGATGGGAAAATACCATTGAACTCGCGACACCGTTACCGTTGCCGTAACCGACACCACCTTGTTCAAGTTTTCACTTCTGTCGGAACTCCCGGAGTGCCACTGTTTTTTTAGTCTCTAATGCAGGAGCATGACCCTCTCTATACTACGTATATTAGTCAGAGCAGTCAGATCATTTGGCATACACTCTCTACGCCGCCGGCCAGACGGGTTGGAGAGGTCTTATTGATGTTTTTATGCTTTGTTTAGCTTGTGTTTCCTAAGACGCCTTCTATGACATCCACGGGAAGACTTGAAGTGGTTCTATTCCACTCTGCCGGGAACCACACGGCTTGACACCACTGTTCAGCCCTTTCTTTCTTTTAGTGAACGTCACCTAAGTATATAAGTATCGACTACATTGTTCTACAAATACAAAACACAACTTTGTACGTTTGGCTCCAACAAGTCATTCTATGTAAATATGCAATAGTTTGAACTCGTACGTTTTATGTATAACGTGCTAATAATAGTCACAGGACATGCTAAACTCGTTGGCTGAATACGTAATTCATAATGCTTTGAAAAATTATGTAGATGTAGTAATTAACATAGTATTTTGACACGTGGCGCCAGCAATAGTCGATGATCGAGCTGTTTAATTTACGAGCACTTAAGGGGATTACACGACAAAACGAGTTTTATTTTGCTTAAATTGTAGGTTTGCGTAAAACTACATTGATTGAAACAATAAAAGAATATAGGTATATGATATTCGTCAGGATATATGCTGCCGAAGTAGTGTTCTCAAAACATGATGGTATTAAATTGGATTCAATACAAAAAATCACGATTATAAGTACTTACCTCTATTTATTTTTTTCAACAAGTAGCCCCCCCCCCCCCCCCCCTCCCCCTCTGGGGAGGGCTCTGAAAGGCCGGTAACGCTTTTGTTAAGCCAATGTTTTTCGCGACAGTTTTCCCTTGATCTTCGTTGTCAAACACTTGTGATACAATTTTTTGTTGTTTGATGATTTTTCATTTGTTCTCTTTGTATTCTGTGCCTAAGGTTTAAATTTCTTATTTCATGACCATCATCAATTATAATTTCAGCCGCGTAACGTCCACTGCTTGACATAGGCCTCTCCCAGGGATTTCAAAATAACCGATCTAGAGTGTTACCAGCAGATTCCAGCGCTTTTCATCGACCTTGGTCAAGTCGTCTGACCACCTTGTGGGTAGGTGTCCTATTCTTCGCTTGCCACTCTTACCAGTACGTGGTCGCCATTCGAGAAACTTTTTGCCCCATCGGCCATCGGTTCGTCGCGCTATGTGTGTTAATTCAAGACTCAATATTCTTGAAAAAGAGGCAGATAGATTTATGATGAATAAATATTTCTTTTAATTTTATGCAAACATTTTCTTTTCTTTTGTGAGAAATCTTTACTCTTCATAAGGGCCCCCAAACAAATTTTTACACGGGGCCCCGCCAAGGCACGCTACGCCACTGATTGTTAAGTACATATAGATAGGTATTTGTAAAAGTAAAGGTAGGATAACTTTTGAGGACTTCACTTTAACTTCACCAATATTCAGCGACGGGAAGTGGTATAAGAAGATGCGTCTCCCTGGATAAAAAAAACATATATCATAGGTATAAGTTAAAGCCCATTAACATTTTTACAATAAAGTAATAGGGACAGAAAACATTTGTTAAATTACGTCAGCGTTACGCTGCAAACGAGAAACTTTGGGTGAAACTATTTTAGCGGACGCCGAATATCCAGTTCATGAAACTAAGCAACTTCGTCCAAAAAAATAAAACATTTTCGAAATTAGTTTTGAAATTTTTAACACATGCACACTAGAGAATTTTTTGTGGAAATTACTTTATTTGCAGCTCAGTGACGTGCACATGTGAGAAGCTTCATTGCAGATATAGTTTTAAGTTAACAATTTCTATAAATTTGCTTCTTTATTAAAGCAGAAAGAAATAGAAATAAATAAACAATTTAAAATAAAGTTAGGTTCAAACTAGTTCTATACCTAATAATGGTAGATAGAAAGGGATAAATCACATTAATTGAGCTAGTCCCAAAGTTAGTTTAAACTTGAATTATGAGATACTAACTCAACGATACCATATTTTATGACAAATAGAGGTACATATAAAGATAAACAGGCTTTTTTACAACTTGCCATGGCTGGGGATCGAACAAAAAAAATTGTGGTAAGTAGACCTACTGACTCGTACAGTACAGTAAAAGCACTGAGTAATAATATACTACGTAAAATAATAATAATATATAAATATCTTATCACACTATCTCACATGTTCTTACCATTTTTACGCCGATGATCTGCAGCTTTATACACAATCAACCGTCGATAATATTGATACAGCAATATCTCTCGTAAATGAGAATTTGGCCCGTGTTATGGAATGGTCAAATAATTTTGGCGTCAGCGTTAATGCAAACAAATGTCAGGTTATGGTAGTGGGAAGCAGTATTCAAATTAGCAAACTTGACATGAACGCCATTCAGCCAGTATTATATGATGATACTATCATTCCATTTAGCCCAGTAGTCAAAGATCTCGGTCTATATATAGATAATTGTCTCAACTGGAAGTACCATATTGTAGAAGTCAGTCGAAAAGTGTTTGCGACGCTTCATTATTTGCAACGTCTAAAGAACTTCTTACCAATCAAAACTATGTTGGCTCAAGCACTTGTACTGCCCATTATTGATTATGCTGATGTGTGTTTTCTGGACATAACTGAGGAACAGCTTAACAAGCTGGATCGTCTGCTTAATAACTGCATTAGATTTATTTTCTGTCTGCGTAAGTATGACCATATCTCAGAATACCGTTCTCAGCTTAAATGGCTCACCAACCGCCAACGCAGAAATCTACGTTTACTGTGTCAGCTTTATAATGTGCTTAACGATCCTCTTTCCCCAGACTATCTTAAAAATGACTTTAAACTTATAAGTTCCACTCATGATAGAGTCCTGCGTTCTTCAAATAAATTGACCCTAGTTATTCCTTCCCACCGTACTGGTTTTTTCTCTAATTCTTTCGCCGTTACGGCAGTAAGGCTTTGGAACGCGCTTCCTGACACTGTTAGGACTGCCACTAGTCGCACTGGCTTTAAGGCCTTGTTGATCAAGCATATGCTCGCTCAGGCCAATGAAGTGTAATACCTATGTACGTACTTAATTGCTGCATTTGAGATGAGAAACTATTATTTATTAGTAGTGTATTTTATAGATGAATATAAGTATATAGTATGTATCAATGTATGTATATTTATGTAGATATTTATATTGTTGAAGTATAGTAAGTATTATTAAAGTAGTTTATGTAGAAATTAAATATATATCTGAATGATCTGAAATTAAATTAATATTTTTTGTACCCATTTTGAGTTTTCTAACAACCCAAAGGTTGGCTGTCAGATAATGCTTTTAGCATTAAGTCCGCCTATTGTGCTATACAAATTGTATTTTGTACAATAAAGTTTAAATAAAATAAAAAAATAAAAGGTAAAAGTATAGGTATTTAAACATTACAAAACATTTCAGAATTTAAATTTCAAACTCAAGAATTCAAATAAAACGAACCAGACAATATCGCAAATGCTGAACTGGCGAAAATGCCAGCAGGATGACTTTCCACCTCCGGAGAATTGGTTCTATGAGCCGACTCAGCTTATCCAAGCAGTCTTCTAGAGCTTATGCTGTACTGTATTATCGTTTCCAATATCGGAACGTGAAAACTTCTAATAATATGTGCTTACATCAGTTAATCTTTTCTTTTTTTCTCTCAGAATTCTAATTGAAGCGAATAGCTCAATTTTAGGAAAGAGCGAAGCTCTACATTTTAAAATTACGAATAATTTACAACATTTTAAGAAAATATAGAATCAAACGTTAAATATTTATTTTATGAAATACTCTAATGTTAGTAATTTTGAAGTCGGAAGTACCGACTTCCGACTTCAAAATTACTAACATTAGAGTATATCATATGCCATATATTATAGATGCCATAGGTACCGACCTACGGCAACTATATGGCATATGATATACAAAAATAAATTCTTACCTATAATATTTTCTGTATTCAATGTGTGCTGTGTGGCTTCCGGTCTAGAATAAGACTACTCCATCTCTCCCTGTGGATGTTGTAAGAGGCGACTAAAGGACTAAGCACAAACATCTCGTGCTACAATTGCATTCCCAAGGAGGTTGACGTCGTCGGCGGGCGGCCGGCGTAAAACTATAGTTAAATCGTTAAAAATATTCCGGCTAGGAGAAATCTTCTCCACTTCGCAAGGTCGTCGGCATTCTTGAGTGATCATTGACATGCATATTATATTTAGAGAAGAAAAAGCGGGAAAGCGCACTCCGGGCTCCGAAGCAGCACAGGTGAGGATGCAACCGGGAACGCGCTAAGATAAAAGTAAAAATATTTTCTGTATTCAATACGAGTAACAAGGTTACCAACAAAACAAATAATTAAGCGCCCAAAAAATATCTTGATATTTCTATTCAAAAAAGTTCATTTCCGACGATATTGTTTCAGAAATGGAAATTTCTGTCCAATCAGATAATTTTCATGGCTCTGAGACGTTTTTAATTCGAATTGTTTACGTAAACTTTTAATTAATACAAGTAAACGGCGGAAAAGGCCTTTCAGATATCTCCACTTTTCGACTTTTGAAGTTTTTACTTTTTTCTGTTCTAGTCCGAGATCCTACCGCCAAATTTTCCATTCATTTTATAATTTGAGCAGACTACAGAATTGATTTTAGATTATTTCACATTTTGTACCAATGTTGGACGACTCTTGCTTGACCCTACCTACCTAAAATTTATTTTAAGGACAGATTCAGTACTTTGAAAAACGTTACATAAATACAACGTGGAAGTGACATACCCGTAATAAATCGAACCACGGTGTATATTATCGATCATTATAGAATAATAAAATTAAAATAACAGCCACAAAACAAAAATAATTTTCGACATTTCCATACAAAAGTGTGCGGCCGCCCAGGCGATTTTTATGGGAATGTCGATTTTTTTTTGTTTTTTGACTTATTTTAATTTTATTATACTTTAGTCATCTAGTATAGCCCGTGGTTCGATTTATTACGGGTATGTCCCTTCCACTTTGTATATGCCAAACTGTGATTAACTGATCGGTCAACTTGTGAAAATATTTGAACTCCCAATCAAATATTTACTTTCTTCTCTAAGTAAATAATAATAATTACACTGACTTTGATCGATAATATATTATATGATCGAAGTACACTGAGGAAAAGTTGTTCATAATAACAGTCGCCCCTTTAAGTAGGTATGTCTATACATTTACACCCTTTATAGATAACGATATAATAATAGGCATTGCGATCTTGGACTATTCCGTTCCGTTATCTATATATGTATATATAAAAGCGAAAATCACTCATTCATCACGAAATCTCGAGAACTACTCAGTCAATGAAAATGAAATTTGGCAGGAAGGTAGAATGTGATTAGGAGACGTCCACTAAGAAAGGATTTTGGGAAATTCCATCACCATAAGGGGGTGAAATAGGGGTTGGCAGTTTGTATGAAACTTCGTAATTTTTAAAATAAGATACATGATATTTTAATGTATATTAGTAGTTAGTTAATTATTAGTTTGAAAATTAAATCCCTATAGGGGTGAAATAGGGGTGGTTGCAAGTTTGTATGAATCTTCGTCATTTTTGAAGCAAGACACATGACGTTTTTTAATTAGTGGTTAGTAAAAAATAATTATCCATTAATTGGATTTTAATAAATTACAACCCCAGTTTAAAAAAAAAATCTAATTTGTGTAGTCTACGCGGCGAAGCCGCGGGCAACAGCTAGTATATAAATAAAATTCTTGTTTCTGCAACGTTTTTAATTTCCTTGTCGAAACAAATATTTATTTGTATTTTCTAGACAATTGGGCGCTTCGTGATTTAATTTACGTTTCGTAATGGCCAAACAAAACAAGTAATGATTACAATCGGACAAAAGATCTGCAAAATTGCCTACATAGGAACTTAGCTAGAACATTTTGTTTTCGTCTTAAAATATTTTTTTTTAATAGAAACAATAGCTAACATTTTTGTTTTACGCTGCGGTCTGAAAGAAAAAACGCAGATTTTTCCTCCCACAGAACTTCAAAAAGAAATAGAACTTTTATTTTATTGATTATCTTTATGATAATAAAGTTTAAATTAAATTAAAGCTAAATAATATATATATATATTTTTAATTAAAACTTATAAGTACCTCTAACAACAAAAACTTAAAAAAAAATACAAATTATGTAATCCCACTAAAATATTACCCCTCGACAGCGTGGCCAAAAGGCTGGCAGCATTGCCACGTTGTATGGCAATGCTGATTCTTTGTGCCAGATAATTTCCAGCCCTTTGGTCACGGGATACTTCTGATAATCTTGTAGACAAGTATTTAAATAACTTATGGGCTGAAGGACCCCACGGACCAATAGTTTCTACCCCAAAAGGTTCAAATAACTTAACTTTTAACTTTAATTTATTAATAGAACGACTTCCATGGTATATTGGTTACAACGCTCATCCCTCACCAGAGGTGCTGGTTTCGATTTCTAACGCTTGTAAAAAAGTACCTACTAATCTTCACAGGTAACTAATTGTCTGCAGTTATTGCTCTATCTTTTTGCGACAGAGGTTAAATATAGCGGCATCTATAAGGGCCGGCGCACTAATGGCTAATGGCGAAGCGCAGCGCAGCGAATTTTTCACTGCCAAAATATTTTCGACTTTGTATGCATGAAATAAGACCGAATACGGACTACACTACGGCAAAAGTGTCGATGACAAAACGGCAGCTCCCGCCTAAACTTATTTCAACCTCAAGACAATAATGTTTTAGCAGAGAAAAATTCGCTGCGCTGCGATTATAGGGCACGCTTCTTAAAATACCTGTCGCATTCAACGCGGAATATTGGCAATATATGCAATGCAATAATAATGTTGGAAGATACGTCATTCTATTCCTAGGGGAAAAGAACAAAATCCAGAATGTCCAGCTGCTTCTGTTCCCGCGCGAATTGTAAAAGCCGATCGATGGAATGGGCGAAAATCCGAATCATATTAATAGCATCACTATTTTAACCCGGCGGGAGTGTGGTGGGGTATGACATACCCCAAATACTGTTTACACGCGTATATCTTTTTATTTTTTTAAGCTAGATTTAATCGATTTCGAGTAGCTGGAGGTAAGGGTTGCGGAAGGGGAAAGTGGCGTGATCGCAGTATCGCGGCAGCCTGTAGGTACTCGAGTTATATGCAGTCAAACTGCGTTGGGGTATGTGATGCCCCGCCACATAGCTGGTGTATATATTTTGTGACAAAAACTAACATTGCATTGAATAATGTATATAGCTACTGTCAATGAAAACATTATTTATAGTGAAGAGGAGCGCGGTAGCCAGGTTGAAGTACGCATTGCTAGCGCTTTCGCAAGTTAAGCAACCCCAGACGTGGTCCGTAGTTGGATGGATGACCACAAGTGGTTTTTTTTTGTCTATTAGTAATTTTTTTCATGTTCTATCATATCTCAAAGTTTTTTTTTCATTAACTTTATTTCTTTAGTTCCTTTGTAGTTTTTTCAAAAGGATGAAATGTTTCGATGAAAATTCATAGTGGATTATTTCCAGTTGAGTAAAATATATAAATTGTTAAAATGGCGCAGATTTTTTATTTCCAATGAGTTATAGTCTTATTTATTATAGTGAAAAAATATTATTTTATTGCTTTCTCTTAAGAATCTAGTTTTACAGCCAATTTAATGAAGGGGTATGTCACACCCCGCCACATACTCCTTGTGGGCGCAGATAGCTAAGATTACGTTTTTGTACCAAGAGATTTTGTGACTACGCTCTTGGTACGAGTCCGGCAATCTCACCGGCAACAAACAAACACACAAACAACCTACGCAGTCTGCTACCACCCTGTATATAGGTACAGGGACCTATTTTAACCTAATTATGAGTTGAATTGAATTATAACTAACTAACTACCTAACTAATCTAATTAATTGTAAGACTCACCGCTTCCATGCAGTCTTCAGGCAGCCTCTCCTGGCCTTCGCGTCGATCCTGCGGTCCTCCTCTGGGGTGGCGACGGCCTCTGGTCTCTTCATGGATCCCGAGTCAGTGGTACGGAGAATTGGGTCCCTACAATAACCTAACCCCATGAGCTCATGTACGTTGCCCCAAGATGAATACGTAGTATTTTAGTATTTATTACACCACTGCTATATCACAATAATTTTCTTGTTCTTCTTTCGACACTTCACGATTATTCACATACAGTATCACAAACTAATAATTTTCATAGCCGCATGGCACGCGGTTCACACCCAAGACAAATCAATGTTCTTTACGTAATACAAACAATTTCGGCTCCCCGCCGTTCCAAATGAATTGGCCACCAAACAATTACCGACAATTCTCCACGAAACTTTCGATTTTATATATCAAAATTACAAACTTAATGCTGCCATCGCACGCGGAAGGGGGCACACACGAATCTTTTTACAAAGGCAAGTCAATTATAATGGCCTCGCCCGCAACTTGACATAAAGACAATGATTATTTTTTTGGTCGGGCAAAGACAATCCGCGCACGGGAAATCGATGAATCGATAATCTTGCCCGTGTTTGTGGAGATCACACGCAGATGGCGCTAGTCTCCTAACAAAGCACTTTTATTCAAAACACTCCTTGTTACATTTTTTCACCACACTCTCGCCGGGTACTCCCTTTTTCCACCTTCATGTCCACCACCACGACAAAGGCCGGATTAACCATGCCAATGCCCCTAGGTAATGCATGTCTAATTTGACACTTTATATGGGCAGTTATCTATCGAGTTATGTTTTCAATGCATAAATTATAATCGCCTTTGATTTAGGTTTTGTAAGATGATAGACCACTTTAATTTTACTTTTTTCCAGAAGCGACAAGGAAAAGGTTCAAATTATGTTAATTGTATCATTCATAACTTTTTACTAAATGTTGTGTTATCTTCTCGTAACTACCATAGACGTTAATGCCATTTCAGACCCACTTATAACGAACTCTTGTAATATACAATTTGTATTTTGTTGTCAGAAGGAGGGTTATTCCTTTCGTATTCGTCGAGTATGTGGATGTATGTAAATTTCTTAGGTCAGCTCCGCAGCTTAAACGGCTTGGTGGATTTTATAAGTATGAGAATAATTCAATAATTTTAAAGATTAATTAGTCCCTAGAATTTGAACCTACCTTTACCTTGCCTTACCTTTGTTGTTACCTTATACTGTTGTAGAAAATAATATCCCTTACAGCATTTGTAAGTTTGTAACTAGGTAGGTACTTAAAAACAACAGAAACCTTAATAGCAGTCCTACAAATCAGATAGGTTCTAGTAAAATCCTTGTTTAATTGAGTTTGACACGCTAAGCGTGGCTTAGATCCTCGCTGCTACGCAACGACTTAGGAAATCCAAGACGCAAATAATGAAGGAGTCGATTTAATTAATCGCCCTTAATTTCTCGTTGATTAAGATGTAATGTAGGTCAATATAGGTACTAAGCGATTATAACTAGTGGTTCTGTAAGAACAGTAGACCTCGCGAGCCCTTATAATAATGCAATATCCGACACTTTCCCTGGCTTAGCAAAGGCATTATGCTTTTGCCCGCGGCTTCGCTCGCGTATCCCACGGGAACATTACTTTTTCCAGGATGAAAGGTACCCTATGTCCTTCTCAGTAGGTACTCCTTACTATATGTTTGCGAATTTTCAAGAAGATTGGTTCAGTAGATAAAGCGTGAAGAGGTAACAAACAAACAAATAAACAAAAAAACAAATATACAAACTCACTTTCGCATTTATAATATTAGTTGTTAGTGGGGTAGTTGGGATTATAATGCATTCAAATACAAGTCCAAAAAGTAATTTGCGAAACAAATGAGTACCTAAAACGAAGAAAGACCAATTCTAAATCGAATTTCTGGAGTTTGAAAAATCGGTTGAAAAATGCGACCTGTAGCGAGAACAGACAGACGAACAAAAGCATTGTTTGGCCAATCTCGAAACTCAACGAGACCTTCGCTCTTTATTGAATATTTACTAGTAGCTACAAATCCTAAATAGACTGACTTGCTATCATATAGGTACCTGAGTACATATTTAGATATCACATGCCTCCCCTTCGTGCAGCGGCGTTATAACAGTTCCAGCTGATCTATCTATCTATGTGTGTATATGTGTGTAATATGTGTGGGTTCAAGAGTATCCATTTGAGTTCAAAAGATTGCAGTTTTCCCTTAAAGTATGCTTCTCTTCTAATAAATAAAGCCCAAGGGCAGTCATTGAAAGTCGCTGGGATAGATTTAAGATCTGAGTGTTTCTCACACGGACAATTCTATGTGGCATGTTCCAAAGTGAGTTCTGCTAATTGTCTCATAATCCTTTCTCCCAATGCTACTCGTACTACCGTGAATGTGGTTTATAAAGAGATTGTTCGGTAGTAGATAATTATTTTTAAAATGTACATGGGTACCTATCTTTTTTTCCACAATAACCTTTACATAAAAGTTACCAGCTGGATTGAGAGAATTAATAAACTATAAATAGAGGAAAGTAATCGGTTTCATTTTTCTCAGTTATTGAAAATAGGATTCAGTAAAACCGAAATTAACGCGAGCGAAGCCGCGGTCTAACAGCTAGTAAGTAAATACACAAGTAGTAAGAATAATATATGACTGCGTCTGCGGTCCAGTGGTCAAGGCGTTTGCCTCCGGAGGTCATGGGTTTAAATCCCACTGGGAAGCATACCTACTTTGTGAAAAGTTGTTTCCAGTTTGTTTAGGATATTGCAGGCTTGTATCACCTGATAATCCGAAAAGAAAGATGATTCCGTGCTTCGGAAGGCACGTAAAGCCGTTGGTCCCAAACGCCATCTAGCGTTTGTACCTATCCTAGGATTGGTTCTGGTCTACCCTTTGGGTTGCGGAGGTCAGACGGCAGTCGCTTTGTCTAAAAACCAGTAACCTCGTCAAATCGCCTAGGTTAGGTAGCGGACCCCGGGCTCTGAAGCGTAACCGCTGATGATGCAACCGGGAATACGCTCGGATGATGATGATGAGTAAGAATAATATAGCTCTGTATTGTGCTAACCTTTTAGTTGTAGGAGCCAGTCAAAAAGATATTTAGAAATTATAGCCAATCTAAGAATATTCTAAGATTTCAAATTAAAATCTTGGAGAAAAATTTAATCTTGGAGAAAAGAAAAAACTTAGAATGTACCTACCAGCTGCTTCTCTTTCCGCGCAGATCGTAGAAGCCGATCGAGGGAATGGGTGTAAATGCAAATCATGTTAATAGGGGATGCGGCTAGCAACCCATTACTATATTGATTCCTTTTTCCACCTTCTCGCCCACCATCACGCTAAAAGTGGCCCTTGATTCTTGCGACTCTCTGTCTGCTTGCGGCCCGCAAGACACAAAATGCTCTGTCTACTCCATTAGGGATAAAGACGTGATATTATATATGTATGTTAAAATTAAAAATGTTTCAGTACCTAAATATTTAATAAAATAAACGAAAATAACAAATACATTTTCCTGAACGCCATCTATATTATTTTTACAGAAACAAAATTACAGCACTCTCGTCATACATTATTATCAGAAATTGCATAGGAGTTAGTCCAAAACCAAGAGAAAAGATGTCGCTGTAACTCAAAGAAATAGATATTTATAATTTTTATTATTTCTGGATACTGTTGCTTGTTTAGTATGGTCTTTTATAATAATTTGTTTTTATGAATTCTTTAAAAAGAACATATTATATGCATATTACATTTAAATAAAAAAAAAGAATTGTTTTACATCTGTAGACAAAATATTTATATAGTCTGTGACAGCGGCCAACAATTTATCTATGGTTTACCAAAATGGCCGACTCCAGTGATGTTCTATCGGGGTTTTATATTCTTTGTTTACCCTAAAAGTTATGTTTTAGTTTATATTTACTGACTTTTATGTGACAAAATAAAATGTTTATATGTATACAAACTCTGGACATTTGTTATAATTCGTATAAGTGTGTGATTTGACATAAAACTAGTGGTACCAGTCTCACCTTGTAGAGAAAATGGGGAATTGTTTTAGTAGCACAGGGGAGAAGGATTCCAAAAATAAGAATGAAAGAGCGAATCCACATGAAGAGGACTCGCGACAGTTTCAAACTCCAGTGCCGACGCCTCCCCCGGATCCAATTAGATCGACTGTAAACCAGGGGACAGACACGAGCGAGGTCCCTCCCACCCGAATATTTGTTGCCCTGTATGATTACGATGCCAGAACAGATGAAGACCTAAGTTTCAGAAAAGGCGAACACTTGGAAATCCTTAACGACACGCAGGGAGACTGGTGGCTAGCTAGGAGCAAGAAAACTAAACAAGAGGGATACATTCCATCGAACTATGTCGCCCGCTTGCAATCCATAGAGGCCGAACCGTGAGTAATCATACCTATCTGTTTTTATGCAATCGCTTTACTAGTGAATGGATCCTGTATACTCGATTTCTTTTCCTTAACTTGTTTAGGAAGTTCTGTAATTCATTTCGCTTTGTTGACTGTTCCTAAGGACAGCTGTTTTATTGACAGATTTTGAAATTGTTTTGATTTGAGGTTCACCTTGTACATTTAATTCAGCATTCAAGCTTTTTAATATACCTATCACACTAACTTTTAACATTGCAAACCTTGAAACTAAATCAAGTTTTATATTTATAACAACAAGTTTTAGAAAAAGTTTATATTTTTTCTACTTTATTCTTGCTAAGTACTTTATTTTACATTGAATGCTCATCAAGATGTCATATGCAAGGGGAAAGGCCTAAGATGAAAATCATAAAGACAACAGGTTCTCCAGGTTGATTTGGGCCATGTGTAGAGCGTATTGCATTTAAGCGCATTTGGGGATAAGTCAGTGTATCGAGGTAACTCTAGATCTGACTCAAGCGGCCAACCAGTTTTATACAAATTGTATTGCTGCCATCTTGCCACACATGGCCAATAAATGATAGAGCACTTTGGAGGCATATCACTTAGAGGTTTCATTAATTATAAGCGTTGCATTTACCTTTGGAGGCTTAAAAGCAAATGGGAAAGATGGAAGGAAGCTACTTTTATTTAGTTCTGAAAAACATATGTTTCTGTTTTTTCAAAAACTCTTAGTAAGGCTCACTGCTACTCTAGCTATCTGGGCCCGTCGCTTAAACCCATTTAGTGTCACATCAACTGGTTTGCTGCCTGCAGAAACAACTCATTCTTGCAATCGCCAATAGTACTAAATGATACCAGGTATACCTACCATGTGGTGTGCATTTATAAGTGTTCCCAGGTTAAAAAATCTAGTTTAGCTGGCTTTTGGGTTTAGCGACTGCAAATTGTAGCTCTATCTGTCCTGTGAGGTAAGGGATAAAATGCCTGAATGTCTGATGGTATAGGTATGTAGCATATTCTTAATTGCATAAGGATGCAAATGTGATTACACTAGGATGTCATAACTAAAGAGCTGTGCCGCTTCATAGCCTTATCTTATTCTGTTATCCTTTGTTACATGTGTACTTGTAAAAATACTGCTATAGTACACTAGTTGACGAGATGTTTAGTTTAGATATGACATAGAAAGTAAACAACATTTTGTATTAATTTTATATTTTGTATAAATTAAATTTAACTTAAATGTTTCTCCAGCCCCCCGAGAAACATTAAGTTTTAATTTGATACTAGTTGCTAGGTCCTAATGACCTAGGAAAAAAATACTAGAAAAATTACTTTATTTATGTAAAACTTTATTGATCTTGATTTAAAGCTATAATTTAGGTAGACTTAATGCTATAGCATTCTTTATCTCATATCATTATTATTATTTTAATTTATTATACAAAGAGCAGATGATATTATTCCTTCAGGATGTATAATTAAACACCTATATTATACTATTACAAATTACAATTAATATGCCTTGGTAGGTATTAATTAAAGCATATCATTTAAATGGTCAGCTAAATAAAGAGGCTTTGGTAGCTCCAAAACATATTTTCTCAGCAAATTAAGTAAATTGAGCTGCTTCTAGTGGTTGGCAAAAATAACTAAATTTACCACTCCGAGGGGCCGCTGCGCTCTTAGTAATAATGTAGGTATGTTTTCGATACCTAAATGGGGAGTGACACAAGCCTGGTAGTACAAACCAGTCTATCGCCACTCGACCGACCGAACCGCGTCTGCGCTGCGCGGGCTGTCGCGTTGCTATTGATGCTAGTTTTTATCTTTAGGAATGTGATTTATATCTGTTAAAAAAATATTAAAATTTAAGAACAAGAATTTGAGGAGTTATTGAGAGAATATTGGTCGACCTCATTAAAATGACTAATGCTAATTTTTGTCTTTAAAAATGTGATTTATTTTATTTCTGTCAAAAATAATAAAATTTAAAAACGTGCGAAGAGTTAAGTTAAGAGTTTAAGTTAAGTTATAGGTCGATTTTAAGTAAATAGTGATATCGGTCGATCTCATTGAAATGACTGAAACTAGTTGTTGTCTTTAGAAATGTGATTAAATTTTTTTCTGTTATAAAGTATTAGAATATAAGAACAAGCAATTTTGAAAAGTAATATCAGTCGATCTCATTAAAATAACTGATGGACAGCGAGACACTATATGCTAATTAGTTTTTATCATCAATTAAAAATGTGATTTAAGTGATGTAAATAAGCAATTTTCACGAACATGCCTTCTGTTACTTTATTAAAATGTATAGTTTTCTTTAGTATCAATAATATGGTTTTTTTTTTCTTTATTCGTAAATATAATAATAATAATTTCTCTAACTCCTCCGTGCTTCGGAAGGTAGGTTAAGCCGTTGGTTCAGGCTGTCATCATGGTATGGCAGTCGTCAAGCTCTGTCAGATGCCTTGGCAGCTTGAAAAATCTAATATTCAATAGTCTCATTTCCTCATTACATTTTTTAATTATGATTGTCTTATAGACTTTCGATGTAGAAGTATTTTTCAATTATTTTACAAATTGTCCACTTGAGTGCCAATAGATACGTAAACTGATGAAATGTTTAAAGGAGGCGTCTCGCCGCATCCGACGGGATGCGGCCGGCCACGCTTTCTCGTCACGCCCAGACCACTTGCCCCTCGTTCAGATTAGAATGCTATTACAATAATAATTACAGGCGCGGTAAACGCTTCTGTTTGTTGCATAACGCCGACCGTACTAGACAAGACAATTCGCAACGCAAGCGAAAGTAGGTATCGCCTAGTGACACTTCGCTACGGAGACAAATCGCGTTTATTGAGATATTTGTTTCGGATGACCCTCCCATTTGTCATACTACATATATTCTCATACATATTTATGCGTGCTAAATGATGCACTTCCGACTCCAATATCTTAAATCACAGACTGGCGCCAGTGTCTTGTTTTAATATTGTCGATATCAATTTACCTAACTTATGAATTTTATGTAGTACATAAATCACAAGCTCTTTTACGTAATTAATTCGATTAGCCTTGTTATTTTAATTCATTTCAGATAAAATGTAGTTACATATAGATAGGTACCTACTTACGTTTTCATAAATTACCTTTGTATTGCTTATCTACTTATTAATCGTAATTTTATAACTATTTATGTAGGTACTTACATTTAGAGGTAACTGAATAAATAACAATATTATCTTCCTCATTACTATTTTCTGTCCCATTCGCGTTCTTTTTTGGGCTCGGTTGGATAAACGTCAAAACCCATGTAAATCTGAAAAAGAGAATTTTTTATCTAGTCCTGGCCAGGATTGAATCCGAATCCATTTAGCTCTAAAGCATGTACCAGTATCTACATTATCACAGTGTCACAGAGTACATATTATGAATTTACTTAAATTATTATACACTTTTGTGTTGACAATATGAGTAACATACTCGCACATTTCGTATTTGGTATAATATGTATATTCTACTTCCTTCATTATGTATATTCTATTAATTTATTTCTATTTCCTTCCATGCAAGTCTGAGAGAAATAAGAAAACTTAGAATGTACCTGCTGCTTCTCTTCCCGCGCACATCGTAAAAGCCGTGGGAATGGGCGAAAATGCTAATCATGTTAATAGACGATGCGACTAGCATCACTTTTTTGATTCCTTTTCCACCATCACGCTAAAAGTGGCCTTTGAGTATTTTAGGTCTTGCGGCTCTAAGCAGACAGAGCCCAGGGCTTCTTCTCTTCTTCGTCTAAGCGCGTTCCCGGTTGCATCCTCAGCTGTGCTGCTTCGGAGCCCGGGGTGCGCTTTCCTGCTTTTTCTTCTCCAAATATAACATGCATGTCAATGGTCACCCAAGGATGCCAAAGACCTTGCAAAATAGAGAAGAAATAGCCGGAACAGTTAAGATGATTTGGCTATAGTTTTACGACCGGCCGCCTCAACCCACTTTGGGAATGTATTTGTGCGAAAAGTTTTACAACTGGCCGCCGCCCGACGTTAACCCTCCGTGGGAATGCTATTGTAGCATGAGATGTTTGTGCTAGAGCCCAGGGCTGCAAGACCCAAAATGTTCTGTCGGCCCCATTGGGATAGAGACGTGATAGTATGTATGTGTGTATGTACATATGATACGAGTAAAAACCTGAAAGCATTTCAAGTAAACAGGAACAAAAAAAACGATTACAAATTTGAACGTCAACTGACTAAAAAGTTCAAATCATGATTCATGATCATGACTTGTCTCTTGTAACTGCATGACACTTCAGACCATTTACCTACCATGTTTCCTCTTCATTTCAAAGCATGCGAAACCACAGCCTTGACTTTGTCGTCAATGAGCCTTTATGACGTGGATTGGCAGTTTTGTCAGCTCGACCGCTCCATCCGATACCCATTTGCTGGGTTTAATGATTCGTGAAGGACGGCCATGCTTGTTGGGTCTAGAATTATTTACTTCATCTAACAATACGGCTTTGAGCTAAGCCAGGCGAAAAGATTGAACTTTACTATTTCAACCTTTAATGTTAAGATCTTGCATTTGATTTGACGCAACGTCTACCTTTATTACATCGCAAGCGAGATTTTGCTGATAAAATATGTTGGTCTTTCAACATCAAGGAAAAGCGTTTTCCTTGTATTTTTTGCAAAAGTTATATGTGTAGTTAGATTGCCCATATGTGTTGTAAACTACGAACTGTAGTCACAAATAAATATCTAGCTGCAGAAAAGGAATGTACCTAAGTAGTGATGACACTTTACTTACTTCTTGTGAGGCCATAGGTCAGGGGACATCCCCTTACTAAGACTAGACTAAATTTAGGAGAAGCAGAAGGACCTATACTTATGGCTGAGACCGCTTACTCAATTCATAGTTAGAGTAGGTTTAAGACCATCCACTCCACTTGATATGATAGATTGTCTAGCAGGGATTTGTAGAAACGTGTATTAGAGGGACCATTAATCTATGCCATTATCATTTACCATAGATAATGGCATAGATTGCCAATTCATCAGATTTCTGGGAAAATCTAAGTTAGTTGATTGTGAAGCAGGGATTTGTAGAAACGTTGTGTATTAGCTGACAATATTCACCATAGATTTATTTATTTATTTAATTTATCCATTAATTTATCAATTTATCCATAAATTTCTGGGAAAATCGAAGTTACTAGCATCGTAATAGTAATAGTAGTATTAGTAGTTAGTAGCATAGTAATCGAGATTAGTATTGTCAAGCAGGGATTCGTAGAAACTTTGTATTAGACTGACAATATGGGAAAATCGAAGTTAGTAGCCTCGTAGTAGTTAGTAGCATAGTAATCGAAGTTAGTATTGTCAAGCATGGATTTGTAGAAACGTTGTGTATTAGTTAGACTGACAATATACACCATAGACAATGGCATAGATTACCAATTTTCCATCAAATTTCTGGGAAAATTAAAGTTAGTAATAAGGGCTCGCGTGTACTTGTTAAATACAATAAAATTACCAACACGAAAGACGAACGGCCTCGGTAATTAAAACTGCATCGCGTTCCGCACGACTTGTACTGCCCGAACGAGGTCAGTTGCACCCACCGCCCATAGATGACTGTTAATCAGTGAATTTTAAACACTTCTTTGTGTCTTGTGTACACTGACAACCGATGGTGGACAGAGAAAGGTTCAATTTTTTTTTGGGTTTCGTTGTATGGAAGTACCATCTGAGAGGTTTTGCGTTATTTCATTAAGGCGAAGATATAGGCAAATGGCCTTGAAGTATGAAATAAATTGTTAACTCGTAAATATGGTGATAATTTCCATATTGCTCTACGTCATGCACTAGATAGCCCTTTAAATTATTTTATGAACTGCCGTTAAAACTATTAATGGTGATCCGTCTAGCTTTAAAACTTGCCGTGGCCACTTTTGGCGGAAGCAAGTTTTAAAACTAGACGGACTAATGTAAATACTTTCAACGGTGGTTTATAAAATAATTTAAAGGGCTATCTAGTGCATGACGAAGAGTAATATGGAAATTATCTCCATATTTACGAGTTAACAATTTATTTCAAATGAGGGCGCCACTTCAAGGTCATTTGCCTATATCTTCACCTTAACATGTTGTATATTAATTATGTATGATATATGTATACACGTTATTATTCGAACATACCAACCCACTTTCCGGCATATGCTGTCGCAGGAAAACCTCCAAAGTGCAATAAAATTTGGCATTGAAACCTAGTACTTATAAAATACCTAGTGTCTCTAATTGAATCGCACCGAGAAAGCTAATGAGGTAATGAAAATATAGGAAGGCTTTCCTTTTTTCGATTTAAGCGGTAATTTTCAAATAAATGTAATTTCTAATAAATCACGCAAGGGGTTTCCCCCTTGCGTGATGACATGCCCCCTGCATTAAGACAGTATGTCTGTTTTTGAACTTTTTGACTGCATAGGTACTCATGCTTTGTATGAGCATCGGCCCTTATAAATTTTTAATTATATATACATGCTTATTTTACAAACCTTTTAAGCGTGAAATTGCTGTTTAAACTGTAATATATCGTTGCTTACTGAAATCTAAGACGCTAATGCCATCGGGTAAAACCGGTGCCGCGATATGTGCTTACAGGAAAACAGTTCCTAGCCAAACAAGCAAATTGCAAGACAAATATTAATATGGCGAAGTTCCTACGCTTTGTAAGGCAGTGCCGCTGCAGACAAAACTAATAACTAGGTACCATCCAACCATCCCAGTAGCTTGCTTAACGGTTTATTTGACAACTTGAATAGTCTAAAAGAAAAGGTTCTTGTACAAAACTTAAAAAATTATATCATCATCGTCCAGGTATTTTTTAGTGTCCACTGCAGGAGCACGACACGACCCTCTCTGTGCAACAGAGCCAAACGAGTACTTAGCTAGAGTAGCCAGACTAGCCAGAGGATTTGGCCAACACTCTCTACGCTGGCCAGACGGGTTAGAGAGGTCTCATTGATGTTTAAAAGCTTTATTTAGCTTGTGTTGCCTAAGTCGCCTTCTACGACATCCGCAGGAGGACTTGGAGTGGTCCTATTCTACTCTGCCGGGAACAACACGGCTTTTTGAATGGTGAGTGACTATTAGTAGGAAATATTATTATTTATTAGTCATAATTGTGTTTACTGCCTATTGCCGCATTTCAGCAGCTGCTTAACGACGGCACAGATTTATTACCTTTTGGTTAAATAGGTATTTACCGAAAAAGTAACTAATGTCTTATTAATGTGCATCGATATCGTAGATGTTGGAAAAACCTTCCAACATTTTCCTAAATTTCTTCCATAATTTTATTAAGTTTTCCTTATAGTTACATATTATACCTGTACATTAAATGGTCTGATGAACATGTTATTGACTAATATTAAATATACACTACCTTTCTTCTTTAGGTGCCGCTTCATTCCTGAATATTGGCAGTCTGCTCTTTAAATCTTGATTTGTCCATGGCAAGCCTGAACAGTTGTTCTACTGTTTTGTTACCAGTCCATTGTCTAATTTTCTTTAGCCAAGGCATTTTGCGACCCCCCAGGAAATTTTACCTATCATTATTGTCTGGAGCAGATGATATTGTGGGTTTCTTAACACGTGATACACTACCACGTCTTCCTAATGGGCAAGCAGAGAATTTTGGGTCTTGCGGCTCTAAGCAGACAGAGCCCAGAACTGAAAGACCCAAAAGCCACTTTTAGACGTGATGGTGGACGAGAAGATATCGAAATAGTAATGGGTTGCTAACCGCATCGCCTATAAACATGATACGCATTTTCGCCCATTCCTTCGAGAGGCTTTTACGATCTGCGTGGGAAGAGATGCAGCTGGTACATTCTTTTTTTTTTGCATGACCAGCTAATATTAAAATAACAATTAATTTGACGTAAGTAGGTACATAGTTATTACAACACAGGACTTAGGCATGGTCTAACTGGTTGATGAAATCACTTTACAATTTTTAATTGACTTCAAAAAAAGGAGGTTATCAATTCGACTGTGTTTTTTTATGTATGTTTGTTACGCGATATCTTTGCCAATTGTGGACCGATTTTGATGATTATTTTTTTACTTGAAAGCCTTTACTACCAAATTGGTCCCATTTAAATTTGGTGAAGATATGATGAAGCACTTTGGAGATATGGAAGAAACTCCTAAAAAAAATTAAGTCGGTTGTTTTTTTTTGTTAAAAATGTAATTATAGGTAAATAATTTCCTTTCCACATTAGTGGTTCAGTAAGTAATTTAACGATCGTTGTCATTATCATCATAACAGATAATTGTGGTCATTAATACAAAAAACTGAAATAACTAAATGGATCCATGACACAAACTAGTAATTAAAGCACAGATAAACAAATTGTAGATGAACTACGATTAAATGACGTGGACGGCCAGAAAATTCAAGAAAAAATAATTCAAAATCATTAAGGCCGTACTTGAATTTTCCGGGGTCCAGTGCTGCCCCCATTTAAAATAAATCATTTCAAAGAAAACGGAGACATTATTTAAAATTTTGCAACTACCAAGTCCTAGATAACCCTTTAAAGTATTTTATGAACTACTGTTTACAGTTTATAATGAGAACGTTAAGCTTTACTACGCACATTAGCCAAAAGTGGCCGTTTTTCGCAAATGTGCGTAGTAAAGCTTAACGTTCTTACTTTAAACTGTAAACAGTAGTTCATAAAATACTTTGAAGGGTTATCTAGGACTTGGTAGTTGCAAAATTTTAAATAATGTCTCCGTTTTCTTTGAAATGATTTATTTAAATGGGGGCAGCACTGGACCCCGGAAAATTCAGGTACGGCCTTAATAGTGCATGACGGGAAATACCTTATCAACACATTTAACACACCATTTAATACTCATTTTTGATTAAGATCGTGTGAGACACTAGCGAGACCTGTTTATTTTTCGGAGTTTATTTAAGCCTATGTACCTACATATAAGATAAGTTTGATAATACTTATGTATTGCATCAACTATAAGAACAACTAAAATAACCTTAAAATTAAAGTAGGTACAAAGGTACTTATCACTTGAGGCATTTTACCCTTAATTGGCAATCTCGCTCGCACAATCAATTTTTTTTAAAGATTATTAAAAATTGAAACATTTTTAGAAAAGTGTTACATTATCATTCTAGATAATTATATGGTGGTTATTTTAGACATGTTTTTATATTGCGTAGACATTGACTACGTCGTAAATTAGTTGATCAAAACTTAAAAGTAGTCAATGTCAACACAATATAAAAACATGTCTAAAATGTAACAGTTTTCTAAAAAGTAGGCTCATTTTTTAATAATGTTTAAAAATGTTTGATTGTTCGAGCGAGACAGTCAACCAAGTGTAAAATGCCTCTTAGGCGATTTCTTCCAGCCAACCTTTGGGAGTATCATCATCATCATCTTCCTCGCCTTCTCCCTATTTGGGGTCGGCTCTGAATGTCAACTCTCTCCATCGTTTTCTATTATTTATTATATCTGTACTAACCCCCCTGTCCATCATGTCCCGCTTAACACATTCCCCCCACGTCTTTCTAGGTCGTTCTCTATCTCTATGGCCATCCACCTTCAAGTTAACCTTTTTGTTAGCCGGAGGTTCGGCATCCCGCCTCTTGATATGACCGTACCATGTCAAACGGTGGCTTTTTAACTTCTCTACAATTGGTGCCACCTTAATCTTCCCAACCTTTGGGAAGATATTAATGTGAATAAGTGTTAGGGGTTGGCGCAGCATAAATAGTTTGTGACAACTTAGATAACTACCTATATTTATAAAACGTAAATAAACACAACATAAAATAAACGATTACATTTAGAAAAATTTAGACCACTGATACAATATACAGGATGGAATGGAAATCGTTGGCATCCTTTTAAATATCCACTATACCCATGATACAAAGTAATGTGAGCCTATTAAAACGTCAATCAGAAGTTGTCATTTTCATATTAAGGTGAAGATATAGGCAAATGGCCTTGAAGTGTGAAATAAATTGTTAACTCGTAAATATGGTGATAATTTCCATATTGCTCTACGTCATGCACTAGATAGCCCTTTAAATTATTTTATGAACTGCCGTTGAAACTATTATTGGTGATCCGTCTAGCTTTAAAACTTGCCGTGGCCACTTTTGGCGGAGGCAAGTTTTAAAGCTAAACGGACTTATGTAAATACTTTCAACGGTGGTTCATAAAATAATTTAAAGGGCTATCTAGTGCATGACGTAGAGCAATATGGAAATTATCTCCATATTTACGAGTTAACAATTTATTTCAAATGAGGGCGCCACTTCAAGGCCATTTGCCTATATCTTCACCTTAAAGAAAACCTCTAAACATGCAATAGACTCCTTGATAGCCACCATTACTGCAATTATAAATAAAAAAACTTATCATCATAAAACTCATGAAAAGTAAATTAATTATAATAGTATTAATTTCATTGCGTCGTCGTAGATTCCGTAGTACCTAACATTCGTTCCCTCAATCGGTCGCGTGACATCGCCTTTCCCCACTCGACTTTAAACCTTATCCACGCAATTTAAAGTGTGTTTTTGTATGCCGGCCGCCCGCGCTACAGCTGGTGGGTGTACTTACCAGCGCCGGGGTCATTCCTCTCGCAAGCGCGACGCGCGATGTTTTGATACTTTGTTTATTTTTCTTACTTTTCGATACTTTTTAATAACTGCACTAATTGCAGTATTGTTACCATAAAAAATATCCTTTAAGGGAGTATGTTAACAAGTTAAATTAATGCCAATGATTTCAAATGCTCCCTGTTAAAGCAAGAATTATATGCCCCCGCAAGCTGTGACATTCTTTGAATTTATGCGTGGAAAAACCAAATGGACAACATCTACTTCTTAAATAGGTATTTTTATCTCAGAAAGTTTTAGACCATGTTTTACAATAATACTGAATAGTAGTTGTTTATTCCAAATCCAGTATGATTTTATCATTATCCGTATTTTTCTAGAAAGATCCAAATAACTAGTTGCTAGAAATGCTGGCTAAAGATTCAATTACTGTGAAACGAGATGAGAAGCATATCCTCTTAAGGCCGCACCTGAATTTTCCGGGGTCCAGTGCTGCCCCCATTTAAAATAAATAATTTCAAAGAAAATGGAGACATCATTTCAAATTTTGCTACTACCAAGTCCTAGATAACCCTTCAAAGTATTTTATGAACTACTGTTACAGTTTGTGAGAAGTGAGAACGTTAAGCTTTACTACGCACATTTGCGAAAAACGGCCACTTTTGGTGAATGTGCGTAGTAAAGCTTAAGGGCCCAGTCCTTATTATTAATGATTCTGACTGCTTTTTCGGAGCTGATTGGAGCCAAACTATCTTAGTAACAATATGTTAAGATATGTTTAATTGAAGTTTATTTAAATATTAAAAAAGTGAATTAGACAATTTATTGATTTTCATTGTAATAGTTTGTTTAATTCCAAATAACCTGTGACATGTTTCGATTTTTTGCGGTGTGTGACGTTCATGTCATTGTTGTTTACACGGAATTTAAAACATGAAGTTATGTTTAAATTATAGAGAAATAAAGGCAAAGGAAAATCCTAAAAGGTGAATGAGAAGATTTTAATAAAAAAAAATTGAATTCATTCAGAAACTTAGTTAAAAAGGTTAAACTTTGAAGAAAATATAAGCGAATACGTCGTCGGATTTCTTGCGCATACGGCTAAGTTAAAAAATAAAAAATACACATATATGAAGATTGATTCATGCTTAAACACGTACAATAAATAAATAAAAATAATTTGTCTTTTGTAAAAAGATAGAAAAATTAAAGTTCTCCGAAATTCTCAAATAAATATGGGGACGAAAACGCTGATAAGGCAGACCGCTCGCGGCGCTTCTGAATTCGTCTACGTCTCCATGGTGCATGTACAATACAGCGCAATGCGTATGTGTAGATAGAAAATATAGATTCGGGTGTTAAATCAAAAATCCCCACGGTCGAAGACTGCAGTCTTAACGTTCTCATTATAAACTGTAAACAGTAGTTCATAAAATACATTGAAGGGTTATCTAGGACTTGGTAGTAGCAAAATTTTAAATGATGTCTCTGTTTTCTTTGAAATGATTTATTTTAAATGGGGGCAGCACTGGACCCCGGAAAATTCAGGTACGGCCTTAAAAGCCTTGCGCCTTTCTGAACAGATGAAGCAATTTCTGTTCTGAATTTATTTGCATTGCCTCCGTTTCAACCAGCGGCTCATATGAATTTGAACATAATAACTTCAGATTTTTATACGGACATGACCACGATATCTCCATCCATTATCAATTCGCAGAGAAGCGGCGTGGTTGACGTGTTTATTCATGGCGCATGCCTCGGTGACAGGAAGTCAGCCAGGCAGTTCACTGAATCGTTTGCCAGTCAATAGGGCTGGCATTTGTAGTATTCTAATCCAACATAAATACATGCAAATGAACACACAGCAGATCAGTTAAGAGGAAACACTAAAGTCAAGAGAATTGAAAAATTGGTATTAGTAAAATCTGTCGCGCTGTGCCGGAACAAAACCGAGTTAGGGCGATAAAGCAGCAGCATACCTTTGAAAAATACACAAAATTAACTTTTCATAGTTCCCTGATTTTTCCTCCGAAACTTAACCGTTAATTTCTTTTTTCAATTAAAATTAAAGAAAGGCTTTGGCTGTGTTCCTGTTTTCTTTTTAAAATATAATCTCGTAAAATTTACTTGCTAGATGTTTGAACTTTAAACACAATGAAAAATGTTACCAATTTTTCAGGTTTATGAGGATTCGTTCGTATCTCTTTTAATAAATTAAATTATGAAAAAAAAAAATGGTTGCCTGTAAAGTCGGTTTTACGGGCGAAGATTTTACGTGACAACGCGCGCGGCAGACCGATCATAGTTGAGTGGGAGAGAGACGCAAGGCATTCGGCGGGCCTCTCTCTCGTTCGGTGACTCATCGTAACGTTACCGAGCGTTACACTTTTTCATAAGTGACTCCCAGCCGCAACCTAATTTAAGACGTTGTCACGTCAAAAAGAAAAACATAAGGACATGCTAATATACACATAGTTTTTTTTTTGTAAACAAATCATTGCTCTACCTACTGACAGTATCTGACGAGAAATCAAGGGACTACGCTTGTATGAAAATACGACCTATCGATTTCCTCTTAAAACATCAGACTATATTTTTAACGGTTATCGAACTAAAATGCTGAATTAATTCTATGATTATATGAAGCTGGCAGCTTTCTAGCTTGTATTTTATTACCGATGAATAAATATAAAGAAAATACAATAAAGGAAAAGAAAAGAAAAAGTCAACGCCGCCGCCACAATCAGGAGTAGGTATGAATTTAAATTAGACCAACATGTACCAACCCTACTCAGTGGTTCTTGTCAATATTGTAAGCCGACAAATAACAAGCATTTTGCATATGGGTACACATAGTTAATAATAATAACATGCACTATGCAAGTATGCACTTATGCGTAGACTTATGCACATGCAATGTTGCTCAATATTCGATAGGTTGACATTTTGATTGTTATTTATTCAGCTTTATTACTCAAGGACCACAGAGTTATAAAATGTAAGGACTTTTGAGTGTGTGCATCAATACCTACGTTTAGTATTTTTATTTTCTCTACTGCAAAGTCAGCGAAATGTTTTTAAACTTTATGGTAATCAAACATTGTTTTATCCTAAAAATAGCTCACAGATATATAATACGAACTTACAAGTTCCTTGTTTTAATTAAAATTAATTCTTTAGAGCCTATATTATATTTAGAATCGGTGTCCTCGTATTACAGTGCAAAGGCCATATGGGTACATTAAAGGTTTATTACCCGCAGCCTATGCAAATTAAATGCGTGTTTATCAATAACCTAAACATTGCTGTAATATTTCGCAACCAATGCGTCAAAACTCCTGCCTATGAAAATGAGTAGGCAGATTTAACTACAACATGCTTAAAACAGGGCGTCATCATTTACTGGCTTTTAGTAGTATCTGTCGGTACGGAAAATTCAAAGCGTCCAATTGACCCAGCAGTGATGATGTGCTGGCCGGGCTGCGGGTGCGCCACTAACGGCTTCTAAAAACCCACATTTCCTAGTAGAGATGGCCGGCCCACATCTCCCGCTTTGGAGACAGGATGCGTTTGAGTTCACCGCCCGTACCGTCCCCGTGCGGCACTGTAAACCTACACTCGCTTCACATAAATTGTGGTTTTAAATAGACACTAACAATGTGTAAACTTGGTCACCGTTAAGCTCATTGAAAGAAAACGAACCACAGCTACTGAACTGAAATGAAATTTTGTTTTCGTCTTACGCAACTTATGTCATCTATGTAAACATCAAATTCTATTAACGACACATTGCCTTTCACAAAACGTTCGATAGCTGTCAAAGTTAGAATTAGCGTCACCGATGTGATCCTATCATTGAAGTACTGCACAAACAAGTGCGAGCGGTCGTTGACTCATTGCGTAAGGTCTGCGGGTGTCGCGTGCTAGGGCGGATCATCTTCGCGGGTAAGTAGGGTTCTAGGCCCTTTGAGTTTGATTTAAGAGAGAGCAGCGGCCTAGATCGCGTGTGCAATTAAGGTCACTGCAGACGATGTGTCGCGGCATGTGTGCGTTGCCCCTGAATCCCCTTATCCACATATTGATCTACTAGCCAAGTTGCACTTATTTATTAACGTTCATCTGGTGTACAGTGTTCTAATAAAATAGACCTTTTTAAGTTTTGATAATATGATAGTGTGAAATATTCCGCTAATGCAAATTTTATATTATTATTGATAAACTAAGTTAAAATGAATTGTGTTTTGACCACAGCGCTTTTTCTGTCTCCTTATATTATTGATTTACTCGCGGATTTCATTCGCCCCCGTAATTAAAACATAATTAGCGCTCGCGCATTAAAACGTCGAGCATACCGGTCTAGCGAATGATCCGCCCTGTCGCCAAGCTAATGATAGCTTCCCTAATGCCCCAAGACTAGCCGGGGAAAATCGCATCGCACGCGCAGACTGCCGATTAAACCACCTCTGGCGCCACTGATGTATTAGTCCAAGTCACGGATATACTGCGGTAAAATATTAGTGTCGGCACCCTGCAACTATCGCCTAGGATTTGCGGTTTATGCTTGTTTGACAGATTATCTATATGCAATTCTTTGTAATCAGTCGATGCAGACAATGTAGGTATATAATTAAGAATTGCAATATCTTTACAAATTAATATGCTGGCTGGTGCACTATCTACTTTAGCACTTTACTGATATCCCGTATCATTTCCACAGTCAATCATTAAACTTTTATAATTTATCAATATCTCAAAATTTCCTACCTCAGAAAATACTTATACTTCGGACAAGTAGCTAATTTTCTTAAATCATATTATCAAAACATTTATTTACGTCAGCAAGATATTAATTTGGTTTAAACAGTTCTGTAGTAATAATTACATTCGTACATTCTGGATCAAAATATTCATTTGAATTCAGAATGTACGAATTCTTACAAATCTGTTACTATATTTTTATCTTGATCTTGGCATCCGCTAATGTAACCGGACGTATAGATACAAATCTGATAGTAACTATTTTAGTCTTTTGTTCTCCGTTTATCGGTATTTCATCCGAATTCCAAATTTCTTCGTTGCAAAATAATTTAAAGTCCTATGAAATGAAAGTGAGTTCTGCGAATATCTTCTAGGCTTTGTCTGCGTATTATTTGTTACAACGAATAATTTATTGGCCGACTGTTGTCCGAGTTTTATTAGCTGTAAGCTAATTTATTAGCTGTGATCTAACGATTATGAAAAATATAAGTAAACGCAGATATAAAGTGATCAAGTGTAATTAAATCCCTTTTAACTTTGTTTGGCATGAAAAATAAATGGTCTTTACTTTCACATACGATCCCAGTGGCGCCGATGGTTGTACAGCCTGCGATTATTTTTAGATTAGAAATGGCTCAACCGCTTTACGTAATTGCACTAGTCGCATGCGCAGCTAGTTCCAGAGAGTTTGCAGCTAAATATAGTCACAGTGCTGGTATGCAATTATACCTTATTATCGCATGTTTCCACTGGAAGCCTTGCCGCGTCTTGCCTGCCTCAGTTATTACCCGTTGCAGTTTCTTTAGAAAGTGTCAGATGTGACGAAATTGAAACGGGCATGCTGGGCAGATTACAGAATGGCCAGAGAACAGTTTCCATTACATTTGAAGACTGCGTAATGTCGCGTGCGTGCCATAGGTAACTCCAGCAGCGGCTTTAGCACTAAACACAGCAAATTGCAACAAATTAGTGCAGAAAACTGCTAGCAATGTAACTGCCTCTGATCGGCGTCTTTGCTATGTAACCACCGTAATTTGCGTTACACATAATCTCCTATACCAAAGATATCTTGTCATCAGCAATAGAAATCGTCTATAGGCCCTAAATTGGGACAATGAAGTGTTGTGTGAAGCAGATGTTCCTATGACCACCTACGCAGCGTACTGCACGCACCCATGTCATGGCCGATTCTGTATAGACCATCGCCAAGACCGTGAAAACGACTTGACACACATTCTATCGGGAACGGAGTACAGAGCGCTTGCAAGTGATGGCACTTTCAATTATCACTGCATCGCGTCTTCGCCCACGCTGACTTATTGATCATTTTTGAATGCAATGTTTTCGCTATGATATTTAACGAATACTTTCTCTCGTTCCAAGTTTGTATTTTTTTTTCTTTTGCATTCTAACAATCTCAAATGCGCCTGTCATTCAAGTCATTTTCTCCATCTCCTAATATGTCATGACGACATTATTTCTAATCATAATTAAGTACAAATTAAGATCGCGCATTCGATGTTGCCCTGCAGATTTGAATTTAAATGATCAGCAGTATAAATATGATTTTAGTTGTCAGATAGAAAATAAAAATCCCGTCAATTAGTTTTGATACGTATCACATGGTTCGGATCCTGGTACCGCCAGGTGTCCGTTTGAGATGTGATGTAAAGGCTTTCAGTGAATCGCTCCGGTCGTAAATTTCCGTTGACCCAGATGTGGTGTGATTAGAAACGTACGGCGTGGTACAGCTAAAATGATTTTTTTGCTGGTACCAATTTATATCGGTAATGGAGCGTCTCGCACATGAGATGCGACGCGACATCCGCAAGTGAGAGTTTTGCGACTTGTCACCCAAACTGGTATGGGTAATACCGCGAATGTAATTATTATTGCTTGGACTAGAGAGCATTGATACGTCCGGAACAGCCTGTCAGCAAATGTGTAAGCGAGGTCGTTCATTAAACCCTACGTCATAAATGTCTTACGCCATAACTTGAGACAAGTATCTTATCGCCAGAGGTAGTTTTTTTTATTAGTTTTGTTGTGCAGATTTTTACATCACAGTGTGGTGACGTACGAACACGGCAATAAAAAAACAAATACGTTCGGTTGTATTATGTATTGCTGATTAATATTGGAAATAATTAACGCACGTAAAATTTTATCTCATGAAATTTTAAACTTTCTCAAGAACAATCAAATACTAGTCCCTGTTAAAGATCCTATTGATTGTGGTATACACACAACAGGACCAACCTTTAAAAAAAACCAAAAAATAATGCTGAAAGTAGCACCATGCTAGAAAACAGAAGGTCTATCTAAGTCATAAGTAACATATATTCAACAGATTTAACATAACATAATCTATTCTATCGTCTCTATTCTAACGTCTCTATATTTCTTACCAATATATAATATAAGAAATATATATATATATATAAGTGAAGTGTTGTCATATGAAATCGATTGTTATATGTAAAATGTGTTGTCATAATAAATTTACCATCCAATATCCAGGACGCCCTTAACTTTTGCTGAATGAGCACGCTACTTGCTCATATATAGGTACAAATTACTTTTAAACTTTCACATTATTAGATTTTCAATAAGTATTTTTAACAATAACTTTTTTCGTATTGCATTTGCCTAGCTGTTGACACAACGTAAAAATGTGTTAGTTATTTTTCGACAGTAACCACTACTATTCAGTAACCTATTATCATGATATTCATAAATTAAAATAAACGGGCAAGTGCGAGTCGGACTCGTACATGATGGGTTCCGTACCACCACTACCACCGTACAATGTTTTAAAACGCTGAAGAAACACGTCTCTTGTATGACGACCCCCTTTAATTTTTAACTTTATTTTATTTTTTGTATTTGTTGTTATTGTGGTCATAGTAATACATAATTGGTGAAAATTTCAAGTATCTAGTTAATGCCATTATGAAGATCAAGTTAAAAACGCGTTTATTGTAATGACAAGCAATTAAAATAATGTTTTTATTTTTTATTTTATGATAATGTAGTTTGTAAGTTATGTAATTTTGTACGCCTATGGGCAGGAAACAGAGTGCTGTATCTCCATATTAAATTGTCATCTTTTGTAACTTGTTTCCACAAATAAAGAAGTTTGATGTTTGACGACCCCCTTTAATTTTTAACTATTTTTTGTATTTGTTGTTATATCCGCCACAGTAATACATAATCAGTGAAAATTTCAAGTGTCTAGCTATTACGGTTCAAGAGATAGAGCCCTGTGACTGACGGACAGACAGACGGACAGACAGACAGACAGACAGACAGACAGACGGACAGACAGCGGAGTCTCAGTAATAGGGTCCGTTTGCACCCTTCGGGTATGGAACCCTAAAAAGTAATATGAATCTTAAAATTTAAAGCTACTCAATGTCAAACATGCCGTGTGGTATCCAGCAGAGTAGAATAGAACCACTCCAAGTCTTCCCGTGGATGTCGTAGAAGGCGACTTAGGAAACACAAGTTAAACAAAGCTTATAAACATCAACGAGACCTCTCCAACCCGTCTGGCCAGCGTGAAGAGTAGGCCAAATCCTCTGACTACTCTGGATAAGTATAGCTCTGGTAGTACAGAGAGGGTCAAGCTCCTGCAGTGGTAATTAAAAAAGAACCTGATAATTAAATAAATAAAAAAATACAGTGCAGTTGCCATTGTTTGCTAACACGAGTATGACCAATCAAACCGAATCACTCGTATGTAGGCTACTCTACATTATTGAAGGTTTAACACGTTCTTTATGAGAATGTCATTTGTGGGTTTTTATTGTTCAGTGATGTTTATATATTAGAAAGGGTAATAAAGTATTATTTCAATAATATAACTTTACAATGGACCGGGGAAAAACGATGAGTTATGAAAAGCACAAACGCAGCAACAAAGTTTTTTAAAGGTTAAGAATCCCCTTACCCTAGACTTTCCCATACAAACGAACGTAGTCTACGTTTTATTTTGAAACGACATGTCAGATTTCGGTAAAAATTTGTAACGTTAAAAAAATTACATACATCTAGGGTTATAATTGGTTTTCACAGTCAAAATATGAACTTGAAAGAAAATATAAGGGTGTAAAAGTTTTCCATACTGATGGTCAAAAATTATATACTTTATATTTATACACTATATTCTATTTCAAGTTCATATTTTGACTGGGAAAACTAATTACAACCCTAGATATCTTTGAATATCTTTAAAATTACAAATTTTTACCGAAATCTGACATGTCGTTTCAAAACAAGACGTAGACTACGTTTGTATGGGAATCTCTGATTACGTTTAGCTTAACCACTTTAGATATAAGTACTTATATAATTTTAGATGAATACTAACCTAATTTTAAGATTGAAAGTAGACAATATGCTCCCGGACAAACCGTCGTGGTTTTTTGTAATTCATGTTATTTTTGCAAGCCCGTGAAATAAAATATTTTTTTCCAATTATCGTTTGCTTTCTTTACAGAAGTAATACTTGCTGACATGTAAAACAACTAAACAGTCGTCGACTACCATTCAATTCAAAAATACTTAAATGCTATAAATTGTTAACCGTCGTGGTTTTTTGTAATTCATGTTATTTTTGCAAGCCCGTGAAATAAAATATTTTTTTCCAATTATCGTTTGCTTTCTTTACAGAAGTAATACTTGCTGACATGTAAAACAACTAAACAGTCGTCGACTACCATTCAATTCAAAAATACTTAAATGCTATAAATTGTTTAGTTTCCTTGTTTGATCTCGGGACAGACGAACGGGGGCGACGAAGCCTCGCGAGCTAGGTCGTTCAACGACCCGCCATCCACACCGCAGAAGCGATTGTTTATACACCTCCATTATCTAAAACATTGTTCTGCTACTTCGTGACATTCCTTTGTAATCATCCTTTAATGTAGGTTAAGGCTTTTCTGAAATCTTGCCTGGGACGCTCTATAGTTTCTATCATTTCTTTATTATTTCAAATATAACAAGGTTACTTTATTTGCATTGCATACGCTTCATTATTTGGTAATCACCACCTATACTTCCTTAATGTTCGCAATTACAATTCAGCCAGTCAAAAATGCTACTGCAACTGTGTGTGACTATCACTAGTATTATACTAAATACGAGGTTTCTTAAAAAATGCATCTGCTAAAAGTGTTCCTCGATTACTGTATTTTCTAATCTGTGTTGTACATGCTTACTTATTAATATCATCGTCGATTTGAATCGCATTTATTTTATCATGAGCAAGAGCTTCAAAACAAAAAGCTTTCCTGTTGGCACCGGCTGCATTGTAAAGGCCCATATAGACCAGTGCAGAAGCCTTTGAAAATGGTAAAAAGTGGAAAAAATTTATAGCAGGATGAAACCCATTAGAAAAGGAAGAGAATATTACAAAAATGAGAGGAAAAATAAATTACGGGCGATCTGAGGTCGGGGGGTGGGGTGGGTGAGGCTTTAAGGGTAAAAAACGGTTTATCTCGATTTTCAGCAAAACTATGGATCGTAAAGAAAAAAGTTAAATGGCAAAGTTGTAGGTAATAAAAAGATCTACAACTTTTTGATTTACTTTTTTTCACACAACCTTAAAAAAATATGAAAAATTCAAAAAAACTAAGTTTTTCATTTTTATTTTTATCTTCTACATTTTCTTTTTTTTTCTCGAAATTTGGTGAAAACTTACCTTTTTGTGTCCCAAATACACTGATTTTTTTTTATTTAAATTATTTATTTTTTTGCCTTATTTTGAGTTTCTATCGAAAAAGCACCCTAATTTTCAATCGAAAATTCTCACGTTAAGGCCGTACCTGAATTTTCCGGGTTCCACTGCTGCCCCCATTTGAAATAAATCATTTCAAAGAAAACGGAGACATTATTAAAAATTTTGCTACTATCAAATCCTAGATAACCTTTCAAAGTATTTTATGAACTACTGTTTACAGTTTATAATGAGAACGTTAAGCTTATTAAATTAATGCATACGGGAATTAACGCGAAACGTACCTTTTATTTATTTATTTTGCTGACGTTTCATTCGGGTTTCACCGAACGTGGTCCCAGCTTGACTGAAACTGACGTTCGGTGAAACCCGAATGAAACGTCAGCAAAATAAATAAATAAAAGGTACGTTTCGCGTTAATTCCCGTATGCATTAATTTAATAATAATGCGACGCGATAGTTTAAAAGTATTTATAACGTTAAGCTTTACTACGCACATTTGCCAAAAGTGGCCGTTTTTCGCAAATGTGCGTAGTAAAGCTTAACGTTCTCACTTTAAACTGTAAACAGTAGTTCATAAAATACTTTGAAGGGTAATCTAGGATTTGATAGTAGTAAAATTTTAAATAATGTCTCCGTTTTCTTTGAAATTATTTATTTAAAATGGGGGCAGCACTGGACCCCGGAAAATTTAGGAACGGCCTTAAAATATCTGCTTTTTAAAAAATTTTGGTGGGCGTTCTGTTCGTTGAAATCTCTGCTTTCTGATGGTGTAAAAAAAACTATACATGACTATGGTAAATGTTCTCAGAAAATGCAAAGAAACATATATATATATATATATATATAGATAAACACCCAAGACCATTTGAAAAAGGACATTTTCCAACTTTCCCTTACATGTATATTTATACAGAGTTATTTTTTATTAACCGGCAACCTTTTTGGAGCAAGTTCAGTCCGTGATACTGAACCACTTTCCATAAAACAATTATTGAAAAACGAAAAAAAAACGACTTTCCATACAAATCGGCGCTCAACCAAATGGATTTTGTATGGGAGGACGAAATTTTGCTTTCTGTTTTCGATAATTGTTTTTATGGAAAGTGGTTCAGTATCACGAACTGAACTTGCTCCAAAAAGGTATGCGGGTAATTAAAAATAACCCTGTATATTATGATATTTTCTATGACAAATGTACTTAATTATAATTCAATAATTAAAAATTTTTACTTAAAAATTGCAGCAGTCAAATTTTCTTTTTGTGTAAAACCCCTTTTAATCCTTCTTTATATTATCTTTAATATGTTTCTTTGCATTTTCTTAGAACATTACCATAGTAATGTATAGGTAGTTCTTTTAACACCATCAGAACGTATAGATATTAACAAACAGAACGCCTACCAACTTTTTAAAAAAAGCAGATATTATATGACGTGAGAATTTTAGATTGGAAATTAAGGTGTTTTTACGATATTAACTCAAAATAAGTTAAAAAAAATTGAATTTTTCACATAAATTTTGAGGTTATGTGGAAAAAAAATAAAAGACAAAAGTTGTAGATCTTTTTATTACCTACAACTTTGCCATATAACTTTTTTCTATAGGACCCGTAGTTTTGCTGAAAATCGAGATAAACCGTTTTTTACCCTTAAAACCTCACCCCGGGGACCCCCCGACCTCAGATCGCCCGTAATTTATTTTTCCTCTCATTTTTGTAATATTCTCTTCCTTTTTCAATGGGTTTCATCCTACTATATTTTTTTTTGGTTTTAAAAATTATCGGCACTGGTCTATAAATAACAACTGATTTGAAAAGCTACGTTTAAAAATACCGACATACAATAAATATTCCACAGCCGTAAAAAATTAAGACCCGTATGACCGTCGGGTCGCATAAATAACAATTTACGAGAATTCCTTTAATTTTTTACGGCAGAGATTACATATTTCTAGTTGGAATTGGAAATGCGAAACGCTTTATCTGTTCATTGGTCGGCTCGCGACTGCAACGTATACTTTCGATTTGATCTTCTAAAGCTATGGGTCCACGGTACATATTTAGTTTAACGATATTGCTTTATATTTGTTTTTTTAGTTTGTTTTTAATGCACGTAAGGGAGAATGCGGATCGCAGGACACGCAGGCGCCGTGGAGTCGCGCCGCAACTTTCTACGCTCGCGTCTAGAACCCTCTTAAACTGTAATCTGCAGATTGACGCGTACTTGTAGAATGTTACGACAAGCAAATTACATTACACATTAGCCACTAATAATACTCTATTATCGTTAAAATCTCCCTCTTTCTTTGGCCACGATTCTTTTGCATTGCACTTTGAATTGGTTGAAACGCGTACCTGGGAGGGGGAGGGAGAGTAGATAAAATTTAATTTGGGCCTTCAATGAACATATCCTGATAAAAAAAAACGACTACTTATTAATTTTGCCATTTTTTAAGCTAGAATGACTGAACATACACCAATCTTTAGTTACATGTTATGCGAGGCGAGCATTCGTCATTTCGTAACTAGTGATGATTTTCGTCTGTTTCCTTTTATTTCGTATTCTTCCTTGGTAAAGGTTTCGTTTCTGTTACATTTTCTTTATCATCTAAAATCAAATTTGCTTCTGGCAGGATGTTTGGCCCGTCCGTTTGGTCTGGCTGCTTACAGAAAATATTGAAATAGTTGCCAGAGTAATATCAATAAAAATCAGCCCTGAGACTTTTAAGAAAAGTGAGCCTACCTTTACCCACAGAGTGATACATATCTGGCAGGATGTTTGGCCCTGCCGATAGGTTCATTTGGCTGCTTGCAGTAGGTGTTGAAATAGTCATCACACCACAAATAATAAAATTAGTGAGAAAATTAAGGTCTGGCACTTCAGGGCTCTCGGACTATTTCTTATTTGAAGCGCTTTTTTTGGTAAATATCGTTTATTTATTTCACTTTATTACAAAACATGTAGCTCTCGGACTATTTCTTATTTGAAGCGCTATTTTTGGTAAATATCGTTTATTTATTTTACTTTATTACAAAACATGTAATAGGTGGGCTTAAATCCCAGGGCCTCTTCTACCAGTCAACACAGTTTCTTCTTTTTCGTCTTGACCTACATTTCATTTATTTATTTTAAATTAGAGTTAATGCTTTGGTCTCTATGAATAATCTTATATGGGTCTCGTGTGTGACTTCGTGTAATACAAAGTACCGATGCTTGTTTGCGTATTTTAGAATAGGAAGCGTCTTCAAAATTTTAGGATTATTCTTATGTCGGAAGCTAGTCAATGCATACTGTTAGCAAGGTTAAAGCAACTGAGTGTGTCGAATCATCGCTGGCTGACAAGCTAAATATAATATTAAGTATCTCTCTACACACAAAAGAAAAATAGAAACAAAAGAAATAATAGAGACTTAAACATATTAGAAATACCATTCACCAAAATGGAACTAGTCTCATCCAGCCCCCATCATATGGCTATAAAAATATATAACCATATTCCTAATTATTTAAAAAATATAGAAAAAAATACAGAATTTGTTAAAAATTTTAAACAAAAATCCTTATAAAAAAATGTTATTACAAAATATCTGAGTGTTTTCGATGATAAATTTACTGCAAATTCAAATTCACTTTGATTTCTCTGCTTTATAAATGTAAAACAGTTAATTGTAAAATTTAATTTTTAAATAAAGTGGCAACTAGCTGCCCTCTTGTTTGCTGTGCCCTTGCAGGGCGTCATTTGTACTTATCCTTATGTAACAACTTCTAACTTGTGACTTGCAATAAAGAATCTGAATCTGAAAAGTATTTGAAGATTAAATTTAACATTCAGACACAGATTTTCGTACTAGTGAGTAAGAGTTGCTACACACTTATTCGGGCCGGTCGGTGTCGATTCGGCAGTATTTGTCGAACAACAAAGCCGACCCGAAGCAATTATATCGGCTTTTCCCTCGAACATTCATCTCATTTTACCGCCCGGCTGTGCCGATTAATGCCGGCCTGAATAAGTGTGTAGCAACCCTTACAACCAGGTCTTGTTGGTTTATTATAAAACAGAAATTATTATCTATGTTTAGGCCGCAGCCGTAACTGTAAACGTTATTATGGTTACAATACAATGCAGTGATAAATTGAAAAGTTTGATGACGCGAGTAACATGACAATTCAATTGTAACTTTGACTGTATTTTAAGACGAAGACGTCGTAACAGATATTACACCTATCTATGAGCTAAGAAATAAATTATGAAAATTATTTAGGATTTTTATTACGAGATTGACTTTCATATATCTTCACTTCGTAATACTTTTACTAATACATATCCCATAATTACAATATGCTGCTCTACTCCACGGTTGACATTTGCATTTTATTGTTCGTTGGGTAAAGCCCCAAACAGAATAGGTTCCAATTCACAAGAGAGAACTTTGAACAAAAATTAGTATTATAGTACTTGAGTAGGTACGTTACTGTTTTAAAAGATAAACTCGTATCAGGTTAGTATTGCAAGTTATTTCGTATAATTCACCTAGCGAGAGCGCGTCTCAGTTTCAAGATTAGCAATGCTTTTTTCCGTCAGTTTATCGGTTTGTTCTCGCCTACAGGTTGCATTTATCAACCGATTCTCGTGAAGTTTTATTAGCAAATTCGGTAATTATATATATATAGTTTTTTTTGTCGATTCAGTTTTTGGTAATTTTTCAAAATTATGTAAGTTTAAAATTTTAAAAAAATCATATTTCAGCCATTTCGAAAAATTTTCAAACAGATCATAAAACTTTTTTATAACCCTTATTAAGACACAACTTTTTTTGTCTGAATAACTTTTTTATCCGATAAACTTGAACGGGTTGGGGGTAAGCCGCGAGGTTTACAGCTCACAGAGCCACTAGTTGTAATTGTGATGCTTCATTTATAACATTAACATTATAAATGCTTGTAATGACGAAGGTACGGTTAGTAATTTTATGATGTCGGTGAAAAAATCGCTCGTCGCGGATTGCGTCCGCGTCGGGGTGGCGCCCGCGGCCGGCGGCGCCAACGATGGCGCGCCGCGGTGCCGGCTTCTGCGAACCACCACTCGACACAAATCCAACCCAACACCTAATTAACATGCTTCGTTACTACTGAACACCACGCAGACTTGACAATCTGACAGAAGTGTCAGTTGACCTGGTAATCCCATAAATAATATATTGTCACTTTGTTGTCTGCATCCTTTCCATTGAATGTTATTTTTACAAAATTATAAAACGGTCTGGGTCATTATCATTATTTATAATTTTGCATTTTTTTTTGTTTTACTTTATTTAGCATAACTTAGGTCGGCTTTAATACAAGGAAGAATGAAGACGCAGATTTGTGAAGGTCGTGTCATTTTCCTCAAACAAATTTTATAACTACATATTGGTTTACATAATACATAATTACTTATTTTATGTACTTTTAAAATATATAAAATTCCTATATATGTATACAGGGTGACTTTTTGAACACCAGCCAAATTGTTGAAGCAAGTTCAGTCCATGATAGTGAACTACTTTCTATAAAAAAGTTATTAAAAATCGATGAAAATTTTTCGTCCTTGCGCTAATTTGTATAGGAAGGCGAATATTTATTTTTAGTTTTCGTTAATTGTTTTTATGGAAAAAATTTAAGTATCATGGACTGAACTTGCTCCAAAACATTGGCTGGTGGTTAAAAAGTAACCCTGTATAGCCTTCAAATGACAGCAGTTACGACATAACCAACTCGTGTCAGTTGAATGGTTAAGTAAGTACCTAATGTTTGTACCTAGTAGGCTGGGCTAAATCCTAAATAGAGAAATAATCGATAATATTGCTAAACTGGGAAAATGATATTTTTTAATGAATGAATGACATGATAGTACTTACATGTAAAAGACATCAACGAGCACGCTCAAAATCGACGTCACGTTTCCGAGGAATCAAAACGTTACAATAATGACAATAAGATCATAATATTGTCATAATCTTAATCTTTTTAATTATTAATAATACTGTGATAGACCAACAATTTGACTTTGTCCCAACATTGACTACTAGAAACAATTCCAGATGTAATATTCCTTCTCAACATCACTGCAATGATTGTCAAAAAAATTGAGAAGATATTTCTTTTTAGGAATACAGAAAGCTGAAACTGAAAATTGCCTTATTTAATAGTACGTGAGACTTAGTTGCCATGCGGTCGTTGTGATGCGGCTATTTGTATAGAGCCCGTAAATGAGATTGCCTGCTCCACTTAAATTTTGACGAAGTGAATAAACAGTTAAACTGTCAGCTTTTCTAATACGATTTCTTTTTTGTCAGTGGTTCGCAATTCGTTGAACAAATTTTACAGAGAACTAAGAATATTACCTACCTGTCTACCTACGATGAAATACACCGAGAAAACGGGGTTCCCTATAAATGACACCTAGATTGATATTTCGGTCCCGAAACACCCTGCTACTAAATTTTATTGAAATCGTTGGAGCAGTTTCAAAGATATTCAGTATATGTATAATTTGAATCTGCAGGCTTCAAAACTAGTGTCTAGTTCACTGAGTAGTTTACAAAAATTACATACTATAAATCATTTTCCCCCAGGTTTTTTTTTGTTGCGCTTTATAATCCGATAATTCTAGAACCTCTAAATATTTTTTTGCATAACATTTGCGTATGGGTTTTCCCGGTTTGCCGCTTATTCTCGACTTATTCCGAAAGTTATTCCGCGAAACTGAAGCGAGAGTGTGTGCGTTAGTTATCACGATCAACGGTAGTATGCACGTCATTGGCACCGAAACTGCACAAACATAATCAGCCTTCTGCAGTAAGTACTTATATTTAGGTACTCTATGGTAGTGCTAAACGTAGCTGGATTCCTGCGATTAACTATTTTAAGGGATCCTATTGTATAAGTGAATATTTGGGGTATTCACAGTAGATCCAAATAACTCCAAGCGATTGGAAAGTCTGAGTCATAAACCCCTCTATTGTAGTTTTCGCAGGTAATTCGATTGTATTCTTACATAGATTTTCAATACATTCAAGGTTGTTCAATGTAATCCTTGTGACCAGGATTTATGTGACCACGTGAGCTTTGGACTAAGTATTACCCTTAGTACCGAACATATATCGTCTTCTTGAGTTTTAAAGGCATGCAATGTATTTACTATATCGGTGTTGAAACCTACTACTTACGTCCAGATCAGAAAAGAAGATAAATGTTTGAAACCAAACAAAATAAGCTCAACTAGTTATAATCAACTAAACTATTTTGTTTTACTTTTTTCTTTGCTAAATCAGAAAAATAAAGATGAATAGGCATACTTAAAGAAAAGTTTGTGAATGACCACGTAAGCGTTCATTAAGCTCGGAACGAATAATTAATACTGATTAGTCTGTCCCAAATACGAGTCCTGCATCTCTAACTGCGCCGGCGCCGCTGCTAACTGTCCATTAAATTTGCGCATATCGATGTTTATCTTTACCATTGTTGCAGTGTGTCTTGTCGTTTATAGTACTTAGTAACTTCTAAATATACTGAAAGCCACGAAATGCTCTAGGTAGAGATTGTTGAAAAAAAAGGTCGTCTATACCTATTAGAGGCGCAAAATACATGTTTGTGGGGGCTTACTAAATATCAGCCTCTCTATCTATGCGACTATTATATTCGAATATAATTTGATTGTAAAACATTATTCAAACCTAAATATGTTTAACGCAGGCACATCTATTTGTGTATATATTTATAAACAAATACTTAGTATAAAAGGTGAATTATTCCAAAATTAAAATTATATACAGTGGTTGTTTTAGTAAATAATACACTTGCACCCCTACAACCATCTTCTCGACATGTCCCAAAGGCAAACTGGTAGATAAATGCATTAGCGTTAAGTTTGGCCTATTATTGTAATCAATAAAATATAAGATTGTATGCAATAAATTTAAATAAATAAATAAAATTTTCTAAACAGTTATCGAAACTGTAACATCAACCCTACCTAGAAACTGATAAGAAAAATCAAATAAAACGAAATAAGAAGCTATACTTTTAAAGAAAATTATTTTTTAAAAAAGCATAGGTAACGTTCTTACAATGAAGAATGGTTACTAATGTTAGGAAGGCGAGATGGACGGCTGATGTACCGTCCCGGTACGGATAGGGCTACACAAAGCCGACTAACTGTACTCGACAGGATGACCCCACATCAGATAATACAACGTACGACCATTTTGAAACGCATTTCCAACTGCAACTTATGTTTTAAAACACGGAGATGCAATAACTTTATTAGTAAGTAAGAATTCAAATAGCTGATAATGACTATAAACGATGTCCGCAGTTGGCGAATGTTTTACTAATTTCGGTAGTTGAACGAAGCTATGTTACATCAGCGTAGCAAATTTAAGCTGAATTCGACTGACTGCATATTTTATGCAAATGAAAAAGGCAGCAAGAAGCAACGCCTACCACCAGTTTCGGTCGTGACTTATAAAGAAATATATTTGTTAAAATTCGGATATTTTATACTGTCTACTGAAAACGTATAATGCCGCGCTAAATCAGCGTCTTTACAAACCGTAAACCACAAATAATCGTGTCAAGATACTCAAATCAACTGCCACCTATGGTGTTAATTATTATCCGGAAACGTAGCTAACGGTAAAATAGGTCATTCATACCGTTACATAATTTGCCCGAGGAGTGCATCGGATGAGAATTGATGTATGATCAAAGATGCTGGCGTGGTGGCGGGGCGGGCGGCGGCGGCGGGCGGCAGTGCTGCGCTTGCGACTCTCACCGCCTTATCTCTCGCGACCTCCGCCGGACGCGCACGCTCGCAGCGCTCCGCACCACCTGCACCCGCGCCGCGCTCGCGCTATGCCGCCGACCCGAAAAACAAACTTTTGTGATCGTTTACTTTTTTGTTTTCAATGTGTAGGACGTAGTCCGTAAATGCGCCAGTGATTTGTATTTACACTTTAGTGCCTTATTCATTGTATTTAACTAAACTTTAAAGTTATTCAATGCAGCAGTTTTAAGTTAACATAAACACAAAGTTGTCACGAATTGACGATGGTGTCAGAAGGGGCTTTGCCCGTAGTTTGGTGTGTTCGCGATAATCAACTTGTGCCCCATCAGGTTTCCGGTGTTAAGTTACAAGGAGCAGTGACTGGAGCTCACATAGCTGCCGTAACAGACTTTTTGCGTATGGTCGCCGGAACTCCTATTGTTTTACCACATACAGCAGTTCCTGAAAATGTCGATAACAATATCAATCAAGAAAAGGAAAATTCAGAGAAAGAAACAAGAAGACGTAAAATGTCAATGCAAGTGGAAGTACCTTGTGTTTTCGTTACAGAAAGTGCGCTACAAAAAGCAAAATGCCGGAGTAATTCTCTAGATGAAAAGGTATTCTTTAACAATTCTAATACACCTTCAACGACCAAAAGATATTTAGAGTTAGATAGTAAATCGAAGTCATTAGATATGAAAACTTCTGACGACTGCAACTCGACTCCCGAAAATGATTGTGTGAAATCATTTACACAAAGAATAACGAGAATCATAGAATTAGACGATATTAATCCTGATGTAGTTAATACAGAACCTGAAAAAGAACCACTGCATAGAATAACTAGGATTATCGAGTTCGAAGATGATAAACCACCTTCACCAGTGTTAATTGAAAGAGAAACTGAAGTAACGCAAAGAATCACAAGGATCATCGAACTTAATGATGATAATTCCTTCACAACCATTACGAATAATGGTGAAGTTGATAAAGATTGCAATCATAGATTAAGTAGTATAATGGAGCTAGGAAAAGAAAGCTCTTTTCCTAGTATGACCAAAATTATAGAAATGGAGAATGAAATATCAAATGAAAGAAGAATTTCGCTTACAAATGAGCGAGAAACAGGTGGCGGAAAAACTGAAAATTTTCCCGAAGAAGTAGTTGTAAGATCTAGTAGGCTTTTAAACAGAAGTACCCCTAGAATTAGTGTCGATTCTTCGTGCTCCGAAAACTCTTACGTTAATATTGACTGCTTCAAGAGTTTGCAGGATGTGAGAAAAGAAGAAATGACGGACGGTGGTGTTAGTCCAGAACCATCGCTGGCTTGCAAATCTGTTCGCTCCAGATTTCCAAGAAAAAAAACATCTGTATGTTCGATTGGCTCCTCGGACTATGATGACGAGGTGGATGTTATTTTCAAATCAAAACCAAAATCTAGTCAGTGGTTGAGTCTCGATTGGATACCACCACCGCCCAAAGAAGAGCCAGTGATGTCGCATGTCTGTGATAAAAATGATTTTATATCTAAATGGATTGCTGATCAAAATTCACAAGAGTCGGGAATCATTGCAGATGAAAGAAGAAAAAGTCTTCCGCCAAAATCGAATGAAGTCTATCTTCAGAACATGAGAAGATTTAGCGATGGATTACAAATATGTAAAGAGGACGCCGCTAGTGACTCACCAGCCACAGTAAAATGGAAATGGCACGACATTGTAAAACGTCATCTACAGTTACTGAAAAATGATAAAGGGTCTAGACGACAAAGAGGAAGTTGGATTAGAACTGCCCGCCGCCTGTCGGGAACCAACGTGAATAATAAACACTTGGAAGGATTGCCTCTTGATAACTACATGAAATTCAACTCTATGCCGTAAGTATTTTCTCTTGAATAATGAGTATCCGGTATATCTAGACAATCTGGTCTCTTTGGTATTTCTTATCATATTTTGGAAGCGTTAATGCAACTGCCGGTCTACTTCCTGGGGTAGACCCGTTTCCGTGGAACTGGTTACCATACATCTGACGAACGACTCAAAGTAAATCAAAGCTCATTATATTACATTCCAATCGCGTGTCGATGTTCATTGTAAGCCTTTCTTATAACAAGTATACATTGCCAACAATTAGTAAATGATATTACGTGGACATTAAAATCGATTAGGAGTTTAGAGGCATATAGATAAGGCACCGGTCGAGTCATGTTACGAGAAACGAGATCGACTTTAGACACGCGCTTCCGCAAGGCCGTCTGATTAGAATGCAGGGAGCTCGCGTCCAAGGCTACGCAGCACGGCCGGTCGCTGCACTGCTGGCCGCCCGTCTTCCTCTCCGAACTTCAACGTTGGGAAGACTTCACAGGAAGTTGTCGCGAAGGTGACGCTCACAAAATTAAACTGTCGAACAATCGGAAGCGACTGTGCTTTGAATTTTTAAAGTACGTTGGTTCGTGATATTGCACGCTTCCTCAACCCTCATGAATAATTATGGAGTAAATCATGTATTTTTAGCTTGATTATTTACTTTAATTCCGCAAAGAAATCATTCATTGTTCTCTGTAAAATATTGAATAAAGGGTTATGAAGACAACAATGTTGTGTAATTAAAAGTTGTTGAAGAGATATAATTAAATGAATAAATTAGAATAAACAATGATAGTAGCAATTGCAGTCAGAGAAAGCGCCGGATGGTTGTTGGGGATCGGATGCGGGCGTCGGTGTTTCACTCGCAACTCAGACCTTGAGGATGGTACATGTTGCAAAATATTACCATCATAGCTTTTCTTAAATCATCATCATCACCCGAGCGTATTACTAGTTGCATCCTCAGCGGTAACGCATCAGAGCCAGATGCCTGCTACCTAACCTAGGTGACTTGACGAGGCTACTGGTTTTTATACAGAGCGACTGCGGTCTGACCTTCGCAACCCAAAGGATAGACGGTGTTTAGATGGTGTTCGGGACTCACAGACTCGGGACAACTTTTTACAAAGTATGCTTACCAATGGGCTTTGAACCCACAATCTCCGGACCACAAGGCAAACGCCTTGACCACTGGACCACGGAGGCAGTCATAGCTTTTCTTAAATGATAAGCAATAAATAAATGTGCATACCATGTTATAGAATGCAAACTCATAGCAGTAATCTGTGGCAGTAATAAACATTTACACCACCGATAAGATTAGAATTATGCCAAAGTATAAAACGGCAATCTGCGATAATGGTTTCATTATGCTTGAGATTTAAAAACGCATTGGGTACTTGATGTTTGGCATATGGCGGGTGTTCTGAAAACACTAGTGTTGTGTTTCAATGTTCATCAACACGCTATTGTGCTGAATGAATATACCTAAACGGATTTTGCCAGAAACAAATGCATTCACATCGAAATATTTGCTTGTTCTGTACATCTTCTCATAGTTCTTTTTTTTTGTTTAAATATCGTATTCGTTCCCAGGATTTGACTTTGAAATGTTCTTCATTGCTTTTATTATATTACATTACATTTAGGTGTCAATAATAAACTTGTAATTTATTGCGGTATCTCCTTTTATTCAGATATCTAATCTTTTTACCAAAATTAAATTGCGATAACAATTAGATTACTGTAATTAATAATAGGCATACGTCTAAGATAAAAATAACGGCATTGTATTTCACGTATTGGAGTTTTAAGCACGTTTCCACTAACGTAATTAGTCTCGATGTAACAAAACAAATGAATCAAGGTATATCAACTATCTTAAAATGTTGTTGAGTGATTAATTTAATTTTTAAGTGAAGTGTCGTGATGTCGAATTATCATGCAAACAGATTTGGCGTTCGAAATTAAAAGGAAACTCATTTTAAACGAAAAGTAACTCCCATTTTTTTACGTTAGTTTAATCAATTCATTGCCATTATTAAATTTTATTAAAGTCGCTTTCCTAATCGTTTATCTTCGTTTTTATTCCATGGAAATACATGTGGTTTTTATAATAGTTTAGCTAGCTTTAAAATTTTACTCTTACAGATTGATAGCTGGCTTGATACTAAATTGTTTACCAGCTGTAGGTCTTGTGTCCAACTGTCAAACTATATATAATCTATAAAAATTAAATTCAGCACTGCCCATTACATTCTGAATGAGAAGTAAGTAAGTACATTCTGAATGATAAATGACCGCTATATCTTTCAGCTGTCAAGCTAACATAGTGGGTTCATTGGCGAAGCTGTAACAGCTGTAACAACCTGCTCTTAAAAAACGTGATAAATAATAAAGTGTAAAAATTGTCTAATAACATCATTGCTATTGGTTCACTTTCACTACGTCCAACGCAATAATTTAGGTTCCGTTTCTTGACGTCTCTCAGATACATAGCGTTAAATTAGATTTTTTTTAATTTACCACTCTCGCTTTCTAGTCAGAATTATTGTTAAACTTACCGGCTATCCGTGTCTTACAATTTGGTAACGCCATGATTTTACTGTGACTTCTCAATTGATTATACAATTTTATAAAATGTGATGTAACGTAAATGTCATCGCATTTATTTTCCTCTAATTTATTTCTATACCTAGTAAATAAATGGTTAACACTGTTCTATTGTGACTAAATACTGTTCTTGATGATGGTAATGGTGGTGATATTCCAATATTGCCTTTAGGCAGCTTGGTCTGACAACAATGTTTGCCACTTACACCTTACACATATGAAAAACAATTGTGACATATTAGGTCCTTACATATGAAATTGCCGTTCAGTATCAAAAAAGTGAAACAAGTTTTTGTTTAATGAAATTATTATTTAATCAATCGAAGTATGCGCCGTTGTTATCGATACACTTCCGCCATTTTATAGGCAGATCATTGATACCTTTGGAAAAAAATCCTGGGAGCGAGAGTCTATGAACTGTTTGAAGGCGGTTTTGACTGCCTCATCAGATTTGAAATTTTTTCCTTGTAAAAAGTTATCCAAATTTTGAAAAAAGTGGTAATCGGTTGGGGCAAGATCTGGAGAGTATGGTGGGTGACGCAGAGGTTCCAGTCGCAGCTCCTCTAACTTGGCGATCGTTTGATGTGCAGTGTGTGGTCTAGCGTTATCCTGAAGGAGCAGTGGGCTAGAGCAATTCATCAGTCTCGGTTGTTTAATGGCGAGCTTTTCCATCATTGTTTGCAATTGTTGGCAATACAAGTCTGCAGTAATCGTCTGGCCTGATCTCAAGAAGCTGTAGTGGATAACACCAGCACTGGTCCACCAACACTAACCAGAATCTTCTTTTTGGTCAGTTTTCGCTTAGGGCAAGGTTTTGCCGGTTCTCCAGGGTCAAGCCATTGTGATGATCGCTTCCGATTGTCGTACAGGATCCATTTCTCATCACAAGTCACGATACGGTTCAAAATCCCCTCAATATTGTGGCGATTAAGCAAAGAAACGCAGCAAGCAACGCGTATTTGTTGGTTTGCTTCAGTCATATCGTGCGGTACCCACTTTTCGAGTTTTTTAATTTTTCTGATTTGGCGCAAGTGGATAAGTATCGTTTTGTCACTTACGCCGAAGGCTGTTGCTAATTCAGAAGTGGTTTGAGATGGATCCGCTTCCACTATCGCCTTCAATTCTTCGTTATTCACTTGAGTATCAGGTCGTCCACGAGGCTCATTGTGTAAATCGAAATTTCCAGAACGGAAACGTTGAAACCAGAAACGCACTGTTCGTTCCTAGCGGTGCCTGGTCCATACACGTCGTTAATTCTTCGAGTCGTTTCTGCAGCACTGGTGCCACGGTGGAACTCGTATTCTTAAATACCGCGAATTTTCAATTTGTCCATAGTTGTTGTTATAGCAATGTTGAAACTCAAACAAATGATGTTAAAACAAATGAAATACGAATTTTAAAACAATATTTTTCTGGCTTTATTTCGAAATAAATTTGAATTTGGAATTCCTAATGAAACGCAAGATATTTGATTTTAAAGTTGCCAGTATTGAAAATCGGCAATTTCATATGTAAGGACCTAATAACTACCCCATATGTCCAAACTATCCTTACTTACAGGCTTACTAGGTTAAACTCACTTATTTTTTAACGGATTAAAAATCTTTTTTCGGTTTCAGAAGATGTTACTCTTTGATAAAAATAATTTAAAAAAATGTGTTTAGTACCTAATTAGAACTTCGTACTCACGCACCACGATCTCTAATAATTTTATGTTAATCATTGTAGACACGTGTTGGAAAATCGATGGAAATGACTGGTTTCTTATCACCGGCACTGGAGGTCGCCTCTTGCGAAAGAACAATACAACAGGTTTTATGATTTGTTTTTACTTTTTATGCCCACAGTCCTTCGTTCGCCCACCTCCTGCTATAACTTTTGTGCTCGTATAGATATTTTCTGTCATACATCATTTTGAAATACTGTACCTACTCACTTTGCATTTTTTTCGGGTCTCTTTAGTACCGAGTATAATTATTCAGCAGTTTTAGGAATATTTATTATGTTAACATACACATTATTATTTTGATTGAAAAGAGATTAGCTACGTAATTCTCGTTTTTACAAGCTTTTATTTAGCTTGTTTAGTATGTTGTGTTACCCAAACAAATAAATAAACAATTAACAAACACTTCTCGGTTCCCGTTGAATGAAATTTTTATTGATCCTATTTATATTGGAGAACCGAATTGCTAAGGTTAACTTTATCAAGCTTTTTTTAAAAGCTTTTATTTAGCTTGCTGTTTTTGTTTTTGACCCACTTCTCGATTTCGAATTGAGATTAAACTTTGTATGCTAATATTAATTATATGACAATGCAATATTATTATAACAAGAAGCTGATCTGATGATGGGGCCGGAAGGTGACTATGGGAACCCTGTAATAAAACGATGCAACCCCATCGAGTTTGGGCTTATTACATTTGCCTTGATAAGTATGTACTTACATACATACATACTAGTGATAGTATGATAGAGATAGTAGTAGTAGGAAACAGGCGTGAGCCTGTTTCCCACAGGAGTTGGCAGCAACTATGGACCTCCATTTGCTACGATCCTGACAGACCTCTTTCGCTTCATCTACACTCATCAACCTCTTCATACATGCCCTTGGGTTACAGGTACTAATAAGGCCCCACATTAAAAGATTGTACGAAAAAAAAATTTTTTTTACGAAAGTCTTATCGTCTGTCTACTGAATACTACTGTATCGTAACGTAATAGTTAACAATAGTTGGTCATCTTCACCTAAGCGTGGCATGATTAACATTTTGCAGTACCTCCGAGACAATCGATTTTAATTTCGCATCATGCCCTTACGTGGTCTTCAAGAGGCAGTTACGCTTGACGACTTATTGTTAGGTGTGCTAATTGTCTAAGCGATACGGAGTTCGCCAAATGTTCAATTACATTTCCTTTAACGTCACTGTATTATTTTAAACCATCATCAATCAGAAGTTACTCGTACTACCAAGAATCGTTTGTGCTATGACGTCTTAGTATTTCATTAATATTTATTTCTGTTTATATTCTACTTTTAAACTCTACATTCTTTATGGCTCCTTGTAAGTGCGAAGTCCTTGAAAATTCAATCAATGTCGCGATTTGTATGATTGTTATCCTTATCTGTCACTTGTCTGAATAAGTAACGGGCAAACCCATATAGCTTGCAAAAATACCGTTTAACTTATTATCTGGAATGGGGTTTTGAGCTCGTGTCTTTCAACAGTTTTAACATGACATGAGTTTTTCCAACAATGCCAGATACTGAAAGAAAATTCTGTTTGCTCTTGGTAAGGTCTACTTTTGTAAGAGGTATGTTAATAGCGAATCGATTAGCTATTAAAATTTATGCAGGTAATATGGTCATAACAAACTTATTACCTCTAAGTGAAGCATATAAAATGTTCCCACGTCATTAGCCTGTAGAACAATGTAAGATGAGATGCGATCGCGGGACCAAATACAATTTACTCGGTACTTGCAGGAGGATAATTGCACGCATGGTCGATTAGTGTCTATTTAGTAAAACGTTATGTTCCACGTGTATCAAATTACTCGGTGCATAACATTTTGTTAAATCGTTTTCGCAAATACGTGTAAATCGTTTACGACTAGATAGTCGTTTATGAAATTACTTTCCCATTAGATGTTATATTATTATCTTACATTGCATTATAAAACTACCGCTGCCGGTTTTACTGTATCTGTCTTATTTTATTAGATGCTGCTGTGCATAGTTCAAAAGTTCTTTAAAATACTCGAAAGTACGTAACTGGACTATATTGTTTGTTTGTTTGTTACCTCTTCACGCTTTATCTACTAAACCAATATTTTTGAAATTCGCATACACATAGTTAGGAGTACTGATGAAGAGAGAAGAGAAGAACATATACCTTCCATCTCGGAAAAAGTAATGATACCGTGAGATTTGGGATACGCGACCGAAGCCGCGGGCAAAAGCCAGTATTTTATATTTTTGATAAAGTAAGAGTATGGAAATTTGTTTTCTAATCCCAATAAAGCAACAACGATTTATTTATAAATACGACGAAGACCTGTTCGAAACTTGCAACGAAGTTATCGCGCAGCAATAAAAAAGTGCGTGTAGCCCTTTTTATGATGGAATGATTTCTAAAACCGTCAGTTCTCTCCCCTAAAGAACTAGCTTGCAAGTTTAAGGCAAGTCCTTATTCATCGCAAGAGACCCTATAATTAGATTGGCTATCTAGCAAGCCTGTAGCCGAGACTTGCTTAGCAAAAAATAGTGGGCACATCGGCACGCGAAGTTCATTGACCGGCGCCTCTACTTAACTAGTTATTATAAAATTCTCCTGGCGAAAGTCACATAATTATTTTTCTTCAGCTTTGGGTCAAAGGGCTCACAATTTTTCATTAAATATTGAACTTACCAATTATTACATCATTGGCAAATTCCAGACATCATTAAAACTTAATTTTTTTGATCATCTTTTATTTTTTGACATCTTTGTAAACCGGAACGCTAATGATGTAATCAAGTCATCATGTCATAAGTAGGAAATTCCGTTTCCCCTCGTTGTCGTTGTCTCTGCCCACGAAATTGTCTTGTTTTATTTTAATATTGATTGTGTTATGCAAGACATTATTGGTTGTATGCGAGCGTTTAGTTTTGCTCTATACGAGTATGCAGAATATGGAAATGCGATTGAAATGTCACAAATGACCATTATGACTGCAATTTGAGTGAAATATAACAACCGTATCGATGTATAATAAAAGTTTTAAATTATTCATACGAACTTAACATTGTATTTTTATGTTAACATTCTCTCCTTTTTTGAAGTCTAGACAGAGTCTATATTTGCACATTTCTATTTGAACTTTCGAAAATCTGCAATTGAAACAGAGGCGAATACACAGACTAGCCTTGTTTCAAATGTATTGTTTGAATACGATCGCAGACTGAAGATATTTACTGAGCTCCTTTCCATAAGAAATCTTTAATCAAATTGTGTATCATTTATAGTTTCTCGACAAACCTTCCAGTATTTTATTATTAATTTTCTGTCAGTTCTTCTCAAGCATGTTACCAAATTTGCATTTTGGCAATGTTGTTCTGAAAGCAACGTACCTATTGTTCGTAAAGTATATTTAATCTGTTTGTTAACAAAACAACTTTCGTCAATGAAGTACGTCTTTAATATTGTTAGCTTATCGTTTTGTCGTGACGTTTCATGATCTAGAACAAGGAGGTTTTTGTTATAATGATTCCTAACTTCATTACAATCTAACATTACTTTTAACTTTACTTTTGAAGGCGAACTTTTGGCCGGAGGGTGTTATGTATCGTCGCTTTCGGGGAACGATACCTGATACCCCGATGACGCGCAAGTCCGCGCAACACGTCGCAGCCACTCGCAGCCTCAACTGTGTCGTAGATTTTAAGTTATAATATATTGTATGCATTTTAGGTTAAGGTATATATTGATATGGGCCTCTGAATTTTTATTTTATGTAAACTTTTATTGCCTAAAATAAAACGAATTCATTGATTGATTAACATCGGATATTATAACCGATCTACATAAACAATGTTTATCATTTCTAAATCCTCACATTTGTCATTCGTGTGCACTTGGTGAATATTTGCCTACTAAATATGTATATCAGTGATTCAGATGACGATTTCTCTTGCACTAACCAGGTCAAGGTCACTTCATCTATCTGATTCGGCACTTGGTAAAATTTAAAGAGCTTTGATGTTTTAGCGCTTCACATCAAACAACCCATTAAGGCCGTACCTGAATTTTCCGGGGTCCAGTGATGCCCCCATTTAAAATAAATCATTTCAAAGAATACGAAGACATTATTTAAAATTTTGCTACTATCAAATCCTAGATACCCTTCAAAATATTTTATGAACTACTGTTTACAGTTTAAAGTGAGAACTTTAAGCTTTACTACGCACATTTGCGTACAATGGGGGCAGCACTGGAAAATTCAAGTACGGCCTTAAATTATATTACAGTTTTATACAACATCGTTAATAGAAATGCGCTGTATTCTAAGAAAAACCGGTTTTTTATTGGTAACAGTTCCTTTATTGCTCGAGATATTTTTAACATCACAGTTCTATTATGTTATTATATTGTCTGTGTTATGTAATTTGTAAATTTTAAAATTTGCATGTCAATTTTAGATGATTTAATTGAAGCAATAAAAGTGACCAGATGCACTTTTATTATTTCTACTTCTCTATGAAGAATTTTATGCAAGTTTTGGTGTAGTAAATAATGGATTTTGAAAGTTTACTTTTCTTGTTTAAGTAAATTATTAAAAATATATACTTTTCCGTTAAACACATAGCCATTTTATAAAAAAAAAATAACGCAATTAAGAGAAAAGCTATTACTACAAAAGTATGAATAACTCAAATTTGCAACAAAAATATTTTTATAAATGCTATGTTGTCTTGTTTTTTTTTTGCCTCTAAAAATACTTTTGTACACTTCGTATCAAATAGTGCAAGAAAGCCAAATTTATCTATAATGTTTGATTTTGGCGCAGGTTTTTTTTTTACTTTTAAATGTACATATGCATCACGTCTTTATCCCTAATGGGGCAGACAATAGTTTTTTTGGGTCTCGTTGGTCTAAGCAGACAGCCAGGCCGCATTACTTTTAAATACGAGTACCATAGAAATAACACTGTCATCACTACATAGTATAAAACAAAGTCGCTTCCCACTGTCTGTCCCTATGTATGCTTAGATCTTTAAAACTACGCAACGGATTTTGATGCGGTTTTTTTTAATAGATAAAGTGATTCATGAGAAAGGTTTATATGTATATTACATACCCGTGCGAAGCCGGGGCGGGCCGCTAGTTTAAAATAATTTAATCTTCATGTCACTTAAAAGTATGATCTATTCCGCTTGCGTTTTCCACCTTGAGACCTTCGTCCGTATCTACATGTAACCGATCTATGACCCTAAAGGATGCCCTTAGTGCGTGACGAGGTCTCCAACGTATTTATAGTCAAAGCGCCCTTTTCACGCGTTAATTTTACGATTAAGAACACATATTAAATACATATGTGTTAATAATCGTAAAATTCTCCTTCCTTATAATATTTATTTTTCCTAGTTTGGCCTATAGAAAATGAAAATCATAAAAGATCACCATCATTGCTATGCAGCAACAAAGTTGTAGCCTACAAATATTTCTGCCAATGTTACAAACAGTCATAATTACACACTTTAACCTCGTTCTTCAATCTTCTCCAACGTCTAAGATATCCCAAGAACACTATTATCTTCAATTTTGTGTTATTTGTTATTTTTTTTATCATATGCTACTATTGTTATATGATTATGCGAAAGTTTTTAAGTAGGTATGTGTTGTTGTTTTGTTTCTCATCCTGTGTGTCAATCCAGATGAAAATAAATCCATATGCCAATTTTTATTTCATTCGTTCAGCCGTTTTGGCTTGCAAACGAAACAAATATCCACACGTTTTTACAATCTTTCGCATTTATATTATTAGGATAATACATAATTGCTCTCATAGCAAATATATGTATTTAGATCTGGGTATTCCAATCATAAATTAACAGGTTAGATTTCCAACGATATGAAACATTCTTGATTTGTTTTTAAATATATTTGTATCATCTGATATGACGAAAGTGATTAATACACTTTGTGTATCGATTCATTAATTTTCTTGATCAAATTTCCTTTATCATAAAAACAATCAAAAGTAAATTTTAATGGTGCTATATCGGATTAATGGAAATCTTGGGATTGGTATCCATATCCCTTAAGATTCGTAGCTATATGTATATTCATTAAGATTCTAGTTAGAGAATCGAAGATTCAATTATCTCTTTCATTGTAGAATCAACATAAGACGTATTCATTGGGTAAATCTTTGTAACAAGGAACGACTCTGCTTTAAAAATTGTACATATTCGGCTCGTATCTAATTTTTTTCTGTTGCTTGTTTGTTATAGAAAAAGCATTTACCACATGGTTGAACAATAACGATAATAACTCGAAAACATTTATAATAATGTAGAAAACATTATTCATGAAAATCTAAAACAATTTACGTGATTCCTTTTATTTTCATACTAGATTAGGAGTTGAAGCGAATTACATGCTCGATTATGCGAAAGTTAAAAATACGTTTTAATTCGTTGTGATATGTATGGTTATTAAAAATTGTATAAACGTGACATTTATCATCAAACAATATGTGTAATACACAACAAATCAATCTATTGTCACTTTACTGCAAATACGTATTTGTTAGCTACCTAATGATGCACACAAATAAACGGACAGAAAAAGAAATACGAGTCCATTTGACGACTGCTAAGAGTAATTTATTTCGAGTTTCACCAACTGGAAATTCGCGTGTTCACATTCGTATTTCCACTTAGTGAATAAGCCACTTAAAATATCGTAAAATTGCCTGAAAGAGAACCCACAGTTCAGTAGTTAATTACAGTGCAAAGGTTTATCCGTGCTTCTGTAGCGGAGAGTCACCAGACAATAGCAAAATCGACACAAGATTGATTTTAAAACCACTTACATGTATAGAGCAAAATGTTCTATTACATTTGATCATAACGTAATAGCACAAAAAAGTGCTAAAGTTGCTAAAATATTTTTTTTTTCATACCTAATTATTCATTATTTGTGGACCCTGCGTAGTGTAAGGGTAATATGTGACGAAGAAATTCGACAGGTTGATTCGAAGTCAAAAGGTCAGTTGGTTAAGTACGGACGCGGCTGGGTTCGAATCCCGCTGATGGCAGATTTTAGTTTTATAAAATGGAAACATAAGCAATTATTTAGCTACATCTTGCGTTCATTCACCTTGTTCTTCAGTTAAACTTGACCGGTACATATTTAATTCTGCGAACCACAAGGTGAAGTATGAATAACGAGGATTATGCACATATTTCGTCCACGATTTCTTTCCTCTTATAAGAAGGCGGTTCAGGTCTGACTTATTTGAATCGTTACGAGGAAAATTAATCTTCAGTATCGATACCATACTCTTGCGGTTTCAATAGCCCTGGTAATACGAGTAGTTTCAAAGAACAGCAAGTACGTCACAACCTTGATTACTAAATTTAAGTTGCGTCAGTGATTTTTCTGAGGATATTTTTTTTGTTGTGAATCTGCCATATTATTATGTTAGCCGCATATGATACGCTTAAGGAGATCATAGAAAAGAAATCTAAATAATTATATAGAGATAGCTTTTAAATTCTAGAATATTGTAGCATTGTGTTAAACACAGGGGCGCCTCTCAAACGTATGTCAAGGCATAAACTTCGTTTTGGATACAATATAATATCATCGTCATCATCAACAACTTTCTGTTTTTTTATAATTTTTTCTACAATATATTGGCTAAGATTTAGGATTTTATTAATCATTTTTGGTGATCAACATTTATCTTCATTACATCTTTATCTTTATCCGTAATGTGGAAAACAGCGCATTTTGGGTTTTGCTGCTTTTAGAGCAGACGGCGCGCGTCCAGGGCAGCAAGTCCCAAAGTCCACTTTAAGAGTGATTGATTTATTATAATTTGTAGTCAAAAAAGCGTGATAGTGGTTTAGTACCAAGCTGACGACCTCGGGGCTTGCAATACCGCCACCATTGTCAACTCCTGTTGTTTTGCAACGAACCTGAACTCGGATTTGACAAGCCAAGAACAATCGCGATAGTTGCAGATGCGAGGCTAATGCCGTTCATTATTTAAAAAATGTATTCGCTTTCAACAATGCATTAAAAATTGAAACTGTTGTTGACTACACACACTTGTGTTTTTTCAAATGTCCCATGAGACAGTTATTATTTTTATCAACTCGATACCTGCCTATTTTGGTGCCCATTTTCACATTGCAGTAATTTACAATCCGTTTGAATCTACTCTAAGGCTCTTGATGGATCCAACAATTATACTATACTATTACTTCTAAACAATTCTTTTTCAGTTGCATAATTATGCCCACCTAGTATGACATCATATTTTGCTCAAACAACAAACAAATTCTAAAAACTGTTCCGCTAACGGACGACACGTGAGGTTGATCGAATAACTGCATCATCACTAGAATTGGAATTCCAAAAACTATTACGTACGTGAAGCACCAAATAATAGTAGATGATAGTTGTAATGCCTATGATTTTATGATTCATTGCTCGTGTCGGCTCTCGTGTATACTTGGGACAATGTTGTCTTGTCTCGGGTCTGTACGTCGATTGAATGTTGAACGCCACTCATTCGTGGGCGATGAGTCAGGCAATAGGCGCTTTCTGCACTCAAAGGACTTTAACTGACCAGACCTCCATAGGATGTCGTTAAACTATTATGTACTTATGATTTTATATGTATACTATATTTATTATACCTATATAAGAAGATATATTGTATTATAAATATGTAGTTTTTATGTGTAAGTATATTATAGAATACCTATACGTGTAGTGTATTGATATATGCTAATTTAAAAGTAGCCTTATTTATGTAACTATTTATCTCATTTTATCGTTTTCTTTGCGCCACCGTTTCTTTTTCACGTGCCTACATTTCTCTCCATCCACTGGTTGTCTGGAAGAGATCGCTGTCAGCGATAAGACCGCCCATTGTACCTATGTATATATATTTACAATTTGAATTATGTTATTTTTTTATTTATTTTTTATGTGCAATAAAGAGTTATTCATTCATTCATTTTATGAACATAGTAACATAGCTTTAAGTAAGTATATGTTCATTTGTAATGCTTACAAATAACTTTTGATTTTTAAAAAACGCTATTCTAAGCGCTATTTCTAAATTATTGCACGTTTTCTTTAAAAAATCATTGCAACTAGAAAAAAAGTCTATTGTTTAAGAAAAATATTAAGTTATTATTTTATTGATGATTTTTTTATCTATTAAATTGTAATATGAATTTGTTTTATATATTATATATTGTATTGGGTACAAAAAAGGGACAAAACAACACAATTTAAAAATATATATATAAAGCAACACATGCACAGCTCAATTTTACGCAATTCTATTGTAATTAAAGTTGACAATTTCAGTTTCCAGTTGATTGCGATTCTTGGACACGCATTTGGTTTATTGTTCTAAATAGACGAATATTGTTACAGATGGTACTTCCGCAAAATAAAACGAATCGAGGCGGAGAAGAAGCTGCTTCTGCCGGAGAACGAGCATGGCGCTTTCCTCATTCGAGATTCAGAGAGTCGACATAACGACTTCTCGCTTTCAGGTTAGTTGTATATAAATTATGTTATTTAAATAGAACTTTCTGTGCTGACTCTAATGAATTTAAAAAAATCTAAGTCGACTGAGTGATATTGGACAAGACGAGGATAAGAAAGACGGATCTATTCTTATATCTATGGGATTACTCGTGCGTGCTTTTTCAGAATTGAATATTATCAAATATTTTATATCTTGCGGCCCTTGTTCTCTCTTGCGGCTCTTGTCTGCTTGGAGCCACAGAACCCAAAATGCTATGTCTGCCCCATTAGGGATAAAGACGTGATAGTGTGTATTATAATTTATAAATATATATATACGAGTTAATGAAATAACGCAAAACCTCTCAGGTTGTAATTCTGTCCATGAAACTGAACAACTTTTGTTCTGCAACATTCCCAAAATGCTAAAAATAATTAATTCGGATTTTCATACAAACTGACTTGATCAGCTGATCAGTTTGTATGAAAATTCAAATATTTTTTTTTGGGTTTCGTGAAAGTTGTAGAACAAAAGTTGTTCAGTTTCATGGGCTGAGGTACCATCTGAGAGGTTTTGCGTTATTTCATTAACATGTTGTATATATAGTCTGTTCTTTTGGGAATAACGGGAGGGAAAGAAGAGGATATCTTCGCACAAGATTACTCTTGGCTCTGAAGTGTTCGATGATAAAGCGCTGTGCACATGTAACCTGGCAACAAACATAACATCGACCTCGAACAGCCGATCCCGATGCAAAACCGGTTCCACTTTTTCTAAGACCCTAGAACGGCGTGGGAACAAAGACTTCGCCATGCACTAGTCCTATTTCTCATACTAATTGCTATTCTTAATCCGACGAGCGTACGGTCAGTATCCGTTTATACATTGAACGGGTTACCAGTAATTTATTAAATATGTACATAGTTCGTGTCTGCTTGACAGCCTGAATAATAAACACCGTCTGTACTTTTTTCTATTTGTTTCGATACAATTTGCAAGACGCAAATTGTATCGAAACAAATAGAAATAGTAAAATTAACAGTTACTCTTGACTCTCGAATGAAACTTTAAAATTAGAATCACGTAGACAGCCAAATTGGTGTTTTCTAGAAAATAAATGAACAGTCATATGTTATTTCAACATAATATCACGTTTAACCTGAAGTCGGGGTCAAATTGAATGCGAAGATTTTGCAAATGACGTTTTTCTTGTTCGAAGTCAGAAAATATGACGTGCAAAATCGTATTAATCTAAATCTAAACAAACTCATTTCCACAAAACCTCGGAATATGTGTAAAAACTTTAATTACGTGGATTCGCAACTAGCATTCGCTGAATGAGTGTAAAAAAGAACCAGACAGTTCGTATTACACGCATCATGGATATCAAGAAACAATGTCTGGTAGTGGAGACGGAATACGTACACAGATGTAGCAAGTAATATTGTACATTTATGCAAAGACTTGATTCGCATACCGCCGCACTGTTGCATCATATTGACATAACTGGGCCAATCCATCCATACTTCAAGTGATTTATTCACATTCTTTATCCTGAGGAGACTGCGAAGGTTCTTTACGATGCACGACACTGGGCTGGCATGCAAATTGCTAATGTATGCAGATTTCCAATTATCCCGAAACGACACGCAACTCAATGAGGAAACGTCCACGTGTTACAATTATAATGGAAGTATAAATACTAAACACTAGCTAGAACATAATAGAAACCCTGTGATTCATTGATACGGTAGTTGGGTAGTTTCCTGGGTCAAAAATAAATTATTTGGTACTGTTAAGAGAAACAACGTCACAAAATAATGTCACTTGTCATTGATCACATCCATTTTGAACGACATTTTAGATTTATTAATGCAGAATAACGGATATTAAGAGCGCTATTTGACTCCAAAAATCTATGACGTCACAGTCCGATACTTCATATAAAATCTCATAGAAAATGATTGTTTTGACGTTTAGAAAAAAGTGTCTGATTTGACTTGTTGGAAACTAGCGGATTGGATTAGCCATTTTGAATATTGACTTGTTCCAACGTATTATTTTATTTTATTAATAAATCCACAGCCCTTTATGTACAAAAACATTTTACATTTTAGTTACAGCTTACGGTCTATAGCGGATTTTGATTACTGACCGAGTGTGCAAAGCGTCTCCGTTTTGAGATTGGCCAAGAATGCTTTTGTTTGTCTGTCTGTTCTCGCCTACAAGTCGCATGTTTCAGACGATTTTGGAGAAAATATTTTTTTATTTATTCATCACAGAATCAACAGCACTTTACAATATTATTATTTTATCTTAAGAACCATAACTTACTGCCAATTACAGATTCTCATTTTGCAATTTATAATATTCAAAAGAAGATGTTTCCAGCTGTTTTGCCAATAAAAAATAGGGAACAGTTATTATCAGTTAGAATAATTTTTAACAAAATTGGCACACAAGTTCCATCATCATCATCATCATTTCAGCAGCATAACGTCCACTGCTGGACATAGGCCTCTCCCAGGGATTTCCAAAAATGACCGATCTAGAGCGGCAAGTTACACAAGTTCCATAAAATATTGCACGCCTCATAAGCTAAGCGCATGAGGTAGTGCTCTACTCTCGCCTTACAAAAATCAAGTGATTTTTTTAACTAAATGTGTCTCTATTCATTTTCTATCACACTTGTACAATAATATTTACACATAAATGTCAAGGAAAAACACTAGTTTCAACACTTATGACATTTTTAAAAGACATTTTGCCTTTTAAATAAATAAAAACAATGTTTAATAAAATCATTTTGTGGACGTCCGTGTGTCTGTATGTATGAAAACTGGCGTGGTCACGATAACTCCCGAAAAACTTATCTGATCAAGTCCATTTTTTTTTTATACGCTTCAGTATTATCCAAAACTAAGTCCTTTCGAAGATCACGGTCTAATTCAATGTAGTACACTTCCACTGCTGAAAAATGCAACGCGTATATTTTTCCAAAGAGGAAAACACACACGGTGCGTTCTTCAGCAGTGGAAGTGTTAAATCGTAATTTCAATTTAATTGTGAAAAATGAGATTATGAGGCGTGCACTTATGGATTTTCCAAACTATTTAAATATTTTGGCCGATTGCGATTTTTGATTGGGGAAGATATAGGAGGGAAATGGGGGGAACTTTGCTGTCGCGTTCTTTATTGACGGATTTCAATATTTGAGAGGCACCTCATTCTACACAAGATGCTGTAAAAGTAGCGAGCACAAATCATTTTAAGTGTAACAATCTATATGAATATGACTAAGTGTTAATTAATTATCATTATCAATATTAAGTTGAATTTGTAATATTTTCACTACTATAGTTGGCCAATTGAACATATGTATGATAATTGATAATTTGGTATATGTATAACCCGAATGTTACAGTACATTATTATTGTTTGCAATACTGTGATAGCAGAATATACAATATGATTGCTCCTTACATTTTAACTATGTTACTGTTATTCTTCTTTTAATCTTATGTCATCTCTCTTGATAATATTATATTATATAACGTCTAACAAAATATACTGAAACTATTTTAACGGTGAATTCAGTGCAGCATTATGAATAACTTTCCCCAAGAAACATATCAAATATGAAAAATTTTTTTTGGCCTCACACTAAAAATATTTTTCATATACATATGTTACTTGGGGAAAGTAGTTCCGTATCATGGACTGAATTCACTCTTAAATTATTTTCAGTATATTTTGTTAGACTGTGTAGTGTATGTCTATATTGTATTGTTTACTATTAAAATCTTTTGTTTTTATTAGAACGTGGGAACCCTCTATTATCAAACAAAGCATAGACAGAATATACGACCTATTTTTGCACAACAATACAAGACGAACATTTTCTAATAACTTTCTGAATGAACAAAAGTAAAGTTTCGATTATTTCGCTTCAGTTTAATGCACACGGACGTTCAAAACATTGATACAATGCTAAAAGCAAAATGATATTTGCATACACAAAAACATATGTTCCAACCAAATGTTTATTGTAGAACCAGTCATTTTCTAATATTTCACTTTGAGGTTGCTTAACCGCAAAACAATGTGACAAAATACGTCATATTACGTTTATGGGAAAGTCCAGTCGACATGCCTTTGCTGGTCTTAGTGCCTTGATTTTATTTAGCTAATTGCTATTATTATATTTATATGGATTTTTAAACACGCAAAAGAAATCTGCTTTTTGTTTTAAATTTAAGAGCTTGCTCTTGTCGGTGGAGTTAAGTGGAGATGCCTCCATTCCTTTCTTCTCTCTGCCATCCTTTTAAGTGTCATGCTAGAACCTTACTTTTTATCATATTTAATCGATTGCTATTATTATATACCTATACATGAATTTTTAAACATGAAAAAGCAATCTGCTCTATCAATGATTATTTTTTTACATCAATTAAGTTATGTGAAACAAATAACAATATGAGGAAAATACTTTCTAACAAAATTATTTATTTGTATTCTATTCCCCACAGCGGGATGGAAAACTATTCATAATGTAGTAACTTAGGTCTTAAGAAGCGAAGTAACTTCGTTTAAAACGGAACATTGATAGATGTACTGCGTACATATTTGGTCAAGTCTGACATTCTTAAAAAATATCGTAATCGTACGTAATCTCTTCAATACCAACATAATTAAATTCAATGTCGTCGGTCATTGTGCTTTTTACTTTACCTTATTGCCGACCTTGTTCCCGCATTGTAGTGTAAATATAAACATACTATTCTATTATTACTTCCTTCTTTTAAACTTTACTATTTATGGATTTCATGAATAAATATTTTATTTAGTGATGGTAATAGCAATAACAGGTATTTAAATATAAGTTCAACATATTATCTTAATTTCGATGAGCTTTTTCTCATAAACGTGATCTGATGAGTTTGATTGTACTTTGAAATTGACAGGTTGATTTATTATTATTATTATACTCGTATGCTAAAATCTTGGCTAAAATATTCTAATCTTTGAGAAGGGTTGACGTGCGGTACGCGCCCGTTCGTCCAAAAAAGTGCTCAAATTAGAAAACGCCAGAAATATATCAAACTGTTGACAGCTGGAGACTTAGGAGCTGGATTGATAATATAGTATATTATCAGAGGACCTTAAAATTAAAACATAGGTAATGTTTTTGAGTACAATTTTTCTAAACAAAAACCGTTTTTTTTTTGTCTTAAATTTTTTCCAGTAATTTTGATTTAAAACTCAAACTGATTTGTATGGGATCAATCTGAAAAAAAAAGCCTTTACTACCAAGTTGGTCCCACTTTAGTTTGGTGAAGAACTTTCAAGATATGGAAGAAACTTTTAAAAAAAATTTAAGTCGGTTGTTTTTTTTGTTAAACATTTAATTATTTTAAATCTGTTGAAAATTAAATATAAATTAATTAATTTCAATTTTTTACAAGGTTATTCTTTGGGCTGAAATTTGGCATGCAGGTAGATGTTATGACGTAGGCATCCGCTAAGAAAGGACGCGAGCGAAGCCGCGGGCAAAAGCTAGTGCCATTATAAAGATCTAGTTAAAAACGCTGAAACAACATGATTTTTGTATGACGATCCCCTTTAATTTTTAACTTTTTTTATTTTTAGTATTTGTTATTATAGCAGACATAGTAATACATGATCTGTGAAATTTTCAAGTATCTAGTTAATGACATAAAGATCTAGTTAAAAACGCTGAAAAAACACGTTTTTGTATGACGACGCCCTTTAATTTTTAACTTTTTTTAATTTTTAGTATTTGTTGTTACGAGTATAGCGGCCACAGTAATACATAATCGGTGAAAATTACAAGTTTCTAGCTATTACGGTTCAAGAGATAGAGCCCTGTGACAGACGGACAGATAGACGGACAGACAGCGGAGTCTCAGTAATAGGGTCCCGTTTGCACCCTTTGGATACGGAACCCTAAAAAACGACTATTTTAATCCGCGAACTGATACGAATTTCTCGTTTAACCGTAGGTATATGTATTACAAAATTGTTCTTCTATCTTATTAACCCTACTCGTGCCTCTTATATTATTTCGAACTACATTCAGGTTGACTTCAGGCTATCAATATTAGAGTATAGTACCAGTACATTACGTATGAATAAGTTATTAAGCACTAACCGTATTCCAAAAGTAGGTCACTGTTCTCATGAAAATTAAGTGCTGCATCTATAAATAAGCCATCAACTCGTATAGAACGAACATTATTGGCATTATTACTTATGTTGTGCTTATGTATTAATTTAAATTCTGAGGTGTTCATGCATCATTCTGCTTATTTTAAATGCACTGGCACTTTTTCAAAGTAAAAGACCTGTTAAAGAGGAATGATCACCGAAGTATGGCAAAAAACGGGCTAAGTTTTCAGTGATCATTAATAAGTTAATTTTATATTGTACGTGTACATAGAAAATTATCAGAATCCGCAAAGTTACGGGCAAAATATGGAAATATTATATAAATCATGTGTTCAAAGCGCGATAGTTTAAAACCAGAATATGGAAAGTTGCTATTAATTTTTAGTTTTATTTTTATCTGGCACTTGCATCAGGGCTAGGTTGTTAGGATATTTCTGTGAAATATTTTATTCTACAAAAAATTATGTTGTGACAAAAATATCACTGATGATGACCATTCATCTAACTCGCTCTTACCTTGTGAGTTTTCTTTCGTTTTCCTAGTTTAGCAAAATTATTTCATCATGCTCTTCCTTACATAAATCCTTGTACATTTCATACTGATATTTTATGAGTGTTTATTTTGCAATTATTATAATATTTATTATATATATTAATTGAAATAAATGAAAAATCTCTTGGAACTTTTCCTACAACGTTTAAAAGGAAAATACATTTTTTATGTCATTTTATTCCTTCATTTTTTTGTACAAGATTTTCTTATGCTAGTAAGTCTCTTCGTATATTATGGTGATACCGTTCATACCTGTATAATCCTTAGTAATACCTACGTACAAATGTTAATCTAGTGAGCACAAATACGACGGGATACTAAATAAATATACCTTTGACAGTGCGAGATGGCGACACGGTGAAGCACTACCGAATCAGGCAGTTGGATGAGGGCGGCTTCTTCATCGCGAGACGCACCACCTTCCGAACACTCCAGGAGCTAGTGGAACACTACAGCAAGGACGCCGATGGACTCTGCGTGTCGCTGAGCAAACCTTGTGTACAGGTTAGTTTAAAAAAAAATATTATTTAACTGTTATATTTTTCTTTTGGAATCGATTTTTGACCATTATTTGTCGGTCAGTATTATTTTAAAAATACTAATCTATTATGTACAAATGTAAACCAAACAAAGCGAACCATAGACTTCTGACTTATCTCTAGGTACGTAAGATAGGCATTTTAAGATATATCTCCTACAAAGGCCACCTTGACCAATAGGTAACGCAACGTAATCTTACGATTTACTCAATTACTGAAGATAAATCTCTAAAAATACCAACAGTAGAAAAACAAGTAGGTAAACTTAGTATTGTTACGAGATTTTTACACATGTTATCTTAATAAACCACAAACGTCTTTGTTTTACCTGAAGTTAGGTACGAGATTTCAGCATTTTATTTGAAGTTTTATTCCTAATCTTAAAATAACTAAATACACAAATATATTTTGAGGATAAAACAACAAGAAAGTGTGTAAGGTTATTTACACCAAGAGCACAAGTTCACGGCCTCGATTGTTCATCCAATGTTAAAATTCCGATGATTCAGTGTGATACAACATTACTTAACATTGGTTTACCCCCAGAACTTATACTACTAATATACGAAATTCTTTGTACACGAAGTATGTCAATGACATCGTATAATTTTTAATCAGATCTTATTCATTATAGGAATTTACATAACCATGTTCATTAACATCTGAGTGTAAAAATTGAAATACATGAAACTAATAAGGAACGAATAATTTAGAAATTTGGTTTTACAAACATCAGAGTCATATTTAATTAAATTAGTCCTACCTAATTCACTAATAACAGTCACTATACCAGTATTAATTCATATTTCTTCATCAAACTATTTCGCATTTCCTAAACAGCGCAATGTTAACGAAGAATTAGCACGCATGGCTTTGACCAACCCAAGCGACAATTAAGCAAGCGGACTAATTTATTAAATCCGTGGTTATGGTCACGCAAGCGCCATAATTTTGCAAAAGAAAATATTTATTTGCAATCGGTGCGAAAATCTTTGACCTTATAGTGAATAATCTATAAGTATCGAATGTAGAGATTGCAAGATGTCGCATGAATAGATTTTAACAACTGTGTTCTAAGTATAAGTATATAACTGCCTTATTTGGATCGTTATCAGGAAAGTACGTGACGTTTTTTACAAATCTATTTATTTGACGGATTTGATTTTTATCTCTAAGTATATACTTGTAATATACAATTATGAAAGAGTTATCGAATCGACTATGTAATTGCAATCAGTAAAGATATAGAGATGAATGGCTGATTAAGTGATTACAGCCAATTGATTAGAGTTGATATTTTCACGTGCATTTGCTGTGGCGCCATGTTATGTGCTTGATCTTGACCCGGCCTTAGTGAACAATGATAGAATAGAAACTCTGTCATATCAAGGTCACGTGACTATTGGAAAAATTGTGTGTTTATTATTATGCAGGCATACGAGTAAATTGCAAAACTCAATATCGGCCCGATAAAATTTATGGTTTTCAACGTTGAACGGCGCGCCGCGTGAGAAAATTTCTCAAGGCATTGAACTGACGAGGATGCTTTAAATCCATCGAAGGACCCTGTTTCCTGGACCACAACGCTTGTGGTATTTGAACTTAATACCACGCCCTGTTAACAGTTTAAATTGTTATTTATCGCGTTTTACTGCAGCCATTTGTGCGCGTTTCACAGCGAATTGAGGAAGCGAAACGCATACACACCTCTCTCGGCTCATCGCTGAAATTTTACTATTGTTTGTACGCAATACATCATTGGGATTACTCGTTAATCTATACATCTTTTCATTTATAAAATAGGAATTTCTATCTACAGTCGCTAAATAGTATTAGTTTTATAAGTATGTTTTACTGAAACTGCTGTTTATCCTCTACATATCAAACCAAAAATGACAGTTTGACAGTTTTTATCTATGAGTGTTTCTTTTTAAATATATTGAGTTTTTTTTTCTATAGTGCGTTAACAATAAAATAGAAAAAACGTGATGTATTTTAAACGTATACCAGATAACGCGCAAAATCCATTAATTCACATTTCTGACTGCTTGATGAGTATTGCAATACACCTGCTCAGCTAGGATTATTTATTTAATTTGCGTCACTTGCATATTTTCTTATGATTTACTCGGTATTGATTACGAAACATGGGAATTCCAAAGACGCCAACGCAGCAGAAATGGCACTGCATCACGTAGCAATTAATCACATTATGAATTCTTATATAATGACTCCCGCACGTGCTCTCATAGCAACTGTTAACCCCTTTACGGGCGTTGTTGCAACGTAGGTCAGGTTGGTACATTATTTATGCATTTCTTAAAAACATAGAATTTTCAATTTATGGAAAAAGAGAATAATGTTTTTTTTTTCTTTTTTTTTAATTCAAGTTTGACTTTGAGCCCCCGAACAACGAGATAACTTTATAATTTTGGTTTAAAAAAATGTTATTTGCAAAAAAAAATTTTAGCTGGAGCAACCCTTTGGCCTGCTGTAGGTGAGTTTTGTACTTATAATGAGTGGTGTGAAGCCGCATCAGAAACTATTGCCGTTCCAGTTTCGCTACCGACCGGCCACTGCACCAAGGCCGAGAAGGCCCCACTTTCGTTACGGCCCATGCGTACAATACGCAACATTCGTTCACCGGCGACAACAACTCTTTTGTTGCCCCTGTGACGGTTTCAGAAATCTCCGCACGTCATTAATGAATATTCAAATGTCACTTCTTTGAGGCAGATTACGTAGCCTTCTGTTACAATTTTGCCGCGTGCACAAAACTAACTTTTTAGCACATTTCAAATACAGCCTTTGTTTGCTTTGAGGTAAAATTCATAACAAAACACAGGAAATGTTCACGCCTGCAACCAAACCGTCATGCGGGGCATATGTTCAGCCATTAACTTCCTGTGGCTGATTTGATAAAATCAATGGTATTCGTAATTTAGTGTAAAGTAAAAATAAAAACGTCGTCATAAACGACCTGTGGCCTAGTGGTCACCCTACTAGGCTGTCACACCACCCACACCGGCGAGGTCCCGGGTTCGATCTCCGGCCCCCGGTCGGGTCAAGATGGAAAATGATCTTTTTCAGATTGTCCTGGGCCTTGGATGTTTTTCATATGTATTTGTTATAAAATATATTATCGTATCCCATAACACAAGTCTTGAACTTACTTTGGGGCTAGCTCAATCTGTGTGATTTGTCCGTACTTATATAATAACTACACTAAATACAATATAATTTTAATTGCTGAGAACTGTTATTAAAATTATTAAACCATGTTTGTGATATATCAAATAAATTATTTTTCTTTCTTTCTTTCAAATAAAAAAAATTATACTAATAAAACAAATCACGTCGTAGAAATTGTTTGGATAGTAAAATAAGAAAAAAATATATAATAGTTTTATTTTTGCCATGTTTTTTATTTTATCATGAACTCTTTATGGGTAGTTAGTAGTCACTTTTATTTTTTACTTATCTGTAAATTTATAACGTAAAATGTCCAACGATTTTATAAAAATATGAGCAAATAAACATTCTGAATAACTTCATTTAATGAATGGTTTACTAAACAATTATTTTGTGACGTCAATTAAGCGTAATAATGAACCCTATTGTTCGCAGCAGTTTTCACAGCAATTGTGTATTTTGAATCTAATGAAGGATTTGTTCTTCACACAATATCCACAATTTACACAAAGGCGGAATTGTTCAGGGTTTTAATGTATGCAATTTTTCCACTCTTTAAGCGACAAAATATATGTACGATCATAAAAATATTATATATGTATAAATCTTAATCTCACTGTTATTAGTACGACACGTGCAATTATACCATGACATTATGTATTCATTTAAAACCTTGGCAATTAGCTACTTCAATTATTTTGACTTAAAATATGATCTTTAAACCCGTTGCCATATTACACTTTTCTATTGTATTATATTACACAATCTTATAAAGTGAAGATTATGTAAAGTGTCAAAGGCTCTCGATTTCAAATAAATTTATGTAACTGAAGCGTTAATAAGCTTGTGATTCATGTTGCTATTAGAACCTCGTGCGCTCGATACTAGCTACTTATTGTCATACATGATGTATAAACGCGTGTTTTGTTTTATTTATCACGGACATTACTATTGTGCAATAAATTACACTAGTTTATAAGGTTTTTGTCCTATGCATACTTGCAGCGGTTTCAGAATTCAGTGCAAAAACAATTAAAAAAATTAAGACAATTAAAATAACTCCTGTAGGAAATTAAATTGTCGTAAATTCCGCTTTAATTTTTTTATTTGTAATTGTATTGCATTTTCGTAATAAAAAAATTTACTCTGAATTCAATTATTTTGTTTGGAACTTTAATTCAAGTTTATTTAAAAGATTATAATGCAAGCCTTCCTTTATATATTCATGTAGATCACATCTCAATTCATTTACGAATTTGAGTTATTCGCGTTTTTGGATGGACCGGTATAATGCTATATACTCGTAGTGCGCACGGTGCTTAAAGTATGGGAAATGTTATGGCAACTTGGATTTCATATACTGTACATAGAAATGATAGGATGATAAATTAAATTTTATTTTTATTAAGAAGAGTGATATATTATTTTAAAATTAAAAAGTAAATTATATGCATAGTACTCGTGGTATATTTCTATAAAAAAATGGAAAAAATGTGAAATTGGTAAAATTTGGGAATTGGTTGTAATAAGAAATACTTCCAATTATGACGTCCTAGAAAAAATATCAGATCCGTATACAAAAATCGAATGGAAAAGTACCAAAAAATGTAAAATTTTGAAAACTAGTGTTATTTGCCACATGCAGGTCATTGTTTAAAGTTTTGTTATTTGTGAACACAGAAATGCCTTGCTTGAGAGGTTGAACATCCAGATCTAAATTCCACAAAAGTTGCAAATTTGCTGATCTGACGGTATTGAGGCCTATCGCTGCATTTTCCGATTAAATGTTTTTAAAAATAGCATACAAGCAACATTTTTGTCATTTGAATGTCACGTATGTTTTTTTTTTCTCTAGACAGAAGCATGACAAGATTTGTCATTTGCCCTGTACGTTACAAAAATTGAGGGATGACTGATACATTTTATAGATATCCATTGCGGATTTGCAATTCTTTGTAATTAGAACTCCCTTTTTTAAACAAGTAAGATTGTGTATATTAAATTTATCCTATTTTTGTGATACAGTATAATTTTAAACAAAAAAATCTACTTCAATTACTGGTCATCTTGATTACTTCTACTTCACAAAAACACACTTTCTGAATGCAAATGCTTGATTTATTGATAAAAACATCAAAATCACTAAATGTGTACGTAGAATATTTGAGGAATACCCTCGATTTCTTGAGGATTCCACCATCAGATCAGATCTTCATCTGGTGACAATGGGACCAACTTGCATGTATACTCTTTTAAATAAAAAATAATTTTCTAAATCGGTTAAAAATCGGAGAAGTTATCAAAGTACATACATTGAGAGCTTGTAATATAGCTTCTGCAAAATGAAGTAATCGACGTAAAATACTATACTATCTGCTCTGTCTTCATACTGCAATAGCAACATTGCGATTTATGGTCCGTTGCACTTATTTGATATAATCTTTCTTAGCTGTTACGAAGCATTGCGAACTAGAATGCCTGAAATACTTTTATTTCACGTTATTACACAAAGAGTTGTCAACTTTTTTAAAATTTGAGCGCATTTATTACGATTTATTCTTTGAGCCTTTGTCTACTAGATCATATAGTACGTATAAACTACTGATATCGATTCACCTAAAAATAATTTGGATATGCGTTTTATTTTTTCACCTGAACAAGACCTTTGGGATCAAAAGAAAAATTATTTACACGGTATCGTATAACGAGACGCCTTAAGTATTTCACATTATAACAGCAGCCAATTTTAATACTTAATTCACAAACCGCTGCAGACTGCATATATTTACATGCATCCAGAGATACCGCTTGCAGCTTCGCGATGCCAAAAATAACTCGCCGCAGTGCAAATCGATTAAGAGTAATTTCTTTTTGCTGAACATTACCGGTTGTAATGATTAAATACTCGAAAACTCGTGCTCCAAACTCCGAAAGCAGTGGCTCGTTCGGGTCAAAACACGTTTTGCTTTGTCAATTTTTCAAACTCACCGTGAAAGTCGGTAATCGGTTTTATTGTTCGACCTGTTGATTAATTTGACACAGATTAAAGAATTGAAATTTAAAATATTACTATCCATCATCGCAATGGAAATATTTGATATCGATTTTCAGATTAAATGTGATCTTCTCTGTATCAAAATTCCAAGATCTTTTAAAATCCAGCAACTAAAAAAAAACATATTTTAACTAGAGTTGAGCTTTGTTTTAGGTTTGTTGTTTGCAAGAAATAAGCTTTACTTCTACTAATCAAGTTTACACAAAAGTTGAACTGAGATCTGAGAAGTCGTTATATGGACTTCGCTGCTTTTGATAAAGAATGCAAAAACAGCTAAAATAGAGAAGTCAATGTAAATAGAGAGAGAGGCATTTTACTGACTTTCCCAACTAAGGGACTCTAATAGCAAAAAAAAAATCTACCATTAGCGTTGTTACAAAAATAACATGACTCAATGCTCACTGAAAATCTTTTAAAGAATCATAACCTTTTAAAATCATCAATTTTTACTAAGAGGTCCTTGTAAATGCTTGATGTTATTTCTCGCTGCAACATCTATATTCCATACGATTGATTGTATAACGATTCGCAGTTTCAGCGGTTAAAGTTAGTGGTTACATCAACAAGATTTACGATATGCACTCGCATACCAGACGATAGTCACATACAGTATACATATTGCCAAACATCGCAAATATTGTGAAATACACTTGAGTGAATTCATACCGCATTGTAATATTTAAAAATTATACCATTTCAATATGATTTATCATATACTTTTCTCGTCATCAAATCTATTCAATAATTACACAAATAACATCAATATATTTATCTATATTTAAGGCTGTGCCTGATGTGGATAATCTAAATTTAGCTCCCGCTTACACGCACACAAATTTATTCTACCCGAAGCGAGACAGCGAGCTATGCGGGGTGAAAAGTTCACGGGAGGCTACGAGGCTGGTTTACGCTTTTCTGGTTTTTGAAGTTTTTTTCGTTTTACAAAGAATATTTATGAGTTATTAAAATAATAATACATATTTTGTGCCTTATGTTTAATACAATTATAATCCAAAGTTACAAGGACTTATTTATTGTATTTCTTGTGGTGAGGTGATTTATAGGCAACTTCGCAGTTTTTTTCCATCGAGGAATTTTTAAACAATCGTGTTTTCGAAACATATTATGTATAGAGTTAGTCCTGAACTTTGCTGTGTTTTATTTTAAAGTGAGTATTTCGTTAATATTGAAAATATTTAAGATCGCTCTAAGTACTATCAGGGTCATACGGGCTCTTAATACTAATAGTGTTACCTCTTACCTCATAGCTTTGGTTCTATTAGAGATAAGACTTTTTACTTACTACAGAAGAGTATGCATTCTTGATTTAGGATCAATTTACACAGTGCCAGTTTCTTGACTGTTGCACACAATTTGATTGAAGCAATAATTAATGTATAAGTATGTGTGGTATGGTTGACATTTAGTTTAGACCATGCAACTCATACAAGTCATTTATTACTTCAATTTAATTGCATGCAACAGCAAAGAAATATGTGTCGTGTGAATGGTACTTGACTTATTTTGTGAAAACTTCTTTATCATCATTTCAGCCGCTGAATTTCCAGCGCTGGATATATGTATGCTTATTTCATGAATTGATACTTGTAAATTAAATTAACGCAGGTAACTGAATGAATAAAAAGACTTTTCCGATACGTCGAAAATCTAATAATGCCAGACAATAAATTAACTGATACTTTCCTCTACCGAGGAAATAATCGGGTTTTTACTACCCCGACTTGCTCAATATGCAAAGTGAATTTTGTGTAATGGACATTAGTGCCAGTCTACACGTGATATGATTTAGCAAAAGGCTCTGATGACCTAGTGACTCCAGCCATCCCTGACCCCACTGATGTATGCTTGCGCAATTCGTTTGCCACCGAACGTTGCTCCTTGGGGGTAACATCGTATTTAGTAATACAATTTATTTCTTTCATTTGTTCAACTTGTCTTTGGGCCTATATTTCGCTGGGCGCTATTTGTCAATACCGACTGATCATAAAATAAACTGATGACGACTGAACCTACTTACTACTACTTTATGACTACTGACGACCTCCATGGCGTAATGGTTAACACGCTAGACCGCTAATCCGGAGGTTCTGGGTTCGATCTCCAGCCAGGACACGTTGGAAAATGGCCTTTTTCAAATGGTCCTGGGTCTTGGGTGTTTATCTATATAGGTATGTATTTATCATAAAATATAGTATTGTTGAGTTAGTATTCCATAACACAAGTTTAAAACTTATTTTAGGGCTAGCTAAGCTAGCTAATCAGTGTAATTTGTCCCTACATATTTATATTTTATATTTACTGTAAAAAAAATTGCGCACAGTAAAAAGTATCTTGTATGTTTATCACCGTTATCATTAAGTAGGTACACAATTTTTTTTATTTCGCTTTCCATTTCACACCAAATGGAATCAGTGCCGGATTAGCCCATAAAAAAAATTAAGCTTAGGGCATCACATCTTGGGGGCACCAGAAACAACAAAATTATAAGCCATTTATTCACCACCCGGTGCGAAACTTACTCCAATTCGTCCCCCCGGAAAAGGGGCGGTATATTTAGATTTTGTCACAAGATTGCGTAGGGCATCAAGTAGGCTTTATCCGGCACTGTATGGAATATATTGGTATGCAGGACATATATATTCGAGTCTTCCCGTATTTTTTCTCTATCATCAATATTAAAACATGTCGGTAACATATAATTTACTGGAATGTTACTTCAGTTAATCACTACATATTCATCAGGTATAAAACAAGAACAATATTCAATACCATAAATGTAGTTTGTCTTAAACAAAAAAAAGGTAGAAAAAAATTGAAAGTTATAGCTGTCGAGGCCGATGAGGACCATACATACAACATTTTTTTATATCTTGAAAAATATTTTATGACACTTCCTCTATAATAAATTTTTATGAAAAATATAAAGAAAAAATTATTACACGAATAAACTGGAAGGTTCTGAAAAATGATTTATCTGACTCATTCGCTTATAAATCTTGAAAATTACACTTAAAGTACATACAGGGTTTTCCGGGCACAGAATAATGGCGGATTTCTATTGTAAACGTTTAATTAACTGGCGACGCGACAATTAACTGAACGTGACCCGTGACGATAAGGTACTTACTTTGTTGTATAATCTGAACTCCAATGATAAGGAAATAATAATTTATTTTTCTTCATTTAGATTTAGTTATAAAGTGTAACGTAAATTAAGTGATATGCGTTAGGCAGTTGCACCTAAAAACGGGTGTGGCGAATTAGAAAAACATAAAATTATACAGTTTTAGAATTCATACGTAAACAAATATATAAATAATTTGTATTATATACAATGTACTAGGGGACGCTATTGGAATGGATGGATGGCATTTGAGATATCCATTGATACACAGCTATCGATAGACTCTTATCATTTGACATGAGCAGAGCATGTTGTCTTGAATCATACACTAGTACCACAGGCCGGAATCTCCTAAGGTACGCGCAATATGTGTCACCCAGGCGTCACCGTACCCCGTCCTCTCCCCCGTTTTCGCCTCGATGACTCACGTTGGCCGTCAAGAACCGGGGGAGAGGTGCGGGCGCGGGGAACGGGGACGCATATTGCGCGTACCTTAGGAGATTCCGTTCTGCTTACTCTTACTGTATTCTGTGCTAGTAGTTCGCCGCGAACTTAGACCTCGCGATTATAGTTCCCTAAGTAACACCTAGATGGCGCTATCCAAAGTTAGAACGCGCTATGGTTTCGTTTGCTACATAACCGCGGACATTTTTATTAATATGTATTTCAAAACTACTGAACCGATTTTGATGCCCAACTTAAAAATTCTATTGATATTTCCTACATGCCTACCAAATTTAATCAAAATCGGACCATCGGTTCAGCAGTTATCAAACATACAAACAATCGCCCCCAACTCGATTTAGAGACCTCGCTCGCTTCGCTCGCTCGGTCAATAAACATAAGGTTGTCATTATACCTTAGAGTCACGAGGCACTGGGAGACGTACTTCAGGAGTTGGTACCATTGTGGTTGAGCCAAGCGTGACAACCGCACAGACACGGTCGCGGCCGCTGCCCACCGACGGTTTCGTGTTACGTGAACACGACGGGAATATAAAAACACAGCCACTCATGTTACTAGTACCCCGGCAACGCTTGTCGCCCGTCAGTCTACCTGCATCGATAAAGGATGCGTAAACTTTTTTTTTCTTCTGTACCAGCCTTTATCCGTCTATTGCTCTCTTTCTAAAGTCACAATGAATGTAAGATTAGCCCATAATCACTACACTGGGCAGGTGGGTTGGTGATCGCAGGTCGTTTCACAGAGGAATCTGCCAATTTACTCTCTGTGACCCATTCATGATTGGTTTCTTTTGATGCATTAATCAACAGACTGGACTCGTATACGTCACGAATATCATGCATCAGCAAGACCGATGTGCCGCGAATGCGCTGAAGATTGTCTGTCCGCCAATTGACTGTAAGTCTTATCTTCTTCAGGTTACCTATGCCGATTTCCGCATTCCGCACTATTGAAGTACTGTTCAAAAACTGATAATGACTGCAAATCACATGAATGGCGAAAAACGAACAATATATTTTTACATTTATGATATAAAAGTATGGATACAACTATAAAAAGTAATGAATACTTATTATAAAAGGTTATGAAATCTGTTTGTGCAAGGAAAGGCACCTCTATGTCGAATATCATATACGGCCAGCAGTTTTAGACTGACCAACCTCTACTTCTCGCAGTGAAGAACAATCTTAGTTTCTTCTGAACATACTTAGCTTGGATTAATTTTTATAGATAGTCTAAAAATCTGTGAATGAAAAGTCTGAATAAGTATTGCCGGTTACACACAAAACTTGAAAATCGCAAATAAAATCGTTATTAAAAATGTATGTTACAAAATAACATGTATTAGGTCCTTACATATGAAATTGCCGATTTTCAATACTGGCAACTTTAAAATCAAATATCTTGCGTTTCATTAAGAATTCCAAATTCAAATTTATTTCGAAATAGAGCCAGAAAAATATTATTTTAAAATTCGTATTTCATTTGTTTCAACATCATTTGTTTGAGTTTCAACATTGCTATAACAACAACTATGGACAAATTTAAAATTTGCGGTATTTACGAATACGAGTTCCACCGTGGCACCAGTGCTGCAGAAAAGACTCGAAGAATTAACGACGTGTATGGACCAGGCACCGCTAACGAACGAACGGTGCGTTTTTGTTTTCAACGTTTCCTTTCTGGAAATTTCGATTTACACAATGAGCCTCGTGGACGACCTGATACTCAAGTGAATAACGAAGAATTGAAGGCGATTGTGGAAGCGGATCCATCTCAAACCACTTCTGAATTAGCAGCAGCCTTCGGCGTAAGTGACAAAACGATACTTATCCACTTGCGCCAAATCGAAAAAATTAAAAAACTCGAAAAGTGGGTACCGCACGAATTGACTGAAGCAAACCAACAAACACGCGTTGCTTGCTGCGTTTCTTTGCTTAATCGTCACAATAATGAGGGGATTTTGAACCATATCGTGACTTGTGATGAGAAATGGATCCTGTACGACAATCGGAAGCGATCATCACAATGGCTTGACCCTGGAGAACCGGCAAAACCTTGCCCTAAGCGAAAACTGACCAAAAAGAAGATTCTGGTTAGTGTTTGGTGGACCAGTGCTGGTGTTATCCACTACAGCTTCTTGAGATCAGGTCAGACGATTACTGCAGACTTGTATTGCCAACAATTGCAAACAATGATGGAAAAGCTCGCCATTAAACAACCGAGACTGATGAATTGCTCTAGCCCACTGCTCCTTCAGGATAACGTTAGACCACACACTGCACATCAAACGATCGCCAAGTTAGAGGAGCTGCGACTGGAACCTCTGCGTCACCCACCATACTCTCCAGATCTTGCCCCAACCGATTACCACTTTTTTCAAAATTTGGATAACTTTTTACAAGGAAAAAATTTCAAATCTGATGAGGCAGTCAAAACCGCCTTCAAACAGTTCATAGACTCTCGCTCCCAGGATTTTTTTTCCAAAAGTATCAATGATCTGCCTATAAAAGTGCGGAAGTGTATCGATAACAACGGCGCATACTTCGATTGATTAAATAATAATTTCATTAAAAAAAACTTGTTTCACTTTTTTGATACTGAACGGCAATTTCATATGTAAGGACCTAATATTTATTACTGGATTGATAAACAAATATAAGAGGCTTCTGAAGCCAGAAATCTTGGAGTTATAATGGACAGCAATTTGCAGTTTGAAAAGCACGTAGTTGAGACTGTCAGAAATTGTTATTACCGTTTGAAGGTTCTGTATCAAATTCGTGAATACTTAAGCGTTGAATCTCGTATACACCTGTGTGAGTCGCTCATCTTATCCAAATTAAATTATGCTGACGTGGTTACTGGCAAGTGCTTGTTGGCCCGTACCTAAAAAATTATACAGCGTTTACAAAATTCTTGTGCAAGATATTGTTTTTCTATTCCAAAAAGAGCTCATGTTACACCCTATCTGAATAAAAATAATCTACTTAATATGGAATCCAGACGTACTCTTCACTTTGCATCACTGCTATTTAATGTGATTAAGAATAAGAACCCATCGTACTTGTACAAAAAATTACAATTTACCCAGCGAGCAAGACAGCCTGACCTTTTAATGTGCCCCAGACATAGAACTGCTGCTTTTCGAGGCAGCTTCAGATACGCTGCAACAAGTTGCTGGAACAATATTCCACCACCGATCAGAAAATCTTCTTCGATTAAGTCTTTTAAAATTAAACTCAGGGAACATTTGTTAAGCAATCAAAAATCATAAAATTGCAGCATAAAAACACTTTTATTTATTATTTATGAATATATATTTATATATTATAATTCATTGGACGAAGTAAATCATTTTAGCTTTTTTACTTTAAATAAATAACTTATTACATATATTACTATTATTATATATACTTCATATTATTACTTTAAATGGATAACTTCATAAAGCTGTGTTTGCATTGTCTTAAATGAAACGCCAACCTAGTAGGCTTGTTTTATTATTTTTTATTTTTATGTTGTTTTGTACGGTATCCTCGGAAGACCAGCGTTGTGGCAATGCCACGACATCATGCTGAGAGGAGGCCTTTTTGATGTAGCCACAAAATGTATGAGTAATTGTAACAACTGTGTCATTTTATTACCTTCAATGTGATATATCAAATAAACTATTTTTCTTTATTTCTTTCTTTCTTCGGATGTTTAATATCGAAGTTCAAGTGTGCGCACAGAAATGGACACCATTGAGTAGGAGGGAAAGGCAGTCCCGTATGTTAAACAGGAGAGCCTCGGGTTATTGCCCTTCGTTTCTCGGAAGATTATCTGATTTCGAACCTTAAATCCCAGACCCTTTCGGTGCTGCCAATAAATTTAACTTTTCAAACAATGGGACATAAAAAAGGGTGATTGGATATGACTGTTGTTATAAAACAAAGAGAATTTGTCACTCTCAGAGATATGTGACGTTTACTTTATTAATAAATCTTATTTTGTGATTGTGATGTATATATAACGTTCCATTATTGTTACGAGAACAAATCTATACCTAACACATGTAATATTGTTGAATGAAAGGCAACTACAAATAAAACCACGTATTACATACAAACGATAAAACAAAGCACCTTTATCGTCACTGGTTTCTTTCCATTATAATAACACAATAAACTATAAAACCAAATTTGTTGCAGGTGGAAAAACCCGTCACAGAAGGCCTGTCACATAGAACGAGAGACCAGTGGGAGATCGACCGCTCCTCGTTGAAGTTCGTCAGGAAACTCGGCCATGGCCAGTTCGGCGAGGTCTGGGAGGGCCAGTGGAACAACACCACCCCTGTGGCGATCAAAACGCTCAAGTCAGGCACTATGGACCCGAAGGACTTCCTCGCTGAAGCCCAGATCATGAAGAAGCTGCGGCACAACAAATTGATCCAGTTGTACGCTGTCTGCACGCTCGAGGAACCCATCTATATTATAACGGAACTGATGAAGAATGGCTCTCTTCTTGATTACTTGCAAGGTAACTATTTTATGAATATTACTAGTTTTATCTGCGACTCGGTTTGCGAGTATTCCTCTGGAACTTGTAATAACTCAAAAGAGTATTTTACTTAGGTTTGGACATTGGCCTATGTGTGAAATTTCATCCAAATCTGTTATTATGTTTATTACGTTATGTTATGTCCCAAGTGATATTCCTATAAATAAATAAATTAAGGATTGTTATTATTGATATTATAACGTGCCATTAAAGATTCGCCGTGTATACTCGTAGGTCGTGCATTACCTATAAAATGTATGTCATAACCAAATCTCTTGATATTCACTACTTTGCTTTAAGTGATATGCAAAATATCACTTGAATACATTTAGTTTTGAATACCTGGTTGCGACAGGTCTTGCCATGAAATATCAACACAAAATACCTTTGTGTCTTGTTCTCAATGTCGCTCGTATTCTTCTTTTTATTAGCTAAGAATGGCTAACATTTAAATAACTTTGTTATATTTTAAAAATATTTGTAATAAACCTGTTATTACGGTAAATAGTCTGTGCACGGCTTGCCAGCTTGTCTTCAATCGTTTTAATATTATTTTTACGAATCACAATAAAGTTTCGTCAATTAAATAACTCTGCTTGTTTTGTGCTAACTAATGCGCTGCATCGATTACACTCTCGTATAGAGTAGGCATTACTATTGTACTGGTCGCTTAAGGCTGGTGCTGTCTTTTTAAATAACATTGTAAAGGTACGCCGTACTTAATAGGGACGCTGCTTACAATTATAATATTCAATGGAGTTATAAATCTATAATTGGTTCGATTGATAACCACAGCGTTCATCACTTTACCGACCATGCTTTCAATATTAATGATAATAGTCTGTTTACGACCTGTGGCTTTACTAAATCATATGAATATTGATGTAGAATTCAGCAATTATATTGTTTTTTTATGTCTTATATTACGAGATCAATGAATTCCTGACTAAATGTTTTGTTGTGGTTATCTTTTTATGGTGAGTCGATCGTCCAGCTTCTAATTTGCTAATACCGGATTAACGTTTTTTCTTTATTTTTATACAATTTAAATTAGCAAACCAACAATTCTACTGACACAAAAAAAAGAGTTCAGGGATGACACAACAATGGTAGGGACTCTATTGCAAGTACCTGAGTACATATTGCAAGTACCTGAGTAATATAATAATAATAAATCGAAGGAGTGAGCGATCTTCTCCAAGTGTTACTAAGACCGATATGGAATGGAATATGGATGTGGACGGACGTGGATGTAAGACGAAACCGGTGTGGCACCATCGAGACGATACTCGACGGTGGCTTATGTATCTTACGGAACTTCATGACAATAGGGAATATGCATGTAATACCAATCCGGCTCATATTTTTATTTTACAATTTCTATTAATACGTTACCACGCCTAGTTAATTATTTTTCTTACTGAATCTTGTTTGGATAAGAAATAAATTATTGAAAATATGCAAATATTGCGCAGGAACTTTTGAGAAACAAAAGGGAAATGACGACAAAGTTCACAAAAGGGAAATGACAAGTTCGGGTGCATTTGGTAGGACTGTCCGTCCATGTAGTTTGACTATCGATGAGATTCGAAATGTATGTACTTTTATATAGAGGTTTAACAAACATCACTGGCTGATAATATCGAAAGTAGGAAAAGTACCCAAAAAAGAAAAACATGCGTTGACAGCTTCCGTCTCTAGCGGATATTGCAGACTTTGACGTCATATTTTAAAATGGCGTGTTTTAGTTGTTATAATCTACTTGCTATTTTCAATATTTATTTTCTACACCATTTACATGTTTTCGGCACTAATTATTTTTTTGCGGCTATTTCTCGACGAGGACTATCGATTAAAAATATAAAAAAAATGCACGCATACTCTCTATTATAGGTATAAATAATTGTAGGTAGGCGAGTAGATGAGAATGAGACCTATATATAACGTCTAACAAAATATACTGAAACTATTTTAAGGGTGAATTCAGTTCGTAATTCTGAACAACTTTCCCCAAGGAACATATATCGAAATATGAAAAATATTTTTTGGATTTCCAAACAAACTCGGATCAGCTGATTGGTCAACTTATATGAGAGGCCAAAATTTTTTTTTCATATTTCGCTATACGTTCCTCGGGGAAAGTTGTTCAGTATCATGGACTGAATCCACCCTTAAAATAGTTTCAGTATATTTTGTTAGTCCTTGTATATGTATAATGTTTTAGTTTGAACATGAGCTATATCGGCTAAGGGATTTCCGAGATATCTGTCATGTATGTACGGTACTATTATCAATTTATTTAAGAACTATGTTTTTGTCTTGAACGTTAATGTGGACAATCAATGTAAGAAGGGGAAATATGTTTGGACACCTTATACGACACGATAATTCATCAAAAACATCGTAGAACGAAAGATCTAGGCGAGGAGATGAAAAAGAAGGTCAATAACGTTCATCGATGAGGTTAAGAAAAAAGCAGTAGTCATGTCGTAAAGGAAAGACAAATATTTGGCTGAAGATCGGGGAGACATGGAAAATACTCCACTGACGGTGCTTTCATTCATTAGTTAAGTTCATGGATCGAGGTGAAGTAAAAAACAGAAGTCATGTAAAAGGAAGTCAAACATTTGGCTGAAGATTGGGTGACATGGAAAATACTCCACCGAAGACAGTTATAAAATTAATTAAGTTCATGTATTGAGGTGAACTAAAAAGCAGAAGTCACGTCGTGAAGGGAAGTCAAACATTTGGCTGAAAATCGGGAGACATGAAAAATACTCCACCGACAGTACAATAATTAATTAAGTTCATGGATTGTGGTGAAGTAAAAAGTCGAAGTCATGTAAAGGCAAGTCAAACATGTGGCTGAAGTTAGGGAGTCATTAAAAATACTCCACTACTGTAATTAATTAAATAACCAATTTGTCGTTGTTTCCAGGCAAGGGTCGTGGTCTGAAAGTGCAACAGCTGATCGACATGGCCGCGCAGATAGCCAGCGGGATGGCGTACCTCGAGTCTCAGAACTACATCCATCGTGACTTGGCCGCGAGGAATGTGCTCGTGGCTGACGCAAACATCGTCAAGATTGCCGACTTCGGACTCGCTCGACTTATCAAGGTATGTTCTGTTTGTATCATGAAGTCCTTTTCAGTCTCCACTTATTCTTAGCGTGTCGATGTTCAAAAAATTAAATGTCTCTGGGCCCATTATCGAGAGACCTGTACTGCGTCTAGTCTCCACTGCAGGGCACGACCCGCTCTGTACTACCAAAACCATATATTACGCAGAGCAGTCAGAGGATTTGGCCTACACTCTCCACGCTGGCCAAACGGGTTGGAGAGTCTCACTGATGTTTATAAGCATTGCTTAGCTTGTGTTTCGTGTCGTCGCCTTCTACGACATCCACGGGAAGTCTTGGTGTGGTCCTATTCTACTCTACCGCGAACCGCTCTGTTTGTATCCTTTAACTTAAATTACAAAATTAAAATCATAATCATTATCATCAGAGCGTATTCCCGCTTGCATCCGGTGACGCTTCAGAGCCCGGGGTCCGCTACCTAACCTAGGTGATTTGACAAGGTTACTGGTTTTTACACAGAGCGACTGCCGTCTGACTCCGCAACCCAAAGGGTAGACCAGAACCAATCCTAGAATAGGTTTAAACAAACGCAAGATGGCGTTCGGGACCTAGTTTTACGTGACATCCAAAGCACGAAATCATCTTTATTTTCGGATAATCAGGTGATTCAAGCCTGCAACATCCTAACCAGACCGGAAACAACTTTTCACAAAGTATGCTTCCCAATGGGATTTGAACCAACGACTTTCGGATCACAAGACTAACGCCTTAACCGCTGGAACACGGAGACAGTCAAATTACTTAATTAAAATACCCCAAATAAATTAATTTTAAATTTAAAAGCACTTAAATGTGAGAATGTACTATAAGCAAGCATTTAGATTGATCAAGCAATCTGTAATTTGAAATTTAACGTTTATTATAATATGTACGAAAGCCTCTTGGGACTAGTCACATATTAAACTACGGATGACCCCTTGTGACTTGAATATTCGGTATATTATTTAGGATTAGTTTATAATTCATCAATTCCCTTCTACTCCGATCTATCTTATATTTTACGAAGTATAGATGAAGGTACTTACTAGAATTACAGGCTTGTTATTGTTAATTAAATCTAATTGCACTTAGAGAACGAAGATAAGCATATAATCATAAGCAATAAAACCTTCAGACAAGACACAAGAATCGTGGAAGACTGTCATACAATTATAAAAAAGCATAGATAAACCTGTTTAGAATCGGACATATGCCTCGTGTGTGGCCATGTGACCGTATGTGAACTTATGTTTACGCCTGCTCAAGTGCTCACTTTCACTGTAAGAAAAAAATCTAGTGGTGGTCATCATGAAACTGTCCTTGGTCAAAAGTGAATTATTTGGTACTGTTAAAAGAATAAAACGTCACAATATAATGTTACTTGACATTGATCATATCCGTTTTCAGCGTGATTTTAGATTTATTTATTAATAAAGAAAAACTGATATTAAGAGCGTATTTGACTCCAAGAAACTATGACGTCATAGTTTGGTATTTCATACAAAAAGTTTGTTTTGACGTAGGTAACGGAAAAAAGTATCTGATTTGACTTGTTGGAAATTACCGTATTACTTACCTGAAATTCTGCCCAGCAAAAGTCAACAATAATAAGTTACGCATTTTAAGTAATTTATTTATGTAAATCTTACTGTCCCGATTGACTAGGTAATGGAAGAATGTTGTAATGTGAAAACAAAAGAGAAATTTGCAAATGAATGCATTAGCCCTGTTTCGAAGATGCACGGAATGCCCACTCATTAATAGTTTTACGACACCATTACCATAGTTAATTTACTGATCATTAGATACTATCACTAATATAACATAGATAGCGGAATCGTGACCGCACGCGAACACTTAAACTAAATAATTGTATATGAAAAACGCATTATTTTGATAAAATTTACTACTGAAAAGTTGATTCTTAAAACCGTGCATCAATTAACAATTTTCAATGCAACGATTGTTGATCTTATATGTCAAGGAACCGGTTAGTACGAGTATAATGAATGTATTAGCAAATGCTAACATCCTATCTCTCTGACTCACAATGCAAATAAATTAAGATAATAAATAAATAATCCACATATTGAAATATACCTTTTTTGTACCGTCTACAGAACTTTTAACCACCAGCCAAATTTTTGAAGCAAATTCAGTCAATGATACTGAACTACTTGACTTACTTGACTTATTTTCCTATGTCCCCTGGGTGGGGCAGAGGGCCGCTACAGTGCTTCTCCATCCCGCTCTTGTCTTGAGCAACGCGCTTCACTTCGGGCCAAGACAGCCCGATTGTCTTCATCTCCGCCGCTACCGATCGTCGCCAGGTTTGCTTTGGTCGACCACGCTTCCTCTTTCCTTGAGGGGTCCATTCTAATGCCTGTCTCGGAATGTGAGTAGGCTCCCTCCTGAGCGTGTGGCCGATCCATGTCCATTTACGACGCGCTATCTGTTGGTCGATCGGTGTCTCGCCGCAAAGCTGCCACAGACGTTCATTGGATATCTTTTCAGGCCAAAATATACCTATTGACTTACGTTACGGCGTTGACTTTAAGGCCCACCTTTCCCACTTCACGCTGGAGGTCATCCAGCTTAGCTTGCATATCACCGTGCTTGTGGCTAAGCAGACAGAGGTCATCAGCGTAGTCTAGGTCGTCCAACTGGTCTGTCAACCCCCACTCTATACCACGTCGCTTGCCGTCGTTCACTCTATGCAGCACACCATCCATCACGATGAGGAAAAGCAGAGGCGATAATAGACAACCCTGTCTGACACCTGCGTGAACTGCGATGTCTGCTGATAACAAACCGTCGTGAGCTACCTTGCAGGAGTATTTCTTGTAGAGGGCTTTTAGCAGATCTCTGATTTTCGGCGGGACTCCCATTTCATCCAGACGAGGCCAAATACTAGGCCAATGTACAGTGTCGAAAGCTTTTTCGAAGTCGACAAACGTGAAGAAAACCTCGCGTTGCCATTCTGATGCTTCTTCAGTTATGATCCTCAATGTGTTAATTTGGTCTGTACATGAACGATTGGGGCGGAATCCAGCTTCCAGCCACGGAACTACTTACTCTCCATTTAAAAAAAAACAACGAAAAAAAAAACTTAATTTAATTTACAATACTACTTCAAATGTGATTTTCGGCAGAGTATAATTACTCGAAGTCTTCCCGTGGTTGTCGTAGATGGCGACTTAGGAAATACAAGCAAAACAAAGCTTGGACATCAGTGAGACCTCTCCAACCCGTCTGGCAAGCGTAAAGTTTAGGCCAAATCCTCTGGCTGTTTAGGCTAAGTATGGCTCTGGCAGTACAGAAAGGGTCGTGCTCCTGCAGTGGAGACTAGAAAGACCTGATGATGATGACTTCAAGTAGTTCTGTATCATGCACTGAAATTGCTCCAAAGAATTGGCTGATGGTTAAAAGTCATTTGCATATCTAAAACTTAAAAGGGTTCACGATAGAATATTTGTCAAATACAGTCTTCTTCGCTATACCAATATTTTGTTCGCTCGAATAGCAACAACGCAAAAAGTGCGAAAACTGTGCGAAACGAATGACAGTGTCGTAATTTTCAAAAGTATTGTTCATCTCGTGTGAATAAACAAAAAGAAAGAAGCACTATTGCGTATTGTTGTCTATTTAAAGAAATACACGCGAGAAAGTTATTTTAACTGCAAAATGAGAGCTAAACTTCAAGATTGAAACTTAGCTACAATATTTATTACGTTATAATTGTGTTTTATTGCACTAAAAAAACCAAGGCTTAAATTTTTTTACATATACCATTTATTCAAGAATGTGAATTTAAATATAGCGATGATATAATATGGGTCGACATGATACGACTACTAATATAAGAAAATATTAAATAATTGTTAAATATAAAGCTGTCTAGGCTGATGTTTGTAAGTACATTTTTATTGTTCAGATTTTCATCTTCCCAGCAGATAGTCATCGCTTTTGAAACCCCTCCTAAATTATTCTATCTTCTGGTCTGGTAGAAAAGAAAATACGTAAAATACTCGTATACCAATTGCTTCTCTTCCATCGTAAAAGCCGATTGAGGGAATCGACAAAAATCTGAATCATGTTATTAGGCGATGCGGCTTCCCATCACTTTTTTGATTCCGTTTTTAGGGTTCCGTAGTCCACAAGGAACCCTTATAGTTTCGCCATTTCCGTCCGTCCGTCCGTCCGTCCGTCCGTCCGTCCGTCCGTCCGTCTGTCCGTGCGGGCTCGTACTCCGCGGCTACCGCACCGATTGTCACGAAAATTGGTGGAGATAGATATTGAAGTTTCAAAAATTGGTTTTTAAAATTATAAAAAAATGTTTTTTTTAGCCCCCCTCCCATACAACGAAAAGTGAATTTGAAAAATTAAATTGGACTAACCCCAACGTGTGGGGTATCGTTGAAAAGGTCTTTTAAAATGCAACAAAAACTGCTTTGAAACTATGTAGATCAAACCCCCAGTCTTGAGATAATCTAATACAAAGTTAAAATTTGAGGTGTCCCTCCACCGTAACTTTTGAAATATTACTAAAATAATTCTGAAAAAAATGTGGTATGTACTTTCAATTAAAACTATAGCGGTCTTGGTATCATAGATAGTTATTTTTTATACGTCATAAATCGTAAAATGTTACTTGCTGCGACGGAACCCTTCATGGGCGAGTCCGACTCGCACTTGGCCGCTTTTATTCCATCTTAAGAGGGCACCTGAGGTGGATAATACAATTATAATCGTAAGTTACAAGTGATAATTTATTGTATTTCTTGAATACTTTCAGTTTTATAATTCTGAGGTGACTTGGAGGCAACTTCGCAATTTTTTTCTATCGAGAAAATTTTAAGCAATCGTGTTTTCGAAACATATAATGTATATCCTAGTCCTGAACTTTGCTGTGTTTTTATTTCAAACTGAGTATTTCGTTACTATTGATATATATTTAAGATCGCTCTATGTACTATTAGGGTCATACGGGCTCTTAACGTCCGCCATCACGCTAAAAGTGGCCTTTGCGAAATGCTAGTATCCGTAGCTTTTGCACTAAAAATAATTAATGACCTTCAATAAGTGATATATTTATCCTTCATTGAATAAAAAAAAAAATGACTTTGACTTTTGACTTTGATTATGTATTGTATCCTAGATTATGCTTACACATCGTGTTAATGAAAGAACGCAAAACCTCTCAGATGGTACCTCAGCCCATGTAACTGAACAACTTTTGTTCAACAATTTTCACGAAACTAAAAAAAAAAAATGTGAATTTTCAATTTAAGCTGATCGGGTCAATTTGTATGAAAATCCGAAGTTTTAAAGCTATTTTAAAGCTAGTAATTTTCAAATGAGGGCGCCCCTTTTACTATGCATTTACCTTAACAGTAATAAATAATTAATTTTTGACCCAGTCATCTACCCAATTATCGGCTGATCAAAAAAATTTTAGTCTGCGAGGTTGCCATTAAATATCAAAACTAAATAGAGAAACTTCAACGACCTATCAGGTACATTTTATCATTTACTTGCTGTTTCCCACGTTCAAAACTCAAAATTCTTTCAAAACCTGTTACTCGCTGATAATGTAGCATACTGTATGTGAAATAATTTTTAAAATTGGTAATGTAGTTTTTGAGTTTATCCATTACAAACAAACACTTTATAAGTCTTGTTAAATATAGAGCATAGCTTGTATCATAAGGTGTAGATTATTGAAATGCATAGGTATAATATTGCTAATGGCATAGAATACTTTTTTAATTATGGCACAGATAATTAGAAATAAATTTTGCAGTGGTCTGATCGTCATGTCTATTGTATTATGTTCTGCTTTACATTTTTGATTTACAAGATAGTCAATTAGAAATGTTATTATAGTGTAACATCTACATAATCATTTGTCAATATTACAACTTATGATGTAACATGCTACCTACACAATGAACATCAGGGAAAATTTATGTAAAATAAACTACGTACATATGTATATCTCGTTTACTATATAATTGGCATATATTGGCCATTGACTATGCTATACTCCTGGTTAAATTATGTTATGTAACAGTTATAATGCCGTTAACGACCACATATTTATATGAATTATAATATTTTATTAATTAAATATTATTAAATATTGCCCTATAGCCTATGGTTTTATAAAGGTCGACATGCACATGGGTAGCCTAGCCACATGTATTATTCCGTTAAATACAATCACGGATGAGCCGTTTAAATAAATTAAGTTGATTATAATACTTACCTGCATATGTATAAATTAATTATATAATTTTAAAAAAAACCAGCCGAAGATAGAAGTAATTGGAAACAAAAAGTCAGTAAGTAAATCATTAATTTCATTGTTTAAATGTATGTTTGTCCAACAGGAGGACGAGTACGAGGCGCGCGTGGGCGCCCGCTTCCCCATCAAGTGGACTGCGCCCGAGGCCGCCAACTACAGCAAGTTCTCCATCAAGTCGGACGTGTGGTCCTTCGGCATCTTGCTCACTGAACTCGTCACCTACGGCCGAATACCTTATCCAGGTAAGGGTGAATCTTGTTTACTTTGATTCGAATACTATGCCATCGCTGCTCCTTTAGCAACCTTTGCATTGATTAGACTGCAGTGCTATTTTTTAACGAGGTAGTCAGCAAAACCTAAACATGTAACTAGTTTTCTAACTCACCGCTCGCGTTCCGACGCATTACATCGTAATTTGTCAATAGTTTTCTTGACATTTCAACAAATAAAAAAGCAGCGTGTACCGAAACCGATTCTCCATGAAAGGTTTCTTTGCTTTGACATTTGTTCGCTACAAATGTCAAAATTATGTATAAAATCTCCACGCTGGCCAGACGGGTTGGAAAGGTCTTATAGATGTTTATAAGCTTTGTTTAGCTTGTGATTCCTAAGTCGCTTCCTACGATCCACGGGAAGATTTGGGGTGGTCCTATTCTACTCTGCCAGGAAACGAACAAATTAAGCGACGTTGTTGTTTTTTTTAATGACGTAATATTCTATGTAATTTCATTCAATTAAATGTAACAAGCTAAACAAAGCTTATAAACGTCAATGAGACCTCTCCAACCCGTCTGGCCAGCGTGGGGAGTTTAGGCCAAATCCTCTGACTGCTCTGGCTAATATATGGCTTTGGTAGTACAGAGAGGGTCGTGCTCCTGCAATAGAGACTAAAGAAGGACCTGATGATGATGGTGAATTAATTTGCAGGCATGACGAACGCGGAGGTGCTTCACCAAGTGGAGCACGGGTACCGCATGCCGTGCCCGCAGAACTGCCCCGCGTCGCTGTACGAGATCATGCTGGAGTGCTGGCACAAGGACCCGCTCAAGAGGCCCACCTTCGAGACGCTGCAGTGGAAGCTGGAGGACTTCTTCACCATGGACAACTCCGAGTACAAGGAGGCGTCCGCCTACTGAGCCCGGCCCTCCCTGCCGCCTCACCGACACGCGCACGCTACTCATGTGAGTACTACCTACCTAGTTTTTTATAATTTTTATAAGGATAAATCACTAATTGCTGCAGTGCAATTTGTTGCCGCTTCTTCTGCACCAGCGCCTAGAAAGCGGCACTAAACTTAGCTGTAAATAGCGATTTGACGTCAACATTTGTGCAAAACAAAATAAAGTGACTATTATTAAAATATTATAATAGATATTTTGAATTGAATTGAGCCCCAAACTTTAAACTTGTATTATGGGGTACAAACTCAACTATATAATATTTTAATAAATAAATATATAGATTTGAAAAAAAACTATTTTTCTTCTTGCCCTGGGTGTAGATTGAACCCAGAACCTCCGGAGTGGCGGACTAGCGTGTTAACTATTACGCCTCGGAGATCGTCAATTTGTCATATGATACGGGATAGTTTTTCTAATACAAGTAAAATAAAGTCACCAAGATTCGTATCTAATAACAGATAAGACATTGAAGGCGGTGAGTAATCTGCTATTACATCACTAATTGTGCAGTAGAGATTAAAAATAGTATCTCTCTGATGATAAATGACGTCACGAAACCTCTTCTTCTTCAGCCTACATTAGTCCACGGCTGGACTAAAGGCCTCTCCCAATAAAGGGAGAATTTGCCCATAATCACCACGCTGGGCAGACGGGTTGGTGATCGCAGTAGATGGTATAAGATCTGTGTTCAGAGGTCACTGTTAACTTAACCTGCCTTAGTCGGCTCTTACTTACTCGTTAAAAAGGAAAGAGGTAGTAACAAATAGTATTCTACTCTGCCGTTACCACACAGCCTCACAAAACCTAGTAGCAGATATTCAGATCTTCTTTAATTGAATCAATGGAAGAATAATAATGTTTCGTTAATTCCAGACGCCAGGGCTGTACCACATGCCGCCGGAGCTGCAAATGCTGCACAACAGCGCATCGATGCAACACCTGCAGATGCACCAACTCGCCGCGCACCAGGCGACCATCCAGCAGATGCAGCTGCCCGGAGTGCCGCTACAGCATCTCGGGCAGATGCAGCACGCTGGCCAGATGCAGCACGGCCTCGGGCAGATGCCGCATGGTCTCGGGCAGATGCCGCATAGCCTCGGGCAAATGCCGCATGGCCTCGGGCAAATGCAGCATACGGCGAGTCTGGCGCAGATCCCAGCGCAAGTGCGAGCGTCGCGGCCGCTGTGCCAGCACCACCAGGCGCGCCACACCACGCTCGCGGCCGCGTACCGCGCGCCCTGAACTGCAGCCGCCCGCCGCGCCACGCGCCGCCACTGCCAGCTCGATGATACCTCTTAGATGCAGCTTTTGTAAGTAAGGACCGGTTCTGCCATTGTTTCTTTTTTGTATTTCCTAGCTTTATGATACGGTCAAATTTTGTGAATCAACTAAGAATAGGACTATCATATATACATACTGTCACGCCTATTTCCCACAGGGGTAGGCAGAGACTATGGACATCCACTTGCTACGGCCCGGACAGACTGCTTTCTGTATAAGTCAAAGATGACACAAGAATATGTAACTTTGCGAGTCCTATTCTTATTTGAAAAGCATAAGTGTTACCGGTTATTCTGCTACTGATACATGAATTTTCTGAATAATTATTTAAAAAAAAATAGAGGTCCTAACTATATGCTTAGTGCTGCTGTTAGAGATATCGTGTTGAAAGTTTTGCAAAACGTAGCTAGGTCTTCGTGGTATACTGTGGAGAGTTTAGACTGGCCGAATGACCTAGCTTCGTTTCGGCTGGTACCCCGACCTTTTTAAAGTGTGCTGTTGACCGACTCATTTCAACATTCCCAGTTAAGCGGATTTTCTTCAGACTTATTATTAGTAAATTAGCAAGACAATACGATTTTCCCAAAAGGAACTTTAAAATGGACTTAAAAAATGACTTGCGAGCAGAGAGGGCCACTAGATAGTCTCTTCAAAGAGCAATATTGTTATGCCTGTCATGTCATAGACCGCGGCAGATCGCAACCTTGGGATGTTTCAAAACAAAACGCTATACATTTTTGATGGAACTTACTCGAACGTACTTTGCACATACGTACGTCCCAAGAGTGCGAGCCTGTACCGACCATGTAGACGTAATTTTATTACACTTCGATCGGTAATAAGTTTAGTTAAACTGACTACGATTTTTCTAAATGTATTTAGCGTACCATAGGTTAACTTACAGTTCTACAAGTGTTGAATAAGCCTCTTAGTAAGGTGATCGTTGATATTAATCGAGTATGACGAGGTTAGAGGAAGCCGCTTCTAAAGTTACACCGCTTCATTGGTGATATTTTGAATGCAATAAACTAACATATCAGTACTTCTTGTGGGCTAACGAGTTCATTTATCATTACGCCCCTATTATATTGCTGCATTTATGTCGTACCTACTGATATTTGCTACTATTTTATTTCGCAAAAAAGTTTGATTTACCCGGCTTTACAAAACAAGTATTCGACGGAGTTGCCATTAGAGGCTGTTCCCTTCGTAAAAGACATTGTCTTAATTCAAAATATGTGATGAAAAATTTCGCCACGATGAGAAATTTTATCATAAATTTTTGATTTCGATATTGTTTTGAGCATTGTAATGCTGTTTAAATCAATAATTAAAAGACATTGGTTTCGAGTCACATTATATTGGAGCGCAAGTGGCTGTGGTGTAGCAGTGGCTGAAGGTCGGCTGTCGGTCGCGTTAGGTTGCGTTGTATGTTAGCGAGCGCCCGTAGCGAAGCGAAGCGCGAAGTGCGTGTAAGGAGGAAATTTAGGTTCGGCAGGGAATCAGTCGTGCGACTCGCACGACTAGCAAGGAATTATGTTTAAAGAGGCGATTTAATGATTAGGTATTTCACCTTCGTATACCATAAAAGTAGATATCGATTGGTGATAGATGCCAAATAATCCTAATAAAGAACTGAGTTTTATATACATATTAACTGTTCTGAGGGTAGTTAGACGTTAGATTTTTATTTATGTAATTTAAAACAAGGTAAGCTTTTCTAAGATATTTACGAAAGGCGAGTCATCATATTTATTTAGTAATGGTATTGCTTAAACTTGTATCTCGCTTATTGAGTTTCCTAACGGTAAGTACGTTCTGCTCAACAATGATAGACCCTCATATATTGTACTGTATCGTATGCGAATTAAAATCTGATATTTTATTTGTGCCAAGACTTAGTTTAAGTGGAATTTAGCGTTGCCACAACAAATATACTATCAATGTACCCAAAAATGTATGTACTCTTACTATAAAGTAAGATGTAGGTAATTGGCCTAATAAATAAGAATTTTTCAATATGTAGGTTTTGTATCCTAACATTTTAGAGCTAACGTGTATATTTAGTGTCTGTCAAGAAAATATTAATGACAGCATATTTTTCATTAATTTTAATGCACATATCGGAAATGTTATGATAAGACATGTGCAATATTACTTCACTCCCGGTGCTTATAATAAAAAATTGACGAGTTGTTTGTCGTCATTGTTTCATCCTCAGAACATTTAAAGTAGTCGTCGATGTAAGCTTTTGATTATGATAATTAAAACTACAGTAAACATTGTTTGTTGTCTTGTAAATCGATTTTTCATCACCTGTACATAGAACTGAATGTAGCATTGACTATGGTAATGGATGATATTAGAATGTTGGTATTATGATAGATTACACAATACGCTGCTGACTCAATGTTCACTGATTCTTATCATTCCAATTGAATGATTGCAATAAGTATATTGGAAGATTGTGACAAGTAGATTTTTGTACAATGGGAAGTAAAAACAAATGCAACTAAATCGCACAAATACTTTTAGACCTATATTCATAAGGTGCCTAAATATTTGCATTTTTACGTCACAAAATATAAATTTAGTCGTTGAGTAGTTTGCAAGTTACCGGTTGATGGTAGTCTTTGCGATCTTATTTCGGACAAATTCTCAATGCACTGTGGATAAAGCACGCATTATATATAAAATGTACCTCGGGTTTTAGTTTCGTTGCTCGATTGTCCTCGACATCAGAATGTATAATAGAAGGATTTGTATACGCTGTAATTCACCTTCCTCAATAATATTACAATTTATTCTTAATCTACTGTATTATTTTTATAATTTATTGCGTAAATCTTAATTAAGTTTTTAGCTGTATAAAATATGCTTTACTTTAAGCCTTATGCTTTATTTGAACTGCTAAGTATGCTATGTATCTCTTATGGCAATATTATTCCCTATTTTACGATTAGTTAGCAAATTTATAAGTGCTTTTCTTATTCATCACAATAATATGGAAAAATGATAAGACGCGTAGGCTAAAATGTGAAAGATATGAGTGTTTAGGTATAACTAGAATTTATTTAGTAATTGTTGCTGTGTTACTCGCCATTTGTACGTGATTACAGTCTGTACAGCTGTAGTAGATATGTCTCGGCGACTAGAGATGAATTCAGAAATCAAGCTCGACTGATGTTAGTTGATACTGTGACGTGGAGTAAGGTGTTATTACCTCCGAGTATCAATAATCTATTTTAAGTTTCCCTTCGTCTGATGTTACACTGTCACACAACGTATGATCACCTCAAGGATTTAATTGGTGTGCTTTTGATCTCGCAATGCTTATCGGTCATAATTTACAGTGTGTGACAGTGTAATGTCGGTTGTATGTATAATTATATCTTCGATTTATTATATTTCACTTATTTGTAAAGATTTTTTTAACACAAATAAATATAAATGTGAAATAAATTTTGTTTCATTCCATACACATCCTAATCCCTTGAAATAAATAAATACCGCATAAAGACTTCATCCAGTTATATTTTTCAACTTGTCACATACATTTTTTATTCTTCGCTTAGTATCAGCATCTAAGATATTTTCTTTTATTTTATATAGCAACATAGTATCGTTTTCTAGTCTACATACAATATCACTTGCTTCATTGGTATATTTCATTTTCTTACTTGTAGGTTCAGTATCACTATAATTATCAAAAATGTCATCTACGCTAGCAAAATCGAAGTTTTCACTGGATTTATTTTCTAGTTGGACAAAATTAGAACAATTGAATTCTATATCCTTTTTAAAACTAATTAATTCCGATTCTTTTTCTAGGCATTTATGGATATAATAATGTTCCATTGTTTTCTCTAATTGGTCTGTCAAGTCTCTTCTATTGAGATTTTGCACTTTACTTCGTTCTAAGTAGCGATTCCAAGTATTCCTGAATAAATTATCTTGATTTACAGTCAGAGATATTATTTTACCCATTTTTATGTCTCGCAGATATTTACTTAATTTGCTCAATAATGTAGCTTTCACTAAACCGTCACACTGAAATAGTACAAGAAATGATTCTGATACTAACGACTCCACTGCACTTTTGTTCTCTGGTTTATACAAAGTCGCGTATTTGCAAAGCGGCTCTATAAGACACAACCTTATCTCGGTGTTGCCGTTTTGTACCATAGTTGATATTACATGCAGCACCTGAAATTCAGGAAAAGTAATTTATGATTCCTATGTAACATTTTTGAGAAATAAACTGTAGTACCTAGTTTAATTTCAGTAATTTTTCAAAAACACTCACAGTATTGTAAGCTGTGAACTTACATCGCCTTAATAAAAAAGACAGTAGGCAATCCTCCGACAATTCTTTAATAAGTCTGTGACTTTAATCTGAAACTACTGATACTAATCAAATAATACATAGCTCCGAGCCCACCCACGACGGCAAGCCAAATTGGACTTAAGTATCATTTAGTAGCGATCAATGTAGCTTGACATCAATGGTATGTGTTCTGTCGTTCTGATCTGATTACATGGTTCAGATTTTCGCGCATCCGATTGGCTTTTATGATCTGCATGAGAAGAGGAGCAGCTGGTGAATTCTGCGTTTTTTCTTTTCTCCCAGACCAGCATGTAAGGAATTATTACTATCCTGAAGGTGTAGTGTCCCACTGCTGGGCAGCGGCGTCCTCCTTATAAGAATAAGGGGGATAGCGTCCGTATCTTCTGCTACCTCCTACTCGTTCAAAAATCTATCCAGGTTGTCCTGTCATCTTGGAAATGATTAGATAGATAGATACTCGTATTTTTTCCCAGAGTTCTTGAGTGGTGAACTCGAATGTGAGACGCGGGCAAAAGGTTACATTACACATAGAATTACAAAATTATAATATGACTTACCTTCATTAAATTCATAGGGTTCGCGAACAAGGTATTCTTCATAGAATTTGTTAGTTCAGTGATGGCTTCAACATACTCCAAGAACCAGAAAGTACTCTTAGCTAAGTCTCCCTTCGAAATACTGCTGTTGTTCTTGAGGCAAACTCTCATCCAAGCATTTATCACGTATTCATCTATTTTATCAGCGGTGATTGAGAATGTTGCAAGTAAATTTGTGAGTTTAATCTGTAATGCAAGAAGTCCATTTTCACCGCTGTTCATACCTTGTAAACATCAATCAATTATCAAAATCCATTTGTTTAGCTAAAATTAACAACTGAAATGGTGGCGTTTTTTAATCTGTGTTATGGACAGTGCACTGTTAATTAAGTCCCGATTTTTTTCCGCAATATAGCAATGACCACATACGGTGCTAACAAAGTTTCGATCCAGCGCTTCGAACTTTCAACTATCTAACCCATGGCCACAGACCTACCACTACTAGACCTGCATAGTGCGTGGCCACCTTAGTGCATCTCTTTCTGTCTTTGATTGTTGCCTCCCTGAGGTTGCCTCTACCCATATTTTGCACACGTCACAGAACACACTATGGTTACTAACTACTAACAAAAGCTTATATAAAATCCTAAATCACCTTTTAAATGATAATATCTCTAAAATTAATAACCTTCTTCAATTGTTTTGTAGTTTGTTTAGCCCAGATTTTGACTTATAGCAGCTACGCCGATAGAGACAAAAGAACATATCAGCGTTTCTTTCACACTCACGTTGTACAGTCTCTTTCTAACAATATCGTTGCAAGTCTAGTAGTGGTAGGTATGTGCCCATGGCCTACAATCACCTTAATAATTGTATATAACCGATTCTTATATTAATAAAAAATAGATAAGGACAAATCGCACAGATGGAGTTAGCCCTAAAGTAAGTTTAAACTTGTATTATGGGATACTAATTCAACGATAGTATTTTTTTATAATAAATACATTATATGTATAGATAAACACGTGGTGTGTGGTAATACGACCTGACCAAGGTCGCTGGGTCGCTAGAAACCGCTGGATGCAGGCCGCTCTAGATCGGTCATTTTGGAAATCCTTGGGAGAGACCCATGTCCAGCAGTGGACGTTATTCAGCTGAAATGATGATGATAGATAATAAACACTCAAGCCCCGGGAAATATTTTAGGGTGTATTTCCTCCAAAGACTACTTTACAGAATTTCCTTGAGGAATTTGAACTTTACTGAAAATTTTCCTACTTACCAAGCTCCGTATTTCTGAACTATCCACACTTGACATACAGAATTGGTCGATGGCCATTTTATATTTCTCGATAACCTCTTCTTCCAGTTTGTTTCTAACGTCCCAAGCAACGTTATTCAATTTCAAAGCAATCCACAAACCTATATTTGCCTCATCATAAATAGGGCTAAATTGCTTTATTACTTTTATCTTATCGTCCTTGTCTAACAATTCGAAAAGTCTCGTGATTATTGAACTTAGATGCGTTTGTTGCGGAGAGTTTACGAATAAATAATAGCTCTCAAGTTTCTGATATATTTGACACAGGGAAACTAATTGGGAGTACACAAAATGTTGATTGCTCATCCTGAAAAAAAAACGTAACATTTAATAACCCTCCTTTTGGCACAGTCGGGTAAAAACAATCTAAACAAAAAAAAAACGAATTTGACTATTTGTAGAGATAACGCTTGTAATGTTATTTGGTGCAATAAAGATTTTTGTATTGTAAGGGGCATGTAAAGAAACAGGAAATAACAAAAAACCTACTCGTATACAATATCACGTTTTTATCACTAACGTACAAAACGTAGGGTCCTAACACGTGTGGCGTTAGTATATCCGAACATCACATTTAGAGTGATGGTAGGTGTGAAGGTAGTAAAAGGTAGGTAATCAAAATAGTGATGAGTTAGTTGCAAGCTGCATCGCCTATAGCCATGATTCCTATTTTCGCCCACCACACGAAAATCTCCTGAGATTCCTATTCCTAGGCTAGTAGTCGTCTTCAGCCCAAGTGATATTACATAAAAATAAATATTTTTAAAATCTAGCCGTGGTTCCCGGCAGAGTAGAATAGGACCACTCCAAGTCTTCCCATGGATGTCGTAGAAGGCGACGACACGAAACACAAGCTAAACAAAGCTTATAAACATCAATGAGACCTCTCCAACACGTCTGGCCAGCGTGGAGAGTGTTGGCCAAATCATCTAACTGCTCTGGCTAATTTATAGCTCTGGTAGTACAGAGAGGGTAGTTCTTCTGCAGTGGAGACTAAAAAAGACCTGATGATGATGAAATATATTTAAAGCTAAGAAAGCGCTGGCGAGACGATCTCGACTCATTCAAAAAGGATGGTCGAGACTTACACGGGAAAGAGACAAGTGAAAGAAGTCCCATCTTATTTTGTCTCTTTACACGAGTCCTTTGCCCAACAATGGGAGTAAATAGGTTAACAAAAAAAAAATAACACACCTAGCTACTAATACCCATAAGTTCGACGCAAACAGTCCCATCCAGCAATCCGTGCCAAGTAAACCTTCACACATGACTTTTTCCAAAGCAGATACTTCTTCAGAACTCATTGTGAGTGCGACGGCTGCCATGTGAGTCAGAAGGTACTCGTATAAGCCGTACGTAGACTCGCTGTTGATTGATTCGCCGTCAAATTTCAGAGGCATGCTGAACCAAATGTGACCTACAAGGATAATATATCTAATAATTCATTTGTTTGTTTGTAAGCTCTATTGCACGAAAAGAAAACAAGTCGTATTTTGGGGAGCTCGGTTGCCCGGTGGGAAAACGCATTGCTAGCGCTTTCGCAAGTTAAGCAACACTGGGCGTAGTCCGCACTTGGATAGGTGACCAAAAAGTGGCATTAAAAATTTCTTGAGCACTTTGGAAGACACGTAAAGCCGTTAGTCACGGCTGTAATCGTGGTATTGAGGTCGTCAAGCAATGTCACATGACTTTGGGCAGCTTCTTCTTCTTAGCGAGTCGGAATGGCTAAAATTATTAAATGAGTGTGGACCAATGTGTGGCCACACTTACTCCCCTGTTATTAGCCGAATTTGGGCAGCTTGAAACATCTGACACCAGTGTTGGCCACTTACACACGCGAAAAACAAACAAACAAGTCATCTTTTTTATACAACTAAGTATGCATACAGGTGTACGGCCCACCTGATATAAATGGTTGCCGTGTTACAGTAGCTTATTGTTTGATTTGTTTTTCGTGTGTGTAAGTGGCCAACACTGGTATCAGATTTTTCAAGCTGCCTAAAGGCATCTGACATGCATAGCTTGATGACTGCCATACAATGATTGGTCAACAGATCTGTCTGTCCGACATTTTGACAAGCAGTCAATGAATGATGAAAAAAGTATGTTTTGAGAATAAAAACCTATTTTGCTTGTGAGGGTAAACCAAGGGGTGGGGCGAGCACTTTTAAATTAGACGATTTATACCCATGGGAGATTAAATATAGGAAGCAAAAAGTCAAATACAAATGTCAGTAACTTACAATAAGGAACACATTGGAAGATGCATTTTATTACTTTCTGGCTCGAAATTTTCAGCTTTGTATCATCTCGTAGCTTGTGCTTCGTTGATGTTATTATAAGCATAACGTATCCAAGTAATTTGTCATCTTTCCTTAGATTGAAGACATCATATTGAAACAAAGACTGCAAGAAAACAATAATTTAAAATTTATTTGATAGACATAAAATTCGAGGGCACAAAAGCTTGACAATTCAGCCTAGGGGCAAAAAGGTAATAGACTTGAAGTGATGGCGCCACCGAATATATAATCTGTGTTAAGGGGGTGCCATAGTAATTTGAATAACCAGTTTTTTTTTTAGAAATATGCAGTGCCAGATTAAGTAAGCGCGAGGCCCGTAGCAAATTCTATCGATGGGCCTTTGATCTGCTATGGGGACGTTAGTGGCCGAGCGTAAGCATTACTAACACTCATATACTGTATACTACCTTTATTAAAGGGTAACTCACGTTAAAATCAGCTACTAGCCGACATGTTTCCACCTAATCCGGAGGCCTTTCTCAGGGCGAATGTGATTCGCGACGCTTACACGAGGACGTCCTGAGCCACACTCATGAGTGTGGCTCAGGACGTCTTCGGATGGCCACCCTGAGAAAGGCATGAGGATAAGGTCGTAATATGTCGGCCATTAGCTGTGGTTCCGGGTTAGAATAGGACCACTCCATCTCCTCCTGTGGATGTCGTAAGAGGCGACTAAAGGACTAAGCACTAACATCTCGTGCTACAATTGCATTCCTAAGGAGGGTTAACGTCGGGTGGCGGCAGGTTGTAAAACTTTGCGCACAAATACATTCCCAAAGAGGGTTGACGACGTCAGGCAGGCGGCCGGTCGTAAAACTATAGCCAAATCATTTAAACTGTTCCGGCTATTTCTTCTCCATTTCGCAAGGTCTTTGGCATCCTTGGGTGACCATTGACATGCATGTTATATTTGGAGAAGAAAAAGCGGGAAAGCGCACCCCGGGCTCCGAAGCAGCACAGCTGAGGATGCAACCGGGAACGCGCTTAGATGAAGAAGAAGAAGTGGCATAAAATATGTCGAGCGTCGTCCATGCCGTGGAAGGCACGATAACCCGCTGGTCCTAAAAGCTACGTACACAGCTTGAATGAAGCTGACAAAAGTGTTGGCCATTTACGAATAAACAGAAACTTAAAAAAAGTACGCTCTGGAGGTGCTCCCCCCACCAGGGTTGGATACGCGGGGCCCGCTACTCTTGCTAAATGGTTAATCCGGCACTGAAAATATGGTGAGGTGTACTAACTTAGTACGAGGACACAGTAGAGCTTTACACTTTCGAGTTCCATGCCAGCTCTACAAAATTCAAAAATACTTACATTAGCAAATTGTTCATTTTGCAACAGTTCACTAAGCAAAAGATCCGTAGGGCCCAAAACATTCGTCTTTATTAGATTTGTAAATTGCGGCGACCTCCTATCTAATTGCAAATATGCTTCATTGTTTCTGAAAACATGAATAATAAAATATTTTTTTTATTTTATTTACACAATACATTGAACATCATAATCTCTTTTGAGATTTACCGTGCATCGGAAATTGCCATCTTAATTTGCGATTACGAGTATACATATATTATATAAACACATTATAAAAAATAATAAAACTAAGATATTTTACACCACACACAAACTTAAGGTGAATATATAATGGCCTTGATGTGACGCCCTCATTATGATTTGAAATAAATTGTTAACTCGTAAATATGGTGATAATTTCCATATTGCTCTTCGTCATGCACTAGATAGCCCTTTAAATTATTTTATGAACCACCGTTGAAAGTATTTACATTATTCCGTCTGGCTTTAAAACTTGCCTCCGCCAAAAGTGGCCACGGCAAGTTTTAAAGCTAGACGGATCACCAATAATAGTTTCAACGGCAGTTCAATAAATAATTTAAAGGGCTATCTAGTGCATGACGCAGAGCAATATGGAAATTATCACCATATTTACGAGTTAACATTTTATTTCAAACTAAGGCCATTTGCTTATATATTTACCTTAAACGATATTTCATGATAGCCCTGAACCTGAAATTGGCCTTATTCTATTGATAAAAGGTTTAAATTTGATTAAATTTCATAAAAAGCCAAAAACTGTTGACGAAGTTACCGAAAATCATACTTACAAGTAGATATTAATCAATGTTTCTATAATATCATGATGCTTATTAATTGAAGCATTTTTAAAAATGTTGGTGACCTTCAGCAGTATTTTTACAAGGAAGCTAGTCACTTTGAGAGATCTAATTACAACTTTTTCATCTAGACCCACCTGTAATATAAAGGAAATTTTTAGGTGCTACTCTACCGTTCTCATACATAAAAAAGTACTGTTTTAAAATCACTTCTTTTTACACCAGTCCCACCCAACTGAATCAAAGTGAGCCCGCGGGATACATTATTGGGTTAGAAAAGTAATAATGTAAGTATTTACGATTTAATAAACTGAAACTTCCATTATTTTAGATAAACTAATGAATTGTTGGTTAAAAATATTTTTTCAGTTTATATGCATATTGCTGAGAAAATCGTAACAGCCGATTTAGGAATGTGCGACGGTCTGACTCACATACCAGATAACAACGATTTAAATATAATTCTTACCTCTAACGAATTTACGATGTTATTATTGATCATAGAGCACAAAATCTGTGTGCTTTTACTGTAGACACTCTTATCCATCAAATATGTTGCATGTTTTTCACAGACCATAGTGTAGGCTTTCCACTGTTCTGCCAATGTCTTCACGTCTAGACCTTGGACTAATTTGCCTATCTCTAGATTAATTTGTAGCGCTGTAAACAATATAAGTAAATTAATTAATATAGACAAATGAGGACCTATACACATGCACATGTTTTAAGTTTTTTGAGGATATGAATGTATATTCAAGATAAAAGTAGTAGTAATTTTAATATAGTAAAATTAATTAAATTATTTTTCATGACAGGGAGCTGTGGAAAGTGGAGGCCTTTGCCCGGCAGTGGGACACTTTCTTTAACCTCTACCTATAGGCTACAGGTTAAAGAAAAAAAAATTAAAAGCAAAAGTATAGAATAGATGGTTAAAAATCACATACAGATAGATCCCAAGGTTATGGCACAGAAGACAGTTAAATTATTACATACAGAACGGAATCTCCTAAGGTACGCGCAATATGCGTCCCCGTTCCCCTTCCCCGCACCTCTCCTCCGTTCATGTGCCACCGTGTGCCGCCGTGCACACGTCATGGGTGTATGTTTGCCTGCTCTCGCCCCTCGACAAGGCGAGAACGGGGCAGGTGTGGGGACGCATATTGCAAAGGACCTTAGGAGATTCCGTTCTGTATGTAATACTCTTACTGTCTTCTGTGGTTATGGTAGACTTCTAACATTTGCTAGGAAGGAGAAGCATCTGTCTGTGCCTTTATTAAATAGATAGGACCGTGGACTAAACCCAGAGTTTATTTTCCTCTGGCACATCAATCTAAAATAAAGTGGTGGTGCACTGGGCCACCACCGCTTCAGTTTTAGATTGATTAGCCATTGTTTAAGCACATGTTGGTTGTGCATCTGTGAGGTCTGACTTCGATCCTTACTATGTGCAACTTGTACCTCAGTGTTTGTCCTCAAGTACGGTCAATTTCAACTACTACTTCCTACTTGCTTCCAGTTAAGGAAAACATTGTAATGAAACCACAGCGCACTACCTGCACACTAGTTCATTAGTGTGCTGGTTTCCTCACGATTAACACACTCGATAAGAGATATAAAATTCAAACACATGGCAGCTGTAAGGTGGTATTACAGTATATTCCCTCAATATGAAAGTAATCCGTGCTTTAAAACTAATCTAATAGAGTTGATTTTAGATTATACTATAACTTTAATTCAGAGGTAAGTTCTAAAAATCAGGCTCCTGAATTATATTAAGGTGAAATGGTGGAGTTATAAGTGGCGCCCTCATTTGAAATAAATTGTTTAAAACTAAATATGGTGATATTTAAAAATTTGATTTGTATCAATGTCTAAAAAGACCTTCAAACTATTTTATGAATAACCTTTGAAATTATTACTAATAGTCAGTCTAGTTTTAAAACGGGTTTTCGCCAAAAAAAAAAGGTTATTCATAAAATAGTTTAAAGGTCTTTTTAGACATTGATACAAATCAAATTTTTAAATATCACCATATTTAGTTTATAACAATTAATTTCAAATGAGGGCGCCACTTATGCTACCACGTCACCTTAAACATAATTTTATGGACAAAAGGAAGATTATAAAATATATACCATTAATGAGAACATCTTGCTCAATCTCCTCTGTCAAATCAAACAGGAAATGTTTCTCCAGAATCATCAGGTACGTAATTTGCAGCTCGTGGCAAGTCCGGAAGAGATCTTTCAACTGCTTGCCAACTTTAGTTAAATGTACACCATAAATGTTTTCACTGTAAAAGAAAATTACCAACTTAAAAACATGGTATAATTTGCTTTGATTGACTTTATGAAACAGTACGAAAACAAAAACAGCGCCCAGTGGGCACTCAATAGGGACGTGGATTAGGACACAAAAATATTGTTCTATTTAGTAACATTTAGATTATCCAAAAATAATGGATACATATTTTTTGGTTTAAATCTACGAACAATAATTCTCTAGAATCGTAACTAATCCCGAAAAATAATTCCACGCGATATGTACCGCGGCGGGCGGGGCTTAAAATAAGAACAGCGGGGCGCGACAGTTCGCCGTGACACTCGAATCGTGCGGTTGCGTCGCAAGAAGTTTCCTTTGAGAATATTGCTGTGTTTTTGCGATAATCGATTCATTAAAAATGCCGTCATGTGTCGTGAAGTAATGTAAAAGCTATACAGACATGAAAAACACAGGACTCACGTTTCAAATGTAAGTAAATAAACATTTTAATATTGTACCTCACCGCTCGTGGCATTGACCGCGGCCGTGTCGGTTGAGCAGCCGGCTTCGGGGAGCTGGCTGCTTGACCGACATGACGCGTACGTGACCTTGTCGCGACCAATCGCATGCATCTTTGACTATGTGTGTGTTTGAGTGTTTCGTTGTAATTAATGTTAGTTTGTTTGCGTAAATAATAATAATAATAATAACGGCGTCGGGACGTGACGACCCCATCGCCCACTGGATTTCCAGTGTAGTCAGTCAACGCAGGGCAGCTTGTGGCGAGCTGATGGTGAGTGGCGACACCACAGACCCTACCTCCAGGGGGACTATACACACATGCGCTTACACACACACATACACACAGTTACACACCCCCCGCCTCTGTCTTGCCTTAACCGGCCGGCCAGAGTGGAGTCGCAAGAGCAGAACATACGCTCCAGGGTGGAAGTGTATTGCACGTAATGGCGTAATAACGGGGAAACCCGCTCTTGGGGGTAAGCCCCGTGATGGTGAAACCGGAGCCGCACCTCTCGACACCCTCAGCTGCTCACATTGTGTTGCGCCCTGGCCGCATCTTCGTAGCTAGTTAGGGTGCCCACAGGCAGTGTAGCCAACAAGCAGCAAGTCACCATCTACCAGGCTTAAATTGTTGTGAGAGATTTTTAGGTAGATGTCCGTATCTCACTCAATAACCCAGTTATCCGGTCCACTAACATCCCATCCACATAGCCCAAACCAAGTAAATCCCTCCCTGGCAATAGTTCAGCAGCTATGGTGGACTGTCTGTTAGTGCATCTCAATGGTATATTAAGGGATAGACCTCCATAGATGCAGCCATCTCACTTTTTAGATAAAAAGGTACTAAAATGCCTCTTCATGTTGGCTTTGGCCCCATGAACGCCTCAAAGGACCGGGTCCCCATGGACCCGTGGCTGAAAAGCGTACCGACATAATAATAATAAATAAATAAATATATAAGGACAAATCACACTGATTAAGCTGGCCCCAAAGTAAGTTTTAAACTTGTGCTATGGGATACTAACTCAACGACACTATATTTTATGATAAAAATACATATATAGATAGATAAACACCCAAGACCCAGGAAAATTTGAAAAAGGTCATTTTCCAACTTGCCCTGGCTGGGAATCGAACCCAGAACCTCCGGATTAGCGGTCTAGCGTGTTAACTATTACGCCACGGAGGTTGTCAATGTAAATGGAATCAGAATCGAAGCGGTGAATGTAGGAGTGTTAGAATTCTAGAGATTATATTTTGATGATTTAAATTTATGAAAATTGAAAAACATACAGAGCAGGCTAAATAGAATTTTTCAGTAATATGCCTATTTCTTGGGTTATATATGTATGTAAAGCAACGCATTGCTACAGCTCCTAGTGGCAATAGATGATGATACTAGATAATAGTGGTATGCTGACGAAAATTACTTTTATAAGGGAAAATAGTGTTTAAATTTTACTCGTACTTGGATGGGTGACCACAAGTGGTACAAAAATTTTTCGAGCTCCTCCGTGCTTCGGAAGGCACGTAAAGCCGTTGGTCCCGGCTGTCATCATTGTATGGCAGTCGTCAAGCTGTCAGATGCCTTTAGGCAGCTTGAAAAATCTGACATCAGTATTGGCCACTTACACACACGAAAAATGAACAAAAAACGAAAACCACCACAATGGTTCCAGGTTAGAATAGGACCACTCCATCTCTATCTGAGGATGTCGTAAGAGGCGACTAAAGGATTAAGCACAAACATCTCGTGCTACAATTTTATTCCCAAGGAGGGTTAACGTCGGGCGGCGGCCCGTTGTAAAACTTTTCGCCAAAATACATTCCCAAAGAGGGGTGACGTCAGGCAGGAGGACAGTTAAAAACTATAGCCAAATCATTTAAAATTTTCTGGCTATTTCTTCTCCCACGCAAGGTCTTTAGCATCCTTGGGTGACCATCAACATGCATTTTATATTTGGAGAAGAAAAAGCAGGACAGCGCACCCAGGGCTCCAAAGCAGCACAGCTGAGGATGCAACAAGGAATGCACTTGGATAAAGGAGAAGTGTTAAAACCTTACCTGTCTTTACAATGTTTGAAGACTGTTATCAATATATTTCCTGCTGTCGTTGGAAATGATTTCATAGTGCAGCACGACATAGAGATAGATTCAACCACATTTTTGATAAAGTTGGACATCAGACGTAGCAGACATACTGTGTCTTCAATATAGTCTATCAATCTTTTTGTGTTCAGATAACTGTGGCAAAGTAATTCTACAACTGATTCTAGGCTCTGCAAAAAAATTAAGCATATTATTTTTTATTACATTTATTTCTACAAATTATATTGTTAGATGGCTTAAGCTACATAGCTATTACCAGAGCTTACCTGAGTCACACACACGCCACAGTCTTCAATGAGACTGGTAAAGAAAGCATAAAAGTTGGATTTATTTATTTCTTTCTGAACATCACTGCATAGGGCTGTTTTGGTACTATTTATTAGTGATTCGTACATCACAGTATTCATCTGATAACCAGATTAATTTCTTATCATTGATGTATGTATAGTGTTTTTAATAGTGTCTTTGTTGTCATAAATAAACAAGAGGGTTTTATCAGTTCATTTCATGGCTAAAACCAACATAACCTCCTACTTTTATTCTTCAATAAAGTACTTGATTTGTTTTAGGAATTTCTTTTCGATTTCGGATATTTCAGATATACAATGATAGTATTAGTAACGTGGTATCGTTGTATCAATGATGAGATATTTTCAATGCGATTTATTTTTGTATAGGTATTTAGTTCTGCTACCTCTGCTAGGTACTTTCTTTCCCGCCAACAGAATTTGTTATGAAATTATTTTCACCTACTGACATTGACATTTGAAACAAACAGATGTACTTCTTTTTTATTAAATAATTTTACGGCTCTGGATTCATTTTGTTTCTTATTCATCTTTCATCTTTAATCACAGCTTTAATTTTGTTTTTTATTCCTAATCCTTACTGCAGTGCTGTCTCTGAGTACTGAAACGTATGGAGACGGTATACCTAAAAAAATTGCGTGTATACTTAAACTTACTGAGAAATTAAAATGGCGCCTATTAGTAGCGCTGCCCCATTGTATTGTGTTATGATCTATCAATATCTAAACAAGCATTTTAATGAGACTAACAAAGTAATAGGGTATATTCATGTCTTTTTTTATTTTTTAAAATCATTCTATAAGTTATTGTATAAACGGAAAAAAATATTACAGTCACAGAATATTATTAAATAAGCTTTAAAAAAATAATTAAAATACTATCATTTTCGGACGACTTAAACGCGGTGCCATTTTGCGCTTTTATTCTGTGACGTCGCCGCACACTGTCAATGTCAGTGTCAATGGAAAAAAAATCAAAAAATATTCGTACCATATTTTAGGTTATAATTAATTGATTGACTTGTCTCATAAGTACAAAACTGAGAAAAATGGAAATTTATCAAATATCTATAAATTATTTACCTCGCGGCTTTCACTGCTCTGAGTTCAAAGGATGTAATATTGGAATTACTTGCGAAGTACGTAGTCATCATAAACACATCAATTTTAGGCAGATTATCTGACTGTATCTACCACAACAAAACCGCTTTCAATCATTGTAGCAAATCTTTTTTTACCAAGAGTCAGACTTTCAGCTAAAAATTCTCAAAGAACACTAATAATTTAGCAAAACAATGAAAATAACCTCCAACAATCATACAAATTACGAACAACTTATTGACAGTGACAAATTCTCCTTCTTTCTAATTTGTGTTTGACAGTACAGACTATTTAGAAAATTAAGTTTGACAGTGTTTGGTGTCGTCACGTTTCGTTCCGCCAATAGCGTTGCGTTTCGGAAATTTGCGAGGGAATTTGAAAAAGACAACTTTTAAATCATTAATTCTCAATGGAAATATGTTAAATTGAAAAAATATACATATATATATATATATTCGAAAATATATATATATATATTCGAAAATATATATATATATATATTTTATATATATATACACATTTTTTTTTCGTGCGTTTCTGAATCACATGCATATTGTCTATTATTTTTTTACCCGACTGCGGCAAAGCCCAAAAGGAGTGTTATGTGTTTGACCTGTATGTAAGTCCGGGCTCTATGTTCCTTCGTAACGTAACTACTAACCGATTTTAATAAATTATACGTAGTTATTTTTCTTATCGGACTAAAATGACGGATTTTGTGCGTCAAATTGCGCGGCATGAAATATCTTTTCTTTTCAAAACCCAAAAGTGTTTCCCAATCGGGCGCATTTTTGAATTGATCGTATGCGAAGGATTTGCAACGAGTGGTCTGAACCACTCGTAATTTTGACATTTGTAGCGTACAAATTACTTGTCGCTCACACGACGACGTTTTCTAAAATACGATGCACAATGCGTCGGAATCGGAACACGAGTGGTGAATTGGAAAACTACACGTTTTGTGTTTCGCTGAGTCCCTAAATGAAAAATAGCACGCCAGTTCCGTATCACGCTGCTTTTTTTATTTTTGTTGAAATGTTTAGAAAACCTTAAAAAATTTTTTTTTATTAATTGTATTATGGACTTACCATATATTTTCCTGAGCTACTGATGCTATACTAGCTATTATATTAGATGATTATTGTGATGATACATGATTAAGTCACGATTACCAATATTTTTTCCTATCTATAGTTATGTATAGTGTGATGATTGGTGCCTTTCTTTTTTTGAAGCACGTCGATGAATCTTGTAAAAATTAAAGCGGAAAAAGTTATTACAAACAAAAAATGTAATTTATATTATAACAGTGTGTTAACAGTCCAAATCGACTTATATGACTTCAAACTTGAAAAAAAAAACTTCATTCTAGGTATACATAACTATAGATGGGAAAAAAATATTTGAAATTGTGACTTAATCATGTATCATTACAATAATCATCTAATATAATAGCTAGTATAGCACCAATAGCTCAGGAAAATATATGGTAAGTCCATAATTCAATTAATTAAAAATATTTTTTCTTCATTTTTGATAGCCGATATAACTCCATCCCGACTGAGTTTACAAATATCATCCCTTAATGAATATTGCTTCTTGTATTTTTTTGTAGAAGCATACACAAACAGTTAACCGCCGCGCTAAAAAAAAGGCACCATTCATCCATACAAAATGGCCATTGTCTTTTATGATATTTTCTGCGTAACACAATTATACTTATCGCTAACACGACGGTTTCAAAAATACGATGCAATGCGTCGAGCGTTGCCAGGCGTCCGGATAAAGCCGGACATAGTTAGGCTTTTTAATTGCGTGTCCGGCCAAAGTAAACGGTGTCCAGCTTTTGTTAGGCTTTTTATATTTTGGAAACGAGCGAGCGCCGAGCGTGGCCGAGCGCAGGCGAGTCGACTGTCGGTCACTCCCAAATCGTAATAATCACAAAAACTTGATTTTATATATAATTTTGTCGTACAGTGTTGGGAAATGTACAATATTTATTGGATCGGACGCGCTAACAGTCCTATTTGCACCCCCCCCCCCCCCCTGTCGCTAAAATAAAGTAGCCATGGGGCGGCAAAATTCTAGATTATTCCCAATCTTGCGTCCGGCCTTTTTACCCAAATGTCCGGCCAAACTGGCTGAACTGTCCGGCTATTTGGTTTGGCGATCTGGCAACCCTAAATGCATCGGAACGCGAGTTGTAAGTTGGAAAACTACTCGTTTTGTGCATAAACATAGTATCTCTAGACGCTTCATAAAAAATAGCAGCAGAATAACTATATCTGCTCTACTCGCACTAATTTGTCCGGCTCATATGAACGAAGCGAGATAGCGCTAGAGTGCATCGCCATCTTGAAATGCCGCGCGCCGTCAGCCGACCGGTTGAAGTACTCACGTTGCCAGCTGGACGTATGCGAGTCAATTGTGTTTTTAACAAAAATTTATAAATCAAGTTGTTTTATCGTTACTGTTTGTGTGGAAACAAGTGCTAAGATGCCTATCCTGTGTTCTGCTCTCGGTTGTTTTAGCCAACAAGGTATTTTGAGCGGAACAGGACAAAAAATATCCTTCCATCGGTAAGTCGTATTAAATACATTCGAGGAAGAAAATGATATTAAGGCTTAATTCGAGTAAACCAGCATGTTGACTTGTAGTTGTATTCGTTGGTAATTGGCGTAACAAAGTTTCGAATTCATTATTAGTAAAATGAACTCATTTTTATGTTTGTATTCATTGACTGTACCATTTTTGACAACTGAAATACCCTTGAAATTTTATCGTAGTGCTGCACCTAAATAGGTTGCTATCGATAAGTTTATAGGTACTTATTTCCCCATTCTGTGACTAATTTAATGAACGATATAACTATTTTATAATACATAAGTATTCTATTTTAGGTGTACCACATTAGGTATATTGTATTTTGTTTTTATTGCAGATTCCCAAAGGATAAAATTTTGAAAGAAAAATGGGTCAGGAATATCAGACGTGGAGAATGGACTCCTTCTAAATATTCAAGATTGTGTTCACTGCATTTTGAACCCACTTGCTATCGTGAAGGATCAGATCAAAAACTGTTACATTCATATGCATATGTCGCACATTTAGATCTTTTTCATAGGCAGGCATTATTACTTAACCATTTAAACATTCCTTTGTTATTTGGATTAGATTAAATTGTGAACGAAGTCACGTGACAGCTGCTTTGTGAGTCGATTGGAGTTCATGCTGACGATATGTACAATGACAACCGACTTACCCGATGATTCATAAGAAACCCGACTACTCTGCGTGACCGTTCAAATTTAATCGCAATTCAAAGTTTACAGTGATATACATATTTACATAATTACTTCTATGTGTTTTTATACTTTTATGAACGTCTTTTTGTTATATTCTGTTTTTATATATTTTTTTCGTCTTATATGTGACAGATAAAAACGTCGGATGTAAGATAACACTGCTGTGGTAACATATTAATCTTCATCGCCGTATTTAATTAAGATTCTGACTATTTTTTTCAGATCATAACTACTTACGAAACTTTAATTTTGATTTAAAGTGCATTTAGTAAGTATTAGAAAATAGTAGCGTGTAATAGTTTTAATAAATACTCTTCTCTCACTCGCGAAGTTGGTGTTTGTAAAAAACATTTTTGGCAATAAATACAAGTATGAGAAATTCGAGGTGTTTTTTGACAACTAAAGACAAACAAAAAGAACAAGTTTTTAACAACTAGGACCCATTTCCTTTGGGTTTCCCATAACAAACACCAACTTCGCGAGTGAGAGAAGAGTATTGTCTGCCATTAATTGTCATTATCAATAAATTGCAAATCCCATCATCCCTGCTCTGCCCATCACTAATAGTATACATTAAAATAAACAAATTTGTATAGCACAAATGGCGACATGAGGGTTTTAAGTAGTAAGTGTTGCAGTATATCGAACTCTGTCACTCTTATAACATTTCTTATTTGTAAAAAAGAAAAGGCTATAGTGTTTTCCGTTCATTTTTTAAGTTTCCTCTATACATTATTGCTCTGTGGTTTTGTGTTTCGCTGAGTCCCTAAATGAAAAATAGCATTCCTGTACTAGGTACTTATTATCAACGTCTACCTACTGCCTTTGCAGTAACTGTCACTGTCACAGTAAACTAGTTGAATCTATCATGTTAATGTCACACTGTCAAAATCACATTTCTTTCACGTGTTTCGTATGTAAATAGTGCACGCGGCCGGCTATATATTTAATTTTTAACTAATTACGTTCTAATATGATTGAAATAATCGTGGAATTAAGATGAATTCACTCAAAGATGCAGTGCTGCAAATAAGCGGTGATACGAACGATTCAGACTTGAAGAAAACTTGCGACGATGTTGGGGTTAGTAAACTTTTCTTTCATTCTTCTTTGTTTGATAAAATAAAATAATTATTTTCTTAGTCTTTATGTTTTTTTGTGCCTCAACTTATAACACACAACGAGGGTTAGGATAGCTTAAGTTTCGGTGTCTAATCATAAAGAATAACTAGGTAGCTTATGGAGAACCAGTTTCATAACTACCTAATTTGAAAATGTACAATATGCATCGGCGCTCGGCTCTGCCTACGCGCGCGCATGTAACTATCATAGAAGTAAAGTCTTTATGAACAAATCTAAATATATATAACTCAAAGGTGACTGACTGACTAACTGACATAGTGATCTATCAACGCACAGCCCAAACCACTGGACGGATCGGGCTGAAATTTGGCATGCAGGTAGATATTATGACGTAGGCATCAGCTAAGAAAGGATTCTGATAAATTCCACCCCTAAGGGGATAAAATAGGTGATGAAAGTTTGTATAAAAAGTAAAGCCGCAAGAACTATACTTCTTAACAGGAGCGAAGTCGCGGGCAAAAGCTAGTGCTTTATAAATCTTTTAGTTATGTTAAGATAATGAAAATGTAGTTTCAGGTTTTCAATGTAAGTTATCTTAAGTAGAAAGTTAGGTAGTGAGGTAGTTATGAAGTTATGACAAAAACAAGAAAATATTATTCTCTTATACTAACTAAGTAGGGTAAGTTAGCCGGATAGCGACCAGTTAGCTGAGTTACTCACTTCAGATAAGTAAAAGAAAATGTTACGTACACGCGACATATATAATGTTAGTGTTAATTAGTACCAAGTATAGTCTAGTTTAGATATAAAACATAAAATACAATACTTTTACCCATTAAATATTTTAAAAGCTGAAAAAGTGAAAAAATTGCCTTTTCGCCGGTTAGCGACCACTTTTTCAGTTTACGTCCACCAGTGAGCTGGTTTGCAACCACTATTTTAATATTAAAAATATGGCAATAAAACATTTATAATTGATTTAAAATAAATGTTTAATTTTACCTTTAAATAAAGAATATTTTTTAAATACCTAGTAATTGTTCAAAAACATATTGGCAATTTTTTACAAATTTTTATCCATCCATCCATATTCCAGGTTATAAAATCACATGTGGTCGCATACCCAATAACTTAAATACTTATTTCGGTTTGCGGCCGTTGTCTCTCATACTAAATTACGGTGGGCGTAAACCAACGTCTTTATTTCAATTGTGTCGGTTAACGGCCGCCTACTTAGCATCAATGTATGTAGGCAAATTAAATAAAGTTCCTTCAAAACTGGTGGTCACTTACTATAGAATTGCATCTTTAAACTATAACAATGCTAAACCCTAAGGCGATTATCACACTGCCACGCATCACGCTGCATGTTGCGTTTTCTGGATGCGTTTTCTTTGTGTTGGACTGTGCGTGTTTTCTATACAAACGAAGGTACTTACAAGCAACGTTAGAACACGCATTCACGCGCTACGCTGCGTGGTACAGGGCAATGTGAAAATCGCCTAAATTGTTACAGTCCTATATGAACCATTACGATCAGAATAAGCAAAACAAAATAATGTCTTATTCGTCGGATTGCGACCATGTGGCCGCAATCCAATATTTTTGCAAATATGCACTTCGGTTTACCGACCACTGGATTTTATTTTAAAATCAAGTATAAAAATAGCAAAATACTACTAAATTAATATAAAAACTTAAGGGTTGTACTAATAAAACATCTTATTGTGTATAAAAAATTAAATAACTAATGAAACTTACCATTTAGCGCCAAGCGTCGTGCTATTTTTTTTTAACTTACTGCTCAAATACACACCGCTGAATCATCACGCGAATTGAGTAGGTAATTTTTCTTTCTTGTGCTAGGGTAAACCATTTGTTTCAAAGTGTGTAAATTCATATTAATTAATCATTTGAGAAACGCGTAAGATTTATTTTTTATTTGTGTTATCTCTAGAAATTATATTATCTTGATTTTAAGACACTAAGTCCGTCAAGTGATCGCCAACCGAAGGGTGGTCGCTAACGGGCTAAGCGACCCTTTGGTATGGATGGACATGGATATGGACTTTGTTTTATCATTTTGTTACACTAATTAAATTATTTCTTTTTGCAGAAAAAATTCAGTGATAATTCAATAGAAAAGCAAAAAGCTATTCAGCTGTTATCAGAACACATTCTTAAGGTTGATAATGCAACACTTTTCAAGAAGTATGCATCCAGTATCTTATTGGCACTGGTTTCCTCAAAAGTTCCCTTGAAACCTGTCTTTTCTACATTGAACTATGACACTTGCAATGACACGGAGAAGACTAATCATTTGGAATACTCTGTGGTGTTAGCAGCATTAAGCGACCATCCTGATGTGTTGCAGTAAGTTATTTCTCAAATTTTTGAACATTCATACCTTACAAGAATTTTTTTGCCTTCCTGGTACAGCCTCTCTCTCTGTCTCTCATCTCAGTGTCTTCCCAGTTGCATCCTCAGCCATAATGCTGAGAAGCCCAGGGTCCGCTATGTTCTTCCTGGAACGGCCTGTATGCATAATAATAAAAATTAAATAGATATATCTGAAAAAGCATACATCAGTCCATTTACAAACTAAGCTTAAAAGTTCTTAGAACAAGGGAATCAATCAAGAATCAAATATATTATATTCAGTTATTAGACCTTTGCAGGCACTTTTACACACCAATATTAGTTGGAAACCCTCTTCATTTAAGCTTAACTCGCACCTTGATGAGTTAGCGTCTACTAAACACACTGTGCCAAAGTTGTGAGGCTGAAGTGCCGCACCAAATTTATTTATTCGAGAAAAACGCATGTAAGTGCGGCATAGTGTGTTGCTAGTTTTTGCATTGCAGGCGTAATTTCGCCGAAGTTCGGTCGCGCTACTTTGGCATAGTATGTTTTGAGTTTTGATACTGATAATTAATTATTAAAAATTATGTTAAATCTATAATGTTCAAATTTGCTACAGATATGCCCTGAAATATTTTGCGATCAATCCAATACCACCGTTTGAGGTATTTTTCCACCATGAAGACTCCTACAATGTTGCTCCGAAAAAAAGAAGGCTCCATGACTACCGAAACAAGATCACAGATGAACAAATAGTGAAATGTTGTTACACACTGCTTAGTAAATTGCCCAATGAGCTCTCTTCGAAATGGGATTGGGCGAAATTTATTAGTAACTTTACTAGTAATCAGAAAGCACAAATTAGATGGTAAGCTTTTTTTTTATTGATATAAATATTTCCACCAGTATGAACTTTATCATCATCATTATCCTCATGATCTCCAAGTATTCCCATGAATGTCGTAGAAGGCGACTTAGAGAATACAAGCTAAACAAAGCTTATAAACATCAATGAGACCTCTCCAACCCGTCTGGCTAGCGTGGAGAGTGTAGGCCAAATCATCTGGCTGCTCCGGCAAAGTATGGCTCCGGTAGGTAGTACTGAGAGGGTTGTGCTCATGCAGTACAAACTTGACTCTACATTTTGACAACATTTTCTGTTTCCAAGAATGAAACAAGATATTAAATAAAAGATTTTTGAGCCGGAGATACATTTACATTACAATCTATAATTTTGCATTTGGTTAGTTTACTTACGTAAGTTTACTTACAATGATATTTTTGAAATATCCGACTGCTGGACATACTTTAAAGTCAAAGGCAACCAAATAAAATAAAATACAGGGTGATTTTGAACCTCATAGTTATATTCAAGGAAAGTACTCTAATAGCAAAATAAAAAATACATATTCTGTCCTATGTATCTTGTCTGGTTTCATAATAATAACCAAAGATACTAGCCGACAAATGCATAGCAAAAATTTCCGCCAGCCAGTGAGCGGCTGTTATCATCCCCGCTCACCAAAAAGCCGGTGAGCGGCCAGGGCAACGGTTGCGCGTATAGTAAAGTTGGTAGTTTGGCCATTATTAGAAATTCTGGAGAAAAAAGTTGACAAAAATAAGTATTTTTCTTACTGTTTTGTGTGCTTTGATTCTGTTTTTAATATTTCAATATAGCTAGGGGGTGCAAAATCAACCTGTATTGGTATATTATAAATGTAGGTATTTTGGCATATATTTACAGATATATGTGTTGTTAACCCGTGTGGTTCTGGGTTAGAATAGGATCACTCCATCTCTTCCTGTAGATGTCGTATGAGGCGACTAAAGGACTAAGCACAAACATCTCGTACTACAATTGCATTCCCAAAGAGGGTTGATGTCAGGCAGGCGGCCGGTTGTAAAACTATTGCCAAATCATTAAAACTGTTCCGGCTCATCTCCATTTTGCAAGGTCATTGGCATCCTTGGGTGACAATTGACAATATTGACATGCATGTTATATTTGGAGAAGAAAAAACGCTTAAGCGCACCCTTGGCTCCGAAGCAGCACAGCTGAGGATGCAACCGGGAACGTGCTTAGACGAAGAAGATATATTTATATGTGTTTTTAGGATGGTAAAAGAATGCATGGTGATCCTAACAAATATGACAGAAACACAATCCAAAAAACTGTCGGACATTCTAAACATACCACTAGAAGAATCTCTGGACTGTATGACTACAAAATCAGATGAAGTATACGGAATTCAAGAAATCATTCCGGACGACAATTTAAATTCAAACAATGTGGTGAACATTGATGGTATAATGCTACCTATACACAACAAGGATGATGTGCAGAGTGGTAAACTGGTGCCTGTCAAATCTACTGTCAATAATTTGAGAAGTTTAGCTCTGGCTGTTGCATCAGGTAAAACTAACTTTTATATGTTTACCCAGAGATATTAAGTACTTTTTAGGGTTCCGTACAAAAAATTAAAAACGGAACCCTTATAGGATCACTCGTGCGTCTGTCTGTCCGTCCGTCTGTCAAAGCCCATTTGCTCCGAACTACTGGACCGAATCAGGTGAAATTTGGTAGGATGGTGGACCCAAACACATATGTGCAAAGTAAATAAATATTTTTTTAAGATAAGGGTCATTTTTGGGGGTAAATGAGGCAAACAAACCTGCAAACCTTACTGTGTCATATATCAAATGAAAGGGCTCGTTATGAGGATCTCAAATATATTTTTGTTATAATTATAAAATAAATAGTTTTGATTTTATTCATGAACGAAGACGGAAATTGACCATTGGGCCCCCTGATCTCCGAAACTACTGAGCCTAAAATTTTGAAAAAAATACGAAATATTGTTCATTGCTTGTAGATTACAGGAAAACCTATAAGAATTCAATCAATTGTACGGAACCCTCTCCACGCGAGTTTAACTCGCACTTGGCTGGTTTTATTTGCTCTTTGTGTTAGGTAGGTATAATACACCAGTGGTAAGGGAATTATTTCTAATGAGATCATTAGAAATAATTCCCTTGAAAACAAAAAAGCTTTATTTATCCCTAGAAATTATCAAACTTCATCAGCTAGACAAAATGCATGGTAAATTAATAATTTTAATGGCACTCAGTCACTCTTTTTTTTCGACTTTCAGTAATTATTTTTACAGAAAGTAGATCAAAATCTTGGACTGAATTTTGCTGATGATTCAACAGTATAAACCAGGTGACTTTTGAACCACCAGAGGCGAATTGAAATGAGTATTTCACGTCTTTCAAATATATTTCAAATGAGTGCAACTGTCATTCGGGTAGCCCCTTAATTTCTAAGTTAATCTCTCGAATACTTAGTATATAGGTAGGGTACTTACTTATCTTGAATTTCAATGGTCATGTTACAGGAAAAGCTCTCTGTCTCATGGGACCAGTAGGTTCAGGCAAGACATCCCTAGTGGAACATTTGGCAGCTATAACCGGCCGAAAAGGGACGGCTTTTAAGAAAGTGCAGTTGGGAGACCAGACCGACTCCCGCATGTTGCTGGGTTCACATCAGTGTACAGATGTACCAGGGGAGTTTGCATGGCGCCCAGGAGTGTTGACCGAGGTAAGGATTCATTTTATACATATACTTTTGATCAGACCTATGTCCAGCTGTGGACTTCCTGTAGCTTATATGATGATCGTCTTTATCGTCGTTATAGTATTTTGCGTGCCAACGCGGTCTTACACGATTTACGTTGTTGTAGCAATACCTTAATGTAGAATTATCTACTGCCATCCACTCATGAAGTCAGTCATTTCGCAAACTTTAGCTTGGTGCACTCCTGAGGTTGCGCTCTTCCGGGACCCATAGCCCTGCTGCATGCTATTGTGCTTGGTCTTACTCTATATGTATATAAAATTTAAAAAAACCATTATCCGATTTTCCCTGGCTGGAATTGAACCCAGATTCCTACCACCTATATGCAGATGATCTACAAATTTACACGCGATCTTCCTTTGAGAACCTTTCTTCTGCGATTCATTGTATCAATAATGACCTTCATCGCATATCTGTCTGGAGCAAAAATCATGGACTCGCTGTAAACCCTAGTAAAACTCAGGCGATCATTATAGGAAGTTCGTGGTTCTACAGTAGAATTGACTTTGAGGTAATACCTAAAGTTGTATTTGATGGGGTTATAATCGAATATAGCAAATCCGTAAAAAATCTTGGCGTGTACTTCGATAACACTCTTTCTTGGCGCACTCAGATCTCCGAAGTCAGCAGGAAGATGTTTGCAGCTGCAAGCTCCTTAAGAAAGTTAAATAAATTTCTGCCAATAGATACCAAGATTGCGCTTGCTCACTCCTTATTGCTCCCTATCCTTGACTATGCTGACACTTGTTATCTAGATATTACCGTGGAGCAATTGGACAAGCTTGAACGCCTCCAGAATTTATGTATACGGTTCATATTTGGACTCCGTAAATATGACCACATTTCGCAATTTCGTATTCAACTCAAGTGGCTCCCTATCCGCTTACGTCGTGATTGGCATATCCTTTCTCTCCTATACTCCATTCTTTTTAGTCCCACATATCCTGAGTACCTCAAGGAACGTTTTTTCTTTAGAACCTCTTCAAGGCCACTACGCAGTGCAGATAAACTTCTTCTCAATATTCCAGTCCACTCGACCAATTTCTACAAATATTCTTTTACTGTCTATGCTATTCATCTCTGGAACACTCTACCCCTTTCCATTCGATTCGCCAAAACTTTGGATAAATTTAAAACCCTAACTAAAAATCACTTTTTTACTTCTGTTTAGTTCCTCATCTCTTTCCCCTACTATTTCTTCTATCTTCCTGTTTAAAATCACCATGTACAGATCTGTTTACATCATTGTGATATTTATTTATTTGTATGTATGTAATAAATTACTTATTATATATATATATATATATATTCATTTATTTATATAAATATATCTTTTTTTTTTATAATATATATTTTGTATAAGTATTTTAATATCTATTGGTTATTTATAATTTATATTTTGAATTTAACTGCGCCACCTGTTATCTTACTCATATACTTCGCACTCCTTCTCTTTATGGTTGCCTGTAAGAGATTGCTTCGGCGATAAGGCCGCCTCTTGTACCTTATTTATTTATAAGTTCCGTAAACTTTGTAATTTTTTATTGTTTTTTATTTGGTGCAATAAAGATGTTTGTATTGTATTGTATTGTATTGTATTCTCCGAGAGTATTAGTGTTATGTTATAACCAGTGATCGGAACCTTGAATGCTCGGAAGAAATTCGCTAAAAATATTTGTGTATTGTTAAAAGTAATAAAATAAAATCGGTTTTATATCTGGAGCGTTTTCATTATTTTCTGTTGCACTTTTTAAGATAACCCTATATTTATATTATTAAGTCTCTACTGTGTAAATCCACACACTGAATTAATAAATTAACGGATTTTTAAAATAAACACTATTTCACACATTTTTAATAATATTAAATATTTTTCCCGAGAATTCCCGGGCCGAGATTGTCATATCCATATTAGTGATATCGTCCCAAATAGCCCCCAGATTCTGATCATTGGTTATAACCATTACCCAATTGCTTTAGGTGTGTAACGATGATGCTGCATGCCACCTGCATGCTGCATTTCCAATATTATAATTTTTTGTTTTAGGCAGTTCAAAATGGCCACTGGCTGTTATTAGAAGATATAGACTGTGCTGCGCTGGATGTGGCATCTACTTTGAGCTCGCTCCTAGAAAGGAACACCCTCTGTGTCCCTGGCTACAGAGATGCCTTGCCTGTCACGCCTGGTTTCCAACTGTTTGTCACTCAAAGGTAGGTCATATAGGGACAGATCAGGGAAAAAAGGATAGAATGTAATGAAAAAAACTGACATGCTTTGCTGACTCCGCATAATGGTGGGGTGGGATAAGGATAAGGCAGGAGAGAAGGCACATAATTAAGATTTTTCAAACCGTTTAATGATTCCTTTTCCATCTTTTCGCCCACCATTACGCTAAAATTGAACTTTGAATGCGGCCCTAGGCTCTGTCTATTGAGCCGTAAGATCCAAAATGCTCTGTCTGCCCCTTTAGGAATAAAGACGTGATAGTATGTACATATGTATGTGTTTAAAGAGTAAAGTGTCTATATTGTATCTTGTAGAGAATAAAGTTTGTAAGGTCTATTGGCCTATCTTAACAATGGACAAAATAGGTTATTAAATAACTAGCTGTGCCCGCGACTTCGTTCGCGTGGCTGTCGGAACGTAATGTTATATAGCCTAAAGCCTTCCTCTATAAATGGACTACCCAACAAAAAAAGAATTTTTCAAATCGGACCATTAGTTCCTGAGATTAGCGCGTTTAAACAAACAAACAAACAAACTCTTCCGCTTTATAATATTAGTATAGATTAAATAAACGGGCAAGTGCGAGTTGGACTCGTACATGAAGGGTTCCGTACCACCGTACAATGTTTTAAAACGTTTCTTGTATAACGACCCCCTTTAATTTTCAACTTTATCTTATTTTTAGTATTTGTTGTTATAGTGGTCATAGTAATTCATAATTAGTTAAAATTTCAAGTATCTAGTTAATGCCATTATAAAGATCGAGTTAAAATCGGTGAAAAAAACATTTTCTTGTATGGCGACCCCCTTTAATTTTTAACTTATTTTTATTTTTAGTATTTGTTGTTATAGCGGCCATAGTAATACATAATCGGTGAAAATTTCAAGTGTTTAGCACTATTACGGTTCAAGAGATAGAGTCTTGTGACAGACGGACAGACAGACAGACGGACAGACAGCGGAGTCTCAGTAATAGGGTCCCGTTTGCACCCTTTGGGTACGGAACCCTAAAAAGGCCTATTTTTATAAAATGAATTGCTTCTACCAATACAAGACGTTTTCTTTTCAGAACTATAATGACAAACTACGGTTTCCAGAAGAAAATGTCCAACTCAAGCACACTTTTACAGAAACATCTAACGCAAATAAACGTTGAACCTTTATCCAGATCAGAGCTAGTAGAAATCATACAGATCCAGTACCCCAGTCTTGCCACCATCAGCTCTAAGATGATAGAAGTGTTCATGATGTTCTCCGTTGGCAGCCATGACACTTCTCTACAGACCACCGAAAATATTGATACTGATAAAGGAAGTAACATAAAAGTAATACGAGGTTCGAGATTAATATCCACTAGGGATTTAATCAAATGGTGCTCAAGATCAGTCGTCGGTTTCGACGTTTCCAGCCCTGAATCAGCTACAAAAGTACTTCAAGATGCGTTTGATATATTCACGTGCTCGGTTGCATCGCCTGATCATAGACTAGAATTAGCCAAAAAGGTCGGAGTGAGATTAAGTATAGTGGAAACCAAAACCGAATTCTATTTCAAGCATTACAAACCTAATGTGTCATTAACTCCTGTGGCCTTAGAAGTTGGAAGAGCAAAAGTGCATAGAGTAGAAAAGACATTAGAATCAGTTGATTTTGATAATAGACAAGTCGTTTTTTCTTTTACGCGACAAACGACATGCTTGTTAGAAAGAATTGCCTGTTGTGTGACGTCAAATGAACCAGTCCTTTTGGTGGGAGAAACCGGAACTGGTAAAACGTCTTCTGTCCAATATTTGGCCAAACAGACTGGCCACAAGTTAATAGTCATCAATATGAACCAGCAATCCGACTCAGCCGATTTACTCGGCGGTTACAAACCTGTCGATATGAAATACGTCATTAGACCAATAAGAAATGAGTTTGAGGTTTTATTCAGAAGTTTTTATAATGTGGAAAAGAATAAAAAATTCTTAAACCACATTCAAACGTGCTACGACAATGAAGATTGGATAGCATTAGTGACTTTGATGAAGCAGAGTCATAAAGCAGCTTTGAATAGGTTGAAGGAGAGGAAAGATGATAAATTAAAAATATGGTTGTCTTTTGGTTATAAGCTTATGAAATTAGAACAGCAAATTCGGTCGGATGCAAGACTCACATTTGCGTTCATAGAAGGTTCTCTAGTCAAGGCTATGCAGGAAGGACATTGGGTGTTATTGGACGAAATAAACTTAGCATCAGCGGAGATTTTGGAGTGTCTCGCTGGGTTATTAGAAGACAAGAATGATACGATAGATTTATTAGAAAAGGGAGATAAAGTTCCTATCAAAAGGCACCCAGACTTTACACTGTTTGCGTGCATGAATCCTGCTACAGATGTTGGGAAAAAAGATTTGCCAGTTGGTCTGAGGAATCGTTTCACTGAGTTCTTTATAGATGAACTGACGGAAAGAAATGACTTGATGTTGTTGATTGGCGATTATTTGTACCATATGAATCTAAGTGGTGTCGTGTTGGAGTCAATTTACAGCTTTTATGCGAGTGTCAGAAAGGAGGCGAAACTGAATTTAGTGGACGGCGCAGGTAATTTTCCTATATCACATTTAATTAATTAAATTATACTGTGTAAATTAGTTTATTTCGGCGTTTCTTGCTTCTCAGCAGTGGTCGTTTCGAAACGCTAGCTAGCAGAAAAAAAAATTGGCATTTCCATACAAAAGTGTTAAGCCGCCCTGGCAATTTGTATAGGAATGTTGATTTTTTTTTGCTTTTGACGATATTTAATATCATTATGCTATAATGATCTAGTATAGCCCGTGGCTCGATTTATTACGCACATTTTAATTATACGATGTATACAAGTTGCCTTTAAATGAAGTACAAATATTTTAAGGGATGATTCAGTCCGTCATTTTAAGCAACTTTTCCCAATAATCACTTCCCATAGTAACTAGATCACGTGACTACTTCGATATGTATGAGAACATAAAAAAATCAAAAATATTGTATACGTATTTTTTCTTTTCTCTGAGAAACAAAAATTGAGGAAGATACAGCGTATTTAAAATTCGCATGATGTCACAGCTAAGTACGATTTTTATATAGCAATGACGTCACAAGCCCCCACTAGAACTAAGACGCCCTGTGTGTTTGTGAATTTTTACTTTTTTAAAAACGGAAAAATATGAGTCGAATATTTTTTGGATAATCTACAAGACGGACTAATTATAATAATACTTTTTTGACCCTATCGTCACCCCTATGGGCAATAGGGGTTTAAGTGATTAACTATGTTCACAGGTAACGCGCCCCACTACTCGCTGCGCACGCTTTGCCGCGCGTTGACCGCCGCCGCTAAAGCCAAGTGCGGCACGGTCGCGCGCTCCCTCTACGAGGCTTTCTGCTTGTCCTTCCTCACACAACTGGACAGTCGCTCTCATCCTGTCGTAGAAGCCATGATTGCCAAGTACGTTATCTATTTACTATTGATGACGTTAAATTAATCTCTTGCTGCATTTTGGACTTAAAAATCTCCTTGTTAGGACTCAAAATGAAAATAACATTATTCGCCTGCGATAAACAAGTTTAAGCAAAACTAAATTGTTTTGGTTTAAAGTTTCCTTTGTTTTTGATTCATGTTAATATGTGACTTTATCTTAGGGCCGTGCTTGGGAAGAAGAACATCAAATCTGTACTCAATCAGCTCATACCAGAGCCGCAAATTCCAGGCCAAAATTATCTAGTATTCGAGGGACATTGGATTCCTCAAGGAAAACTAGAAATCGCAATACCAGAGGGGTACATTTTAACACCAACTGTTAAAAAGAACCTTCGAGACATAGCCAGAATCATTTCACTGGGACGACTTCCAATTCTACTACAAGGTGACACCTCTGTAGGAAAAACGTCTCTAATAACATATATAGCCAAAGCATCAGGGAATTATTGCGTACGCATAAACAATCACGAACATACCGACCTACAGGAATACATAGGGTCTTACGCTACAGACGCAAGCGGCCGTTTGGTTTTCAAAGAAGGCGTTTTGGTTGAAGCCATGAGAAAAGGATACTGGATTATTCTTGACGAACTAAACCTAGCGCCGAGTGACGTTTTGGAAGCCCTAAATCGCGTGCTAGATGACAATCGAGAACTCTTTATCCCAGAAACACAACAAGTAATCAGAGCAGACCCTAACTTCATGCTATTCGCGACTCAAAATCCACCTGGTCTATATGGAGGCCGCAAGATGCTCTCAAGAGCTTTCAGGAATAGGTTTGTTGAACTTCATTTCGATGAAATACCGAGGGCTGAATTGGAGATCATTTTGCACCAGAGATGTCATGTACCTCCGGCTTATAGTAAAAAGATGATTGCTGTGATGGCAGAGTTGCAAGTAAGGAGACGAGGATCGGCTGCTGTGCAAGGGAAAGATGGCTTCATTACGCTGAGAGACTTATTCCGATGGGGACAAAGATACAAGCACGCGTCGAAAGAAATATTGACGGACGATAAATTTTATGACTGGGATCAGCATATAGCTGATGAAGGATACCTAATATTAGCAGGAAAAGTTAGACAAACTGACGAACGAAGCATCATAGAAGAGGTCTTAGAGAAACACATAAAGAGGAAAGTAAATCCTGATAACTTGTTTACACTTCATCAAAGAACGTCGCCGGTGACAAAGTCTATATTGGAAACGATATTGAATAATCAGTTACAAGAATTCTCACACGTCGTTTGGACTTACAATATGAGGCGATTAGCTGTGCTCATAGCTAAAGCATTTGCGTTTGACGAGCCTGTACTTTTAGTTGGCGAAACGGGCTGCGGTAAGACCACGATATGTCAAGTCCTTGCAGCTCTTACTCGACGAAAACTTCTCTCAGTCAACTGTCATATGCATACAGAAAGTTCAGATTTCCTCGGAGGACTCAGACCAGTACGTCAATACAAAAATGATGGAAGGTTATTCGAATGGGTTGATGGGCCGCTAATAAAAGCTATGGAAGGTGGTGATATGTTCTTAGCTGATGAGATTTCCTTAGCCGATGACAGCGTTTTGGAAAGACTTAACTCTTTACTAGAACCTGAAAGACAGTTGGTTTTATCAGAAAGAAGTACAAAAGATGACTCAGAAATTGTCGTCATCACTGCTCATAAAAACTTCCACATAATCGGAACTATGAATCCTGGGGGTGATTTTGGTAAGAAAGAACTGTCACCAGCACTTAGGAATAGATTTACTGAGATATGGTGTGACAGTGTGACGTCCAGAGAAGATTTGTTGAAGGTATTAGAAAAGAGTGTCAGCAGAGGGATCTCTCTTGGTAACCAAGAAGATGGTAGTTCAGGAATTGGAAATTGTATATTGGACTTCACTGATTGGCTAAAACATTCTGAAGTGACTAATAAGTTCCCGTTCAGTATACGTGATTTGCTTTCGTGGGTGCATTTCATCAATGCGACAGTGAAAAAAGGTCTTTTGGATACTCCCGAAGCGTACGTACACGGCGCATGTATGACGTTCTTAGATTGTTTTGGAACTGCTTTAACTGGGCATATAGATACTAAAACATTAGTGGTGCTACGTCGAACAGCTGTTGATGTTTTGCTTAAGCAGATAGAGACGATTGGAAACGAGTATATGGATAATTTAAGAGAAATGCTAAGTAATAGAAAAGCAGTGTTTACAGCAGAATCTGATGGAACGAAATTTGGAATGAAACCGTTTTATATAGTCGTTGGGAACCACAGACACGTTTCGGAACAGCAATTTACATTCACGGCTCCTACGACTGGATCGAATACTTTGAGGTTACTCCGTGGTCTGCAGCTGAACAAGGCTATTCTCTTGGAAGGCAACCCTGGCGTTGGAAAAACCAGCTTGGTGACAGCTTTAGCTAAATCTTCGGGACACAGAGTCGTCCGTATTAATCTCAGCGACCAAACGGTAAGTGGTATTTATTTTGGCTAGCGTTTTACATATAAAAAAAAAACAATCAAGACAGCGTTGGTGACAAAAGATACACCAATATGAAATAAGACTCCATATTTGTACACAACACTCTGTGTATGTAACTAAAATTGCAAGTGTTTCTAATGTAATAAGGAATTAAATTAGGATAGCAGGAAATTACTCCTGTGACATACCCATATCTGCTTCTTGTATTTGTCTAAGCTTTGTCTTTCGCGTCCGTTTATGATTATTATCATACGATTTATGTTCACATGTTTGTCTTTCAGGACATCACAGACTTATTCGGCACAGACTTACCTACCGAAGATGGCTCATTTACTTTCAAAGAAGGTGCATTTTTAAACGCCTTACAAAATGGCGACTGGATTTTACTCGACGAATTAAATTTAGCACCTCAACCAGTCTTAGAAGGCTTGAACGCTTGTCTTGACCATCGTGGAGAAGTCTTTATTCCAGAGTTAGGAAAGTCATTTAAAGTTAAAGAGCAAACGAGGTTATTTGCGTGTCAGAATCCGTTGAAACAAGGCGGTGCAAGAAGAGGACTCCCTATATCATTCCTAAACAGATTTACCCAAGTTTATATCGATACATTGACCAAAGATGACCTGATATACATCGTAGAGGCTCAGTACTCGAATCTGCCTAAACAAATATTACACAGAATTGTAGAATTCAACTGCAAAGTTGCGCATGAGATTTCGGAAGTCCAGTCTTGGGGCCATAGAGGAGGGCCTTGGGAAATGAACTTGAGAGACATACAAAGATGGTGCGAAGCGCTCATTGATGACCAAAAGACGGGCAAAGAACTCTGCCCTGGAAAGTACGTAGAAATGCTGTACGTGAACCGTATGAGAACTGCGGAAGATAAAGAGAAGATGATACAAGCTTACAATTTGCTGTTTTGTCCTGATTACCCACGAAGTGATCCGACACCCCAATTCCTTATAAGAAAGCAAGAAGTTGTCATTGGAAATGTTTCTATAAAACGGAACGACGAGAAATCCTTTAAAAATCGACGTTCTATCGAAAACAATTTGCTGATACTGAGGCATCAACTGCCATCGTTGAAAGCGTTGGCGCAGTGTGTCAATATGAATTGGCTTTCAATACTTGTTGGCCCAACTGCTACGGGTAAGAGTAGTATCGTACAAGCTCTCGCGGACTTGACCGGGAATGACCTTCAAGTGGTCCCTGTGACGTCGGCAATGGACGTCTCGGACCTTTTAGGAGGATTCGAACAAGTAGACTTGAATAGGAATTTAGAAAGTTTGTACGATAAAATCGAGACTTTGACGATACAAATTGTACAGTTCCGATGGATCTTGGACAAAGATAATCGATATACAGCGAATAAGTTACTAAGTCAGCTATATCAATATAGATCTTTACAAGCAACTAGCGCAAACGACAATACAAATGTTGGTAATTTCAAGGAAAAGATACAATTTTTGTTAAATCATTGCGAGTCGTTGCTTGAGCGTAAATCATTTAGTAACCCAGCTTATGGTTCAGTTTTAAAAAAGATTCAAGAAGTTACATCTAGCTTGAGGAAACTAGAAACAAAAGTTGGTTTATCATCAATAAACGTTGGCGGAAAATTCGAATGGATAGACTCACTATTAGTCAAAACTATGGTCGAAGGGTCATGGTTATTACTTGACAACGTCAACTTGACTTCTTCTGCAGTTTTGGATAGACTCAATGGTCTGTTAGAGCCAAACGGAGTCTTAAGTATACCAGAGCGAGGGGAAATGAGTGAAATAAAACCACATTCGAATTTTAGAGTTTTCTTTACTATGGATCCGAAGTACGGGGAAATTTCAAGGGCAATGAGGAATAGAGGGGTGGAGATATTTTTGTTGAGGTCTGAAGAGTGGAATGTTAGTTTATTGGACACTATGCCGTATATGGATTTGACTGCTCTTCTGTCGTCGGTTGGCATGCCTCAAGAGTACCACGAGATGTGTATCAAGAGTCATGAGCTGATGGCGTCGTTTGTACAAGGTAAGTTTAATTTGTTTGTTACCTAACAATTAGAGGTACATTTCATTTCTTATAATTTAATAAAATGGTAGTCCTTACTTGTAAATAGAGGGTCAACTAAGAAAGCTAACAGGCTTTAACAAATTTCTAGTCCGAGAAACTTGAGTAAACTATTTTTCGTGTGAGAAACTGTCGAGAAATTTAACTAATTAGATCTAAATGAGTAATGCTTATAAATCTCAATAGAGGGTCAACGAAATGTAACAGCCTTTAACAAATTTCTAGTCCGAGAAACTTGAGTGAACTATTTCTTGTGTGAGAAACTGTTGAGAAATTTAACTAATTAGATCTAAATGAATAATGCTTATAAATCTCAATTAATTATTTGGGGTTTCTAGACTATTATAGAATTTTACGTTTATTGTCAATTTAATTTTTATTGTTTTAGGATTCGATCGTCCAACTGTTACTCATTTATTACAAGCGTCACATTTAACGTGGCAACAGTTAGTACGAGCAATCCCATTCAAAAGAGCAATGGTCAATAGCTTTGCGGACGTCTACATAAAGCCCAGATGCGGCGCAGACTTCGCCTCTAACCTTACTATGTCACTGGCCGAAATTAAAAACGCTATGTTGAAAGCGTTAGAAAAAGAATTAGAACAAATTGAAGACGATGTTCTAAAAACAAATGAAACTAATCACACATTGACAGTGAAGGGCCTTTGCGCAAATTCTGAATTTGAAATCTGTAAGCAAATATTTGATACTTTTATCCAAAGTGGGAATAATAAGTTAGATTTGTTATTTACCCTATTTATAGCACATACAAAGTTTTCGTGCCAAAATATTTATGCTTTGCATAAGCTTGTAAGGACTGCAACGGTGAATAATCCGAATAAAAGATACTTGCTACAATTTCTAGAATCAAATTGTTTGGGAATATTTGACTATAAAAATAAGGTTTCGTTCAAAAGATTTTATCCTGAATTTTATAATCTGACTGATAAATGTATAAATAAATCAAATCTCGAAGCTATTGTTCTTTACAATGAAATGATCAGAACTCTAGTTGATGATAACTCACAATTCTCAGCTTTGTCTTATTCCCAAGCTATGACTGGGCAGGGTGTTCTACAAAACAAATGGCCGACTTTAAGTGAGACCGAAAATTATCCGATCTTACAACTGTGTGATCGATATTTAAAAGAGATTGATGCAACTATAAAGAATTGCATACTACTTGCTGAAAACTTCTTGGACGATAATTTAACCTGTCGCATCATGCAGTTACTCAACTGGCGAAAGAGATTTGTTAATATTTGCTCTATGGATCTATTTGTTGTTCACCGTAAAAATAAAAGATACACAACAAATGAAGAAATTGTTAAACTGATTTATGTACACAGTAAATGGCTGAAGAAACATTTAATCGGAGAATTATTCAAACACGTTTCGAATGAACAAATAGTAAAAAGTTTGAATTTACTCTATGAAGCGACTATACTTGATGATGACAGAGACAACGTAGAAATGGCTAAAATCAGTAAAAAATTACGAAAACTCTATGGTCAGCCGAAGTTGTATGAAAATGAGGAAGAATACAATCTTCATCAGAATAGAAGTATTATAGTCAGTAAATTAACTTTTGATATGAACCAGCCTCTTCCAATACAACTCCATAAATTATGTGTAGATGTCGCCACAATTAATGAAGATGTTCTGACGCTTGAAGATGTTACAAAACTAGAAACTAACGAAAAAGTTGTTGATACAAAATTAAAATTGATGCCATTCAATTCGTATGTTATACAAAGAGTGCAAGGTTTAATGCAAAAGGATATATTTGAACTACTTCAGAAGATATGTATAGAAGAAGACGTGAGAGCTGGTACTGACTTTATAGAAGTTTTGCTGTATTTTATTGATGTTTGTAAAAGAACTAAAGGCTTCCCACCAGATCTCTTCAACACGTTGAAAGTTTTGAAGAAGTTGCTTACTGGGGAGGAAGTGGCACAGTTGAGGTAATATATTTAATATTTATTATTTTTAGTCATTTAAAACTACTTGTGTTCTAACATAACGAAATTAAGTTCTTGAAATTTGACTGTTTTTAACAACCAATATTGAGATTAACCATTGCACTGTTATGTATGGACTTGTTTCAAACTCAACAAATTCATTCTTTTTCGAATCTTAAGCTATGAAACCTTAACTCATAACATGAAAGAGAACTATACTATTTGATGTTTACGAAAGGTACTACACATATAATCGGGCCGGCATTGCCGGTTCGGCAGTATTTGTCGAACAGCAATAATAATAATGGACTTTCTGTAAATATTAAGTTTTCTATGTAAATTATAATAGTTGTTGGTCTTCCAAATGAAATAAAATAAACTAAATAAATAAATAACAAAGCCGACCCGAAATAATTACTGCACTTGTTCGGCTTCATTCGGCTTGTTCCGCTCTGGTAGTTCACGGGCCTACCTGCATTATTCGTTTTACCGCCCGGCTTTTCGGATTGATGCCATTTTGCTGTTGTTGTCCGCCTAGTCAAAGCTGAACGGCTTTTCCCCCAACCATTTCACCGAAATTACCGCCGGCTGTGCATATTAATGCCTGCCCGAATACGTGTACGTGTGAATAGCAACACTATCACATTATATTTTCTATTTCAGAATACATTCAATCCCTGTAAAATTCTGGGACGAGTTTTACAGAACCTTAGTATACTCACCAGCTTTATACTCGTCTGCGTTCTTCAACATGAACAAAATGACTACGGAAGACAGTATTGAAGAAGTGCTCTCTAGCGGGAAACGAATGTCGTCAAACCTTGCTCTTCTGCCTTACTTTGTGCAGACTTTGACGCTGTCCAGCAATGATAATGGTAAGTTTAGAAAAATAAAAAACAAACGTCAAAGGAAATATCCTTTGGAGTTTGGCTGGATTATGTGTAGCACTGTGTCCAGATTAGCATGTCTTGTTTCACTAATCCCTAACGTTGCGCCGAAGGCAGTCTAAACGCATTTCATTCCTACGCTTTCGGCATACTTCAAAAAACTCGTCGAATTTAAAGGAAAACTACCTTATCAAAAAAGGAAAATTATCTTATAAAATATTACCAAATATCTGCTTTATTGTGACTGAAGTTTCAGTGCTGTCATCTGGGTTTCCGCTTTTTATAAACAATTATTCCTCGCTTTCTCTTTGAATTTAAATACGTATTAAACATAATTCTACTTATTTTTTGTAAATTTAAAAATCCAGGATGATTTTGACCCTCTGAGCTATATTCAAGGAAAGTACTCTATGCGCTAAATAAAATATACATGTTCTCTTACAATTACCTTGTTTCATAATAAAAACCAAAGATAAAATGTGCGGCATATTCCCAATGGCAGTGATACCGACCGCCATATGATCGCTCGCCCCGCGCGGGAAGAGTTCGGGGCGGTCATACAGAGGAATCGAGCAACAGCGAGGTTATTGACACTAATAATAATACGTTAGCCATGTATTGCAAATGTGGGGATTTTTCCTAGTGAAAAATAGTAAAAAAAAAAACCGGCCAAGTGCGAGTCGGACTCGCGCACCGAGGGTTCCGTACAAACCTGCAAGGTTTACAAAGTTCGTTCATTACGACAAGTAAGTTTAAAATTATTAAAAAGAAATATATTATGTGATGTAACTAAAAATTTATGGTTTTCGTAATTTTTCCTTTATCTATGCTATAAGACGTTGCTTCGTACCAAATTTCAAGATTCTGAGTTCACGGGAAGCACCCTGTAGGTTTTGATTCCCTTGCAAGTGTCGAAAATTTGCGGCATAAACGGCTGTATCTTTTGATTGCGTTGGCTTAGAAGTTTGATTTTTTCACAGCTTCAAGGGACAGTAGACCTGAGTAATTGATATAAATTTCAGCTTCATACCTCCACGCGTTCCTGAGAAAAAGGGTCTTGACAGACGGACGGACGGACGGACAGACGGACAACAAAGTGATCCTATAAGGGTTCCGTTTTTTCCTTTTGAGGTACGGAACCCTAAAAAAGTATTCTTTTTCTTGCTATATTGTGTTCTTTTAGTGATTCTGATTCCAAGATATTAATATAGCTGTTTCAAAATCAACCTGTATACATATTTTCCGTGTGTTTTAGATTCTCGACATTTGCTAGCATACGAAACTGTATCACTGGAAGAGCTGGACAGCTATTCCACGCAACTGGAATCTGTCCTTAACATAATTTGGAGGAACATCGCTACTCTGGAAACTTCGGCTGTGTTAAAAGTGTAAGTTTAATAAACAGGAAGACAGATTATTTTGATTTTAATAAGAAGAAAAGCATGCGTGTGACTTCTCTATATGTATACCTATGCATCTATATTTAAATGAATGCCTTTTTAATTACAGTAAATCCGATGCCGAATTTGAAATGAATAAATACGATCAACTTATTTACTTCTTACATTTGGCTATGAAACTGTCTGTTCCCGACTCTCCAAAAGTAGTTGAAGATACAGTACAGAAAATAAGAGACACTTTCAAAGGAGACAGTTCTTTCACTGATATGTTGATAGACGCACAAAATATATACAAAGAACTTTCAAACACACCTCATAATTCGGCAAATATAATAAGAATAAAGATTTTAACTTCAGAACTATCACTACTGACAAGTTTACTTTTTATTAAAATGATGTCTGTAATGAAACCCGTAGACCACGTCGAGAAGTACCGTCTCAAAGTGAAGTATATTGAAGAAGATATTAAAATGTTTGAAGTATTATTAAGTACATATTACATCCATGGAGTCGTGTCTGGTAGTTTACTGGAGAAAAAGAATGTAAAAGCGCCTTCAGAAGTGACAGTGGAGAGGTTGAATGAATGTAGGGATGTGTTGAAGAAGATTCACCCGTATAGTGGGGTGTTGTTTGAATTGAGGCAGAGCACTGCAGATAAAGTGCAGAAATACGCGTCCGGGAATACTTTTAGGCCTGAGAAACCGACGTATAGCAGCTTTGTAAAGGTAATATAAGTTTTGTTCATGATTTTGTACATACTATCTTCTTATTTGAAAGTAATATTTTTTGAACTTAGCATCCGCGAATATTTGACAAAAATGATATTGGCATACAGTATGGTGTCTAGTTAGTTAGTCTGGTAGTTTTGGAAATTAGAATGTTCGTACAACGCAGCATAACTATTTGGATTTATGTGTTTTATTTCAGGATTGCAGTCATTTTACAAAATCAGTACTATCACCAAAAACAACAAAAGATTTAGCTAATAACTTACTAAAAGCGTGCAACACGCTATACGACAACCTACAAAAAGAAACTCCTGACAGAACTGCCATACAAACCGCACAAACCGTCAGCAAAGAGGCGACATCTTGGCTTTATTCCGTCAACGCGTTTTATAAAAAAGTTGAGAATTACTCCGACGCATTCCCAGACCTGGCGAAACCTTTGCAAAGTTCTATTTCACAACTCGTGTACAGTGTGACGTCACTAAACGATCTAGTCCGAGAAATGATCGTGAAAATTAAACAAGGGTCGACTTTGAAGGAGGCTGTAACTGATTTGATGGTGTACCCGAATAGTATACCTAATAAGGATGGGAGACAAGAGTACTTAAATAGATTTATAAAGGACCAATTTGTTCAGCTGTTGAATAGAAATGTTTTGGCGGTCGGGGATAGTACGTTTACTGCTGAGTTGGAGAATATTTCGTAAGTTTAATATCTAGTATCTATACTAATATTATAAAGCGGAAGAGTTTGTTTGTTTGTTTGTTTGTTTGTTTGTTTGTTTGAACGCGCTAATCTCAGGAACTAATGGCCCGATTTGAAAAATTCTTTTTTTGTTGGGTAGTCCATTTATAGAGGAAGGCTTTAGGCTATATAACATTACGTTCCGACAACCACGCGAACGAAGTCGTGGGCACAGCTAGTCCATTATAAGCGCTCAGTGCAGAGGGGGCAGCGAAACTTTCGGGTCGCCGCTCCTAATACTCGCCCTGACGATGATCGTCTAAATCGATCGAAAGCTGGTCGGCCTTTCCGACTATATTACGTGAGTAAACCGTTTAATGATATTAATGTCATGTACGTAACGTCGTAAAATGTAAAGGTCAACAACTAAGTTAACGGACCTGTAACGATGGCGCCACCGAACGGTTTTTATATGGACGGTGTCATGTTAAATTTAGTTCCGATTTTTTCCACAATATGGCAAGGCTTATTTGTTAATTTATACAGTGGCGCCCTCATGACTAGTTTTAATAGTTCAATCTTTATAGTGACACTGTATCTAAAAGAGGTCTTTTTACAGGGTGTTAAAAATGAACTTTAGTGACACTGTATCTAAAAGAGATCTATTATTTAGAGGGTGTTAAAAATATTAACTTTAATGACACAGTATCTAAAAGAGATCTTTTTACAGGGTGTTAAAAATGAACTTATCCGAACTACGCATGAGGTGTATCGCAACGGAATCTATTGATTCTGGAGCTTTCGACTGCTTGTTGAATACTTTGGACACCCTCGTCCGGGCGTGGGAGAAACAGAACCGGGAATTGGAAGAGAAGAAACAGGAGGACGAAGCGCTTTACGTCACCAAGTATGTATTTATTTTTATTAAAAATATAAGAATGTATCTGTTAGCAGCCAAGTGGTAAACGTGGCGACCCTGCCAATAATTGTTTCGCATTATGTTTTTTTTTTCATGGATGGTAGATCGCACCCTATAATTAATTTGGATATGGAAAGTTTTTATTTTACGAGTAATATTAGTTTTAAGCTACGAATAATAATCCCTAGAAGCGTAAATAATCCCGAAAAATCATTCCAAGCGATATGTACCGCGGCGGGCGGGGCTTAAAATATGATCCGCGCGGCGCGACAGTTCGCCATAATACTCGAGTCGTGCGGTTGCGTCGTAAAAAGTTTCCTTTGGGAATATTGCTGTGTTTTTACGATAATCGATTCATTAAAAATGCCGTCATTTGCCGTGAAGTGGTGTAGAAGCCATACGAGTACATGAAAAACACAGGACTCCCCTTTCATATGTAAGTAAATAAACATTTTGATAATCGGCCCCTGAGCCGGCTACCCGACCGTGTCGGTAGAGTAGCCGGCTCAGGGGAGGCGGCTGCTTTACCGACGGGGCGATGACGCATGCGTGACCTTGTCGCGACCAATCGCATGCGTCTTTTCCTATTTGTGTTTGAGTGTTTCGTTGTAATTACTGTTAGTTTGTTTGCATAAATGGAATCAGAATCGAAGCGGTGAATGTAGGAGCGTTAGATTTTTGGAGATTATATTTCGATGGTTTTAAGTTTTAGATATAGTTTAGTTGGTACCAATTTTTTTTTTCATAGAAAATGTTTTTTAGATCCAAATGTGAAGATGAAGACGAAGACGCGATGGCGGCACAGGAAATATCCGAAATGTTCCCTTCGTACACCGAAAGTGACTTCGGCGAATTCAAACCGCCCACTTTAGAACAGAAAAACAAACCGCAAACCATAGACAATAAAAACAAAACAAATCTTCTCATTACTCCTGAAGATATGTCTCTGGTTTACGAGTGGCATTCGAGCTTCGTTCGTAACATGACGGTAGCCGAATGGTTACCCAGCTCGAAGAAAGTGCTTAGTTCTGATGTAATTAGTCCTTTGATGCAGAGGTATCCTACATTTAGTCGCATAATGCAAAATGCGTGGGAAGCACTCGACGCTGACTTTGAAGGAGCTGTTTCGCCAAGTTTGATGGTTCTGATTGCGAGGATTAAAGAAAATGTTGTAGGAAATGGTAAGTTTTTAAATCGAAATAAAAATTACTGTTTAAAAATACGTATCATTAAGTTAAAAAAATCTAAACGTCTTTTGACTTTGCTACAGAGCAAATATGTACCCGTGTGTTAGAATTTGACGCCAAACCAATTTAAATTCTATGGAGTAGTGACAAAGCTCAATTTTGTACAAAGTCAATTTGTAATCTTTTTTTACAGCCTTTATCGTTTGAACTAAAGGCCCCGCCAAATCTTTCTTTTATTAATTATCTTTTACTTTACAAAGACGTAATACAAGTCAAGATTTTCTCATCCAGTCTTATAATTTCATTCCGATGTTCTTCTCCGATGGATTTTACAGAGTCGTCTAGCCAAAAGGTGGACTTTTACCGGTCAGCGTGGGTTGCAGAAACGCGGCAGTGCATTCCGTTACTCTACAAAGTTAAAGATGCAACCAACGAATTGCTTGATCAGTGGCCTGATTTCCCTACACTGAAAGACGTAAGTTAAAGTAACAAATATTTTATTAAAAGTAACCAAAGCGGACTGTGACGCCGTGGGATCGCCACCCTTAACACTCGTCCTGAAGATGATCGTCTCGATAGAAATCTGGGCGGCCTTTCTGACTATACCTACTACGTGAGTTTTATCCGTTTTTATTAATTAATAATTTAAATAACGACAATAACTAATGCCTTACTCCCCGTCGCATTCATAGTTGTGCTGCTTCGGAGCCCGAGGTACCAATGGTCGAATTTGGTTCGAAAAGTCAAGAAAAACTAAAGATAGAGATAATCTAAAGCACTCGTATCCAGGGCCATAAAATAATTATTTAAAAAAAAACGGTAACGAATAAAAACTTCATTTCAGATAATCGTAATAGTGAATCGAATCCTAAGCTTCTCGGCATCGAGTCCCGTATCCCGCGTCCTTACCGGGCTGGAACTCCTTCGAGACAAGATCGAGGAGTGGAACAAAAACGCACATAAAGGAAACAACATGATCGACATATCTTTGGCTGTTGGGCAGCAGATTATCAACTGGAGGAAGTTAGAGATGGCGCATTGGAAGGAGTGTCTCAATAATTTATACAACAGGTATGTACTTGTGTCGTTTTCTAATTGTAACATTAGAAGCATAGGCTTGAAACTACGTCAAGCGGACGCCCCGGACGGACTCAGTCCGTCTCTGTCACTAACTACGTGCGCGCTCTCTCCCTCTCACTCTACGCGATGGTTTCAGCTATCTCTATCGCACGTAGGGTTTGTGACAGAGACTGACTGAATCCGTCTGGGGCGTCCGTTTGACGTAGTTTCAAGCCTAAGCTGGTAAAGCTCTGGAAAGGAAGGATCCTTGCTTTTGAGTTTATTGGGATGGATTCGTATACGATCTTAAAGACATGTGATTTGTCACGCAAACTGTACAAGTGACTTTTTCGACCGCCGCTGTAGCAAACATATTTTGCAACTAGTTAATTTTAGAGGAATAATCATTCTTTTATTAGAATATCTGTCACAAACTTTATGTGTGAAAGAGATGGGTGGAATCCTTCGCATTATCTTCCATCTCTGTCGCACATATGGATTGTGACAGAGATGGGCTGATCTGTCGAGGGCATCGGCGCGACGCAGCACTTATTACTGTTCTAAATAGTAATAAAATAGGGTAGTTTCCTGGGTCAATAATAAATTATTTTGAACTGATAAGAGAATAAAACGTTGGCTCCAAGAAACGATGAAATGTTCGTTTTGACGTTACAAATCTCATAGAAAATTTTTGTTTTTGACTTAAAAAGTATGTGATTTGACTTGTTGGAAACTAGCGAATTGAATTTTGAATTTTCTACTAACTTTATAACTTTAAACAGGAAACGCTCAGAAGCACATCGATACTGGTTCTACCTGTACTCAGTGGTAAACTCATACTTAGACACGACCGCTGAAGAGCCAGCGACTTCCGCTCGCATTGTATCCGTGCTGAAAGATTACATGGAGACTTCCAACTTGGTGGAGTACGAAGTCAGACTGGATATTATCTATGTTTATCATTGTCATCTGGTGCACTTAGAGCCCACGGAGAGAAGAGGTAAGTGATTAATCTGTTTGTTTATGCCCGTCAATGCCTGTGCATTTGACATAGCTTGACGACTGCCATCTATTTCAAATTGTCCTGGGTCTTCGGTGTTTATCTATACAACGTGGAAGGGACATACCAGTAATAAATCGAAACACGGTCTATACTAGATCATTATAGTATAATGAAATTAAAACAACAGCCAAAGAACAAAAAAAATTTCAGCATTTCCATACAAAAGTATGCAGCCGCTCGGGCAATTTGTATAGGAATGTCAATTTTTTTTTTGGTTTGTACTGTTATTTTACTTTCGTTATACTATAATTATCTAGTATAGCCGATTTATTACGGGGATGTCCCTTCCACTTTGTATATGTATTTATTTTAAAATATAGCATCGTTGAGTTTTTTTGTGCTGTCTTGTATGCAGTGATTATGTACCTCCTAGCTATATTCAAAGAAAGTATCTACTCTTAAAGAGAAAAAATACGTATTTTGTCATAAGTATTTATTCTGTTACATGATAAATAACAAAGACATACCAAAATCTCAAAAAGGTAATTTTGGTATACTCGTACATTTGTCGACTCATGTCGGTCAAACGGCCGCGCATAATGTAGCCATTTGTTAAAAATTTCGGAGAAAATATCTGTTCAAAAAATAAAAAAAATTCTTACGGTTTTGTGTTCTGTTAGTGATTCTGATTCCAAGATTTTTAATATAACTAGGGGGTGCAAAATGATCGTGTATAATGCTGTACCACGTTGTACCCAATAAGTCCTTGTATTTTCTAGACGAGCTGCTGTCAGTACTATGGAACACGTACAACTACTACGCACAGTTCAGCGCTCAAGTCGCCGCCTACCTCAAAGAGAAGCGGGCGCCCATAGAGAAGAAACTAAAGGATTTCGTCAAGATATGCTCGTGGGACCGAGACCTCAGCTACTGGAGCGTCAAGGATACAGTAGACAAGGCTCACAAGGCGCTCCATAAACACACCAAGGAGTTTGAGGTAATGTTATTTGATTAATTTAAACCGCGTTACTCACGTAATAGTTAGCTGAGTGCTGAGCGAACAGCGACATCATCGGGTCGCCGTTTCTGACACTCGCACTGTAGATAATCGTCTAAATCGATCGAAACCTGGTCGGCCTTTTCCGACTATATCACGCAGTCAACCGGTTTTAATTAATTTATTGTGGAACTATCTCACGTTAGTTTTAATAAAGTAATTTTTTTCTTATAAAAAGAAACCACGAAAGATGTAACTCTTTTTCGAAACGTTAGACAAAACAATAAAAAAGGTTCGTGCTAAGTCCCGTTATGTATATATATAAATCATGTGTTCAAAGCGCGATAGTTTAAAAACCAATATGTGCTTTCTAGAACTAAATGTAACATTGCACCCATACCGCAGATTAAAAAATATTTGATGGCGCTAACATTTTAGGTCCAATAACTTAGTTGTTGATCAATATATTATCTATATAGAAGTTTATTGTTCGCCATATTTAAAAAAAAGTGTACATTCGGTTTAATGGCGGAGGCGATGGACGCACTTTGTCGGAGTTGGCATTGATTCTTAGTGGAGAGAGATAGGGACACGACAATGAATTCATCCCACTATTAGCCATATTGTATTCACAGAATCTCCTCCAAGAGCCTGTGACGCGCTGCCTGGTGGACAAGAGCAGTGACGTCAGCACCGACCACGTGGGTATCTGGGACCGCCCGAAGCGCGCCACGGCCGCGTCCACCGCCACCGGGGGCGCCTACCTTGTTGACGCCCAAAACTATTTGCTGCAACCTAGGATGGTCAAGGTGAGAGATTTCATGTTAAACATTCGCAAAGGTAATTTTCTTTTGTATACATGTTGATTTTGCACATATGAATTTGTCGGTATCTTTGGTTTGGTTGATATCTTTTGAGTTTTATTATGAAACAAGATACTTATGACAATATATGCATTTTTTATTTCCTTAGCATTAGTTTGGTATAGGTCAATCAAAGTGCAAATTCTGTTGACACGATTATAAACAATCCTGTCAAAAACACGCCTGTGTATTGATATGTGTCAAAGAGTGCCAATAGCTTTATTGAAATTAGTTTGCAACTTTTTATTACTATTAGAATTAATATACTTGTATAAATTAACATTTTAGCTAACATACTAATATGTACTATTCCTTATATTAATGATAATTTTGGACTTACTAACTAAAGTGTGACAAAACCTTGCTATGAAATACTAATGGTTTGTTTTTCGATTCGCAGCAACTGCAGGTAGTGTATTTTTTTACATTATGGTATTGTGGTGTTAGAATTATTTGTTATATTATTTCCTAATTTGTATTTCTTGTTTTTGAAGGCCATGGTAATTTGTATTTTTATATTTGGGGCGTAGTGGCTATGTCAAATGTGATAATTGCAATCATATTTTGACGTTTGCCGTATGGAGTCTGCAGCCATATAAAAGTAGACCTTAAGTTGTGGAAATAAGTTTTAACAGTCGAGTGGAGTAGCGCGGTCGCAGGCGACCGATTGGTGGTTCACTTGGCGGAAGGGGGCTTGCCAGAGATAAAATATGTGCTTATGCATTATTAGATTTGTTATCTGAAATACATTAGTAGATTATTTTGATGCGTAGTTAGTTGTATTTTTGAGACTGAGAATGAGAATATCTTTTGTACATTTTATCAACTAGTTTGACAGCTAAAGTGGGTTTCTTGAGCTTACGGTAAATGTACAACCTTTATTGACTAGCCTCGGTTGTTTACCCTTTGGTTGGCAATATATTTGCTTATAAAAACAGATATGAATCTGTACGTTTTCCGTTAACTCTAGAAACATACTTTGTTTGTATGGCTATGGAATGGTAGATCTAGAAAAAAGTATTGGTTCTTGTGATAAAAAACAGGCACTTTAGAATTAGCCTGGTAAATGAGTGCTCAAAAGGGGTATTTCGTACGACGAACCGTTTTTGAGATGTAAGCAAAAAACCAAAAAACGCGACCTTCTTTGGGCCCCCCTCCTCGGGCTCACCTCGGAGGAGTAAGGACTTTTAGTATAGTTATCTCCTAACTAGTTCAAATAAAGTTCCTAAGTCAAATTTTCTGCTTTCGACTTTTCCATCCACAATCATTCATTGACCAGGCTAAATAGCTTTATGTATAGTTACATGTAGGTAGGTAACAATAATTGCATCTGATTTCCATAGAAATACTTGGATCAAGCCGAGGTACCCTGCGCTTCGCTACCGGAAGGCGCACTTCTATCAAAAGTATCGAATTTGCTGAACAAAGCGAAGACTTTGTGCAAGGACACCATAACGAATACAGGATACCCAGCTTTGGTGCAAGGTCTAGATGATTTTGTTACCTTGGTCATTGAGACTAGCACACATTTGGGCTCGTTAGAGGTAAGTCTTTTTGGCAATAAGAGAGTAGGTAGCCCTAAGCTTAGCTTAACAAAAACATCGTTTGCTGAAACGGATTTTCATATTTTTAATGGCAGCAGTTACTTAGTAGCAGCTAAAAGGGCTATACTCGTAGATATATAGATTTTTATACATATGTGTTAAATAATTCCACATTATATAATAGCTCGAATCTCATAGTCTTGGCCACTAGTTTCTTCAGTAAATACGACTGACGAGCATCCACCGAGCATGACAGACTGAAAAATAAATTGTGGAATCATTAGGCTGGTGTCACAGCTGTACGGGAGATCCCGTATGGAAACACATGTGAGGCGCTAGAACATCGTTTCATAGCGACGTGAATCGTTCCGGACGGAACGCTCCGGGCACAGGCCGGAATCTCCTAAGGTACGCGCAATATGCGTCCCCGTTCCCCGTCCCCGCACCTCTCCCCCGTTTTCGCCTCGATGACTCACGTTGGCCGTCAAGAACCGGGGGAGAGGTGCGGGTGCGTGGAACGGGGACGCATATTGCGCGTACCTTAGGAGATTCCCTTCTGTTTACTCTTACTGTATTCTGTGCTCCGGGTAGAGCCCGTACAACACCACCCGCTCAATAGTACTGAACACTCGTTTCAGAGCATCGCGGGCGCTTCCGGTACGGATCTCCCGTACAGCTGCGAAAGCAGTCTTTTTTCAGTTTTAACAAATTGTTCAGCCTGTTTTTAGTTAAGACTTAGTCTTTGTCATAACACAAACGTCAGTAAACATATTTTTCGTTTGTTAGCTGTATAGGTCCCATTGTTGGTCAAAAGCCTCCCATCGCTGCTTTTAGCTTTCGCGGTCCCAAGACGTGATCTGCCATTATTTTTCAAACAGTGTAAGATCGTCCGCCCATCTCTTCCTTAGTCTTCCTTTCTGTCTTCGACCGTCCAGAGTACAGTTATGTCCGGTTATACGAGTAATATGTGTCCATCTTTCAAAATGCATACGACAGACATGACCCTCATAATCCCATTTTTATTTAGCGGTCTATAAAAAAACACTGTCAATACCACCAGGTCGACTCAACACAGCCCAAAGAAAAACAAACATCGCAAGCCAAGAACATAATGCAGCAGAAGCGCAAAGCCGTCGCAGATCTATTCAAGTACCTCTCCAAAATGGGTCTGAACTACCGCACTGGACTGGTCATGTTGTCGGCTAATGATCAACTATACGACTTTACGATACCTCCGGTGGATCTCGACGCGGCTATGCAGTATTTGAAGAACAGGTATGTAGGGTTTAGGCTTTATACAAGCGGAGTAATGTATGTATACCTAATATTACTACAAATGAAACTTTAGACCCGTGCACACGTCAATGTGTGAGTTTCAGTGTTAAAAGCTATCAAACGCACCCAAGAACGGGGGAGAGGTGTGGGGACGCCATATTGAGAAGGATACTGTGAGCTTCCGTTCTGTACGTTAGTACTTATATTAATTCTGTGGTATAACTGAAGGAGGATTCTCAAGGAGGGTTGACGTCACGACCGGTCTAAAAACTACATCCAAACCGTTTCAATAATTCCGGCCTTATTCACTTCGCACGGTCTGCGGTATTCTTGTGTGACTAATGCATATTATCTTTGTAGAAGAACGACCTGGCTAGTTCACCCAAGGATACAACAGGGAACGCGCTGAGTTGAGATGGAGGACACTATCACGTCTTTATTCCTAATAGGGCAGACAGAGCAATTTGGGTCTTGCGGCTCTAAGCAGATAGGGCTTATTTCCGCAAGACCCAACTTTTAGTGTGCTGGTGGGCGCTAAGATGGAAAAAGGAATCAAAATATTGATGAGTTGTTAGCGGTATCGGTAACATGATTTGCATATTCGCCCATTCTGGCTTCTACCATCTGCGCGGGAACTATTTTTAATCAGCTAGTACATTCTAAGTTTTTTTTTCCTTTTCTCCCAGACCAGCATGGGAGAATAAGATGTTTAATAACGGGACCTCCCGATTATCTACAAATAATATTCGTCGGGGCCATTATTTAACTTAGTTGTTTACGTCCACAGCCATAAGGGTCCCGGAAAGTGTTAAAATATGTGTTTGTTCCAGGCGTTGTGACGCTTCGCTGTCGCTTCTCTGGTCGGGCTGCGAACAGTACTTCCAGAAGAACATAGCACGCCATAGACAACTGGCGGCGGCGCTACAGTCACCGCACCAAGACCTCGGCATGCAGAACATTGAGAGATGCAAGGGATTCGCCGTTCATTTACTGGTAAATGCATAGACCTAGACTGTTTCACACGCTTTTTATTAGCTTCAGTTGTTTGTTTGTTAGTATGTATGTTTGTAACGGAATCTTCGAACGCGAACTTTTATATCAAGGGCCGATGACAATACAATATTTTAATAAGTTTGTGTTTACTTTTTAGTTTGGTTTACCATTAAAGTGTGTTTTTTAGTTTTTAACTTTATTGTAATAACTGTGTAAAATGACCACCATAGCCGAGTGCGACAAACAATACGATAACGGCCACAAGAAGAGCAAAAGAGATAGCGATCAAAGTAGCATGTGGCAAGTCTTGTAGTACAAGTAGCAGCATTCATATTTCGTTAAACGAAAAATTGGATTTTTCGAATCGTAAACTGTGTTTAATTTATAAGTTAACCTTGGAAAGATGGTATTGTGATGCATTACTTACTGATTGTTCGTGTAGTAGGTCATCTAGTAGTTGCCCTTTAATATTCGTATGGATAAGTTGCAATAACAGGCTTTCACGTCAAAATATGCCGTTCGTATAAAGTATTCAGAACTTAAGGATCATTAGCATAGAAGTTAGAAAAGTCAATTAGGATTTTTTGGATTTTGAATCTATGGATTCTTGTAACGGGAGGGCTTTGCCCAACAATGGGACACTATATAGGCTATAAAATGTGTTTCTGTGACATTTACTTTTTTACTTCAGTATTGATTGGTGTTTTCTTGGTACCATCTATGTTTATTATTAATTTATTTAATTTTATTACAAAACCACAAAAGGCCAACTTAAGGGCCAGAGCCTTTTTAGGGTTCCGTACCCGAAGGGTGCAAACGGGACCCTATTACTGAGACTCCGCTTTCTGTCCGTCTGTCCGTCTGTCTGTCTGTCTGTCCGTCTGTCCGTCTGTCCGTCTGTCTGTCTGTCTGTCCGTCTGTCTGTCTGTCTGTCCGTCTGTCTGTCTGTCCGTCAGTCACAGGGCTCTATCTCTTGAACCGTAATAGACAGAACCGTAGGACACTTGAAATTTTCACCGATTATATATTACTGTGGCGGATATAACAACAAATACTAAAAATAAAAAATAATTAAAAATTAAATATAAATATATAGGGACAAATTTCACTGATTAAGCTAGCCCCAAAGTAAGTTTTTATAAACTTGTGTTATAGGATACTAACTCAACGATACTATATTTTATGATAAATACATATATAGATAAACACCCAAGACCCAGGACAATTTGAAAAAGGCCATTTTCCAACTTGCCCTGGCTGGGGATCGAACCCAGAACCTCCGGATTAGCGGTCTAGCGTGTTAACCATTACGCCACGGAGGTCATCGAAATTAAAGGGGGTCGTCATACAAGAAACGTGTTTTATTTTAGCGTTTTTAACTTGATCTTCATAATGGCATTAACTAGATACTTGAAATTTTTACCAATTATGTATTACTATGACCACAATAACAACAAATACTAAAAATAAAATAAAGTTAAAAATTAAAGTGGGTCGTCATACAAAAAACGTGTTTTTTAGCGTTTTAAAACATTGTACGGTGGTACGGAACCCTTCATGTACGAGTCCGACTCGCACTTGCCCGTTTATTTCTACTAGTCAACCTACAGGTGGTGCTGATAAAAGTAATGCCATATCCCAAATATAACTATTTAAAAATATCCCTTAATGCGAATACCAAACTACCAGTAATTGAGTGTCATACTTTTCTATTTCAGAAACTTACGAACAGCCAAAAGAGATCAATATCGAAATATTCCAGATACCTTTGCGATTTGCGTACCCTTACTACACACCTCACGAACGTTTTGGAAATTGACACCAGCGGATCAAATATTTTGACAGTCAATCAGAAATTAGACATCTTAACAGATTGCTATGCCAACACTAGCATATTACTAGATCAATTCAGTATTCTTCTTAAATCTCTACCCGAAAAGACACTGCTTTCAGACCAAGAAGCTGAATTTGATACTGTTTTATCAAATTCTCCAATAGTGAAATGTTACAAGAATACTGACGAATGGCGCGATCTCTATAAAAAAGTTAAAGCTTTAATTACTTCAGTGAATAAAGAGAAAACGATACTTAATAAATTAGAAAATGGTATGCCTAAGAAAATAGGAAATAGTATAAAAAATGTACCAGTGATATCGCAAAATCATATTAATGCCGTTAAAGAAGCTAAATCTAATTTAGAGACCATTTTAAAGGATGTCAATAATTTGGTTGGAGAGTATCAATTTAAACTGAAGATAGTAATTGATGAAGAGCATACTCCACAACATCCTGTATTGACCAGTATAGTCCAACTATCAATTTATCTTAAAAAAACAATCAACGATATCAATAAATTAGATGAATGTAAAGACATTTCAATGGAAGAAGGCACTGCAGGAGAACTAGTGAATCAAACAGAAGATTTGCTTGCAACAATGTTGTTAATCATTCAATCAATTTACAAGAAACATTTTCCCGAGATCAATGAAAGTATTGATGTATTGGAGGCTATTGATGAAATTATTGAAAGTGCAGAAAAAGATAAAGAAGAACATAAAGATATTCTAGAAGACAAACATTTGAAAGAACATTTACAAGAGAAACTTAGTAGGGACACTAAAATGCTTCAACTAGAAAGTCTTATAAAGAAAATTAATGATGTTTTAGTCTGTTACGTTCAGTATTTGACGTCCAAAGCAGATGTGGAAGAAGGAAAGAATGCTGTGATGAGATTGGTGCCAATATTGGAGCAAACGGTTTTATTTAGCCAATACTTCATAACGCAGAAGGTGGCGGTGCATCGCGTATCGAGTAAAATGTTGTCTGTCCTCTTGAAGATCTTCTCGGATTTGGCGACCAAAGGGTGAGTTTTACATCAGCACTGTCAATTTAAAGTGGTAGCGTTAAAGTAAGCTATGAACTTGAGTCGTCACGAAAAGCATTCGGGAATTATATCTTACGTAGCTCGATTCGTACCTCTGAGTTTGCATTCCAATCTAAATTCCAATTCTAATTGTACATATACATAAAATAAATCAACCATTTTCCAGAAGAAAAACATGGAGGCAGCAAACCTGCACACCTATTAATTGTTCCATTATTAGTCAATGTATATATTTTATTCGTATTAATTTTCACAATCGGCTACAGCATTGAGAAATTCGACCAAAAATATGCCTTACAAAATTTTAAAGCAGTGTACAATACATGACTAACTAAATATATATTTGGTACTTATTTCAAGGTTCTGCCGACCTTCTGACATGGAAGACGAAGGTGAGGGAGAAGGTGGACCTGGGAAGATGTCCGGAGGTACGGGACTCGGCGACGGAGAAGGACAAAAAGACATTTCTGAGAGAATCGAAAACCAGGTATATTTCAATTTCGCCCATTCGATTTGACATGTTTTAATGTGAGTTCGCGTCATAATGAAAGTTGTTCATTTAGAGGGCCTTATTTGGTCAAAGAATGTCGGGTGACCTAACGTCAGCCCTGTAATGATTTTTATAATAATTGTAATAGGCTAGCCTTGCTATTTCTGTCGACAAAGAAGTACGAGTAGATTTTATTTATATTTTAAGGATCAACTAGAAGATGCAAGTCGCCCCGGAGAAGAGAAGAAAGAGGAAGATAGAGATTGCAAAGAAGAAGAAAAGGGAGTCAACATGACCGATGACTTTGATTCACATCTACAGGACGTTGACAAGAAAGGTAAGACCCGAGTTTGAACAGTTCAAAGGATAATACTTTGTTGAAACAGAGCCCGAGCGTGGTTGCCTATCACGAATCGCCTTTCTCTTTTCCTCGCATAGCTTGCGACTGAAACAGTCGTAAGAACATGTTCTCTATTCGGTTCATTCTCACTTAATCCTTTGTTGAACGGAGCATGTGCGTGGTTGCACACCGCGGATCGCCTTTCTCTTTTCCTCGCATTGCTAGCGACTGAAACGGCCTAAGAACGGTCGGTTCAGTCTTACTAGTTTCATTCAAAATTGTCTCATGGAACTACTGCGCAGCTGCGATCGTCAAAGTAGCATTAGTTCCATTTCATCAATTGATGAAACTAATCCGACTAGTACAAAATGTGAGTCTCAATAGCTCCATTATCAACATTCTCAATGGAATGGGAGGGTGTATTAAGAGAATGATGAAGTGTTCTGGTGGTAATTTGAGACTAATAAGACTAGTGCAAATATCATGTACCTACTAGAAAAATATGGAAAGATAAAGCGTAGGTTAGGTGGTCCGCACATATCAATCCTGACAAATCGATGACGTAGTACGCTCATCGTCCACTTGACAGGATTATCGACTTCTCCATTGGCGACAATTCAGCCCTTTTGGGCTTCTGGTACAACTTGCTTGATGAATTCTTTATACGGCGTATTAGAAACATACTAAATAAATATTATTTCACAGAAGGTGATGAATCCGAGCAAGAAGATGATGAAAATGAGGCTGATAAACAGATGGGTGACATCGATAATGCCGCTGAAAAGTAAGTTCATATACAAACACCTGTTTTATTGTTTACTTTATGGCAGATACAATCCGCTTGTTTCTAACAAGTCAAATCGAAACATTTTGTTGGTGTTGTAGAACAGTGTAACGTGGGCCGCATAGAAAAGTATACTACCAATAGTATAATATAATAGTACAAGAGTATAGAGGTAGTATACTTTTCTTTGTGATACACGAGTCGTAGTTAGTGAGCAAATGATCAATGTAAACTGAAATTCTTTTGTGACTCGTTTAGATTTATTTTAGACATACAAAACTCTTCATACACGTTGGAAAATGGCCTTTTTCAAATTGTCCTGGGTCTTCGGTGTTTATCTATACAAAGTGGAAGGGACATACATATACTAGATCATTGTAGTATAGTGAAACTAAAATAAAAGTTGAAAAACCAAAAAAAAATTACATTCATTATTAATTATAATTACAAATTGCCCGAGCGGCTGCATACTTTTGTATGGAAATGCTGAATTTTTTTTGTTCTTTAGCTGTTATTTTATTTTTATTATACTATAATGATCTAGTACAGACCGTGGTTCGATTTATTACGGCTATGTCCCTTCCACGTTGTATATGTATTATTATAAAATATAGTATCGTTGAATTGGCATCCCATAACACAAGTTTCAAACTTACTTTGGCGCTAGTTCAATCAGTGTGATTTGTCCTTATATATTTCACGCCTCATAAGCGAAGCGCATGAGGTAGTGCTCTACTCTCGCCTTACAAAAATCAAGTGATTTTTTTAACTAAATGTGTCTCTATTTATTTTCTATCGCACTTGTACAATAATATTTACACATAAATGTTAAGGAAAAACACTAGTTTCAACACTTATGACATTTTTAAAAGACATTTTGCCTTTTAAATAAATAAAAACAATGTTTAATAAAATCATTTTGTGGACGTCCGTGTGTCGGTATGTATGGAAACTGGCGTGGTCACGATAACTCCCGAAAAACTTATCTGATCAAGTCCATTTTTTTTTATACGCTTCAGTATTATCCAAAACTAAGTCCTTTCGAAGATCACGGTCTAATTCAATGTAGTTTAATCGTAATTATTATTATAAAAATACAGGTGACATATTAAAAATAATTTTGGATGTGAGGTTTGTTGAAAGAGTTAATACCTATGTATGATGAGTACGAATGTGTAACTGGCAAGTAAGAAAAGAAGTAAAAAGAAATTTGAATTAAGAATGTTGTGATTTTGTTTGTTTTATTAAATATGAAAGACGAATAAATGTAAAAGAAGCGATAAGTTAGTTAATATTTTAATTAATTTGCATTAACTAATTGAGAATGAAAAGAACAATCAGTGGTAACACTTTTCTTGACATTCGTGACGTAGTCTTGTGTCTTTTTCTTGTCTTTGCTTAGTTTTTTTGAGATTTCTCAAAATCTACCGGTCTGAATCGGTTTAAATTCACAGGAAATCTGAGTTGTATATAACTCTTTGGAAAGCTACTTGTTTGGTTCCGATCGGTTTAGTTGTTCAAGAGTTATAAGCGGGTCACATACACACCCACACACACATACGGATAGGGTGCATGACACTTGCTCGTGAGTGGTCAGGGAAGATTCCTGAGACCTTTAAACGTCGAGATCTGATGAAAACTCGACTTTTCAAAAACGGGGTGAAACTATAACGTCCCGAATTTTAAAAATTTTCAATTTTTTCAGCGGGAAGTTAAAAATAATCTCCAGTCGTGCGTTAAAGCCGACACATACTTTTCTTCGTTTTAAGTTAGCAATAAAACAATCAAAATCAATTTAATTGTGAAAAATTAGATTGAGGCGTGCACTTTTGGATTTTCCAAACTATTTATTTTTACGTTAAGTGAGAAGTAAGAAGTTGATTGTGGGTGATTCGAAGGTACGGTAGCACAATTGGAAGTGCACAGGTACAGATGTGAGGGGCCTGAGTTCGAATCTCACTCTTGGCGAAATATTTCATCACATATTTTTAATTTAGATATTGTTCCGAGCATTGTAATGCTGTATAAATCAATAATTAAGTAAGAAGTTATTCACTCATTGCGTTTGGCTTTTGCAAACCGGTCCTTCTTCCTCCTTCCAATTTAATAAAAAGCATTGAGATTCTAGAACAGTTTAACTTTTTTCCATACAGACTAGACCAACAAATCTGGGGTTCCGAAGACGAGGACGAATTAGAAGAGGAACAACAGAAAGAGAAGGAAGAACGCGGCAAAGGCGAGAGTACGGGGGAGAAAGAGATGGCTGCTAAACAGGAGGAACAGGGCACTGATGATGGGGATGAAGGAAAAGATAGGAAGAAGAAGAAAGATATCAACGAGATGGAAGAACCGGAAATTGATGATGATCATGTAAGTTTTAATTGATTTTTGATTAAATTTCTTTATCGACTTTTGAAGACTAATGCTAAGGAGGGTACGAAATAGGAAATGGAGGGTGCACAGATGAAGGGGATGAAGGCATGGGAAGAGGAATCTATATTTATCAAATGGGAGGACTAAACATGTATGACATTTATTGCCATCAATACATGTTGCAATATTCTTTTGAACTAATTTTTCCATAGCTGTTAGGAGTTTAGACGCCACCCTCTGAGGCTGGAAAAAAAAATGAAGCGGTCACAAATCAATCATAGGGATATTTTATTTAAAGTCATTATATAGAGTCACTGTATTGTACAGTTCTTTTTTCTTTTTTAAGGTTCAAGTTTTAATAAACATGACAGCCTTATTATAACCTAACCTAATACATTTGCCTTCATGAAAGAGAGTTACTGTTGCGCAGCTGCTGCCAGTTTAAATTAAATAAAACTTAAATACAGCAATCGCTCTATCCGGGTATGGTTCAGATAATAAACAAGAAATAACACCAATACGCTATTTTGCAACAAGTCAAATCAGATACTTATTTCTTAACATCAAAAACAAACATTTTCTATGAGATTTGTATGAAATATCGATTTATGACGTCATAGTTCCTTGCGAGTCAAATAGCGCTCTTAATATCCGTTTTTATGCATTAATAAATTAAAATCACGTTCAAAGTGGATCTGATTAATGACAAGTGGCATTATTTTGTGACGTTTTATTCTATTAACAGTACCAAATATTTTATTTTTAACCCACTTTATTACCCAATTTGATATCAATTTTATTCAAATTCAAACTGCTCAACAGTAACTGTATTTCCCTTTAATTTCGTACACATTCCAATAGAAAATGTGTAGCACACTACAATTTGGGGAATATGCTTTATTAATTAAAAATGCAAACTTCGCTAATGGCACATGTCCGGAGCGAAGAATTGTATAGTCACCTTACCTAAATGATTTTCGTAATTTGTGCTGTTAAGTTACAACAATAAACTTTCTGTTAAAGGTGGACCCGTACCACGGCAACCAAGAACCGCAACCTGAGCCCGAAGACTTCGAGATGCCAGAGAACATGGATATTGATGGTGACGATAAGGACGATGATGTAAGTAGTGATTTTATTATCCATTAGCCGTTACCGGCGGCGTACCCTGTGTTTTCAAGGGGCAGTTTTTTGAAAATTCCAAGGGAACTTCGCGTTTTTTGGGATAAAAATATCATCCCTATTTGGGGTTGGCTCTATGTCAACTCCCTCTATCGTTTTTTATCATTTACCGAATCTGTACTAACCCCCCTTCTTCTTAATGTCCCGCTTCACACATTCCCCTCACGTCGTTCGAGGTCGTCCTCTATCTCTGTGGCCATCCACCTTCAAGCTTACCATTTTATTAGTCAGATATTCGGCATCCTGCCTCTTGACATCACTGTATCATGTTAATATGTTAATCCAGATAATAAACTATTGCAAATTTTATTTCTGTTTTTCCTAAAGGCTGACTGGTAGAGAATGCATAAGCATTAAGGCCACCTTTTGTACCATTGTAGTCAATAAAGATTTAATAAATAAATAAAATCTATCTACATGCCTTTCATTCCAATCCGCTCACAAACATCAAATCTTTGATATTTATAATATTAGTAGGATAGGATCATCAGAGTGAGAGTCAGGGGGGGCGACACTATGGTTTCGCTTCACTCAAAGTACCGTGGAGGCGAAAAGCGAAACGGCAGCTTTCTCATTAGTTTAGTTTTAAGACCAAATATGAATGTTTAAAATGTCAGACTGTAATGTTCCTGCGTTTATTCAATGCAGGGTGAAACGGAGACGGGAAATCCGTTTGAAATAAAAGCCATGGCGGAAGACCAGCCAGAACAAGACAATCAGGACGACAAGGGTGAAGAAGGCAAAGATAGGAATGGTCTGGATGTTTCCAGTGACGAAGAGGATGATGGTGATCAGAAAGGTGATGAAGAGAAAGGGGAACAGGATCAGGTAAGACTTAAATAAGTTCAAATTTTGACTTGGACGGCACGAAAATAAATAACGTCGCTAACAAGAACAATAATCTCGCCGAAGATGTTATCGTGCTACCTAATTTCACAGAAAACTTTTGGAGAGCGAAATGTTTAGCTAAATAAATTTGTTGTTATAAATAGTTTTGTATTTATAACAATTTTGTGCAGTTGGCTAAATAAATTATGACAATTTATCGTAGGAAAAAGAGGGAGAAGATGACAAGCCCAGCTTTGACGATCTACCCGGAGATGACAAAGAGAACCAAGATGACCAAAAAAACCCCGAAGAAGACCAAGAAAAGGAACCAGAAACAGAACCAGACTCCGAGAATCAAGAGCTTCCTAGAAACCCTGAGAACATTGATAAAGAAGAAACGGAACAGAAGGAAAGAGATGCTAATCCTCAGGCGAACCCATCCAATAGTGATCCCACAGCTGAAGACAGGGCTCAGAATGCGGAGATGGATAGAGGCACCGATGATAATGTCGAGACTAATGCAGAACAAAGCAAGGATGAGGAAACCGCGCCATATGTAAGTTTATCTTCTTTATTTTTTGAATGTTTTCCATTTAATTATTACAATATATATCATTAATAAATTCAAAAAAATTACAAATGAACCAATTAGCAGTGTAGTTCCCGGCAGAGTAGAAAGGACCACTCCAAGTCTTCCCGTGGATGTCGTAGAAGGCGACTTAGGAAACAAACATCAATGAGACCTCTCCAATCCGTCTGACCAGCGTGGAGAGTGTAGGCCAAATCCTTTGCTCTGGCTAATATATGGCTATGGTAGTACAGAGAGGGTCGTGCTAATGCACTAGAGACTAAAAACATCTGATGATGATGATGATTGTAGCATTTGACTCAATAAAAGTTCAAATAAATAAATTTTACAGGAACAAGCTCAAGAGCAAGTTGGCGAAGAAAACCAAGCGATGGGTCGCTCAGAACTCGACAAGAGCGAGAAAGGCCATCGCGGTGAGAAACAGGCCGCGAGCAGATCTCAGAGCAACAAGGAACAAAAGAGACACGAGAACAAGCCGGGGAGAACTGATGAAGATAGGATATTGGGTGAGTATGAGTAGTTTTCGATTAAAGATAGAAAGGAAAAGAGGACCAGAAGACCGCGGCATAGCTACATGAAACAGATAAAGGAGAAGATGAGCGTCGTGTGGCTTCCGAAATAGAAAGGACCACTCCAAGTCTTCCCGTGGATGTCGTAGAAGGCGACTTAGGAAACACAAGCTAAACAAAGCTTGGAAACATCAATGAGACCTCTCCAACCCATCTGGCCAACGTGGAGAGTGTAGGTCAAATCCTCTGACTGCTCTGGCTAAGTATGGCTCTGGTAGTACAGAAGAGGTCGTGTTCCTGCATTGGAGACTAAAAAAGACGATCAATGATGATGACACAGATTGAACTGGCCTCAAAGTAAGTTTTTAAACTTTGTTATGGAATACTAACTCAAGGATACTATATTTTATGATAAATAAATACATATATAAAGTGGAAGGGACATACCCGTAATAAATCGAACCACGGGCTATAATAGATCACTAAAAAACCAAAAAAAAATTCGACATTCCCATACAAATCGCCCGAGCGGCCGCACACTTTTGTATGGAAATGCCAATTTTTTTTCAGTTATTTGGCTGTTATTTTCATTTCATTATACTTTAGTATATGTTGTATAGATAAACACGCAAGACACAGGATAATTTGGAAAAGGCCATTTTCCAATTTGCCGGGAATCGAACCCAGAACCTTCGAGTAGCAGACTAGCGTGGTTACCAATAAGCTACGGAGGTCTTGAAAGTAAACTCTCTAGGGAAGACTGAAATGTCATCACGGCGTGAAGTCAATGCACCATACAGACAAACGTTATTTGGTTCAATTGTTTGTTGATTTGAGAGTTAGGTTAAATAAAAAAAATCATTTATAATTTGATTGTTTTATTGTGCTTATTTGGTATTGTGACCCAAAACTCTTAAGTGTATTGTTTTGTTCTATTGCATCTTGAGCAGCTTAGTGCCAAACCTTGCCTTACGTTGGACCTACCAATATTTTTTCAGGTGATATTAACGAAAAGAAAAACAAACAAATGAAGACGCTTAACGTGGAGGAAGACGAGGCTATGGACGAGGGCGGAGACAACCAGGACGATGAGAAAGACGCTGACGCCTTCCAGCACGTGAAGCAAGCTAAGAAGGATGATTTACAGGTCAGTGCAATTTTACAGAAATAATGTAGTTCCAGGGTCAGAAATAAATTATTTTGTAATGTTATGAGAATAAAACGTGATTTTAGGTTTATTAATGCAGAAAAACTGATATTAAGAGCGCTATTTGACTCCAAGAAACTATGACGTCACACCGTAAGATTTTCAAATAAATCCCATAGAAAATATTTGTTTTGACGTTCAGAAAAATAGTATCTGTTTTGACTTGTTGACAACTAACGGATTAGTTTTAAAGTATGCTGAAAGCTGATCCAGGTCTGTTTGGTTTGCTTCTATCTCTTCTGAAATTGCTGTTGCGGCTGATCATTAGTGTAAATATTGAACAAGGTAGGTGCGAGGACACTACCCTGTGGAGGACCGTTCTTCTGGGTTCGCCAAATGCCTTTGTATGAATTATAGAGAACCATGAAAACGTGAATCGTTCTTTTTTTTGTAAGATTTTGACGCAGAAAGACGTTTTTTTGTTAAAAAAAAAACATTGTTTACTGAACATTGCTGAACGTCGCAGCGGATGGGAAAAGTTTTTAACATACAATGTTCAAGAACAATGTTTGTTAAAATTTGGCGCAGCGGACGGGAAACGTTTTTAACATACAATGTTCAAGAACAATGTTTGTTAAAAACTGGCGCAGCGGACACGGCTTTACTGTTTGAAAGTAATAATAAAAAAAATTGACAAATAATGCATTTAAAGCTACTCGTAATACGGACCTTATTACGAGTAGCTTATACCTTTTAGTAGTTTTATTGTGAATCCCAAATATACAAGAAGTGCACACTTCTTTAAAATTCTCTTAGAATTTTATTTATATAGTCCAAGTAAGGCGTTTTCTACCGCTAAGTGAAGGATACTCGGGGACAATACCGCACTGGTTTCCGTCGGTTAAAAAAATTGGTAGTTATGTAGCTTGTAAGGTAAAGATTCAAATTTTTGTTTTGTATTGTAAAGCTGTTGGCTCCCCTTGAAAATCAATAAATAAAAATAAAATAAAGTAGCTTGGCTAATAAGTCTAGTACGGTCGCCCGCCATTGTTTATGTCGCAATTGCAAAAATAAATGCAAACACATTTATTTATTTATGTGATACAGGCTGTAGACGCGGCTACGAAGGAGCAAGCGGAACAGCAGCCGACCTTGCAGCAAGACGATGAGGAAGCGGACCAACTCAAAGAGGACGAAGTTCCAATGGACATTGACGAGGAAGATATTCAGGTATGTGACAAATGTTTAAACAACATCTACCTCGGCTTTGGAGAAGTAGCAGGCGCCGACTGCTATGATGTGACATACTGTAAACAGGTTAATTTTGTACCCCCTATCTATATTGAAATTTTGTAATCAGAATCATCATCATCATCCGAGCGTGTTCCCGGTTGCATCGTCAGCGGTTACGCTTCAGAGCCCGGGGTCCGCTACCTAACCTAGGCGGTTTGACGAGGTTACTGGTTTTACACAGAGCGACTGCCGTCTGACCTCCGCAACCCAAAGGGTAGACCAAAACCAATCCTAGGATAGGTACAAACGCTAGATGGCGTTCGGGACCAAAGGCTTTACGTGCCTTCCGAAGCACGGAATCATCTTTCTTTTTGGATAATCAGGTGATTCAAGCCTGCAATATCCTAAACAGACTGGAAACAACTTTTAACAAAGTATGCTTCCCAGTGGCATTTGAACCCATGACTTCCGGATCACAAGGCAAACGCATTGACCACTGGACCGCGGAGGCAGTCAATAGTTGTAATCAGAATCATCTGGAAGAAAAAAATAAGTCATCTATAAGAAAAAAAAAGACTTATGTTTTTTCAATTTCTATTCCAGGTTGAAAAATCCGAAGAACTGAAACCAGAAAAAATAAAAGAGAGCTTGGAAAAGGACAAAGAGAAAGCTGGTAATAAAAAGGAAGGCGGGGAGGAGCCCACGGGAGAGACGGGGGTTGAAGTGGAGGGGGAGAAGGTGGATACTGTGACTGTGGCTAGAGGGACAGACACTACTTACCATACAAGGTAATCTTTCGCATAAGTACTAAAGTTTTTAGTCGGCCGGTTAAGACGATATTATGGTTTTTAAGCAATTGTAGTCTTCTTCATACTTACTTAAACAACTGTTTAAGTTATTGTTCAATAGTAGGTTTTTTTTTTACACAATTTTGATATTTTTCTCTTTTAAAAATACATTTTTTTAAATAATATGAATAATCTGTATCCCCACGCAAGTCTCCCAAAGGACCAGGGTGAAAAGACCTGTGTTTCCAGAAAATACAAAAATATGTAAGTAAATATTTAAATTGCTTTTAGACTAGAAGAAACCCAGCAACCCGCCGAAGACATGTCAGTAGAAGAGTACATGAGTATCCGCGAATGGTTGCAAAGACCCACAGCTCAAACCGGCTCTGCGGCCGCGGTGTGGCGCGGCCTGTGGCAGAACTCTGCGCACGCTGCGAGGGCGCTGTGTGAAAGATTGAGGCTGGTGTTGGAACCTACTGGGAGATCTAGGAGAGCTGGTAAATATTAATAATAGGGGCTGTGTGAGCTGTAGACATCGCGAGTCTGTCTTTTCATAGTTTAAAACTGAATAAAAATTTCCCGCACCTTAAAAACCCAATGGCTACGCCATTTTGAAAAAAAAATCCAGTAACTGAATCGACAAAAAAGTAACATTAGGATCAGTTCACACCGAGACGCGACGCGACGCGACGTAGCGCGCACTCGAAAGAAATATAGAACTTGTTTACTAGGCAAAAAGCTACTAATTTCAGCGACAGCCCGCTTTGCCGCGCTGCGTAGCGATGCATAGCGAGGCGCAGCGGGCTCTCACTCTTTTTGTCTAGTAAACAAGTTCTATATTTCTTTCACGTGCGCGCTACGTCGCGTCGCGCCTCGGTGTGAACTGACCCTTAGTTATTTATCGAACCTGCTTAAAAAATTTTACGATGACGGTTTAGAAATGCGACCTGTAGAGAACAGCCGGACAGACATACGAAAGAATTTAAACTCTAATCTCTACGTGTAACAAAGACACGGCATCACGCGACGTATTCTGCTATCTCTTTCGCACGTAGAGTTTGTGACAGAGATAGACCGATCACGTCGCGTGGTCCCGCTTGACGCGGTTAACGCCCTTAGTCATCAGTGAGACCCCTCCAACCCTTCTGACCAGCGTGGAAAGTGTAGACCAAATCCTGCTGCCCTGGTCAAGTATGGCTTTGGTAGTACAGAGCCCTGGTCTTGCTTCTATAGTGGAGACTAAAAATAATCCTGATGATGATGCATATTTCATACCTATTTCTATTTGTTGCAAAAAACTCCGAGTTCCAATGTATCTTTTATGTTTGTTTGTGTCGAATCTTGCAAGTTTAATTTGACCCTCTTCCTGGTTTCCGATTCAGATGAAATTTTGTATGCTAATGTAAATCAGATGATAATGCAATATTATTGTGACAAGAACCTGATCTGATGATGGAACCGCAAGGTGGCCACACACAAGAGAGCGTTGTAATAAAACGACACAACCCTATCGCGTTTGAGCTTGTTTCATATTTCTTGATTAGTAATTTCACTTACAATAAAAGCTAGTACAAAAAAAAAAATTTTTTTCTTAAAAAAAACTTTTTTTTTCTTTTCAAGGTGACTACCGCACCGGCCGCGCCATCAACATGCGTCGCGTGATCGCCTACATCGCGTCGCAGTTCCGCAAGGACCGCATCTGGCTGCGGCGCAGCAAGCCAGCGAAGCGGCACTACAGCATCGCCATAGCGGTGGACGACTCCAGTTCCATGGCCGACAACCGCAGCAAGGAACTGGCCTTTGAAAGTCTGGCTTTAGTTTCTCAGGTAAGCGATGACATCTTACAAAATAAAATGAAACTATTTTAAGGTTTAATTCAGTCCATGATACTGAACAAGTTTCCCCAAAGAACATATGTCAAAATATAAAATTTTTTTTTTTGCTTTCCAATCACTTCTTCCTTTTGACTGTATTCAAAATCGCGCAACTCGTATAATCGACGATGAGACTCCCGTCTCGATCCTCTGGCTCTACGTAGGGATGTTGCATCCTTGTGCATTTTTTATCGCATTTATCATGGGGAATATTCTGAAGAATTGTTCGACCTAATACCTGCTGCAAAATTTCACCACTACACCACCCGCCTGAAATTGAAATATCATCCACACCACCTGGATAGTTGGCAATCAACCACCGTACGTTTTAAAAGGAACTTCCTGCCACGTACGACCGAACTGTGGAATCAACTTCCTGCAGCGGTGTTCCCGAACCGATACGACATTGAAACCCTTAAAAAAATGAGTCTATATCTTCCTGAAAGGCCGGTAACGCTCTTGTTACAGTTGCAGTTGTCCATGGACAGTGGTGATCACTTACCATTAGGTGACCTGCTTGTTCGTTTGCCGCCCTATAACATAAAAAAAAGTCAAACTGATCAGCTGATCGCTCAACTTGTATAGGAGGCCAAAAATTCTTTTTCATATTTCGATTTCGATTCCTGGAGGAAAGTTGTTCAGTATCATTGACTGAATCCACGTTTAAAATAGTTTCAGTATATTTTATCATTTGTTGTCAGTAGTCCAGTAGTGGACCTTCCACTAAAGGGTTTCCGGGTGTTTCCTTTTGTGGATCACATCCTTTTGTGATCTTTTGCAGATTGACCTGGGTGTTTTTCTATATATGTATTTGTTATAAAATGTAGTATCGTTGAGTTGGTATCCCATTACACATATATAAATAAATATATATATATATATATAAGATTGAGTGTTGGCGCAGATAGCTAAGATTACGTTCAGCTACCAAGAAATGTTACTAACTACGCTCTTGGTACGAGTCCGGCAATCCCACCGGCAACAAACAAACACACAAACAAACCTACGCAGTCTGCTACCACCCTGGATAAGGTCCAGGGAACCTCCTAACCTAATTATGAGTTAAACTTAATTCTAATTAAAAGTAATTACACTAATTACAAATGGGAAACGATCAAAGATAAAACTTACCGCTTCCATGTCGTCTTCAGGCAGCCTCGCCTGGCCTTCACGTCGAGCCCGAGGTCCTCCTCAGGGCTGGCGACGGCCTCAGGTCCCAGCACGGGTCCCAAGTCAGTGGTGAAGAAAATGGGGTCCCTAAACCTAACCTAACCATGAGCTCATGTATGTCGCCCCAAACGAATACGTCGTATTTATAACACCACTTCAACACAGCACATCCAGTTTCTTTTATAGTCAATTTTATTCACATAACAAATACTTCCGTTCCACACAGGAAATAGGCAAAAACCAACAATTTATAATGACGCCATGTCACGCGTTTTACATTTGACACAAATCACTGTTCTTTACGTAATACAAACGATTTCGGCTCCACGCCGTTCCAAACAAATTGGGCACAAATCAATTAGCGACAATTCTTCACGAAATATTCGCAATATATCAAATACAAAATTAATGCCGCATGGCTTTCGCGACGGGAGAACGCAAGTCATTCAACAATGTCAGTCGAGACTTTGACGCAAAGACAATGATTATTTTCTGGCCGGGCAAAGACAATCCGCGCTCCACAGCCGGAATATCGATGAATCGATAATCTTGCCCGTGTTTGTGGAGATCACAAGCAGATGGCGCTAGTCTCCTAACAATAAGTACTTTTATCCAAAACATTGAGCTAGCCAGCTCAATCTTTATATATATTTATTTAATATAGATATACTCTCAGTCAGTTCAAGTGACACGAGAAGAATTTTAATAAAGCAGTTCCTAAACCGCCGCTCTTATTTAAATACGCGTCCATATTTTGTTATCAAAATTATTAAAATGTTTTTAGGCGCTGAATCTTCTGGAATCGGGTGACCTTGCCGTCCTAAGCTTCGGCGAGAAACCCAACCTACTGCACCCATTCACCGAGCAATTCTCAGAACATTCCGGATCGAAGATTCTAGAACAGCTGCGTTTCGACCAGACCAAAACCAAAATAGCCCAGCTGTTAGACTTCTGCACGGTTCTGTTTGAAGAGCAGACTGTGAGAAGCGACGCTATCAATGCTAAACTGTTGGTGGTCGTGAGTGATGGGAGGGGGATCTTCTCGGAGGGAGAGACGAGGGTGCTGCAAGCGGTGAGGAGGGCGCGCCAGCTAGGGGTCTTCTTGGTGTATGTCATTATTGACAATCCTGATAATAAGGTAACAATATTTTTCCCCAAATTGTATTTGAATTGAAATCAGTATAATTAATCAATAACTTCCTTTATAATTTGAGACTTACGGCCCTGGGCTCTGTCTGTAGCGCCGCAAGACTCAACATGAAAGTACCTTCTTGAAATAAGAGAGGCATATAAAATTTACCCATTTTCTTACAAAAAATGTTCCTTTCGTGAGATTTTCTTAGGGTTCCGTACTCAAAGGGTGCAAACGGGACCCTATTACTGAGACTCCGCTCTCTGTCCGTCTGTCACAGGGCTCTATCTCTTGAACCGTAATAGCTACGCACTTGAAATTTTCACCGATTATGTATTACTGTGGCCGCTATAACAGCAAATACTGAAAATAAAAAAAGTTTAAAATTAAAGGAGGTCGCCATACAAAAAACGTGTTTTTTTCAGCGTATTTAACTAGATCTTTATAATGGCATTAACTAGATACTTGAAATTTTCACAGATTATGTATTACTATGGCCGCTATAAAAACAAATACTAAAAATTTAAAAATTAAAGGGGGTCGTCATACAATAAACGTGTTTTTTAGAGTTTTAAAACATTGTACGGAGGTACGGAACCCTTCATGTACGAGTTCGATTCGCACTTGCCCGTTAATTTTTTTAAATCAGGCTACAGCATCTAGCCCAAGAGCCTGCGGCAGACGAGTTTCGATGGTTCCTTCACCTTGCCAGATACATCAAAAAACTTTTAGCGTGTCTGGCAAAGTGACGGAACCATCGAAACGTCTGGCTGCTGAGGAAACATCATATGGTAGTTCCCCAAATAACATTTATAAAATTCCGCTTTTATACTATGATATGACGGAAGTATAGGTACTTACAATTTTTATACTTTAAGGCTTGACGCTACGGACGGACGCCCGCGCGGTTCCATAACAAAGTGCCCCGCGACGGACGCACTCTCGGAGCACGCCGGTCGGGTTTGTTCAGCATAGAGAGTAGATAATTATGATCAGACGAATGACCGCCATACATATTTCTGTAATATATTAAATTCTCCATCGACACGACTGTGAATGTATGCCGTAAAAATTGAACTAACTGCCACTGACGTCGGGTAGCCGCGACGGGGCCCGTCGCGTAATCGCGGAGCACGCGCGCGGGGCCAGCGTCCGCGTAACGTAGCGTCAAGCCTAAGAGTGTCTGCCAGGGGATGGAACCGCACCAAGTGTCTGGCAATGTGCGATGTGATGTCTAACGTTATTATATATGAAACTAAGCTTTACATTATGACAGTATAGATGCCCAATTTGGTAAAACTTTACTTTCTGATATCTACTAAAGTCACCACGGCCCAACTTTCATATTCGGGGATTGTTCTTACCTGTATTGGAGCTATACATAGAGAAGCTTTCAGCCTTTATGAAATAACGGAGGTTTGCCCCTCGCAGACTCTTGGTCTACTAAATTTCCTAATAATGCTACAACCACAACTGGCAATCTTACGTAAATATTTCTTTCCAGGATTCAATAATGGACATCAGGCGGCCTCTAATGGACCCTACAACGAACAGCATCACCTTCGTACCTTACCTGGACACATTCCCGTTCCCCTTCTACCTAATACTACGGGATATGTCTGCGTTGCCTAACGTATTGGGAGACGCGTTGAGGCAGTGGTTCGAATTAGCCGCTAATACTAGTTAGCTTTAGAACATTTTGGAATTTAGTGTACATATACCTTAATCAGTACATATACATACAGGTTGATCTTGCACCCTTTAGCTATATTGAAATTTTAGAATCTGAATCATTAATGGAACACAAAACCGTAAAAAAAAAACTTATTAATTGTTAATTTTTTTTCGATATTTCTAATAGGCTATCCTAATAAGTATAACTTTACTATATGCGCGGCCGTTGCACTCCCCGCCCGCCACGAGCCCGGTAGCGGGTAGTGACATCCAAATGGGATATTTTTGGTATGCATTTGTCGGCTGATATACCTATTTACACCTACAAGGTGGTCAGACGACCTGAGTAAGGTTGCAGGAAAACGCTGGATGCAGGCCGCTTCCGATAGGTCGTTTTGGAAATCCTTGGGGGAGGCCTATGTCCAGCAGTGGACTTCCTGTGATGATACCTATTTGGTTTTTATTATGAAACAAGATACATATGACAGAATAAGCGAAATAAAAAATATGTATTTTTTATTTCGTTTAAAGAGTACTTTCCTTGAATATAGCTACGAGGCTCAAAATCACCCTGTATCTGCCATTTTGGAATTTGGTGTATATTAATACCTTGGTACATATATCTGCTATGGAAAGACAGATAAGTAGGTAATAAAATCTTGGCAGAAGAAAGATAAGTCGTGGAAATCAACCCGACTCTCGTGTCTGTCTACCCCGTTAAAGATAAAGAAGTAATTGTATGTATGTACTAAACGTCAAGGCAGTGTAGTTAAAGTGCAAGTGCTTAACACGTGATGATCAGTGACTACTATGCCTCGCCAGCTATTGGATAAGTCGAAGTATGTGTTTATAGATAAATCAGAAAAGAAGTATAAATTATATTGAACTGAGACTTTTGATTTTTATATACTTAATCGCTTATATATTAAAAAAAAACGCTTATTTTAAATACTGAAGACGACTGGTGGTTATATTCTCATGTGGGAGTATTGTTAGATTTTTTTAGTATAAGCGAAAAAGAGAGCTGTGACTGTTTTAAGACGTAATTAAATGGCCTTCTGAATATATCATTACATGTGTTTTACGTTGTAAGTACATAACAAATTACCATAAGTAAATTACATATACGTATTTTGTTATACAAATAAGATCTTTATACAAAAAGAAAACTGTTATTTTTATTTTATATTGTAGTTTCCTATAGGCCATTATCCCAGTAATCATAAAAATTACAAAGATTTGCTAAACCTGTTTGTTAAAATATGATTTGATCTTGTTCTTGCAATGATAAATATTGTAAAGAGTGATAGGGACAAAACAAAACATATTGTAACTAAAATAGCTTTAACAAACGTTTGTATTTTTTATTATAAGAGGTTACGCGCTTAACCTCTTATAATAAAAAATACGTTACGAATAGGGGTTGGGACATATCTGTCACCATGGAACAGCACTTTCCTATGCTGCTATCCTTTTCTGTCGCTCAGAAACGTCATTTGCTAGAGCACAGAATAAATACCAGTAGTACAGAAGTCTCACTCCGCAAACGTTTTCAAAGAAATATCTACTCACAGTGGTTAGCAATATGGTGTAATTTAGCTCGCGTCAAAACGCAGCACCGTTTTGTTTAGACACCTACAAAAATCCATTGCAAGCCAATTTTATCCTTATGACTCTGGACATACGATTCATAATACACACAAAACCGACTAAAATAGACTCAGCGAGCGACGCGCTAGGGTTGACTACTACAAGAAGCTAATATCGCCATTAAGCGCACCGTATTATCGGTCTTCCATGCTGGTCTTGGAGACAAGAATAAAACTTGAATATAAATATGTAAGGACAAATCACACCGTTTGCTAGCCCCAAAGTAAGTTTAAACTTGTGTTATGGGATACTAACTCAACGATACTAGATAAACATCCAAGACCCAGGACAATTTGAAAAAGGCCATTTTCGAACTTGCCCTGGCTGGGGATCGAACCCAGAACCTCCAGATTGGCGGACTAGCGCGTTGACCATTACACCACGGAGGTCATAGCTGCTTCTCCCCGCGCAAATCGTAGAAGCCGATCACTATTTTGATTCTTTTTTCCACCTTCTCGCCCACCATCACGCTAAAAGTTGCCTTTGGGTATTGCGGCCCTGGGCTCTGATTGCTTAGAGCCGCAACACTTAAAATGCTCTGTCTGCCCCATTAGGGATAAAGACGTGATAGTATGTATGTATGTATAATCGTTTGGTAGTAAACTATAATGAATGAAATATAATATAACATGAGCGAAATTAAAGACTGTTTTAGCTGGTTAGATACCAGCTAAAACAAAGTCTTTAAAGTAGATACCGAATTTTATAGGATGTACTTAGTAGGTACATACCATTTCTGTAACTTGCATAATTATTTTGCTAGCGAACAGAAAAGTTCCTAAGTAGGTGGGTTAGGTACCTACCTACTTATAACGAAACAGATTGTCAATCTCAAACCAAACATCAGAAATTCGAAAGAATAATATGTATACTTATACCTACTTTCCTACTTATTTTCGTAACCTAAGAACCTAGGACCTAGGTAGGTACCTAGGTCCTAGGTATTAAACCTACTAGGTACCTAGGTCCTAGGTAGTAAACCTACTTAGTGTACCTATCATGAATGTCAACATAATAATAATAACTACTTTAAAGTAGATCTTACCTTTCAGCGTCCTTAGGAAGTCTAAAAAAGTTAAATTTGGATCGCAATCCTTGTTTAAACAGTTAAAAACTGCGCAGTATTTTTAGCCTTCTTTTTATGTTTTTCCATTTTTAAAAAAGCCGGTTCGGTGAAGTACCTAGGCGACGAACAAAGCTCGCGCGTGCGTCACTGCTCGCACGCGAGCCCCGACTGAATTAGCCACCCGAGAAGGCCGCCGCGCGTTGGTATATTTTTGATACCTACACGGGGAGTGACACAGGCCTGGCTAGAGCGAGAAACAGAGCGGGAATGCGGCAGCATCGCCGATTCCGCGGCGTTCCGTCGCTCTCGCTCTAGCCAATGACGGTTCAGAGCAGGGCTTAGAATACCGTTAAAATCTGGTAACGTTAATTCTGTCAAACGGCGTTAACGTTATCAGCAAAGATAACGTTATGCTGGGTAACGGTATTTTTCCAACCATTTACCGATAAACTCAGATAACGTTGCCATAGATATTAACGGTAAAAGGTATTGTTAAGACTGTATTTCTTTTCGATATTTGACAGGTAAAAGGTATTGTTAAGACTGTATTTCTTTTCGATATTTGACAGTTCATCTAGTAGGCTTCCTAGAGCTACACGGATGTCGTGATAGTCTGTGCTACCTCGGGTTCGATTCCCATTGCGATTTAATACACTTGTATAATATTTTACAAGTATTGAAAAAAGTATCTTACTTATATCGTTAATTGATAACGTTATTATAACTGTATTATCGATACCCCTTATAACGTTACCAGTAATACCTGTTTGAAAATACCGTTATTTAACGTTTCTTTTAGTGTGAATTTGGTATCGTTAACAAGCCCTGGTTCTGAGCGACAGAAAAGGATAGCAGCGTAGGAAAATGCTGTTTCGTGCTGACAGATGTCCCAACCCTAGGACAATTTGCGATGCAACCTATCTCAAAAAGTAATGAGAGCGGTCGCGTTCATCAATGATCCCACAAATTGTCATACAAAAAGTCTTTAGAGGCACAGTTTCGGAATTTCAAATCTAACGTTGTTGTGTTAAGAATCCCCTTACCCTTTCACTTGGCTCTAATTTGAAAGAAAATAGTAGTGTGTAAAAGTTTCCCATACTGATGGTAAAAAATAATATATTCTCTTTATATGCAATTCTTTTAAATTTACATTTTTTTTCCGAAATCTGATATGTCGTTTCAAAATAATACGTAGACTACTACGTTTGTATGGGAATCTCTGATTCTGTCTAGGGTATGGGCACTCTTAAGGCAGTCAAAAGATAACAAATAAAATAACAAACGTTAAAAAATATTGTGTATTTCTCAACTGAAAATTAAATACGCCTAAGATACTTCACTTATCAATATTTTGGTAATTAACAGAAAATATTTGTGTATTTTGTTAACATTTAGGCCTATGTTACTTCATCAGTTAATAAATAAATCCTGGCCTAACTCAGGACCAGTTTCCTGCGAAATTAAATGCCTACCTTAAAATCGCGTTTCGATCGAAACAAATACATGTTACATTGCACCTCTTATTACTAATTTTCTAATATACATATAACATAGATTAGTTTACAAGATATAGGATAGCCGCCGTCGCTTTGAGATTAAATACTTCACTTCATAACATTGGTACATACATTGCTAACATTGGCACCGAACAGAATCTTATCATAATACAGAATAATCTTTAGTCATATGAAATGTCATCGTATGATTGTAAACACCGATAGTTTATAAACTGTCGCGTGAGATTGTAAACTTTCGATAAATTGTGAAGGAATATGTCCGATTAGTAGTCTAATACCTTACCATATATCACTAGGAGTGGAGGGGGGTTAAAAAGCCTCTAAAAACATCACGTGATTAACGTACGACGCCTTTTCAATAAGTAACAAATACTAGTAATACGCTGGGCGCAACAAATACTAATAGGACGAGCTGCCGCCAAGACCGACCAATAAGTGACGGTTTTACGAGTGATAAAATGGGAGAGATTGTGAACCCAACTCTACTCGTAAAATTAAAAAAAAGCTACTGTGATACTAAGAACGTAAGAACTATCTGTACTTACTAAGTGCAAATATACTCTTAAAATCGTAAGTGCAGGTTCGTTCACAATTTAACTGTTTGATGTGGGCAGTTTATGAACTATTGTAAATGAATACGCTATACGGTACAGTTCACAATTTATCTAGAGTTTACAACTCGCGTGATAGTTTATGAACTATCGGTATTCAAAATTATATAACAAAAAACACGCCGTTGAAGCTAGTGATTTTTGAGAACAATACTTAGCAAAGAAGATTCTGTATTACAAGATACATCAAAACACTACTTACTTCTCACGCAAATAACACTCTTTAATAATTTTGTATATTACATCTCAAAGTGACACAACGGCAAAGTCCAACAATTGAAATAGCAAAATATAAACTATAATAAAGTTTGTAATAAAATACGCTAACTCATGTAAATATTAAATATTGTATGTCATAATAACATTAAAACTAAGCCTAACAAATAATGTTAAAAACGTTAGAACCATGATAAGTCGTCTAGAAATTGTTTAAAATAAATACAGTTTAAGTTAAACAAAAGTGCTCCTAGTGTTTGAGCGTTTAAAGCTGCATAGCAAAAAAAAATTCAACGAACCTCAACTTTTTCTTAAAAAACATGCTTTTTCAATTTTTTTCCTAATTTATCGTAGAAGTGTTACAATTTAAAAAAATATCTCTGAAAGAAAAATTTATTTTCCTATCAAAAGAATCTCCATGGAAAAGTTTACTAGCATTCTACAATATTTATAAAAAATGTAAAGGCCCTTATGGTGAAGTTTCATACATCAAGACCCATCATAAATACTAAAAACAGTTTGAAAGTGTTCCCTTGCATGCTTTGCGAGACAAAACATGTATAATGATCACAATTTATTAATCGAAATCTTTTCAATTATTGGCATTTTTATTTTGTTATACAAATAGAAGGTTGTCAAATCTTAAGTGCCCCGGAGACGATCAATCGTCAATCGTTACGTGGTTGACCGTTTCAATTCAAGGTGCGATTGATGGAGTTTTTCGATGCTATATTGCTCGACCTCATTTGCTTTCTGGCTGCGGCATGTCCAGGTTGTTTCTAAACTAGCGAGTAGTAGCGAGCGAAGGACCAAACGATTGTCAATCGCACAACGAGACGTTCAATTGGTCGCATCAATCGCGATTGTCAATGGGCTTCAATCAAAACTTGTGTCAATCGCCGTCAATCACGTAAATATTGTCAATTGCGATTGATCGTCTCCGGGGCACTTTATATTTGCATTAAAATAAAATGAAAACAAGTAAACTACCCGGCCTTTTTTATTTGTAAATATGAATAGGTAGTGTAGTGTGTAGTGTTTTTATTTTAGTTTTAAAGAAATTTAATATTTATAAATGATTTTGGAAAAAAAAATCTATATACATTTAAAATAAATAAGTAATCAAGAAAAAAAGCAAGTAAGAAGATCAAATAGTGTTAGTTTACATTTTTTCCTAATATTACCCATACTAATTCAAACTGCTGTTTTAGATAGCATTTTCGTACATTCCAATGAGGTTATAAATTGAGCACGGAAAAAAACATCATAGCGGCTCTATGTATATATGTGTATCAAACAACATTAGGACCAATATTTGACCAGATGGCCCTATAGCTGTATTCACTGATACTTGGCTATAAAGTTTTCGATTAATAAATTTGGACCCTGTACAAAATATCCCTATTGTAGACCTGTATTGAAACGACTGGTCTCAGTTGGCGCTCTCCTTGGACGAATGATTGTTGGTTTCTTCAGTCTTATCGCCGTCACCGTAGAACTTTGGCTGGAAGGTAAGAAGACAAATTTATTAATCATATGAGAAACTATTTGTAAATAAGCTGTTTATTTTTGTCCCAGGTTAACTTTAAAGGGTAACAAGGTTACTTCATGAATAAAAAATCACCTCTGAATTCATTATTCCACGAAGAGATTTAAAAGTTAATCAGTATATTTGGGACTGCGAAATGCAATATATGTTGTTTTACAACTGTTTTAAATTTCACCACAATTAAAAAAAAAAACAAGTCTAGTCCATAACATGTATTACTTCGCGTCAATCGACAAGTCAATAGTGTACATTGACACATTGTACGTACGGTTCCATTCACGCATTTTAATAAGATCCGTGCTTTATTACTAGTTGTCGGTGAAGATAAATCATATTCAGAGAGCTAGCTTGACATTAGTGTCATCCGTGAACACACGAAAAGTTCAATATAGTTCGACTGGGGCCGCGTGGCAATAACGTACGGCCCATTTACACACAGGACAATCCACTAAGCCAATCCATTGTCTTAGTGGATTGTCCTGTCAATGGCTTCGTGTGAATGGAGCCATTCCACTGCAATAGGAAGTCCTCAGGACAATGATCAAGACAATCCAAGGAAAGGCTCCATTCACACGAAGCCATTGACAGGACTATTAGATTGTCTTGTGTGTAAATGGGCCATTATGTAAACGATTGACAGTGGTCAATATACACCACTGACATACTTCTTGGCATTTAGTTTATTTCTACGTGCTACATACCTATTATAATAATTTACTGAACTAAATTAAAATTTTACAAGAAATACTATTTTACAACCTAGTACTCTATTCAATATCTATTTTGTGATTTACAAATAATAATTGTGTGATTGTGTTGCTAAATCCTTTTAAATTTATGAGATGGAACAAACCAAAACAATGAGTTGAGAACAAGCAAAACAAAACAAACCACACAGTTAGTCAAATGTCAAACCACCCAAGAAACAAACCTTTGCCTTTTTGACTAAGCTGAAGTAACAATACTGACGAATTCGTTTGTACAGAATAATATTGTATAAAAAATGTATCACGTCTCCTTAGGGTTGGGACACATGTTTCAAAACGGAACAGCACTTTCCTAAGCATCCCGTCGCTCTCTCTCGCGCTTGCAAATGACTGGTCTGAGCGACAGAAAAGGATAGCAGCATAGGAAAGTGCCGTCTGTGCTGACAGATGTGTCCCAACCCTTAGGCTGCAAGTGGCTTTTTGCGCTTGTTGCTATTCGTGCGTCACTTCTTGACAGGGGAGGACATAATATTAACACGACGGGCAGAGATAATTCTGTTAAGGCGAATACCATGCAGAAGTGGCGCTCACATTTAAAATTTGTAAAAATAGTTTGATCGTAAATATGGTAAAAATTTCCATATTGCTAACCGTCAGGCACTAGTTTTAGCCTAAACTAGAACAACCGTTGAAAGTATTGCGTTAGTCGGTCTAGTTTTAAAAACTTATACCTATAAAAGTGGCCACTTTTGGCGGGAACGAGTTTTTAAGCTAGATAGACCATGATCGTTTCAACGGCAGTTCATAAAATAATATAAAGGGCTATCTATTGCCTGACGGTTAGCAATATGGAATTTTTCACCATATTTACGATCATATATGCCACTTCTGCATGGTATTCGCTTTAAAGAAGTCTCGATATTTGAGCATAAACGAGCTCTGCGATGCGTCAATTTACTAGAGTGATAATAATAACTGAAAAAATCTATAAGTTAGCAGTAATAAGCATTTAAACATTTATTCTGTAAATTCCCTATCGTTCTCTAGTAAAACGAGGTTTTACAACGTCATTTGTATTCACCTTTTCTTACTGTTGCATACATGTGAAACTGTACTATATATTTTATCCTCAAATACAAGTGTAAATTATTAGATATTACTACTTTGGGAATGTAAACAAGGATAAATTATAGTATTATTATAATGTTTTTTTGATTAACCGGCCAATACAAAGAGAACTCGTACGTATTCTTGTAGGGTATATTACCGCTAAGCTAGCGTTTAAAATTACACATTTCATCTCATAAGATAGACAACCAGAGCAAGATTACAAGAAATAGCTGCAGGCCGCTTTCAATTTGTAATTTTTGTAATCCTTGGGCGAACATGCAAATCATGTAAATAGACGATGCGGCTAGAAACCCAAGCTATTTTGATTCCTTTTCACAGACCATGGATCAAGACAGATACAGCCTCTGTATGAATTTGCGTGTCGATCTGACGTCAAATTGATTTCATTTAGGATCGCACTTTTAGTCCGTGTATGTCAATTTATTAGATCGGTCATTGAGCTCTCTACTATAAAATCACAGAATAAAAACTAGTACTCACAGAAGTTACACTCAGCAAAGAAATTCAAAGAAATATCTACTCAATGTGGTTAGCAATATGGTTTAATGTAGCTCACGTCAGAACTCAGCACCTTTTCGTTTAGATACCTAGACATCCATTGCAGACCAATTTCATTCTTATTACGCTGGACAAACGATTCGTATAACTGAATTTACCACTCCGAGAGGCCACCGCGCGCATAGTAATAATGTAGGTATATTTTCGATACCTATACGGGGAGTGACACAGGCCTGGTAAAATACGTAGAAACTCGTCGAAAAACGTTGGAGGAAGTAATAAAAAAGATTCCTTCCGTTTGTTAGTGAATTTCTTATTAAATATTGTATTGAAAATTGGCACGCCAGGGTTTCACACAAATAAAAGGACTTTCTTTATCTAGTAGTACAATATACAGATCTGTGTTCCTTTTTCATCGTCTCGCCTATCATTACGCTAAGCAGAGACGCTCTAAGCAGACAAAGCCCAGAGCCGTAACACCTAAAGGTCACTTACTTTTAGGTCTTACTAGTGTTGTAAAAAACTGGAGTCCGGGAGTCTACATTTGCAAACTTGACTTAATTTTACATGCTTGCTAGACTTAGACATTCCCAAGTAAGAGTCGAGTCAAGCACGAGTCGTCGGAACATCGAGTCTAATAAAAATTAGAGTCAAATAAGTCGAGTCGCAGAACCAAATCAAGTTCGAATACCGAACTCGAAGTCTACTCAACAAACTCTCTAGAACAACGCATTACGTCATTCAAAAATCTATTTGATATTTATTATAACTAATAATAATATTTTTTATTTACTTAAAATAAACAATTATGATTTTCTAAACTCCACGACTGCTTTGTATATCGACGCAGTAGACACAGTCCATTAGTCTATTACGGGAGTTTGAGTATAACTAACACATCTAGCAGTGGGGTCTCTATTTTTGAGTCGAGTCTTGTGATTTACAGTCGAGTCAGAATATTTAGACTCCCGGACTCGAGTTTTTACAACACTAGGTCTTACGGCTCTAGGCTATCTGCTTAGAGCCGCAAGTATCAAAATGCTTTGTCTGCCCCATTAGGGATAAAGACCTGATATTGTATAGTATAGAAATCCTTTCAGAGAGTCCTATGTCTAGCAGTGGTATTCCTGCGGCTGCAATAATATTAATTATTATCCTTATTATTTCAGCCGATTACACGTCCCGTAATGCAGGCCTGGAAACTGACGCTATCGTGTTCATCGATTGAACACGATAGTCGATGTTTTTTGGTACCGATATCGGATAAAGGTTAAATAACAGTATGGCCCTACCTTAATTTTATTAATGTTCACTTATTTTATACCGGTACGGTAACGTTATACCGTAACCGCTTTCAGTCCCTGTAACAGTTGATGCATGTACTAGGTTGAGCTACTGCTGCCAGTTTGATGCTTATTTTTTTCCTAAGACTACAAGGAGGTTTCATAGCACGCTTGAACCGCACCTCATTACAAGCTTTTATTTAGTTTCACCTGTCTCGTTGTCTGTGTGTCCGTAATGAAATCTGGCAAGCTAAATTAAGACTTCACATACTTTTATGTAAGTTGGGTGACAATGCAATATTATAATGGTACCAATGACCTGATCTCATGATAAACCCGGAAGGTGGCCACGGCATCTCTGTGGTAGACAACATAACCCCACCGAGTTTGAAGAGAACTTTAAACTTTTAAGTTCATTGTTTTAGATAAAAGCGTATTTTTGAAAATATTTTTTTAAATAATTACTTATCCAAAGCATCCGAGCATTGTAATGCTATTAAAAGTAATAAATACATCAGATGGGTCTCGTAAAAAGTTACTATAGTACCTCTGACAGATTCACTTAAAAGCTACTTTAGCACATTGAATAAACTAAAATAATAATATTACACTATTCTACTTCTAGCTGAAAGTGAAATATGTATTTTATCTTCATAGCAATAAAGTCGGTTTTATATTGGTAACTAAGACTGAATAGATTTTTATCTAATTTACGCCAAAAACTATATATCCTTTTATTGATACATTCATATAATATTTCATATAAGGTCTCACAAAATATACTAAAACAATTTTAAAGGTGAATTCAGTCCATGATACTGAACAACTTTCCCCATGGAACATGTATCAATTTTTTTTTTCTTTTCATACATACCCGGATCAGCTGATCGGTCAACTTGTATGGGAGACCAAAAAAATATTATTATGTTTCGATATGTTCCTTCAGGAAAGTTGTTCAGTATATCATGGACTGAATTCACGCTTAAAATAGTTTTAGTATATTTTGGTAGATCCTGTTAATTACATAAAGATATGTTATGGGACGGAAAGACATGCTTTCTGTCTATTCCCAATGGGATTGTCACAAAAGTAAGAGATGGACAAAAACAGGCATAGGCAGATAGCGTTCGTAAAGTCGTTTAAAGACTAGCTAAAACTCGACAAAATGAAGAATGGTGTTCAACAATGAGGAAACTAAAACAAATCAAAGAACAACACAAACAAATATCTCAGTTCCAAGCGTCTCGCCTGCACTTACACTAATCAATTTGTACTATACAGTCGTCACTTTTTTCCCGAATCCGTTTTTGACACCGTTATAACTTGTAAATCCCTAGAAACAAATAAAAATAATAGTATCTGGGATTCTGGGACTACATTTGAATTTTTTGCAATGGAAACTAGAAAAATATTCCTGTAAATATAACATGAAAAAAGATGTTTTTACAACAAAAAAAACAAACGACTTCGTCATCAAAATATGTACTATTATAGCACGTCGAGGAGTTTCTTCTATATCGCCAAACCAACCAACTAGATAGTAACGTTTTCAAATAAAAAAGAATCATCAAAATCGGTTCACAATTTTGTCAAAAAAAAAACGGCATTTTCCCCAAAATTTTAACGAAATCGCGCATCCACTTTTATGTGACTCTATAACTTATAAATTCATCTATCGATAGAAATTAAACGATAGTTAAACCATTGACTTGGACACATGTGCTCCCGTTGACAAGTAAAGGGATAAAAGCTGAAAAATGTGTGAATGCTTACCTCATCGTGTGTTTCCTCGGCCTTGAGGCGTTCATCATCGTCGTCGCTGTCGTCGTCGTCCGCGGACGAGTCGCCGCCCGAGCCCGCCGTGTCGGGCACAGATTTCGCTGCAATAAGAAACATAAATAGTCCAGTCAATACTCAAAAATAAGATACAAAATACTCGAAAATAAGGGTCAACCTCGGAATGAGAGGTAAAAAGCCAACCATGTTAATAGGTAATGCCGATGCGGCTAGCAACTCGTACAGAACCTTTATTTTGCCATTCTAAAAGTTACCTCTAAGTCTCATTAAATCTCGTGTACGCGTCTAAAATATTTAAGATCAAATGTCAAAAAAATCGTTTTTTGCAAATATCACGTTTCCTATGACTTTTACGCTCTTTACATGAATATAAATAATGTAGAGGATTAAATTGCATACAACTTTTGTCTCAAACTTTTTTCTATACGTGTATAAAATACAATCCGCTAGTTTCCTACAAGTCAAATTAGATACTTTTTGCTTGACGTCAAAACAAATATTTCCTATGGGATCAATGACTAGTAACACAATTTTGTGACTTTTCATTATCTTCATTCATTCATTCATTTGCAGCCTTCTATATCCCACTGTTGGCAATAGGGAATTTTATTATCTTATCAGTTCAAAGTAATTTATTTTCAACCATTTTTCAAAAACACGCACCGTTTTGCAAATTGTGATCCCACGTCACCTTAAAGTGAGAACGTTAAGCTTTACTACGCACATTTGCGAAAAACGGCCACTTTTGGCAAATGTGCGTAGTAAAGCTAAACGTTCTCATTATAAACTGTAAACAGTAGTTCATAAAATACGTTGAAGGGTTATCTAGGACTTGGTAGTAGCAAAATTTTAAATAATGTCTCCGTTTTCTTTGAAATGATTTATTTTAAATGGGGGCAGCACTGGACCCCGCAAAATTCAGGTACGGCCTTAAATAAAACATTACGAAATAATGAATCATGGGACAGGAGGATATCCGCAAAAGTGATGAGTAGCTTCACTGGAGTAACTACCAAGGCCAGCATGCATCGTCTCTCTCTCTCAGCGTATTCCCAGTTGCATCCTCAGCTGTTATATAGTTAAGCCCGGGGTCCGCTTTCCGGCTTTTTCTTCTCCACTCCGCACGGTCTTGAGCATCCTTGGTTGTAAGACCATTGGCACGCATACCATTCCTGACGAAGTCACGCCAGCATTTCTTGTGTCTACCGGGCCCCGGCGGAGGCGGCATGGCTATACATTTGTTTCCCACGTAACTTGCTGGTTTCTCAGCTATGTGACGGACAGTTTCTCACACCCGTGTAGTTGAATCTCTCCATTTTGATGAAATATTTTTTGTTTTCCATAGAAACCATTGGACAAGGCCAAAAAATATTGGAGATCTGTGCACTGCGACGCAAGCATAGCGACGAACCGATAACTCCATTGGTTATCGGTTCGTCGCTATGTGCCCCGCCCAATGCCACTTCATTGTGCTAACACGTAGGTGGGTAGGTATACTTCAGTGAGCTAATCCACTTTAATGAGCTAACCCACTTCAATGAGCTAATCCACTGATATAGCAGTGAGTCGGCAACAGGTGCAACCTTAGGGTTGGGGCACATCTATCAGCACGGAACAGCACTTTTCTATGCTGCTATCCTTTTCTGTCGCTCATATGTGTCCCAACCCTTATTTGTTACGTATCCTAAGAAAAGAGATAGACTTACGCGTGGTATTTAGCTGCGGCTGGTTGGGCGGGCGGGCGCGCTCCCTGTTGAGCTCGTCGAAGCACTGCAGGCACACGCGCAGCGGCTTGTCGCTCTGTCCGCGCAGCAAGAACTTTTTCGACGAACACGGCCCGCACACCACTGATCCGCACTTGCGGCAATGATGCTGCAAGAGTAATCACGTACATATTACATACTCAGGGAATTTTAACCCTCTTAGTTATATCAGGCCTGTGTCACTCCCCGTTTAGGTATCGAAAATATACCTACATTATTACTATGCGTGCAGCGGCCCCTCGGAGTGGTAAATTCAGTTATACGAATCGTTTGTCTATAGTAATAAGAATGAAATTGGCCTGCAATTGATGTCTAGGTATCCATACGAAAAGGTGAGTTGCTGAGTTCTGACGTGAGCTAAATTAAACCATATCGCTAACCACTTAGAGTAGATATTTCTTTGAAGAGTGAGACTTCTGTATGGAGTACTAGTATCCTATTCAGTGGTTATATTCAAGAAAAGTACTCTGTCATATGTATCTTGTTTCATAAGGGTTGCTACACACATATTCGGGCCGGCATTAATAGGCACAGCCGGGCGGTAAAATTGAATATATGTAAACATATGTTCGGGGAAAAAGGCGATATAATTGATTCGGGTCAGCTTTGTTTTTCGAAAAATACGGCCGGACCTTATAAGTGTGTAGCGACTCAAATAAAACTAAAGATATGATGTAATTTCGGTAGATTTCAAGAGCCAAAGAAGAAGTGAAATAATTCTGACGATGACATATGAGTCTGTGGATGCATCCAGTTCATATGGAACATCTGCTGTCATGCCCCACGTCTACCGCATCCTGCTCTAGAGACGATCTTATAGAGGTCAATATTTGACGAAATTCTGGGTCAATACAATTTATTGAAACAATAAGAAGAAGAATAAGAAAATAATCCCTTAAGAGTCCCGTTACACTACACAGAATCAGACTTTTCCATACAAAAGTAGTCTAGCTTTTATTTTGAAGCGACATGTCAGATTTCGGCAAAATTTTGTAATTTTAAAGAAATTGCATAAATCTAGGCATAAGATTATCATAGTATAATGAAATTGAAATAACAGCCAAAAAACAAAAAAATAATTGGCATTTCCATAGAAAAGTGTGAAGCCGCTCGGGCGATTTGTATGGGAATGTCGATTTATTTTTGTTTTTTGACGGTTATTTTAAGTTCATTATACTTTAGTGATCTAGTAGCCCGTGGTTCGATTAATAACGGGTATGTCCCTTCCACCTTGTATACCTAGATTCTTTGAAATTACAAAATACTGTCAAAATCTGACATGTCATTTTAAAATAAAAGCTAGAATAAGTTTGTATGGAAAAGTTTAGGGTAAGGGGACTCTTAAGAACATGCACAATCCACACACACTTGAACAGCAAGTTTGTATGTATGGTATATTGAAATGTCCCAACATTGTATTTCATTTAGTAAATGGTAAGTATGTTATATACCTATCTCATTTCCCGAACGGAAGTGGGAAGGCCAGTTCGAAAAAAGCGTGAACCTCCTAGGGTTCACCCGTTATCGGCGCAAGCTTCCCTTCGCATCGGCTGACGCGTCGCTCGATAACGAATGATAGCACGAAATGTGCGGTAATCACTACAAATGTGATTTTGGAGGTGTTTGTTATTATATTTGGAAGTTCCCTAACAAGTTATACACAGCTATATGTATAAGCAAGCTTACTTGCATAAAAAACTACTCGACCTACGTACCCATACGAATTCTTTGATAATATAAAAAACTATGATGGCATTTGTGACGTTCCACGGGTAATTCACAACGACATTGTGTTTATTCAAGCTAAGTTAATTGTACGAATTGTTTTTCTAAACGTCCTAAGCCCCACCGTCCATAAGGTACCTTAACCCGTGGAACGGCACATTTGTTCTTCTTTTGTTTTCTGTTGTAACTTTTTTTTGGCGGGAAGTCTTTTGGCGCCGTCCGCCACTCAGTCGCCTAAGAAAACCAGTGGACTTGCATAGATTTCCCAGTCGCTGGAAAAATAGCACTAGCCCTAAATGCAAAATAGCACTCCTGGTCAGGGCTTGGAATACCGTTAAAAATTTGGTAACGTTAATTCTGTCAAACGGCGTTAACGTTATCAGCAAAGACAACGTTATACTGGGTAACGGTATTTTCTCCACTATTTACCGTTAATCAGATAACGTTACCAATTATATTAACGGTAAAAGGTATTGTTAACACTGTATTTCTTTTCGATATTTGACAGAATAAATTGATGAGAGTTTGTCTAGTAGGCTCTCTCGCTCGCTCTCATCTCAGCGTATTCCCAGTTGCATCCGCAGCTGCAACGCCCGGGGTCCGCTTTCCGGCTTTTCCTTCTCCACTTCGCACGGTCTTGAGCATCCTTGGTTGTAAGACGATTGGCACGCATATCATCCCTGACGACGTCAAGCCAGCATTTCTTGGGTCTACCACGTCTGCCGGGAGAGTTTGTCTAGTAGGCTACTAGAGCTATTTATATATGTTACAAGTATTGAAAAAAGTAACGTTACTCATATCGTTATTTGATAACGTTATAAACTGTATTATCGATACCCTTTATAACGTTGCCACTACTACCCGTATGAAAATAACGTTATTTAATATTACTTTTAGTGTGAATTTGGTATCGTTAACAAGCCCTGCTCCTGGTTGGCGACTAAGGTCGCGAACTATCGCGCGACGGTCGTTGACTGTCGCTAACGGTCGCGATACGTCGCGCGACGAGCACCAACTATACGACGACGAAAATAGAAATCGCGGTAACCCTTTTCTATAAGTAAGTTATCGCGCGAGGCATTGATGACTTGCGATTGCGACGTCCTATCTTAGAATCGTGATGCCATTCGCTCTCTAGCTTAAGCCGCGTCCGCTGCGCTAGTTTCTGAACATAACATTGTTAGAAAACATAAAAAAGGGCCGTGGCCTAAATGTTTTGTCGCGCAAATACTTGAACGTGTTTGCTGGAGTTGTGGAAAACAACCCCGCGTTCGTTTGCGAGCGGGAGGAATCTTTATGTTAGATTTGACGCAGGAAGACGTTTTTTTATTAAGAGGGCGCCTGATGCTGATATCAAAATTTTTCTCCCGCTTCCACGCATACAAATTTACTCTAACCGAAGCAAGACAGCGAGCCAAGCGGGGAGAGAAGAATCGCGGAGGGTCAAAAAGGCTAGTTTAAGCGTTTCGGTTTTTTAATTTTTTTTCGTTTTACAAAGAATATTAAAGAGTTATTAAAAAGTAAGACATAAGATGACTGCTTTATGTTTAATACAATTATAATCCAAAGTTACAAGGGCTAATTTATTCTATTTCTTAAATACTAGCTGTTTTAGTATAATTCGGGAGGTGATTTGGAGGCAACTTCGCAAATTTTTTTCTATCGAGAAAATTTTAAGCAATCGTGTTTTTGAAACATATAATGACTAGAATTAGTCCTGTACTTTGCTGTGTTTTTATTTCTAAGAAAGTATTTCGTTAATATTGATAATATTTAAGATCGCTCAGATCGTAACAGGGTCATACGGGGTCTTAAAAAACTTTGTTTACTGAACATTGCTGAAATTTTATTTAGCTTTTTTGTGCCGCACAATTCTTTTTTTCTCTGTTTATCTCTATGGTTGACTGGGAGAAACTGCTCTTAGCATTAAGTCCGCCTTTAGTTAAAAGTATATTTTTACTTTGCAACAATAAAGTATTAAAATAAATAAATAAATAAAGTCGCAGCGGACGGTAAATGTCTTTAACATACAATGTTCAAGAACAGTGTTTGTTAAAAAACTGGCGCAGCGGACACGGCTTTAGCATCATGATATCGCTATTCATTGTATTATTATAATCTACATAACATAATAAACAACCTTAAGGTGCATTTGCACTTGCCATAGTGCGTCAATTTTTTTATCGAAAGTCATCTTGTTCGCACAAATGTCAATGTCCCATAAGCCAGAGCGAGATAGCATGATGTGTCTATTATTTTCACGTAAATAAGTGTGCGCTCCGGCAATTTATGTAATCTCAATGCTAGTATGATAATGTTGTTTGTTTTTCGCAGGTGTAAGTGGCCAACACTGGTTAAGATTTTTCAAGCTACCTAAAGGCATCTCATTCTGACATAGTTTGACGACTGCCATACGATGATGACAGCCGGGGACTAACGGCTTAAAGTGCTTTCCGAAGCACGAAGGAAACTCGAATTTTTTTTTTGCCACTGGTTAAACCATCCAAATGCGGACCATGCCCTATTTTGCGAACCAGTTACGTTAGGGTCAGTTCACACCGGGGCGCGACGTGGCGCACACTTTTGACGAAATATACAACTGTTGTTGTTATTGTTTACTACACAAAAAGATACTAATTTCAGTGACAGCCTGTCGTCGTGGGCTCTTGCTAAAATCTCACTCTTTTTGTGTAAGAAACAAGTTCTATATTTCATCAAAAGTGCGCGCCACGTCGCGACCCGGTGTGAACTGACCCTTACTTATTAAATAAATATATAGGGACAAATCACACTGATTAAGCTAGTCCCAAAGTAAGTTGAAACTTGTATTATGGGATACTAACTCAACGATACTATTATCATCATCATCTTCCCAGCCCTTCTTCCGCCCACTGCTGAGCATAGGCCTCTCTTCGTCGACACCACCCAACGATACTATATTTTATGATAAATACATGTATAGATAAAGGCACAGGACAGTTTGAAAAAGGCCATTTTCCAACTTGCCCTGGTTGGGGATCGAACCCAGAACCTCAGGATTAGCGGTCTAGCGTGTTAACTATTACGCCACGAAGGTCGTCATTAAAGCACTGCATATCTAGTGCGAAGGTATTTTAACACATCCTAAAGTAAAAGAAGCCGCCCAAGAACACGATGGACAGACGATCTGCGTTTGAAAAACAACTGGCGAACTTTTGCCACTGACACAGATAATTGGAAGAATAGAGGGGAGGCCTGGCACTGGCACACAATAAAAAAGTAAAAAAAAACCAGATTTATGTTTATGATACTTACCCTCCTGTTGAGAACGGTGAACTGTGTCTTCTTGCAGTGCATACAAATTGACGCCTCGTTGTCCGGGACCCAAACCGCTGCGTGCTCCAGTGGGGGCTGCTTACCACCTATTAAAAAAAAAAGATAAAAAATGTTTGGTACATTTTTAAATAGCTGTTACCCGCGTGGTTAAAAGATATTTGAGAATCCCACGAACAAGAATAATCCCGTGAACTAATCCAGGTAATTAGTATGTAATATTTTATAGTACACAAAAAAAATATATATACGCACGGAAAAAGACATTAAAATGTACAATAAGCGGTCTAATAAGCTATCTACATACATGCCAAACATTCCAATCCGTTAAGAGGAAATCGATGGGCCGTATTTCCATACAAACGTAGTCCCCTCGTAGATAGTAAACGTAGATTGCTCACCGCATAGTGCCATCAGAGAAAATTTTTTTTCAAGCTTGGGAAAGCGCTAACAATACTCCCGTCAGGCTACCGAACAGCGAACTCCTACTATAACTAATACGCTGAAATTGGCCTTTGAATTTTACGGCCCTAGTACCCTGTTAGGGATATTACAATGTATATTTTTAATAACTTCGTAATTGCGTTCTGCGTACAAATGTGGACTCTGTGGCTAGATAATAAGCCCTGAATTACATATACTTGAGTGTGACCTGTTTATTTATTTATAAAAAGCGTAGAGGTGCGCGTTATCACAAACTCATGGGGGGCGGATAGCTTCCGTTGTATTTCTGTGAATCAGCTTCACTCCACATAATACAGTTATACACTATTATGAATATTACTTGACTTACCGCAATAGTAATTATAGGCGATTCGGTTAGGGACCCATCACTACTTTGATTCCTCTTTACACCTTCTCGCCCACCATAACGCTAAAAGTGGTATTTGTTTTTTTTTTTAAAGCAGTGTGGATGAGCCAGCCGTTGTTATTATTTGTGGCTTTACACAAACATCCTTCCTAAGTTAAACAAAATTTTAAAACTCACTTTTCCTGAGCAAGTCCTCTATACACTTGTCTATGTGCGCCATCCATTCCTCCTTCTCCGTGGCCGTGGCGGCGTACACTGCGAACGATTTGGAAGCCGTGCGGATCAACCAGCCATTGCGGTACTCTGAAATAAGAGGACGAACTGTATACACTTTTACAAACAGGGAAGCGAAAATTTTACAAAATCAACATCTAAGACGTCAAGGGTGGATATGCGAACTTAGATTTTTTTGCTTGTATAGGGAAAAGCAAAAACGTAAACTGTACTAGCTGCTTTTCTTCCCGCACCGATCATAAAAGTCAATCGACGGAATTTGCAAAAATCTGAGGAAACAAGTTTAGGCGATGCGGCTAGCAAACCCATTCTTAATTTTAGTCCCCACCTTCACGTGCATAACGTGGCCTTCAGTTTAGTTCAGTTCTGTGCCCACTCAGCCAGCTTTTCGCAGCAAGAGCGTAGGTACTAAGTCCACCTTGGAATGGACGTGACTGAACTTTTGGATCTTATGACTGAAATAGGTATACGAAGAAGAGTTTCTTCGTCTAAGCGCGTTCCCGGTTGCATCCTCAGCTTTTTCTTCTCCAAATGGTCACCAAAGGATGCCAAAGATCTTGCAAAATGGAGAAGAAATAGCCGAAATAGTTTAAATGATTTGGCTATAGTTTTACGACCGCCCGCCTGCTTGACGTCAACCCTCTTTGAAAATGTATTCGTGCGAAAAGTTTTACAACCGGCCGCCGCCCGACCATAACCCTCCTTGGGAATGCAATTGTAGCACGAGATGTTTGTGCTTAGTCCTTTAGTCGCCTCTTACGACATCCACAGGAAGAGATGGAGTGGTCGTATTCTAATACGGAACCACACGACTGAAATAGGTACTATTCTGTCTAATCCATAAGCTATTGACATGCTTAAGATGTATATAAAGAGGTATGTCATTTTTATTGTTTATTGGGTTGGTTCACACCTATAGGCTGTTAACACCATAATGTGAAATAAACGTCAAGAAACATTTTTATAATTTTTTTTTAACTGTTGCTGTATTTTTTTCTTTTAGTCGGCTGAAATAACAATGATAAAATCATCTTTCATATAAAAATATTCTGATTTTGATAGAATTATAACAAGCTTCGAACCGTTGCCTCGTGTTTGGTAAGATTTTTTAAGGGACGCAAATACCTTCCTTAGAGGAAATATTGAAGTGACATTTTTTTTGTTTAAATTATCACTTTTTCAATATTTCCGGATGTGGACCAAAAACATATTTTTAGGTCATCAGGTAGCAGGTAGATTATTAAAAAAATGTTGTATACGTATTATTTCTTTTTTCTGATTAGCAAATAATTAAATAAATACAGCGCATTTAAATTCCGCATGATGTCACGATCAAGTATGATTTTCACTCGACGGTGACGTCATCACCCCCCTACAAAACTTCGACGAGCTGTATCTTTGTGAATGTTCAGTACTTTGATTAACCGAATAATATTGGTCCATTATTTTTGGATAATTTAACTCACGGACTAAATATTACAATTTTTCGGACCCAGTACACAGACTACACACACGTCCCTATTTAAAAAGTGTAAATTTTTACTGCAAGGCATTTTTAAAACTTTTGAGTTATTTCCTACTATTGTTGTAGCATTATTATTTACACATAAAACGTAAACTGATAAGATGAAGTTCCCCTAAACAAACCCATTTATCTTATCTCAGTCGAGGTGTCCTTTAATCAGTAAGTTTCATTATCAAAATTATGGTGAGGTATATTTATTTGATGATATGTGTATATGTCGCAGTACGATATATAAAGCCGTTATATAGTTATATCCCTAGGGATATAATTATATATGCCGTATACCGTAACATAGTTATACGAAAGCGATTCATTACTATCTTACTAGGAATATAATTATAATACGGTTCTAGTTTAGTGATATAGTTATATTACTAGATGAAGTTTAGTGAAATAACTTTGAATGATCCTATACCAATTGGAGTAATAAAAAATCAATTAGTCGTTTATTTTATCATATTACTAGTTCTATTCATTTTACTAGGTTAGGGAAAACCTATAGGTTAGGTTAGAACTGCGACCAACACATGCTAGGTCGGTTTTACCGCTACAGGCTTAACCATCCAACCCCCGCACAACACTCCTACAATTATTTTACGAAACTTAATCCAGTAATATAACTATATCACTAAACTAGAACCGTATTATAATTATGTTACTAGTAAGATAGTCATGAATCACTTTCGTATATCTATGTTACGGCATATAATTATACCCCTAGGGTTATAACAATATTACAGCTTTATCTATCTTACTGCGACATATATGCCACGTAAATAATATATGTATATTTAATAAAATTTGAAATATTTAGAATTGTGATAGGTAATCTTCTATGCGAACTGGGAGAAAAGAAAAAACGTAGAATGTACCAGCTGCTTCTCTTCCCGCGCAGAACGTAGAATACTTCAATATAGTTCCTTGGGGAAAGTTAAATAAGAAATAAATATACAAAGTGGAAGGGACATACCCGTTATAAATCAAACCACGGGCTATACTAGATCGACCACACTACTAGAAAAACCAAAAAAAAATCGAGATTCCCATACAAATTGCCCGAGCGGCTGCACACTTTTATAAGGAAATGCTAAAACTTTTTTTTGTTCTTTGGCTCCTATTTTATTTTCATTATACTATAATGATCTACTCGTAGTATAGACCGTGGTTCGATTTATTACGGGTATGTCCGTTCCACGTTGTATAAGGAAAATTAGACAGATTGAGCTAGCCCCAAAGTAAGTTTTAAACTTGTTATAGGATACAAACTGAACGATACTATATTACTTAGATAAATCTGTACATATATTTGCCGTGTAGTTCCCAGCAGAGTAGAATAGAATGTAGATGGCGACTTAGGAAACACAAGATAAACAAAGCTTCATCAATGAGACCTCTCCAGCCCATCTGGCCTGCGTTGAGTGTAGGCCAAATCCCCAATCCATGGCTAATTATGGCCCTGGTAGTACAGAGGGTCGTGCTCCTGCAGTGGTGACTAAAAAGATCTGATGATGATGACATTTCAAACGCTTTCATCGAAATTAACATGTTTAATTTTGTGACTTTTCGCTGTATTATCAGAGATCTAATTTGTCTATGAAAACAGTAAATGTATATCATTTAGCACTAAAGCAAAGCAAAATGTGTAAAATGTTATAATGTGACTTATATTAATTGGCACAAATAAAAAGTTGTTTTTTTTTGTGTCAAACGACATAACTCAATGTTTTTCAATTTTTTATATTAAAAAAGAAGACATAACGTAATATTTGTTTCAGTAGTTTACTGAAATGGGTATTATCTATCAATAATAGAAACCAAAAATTATAAAACTTCCATAGAAAATGAGTGGGAATTTTTTGAAACTTAAAACTCGATTATCTCAAATCTATGATTTTTTACTTAGCCCCGTTTTCACTGAACATACAGATATATAAACACCCAAGACCCAGGACAATTTGAAAAAGGCCATTGTTGTGCTGTATCTTGGACTGAGTCTACCCTTAAAATTGTTTAAGTATATTATGTTATAACACTGGTTTATAATATTGATGGGATTACAAATAATCTAATTAGTATATAAATTATTATCAACTGTCAATGTCTGACTCACAGACAACCTATAAAGTAACGTATCTATAGTAAAATATCAAATGTATGAAACCACAGTGATGAATCATTCTATGTATTTTACAATGAGTCATAGGGATATAAAATTATCAAATATTCCTGTTTCGTAATGGATGTGAGTACATTATCCAAATTCCATAATAAAATGTTGACTAGGCTTGCTGATAAATCTTTACCAGTAGTGCTCGAAAATATTAAATATCCTAATAATAGAATTTGTCATAGAAGCATATATAATATATTCTTCCATACGCTAAAAGTGGTATATGGATTTTGCAGCCCTGGGCTCTGTCTGCTCAGAGCCGCAAGACCCAAAATGCTCTATCTGCCCCATTAGGGATAAAGACCTGATAGTGTATCATTCCATTGTCGTTTTATTGTTTTCTTGGAAGATGTTCATTTGCAATCAAAATTTGTGTTTTGTAAATAATATTATAATTCCTGCCAAGTGAAATAAACAATATAGGAAACATTGAAAGCCAAAATAAGGATATTGCATTTGTGACGGACTTGAACCACCAAAACCCTTCCCTGCCTTGACAGTTTCACATGATCTGTAAATCTGGGACAGCAGAAGTGGGACAGGCTCTGATTTACGGACTCTGTTTATTTAATATTGAAATGAAATAAAAACATAGAATATATACTATATATGTATAATATAATGTAGCTTCTCTTCTCGCGCAGGCTGTAAAAGCCGATTGAGGGGATGGGCGGGATCTGAATCATACCAATAGGCGATGTGGCTACCAACCTATCACTATTTTTATTCCTTTTTTAGGGTTCCGTAGCCAAATGGCAAAAAAAGGAATCCTTATGGATTCGTCATGTCTGTCTGTCCATCCGTATGTCACAGCCACTTTTTCCGAAACTATAAGAACTATACTGTTGAAACTTGGTAAGTAGATGTATTCTGTGAACTGCATTAAGATTTTCACACAAAAATAGAAAAAAAAGAATAAATTTTGGGGGTTCCCAATACTTCAAACTGAAACTCAATTTTTTTTTCATCAATCATTTTGATAGGTCTTCAAAAATGATATTGAGGTTTTTCACATAAATTTTTTTTTAAACTGAATCCAAAGTGGTAAAATGTGTGTGTCCCCCCCCCCCCTGTAACTTCTAAAATAAGAGAATGATAAAAAAAAATATATATGATATGATATTCATTACCATGCAAACTTCCACCGAAAATTGGTTTGAACGAGATCTAGTAAGTAGTTTTTTTTAATAAGTCATAAATCGTAAACCGCAATTTACCTTTACAACTTTTATATTATGTTACTTGCTGCTACGGAGCCCTTCATGGGCGAGTCTGACTCGCACTTGGGTCCGACTCGCACTTGGTCGCTTTTTTAAATTTCAAGCCCACCATCATGCTAAGAGTGGCCTATTTGGCTTTGTCTACTCCGTAAGGTATAAAGATGTGATACTGTTTATCTAGTAGTTCACCACAAACTGTGAACTTGTGAACCCCATATCTCGGCAACCCCTTGACAGATTTGGCTAATGTTCGAACTTAAAAATTGCATTAGCTACATCTACACGCCTACGAAATTTCATGAAGCGTTGATTAGAACTACTTGAGTTATTGTCAAACAAACATACACACTCACATACACAAAGCCGGATTGTTCTGGTAACTAGGGGTAGATTCGAAGAACTTTGCTTGCTCCTTCAAAATGAGAATATTTTGCAGCTGGTTTTTAGTTCATAAATAACATAGCTTTTGGGGAGAGAGAATTCTGCAGGTGTGGTAATACTTATTGCTGACTTACGTCCTTCATCTTTGAGTGATTCCAGCTTCACCTCTTCTAATGGAATGACGTGTTGTTTATTGTATTTCTTCTTGTTGATAACAATGTTGCCGTAGACCAGTATATCGTTGAAGAGGAAGAACTGACGAGCCTTAGGCTTCTTCCTACACATCTTCGTGAGGACTCCTTCACCTACAAGGACTCTACCTTGTTCTGCTAGAGGCTACAGAAAAAAAAAACAATTCATAAAAGGAAATTTTCTTAAAATTATAGTTAAGGAATTGCGTCATGGAATGACAGATAAATAATTAAATAAATGAAAATAGTTTATTTTGTACCTCAAAAGCTCTTGACAACTAAGCACATAATTAAATTACTGAGTTCCCAACCTGGGCCGAAGCCTGTGTTTTGGGAACTAATTAACTGTTAGAGTAAAGTAATAAAACAATTTTAACGTTTTAAGTGACAATTCCGGCTACTTAACACTTCACCTGCTGAAAACGCCCCGTATGTGTTTTCATTTTCGCAAAACACACACGGTGCATTTTTTAGCAGGCGAAGTGTTAGTGAATGTGGTGCTGCTCTCCACACTGGGATACCCCGTGTAGTGGAATACCGCATACTCCCCAATAGATGAAGGCCATTTAGTTGTCCTTAAATATAAGGCATCAACTTAAAATGTAGTTGGGTATCTATATTTAATTAATTCTAATCCTTTATTTGTATGGTACTAATCCTGACAATGAAACACAATGACAGCAGTCTGAAATCTTATGGCAGCCTCACACTTACCTGAATTTTAGAGTATGACTTGATTCTAATAAAAATTTGAGGTATCTAGCCTTACATGTGAAATCTTAATATATTCAGGTGCTTTCTTTTGATAATGATAAAAACATGGATCAGCTGGATCTAAGTTTTTATCAACTGCTGTCTATGACAAATACTTAGCATTTTCTGGCCTGAGAGGATTTCCAATGAACACCTGTGGGAGGTGTGCCAGGAAATTGCACTGACAAGCAGATCATACACTGCAAATGGACATGGACAGGCCACTCTAAGGAGGGAAACCACACATATCCCGAGGCCAGCCTGGAGTGGACCACCCAGAGCAAAAGTTGGCTGTTCCAATCAGACCTGGCATCCAGCATTCATGTATTCCAGCACAGTCAGCTGCTTTCATGTAGAAATTCTTCTTCCAAAATTCTGACCACATTTATCAAGTCATCAGAACTAATCTTCAAAAGTCCACTAAATTAATATATTGAACATCAATTTGCATGTGTAATGGTAAATAACATCTTGTAAATGAAAAATATTCTAAATTAAAGACATCTTGTATTTGTTTTGATCAATCCAAAACAATGCAAAATTACATCCGCGGTGTAAGACATAAATAGTTTATTTATATGGGAATATTAATGGTATATCAATTGGACAATATCACCCACTGTAAAGACTTATCTTTGCCAGTTGATTGATAAGTACAATGCAGTTATATTTATAAAAGTAAAAATTCAATAAATAAACAGATAAGAGCACTCACCTGCCCAGAACTGCCGAAGCAGCTCTCCACCATGGCAATTCTTCTAGAATTAGCCTCACTATTTACTGCAAGAAGTAAAATAATTACATAAAATTGCGGCACAGGGCACAGTAACAAAGTTTGACGTCAAAAGAAAGTGAGCGATCTAAGTTGATAGTGATTAGTTAGGTACTGTAACATTTTGTTTTACATGTTATGAGCATGAAAATCTTGCTATTTTGTAACTGAATATATTTTACGATATAATAAGCCTACCTAAACGATCCACCATTATAGAAAATTAATATTTTCAATCCCGACAAAAAGAAGATACGGACGGCCGAGTCGAGAAAAATGTGTCACTTAATCAACCACAGACTATAGAGTTGTCACAACTCTTTGGTTGTCACTCAAATATTTTCTTTTTTAATTTGCAACGTAGTGACGTTCGTATAAAGTCTTTTGACATAATCGAATCCATTCCCTAATCGAAGTGTTACTTATTGGGAGACCGGAAACTTTAGACTTTCCAATTTTAAATAATGCGAAGATTAAATATGTAGTATCCTATGATATGTGATATTGCGTTGAAGCAATATTCTTTGTGTGGTTATGGTATCATGGCATGGCATCATATGCAAAAGCAAACAAAGAATCTTTTTTCTTCAAATTATTTCTCCATTCCGCGAATTGCCGCGGTCGATATTACAATACAATACAACACCATGTACAACACTATCGACAACCATAGACAAAGTGTGATCATGTGAGTTCATTTTTTTATTACAGCAGGTGACAGTTCGTGGTCGATATTTCATTTTAGCGTTTTGGATTAGGATTCTAGTAAAACAAATATCCAAAATGGTTAAAATCTGTGGCCCAAAACTGTCCTTATGCGGCCTCGTACTGAGCGTGTGGGGCATTATTCAATTGGTGAGTTACCCGCGTAACCTTTCTGTAAAAGGACCATTTTTGTTTTGTCCTGAGTATAATTTTTATTTATTGGTTTTCAGACGCTGATGGGCGTCTTCTACTATATCAAGTCAGTGGCGCTGCTTGAAGACCTTCCTCTGGAAGAATCGGCAGAAAACCACAACCGCACAATGGAACAATTTATTGCTGAGGTCGAGAGTGGATACATACAGGTAAGGCTGAGTCAGTATGTTCTAATTTGATTGTCAGTAGTTATCGAAGATTGACCTAGAGGGCATTAAAATGTGGTGGTTGAACAAGGAGTCCTTGTACATTGTAATGAAGAAGTGTTTGCTGCTGCTATGTTAGTCTATTTAGTGTGTGTTACTAATTCGTAGCTAGTTCCTGTTACATCAAGCTGTCCAAATTCATCACTGTTATCAATTGAAAGTTATTTAAACCAGCATATGACACTTATGCCATAAAATTTCTGAGTTTACTCATAACTTTAATTGTTTATTGAGTAAATGTCCTCTCAATATATCGCAGGTTGACTGGAAGAGATCCCTATATGGGATAAGTCCGCCATTGTATATTTGCTCTTGAATATTGTATTTTATATGCATGTGTTTAGTACAATAAACTTATTACAAACAAACTTTTTCCCTTTTTACTATATTTTACATATATCGTGGGCCAATCGATTGATTGGGCCGATCAAAATATGCCGCCATTTCTTGATTTGGCCAATTATTTCATGATGTGCCCAATGTAAAGTTGGACAGATTAATGAGAGAAGCCTATTTGTCGATTTGCCCTTTCAGTCATTTAGGCACATCGAGATATGGCTAGGTGTATCGTGATGTAGTTCCACTTTGCCATGCTTCTGGTGCTGTAGCCCTCTTTCAAGTGGCAATCAGCTGTGTTTTTACATGTAGAAAAGCTGTGGCTACAGACTAACCGAACATAGCTGAGTATATCTTTATTATATGTATAAACGTCTTTTTTCTAGTAAAATAATGAAATTCAATTTCATTTTTACTTGTATTATGGTCACCCTTAAGAATTGATTTGCCCAAGTTGGCTGGCCAAATCGTCAAACGTTAACGTTAACACTTTGAACTCAGGCTTTGAACAATATGGGATTTATGAGGTAGCCAAATCAAGATATGGCGGCACATCTTGATCTGACCAGGCAGATCTTGATCGGCCCAATTAAATGATTAGCCCACGTCATATACATATAATTATTGCCTGTATTGTTACAGGAATATTCCCAATGTTTTTTTTCAGGGTGGGTACATCACTAACTGCAATCATATCCACACCTTTTTCAAACTAATACCCCTAATGACTTAGTGCACATTCCACGCGAAATTTATCCTAGGATATTTCTAATGCTCTAGTATTAAGATGCAAAAATCACATTGGTTCATTGCTTTGTTTGGACATTTAGGATTGGATCTCATCTATCAGCATGGAACAGCACTTTTCTATGCTGCTATCCTTTTCTGTCGCTCAGAAGCTTCATTGGCTAGAGCGAGACAGGGCGACGTAACGCTGCAGCACGGCCGATGCTGAACGGTGGTCAAAGACAAAGCATGTCGTACTGCAGGTTGTGTGCCATGTTGTGTCGTGTGGAGGCAGCATTAGCTCTCCTGGCCTAGTATAAAAAAATTTTATATGTATAAACATTTTGAGTTAAAAAGTACTTACCTTTATTTTTTTAGAATGCCTACAACTGCTGGATAGCGGCGCTGTTATATGTTGTCACCCTGGTTGTGTCTGGTCACCAGTTCTGGACGAACAACCGTTCCTCGGTCAGCATGTAAAATGGAGTTATCAACAACACTCCCACGTATCTTGTTACTATCCAATAAACATAATAAATTTGTGGAATTAAATGCTAAGGTTGAGTTGAGTAATGGATAGGTAAATTTAAGTCCATTCCATTTTGAATTAATTTATATTCTGGTAAAACTTATTCAAAGCTGTAAAAGAATGAAGAACTATCTCATGGTCTATGCAAGCACACTGTATGTTTATACAACAGATGTTTTGCCTTGGGTTAGAGTGACTTAACTTCATTATGATATAAATCTAGCTAAATTTTACCAAAACGATCAGATAGATCTTTAGGATATGCAGTGGATTCATTCACAATAAAAAGTTGTTTTCCTAAGTTTTTCTTTTACAGAAAACATTATAAAAAAAAACATGTAACGTAAAAAAACCTACTTTATTAATAATTAGGAAAAAATAACAAAAAACTATAGCTTATGTTATAAATGAAATATGCTAGGCAGTTCTTTTCTTTGTGGCAATGTTTGTAATTGAAAGTTTTGTAAAAATCTTTAAGCTTTGCATTTCATATAAAAAATTATGTTATTTATTTCCCTTTGGTTTAAGTAATGATATTTAAAGTGGACTAAAAATAAACATTTACATTTCATCTTAGTTGAAAGTCCTATATGTAAACCAGAAAAGAATGTATGTATAAATAGATTTCCCGACTTGTCTTAAAGCGTCTTAAAGCGAGAGTATTATTTCTTTCTCAAATGTACATAAATATTATAGTAGGTTACAACTGTATAATTCTTAGAATTTCTTGAAGTAAAATATTAATGTTAATACTTGTTTTGTTTTATTGAAATTGTTTGATATAGCAATAGTATAAAAGCTCCAAAGAGAGGTTGATTTTCACCCATCATAGGATTTTACTTAGAAGAGGTAATCATATTTTTGAGGGGGTAACGTGTGTTGTTGGCCCATAAAATAACACTAGGATGTTGAACCCCTAGCCTTAGCGCGCCGTAGGTATAGAGTCCGAGGCCTATTTTCAAAGAGGCATCTTCGGTGGACATTTTTTTGAAGAGTTAGATATTTTAGTCTTCCACGGACATAAAACCCTTGTCTGCGAAGGCCTTTAGGCCTAGAATGGAGCAACCCAAAGAGCAACGTGAACCTCAAATCGTCGGCATGGCACAAAATAGAAAGATAATGTCCAAACTGGCGAGTTTGAAAAGAAAACAACTATATAGGCAAATTAAGAAAACCACGAATGTCAAGAATGCCATCTAGTCATGATTAGCGGAACTACCGATACGACTTGATATTCGTAGCGCCATCTATTATTTGCTAGAAGAAGCCCTGACTTTCAAGCGTTAACCTCTAATAATTTTAACGGCTGAACCGATTTTCATCAAACAGCTAAGAACTACCGCAACGGGACTTGCTTGCATGAAAAAAAAACGGCTTCGAAATCGGTCCATCCGTTCGAGCGCTACGATGCCACAGACAGACATTAGCGTCAAACTTATAACACCCCTCTTTTTTGTCAGCTATAGCCACCATTAAAAAGTCGCAATCTCCTAGCGATCTACCATCATCATCATCCGAGCGTATTCCCGGTTGCATCCTCAGCGGTAACGCTTTAGACCCCCGGGGTCCTAGGTGATTTGACGAGGTTACTGGTTTTAAAGAGAGCGACAGCTGCCGTCTGACCTCCGCAATTCAAAGGGTAGACCAGAACTAATCCTAGGTTTAAACAAACGCTAGATGGCGTTCGGGGCCCACAGCTTTGCTTGCCTTCGGATGCACGGAATTGTGGCGTATCGGACCTGCCGTACGCCAACCTTCTTTGTAAATAATCTCATAGAGATGACGCCATCCATGCGCGCGCACTGTTAGACGTGCGCTCGACGATGTCGTCATCTCTATGAGATTATTTACAAAGAAGGTTGGCGTACGGCAGGTCCGATACGCCACATTATCATCTTTCTTTTTCAAGCCTGTAATGTTCCTAATCAGACTGAAAAAATCTTTTCACAAAGTATGCTTCCCAGTGGGATTCGAACCCACGACTTCCGGATCACAAAGCAAACGCCTTAACCACTGGACATAAACAGAGGCAGGTCTTCGTAGTTTCGGCGCACTGATAGAAACTATTTATTGGCATCAATTTGACAAGTAGAAAAAATACCAACTTCAGTGCCATAGAAAAAAAATGGTGCTTGCTTCAAACCATTGACATTTTTTTTTGTGCTCAAATCAATCATTCAAATCATTTTTTTGACTGCATTTCGTACACAATATTTTTTTAAGTTTACATAAAAAATATGGGTGTTTATATGTTGGGAATGTGCTGTCTCTGTCTAAGTATATGGGCTGTTATACAATTGGCAAGTATCTCTATACTTATATTATCATGTCTTTATCCCTAACGGGGTAGACAGCCTATGGCCATAAGTCCATTAGAGGCCATTTTTGGAGGTGGAAAAAATTGATATAAATAGGTAGTGCCTATTAATATGATTGGCTTTAACGATCTGCGCGTGAAAAGAAGCAGCTGGTACATTTTAAGTTTTTTCTTTACTCCCAAACCAGCAAGCGAGTATCAGACCAGCAAGTATCTACTCAATACAATATAAAACAATAAGTATCTAATCTATTTAGGATGACTTTTTATCCACCGGCAAAATTTTTGGAGCTAGTTCAGTCCATGATACTGAACTCATTTCTATAAAAAGAATTATAAAAAATCGATAAAGATTTTTCGTCCTCCCATACAAAATCCGTTTGGCTGAGCGCTGATTTGTATGGGATGACGAAAAATTTTTATCGATTTTTAATATTTTTTTTTTTTTACTTTTTTAATAAGTAGTCATGGACTTAACTTGCTCCAAAAATTTTGCCGGTGGATAAATAGCCAGCCTGTATACTTAATAGGTAAGGTACCACCAGTAGGTACCTACCTACCTACTCGTATTGTTTGTTTTGTACAGGTGAATCTCAAGTTGTTTTTTCTCTAATGTAATGATCTCGGTATCATAAGTTTAACTTTATATAAATTGATGTTTCAGAATATATAATTAATATAATATATAAATAAAGTAGGTAGTAACTTGTGATTGTACAATAAAATGGTAAGTACCTAAGTACCTACTGGTGGTAGGTAAGTACCTACTTACCAGTAAACATGTGAAAATTATGGAAAATAAAGTTTCCAAGTTGTAACGGTGTAAGTTTGGATAGGTACCTAGTTTAAACGATTTGGCTTTAAAGGTACTTATTAAAGTTTTGCGACCGGCCGTCTGCCCGACGTAAACCCTCTTTGGGAATGCATTTGTGCAAAATGTTTTACTTTTACATTTGGCCGCCGCACGACGTCAATCCTCCTTGGGAATGCAGTTGTAGCATGCGATATTTGTGCGAAGTCCTTTATCTTACGATATCTACAGTAAGAGATGGAGTGGTCCTATTCTTAGTCGGAAGCAGGCCTGTGTCACTCCCCGTTTAGGTATCGAAAATGTACCTACATTATTACTATGCGCGCAGGCGGCCCCTCCGGGTGGTAAATTCAGTTATACGAATCGTTTGTCCAGAGTAATAAGAATGAAATTGACTTGCAATGGATGTCTAGATATTTATACGAAAAGGTGCTGAGTTCTGACGTGAGCTAAATAAAACCATATCGCTAGCCACATTGAATAGATATTTCTTTGAATTTCTTTGCTGACTTCTGTACTTTAGTATTATTTATTCTGTGCCGGAAGTCACACGGCTAAAGATTACTAGTTTTTTTTTATAAAATAAAATAATACTTAGTCAAGAAAAAAAATGACTTACCTATCTTGAAGGAATGTACTCATATTTATTGTTTCACATACCTACTTATTATTATGTGAAAAATGCGCCCTCTCTTGATTCATTCAAAGTCAGACTTAGAAGACATCACGAAGGATCCTCAGACACCTTGAGCTAACAATATTGTAGTTTATGTATTTTATTTATTTTAGTTGGTGATAATTAGGGATATTATTCTGTTATGTATTAGTTTATGTATTATAGGTATATGTAATATGTTTTAGATTAAAAGTAATCATTTAATTTCTATTGATCAACGCTTTGACTTCTGCCCATTATGCCTATTTTTTTATTTCCATTCGCTGATACTTGGTTGACTGGAAGAGATCCCTTTATGGGATAAGTCCGCCATTGTACAATTATTTGGTCTCTTATGGTTTATAAGTATGTTTGTAATAGTAGATTGTGCTACAAGGCGTAAAGGTAATAGTTTTAACGCGAGGGTGCTACTTTGAATCCAGAGCGAAACGAAGGATGCCACAATAGAGCGTAGCGAGGGATTCTATTTTGGAACCCTGAGTGAAGCGAGGGATTCAAGTATATCGCCCGAGAAAAACTATTACCGTACACCGTGTAGCACATTCTTCTTTTCATCTCCATCTATGAGGAAAATTTGCAAATATATACCTATAACGAATGTAGAATACCTACATATAGCTAATCAGAGTTTAACAGACAGTTACTAAACTTTATTTGGAGGCGTTTTCACTGAAGATTATAAGGTACTATAAAAATATTTTTCTAGGACCACCAAATCTTATACATTTTCCAGTCATTAGAATCGTTTCATTACTTTTTCCTTGTGTGTTAATTCTTTATATATTTAGATATGTATATTATACGTAAACTTCATATGTAACTTCATATGTAATTACTATCGGCCTCATCAAGAAATTAGTTACATTTAAAATAGTTGTAAGAATAACCTAATAGTTCCATAATAAAATAACTATTTAAATCAAAGACAACAATTGCGCGTTTTTATTGGTTTTTAATAAATTATTATTTTGAAGCAAGAGAACCAAAGCATTTTGACCTACAGTCATCCACGTAAAAGATAGATAGATAGATAATACGTTTATTCACGAAAACTGCATCACATACACAGATATATAAGGTACAAGAAAATAACTATTGTTCAAAACAAACAATACTTAATAATAAACATGCAACAATCACAATTCACAATAAACAACAATAATACTATCTATACAATACATGTATGTGCTGCAGTAGCGCAAAGTAGGCCAAAACTCAGCGTGGTTGGCCTAAATGGCGGCACACTGGTTTTCAGTTTTAGCCTTCAGGTACAGTCGGGTGTAATGGTAATGCAATGACGCATAAGAAGAATTAAAAAATGTTGTATTTAAATTTTAAAAAATTACGACGCCCTTGCCTATATTTTATAATTTTAAAACTAAATTATTCTTTTTTTTTTAGCTGACTGCCAACATTATTTTTGATTCTACATTCGTGTTCGGTTTTCAAATGTGTTTTAACGCCTAGGGAATTTACTTTTTACTTTTCAGTGTCTAGAGAATTACCAGTGACTTTAGCCCCAAATATTTGGGATAAAGTCATCGTTTTTCGAATAGATGAGATGAAAAATATTTGTTTTTGTACAATAAAGATATCTGCAACAACAACAACAACAACTTATACATACCATAACGCGTCTTTTTATTTTAAATGCAGACATTCATGGGATTATTCTACAGTTTAGAAGCATCAACTATGATTGAAGATGTTGGTGCCGATAAATTTAAAAACTTAGTAGAATTCTTAAAGAAAACTAAAGCAAATTATCAAACGGTAAGATTATTTATTATTATCTAACTCCTTGCCCATTCTTCTAATTATATTTTGTACAGGTAAGTAGTTTATTAGGTACATCTACATGCAAAATTTCTCTCCAATCATTTAGCTGTTTTTACGTGATTGAGTAGGTACATAAAAAACATCCAAAATCACAAATTTCATTTAGGGTAGAACCGCGGAGACGGCTGTACGGGAGAGATGGCTAATCAAAAAGAAAAAAAAAACTGGTCAAGAGCGAGTTTAACTCGCGTTAAGAGGGTTCCGTACTTCTCATAGATTTTTCTGTAGTTTATAAGTAAAGAACTATTTACCATTCTTTTTTCAAAATTTTAGGCCCTGTAGTTTCGGAGATAAGGAGATGTGGTTCAATTTCGCCTAGTTTCTCGAATTACTTCTAAAAATATTTATCGTAAAATTATCAAAAGTATATATTTGAGATTCTTATAACAATTATTTGATGTCACACGCACGACATAAGTTGCATATATATATTTTTTAATTTTCATATTTACCCCTATAAGTAGGTAAATAGTAAGTTTTCCTGTAATCGAAACACACAAAACTAAAAATTGTTCCAATTATCCCCAGTGGGGACGACCGTACGGGGACGAATGGGGTATACTCTTTCTGGCGGACGAGCATACCACCTCGCTTCCGCTACAATCTTTTTATCCCTACTTTATTATGTTACTGTTACTCAACGCAAATACGGGATACTTATTACGTGATATAGGTACATACTGTTGCCGTTATTAATAATATCAAGCAAAAAACGGCAAAAAATCACGTTGTTTGTATGGGTCGCAGCTTAATTTTTTAGTGTTTGTTGTTATAGTGGCATACAGAAATAGGTACATCATCTATGAAAATTTTAACTGTCTAGCCATCACGGTCCATGAGATACATCCTGATGACAGACAGACTGACGGACGGACGGAGGGACGGACGGACAGTGGATTCAATTCAATTCAAAATATCTTTATTATCATAGGATATTTATAATATCTCTTTATAATAGTCACTTTGTTTTGTTTGGCACAAATGTTGACGTCAAATCGTTACTTACAGTGGAGTCTTAGTAATAGGGTCCCGTTTTTAGGGTTCCGTACCCAAAGGGTGCAAACGGGACCCTATTACTGAGACTCCGCTGTCTGTCCGTCTGTCCATCTGTCCGTCTGTCTGTCCGTCTGTCACAGGGCTCTATCTCTTGAACCGTAATAGCTTTTTTACCGATTATGTATTACTGTGGCCGCTATAATAACAAATACTAAAAATAAGATAAAGTTAAAAATTAAAGGGGGTGGTCATACAAGAAACGTGTTTTTTTCAGCGTTTTAAAATACTGTTCAGAGGTACGGAACCCTTTATGTACGAGTCCGACTCGCACTTGCCCATTTATTACCTTTGGGTACGGAACCCTAAAAAATGCTCATCCGCTTCACGTGCGAGGCCCTATAGAAACTATTTAGTATATATTTCTACGTACCTAAGTATACAAGGTTGTACAATACTAATATTTTAAGGGGTGATTCATTCCATTTTGAACGACTTTTCCCAAGAAATGTAAATGAAAAATAATGAAAATACGAAATAAGACTTCAATATACATTTATTGGGAAAAGTTCTTCAAAATTACGTTGTATTTATATAACGTCTAACAAAATAGGTATACTGAAACTATTTCATGGGTAAATTAAGTCCATGATAAAAGGACTTTCATGGACTGAATGCACCCTTAAAATGGTTTCAGTATATAGTTAAGGCCGTACCTAAATTTTCCGGGGTCCCGTGCTGCCCCCATTTAAAACAAATCATTTCTAAGAAAACGGAGACATTATTTAAAATTTTGCTACTACCAAGTCCTAGAAAGTATTTTATGAACTACTGATTATAGTTTATAATGAGACCGTTAAGGCCATACCTGAATTTTCTGAGGTCCAGTGCTGCCCCTATTTAAAATAAATCATTTCAAAGAAAACGGAGACATTATTTAAAATTTTGCAACTATCAAGTCCTAGATAGCCTTTTAAAGTACTTATTTTATGAACTACTGTTTACAGTTTATAATGAGAACGTTAAGCTTTACTACGCACATTTGCCAAAAGTGGCCGTTTTTCGCAAATGTGCGTAGTAAAGCTTAACGTTCTCACTTGAAACTGTAAACAGTAGTTCATAAAATACTTTGAAGGGTTATCTAGGACTTGATAGTTGCAAAATTTTAAATGATGTCTCCGTTTTCTTTGAAATGATTTATTTTAAATGGGGGCAGCACTGGACCCCGGAAAATTCAGGTACGGCCTTAAGCTTTACTACGCACATTTGCCAAAAGTGGCCGTTTTACGCAAATGTGTATAGTAATGCTTAACGTTCTCACTTTAAACTGTAAACAGTAGTTCATAAAATACTTTGAAGGGTTATCTAGGACTTGATAGTTGCAAAATTTTAAATGATGTCTCCGTTTTCTTTGAAATGATTTATTTTAAATGGGGGCAGTACTGGACCCCGGAAAATTCAGGTACGGCCTTAAGCTTTACTACGCAAATTTGCCAAAAGTGGCCGTTTTACGCAAATGTGTATAGTAATGCTTAACGTTCTCACTTTAAACTGTAAACAGTAGTTCATAAAATACTTTGAAGGGTTATCTAGGACTTTGTAGTTGCAAAAGTTTAAATGATGTCTCCGTTTTCTTTGAAATGATTTATTTTAAATGAAGGCAGCACTGTACCCCGGAAAATTCAGGTACGGCCTTAAATACGCATAGGACCTACGCTTTTTTGCGAGGCCCTGTCAGGCGCGAATGGCCTTGCTGATGCTTATAGCACCGCCACTGATTAGAACATTATCATTTGCAGGTATCTCGGACATGCTACTACACTGCTTACATATACCTTTTCATGATCCTGATATCCTGGCTCCTGATATGCCGAGAAAAGAGTAAGCAAAGGAAACTAGCTTTGAAGTTAAGGGGTGAAGATGTGTGTGGGCCGCCATAACTATTCAGAGGCCTACAGACAGATATCTTTCATGCTTTATTTGCTAGGCAAATTAAAAAAAACCCGACTGTCAAGAACGCCATCTAGTGATGACTAGCGAAACTACTAATAGTTCCACTACTCACCACGCGCGCGGCGCGCGTGATGTACACCACATAGCGCCATCTATACATATATTTGCTAGAGAAGGCCCTGACTTTTAAAAAATATTGGGGATTATCCCCAATAATTTTTAAACGGCTGAACCGATTTTCATCAAACATAGTTAAGAACCTCCGCAAGGTAATCACGTTAAAAAAACCGCATCGAAATCAGTCCATTCGTTCGAGCGCTACGATGACATAGACAGACAGACAGACCGATACTAGCGTCAAACTTCCCTCTTTTTTGTCGGGGGTCAAAAGGCCTGCCTTTAAGAGTTGGATCTCATCTATCAGCACGGAACAGCACTTTCCTATGCTGCTATCCTTTTTTGTCGCTCAGAAGCGTCATTGTTAGAGCGAGAGAGAGAGCGACGGCACGCTTTAGCACCGGCCGTGCTGCAGCTGCTGCAGCGTTCCGTCACTCTCTTTTGCTCTAGCAAATTACTGTTCTGAGCGACAGAAAAGGATAGCAGCATAGGAAAGTGCTGTTCTGAGCTGATAGATGAGATCCAACCCTAAGTTTTGCGGCCCTGGGCTCTGTCTGCTTAGAGCCGCAAGACCCAAAATGTTTTGTCTGCCCCATGTAGACATTACCTACTTTAAAATCGATTGCATATTGTAGCTTTTTAACTTGAGATTAATTTTAATATTATTTAGGTAGGTACCTAGTATTTATAACTGAACATAAATATACTTTTTTTAGTACTTACCTATTTTTATTATATAGCTTGACCACTGGACGACGGAAGCAGGCGTGATAATATGTATGTAAGTATGTATTAAGGCCTTTAGTCTAAGCTGTGGATTTTGCCATTTTGACATTTTGTGTGTCTTGGCCTCCTCCATGATATTCTTCTATTTCGCTCTGTTACTGGTTAGATCTGCCTCGACGCAATCGTTCCACTGCTTTCTTGGCCTTTCTCTGGGTCTCTTCTGTTGTGGGGTCCACTTGGTGATGCTTTTAACGTAGCGTGACTTACAGAACTTTAAAATTGTCCCTTAGAATCTGAACCGAATCGGTGAGTAGTGCAAAACCGCTTTTTGTGGTGTGTGGATGTGTGAGAGCGGTTTCGCACTACTTCACGGATTCGGTTCAGATTCGGATCGGACGTAGTGCGAAACCGCTCTTCCATTAAGGTGAAATGGTAGCATAAGTAGCGCCCTCATTTGAAATAAATTGTTAAAACGAAATATTTAAAAATTTGATTTGTATTAATGTCTAAAAACACCTTCAAACTATTTTATGAATAACCTTTGAAAGTAATATTGGTAGTCCATCTAGTTTTAAAACGGGTTTTAAAACTAGACGGTCTATTAGTAATAATTTCATCTCAATTTAAGGTTATTCATAAAATAGTTCGAAGGTCTTTTTAGACATTAATACAAATCAAATTTTTAAATATCACCATATTTAGTTTAAAACAATTTATTTCAAATGACGGCGCCACTTATGCTACCATTTCACCTTAAGGCTTGAAACTACGTCAAGCGGACGCCCCGGAGATAGCTGAAACCGTCGCGGGTCACGTGATTCTGTTGCACGTAGAGTTTGTGACAGAGATGGACTGACAGAACCCGTCCGGGGCGGACGCCCTGGACGGGCTTGCCTATACGAGTTATAGAAATAACGCAAAACCTCTCAGGTTGTAACTCAGTCCATGAAACTGAACAACTTTTGTTCTACAACATTCCCAAAATGCCAAAAATAAAATTCGGATTTTAGTTGTTCAGTTTCATGGGCTAAGGTACCTAAGAGAGATTTGCGTTATTTCATTAATACGTGGTATAATTAACACGCATGCTGAGCAGGGGGGTTGATGATGGCAGTAAATAGTAAAAAGTCGATGCACAATATAAGTTGCTAAGCGATATCTACGTAATCTATCCCACTTAATCCTCATAGAGCTCATACAGACTAACGGCACGTTGTCAACGGTAGGTCGACGGCAGTCGGCGGCTGGCGACAAACTGCCATCGACCTGCCGGCGGCAGTTCGACGGCTGCCGCCGACCTGCAGTCGAGCAAGCCGTCAACCTGCCGTCGACAAAGTGCCGTTCGTCCGTATGAGCTCATACGACACTCGTACGAGATGAAAGAGTGGTGATACGTCACAACTTCTCTAACTAGTCTTCGAATTTAGGTCGTTCAGAGCTTTCGGTGCATCGGCCGTCTTTCTCCCATGATAGCATGCACTTGTGCATGTCATAAGAGGCGACTAAAGGACTGACTAGTAACATCTCGTGCTAAACTGTATTCCCAAGGAGGTTTGACGTCAGGCAGGCGGCGGTCGTAACTTATAGCAAAATCGTCCCGCTGGTCTTCGGCATTCTTGGGTGACCTACTCCGAGCGTGTTCCCGGTTGCATCCTCAACGGTAACGCTTCAGAGCCCGGGGTCTGCTACCTAACCTAGGTACGGCGAACTGCCGACTGACCTCCGCAACCAATCCTATAGGATAGGTTTAAACAAACGCTAGATGACTGTCGGAACCCACAGCTTTACGTGCCTCACGAAGCACGGAATCATCTTTCTTTTCGAATAATCAGGTGCCTAACCTAGTAGACTTGAAACAACTATTCAAAAAGTATGCTTCCTATTGGATTTGAACCCACGGACCACGGAGGTAGTCAAATCTTGAAACACAGATTCGAAAAAAAATTACTGTTTTCTAATCTGTGTTTCAACCTTCTTAAAAAACATAGCTTTAAAGAAGTTTCATTTCTCAAACCATAGATTTCAAACGTACCTACTTGCATCGTGATTATATTCTCTTTGCTTGCATGTAGCATCTATGCACGGCCGATTCACTTGCCTTTTAACCTTTTCACCGCGAGACGTTATGTCAGTTGTCGTGCCCCCAGCGCGAAGCGTAGTGAATCGAAAATAAGTACCTACAAAAAATAGGGATGTGCAATACTTACGTATTAAGATATCGATAATGATTACAATAGGTATAAGTATAGCATAAACTTAAGTCTCCGCGCGTATATCCATTTATCTGGCTGTCTATATAAGCTTAGAAATGACTGGGGTGATCTTGATGACGTTTTTACTATTAAGAACATTTATCCGGATACGTTTTATTTAAGTACTTATAATACATAATAATCCGCGGTCGCAGCTCCCAGGTATAGCTGCGATATTATAGGTTATAAGTTACAATATCTAAGTATGTGCGAGTGTTTCCATCCCAACGATACTACCTAAACATATGACAAACAATCAATGTAGGCAACTTTCAACTGGCAAAAATGGAAATCTATCAAGGCGTGAATGGAAAACGATGATAATATATCATCATAGCGCACTCCCGATTCGCACTCCGGAGGTCGGGGTCGGCTACCTAACTTTTTGATGAAGTTATTAGTATTTAGATATTCAGTTCAGTGGTATTTAGGTACACAGAGCAACTGCCGAGTGACCTCCGCAGTCCAAAGTTTGTGAAAGATTTGTGTTATGTTTTAATTTTTCTTGTTTGTACACTTCACCTAGGTATCTATACAATTCACCATAATTTTTATACAAATAAATGAATTGTCCAGAAGCTGATTGATGGTGTACTTACTTTAAATACCCTTACCCATACTATAATTATGAGGCATTTTTCGTAAGCTATTAAAACAAAAAGCGTTTAAAGGTTTAAAATGATTTATTAATTTGTACTTGACTTAGGTACTTACAATCACATTTAATCGTATCATAATCATGACTCACTAATAAATGACGAAGCTTTCTACTGCTGAAAGAACTTAGTAAACGTGCCAAAGGTGCAAATCAGATCATCAAGATGAAAAACTTTTTGCATGGAACTGATGATGGCAACTCGAAAAAGAAAATTGACATCAAGAAGTTCTCCATATTGACGAGGCGAGCCATTCTAAGGCTGACACGGCGACATACATACCTACATACTGACAGCGGTAAACGACTTTGTTTTATACTATTTAGTGATAAAGAAATTCGCAAACATACATGTACATTAACTTCTTATATTACTCTACTTTTATAGCAGTTGGTAACAAAATTATAAGTCCGTAGGTATTTACTACTCTCGCAATTGAAATAGGTAAAAAAAAACGATGTATTAAAAAACTTTCCTCATTATCAATATCAAATTCATCATCTGTATTGAATTCTTCATTATCGTCGCCTTCAAGAATTCTTATCAATTTCTCCGCAGTAGTCATCACCACCAAAGAGAATTTAACCACATGAACGCAAGCCCAACACTAAAGAAGACGGCGCTCGCCTGTGACGTCACAAGCTGTCGCGTATATGAGACGTTCGCGCTGGGGAACTACCAACATTATGTTCTAAACATCTAGGCTTAGGGTGGGAAAATCAAATCCATTGCTGACATTTCGATAGTTCATTTACTAAGTTTCAAGGACATTAAATAAAATATACACAAATATTAGTATCAAAATTATTTATTAATAATATATGTGATAATTTTAGATCTTTTTATGGTGATATAGTCGGTATAAGAAAGAATATTTCAATTTACGTTTAATTTTTATCAGTAAATAAATCGTAAATGTCCCATCCCGCGTGTCACGTATATGCGACGTTCGCGGTGGACATTAATACAAAGTTATGAAAAATATATCTGATAATTCGTCAAACTTTTGAAATTATTTTTGAGTCTTCTAATTATACGATTATAGTGAATGTTATTGTAAATGATTACTAGACTACTTATATATCTAATATGAATATTTTTTTATCCGAATACAACAAAATGAAACAGAAAATTTGGATTTTACAAGGACTGGTTTTATGTCACGTATATGCGACGCTCGCGGAATGGGCTCGAAAATGTTTGTCACATATACGTGACGTTCGTTGCTAAAGGGTTAAAAAATTTAGATATAGCAAAAAAAAAAGAAATTAATTCTTAGTGGCGAGGCCTTGAATGACCTGCCAACTCGCGCACCGCACCTCACCCCCGCGGCCCAGCACTTACTTACCCAAAAAGGTTGGCAGTACTGCACAACAATATCCCCGAACTCTTTGTTTGGTTTCGAAATAATTTGAATTCTATTTTTTCATCTTGGCGCCATTTTGTGAAAATTATGTCAACTATTGAAAAAATTAAAACAAGTTATTATAATTTTGTTTTCTAAGATAAACAAGCGACAGTTCATCTTATTTTGTGCTGATGTTATGTAGATTGGAGTTTTCGCTCGTCATGGAATGAGGAACATTGAAAGAAGTAGGTAGGTATTAGGTCCTTACATATGAAATTGCCGTTCAGTATCAAAAAAGTGAAACAAGTTTTTTTTAATGAAATTATTATTTAATCAATCGAAGTATGCGCCGTTGTTATCGATACACTTCCGCCATTTTATAGGCAGATCATTGATACCTTTGGAAAAAAAATCCTGGGAGCGAGAGTCTATGAACTGTTTGAAGGCGGTTTTGACTGCCTCATCAGATTTGAAATTTTTTCCTTGTAAAAAGTTATCCAAATTTTGAAAAAAGTGGTAATCGGTTGGGGCAAGATCTGGAGAGTATGGTGGGTGACGCAGAGGTTCCAGTCGCAGCTCCTCTAACTTGGCGATCGTTTGATGTGCAGTGTGTGGTCTAGCGTTATCCTGAAGGAGCAGTGGGCTAAAGCAATTCATCAGTCTCGGTTGTTTAATGGCGAGCTTTTCCATCATTGTTTGCAATTGTTGGCAATACAAGTCTGCAGTAATTGTCTGGCCTGATCTCAAGAAGCTGTAATGGATAACACCAGCACTGGTCCACCAAACACTAACCAGAATCTTCTTTTTGGTCAGTTTTCGCATAGGGCAAGGTTTTGCCGGTTCTCCAGGGTCAAGCCATTGTGATGATCGCTTCCGATTGTCGTACAGGATCCATTTCTCATCACAAGTCACGATACGGTTCAAAATCCCCTCATTATTGTGGCGATTAAGCAAAGAAACGCAGCAAGCAACGCGTGTTTGTTGGTTTGCTTCAGTCAATTCGTGCGGTACCCACTTTTCGAGTTTTTTAATTTTTCCGATTTGGCGCAAGTGGATAAGTATCGTTTTGTCACTTACGCCGAAGGCTGCTGCTAATTCAGAAGTGGTTTGAGATGGATCCGCTTCCACTATCGCCTTCAATTCTTCGTTATTCACTTGAGTATCAGGTCGTCCACGAGGGTCATTGTGTAAATCAAAATTTCCAGAACGGAAACGTTGAAACCAAAAACGCACCGTTCGTTCATTAGCGGTGCCTGGTCCATACACGTCGTTAATTCTTCGAGTCGTTTCTGCAGCACTGGTGCCACGGTGGAACTCGTATTCGTAAATACCGCGAATTTTCAATTTGTCCATAGTTGTTGTTATAGCAATGTTGAAACTCAAACAAATGATGGTGAAACAAATGAAATACGAATTTTAGAACAATATTTTTCTGGCTTTATTTCGAAATAAATTTGAATTTGGAATTCCTAATAAAACGCAAGATATTTGATTTTAAAGTTGCCAGTATTGAAAATCGGCAATTTCATATGTAAGGACCTAATATTTGGTAAGTAGGTACCGATTAGGTACCTCTATATATTTAAGTAGGTTCTAAAATGGTTTATTCTAGTGTAGGTAGTAAGTACATATATTTTATAACTTGTATTTTATTGTTTTAGCGCAAATAAATTCAAGCAGTCAACCATGGAAAGAACAAATCGATTCACCCCGTTGTAAAAGTTTAAACATTCAATACCTAACCTGTCTTCCATATAAAAGGTACCTACCCTAAGAAAATCCGAAGTGAAGTCCAATTGAAAGTACATATAATACCTAAGTTATTATCGTAATTGTCAACCTGAAAGGACTACTTTAAATTTTATATAAAAATGAATAAGTATTATATCGATGTACCTACCTTTTATATTTCACGTACGACGTCGTTGTTTTCTTTGTAATAAATATGAGGTTTTAATTAACCTTAAAAGATACCTGCTATTAAAAAAAAAACAAAATAGACAATTTCTTTGCTTCAAATGACACGGGACAGAAAAAAAGTCAAATGTCAAATTCAATTAAGGCCCCGCCCATAGACACTATCCACAAAAAAATATGTATGGCAGTCGGTCGTCTGATACTAGTATAGTATCTGCTCCGTAGTCTGTGCATCTATGATTCAGACGTATATTTTAAATAAATTCCCCATCGTTTAATTTTTCCTTCTGTGTGATAAATATGGGTGTAATTTATGTGCTCGGAGTCAGCTTTTTTTGTATAAGTGTCTGGGGTGTTATACAATTGGTAAGTGGCAAAGCGATTCAAATAAACTAGGGGTTAAAGTCACTATGTATGTGTGCATAGAATATTTTGAGGAGTTTCCTCAATTTCTCGAGGATTCCATAATCAGATCTTTAACTGGTATCTTCAACTTCAATATACAAAATTTCATCTCAGTCGGAAACCGAGAAGTGGCTGAAAAATTACTTGCCAGACCCAAACAAATAAACAGATAAAGCTTGTAAAATACATATATAGGTACCACAGAATTAATAACTATACATTTGAACTGCGAAGCTCCTACTTTTTGAAGTCGCTTAAAGTGAATACCAAGCTGAAGTGGCGCCCTTATTTGAAATAAATTTTTAACTCGTAAATATGGTGAAAATTTCCATATTTCTCAATGTTAGGCACTACAGATAGCCCTTTAAGGCTGTACCTGAATTTTCCGGGGTCCAGTGCTGCCCCTATTTAAAATAAATCATTTCAAAGAAAACGGAGACATTATTTAAAATTTTGCTACTACCAATTCCTAGATAATCCTTCAAAGTATTTTATGAACTACTGTTTACAGTTTAAAGTGAGAACGTTAAGCTTTACTACGCACAATTGCCAAAAGTGGCCGTTTTTCGCAAATGTGCGTAGTAAAGCCTAACGTTCTCACTTTAAACTGTAAACAGTAGTTCATAAAATACTTTGAAGGGTTATCTAGGAATTGGTAGTTGCAAAATTTTAAATAATGTCTCCGTTTTCTTTGAAATGATTTATTTTAAATGGAGGCAGCACTGGACCCCGGAAAACTCAGGTACGGCCTTAAATTATTTTATGAACTGCCGTTGAACTATTATTGGTGATCCATCTAGCTTTAAAACTTGCCTCCAAAAGTAGCTACTTTTGGCGGAGGCAAGTTTTAAAGCTATTATGTAACTAAATACTTTTAAAGGTGGTTCATAAAATAATTTAAAGGGCTATCTATAGTGCCTAAAATTGAAAAATATAGAAATTTTCACCTAATGGTGAAGGGGTTAGCAAATGGCCTTGAAGTGTGAAATAAATTGTTAACTCGTAAATATGGTGATAATTTCCATATTGCTCTTCGTCATGCACTAGATATCCTTTTAAATTATTTTATGAACTGCCGTTGAAACTATTATTGGTGACAGCTAGACGGACTAATGTAAATACTTTCAACGGTGGTTCATAAAATAATATAAAGGGCTATCTAGTGCATGACGAAGAGCAATATGAAAATATGTATATATATATATCACCATATTTACGAGTTAACAATTTATTTCACACTTCAAGGCCATTTGCTTACCTCTTCACCTTAACAATTTATTTTAAATGAGGGCGCCACTTCAAGGTCGTTTGCTTCTAACTTTACGCCTGGACAAAAGATCCCCCGAAAAACCGTAGACGCCAAGACATCGGACTAACTACTGCCCCTTAGTGCATCCGCTTCCATTCCATTAGATAAGTATTTTTAACCAATAAAAAAGTCAATGATATGATTGATACCTTTAATGCCAAATTATTGAATAGGTATATACAGGGTTACTGGTATCTAACGCATAACCATTTTGGTTCAAGTTCAGTCCATGATACTGAACTACTTTCCATAAAAAAACAATATCAATAAACGAAAAAAAAATTCAGCCAAATGGACTTTGAATGGGAAGACGAATTTTTTTTTCTATGATGGATTTTATGGAAAGTAGTTCAGTATCATGGACTGAACTTGCACCAAAAAGGTTATGCGTTAGATAACAGTAACCCTGCATGGATTATATATGTAGGTACATAGGTATTTAACACTATCGATCATCATCATCATGAGGTCTTTTTTAGTCTCCACTGCAGGAGCTCGACCCCCTCTGTGCTACCAGAGTCATACTTAGGCAGAGTAGCTAGAGGATTTGTCCTACACTCTCCACGCTGGCCAGACGGGTTGGAGAGGTCTCAGTGATGTTTATAAGCTTTGTTTAGCTTGTATTTCCTAAGTCGCCTTCCACGACGTCCACGGGACGACTTGGAGTGGTGGGAACTCTGCTAGGTACCACACGGCTAGCTGATATCCACTCGGCTAGCTGGGAACTACATGGCTAACTGGGAACCACACGGCTAGCACTATCGATGGAACCACACAATGTTACAATGCAAAGAGCATTGCAACATCGTACGTTGCATCAAGTCGCCCTCCTTGCCTCTACACCATGAGAGTGTCACGACGACATCAACGAACTTGTTGGCTGTAGCTACCACGAGTTTTGGCTAAAGTACTGCAAACGCTAGCGTCTGTAATAAATTATTTCTGGAATTCTATACAGCGCCCCTAGCGGATAGTAAGGGCACTTAAATACGTAACACGAGTTACACTCGTGACTATTCTATGCGCGAAAGGGTATACTTGAAACTATACTTCTGGTACAGATTACACATAAGCACAGAATACATAAAAGTACAAAACATAAGTTCCGGGGACAAGTGTTCGTTTAGCCGTGCGCGTGCGTAAGTTCTCAGGGGGCATTTTTTTTCATGATTCTTGGGCGAGTCCTCTGCGGATAAATGTCCCTAGCTAGCGCAGGCCTTTGTAGTAGGTAGGCAGTGCCTGGGCATATTATCTTAGCTGAATTCGATTGACTCACATTTATTATTTTGATCGCAGTCGTTGTTGGGGTTCTTCTACGGCTTAGAGGCGTCAACTTTGATAGATGACATCAAGACAACAAATTATACTGACTTCGAAAATTATCTAGTGAAGACAAGAGAAACTTATTACACGGTAAGTGAAAATACCGAGTCGGGTTTTACGTTGAGATTCAGGAATCAGGACATTCCCTTACCTGTCAGTAAACAGCTATGTGTCTGGCAGGCCCCAATTATATTTATCAATAGGTGATAGCTTTTCATAATATTGGGTAGATATATTTTGTACCTCGACAGTTTTTGATTTAATGAAGTTTTCATATAGTATCTAGCTAGCTGCCTGCCTGCGACGGGTTCAGTCCATTTCTGTCACAAACCCTACGTGCGATAGAGATAGATGAAACCGTCGCGAGTCATGTGTCTCTGTCGCACCAGTTTATGATAGAGACAGACTTAACCCGTCGCGGGTCTCCGCTCGTTGCTTGAAACTTTACCAATCCTAATACTCAAGTACTTCAATCGTACTTTTAACTATTTCAGGTATCTGATAATTGTTACTTCGCGGCATACGCATATGTTCCAGGGATAGTACTATCCTGGATGATTACATTCCTTGGGAAGTACTTTGACAAGAGAGCGGCATTGAAGCTTTTGGGTGAGGATAAGGTGGCTGTACCACGATAGGTATAAGCGTTTCACTTAGCTTAGAATTAAAACGATTTAAATTCAGCGTCTGATTTTATATTTAAGTACCTATACCTACTGCATGTTTTGTAAATATAAAATTCAGATTGATTGTTACAAAACAGGCAATGAAAGTGCTATTGCAATCAGATACTTGTTTATTGTATTTAAGATGTGGCATGTCATGTGTCTATTATAAACATTGCTACAAGATTATGCGGCAAGCTGCTGACGTATCCGTTTTCTTAGTATCTGCATTGCTCCTCATAGGTACTCGACTTTTAAACGATTGCCACTGTCACCCAAGAGTTAAATACTTAAGCAATCAAAAGTAGCTGCCGCTCAAAGCACGGACTCGTTCCCTAGTCCAAGAGTGTTATTTTTTTAATAAGGGAGTCATTCACACTACGAATGATTTGCGCAAGAGTAGAATAATATGGGCATTCTAAGTCACTTCTGTTCTTCAAGCTCACATTTCCGTGTGTTCGCCTTCATCACACCAGTGATTTAGGATACCCAATATTATTCGTTCAGCCATTTAGATACACTTGCTTGTGAGCTACCCTGAACGTATAGTATTTGTGGATTTTAAATCACGCACGGAAGCGTGAGTCTGAAAGAACAGTGATTTAGAATGCCCAATATTATACTACTCGCAAGTGTTTCCAAATGGGAGTATTTTTTTTACGTTTTAATTGATCGTATGCGAAGTCATTGAACGAGTGGTCTTGACCACTCGTAATTTTGACATTTATAGCGTGAAAATGTCAAAGTAACCTTTTATGTGTTTTTTTTGTTTCGTTTCACATTGCTTTTTCTTTTATGTTGAATGTTTATGAAAACTATTAAGTATTTCTTTGACTCCCTCAATAAAAAATAGCACTCCAGATCGTATCGTTGGACTGCGGGTCCATGATATTTAACTTAAGTATATTACAAATGTAGTTAAGCGAACGGTGGTTGAACCACGCTAGTTTATAAGATGCGGTGGTTGTACCCACGTTACAAGACAAAAGAATTGTTAATACAAGCACTAACTTGCTACTACTAGTTAGCATAACGCTGATTGCCAATGGTTGGTACTTGGTAGGTTAATTTTTAAATCATCAGTAAAATGTAGGTGCCAACTTATAGGAATTCTTCTTTATTTAATAAGTACTTAAGTATTTATTGTAGCGTAGATATTAAGCAGCGAATGGTTGTTGAAATAAAATTAATACCTACATACTTAAGTTATTACATTGTTTTTAATAATATCACTATTATTTATTTATACAACGTGGAAAATACCTAAATGATAGCACTGGCTGTATACAAGACCACTACATTATTATAAAATAAAATAAGTAAAGTTTAAAAAACGTAATTTTCAAACAAAATAATTCTTAAGCTTAACTTTTCATTATGTTCGAAGCAGCTCAAATTACAAAATTATTTACTTGAAAACTACTGGATGCATTTCAATATTTCTTTGTATACCGGGCATTAAATATTAGTATAAGAATTTGCTTTCATTTGTAGCTAATGTCTTTTCCACGTTGTAGGTATATTCTTGGCATACCGTATTGGCCCATGTCCAGCAGTGGATTTCGTGTGGCTGATATGAATACCGTAATGGTTGGCGCTTGATAAGTTTATGAATTGATTTTGTTTAAATTGATGCTAATATAATGTTTTATTAAACATTATGAAAAATAGTGTTTATTTATGATATGATTGTACCTATAGGGTGGGCAACTTGGAGGCATAAAACTTTTTTTTCTGCCATTTTGTTTTAGCGGCAAATACCTATGACAGTTTCATAAAAAAATATTTTGTGTAGATACGGGAAATTTGTTGTGGAGCGTTTTACTGTTTTAGTATACTTAAAATTTTACTCAGCCCAATCATGTATTGCGGAAATTCTGAAAATTTAGGCCAATTTTTGGTAGAAATCACTTACCTTCGCGAGTAACAAGAACTCGTTTAATGAATAAATTTAAGCAGCATGGCTTCGTAGGGGCTATCTAAACGGACGTGTCTATCTATACTAGGTAATAGGCCAATTAATTTTCAACAAATAAAACAAAATATCTCAGACAGTCACTGAAATAACGCAGGAAATGTGTGAAAATGTAATGAACAACGCAATGAAAAGGGTTCAAATCTGCCAAGACATTTGTCTGACATTATTTTCCATAATTAATTTCCAGCCCTGAAAACTGTATAAAAAAGAACACCTATGTACCTACTTAATAAATTTTTCTATTTCATAGAATAAAATTTTAAAAATAAGGTATATAAGTACCTCTTATTTGCTCACCCTGTACTTAGAGCTGCAATGGATATCCGGTTACTATTCGGTATCCAGTTAGAAAATCGGTAAAGGCCTATACGCTGCGCTGCGTTTGTACTTTATTAAGGCCTATTCAAACCGTAGCGGCATCCGCTACCGCTGTCTGCCACGCGCGCCGCCTGCCCCAGCCAGCGCTCGCGTCTCTTTTACACTGAAAATCTACGTGCAGCACACATGACGGCGACAACGACACTACAGTTAGAGCGTCGTCGTCGGAATACTCTACCCATGGCGCAGGGCGGTAGCGGATACCGCTACGGTTTGAACAGTGCTGTATTTGATTCGCATACCCATTGGGTTATCGCTACCCGCAGCGGTCCGGCGGTAGCGGATACTGCTTCCGTTTGAATAGGCTTTTATAGTAGAGTAGGGGACAGCGACTACCTGCACACCTACATACTTGAGTGAATATATTGTTTTTGATATTACTATTGTCTTATTTTAGATTAGAAGTCCCTAGAAGTTCCTAAACGGAACTCTTATAATTTCGGTATGTCTGTCTGTCCGTCCGAGGCTTAGAGACTGTTAGTACTTACTAGAAATGCTGTAATTTGGCATGGGTTATGGTAATGCTGAAAAGCCATGACGCGAATTGGAACTATAATGTGAATAAGGGAAGAAGGGAATGCCTTTTTGCCCTTCAGCCCTTATTTAGTTCTTCCCGTCTATTCCCTTCTTACTTTCTTGCTTTCTTCTCTTTAAGACTAGGACACCATATCGCAAATTTCTGTGCGCCATATCCAAATCAATATCCATATCTGGTTCCAATTCGCTATACATATAACAAGGTCTACAAACATTGGCAAAAAATGTGAACTTTACGCCTGGCAATTAATTAATTGAAGACAAACAATCAGGCGGGTAAATTCGGGTAAGTGGACCCACTAGTGGACCAAAGGAGTGTCCTATCAGTCCAATGGTCGCGATCGTGTCCACGGTTATAATAAGAGAGACCTTTTATCCGGGATAATTTGTCATTCGTGTGAGTTTTATTTCGACATAGAAGGCATCTAGGTAAGTAAGTATATTGAGGGACAAAGTACCCCGCGAATTCGGTCTATAACCCAAGTCATAACCAAGATGCAGAATAAATAGGTAGGTACGCTAGTTGTCATCAAGCTTTACATTCTAGGTTTTCAACAAGGAGGAAAAAAACAATGAATATGCATTTTTTTTAGTCTTTTGGTATATTGTAGGTAATAATTAAAGAAAGATGAGTTCATATTTGTTTTTACATATTTTGTTACAAAATCATTTCACTTCTTCTAATTTCCTGTCGAATGTTACTGTACCAATGTTCACGCTTTTAATTTCTTCTTTGCTGGTGGCTTCTTTTTCCTGTAGCATATAAAATCATGGTGTTATAAGCTATTAAGGCCCATTTACACAGTGCAAGTTTCTTGCCCATTGCATACAATTTAATTGAAGCAATAGATGACTTGCATGGTCTAAAGGCCCATACAAATATCTGATATATAAAAGGCAAAATAATCTTTGAAGGCCATGCTAAATCACTGATCTCCCACTAAACAATCAGTGTAAGAATTTTCTATGAAAAAAATAAATATTCTTCGTCAATATTTGCTCCTTGAAAATACTTAGTTGTTCAGCATTAGTATAGTGACTGGTTATTTCCTTCAAAAAATATTTTACGGTCCTGTAAAGTAGGTAGGTACTTCTTAACGCAAAAATTATTATTTTTATAGGTAAGTAAATTTTATACTTCACTTTGTTCGAACATGAGCGGAGAATTTTGTAGTTTTTGTGCCAAAGAGTTAGTAGACCAAAGGATTGAAGTCGATATTCTGAAATTTCAAAATTTTGTTTGGAAAATTATTTAGCAAAAAAGTTGTTCTTTGATCTTCGTCCATTCTTTACTCATCTACATTTTTAGATGAAGGCGACTGGGCAAAGGGTTGCTCCTGGTAGGTAGTATGGTGCTACTAACTGCTACCTATTTAAAATACCTACTCGTATGTTTCAAGGTAAAAAAAGATCAGGGAAAAGGGACAACTGTCTTTGCTACTCTTACAATCAAAAAGATTTAGTTAAACACGTCACATACATAGTAATGTATGATGGTCCTAATGGAATGATGGTCTAATATGATAGATTGAATATTGCATGATAGTCAACTTTAGTGAAGATGAAGACTATAATGGCGAAGGAGGTTTAAGACGTCTTGGAGGTAAACAGAGTAGAAGGTCACAAGACCAACAAGTTATATTCAGAAAAAAACTATTATATAATACTTACGAGTATATAAGTCGAAATGAGAATAAATGTTATAATTGACAGAGTTGTCCTCTGAAAAAGTACTATTTATGCTTAAAGCAAATCTTCGTATGTTTACCTGGGCATCGACTTCTTCGTCTTTAGCTGGCTGGTTAGGGTTGAGCCAGGGGTCGGCGAGGATCTGCGGGATTTTCAGGCGGACTTTCAGGGGAGCCAGGATTCTGGTGATCAACTTGCGGCATTCCGTTGACACCTTCGGCTCTCGAGGGAACGACACTTTGTTCTGAACTTGCTATGGGATAATAAAGGTACCGATCATATTGCATCTGTAATATGGAGATCCTAAACTAAAAATTGGTCCTTCGCTACTTTTATTATATACAGTAAATACGTTTCTACGACCAATCATCATTATCATGTCAGCCATGTAGGCAGAGGCCTACGTCCTGCAGTGGCAGGGGCTTGGAAGAGCTCAATGATTTACAAAACAACAAATAATGTGTCATTTTCGCAAGAGTACCTACGTATACCTACTACACGTAGCGTGCCATTGTTTCTGTATAGTCAGTATAGTGATTCGACAAGGCTTGGCATAATATTAACATACTATCGCTGAGAGAAACAAACTATTAAATATTTGTACAACATTGCCACAAATTTTGCGCAACGTAACAAAATATTCTGCAATTTTTAAGTTGTATTTTTTTAAATCATTATTCTGGTTTTGTAAATCCTTAAAAGACGCCTATTTCCAGTCGCCTTCCTGCGATTTAAAGTAGAAAGGTATAATCAAGGATTATTCTTAATTAAATTATGTTATTTCTCGTAAAGTGAAGGAATGCATTGTTTTGATGGATATTTTCTTACCTTCAATAATTGCGTGTAATTCGTGTCATCAAACGGCAGCCGTCCATAAACTATAGCGTATAGCACAACTCCCATGCTCCATATATCTGAGTCCTGTGGCCTGTAGAAAGCTAGGTGATAAGTATAGAACATAGTTTGCAACTTTTTAGTTATGAATTAATTAAATAACGTCACAAAATACGACAATATACGAGTGGGCACATCTCACCAGAAACCGTTTTCCGCGGAGGACAAAAATCCCTCCATTGTCAAAGAAAAATCCACCGAGGACTTGAACGCAAATAAAAACAAATACCTATTACAGCGGACTAAAGTCCTTCGTGTGCGTTGCACTACCTATTCTTTTGGTCTACTCTGGTCCCTTGCTGTCCTCGGTGATTGTCCGCGGTACTTTTAGTCCTTCGTCTGGGTTATCCGATACTTTTTATAAGGGGATCTATAATATCATCTATATTGCGGGAGAAAAAAGTACCTCGCGGTAGTCCTCCGTATGCTCGGCGCATGCTTTGGTAGGTTAACAAGTAAAATCGCATAAGACAGAATCATTTATTTAAGAGGTAAGTTCTTACCTGTATGGGACTCCTTTGAGAATTTCGGGAGAGGCATAGGCGTAGCTACCGCAGAAGGTTTCGCTCAAGGCGAACACTCCGTTCTTTGGCTTCATGTGACCCCTCGCAAAGCCGAAATCAGACAGCTTTATATTCAAACCGTGATCCATGAGCAAGTTTTCGCATTTTATGTCCCTGGATTGACCAGAAAGAAGTTGAAAGAACTTTACAGTACCTACTTAGTAGTAAATTTCAACTCTTGTTTGAACAAAAAATTGTGTTTATAGTTTCATTTGCAACGGATATCCGGCCACTTTTCGTTATCCGGCCTATCCAGCCTTCTTTTGGCTATCAATACGGATGCCGGATATAAGCGTGCTATCCGGCCGGATACCAGATAGTCATTCATGCTATATGTCATAGAAAATATGATGTCGAAATACTTTCATACCGGAGATCGGATGGTTCCCGTACTCTCTTAAAACAGGTGTATTACGTGAGCGAAGGTCTAGTTCAAGTAAAATCATTCCGTATCGTACCAATTCGTCCTCTGAACACACAAAACTTAAGTAGTCGAAAAGATATCCGGCTATCCGGCCGAAGGCCAGGCCGAACTTTCGGTATCCGGTTCCCAGCAGAACCACTATCTGTTGCATCATCTCTAAAACCATATCTACTAGTTCTAAAAATAATAATATTAAAGTAAAATATCGGAAACATATTAGCGGATCGTTCTTTATCTATGTACGTTAACTACTTATATCATAAACTCTTAACACATAATGTGTGCTCATTCAATCGTTTTGATCCAGGTTGGCAGACCAGGTCTTTGGTTGCTAAAAACGTAAAAAATATATTTATTTCAGGAACTTCAAAAAATATTCAAAGATGCCACAAAACTTTTTTGTTACCTTTATTAAGACGCAACTTTTTGTCTGAACAACTTTTTCATGCGATAAACTTCAATGGGTCGATGTTATGGAGCTATGCAAAGACACTCGCAACATCTACCGCTCACATCACAGAGCCACTAGTTGGGTTCCCTACGTGTCTGCGAAACACTTTTCTTCGAAAATTGATACATCGCCAACTTTACAGCGAAGCCTTCATGGTGCGATGTCTCGATACTGAGAAAGGTTTTTTGCTCGATGTTTGTAAACATCGAGCACCTTGCTCTTGCTCTTGCTAAGGTCTCGAAGACCTTCTTTCTCCAACTTTTGGTTTAATACGTATGCACCAGAGTGCACCTACCTGTGAACTACTCCTCGTTCGTGGCAGTAGTCAACGGCTTCGACGAGTTGGTGAAACCAACGACGACCGCGGATCTCGTCAATGTGCTGGTCCTTGCGGATGATGTCCAGGAGACTGCCGTTTTCTGCGTACTCCATTACTATGTAAACCCTATTGATGAAAACGATTAGATTGAGGATGTGTCTGTGAAGATAGGGATTTACTAGGTGGATAGGGTCTTATGGACTACGCCCACTGGACCTGGGTATCTCCCCATAAAAAATAGGGCAATGATAAACACGGGGAATAAATTTCATCACCAACTTTACAATTTAATATAGGTATTATAATAAAGATGCATACCGTGTGACTTGCGGCCAAGAATATGACCACTCCATCTCTTCCTGTAAGAGGCGACTAAAGGAATAAGCACAAACATCTCGTGCTTCACCTGCATTCAGCACTCCCAAGGAGGGTTGACGTTAGGCAGGCGGTCGGACAACATGTGATGATGTGAGTCTTCGATTGCCATCCAGAACAATACGTAGGTACTTACTCTCTATGCCATTTATGTAAATCTACATTTAGATTTCAGCCGCAAAAAATTCACTGCTGGACATAGGCCTTTCCCAAGGATTTCCAAAATGACCGATTGGAGGCGACCTGCATCTAGTTTTTTTGCAACCTTGATCAGCTCATCTATCGGGGGTCGGCGTTTGTCCCATCGAGCGTTGGGTCATCGCTGTATGTGCCCCACCTATTGCCGCTTCAATTAGCTAATGTGATAAACAAGTAGGTATGTCAGTGACCTCTGTTCTTCCACGAATGTCCACATTTCTAATAAAGATTTCCTAAAAGTTTTAAGGCCGGCCACCTCCCTGATACTAACCCTTTTTGGGAATGCTGTTGCTACAGGAGATATTTGTTAAATTAAGAGGATAATGACTGTCCATTTGATTTTCGACGAAGTAAGAACAGAAGAAAGAGAGTAAACCTGTGTGTAGTCTCGATAGCCTGTAAAAACCGTATGAGATTTTCATGTTTCAGTCCTTTCACGACTTCTATTTCTCTTGGCAGGAACTTCTTCAAATAATCGCCTGGTGCTTGAAATTTGCTTATGATTTTTACCGCTACTTGGCAGTTGTGTCTTTCACTTGTTGCTACCTAATTATTAAAAAAATGGAGAATTTTAAATATTCCTGCTTGTCAGGTTGGTATTTTCAAGTTGGTCTAGAGGGATACATGTAGAAACTACCAACTGCTATTTCTTGTGGAGAGATTGTAAAAGATGACCAAGGAAATGGGCATAAACCTGAGGAGTCTTCTAGTTAGGCGATACGCTAGCAAATTGGTCTTACTTCTCGTTTCTATCTTACATATGTGTCCATTTTGATCTAAATCTCCTTGTTTGGTTTTGCAACCTTTGTTTCTGACAGCATCATTAATTAATTTAAGACAGATTTGGTAGGTATTAAGAAGAGAAGAATAACTTTTACCTTGACGGTAGCATACGAGCCTGACCCGATAGTCCTGCCAAGCACATATCCATGTGTTTCGAGTACGGTAAGTTTCTTTTCAGATTTTGTTTCAGTAGTACCGCTGTGCAGAGTCGCCGCGGGCTCTGTCGACATCTCGCCGAAAACATTTTCATTGGCTCTAACATCCGGCCCCGGCATATCACAGAAATATTTTGTTTAATAAAAAATGAAGGCCATCAAAAGTTACATTATTATGAATTTTAGCCACATGATAATGATTCCTCAAGTATTTTTTGTGTTTTTATTCATGCTGTCGTTTTGTCAAAAGCTTTGACGAAATCTTTGAAACCAACTGTCCATTTCAGTGTCAAGATATTTATTACTCGCCAGTATTTTGAATTTACCACCAAAAAAAATTATTGATTATTGCGTTTTGCTTTTTGCACCAAAAATCTATAAAAAAACAAAATCAGTTGCTATTCTAGTGTGGTGAATTCGAACGTCGAAACGTCAAGTGACAGATAAAATTTAAATGTCAAAATTGTGTACAAGATGGCGGTGCAACAATAACAAAAACATTACAATATCATTAATTCTATTGAAATTTATCGCTGTTCTCATCAAGTTTGTTAAATATATATAAATTATTGAAAATTATCACTGTTACCTTCTTTTTGTGATATCGAAACTGTGTTCCTTGTTGCAATAATCTCCATAAACAAGTGTGACTGTTTTTGTGATCTAAAACTGTTTGATTGTGAAATATTGTGATAAATTACCTTATAAAAGACTAAACTCGTGTGACACTTCATCGAAACTACTTTTAGGTATTAATCGCATGTGTTATTTTTAGCTAGCTTGTTGAGTTAGAAGCACTTTTAATTTCACTTGTTTTTTTAGTGAGTAGACCTTAGTCTTTTTTTATATTATGTACCTATATGTTCATGCCTTATAGACTTATTTTCTCACTGATCATTTGTGTGTGCTTAAGTAGTGTCAGTTGTACTTTCAGTTCATACTCTGCTTATACTTTCTGTAAGCAGCCAGTTTGATCGGACTTACCAAATATCCTGCTAGACGCATATTCTGTAAAACATGTGTACACATGTCTGGCAAGATGGGCAAGTCCGATTGATCTGGCTGCTTACATAAAGTATTAAAATAGTTGCCAGAGTGATATATAAAAATCAGCCCTGAGAAATGAGTTTGGGCCCCCATACCAGTAAATCAGCACTGTTTTAAAACCAAAGAGAATGCATTAACTGATAGTACACACTATCACTAGTTTTATTTTTATTTTATAAGCACAAATCACACTGATTGAGCTAGCCCCAAAGTAAGTTTAAACTTTTTTTATGGGATACTGACTCAACGATACTATATAATTATGCTATATATAATATTGTTATTGTTATCCTTTTAAGGTAAATGTTACATTACCTACATAACTTGCACCTCCTTCTAAAGTTTTCTTTTTCTCGGCATAACCAGTGGATTGACTGGTAGATATTACGTTTGTAATAAAGTTAAATAATTAAACACTTATAATTATAAATACTTATACATATACGAGTAGATATACACCCAAGACCCAGGACAATTTGAAAAAGGTTATTTTCCCTTACCCTGCCTGGGAATTGAAACCAGAACATCCAGATTGGCGGACTAGTGTGTTGACCATTATACCATGGAGATTGTCAAATAGTTAATCGCACACAAATGATTAATGATAAATTAGGAAGGTCTGGCACTTCTACGGCTCTTGGTCCATTACTAAATAGTAATTACCAATCATCTACCATAAGTGATACAGTGTTATGTAAATTCGTAATCATTATGTGCTATCTGTATTATTTTATAGCTTTGGAAATAATGATAAATAATAAATATATAAGGACAAATCACACTCATTAAGCTAGCCCCTAATGATAACTTGTATCTGGGTTTTATTTGGATTAAAAGAATAAAACAATTGTAGATGTGATTCCATTGAAGTGAAGTCATTATCTGTCATTTAGTTAAAATAAATAAATATATACGGACAAATCACACAGATTAAGCTAGCCCCAAAGTAAGTTTGAGACTTGTGTAAACTACTATACTAACTGGGTCAATCTGAAAAAGATCATTTTTCATCTTGACCTGACTGGGGATCGAACCTGGGACCTCCGGTTTGACAGCCTGGCATGATGACCACTAGCCCACAGAGGTTGTTAACTTGAAAAGAACTTAACTTTAGGAACAGGGCAAGCGCCACCTATATTATAGCAAACTTAAAGGATGACAAGGTATAAATCCACCTTTGTTTTTGTTTTGCATATTATAAATGTCGAATACATATCAAAAACATAATTACCTTGATAAAATTAAACTAATACTATGAACCTAAATATAGTTAAATAAAACTTAAAGTAATATACATATTAAAAACTGACAAAAAAAAAGGACAGAATAGAAGAAATTAAGCTTTTGTAAATACCTATTGTTTTCTTTTATATTTTTTGTTGTAATGCAATGTAAAAAAATTCATGTACACTATGTCATTATAATTATGTAATTAAATAAAATAAATAAATAAATATATAGGGACAAATCACACTGATTAAGCTAGCCCCAAAGTAAGTTTTGAACTTGTGTTATGGGATACTAACTTAACGATACTATATTTTAGGATAAATACACATATAGATAAGCACCCAAGACCTAGGACAATTTGAAAAAGGCCATGTTCCAACTTGCCCTGGCTGGGGATCGGACCCAGAACCTCTGGATTAGATTATTACCTAACAGGTGAACATGAGTTTTTGGCAGGAAGTCAAGGTGTTTGGTTGGGGTTTTCTTTAAATTATTTTGCAAATTGTTTTTAGTGGACCTTATAATATGAAATTGGTGTTGTTTGGTGTTATAAATGCTCATGCTCGTGAACAATATGTGAAATAGTTAAAGTGGACAGTCATAGTACGGCTGTAGTGATATTTGTTTCGTGGACTCTTCGGGTCTTCTTGTCTTCGGGCGTCGTCCGCCACTCAATCGGCTATGAAACCAGTGGACTCGTATAGATTTGTCGCCAAAAGCTTCCTTAAAGCAATCAAAGGCCTACACCAACCTTTGATTGTAACTTGTTAGGAAAAAAGAATTTCCCACGATTTATTAACTTGGTCCTGGCTAAATACACAGTAGCGTCAAGCCATAAATTAAAAAAAAAAAAAGTGAACATGACTACTTCTATGGAAACACACTTTAAACAAAAATGTAAACCTTTATTGTAAGTTTGCTATTTAAAAAATATCATTTTTGTATGCCATTTTGTTTGAATAAAAAGGCATGCTTAATTATGTATCATCTGTATTTTTATTTTATCCTGCTTATTCTGTGCTTAGTAATTATACTTTTGAATGCCTTTATTATTTAAGTAATGAGTGTGACAATTTTTTTTCTGTATACTTACTATAACAAGTAGGCAAACAGACATATGGCCCACCAGATGGTAATGGCAAAATATTGGAAGCTAGAACTGAGAATTCCCAGTAATGTAGCTACGAATCGAAATATAAAATGGTGCGCTGTTTCCTCATGGTCATACTAGTTTGTCATACCAGTATGACTAACTGTAAACAAGGATGTCTTACTAAGATTCATCAGTTTATGGAACTTTTTCTTTCTATAAATAATAGAAAATAATGGTCAAAACAGAAGCTATTTTAGATATGTTTAACTTAGATCGATTGATATATTGTAGGCTAGATATATATTAATTTATTTGTGTTATATACAGGGTCTGATAAAATATACTGAAACTATTTTAATGGTCAATTCTGAAACTATTTCAAATGGGGAAGGTCAGTGATCAGTATCATGTACTGATTTCACCCTTAAAATAGTTTCAGTATATTTTGTTGGACGTTTAAAATATAGTTAAATATTAATATATACGGGCAAATCACACAGATTAAGCTAGCCCCAAAGGAAGTTCGATATCGAATATAACTAATATTCGTCAGTCATTTGTAGAATCAGTTGAAATGGAAAGATTCAATTCACAACGAAAAATTTAAATGAAAAAGTTCCCTTTTCGTGGAACAGGTAAAGTGGCAATAAGTGAGCCACGTGGATATTCGAAAAAGCAGGCAATACTGGCAAAATTCCGAATATCAGTGACATTAAAAATCATTTTTGCAATGGGAATGGCTCTGTCAGAATTTTGTGTTGAAAACCCGCCGTCCAAGGGCGGATCCAGCCTTTGGTTCAGGAGGGGTCACATGTAGTAATAAGAAATTCCTTCCGGTAGTTATGATAAAGACAGAGCTCGATGGACCAGGTGTATAAGCATCTACCCGGGTGATTGTATGTGTGACTGCAAAATATGTGTATTTCGATACTGCGATACACGTGAATGCGACTTCTTGTTACTGCTCTGGATTATCACTTTCATGGTTGTCAACATTAGTATGAAATAAAACGGGATATTTACCTTGATTATGGATACCACCCCAGCCACAAGCACGAAACGCACGAAAAAGAGGGTAGATAGATATATCTGCCATTGACAGCTGCCTGTACCCACCCGCAAATCTTCAGTTCTTTCGTGAAAATGGCCCATGCAACTGGGCCGAAATATCGAAAACTCAACAATAATAATAATCACGGTAAATATCCCTTTTTATTTCATACTAATGGATCCAACACATCTCATTACTGCTCCGAATCAACCACTGTTTATGGTAATATGGTTTGCACTTGGATTGGTGAATACAAGAGGCATATAAATATCTGGAGTTCCTCCGCGCCTCGGCAGGCACGTTAAGCCGTTAAGGAGCATAATAAAAAAACATATTTTCGGGACTTTATAATGAAGAGATAGTACGTTTCACGGGGGGTTTTCACATAGTCTAGGGAGGTCAATGATACCCATAACCCATCCTGGATCCGCCCTTACGTCTGTCGACGTTAGAGCACAAAGAAAACAATTGCGCCGATTGTAGCCTTGCCTGGTCGTGCGAATCGTGTCGTGAAAGTCCCATACTCCATTACTATTCATGTAGACCCCTCTTGTACCCTTACACCTTCAGAAATAATGGGCGAACAGCGAGATCTAAAGGGTCCAGCTTAACTGGACGCAATCACTTCATTCGATGACCTATTTTCGTACATTTACGTTTCGTTTTTGTTTTCAGATACCATTTTTAGAGATCCGCAGTTAATTAAAGACAATCATAAAATGGCGATAAAATCGTTTTGTTGTGTGGATGCACGCTCAAAGAGTTGCCATGAAAATATTTGCGTTGTTTGTGCCATGTTTCGCATTTTAACAAATAATCAACCAATCAAATATATTTATTGAGAATGTAGTATAATTTTTGATTATAAGGAGTGTAAGCGAAATGTGATTTTTGGATCATCAATAAAATAAACCGTTTCGTACATAGGTTTTCTTAAAATCTCAACATCATTCGAGCGTATTCCTCTTCATTCGAGCGTAAACTTTGACTAGGTTCTGGTTTTTACACAGAGCGACTGCCGCCTCATATTTCGTCCATTTTCTAAAATAACTTCAATAATATATTAATAATAAAAATTATGAAAAATATATTATTATAGTTATTTGAGATTCTTACAATAAGCCCTTTCATTTGATATGTCACAGGATATAGTTTGCAGATCTTCATTTTATATCGATATTATTATAAGGATTGCTCATTCTAAATAACATGATAGACTTCCTATAGGTTTCTTGTAATCTATAGGTAACGAACTATCTGTATTTTTAGGGTTCCGTACCTCAAAAGGAAAAAACGGAACCCTTATAGGATCACTTTGTTGTCTGTCTGTCCGTCCGTCCGTCCGTCTGTCAAGACCCTTTTTCTCAGGAACGCGTGGAGGTATGAAGCTGAAATTTATATCAATTACTCAGGTCTACTGTCCCTTGAAGCTGTGAAAAAATCAAACTTCTAAGCCAACGCAATCAAAAGATACAGCCGTTTATGCCGCAAATTTTCGACACTTGCAAGGGAATCAAAACCTACAGGGTGCTTCCCGTGAACTCAGAATCTTGAAATTTGGTACGAAGCAACGTCTTATAGCATAGATAAAGGAAAAATTACGAAAACCATAAATTTTTAGTTACATCACATAATATATTTTTTTTTAATAATTTTAAACTTACTACCCATTTCCTCATAAACGCGTAGAGGTATTAAATTGAAATTCATACCAAATACTAAACCTTGCAGGTTTGTACGGAACTCTCGGTGCGCGAGTCCGACTCGCACTTGGCCGGTTTTTTTTTTAAAGTTTAGGCTGAGCGGTTTAGGAGATAAGGAGGGGAGGAATGGTAAATTTTTACGGAACCCTAAAAAGAGCTACCCTCAAAATACTAGCATTTCAGAACGATCATTGCTAAGGAGAAACGCTGACAGACAGTATTATTAATCCTGCCTTCTGGCTACGGAATTCTTCATGGAAAATTCGAAATAATCTTGACGGTTTCGTTTCTAGAGGCGTTCTACTGTAGTTACGTACCATCTTTTGTTTTTGTGATTTCTCATTGATTGAATATGGTTTCACTTTGTGTGCTTTCCTGTACTCCTGATTGATATGATGATAATACTCGTAATTATAAAGTAAAGAGTGATAAGTTGTGGACTAACCCAAATCTATTATAATTTCTAAAATCAGTAGCAATAGGCCCCAGCGTTCTCAGCTTGCTGGTGAATGACCGCAGCCACAGACGCGTGACGTTGCTGTCTCTATGTGTGTTCTTATTTATCTAAATAGATTTTATCTTTACATTAGCCAACCTGCCCCCTAAGCATGACATCTACGACATTGTTTATCGAGCGTAATAAAAACAAGTGGGCACTAGTTTGTCGCGCGATATAAACTCTATCTGGGTTTATCAACGGTGCCATGCCGTAGCATGGATACGGCAAGTACGGCACTTCCAGTTTTACAATTAATAATACACCTACATGTAGGCTACCTATGAAAACCTACTTATGCACAGCCTATAGCTATTATTAACTACTACCTGTATACGATCTGTAGAAGAAGCGTAGGTTTTTATGTCAAATCAGCATGGAAGTTAAATGTTTCTTCTCCAAAAACTAAAAGATTACCTACACCAAGCGAAATACGTCTAAAGTTGGAATCGCCGTGCCCATGAGGCGTCACATCAAACAATTAAGAGTTATCTCCGAGTTAGGTGCGCCGCGATATATCGCCAACTTGATTACTTTTTCCGCCTTGCCATAGATATACTATCTTATAGACGAAATATGGACGACGCAAATGCACATATTGTATCTTGCCGAAGTTACTTTTAGACTGCCTACTGACTCCTATTTATTCTATAATCAACTCTATGCAAGAGTTCAATTTTGTGATTTCAGCAATAAAGTACCTAAGGGCTATGTTGTACACAAGTTCTAATTTACTTCTGAGATCAGTATCGACCACGCCCGGTGTTGTAAAATGCTGGGCTACCTAGCTCCTCAGCTCTTTTTTCTGTATTGGGCTGCTTCTGGTTAAGGCCATACATTAATTTTCCGGGGTCTAGTGCTGCCCGCATTTAAAATAAATAATTTCAAAGGAAAGGGAGATATCATTTAAAATGTTGTCTTTGTGAAGCCCTAGATAACTATTCACACTATTTTATGAATTACGTTTAAAGCTTAACGTTCTCACTTTAAACTGTAAACAGTATCTAGTTTATAAAATAGTTTGAAGGGTTATCTAGGGCTTCAAAAAGACAACATTTTTAATTAAATATTCAATTAATTAAATTTCGTTTCCTTTTACATAATTTATTTCAAATGCACTGGACCCCGGAAAATCCATGTACATGTGTATAGGGCCTTAAGAGTCCATTTTGTTTTACGTCTGTGTCATGCGCCCAGAGAACTAATAAAAGTTGACCAGCAACGCGGCAACTCGCAAGTTTCATTTTTAATTGAAACACTTGAGCTTCCTAAGTATTATGGGTATAGCCTAGCATCTTTACAGCGTCTTCAGTTTTACGGTACGGTACATTATTGATTGACTTAGTTCGTGTCAAATTCTTGTAACTAATTAGGCATAAGGAGTTTTATTGGTTAGGTAAATATAACTAACGTGAGATGAAAACATTGGTCATGGATATTTAAACAGGTTATTCTAACGGTTATTTAACGTCTATCGTCGGGTCAAACAGATTTCAATCAATCTCAGGAGACCATCATCAGGCCGCCGAATGTAAAGTAATGGATGCGGCGACACTCGTACTGATAGGTGTGTTGTGGGTTGGTCTCCTCGACTCTTCTCTTCCTCGTTTTTCAGCCTTTCTCGACCGCTAGGGTGTACGCCTCCTCCAGACAATGCCATCGTTCTCGATCTTAAGCAACTTCAATCCACTTCTATCCAGTTGCTTTTTTGATGTCATCATACCAACGTATCTGCGGTCTTCCTTGTGCATGGGCGTTTTTCTCCCCACAGTATGCACTCTATCAACGCTTTGCAACACGAATCTTGTTTCCTGGCGACATGACCAGCCCATTTAAGCTTCGTAACCCGTTTGGTCTTCTATTGAGATTGAAAACTTGTTGGCCCGAGCTGACTAAAGACGTGAGTAACCTGTTTTTAGAACATAAAATCTTGAAAAGATGTGGCAAGCCTTTACCCTGGACTACAGAAGACATACAGAACGGAATCTCGTAAGGTCCCGCGCAATATACGTCCCCGTTTCCCGTCCCCGTACCTCTCCCCCATTCTCGCCTTGTCGAGGGGCGAGAACGGGCGAACACGCCCATTGACGTGTGCACGGCGGCACACGACGGCACAAGAACGTGGTGAGGTGCGGGGACAGGGAACGGGGACGCATATTGCGCGGGACCTTAGGAGATTCCGTTTTGTACCTATGTAATACTCTTACTGTCTTCTGTGCTTTGACACAACATAGGGTAATAAAAATCTACTCTATATTCACTGTATAAGTATCTACTTGTCGAATTAATTCTTCGTCATCAACAAATTGTAATCTTTACACAAGGCCTGCTGCGGCGCGTGTGAAAATTATTTGTAGGTACTTAGGCACTTTTATAAGCTTTTTAATCCAATGAAATTTTAATCACACAGTCACACTACACGCGAGTTCACGAGACACAATTTCAATAGCTGATTAATACTTACAGCTAAAAGTTATTCCCGCGATGTGGCCTTTTAGTTCGTAGCCAAGTTCATCGAATTAGCGAAGTCCAGTCCAGCTAGAAAGAAAGTTAAAGATATCAAGGCTCCGATTCTTTCGAGACGTCAATAATGGAGTGGAAGGCAAAAAGTTAGCTCCAGGCAAGTTATCAATTGTATCTTCCAACTTGGGTTTTCATTCATTTATTGCATGCAGACGGTTGACCTAAATTATTCTTGTGCTGGACTGAATATTATGGACTCTAGAAAAGAGTTGCTGTATCAAAATTGCAAGCGACTTCAAAAAACAAGGAGCTTCTCAATTCGAATGTATTGTTTTCCTTTTTAGGGTTCCATACCCAAACGGTGCAAACGGGACCCTATTACTGAGACTCCGCTGTCTGTCCGTCTGTCACAGGGCTCTATCTCTTGAACCGTAATAGCTAGACACTAGAAATTTTCACCGATTATGTATTACTGTGGCCGCTATAGCAACAAATACTAAATAAAAAAAGTTAAAAATTAAAGGGGGTCGTCATACAAGAAACGTGTTTTTTTCAGCGTTTTTAACTTGATCTATAAAATGGCATTAATTAGATACTTAAAATTTTCACCGATTATGTATTATGTATTATTAGGCCACTATAACAACAAATACTAAACATAAGATAAAGTTAAAAATTAAAGGGGGTCGTCATACAAGAAACGTATTTCTTCAGCGTTTTAAAACATTGTACGGTAGTACGGAACCCTTCATATACGTGTCAATAAAACTACCTACTAATTTATTTAGGCTAATAATAATAAAAACAAATGGTGCGACGCCCATATACGAGTCCGACTCGCACTTGCCCGTTTATTTTATGTATGTTTCTCAATAACTCCTCCGGTTTTTAGCCGATTCAGAAAATTCTTCTTTTATTAGAACAGATATACGTGCAAATTGGTCCCATTGTCACCAGGTGATGATAGAATCATCGACAAATCAAGGGAACTCCTCAAATATTCTATGCACACATGAAGCGATTATGAGGTTTTTGTCAATAAATCAAGCATTGGCATTCAAAAAGTGAGTTTCGGGGAAGTGGAACTGATGAAGAAGATCAGAAGATAAAGTCGCTTTTTTTGTTTTAAATTATTCCCCAAAGTATACACTGTAGGCTATACTTAGTGTGTAAGGACCCACTACCTACAGTCTCGTTCAAATGAGTCTTCTGCATTCAGAGCTTTCATTGGCTTGCTGTTCTACGAACAACGTAACAAGAGAACGTAATGTCGGTCGTAATATATCCAAAAATAGAACAGGGGCAAATGTTCGAGATAGACTGGTCTATATAACGGCTAACAGAATATACTGAAACTATGTTAAGACTGAATTCAGTCCGTGATCCTGAACAACTTTCCCCGTGGAACATAAATCGAAATATGAAAAATATTTTTTGGCTTCCATACAAACTCGGATCAGCTGATCGGTCAACTTATATGGGAGGCCAAAAAATATTTTTCATATTTCGCTATATGTTCCTTGGGGAAAGTTGTTCAGTATCATGGACTGATTCCACCCTTAAAATAGTTTCAGTATATTTTGTTAGACCCTGTATATTCTATGTCAATGCATATACTCGTAAGTTATGCAAAAATTGCATATCGACATCGACCAGCACATCACTGCAAAGAGAAGAAATATTATCATAATTTATTTCGTATTAGTGATGGCAGCAGCTTTCTTCCACATAAAACCTTTGAGATCCAATAATGATCTATGAGACATATTTAGTCTAGCTCATCTACTGATATTTGACCTCAGTGGCGCTAACAGAGGAAATGCTTAATGGTTATACTCTTCGTCATTTTGATATAAAAGCTGAACTTTGTCGCCATCGCAAATACTTTTATTTGTTCTATGTGGCGCAATTTTTGCTAAATCGACTCACTGGATGCTGTAAATGGATCGGGTTTGTGTAATTTGATTGAAATGTAGCATTACTTTACAGAACTCTCTTTTGTTCGTTACTATTTTTGGTATAAAATAGTTGTGAATTCTGGGCTTTGAATTAAATTATTGAGGTAGATACATACTTAAGTATACTAGGTACTCAAGTACTTTTATCTACCATTGTATTACTTGTACTTAGTATATTATTACTCTGTGGTAGTACGAAGCACGATAGTATTGTGCAGCCGTTTTCGATTAATAAAAACTTTATCATCATTTCAGCCGCATAACGTCCACTTCTGGACATAGGCCTCTCCTAAGGATTTCCAAAATGACCGATCTAAAGCGGCCTTTCCAGTGACCTTGGTCAGGTCGTCTGACCACCTTGTGTGTGGGGAACCTTTTTGCCCCATCGGCCATTAGTTCGTCGTGCTATGTGTCCTGGCCCACTGGTCTTCTACGAGCTTATCCGCTGGGCTATGTCAGACTTGTTCTACGAATTTCCTCATTTCTGATTCGATCACGTAGAGAAACACTGAGCATGCATAGCCCTCTCCATAGCGCGCTGAGCTACCTTGAGCCTTTTCATGAGATCCATAGTAAGGGCCACGTTTCAGAGCCATAAGTCATCACTGGTAACACACATTGATCATACAATTTCGTCTTGAGGCACTGAGGTATTTTGGACGAAAAGACACTGCGTAACTTCCCGAACGCTGCCCAGCATTCGGTTCTTAAGATATATAAAAAAACTGCTGTCACGTTTTACTTTTGGACAAAGAGTGTGTGTTACTTCATACCATCAAATGAAGACAAAAAGCCAAATATATTTCTACGTATAGCGATAACCTTCCGGAGTTTCCGGACGTATAAAATGGAAGTCCGGAACTCAAAACTCCGTATTGTTTCTCTGAACGGTCCTCAAACAGTTTGCCGAGGAATGCGTTCACCTGTTGGAATACCGCAGATTAAAAAACTTTGACCAGATTTATCTGTGACGTTTTTTTCTGTGTTTATGTGCGGTTTTTCTGATTTTACTACTACTGTTTAAGAGTCATATCTGAATCATATCAATAGGCTGTTTACAGTTTAAAATGAGAACGTTAAGCTTTACTACGCACATTTGCGAAAAACGGCCACTTTTGGCAAATGTGCGTAGTAAAGCTAAACGTTCTTATTATAAACTGTAAACAGTAATTCATAAAATACTTCGAAGAGTTATCTTGGACTTGGTAGTTGCAAAATTTTAAATAATGTCTCCGTTTTCTTTGAAATGATTTATTTTAAATGGGGGCAGCACTGGACCCGGGAAAATTCAGGTACGACCTTTAATATCCGAACCAGACCAGAATCAACTTTTCACAAAGCTTCCCAGTGGGATTTGAACTCATGACCTCCAGATCACAAGGCAAACGCCTTAACCACTGGACCACGGAGGCACTCTGCATTTTATCGAATTATAGATATACTGACAAAATAAACCGGATTGATATAATCAAAAGCAAAACCGTTGTCATGTCACTCTGTTAGATACAAAGAGCAATGACGTAACTAATATCTTTGGTTAGAGAAATAATTTTTAAACAAAATGATCAGTTACTACTTATATGTCTGCATTGGATATTAGAGGAGTTGTTGTTGTTGTTGTATCTAATGACACTGATGACAACGGGACCAACTTGCATACAGCCTTTCAAACAAATAAAGAATTTTCCAAATCGGTTCAAAAACAGAGAAGTTATGGGGAAACATACATAAAAGAAAAAAAACAGTGGCACTCCGCGAGTGCCGACTAAGTGAAAACTTGAACAAGGCGGTGTCGGTTACGGTAACGATAACAGTGTCGCGAGTTCAATGGTTTTTAGGGTTCCGTACCCAAAGAGTGCAAACGGGACCCTATTACTGTGACTCCGCTGTCTGTCCGTCTGTCCGTCTGTCTGTCTGTCCGTCTGTCACAGGGCTCTATCTCTTGAACCGTAATAGCTAGACACTTGAAATTTTCACCAATTATGTATTACTGCGGCCGCTATAACAACAAATACTAAAAATACTCTCGCACTTGCCCGTTTATTTGGTAACCATTTAAAAAAAGGTCCAACACGTCCAAATAAGTCTTCACTTTAAAAAAAAACATTCGAATTGAGAAGATCCTCGGATCCTTTTTTGAAGTCGCTTAAAAACAGAGTTTCACCAGGAATGCGTGTAAAAATACCAAATAGAACCGACGGTAGTGAAGGTGAATAATGAAAATAACGGGGATTGTATTACATTCCTTTTTAAAGAAGGACCAGGTAAACAGGCAGGGGACTGTTACACCTCGGCCCTTTGTTATTTGCAGAATTTTAATAGAAAGGTCGGCGTCATGCGCCCTGTATACTCATTCATGTGTTGTCACAGGTACCTATTTTCAGGATTTTGCCGCTATTATTATAATGACGAGCGAAAATCACCGACGATGTGGATTTTTCCCTTGTTTCATCGGTTTTTTGCGTATTCTTTTTTGAAGGCATTTGCGTTTTTTAATGCCGTTTTATGTGAACATTTGGCAAACGTAACTTCGGGTCTATTATTATTTGAATTTGCAATTAGAACGTATGTATTTGTTTGGGGATCGAGACATGTGGTAAAATGAATACTAATGTCTGGTTTGTTTTGTGTTACATGGGTATAATATATACTCAGGGAGAGTAAGATTGGATTGAATATGACTATAGCGACCACTAGGGTGCATCACTGTATAGTGGTAAGCTAATGAAACCCAATGGATCTGTTGATCCATCACCGTCTATAGGCCAGGAGTGGCGACGGAATAATGGATGATTTATTATCATAACAACGGATTTTTATATAAAAATATTTACAATGTTAACCTTAGATCTACACGTCCGTTTAGTACGTGATGTGCTATATTAGCAAAATATAAAATGTATCCTAGTTCACATCACGTACGATTATAAGGATACCGTCATAATGACCATTGGTAATTTCGAACTCCTCCGTACTTCTGAAGGTACGTAAAGCGGTTGGTCCCGGCTATCATCACTATATGGCAGTCGTCAAGCTATGTCAAATGTCTTAAGCAGGTTAAAAAATATGACCTCAGTGGATGTCACTTACATATACGAAAAAAAAAACAAACAATTGTATTCGTAACAACTTTCTAATCCATTAAGGAGTGTTTCACAGCATATCTGCTTCGTAACGTGTCATTTAGAGTAGAAGCTTTTTTAAACAATAACGAATAGGTTATGATCTAGTTCGCAAAGTTTTGAAACAGGTAATTATTAAAAAAATATTTTTAAAAACAAGCTGTTATCTAAAACAATGAACTTAAGTTTAAAGGAACACTTCAAGACGAATCAATTGAGCCCAAACTCGGTGGGGTTATGTTTTTTTAGCACAAAGATGCCGTGGCCACCTTTCGACTTCATCATGAGATTCTTTACAATATTGCATTGTTATCCTACATACGAGTAGGTATGTGAAGATTCAGTTCAATCGAATAATGGGAAGTGGGTCTAATGTAGGTTGCAAGATTTGATTACGGACTGACAACGGGACAGGTGAAACTAAATAGCTTGTAAAAAGTACAATACAATACAAATTCACTTTATTGCACCATAATAACACATAAAAAATAACAAAGACAAAGAAAATATGGGTACAAAGGCGGACTTATCGCTAAATGCGATCTCTTCCAGTCAACCTTTAGGTATCTAGAGGAAAATTAGTAGTAAAGTAATTTAAGATTATATCATCATCATCATCATTTCAGCCGCATGACGTCCACTGCTGGACATAGGCCTCTCCCAGGGATTTCCAAAATGACCGATCTAGAGCGGCCTGCGTCCAGCGCTTTCCAGAGACCTTAGTCAGATCGTCTTACCACCTTGTGGGTGGGTGTCCAACGCTTCGCTTGCCAGTACGTATTAAGATTATATGTTTATTATAAAATCAAGTAACAACATATGTAAAAGAATTCGACATAACTTATATTTTCGTAAGTTCGTTAAGTTGTAGCCACATCGTAGCTGATCGTAGCAACGTATTGCTACGCGGCTGCGAATCGTGCTGGAAATTCGTAGAAGCTCGTAGCTTTGTAGAGCTGCTACGGGGCTACGAAAAGTTCTACGCCAGTAAAGTGTTTGTTTTATTTATTACTACAAATCATTTAAACAACAATTCATTTTTATTTATATAGATTACTAGCTGACCCGGCGAACTTTGTTTCGCCCGTTCCCGTTCCTTTTCCCATATTTTCTCACCGTTTAAACCTTCCCTGGACTACGACAAACATTTCAAGACCAAAATTAGCCAAATCGGTTCAGTCGTTCTCGAGTTTTAAGCAGACTAACGAATAACAATTCATTTTTATTTATATAGATAGATAGATGTTGAGAATAAGGCAAGATAAAAAAAAAATACAGGTTGATTTTCCACCCCTAGCTATATTGAAATTCTTGGAATCAGAATCGTCATAATAACTATAATAATATAAGAAAAAAAAATATTTTTACATTTTTTTCTCCCAAATTTATATGATATAATGTCAACCTAATAACTTTACTATACGCGCGGCCGTTGACTTCTTCGCTCACCGGCTGCTACCTACCACGAGCCCGGTAACGAGCGGTGGTGACATTCAAATGGGAGATTTTGGTATACATTTGTCAGCTGATATCCTTGGTTTTTAGTATGAAACAAGATACATATGAAAGTTAATGTATTTGTAATTTCGCATAAAGAGTACTTTCCTTGAATATAGCTCAAACGAGGTTCAAAATCACCCTGTATGTAATCGCAACTTGATCGCCACATTCGCAACAGTTGGTAATGCTAGCCTATGCCACTTATGTATTCTGTGCCTATGGGGCTACAAAATGTTATACGTTAGCTGTGACGTTAGTAGCATTTTATTGTTCTGAGGTAGCAACTGCTGACATAGTAGCAACGTATTTTTTTGAGTATAATTTTACGGCCCTGGATACAAGTCCTTTAGAGCCTAACTTTAGTTTTGTTGCTTCTTTATTCTGTTAGTTACAAATGTTACAATCAAAGGTTGGTGTAGACCTTTGATTGCTTCAGGAGAGTTTCTGGCAACTATACGAGTCCACTGGTTTTCAGCTAAGTGAGAACGGCGCGTAAAGTCCACTAAACAAATATTACTACAACCGCAATATGACTGTCCAGTTTAACTATTTCACATATTGTTCGTGAGTATGAGCATTTATAACACCAAACTACATCAATTTTATTTAACTATCTAGAGTTTTTCTTTTGTTGAACCCTAAAATTCTATTTTATAGTAAATATTTATATTTTTTATTTATTTATTTAACTTCATTACAAAAAATGTAACGGGCGGACTTTTTACCAGTCAAACTACAATTGGTGCTGATAAAAGCAAATTTTGGATGATATGTATTTTTATATGTAGGTCTATGAATGTATGAGAAAGTATATATATGAATATGTGTCTTAGGTAAATGTTTAATAATGGTCAAATAGCTAATTTGAATGTACTAATCGTCCAAAATTTGCTTTTATCCGCACCACCTGTAGGTTGACTGGTAGAAAAGGCCCTAGGCCTTAAGTCCGCCTGTTACATTTTTTTTGTAATAAAGTTAAATAAATAAATAAATGGCACATAAAATATATACTACTGGGTCTAACAAAATATACTAACACTATTTCAAGGCTGAATTCAGTCTATGATACTATACAATTATTAACCCCAGGAACATATATCAAAATATGAAAATTATTTTTTGCCTGCCCTTCAAGTTGACCAATCATGATTCGAGTTTCTATGGAGAGCATTTTTAGGGTTCCGTAGTCCACAAGGAACCCTTATAGTTTCGTCATGTCCGTCCGTCCGTCCGTCTGTCTGTCCGGGCTCGTACTCCGCCGCTACTGCACCGATTGTCACGACGATAGATATTGAAGTTCCAAAATTTGGTTTTTAAAATTATGAAAAATTTTTTTTTTAGCCCCCGTCCCATACAACGAAAAGTGAATTTAAAAAATTAAATTGGATTAACCCCAACGTGTGGGGTATCGTTAAAAAGGTCTTTTAAAATGCAACAAAAACTGTTTTGAAACTATGTAGATCAAACCCCTCAGTCTTGAGATAATCTAATACAAAGTTAAAATTTGAGGTGTCCCCCCACCGTAACTTTTGGAATATTACTAAAATAATAAAAAAAAAGTGGTATATACCTCAAAGTATGTACCTACTTTCAATTAAAACTATAGCGGTCTCGGTATGATAGATAGTTATTTTTTAATACGTCATAAATCGTAAACCGCAATTTACCTTTAGAACTTTTATATTATGTTACTTGCTGCTACGGAACCCTTCATGGGCGAGTCCGACTCGCACTTCGCCGATTTTTTTATTTCATATTTCGATATACATATGCTCCTTGTTCAGTATCATGGACGAAATCTACTGTTAAAATAGTTTCAGTATATTTTGTTAGGCCTTGGATATTTTCTCCATGACCCAAATATAAGTAGATTCCGTTAATTAACATAACAAAGACATTACATTACGTATTATCTGTAGGCCAGTCCATCCATTACCATTTAAATGTGCAGTGGAACTAATTAAAGCGTCACAGACAATTAGGTAGGTTGCAATATTGGCGGGATACCGTCACGGTTCGCGAAATCTAATTATTTCGTATATTTTATATCTATATTAGCTGACCGCTAATATAGAGATAATAAAGCGACTAAGTGCGAGTCGGACTCGCCCATGAAGGGTTCCGTAGCAGCAAGTAACATAATATAAAAGTTCTAAAGGTAAATTGCGGTTTACGATTTATGACGTATTAAAAAATAATTATCTATGATACCGAGACCGCTATAGTTTTAATTGAAAGTATATACTTTGAGGTATACACCAATTTTTTTTCAGAATTATTTTAGTAATATTTCAAAAGTTACGGTGGGGGCACACCTCAAATTTAAAGTTTGTATTAGATTATCTCAAGACTGGGGGGTTTGATATACATAGTTTCAAAACAGTTTTTGTTGCATTTTAAAAGACCTTTTCAACGATACCCCATACGTTGGGGTTAGTCCAATTTAATTTTTTAAATTCACTTTTCGTTGTATGAGCTGAAAAAACATAGTTTTTTCATAATTTTAAAAACAAACTTTTGGAACTTCAATATCTATCTCTCCACCAATTTTAGTGACAATCGGTGCAGTAGCGGCGGAGTACGAGCCCGGACGGACAGACAGACGGACGGACGGACAGACAGACGGACGGACGGACATGACGAAACTATAAGGGTTTCTTGTGGACTACGGAACCCTAATAATCGCTTTTTACAAATATTTAAGCTTATCATGTCTGAAAACCTTATATATCTTTTAATTATAACCCATATCTAAAACCGGTCGTAAAACTAGAGCCAAATCGTTTTTGATTTCTTATTTTTTTGGCATAAATGGTCGATATGCATATTATATTTGGAGAACAAAACGCGGGAACGCTGAGGATGGAACCGATAACGCGCTAAGATGACGAGAAAATGTCCGAAAACCCTCTTATAACACACCCTACACGCGGAACTTTAATTTCAATGACAATGTGCCGACTGCCGTGTAGTTTCCACTAAATAGGACTACCCTTTAAATTTCTGTGGATTTCTTATGAATATGATCAAACAATTGCATTACAAAGAAGGCTAAATACAAGCAGGCGGCTGCTTTAATAAATACGAAAAAACGCATCTTTAGTTTGTTTTTTTTAAAGAATTATTTAGTAGTTTTTCCTTTCTTTATTCGTAACCTTTAACCAAACAAGTTTCAATCAAAGGGTAAAGATCCTTTGATTGCTTCAAGGGAGCTTCTGGCGACAAATCTATGAGTCCACTGGTTTTCATAGCCGATTGTGTGGCGGACAGCACCTAAAGATAACCTAAATATCACTACAGCCGTACTATGACTGTCCACTTTCACTTTTTCACATATTTTTTATGATTATGAGCATTTATTCTACTAAACTACATCAATTTTACATTATTAAGTCCACTAGAATTAATTGGTAAAATAAATTAAAACAAACTCCAACTGAACTCTTTTACTTTACGCGAAAAAAAAAAAAAACAAAAAAATTGTCTTTAGTTTGAGAAGTCATATCTTTTTTTCATTTTTTGAAATTACAAAATACTGCCGAAATCTGACATGTCATTTCAAAATAAAAGCTAGACTACGTTTGTTTGGACAAGATAACGCCACAAGCGAGTGTACACATCCAGGCTCCGGCGGCGCTCAGGGCTTGGGAACGGTTCGAAAAAAATCATCTGATTAACATCCCCAACCAGGTTTTTCGCGAACACTCGCTAGGAGCGGAATCGATACGCGAGCGTTATATTCGCCGGGATTAACCAGGTTAATTTCAAACGATTTGGGGGCTGGGCTTCCTGTCACCTTTCAAGACAAGTTGAACTGAACTTATTTTATAAAGCAAGAAAGATACAGGCGGGCGCGCGGGTAAAGGGTGTCGGTAGGTGGAGCCAAAATGATCCGAACGAAATTAACCTGGTTTCGCAAACTAAAAAACTTACTATTGGTTCTTTGATCAGAACTCAAATAATATCGATTCGCACGAGCGGAATCGATATATTAATGCTCTTTTTAAAATGTATGGCGTTTCTAATGAGCTGGTTAAATATTTTAACCTGGTATCGGAGCTTTGGCGACACTAGGGATGCTTGTACGCAACGAATCGTACGCCCCGCTCCTTCAGTATTGACTAAAGCATGAAACTGTCTACACCGTTAGAAAAAAAGCTGTGACTGTAATATTCTATAAGAAATCGGCGTATGTTTTCGTCATTCCGCAATATGCTAACGCGCGAAGGAACCCCGTCTGAGTAATGAGGGCTATAAGGCTGGGTTTCCACCAAAACTGTGTTATGAAAATCTGTAGTGAGCCAAAAATAATCAATGCTGACTTTTTAAGTACTTAAGTAAGTAGCACTTTATTGCATCACGAACACATACACATTTATTATTTTAAAAATATGTGCAGTACAGGTATACAACGTGGAAGGGACATACCCGTAATAAATCGAACTACGGTCTATACTAGATCATTATAGTATAATGAAAATAAAATAACAGCCGAAAAACAAGAAAAAAATTGGGCATTTTCCTACAAAATTGTGCGGCCGCCCAGGCGATTTGTATGGGAACGTCGAAATTTTTTTTGATTTCTTGACTGTTATTTTAATTTCATTATACTTTAGTGATGTAGTTTAGCCCGTGGTTCGATTTATTACGGGTATGTCCCTTCCACGTTGTATAATAGGCGGCCTTATCGCCATGGCAATCTCTTACTACCTATGGGTGACAGGGATTGTGCTGAAAAATAAAAGGTCGTGCAATGAAGAGAGTAATGCGAAATAATTTAGTGATATTAAACAGTAAAATACGGAGATTAAGTAAAAATAATAAAATAACTTAGAGTTTAACAATATATCTATAAACTATATAATATATATAGCTACATACATAACGTAACAGAATAAGAAAAACAGAGAAACATACACATGTCATTCACAAAGGAGGAGAGGTCGAACTCGGTAGATATAAGTAACTGTAAAGATGAAAAATAATGCGACTTTACCTGATTCTTAAAGCTTAGCAGCTTGCTAGCTTGTTTGAGACTGTTTCGTTTTACAAATCTTCTTTAGATTAAATTAATACACCAGCTTCGCTTGGATTGCACCTTTAATGGAAAGTGCTAGTCAGGAGCATAATAATTTATAATCCCTATCGGTGGACGTCAGAGATAGAAAATATTTATTTTTCTTTCGACTGAGGCTTCTGCTCATCAGTGATAAGATAAACAGCTAGCTAACGAAAATCTTGTAAGACCCTGTCAGGCGAGTTTTTGATCGCTGCAGATGGTACAAAGTATATTGCCATTGTCAGGTCTGTGTCACTCCCCGATTAGGTAACGAAAATGTATCTACATTATTACCACTCGGAGTGGTAAATTCAGTTATATGAATCGTTTGTCCAGAGTAATAAGAATGAAATTGGCCTGCAATGGATGTCTAGGTATCTAAACGAAAAGGTGCTGAGTTCTGACGTGAGCTAAATTAAACCTTATCGCTAACCACATTGAACAGATATTTCTTTGAATTTCTTTGCTGAGTGAGACTGAGAGTACGTGAGTACTGGTACTTATTCTGTGCCATTATTGCAAGATGCTGCTGTCAAATTTGAAAACAAGTTTATTTCCTAGACGAATTAGACTTTCAAGCGTTCACCCCCAATAACTTCAGAACGGCTGAACCGATTTTCATTAAACATAGCTAAGAATCATCTTGACAAGGCTTTTGAATAAAAAAAAAATCGCATTGAAATCAGTCTATTTGTTTAAGACGTTTTTTGTTTTTGGTTTTCACTTGGGACGAATGAGACAATTTTTAATTGTGTTTTTCGATTGTTACCATCGCGTCGTCCCCAATAAGGATTAATGGGATTCGAATTATCGTTTTTTGACTCCCATTTGACTCCAGTGGTGGCAAAGATTTGACAAACAATGTAACTGTGAAATAAAGTCATTTTCATTTGTCCCAGTGGGGACGTCCCCATTGGGGACGAATGGGATATACCCCACACTCACATACGCACGTTAAACTTATAACACCTCTTTTTTCATCGGGGTAAATAAAGATTCCATGTCCAGTGAACTGCTACCTCTTGAATCTTTGGAGTGCCAGTCTAAGGAATATAGCTCCCATCGACAAAGGGGCCATTATGTCAAAAACAAACCCGGCCTAGCCAATCCCCCATGTTTGCTAAGGGCTCTTATAAATATGCAAATGCTCTGCGTTTAATGCTTCGAGCAATAATATTTATATTGAAATCGTACGCCCTTGAACTCTTGTTATTATACTGTTCCAACAACCCTTTTGAGGCTTCGGTTCAGACTAATTTTGGAATGTATGAGATAGTTAATTCCATCCAAATTGAGTTGAAATATCACGAATCAAATATATTCTCTTCAAGATGTTAAGTTGATACACATATTTCAATAATGCTATTAGAGTTATGTTCCCAAACAATCAATTATACAGTGTCTAACAAAATATACTGAAACTATTTTAGGGTAAATTCAGTCCATGATACTGAACAACTTTCACCAAAGAGCATATACCGAAATATCTTTTATTGAATAAAATATTTTTCTTATTTCGATATATGTTCCTTGGGCAAAGTTATTAAGTATCATGTACTGAATTCACCCTTAAAATAGTTTTAGTACATTTTGTTAGACGTTATATACAATACCTATATGGTCTCCATCCATACTTTTATGACTTTATACATAAAACTTTTTGTGTTATTTTATATAATATACTTTTTAGGGTTCCGTAGTCCACAAGGAAACCTTATAGTTTCGTCATGTCCGTCCGGGCTCGTACTCCGCCGCTACTGCACCGATTGTCACAAAAATTGGTAGAGACATAGATATTGAAGTTCCAAAAGTTGATTTTTAAAATTATGAAAAAATTTTTTTTTTTCAGCCTTCCTCCCATACAACGAAAAGTGAATTTAAAAAATTAAATTGGACTAACCCCAACGTGTGGGGTATCGTTGAAAAGTTCTTTTAAAATGCAACAAAAACTGCTTTGAAACTATGTAGATCAAACCCCCCAGACTTGAGATAATCTAATACAAAGTTAAATACAAAAAAATGTGGTATATACCTCAAAGTATGTACTTTCAATTAAAACTATAGCGGTCTCGGTATCATAGATAGTTATTTTTTAACACGTCATAAATCGTAAAATGTTACTTGCTGCTACGGAACCCTTCATGTGCGAGTCCGACTCGCACTTGGCCGCTTTTTTTCTTAACCTATTTACCTACTTGGCGAATACTCTATCTGCCGCATTAGAGATAAAGACGTGATAGTAATAGTATACATATAGATAAATATCCAATATTCAAGACAATTAGTTGCGACTATTTTAAAAGAACACTACTTGAATCTAGTTCGGCTAGTGAATTGATATACCTTCAAATTTCAATAGTTTTCACCAAAGGAATTGACAGCACACTTCACTGATTAACTACGTATCACAGCCGCAAATATTACATATATTTCCGCCAATATCCACTCCAATAAAATCTCGGCGGGGACCGTTAATTTTTAGAAGACGTCGTGTCACTGGCGAGTTATGATGATTGTAGTGGCTTTTTATGACTCCTACTTTATTAGGAAAAGTGGCACTGACGTCGCCATTCTGTGATGCGAGCTGTATCTTTTATAAGAGACATTTGCGGACAGGTTTATTACTTGTCCCTTTGTAAAACGACAGGATATTATCCCGGCTCAGCTTCAACAAAAAACTTTTGGTGGCCATTTTTTTTAGATTGAAACAATCTGTTGTTCCGTTTTCATCGCGCTTCTTTGGGCTTCTTTCTCTTACATTGTGCTGGCTTTCGCTACTTTTGGGGTATTTTTAAAATTTACTGTTTGGTGAAATTGTTATTCGAAAAATCCTGTCTGTAATTTTCCAAAATTATGCATTGTTATTCATTTTTAATAAAATCAATTACCTACCCTTACCCTACTTACTTTACCCTGCTCAATGCAGGAGCTCAACGAGGCAAATGATCGGGCGGTCACTGTAGCCAAGCACTGGTCAAACCTATTAGAAAAAAAAAGTTAATATATCTAATAGTAATAGTATAGCCAATCGATTCGAAAGAAGAAGAAGTTACCTACTTGATGTTAGGCGCCAACTGCATCTCATCGAACCCTACTAAATACTAGTGGTTCTGAGAACAGTAGACCTCGCGAGCCCTTATAACCATGCTATAACCGACACTTTCCCCTTTCCCCTGGCTTAGCAAAGCCATTTCAGTGAAATCCGTCCATATATAAGACTACAGCAAACTTTCCCCTTTTCCCCCAACCTCCCCACTTTTGGATGTTTTTTGCAACATCTTGTGTAAAATGAAGTCCTTAGTGTGGCTCTCAAATTTGATTAAATTCAATAAATAACGCTACAGCAAAGTTCCCCCCCGTTCCCCCTTATTTGCCTCTAATCGAATGTGAAAGTTTACATGTTAGGATGTTTATTACTCAATCACGTTGGAAGGATATTTTGTATGTAGATAGCATACTCGTAATACCTGGATTAACAAGATCTCGGAGGAATCATTTTTTTCGGAAAAATGTAAGCTTCCTGCCTAGGATTGTCCTATGCGGGTAAAAGCTAGTGAATAATAGTATTGACTTCGTTTACAGGGTCTATAATTTTGGTGTTTGACGACCTCCGTGGCGTGAGTCTTGGGTGTTTATCTACGAGTATATATGTATTTCATATAAAATATAGTATCGTTGAGTTAGTATCCCATAACCCAAGTTTAAAATTACTTTGTTTAGGACTAGGTCAATTAGCGTGATGCGATATCTTTATTTATTTAAAAAATATACTGAAACTATTTTAAGAGTGAAATTAGTTCATGATACTGAACAACTTTCCCCAAAAAAACATATATCAAAATATGAAAAATTATTTTTGGCCTCCGTTACAAGTTGACCGATCAGCTGATCCGAGTTTGTATGGAAAGCAAAAAAATATGTTTCAATATATGTTCCTGGGGAAAGTTGTTCAGTACCATGGGCTGAATTTACCTATAGTATAGTTTCAGTTTATTTTGTTAGACGTTGTATTTTCTGTAATAAGAAGTTAAAACAAGAAATTAATATATAAAAAAACACCACCTTTAATGATTTTACTGAAAGTAATCCCTATGACCTACCTTGAAACAATCTCATTAAAACAAAAAAGACTTCATTAATAGAATTACTTTCAAACGTTGGTTAACATTAAAATAAAACTAAATGAGCTTTTTTATCCCGTACACCATTTAATTAAAAGATTTTTTCGTGCGCGAACCATAAAATGAGTTTTAACTTTCGGCTTGCGTTAGCAAGCAGCGACGTATTCAGAAATTAGTTGTGGTGCGGTGTCCATTGCTGCGTAATGTACCAATTTAAGAATTCTTGATGTGGAATTTTAAATGTGATCAAGCAATGAATTATAAAATACGGACAGACTAATGGATTACATTTTTGATGCAGATAAATTATCACGCCTTTTAATACCTTGTCAGATATACAGGGTCTAACACCACTGAAACTACTTAAGGCGAAGATATAGGCAAATGGCCTTGAAGTGTGAAATAAATTGTTAACTCGTAAATATGGTAATAATTTCCATATTGCTCTACGTCATGCACTTGATAGCCCTTTAAATTATTTTATGAACTGCCGTTGAAACTATTATTGGTGATCCGTCTAGCTTTAAAACTTGCCGTGGCCACTTTTGGCGGAAGCAAGTTTTAAAGCTAGACGGACTAATGTAAATACTTTCAACGGAGGTTCATAAAATAATTTAAAGGGCTATCTAGTGCATGACGAAGAGCAATATGGAAATTATCTCCATATTTACGAGTTAATAATTTATTTCAAATGAGGGCGCCACTTCTAGGTCATTTGCCTATACCTCCACCTTAAATCGTAGATTAAATCCATGATACAGAACAACTTTCCCCAAGTAACGCATATATCGAAATATTAAAAAATAATTTCAGGCCTTCCAAACTAAAGAGTTTCTACGAAAAGCAAAAATTTATTTATATTCCGATATATGTTCCTTGGGAAAAGTTGTTCAGTATTAGTTTCATATATTTTGTTAGACGTTTTTAATATAAAATATAGCCTTTTGTATGATAAAATGTATCCATATCATTTGTGTTGTGTTGGTAAATTGTGTGCAATAAAGCGTAAAATAAATAAATATAGCCAAGAGTCGCGAGGCTCAACGACCAAGGTCAATCTTTCCTTGTCTTTGTGTGTGTCAGTGGCCAACAATGGTCTCCAATTTTTCAAGCTGACGACTGTCTTACAGTAATGACAGCCGGGACCAACCGTCTTGACATGCCTTCCGAAGCTCGGAGGACATCGAGATTTTTTATGCCACTTGTCACCCATCCAAGGGCGGACCACGCCTGGGCTTGCTTAACATCCGAAAGCGCTAGTAATGCAGTACGCATTACTAGCGCCCACTAAGCCATCGACCTCCGAAGTAAAACAAAGAAACGTTTTGTGTGGAAAAATAACAAATGATGGGCCTAGTGGAAAACAGGATATCGCCTGTTTAGGTATATCTGTGCAGCGAGAGATGCATAAAAAATCCTATACAGGCAATACCTATAGATACACATACCTAAATGCTTTGCAATGCCCACATCAACCCACTTTTGGGCATGCCCTTCTTTTATCGCGCCATTTTCTACGGTCCTGTGCCCAACTGATCAACTGCTTTCCCATCAACCTCACAGTGACATTTATCTGACCAACGGGTCGGTGATTTCCCGACTGGTCTGTTGCTTTGTCTCGGCCACCACTCTATTTCTGATCTGGTCCATCGACCAGAATTTGAATACATAGTTAAACAGTTTAACTCCGAAGTTACACAAATTATTAAAACGTAACTCCATAATAAACATTGCAAAAAGCTATTTCGCAAGTTCCGCTAATGGCCAGCGTGACGCCGGGGTAATTATTTCCAAAAAGTATTTTTTGCAGGTGCGTCCGTGTTAAATATACTTTAATAGTTGTTGATGGCAATGCCAGTAAGTCAGCATAGTGACGCCCTTGTGAGTTTCTCTCTGATTTAACTTATGTTTTGGTATGAAAATTGAGCTTGTACTTACCAGTAGCACAGAATAGAGACTAATACTCACGTACAGAAGTCTCACTCAACAAAGAAATTCAAAGAAATATCTACTCAATGTGGTTAGCGATATGGTTTAACTTATATCACGTCAGAACTCAGCACCTTTTCGTTTACATACCTAGACATCCATTGCTCTGGACATACGATTCGTATAACTGAATTTACCACCCCGAGGGGCTGGCAGCGCGCATAGTAATAATGTAGGTACATTTTCGATACCTAAACGGGGAGTGACACAGGCCTGCCAGTAGACCCATATTTTTCACTGACAGCCTATGCTAGTCCTTGAAATGCCTTGAATGCCATATTGAAATGCATATAGGACGTTGAGAAGTTTCTTTCATATCTCCAAAAAATCTTTTTCATATCTTCACCAATTTTATTTAGGAGCAACAAGATAGTAAAGACTTACAAATAAAAAAAGAATCATCAAAATCGGTTCACAATTGGCAAAGATATCGCGTCACATACGGAAAAAAAACATACAATCGAATTGATATTTTTTTAGAGTCGGTTAATTATGATTTGGCCCTAATCACCACGCCTGGCTAGGGGGTCGGTGATCGTAGGAAGTGGCTGCACAGCGCCGTAGCTGCTACCTTTTCATTGGTACCTACCTCTCAGTCGCCTCTTACATCACTAGTGGGAGAATGAGATGGTTACAAATGTATACTTCTCTGTCATCACCACACGGCCTAAGAGTAGTAACAAACATAAAAAAGTAAGCCTTTTTAAGTCGGTGAAAAATCACGTGAAGTTCTTTAATTTTTCGGTTTATTTGCAATGTGCATGGTACGCACGTAAGATAAGATTCCTGTGCCACCACACCCGCTGCGCACCGCAGGAGGTGGCACAGGTATTTTATCTTTCTTGCGTAAGTACCTCTTATGCATATGTTATCGTTGTAGAGGGCCACTATGTGTCGTCTGCGCTTTTAAAATACGCCGTGTGCTAAGGGGCTTAATTTGTATGTATCTAAAAGAGAAAATACTTTTTTCCCCGCAATAGGGAAGGGATGAAAATTTTGAAAACGCTTGAATATTTTTCTGTGGTTAGGAATAACATTCCTCATAACCATCAAAAAATATCAGATATTTCTGCCCAGTCAATTAATTATAAAAAATAAAAACATTTTTAATCCCAATTTTAAACACATAGTCAGACTTATGTCGCCATTTCTTTTGCCCGGACCCCCTGACGTATTAAAAAAAATAATGTCATATGACACTTGACTAATTAACTGCCACCGTGGGAAATTAGAGATACTGTCATATGACAGATGACATATAACTGTCATAGTTGTCAAAATAGTGTCAAGTGTCATATGACATAATTTTTTTTTATACGTCAGAAGGTCCGGGCTAAAGAAATGGCGGCGTTAGAATGACTAGGGGTTTAAAATTGGGATTTAATTTATTTTTATTTTTTATAATTAATTGACTGGATAGAACAATCTGATATTTTTTATGGTAATGAGGAATGTTATTCCTAACCACAGAAAATTATTCAAGCATTTTCAAAATTTTCATCCCTTCCCTATTGTTTGACAGAAAAACAATTCTATATTCCGTCAGATATCACATACCTAATGGATTCAGGGCTGACGCACGGCGTATTCGCCTTCCCCACAAACGTTGCCCATTATTAACGAGCTAATTAATTATGCCAATCGCAAAACAACATTCCATGTTTTAGAATTGCATTATGTTTCGAGCCTTTGTGCATGTAATAAAATTATCCCGTTCAATAATTCCGGCATTATAGATCGGGTTAATTATTTTTGGTCATTATCACCCGTATAGTTGATTAAAATAGGTCATCGTATAATACATACATAACATTACATAGATGTTCGTATATTATACTCGTTTACAAAATAAATAAATAAATATATAAATAAATATATAATGACAAATCACACTGATTAAGCTAGAAGAAACCATAGACCTATTTTTTATACTTGTTGTTCTGTGAAAACAGTAGGCCTCACGCGCTCTTATAACCATGCAATAATCGACACTTCTCCCTTTCCCCTGGCTTAGCAAAGTCATTTTAGTGAAATCTCTACATATATAACGCTACAGTAAAATTGGAGTTTTTTTGCAACATCTTGTGTAGAATGAAATCCTTTAGTGTGCCTCTCAAATTTGATTCAAATCCTATTTCTATCCCAATCAAAAATCGCGAATTAAATAAAACAAGGAATTTGTGTGCCAATTTTCGTTAAAATCTGTTGAAAAATGCGACCAAGAAAAGCATTTGGACAATCTCGAAACGGAGACGCTTCGCTCGCTTAGTCTACTAGTGTGTGTGTCTGTTGCATCGTAGCTTCTAACCGAATAAACCGATTTCGATGCGGTTTTTTAAATCGAAAGCCTTGCTTGTCGAGATAGTTCTTAGCTATCTTTGATGAAAATCAGTTCAGCCGTACAAAAGTTATTGGGGGTGAAAGCTTGATAGTCGGGGGGTTTTATTTGTCTGGAAAATAAACTTGTCTTTATATCTTAGGCGGTGATCCCACTGCTCCACGCACTGTCGCGGAGCGCGGCGCGGCAGATTTTTAACATTGTATGCAAGTAGCTCAGTTTGTATAGAAAACACGCCTACTCCCACCCACTGAAACAGCGCTCCGCGACGGTGCGCGGTGCAGTGGGATAACCGCCTTAGCTAATTTTGACATAAATGGTCTATTACACTTCTTGAAATCATATGACTAGACATGGAGCTTTATTCATATCGACGAATGGTATACCCAAAACAATAATGGAAACAGAATACTCCCAGCAAAATTATACCGTCAAGTTTAATTTAAAAAATAATGAACATGATTTGGGGTTATATTTACAATGTGCGTTCTTGAAATAAATAGGTGCGCCTTTCCTGCCAAATGGAGGTGAAGTGGTGTCAGAAGTGGAATTATTCGTGAAATTCAACACTACGTTTACACCTGCTGCTGCCAGTAATCCTAGACCTTCCTCGTCTCCCGGGGGGTATATAAGGAGTATGTGCTAAGGGGTTGTGAAGTGGGTTCTGAGGGTTCAAGTTACTATGGACTTGTTGTTCAGTAAGCGTTAGTTGTTAAGGACCCGGCATGCGGCTGTGCCGAGTGACAAGGCTCGAATTCCGCAGGGCTTCGTTGTTTCTTTTGTACACACTTGATGGTCGGTCTAATGGTAAAGGTTTTGCTGTTCGTATTCTTGTTTATGTGATGTGAATATCACTCAATTTAATTTAAATATATCTTTATTTTCCTGCTATATTTATGATACCTCCTTATTGTCACTTTGTTTATTTAATCAATAACAATAAGCGACGTGCGAAACATCTTGAATCCAGCTAAACGTAGACGCGCGTCGTGCGATTCCACAAATGTGTACCCTAATAATGGACAAATAGAGATTAAAAATACTTACTCAAAGCGAAAAACATGACGCGACTAGACGCTTCCACCTTCCACTCTTCGTTGGTGTGAGTTGAGCCCAGCTAAGTTTAGTGCGGCTTCCTAGGCGCTACTGCAGAAGAAGCGGCAACATAAACTGCACTGCAGCATTTGCTCCAAGTACGTCAACCATAATAATTTATTATATTCTGTTTCTTTTTATTGAGTAGTTCAAAAACTGATATAATTGTACAAATTTTTCTACTCAGGCGATATTGATACGAAAATACATATAGGTAATATAATATATAATATAGGGAGATGAAGATATACAAAATCGTGCGTGACTGGTAGCTATAGGCAATCGTTCACGATGTTTGATAGATACAGTATTAATTAAATCTTAATTGAAATGTAGTAAATATATGAAAGAGTAAATTTTATTATCAATAGTCACATACTTTGATTAGCAAAAAAATGTAATGTAATGAAAAAAAAATTCTGAACTGAATTTTACAGTTTCATCTCTTTAAAATATGTTTTATTCGAAAACCTCTCAAAAATGTTAAAGGAAATATACAAGGCAAAAAAAGAGAGATATACAAACCTGAAACCATTCATTTTTCTGTCTTTGTTTCATTTGCAAATTGAGTCATCTCAGCACATCCGCCCTTCCTCTCCATGCACTTCAATGTTTTACTTCAATTATTAGATTCCCAACGTTAATAAAAAGCAACGACTTACCGAAACAAATCGTATCCGCGAGGGGTGTAGAATTTAACATAGTAATTTATTTTTATCGTTAGGGAACAAAGTATCCTGGTGTGCTCTTGTTGGCTCTGTTTGTAGTGGCTATGGGATGAATATGAGTAGTAAAGCCACTTAGCTGAAATCACGGATTCATTTGCCAGAACTTTAAATCCCAAGTAAAACCGCATTTTCTATCCTTATGAAAGGTAATCTCCTTTCCTTGTTTCTACTTAGTTTCTTCATTTTGTCCTGTTATGTTTTCTTTGTGTAAGTTGTATGTATGTATTAGGTGTATGTATGTTTATTATAATTATTGTATATAAGTATGTTTATTATATTAACCACCCCGCACTACCTAATTTCCCATCATTTTTTTCTATATAAACGAGGTTGCCTGGAAGAAATTGCTTAGCGATAAGGCCGCCTTTTGCGCATTTCCTAATTTTTAAGATAATTATGTTCTGTTTTTTACTTTTGTGCAATAAAGGGTATTGTATTGTAACTTTAGACGATCTGAAGCATTTTACATTTTTAACTAACTTAAAAATAAAGGGAGTTCTCAGTTTGGTTGAATTTTTTGTGTTTGCTTAAGGCCCATACAATGCTCAAATCGTATAAAACACCTAGATTTAAAAAAGTTTGTAGGCCAATCCTTTTGTTCATTTGGCATACAAAAAATATATGTTTTAAATAAAATCATCAAAATTAAAATGTATTGTTTAATTTTTTTAAAGACGAACAAATCTTAGAAAAAAATAATAATTAATAGGCTCTTTTTTTAACATAACTTTTTTCTCTGGAATGGCTCAATAGATAATCATTTATCAATGGCTCAATTTAATATCAAAATATTTGTCAAATCGTAAATACAAAAATGTATTGTTTACATTTTTTCTTTTTGTCCCATATTTTGAGAAAATCATGAAAATCTCAATACGGTCCCAGCATTCCGCAAGAAGCACTTCCGCGACGCCTATTTCCCATAGTCGGGACCATGTCGGCAGTGTTGCCAACCAGAATTTTAGAAAATTAGTAGATTATGTGCCAAATGTTGGTAGAATGTAAAATGCAAAATTGGTAGATCTACCATCTTAATTTAGAAGATTTTTTAAGATTAAAAATGCATGATCTGTTCCTAAAATATTTATTTTTGGAAATTATACATATTTTTATTGAAAGATTTTAAATGTTCTGCGCTAGGCTGCCCGTTGTTTGCTATGAATCTTTTAGTACACAACAATCCCTCTAGAGTCTCCGTGCAAATTCTATTTCTCTGGGAGGATTTTATATTATTAATTGCAGAAAACAATCTCTTAACGTTGGCTACTATGTGGAAGTGCGAGTAATTTTCTCACGAATTCGCATAGCAGGGCAAACATTGGGGACTGGTCTCCTTTTTTAAAGGATGAAACATGCTTCCAGAATTCTTCAGGTGTGGGATCCACATTTTTTTCTGTAAAATGAAATGTCATGTTTCTTAGTAATCTCCATTCTCGGTCCAATTCGGTCATGTTTTCTGGGCCTAGTCCTAAAAATAAAACTGTGATGTAAATAAAAAAAAAATTCTAGTGTAGACAACATTAATAATTAATTATGTTTAACTTGCATGGAAACTGAACTCCTAAATGAGCAATAGTTGTGACTGCATGTTTTTCAATAATATGTTTAGGATTCATGAATTTAAGACATTTCAATTTTTGCTTCTCATTAAAACAAAAACGCTGCTTTATTTCTTTTACACTCTCCATATAAAAGAGAAAGCATTTTTCTTTAAACTCTACTATTTCCATTTCATTCATTCTAGCCACAAAGTCTTGTTTCAATAACAGAGACATAACATTGCCACCAAGGTATATTTCTTCAATTGGTACATGGTTTTGTTTATTTTCATATTCCAAATTCAAAATTTTGTTCTCTAAATCCAAGTTAAAATCCTTGCTACTGTTTTTTTTCACCTTCAGTCAGTTGCAGTGATTCTGGTTTAATAAAACATTCCAAAATAGTCTTGTATGTAGTAAAAATCCGTTCATATAACAAATAAAGTTTAGGACTTTCTGATTGCATTTCTTCATTAATGTCATGGAAATAGGGCAACACATAATCCAAAAAAATTAAGTATAGCTATGTTGACGGATCCCATGGATCCGTCAACAGAGCTATACTTAAATTTTTTGGACTTTTTCTTTTTTTTTGGACTTTAACTTCACATGGATGGTTTGAGCTGCAAGTAGCCTATCATTCAAAACAGTATTTTGGAAGTATAACTTTAAAGCTGGAAGCTGTTCTAAAAGCTGTTTGACCACAGGAAGTAGAGACAGCCATCTTGTTTGAGCTGGGTGTAGAAGTTTGTGGGGTTTTATATCCAGAAAGGATTGGAATTCTAAACGTTAAGCTTTACTACGCACATTTGCGAAAAACGGCCATTTTTGGCTAATGTGCGTAGTAAAGCTTAACATTCTAATTATAAACTGTAAACAGTAGTTCATAATATACTTTGAAGGATTGTCTAGGACTTGGTAGTAGCAAAATTTTAAATGATGTTTCCGTTTTCTTTGAAATGATTTATTTAAAATGGGGGCAGCACTGGACCCCGGAAAATTTAGGTACGGCCTTAAAGTGACAACGTTAAGCTTTACTACGCACATTTGCGAAAAACGGTCACTTTTGGCAAATGTGCGTAGTAAAGCTTAACGTTCTCATTATAAACTGTAAACAGTAGTTCATAAAATACTTTGAAGGGTTATCTAGCACTTGATAGTAGCAAAGTTTTAAAAATTGTCTCCGTTTTCTTTGAAATGATTTATTTTAAATGGGGGCTACACTGGACCCCGGAAAATTCAGGTACGGCCTTAATGGCAACAAAGGCAAAAATATCGTTCATTTCCTTTCACGCCTCTCTCGCGTATAATGACCAAATTTTTTTGATGGCGCTACTTAGATCGACCGAGTTTGGACTTATTTGAAAGGGCTCGTGGAGACCTAGGTACTTATGATGATTTCACCCACCTGATGCTGGACTCTGAAGGTGGGTATGGGATCTCAGTGATGGCGCTACTTAGATCGACCGTGTTTGGACTCATTTGAAAGGGCTCGTGGAGACCTAGGCACTTATAATGATTTCACCCACCTGATGCTGAACTCAGAAGGTGGGTATGGGATCTCAGTGATGGCGCTACTTAGATCGACCGTGTTAGGACTCATTTGAAAGGGCTCGTGGAGACCTAGGTACTTATGATGATTTCACCCACCTAATGCTGGACTCTGAAGGTGGGTATGGGATCTCAGTGATGGCGCTACTTAGATCGACCGTGTTTGGACTCATTTGAAAGGGCTCGTGGAGACCTAGGTGCTTGTGATGATTTTACCTATCTAATGCTGGACTCTGAATGTGGCTAGGGGATCTCAGAGATGGCGCTACGAAGGTCGGCCGTGTTTGGACTCATTTGAAAGGGCTCTTGAAGACCTTGGTGCTTGTGATGATTTCACCTACCTATTGCTGCACTCTGAAGGTGAGTATGGGATCACAGGGACGGCGCTACGTAGGTCGATCGTGTTTGGACTCATTTGAAAGGGCTCGTAGAGACCTAGGTGCTTGTGATGATTTTACCTACCTGATGCTGGACTCTGAACGTGGGTATGGGATCTCAGTGATGGCGCTACGTAGGTCGACCGTGTTTGGACTCATTTGAAAGGGTTTGGGAAATTTGAACTATTTTGTAAACTACGTCTTTGCAGCAATTTCCGTTCCTGAGAACCAGTTAGTACTTATCTGGTCATCATCAAGCTTTCAAAACGTGTCACGTTGCAGCACCCGGCCTAAATTTGAGCTATTTTATAAACTACGTCTGGTCATCATAGAGCCTTCAAAACGTGTCACATCACATTGGAGCACACAAAGTGCTATATGAAATATTGAAAACTTAGTTTGTCTGACTATATCCATATCTTACTTGTACTGCTTTATAGCAAATAAAAAAATATGACTCTCAGAGGGCGAATAAAATAGGCAAAAAAGTTGAATATAATTAAAATATATCTGTATTCTTGTTAATACAAAGGTGAAATCCTTAAGGTCTTTGGGCACTGTAGGCCCCTTAACTCCGTCATTTATATACCGACTCAAAACAAGATCTTAATTGAAAATAAGCGATGAAAATTTTTCGCGTGTTTTTTTACGCGCCTCAAGTCTGTACCATCAGTGTATTCTTTTTTTGTTTGTTAAAATGATTTTTAGATTGGTGTCTTAGACTATTATACATTTTAATAAATCAGTTCGTAAGTTTGGTTTTAAAACCAAAATACCCAAAAACTATCAGTAAGGTCCAAGTATAAAATCATTGCGCATTTTGCTTTTCACTGACTTTTCGCTTGTGTTTTACAGAGACTGGAGACTTAATGTCGGTGTTTTATATCTAAAAATTATAAAAAATTAAATTGTCAATCAAGTAAATATTTACAGCTTGTAACTAACCCAATATTTTTATATAAAATCAGACTGATTGATAGGGAGGTTAGCTCATAGGGAGGTTCGAGTATTTGACCATGCTTTTGAGAAACTGGGTAACAAGTTCTGGTAACAAACAGGAGCACACCTAATACTGCATTCGTCTGTGGGGATTAAACAATCATTGAGCTGCATTACCGTTTATCTCGCTGGATACAGAGTCGAGTTATAACCTAATAATAATAATTTAAAGCTAGTTCATGCTATCTTTGTTATAAATTATGTACAACGGAAGATCTATACGAGCACTGGGGCACTTAGCCGTTTTATATAACTAAGTATTAAAATAGCTATTGCTTTAAACACATTCACTAGTTTACTGTCGTTTACGTAGAGTTATATTACATTTTTGTTGCACATATAGGTACCTAGTTTTGTTTACATAGTTATTTCAGAAATGAAAAGTTAATGAAAACACTAATAGATGGCGCTACATGTAGCAGAAACACATCTATGCATTTTCCAAAGTGATTTTATAGGAAAGTCAATCTGGTAAATTACAATAATTTAATTAAGATAAGAACTTATTGAAATATTCGGCAATATGATTTCTTTCACATATACCTACTAAGTGTCGAGAAATGTTTTCAATTCTATCTATAGTCTATAGATACTTACAGTAGATACTTAGATTTATTACTGTAGTTGCAGTTAAAATTTAATTTTATAACGCCAACAGATTGCATCCACCATTCTGTCTAATAAGGTGGATGGAGATGCGTGAGTGATCACAGTGTATCTTCAATGATACGTCTAATTGGACACAATGGTTTGGAGACAGTCTATATTTAGCTTTGAGTTTGTTTATAATACAATTACAATAACATCTTAACATAACATAGGATTAGAATGAAACAACCATAACCACCGAGATTTCGGTTAATATCTGCAAAGGTACAATCACTCGAAAAAAACCATACAACAAATATTGATAGAACTTATTTGTCACTTGAACATTATCGCGCCTCATCGAGGCAACTTATAAGAGCTGGCAGCTGTTTCTCACAGCGGAAAATGACCACTTTTGGTAAAAATGCTAAGGAAGGCTTAACTTTCTCACTTTAAATTGTAAACAGGTTATAAAATAGGGTTATCTCGGACTTGACAAAGAGAAAATTTTAAATGATATCTCCGTTTCCTTTAAAATAATTTATTTCAAATGAGGGCATCACTGGACCCCGAAAAATTCATGCATCCCCTTAAGATTCCCCTTATCCTAGACTAGATTTTTCCAAACAGACGTATTTTGAAATGACATGTCAGATTTCGGCAAAATTTTGTAATTTTTAAGAAATTGCATATAACTTTAAGGTATTTACAGTCAAAATAAACTTGAAAGAGAATATAGTGTATCACATCATATTTGACCATCAGTATGGAAAACTTGTAAACTTGTACCTGAATTTTCCGGGGTCCAGTGCTGCCCCCATTTAAAATAAATAATTTCAAAGAAAACGGAGACATTATTCAAAATTTTGCTACTACCAAGCCCTAGATAACCCTTCAAAGTATTTTATGACCTACTATTTACAGTTTATAAGCTTTACTACGCAAATTTGACAAAAGTGGCCGTTTTTCGCAAATGTACGTAGTAAAGCTTAAAGTTCTCACTTTAAACTGTTAACAGTAGTTCATAAAATACTTTGAAGGGTTATTAACGATGTCTCCGTTTTCTTTGAAATGATTTATTTTAAATGGGGGCAGCACTAGACCCCGGAAAACTTAGGTACAGCCTTAAGTTCATATTTTGACCGTCGAAAACTAACATATAACATATTGACTAATATATAATAAGTATAGATTAAAACTAGTTATTTATAGAAAATTACAAAATACTGCCGTAATCTGACATATCATTTCAAAAAAAAGACTACGTCTGTATGAAAAAGTCTAGGGCACGGGACTCTTAAATGGCCTGGACCTTACCGCTTATGGTTCTGTCAACCCTTCTTCTTAATCTAAGCGCGTTCCCAATTGCATCCTCAGCTGTGCTGCTTTGGAGCCCGGGGTGCGCTTTCCCGCTTTTTCTTCTCCAAATATAACATGCACGTCAATCGTCACCCAAGGATGCCAAAGACCTTGCGAAGTGGGGAAAAAATTCCCGGAACAGTTAAAATGATTCAGGTGTAGTTTTACAACCAGCCGCCTCCCGACGTTAACCTTGGGAATGCAAATGTAGTACAAGATGTTTGTGCTTAAGTCCGTTAGTCGCCTCTTACGACATACACAGGAAGAGATGGAGTAGTCCTATTCTGACCCAGAACCACACAGGGACCCGGAACCACATGGGGGTGGTGGTGGGGATGGTTCTGTCTGTTAGAAATAAAGACAGAAAGAAAGAAATAGTTTGTGTAATATCTGTTAAATATTAGAAACTTGTGGAACCTGATTTTTCCGGGGTCCAGTGCTGCCCCCTTTTAAAATAAATCATTTCAAAGAAAACGGAGACATTACTTAAAATTTTGCTACTATCAAATCCTAGATAACTTTTTAAAGTATTTTATGAACTACTGTTTACAGTTTATAATGAGAACGTTAAGCTTTACTACGCACATTTGCCAAAAGTGGCCGTTTTTCGCAAATGTGCGTAGTAAAGCTTAACGTTCTCACTTTAAACTGTAAACAGTAGTTCATAAAATACTTTGAAGGGTTATCTAGGATTTGATAGTAGCAAAAATTTAAATAATGTCTCCGTTTTCTTTGAAATGATTTATTTTAAATGGGGGCAGCACAGGACCCCGGAAAATTTAGGTACGGCCCCTGTCTAACATACGCTGCAGTAGAATCCCACAGGAGTTAGGTAATAGCGACCTAGCAAAAGGCTAGTCGTTAGAATATTAATACTGTGTTGCTTAATTGAGTGCTTAAGTGCTGGGTCTGGGGAATTATTAGGTGTATTGCGATGCTATTACCTACTTACATCTTACTGTAGATGGCTGTCTTAGATGTAATATAATTAGTACTATTATTATACTATTAGACCTTTGTAAATTGATTTGATCTTGGGTTTTTATCTATATGTATTTTATAGTATAGTCACCAGGCTGTATCTCATGAACCGTGATAGCTGGACAGTTGTAATTTTCACAGATGATGTATTTCTGTTGCCACTATAACAACAAATACTAAAAACAATCAAAATAAATATTAAAATGGGGGATCCCATACAACAAACGTGATTTTTGAGATTTTGCGTGATGTATGGGAGCCCCCCTTAAATATTTTATTTTGTAATTAAATTTTATATTTTGAAAGTAAATATACTCGTACAAATAAATTTTCTGTAAATATTTTAAGCGTCTACCTGTTGCCGTTTTAAATATAGAGCAAAAAAACGGCAAAAAATCTTTTCAACTTTTTGAATCGTTATATCTCAGCAACGGTTACTCTCAGGAGAAGAAGAATTCAGACATTTTTTATAGATAATTATCTGATCTACATGTTTTGTCTAAACTAATTTTATGGTAAAACTTACCGTTTTGCTGAAAATTGCGAAAATCCCTTTTTTATGACCTTTGACCTCCAGTAATTTTTTTTGCAGGTATCGGATCGAAGAGGACTTTTTATATTTAATTTTTGATGGTGTTTTGAACAATCCTACCAACTTTCAGCTGGGTGCGAATTATTGTAACCTCACACCCATTTTTTCGTCTAATTTGACCGAGCTACTTATTTTAGTCATGAGATATTTTAGGCACTTTAAATTTTACTTTGAAACCAAATTTAGTAAACGTTCACCTATACTACTAAATATGGTACATTTAGCGTGGTCACTAGCCGCCAACAGTGCTCATACAGTTATGTAGACCATTCAGGTCATGTAGTCTAAGTTATAGTGTGGCGGGGGTAGCCCTTGGGCCAACCCCTAGGTACTATCTGGTGTTTGTATTTTCGGTAATCATTTACTATTTTTCGCAATAAAGGGTGATTTTTTGCTGTTATAATTTTCTAGATCTGGTGGTTGGTTAAACATAAGCCATAAAAAGGCCGGGTAGTTCTTTCTTGTACTTGTACTTCCTTTGCGACGACGTGCCCGGAAGACTGGCAGCATTGCCACGTTGTATGGCAATGCTTATTTTCAAACCTTTTTTTTTATTTTTATTTACGTGGTGAAAATGCCATCGCATACCGGTCCGCTGCGGGGACAGTGGAACAGGTTATGTGGGACTTGGACCCACTAAAAACACCTCGATGCCCCTTCAAGCCAATACCGGGAAAGTGGGAGCAGTGGAGTTGCCACCAATCATCCACTCTCCCCAGCCACGGCAATGACCTTTTTAGGTCACTCTACCCCAGGCTAATTGGCCCTTGAACAGAACAGTGAGAGACGAACAGGGACACATGTCCGTACTCCCAGCCAGGTGGACGACAGACTTAACCCCGTATCTGGCGTCCGTTGGCTATTCTCAGGGTGGTTGGAGTTGAGCATAAATGCGCCTCCTTCTGCCTGGTCTTTGACGTCGCATCTCTACTAGAGCCACTGCCTCTCTTTCGCGTTCTGCTGCCTCCTTGGCTGCCATTACAGTCTCGCTAGAAGCTTGCATGGCTTTCCAGCACCTTCCACTTCCAGCCATGGCTCGAATTACAGCAGGGAGTGAAAGGTCAGCACCCACAATTGCACTCAGATTGCTCCCAGGCTGGGCATTCCTCGAGTGTGTGCTCGGCTGTGTCGTTGACACTCTCACAATGGTGACACTCTGTGGTTGGCACTCTAATAGCTTTTTTACACAGAAACCTCCCGAAACAACCATGTCCCGAGAGGATCTGTGTTAGCCGAAAGGTTAGGACGCCATGCCGCCGGTCCAACCACTGTGCCAATACTGGTTGAATTGCCTCAACAGTTTTATGTCCCGCACGGGGGTGCCGCAATCTTTCCTCCCATACGTTCACAGCTTGTACGAATAGCCCGGATTTGTGAGCCGCTACTTCTCTCGGAGCTGGTCTTTGTCCTCTGATGCGCTCGTCCTCACACCAGTAAAAAGTTGAGGCGAGAATTTTAGCTTCCAAATCCCAGGGCAGACATCCGGCAAGAGCGCAGCAGCGCGGCAGCTTCATTAGAAATTGTGCGATAGCCCCGCATTGCTCGGATAGCCAGACCGCTTTGAGGTTTACGCAACAGTACACAGCTCTCTCTTCTTAGGTTGTCTGCCCAAATGGGAGCTTATTTTCTAACCTAAGGTATAGCCAGCCCTCTGGTCACGGTAAACTTCAGATTTAAGGGCTGATGGCCACCACGGTCCCAAAGTTTCAACCCCAAAGGGCTCAAATATTTGAGCCCTTTGAGATTTTCAGCTGCTGCACCTGCTGTGCTGGCTTTGGGCCCTGTGGCTGAAAGGTGTTAAATAAAAATAAAAAATTGAATTTCGGTACTTTGTCTTTATCATTAATTTCATTAATTTCAGAATATCATTAATTTTGTGATAAACCGACTTGCCCACTAAGGTTCACTTCAAGTAACTATTTCAGAGCTCGCTTACTCAGCTTTTTCCTACAAAAGATGATTGATAGTTACTTCTTAGCAACTTGCAAGAAAAACAAACTTAAAATAGCATAAAATTTTGTAGGACATTGATGGGGACGAAAATATATCGACCCTTTTTTTTATAGACGTTACGTAGTTTTTAATCAATTTAGAGTATGTAGGTACTTGTCTAAGTACTACAACCTACCTTGAAAAAAAAAAGTTATAACAGTGAATATCAGTAACTGTTAAAAACAATAATAAACTGGCCAAGTGCGAGTTAAACTCGCGTGGAGAGGGTTCCGTACAATTGATTGAATTCTTACTCATTACTATTCTTTTTACAATAATAACAAAAATATATTTGAGATCCTCCTAACGAGCTAAGTACCCGAGGTTTGCAAAACTTTTTTAATTTCCTAATTTGTCCTCCGAAAATGATCCTTTATTTTAAAAAAATATTTATTTACTTTGCATATATGTGTCTTAGGATAACAAACAACATTCTACCAAATTTCAGCTGTTTCGGTCCAGTAGATTCGGAGCAAATTGGCTGTGACAGACGGACGGACATACAGACGCACGAGTGATCCTATAAGGGTTCTGTTTTTAATTTTTTGTACGGAACCCTAATAAATCATGTAGACATTTAAGAACTACAAGTAAAAATCATCCTACTGTATCAGGAGATAGCTGCCATCTAGAAATCTATTTTTTTTTTTACGAATATATTTAATATATACTCGTAATTACATTAGTTAGAATTCAAGATGGTAAAGGTAACTGTGTAACCGGAAAACAGCATACACACGATATCACGTCTTCATCCTTTTTTAGGGTTCCGTACCCGAAGGGTGCAAACGGGACCCTATTACTGAGACTCCGCTGTCTGTCCGTCTGTCTATCTGTCGTCTGTCTGTACGTCTGTCCGTCTGTCCGTCTGTCACAGGGCTCTATCTCTTGAACCGTAATAGCTAGACACCTGATTTTTTTACCGATTATGTATTACTATGACCACTATAATAGCAAATACTAAAAATAAGATAAAGTTAATAATTAAAGGGGTCGTCATACAAGAAACGTGTTTCTTCAGCGTTTTAAAACATTGTACGGTGGTACGGAACCCTTCATGTACTAGTCCGACTCGCACTTGCCCGTTTATTTAGGGTTCCGTATCTCAAAAGGTAAAAACGGAACCCTTATAGAATCACTTACTTGTCTGCCTGTCCGTCTGTTAGAGCCAATTTGCTACGAAACGAATAGACTGATTGAGTTAAAGTTTGGTAACATAATTGTAAGTCAGTGAGCCAAAGACGGAAGTATAACGTAAATAAATGAATTTCATATAAGTAGGGTAAATTAGACATTTTTACCCTATTTGAAATACATTTATATCCTTTTAGTTTTGTGAACTATATCGTGTATTATATATCAAATGAAACAGCTTTTTACACTAAATTTTAATATTATATACGAGTATATTTTTTTAAATCGATTTTTGAAGTTTAAGAAAATAAGCAAAAATTGACCATTCTCATTCCCTTATCTTCGAAACTACTGGGCCTACATTTATGAAAAAAAATACAGAAATATGTTCTTATCCTATACATTTCAGGAAAACCTATGAGAAGTACGGAACTCTCTTAATAACGCGAGTTTAACTCACATTTGACCAGTTTATTTTATTTTGATATTACATCCTAGCCCTCACAGAGGTGAACGCATCCCTTAGATGTAATGTTTAGACAGTGCCAAGGCTCTGTCCAAGAGATAAAATTAAAAAACTTAATACTTTTTCGTTCGTAACCTTTAAGTTAACCCTCGCCGCAGGTAATCCTGAGTTCCAGAAACTCGAGCCGGGAAGGCAGTGCTTCTTAGCGAACGAAATTAACGACATTCCCTGTTATTAACCCTTCCGAGCTCTATTTTAGGAACTACCGGCCTGTAAACGTATTACACGTAGGGTTACCAGATCTTGGTAGTCAAGCCTAGGGTAAACCTAAATGCCATTTTTAGCATTTTTATGTGATGGTGGGAGTGTAGGTGGGAAAGGAAATCAAAATAGTGATGGGTTGCTTGCGGCATCGCCTATTGGCATTATTTTCTTGAAATTTTCGAATTTATTTGAGCATGAAGAGTACTTATTGGTTGTAAATCCTAACAGTTTATGTCTTTTTTTTTCTTAAAAGCCTAGTACAAAAAGATATAATTACTATCCTTACTTCCATGCTGGTCTGAATGGAAGAAAAACTTTAGAATGTACCAGTTGCTACTCTTTTCGCGCAGATCGTAGATGCGGCTTGCAACCCATCACTATTCTGATTCCTTTTTTCATGTTCTGGCCCACCATCACGCTAAAAGTGGCCTTTGTATCTTGCGGCTCTGGGCTATGTATACAGTTTCTACTTAGAGCCGCAAGTCCCAATATGCTCTACTGTCCCAAGGGATAAAGACGTGTATACATACATGTATATATTATATACTATGTTTTGTATATCTAATTTGTTCTCGATTGTAACAAATTTATCCGATTTATTCATCTCGCCTAGACTGTATCTGATTGTCCAACTAAAAAGTTTCAACTTATTCAGCTTACAAACCATTCAAAGACAGGGTCACACTTCTATTTGGCTACCCCCTACAAGACTAGCACCGTAATTTAAGTAGGTACCTGATTTTATGGGCGAATCTCTCCGATTTAGTTAGTCGTCTCGCAGACAGTCTGATCGTCTGATGAAGCCGTCACTGAGATGACGTTAGTGGCTCATCGAGCCTAATAAATTATGTACTCTTTAATTAAATGTCGGCACTTTCATAACATTACTAATTGTTCTATCTCACAATGATATTTAATTTTCAAAAAATCATGCTTGTTCTTGCTTAAGGGACCAAATTAATTTGTAATTATATTCTTGTGCTTGCGAATTTTCGGTCGCGTGACAAAAATGCTTTTGTCCGTCTGTATGTTCTCGCCTATAGGTCGCATTTTTCAACCGATTTTGATGAAAATTGGCACACAAGTTCCTTGATTTACTTAATTTTTTTAGATCGTGATTTTTGATTAGGGGGGAAAAGGAGGGAAGGGTTATTTATTGACAGATTTAAGTCAAATTTGCACACAAAGGACTTCATCCTATACAAGATGTTGCAAAATAATTTCAAAAGGGGGGAAAATTTGCTGTAGCGTTATATACTGACGGATTTTACTGAAATGGTTGCTAAGCCAGGGGAAATGGATAAGTGTTGGTTATTGCATGGTTATAAAGAGCTCGTGACGTCTACTGTTCCCACAGAATACAAGATCAATTTGTACGCAGTACTTAATTCCCGAAGTAAGATTGTATACTTGGTACTACGTAAAAATCGCAAGTCGTATCTTTTATTTCTCGTTTTCGTATTGTCGATAAGTCATGTCTATCATAGATTGATTAGACTCCTTTCGCTATGTAAGATTTATTTGTTATTAGTTGCAGAGCTTTTGTTTAGTATAATTAAATTATAATAACAAACAAACAAATAAGTTTCTTACTAAAATATTTGCGCACAGTAAACACAGCACAAATTAAAATATAACATCAATCTAAGACTATGAGCTCACGAACGAAGCTACCGCAAAATGAAACGTGAAGAAAGAATACATTAATAGCCATAAATTGAATTCGATGAAACTTCCTAGTTTCGTCCAACTCAGGTGGAGCCGAAACTCCGTCTTGGAGAAAAAAATTTAAAATTTAATTAACGAAGTTATCTTGGAGCTAAAACACAAGTTTTCGAAGAAAAACGAGCGAACTGACACGTTAATTTGATTCTGAATTACAACTGGTTGAGAGCGTGTGAAAAAGATCGTGCCGCGAATACTTATTGCTTCGCCATACTAAAATCCATTTATTGGTGAAAAGTAAAGTTGGCTTACATGTTCCATTATTGGGTATTGATATCCCTTTAGTAATATATAAAATAGGTATGTATAAATACATACAGGTTGACTATTTTCCACCTGCTAAATTATTGGAGCAAGTTCAGTCCATAATACGAACTACTTTCTATAAAAAAAGTAATTATTAATCGATAAAAATTGTTCGTCCTTCCATAAAAATCAGCGCTCAGCCAAACGGATTTTGTATGTAAGGACGAAAAATTTTTATCGATTTTTAATAACTTCTTTTTATATAAAGTAGTTCAGTATCATGGACTGAACTTGCTCCAAAAATTTTGCAGGTGGATAAAAAATCACCTGTATATCATTATACTATATTATAACTTTTATAACATAACAAGATTGAATCACGTAGTGTAGTCGGAAACGGCCGACTAGCTTCGGTCGATTTAAACGATCATCATTTATTAACTGATATTATAAATATGAATGTTTCGATTTTTGCATCTTAGTGAGCCTGGGTGTTTGTTTCTCAAACACGCATAAACGAACGGCTAATCGGTTTGGAACGAAATTTGGCATGTTGCAAATAGTTTATTAAGTACCTGGATTAACACAAATAAATGGGCAAGTACGAGTCGGACTCGTACATAAAGGGTTCCGTACCTCCGTACAATATTTTAAAACGCTAAAAAAAAAACACGTTGCTTGTATGACGACCCCCTTTAATTTTTAACTTTGTCTTATTTTTAGTATTTTTTGTTATAATGGCCATAGTAATACATAATCGGTAAAAATCTCAAGTATCTAGTTAATGCCATTATAAAGATCGAGTTAAAAACGCTGAAAAAAACACGTTTTTTGTTGACAACCCCCTTTCATATTTAACTTTTTTTTATTTTTAGTATTTTTTGTTATAGCAGCCATAGTTATACATAATCTGTAAAAATTTTAAGTATCTAATTAATGACATTATAAAGATCTAGTTAAAAACGCTGAAAAAACACTTTCTTTTGTATGACGATCCCTTTTTTATTTTTTTTATTTTTAGTATTTGTTATTATAGCGGTCACAGTAATACGTAATTAGTGAACATTTCAAGTGTCTAGCTATTACGGTTCAAGTGACAGAGCCCTGTGACAGACGGACAGACGGACAGACGGTCAGATGGTCAGACGGTCAGACGGACAGACGGACAGACAAACAGACGGACAGACAGCGGAGTCTCAGTAATAGGCTCTCGTTTTCACCCTTTGGGTACGGAACCCTAAAAATAAATCAAAAACCAAAAAATGCAAGTTTCTCGTGGGAGTTACACGAAACTCGGGGCTTTAACTGCCCCTTTGACTACGCAGGGAACGCCGCAATTAACAACTAGTAGAATATATTATTACGTCATATTATTTGTCTAATGTTCATTTAATATTAAAGTGGTATGTATTGTTATACGGGTTTTGGTCTATATGAGAAAATATCTAAAAATTAATATCTTGAGATAGCTTAGGCTAAAAACAGTCGGAAAATATTAACTTTTGTTCATAAACTAACAAAATCAAAATACAATTCAAAGTTTTCAGTTTTCAATAGTATGTGTATACGGCTCTTGATCAAAAGCCAAGGTTTCTGATCAAAAACCTGATTTTATCACAAAACCTGCGACATATAGCTATGCGTTTATGTAGGTACTTGTTGCGAAACTTATTCAACATACAGACGTCTCTGTGTATAAGTTTAAAATCGATTTGGCTTTTTGTAAATTAACAATTCAAATTTAGTAGAATTGCTTTCTTTGAACAACTGCTGAAACTTTGCCGACTGAATGTTGAATGAAAATATGTTTAAGCAAATGGTCGATTTCAATGGAAATCTTATGGATGAGGGATTGAGCCTTATTTTACGATTGAGATGTGGACAATGATGAAATCCTTACAACACGATGACCTTTGTACAACAATATCCGATATGACCTACTTATGCCTTCACGTAGAGGTCAACTATTTCGATTATGTCGTACCATATATGGTACTCAAACATTCTGTATACAGGATGTTTGAGAAAGTCGAAATAGTTTTCAGAGCATGTTTAGTTCGTGGTATCGAACATACGAGTATTACAGAAAATCGAAATTACAACACGATTTTTTGATTCCTCATCGAATTTTTATAAAAAAGTATAGAAAACTTCGTATTTTCAAATTACTTTCCAGTGTAACCTGTTCAATATCGCAGACTGAGCATGCACTTATTTTAATAATTATAATTTTAATAAGTATGCATGTTATTTGTGCAAGTTTTTTTTTTATCTTGCACTGTTTGTTGTTTACTTGATTTTTGGGTCAAATCTTGCAAGTTAACTGTGAGTCTCTTCACGGTTGAGATGAAATTTTGTTTGCTAATGTAAATCAGATGACAATGCAATATTATTATAACAAGAATCTGATCTGGTGATGGATCCGGAAGTTGGCTATAGGAATCCTGTAATAAAACGACTAGTTTGGGCAGACAACCCGATCGAGTTTGGGCACAGTTTGGCTTATAGCATTTGTCTTGATGACTCAAGTATCACTATACAACGTGGAAGGGACATACCCGTAATAAATCGAACCACGGTATATACTAGATCATTTTAGAATCAAGGCTCGGATACCAGGTTAAAATATTTAACCAGCCCATCAGAAACGCCATACATTTTAAAAAGAGCATTAACATATCGATTCGAATCGATATTATTTGGGTTCTGATCAAATAACCAATAATAAGTGTTTCAGTTTGCGAAACCAGGTTAATTTCGTTCGGATCATTTTGGCTCCACCTACCGACACCCTTTACCCGCGCGCCCGCCTGTATCTTTCTTGCTTTATAAAATAAGTTTAGTTTAACTTGTCTTGAAAGGTGACGGGAATCCCCGCCCCCAAATCGTTTGAAATTAACCTGGTTAATCCCGGCGAATATAACTAACTAACTAACTCGTAGTGAGTGTTCGCGAAAAACCTGGTTGGGGATGTTAATGAACTGATATTTTTCGAACCGTTCCCAAGCCCTGTATAGAATAATGAAATTAAAATAACAGCCAAAGAACAAAAAAAAAATTCGGCATTCCCATACAAATCGCCCGCACACTTTCGTATGGAAATGCCGAAATTTTTTTTTGTTCTTTGGCTGTTATTTTAATTTCATTATTCTATAATGATCTAGTATAGACCGTGGTTCGATTTATTACGGGTATGTCACTTCCACGTTGTATACAACAAGGTTATGTATATTTATATACTACATGTATTATTATACAAGGTGTAACAAAATATACTGAAACTATTTTACGGGTAGATTCACTCCATGATATTGAACAACTTTCCCCAAGAAACATATATCGAAATATGAAAAATAATTTTTGACCTCCCATACAAGTTACCGATCAACTGATCCGAGTATGTATGGAAAGCCAAAAAGTATTTTTCATATTTTGATATCATGTTCCTTGGGGACAGTTGTTCAGTAACATGGTCTGAATTCACTCTTACAATAGTTTCAGTATATTTTTTTAGACATTATGTACTACAAGGTATTGTATATTACAAGTTGTTGCTGATAAAACTTTGTTACCTTTTGCCCAAGCCTGTTGTTGTAAATAAATGATTTTTGGTATTATCAAAAAATAAAATTAAACAGCGAATAGATCAATACTACAAGGTACGAGTATTAACAGATACAGTAAACATTAACAGATACAGTAATTGTGGAAGAATTATACAGATTTTATTTCGTGTGTGATAATATATAGATTCATCATCATCATCCGAGCGTATTCCCGGTTGCATCCTCAGCGGTAACGCTTCAGAGCCCGGGGTCCGCTACCTAAAACTAGGTGATTTGACGAGGTTACTGGTTTTTACACAGAGTGACTGCCGTCTGACCTCCGCAACATACAACAACAAAACAAAACCATTCCTAGGGATAGGTACAAACGCTAGATGGCGTTCGGGACCCACAGCTTTACGTGCCTTCCGAATGACAATGAAGTGACAATAAGATCGTTTATAGATAGATAGAATATAGATAATATATCATGTAGTATATGTACAGTATAATATATCTTATGATTAAAGGTAAATATTTTTTTCTTCTTTATGTAAGTCACATAAATTTGCACCTCCTATTATAGGTAGTCTTCTTTTCTCGGCATCACCAGTGGGTTGACTAATAGATATGGCTTTAAGTCCGCCTATTACATTTGTAATCAAATTTTTTTTTTATGTGACACATTACACATACATATTACATTTATCGTACAAAAACCGAGGCAAAAGCATTACAGAATAAATTGCGTCGATAAAAACCTAACCCATAAACTGCAAGAAGAAAACCTACAAAGTATATTAGCTGTATAAAACTATTATGATATGATCTCACCATCTGCCGTAGCTTAAGTGGCGATACTGAATAGACGATCGATTGACCCACTTTATTGAGAAATAAACAATAGTTTTAGTTGCCACGCAAACGACGGCTGGATAATATTGGACTATCATTATTAAGCACTGGAGTTTCCCTTTCAGCGTTGGAAGTGAGAAAATCAGGTGATGCGTCCGTCATGGGTGTGAAATACAGGCTGACTTTTTAACTACCAGCCAAATTTTTGGAGCAAGTTCAGTCCATGATACTGAATTACTTTTCATAAAAACAATTACCGAAAAACTAAAATAAAAATTCGTCTTTACATACAAATCAGCTCTCAGCCAAATGGATTTTGTATGGGAGGACGAAAATTTTTTATCGATTTTTAAAACTTTTTTTATAGAAAGTAGTTCAGTATTATGGACTGAACTTGCTCCAAAAATTTGGCTGGTTTTTAAAAAGTCACCCTGTATGAACTGTATGTACGATAATTTGGTGGGTTATCCCCTGAAATAGGAACCCTGTAATAACATTTGTCATTAGTTGCCCAAACTCGATAGGGTTGTGACGTTTTATTCAGGGTCCCTTACGGCTCCATCATCAGATCAGCTTCTTCACAATATTATTTCATTATCACCTCATAACAGTAGCATACAAAATTTCATCACAATCGGAAACCGGGAAGTGGGTCAAATTTAACTTGCAAGATTTGACCCGAACAAATATACAAGTAAGATCTTTATAAGGAAAAGGTGGATAAAAAACGTAGGTACTAAGGAAGGAAATGAATACGAAAAATTTAACGGATGAAATGACAAAGAATATAGGTATTCAATGGAAAAGACTTGCCATGCTATCGTCATGCCCACGTAGTGCGATAAGGTAAGGAAAGTGGGATAAGGTAAGGAAGAAGAATTAAAAGATAACCTAATCTGCATAACGTCTAAACTTGTATCGCCAAACTTGTAGCGGTTTAGTCAAACAGCGGATTATACAACCCAACTGCGACATACTGATAGGCTACCTCATGCCCTACGAAGCATAGGCTGGATTAAATTCGAACCAATGGTATTAAGGCAGTTAGGCACTAGAAGTCAAAGCCAAACTGAATAGAGTAAAAGCAAACTAGTTACTTAGAAACTTTACTTATTTACCTTAGATAGTCTGTACCAAGTTTTATATAATCTGCAAAGGTCAATTGCTTATACTAGCAACTCGCCTTCTCGTAAGTAGCAAAGGCAACTAAATCTTCTTTCGGTCTCGAGTTTATGGAGATCCTAAAGTGAGTAAAAAAACACGAACTAAGGGGTTTACGGTCATTCGGTTTACTGGTGGAAGGAGTCTAATACGAGTAAAGTCTCCCTAGTTCTTCTCTGCTGTTCATTTTCTTCATAAATAGCATAAAAAATATTAGATATACAATAGAGATAAATCAGGAACGTAAACCCAAGCCCTGTCGTCAGGACAGATCAGTTCAGTCTGGCTGTTGCAAAATATCCTGGCCATTGGTAAATCCTACAGTGAGTAGGGAAAACGCCCAAGCGCGCGTCCATTCGACTAAATTTGACAGGCGACAGACCAATCCCCCGGTCTGCTGCCGGTGCAAAATCTACCTAGTACACTGTGTTTATTTTCCCGTGAAGTGGGGCAATCGATCTAGGCGGCTATTCAGATCGTCACTTAATCTACGGTGTTACACTTCCGACATAATCTCTCGCCAGCGCGTTTGAAAAACCAATTTCCTTCGGAGAGAAAAAATATTCAAAATTTTCACCAAAAAAAACTTAGGTATAAGCCATTTCGGTCAAATTGAAGCCAAAGTCTACCGTCTAGTGTTTGTTCAGTATTTTGAGCGTGTAGTGTTTACAAGACACACTCTTCACAGATTTCGATGCCTACTTCTTATGAATTTACAACACAGTGACACCGTTGTCGTGATTTTTTTTATGGTAGATATTCGAACGTTATTTTATTTATTTTTTAAAAGTGCCTAAGATAGGGAACTTTTACATGTATCTCTGTATACCATACCCTGGTATATTCTATTCTCAATTATGCCTTAAATAAATTTACGAAGTTCATTTTCGAAGTGTGTAGGAATACACACTTCGAAAATGAACTTCGTGAATTTTTACTAAAACTGCCCATTGTGTTACTTAGCTAGCAGCCGTTGAGCTTCGTCACTTAATCTGCGGCAGTACTTGCGAGATCATTTCACGCCCGGATGCTGGTATCGATTCAATTTCATAGCTATAACTCGGTGGAAATTGCTGCCTTGGCTTGCTATGTAGCTTAGCTGCATAAAGTTACCGTTTATAAATATTACTATGATAGAAAACAAGATGAAACGTTACACTTCTTTTTCCAACTTTATAGGTCTTCAGTAGCGTAGATAACATTAATACTTATGACTTAAAATTTATGTTCTGCTTGCTATAAGTATAGTGATAGCCACGATTTTATCGGTGTTATTTTTATTTTTTGTTACAAGAAAGCAGGCTTTAAAAAAGAGAAATGTCTGCGGACACAAATTAATCATATTGTTACATATCTTAAAATAAACTAATATTATTTGCAGTTGACCGAACGAGCGAAGCGAGCCATGAGTCTCAGTTTCGAGATAGACCAAAAATGTTTTGTTGGTCTGTCTCTTCTTATCTGGCCTACAGGTCGCATTTTTCAACCGATTTAGAGAAAAATTGACACACAAAGTTCCTTGATTTGTAAATTTTTTTGTCGATCGCGGTTTTGGATTGGGGAGAAACAGGGAGGAGAAGGGGGAACTATGCTGTAACGTTATTTATTGACGGATTTCAATTAAATTTGAGAGGCACACTGAAGAAAAACAAGATGTTGCAAAAAATCCAAAAGGAGGGGAGGGGGAAAAGGGGGGAAAGTTTCATCATCCACTGCTGGACATAGGCCTCCCCCAAGGATTTCCTAAACAACCGATCGGAAGCGGCCTGCATCCAGCGTTTCCCTGCCACCTTGCTCAGGTCATCCGACCACCTAGCAGGTGGGTGTCCTACGCTGCGCTTGCCGGTACGTGGCCGCCATTCGAGAACCTTTCTGCCCCATCGGCCATCTGTTCTTCGTGCTATGTGCCCCGCCCACTGCCACTTCAACGAGCTAATCCGCTGGGTTATGTCTGTGACCTTAGTTCTTCCACGAACCTATAGGAAAATATGGAAAAGTTTGCTGTAGCGTTATATATAGAAAGGTCTGTTATTGCATGGTAAGAGCTCGCGAGGTCTGCTGTTATCACAGAACCACTAGTACGAGTAGTTAGTAGAAATAACTCTCTCTACGTCTTCAAGATCTCTCAAGTAATTTTTATGATGAGTCGGTAACAAACTTTAACTTATAAAATTTTCCTCAGAAAATGTCGGGGAAATACCAAAAAATATAACTTTATTCTTCAACTGTCTTACAAATTAATTGCTTCGAACATACAACAAAGGCCGCCTACTAAGTGGCGTCGTTATGAACGACATTAGGTACATATTTCATCTATTCGCTTTCTACCGTTAATAATGCCTCATTTTTAATGCCACTTTTGCGGACTTGCCTTTCGTTCTGTACGACGTGTAAATCGTGTAATTGACATATGCGTAATAAACGAACCACGGGCTATAGGTATAATAGTTCACATTAGTATAATGAAATTTAAATAACAGTCAAAAAAACAAAAAAAAAGTGTCCAGACGCCGGTCCATTTGTATGGGAATGTCATTTTTGTTTTGGTTTTTTTGCTGTTATTTTAAGAGCCCGCCCGTACTACCCTACTCTAAGTTCTTAGAGCGATCTTAAATATTATCAATATTAACGAAACAATCACTTTCAAATAAAAACACAGCAAAGTTCAGGACTAACTCTATAGGTACATAATATGTTTCGAAAACAAGATTGCTTCAAATTTTCTCGATAGAACAAAATTGCGACGCTGCCTCTAAATCACCTCAAAATTATACTAAAACGGAAAGTATTCAAAAAATACAATAAATTAGCCCTTGTAACTTTGGATTATAATTGTATTAAACATAAGGCAGTCATAATACACATATTATATATATTATATACTTTTTATAACTCTTAAATATTCTTTGTAAAACGAAAAAAAACCTCAAAATCAAAACCAGCCTCATTGACCTACCATGATCTTTTCACCCCGCATGGTCTCGCTGTCTCGCTTCGGCTAGAGTAAATTTGTGTGTGTGGAAGCGGGAGCAAAACTTAGATTTTCCACATCAGGCCCAGCCTTAATTAATATCAATAAACTAAAGTGATCTAGTTCGATTTATTATTCATATGCCAATTACACGATGTATATGAGTGTGAGTCGAGTGTTTATAGTATATGAGTGTGAAAGCATCAAGAAACAAATAACAAACTATACTTGTTTGTTTTTTGTTTTTGCTTGACCTCAGATCTATGTCATCTACTACTTCATTAGGGACTCCGTTACAAGGGTTTGTTTTACTTATAGTCGCGACTCCTTTAAACTTAAGAGTTATTAGGCATCTCCACTTCCAATTAAACATAAGACAGACTTGATTGCATAATATTTATAGGTAGTATAGGTATATATTTTATGAAGTAATATGTATGTATGTAAGTAATTGTGTATATGTAATAATAATAATATGTTTATAGTATGTATTTTGATTATTATCTTTTAAATTTAGTTTAGTTTTAGTTTTCTTTATATAAATTCTTTATACTTATGTTTTATTCACACCCACATAAAACTCTCCAATTGACCCAAAGGCACGAAGGTTTGACTGTTAGAGAATGCTTTTAGCTTTAAGTCCGCCTGTTGTACTTAAACATGTATATATGTGTGTACAATAAAGTTTAAATAAATAAATGAATACTACTATCACCTTCAACTTCAGCACTGGTTGCTAATCTCTGAGTTCTGAGCCATATTTATTTCCATCACAAGAATCGAAAATAAAAATAAAACAAGAATTTTACGTAGTATTTTAAGAAGGTATTTTCAGCTGTCTTCACCATTGTATGTAACAAGTAAAGTGCATTCCCAAGCAACGGTTTCCATATTTTCATTCATTTGTGTGTAGCAGTGTACTGTCATTCTTATCGACCACATACATTAAGCCTACTTATAAGTTAAGCTTATTTAACAGTCATCAAGCTATGTTAGATGCTTTTAGGCAGCTCGAAAAATATGACACCATTGTTAGCTACTAACACACTCAATAAAAGAAGAATATGTACAAAAAACTGACGCAGGTCGTAGGACTCGCATGCCAAAAGGTATTACAAAAGAATTTCAAAGACGCTTGCTTAGCTGTGTGAAAACAAACCATTAAAACTAAAGCCGTGAAATCTCTAAGCCTGAAATCAAGCCTGAAATCCGCCTGCAAGGCTTAACGTTCCGTTACAGTCAATACACACACCATGTCGTATCGCTGCTGCAGGCACTAAATCGCGTAGAATAGTGTCGTAATAGACTGCAGTTGGTAAAAAGGAACGCGAGCCAATCAATCTACATTTACAATCATATGAGTATCGATCTGGCTGGATACGGCGACTGAGATTTCTTGATCGTTGCAAAAATATTTCTACAGGAACTGAAAGATTTACATTAAAATGAGACTATGTTAGAATGGCATATTCTGAGGTTACTTTTTCCGATTCAAAATACGAGTACCTAATACACTCGTACAGCTAATAAAATCGTTGATGTCTCATTCAGCTAAACGTTTCAAATATGTATCTAAAATCTGGGATTTAGCAGAGAGGTTCTATTTTTTCAAAATTAAAATATCAACAATATGAACAATAGAATTGTTACTTCTGTATGCAGACGGGACCCTATTACTAAGACACTGCTGTCTGTCCGTCTGTCACAGGGCTGTAACTCCTGAACCGTAATAGCTAGACACTTGAAATTTTCACAAAGTTAAAAATTAAAGGGGGTCGTCATACAAGAAATGTTTCTTTTTAGCGTTTCAAAACATTGTACGGAGGTACGGAACCCTTCATGTATGAGTCCAACTAGCACTTGACCGGTTTATTTTGTTTTTCTTAATCCCGATTGCTCCCAATATAATAAATGCAAAATGCAGAGTATTGCAGAGTGATAATGTATATACTGTGTATCCCCGTATGGTTCCGGGTTAGAATAGGACTACTCCATCTCTTCCTCTGAATGTCGTAAGCGGCGACAAAAGGACTTAAGCACAAACATCACGTGCTAAAATTGCATTCCCAAGGAGGGTTAAAGTCGGGCGGCGGCCTGTTGTAAAAATTTTCGCACAAATACTTACCCAAAGAGGGTTGACGTCAGGCAGGCGGCCGGTCGTAACATTACAGCATCATCAATCATTTTATCTGTTCCGGTAATTTCTTCTTGCCTTCGCAAAGTCTTTGGCATCCTTGGGTGACATGATTGACGTGCATGTTATATTTGGAGAAGAAAAAGCGGGAAAGCGCACCCTGGGCTCCGAAGCAGCACAGCTGAGGATGCAACAGGGAACGTGCTTAGATGAAGAAGAATATGTATACTGATAAGTATCTAACAAACACATTTGGATGAAACTTTGCGCTCGGATAGGCAGGGACACCTCGTCTATTTCCCAGTGCAGTGCAGTTAGGAAGGTTTGTGTTTTTAAAATTATTCCGGATCATCGAACGAAGCACATATTCATTTAGTTTTAAGTAAAATAAGTGCGAGATACCTAAGCATTTATTTAATTGAAAAGGATCAAAATGGTTCGACAGCTGTATACCGATCGTCAATCGAATCGCTCTTCTGACGAATAGTTTAGAAAAGACTTCATTTGATATACACGGGGGTGGCTATATTGGCCAGAGCCACCCTATTGATGTAAACAAAGTTTATACTGAGTCAATCATCTAATGTATTTTTATTAGAGCATGATTTTGTTTGAATAATGTAAGGAATCAATCTAGTTCTTTTTTTATGTCAAAGGATTCTTGTTTAAAGAAATTAGGTATCTAACAGAGATAAGTTGGTATCTAAAGTAGCGAATAAAATGTAGTGAATACCTACATATAAATTAAATTTCTTAATTTATTTTTTGCGTGCCCTTAATTCCTTTAATTTAAATGGATATTATTATATGAATATTCAATACGGTTTACTCACCTAGTGTAGCCGTGAATGCTTAATTATATTCAATTCAATTCAAATTATCTTTATTAGCATAGGATATTTATAATATCTCTGAATAATAGTCTCTTTGTTTTTTTGCACAAATGTTGACGTCAAATCGTTACTTACAGCTAAGTTTAGTGCCGCTTCTAGGTAATAGTGCAGAAGAAGCAGCAACAAACTACACTGCAGTATTTTCTCCAAAGACGTCAACTAACAAACTTACAACAAAAAATTTGATATGTAGACTCAGACAGAATACATTAATTGCTATCATAATTCAAATTGAATTATTAGAATTACAAAATTTAAAAATAATGTCTATTTGTAAAAGTACCAATGTACCTAAATTATGACATTTCTAAGTATACAAACTTTTAAGAGGAACCCGTTCCAAGCTCAAGCCAGACTTTTTTGTCTTTAAGATGGTCATCGGTCCCATAATAAGCCTTCTCACAAAGTACTTTCTGTATTTAGAATGGTACGAAGTCTGTGGCAAAAAAATATTCATTACAACACTATTTGGATCTAGAATAGCATTACGTGGCACATGGAATATAATTACATTTTTAACAAAAAAAACAACCGAATTTATTTTTTTAGGAGTTTCTTTCATATCTCCAAAGTTCTTCATCATATCTTCACCAAATTAAAATGGGACCAACTTGGGAGTAAAGGCTTTTAAATAAAAAAGAATCATTAAAATCGGTCCCCAATTGGCGAAGATATCGCGTAACAAACATTCATAAAAATAAATAAAAACACAGTCGAATTGATAACCTCCTCCTTTTTTGAAGTCGGTTTAAAAGGACTTTCTCAATTAGTTTATGAATATAAAATGAAATATTAACTAACTTAACTATTTCGTACATGGTGTGATTCATCTATCAAATTTTTAATTAATTTGCATATTCATTTATTAGTTCCTAATGGGTTTGTTTAGTTAAAAATGCATTTTGCTCGGGTAATTCAATGATACACAGTGGCAACACTCCCAACTAATGACGTATTCTTAGGCTTATCACCTGACCCAGCTGTCACGCGAAGAATATACCTTGTTTTATTACACTATGGCTAGGAATTCTCTCTACTCTCTAGTGAAGCATGGTGGCCCAAATTAATCCCAGATCCCAGATCAAAAGTTTCTCATCACGGCGGCGCTGTTTGCGCGTCGGTCGAAGTGGCTTCATAAAACTGCCTTTTTTCGTTCGAGAGCTCGCCCACAAACGTTAACAGGGTGTTTTATGAATTGTGTACATAGGCTTTCGGTAAATAATGGGAGAAGACATCGCTCTTCGTTTTATGTCGCAAATTTACCCTAGTCCAATATTTTGTAGATGTTTCTTAGTTTTTCTTATAACTTTATTAATTTTTATTGCGAAGCTTTTTTATACCTAAGTTTAAGGCCCCCTTTTGCGCATTTACTAGTTTTAAGATTAATATATGTCTTTTTTTTTTCTTTTGTGCAATAAAGGATATTGTATTGTATTTACCTACAAAACTAATTATTAAACTCGTATTGGATGTAGACTACGTACTTATAAGAATCAAGAATCAAATATTTATTTAGTAACTAGGCCTTCTAGTAATTTTAGTGTACATTACGTGTAATGTTTATTTATAACATTAAATTACTTTTTTTTTTTAAATAAAAGCTACCGATACTAGCGTTTCGCAACGACCACTGCTGAGAAGAAACGCAGAAAGAAACTCATTTGCACAGTATTGGTCGCCTACGCGCCAGAAGGGCTTCGTCAGTTTACAAGGATATTATGCCTAATACAATGTTATTACAATATAACATGTAATTTATGGTAAAGCAGCAAAACAGATTTGTAGTTTATGGTAAAGCAGTAGAGTATTTGTTGCTTTTCTGATAAGATCTATATCTACGTTCAACAAAGCTTCTAAGACATAATTATCTAACTGGAATTATCGTATTGTCATGAATTCTGCGACTGCCTCCGTGGTCCAGTGATCAAGGCGTTTACCTTGTGATCCGAAGGTTGTGGGTTCAAATCCCACTGGGAAGCATAACTTGTGAAAAGTTGCTTTGTCAGTCTATACAGGCTTGAATCACCTGATTATCCGAATAAAAAGGAGATTCCGTGCTTAGGAAGGCACGTAAAGCTGTGGGTCTCCAACGTCATCTGGAATTTGTTTAAACCTATCATAGGATTGGTTCTGGTCTACCCTTTGAGTTGCGGAGGTCACAGCAGTCGCTCTGTGTAAAAAACCAGTAATGTCGTCAAATCGTTGGGTAGAGGACCTCAGGCTCTGCGGCAGCGTTACCGCTGTGGAAGCAACCGGGAAAATGGCCGGATGATGATGAGTAATTCTGCTATTTCAATTTTTGAAATATTTAATTACGCGTTGGAGGAAAATTAACATCGAAAATTAAGTATCGAAAAAGATCTAAAAAGAAGTAGCTTCTGAAAATATGATCTCACCTCGCATTCATGCTGTCGGTCCCAATAGGGTTTCATTAATTAAATATTTACTTGGAATGTCTCTTTGATATCGGATTATAATATACTCGTATTAATAAATTCTTTATTCACTTAAAGATTTGTACAGTTTTTACAAATTAGTTAAGAAATACAAAAAAGGTTGTTATGGGTAATACAAATTACTTTTTAAACCCTGATTTCCAAACAAGGCTGGCGCCTGTTTTTTGGAATTTATTGTTCGACCGTATTTTAAAAAAGGACAGAAGTGTACAAATTTAGGTGCTTAGGCTTTAAAGACTAACAAAGGGCTAGAAAAACAAAAATAAATAAAATAAAAGATAAATAAAAAAATACATCAGTACATGACCATTTGTACAAGCATAAGGCATTTGTGTGTGTAGAAGTGTGTGTGATTGTGAGTGTGGCGATGAAGTGCGTCTATATTTGTGTGTGTCAGGTAGGAAGAAAAACTGCTACCCATCAATATCTAACCTATTTCTAGGTAGCAGCTTCTCTGTGTCGTTATAGTCTTGTTGTAACAACCAGTTGATAAGTTTTGTTTTGACCTCGAACTTATTTAGTTTATATATGTTTAAAGTTTTGTTAATTGTTTTGTAGATAATCGAGATGATATAACTACGTTTTGAATATTTTTCTATCTATGAGAATATATATATATATATATACATATATATATAACGTCTAACAAAATACACTGAAACTATTTTAAAGGTAGCTTCAGTCCATGATACTGAACAACTTTACCCTTTTGTATTGCTTTTTTGCGCCACATATTTTTTTCTGCTTATCCCTATGGTTGACTGGGAGAAATGCTTTTAGCATTTGTTAAAGTATATACAGGATGATTTTGACCCTCTGTGCTATATTCAAGGAAAGTACTATATGCGCTAACTAAAAGATCTATACATGTTCTCTTCAGTTTACCTTGTTTCATAATAAAAACCAAAGATAAATGCCCTCAAATTTGTGCGGAAAATTCCCAATCGCAGTGATACCGACCGCCATATGATCGCTCGCCCGCGCGTTAGCCATGTATTGCAAATGTGGGGATTTTTCCTTATGAAAAATAGTAAAAAAAGTATTCTTTTTCTTGCTATTTTGTGTTCTATTAGTGATTCTGATTTCAAGATTTCAATATAGCTCAGTGTTTCAAAATCAACCTGTATACATCGTGTTAATGAATGAACGCAAAACCCCTCAGATGGTACCCCAGCCCATGAAACTGAACAAGTTTTGTTCAACAACTTTCACGAAATCCAAAAAAAAATATTTCGGATTTTCATACAAATTGACTAGGTCAGCTGATCAGTTTGTATGAAAATTCAATTTTTTTAGGTTTCGTGACAGTTGTTGAACAAAAGTTGTTCAGTTACATGAGCTGAGGTACTATCTGATAGGTTTTGCGTTCTTTCATTAACATGATGTTTAGATCAATAAAGTTTGATAGTATATAGTTATTGCGCTACGTCAGGTGCCTTTAAGGCAGATTTAAAATTCTGACACCACTATTAACAGACTCGATAAGAAGAAAAATGTCATTTATACATTCCTCTTTAATCATTATCGTCAGCCGATTAATCCCAGTAGTCCCCTCTAAGCCCTGTCCCCCGGGATGACAACTGGGAATTTACTTCCCAGTTGAACCCCGGGTGACAAAATTTCCCATCTGATAGCTTCGGATTCATGCCAGAGGGGACAACCTGGGAGTAATTGTTGTCAGCTTTTAGGGCTGCTGGGCATAAGCCTCCTTTTGTCTGCGCCATCTTGTTCTGTCTCTGGCAATCGCAATCCAGTTCTTTCCAGCAACATGAATCGTCGACCCATTAAGCCGTCAGATGTCCTACACTACGTGACAGTATAACTATAAATAGTTATTCTGTGACTACGTTTCCCATTTCTGGGATACCTCTCGGTGACGGCCTTACTCCACCTACCATGTTTCCTTCCAGCCAGATGTCCCGCTCAGTTCCATTTTAAAGTCACAATCGCAACCCTAAAGAGCACGTCGTGAACTTTCGTTCGACGTCGGATCTCTATGTTGCGAACTCGGCCGAGCGTGAATCGCATGCCTTTTGAGAGATTCTATATATAGACAGTCTTAGCACCATAATTTTTTTGCTGGTATCACTGGCTGAAGAGGCGTGTCTTAAGGGTTGCTACACACTTATTCTCGGCACAGCCGGGCGGTAAAATCGAATATATATATAGACGAATGATCGGGGAATAATGCGATACAATTGATTCGGATCGGCTTTGTTGTCTGAATTTATATTGAAAATACTGCCGAACCGACAATTCCGGTCCGAAATCTATACTAATATTATAAAGCGGAAGAGTTTGTTTGTTTGTTTGTTTGTTTGTTTGTTTGTTTGTTTGTTTGTTTGTTTGTTTGTTTGTTTGTTTGTTTGTTTGTTTGTTTGTTTGTTTGTTTGTTTGTTTGTTTGTTTGTTTGTTTGTTTGTTTGTTTGTTTGTTTGTCTGTTTGTTTGTTTGTTTGTTTGTTTAAACGCGCTAATCTCAGGAACTAATGGTCCGATTTAAAAAATTCTTTTTTTGTTGGGTAGTCCATTTATAGAGGAAGGCTTTAGGCTATATAACATTACGTTCCGACAACCACGCGAACGAAGTCGCGGGCACAGCTAGTCCTGAATAAGTGTGTAGCAACCCTTAGGCATTGTGGCATTTTCCGGTTTTTAAAAATGTCTATTGTAGTAAGTCCAAACACAGGCCCGTAATGAGATCAAGTTGGCAATCACAAAGTAGATTTGGATCATTTCCAAGAAGATAAATGTACTTATATGTCTAACTAGCGATTTTGGATCGCACCCAGAGACCTCTAAACGAGACGGGTGCTAAATAATATATGCCTACTTATATTTTGACAACTTATGGGTTACATTAGTCGCGTATGTAGGGACTTGCCAAGATACAAAGTTAATTTAAGTAGGTACGAGCTTTTTCCATTTTGTGATATTATTCGTTTTAACCAAACGCTACTTTTATAATTTCATATAGGTGCTTAAGTATCGGTACTCAAAGCGACAATAATGCTTTTCAGAATTACGGTCATTGACATATATATTACTAGATTTCGCTACATTTCTTTGTCGAAAAAAATCGTCTTCTTCGAACCTTCTGTTAAAATGTTCATATGATACCTTACTGTTTAAGGTGAAGATACAGGCAAATGACCTTGAAGTGGCGCCCTCATTTGAAATAAATTGTTAACTCGTAAATATGGAGATAATTTCCATATTACTCTTCGTCATGCACTAGATAGCCCTTTAAATTATTTTATAAACCACCGTTGAAAGTATTTACATTAGTCCGTCTAGCTTTAAAACTTGCCTCCGCCAAAAGTGGCCACGGCAAGTTTTAAAGCTAGACGGATCACCAATAATAGTTTTAACGGCAGTTCATAAAATAATTTAAAGGGCTATCTAGTGCATGACGTAGAGAAATATGGAAATTATCACCATATTTACGAGTTAACAATTTATTTCACACTTCAAGGCCATTTGCCTATATCTTCGCCTTAAGTACAATAAAGATATACAAAAACAGCATTTTAAAAAAAGAATCCAGTAACGTTTCTTTTGAATTTATAGATATTTGCCTAATATTTTTTTTACCAAAAAGAATTGCCGCATTATCTACGTCAAGACATCCAGCTCACAATACCACCTCTACTTGTCTTTTCATTTTATTTTCCCCTTAGCAACCAAGCAACCGCAAGCTTTCAAAGCAAAGCTCCGAAAACAGGAAGACCAGAGACAAACACTGGATAACAAAGCATCCTTATCTATAAAGTTTGGCAGTGTCGCAAGCAATCGGCAAGATGTATTAATTGAGGGAATAAATTATAAATAACGAGCGTGCAAAGGGACAGCAGCTTCGACGCTCCCCTATGTCAGGAAGAATTCTACGCACTGACTTTACACCCGGTCGACGATTTAAGAAAATCAAAATTTACTTTTGTTGATCAGTGTCCTACTGAATTTCGACAGTTAAATTATTTCGACACAAACATGGAAACACACGAATCAGCTCTATCTAGAAGCTATCAAGTATCATCAATATCAACAAGTATCATGTGTCAACCACCAGCAGTGAAACCACAGTGTTATTTACAAAAAAAAAACCGGCCAAGTGCGAGTCGGACTCGCGCACCGAGGGTTCCGTACAAACCTGCAAGGTTTAGTATTTGGTATGAATTTCAATTTAATACCTCTACGCGTTTATGAGGAAATGGGTAGTAAGTTTAAAATTATTAAAAAAAAATATATTATGTGATGTAACTAAAAATTTATGGTTTTCGTAATTTTTCCTTTATCTATGCTATAAGACGTTGCTTCGTACCAAATTTCAAGATTCTGAGTTCACGGGAAGCACCCTGTAGGTTTTGATTCCCTTGCAAGTGTCGAAAATTTGCGGCATAAACGGCTGTATCTTTTGATTGCGTTGGCTTAGAAGTTTGATTTTTTCACAGCTTCAAGGGACAGTAGACCTGAGTAATTGATATAAATTTCAGCTTCATACCTCCACGTGTTCCTGAGAAAAAGGGTCTTGACAGACGGACGGACGGACGGACAGACGGACAACAAAGTGATCCTATAAGGGTTCCGTTTTTTCCTTTTGAGGTACGGAACCCTAAAAACAATCGTTCGAATACTCTTTGCTTCGACAGAACATATATTCGACTAACATTAGGCCGACAGAACATACTTTGACCACACACACACCTTTAAAAAACACTACTTTTCTTCGATATGCTTTTTCGTTGGATCTCTATTTCGACAAAACATACCTTCGACATAATACTGTGGATATAATATCTGTTAATAATAGTCACTTTGGTTTGTTTTGCACAAATGTTGACGTCAAATCGTTACTTACAGCTAAGTTTAGTCTCGTTTTTTAGGAGCTATGTTTAGATAACCGTTCTGTTTAAGCCTGGATTGGCTTATATTATTACAGCGAACTGCATAAAACATACTTTATTGACTTATTTCTTGTTTTATTCTTCACGTATATCAATGATGACAATTAATCATATTTTTCTATTAAAGACAATCATTTTATTTACATAACACACCTATAGATTATTTTATGAACTATGGTTGTAAATTATATAGTTACCTACTATTTGTGCTGAGTTGCTTATTCCTTATTGAATGACATACAAGTAGGAGTACGTACGACAAGAGAACGTTTTGAAATAATTGATCACAGTACTGATTATACTAAAATTCACAAATTATTAGTTTTAGTGAGTTGAACAAAGTTGTGTTACACAAGTGTTTCGGACTAAAATCCTACTCAAACTACTGTCTCTACATAAACGCTGCGTTTTGATCGCTACATGCACGTGCAATGCGTATAACGGCTACTAACTGTATCTCCCCTACAGAAATTCCTACGAAGATCGGGACAGAAATCTTTGGCAGAGCGTCCCCCCGCCCGTCCATCCCAAAACTTATTACTTTCACATAATTCATGATTTTTTTAATTTATTCCAGAGTAATTAACTCAAAGAGACGTCTTTTAGTCTCCTCGAGAAAAATAATAGATTGGACGATATTCCAATTAACATTCTGTTTTGCCTTCTCTTCATAATTTTTCAGTAGTTTTTGCTAGATGTAATTGAAACCACGTTTTTAATTATCTCTTTACACTATTTTTCTAAGAATATTAAGGCTTAGTTAATGATCGCGAACAAAAATTACTTATTTTCTTTGGTATGAAATTGTTGGAGAATTTATTTCTTACTTCGTTTTATCAAGTTTGCCTGAGCTTTTCTTTTCTTTTGTGAAATATTCAACGAACTAAGGGTATTTAAACGTTTATTTTTTTGCTTTACGTTCTTTTTAACCGACTTCAAAAAAAGGAGGAGGTTATCAATTCGTCGGAATCTTTTGTTATTTTTTATGTATGTTCCCCGATTACTCGAAGACGCCTGGACCGATTAGAAAATTTATTTTTTTGTTCGAAAGAGTATACTTGTCAGTTGGTCCCATAGAAATTTTATCAAGATCGGTTGTGTACTTTGGTTTTTAAACCAAAATAACTGAAAATAAACGGGTAAGTGCGAGTCGAACTCGTACATAAAGGGTTCCGTACCACCGTACAATGTTTTCAAACGCTGAAGAAACACGTTTCTTGTATGACGACCCCCTTTAATTTTTTACTTTATTTTATTTTTAGTATTTGTTGTTTTTGTGGTCATAGTAATACATAATTGGTGAAAATTTCAAGTATCTAGTTAATGCCATTATGAAGATCAAGTTAAAAACGCTGAAAAAAACACGTTTCTTGTATGACGACCCCCTTTAATTTTTTACTATTTTTAAGTTTTAGTATTTGTTGTTATATCCGCCACAGTAATACATAATCGGTGAAAATTTCAAGTGTCTAGATATTACGGTTCAAGAGATAGAGCCCTGTGACTGACGGACAGACAGACAGACGGACAGACAGCGGAGTCTCAGTAATAGGGTCCCGTTTGCACCCTTTGGGTACGGAACCCTATAAAGATGTCTTCTAAGTACGAGTATAAACTGGAGTATAAGTCGGTTTTTAGTTTTGAAAAATTATTAATGGTTAACTATTTCTTGTCCGAAATGTCCGAAATCATACGTTTTTAGACAAACTTTGAACACAGCGTCTTGTACAAATAAGTTTTTTTTTATATAACGTGTAACAACATATACTGAAACTATTTTAAGGGTAGATTCAGTCCGTTATATTGAACAACTTTCCACTATATGAAAAATATTTTTTAATTTTCCATACAAACTCGGATCAGCTGATCGGTCAATTTGTATGGGAGGCCAAAAATTATTTTTCATATTTTGATATATGTTTCTTGCCTAAAGTTGTTCAGTATCATGGACTGAATGTAGCCTTAAATAATTTCTGTATATTTTGTCAGACCCTGTATGATTTTGTCGACGTACGTGTACAACACAAAAAAAAATATGATTACAAAAGTATATAAATAATTCAGAGTGTAAGCCTGAAAAATAGGAATATTTTAGGAAAAGCTTTCTTTACTAATTCCGTTTTCTTACAATGCATAAACTGAATAAAAATTAGGAAACTTATCCCGGAACTCCCAACTCGTGCTTTTTACACCTATATCCTATTTTCCATAATTACTTTATTATACGGAACCAGCATAACGTGTAAACTTATTCCGAATTCAGACCAGGGAATTCCAACTAGGATTTTGTTGAAAAACTTAGAAGATAAGAATTTTAAAAGAAACACAAAAAATGTATAAAATAAATATACGAGAAAAATATAACGCAAACGCAGTGTTACTACAAGCATTATTTCTATCTAGTGCATTATTTTTACAGCAGTTTCAGTCTTGATACTAATTACGTCTCTATATGATTACTGCAAAATGAGAAAAAAATACTAGTTCTATACACCACCACCGTGGCGTAGTGGTTAACACGTTATTCCGTCACTCGGAGGTTCTGGATTCGATCCCCAGGGCAAGTTGGAAAATGGCCCTTTTAGGGTTCCGTACCCAAAGGGCGCCAACGGGACCCTATTACTGAGACTCCGCTGTCTGTCCGTCTGTCTGTCAAGGGCTCTATCTCTTAAAGCGTAATAGCGAGACACTGAAATCAAATACTAAAAATAAGATAAAGTTAAAAATTTAAGGGGTTCGTCAAACAAGAAACGTATTTATCAGCGTTTTAAACCTTGTAAGGAACTCTTCATGTACGAGTCTGACTCGCACTTGACCAGATTTTAAATTGTCCCGAGTCTTGGGAGTTTATATATGTATTTATTATAAAATATACTATTGCTGAGTTAGTAACCTATATAAATATAACACAAGTTTAAACTTACCTTGGGGCTAGCTCAATGTCTATTTATTTATTTAGCAGCATGAAAAATCGGACACCAGTCTTGGAAACTTACATACACAACAAACGAAAAAAAAAACGATTATGACGAAACGCATAATACCAATAGGTACCATACAAGATATAAGTTTTAAAAACTGAATGTTTACTGAAAACGGGAAAATTCTTACTAAAAACTGAAAACTTTTCAATGAGAATTTTCCCGCAGCCGGGTTTTAATTTGATAAGCGTACTTACAGAAAAGTACGCTTATCAAGTTAATGCAAACACAGCATGGAGTAATAGCATAGAATAAATAATACTAACGTACAGAAGTATCAGTCAGCAAAGAAATTCAAAGAATTGTCTACTCAATGTGGACTCACGTCAGAACTCAGCACCTTTTCGTATAGGTACCTAGACATCCATTGCAAATTTGTGACACAGGCCTGGTAATAGCTACTTATGTATATGTCGCAGTTGGACGGTATAAACCGCTAATTCACGAAACCTCTAGTTGTTTGGCATTACAGCTCGGTTTTGTTAAACAGCCGAATATCGTTCAGCTGGATTTTCTAAGATTGCGCAACCTGTTACGTTCATTTTAGCCGCTAACCACGTGTCCAAACGGCTAGCGGTTTTGTGAAACAGTACCGGTATTCCGCTGTTTGACGAAACCGTTAAACAATCCAACTGCGACACATGCATGGGATTTGTTGTAGGGTTACCATAATGAAGTATAACTGGGTGTCTATTCGAACACAGATTTTTTCGACATCGAATTTCATTTTCCAGAAAACTATTCCACGATTTTTATTGCTATAGGTTTGCCCTAACCTAGTAAAATTGATAACACTTTTCTAGCACTCGCCGGCCGCTACCGCGGCACGCTCGCATCGCTCGCTCGGCTCGTACGTGTGTTGGTCGCAGTTCCAACCTAACCTAACCTATAGGTTTGCCTTAACCTAGTAAAATGAATAGAACATTCCTGACATTCGCCGGACGCTGCCGCAGCACGCTCGCTTCGCTCGCTCGCCATTGCCACTTCGTAGGCATTCTAAATTGTATATGATTTCTTTAGATAGAATTGTCCAACAACTTCTCTAGCCGCATGGATGAATACAAGTCTTTCATTCCATTTCGCTTATTAGGGTTCGCTGTTTTACAAAACCGAGCTGTAATGCCAAACAGCTAGGGGTTTAGTGAATGAGCGTATTATATGTTCCATTCAACTGCGACATATATAACGTCTAACAAAATATACTCAAACTATTTTAAAGCTGAATTAGGTTAAGTCAAAATATATTTATTTTTTCTTCGGATGTTTGTAACACTTAATAATTGTCAATTTTTTCGTTCGATTTCATATAAAGTTGTTGACGTCAGATCAACACGTACATACACGGTATTATTTAATTTATGTTTATTACTTTAGACCATAGTCTATAGATGGCATCACATTTAATTTACTGTGACGTCATATAGCCAAGAAGCTTCTAACGATACCTCATTTATCAAAGTATCGAGGATATTATTGAAGGTACGAGGAACAGATAAACATACATAGGAACACAACCCTCCTTTTCGCTTCGCCGTAGTCGGGTAAGAAAGACGCTTTACACCGATACTAGAAATAATAACATGGCCACAGCGGCAACGCTTTCAAATCGATGTAATGCTACTCAAGCTACACTCAAGCCACCATCGAGTAATAACTCGAGATGCACTTCACTCTAGAAAGCAAGCGGGCAAATGTTGGTTTGTTTGTTGGTCCCATTAACTTCACACATATCCCTTTGAATGCACACTGGGCTTCCGCCAAGGAGTCTCATAATGTTTATTTTATTGATTTTCACACGGCCGGCCAGAATGCATCTCTTCTATGGTACACTGACACGAAAGTCACTACGGCAAAGTTCTAAATGGTACGAATAAAATTACTAGGGAGCAACTTTGTCCAATTAATAATAATGAATACAGCGGGACCCCATTGTTGCATAAAAAGTTTCATTTCGACAGGGTCGCAATCGTAAGCCTCGGTGCATGGTGTTGGAACTTTGTTCGTTTTATTACATTATTTTTGTGTTTGCTTTAGTTTTGTTGTAACTCTATCCAGTTGGGTAGTTACTACACATCGATTAATTTTACGATGTGTGTAATTGTAATATATTGCCTAAGGATACGCTAAGTTATTTTATTCCCAGAATGGTGGCGATGGGAAGTGTGTCAATTTAATTACGTTTCGTGTTTTCGCTAACATCAAACAGAAATTACTTAGTTCGCAAAGAGGTAATGAAAATTTACACACGTGTACACAAAGATCAAAAAGCAAGACAAATAAACAAATAACAAGACAAATAAATGAATTTAATTGTAGGTACTCGAGTTGGTCATTACGAAACGTACACCTACCTACGTCAATAAGTGTCAAAAGCTCTAGCAGAGTATTTTTCCCGGAAGGGGAATTCTGCTCCGCAATCGGCCCTATGAGCCATCAAAGTTGTAATTGCGACCTTACGATTTGCTGAACTGTCACGCCCTCGACATGCCCTAACGATTTTTTAATACACCCGAAATCGCTTATAAACAAAGCCGAAGGCACCCTGCGGCTTTAATTGCAGGTTTAGTGTCGACGTTCATTAGGACATGCAGGCGCTTTTTTAACGCGATTATGACGTCGCAGGGTCGCTGCGGGCGGAGGGCTGCGTCACGTGCCAGATCCGCACTCCGCAGCCCCACGCATGCGAGACCGCGGGGCGCCGGCAGCGCAGGCGCGCCCCCCGAGCCCCCTGGTCCTCAGTCCACCGCCGGCCGCCGCGCGCCCTGCCCGTCACAGCTGCGCTCTGCCGCGCGTCGCGAGTGATCTCCAAGTGATGTCGACTTGTGACTAGTGCCATGCTCGTGCTGCGCTGTGCCCTCCTGGCGGCAATCCTCGCCGCCGCCGCCGCTGCCTGGCAGGAGAACGTCAGGCCCAAGGTCTTCGCGCAATTAGGTAAGTCCGCACTCCTGACACCAAGTGTTACTGAACTCACAACAATCGGCTTAATAGGCGGCCAAAACGGAACCAGTGTAGGGCATAGACCCGCAAGGGCGAGTTTACTACCGCAGCTGACAGCACGTCCCGTGTTTATGTTGTCTTGTTTGACGACAACGCGCGAACAAACAGTCCCTTTGAAAAGCTCATGTTTGTGTCAAAAGTAGCGTTCAAGTTTTAAGAAAATGTAAATGTGGGTACACTAGCATGAAATTCATCGTTAGAGAGGTTATATCCTATCCGTTTAGGGAACACGATGACAAGATAGGTTAGGTTGGGAACGCGACAACTCGTGTTTATAACATCAACATTGTAAGCGGCGACATCGGGAATGTTTACAATAACTATAAGGAGTAGAAAGTTATAAATGCGTCAGTTTCTTAATCGGAAAGCTTTTAGAGATGACAACTGGATTGTTATTTTAGATTTAATGAACGAAGAATTTGAAACAATTGTTGAACATGGTGAATTCGTAAACAAAGACATAATAAATGTAAATCCAGAACTGAGTTTATGCGACGTAATTAATACAGATGTTTAAGTTAGGTTGACAGTAATGAAAATAAAAATATTTAATGGAATCCAATATAAAACAAATTAGAAATTAGATATCGTTAAACGAAAAAAGCTTTACTTAAACGAAGTTTTCGACTTTCGTTGCTATGCATAAAATTGGTGCACTAATTCCAAATGGAATATAAACACAAACGGCGAAACGGCTCTAGAAGTATGCCTTGCGGTACCGGCAAACTATTAGGAGTCACGCGACAGTTCCTGCAGGAATAAAGCTAGCACATTACCATTGTTTTATTGTGCAGTCTGCATTGCGGGGGACAGCCACGTGGCTCTCATTAGTGCAACACAAAGCGAAGCAGTTTGTCCTGCGTTTTGCAATGCTACGCTTGGACTAGCGATCACTGTTTAACTTAGTGGACGAAACTTTGTCATTGGGGGTAGTTATGAATTTAATAATGCGATAAAGTATGTATCTTTTGCAAGTTTAGAATTTAAATTACTTTAAATCTAGTATGAATGACATCTAGGATTCTTACAAGAGTAAAGAAGAATTTTATATGACTTTTTCCGAGATTTTAAATAATTTAGCAGACAATGCTCTAACAATAAACAGGACTTATATAAATGACATTCATTCGTTGTTTGTGTCATTTAGGATTTTTTATTAAAGTTAAGATTTTCTAATTGGTATTATTACTTCTTCCAAGAGTCTAAAGAATTTTGCTGACAATTCTCTTATAAGAAACACAGCTGATGTTGACACATTTGTTAAAACAGTTATCAATTACGTGTCAAAATGCTCCTAGATCTCGTATTACAATGAGCGTCCTAATTTCTTTGTTGATAGCTAAGAATGTACGTAACAATAGTTTGATACTATTGTATTAAAACCGATAAACTCAGATCTTTTGTTAATTTATATCGTATAACAGAGGAACAAACTTGACATTACAGTAATTGTAAATAACGATAAGTATCAAATCCATGCCAAAATAAAAGGGATTTCTGAAACCTAAACATTTTAAGTGAGGACGGGAATAAATAAATCGGAATGTCAAGACAGGGTGCTTCAAAAACTAATAAATCATTGACACAAGAGACAAAGCACTCACTGTAATTGAAAGGACCGCTGAAATAGTATGTAGCGAAATTGCTTATAAATTGATTAATGAACAGCTTATGAACAGCCTCCATTGGATGACGTCAGAAGTGGAGACGTGAATGTGCCCGACGCATATCCTGCCAATGTATCCTGCCATTGTTTCAAGTTATAGCTTCCAAATGCTAATGGAGTATTTCATTAATAACCCAAATGTATCATAAAAAGGGCTTACCTCAGCCGGTGGTGATAAAAATGGTATTAAAATTTGTTAAATGTAACACATTGGATATTATTTGACTAGTATAGAATACTAATGGCTTGAAATAAATACCTTAAGTGGCGCTTGGTTACGTGCAAAAGTTTTGTTCATCAATGTTGAAATAGTAAATAAAAAAATCTTTATACGCCATTTTATACCAGTCAGTATGACTGTGTGAGTAGCATTTTTTTTTAATAACAATACTGGCCAGTGTTTCTCTACAAAAAATATCTTCAAGGATGATCTTGATAAGACATTATATCCTTTATTTGTTGAACTTCGTAATTGCAATATGATAGTAGCATTGTAAGACATACTCCCATTGAAGTACCAGTGTCAATATCTCGGTAACCATATCCACTAAGACTAGACTGATATAGATAGATGGACCGCATTGTGGCAACTTAGTCCATTGATCGAAATTAGGATTGAATTTGCTTAGTGCAAGAGAAGAGGTTGAGAAGTTGAGAGTTAAACAAATAAACAATATAAAAGCAGTAGATGAAATTAGTACGTGAATGTAGAAAATATCACGAAGGAAGCTCTGTTACCAGTGGAATGAAATCTATTGATAAGAAGATCGAAAAGATAAGCTCAAGAACAAAACGTGAACATGTTAACGCAAAAAAGGTAGAGTTTGGAAAATATTTCCAAATATGTGTGCTGGATAATATATTTATCGCACGCAAAAACGTTACGATGATAAAGTAACACGTAACACTAAAAGTACCCAAGCTTCTGTGGCATATATACTTAATGCGAGTGACTCTAAATACCTTTTCGTAAAATTTACGCATCAGTAGAGTACAGAGATGATATAATTATTGTTAGAACATATACTTTTTTTCAAAAATGTTATTAAAAACATTACTGACGTAGTAGTGTGAATACCTTAAATAAAATGAAACATGTTGTTTTGTAAAGTGTTTGGAAAACTTTGCCACTGCTTTTGTAACCCCACATGATTTAAAACAAACCGGTAAAACGTTTCCTTGTGACTTTTTATTTGATAGAAAACATTGATGATCGTTGTCTGGAATTTTATAACATTAGATTCGAATGTCAGACATTTAAGAGAATAACGTCGTTGTAAATAGTAGAACTAGAAGCAATTTTTATAAGCCGTACAAACTTCTAACAAAGAATCTTTCGACAACGAACTGAAATGGAGTGAAATAAAATCTTTTACCAAATGATCTTCGACGACTAGTTGATCACACTGGACTTTGACTCTCAATAAATTACAGTTCATTGAACACAAATACTTTCCCAGTTCATTTAACTTAAGAGCGATAGCAATGAATGATGAAGACTTTGTTTTTATTTTCTTAGAAGGTGCGTACTTTGGTCATTTGCTTACCCAGATTTGTGAATATTAAAATTTTTGATCATGATGGGAGACGTGAGATTTAAAACGTGGAAACATTAATCGTTTAAGTACGAAGTCGTGTATATTTTAAAAGTTGAAACAGTAAAAACAATTAAAGACTGGACTATTTGAATGAGAAGTTTCAACATATACAATTATGTAGATGACTGGGTCGAAAATAAATTATTTGGTACTGTTAAGAGATTAAGACGTCACAAAATAGTGTCACTTGTCATTGATCATGTCCATTTTTAATATGATTTTAGATTTATTTATGCAGAAAAACTGTTTCTCCACAAAAATATGACGTCAAATCACGGTTGTAATTTTCATATAAATCTCGTAGAAAATGTTTGTTTTGACGTTTAGAAAAAAATATATCTGATTTGACTTGTTATCATTTAGCGAATTAGGTAAAGTGTGGATGAAATAGTGACTGATAAAAGTGATAAACCTTTTACAAAGCAATTAGAAATCTCACAGATACAAATCCACGTATAGTTGTTAAAAGCACTATAATACTGCGATTGCAATTGATTGGTAATCTAGCATAAATACTAGTAGTTGGCCTCGAATTAGCGATTTCTGCATTAACCCTTATCTCGGCAACCCTTTTTTAAGATATTTGGCTCAAGCTCAAATAAAACAAATGGTTTCGTTTACTTGCATAATAAAGTTTCTAATGCACTTTTTGGGAACGTATAACCTAAATACTTGAACACTATATTATATTGACACTCCACCCATTCCGAAAATATGTAACTTTTTGAAGACTGGGTTGACTGGAAGAGATCCCTTCTTGGGATAAGTCCGCCTTTGTACAAGTTATTTCTTTTTCCCTTTGTATTAAATAATGTACGAGTACATTTAAATGTAATTTTTGTGCAATAAAGAAATTAAACAAACACTAGTGGAGTCGGCCCTCCTCGTTCCGCGGCGCCAGGACTTTCGGTCCTGGTCTGTCTTGTCTGTTGTTGTTGGATGCTATGTTATGCCTGCTTGGTATCCCTATTCACGGTTGTCGACCACGAGAAAAGTTCTCTCCTTTTGCCTTGCTTTTTGCTCTGTGAACTGTAGTTATTTTCTAAAATTCAAAAGCTAGTGCCTAATGTCTTTTAACAAACTTTTACAAACATGCCGTGTGGTCTCCGGCAGAGTAGATGTCGTAGAAACGACTTAGGACACAAGCTAAACAAAGCTTATAAACATTACTGAGACCCCTCCAACCCGTCTGGCCAGCGTGGAGAGTAGGTCAAGTCCTCTGACTGCTCTGGCTAATATATGGCTCTGGTAGTACAGAGAGAGTGGTGCTCCTGCGTTGGAGACTAAAATAGACCTGATGATGATGAATTGGTTTGTTAGTTAAAAATGCATTTTGCTCGGGTAATCAAATCACACACAGCGGCAACACACCCAACTGATGGCGTATTCTTGGGTCAATCACTTGACCCAGCTGTCACGGGAAGAGAATACCTTGTTATATTATACCATGCTATAGTGTAAATTGCCACTTCTTGCCCATAACTTGGAATGGTACGGAGACTGCCAATGCAGTGACAGTGCCCTCAAATTAGGTTAGCTAGCTTGCACTTACGAGTATCTTATAAGCTATATTCATAACAGCAGTATTATGTTATCCGTTTGAGCTTTCACTGTGAATTAATGCTGCACGAATTAATTTTGGTATTTAGTACTATGCTCTGATGTATGATGTATTTGAACTTGACTCTATTAACCAGATATTGTAATCTATACTTTTTAATTAAACAAGCGAGGTTCTTCAAATCCACTTGGACAATCTGGCGTTTGTATTTGTCAAGGGCAACAACTAAGTTACTTGACCTGAAATGATGCGCCAGTGCGCCACCGAACTTTTTTTTATTTGTGGTGTTATAGCCCATGTTAAAATTTGTTCCCATTTATTTACTCAATATAGTGAAGCGTAATATCCATTAGCTTCTTTTTAACCTGAATCACAGAACACAGTAAGAGTATACAGAACGGAATCTTCTAAGGTACGCGCAATATGCGTCCCCGTTCCCCGTCCCCGCACCTCTCCCCCGTTCTTATGCGGCCGCGTGCGCCGTGCAGTGTGTGTTCGCCCGTTCTCGCCCCTTGACAAGGCGAGAACGGGGGAGAGGTGCGGGGACGCATATTGCGCGGGACCTTAGGAGATTCCGTTCTGTATACTCTTACTGACTTTTATATTCGTATTATGAGATAAATATTGAGAAACTTATGTTGCGGTAGCATTGCCACGTATTTACTTTGTTAATTATAATTGTATTTGTTAATATCAATTTTGCACTAAAATACAATACACAACCACAACATGCTTCGTCACAGGCACAGAAATGAATAAGTAACATATTTCGTCGAAAGCGTTTAACTAGATTTTTCATGTGGATTATGAACTTTCGACCGTCGAAAAAACTATGATGCGAGAGTGGCATATTGTTTTTAAAGGGTTTTGTATCGGGATGTCATAATTATCAAAATTAGACTTTGCAATAAGTCTCAAAAGTTCAAGGACGCCTATGACGCGTAATTTGATGAACAAAGTTATCGAGTCCCTTACCCTAGACAGAATCAGCAACTAAAGATTTGATTGATTGATTGATCAGACTTTCCCATACAAACGTAGTGATTTTATTGTAAAACGATATGTCATATTTAGGCAAAAAAATATAATTTCAGAGAAATTGCATATATTTCGGCATTAACTAGTTTTCACAGTGAAAATATGAACTTGAAAGAGAATATCGTGTATTATGTCATATTTGACTATCAGTATCGACAACCTCTACTCCTTTTTATTTTCTTTCTATAATAATTCAACAAAACAATACATATAGGTATGCTATTCTTTGAAATTAGAAACTACTGCCGAAATCTGACATTTAATTTCTTGTCGACCGCCGTGGCGTAATGGTTAACACGCTAGACCGCTAATCCGGAGGTTTTGGGGTCGATCCCCAGCCAGGGCAAGTTGGAAAATAGCCTTTTTCAAATTGTCCTGGGTCTTGGGTGTTTATCTATACATGTATTTATCATAAAATATAGTTTCGTTAAGTTAGTATCCCATAACACAAGTTTAAAACTTACTTTGGGGCTAGCTTAATCAGTGTGATTTGTCCGTATATATTTATTTATTTTATTTATTTATTTATTTAATAAAAGCCAGACTACGTTTGTTGGGAAAAGTGTAGGTTAAATATGAACTTGAAAGAAAATATAAGGATGTAGGAGTTTTCCATTCTGATTGTGACATACGATATGATGCACTATATTATATTCTTTTTCCAATTCATATTTTGACTGTGAGAACCAGTTATATGCAATTTCTTTGAAATTTCAAAATATTGCTAAAATCCGAATGTCGTTTCAAAATAAAAGCTAAACTACGTGTGTACATATGGGAAAGCCTGATTCTATCTCGAGCAAACTCTAAGTAACTCATCTCTTTGCTAGAATATTAGTGTAATAGCAACAATATAACTGTGATATGAATTCGCCTTACATGATAAGTGGATAGCAGCTAATTGCTAACCTAATTTGAGGTTACTGCGACTGCATTGTCGTCCGCTGATAATTAGGAATGTAGAAATGTATGTCATTGGAGTACAAGTCTCATATTGCTCCTCTGTAGCTTTGATAAAGTGCACAGCTAGTAGGGACCTAGTATTTATCTAAAGGTCAACACCTAAGTAAGTGGATCTGAAATGATGAGCCACTGTATATTTTTAATCAGTTAGGAGTGCCGTGTAAAATTTGTTTTTTGTTTTTTTTTTCAGCAGTACAGCGCGGACCACTAAATTGTCAATAATTAAGACTAGGTTTTATTGAGAGTTTATATTTTAACTTTAGCCTAAATTGTTTTTCTCTCTCTTTTACTGTCGATTTATTGATTTCTCACGCGTAAAAAAATTACTAGTTTTATAAACTTTTCTTACTGCAATGACTTACAACTCTAAAAAGAATCCATATCTATGAAACGTTATGTAAGTAAAAAGATCCAAACTAATATACGTCGAAAGACCACAAAATGTATCCGTATTTTACAATGCTATTAGAAATTAAATCTGAAAATGAAAAAAAAAACTAATATCACATCAAAATAGGGGTCCAAGTCTTACTAAATGAAGGTGGAAGAGTGAACCAAAACAGTGATGGGTTGCTAGCCGCTCTTGCTCATTCCCCTAATCGGCTTTTACCACCAGCGTGGAAAGAAATACATTTTTCCTTTCTCCCAAATCAGCAAAGAAGGATCAGTTATTATTAATGGTGCAGTAAAGAAAAGCTGTTTACTGATATCGACTAAGTAACCAGTACTTGGTATGTATACCTAGACCGGTTCCAAGTGGGTAGTGAGGCGGCGACGGAATGGGCAGATTTCTGACTCATAGGCCGATGACTCAGAGAAGAGAGATGGGATATATTAATATGAAACTCTCTTTAGAATACTAAATCAAGTTGGAAGTCGTGATTAGTGTGCACTGGATGTAATGTAACGGCTAAAATTATTTACATTACCTATACTTATTTAAAGATGGGCCTTTTCTCAAATTCCGGGCATGTTCATTAATGATTCTAATCTGTATTTACTAATTAAATGACAGGGGAGTAAATGTGGCTACACACTGATCCACAACCCTATAAAATAGCTATTACAACTTGCTAAGATGCACGTCTTTATCCCTAATGGCGCAGACAGAGCATGTTGGATCTTGCGGCTCCAAGCAGACAGAGCCCAGGGCCGCAAGACACAAAGACCACTTTTTGCGTGAAGAAGAAGAAGAATAAAATGACTATTTTGATATAGTTAAAGGAATAAATGTGATGAATGATTATGCAGTCAGGAAACAGCTAGAAACGAATCAATAACAAAATGGTGTTTTCATGAAGTAGTTTCTTGTCCAACAATGAGTGAGTGAAGCATCTGGGCCTAAGACGATTGTGCAAAAAAGCGAGCGACTTGTGAAATGTGTTTGTGGACAGCTGTCAATATTTTTTGCACAAATATCAATATTGTCTTCTGATTTTGTTCAATATTGATCGACCTTTTGTTCTGTTGACAAACAATTTTGAGTGGTTTGGAAAGTTTGGATGCGGTTTAAATGAAAAAAAAAAGTATCTTTAAAAATCCTTTAAATTTTTTTAAATATCTTTTTGATTTTTTTGGATTTTGTAGTTTTGTATAATGATGTAAAGTACTTACTAAGTTTAAACAATATGTTTTATTTAGACTATATTTATCACCGTGATCTGTTTTTATTTATTTAAGAAATTAATTATCATTAATCAATCTAAAGCATTGATGGAGTAAATTAATCCCATATTTATAACGCAGGAGAAAAAATCGATCTGTGTGGAGTATTAAATCATAATAAAATAAGCCCAATAGAATTCTAAGATACACTTTTAAAAAACGAAGCCCTCAAAAAGGAGATTTATGAACTAGTCTCGTTTGTACAGGTGCCTACTCCGAAGTTCAATTCTTTACAGTTTATGGTGTTACATTATGGGTTCCGACACCCTCTTTTATACTTTAACTGCTTGGATTATAGAACGTTTAAGTGGCACCATAAAATAACCGTTTGCTGTACCTGAAGAAGAAATAAATTACTAACAGGATAATGCTTTTATATCCGGGAATGTTTTGTACGTGTCGCGTATAAACTTATGGGTATTTATTGGATCATTCATCAGGAGCCAATACACGAGGGAGCTGTTTGTGGTCGGGGTGCATTTACAGATGCGGAGTAGTGTTTATGATTGCACGCCTGCCTACAATTTATTAAGATTGTGGGGAGCTGCAACATGTCACATTATTTTGAAATGCCTCTTAACTTTATTTCTCTAAACGTATTTCAAAATATACAAAAAGAAGACGCTAAATAGGAACTTCAAAGCAATAAATCAATCAATACAAAATTGATTGTAACACTCGAACTCCTAGTTAATAAAAATCATACCGGCACGATAACCGCTAATCAAAAAAGGACAAAAGTTCAACCATCGACAACACAATCGCTGTTAAAGTGGAATCTCGCAGAGAGGAATGCGGTTAGGGAGCGAAACAAAATGTGTTTAATGGTAACGTGATATGGTAAGTAATGGATTGTGCAGCATCAGCCCTTTTATGCAGTTAGAAGTGATTCTTAAGGTCAGGTGTTAAGGTGTTTTTTTCGATAGTGGAAGGTTGGGATGACACAAGAAGCACGCACGTGCGTACCGTTTCGTCTGGAGTACGGGGTGCGGGGGGTCTCGCGATGGCGCCGCCTGGCGGGAGAGGGACAGCTTTATGACGACGCGATATATTGTCTTTGCCCAGTGTGGGATTTACCGTTCCTTTTGTTTTATTTTTTCGGACACGCCGATTAATTTCTTTTAGTGGCCCGTTTCGGGGTCGCTTGTTCCTACAATCAAATTTCCTCCCAGTTTTGCGGCTTATGTAAGTGCCTCTGCTATGCTGATTTTATTCCTGGCTGAAAATATGGCCGCATATATTCCACAAATAACGCAAGCACATGTGTGTAGCATTTGTTTTGCGCTGCATTTCCTTTGCGGAGTTAGCAAGAACTCTTATAACTTTCACGGATGTTTTGAAGATTATTTCAGACTTGAATTTGAAAGGAGCTTTCTATTGATAAGCTTTCTTATCCAACTACATTATTCCTTTTCGAAGTTTTGAAAAGTTGTGCCTAAACTTCAAACTCACATAAAAGTATGTATATTAAATTGTTACTGTTAAACAGAATTGTAAAGAATATATACACTTTTGAGTACGATGAAGAAAGTAATGAAAAATTTCTGATCATTTACAAAACGCAATCAAAAAAGATCGATCACGGCAGCTGTTCTATAGGCATTCAAATTCGTCGAAACGATGAAGGATCGGAATGAAAGAAAGATGGCGGATGAATGGTGATTTTGCCCAACCCCTTGCTGACGATGGCAAGGCAAACATTGGTTCAGTAATAAAAATATTTGTTCAAATCGTCGGGCAAAAGAAATGGGAGTCTTTTTTACAAAATAGGCCCCGCGAGTGTGCCTAGCCATTGTCATGCAGTTTTAAAGCGGGATTAAAAGGAAGCTAATCATAAGCTCCGAGGGGAAACTCAATTGGTTTTACTTCTGTTGCAATTCCTGTAACATCACGTTTTCATTTACATTTTTATTTCAAACGCACGTATTTATGAATGGTCTTAAATTTCATATTGTTTCTAAACATTCTTTGGAATCAATGGTCGGTCTTCTTTCTCAATAGCTATTCCCCGCTAATTGTTATGGCGTGGTTGACTGTTCAATATTTAAAAAGTTTACTTGTTAGGTGTTTAGTGATCTTATGTGATGTATCTACTTGAAACATGAAATAACTATAATACGTTTTATATTTATTATCAGAAGACAAACTTGCACCTCATTTCCTGTAAAATTCTCAACTTTCCTCTTAACATCTCGTCCCGCATTCTAACTGTAACTCATTACTTAAAGCGAAACAATTAAAGAAAATTCCGAGCAGCTAACGCCTCGGCTAACAATGGAGTTGCGCGACAAATCTCCGTATACGTCCTCATTTGCAATGAGTCGCATTAAAGCCCTTAGTTTGAAAGGGCAGCGATGAATGGGTGTGAGTCAATGGGTCGTAAGAAATGGGCCAGTGACGTGAGGTAAGGCAAGTGAAACGTGTTCGTGGCCACCTTATCAAGATCTCTCGGGATTGACGCGCGACAAGTTGAAATTTCGTGCGGCTTGTGATTGGAAGGGATTGCGTGGGATTCATTCGCCTAAAAGTGAAAGCCTAATCAGTATTGGTTTAATTTTCCAACCTCCAATATGGTAAGCAATTATATTGCCTGCTTTGGGATAACCTATCTAAATTTTATATAATTACTGTAGCTGATTGATAAACAATGCACAGTAGGTACTGTGTATTTTATAATAATAATGTATATATGAGTCACACCCCACCTATTTCATATAGGTAGTTATTTGGTAAGTAGCTAAGGGACAAAACTGGTAGTTCCTAACTTTTTTTTCTCCAGTATCTTAATGGGTGTAATTAAAGCTAATTTATTTATTTATTTACCAATTTATGTACACGGACAATACCTATATACAGAAAATACAAAAACAAAAAGTTGTACAAATGCACTACTTATCTCAAAAGAGATTCAGTAGGCCCGTGAGAGGAGATGTTCATATATGAAAGGCATACAGGCGTGTTCGTTAAATAAAGGAAGATTTATTTTGTAAAAAGCTTAAGTAATTAAATAGTAAGTAGGTATACTGCGTGTGCGTAAGTAAATCTTGATGGATCTTCTTTCTTTGTTGTTTTATTTAGCTTGTGTTTCCTAAGCCGCCTTCTACAACGTCCACTGGAAGACTTGCAGCTACCGGGAACCAAACGTCTATTTTATCTAATAATTTCACAGAAAAAAGTCAGGTTTTCATAAATTAATGCGACTATTTCTGGTGCGAAAACGTCGCAATGAAATTGCGGGTTCTTTCGTTCGCAAAGCGTAGGTCTTTTTAGAATGGTAGCGAGAGAAGCTCCGTTAATGAGCCAGGTGGCTATTGCACAATGTGCCCCGGTAACAATGCAATGTAGCCCGGGAGGGTAGCGCACCCTGTTCGAGCGTGTGCTTAGTTTTTTTTTTAATTGATTGCTTTGAATAAAGTGTGTTAGGGGTATTAAAATGTGACCATGTCCGGTTGTACATGTTTGGTTATATTAATTTAATAACTGTATAAACAATAATAACGCTTTGTTATTGGACGCACATTCATAATGCTATCTAAATCGTAAAAAATAGCATGGTTATTTTGCTTATTTGTTGTTAATAATAATATGTTTTTGAATTTCATTAATAAATAAATCACATACTAGATGACCGTGCTAAATAAGGGAAGCCTATGCCCAACAGTGGGTTGATGTGGGCTGAAAATGATGATGATGATGACTTATTTGTAACAAGCTTCTCAATAAATAAAAAAAATGTTATAAGATAACATCAATGAAAGTGACATTAAATTTAACCCAGGAAACTACATTTCCTTTACAAAATATTTACTTAACAAAATGTACGGCAATCAATCCTGCTAGTAAAATTCTAAAACTGGTTAGCACTAAAAGCACATCGAACTGCACTAAAGCGATTCCTAGATTTTGCACGACACAGCCAATCAGACGCAGGAAACGCGAAGGAGTTGGTATATTTAGTGCCCTAAAAATAAACATGGCTGCCTCCCTTGCCACTTGAACTTGACTTGGGGTTCAACGACCGGGGTTTGGTACGTTAATTACAATGCTGTAGCTTTGGTAGTCCTGTGCAGTTTGTGAGAATGTCGTACTGATTGATTATTAAAATAAATAAATTTAATTACTCAAGTAAAAAATACTAATTTAAGTACTTATTAGTAAACTTATTTTTTGTCATACTTGGTCTGTTTAATGTTTTTTTATGTACAAGTTACTAGTGGAAACTTTGTTGATTTTTGTACTGGATATATTTTTCTATGTGTATATGTGTATAATATAAAATTATTTGTTTCCCAAATAAATAAATAAATAAAATTTAGGTGGACAAATCACATGCATTGCGCTAGCTCGAAATTAATAAATATGTATTAAATAGTACATATAGCGGTCATTTGTGAGGTAGGATACACTTTTTTCAACGCGTTTTGCTTTTTTTTATGGAACCTCCTGTATCAATTGAGCTTTATTTCAATAATTTGTACAATAAGTTTTTACATTTTCAATCTTTTCGGTAGGTACCTACTTATTTATCTAGCACTAACTTAAATCTCATCAAAATATACAATAAAAATTAAACATAAAAGATATCTCAACAACAAAATCCACTTCCGATAAAGCAACTTACTTGTAATTTGTATTCTACGTTGCTATATTAAAATGCTTGCGACGAATATGATTATGATGAATTAAATATCATGTTGAAATGTAGAGGAATGCATCTCTGAATGCGTCTGTTATGCAGTTCTCACTGGTGGCCGGAAGAGATCACTTACAGCGAGATAAGACGGCTGGGCTACCACAGATTACCTAAGTAGTGGCCCTACTATGGAAAATTACGACGATATCGAAACGAAACTATGTAGTTTCATTGTTAATTTTAGCTTTTTACATGTTCGCCCGAATCTGAAGCAAAGAATTGTTTACCGTGATGAAAAATAAAACTTGTATGCATTTGATATAGATGCACTATCGCGTGTTTATCCCCACGACGACGACCTCCGTGGCGTAATGGTTACACGCTAGACCGCTAATCCGAAGGTTCTTGGTTCGATCCCCAGCCAGGGCAAGTTGGAAAATGGCCTTTTTCAAATTGTCCTGGGTCTTGAGTAGATAGTATCGTTGAGTTAGTATCCCATAACACAAGTTTAAAACTTACTTTGGGGCTAGCTTAATCAGTGTGATTTGTCCCTATATATTTATTTATTTTATATTTACTGAAGGAGAATAAGACTAAGGCCACGACTAGCAAGATGGTGAAAACAACATTAGAGGGGAAATAAATAGTAACAGACTGCAATCCTATCGTTTATTTTGAAGGATCTTGGTCATTCTCTTGATCGACTTCTAGGATCCATTCCCTTGATCTGCGCAGGAGGAGAAACGTAAAATGGGAGCAAAAAAGAAGTTATGTGTAAGGTATCAGCTACGTGTATCTTGTTATGTAAATTACAGTAGTTTAAGAATTTGGTCAGGCAATTAAATATAGTCATCATCATCGTCATCATGCGAGCGTATTCCCGGTTGCATCCTCAGCGGTAACGCTTCGATGCCCGGGGGCTGCCCCCTAGGTGATTTGACGAGGTTACTGGTTTGCAGTGTTATGCAGGTTAGCAATTAAATATAGTGTCCGTCCTAAAATAGTTCTTATATACTTAATAGCCAGAATCGATTTTCGGACAGAAAACACCAAACTTAATAGTTTGATAAAAAATGCGTGAACGATATTCGATTGTGTTCCGAATTGTTTTAAAGTTTATAGTAGTTACCTTATAGTAGTACCCGCAGACCGTCTCAGACGAATACGAGATGAGGTTATAAATTATTTCCTTTTGGTTTTTTACTGTCTTTTATTATTGATACTCGTTGTTATGTTTTGTCTATGTTATTTTTATAGTTTTGTGTATTGTTTAACACACATCTTGAAAGATTCTCTAGAAAGAATTTATTGATACAATAATTCGTTAGCATTGCTATTAAGTTGCACCAAAACTTTTAACACATGCTAACTTGTCACCTAGGACAAGCTGTATTTTTGTATATTTATTAACTAAATTTTGTATGTATATTTATATGTCATATATTTATATATTTTATATGTCAAAATCCAGAACTTTTTCGAGATCTCAGCATTGGTCCCAAATGAAAAGATGTTTAATAATAACGGGTTAAGTCACTCTTTAAACTTGGTGTCGACCGCACATTTACATATACACAGCGATGTGATACATCTTTATCCGTAACGGGATAAACAGACCCTAAAGGGTCTGTTTATCCCGTTACTCCCGTAGGGGAGGGTGCTAAAAGCCAAAGGCTACTTTTAGCGGGATGGTGGGCGTAAGTGTGGAACAAATTAAATAAACCAGTCAAGTGCGAGTCGGCCTCGTAGGTACATAAGGGTTCCGTACCTCCATACAATGTTTTTAAACTTGTATGAGAATCCCCTTTTTTAACTTTATCTTATTTTTAGTACTCGTACCTACTTTTTGTTTTATAGCAACCGCAGTAAAATATAATCGGTGAAAATTTCAAGTGTCTAGCTATTACGATTCAAGAGATAGATGCCTGTGACAGACGAACGGACAGACAGCGGAGCCTCAGTAATAGGTTGTAGGTTGACACCCTTCAGGTATGGAACCCTAAAAACGCGCCCGGTATGTCTACGCTATTAAAATACAAGTAAATTGCGACTGCCAGTGTAGATTTCTTTGAATGGAACTGCGTGGGTGCAGCTGACTGGTCCCGTCTTCTCTATAAAGGGAATCACACATGACTGCAACAAGTTTCACTTACTGCAGCTTGTTTATGTGCATCTGTTTGCACATTGCCACTTGTTAGGACACCTGTACCATTGATTTCACTGTAAATGGTCGATGTATCTATGTGGAATTGTGAAATTGAGAAGGGTATTTTAAGTTATGAGCTAAATTTCCAAGGAAGAATATGCATGTACTGTACATATTTCGTTTTACAATTGATTACAATGACGAATAATACAGGAAAATATGTAGCCGTGTGGTTCCCGGCAGAGTAGAATAGGACTACTCCAATTCTTCTCGTGGATGTCGTAGAAGGCGACTTAGGCCTCTCCAACCCGTCTGGCCAGCGTGGAGAGTGTAGGCCAAATCCTCTGGCTGCTGTGGCATAATATGTATATGACTCTGGTAGTATAGTTAGGATCGTGCTCCAGCAGTGGAGACTAAAAAAGACCCTGATTATGACAGAAAAATAATGTAATACCTCATTTTAATTTCCATCTAGTAATCGAGTGAGTCAATTTGACTGGAAGAGATCACTTTATGAGATAAGTGCAACTTTGTATGTTTACTTTCCCAAGTTTTGTCTACAATGTAGGTAGGTATATTTTTGGGTACGCTAAAGATATAACTAGAGAAGCAACGGATAGTGTTTCAGCGGGATACCGGATACCGAATGTTCGGCCTGGCCATAGGCCGGATAGCCGAATATACTGCCGCCGAACATTCGGCCACATCTAAAGACTCTTGCATTTTTACGCAATGCGCTGTTTGAGTTTCGGCATGTGAGTTTTATTTCGCATAAACTAGATTACGCTCATGTAAAAACAGTTTGGGGTTACCAAATGTTTGTTGTGTGTTTGCGTGTGTACGTGATCTTAGTTACTGATGATACATGAGATTCAATCGATCTCCGGTTTGGAATTATTTGGACTCAAAATTTCTATTTTTAATACCATGTAAATCATCACTATCGCGAAAAAGCTTTGCTGCTATAATTTAAGTAAGTATATTTATTTTATGCTTATGTATTGATATTTATGTAAGTTTATTATAAGTATGTAAATATGTATATGGATTTTTGGAATTAATATATGAATATATGAATAATGTATATATCTTATGTAATTATACGAATTATATATGTTTTATTATTTGTATATAACACTTTTCTTTCTTTATTTTAAGTAGTTAAACTTGCACCCCATTTACTACCTTTTCTGCCACGTCCCTAAGGTGAACTGGTAGACAATGCTTAGCATTAAGTTTTACCTTTTGTATTATAATCGTTAGATTATTGTGCAATAAATATTAAATAAATAAAAGATAAAATAAATCCAGCCGAAAAACATGCACATATTTGGCATCCGGCCGGATAGCATAAAGTGGGCTGGATAGGCCGGATAGTAACCGGATATCCGTTGCAGCTCTAGTTGTAATATAACAAACAAACAATCTTTTATATTTTCCTCTGATTGCCTTGTAAAGAAAGCCGCTGGTCAAGAATCACCTCTTGTCTGAAGTTGGTCATTCGATGATAATGACCCATCATTTTAATTGCTTTGATTTGCCGACAGAGATGCAATGATAGCGTAGGACGAACAAGTATTTTGGGAAAGTAAGTATTACGCAAACAAGTTCTTAATTTCTTGATCATGATAAGAAAACACGTTCTGATTATGTAACTATATACACTATCACGTCTTTATCCCTAACGGGGCAGACGGAGCCTAGGGCGGGCACTTTTAGCGTGATGGTGGGCATGAAGGTGGAAAAATGAAATCATAATAGTGATGGGTTCCTAACCGCATCGCCTATTGATATGATTCAGATTCTCGCTCTGCTTCTTCGATCGGCTTTTACGATCTGCGCGGGAAGTGAAGCAGCTGGTACATTCTATGTTCTTTTTTTTGCTCCTAAATCAGCAAGGAAGATATTATATAAATGTCGTAGTTGGATGGTATAAACCGCTTATTCACGAAACCTCTAGTTGTTTGGCATTACAGCTCGGTTTTGTTAAACAGCTGAATATCGTTCAGCTGGATTGTCTAAGATTGCACAACGTGTTAAATTCATTTAAACCGCTAATCACGTTTCCAAACGGCTAGCGTTTTTGTGAAACAGTAGCAGTAATCCGCTGTTTGACGAAACCGTTAAACAATACATTTGCGACACATGCATGATAAGGATTTGGTGTAGGAATACCATAGTGAAATATAACTGGGTGTCTATTAGAATACAGATTTTTTCGACATCGAATTTCATTTCCCAGACAACTATTCCACGATTTTTATTGCTATAGATTTGCCCTAACCTAGTAAAATGGATAGAACTTTTCTAGCACTCGCCGGCCGCTACCGCGGCACGCTCACTTCGCTCGCTCGGCATTGCCACTTCGTAGGCATTCTACATTGTATATATAATTTCTTTAGATAGAATTGTTCAACAACTTCTCTAGCCGCATGGATGAATACAAGTCGTTCATTCCATCCAGCGTATTAGGGTTCGCTGTTTTACAAAACCGAGCTGTAATGCCAAACATTTTTTGCCAAACGTTTTATTTTTCTTTTTGTCAGTTCTTAACAAAATTTCATGTTTTATTAGTATAAAGTAAGTTATAGTGATATCTTTTGAACAAACTAGTTTGTTTCGTTAGCAAGGATACGTATACAAAAAAAAGGATCGGCGTATACAGGTTGATTACGAGCGAGTATGTACCCCCTAGCTAAATTGGAATCATCTAATCACAGTCGTTAATAGAACACAAAACCAATGAAAAAACTTCATAAAAAAAATCTTTCTTTCTAATAAATGGCTAAGCTACTGACTTTATTACACGCACACCCGTTGACCTCCGCCCGACCCCGGTAGCGGGTGCGTGGTGACATTCAAATGGGAGATTTTTGGTATGCATTTGTCGGCTGATATCTTTAGTTGTATTACTTTTCTTTTCTTTAATATACGAGTACATAGCTATGCCGCCTACGAGGTTCAAAATCATCCTGTATAGCGTAATTGTTACACGATTAATCAATAGTTAAGCACTATTCTAGGATAGTCTGTTCACGGATATCGACCGTTCTATATCCGGATACTGCAGTCAAAAGTTCAATACTCGATAAAAATAAATTATGCTCGATAGTGCTGATTTAACCTCGTCGTTGTTAATTTAAACTTTTATTGATGACTCGTTTGTTTGTATTGAAAAGTTATTTATAAAAGTTTCAATAGTTACTTATGAACTTAAGCTATGTTCAATTTATACATCGACCATGCTGATCGATCGAGGTAAGATAAAATGGGAATGTACCAGCTGCTTCTATTCCTGCGCAGGTCGTAGAAACTTATAGAGGGAATGAGCTAGAATCTGCAACCCATCACTATGATTCCCTTTTTCTACTTTTACGTTAAACGTGTCCTTCGGGTGTTACGACCTCAGGCTCTGTCTACCCTGATGGGAACAAAGACGTGATAGTGTATCTGTATTTATTATACAAAATTTGATTTGTTATAGAATATTTTAACAAGCTTTTTTTTAGTTATGGTAGAGCTACGCTACCGGCAAAACTCAGTTTTGCTAGTAACATGAATGGGCCGGCTCGTCCGGGGAAGTACCACACTCTCACAGAAAATAGACGTCTGACTAGTAGCTTAACCGCTACTATGCTTCGTTCGGTGAGTGAGAGAGCCGGAGCCTCGTCTTCCCCCCCCCCCCCCCCCCCCCCTCCTCCTCTGGGGAGGGCCCTGAAAGGCCGGTAACGCTCTTGTTACACCCCTGGTGTTGCAATTGTCCATGAGCAGCGGTGATCACTTACCATCAGGTGACCCGATGGCTCGTTAGCCGTCCGATAAAAAAAAAAGAGATTTACCGAAGAGCATGCATGAAAAGAATAATGAGTTGAGGAGGCGAAAGAGGTTTGCAAGGATCGGAGCAAGTGGAGATCCTTGGTCTCTGCCCTATGGGAAACAGGCGTGATAATATGTATGTAAGTTTTAATGAGCTTCTCCTGTTTGTGTTGTTGGTTATTTGTTTAGGTCAAATATTGCTAGTTATATTAGAGCCACTTCCCGGTTTTCAATTGAGATGTTTTGTATGCTAATGTAAAACACAGACAATGCAATATTTATAGTAACAAGAAGTTGGCTAAAGGTTTGCGATAACACGACGCAACCCCATCCTCCACCAAACAGGATATAATCACTACGTGTCCTCCACAATAAAAGCTTGTACGAAAAAATTACGTCTAAAAATCTTATTTTTTGTTATTTACATATTACCTACTACCTCTAATACACGGGGATTTTTTTGGCTGGTTCACATGTATAAATACATTTCCGTGCAAAACTGAGGCAAGCTGCTTGTATACTGAAAAATTAAAGATTGTTTCATCACTTCTATACAGGTTCAAACAAATATGGCACGTTAATATTTTTTTTACTGAAACCAAGAGGTGGTTTTACTATAATAGATAATTAAAAAATGTGTGTGAATATTAAGAAAGTTTATTTTACCACACTGTCATCTATTTACCTTTACTTCAAACCACGTTTTTTTACATTGATTAACAAATAACATTCTAAAGAGAACATTAGTATGAGTTCTCATCTACGAGTATACTACACGTATAACAAAGTGTTACTTACTTTCTTTCCAATAGCTTGTTACACCCCTGGTGTTGCAGTTGTCCATGGGCAGCGGTGATCACTTATCATCAGGTGACCCGCTTCCTCGTTTGCCGTCCTATGACATAAAAAAAGCTTTCTATATGCTATAAATATTTTACCGAAAATCTCTTCGATTCATCCAAATGCGACCTGAAATAATGAATGCTGCTATACGTCCACGTCCATCGCAGCCCGGTGGACATATTCGCCTCCAGAACCCTACATTTCACCGCCGCTTTTGCCGGAATGGTATTAATAAAACATTCGATGCAGATGTGTCGGCCTTAGGGCTTCCAATATCGAATACCGAGATCGCGTGATCCCGAAATATCAATAAGTATTTGTCACTACGGGATTCAATGGAAACTCCAATCTCTGCGGGATTCTAAGGATGACTGTTTATAACCTTTTATACTCGTAGATCTTGTCTTGTTTTCGATAAATATCTTCTAAAGTCTATCATTCATCTCATATTGGCGCATTCCAAGTTGAATTCTTGGCTGTAGTGCTCCGAATGGAGTCCAGGTCCGCTTAGTTTCTTCTATTCACCACCTTTTTTTGGTATTTAGCTTCGACCTGAAAAGCGTCAAGAAAATAACAATGTTGTTAGGCTTATGAATTAACAATTAAACCGACTTAGAACTTTTCTTCCTGTCAAAACAAAGATCTTACTTGTTCAGTCCTTAATTTTTCCTCTCTTTGACTATGCTGATGTGTGTTATCCTGACCTAAATGTAGATCTTGTTAATAAACTCGATCGAATTCTTAATAATTGTATTCGTTTTATCTTCTGTCTTCGTAAATATGATCATGTGTCCTCTTATCGTTCATAGCTTAATTGGCTTCCTATCCCAACGCAGGGAACTTCGGTTACTGTGTACCCTTTTCTCTATTCTTACTAATTCTGTCTTTCCTGACTATTTAAAATGTAAATTCAATTATCTTTCAGACACATGATCGACAACTACGTTCCAATGAGACACGTCAAATCTTTATCCCTCTTTTCCGGACAAATTTTATGTCTAACTCCTCTTCTCTCCAAGCTTCAAGGCTCTGGAATGCTTTACCCGTTGACATCCGAGAAATTTCTACCAAATTCTCTTTTAAAAGGAAAGTTAACGCTCATCTTTTGAACTCCCTTCCTCCGTAAAGTCATCATCATTCAGTTCTCAAAATTGATTATATATGTAATTATATATATAGGTATAATATAATGGTACGTATTGTATAAGTAGATATTTATTCTGATATATATTATATAGTATGTAGTAATGTAATGTTTTATGTATATGTTCTTAATATGTTATATGAAGTTTTTATTAAATCAGTAGTCGTAATTGATTTATTTTGCTTTTTGCGCCTAACAAATTACTTTTCTGTTTATCCTTATGGTTGACTGGGAGAAAATGCTCTTAGCATTAAGTCCGCTATTTGTTAAAAGTATGTTTTACTTTAGAACAGTAAAGAGTATTAAATAAATAAAAAAATAAACAATATGAGGATATCAGTTTTCTAAGCAATAATTGTAACATTTGTTACTATTGATACGAATAAATATGTTTTCTAAATTATTTTAAAGATTATAAGTGATGGATCCCGTTTAACCGGGATTCCGCTCGACATGCGGGATTGGAAGTCCTATCAGCCTGTTTCGTATTGATCGATACGGTATCGCTCCGAACGATAATTGAAACAACCCAGTAGAAATAGACTTTGGAAGAAATGCATCTTGTATGTTTTAGTTTCGTTGCATATACAAGTTAGAAAGGCGAGAGTGCAACTCTATTAGGAGTCCAAACTTTTGCTGTGCGAGATTTATTAGTTCGTGTTCACGAGCCTTGTTAAGATTTTACAAGTGAAGTGATGAACCATTGTAATTATTTTAAGGATGAAGTTTTACGATCTGAGTCAATTTCCTCGAGATTTCTTCTTGAGAAAAATCGATCATAAAATAATATAATATTTAAAATAATAAACGGGAAAGTGCGAGTCGGACTCGTACATGAAGGGTTCCGTACCACCGTACAACGTTTTAAATCGCTGAAGAAACACGTTTCTTGTATGACGACTCCCTTTAATTTTTAACTTTATTTTATTTTTAGTATGTGTTGTTATTGTGGTCATAGTAATACATAATTGGTGAAAATTTCAAGTGTCTAGCTATTACGGTTCAAGAGATAGAGCCCTGTGACAGACGGACAGACGGCAGAGTCACAGTAATAGGGTCCCGTTTGCAACCCTAAAAATGAGATTCGAATTTTTCTTCATCATCTTAGCCCGAAGTACGCTTTCCCGCTTTTTCTTCTCCAAATATAATAATATGCATGTCAATGGTCACCCAAGGATGCTATATAAACACCTTTCGTAGTGGAGAAAAAATAGCTGGAACAGCTCAGTGGAACAGTTTAAATGATTTGGCTATAATTTTACGACTGGCCGCCTGCCTCACAACATCTTTGGTAATGCATTTGTGCGAAAAAAATTTTAATAATTTGATATGCAATTTTTACCCGCAGCGTTGCCAGCGCACGCAGTGTAAAGCTTACATTATTTGGGATAAAAATTATCCTACCGGGTATTACTTTAATAAAACTTACTACAACACAAAAATATAGGTATGCAAAAAGTTATTCTATAAATAGATGTATAACTTACATACGTGTACGTACTTACGTAGATATAAAACTCGTAAAGTCAAATTTGATTCCATTCCATCTTAAAAGGTCATATGCCTAAAAGGTCGCATCACGTTTCTACGAATATCCGAAATATATCAAACTGCCTAATAGAACTTAATAAATGCATCCAGTTCGTTTGCGAACGTGTTTTAGTTCCATTACATATACCTACAAATAGAAAAGTTTTAGTTAAGTGCAACTTTATTAGAAGTTAGAAACGTGGTGGAAAGTTTTGTTGTGCAAGTTTTATACGTTCCTTCGGAGATACAAAATCGCGTATCTTCACTAAGATAGCTCGAATTTAGAAGAAATTGATTAGTTGTTTCAAGACGATACACGGAGCCCAGTGCTGCCCCCATTTGAAATAAATTATTTGAAAGGAAACGGAGATATCATTTAAAATTTTGATCTAGTAAAACCTAGATAACCCTTCAAACTATTTTATGAACCACTGTTTACAGTTTAAAGTGAGAACGTTAAGCTTTAGTTTGCATTTATGCCAAAAGTGGCCGTTTTTCGACACTAAATATTGTGTTATTTATTAGGTATCTACAAAGGTATTCCAACTTGAATGATCGAAAGTATGTATTCTTTTTTTACCCGACTACGACAAAGTCAACAGGAAGGGTAATGATTTTGCAGTCTATGTATGTAAGTATATACGGATATTTATGTCTGTTCCACGGTAGCATACGATCTGCTTATCCAATTTTCACAAATGAGATGTCAATATATTTGTCATTATCGTCCGACATAAGCTACAATCTGTTTGTATAAAATAAATACTTATGATAAATGTTACATACAAAAAAGGGAGTGTCTTAAACAAAAGTTTTTGCTTCGATATCGAGTGGGGTATCAAATGAAAGGTCTTAATAAGCATATTTCAAAAATATACATATACATTTTTACCCGATTTGAATGTCTGCATACTCGTAACATGCATTAAAGCCATATATTAATTTTTCGAGATCCAGTGCTGCCCATATTTGAAATAAACTAAATGAAAGGAAACGGAGATATCATTTAAAATTTTGTTTTTGTGAAGCCCTAGATAATCATTTAAGACGATGCACGGAGTCCAGTGCTGCCCCCATTTAAAATAAATTATTTGAAACGAAACGGAGATATAATTTAAAATTTTGGTCTAATAAAACCTAGATAACCCTTCAAATTTGCGGAAAACGGCCACTTTTGGCAAAAATGCAAACTAAAGCTTAACGTTCTCACTTTAAACTGTAAACAGTGGTCCATAAAATAGTTTGAAAGGTTATCTAGGTTTTACTAGATCAACATTTTAAATGGTACCGTTTCCTTTCAAATAATTTATTTCAAATGGGGGCAGCACTGGACTCCATGCATCGTCTTAAACTATTTTATAAACTACTGTTTACAGTTTAACGTGAGAACGTCAAGCTTTTAAAATTTTTGCCAAAAGTGGCCGTTTTCCCCAAGGGCTTTACGCACAAAGACAAAAATTCAAATGATATCTCCGTTTCATTTGAAATGATTTATTTCAAATTGGGGCAGCACTGGACCCCGGAAAATGTATGTATCTTTTTAATAGGACAATTCATACTTTTCAGTAAGAATTTTCCATAATCGGGTTTTAGTCAAACGTACGTATATCTTGTTTGTATAATCATGTCTAACTAAACCTCATATCGAGACGTCAGTTTTCTTAACATAACAGGGAACACTGACCATGTATATGGTCCATGACCACACCTGTGTCGATGTAATTTTATGACAGAGAACAGAGCAGTAAAATATGACCACCAAATGGGCAAATATCGGCGTTTATTAAAGTTATTGTCCCCCGTCATCCCGATGAGGACTTTTACGACACATGTCATACATAATTGGTTAGGAGCATTGCGGTTCCCTGGGGCTCTTCACTTCATTCCTGCTGGGCAATTATGACCCTTATACCTTACCATACCATACCATTTGAATTACCTTTAATGCTCTTATATAATTTTTATTACAAAAAGTTTCTGTCGGTTAGGAAAAGTTCGTTTATCTGGAAAATATTACCATTGTTCTGTTATACTTAAAACTTTTGGCTATTGTCGTGAAGTTCTTTTATGTACTTCAAATCTTTACGAAGTAATAAAAGCTCGTAAAACACTATTAATGTTAAAATTGAAAATAAGTTTATTACGTGTCGTACTAGTATTAACTTAATTTATTTTTACCAATTAATTTATCACACGCGACACCCACTTAGCCGCAAAGTACTTAAATATGACTTATATTACCGAGTAATAAGTTTCAAATTGCGTCACAAGTCGCAGTAAAAAGCAATTCCCACATGAATGATCGGAGTAGAGTGGGGTCAAACGGCAAAGTTGGTAAAAAACCGGCGGCGGCAGCTGGATGGCACATGGCGGCTCGAAGCCGATGGAAAAACATTTAATAAAACGAGAACTACGAACTCATTTCTTTTTTCATATTTTTTTCTAGGTGATATTAGTTGGTGCCTAAGTGTTAAATGATAGGTTCAAATTAAATGTGTTTTTATTTTCACTAAATTGGTACACTATATTTTAACATTTTTAACAATAGTGTCCCACTATTGTTGTAAATGTTCTGGAAAGTGATTCTAGAATCTTATATGTGGTTAGTGTATTGATTAATCATTACTTGTATCTGTCTTTTACGGTAATAAAAGCGTTAATTTTCTTTTATTAAATGCAGTACCATTTAATAAAAGAAAATTAACGCTTTTTATTGGGAATGTTCATTGAACATTATTGAGAATGATACTTATTGGAAACATACTTAAGACCCATTATGATCCTTCTTAATGCTGTTATGAGATAAAAATGTCGTTATTCCTAAATAACTATTTCTTTCTACATGTCACACCACATGTATTTTTCGAACATATTACGTATTTTTTACAATATTTTTATTTCTTTTTATATCAAAGTCACATGTTTTTCTTAAAATGTTAACACATTGCTGGACACTCAGCCAGACACAATAGAAAGAACAATTGATTTACGTCTAAAGACGTAGTGTGTCCCATAATGTGTTAAATTTTATAAATTAAACCTCAGTATATCTACGCGCTGGTTCATAGTAAGTAAAGAAATAAAATAAAGTAAATTTAGGAACCAACTATTTGTTTTGTCAGCTTAAGTCATCATCATCATCACATTTATTATAACTATCATGATAAATAAACCTCTTTTTAGTAGTAATCTCTTATCGAATCCTTCAATTATCCTAAAATAGTCCTAACGTTGAGATAGACGAAAATGGCTTCGAATAAAAACAAATGTTCCTACGTGAATACTAAACTAGGGCACAATGTTGCCATAATCGGTCATTACTCTGCCTTAATACTGTTAATGTGTCATTTGATACCAATCTCTAGCCATCCTTGTAAAGATGGCGGGAAAAATAAAACCAATTCGGCCATTTTGTCTCGCTATTTAGGTTTACCATTTTATCTCATCTCCTCTTTAGGAATGGAAACGTTTGCGTCATAATTATGTATATTATGTATTTTATTCGATTATAGGTACTTGATGTATAAAATGAAAATCTTATCTAATGGAAACTTTAGACTTTAGTTTTTGCATTGCTAATTACCTAATTTCCCATCATTTTTTTTCTATATAAACGAGGTTGCCTGGAAGAAATTGCTTAGCGATAAGGCCGCCTTTTGCGCATTTCCTAATTTTTAAGATAATTATGTTCTGTTTTTTACTTTTGTGCAATAAAGGGTATTGTATTGTATAATCTTAGATTTTGGTTTTCAGTACATATTTACCTTTTACTTAAAGGTGTAAGCGTTTATATGGTTGTTTTTAGTGTGTGTAAGTGGCCAAGACAGGTGTCAGATTTTACAATCTGCCTACAGGCATCAGACATAGCTTGACGACTGCCATACAATGATGACAACACTAAACGTGCCTTCCGAAGCACGGAGGAGCTCGAGAAATTTGTATGCCACTTGTGGTCACATATCTAAGTGCGGACCATGCCCACTGTCGCTTAAGTTGTGAAAGCACTAGTAATGCGTACTAGTCGAGCCACCGAGCTCTTCAAATATGTTTCACACACAGTTTCCTCCTCAGTAAGGTTCAAGTGAGATGAAAAATAGATTTCCATCGATAAAACTTGGCACCGATTTTCCGTGTTTTACAAACAAAATTGTTTTGATAAATTGAGGTAGCAAGGGAAGGAAGTGATGAAAAACTTGGGGAATTGTTTAAAACACCCTTTATAATTTGGATATCGTGTTTCCCGGTCGACGGTTCCCTAGAAATATGGCATAGATAAATTGTGAAGTTTACAGAAAAAAGTTTTGTAAACAACTTTCGCAAACGGTCGGAGGTTTTCGGACGGAATCGGTAATTAGGTACAAGTTCAGTTAAACTTTTGTTTGCCTTTGGGAAAAATTCTCAAGTTCCTTTAGTTTACAGGCCGATTTTCGACTTGTTCCACTTTACCCGAATTTACTATTTCTCTTTCTCTTATTCGTGGAAACTACATTATATAGGTAGCTTTATTTATCTTTTGGTAAAGATAATTTTATTTGTTTGAATTTTGACATAAGTACATGGGATTACGGCTGAGATAAACCACAGAGAACCCTGGTATGATTATACCTACTTACTTCTTACTTAAATAAGACATAAGTCATCTTAGCTTCGTACATCGTAGGTATTCGTCTTACACCATTTTCCAGACTAAAGAAAAGAAGTAATTCAAATGAAGAATGTATATTCTTCATTTGAATTATTTCTTTTCTTATGTACCAGTAACATAATCGTATTAATTATAAACTTTTTCGACAAACGGCACGTACTATATACTTACCTAGTCATCATCATCATCCGAGCGCATTCCCGGTTGCATCCTCAGCAGTAATGCTTCAGAGACTGGGGTCCGCTACCTAACCTAGGTGATTTGACGGTAACTGGTTTTTACACAGAGCGACTGCCGTGTGACCTCTGCAATCCAAAGGTTAGACCATAACCAATCCTAGGTCAGGTTTTCACAACGTTGCGTGCCTTTCGAAGCACGGAATCATCTTTCTTTTCGGATAATCAGGTGATTCAAGCCTGCAATATCCTAACCAGACTGGAGACTACTTTTTACAAAGTACCTATGCTTTCCAGTGAGATTTGAACCCACGACTGTGATCTGGAATCACAAGGCAAACACCTTGACAATTGACATGCATATTATCTTTAAGGAAGAAAAACCGGAATGAACACCTTGGTTTCGAAGCGGTAAAGCTAAGGATGCGGTCGGGAACGGGCTAGGGAGTGGAGGAGGTAATCTAAGGGCAATAAGGGCTATTTCGCAATATACTCGTATGCAGTCTAATGTAGTCGCAATTGGCATGTTAGCAGACAAACAATGCGGCAATCAAGCGGCGGATGACCGTAATTAAGATCTGCCTTCAGTTATTTGAGGAAATGCGATGACACACACAAGTCACACTATTGAGTATGTAATCAGACTATTAACGATACAGTTCTGGTTATACGACTTACCGCCTGCTTGAGTTCTCCTTTCGAATGCATTTCTGCAAAAAGTTTTACATCCTCCTTGGTAATGCAGTCGCTGCACGATATTTGTTTACTACTACTACTTCTACTTTAGTCGACTCTTGAGATCGACTAGAAGAGAGACAGAGTGGTCCTATTCTAGGCCGGAAACTACACAACACTTAGACTGCGCATAAGTTCCGTTTTCAAATAGCGCAGCGTGAAACGGAACCGGATTCTGCATGACAAACAACAAAGAGCTAGGTAATGTACCTACTCTGATAAACAAATTAAGGTTTCTTTGATATTTGTGCGCTAAAAATATGAGTGGTCAAGATCACTGCAAATCACAAAGTACCTACATTATATTATATACTGACAAACCCTTCGCGTACGAGGGATTAAAAAATGTGTCTTTTTGGAAACGCTCGCGCAAATTATTCGTTGTTACTCCCGCTTTCAAAAACGCGTCCCCTGGCCCAACCTGATAAAACAAGACAAAGTATTCCTCTCCCTATTAAAACTAAGATCACATTGATCCAAACGTTGATTTTTCCCATTATTGACTATGCTGATGTGTGTTATCCAGATCTTAATGTGGATCTTCTCAATAAGCTGGACCGCCTTCTTAACAACTGCATCCGTTTTATTTTCTGCTTGCGTAAGTATGATCACATTTCTGCTTTCCGTTCCAAACTCCATTGGCTTCCCATCCGACTGCGCAGGCAACAGAGACTTCTATGTTCTCTTTTCTCTATTCTTAAAAATCCCTTTTCTCCGCAATACTTGAAATGTAAGTTTCAATATCTTGCGGACATGCATGATCGGCAACTTCGCTCCAGTAACACGCTCAAGCTTCAAATTCCCTTTTATCGATCTAGCTTCATGTCCAATTCCTTTACTTTTCAAGCTATACGGCTTTGGAATGCATTGCCCGAGGACATCAGACAAATATCTAGTAGACATTTATACAAGAAAAAAGTGCATGATTTACTTTTTGAATCTTTCAACAATTAGGAGAATTCATCGTTTCTTTCTGATCTTTGAATATATATATGTATATATGTATGTATATAATATGTTGTATGTATAAATATAGTATATTTATTTTATACGATATTTATGTATGATCATTTAAAAGTACTTATTATTTCTGGATTGTTTCTATCTATTTTAGACGCCAACTATTCTATCTGTTTCTCTTCTCCTAAAGGTTGACAGGGAGAGAATGCTTTAGCATTAAGTCTACCTATTGTAGCTTTTTTCTCAATAAAATTAAATAAATAAATAAATAAAACAAAGCCTAATAAATCTGTACTACCTATACTATACAAATACTATAGGATTTCACTTGTATAAGTACGAGTATATACATACCCGTGCAGAACCGGGGCAAGTCACAAGTTAGCAATAAGAAGTTTGCTAAAAATAAACAACAGACCCATAAAACAAACCACTTGAAAGCCACACTACAAATGACGTTCAATTTAAATAATAAAATCTCAATGCAGCATGTGTTCAGTTCAGTGAACCTCATGACAGGGTATCATGCACATTCACTCAGCATTGTCTGACCAACACAAACAATGCGGAACAATCAGCAGAGAGATCTGCGGATCTCAAAGCCTACATACATATATGAAAGGATCTTCTTATCCAGGCGTTCTTTAGACCAGAACTTAGCTACGGCGCGTGCCCTGTCACTGGCCACATTTAGATTTTTAGAACAAGGATGATTAGCTTGTTGAAGTGGCAGTGGCCGGGACACATAGCGCGACGAACCGATGGCCGATGGGGCAAAAAGGTTCTCGAATGGCGACCACGTACTGGAAAGTGAAGCGTAGGACACAAACCCACAAGGTGGTCAGACGACCTGACCAAGGTCGCTGGTAAGCCCTGGATGCAGGCCGCTCTAGATCTGTCATTTTTGAAAACCTTGGGAGAGGCCTATGTCCAGCAGTGGACGCTATGCGGCTGAAATAATGATGATGATGAATGATAGAACAAGGAATCTGGCAGTTGGGATTGGGACATGACAAAACGTGGTCCATGGATTGAGTGACCCCACAGTCACACAAACTGTGTCAGAATAACCCCACTTAGCTCTGCTTTCTTGGAATCTCCCTGTGCCAGACCGAAATCTGTTCAAAGATTGTTTCTTTGCTTGTCTAGAATCCTAAATTTCATAAAAGCAGCTCAACAATTAACGTTTAAAAACTTACTGACTTTTTCCAGATGGCCTAAAAATTTGACATTTGGCATCAAGGTAGACTTTAAGGCGTATATGGTGGAGGTTTTATTATGTAATACCAGTGCAAAATCCAGGCGGGCTCCAAGTAAGCAATGACAATAAATCTCTTGAAAGTGAAAGCCACACTAGAAGTGACATCCAATTTAAATAATAAAATCTCAATGGAGCATGTGCGCAGTTCGATGAACCTCATGACAGGGTATCATGCACATGCACTCAGCATTGTCTGTACAACACAAACAATGCGGGCAATCAGCGGCGGAGATCTGCGGATCTCAAAGCGCATCCGTCACGGTATTTTTAAACCATAGATATACGAGTAAAGGTACAAGATACACATAGCGTAATGAAAAATGTGACTAGAAATGTTTTTTTGTGACTTTAAAAGAGTTGTATTTGTACCTACTACACGAACAATAATGCAGCACGATACCATCTATCCAAGATAACTCATAAATTAACACTTTACAATTTGAAAAATCCAAAATTTTCGTGTGATCGTCACACGAAAATTTTGGATTTTTCAAATTTGTCTTCGCCTATATAAGACTTGCCACATGTCACTTTGATCGCTATGTCTTTTACTTTTGTGAGAGTGACCGTTATCGTATTGTTTGTCGCACTCGGCTATAGTGGTCTTCTTACAAAGTAAAGTTGATCTATGTTTTTAACAGTGATCTAGTAATGAACCATAAAACAAGTTAACCCTTCACTTTTCGATAAATTAAAAACAATATATTTTTTTTTATTAAATTGGTTGGATCAGTGCATATGTTCCTGTTACAGGTAGGTATGTAAAATATTATGTAGTTCAGCAAAATATAAGTATTACTAGGTACTGCTGGATTTGTATTTTTGTTCATTGTTTTATTATTTGTCTTATAAGTATTTATTCCATTTCGTGTTGCAATACTTTTTATTTTTTAACTCGTCTTAAAGTGTATATTAAAAAAAAGAACTAAAAAACTAAAACTCGTCAAGCTATGTTTAATTTTATTATATACTCATCACTTTAATATTTAAGAACGTCATGATGTCTATGTAAATGTAAAAGGTTTTTATACAATTATGTGAGGTAAAGGTATAGAAACTATCTCGTCACGTTTTCCGTCATACATAGAGCATGAGTAGATACCGCTTACTGTATGGAGGCTTATATTATGGAGAAAGTGGCTTGTATACGTGATCGGCCGATATGCCTTGGCATTATAGGATAACAGGTTGAAACGAGCTGGTATTACTCCTACATTATCTTGCGGTCTATACTTAAACGTAAACTTTTACTTCCTATTACTTATACTAAGATGTAGCGTTATGGCATTACAACCATTTTTATAGATAACTAGTGGTCCACCCCGGCGGTAAATTAGGTTAACATATAAGTAACTAATAAATAAACCTGCCCGGAGGAAAAGAAATATGTTAATGAAAAATGCTTTCAAGTCGGCCCAGTTGTATCTGAGTTTGTCGAGTACAGACAGATAGTTTGATGTACGCGTCGAGGGACATAAATTAAAACAACATTGACAAACTAAAATACAGACTAACAATGCACGTGATGAAAAATGCTATCGTCACTTATGAACATTTGCAACACAATTGGCGAAGATCGCGAAGATATATATCACGTAGTAGTATTTGCTTGGAGATGAGCAAATACTACTACGTGATATATATCTTCGCCAATTGTGTACCGATTTTGATGATATTTTTTTTTATTTAAAAGCCAACTAACAAGTTGTTTCAGTATTAATTTGTTAAAGTCTTGATAAAGGAATTTGGAAAAATGGAAGAAACTTCTCAAAGAAAATAGACTGATGGATTTCTTGTTAAAAAAAAAAGTTAACTAAAAGTACACAAGTACGCTAGTGGTTTATTTGTGGCCGATTTATGTTAAAACAAGCTAGCAACACTATAACTCCTACATTATCTCGCGAGCTATCGTAAAATCTAAGATTGCTCTTTTATTTCCTTGATTGGTTCTCAGGAACTCTCAATGAAGGCATAAAATCTTGTAAAATGTTAGTGTTATTACTTGAACATAAACGCTTTTCTAAAGGAAAGTTGCCATTTAATTATTATTTTATTTTCAATATAAATTGCACATAGAAGTATGCTATAAAGTACAGTGCACTGCACTTTACCGTCAAGTGCCACTAAGCTCATCAGAAATAAGAAGTTTGAAATAAGTTGATTGTTTTTTTGCACAACGTATTAATATTGCCATTTAAAACGGAAATGCGGCCAGGGTACATGGCATGGTGCCACATGGACACGATTTTTTAGATCAAATTTGTAGTAGGAACTTAACTTTTCTGTATCTGTAAATATGTAAATTATTTTATATTCCTTTTTTAAATAAACTTGATTTTTAAGCAAATAAAAAGAATAACATATATTCTTGTAAGTATAAAAAAGATCAGCTAGATAGCTGAATTACTCTACCTATCATTTCAGACATTTTTTGAACTAAAATATCCAAGTCCATTTACAGACGAACGAATGCGATATCTAAATCATACAGTATATCTAATGGTGGCTCCTCAATATCCCAAAGATATCGCTCACAAAAGACTTAGAAACGTTTTCGTGGAAAAACGCAGCGTCATCGTAAAAAGTACAATGGCTGGAGGGCCCACAATACGTCCCTCTGAGTAGTGAACTGATCACTGCGAAAATAACAAATGAATTGAGAAAAGCCCATCCATCGTAAAATGAACTCCCTTTATTAAGAAGAACATTTGAAATATTCGTATTCCAGTGGTTGTTACATGTTGTATGGGTGGGATAAGAATTTATGCTAGAAGTGCATTTATAGATTATTTACACGTTATGTCTATACAGGGTCTACCAATAAGGCTTAATTCAGTCCAAATTCAAATTATCTTTATTATCATAGGATATTTATAATATCTTTCAATAATAGGCACTTTGTTTTGTTTTGCACAAATGTGGACGTCAAATCGTTACTACAGCTAAGTTTAGTGCCGCTTCCTAGGCGCTAGTGCAGAAGAAGCGGCAACAAACTGCACTGCAGCATTTTCTCCAAATATGTCAACTAACAACCTTACAACTTAAGTCCATGATACTTAACTACTTTCCCCAAGGAACATGCATCGAATTCGGTAAAAAATACTGGATAAAAAATAAATTATTTGGTACTGCTAATAGAATAAAACGTCCAAAATAATGCCACTTGTAATTGATCACATCCACTTTGAACGTAATTTTAGATTTATTAATGCAGAAAAACGAATATTAAGAGCACTATTTAACTCCAAGGAACTATGACGACATAGTCCGATATTTCATACAAATCCCATAGAAAATGTTTGTTTTTGACGTTTATAAAAAAGTATCTGATTTGACTTGTTGTTAACGTATTATGAAAATTTGTTTTGGGCTCCCATACAAGTCGACCGATCAGCTGTTCCAAGTTTCTATGTAAAGCAAACATATTCTTCCATATTTCGATATGTTCTGTTCCTTGGGGGAAGTTGTTCAGTATCATGGACTGAACGAAACTCTTAAAATAGCATACCTATTAATGTATATTGCCTCTTTTTAGTCATTACAAATAAAAGGATAGGATTGTACAATACTACATTGGGTATGGGCATACATTGGGTATTAGGTATACATTGGGCATCTACAACACATTGGGTCTTGAGGCCTGTAAAGACAATTGTTTGAAATATATAAATACAATACAATACATTAATTACGTTTTTAGGTAGTATTACATATTTTTTTAAAGGCACTGTCTATTGATTAGTTTTCGCGTTTTTTTGCATGCTTATTACTCGACTTTAATGTGATTTTTGTGGCTGAAGAATAAATTACTGTAGCACACATTAAAAGGTTCCATAAATAACTCATACTTGGCTACACCGGGCGGGTCTTAATTTCTCAACAAACCGCAGTTCACTTCACCACTAATTCCATTCAATCTATTTAGAGCAACGACACAAAACCGACAGAGATCAAAATTAAGTAGGCGCTACACTTTCGCTACATTTTCGCTTTCAAATCGACCAGTGGGGCATTCAGAAATTTAATTTCCGTTGACAGATCGAACCATTTCGCCTCGATGTGGTGATCGTGGCCGTAATTGGGTCAACCCTGCGGACAATAGGCTCGGAAAATGTTATTATTAGTGGTACTCGCCTTGTCTTCTTCACAGTGCCGGTTCTAGTGCTATTAGCGTCCCTGCGCAATATTTCGTATTTTACCCCTCTAACTGTTCTCTTTTTTTTATGCTGGGAGAAAAGAAAAAACTAAGAATGTACCAGCTGCTTCTCTTCCCGTGCAGATTGTAAAAGCCTATCGAATAATGGGTGAAAATCTGAATCATGTTAATATGTGATGCGGCTCGCAACACTATCTTGATTCCTTTTTTCCATCTTGACGCCCACTATCACGCTATACGTGGCCTTTGGATCTTACGGCCCGGGGCTCTGTCTGCCCTATTAGGAATAAAGACGTGATAATGTTTCTGCATCTGTTATCTGAGCCAATTAGAGCATTTAGAGGTAACCTGCAAGAAAAGTTAGAGATTGAGGTAGTCAATCATCAAAAATCAGTCATCAAAAAATATTGTATCGTTCGTTAGAGATCTTCAATACAGGACAAGATGTCTGTTTGTCTACTTGGTTGTACAAAAAGTGTAGGAATAAATTACCACTTAGGCTTGAAACTACGTCAAGCGGACGCCCCGGACGGGTGCAGTCCGTCTCTGTCACAAACCCAACGTGAGACAGAGACACGTGATGTGCGACGATTTCAGCTATCTCTATCACACGTAGGGTTTGTGACAGAGACGGATTGAACCCGTCCGAGGCGTCCGCTTGAAGTAGTTTCAAGCCTTACAGCTGCTGTATTTAAATGTTCTTTTCGATGTACATTGTTAAACATTTGTCAATTTATCCGTTCAGAGAAGTTAAACGCGCTGTCAAGTAGGCAAAACTTCCTGTTAGAGGCAAAATATGTCCAATACCCCTTATTTCTCAGTGCCCTGGGCAGTAGTCCAACGTACCATCCCCTAGTGACACTCCAGTTCATTCACTTTCACTCACAACAATTATCAATCATTTCGAACTTCAAACTTTTTCGCTATCCCGACAAAAGCTCCGGACAGCAAAATGAGATCGTAAAAATGCATTATAGATAGCATCAAGTTTTTGTTTTAATCAAAGTTAAACGTAGAACTAGTGCTGTTATTGTAGAGAATGAAATTGCATTCTATTGTAGACTAGACGTAATGCTATGACGAATTACGTCTCGAATAACTCTCTTTGTCTCTGGTAATAATAGTACGTTTAAAGCCGTCAAAGCTATGCAAGTTAATTAAATTGGTATAATAATACTGAATTACTATATTATTGCGTTGTTCGAGAAAGTCTTTGTTATTGTTGGCCCGAAGGTAAATGAGCTAAAGAAGCTGAAAACATAACAGCTTTCGCAAAAACAGAAACCTGAGTGGTTTTGCTTTTGGGTACCATCATCATCATTCGAGTGTATTCCCGGTTGTATCATCAGCGGGAAAGCTTCAGAGCCCGAGGTCCGCTAACTAACCTAGATAATTTGACGAGGTTACTCGGTTTTACACAAAGCGACTGCCGTCTGGCCTCCGCAACCCAAAGGGTTCAGCAATCTTACATGGGATAGGTTTTAAACAAACGCTAGATGGCGTTCGAGACCCACAGATTTACGTGCCTCTAAAGCACGGGGCCTAGTCATAGTTCTTTTCGGATAATCAGGTGATTCAAGCCTGTAATAGCCTAAGACCAGACTGAAGACAGCTTTTCACAAAGTATGCTTCCCAGTGGGATTTGAACCCATGACGTTTGGATCACCAGTCCACTAGTCTTTAGGCAGCTTTTTGGTACCAATTGAGTGAAAATCTCTTTTAGTTGGTACTTTTGTGTGTTTTGATTGGTTACATAACAATTTTAATGATAAATCGTACTTAACGCTTACATTTAAGCGGCAACAAACTGCACCAAAGCATTTTCTCCAACTATAAAATACTTACATGTAATGAAATAAAAGATTACTAAGGCCCTTGTTCTTAAGGAGCGTATACATACATACAAACTTTTTCTATGGGAAGTAAATATTTTAATTGCTAAGTTTACATAAGTAAGCAAAATATAGCGAAAGTTGATCAATTTTGTAAGCTCAATAGACATAGCATGGCGTGTAAACCTATTGATACAGTTACTGTTATACCTATAATTAAAGCCGACATAGTACCTATAACCAAGCCATACAGACCACCCGATTACCTTGTCAAATCCCTCTAATTGACTGTCTACCCCGCCAATTCGCGTTTACCTATTTGTAAACCAACTAAATGGTTCAGACGCATAAAGCCGGATACGCAAAAAGTCCAATTCGCTAAATGTCCTATTTGTAAAATGTCTATTTTGCAGAATGTTCGAGACTCCGAATACCCATTTTCCACAATGCATTATACAGCTTATCTACTAATAACGTAAACGTAAACATTAATTATTAAAACTGTGATTTCTTTTACTTCCGTTTCTTCTCTTTCGTGAGTAAACTTTGTTTTAGAGTAGACTGAGTAGATAACTTTTCAAGCCAAAAGTGTAGGTTAAAATTCTAATTGTCAGCAATATAATATTCTGATAAAGAAAGACGTCGAAATTTCTCGCAGCATATTTTGCAAATTCATAGAACGTTTCGCAAATCGAAAGTTCTACGAACGGGACGAATTGCGAATAGTAGTGATTTTTGTCATCGGACATTTTGCTGATCGGATATTCTGCATCCAAACCTAACTAAACATGTCAATCAATCCGATCTGTCTCAGCAAATAACGAATAGTAAAGATTAAGTCGCCAGGGTGCGAAGAAAAGAGAATCTAATCAAAGGTTCAATTTACACAAATCGCTCGGAGCACTCAAACGTGTGAAGTAAGAATGTCTTCGTTAATCCAAGCCATAGATTACATTGGCAGGCTAATAAAGAATGGCAGCGGACCTTTCAGGTCAATAGTAGATGAAAGCGTGGCCTCGAGATTAGGTTCAAGCTTCAGTACGGACTCTTTTGTCTAGCCTTTGTGTTAATACAAATAATTTCTTAGATCTGTGTAGTGGATTCTGTGGTAATTGGTCTTATTGCTCGTACAAAAGATTTGCCGATTTTTTCTCATTGTCTCCAAGCCAGTTTTGGACAAAAGTTTTCTTAAAAAAATATATCAAAGGTTTTTAACCGTTCGACGGAAAATTAAATTTTTGCTTTGTATGGAAGTCCATACAAAGCAAAAATTAAATTTTTGCTTTGTATGGACTTTCCGTCGAAGTCTAAGTATATAAATACATTACATTACATATGTTATATTACGTTCATTAACATACGATATCAGTCCAAAATGCAAACTTTTATGAGAGTATAAAAGTTCTCTCCTTTGTTTCATTTTCTTTTATCAAAATAAATTGTTTACGTTTAAAATCACGTTAATAAAATGGTATGATTTCATTTGAATCCTGAGACTGCTGAGTCTGAAATTAAAAGAAGCAATATAAATCCCAAGTACCACTTACGTTAAAGCCTAGTTTCTAATTAGTAGAAAATACCTTGGGACTAATAAAGATTATTTGTCTTTAAATTGGTTTTGGATGTTATGACATAAAACAAATCTCAGTAAGATAAAAAAGTTTAAAATTTCATCGTTAAAAATCTAGTTTGTGTTTTTCTTCAAAAGCCAGTAAAATTTTATAGGTCTGAGTGACACAGTGAACTGTTATATAAACTTTGTATAAATATCATATTTAAATTAATTAAAGGAACAGGCTTGAAGTCAACCTACCTAACGGGCTCCTGGAACATTTACCGACCATGACTTTTATCCATTACATTGTTTTAAAAATTATAAAAGCTGCCGTGATTATTCTATTATTAGGTACGAAAGGAACATTTTAAACATTAAACTTAAATCGGAACATACTCGTATGTACAGAAATAAGAATAAAAAATAAAATTATAGATGCTGTTCAACACTCTCAACACTTGAAGTGGAAATGGGCACGTAATATGGCACGCACAGATGGACGAAGCGAGTCACTACATGGGTACATACATACACAACCGTAGAAGTAGAGGGCGCTCTAGAGGGAGATAGGCAGACGACATACAAAAGATCACCGAAAAAAGCTGGATAAGAAAAGCAGAAAATAGACCAGAGTTGAGACGTTTGGAGGGGGCCTACATCCAGAAAGGGGCCTTAACATATGAAAATTAATTGTAATGTAGGTTGTTAGGGATATAAAAGGCTTAATTATTTATTTATATGGTAGGAAATCAGACTGAAAACGTACAGTTTTACGAGTAGTTTCAAGATGATTTTGATACAATTTATGTTCTTGAATACTATCTTCGGCAGCCAGATTAAATCGGCGGTCGTTAACCACAATTCTTCGCCCAAAACGTATCAGATGTCACCTACGATTGAATTTATTTAAATCCAGACGCATCACATGTAATCCGATCCATATTAATTGGATCACGCGTGAATGCCATTAGTTGCCATTACATGAACGTATTAAAAGTTTGTTGCCAGTGAGTATAAAATATTAGGCATGATTTATTGTGATTTGAAATCTGAAGGTCGAAAGATTCAAACAGTGACTTGAGGTTGTTAATCTATTGCGGGCAGACAGGGCGAACAGCTTGTGCATAATATGTATGTATTGTATAGCTTTTGTATTGTGTTCAATTCATTCAGTCATTGGTGTTATATGATCTGTGTTTGTCTTATTTGGATTGATTTGATTGTTAGGATAGGGTCTTGAACTTGTTTTAATCCTTCGAATTGGAAATCTTAGGTGGATGAGGCAGAATTTGTGTTATATTACATTACAAGCTAATATTTATTTAATATTTGCATTTATGTATTTATGTGTTTATTAAGGATCTCTAATTCAGTTAGAGTTTGAGTACCTACTCTATTTAACGTTGTTTTAGTATTAATAAAGTTTTATTGTTTTAACCTGTATATGGTTTTTAAAATTACACTATACAATACAGTATGGACTACATAATTAATGTATAAGGATGAAAAAAGTTTTTTTTTTCAATGTTTGTACTTCTTACGTATATGTCTTACTGATTCCTATTTAAATCGGACTTTCAAAATCTTGTTTTGAACGATAAAACAAACACTCAAGAACAAGTTTCTCAGTTTTCTAGCAATAACCCTTACAATGTGAAAAGTTAGGCATACAGTACAGTTATTGTGGATTGGGTAAACATTGGCAGACGGGCGCGCTACGCTTGATGTCCCTCCCACAGTGGGGACATACGGGGAAATACTTGGTACGTGGCCGCGGCATTGTCTTCTGATAAAGTTAATTTCCCCATTCTTTTACAAGTTGAACGACTGGGAACTTTTGTATCGAATCAGTCTTGCGATACTGAAGTCTTATAGCTTTGTGTCTGCTTTGTGTCTAGCTATTCATGTTTCGGTACTATTTCTTCTTTTTATTGTGTTTTTTATTTATTTAAAGTATGCTTTCTATACTTCGTTGTTAAAGATTTTGACTTATGAATTCCTTAATTTTGATTTGACTTACCTACCATTTAAATTCTAAAAAGTACTTTACTTCAAACCTTAGAGCATGGCATATGATTCTTCCACTTGATCACTATTCACTATTATACACTTGCATTTTTTCCGATCCAAAAGTATACCGTCCAAATATGTGAGCTTGTAATAGACGACCCACTTGGTATTTGTTTCTTAGAGCACCGTCAAGAATCTTTTGTAGTGGTTGCCCAGTATTTTCTACTTACTTCCTTCGAACTATATCCGTGTTTACGAGCTGGTTTTAAATTTGATATTACCCCATCGTTCTTCAGCTTAATATCACTCCGTATGTCCTCTTGTTCCCATAAACGTTTTAGCAAATATTCTCTACAGTCTGGCGGTTTTGCTCTTTAAATTTTTTTGCGCGATACTGGCTGAATATACGAGTACATAATCGGATCATGAGATTGTATGAAGGGAAATGAGCGTTTATCTACTTACGCTGCTGATTAAAATATTTATGTACCTATAGATTCACTTATACATTTCTACCAATGAAACTGAGAAAAAATGGGTCCTCATGGGGTACCAGCGTTTTACGCATTCATTGCTCGTTTGTGACATCAAATGTAGGAGAAGAAATATATGTTGAGAAAGTAATTAACGTGCCAAGAAAGTGTTTGCCTATGTAAGCGATGATGTGAGTTTCTTTACTACTTTTATAATCATAGTTTATAACAAATCGCTGAACTAGATGGCGACCCAGACATTTGTTCGATAAGAATAAAAATAAAAGAAAATAGAAGCAGTCGATTGAATGCGACCGCAGTTTTCGACAGACGATATCTTTTGGCAAATTGATCGTAGATACAAAAGCGTTTCTTCACGAAAACCTTTCGCCGGCGGCCGGTCCTGTCAAGCCCTGAAACACAATGCCCAACCCAATACCTACAAGGCCCTTACAATTGTTCGACTACCGACGTATTTGAGGCCAGTAACAAATGGTAGCGATCACCGATACCGTTCGGCGAGAAGTAAAGAAATAAAAAGAGTTTAGCCAAAGTTTAATTTCCGCCGGTTTCCGACTGAATTTGGGGAAATATTTTTCTCTGCATAAAGAAAAACTTTTTAATTGAGTCTCAAGAAATGAAGACTTATCGATTGCGTATTGAAAAGACACTCCTGTGGTATCTCTATTTGAATCGGCGTGCCTTTTTGTATGTTTATGGAATGGAGACGGAACGATTTCTTCAGAAAAAGGAGTGTGTAAATATGGGGGAGTGTGGGAGGGAAGTCGGGAGGTCACGTCCGGCCAGGACTGGTTCACGCCTCGATGCCTCCGCCGCTGACGTTGGCATCCTTCCCTCTACGAAGGATATTCTGACGCGTTAATCCTGTTTGTTCATTCTTTGGTAAACTAACCATTTATGGTCTCGTACGCTGAGCTTTTGGGCAAACTTTTGTGCATTGCAGCGTTACATTCGATTATTGTAGTTATATTAATATTCATAAAGTAAATATTTGGGGATTCTGTGAAATGTGTGGATTTTTTTCATTGTTTGCACTTTACTGAAGTTGCGTGTTCAGTACAGTGTGCGATTAGACAATGGAATCTAATACCAAACATTTGATATTTTATCATTTATTCACCTTAAAATATTTTTCAAATTACTATGACATATTATCGTCTTTTATTAAGGTTCCGTACCTTAAAAGGTAAAATTGGAACCTTTAAAGGATTAGTTCAGTACCTTTAGATCCTTATAAATCAGTGACTCAAACACGGACGTATAACGTAAATAAATTAATTTCAAATAAGGGGGGTAAATAAGACATAAAAAGAAGCTTTGTGAACCATATCGTGTGACATATCAAAAGAAAAAAATATTTTTTAGATGGGTACTTTTGAAGTTATTAAAGAAAATAGGCAAAAAATGACCTTATCTCAGGAACCCATGAGCCTAAAGTTTTGAAAAAAAAAATACAGATAATAGTTATTTACCTATAGATTACAGGAAAACCTATAAATGTTCCCCTCAAGTAAAGAGGGTTCCCTCTTCACGCGAGTTTAACTCGCACTTATAATATATTCAGAATTTTCCTGAAATAAGTAAATTAATTGGAGATTTAATGGATTAATTTTATGGAAAGCAAAGCAAATTTTTTAAACCTAAATATAGCTCCAAATTTCATGTTTCATTATTATGAATAATGGTCCTAAAGAATTTTAAGGTTAAAGTGACTTTGCTCCCCTGGGATCTTCTCTATTCGACTCCATTTAAAATTAATCATGCCGACCCCTGAATCTGTAAAATATTAAAAGAGGTCAGGCAGCGATAGTAAGTAATTATGAAGTTTAACTATACTGTCTCGGGTTATTTTAAATACATTTTACTTTGAAATTATCGTCTGTAAGGCCGTTTGCTTTTAGATCTTATCTTTAACTAGCTGTGCCCGCGACTTCGTTCGCGTGGTTGTCGGAACGTAATGTTATATAGCCTAAAGCCTTCCTGTATAAATGGACTACCCAACAAAAAAAGAATTTTTCAAATCGGACCATTAGTTCCTGAGATTAGCGCGTTTAAACAAACAAACAAACAAACTCTTCCGCTTTATAATATTTGTATCTTATCTTTAATGTTTATGTTTTATCTTCTATTAATATTGACACTAACGTTGACTTTTAAAAAGATGTAAAATTGATTAATTATAAGGTGAAATTGTAATTTATTTAATAAACTAGAATAAGAGATAAGAAACCTTATACTTTTATATAAAATATAAGGTTTGATAAAGAATGTATATACCTACTTACATGTATTGCAAAAGTGTTACAGTGCACTTCGGTGCTCCAAGTTATACCGGCTGTAAAAAAGTTAAACTTAAACCTATCTTGGGCATTATTACGAAAGAGCAGAGATAAAATTTGAATAAAACTAGTAAAGTGTCTTATGAATGTTTTAACTTTATGTTTAAATAAAAGAACACTAAAACATTTTAAAATAATTTTATGGCTTTAGTAAATAAAATATTCAAGACCGTGTTGCTGACTTTTAACACATTCATCCATTATTGTCCGTCAGCATCATTTGTCTTGGATGTTTATCTATATAACTTAGTAGATATCTATTGTAAAATCTAATATAGTTAAGTTAGTATCCTATAATAAGTTAGAGTTTTTTAGTTTGGGGCTAACTCAATCAGTGTGATTTGTCCTTATCTATTTATATTTATTTATTTACAAAATTCATGTCCACAAAATACGAGTACTAACAAAGAATGTTATGAATAAATATGTTACACATTGTATCATTGCAAAACCGGATATGCATATACAGAATGATTTTGAACTTCTTAACTATATTTAAGGCGAAGGTATAGGCAAATGGCCTTGAAGTGGCGCCCTCATTTGAAATAAATTGTTAACTTGTAAATATGGAGATAATTTCCATATTGCTCTTCGTCATGCACTAGATAGCCCTTTAAATTATTTTATGAACCACCGTTGAAAGTATTTACATTAGTCCGTCTAGCTTTAAAACTTGCCTCCGCCAAAAGTGGCCACGGCAAGTTTTAAAACTAGACGGATCACCAATAATAGTTTTTACGGCAGTTCATAAAATAATTTAAAGGGCTATCTAGTGCATGACGAAGAGCAATATTGAAATTATCACCATATTTACGAGTTAACAATTTATTTCACACTTCAAGGCCATTTGCCTATATCTTCACCTTAAGGAAAGAAGTCTTTAAGCGAAATAAAAATGACATTTAAATCGATATCTGTATATTCCCTTTTTTCGATCAAAATATTTTAAAGTTTCACCGAAAATACTGAATTGCACACTAATTATGCACAGTTGCACACTAAATAAATCAAATTTAGTATACTGTTTAATGGTACCTATTTGCAGAAATATTTTACTGAACGAATAACTGTTACGCAAATCAAAATTACTGATTGCACAACAAAATATTTAACTGAAAATATTACTAAACAAACTGAAATTTATATTTGTGGCGTAGTAAAATGGATAGAACTGTCCTAGCACTCGCCAGCCGCTGCCGTGGCACGCTCGCTTCGCTCGCTCGGCTCGTGCGTGTATTGGTCGCAGTTCTAACATAACCTAACCTATAGGTTTGCGCTAACCTAAATTTGATGTGCAGTCAGTATTTATGATGAGATTGTTGATTTATTTGATGTAAAAAAGTATATAAATGGTGAGATTAAATTGATTGGGTGATTATTTGTTTGATGTGCAATTAATAATATCCCAATAAAAAATTCATATTCTTTCTGTCACACGTACGAGTATCTTGTCTCATATAAAAACCAAAGATATCAGCCGACAAGTGCACACTAAAATCTCCCATTTAAATGTCACCGCTCGCGTCACCATGGCCGGACATAGTAAAGACAGTAGGTTAGCTATTTATCATTTAAATTTTAAATTAAAAAAAAAGTTCCTTCTTAATTGTTTTGTTATTCAATAATCATTCTGATTCCAAGATTTCAATATATCTAGCTAGGGGGTGTAAAATCAAATGTTGCTGAAACTTGGCCGTGCGCTTAGACTGTAGTGTAAACATCAGTCTACTATCCTTTGCCTAGTAACGTTCTAAACTCTAACCCAAATCATCAGTAACCCAGCAAGCCGGCTGAGATAAAATTTGAATAATGCCAGTCTTTATCGCGTAATTCATTATTATTGTTAGGATAGGAGCTCGCATCGCCCGGATATCGAGGTTATTGTTTGAATACTGATTACAGATAACAGACGCCTTTGTTTTTTGTCTTCAGGAAGAGATAGATGATAATTCCTAATTTATTTCCTGGAGATATGAGAAGGGAGGGAATGAGGATGAAAAAATAGTAACTCATATTTCTGTGTCGAATTTTTCATTCAAGCTTCCTTGTCCTAGCAAATACACAGAATGAAGTAAAAAAGAAGACTGATTTTGTAACAACTTACGGGTCAATCAATCTTATTGTGACGCAATTTCAAGATTATCGGTTAGATATACCATAATATACAAATATGTCCTCCTGATTTATTGTTTAGTAGTTATAACTAATAATATATGGCAAGAAACATTGTTATCATATAAGTAGACTATTAAAACGATAAGTTTCGGAATCGACTTTCTGCATCCTTTTTTACTACCTAATTATAATGAATAATTACGACAAGAAATCATAAAAAATACTACTTGTACCTACATTATATTCTTGAACATCACAAATATCAAGCCAAGCAAATAATAACGGCAGGGCTGTTGCATCTTTATTCAAAAGTACTTTTAGATGGTGCATGCAAATCCGGGCACTTCCTTTCGAGCAAAAAGTCACGCGTCGGTAGTAAAAGCGGGTAGACATCGCGTGGGGGCGCAGGGGGACTCTTGTAATTATAACGCTTCGTTTTGCTGTCGTCCTGGTACTCCAGATCATCGGCACTTATGGCGCTTTCATCTTTTCGTACTTTTTCTCAAGGTTTTCCTGTGTCTCGTATTTATAAGTGTCCTTTCTAAGGTAGGTACAGTGTTTAAAAATCTTTGAGTTTGTAATTTTATTTAAGCTTCAGATGCCTTATAAAAAGAATATATACTACAAAGACTTTGGGAAAAAAGGAGTTGGGAAAACAGTCAACCGGCCGGCGGCCTACTCTGTTGAGTTCATTTAGCAAGCTCTTTTGCAAGACAATTTATCAAACATTAGCAGGACCAACCTATTTACGCAAATCAAGTCCTCGACATAAAAGAACAACGCACCGATCATTACTTTCATTGGATTCTTGATATTATTAACTAATAGAAGTACATCTCAAACTGAACTTAACGGTTCATCCTGCCACTGAATGTGACTCTTTGTCTGTTCGTCTTTATGACCAAGTAAATCCAAGCGTCGTGAGGGCAATTGAAAAAATCACTGAAGTAACAAATCCTCTTTACACCGTTTCTCAATCCAACTATGCAACGCTGGATATACCTACCTAAGATTTATGAAGTATAGAAAATCCCTTTTGAATTCCAACAATGGGCTGACTTTAACAAAATGGTTCACCTGAGTCAAACAAAATGGCTGTCACGGAGGCACGTGCGTTTAGGGAATTTCTAGCTAATATTAAACGAGGAATAAAATTACGAGTAATAACATGACTTTTACAGTTAAATCAGAAGATTATCAATAACTCTCAAAGTCAATGCAAATGTATTCAGTAACTTTACTGAAATCAATGAGCTTATGCAGAAAATGAGTTTTGATTTCTAATACAATAGTAACAGTTGCACAACTAATTGATTTTATATTCACTGTCACGTCTTTTTCTCTAACGACGTAGGCACTCTTGTCTTGATGGTGGGTGTGATTCATGATTCTTGCCCATTCCCTCGATTGGGTTTTACGATCTACGCGGGAAAAGTAGCTGCTAGAACTATTTTCATTTTTTCTTTTCTTCCAAACCCAGCATCTCCCAGTATTGATTTTATATAGAAAATGAAATCATCATGAAACTTATTGGGTGTATAACATGGATGAAAGAACTACACGAAGAAAGGTAGTCTGACGGAAATTGCACAATGAAAGGATCTATTTACACCGTTGCTCACTTATACATTAAAAAATTGTATGGAATTTACATAATACTCGTTCTATAATACTGACTATCTCATAACTAAAGAAATATGAATTGAGTAGGCGTAGACATATCTAACCTAAACATGATGTATTTCACATGTTTGTTATAGACGCAAATCATATCAAACTTCAATACAGACAAATTACCCTAACATGTTTGTTTAATCTAGTAGTTTTGGAATATATCAAGTGATATCATAGATATAGATTGGGTACATACGGTATTGTTTACATGAATTGTGTATCGAATTTGAGCTCGTATGTAGATTGTCTGTCAAAGCGAAACAGTCAAATAATGAGATAGTTATGTTAACGTTGATTGCTTTAAAAGACGTGATGTTGTGTTATTAAAGTATAAATTATCCATCTTTGTATGATATATATTATCCATTTTATATTATTGGTTTTCAATACCTAATGGGTGTGAAAAGTTTCTTCAGAGTTGACAACGCGCGTGGCTTTCGCTAAGTCTCTTGTTTTTATATCGGGTACATCAAATTGTTTTATAAAACGGTAGCGGTCTAGTGGTTTAAGAGTGCAATCTATTACCATCGAAAGGTCCTAAGTTATATTTCTGTCTGGCCCGACTTGTAAGTTTGAGTTTGTAGTACCTATTTAATCTAAGTTTTATACGGTAATTTTCATTAACCTTTACTTGCTTCCGGTAAATAAAAACACCGCAAGGAAACCTGCTACTAGTTCACTAGTATGTAAAAAAAGCGGCAAAGTGCGAGTCGGACTCGCCCATGAAGGGTTTCGTAGTAGCAAGTAACATAAATTTATAGTAAGATATTTGAGTTGATTAAATGAAAGGTAAATTGCGGTTTACGATTTATGACGTATTAAAAAAAACTACGTACTAGATCTCGTTCGAACCAATTTTCGGTGGAAGTTTGCATGGTTAATGTACATCATATATTTTTTTAGTTTTATCATTCTCTCATTTTAGAAGTTATAGGGGTGGGGGGGGGTACACATTTTACCACTTTGGAAGTGTCTCTCGCGCAAACTATTCAGTTTAGAAAAAAATGATATTAGAAACCTCAATATCATTTTTGAAGACCTATCCATAGGTAGATACCCCACACGTACAGGTTTGATGAAAAAAAAAATTGAGTTTCAGTTCTAAATATGGGGAACCCCCAAAATTTATTGTTTTTTTTCTATTTTGTGTAAAAATCTTAATGCGGTTCACAGAATACATCTACTTACCAAGTTTCAACAGTAATAGTTCATATAGTTTCGGAAAAAAGTGGCTGTGACCTACGGACGGACAGACAGACAGACAGACATGACGAATCCATAAGGGTTACGTTTTTTGCCATTTGGCTACGGAACCCTACAAATTACAGTTGTCACAAGATGACAATCATTGAGTTACATTTGCTAGCTTTGGACAGCTCCAAAAATCTGACAACAGTGGTAGCAAAACACACACAAGAAGATTAATAAATTTAAGATGTTATTTTTGGATCTCTTGTCGACTGATGCAACTGTACGTATCTAAAGCCATTTACATTGCGAAACAAGTTTCATGCATGATAAAATTATTTTCATGATACTACGTTCAGTACGTGTGTAAGTATTTTTAATGAAACTAGTTACACACTGTGTAACTAGTGTCGTGAAATCCACAGTATGTCTGTGGTCATGGCTCCAACAACATCGCAGCTTTATTATGCATTGCAAAATGTTGTCATACAGATGTTATTGTATTGCTTCGTTTACACGATGACATTAGTTGCATGACACTAGTTTTATCCAACAATCGCGCGCGACGTGAAACTGTTTCAGTGTCGTAAAATAGATGCATGCATTTTAAAACTTGACGTTTACACGTGAAATTGTTGATAAAACTAGTGTCGTGAAGCAAATTTTATGGCACTAATTTCTTAATGTAAATTTAGCTTAAAATACAACAAAAGTAACAGAAAATGCGTAGCAAAAGTTAAGCTCACGACACAAGATATTGTTTGTACTACTTTCGTAGCAGCCTACGAGAGAGGAAAGTTTCGATTAAAAATAAGAATTGATATCGCTAACGATAAAATTCTCCACGATACGGGACGTCTCCCGCTATCGGCAACTTGACAGTGACTGATAGCCGCTCCAGCCCAGCCCAGACTCCCACTTACCCCCACTCCTCAAGTCGCTAAATTCACTTTGAAAAGAATTTTCGGTTTCCGAGCGACATTGTGTTTTCGTAATATCGAAGTGTGGAAATTATTTGGAGGAATGTGGAAGGCCGGCTGTACATAATAAGTTTTTTTTTGTCAGAGTATTCCTGTCGTCCGCCGGAAGGCTCTGTATATGTGATGTTGTTCTCTAGAACTAGTATATATAGTAGGTATTTAGTAGTATAGTAGATATTATGCGTACATAAGACAGGTCCGAATTCTGATAGAATGCGGGGCGTGGCGTGCGGTGGTCATCAGAAATATTCTGACAGAAAAAGTCTTATCCCTCATCAAATTTTACAAACGTTTGCTAAACCTGTTTTAGTTAAAATATCCTTTGTCTTGTTCGCAATGTCAACAATCAAAAAAAGTGATTGAGGCAAAAAATGTTTTAACTTTTGGTTTAGCAAATATTTGTATTTTTTATGAATAGTGGGTTATAATATACAGCCGGGCTAAAGTCATTGTAACTTGTATATAGCGGAACCGGAAAATATTGTTTTCTTTTCATAGAAATTATATCGCGATTCTTAATTTTTTAAGATGTGTTTATATATACTTTCTTTTCTTTCATAGGTCATATTCCTTTTTGTAACAAAGGTTTTGTATCAATTTTACTAATGTGAAAAATATTATTGATAACATTTAAATGTAATAAGTGAGAGAGGGATCTGCCTATGTAATATGTTTTACGTGTACATCCCACAAATGGAGTTTATCTCTAATTTGTTACTTGCTATATTTAAAGGAGGCTTTATTATAATGCAATGATGCTTGTATGTATTCTGACTGTAACATCTGATCTGTGGTTAAGTGTACTGTACATTATTTCTTGCTATTGTTACAAGAACATGGTCAGCGACCAGAGGGTCATAGTAGATGCTATCTTGTCTTGTTATGGTGCTTAGACCAACTCTTACCATATTTAGTCCATCCTGGTCCGATATCGCGCTGGTTTTACCGTTGCTATTGTCCAATTAACTGTAAAAAGGAACTGAAATGGGATATTGTTTATGAGAATATACTTAATTCTCCCAAAATGAGAGCACAGACTAGTAATAAAATATATATGAGTTATCGGTAGGTATCGTGGGCTCCTTAGAAATATTATTTTAATTATATTTAACAACCAACGCAAAAAGGTGTTATAGCAGGCCTGTGTCACTTACTTACTGTTTAGGTATCGAAAATGTACCTACCTACATTATTACTATGCGTGCAGGCGGCCCCTCCGGGTGGTAAATTCAGTTATACGAATCGTTTGTCCAGAGTAATAAGAATGAAATTGGCTTACAATGGATTTCTAGGTATCTATACGAAAAGGTGCTGAGTTCTGAGGTACGTTTGACGTGTATATAGCAGTCTCGTATCGCACGTAAAAAAAATACGGACAAACATACAACACACTTTCACATGCAATTAAAGTATGAATACTTTAAAGTTTCTCAGAACTTATAACGGTACAAATGAGGTTTCTCAAACTGAGGTAAGTATGACAAAGCGAATAATTTTTCTAAACTTTAGCGGGACCATAGTTTCAAATGTAGAGCTCAAGAATGTGGTTCTATCATTCACAATCAAAACGATAGTTTGCAAGACAGAACCAAAACACACTTACGAGTAGTTTGTTGACTTGTTAGTAACATGGATATGACGTGGAGCTCGAGTGTAGACTTGGAAACAATTAAGTAATTCAGGGAAGCAAAGTAACTATGCAAACTTTGGACGATCGGTACAGTACAGGCAGCTAATGGAAATCTGGGCAGTATATTATTTGTGTCTATGCCTATTGTGCGTCAACTTTAAAGTCTTCATACTCGTACTTTAATTGCGTGTAAAAGTATGTTGTATGTTTGTCCGTATTTTTTTTACGTGCGATACGAGACTGCTATATACACGTCAAACGTACCTATAACCACAGAATAAATAATACTAACGAACAGAAGTCTCACTCAGCAAAGAAATTCAAAGTCATATCTACTCAATGTGGCTAGCGATAGGGTTAGCGTCCATTACGCGGGACGACGTGTGTATTTTGGTCACAAACTCTAAGTGCGAAAGAAATAGCAGAATCCGTCGCTTGATGCTGTGTCTCTGTCGTACTTAGAGTTTGTGATAGAGATAACCCGTCGCCTGTATGGTTCCGGGTCAAAATAGGACCACTCCATGCTTCCTGTGGATGTCGTAAGAGGTGACTAAAGGATAAATAGCACTTAAAGCTCGTGCTACAATAGCATTCCCAAGACGGGTTGACATCAGACAGGTGACCGGTCGTAAAACTATAGCCAAATCGTTTAAAATTTTTCGGCTATTTCTTATCCAATCCGCTAGATTTTTGGCATCTTGGGTGACCATTGATATGCATATAATATTTGGAAACGACTACTACGAGTTTAAATTCACTTTAAACGGAAATATGTTTGCATACCTATCTGCAGGTTTATACAATGTACATACTAACATTAACTAACATCTTTAATCTATTGTATAATGCAAATGAATGATTCTTGATTCTTGAAAAGAAAAACCGGGAAAGCGCACCCCGGGCTCCGAAGCAGCATAGCTAAGGATGCAACCGGGAACGTGTTTAGATGAAGAAGATAGACTGAACCCGTTGCGTGCGCCCGCTAAACATAGCGGATGCCCTAAGCACAGTATTATATCATTACCGTGCCCTAAGTAAGCAGTGTAATAACACTAAAAAAGCATTACTTGAACCTCGAGTCCAAAGAGATTTAGCGTGTTTCTGTTTGTACTGTTTCAAAAAGAAGAAGTATGAGAACTTGCATGAACTAATATCACTTGGTGTACAATCAGCCTTAAATTATATGAAATACACACTATTACATAAATGTGCAAAATACACACGATTATGTAAAATAAAATAAAAGTCTTTTCTAATTTTAAGTACGATTATTTACGTTTCAGATATTCTACTTACACATTAATGAATCATACTTTCTGTTCCAGGTAATTTTATACATCCCAACTTTGTAGAAGCGTTACGAGTAAGTAAAAAAAAAACTTAATACCTACCTTAAAAGCATGTAGGTATTATTTATATTGGTATTATTTTATAGCCAAGCTTTGCTCAATTTGGGTTTATATATTTATGAGGTTCTAAATATGTATTTGTGGATGAAATTTGTTTGAATTATGGTTCGGTTCAGTGAAAAACATCAACAAGCTGTGAAAGAATGTGCTTTATTAATGATAATTAATTTTTTTAACAAAAAATCAACTAAGTTCATTTTCTTGAAGTTCTTTCGTATCTCCAAAGCTCTTTACCATGTTTTCAGCAAATTAATATGGAACCAACTTAGTAGTATAGGTTTTCAAATATAAAGAAGAATCATTAAAATCAATTTACAATAGGGAAGGGATGATAATTTTGTAAACGTTTAAATAATTTTCTGTGATTAGGAATAACATTCTTCGTTACCATAAAAAAATATCAGATTTTGCTATGCAGTCAATTAATTATAAAAAATAAAAATATTTTAAATCCCAATTTTAAACCCATAGTCATTCTTACTCCGCCATTTCTTTAGCCCGGACCATCTGACGTATTAAAAAAATAATGTCATATGATACTTGAGACTATTTTGACAACTATGACAGTTAAATGACAGTTATATGTCATCTGTCATATGACAGTATCTTTATTTTCCCACGGTGGCAGTTAATTAGTCGAGTGTCATATGACATTATTATTTTTAATACGTCAGAGGGTCCGGGCAAAAGAAATGGCGACGTAAGTCTGACTATGTGTTTAAAATTGGGATTCAAAATGTTTTTATTTTTTATAATTAATTGACTGAATAGAAAAATCTGATATTTTTTTATGGTAACGAGGAATGTTATTCCTTATCACAGAAAAATATTCAAGCGTTTTCAAAAATTTCATCCCTTCCCTATTGGCGGAGATATCGCGTAACATACAGACAAAAAATAAAAACCCTTGTTTTTTTATTCGGTAAAAAAATTGTTCTATTGTAGTGTTACGACTTAATTAAAAACGGGTATGAAGACAGCAGTATTAGAAATATTTCGTTGTTATTCATATTACGCCGGTTGCACATTATTTTACCTTTTTGTTTTGTAATAGACATTTATGTAACGTTATTAATCATAACTGGAAAAATATTAAACCGGAATTAATCGCTCATCTTATGTTTTCTTTCTTTCAAAGTAAAGATTGTTTATATTTTTATTTTTGTGTTCCTACCTATTTTGTTAAAAGAATTGAGGTGATTATAGTTAATAAACCACCTCATTTTTTTTATACCTAAATGTTTCGAGTCAATTCTCTGTAATACGAGAGTTCGGTTTTAGTTCCGTATTTATTCATCGAAAATAATCTCCAATTCTTTATTCCCACAAAACTTTCAGTTCTACTTATGTACGACTGCATACCTATACATTTGAACCGCAAAACCGCAGCTCTTTGCCAGAGACGTCCTCCAGTGGGCTTACTCTGGGACTTAGGGCTTACCATCTTGCATAATGTCAATAGTGAAGCTGTCTACTGCGTAGCGTATTTTAATATGTGGCGCCCCAAATTTTCATAGTGCCGCCCCATATTTTGTACTTGACGAAGAAAAAGCGTCAAAGGGTACTTGTAAATATGTGACAGATTTAAAAGTCCTCCCTATGAAATTTTGGTGGTTTTAATATCACAACATGATAAACAAGATGCTATCTTCCTGTTTTTCAGACGCTTGGTTGGCTGGAAGAAATCCCTCTGGGATAAGCCCGCCATTGTACATTTTTATTTTGTAATGCATATTATTTGTAATTTGCTTGTATTTATATGTGCAATAAAGAGTTCAAACAAACAACTTTAGCGGGTCGTTGTGGTTCACTTTAGAAGGTACCTACTCCATTCTTCGGAAGTTGGCTGTCATTGTTAGCTGGCAGTTGTCAGGCTTACTTACTCGACGACATCGTGAAGAAACAAGGGTTTTTGGGTCATTGTTTCTTAATCAATGAATATACAGTGTCTAACAAAGTATACTGAAACTAGTTTAAGGTTTGAATTCAGTCCATGATACTGAACAACTCTCCCCAAGGAACATTTCTCGAAATATGAAAAATATTTTTTGACCTCCCATACAAATTTACCGATCAGCTGATCCGAGCTTGTAAGGAAAGCAAAAAAAAAAAGAGAAAAAAGTGCTTCAATATCATGGACTAAATCCTCTCTTCACCCTGTTTTATTAGTATATTACCCTGTTAGACATTATATATGTATAGTGCTGTACGTTAAATGAACTGCTATTATTACGCGTGAAAATCTTTAGTTGCATTACGGAGCTACCCTTCATTTATCACCACTCTGGGCCCCTTTGGCCACAGTTACCCTTCATTTATGACCACTCTGGGTTATATGGCCCTTTAGCCACAGATACGCTACCGACTGTGAACCCGTCTACTCCTACCCCCAACGGCCAGAAAGGAGATAATTTGAAGCTAATGTTGGCAACTTATTCGCAATTATGAAGTTAAGATTACATCAGGAAGTTTGTGTTAATTTGTTTACGGATGAGAGGCGAGTGGTTGAAAATTTGATATGACATGACGCTTCGGCTAAGGAAGCTTGTACGAACCAATAAGGGTTTAAACCCTTATTACATCGTACAATCTCAGGCATACCTCTTGAATTGAATTCGATTTTTATTAAACTTATGTCGAATTGGTATTACAATCAAACAACCTTAGTCATAAGTTATATTACTACTTACTTTTCTACTGTAAGTACTTAAGGGTTGGAACAGCACTTTCCTATGCTTGTATCCTTTTCTGTCGCTCAGAACAGTCATTTGCTAGAGCGAGACAGAGCGACGGAACGCTTCATCACCGGCCGTGCTGCAGCGTTCCGTCGCTCCCTCTCGCTTTAGCAAATGACTGTTCTGAGCGACAGAAAGTGCCGTTCCGTGCTGATAGATGAGATCCAACTCTTAAGCGACTTAAAAAAGGAGCTTCTCAATTCGAATGTACTCTTTACCATATATTTTTTTATGTATAGGTATGTTCCCCGATAACTTCTCCGTTTTTGAACCGATTTATAAAATTCTTTTTTTGTTTGAAAGGATATACATGCAAGTTGGTCCCATTGTCACCAGGTGAAGATCTGATGTTGTGATCCTTGAGAAATCGAGGGAACTCCTCAAATATTCTATGGACACATATAGCGATTTTAATGTTTTTGCCAATAAATCAAGCATTTGCATTAAGAAAGTTAGTGTCGGTGATGAAGAAGACCAGAAATTGAAGTCGCTTTTTATGTTAAAAATTATTATAACACTTTAAATATAATAAACCGGCCAAGTGCGAGTTAAACTCGCGTGGACAGGGTTCCGTACAATTGATTGAATTCTTATAGGTTTTCCTGTAATCTACAAGCAATGAACTATATTTTGTATTTTTTTCAAAATTTTAGGCTCAGTAGTTTCGGAGATTAGGAATGGTAAATTTTCGTCTTCTTTTATGAATCTATTCATTTTACAATAATAACAAAAATATATTTGAAATCCTCATAACGAGCCCTTTCATTTGATATATGACACAGTAAGGTTTGCAAAACTTTTTTTTTAATTCCTCATTTGTCCCCCGAAAATTAACCTTTTTAAAAAAAAAAAAATTTACTTTGCACATATGTGTTTGGGTCATAGGATTACAACATTCTACCAAATTTCACCTGATTCGGTCCAGTAGATTCGGAGCAAATTGGCTGTGACAGACGGACGGACAGACAGACGCACGAGTGATCGATCCTATAAGGGTTCCGTTTTTTCATTTTTTGTACGGAACCCTAATAAATGAGGTAGCTGCCCTAATATCAAAGTGATATTTCCGTCCACTAGTTTCACTGGTAGGATCGATCGTCCAATTACCATATCGGCAAGTCAGGAGCTAAGTGTGGAACAATGTCGCGGGATTACATCAGCACAATACTTCCAGTCAATTACGACGCCGGAAAGTACAGGGGTAATTAACGTTGTAGGGGAATATTTACCTTTGTTAGGTACTAGTAGTTGTCCAAGTGCTTTTTCATTGGTTTATTGGCCTAGGTTACTATAATAGGGCCCATGCAAAAACTAAAATAATGTTTTTTTTATACAGGGTCTTACAAAATATACTGAAAGTAAGTCCATGATACTGAATAAATAAATATAAGATAAAAGATAAAAATATATTATTTTTCTCCAAAAATCTTAATTACAAGGTAGGTTATACGGGTTATGGTTTAAAATATATACGAACAAATCACAGATTGACCTAACCCCAAAGTAAGTTCGAGACTTGTGTTATGGGATACTAACTCAACGATCATCATCAAATCAGATACTGAACAACTTTCCCCAAGGAACATATATCAAAATAAAAATATTTTTTGGCCTCCCATACCAACTGTGCCCATACAAGTTAACCGATCACCTGATCCGAGTTTATATGGAAAGCAAAAAATAGCTTATATTATGTTAGACGTTATATTCCGATTTAAGTATTTTTTTGGCAAGTTGCCCGATATTTGCCCTTAAATTAGATATGACTATTAGGTTGTTTTTTTAAAAGATTTCAGTTGATTTTGTAAAATTTTTTGAGTGATTTCAGTCTGTGATTCTCAATTATTATGTACTATACTTCGATCACAGGTACTATATGTCGGATTTAGGACATATGATTTTGGCCACGTATTTAACTCTATACACAACACACAACCGTTTTTTTATCTTGCCATACAAATGAGTGCTCATTTGATCATATTTTCTAAGAGGGTTGAATGATAGATAGTTTTTTTTTTGTATTTCGCTAATTATTTTGGTAGAAAGTACATTTAGTTCAGTACCTTCTAACGGAGTAAATTCAGTAATTTACCCCCAAAATTGGGCTAGTCTTAAAATCACCCTACGTTAAGTCATTAGACTTAACGTAGGGTAGCCCAATCAGAAAAAAAAATCTAAAACCAATAGATAAAAAGTGATTTAGAGGTGGTCTTACCTTTTTTTCTAAAATAGGATTTAGTTGAATCTTTTTCTCTGCCCTAAACCCGAGTTAGATAAGTAAAAAGACTTGAAATTTGTTATAAGGCGCCTGTATCCGAACACATACCTGAGTAGCTACATATGTCGGATTTAGGTCATAGGATTTTGGCCACATGTCCTGGAGCAGACCAGATGTCCAAATACGCCTGTTCAGGCGTGTTTGCCGGCATTTTGCTTCGCCGCATATCTGCAGAACACAGTAGAATACTGACTATATTGACGTGACCACGTAACGTATGTTGGAGACCTGGGTTCATCAATTCCAGTATTTACTACAAATAGAGCTATGGGGGAGTTGTATAGCTGTGAAAGTAGGTTAGTTTGCAATGTGCGAACTGCACATCAAAGTCAAAGGAAATGTAAAGACAGTGTCATCATTATAAAATGTTTTTCGTTTCTTAGTCCTTTATATAGGCCGGACGATACTTAAAGTCGTACAATAACTCATTTTAGAATTCAAGTTCTGATTTGGATCTTTGCTAAATTTTTTTTAAAATTCAAAATATCTTTATTATCATAGGATATTTATAATAACTCCTTTGTTTCGTTTTGCTCAAATGTTGACGTCATATCGTTACAGCTAAGTTTAGTGCCGCTTCTTAGGCGCTAGTGCAGAAGAAGCGGCAACAAATTGCACTGCGGCATTTTCCCGAAAGACGTCAAATAACTTCTGATCATGGATCTATATAAATATCATGGACTATAAACCAGAGTCACAGAATTAATACAAAACGGAATCTCCTGAGATCCCGCGCAATACGCCTCCCCACCCGCACCTCTCCCCGTTCTCGCCCTGTGGAGGGTGTTGAGCGGGCGAACACACACGCATATACGTGTGCACGGATGTATAGTTTCGTTTGTAGTAGTAGGCATAAATGATACTCTGCTTTTATGAAATGCCACATCTGTGCCAGAGTCTAGGATTTATTTGTGGCGGAAGGCACCATAAGCCGCAGCTTTGGACTGACGAGCACTCCGAATTTCATAAAGGGTGACACAGTTGATATTGCTGCTTAATGTTTTACCTCAAGGGCTTTGGCCATTGGTGTACTATATTTATAAAACTATTGTCTTTGTTTTTACCTGACTTCGGCGAAGCCAAAAAGTTATGTGTTTCGCCGCTATGTTTGTTCATCTGTTCCCTTGTATCTTCTATGATACCCATGGTACCTACCTTAACAAATGAGGTATCGTTGGAAGCGTCTTGGCTGTCAGCTGATTATAGGCTATATGACGTCACAGTAAATCAAATATGGCGCCCTCTATAGGCCGTAAAGTAATGAACAAAAAAATAAAATAAATCAAATCTTACCGTGTAGGATACCAAATGAAAGAGCTAAATTAGTACATTTTGAAAATATACACATTATTAGTTGTTTCTCCCTGCTGTGCTTGCATTAAGGTTAATATAGAAGCAAGTGGCCTTGAAGTGGCGCCCTCATTTGAAACAAATTGTTAACTCGTAAATATGGAGATAATTTTCATATTGCTAATCGTCAGGCATTAGATAGCCCTTTAAATTTTATGAATCACCGTTGAAAGTATTTAAATTAGTCCGTCTAGCTTTAAAACTTGCCTCCGCCAAAAGTGGCCACGGCAAGTTTTAAAGCTAGACGGATCACCAATAAAAGTTTCAACGGCAATTCATAAAATAATTTTAAGGGCTATCTAGTGCATGACGAAGAGCAATATGGAAATTATCACCATATTTACGAGTAAACAATTTATTTCACACTTCAAGGCCATTTGCTTCTATATTCACCTTAATTGGTTAAACTTACTTTTCAGGAAGAATCTTCCCGCAGTCTGATTTTAGTTTTTCAAACTACATCTTGTGAATAAATTAGTGTTGCAAACTGTAACTTAGCTTCGCGAACTAAATTCAGTTAGCAAGCATTAACACAAAAGTCGTTATGAAGTTAAACGTTGTTCCATATATGTTATTAGCATTAACGGAATAGATAACTTTTTTACAAACCAATTAAAAACAGTATAAAACAACAATAAAACTGAGATCGGCATTAACGCGTTATCGCGGTGGAGACGGTTCATTATATAGTGGCAACTTTTTAACGTTTGTGACCCCCTATTAACGAAGAAAAGTCTAATTTATTGAGGTATGTCTAATCAATCTGATAAAGCTGCTTCTTTTTCGAGCAGATAAAAGTATAATCGTTATAGTCAATGCCGCTGGCAACCCGTCAGTCCTTAAATTTACTGAAAGAAATATTTAGTGATAACCTTCGATCATATATTCTATAGATGCACAGTTCCTTGCAAAATCAAACAAAATATTGTCCCCGTGTCAATACGTACATAGGTAGATGTATATTTCAAGTATTGCGAAAAAAATTCTAATGTGTCATACAGATTAATCTAATTTAAATTCGTATTTTCACCACGCACTTTGGCATCTTTGACGTAACGTCACGCGCGCGGCCACCGAGCGAATGAGAGCGAAACAAGGCATAATACTGTTTTATGCCTTGTTTTTCCGGTGTCATTTTTTAGGCGGCACTAATAGTGACATTCTTGACGTAGTCTAGGGCTATTGCGGAAAGAGAATACATTATTAGTTGTACCATGTGCTATCATATGATGGTAAAGGTTCTATTCGTCACAACAAAAATGTAACACGTTCACCTTTTTTCACTTTAATAAAATAAGTGGCAGTACGTTACCGCAAGCTGTGAAATGGGTCCTAATTTAATTTATCACAGAAAGAACATTTCTGCCTGCAAATTAGTGTAACTGAAACCTAAGCTCGCTTAACTCGCAACTACATTTATTTCATGGTTTCTATTTGAAGTGTTTTAATTTACTTACCTTACTTATAATTTTCTTAATGTTAATATTTTATTAGTTAACCTATGCTGGTGTCCAATGGTTGACTAGCAGAGAACGCTATATGGCGTTAATTTGTATACTTCTAATGTGCAAAAAGTAAAAAAAAACATACCTCAGGCAGACTTACTGTATAGTATAGATACATATGAAACGGAACTTTACTTTTTTTTTTTAAGTAAAAAATAAAACTGACCACAATTCGAAGCATGCTTTTATATTTCGTCTAAAAAAGAAAGCCAACGGAGGTGTAGCCGTTTTTAGACTCAGTACTAGAATTATGAGTTAAGTACTAGTATTATAAATAAATATATAAGGACAAATCACACTGAATTCATTATAATTTCTCATTTGCGTGGGTGCAAGTCCGGGTCTTTCACATCAGTCAACCGAAGGACATCCGGCCTTGGTCTCAATTTATTTCCCCATTATTAATCAATCAGTGTTTCAGTCTGTGCCGACCCTAATGGGCACGTAAAAAACCGTCTAGACTTTCCTATTAATCATTAACGTATGAAATTGGTCAAGTTGAAGAGAGTACAGTAATACATCATTAGGTGTTAATACACCTAATGATGTATTACTGTACTATGTACTTAGGAAAATAATTGGGGGAAAATAGCCTCCCACGCTAATGTGTGGGAGGCTATTTTCCCCCAATTATGTTCCTAAGGAAAAGTTGTGTCTATTTCGTCTATATACATTTAAAGTTCTGGTAGATAGGGTAACAAATATAAATTAAATATATCTAAGTAAGAAAACTTTAAGCAAAGCTGATGTAGCTCTCCCTGTATTATTGTTCGATTTGCACTCATCTGATTTACAATATGAATGTGTTCAAGTGGATAGCAAGAATTAAAATTATTCCCTACGGAATAGCAATTTAAAAAAAAACAATTAAGATACCGCAGCTATACCTACCTACTGTATGAATGTCCAAGTGGACGGCAAAAGTAAAAAAATATTCCTTAGCCTCTACAAAATAGTATAACAAAAATGTTTGTAATCCATAGGAAAAAAATATCCTTCATCATCATCCGAGCGTATTCCCGGTTGCATCGTCAGCGGTTACGCTTCAGAGCCCGGGTTCCGCTACCTAACCTAGGCGATTTGACGAGGTTACTGGTTTTTACACAGAGCGACTGCCGTCTGATCTCCGCAACCCAAAGGGTAGACCAGAACCAAACCTAGGATAAGTAAGTACAAACGCTAGATGGCCTTCGGGATCAACGGCTTTACGTGCCTTCAGAAGCACGGAATCATCTTTCTTTTCGGATAATCAGGTGATTCAAGCCTGCAATATCCTAAACAGACTGGAAACAACTTTTCACAAATTATGCTTCCCAGTGGGATTTGAACCCATGACCTCCGGATCACAAGGCAAACGCCTTGACCACTGGACCACGGAGGCAGAAAAAAAAAATCCTTCAGTGCCCTATAAAGTAAAGACCTATAGATACAGGGTCTAAAAAATATACTGAAACTATTTTAAGTCTGAACTCAGTCCATGATACTGAACAACTTTCCCCAAGGAACAAACATCGAAATATGAAAAATAATTTTTTCCGAGTTTGTATGGAAAGCATAACTATTTTCTTTATATTACGATATGTGTTCCTTGGGGTAAGTTGTTCAGTATCATGGACTGAATTCACCCTTAAAATAGTTTTAATTCCATTATACTTACTAATAATGATCTAGTATAGTATAGATCGTAGTTCGATTTATTACGGGTAAGTCCCTTCCACGTTGTATACACATATATTTAAGAGCTATGCTCTTTTCGGTGGAGTATGACTTCTCTTCCATTTATCTTTCTTGTCCAACTGTTTTACTTCGCTGTACGAAACGCCGTTCACGTGAAGCTCATCAAAATGCAGTAACTAACAAAGTCACCTAGTTTTCGTCAAACGCTAAAAAGGCATTGACCGGCAGACGTCACGCCTTGCAACACGCCTCCCGATTATGTATTCCAGGAATAAATTAAACTTGCATGCTTTCCTGCTAAAATATAACTACTGTTGGACACCCCTAGCTAGAAGTACATAGCAATAAAGTTCGTTTGTATGAAAACTTTATGGATATCTTTAGGCGCGCTTTTTTTTAAGAATTATTTTACGGCCCTGGGTACGAGTCCTTTAGAGCGTATCTTTAGTTTTTCGTTTATTTATTCCTAACCCTTAGGTTGACTTGTTAGGTCAAGTCAATCAAAAGTACTTTGATTGCTTTAAGGGAGCTTCTGGCGACAAATCCATACGATGCCACTGGTTTTCATAGCCGATTGAGTGGCGGACGGGACGGTGCCTATATAGAGGCAACCACAGTCCGCCTAACAAATATCACCACAGCCGTACTATGATAAGGCTGTCTATTTACGCATTGTTCATGAGTATGAGCATTTATAACACCAAACTAAACCAATTTAACATTAGAAAGTTCACTAGAATCAATTTGCAAAATTGGAGTTTCCAACTCCCCTTGACTTCCCGCCAAAAAACTCCCGCGCTTTTGGAACATCGTAGATGCCACGCGCTTTTGGAACATTGTAGATACGAGTTACGAGTAAGTGGAAAATTACTACCGAGACAGTAGGTATGTACTAACCTGTTCGATGGTGTTAGAGCACGAGTACTTAAGTTTAATACCGGGTTTTAAACATTTTTATGGATAATTTTGATGAAACTTTTCTTTTATGTTTTAAACGAACGAAACCTTTAAATATTTTTCAATAAAAACATACATTTATTACTTGGTAATATCCGACCTGTTACGGTTGCTACACACATAAGCGGGCAGGCATGATCGGTTCGGCAGTAGTTGTCGAACAACAAAGCCGACCCGAAGCAATTGTATCGGCTTTTTCCCCGAACATACATGTAAATACATATATTCGATTTTACCGCCTGACTGTGCCGATTAATGCCCGCTTATGTGTATAGCAATCCTTATATTGCTAATGTATTCCATTACAAGATTAAAATCTTTGCACATCTAAGTTGACTTTTTTTTTCAGTAGGGGCTTTGTCAAATCATTTGTACGTACAAAAAATTAAAGTTTAATAAAAAAAATACCACATTTTTAACTTAGTTTAGCGAATAAAAGAAAACCATTACGGCAACAAAGGGGCCGTTACATTTATAAAATTAGAATTCAACCACAAAACGAGTTGACAAAGAACTGCCCCTTCAAATGAGTTAAAAGAAAAACCGCTTGCAATTTTGTTAAGAACTAATAACTCTCGTCGCTCTGAATAGCAGTAAAATAAGCCAAATTGGGCCATCCCTTCATCGGGGCCTAGAGCTTCTAATAGCAGGATTCCGAAATACCGGGACACCGTACTTTCCTACACCGTTCATCGCGGGATTCGAAACGGACTTGCGGTAATTATTTTTTCTTCTTTGCAAGTGTGCATGATATTTGACCAGTATTTGATTTATTTTGTTTTTCAACATTCAAATAACAAATAAATATAGCAATAAAATTAATTTTTCATATTTTCCTAAAGGTTGACTGGGAGAGAATGCATTAGCGTTAAGTCCAACTTTGTACCACTGTGTTCAATAAAGATTTAATAAATAAATATATTTTTTTAAACGTATACTTACCTAACACGTTCATTTTGTAATACGAGTACAATAGTACACCTTAAAAATTTTTGGGCAAGTTTTGGTTGTTATTTTGTTTCAACAGATAACGGGTACTACTCAAAAAATACTTTAATAAAATTATCATTTTGTCCCAAAATGTTCTCATATTTTAGTTACTTCTGACCGAAATCCCGCACCATGAAAATAAATCCCGCTTCTACCGAGATTCCGCGAGCACCTACGGAAAGCCTTATTGGGGCCTACTTTTATGGTGCTTTATATCTTCCAGGCTTGCCACTTCCATGTCGCTGATAATATCGATTCATTATCATCTGATATTTTCTTTTATTACTTCCTTTGTTCGCAAACAACATTGAGTTTTATTGATTTTAGCGACCTATTTTAGTGTTATCTTGAAATATGGCTTCTTTATTTAAAATTACTCTTTTGTTAAAACTTAGCTTGTCGACATCTTCGTTTATATTTGGGTCCGTACGTTGGAGAGATAAAATTGAACTCATAAAGGATCACTCGTGTGTCTATCTGTCCGTCTGTCACAGCCAGTTTGAAATCCTTATCTTTTCAGTACATTGAGATTATATCAAAAGCTCTGTTTGTTGTTTTTTTAAGCCCACTTTCCGGTTCCTAATTGAAATTAAATTTTGTATGCTAATGTAAATCAGATGTCAATACAACATTTTTATAACAAATAGCTGATCTGATGATGGAGCCGGAAGGTGACTATAGGAACCCTGTACTAAAACGACGGAACCCCATCGAGTTTGGGCTGATTAGTGATTACATTTGTCTTGATAAGCTCTGAGGCCTTACAATAAAAGCTTGTACGAGTATATACGAAAAAATGTTTATTTTCACAAAAAACTTATTGGATCGTAAGATTCCGTTATTTTAAAAATATTTGTGTATATATGTGTTATTTACGTCTCAGAATGTTGAATTGTTAACATATCACAATGATGATGAGAATATCTCATTATCAGTTATCTGCATTAACGTATTAAATGATTAGAAAACTGGTGTTAAACTGCGATGATATAAGTGCAGTGTTTTATTATTATTATTTGTATCTCCTTTGGGTTCATGGGTCTTTTCACCCCGGTCCTTTGTAAGGCTTGCGTGGGGATACAAATCCAACACGTAGAGGCCCTTTGGAGAAGTTGATGTAATGTGACTCTGCCGCCAAAACCCATTCTTGAATATACCAATGGAAGATATACCCTTGAACAGGTTTCGGCAGGAGAAGGATCTATTACAAGAAAAGGGAAAGGTTTATGGGTTATGGAATGAAGTTGGGATGGACTTATGCTGGGCTATTGCTATAGAAATAACGGCACCTGCCATAATCATGATTACTATTTTTGTGGCAGGTGCATTGGTAATTTACTATCAATAATAGTACTTAGTGCTTACCTTGCATTATAGTCGCACCGCAGAGATCCGGTGGTCTGCATCAGAAGCGAATATCAGCATTGTAGATAATACAGCGGGTAGGTTTAGGTGCGTACCGCAAACCAACGGAGTACTAGACCTAGCGTTTGCATAAATATTCACTGCAATTAAACTAACGTCGATTGTCATTGTTAATAAAATGAAATGGAACCATTTTACTAATGTTTCTTTATAAATATTGTATAGTTGTTCACTTATCAAAATTATTATACCTAGCTTTATTCTGTGAAATGATTTGCAGTTGGAAATGTCTTGTAGGTAGGTATATTTATTGAGCGTTTGAATTTGAGAATAATTGTGTATTATATATTAATTAAGGTGTATGTATGGATTTTCTAAGTGTAAATATTATTTTGCGAGTTAGATGTGCGTACATATACCTTGATGGTTTTTGCTCATCCTATTTCAATGTACTAATTACGTTTATGTAAATAAAAAAAATACAAGCAACGTCCTATATGAAGGCAACTCTCGCATTAATAAAGAAGTAATTATGTCTCATTATATACCAGTGTAAATGGCCGCATGTGTACTGTCTAAACTAAAAGCCGCTATTACATCAGTCTTCCTCCAGTGTCTGTTTTCACTTACATTGCTTGTTTGAAAGATGATGTTCGGATTGTTAATTACAAGACAGGTAATGTACACACACTAATAGTATACCAAAAGTTTATATAGTCTACGTGTGATAGCAACCATAAAGGCTAGTCAGTGAAGTTGCCAAGCATTATCGACGTCGCAGAAGACTAGGCTTCCATCCCCTGTCATTTGCTTGGCACGACGTCATATTTAAAGACGATAACTAATCTTCTTAATTGATCTTTTTCCTTGATGAGTTAAACAAATGAGAGAAGTGGGTGGGCTATGCGATAATGGGCATAAATTTCTGCGGCTTAGCGTAGCTTTTCGGGTATTAATATTAATAGCGGTGTTTTGTCATAGAGTTTGTTTGCGGTGGCGGTGGATTCCTCTACCTTTTATATGTTTGTTAGTATGAAAGGTCCTTTTTAAGTTCGCGGAATGGAGGTGAAGCATAGCGGTGGGTATGCTCATTTTTTCAGCAGTCAAGCAACTCATAATTAGAATATACCAATAATTGTTTCAATCGGGATATAAAATATTGTTAAAAAAATGTTTTGCTGCCCTTCAAAAAACGCTCAAATTGCTGACATCACTTTATTATTCTTAAATAAAAAAATAAGTTCTTTTTCATTTTTGGTAATAATTCAACAAGCAGTCTTTTAAATGGCTGTTTAAATATTTCAAATCTATCCTGGTATAATAAAACAAGGTACTCTCTACCCGTGACAGCTGGTCACGTGATTAGTCCAAGAATACGTCATCAGTTGGGAGTGTTACCACTGTGTGTGATTTAATTACCCAAGTAAAGTACATTTTTTAACTTAACAAACCAATGATGAATTAAAAAAAAACAATATAAAATTTTTTTAAACATTGAACATCATCATCATCATATCAGCCACAGGAAGTCCACTGCTGGACATAGGCCTCCCCCAAGGATTTCCAAAACGACCGATCGTAAGCGGCCTGCATCCAGCGTTTTCCTGCAACCTTGCTCAGGTCATCTGACCACCTAGCAGGTGGGTGTCCTACGCTGCGCTTGCCGGTACGCGGTCGCCATTCGAGAACCTTTCTGCCCCATCGGCCATCGGTTCTTCGCGCTATGTGCCCCGCCCACTGCCACTTCAATGAGCTAATCCGCTGGGCTATGTCTGTGCAATTAATTTTTTTAGTCATTTTCATATTCTTGTCTTTGCAACTCGCCATCAAAATTATTTCTACGTCTCAACAAATGGATGCCATAAGCTTGCCAGCCGATTGCAATACCTTGGACGTCTTACGAGGCTGAGCCCCCTCTTTATGCCACTGCATAGACTTCTTTTTTAATTCATGCTCATGGTAATAGACCGAGCGGGCGCAGCGAGCGAGGGCTATAATTAAGGTTGGGGCGAAAACACATTGTTTGTATGTATGTATGTTTGTTCCGCGATAACTGCCGAACCGGTCTGATTTTGATGAAATTTGGTAGGCATGTAGGAAATATCAATAGAATTTTCAAGTTCGTTGGGCATCAAAATCGGTTCAGTAGTTTTTGAAATATTAATAAAAAATCGCGAGGTCTAAGTTCGCGGCGAACTACTAGTTAACTTAATTTTAGTTTTCAGTCAAAATTTGGTTTTCATTTTCATTGGTGCTACAGACATTTAAAAACTCTCAAGACATTCAAATCCTCTGAGTGCTCTGGCCAATATATGGCTCTGGTATTACAAAGAGGCTCGTGCTCCTGCAGTGGAGACTGAAAAAGACCTGATGATGATGATCTATCGCTAACATAATCACTTGTATGAAAGCAGAGCATAGAATGATGAGTGCACCAGCATTATTAATGTGGCGAGTAACCGTGACCACTCCGTTAATACTAATGTTTGCCTAAACACATTACGGTCGCAATTATACTAAACCACTAAATTCCCATAGATCCTGTTGTATTAACCTATGCAATATAGACACAATGATAAGAACATTGAATTGCAAACATTTTGTCCTGTTGTTCTATTTCAATGGGAAATAATGTATTTTCCTCTACATCGTGTTAACGCAAACCTCTCAGATGGTACCTCAGCCCATAGAACTGAAAAACTTTTGTTCAACAACTTTCACGAAATCCAAAAAAAATCGGATTTTCATATAAATTGACTCGACAGCTGATCAGTTTGTATAAAAATTCAATTTTTTTTTAGTTTCGTGAAAGTTTTTGAACAAAAGTTATTCAGTTACATGGGCTGAGGTACCACCATCTGAGAGGTTTTGCGTTCTTTCATTAACATGATGTAACTGTGTGGTCTGGGAGATAAGAAAAATTGGAACGAACAGCTGCATCGCTTCCAGTGGAGATCTTGGAAGCCGATCGAGAGAATGGGCGAAAACCTAGACTTGGTGCTAGCCTTCACTATTGTGATTCATTTTTCCACCTTCTCACTCACCATCACGATAAAAGTGGCTTTTGAGTCTGGTGGCCCTGAGAGTCTGCTAAGAGCCGCAAGACCTAAAATGCTGTGTCTGCCTCTTAGGGATAAGGACGTGATAATGTATGATTGTATGTATTTATTACACATTATATTAATATTTACTGTCATATCCATCAAATAACAATCCGCTAGTTTCCAACGTCAAATCAGATACCTCTTACCGAGACTCCGTCCGTATGTTCTTGAATTGTAATAGCTAGACAGAATTTTTCGATTTGTGTAATACTGTGGCCGATATAACAACAAATACTAAAAATAAGATAAAGTTACAAACAAAGGTATTGTCATACAAGAAACGTGATTTTTTGTACAGAAATACCTTTATGTACGAGTCCGACTCGCACTTGACCGGTTTTATTATTGTGTTCGTATGTACAAAGCGTTAAATCTGAACCAATTGATTTAAATAAATAATAAATTATACCAGGATAAAATACTCGTAGATAATTAATAGTAGATTGTGCTACAAGGCGTAAAGGTAATAGGTAGTTTTAACGCGAGGGCGCTACTTTGAATCCAGAGCGAAACGAAGGATGCCACAATAGAATCACGAGCGTAGCGAGGGATTCTACGGTGGAATCCTGAGTGAAGCGAGGGATTCAAGTATATCGCCCGAGATAAAACTATTACCGTACACCGTGTAGCACATTCTTCTTTTCATCTCCATCTATGAGGAAATTTGCAAATATATACCTATAACGAAAGTAGAATACCTACATATAGCTAATCAGAGTTTAACAGACAGTTACTAACCTTTATTTGGTGACGTTTTCACTGAAGAAGTACTTTGAAAATATTTTTCTACGACCTACCACATCTTATACATTTTCCAGTTATTAGAATCGTTTCATTACTTTTACCTTGTGTGTTAATTCTTAATATATTTAAATATGTATATTATACGTAAACTTCATATTTACTATCGGCCTCATCAAGAAATTAGTCACTTTTAAAATAGTTATAAAAATAACCTAATAGTTCCATAATAAAATTACTATTTAAATCAAAGACAATTGCGCGTTTTTATTGGTTTTGAATAAATTATTATTTTGAAGCAAGAGAACCAAAACATTTTGACCTATAGTCATCCACGTAAAACATGTTGTATTCCAATTTAAAAAAATTACGACGCCCTTGCCTATATTTTATAAGTTTAAAACTAAATTCTTCTTTTTTTTAGCTGACTGCCAATATTGTTTTTGATTCTACATTCGTGTTCGGTTTTCAAATGTGTTTCAACGCCTAGGGAATTTACTTTTTACTTTTCAGTGTCAAGAAAATTACCAGTGACCCCAAATATTTGGGATAAAATCATCGTTTTTCGAATAGATGAGATGAAAAATAATAAATAGCATAGCTTATAAGCTAACATTGTAATATTCAATTAACTAAGCTTTGTACGTACATGTATATATTTAACATATAAAAGCATCATACTGTCTAGACAATGAAGATAACAAACAACAAAATAGAATAACAAAGCGCTTGTACAAAAAGTTGAGATTTTATTGTTACAATTACTGTCTAGCACGAGAACTTAAGCCTTAGCTAATAATAACTGAATCCTACGTAACGTGCAAAGCCTTGTTTATATTTGAAGCTAGCGCAACTAAAGAAGGGGTGGGGTAGCAATAAAAATACTCGATTATGGACCACGCAGCTAAATTCAAGGAAAGTACTTTTTAAGAGAAATAATACATATTTTGTCATATGTATCATGGTTGATAATAAAAACCAAAGATATCAGCTGATAAATGCATACCAAAAATGGAAGTGCAACTAGGATGCAAATACGTTTGATACATGGGAATATAAGAAACGGGCAAGTGCGAGTCGAACTCGTACATGAAGGGTTCCGTACCTTCATACAATGCTTTAAAACGCTAAAAAAACACGTTTTTTGTATGACAACCCCCTTTAATTTTTTTATTTTTTTTTATTTTTAGTATTTGTTGTTAAAGCGGCCACAGTAATACATAATCGGTGAAAATTTAAAGTATCTAGTTAATCTATACTAATATTATAAAGCTGAAGAGTTTGTTTGTTTGTTTGAACGCGCTAATCTCCGAAACTACTGGTTCGAATTGAATAATTCTTTTTGTGTGGGATAGTCCAGTTATCGAGGAAGGCTATAGGCTATATAACATCACGCTACGACCAATAGGAGCAAAGATATAGTGGTAAATGTGTAAAAAACGGGAGAAATTATTTCATCTTTGAAGCCTTCCGTTGCGTGCGCCGTGAAAACGGTTCAAGATACACAAAAAATATGTATTAAAGAATAATAGCTCTTTTAATGATCTAAAAAACAGTCCGCGATAGTATATGTCTATCTTTTAAGATTAACTCACAAAAACCGTTTTTATGGTACCTAATTTGGTCGAAATAATTTGTTTAAGTTGTATCAACATAATAATATTAATCTTTATTCAAATAAATATGTTGTTGGTTAATAGTACTTCATCTATACTAATATTATAAAGCGGAAGAGTTTGTTTGTTTGTTTGTTTAAACGCGCTAATCTCAGGAACTAATGGTCCGATTTGAAAAATTCTTTTTTTGTTGGGTAGTCCATTTATAGAGGAAGGCTTTAGGCTATATAACATTACGTTCCGACAACCACGCGAACGAAGTCGCGGGCACAGCTAGTGCCATTATAAAGATCTAGTTAAAAACGCTGAAAAAAAACACGTTTTTTGTACTCGTATGACGACCCCTTTTAATTTTCAACTTTTTTTTATTTTTAGTATTTGTTGTTATAGCGGCCATAGTAATACATAATCTGTGAAAATTTCAAGTATCTAGTTAATGCCATTATAAAGATCTAGTTAAAAACGCTGAAAAAAAAACACGTTTTTTGTACTCGTATGACGACCCCTTTTAATTTTCAACTTTTTTTTATTTTTAGTATTTGTTGTTATAGCGGCCACAGTAATACATAATCGGTGCAAATTTCAGGTGTCTAGCTATTACGGTTCACGAGATAGAGCCCTATGACAGACGGACATACAGCGGTGTCTCAGTAATAGGGTCCCTTTTGCACCCTATGGGTACGGAACCCTAAAAACGCACCAGAATTACAGTGTTTGTTTTTGTGTAAGTGGCCAACACTAGTGCCAGATTTCTCTTAAGGCATCTGACATAGCCTGACGACTGCCATACCATGATGACAGCCAATGGCTTAACGTGCTTTCCAAAGCACAGAAGAGTTCAAGAAAATTCTTTACCATTTATGGTCACCCATCCAAGTGCTTACCACACCCAGGGTGCAGGTTGCCTAACTTGTGAATGCGCTAGCAATGCGTACTCCCAACGAGTAACCGAGCTCTTCTGGATGACAGGGCGGAACAACAATTAATTTTTCTGCCATATTCGTTTTTATTGACAAATAATTTTAATGCAATGTTCAAGAAGCTTTAAAGCTCTCGAGGCTAAAGCAACGCAAAGTTCAATAATTAATGAACTGAAATCATGCGATGCGATGTGGAACACCGCTTGATTTCAGGAAAATTATGGGCTTAACGAAATTTTTAAATTATTCAGCGCGATAACCAATTATGCAGGCCAGTAATTTCTCTATCCAAAACGCTGAAGCGGAAAATACGACCGCAGACACGTGTGGATAATTGCCATTCTTTGTTTTTTAACGGGTCATGAGTGGTAAAAGATAATGTTACTTTCAGCCAATTTATGGTATTGTTCTCAAGGAAAGATGTAAATATGTAAAACTACGGGATAAAACTAGTGGCTCTGTAAGCTGTAGAGCCTCGTGAGTCTATTTTTGTATCATCATCATCATCAAGTCTTATTTAGTCTCCACTGCAGGAGCATGACCCTCTCTTTACTACCAGAGCTATATATTAGCCAAAGCAGTCAGAGGATTTGGCCTACACTTTCCACGCTGGCCAGACGGGTTGGAGAGGTCTCAGTTATAAGTTTTGTTTAGCTTGTGTTTCTTAAGTCGCATTCTACGACATCCACGAGACTTGGAGTGGTCCTATTCTACTCAGCCGGGAACCACACGGCGAATCTTTGTATGCATAGGTCAAATTAGCCCCTCAAATACTTAACTGACCCCTTGAAGTTTATCGAAAAGTTTATATGAGTAATTTATGATATTTTTTCAAAACAAAAATCCAACTTCAACACCGGTGAAGTGATATTCACAGAAAGGCTAAATACGCAACAGTTGTATACTTAGACGATATATTTTTCAGTTATTTTCGTTTAAAAACCAAACTACATAATCGATTTTGATAATATTTCTATAGGACCACCTGGAAAGTATACCCTTTGCACGGTCTTCTCTCATAGATAACCTACTGCTTGAAACTTGAGGCATTTCATAATAGCCACGTTAGTTAATCAGGAGACCGGTTAATGCAGTCGGCTCCAGCAGCTCGAAACTCCAACTTGATGTCTCCAACTTGCAACTTGCCCGTTTATTAGCTCAATATTTAGAACTTACCAACATTTCATCCTCACAATAGAGAACAGAACACCTTAATTTAGTGTTTAGATAAAATCTGCAAACTAGAATTTTAACCCACGCTTTGTAATAAAATAAAAAATAGGAAATAAATCAATGCTTAAAATGTGTTCTAGGCATTGATTTATTTCTGTACTTAAAGGTAACTATGCGGCAAGGCCGCCTTTCCACCTTTTGCGCATTTCCTTATTTTTAAGATTATTCTTCTTCTTCCTCACCTTATCCCACTTTACGTGGAGTCGGGATAGCATGTGAGTCTTTTCCATTTTCCTCTTTCTTTTGTCAAGGCACTTGTTACATTCTTTAAGATTAGATTTGTAAGATTATTATGTCCTCTATTTTTGTTTTGTGCAATAAAGGGTATTGTATTCTTTACGGTTTTTATAGAAGGACTAGGTTTACATAAATACTAGAGCATTGCCAAATGAGCTAATTAAACACGTTGGTCCGCAATGATAAATTAAATAATTCGACACGACCCTCCATTGTCTCGTGCAAATAATTATTGCCATTTCAGTTATGTTTTACACGTTATCAGAGTTGTCAAGGGCTGTTCATGAGAGAAATGAATTTATCTGTTGCGATAAAAGAATTAATTGGCCGAAAAGCTGAACGTAAACGTTGGCGTCGATGCCTTTATTGTTATTGTCATTGAGACTTATTATATGAACAAAAGGTAATTTTATAATGTATCTCGAAGCCTTCAGATATATTTTATAAAAACAAAATGAGACTAGTATTGGTGTGATACTAAAATTTAATGAGATTAACTTCCTTTGAACGCATCATCAGATCAGATTGTGATATAACTTTACCTATATTTATATTTTTAATGGTAATTCCTCAATACAACAGCTAAAAATTAACTTCTTTAATTTATGCCAAATAGGTGAAAACTGACCACTTTTTTGCTACGCGAAAAAGAATTGCAGTTGAGGGAGGAAACCAATTTTTTTTTCTTGATTAGGTTTAAATGCTTTCCTTTCTCCATCAATTTCTTCATCGAAATGTTATTAATAACAAGAATATGAACTGTATTAACATATTTTTTTTTATTCTCAAGAGAAATATGTTAGAAAGATAGCATTTAAGTGTGACTTCAGGGACGGTTTTTGAATGAGAAAAACATGTTTTGGTTCTCAATTTGATTAGATACTATATATTTCGTCTCCTCTGTTAACTGCCTTGTTACCTCTGTTGCTGGTGTGTTTGGTAAATGTAGGCTCGACCTCTCCTTTTGTCTGAATAAGAAATACAGAATCAGTAAATCTAACCCGGGAGATACCAAGACGTTACATTTTATCTGCATCGATGTAAACTATGTAAGAGTACCTACAAACATCTCCGATAAACTTTAGTAGGTCAACAGTTATGTCACATTACGAGCTAAGCTATTGATAAAATCCCAATACCAGTAAGTTACATATAGAGCCTTTAAGATATTGCATCTAGTTAGGAATTCCCAAGCTAGTTGTAGAACAAGTTAGCTTCTGCGACTCTGCGAGTGTTACTTTATTGCTTCTTGAACCACAATCAGCTTTTGGCATCCTGTAAATTAAAGGTTTTTATTTTTGTAATTTTTTGTAGGAAATGTCCTTTATCCCAAAATAAACAAATGATAGCTGCTGGCTTCATTTTTACACATATTTTTACATAGTAAAAGACTTGTGTGATATGGTAGTTACAAACTTTTGGGGATAGTTAGGTACTTATGTGTAAATAAAATTATTCATTGAAAAGGTATAAAAATATTTTTATTGTATTTCAAATGACTAAAACTCATATTACTATCATATATACATACTATATAAAAACTTTTATGTACATCATTTTTGTTACATTTTTGGCATTTGCCTAACCTTGTAGACAATAACAGCTAAAGTATAAAAACTAAGGATCATGCACTGCCCGTCTCAAAATTTTTGGTTATTTAAAATAAAGTAACGCACCGATCTGAAAACTGCTATAAAATATACTGAAAAAATCCCCAAAAATCGCAAAACAGGCTCTAATGCCCATATTCACCTACACAAAAGTACACTTGTAAGCAAAAAGTTTGGCTCACTGAATGTTGAATGTATTTGGCACGAAAAGATGGGCGAAAATTATAACCTAATTGGTTTATATTTCTAAATTCGAATCATATCAATGCCAATGTGAGACATGGTATGGTAAAAGGACTGGTTTTTCCACTGCGACCGTGTGGACGACTGGTACGGGAACAGTCTTCACCACAGGGAGGGTTTTGATAATCGGCACCTCTTTGATGATGGGTACTTCTTTGATAATCGGTATGTGCTTGTAGATAGGTACCGTCTCGACGTGGTGGTGGTGCAGCGTATGGACTTCGTGAGGTACGTGGATTCGGATGCTGGAAAAGATGAAAGATATTTTAGAAAAGTATAATCCGTAGCACTTATAAGTTCGTAGGTACCATTCTTAGCACATGTTTTTATAAAGTGAATAATATGTGGTGGGTTGTATCAGAAAGAGGTACATCAATTTAGAACATAATTAAACCCCTTGATTAGGGCTTATGTAAGACTATAAATAATAAGTCTTTTAAAAAAAAAGTCAAAAACAGTTTTTCGTACCTACAAGCTTTTATTGTGAGGCCGTAAGACTTACTTATAAGAAATGTAATAAGCCTTACCTCGATGGTATTGCGTCGTTTTATTACAGGCCTAAAGCTATAGCCACCTGCCGGCTCCATCGTCAGATCAGCTTCATTACATACAATCATTACATTGTCATCTGATTTACATTATCATTCAAAATTTTATCTTAATCGGAAACTGGGAAGTTGCTTAAATTTAACTGGCAAAATTTGACCCAAACAACAAATAAACAACACCAAACATAGCAACCTAAATTGAAGCTTGTAAAAATAGCGAACAATCAAAACAATATCCAGTACAAAACAGAAATTTATATCACGTTTAATAATCTACCTTCATTAATGACAGAAACCTTATTCATACACTCGCTATTAATTTCACGCATTGTCATCTGTAATGTTGAACATACTGACAGTACGAGTAATAAGAAAGTCATGTCTTCGTTTAATATGCACGCAAGTGTATCATTAGCGTGTACCGTTTGATTACAAGCATTATGTCAATCATTAAAATATAGCTAACATAAAAAGCGGATTAGTGTGTGTGCTCGCGTTTTGTACTAAGTGTAAAAAAAGATGATAAGATGGTGAAATAAGGAATGCCTTAGAATTAGCCTAACTAAAAAGTGATAACTACTGGTGAAAAAGTGAGGCTTTAATATCACCGACCGTGGTGTGTTGTGTCATGGACGAAAGGAGAGTATACTTTTTTGTATGGGGTTGTCAGCCTCTTGATTTTTCGTCCATAGCTGTATATAAATTTTACACCATTCCAGAAAGTGGCTTTTGCGCAAGCGTTCATGCGTAGAAGGAATACAAGTGTACTTATACAAAAAAATAATACAGAAATAAAATGAAAAAACATCAAAAAACATAAATATCGGAAAGGCAAGTGAATGTCAAGTTGTCAGGAGTACCTAACATCGTAACGTCTAGTCAGTGGTAGAAGCCAATGGGCGTACGGGTAGCAATCCTAAAACAAGTTTTTTTTTTGGTTTGTTATACGGCCCTGGAAACGAGTTTAAAGCCCTATAAAGTATGTAAGAGGTAGTTAGTTAACCTCTTTATACAATGAATAAAATATTATGTTATTTGTCATAAAATAAGTAAGAAATATCCACAGATACAGATGTACAAACTATTTCTGTGGAAATATCCAACTTAGTGGACTACTCAAGCAAGTCGGGTTGACAATGCACAGGTTCAGGAAATTTCGAAATGGATTAAGGATTTCCTATTTACATGTGTTTGCCAATTAACGGAAACAAAGCTGTTAATGACGTCCTATGGTTAGGTAATATTTATTACCCGCGCGAATGACTCTTGAGTACTATGTAGCGTAGGAGCTGCGAAATGTTTTTTCCTCTCGTCAATACGGTATTTAAGTATTTTTTTTATCATTCATATCAATAAGTAATTTAATCTGAAACCGAAAACTAAAAGATCTTTTTTAATCCGGTCAAAAATAAGTAAGTTAGTATAAGTTTTTCAAATCTGGTGGAAAGGGAAACTGTCAAATAACAGAAAAAGGATGCACTTATGCGTTTGAGACGTCACTGCCTTTAGGTTTTACTCGTACGCGAAAGAGATAGCGAGATGTTTCCACCACGATTCTACTATTTTTCTTATTTGTTGTTCCTAAAGACAAAGTCAAAGTCAAAAGTTTTTATTCAATGTAGGATAAATATATCACTTATTGAAGGTCATTATTTTTAATTATTTTTAGTGCAAAAGCTACCGATACTAGTAGCGTTCCGCAACGACCGCTGAGAAGAAACGCCGAAAGAAACTCATTTACACAGTATTGGTCGCCTACGCGCTAGATGGGCTTTGTCAGTTTACAAAGATATTATGCTTAATACAATGTTATCATAATGTTATGAATAATGCATTAGAAAAAAGGGTATGAAAGTTAATGTAAGTAAGACTAAAGTTATGGTTTTTGAAAGGGATGATAGTTCAACAGAATGCAATATTTTAATAAATGGGGTGAGAGTGGAGCAAGTGAAAGAGTTTGTATATTTAGGATGTAAGTTTACAAAAGATGGCAAGCACGAGGGTGATGTGGAAAGAAGAGTGAATGCGGGTAACCAAGTGAATGGAGCGTTGCATTCCTTTATGACCAGCAGGAAGGTATCAGATAAGGCACGTCTTGCTGTTCATAAAGGAGTACTAATACCTACTTTAATGTACGGTAGTGAGAGTTGGGTATGGCAGAGAAAGCATGAAAGCAGAATAAATGCAGTGGAAATGCGAGCGCTGAGGAGTATGTGTGGTGTTACCTTGAAAGACCGAATAAGAAATGATGTTATAAGAGTTCGGTGTGGAGTGAAAGAGGACGTAGTGACAAAAGTAAAACAAGGGATGTTAAGATGGTTTGGGCATTTAGAAAGGATGGATGAAAATAGATTAATAAAAAATATTTATAAGGTAAGTGTGAAAGGAAGAGCGGTACAGGGTCGACCTCGGCGAACGTTCTGCGATCAGATTGCAGACGTTCTGAAAAAGGGAGAGGTAAGAAGTACACGTAACCGAAGGGCATGTATGAAGAAGTTGATGAGTGTAGATAAAGCGAAAGAGGTCTGTCAAGATCGTAGCAAGTGGAGGTCCATAGTCTCTGCCTACCCCTGTGGGAAACAGGCGTGATAGTATGTATGTATGTATGTACAATGTTATCACAATGTAACATGTAAAGTTTGCGAACGAGTGTCAAGTTGTTTTATAAATAATATTGTCCAAAAACAAAGTTAAATTTTTAGTATTAATAGTATATTTATAGTAATACGAGTAGCTAGGTATGCAATTATTTGGACCAATTAGCGGCTGCTGTATAACGCTGCGTTATAGTAGACATTGGCCGACAAATGAATCTGCGTCATGTGTCTCATCTGTGTCTTTTCCGCGCAGATCGTAAAAATCGATCAAGGGAATGGTCGACAATCTGAATCATGTCAATAGGCGATGCAGTAGTGGGTGGATGGGATGGGTGATGACCCATCACTCTTCTGATTCACATTTCATGTGGTATATACTCGTGTTTATATGGGTTTACTCCCTACTACATTTTGGTTCGAGAGCGAACAAAGGCATGTATCCGTGCTTGACAATATTTAGCTGTTTTTTTTGTATAATATTTTAAAAAAAAATGTGTAGTGAAATTAACTAGTAATTTAGATTATACATATTTTGGTACAATTTTAATATAAAAAGTGATTGTATAAAGTAGTATATCTTTTTTAAAGGAAATTTAGGCAAATTTAGAGGTATGTTTGTGATTTTTTTTCAATTGAGCCAAAAATGGTTTATCGTGTTTTGGCTATTGTGGGTGTCTATTAAAAAAGCCTTAAGATTCCTATGTAAAAATTTAAATAAACTGTAGTAGTTTATTTACAGTGATTTTTTTAAAAAACACGCAGTATTCTTGGCTCTGAACTGAGGGGGCCTTAAATACATGAATTTGATTTATGTCTTACAGCTAGGATCTGTATGACTCGTTAAGGATAAAAACGTGTCAATATATTTATGTATGCATATATTATTATAATTAGTATTACGGGACTTACCGCGATAATACACGATATCATTTTTAGCCAGATATTTTGACGACCGTACTGCCGTCATGGTCGCTGGCTGACTCAACTTGATAATATATCTGTATGGTAGAACTCAACTTACCGTGTGTGATGATAACCAGGGTCTGGTACGGGGTTGGCCACGCACTGGCCGGCGACCATCAGCACCAAAGTTAACTGGAAATAACATATAAATATATTAGACCATAGATATTTAAAAAGTCGTCTCCTTCACGATTTTCGTAGCCATCTCTTCTATATGTATACCTAAAACTGGTATATATGTATTCCTTGTGTACTATACAACACGAAACTTATGAGGTATTATTTGGTATGTGTAAATCAAATTTTACGACCTTCGTGGCGTAATGGTCATCCGCTTATCCGAAGGTTCTGGGTTTGATCCCCAGCCAGGGCAAGTTTGAAAATAGCCTTTTTCAAATTGTTCTGGGTCTTAAGTGTTTATCTGACTATATGATTTTATTATAAAATATAGAACGTTGAGTTAGTATCCTATAATACAAGTTTTAACTTATCTCCCTTATGTCCCTATCTATCTGTATATTAAATTATTGATGCATACTACTACACTTTATTCATCATCTGGCCTTTTTTTTTAGTCTCCACTGCAGGAGCACGACCCTCTCTAACTACCAGAACCATACTTGGCCAGAGCAGCCGGAGAATTTGGCTTACGCTCTCCATGCAGGCCAGACGGTTTGGAGAGGTCTCACTGATTTGTATTAGCTGTATAGCTTGTGTTTCCTAAATCGCCTTCTACAACATTCACGGGAGAACTTGAAGTGGTCTTATTCTACTCTGCCTGGAACCACACGGCAAACATTTTGTTTATACATATTCATCATCATCATCCGAGCGTATTCCCGGATGCATCGTCAGCGGTTACGCTTCAGAGCCCGGGGTCCGCTACCTAACCTAGGTGATTTGACGAGGTTACTGGTTTTTATACAGAGCGACTGCCGTCTGACCTCCGCAACCCAAAGGGTAGACCAGAACCAATCCTAGGATAGGTACAAACGCTAGATGGTATTCGGGACCAACAGCTTTACGTGCCTTCCGAAGCACGGAATCATCTTTATTTTCGGATAATCAGGTGATTCAAGCCTGCAATATCCTAACCAGACTGGAAACAACTTTTCACAAAGTATGCTACCCAGTGGGATTTGAACCCATGACCTCCGGATCACAAGGCAGACGCCTTGACCACTGGACCACGGAGGCAGTCCAATTAATTTTTATGAATACATATTATTTATACAAATTATTTAAAGTAAACTTACATACGTACTATTACAACCTCGTACTATGTAGAGTAACATTTGGGTTGTGGCGACACGTGCTCGCTTTGCATTCATTGTTCGATGTATTCCAAGCACGCAATATGAAAATTGGTTTACTCGACTTTGATTAAAAATGTTTATCGATTTTTGTTTACAATTTGCAGATATTCTTCAATAAATCTATATAAATGAATTGTAGTTCGTTCGTCTCACTAAAACGCGAGAACGGCTAGACCGATTTGGATAATTTTGCTTTAGTAAAAATTGTTAACAATTGGCGTACTTAAGGCCATACTTGAATTTTCCGGGGTCCAGTGCTGCCTCCATTTGAAATAAATTTTTTGTAAGGAAACAGAGATATCATTTAAAATTGTGTCTCTACCAAGCCCTAAATAACCCTTCAAACTATTTTATGAACTACTGTTTATAGTTTAAAGTACTCGTAAGAACGTGCTTTTCTTAGCACATTTGCGAAAAATAGCCACTTTTGGCAAAGGTGCGAAGAAAAGCTTTACGTTCTCACTTTAGACTGTAAACAGTAGTTCATAAAATAGTTTGAAGGATTATCTAGGGCTTGGTAGAGACACAATTTTAAATGATATCTGGACCCCGGAAAATTCAAGTATGGCCTTAACGTTAAAAGCGTTTTCCCCAGTCAACCACCATAGGGATAAACAGATAGTGTGTTGCGGCGCATAATAAATAAAATTACATAAATAATATAAAAGTATTACAATGAATCGTGAATATATACGATATATCATAATATTAGCATGTAAAAAAATATATATATACCTAAAAGTTCTAAAATAAATACATGAAAAATACAGTTGAAAAAATTTGCTAAAGGGCATTTAAATTGAGATATTTTATACTTATTTAAATTTATATATAAAAATATTAGGCTAATTTTTTTATTATTTAAATAAATAAGTTAATGAAATGATGAATTAATAAAAGGACGTAGTTCTAATCAACAAAGAGTAGGAGACGAATTATAAAAAAATCCAAATAAATGGTACTCACAGCAACAGTGTGGAACATGTTTAGGTTGGGTTGGTGGTTTGCGTGTCACTGCTTCGATACTCCGGCGCATCGCGTTAATATGTACTGCAGTTGTGCAACTCAGCAGCGACACGGTTCCTGGACTTGCGAGGACCCAGTGTGTAATCTGCGCACGCCACATGAATGCCTGATTGGTGGTCAGCAAAAAACCATATTTGCAAGTTAAATTTGGATTCGCATTTGATTGTCGCATCTTATGTAATTTTGACGTGTGACACTTACATTTCATTCTACGTTTAATGTATATTCTTTTATTTTGTTCAAAAACGCGTTACGAATTAGATCATATTATTGGTTTATTGATATCCAGTTAAAAACCAAATTTGCAAGTTTAATTGGGATTCCCATTTGATTGTAGCATCTTATGTAATTTTGAAATACGCTTTACAAATTAGATCTTAATATTATAGGTAAACAGGATTAATATCCAATTGAAAATATATTTGCAAGTTAAATTGGAATTCGCATTTGACTGTCGCATTTTATGATCATATTTTATTCAAAACTTAGGACTGATTGAAAACAGAAAGGGGAAGCCTTTGCCCAGCAGTGGGACACTGAAATAGGCTAATAAAACAATCTTATTACCGGTATGCAGAATACAGTTAAAAACATATTTGCAAGTTTGAGTATTAAATATGAAGTATTTACTTAATATTGACGTTTAGTACGTTTATCATATCATTTTATGTATTTTTTTTATTATAATGTATTGTATGCATTATCTCTGAACGCCACTTGAATGTCTTATAGATCTCCAGTAAAAACAAAACACATGCTTATGTGCACGTAAGTTTTATTGTCGTACGTTATGTAATTGAACGTTTAACACCTTTAAACGTTTTTTCTCAACCAGATTAGGCCATTGTGTTTTGTTGTCGCTGCATGCTACACGAATACTTGATCAATGCCTAAAGAAAACAATGGGATTGTGTGCTTGAGTGCGTGATAGTCCTAATATTTTATCAGTTTTTTTCATATCTTCTTAAAAAAAAATCTACAATGCAATTAAGAAATATAATCTACATTTTTTAAGTTAAAATATGATTTAACAGTTTCTTTATTTCAATTATATTAGTCAAGTAATCTTATTTTTTTATTGCAATCAATGTTAGGTGCATCTACATTTATAAAAATAACTGTTTTAACCTTTTTCGGCCCTATATAAAGTATATTTATGGCTAAAATATAAAGTATATATACAAATCGCTGTTGTTTTATCAATACCAAAAAAAATAAAAATATTGCTTCGTCTATGCGTACCTATGCGCGATGCAATGCAATTTACGTTCTATCGCGGCACGTAGTTTCCAGAAGAAAGACTGGAATAGGCTCGGCAGACTTGTATTGTAATTCATACCAAAAGTGTTCGTTAATGAATGAGTAGTACTACGGTTATGTTATGTAAGACTTTCTGAAGCTTTGACTTTTTGGTCGCCTTCTCGATTATTTTTTTTATTTACAGCTTTTAAATAGCTGTAAATCTAGTAACATTTATGTATGTATTTAGGTCATTTTAAGATGTCACTTAAAAAAATCTTTAAATATTTGAGTTGCTTAAAAAACATAAAACAATTCTTTTTGTGGTGTATTATGTAAATAATTAATAAAATTATTGAAAATAAAGAAGATACAATGTCAATGCTGCCAGCCTATTGGGCACTCTACCGCAGAGCAATGATGTGCGCGACATTTTTTACGTGTAATTTTTTTATTACTATTTATGTTTTTTTTTTCTTGGAAGGTAATATACACTAAACATTGAACATTACATGATAAATACGAGTAGACTGCCGGTACTCAGAGATGTGGATGAGTGTATGGCCACAACGTCTCTTTTCTCTGGCATATCAATGTTTCAAAATAGTAAAGCGATTATAATATTTTCCCAAAATAAATTTCCATTTTCTAATTTTCATTATGTAAAATCTTATACGATAATCTAATTTGTAGGCGGCGCGGCTTATTGCCGGGTGGCATGACTTGGTTCACAGTGTGGGACGTCGTGAGAAAACTTGCACACCTAATTAATGAACCTTTTTGAAAGTCTTCTAATCAACCCTTCTTGCGTAGTTCATTAAAGCCAGTTTTCTTGTCCTGTATTTAGAAATGTATATGAATTCACTATAATATTGCATTTTAAATGTTATTTTTAATCTCTGGACAAAGAATAAGATAACAATTTTCAAATTTAAATCTGACCTTCAGGTTCATAGACTTACCACTCGTATAAGTCATATATGTTATATATGATGTTTCAACTCTCAATATATTTTATAAAAAAACATATATATATATATAAATGTATATATATATATATATATATAGATATTTATAAAATATAGAATCATTGAGTTAGAGTACACAAGTCTTTAACTTACTCGTACTTTGGGGCTAGCTCAATCTGTGTGATTTGTCCCTTATATATTTATTTATTATTTTATGTAGGTACCTACCGTAAAAAATATGTACCTAACTCCTAAATTTAAGGTTCGTTTTTGTAAGGCTTGTAAATAAGTATATTTTTAATACATATACAACGTGGAAGGGAAATACCCGTAATAAATCGAACCCCGACCAAAACCCTATTATTCTTCAACTCGTCAAGGCCTTTTCCCGTAGTATGCGAAAGATACATGAATAAATCAATGTTTGATTGCCTGCACAATAGGTATATGCGATGCGTTCTTGCACTTATAGTTACCATGCCCAAGTACAATGTAACGATATCGCAAAACTGTTATATATTACAAATTGGGTCACTATGCCGCGAAAAAAACCATCTAATTGCTAGTACATTTACCACACAGTGAAATATTCGTCCTGCGAAACGGTCCGACTTATTATTATAGTGATTGTTGAAGCGCGACACGCCAATCAGTGTATTTCAATTTTATTGTTGGAAAGGTTTAAAGTTGCAGAAGTACATATAAGTTTGATTAAATACATATTATATAGTATACAGTGCAGACAATTTGATTGAGTACATATTATAAAGTGTTATATAGTGACACACAATAATATGATTAGCCGTGTTGCCGGCAGAGTAGAATAGGACCACTCCAAGTCTTTCCATGGATGTCGTAGAAGGCGACTTTAGAAACACAAGCTAAACAAAGCTTATAAACCTCAATGAGACCTCTCCAACCCGTCTGGCCAGCGTGGAGAGTGTAGACCAAAGCCTCTGGCTACTCTGGCTAATATATGGCTCTGGTAGTATAGTGAGGCTCGTGCTCCTGCTGTGGAGACTAAAAAGACCTAATGATGATACAGTGTAAGTATGTTTTATTTAAGTTTACGCAAGTTAAAGTGAATACTTTTTTCTTTAATCACGTGGATATTTTTAACCTATTCAGGGTAATTTTGATCTTGTATAGCTATATTCAAGAAAAGTACTCTTTAAACGAAACAAAAAATACATATTCTGTCATATGTATCTTGTTTTATAATAAAAACCAAAGATATCAGCTGGAAAAAGTATACCAAAAATTTCCTATTTGAGTGTCACCACTCCCTACCGAGTTCGTGGCGGGCGGCGGCCTGCGTGCGGGGATGGCAACGGCCGTGTGTATAGTACAGTAACGCCACTCCATCTTTCTTTTTCGTTTAGTTTGAAACTTCGCCTACATATTGTTTTTTAATGACAAAAGTCACAATTTAATATACACGTTTTCTTTTCAAATGTAACATTGGTAAAACATTCTAGTGTATAATTGCGATTTTCTAATAAAATGATACACTACAATAACCTTTGTTGCACAAAAGAAAGATTCAGGGCATAATATATCTTAAAAACTAGGAAATACGCAATAAGCGGCCTTTTCGCTAAGCAATTTCTTTCAGGCACCTTCTTTAACCTCGGTTAAATAGAAATAGTGATGGGAATATTAGGTAGTTCGGGGTGGTCCATATTATATACAATATTTATAATAAACATACATATACCTACATCATACTTGATATTTCTGTTACTTCAGGATATAATTCAAAAATTTACTCCACCTCATTATAAATTCACCAAAACATTTCAACCCATTACTACCCTCTCTTAGCACTTGCAATTAAGGATCTGTCCTTGAGAAGGATTTATCGTACGCTGTACGATACTGTTTACCTCATATCAATAGTAACAATTGTGTTACGACAGTTCATGTAGTAATGGTACGCTTGGCCGACTGAGATAGTATTTAATATGTATGAGACCGTCGCGTTTACATGCGCCAGTATTTACACATTTTATATAATTATCAGTCCCTACCAGCACCTTAATTTGCTTGCATACACTGTTTTGTACTTAAAATTAAGTGTTTGACTATTTTTTACTTTCACACGCAAGTTAAAAAATGTGTTTTACGATATAATAATAAATCAATGATTTACGCTAGTATTATATAAGTCAGTGATATTATTATCATTACTTCCTGAATATAAAGACTATATTATATATAGTCTTTATATTCAGGAAGTTTGGGTTACATTTAGAATTTACTTGTTGAGAATTAACATTGTTAATGTTGCTCTCTCCACTGCGCTCTATCCTCTGCCACTCTGTTCCTGTATGGCCTCAGTGTTAGCACAGAATAAATACTACTAACGTACAGAAGTCTCACTCAGCAAAGAAATTCAAAGAAACATCTAATCAATGTGGCTAGCGATATAGTTTAATTTAGCTCACGTCAGAACTCAGCACCTTTTCGTATAGATACCTAGACATCCATTGCAAGCCAATTTCATTCTTATAACTCTGGACAAACGATTCGTATAACTGAATTTACCACCCGGAGGGGCCGCCTGCGCACATAGTAATAATGCAGGTACATTTTCGATCCCTAAACGGGGAGTGACACAGGCTTGGTGTTAGGTAGATGTCATCCTTCCACTAAGGTGATTTACTGCTTAATAAATCAAAGGAATCTGAATCATATCAATAGGTGATGCAGCTTGCAACCCATTACTGTTTTGACTTTCTTTTTCCATCTTCCCGTCCACTAACGCACGCTTTAAAAGTGGCCTTTAGACTTTAATGCTGTGTGTGTATGTGTGTGTATGTATAATTTAGTGATGCCAGGCAGTGACAAAACTGATTTTCGATAAAAAATTTGGAGCTTTAGGTCATATATGGAACTTGAATGTCAATACAGAAAAGTTGTTAAATTAATAATGTTCACAAAATAAAATATAATGAATAAGAAAAAACTACTAGACTAGTATTAGTTTACCACAATAGCCTAAAATAATAAAATCGTTCTATCTGAATTATGTAGATATATCCAATTCTATCCAACGTCGGATACTTCAAACGCTTCAACATTCCTACAGTCAAAGCAAAATAAAATTATCTCCACTATTTTATTTTATCCGAATAATATCGCCACTACACAACAGCGGTCAAAGCGAGTTCCACAGTCTAAGCAAAAAGGAAAAGCTGCCAATTTCAAAATGCACCCTACGTGGGGCCAGCAGAATAGCGAATGAGCGCAATCAGGCGGATTTCCCTTGGCGACTGTCTGCGTGCGGGGTGAGGGGGGATAGTGAATCTGAACTGTCTATGCTCTGTGATATTTGTTCGTACTATCATATGAAGGAGGTATTTTTGAATTCGTTGCAATATCAATGAATGTCTATGTAAGTCGCAATTCGTGTGAAACGGTCATATTCTTATTCGTGTTTCTAAAATAAATTCTAATTTTGAGAGAATATCTCAATTAGTGTTTAAAACCACACATCACAGTTATATTTCGTCCCGATTTTATCTTTTAGGTAGAAAATGTGTGATGACAAATTTTACCACTAATGGATTCGAACACACGATCTATCATCTATTTACTGTGTGAGTCCTCAATCGACTAAATTAAGTTTTATTAATTTATTCATTTTCATAGAATACGTAGAATATACTTCGCACATAAAACCAACTTCGCAAGTCTTCTTATATATTTTCTAACCCTGCCATGCATATACATTTTAGAAATAAGCATCTTTGTGAGACAAAATGAGCATTTATTTGTTCAAGCTAGCTTCTTTCTTAGAACAACAAGAAATTGTAATAGACTCGTGTTAAATGTAGTACAAAAAACTGAAAAATATTAAAAATTACTCTTTTGCAATGTGCAAACATATTTATAACAAATTACCATCTGCACTTAAAGAGTACCATTTAATAAATTAAAACCATACCTGCGCAAATGGCTGCTAAAAAAAAGATTTTATTCAATTAAAGAGTTTTTAGAACATAAAGTTAAACACTGCAAATTCGATGCATGAATAATTTGATTTAATAAATATTTTAACAATGTGTAAAAACTTTGCATGCTATTGAATATGGCTAAATAAGTTAAGCTACTGTATTTAATTGTATTTTCCCTACACCTGTATTGTACACCCTATTTATTGCAAATAAAAAACTAATCTTATCTTATCTTAAGCAAAATAAATCTTCCTAAAGACTGCACTGCTCTCATTTATTATTAACGCTCTAAGTATATTTACCCGAAACACCCTAAGTCGTGCATTAGCTGAACAAGTAACTAATTACACATAAGTATAGTATATTTGTATGTGTAGAGTGCATAAAACCTCGCAAGAGGTTTGTAAGTCTTTCGAGGCGATCCCGAGAGCGGCTTACGAGTGTAATCCCTCACAGGTCACTCAAGTGACGTCACCTGTGAGGATTTACTTTTTATTCGATGTCATACGCTGCCTTTATGGTTGGGAGAACTCGATTTTATGGCCGACACTAGAAGATTTGATCTGATGCAATATTGTTATTAAATTTTATTCAGTTTATGTTTTAGGCTAAAACAAATTTTAAAACCGGCCAAGTGCGTATCGGGCCACGCGCTGTGTAGGGTTCCGTATTTGCAAATGCCGATTTAGGTGATGGGTGAGTCATGAAAACAAAATGATTCCCAGTTTACATGAATGGGATCTAGGTACCATAAGTTCACAAAAAGTTATACCAATACGCTAAATAAATGACGCTTTGATAAACTCGCAAACTAGCCCGGAAAAGACAATATTATGACATGATAAAATAATTAATTATTTCATATACATACCTATTATATTTCTAATTAATTACTGTAGCGTAATCATTTTAAAACTGTTATATAATGAATGCACTAATTATAACATTATTAATTTTATTAAAAGGTTATTTATTGTTTTGATTATTGCACCAAAAAAAAACTGTAAGAGTTATAAGGTGAATCTCCCTATTGTGCCGCAATTGATCTTATATATTTTGCAGATACTTATTGTATAAAACTACTTTTCTGCAACATCTCTGTTTCAAAAAAATTTAAACTCTGACTTTTGTCGCTGACTACTCCATAATTTGTGAGTTTTTGATAAATCAATTTTCGCGGGTAAGCATTTTGCTTCACAACTCACAAATCATTCTGGACACGTGTCAGGCTATCGGCGCACATTCATCTCCCGCGCTTTTTGACAGTTCACTGCAGCTGCCATGTTAAATCCACATTCTACGTTTAAAAATACATTTAAAACCTGCTAAAAAGGAGGTTCCATATTAAGGCCGTTTGTTTTATACTATTCAATTTTCAAAAAATATTTCAATGTATTCAAAAGCATGGACTGACTCCAAAAATTTTGTGGGTGGTTAAATATTCTACTCCTAGAGGTAATATAGAATTAATGGGATAATAGTAAACTTTATGGGGCTTTATTTTTATTTTTTTTAAATTGAACAGCCTAGCTTACATATTCAAGTTTACCTATTGCGATTGCTCAAGATTCAATTAAGGAAAAGTAGTAATTAAAGAGTCTTTTTCAACTTGAAATGAATCCTTTTGCGTTTTAAATTGAATCGGTTTAAGCCAAGTAGGCCTAAAGTTGACTTGCTCGACAAATATTATGAAAGGCGGGAATGTAACATTTTCTGCCTTTGGTGTGCTCAGGTTTCCTCGAGACCTACATTTACTTTATTTAGTAAAGTTCATTACGTTACATGAAGAACTTGTTATTATTTCTTTAAGAACGTGTATTTTATTAAATTTGTTTAGTGAGATATTCCCAAAATCACGAAGTAAAAGAAAAATAGTATAAAATGCAAAAGCTTATGAAATACATATTATGTTATTAATTACAAGCTTTTTTTTAGTTTTAGCTGTCCTGTTGACTGTGTGTCCGTAATAAAAGTCTTGCAAGCTAAATTAGACCCACTTCCCATTATTCGACTGAGCTGAAGCTTTACATATGCAATGCCATACTCTGGTACCAATGATCTGATCTTACGATGAAGCTGGAAGGTGGCTTCTCTGTGATAAAATAACATAACCCCACTAAGTTTCGGCTCAATTGATTCGGCTTGAGGAGCATTTTAAAATTTTTAGTTCAATGTTTAAAATGAAAGCTTGTTTTAAGTGCAAATTTCAAAAAGAAAAAAACCGGCCAAGTGCGAGTCGGACTCGCGCACCGAGGGTTCCGTACAAACCTGCAAGGTTTAGTATTTGGTATGAATTTCAATTTAATACCTCTACGCGTTTATGAGGAAATGGGTAGTAAGTTTAAAATTATTAAAAAAATATATATTATGTGATGTAACTAAAAATTTATGGTTTTCGTAATTTTTCCTTTATCTATGCTATAAGACGTTGCTTCGTACCAAATTTCAAGATTCTGAGTTCACGGAAAGCACCCTGTAGGTTTTGATTCCCTTGCAAGTGTCGAAAATTTGCGGCATAAACGGCTGTATCTTTTGATTGCGTTGGCTTAGAAGTTTGATTTTTTCACAGCTTCAAGGGACAGTAGACTTGAGTAATTGATATAAATTTCAGCTTCATACCTCTACGCGTTCCTGAGAAAAAGGGTCTTGACAGACGGACGGACGGACGGACAGACGGACAACAAAGTGATCCTATAAGGGTTCCGTTTTTTCCTTTTGAGGTACGGAACCCTAAAAATCAATTAATTACTTGTTTACCTATCTATATATCATTTGTTATTCCCTTGATAGTTATTTACGATCTGCGCGAGAAATAGCAGCTGACATTTATTCAGCGAGATACTAATAAAATATCCTACCATGCTATTCTGGAATGGAATGGACGATGCTAGAGTATCCAAACGAATACTGGAGAGTCGACCCGAGGGTCACAGAAGCCGAGGCAGACCCAAGCTCAGATGCTTAGATGTTTAGAGGCTGGATGGCGTCGAACAAGATCTTAATAACGTCGGCGTCAAAATCTGGAGACAGAAAGCCCAACCGTACTATCTGGAACAAATTACTTGACTAGGCCCAGGAGCAACCACGGCTATAGAGCCTTAGATGATGATGATGCTATTCTTAGAGAAAGAGGAAATGTCCAAAATCACGAGATATGTCAATAGGTCCTGGTAATACATATAATCAAAAATTTTAATCAACAATGAAGTGACGTATTCGCACAAAAGAACCGTGCAATGCACACAATCGTCTAATGAATGGATGACAAATGATTGAATGAACGGAATGAATGAGTAGACATTGATTTTTCTGGCTTTGTTACCAAGGTCTGGGCATTCAATGTCGCAGGTACATCAGGGCAATGGAATGGAAATTTCGACGCGCTTGGAACTTTTAGATAGTTGAAGGGTCTTCTAAGTCAATGACTTTCAGGTTATAATTAATTATGACTTGTTGTTATATCGATAAAATAGAATCGCCAAACTTCAAACTTTCATTATTGGATTGAAATTAGAAAATATATTTCGAAAGTTAATTTTGGTTAGATAAAACTTTTTTTACTTAATGATCACTAAAATATCAATTTTCATTCGTTTTGGAAGATTCAAACTGGTGTATTTGTGACTAATTGTATTTTTTTTTTAAATAAGGCACTAAATGGCGTTTTTTACTTATTAGTCAACATTACTACCAAAATTGTAAACGGTCAACTGTAAGGTAGTGCAGAGAAGTAAAGCTAAAGCAACAGCAAAAATAAAATGTTAATACTTACTTACATTTGAACCTATATTACCTACCTTTCGCAGGTTTGGTTGCAATTTGTGTACAGCCATCTCTGTAAGCAGCTTATACTAATACTTTGTTATGTTTCTGCTATTTACGTGCCCTCCGAAGTTTGTATGATGTTATTTTACCCACTGGTTTAGGGTAAGAAATAACTGGCTGGTAGGTTTTAAAAAAAATATATATAAAATCTTTAAAAATAAAGAGGAAAAAAATTGCTCTCGGCGTGGATCTATCTCGTGTAGAACGTTTGAGCAAAGGAAGAAGATTTAAATTCATCAAAACTTCTCTACTCCTATTAGCTAATGAATGTAACGTCACTGTCACTGCCTATTTAATATGACGCGGCGCACGCCCGCATCCCGCCAGATTATAATATGATAATGACGGAGATAGTCGTACGATGCAGTATGTGCATCCTGAGCTAAAAGGCTGCCTTGTAATGACGTTAATCAAAAGATAGTGGAACTGTGGCAAAGGTGCAGTCACGTGATACAGGCTTTTTGGGGCATGGAGTAAGAAGATTCGATTTTATTAATAATGTACGTGATGTGTTAAAGGTTTATCGCAGCTATGTCTATATATTGTGAAAATTTTTAAGGCTGTTCATTCTTTTGAGCCGATATTCGTTTCATCTGGCAACCCATAACACTTTTGATTCCTTTCCAACTTCTCCCCCACCCATCACGCTAAAAGTGGCCTTTGGGTCTTGCGACCCTGGGCTCTGTCTGATTAGAGCCGCAAGACCCAAAATGCTCTGTCTGCCTCATTAGGGATAAAGACGGACGTGATAGTGTATATATGTATGGTATGTACGTTTCTGACTACTATTATCCTTAAAACTACGTCTACTCGTACATTATTATTACAGGAGTTGTGGTGGAAGCTCGGCGTTAGGTAATTTGATATTAAACACGCAGTTGACAGGTGACGTGACTGCATTGCGCTGTCACGCGATGAGCAAGGCCTTCCGTGCATATCGACTTTATGCTGTATACCTATGTTCCCCTTTGCCAAAACATTTTATAAGTGGAAGTATTTTACTGTCAATGTCATAAATAATAAATTATGACATTACGTTTTTGGTAGCGCTATTCAAGAATGTTCGAAATGAAAATTATGGCACTGGCTGGAAATGAAGTTAAACTTTCAAACGTTCAACAAATTAAAATGAGTAGGATTTTTTTTTTATTTCTTGACTTTTTAAAATCAAAAACACATCGTTTTAATTCCGCTCCATTCCTTAACGACTCCAATGAGCGTTTTCGTTCGTTCATTCGTTCAGTAAAGCCCCACTTGAATTTTTCTTCGCCATCTTAATTTGTACGTGACTCCGAGAGTTAATTAGTGCAATTACGCGATCCAGTCGGTTTTTTGTGCCAGTTATACTCTCGTATTCAGGGGTGGCCATTGTGGAAAATTAAATTAACTCTAAAATAGTGGGCTTAGTAGTGATGTAGAAAGTAGAGTCGTTGTGAGAATCGATTCCTTTCAAAGTCTAAACCTGAAAAAGTTTGGAGCTGTATGGTTTATTAGTCGGGACAATAAAAAAAAATATTTTCATGATACTAATTAATTGCATAGGTATAGTTACTGGTAAAGTTAGCTTTTTAATATAATAGTTTATGTAGTTTTTGATTAAATAATTTACAAAAAAAGTAGTAAAGGAGGTGAAGAGGGCAGTTAAGGCGAAGATATAGGCAAATGGCCTTGAAGTGTGAAATAAATTGTTAACTCGTAAATATGGTAATAATTTCCATATTGCTCTTCGTCATGCAAAAGATAGCCCTTTAAATTATTTTATGAACTGCCGTTGAAACTATTATTAGTGATCCGTCTAGCTTTAAAACTTGCCGTGGCCACTTTTGGCGGAAGCAAGTTTTAAAGCTAGACGGACTAATGTAAATACTTTCAACGGTAGTTCATAAAATAATTTAAAGGGCTATCTAGTGCATGACGAAGAGCAATATGGAAATTATCTCCATATTTACGAGTTAATAATTTATTTCAAGTGAGGGCGCCACTTCAAGGTCATTTGCCTATACCTTCACCTTAAACTCAGACTGGGCTAGTCATTTCAGCAGGTGGTACCCATTACATACGTAAAATAACCTCAGAATTGTTCCCTGCATGCTAGCGAAAAAAAGAGGTTGATCACACGATCTGATTCATCAACGCCCAGCCTAAACCATAAAAGCTATAACCGTGAAATTTGGACAGTAGTTTTATGTTATAAAATAGTGCTCAGATAAGAAAGATTTTTTCAAAATTCTACCCCTAATGAGTTAAAAATCAGGAACAAAGTTTCTATGAAAAAGAAAAATCTTTACTGATTTAAGTACTTGAAACTTGCCATAAATGTTTCTTGACAAAAATAATTAAACATGTGTTTTAGCATTTTTGGGGTAAAAAGGGGAAGAAAAGGCCATAAATTTGAACGTAGTTCCTATGTGATTTTCGTAAATAATAGTAGTATTAGAACATACTACCTTTAGATAGTCATCCACTGAATCTGCACGAAAAAGAGATAAAAAAGAGATTACCATAATGTTTTTTTTTCCACAATAACCTACATAAAAGTTGCCAGCTAGATTGAGAGAATTAAAAAACTATAAATAGAGGAAGATTATCGGTTTCATTTTGCTAGGTTAATGAAAATAGGATTCAGTAAAACCGAAATTCACGCGAGCGAAGCCGCGGATAACAGCTTGTATACTATAAACACTTAGACTATCGCCACCTATAAAAACAAAAGTGAAAACTAGAGAGGATGCCTTTGCCCTTATTGGGCTCCTAATAAAAAAAACTTCTCTCGTGACTCGAGGATCTCTACTGGTTCGAAATTTTGCGACTCATAAATGTCTCAAAATTTCAATTCGAGCCAAAAGTAAAGCTGAAATTCTCGACTGTTTCACAACACTAGCTCGCTGCAAGGCTGGCAATGGCGAAAATAAAGGAGTGCTAGAGTTGTCTAGAGTCATTTTTGCTGCACTCTGCGACAGATCAATAATTCTCCTTGTTATTGTCTGTGTTTCTTTGTAATAATTTTATTGTACTAAAAAATCACCCAACGGGTACATTCTATGTTTTTTACTTTTTTGCCAGACCAGCATATTCTTAAATATCTATAAACTTACAAGAAAAAATCATGAAGTCATAAGATGTCAAGAGATGTCACCATAAAGACAATACAATACAAATACTTTTTATTGCACCATAAACAAAAGGAATTACAAAAAAGCGGCCAAGCGCGAGTCGGACTCGCCCATGAAGGGTTCTGTAGTAGCAAGTAACATAATATAAAAGTTCTTGTAGCTCATTGTTCATTGAATGAAAGGTAAATTGCGGTTTACGATTTATGTATAAAAGAACATGGTTGCGTTGCGGTTTACGTATTAAAAAAACTACTTACTAGATCTCGTTCAAACTAATTTTCGGTGGAAGTTAGCATGGTAATGTACATCATATATTTTTTTTAGTTTTATCATTCTCTTATTTTAGAAGTTACAGTGGGGACACACATTTTACCACTTTGGAAGTGTCTCTCGCGAAAACTATTCAGTTTAGAAAAAAATGATATTAGAAATCACAATATCATTTTTAAAGACCTATCCATAGATACCCCATACATATGGGTTTGATAAAAAAAAAATTGTAATTCATTTGTAAGTATGGGGAACCCCCAAAATTTATTGTTTTTGTTTTCTATTTTTGTGTGAAAATCTTAATGCGGTTCTCAGAATACATCTACTTACCATGTTTCAACAGTATAGTTCTTATAGTTTCGGAAAAAAGTGGCTGTGACATACGGACGGACAGACAGACAGACATGACGAATTCATAAGGATTCCGTTTTTTACCATTTGGCTACGGAACCCTAAAAAGTAGAAAAAAAACCAGAAAAATGAATGACAAATGCGGACTTAGCGCATAGCAATCTCTTCCAGTCAACCTTTATTTCTACTTTCGACTATTAATTGCAACTTTCCATAAATTTGGCGATTCGTTGCAATACTTGCACTTACAAAGCTGAAATAGTTTACATATAATAACTAAATACATACATTAACATGTATTTATCCTTAATGGGACAGGCAGAGCATTTTAGGTCTTGCGGCTCTAAGCAGACAGAGCCGAGGGCCGAAAGACTCAAAGGCCTCTTTTAGCGTGATGGTGGGCGACGTGGGAAGAGGAATCAAAACAGTGACGGGTTGCTAGCCGCATTGCTATTTAATATGATTCGTATTTTCGCCCATTCCCTTATTCGACTTCTACGATCTGCGCTGGAAGAGAAGCAGCTGGTACATACTAAGTTTTTTATCCCAGACTAGCATGGAAGAGTAATTATACAACGTGGAAGGGACATACCCGTAATAAATCGAACCACGGTCTTAACTAGATCATTATAGTATAATTAAATTATAATAACAGCAAGAAAACAAAAAAAAATGACATTTCCATACAAAATTGTGCAGCCGGCCAGGTGATTTGTATAAGAATGTCGAATTTTTTTTTGGTTTTTTGACTATTATTTTAATTTCAATATACTTTAGTGATCTAGTATAGCACGTGATTTGATTTATTACGGGTATGTCCCTTCCACATTGTATAATAAATAAGTAAAATAAAAAGTTCAATGCCCTTTTGTATATAAATAAACAAGCCAATCGCGTGCGAGGTCGCAATTATTAGAGCTCACAGGAGTTTGAACTATTACGAGTACGGTTAATTTTCTGGTATTCAGCCATCGCTCCACATAATAATGCATTCTTCTGATAACGCTAATTTTGTTCCGGGAATGCGGTGTTTGAGGTGCAAATAGAAAGCCTCTACGTATGCCGGGACACAACGAAGCTGACTCAGTAGGTATCACCGTCATCAACACGTATTATGAAATAAAGTAAACTAAAGACTCAACTCTATGAAATGAAAGAAATTTCTTTTATGTTCGATTAAAACCTATATGTTTATGGTTCGTTTTGTACCATGTGGCTTCCGCCCTAGAATAGGACCACTCCATCTCTTCCTGTGGATGTCGTTAGATGCTAAATGATTAAGCACAAACATCTCGGTTGACGACGGGTTGTAAAACTTTTCGCACAAATGCATTCCCAAAGAGAGTTGACGAGAGGCAGGCGGCTGGTCGTTAAACTATAGCCAAGTTGTTTAAACTGTTCCGGCTATTTCTCCTCCATTTCGAAAGGTCTGCCCTTTAAAATATTTTGTACTAAATTAAAAAGGGACCTCGTCTCGTATACAAGATCCTACTTACTTTACTTTTCGGTTAGGTAATTTTCAAAACATATTCAGTATAAACATATTCTTCTTTGCTGGTCTGGGAGAAAAGAAAAAACATAGAATGTACCAGCTGTTTCTCTTCCCGTGCAGATCGTAAAAGCCGATCGAGGGAATGGGCGAGAATCTGAATCATATGCATAGGCGATGCGGTTAGCAACCCATCACTATTATGATTTCCCTTTTCCACCTTCATGCCTACCATTACGCTAAAAGTGGCCTGGGCTTGACCGCCCTTGGCTCTGTCTACCCCGTGACGTGATAGTGTATCTGTATCTGTATATTCAGTATAAATAGAATGCATGCCAGTAGCTGCCAAGTGCTAGTTCCGGAGGCATATCAATAAAAGTTTCCTGGCTGGCGTGTGCACATGCAATTATAATGCATCACACTTGCCTCTATTAGCTATTCAGGTCAATATTCCAGCTCGAGAGCCTTAGCCTTCAGTTTTAACTACCGACCCGAGAATTTCAGTCGGGAATTACCTTAATAAAATTAATTTAAAGTTACTGCAGTTCTGATAATTGGACTTTTATTTTATTTTCATTTCATTTATTTAGAAAACCAACAGAATAAGTACACTTAATAACTTAATCTTATTTTAACATCAGAGTCAGAATAGGTTTCCTCAGCTTTTACAATTATTTAAACGATATCGGTGAAATTTAAACGCAATACCTACCTATAATAGAAAACCTGTAATAAATTTTTAAATAAAATAATAAAATAATATGTACATATACTTTGACTTCATTTACAAATAGACAGACTCAGAGACACTTGAAACTTATAACACCCCTTTTTTTTCGTCGGGGGTTGAAATGGTGTTTGTTTTTGTCGATATATAAATATTAGGAGAAATAATCACTTAACTCAGTAAAAAGAAAAAATACGTGTACAATATTTTTTAATAATGTAATTTTAATGTAACCAACAATATTCTTCCAGTCGTCATGCGTATTTTCTAATAAATTCTGCCAAACTTTTATTTATTATAATTATTTCAAGATGTGTTTTTTTTGTTACAGGTACGTTGCCGAAAATGAATTTGGACGTCGACCTAGTAAAATTTTAAATGGTTTCTTAATTATTACCTCGGAAGAGCGAAAGGACAACAAATAAAGGAAAACTCATTAAAACGCCTCCTTAAATTACCCAAGTGCTTGTTTTAGGCAAAGACACCACAGGTTAATAAAATGTAGGTATAATTGCTTTCTAAGGAACATGACAAGCAGGTTGTATTCATTGTCTAACTTGTAATTAACGCAAATGTGTCTCAATGCGAAATAAATTGCTTGGAATTTGACTCGTAAACTCTAACGGCACATCAATGTTGGAGATAAAAGGCATAAACCGTATTGGCTGTATTACGCTTATGTCTCGTGCCTGAGAGCGGTGAAAACTAAAGCCCCTTCGGGAGCTCGAAGCCAATGCCGTGGCCATTAAAAAACTTATGTGGCGATAAACGTTAAGTGAGTTTACGTCATACGCGTGTACATTAGAGTTTCATTTCCAGTGGCGATGATATGCTGTAAATGCCTTTCTGGATGAGGTGTTCCGGCATAACGCGAAAACATCTTTGATGTTGCACCCTCTCGCCTCGGGCGTGAAAGGCTCTCTCATAGACAAAGTGCATTTCGATATTAGAAGTTTTGAACAGTTTCGCCGTAAAAAGGCCAGAAATTGTTTTCAACCCTGCATACGAACTCGGATTTAAGAAAACGAATATACAAGGTAGGTAACTGTATTGTATACTTACTAGTTATGTTTTATGTAACTACTTATGTACTTAATTAAATTTTTCTTTAATTTTCTCGACGCTTCTTGTTATTTCGTTTAACATAATTATCTCAAAAAAAACATATTAACTTATACGAAATAAACGTTTTTATATGTTTCTTCTACTGTATGAATTTTAAAAAACTTCTAGGGACTTTTTATACCTACCTACCAGATTTTTTTGCGCGCATCCTTCGGGAAACTTATCTTTTTACAAAATGTAGCCTTCGTAACTTAAAATCCCTATACTAAACTTTCTCACGTCATGTAAAACGGACAAACAAACAAACAAAATAATATTAGTAAGGATTGCAATTTCTTTACTTTAATTGCGGCTTCTTTTTCTTGCAAAACACCACACAAATTAAAACTATATTTCAAGCAGGTTCTGTTGTGTCTACTTACAGTAAATCTCACATAGGGCTGTACTTTACATCTCTCTCTACCCAAAGGTTGACTGGAAGAGATTGTTATGCGATAAGTGCGCCTTTTTTATAATTTTTCTGTTATTCTCCCTTTTTTTGCTGTTATTTCTTTGGTTTTTGGTGCTACAAAGAATATTTTTACCCGGGTCAGAATAGGACCACTCCATCTCTTTCTGTGGATGTTGTAAGAGGCGACAAAAGAAAACATAGCACTTAAAGCTCGTGCTACAATAGCATTCCCAAGGAGGGTTGACGTCAGGCAGGCGGCCGGTCGTTTAAATTGTTCCGGCTATTTTTGATGAAAAAGAAGGTAGAGTATTTTTTATAGTGTATAGTACAAAAACATAGAGTACGCAATGATGATCTGCGTTCTTGGACTGGAGTTGTCGATGTCGGCGTCAACACCCAAACTGAAGTGGGACTGGGCGGGGCATGTGTGCATCCGCATGCATCCGGAGAGATGGGCCCGGAAGGCAACCCTATGAGTGCCAGAAGGGCGCAGGTGCAGAGGGAGACCACGAAAGAGATGGTGAGACGACATCGACAGCTTTATGAAGGAATGGCAGCAGGGTGCTATAAATATGCATCAGTTGGGAAAGAAGGAGGAGGCCTTTGCCCAGCAGAATAAAAAAAAATTACAAAATGCGAATAGTTTAGGGAAATATGCAGCAGGTCAAGTCGTACACATAAATTCATCAAACAACCCAAAGTTCTCCAAGTCAGAGCATCATTACAACTATTGGAACACGAAATCCCTTCAAGTTTCAAGATCTCGGGACCATGTCTTATTGTTTACAAATTCAGCAATCACAACCAGAATTGTGTGTCCTTGTAGGAATGTTGTAACAAGAAAATTGACCTGCGAACTATGTGAAGGCTCAAAGGCTGCCTCGAAGTCAGAACCAGTTTACCATATTGTGATTACCCCGGGGATTCGACTTTGCACAAATGTTCAAATGGATTCTAGCAACTACCCCTGTTATTGATTTGGTTGTTTGTTTGTTGTTATGTTAATCCGCTATGCAGTATTGGTTATTTATGATTTGTACCCGATATTGCTTGTGTTCAGGTTGCGTTTTATGCGTTGTATTTTGTAGTTTGTGCAATAATTAATATGGTGCGTACATTACACTCTTTGTAATGGTATTACTTAATTAAGCCTGTCAAAAGCATAATGTACTGGGTGGCGCAAAAGTAAAGACCCTATTTGGTTCAGCTATAACATTTTTTCTAAATTAGAAAACTAGATTTAGGTTTTTTTAAATGTATATTTGTGCCATTAAGTTTCGTACCATTAGGATTTAAAGATGATGTCTTTTAAATGGTGACCTCCAGAGTTGATACACATTTGAGCCCTATTTATGACATTTTGCATAACTTGCCGTAACACTTCCTGCGATATGTTCGTTATTTCTTGACGAATGTTTTCTTTTAGAGCTGCGAGAGTCTGTGGCTTGTTCACATACACCCGAGATTTCAAAAAACCCCAAAGAAAGAAGTCTGGACTGGTCAGATCGGGTGATCTTGCAGGCCAAGGCAAATCGCCAAAACGTATATAACGTATAAACGTATAACGTACGCCATAACTCGGCCTGGAAAAGCGTCCCTCACTAAGTCCATAGTGTCGCGCGCTGTGTGTGCCGTAGCGCCGTCTTGTTGAAACCAGATGTGCTCCAGCCCCAATTCGTCCAAACTGGGTATCAAAAACTCTCGTAACATGGTTCTGTAGCGTTCTCCAGTGACAGTTATCGCATTGCCTCCAGCGTCTTCGAAAAAATAGGGTCCGATCACTCTGTCAACACAGATGCCACACCATACAGTAACTTTTAGTGGGTGTAGAGGTGTTTCTTGAATAATGCGCGGATTATCAGTGCCCCAGAACCGAGTATTCTGCTTATTGACATGCCCTGAGAGATGGAAATGCGCTTCGTCACTTATAACCAATTTTGAAGGAAAATCATCCTCTTCAAGGTTGAGGTTTATGACGCGCTGGCAGTAATCTAGACGAGCTCGGTGGTCAGCAGGCAGCAGCTGATGAGTCATTTGAGTTTTATACGGGAACATCTTTAAGTCTTTCACCAAAATACGCTGCAGGGTCCGTCTGGAAATGCCCAATTGCGTGGCACGTCGCCTCGTTGATGTTTCTGGACACTCTTCCACATCTTCGCGCACAGCATCGATATTTTCAGCTGAACGGCCTGTTCTTGGTCTCCCAGACTTAGGTCTATCCAATGTTGAGCCAGTTGCTTCAAGGCGTGTGGCAAAGCGTCGAATTGTGCGACCAATCGGTGCCGGACGGTGGTGAAATCGTCGACGAAATTCACGTTGTGTTCTTATCACTGATGAATTATTCCGTAAGAACATTGACACAATTATTCCACGTTCTTGGGGAGTAAAACGGTCCATGTTTATTTTCAGTGTATTTTACATTTGTTCACTACACAATTTTCAACAACAGAATGACAGAAAATGTCATATAAAAAAAATAAAAGTATTTTCTTTAGTGCCAGTACTTTTGCGCCACCCAGTATTTGTACTTGCTGCATTAGGTTTCATAATAAGTAAATAATCTAATGAAATATAATTATAGTGGTTTTAATAAAGGAAAGTTATTTATACTTTTAAACTATTGCGTTGCATTATTATTAAATTCATGCATACGGGAATTAACGCGAAACGTACCTTTTTTATTTATTTTGCTGACGTTTCGTCGGGTTTCACCGAACGTGGTCCCAGCTTGACTTTTATGGAAATTGATAAATTATTGTAATAAACGGGCAAGTGCGAGTCGGACTCTTACATGAAGGGTTCCGTACCTCCGTACAATGTTTTAAAACGCTTTGTTGTTATGGTTGTTATAGTAATACATAATCTGTGAAAATTTAAATAAATTAAATAATTACGGTTCAAGAGATAGAGCCCTGTGACAGACGGACTGACAGCGGAGTATCAGTAATAGGGTCCCGTTTGCACCCTTCGGGTACGGTACCCTAAAAATAAATCGTGTATTGTGGATTACCAAACAAAGCTATCTCAAAGCCTTGTAAACAAATACAATAAGTCTAGCGAGTATTGAAATCTCGATTTCGGCTCGCGAAAATCGGATTATACGATTATTTTGTAAACTCGCATCTCTTGTTATCATACCTTGTTACGAACTGTCTTTATCCTTTATACGTCATATTTTCCCCGGTACCAGGATTAATAAAGTAAATATATACCTACAAAGACGGTATTTGCGTCCCAGTTGCCAATCCAGTTGGCGAAATACGGGTTTATTAGCTTCGTTATTTATTTTCTGAAATTTTTGGCTGCGAGCGGCTCGAATTATTTAAAAGTATGAAGGACAATGTTTACGTATAGGTACTTATGATACGTTATGAAGAAATGCTCTGTTTGCCCCATTAGGTATAAAGACGTGATAGTGCGTATGTGTGTATTAAGAAGCACGTCGTTGCTGCTAACGGGGAATATAGAGACTGGTGCATAGTTGTGTTATCTATGCTAATATTATAAAGAGGAAAGATTTGATTGTTTGTTGGCATTGAATTGGCTCCGAAACTACTGGAACGATTAAAAAAAATATTTCACCGTTGAAAAGTAGAAAATCCCCGAGTGATATAGGCTATGTGTGTACAACGGGCAAAGCCGGGGTGGACTGCTAGTGTGTTATCAATAAAACAAAGTATTTACTTGGTAATCCTGTAACCACCATAGGTGAATTGACGCGAAAGAGCAATAACCATAGAGGCATTGAGGCATGTTCTAAGGACAAGCCTTACTTGACCCTGACAGCCACAGACTATATTTGAATGAACACTACAAATTGGAATCGGGTTTCAAAATAAAATAAAGAAATAAAAAAAGGCATAAAATATCCCACGTTTGAGTCACTTTTCTTTGATTAGCTATTATTACAATACGACAGGAAATCAAGCAAAATAAACGTATAAAAAAATTATGACAGTAAGATTCTTTACAGATGTAAATAGTTTTCAATTGTTTGTTTGTTTTTCGTGTATGTAAGTGGCCAACACTGGTGTCAGATTTTTCAAGCTGCCTAAAGGCATCTGACATAGCTTTACGACTGCCATACAATGACAGCCGGGACCAATGGCTTTTACGTGCCTTCCGAAGTTTTGTACCACTAGTGGTCACCCATCCAAGTACGGACCAAGCCCGCGGTTGCTTAACTTTTGAAAACGCTAGCAATGCGTACTCCCACCGGGCCACCGAGATCTTAGTTTCATTTTATAATTATTACGTATATAAGCAATTCATTCAAAGGACTTGAGCTGATATTATACTACAGTCTCTTTTAAATAACTAGACTAGAAATGCTGGTCTATATAAGTTTTTACCTAATTGTAAAAAAATATGAGTAATCAATATCCTAAAACAATTATTTGCGATATATTTTCTTCATAACAACTAATAAGTTGTTTTCGACTGTAAGTGCAATTATATGTATAATTGCACTCCAAATTTATATGATGATTCCATTTTAAAACCGGTTTCAATCATAATATTTTAATTTAATAGTACAAATCTATATATATAAAAGCGAAAATCACTCACTCATCATGAAATCTCGAAAACTACATAACCAATGAAGATGAAATTTGGCAGGAGGTAGATTGTGACTAGGAGACGTCCGCTAAGAAAGGATTTTTGGAAATGCCATCTCTAAGGGGGTGAAATAGGGGTTGGCAGTTTGTAAGCCAGACACATGACATTTTTGAATTAGTAGTTAGTAAAAAATTATAATCCATTAATTGGATTTTAATAAATTGCAACCCCAGAGTCTACGCGGGCGAAGCCGCGGGCAAAAGCTTGTAATGTATAAAGTTAATTCAATCGGGTAACTTAACTACACCAGTTTTTACCTTTTTTAAATTTGCCATGCAATAAATATCAACATGCGAACATTTTAATAACTTGCTGCTGCTGAAAAATTCCGCTACATGCAAATAAATTATATGAATTTTGCATCGCGTATTGACAAGCTGAAATTGAGTTTTCGCGCCATTACTCGAATCAAAACTTTTCGCGTTCTGGTGTTGCTGTTCATTGACATAAAAATATGTAGACCAAAGATAGCGGGTTTATAAAAAGTGATATCTTCTTTTTGGTATTGTCTACTCTTTTTAGTTATAACTAGCTGTGCCCGCGACTTCGTTCGCGTAGTTGTCGGAACGTAATGTTATATAGCCTAAAGCCTTCCTCTATAATTGGACTACCCAACAAAAAAAGATTTTTTCAAATCGGACCATTAGTTCCTGAGATTAGCGCGTTCAAACAAACAAACAAACAAACAAACAAACAAACTCTTCCGCTTTATAATATTAGTATAGATAACATTTTAGTATATGTTTTAACTTACTTAGTATGTGATTAGAAGACTGAAATGTTTAAAAATAACTCTACTAGTAGTTCTCCGCGAACTTAGACCTTGCGATTCTAACACAATTTAGTTCCCTAAGTAACACCTAGATGGCGCTATCCAACGTTAGAACGCGCTATGGTTTCGTTTGCTTCATAATCGCGGATATTTTTATTAATATTTCAAAAACTACTGAACCGATTTTGATGCTCAATGAACTAGAAAATTCTGTTGATGTTTCCTACATGCCTACCAAACATCAAAATCAGACTATCGGTTCGGCTGTTATCGCGGTACAAACATACATACATATATTGTCTTTCTCAACATCACCCGGTTGGTTGACTGGTAGATAAGGCCTTTGGCTTTAAGTCCGCCATTACATTTGTATTTGTGTATAAAGTTAAATAAATAAAATAAATAAATACATACATACCAACAATGTGTTTTCCCCCCAACTCGATTTAGAGAATTATACTCGTATAACTATGAATCAAGCGAAACCAATACAAAAGTTTTAATATATCAATTAAAAACCATACTAGTAGTTCGCCGCGAACTTAGATCTCGCAATTTTTTATCAATATTTCAAAAACTACTGAACCGATTTTGATGACCAACGAACTTGAAAATTTTATTGATATTTCCTACATGCCTACCAAATTTCATCAAAATCGGACCATCGGTTCGGCAGTTATCGCGGAACAAACATACATACAAACAATGTGTTTTCGCCCCAACTTGAATTATAGCCCTCGCTCGCTTCGCTCGCTCGGTCATTAACTCAAATTATGGCTATATCTTAGTTAAAAGTGAGAAACAATCTATATGTATACCTACTAACATATATGTCAAGTAAGTGTTTGAGTTGATGCAGCAGGGTTATATGTGTGGACTGTAGTATATAGGCGCCCTAATAAATTAATTTACACTAGTAGTTCGCTGCGAACTTAGACCTCGCGATTTTTTATTAATATTTCAAAAACTACTGAACCGATTTTGATGCCCAACGAATTTGAAAATTCTATTGATATTTTCTACATGCCTACCAAATTTCATCAAAATCGGACCATCGGTTCGGCAGTTATCGCGGAACAAACGTGCGAGAGCGTGTTTTCGCCACAACTTGAATTACAGCCCTCGCTAGCTTCGCTCGCTTGTTCAAAAATTGCAACAAGTAGACAAGCGTGTTCGCGCAAAATGGTCGTTGTTAAAAGGATGATAGAGTTTTCGGCCCGCTCCGCTTCGCGTCGCGTCGGCCTGTATTGCCAGTGACCGTAACATATGTGCAAATAGTACTCTTTGATTACAAAAAATAAGGATACATTATCTTTAGTCACTTTTAACTTTAAATTGTAACCTGTACGGTACGTACATACTACCATTTACCTTTTGTTCAATTAAAAAGAAACATCGGGTATAATAATGTATATCTAGTGTATTGATATCAATGGTAAACGCGAGTAGGGGAAAAGGAAAACCGTCCAATTTTTATTTGCAAGCTGTTTCCAATGAAACTCTAACTCGCTTAATGCGGTTTGGTGTAACGAGTTGGTTATTTCGACTCCAATTCCGTACCAATTCAATCGAATTCCATTCCATATTGTTGTTTTATGTTTTATCTCATTTCATTACTTTTCATTAGTCCTCTTAATGCTTCTATTGAATTTAACTGGATTACGCTTTCTAAATTTGATTTGTGAATCGTTTTAAATATTACAATACTTTATATGTTCATATTCACAGCACAAACATTCTAAGGTTACTATTTCCAAGTGAAATAAAATTTTGTAATAAACCTCATTGAAAATACCACTAGTAGTTCGCCGCGAACTTAGACCTCGCGATTTTTTATTAATATTTCAAAAACTACTGAATCGATTTTGATGCCCAACGAACTTAAAAATTCTATTGATATTTCCTACATGCCTACCAAATTGCATCAAAATCGGAACTTCTGTTCGGCAGGTATCGTGGAACAAACATACATACAAACAATGTGTTTTCGCCCCAACTTGAATTATAGACAAAAAATATACAGTGTCTAACAAAATATATTGAAAATATTATAAGGGTGAATTCAGTCCATGATACTGAACAACTTTCCGCAAAGAACATATATCGAAATGTAATTGTTCTTTGAGGAAATTTTTTCTTTATCATGGACTGAATTAGACCCTTAAAATAATTTCAGTAGGTATTGACATTTTGTATATCTTTGGTATTATCAATGAGGTTTATTAGAAATGTTATTTCACTTGGACATAGTAACGTTAGAATGTGTCTATAAAATGCTCTAAGTATCATTTATTTATTTAAAAAACTTTATTGTACATCAGCGATAGTTACACATAATAAAATGACAGAGTTAATTTTACAAATGGTGGACTTATAATCATTTGAGGGCTACTTCAGCCCATAATACTTAATAACTATCCCCAATGAGAATACATTGAAATATTATTATTATTTTCCACTTTTTATGGGGTTTACCATGACCTCTCACGTAACCATTGAGATACTATGTACTGTCAATGCAATGCACGTAACTTAATACAGACAGACATATAAAAATATTGTATTATACGTTAAATTCAGTTAAGTACTGTCACTTACGCATTAAATTCTAAATAGTTGATTAAGTGGAGTAGTTATTAAGGAAATTAACGCCCCGTAAATTAGCGAGCGGTAATGAAGCACTGTGATTGAATCCACTAAATTGATAAGTTTAATTTGAATTATTTCGACAATTTAGTTGGTCTATCTATAATATACGCTGCTAATGTATAAGGTCTGTAAATTAAGACATGATGTTTAATATTGTACTATACAGGTAATGTTTTTATTCAGTGCCCTAAGTGTAGAGCAAGTTCATTCTATGATAAATTATGTGACATCGGCTCCAGCACCCCTCCGCCCCTCTCAGGCGCAGCGGGGGAGCCCATGCTCATATATAAGGCGCGGCGGCCGGCGCTCGCCCTCTTTCGTCTTCGGCAGCATCTGAGCTAAGTAGTTCTTCTACCTAGAAGGGCTACTCAACTGATCTAGTGCCTATAACTCACGACCCTGACTACCTAGTCTGTACCTAGTGTTCTTGTGAATCTTTGTAATAGTTGTTTATTATACTTATCTCATTTGCCGATATCTGGTTTTTCTTTTATCTCATCTATCTTCCTAGATCCTATACTAGGCTTTTCTAACCGAAACGGTACAATTACAATTATTATTATGATTTAAATAAATTTTCAAATCCAGCCTTTATGAAATTAATCTTCTTTTTTCGATTAACCATTATAGACTTTCTATAAAAAAAGTTATTAAAAATCGATAAAAATTTTTCGTTCTCCCATACAAATCAGCACTCAGACAGACGGATTTTGTATGGGAGGACGATAAATTTTTATCGATTTTTAATTACTTTTTTGTAGAAAGTAGTTCAGTATCATGGACTGAACTTGCTCCAAAAGTTTGGACAGTTTTTAAAAGTCACCCTGTATATAGACTGATTAAGATAACAGAAGGATTCTGTAATCTTACTCTTTAATTTTGTACCACTTCTGCCCCAAACGCATATTATGTAAACATTCCTCTCAATACTGGCCGGTTGACTGGAAGAGATTCCTATACTCGTACGGGATAATTTCGCCGTTGTATGTCTGGTTTTTTAGGGCTTCGTACAAAAAATGAAAAAACGGAACCCTTATAGGATCACTCGTGCGTCTGTCTGTCCGTCCGTCTGTCACAGCCAATTTGCTCCGAATCTACTGGACCGAATCAGGTGAAATTTTGTAGCATGGTGTAATCCTATGACCCAAACACATATGTGCAAAGTAAATAAATATTTTTTTTTAATTTACGGGGGATAAATTAGGAAATTGTAAAAAAAAGTTTTGCAAACCTTACTGTGTCATATATCAAATGAAAGGGCTCGTTTGAGAATCTCAAATATATTTTTGTTATAAATATAAAATAAATAGTTTTGATTTTATTTATGAAAGAAGACGAAAATCGACCACACAGTCACAGGAAACAGGTTTGATAATATGTATGTATGTAAACAGGTATTTATGTATGTGTTTCCCATACAAATGCGCGATTACCTGATCAACAGTTCTTTTGGAGTCGGGGCACATTATGGACTGACCATGCTGAAAAATAAACTTTACCTACCTATATTTCGAAAGTATCGCATTGCGAAAATAATTAAAGAGCCCGATAATAAGCCAATATATTCACAATTACATTCAGCACTGATGGAGGCATAAACAAAGCAAATGAAATTGAGTGTAATGATGCAATTTGCAGTTTTGCATATTCTTTTGATGGGTCTTTATATTCTTCTGGAAAAAATACTGAAAAAGGTACACTCAGTATACCTTTGACATAAGACATACCTAATACGTAACGATTACATGAGGATTCTGCCCTTGTTATCGTTATAAACATTTTAGAGTTCTGGTCACAAAGATAGTTTAGTATAATTGAGAAAAAATATACTTACTCAAGTTCTTATAAATATTTCATTATCGTAGAATTGATCATTTCATGAAATAGTTATTTTTCATGATATGGAAAAAACCCGCTGATCACATTATGATGTGGTCTGCCCTGATCAATGAATAAATCAGTGTACAACGATATGAAAAGCTAAACGCATGGTCAATTACACAAATAAACACAAAGTAATAATATACTATGTAGGATTTTGAAAGTTTTCTTGGAGAATGTCATCCGAGATGCTGTAACGTATATGGAACATGCGAAAAGGGAGACTGTCACGGCTTGTCTATGCTTTGAAGAGGCAGCAAGGAAGAACGTATGGTTTCGGCGATAGGGAAAAAAATATTGGTGATTTTGACAAAGTCCTTTTCAGGATTGGAAAAAAGGATGCAATGTCAAAGAGTGAACGCGCCAAGAAACAAACAATCTTACCTGGATAGGGTTACCTTAACAACATTAAATACAGGATATGGAGATCGATACATATTTATAGTATCACCAGCTCCTCATAAATCATAGAAAAATATATCCGTACGGCAGATTAAGTGATTCGCGGAGCGCAAACAGGGCTCTATTAAAGTAAGCCCATCAAAGGAACGTTACATGTTTAACCGCTTGCATGGAAGCTGTGTTTGACTTGGTGTGTGTTTTGGGTTTTGAAAAACATGTGTGTTTGAGCAATGTGGAATATTAAAGTAAATATCATCACAGAATAAGAACTAGTACTGATATCATGCAGTTTCGTATGATGCTAAACAACTTTCCCATAGTCTATTTATTCATCATATTCAATAATTTCATCATCTTAACCCTGTTTTTAGTCTTCACTGCAGGAGCACGACCCTCTCTGTACTACAAGACCCATAATATATTAAGACAGAGCAGTCAGAGGATTTGGCCTACACTATCCACGCTGGCCAGACGGGTTGGAGAGGTCTCACTGATATTTATAAGCTTTGTTTGCCTAGTGTTTCCTACGTCGTTGACGACATCCACGGGAAGACTTGGAGTGGTCCTAATCTACTTATAACAAGTAACGTTTTAGCGTCCCATAAAAGTTCATTAGCTATTGAAGGCATCCAATAGGTACAAGTTTATTAGAAGACCTAAGTTTCCGTGCTGGTCGTGGAGAGAAAAAAAAAACTTAAAATATATCAGCTGCTTCTCTCCCCGAGCAGATCGTAAAAGCCGATCGAAGAAACGGCGATGCGGATAGCAACCCCTATTTTGATTGCTTTTTCCACCTTCTCACCCACCATCACGCTAAAAGTGGTATTAGGGTTTTGCGTCCCTGGGGGTTGTTTGCTTAGAGCTAAAAGACCCAAAATACTCTATCTGCCCAATTTTCTTTCCACCAGATTTGAAAGGCTTATAACTTAATCACTTATGAGCGGATTAAAATAATTATTTTTGTTACGGATTATATTACTTTTTGATATAATTGTTAAATAAATGAGTGAAATACCGAATACGGTATTTCACTCATTTATTTAACAATTATGTGACAATGACAGTTCTTCTTCTAGAGTCAGTTCTTGTCATTCTCATTGTATGAAAAGACGGAATTTACAGTTTACTACCCGCGTATTTTAAATTAAAAAAATGCAATCAAACCAGACATAAAAATTGCAAGCACATGAGAGTTGTATAAAATATGCAGTTTAAATTGGGAATAACATACGGACAGCTCTTGTATGCAGTACGACTGCATCATAAGTGCAATTGACCTTTTTTCGCGTTGGACTGTAAAAAAAATATCTGATTCCGCAGCTCCACTTGCCAGAATAACATTATTATACTATTTCGAGAAATGGTAGGACTTTTTCTAATGTTAAAAGATATTTTGTGGATATTTAGGTTCTACTGAAATATCTACTCGTATGTAGTTTGTATTTATCGGACAACTCTCTCTCTTAGCTCAGCGTATTCCCAGTTGTATCCTCAGCTGTAATGCTGCGAAGCCCGAGGTCCACTTTCCGGCTTTTTCTCCTCCACTTCGCACGGTCTTGAACATCCTTGGTTGTAAAACCATTGGCATGCATATCAATCTTAACGACGTCAAACCAGCATTTCTTGGGTCTACCACGCCACATAACACAAGACACCACCCGGCACTTTGTCCGTGCGGCAGATATAAGAGCCTTGACGTCGGCATCGATATTTCCGGACGCGTGAAGTACGCTTGGCCGAATCTTCGTCTATGATGATTTTGACTCATTCTACCTCATGGTATTTCATTCTCTTATGCTGATCACACGCGGAGGAAAGAGAGACATGAAAAGTACTCCACCAATAGCAAAGCTCTTAAATAAAAGATGGCCTCGAGATTGGCGGTGTCGACGAAGAGGGGGAAGAGGGGCTCACTGCTGAACATAAGCTCAGCAGTGAGCGGAAGAAGGGCTGAGATGAGATGGCCTTAGGGTTGGGACACATCTGTCAGCTCGAAACAGCATTTTCCTATGCTGCTATCCTTTTCTGTCGCTCAGAACCGTCATTTGCTAGAGCGAGAGAGAGAGAGCGACGAAATGCGGCAGCATCGCCGATTCCGCGGTTAAAATGATTGTTCTGAGCGACAGAAAACGATAGCAGCATAGGAAAATGCAGTTCCATGCTGACAGATGTGTCCCAGCCCTTAGTATACCAGGAAAAAATTTCAGCGAAACATATATTATCGACACAGAAAACCTTTCACTTAGGTATATGTTGTGCTGTCTTGCCAATTGACCTACGGCTGAATATAACTAAGTCACTAAGGTATATTGTCCAAATGAAGTGCCCATTGACTTCATTATCCTCATCCTCATGCCAATATCACTTACTCAGTTATATTAAAACGGGCTACTTAATCCAAACAATTATTTTAGATCTGTCTAACTGGCTTGTCTTGGCCAGAACAGACATGGCTAATTTGCTCTAATGCCCCTTACCCTTGTCTGCATTAACCATTAACTTGTGACATGCTTAATTCGCTAAGTGCTGTGGTCAGTCGGCCGTTCCGTTGGGCACTTGTGCAAGCGGATTTATGAGCGAAGCGGGATTGAATAGATCAAAACATCATATCTATATATATATACTCGTATATCATACTGATACAAAAATCTGGTAGTCTTTAATTGCAACGAAGTTTGTATATATTTGCACTTTCGGATGAGTTATTATATTACATATTTACAGGGTTATCATAAATAATAGTGTACTTTCTTGTATTTCCTTAATAATGGTAGAATCTTCAAGTGTCAAGACTTTAAGTATCTCAACGCCATTTTCTTCTGAAGATGATAGAGAATAGATGAGGAAAGATGTAAGGTCATCTGCTATGACACGACGATTTCATAAAGAATATCATTAAAGGAAATGTAGAAGAGGAAAAAGGACCAGGAAGAATATGAAACAGATAAAGGAGAAGGTAAACGATTATTTTCCATCTTGGCCTGACCGGCGATCGAACCCGCGACCTCCGGTGTGACAGCCTGGCATGATGACCACTAGGCCACTGAGGTCGTCATACACTCCACCGACAAGGGCATATAGCTCTTAAATATAGAGAGATGCTTAATTTCATTTGAGTAATATTTTACTAAGAATTTGACCAATAAATGAAAAATCATTTATTTACTCGTAAGTAACTATTCTCTTAGTTAGTAATTGTAAAATGCTCTAGCGAAAAGTTTAAGCAAAATATATATTTATTTGTTTTTTATTTATTTATTACTTTAATACACCCTAAACATTTAATTTAAACGGTATTTTAATAACGACTAATGTGTTTAACGTTAATATTGTTAAGTTGGATGCAATATTATCAGGTTAAAGATTAATTAAGTAACCAGCACAACGTCACTTTGATGTAATCAAACCTTTAAGTGAATTAACAGCGTATCACTAGTTTATATCATACACGGGAAGTCAATTTGTACGATAAGCATAAGTTAGTTTCCGCACGTGGCTTCGCTTATATTGATTACTTTTTGTTTCTATACATACTTATTATTTAAAGGTTTACGCATAATTAAAGTAGTGTTAGTAGTTTTAACAAATATGTTTACCAAAAAACTGGGCAAGTAAAATGCTCAATATAATGCAATAAAAAAGTCATGTATCAATTAAATCACATAGTCATCATATTTTTTCACTGCAGAGGCACGACCTTCTCTGTACTACCAGAGCTATATATTAGCCAGGAGAGCCAGATGACAAGGCCTACACTATCCACGGGGACCAGAAGGGTTGGAGAGGTCTCATTGATGTTTAGTTTCAGATTTTTTATAGCTTGTGTTTCCTAAGTCACCTTCTATGTCGTAGATTTTGTCCACGGGAATATTAGGAGTGGTCCTATTCTACTCTGCCGGGAACCACAAGGATAAATCTAATCTAAACTATGAAACAAACATATATTTGAAATTAATACAAATGATTTCGGTTTCCAGATTTACATTAAAACTTTTAATTATTGTCTTATATTTTCTTTTATAATAATTTATTCACGGCGGTGCCCGTATTATCACCTTAAATGTATATTTTAAATACATAAAAATCTTTATACCAATATAATGAAATTAATGAAAACTGAACTACAGTATGCAAGATACGTCTTTTGGGAAATTATCCAAAGTCCGCTTTGATTCAAATGTTTCAAAGTGCAATACCGCTACCAAAGAGACCTCACTCCAAAATGGATCGCAGAAATGACCAAAATGTATTACCCTATTAAGTGAACCACCTTTGTTTAAGTAAATCTGGGTTTGACTTGAGTTTAAATTATTTATTCGGGTGTAAAGGGTAGCAACAAATATCCTTGGAAGTCGGGTAGTGTTGGACAAGATTCGGCCGGAGCCGTTGACTTTACTTGCCTATGTTTATTTAATTAACTTGGTATTTTGGGCTCTTGGTAATGGTCGGAACTAATATTTTATTATCTTGATTGACATTTCGGTTTAAAGTATTCTTAAATATAATATAATTAAATTTCTTAGTATTGGAGCAAAGTAGAGAGTATGGATCTCCAGTCTCAACTCTTACTACCCTGCAAGATCTCTTTTATCTACTATACCCACCATTTTTAGGTCTTTACGGGTACTTATACCATATAGTCCGCTAAACAAATATCACTACTGCGGTACTACATATTCTTCACGAGCATTAGCATTTATAACACAAATCTTTACATTCTTAAGCCAACTTCTTGTTCAGCTATTTAGCTTCGCAACCCCTAAAATATCATAGGACATTTTGTATAATTTGTGGAACATGCCAAAGTGGCCTGAAAAATCCGCGCCGTGATCTTATGCGATCTCGTCTATTATTCAAGTCGGCTAGAAGTGCACAAACTAGTAAACTAGATAAGTTTTAAAAGGACTAAGTTAGATGAATCTTGACTGCATAATGACGCAGATTAAAAGTTGTTGATTGTGAAATTCAAAGAGTTTCGATGGCGGACGTCCTTTATTAATATGAGCCGACGTTGCTAAAGGGATTATGGACTTACTTACTCCACTACCACGGTTTTATTGTAATAATATGGCACTGCTGTGTTACATTCTGAGGGATGGCAAACAAAGTTTTCATTTAGGGCGTGCGCTTCGTCAAGCGGGACCACGCGACGTCTTAAACCTTAAGTGCGAAAGAGATAGCAGAATACGTCGCTTGGTGTCGTGTCCCTTTTGCACGTAGAGTTTGTAACAGAGATAGACTAAACATGTCGCGTGGTCTCGCTCTTTTCCCAAATCCACCAACATGAAGATAGGTTATTATAGACTCGTACCCGTACCTCATAATAAAAATCGAGCATTATATTAGGTAAGTATTTGTATATCTCCCTTAAAATATTGCACCTCACCTGTAACATATCTAAATTTCTTTTAAATCCATACTACCTTAAGGTTGCCTGGAAGAGATTGCTGTGCGATAAGGCCGCCTTTTGTATGCTAAAATTTATCTCTATTATTTGTGTCTAATTTGTTAAATTGTGTGCAATAAAGGGTAATATAAATAAATAAATAGTTCCGTAAGATTATATACCATTTGCACCTGAAGTAATTACATTGTGCAAACTTATTGCCTGCTGTATTCAATAATATTGAAGAAATAGATTACGTGCATGATCTAAACAAAACGTCAACCAAAAAATAATTTATTGCTTCAATTAAATTGTATAGGTACAACAGACAGAAACTTGCACTGTGTTAATGGGCCTTTATTTTAAAATAAGGACGCAAAGAGTCTATAATCTAATTAATCCTTAAACAAGCAATATAATTAAATCCTATTTTCAAACGGGTGAATTTCCATGCGACTTTAAAACAAGTTCCGGGTCACTCATACTAATTCAGCAGGGGTCATATAAGGGTGTAATTAACACAAGCTGCCCTGTATCAATAACAGATTACCACGTAAAAGCTAATGGCCTAATGGCTTGTGCCAGTAATTGACCAATAAATTGTAGCCGCTGTCAAATACTATTATTATACGACTATTGATCTTCATAAGCTATGTTGAAGTACTGTTTATGGTTTACAGTTGAAATGGATTATTCTTGTTTCTGGTAAACATGACATATAATATAACCTTACCTACATATTTTTTATGTGTATATCATCTATTCGACAAACGATGATTTATCTTATATAAATAGCGAGACTAAATCACTGTTTAATCACACGGGATGAAAACTAAATTTAAAAAACTGAACATATGTGATAAAAATGGTAAAACATGTACAATGTAAGAAATTGTCATTGCAAGAAAAAAAAATCTATTGCTACCACAGGAAAATAGTCTTCAGCGGAGCTAGTATGGTTACGGCGACCAATCTTTATCCTTGTAATTTAACGCAATTTGCGTATTTACCTTACTAATTAAAAAACCTTACCTTAAAAATAAAATAATTTAAATTTGTATTTTAAAACAATTGTTTTATTGAATTAATATTAAATTATTTCATTTATGTTTACATATTTATATGTAGACAGATATATTTAAACAATGTATGATTGTAGGTTACAAAACAAAACAAGATAAATAAAGAAAATAATTACAAAAATAAAGCGCCGCCATTTTTCGCCCAACATATTCCGCAGTTCTTTTTGTGATTGTTTTATCTATGAATTTATCTGAGCCTATAAAGGAAACTGAAATAGTACAAGATAGTGGGTAACTCCATCGTAAGTTAATAAATGTTTGTCGGCAAATTGTGCTATTGAGGACCTGGCCTTCAGTAGCACAAATTGCGCCCTAATAGAGTCCCCGCACGTCCCAAACTAGACACAGCATCAAATAACGCCGGGTGCCTCCGGTGACACTAGTTAGTTACCACTAGTTACAAAGTGGTAACTAAGAAGTGTGAATTTAGTTACAAATACAAATAAATATTCCACGTGCAACTCAGAGTAGAGTTCCGAAGTTACAGGTTACAACATGGAAACTTTATGCTACTTCATAATTTTAAAGTTACAACTTCCACATTTTGAACAAGTTACAACTTTATTTAAGTAACAGGGATTTGGACTGTGTCCGAAAAATACTATTTCATTTCGTACTCCACTTCTTTTTCTACATTTTTTATAAACTACAGTAACCATAATGTCCGAATATCCGCAATTTTGTTTTACCTATCTTTTGGCTCAACAAAACTATTAGTTATTGTGTTAAGAACCTTATGTAAATACCTCCTAACACTACTGCAAAGTCACTATACACAAACAAGAATTAGTTTAATATTTCAAAAATTTAAAATTCGGTTAACTCAATCAAAATGTTGTCTTTGTAAAACCGCAATGGTTTAAAAACACCTATATAAAGATGCTACCTACCTCTCCTAAAAAAAATTAGGGTTGGCTATATCTATTATTTTTACATAATTTATATACCCATGCATAATTTCAACTTTCTAGTACTAAAAGTCTCTGAGCTAAGCCGCGCCGCGTACGGGCAGACAAACATACCGAAACTAGATAAGAGTTCTATCTAGGGACTTCGGAACTCTAAACATGGCCCAGCACAATTATTGAAAAATACCAGATTTATTAACATAAATAGAAGTTAATATTTTTATTATAGAAAATATCTATAATATACATGGCGCACGTATTTCAGGTTCAGTTGATGAACCGAATACGTGTCCCAAATGAAGTTAGGTACTTATATCAAAATAAGAAAAAAATATAGTTTGGTAGGTGTAGATTTATTAGCAAAAGTTGTTCAAACATTAGTTTGTACTCGTATGTGAAGACATTTTTTTTCATCGCATGTTGATTAATTTTTTTTAAATAGTTCATCATCATGGACAGAATTGTTTGAAAAAATTTAAATATTTCCTTTGAAGAATTATTTAAATAGTTTCAATTTTGTCTCTCACTGCCATTATGTACTACGAATTATTTCAGCTACATAAGTGTTTCCAAGTAAGCCTATCGCATTACATCTGATTTATCTTGAGTACCTTGAATTTCACGAGCCGTTGGTTTAGGTCAAGAAGTTATATAACAATAGATTCATACTACGTCTACAACGATCTATGATAAAAGCTACTAGACGAAACAATAAAGACAAAAGAAATAAAACAATTTAAATTTATGTATAAACATATATACCTTGATAAATTTATGTACGATTGGCAGAAGATTGCTGAAGACAGGGACAAGTAGAAGCATAAGAGCCTCCTCCTTTGTCTAGTACACCTATAAGCTAGTAAAAATTGGACTGCATTTCATTGAACTTTCTGCATTCTGAAAACTGCATTCATTTTTGAGTCCAAAAATGCAGTAGCATTGTTAAGGATGTTAAATTTGAAACAAAAAATCATAGAAAACGTTGGTCTTTTGTTCTTATTGACGGATGGAGTCACCCCCATGAGTCATCCCCTCAAGTATAAGTCAACTTAGTGGTGACCAATTCTAGTGTTGACTGAAAATGTCATTAATTAATCAATTCCAATTTTTACAGATCTATGTAAAAATTTTGATTAAAAAAAATCTCTCCATTAACTGTCAATTTTCGCGCATATTAAAATAATTATAGTACAGTGTTGACAACCAAACATCGTAGTTTTTGTAAAATTAAATGTCAGAATATCTAGTAGCAGTTCTTAGAGGTCTTCGGGCGTCGTGGTTTTGTTTCAGAATATAATCCTATAAGTAACTTAGATGGAAATTCGGTGAACTGAAGATACTCGTATCTAATGTCTAAGGTTGTTACCGCAAGTTCGTGAGTCGACCCATTTGTACCAAACCTGTGGTCAGACCTAGTAATTGAGAGAAACCTACTCTCAAGTATTTTTAACCGACCTTAAAAAAGAAGGAGGTTCTCAATTCGTCGGAATCTTTTATGTATTTAAGGCCGTACCTGAATTTTCCGGGGTCCAGTGCTGCCCCCATTTTAAATAAATCATTTCAAAGAAAACGGAGACATCATTTAAAATTTTGCTACTACCAAGTCCTAGATAACCCTTCAAAGTATTTTATAAACTACTTTTTACAGTTTAAAGTGATAACGTTAAGCTTTACTACGCACATTTGCGAAAAACGGCCACTTTTGGCTAATGTGCGTAGTAAAGCTTAACGTTCTCATTATAAACTGTAAACTGTAGTTCATTAAATACTTTGAAAGGTTATCTAGGATTTGGTAGTAGCAAAATTTTAAATAATGTCTCCGTTTTCTTTGAAATGATTTATTTTAAATGGGGGCAGCACTGGACCCCGGAAAATTTAGGTACGGCCTTAACTGAATAAAGCGTGTAAACAGAAGGCAAAATAGATAGCCACTTTACCTTATGTATTACAGATATTTAATTTTATATATATCTGACAAAAAAAAGTAATCCTGTCTCCCTGAGCTACATCGGATCTTGATAAATTACTTAGCAATTATTCTGTCTTTATAAAGCTCAACTCACATTGAAATGGAAAAATATAAATGGAAAATAAGCTATTCTTTTGAAATGAATAAAAAAGTAAGATTTTTATTTTAGTTGGCAAAGCCAAAAGAAAGAGTAATGATTTTAGCAGTTTATGCAAGTATGTATGTAAGCATGTATGTATGTAAACAGTACGTACGAATAATTTTTTTTCTGTTTTGATATCAAGCGGGATATCAAATGAAAGATCTCAAAAATATATACATACCTACATACATTGTCAGCCGTAAATGGCTGCCGTGCTTGGACTAACTGAATAATTCATACTTTTTTGTCCTTATATATTATTATTATAATTATTTCGGGTACATACATTTTACCTTGTTAAGTATAGTGTGTTTTGTTACAGGTAAACAAGCTGCTTCGACACATACAGATACCTATCCCTAACGGGATAGACAGCCTTGGGCTGCAGGGCCAAAATACCACATTAGGCTAGTATGAAAGATATATAAATTAAAAAACCGGTCAAGTGCTGGTCGGGCTCTTACATGAAGGGTTCTGTACCGCCGTACAATATTTTAAAATGCTGAAAAAATCACCTTTCTTGTATGACGACCCCTTTAATTTTAAGTTTTATTTTATTAGTTTTTTTTATTTTTTAGTTTTGTTTGTTGTTATAGTGGCCACAGTAATACGAGTACATAATCAGATAAAATAGAGCCCTGTGACAGATGGATGGACAGTTAGATAGACATCAGAGTCTCAGTAATAGAGTCCCGTTTGCACACTTTGGGTACGGAACCCTAAAAACAGCTGCTTAGCGTTTCACAACGTACTACTGCCATTCAAGAATGAAGTCTTACTAAGCAGGGATTTACTTTGTGAAACTGCACCGCGTCGCAGGTAAATAAGCTACTTTGGACGTTAGGGTGTTGGTTAGTTCCCAAGAATTGTTACTTGAGTACGTCCTATTAAAATCCCGTTTAGTTTATTTTTTATGATTTTAATTTTATGATTTTAAATTTTATTATGTATTTCTATTTATTAATTATTTTTATTTTAATTCAATTTATTTTTATCCAATTTGTTATTGTATATGTTATTAAATTGTATTTATCAAATTTCTTTGTAATTATGTTATAAAAATTGTATGGATTATTGGTCTGAAAATAAAAGATTTATTATTATTATTATTAACTAGGTTAGTAAGTAAGTGTAAGTATGTACAGTGAAGAAGAAAAATAGCACAGAATACAGTAAGAGTATTACATTCAGAACGAAATCTCCTAAGGTACGCGCAATATGCGTCCCTCGCCTCGCCTCGTCTTGTCTCAGAGCGGGCGAAGTTCGGCCGCTCTCGCCTTGAGACAATGTTCTCCCGGCGAACACACACCCATTGACGTGTGCACGGCGGCACACGGCGGCCCAAGAACAGGGGAGAGGTGCGGGGACGGGGAACGGGGACGCATATTGCGCGGGACCTTAGGAGATTCCGTTATGTATCTGATACTATTACTGTTTTCTGTGACAATAGTGGAACATATGATTCAGATTGTCGCGCATTCTCTCCATCGGTTTTTCCCACGGAAAGAGAAGCAGCTGATACATTCTATGTTTTTCCTTTCTCCCAGACCAGCAAAGGATCTGATATTTAAAATACCTCGACATACATTTATACATTTGTTTTTTTTAAATACCTATATTATGGTGTCCGCAACTCGGTCCATGATTGAATGAAATAATAGGTTGTATTCCATCAATTGTGGTCAAAATATTATCGCCACCTAAAAGCGTTTGTGAATCGCATGCATCATCAATGATTTTAATTACCTACTTACATTTGATTCGTTAAAATATAATAGTTAAGCATTGGTTTCGTTCGCTTCAAAATATAGGTTTCAGTTTTATTGAAATCATTGACTACGAGTACATTTGAGATCTATTTGACGTCAGGTGAGTGCATTTTATACAGAGTGATTTAAAACCTCGTAGCTATATTTAAGGATACTCTGTAAGCGAAATAATTATTACGTATTCTGTCATACGCATCTTGTTTTATAATAAAAAGCGGCCAAGTGCGAGTCGGATTCGCCCATGAAGGGTTCCGTACCAGCAAGTAACATAATATAAAAGTTCTAAAGGTAAATTGCGGTTTACGATTTATGACGTATTAAAAAAAAACTACTTACTAGATCTCGTTCAAACCAATTTTCGGTGGAAGTTTACATGATAATGTACATCATATATTTTATTTTATTTTATCATTCTCTTATTTTAGAAGTTACAGGGTGGGGGGGACACATTTTACCATTTTGGAAGTGTCTCTTGCGCAAACTATTCAGTTTAGAAAAAAATGATATTAGAAACCTCAATATCATTTTTGAAGACCTATTCATAGATACCCAAACGTATGGGTTTGATGAAAAAATAAAATTTAAGTTTCAGTTCTAAGTATGGGGAACCCCCAAAAGTTATTTTTGTGTGAAAATCTTAATGCGGTTCACAGAATACATCTACTTACCAAGTTTTAACAGTATAGTTCTTATAGTTTCGGAAAAAAGTGGCTGTGACATACGGACGGACAGACAGACATGACGAATCCATAAGTAGTAAGTAGTTTTTTCCCATTTGACAACCCAATCAATCAATGATCAACCAAAGATATCAGCCGACAAATGTATACCAAAAATCTCCCATTTGAATGTCACCACGTTACTCACCAACGGGCTCGTGGCGGGACTGGCGGGCGTCCGCGCGTGTATTAAAGACAGTAGATTAGCAATTTATTAGAAATTTGGAAGAAAATAAATTGACAAATAATAAGTTTTTTGTTCTTAATGATTCTGCTTACAACATTTCAATATAGTTAGGAGTGCAAAATCAACCAGTATAACTAGTAACAAAATAGGTACTTACTAAGATTATTTGAAGAACAGGGTTTGTTTACAGTATTGATAAATTTTGCCTATAAAATAACTGTACTTATATTGAAACACTTTTATAAATGAAACTTGGCTCAGCTTATGGATTAACATATAGATGGGAATTTTGCTAGCAAAATATGTTCGTTAAGAAATATGGTCCTGTATCATCAAAAGCAAGTACCTAATATACATTAGGAAAGAACGTTTAGTTACTTTAGACCAGTTTTATCGAACAGGCTATATTTGGATACTTTTAACTGTGTGAAAAAAGCAAACTGTTACATTTAATCAGCGGTGGATTGTACCATGGGATTATAATATATAACAAGGTATCCTCTTCCCGCGATGGCCCAAGACTACGTCACGAATGTCACGATATGTGTTACCACTGATTGTTCTTTTTAGTAAAAGGACTTACTCAATTAGTTAATGAATATAAAATACTAACTTAACTATTTCGTATATCGTGTAATTCATCTGTTTAATTTTTAATAAATTTATATATTGAATTCTTCTTCTTCTTATTTAAGAGCTTATTAGCTTTTGTCGATGGAGTATGCGCCAAACTTCTCGGTTCTCTGCCGTACTCTTTAGTGCTTCATACGACATGATCCCTGCTTTTTCTTTGAGTATGTCTAAATAGCTCTTTCTTGGTCGGATATTGAATTATTAGTTCATAATTTTGCTAAGTTAGAAAATACATTTTGCTCGGGCAATTCAATCACACACAGTGGCAACACTCCCAACTGATGACGTATTCTTGGGCCAATACGTGATCCAGCACGGGAAGATAATACCTTGTTTTATTATACAATGAATTGTACATAAATGTTACAAACAGACGTTTGGAACTGACACAAAAACCAGCAAAATGTTCTTTTTACGTTACTACCATAAATCCTAAGCGAATAAGGCAGGAATTATAATGGCGGGCTGGAATCATGCAAAACGACGATTTGCCTGCATAATATTGTCATTTGTTTATTAAAGAGAAAAGTTAAAAGGCCATACCGGGTAAACCGATAAATCTTAGCACGGAAACGAATTTCGTGGCTTTGAAACGTGGCTTTTACTAGGTTTTTCATTAGGAAATACAAAACAGCGGATGTTATTTAAGCATTAACTGCCTTGTTTTTAATTTATGGTTGCTGTAGACTTTGTGTTAGCAGGTTGCCTTGTTGCCACTTATGCTTAGTAATAAAAAAAAGCAAATAGATTTAATTGAATTGCTAAAAAGTGAAATCGTTGTCAAGGAATTGAGGTAAATGAAATTAATAAGAAATAGTAGTAGTCGAGCCGATCTTACTTATAGAGTCGGTAAGTATGATTCGACATATAATAATTAAAGTATTGGACATCCTTTACGTTTAGTGTACCCAAGGAATAATTAAGTACAATGACCAACCGTGTATTGCTAAATCCATAGAATTGAAATAATATAAAAAAAATGGGTGAGAACTTTCATACAGCTTGCAGATTAAAATAAAAATTAATTTCGTTAAAACTTATATTAATTTAAAAACTTTCTGTGCAAAAGAAGGGAATCTTAAAAAGCAATATTATATTTCCACAGAATAGAGCTATGATGTTTATTAATGGTGAAAATTATCCTAATCAAGTCAAAATTACGTGTAAATCAAGAGCGCTAACGAATTTTCAAAAGTTATATGACTAAACTTCGCGTTGATAAGTACTGTCAACTCGGTTAAATATATTTTCATTATACCAAAAGTTTGGCACGACCCGTGTTTGGCAAACTTTTGTTTATTCAGTAGTACTACAAGGCGGTATTAATAAGTCTAAATACCTGAAAATACGAGCGAATTTACTGTAAGATTAATTAGTGTTCACTCAGACTTGAGGTCGGACTGAGGGAATATGATAATATGGACTAGTAATTTTAAATTAGCAACGAAATACGTAATTCAACTTAATGTTACTATTTTTTTGTTAAATAAATGCTAGCTGAGCTCGCGATTTCATCTGCATGTAAATGTAACCTAAGTTAATCCTTATATTATAACACTATACGCTCTGTGAACTGTAAACCTCGGGATTCACCCCCAACTCTTTGAAATTAATCGAAAAAAAAAAGTTGTACAGACAAAAAAGGTTCACAGCTCGCAATTCTGTGCGTGTTTTTAAAAAAAATAGTGTAATTAAACTACTACAGTTAATTTCTCAAAAATTTTACATATTTCGATTTCGCTACACAAAAAGTTATAAATATAATCCAAAAAATAATAATAAATAAAAACTGTTTGAAGGGTTAAAACATAGAAATCAAAAGTATCGCCGCGACACGTCGTCTACTGCAGCTGTTTGCAGTCGACTCCCAACTTCTACCTTTACATAAAACTAGGGGTCAGTTGAAGGCGAGAGTTTGGAGAAAGTGGATGAATATGTTAACATAGGCATATTTTATCCTTAAAAAAGTTAGCAAGCAAGAAGAAAAGAAAAGAAACAACAAAAACAAGAAAAAAGAGAAGAACAAAAACAAGGAGGTCGATAGGTGAATACAGCTTGGATGGGCAGCATTCAATAGACTGGATGACGTATTAAAATCGGCCAACACTCTATAATGCCTCAAGACCGGCCTATACATACAACCAGTGTGTCCTGCGCACTATGACGTACGGTGCTGAGACATGGACGCTCACGAAGGAGGCTGTGCACAAACTGAGAGTCGCACAGAGAGTCATGAAGCGTGCTATGCTTGGCATCAGGTTGCAGGATTGCGTTCCCAACACCGTAATCCGACAACGTACTAAAGTACGAGACGTGGGCACAACGGTAATGAACTTAAAGTGGAACTGGGCAGGGCACCTGGCCCGACGGAGTGATGGCAGGCAGAGCAAGGCACTAACCGAATGGTGGCCCAGAACGGGTGAGAGAAGCGTCGGTCGTCCGCCTATGCGATGGGTTGACGATATAATCAGTCATAAAGTCGCGGGTCGCACTTGGATGAGAGCAGCACAGGACCGAGATGGGTGGCGTCCACGAAGAGAGTGGGCGGAAAATGGGCTAGGATGATGATGAGGGTTTTGGAACTGAACATAGACCGAGTATCATTCCAATACTATAACATTATATATACTTATATAAACCTACATTACCACTGACTGACTCACTGATTGACATAGTTGTTTGACCTGTTCCCGGGTGGGTGGGGTAATGTTTGATGTATGGTCGTGTAGAGGGTGCTCCAGTGAGTACCAGAAAAATCGGAAATGTTGAAGATCATCAGATCTTAATGTGGACGAGGTACAGCCTGCAAAAACGGTTTGGGTTAGGGGTGTGATTTTTTTTCCAAAATGTAGGGGGTTGTAAGCATTTTGACGACTGTCATTTGTTTTTTGATTTTTTTCAAAATCCAAGATGGCCGCCATACAAGGACAATTTCCGGGACAGGTTCCGAGGGTGACGCCCGAGCCCCTCCTGACCTCCCCCCTCCCCCCAGAACCCCCCCTCAAGTGTCTTTGCGAAGCCTTAGGCCAAAGGCCGAAAACTAAGCTACCCGCGAGGCCGAAGGCCTAGCTGCGTGGCGAGGGCGAAGCCCGAGCCCCTCCTGACCTCCCCCCCCCCAAGTCACTAAGCGATGCCTGAGGCCGAAGGCCGAAGGCTGAGCTCTCCCGCGAGGCCGCAGGCCGAGCTGCGTGGCGAGGCCGCAGGCCGAGCCATTCCCACCAAGCACTGAGCGGTTTTTTTTTAATTTTTCAAGATGGCCGCCAATAGTCGACTGCGTCCGATTTGAGTGAAATTCAGTATGTAAGGGTTTTTTGAATCGCGGAATCTAAATCTGACGTTTTTTTTGGAATCCAAGATGGCGTCTGGATTTTAAATTTTTTAACTTTATTTGTGCATAAAGTCCTCCTGGAACATCAAAGGGGTCTGAAATTTTGTATGCTGGGGTAAAGCACGCCGCGGAACTCAAAACTGCAAACAAAATTTGATCCAAGATACGTATCCCGTATACGTTTTTATTTTTTTTATACTGAGTTTAGCATATTCTATTCTCTCAACTGGAAATAAGATTACAACAACTTCAACAGCTGCACGAAAAACCGCGGGCTGCTTGCAGCCCGCGCAGCGCCCGAAAAGCTAGTTATAATATATAAACCTACATTACCACTGACTGACTCACTGATTGACATAGTTGTTTGACCTGTTCCCGGGTAGGTGGGGTAATGATTGATGTATGTTCGTGTAGAGGGTGCTCCAGTGAGTACCAGAAAAATCGGACATGTTGAAAATCATCAGATCTTAATGTGGACGAGGTACAGCCTGCAAAAACGGTTAGGGTTAGGGGTTTGATTTTTTTTCCAAAATGTAGGGGGTTGTAAGCAATTTGACGACTGTCATTTGTTTTTGTTTTTTTTCAAAATCCAAGATGGCCGCCATCAAGGACAATTTCCGAGTGTGTACCGCGAGACCGTAGGTCGAGCGGAAAGCGAGGCCGCAGGCCGAGCTGCGTTCCGAGGGTGACGCCCGAGCCCCTATTGATCTCCCCCCTCCCCCCAGAACCCCCCCCCTCAAGTTTCTAAGCGAAGCCAGAGACCAAAGGCCGAAAACTAAGCTCCCCGCGAGGCCGCAGGCCGAGCTGCGTGGCGAGGGCAAAGCCCGAGCCCCTCCTGACCTCCCCCCCCCCAAGTCACTAAGCGAAGCCGTAGGCCGAGCCACTCCCACCAAGCGCTGAGCGTTTTTTTTTTAATTTTCCAAGATGGCCGCCAATACTCGACTGCTTCCGATTTGACTGAAATTCAAAATGCAAGGGTTTTCTGCGTCACGGAATCCAAATCTGACATTTTTTTAGGAATCCAAGATGGCGTCTGGATTTTAATTTTTTTAAACTTTATTCGTTCATAACGTCCTATTGAAACATCGAAGGGGTCTAAATTTTTGTATGCTGGGGTAAAGCATCCCGCGGAACTCAAAACTGCAAACAAAATTTGATTCCAAGATGGCAGCCCGTATACGTTTTTTTTTTTTATACTGACTTTAGCACCTTACTATTCTCTCAACTGGAAATAAGATTCCAACCAACTTCAACAGCTGCACGAAAAACCGCGGGCTGCTTGCAGCCCGCGCAGCGCCCGAAAAGCTAGTAACATTATAAAGATGGATATTTTAACCCCACAACAAAGGTATGCATTAAAGCCATAAGACAATACGAAGACAGTTTAATTTCACGATAACAGTCTTCTATTGTAATAAGCCGGCGTCATTACCCACTTTATTGCACATTTTCACTTGCCTCCGTATTTCTCCCAAACTCATTTCACTGCCGTATAACTATGCTCGTGAATTATTTACTATACTCCAAACATAAACCATTAAAATTTCATTGGCTTTATCTTCTACGGAGACTTAGAGTAGGCTTTCAAAGGAATTTGATGTACATCAACGTTTGATTGCGATGTAATCTAGCTGAATTGTATATTTATGTTTGTCACTAAAACAATATTGTAGTCATGGTTCGGATTTTGATACTAATTTGGATACTAATCTTAATGTACTAAGTACGGCTGTAGCTTGACTAAGTATTTACTTAGTAGACCTGACATGACAATCAAGCACTCGTGATCTTTGTATTAGAAAATATTATATTTGATATAAGTAACTATCCAAAGTTAATAAAGCCACCATCATATACGAAATTAGTATCATTATTTATCCTTAAAGTCTACATTTTATAAAAGTGCGCTTCGTTAATACTTCATTGACTTGCGGCTTGAAGCGATGGTGGCCAAGCGGTTTACGCACTGGCTGTGCGTCTGTGAGTCACATATTCGATCCTTAGGGCTCATACAGACGAGTGGCACATTGTTGATGGCAGCTGTCGACGGCAGCCAGCAAAGAGTTGACGGCTGCCCCGTCGACAGTCGCCACCTATCGACGGCTACTGCCGATGCATCAACAAGTGATGCCGTTGACAAAGTGCCGTTCGTCTGTATGAGCCCCTACTCTAGTCGCAATTTGTACCTCTAGGTTTGTACTCATGCGCGGTCATTTTTAAGTATCACCACTAGCTTCCAGGAAGAAAAACATCGTGAAGAAACCTGCACACTAGTCTCTAGTGTCTGAAGTAGAAAAAGCAATGGCAAACCACTCCAATATATCTGGCAAAAAGCGTCATTGTGTGCGTTTCTTTCAATACAATGACACCAAAAGCAGCCTGGCTCTTAAAATGAAAAGATTTGCGGCAATTTTATCGACATCTATACATTTTGGGACCTATTAGACGAAACACAGAAGTCGGAAAGAATAGTTATAATATCAGATTCGGTGCCTATATAATCTTGCGATTATCATTCAAGTCTCTCCATTATCTCGAATCAAATCTTTACGTAACTATTCTATTCAAGCTTTCTATTGTTAAGAGAGCTCTATAAGTAACAGTAAATTTAAGTGCAACATTTATAGACTATAACGTAGTCCCAGTTAAGTTAACATCTGAGATTATCCTCGGAAGTGATTATCTCCAGGTAATTTTCAGTTGCGTCTACAGTTACTGTAGCTCCGCGATCAAATTAATTTTATCGGTGCCGTTTGTACAAGTGGAGTCGTAAAATTAATTCTCTGTAATTTTGTAATTCGAATACTCTGCAGAGATGAAACCAATATTTAAATAAAACAGAAATGCTTTTTGTTGTTTCTAAAATTACTTGTGTACTAACACAATTGTGGAAATCAATTGTGAAAACCTATCCAAGGTTTGTGTAACTGAAACGTTAGGAAGAAAATGAATCTATACTAATATTATAAAGCGGAAGAGTTTGTTTGTTTGTTTGTTTGTTTAAACGCGCTAATCTCAGGAACTAATGGTCCGATTTGAAAAATTCTTTTTTTGTTGGGTAGTCCATTTATAGAGGAAGGCTTTAGGCTATATAACATTACGTTCCGACAACCACGCGAACGAAGTCGCGGGCACAGCTAGTACACGATATACTCGTACTTAGGTACATACTGAAGGTCATTTTTAGGGTTCCGTACCTAAAGGGTGCCGACAGCACCCTGTTACTGAGACTTCGCTGTCTGTCCGTCTGTCTGTCCATCTGTCACAGGCTCTATCTCTTGAACCGTAATAGCAAGACACTTGAAATTTTTACTCATCATATTATTACGATATTATTGTGGCCGCTATAACAAAAAAATTACTAAAAATAAGATAAAGTTAAAAATTAAAGCGGGTCGTCATACAAGAAACGTGTTTTTTCAGCGTTTGAAAACATTGTATGGAGGTACGGAACCCTTCATGTACGAGTCCGACTCCCACTTGACCGGTTTTCCCGTCAAAATTGACCGTTTTTGTTTAGCAAAAACCCCATCCTAATGTTAGACGACTAATTATAGAATTACTCGTGATACCTGACAAAATAATTCAAAAAAAGGAAAATAAAGGACCGTTAAATAAAAATGCTCCCAGAAGGCTAACAGTTTAACAGTCAGTGTGATTTGTCCGTATATATTTATTTATTTATATTTATTTTATTAAAAAAGAAGAAAAAAAAAGTTTTAGAATAAAGTTACAGTAAAGGCAGCAGGTATTATAGGAATATATATTGATAAAGTTGAAATACATTTCTTATCAGCCCATTTACTTACAAAAGTGTCACATAGTGACCTTTGTCACATTCCATGACAGGTACAGAAATCACCGATACAGTACAAGGTATTCGTATATATCACTGTTATTTCCCGATATTTTGCGACATATCGGAAAGTAACGGAAAATTCGGCTCTATTAGACCGTCGCCTGGTTTAATAAAGGAGAATGTGAGCCGTGTTATGGTAATATCCCATGTGTATGAGATATATTGTAGGTCACATAAAACATAAGAGGGGAATTAAGTGTTTTTTTATGTTGCATAGAAGATGTCAAAGGTATATATACCTATATTAAAAGTAGGTACACTTAGTCAAGTAAAATTAAATACAACAACGCGTTATCATTTTTATTTCGTAATAAAATCTGATACATTACTTTTGGTGCGGTAATATTGAGTTCATCGCAATAGGATTGTATATGGAACAAGCCAGGGCAGACAGCTAATTTCAAATTACAGTATACCCATAGCCGTGTGGTTCCCGGCAGAATAGAATAGAACTACTCAAAGTCTCCCCGTGGATGACGTAGAAGGAGACGTCCTAGGAAACACAAGCTAAACAAGCAAAGATAAACATCAATGAGACCTCTCCAACCCGTCTGACCAGCGTGGAAAGTGTAGGCTAGATCCTCTCTGTACTCAGAGAGGGTCGTGCTCCTGCAGTGAAGACTAAAAAGACCTGATGATGATCCCAGTTCACAAAGCATCATCATCTTCTTCGCCTTCTCCCTATTTGGGGACGGCTCTGTATGTCAACATAACTGTACTAACCCTCCCTCTCCTTCATCCCGCTTCACACATTTTCCCCACGTCTTTCTAGGTTTTTTTTTTTTTTTTTTTTTTCTTTCTAGGTAATATTTAAATTTACATCAAGTTATCTTATTCATTATTTTCTTCGCCTATTTGCGGTCGGCTCTGTATGTCTTTATCATCATCGTTTTCTACCTTTATAGAATAAGATCTAATCCATACAAATAGGCACGTATCTACATATTATGTGTATGCTATTTTCCTTTTTTCATTTGCCCGATATAAGAACCACTCCTTTTGATCACAACTCTGAAATACACAGGAAAAATCGACAAAAATGACAAACATATCCAAAATCGTAGCTTATCCCCGAAAAGAGCGATCGCAGCACTTCTGCACAGCATCCACTGCCCCATTTTTTACATGCATGCATATACAGGACATTAGTCACGCGGCAGGGGACGGGGGTGCAATATTTAATCTCGTGGGGTAACTTCTCACTTATCGGGAGGAAATAGATAATCTCGGATCGCGTCCGGGCGACGCCGATGCTTTCATTTCGATGTATAAGGATTTTTCAGTTGGTATTTAATAAATACGATTGGCTAAATCATGGCTGCTCATTTTATAAGGTATTTGGTTATTTCTTTCTTTTTTATAGGTAGAACTTTCAAGTATTAACCTCCTACGAGGGCTGTTTGATAAGTACCCGTTTTCTAAATATATTAATATCACTTGCCGCAAATAAGTATACCACCTTTTTAAGCCATTTTTCAGAGGCGGGAAAATTAAAAAAAAAATGGCATTCATTTGTTTTTTTTCTCATTTGACACCGATTCAGTGAAGGCGTGAACTTAAAATTGTTAAAATGGAGAAAGAACAGTATCGGTATGTAATTAGATTCTTATTTTTGGAAGGAAAAACATGTAATGAAATAAAAGTAAAAATGCAAGCGGTTTACCATGCATGTGCTCCATCTATGACAACCGTCAGATATTGGTATAACGAGTTTAAGCGGGGGAGAACAACCGTCTTTGATGAGGATCGCCCAGGCCGGCCAGTTGAGGTGACTACAGACGATATGGTTAAGAAAATTGAAAATATCGTTTTAGCCGACCGCCGAATTAAACTTCGAGAAATCGTTGATGCTGTAAATGTTTCAATCGAGAGGGTACAACACATATTAGAAGAAAAATTGGGTATGAAGAAAGTATCGGCGAGGTGGGTGCCGCGTTTACTCATGGAGGAGCAAAAACGGAACCGACTGACTACTTCGGAGCAGTGTTTTGGCCGTGTTCAAACGTAACCCGAAGGAGTTTCTGCGTCGTTTCGTGACCGTGGACGAAACGTGGGTCCACCACTACACCCCGGAAATGAAAGAGCAGTCGAAGCAGTGGATTTTACCGGGTGAACCTGCTCCAAAGAAAGCAAATACCGTCCCATCGGCTGGAAAGGTCATGGCGACCGTTTTTTGGGATACGCAGGGTATTATACATATTGACTATTTAGAAAAGGGAAAAACAATAACAGGGCAGTACTATGCCAATTTATTTGATGAATTTGACGCCGTGTTGAAGGACAAACGACCCCATTTAAAAAAGAAAAAAGTACTGTTTCATCACGACAACGCCCGGCTCATTCGTCCAGAGTTGTGACGGCTAAATTAGCACAGTTACGCTACGAACTATTGTCTCACCCCCCGTATTCTCCAGATTTGGCCCCATGCGATTTCTTTATGTTTCCCAACCTGAAAAAATGGCTCGGTGGCAAGCGATTTGGATCAAATGACGAAGTCATTGCCGCCACAGAGGCCTATTTTAATGACTTTCCAAAATCATACTTTTTGGATGGTTTATTGAAGCTTGAGTATAGGTGGAACAAATGTATAGAGTTAAAAGGTGACTACGTAGAAAAATAAATGCATATATACAAAAAAAAAATGTTTTTTTTTCCATAATCGGGTACTTATCAAACAGCCTAGGTAAGACATTTGAAGTGTGTAAGACATTATTCTTACTGATGGAATCAGAACACCTATCCCAATGGTAACTTTACTGAATACAACACGTGTATAAGCACATTTGACTTGCGCGGAATAAGAAGCAGTAATACTTGGTGTACATTCTTATACACCAAACAAGATTTTCATCATCAAATAGATCTATCTATAATTTAAGAACTACGTTTTAGTCGGTGGAGTAGTTTCCATGTTTCCCATTCTCGAGCCATCCTTATGACCTCCCTATACGACGATATAGCAAGAAGAGGAAAGGGAAATTTCAAATTAAAAAAAAAAAATATATCATAGGATATTTATAATATCTCTTAATAAATAATCACTTTGTTTTGCTTAAATGTTGACGTCAAATCGTTACTTACAGCTAAGTTTATGCCTTCCTAGGCGCAAGTGCAGAAGAAGCGGCAACAAACTGTACTGCACTGCACGTTTTCTCCAAATATCAACTAACAAACTTAAAATTAGTTATATGGATGGACTGAGATTACATTGTTTGTTATGTCATAATTAAATTGAATTATAAGAATTATGAAATTTAAAAAAATTTCAAAGGAAAGACCAAGAATAGCATATAAAGATCAAGTAAAAAAGATAGTGGACGCCGTATTAAATAGTAACTCTCAATACTAATAATAATTAATTACTCAAAAATGTAACTGATTTAATACTGTTTCTCTTAAAGAGATGATTCCTATGATCTTGATGCGATGTGATGAGATTCCTATTTTAAGAAGCAATAAATATTTTGTTATTATAACTAACTATACAGGGTGATTTTGTACACCTAAGCTTTATTGAAATCTTGGAATCAGAATCACTAATAGAATATTGGTTGTAAGATATTCTTTCTACATGAAAAAGACAAAAAAAGGCCGAACGAAAATTAAAGCTTTTCTACCATGCACGCATGCAAGTTAAGTAGGTACTTTATCATATGTATATTTGGTGCAAATTGAAAAATGCATTTGAAGAGGGTTTCTTCCTTCCTATACGTCATAGCTCCCCGGGTGGAGCCATTTTCGCCACGGGGTGTAGTCTTTGTCATTACTCGTATTTGATATCTTACATACTCGTATTACTCGTATTTTCCAAACATATTTTAGGCGAGGATTATTTAAATGACAAAAATCTATAATTTATTTATAGTGACTTGGATCACATATCAACATAACGAATGTTGATATGTGATCCAAGTCACTATAAATAAATTTAATCTTAATAATTTAAACTTAATCTCTTGCTCTATAAGTGACTAAAGTAAGTCTAACTAAAGTAATAAATTTTAAAATGTGACTGCATAGATAAGTACCTACCTATATACCTAGTACTGTTTGACTATCTTAGACATCTTAAAATTTTGACTCTTATGTATTCTGTGTTAAAATGTTGACTTAGCATTTACGTGGCATAAAGTTTAATACAGAAACATTGTACAATAAACATGTAAGTATATTACGGCACCAATCTTGTCATATTATATGCTACATGTTAGCAATAAATAAATAAAATGAAATTAATAAAAAAATATTTGGGCGGTGACTTGACTGATCGTTGTTAGGACTCAAGATCTATTTGTTTGTAAAAGCGACAATAACAAACAAAAACATTCCTTTTTATCTAAAAAAAAAATATGTTTAGTTTATCAATACGACGAAGAAGTTTCCAAATAATTTATTTGAAAACTTTACACGAGGTCCTACGACATATCAAAACAATTGGCATGTATTTGTGGGGCAACCCTGTTTAGCTCCCTAAAGCCACCTGCCACCTAACAAGGAAGTTTTTCAAGTCCGGCCAAAGGAAGGCTTGCGAAATTCAAGAGTACTTTTGCAGGATTTGACGAGTCTCAAGAGGTTTGCATTTTGTTCATTTATTTTTATATTTGTTTATTTGTTTATTTATTTATTTACAAAATTTATGCACTTACACAAAAGACAAACACAGTAAAATAGAGTACATTACATAGGTACCTACTGCTTATTTCATAAGAAATCTCTTCTAGCATTTATTTATATTTTTCATATTATTATGCAATGAGTGGTTCGTAACTGTTTTCTTTTAAATCGAAATATAGCTGTTACTAAAGTAGTAATGTTTACTTACTGAAGTAGGTAAAATAGCGCCTGTAAAGGCCTAGTGACTGAATAATATTTATTTGTTTGATTTTTTCTTTAATTCTATAGTTTTTTTAGCTGGCTCTAAATGTTAGCAATAAATAGTAGTGACTTTATAAAATTTTGAATTCCTAAAAATATTTATAGAAAAACATTTACTAATACAAACATTTACTATTACAAAACGGACTGTCATTTTGTGAAATTCTCTTATATTCAACCTGTTCCCGCAAGCAACACGACACGGTCAGAGTAATTGGACAAGAAACATGATATTTTACGACGTGACGCATGGAGCCGAACGTAGGCTCGCCTGGATACGGCTCTGGCACCGGGCCATGCCGCTGCACAGGGCTCGCCGAATTTCAGAAAAGATTAATTATATACTACGCTGGGATATTTCAGACATGCATTTTTGTTCTGTTACATAAGTTTAGTGGTGTGAAGTTTACTGCTCTTGTTATTATTATTAGATAATTTTTACAGTACATAAAACGCAAACCATGAAAGTGGCAAGCATTTAGTGCGTTATTGTAGAAACGCTCTCAAAATTTGTTAAGCGCTATATTTTTAATTTTACGTCCTTAAATATTCCAAACCCTTAGCCAATTAGAATCAATCTTAAATAACACTGTTGTCACAAAATTCCTTTATATTCTATCTATTTAGCTACACAAGCCGACAACACGACACGGTCAGAGTAATTGGACAAGAAACATGATATTTTACAACGTGACGCATGGAGCCGTACGTAGTAGGCTCGCGTGGATGCGGCCCTGGCACCGAGCCACGCCGCTGTATTTCAGAGCTCCGTGCCGTGTTCGCCGAATTTCAGACAAGATTAATTATATACCACGTTGGATATTCCAGACATGCACTTTTATCCCGTTACATACAACATTGCATTTTAAATTTTATTACTAACGTGTTCGTAATTCTAGCTACTCGTAAAAACGTTAAATAGTTGTAAATTAACCAAATAAACCTGGACGTAAACCTGAGCTTTCTTCTCTCGCTTTGCAAAGTTTTACCCTACTTTTAAATAAACACGGCTTAAGTATGTTGGAAAAACGAGCTATATGAATGTGGAAATTATAAAATGTGCCTATACCTTTTGATTTCCACTCAATAAAAGAAGTCATCCTTATAGCATTCTACGTTGTCAGTACTTAGTAAGATACTCAGGTCAGGTCAGGCAGGATCCATACACAGTTATCGGTTATTTTCGTTATGTGCTTATATTTTTCCGTTTTGTTTTATATAGACTTTTCATTTAAAAAATCTAGCCCTTTTACTTTCATTTTAGTTCCGCGCCGCTGAATTATAGTTAATACGGTAGAATTTTTGTGAATCCCAATGTAACGTGATGACAATGACCATGTTTCAGTCACTTTTTTAATCAAATAAATTTCAAAGAGCATAACTTACTACGCGACAACAGTATACAGGAATAAGCGTTATTGCACTGGACTGCAGTCTCGCACGTAATAAATTCATTTGAGTGCGCGCCCGGTGCATAGTTGAGCGAAATTAAGCGGGCGCAATAAAGATTTGCAGTAAAACTATCCGGGCAGAGCCAACAATTCGGATTAAGCCGCCTAGATGTAGATGCCAAGAACTTGCTAAGGTTCAACCTCTGTTTGTACCGTTTTCATTTTTATTTTACCATTGGGCCAGTTATAGACATTCCAATTTTAAAGTTTTATTTTGTAATTTTCTCTAAATACGTGCCTGGCATGCTTTCTAAATTAAAAAAGTTTTTATTCGAAAAGTAAAGCACCAACAGATAATAGGCTATAGTTGTCATGTACAAACTTGAGGCAAAGGAAAAAACAGAGATATCAAAGATCAAGACTCACTTTCTATTACTTTAATTTTATAAGAAGAATCGTCGCTTATACATACATATACAGACACATGAGGTAAGGAGCTCAATGGCGTGGCGGGATTAGGGGTTATAAGCGCTTTCGCATTCTAAGTAAACGTGGACGTGGTCCATACTTGGATTGGTGACCACGAGTGGAATACCTGCTGTCATAATTAAATAACTGTCGTGAAGCTGTGTCAATGACAATAGGCAGTTTGAAAAATCTGTCATCAGTTTTAGCCACTTTAACAAACAAACCAATCAATATCTACGAAACATAACGTACCAACATCTTCCTCAATCCGTCCATTGAGTTTACGTAATTTATCCATAACCATACAAACTTGATACAAATCAAGATGTTCATCACCACAAGACTACAACATGCAACCTCGGCGCCGCCGGGTCGGGTATCGTATTGTGTATTGAATGCGCCGTCAGTCATGAGTAACGCGGCGACTATCGGCGCATCTACCTTGATGCCTATTGTTTGTAGAATTTGAGGCGTAAACTGAAATGCTTGTTTTACGTATGTAAATGGCCAATATTTGGCTCATATTTTTACTATCTACCTACTATTCTCGTCTGGGAGAAAAGAAAGAGGAATAGACTACCAGAAGAAGTGGTCACTGCGTCTTCCATAAATGGATTAAAAAAAAAAAAACTCGACATGAAAGTGTCGTTAATAAATCTATGAACTGTGAAAATGCTGTTAAAAGTTTTTATGGAGTCTCAGCACTGTGTAAAATCAGCATATCATACAACATATCAGCTCTTAGCTACTCGTCTATAATAAATAAAATAAGTTCTAATGCTTCTTTTCCCGCGCTTATTGTAAAAGCCAATTGGCGAGAATCTGCATCATATCAATAGGCGTTACGGCAGCAATCCATCACTATTTTAGATTCCCTCTTTCCATCTTCACGCCCACCATCACCCTTTACGTGGCTTTTGGGTCTTACGGCCCTAGTCTCTGACTAGTCTGTTAGGGACGACCTCTGTGGCGGCGTATTGGTAACCACGCTAGTCCGCTACGTGGAGGTGTTAATCCTGAACCCTTCAGGGTAACCACCTCGTTCTCAGTAGGATAATGGCCTTAAAAATTTTTTTTAAATCTTAATTGTCCATCAAATTGTACAGAACAATAGGCGAACTTAAGGCTTCTCTGTTCATATTTCTCATTTTTGGTACTCAAAATGATTGTGTTTTCTACAAAAGTAAAGGATTGTCTACCAGTCAACCTTTGGGTTATACAGAAAGTCTAAATGTAGGTTGCAAGTTAAAAGTAAATTTTCCTGGGTCTTGGGTGTTTATTTACACACATTTTATCTGTCTCATCTCAGTGCATTCTGCGTTGCATCCTCATCATGATCGTCATCATGATCAGGTCTTTTTTAGTCTCCACTGTAGGAGCACGACCCTCTCTGTACTGCCAGAGCCATATATTAGCCAGAGTAGTCAGAGGATTTGGCCTATACTCTCCACGCTGGCCAGACGGGTTAGAGAGGTCTCATTGATATTTATAAGCTTTGTTTAGGTTGTGTTTCCTAAGTCGCCTTCTACGACATCCACAGGAAGACTTGGAGTGGTCCTATTCTGCTCTGCCGGGAACCACACGGCTTCTGCCTCCTCAGTTGCAAAGTAATGCTGTAAATCCTAGGGCACACCCTGGGGTCTGTTTTCTGGCTTTTACATATGTCTTGTTGTAAAATGTTGTAAGTATCTTTGAGATTTAAGATGAAATGAAATGACTATGGGTCCTATAAAAAAATCTTTTTCAGGTTCATATACCTACAATGAATCCTCCTCAATATAAGACCAAGGATCGATTTCAGCAGCTTAGATATGCATCAGGGCATATTGGTTTGTGCATAAATATCGTTATTTACCGCCAGCCAAGGCGTATGTATTGAATATTTTATTGGGGCTGTCCCGCTTGACTGTGGAGTCGAAACTTTATAACGCGTTATATTATATAACTTGTTACGTAACGAGTTATAATTTTCATTACGGTTTTAAATTATCTGTACCTGATTCCAAATAAAAATATAAGATCAAGGTTGCCTTTAGTAATTGCTTAGCGATACAATGCCGCGTTTTGCGCATTTCTTGGATTTGAGATAATGTATTGTATTTTTTCAGATTTAAATTGTTTTAAATGTTAAAAGTGTTGAATCGTACTTGATTTTTCATATAATTTGAAATTTTGGCCTCCAAATAAATGCGTAAAACGAAACATTTAAATCAATCTTCTACTTATAACGTATTACTTTTAAACGTGAGACGAAGTTTGTTGAAAATACCTAAATATCACCGAAAGCATCAAATTATTCCTTTGACATTTTCGTAGTTGGTACTCGGTAACGCAAGCAGCCCATAAATTCACGAATGTAGACGTTCAACTTTGGCAGTGTAACTAAGCTTCAAAAGTTACCTATTTCCCTAAGCAATTTCACTCACGCGATACTCATAGTGCGTAGAAATGTCCTACAGGGGAATATATATATTTTTTAAATTTACTGCCTCTTTTAGTGAGACCATGCCTAATGAAGTAATAATTTAAAACCATCTGACGCAAACGTAAACTGTAGAGGGTTGATGTGTGCCTTCGTAGCCTTAGATCAAGTATACAAATAGACGTTCTGCGAGAACAGTAGACCTCGCGAGCTCTTATAACCATGCTATAACCGACACTTCCCCTTTCCCCTGGCTTAGCAAAGCCATTTCAGTGAAATCCGTCCATACAGCTTCCTCCCTTTTCCTGCCTTCACTCCCCTTTTTAGATTTTTATTTGCACCATCTTGTGTAGAATGAAGTCCTTAATGAGCCATTTTAAATTTGAGTGAAATCTGTCAATAAATAACGCTACAGCAAAGTTTACCCTTTTCCCCCTATTCCCCCAACTAAAAATCGCAATCGACAAGAAAATTTAAATAAATCAAGGAACTTGTGTGCCAATTCAAAATCCGTTGAAAAACCTGTAGGCAAGAACAGACTGACGGACTAAAGCACTTGTGCAATCTCGAAACTGAGGCGCTTCGCTAGCTCGGTCAATAATGTCTCGTTACCACCTCGTTACCTACAAACCCATAGGCGCTCAATGGTTTTCATTTATTTATTTATTTGAACACTTTATTGTTGCAAAGTAAAAATATACTTTTAACAAATGGCGGACTTCATGCTAGGAGCATTTTCTTCCAGTCAACCATAGGGATAAACAGAGAAAACAAGAATTGTGCGGCGCAAAAAAGGTAATTTAAAAAGCTACAATGACTATCGGTATAATACATACAAATACTTTATATAAACTATTATGAATATATACACACCCAATAAAATATTAGTACCTACATACATACCTATAATACTATACGAGTATAATACATACCATTATACAGATATAATATTATGTTCAATTTTGAGAACTGAATGATGATGACTTTACTAAGAAAGGGAGTTCAAAAGATAAGCGTGAACTTTCCTCTTAAAAGAGAATTTGGTGGAAATTGCTCTTATGTCAACGGGTAAAGCATTTCAGAGCCGTGAAGCTTGGAGGGAGAAAGAATTTGACGTAAAGTTTGTCCGGAAAAGTGGGATAAAGAGTTGTCGTGTCTCATTAGAACGAAGTTGTCAATCATGAGTGTCTGAAAGATAATTGAATTTACATTTTAAATATTCAGGATAGTTAGAATTCGTAAGAATAAAAAAAATATTTCATCACTTTCTTGTTTTCTTTGTTTATTTGTAATAACTTTATTGTACCAACAACCACAAAAATGAAATACCAAAAATTCGGAAAATTCACGTTTCATTCCCTATAATGAGATAAACCTTAATTTAATTAAAATGAGCTTATATCGTCAAAAAGCTATTTATTGCTAATCAACTTCAAAGGAAAGGTTAGCATCCGCTTCTCATAAATCGTAGGTGCTTAGCAAGGCATGCAATATGACGATATATCACACTATGCCACTACATTAGCGCATGTAATCACACCATTGACCTGATTACTGGGTATTAATTGTAATTCAATAGGTTTTTTGTCAGACATCTGTGCTGTCTGATGTTAGGGAGGTTTAATGCCTAATTCAGGCTTGTAACTGAAGTTCAAACATATTATAGTAAACTAACCTGGATTCATATCATGTAAACTTGCTGACCAAAATCTTAATGTGACTTTGTGCGAAAAAAGCTACATTTTATAGTGTGCGTGTGTGCTGTTGACGACATCGAATTGTCGCAATTTCACAGGAAGAAGCTCGCAACAAAAGGAAATGACCTGTACTACTGCTTCTTGACTACACTTACACACACAGGCGCAGGCGAGTCGTGTGACATTGCTAGGGCTGCTGCTCGTAGTCACTTCTAGTTCTACTACAAACCTACTACGACTATGTTCTCCTTTAAATAATTATATGTACAGTACAGTACAGTACTCTTTTTAAATGAAGGTTCTTTTGAAACATAGGCGTGAGGGATTTAGTTCCTAGACCGATTATTTTAAATTTGAATATCATAGCTGATGCCCACGGCGTTAAAAGATATGTATTTATATTTATTACAGAGGAGCGAATAATGTTCTTAGTTAATATTTAAATTATATTGGGGCCAATACAAATGTACCTATCAGATGCGGTTAGGCAGCTTGAAAAATCTGACTAAAAGGTGTAAGTGGAAATGAAAAAGCAAAAAACATGCCTAGTTTCATAAAAACAAACAAAGCTATTTTCAATGAATAATGTAGTATAATAATGAGTAATGTAGCCTTTATGGTATAATCCGAGATTTTCTTATTCGTAATCTTGAAGTTTTGGTAACCCTAGCGCGTCCCTAATGAACAGCTCAAGGATCGTCTGAAGAAGACGACACTTTGTCTCGTTTTTGCTGCCACTACATTTGTACTTGTATGGATGAATAATTTAGGCACGAACTTAGTTTTTGTGCTCAAATGTGAAAAATCTATGTCAATAAAATAGACAGATAAAGTCGAGTCTAAACCTTTTTATTTTTATAACCTTTTATTTAACTTGCAATGTATGTATGTATGTTGTTCGGGTGGAATCTTGCAGCTCAGTTTTGAAGTAGATATCTTCAACTGATTGAGCCGAAATTTTGCGCACATAATGATATCGCGTGAAAATGCAATATTTATTTATTTATTTATTAAAATCTTTATTGACCAAAATGGTACAAAAGGTGAACTTAACGCTAATAATATTATGGATGACTTCGAGCTGATTTGATGATGGAGCTGGAAGGTGGCCATAGTGCCTGGAAGGTAATGAAACGCCGGAACCCCATCTACTTTGGGCTTATTTGTTTTTGTTAACAAGACCTTAATTTGGCCTTACAATAAAAGCTTGTACAAAAATGATTATTTTTATAAAATCTTATTATCTTGATTGTGGTGTTCCGTGATTTTTTATTTTTATTTTATTATTATTTACTATTGATAATTTATTTAACTGGTAAACTAAACTGCGAGTACTTAAAAGGAGTAAATAGTTTTAAAACCAAGTGTTATTCATTAAATTTATTTTATTTATTTATTTATCAAACCTTATTGGCCAAAGTAAAAATATACTTTTAACAAATGGCGGACTTAATGCTAAGAGCATTTTCTCCCAGTCAACCTTAGGGATAAGCAGAGAAAATTGTGCGGCGCAAAAGCTATAAATACCTATATACTTACATCAAAAATACTAAGTACTTCATACACACTATTATACATACCTACAATGAATGATGATGTAGATAAGAAAATGAGACTAATTTAGAAGATGAGACTAATTTAGTTACTTTAGTACAAATTTTTGATGTTTGTATACATAATTAAGTGAATTAAAGGATATTTCCTACCTTTTTAAACCTCTCATCATACATTTGAACGTATATAAAAACACTGTCTTAAAAACACAGCTATTTCGTTCCGCAAACCCTTGTTTGTAACATGAAGTGATGGCCGCAACAGGACAATGTAATCTTAGGTTCTGATTGCACCTCGCTGCAATTAGCTGCTAATGTTTACAGCAGAATAAAGAAAACAGACAAGTGCAATTCAGAAGTGAAACTTATTTATTTGTGGGCGACTGTATACCTCAAAGAGGTTCTTTCGCCGTTTCTTCTCAGCAGTAAAGTTTCCAAAATGTTACTTACTCATCTGTTTTATTTTAAACCTTACCCATTGCATACCTTATAAAATAAGTTTGGAAAATCCAAAAGTGCACGCCTCATAATCTCATTTTTCACAATTAAATTGAAATTACGATTAAACTACATTGAATTAGACCGTGATCTTCGAAAGAACTTAGTTTTGGATAATACTGAAGCGTATAAAAAAAAATGGACTTGATCAGATAAGTTTTTCGGGAGTTATCGTGACCACGCCAGTTTCCATACATACAGACACACGGAGACGTCCACAAAATGATTTTATTAAACATTGTTTTTATTTATTTAAAAGGCAAAATGTCTTTTAAATATGTCATAAGTGTTGAAACTAGTGTTTTTCCTTGACATTTATGTGTAAATATTATTGTATATATTGTACAAGTGCGATAGAAAATAAATAGAGACACATTTAGTTAAAAAAATCACTTGATTTTCACAGAACTTATTTATGTTTCGTGTGTGTACGTGGCAAACACTGGGGTAAATTTGTTAAGCTGCCTAAAATCATCTGACATAGCTTTGCTTGACTGGAACTGAAGTTTCTAAAAATACCTGTTTAGATTTTGGTTTTTGATTTAAAACAATAGAGAGTATGCATGAATTTTTTTTATATTTTTAATCGATAGTCCTCGTCGAGAAATAGCCGCAAAAAATAAATCAGTGCCGAAAAACATGTATATGGTGTAGAAAATAAATATTAAAAATAGCAAGTAGATTATAACAACTAAAACACGCCATTTTAAAATATGACGTCAACGTCTGCAATATCCGCTAGAGACAGAAGCTGTCAACGCATGTTTTTCTTTTTTGGGTACTTTCGATGTTATCAGCCAGTGATGTTTGTTAAACTTCTATATAAAAGTACATACATTTCGAATGTCATCGATAGTCAAACTACATGGACGGACAGTTCTACCGAACGCACCCAAACTTGTCATTTCCTTTTTATGAACGTTGTCGTCATTTCCCTTTTGTTTGTCAAAAGTTCCCACGCAATATTTGCATATTTTCAATAATTTATTTCTAATCCAAATAAGAGTCAGTAAGAAAAATAATTAACTAGGCGTGGTAACGTATTAAAAGAAATTGTAAAATAAAAATATGAGCCGGATTGGTATTACATGCATATTCCTTATTGCACATGGATCTGCCAGCAGTACATTCATTAGTTCAACTACCAGTCAATCTTTATGAATAGGAAATTTTCTCTTTCCTAAATCAAATCATATAAAAATGGTATTAGGAAAATTCGTGATCAAGTTATAGTTGTAATGTATCTGTTTTGTGATTCCAAGGAATTTATGTTTCTATACGTAATCTAATCAGATTATATTTTACTTCTCGATATGAACACATACGAAGGGAAGGATGCAAGGAATGAAATCATAGATCAATATGTAAAATATTATGGTTTGAAGGACTTTGGCAAGATTCGCATCCTGAATTCTAATATTGAACGGAAATATATCTTTGCAAATGGTGTGTGGGTCACAAACTAACGGGTTGTCGATATGTTATTTTAAAATTTTTGAAATTTTGAATGTAGTATATTTGCATAGTTGATCTCCCATTCCCCTTTCATCTATGTGTTAAATTCTAATATTGGTCGGAAATATATCATCGCAAATGGGCCTCAAACTACAGGTGTACTTATCGATGGATATATCAAAATATTGGGTGTAACTGTAAGGTTTTTTATTTAACGTAGAAGGGACATACCCGTAATAAATCTAACCACGGGCTATACTAGATCACTAACGTATAATTTAATTAAATTAACAGTCAAGACACCAAAAAAAATACGGGCGGCTGCACACTTTTGTTCTTTCGCTGTTATATTAATTTCATTGTACTATAATGATCTAGTATAGGCCGTGGTTCGATTTATTACGGGTATGTCCCTTCCACTTGTATATTTGCTTCGTTAACCTCGTTCACTCTTTTATCTGTGTGTTGTCGTCAATGAAAATATTCATCGAAAATAAACTTTATAGCTTTATTAAATAGGTTCAGTCGTCATTGAGGACCTCGGTGGCCTGGTGAGAGTACTCATGATTAGCGCCGTCACAAGTCAAGCAACCCAGGGCGTGGTCTGCGCTTGGATGGATGACCATAAGTGTTCTTGACCTTGCGGAACGTGCTTCGGAAGACTCATTAAGCCGTTGTTTGTCGTTATAAGAAAACAGTCCTTAAGCTATGTCAGATGCCTTTAGGCAGCTTAAAAAACAGTCATCAGTCAAAGAGGTTACCTAACACGCACTTGTCACCCATCCAGTTGCGGACCATGCCCGGAGTTGCTTAAAATACGGAGGCGCTAGCAATGCGTACTCCCTCCGCGCCACCTAGCTCTACTATACTACAGTTTATTTGCACAAGGATTAACATTTATAATTATAAAATAAAAAGATGCACGAAAAACATACGTAAAGAGGCTAGTTAACATTTCATCGATATAACAGAACTATCGATACCCACTACACTCAAAACCCATCTGACAGCGTTGGGAGCAGACGGGAAGTCAGTATCGCGTAGCGTCAGCAAAAACGAAACCTTTGTGACGGACCCATACATTTCCAGTATTGATCAACGGTTGAGGGCCTCACTTACACGCTGCCTCTTGTTTTGACATTTTTATTCGAGATTTAGGAATAGAGAAATGACATTTTTGGGTGTAGTGAACGTTATTTCCTAGCTTTTAGCCGGAGATACTTTGAGTGATGGAATTTATTAGTTCTCCCTAGTAATTCTACTGAGCTCCAAATTTAGTACCAATGTTATTCCATATGTCTATTTTTTTGTAAATGGTTAGAAGTTTACCTCCTCAAAATTTGATTCACGTAAATGGAGCTCGCCATATTGCAAAAATAAATTTATATATAATATAATACATATTAAAAAGCATTTGATCCACTTAGTTTTTGACCTTAATTAATATATATAATATTTATACTGTGCTTATACATCATAAATGTTACAATTAATTCACAAATTATAATAACACTTCTGCGACATATCATATGGGATGAATTACGATGGTTATCTTCATATTTTTTCTCAGCAAACGAACCCAGCATATATATTCCTTCCCCCCGTCCCTCCGATTTCCATATCCCTCAAATATATCAAAACGTTCAGAATATTTTATGCTGTCGGTATCTAACAGGCGTTTTGTGGTAATGTCTTCGTTTGATGTATAGCAGTCAGGAGCACTCGTGTTCTAAATATCTTCCCATTATGTATATTGTGGTTACATTAAGATGTAACGTCGCAGAAGGGAGCCTCTTAGCGTTTTTTTTCGTTGCGTAATCACGACCCAGATTGCTCTGTCGCTAAATATAATGCCACATTGGACAGGGAATTTGTTAAAATTATAGAGAAGCATTTATTCCTCGTGGAAATATCGGAATGGGTGGGGTCGACTTGCTTTTACCAAAAGTCCGATGAAATTACAGGGCAAATGGCGCCTCGTTTGCGCTAAATTTGTACATTTGTTTGTGCAATCTTTTTTCCGTCGAGATTTGCAGGGAGGAATAATTGAAACAGCTATTCGTTGCGGTGCGGGAAATTAGCGCCGAGATTATTCTTTGTTACGCTTAAGTGGACTTGATGAAGTTATTATAAATAGACGGCGGGATTCTGAAAGTAATAATATTTAAACTCCGGCAAAAATAAACGAACCAACTGCAAAGAATTTTGAATTCCAAATGAATTTTTCGGCGCAGCCTATTCAGTAACTTGCAAAGGAAGTCTAGAGCGGCTACTTCTTTAAATATTGCAAGTAACTGCGGAGGTGCGCGAATTGCTGGCCTCGGCTCCTCAAACAAAACGCTCGAATTTGCAATTTCGAGGCGTTTCGTTCTCTCAATTTGCTTACTTATACCGCGCCACGTTGGGCGCCATTCCCTGTAATTCGGTCCGCGGCAGCACTAAAGTTAAGTAATCGTACACCGTTGCAGTGTTCCACTTGCCTTCCTGCTCACCAGGCCTTATTTTTCTGGCATAGTTTCAAATTAAAAGAGATAAGAGTGAGCCTGCTTCTTTGAAAGACCCCCTTCCCTGGCACGCTGAAACAAAGCCATCATCTTGCTCGCCGTACATATAATTTATCATCCTTTGTTCGAAATACGTCCAAATTTGCTTGTATCTGAACTAAATTAACAACTAACGGTCTGACTCGCTCTATCATTATTTTAATATTTCAGCTCCGCAAGTAAATTCCAACTTATTCCAGTACAAACGCCGGAGTTAAAATTGATGCGCAAAATTTTGTGAGCAACATGTGAACTAAACTGCGAATCAGAATGGAGGTCGACCCGTGCCTTTCATTTTCTCTTCAATAATGAACGAGTAGTGACCCGCCTGCACAAAATTTAATTTTAATGCGGGACTGGCCACTATCTGAGGCTCCTAACAAAACACGCCTGCCGCCGCCCAGATTACGACTCGCTTACACCATGTTTGTTCACCGCCGCCATTTTTGAAGTCGTTATACGTGCACCAGAATTAACCAGATTTCAAAGGAGATTCATCCAGATTTGTCAAGATAAAGAAAATGGAATTACCGGGGAAATCATAATGGAACATCCAACATTCTTCGGCGTCTACAATTGGAATAAAATTTGCTGCAATTTCAGGAATTGTCGTCGGCAGTTATTATTCGGTGTGTAAGCGGGGAATTTGTCTCTAGGACATGGCTGGGTTTGTTCGGGAGTTCCCGTAAATTCGCATGGTTCGCTGGCTCTTTTCAAAAGTGGCGGTTGGTTTTACGCTTTGGGTAGTTATTGTTCTTGGCGTTTTGACTTTGAATTTTAACCGTTGCAGTGGATTGCGTTGAATAATGTTGTGCAGTGCTTGTTTTGGAATTGTCCATTTCAGATTTCTTCTACTACTTTACCGACCCTTTCTGTTGTGTTTACTAATAGTTCTGAAATGTTTTGATGTAGCTAGCGAAAGGGAAAAAAAATAATACTTAAAAACATATTTTACAAAGTTAATGTAAGCCTATATCATTATCAACTTTTATTTTTCGTTTCTGCGACCTCATTATAAACGACCTCATTTTTCATTTCAATCATGTGACAAAATTGTTTGATTACCAACTGTCTCAGTGTTTCGTGGTCGTTGGGAGTCTTGGGACGCAAGAATTTAGAGATGAGCCTGCTGCGCTAGCGGTAGTACCGGAATCTCAGTATAAAGCGGATTTTTGCCACGTGTATTTTTAGGGTGCTGAGTAGGTAAATAGCGTGATTTATTGCGTCTGCTATGGTGCCATTCTCTTTGATTTAGAACCTTCCTGGTTACTATAGTCAAAATATACCATCTACAAAATCTGTAAAGGCCTAAAATGGCATCTGTCCTGCAAATAAGTTCTAACCTTTTTTTTTTATTATTTTACGGCCCTGGATACATATCCTTTAGAGCCTATTTTTAGTTTTTTTGCTTCCTTATTCCAACCTTACCTAACAAAGTTACAATCAAAGGTTGGTGTAGGCCTTTGATTGCGTCAAGGGAGCTTCTGGCAACAAATCTATACGAGTTCACTGGTTTTCATAGCCGATTAAGTGGCGGACGACGACCGTAGACGCCCACATAGTCCGCAATTTCATATTATAAAGTCCGCCAAATATTTTAAAAAAAAACCCATCCGAACCCCTTGTCTTCCGGCCAAAAAACTCTAACCTATCTTTCATCTCAATCATGTGTCAAAGCTGTTTACTAACTGTCTCAGTGTTCTATGTTTGTAGGGATCCAAGGATTTAGAGATTAGCCCACTGCGGAACTGGCGGTATACCCGCTATCTCTGTAAAAAGCGGATTTGTTGCCACGTGTATTTTTAGGGTGCCGAGTATGTAAATAACATAATATATTTTCACCGCTATCCACACACATTTTCCTTGATTTCGAATTTGCCAAGTAAAAGTCAAAACACACATATGTCATAACAATTTTGGTATTGATTTTATCCTTTCTTATATTAAATTAAAAACCCACAAATGTGTAAAAAATAAAAAAACTTTTCTGTTTGATCGTTTTTATTTTAAATTCTACGAAATTCCTAGAATATATGATTTTATTACTACTATAAAATTATTACAGCGAAAGTGGATTAATTAAAAAAATTTAGCCACGACCACTGATACTAAAATTATGGTACAGGACAATCACCAAAAAATACAATGGCAATCTTACATGGCATTACATACAATGACCATTTTTATTTTGTAGTAAATTAGTAACTATTTTATAACTCTCGAGGCATTTCTCACTTGAAATAGTCATAAAAATACTTGAATGTAATACGAGTACTAGTGTATGATTACAGTCAGCACAAAAAATATGTCACCTTATAAAAGCGTTTACAGTTACAATAGTAAATGCTTTTATTTGGTGATATATTTTTAAAAGCCTTTAAGCGTTTACAAATAGTATACGCGTTTATTTGCTGACATATTGTCGCTGCTGACTGTACACGGCACTCACAAATCTTCAACTGCGATATCGTGTGTCATAAATTGAAGCTAATTGTAGATATATCTGGAATGTGTTCTAATTCTAAAAATAGACTTATTACTAATTGTCTGAGTATTTTGTCCTGTGCAATATAATTCATGTGCAGCCCATGAATTCTTCCATGTTCCTAGTGAGAAAAAAAGTAGAATGTACTAGCTCGTCCTCCTGCACAGGAGGAATCAAACGAATAGAAGAAAATGTAAAGAATCATCTCAACTCATCACTTCTTCTTCTTCATTCAAGCGCGTTCCCGGTTGCATCCTCAGCTGTGCTGCTTCGGAGCCTGGGGTGCGCTTTCCCGCTTTTTCTTCTCCAAATATAACATGCACGTCAATGGTCACCCAAGGATGCAGAAGACCTTGAGTTAGAGAAGATATAGCCGGAAGAGTTTAAAGATTTGACCATAGTTTTACAACCGGCCGCCTGCCTGACGTCAACCCTCTTTGAGATTGCAATTGTAGCACAAGATGTTTGTGTTTAATCCTTTAGTCGCCTATTACGACATCTACAGGAAGAGATGGAGTGGTCCTATTCTAACCCAAAACCACACGGGGTGTGGTTTCGGTGTGGTTCACATCTCAACACATCACTATCTTGATTATTTTGCAGCTACAGTAGGTACACACCCACCACAGTGCTGACTGGGGACTATGTCCAGATATTTATGAATCCCTAAAAAAATATATATTGTGCAAGTAGTTCATTCCTGAACACTTTCTATATCTTGTGATAACGCTGGCAGGTAACGAGATCCCTTAGCATCAGCGAAAACGTGAAAAATATTAGAATTGGCTTCATTATAATTTTTGGGTTCTGTATCTCAACGGGAAAAAGGATAGGGTCATTTTTCTTTCTGTCTGTCAACCATCGTGTCATCTATTTATTTATACATACATGGTGTCTACACGTATTTCCTTATTTAGAGTGTTTGTCTCAAAATCTGTCTCTTTCCTGTACAAACTAGAAAAGAAGATATCAATTTTTATGTTAAATTGTTGGATTTGTTTGCTACAAAGCAGAAACAAAAGTGTTACTGTAAATATCTCCGAGGAAATCCTAAAGATGTTCATATTAAGTACTTAAAAAAGTTTCGCAAGCTATAAAATTGAACATTGTAGTATCACGGACAACAGCGAACATTTTAGATTAAATGGTCTAAGAATTAAACTATGTGCATGCTAAATTAAAACAACGATAACGGGTTTATACAAGATATAGTTTTAAAAACTGAAACCGTTTATATAGTTAATGCATTTATACACCGTTTATACCGTTTATACAGTTAACGCGAGCACAGCAGGGAGAAACAATTAATGATCTAGGTATATATTTTTGAAATGTGCTAATTAAGCCCTTTCATTTGATACCCAACACGGTAATCGATTTATTTTATTTATTAATTCATCCTAATCCTAATCCTAACTAATATTATTAATGCGAAAGTGAGTTTGTATATTTGTTTGTTTGTTACCTCTTCACGCTTTATCTACAGAACCAATCTTCTTGAAAATTCGCATACACATAGTTAGGAGTACTGAGAAGGACATAGCTAGGGCTAGTAGCTAGTAGTTTTATAAAGTAACTAGCTTTTGCCGGCGGCTTCGCTCGCGTATCCCACGGGATCATTAAATTTTTCCGGGATGGAAAGTACCCTATGTCCTTCTCAGTACTCCTAACTATGTGTATGCGAATTTTCAAGAAGATTGGTTCAGTAGATAAAGCGTGAAGAGGTAACAAACAAACAAATATACAAACTCACTTTCGCATTCATAATATTAGTTAGGACGGAGAGCGCCATTTTGAATTTCCTGTGACGTCATATAGCTTATAACCAGCGGACAGCCAAGATGCTATTCCAACGATACCTCATTTGTCAAGATAACATAGATATAATTGAAGATTTGATGGAACAGATGAACATACATACATAAATACCTACAAAGAGGCGAAACACATAACCCTCTTTTTGGCCTCGCCGTAGTCGGATAAAAATTACCAAAAAACTTACAAGTTACCCGTGACAAAGATAATATTTTTTCAAATACATATTAAAATTTATTTTGTCGGGAACCTTCTAGAAGTAAGCCAATTCAGTTTGCCATATAAAATATTCCCTCAGCATCAAGTGAAGCAACTCATTTCTCGAATCCTTAATTTTGCTTCGTTGACGCTATTAATTTTATATTAACGTCGAGGGCCATCTGTTGCCGTTCTTACGTCTGATGGAATGATATTTGAAATTGAAAAGTATAATTATTTTATAATGAGGATGTGCCGCTTTTTTCCCTGAAGTTTTCCTGGAGAAAGATATTATAGTTTGAGTAGCATCTAGTGCTTATGGTTTATTTTTATAAATAATTTATAGATAAAAAGACTATTAGTTTAATGCATACTAAGATCTCTTGCGTGTCTTAAGGCGCGGTTATTCGAAAAATGAGAATTAAAAAGTTAAATACAAGAATACATTATTGTTTAAAAATTCCAAAAGAACACATATCATACGATTTATACTACGATACTCGTAGTTTTCCAACTATGTCTTTTGTCTAGGTCTTTCACGCATACAGGCAAATTTTTGGAGCAAGTCCAGTCCATGATACTGCACTACATTCTATAAAAACAATTAACGAAAAAAATTTATTAAAGGTCGCCTTCTCATACAAATCATCGCTCAGCCAAACGGATTTTGTACGGAAGGACGAAATCTTTTTATCGATTTTTAATATTTTTTTTATAGAAAGTAGTTCAGTATCACGGACTGAATTTACTCCAAAAATTTGGCTGGTATTCAAAAAGTCAACCTGTATATACAATAAGGCTTTCTCACTCACCGAACGAAGCATAGAAGCGGTGAAGCTACTACTCAGACGTCGATTTTCTGTGATAGTGTGGTACTTCCCCGGACCAGCCGGCCCATTCGTGCTACCAGCAAAACTGAGTTTTGCTCGTAGCGTAGCTCTACCACAACTATAATAACTATCTGCTACGAGTATGAGCGCATTTCAGTAATAATATAATTATCTTTATGATATTTCTAATGTTCAAATTAAAAATATGTGATGAAAAATCAGCCATCAATTCGAAATACAATTGGTAGTGCACTCACGGCGTTAACGTGAGGGTCGTGGGTTCGAATTCCACTCGTGGCGGATTCTTTCATCATATATTTTCAATTTGGATAAATTTCCAAGCATTGTAATGCTATTAAAAATAATAATTTAATTTTTTTTTTGTTTTTGTTTCAGGTACGTACGATAACACTCAATAAGAAGAAGAAGTCTTGACACTCTGTATTATATGACAGTCGTATAGCTATATGCCAGCTTGAAGAAACTGACGCCATTGATGAATACTTACATAAAAAATAAATAATAATACAGCGTCAAGAACAGGAATCTGACCAAAAAATGTCTGAAAGTAACTTTGGTAGAACGTGAATAATTTAATATATTTCCGTAAGTGGAGTGACCTCAGATATACCTACCTACATAAACAACTATGAAACGGCCTGCAGCCGCTGAAAGCACTTCCTGAAAGGAAACTTAACCTTTGTTTGACCTTTGATGACGTCAACCTCGCTCCGATGCTTTCGGCTGTATATATTGAGTAAAAATGTAAGCCCATCCAGAACAGTCGCAGTGATCGCCGCCTCAGATCTTCAATATCCGGAAAATTTTGGTAAAATCAAAGCTTTGTGCTATTTTTGCGTTTTTTTAATTCTAGTTAGATTTTGGGGGATAAACCCTTTTAGATTTTGCTATTCGGTCTAGATACGTAGATTTGTAGGGTGGGGAGGGCGTTTTGTTCACTTAGTTATATAGATCATTTATCACGCTAAAAAAATCATGGTTTAACAAAACGCTACATATTGGGCTAGTACTCGTATTTCATTCGCTCAGTCACTCGGTACTTATAATGACCAGTTGTATATTGACACATTTTTTTTATACATGTAGGCAAAAAAGCTGTTTAAAGATGTGTGGGGTGACGAAGATGTATTGTAGAGAAGTTAAAAAGCCACCGGCACGGTCATGTCAAGAGGCGGATCGCCGAACATCTGGCTAATAAAACGGTTAACTTAAAGGTGGATGGCCACAGAGATAAAGGATGACCTAGAAAGACGTGAGGGGAAAATGAAGCGGGACATGGAGGAGAAGGGGTTAGTACAGATATGATAAATTATTACCGCTAATCCGGAAGTTCTGGATTCGATTCCGAGCCAGGGCAAGTTGGAAAACGGCCTTTTCCAAATTTTCCTGGGTCTTGGGTGTTTATCTATATATGTATTTATCATAAAATATAGTGTCGTTGAGTTAGTATCCCATAACACAAGTTTAAAACTTACTTTGGGGCTAGCTTAATCAGTGTGATTTGTCCTTATATATTTATTTATTTATAGGAAACGATGTAGGGAGTTGAAATACAGAGCTGACCCCAAATAGAGAGAAGGCGAGGAAGATGACGATGTAGGCAAAAAGACATACTGTCCACAAGGGCCCAATATAACCTTAATATCAAACGGATAGTTGTAACCTCTGACGCTTGAACACCAAACGTACCACGTGATTATGTATAAAATCATCGTTCTACAGTTAAACTTTATATTAATCCTATATCATTGATAGCCTATAAAATCCTCCCTTATTACAGTTTCTACATGAACTCCTAAACAAATACGATACTAAAGCAAGTCCATAACTGCCTTAATCTGGCCAATTATAAGCAAATCACGAAATTACTTAACCCATTGGATCACTTAAATCGCAAGTAATTTGATCTTAAAATTCCCATTTCTAGGGTCTAATTACACTATTTCGAAATAATATCGCAGTGAAACATTAGCTGGAAATGTCACAAGTTGCTGATATATGGTGGCCGGAGGATTCGGGGCTGAGATTGCGTTGAAATTCGGGAACCCTCCCGAATTGTAATGTATGGTCAATGTATTATTGTTGTTGTTAGGCCCGTATATTTTACTATGGGATTTGATATATAGCAACGTGAAGCAGTATATCCTAATTATTTAAATGTATTGTATAGAAAGAAAAAATCTGGTAATTTGCTTTCCCGTACAAACGTACTCGTGTGTGAGACATCGTACACATAAATCCCAACTATGTTTTGTGTTTTTATAATTGTTTGTTTGTTACCTCTTCACGCTTTATCTATTAAACCAATCTTCTTGAAAATTCGCATACAGATAGTTAGGAGTACTGAGAAGGATAAAAGGTACCTTTCATCCCGGAAAAAAGTAATGTTCCCGTGAGATTTGGGATACGCGAGCGAAGCCGCGGGCCAAAGAAAGATCTATTATGTAAAACTAGAGGAGACATAACATTTTACTGTTTTGTCCCGTCAATTGTAGCTATCTCCATAAAATCGCTTGCTAGCACTTATACGCCTAGTATTTTCGACAATTTATAAATAAAAATCGTACGAAAACATTATAAACATAATAAAAAATGCCTAAGTGTGTGTAACAATACAGTAAAAATAATTCAAGGAATACGGCAAAGTGTGAATAAATGACTTTACATCGGTAAGTAACGGGTAGTATTTAAACGCAAATCAAAATTACTGATTGCACAGCAAAATACTCAACTGAAAAGGGATATTATTAATTGCACATCTAATAAATAATCACCCATCAATTTAATCTCATCATTTATATACTTTTTTACATCAAATAAATCAACAATCTTATCATAAGTACTGATTGCACAGCAAATAAATACTGACTGCACATCAAATTTATTAGGTTAGGGCAAACCTATAGGTTAGGTTATGTTAGAACTGCGACCAACACACGCACGAGCCGAGCGAGCGAAGCGAGCGTGCCGCGGCAGCGGCCGGCGAGTGCTAGGAAAGTTCTATCCATTTTACTGCGCCACAAATATAAATTGCAGTTTGTTTAGTAATATTTTCAGTTGAGTATTTTGCTGTGCAATCAGTAATTTTGATTTGCGTTTAAATACTACCCAACTGAAAATATTACTAAACAAACTGCAATTTATATTTGTGGCGCAGTAAAATGGATAGAACTTTCCTAGCACTCGCCGGCCGCTGCCGCGGCACGCTCGCTTCGCTCGCTCGGCTCGTGCGTGTGTTGGTCGCAGTTCTAACATAACCTAACCTATAGGTTTGCCCTAACCTAATAAATTTGATGTGCAGTCAGTATTTATTTGCTGTGCAATCAGTACTTATGATAAGATTGTTGATTTATTTGATGTAAAAAAGTATATAAATGATGAGATTAAATTGATGGGTGATTATTTATTAGATGTGCAATTAATAATATCCCGTAAGTAACCAGATTTTTTTTTATTAAATGATTAAATTCACGCCGCCTTATAGGTACATATATTTAAAAAATAAAACAGGGGCCAATGTTTGATATAGCTGGTCTATGTATTCGATGTCAATGAATATAGAATGATTTCTCAATAATTACTGACATCAAATGTTTTACTCACATATAACTGCAACTGTAGGACAAAATATGTTCACCTTCAGAATTATTCCAGACTAGCTTTCGCCTGCGTAGACTTCTGCATATTTATTGAAGAGATGTTCAACGTGATTATTTAAATGAATAAAGTAATAACTTTTTTTATTTATTAATTGAAATAAAACACTACACTACTTACTACAATAGTGAAAATCGCGCTTAAGGGATAAGATTTATAATTTTACAATTTCTTTACATGCTAATTTTTCCATTCTATTATTGTTCTTTGTTTCGAATATAAATTGCATAAACTCATTGTAAAGTGTAAATTGCCAACGGAGTACCCTTATTTTGTAATTAAGTAATCATTAACTCTTAGCATACTATTAATGAACAGTTACGATACCTAATGTCTAAAGGGTCTTATTTATATCCTATGTAATGAACTTGAAATAGATTTTATGATGCCATTTTAAAAGAAATTGATTGTCCTTGCATTGGATTAAGAAATCTGTTAAGTTAATAAAGATAGCTTATCTTCTATGTTAGATTAAATTTTAAAGCCGGCTTACTCGTATGATAATATTTCAATATAAGATACATATATTATGTAAACAATTTTAGGATCACTTCTATCTATATATAATTCATAAACTAAGTACATTCTTGACGGTAGAGCAGTTTCAATGGCTACCTCTTTTGAGCCATCCTTTTGACCTCTCTATACGACACGGCATCCACTTTCTCCTTTCTTCTTCGTCTAAGCGCGTTCCCGGTTGCATCCGCAGCTAAGCTGCTTCGGAGCCCGGGGTGCGCTTTCCTGCTTTTTCTTCTCCAAATATAACATGCATGTCTATGGTCACCCAAGGATGCCAAAGATCTTGCAAAATGGAGAAGAAATAGCCGGAACAGTTTAAATGATTTGGCTACAGGTTTACGACCGGCCACCTGCCTGACGCCAATCCACTTTGGGCATTGTAGCACGAGATGTTTGTACTAAGTCCTTTAGTCGCCCCTTACGACATTCACAGGAAGAGATGGAGTTGTCCTATTCTAACCCAGAACCACACGGGTAACCACCATCCATCCACTCTCTCCTTTACTTGATCTATAAATGCTCTTCTTGGTCTTCCCTTTCCTCTTCTTGCTTCTACTTTTTTTTCAATGTTTTTAATAAATTGATCGTATCGTATAATATGACCAAACATCTTTCCTCAAGTAATATCGATTGTTTTAACTAGTTCCTTTACTTAAGAATTTTATCTGTCAATTCTAAAAAGGAGTATATTTTGTAGACCATCTTTTACAGCAGGGAACTGAAGACAGTCTACAAATAAATATTCGGACCTTAGGGTACATTAAAACGAACTTACATTCACATTAATTACGTTTTTATCTCCCAAGAGGTAGACACAGCCAAAAGCCACTTTTAGCGTGACGGTGGAGTGTGGGTAAAAAAAAAAACATTCAAAATAGCGATAGATTGTTAGCTGCATCCCCTAATGACATGATTCAAATTTTTGCCTATTTCCTCGATCTGCTTTAGCGATGTGCGTACCATAAAGTGGTTTAAAAATACAAGAAAATGTGATTTTTTTCTAACGTGGGATCAATTCAAGTGCTGATAGCAAACAGTTATATAGACTTGATAAGCTAATTTATTGAAGAGGTAGTATATAAAAAAAAAATTGTTTCTCTGAACATTCAATAATTTATTTCAAATGAGGGCTGCACTTTTGTTTCCTTCAGAATAGCATCGTTAGGAAGGCCAGTATTAGTATCTTTTCTGTTGGATGGCTTAGAAATTCACCTCTAGCAATTACTATGACTGTAGACTTACCTAATCTGGATCTTTCTCTAGATTATAGTCGTTACAGCTGACATTGACCTCGCCCGACATAATCTTGGTCGCTTTAATGATCCACCATTAAATAAAGCCCGCCCTCTCATCAAATTCACTGCAATTTAAGCTGGAAGTCTTGCTTGGAAACTAGAGACATTGTTACGTCACAATATATAATATTCGTCCAACTTCGTTTTGATACAAAGGAACAAATCAAAAACACAAGGGATGAATAAAACAAAACAAAACCTCATATTTTTAACCCAAAAAGAGTAGTCTTAAGTTTGATGTCAGTATATGTTTCTGCGTACTTTTAATAAGTAAATAATAAATAAATAGAAAAGTACAAATCACTCTGATTGTGCTAGCATGAGAGTAAGTTTAGACTTGTACTAGCGCCACGATACTATATTTTATAATAAATAAATTTATAGATAAACACCCAAGACCTAGGACAATTTGAAAAAGGCCATTTTCCATCTTGCCCTGACTGGGGATCAAACTCAGAACCTCCGGATTAACATACTAGCGTGTTGACTATTACGACACGGAAGTCATCAATTTATGGGTCTGTTTAAGGCATCTAAACAGAATAACTGATTTTGACTTTCTTTTTGTTTGAAAAGTGACTTGATAGACTAACTAAATTCATGACATGTTTTTTTTTTAAGTTGTTATTATTTTAAATTTAAGTTTACAGGCAAAGATCGAAAGGCTTGTCTTCAAAATACAGTTGGGTGTAAAAATACGTACATTGAGCAAATGAACAAGGAGCAAGGCCGTATCACCCATTACAGGACAATGTTAAACTTGATGGCAACATAACCTAAACACTATCGTAAAACGAATGTCTATCTGTAGCCCCCCCCCCCCCCCTCCCTCACCCCTCTCTCTAACCCGGATCAGAGTAATGGAGCGTAGAAGTGTATGTTACTGGCAAGTGCTGTAATTGATTACGCTGGCTGTCATTGGGAGGTGGATTATTATGCTTGGGTTATCGCAATTCGTAAACAGTGGGCATGTTTTTGAAAGTTTTATAAAATCTTTATTTTTTTTTTCTCACCGCCCGGTGATTTACAAGGTCTGCTAATTTCTGGGCTGTTTGTTGTTCTTTTAATAGATAACGCTTTACTCATAAGCTTTTTCACTATATAATACGTCTTAGTAAGTACGACTGTCTATCCTTTTATAATTTTTTTTTTATTTTCTGTGTATTTTCGTTTAATGGTATTAATAAATCTGTTGTTAGTATTTTTTTATTTGTATCTAACCTTAAAATCTATACTCTCTGTAGACATGTTATTAGTAAGCCTTGTTAAGGTTTGCTATTACACGTAGATTATCTGTTGTAAGTGATTACATGTTTATTACTATCGTCCTTTTTCATTACCTATTTACCTACTAATCAAAAATCTGAATGTGATCTTAACAAAAGACGCAATGTACTCGTATGTAAAAACAGACATTTGAAGGCAGATTTAATAGCGGCTTATATAAGGACATATTTTTACATCTACACAATGCTAGATCTACTTTTTTGTTGTAAAAATGTAATTACTCAATTTAATCAAATTATTATACGTATTTGAACATTTCATGTTTTTCAAAAATTCCTGGATTGCATAGAACAAACGAAGTTCCGCTGTAACTCACAATGCAGCGTAGTACTGCAGACGCTGAATAAATTAAGGCAAGTCAGTCGCGAAGCAAACAGAATCAAAAATTAATTTTAGTTGACCGTCCATACTTAGCCATGCAACCCTTTACGGTGGATGGCTTGGCAATGCCGTAAGGTTCAGGCGCAGAATGTCCTTTTCTCAAAATGACTGATTTAAAAAGGTTTTGAACTCATCTTGATTTGCGAGCAAAAGAAATAGAGTTTTCTTCGGTATGTTGCTCTCACTTATTATTGCAGTGAAGCAGCTGTTGAATTATCATTTAGGTATTCGAAGGGTGGGTCAGAAATTTATTAGAAGCCTTTTAGCAATTCTTTTGGTGTTGACGATGACCTTGATTGATGAGTTATCAATGATAGCTCATGACAAGACTTTAATATTGTGATAACTTATCACATTAGGCGTTCCATATGTGAGACTTCTTCTTCTTTCAAGTTATAATAACAAAATAGAACAATTTTGATAACTCATAGGTACACACTGTTTTGAATTTATATTAAATAGAGATTTATGCGAATGCGTGTCATTGGTCATTTTGCGAATGAGACTATTATTGAGAAATATTATAAAGACTATTATTAAGAGATATTATAAATATACTTACTATGGTAATAAAGATATTTTGAATTGAATTGAATTGAATTGAAAAAGCATTAAGCATTAGGTGTTTTATATAAAACTGGTCTTTCGGAATTATAATAGCTTTGATGGATTAATAAAGTTCAGGCAGCTTTATTTTATTGCGATAGGGTAAGTAAGTTTATAGCCAGGAAGGTTTTATTTTAAAAGTTTGTTAAAAGAAATGATATTCGTGTGCATTTTGTATTAAAAGATATAAAAAATTAAACACAATGAAATTATACTTTAATTTATATTCATGACTAATTTAGAATATGTATTTTTAAATAGAAAAAATTGAAAAGATACTTGTAATTTTTTACAAATTAATAAATTTGGTTTGTTTGTTTTTCGTGTATGTACCTAAGTGGCCAACACTGGTGTCAGATTTTTCAAGCTGCCTAAAGGCATCTGACATAGCTTGATGACTGCCATACAATGACAGCCGGCACCAACGACCAACCATACAATAAAATTGGTAAGAATTATACACCTACAGTTTCATATCTAGTAAGTACATAAGTATTCAAAAGTATAATTTATTTGTAACCTAAGTTATTTAAAAACAGCGATGGCAAAATTTGTTGATAGTGGCGTTTTAACAATTATTGAGCTGGCCCCAAACTAAGTTTAAACTTGTAAGTATTATGGGATACTAACTTAAATTAAGCTCATCTTTTTATTAAGCGCTTCGTCCGTTCTCTACTCACGAAAAGGGGGAAGGGCTTATCAACATATTCGAGAAAGTCATAATCTATATTTTTTTTACATAGATTTTTTTATACTTATGTATGTTTTTAATTTGTTTTGATGTAAGCATATTTTTACATATTTTTGTTTGTTTTTTGACTTTCAGATTTTAAATCAGCCTAATTTTAATCTTTAAATCATTCTAAAATTGCGAAGCTTTATAATGTAATTGAAAACGCGCAATGCGGACAATTTCGACCGATTTACCGAAAGGCCTGCTTAGCTCACTGTTTCATTACTGGCGCACGCGATGGTATACGGTTCTCTTTAATTTGCCGTATCCATCATTGATTCGAGCTGTCCGACGATTTGACTGCTCGTTTAAAGGAAATTGCGGCTCGCGCTGGTTGGATAGAAGTAATCGCGCTTTTTGAGAATTCGTGCTGTAGTAGATAGTTTTTGTTGGTTTACTTTAGTTTTCTTGTAACTTTATATATATATATATATATATACAATTATACATATACGGACAAACACAGATTGTGCTAACACCATAGTAAGTTCAAGAATTGTGTTATGGGATACTAAGTCAACGTTACTTTAATGTATAACAAATACATATACAGGGTCTAACACAATATACTGAAACTATTTTAAGGCTGATTTCAGTCCATGATACTGAACAACTTTCCCCAAGGAACATATATCGAAATATGAAAAGTAATTTTTGGCCTCCCATAGTTTCTGTGGAGAGCAAAAAACTATTTTTCATATTTCAATATGTGTTCTTTGGGGGAAAGTTGTTCAGTATCATGAACTGAATCTACCCTTAAAATAGTTTCAATATATTTTGTTAGACTTTATATAGACAAACATCCAAGACCCAGGTCAATTTTAAAAAATTTCATTTTCCATCTTCATCTGACCAGGGATTGAACCCGAAACCTTCGGTATGACAGCCTGCCATTACGTACGAAACAATGTTTGTACGGTTAATTTTATATTCCTCTAGATCCCTCAATTTTAGCTTTTAGTTCAATACCACCAATCATCCAACCCGATACATTATTAAAATCAGGGTAAACCGACCACAGAACGGCCCGTAAATTCCATTTATCGTGTCTATTATGTTCACAGTTTAATAGTTGCAGAAAATATACGCCGGGTCTACCCATTGTTAGACCATTGTTATTCATCCTAAACGTCTTTCTATGCACATTAATCGTGGTAAACGTCGGATATGCCGAAAATTATAACTCCTACCTTCCTGCGTAACCCCATGACCTATATCAGTTATTTCACATATAGGAGATTAGGATTGCGTGGAATGAAAGAAGATTAAGAGTTATGGAACGGTATGTTGACAGTTTTTCTATATTTGTATTTATAAATCAGATATCATAGTTCAAATACGAGAACAAATACCTATGCGTAGGCATAGGTATTTGCTCAACAAATTTTTTGAAGTGAAAACTTCTAATGCGCGTTGGGCATTTTTTGAGATGGGGAAAAAACATTGAACTCGCGTCACTGTTTCCGACACCACCTTGTTCAAGTTTTCACTTCTGTCGGCACTCACGGATTGCAACTGTTTTTTAGGGTTCCGTACCGAAAGGGTGCAAACGGGACCCTGTTACTGAGACTCCGCTGTCTGTCTGTCCGTCTGTCACAGGACTCTATCTCTTGAACCATAATAGGTAGACACTTGAAATTTTCACCGATAATGTATTACTGTGGCCGCTATAACAACAAATAAAGAGGGTTGTCATACCAAAAAAGTGTTTTTTCAGCTTTGTCATGTCTGTCAATTTTAAATACTCTTAATATAATACGATATTAATAGGTACATTGTAACATTTTACACAGAGATAGATAAGTTATACCTACAAAGGCAGTACTTATCTCAAAAGGGATCTTATGTCAACCTGATTTATATACAAACGTAAGGCAACGTTATTTGCTATAATTTTTTTGTAAAATCCTAATCCTAACTAATATTTTAAATGCGAAAGTGACTTTGTATATTTGTTTGTTTGTTTGTTACCTCTTCACGCTTTATCTACTGAACCAATCTTTTTAAAAATTCGCATACACATAGTAAGGAGTACTGAGAAGGACATAGGGTACCTTTCATCCCGGAAAAAAGTAAAGTTCCCGTGGGATACGCGAGCAAAGCCGCGGGCAAAAGCTAGTAATGTATAATTAACTTTAATAAAAATACAATACACTGATATTTGCAATTTAGTACAAGAACATTATACAAGGTAACTATATAAGAGCTAAAACGCACTATAATAATGTTTTATGCGTAATCTTTGGCTTACATTAAAGTAGAAATGTACTTAAGATCACCGGGTCACTATCCTGTGATATTATAGAATCTCATTTAAACTCATTTTAAACTATTCAAGTAAATTCAGGAATTATTACACACATCCACACTTCACACAATTTTCTCATCTCGAAAGCAATATCGCTGATAGTTATACCCATCGGGTCTGCAATAGAGGCCTAGGAATTGCAATTAGGCCTCAATCTACGCATAGTTCTGTAGGAATTTCATTCATAACCCCACCTCTATCTTCAGATGTAGTCGAGAATGTTCTCGCTTTCGTACACGTGTAATGAAACGGTTGTTAGGGTAAAAATGCGTAGGAAATATTATTCTTAATTCAAAAGATGTGTTTCGTTTTCATTTTGTGCCAGACATTAAATGACATTATTTTGGGTATTTAACTTTGATAACTAAGGATTTTTTGGATATTTAATATAACTTTAAGATAGAACTTAGTAACTGAGTTTGCGGTTTAATAATAATCAATATTTAACCCTTTCACCGCGAGACTTTATATCAGTTGTCGTGCTCCCAGCGCGAGGAATTGTGAATATCCATAGTTTTTGGTCGGATAAATCCGACGCTCGCGAAATGGGCACGAAAATGTTTGTCGGATTAATCCGACGTTCGCGGTTAAAGGGATAAAGAATTACTTAGTAAAAATATTATGAACTGTAAGGAATACATTTAAACAAAAACAAGTTAGATTTAACACCTAATAAAAAAACTAAATTAACGTAACATTTACCTATTTTTACGCTTTTTTATATACTTAATGTTAAGTAGGTTTTACAATGAGGTATAATCTTGTGTTTTAAGTGTATAAATACCTGTGACAAAAAGGTAAAATGAAATAATTAAAAAAATATTAAAGATTTTAGTGTAGAGTGCAGGTAAATCTTGTATGGGAGTGTCTGCTGTGTGTCCTTTATATGAAGCATCTCCGTGCTTTAGAGGATACGTAAAGTACCACGTTTCGCTATTTTCGGCAACATATGCTTCTAAGCAACTTAAATAAACCTGGCAACAATGTCACTAACACAGAAATAAATTACAATAAAAAGGGAGATATAACAATAAAAAGTAAGATGGTGGAAGAAAGGAACCGTGTTAATTCTTTTTTACTTTCTTTTTCTTTTAAACAGTGCGTAATAAGTTATTTATGCAATTTCGGCCAAGGAGAACAAAGGTCGCTATACATAATAAAGTAGAGAAAAACTTCCGATGTCTGATAGAACTCATAAATTTTAATAAACAAGTTCCTATCTTGTTCCCGTCATGTCCCATATTCTGTTTATGTAAAGTTCCACACGAGGCCCAATAAATGTCGAAAACTTTTTTTATTTTCTCTATTACACGCTTTGGAAGTTTGCCAGTAATTTTTTTAGGGGATAAAGAAAGTTAAATGGGTAATACAATTATTTGGTAATCTTGAAATCTATATACTTACAACATTTTCGGCTACCCGATTGCAATGAATCTCCTGGACTATACCTATACGAGAATAAAATGATTGTGTTTTTAGCTTTCTTTCTCTACTGCGCATGGTCTACCCTGTTAGATATAATGACGAGATCTAGTGAACATAACATATAATAAAGGAGAAGAAAATAATCTGAAAAAAAAATAAACGGGCAAGTGCGAGTCGGACTCGTACATGAAGGGTTCCGTACCTCCGTAGAATGTTTTAAAACACTAAAAAAGCACGTTTTTTGTATGACGACCACTTTAATTTTTTTTTTTAATTTTTAGTATTTGTTGTTATAGCGGTCATAGTAATACATAATTTGTGAAAAATTCAAGTATCTAGTTGATGCCATTATAAAGATCTAGTTAAAATCGCTGAAAAAAAAAACTTTTTTGTATGGCGACCCGCTTTAATTTTTAACTTTTTTTCTTTTCAGTATTTGTTGTTATAGCGGCCACAGTAATACATAATCAGTGAAAATTTCAAGTGTCTAGCTATTACGGTTCAAGAGATAGAGTCCTGTGACAGACGGACAGACAGCGGAGTCTCAGTAATAGGGTCCCGTTTGCACCCTTTGGGCACAGAACCCTAAAAACAATACACAGTCATTAACGATACAAGCCATGGTAACATGGTATTCCCTTCCCGCGATAGCCCAAGATACGTCACGAATGAATGTCATACAAAAGTGTTACTACTGATCGATCTTTCCCTGTAAATTTAAGGACTTTCCCAATTGATTGAATATGAAATAAAATACTAACTCAACTATTTCGTATATCGTGTGATGCATTTGTTTAATTTTTAATAAATTTATTTATTGAATGATTAGATCATGATTGGTACGTTAAGTTAAATAAACGGACAAGTGCAAGTCGGACTCGTACATGAAGGGTTCCGTAATTGTTAGTATTTGTTGTTATAGCGGCATAGTAATACATAATCTGTGAAACTTTCAAGTACCTAGTTAATGCCATTATAAAGATCGAGTTAAAAACGCTGAATAAAACACGTTTATTGTATGACAACCCCCTTTAATATTTGACTTTTTCTTATTTTTATTATGTGTTTTTATAGCAGCTACAATAATATATAATCGGTAAAAATTTCAAGTGTTCAGCTATTACGGTTCAAGAGATAGAGCCCTGTGACAGACGGACAGACAGCGGAGTCTCAGTAATAGGGTCCCGTTTGCACCCTTTGGCTACGGAACCCTAAAAATGCACTTTGCTCCGGCAATTCAATCACACACAGTGGTAACACTCCCATCTGATGACGTATTCTTGGACTAATCACGTGACCAGCTGTCACGGGACAGAATACCTTGTATTATTATATGTACTATGATACCTAAAACCTTCTCCGAAAGTTTAGGAATCCACAAAAATGATAAAAACCTATCCCTTTATAACTACACTCGCTCGAGTACGGAGCAGGGCCGAACTTAGTTCGTTTCACAACAATGAAATCCGAACATTGATATCCTTTATTTAATGAAGGCGAGTTTTTCCGGGATTGAATGCCCCGCGACAATCAAAGCCCATCCGAAGATCATATTTCAAGGATCCAGATAAACTCGGACAAAAGAAGGAGTCCTCGCTTACCCAATTGCGTAATGGGCCAGCTCTCTCGTTATCTACACCCATTATTTCTGTTTGAAGAACGCTGCGGTGTTCTACTTAATACCAAGGGAGGATCTTTGATAAAGTTCTGCCGCTTGATCTTGTTTTGGTCGTAAAATAATGCGCAGTGAATCTAAAAATTGTGACTCAAAAAGAGAAAAAATTGTGAAAGAAACTATTTTTTTATTTATTTAAAACTTTATTTACCAAAACAAAATGGCACAAAAGCCGACTTAATGCTAATAGCATTCTCTACCAGTCAACAAGTAAAAAGTTTTTTATTTATATAACTCTATTACAAGTGTAATAGGATAAGAAGCTTCTTAAACTATAAACTTTATCTACCAGTTAACCCAGAGGTGATGCGGTTACAGCTATCTTTATCGCACGTACGGTTTGTAACAGAGACGGACTAAACCCGTCGCGGGTGTTCCCTTGACGTAGTTTTAAGTCTTAGGGATAAAAATGGGATAGTGTGTATGTATGTATGCATGTTGTCTATGACAGTTTCCACTGGTTTACTACGCAGGTCATCTTGGGCGAGCCAGGTTGTAAGCCAAGACTGTCTATTTTTAACAATTTTAAATAAAAGTATTTATTAAGAATACCTACGTAACGTTTTTTCTTAGTAGGTGTTTCTATTTTTCTTAGATAATTCTATTTTTAACATAATATCACAGAGTAATAATATATACTACGTACAAATTATATACAATGGTTTTGTAAAACATGGTTCTGTTAAACCAGCTAAGGATCACTTTCAAATTAACTAAGAAATCCAAACCTCAAAGTGTATACATAGACCTAGAAATAATATTCGTTTTAATTTTATTACCTTATAGTTTACAAATAAAACCTTCCCTGCTCAACGCCGAAAGAATTCAAAAGAGAGTGGAATTTGTAAAAATGAAATTCCGGAGTGGTTCCGAGCATTTCATAACATACAAAGTACGAGGTGACAGAGCGGTCGGGAGCGGGATTTCTCCTTTGCAAGCGTTTGGTACGCGTGGAGTGGCTTAGTTCCTTGAATAGTGCGGAAAATTATTTTATTTTCAACCTTTTTTTTGTATGAGTATTTTTTGAGTACGCTTCTAGAGGGCAGGAGTGTGAATTACTAGCGCTTAGGCGGTGATCCCACTGCACCGCGCACCGTCGCGGAGCGCGGCGCCACAGATTTTTAAAATTGTATGCGAGTAGCTCAATTGGTATAGAAAACACGTTTTCAGTGGGTGGGAACCCACTGAAAACGCGTCACCGTCCGGGAGCGTCAGTATGTAGAAACCGCGCTCCGCGACGGTGCTCGGTGCAGTGGGATGACCGTCTTACGTATGTTCGACAACCCCGGGCGTAGATTGACAAGTGACACTTGATATAGTTTTAAAAACTAAAACCCGACTAATCGGGAAGTAAAAAATCATACTAAAAAGTCCATGCTAGCACAGCATGGCAGGGAGCAACAGCTAATGTACCTAAGTATTTTTTAAATTTTTCTTTTTAAGCCATTTCTTTTGATTTGATTGATTGATTTTCTTTTGATAACCCACTCGTATGATTTGATTTATTTTTTCATTACTATATTACCTATAGAGGGCGCCACAGTGGATTTACTGTGACGTCACCAGCGGAAAGCCAAGACGATTCCGACGATACCTTATTTGTCAAGATATCATGGATATCTTTAAAGAAATACATAACCCTCCTTTTGGCTTCGTCGTAGTCGGGTAATATAATAACCCTACTACCTGTTTCCGTCGGAAGACACTAAACTCTCGGTGTTGCCCTTTTAAATACACGAGTTTTCTTCTAATCGGCAATATCTTTGCGTTATTTAAATAACATCTTAGAAAGAGTAGTAAGATTTAGTAAAGCTTCAACTAAAATCTCATAAAAATAAAAATATAATGAAAGAACTGAAGAAAGACTTTTTTTAAAGTTGGAAACGAGAATATTCTGTTTATTGCAATGATGTAGATTCTTGCAAACAGGTTGTCGATATTCAGTTTCATCAGAAACTTGTTCTCGATTTTATTTTTACTGTTTTCTTTCATATTATTTCTATATCAGATTCTGTTTTTGTGGCTATATCCGTACAAAATCAAAAGGTAATGAGTGCAAAATAGTTGTCTGCCTATAGTTTATTACATGTCTTGGAAGACCGTGCAGGGTCAGACACGCGATTGCTCAGAGCATAGTTGAATAAAGATCAGATCTTTCCACAATTGGGTATTATAGTGGGTCAAAAATAAATTATTTGGTACTGTTAGTAGAATAAAACGTCACCAAATAATGCCTTGCCACCATGATTTTAGATGCAGAAAAACGGATATTTGACTCCAAGGAACTATGACGTCATAAATCGATATTTCATACAAATCCCATAGAAAATGTTTATTTTTGACGTTTTAAAGTAAAAAGTATCTGATTTGGCTTGTTGCAAAAAAGCGTATTCTTTATAACTCTATAAATATAATGCCAACACATCACTCTTTCTGCTGTCAATTTGATCTGGCAACATGGTTTAAAACGTAAATCCAAGTTTTTAAGCAACTTAAAAAAGGGAGGACCTTCTTAATTCGAATGCATATATAATATATGTTTTTCTGTATGTTCCCCCATAACTTCTACGTTTTTAAACCGATTTAGTAAATTCTGGTTGACTGGAAGAGATTCCATTGTGAGATAAATCCGCCATTGTTAATTTATTCCTTATGTTGTTTTTGTCTTTAGTTATGTGTTTTTAAAGTACAATAAAGTTATTACAAATAAACAATTCTTTTTTTGTTTGATATATATGCAAGTAGGTCCCATTTATTTATTTTATTTATTTAATATTTATTGCACAATAATCTAACGATTATAATACAAAAGGTAAAAGTAAGTTATAAAGTTGTGTTATGGGATACTAACTCAACGATACTATATTTCATGATAAATACATATATAGATAAACATCCAAGACCCAGGACAATTTGTAAAAGACAAACTAAAGATCTGATGTATCTGATAATATTCTATGCACCCATATAGTGATTTTGATGTTTTTGTCAAGAAATCAAGCATTTTCATTCAGAAAGTGAGTTTTGGTTGATAGGAACTGATAGAGAAGACAAGAAATTGAAGTCGCTTTTTTTTTATTCAAATCTATATATATATATATAAAAGCGAAAATCACGCACTCATCACGAAATCTCGAAAACTACTTAGCCAATGAAGATTAAATTTGGCAGGAAGGTAGATTGTGACTAGGAAACGTCCGTTAAGAAAGGATTTTTGGAAATTCCATCCTTAAGGGGGTGAAATAGGGGTTGGCAGTTTGTATGAAACTTCGTAATTTTTAAAGTAAGACACGTGAAATTTTTGAATTAGTGGTTAGTAAAAAGTAATAATCCATTAATTGGATTTTAATAAATTGCAACACCAGTTAAAAAAAAAACAATCTAATTTGTGTAGTCTACTCGGGCGAAGCCGCGGGTAAAAGCTAGTTATTTAATAAGACTTCACAAAAATTAGTTCTTTGTAATTAATTAAAGAAAACAGCTGCGTGAAACCTAAATCTCAACAAGAAACAGGTCTCCAAGCTCTTAAAACTTACAAAAAATATCCTTGAAAGTTTCCTACAGGCGTTTTAAAATGTCGTCCTCTCAAGTTTGTTCTTATTTGTTTTCCTGTTGCACTTAGACATAATTCACTCCCTTATTAAGCTGGCAAGTGCGGTGCCGGGACAATATGATAACTTACTGAAGTTATAACACCCTGGACGCCTCAGAATGGGGTTTAATGTAAGTGCTCGTCTGGCTTTCGTGTAGATAAATTATGTTTTAGATAAGCATTTAACAATGATAATGCAAAAAGCGCATTCCTTAGGAAGGGGACGCCAATCAGCCGGTCGTAAAACTACAGTCAAATCGGTTTATTTCAATATCATTTATCAGATAACACATCCATCAATGATAAGTAATAAACTTTAAATGTTAGTACCATGGTTTGTTAAGAAAAAGGTGGAATGTGCCGCACCGCACTCCGCGTTGTATTGCTATTCTTTTTCATTTTAAGGGCACCACTGACCAGACCTCGTCTGTTTCTCTCTACCCTTAGAAACATAACTTTTGACACAATACCGCACTCACACCTCTGAGGTGTCAGGCAATGACAGAGAAACTAAAAGCATTGGTCGTAGATCCTAGATGCTATTTATTATACATGTAAATGAACTTGTTAATAAAGAGTAGCAGCAAAAACCCTTCCTTAAAACGTTTCCGCATCAACTAGATCAAGTATATCGAAGGGCCAGTACATCAAAAGTAACGACTCGCGAAAACAGCTTGCAATCGGCGAAAGCCGCATTACTTTTTAATTTGGCAGGGTTCGCACTGAAAGAGACTTTATTACACTCCGAGGTATCTCGCTTTTGACCCGTACGCCCTTTGTGCCGGCTATTTTTTATTCATTTGTACGGATTCATGCGGGAGTTAGAGTTCCCTTAAAAGGAATGGGAAAATTTGGGTGGGCCTGATTGCAGACGAAAATGCACATTTGAGCGCGCCGGGTCGCAATATAATTCAATATTTTTAGATTCAGCATATATAATAATAACATTGAACATTAAAAGAAAGAGGAAGAGTAACGCAATAAGATATATAGAAACGAACCTCTCTTGATTTGTCTAAAAGTTGCTGCTTCTCATTCGTCTTCGGAAAAACGTGATTAAAATCAGAGAAATTGGAGGTATATCGATTCCGCGTTGTAGTGTCAAAAATGTAACCTATATTGGAACGTAGTGGCGTTTTTTTTTTAATCGGTACCCCAGGACGTGTATGACGCAACTAAATAGAAAAGTCACCTAAACAGAAGTCAATGTCATTAGACAAAGTCATTTGAATTTTGTCGTATTAAGCAGAAAATAGGCTATATTTTTTTATTTTTTACGCTAAGCGAAATCTGATTCTAGCAACAGTAAATGCCGATAAGAGGAAAAGAGACAAAAGGTAGGCTTTAACCAGATTATCTCTATAAGAAGTTATAAATACCTTTTTTGCTTTTTGATTAAAATATTGTTTAGCTGTCATCGTCAACTCCTAAGGATAAGTTTATACCCTAAGAGCGGTTTCGCACTACATCCGATCCGAACCCGATCCGAATCCGTGAAGTAGTGCGTAACCGCTCTTTTGTGATGGGTGAGCGCGGTTTCGCACTACTTTCACGGATTCGGATCGGGTTCTGATCGGACGTAGTGCGAAACCGCTCTAAGGCTAAGGTCCAGTTTTATCACAGAATAAATAATACTAACGTACAGAAGTCTCACTCAGGAAAGAAATTCAAAGAAATATCTACTCAATGTGGCTAGCGATATGGTTTAATTTAGCTCACGTCAGAACTCAGCACATTTTCGTATAGATACCTAGACATCCATTGCAAGCCATTTCATTCTTATTACTCTGGATTAACGATTCGTATAACTGAATTTACCACCCGGAGGGGCCGCCTGCGCGCATATTAATAATGTAGGTACATTTTCGATACCTAACCGGGGAGTGACAAAGGCCTGGTTTTATTCAGTGATTCGCATTCGCCCTGATGATGGTCTCGCAATGAGATTAAAACTTAGTTGGCTCGAGCTGATTATAAACTTGTGTAACCCGTTTAATCCTTCAACAAATTAATATTTATGTCCTTAAATTATTGTTAAATTCATATATATTGCAAGGACGCGGATTTTAGCGCCCCGCCCATGTTTTCGTTTAGAAAATTGAATACTATTCATAATATTGGGCTCGTGATTTTGTATTGTTTGATATTGATATCGAGGTTTGTGGTCTGTAGGGAGTAAGATAAACGAAAACAAAGTTTTGTTATTGAATTTCAATACTAAACCTAAAAGTTGGCAGAATACAGATAGGTTTTATACTGAGTTTGGAACAATAATAATAAATTTGAATGGCACGAGCAAGGGATCGCGATAACTGGCTAGATTTAAATGTAAAGTATTCTTTAGTATCAAGATAACTATTTAGATTTGATCAATATTATCAATTAGAACTAAAAAAAACTCATCTGTATTAGAGGTCAATTTTAATTTTAACTTTTAAGCAAATAAACATTTGTTTGTCTATGAGACTGGTAAAGTATTAAATTCAGGAAAACCTTTAAAATCTGTTTTATTTACCATAACTTACAGCATTTGCTATGAAGAGCCAGTAATCGTTGTACACTCGTGTAGTCAATCTTTTTTCACCCGACTAAGACGAAGCCAAAAAGAGAGTTATGTATTTCGCCCCTTTGTGTGTCTATTTATCTGTTCCCGCGTTTCTTCAATGATATCCATGATATCTTGACAAGAGGTATCATTGGAAGAGTCTTGGCTGTTCGCTGGTTCTAGGCTATGTAACGTCACAGTAAATTAAATGCGGTGCCCTTAGTAAAGTAATGAACTAAACATAAAAGAAATCGAATCATACCGTGTTATCAAATGAAATGGCAAAATTAGCATATTTCAAATATACAACGCGGAAAAGACATTAGCGTTATAAATGAAATATTATTAGTTGTTACTCTCTGCTGAGAATTATTTTAAATAAGAATTTTCCCGTAGTCGGGTTTAAGGTTTTTAAACTATATCTTGTTAATACAACTAATAGATAAACAGACATACCCTCTCAATAACGACCTCCGAACGACGACCTCCGTGGCGTAATGGTTAACACGCTAGACCGCTAATCCGGAGGTTCTGGGTTCGATCCCCAGCCAGGGCAAGTTGGAAAATGGCCTATTTTTAAATAGTCCTGGGTCTGGGGTGTTTATCTATACATGTATTTATCATAAAATATAGTATCGTTGAGTTAGTATCTCATAAACACAAGTTTAAAACTTACTTTGGGGCTAGCTTAATCAGTGTGATTTGTCCTTATATATATTAATAACTAATTATTATCTATCCAAGTAGTGATAATTATATTTATAAATCACCATATTAAATTACTATGCGGCTACAAGCCGCGCTAATATAAAAAAGCGTGATTAATCTATGTCAACTCGCTAGTCGTTATTTATATTTTTCTTGCATTTCCCCGCACTTTTCCCTGAGCTTTCCCGTATTTTTCCGTATGAATATAACTAATGTGCATCTGTTTGTTGCAGGTACGCTAAATACCACGTGAAAGATACGGCGATTATGGTAATTAGCACGTTTTCCATCTGGGGAAAGTAGGAAAATCGTCAGGGTTGCCAGAAGTTGACAAAATACCGAACAAATGTAATGTATTTTTTTTTGGTGGATGTAAATGCATGGTCGATACTTGGTCGAGACGTATTTGAAGAGATGACTCCGATCATCAAAATGCTTTATTTTCCTATGGAATTTTGAAAGAATTTTCGACTTTCCCATACAAAAGTGTTCAATTTATATGAGAACGTGGAATTTTCTTTCAAAGATCCTATTTTAGGTTGAGAAGGCGTAATGCCCAGCAGTGGAATATATGACGGCTAAACAAAAATTAATAATTTGATTCAATTATTTTGGTGTAATAGGAGATATTACTGCAATGTTCTGCCGCCAGAGTGCAGCATTAGCGCAGACCCTAAACAAATGTTTGACAATGACAAGTACATCAAAGTCCAAATAAATTTGTAAAATTATATAAGTATTTGGTATTTAAATGGCTGTGAAAGCCGTAAAACCACAGCACAGGTTTTGAATGAGTGAATAATAATAAGACTGTTATTTGTTGCAAAAAAATATGACAGATTACAACAGATTGTTTACTGTATAAGCTAGTGCCGCCATCTACACCGTGTTTTGCGTAATATAGGACATATTACGCAAAACTCGGTTTCGCAAAATTCTTCAAAAACAGAACACCTGGCAACCCTATATTACTGTAAAACTTTATTTTTTTGTTACGTATTTTTGCGGCGGACATTCAGGACGCGCCTTTTGGAGCAAGCATTCCGAATATATTTACTTTACGAGGTCCTCTTTTGTTACTACGACCATGTCTTGTAATTTAGCTAATTCTTCTGCCTCACCTTATCCCATCATCTGGGGTCGGCGCAGTATGTCTTCTCCTTCCATAATCCTCTATTTCCCGTTATACTAATATCTACTCCTACTTTCCCCATATCCTGTCTTACGCATTCCATCCACCTCTTCTTTGGTCTTCCCCTTCCCCTATTTCCACTAACAGACAAATTTAAAGTTCTCTTTGTTACGTGGTGTTCTTCTCTTCTCATCACATGACCGAACCACGACAAACGATTACTTCTTACTTTTTCATGTATTGGCGCCACCTTTAAACTTCCACTCACATAGACATTTCTAACCCTATCCATCCTTGTTATCCCACACATCCATCGCAACATCCTCATTTCCGCCAAATGCAGCCTCTTCTCGTCCTGCACTTTTGTTGCCCAACATTCAGATCCATATAACATCACGGGTCTTATAACTGATTTGTATGATCTTGCCCTTTAGCTTCAATGGCATTTTCGGGTCACAAGTCGTGCCGGTCACTTCTCTCCATTTCTGCCAACTAGCGTTGATTCGGCGTTTAACTTCCCTGTCAACATTTCCGTCCCGCTGGAGCAACGAGCCCAAATACTTAAAATCCGAACAAGCTGGTACTATATTACTGTCAATCGTAAGGGTCACTTCCCTAGAAACACCGCCAAAATCACAGAACAGATATTCAGTTTTGGTTCTGCTGATTTTCAAGCCTACAGTTTCTAAGGCGTGCCTCCACATGTTAAGTTTGTTCTGCAACATCGTTCCCTCCTCTTCTACCAGTACGATGTCGTCGGCAAATAGCATACACCAGGGGGCTTCTCCCTGCAGGGCCGATGTCAAAGCATCTATTACTAGCAGGAAGAGGTATGGGCTTAAAGCCGATCCCTGGTGCAAGCCAACTGTTATACCAAACCTTTCTGTTACTCCAGCGGCGGATTTCACTTCCGTGACAGGTTCTCTGTACATGGCATGGATTAAATGTATATATTTATTGGGCACTCCCTTTTTTCTCATGGCCCACCAGACAACTTTTCGTGGAATTCTATCGTAAGCCTTTTCCAGGTCAACGAACACTATGTGCAGGTTTTTGTGGGCACCCCTGAATTTTTCTATTAACTGTCGGATTGCGAAGATGGCGTCCGTTGTACCTCTTCCCGGCATAAAACCAAATTGATTAGGTGTTACGTCAGTCTCAGTCCTCAATCTTTTCTCCAATACCTTTTCCCAAACTTTCATTGTGTGTGACATTAGCTTTATCCCTCTATACCCGTTGCAATCCTGAACATCACCTTTCCCCTTAAAAATGGGCACCAGGTAACTGCTGCTCCATTCACTGGGTACTACACATTCATCCATCAGTTTATTGAAGAATAAAGCTAACCACTTGAAACCGTCCTCACTTAAAATCTTCCACACTTCTACCGGTATGTTGTCTGGGCCTACCGCTTTTCCATTTTTCATATGTTTTACTGCGTTTCTAACTTCATCTATGCTTATTTGATCTACCATTCCCAGATTTTCCTCCATTTCAACCAGAACTCCATCCCACTCATTTTCTACGTTTAATAACTTTTTAAAATACTTCTTCCATCTTTGTTTGATTTCGTCATCTTTTGTCAGAATTTTTCCTGCTTCATCTTTAACGCATTTGACGTACGCTAAATCTTTACTTTTTCTTTCTCTGGTTGTAGCAATTCGGTACAAAAGTTTCTGATCCTTTGGATTTTCTAATTCCCGATTAAGCTTATCTTGTTGTTCCGCTTTTGCCATTGCCACAGATTTCTTAGCCCTTCTTCTTGCTTCATTATAGAGTTCCCTCTTCTCTGGTTCATATTGGGTTTCTTTGCTATTTTGCCACTCTCTAAAAGCATCCTTCTTATTTTGTAAAGCCTGCTTTACTTCATCATTCCACCACCATGTATCCTTACCTAGCTTGCCTTTTTTTCCTTTGGTTTCTCCGAGAATATTTACCGCACTATCACGAATACATTTAGCCATCTCTTCCCAGCACTCATTGGCTGACATTTTCGTAATACTGTTATCCATTTCTAACATTTTGTTCACAATTTTATCTCTCAACTGTTTTGCGCATTCTTCCTTTTCTAGCATCCACCATTTTAGTTTCAGAGTAGGTGTTCTTTTGTTTTTTACTTCTTTCAATTTTAATTTTAATTCTTTTACTAGAATCCTATGTTGTGTCACTACTGCTTCACCTGGTATTACTTTACAGTCTTTTATCAAATTAAGCCGGCTTCTATTAGTTAAAAAATAATCTATTTGTGTTTTATGTGATCCACTTTTGTAAGTTATTAGATGTTCATCTGATTTTTTATAAAAGGTGTTTACAAGTGCTAGGTCAAATGCACTAGCAGCTTCTACAAGACTTTCTCCCTCCTCATTTCTTGTTCCAAAACCATTGTTTCCATGAATTCTTTCGTAATCTTCATTTGTTTTCCCTGCATGAGCGTTGAAATCCCCTCCAATATATAAATATTCATCCCCAGGTACAGCCATTATAACTTTATCTAACTCTATCCAAGTCATGCTCCCGACATTTAACGTTCCTAATCTCAGTTTCTTCTCCTGGACTTGCTTCTTACGTCGCGCCCATCCGGACTGCCGCGACAACCCTGGTCCATTTCCCACAGTCACCGGGTGCTGTGACTGCGCGTCGCCTCGGGGGAACGCCCTAGTCCTATCACCTCGAAAATTATTCATACTTTAAGACATACTTTATTTTAAGATTTAGCATGTTGTTTTTATGACCGGCCGCCAACCAGACGTCAACCCTCCTCGGGATTCAACTGTGTTAATAAATGGAAGGCAGGGAATAAGTAATCATATTATATTTTATATATATAAATATAAGGCAGGATTGGTTGAGTTTGAGGAAGGATAGGGGTGAGAGAGGATACTACAAACTCGGAAGACATAAGGACTGAGTTCGTAGCAGCTCGGGAAGCCGGGGTCGCGTACCCGTATGCCATGCCTATACCGCCGGACAGGACGTATAGGATGAACACCCCGTGACTTCCTGTAATTTAGCTAATGTAGTACATTATTAAAAAAAATAAACCACGGCGCACGGCTCAATTTGTAAAGATTCGAGATAATCAAATTTAAGTTTTTTTTTAATATTATACTTACCAGCAGTATTACATACAGAACGGAATCTCCTAAGTACGCGCAATATGCGTCCCCGTTCCCCGTTCCCCGTCTCCGCACCTCTCCCCCGTCCCCCGAAGAAGACACGAAGTTTGTAATTCTTGGCTCATGCATTACTTTACCGGCCTAGGCCAGAAAAAGGAAGTATGAAAATTCATTCCTGGCCACTGCTCAACACTTGTTAATTCATCTATGTAACTTGAATTAAATTTTTTTGTCCAATCCAAGTGCGGACCACGACCGTCTTTGCTTAACTTGCGAAAGCGCTAGCGCAATGCGTACTCCCACCGGGCCAAAGAGCTCCTCTGTAAAAAAAACATTTACTACAAAAAATAATACTTGCTATTTTTTGAGCCTACTACTGTATATGAATAATTTACGTATAATAACATATTATACATACTTATATGTATATTAATATAAGTTATCGTTATCAATATAAAGCAGTTCATTCACCTTCTTTTCACACAATAACGTCTGTACGAAATAACTAGCTAATAATTGTTTATAGAGTGAAATAAAAATATGATATTGGTTAATTTCCCAGCGGATCTGAAAAGCTATTTTCTAAGAAACAACGCCAAACTAAGTAATTAGATTTTTTTAGTTACCTACGTATTTATTTTACTGTCGTGTAAATATTTGAGAAGCCGTCGAGAATAGTTCTTAGCTTAAAGCGAGATGGGTTCACAACTTGCATTACTGTGCGTGTTTTTGAAAAATGATTATACATTTTTTGGTATAATTTTCATATAAAAAGGTGATTGTATAAAATAGTAATATGTCTTATAAAGGTACATTTAGGCAAATTTAGAGGTATGTTTGTGATTTTTTTCTATCGAGCCAAAAATGCTTAATTGTGTTTTGGATATTGTGGGTGTCTGTAGAAAAGCCAAAAACACTCACAGTTTTCTTGACCCTAAACTGACGGGGCCTTAAGTATGAAGCAACCCAGGGTATGGTCCGCAGTTATAGACTAGTAACCACAAATCTTGTTCATCTTGCCGCGTTCCTGGTTGCATACTTAGCTGTGCTGCTTCGGAGTTTGGCTTAAAACCACACGGTCGTAAATAGGATCACAAGTTTATACTAAGCCACTTTAAGTCGTTGGTCCCGGTTTTCATCTTAAGGTCATGAACATTCAGATGCCTTTAAGTAGCTTGAACCATCCAATACCAGTATTACTCACGTCACAGATATACTAATACGTCTTTATACCGAACGGGGTCGATAGAGTCGAGAGCCTTCAGGGTGGATGAAGATGGAAAAAAGGGAATCAAAATAGTGATGTGTGGCTAGCCGCATCGCATATTAAACTGATTTAAAGTTTCGCATTTTCCCTAGATCGGCTTTTACGCGCAATAGTAATAAACTAAACGCGTTATAGCGTCTTTACTTTTTTTCGGCCAGTGTCAATTTCCCGGTCGCGCGCGCTGCGCACGCTTGGCCCCAGTCGGACCACGCCCTTTGCCCGACTTGGCTTATCTAGATCAACTATTTATGCGCCGTTTGTTGTTTGCCGCCATCGCTTTTCAGGATGAATGAATTCCATATTTTACCTGCCTGCGGTGAAGCTTAAAAAGTGCAATGTTAAATAAATTTTTAACTAACTTCAAAAAAGGAGGGTTTCAATTCGGTTGTACTTTTTATGTATGTTACCTCAGAGCTCTCTTTTATCAACTGATTTGAAACATTTTTTTTAAAGGATATACTTTCAGATAGAACTACTATTACCTATAGATATTTTATTAAAATCGGTTTGGTTTTTAAACCAAAACAACTAAAAACATATTTAATCTAAGTAAACAAATTGCGTGTCAATAGCTTTTAAGAATCCTTACATACACATATAGAACATCTAGCACATGGGGGGCTAAACCACATACTCTAAGGACGAGCGGCTTAGCGCTCTGCTTTACTGCTGGCGAATATGCATGCCCAGTGTGGCACCGTTCTGCTCACGTCGGATGCCTGAAACCAACTAAGCTTGAATTGTTATACCCCCTAGCTGGTATAGCACCACCATCAGTACGCAGAGGTTTCGCAAGTGCTCTTAAAAGGAAAAAATAGGCTTCTGATCCCAGGCACCCACTGTATGGAGCTCAACCCTATTCCAGCCGACCACTCGAAGGCGACCCAGAATACTGGCTCCGAATTTGGCGCAGTTAAGATCCACCTCCTCCATGGACCACCTGGAAAAGCTTAAATCGCCCCCTCCTTCTCCGTCCGATGGCGTTATATTGACCCAACTGCAACACAGTGTCAGTGTAGTCATAACAACCAGACTATGTCACACCTTCGCTCCTGCCCATCGTGCCCCACCAGCTGCACTAAGCGTGACCTATGTGAGGCTCCAGACAACGCTGTGAAAGTGGCAACCTTCTGGAGGGAAAAAATTTAATTACATTTTGAGCTTTCGACACGAGAAGAAGAAGAATCCTTAGACTTTTCAATACAAACGTAGTCTAGCTTTTATTTTGAAATGACATGATAGATTTCGGCAGTATTTTATAATTCATGATTTTTATATATATATATATATATATATATATATACGTATAACGGGACTTAGCACGAACCTTTTTTATTGTTTTGTCTAACGTTTCGAAAAAGTAAAAATAAGTGTAAAGTTCGCGTGAATCAGTGTCGAACATACAGACAGATACAGTTAGTGTTGTGTGTACCGGGGTTTTTTTATTTTTTTATTAATGGCTTGACGCTACTGCGTATTTAGCCAGGAACAAGTTAATAAAATGTAAGAAATTCTTTTTTCCTTACAAATTACAATCAAAGGTTGGTGTAGGCCTTTGATTGCTTTAAGGGAGCTTCTGGCGACAAATCTATACGAGTCCACTGGTTTTCATAGCCGATTGAGTGGCGGACGACGCCCGAAGACGCCCCACACAGTCCGGGAAACAAATATCACTACAGCCGTACTATGACTGTCCACTTTAACTATTTCACATATTGTTCATGAGCATGAGCATTTATAACACCAAACAACACCAATTTCATATTATAAAGTCCACTAAAATCAATTTGCAAAATAATTTAAAGAAAGCCCCAACCGAACCCGTTGACTTCCTGCCAAAAACTCTGTACCGGGGTTAATACGTAAATATAAAGACAATGTGGGTAGTGACACTAATGACATTAGAAAATGTGGGTAGTGTTATTATCAAAAAATCTGCGTTCACCATCTACAAGACGACACCGCTGCTCTCCAGTCAGTCTGCGACCACGAAGATGTAACTCTTTTTCGAAACGTTAGACAAAACAATAAAAAAGGTCCATGCTAAGTAATTATGTGTTCAAAGCGCGATAGTATTTTATAATTTTTAAGAAATTACTTTAAAACTTGCCGTGGCCACTTTTGGCGGAGGCAAGTTTTAAAGCTAGACGGACCTATGTAAATACTTTCAACGGTGGTTCATAAAATAATTTAAAGGGCTATCTAGTGCATGACGAAGATCTCCATATTTACGAGTTAACAATTTATTTCAAATGAGGGCGCCACTTTATATATCTAGGCATATATTACTAGTTTACCCGGTAAAAATATGAATTTGAAAGAAAATATAAGGGTGTAGAAGTTTTCCATTCAAATGGTCAAATATGATATGATACACTAAATTCTTTTTCAAGTTCATATAACTGTGAAAACCAGTTATATGCCTAGTTGTATGCAATTTCTTTGAAATTACAAAATTTTGACAAAATTTGACATGTCGTTTCATAATAAAAGACAGACTACGTTTGAATGGAAAAGTCTGATTCTGTCTCGGGGAAGGGGGCTCTTAAGGGCGAGTGTTAGGAGCGGCAACTCGACGATAGCGTTGCTCTATCTGCACAACTTAATGTGTTGATCTCACGTTAGTTAATTAAATAAGTGCACTCTGTTATTTATGTAAATGTGTGTTTTAAAAAAATAGTCACTTTTTTTTGGTTATTATTTTGGACCCATAAACTTAGCATTTGGATGACTATCTTGAAATAAATGTCGGACTCACCCTGAACGAGTTCTGGCCGCGCCCTTTTCCCCATTTGTTTATCTCGATCAACTATTTATGTCGGTTTGTTGTTTGCTGCTTTTGAGGACGAATAGGTTATGTTGTTTGAATATAAGATTTCTGTATCATGTTATTCAACGTTTTGAACAAATAATATTTTCTAGGAGAACAACTAAAAGAGAGCATTGAGAGCCGACTAGATTAACTGCGACAAACTGTAAAAGAAAAAAAGATTGGTCCTATGTCTAAAATAGTCTTAGATTGGTCCTATGTCTAAAAAAGTCTAAGATTGGTCTCATGTCTAAAATGCTTTAGTAAATACATAAATCGATAAGGACAAATCACACTGATTGAGCTAGCCCTAAAGTAAGTTTTAACTTGTATTAGGGGATACTTACTCAACGATACTATATTTTGTAATAAATACTTATATAGATAAACACCCAAGACAATTTGTAAAAGGCTATTTTCCAACTTTTACTGGCAGGGGATCGAACCCCAAACATCCGGATTGGGGGAGTAGCGTGTTGACCAATACACCACGGAGGTCGTCAAATGCCTAAACTATAAAAATATTTCTCTCTCTCATCTCAGCGTATTCCCAATTGCATCTTCAGCCATAATGCTGCGAAGCCCGTTTGCTAACCTTTCAAAATGTTTATTTGATAATAATTAAAAGAACACCATTATTATCTCAAATGCCTCAAATAATAAAAAAGTTCATGTCATATCAAGCACTAAAAAGTAAGGTAGAGAACCGAGAAATTTGGCGCATACTCCACCGACAAGAGCCACTAAGCTCTTAAATAAGAAGAAGAAGAAGAGAAGAATAAAAAAGAAACCCCAAAATATAAAAAATATATATTTAGTGACAGGTCCTTCTTCTTCTACATTTGAGAGCCAAGCTCTTGTCGGTAGTCTCATGGAAAGAGACACACAATGACATCTGAAAAATCTGCGCACGTTTTAAATTCCTAAACCAAAGCGCAATTCTGCCTCTCTTTTGATTTCAAAAATGTTTGTTTTATCGCAAAAAGGCAAAAAGAAAATAGGAGCGCATGGTTTGGAAACCGTATACATTTGTGTACTCAGTCACCCTTCATTAAAAGACTTTTTTGTTATTTCTTTTTTTTGTTTTAAAAGTGTTTTCACAATGCAGATTAATAAGTCTTCTCTGCGTAAAGAAGCCGACTTTATTCTTTTGTCGTGTCATTAAAAAAGAAAACAAAACCAGAAAGAAATTGTTGGGTCAGTAATATGTAATATAAATCTAAAATCCATATTTCTAACAAGACTCTCATTTTGTTAAAGATCAGAGAGGTAGAAAATCTTCAGTCATCCATACTATAAGAATATTCTCTTAATTTTTATTCTAGAAAATGCTTTCGAAAATATTTTTGTACGGTTGAGTATTTCTGTTCCTACCACAAATATTCATTCTCTGCGGATGAATCATCATTTTGCGTTACTAGCAGGATAAAAATACCTTTTTTTATCAACCTATTTTGTCCTATAGTCAGGCAAAGATCTCCCATCTTCCACTTTAAATAAGAAATAACTTTAAAAAATTACTTATTTTGGCTCTTGCATAAATCATGAATATTAGGTATTTTTAGTATATAACAGTCTGAGATTCAGTTTACATTACATCCAGAAATTCCATTTGCAATTAATTTTAGCTGTTCAAGGCTTAATTTAAGTCACAGATAAACATACTCCGATCCTCCCTGCCCCATAAATCAGTAAGCTCGTAAATACAGCTAGCAAACAGGTATCTTATGTGACTATATCAACATATATACATGTTATTTTTATAAGCCCATTGTAAACAAAGACGTAAAATGTCTTGTAAGAAAGTAACTTAGTAGGTACCCGGGGTTATAATGTTACTTTGAGCTTTGTAAGTAACATCTTTATCGTATTTAAGAGTCCCCTTGCCCTAGCTAGACTAAATCAGACTTTTCCGTACAAACTTATTCTTGCTTTTATTTTAAATCGACATGTCAGATTCCGGCAATATTTTGTCATTTCAATGAAATTTCATATATCTAGGCATATAACTGGTTTTCACAGTTAAAATATGAACTTAAAAGAGAATATAGTGTATCATATAAATTTTGCCCTTCAGTCTGGAAAACTTCTACGCTACTCTGTGCTTTCACGTTCATATTTGACAGTTCATATAGATATATGCGATTTCTTAGCACCTTGTCGATCACTAAATAGAAAGAATCATGCGTAATATCGATTTGGAAAAGATAATGGAGTTGTTTGCCACTGGCTATCCAATTGGAATAGGTTCCTTACTTTTTCTCTAGTGTTTAAAATAGAGACGGCGGTTTTTTTTTTCACTGGAAGCAAGTAGAAGTAAGACGATCGTTCATGAGTCAGTTTTGTCATAAGTTGTAGGAACAATGTAAAACCAATAAATAAGCAAAAATATGTCGTAGCTATCGTGGCAAAAGCTGAGCAACTTTCAGTTACAAAAAAGTACCAAATTCTAATATTGTGACATTTTATAGGCAAAAACCTCGCAATTATATTTAATTGACATTATACTTTCAAAAGCGTATGCTGAACATAATAATACAGAATACATTTCAATTATTTGCCCAATGAGGCGCAGTATCAAGTTACACTTATGCGAGAAAACATATGAATTTCGGCATTATTTATTTAGTGGACGAAAGGTCGCCTGGCACAGTAAGATAGAAAGGGACAGAAGAAGGAATTTCTAATGAACGTAACATGAGCGTGAGTCGGGTGAAGGGTCAACGACCTTTTCTTTAGGGTGGATCCCCTTCGGACAAAACGTTCGAAAAGCGCGGTAGGCGGTTTATTTTGATGCATTTTCTAATTGAATCGTTCGTTGAGAATATTTTACTCGTGTAAGCAAACTTTGTCCATGTTTTGGGTTATTCGGTTATTCCGCCCCACAATCAGCTACTCACGACATAACAATTAATAGTAAACAACCTAGTGGACGATTGTTTTGATGTCTCGAGTTAAATTAATGCAAATATTTTACGAGTGAGTGCAAATGGAAGGGTTGCTTCCTTTTGATCGCGATCCGATTCGAGCTTGGAGATGTTTGAGCACTCGAGTACTTAGAACATTAATAAGTAAATGTTTATGAAAATATTTCTGGCACTTGCGCACTTAAAGAATTTTCCCTCTGATATTTACTTTGTTCGTTTCTGTACTTTACGAGTACATCATGTTATTACCAACATGAAAGTTCTTATTACTTGTTAAATTACGAGTATTTTAGGTTAGTGGGTTGCCCAGTTTTCTGTTTCTTCGTAAAACTTAAGAGACTTTGTTGAAAATTACTAAAAAAGGCTAACAATTAGGGAATTCATGGAAAAGGCTTATCAAAAATATTACTTTATAAGGCTAAAACGATGTCGATAATAAAAATAAAAAAATGGAAAATTACTTATATAGAGTCTAGCCCTGTTTGACAACATTAAGGGTAGGATAGTTCGCTGGTTAGGCTTTCTTCGTCATTCTTCTTTAAAAGCATCTCCCTCTGCGTTTTATTCGTCTATTACCTATGCGATAAACGGGTAATTCACGTAAAAACGAAGACAAAGATGGCCTGAGCCACGCTGAAGTGGAGTCGTCGCGAATAACATTCGCTCTGAGTAGCTGACTTTTTACATGAGTTTATCATATATAAGTGATGTATGTGTCTCACGTCAGTTTTAACCAAAAAAATTATTCATCTATTCGTAGCGTATACAAACAGTCAAGTTTTTGGGTGTTGTTGGCTTTTTGGGACTTGTACCAAACATATAATACATACCGACATCTTATTTGATTTCATTACGTTGACAAACTACTTTAAACATACTTTGGTACAAGCGTTTTTTTTCGGTTGCGCTGATTTAAAGATGAATAGTGATGTAGGTAGGCACTTAAATGGCATATTGGAGGGCAGTTACAATAAACGCTTGTACAAAATTTTAAATTTTTAAAAAGCGATTGGCACCAGTTTTTATACTTTCCTAGTCCACTTAATTAATCAATGTGGCATTTTTCGAATACAAGCCAAACTAAAAACTGTTTATTCAATTGCGCAACCCTTGCAATTGGAGCTGTTCGGCGAGTGTCATTCAAGCGGAAAATAGTATGCATGAGCGTGCGCGGGACCGCATGCGGGTGTCCGGTAACGGAGTGGACTGGACACCAATGAAAATTGACTTTTCTAGTTTTCTTTTTAGTTATCAAGCGTAACATCACTGTTGAACTAAACGCCTACCTTTTATCCTTTTTTTCTTAAATAGGTAAAAGAAAACCACAAAAGTTTGAATTCATAATGTACGAGGACATAATTTTTACTATTCAGAGTTTCGAAGTCCCTAGACTCTTATACTTTCGGTATGTCTGTCCGCCCGCGGCTTAGTTCGGCCAAACACTGTTAGTAGTAGAAAGTCAAACAGTTTAGCTTTTAGAGGGGGGTGGGGGGTTTGGAGGGTGTCAAATTACGGAAAATAAAGTCCCCATGTTAAAACGTGTAACTTCGGAACTATTCTCTAAACGTGGCTAGGACACGCACTTGGCCATTTAATTAAATTAAAAGCAGCGTTAAACTATTTGCATTTCTATAAAAGTCTTAATAAATTGTGTCATATTTTTTCCTTTTTCTAATACAGGTCAAACTGTTTATTGGAACACACAGCCCTTGCAGTTGGAACTGTTGGGCGATGGGTTGGGTGAGCGCCATTCAAGTGGAAAATACGCATGAGCGTGCGCGGGACCGCATACGGGTGTGCCGCACTGTCCAGTAAAGGCACTGGGCAGGACATTTTTTCCAAAATTTTATTCTCCGAAATACCTTATGATTTTTTTTTGGTAAAAGTTCACTTTATGCACTGGAACTAGTCATTAAATGTTATTCACAGGAATTAACGCGAAACGTTTTTAGGGTTCCATACTCAAAAAAGCCGACGGAACCCTACTTCTGAGACTCCGCTGTCTGTCCGTCTGTCCGTCCGTCTGTCACAGGGCTCTATCTCTTAAAAACCGTAATAGCTGTGCTACTTTGGCCGCTATAACAACAAATACTAAAAATAAGATAAAGATAAAAATTAAAAGGAACGTCGTGAAACAAGAAACGTGTTTTTTTAACGTTTTGAAACATGTTTTAAAACATTGATTTTTTATTTATTTTCTGACATTTTGTTTTGTAATTGCCTTGTATTTAATAATTATGCGGATGCTTCTAAGTTTATAGACCTGCAGTGATGGTGTCACATTTTTTTATCTGTTAGTAGTTAGTACCGGACCCTTTCTGAAATGTATAGTTGATAAAAATAGTGGTCAGTCTTTGTTTTTTAAAAAGTTAAGGACTTCTTTTGTCTATAGACGTTGAGAAAATTGATGATATTTTTACCATTGTAATCTATTCTTTTCCGGAATATTTTAGAAAGGTAAAAAACCAAACAAAGTTAAAAGCTTATTGAAATCAACTTTTGGAAAAATAATATAGATACATAAGTATGGCGTGTCGAAAATGGTGTTGTTCTAATCGAATAATCTTTCCGGAAAAAAATGTTATAGTTGGTTTTGATGTGAAACGTTTGAATACTTTGTCCAAACATTTTTTATATAAAAATATGTAGAGTTAGTTTTTAAAAGCTGGCAATATATTTCCATTCGTCAGATCCAATCAGTGCAAACCAAAGGAGCGGACGCAGTACAAACAATGTAAGTGACCGACTGTTTTGTAGGCAAATTACGCGCCTGACTGTACATTTTATTTAAATTTTAAATAAAGAATAGTTTGCTTTTTGTGTTTTGTTTATGAAAATACTGGCAGTGTGCAATTTTTATAGTAAATGGTAAAACGGTAAAAAATAAACGAAGAGTATTAAATCAGATCTCCTATAGGTATCTTTTTCTTTTAAAAGGGTAGTATTCAGGGTCAAAAATAAATTATTTTGTAATGATAAGAGAATAAAACGTCACAAAATTATGTCACTTATCATTCATCATATCAATTTTGAACGTGCTTTTAGATTTATTAATCTGTTCTGTTCTGTTCTGTCCTCCCAGCCAGCAGTTACGCTGCAAGAGCGTATGAATGAGGTCAACCTTGGAAAGCGCATCATCACACTTACAAACCAAAGCCGATACGTGTACCGACCTCAGTTCATTGAGTGTGGCGATGCCAAACCTCGTAATACCACTCACATAGCTCGAGAAACCAGTTGGACTCGTAGATAGGGATATAGGAGTGTAAGAGATATTCGCAGTCAAGAGGTGGGAGAGAAAAGGAGTTGTAAGAACCGACCGAATCCAGACATCAAATCAGTATGGGGAGGATGGATATATACTTGGTGTGTAATAAATACTTGGAAGGATGTAAGACTGCTGACGTGATTTTGGATTTATTAATGCAGAAAAACTGATATTAAGAGCGCTATTTGATTCCAAGAAACTATGACGTCACGCCGTGCGTTTTTCATAAAAATCACATAGATAATATTTGTTTTGACGTTCATAAAAAAGTATCTGTTTTGACTTGTTGGCAACTAGCGGATTGTACTGTACGTACAATACTTACATGCTAGTAGCAATTGGTTGTATATGAAGTAGCCGAGACTTTATTAAAACAGTTAAGGTGAAGATATAGGCAAATGGCCTTGGCCACTACTTAGATAGCCCTTTAAATTATTTTATGAACTGCCGTTGAAACTATTATTGGTGATCCGTCTAGCTTTAAAACTTGCCGTGGCCACTTTTGGCGCAGGCAAGTTTTAAAGCTAGACGGACTAATGTAAATACTTTCAACGGTGGTTCATAAAATAATTTAAAGTGCTATCTAGTGCATGACGAAGAGCAATATGGAAAATTATCTCCATATTTACGAGTTAACAATTTATTTCAAATGAGGGCGCCACTTCAAGGCCATTTGCCTATACCTTCACCTTAACTGTTTTAATAAAGTCTCGGCTACTTAATATACAACCAATTGCTACTAGCATGTAAGTATTGTACGTACAGTACAATCCGCTAGTTGCCAACAAGTCAAAACAGATACTTTTTTATGAACGTCAAAACAAATATTATCTATGTGATTTTTATGAAAAACGCACGGCGTGACGTCATAGTTTCTTGGAGTCATATAGCTCTCTTAATATAGAAATTATCACCATATTTACGAGTTAACAATTTATTTCACACTTCAAGGCCATTTGCCTATATCTTCACTTTAAATTAAATTTACCTGCGATTTTCTAATCTACCAACCAACCTAGTATATCTATGTATCTACTACAAAGGCTTAACGCAATCTTCGCAATGGAATATTTAGTTACCGATCGATCCGCAATCCAATCTGTACAACCCCGAACCGAAGTCAATGCAACAGTAAAGTAATTTTGTTAGATCAATTGCGAAACTTTGCGGTCGTTTGTACAGCATGACCGTATAGTTTGGGCCGAAATTTGGGACAAGCTTGGCTTTGCTACAAAATAATGTAGAGAACAGAATCGTAACTTTTTAACTAAGTGTACATTACAGTGCTAATTCGCCATCTTTAATTAGTTATATTGATCAGATAAGTGAAATAAAGAAGGTAAAGGAGTAAAATCTCATTTTCTATCCTTATGAAAGGTACATCTCCTCCCCTGGTTTTTACTTCGTTTCTTTATCTTGTCCTACTTATTTTGTGTGTAAGTTGACATGTATGTATTTGATATGACTGTATGTATTTGAGTATGATGTATATGAATGTTTATTATTATTATTGTATTCTATCTTTCGCCCGCGGCTTCGCTCGCGTATTCCAAATCCCACGGGAACTTTTTTCCGGGATGAAAGGTGCTCTGTCCTTCTCAGTATACTCCTAACTATGTGTATGCGAATTTTCAAGAATATTCGTTCAGTAGATAAAGCGTGAAGAGGTAACAAATAAACAAATATACAAACCCACTTTCGTATTTATAATATTAGTTAGGATTAGGATAGTTAGGATTAGGGTTGGGATATTTGGGATAAGTATGTTTATTATATTATCTAGATAAGTGAGGTTGCCTGGAAGAAATGGCTTAGCGATAAGGCCGCCTTTTGCACATTTCCTACTTTACAAGACTATTATCATCATCCGAGCGTATTCCAGGTTGCATCGTCAGCGGTTACGCTCCAGAGCCCGGGGTCCGCTACCTAACCAAGGTGATTCGACGAGGTTACTGGTTTTTACACAGAGCTACTGCCGACTGACCTCCGCAACCCAAAGGGTAGACCAGAACCAATCCTAGGATAGGTACAAACGCTAGATGGCGTTCGGGACCAACGGCTTTACGTGCCTTCCGAAGCACGCAATCATCTTTCTTTTCGGATAATCAGGTGATTCAAGCCTGCAATATCCTAACCAGACTGGAAACAACTTTTCACAAAGTATGCTTCCCAGTGGGATTTGAACCCACGACCTCCGGATCACAAGGCCTTGACCACTAGACCACGGAGGCAGTCATTATAAGATTATGTCTTAAAAGCTGGTATTTACGTTTGGTACACAACGACACACAGAGATAATAGGACCAATTCATTTTTTCCTGTGGATTAAGGGAAAAGAATAAATCGGGCAAATGCGAGTCGGACTGGTACATAAAGGGTTCCGTACCTCCGTAGAATGTTTTAAAACGCTGAAAAAACACGTTTCTTGTATGACGACCACGAATACTTTAGAGTGTTTTTGAAAAATCACTGTAGATAAACTACTACAGTTTATTTCTCAAAAAATTAACATAGGAATCTTAAGGCTTTTCTACAGATATCCACAATATTCAAAACACGATTGAGCATTTTGGTCTCGATACCAAAAAATCACATACATACCTCTAAATTTGCCTAAATTTACCTTTAAAAAAGATTTTACTATTTTTATACAATTCTTTTTATATAAAATGTATAATCTAAATTACTAGTTAATTTCGCTAAACAAAAAAGTATAAATACTTATAATACAAAAAAAAATATGCACAAAACAAAGTGAAATATCGTCGAGCACGGGTCCGGGCCTTTGTTCGTTCCCGACGAGTATTTCGCTGTTTGTTTTTTTTTTTATTAGTTTAATTACAGGAATTTTTCAAAAACACGCACTGTATTGCGAGCTGTAAACCCATCTCGCCTTAAGCTACAATAACCACTTACCATAAGGTGGGCCGTATGCCTGTTTGTTAGTTAAGGCCATACATGAATTTTCCGGGGTCCAGCGCTGCCCCCATTTGAAATAAATTATTTGAAAGGAAACGGAGATATCATTTAAAATTTTTTCTTTAGTTAGTTTAAGATTAGCATTTTTGCGAAATACAGCCACTTTTGGCAAAAAAGCTAAGAAAAGCTTAACGTTCTTACTTTAAACTGGAAACAGTAGTTCATAAAATAGTTTGATTGATTATCCAGGGCTTCACAACGACAAAATTTTAAATGATATCTCCATTTTCTTTCAAATGGGAGTACTGGACCCCGGAAAATTCATGTAGCCCCAAGATATAAAGAATTCTTACAAAATTATGCTTCCCTTGGGAACTTAGACTATGTCTTGTGTTTTTTTGTGCAATATTTAAATGGTATCGTATTGTATTGTAAACTACAATTGTACAGGATGAACATGAAAACGTTGACCTAAGTAGCTTTTTGTAAAGACACTGTCATCATTTGAGTACCTACTAAATCCACAGTGTATTTACGAAAGAAAGTACGCAACAAGAGTTAGATTTATTTAAATGTTCGCTGGCAAAATTCGCAAACATTGCAGAGAAATGTATTAGTTGTAAGTAAATAGTTTTTATCTTATATTGTCGCATTGGTGGAAAACTGTTATGACAATGTAAAAGTTTGTTGTAATAAATAAATGAAAATGAAAAATGAAAATGAACTTGTGTAGAAAAATAATTCTTCTTCTCTTCCATGCTAGTCTGGGAGAAAAGGAAAAACATAGAATCTACTAGCTGATTTTCTTTCTGCGCATCGTAAAGTCGATTGAGGGATAGTAAGAAATTATTAATAAATAATATATAATAATAATTAATAAATAAAATATAATATAAAATTAATGACGCGGCTAGCAAAGCAACCCTCACTATTCTGATTCCTTTTTTCCACCTTCTTGCCCATCATCACTCTAAAAGTGGCCTTTGGGTCTTGAGGCTCTAGATTCTGTCTGCCCAGGGCTGCAAGAACCATAGCCTGTCTGCCCCATCAGGGATAAAGACGTGAAAGTGTATAAGTTATTTCCATCTAGACCTAGTCCCTTTCTTTTAGGGGTCCTCCCATGTGTCATCATCATCAGGTCTTTTTTAGTCTCCACTGCAGGAGCACGACCCTCTCAGTACTACTAGAGCCATATATTAGCCAAAACAGTTAGAGAATTTAGCCTACCCTCTCCATGCTGACCAGACGGGTTGGAGAGCTCTCATTGATGTTTATAAGCTTTGTTTAGCTTGTATTTCACCAGTCACCTTCTACGACATCCACGCAAAGACTTCGAGTGGTCTTATTCTACTCTGCCGGGAACCACACCGCTTAGTGTGCCTCCCATGTATGCATATTCCATTTAGCATAATTTGGTGCTATGTCTTCTTTGAGAATCAATTAGGTCTTTTTTCGACCTATCTCAGGCAAGCCACAACCACACGGCTAAGTGTGCCTCCCATGTGTGCATTATCCATTTAGCACAATTTGGTGCTATGTCTTCTTCTATCCCTATCTCAGGCAAGTGTCTGTAATGCATAGGTAGAGATGCAATTCTATACTCTAAATATGTTATGCCACTAGGTTACGCGTAACAACAAACAAGATTAACTTTTCGCGCGTAATTTGGCCCGTGAGTTTATTACTGTAAGTTTGCAAAATATTATTATCTCCTGTTAGCTGTCATTATGTCACCTGAGCCGGGATTTGTTATGTTGGGAGTTAGGAGACTTCTGTACACGGACGGGTAGTTCTGCTAACGTATGAAGTTATAGATTATTGGTATATTTTCGGGTACGACATTTGCCATCATAATTTTGTTATTTTTTTATTTTATATAGCTTTGTTATGATATTTCTTTTAAAAATCCAAACTACTACATTTCTGGTGCAGAAGTAAAACGCAAGTTTTTTTTATTGTGTTGAATAAAGGAAGCCCAGAACCAATCCGCAAGTTTCTAACAAATCAGATACTTTTTCTTTACATGAAAACAAACATTTTCTATAGAATTTGTATGAAATACGAGAGTTTCTTGGAGTCAAATAGTGCTCTTGTTATCTAATTTTCTGCTTTAATAAATATAAAATCACGTTCATAACGGATATGATCAAACTAGTAACATTATTTTGTGACGTTTTCTTCTATTGTTAATACAAAATAATTTATTTTTAAAAATCACAAATCTTCAAGTACGAAAACTGGACAACCCGAATCAGCTGTTCAAACGAATCACCTGTGTGTCCCACATAATAATACCTGTGATCGTGTTTTGTAAACAAAGTTGAAAGAGCTACACATTAAGCGGGGCTCACTAAAAGCGGAGTCGTGTTCGCAAATTGAATCAATTTGCAAATAATCCCGCCATATTGTACGCACCTATCGCCTGTCTGTGGCTACGGAACCCCGTAATTGATCGGTGATTGTGCTTTACCGATTTCTTGCTTTGACAGCTATTGAGGCGAGATAATTTGATTAGGAATAAGTACGCGATTAGGCTAATGAAGAAGGTTATTGTGGTTACAGTTATTTCGTTTATTAAGAAAAATAAACAATGTATAATAATTCTTGTTTACGTCTTAAGGTGAAGTGGTAGCATAAGTGGCGCCCTCATTTGAAATAATTTGTTTAAAACTAAATATGGTGATATTTAAAAATTTTATTGTGGTCACTTTTGGCGATAACCTGTTTTAAAACTAGACGAACTATTGGTAACAATTTCAAAGGTTATTCATAAAATAGTTTGAAGGTCTTTTTAGACATTGATACAAATTAAATTTTTAAATATCACCATATTTAGTTCTAAACAATTCATTTCAAATGAGGGCGCCACTTATGCTACCATTTTACCTTTAAAATTCGCATGCCGTTCTATTGTTTTGGAATGCAGTTACTTGTTACATAAACTTGACAGATGAACATCTGTCACTGTTGAGCTAATACAAACTAGTTAAGATTCGGGAGCGGTTTTATTAAATTAAAATTATTTATTTTGTAAACCTGAAAGATTTTATTTCAATCGTTTACAATATTTTAACTTAACCTAAGACGACAGAGTTTGATGTCGTGCCTATTCTAATCCTTAACTAATAATGCTGGTCTCATGAAGCGAGACCATCGAAAATACACAAAAAAGTCAAATATAAAAACAAGGGCGACGAGGGAATGAGTTATGGCTAGCACTTGTAAGTAAAGACAAAAAAATTAAAAGGTTTGAATAAGTAAGGTGATGACGGCGTGGCGTCTAACTGTAGGAATAAATTATATTATTTATTATGGTATTACTTGCTGATATATAACTAACTTGTAGCTAAGTAGTATATAAATACTTAAATATCATTGAATGTTCCAATAATTTAATGAAGGATATGAAAAAGTTAGACGTATTTATTTGTTATTCAGACTGAATTATATGGTTTCAATATATAATTATACTTACATAATGTTGCCCTATAGTTTTCATCTACAAGCCTAAGTATAAAATAACAGTATATTATTATTACCTAACGATAAAGAAGCCAATCATAAACCTTTGCTTATTGGATTCTCTCTAAACCATTTTTCTCGTGAAATCAGAATACCTTATTATTTACTGTAAAAATTTCCTAGGGCTACCATTGATCTAGTATTTTTTTTATTTGGTTTAACTTTATGCTGTTAATTCTTAGTCAGATAGAAGCAAGAAATAAACATGCACATTGGATATTATTTTTTTTTCAACTATTTTAATTCAAATTTTTGGTGAACATTTACTCTTGTTATTTGTTTATTAAATCTTTATTGACCACAATGGTACAAAAGGTGAACTCAATGCTAATGCAATATGATCTACCAGTCAGCCTTTAGGAAAAACAGAAAGTTACTTAATAATCTGTGTTCTATAAAAAAAAACACATATTGTACTCAAATGTCTGATATGATAGCAATATTTTTCAGCCCTTTGTCAGCCCTATACAGAATTTCTAGACTATTGAACACAAAATTTAGGCAGAGGTTTATATACGATCCAATTAACCCGTTAGGCGCACATGTATAAAAAATTTAATAAAGCTGCGGTTACGATAAAAAGTAAAACATTTTATTAGAAAAGTTGTTAACTTTATCGCAAAGTTATACAATAAACGCATTGGCTGAGTAGGTATTTAAGTTTAGTTCTTTTATTTAGGACCAACCTGGATTTTTCATTTGGGGTATTTTGATAAATATAGAAGTTTTTTTATTTAATTTAGAGTTTTCATTAGGAGTACTTTCAGGTTGCGAATTTTATAAAATAAAATTTAGGTTTTATATTTTATTACACGTGTGTTGGTTAGAATGAAATTTACGTATTTGCATTGGAAATTTATTTGGTAAGTTTTTTTGTTTTGTGTAAGTAGGTACGTAATAAAGGATAAATAGTTTATTTAATTGTCAGCCAAGTTCATCGAATTTAGTATTTATTGTATTGAGTACCAGCTGCCAATAATGTCACTACTTAAAGTTGAAAAAAAACAAAAAACCGGCCAAGTGCGAGTCGGACTCGCGCACCGAGGGTTCCGTACAAACCTGCAAGGTTTAGTATTTGTTATGAATTTCAATTTAATACCTCTACGCGTTTATGAGGAAATGGGTAGTAAGTTTAAAATTATTAAAAAAAAATATATTATGTGATGTAACTAAAAATTTATGGTTTTCGTAATTTTTCCTTTATCTATGCTATAAGACGTTGCTTCGTACCAAATTTCAAGATTCTGAGTTCACGGGAAGCACCCTGTAGGTTTTGATTCCCTTGCAAGTGTCGAAAATTTGCGGCATAAACGGCTGTATCTTTTGATTGCGTTGGTTTAGAAGTTTGATTTTTTCACAGCTTCAAGGGACAGTAGACCTGAGTAATTGATATAAATTTCAGCTTCATACCTCCACGCGTTCCTGAGAAAAAGGGTCTTGACAGACGGACGGACGGACGGACAGACGGACAACAAAGTGATCCTATAAGGGTTCCGTTTTTTCCTTTTGAGGTACGGAACCCTAAAAACAATCGTATTATTTGTGGAATACAAATTAATTTAAAAATGTCATTCGCAGAACATATCGCATAAATTAAAAGAATGTATTTTCAAGTAATAAACCCCCAACAAAGTTCCAACGTCACCTATCTCAAGTTCAGAACTAGCAGTAAGATAGTATAAATGCAAATAAGTTGCTTATCTCCCCGCCAAGATTTAATTTATTCCAGTAAAGTTCGCTTTCACCAGACTTCCTGATTTGCGTGAATCCTGAAGTACATAATGGAGTTTGTAAAGAAAAGTGTAAAGTCACTTTTTATGGTAAAAAGCGTTTGGCTATTAAGGACTTCTTCAGCTAAAATTACACACGAGTTGCTAGTTTTTTCGTCTTGTTTCGTCGTTAGTCGGATTTTCATATAGCTACTCTACACGCTAATGGGTCATCATTGCACAGTTTTTTTGTCCACTGCTGCGTTGGATGGAAAACTCTCACAAAATTTTGTGAATTAAATAGCAATGTACAGTGAATTGGCGCAATGATGGCCCAACGTGTGGAGAAGCCAATTAACACAGCTTTATTCCTGTCATCTAGCGATAACAACTGCTTGACAGCTTTAGGCGCGAGACATAGGTACTTACATAAGCGGTATCGGATGTGAGCGCAGTGCCGGCGTGGCACGGGTGCGGCGCCGCACGTGTTTCATACAAAATGTAAACGGCGGAACGAGGAAACGGCGGCGCACTAGTGGCATCCGCATGATCCGCATTGCATTTTGTCCGTGTCCGCGTCTCGCCAGCACCTCGCCCGCATCTAATGAAGCTTATGTATATCTGGTGCCTAACGTGCTTTTGGAGATCATGAGTTGATGACAGATCTTTCTAGCTTTTCTACATTCTTGTGAACTCGTGACCGATATCTAGTCTAAGTACGTTTGAAGTTTCGTCTAGGGTTTATGGAATTGGCATGTGTAATGTTCAATTAGCCGTGTGGTTCTTGGCATAGCCGTGTGGTGCGGGAGACTTGGAGTGGTTATATTCTAATATAACCACTCCAAGTCTCCCCGTGGATGTCGTAGAAGGTGACTTTGGAAACACAAGCTAAATCAAGCTTTTAAAAATCAGTCGGACCTTTCCAACTCGTTTGGTCAGCGTGAAGAGTGTTGGCCAAGCCCTCTGGCTGCTCTGGCCAAGTATAGCTCCGGTAGTACAGAGAGGGTCGTGCTCCTACAATGGAGGCACAAAAAGACCTGATGATGATGAATGCTCATTTGATAAAAAAGATTGCTTTTGCGTACACTTAAATATTTACAAGGAGATGCTTTAATTAATGGAAGCAGACATTCCTGGACTTAATTTCCCGAAAGATCCCGTAAAATCTGCAAATAAATTCCTTTTGCAAATTAACAAAGAAAATCGGCATCGATAACGATACACATCAAAAGTGAAGGTTTTCCTCATCGTAGATACAAAGGAAAAGATTCAGAGTTCTACGTATGTTATCTATTTTGGATGATTTCTTTTTTTTAAGATAAGATATGAGTTAGATACCCTGTGTGCTGTTTTTATAAATTCATCAAATGAAAGTAAACACTTTCATTTGATAAACTAGGAAAATACGGAAGCGATGCCTAACACTACCTTAACATCTTTTTTTCTGAAAAGTTTCAAAATAAAATATCCCTAATACTAACTAATAATGACAAAAATATAATGTTACGACAAATATAGCGTATATTTTCAGTATACAGCCTTTGTCCTACGTTCATCAACAAAAACCAAGTTTCCATGAAACAAAATTGACGTAAAAAGAAAAAGAAGCACGTGTGTGGTCGATTCCTAGTTCAGTGGAGCCAAAGGGAATAAAAAAGTTGGCGGTCGAAGATCGGGCGCCAATAAATAAAAGGACAGACACCCTGACTGCAATACATAAATTGGGAGGACTTTTGACAGGCCGGATAAAGGGAGAGGGCGCTTTATCACGGTTATAATCGGTTTGGGGCACTGTCCTGCCCTGTTTGAGATTGCTTGTTGCATGTTTTGGGGAAAAATGTTGAGATGACCAACGTGTTATAATCGATTGGGTCTTTACGGGTACCACTTTGAACTTTCATATTTCAAGATTTTTTGAAAAATACTTGTTTATGTAAAGGTTATGAAAACTGACTACTACTCCTTGCTTTAAACCTTTCTCGCTCATATTTTAGCACTTACGCATTTCGGAGACCAGGGCTTGCATTTCGTGTCATTCCTCTCCCCAAAGCTTTAAATATCTGAAACGAACGACTAACGAATAACAATTAACGTTTTCTATTTCAATTTAAAAAAGTAACTATTTCATTTGTAACACAATACTAATTGCCAAAGCTTTCAGTACTCTACCGCCGCTCTAAAAGTTCAAACTGCACAAAGCAAAAGCATCAAATTCGACTAAGCTTTTAACGTTAACTCGTAAAAAAGTGGTAGGCCATGTCATTTAGGAGACAGGACGCAATCAAAATGCGATATGGCGGAATTTTTTAAATTTGGAACAGAGCCGTACACTGCGGGACCATAACAATGGATCAGTTGTTGTGCATTTCCGCACAGTGCGTGCATTGCAGTTGTTGCATTTTTGTTTGATACACAAAACATGTTAGGCGAGTTTGGACAGGCTGTCGGGCAAAATTAAAATGTTGCCATTTTACTGCAATACTAGTTTCTGGTCACATGTTTCATGGATATTTTTGATACGATATTGGCGTTTTAGAATCAGGCTTTAGGCCAGTGGCAGGTTAATATTACCAATTCTTGTTTACCCCTAGAGGATTGAGGCCTGGTGGCAGCCGGTTGTACAATTTTTCAAACAACTGCATTGCCAAGATAGGTTTTCAGGCTTTACTTATTTTTGCTTGCCTTTAGAAGTAAAAATGATGTAACTATTTCATTTGGAACATAATAATTGCTAGAGCTTTCAGTACTCGACCGCAGTTGCCCTAAAAGTTTAAACTACACAAAGCAAAAGCATCAAATTCGAATAAGCTTTTAACGTTAACTCGTAAAAAAGTGGTAGGCCATGTCGTTTAGCAGACAGGACGCAATCAAAATGCGATACGGCGAAATTTTTAAATTTGAAACAGAGCCATACACTGCGGGACTATAACAATGGAGCAGTTGCTGAGCATTTTCGCGCAGTGCATGCATCGCAGTTGATGCATTTTTGTTTGATACACAAAACATGTTAGGCGAGTTTGGACAGGCTGTCGGGTGAAATTAAATCGTAGATATTTTAGTACAAGGTTTCTGGGTTCAGATTTCATAGATATTTTTGTTAGAATATTGGCGTTTTAGAAGCTACAAGGAAAAGGGCGTCTAAGTAGTTTCGTTCAACCATAATTGTTTCATAAGTGACAAAGACGTGACAAGTAGTCTGTACACCCGATTGCTAAAGACTGGTAATCACGGTTTTTTTGACAAAGTGATATTAGCAAATTAATAAGACAGGACCAACAAAATATAATGAAACTATTTCAAGGGTGGATTAGTCCATGATACTGAACAACTTTCCCTAAGAAACATATGTATCAAAATATGAAAAATAAATTTGTTGAAAAATTTATTCAGTCAGCTGGTTCTAGTGTGTATATAGCTTAAAGTAGTTTCAGTATACATATATTGTTAGATGTTATATCATCATCATCATCATCATCATCATCAGGTCTTACTAGTCTCCACTGCTGGAGCACGATCCTCTCTGACCAGAGCTATACTTTGCTAGAGAGCCAGAGGATTTGGGCTACACTCTCCACGCTGGTCATTCATGTTTATAAGCTTTGTTTAGCTTGTGTTTCCTATGTTGCCTCCTACGACAACCACAGGATGACTTGGAGTGGTCCTATTCTACTCTGTCTCAAATATTTACCATCTGGGCCATGTGGTTCCCCCACATGGCCCAGATGTTATATATTTGAAACAAATTTCAGTAAGCAGAATACAGTAATTGCTATTGTTTATCGAAAAAATGAAGCATCCCGGAAAAATTGTAGAGCACATTTTCAGTGATAGTTTGTTTTGCGGAAAAGAAAAATGTCACCATAATTTAAAGAAAACAGAGGAGCATCCTTGTTTAGAATAAAGGCAGTGTAACATACTGCAGTTTCAACTATCGTAATAAAGGGGTTCATCTCGTCCGGGCCATTTTGAAAACTTGTTATAGCCGCCTAGAGTGTTTGCTTATTTAATTTCTTATAGTGGAATGCGGACCAAGAAGAGACAAAAGAATGCATAGAGGCAGTTTTGCTATAAAAATAATTATATATTGCTAGCACATATCATTATTTCACATCGCCTATTAACCTGATTCGCATTTTCGCCCATTCTCTCGATTGGCTTTTACGATCTGCGCGTTTATTTATTTTATCCCGCGTCAACTTGTGAACGGATGCCGCTAGGAGGGACTGGTCAGCTTGGCTCCGTTTTCTTAAGACTACTCAGTGTTACTTATTTCTGTAAATTGGATCTGGCACTCGTTCACAACCTTTACATGTTATATTGTATCCTTGTAAACTGACAAAGCCCCTCTGGCACGTAGGCGTCCAACACTGTGCAAATGAGTTTCTTTCGGCGTTTCTTCTTAGCAGTGGTCGTTGCGAAACGCTAGGTTATCGGTAGCTTTAAAAAATAATATTTATTATAAAAAAACTTTACACGTAATATACACTAAAATTATTGACGTGTAAAAGTGCCTGCGAAGGCCTTATTACTAAATAAATATTTGATTATTTGATTCCCAGACCAGCATGAAAGATATTGACTAATGAATGATTATAAAAGTAAACATTTAATTAGATAATCATAAACACAATTCCAGTAATAACTATTACATCTCATACAGCTATATCATTCATTACGGACAAAAATTACGATCTTATCTATCCCATTTTGTCCCTGCTCAATAATTAACAAGCTGCCATTAGCCTGATTACGTACATAAATAACGTTTATAACAAAGACCACACAATTGCACATTTTTTCAACATGGAAACTACGGCATGTAAAATAAAAGCGACCACAGACACTCGTTTTCCTGATTCAATTTCTGGATTCCATTCCAAACGCAATGCAAACAAAACAATTGTATACATTTGACTATAATACTTGGAAATGAATTCAGACATCGTGTACACATGCAACGAATTATTAAAAACCATTGAAAGCAGAAAGGAGAGGCCTTTGCCTAGCAGTGGGACAGCAAAATAAGCTAATAAAAAATATTAGTTGGTCAAACACAGCACAATAGGATAACTCTAAAAGCGGCACTTAAGACGTACGTAACTGCGTATCCGCGATTCAGTGTTCAAGCAACATTGAGCGTTAATACATGATGATAAAGTCTTATTTGGTTTGAAATAGAAATAGGACGTCACTATCGGACGACTTTCGTATTATTTCATGGAGTAACCCCCCCGCTTCGCTCAACTTTGATGGAACAACAGCCTTAAGTGCGAGGGAAAAAATAAAAATAAATTGGAAAAACGCATTTTATTAAGTGCTTCCCTACACTGCAAGGCCATCAAAGGGGATCATAACGCCTACTGAGACAGCGAGTGACTGGGGGTAACAGCTCAGATATTTATTACAAAGATTAATGATACGAGCCTTTGCGAAAAGCATAAACGTAATACATAAACAGCGTGGGGTGTGGTCTCTGTGTGCGCGGTTGGTAACTTAATCTTTTGACGTGACAACGTCTTATAAATTGGTTAGCCGGGTGACACTTCAAGAAACTGCGTTACGCTCCGCTCACGTTATGCGCTCACAATGAGAGCGAGTGAGAGGCACGCGTGCCTTTCACTTTTTATGTCTGTCTCTCTCGCTCTTAGGCGGGCTAACCATGCCCGAGTGGAAGTCAAGTTTGGAGTGAAGTGGAGTGAAGTCGTTGTCACGTAAAACTTTCGCCCGTATACCGACTTTACAGGCAACCAATTTTTTTAAACAACTAAATAGGCAAAGTCCTTGTGATCGTTAGAGATTACCGATTGGTAGATCTCAATTATTATATAATATTATAGCACATACAGGTTGTAATTGTATAGTTGAGACATACTTGAAGGAGTGATAGATAACACTCGTCCATGTGAATAACTTCTTGTGTGACCAATGCTGGTTGGCTAAAGCGATGATACTCGTACATTGCATTTTGTTACGTTCAAGCGTTACGAGCACGTTAGATTTGAGTACTGATTTTTTTTTCAATATTGTAGGTAGGTAGCTAATTCGTCTTCTCGAGCCAATGAAGCCTTAGAACAAATATTTGCATTTTTCATATAACTATTGATTTAATCCGGTTTACAAAATCTTGATATTGTACCACCAATAAATCGTTGTAAGATAGACTTATGCGTTTTTCTTTTCTTACATACCTAAGGTAGATTAAACCGCGGTCGTAACAAGCCTAATTTAAAATTAAAATTTGATACCGGATATAAATATTTCATATTATTTTATAGGCCTATTTTCGCTAAAATTGCGACCCCAACTTACCGTAAAGGTACGGGAAAATCACAGCTGCGCCGTAAAGTATTGCGAATCAAATCGAAGCGTCCATAAATGCGAAAATGAGACGCGTTGTAAAACGCAAATGTTCCCAGAGACAGAAGTGCTCCAATTTGTAGAGGAATTTATTCGTATGTGTTTTTTTTATACAACTAGGCGTGATTGTGTGTATGTATAACAATGATTTTCCTGGCAGATTTTTGCACGGTTGAATCGTCTTGTCAATAGGCGAAGCAGCTAGTAACTCATCAACCCACCCATAACTATAGCTTTTAGTTGTACATACTGTAATAGTGATGTGGACTGGGTCCAAAAAATATTGTTTTCTTTGGCCCGTCAGTTAGATTTTCCAAAAATAATAGACCCATATTTTTCGGTTTATCAAAGTAGTGAAAATTCACAAAGATACAGTGCATTGAAGTTTCCGAGGGCGATGACGAATCTTCTAGATCATGACGTCATACGTTCGTCATTATTTGCTAATTAGAGAAAATAAACATGTAATTATTAAAAAAACAGAAAACTCGACTGCCAACATATAAATTGTATATATTTTTGTAATCCTTGTATAATCCTTTAAGGCGAAGAGAAAAAAGCAAATGGCCTTGAAGTGTGAAATAAATTGTTCACTCGTAAATATAGTGATAATTTCCATATTTCTCTTCGTCATGCACTAGATAGCCCTTTAATTTTTTTTATGAACTGCCGTTGATACTATTATTGGTGATCCGCCTAGCTTTAAAACTTGCCGTGGCCACTTTTGGCGGAGGCAAGTTTTAAAGCTAGACGGACGGTGGTTCATAAAATAATTTAAAGGGCTATCTAGTGCATGACGAAGAGCAATATGGAAATTATCTCCATATTTACGAGTTAACAATTTATTTCAAATGAGGGCGCCACTTTAAGGCCATTTGCCTATACCTTCACCTTAATTTGATACTCCACTCGATAGTTTTTAATTGAAAAAAAAATTGCGTAAACACTTATTTGGCGCGAAAATCCGCCATTTTGGATTATTTAAGTTTAATAAATACCCAGTGTCGCTGTCAGAGTTTAACGACACCGCTCACGCTAAAATCCATCAAGCCGTTTAGGCTGTAGAGCGTGCCAAAGAAATTTACACATAAAAATACATACATACAAACATACACTCGAAAAATATAACCCTCCTTCTGTCACAGTCGGGTAAAAATACGTATGCAATATTTTTTACTAATCTACCTGATGAGCCAAAAATATTTTTAGCACACATCCGTATTGGTGGCAAACCGTTGTATTTAGTTTTAGAATAAATAAAGAAACCATATCCCTTCTAATGCTCTAAACGTGGCCTTTGAGTTTTACGGCCCTGGGCTTTGTCTGCCTTGTTATGTATAAAAGACGTGATAGTGATTTTTATCTGTTTCTTCGCTCGTTCAATCATTTACATAACTGGAACGAGCGTAACAGTAAAATACCAATTTTTTATTTCATTTAAACTAAGTTATTTTTTAATTTTTACATCATTTTCGTATTTTAAATTATTATTTTACATTACTCTCTTCATCGCACCACCTTTTATTATTCAGCATAATTCCTGTCACCCAAAGGTAGAATGTTAGCCTTGGCTACACTGTACATATTTTTGAATATTATTTATCGTTTTTGGTGCAATAAAGTCTTACTTACTTTTAGTTCAGACACAAAACCTTTACATACACACTTGTACTCCTGTTCACTACACTCGTATATCCACTGCGGTGTCCAGGAAATGAATCGCCCAATTTTCCGCGTTTTCCGCCATTAACAACATCCGCGCTGATGTCCGCAAATAATGGCCGCCCCTATAGCTGTCTGTTTGCGAAAAAAGATTCCGCTGTTTGAGTTAGTGCTGCCAGTATCGGTTTAATCTTATCTTCACTGGAGTTTGGAACGAAAAAAACGTTAACAGTTTACAATGGAAGTGAATTAGAACGATATCATAAGGCAATGTAATCCGCTACTTTGATTCATAGTTGCTGTTAATCATAGAAAAAACCGGTCAAGTGCTAGTCGGACTTGTACATGCAGGCTTCTGTACCTCCGTACAATGTTTTAAAACGCTGAAAAAACACGTTTCTTAGATGATGACCTTTTAATATTAAATTATTTTCATGGGAAGACCGAATTATATCATTTTACCAGGAATATGACAAACTTTACTTGACTTTTCATACATACTTAAATAAAATTTAAGCATGGTAGTGCTCCTGCAAACTCGAACAAGAGGCACGACCGTACCCTCTCTAAAAATATAAAATAAATAAGTCACTCATATTTTATCTCTGAATGGTGATGGGTTCACTTTGCCTTATGTGGAGGATGCTTTAGCCGAATGGCAGGCCCGAGGCCTAACTCAGAGTCTTCCAGACCAACCACAAATGCAGCGTAAGTGGGACGACATTCTTGCCAAGACCGTGGTTGACGATTTAATAAGTAGCAGTACAGGCGTCGACTTGGCACGTATCAAAGCGTCAATAACTTCCGAGTCAGGTGCTTGGTTACATGCGTTGCCATCACCTCAGCTCGGAACACTCCTAGATGATAAATAAATAAATAAATAAATATTATATAGGGACAAATCACACTGATTAAGCTAGCCCCAAAGTAAGTTTTAAACTTGTGTTATAGGATACTAACTCAACGATACCATATGATGACTCGTTACGAATAGCTGTAGCACTTAGGATAGGTTGTAACGTCTGTGAGCAGCATCAATGTGTCTGTGGGGCGCTCGTTGATGTAAAAGGCCATCATGGCTTGAGCTGCTTGAGATGCGCGGGCAGGTACCCTAGGCACTATGCACTAAACGAAATAATTCGAAGAGCGATGGTTAGTGCAAACATCCCTTCTGTATTAGAGCCTCCGGGATTGAGTCGCACAGATGGCAGGCGTCCCGATGGTTTGACCCTAGTACCTTGGAGTAGGGGTAGGTCTTTACTTTGGGATGCCACGTGCGTTTGTACGTTTGCTCCTTCACATCTCAAGGATACGATCAAAATGGCTGGATCGGCGGCAAAGAGTGCAGCAAAGCAAAAGCACAGTAAATACTCTAGTTTGAAACCAGCTTATATTTTTGTACCGGTAGCCTTTGAAACCACAGGTACCTGGGGAAAGGAAGCAAGGGCTTTTATCAGAGAATTGGGCCGACGTATCTGTGATCGCACTAACGACAACCGTTCTGTATCTTTTCTGGCTCAAAGACTTTCCATAGCTATTCAGCGTGGAAATGCAGCAAGCGTTATGGGAACCTTCGGGCCGGGAACGATGCGGAGCGGTCTCTTAGATTAAGAATTTTGACGAAGCATGTTGCGGATATTTTTCTATTTACCTTTTGACGAAGCATGTTGCGGATATTTTTCTGTTTACCTTTTGACGAAGCATGTTGCGGATATTTTTCTGTTTACTTTTTGACGAAGCATGTTGCGGATATTTTTCTGTTTACCTTTTGACGAAGCATGTTGCGGATATTTTATTACATTATTCAATAATACTAATAAATTAAAAGAAATTTGTCTGAATTTAAAAAAATAATAATAATAATAATAAAATTATAGTAAATAAATAAGAAATACACCAATTCCAGTACCTCACATTTCGAACTTTTTTCTTTTTCTGCTTTAAGGTTGCTGATTGAACAGCCTTCGATTTCTCGATTGAAGTTCAAATTGTGAATGAAAATGAAATTAGATACAGATACATTATCACGTCTTTATTCCTAACGGGGCGGACAGAGCATTTTAGATTTTGCAGCTTTAAAATTTATTAGCATTATAATATTTTACTAGCTTTATAATTTGTAGAAGACATAAACCACCAGAAACAGTTTGCGAGACAGTTAATTTTAATTACTTATGTGCTAGCTTAGAATTAAATTTTCATATGATAACTTGAATACCTATTTCTCGTTGTCATAGACGTCTAGACAGTACCTATTATTACATTTTATTTCGCTATTTCACCTTCACAACGAAGCTAAAGCATAAATATATTTTTACGTTTTATTATATATTTTTGAGTTTTTGTTGCGAGAATTTTATTATATATATAAACCGTCTTACAACCTATTTACTTATATGCGTAAGCACAAGTAGTTTAGCTGAATAGTCTTGAAAATAAATAGGTGACTACATAGTTCATTGCCTATATATACCAATAACTTCACAAACTTTGATACATCAGTAGGTACTTACATAGGTTAATTATTATTATAAAATTTACAGTTACGACTAAATCATAATTCTAACATAACTATTATTACGTAGTATATTATTACTCTGTGCTATTATGGATGCATGAAGAAAGTTAGGGCCTTTTTTTGACACCAAAATCTAATTTGAATTTAAGAAATACGTATGTACTTACTTATTTATTTTTACCTATCAACTTTATTCTTGTTTGTTACAGGTAAACAACTTCAACATTTCAACCAACGGGATCACCTTGAATATATACGGTATTGTTTGAGAAAACGAGCTACGAGTATTAATCACAAAGTCGATCAAGCTTCAGCAATAAGTACTTAATTTTATCTCCGCTCATAAAGATTATTGACCACCAATCAAAAGCGAGGCAATCTTCAAGTGCGAGTAAAACTCGCGTGAAGAGGGTTCCGTAATTCCAATAAGTGTTCCTAAAATCTATAGGTATGTTAAAAACTATTCTCTTAAATAACTTTAAAAGTACCAATCAAAAAAATTATAGGTATGAGTATATTTAAAATTCTCATAAAAAGCTCTTTCATTTGATATGTCACACGATGTAGTTCACAAACCTTTGTTTTTAATGTTTAATTTACCCCCTATAAGTGGCAGTACGTTCATCTTTGGGTCATTGACTTACATATCTGTACCAAATTGAAACTCAATCGGTCCAGTAGTTTCGTAGCAAATTGGCTGTGACAAACGGATAGGGTTCCGTTTTTAACTTTTGAGGTACGCAACCCTAAAACAAGTCAAAAGTTTTTTTTTTATTTAATCTATACTAATATTATAAAGCGGAAGAGTTTGTTTGTTTGTTTGTTTGAACGCGCTAATCTCAGGAACTAATGGTCCGATTTGAAAAATTCTTTTTTTGTTGGGTAGTCCATTTATAGAGGAAGGCTTTAGGCTATATAACATTCCGACAACCACGCGAACGAAGTCGCGGGCACAGCTAGTTTATAATATAGGGCTAATAGTCAATGCAGCTAAGTCTCGATTATAATATGAAGGTACTTTATTTTTAGCTTTTTTCTATGTATTTCCCAAATTGAACTTGATTTGACAAAGACATCATTCATAATGTGCAAATACTAGACGAAAGTAAAACAAAATAGAATTTCAAAGCAGACAACGTGTGGTAAAGTGAGGCTATCTCTTTGATTTTCCGCCAGCCTGCCCACGATTATTGATTCTGATTCGGATGCTCTTTCCGTTTTAATCGGGGGGTTTATGATTTTGTGGGTAGGGATGATGTGCTAAGGAAATTAAGTCTCTGTTGTGTTCTTCATAAGGATATCAAGGTTATGTTTGAAACAAGTTTAGAATGTTTAGGAATATATCTGTTTATTACCATTCACTTATTTATAATGTACTAAGGTTCTTTCTTTAAGGCTGCGCCTGATGCTGATAATCTAAATTTTGCTCTTTCATGCACACAAATTTACTCTAGCTGAACCGAGACAGCAAGACATGCGGGGAGGGAAGATTGCGGCGGGTCAATGACGCTGGTTGCCTTTCTGAATTCGTAGGTGCTTTGGAGGCAACTTCCCAATTTTTTTCTATTGAGAAAATTTTAAGCAATCGTGTTTTTGAAACATAATGATTAGAGTTAGTCCTGAACATTGCTATGTTTTTATTTCAAAGTGAGGATTTCGTTAATATTATTAATATTTAAGATCGCTCTAAGTACTATCAGGGTCATACGCGCTCTTAATATTTTTATTTTTCTAAACGCAAAACTAACTTCGCTAGAAAAAAAACGGCCAAATGTAAGTCGGACTCGCCCATGAAGAGTTCCGTAGCAGCAAAAACATAATATAAAAGTTCTAAAAGTAAATTGCGGTTTACGATTTATGACGTTTTAAAAAAAACTACTTACTAGATCTCGTTCAAACCAATTTTTGGTGAAAGTTTGCGTGGTAATGTACATCATATATTTTTTTTTAGTTTTATCATTCTCTTATTTTAGAAGTTACAGGAGGGGGGACACACATTTTACCAATTTGGAAGTGTCTCTCGCGCAAATTATTCAGTTTAGAAAAAAAAATATATTAGACCTCAACATCATTTTTGAAGACCTATCCATAGATACTCACACGTAGGGGTACGATAAAAAAACATTTTGAGTTTCAGTTCTAAGTATGGGGAAATTTTTGTGTGAAAATCTTAATGCGGTTCACAGAATACATCTACTTACCAAGTTTCAACAGTATAGTTCTTATAGTTTCGGAAAACAGTGGCTGTGACATACGGACGGACAGACAGACATGACGAATCCATAAGGATATCGTTTTTTGCCATTTGGCTACGGAACCCTAAAAATCAATCAAATTACCTCTACAGTGTCCATTTTATATTTTTAAACAAGTATGGTAGTAGTATAGTTAACCATTTATTAAAGGAGAGTAAACATCAACGTGACTGAAAACAAGACAAGAATTTGTGATTGTTTTTGTTTTTCGCGTGTGTAAGTGACCACTGCTGTCAGATTTTTCAAGCCGGATGGCATCTGACATAGCTTGACGACTGCCATGCAATGATGACAGCCGGACTAACGGCTTTTCGTGCCTTCCGAAGCACGGAGGAACTCGAGCATGTTTTATGCCACTGTTAGTCACCTATCCAAGTTCAGACCACGCCCGGTAAGCGCTAGTACGAGTACGCTATGCTAAAACAAAAATTTTGGACAAGCATTGCAATCAAATTCTGAGGAACTCAGAAGCCCGGTGGGAACCGGGCCTCTAAGCTGCTTAGAATTTATAATAAAAAGTACATACAAAATACAAGTTCTGTCGTAGTAAAAAACATGTGAACTCAAATTGAAACCTTTTATACTTTAATCAAAAAAAACATGTTAAAATAATTCGTAGTAAAAAAAAACTGGCGTGGATAAAAAGCTTCCAATTGAACTCATTTAAAGCCTTTTATCCTCTTATCAAAAAATATGTTATTAAAAATCACTTTTCCGTTTACAGTTCCATTTATCCCTCGAACCAAACATCAGTTCTCTACAAAAGCAGAGTAAACCAATGAAAAAACATTTTCCTTTACATCCACTCAATATTCATCTGTAACGCTTCGCAGAATTAAAGCCTATCAAATTTTTTACGAGATATCCTCTATTTATGGGACCACTTACTTCTTTTAATATTTTATGAGAGGTCTTTAATATTCAGTACTTTTACTATCAAAAGGTTAACTTTTTACGTAGAAGGTAAAGGGTTTTTCAATTATATTACCGATCAAACAATATTCGAGTAACCCGATATTACTGAATCGAACCATATTGCTTAAACCGTTTTATTTTATACAATACCAGCGGCCCCAAGCTTTGCAAGTGTATGTAAATTTTACCTTTCTCTTGATTTCATCGGCTGGTAATGTTAACAATTAAAATTGGCCCAGTAGTTTTTGAGTTTCTCAAACAATATATGACAATACATGTCGATGTCCAATGGGGCATAAAGTCTTTCGAATGGCGACCACCTCATTAGCAAGCGAAGCGTTTGACAACCACCCACAAGGTGGTCAGACGATCTGACCGAGGTTGCTGGAAAGCGCTGGACGCAGGCCGCTCTAGATCGGTCATTTTAGAAATGTCCAGAAACAAATAAAAGCGATGAGGGATTCTAATATGCCCTATTCTATAATAGGAATGTAAATAGGTTACATATAACATGCATATAGCCTTAATATTCAACACGCCATCCTACTTCTATCCTTGACAGAAATATGAAATATCATATTATATGTTCTGCGAATAAAGATTTTAATAGAAAAATGATATTTGTTTCTTCGCTGAAATTCCATTTGCCTGGCGACATGTGACAGTGGAAGTGACAAAAACAACTCGAAACCCACGTCTAGTGATATCGGTTCGGTACACACGAACGCTTTGGTTAGGCTGGGTATTCATGTGGTTTGAAACTGAAAGCAAATTAGCTTTTCTAGATGAAAAAACCCTATATCTCATTCTTGTCACGTGTGTGGGCCAATAACACTTTTGAAGGAAGGTTTTTTTTAAAATTATCTTATAACAGATGGAGTATGAATTCTCTTTCATTTGTCTTTCTCTACCACCAGTTCTTTTACTTCGCTGTACGACACGACGTTCACCTTCTCCTTTATCTGTCTTATGTCTCGGTCTTCCTGGTCCTCCTTTCCCTTTTATCTTTCCTTCAATGATGGTCTTTATGAAATCGTCGTTTCGTAGCAGATGACCTAACATAGCTCTTAAATATAGATAGATAAAACAGATGAAAGGCATGATAGAATTGATCGTTAAACGTGATCCAGGGAACGGGTGATAGGTAAAGTCAGCGATGTGATGCGATGCATCTATTATTACTGCCAGTATCGCAAAGTCCTAGGTAAAAAAATTTCGGTTATCTACTAGAGAGCGCTCTGACATAAAGCAATTATTACCAGTAGTAGAGACAGTCGTTAAGAGTCTCCTTACCCTAGACAGAATCAGACTTTTCCATACAAAAGTAACGTAGTAGTCTGGACTACTACTTTTATTTTGAAATGACATGTCAGATTTAGGCAAAAAAAAAAAATTTCAATGAAATTGAATATATTCAGAAATTCAACTAGTTTTCACAGTCAAAATATGAGCTTGGAAAATAATAGATATAGTGTATCATGTCATATTTGACCATCAGTATCTATGGACAACTTCTACACCCTTTTATTTTCTTTTCTTTATCTTTCAAGTTAAGATTTTGATTAAAATACTGCCGGAATCTCTACGTTTGTAAGGAAAAGTCTAGGGTATCGGACTTTTCAGCTTTATTAGATGCCTTGCAGCAGCTTGAAAACTCTAACTTAAGTATTGATCACCGACAGATTCGAATATGAGTCACATACAATACCTATGCTCGAATTACAAACAAGGATCAAAAGTATCACTATGAAACGCCAAATCCTGTTCTACGAATAGCCATTTTGATATCCCATAAAATAAAACTGGTGGAACGAAAAAAACACATTAAACCTGTCCGTACAATGGATGTTATGAAGCATGTCTCTTAATTTCCTTATAGGGTGAAATGTCATAAACTGGATATGGCTTTATATGTAGGCCACGGGCGTATATAGAGAGAAAGGGGGTTTTGGAACATTAAGTATATACTGTTTTCTTCAAAAATGTTGTGATAATTTTGTTGTAGTTTTTAATAGCTAGAATATTATAAGTCCTCTACACGGTGGGATATCATTGCAGATTATAATTTGAAATTTAATTCATAACATTATTAAAATGATTTTATATGTAATTAATTTCCATTGTTATTTTATTTTTTCTTTGTATGCATATTCTAACGTGTAAAAAAATTTATGAATAAATATGATTATGATTATGATTTTTTTGCTGCGTTTAATGGAAAACTCTCAAAAGCTGTTGTGAGTTGAACAGCAATATACAGTGAATTGGCGCCCAACTGTGGACGAGCCATGTAGAATAGGTAACAGAAGCGTAGAATGTCCAGCAATCAGATGGTTTGATGATATAAATTTGGTAAACGAATTAAATAAATCATGAATAATAATACAGTGAAGTCGCTGGTCGCTGGATGAGAGCAGCACAGGACAGAGATGGGTGGTGTCAATGAAGAGACGCCTATGCTTAGCAATGGGCGAAAGAAGAGCTGAGATAATTAGAGATACAGTATAGTTAGTAATGATTACTCATGGTTAAGAACGTGGGTGTAGTGTAGGTGTAAGGCGTTCATTAGGCTACAGCATAGTACCATATAATATTTCAAATTGAAAGACCTTAATAAATATTTTTACATATTACATAATGATAGAGTTGTGGCAAATTTACACATACTTTTTTCCGTGACGAATTTACTTTGTGGCAAATGTACAACAACCCAATTAACATAAATATAAAATGATAAGTAAATATAATTACTTTATTTGAAAATTTAAACAACATTAATTTTGTTAAAACCAACTTGGCAGAATTCCGAATTGTTCATGAATATACTCTACCAAGATAAAGCAATATCTACGCCCATAATACTCGTATGTGTACAGTTTTGATACTGATTTTACTATTGAATAGACCATTTAGCTGCAGGATTTTATAGCTGCCTTCGTTCAATTTTTTTTGGGTTATGCCTTTTATGCTGGTAGTGCAGTTTTCTCTCATGTTGTTAAGAAAATTATGGTTGGAATGAATTTTCAAGACATAAACTCTCACTGAGTCAAGATATGGCGACCTTCTGGGTAAGCTTAGAAGGATGTCACAATAGAGGCAGACCAAGAACCAGATGGTGAGATAACTTTGACAAATTCTTTCGTAAATAGCAGGAAGTAGTGGCCGATAGAGACAAGTGAAAGAATAGAGGGGAGGCCTTTGCCCAGTTGTGGGACATAGCACCACCGGATAATACAAAAATAGTCATAAATACATATATTTTTTTTTAACAAACAAAATTTCTTTATTTTTCTCCACAATCTACATACTTATAAAGACAAAGATAGCACAAATTAGTCTAAGATTGTGAGAGACAGGTGTGTCTGAACTAAGCAGAGTCTGTATCTCAGTACACCAGCCACCCCCCCCTAGGATAATTGTCTTTTTCCATTACGGATTCTAGAGACGCAATACCCTGTATGTATAATATACCGTCAACGGTTTCCTTGATAGACTTGTCTTTGTAGTCAAGATAAAAAATTCTAATTTAACGTAAAATCGCATTTTCTATCCTTATAAAAGGTAAGTAAATCTCCTTCCCTTGTTTCCACTTAGTTTCTTCATTTTGTCCTGTTGTTTACTTTGTGTAAGTTGTATGTATTTAAGTATGAGGTATATGTTTGTATATTATAATGATTGTATATAAGTATGTTTATTATAGGGACTACCCCGTACCTACCTAATTTGAGCGAGGTTTCCTGGAAGAAATTGCTTAGCGATCAGGCCGCCTTTTGCGCATTTCTTAGTTTTTAAGATAATTATGTCCTGTATTTTTATTTTGTGCAATAAAAGATAATGATGAATATACAATAGTATATTATATTCATCATTATCATCATCAACAGCTTTCAGGTACCCACTGCTGGGCATAAGCCTCCTTTTGTCTGCGCCATCTTGCTCTGTCATTGGCCATCGCAATCCAGTTTCTCCCAGCAACTTGCCTGATGTCATCAAACCACCTAGCCACCTATTGCATATTATGGGCATGTATTTTCTTTTCTTCTTTTTCATCTAAGCGCGTTCTCAGTTGCAACCTTAGGAGCCCGGTGCGCTTTTCCGCTTTTTTTCTCGCCCAAGAATGCCAGAGACTTTGCGAAGTGGATAAGAAATAGCCGAAACAGTTTAAATGATTTAGCTATAGTTTTACGACCGGCATCCTGCCTGACGTCAACTCTTTTTGGGAATGCATTTGTGCGAGAAGTTTTACAACCGGCCGCCGCCCGACGTTAACCCCCCTTAGGAATGCAATTGTAGGAAGAGATGGAGTTGTCCTATTCTAAACCGGAAGCCACACGGCATACATTGGGCATGTATTTTTTTAGGTTAATAGATTGATTCAATAAGATTTAATCAGTTAATAAAAAAGTTAAGATAAACTAAGATTGTGAATAATAAACAAAGAATGAAAAAAAATTAAAGTGTAAGGTTACACTTTAATTTTCCAATTCTTATTTCATGTTAAAATCGTCCTCGTCCCCGAAGCATTTTAATAAATCTGTGGTCTTCGTTGTAATCAGCAGTAATCTGAGCCATAGCCCTTTGATAACTTCAGAAGCGCTTCTTACAATGAAATCGTCATTTCAAATTGAGAATGGTTTTTTGCTCGCCCCAAGAATACGGGATGAGTGGGGTGGGAGGCGTATAACAAGAATGTAGAGATTTCTGTAATTGGGAGAGATAACTCTTAATTGTTGGCATATTGTCGTCTATAAATGTAGGTACTCTTTTTCAAGAGGCTTACATGACCTGAAAATGCATACACACATTGCAACCGTTTGTCTCGGTCATATTTTTTCATTACAGTAAGGAAGAGAGAGAGGCGTCCGTATATACGTATAGCATCAGGCCTCGGCCGGTACAATAGACGAACGGGCGATGCGCGCGTGAACGTACGTTTTATGCTCGCAATAATATTTAAGCTATTTTCTAGCAATATAAACATTTTATTTAAAAATATAAATTCGTTAGTATGTTATCTTGATAAATAAAAGCCTTCTGGGATAAGTCTTCCTTTTGTAACATTGTGTTTCGTACTGCTGAACTGGTGTAATTGCTGTGTAATGTTACAATAAAGATTTTTAAATAAATAAATAAAAGCCAGAAATGTAAGTAAATATGTAAAATTCAAAGTGAAATTCGAACTTTGTAAATAACTGTCGTGCTAATTGGTCGGAATCAAATCGGTAGAAGTGATTCCGGAGCCGCCGGTGTGCGAACTTTCCGGCTCCGAAGTTCGCCCAACTGGGCGAGCTTTTTCGATTTTTTTGTTGTCAGCCAATTAGCTGCTTATTGGAGAACTAATGTTGGGTTAATAATTTCTGAAATGTAAAATTATGGAGAAACTTTCGTACTGGTCTGGAAGAAAAGGAATAAACGGGCAAGTGCGAATCGGACTCGTACATGAAGGGTTCCGTACCACTGTACAATGTTTTAAAACGCTGAAGAAACACGTTTCTTGTATGATGACCCCCTTTAATTTTTAACTATTTTTTATTTTTAGTATTTGTTGTTATATCCGCCACAGTAATACATAATCGGTGAAAATTTCAAATATTTAGCTATTACGGTTCAAGAGATAGAGCCCTGTGACTGACGGATAGACAGACAGACAGACGGACATACAGACGGACAGACGGACAGACAGCGGAGTCTCAGTAATAGGGTCCCGTTTGCACCCTTTGGGTACGGAACCCTAAACCCTAACGAAAAAGGTACCGAGTACCTTTCCATGCAGATCGTAAAGGCCGATCCAAAATGCTTGCAGGTTGCTAACTACTTTGCCTATAAAGATGAAACACTAAGACATTACCATATGTTACACGGGTCACTAACGTGAAAAATCAGCTACTGGCCGACATGTTTCGACCTCCTCCGGAGATCGTCATCAGTAGCTAATATTCCACGTGAGTGACCCGTGTAACATATGGTAATGTAACATATAGTAATAAAACACTAAGGTTGAGAGAATTGAAAAATAGGTATTTGTAAAATCTATTGCTTTTCCGAACAATAAACGAGCGAGTACGATAAAAATATTGCAGCTTGGACCAAAAATATCTATGAAAATACACAAAATCAGCGTTTCGTAGTCCTCTGATTTCTCCTTAATAAGCCAAAAGTGACCGTTTTTCGCAAAAATGCAAACTAAAGCTTACCATTCTCACTTTAAACTGTAAACAGTGGTTAATAAAATAGATTGAAGGGTTATCTAGGTTTTGCTAGATCAACATTTTAAATGATATCTCCGTTTCTTTACAAATAATTTATTTCAAATGGGGGCAGCACTGGACTCCGTGTAACGTCTTAAAAACTTAACCGATTTAATTTCTTTTATAATTTGAAAATTTAAGAAAATTTTCCATGTTTTCTCTTCATCTTATATATAAAATTCTCGTGTCACAATGTTCGTTCCCGTACTCCTCCGAAACGGCTTGACCGATTCTCATGAAATTTTGTGAGCATATTGAGTAGGTCTGAGAATCGGCCAACATCTCTTTTTCATACCCCGAATCTACGCGGGCGAAGCCGCGGGCAAAAGCTAGTAATAATATAATCTCGTCAAATTTGTTTGCTAGATGTTTAAACAGAGTAGAAAATCTTAAAAATTTTTAGGGTTCCGCACCCAAAGGGTGCAAACGAGACCCTATTACTGTGACTCTAGCTATTACGGTTCAATAGATAGAGCCCTGTGACTGACAGACAGACAGACCGTCAGTCACAGGGCTCTATCTCTTGAACCGTAATAGCTAGACACTTGAAATTTTCACCGATTATGTATTCCTGTGGCGGCTATACTAAAAATAAAAACAAATACTAAAAATAAAAAATAGTTAAAATTAAAGGTGGTCGTCATACAAAAACGTGTTTTTTTCGGCGTTTTTAATCTTTATAATGGCATTATACTTGAAATTTTCATTAATTATGTATTACTATGACCACAATAACAACAAATACTAAAAATAAAATAAAGTTAAAAATTAAAGGGGGTCGTCATACAAGAAACGTGTTTCTTCAGCGTTTTAAAACATTGTACGGTGGTACGGAACCCTTCATGTACGAGTCCGACTCGCACTTGCCCGTTTATTCAGGTTTATGGAGGTTTCTATCTCTTTTAATAAGTAAATTATAAAAACATATTACACATACATACTGTCTCCATATAAGTATCTGCTAACTTCATTAGTTCAATATTTATTACTTGAGTTATAGCTTTATATGGTTCGTACATGAATGAAACACCATATATCTAAAATTACACGTTATAATTAGTTTCTCATAAATAAAATAATTCATGTTAAGATATTTTATATATTTCTAATTAACTGTCTAGACATATAAGCCTATATTTTTACTTTATGGCTTGTAACCTTAACGATAAGCTAAGAAAAAGGCGAATTAACCGATTTGATGAGACTCTTGCTTTTGCAGACAAGTTATCATTTCATTATTAATATTTATTTTCTAAAAATTTCTGGCGGCAGGAATTTGTTTATTATAATTTCATTTCATAGGTAGTCTTTCGAAAAGTTTAGTTATTAGTCAACTCTATTTTTTGAATAGCTATATAATTCTTCCATGCTGGTTTGGGAGAAAAATAGAACGTACCAGCTGCTTCTACTCCAGCGCAGATGGTAAAAATCGATCGAGAATAAGAATTGTATCAATAGGAAATGCGGCTATCCATACATAACTATATTGATTCCCTTTTCTCACGCCCGCCATCACGCTAAAAGTAACCTTTGGGTCTTCCGGCTTGGGTTCTGTCTGCCCCGTTAGGAATAAAGACGTGACAGTGACTGTAAAGAATCGGCGGCGACATCATTTCAGTTTTACAAACTGAGTAAAGTTGTCGACCTCTTTAAACCGCATTTTCCGCTCTGTGCATTGGTACATAACTCTTCTGACCAGCGGTATAATGCGAACTTTGTTTTTCCTTGTTCACCGAAACGCGGAAACAATCCAAAACGAACGCAGGGCGGGGCTACATCAATCTTCGTAGTCTCATCGACTAGAGAAATCAGAAAGCCAACCCGAAACCGCGTTGAATACAGATGCCTTTTTACCCACTCGGCATTATCGACCGAGGGGACGTAAACACACGCAATAGTGTACTATGACGTCAAAAGTGCCCGTCTGAGTGTTGAATTTGTAAATATTGGTTCGTTTTTGAAGGACGATCGGCGAACATTCTCTTAAATGGAGTCATTTGTATTGTGCGTTGGGGTGAGCACACACTTGTTACAACGTTTATTGACCACTTAAAGAGTCGAGGGTGGTGTGCACAGTCAGCCTCTGCTTTTGGAATACAAAGTATTGGAGTGGACTGCACCGTGGCTGTTTACGGTTGCACTTGTCGTTTTGTGAGTGCAATTCTGCGATGGTCACTCGATTTTTATTAGTTTTGCGGTCATTTGTTAGCTGGAAAATAAAATTGCGTTTCTTAGTTCAGTCTTTTATCAGGAAAACAAATAATGATTTAAGTCGAACGTACCAGTCTATACTTAGTTTTGTTTATATTTCTGCTTTCAACGTTGTCACATAATGCGTCTGACTGCTTATATCTATGAATTGGTTTAGCTGTGGCTCAACTCAATAGCTCTTTTCACTTTTTTTTTATTACCTACTTGACCTTTTCTTTGCTAGGCCGATTAAACTCAACACTTAAGTTTTTATCTATTTTTCCTGTCCCGTTGTCTGTGTAATTAAATCTTGCAAGCTGAATTTGACCCACTTCCCATTATTCGATCGAGTTGAAACTTCACATACCATATCGTATTAAGGTACGGCCTTAATACGATATGGTATGTGAAGTTTCAACTCCACAATTTTCCGGGGTCCAGTGCTGCCCCCATTTAAAATAAATCATTTCTAAGAAAACGGAGACATTATTTAAAATTTTGCAACTACAAAGTCCTAGATAACCCTTTTAAAGTATTTTATGAACTACTGTTTACAGTTTAAAGTGAGAACGTTAAGCTTTACTACGCACATTTGCGAAAAACGGCCACTTTTAGCAAATGTGCGTAGTAAAGCTTAACGTTCTAATCATAAACTGTAAACAGTAGTTCATAAAATACTTTGAAGGGTTATCTAGAACTTGGTAGTAGCAAAATTTTAAATGATGTCTCCGTTTTCTTTGAAATGATTTATTTTAAATGGGGGCAGCACTGGACCCCGGAAAATTTAGGTACGGCCTTAATGACCTAATCTCATGATGAAGCCGGAAGGTGGCCACGGCATCTCTGTAATAAAACAACATAACCCCACCGAGTTTGAACTTAATTGATTCGTCTTGAGAAGCATTTACACTTTTAGTTCCTTATTTAGATAAAAGCTTGTTTTTAAAAATATTTTGGCATAATTACTTGTTTATCCATCCATATCTTCTCAGACTTTTCTTAGGTTGTAATGCGGAGGATAGGAAGATATTTTCAGGGTCGTATTCTAAGCCGAAAACTACACGACACAATGCCATTCATTACAAACCATACTGATTATTATTGTATCTCTCAAAAAAAGTTATTTTCGCCCATCTGCGAATAACGGCGTCAGAGCGTATATTATTATCATTTTATTGAATTTATCAAGCGAGACCGCTGTGAAAAATCGCCGTATAATGCGATATTGGGGGTGACAAGATAAGTGTGTCTGTAGCGAAGTACTATGTACTCGTATATGTCACCGGGTTTTTGTGTTACTGATGAGGGCGTGTCTCTGTCCTTTTTTCGTATTTGAATGATTTTTCTGTTATTTTCCCTAAGATTTTCCTTTATATACAACCATTATATAATATGCGATAAACGGTAACTCATGTCACGTGACTGCCTCCGTGGTCCAGTGGTCAAGGCGTTTGCCTTGCCCGGAGGTCGTGGGTTCAAATCCCACTAAGAAGTATACTTTGTGAAAAGTTTTTTCCAGTCTGGTTAAGATATTGAAACACCTCTGGGCATCCGCGGGGATGCTAAGTGGAACCCATTACCCGGGTTGAGGCTTTAAATTAATTTAGTTTTAACCAAAAAAAAAACGACTTATTTTATTACCAAAAAGTACACAGCTGCCAAATTTTTGGAGCAAGTTCATTTCATGATACTGAACTACTATCTATAGAAAAGTTTTTGTCCTTCCATACAAAATCCGTTTGGCCGAGCGCTGATTTGTATGAGGCGAATCATTTCAGCCGATTGCCACGAAAAGAAGAGTGCACGTTTTTACTTGACCATTTATAAGAGTTGTTTTAGGTACTCAATATATCGACGTCCAAATAGTCAAATCGAAATATTTTAGTTCTTGTTCACGCTTGTAGGTACCTATCAATAACCTGAAAGTTAGTTATCTAAGTAATTATATTGGTTCAGGAATTGAACCTGTTGCCTCGCCTAGGCATAATAGGCCAGATGTCACAATGAACTTCCTCTGTAATTACGCCGCAGGCCTACGCATTGATAAGAATGCGTAACGACAGCAGAAAAGATCGCTTTCAACTAAAAGTTGTAATTCTTCTTCTAAATTTAAGTCCTACTAATAGAACTCAATACACGCTCACTATCACGCTCAAAGGCCTTTAGTTTTATTGCAGTAGGCTCTGTCTACACTACACCGTAATGGATAAAGACGTGATTATTGCACGCCTCATTAGCGAAGCGCATATGAGGTAGTGCTCTACTCTCGCCTTACAAAAATCAAGTGATTTTTTTAACTAAATGTGTCTCTATTTATTTTCTATCGCACTTGTACAATAATATTTACACATAAATGTCAAGGAAAAACACTAGTTTCAACACTTATGATATTTTTAAAAGAAATTTTGCCTTTTAAATAAATAAAAACAATGTTTAATAAAATCATTTTGTGGACGTCCGTGTGTCGGGACGTATGGAAACTGACGTGGTCACGATAACTCCCGAAAAACTTATCTGATCAAGTCCTTTTTTTTTATACGCTTCAGTATTATGCAAAACTAAGTCCTTTCGAAGATCACGGTCTAATTCAATGTAGTTTAATTATAATTAGCAATAAACTGAAATCCACCTATCGTTGGTATATCTAAATCTATGTAAATAAGGTTCGTTGACATTGACAATTTTTTTTTTTAATTTTTTTTACGGCGTTTAGCATCTGCCTTTTAGCCATTCTTAATTTCCATTCTTTTTCTGGATACAATGTTAATCTTTTCATTTTTCTTTTCTTCTTGACATTGACAATACATGCGCAGTACCTTTTTTTTTCTGTGTGGGCAATGGCGCGAAGATTTAAAAGTATTTTTTTTATTTTGTTCATAATACACCGATAAATATGCAATATTCAAGTTCTGTTTTTTTTTTTGTGAAAATTGAGTGACCGCTATGAGGCGTGCGCTTTTGGATTTTCCAAACTTATTTTGGATATTATATTACTTAACATAAATTCGTTAGAGCGAATATGTGTAACTGTTTAACTGTTCTGTATAAACTCTGATACAAATGGGCTGATTTTAATAAAAATGATAAGCATTTCTTGGGAAGGTTGTTTGGCAAGGCTAATAGCTCACCCTGTTTCAGTTATTTCATAATATTTCACTCGGTTGGTATCTCACAGAGAATGTGAAAGTATCACCGTTGTAATGGAGCATAGGATAGTAAAAAGTCAGCCAACAAAATTCTGGGAATAGCCGGGTTTATAATTGTCGTTAGCCTTTGTACTCACAACCTTTATGCATCTCTGTTAAAAAGGCATAGTTTACATTATATTAATGTGAGATAATAATTATTTTTAATAGCATTACAATGCTTAGAAATTTTTATATATGCTCGTAAAACTCGTGGCGGATTTTTCATAACATATTTTTAATTTGGTGAGATAATGACATTATATTGGAAGACTTTTTAACCACCAGCAAAATTTTTGCAGGAAGTTCAGTCCATGATACTGAACTTTTTTATTTTTATTTATTTATTTATTTATTTGAATCTTTATTGACCAAAATGGTACAAAAGGTGAACTTAACGCTAATGCATTCTCTACCAGTCAACCTTTAGGAAAAACAGCCATAGCATTTTTACAATTAACGAAAAAAAAATTCGCCTTCCCATACAAATGAGCGCTAAGTCAAATGAATTCTGTATGGGAGGAAGGAATTTTTATCGACTTTCAATATATTTTTTATGGAAAGTAGTTCAATATCATAGACTGAACTTGCTTCAAAAATTTGGCTAGTGGTTAAAAAGTCACTCTGTATATGATTATCGGCTTACGTAGTAAATAGTCTGCTTGGGCCAACCCAATCTCATTAGGAGACTGCCATGACTGGACACGGGGACGTGCGAACTCGCACATCATCGTGACTAGCATTTGCAAAATATTTATAAAGTTTTCTTTTTTGCGTTTTTGCTGACCATACTGAACTAGAGGCAAGCGTAGCGGTGACCGCAACCGAAATCGGCTCGGAAAAGATCATTTTGCAAAACGCAATTAAACTTTAACTTCATTAAAGAAAATACCTTATTTTCTTTCGTTCAAATAATGGGGCAGCTTTATTGTTCTGGTCGACCCTCATTGTGCCCAGCACAATAAAAGGCGTATTTCAGAGCAATTGTTGAGGGGTCGTGTCACAGTTTTTCCTTTAATTGAAGAGTACCTACGTCAAAATATTAAGTGCCTCGAAAGCCATTTGTTTTTTACGGCGCTGTTGTAAGACGTATACGACCTTAGTTGTTCCATTAATTTTATGTGTTTTCATCACGTTCCGGTGATTAATTAATCTTGGTAATTAAAATCAGCGATAAACAAAGGATTCGTCGCTTATGGGAAGTTGTGATTTGAGCAAGAATTTTTAACTGGAAACACTTTAAAGGGGGACATAATCCATATGGATTTAAAAAATATTTTGAGCTCATCAGGTATATTATTAATTTTCTGATTATCAAATAATTACAAAGATAGGGCATTTAAATTCCGCATGACGTCACGATCAAGTACGATTTTCAATTGTCGGTGACGTCAATCACCCGCACTCCGAAAATTAGACGCGCTCTATCTTTGTATTTATTTATTTATTTAATCTTTATTGTCCATCAAATACAAATTGTACAGAACAATAGGCGAACTTAACGCTAAAAGCGTTGTCTACCAGTCATCCTTTGGGTTATACAGAATTGGTTGTATGACCTACTCTGATGAACTGAAAAATATGGGTCCATTATGGATAATCACACTGACGGACTTAATACAATTTTTCGAGCCCAGTCCACATCCTTATTGAAAAAGTAGGTAGGTACATATTTTGTAGGCCTACACAAGTATCTGACAACCTCAAATTTTCATTTAAAACGACCATGATCTCATCGTCAACAGGTCTTTTGTAGTCTCCACTGCAGAAGCACGACCCTCTCTATACTACCAGATCCATACTTGGCCAAAGTATTCAGAGGATTTGGACTACACTCTCCACGCTGGCCAGACGGGTGGAAAGGTCTCATTGATGTTTATAAACTTTGTTTAGCTTGTGTTTCCTTTGTCGCCTTCTAAGACATGATCTCATAATATGACGTTATTAGTACTTTTTTCTACAATTCTGCCATAAGTGCCATAACACATTTTACCTTAAGCCTTACACTAAAACTATATTTAAATTGTTATTATTATTTTATGCTATGTTTTCGTTAATTTAATACCCTGCTGGCATAAACGGGTTAATGGGTTTACCTGCATTTGTAGATGAATTTTGCTGCAACTACAAATTATATTACACAAAACTCGTGCATTTGCACATTTGTAAGAATTATTTACTTTCAGCTAACTGGAAATGTATGTATGTAGTGCAAAAACAATAAAGTTCGAGTAGAATAATCTGTTGTAAGTTATAAGCTTAAAAGTAACAATAAATTGTTTAATAGCAATACCTTATAATACTATCTACTGATTCGCCGGTTGACTGGAAGAGATTCCATTATGGGATAAGTCCGCCGTTGTCAATTTACTCTATATGTTGTTTTTGTCTTTAATTATGTGTTTTCTAAGTATAATAAAGTTATTACAAACAAACAAACAAACCTTTATTTGGCCTGATAATAATCAACCAATTTAAATACGTACACTAAAATATCTAATTAAATTATCATTAAATATAGTATCGTTGAGTAAGTATCCAATAACACAAATTTAAAAAACTTACTTTGGGGCTTGCTGAATCAGTGTGATTTGTCCCTGTATATTAATTTACTTTATTATTTATCTCTCTATTTACCCTTAAAAATATTTTTTAGAGAAAATATCTGTATTAGCCATACCCAACGCTACTATGCATGAACAAAACAAAGCGGCCAAAATAAGCAAAAAGTCAACGACTGGCCAACTGCCATAACTCTTTCTCTACGAAATAAATGTAACAAAGTTTCGTGAAATATTTTTCGAGGACCCTCAACGCAGGTGCAGCAAAAATGCTTACTACTGAGCAGGGTTGCCAGATGAAATGCACAAAATGTTTGTCGAAAGAATGAAAAGCTTTCTATGCACATAAAGCAGTGTCTTGTCTTTTAAACATTCTAGATGTAGTACTTAATTTAGGGCTTAGATCCCTTAAATATTGCTGCTCTTAAGTAGAATACAGGGCCTTACAAAATATAATTAAAATATAAGGTGAACATAGAAGCAATTGGCCTTGAAGTGGCACCCTCATTTGAATTAAATTATTAACTCATAAATATGGAGATAATTTCCATATTGCTGTCAGGCACTAGATAGCCCTTTAAATTATTTTATGAACCACCGTTGAAAGTATTTACATTAGTCCGTCTAGCTTTAAAACTTGTCTCCGCCAAAAGTGGCCACGGCAAGTTTTAAAGCTAGACGGATCACCTAATAATACTACGAATAATAGTTTCAACGGCAGTTCATAAAATAATTTAAAGGGCTATCTAGTGCCTGACGATTAACAATATGAAAATTATTACCATATTTACGAGTTAACAATTTATTTTACACTTCAAGGCCATTTGCTTCTATATTCACCATAAAGCTGTATTTAGTCTATGATTTTTTCCCCAAAGAAGGTACGAGTATATCGAGATATGAAAAAATAAATGTTTGGTCTCCCATATAAGTTGACCGATCCAAGTTTCTATGTATAGCAAAAAATGATTTTTCATATTTCATACATACGAGTACATACTATCACGTCTATTTCTCACAGGGGTAGGCAGCAGAGACTATGGACCTTCACTTGCTACGATCATGACAGCCTAGACCTCTTTCGCTTCACCGACACTCATCAATCTCTTCATACAATCCGACGTCGCCGTGACTGGCATACCCTATCAATGTTATACACAACTCTTTTCAATCCTAACTCTCCTAACTATCTACGAGAATTATTTATTCTATTTAGTGAGTCTCATGGGCGTCCACTACGCAGCGCTGAAAACCTTCTTTTAAGAATTCCTGCTCACTCCACCGACTTTTACTCGCGGTCTTTGTCTGTTCGAGCCGTACGTCTATGGAACTCACTACCACTTACTATCCGACGCGCCCAAACGCTAGCCAGCTTTAAATCCCAAGTAAAATCGCATTTTCTATCCTTATGAAAGGTAATTTCCTTCCCTTGTTTCCACCTAGTTTCTTCATTTTGTCCTGTTATGTTTTCTTTGTGTATGTATGTTTATTATAATTATTGTATATAAGTATGTTTATTATATTGACCACCCCGCACTACCTAATTTCCCATCATTTTTTTCTATATAAACGAGGTTGCCTGGAAGAAATTGCTTAGCGATAAGGCCGCCTTTTGCGCATTTCCTAATTTTTAAGATAATTATGTTCTGTTTTTTACTTTTGTGCAATAAAGGGTATTGTATTGTATTGTATTGTATTGTACATTACCTTCTGTTACGCGGGTACTTCTAACCTATCCTTTTTTATATATGTGTTCTATATCATATATTCAGATATTATTATCAGATATTCTATATATATACATACGTTTTCTATATATATTCCTTGGGGAAAGTTATTCAGTAATATAGACTGAAAATAGTTTTATAATATTTTGTTAGTCGTTACCATCATTATCATCATCATATCAGTCACAGGAATTCCACTGCTGGACATAGGCCTCCCCCAAGGATTTCCAAAATGACCGATCGGACGTTATATAGTTATATAGGCACCTCATTAGAATCTAAATTTAATCATAATTGGTTGTATTTTTAGTAATGTATGAATATTTCTTGTTTCAGGTAAGATAAGTAAAAATAAGCCTACAAGTTCGAGTGAACCTGTTCGAGTTCATGAGTATGTACTATTGTATAGTCTATTATACAGAAGCTACCCAAAATGCATTTTCGCCACTATTACTATAAATACGTGCGTGACGAGTTATTTACAAAATCAATCCATAAATTCTCAATACCAGCTCATATCCCTGTATTTTCATATAAACAAGGTTTAAAAATTCCCATCATTTTACGGAAAGTATCAAGCAAAATGGCAACCCTGGTCAGTACCGTGACAGGGTCGTCGCGCGTCGCTGGTATGAATTCTAATAAACTTCTGTTTTCGTCTTACTGCAAGTTTTATTCTCCATTTATTGACTAGATTTAGAATTCTTTCACCCGATATAAACTTTATGTAGGTACCCTTAAATGTTAGTACCTGCAGTCAAATAAAAAAGGCTTACGCAAAGTAAGGGTTAATAAAATTAGGCACCCTTTTTAAGGTTTTCACTCGTTTTCAGTCTGTGGTCAATAAATATTAAGATTACTTTGTGGCTGGTAAAAAGTATATATACTTCTATATGTTTATCTTTACTTTACAAAAAAGGTCACAGATTTTTTACAAGCTTTTATTTAGTTTCACCTTACCCGTGAACCGTCTGTGTGTCCGTCAAATCAAATCTTGCAAGGTAAATTAGACCCACTTCCCATTATCCGATTGAGTTGAAACTTCATATACTTATGTAAGACGGGTTATAATGTAATATTATGTTACCAATGACCTAGGCTGATCTCATGATGAAGCCGGAAGGTGGCTACGGCATCGAGTTTGGTCTCGATTTTTTCGTCTTGGCCGGCACTTAAAATTTTTTTGTTCATTGTTTTACATATACAGGCTGACATTTTAACCACCAGCCAAATTTTTGGAGCAAGTTCAGTTCATGATACTGAACTGCTTACCATAAAAACAATAAACGAAAAACTAAAATAAAAATTCGCCTTCCCATACAAATCAGCGCTCAGCCAAACAGATTTTGTATGGATTTTCGAAAAAAAATTATCGATTTTTAATAACTTTTATTATAGAAAGTAGTTCAGTATCATGGACTGAACTTGCTCCAAAAATTTGGCTGGTGTTTAAAAAGTCACATTTAATTATAACTTGTTAAGACAATACAAAGGTGTGCCTATCGTTGCAAATATCTTTCCTAGTCAGCCCTAAATACCAGAAGTTTTATACACACCAGTACACATCATATTACAAAGTACGAGTATATCCTAGTGTGGTGTATTATGGTGTACGAAATTAACTTATCATTCTATACAATATATTTATTGAGCCACTACCGTATTCACAAAGAATCTGCTGTGTACAATAGAATCAAAATCGAATGTACGTAGATTCTGCGTAGGATGGTATTTGTAAGAAAATGGTCTATAAAAAGCGCCAAACTTAAAATCAAATTCCCAAAATAGGGATTCTCGGAAGGACGCGTGGCCAACAATAGGCGTCCCACAGATCATTGCGTGTTCCCTTACTTTCGTAAAACGATAATACGTGCTATAAAAAACTTTATCCTCTGAACTAGTTTCACGTATATCACGAAAGTTGATTTCGTGGCTGTAGTCATGGTACAAGAATATTTATAATAATATAATATACGTTTTGAATATCACGCTCAGTGTCACTGAATGTTCTTTTCAGTAAATTTAGTGACTTTGTCAATTAGGTAATGTATATAAAATACTAACTAATTATTTCGTATATCGTGTAATTCATATGTCGTGACCCAGCTGTAATGAGAAGAGAATACCGTGTTTTTTTTTTACCGTGGCTGTAGTTAGATGTATTTGTCAGTAGATACGCAGTAGTAAAGCTCTTGTCTCTAAAGGTCTTGCGTTTAATGTCCGTGAGCGACGATGTTACTTAATCAAATTCATCTCCACGTAGGCATGAAAATATTCAGTTCACACATGTTCCAGATGTTCAGTTGAAATAGCTTTAGCTGTCGATACCATAAACGATACTAAAGAATTTAATTTCAGTTATTTATGCAACGTAATTTATCTAAAAGCCGTAAAACTGCGGATTCAGACACGTCCGTCTCCGTATAAGCACTCTGGCAGAATGCCAAGGATGAGCGTTATGGCCTTCAAAAGATCCTCGAAGCCATCCGTAAAAAAATCCACTGAAAATAAACCTAAACTCCTTAGCAAAAAGTTGAATTTCCTCCGGCAACTACTATCCATTAAACCGCTTCAAACACCTCCACTCATGGTATCGGCACATCTGAATAGAGGTGATATTTGTGAGCTTTATGAAATTGGTAGTAAGGTCGATTTTCGTTTGTATTTATGTCAACGTGCTGTTCGTTCCTGTCTTCATTGAAGGTTCTTATTTTGGGAGGCTCTTGAAGTACGTGACTATATTTATTATATCTATAAAATCTTTGATCTCACTTCCTTTGGAAACTGTAGCAGGACTATTTGATTTCACACGTATGACATTTCTTAATCTACGAAATTGATTATCTTTTAACTTATTTGCCTTCATGCTTAGCTTTCTTCGGCTTTGGTTCTTATTATTTTCGTTTCAATAGCCATTTGAATTGAAACTCAGGACTTCAAAGTAAGAAACGAGCATGGTAACCAATACGCCACAGAGCGAAGGAATGTTGGAAATCTTCCAGTTTTCTCCCTTGACTATACTATACACTATGACGTCTTTATCTCTTATGGAGCAGACAGAACATTTTTGGTCTTGCAACTCTAAGCAGATAAAACCCAGGCCACTAGTTGCTAGCCGCAACGCCTGTTAACATGATTCGCATTTTTGCCGAGTTCTTCGATCTGCTTTTACAATCTGCGTGGGATTCTTAGTTTTTTCGTTTTTCCCAGACCAGCATGGAAGAACGCTCTTCACAACACTAGATCTTTTTCGTTATAATTTTAGAAATTCTGAAAAGAATTATGTGACAAAGTATACAAATTAGCAAAACAAAACCAAGTAAATTGCTACATAATTGGTGTACAAAGGTTCTTTCGCGACACCGCTTAGGATCAAACCTAATGGCTTAAACACAATAGTCACAATTTTGGTGGCTCAGGTTAGAATTTAAATGCTTGAATAAATTGTAACCAATAATTAATAAAATATTCACTGAAGCAAAAGAAAAAAATCCAGACAATAACACATGATAGCAACTTTACTGTTTACATATTTAATTCGACGACCATGGCGCTAATGCACCATTCGGAGGTTCTGGGTTCGATCCCCAGCCGGGGTAAGAGCGGTTTCGCACTACATCCGATCCGAATCTGAACCGAATCCGTAAAGTAGTGCGAAACCGCTCTCACACATAACAAAAAAGCGGTTTCGCACTACTCACGGATTCGGATCGGAGGTAGTGCGAAACTGCTCTAAGCTACATAAAAAATGCACATTCTGTCGTATGGATCTTGTTTCATTATAATTTATAAACCAAAGATATCGGGCGACAAATGCATACTAAAAATCTCCCAATTGACCGTCACCACCGGTATAACTGGGCTCGTGGTGGGCGGCAGCAGGCGAGCGGGGAGGGCAACGGCCGCGCGTTTAGTACAGTAGTATAACACGTGATAGCAACTTTACTATTTACATATTTAATTCTACGATCATGGCGTATTGTTAACCACGCTAATGCGCCATTCGGGGGTTCTGGGTTCGATTCCCAGCCGGGGTAAATTGGAAAATGGCCTTGTTCAAATGGTCCTGGGTAAGAGCGGTTTCGCACTACATCCGATCCGAATCTGAACAGAATCCGTAAAGTAGTGTGGAACCGCTCTCACACATAACAAAAGAGCGGTTTCGCACTACTCACGGATGCGGATCGGAGGTAGTGCGAAACTGCTCTAAGCTACATAAAAAATGCATATTCTGTCGTATGTATCTTGTTTAATTATAATTTATAAACCAAATATATCAGGCGACAAATGCATACTAAAAATCTCCCAATTTACCGTCACCACCGGTATAACTGGGCTCGTAATGGGCGGCGGCCGGCGAGCGGGGAGGGCAACGGCCGCGCGTTTAGTACAGTTAGTAGATTTATTAGAAAGGCAGACACAAAATGTATATTACATATGTATATTTTCTTACGGTTTTGTGTTCTATTAATGATTCTGATTCCAAGATTTTAATATAGCTTAGGGGTGCAAAGTGAACCTGTATATTAGTGCAGGTTGTTATATTTTAGTACTCATAAAAAGATGAAGCAACAATCTCGTACATATTAAGAAGCTTTTATTTAACTTGCAATGTATGTAACTATGTTTGTTTGGGTGGAATCTTGCAACTCATTTTTGAAGCAGATATCTTCAACTGATTGAGCTGAAATTTTGCGCATATGTGTATATCACGTGACAATGCAATATTATGATGACTTGGAGCATCGTCGGAGCTTGGAGCTAATCTGATGATGAAGCTGAAAGGTGGCCATAAGAACTCCGTAATAATACGGCGGAACCCCGTTGAGGTTGGGCTTATTTGTTTTGTGAAGACAAGACCTTTGGTCTCACAATACAATAATACCAAGCTTGTACAAAAAATGTTTTTTTTTTATAAAGACTTATTATTAGAATCATAAGATTACGTCCCAAGGTACAATACATTCAAGCCTCATCTTTTGTAGCATTTATTATACCTAATGGTAGACTTTGTAGCTAATGCTTTAAAACAAAGTTCCTATCCAAAGAATACTGAGTAAAAAGACTATATGCAGTGTATCTTTGTAACTTTATTGCCTCTTTTTGAAATAAAAAAAAAACTCACTGCGCAACAAATAGGGCACATAAAAATAAAAATGCTCCGAAACATACATTAGGTGTCGCCAGTTCTGTATTTATGTCACGTTTTCTACACTAGCCTAGACCACAAGACCGGTCCCAGTAATTTTAAGCAGCAAAGAAACCAGAGTCGCTTTGTAAAGGAAACTCTTTGTAGAACGCGGAAGTGTAATTAAAACGAAGAAGTCGCCTCGGAAAGAGTTTTTACGTACCGGACACCCCGATTTAAGACTACGACTTTACTTTATGTAGGTTAAGCTGTGAGGAAAAGTGAAGTTTTATCGTTAGTAAAAGTTGTATTTTGCTCTAGTTTTTTCTAATTCAAGTTATACCTACAATAAGGGGTATGTAGTCGTCGAAGTACAATTTGTTGAATCGACTCCAGTTTTTTTTCTGTACCTAATAGTGCGTTACTTTTTTCTCATAATAAAAACGATGCGTTAATAAGGCGGAGAACAGAACAAGATATTGTATAGCGATAGTTTATTACATTGTCAAAAAGCGAGTGGAAAAAAGTAACGCTTTAATTAGATAGCAAAATAAAACAGGAAAATGATCGTTTAGCAGTTAATCGGACAAGGATAATTCGGATAAATGTAGTAAGCTCAAGTCAAATTACTGTTCGACAGTGATTCGACAGATTCAGGATTCAGATACAAATACAATATCACGTCTTCATCCCTAACGAGGTAGACAGTGAGTCTCTTACATGACAATGAACTCTTGACAAGTTCGACCATATGGTAATCCGATTTAGTACCATTAACATTGTCTTAAAGTTTGCATACTTAAATTATTAGGTACACTACCACAACTTCCCCTACACACACACTACCTAATTTCTCATCACTTTTTCTTTTTGCGAAGTTGCCTGGAAGAAATTGCTTAGCGATAAGGCCGTCTTTTGCATTTCCTCGTTTTTAAGATAATTATGTCTTGTATTTTTATGTAAAAAAGGGTAGTTATTGTATTGTGCAGTCAAGTTTATTTGCGATGTTTTAAAGCTGCCCTTTTAAATAGCAACGTCGTTATATAAACTTCAAATGAAACGTAAAATCTTTACGTAAACACCTCGTGCTTACGCGACTGCTGCAAGCCAACCTCCCAGGAAACAGCAGTTACCTCAACGCAAGATGGAGGTGGTTCCAAAAAAGGGACCTACTCCCGTATCAGCTCCTCAAAAGGGGCCTACTGACCAGGATGGCTTCATCAAGGTGGAGCGGAAGAGGAAGAAGCCCAGTCCATGTCAAAACAAGTGCGGTACTGCGCTCAGTGGACCAAATATGCTCTGGCGTGCTGCCGTGCTCTATGTGTCTCGCCTACATCACTCCACTAAGATCGAGGAGTTGGTGGAGTACATAAGAGTAAAGACTCATTACACCCTGAGGGTCGTGAAATTGGAATCGCGTCACAGCGTGAATTTTAATTTGTATGTGGTGCGAGTTCCAACTGCTCAGCTGGCGACCTTCACCAAGGAAGATTTCTGGCCGAAGGGTGTCGTGTTCCGGAGATATCGCGGGCGGTTACCTGACACTAGTACACAGTGCAATGCGTCACAAAAACAATAAATAGTTTTAATTTTAGTTTTTACAATTTATATGTATGTTAGTTTTTAAGGTATATATTATATGGGCCTTGTTTGTAAACCATGTATGTAAATTTAGTTGCCTCAAATAAACGGATATTATTAATATTATTATTTATTACTCTTTATTTAATTTAAAACTTATGCTAGGTTTTGGTATACATTTATAAAAAGTTAAATATAAAACATACTAAAAAATATAAACATTTACAAAAACCTAACCTAGCTGCCCACTGGCAGCGGGGCAAGGCCCAAGCTACCGACGGTTAGGGCCGCAGAGAGAGAAACCTCCTGACAATACGTGCCGTGTCCAGGAGTACTGCCTTATTATTATTATTATTATGTCGGTACGCTTTTCAGCCACGGGTCCATGGAGACCCGGACCTTTGAGGCGTTCATGGGGCCAAAGCCAACATGAAGAGGCCTTTTAGTACCTTTTTATCTAAAAAGTGAGATGGCTGCATCTATGAAGGTCTATCCCTAAATGTACCATTGAGATGCACTAACGGACAGTCCTCCAGTCCTTCTTATTATTATTATTTAGTAATTTTGTCAACAATTTACACTGATTAAATTTCGCCCCAAATTCTCGTTTAACAACCTTAACTGTTTTGTAATGCAAAATGAAAACAAACATAGTCAACTTACGTGTCATATCCTAAGTAAATATGTTCATGAAACCTTATGTACATTGTTCAAATCCGCGTAGCGCGCACCTGGGCGGTCATCATATGAAGATATGCTCAAATCTGGTGTCACCCTTATTTTGCTTATGCAAAAGGCATTCTACTTTATTGATATAGAATATTGGAAACACAATAGCTTCAGTAACATATTTGAATCCGGACTGTTTTCTTGCGTTCAATGTAAATTCCGACCTTCTGCCTCTAGGTTTAAGGTCAAAGTTGTAATGTGCTTTTAGTCGCCAGGGGAGCCTCGGTACGATTTGTGAGGGCCGCTACATGTGGGTAGGTCGTATTGGAAGTTTGCCAACGGAACTCCAGCTCATAGCTAGAAAGGCTTGGCCACTAGCCTTATCTATGCAGAATTGAAAGCAGTAATAATAAAATTGTCTGGCCACATTTACAACGCTAGCCGTATCTCCCACGGCCATATTGAAAATTTGAATAACCCGCGAATTTCAAGTTCTAAGTGGATAAAAGGTAATTTACTAACGGGAAATTTTAGAATAAGGAAATTTTAAATTAATGTGAGGTATCTGTAGAATTTTTTCTGACTTCTCTTGTATAACGTACACAAAAAGCATGATCTTCATAGCTCAGGCCTCAGCGTTAATGAATGTTAAGTATCACTGAGTGCGGACTAATTCTGGATGGAAGCGGGTGCTGGTGCAGTGCAGGTGGATTTTTGTACTTTGGAAGGAACTTAAACTATTTTTTACCTGGAGTCGCAAGAGAAGTCGCTAAAGAAAAAAGTGGTGTAATGATCTGGCGTCTTTCGACAAGACGTGGAAAAAAATGTCAAACACGCACGTTAGTGATCAGTAGCGTATACTAGAGGGGATGCCTTTGCCCAGCAATGGGCTAGGAACTTAGAACAAGGATCTACAGATCTGTGGCTAGGAAAAAATATAGCTGGATTAAACTTATTAAACCTAACGCAATTTGCAAAATCTGACAACCATGTTGCTATAAACACTGTCACAAAAAAACTGATCATTACTACAAAACCATTTAACTCTGCCTTTTTCTAGTACATAATATACTTCACTTATACACCATATAAGTCACTTTTGTTCGCGCTATTTGCTCCTGGGAATTCATTGCTCAACGTAGATTTTAGATCTTTCAACGTCAATCAACTCGATCTATCAGAGCAAGCTCGCTGCCAGAACGTAGATTGAGCGACGGCTGATCAATATCATCCATCGAATATTCGGTTCAGTTAATACTTGTATAAATTGAAACTTTCCGAGTTGTGCGAAGAAACTTTTATCATCGTCACCACAAAGCTCGCTGCAGGAAACCCTGACTCGTCATCAAAATCAAATATTTATTCAGTAATTAGACCATCGCAGGCACTTTTACATGTCAATAATTTTAGTGTACATTACGTGTAATGTTTATTTATAATATTTTTTTTTTAAAAAGCACCGATTCTTGCGTTTTGCAACGACCACTGCTTAGAAGAAACGCCGAAATAAACTCATGCACAGTATTGATGGCCTACGTGCCAGAAGGGCTTTGTCAGTTTACAAGGCTATTATGCTAATACAATGTTATCACAGTATAACATGTAAAGCTTGCAAACGAGTGTCAAATCCAATTTACAGAAATAAGTAACACTGAGTAGTCTTAAATAAACGGGCAAGTGCGAGTCGGACTCGTACATGAAGGGTTCCGTACCACCGTACAATGTTTTAAAACGCTAAAAAAACACGTTTTTTGTATGACGACCCCCTTTAATTTTTAACTTTTTTTTATTTTTAATATTTGTTGTTATAGCGGCCATAGTATTACATAATCTGTGAAAATTTCAAGTATCTAGTTGAAAAAAAAGTTAAGTTAAAAGTTGTTTTTTTTTTGTTAAAAATTTAATTATTATTTTAGAAGATGGCAACCCTACCCCTGCGAAGACCGCTTCATTTAGTTTTGACGAGATAAATCGAAATTTTTAATAAACACCAATCCTCATGTGGTCGACGTTCGACTAAAGTACGCCTACAGTAATTACGTCGTCCGGAAATGGAATTCCATCTGTTTTGACGGAATTAAAACGCACATCACGTAACGTCTCTGGGGTGCATTAATAATGGTAACGCGGATAATGTGAGATACAATTTGTGGTCTCAGTAATGGGTTTGCGGAATGAAAAAGTGGAGCGGCCATCCAAATTGGATCGGTTAATCGTGTTTGTGGGCACAATATGGCTCAGTTGTGTGAGTTATCTGATGAATTGGGGGTTATTATCATTATAATTGCCTTATACTACAAACTTTTTAATCGACCAATAGTGTGTCTATTTCTCCATTTCTCTGGATTTGAAGAATAAGTATTAAAAGCATGCGTATACAACGTGGAAGGGACATACCCGTAATAGATCACTAAAGTATAATGAATTTAAAATAAAAGTAAAAAAACCAAAAAAAAATCGAATTTCCCATACAAATCGCCCGGGCGGCTGCACACTTTTGTATGGAAATGCTGAAATTTATTTGTGTTTTTTGGATGCTATTTTAATTTTATTATACCTAATAAAATTATCTAGTATAGACCGTGGTTCGATTTATTACGGGTATGTCCCTACCACGTTGTACATGAAAAAGCAGGATATATGAAGAAAGGTGTTGTATGAATGCCAAGCCTTGGCCTGTCCCATGTTCACATGTAATTATGTATGGTATGCAACTAAGTTTTCTGTTAAAAACAAAACTATATACACCCATACGCTGTTACGTACGGTAAAAATGCAGTATTTTCGAACTTTATCAAACTATGTGATAATATATTTAAATCTTGCAACTACAATCATTAGAACATAAAACTGCCAATGCGGACCACGCCTAAAGTTGCTTAACTTGCGAAAGCGCTAGCAATGTGTACCCCCACCGGACCACCGAGCTCCTTAATTTTGATTGTACTGATGCGGTTATTACACCATCCAATTGGGTAGTATCCAGGGTCAGAAATAAATTATTTTGTAATGACACGAGAATAAAACGTCACAAAATAATGTCACTTGTCATTCATCATATCCATTTTGAACGTTATCTTACATTTATGAATGTCAAAAAACTGATATTAAGAGCGCTATTTGACTCCAAGAAACAATAACGTCACGCCGTGCGTTTTTCACAGAAATCCAATAGAAAATATTCGTTTTGACGTTTAGAAAAAAGTTTTGACTTGGTGGCAACTAGCGGATTTGTAGGAACTCTAACCAGGAACAGTTAGGCTCCTAAATTGTTAGCTAGTGATCACACTATACATAAATTCCTTATTGCTTTTGCTGTAAGGTTATTTCTGTGTAACATGTTGCTTATGACCTATTGTGTTTTGGAATGAATTCACAGATTACAAGGAAGTAGAAAGGTCGAAACGACCTTTTTACCACAGAATATATATGTTTTTACTATAAATCGGATCTATTCAGTCCAAACTGCGATAAGGTACATCTTCCGATTTCCTAGTTAGGATTTCTACAAATTGGATAGTGTAATGACCGCTTAAAGTTTAGAGATTGGAACTCATTGCCGCTAAATAAAACCAAGCTTGTGAAGCAACAAAAATTCTTTTTTTGAGAACTCGTGTATCAAAATAACAACATTTGGTCCACAAAACAATAATACTATCGATTCAATTTATGCGGCGGAGGGTCCGACGTGGTGGGCTTCCAGATAACCGGATTATGTCAGCCGCTGTCAAACGAGGGCCACTGGATATAGAAATTTAATTCTAATGTTATTTGTTATCTATCAGCTTCTACGTTATTAATATCTATATTGTCGTAATCAACTGACAACCCCTCCATTTATTATCTTTTTCCCATAACATACAAACTAAAAATAATTTATATTAATATTAATAATAATTATTATATAAATAAATTAAACTAAAAATAATTTATATTAATATTAATATAAATTATTTTTAGTTTGTATGTTATATATTTAATATTATAACAATCTACCCTATTTACACTCTGACTTATTAGTAATTTACCATTCACCATCATCATCAGGCCTTTTTTAGTCTCCACTGTAGGAGTCTGGTAGTACGACACTCTCTGTACTACCAGAAACATATATTAGCTAGAGCAGCCAGAGGATTTGGCCTACACTCTCCACGCTGGCCATACGGGTTGGAGAGGTCTTATTGATGTTTATAAGCTTCGTTTAGCTTGTGTTTTCTAAGTCGCCTTCTACGACATCCACTTGCTGGCTGAGCGTCTGCTCAGCACATATCAAATTTTACCCGACGATGTCGCTGACTAGCGATACGAAATAAGTAAATACTGTCTTAATTCTTATACATTTTTTTGGCTTCCACCTGTAGCGTTACCTACTCTGAAATATAAAAAAAATATACATCAATATGTACATGAACATTGTAATTTCTAGCTAGTGAAACCGATAGAAAATACATTCTTCTCTTCACAAGCTATTTATTTTTATTTATATGTATAAAATGGTATGTATTGTTTAAGTAGATATTCATTCTGATATATATTTAGTAGGTATCTAATTGTATATTATATAGTAATATTTAATTATGTATATTGTATTGCTTTTTTGCGCCGCATAATTTTATCAGATAATCCCTATGGTTGACTGGGAGAAAATGCTCTTAGCATTAAGTCCGCCATTTGTTAAAAGTATATTTTGGAACTTTGGAACAATATAGTTTGATAAATAAATAAATAAAATCTAACAAATTCTGAAGTACGAAGGAACTCTAGATAAATTACTTACCTACTTACTATGAGAGCCATAAAAATTTGCGGCTATTGTGTAGATAAAACTATATTTTTTTCTTAGATAAATGCACATTAATTTTTTTTCAAACAGATATACATACTGTCACGTCTTTATTCCTAATGGGGCAGACAGAGTGTTTTGAGCCTTGTGGCACTAAGCAGACAGAGCTCAGGGCCGCAAGACTCAAATGCCACTTTTAGCGTGATGGTGGGGGAGAAGGTGGAAAAAAGAATCAAAATAGTGATGGGTTGCTAGCCGCATCACCTATGCTCCATGCTGGTCGGAAAGAAAAAAAACTTAGAATGTATTAGCTGCTTCTCTTCCCGCGCAGATCGTAGAAGCCAATCGAGGGAATGGGCGAAAATGCAAATCATGTTTTTTTTTTAAACTGATAAATAACTAAAGACGACGCAGCCACTAGTAAAATTGAAAATAACATGTAATAAAATATTCTTACCTCGCTTTAATTATAATGTTACTTCACAAAAGCGAACACAAAGTGTAACGGTAAAGTTTTTCCGTATTTTTCCCGCTTTATGAGGTAAATATTAGAACCACTATACTTTATTTAAGATAACACTTCACTCAAAGGCAAGGTGTTAGCATAATATAGTGAATTTAAGGAGGTTTTCATGCAAACCGACGATTTATATAACTTTTGAATAAAAATAATACAGAAGACTCCTTTTGAATTACACTTCATAAAAAAAATTAAATTAACATCGTTTCAATTTTCTTTTTCTTATCTAAGCAGTAGCATGCTAAAGTGTGCTGTTTTGGATTCCGGGATGCGCTTCCGGTATTTTTTTTGATCTCCAAAGATGATATGATGATGTTAGTCACAATATACTCTATAATGGCTCTACAGAAATATTATAGAAAAAAAAAGTGCGAAGCTCGGACGAAAAAGCTTGAACCATTTAAACGATTTAGCTTCGGTCTGACGACGAATGGTCACCTTCTTGATGCTAATTCTTTTGGTCACCTATTTCCTCAGTCCTAAAGTCGCTTTAACGATTTTACAGGAAGTATGAAGTGGTGTTAATTTAGGCCAGAAACCACATGGCTAAAATATAGAACAAGTTACATACATATGTACATACTATCACGTCTTTATCCCTAATGGGGAGAAGAGCATTTTGGGTCTTGCGACTCTAAGCAGACAGAGCCCAAGCCGCAAGACACAAAGGCCACTTTAGCGTGATGGTGGGCGAAATGGAAAAAGGAATCAAAATAGTGATGGGTTGCTAGCCGCATCGCCTATTAACATGATTTGCATTTTCGCCGATTCCCTCGATCGGAGTTACGATCTGTACGGGAAGCTAAGCAGCATGGTACATTCCAAGTTTTTTCTTTTCTCCCAGACCAACATAGAAGAACAAGTTATTCTTCCGTATTTTCTTTTGTATTGCTGTAAAGCGTTGCTTGCATCTATTAAGGCGTGTGAATAAAGTTGTCAAGATTTTCCCAACGCGAGAAAATACAGTGGTAATGTAGTTTACTGAGTTTAAGCGATTGCAACTAGTGATGTGCCGTTCCCGTTCCCCAGATTTCCGGGAACGTACCCGGGAATGTTCCCAAAAAATGGAAACGTCAGGGAAAGTTGTAATTTTATTTATCAGACATATTTTTTATCACTGTATATATATTTTACTAATTTAAATGCATCACTTAATATGGTTATAATACAAATACATATATCCAATAGTCCGTAACATTCCCTAGAAATACGGGAACGTTTCCAAATTCCCAAATTCCCCGGGCACTTTCCTATATTCCCGGGAATTTGGGCACATTCCCGGGAACGGCACATCACTAATTGCAACCATTCTGATATTATTAGAAACGATTTGGAATGGGTAAGATTTAATTGTAGTTCTAGTGTTGGAGAAAACTCGAGTCCTTGAGTCCACCTTTTAGAGCTCGGACAAGAGTCCGTGACTAAGAAATCACGATACTCGACTCTTAAAGATACACACTCTTGCTCAATGCGTTGCGAGCTTAGCGAGTTTTCCTTTAACTCGATTTCAACATTAGTACCTACATGAGTTTTTTTGTGAGCTCGAGTCTCCTTGGAATGAAAGAATCGTGCTCAAGTTTTTATGTACTAAACATTATTATGGTGTGATGGCATGTAGAGTTCCCGAGGACTATATGGCCTTTTGGCCTTTTTTTTAAGGCTAGAAACAAAAAGAGCTTCGCGTGCTAAAAGTCAGTGTAGTTCATTTTACGTGTTAAAATAATACAGCTTCATATACATACGTGGTAATAGCCACGGAAGTATCTCCATTACAACCATTAAACCAGTTGAAGGCTGCTTGTCTTAATCGACGTATTGAGATCTCTTTTGAGATAAGTAGTGCCTTTGTATAACTTTTAGTTTATGTATTCTCTGTATACATTGTCCATGTACATAAATTGGTCAATAAATAAATATTGTAGAGACAAACTTACTTCGAGTTTAGTCTTCGAATCCGATTTTCGTTAAAGACTCAAGTTAGATTTAGGACTCGAGTTCTTTTTCGAGTCGAATCACAACTCCAGACTCGCGCTTGACTCGACTCTTGGCACACGATTTTTTAGCATACCGAACCCTGTAATATTAAGTTGAGTATATAAAAATGGGACTCGAGGACTCGAGTTTTCTCCAACACTACTAATAACAACAGTTTTTATCTTATGTATGGTGCAGGCAGAGCCCAAAGTCGCAAGATGCAAAGTTAATCTTAGCAAGTTGTTGGGCATGTAAAAGCATAATGCCTATTTCGAGAATATAACATTTACGCTCTTTCCCTGGGTCGACTCCTAAGACTTGCTTGCATTAAAAAGTAAAAAATTTAACTAAGTTCACAAGCTGTTCAAGAAAAAGTATAACTCCGTAATAAATTTAAAGAATACCATTCCAAAGAAATTGCATTGCGAATGCACCCAGTTTTTCAGTCCGGTAATTTAATTTTCGGAATGGATTGAATGCGGAAGGGTGCCTGCGGGTCTTGGGACGTTTTTTGAGGATTACGCCCCGAGTACGGTGAAAATAAGGACACGGAGTAATCTTTTAAGTCTTTTAAAAATATCTCTCGAAACAGCGATTTAGGGGTGTGTAAGTGATTCCATTTAGCATTTATCGTTTGAAAGCAGATTTCTATAGACATTCGACTGATCTGCTTTGTTTATTTACCTTATCTTTCCCTTCCCTCCCCCTTTTTAGGGTTCCTTACCCAAAGGGTGCAAACAGGACCCTATTACTGAGACTCCGCTGTCTGTCTGTCCGTCTGTCCGTCTTTCACAGGGCTCGAGCTATCTCTTAAACCGTAATAGCTAGACACTTGAAATTTTCGCTATAACCGCCGCTACTATACTGAAAATAAAAAAAGGTTAAAAGTTAAAGAGGGTCGCCATACAAAAAACGTGTTCTTTCAGCGTTTTTAACTAAATCTTTATAATGGCATTAACTAGTTACTTGAAATTTTCACAGATTATGTATTACTATGGCCGCTATAACAACAAATACTAAAAAAAAAAAAGTTATGGAAAAATTATAGGGGGTCATACAAAAAACGTGTTTTTTTAGTGTTTTAAAACATTGTACGGACGTACGGAACCCTTTATGTACGAGTCCGACTCGCACTTGCCCATTTATTGTGTCTTTGTTTTGTCCTTTTCTCAGCTGTGCTGTTTCGGAGCTGAGGGCACGCTTTCCCGCTTTTTCTTCTTCAAATATAATATGCATTTCAATGTCACCCAAGGATGCGAAAGGCCTTGCAAAGTGGAGTAGAAATAGCTGGAATAGTTTAAAAGATTTGCCGATAATTTTTAAGCGACTTCAAAAAGGAGGAGGTTATCAATTCGACTGTATGTTTTCTTTTTTATGTATGTTTGTTACGCGATATCTTCGCCAATTGTGAACCGATTTTGATGATTCTTTTTTTATTTGAAAGCCTTTACTACCAAGTTGGTCCCATTTTAACTTAGTGAAGATATGATTAAGAACTTTGAAAGTCCTAAAAAAATTGAATACGCTTGTTTTTTTTAGTTAAAAATTTAATTATATGTCCGGCCGCTTGCCTTACATCAACTCTCTTTGGGAATGCATTTGTGTAAAAAGTTTTACATTTTTTCAATTTCTCGATTGATTTCATAGAGAAAGTTGTTGGTACTTACGGTTTGGATAGTCATATTATTTACCTGTACACCGTTGATCCCTAATGAGACAGACAGAGCCTAGGGCCGTAAGACCCAAAGGCCACATTTAGTGTGATGATGGGCGTGAAGGTGGAAGAAGAATATCAAAATAGTGGTGGGTTGCTAGCCATGATTCGAATTTTCGCCTATTCCTCCAATTGGCTTTAACGATCTGCGCGGCAAGAATGCATAGTATAATAAAACAACGTATTCTCTTCCCGCGATATGGCCTAAGACTACGTCACGAGTGTGACGAAAGTGTTACCACTAATTGCTCTTTGCAGTAAATTAAGGGATTCTCTCAATTAAATAGTTAATTAATATGAAATAAAATACATACTTACTTAATTATTTTGTATATCGTGTGATTCATCTTTAAATAAACTAACTAATTGTGACAAGTCTCGATTCGTAGAAAATCTAAGTGGGCTAATGGAAACTCAAAGCACTTGATTATTCGTTCAAATGCTCTTTCAGAGAAACTTAGTCTTTAACACTATACTATTTAATATGACATAAGGGAGATAGAATAGGTTCTCTCTATCTCCTTGTGTGTCGTAAGAAGCGACTAAAACACTACGAGAGCTAACAAGTATTACGTAAGCACCAAAATTCAACATTCAAAAAAGCACATATTTGTATGTCAAACTTTATTCCAATCCGTTCAACCGTTTTTGCTTGCTTTAAGTTTTGGTACTTATATAAAGAACGAATACTATACGAGTTATAAATTACATAACATTCATGAAACGCGTAATTTACGAACGTGTTTTTTTTATTAATGAAAGAAAATCCTATAAATTTTCTAAAACACAGAATATCGCAACAACAAATGTACGCGTTTAATCTCAAGGGTGTGCAAAATCCAGGACGAAAGAAACAAACCTGAAAAATACATTACCGCGCGGTCTTACGTTCAGTTCCCGGGTAGGCCGCAATATTAAAGGCGCCATTTGTCAGGATAAGGAGGCTGCGGGAAGAAAAACTGGCTGTGTTGCCAACAAATATTCCGCCAAACTTGTTTTCCGAGTTCTAGCTATATTAGATACGCTTGGTTGGAGGCGTAAGTGATTTTTTTTAGATACGAGTTACGTCAAATTTATTGTACATACATGGACTATACTATAAGGGTTGCTACACACTTATTTGGGTCGTCATTCTCGGTTTGGCAGTATTTGTCGAACAACAAAGCCGACCCGAATCAATTATATCGGCTTTTACCCCGAACATTCATCTACATATATTCGATTTTACCGCCCGGCTGTGCCGATTTATGATGGCCCGAATAAGAGTGTAGCAACCCTAAGGATAACCAAAAGTAGTGGAAGTTTTTCACCGACGGTAGTTAGTTAAAATCTTTATTGCACCAAAACCTAATGATACAGCATAATAGAATATAGAAAACAGATGTCAAAAGGCAGCCTTATCGCTACTGCAAACTCTTCCAGGCGACCGAGGTCCTTGGAGATGTTTAACGAAAACAGGTGAGGTGCGAAGTTATATGCAAGAAAAAAAATAATAATAAAGAGACATAAATGCATACACATATAATATATTTAACATAAAAACTGATACATATATCAATATGTATATATTAATATCAATAGGTAGGTCCACTTGCTGTCTTGTCCAAAAACACTTGATGTTTTGGTCTCAGGTCTGATTATAGATGTTGCTACAAACTAGGCCGGATGTAAATACGAGTAGGAAATTATGAATCTGCAATCGACACGAAAAAATATTTCACATGTTTTGTGTCACATGCTTAACAATTTTCAGGCTTTGGACAAGCGTGAAAATTCATAAGCATAAAGGTACAAGTTGTACCTCTACTGATCCGCGGTCGGGCGACGTGTCGCTCGCTAGCTGCGAAAGTTATTTCACTGAAATACATAGCAACCACTAGTGTCTTCGCGACACGTCATCTGCTGCTGCTGTCTTTAGTTAGTGGTACTACTGATCTGCGGCCGGACGACACGTAGTCTGCGGTCCAGCGACGTATGTGTAGTCACGCGACGTGTTGCTAGCTGCGAAAGCTATTTCATAGAAATACATAGCTAAACCAGTAGTGTCACCGTGAGACGTCGTCTGCCGCTGCTGCCTGCACTGCAGTCGGTCGGTGGTACTACTGATTTGCGGCCGGACGACACGTAGTCTGCGGTCCAGCGACGTATGTGTAGTCACGCGACGTGTTGCTAGCTGCGAAAGCTATTTCATAGAAATACATAGCTAAACCAGTAGTGTCACCGTGAGACGTCGTCTGCCGCTGCTGCCTGCACTGCAGTCGGTCGGTGGTACTACTGATTTGCGGCCGGACGACACGTAGTCTGCGGTCCAGCGACGTATGTGTAGTCACGCGACGTGTTGCTAGCTGCGAAAGCTATTTCATAGGAATACATAGCTAAACCAGTAGTGTCGTCGTGAGATGTCGTCTGCCGCTGCTGCCTGCACTGCAGTCGGTCGGTGGTACTACTGATTTGCGGCCGGACGACACGTAGTCTGCAGTCGAGCGACGTATGTGTAGTCATGCGACGTGTTGCTAGCTGCGAAAGCTATTTCATAGAAATACATAGCTAAACCAGTAGTGTCGAGACGTCGTCTGCCGCTACTGCCTGCGCTGCAGTCGGTCGGTGGTACTACTGATTTGCGGCTAGACGACACGTAGTCTGCAGTCGAGCGACGTATGTGTAGTCATGCGACGTGTTGCTAGCTGCGAAACCTATTTCATAGAAATACATAGCTAAACCAGTAGTGCCGCGACACGTCGTCTGCTGCTTTACGTCGTATGTTATGTATGTTATATTCGGTTCTTTCAAATATTGGAACCTTTTTGCAATTTAAACAACGATTTCCGAATGATTTTCACCTTTGCACCGTTATGTGAAAAGCTGTCACAAATTCCAGGGTGTTACAAACAGATCGAGTATTTAAATAAAAGACTAAAAACAAGTAAGTAACTAAAAAAACATACGAGACCGCCGCTTAAAAATAAACTAAAGTAGCTCACTCTATAAATAAGGCATTAAAAGTTTTCAAAAACTCAGTGAGTATTTAAATCCAAGAATAAACTTTTAATTAGTTTTGCCCTAAATTCGTATCAAAAACTTAAACAAGTTTATTACCTCTACGACTTTAATATGAAAATCACATAAGTAATCTAGAACTAAAGTTTAATTCAAAGCCTAACAAAACCAGCCTTTACGTACGGATCAATAAAATAAATGGAGTTTGCATTAGACTTTATTGCTGTAGTTGGGTTGGGAAAAATGTGGATATTTTTTTTGGGAAACTGACACCACAACTCGGAAATTTCCACCAAGTGTAGTTCGAAAGTTGGCCGTCGTTCGCAGTCGGCGCTGTGAGCAGCTTTATAAAATGCCCCCTGTTGGAAAACTAAACTTTTTGCCTAACAACACAGGGCAATTTTGCAGTCCTGTTTCACGGTACTACTTTTATATTCATAACTTTATAATAACCCTCCTTTTGCATTTGGTTAAAAAACTATTTAGAAAAGTAGATTTATTTATTTCTTTTTAACCCTGGACGAAACCGAGGTGTATGTCTTTCCTAAACGAATAGCCCGATTTCGATGCGGGTTTTTAATCGGAATGCCTTGTCTGTTAAGATAGTTCTTAGCTATGTTTGATGAAAATTGATCATACAGCCGTTCAAAAGTTATTGGGAGTGAACGCTTAAAAGACTGGGTTTTATAATTTGTCTGGCAAATAGACTTGTTGTCAAGTTAAATTCATTTTTATGACTAAGAAGCATGAAGTTCTCAAAATGAAGCGTCTTAGGTGATTAACATTATTGATCAAACTGAATCAATTAAAGATGTGAGGACAGAAAATTATATAACGGGGTCATCCTACAAGAAACGTTTTTTTTTAGCGCTTTGAAACATTGTACGGAGGTACGGAACCCTTCATGTACAAGTCCGACTCGCACTTGACCGGTTATTTTCACTGAAATATTGTTTACAATCGGTAAAAATTCATTAAAACTATTCCAAACCCTGCAAAAATTTTACTATTACCTACCTTGTATCTCAACTTTTTAGGAAACCTATCTTCTTTCTATAAAATACAAATCGATTACCCAATCGAGCCTCCCGAACTTTCAAATTACAAAGTAAAATTCCCCGATCTTTTGGGTAAGCCTATAATGTATTCATACTCGTATCCGACATGTTATGCCAATGCACGACTCCAAATTTTGAGGGCGGCCAATTTTCCAGGCGTGATGAGAATATGTGGAATTACCCGTTAATGTGAAATGTTGCCTAGCAACGCACAGGGGTAACCCCACACAGTTTTGCTTGATTAACTCTCTTGGATAGTTCATGAAAAGTGTGTTGATTGACAGCCTTTTTACAAGCTTCCTTTATTTATTTAACATTTAACGTTATTACATTTATATATTTAACTTACAACGAACCTATAGTGTGTTGCGACGCGTGTAAGCACATATGCCTCGTCACATTTGCGAGACACCATTCGGTTTGCAGATACAGCTGCTAAGTCAAAGCACTTTAAATATCAGAAATATTTTAAAAACTGCCTATCTTTTCGTGCCTGTGGCCTCAAACACCCGTGGTCTCACCACGGGTGTTTGAGGAATCGAGGCAAAGACATGTTTTTCTAAAAGCTTGAAGATATCTAAGCGGACTAATGATAGACGCTTCTTATCAAATCTGGCTTAAAGAATTTCCATCGCTATACAGCACAGCAATATCATGTGTACATTTAAGCCGGATACGACACTGTGGTCTCTTAGATTTTTTTTCTAAGTCCTGATAAATGATAATATCTAAAAAAAAAATTATGTTTGTTCGTGTCAAATCTTGTTTGTTTGTTTATTTCTTTCCACTTACAACTACTTTACAGGATTTTTCTTGGAAGTATTTGACCCACTTTCCTGTTTCCGATCGAGATGAAATATTTTTGCAAATAAAATTGATTGACAATGCAATATTATTATAACAAACGCTGATTTGATGATTGATCCGGAAGGTGGCCATAGGAACCCTGTAATAAAACGATGACACCACCCCATATAGTTTTGGGTTTATTTTATTCACAATACAATCTAAGCTAAGCCAAAAAAACAAGTAAGTATTTAAAATAAGCAGTTTGAGTTCTGTGAATATTCTTTATCCATTTCAAAGATAAATTGAGAGTATTTATAATATTAAAATTATACACAACAAAAACAGTTTCTGATATTGAATTTTGCGTCTATTTTGTGAATATGGATTTTTTCCTTCATTTTTAACAACTTTGAAGGACAGTTAATCTCCTAATCCTTTAAGCCTTTGAGTAATCGATTAGGTGAATGACGGCAGGATTTACTTGTTTTTCCTAATATTTTTTTCCACTTTGTAAACACATTTTTTATCTGTGCAAATCTGTGGAATTTTACTAAAATAAATTTTAATTAAAATTATTATTTAAGTTTTCAAAGTGATAAATATTTTTTATGTGGTATATTTGACTTATAATGATATTTTTAAATATTTTAAGGAAAGTTTTAATTTAGTTCAGGTTTACATTGTATTGTTAGTTTTATACTAAATTAATTTATCAGTTTTCAAATAAAATTCAATGACATTGGGAAGTAGGTAAGAAATTAGTAGTCACGCATTCTTCCTACGACTGTCTCGGTTTTTTTTTGTTCCACAAGTATACCCGTCTACTTTCAACTCGACTTTTTTTTTGCCAGATTATCGGCATTCTTTCTCATTACGTGGCCATACTAGGTAAAGCGATAGCTTCTTTATTTGTCGACTATTGACGCCACCTTAAGTTTCCGTCTAATATACATACTCATTCCGGATCTTATCCATTTTAGTAACCCCAGACATCCATGTAATCAAATCTTGCAAGTTAAATAAGACCCATTTCCCATTATTCGATTGAGCTGAAACGCACATACTTATGTAAGTTAGATGACCATGCAATACTATGGTACCAATGACCTGATCTCAAGATGAAGCCGGAAGGTGGCCACAGCATTTCTGTGATAAACATAACTTCCTCGAATTTGGGCTTGATTGATTCGTCTTAGGGAGCACCTCATTCCTATATGATATCTACGGCCTGATAAAAATAGCAAAAAATATTTTTAAAAACAAGCTTTCAACTAAAACAATTAACTAAAAAGTTAAGAATAAATTATAGTAAATATTTGACGTGCAAGTACTAACCTATATTCTTATTAGGTATGTATATTCTACGTTCATCATATCATATACTTTAAAAGCATAAGGCGCATGTATAGTAAGCACATTTTAATCTGTAACGGGGAGTGCCTCAAGTTTTAAAAATATATTTTTAAACGTATCTTCACACCAAATACGTACAAGAATTTATTTAACTTTTTAGTTAATTGTTCTAGATAAAAGTTTGTTTCTAAAATATATTTTTACTTCTAATTTATTTCTAATTAGTTTGATATGGTATCCTTAGGATTATGATTTGATTATGATAAATCTTGCTTGATATTAAACAAATATCAAGCAAGATTTATTATAGTGCAGGCCAAATCCTCTGACTGCTCTGGCTAATATTATATTGTATATGGCTCTGGTAATACAGAGAGGATTGTGATTCTGCAGTGGAGACTAAAAAAACCTGATGATGATGATTCTAAACAAGAACCACTATAGAAATAAACGAATATAAAAGTTGTTTGCGATAAACTTTACCAACATACAACATACCTACACAAAAAATACGTCCCTAATCATAAATCGGAGTATAACAGGAAGTTTATATGTTTCGCTCCATATAGCATATTGTATTGAAATAAAGGAAACGGCAAACATGGCGAATATTCGAATAGTGAGGAAATGTGATTATCTGGCAACAAGGAAACAGACACAATTAATGAGCACGAAAAATGGCGGTGTTGGTATGGACAAAAGAAAATAAGGCCGCGTCATAATACAAATTATATACATACGTATTATCAGGATTGTTTCCTGTAACTGATAGATACTAGTTACTGGATATATCAAACCATTTTCTTCACTAACAAAGGAAAAAGACGTATATATACTTATAAGTAGGTAGGGTTACCATTTAGGAAATTGAAAACAAAAAGCGTAATAATACGATAAAAGTCCGGACTTTTTAGTCACAAAAAACAAACATTACCTACTTAGTTCTAGTGGTATGGACTATGGTAGAATCTGGCTAACGAAAGATGGCCCCTGAAAAAATTGTGAATAATCAAAAATGATCTTGATTTAAAAAAATGTAAACGTAATGAATACTGTTAATTAAAATGAGCCAAAGGAAAGGTCTAAATTAGCTGTTTGATTGCGGCCCAAGATTTCTTTTAATCGGCAAATTATTGCGTCTTATTTCACCTTTAATCCCTTTTTACACTTAATTATAACGACCTGAAAGGTTTTTTTTAAGTTATCAATTATTGAAATAAGCATTTTGGGTTTGGAGCTGGTGTAAATTTAAAGAATAGGTACTTTAAGTATCTACTTCCTATATAGGATGTAACAAAATATACTGAAACTATTTTCAGGCTGAATTCAGTCTATGATAAACAACTTTCCCCAAGAAACATCATATATCGAAGTATCAAAAATAATTTTTGGCCTCCCATATAAGTTGACCTGATCAGCAGATTTTTTCTTTAATTTTTCGATATACGTTAATATAATTGTAATTTGTTGAGTATCATGGACTGAATCTACCCTTAAATTAGTTTTAGTGTGTTTAGTTGGACGTTATATCTACACTTCTACACTAATATTATAAAGAGGAAAGATTTGTACCTATTTTTGTATGTTAAGCCGATTTAAAAAATTCTTTCACCGTTGGAAAGCTACACTATTCCCGAGTGACATAGGCTATGTGTGTACCACGGGCAAAGCCGGGGTGGACTGCTAGTATTATATAAATTGGTGGTGACTATGGATCAAGATGTCTATCGGCACGCAAATTCATACAGAGGCAGTGTCTACTGCCTCTGTATGAATTTGCGTGCCGATCTGACGTCAAATTGACTTCATTTAGGATCGGCACTTTTAGTCCGTGTATATTCATTAGATCAAACATAGAGCTCTTCTGTAAAATACCTAAATCTGCCGTTTCGAGTCGTAGAAACTCGTTGACAAACGTTAAAGGAAGTAATAAAAAGATTCCGTCCGTTTGTAAGTGAATTTCTTATTAAATATTGTATTAAAAATTGTCACGTCAGGTTTTCATACAAATTGAAGGACTTTCTTTAACTAGTAATCTACAGATCTGTGAGGGTGGCCCAGCAGATTATGCACATATTATGTATTAGTTGTGTGTCTGTAAAGCACGAGTTCGACCCTCACTAGCCGCGACTAGTAACTTGTTAACTTAGAGGAAGCTTGTACTTATGTATGTTCATTTACAACTACCACCTTTTACTTCCTGTAAAGGAAAACATCGTGAAGAAACCTGCACACTAGTTCACTAGTGTGTAATAATGACCGTTGTCATTATTCTTCTTCTTCTTCTTCGTCTAAGCGCGTTCCCGGTTGCATTCTCAGCTGTGCTGCTTTGGAGCGCGGGGCTTTCCTGCTTTTTCTTCTCCAAATATAACATGCATGACAATGGTCACCCAAGGATGCCAAAGACCTTGCAAAATGGAGAAGAAACAGCCGGAATAGTTTAAATGATTTGGCTATATAGTAGGGAGGCTAAGTAATAAAAAATATATTTTCGTTGGACTGAGTAGTATTATACCAACAAGTGGTATTATTGGATTCAGTGATGTTTCCTAAGAAGGAAAAGTGACGTTGTCGCTTTCTAAATTGGTGGAGTGACGTAATATGGCGTCATAAAGATTTTGTATGGCATTTGTTTTTTTTTTAACTAAAACCACCACGTGACCACTAGACCACGGAGGCAGTTAAGTAGTCTAAAACCATCAGTGTTATAAGAGTATATCTTTTAAGCTACTCTAACTAGATTTATTTTAAGTATTATTTATGGTTTCGTATAAAATATTGTATATATTTAGTTAGAAGTTATATATTTTATGAATTGGTCAGGCCCAGCAGATTATGCACTAGTTGTGCGTCTGTAACGTAAATATCTAAATAAATGTATACGATATATCCTGCATATACCTACCTAAGCTACGAATCGACACGTGTATTCAAAAAACAATATAACAATCATAAAAGTAATTCAAAATCCTGAAAGTACGAGTAGGTATATCACTTTAAATCAGTTTATCTTGGGAACATCACGGAAAATAGAGGTTTTAAACAACCCGTGTCGCATGGACAATATACATGGTGCGGCATTAAGGGAATTTAGTTGAATTACGGAAGTGTTACTTAGATGAAGGCGCGATAATTCTGTTTTGAAACACTGAGACATTATTTATTCAAATCGAGTTAAGAGTACGTGCCGTTCCGGCGTTAGCAAAAGCTGAGCCCCTTGACACAGCTCTGAAACTTGATGCTGCCAAAATATGGTATTTCACTACGTTTGTTTTTGGACAATTTATACGAAACCATATAACAATTTTTTTTTTCTGAAAACATCATTAAAATTGGTCATTTGATGTAGCAGCAATAAGCATTTCAAATATTTGTATGAATAATCTTCACTATCTCTTTCGTACGCGCGATTTCTAATGGCAGTGACGTCACAAGCGCAGTATGTGCATCCTTTTTCTGTTAATCAACAGTTTTCTTTTCCACCTTGAAAAGCTTATACCTAACTTACTTATTTATGACTATGACCGGATTAAAATAGTGTTGGCCACTTAGACACACAAAAAACTAACAAAACAAATAAATCGGGTTCCAATGCCCTCGGCATCCAGCGCCTTTAAGGTCCTTTGCAGACGCCCCTTAAGACTGTTGGCCTTGAGCCTTCGCCAAACCGAGCCCAACTCCAGCGCTACTGAGTACGTGCGCGAATGAGACACCGGCCCTAGTGGGTTTTAATTTTGCAAATTAATTTTGTTAAGTTGGCAAACGTGCGCGTAAACATGATCTCGTGTGTGTGATTTTTATGTGTAATTTAATACGAAGAAGATTGAGATTTTAATGAATTTTGTGTTGTTCCAGGTACGTGCTAAGGAAGGGAGATTTGTGCTTTGAAAAGATGAGTTTTTAGATGTTATCCCATAGAAGAAACTGGCTGGAAATTTTGACATTTAGTCATGTTAACGAATAGAGAAGAAAAAGTCACGTTCTTTTTATAATTAACTTTTTAATGTCTCTTGAAAGTTAAAGATTTACTACAAGATTTAGCGTATAGTCACGTATAGTTCAGAATGTTGGGCTACCAAGGTCATAGAAGAAAGAAAACTGCATGCTGCTGAAATGAGTATGTGAGCGGAAGAGCCAAGATAGCGCCAATAATTGGAAAACTAAGAAGTAATTAATAGATTAGGATGGTTTGGTCACGTTATTAGAGAGAGGAAAACAACGTTGTGAAGAAAGCACTAAATATAGAAGTGAATAGGAACAAAAATAGAGGAATGCCAAAGAAAAGGTGGATGGATTGTGTTAATACCGATATGGCTTGTAAAGATGTAACAGTCGAAATGACAAAGGAGAGAACAAAATGGAAACGACTAACATGCTGTGCCCCCACTTAGAGTAGGATAAGGTAAGGAAGAAAAAGAAAAATGAGGCTTGGAACTGCGTTACGCGGACGCCCGCGCGGTTCTCTACAAAAGTGCCCCGCGCGTGCGTTAAGGCGGGCCCCGCATCCTCGCGACGGAAGTACGCGCGGGCACCCGCTTTAAGATTTTTCAAGTCTTTGTTTAGGTATATTTGAATGACTCGTATTTATCTCCTGAGAAATTTCAAGTAACACAGTCAGTCTTGTAATATTTTTAGCAAGCTTCTGAACGAAACTAATCCGGCTAAATAATTTTTTGTCACGAAATTCGAAGGCTATTTTACAGGAATAATTATTCTAATACGAACTTAATATTGTGTAAGACACGGCTTATTTCTTATGATCAGCAAGAAAAAAGCTGCATTACTTCAGCCAGTTACAGACTATCATGACTTACTTTAAAAACTAACTAAGTTAATTTATAATTGTTAATAACGAAAAACATCACTGTAATAACAAAGTCGGCTAAAAATAAATATTTTATATAAATTCATAAATAAAAACTATTCTTATTTTGAGTACTGAGAAAAATAAGAAAAATACTATAATACCTACCGTCTATCTTAATATGATCGTAGAAAAAGTTTTGTATGCAACGTTGTATAAGTAAGTCAAAAAATACTTGTGGCGCCTTTTTTATGAAGCTCGCCTACAGCTCGCTTCATAACCCGCGCCACTCATCTTTTTTGAACTCTTAATATACAACTGTTGCATAAAATACGTCGTCGTACAGCGAAGTAAACAACTGGCGGATGAGAGAGACAACTGGAAGAGAATTCATACTTCACCGACAAGAGCAAGCTCTTAAATATAGATAGATAGATATCACGCAATTTAGTTGCTGTAAAAAAGTGCTGGCTAATCTCTTATTAAGGCGGAGGTATAGGCAAATGGCCTTGAAGTGTGAAATAAATTGTTAACACGTAAATATGGTGATAATTTCCTTATTTCTCTTCGTCATGCACTAGTTAGCCCTTTAAATTATTTTATAAACTGCCGTTGAAACTATTATTGGTGATCCGTCTAGCTTTAAAACTTGCCGTGGCCAGTTTTGGCGGAGGCAAGTTTTAAAGCTAGACGGACTAATGTAAATACTTTCAACGGTGGTTCATAAAATAATTTAAAGGGCTATCTAGTGCATGACGAAGAGCAATATGGAAATTATCTCCATATTTACGAGTTAACAATTTATTTCAAATGAGGGCGCCACTTCAAGGCCATTTGCCTATATCTTCACCTTAATAGGAATCCCGAAATTGGCGCTTATTCCCTTTTCTCTTGCTTTTCCCTTAGCCACGTCAAAGAATAAATTAATACAAAGGTGTCAAGTCGGTCAAACGAAAAAATACAGCGGAAGGGTGCCAACACAAATTAAATGATACGGAAAAATGAATAAAAAGGTGAAAAAAGAGACAAAAGGCCAAGGTGTCTGTCGAGTTATTTTTCTTTAATTATAACTGTTCGCCATGAAATGCTAACTCGCAAAGGATATCGAATATCGGTAATTACAACCTTGGGACCTTTAATGATGAGTTTCTGGGAATTACACATCGAAAGGGTCGTTTTGTAAATGAAAATTAATTAACAATCTTGCTCAGTGTACACAGGTTTCGTCGCAATTTTCTTTTAGACACTTTTGTGGTATCGTTTTGTATGTAAGGTAAACATCTTTTGATATAATTTAATGGGTTTATAGATTTCTAAGACTTTGGTCCCATTATGATATGATGATGTCAGTAGTTACTGATTTACAATGATTATAATTTAAGATGATTTGCAATTCTTTTTATAAGATTTACATTCATCATCATCCGAGCGTATTCCCGGTTGCATCCTCAGCGATAACGCTTTAGAGCCCGGGGTCCGCTACCTAACCTAGGTGATTTGACGAGGTTTCTGGTTTTTACACAGAGCGACTGCCGTCTGACCTTCGCAACCCAAAGCGTAGGCCAGAACCATTCCTAGGATAGGCTACAGTTTACGTGCCTTCCGCTGATGCAAGCCTGCAGTAATCTAAACAGACTGGACACAACTTTTCACAAATTATGCTTCCCAGTGGGATGTGAACCCACGAACTCCGAATCACAAGGCAAACGCCTTGACCGCTGGACCACGGAGGCAGTATAGAACATTTCCATTGTGATTCTAAAATCATATAATGATTTACAATGACTTTCGATGCTAGTTCTTTTTAGTATAATTTTAGAAGCAGGTTCTAATCTAGCCATCAATCAGTTAAAGTAGATAAACACAATCACATATAATAGTTTTCTGGTGTGCGGAACTGGGGTTGCCATCAAGATGATTTTTGGTTACCTGAAATCATGACGGCTTGATATTATTACGGCCATCTAATTGACATTTTTTCCGGAGGTTCTATATATATATTTTTTTTTCTAACCTGTAGGTATTGTGTCCCATAACTGGGCAAAGGCAAATTATTTATTTTAAGAAATTCTTTAAATTTCATTCATTAATTAAAGTGAGCTCTTTTTACAAAAATCTTCCACGTATTCTTTTTGGTTCCTAGCGTCCTGAATTCGTTAGAAGAGGGTATTTGCATAGCTTAACACAGACTATAATATAAATAAAGACTATGAAACGGGACAACCTACTTGTGAAAGCATGTACATCGAGGTGAAAATATGAGCTTTTTGTTATACCTAAAGTATTTATTCATTCTAAAAATAATATATATTTTACAGTTAAAGCTTTGATTCGTTTTAAGTAACAATTTTTCGAAAGAAAATACTAACCGTACCCACAGACCCCAGAATATTATGGATATCGGCAATGAAGACCAAATCATTCGCTAGATATAATGACTATTCAAAAGAAAAGGATCAAGATCCTTTTTCTATATTTTGAAAAAAAAAGCATAGGTGAAAATCTGGTTGCATAACATCCTTATCACAAATTGTTATGTGCCGTGTACGCGCTTATCTTGACAAATGGAATTCGTATAACGCGGTTGTATCCTACCCTGGGAGCGGGAGTGGGGCAGGGCTTTGGTGACCGCCCTGAGGCGCCAGTTATAAAGGTGCTTGTGGTTTTGGAGGTGCCGGGTGCAAACTCTGCCGGAGTCTATTGTTGACTTAATAAACCGGTCAAGTGTAAGTTGGACTCGTACATGAAGGGTTCCGTACCACCGTACAATGTTTTAAAACGCTAAAAAACACGTTTCTTGTATGACGACTCCTCAATTTTTTAATTTTATCTTATTTTTAGTATTTGTCGTTATAGCGGCCACAGTAATACATAATCGGTAAAAATTCCAAGTATCTAGCTATTACGGTTAACAAACAGCATAAGTCTTACTATGTAATGTATGTGTAAACATAGAAAGACTTTGCTATTTTTGCTTGTACTTTTCTAGAGATTTTATTAAAGTAACTTCGCATTTCTTTTATTTTTATACTCTAAATGTCATATCTTGCAATGTACTACTCCCTGCGGTTGAAACAATGATGATTATGATTACACTTATGGTATTTTTTTGCTATGGAACTGGACAGCGTATTCTTGCAGTGGAGCGCTAAAACTATCTTGCCCAAGGGCACTGGTACGGTTACAACCAGCACTGCCCATTCCTATCCCTAAGTATAATAAGACATTTATTTAGCCAATGTATTGTGTTTCTTTCTCGTTCTTTATTTTTGCGGGACGCCCACGGTGTTATGATTATTTTGATTGTCATTTTTTTCCTTTTTAAAGGACACAATAGGATATCGTTATTGAAATGAAAAGAGGATTTTTCTTGTGGGATGTCGTTTCTATTAAATTTTAGTAAGCTGGTATCATTTAATTTTTAATATTTGCGTTTTAATATAGTATTTTCAATTAAATAGGGATTCTGAACCTTTTCCCAGCAGTGATATGTGGTGTGCTGGCCTTTCGACTGTGACTACATTGTATTATAATATATAATACAAGTTGATTTTATATCCCCTGGCTTTATTGAAATCTTAATCAGTATCATTCATAGAACACAAAGCCGTAAGAAAATAAAATTAGTTTTTGTATTTTTTTATCTCCCACATCTAAATATATATAACTCAAAAGTGACTGACTGACTGACTGACATAGTGATCTATTAACGCACAGCCCAAACCACTGGACGGATCGGGCTGAAATTTGGCATGCAGGTAGATGTTATGACGTTGGCATCCGCTAAGAAAGGACGCGAGCGAAGCCGCGGGCAAAAGCTAGTTTCTAGTATATGGCTAACCTACCGACTTTACTATACGCATTGCCCTCCCTGCTTACCAGCCGCCTCGCGCCAAGAGTGGTGACATTAAAATGGGAGACTTTTAGTACACATTTGTCGGCTAATATCATTGGCTTTTATTATGAAACAAGATACATGCGAAAGAATATGTATTTTTTATTTCGCTTAAAGGGTATAGCTACGAGGTTAAAAATCTCTCTGTATTCTTCTTCGTCTAAGCGCGTTCCCGGTTCCTGGTTTTTCTTCTCCAAATATAACATGCATGTCAATGGTCACCCAAGGACGCCAAAGACCTTGCAATATGGAGAAGAAATTGCCGGAACATTTTAAATGATTTGGCTATAGTTTTACGACCGACCGCCTGCGTGACTTCAACCCCTTTTCGGGAATGTATTTGTGCGAAAAGTTTTACAACCGGCCGCCGCCTGACGTTAACCCTCCTTGGGACTGCAATTGTAGCACGAGATGTTTGTGCTTAGTCCTTAAGTCGCCTCTTACGATATCCATAGGAAGAGATGGAGTGGCCCTATTCTAACCCGGAACCACACGGGTGAAAATCTCCCTGTATTGTCCTTGTAAATTAACACAGAATTGACTAAGCCCTTCTAGCGACTAGGCGACCAATACTGTCTTAAGGCCTAATTACTGAACAATTCATTCTTTGATTCTTTGGATTCTTATGAATACTTCCAGTGCTTTACCATTGCAAAGCTCAAACAAGTTAAGAATTAATTAAATAGAATAAAAAGGAACGTCAACGCCCTCTCTCGAAACGGCATATAAATCAATGATTATTGCTCACGTGTCAGTCGAGTTCGCAAAATGACCCATAAATTACCCCGCCCATAAAAGCAAAAGTATTTGACCTTTGAACATTTTCCGGGCACGCGGCTTCGGAAATGTTTATATCTTCCCTTTTTATCTGAGGGAAAATAAGTCAAAGTACATTCGGCATTTAAAATATGCATTGAATTTTTTTTCGAAGGAATAGTATGTACTCGTTGTAGTAGGAAAACATAATATTTTATTTTGAGTTTTTTGTACATGTGAAAAAATCCGCCCATCACGCATTTGTATTGGAACGTATTTAGAGCTGCCTACACAACACAACATAACATACAAACTGCAGTAACAATTTCGTGATGTACCTACTGCAGATTGTCATGTGTGCAGACGTGTTATACTGCAGATTGTAACACGACACGTTACACACATTACAATCTGCATTACAGCTCGAGATTGTAACTGCAGATTGTATGCCATGTTGTGTCGTGTGTAGGCAGTTTTTATCTTTGCTTTTTTAGCAGTGCTGCTTTGGAGACTGAGCTTTTTTTTCTCTAAAGATGATATGACTGATTGATTTATTGATGATTTACAATCAGATGATATGCACGTAAATAGTAAACCCATGGATGCAGAAAACTGTGCAAAATAAAAAAAACTGGAGTATAGCAAAAATAATAGTTAAAAAATATATATATTTGGTAACACTATACAACGTGGAAGGGACATATCCGTAATAAATCGAACTACGGTGTATACTAGATCATTATAGTGTAATGAAATTAAAATAACAGCCGAAAAACAAAAAAAAAATCGGCATTGCATACAAAAGTGTGCAGCCGCCTGGGCGATTTGTATGGGAACGTCGAATTTTTTTTTGGTTTTTTGGCTGTTATTTCAATTTCATTATACTTTAGTGATCTAGTTTAGCCCGTCGTTCGATTTATTACGGGTATGTCCCTTCCACGTTGTATAAATTACAATGTTTTGTTGCTAGAGCCTCCTTTAAGCAAAGAATATGCTTGTACCAGGAGAAAAAATAAATCATAATCAAATCAAATCATTTTATTTCAGGCTATAAATGTGTATAATGCTATTCTTAGATTTTATTAAAGTTGTTAACATCAGATCTTTACTTACAGCTAAGTTTAGTGCCGCTTACTAAACGCAAGTGCAGAAGAAGTGGCAACAAACTGCACTGCATCATGTTTTCCAAATACGACAACTTAAAACTAAAACTATGACGTCTTTATCCCTAATTGGGCAGAGAGACCATTTTGGGTCAGGCGGAAAATAATGTCAATAGGTATTAAAATTCTTGATAAGGAAGAAAGGAAAGAAGAAAATCGTTAAGAGGCATTTTACACTTGGATGGCTATCTCGCTCGCACAATCAAACATTTTGAAAGGTTATAAAAATAATAATCTTATATTTCTAAAAATAAGACTCATTTTTAATAATACATTATAAAATGTTTGATTGTGCGAGCGAGACAGCAAACCAACTGTTAAATGCCTCTGAATAACCTTCTTTTAAAGTCAGCTAAAACTGTAGCCCCAAACAGCAAGAAACACATCGTTTACAATGTCGCAGTAACATTCCCTCGTGTTGTCGCCACTTTAACGTATATTGTAATTTATGGTCGTATTGTCCATGCCATAAATCTATAGTAGAATACGCAAGACGCCCTTGCAACCAAGATTTATTATGCAAATACAAAATGAACTTTACGCTCTGTGTATGTAAGTTTAATAAGTGTTAAAAGATGTGCTTTCTGAGTGTCTAGGACTATTATAAAGAGATTAGCTAAATGAGTCGTTTTAAGATTTTCTTTCATTTTAAAAGTGCCTTTGGTAGATAATTTCAGAAGTTGAAATAATAATTTCATACAATATACAGGGTCTATCAAAATAAACTGAAACTATTATAAGACTGAATACAGTCCATGATATTAAACAACTTTCCCCAAGGAACACATATCAAAATATAAAAAATATTTTTTGGCCTCCCATACAAGTTAACCGATCAGCTGACCGGAGTTTGTATGAAAAGCAAGAAAATGTTTTTCATATTTCGATATATGTTCCTTGGGAAAAAAATTTCAGTATCATGGACTTAATTCACCCTTAAAATAGTTTCAGTATATTTTGTAAGACGTTATATACATCTTGACCGCTAAAGAAGCCGACAAAATATTTTGCATGATGGTCGAGGAGGATGGGCGAGAAGATGGTGAAAAAAATCAAAATAGTGATGGGTTGCTAGCCGCATCGCCTATTAACATGATTCGCATTTTCGCCCATTCTCTCTATTGTCTTTTCGGTCTGCGCGGGAAGAGAAGCAGCTAGTACATGCTTTTTTTCCAGAATATCACGAAAGATCTGCAATAATTAGGTCAAAATAAGTAGGTAAATATGTAACTCCATATCTAAATAGCGCTAATATTCTAAAAATGAACGCACGTAGACATTTACACTTCGCAGGTCTATTGTTCGGTGTTATAAAATATCAGAAACCTGCTTATTTATTTGAGAAACTGGTATGGAGTCGAACAGTATATGGGGAACGAACACGCGCCTCTAGGTATTTACTCTTCATGCCCCGTCATTTTTCCGCTGCTTTCCGCGGCAGTTTTAAATACGCCGCTACCAAGTGCTGGAACAATTTGCCTCCTCCACTTCGGTGTACACAATCAGTCCAAACCTTTAAAACCAAACTAAGAGGCATCTTGTTACAGGCACAAATTTCACAGCGGCAATAAAAAAAATAAAAAAAAAAAATAAAAACTAATTTCGAAAGGATTTTGCATTGACTGTGCGTTAAAGTCAACGTTGCTAAAAAACCTACCTATATTATTCATTTTATACCATATTTATTTCTTTAGTTATTTCTGCTCTCTGTACACATTTACGCTTATTTATCTTATCAATTCGTATATATTTATCCTATCTACTTATTTTATAGACACACACACACATACTATTTACACATAAACCACACTCGCCCGTGAGTCACATATTACATAAGGTCCATTGAAAACCAGCGTTGCGGTAACATCATCGTGACCGCGACATATGCTGAATGGGTCTTTTTGCCAAAAAGGAGAAACCACACCACGCTATGGCAATGCTGCACAAATGTAAGAAATAAAGGGGACAATTATTATTATTATTATTCTTTTCTGTCCTTTATTCTATCTCTCTTATATTCATTTGTGTATATAATTTCTGTTTATTTGTTGTGGTATTTCTTTTTGGCAATAAAATAAAAACATAAAAAAAAAAAAAAATATCATACAAATTGTAATTTTTATTAATTGTAAAAAACCGTACCTGAAGGGCTCTGTGCCTCCGTACAACGTTTTAAAACGCTGAAAAAGCACGTTTCTTGTATGATGGATGACCCCCTTTTGTTTTTTACTTTATCTTATTTTTAATATTTGTTGTTATAGCGGCCACAGTAATACATAATCGGTGAAAATTTCAAGCGTCTAGCTATTATGGTTCAAGAGATAGAGCCCTGTGACAGGCGGACTGAGAGACTGCGGAGTCTCAGTAATAGTGTCCCGTTGGTACCCTTTCGGTACAGAACCCTAAAGCTGTAGTGTCCTAGGTGTAGTGTAGTGTCCCACTTCTGGGTAAAGGTCAAAATCATCATCAAAATTATCGTCAAAATCAAAATCATCCGTCAATTGTCAATAATGTTAATAACAATGAATATTTAATTACAATAAGAGGCTTCATTAACCTAATTTAATTCAAGATCGCTACATTATGGCTAATTACCGAAGTGATTGACCGCGCAATCAATCAACAAGCCCGTCGCAATAATTCAGCATTATCATAGATACACATACTTCATTAACAATAATATGTAAGGAACTACATATATGTTTACTGATTAGGAGTTACGAGCACTGGTTAGAAGCTCAGTGGCTTAGCTTAGATTAAAATTCATTTATTGCATTTCATAATGTTCTAATTTCTTCCATACTGGTATGGGAGAAAAGAAAAAGCAAAGAATATACCAGCCGCTTCTCTTCCCGCGTCGATCGTAAAAGCCGCTTGAGGGAATGGGCAAGAATCTGAATCATATCAATAGGCGATGCGGTTAGCAACCCATCACTATTATGATTTCCTTTTTCCACCTTCATACCCACTATCACGCTAAAAGTGGCCTGGGCCTTAACGCCCTAGGTTCTGCCTGCCCCGTTAGATATTAAGACGTGATAGTGTATCTGTATTTAACTTACTTAAAGTCACTGTCTTATAATAGGGTTTATAGTGAAACCCTGTTGGGTACCGTAAAACAAAAATTGGAACGGCAAGCGAGTTTTATGACATGCAGTTAATTTATAAATATAAGTTATAATTAAATAGTTGTTTTTTAAAGTTATTATCAGTGAGATCGTTATGAATAGTAAATTAATGTAAGTATAAAAGTAATATCAATGCTTATTTGGTTTACAATACAATACAATACCCTTTATTGCACAAAAGTAAAAAACAGAACATAATTATCTTAAAAATTAGGAAATGCGCAAAAGGCTAGTTTAGTTTATAATGTCAATTTTGATCGTTAAAATACTCGTCCAATTCATAAAACGTTATATTTACTAAAATTGATTTCAATTTTTATATTAAAAAATAAATACAATTGAGATTAAACTACAAACTAAACCTAAAAATAAAACCTAATCTAAATTGTTGATTAAACTAAAATTAAACAAAGAAAACAAAACAGAAGAAGAAATAATAATAAAAATATTAAATATAACGCTAATCGAAGAGCCCACCTCGGAGCATACCGGGCTCAAAAGTACCCATAACGCCAGCCGCATTGATTTTTATATTTTTATATTTACTAAAATCAGGTACATAGGGAAATATCAATATTTATAAAACATTATTAGCGCTTTACGAGTATTGCGATTGGTGACCAAAAGTGGCATAAGATCTCTCGTGCTCCTCTATGCTTCGGAAGGCACGTTAAACCGTTGGGTTCGACAGTCATCTTTAGATGGCAATCATAGTTACATATCACAAGTAAGTAAGTAGTAGAAGGAAAGTAAAAAGCATTCATTTAAAATCGGAAATGCGATGTTTGCTTCTTCTTCTCGTGTCGAAAGCTCAAAATGTAATTAAATTTTTTCCATCCAGTAGGTTGCCACTTTCACAGCGTTGTCTGTAGCCTCACATAGGTCACGCTTAGTGCAGCTGGTGGGGCACGATGGGCAGGAGCGGAGGTGTAACATAGTCTGGTCGTTATGACCACATTGACATTGATGTTTGCTGAAGGATATTAAGAAAATAGACGCACTATAGTGCTATAGCGGAGTCTTTTAGTAGCTTAAACCTCTGACACCAGTTTTGGACACTTATACATGAATAATGAAAAAAAGAACATCTATTGAGATTTATCAAAAGAACTATCTAGAATACAGCGTCGACACTTCTATACACGTCGAATACTTCTGCCACTGCCATTCCAAAAGAATGCCACTAATAACAAAATACCCACTATATTTGACTTCACAGCCCAAAAAGGAGCCAAACATTACATACATTTCTTACCCAATGAGACACCAAATACAACGACGTTATTAGTTTGTTGTCCCACAAAAATTCCAAGCATGTAGTGTGTCGTCTCGTCACTGTTTTATTGGGACGAGTCTCGTATTTATGATTGTGGCGTATCTCGTAAATCTAGGCGGGACGTGTGGGGTGACTCCGCGGATTTATTTTGTAGGACATTATACCAGATACGCTGTTTTGAAGATTTTGTTTTCCCAAAGTGGATCAACAAGGTGAACTGTTTCTTAGAACAAAAGATTTTAGGTATGTTGATAAGAGTTTTATGTATTTTAATTTAGTCTAACGGCATTGATGAACGCGACCAGCAAATATATTATTTCTGTATGAAGATATGATATTTAATACCGCTATTTTATTTTGAAATATAATACAGATTGTATTGTAACTACAAGTATTTATGTGTACTTACGCCTACCTACCACGGGAGATTTTTTCCATTTATTCCGAAGGTAAGTAAGTAAGTAATACTTTATTGTACATCAAGAATAAAAAATATACAATAAGAATAAAAATACATTAAAATGTTCAAGGTTGACTGATAGAGAATGTTATTTAGCATTAAGTCCGCCTTATGTACCATTTTGTTTTGGTAAATAAAGTTTTAAATAAATAAATACAGAAATAGGTGGTAGGTAGTAGTAGAGCCTAGGGCGGCAAGGCCCAAGCTATTTTTAGCGTAATGGTGGGCATGAAGGTGGAAAAATGAAATCATAATTAGTGATGGGTTGCTAACCGCATCGCCTATTGATATGATTCAGATTCTTGCCCATTCCCTCGATCGGCTTAAACGACCTGCACGTGAAGAGAAGCAGCTGGTACATTCTGAAAAGCTTGTGTATTTAAATTTTTGTCTAGCATGGCATTGGCATTATGAACGCGACGAGCAAATTGAGAAGCGCTGAAGATATGAGCTTTATCTAATACCACTATTTTATTTTGAAAGGTAATACATTACAAAAGATAACAATCTTAAAAAAAATTGAATAATAATTAAACGTTACCCCACATCCGAAGCAGTCTAGCGAGAATCATCATAATATTAATCCTTAATTTGAATACGTTAAGCCAAATAGGGTGACTTGGTCCACAACACGAGGGATTCGCAGACAAATATCAACGGAAACTAATTCCGTAGTACAAAGTTACATTACAGTTTTAACTTGTGTACGGTTTCGGGCCCGAATATGTTTATATCCTTGGAAACTGTTTATTGGGGTCACTCTAAACCTTTACTCCAATCTATATAGGTTGAATTATAAGCGATAGAGACTCATTCATATCAGGACGTTAAACTAATGTGAGTACAATTACACAAAGATATAATAAATAATACATTTACAACATTTAGAATCACCATCATGCAAATATTGCAAAATGGCCTTCTAAGGAACATAGGCAACATACCATGACTTATAGCTATTTTGTTATTTACGCTATTTTGATTCCTTTTTCGACCTTCTCATCTCGCCCAACATCTCGCTAATAGTGTCTCTCGGTCGCTCTAAAAGTGGCCTTTTAGTCTTGTGGCCCTGGGCTTTGTCTGCTTAGAGCTGCAAGACCCAAAATGCTCTGTCTGCCCCATTAGGGATAAAGACGTCATAGTATGTATGTATGTATTACAAATTACCACCGTGAAGGAGGAGATAAGATTCTTATCTGAGCGATATAAGAAGCGTCTAGCTTACCACCCAAATGAGCATCCAGCCAGTCTATATTAGCTACAAAAAGCGCCTAACACGTCATGATATCCAAGGATAGAGTTCCAGATATTAAGGAAGGCTGCTACGGCTGGGGAGATTTTTCTGTAAAATATTTAGCCATGTCTCATCCGCTCTTATCGAGGACTGATTGCAGATATAAGGAAACAAAAAAATATATATTTTAAATAATACTATACACCCCCAATTCCTGGCCAGGAAAAGACGCAAAATTGATAATATCAGACGATGCTTAACGTGCTATTCGAAGCACTTATTAGCTCCAGATATTTATGCCACTTGTGTACCAAGTGTGCCCATCAATTTGGGTGTTTATATACTATATTTTATAACAAATACATATATAGATTATATGTGTTTGTTATAAAATATAGTATCGTTAGTATCGCTTACACAAGTTTAAACTTACTTTGGGGATAGCTCAATCAGTGTGATTTGTCCCTAGGTATATATTTGTTGAAGATACAAGGCTCGAGTCGAGGTCTATGATACAAGTAACTTGTGGAACTAAATAGAAACTATGAAACAAAGAGTAACCTTGGATCTGTGATCAATCCCTTATGTAAAAAGAAGTTTTAAAAACCGATCAAGTGAGAGACGGACTCTAAATGAAGGGTTCCGTACCTCCGACGCTGAAAAACCACGTTTCTTATATGTCGTCATATAAGAAACGTGTTTTTTCAGCGTTTGTTTTTTCCCCTTTAATTTTTACTTTATCTTATTTAGTATTTGTTGTTATAGAGGCCACAGTAATGCATAATAAGTGAAAATTTTAAGTGTCTCAAGTGGTTCAAGATGTAACGATGCTGCATGCATCCTGTGCAAACCTCCTTTCTTCATCTCATCCTGTCCGTTTTTCATTTTTCATTTCAAATTCCCTTTTATTCCATTTTCAAATCATTTACTGATTCCTTTTCACTCATTCCGCCATCATCTCTTAAGCTGATCACTTGCTTGATTCTATCTGTTGTACCTTCATAATTAAATATTATTCTTTTATATGTAACAGTTGTCAGTATCAGATAATAAATTTAATATAATCTATCGTTATCGAGTGTCTATTCTCTTCTACTATCTTCTATGTGGGAACTCGCCTAGAGCGCGCCGGGACAGGTCGAGGTCTCACAAAGAGATAGAGCCCTGTGACAGACGGACGGACTGACAACACAGTCTCAGCAATAAACTTTTTAGAGTCCCGTTGGTACCCAGAGGGTGCCAACGGGACCCTAAAAAGTTTATTTTTGGCAACAATGTGCAGAATACCAAATATTTGGTTTGCTACATTCGTGTCTAGCACGGGTGGGAACGCGAGTCTGAATAATTTTAAGGCCCGCCGCCGTGCCAGTCGCTGCCGTCGTGGGCTGTCTATCATAAATCCATACCATCGTGTGTGACAATCCGCACGAAAGCTATCTTCAGGGCTCCGAATTTGCTAGTTGTTAAGTTTGCAAATTATTTTTATGTTTTAGGACGGCAAACGAGCAAGCGGGTCACCTGATGGTAAGTGATCGATCACCGCTGCCCATGGACAATTGCAACACCAGGGATGTAACAAGAGCGATACCGGCCTGTCAGGGCCCTTCCCAGAGGGGGAACGGGGGAGATGGGGCTCCGGCTCACCGAACAAAGCATAGTAACAGTGAAGCTATAGCGTGGCTCTTCAACAACTAAATATGCGTAAATAACCCAGAGGGACATCGACGTGAGATGGGACCCGAACATATATTACAAATGGTAAATCCTATTTAAACTGGGCTATGAGGAAGACGGATATTAAATAAATCTTAAGAAATAAGGTAGGACATGATCGTAGGATCAGTTTGTCAGAGGCGATTTTATTTAGACCATTTAGAACATTTATTAGTGGTTCTGTGGGAACAGTAGACCTCGCGAGTTCTTATAACAATGCAATAACCGACACCCCTTTCCCCTGGCTTAGCAAAGCCATTTCAGTGAAATTCGTCCATGTATAAACGCTACAGCAAACTTCCCCCTCCATTTCCCCTTTTGGAAATATTTTTGCAACATAATAAAAAGAATGAAGTCCTTATATAGTATGCCTGTCAAATTGGATTGAAATCCGTTAATAAATAACGGCAAAGATTTATTGACGGATATCCCCCTTTTTTCCCTATTCCTCTCCCAATCAAAAAAAAAATCAAGAAACAGGTGAGCAAAATTTTTCGTCAAAATTGGTTGTAAATATGCGACCTGTAGGCGTTAGTACATTTTTCTTTTATCTTTGCTTGCAGGGCAGCTTAGAAAATTGCAATCGTTTGAAATTATTTCAGAAATCCTTTAAGTAATGATTTATGCTGACATGAAATTGTTTACAGCATGTTATCAGTTCACTGCTAAAAAGGCCTCTTTTAAAAAAGAAAGGATTTGCCTATAACCACGTTGGTCAAATGGGTTGGTGATCGCAGTATTACGTATGAAGTATTTGCATAAAGGACGCTGCTGCACAGTCTCTACATTATTAACTATACCATACTTAGACGCCTCTTACGATACCCGTTACGGTAGTGGACGACTCGTATTCATCAAATAAAACGTTAAATGAAACAATGCAACTTTGTCATACATTAATTACGTCTGTTTATTCAAAATCAAACGAACCGTGCTGTTCAATGTCTAACTGCAATTAATTAGTTTTCCATTTGTGATAGTCAATCAGTAATTGAGTTATGAAATTCACACTATCGCGATGCGAATAAATGTTATTTATTACCCTGGTATTACCTAAATGCATTTTGAGTTTACGGTTGGGAAATATTTTGCATTCAAATTAAAAAAGAATACGATAAGGCCGAAAATCCATTGGCGCTGAGCGAGGATAAGCAGCTGTGTTTTAATATAATAATATATATAAGGACAAATCACACTGATTAAGCTAGCCCCAAAGTAAGTTTTTAAACTTGTGTTATGGGATACTAACTCAACGATAGGTACTATATTTTATGATAAATACATATTATATAGATAAACACCCAATACCCAGAACAATTTGAAATAGGCCATTTTCCAAATGGCCCTGGCTGGGAATCGAACCCAGAACCTCCGGATTAGGCTACGGAGGTCGTGTTTTGACAACCAATAAGCGTTAAGGAGCATAAGGTCAAAAGCGCAGAATGTCAAAGGCAAACAATTTCAAAACTAAACGTAAATGGGGTTATTGTTTTTGTTAAATATTATTATTTTTCGCGAGTCGCAATGGTCCTAAACGCCAGAGTAGTGACACACACACCAACGAAATCTGAACGGAATGTCACATTGGCACACTGACACATAGCGAGCGATATAGAGTGGTAAGTACATTGTTACTTTTAATGCGAGGTGTTTTAGATGCGCAAGCAATTCTGCATGCGGATCTAAAATACCTCGCATGAAAAACAAAAATATCTAAAAATAATTAATTTCATTTAGTTTTTCTTTGCCTTGATAAGAATTCGGTAGTCACTATTAATAACTTCCTCTTTAAAATTGTGCACTAATATGGACACAAATTTGAAAGTGTTTGAATAAGGTTTCTATGGCGAGGATGCAATCGTATATACCATATTGAAAGGTTTTTTTAACAAAATTCATTTGTAAACTATAATAATAAATCATGGTCGATGAAAAACTAAATAAAGTAAATTATTTTCAAATCTGCGAGGTCATTGGTTACTTATGACGCGAGGTCTTTTAGATCCTCAAACAAGTGACATTAACCAATCTGACTCGCTTCGCGTTCGCTTTGTCAGTGTCACTCAAAGTGACGTTCACGTCTGTTTCGGCCACGAAACGGTGTGTGTGTCATCTTGCTAATACAGGGTGCACAGTAGGGACATCCTTGCTTAGCATCAATCAAATCAATGTAGTCTCGGCCTAATTCTAAGCTAAACTAATTCAAGATAGCTATAAAATATTGTGTGTCAAATTGAAAATGTTTGAATGACGTCGCCATCCGTATCCAATTAGTCCGTGAATCTTACCCGATTATGCATGGATATCTTACAATGTGAATCCCAAATATATTAACGGAATCGCGTTTGACGCGTCATTTCCTAGGGGCCATCATTAAATCCGAGGTCCACGCACTAAGGCTCGCCGCTCACCAACCATGAATACAATTATATACCCGCCCGTTGTAGGATTAAATTCTACGGGTTGATGGATCTCAAATTCCAACAGAATGTGGAAATAAATGTATTCTTCGTGCTATAAAAATGTAATCTTTCCTTTTATGGCGGACGGAATTGGTTTTTAAACTCTTGCGTTGAATATTTGATTGTTTTAATACTTTTATTATTTTACGAGCTCGGTAAAAATGCTATTATTTAAGAAGTGCTTTTGTATTAAATGGAAATAACATGTACTTCCTATATATAAATTATAAAAAGTACATAAATATATTATTGTGTAATTTACTGTACCTACGAGTATGTCAAACAGAATACTCTACAGAATACTAAAATAACAATTTATTCAAAAATTTACAATCTGGTGAAATAAATGGATTGAATAACAACTATTATTCTTTATCTATTGTCACTATTTTACGAGTTACTTACTCGAAAATAGTGATCATAGAAGTAAAGAAAACCCAAAACAATTTCAAGTTGCAAGTAGTTTTAGAATGTAAACTACTCGCAACTTAGACGAGTTCCTATTTACACAAGTTTAGCTTGAATTTAAGACGAGTTACAGCTGTAGACTATCTTGCGAACATTTGATATTTCTTGATTAAATGGGGAAAATGTAGGGTTTTAAGATTCCGCGGAAACCTAAATTTTTGACGCAAAGTTATAGAAAACTACATTATAAAAAATCCGTTGTATATTTGGGTTATCCAGTCCCGAGTCTCTGCGCGCCCTAAAGACTTGAAGTCGCATGTGACTGCGGCCATTGTACTCGGCCCTTTGTTCGAGAAATCAACATGGCGGCGCATTGTTGCCGCCCCCTAGCGGTTCTTTGCGAGAAACTTTAGCGTTTCGGCTATGCGCCTCTTTGTGTTTTTCGCTACTATACAAGCATAAAATTATTCAGTAATTAAGAATATGAATACCGTGAATAACTGTGGAAATTTTTGTGTGCAAATTGCTTTCGTGCTTCGCGTGAAAGGGTGTATTGATTCAACTACTTTTGCTCTTTTTGTGTTACACTTTTGCATAAAGCTTTTTTATTTTTCGTAATTATTTTATTCTATTCATTTTTGAATAGTTTTTGTAAGTTGGTTCAGATGCTTTCCTAAATTTGCTGCTGTGTGGGTTTAGGCCTACAATACGGCTCACTCTATATCTTCCTATGGACTAGACTAACAAGGGGCAGGAAGGGATGGAAATTGTTGTAGGGAGGCCTAGGCATCTACGGGATACGCTGAAGCCAAAGAGTAAAAAGAAAAAGTATATTTATATTAATTTGTATCGAGTTAGTGAATATAGACTAATAAATAAATAAAAATATCTTCCTGTGTCGTAAGAGGCGACTAAAGGACTTACAGCAACTTTTGCAACAACAGAATTACAAGTTGAAGTTGGGGGTGGCCGGTTGTAAAACTTTTTGCACAACTATGTTCCGAAGGAGAGTTGACATCAGGCAGATGTAGTAAATTCACTTTCGTGGCAGTCAGATTACCTCTTCCCAGTGATATTCGAAATCCTTTAGAGAGGTCTATGGCCAGCAGAGCTGATACGGCTGAAATTATGTGATGATGCATTTTTTATTAGAGTTCCGTACCCAAAAGGTGCCAACTGGACCCTATTACTGGGACTCCGCTGTCTGTCCGTCTGTTACAGAGTCCATCTTTTGACGCGTAACTTTCTATACTTGAAATTTTCATCAATTATGTATTACTATGACCGCTATAACAACAAATACGATAACGTTAAAAATTTAAGGAGGTCATACAAGAAACGTGTTTTTTCAGCATTTTAAAATATTGTACGGATGTATTTAACCAGTTTATTTATAAGTTGTTTGTATACCTACTAAAATACAAATATTTTATCAGTATACATTTAAAAATAAATGTATCGTTCATGATTCAGCAGTTTTCTTCAGAGGGTAACATGCATGCCTCATGAAATTAATAAAGAAGTTAGTGGCGAATTTTTATGTCCGATCAATCACAGGATGCGTCATAAGATGTTAGATAAGTGTGAAACGGGAAAAAATATTTCATGGTAACATTGCACGTTAAGTTTTCGCCTCTATGTGTGTGGTATAAAGATATACATTTATAGAGTATATTTGTTCTATATGTAGGATTAATATATTTCTACTAACTAACGAAACAAGAAGAGAAGGAATTATTAAAAAAGTTAACTTATTGTACAATATCTGTATTAAAATGGTCAAAGTTTTAGATTCATAATATTGTTTTTCATAATGACTTTAGTAATAATTTTTTTGTCAGTACCATAGTTTGACATTATGTTTTTTCACATAATGTTACTGTAGTCATAATCTCTATTAACCTAAAGTTTTTTTGACACATGATATACTTGAAATATACTCGTAGTATATGTAAAGGTAAGGCAGGGATGACCGGCCACCCGTCGCGAATATTTTATTTATTATTGATCTAAAGAATTGTTTGTTTGTTCAAACTATGTGTATATTACACAAAGCACAAAATACATGTAAGATTAAAACATCAATAGGTACAATGGCGGACATATCCCAGATAGGGATCTCTTGTTTATATTTTCACTAAAATACTATAAAAATAATATTTAATAAATATGAATAAGATGAATAAAAATGAGGTTAAAATTCATTATGTGAAGGTATATTATGATAAATTATTTTTAATTTATCATAATATACCCTGCATTGAGGTGTCTCCTTAAAATTAAGGAGACACCTCAATGCGTCATCATCAGGTCTTTTTTTTCCTTACTGCATACCTTATTTATTTAAATTAAATAATATTTAATAGCTATCTGTATAGTCTCAGGGTACTGTGAACATTAAAGAAACCAAGTGTAAGCTTTAATCTGAGTTTATCTTAATCCATTTGCACTTACACGTAATTTGTATACCAGCAACGTAGTGCAAGCACGTAAAGAGCAAATAATTATCTCCCCTTATCTCGATGTGTGCTCGTGAGTGCGCCGCGGCCATTGACTGGGAATTAGCGGAGTAAGGCTGCGGCCATAGTTAGAGCGAAATATTTTTTTGTGCGTGCAAGTGGCCTACACTGGTGCCACTGGTGATCTTTCAAATTGCTTAAAGGTATTTGACATAACTTGACTGCTATACCATGATGACAGCAGAGACAGGTTTAAAATACCATCTAAAGCAAGGAGGAGCTCGAGAAATTATCATGTCACTTGTGACCACTTGGATGGGTGGCCACCCATCCAAGTACAGACCACGCCCCGTGTCACTTGCGAAAGCGCTATTAATGCATTCTCCCACCGGGCCACCAAGCTCCTAAATATCAATTTAGTAGTAATGGTGAAATAACATTTATATATCTATCTAGCTGTACACCTCAGGAGTCTTCATAGCCCGTCACATACTGAGTACTGAACCCTTGAAATTTATCGGATGAAAACGTTGTTCGTACAAAAAAGTAGCGTCTTAATAAGGGTTACATAAAAGTTTTGACATTTTTGAATGTTTTTAAACCCCATTTCCGCCATTTTGTAAAAAAAAGACCTTCATTCGCATCGCTCACTCGGTCAATAAGATATGACACATAGATACAGACTTCTAGGTACAACAATGTAATACGCTTGTATAAAACTAAGCCTAAATGTTTATTATATCAAAGATACAGCCTCAAGTCTTTTTACCTACCGCCCTCGTTCCCATCATTCCCTACACGCCGAACAATCTCAGCGGGAGAACGCAAACGACGTCCGTTTCTCATTTACACCCGTACACTAATTCAGTCAAGATAGGTACGCAATTTTTCGCCCGTTACCCCTCCCCTCCCGCCGCGGACGTGATTTGAAAACAAACCAGTACAATCGTAGAATACAGTATATCCTGGCGCCAAGTCGAGCGGAGATCTGGGGAGTTGGGCAGTGTTACAGGAATCTTGTTACAAAAATACATACAGAGCATTTTGGGTCTTATTGCTATATGCAGAAAGAACCCAGGGCCGCAAGACCCAATGGCCTTTTTTAGCGTGATGGTGAGCGAGAAGTTAAAAGTAATCAAAATAGTAATGGGTTGCTTGCTCATCGCCTATTTACATGATTCGCATTTTCACCCTCTCGATCGGCTTTAACGATCTGCTCGGGAAGAGAAGCAGCTGGTTCATTCTGTTTTTTATTTTCTCCTAAAGCATGGAAGAGTTACAAGAATAGACGTGTGATATTGATTAAGCCTTTGCAACCTCTCTAGATATGAATTTAGAAATTTAAGAAAGATCGAAATGTTTACATGCTTCTGGAATAAAAAATGAAAATGTAGTTCTGCGAATGGTAAGTTGCCTTGCCGTATCTGTTTTATTAACCTTTAAATTTGATGGATTTTCGCCACGACTGGGATTCGAACCCACTATTCCTTTTGTCCGTACCGTGAGTGCACAACCAACTGTGCTGTCGTTACATTGAAGTACGAAGCGCATATAGAAATGATAAATCAAGTATTTGTCATAATGTTAGTTTCCATAATTTTTCTACGAGTATAATTTTTAATAATAACTTCGGCTAACCTTTAGGCCCAGTTTACATTGCCGCGGAATGGAAACGAATTTTTAAAACTCTACAAAGCATATTAAACCCTATGTCAGTGTAGTAATGTATAAAATTGCGCCAGCAAAAATAACTTCCACGGAATTCCACGAAATACGCGGGCATTCCGGTCAAGTTTTTTCTTCATACAAATTTGTACTATATTCTAATAGAATATAGAAGTAATAATCCTCTGTGAATTTCTTAAAATGCGCCTCGATTCCGCGTCAATGTAAATTGAGTCTTACAATAACTTCATTCAGTAAAACTTATATAAGACTTACATATACATAGGTAGTTACATCGCCATTCAGACTTAATACAACTTGAAGATTTAGCGTCTGCAGCAAATTGCATAGACTAAAACACCCATTGTACTAACTCGGACTCCTTACCAATTCCAATGCATTCCCAAACCATTCCAAACATAGCGGGGGATAGTTTATAACACTTGCGATCGGCCACCACAAAATTTACTGTACCCGAACGGCAACCCCTATAATCCAATTACTAACCAAGTTATTGGACGTCGTTTTCTCCATTCTCGCACAATACTAGACCCCATTCCATATCTGTATGAAGTAATTATTATTATACTATTGTTTAGGTGGCAACAGTAAACAAGGGGGCAGTGAAATATGCTTCTACTGCCCACCTTGCCAGAAAGACCAATTACAATACAATAACAACTTTATCTTCAAATAGTTAGGCTGCTAATTGCTCGATTGGCTGGAAGTGTGGTTGTTACGGGAATTTCACCTGTATTGGCGTAACGTGAGGTCCTAGTGCTTGCAACAGTATTCTCGTTTCTCGAGATCTTGAACCCTTACTATTTGACTGTCGCATTTTATTTCAGAACATCTTTGAGAAAACTCGTTTAATGGGCTACACGAATTTTCCGGGGTCCAGTGCTGCCCCCATTTGAAATAAATTATTTAAAAGGAAACGGAGATATAATTTAAAATATTGTCTTTGTAAAGCCCTATAATCCTTCAAACTATGTATATAAGACTGGCCTTTGGATCTTGCCGCCCTGGGCTCTATCTACCCGTTAAGGATAAAGACGTGCTAGTATATCTGTTTTATTCAAGTGAAGCAAATAGTAGGGGTCTCAAGACATAAGGGTCAGTGAAATGAGGTAGGAACCTGATACGCTGCGTGAATTTATGGTCTCTAATTGCAGTCCAAAGGTAATTTGTCAGAAGGTCCTTCAAGTAATAGTGTGTAATTGAAAACCTTTGCTTGTTTGCACAAGATATAGGATGTATTTTTAGGTAAAAATTTATACAGATTGTGTATATTTTTTTACGAATTTGCTTGTATTTAAGTTTCTTCTTCGTCTAAGCGCATTCCCGGTTGCATCCTCAGCTGTGCTGCTTCGGAGCCCGGGGTGCGCTTTCCCGCGTTTTCTTCTCCAAAAATATCATGCATGTCGGTCTCCCAAGGATGCCAAAGACCTTGCAAATTGAAGAAGAAATAGCAGGCTTTTATTTAAGTTTAATAGTTATTCTTCTACTTCATAGTTTAGCTTCGTGGTTAAATTTACGACCGGTTGTTTTCTTAATGTAAATAGTCAATAGACTGGATCAGACAAATATTTTTTATTTAATTCGTCAGTTTTATATCATCCAAAAATAGTGGACCCATATTTTTCGATTTATCAAAGAAGTAAAAGATGCAGCGCATTGAAGTTTCGGAGTAGGAAAAATCGTCCGACCGAAAAACCGTCTAGGGAAAATCGTACTAGATTGTGACATCATGCGAAATTCAAAGGCACTGTATCTTCGTCGTTATTTGCTAATCAGAGATAAGAAAAACTACGTTTTTTTTTTTTAATAATCTACTTGATGGGCCAAAAATATTTTTTTGTCTAAATTCGTATTCTTTTAAAGAAATGTAACACGAGACGATTGTGTCTTTTAGTGACCTTTTAAGACATCTACAACAAAAGACAGATTAATCCTATTCTAGACCAGAAAACACACGGAAAACTGAGCTAGTCCCAGTAGTCCTACCAAGTTTGTCCTATTTATAATGGAACCTAGCTCTAAAATTTTAGAGATATATGTTTAAATACCCAGTTGAACAGACGGTATCAAAGTGACTATAGTAAACAGAACAAAGCTGTGGTCGACGAGAAAGTTAATCGTATTCAGCGGAGTATTGCACTCGCAACTTCAAGACTAAACTCCAATTGTAGCTTCTAGATGTGGTAACTTCGTCTGGTTGAGCATAAATATAAAACCACTAATGTACAGTCAACTTAGATCTGTAAAGGTTTAATATTAAAACCACCATGAATTTAAAGAGAACGCAAATATATAACGTTTAAAAAATATACTGCAACTATTTTAAGGGTAGATTCAGTCCATGATACTGAACAACTTTTCCCAAGGAACATACTCGAATATCGAAAAATTAAAAAAAAAATCAGCTGATCGGTCATCTTGTATGGGCGACCAAAATTTATTTTTCATATCCGGACTGTAGTTCTGAGTAGGAACAAGTCAAAGGAGGTAGGGGAGGCCTTTGCTCAGCAGTGGGACACCAATATAGGCTAAAAAAACGATATATGTAAATAAAGTATAGATTAAAAATATAGTGACTAAGAACGTTTAAACATAACGCAGCCGCGACTGCCACGTGATGTGCCTGCACCGTATTTAAGGATCAGGAGTGCCATTTTTGAAACGATAAAACACTAAACGTTTAGTTTTTCAATACAGAAAACCGTTGGTTTAGTGACTTCGCGTTTCAAAAATAGGTCCACAGTACAAATACTAACAAAACACAAGCGCGCGGCTCCGAAGCGGCGAAAACGTGCGGCGGCGTAGTGTGTAAATACAAGTAATTTTTTCAACAATAATACTTATATTATATCCGTTAGTGCAAATCATGTTGATAGGCGATGCGGGTAGCAACCAATCACTTTCTTGCCCACCATCAGCCTAAAAGTTGCCTTTGAGTCTTGCGGCCTTGGGCTCTGTTTACTTAGAGCCGCAAAACCCAAAATGCTCTTTCCACCCCATTAGGGGTAAAGACGTGATAGTATGTATATATAATTTAAGGTGAATATATAAGAAAATGGCCTTGAAGTGTGAAATAAATTGTTAACTAGTAAATATGGTGATAATTTCCATATTGCTCTTCGTCATGCACTAGATAGTCCTTTAAATTATTTTATGAAAATTTATTGGTGACTTTGAAACTATTATTGGTGATCCGTCTAGCTTTAAAACTTGCCGTGGCCACTTTTGGCGGAGGCAAGTTTTAAAGCTAGACGGACTAATGTAAATACTTTCAACGGTGGTTCATAAAATAATTTAAAGGACTATCTAGTGCATGACGAGGAGCAATATGGAAATTATCACCATATTTACGAGTTAACAATTTATTTGTCGCCACTTCAAGGTCATTTGCTTATATATTCACCTTAATGTAAACGCTCGCTGAAACAATTCCTTCGGAGTAGATGACCTAACTTTGATAAAGTGACTAATTCGAAATAACAACTGCAGTTTTTAATTAAATTTCAGTTCTATATCATAAACACGGTCTCTGTCGCCCGTCTCGTGTTCAGAACTATCATTAGTTCGAAACTAAAAGTTCGCGACACATCCAGCACCTATTTGCCAAACAAACATGTTTGTTTCCGCAAACGCTCTTTGATATAATCTTAATGCCGGCTCTACCTGCCCGTCAGCAAATAAACTTAGCAGACAGTTTATGGCAGATCCACAGAACTTTGGCCAAACTTTAATTCCGCGTTAGTTATAACAGCCCGGATTTGGATACAAGGAGTTATTTCGCTGCGAGTAAATGTGTGTAGTATTTAACCATAAACTTAATACATATGTCGTGGCCCGTAGAATGAATTTCATGATACGGTCGTCCATTTCATAAAATGGTTATTTTTCTAAATACTTGCTGATCACAATAAGATGTGGTCTGCCCAGATCAATGAATAATCAGCGTTTAACGATATGAAAAGCTAAACGCATGGCTACTTTATGATATGGTCAAACTTTAGGGATCGTATTGTAAAATAGTTACATTACCAGCCACCGTTAGAGGCGTTTATATTATTTTATTTTTGTGAAGCATCTTGGCAGCGTAAAATTATTCTGATAAAAAAGCTAACTTGAATTGAATAGAAAACAAACAATAGAGTATAAAAATTCAGTAAAATGTCGTTACGAAACAAAACTACTTAAATTTCACAATAGACACACAAAAATATATTTCACAGGTTAGTAGATTTCAATCTCTAATAGTGTTATTTAGAGGTGTCTCTTTAAAAATTCTATTTACAAGAAAAATATATATAGTTCCTTCTTTATATGAAATTATTATTAAATTGATGATGTTGATGGGAGCCCTACATGATATAATATCATTAAACGTTGACGTTTAAATGATACGGTCAGTTTTGGCTGGTCATATCATGAAATACAAACATTTCATGAAAAGGTCAGTCGCATCACGAAATGATCAATTTTAGGATCTGGGCTTGATACACAGATACACTATCACGTCCTTATTCCTAACGGGGCTGACAGAGCATTTTGGGTCTTGCGGCTCTACGCAGATACAAATATCAGCATGGAAGAAATAAGGTTAAGGCCGTACCTAAATTTTCCAGGGTCCAGTGCTGCCCTCTTTTAAAATAAATCATTTTAAAGAAAACGGAGACATTATTTAAAATTTTGCTACTACCAAGTCCTAGATAACCCTTCAAAGTATTTTATGAACTACTGTTTACAGTTTAAAGTAAGAACGTTAAGCTTTACTACGCACATTTGCGAAAAACGGCCACTTTTGGCAAATGTGCATAGTAAAGCTTAAAGTTCTCATTATAAATTGTAAACAGTAGTTCATAAAATACTTTGAAGGGTTATCTAGGACTTGGTAGTAGCAAAATTTTAAATAATGTCTCTGTTTTCTTTGAAATGATTTATTTTAAATGGGGGCAGCACTGGACCCCGGAAAATTTTTGTACGGCATTAATAAACATCAGTATCTGATGAAAATAAGTTCTTACGTCAGTCACTACAAGATAAAACTCAAACTCAGGCTTTCCAGATGCAAGCCCGTCGTTTACACCGCTTATCCACTACCGCTTATGAAGTATACAGTTTATTAACAATATTTTTTTTTTGTTTCAGGTACGACTACTTACCGTCAAAAACTTTATGTCCACCTCAATGAAGTACTGTATTCTATTGCTGAATAAGTATTTTTTATTACAAATAAACAATAATTTGATATAATTTGTGTGTCAAAATTGCATTTTCCTTTATTTACAAAATAAAAATACGTATTTGAACTGAAAAGTAAATTATTGTAAGTTAAAGTTAAATGTAACTGAAATTACAATTTAAAAAACGATAAGTGAGTAAAAATACTACCAACTAATTGAACAAAAAAATACGATTAAGTAAAATTTACAACGTGGAAAGGTCATACCCGTAATAAATCAAACCACGGGCTTTACTAAATCTTTATAATATAATTAAATTAAAATAACTCCTAAGAAACAATAAAAAATTTCGGCATTCCATACAAAGTGTGCAGCCCGGGCGATTTGTATGGGAATGTCGAAATTATTTTTGGTTTTTTTACTGTTATTTTAATTTCATTATACTTTGGTGATCTAGTATCGCCCGTGGTTCGATTTATTACGGGTATGTTCCTTCCACTTTGTATTCCAAATCATTTTCTTTAACTTTGAAACATTTTATGTAATCTATTTCTAGGTGTTTGCACAAAATATGCTAAAACCCAAAATGGCTTCACAAATGCATTGTAATGACAATAGTCGTAGCGGTATCTGCTACGCTCGTAACCGCAGCATCGTTACACGTAGTGCTGCTACACCGTAGCACATCGTAGCACTCGTAGAGATCTACATTTTGCATTTACATTTTTAAGTAAAAATAAACGCTAAGAAGAAGTAGAAATAACAACAAAATTTGTTTTAATTTTTTTTTCTGGTCTCTTCATTATAATACAGTATTCCATGCTGGTCTGGGAGGAAAGAAACAACGCAGAATATTTGCTGCTTCTCCCGAGCATACCGTAAAAGCCGATCGAGGTTATTATTATTTAGTTATTTTATTGCAACAAGAATTACAATATTTTTATATTATTACAATGTTGCAAAAACCTATTAGTCAGCATCACACGTAGCACATCGCTACGCCGTAGCTTATTTGTAGGACTCGCAGAGAGCTATATTTAAGGCTGGTTTCAGAGTCACGCGTTTGAACAGCGCCGTCCAGACGCTCGCGCTTGAAATTACGCTAGATTAATAACCGCGTTTTGTAGTCACGCCGTTCAAACGCACCGTTTGTAAAGCGCGCGCCGTCGGACAGCGCTGCCGAAGCGCGTATGAATAACGATTTCATCGATACTGATCGGCAAGTTCGGCTACGATGTTTATTTGACGTTTTTCTGCTGTTGATATGGGGATACGATTCACACTAGATCGCAGTAAAATACTTTCCAATTTGTAAAGTGATTCGTCAAAAGATCTTGACGAAAGGCGAAAATGTTTATAAAACCTGTAACTATCTTCTCGTAAATCGAAAAACGATGTTACGAAGACGTCTCTCAGTAACCTTGTGGCATTAAAAGGACCATTTTGCAATCTCCTTATACGTACGTCGCCGTTGCATTCTTTTCTATTAAAATAAATAGCTAATCCTATGTTTGTCCCCATGATGACGACTGTACACAACTGTACATTGCAACGAAACGCGTGATGCTAAACTTTGTTTCACAGCGGTCCGCCGATCAAGCGCGCGCTGTTGAAACGCGCTGGTCAATGGCGCGTCTCGCCGGCGTCACTGAAACCAGCCAAAGAGCTACAACTATACCTAGGTACGAAACTGTAGCATCACACGTAGCACATCGCTACGCCGCCGTAGCATATTTGTAGCATTCGAAGAGAGCTAATTTTGCATCTTACGTTCTTTCGTTCATTATATAATTTCTGGAAAACGTGTGTTCCATGTTACGGAACATGTACTTCCTTCCCACAATTCGGCACTGGTAATAACTTGACAATAAGTTACTAGCGTTGGTATCTGAAAGCTATTGAATTCGGAGCTAGAACTTAGTTACGAGAACTTCTTCTAAGCAACGCGAGACTTCACTTGATTCTGAACTAGGTTACCTAATCTTAAAGTGACTTTGTGAACTTTGCCATTACTTACATGTTATTGGATTATTTGGTAACATTAGAGCTACAAATAGGCTTTGGTATAAAACTGTTGCATCAATATACGTAGCACATTGCAACGCCATAGCATATCTGTAGCACTCACAGAGTGCTACATTAATGAGCTACAAAATTCTTTAGTACGAAACTGTAGCATCGTTATACGTAGCACATTGCTACGCCGTAGCATATCGTAGCACTCGCAGAGAGTTGCATACAAGCTTTGGTACGAAACTGTAGCACCATTACACGTAGCACATTGCTACACCGTAGCATATCTGTAGCACTCGCAGAGAACTACATTAAAGAGCTACAAATAGGCTTCAATACCAAACTGTAGCATCGTTATACGTAGCATACGATAACGAAAGAGAAGAAAAAAACCGGCCAAGTTATATGATGTAGCTAAAAATGTATGCTTTTCGCAATTTTTTCTTTATCTGTGCTATGAGACGTTGCTCCATACTAAATTTCAAGATTCTGAGTTCACGGGAAATAAGTACCCTGTAGGTACAGAATACAGTAAGAGTAAACAGAAAGGAATCTCCTAAGGTACGCGCAATATGCGTCCCCGTTCCCCGCACCCGCACCTCTCCCCCGGTTCTTGACGGCCAACGTGAGTCATCGAGGCGAAAACGGGGGAGAGGTGCGGGGACGGGGAACGGGGACGCATATTGCAAGTACCTTAGGAGATTCCGGCCTGTGCTGTAGGTTTTGATTCCCTTGCGAGTGTCGAAAATTTGCGGAATAAACGGCTGTATCTTTTGATTGCGTTGGCTTAGAAGTTAAATTTTTTCACAGCTCCAAGGGACAGTAGAGTTGAGTATTAGGTCCTTACATATGAAATTGCCGTTCAGTATCAAAAAAGTGAAACAGGTCTTTTTTAATGAAATTATTATTTAATCAATCGAGGTATGCGCCGTTGTTATCGATACACTTCCGCCATTTTATAGGCAGATCATTGATACCTTTGGAAAAAAATCCTGGGAGCGAGAGGGTATGAACTGTTTGAAGGCGGTTTTGACTGCCTCATCAGATTTGAAATTTTTTCCTTGTAAAAAGTTATCCAAACTTTGAAAAAAGTGGTAATCGGTTGGGGCAAGATCTGGAGAGTATGGTGGGTGACGCAGAGGTTCCAGTCGCAGCTCCTCTAACTTGGCGATAGTTTAATGTGCAGTGTGTGGTCTAGCGGTATCCTGAAGGAGCAGTGGGCTAGAGCAATTCATCAGTCTTGGTTGTTTAATGGCGAGCTTTTTCATCATTGTTTGCAATTGTTGGCAATACAAGTCTGCAGTAATCGTCTGGCCTGATCTCAAGAAGCTGTAGTGGATAACACCAGCACTGGTCCACCAAACACTAACCAGAATCTTCTTTTTGGTCAGTTTTCGCTTAGGGCAAGGTTTTGCCGCTTCTCCAGGGTCAAGTCATTGTGATGATCGCTTTCGATTGTCGTACAGGATCCATTTCTCATCACAAGTCACGATACGGTTCAAAATCCCCTCATTACGTATTGTGGCGATTAAGCAAAGAAACGCAGCAAGCAACGCGTGTTTGTTGGTTTGCTTCAGTCAATTCGTGGGGTACCCACTTTTCGAGTTTTTTAATTTTTCCGATTTGGCGCAAGTGGATAAGTATCGTTTTGTCACTTACGCCGAAGGCTGCTGCTAATTCAGAAGTGGTTTGAGATGGATCCGCTTCCACTATCGCCTTCAATTCTTCGTTATTCACTTGAGTATCAGGTCGTCCACGAGGCTCATTGTGTAAATCGAAATTTCCAGAACGGAAACGTTGAAACCAAAAACGCACCGTTCGTTCGTTAGCGGTGCCTGGTCCATACACGTCGTTAATTCTTCGAGTCGTTTCTGCAGCACTGGTGCCACGGTGGAACTCGTATTCGTAAATACCGCGAATTTTCAATTGTCCATAGTTGTTGTTATAGCAATGTGGAAACTCAAACAAATGATGTTAAAAAAAATGAAATACGAATTTTAAAACAATATTTTTCTGGCTTTATTTTGAAATAAATTTGAATTTGGAATTCCTAATAAAACGCAAGATATTTGATTTTAAAGTTGCCAGTATTGAAAATCGGCAATTTCATATGTAAGGACCTAATATTTGATATGTATTTCAGCTTCATATTTCCATGCGTTTTTGAGAAAAAGGTCTTGACAGACAAACAGACGCAAAACAAAGTGATCCTATCCGTTTTTCCTATTGAGGTACGGTAACCTAAAAAACCGGTCAAGTACGAGTTAAACTCGCGTGAAAAGGGTTCCGTTCTTCTCGTAGGTTCCCTGAAATCTACTATCAATGAAATATAAACGTATTTTTTTTTCAAAATTTTAGGCTCAATAGATTCGGAGATTAGTGCGGATGGTCAATTTTCGTCTTCTTTCATGAATAAAATCAAAACTATTAATTTTACAATAATAACAAAAATACATTTGAGATCCTCATAACCAGGGCTTTCATTTTATAAACACAGTAAGGGTTGCAAAACTTTTTTGTTTTAATTTCCTAATTTGTCCTTAGGAAATTATTCTTATTTAAAAAATATATTTATTTACTTTGCACATCTGTGTTTGGGTCACAGGATTACACCATCCTACCAAATTACACCTGATTTGGTTTAGTAGATTCGGAACAAATTGGCTGTGACAGACGGACGGACAGACAGACAGACTCACGAGTGATCCTATAAGGGTTCCGTTTTCATTTTAGGAACCCTAAAAAGACTTAAAGTTAATGTTACACGACAAGAGGATAGTTCTTAAACATATTGATTAGATTATGAATTCCTTTTTGCAAGTTCGTATAAAAATATTCTTGAAACATACTCGTATTATCTAGAGGCAACACTAAACAAAAACATTTTGCATGATTAAAATGAACAACCTTGTTTTAATAGAAGAGTCAAACTTAGTTTTATCTTGTAATCCCACCGCAACTTTTCACTGAACGAGTTAACTTAAAAGATTTTCCCGGGAAAAAAGGGAAACCGGGAAATAATGGCGATTCGAGAACTTTCGTTATATCTGATGTTGAAGTTTGTAGGCGGCATCTTTATGGCTCTGGCATGATAGCGTTTTTATTAAAGAATGAAATTGCTTGCTTTATACCATTGACAAAGAATATATAGACCTGACTGCCTCTGTAGTCCAGTGGTCAAGGCGTTTGCCTTGTGATCCGCAGGTCGTGGGTTTAATTCTCACTGTTAGAAATACTTTGTGAGAAGTTGTTTCCAGTCTTGTTAGGATATTGCAGGCATCTTTCTTTTCGGATAATCAGGTGGTTTATCACCTACTACAGTACTAGGCGTATAAAAACTAGCTAGCGACTAAGTAAAGTTTATCGAGATAGCTACAATAGGGTAGTATCCAGGGTCAAAAATAAATTATTTTGTAATGATAAGAGAATAAAACGTCACAATATAATATCACTTGTCATTCATCATATCCATTTTGAAAGTGATTTTAGATTTATTAATGCCAAAAACTGATATTAAGATCGCTAATTGACTCTTAGAAACTATGATGTTACGCCGTGCGTTTTTCATACAAATCCCATAGGAAATATTTGTTTTGACTTTTAGAAAAAGTATATATTTTGACTCGTTGGCAACAAGCGGATTGAACGGGGCAAAACAGTGATACGAGTATGTAGTGTCTTCTCTAGATTTACATAACAGCTCTTTGCTTTATACTTTGTGTTACAATTGACTTCCACCTCTATGGTTTTCAATGCTGGAGGAACTGAGAGGTCCTGTGGAAGTACGTGTTAGCCCAATCGCAAGTTAAGCAACCTCGGCTTGACCCCCACTTTGATGGAAAATTTCAAGCTCCTGCGTGCTTCGTAAGGGACATTTTACCGTTTAAAAGTCCTGGCCATCGTTAAATGGCTCGCGTCAAACTATGTTATATGCCTTTAGACATTAGTGTTTGTTACTTACACAATAAAAACTCATTTTCTATCCTTCATCATATCAGCCACAGGAAGTCCACTGCTGGACACAGGCCTCCCCCAAGGACTTCCAAATCCAATTGTATGATATAAATGTATGTTTATTATATTAAGCATTCCGCACCTAGTTTCCCATCACTTTTTCTATTCAAGCGAAGTTGCCTGGAAGAAATTGCTTAGCGATGAGGCCGCCCTTTGTGTGATTTGTCCAAAAAAGTATAATAGTAAAAGTATAGATACTTACTTGACGAGTGATACCTCTCTGTCTCCATACTTTGCGACGTCGAGCGTCTAATTGCAACATTCGTTAATTAGAGTCGAGAAAGTGTGAGTGATTGTGTCAAGTGTCTTAGCTCTTGGCATTACGTCTTTTGTCACATTCGGCACGCGTGCGGGGAGTGAATTATTAATTTAAGTCGGTCTTAAAAACATTTGCTTTATCACCATGATATCCAAAGGGGAAAATGTTTTTTACAAGCTTTTATTTACTTTCACTTGTCCCGTTGTCTGTGTGTCCGTAATAAATCTTGAAAGCTAAATTATACCCATTTTCCATTATTCGATTGAGCTAAAACTTTACACATAGAGTTTGGTGACAATGCAATATGATAGTACCAATGACCTGATTTCATGATGAAGTCGGAAGGTGGCCACGGCACCTCTATGATGAAACAACATAACTAAGCCCACCCAGTTTGAGCACTATTGATTCGTCTTGAGGAGCACTTTAAACTTTTTAGTTCATTGTTTTAGATAAAAGCATGATTTAATAAATCTTTTTTTAAATAATTACTTATTTTGATTGAACTGGGCATCGTTTTTTAACGGTTTTTTTACCGGTTTCTTTTATTTCGAGCCTTCGTTCTTTACCACTACATATCTGTTAATTATTATATTTCTTTTTATGCAATGTTTAATTGCTTAGATAGCATTCCAAAATAGCATTTGATAAGTCCACAAAAATTAGCTAAATATGAAATGCCTAAAAACTTTATTTCAAATTTTGCTCATTTTTATTCGTACTTTTTTAACATAATTATTTTTAAACGGTTGATTCAAGCATTATGTTCCTCAATTGGGCAATAGAGGTCTGTCCATGTGCCCTGTAGTGGGATCATCATTTCAGTCGCAGGCACAATTTCTAGCTTTGGAAGCTAGAAATCGACCTCATACCAGGGCTTTCCAAAACCTTTTTTATTTATTGAGAATATATTCCCCTTCATATTTTGAACACAAGATATCGATGATAACTTCTCATTAAGGTTTAATGCGTTGTCAAGTGTTATCTCTAATTGCAGACATTCCTTAATTAGTCTGAAAGTGTGAGTGATTTCGTTAAGTGTCTACAACTCAAAGCGGGTTGTTGATGGAGGGTGGAGGATGGGGGACGTCCTAAATTTACGTTTACACCATTTATTTTTTATAAAAACTTAAGTTGTTTGCGGACAATATGTTATTTAATACAACTAAAGTAAATTACTGACAATATTGTGACATTGAATTTTAAAAAGTGTTATTAAACTACGCTCTGCTACCAAAAATGTTATTAACTATGCTCTTGGTACGAGTCCGGCAATCCCACCGGCAACAAACAAACCTACGCAGTCTGCTACCACCCTAGATAAGGTCCAGGGAACCTCCTAACCTAATGAAAATTTAAACTTAAATCTAATTAAAAGTAATTAAACTAATTACAAATGAGATACAATGATAACACTTACAGCATCCATACCGTCTTCAGGCAGCCTCGCCTGGCCTTCGCGTCGAGCCCGAAGTCCTCCTCAGGGCTGGCGACGGCCTGAGGTCCCACCACGGGTCCCAAGTCAGTGGTGAAGAAAATGGGGTCCTTAAGCGAACCTACCCATGAGCTCATGTATGTCGCCCCAAACGAATACGTCGTATTTATAGCACCACTTCACCACAGCACAACAAATTTCATCTTCTTCTTGACACTTCTAGATTAAGTACCTAACCTAACAGCGGACCATAACATGCGGTGTCCCTCGCTCCGATTCAAACATTTATCACTGTTTATACATTTATGGGCATCCACGCCACCAAAATTAGTTCCTTTTATAGTCAATTTACAAATACTTTACGAACTATTCCCGGCTCCACGCCATTTCAAACAGATTGGGCACACACAAAAAACAATAATTAGCGATAATTCTTCACGAAATATTCGCAATATAACAAGGACAAAAATGCCGGCATCGGCTTTCTCGCGACGGGCCAGCGAACCTGTCATTAATGGCGTCCGTCCAGACTGGGCATAGACAATCCGCGCTCCACAGCCGGAATATCGATAAATCGATAATCTTGCCCGTGTTTGTGGAGATCACACGCAGATGGCGCCAGTCTCCTAACAATAAGTACTTTTATCCAAAACAACAAGCATAAATTAACGTATGAGTAGCTTGGTGGCCCAGTAGGACTACACAAGTACACATTGCTAGCGCTTGCACAAGTTAAGCAACCCGGTCGACGCGGTCCATACTTGGATGGGTGACCACAAGTAGTACAAAATTTTCTCAAACTCCTTCGTGCTTCGGAAGGCACGTTAAACCATTGGTCCCGGCTATCATCCTTGTAAGGCAGTCGTCAAGCTAAGTCAGATGCCTTTAGGCAGCTTGAAAAATCTGACACCAGTGTTGGCCACTTACACACACGAAAAGCAAAAAAAACAAAAAGAAAATACGTATGGCTATTCCATTACTAATAAATATAATACATAAATGTCATTATGTTTTTATTCGTAATGGGGCAAATAGAATCAAGAATCAGACACAGTGGCTATACTTAGTGAGATGTTGAGCCTGTAGATGAAAAACCAGTAAAAATACGTGATAGCAAAGACTTATCCTCAATCTTGTTGTTTTATAGCAGGCATAAAGAAAATGATGATGCACTTAAACAAGGATTATTTCGCCATTCTGTAACATTTTGTATAAACTTACGCTTTTAAATAACTCTTTGTAACCACAAAACTAAAGAAAAACAAAATATTAACTATGTAAATTAAATCTTATACCTACTATACTTGTGTAAATAATATTTATCCACCTATACCTCATATACTTAGGTAGGTAAGTTTATTCATTTTTAATGTGTAAAGATATTAATTTATAAGTTAATTCATTTGTAATGTGTAAAGATATTAATTTGTAAAGTGTTTATTTCAATATTTCATTTCATTTATTCAGTAACTGAATAACTATTTTACACATAAACGAGTATGAATAATTTACAATCTAATATAATTATTACACAAAAAGTAAATTTAGTATAGCAAAAAATAGGTACAAGATTTAAATAAATGTAAACATACATTAATTTAAATACCTAACCAAATGTAGTACAGATGTCTAACATACCGGTTATCTATAGTTTATTACTGAATAGTTTTAAGCACAGAATTCGACAATTATTGTCTTAAACTTTCATAGGTATCAGCTCATACGTTGCTTATGATAACTTTAAAAATTATTTAGTTATGTATTGTATTAATTATTATAAAATAATCTTTAAACACTTGTATCTGAAAGTATATTTATATATCCTTAGCTGTATTAAGTTATTTAAAAAAATTAAAAATGTTTCCTTGTCATAAAACAATGTTTAGCATGCTGTGCGCACTATTTTTTTGGTTTTGCACCTAGACATGTTTCTATTCTATAATTTATTTTGTAAAGCTGTGTTGTAAGACTGTTTTGTGTGCCAATAAATAAAATTTAAAAAAATATTCATCTTTTGCAATAATATTTTCAGCACTATATGCATATACAAAGGCCATATAATCGATAACATACAAAACATTTTATCTTTACGTTCAGATACTCGGAGGCCATACAACGTAGACGCGGGTGTTCCGACAGTTTCCAAATCGATTTAGTCGTTCAGACTCCGAGTATTGATACTCGTTGGAGTGCTATCGATGTTTCGGTATTCCTTCCTTAGATATCCGATGTACTGTGTAATGTGACGGTGGGAAACGAGATAAATGTGGTTTTCAGTTTGTTATTTTCATTTAAAACTAGTGTTTATCAATGTTTTACGACCTCCGTGTGTAATGGTCAACACGCTAGTCCGCCAATCCGGAGGTTATGGGTTCGATCCCCAGCCAGGGCAAGTTGGAAAATAGCCTTTTTCAAATTGTCCTGGGTTTTGGGTGTTTATCTATAGAATTGGTATTAAATATAGTTTCGTTAAGTTAGTTTCCCATAACATAATACAAGTTTAAACTTACTTTGGGGCTAGCTCAATCAATTTTATTTGCATAACAATTAAACTACTTTGCCTTTTCTAAAAAAATATTCATGTTCTTCCATGCTGGTCTGGGAGAAAGAAAAAAAATTTGAATGTACCAGTTGCTTCTCTTCCAACACATATTGCGCGATTTTTTACGCGTAGGAACATATAACGCTGCCCGGACAAAAATATATTTAACTGAAGCACAAAAGAACCTAAATTCGTACCAAAAAATACTAATGACTTAACACAACCAAAACACCCCGAACCTCAAAATAGCCTCGTGATTCATGAAAAACATGTGCAAAACGAAATTCATGAAACTCGATTGCTTCCAAATAAATGCGGATTCGATCTCGTTGACGAGTTAGTGATTTATATTCAGAGGCAATTTGGCTCTTTTATGGCGGTCGCGCCTACACATGTGACAGGCACATGCCGAGTTTTATCATTGGTGTATATTTTGTGGTAGACATTATGTTTTTGTTTGCAATTTCTTGAGATAATATCTCATTGTCTAGGCACTTTTTTAAGGTATTGACTTGACACTTGATATTAAGTTTAAAGAGGCAATTTGGCTCTTTTATGGCGGCCGCGCCTACGGATGTGACAGACACATACCGGCTTTTATCGTTGGTATATGTTTTGTGGCAGACATTATGTTTTTGTTTGCAATTTCTTGAGATAATATCTCATTATCTAGGCACTTTTTTAAGGTATTGACTTAACACTTGATATTAAGTTTAAAGAGGCAATTTGGCTCTTTTATGGCGGCCGCGCCTACGGATGTGACAGACACATGCCGGCTTTTATCGTTGGTGTATGTTTTGTGGCAGATATTATGTTTTTGTTTGCAATTTCTTGAAATAATATCTCATTATCTAGGCACTTTTTGAGGTGTTGACTTGATACTCGATATAGAGTTTAAGCAATTTGGCTCATTTTCTAATAAAAGGAACATGTTTTATCACTGGTTTTTATATTTTGTTATTTTTTACATTCTGTTAGATTAAAAAATTTGTTGTGAATCAAATTACATAAGGAAAATAAAAAAAACTGTGTAAATCTAAACTGTGTTAATATTCTTTTCTAGTTTTTCGAAGTATTATTTGATTTAAAATCCAAACATAAACTTATCAAAAATTGCAATTCATCAATCTCTCCCCTACGTCTCAACAAGTTAGGGTTTTACTATAACTAGGTACTGTATAGCCCTTAAGAGGGTTCAGCTTTTCGCACAATTAAGCACTGGCTTTCGGCTCCTATGGAGAGCTTCCTCCCCTTAACGACGTGCGTTGATTAATTCATGGAATATAAAAAATGGAGTTGATTTTACATTCATTTCTGATAATTTATAAATGAGATTCATCATTGTCATATACAACGCTTATCGGAAAATCCTTAGCATAGAGGTGTAGCACTTCTTAATATTAATGTTTAATTTCGAGACATCAAAACATTGTCCTCTATTCTGATGAAGCATACATTTTATTTTGCTGCACCACTGCATGATCATCATGGTGGTGGAGATAATAATGATGGGCAATATCATAAATATAAACTGCTCACCACGGGAAAATATTTCTTCGAAGGTAATAATACTCGTGTGGCACCTGTGGTATAGGCATGTAGACAGTTATTTTTTATTTATTTAAATTTCGCATGACATCACGATATTGTATAGTTGACTCCTATTCGAGGATTATGCAATCTTCAAATAAATACAGATAAGTGGAACAAACCAATACTAATGTTGCATATAGCTGAATACAAACAAATACAATCCCATTTGTAATTCGACCCCATTCCGGGAAGCGCTCATTACCAAGTTCCGGCCCGACATCTCAAGTGTTGCAAAACAATACAATTTTGCATAAAAGTCGACCGTATTCAACGAGTTGGTTTTATATGACCTAGCAACCGAGCTTACTTGGAACGTTAGACTATTATTATTTACTAGCTTTTTCCCGTAGTGCTGCCCATGGTCACAGAATAAATAATACTAACGTACAGAAGTCTCACTCAGCAAAGAAATTCAAAGAAATATCTACTCAATGTGGCTAGCGATATGGTTTAATCTAGTTCACGTCAGAACTCAGCACCTTTTCGTTTATATACCTAGACATCCATTGCAAGCCAATTTCATTCTTATTACTCTGGACAAACGATTCGTATAACTGAATTTATCACGCGGAGGGGCCGCCTGCGCGCATAGTAATAATGTAGGTACATTTTCGATACCTAAACGGGGAGTGACACAGGCCTGCCATGGTATAAAAAAAGGTACTCTCTTCCCTTGATAGCTGATCACGTGATAAGCCCAAGTATACGTCATAAGTTGGGATTGTTACTGTGTGTGATTGAATTACCAGAGCAAAGTTAATTGAATTAAATTGATTTGAACTTAAATTAGCGACTGCCTCCGTGGTACAATTGTCAAGGCGTTGGCTTTGTGATCCGGAGTTCGTGGGTTCAAATCCCTCTGGGAAGCATACTTTGTGAAAAGTTATTCCAGTTTGGTCAGGATATTGCAGGCTTGAATCACCTGATTATCCGAAAAGAAAGATAATTCCTTCGGAAGGCACGTAAAGCTGTAGGTTCTGAACGCCATCTAGCGTTTGTTTAAACCTATCGTAGGATTTGTTCTGGTTTACTCTTTAATCTTTAGGTTGCGGAGTGTAAAAACCTGTAACCTCGTCAAATCGCCTAGGTTAGGTAGCGGGCCCCGGGCTCTGAAGCGTTACAGCTGAGGATGCAATTGGGTATACGCTCGGATGATGATGATGTCTGCCTCACATCTTTCTTATTGGGAATGAATTGGTGTGAAGGTGAAGTTTGCATCTACCGTATCCCATCCTAAATATGTGGAACTTGATACATGTCGAGCGCCACTACTAATCCGTAATACTCGTATAACCTGCAAACTGAAAACGTGCATTTTTGCAACTGAAAAATTGCATTGTTAAACACAGCGCCATCTAGATGGCTTGCTTTGTACTAAGTAGTGGGGACTTAATAGATCGTTATCATCTAGAATGCTTTCCAAAAGCAACAATCATTTAATCATTTGAATGATTCCAAAAATTGCCACCAGGTGTACACAGCCTATCCAGCCATTTTTTACTGGCTCTGTTTCAACGCGCACCTAGCCATAAACAAGTTTGTACGAAATAAATAGAGTATCCCGATTCCCTGTCTTTCTCTTGGGCACCCATTTTACACACATAAAATTTTTAACCAACGAGTTATATCGCCATTTTAGCATATGTTTACAAAAGGAACAAATTGTAAAGTTACGTAAACAAACCAGTCGATCATTTGCCGATGGCTTTGCCTGTTAATTGGATTAGTGAGGACGAGTGTCGCGTCATTGTTTGACAATTAAAAAGTGTATTTACAGACAAACAGATGAAACCGCTGACATTTTGTGTGCAGTTCGTGAAAAATTGGTGTTTAGCGTGCAATGTATTTATGGCGAATAATTGCATTTGTTTTTAATTTCCCTATTTATCTCGGCCTTTGTAGTAACCTGTGTATGTAGGTTTATTCTGCTAACGTGGCATTATTTATTATTTATTTAAAAAACTTTATTGTACATCAGCGATAGTTACACATAATAAAATAACAAAGGTAATTTTACAAATGGTGGACTTATCCCAGAAGGGATCTCTTCCAGTCGATCGGTATGACATTGGCAATGAGCAATTAAAAACATATTTTTTAGAATCTCTTACTATTTAGTCAAATAATTTACCTAAGATATGTGAAGCATGAAGAGCCCAAGGCCGCAAGACCCAAAGACCACTTTTAGATGGTGGGCAAGAAGGTGGAAAGATTAATCAAAATAGTGATGGGTTGTAAGCCGCATCGCCTATTAACATTATGGTATTTGCAATACTCTTTGACTCATTGATGGCGCTACAAAAAAAAGCACTAAGCCAGACACAATAGAAATAACAATTGATTACGTCTATAGGCGTCCTACTGTTCTTCAATGTGTTAAGTTGCTATGATTAGAACATCATTATACCTAAAATCTGTATGTATTTATGACTCATCGTTAGCAAATAAATGTTTGAATCTTTGAATCCTATATTATCGTCTATCGTATAAGTGTTTACATAAATACAACGTGTAACAATAAGGGGGTATCAACCCGAAAGGGTGGTGGTCCCATAGTAAAAGTTGTTCACATTGGTTAGTACGTTAACACTATACTATTATTTATTATATATACCATTATACTATTTGTTACACGTTGCATAATACGGTATAAAATACCACTTGCGTCCCTTAGCGACGTATATGTTTTTACATCATTCAAATATAAATACATTCTCATTTAACAGAACAATAAATGCAAATTAGATGGATCCCTAATTATCATATTCCTTATTTGCGCGTTAGCGAATATTCGGTGACGTATCTGTGACGAGCCCAATTACGAGTTAATGAACTGAGTGAGAAGCTTTACTCATTATTGACTCTTGTAAGGCTACTGGTGTTTGTGACAGTGATAGACGTAATACGTAGATCTCTTGTACAATTAGTTGTAAATTACAAATTGTATGTTGTGTTGTGTGTAACTGGTTAAATTCCCCGTGAATTTTACAGAGGAAAGATAAGATACCTGTACCACCTCACGTAGTGCGCGCCGCGCGCGGTGGCACAGGTATCTAATTAACCGTCTGTACTATCTATACCTACACTATCACAGCATTATCCCTACACTGTTAAAAATTATGTAATTTTACATGCAAGAAATTACATAAACCTGAAATTCCGGAAAAATATGTAAAAATGGCAAAAATTATGTAAAATTTAATATTTTTCTGTAAATTTCTCAGATTTTTCGGGAATTTTACAGGTTTATGTAAAATTACATAATTTTTAACAGTGTAAAGGGGAAGACACAGCATTTTGGGTCTTGCAGCAGACAGAGCCCCAGAGCCGCAAGACCCAAAGACTACTTTTAGCGTTATGGTGAGCCAGTGGGAAAAAGGAGTCAAAATAGTAATGTGTTGCTAGCCGCATCGCCTATTTACACTTCACATTTTCGCCTATTCCATCATCTAATAGGCCTGAGGCTCGAGGCATCCAAGTTGCTTTGAATCACAATTTTTTCCACATCTTATCATCATCATTCATCATTTCAGCCGCATAATTATCATCCACTGCTGGACAAAAGCCTCTCCCAAGGATTTCCAAAATGACCGATCTAGAGCGGCCTGCATCCAGCGCTTTCCAGCGACCTCGGTCAGATCGTCTGAACACCTTAAGGGTGGGCGTCCTACGCTTCGCTTGCCAGTACGTGGTTTCTGCCCCATCGGCCATCGGTTTGTCGCGCTATGTGTCCCACCCACTGCTACTTTAACGACCTAATCTGTCCATTTTGCCTAGTAGTCACTGAAATTAGGATTATGGTAATATACTTAAAAGGTACTTTGATAAATGTCGCAATGGTTCATTAATTTATTTAACTAGATCGCATTCTAAATTTTATTCGCTTACTATAATTAACATTTACTTCCTCACTTACTTTATAACCCAAAAAAATAATATCCCCCCAACTTTTTAATTAAACTTACTATGTAACAGAACAAACTTTATCCATTAAAAGTACTTTTCTTTACGAAAACCGTACAGTTTTTTATATATACATTTTAAATTTTATCGTAACATACTAAAATGTTTAAACTTGTATTTTATCCAACGATACTGTGTATACAACCTCAGTTTAGTTCAGTTCAGTTCTGTGCCCACCCAGCCAGCGTTTCGCACCAAGAGCGTAGGAACTAAGTCCACCTTGGAGTGAACGTGACTGCACTTCTAGCAACGGGCTGATATGGGTACTTATCTTCTCCGTTTTACTAGCGTAGCCACGTCAGACCGCTTTACACCTGTACCAGGCTCGTGAAACCAGGTGAGCACGTATATAGAATATGGAGTGTGTGGGGAATTGCAGTCTGGGAAATGGGAAAGTAGTGGGAAATTAGAGTCTACTGTATGCCAGCAACAAGTAAACATGAGGTAATAGATACTAATAATAGACTACGAGTATACTTGGTGTGTAATATATAATAAGAAAGGGATATAGACTTTAAGGGAAGGGAAATGTTTACTATAGTTTCACACAATGCAACTAAAAAGATTTTATCAAACTTTGTGCGACAAAATTCTTTAAAATGATGTAACTTTTATATTTATGAACCGATTCAAATAAAACAAACACTAAATTTTAAGTTAAGCTTACCACAATACATTAGTGAACCGCAATCGAATCGGTTCAGCCGTTTCTGAGATTAGCGCGCACAAACATACAGACAAACAGACAAACCGACAAACAGACAAAAATTTTAAAAACTATTGTTTTGACAAGATTTTTACATATATATCTTCCATGTACAGACAGCGATCGTTTACAATTTTATTATATGTATTGATTTGATGGTTGATGATGAGGATGTATTGATTGATTGATATTGATGATTGATGATATTGATTGATTTGGGAGAAAAAAAGCTAAAAAAATATATAAAATAAAAAGTAGTTCTTATAGGTAAGAGCTTGTTAGGGTTCCGTAGTCCACAAGGAACCCTTATAGTTTCGTCATGTCCGTCCGTCCGTCTGTCGGTCCGGGCTCGTACTCCGCCGCTTCTGAACCGATTGTCACGAAAATTGGTGGAGAGATAGATATTGAAGTTCCAAAATTTTTTTTTTAATTATGGAGAAATGGTTTTTTTTTCAGCCATTCCCATACAACGAAAAGTGAATTTATAAAATTAAATTTGACTAACCGCAATGTGTGGGGTATCGTTGAAAAGGTCTTTTAAAATGCAACAAAACTGCTTTAAAACTATGTAGATAAAACCCCCCAGTCTTGAAATAATCTAATACAAAGTTAAAATTTGAGGTGTCCCCCCACCGTAACTATTGAAATATTACTAAAATAATTCTGAAAAAAATGTGGTATATACCTCAAAGTATGTACTTTCAATTGAAACTATAGCGGTCTCGGTATCATAGATAGTTATTTTTTAATACGTCATAAATCGTAAAATGTTACTTGCTGCTACGGAACCCTTCATGGGCGATTCCGACTCGCACTTGGCCGCTTTTTTTTTAAATTACCTTGGAATTATTACTTGTTTTTCTGTACAAAATCTACAACTACTTCATCCTAAAAGACGATCTATTGAGTTCGAAGCAATTTTAATATTGCCTTTGCCAGGGATTGACGAAGGCTATCCGAGTTCGAATACTAGAGTAATGTAATACCGATAGAATAGTGCGAATAGTTCTAGAGCAAAGTGCTACAAATGAGAACTTCGTAGAACTCGTTTCGGCGTAGCAGTATTGTAGCTATCGGCTACGAGACGACATTCATAACATCAGATATAGAAAACACAATGTGTAATATTAGGTACTGGTGTAAGTGTAACTAGTCGAAATTTTGTGAAAGTGACAACGTCCGTGGTATTGGTAACGCTAGTCCGCCACTCGGAGGTTCTAGGTTCGATCTTCCGCCAAGGCAAGTTGAAAAATGGCATTTTTCGAGTTGTCCTGTTGTGGGTACACACGATTTTTACTATTTTATTTTATTTATATAATATGACTATGATGATGATGTGATTAGATTATTGTATGTATTTTTACAAAAGAGTGTAATTTAAAATTCCTCGGCCAGGCCCTGCGTTCGATTCCAACACGTCTCTCACTTCATTAAATTTAGCCCAAAAGTTCATCGCGCTGATTTCATATTCAATTTGGCCTGCAGAAACCCGCTATAAATTTTTTATGGCATCATAAAATACGGCTGTCTGTGAAGCCTCTTTCTATAGACAAAATGCTGTGCGCTGGTGAATTTCAGTTGTGTGTTGTATTGTATTTTTGATTATGTAACTATTTTTAAGTAAGACGACATCGACAGCTTCATGAAAAATGGCAGCATGCTGCCAAAATATATTATTTTGGTTTTTTTTTCTCCCTGATTTGTAATAAATGGCTAATCTACTGACTTTGCTATAGGCGCGGCCTACTCGCTGGCAGCCGCCTGCCGTGGTTACATTCAAATAGGAGATTTTTAGTATTCATTTGCTGGATGATATGATTTTTATTATAAAATAAACCGGCCAAGTGCGAGTTAAACTCGCGTGGAAATTAAATTTTTATAGGTTTTCCTGTAATCTACAAACAATGAACTATATTTTTTATTTTTTTCAAAGTTTTAGGCTCAGTAGTTTCGGAGATCAGTGGAGGGGAATGATCAATTAGTACGTGTGGCGCCGCCTACAGCTGCCGCTGCTGGCGGTGCCGGCCGCGCGAACTAATCTGCTGCAGAAGGCTCCGCTGACGCGGGCGTTGCACACGCTGAACCAAGTAGCAAATGAGATCGACCTATTTTGTTGCAGTCTGAGTGAGATCACAAGGATATCTTTGAGGATAATTTGTAATATGTAATTAGGTAGTTGTAAGGCAAGCATGTCGTATTGGGTCTTGAGGCCTGTAAAGACAATTGTTTGAAATAAATCAATACAATTTTCGTCTTCTTTCATTAATAAAATCAAAACTATTCATTTTACAAAAATAACAAAAATATATTTGAGATCCTCATAACGATCTCTTTCATTTGATATGTTACACAGTAAGGTTTGCAAAACTTTTTTTTTTAATTTCCTCATTTGTCCATCGAAAATGACCCTTATTTAAAAAAAAATTATTTACTTTGCACATATGTGTTTGGGTCATAGGATTACAACATTCTACCAAATTTTACCTGATTCGGTCCAGTAGATTTGGAGCAAATTGGCTGTGACAGACGGACGGACAGACAGACGCTCGAGTGATCCTATAAGGGTTCCGTTTTTTTCATTTTTTGTACGGAACCCTAAAAAGATACATATGACAGAAAATGTGCTTTTTATAACGCTTAATGATTTAATTTGTTCTTTCCTTTATCATTTCGACCTTTACAAGCTTTTTTGTTACTTGCTTTTTTGTTAAGAACAAATTCCATCCACCTTTTCCTTGGCCTCTATTTCTGTTCCCAATCACTTTCATCTAGTGTTTTCTTTACAACGTTGTTTTTCTCTCTCCTTATAACATGACCAAACCATCTTAATCTATTACTTCTTAATTCCTCAGTTAGGCGATACCTTGGCACCTCCCCTCAGATACTTATTCCTTATCTTGTCCTTTCTAGTTACTCCACTCATCTACCACAGCATCCTCATTCAGCAGCATGCAGTTTTCTTTCTTCTTCTTTGTAGCCGAACATTCCAAACCATATAGTACTACTGGTCTTATATCGCTTTTATATACTTTAGTTTTAGGGGCATCCGTGGGTCACATATGGCTCCGGTAATCTGATTCCATTTTGTATTTTCCATGAATTTAGCAACGAGGATCAAAATTACCCTGTATACTCGTAGACCCTAAGAAGTGATTAAATTTGTACGTATATTTCAGTATCTCTGCGAAACATCTAATTTATCCATGTAAACAGTCGCTTACACGGGCTTTAGAGTTCCTCAAGTAATTGTGAGGAACTTTGTTACGAATGTTATTCAGCCCATTTACACTTTATTTGAACACAGTTACATTAAATTTAATTAGTACTTTTGACTTGAAGGTGACAGCGAGTCGGTATTTTGTCGGGTTCCTCTTGTCTCTCGAAAAGTGACAAACATCTTATACTACCTGTTTTATAATATGAACATATTTTCAAACGAGCAAATGAAACGAGAAATTTTTTTTAGAGTCTCTCTCTCTCATCCGAGCGTATTTCCAGTTGCATCCTCAGCTGTAATGCTGTGAAGCCCGGGGTCCGCTTTCCGGCTTTTTCTTCTCCACTTCGCACGGTCTTGAGCATCCTAGGTTGTAAGATCTTTGGTACGCATATCATCCCTGGCGACCTCAAGCCAGCATATCTTGGATCGACTACGTCTGCCGGGGCCCGATGGAGGTGGAGGTGGCAATGATTGTACATTTGTTTTCCACGTAAAATAAAAGCAACGTTAGACTAAAAAGGTTTTAGACTCTACTTGGATAGTCCGGCGCAAAGATCAATACATGCTTCTCAAATTCTCCGGGGCCGTGGGTCGGCCGCGTACACCAATTGTTGTTGGAGTTTGTATCGTGCGTGTGTTTTGTCGACGATAACTCAAGAGTATCTCCGATAAGAACGTCATGGGATTAAGCATTTAAGTTCTGTAAAAGATTTATTCTAAAATAAAAGAAAGAAATAGAATTTTAAATATAAAAATATTGCTATCCAACCTTCGATCAACAATACAACTAGATATCTGGTCGACGCAAAAAATACTCGCTCGTTAACTCCCGGCGGTGATTTTGTTTAGCTCAGTCAAGGAGAAAAGCACTTTATACGTAGTGTAATAACGTTGATTTCACATTGAATGTCATTTGATATTCAAGCGGACAGAATTTTGCTTTGATTTTGTAGGTAACACGTTTTCTATTTTTGATTTTTTACTCTAGATTTTTCCGAGTTACGAAGTTGTTCTTAAAACACATAAAACCAAACTGAACTCATAAAGAAGCAAAGAATATTTACAAGACAAGGAAGTAAGTAAACACAGAAAATTGTCGTCGTCCTCATTATGACGCAAGCAGAATACATCAGGTTTCCGCGACAAGCGCAAACTAAACCAAGTTTAATGAATCTTAATATCAGCGGAGAAAATATTTCAAGATGTTGCCGCTTTCGAGTTAATGTAGCGTTATAAGATAAACAGCATGATTACGGTGAGATCGCGAGATATGCCCTTATTTATAGCCTTTTAACCCTTCAAAAGTAATGCGCGAAATTTCATATTTTCACCGCGCCAACTCTGTTTTTTTCTTTTTTGTTGAAACGGAGCTAGATGTGGCAACCAGCTTTTTTGCATCTTGCATCCTTATCTAATTCTCGGTGAGGAGCTCGGTGGGAGTACTCATTACTAGCGTTTGCGCGTGTTAATCAATAGTTATGTCGGTCAAACAGTGATCGAACAAAATTTATGTCGTGCAATAGTAGTGCCGATTAAAGGTTATATCAGTCATAGGTCTGCCCAACGGGTGTCGCACAACTGTGGTACAATCACCCGGGGATGGTCCGCTCTTGGATGGTTGTATGTGGTAATAATTTCTCGAGGTCCTCCGTGCATCGGAAGGCACGTCAAGCCGTTGTCATCGTTAGACCAAGTCGTCATGCTATGATCAGATTGAAAAATCTGACAGCAGAGTTAACCTATTGCATACATGAAAAACAAACATCTAAGCGCGTTAATGAGTAAATGTGGCGATTGTAACAAAACAATGATAAAAAGTAACTTTTTCAACAAAAGATAGGTACCGGATTAACCTGTATTAGTACAGAGTTGGTTTAAAATAATTACTCCGGTGTTTTCACTTAATTAATTCCCTTAATGGTGTCCGCAGTGAAAAATCATTTTGTAATACCTAACGAAGTTTTTCGTTTAATATTTGAACATCTCTTGTTATTTTTAAATTATTGTTACAGTGAATTACGACCTGCCTGTTTTGAATAAAATTGAAGTACATACCTATCTGAAAATCTAAGAAATGCGTAGTATAAAGGAAGACTATGACAAGGTTTTGTGTAATAAAATTGGATATCTTGGCACTTTAATCCTCTCTTTATGTTTTTAGGAATATATTGAATTATTTAAAATAAATCAGGCGTTTACTTTTTAGGCCACGCTCAGAGTAGTGTTCCGAAGTTACACGTACTTAGCTTTTAGAGGGGGGGGGGGGGGGGCGGTTTGCCCATTAAATCGAATTGTCTTTACAAACACTCAATGGTTTTAAAGACCATTCTAACGATACGAAGAAAAGCAGAGCCGTTACATTCAGAATATACCAAGACGCAACGCGGCGCGACGTGGTGCACACTTTTGAGGAAATATTAAACATATTCACTAAAATAATAAAAGATGCTAATTTCGCTTGATACCAATTTGTGTTCTCTCACTGAAATTAGTATCTTTTTGTGTACTAAAAAAGTTCTATATTTCTTCAAAAGTGCGCGCTACGTCTCGACCTGTCGCATCTCGGTGTGAAATGACCCTTACAATATTAATTTTAAAGCCAGTTTCAGACCACACACGCTCACTCCCGTTCTTCACAGCTAAGCGTTGCCTCCAAGCATTACCCGTTTAATTCTCCTACATGCTGAAATGCATCTAATAAAGTGCGCTTGCAGTGCAGAGAGCAATTCCAAATAATATGAAATTATTACCATACCGCCTCTAGACGAAATATGGAAGAAATAGAACAACCACTTATTAAAAAAAATTAAACATGGAAAAAAAAGCTTGATAAAGTTAACCTTAGTGATTCGGTTCCAATATATACAAAGTTAGTCGGAAATTTAATCCGAAAGGAATTTGAACAACTTTTGAATACTATTAATTTACTAACATTTTGTTGTGTATGTAACATGTGACAGAGTCACGCTTATGCTTTTCTTACGCTTTTGTTAACGCCTTAGATTTTTGAATGGCGTTACGTTACATTAGTGTCGAAGAAAGAGGATGATTTATGATTATAAACAAGTTATTATTTACTCAATGGTAAGCTTGGCACGGTAAAATCGAACTGCATTTTGTATCAGCCCAATGGCCTCTTTGAAATAAGTTGTAGCGCAATTCGCAGATATTCACGTAAAATACGAGTTACCATCACAGGTAAAGCCATCCAACAGCAATCAAATTGCTCCTAATATTATTCTCGGACTGGTCTTCACATCTAGAAAATTGAATTTTAGTGATTTCGCGTATGCTGCTAAAACCATTTTATGAAGTGCTACATCTGTAATACTCGTTATTTTGACCTTCTATTTCGCTACGGTTGTCTTTGCTAAATGACAGGTCATAGTGCGAGAAACAGCGTTTTAGTTTTACTGCTGGAATTCAAATGGTTTTGGGAATGGTCTAGTCTTTATGTTGCGAATAGGTACGTAAATGAGATTATTGTACATATAGCACTAAATATATAACGACATGAGAATACGAGTAATTTCTGTTTTGTTTGAAGTTCCCAGCAGTAGACTTCCTGCTGTTGAATTGATGATGATGTTTTCTGATGATAAATAAAACTGACATTCAGGGTATAGAATCCAAGACTGTGAATCAAAACTGTGTGAACTTTGCTTTCTCATTATCCATTTAGTTTGAAAACACTACTTTTTCTTCAGTCTTTGTACTTACGTGACTATTTGCGCCCCACTATCGTCTATTTGTCTAGCGACTCCATGCATACTCTTTTCTTTTTTCTTGCTTTGCTAGCGACACGCTTTTACCTTAAACTATATAAGCTCCTCTAAATATCTGTTTATCTTGCGACTCCATGCATACCCTCATAAACACCAATTTTTCCGTTTTTTTTTGCTCTAAAACCTTTTTAACTACATCTGCTCCGCTTTGCTAGCGACTCGCTTCCACCTGTAACTATATAAGCTCCTCTAATCATCTGTTTATCTAGCGCCTCCATGCATGCGCCCATAGTCACTCACTATTGTATCCGTTTAGTTTTGTCAACGTGCGCTGTTTAGAATTTTGAGCGAGTGTTTTGTTTGTAAACATTCCTTTTCATTTTCCTGAAATACCGTTATGATGTTCAAGCATATTATTAATTAGACACTTAAAAGGTTTTTAAGCATTGTAATTGATTCCAGTGACAATATTGTTTAGAGTTTAGTTGAGTAACGTCTCAAAGTGAGAAATCGTTTTTGAGATGTACTTATTTATGTACTTTACTTTGAAACTTTTTTGTTACACATTGAACTTAGGACTAGACCATGGAAGTTTAAGGATCTCAAATAGTTGCTGCTTTAAAATTAACTTTAGTATTGTTTAGGTTTAGACAACCTCTTTAATTTTAGCATAAAAGTGTCTTGGGTCACGTTTATCGTCTCTCGTATTTCAGACGTTTAGTTCTACAAGCTATAGTATAGGTACTTTTTGTCGGGTTTATTCCATATAAAAATTAACTCTTTACAAAAAACTACACAAACAAAATCTATCTGTCAAATTTGAGCTCCTAGCTCAAACAGTAGGCTGTAGCTCATAGTAGTCGCCCCGAGCGCGGCGGCGTGTCGCAACATCGCACTTTTGTTCCTACCACTTGACCCACATCCTCTACGTGTCTCCTGTAACAGGAAGCCAAGCCCTCCCCCTCACCCCGCCACAACCACAGCATACAAAACCCAACCTTTTACCCTCCGACACAAAGATCAAACTTCCACTAGCAATCACTCGACTCAAAAGCGACTCCCCACGCAATTTAACACTTTGTTTTTCCTTCAAACATGGCAGAATATTCAATGTCGGCGGAAAATGAGTTGGATGTTACTAGTTAGCGATTTGCCACTTACTCGCTCACGTAATAAGTTTCATATTCAAACGGCAAGGCGGGATTTGGTAATGAATTTTTTATCTGGTTCTGCCTACACTAGCAGCAATAATACATGTAATCTAAGCAGTACTTGACTCTCGATCTGTGTATTCACAAACGGTGGACGTTAAAAATTCATAAAAGCGTTACGGATATACCTACATGTGTATTTTTAAAGCGTATGAAAGGGAAAATTCTTGTACTGGGAATCAGCTGGGAACAAGGCTAGTAAGCCGACTGTAAAGCTTCTTTACACTAAGGATTACCGACACGTGGAGGCGAAGTTTATCTGAAATATGTTTATTTGTTGGTATGTATTGTGTAACTTTTACTCCAAATGTATACGTTATGTATTTATATCTTTAATATCTCTCGTATTAAACACTAGAAGAAGGTAAGCAGACAAGAAACGATTTAATCAAATGATAATGTGTCTGCTGGTCTGGGTGAAAAGAAACAACTTAGAATGTACCAGCTGCTTCTCTTCACGCGCAGATCGTAAAAGCTGATTGAGGTAATGGGTGAAAATGCGAATCATATTAATAGGTGATGCGGCTAACAACCATGACTAAGTATTTTGATTCCTTTATCCACCTGTTCGCTCACCATCACGCTAAAAGTGGCCTTTGGGACTTCGACTTGGGCTCTGGCTGCCCCATTTGGGATAAAGATGTGATAGTGCATAGTATACGACCACACAACACACGTTGTTCCGACGGCCTTAGGTTTTTAGGTGTGTGTATGTTTTGAAACTACTTTAAAACGTGTTTAATTTTGAAAGTCACAAATCAAAGAATAAAATCACTTGTTGGGATTAGCTCAACAAGACCCAAGTCTTTCACAGAATTGAAACAGCGAAACGTAAAATATAACCCAGATCATTGTATCTCTGGCTTTAGGACGCCGGACGCCGGTTGCCGGATCCTCGTCTGTATATCTTTGGTACGCTTCCGAAGTCATACAATAATATTTTATTGTCGGTCATGTGTAATGTACAAGTAAGGGTGTTGAGGTTTGTTACGTCAACAAATACCCTGTGTCTGTATAAGTAAGTATATCGTTTGAACAGAACAAGTAAACGCATTCTTATCTTGATTTAATCAAGTGTTGTCACTAGATGAGTGTCAAATTTAATTAATACTGCTAAATTAAATATCTCGTCAGAGTTCCTTTTCTTTGTATGAAAGTGGCAACCTTTGGAGGGAAAAAAATTAATTACATTTGAGCTTTCGACACGAGAAGAAAAAGTCCCAATTTAACTTGGTTTGATTATAATGACATCAGCAGGCACAAAAAACTTGTATTATGTACGTATGTCGTTTGAACTTTCGCATCTCATGCTTTTTATTTAATTTTAGTTTCTGTTTGTGTTTATTTTGTTGTGTTTCTTGCCGGATAGTTCGTATTAACACTCTTTGAAATAATAGTAATACAAAAATATTAACTATTTGACAGAGAGCATGTGCTTTTTGACCAACTTAAAAATAAGAAGTTTCAAAGGAGTGCCAAATTAACCCAAGAGTGGCGTAACCGTTTATCCCTTAATCAACGTTCATATTTATTCCCTAAAGCCAAATTAAGTTGGGAACCTATGCGTAGGAAGGGTGCTATATCAAATAAAATCAGTGGAGAAAGGGAACAACTTTAGTAGAATTTGTTGTGCGTTGATTCAGTTAATGTTGCCAACTTTTAATTGGTTTAATAATTTGCCTCTCTGATCGCTGTAGGTATAAAGTGTTAACTTTTTCAATTATCGTTCATGAACTTCGTCGATGACTGACGGCTCGGTTCCTTAAAATATTGTACAAGGTTCACGATTAATGCTTCCGAAACTTTGGTTGTTAACCCGGAACAATCTTTTTGAAAGTTACAGTCACCAGCTGATCTCTGATATAACATTTATGTCTACTATACAAACAAAACTATACATCTGAGCACACTCGTGCGCACGTGTTAGTTTCAGAGTTTCAAGCTATCAAACGCCTTCAAGGAGGAGACTTGCGGAGACGCCATATTGCGAGGGACGCTGCGAGTTTCCGTTTTGTATTTTAATACTTATATTTATTCTATGCCTAAACCTAAATACTGTTGCAACGAGTTTTTTTTTTGACGTTCTTTCTCACCAGCGTTTGTTCCAAAACACAAGGCATCTTATTATAAAACGTACTTTGTTTAAACCATTCATCATCATCCGAGCGTATTTCCGATTGCATACTCAGCGGTAATGCTTCAGAGCCCGGGTCCGATACCTTACCTAGGTGATTTGACGAGGTTACTAGTTCTCACATAATGCGATTGCCGTCTCATCTCCGCAACCCAAAGGGTAGACTAGAACTAATCCTAGGATAGGTTTAAACAAATGCTAGATGGCGATCTAGGCCCACAGCTTTACGTGCCTTTCTTCTTCTGACATTAATTACCATCACCATTCATCATTACCATCTTAAGTCTGATTGATTTTTCCAACGCTTTTAATATGGTAGACCATGGCATTCTCCTTGCTATACTTGAGCATCTTAATTTCTCTTCCTCTGCATTGGAATGGTTCTCCTCTTATCTCCATGGTCGGCAACAAGCAGTTCGAATGAACCGTGAGTTGCCACAATGGAATGATCTTACTTCTGGTGTTCCTCAAGGTGGAATACTTTCCCCTTTACTGTTTTCCTTTTTCATTAACCTTCTCTCTTCATCCATTATCCCACGAGAAAATTACTTTTTTCCGGGATGAAAGGTACCCTATGTCCTTCTCAGTACTCCTAACTATGTGTATGCGAATTTTCAAGAAGATTGGTTCCGAAGATAAAGCGTGAAGAGGTAACAAACAAACAAATATACAAACTCACTTTCGCATTTATAATATTAGTTGGGATTGTGATAGTTGGGATAAATACCTCATACCCCGTTAAATTAATAATAAAAATAAAATTAAGCTTCAAAGAAATAAAATTAAGCTTCAAAGAACACTGTTACAACACCAAACAGAAGATTAGTGCTAGAAACAACCGCCTCACCTCTTCCAAATGGGGTGCCTCTCCTAATGTCCTGCGCACTACTGGCATGGCTTAGTGCTTCTCAGCAGGTGAGTATGCGTGTCCAGTTTGGAATAGGTCTGCCCATACCAGTCAAGTGGATATAGCACTTAATGAAACTTATAGGATTATAACGGGGTGCCAAAAACCAACTTTGGCAAAAATGCTGTATCCACTTGCTGGAGTTGCCCCTCCAAGAGTCCGAAGAGAGGTGGCTTGCACAGCCGAACGCAAAGTTCAGGAGCAAGACCCCCGCCACCCTTTATTTGACTATTGCCCAGCTCCCTAAATATTGATAAGTCGGCATAGTTTTTTGTCAAGCGTAAGCGCCTTGGATAATGATGCTGAGACAGTCAGATTAAGACTTTGGGAGAGAGACCACACTGTACCCAATTTTATCACCCCGCGAGAGAAACTTCCACCTGGCAATGATCAGCCCTGGCCCATTTGGAAATCTTTAAACAGACTAAGAACGCAGGTGGGCCGTTGTAAAGATAATCTGGTCAGGTGGAAAATGATAGACAGATCGCAAAATATTTGCCAGTGTGGTTTCTCTCCACAAACTAAGGAGCACCTACTTACGTGTCCCAGGTGCCCAAAAACCGGCACCTGATGGCCGCAAATGATACAGCTATCGAAGTGGCCCGATACTGGAGTGACAAAATATAGTAAAGTACCATCGACACGAAAAGAAGAAGACACCGTTAAATCAAATTGATCGAAATCAAAGTGTTTTCGGAATAATAAATGTTTTCTGTGTACACTCTTCTTTAGGTCAGAAAAGTAATAATAATTTCCGTTCAAAGCTCCAAAATACGTAATTCGGATGAAATTCCATAATTTCATCCGAATTACGTATTTTTGAGCTAACTCGAAAGGTTACTGAATACGAACTTCAATGATTAGATTTACTTATTTTGAATAAAGTTAAAATACAAGAACTTTGTCATAAAAACCATAACAAGATTGTAGCAAAGGTCAAGGCATAGTGAAATTGTTGATTTTCATCTACAGGATGACTTTTTAACCAACTCCATTGGAGCAAGTTCAGTCCATGATACAATTAAAATGTCCTTCCCATACAAACGAGCGCTCAGCCAAATGGATTTTGTATGGGAGGATGATATTCTATTATCGATATTTAATAAAAATAAAATTATGAAAACTAGTTTAAGATCATGGACTGAACTAGCCAAGTTGATGGTACAAAATCACCCTATATGTGAGGGAGCTGTTGAGATAAATACCTAGCCTCCCTACCATTTCGTCTTTATAACTAATTCAGTCAGAGCCGTAAAACCCTTAGACCATGTTTATCGCGTTGGTAGGCGTTAAGATGATAAAAGGGAATCAAAATAGTGATGGGTTGCTAGCTTCATGGTCTATTTGATGTAATTCAGAATCTCGCCTGAATTCAAAATCTTCCTTCGTGGGAAGAGAAACAGCTGGTACATTATATATGCTATGTACTTTTGTCCCAGACCAGCATGAAAGAAAAAATATATATGCCCCTAATCTTCGATCATAAATTATATCCTAATCCTAATCCTAAATGCGAAAGTGAGTTTGTATATTTGTTTGTTTGTTTGTTTGTTTGATACCTCTTCACGCTTCCTCTTTTATTACTGAACCAAATCTTCTTAAAAATTCGCATACACATAGTTAGAAGTTACAGAGAATGACATAGGGTACCTTTCATCCCGGAAAAATGTAATGTTCCCGTGGGATACGCGAGCGAAGCCGCGGGCGAAAGCTAGTATTTTATATGCTATGCTAGTTTCTTTACATGATCGAATCAAAAATAAGAAGATTCATATGAGAACGACGGTCACTGTCAATAGCCCAGCGGATTAGCTCATTGAAGTGGCAGTGGACAAGGCACATAGCGCGAGGAACCGATGGCCGATGGGGCAGAAGGGTTCTCGAATGACGACCATGTACGGCGTAGCGTAGGACACCCACCTAACTAGATGGTCGGGCGAGCAGGATTGCAGGAAAACTTTGGATGCAGGCCGCTTCTGATCAGTCCTTTTGGAAATCCCTAGGAGAGGTCCATCAGTGGACTTCCTGCGGCTAATATAATCCCAATCTATCCTAACTATCCTAATCCTATCCTAACTAATATTATAAATGCGAAAGTGTTTGTTACCTCTTCCCGCTTTATCTATTAAACCTATCTTTTTGAAATTTCGCATACACATAGTTAGGAGTCCTGAGAAGGACATAGGGTACGTTTTATCCCGGAAAAATGTACTATTTCCGTAGTATTTGGGATACGCGAGCGAAGCGGCGGGTAAAAGCTAGTGATGATATATTTTCTGTTCGCAGTTGAATTGTAAAGCATATCCACGTCCAACCAGCACCGAATTAATTAAAAACCCTCCAAACACTATTACTGGGCCTCGCAAACATGTACTACCAACAGGACATGTGTACTTAACCGCCCATGCACGTGTCCAGAAATTTATCAACCACGTGGACAGGGGTATTACCTTTCAGCCCGCGGGCTTGGCTCTAATGAAGGGATGAATGGGGAAAAATCGATGCAATAATATATCTGCGACACTTGGAAAAACAGGTGATTAGATAAATTATTACGCATTCCAAATTAAATACGCTAATGTTAAAGCTAATGTTAAGTAAAAGTTACGATCTAGCTTAAACTCAGACTAATGAAGTGATTGGAAAAGAAACAAAATAACGAATTTTTGAAGATTAACGACAAGACCATTGCCTAGTTGTGGGACAGTATTAATTATTTTAAAACGGGTATTGATCAAGAGTTTACCCTAGACAGGGTCAGACTTTTCCATAAAAACGAAGTCTAGCTTTTATTTTGAAACGACATATCAGATTTGGGCAAAATTTTGTGATTTCTAAAAAATCGCATATATCTAGGCAAATAACTGGTTTTTACTGTCAAAATATGAACTTGAAGAGAATATAGAGTGAATCATATTATATTCGATTATGGAATCATCAATATGAAAAACTTTATGTTATTACACATTTTTATTTTTTTAGATTAATAACAGAATACTCTTATAAATAATAAAAATTAATGTTATAATAATAAATTATAATAACAATATTACAATAATAAGTTATTTTATGTGAATTTTGAAAATGTTTACTAATCTTTGTAAACATTTACAGCAGTGTGGGAGCACCATAAAAATCGAGAAGAAATTCAGGCGATTCAGAAAGTCTATGTAGACTGCACCCTCAGGTCTGCTTCTTGATCTAAATTAAACTGTAATTAGTCGGGGTTGAACCCTTGTGATTTATTCCTGTTTTTACGGAAACTAACCCCCTAATGTTATCGGCCACGCAAACTTTACTTGTAGAAATAGGCGTTAGACTATTTTATGTTAATAAGATTGGACAAGGGGGTACTAATATGCGTGTTTTAATAAAACACTTTTTTAGAAACAAAATAGTGTTAGAAAAAAGCCACGTCTTTATCTACGGGCTGACTTTTTATCCACCGGAAAATGTTTGGAGCAAGTTCAGTCCATGATACTGAACTACTTTCTATTAAAAAAGTTATTAAAAATCAATTTAAAAAAAAATTGTCCGTTTCGTTTCGTTTATGGGAATACAAATTAGCGTTCAGCCAAACGGATTTTTTGTACCTGAACTTGCTCCAAAAATTTTGCCGGTGGATAAAAAGTCAACCTGTATTATGGGATGACCAGAACCCCTTAAACTACAGGCCACTTTTAGTGTGATGGTGGGCATGGATTGTCGAAAAAGGAAACAAAATGTATGTTTTTTACTTACCTATGTAATTTTATGTATGTTCCCCATACTTCTACGTTTTTTGAATGAAAGGGTATATATATATGCAAGTTAGTCCTATTGTCACCAGGTAAAAATCACATATGGTAATTTGGATGTTTTTCTCAAGAAATCAAGCATTTGCATTCAGAAAGTGAGTTTTGGTGAATAGGAACTGATGAAGAAGACCAAAAATTGAAGTCGCTTTTTTTGTTTAAAATTTTTGAACAAAAATTTGTAAGATCTAAAAATATTCATTTTTAGGGTTCCGTGCCCAAAGGGTGCAAACGGGACCCTATTACTGAGACTCCGCTGTCTGTCTGTCTGTATGTCCGCCTGTCACAGTGCTCTATCTCTTGAATCGTAATAGCTAGACACTTCAAATTTTCACCGATTATGTTTTGCTATGGCCACTATATAAATACTAAAAATAAAGAAAAGTTAAAAATTAAAAGAGGTCGTCATACAAGAAACGTGTTTTTTTCAGCGTTCTTAACTTAATCTTTATAATTGCATTAACTAGATACTTGTATTTTTTAACGATTATGTATTACTATGGCCACTATAACAACAAATACTAAAAATAAGATGAAGTTAAAAATTAAAGGGTGGTCGTCATACAAGAAACGTGATAAACGAGGTACGGAACCCTTCATGTACGAGTCCTACTTGCACTTGCCTGTTTATTGCATGTATGTGTGTTCGAAATTAACCTCAAACATACGAGAGTCTAAGGTAGAGGTAGCAATCCACTTAGATGGCCGAGAAGTCCGACGACGCGAAGTGTAGGTGTTTGAAACTAATAAGCTTTTGTCGAAGAACCCAGTTTTAGCTTGATAGTGGGCGTTTAACCTTTTCCACAAAAGGAAATGGAAAAGTGACAGTTTGCTCACTTTTTTTCCGAAACATTAACAACCTGGCGTTTAACTTAAAGACAGAATAAGAATTACAGAGTAGTAAGGAAATACTATTAATCTGGCGACTGTGGCGTAATGGTTAACATGCTAGTCCATCACTCCGAAAGTTCTGTGTTCGATCCCCATCCAGTGCAAGATGCAAAATGTTATTTATCAAACTGTCCTAGGTCTTGGGTTTTTATCTATACCTATGTGTATTTATTGTATAAATTTTGTATCGTTGAGTTATCCCATAGAACAAGTTATAACTAGATCATTGCTAGTTCAATGTAGCCCCAAAGTAAGTTTAAAATCAAACTGGTTGCAATGTGATTTGTCCTTAGATATTTATTATTAATACATTAACATACTTGTATATTACCAACACGCTTAGCGTAATAATTTACCCACAAATCATTCAGCACATTTAGTTAATTAATATTCTACTAAAACAGCAAAAAGACCAAGCCATAAAGTTATTTTTTCCCCTTCGCGCATAATTTGGTCAAACGTCAACGGGTTATTTCATCATGTTTACCCCCTTCGCGGGTGACCTAAAGGTACATTAGATTAACAGCTCAATCCCGAAATTAAAGTGTCACATATAACATTATTGTTAATTTGTTATGCACTTCTACATCATCAATAAATCGAACAGCTACTGTTTCTGTAAATTTAAAGTTTCTATAGTAAGTTATACTTATTACATTCGCTATTCGACAAAAAAAGCGCTTATACTAAATGAGAAAGGCAGAAACATGTGGGCTCTCAGTCATTATATCTAAAAAAGACTCAATAGCTTTGGAATTTGTAAAAATACTGTATATATTCATAGCAGAATAAAAATTTATATACTAACATAACCTCATAACAATGTAATTGTTTGTCAACCTTTGTTGAAGTTGAAAATTATTTTGTTCTAAAAAGTTGTCGATTAGACAAAAAAAAGTATCACAAATATGTGTCAACTGAAGCTGCTTGCGCCTTTGAACGGGACGTTGACAATTTTTTTTTTACAAATAGCAATGAAATTAGGTAGTAATAATAAGCTAAATAGTTTCTTCAAAAAAAAAGAAACTGGCTAGCAAGTCATCACTATTTTGTGAGACTAGTACTAATTAAATTATATCGTGATATCAAACAGTAATAAGTTACTGTATAGTTGAAAGAAAATCGCGACCTGACCTGCTCTACGGTACCTTGTAATTGTAACTACGGTACCGGTAACTTGAACCTAATCGAGTGTATTTGGGTAAATTTTTAAGCGTACTTTCTTAGGCGTCCTATGGCCTTTATAAAGAAAATATCATTTAAAAAATACTAAAAACATGTGTTCTTGAAAATATACCTCGTAGCTTAACCTTATATAAAAGCGAGATAAGAAATAATTATAAAACTTACAAGGAATACCACGTTGAATATCCGACTTGTATGAGCGGCCTACCCCTGTGAGGCTTGTCCCACTTCAAATTGCGCTCACAAAACCACTCACTATTACGCGAGTTTTTAACGTATCTTTTATTATAATATCTCATTTTAAAGATATTTACTCCATTTTACATTTAAGAGCACAAAACTCTTAATCTCGTCTTTGTCCCGCGTAAAACTGCGCTTCCGATGCTTGCAGTTGACTAATTGTTTCTTATTGGTCAAGCGACGTAAGGCAAACATTTTGCATAGGACCATCTGAACGTTAGTCGAGCCCCATTTTATGTGTAAAAAGGACGGCGCATATGCAAGTTTTAACATGTTCCAGAGGTAAGTTTTTCATTAAATGTGTTTTGGTTACCGTGAGCGGTCAATTCGGTGGCAAGTTTTAGATAGTGAACAGTGATGTATTTGTATCGTCAAGTATGTTGTAGATAATTGCCTCGATATTACGACCTGTAAATATCTACCATATATATTAGTTAGTTGGGTAATTATCATGAAAAAAAAAACATTTGGTCATCATTACGTCGGAGTCATTGCGGTGGCGCAGTGTTCCACCGGAATGACAAATGAGCCACCATAATGATGGATTCCTGTATAATCAATACTATTTAAACTTTAAATACATACATTGTTAATATTTCATATTGATTTTATACTAAAATACTATTATTTATAATTATGTGACTTAGTTTGGGGCTAGATAACGTTGTATGTAGTGGTGTCTGTCTAAACACATTTTGTACTGCAGTCACACTGCATCAGTCTTCATAGTATTAACTTTGTTCAAGGTATTTATAAAATGAAAAATTGGGAAGGTACGTCAAAGTAGAGAAAAACAGCTGTAGAAAAAAAGGATTTCGGAACAGAAGATAAAGGCAAAATTAAAAAATAATCCTGAATAACATATAGGAAACTGAGAAAAGAAGACAGGGATAGATACCGCATAAACAAAGCAGAGAAAAAGATTCTCCCTATAGTTCAATTGCCTTCTCAAAAAAGAACTGCCTCCGTGGTCCAGTGGCCAAGTAGTCCAAATTTGCCTTATGATCCGGAGGTCGTGGGTTTCAATCCCAGTGGGAAACATACTTTGTGATAAGTTGTTTCCAGTCTGGTTAGGATATTGCAGGCTTGAATCACTTGATTATCTAAACAGAAAGATGATTCCATGTTTCGGAAGGCACGTAAAGCTGTGGGTCCCAAACGCCATCTTGCGTGTGTTTAAACCTATCCTAGGATTGGTTCTGGTCTACCTTTTGGGTTGCGGAGGTCAGACGGCAGGCACTCTGTGTAAAAACCAACAACCTCGTCACATCACCTACGTTAGGCAGCGGACCTCGGGCTCTGAAGCGTTACCGCTGAGGATGCAACCGGGAATACGCCAGGATGATGATGATTGTGTTGCATTTAATGTGTTTACTGTAGTATGTAGTAAAATATACTATCTATATAACTGTTGTAACCGTAAAAGGGTACATACATTAAGCGGATATAGAAATAAATTTATTATTTATATATAATAATGTTTCTGGTACCAAAAGGTTGATTAATAAAAAAAATAAAACATGTTAGTACATAATACCGCATTTTTTATTTGAATATGTATGAAATTTGCTTAGTTAATTCATTAAGGGTCATTTCAGTGGCTTTTATCATCATAACGGTGGCTCAAATTAAAAATTAAAAAATCTCTGAAAGTACTTTGTTTTAAAGGGCGCCTCATAAATTATTAGATTTACAGCATCTTAATCTATAATCTAGCGCATTTTGTTTGGGTGAAATGTAAGAAAAAAATTTCGCCACCGCAATGACGGAAAAAAAGACGTTTTGAAATTTACCCATTTGTATTTGTACATTTTAATACCATTTATTACGCCAGTATCACAGTCGTTAACATATCTGTTATGTACGTGCTTAATAGTGTACAAAGTGTTTATTTAGTGATACGATCTACCTGCTTATGAATATGCATGCAACGCTCCCCTTGCGTCAGCTTGTATAGTTTTGTACACTCGTACTTCATTATGTAGTCTCCTTAAACGTATTTTTTACTAATTTTGTAGTTGTCGAGTCACTTACTTGAAATTTATTTAATGTATGATTGATTGATACAAAAGAACATCAGTTACTCAATCTTATACTAAAAATAACTCTAAATCGAGTTGGGGGCTAAAATACATTGTTTGTATGTATGTATGTTTGTACCGCGATAACTGCCGAACCGATGGTCTGATTTTGATGATATGTGGTAGGCATGTTAGGCATGTAGGAAATATCAATAGAATTTTCAAGTTCGTTGGGCATTCGTTTTTGAAATATTTATAAAAATGTCCGCGATTATGTAGCGAACGAAACCATAGCGCGTTCTAACTTTGGATAGCGCCGTCTAGGTTCGCGGCGAACTACTAGTTGAATATAATTTTTAATTAATTATTTATAAATAATATTGTCTAGAAAGTGCAATTCTTTCGCCTTTTTAATAGTCACTGGAAAATGTGAAATTATTCAACGTGTGACACACATACGTATTAAATCGAACCACCGGCTATATTAGGTCACTATAGTATAATGAAATTAAAATAATAGTCAAGAAACAGAAAAAAAATTGCCATTTTCAAGTTTAAAAAAAAGGATCTAGCGATGCGGCAGCCGTGTGTATAACGAATCACTTCGAGCTACTTTGGTTCTGACCCCTTCAAAACTCGAAACCTCATCATTTACAAAAACTAATAAAAATAATCTCAACATTTCCCTTGACCAGTTTTGGCATTCCTACTTATACTTAAGCTTGGCTGCCATTAAGATCTCAATTCTTTTGTTGACTTTGCCACCATTTTCACATTTATGTTTTTGGTGCGATATTAATAACCAAGGAAATAGAACAAAAATTTGTTTTTTTTTAACAATCATGTTAGCAATAGCACTAAATTTATTAGAAGAATAACAAAAATACCCTTAATACACTATAACAAATATCGCCTTTCCCACTATTTGACAAAACACAGTGCTCCTCCATAGCACATTCGCCTAATATAACCTATCCATTCTATTAAGAACGGCATTTATTGTCGGCATGATAACAAACAGAGCTTTTCTCTGTCTTTTCCATTGAGAAGGAGTGAGACAGCTAATTCGTTTAGCCGTCAGCGGTTAATACCGCGCTGACAGGAATAGACGGACCTTATAAATCATACATTCTTTTGCCTCATTTGTTTTATTGGGGAGATCACGCAAAAAGTTTCACTGTGTGTACGTAGCCTAATGGAGGCTATGTATCACATTTCTTATGAAACACATAGGAAAAGCTATGGTACTCATTTGCTTAGTTAATTCTTAATTCATAGTAATGTTTTTGCTGACGTCGTAATTTTTAGCATGAAGGTATGTCTGCCTCATTTATTTCTCTATAGATTTTATATATGTATTAAATCTTAAATACATATTAAAAGGCCTCTATCCCTAACGGGAAAAACAGAGTCAAGGCCCGCAAAACCCAAATGTCTGAAATGTTGCAAGACGGGAGTGGAAGGTGGAAAGTGAAAGACAAGAATCATAAATAGTGATGGGTTGCTAGCATCGTCTGATTAGAATGGCACCAAAATGTATACTGTGATTTTCTTTTTGATCCCAGACTAACATTAAAGAAAAATGTAATTTTTTAAAAAGCTTAACAAAGGTTTCTCCACCCACTTTAAAGAAAAAGGGTAAAAAGTCTCTTGTTTGTGGTCAGTAAATAACGATAGGCTGTTTTATCTGAAAGCAACAGTCGGGCCTTCAGCCTTTTAAAATAAGACCGTTGGCCCGAAAAATTACAGTTTACCGAAGCGATAAGGGCATATCATTCTTTTTTTAAAACGAAATAATGAAATATCAAACCGTTTGAATGAAACTTTATTTTAAATGTTTTATTATTGTAATTTTTTCAGCTATCTACAATTTTACTACGACTTTCAGCGCGAAAAATAACCGTTTAGTAGAGATAAAAACACGTCTAGTTTTTGAAACGAAAATAAATAATAATGTACAATTTATTAACTTTAAATAAATGTATTTTTAGTAAGTCATTTAGATAAATGCGTCGCTGAGGAATCATTTCATTTTTATGACCATTATCTTTAAATGTTATTGCGTTGTATTTATCTTAAGGGTTTTACGTACATTATGTTCGAAATAATGATAAGTGCCACACATTTATTTTTATCATTTTTATAACTCTATTACAAGTTGTAATAATATGTCGTGAACACATAAAATTCTTACATTATTTGCAACCTGTAGATAAACTAAACTAATCGGTTTTGCCAACTAAACAGAAGATAGCTTGAAAATAATAATTTTGAATAGAAATTCGCCAGGTATCTGCTATGCAAATAGTGTTACGAACTCGCTCGGCATTTCCAAGTAAGTCTTTTGAATTTGGCTTAAAGATACATAAGAAATAAACATGAACACGAACACGGTTTTAAAGTTTGTGTAAGTGTTTGTAAACTTAGTAATAAGTTTACTCCATACGTAACATTACACGTAATGTACACAAAATTTATTGACGCAAAAGTGCCTGCAAAGGCCTGATTATTAAATAAACATTTAAATTTAGAATTTTGAAAATTTACGGTCAACACATAGGTACGTGTTGTATCTTGTACCCAAGTAGGTTGAAGGGGTGATTTGTCATTACGTCAATATAAACCAGTTTCCGATAGGACCAATGCTGGCATCTCTAAAAACATTTCGACTTTCTCATACACATATAGGTACGTATAGCTGACCAAACGATTTGTATAAGCATTTTTAAAACGAATAGGATCCCACTTAAATATGTTTTAGGTACATTTTGAATAATTGATAATGTGCCATAGAGTCCGAATTTGCTTTTATCAGCACCACCTGTAGGTTGACTGGTAGAAAAGGCCCTAGGCCTTAAGTCCGCCTATTACATGTTTTGTAATAAGGTAAATAAATAAATAAAATAAATCCCAGATTGGGGTCCAACGAAAACTTTATACTGATATACTTTCGTCTCTTAATGTATGTACACGTTCTTCGAAATTTTACTAAAAAGGCTCGGGAGTGCTATTTTTGAAATCGGGAGTCAAATAACAAATGGTTTGCGCGTGCCTTTCCAAAAAGACGCATTTTGAATCGGTCGTACGCGAAGGATTTGCACGAGTGGTCTTGACCACTCGTAATTTTGACATTTGTAGGATACAAATAGGTATTAAAGAAACCTTCATGTTATTTCTCATGAAAAATCAGTTCCGTTTCACGCTGCTTTTTTATTTATGTTGAAATGTTTAGAAAACTTTTTTATTTATGTTGAAATGTTTAGAAAACATTTATGGTATTTTCTGCGTAAAACAATATTTACTTATCGCTAAAACGATAGTTTCAAAAATACTATGCAATGCGTCGGGACGCGAGCGGTGAGTTGGAAACTACACGTTTTGTGTTTCGCTGACAACCTCGTTGAAAAATAACATTCCGGGACCTTTATTGTTGGTTTAAATGTATTCTCTGTTACGACACAAGAAGAAAACTAAATAAACTAAGTATACTTTAAATAGTAAATTATTAAGTACATCTTTAAAGCGCCTATCGCAATCAAATAATTTCTGTTTTTCCTAAAGGTTGACTGGTAGAGAATGCATTAGCGTTAAGTTCACCTTTTGTACCATTTTGGTCAATAAAGATTTTAATGAATAAATAAATAAATAAACTAATTTTGTGATAATACTGCATTAATACTTTTTGCAAGCTAGCTAGTTACAATCGAGTGGATTACCTATATACTCTGGGATTAGCCGCAGCGTAGCCATTAAGACATTTTTCGAAGATGCAGCAGTCCTGATGCGGTAATTGAATCTGCATCCACAAGTAGCCGTCGGCTGCTTTAATTTGGGTAAGTGTTGGGATACCGACAGCAAAAAGAGTCAGAATATTATTGCTGTCTGTTTAAGCATATTTTTTCTTCCCTATTTCACTTTTCTAACGTATATACTCTTAACTTCGCTCAAATGCAGTCCCAAGAAAGTTTGATTGCAGGAAGACTGCTTACAAGCAGCTTAAATATGTATATATGTATAGGTTCATTGTGAAGCGCATATCGCAATATTATTTTTTCTGTTTTTCCTAAAGGTTGACTGCTAGAGAATGACTCCAGTCCTTTAGTACCATTGTGTTAAATAAAAATTTAATAAATAAATAATTAGATAAATAAAGCGCTTCTTAGTCACTGAAGCAGTACGGCTACAATGCGATTGGGAACGCAAGGTTAGATGAGATTAGGGTAGGGAAGAAGTTCCTTTGGTTTACTTCCTATCATCTCTTAAAAATTGATCATAATTAGGCTGATCAATCTTTACTCCACGTAAGACTTAGGCAAACAAACAATGTATAACATCAATTAAACGAATAATAACTATCACACTGATTTGCTGACGCTACTATTTCTTACTACTGTCACGTCTCTCGGACCGTACTTGGGATGGATTATACTCCCTTTTGTCGTAAATTTTACGACTTCAAAAATTAGTCGGCGTGAGTTGACTAGACGCTGCGACACGTCTAGCCAAATTGTTTTAGCGTTGGTTTGCGGCGTAGTCATTATTGGAATCTCGATTAGATCGTAATGGAGCTTACTTATTGGTTGGTTAATGGCTAGATGAATTTCGATTGTGTTTTAGTTTGGAAAACACAAGTACTTTACAAGGAAATTAGTCTTTACTATACGAGGTTCTTTGAACACTCTAGCTCTCTCTCTCCTACATTAACGCATTCTCAGTTACATATTTAGCTGCATTGCTTCGGAACCTGCAGAGTTCTTCTCGAGGTTGTTTGATTAATTACTCTGTGTGTGAGGTTTGTAGAAAGAGTTTATAATAGACAGAGGAATAGGCACCACACCGGGTTATACAGCTTAATTTAAAACAATTATGCAATCAAACTGAAAATATCTTATAAAAGGACATAACTACAATAATTCAAATAAACAAGTGCTTACGATACCCATCCAGCACTCTTGTTAACACTAATCTTATATAAACGGACATTGCCAGGAAAATTCTTATTTATGACCAATTTTTGCTGCTTCATAATGCAACAGTAAATTAAAGCTTTAATATTAAGGGAAGCCAGCGGCGACTGCGCTCAGACTCAGCTTGCGGTTATGTGGTTTGGAACAAGATGAGAGAGGTTATCTCACTTCTGATATCGCTATAATGTTTGTTAGTACATATGTATACGACCACGATTTTATGCGGATACATATACATTAACACGTCTTTATGCAGAAATAATAAATAGACAATATAATATAAGTTATTAAACACCAAAATACTATAACCATAAAAATCCAATGAGCTCGACGAGTTTTCGTCGATTCATTCTTGAGTTTCTCTGGCCACCTTCTGGCTCTATCATAAGACTAGCTCTATGACATTATTATGATTTACATGTCTCTACAATATGATTAATTGATCGACTTTCGACGTCTAGTCTAAATAAAAAGTCAATTGACTCACCCCGGGCAATAAGTGACATTTTACTTTCAAAACTGTCTCACCAGAACCACAATAATAAATAAATAAAATAAAATAAAATAGCTTTTATTGATTCCTTACATGATTAACATGCCAATTAAATATATCACAAATTGCATTTTTGAGTTACTAATTATTTTTTAATTTACTTATACATAGTTAGAATTTGTAGTCTCTATCTTATGGTTAAGATAATCTTGGAAACTTAAATAAATTACATTTACTATTTATTATATATATTCAATTCATGCGTGTAAAAACAGAACCACAATGTGAAACAAAAATTAGATCCTTTGCTTCTATCTAGATTACTGAAGATACGCCGATAGCATTCTTATTGGATATAAGGTGTTAAGACGACCTTGCCTCTTATCTCCAAGGCGAAATTTTGTGGCTTAAGCGCCATCGGCTGTCATCTTTATGATGTTTCCTCTAGACGAGGCATCTAAAACACATTAAATAAAATTACTTAGGGAAATTGCAGTTTTATACGCCTTTTTTCTATGAAGCAGTCAGAGCAGTGATATTATATTTCCACTTGCTTCCTTTCGCTTAATTTAAATCTTTATTTTATTTTTCAATAAAAGAATGTTATCTGAGAACGTTCTGTAATTTATATTCATTTACGAAAGAAATGCTCAACATGTTAGTGAAAATCTCATCAAAATCTTTTTAACGCTTAAGTATTTAACGAACGAACAAACATACAAAAAACTTAAAAAGCGACTTTACTTAAGATATTAAATAAATGCCAATAAAAAGAACTATGTACTTAATCGTTTATTTATGGCCTGTGAAACGATAACTTCCAAGTTATTTCAAATTCCGCACTATAACTTCTCACTTTGTATTCAAGTTTAATGAGTATAATGCAGCTGCGATGCAGTTACGATAAACTCGACTGTACCTGGCCATTACGGGATTTACGGGTATTACGGAAAGTAGGTCAGGATTACTTTGGACAAATGCCTTGACCTGTGGGTCTCAAGGGGACGCCCGAATGCTACCGTAAAATACAGTTACAGTTAGAGAAGTAAGCAGAGTTTAAAATCGTAAAGGGGCAATAAATACTACAGACAATTTCAAAAATCCTGTCTTTTTACTCACCTTTTCATGAATTATGGCTCCTCCAAACGTTGGGCAATCACTGCGCCAATTCACTGTACATTGCTGTTCAAGAGCTCGTACTACCCTAAAGTTCTTAGAGCGATCTTAAATATTATCAATATTAACGACATACTTACTTTGAAATAAAAACACAGCAGAGTTCAGGACTAACTCTAAACATAATAAGTTTCGAAAACACGATTGCTCAAAATTTTCTCGATAAAAAAACATTGCGAAGTTGCCTCCAAATCACCTCAGAATTATACTAAAACAGAAAGTATTTAAGAAATACAATAGATTAGCACTTGTAACTTTGGATTATAATTGTATTAAACATAAGGTAGTCATAATATGTCTTACTTTTTAAATAACTCTTAAATATTCTTTGTAAAACGAAAAAAACCTCAAAACCAGAACCAGCCTCATTGACCCACCGCGATTCCCGACGCCCCGCATGGCTCGCTGTCTCGTTTCGGCTAGAGAAAATTTGTGTGCATGGAAGCAGGAGCAAAATTTAGATTATTGACATCAGGCGCCCTCTTAAGTTTTTCATCCAACGCAGCAAAGGAAAAAAAAACTATGCAATGTTGGCCCATCGTGTAGAGGAGCTATTACGGTAGACCTGTCCTGTCATTGACTTAAATTAAATAGACACTACGTATGCGTGCTGGATGGATGGACGGACGATTTGAGCAAAGTTGCAGAAAAACTCCGGATACAAACGGCTTCCAGTCGGTAATTTTGGAAATCCTTGGGAGAGGCCTATGTCCAGCTGTGTACTTCCTGTGGCTGATATGATGATGCGTGCACTAATTCATGACATAAGTACATATGTTCACATTATTTTCTGGCGCGTAGGCGACCAATACTGTGTAAATGAGTTCCTTTCGGCGTTTCTTCTCAGTAGTGGTTGTTGCGAAACGCTAGTATCGGTAGCTTTTAAACAAAGAAAAAAATATTTAGATATAAATAACATTACACGTAATGTACACTAAAATTATTGACGTGGCTTGCAAAGGCCTAAGTACTGAATAAATATTTGATTTTTAATTTATAAAACTGTTATTTTATGCAACTAAGAAAATTTTAGAACTAAGAAGTTGGCTTCACAATGCATTAAAATTTCTAAAGAAAATGTTGAGTGTGGAACCTAATACAGAAACACGCTTGTACGATACGATTACATACAGAAAGCACGGTTAATAGATATCTCTATTCGTAGATAGCACGTTTCGACGAAAATTTTGTTGATAGAAAATATCGTTCGTAGATATCTTAGTTCATAGAAGCACTATTCGTAGATAGCACGTTTCGCCGTAAACTTCGTTGATAGAAAATTAGAAACCACTGTTTCCAGATACCTTTTGGGTTAATGAAAATAAAAAATTCAATCGGAATACTGATCTGACATAATATTCCGTTGTCTTTCTTCCTGAGCATCATAGTTGTGGGTTGACTAGTAGATAAGTATATACTTACTTTCACATAAGTTATATACTTACATACATAAAGTAAGTATAGTGGGTTGACTCTACTAGTCAACCCACTATGCTTACTTTATGTGTAAGGCAAACTTGAAATCTACCTAGGCTTCAAGTTTGCCTTACACATAAAGTTTTTTTTTTTTTTTATTAGCCTTTATTTCTGTTCCACTGCTGGGCAAAGGCCTCCCCTTTCTTTACCTTTTAGTTGCAGCCTGCTGCCATTCCCTCCTGAAACTGTACCTAAAGTTATAGAAATAAAAATAAATATTACATGATGATAATTTCGGTTCGTAATCCAGATGTGCATAGTTATGCATTTTCGAGAACCTTGGTTAGTATAGTATAATAAAGTGACTTCGGTTCTTGCTTAACGCTTATTACTTACGTAAAACGAAACGTTGCGTTGGAGTGATTTATTGTCCTATACACCGCATTAGCCGGTTATGCTTGCGAATGTGGGGATTATATTATCTATATGAATAGTATATCATAACCTATATTATTTTGTTTTTGACATAATGACAACTGTTACTGTCACTTTTGGACATCAGCATACCTTAATTACCACCTATGTTACCAAAGTGAAAAAATATTGTCACGGCTTTTTAGAGAACCTACTAACTTTTTTTTTTCATTTATGTGATTGTATGTATTTCATTATTGGGTAAGCAAACAATGGTACATTGTATATTTCTACTGGGTGGCGCAAAAGTAAAGACCCTATTTGGTTCAGCTATAACATTTTTTCTAAATTAGAAAACTAGATTTAGGTTTTTTTAAATGTATATTTGTGCCATTAAATTTCGTACCATTAGGATTTAAAGATGATGTCTTTTAAATGGTGACCTCCAGAGTTGATACACATTTGAGCCCTATTTATGACATTTTGCATAACTTGCCGTAACACTTCCTGCGATATGTTCGTTATTTCTTGACGAATGTTTTCTTTTAGAGCTGCGAGAGTCTGTGGCTTGTTCACATACACCCGAGATTTCAAAAAACCCCAAAGAAAGAAGTCTGGACTGGTCAGATCGGGTGATCTTGCAGGCCAAGGCAAATCGCCAAAACGAGAGATAACTCGGCCTGGAAAAGCGTCCCTCCGTCCCTCACTCACAATTATTCCACGTTCTTGGGGAGTAAAACGGTCCATGTTTATTTTCAGTGTATTTTACAGTTGTTCACTACACAATTTTCAACAACAGAATGACAGAAAATATCATATAAAAAAAATAAAAGTATTTTCTTTAGTGCCAGTACTTTTGCGCCACCCAGTACAAAAAGTTACAGAGTGACAACTGAATATGCCATCCAAATCGCCAACCACCGATTACCACAAAAGTATTAATTAAATTCAATAGAAAATTCAGATGGGTTGGGTTACATTTAATTTCCTATAATTGATATTTCTCATGTTTTACAAGCTTAGTTTACAAGTTACATAACTTGAATATTGTCTAATATTGCTGATTTAAACGCACCGATGCGCGTTGACAAAATTTCAACATCATTAAATAAATTGTTGTATGAATCAAATAGTCGATGCAGTGGTGATCTTTTACCTGCGTTGGTACGGTAAACCGTGCGATGAAACAGCCTACATGGGTACCATGCTAGTTCTAATAGAAAAACTATGCAGTAATACTCTTAGCAATGACTAAAATAAATGTTACAAACATAATGGCACAAAATGGAACCAAAGATCCATTTCAATCTGACATCAAAAGGCGTCTTACGTTTCCTTTTATCATAGTTTCCGTATTACTAGAAAAAAACATAATGAATTCGAGTTTAATGTTTGTCTATCGGCTTGCCGATTAGGACCTTGTATATATTGTAATAAGGTCGTTTACTGTTTATGCAAGGCGAAGGGTCAGATTTTGTTTACATATTTAAAGATATCCCTAACTTATATTCGGTGTAATAAAAAAGGGGATGGCTTAGATTCTCGTGTCGGGTCTCTTGGTAGCCATTTTAATATTTTGATTCAATTTCGTAAGCAATTGACCCTACTAATCCGATATAAATGTATATTGCATATCGATTCGCATCATGCAACGTTCCGTCGCATTATATTGGGATTGCTAATAAACTGATCTTTTGTAGTTTGGATGGTAAAAAGTGTAAAAATAAAAGTAGATAGCGGGAAAAATTTCTCGTCGCTACTAATAGAATGAGGTAAGATTTATGTCGTCGTACTCAGTTTGACGACACGAATCTTCTCTGATTCTGCTAGTAGCGAATCTTGTCTGATTTTCAACTCATTTGTGGGTTTTGATGAAATGTGCAATAAAACTTAATATATAACGTCTAACAAAATATACTGAAACTATTTTAAGAGTGAATTCAGTCCATGATACTGAACAACTTTCCCCAAGGAACATATATCGAAATATGAAAAATACTTTTTTGCTTTCCATACAAACTCGGATCAGCTGATCGCTTAACTTGTATGGGAGGTCAAAAATTATTTTCATATTTCGATATATGTTCCTTGGGGAAAAATGTTCAGTATCATGGACTGAATTCACTCTTAAAATAGTTTCAGTATATTTTGTTAGACCCTGTATACCTAATGTCAAGTATTTATTCTCCCTTAAATCTTTCATGTCATATTTCTTACCCAATGTTTATACTTCCACAACTTAGTTTGTTTAATTGGAATTTTGACTGTAGCCTGTAGCTATCAGTTGCGATATAATAAGGATGATGACTGGGTTAGAAAAGTATTATTCTAATTAGTCCGTTAGTGGTCAGCTTCCGCCAGTACTATTTAACGGGACTGTTATTAATTTTAATGATTGTGTCAAAAATCTAGGTATACAACTGGATAAAAATCTCTCTTGGTCACCACAAGTTGCTGAAGTTAGTAGAAAGATCTTCGCCTCTTTTGCAGCACTGCGAAGACTTGGTAAGTTCCTTCCAATGGATACCAAAGTTACGCTCGCGCACACCCTACTTTTTCTTATCCTAGATTACGCTGATACTTGTTATCCCGGGCCTACTGAGGAGCAACTTGATAAGCTTGAGCGTCTTCAAAACATGTTTATTCGATACATATATGGCCTTCGTAAATATGACCATATTTCTCATTTTCGCAATGAACTCAAGTGGCTTCTGATCCGACGTCGCCGTGACTGGCATACCCTGTCAATGTTATACACAATTCTTTACAATCCTAACTCTCCTAACTATCTACGAGAATTATTCATTATATTTAGTGAGTCTCAAGGGCGTCCACTACGCAGCGCTGAAAACCTTCTTTTAAGAATTCCTGCTCACTCCACCGACTTTTACTCGCGGTCTTTGTCTGTTCGAGCCGTACGTCTATGGAACTCACTACCACTTACTATCCGACGCGCCCAAACGCTAGCCAGCTTTAAATCCCAAGTAAAATCGCATTTTCTATCCTTATGAAAGGTAACTTCCTTCCCTTGTTTCCACTTAGTTTCATCATTTTGTCCTGTTTTGTTTTCTTTGTGTAAGTTGTATGTATGTATTTAAGTATTAGGTGTATAAATATAAATATAAATATATAGAGACAAATCACACTGATTAAGCTAGCCCCAAAGTAAGTTTTTTTAAACTTGTTTTATGGGATACTAACTCAACGATACTATATTTTATGATAAATACATATATAGATAAACACCCAAGACCCAGGACAATTTGAAAAAGGCCATTTCCCAACTTGCCCTGGCTGGGGATCGAACCCAGAACCATCGAATTAGCGGTCTAGCGTGTTAACCATTACGCCACGGAGGTCGTCGTATGTATGTTTATTATAATTATTGTATATAAGTATGTTTATTATATTGACCACCCCGCACTACCTAATTTCCCATCATTTTTCTCTATATAAACGAGGTTGACTGGAATAAATTGCTTAGCGATAAGGCCGCCTTTTGCGCATTTCCTAATTTTTAAGATAATTATGTTCTGCTTTTTACTTTTATGCAATAAAGGGTATTGTACTCGTATTGTATTGTATTATCCAAAAATAATGTACCCTTATTTTTCAGTTTAATAAAACAGTAAAAATTCACAAAGAGACACAGAGTATCTAGTTCCAGAGTGGGGCTTGTGACGTCACCACTGTGTAAAAAATTGTACGAATCCGTGACATCATGAGAAATTTAAATGTGCTGTATCTTCGTCATTTACTGTTTCTCAGAAAAAAGAAAAAAAATGCGACGAATATTTTTTAATAATCTAACCGATGGGCCAAAAACAAATTTTCAGTCATCATGCCTATTATGAACCTACTACTTTTCGATAAATTTTAGTCGGGATTGACTTAAGCTATTTTCTTAATTATTGTCTTTTTTATTTGCAGGTAAGTCAACTATGAAGATTATGATCCGGTCACCATGGTAAGCTTGTAATAGAAATACATCAACATGTATATCTATAAATTGATATACCTAATAAAAATGTATATATGTCAGATGTTGGTACATGGAAGACGTAGGTATGAGAAAAAATATTATTGGGGACCTTTATCAACGCCAAACGAGCAATATAGAACCTAAAACAATGATTGTTAAAATTATTGTCTATTGGCCTGTGCGTTTGTTCGTGTAATCTTAGAAACAACTTGACTTATTAAAATGCTAATAAATTGTGGTTAGCTTCACTTAAAATTTTGTGTTTTATTTCAATCCAAATAAAAAAGTTATATCAATTTAAAGAATCACGTCGAACATATTTTCGATACAATCAGTTTTGTAGTCAGTCCACGCGGACGAAGTCGCGGGCAACTGCTAGTTATGAATAAGAATCAAGTAAATTTAAGTGAAATTTAGAATTCAGGAAGCAAACGACCCATCCCGGGCGACCCGACCCACTGCCAGAATCCAACAACTAACCGTCATGAAACCCAGCCGGGTATCATTTCACAAAGCTGTACCGCTAAATTCTTAATGAGTTTTCGAAATCCAATATAATAACGTTCCTAAATAAGCGGGTAGCTGAGTAAACCGCGCTATAAATCGGCGGATGTTCGTACAGTCCGTTTGACGGGTACAACCCCTAAATAATGGGCGGAATTTCGCACCATAGACCAGAGCATAAACTATTAAAGAGGCGGCTACGATCACCGACGGCGCGATTTTATGAGTCGAGTATGCATATTAAATGGCCACGCAGCCACTTCGGTTTGTCAAATAGGCCCACACTGGTATTTTGGGATATCGGTACAGCTCTTAGCTTACTGTTATCTACCTCAACACACCTCAACAATCAAAATCTTCTGTGCTCACACTGGTGTGACTGTAAGGAAAAAAAAAATTCTGTGTCACACTGGTGTGACTGTAAGGAAAAAAAATCTTCTGTGTCAGACTAGTGTGACTGTGAGGAAATAAAATCTTCTGTGTCACACTGGTGTGACTAACTGGTGTGACAGCGAGTCGGCTCTCCTTTTTTTGTTGGAATTAACGAATTATGAGTTATATGCTGCACCCTCATAGTGTAGGTACAATTGTTATTTCCTATTCCTGGACAAACTTTAGCACGCTTAACTGTAACCCATTTGGATCCTAATCATTACCATAACGAGTCCCTTACCCTAGACAATTTTTTTTTTCCCAACAAACGCACGGCAAAATTTTGTGATTTCAAAGAAATTGTATCTTGGCATATTCATCCTTATATTTTCGTTCAAGCTCATATTTTAAGGAAATCCAGTTATATGCCTAGATATATGCAATTTCTTTGAAATTACAAAATACTGCCAAAATCATGAAGAAGTATGCGAACAGCGAGACGTTGCCTCCACGGCGATATTATCGCGTCGAAATCGAATCGCCGCAAAGATATCGCCGTTGAGACGCTTTAGAATCAGTATAGAAATAGGTGGCCAGACGATTTTATCGCCGCGATGATCTCGCCTGTGGAGAAAATGTCGGCAGTTTGAAAAATCTGACACTTATTTTACAGATTTTCTTGACTTACTTTTACGATCTGTACGGGATAAGACGCATTACAACTTACGTACTAGTCGGTGCACAAACATTATACACAAATAAAAAAGAAAACTGATTTAAAATATAATTATAATATAAGCTAAATACTAAGCTTGAACACTAACGATTAAAAAAATAAAATAACATAAAACTCCACAATAATAAACTACCTTTAGCTATCAATACAATACAATTAGAATACAAAACACATTTTCAAAAAACTATTTACTCTGGTTCTGGTGTTTCTGGGTTCTCTTCTGGCGGGGGTTCATCTCCACCCTCGGGTGGTGCTGCTTCCTCGGCTTGAGGAGCCTCTTCTGGTGGCTGTTCACCTTCATTATCGGGAGGTGCTGCTTCAACTTCACTTTCACCTGCAGGTTCACCTGCAGCTTCTGTTGCAACTTCCTCTTTACCTTCAGCGCCACCTTCAGCATGACCTTCAGCTGCACCTTCAGTTTCTCCTTCACCACCAGGAGTTTCGCCTTCTATATCTGAAGGCTTTTCCTCACCAGCCTCAGTGGGCGTCGGTGTGACGGTTACTTCACTTACTTTAGCTGCGGCAGGTGCTTCTTGTACAGGTTCAGGTGGCGGTGTGGCTTCTCGAGGAGCCTCTTCCGGCGGTGGTGGCGGCGGCGCTTCTTCAGCTGTCGTTGGAGCTTCAGGTATTGGAGCAGCAGTAGTTGGTGCTGCCGGAGGAGCTTCCGCCTCTTTCTTATCACCTTTCCCTTTCTTATGCTTATGTTCCAAAGGCAAATATAATTTGTATTCCTGTGGCAACTCTTCTTCAGTGTATAGACGCTCACTAAAATAGATTCTCCGCAGACGGGCATTGGCATGTATTTGTACTCGAAGGGTTTCCAGAAATTGCGACCCGTATGCGCGTCTAGTGAAATCTGCTAAATTGAACTGAATTTGATTCCAACCACCAGAAAGGCCAATCGGCATGGTTGTGCAGAACGGTTTGATTTTCGTCGTTGATTGAAAATTTGATATCCTGAAGCGTCTTCGCATATTTTTGTCATCCAATATAGTTATTTCAAAGGAAAAGTACCTCTTCAGATTTTTCACTATCATAACCAGAAATGGAAGTTTTATACCCAAAACTTGATTTCCTCTTGGGCAGCTTATGTATGTAGTTGCAACATTTGTACTCACAATCTCTAAAACTATAGAATTCACTTCATTATCAGTTAGTCTCTTTATGTGACCATTATTTACTTCCATATCCCATATAGCCAAAGGATTCGACCCGCAACTGTAAAAAATCGATAATAATCCATTCTGATAAGTATTTTTAAACATTTTGTATTTATAAAAATTGCATTTATTTACAACTTTTGGTACGTCAGTAAATGACGTGCACGAAATGTCTTGATTTGTATTTTTAATTTTACTCGCCAGTTTGCACGTTTTTGTATAGATAGGTTTGTTTATAGTTTAAAAGCGCAAAATGCAAAGATTGTTTTCAAGGCGAGATGGGTTCACAGCTTGCAATACTGTGCGTATTTTTGAAAAATCACTGTAATTTAACTACTACAGTTTATTCCTCAAAAAAATTACATAAGAATCTTAAGGACTTACTCCAGATACCCACAATATTTAAAACACGATTGAGCTTTTTTGGCTCGATAGAAAAAAATCACAAACATACCTCTAAATTTACCGTTATTAGACATAATTATTTTATGCAATCACTTTTTCAAAATTGTACCAAAAAATGTGTAATCAAAATATCTTGTCGATTTCGCTAAAAAATAATAAATAAAACACAGCGAAATATCGTTGAGCACGGGTCCGGGCCTTTGTTCGCTCTCGACGAATATTTCACTGTATTTTATATATTATTTTTTTGATATTTAGATTAAATAATTTTTGGTATAATTTTCATATTGTATGTTTCTTTGAATATGAAGATTGAAATCTAACCTTGGCGGGGATACTGACCCCTCTATACTACCAAAAGGTATATATAGGTATATAATAAAACATACTTCGGCATGGCATGGTACGACTTTTTTAAAATGGAATCCAGGAAATAATCATCCATCGTTTATTGCGAGACAACAGGCCCAAATCACAGATTACTGATCCAAATATCGCGAATGACTATTTCACACCTCCTGTCCTGCCCATCGTGCCCCACAAGCTGCTTTAAGCGTGACCTATGTGAGGCTACAGACAACGCTGTGAAAGTGGCAACCTTATGGAGGGAAAAAAATTGATCACATTTTGAGTTTTCGACACGAGAAAAAGATTGAAGAAGGTAAACCATTTCTTCTAATTGCATATTTTATTTTTAATCATTAACTAAAAATAGAAATAAAATGGACGCCTTACAAATGACTAACAAAAAATAACTAACAATACACAATTAATTATAAAAACTACTGAATGCATATTTTCAATGTTACATCAAGATACCCTTGCCTACTTTTATGAATTATATTTTATTCTGGTTCAGCTCCTGGCTCTTCTGCGGCGGGTTCTTCTGCGGCGGGTTCTTCTGCGGCGGGTTCTTCTGCGGTGGGTTCTCCTGAAGCAGGTTCTTCTGCAGCGAGACCCTCAGCAGCGGGTTCCTCAGCAAGTGGCTCCTCATTAGCAGGTTCACCTTCCTGGTTTTCTTCAGGAGCGGCAGTTTCAGGAGCCGGTTCCTCATCAGCAACCGCTCCTTCTGTTACTTCTTGGGCTTCAGATGGCGCTCCTTCTGCTCCTTCAACTGCTTCACCACCTTCTGCTCCTTCTACTGGTTCGGCACCTTCTGCTCCTTCAACAGGTTCGCCACCTTCTACTGCTTTACCAACTGCTTCAGTAGCCTCGGGCGGGGCTTCAACCGGCGCTTCAACGGCAGTAGGCTCTTCTCCTATTATTTTGCTTTTCTGTGGTGCTACTAACTCTTCTTTGATGGAATGTAGAGAAGCCTTTGACCCAGGTTTTACTTCACTCTTGGCGGTTTGCTGAGAAGGTGATAACTTGATAGCTTTTGGATCACTTTCGTCTCCTGCTTTTGCTGCCTTTTTCACTTTTCCTTTACCGACCAATGGAAAATACAATTTATATTCGGGTGGTAATTGATCTTCTGGGATAAGTCGTTCGGTAAAATATATCCTTCTTAAGCGTATATTAGCATTTATTTTCAACTTCTGTACTTCAACAAACTGCTTCTGGTAAGCGCGTCGTGTGAATTCTGCTAGATTAAATTGGATTTGATTCCACCCTTCTGAGAGGCCAATCGGCATTACGGTGCATAGAGGAAGTATTTGAGTAGTGCTTTGGAAATTCGATACTCTAAATCGTCTTCTTGTTCCCGTCTCGTCAAGTATAGTGACTTCAAATGAGAAATACTTTTTAAGATTCTTAACGATCATAACTAGAAACGGCATGGATATTCCTAATACTTGTTTTCCTTTTGGGCATATCATGTATGTTGTGCTTACATTAGTTCCTCCTATTTCTAAAACCATTGACTTTATATCTTGATCAAGAAATCTGGAGATGTATCCATCTTGAGTGTGGGTCTCCCATATGTTTAGAGGTTTTGAGCCACAACTGAAAAACACAGTCAGCATGCCTCGTTGGTATGAATCTCTGTACATCTTAAATATTTAATAGTTCATGAATATAACAGTAATTATTTACCTTTGCAGGTTCAGATATCTGATCAAACTTCAAATTCTTTTATGTCAAAGACAGATGTCTAAATAAGCGTAATTTCAATAGTAAAAGCATTATATGACAAAAAAGTTTTGATAGGCTGGAAAAAATAAAGTTGGCTTCCAACATAGATTAGGACCACTTTATCTCTTCCTGTGAATGCCATAAGAGGTGACTAAAGGCCTTAGCACAAACATCTCGTGCTACAACTACTTTCCCAACGATCCTCTGTGAATTTCTTAAAATTCGTCTCGATTCTGCGGCAATGTAAATTAAGCCTTATTCTGATTTTCGTAGAAGAAATGTAGTAAAAGACATTGAACTCTTGAATGATAAGCGGGTTTGAAAAACGCTAATTTCCGCCGGCGACGATGTAAAGTACCTTCGAGTTTGGAGTGTCTGGCTTTTACCTTCACAATGCTGGTGTCACGTCTAACTGCTGTAACTGCTGGTTTAATTTTTATTGGTCCTCGACGCAAAATTAGGGGTTCATAAGTTTGAGGTGTGTATCTGTATATGTATGTTAGTGTTTTATATTTGTCTGTGTGTTTGAAAATTTCAAATGGATGAAACGACATTAAATTCTTTTATTAAGAAAAAATCGATCACTCAGCCACATCCGCTATTAGCACTATAAAAAGTACCTATATAGTAATGTTTTTTATAAATAATGATTGTTCGACACAAAATCACAGATGTCACCAAACGGATCACTAAAATAAATGAGTACGTCACAAGTAAACACAAAAACTTTACAAATACGAAGAAATAAAAGTTTTAGAAGATAAGCCCGCTTTCTATGATTTATCTTCCCATTTGTCACCCTCGACACTAGGAAAATATGTCACGCAAACCCACAAGTAACGTTCACACACGGTTCCTAACGAAAATAACATTTTTGTCGTCTGTAAATCACACGACTTTTCCACTATGCTGGCTGCCCTTAGAGACAGAACACATTAAGCAAAGACAGCTACAGAAGCGACACTTTATATAAAATCCGCTCTAGCAACATTTCTACTGTCTTGTTTTATATTTGGACAAATTCATGAAGGTAAAAGAAAGTAAAAAACATTACCTATGTACTCTATTTTCTTACTTTGTACGTTCCTTTCTTTGTATGTTGTGTACATTAATTTTTTAAATAAATAAAAATAAATAAATAAAAAAATCACCGTGTTTTCGAACTAAGTAACTAGTTGTTCACCCTGAACTGTGAACTCACGAACCCCATAACTCGTCAACCCCTTGACCAATATGGCTCATGTTCAAATTTAAAAATTCTAATAAGTACTTACATCTACACGCTTACCAAATTACATGAAGCTCTGATCGTAACTACTAGAGTTATGGTCGAACAAACATACATACATACATACATACATACAAATGCCGAATTATTCAAGTAGACTCGGAGAACTTCGCTCGCTTCGCTAGCTCGTTCTATCAGCAAGACTGATCGATTTTTATGTTTTTTCATATCTTGCTATAATATAAATGTTTGGGGAACCTGGCAAATTTATTTCTTTGTACACAAAACATTTTTAAGATTTTACAAAATGGCAAATTAAATATCAATAATAATAATAAAGATAAAGTTTTCACGCGTTGGGCGAACCTAGTTTTTAACCTTATCTTATATATAAAATTCTCGTGTCACAATGTTCGTTCCCGTACTCCTCCGAAACGGCTTGACCGATTCTCATGAAATTTTGTGAGCATATTGAGTAGGTCTGAGAATCGGCCAACATCTATTTTTATACCCCGAATCTACGCGGGCGAAGCCGCGAGCAAAAGCTAGTATCTTATAAAATTCTTTACTCAGAACTGTCGTATTATACTCGCTAAAAGTAAGAACATAACATGTTCTTTCTATGTGTTAAAAACTACACCTCTGCCACTATCTATATTTTGTACAGTAGTGGTGCAAAAAATCTGTGCGGTGGTAACAAAGGAAAAATGAAAAAGTGGCTGGCCACTGTCTTGATAAGGAGTACAGGGGGTGTTTAGGTATACTATAATAGCATCTCTAACGCTTTTTATACAGGTTTCTATATATCCTGTGAAGGCCATTTGAAACAATCGATGTTTGGGGATCCATGGTCTAAACATTCGTTTACTAGTCGCTACCTTATCTGATAACAAAAAATATTTATGAGGCAAGTGTGATAGGAAGAGCGGGACAGGGTCGACCTCGGCGAACGTTCTGCGATCAGATTGCAGACGTTCTGAAAAAGGGAGAGGTAAGAAGTACACGTAACCGAAGGGCATGTATGAAGAGGTTGATGAGTGTAGACGTAGCGAAAGAGGTCTGTCAAGATCGTAGCAAGTGGAGGTCCATAGTCTGCCTACCCCTGTGGGAAACAGGCGTGATAGTATGTATGTATGTATGTACCTTACCTGAATATATCAAAACCTAATATGGTCTAGCAGCTTTTTATTTTATTTAACAGTCTTTTAGAAACTACTTACCAGGGTCTTGTTAAGGAGTACAGGGCGTGTTGAGGTTAATGCCTTTTATAAAAGTCCGTATTTTTTCCTGTGAAGGTCATTTAGAACAAATGCTGTTTGCGGATCCTTCTAAACTTCGAAATCAATTACTTATTCAGTGTCAAAAGCTAACATCATCATTTATATTTACATCCACTATCTTAAATTAAATCATGATTGAGATTTGATTTAAATTGGAATATGATTGGATATACAAGGTGTTTGGTTTGGATATACAGTGTTTCTAAACACGAAGGTATTATTGCATTGCAGACTGCAAAATGCAGCAAGACAAAAAATGCTAAATGCCCAATCCCATTTCAGATTGGGCCGGTTGCGTCGGCCACATGCAGCCAGAAAGGTGGCCCACATTATAACTACCTGGATTCCAACTGATGGGCATAGAAAGAGAGGAAGGCCTAGAACAAGATGGTCAGACGACTTCAAAAGTTACGATAGGGATTGCAGGGAAAAGACGCAAAATAGAGAATTGTGGAAGCAGAGAGGGGGCTTTGTGAGGCACAAACAGCTAATAAAAAAAAGATTGCAAAATAAAGCACGTATTAAGTTTTAAAAAAGTTGCATGAAATTGGGATGCAAAGTGGACTGGTATTTAGTCCGTATAAGTATTAGATTATCCAAAAATAATGAACCCATATTTTCTCTTTTAGAAATGTAGTCAAAATTCACAAAGATACAGCGCATCGAAATTTCGGACGGGGATGATTTAAGTTACCGTATAGTGAAAATCGTACTAGGTCGTGAACTCGTGACGTCATGCGAAATTTAAATGCGCTGTATCTTCATTATTATTTGGTAATCGGAAAAAGAAGTATAGAATATTTTTTTAATGATCTACCTAACGAGCCAAAAAAAATACTGGGTGGCGCAAAAGTACTGGCACTAAAGAAAATACTTTTATTTTTTTTATATGACATTTTCTGTCATTCTGTTGTTGAAAATTGTGTAGTGAACAAATGTAAAATACACTGAAAATAAACATGGACCGTTTTACTCCCCAAGAACGTGGAATAATTAGTAGTCATAAACCTCAACCTTGAAGAGGATGATTTTCCTTCAAAATTGGTTATGAGTGACGAAGCGCATTTCCATCTCTCAGGGCATGTCAATAAGCAGAATACTCGGTTCTGGGGCACTGATAATCCGCGCATTATTCAAGAAACACCTCTACACCCACTAAAAGTAACTGTATGGTGTGGCATCTGTGTTGACAGAGTGATCGGACCCTATTTTTTCGAAGACGCTGGAGGCAATGCGATAACTGTCACTGGAGAACGCTACAGAACCATGTTACGAGAGTTTTTGATACCCAGTTTGGACGAATTGGGGCTGGAGCACATCTGGTTTCAACAAGACGGCGCTACGGCACACACAGCGCGCGACACTATGGACTTAGTGAGGGACGCTTTTCCAGGCCGAGTTATCTCTCGTTTTGGCGATTTGCCTTGGCCTGCAAGATCACCCGATCTGACCAGTCCAGACTTCTTTCTTTGGGGTTTTTTGAAATCTCGGGTGTATGTGAACAAGCCACAGACTCTCGCAGCTCTAAAAGAAAACATTCGTCAAGAAATAACGAACATATCGCAGGAAGTGTTACGGCAAGTTATGCAAAATGTCATAAATAGGGCTCAAATGTGTATCAACTCTGGAGGTCACCATTTAAAAGACATCATCTTTAAATCCTAATGGTACGAAATTTAATGGCACAAATATACATTTAAAAAAACCTAAATCTAGTTTTCTAATTTAGAAAAAATGTTATAGCTGAACCAAATAGGGTCTTTACTTTTGCGCCACCCAGTAGTTCACATCCGTATTTATCGAGGGCCTCAAGAAAAGATCTAGTAATGAGAAACCCTAACCACAGTCACAGAACCTACGAACAATAATTCTCTAGAATTCTAACGCTCCTACATTCACCGCTTCAATTCTGATTCCATTTACGCAAACAACGAAACACTCGAACGCACACATAGACAAAGATGCATGCGATTGGTCGCGACAAGGTCACGTGTCGTCGTCGGTCGGGTGGGGCAGTCAACGCAACGAGCGGTGAGGTACAACGCGCAGATGGTACCTTTTATGCTGTACGCTGCGCTTAAATAAATAACCTTGTTTACTTGTTACAATTTTTTTTTTTATAACTAATTTTCATGTCTGTATGACTTCTACACCACTAAAAATGCCGTCATGCCACATGACGGCATTTTTAATGAATCGATTATCGCAAAAACACAGCAATATTCTCAAAGGAAACTTCTTGCGACGCAACTGCACGACTCGAGTATCACGACGAACTGTCGCGCCGCGCTGTTCATATTTTAAGCCCCGCCCGCCGCGGTACATATCGCGTGGAATGATTTTTCGAGATTATGTACGATTCTAGAGAACACAGTAAGAGTAAACAGAACTGAATCTCCTAAGGTACGCGCAATATGCGTCCCCGTTCCCCGCACCCGCACCTCTCCCCCAGTTCTTGTGGGCCAACTTGTGCCATGCAGTGTGTGTTTGCCCGCTCTCGCCCGTCATCAAGGCGAAATTGGAGGAGAGGTGCGGGGACGGGGAACGGGGACGCATATTGCGCGTACCTTAGGAGATTCCGTTCTGTTTACTCTTACTGTATTCTGTGCCACAGTTCCATCGAAGAAAACATGCGAATAAGTCCAACTCACGCTTGACTAATATTTCTCCCAATTCGCATTTTTTCCGTGCAGGCCATTTCGACGCACTCTGTTTTTATAAGGTGGGGGAGAGGCCCCCACGTCATGTAGTTAAGATATCACGCTATTTTTTGAAATCAATGACGTAGAAAACGGTTGCCGATAACGAGAACGGATGTACGAAGAATAAATGAATAATGTTCCAGATATATTTACGATCAAATGTTTTTGTTTCGCTATTGTTGGGAGCCGGTATTTGTTAATAGTATTATCCTATTGCAAAACAAAGTTGATTGTCGATTACATTCGGAAAATATTTAGGATAAACCTACAATTTATAGGTTTGTGTTTGTCTCATAGAAGATCTGATTGTCTGATTTATCTAAGAGAGCTCCGCATCGTTGCTGGTCCCATAATGCTTGCTGCATTTCCACGCTGAATAGCTATGGAAAGTCCTTGCACGTCTTATTAGGTTCCATTCGATATATGTTTGCTTTGATACATAGTTCCTCACATTTTTCAACCAATATCATGCATATAGTAACCATACAAGTTATGCGCCTCACATATGTGGAAAGCCTAAAATTTCCACGGGATTCGGGTCACGATTTCCTCGCGGAAACAACATTACCGCATACAAACAAGTGTTTATTACGATTCCATTAGCGTCAAACATATTTCCGACCAGTTTTGCTCATATTCTAAGAAATGTATGTATATCTACTATATGCTTATTCGTTATTTTGGAGAACGTATACGATATTTAAATATCAGGAATGCATTACAGACCATCTGAGACTGCCTCAGGCGTTTGCCTTGTGATCCGCAGGTCGTGGGTTCAAATCCCACTGGGAAGTATACTTTGTGAAAAGTTGTTTCAAGTCTGGTTGAATCACCTGATGATCCGAAAATCAAGGTAGTTTCGTGCTTCGGAAGGCACGAAAAGTGGTGGATCCTGAACGCCATCTAGCATTAGTTGAAACCTATACTCAGTACCATTTTCCACCCAAAACAAGTTGACAGTGGCGGATAAGAAAGTGACTTCTTGGTACTTAAATGGTAATTCTGTACCATATTCCACCTTAAACAATTTGAGAGTGGCGGATAAGAAAGTGACTTATTAGTATTTGAATGGTGTACTCGGTACCATTTTCCATCCAAAACAAGTTGTCAGTGGCGGATAAAAAAGTGACTTATGGGTACTTAAATGGTATTTCTGTACCATATTCCACCTAAAACATTTTAAGAGTGGCGGATAAGAAAGTGACTTATTGGTATTTGAATGGTATACTTGGTACCATTCTCCATCCAAAACAAGTTGACAGTGGCGGATAAGAAAGTGACTTATTGGTACTTAAATGGTATACTCAGAACCGTTTTCCACTTAAAACAAGTTGACGGTGCCGGATAAGAAAGTGACTTATTGGTACTTAAATGGTATTTTGTTCCCATCGGATAAAATTGTTTAAACCAAGTTATAAATATCCACGTTTTTTAATAAGCCGTTAACTCTTATTTGGTCCAGAAAAGGTTTAAAAAGTAATTTTCATCACTCATCACCGCATACATCGTCCTTTCTCCCCAGTTTATTACACCGAGATAAGACTCAGTCCAGAACAGGAATAATGCAAGAACAAACGGCCCGAGATATATTTTAGATAAAGATTATTTATACACTGTCTTATTTTACAAATCCAATTTTCGTGTGACTACACTTTCTGGTTGCATAAAACCAAGAGAATATAGAACGGACACTACATAATTCGTGCGACAACACAGGCAATACACATATTTAAAAAAAAACTATGATTGTATGTTTCTTCGGGTCAAATCTTGTAATCGCATTTTGAAGCAGTTATACTAAACCGATTGAGTTGAAACTTTTTATACATATGTAAATCGGATGACAATACATTATAATGATGTGTAATGGAACGACGAAAACCTATCGTGTTTGGACGTATATGATTCATCTTCACAAGTTCTTTGGTATTTTAATAAAAGCTTGTGCAAAAATATAATATTAAAAAAAAACTTGTTTCGTGTACAAAATATTACTACACGTGTACATTTGAAATACACTCTACAATGACGTACTAAAAGACACATAGATCTATCCTATAGACACAGACAAAAGTGATTATACATTTTTGAGTTTATAAATATACATAATAACATTTATGACTCATCATATTTTATAACTAACCATATATTTATTATTCGTCATAATATGACAATTATTAAATATAAAAATTCCTTCATTAAAATGATGATAGGAATGGGGCATGAATAAAATTAAGTTTAAAAATAACTAAATTATTTTTCACGTGTATAATCCTCCATAAATAAAATCATCCTAAACATCCAATCACACTTCATTTAAACAACTCTATTTTTTTACATGCCTGTAACACTCGACATTTCTAACCTCTTTCAACAAACCTCCCATCCTACATACTTTTTTCTTACATGCCAGTAACACTCGAATTTTCTGACCCCTTTCGACAAATCGCCCATCATACAACCTTATTTCTTACATGCCAGTAACACTCGAATTTTCTGACCCCTTTCGACAAATCGCCCATCATACAACCTTATTTCTTACATGCCAGTAACACTCGACTTTTCTAACCTCTTTCGATAAACCTTTCATCCTACATACATTACATATACATGAGCTATCCTTCTTTCCTATTGATATTTTCAGTTGGTTGTAAATAAAACAGACAAAGCCAGAATCGTACCGTTCGATACATTATGCAGAGCACGAATGTAGCGCAATGAGCTTTGTGAACCTCTTGTACTTTTTACAACAAGAATAGGGAATTAGAGCGTTTTTAAGGATAAATATATGTGTGCTGAATCCATTCATCCTTTTTCTTGCTTATTTACTTTGTTGGAAAATCGGGAAGATACTGTTTAAACCTTTTAACAAGGCAAAAATTAGATAGCCTGCAAGAGAGTACCTCGGCAATAAGGCCGCCTACATTTTTTTAAATATTTTTGGTTCTTAAGTGTTTTGGTGCAATAAACTTAAATTTACTGTTGACGTAAGGTATATAAAATTCTTTGCACGATGTGACCGATTTTTTTTATCGCAGATTAAAATTAATTTACAAATACATGCTCAATTTAGCGAAATTAGGCTTGTTTGGTGGTGTGATAGTGAGTCACACTAATGTAAAGAAAATTAAAAAAAAAACTGTAGACGGTAATAATAATAATAACCGGTTTTCGAATATTGGGCTGTTAAACTATAAAGTGTAGGATTGTCGTCTAACTAAGGAGAAAACTAAATCGTTAGTTATTGAATATTAAACATTTTTGCCCTTTCTCTATGAATGAAACATTTCACAACCGCCGACGTCCCATCAAGATATTAATATAGCCTCACTAAGCTTATTATCGGCCTTATAAAAATCTCGGCTAATATCATTGATTTTGCCGCGACGCGACGTTTATTGCCCTTTATTGCTCTTTATTTCTAAGTGTTTTTATGAGTGGAAAAACTGCGTCTTCTTTTAGATAAAGATTCATTATCACCTTTTTATCCCTAATGGGGTAGACAGAGCTTAGGGCCGTTAGACCCAAAGGCCACGTTTAACGTAATGGTGGTCGTGGCGATGGAAAAAGGTAATCAAAATAGTGATGGGTTGCTAGCAACTTCGCTTATTAACATGATTCAGATTCTCGCCTAATCATTTGATCGATTTTAACGAACTGCACGGGAAGAGAAGCAGTTGGTACATTCTATGTTTTTTTCTTTTTACGCAGACCAACATGGATCGTTATAAAATTCTCGGCTAATATCATTGATTTTGCCGCGGCGCGACGTTTATTGCTCGGTATTGCCCTTTATTTCTCTAGAGTGGACAAACTGCGTCTTCTTTGTTTCAGATTTACGAGGTTAGATTATAAACGGCCACGTACGAGCTGCCTTAGCTCTGTATTTTCAAGAAATTAACAAACTAAAAGGAAAATTGTAAAGAATGTAAGTCATTGATTATGGAAAATGTATTTTTTTTCTAATATTGATTGCCTATATCAAGTGTTTTCCTGTGTCAGACAATGAACCTTTTAAAATTATCTGTAACAAAAACATTTCTTGTTAAATTTTCGCAGTCAGGCTCTACCGGGTGGAAATAATCCGGCCCGGGCAGACAATGTATCGAAATTAATATCCGGACGTCGGACAATTTGTCCGGCCGGAATGCGGGTAATTAAACGGACACGGAAATATTTCGACGTCAACTCGCTGCACTCGGAATTTAGGAAAAATTCCCCCTTAATCTTGTGTGGTTTCATTACATGCTGTAGTTTTCCTTATTCTCTGTCTATTTAAAAGTACTACCTTTTTTTCTTGTTTGCTAGTATTTTGGTTTTGCGTGTTCCGCTACTAAAATAATATATACAAATTGAAGGTTTATATAATTTATCTATTCAGAACAAAAATATTAAGAAGTTAAAAATATATAAACGCCGGGCGGGCATCACGCTAACAGTGGACTTTGGTACTTATAGCCATGGGCTCTGTCTACCCCGTTAGGGCAAAATAACGTGGTATCTGTATTGAAAAATATGTTTTTTTTAAATAATAAGAGAATAAAACATCACAAAATAATGTTACTTGTTATTCATCATATATATCCATTTTAAACTTGATTTTAGATTTATTTATGCAGAAAAACTGATATTTAAAGCGCTATTTGACTCAAAGAAACTATAGTATGACGTCACTCCGTGCGTTTTTCATAGAAATTATTAGTATTGATTGACGTTTAGAGAAAAAGTATCTGTTTTGACTTGTTGGCAACTGGCGGATTAATTCTCCCATTCTAAGGGATGTTAGCAACTTAGCACACTTTCTTAGCTGTCTTATCCAACATCAGTGGAGGGCGTTCAAAAGGGGGATAGTGGGTATTACGGTAAACCGGGAAATCCAAAATCTTTACCCTTGTATGCAGAAAAATAAACGGGCAAGTGCAAGTTGGACTCGTACATGAAGGGTTCCGTACTACCGTACAATGTTTTAAAACGCAGAAGAAACACGTTTCTTGTATGACGACCCCCTTGAATTTTTTACTTTATTTTATTTTTAGTATTTGGTGTTATTGTGGTGATAGTAATACATAATTGGTGAAAATTTAAATTTCTAGCTATAACGGTTCAAGAGATAGAGCCCTGTGTCAGACGGACAGACAGACGGACAGACAGATGGAAAGACAGACGGACAGACAGATGGACAGACAGACGGACAGACAGCGGAGTCACAGTAATAGGGTCCCGTTTGTACCCTTTGAGTACGGAACCCTAGTTAAAAAACGTTTGCGAAACCAATATATAAATATATACTGAAATATTAAAAAGAGAGACATGAACAAAACTAAAAAAGGTTAAGAAAGCTTTTTTAATAAACTATTTTTTTTATTAAACTCTAGCACTTTTTCACGTCAATGTATATAATATAAGAAAAGCTACCGATACTACGAGTAGGTAAGTTTCGGAACGACCACTGCTAAGAACCTCACCGGCTATTAGTTACTTAAAAATACAATCCAATAAACTACGCGCATCGCATAATTCAAAATTGTTCTTAAAATTCTGCACAAACTGTAAAACGGGCTATTGTGGCAGTGGCCAAATACTGTGTTACAGCTAACATAAATTGGCTTCACGTATTAAAAATTTGCCGAGAAATAAATATACTTTTCCCAAGTACGCATGCCAAGACTGCCAAGAGCTTGCTTCTTGTTTCGTGCCAATAAGTAATAAAAACAAGTTATTCTGAACATATTTTTCTAAGAGATTATTTGCCCTACGGTGTTAGATATATTTTGATTATCTCTGCGGCTAAATATAACACAAAATTAAATTTAACATAATTACATAAATGTAACACAAGTCACCTCTTTGAAAATGTATTATTAACGATAGGTTACATCTATACTAATATTATAAAACGGAAGAGTTTGTTTGTTTGTTTAAACGCGCTAATCTCAGGAACTAATGGTCCGAATTATAAAAAATTTTTTTGGTGGGTAGTCCATTTATTAAGGAAGGCTTTAGGCTATATAACATTACGTTCCGACAACCACGTGAACGAAGTCGCGGGCACAGCTAGTAATAATTATAAAAGTTTATATTTTTTTGTCACATTTACACGCATCTCGCGAGCTTTTTCACAGTGAGCTGTCTGAGGCTGTAATTATGTAATGTACCTATTATTAATTCTATATAATTGTTACTATAGTAAAGCGGTGAACCCACTGCACCCCTTACCGTCGCGGAGCGCGGTTCAACACACTGACGCTCCCGCGCGTTTTTAGTGTGTTGGACTAGGCGTGTTTTCAATACAAATTGAGATATGCATGCATACAATATTAAAATCTGCGGCCCGCGCTCCGCGACGGTGCGCGGTGCAGTGGGATCACCGCCTAAATCTGGAGTTGTCGATGTCGGCGTCAAGACGGCAAGACTTAAATAGGATTGGGTAGGGCATGTGTGCCGCATACAGCCAGGGAGATGGGCCCAGATGACGTTGTGAGTCAGAAGGGCACAGGCGTAGAGGGTAGATCACGAAGGAGGTGGCGAGACGAAATCAACAACTTCGAAAAGGAATGGCAACAAGCTGCTATAGATAGAGATTAGTTGAAGAAGGTAACGGAGGTCCTAGCCCAGCCGCAGGACACATTATCACGCTGACAAAAATAAACGGGCAAGTGCGAGTCGGACTCGTAAATGAAGGGTTCCGTACCACCGTACAATGTTTTAAAACGCTGAAGAAACACGTTTCTTGTATGACGACCCCCTTTAATTTTTAACTTTATTTTATTTTTAGTATTTGTTGTTATTGTGGTCATAGTAATACATAATTGGTGAAAATTTCAAGTATCTAGTTAATGCCATTATAATGATCAAGTTAAAAACGCTGAAAAGAACACGTTTCTTGTATTCTAACCAAACTTTATTTTTTATCATTTTTTTATTTTTAGTATTTGTTGTTATATCGGCTACAGTAATACATAATCGGTGAAAATTTCAAGTGTCTAGCTATTACGGTTCAAGAGATAGAGCCCTGTGACAGACGGACAGACAGCGTCAGACATAGTCACAGAAATAGGATCCCGTTTGCACCCTTTGGGTACGGAACCCTAAAAACGAAATAACTGCGTTCGACTCGGATAACTTCTCATGCTTGTACGTGTTTAGTGTATTAGTAAGAATGCCTCTATAAAATACACAAACCAGGTCGCAACAACGTTGTCCCTTATGCATTTTCAACTAAAAGCCTCCATTATTTACACCATATACGAGTACTTCAAGTTTACGAGTTACGTCGCTAAACGTTACTTTAGTAAACAATGGCATCTGAACGTGGCACGGGCCTTTCAATAAACCCTAAGTGTGAATATAAAACTCTCATAATAGCCCCTCCTGGCTGTTTACTGCCTCTACTACCTCTAATGGACCATATGCACTTTATTGTCGAAAATTGCATTTGCTGGATGAAATTCCGAGTCCTTTTTGTCCATAATGGCGCTTTTGGAAGGCTAAGGGATGTTAGTGAGGTCGTTTGATAGCTGACTTGCGGTTGATTACATGCTGAATAAGAATTTAGTATTAAATTTGAATTAAATTGATTTTTACAATAAGCGAGATTATCTTAATTTACTTGGACAATCTGGCGTTAGCATTTATGATGATAGCTCGAGCAGTATCTTTAATCGGAGCTTTATAAAATTTAGTTTTTGTTTGAAGTTGAGTTAAATCAGTCTAGGTAGGGGTTGCCGAGGGTTCTAAAAAGAACTGTAAACTTTCATGAATTAACACGGGGAATAGTATTTTACCAAGTTTAGAAAGAAGGAACGAGCTCTGCAAAAAAAGGCCATAAGAAAATATTTCTCATACTAGTGTAATTATGGCTTGTTTTATACAATATCTAACCAAACAGGCATACGGTCCAGGTCTATGATAAATTGGGCGCCTTTTACATGGGGGGTCACTCTCCATTCCGAGGAAATCTTTTTTAGCCCTTTTAAAAGAGCTCATCTCATAAAATTCCCAATACTCATGACGTATTCTAAATACTATAAATAACTTAAAAAATACTCAAACAATTTCTAAATATGTGATTCAAAAAGATAAAAACAAAAGTATATTAACATATTCTTTAAAGTAAAGGTTTAGGATCTAAATAACTTCAACTGAATATGAAGCCGTACCGGACAGCCTCAAATCCTTCTAACAAAGTATTGAACATAATTGTGAACTGATCCGTGGTTCAAATTTGTCGCATTTAATTTCGCCCCACGCGCGCCATTAAATCCACTAACATTACGCCAGGGTTTCTCCAGACCTTCACATGTCATTAACTTTTTACAGATCCACGCGCTCCTAACAAATATCCTTTAAAATAGGAAATTAAATGTGACTGAAATATTTTTATATGAGACCTTACGGATAGAAATATCTTATTATATTTTTTTTTAAAGTTAAAATAAATAAATATATAGGGACAAATCACACTGATTAAGCTAATTGGACTCTGGATGAAAGAGATGGTTGATGACTTCACTTACTGCGAAAAATAATGGAGAATAATATCTAAAGACTTAGAAGAGATACTTGAAAAAAGAGAGGGGTTTATGCACAACAATGATACATGAATGGTAAGGAAAAAAAGATTTATCGAACGGGTGAATTCGTAACATAACAGCATTTTACACAAATGATATGCAAATTGGGCTAAAGTTAACTATATATCTATCTATATAACTATATATCTATATAACTATCGCCTTGCGGCTCTAAGTAGACAGAGCCCAGGGACGCAAAACTCAAAGGTCACTTTTCGCGTTATGAGCTTAAACTAGGACTATATTATTTCTTCTTTAAAAATGCAACAAAATCATATTTAGCAAATAAATAATTTATTTTGCGTGTCGTGTCTTGACTGCTCTGCGCCTATTTTTGTCAAGAGAAACCAACCAACACAACACAAACATTTAAACTTACCGTACGCCTATTCTTTTATCTTTCACTCCTCTTATCAAAACATATATCCTTCTCTTACACATGGCACATTCCTTGCTAGTCATAAGTACTTCTGTCATCCTACAATGATATTAAAAAAAAATATTTACTACTTTGGTATTTGGTAGCTCTCTTTAAATCCTTTCTGTACAGTTTACACTTCGTTACAATTTTTTTCTTGTGAGTTTTGCCTCAGTCTAAACCTCTCTAAAGTTACAAATATGTACGGATTGTTTCGTCCCCTACACTGAACCGGGATTATCCCCAGTAATGACCGACTCTGTATTACTTACGAATCTTTTAACCCTGCATTGACACCTAAACGGTTAGCTTAGTTTGGATTACCATAAAATCAACGTAAATTTGTTTTTGCAGTGCTCACTGTTTTTTCGACGGTAAATTCAGTTACTCCCTCTCACAATTAGTAAGATTTGACTGGAGTAAACATGTGGAGATTAGTTGTTATTCGGGATTAAAATAAATACAAGTTCGCTTAATTTTATTACTTTTAATTTTTATAAAAATAGATATAACTATACTGTAATAAGACAATTACTTTGAACAAAGAATGCCGGTATAAAGCTCTTTATGGTTTGGTTAGGTATTTACAGTTTACATCTCATAGACAGTACAAGGCAGTGTATCCAGAATTATCATAAACTGTATGATGATTTTAGCAGATGTATTCTGTAGTTTTCTTAATCACCACTAATTTATCAAAAATATATATCGGAGTTTGTGCAAAAAACTCGTCAAATAGAGTACAAATCACCTAGAATGCAAGGATAGAATGTTCCATTCTCAGAGTACCTACAATTCATGTCATTTTACTGACTTCCATCAGTGTTTATCAGCACTAATGGGTCGCCAATAGCTTCGGTAATCGTCTTAGACTCTTATATCATTCTCAACTTACCCATTGCATTATTCAACTACCTTTAGTGTTGTAATGAGTAGAGACTCTTTTTATTTGAGCCCTATTTATTTGAACTCGACTTAAAAATACAAGATTAGACTCAGTACAAAAACTAGAGTCTCTAGGAGTTTTCTTATTTGTTATTTTAATTACTTACGTAAAAGTGTCCAATTAAACCAATTAGTTACTATTTGTTTGCGAGATTATTTGCAGGGCTAACACAAAATGCTATAAGCTTTTATACAGAAAAAGAAGTTGAGAAGTGTGTGTGTTTTATTAGAGAAAGTGCAATAGTTTCAAGATACTATGTATACAGGGTCTAAAAAAATATACTGAAACTATTTTAAGGGTAGATTCAGTCCATGATACTAAAAACTTACCCCAAGGAACATATTTCCAAATATGAAAAATATTTTTGGGCCTCCCATACAAGTTGGCCGATCAGCTGATCCAAGTTTGTAAGGAAAGCCAAAAATTATTTTTCATATTTTGATATATGCTCCTTGGGGAAAGTTGTTCAGTATCTTGGACTGAATTCGGCCTTAAATAGTTTCAGTATATTTTGTTAGACGTTTTATATATCATTAGATTCAAATACAGTTGACGAGTTTAGGATCACGTCTTTGTACTTCAAATTTAAGGAAACTAAAGTCTTATTTGAGGATTTGAGCCATTAGTAAATGATCTAGTTTTAGTGAAAACTTAAAGCAAAAGTCCTATTTGAGGATTTGAGCCGTTAGTAAATGTCCTAGTTTTACTGAAAACCAAGAGTCTTATTTGAGTGTGAGGATTTGAGCCGTTAGTAAATGACCTCGTTTTACTAAAAACCAAGAGTCTTATTTGAGTGTGAGGTTTTGAGCCGTTAGTAAATGACCTCGTTTTACTGAAAACTTAGAGCCTGACAATGTTAACACTCAGAAACCTGATAAAAACTTGAGGTGAGTCCAATGGGTCACAAATTAGGTCTTGAGTCTCAACTGTACTACAACACTAGTTGCTTCTTAATATTCAGACGACACATTTGAGTCGCCTTTCAATTTTTTTCCGCGCCTGCCGTCTACCGGTGTGCCCTGAATTCTGAAAGCTACTTATTGATGTTCGTTTCTTAATCCCAACATATCAGGGGTTTCATTTTTTCGATGCCGCTCGCTTGTAAGCGTCATTTTTTATAACGCCAGATTTATTGAGGTTGATTCGGATCGTTATCGATGAAGGCTGTATCCGAACAAAATATGGCGGAATAGACTCGTCGCGAGCCATGAAAGGTATTTTATGATGGATTTCATCACCTTAAAGTGAGATATGGAGCTTCACGCACGAAATTGAGTTGACTTTTTTATTTAGTACTTTAATACGTGTCAGTGCAATCTTTTTATCGAATGTGTTAGTGGCTAACACTGGTGTCAGATTTTTCGAGCTATCTAAATCTGACGTAGCTCAAAAAAATCCCTTCCAATACAAATCGAATTAGTCACCTGATCAGTTACTATGGGGAAGTGAACTTCTTTTTTCGTATTTCGATATACATTTATTGGGAAAAGTTGTTCAAAATGATGGAGTGAATCAGCCCTTAAAATATTTGTAGTGGTTCCCGGCAGAGTAGAATAGGACATCTCCAAGTCTTCCCGTGGCGACTTAGGAAAAACAAGCTAAACAAAGCTAATAAACATCAATGAGACCTCCCCAACCCGTCTGGTCAGCATGAAGAGTGTAGGCCAAATCCTCTGGCCACACTACCTAGCCAAGTATGGCTGTGATAGTACACAGACTCTGTCTCTTTGCCCCTTAACTGCAGGAGCACGACCCTCTGAGGGTCGCTTTTCGCATTCGCGTTAGCTTTTTGAGTTTAGGCTCAATTTTCTCAGGCTTTCCAACCAATTTGTACAAGATGATACGAGTGAGGATTTTATAGATAGAGGGGAAGTTAATTGCCAATAAATTACTTGTAACTAATAAAATAAGATATTTAGACAATTTTTAATGATCGTAATTAGTTTTTCCAAGTATGTTGTTAAATGGTTGTTACGTTGTTAAAATAGTAGATATTATTCTTTTCTTGTAAAGTGAAAACAGCTGTAACGTTTATAATATTTGACAAGTTTTTTTGTTGTTTATCCCAAAATAAAAATTATTGGTCTCTCAGTACATCGACCCTAATAGCTTTGTTTATCTTTTCTGGCTAAAGTTGTACCGTCAAGGGTATTCAAAAAACATCAAACATCCGCTCTCTTAATAAGTTATGCAAATAGTAAGATTGCTTTTTATTCTTTTAACTGCTATTTCGTCTTCTTTTTGATTGACAATTGCCCTTATTTGCTATAAGGGTAGGTATTTGTTAATGGCAGAAAAGTAAGTATCTTTGTCCTATAAGTATTTTTCAGGGATAAGAAGTACCTTATTCGTTAATTCAGGTAATAAACTATTTACATGCAAAATTTATTTTTAATCTATCACGCTGTTTTGACTTGGAAGCGGCACAAACATCCATACATCTAGTGATGTACCGCTAGAAATATTTTAAATTAATTTTAATTTTCCATTTTTCGGAATATTTCCAAGAATGTTTATGGGAATGTTTTTGGAATTTGGAATTCATAATGGTAAGAGTCATCGTTTTTATAACGATGTTAATTAAGAAGGAGGTTATTCTTAACAGAATTCGCCATCCGACCCGAGTGTCATCTCTAGGCGTAAGAGGCGTGAAACGAGACACGGTAATCACGTGATATTTAAGTAACATGGCCGCCGCGAAATTGGCCAATTACTCGAAAAAACCCTGATAAAATCAGTTAGAGGTGCGAATAGAAGATTATGGTACTTTTATTTGGCATTTATGTACTGTACATATGTACAATACTATAAACTGTCTTAATTCACTGAAAGTTTGTATTTAAAAAAACTGCCTCTTCGATGTAGTAAAAAAAAGCCTTTCACTTTGTTTCGTGAGTGCTCTGAAAGTGAGGTCAAAAACAACTGAGGTCAGTAGATGAAATTTTTAAATTAGATCATAGTCACAGAAGATAGTAAGAGTATTACATACAGAACGGAATTTCGTAAGGTCCCGCGCGGTATGCGTCCCCATTCCCCGTCCCCGCACCTCTCCCCCGTTCTCGCCTTGTCGAAGGGCGAGAGTGGGCTAACACACACCCAATGACGTGTGCACGGGGGCACACGGCGGCACAAGAACGGGGGAGAGGTGCGGGGACGCGGAACGGGGACGCATATTGCGTGTACCTTGGGCTGTGCCTTGGGCACAGATTAATAAATAGTTACTACGTAAAAGTGCCTTCAGAGATTCTGTTCTGTATTAATACTCTTACTGTCCTTTGTGTCATAGTGTAAAGGCGAACTTGCAGTCTCGCTAATAAGGGTACGGATACTCTATAACATAGTAGACAGGACCTAGGACTGGACTGACCCGAAGCCACTTTTAGCGTGATGGTGAGCAATGGGTTGTGAACCGCATTACCTACTGACTGATTCAGATTCTGGGTCATTCCTTCGATCGGCTCTTAGTCTACCCAATAGGTCTAGACTACATAGATACAATTGATTATCTGATATTTGTACTATTTAATATCTGCCAATAATCGTCATTTATAAATCGCTTATTGGGTAGACAGACAGCTAGAGCCTGTGACTGGGACCATGAGCCCCAAAGGTCACGTTCAACGTTCACCATGATTATTGTTTATTAAATTTTAATAACATTTTGTTACAGGTCAATATATTTTTTTAAACTTAGACTTAAACAGAGCATATATGTTAAATTCGGTAAAAACATAGTAAGTCATACAATTATTATAAGTCATACAATTTTAAATACAATTCATTTTGCAAAATTCGTCAAACGAGTATGGGGGGCTATTTCTGTTGCCCTTTTTCATTTTTATTTTTAAAGATTTTAATGTAATCGTGGTGGTAGGCTAGGTGGAAAATGAATTATATTAGCATCAGTAAGATGTGATTACTCAGACTTTTCACCCATTCCATCGATCGGCTTTAACGACCTACGCGGGGAGAGAAGCACCTGGTACACTCTATGTTTTTTTCTTTTTCCCTAGTTAGCATGGAAGATTTCAAATCTGTCTCTATCTAAGAAATAGCCATATTTTAACTAAGAACAGATAGCAGTAACTCTCAGCAAATCCAAACAAATGAAGCGACCGTGTTAACGAGAGGAGGGTAAGTGACGAGAATGTCCGGATCTACGGTCCGGGCATCCGGTTATAGGAAAGAGAGTATAGAAGTAACGCTTCACTAATACTGATTTTATATAAACTTTATAGCAAACAAGTTTATTCTCCAGACAATTAAAAAAACCTCCGGCTTTCAAGCGTTCACCTCCAATAACTATTGAACGGCAGATCCGATTTTCACCAAACATAGCTAAGAACCATCTTGACAGACAAGACTTTTGATAAAAAAACCGCGTCGAAATCAGTCTACTCGTTTAGTAGCTACGATGCCACAGACAGGACAAACTTATAACACCCCTCTTTTTATTAGGGGTTAAAAATAAAACGACGAATTATATGAGCTAAGCTAGGTAAAGCGGAATGTTCGTTTATAAACATTGACACTAATTTATATGGCAAGGTTGATTCCTGGGCGACTCTAGAGGTAGAAAGTGAATTTATTATGAAACTAATTTGGGCAATTTTCTTCTACACTTCAACACTGTTATCTCAAGAACCTCATTTTACACTGTGTAGCTCTCAAGATGGCAGAGAGAAGAGAGGAATGGAGGCATCTCCACTTAACTCCACCCACAAGAGCAAACTCTAAAGTTAAAAGAAGAAGAAGCACTTATTACATACAAAGCTATACTAACTTCATAATAAGTTTTTTGAAAAAAATCATTATTTGGTACAAGCTTTTATTTTAAGGTCTAAATAAATACTAATCAAGACAAATGTAATAAGCCCAAACTCAATGGGGTTGCGTCGTTTTATTACAGGGTTCCTATGGCCACCTTCCGGCTCCATCATCAGATCAGCTTCTTGTATATAATAATATTGCATTGTCATCTTATTTACATTAGCATACAAAATTTAATCTCAACCGGAAACCGTCAAGTAACTTAAATTTCTCTTGCAAAATTTGACCCAAACAAATAAACAATACCAAACAGGGCAATCCAAAAAAGCTTGTAAATAAAGCTTGAAAAAACTGTAGCCAGAGGACAAAAGCTGTGAAGCTGCAGGTAGATACTCTTTCTACTATCACAAGGGTGGAAAAGCAATAAGGAATATGCATGTAATACCAATCCGGCTGATATTTTTATTTTACAATTTGTATTAATACGTTACCGCGCCTAGTTAATTATTTTTCTTACGGACTCTTATTTGGATTAGAAATAAATTATTGAAAATATGCAAATATTGCGCGGGAACTTTTAAAAACAAAAGGGAAATGACGACAAAGTTCACAAAAGGGAAATGACAAGTTCGGGTGCGTTCGGTAGGACTGTCCGTCCATGTAGTTCGACTAACGATGACTTTGGAAATGTATATACTTTTATAAAGAGGTTTAACAAACATCACTGGCTGATAATATCGAAAGTACCCAAAAAAGAAAAACATGCGTTGACAGCTTCTGTCTCTAGCGGATATTGCAGACTTTGACGTCATATTTTAAAATGGTGTGTTTTAGTTATTATAATCTACTTGCTATTTTTAATATTTATTTTCTACACCATATACATGTTTTTCGGCACTGATTTATTTTTTGCGGCTATTTCTCGACGAGGACTATCGATTAAAAATATAAAAAAAATGCATACATACTCTCTATTGGCAACATTTTGTCCAGATTCTGTTTAAAGCTGTTCATATATACTCTTTTTATTTTATATCAGTTGCCGAGATTGTAGGAGGAATCGGCAATAAATGCAAGGGTAGGCAGGGTAGTGCAAGCAATCTGGTGGAATGGACTACACTGATTTATGCGTCGTTATGGTCTGGAAGTGGCATGCCTTTGTTTGCTAATGTGGCAGTTAATTATCGGTGGTCATTTCCAGTAATTGGATAGGGCGATGATGGAACGTTGGTAGTTATTACAATATCGAATTTTGGTAATATGGCGTTTCTAGTCAAGATTCCGTAATTCGAGGGTTTTACAAATTTAGGCATGTTTAAAAGTTCATTTCTTTTCGAATAAGATTTTTTTAGTGGTGTATCTGGCCCGAATTCGGAATTTTTCTTGTGTGTCAGTTTTATTTTTATTATTTCTTTCTTTCCAGTTTGATATTGATTCATCTAGTCATCTGCAAAAAGCAGGTTTTTAAATAGAAATGCATGTATGTGCGCACCAAATGAGTAAATGACAATCACAAGATAATTTTACCGAACATTAATCAATATCAAGAAATTAACTGGCCTTTCTTGCTACACTATACGATTCCCGATATATTTGCCGCTGGCGTAAGCGCCTATCACGTATAATACAACTTCAAAAACCGCCGACCAAGCATCCTCGAGCCCCAACACGGGGAATAAATCAAATTTTTATTACCAGCCCTGAGTTACTGCTCCAATATCTTAGGAGCTCATAACATTTAAGATATTAGTCGCTGTTCCATTAAAGAAAACCATTTTTAACATACATAATAAATGGATGTGAGTTATGAAGTAGATAAAGCACATAAGAAGTTTTGTTGAATACTTTAAGATATACATTTTGTTGCCAGCTTCATGGAATACAATACAATACAATACAAAATCTTTATTGCACCAAATAAAAAACAATAAAAAATTACAAAGTTTACGGAACTTATTGAGAGAATAAATATGTTGTAAAAATGCGCACTGGCAAGAAAACTATCCTGTTTAGCAAAGGCATAAGCAAATTTGTCTTTTTTAATTCTGGCATTTTTTTTAAATCGCTGATAAAGCTGTAAACTCACACAAACAAATGTCCGTAAGAATAATTTGTTTAATTTTTTTAAATTAATAATATGACCCAACTAATATTTTTTAATGTAAAGGTTTGTATGTTTGTAATCCTCCGTCAAATCTTTGGTCCCATACGAGTGGGTGATCTATCCTACCGCAGGGTAATGAATCACAAACTAGATGATCCATCAAGAAACGATTGTGCATTACTGAAAGTCGCAACGGTTAAGATGGGCAAGACACCTCGAAAGGATGAACGACTTCAGGGCAATAAAACGAATAACTAACTGGACATCGCAACAAAAACGACCCCGAGGTAAACCCAGAAAGCGCTGAAGAGATGGAGTCAAAGAAGAGCTACGAAAAATGGGAAACTACTCAGCTTGGAGAAGACAGGCCAGAGACAAATCGAAATGGCCACAAATCGTTGTGAAGGCCAAGACCCACAAAGGGTTGTAGCGCCAAAGAAAGTAAGTAATGTAGCTAGCTTATATTACGTGGATTACACATAATACTTAACTTTCAATATATCCTGGCAGATACATATTTATGATTTACGGGATAGATATCACAGGATACATACGCGGCAAATTAACAACACCCCTCTTGGATAAAACAAATCGAGATGTACGATAAAATAGGTCGATGCAGGTCGTTTAATTACCAACATTCCGGCCGCGTGGTCGACACATTGTTTTTGTTGGCAACACCGATATTTCATTATTATAACACGGCAACCTCGATATGACAACACGTATTTACGGCCGTATTTGTACTTGGATTAATTTCACTGTGCTCATTTACCTGGTGTTTTAGAATTAAACAATAAGCCTATATATGATTTCGTATATTGTAATAATAATATGTCGTATTACTTACTAAACAGTGTGACTGCACAATAGGATATTTCACTGTATTTATTTTTTTGGATAATATTTTATACAAAACCACAAATAATACTAAAAAGATATCTATTTCTGAAAATAGCATGAAAATTAGGTATTTAATGAAGTATATAGTACCCAGGTAGAAAAATCGGAGCGTGGTAGGGATATCTCGCTATCTCTTTCATACGCGCGGCAGTGTCGTCTCAAGCGCAGTATGTGTATCCTTTTTCTGTAAGTTGACAGTTTCCGTTTCTATTTGATTTGAAAGGAGTTTTTGCTTTAAAATCCCAACCAAATAGTATCAACTAAAATATAAGCACAAACAAAAATAAGTCACATGTGTTCCGCACAAAAATTCGAAAAGAAACTATAGAAAGCGTCGTTCCGTTCCCAACAAAGAATAAAATAGTAAAGTTACGGACAATCAGGCGAGCATCGTTTAGCCATATATTACTCTGGAGGAAAAAAACATTGTACGCAAACCGTAAAGTGTGTTGTTTAGGGCGTGGCCGTGGCTCAATCGGATCCTGCCCCTCTGAAGTAAACAAACGTAAGCCTAGCACTGTGACCGGCATAAATAATTCTACGATCAGTATCTGGGTGTTTGCAAACTACTTTTAAGGAAAAATCATGGTTAGACTCCTTGGAAAAAGTAAGAAAAATTACCTACATCTATTGGATTTACAAATTTGGTCTTGGGTGTTTATCTATATGTTTAAGTTAGTATCCCTTAATATAAGTAAACATACTTTGGGGCACGCTCAAACAGTGTGAGTTGTATCTAGAATCTAGATACCTGATTGACAATTTAAAAACTAAATATCAAATATCTAGACTTGCTGCAGATTTTGTACATGAATGGGTCTTTAGCTATAAGCACATTATGACAAATTACTCGTGAAAATCCTCCACCTTAACCTATTGTCGTCAATAGGGCAAAGAGAAACTAAATAACTTCAGCAAAACACATCAGCTTAACATAAAATAAATAGGTAGTGAAAAACTGTGTTATTTTATTAACCACTTCATAATGTTATTCAGTTTTCAGTTTACAAACTGGTAACTTGATAAAGCCTCTAAGTAAAAATAAAGTTCACAAAAACAACAATTTGCTGAGCTATTAATTTCCTGCTAAAAGCCCCGCGTCTATAGTCTATGGATTAGAAAAAACAGCGGTGGTTTAAACGTGGTGCCTCGTTCACACTCGATTTGGCGGGGAAATTGCGTTGTCTATAGATATATATACAGTTTACATGCGGCCAAAGCTAGAATCTCGTTTCGAGCGAAGTAAAAAAGTTAATTTGTAGGCATTCGATTTCGTAAGATTGCTGCTTGCTATAGAAATTAAGCCTTTAGATGTGTTCAGAAAAGTTCAGTTCAGTCCATTCAGTGTTTAACATCGGTATTTTTTGAAATACGGTTAAATTTAGGAAAATATTGACATTGGTATTGACGTTTCCTGATAATGTCGACGTTAATTTCAATAGGTATCACGAAATATCGATAATAATATTTTTGTATAAGATCAACATTTTTACAAAAGAAATACTTAAATAAGTAAGTCAGTACTTACAATATATTTAGGTAAAATTTCTTTGAGAACACATTGAAATATTGCGATATTAAGTAATGAAAGGGGAAATACGTTTCCACAAACAACATTTGGTGAAACCGCGTCTGGTTTTTGCAAAACATCTGTGAATACGGAATCCATCAAATTTTGGCTAAAGTGATCCCCGTCCTGCTTTGAAAAGGGCGCAGTATAGACTGTATTCATAACATGTTGCTATTTACCACGATATACCCAATGATACTTACATTTTTTTTATTTTGGAAGAGAATACTGGTTTACTGGTACAATAAAATTAATAAAACAGTTTGTTTACGGTTATTCTATATTTGAAATCCGCTCTTTGTGTTATTTTATGAGCTTTCTATTTGGTCTGTGATTATATTATTATATTTTCGATGTGTTTTGTGGTGTTATAAAATATACAAAAATTACCGAGAAGACCCCCCTGTCTTTCACTAATATTTTAATAAAAACAAATCATATAACCTGTATTCTAAATTGTAAAAATTTATTAATTGGATATACATGGATAGCTACGTGAAAATTCCTGATTAAAAATATTGTTTGAATGGAGTTTTGTTAATCGAATTTCATTCGTTGTCACATTTTAGAGAAAGAGAGAAAGACTGAGAATGTAGCCAATATTTCACCTTTATTTCAGAACTATTACAAAGCCGAGCCGCTTTAACTCTATTGAATATCTATGCGAGGGTTTACTGTGTCGGTTCATTGTATCGGCACTAATATTAATGTAATTAGATTCGGCCTGCGTCGGACAGCTTCAAGAATTTCGGCTTCTCTCAATTATACGCTGGTTGAGTAACACGCGACGCCATACAAAGTAGAGACATTGGAATTACGTTAAGATATCGTTTAATATTATTTATTTTCGGGTCGCCATTAGCCGTGTGGTTCCCGGCAGAGTAGAATAGGGCTCCAAGTCTTCCCGTGGATGTCGTAGAAGGCTACTTAGGAAACACAAGCTAAACAAAGCTTATAAACATCAAGGTCTCTCCAACCCTTCTGGCCAGCGTGGAGAGTGTACTCCAAAGCCTCTGACTGCTCTGGCTAATATATGGCTCTGGTAGTACAGAGAGGGTCGTCCTCCTACAGTGGAGACTAAAAATGACCTGATGATGTTAATTATGGTTTAGTCGATGCATAATTTTTCTTAGCAATGACGATAGTTTATTCACTAATGTAAATACTAATATTTAAGATTCGGCCTATTTTGGACGGATTCAAGAATTTCGGCTTCTCTCCATTGAAACCCTGTGTGCGTTGTAAGCTATGTCAGACACACTATAAAGACACATTGAAATTACTTCATAGGATATAAATCAATAAAAATCACAATGATCGAGCTAGCCTTAAGGTATTGTGTTATGGGATATTAACTCAACGGTACTATATTTTATGATAAATAGTTAAATATATGTATATACATACAAGCTAATTTATATTTAAGATTTTTAATTTTCTATATCGGTTTCTCCATGCAATCAGAAGGTAGCAACAACTTATTTAAAATCTTCAATAGGAAATAAAGAAAGTCTTTATTAACACATTTATCCAGTTACCAGACACAATAAAAAAGCAATTGTTTGTGAACCCACATGTGGTAAACGGACTATTGATGTGATAAAGAGTGTGTTCAATGAGGAGGAAAACTTCCTTTTTATCACGTCAGATGTCGCACAATCGACTGTGCTAAACTCCATACATTTTAGTATACAACCTTTACAGTAGTTCACAGACACTAGCACAGTGGATGCTAGCGTCGCCACGTCATCGCTTGCGGCAGAGCTTTCAGTTTTTGTCAATCCCATTCACAATTCTCTATGTATAACTAAACAAAACACATTCCATCAAAACAAATGTCACGTTTCCAATACAGAGTCAAATTTAGAACGTCTCTTAAAAACCAAATATGTTCAGAACAGAGGCATAGACAAGGGGAGCACCGAGCAACGCCGAAAATCGCGCGTGACCGGAGGTTAAAGACAAGTTGGTTGAAGACACGATAACGCCAGGGGCTTCCAATCTAATTTGCAAATGCATTTCCTGCTTTACAGCTAGGGTTGCCGGAGCTGTTTGGATAAAATAACGAACTAGAAACAAAAACGAGGAGGGATTAACTTGTTACTGCTACACCCAGTTGCCATGGTAACACCGCTCTATATCTCACGGCAACACCGTATCGGTGACCAGCCATTTAGGTTAGTCCCTAGAAAAAATATAAGTTCTAAAAAAACTTAGAATGTATCAGCCGCTTCTCTTCCCGCGCAGATCGTAGAAGCCGATGGACGTAATGGGTGAAATTGCGAATCATTTGTCATGTTTATAGGCGGCGATGCGGTTAGCAACCCATCGCCATTTTCATTCGTTTTTCCACCTTCTCAACTACGATCACGCTAAAAGTGGCCTTTGAGTCTAGTGGCCCTGTGCTCTGTCTACTTAGAGTAGGAAGACCTTAAATGCTCTGTGTATCCAATTTCCCTAATTGGATACACAGAGCATTAAGACGTAATAATGTACTCGTACGTACGTACCTACTTATGTTATAAGTAACAAACAGGGTCGAAATCACGATAGCCGCACGTTAGCTTAAGACCAAATCTGTTACAAAAGTCGCCTAGCCGAGGTTTTGCTTATTGCGTCCTATTTCATTGATCAATCGGTTAATTCGTAAATTAATTAGGTATTTACCAACCAACTGAATTTTTAAGACATTTTTTCATATGAACCGCAAAACATGTAGCTGCAATACCGAAAAATCGATAAAACATTACCGATCACTTGCCAACCCTACACTTATCGTCGTGTGAGACCCCCTTTACATTTTTAACACACGAGTTGAGATTTCGTTTAAATCTGATAGAGGAAAAGTGTGTTATAGGAACTTGTAGGGTGCAGTTCGTAGATATGGTTATGGTTATTGAAAATTAATGGGGATCGGTGCAAGAGATAAAGTTTTTCTGAATATTTTATAGTTTTTTATTGAATATATACTATGCAGTATGCATATTTAGAATATGCTTTGAAAAGTATGTACAACTATTTTTTTTTCATTTATCGGCATTTGTCTCTTGGCGAAACTTCTTTATTATTTATCATTTAATTAACTTATAGATAAATTTAAAAATAGGTCGTTACATTACTGTTATGTCAAGGAAATTAATAAACATAAGAATACAATGATAAGTAATCTAATGTCATATTATAATATAAATATTATTCTCATAATAAATAATATTTTCATTTTAATTTTATTGACTCAAGTACACTTGAAAATTTAAAAATAATACGGAAAACATAGGCGCCACTTATTTCTAAAGAAATTTCTTCCAGTAGAGCCACGAGAGGAAATTACAGTATAATGAAATTAAAATGACAGCCAAAGAACAAAAAGAAATTCGGCATATCCATACAAAGTGTGCAGCCACCGATAAATGTAAAATTATTTTTTGGTTTTTTGACTGTTATCTTAATTTCATAATACTTTAGTGATCTAATATAGCCCGTGGATCGATTCATTACGGATATGTCCTTTCCACGTTATATGTATAAGTATTCAGTTCCCGAGTAGAAAGTAATCAGTCACAAATAAGTTCGGAAATGAAATCTCGCCTCCGTAATCCGTTCACAAAATAAATGGACTAACTATCCCCCTATTTACCAGACGTAAGTGCAAAAGTGTACTACAAAGTTATCCAACGAAGAGCGAAAATCAATCTTCCGCCGCCTATCACTCCTAAAAGGAAAGTTCGGTACAAACCATCGACATAAGTCACTTAACATGGTGCTGCCAATTCGGCTAATAGTCGCTATTTTTTTGGCATTTTGCCAAAGTATTCCATTAAAAAGTAATGGAAATAAGCTTTCATATGTGTAAAACAAACTACCTAACCAAAAACAATAATAACTAGTAGTTCGCCCCGAATCCCATAACTCAGCAACCCCTTTACTAATATAATATAAATCATTTTCATATGCAATTATTTTTTTAGCTACATCTACACGCCTACCAAATTTCATTGAGCTCCGATCTAAATTACCCGAGTTATCGTCGAACAAACATACATACAAACGCCGGATTGTTCAAGTAGACTCAGAGAACTTCGCTCGCTCGTTCAGAAATAACCTTTGTTCTGTTAAGAGCCCGTCCGTACACCCTAAAGTTTTTAGAGCGATCTTCAGTATTATCATTACTGTAGTTCGCTCTACTATCGCGTTCTACTAGTCCATAGAGCGATCTTCAGTATTAATTAAAATACAATAAATTAGCCCTTGTAACTTTGGATTATAATTGTATCAAATATAAGGCAGTTATAATATGGCTTTTTTATAAATAACTTAAAACAAAAACAATCAAAACATCCACAAACGCGTAAACCAGCCGTATTGACTCGCTGCGCTGCCCCCGTCTCCGCATAGCTCGCTGTCTCATTTCGGCTAGAGTAAATTTGAGTGCTGACGCGGGAGCAAAATTTTGATACTGGCCTTAAGCGCCCTCTTAACATCATAGAGTAACGAATTCAAAGCTTTCAGTCTTCAGTGAATGTTATAAAAAATTACAAATGTGAGCAGTGCTGTTCAGTATTTTTTTAGTAACCTTCCCTACTGCTGGAAAAAAGTCTCCCTCATTTTCTTCCAGGTGGCTCTACTTGACGCTATCGTCCAACGTTTATTAAATTTGTAGAGGTCGTCACTCCATCGTGTTCTTTGCCTACCCCTTTTGCGGTGACCACCTGGATGCCACATAAGCCCACTTGAGCTTGGCAGCTTTGCACCCCACGTCGACAAATCAGTCTTTTCTCAGTTAATTATTAAATTTAATTTTCTGCGCCAAAAGTCCAACATTCAGCACAATTTAGAAACTTGATTTGAACTATTACTAGGTGTTATTTACGGTAACGGTAACAGTGTCGCGAGTTCAATGATTTTTTCCCATTTCAAAAAATGTCCATCGCGCCTTAAGAAGTTTTCACTTCAAAAAAACAGAACAAATATTAATTTCTTGTTTTGTAGTCACATAACTATGGACATTATATTATACTTGTCACAATATGAGATGACTTCCATGCCGCTTCCACAACATTTGCAAAAGAAGGAATAAAAAATTGGACTGCAGCATTTCCTAAACGACGTGTGGGATTTAGAACATCTAAAATGAACGTATTACTAAATTCAATAAGTATTGGCAGAAGCAAAAATCCCTTCACAACACTTGGTGAGGTGTCTCGCACTTCCGCAAGATTTGTTCCACTCATTGCGTGAAGCGTGGACCGAGTTTGTGTTCATCTCTAATGCAAAAGTTAGTTGGCGAGCGTCTGAGACGTCACAAGTTGCCTTTCTGATGCAACGAGCGTGAGGAACTGATTCTGGAAGATGTGAAAAGAGTTTTATCATTTAGGTTCTTCATAAACGATAAGAGAAAAGATAACATTATATAAAATTACTCCTTATACTGTGACTTCTGGACCATACAGTTTGCGTGGCCCAAATCCGACACGCACTTTGCTGGTTTATTTTAGAGGTAGTTAGTAGTAAGCAATTTCATAATACACACTGATAGGTGCCTAATAGATTGTGTTTTCGTTTTTTGTCAAATTAACTTTTATCAAGTCGTAGTATTTATTTTTTTAATTTGTCCTGGGTCTTGGATGTTTATCTTTATTCATAAATATAGTATCGTTGAGTTAGTATTTCATAACACAAGTTTAAAAAAAACTTACTTTGGGGCTAGCTTAATCAGTGTGATCAGTCCCTATATATTTATTTATTTATTTAACTTTATTATACACACATATACAAATGTAACAAGTACAACAAAGCATTCTCTCAAACCTTTGGGTCGATATGTGGGTGTAAATAGAACTTATAAAGAATCTTAAGGAATGATTCTAAAGAATTTTACTCTTGTACGTAAAGAGGACTTGTGAGCGTCGGCAAAGGAATTGACTCACTACTATTTTATTTTGATACTATAGGTATGAAAAAAAATTACGTTTTTCACCACTTACATTAACAAAAAAGTTAGATTATTTTCTTTTTTTACTATTTGAAGTACTTAAGTAACTCGTGGTATTAATCATATTAGAAGATGAACGGTCTAATTATGAGAAATGTGTATTTTCAGAGAGACAAAAAGAAAAATGGGATGTCTGGCACTATTCCACGCTCTAGTATTCCACTAATGGAACAATAACAAGGCAGATGAATAGACTCAATTCCGAAATACCGCTGTTTTTGTTAACGCCGATATTTTTTGTGAACACGCTTTAACCATTAAACCGACTACAGAGAATCTGTTTGACATATAAACAATAAAATAATTTTTCAATACGAAACAAAATATTACCTACTGACAAAAGCAAAATCACTCTTTTCTTTTCACTCATTCTTCTCCACTTCGCAAGGTTTTTGGCATCCTTGGGTGACTATTCAAATGCATGTTGTATTTGAAGAAGGAAAAGCGTGAAAGCGATCACCCGGCTCCGAAGCAGCACAACTGAGGGGTAAACCCACGCGCTTAGTTGAAGAAGAAGAAATAACTAAAAAGAAACTGAAAATATGTAGATTACTTTTTCTAGTTTTTATTCCTAGATGTTTGAACCAATTTCAGAAAGTACATATTCTTTTCAAATTTCTAGAAGTTTCCAAGACTGGTCGAACAGAAATCTAGATTAATCAAAGCAATGTCGCAATGTAAAAATAAATCTAGGAGTTTCAAAGAAGGCTTTGTTGGACCGTCAAGGTACAATATAATAACTTGGAGATAAAAATACATACATACAATATCACGTCTTTATCATTAATGAGTCATAATGACACAGACCTAATGAGACAGAACATTTTGAGCCTTGCGGTTCTAATGCAAGACCCAAAGGCCACTTTTAGCATGACGGTGCGCGAGAAGGTGGAAAAAGGGATCAAAATAGACATCGCCTAATAACATGATTTGCATTCTCGCCCATTGCCTAGATAAAAATATATTTTTTTAAAACTAACTGAAATTACCAACGACACTACGATTATGAACAAAAATAAATGTTATTACAATAAAACAATAATTGCCCCTTAACTGGAAGCTTATTAAAATTTTATTGTCGATATTATTGCATTCAATGATAAATACACAGCGTAACGAGCAGTTCAGAATCAAGTCAAATAAATATTTCGATTCCTACAATAATCAGAACAAAAGCTGCGATGGTGACAGTTGGACATTTAGTGAAAATTTTAATATAATTAAAATGTTGGTTATTTTGCCAATTGGTTCATGTATCAGTTTGAATTTCCGGGGAAACCTGAAATGATGAACGTACGTGCTTTTATCCTGTGGAATTGTGCTAATATTTTTTTCGAGCCGTCTTATTTATTTATAGGCAAAGTATACAAAATGGCTATAGCTAATCATATATAGGTTAAATATAGGTTATATAGGCTATGTAATAGGTATTTTTTTCTTGCGGTTTTGTGTTCTATCAGTGATTTTGACTCCAAAAATTTTGAATAGATATAGCCCTAGCTAGCTTTATTGAAATCTTGGAGTCAGAATCACTAACAGAACACAAAGTCGTAAGAAAAAAAGACTTATATTTTGTCAAATTTCTAATAAATGGCTAACCTACCATTTAACTTAACACGCGACCGTTGTCCTTCTTACTTGCAGACACTGTAATAATTCTATATAATAGGTGAAAAAGTGTCTTGTTATAACGGTCCAAGAGATAGAGCCCTCTGACAGACGGACGGATAAACGGACAGACAGCGGAATCTCAGTAATAAGGTCCCGTTGGCACCCTTTGCGTACGGAACTCTAAAAATATTGTATAAGTATTTTTTATTTTCTCTTATTAGCAAGTAAAGACGAAGATACAGCGCAAAAACACAGCTATTTAAACAGTTTCCTAAATACTCAATTGAAGCACTTCAAAATTACCAAGTACATTATTAATTATCTAAACAAAGATGAATAAACCAGTCCTCCAGAAGCTTAAACAAATAACTTTTTTGTATTAAAAGTTGACGAAGAACAATCACGACGCTTTCCAGCAAAGATCTAATTTGAACAAGTCCAACTTGTTTTCTGGTTTATCTTAATTAAAGTAATACCAGCGTTTTAAAATTAATTGCTCTTCATTTCGAGTTTGACAAGAGGAATTTCTTACAGGCGAGAGTTTGTGGAACTATTTTGGCGAAGAAAGATGTCAATAACTCAAAATTTTGGGTCAATATTTTCGCTTCGTGTTTACTTTTACTTACTTTTGTATAAAGTTGCAGGAGTGAAACAAGAGTCTGTAGATTTAAGTAAATAAGTTACACTATATTGCACCTTAACACTTAAAAGTAACATTTGAAATTTGTACACTATATGTACAATAGGCGGCCTTATCGCCAAGGCAATCTCTTACAGGCTACCTTTGGGTGACAGACTAAAAAAATAATAAATAGGTGGTGCGATTATGAGAATAGATTTTTAAAATAGATTTTTTAGAGTTCCGAAGTCCCTGGACGGAACTCTTATACGTATAGTTTCGGTATGTCCGTCTGTCCGTCCGCGGCTTAAAAGTCTAGAAAGCTGTCAATTTTGCATGGGTATATATAAAATGTTGAAAAAAAGTATGTACACGTGAAGTGGAGATGATAATTTTTTTCATGTGTATCCCATTCTTAGATCCCTCTAAGAACTGTATAGCACAGGTCTTTTACTACCATTAAGGGTTTGCGAAGACAACTTTTCGATGAAATATTCAACTGATTCTTGTTCGGGTATATCATCACCCCGCCTCTAAAAAAAGTGCATGATTTACTTTTTGAATCTTTCAACAATTAGAAAAATTCATCGTTTCTTTCTGATATTTATATATATATTTGTATGTATAAATATAGTATTTATTTTATACGATATATATGTACGACCATTTAAAAGTACTTATTATTTCTGGGTTGTTTCTATCTTTTTTAGACGCCAACTATTCTATCTGTTTCTCTTCTCCTAAAGGTTGACAGGGAGAGAATGCTTTAGCATAAAGTCTACCTATTGTAGCTTTTGGCTCAATAAAGTTAAAATAAATAAAAATAATAAAAGCTAAATGATTCGGCCTTGCCCATTTTTTTTTTGCAAGCTACGAGTATATGAGAATTGACATAAAAACAGTATTTAAAACAAACTATACATAAACCTATTATAAAAAATAAATGTAGATAAATTATCAAGACTTTGGGAACCTCTTATAAAAAATACATTCATTTCGCGTCTAAAAACGTAATAGCATACGTTCCTTGTAAGTAATCTGTCATCTTGATAATGCAGACACAAATGTACTCTGCAGGGGATAAAAGGCTAAAATAAGGACATCATGAGATCGGGAAAATAAAAATTAATTTTTGATTTATCTTACAAGAGAGGCGGAGTGCGCCCTCGGCGTTTGCAATCTTGCGAGTGTTTCGGTCGAAATATTGCAATAAGAACGGGAAACATCGCTGTGATTTCAATTCATAATGTTTATACACAACAACGATGCTTTTTTAAGTGACATTAAAAAGGAAGAGCTTCTTAATTCGAATGTATATATGTTTTTAGGGTTCCGTACAAAAAATTAAAAAACGGAACCCTTAAAGGATCACTCGTGCGTCTGTCTGTCCGTCCGTCATTCACAGCCAATTTGCTCCGAATCTACTGGACCGAATCAGGTGAAATTTGGTAGCATCGTGTAATCCTATGGCAAACACACATGTGCAAAGTAAATAAATATTTTTTTTTTAAATAAGGGTCTTTTTTGGGGGACAAATTAGGTAATTGAAAAAAAAAAGTTTTGTAAACCTTATATGACACATCATATATCAAATGAAAGGGCTCGTTATGAGAATCTCAAATATATTTTTGTTATAATTCTAAAATAAATAGTTTTGATTTTATTCATGAAAGAAGACGAAAATTGACCATTGTCCCCTGATCTCCGAAACTACTGAGCCTAAAATTTAAAAAAAAATACAAAATATACTTCATTGTTTGTAGATTACAGGAAAACCTATAAGAATTCAATCAATTGTACGGAACCCTCTCCACGCGAGTTTAACTCGCACTTGGCCGGTTTATTTTTATGTATGTTCCCCGATAACTTCTCCGTTTTTGAACCGATTTAGAAAATTATTTTTAGTTTTAAAGCGTATATATGCAAGTTGGTTCCGTTGTCACCAGGTGAAGATCTGGATGGGAGCCTCCAGAAATTGAGGGAACTCCTCAAATATTCTATGCACACATATAGTGATTTTAATGTTAATGTTAATAAATCAAGCATTTGCATTCAGAAAGTGTGTTTTGATGAAGTAGAACTGATGAAAAACACCAGAAATTGAAGTCGCTTTTTTTTCGTTTAAAATTATAACCAAGCAAATAGATGAGAGAGAGTCTTATTTTTACCGGATTGCGTGGTTACAATTCTTTCTTCTTTCTCACACTAGACTCATAAATAAATCTGTATTTTTGCCCAGGTACGTACAAAAAGGTACAGTTCGGCCGTGTGGCTTCTGGCCTAGAGTAGGACCACTCAATCTCTTCTTCTGGAGAGAGACAAACAAAGCACTAAGCACAAAACTTTCGTGCCACAACTGCATTTCCAAGGATTAACGTCCTCTGCTCTCTGCCCTACTGGTCGACTGGAAGAGATCCCTTCTTGGATAAGTCCACCATTTGTAAAATTACCTTTGTTATTTTATTATGTGTAACTACCCTCGATGTACAATAAAGATTTTAAAATAAATAAATAAATTAACGTCAGGCAGGCGGCAGGTCTTAAAATCCATAGCCAAATCGTTTAAACTGTTCCGGCTATTTCTTCTCGTTTTCGCATGTACTTCTGCGGTCCTTGGGTGACTATTAACATGCATATTATATTTGGAGAAGAAAACGCGGGTAATAAGCACACCCCGGGCTCTGAAGCAACACAGATGAGGATACAACCGGGAACGCCCTAAGATGATGAGAGTACAGGTCCAATTACATTGCACAAAATCTCTGCTCAGCTTTTGTAATTCAGTGGTAGTGCCGGTAAGCGCCCAGCTCTACTTCAATCGAAACGCATCGTAGAAGGTCAACGGTACTCTTAAAGTTTCTCGAAATATAGTAATACAATCTGAAAAACCTTTCATACCTATATTATCAAACTATTTAATAATATTTTTCTCAGCAAAAATATTGCAAAGCAAAAGAAAAACATTTTGTTTCCCTCATACTGAGATCCCTAGACGCATGCCCGATATTGAGACCGTGTAAATTTACATTGAAAGATTGCAATGCGTCCTCTACGCAATTTGCTCGGAATAACTTCAGTGGAACCAATAATACGAAGACATGCGAAATGAACGAGTTGATATATTGCTGCTAGTTGAAGTTGAGGCAAATTGAGATTGCACGGAGATCGCATGAAATCGGATTTGAGTTACGTTATTACGTCGGAATAAAACTGAGATTGAATATCTGTGTATGAATTTATACGCGGATCTACTAGCTTGGGTTATATTTATGAAAAACCTTAATAAGAATAAATATATAAAGTGGAAGGGTACTAAATCGAACCACCGACTATACTAGATCACTAAACTATAATGAAATTAAAATAACAGTCAAAAACCAAAATAAATTCGACAATCCCTTATATGGGTATGTGCCTTCCACGTTGTATATGACAAAAAATCCACATTTGGTACTAACTCATCTTAAGGCTTGCATGGGGACACAGGTCCACCATATAGAGATCTTGTGAGAGATTAGCTATAGTTTGTAACGGTGCACCAACACTAACAATTCACAATAGGCGCAGGACTATTAAGGAATGAAGGAAACACTACATTGGGACTATTGAGATGACATGCTAGTGGATTGGAAAATAGGATAGGAAAGGACTATGGCACCTGCCGTACCAATGTTTGAAACACGGATAAAATAGGCAAGTGGTGACTCGCTACCTCAGTCAATGGGACCCCGAAAAAATAAGGCTGCATGGCGATGTGCAGCAAGGAGGGCAACACTAGTTGAGTGGCTTATGGGTAGAGAGGTGTCATTGGAGTTTAAACGTCCATAATATGCTCCTTTATGGCCACATCAGGTGCGGTACTCGACACTGACGTTTCATACATCCTACGAGCATATAGCCCTCGCGACTCCACTAGGCTAGACAGAGGTAGAGTTTCCTGTTACCTCATTGGTTCTCACTCCTGACCAACAAAGGCAAGACGGAGTCGAGGAAAAGGGGCCTCACCTGGGAACACTCATAAAATTATCATGCCGTATCAAGTGTCCCAACATACTGCCTCGCCAAATCGCCGTTTATAAAAACATATGCCAAAAATATTTTCGGCGATGAAAGAGCACTTCTATTTATTTCAGTTTGAAGGCAAAAGAATTTTCTGAAAACAAATTGACCTACATCGCCATATTGAAGTTGCCAGCGAAAACATTTCAGTAATTTATGCAATCTTTCTTTGCCAAATGACAATATTTTGTAAGTTATTGGCCTGGTAAGTGCCTGGTTGTACAATTTATCTAACTTCGCAAATAATTGGACGGCTGGAAAGCGCTGAAAGCTTTTGCATTTCGAAACATTTAGTAGAGTTCTAATGGAGGCGGTAAAACTTGCTATATTTTTTGTTTTTATATTGGTTTAATTGAATGTAAGACATGGAACCAAACTTTTCTTCTACATTAAATCGTTACTATAGAACCTTTAATTAAAAAGAATTATTTATTATATGTTGCATACATACTTACATATCATCATCATCATCATCATATCAGCCACAGGAAGTCCACTGCTGGACATAGGCCTCCCCAAAGGATTTCCAAAACTACCGATCGGAAGCGGCCTGCATCCAGCGTTTTCTTGCAACCTTGCTCAGGTCGTATGACCACCTAGCGGGTGGGTGTCCTATGCTGCGCTTTACATATTTACATATGTTGTAGCTAAATTTGCGCTTTCAAAAAGATTCTACAGAAAAATCTCTGCATCCAGCGTTTTCTTGCAACCTTGCTCAGGTCGTCTGACCACCTAGCAGGTGGGTGTCCTATGCTGCGCTTTACATATTTACATATGTTGTAGCTAAATTTGCGCTTTCAAAAAGATTCTACAGAAAAATCTCTGCATCCAGCGTTTTCTTGCAACCTTGCTCAGGTCGTCTGACCACCTAGTGGGTGGGTGTCCTACGCTGCGCTTTACATACTTACATATGTTGTAGCTAAATTTGCGCTTTCAAAAAGATTCTACAGAAAAATCCAACTACATACTTTATACAGGTTTTAGAATTTAAAATATAACTACTTCTCATAATTTCTAGAACAAAAGAAAAACTGTGTTTAAATTTTTAGGTACTATACTTTTTTTACAATAAAAAAATATCATATGAATATTTTTAATTAGTAAGAAATGTTATACGATGGAGAGAGTTGACAAACAGAGCCGATCCCAAATAGGGAGAAGGCGAGGAAGATCATGATGAGTCGTAAGAAATTATACCTAAGGGCGACATCTTCAAAGATTCTTTGAAGAATCCCTGAAATATTTACCTGTCTTTGGAAAAGTTGTTATGATTTCTAAAACAAAAACATTTTTATTTGTATTACTTAATTCTATTGATTTTTGGAATCTGAAATATTAAATTGGTGTATTTTGTTGCAGGTACATAAATCAACATTCGGCTCACACAGCTTGGTTTTAGTTAGTTGAACATATTCCTATTTACGTGAGTAGTAACTCTATGTTACCGGGAATGTATGAAATCCATCATTGTATACAATACTTAGGAAATGTTTACAATTCCTAAAATCGGTAGGAAATGTATGAAATATTTTTTTTTCCTAGGAAATCTATACATTTTCTAAATAGCAATCAGAAATTATTATCAAGCAAGCATCCTCGATTATATATCTCGATACCGACGCTCGCTCGCTCCTGTGATGATCACTGCACAACTATAATAATTATAATAATAGGGTAAATTAATTAATAGCTTACCATTGTAACGTGTTCATTTGTCATAAATTTTATACTTACCGGCATTCTATACAATAACTAGGAATTGTATACATTGATTAGGAATTTTATATTGTATAAACAATATTAAGTACATAAATTTCCCAAATAAGCTCGAAATTGTATATATTTCCTAGGAATTGTATAGAATTCCTAAATAATACACATTCCCGGTGGCATCTACATATTTTCTTAACCTATTATTCTGTTCTGTATAAAAAGATAGGTAGTCTGTTTAAATCCTAATCCTAATCCTAACTAATATTATAAATGCGAAAGTGAGTTTGTATATTTGTTTGTTTGTTACCTCTTCACGCTTTATCTTCTGAACCAATCTTCTTGAAAATTCGCATACGCATAGTTAGGAGTACTGAGAAGGACATAGGGTACCTTTCATCCCGGAAAAATTTAATGTCCCCGTTCCCTTGTTTGTTAAATAAACAAACAAATTTACAAACTCACTTTCGCATTTATAATATTAGTTGGGAAGTTGGGATAATATTAGTTGGGATTATTCTGCTTTTTTTAATTACATACAATACTGTCTATGAAATATTTTTTACTAGCTTTTGCCCGCGGCTTCGCTCGCGGATCCCACGGGAACATTACATTTTTCCGGGATTTAATTTATTTAACAAACAAACAAATATACAAACTCACTTTCGCATTTATAATATTAGTTGAGACTATAGTTTCACTGTCAACTGTAGTATAAATATTATTTGTAGACAACTTTTTTCTTTTAAATTAAAATAAGACTTTTTAACTACCTATCACCTTACCTATCTACATAATGCGCACACAGTACAACTCTATTCTTTATCAAAATTTTGTTGCGCATACTTATGTGGTCCATTAGTTCAAATAACATAACTCAAGTTTAAACTTACTTTGGGGCTAGCTCGATCAGTGTGATTTGTCCCTATATATTTATTTATTTAAATCTAACGATCATCTCCTGTGATAACTGTTTTTTAATAATAATAGTATTTCGTCAACAAAACATTCCTCTAGATTAAAAAAATCAATTGCGATTAAAATCTAAGTCACTACTGCACTGTTGCAACAAAGCCACGGGGAGTACTAATATACAATAATTTCTCGTCAGCAATAGTGCCCTCCAATCGGCTTTATCGCGACAATAAAATATCCTTGCCGCTAATGCGATGCCTGCGGTGCCAACTTATATTGATGTGCTATAAACCGATTGGCTCGTAGAGAGAGAATGTATGGAGCTGGTTTAGAGTACCATGCGCTTCTAGTCGGACGCTTACGTATTTACATACATACATCAGTGGGAACCAGCGTTGTTAGATGAGAATAAACTGGTCAAGTGCGAGTTAAACTCGTGTCCAGAGGGTTTCGTACTTCTCATATGTTTTTCTTAAATTTATAGGTAAAGAAATATGTACTGTATTTTTTTTTCAAAATTTTAGGCCCTGTAGTTTTCGAAATAAGGAGGTGTACTCAAATTTCGCCTATTTTCATAACTTCTAAAATACTAATCGTAAAATTATCAAAAATATATATTTGAGATTCTTACAATAAATCCTTTCATGTTCACGTATTGTTGCTGATACTAACTCACATTAGCATGCAAAAATGCTAAAGTGACATAATGGAAACGAGAACAGTTTGAAAAATAAACTAAATCAAAAAAAAATCGTTTGACAGTTTTTTTTTGTCGATACAAGATAAACAGTCAATCTATGAACATAAATAATGCTTATTCAAATATACTCTTTTTGAGGGAGTCGTAAGATTTTTTTAGGAGAAGAAGCCAGACCGTAGCCATGTTACCACAAATTAGTATATCAGTATTGGTCCTGTTGCTCTACTACTTAAAGTTCTTACGAAAGTAAATAGCAAGGCACTATCGATCACAACATAAGTTTACAATCTGGCACATGCACATATCAATTCCATTCGTTAGATATCCTTGTAGGCTCAAGTCCCCTCTAAACTTGCTTGATGGACTCGCGATCCAAAGCGTGGTAAGGCGAGCTACAAACAAAATGCATTAGCGATTGTACGCAAGCACAGTCGCAGAAAACGACTTGCTTCGACGCAGGAATATTTTACTCGCCCATTACGGGTTACACATTACCCGTATATTTTCGAGATTTTTATAAAAATGTTCTAGTAAAAGCTTACGTAAAAGCAACGTATATTTGAATCTGAGTACGAGATTTATTTTAAGAATTTTCAAGATAACCTCTAAAAGGCATTAAGTTGAGTAATAGTTAATAAGGTAGTGATGGTAATGGAAAATATTTGTACGCAGTTACTCAAAAATGTTATTAACTACTTATTTTATTCATAATATGAACTCTACGGTGTCGGAGGTTTTTGTCTCATAAAAATTGTATCTATAATTTAAGGTCTCATATATTTTTTTCCATAATCATCATGTGTCCGAATGATTTCTAGCCCTAAAATAATGTCACATAATATCATGTGCCCTAAAAGTTGAAATCCCTAAATACAAAATGCCCTAAAGTTGTTTGCTATAAATATAACATTCCATAATATTTTTAAAAAAATATTTAGTTTTCCATAATTATCATGTGTCCGAATGATGACTAGCCCTAAATTAATGTCAAATATAATATAATGTGCCCTAAAGTGGGAATGCAAGTAATCATGCAGCATGCAAGCAAGCATGCTGCATGCAAGCGGGTGTCTATCAGAATACAGATTATTTTGACATCGAATTTCATTTCCCAGAAAACTATTCCACGATTTTAAATATATATTTTTCTTGAGAAATCTAATAGTACTTATATCATCGCAGTTTCATATTATCGAACAAAATTTCATAAAAAAAATTTAATGGTTTTTTTACTAGTAAAACGGTATATCGAACTAACGTTTCTAGAAACTATTAAGTTATCGATAAAACTGTACATAAAAACATGTTTCAATATGTAACCTAGTAAAATAGATAGAACTTTCCTAGCACTCCCTGGCCCATGCTCGCTTCGCTCGCTCGGCTCGTGCGTGTGTTGGTCGCAGTTCTAACCTAACCTAACCGATTGGTTTGCCCTAAACTGTCTTAGCACTTGTTTTTAATGCTTTAACCATTTTGGAAACTGAAACTTACGTGGAAACAAAATTATAGTTAAAAAAACTTTAGTTTTATTATTTTATTATCAAAAACATTATTTCGATAAAATGCATAAAATATGAAAAGAATCAACGATAGACTGAGTTTGTAGATAATAAATAATCGATTTAATGAAATTTATATGAAAACAGATTTTAGGATTTGTTAAATATTGTATTAAAAGATCTGCGAATAGATTTATGGGGAATGAAAATTGTTGAAGTGAATTACAGACAGACAAGACTACGTGGAGTAGGTTTTATAGCGATTCGTTTCTGTCATTGAAACCTAATTATAACCTAATGTTTTTAGGACCAAACATTTTACTATAAATGAACATTCAGACTAACACACATATGACACAGTGACTTTATAGAATGAAAAATTTCAATATCCAATTATTATAGCACCTGATATTATGATACAAAACTTTTATGACTAAAGATTATTATGTAAAATAAAATTTCGGATATTCCAACATTATTGCTACTGAAGTTTATAGCAAATATGTTATGGATGATGAAATTCGGACAAAAAAAATTAGGAAAAGAAATAGAGTACCATAACCAATGCGTACCCTCTATAATTTTAAGATCTTTTTGAATAAAAAAAAACTGTAATGATCCTTGTAAGTCGCTCCCCAAAATCGGCCGCACGCACACCCCCTAAGCTTAGCAATAAACATAATGGCATCCCGGAATTCCTTATCGGTCAAGATTATGTCTGTCCCGACCCTAATGTGGCTGATATATTACTTTATTTGTCAAATATCAATAGCTGCCGACCACTTTGCGAAAGTCGATACTGAATATGGAATTATGAAGCCACTTACGCTGGTATTGAATTATTATGGGTGTTTTGGGGTAGTGGAATGGGAGTGACATTTTGAAGTTTTACACATATTGCATACTGTTACGATACATAAAATATCCTAATTTAACATTGTTTAGTTTGTATAGTCGTAGTACTTCTGTTACATTTGATAATTATTTAGTTAAGTCAAATTTAGCAAAAGTACGTTGACTAATTTTCCTGTTTTTATAAACACTTGACAGAGAGACAGCAATATCAGGGTCGACCCACTGATTTTCGGGCTGATACCTTTTCCATATAGGCTGCCTTGACGCCAAGATCCTCCTTCATTCTTTTCGGATGTTCAAGTCATTGCATGTGAAGCGCTTTATTAACACCGATTATATTCATGCAGTGCAGTTTTTTGCCACTTCTTCTGCACTTGCGCCTAGAAGGCGGCATAAACTTAGCTGTAAGTAACATTTAAATTTGACGTGAACATTTGTGCAAAACAAGGTGACTATTATTAAGAGATATTATAAATATCCTATGATAATATTTTGAATTTGAATTTTTGAATTCGGTTCTTTTGACCTCGACATTTATTCGAACTCAACATTTTTAGCGGGTCCGATGATTTTACAAAATATTTTGCGCTTTGCTACCAAGAGTTGTTTTTTCTCCTTTAGTGTTAGCGTCCATGCCTCGCAGCCATATTTCAGTATGGGTTTTATGACCTTTTTATATATTCTAAGTTTTGTACTTCTACTAAAAAGCCTGGATGCTAAAACCTTGTGTAGTGCCGTGCTGCATCTTATCGCGTTTTGGATGCGAGTGCTTATTTCTTCACTTCGGATGTTGGTATCTGTTACTGTGCACCCAAGATATTTAAATTTCGCTACCCCTTTGTACTTAATACCTTCAAAAGTTAGGACTGTAATAATTGTACACAAATATGTAAATATATATAATTTTTTATTCAAATTACTAAATGTGAATGAAATGTCAACAAACGGGTCTCTTATACTTTTCTGGATACTAAAACAGACGTATATTCGGGGCTAAAGACTATTCAATTATTTTTAACCTTACCACGCTTCAAAACCTTATACATTTTATTTATTAATTTATTTAAAACTATCGTAATAAAAACGAATAAAATTGTATACACACTTTAATTTGTTTCATCAAGAGTTTAAAATAGCATTATTTCGAAATCGAACTTCAATCGAGTGCCAATCTCAAAATCTATGTTTATTTTGGTGACTTACAACTAAGGGGCTTTAATTAAACCATTTAGGTTCAATGATAACACAACACCCCTGCAATTATTTATTTCCAGAAACAAACAAAGACATTATAACATCACTGCACGTCATTCGGTAAATTAAGTTATTAATATGTCAATTCCTTTGATCGTCGGACAACGTTCTAATGAATGAAAAATGAAATAAGTTGCCGAACCCCCCAGGGGATTGCCGATCGTTTCAATGAGTAGGGCTGGCGGTCGATCGATTACTAAATATGACGTGAAGTAATTATAGTAACTGTATATTTTGACACAGACCTAATTTATTATATTTTCGAACGTGTGTATAATTATAATAAACAACACAGTATGTTACTGAGCCATAACCCAAGGTAGATCCTGTGGTACTTTTGGGTAATATATAAAGGAATGCACTGTAAAATATAGGTATACTATCGGCACCGCAATCGCACTTGTAATTTTTTCATAATCATCATCAAAATCAAAATACTTATGTACATTAATTTTGAAACCAGGCCTTGGCTGTCTCTTTTTCACGTCAGTGCACATAACGTATTATAAATATTAATTACAATTATTTAAAAGTAAAAAGCTACACACTACGTTTACAACTGACCACGACTGCGAAGAAACGCCGAAGAAAGAAACCTTATTTAAACGTTTTTTATCGCTATTCTACAATCAGCATTTAACAGCCCTAGCTTGATGTTTGTCCCGCATTCAATTACCGCGATAACATCACGCAACACCGCAATTACAATGCTAATCCGTCAATCGAGAATAGGAACCCAGTTCTCGGCTATTGAGACCATACAAATACATTCATATAGATACTTTTTTTTAAATCTTTATTTATAAAAGAGGGTTCTATCTACGAAGAATATGACATTCTCGAAGATGCGTCGAAAGAAAAATAAACATCTACGGCTAATTAATATTTTAACAATTTTATAAATGAGCGAAAATGCGAATAGTGTTAAAATGCGATGCAGCCTGCTAGCTGCATCGCCTTTTAACACGACTCGCATTTTCGGGTTGCTACCCATCACTATTTTGATTGCTTTTTTTACTCTAAATAGGTATTTGGGTTTTGCGGCCCTGAGCTCTGTCTGCTTAAAGCCACAAAACCTAAAATGCTCTGTCTGCCCCATTAGGGATAAAGACGTGATAGTGTATGTATAAATGACCTCATCACGGATGGTTTTTTCAGAAAGGAAAATGCCCTTTGAATTTAGTAGATATAAATACTTGTACGCTTCACTATCGGTGTAGACTAACCGAAATTCAGACTTTCTGCTCGTGTAGCGAAACCCTAAGCCGTAAACTCTAATCTGAATACAATGCCTAGGCAGGTATCTTACTAGGCTGCCATGTGTTCCGAATTTTATCCCCGTGAGAATTGGCCGGCTATGTCTAGAATACAGGAACCCGTATGGACGCATTTCAAGGCTCATAAGATATGAGTATCTATAGACACGTGTGGATATAGAAACACCATAGAAATAGGATCTACGAGCAGAACCAAAGTTTTGTACAATACCACAGATGACAATAAGAGTATACAGAACGAAATCTCCTAAGGTACGCGCAATATGCGTCCCCGTTTCCCGTCCCCGCACCTCTCCCCCGTTCTTGTGCGGCCGCATGCGCCGTGCAGTGTGTGTTCGCCCGCTCTCGCCCTGAGACAAGGCGAGAGCGGGGGAGAGGTGCGGTGAGTGGAACGGGGACGCATATTGCGCGGGGCTTAGGAGATTCTGTTCTGTATACTCTTACTGTCTTCTGTGACAACACACTGGAAGTGTTGGTGGCCAAGCGGTTTAAGCATTGTGGGTATGTGAGGCACGAGATCAATCCTCACTATGAGTACAAACTCGCGACTTGTACCGAGTTGTTACTCATGTACGGTAATTTTCAAGTACCACCACTTGCTTCCAGTGAAGGTTAACATGGTGAGGAAACCAGGACACTATTTTACTAGTGTGTAATATTGACTTTTGTCACTAGACTTGATGAATGTCATTGAGTTACGCTACGTCAGGTCTGATTTCTTAAAGGTAGTTACAAGTTGGCAGTCGACTGAAAACAGCAGCAACAGACGACATGTCACGGCGACATTACTGGTTTCTATGAAATAGCTTTCGCAGCTAGCAACACGTCGTTCGACCGCAGCAACATGTCCCCCGGCCGCAGATCAGTAGTACCACTGCAGACAGCAGCAGCAGACGACGTGTTGCGGCGATACTACTGATTTCTATGTATTTCTATGAAATAGCTTTCGCAGCTAGTGACACGTCGTTCGACCGCAGACGACGTGTCCCCCGGCCGCAGATCAGTAGTACCACTGTAGACAGCAGCAGCAGACGACGTGTTGCGGCTACACTACTGATTTCTATGTATTTCTATGAAATAGCTTTCGCAGCTAGTGACACGTCGCGCGACCACAGATGACGTGTCCCCTGGCCGCAGATCAGTAGTACCACTGTAGACAGCAGCAGCAGACGACGTGACGCGGCGACACTACTGATTTCTATGTATTTCTATGTATTTCTATGAAATAGCTTTCGCAGCTAGTGACACGTCGTTCGACCGCAGACGACGTGTCCCCCGGCCGCAGATCAGTAGTACCACTGTAGACAGCAGCAGCAGACGACGTGTCGCGGCTACACTACTGATTTCTATATATTTCTATGAAATAGCTTTCGCAGCTAGTGACACGTCGCGCGACCACAGATGACGTGTCCCCCGGCCGCAGATCAGTAGTACCACTGTAGACAGCAGCAGCAGACGACGTGACGCAGCGACACTACTGATTTCTATGTATTTCTATGAAATAGCTTTCGCAGTTAGTGAAACGTCGTTCGACCGCAGACGACGTGTCCCCCGGCCGCAGATCAGTACTACCACTGCAGACAGCAGCAGCAGACGACGTGTTGCGGCGACACTACTGATTTCTCTGTGTTTCTATGAAATAGCTTTCGCAGCTAGTGCTGCTAGCTGCTGCCGGGGGACACGTCGTCTGTGGTCGAACGACGTGTCCCCCGACCGCAGATCAGTAGTACCACTGCAGACAGCAGCAGCGGACGTGTCGTCTGCTACTGCTGTCTGTAGTCGGCTACGATATTGTACTTTTAGGTAACGTAAAATCTAACACTCGTGTTAGCTATATACAGACTCGATAAGAGAAATACTATATACACTATTATAACTTCATTAGAAAGCAGTCGTTAAGTCATGTCAGATGTTTAGACAGCTTGAAAAATCCTAACACCAGTAACACTAACATACTCGTAGTACCTAATATCTATAGGTATATTTATTTAGTCTATTCTAAGGTGAACTACCAACGTCACACATATTGCGAAGTAACAAGTAGATATTTACAGTATAACATATTGATCAATCAGTAATTAATCAAAATCTAATTTGGTGTGCTGTTGTTAAATTTAAAATAAAGTTGTGCTTCGAGTTGCACACATTTCAATCGAAACATAGGGTTGCCAACCATTCTGTTTTCTTCTTCTAGGAGCAATTTGGCTTATTTCATTTTTAACCTCCGACGAAAAAGAGGGGTGTATCTTGTGTCTATCTGTAACCTGAAATAGACAGTGCTGCCCACATTTGAAATAAACTATTTAAAAGAAAACGGATATATCATTTAAAATTTTGTCTTTGTGAAGCCCTAGATAACCCTTCAAACTATTTCATGTACTACTGTTTAGAGTTTAAAGTGAGAACGTTAAGCTTTTCTCAGCATTTTTGCGGAAAACGGCCACTTTTGGCCCTAAGAATCTCTTATGAGAAGTAATCAGTATCAAAGACAGACCTGCAAATATTTGTGCATTTGACATTTTTATTTATTCTGTACAGGTTTTTGTAGTTTAGGTAGAGTTGGTAACCCTACTGTAACTGCATTCGGTGGACCACAGGTGTTACCCGATATTGAGTTTCCGAAATTAGTGTCACACAATATTATGCAAATTCAAACTAGCATCCATGCAGTTGAAAATTCAGACCTCTATTGAATTAGGCGCGATACGGGCATATTTATTTGCCTGTTCTAATGTTGATTGTATGACGACTATGTGATGGCTAAAGGGTCATTTCACGTGTTTGATGTAGACTCCATGTAAATGGAGTGAATAAATAAATATTTGATACGGTTTGATGGCAACATTTATGTTATTCATTAAAATTTCGAATATACTACGTGGAGGAAGGGGAAGGTAGTAGACTGTGGTTCAATTTATTACGGGTACGTAATAAATCGAACCACAGTCTATATTAGATCATATAGTATAAGCAAAAAAACAAAAAAAATCGGCATTTCCATACAAAAGTGTGCAGCCGCCCGGGCGGTTTATATGGGAATGTCGATTTTTTTTTTGTTGTTTGACAATTTTTTTAATTTAATTATACTTTAGTGATCTAGCCCGTGGTTCGATTTATTACGGGTATGTCCCTTCCACTTTGTATACGGACAAATCACACTGATTGAGCTAGCCCCGAATAAGTACGAGTCTTGTGTTATGGGATACTAACTTAACGAACGTACAAATACATATATAGATAAACATCCAAGACCCAGGTCAATCTGAAAAAGATGATTTTCGATCTTGACCTGACCAGGGATCGAATCCTGTATCTCCGGTGACAGCCTGGCATGATGATCACTAGGCCAGGTCAAGATCGTCAACTATTGATAACGTAGGTATGGTGGCGAAGATTCTGTACTGTAACCATTTTGATAAAGCGTGTTGGTAAACAAGCATCTTCTATGCTAAAAAAAAAACACGGAATGCACCAGTTGCTTCTATTCCCGCGCAGATCGTAAAAGCCGATCGAGGGAATAGGTGAAAAGCTAATCATGTTACATGGGCGAGAATGCAAATCATGTTATTAGGCGATGTCTATTTTGATTTCTTTTCCATCTTCTCGCTCGTCATAACGCTAAAAGTGGCCTTTGGATCTTGTGTCTCTGGGTTCTGTCTGCTTAGAGCCGCTAAATCTAAAATACTCTGTCTGCCCCGTTAGGAATAAAGACGTAATAATATTATAGTGTATGTTGCTAAATAATTTATCTATTTTTCCTTATTTGCTGACTCAAAGGGGATCATGAATTTTCCGGGGTCCAGTGCTGCCCCTATTTGAAATAAATTATTTGAAAGGAAACGGAGATATCAAAATTTTGTCTTTGTCAAGCCAAAGTTTTAAATGATATCTCCGTTTCCTTTCGAATAATTTATTTGAAATGGGGCATCACTGTATGCCGGAAAATTTATATATGGCCTTAAGTACTTATAAATATCTACTATCAGGCCTGTTTCATATATGGATAATTATGCGTTAGTGAAATAAAAAAATATATAAATTAGCTAATTCTTTGGTCAAGCAATTATTCTAAAACATATAACAGTAAATGTTATGATAAAACTGTTTTAAAATCTGCGATCTCCAAAGGGTAAAATCAAAATGAGAACCGCAGAGTTGCAACTCGGAAAATAATCCAATCCCACTGGTGGTGTCATTCCGAACTAACAAACTAGAAATTTTCAAGTCGATATTTCCGCCCCGATTCCCGGTCCGGGAAAAACGAGCAGGGAAAATTTTCCGACTTGTTACTCCATGGGTTTTCTTATTGTGAAAAGTTGCCAGTCTATTCTTGAAGGTGCGGTGACACTTACCTTTTTTTCTTCTGCTGCCTCGTTAACAGCAGGTTTTTATGATTAGTAGTTTTTTATTGATGGCCAGTTTTATTTATTAATAAGGATTAGTACAATGTTTGTGCAAAGAGTTTTGTGTTGAAATAGTTTTTTTAGGATACAGTAGGTTTGCAAAGTAAAGATAAGCAGGTTATTGTTTTTGTATCTGTATGGATATGAGTCTTGATAATAATTGTTATTATTTTTTTTACTAATGGTTAACTGGAATTACGACTAATCGCTGTAAGCAGGTCACTTTTTGGAAGTGATAATGATTTAGGAAGTAAAGTCCACACAAATTAGCAAAAATAATTAGAAAGAGGCCGAAATAAAAATATGGCCAATACCCCGTCGTCTTTTTAGATATATTGAAATGTACGCCTTACGTTCGTGATACACTCTACACTCGTTAAATCAGTGTGTTTAAGTACATAAGCCAAGAATATTATCTTGAATACAATATTTTCAATAAATTATTATATTGCAGACGTAAAATCAAGAGGTATTTAGATTTCAATGAAACACTAAGCCTTTTCAAAAAGAGGATGACAAGGGTGAAATCATAAAGGTCCACATTTTGATCCGCGCATGCACCGCTTTCGTCCAAATCGTCTCATTATTTCTGGGCAGTTAATCCGCGCTTACGTCTCGCTTTTTAATTGTACCTACACTGTCTGACCCGCATCGGCCCGCTGTTTTTCAGAATTTGCCGTCTCGTTAACCTCTGCCAAGTTATAGGTGGTGCAAGGCATAAACTGAATTTGAACAAGATTTAATCACGATGATTCTTCTGTTGAATCCCCGACTGAAAAGACCGTGTTATAAGTTCGACGTACCTGTGAGTCTGTCTGTTTCATCGTAGCTCCTAAACGAAGAGACCGAATCGAAAGCCTATTCTTTCGAGATGGTTCTTAGCTATATTTGATGAAAATCTGTTTAGCCGTTTAAAAGTTATTGGGGGTGAACGCTTGAAAGTCGGTTTTTTTAATTTGCCTGGCAAATAATATTGTTCATTCCTTTATCTAAGTGACCCTTACTTAGAGTCTAAATAAGATAAAAAAATAAATACAAACCACGTATAAAGCGCATACGTTTCCTCTAATCTTTTGTCGTAATTCGTCATTTGCCGTGATCATTTATTGAAAATTTTCGTCGATTTTAAACAAAGCAGAAGTAACCAAATAGCCTTGTGAATATAACATGTCACAGTATTTTTTTTTAAGTCAATAAATTACAGTACAATACACTTTTTCTATTATGTATTGTACTTTTAAATCAACGTTATGTTATTCCAACATTTTGAAACGACTACCGAAAAGAAATACCGAAAGAAAGTCTATAATGTATAGATCTTTACTCACCTACTCACCAGAAGAGCATTTGACAGACACACTAATTTCTAAAATTAGTCACGAGAATCGCTATCGCTTATACTTTACACCTTATTACTTATCGCAACGCGCATCCGTGGGCCCAAACCCTTACCCTTTCGTTACATAATTTCGTGATTAATTAAATCCAGTGATCGTTTACATTGTTTAAGATGGACAGAATAATTTGTTTAGCGTTTCATTTTGCTGATAATTTATATTTATAATAAGAAATTCTGGAACAACGAAATTGATTTTTTAAACAACATATTTTACACGTTTATTTTTCAGACATCTGCTTGTACTTAATATGGTGTAGAGTATTTTTGAAACAAAGCTTCTTGACTTGGCCCACTGTGTGAGTTAACAGGAACTAAATGTAATACCTATAACAATCATTTGTAACACGACGTCAAGATGTCCGACTCCGTAAACATCTTGCTTCGTTTTACTGCATACTCAGACCTCAACCGTACCTGATTAAAACTTTGCCATATCACCTGCCTCCCAAATTACCTTCCTTTGGCTCCATATTACACAATACATAGGAACTTTGATAAAAAAAATATCCATAATATCCTACAAATCCCTTATTTTAGACGGTTTGCATTAAATGCATTAAATGCATGTACATTTTTCATATTTTTTTTCTCCAACCTAAGTTTTCATCGTTACTTTGCCACTTCCATTCCCTGTGTTCTAAAATACCCCGGCTCCATATTAAACAACGTGTAAGGGAAATATGAGTAATTAATCGAACTACGGGCTATACCTGATAACTTTTATAGTATAATGAAGTTGAAATAACAGTAAAAAAAACAATTCGGCATTTCATGGCCACAAATTCCGTTCACTATATTTTGCAATCCTTAACATTATTCTTAACGGTTTTTTAGATTCATATGAAACAGCATCAAATGCATATTATACTTAATTTTACATCAAAATTTCCTCATACTAACCTACGAGCTTTCGTCGTAACTTTGCCACATCGATCCCCGCGTACCAAATTACCCCGGCTCCATATTATACACAATATAGGAAGTTTGATCAAGCAATATCCCATTCACACCGCGTAAGCAACATTTGTTGGCTGAGAAGTTGCTGAGAAGCGTCACAAAGTAACATTTGCGAAGTTTGCCACTTCTGGTGACTGCATCGGACGATCGACCGCGATTCAATATACGCTGGGAACTTAGTTCTGTCAACTATTATGTAATCTGCGGTCCTTATTGCCTTACAATGGCCAGGTTTTCTGTCCATCTCTATGTTCTATATGATATATTGTGTTATTCTAGTACCTACTTTCAGTATTATAAAGTAAACTAATTTTAAGTACAATTACGTAAAAAAGAGGTGCACTCTAGCAAACGATACGCTAGATGGTGCTGAAATGGTCATTAAATTATTTTTTTATTTAGATTATTGTACCAGCTGCTTCTCTTCCTGCGCAGATCGTAGAAACTGATTGAGGGAATGGGCGAAAATGCAAATCATGTTAATAGGCAATGCGGATAGCAACCCACCACTATTTTGATTCCTTCTTCCACGATCACGCCTGGCCTTTGAGTCTTGCAGCCATGGCACAGGCCGGAATCTCCTAAGGTACGCGCAATATGCGTCCCCGTTCCCGCACCTCTCCCCCGTTTTCGCCTCGATGACTCACGTTGGCCGTCAAGAACCGGGGGAGAGGTGCGGGTGCGGGGAACGGGGACGCATATTGCGCGTACCTTAGGAGATTCCGTTCTGTTTACTCTTACTGTATTCTGTGGCCATGGACTCTGTCTGCTTAGAGCGGCAAGACCCAAAATGCTCTGTTTGCCTCATTAGGGATAAAGACGTGGCAGTATGTATGTATGTATTTTTATATTTTAAGTTTTTTTATACAGCTTTACTTGAGAAAAACTAATATACTCGTAGGTAGCGCTCTACCGAACATGAAGAAATTTACCAAAAAAGGTCGTCATAAAACTATGTATATCTAAACAATCAAATAAAACCCATGCCAATAAAGTAATGTACCCACATAAAATCGCCTTACAAAATGTTCATAGACCTATAAAGCGACTTCTTACTCGTACGTCACCCTTTTAATCCTATAAAATTTATGTTCTAGCGTTGAGCGTTATTATTTTAGGGGTGATCTATTTATTAGGCTCGGAAGGGCCCTCTGCTATATACAATCTATTAATAAATTAAGATCCATCCTTTGGGATGGTCCGCAGGCTGTGGTGTCAGAAATGTTGAAAGTCGGAACTATTCGTCGATATAACGTTAAAAAGTTAATTTTTTTATACATTTTGTAATTTAAGCTAATGAAATAATAAAAATACAAATCAATTGCAATTTTCTTAGTTGAACAGTGTACTTGTTATAATAATCGTAGGTATACTGTGAAACTGATGTAACTAAGTTTCCTTTTTTTTACTTAAAACTTTCGAAACAAACTGTTTTTAATATGGTATATGATGATGTTTCTGCATTACCTGCTGATTTATTTCCGCACTTTGTAAATAAGACCCTCAGTAAAAGCAGTTCATATGGATGTAAGTACTTTGACTGGCTTAATAGTTTGGGTAACGTTGTTCAAACAAGTTCTTAGTAAACTGACATAAAACTCAACTGTGGTAATCTAAGTAATAACATCATCGAAGATTATATAACTTTCCAAGCAAAAAGTTCGCTAATGTTTTGCTTCGTTTTACACGGTACAATCACAAATAGCTGCTTAGAATTCTCGATGAAAAACTGTGATAAAGTAACTTTTTGCCAAAAAAACCCTAAAGGACTTTATCGACCAACCACGGTGCAAATATACACGATTTTTATCAACATTGTATAAATTAAATTTACTGGCATAAGTGAAAACTCACATATGTATCTAATAATTAAAATAATCAACTATCAAACGTCAATTTTATGAAAAGCAGATCTAATAGATTTTTAATCAATTGTGTGCGGCCATTTTGCCGGCTTCGTGCGGCCGGTTGGTCGGTTTGAATTTGGAATGAGCGCGTGGGCCGCCATCAATCATGGCGCTGGCCGAGGGCTGACGTCACAAATTATGATTGAGATTTATGCGTTTTGATGCAGCAGTTTAGCGGTGATTGTAGTCCGAACATTAAACACTTTTCGGACAAAAAATTCATCAGTCAGTTCTGAATTATCCAACTATAATCTAAGTTTGAATAATTAATGAACTTGGTGTAGCACTTGCTACGAGTAAATGTAGTTAGATTTTGATACTTTCAATTATATTAACGACAGAGTAAAGAATAACACTTAAATTTTGATTACCTCGGTCTAAGAAAGCACTTGTGACCTTTTAAACTCTCCAACCGCCGCCATAAGATATAAAAAAAAATATAAAAATAGTTATTTACTTGTATTTAAAAACAAGTATGTTCAAAGCTGCGTAGTTTTTCGTTCGTTATTTAGGCATAATTCTTACCTACAAACAAAAGGCGTACCCACTAGTAAAGTAAAAAACTAAATACAATGTATAATAGTAGGTAAGTATGAAGCAAAAATAAATAAAAAAAAACACAAGTTTCAACATTCCCTATCAAAAGAAACATTTTGGTATCAGATACTAAGGGGAAATAAACATCACTCGGATGAAACTTAAACTCATCTTTGGGACACTTCGTTTAGTGTGACAATAACCTTGTAACTTCTAGATAACCAAGGCTAAAGATCGGTAGCTTTTCTACTAGCTCGTTTGGTACAAATCGTTCACGCATTCACACAATGTTACTAGGTTACATACAGCTCAGTCACAATGCCTGTATAACCCTGAACCACGCCAGTATCGAATAAAATAGCTGTGAAGTGAACGATGCATTGTGTGGTTATCTCAAACGACGTTCCGCCCCAAACGCCAGATAGTACCGTTCAGACTACTCGTTATCAGTGTTAGTAGGATCGTCAAGTAAAAAGGTGATCATGAAAAATATTCATATTTTATACAAAATAGATACTTATCATGCTTAAATATTAAGGTGAAGATAAAGGCAAATGGCCTTGAAGTGTGAAATAAATTGTTAACTCGTAAATATGGTGATAATTTCCATATTGCTCTTCGGCATGCACTAGATAGCCCTTTAAATTATTTTATGAACTGCCGTTGAAACTATTATTGGTTATCCGTCTAGCTTTAAAACATGCCGTGGCCACTTTTGGCGGAGGCAAGTTTTAAAGCTAGACGGACTAATCTAATTACTTTCAACGGTGGTTCATAAAATAATTTAAAGGGTTATCTAGTGCATGACGAAGAGCAATATGGAAATTATCACCATATTTACGAGTTTTTTTCAAAAACTCGTACACAATTTATTTCAAATGAGGGCGCCACTTCAAGGCCTATTCCTTCACCTTAAATAGACAATTGCCACGCCAAAAAGTAGTGTGGAATTTATGCACAAGATAAACTAGTTTGAAAACTGCTACTTGTTGCGTGCTAATTAAGCCTTTTTTTATACCCTACATGGTATGATTCTGTTTATTTTATTTTTTATCTATTTTTATATAGTGGCGTCATATTGAATTTTCTGTGACGTAATATAGCCTATAACCAGCAGAAAGACGCCAGAACAGCCAAGACGCTCCTAACGATACGTCATTTGTCAAGTTATCATAGATATCATTGAAGAAACGAGGGAACAGATCAACATACATACATACATAATCACAACATTTGCTTTTATCAGCAGCACAAGTTGACTGGTAGAAAAGGCCTTAAGTCCGCCTGTTACATTTTTTTGTAATAAAGTTAAATAAAAAATGTATTAATAATAATGGCCGTAGGAACCATCAGCACACAAAATATATAATACTGTCGCCCGGAAATTGACAGACGACACACATGACCAGAGGGCTGGCCTCTATCTGGCTCAAAAGATTAGCATTGCCATACAACGTGGCAATGCTGCCAGCCTTCTGGGTACATTACCACGGGGCAGCGATTTGCCCCGTGGTAATGTACCCGTGGTAAGTTAAGTAGTTTTAATTAAATAGTTTTTTCTTATTTTTTTAAATTCATTTGTTAATCTTCTTTCAATAAAATATTTACATTTTAATAAAAAATAAAATATATAACCCTCCTTTTGGCTTCGCCGTAGTAGGGAAGTTAAATTTGCCATTTTCCCAGGCAAACTTAATTTTTTCCGTCAGAATAGCAATGCTCAAAAAGGCGTAGCACGTATTGTAATATATCGTTTCAAGTGTGTAACTGCTTTCTTCTACAAATTCTGTCCAGGTTTGTTACCATATATTACATTTCCAAACAAAAATATGGCGATATTCTTAAGGTGACGTGGGTTCACAATTTGCAAAACTGTGCGTGTTTTTGAAAAATCACTGTTATTAAACTACTAAAGTTTATTCTTAAAAAAATTACCTTAAAATCTTAAGGATTTTTTACAGACACCCACAATAGCCAAAATACGATTGAGCATTTTCGGCTTGATAGAAAAAAATCACAAACATACCTCTAAATTTGCCTAAATTTACCTTTATAAAACGTATTACTATTTTATAAAATCACCTTTTTATATGAAAATTATACCAAAAAATGTATTATCTAAATATCTATCCGTTTTGGCTACAAAAAATATAAACATAATACAAAAAAAAATTGAGGTATGTTTGTGATTTTTTTTCTATCGAGCCAAAAATGCTCAATCGTGTTTTGGTTATTGTGGGTGTCTGTAGAAAATCTTTAAGAATTTGATGTAAATTTTTTGAGGAATAATCTGTAGTAGTTTAATAACAGTGATTTTTCAAAAACACTCACAGTATTGCAAATTGTGAACCCACGTCGCCTTAAGTATGTAATATGAACTTACATAATTTGTTGAAAAAAATATTGCGCACTTCATAGAAATCGATATGTAGATAGCGAAACAGTATAGCGCAGTCTGAACGCCCCTTAACCGGTATAAGGCGAACCCCCCTCGCACCCCCGCGAGGGCTTTGTATTGGAAACTCAGATAAAGCAGACATCGACAGGAGACCAGGTGAGTTATCGCGGCTCCAGGTTGGATGGTCGACTGTCTGTGCGTAGCGATAGGTGCAAAATTTTGATGACATAGTTTGCGACACACAGCCTTACAAAACACCACCAAGTAATATCTACGAGTATATATGTATTGTAACCTGTAAAAGGAAGGCTGTGCGTGTTTGTGCGAAATGAAGGAGAACTCCCTTTTTTGTTTTCCACCTTCCATGCTAGTCTGGGAGAAATGAAAAACGTACAATGTACCAGCTGCTTCTCTTCCCGCGCAGATCGTAAAATCCGATCGAGGGAATGGGCGAGATTCTGAATCTAGTAGGTGATGCGGTTAGCACCCATCACTTTTTGATTCCCTTTTTCCATGTTCACGCTCACCATCACGCTTAACGTGGCCTTAGGGTCTTACAGCCCTAGACTCTGTCTACCCCGTTAGGGATAGAGACTTAATAATGTATCTGTTTTTCGAACGGACTTATAAGATTTGAAAGTTTGCATCTTTGACATGAGGGTTTGCATCCATATACTCGTATCTCCATCTCATCCATATATTTACAATTTGTATTTTGTAATTTTGTTTGATGCAATAAAGAGTATTTCAATCATTCATTCATCCATGCACTCTCCTTCTATCTTCTTCTGTCTTCCTATGTCTCCCTCCCTCTCTCTCCCTATGTCTTCCTCCCTCTCTCTCTCCCTCTCTTCCTATGTCTCCCTCTCTCTCCCTCCCTCTCTCTTTCCTTTGGGAATGCGGTAACACGCTTAGATGAGTGGAAGAGACCCACTTATCTAAGTGTGTTCCCGCATTCTAATCTCTGGCGGTTCTTCTTCTTTCTATGGACGTTATCTCTATTTCACACGGTGTGAGTTCACTTACAAATTCGCCATGTCTTCTTTGGTAAAACTTTTCAAATTCCCTGATTTACCCTGCATTATGGATATCCGACGATTTATAAATAAACTGCGATAAAGTGATTGTCAGCCACCAAATCCCTCAAAAATACAATTCCACTGTCACACATTTCTGAATCGAGCAAGCGAATCCATAACGCGCTTTAAAGATAATCCAATAGTGTAGCTAGCGATATAGCGTGGATCTACCCGCTTTTTGACATGCTATCGTTAAGGGAATCTGTCGAATTATTCCCATAAATATTCATGTGTCTATCGCTCGGGGGTAGGAACTTAATGGTGTCACAATAGCTTCTGCATTTCGGTACAGTGCTCAGGATAGTCTATTTTCAATGGATATCGCAAATTATCTTAATTTGATATCGTAATTCAGTTTCGAGGGTCTTATTGATCGGGTAACACGGTAAATCAAGTGGTACGGTCGGCATCATTGGTTGATTTTTATCATGTAGAAATTCGAGATGTAATGAAATGAAATGATCAGTAGTTATGTAATGATTTTACAATTTAAATTTTTTTTGCTCTACGAAACTTCATATTTTTAAATATCTCATGTTTTTTTCTTTTAGTAAGTTGATCAGCCTTATATAATATAACTTATTTCTCGAACCCAACACATCTGGGATAGAATGTAACTTACAGCATTCGTTGACTTCTTATCAACAAAACTTACCACAATCTTTTGCGTAGACATAAAGACAAACACAATTTAATATTTTATAATATGTTAAGAGGAAATCGATGGGCCGTATTTCCATGCAAATGTTAGTCCCTGATTGCTCGCCGGACAGAGCTGGTAGAGCTATGACTTTTTTCCAAAAAAAAATCTATGGACATGGCATGTCCCAATGTTTTCTTCTTTTCTTAATTTAATTAATAAAACCTGAAAAATTGGTAAGATTTTCCACTGTGTTCAATATCTAGCAAACTTTGACGAGATAATATTATAAAAAGAAAACATAGGAACACTGCCTTAGCCTTTCTTGAATTTTTAATGAAAAAATAAATTAAATCGGTTAGGTTTTGGAGGAGAAATCAGGGGAACACGAAACGCTGATTTTGTGTACTTTGCTAGGTATTTTTGGTCGAGCTGCAGTTGCCTCTGTCGCACTCGCTTAGTTGTTGTTCGGGCACAGCGCAACAGCAATCGGTTTTACAAATACCTATTTTTCATTTCTCTTGACCTTAGTGTTTCCTCTTAAACATTGTAATATTTTATTTATCTAATATGTACAGAGGAAAGTTAAGATACCTGTGCCACCTCACGTAGTGCGCGACGCGCGCGGTGGCACAGGTATCTGATTAACCGTCTGTACGATCACCTATGTATATCACTTGTTAAAAGGTACCTTGCCTGTACAATAAAGGCTATATTCTGCTATCTGTACACATTACTGTATTCAATATCTAGCAAACTTTGACGAGATAATATTATAAAAAGAAAACATAGGAACACTGCCTTAGCCTTTCTTGAATTTTTAATGAAAAAATAAATTAAATCGGTTAGGTTTTGGAGGAGAAATCAGGGGAACACAAAACGCTGATTTTGTGTACTTTGCTAGGTATTTTTGGTCGAGCTGCAGTTGCCTTTGTCGCACTCGCTTAGTTGTTGTTCGGGCACAGCGCAACAGCAATCGGTTTTACAAATACCTATTTTTCATTTCTCTTGACCTTAGTGTTTCCTCTTAAACATTGTAATATTTTATTTATCTAATATGTACAGAGGAAAGTTAAGATACCTGTGCCACCTCACGTAGTGCGCGACGCGCGCGGTGGCACAGGTATCTGATTAACCGTCTGTACGATCACCTATGTATATCACTTGTTAAAAGGTACCTTGCCTGTACAATAAAGGCTATATTCTGCTATCTGTACACATTAGGTAGCTCAAAGATAGTATCTCGCCGATACGCCGCGCGCCGCCGGATTCTCATGGGATCAGTCGGGATCGTTACCTGTGCGGGCTAAATTTGCGATTAAGCGAAGAGCAAGTATAGTTCATAGTGAGATATAGGTATCTATAACTAGGCCCAGACTGTATTGAAACTAAGCGTGAATCAAAGAGCTATTATGTAAAACTAGAGAAGACGTACACATATTACTGTTTTGTCCCGTTGAAATATTTCATAAACTTCACTTTGTCGTTTGTTAGCTCTTATACGTCTAGTACTTTCGGCAGTTTATAAGCGAAAACCATATAAAAACATGGTAAATAAACATAATTCAAAATGCCTTGGTGTTTGATAAAATACTGTAAGAAGTTCAAGAAACACGGCAAAGTGTAGAGAAAGAACTTTTCATCGGTAAAGCGGTTACCACACTATCCAATTTGAAGGAATCCTAACCAAGATATCGGAACACGTAATCACAGTTAGGACTGATAGGATCCGATTTAGTGTAAAAAAGACGTTCCAACCACTCTACTTCCTTATAATCTGTGAATTTATTCCAAAACGCAATACGTCACTAGAAATATGTTACACAGGAATAAACTTCAAAATAAAAGCAATAAAGATAGTACAGTCTGATAACTAGCTAACAATTTAGGAACCTAACTAGAGTTCCTACAAATTGGATAGTGTAATAACCGCGATTTCATTCTACATCCAGTGTTTTCCTGCAATGCTGCAGGTATGTTAAGAGAAATAAGTCAATATGTAACAAATCACACGAACTGAATCGGCCATGCCCAATGCCATCTAGATTTCCCGAAGAGCCTTCTGAAATCTTCACCTGAATTGCCGCCTAAGGCAGCAATGCTTACCGAGCCAGAAAGCAAACATGGCACCGTCATCTTATTGCCAGAACAAAAGCCACATCTGAAGCAAGAAAGAAAATTCAGTATGTATGTATGTACATATGTAAATTCTTTATTGTACATAAGGATACAGACAAAAGTACAAAAAAATAAAACCGGCCAAGTGCGAGTTAAACTCGCGTGGAGAGGGTTCCGTACAATTGATTGAATTCGTATAGGTTTTCCTGTAATCTACAAGCAATGAACTATATTCCGTATTTCAGGTTCAGTAGTTTCGGAGATCAGGGGGGGAATGGTCAATTTTCGTCTTCTATCATGAATAAAATCAAACCTATTTATTTTATAATTATAACAAAAATATATTTGAGATCCTCATAATGAGCCCTTTCATTTGATATATGACACAGTAAGGTTTGCAAACTTTTTTTTTCAATTTTCTAATTTATCCCCAAAAATGACCCAAATTTTTTTAAAAATATTTATTTACTTTGCACATATGTGTTTGGGTCATAGGATTACACCATCCTACCAAATTTCACCTGATTCGGTCCAGTAGATTCGGAGCAAATTGGCTGTGACAGACGGTCGGACAGACAGAGTGATCCTATAAGGGTTCCGTTTTTTGTACGGAACCCTAAAAAAAACACAAATGCGGACTTATCCGGGAATTTTCAGTCGGACTTGATCGATCAAAGAAACATATGAGAAACTTTTCTTTCAATGTTGGTGTCAATTTTATCAAGCTACATCAAACAGCTGACATAGCAACAGCATGCCAACGGCTTTTGCTTTGCTTTTTACGCTCAATTATTAATATTTACACTTATACTAGTTTACATTATACTAGTATACTTTCTTCTTCTTCTTAAACAACCTTTATAAGTCCACTGCTGGACTTAAGGTCTCTTTTGTCTCTTTAAGAACTACGTTCTTGTCGGTGGAATGGTTTCCATGTCTCCCTCTCTTGAGCCATCCTTTTGACGTCCCTATACGACACGGCATCAACTTTCTCCTTGACTTGGTCTATAAATGCTCTTCTTGGTCTTCCCTTCCCTCTTTTTGCTTCTACGTTTCCTTCTATTATGTTTTAAAAAAAATTATCGTGTCGAAGATGACTAAAAATCTGGCCTCCTTTAATATTGATTGCTTTTAACAAGTTCCCTTACTCTTCATTTGAGTTTGTCTCTGTCCAATTTATATCTTCCATATGTCTCCAGCACCACATTTCGAATGCCTCTAAACGTTCTCGATCCTCTTTGTCATAGTATAATTATTAAAACCAGGCCCTTGGGTTTGTAAGGAAAAAATAGGAGTGCAATGAAATATAAAAATTACTAAATTATACTAGTAATGTTAGGTACTTTACTAGTATAATTTAGTATTTTTTATACTAGCAATTACAATACGCTGTACTTTTCTGGCGAGACAACAGTCTCTGTGGTTCTTACCGCTATTTTTGAACAATATTAACAACAAAAAACATATATATTCCCATAACGAGGCATTACATAAAGCGCTTTTTGTGCTGTATCATACATCGAACACAACTTAGGGATTACGTCACACGACAAATGTAGCGTAAACACGTCGAAGGCTGCCAACAAAAAAACATAAGCTCATGACAAACGACGCGCGAACATTCGTAATCAAAGTGGTCTTGTCGACGCATCCGTCTACTGAGACATTAATCTCTACGCTTATTGCGAATAAAATGTTTAAAAAACCTAAAGGAGGATGTACACTTAGCTAAATTTAATGAAAAACGAGTGAGACCAAAATTTGGTTGGTGTTGAATGATAATGTGACAAGTTTGAGCCTATTTTTCTTAAGTCTTGCTAGCGTGACAAATTCGTAATCAAATATACCTTGTCAAGGCATCCGTATGCTGGGTCATTCATCTATGCGCTTATTGCGAATAAAATGTTTAACAAGGCTGTGCCTACATTTTGTTAATGTTGAATGATTGTAACAACTTTTATTGCGAATAAAATGTTAAAACACCTAAAGGAGGACGTACACTCGCGGCCGCTAGTGCGCAAGATGCCATAAAGAATGGATTACTATATTTTTTAACATAGCTAAATTTAATATAAAAAGAGTAAGACCAAAATTTTTTTCGTGTTCAATGATGTGACAAGTTTGAGCCATAATTTTCTTAAGTTTTGATTAATAGAGTTTAGCAAATTCGTAATCAAAGAGACCATGTCGAAGCATCCGTCTGCTGGGTCATTCATCTATGCACTTTCTGTGAATAAAATGCTAAAAATCCTAAAGGAAATGTGAGAAAACTGAGCCTACATTTTGTTAGTGTTGAATGATTGTGACAACTTTAAGTCTAAATTTAGTCTAATCTCGAATATACTGTGATTTACATATGTAGGAAACAAAGTAACATTGATTTTATGGATAAAAATAATTGACGCTTTACAAGTAAGATATTGATATCAAATTATATTACGTTTTTAAGTTAAATAAGTAATGATAAACTATTATGATTATAACTCAATGATCTCAGGTTTTTATTCCACCCACGTTTTAATTTCTAATTATGAAAACCAGTATGAGAAAACCTGCTGTTATTGGACTCCTAACGTTTTTTTCAACATAATACTACGCTAATGTCAATGCCTCGACAAAAACGTGGCTTTTAAATGTGAGAAGCAAATCTCTCTCAGATACCCTTCTGACAGATTCCTAAAAGGTTACATTACCGAGCGTGTTGTCTGTCAGTACACCCCTTAAGGCATAACACTACGCTTTGACAAGTAAAAGGGGAAACCGCTGATTGCCCTTGTGAAAAATTACACATCATTGCAAGCATCTAAAAGCCTGCATACATAATATAACGTATACCGCATATTGCGCATTTAGCGACGACGAAATGAGTGAGTTCTGGGCTTTAAATTAACGGAGATGGCATATTAAGGTTGCCAGATTGAAATTCTGTATTATGTTTTATTGTTATAATTTTTTGTCGTATGGCAATTGAGTCAATATGGACGATCCAAACTTTAGACGTCTCTTAGATATAAAACCGATGGCTTGTGAGGCTTGTTCACTACGCCATGACAGTCGTTCCCTTGACACATAGACATATTTTGTTTCGTTTCTTTGAGAACTTTTCAGACTGATGATGTTTCTTGCTAGCTAATTAACATTGGCGATTTACTCAAAGATATACTTACTGAATCTTCATTTGTAAATATAATTCAATTCCATTGTAATTGTAAGTGTTTGAGTGCTTTAAAATATTGTTCTGCCTAATTCCTCTTTTCCTGTTTTTTCTACAACAAATACAACTCTCTTTTCTTAAAGAAAAATATTTGATTGTACAGAGTAAGTTATAAACAGAGCCTTCAGTTGCAAGCGCTGAATGTTTGCGCCCGTCCGTTAATCTTAATGCAAATGCGTGCTCGGCGTGCCTAATGCCGCTTGTATATCTTATTCTTAACGTGAATTACTCGGTACGTGGCGGGAATTGTCGCTAGTTTGTAGCGCAGATCTATTATTCCTAGCTTTTACGGCTCTATAGACATCTTAAATGTTTTGTGAGCGATAAAGCTCCCATTATTCTGTTTTAATTCTCGCCTTTTCTAGTACATAAATCTTATTAGTTAGTGAATCTCTCCTCTGTGCCAAAGTCATAATAATTTTTAATACCTATATCACCAGGACCTACGTCACCAGGCATGTCTCACTGTGAAGTACATTTAATAGTGTTTAAAAACCTATTATATGTAGAGTTAACTAAAGCTAAGACAGGATTACGAAGCAGTTCACAATTTTAAAATCTGCATGTTAAGACGTAATGTAGAGTCTAAGGCATAAAAATATTTCCTTCAGAAAGGTTGTGGCGTATCATATTGACGGGCTGAGTTGCCCCTTCAAGCTTAGGTGATGACTGTATAGGGTACAAATGTACAGTATACATATTTTGATGCAAAATGTTGTATAAGTATTTATAGAAGTAGTACTCGTATTAGCTGACGAAATGACTTATTATTAGTGAATTGAGAAGTTTGTATAGCGATTTCTTCTAAATTTATGTTCTAAATTAATCTTTTTGTGATTAGTGATGTGTTTTGATATTGACTTACCAGCGAAAGGTGGAAAAATTAGCCACAAAGGAAGTTTAAACTTGTATTATGGGATACTAACTCAAAGATATTATAGTTATATTTACGATTGCGATAATACGATGGCGCGCAAATTGAGGTAAGTTAAATACGGAATAACTAAGAACCTAATAAGATATTTAATTCGTTTTGTAGCCGGCTTTATTAGCCCAAATTCTTACCCGATGCTGCTGGTGAGTAGCATTACTGTAATTTAATTTTTGACAAAAATATCTGCAATTCTGAATATAACGTCACATTCAGTACATAATGTAGTCGGACATAATGTAGAAGTAAATGGGGCATAACTAGGCATTAGACAAATTGGCGGAGTGCCAGCGCGGCGGGTGTCGCGCTCGTTATATTAAGTACACAGTCCGTCCGTACGTTACTTGCCTACTACTTATATACGAGTGTATGTACATATATGTATATATGTAAACGAAGCATCCTTTAATTTGAATATGCATCCTCTTAGGTAGGTACCCTATGTCCTTCTCAGTACTCCTAACTACGTGTATGCGAATTTTCAAGAAGATTGGTTCAGTAGATAAAGCGTAAAGAGGTTAACAAACAAACAAATATACGAACTCACTTTCGCATTTATAATATTAGTTGAGATACTCTTATATAACAGAACTAAAGAGAAATGTAAGCCAGCCCTGAAAAGCCAGCATAATGGACTACGAATATTTTCGTCACTCTGTTATGTCATCTCGAATCGAACTGCCAATCGTACGTCACCACTACCGGTTATAACCGCTGATAACTAGAACGAACCGGTTATTATCGCCATTCATTAATGGCGAACGTCAACTGTCGCATCAAACCGTTATTTACAAATCGTTTGCTGTTGGAGTTTTGACCTAATTTAACGGAAGTTTTAAAAGAAACCTTTATGAAATTTATAAATACGAGTACCTACACATTTATATTCTGTAATATTAATTAAAAATTTACATTACTTACATTACATTTATCTAGCATTAACTCATTGGCTTGCTGAACTTATGTATGTGAAGATGAAATCTTGACTGTACATTGTTTCAACCACCTTTACTCTCGGGCAGAACTGGGCAAGTTATGGCATATACGTGTATAAAAGAACAAAAATTGGTACGGGTTGCTAGCTGCATCTGACTCATATAATTTTTACCCAATGATCAGCTTTACTGTAATCAGCTGGTACATTTTCAGGGTTTTTGGTCTTTGGTTGGTTGGTTTTTTAAGGTTCGGTAATAAACAAGGAATCCTAATAGTTTCGCCATGTTTGTCGTCTGTCCGCGGTTTTACTCAGAGGCTATTAGTACTTGAAACCAGTAATTTAGTAGTATATTAATCACGCCGACAAAGTGTTAAAATAAAATCTAAAAGAAAATTAGTTAGAAAGTTGTTAGTTATGCAAAACAAGTATTGACTGCGTTGTAATTGAAAATAAACACTTAAAAATAAATTAATTTTATTCTGGTATTCCAAAAAATATTATTCCTAAATACTATCAGTCTTATAGTTATGATGCCTAAAATATTATGCAAATTAACATTCTGCCAAAACAAATTAGCCTTATAATTAATTATGCCAATATTACCCGTATGCCAAAGAACTACTATATATTTTATGCCACAACCGGTATACCAAAGAACATTAGAACAAAACAAATTATGCGAAAAAAAGGGATATCCTTCAGAACCCTAGACTGCGCGTGGCCCGACACGCGCTTGGCCGATTTTTTACGTTCCTAAAAAGTCATGAAATTAGACAATACGTACAGAAATAGAATTACTCTCACAAACATTTGAAAAGGCTCGCGTATCAGTTAATTGCATCAGTGATATGAGAGCCGGGTAAAAACCGTGCTTGGAGCCGGCACCGCTCTATCTGGTTATTGAATTAGCCTGGAAATGCCTATAACACACGTCGAGTGAGTGAAATGCAGTATTCTTTCAATGTGTTTCATTGTATGAATTTTGTAGATTAATTGCATTGGTGACGGTATGAAATCTGGATCAATTTTTTTATTTCTTTTTATTCAATTTATTACGTACAAGTTCGTTTTTAGAATTCGTATAACGATTTCATATCGGCCGATCAGAAATATCAAAATTCTATAATACATATACATAAATTGAGATGTAGCAGATTTTTTCGAAAATCTTCGGAAGGCAATCTACGTAAAGCTGTGGGTCTCGAAAGCCATCTTGCGTTTGTTTAAACCCATTCTAGGATTGATTCTGGTCTACCCTTTGGGTAGCGGAGGTCAGACAACAGTCGCTCTGTGTAAAAACCAGTAACCTCGTCAAATCACCTAGGTCAGGTAGCGGACTCCGGACTCACGTTACCGCTGAGGATGCTACCGGAAATACGCTAGGATGATGATAGCAGATGTTTTGGTACCATTTTAAATGTTGTTCATTTTGCACGCCTCATAAGCGAAGCGCATGAGGTAGTGCTCTACTCTCGCCTTACAAAAATCAAGTGATTTTTGTAGCTAAATGTGTCTCTATTTATTTTCTATCGCACTTGTACAATAATATTTACACATAAATGTCAACAATGTTTAATAAAATCATTTTGTGGACGTCCGTGTGTCTGTATGTATGGAAACTGGCGTGGTCACGATAACTCCCGAAAAACTTATCTGATCAAGTCCTTTTTTTTTATACGCTTCAGTATTATGCAAAACTAAGTCCTTTCGAAGATCACGGTCTAATTCAATGTAGTCTAATCGTAATTATTATTATAAAAATACAGGTGACATTTTTTGTTCAATGTTATTGGTATGATGAGTACGAATGTGTAACTGGCAAGTAAGAAAAGAAGTAAAAAGAAATTTGAATAAAGAATGTTGTGATTTTGTTTGTTTTATTAAATATGAAAGACGAATAAATGTAAAAGAAGCGATAAGTTAGTTAATATATTTTCTTTTTTATTTGCATTAACTAATTGAGAATGAAAAGAACAATCAGTGGTCACACTTTTCTTGACATTCGTGACGTAGTCTTGTCTTTTTCTTGTTTTTGCTTAGTTTTTTTGAGATTTCTCAAAATCTACCGGTCCGAATCGGTTTAAATTCACAGGAAATCTGAGTTGTATAGAACTCTTTGGAAAGCTACTTGTTTGGTTCCGATCGGTTTAGTTGTTCAAGAGTTATAAGCGGGTCACATACACACCCACACACACATACGGATAGGGTGCATGACACTTGCTCGTGAGTGGTCAGGGAAGATTCCTGAGACCTTTACACGTCGAGATCTGATGAAAGCTCGACTTTTAAAAAACGGGGTGAAACTAATAACGTCCCGAATTTTGAAAATTTTCAATTTTCTCAGCGGGAAGTTAAAAATAAAAGTTAAAAATAATCTCCAGTCGTGCGTTAAAGCCGACATATACTTCTCTTCGTTTTAAGTTAGCAATAAAACAATCAAAATCAATTTAATTGTGAAAAATGTGATTATGAGGCGTGCACTTTTGGATTTTCCTAACTATTTATAAACTTTACTTGTTGCATTGTGTTGAACAAAATGCTTTTGAAGAATTGAATTACTCTCACAAACGTTTAGCGAAAGGCTCCCATATCTTTTAATTGAATCAGTAGGATGTGAGAGCCGGGTAAAAATCGTGTTTTAGACCCGGCGCCATGTTGTTTTAAGTTATTGAATTAGGCTGGCATCGCTCGTCTCCGGAATTAGCTCATATGTAAATGAAAAGTGCACTTTGAGTTAAATGTTATAATTTTTATTACCTACTTTTTCTTTTAGATAAGTATTAAAATTACATTATCACGTCTATATCCCTAACGGGGCAGACAGAGCCCAAGGCCATTTTTAGCATGATGGTGGGGCGAAGGTGGAAATTCATATGGGTATGAAACTAGAAAAGCTGCGGTGTTGTTTGAAGACCGCTACCGGCTCCGGTAGCGAATACCGCTATGGTTTGTTTAAATAGCGTAATAGTTATTCGCATACCCATTAGGATATCGCTATTAACGGCGGTAGCGGAAACCGCTTCGGTTACTATCTGCTATGTAAAATACCTGTTCAACTTTGCGCCTCAACTGTTTTTGTCAAACATCTCCAAATACCTTTTATGGTGTCTGGAAGAGATTGCAGTTGCGATAAGGCCGCCTTTTGACATCTGTTTATGTTTTATATTGTTCTGTATCATAATATTTTGGTGCAATAAAGATTGTTACCAACTAACTATAGTACTATTTGTGCGGGTTCCTTAAAATTTCTTCATACAAGTCCTTATAATCGAATCACGGCATTCTGTACTGTCACTGCTCTATACGAAAAGAAATGGTTTTTCTGAGATTTGCGTACATTTTGCATGGCAGCTTTTTACGAGTGTTTTCTACAATTTATAATCAGTGGCAATGGGCCAAAAATAAATACAGGCTCGAACGAATAAACAGATAAATGAAGCCCACATCGCATTAGCGTGTTCACCCCGATAACATAGTTTCATAATTGAGTAACATATGTACAATATTGCTACATTATTGGAAACACGTAACGTGTGATAGCGTGTAGGTATTAACAGTTGGCACTTCGCCTAAAACTCTCGGTCGATATAATGTCCATGTATGTATATAAAAACTATATTTATAAGTAACGATTAATTTAGGTAAAAATAAAAATTAATCACGGTTATTCCCGTAATATCAATAATGGTTATAATAATATCTTCTTGTTGTAATTTAAGAGCAAGCTCTTGTCACTGGGGTCCGGCAGGCGCGGTAGACCCAAGAACTGCTGGCTTGACGTCGTCAAGGATGATATGCGTGCATTGGGTCTTACAACCTAGGATGCTCAAGACCGTGCGAAGTGGAGAAAGAAAAGCCGGAAAGCTGACCCTGGGCTTCCCAGCATTACAGATGAGGATGCAACTGGGAATAAGCTGAGATGAGAGAGAGAGCTTTTGTCGGTGGAGCCAAGTGGAGATGCCTCTATTCCTCTTTTCTCTTTTTTATTGTAAATCTATTAGGATTATAAGTTAATCATGTTAATCAATATAATTCAAACTGCAGTTAATATTAAAACCTTTAATTAACTATATTATAAAACGCGACCAAATCAAGTTTAAGGCGAAGATATAGGCAAATGACCTTGAAGTGGCGCCCTCATTTGAAATAAATTGTTAACTCGTAAATATGGAGATAATTTCCATATTGCTCTTCGTCATGCACTAGATAGCCCTTTAAATTATTTTATAAACCACCGTTGAAAGTATTTACATTAGTCCGTCTAGCTTTAAAACTTGCCTCCGCCAAAAGTGGCCACGGCAAGTTTTAAAGCTAGACGGATCATCAATAATAGTTTTAACGGCAGTTCATAAAATAATTTAAAGGGCTATCTAGTGCATGACGTTGAGAAATATGGAAATTATCACCATATTTACGAGTTAACAATTTATTTCACACTTCAAGGCCATTTGCCTATATCTTCGCCTTAATCAATGCCTATCGAATCAAAATCGTATTCATAGTGGGCCCATTTTAATTCACGCTATTGGACTTAATTCGCTTAGAAATGGCCATTTCGATATACATAAAAATACCAGTTTTGGACGTCCATTCATCCCTCGCTGACCTTATTAGGGGGTAATAACCTCAGTGCCACACAAACGCCGGCAAGTGCGACAGATGTGAAAATTAAAAACGCCACCCTTGAATTTATTTATGTCACGACATTCGACTATTAATCCGAAATGAAGCTTTGTACGATGGGCGAGTGAAATAAGGGAGACGATTAACTAACATGTGAAAAATTCATGTTATGGTGGAGTATTGTATTTTGTTACTATATGACGTTGATACAGAGCCACATATTCATTAAAAATATCTGCTTCTTTCTTAAATCAGTTGAATAGTATAAACGCTACTGATGTGAAGAGCGCTGTTTTTAACTGACTTCGAAAAAGGAGGACCCTTAAGTTATTATTTTTGTATGTCTAATACGCGAGATTAATTTTATTTGATAATAGCCTTTACTAAATTGTTCCCATACTGATTTGATAAACACATGATAAAGAACTTTTATGTATGATATGGAAGAAACTTCTCAAAGAAAAGGAATTCGGTGTTTTGTTTTGTTTAAAAAAAAAATTATTTCTGATTTAATAAAATATAACTATAATATAAATATGAATATAAGTATTGAACATTAACGTTATTACAGAATTCTAGACAAAGCCACACTAACGTATATAATAAAAGGCATGCCTTTTATCCTAAACTAAATGTAATATTTATTTTATTAGTTATAAAAATGAATCGATTAAAATTAAATAAAAAAGTCAATAGTAATATATTGTATATATACATAGTTTCTCATTACTTGTTATTTTTCTGAATTAGAATAGGAAATATATCTTCTCGTCAATTCACTCACACAACCAAATCTTCTACTGTGAACTTCATAAGGTTTTTGAATTCTCATGCCTATTTTATTCCAACCATGCAGCAAGCAAAATCATACTTTAATACAAAATAATAAGTAGCATTTTATATCCTAAGGAAACTTTTAATTCTTTTTAAGTTACAAAGTGAGTCTTATTGTTAAGGGGGTAAGCTGGTAATTTATTTGTTTAGTTTTCGCAATTTATTAACACTTAACTAATTAAGAGGGAGTGTAACGCCAGTAAGCCATGATGGCGATTCCATAATAAAGTACGTCCATGGAGGATGTCCAATGGCTTATGCATATTCATAGCTGTACCCTATACATTATTATTCAGGGTTATACATGTGTCGTCATTAAAATCAGTATTTATTTTATGAATACACATTTTTAATGACGTGGTGTCATAAATGCCAATGGGGACAGACGTGACGGGAAGGGTTTTCGACGTAATCTTTAAGCTAGAATTTACACTTTGATCTCTGCTTTTGGGTTACTGTGTGTGTAATTGTCTTTTTTATTCAAATGTATAAGTGGCTACCACTATTGTAAAATTTTACAAGCAGGTACTATGGTTTGACTATTATTGGTGGTTCAGGTAGTCGATTACAAGCGTGTATTATAATTTTGCTTGCCTGTAGGTGCAGTTTCTCACTGCTCAGCAAAGGCCTCCCTTTTATCCTTCCACGTGTAATAAATTAGATGAATACACAGATCTGTATATTGGTCTGAGGAAAAATATGACTTTCCATGGTTGGTTAAATGTTATACATAGGAATTAACCTGAAACATACCACTTTTATTTGTTTCTGAAGTTTCATTAGGATTGCACTGACCGTGGTCTCAGTTTTACGTACATTGCCGTTTATAACATAAAGTTATTATGCAACACGATAGCTTAAAAGTAACCTTAGCACTTTATTTTATTTTACGTTTATTGCACACAATCTTATATTTGATTGATTACAATATTTGATTGATTACAATCGGTTAAACTTAACGCACGCAACGCAATTTGCCTTTAGGACATAACGAGAAGTTTGAATTGGTCTCAGTGTAGCATGCTTATTATTTACTAAAATAAATCAACTTTCGTAGCAGCTCTACGAACGTATACTACGATGCTACGACTTCGTAGCAACGTAGCATTAGTTTATTTATTAATCCGCAGAATAACTATGTACATCTATATAGTTCAGTTGCTAAATTGGTGTGCATGCCGTCAGCGCGTCACAAAGGCCGTGTCTTTGTAAAAGCCGATGCCGCCTTTGAAGCGCGCCGACGTAACAGCATACCATCCAATTGAACAATTAGACTATCAAATAGAAATTCAGTGTATTATAAATCTCTGATGATTTTTCTGGTGGGAGTATGTTCCAACAATCGATTTTTGTAATTCAATCATTTAAAAATGACTGGATTTTTTTACTAAATACTAAATACGAACAGCAAACGATTCCAAAATTCAATTTCCAAATAATTGTGTTGCAAAACTCTTACCCTTTTTACGCAAAGCGAAATTTAATAAAGTTCTGAAAACAGGAAGCGGAAATCAATAGAAATCAAACCGTCAATCCGTGTCGAGCACATTTTTCCTCAAGCTCCAGATATTTCTCATAACGCTGCAATGCGGCACCGAGGAATGATATCTACAAACGACCACGACAGAACCAATGGGGAATGTTTTTTTAATCTTCCATCTTTAGATTCACTACTGAATTGTAGAAAAGGAAGATATTTTTTCCAGCCAGTGGAAAAATTTTTTGGAACAACAATATTTAATGGTGTTCCCCAAAAATTAAAAAAAAATCTATCACATATACTTTAGATCAGCTGATCGCGTATTTATATGGTAAAATAATATGTTTTACGTTTATTGGGTAACGGAAATAATATTATAGACTGAACTTGTTGTAAAAATATACGCACTAAAATATATCTCGTTATAAGTTCTAACAATATATATTAAATCAACCGCAGAAATTTACTAAGAACGTGATTTTTTTTATAATTCTTTGTAATTTAACGGTACATTCATGGCAGATAAAAACGGATTATAGCGAATCCAGTCGAGGATTCGCCAGTCTATCATTTTGATTATTTTTTTCCAATGTATTGCATCATAACTAACTTTGTAATTTTTTTGCCATTTAGGTCCCATAGTTAACCAAAAGCCCCTTTTGTTTCCAATTACTTTTATTTTCGGCTATTTCCCTCCATTCCTTATCAAAAGCTGACAACTCGTCTTCCACCTTTTAATGTTTGTCTATATTTTACATAGAATATACATATGTATATTGATAAGGTTTCTTATTACTGAGGATTTGTTTTTTTTTGTTTTATAAACATTTATTCAGAAAAAAAAGAAACAAAATTCTAGCCTTGTACTCATAACTGACTTGAATAAAGTACCACAATGACTGTTTATCCAACAATCTAGGACGGTAGTTATTTAATGGAATAACTCTACTTAGCACGATAAAACGTGTAATCAAGTAATGAACGACGTACTAACTTATTTCTGTAATGAATACTGTGTGTAAGGGATCATTATTACTTTTTTAATGGTATAAAAATATTTTTGCGTTTAGAATATGCAAATTTTTTTACCTGTAAAACATTCTAAACGCAACATTTTGTGACCAAAGTAATGTTCTTTTTAAGTTTATTTTAAAATAACTGACTTTATAAAAACGTGTGATATACGAGAATGTACGTACATGCTATAATTAAGTAGGTAAACACGAGTTACCTACTGTTATGGGAAATTAACATTTTGATATACCAACTTACGTTAATTACCCTTAAATACTTTTTCTTTTTATGTTAAAATGCTTTGTATTTTTCATGTTATACCGCTAAAAGTTTTCCTATTACCACATCTCCTGTTCAAGTAGTGTAGCAAAACAAATAACTCGTAGGTACTGTATAAACATTTAACGGTATTTCTTTTGTTCCAGGTATTCCCCGCACCTTGTTAACAGCGGCCCAAACGTTAATCTCAACTCGAAAAAGTTCCGAGGCACCAGCATCGAATCACAAACATCCAACAGAATTATAATTAAAAGAGTTTCCAAAATCAACGCAATTAGACAAAGACGTTAAAATTTTAAGGTTTATTTTTAATTTTAAAAGTAGCCTTTCTGATTTATTTTTAAAGTTTTATTTTTTTGACGGCGGCAGTTTCGCATTATCTCCCTTGCCAGTCGGTTTATGTTTACATTTTTGCCAGTTCTTAATTTTTTCGCGCTCTTTTTTGCCGTCGCTAACGATGGGGTATTTGGAATTGCAAATTTGCTAATTGCCAATGGAAGTTAGCATTCGCACTTTAGAAGACTGATTGTTGAAATATTTAACATTTCCAAGTATAAGTGCTTCTCCTGTCAAATAATCGTGACGTTGTTCCGAGACTAATCTGAATTTCTTATTGTATTTGTATACCGTTTGACTTTGAATTGTGTGTCCTGTTAAGTTCTTTACGAAGAGCTAAGTAAATTAGTTAATACTGTCAATACTGCTATCCAAATAAACAATATAAATAATTAAAACTCATTTAGACGTAGTTAAATGGTTTGTTGCAAGCCCTGGCAGACGTGGTAAACCCAAGAAATGCTGGCTTATCGTCATCAGGGATGATATGGATACCAATGGTCTTACAACTAAGGATGCTCAAGACCGTGCAAAGTGGATAAGAAAAAGCTAGAAAACGGACCCCAGACTTCACAGCATTATAGCTTTGGATGCCACAGGGAATACTCTGAGATGTGAGAGTGAGAGAGAAATGTTTCGTTACAAGAAAAATATTTACGCTATTAAATTGAAAAACTAGAAAATTAAATATTTTTAATTTCTCCTGACATAAATTAAAAATGTTAGTACTTGTAGCTAAAAAATATTCAATTATGTTGAAAAATAACGCTTCCAAAAAAAATTAGAAGAAGTTATGCTTCATAATTCGTTCTTAATTGTTATTTTTCAATAAAATTATAATAATGCAAACAGTCAAAATCATTTATTTATCTTTGGATGTTCGTATTACTTGATAATTGTATTTTTTTTCTTTATCTTTTTTTTTATAATTTATTTACAGCTAGTGATTAGCACGAGATTCATATCGCTGTATCAAACTATTTTCACATTCATTTCTATTTGATACAGTTATTTAATATCTTTGGTCCTGTATAACAATTCGTCAGTAACAAAATGCAAAACGATCCTTGTTAAAGTTTGGTTTGAGTAATGAATATTTAGTAGGCTCGTGAAATAATAATTGTTAACAATCATTTTTAACGATCCGCATCAGTTTTGGTGAAATAATCAGTTTTGGTGAAATAATCAGTTTTGTTTAGTAAAGAGATAAAGGTTTTTATCTAAAACAATGAACTAAAAAGTTTGAAGTGCTCCTCAAGACGAAACAAAGCCCAAACTCGGTGAGGTTATGTTGTTTTATCACAAAAATAAACGGGCAAGTGCGAGTCGGACTCGTACATGAAGGGTTCCGTACCACCGTACAATGTTTTAAAACACTGAAGAAACACGTTTCTTGTATGACGACCCCCTTAAATTTTTTACTTTATTATATTTTTAGTATTTTTTCTTATTGTGGTTATAGTAATACATAATTGGTGAAAATTTCAAGTATCTAGTTAATGCCATTATGAAGATCAAGTTAAAAACGCTGAAAAAAACACGTTTCTTGTATGACGACCCCCTTTAACTTTTAACTATTTTTTTATTTTTAGTATTTGTTGTTATATCCGCCACAGTAATACATAATCGGTGGAAATTTCAAGTGTCTAGCTATTACGGTTCAAAAGATAGAGCCCTGTGACTGACGGACAGACAGACAGACAGACGGACAGACAGACAGACAGACAATGGAGGAGACTCCGCTGTCTGTCCATCTGTCCGGGTTACTGAGAAGTAATAGGGTCCAATTTGCACCCTTTGGGTACGGAACCCTAATAATGCCGTGCCCATCTTCCGGCTTCATTATGATATCAGGTCATTGGTACCATAAAATTGCATTGTTACCCAACTTATTATAGTATGTGGAGTTTTAACTCAATCGAATAATAAGAAATGGGTCTAATTTAGCTTGCAAGATTTGATTACGGACACACAGACAACGGGACAGGTGAAACTAAATTCATTTTTAGACGCAATTTTTATTCGATCCTACTACGATAAAGCCAAAAAGAAGAACTGTTGAATTAAGGCTATTGAAAATGCTATAATTACAATTTTATTAAACTATTTCATCCTCAACAGTATAAGTGGTTTTAGTATTGATATTGATAGTTTTAACTTTTTTAATATACCTATAATATTATCTAAATATTAGGTTGGGGAAAAAGTCTTTTCGCATATAGTATGTATGAACTTTTTTTGAAAAAGTGGAGCAACATCGGCATATCAGTAGTTACAACGTAGCTGAAGAACTGGGAATTGACCACAAAACAGTTTTGGCGCATTTGAAAAAAAATGGGTACACAAAAGAGCTCGATATTTGGGTACCTCTCGAGCTCTCTGAAAGAAACCTAATGAATCGTGTACTCATTTGTGATTCTTTATTACGACGTAATGAGACCGAACCATTTTTGAAGAAATTGATAACTGGTGATGAAAAGTGGATCACGTACGACAAGAACGTGCGAAAAAGGTCATGGTCAAAGGCCGGTCAGGCTTCACAGACTGTGGCGAAACCCGGGTTAACTCGCAACAAGGTGATGCTGTGTGTGTGGTGGGATTGGAAGGGCATTATTCATTATGAGCTGTTACCACCAGGCAGGACCATCGATTCAGAACTCTACTGCAAACAACTGATAAGATTAAAGCAAGAAGTTGAGAGGAAGAGGCCGGAATTAATCAACAGAAGGGGTGTGGTTTTTCATAATGATAACGCTAGACCTCACACATCTTTAACCACTCAGCAAAAATTAAGAGAATTTGGCTGGGAGGTGTTAATGCATCCGCCGTATAGTCCTGACCTGGCACCTTCAGATTTCCACCTGTTTCGGTCTCTTCAGAATTCTTTAGGCAGTGTCAGGTTAACATCACGAGAGGACTGCCAAAACTTCTTGACGCAGTTTTTTGATCAGAAGCCTCAAAATTTATATAGCAATGGGATCATGTCCCTACCTATAAGATGGCAAAAAGTTATCGAACAAAATGGTACCTACATACTTTAGTTAAATGTAAATAAACTATATTAAAAAATGTTTTGAATTTTCATATAAAATGCGAAAAGACTTTTTCCCCAACCTATTATAATCTCAATATTCGAATTTACGTGAAAAGGTACCTGCAAAGGCTGTATTTTGATTTTACCATAATATAACTTCATAAAATGAAATAAATAAAATGTACTGACGCCATTTTGTGGTCCATTAAAATTCTAATAGACGCATTAATTACTACTCTTACCACTAAATAGCCCAATAGAGTGAAATAGGTTATGTTACATTTGGACAGGCACTTTATATTTAATAGTCAAAAGCAGCTACTTATAGTACTGTAGTATAGTAATTTACTGCTTTATTGGTTTTTAAAGTATTTGCCTTTGAACACATGATTTATTTAATATATAACGGGACTTAGCAAAAATCTTTGTGGTCGCAGACGTTTTAAATGTAACTCTTATTTAAAACGTTAGACAAAACAATAAAAAAGGTTCGTGCTAAGTCCCGTTTTTTTTTACTAGCCTATTTCAGTGTTCCACTGCTAGGCAAAGGCCTCCCGTTTCTGTTTCCAATCAGTTCTTTCGAGGGCAGTAGTCGTAGTAGTAGTCCCGTTATATATATAAAAATATAAATCATGAATTTACTGCTTGTTGGACTAGTCTCTCTCCATTATTCTTTCACCTATCTCGTATGTTACTCCAGCCAGCCATAGCTATTTCAAATATTGTACTGTCACTTCTGTTTCTTTTTCTTGTTTGTGTAAAGAAATACATACAGTTTTAGGTCCTTTAAGTTATTCAACTATATGAAATGTGCCGTTCTCAATCGGTTGTTTTGGAAATTTCTGGGGGAAGCCTATGTCCAGTAGAGTCACTTGACTCTAACAAAAATTTGCATCGGAAAATGATGTTTACAAACTTACAATATTTTTTAAAGACCTTTTCAACAACAGCCCACACTATGGGTTAGTTGAGAAAAAAAAAATTTACCGCGGACAGACAAACAGCCAAGACATGGCGAAACTATGAGGGTTCCGCAGTGACAAGGAACCCTAAAAAGAGTCGTCTTTGTCAATTTTTCCATAATATTAACCGCTATCACAACTCTTAAGGCTATCTCCAACCAGTCGACAGAACTTACCAAAACGTAAAAGAGCTTTAAGGTATTACTGGAAATTCGCCTGGAAGCCGATATTCATTAATATTATTTCAAACGACCAAACTCTGGCCTCTCGTATCGGAAATCTAAACTTTCCGAATAATATTTATACCGAATTTCACACAATAGACTACGAAATTTGAAGAAACCAATATTGGGCTTGGAATTGCGTAGCTCCCGCTTAGTTTTAATTGAGCCTATTTATACTTTCATAAGAGCTTTGAGAATCATTGTAATACAAATAGCTTAGGTAATTATATGGATCTTGTTTATTTTTACCTGACTGCGCCAGAAGGAAGGTTATGTTTTTCGAGTGTATCTATAGAGGTATATACCTACAAAAAGGAATATACATACAAACATACACATGTATGTTTGTATGTATATTTCTTTGGCACGCTTTGTATCCAAGGCTTGACATGGATTGGAGCTTGAGAGGTCTCGTTAGATTTGTCTTAATTCCGAGAGTGACAGTGATATGTCAAAAATTAAAAAAAAAAAAAATGGCGGATTTAGGCGCTAAATAATTATTTTATTCTAAAACTATCGAAGGGGGTATCAAAATAAAGAAATTTATAAAAATAATTCAAAAATATGTATATCCCTATATACAACTTATATGTTTAAATGTGATTTGGAGAAATGCTTAAAACGACATAATAATCTCGCTCGTCCAAGCGTGTTCTCGGTTGAATCCTAGGCATATTGTAGTCGAGTTTGTTTTTATTTTTAATAACTGCTTGTTCAATATTAATTCCAAGTGATTAAAGTAGAGACTAGATTTGCTAGTATCGGTAGCTTTTGTATTACACGTATACATTCATCATCATCCGAGCGTATTCCCGGTTGCATCGTCAGCGGTTACGCTTCAGAGCCCGGGGCCCGGGGTAAGTGATTTGACGAGGTTACTGGTTTTTACACAGAGCGACTGCCGGCTGACCTCCGCAACCCAAAGGGTAGACCAGAACCAATCCTAGGATAGGTACAAACGCTAGATGGCGTTTGGGACCAACAGCTTTACGTGCCTTCCGAAGCACGGAATCATCTTTCTTTTCGGATAATCAGGTGATTCAAGCCTGCAAATCCTGCAATATCCTAACCAGACTGGAAACAACTTTTTCACAAAGTATGCTTTCCAGTGGGATTTGAACCCATGACCTCCGGGTCACAAGGCAAACGCCTTGACCATTGAACCGTGGAGGCAGTCAGTCAGTATTACACGTATATATTATGTATAGATGTATACAAAACTTTTTGACTTGTGAAAGTGCCTGCAAAGGTCTAATACGCTATTACGCAACAAGTCAAATCTGATACTTTTTTCTTAACGTCATTTTCAATGGGATTTGTATGAAATATCGATTTATGACGTCATAATTCCTTGAAGTCAAATAGCGCTCTTAATATCCGTTTTTCTGCATTAATAAATCTAAAATCACGTTCAAAGCAAATGCGATCAATGAATGACAAGTGGCATTATTTTGTGACGTTTTATTCTATTAACAGTACCAAATAATTTATTTTTGACCCAATTACTAATTGAAAATTTGATTTTTGAATTTTAATACATACAAAATTGAAAGAAGAAAGGCTTGCCTCGAACGAAGTACCCCTCCATTTACCACACGCATTGAGACATCTGTCCGATCTGTAGCTAAGCCTGGATTTCTAACGCAAATACATTCATCAGTGCTAATGCATAGGAAGTAATCAGTCAGCCCGTCATGGCGGAGATATAAATCAAACTGGATTAAACCAGTTTAAGGCGATGATTGTAAGAATACAAGAAAGGGGATTAATTCGTGAAGGGAGTATTTGATAATCGTGTTTTGTCCTTTGGGATTATCTGTCTAATTGTATTAGTTTTTTTTTTCCAGTTATACTTTTTTTTGTTGGTATTACTTACTCTCAAGTATATAATTATTGTCTGAATGTGAATTACGGTGCAGTTTTATCTTGATTACATATACATCGTGGAAGGGACATACTCGTAATAAAGCAAACCACGGTATATACTAGACCATTATAGTATAACTAGCTTTTGCCCGCGGCTTCGCCCGCGTAGATTCATTGTGACACGAGAATTTTATATAAGATAAAATTAAAATAACAACCAAAAATAAAAATATTTTTCGGCATTTCCATACAAAAGAGTGCGGCCGCCTGGGCGATTTGTATGGGTATGTCGATTTTTTTTTTGTTTTTTTTACTGTTATTTTAATTTCATTATACTTTAGTCATCTAGTGGCTCGATTTATTACGGGTATGTCCCTTCCACTTTGTACCTATATGCGTTATGTATTATACTGTACTTTACTGATTTTTAATTTCACTGCGTTTTTTAGAACAATTTCAGTCCATGATTCCGATTTACAGTCCTCAAGAAATATGTTAATGTCAATACAAATGAAAGTTTTCGAGCTTCCATAGAGATCGGGTAATAGCGTTTTTGTATGGAAAGTCTTTTTATTTCACTAGTCTTTTTTCTCTTAAATAATTGTGCGCACTGAATTAGTGTGATTATATTGATTAATTTAAAACGTATGACTCACTATCAATCGAAACCTGGTCGGCCATTTCCGACTATATCACGTGAGTCAACCGATTTAAATTAATCAATTATGGATTTATCTCACGTTAGTTTTAATAAAATAATGTGATTATATTCATTAAAAGTTAGACTTGAATTAAGATCTGCCTTCCTATTCCTTACCATTTCCATTTATTTATATGATGTCGGCGCAAAATGTCTTTTCTTTCCAATTTACTCTATTGCAAGTCATACTTTCATCTTCTTCAAGATTTTCATCTTTTCTCATGCATTCCTCTATCTATCTTAATGAAAATTAAAATAGCCCAAACAAGTCTGTGTGTCTGTTTTAACAAACAAACAAAGACCATACAAGCAGTACAATATAATTTGTGCAATATTTAGCGTAAGTGCATCCTAGAACAATTCCCATCCCGCTAGCATCGTGCGAACACTTGGCCCATTGTGCACTAATGTGCAGTAAAAGTGCACAATTGTAATAGAGATAGTGTTAGTTCGTAAAAGTGGGGAGTCAACGTTTGCTGAACGAAGATGTTTATGTTCATGGTTTTATAACTAGTGATGTGTTATGCCTTACTTATGCCGTGTGGTTTCCGGAAAAGTAGAATAGGAACGCTACAAGGTCTTCTCGTGGATGTCGTAAAAGGCGACTTAAGAAACACAAGCTAAACAATGCTTATAAACATCAATTAGACCACTCCTACCCGTCTGGCCAGCGTGGAGAGTGTAGGCTAAATCCTCTGGCTACTCTAGCTAAGTATGGTTCTGGTAGTACAAAGAGGATCGTGCTCCTGCAGTGGAGACAAAAAGACCTGATGATGATGTGATGCTGGAAATATTCTAAATTTACGGGAATTTTCCCATTGTAAATTTACGGGCGTATTCCCAATTTTTCCGTAGGTATTCCCTTAAATTTCCATTTTTAGGAATATTACGCCCTGCCAGGGCGCAATAATCTCATGTGCATTTTGTAAACTAGAAGTAAGTATGACAACTGTGAGTTCATGGAAACATGAAATAAATGAATATGAATATGTTTACGGGATTATTCCCAAAGTTTCCAGGGACGGCATATCACTATTTACATTTAAGTGTACTTCAGACGCCGCGGTAAATTGATATAGAGGTACTTAATACGAAGTTATGAAAGCTGAAAAAACATAAAATTTTAGTCTAGCGTGTTTTCGGGTTTAAAACTGTTATTCACACTTTGCCCTCATCTTTTCATTGGTGACGGATATGAAGGGACAAGCTTGTGGACTGGCAATAGCTTTCATGAGCACAAAGAAATATAGATTAAAGAATAAGCCATTAGTGCTTTTATTTATTACGTTTATTCCAGGCGTTGCATTTCCCAACAGAGACAAAGGGTACAAAAAAATTGCTATTTTGTTACTGGCCGAGAGTCTTCTAAACGTGGCTGCGTCTACCCCATAATCCTCTAATTACATGACCTAGTTTCATTTCTGGCGAAAACAAAAAACACAAAGACGCCAAGAGGTTGCATCGGCCTTTGTAAAAAAAAATATTTTTGTATAAACTGATGCATTGTGTACAGTATATTAGATCGTCATAGCTTAATACTTATTATTAAAGAAAACAAAGTTTCTTTTTTCATGAAAGAGCATCTTTTATTCTTTTATTAATGAATGCGATGACAAACGATCAAGACGGAAAATATTGGAAATAGCCGAAAAAAGGAAGTGATGTGAATAGGCTATAAATCTAAAAACAATATAAAAAATGTTTGGACGTCCCAATGGTCTGGTTCTTTCTAATCGAGGGACAATCTCGGCCACAAAGGCATTTAAAAATATCAGCCCCATTTAGACAAAGATCTTGGGAGGACGAAAAAGTAATGGCGGCAGCGAAAAATACGATATGACGTGCGAAAAGGTTTTGAAATAAATTTTATGATAAAAAAAAGCCCGCTACTTAATTGTACTTAATTTTTACGTCATATTTCGACAAAATTCTAATTTTGTTCTTACAATTACTTAAATATAGCTATAGTAGTATACGTGAATTTAAAACGACTACTTTGGGGACTCTATTTTAGTAAATAAACTTATAAGTCTTACATAAGAATAAAAAAGAAAATCCTACAAAGGACTTAGATTTATTGCTACAAGCTTATTTGAAAACACACATCGTATAGATAAACAGACATTTTTAGAAATTATCGCCATTAACTTTTATGTTTTATGACAACTATTTTTGTGACGTTTCTTCTCTAATAACACAAAAATCTGACACCAGTCGCCTCCAGACGAAAAACAAAAGAACAACTCAAAAGTCGGTGCGAAGTTACAGATACCGTAAAGTACAAAAAAGTAACGAAATTATTAACTTATTTGAATTTTCAATTTCATTGTGTATTCTATTCATCAAACTTCACAATGCCCAACATTTGCCCAAATAATTGTTACAAACACAATGCGGTTGAAACACCTACGTCACGCGACGACAGATGGCGCGACAGAACTAACTTAATCAATTGTTATTGGCTATTGACACACATGATCCAATCTAACTCAAGTACCCGCAACACTATAATGGCTTTCAATTTTCTAATAGAACATTACACCCTCATACAGATCGATGAAATTTCTATTAATACCTTCTTCTTCATCAACAACCTATATTATCACTACTGGACAAAAGCCTCTCCCAATAAAGGGAAATTGCCGATAATTACCACACTTGGGGGTTAGCCGTGTGGTTCCCGGCAGAGTAGAATAGGACCACACCAAGTCTTCCCGTGGATGTCGTAGAAGGCGACTTACGAAACACAAGCTAAACAAATTTTATAAACATCAGTGAGACCTCTCAAACCCGTCTGGTCAGTGTGGAGAGTGTAGGCCAAATCCTCTGGCTAGTCTGTCTAAGTATGGCTCTGGTAGTACAGAGAGAGTCGTGCTCCTGCAGTGGAGACTAAAAAAGACCTGATGATGATGATGACCAGGCTGGGCAGACGGGTTGGTGATCGCAAAAGATGGTCTAAACTCTTTAAACAGAAGACGCTGCTGTATGTTCTCTGATACCTATACCTAGTGTTGCCAGACGTCCCATTTTTTAACCCTCTCTTAAGCCGCGCCCCGTTGGACCCCTTAGCGACACGCCCAAAATCCCGCTTTCTCATGAAAGTAGCCAATTCAACGCAGTAAGTAATTTATTGAACGTCTGTCAACTATGCGACGTACGGGATTAGTAATTAGTGTCGTTGTTTCTTAAGGCCGTACCTGAATTTTCAGGGGTCCAGTGCTGCCCCCATTTAAAATAAATCATTTCAAAGAAAACGGAGACATCATTTAAAAATTTGCTACTACCAAGTCCTAGATAACCCTTCGAAGTATTTTATGAACAGTAGTTCATAGTGTGTTACAGTTTGTAGTGTACATACAGTTTAAAGTGAGAACGTTAAGCTATACTACGCACATTTGCGAAAAACGGCCACTTTTGGCAATGTGCGTAGTAAAGCTTAACGTTCCCATTATAAACTGTATTATATATATATATTAAGCTAGATGCTTGAAAAAATACTAAATTTAAATAAAGTTAAAAATTAAAAGGGGGTTGTCTTACAAGAAACGTGTTTTTTTCAAAGTTTCGAAACATTGTACGGTGGTATGGAACCCATCATGTACGATTCTAACTCGCACTTGACCGGTTTTTTTTACTTTTAGCACAAACAATCTGGTTTTATTTCTATATACATACATTATGTATAGAGTAATCGTTGCATATATTTATTAGAAAAACTATTGTTAAGCTTCTTGTTTTATTTAAATTTTAATTACAAAATAAAAACAAAAAATGGATGTTCACTGTACATTGTTCTTAGTTCATTTTCAGTAATAAAACCGCCATCATTCTTTCACGTCTAAGTTCATCTCCAGTCTTTTACATCGAGTTATATCTTGTTGCTCTTTCATTTTGCGATTTGTGAGTAAAATTCGCAGTCAGCAGAGTGAAATAAATTGCTTGCAAAAAGAGGGGAGAAAACTGTTAAGGCATCAAGAGTCGTGTAATTAACGAAGATGCTAACGTGTGACACTTTTTCGCATTTTCATGATCAGAGACGTTGTTTTATTTTATTAATATTTTGTTTGTCGTGCAATTTATCATTAACTAGCGGCTCGCCCCGGCTTCGCACGAGTATTATACATATAAACCTTCCTCATGAATCACTATATCTATTTAAAAAAACCGTATCAAAATCCGTTACGTAGTTTTAAAGATCTAAGCATACATAGGAACAGACAGACAGCGGGAAGCGACTCGGTTTTGTACTATGTAGTGACATAGACACCTAAAATCCTAAGATAACTATACTCCTTATTATGCTTATATTATCGTTAGTATATCTTATTTTTAGTATTTGTTGTTATAGCGGCCACAGTAAAACATAATCGGTAAAAAATTCAAGTGTCTAGCTATTAAGGTTCAAGAGATAGAGCCATTTTACAGACGGACGGACAGACAACGGAGTCTCTCAGTAATGGGGTTCCGTTGTCACACTTTGGGTATGGAACCCTAAAAAAATAACTTGACTATATGTAAGCAAGGTTGTCTGGAAGGAAATGCTTAGCGATAAGGCCGTCTTTTACGCATTTCCTAGTTCTTAAGAAAAAGGGTAAAGGGTATTGCATTGTAACATGAGATAAATTGATTACGAATATACCATACGGTTTCTCACGGTAGTGTGGTCACCGCGCCGCGCCTAACACTCACCCTTTCCGACATTAGTAAAATTAATTATATAATATGCGATAAATGGGTAGGTAACTCACGTGAAAAGTAAGCTGCTAACCAACATGTCTCGACCTCATCCAGAGGCCTTCACCAGGGCGAATATATCTTTATAATAAATATAAATAGCGAATATCTATTACATAACTAAATTAATTAATGTCTGCTAGCGAACAACTAACAATATTACAGCAATTTGGGAAGCCTTTCACAAAGTATTTTAAGCGATCTATTTCAAGTAATATTATTTCAAATAATCAAAAGTTTTAAGTATTAATATCGTGAAGCTTTATTTCAATAAAATGGGCACATAATATGAATAGCCTGAGAGTAAGTTAATTTAGCGAATCGGGACCATGAGTTAGGAGTTGAGAGTGAATATGTAATAACAGTAACATTCGGGTGAATTAGTGAGGCGGCCTTGTATCTAAGCATGTGTTTTCATGTTTGGCGGAAGCGAGCGCAGGCGCAGTTACTTAAGGTGGAGGTATAGGCAAACGACCTTGAAGTGGCGCCCTCACTTGAAATAAATTTTTAACTCGTAAATATGGAGATAATTTCCATATTGCTCTTCGTCATGCACTAGATAGCCCTTTAAATTATTTTATGAACTACCGTTGAAAGTATTTACATTAGTCCGTCTAGCTTTAAAACTTGCTTCCGCCAAAAGTGGCCACGGCAAGTTTTAAAGCTAGATGGATCACTAATAATAGTTTCAACGGCAGTTCATAAAATAATTTAAAGGGCTATCTAGTGCATGACGAAGAGCAATATGGAAATTATTACCATATTTACGAGTTAACAATTTATTTCACACTTCAAGGCCATTTGCCTATATCTTCGCCTTAAATATTCTAAATAAAAATTTAAATAATAATAAATGTATTTATTTGTGTGACCGTGTGGTTTTCGGCAAAGTCTGCGGTATGGTTCCCGGCAGTGGTAGGATCACTCCAAATCTTCCCGTGGGTGTCGTAGAAAGCGACTTAGGGAATACAAGCTAAACAAAGCATATAAACATCAATGAGACCTCTCAAACCAGTCTGACCAGCGTGGAGAGTATAGTTTTATAATCTACCATAATTGGCGTTAGTTACAATTTTTTTGTTGCGCGAGTACGCATTATTGACGCATTTGCAAGTTAAGTTACATTGGGCATGGTCTGCACTAGGATGGGTCACCACAGGTGGCATAATAAATTCTCGATTTCCTCCGTGTTTCGGAAGGCACGTTAAGCCGTTGGTCCCAGTTGTCACCATTGCATGGCAGTCGTCAAGCTATGTCAGATGCCTTTTTAGGCAGCTTGAAGAATCTGACACCAGTGTTGGCCACTTACACACACGAAAAACGAAATCACAAATTTCCAATACGAGTATTTAGTAGTGGACTTTCTATTTCTGAAATAAAGATAAATTCAACCACATCCGCCATTTCTACTATAACAAATCCAAACCCTGTGCGATTGCCTGGAGGTTCCTCTTACATGAATCTAATCTAAGTCATTGGTCGACATATTGTTAGCCTGATATATGGCGCCCCTACCTTTTAGAGCTATAGTTATAGCCCTATAATACATGGTAAAGTTTAAGGCAGTATTGAGCCAGTTATCCTTAATGAAACTGTTCGGTTTAGCCTAGCATTTACTATGAATTTTGTATGCATAGGAAATATTTGTTTTACACTTATTTTTCTCTTTATTTATTTCAATTCTTAAAAGTTAGGTTTTTATAAAATCTCGTTATAAAGTAAAATACAAATATAGTATCACAAGTAATTTTTTTTTTTTTGTAAGTCATTACAATTTATTTTCATTATTTTAAAGAATAACCAGAGTAGCAGAACCTGTGAGCAGCACAGATGGGCCTCACCCCAAATGATATGTAAGATTCTTTTTATTATTTTACCTGATGGTATTACACTAAGGAATCAATGTATACATAAATGACTTGCTCCAATGAGCAAGTCATTTATTTATCTTTACTTACAGCTAAGTTTAGTGACACTTCCTAAGCGCAAGTGCAGAAAAAGCGGCCACAAACTGCACTGCAGCATTTTCTCCAAATACGTCAACTTACAATAAACTGATAAAAAAATATTAAAAAATAAAATGTGAAATGAGAATACATTGAGCACAAACATCTACATACATTGCTTGACATATTCGTATTACAATTTTTGAGATATCAATAATGATTTAAACATTTTATTTAAAAAAAAATGCATAATACCGGCAAAAATTTTTTTTTTTAATATAGCTAATCGGGCTCTCGTTTACTTTAAAGATGAATTTCCAAAAGCCTTCTAATAAAGCATTGACTTTTGGAGAAGTGCTGCGATTGCATCGGTCCAATTAACACAGAATCGATAATGGCAAATCCCAGCTTCTGATTACTGCGTCAGCTGACCCTGGCTGACCTAGCTCGGGATTGCCACTAAATTGAATGTAGCAACTGGCAACACATTGTTTACAAAAGGGGATTTTCTGAGAGAGGTTAAAAATTGTTGTCTTTAAAGTTGGCACTTGTAACAGATGGTTGATGGCGAACTAAGGAGTTCTTAATCTTGATAGCTATAGCACAATCAACTCTTTTAGCTTTTTCCACAATTAAGAAATAAATATTGATTTTAATAGCATTGGTAATGCTATTAAAATCGGTCGGTTAAAATGGTCAGGACAATATCTAGATTTAAAATATGTGGAGTATGAATTCTCGTCTGCCAGCTGTTTTACTACGCTGAACGACAGACGCTCACCTTTTCCTTTATCTTTTTCATGTAGCTATGCCTCGGTCTTACTGGTCCTCTTCTCCCTTTTATCTTTCCTTCAGTGACAATCTTTTTAAAATCGTCGTATCGTATCAGATGACCTAACACCTATCTTCGTCTATTCTCTTTTATATCTAGGATGCACCATTTCTCTCCTACTATGAAATATGTGATAGAAATATTTCTTCACGAGTGGAATCCCAACTTCTTCATGTGGCACAAAAGTACCGGGAATGACAAACGTCCTGATTGTTAATTGTTTTTAACGTGCCTGGTAGTACCTCGTTTTTAAATTTATTTTTAAAAGAGTTCTCGTAGACGAAGATAAAAATAATTTATCAAAAACGATAAATAAAACGTAGTAACGTATAAGCGTAAACGCAGATAAATATTGTATCAAGTTTGATAAATTATTTTGATCTTCGTCTAGTTTTCGTAACAAAATTTTCGTTTTCTCAACCCAAAGTTAATGTCAATTCTAAGCGTGTAAACTTGGGCATGTACAAGCAGAATTTAGACTTAATGGGTTCTTAGAATTTGTCACAACTTATTACTTGTGACACGGTTTGACTCACGTATGCTAATATGATTCCCTCAACCATATATGATATATCGCAACAAAATGAGTAATACATTCTCAAGATGAAATATTACCAAATTCCCGTCAGAAACTTGCTATTTGACGTGGAAAAAAACATTAATTTCGACACATCGGTAAACTTGGCTCCCTCCAGTCGCAATATCCATCACGGAGACTATTTGCATTGAGGGTGATAAATTCGGGAAGAAATCTTATATGGACGCTATATTGACGCAGCCAGCCCTCATGTATCATATCTGATTCATTTGCTGACTTATTGCCCTATATTCGGATGTCTGAGACCAAATCGCTCAATTTGATCGACCTGAACAGAGCTGATGCGATAAATTGGAGTGCCTCGTACGCTGGCTTTCAATATTTTTGTTGAGAACCCTCAAAAATTTTATATTAAATGAAGGGTTGGGGATAGCGTGACGTTGTCAAATGTGGATCGTATTCAAGTGCTGCAGTTTAATTTGTACATTCATCATTATTCTCAAGATTTTATTTGTGTAGTAGGAAAGTCGATGTGGATTTAGAATTATGGTTTATCACTTTAACAATTCAGATGTAACGGCTGGAATATACCTGCCACCCCATAAGGCAAAGAAATCTAACTTTTTATGCATTGTCAATAACTTAGTGAAAACTTTGGCTGATGTTTCGGACTTTACATGAAAATCAGGCCTAAAGCCAAAATTCAAGAGAAAAAAAGCGCTGGGTGGTTTGACTAAGGTGCTTAACCCTGGCTCCACACTTCAATTTCGAATGTCGAAGTCGTTGAATTTTGTACAATCATCACATATTTTAATGTTGGCTGGGTGGTTTGACTAAGACACACTACAATTTTGAATTTCGAAGTCAAAAAAGAACGTTGAATTTTAAATAAGTTTGGAAAATCCAAAAGTGCACGCCTCATAGCGGTCACTCAATTTTCACAAAAAAAAACAGAACTTGAATATTGCATATTTATCGGTGTATTATGAACAAAATAAAAAAATTTCTTTTAAATCTTCGCGCCATTGCCCACACAGAAAAGAAAGGTACTGCGCATGTATTGTCAACGAACCTTATTTACATAGATATACCAACGATAGGTGGATTTCAGTTTATTGCTAATTATAATTAAACTACTTTTAATTAGACCGTGATTTTCGAAAGGACTTAGTTTTAGATAATACTTAAGCGTATGAAAAAAAGAAGGGTTCGATTTGTTAAGTTTTTCGGGCGTTATCGTGACCACGCCAGTTTCCATACATACAGACACACGGACGTCCACGAAATAATTTTCTTAAACACTTGTTTTATTATTTTAAAGAACAAAATATCCTTTAAAAATATCATGACTGTTGAAACTAGTATTTTTTCTTGACATTTGTGTGTAAATATTATTCTACAAGTACGATAAGAAATAAATACCGACATATTTAGTTTGAAAAATCACTTGATTTTTGTAAGGCGAGAGTAGAGCACTACCTCAACGCTCCGCTTATGAGGCGTGCAATACAATCACAAATTTTAATATTGGCTGGGTGGTTTTACTTAGATGCTTAACCCTGGCTCCACACTACAACTACAATTTCGAAGTAAAAAAGAACGTTGAATTTTAAATACAATCATCACATATTTTCATATTGCAAAATCTTCGTGAAATCAGACCGGAATATTTTTATTGCTGGCGCATCACACCCTATGAATATGCATGGCGTATAAAAATGTATGGTCGCGCCCGACACGTAAAACTGAAATGTCAGGATTGTTCATTACAGAGCAATGAAAATTCCACTGGCAATTGAAAAACTGCAATGAATTCACACAATATGTTCGGCGATATTTCATTGATGTTTTATCTGACTTTCATTCGCTTGCTATACGAACATTTATCTATGATGTATATGTATACTGTTATGTCTTTGTCTTTTACAAGGTTGTTCTTAGTCTTTAATTCAACCATTGTATGTATTTGTATATCAATCAAAAATTTAATTGGTACGATGTCAGGGTATGATTGGCAGGGTGTCCCAACACATGTATTTTTTTAACTTAAAAGGAGATCCTAGCCGATAATGTGTAACTAAACCCCAGTCAACCATAAGTATATATATACTATTTATTTATATTAAATATATATATTATTTATTTATATAGGACTAGCAGTTCACCCCGGCTTCGCCCGTGGTACATACATAGCCTATGTCACTCGGGGATAGTGTAGCTTTCCAACGGTGAAAGAATTTTTTAAATCGGCCCAGTACTTTTTGAGCCTATTCATTACAAACATACGAAAATAGGTACAAATCTTTCCTCTTTATAATATTAGTATAGATAGTATAGATAGATATATTTTCATGGTTAATGCCAATTCTTTGACCGAATATTAGGTACGTATAAAGAATGTGGACCATATTGCTTCAAAAATCGTCGAATAAGTTAACTTCATATTGAATATGTCCCCTTCGCCCAAATTGGCACATTGCATATCTGTATCTACTTTTTTTCAGTTTTTAAAGCTTAAACCTTCACAAAGTTTCATCAAGTTCAAAATACGGACAATTCAGTTATTCTCTACTTAAGTACTTACCTACTTGCTGATGGCTTGTGTCCTTAATCATAATTAGAATTATCGTAAATTTTTCATTTGCGATTTTTAGTCAAATAAGAGTCTAGCCTTATAAACTAACTACTCCATTACGAGTATCTCTATCAAATTGGTACATATTTTGTGCGACTTGTTTACACGACACCAATAAGCAGAGATGTCGATCGACTAACGTTGACGTAGTTTACCTTTGGAATATGATTTTAAAATGTAGTAGTGATAATTAAAGGTAAATTTGAAGCTCATTATTTCTATATCCATAACAGGATCAATTACTACGAGTTTAAATTAAATTTAAACAATAGCAATGTTTGCATACCTGCTTGCACGTTTATACAATGTACATATTTACACTTACTAACATTATTGATATCAGAATCTATGATATAATGTTATTAAATAATTCTTGGTAATAATTCATAATTTCTTCAGTTTCAGGTGAGTCTAGCCTCTTGGCGAGCTCCAAGGTATTCTTCATAAAATATAGGAATGATTGTTGTATCAATTGATTTGTCGAGTTATTTTCAGTTCTGATTGGCTGAAAATTTTACCGGTGCGTATTATATTATACATTTTTTGTTTTCTCAACATTATCTATGCAACCTCGAAAAGAAAAAACAAAACTTTCGAAATACGAGTAACTGAATAATATTGACTCCTATGTTAAAAATGTTTAATTATAACCATACCTCAGAACCATACAGTTTTTAATAGAACTATAGTCCAAACAAAATGGTCGCAGTAGTTCCATGGTAAAACACACATGGAACTACTGAGAGCAAACGAGTTAAATAAGTACTTACTTTTTTTAAATGTAACTTTGTCGAGGATATTGCGTAGATCATGTATTTAAAAAATCCAACCAGCCAGTACCAACAAATAAAAAAAACTAAAATTCTCAAAAAAATCATCGAAAATTGGTTTTTAAAATATTCTTTCTGTATAATTTGCTGTACCTTTTCTTTTTTTTTTAATTATCGCATTCACAGTCGAACTGTCCTTTAGTTTTTTTTTATTATTTTGTTTTATTTTTGCCTTAAGTGTTTCATTCATATATGTCTATATTCCTACTCTTTACTGTTAGTTATGTACCCAAGGGATTGTAAATCACTATAGTAGTAGAGTTTCACATATTCATAAAGTCGATCAATGTTCCAAATACTTCAAAATTGAAGATGTTTCCTCCAAAATTATTGTACATTTACAGGGTATATAAATATAATGACAATAACAAACGTCAAAATATAATATATAAATAATATCAAACCTGTTCTACTCCGTATTGATATGTCAAAATTCAACACTTGCTTGATATATATTTCGATAAGCAGAAGACAAGCTATTACGATTTTAGAAATATTTTTTTGTTTCTAAATCAGATATAATAATTTAGTTAAAAAAAACATGCAATGAAAAGACGTATTTACAACGAAAATTGATTAATATTATGAGCATGTTCAACTCTATAAAATATAGTGAATTATATGTAACCCTATATATAATACTCCGCTTTGTCTGTATGTGTTGTAGTCATTAGTTTTCTGTCATTGCTTGCTCTTTTATTTCGGCCCTTCTGCAATGCAGTTGTTTTGCATCTATGTGTACATGTAGATAACATATATAGCTCAATGTATACTGATAGTAGTACTTATATTTAGATGACTGTCGTAATTTTGATAATATAGTTCTTGGATAAAATAAAAGGAACCCAAGATGATATAAAACATACGACTTACACTATCATAAAGTCTAAAACCTCCCTTTTAAATATGAAATGTACACACAACATCCGACACGACTGCACGGCTGCAATCTAGCATCATATACATATCTCATTTCCCACATAATCTTCCACATTCCATTTCACACCTAACATCAAATAAAGAAATAATAAGTTAATCACGCGACAAAAGCGAAACGCTATGAAACTACTAAAAATTTCATAAGTTACGGAGCTTGCAGACCTCAGAATATTGATCGTGGTTCTTGCTCATTCATAGAAGCGACAAAGCGCGTTTTGCTTTGTATGTGTGGGTAGGCCACACACACACATAGATATTTCACACGACCTAATGGGGCTTTTGGTAGGCGTCAGCTGACGGAGTGAGGGGAAAGCACCGCGCATGCGCAGTGACAAGTCAGCTGCTACAGCGCTTCATTTCAAGAATCAACTACAAACTAACAACAATGCTTTTCGCTGCACGGTTGAAACCATTCAAAACAAACTACACGATTCATCTATTTTGAGGGTAATTAGACTTTTGTTACCGCAGGTACTCCATTGTACCGAGAAATGTCTGTTTTTATCAATATTACAATAGGTCTAATCTAAAGGGCTACCCACGAGGCCATTTCAATCGCGACATAATCGTGTGTGGGCCCTTAATGTTGTTATAGACTCATTTTGTTACAAATCGTACAATAGAGTTATATCAAAGCTTATAAACATTATAATGCGTATAAAAGATAAAATATCGGAATAAATAGCCTAATTCCACACGAGTTAAGAGCTATCAGCCCACACATTGGACGACTCTAAAGTAATTCACTTTTAGTATGGTTCATAAGTGCCTATTTTAGGTTTATCGTCAATACAATCTCAGATAGAGTATCTAAAGCTTAACTAAATTACATGCCAGATGAAAAATATTTAATTATAGCAAATAGGTGACTATACGAGTAGTTTCAAAGTATATTTGTAGAAGACGTTTATCTTTACAATGTCATAAATTGAAATTTTATTTATAAACAAAAAATAAAAAACATTTACATTGTGTACCGTGATTTATTTATTTAAAAAGATTATATTTTACAAATAAACACCTGACTTCAATCGAAATATTTTATAAGGTTTTTAGGCATTCAAGATGCAGTACTAACGTACTCAAATTAAATAATAAAATAAGAAATGGTGAAAAAATTCCAAGCAATCCGAGTGAGTTATAGGATTATCAAATGGTGGCGAGATTCGGCGTGTGGGGTTAAACACGTGATGCTCAGTTGGTTAGAGCATGGTCGTATTCAATCGAAATGTTGTAGGACGTTGAAGAGTTTCTTCCGTATCACTTCATTATATCTATACCAAATATAATATAAAACCAACTAGAAAGTAAAGCTAATAATCAAAATCGGTTCATAATAGGCAAAGATATTTTATTTATTTATTAAATCTTTATTGACCACAATGGTACAAAAGGTGGACTTAATGCTAATGCATTCTCTACCAGTCAGCCTTTAGGAAAATCAGAAAAATTTTAATTAGCAATAGGCGCTTAAAGATAAGTATGTATTTTTACACACACTATACACATATTTACATATACAATATCAAGATATCGCGTAACATACAAGTGAAGTCTGTTAAAAAACACAAAGCTTCAATTGCTTTGTGCTGATTTACAATCCAAAAACCAATTGGGGGAATTCTGATATTCATCGAAACGCTTCTAAAACATTTAAACTGGCAACGGGCGCGAAGGATTAAAAATTAAATATTAACCGAGGTTAAGGTTCGTATACAGTGAAAACATTAATGGACGGCTAGTTACTTATTCACAAAGGAGAATTTTCGACGCTATAATGCCATGCGTTGCATTTGTTATGCATGGCCGCCCTTCCTGCAGTTCCAGCATTAGACTTGCAGATGCCAGCCTTCTGAAATATGGTGACGGTGACGACGTATTTGTTACTTTCAGGCCTGTAACTTTGTGGTGACAATGAATTATAAATACAGACACTTTATATTTTAAACTTATAATCGAGAAGCATACTTTGTGAAAAGTTGTTTCCAGTCTGGTTAGGATATTGCAGGCTTGAATCACCTGATTATCCGAAAAGAAAGATGATTCCGTGCTTCGGAAGGCACGTAAAGCTCTTATACTAAGATTGGTTCTGGTCTAGATACCCTTTGAGTTGCGGAGGTCAGATGGCAGTCGCACTGTGTAAAAACCAGTAACCTCGGCAAATCACCTAGGTTAGGTAGCGGACCCCGGGCTCTGAAGCGTAACCGCTGACGATGCAACCGGGAATACGCTTGGATAATGACGATGACTTTATATTTTAAACTTATAATTACGGAAAAAAATTGACCGCGCTTCATCGACATGAATATATAGACTCGGCGTCTTCCTACACGGCCATGTCCCAGATTCGATTATTCATTCATTCTTCATTCTCATAGACTAAACACGAGAGTAGTACAGAAAGGTCAATATATTTTTACCTACCTACGAGTACGTGGTTCAAATTAAATCCTACATATATTTTAACAAACGCGAATGTTGGTAAGTATGGCTGGATGTACGGATGGGTGTATGGATGGTTGTATGGTTATATAGATTTTTAGATTGTAGACCCACGACTAGCTTTTACGATCTTCACGGAAGGGGAGGCGGCTACATTCTTAATGTGTTTTTTCTTTGTTTTTTTTTCTTATCATATTTATAAAGGTAAAAGTTAAACTGCACATATCTGTTTCATTGGTAACCTTTTATTATTCTTACTTAAATTCTTTACATAATGTTTTGCACTAGAAGAAAGTGATTTCTTGTACTTGTATACCTATTAGTTTTTTTTCTTTGTTAGCTATCTATGTATTTAATGTATTATATAATCATACACGTATGCTGCGCAATTGGGCGCCAAAAATCCGCCATTATGCTTTCCAAAAATTTTAATATAGCCTATGACTACTACTGGTATTTATTCTGTGCTATGACACTCAAGTCATTAAGATGAATCTAACCACATATAATTTATCAAAATCTATTTAGCCGTGTAGTAGTTACGAGGAAACAGAATTATAGGGACAAACATAATAAAACATCAAAAATGTGTAAGCAGCCATCTTGGATCCAAAATCTGATAGTAGTTTCAAGTTGCGCGGGGCACCTCAAAGGGCTCAGAAATTTTGTAGGTTTTTGTAACAGAATGTGGGGTACAGCCCCCACATACAAAACTTTTGAGCCCTCCCTCGGAGGTTCTAGTGAGACGTTACGAGATGTGACTTAATTTTATAAAGGATTTATAGGATTTTAGGAAACTTTTGTAAAGCATTTATAGCATATGTAGATAAAAATTATAAATATAAACATTTTTAAACGTTTTACAAACATTAATAACTGAGTAGCAAACAAATAGTTTTTCGATGCATCCATGAAGAAAGTGAAATGTAGGCATATTTATGATGTCTACATTTCACTTCTGTTTTGTTAGTCTATGACGAATTATTCAATCGGTTGACAGATCATTCACTCACTTCATACATTATGGCAGCCGAAATTTGGCAGTCCGTATTTAATTTTCAATCAATGAAATCTAGTTACTTACCGATGGAAAGTTATTCCTTTATATTTTGCTTTATTCTTTGAATTACTATTGCAGTATCTCAACACACACCAAGGCATTTTTGACTAAGTTGACAGTGTTTTCTTTAATCAATCGTGGAGTGTATTATGCGCGTATTGCTAGCGAGTGACTAATGTGAGGTGAACAGTGATAGCCTATGATGAATAGAACACTACTGTTGTATGTGGCGTCTTCTCTAGTACGTAAGTACATAGATCTCGTTGCCGCGCTTGGACTATAACTACCATGGGCGCAGCCGCTTGCGGCAGACGCATCAGCCGCAATTCACAGAAGTCAATCTTCTATAAGTATATGATTTTCGTTTTTTATTTTTTTATTTTATAGAAGATATTTAAGATATATATATATATAAGATATTTTTGATATTTTTAATTCAGATTTCTCACGAGCTGATAGTTCAAAACGGCAATCCAAAATAACTGTGGTGCGCGTTTGTCTGTCTATCTATCTGTCTATTTATCCGCTTACACTGAGCGGATTTTCAAAGAACCTTTCTATCAGAAGGCTATGGATCGGGGCGTTGCCGGGGCGGACTGCTAATAATAACCAAACCTATCAACGCATATTTAATCAAAGGACAACATTTTCTCATACAAATACCAGAACACCCAAATCGCCAAACAATTACCAAAAAACGATGACTTCAAACAAATCGTTAAACACCCACTGTTATCAAAACCTGTCACAGCGTTAATGGTCCAAAAACGAATTCCCGCCCAAAATATAAATCACGGACCAAACAAAAGAGGCTGTAAATGAATACTTTCCCAATTAAATCAGGGCCTTTTTTAATTAAACCAATGCCTAAATGCCACGGCTCATGGGGCCCGATAGGATAATGTTTTTGCTCTCACCTAATTTCGATTGACATTTTTACAGCGGTGTGAAGGGTAAAAATACATTATGTTCAAGGTCGATAATGCTACTCAGAGGGGAGTTCGGTTTGTAGTTTAGCCTGCTTCGATTTAATCATATCTGCATAGAAGTTACGTTACCACCAAGTGGGATTCCAAAGTGTCTTCAGAGTGCGACTGTCGAGCTATTGACCAAACCTTACAACATATAGCTGAAGAATATCCGCTATATGCTCTGGATGCCTTAGCGAACTCCAGACGTAAACTGGCTAAAAACCTACCATTAAGTATTTAGGGTACATGTAGTAACTAAGCCATACGACATGATGAGTTACGTTAAAAAGAAACTGTCGATTTTTTTTGCCTAAATTATTCTTTGACCAGTTCTTGAGTTTAGGGTAAATTTTGTGAGACGGTTATCTTCTTTACATTGCCAAATTGTCTTTGTCTAAGCGCAATCCCGGTTGCATCCTCAGCTGTGCTGCTTCGGAGCCTGGGGTGCGCTTCCTCTCTTTTTCTTCTCCAAATATAATATGCAAGGCAATGGTCACCCAAGGATGCCAAAGACCTTGTAAAATGGAGAAGAAATAGCCGGGACAGTTAAAATGATTTGGCTACAGTTTTACGACCGGCCGCCTGCCTGACGTCAACCCTCTTTGGGAATGTATTCGTGCGAAAAGTTTTACAACCGGCCGCCGCCCGACGTTAACCCTCCTTGGGTATGCAATTGTAGCACGAGATGTTTGTGCTTAGTCCTTTAGTTACCTCTTACGACATCCACAGGAAGAGATGGAGTGGTCCTATTCTAACCCGGAACCACACGGGTAGTGCCAAAGTACTATGCCAAATTGCAATCTTGGTAAAAAAGCACTCTCGTAATGACACTATCCGAACTTATTAATTACACAATAAATACACAAATCCAAACGTTTTTTTTATATGTCTCTGGATTGTAGTTTCCAGATTAAAAATAACGAGAAAGTACGAGTAAATATTCAAAAGCAGTGTGCCATGATGCTCTAAGAAAATATTTGTAATATAAAATAATTTATGTCATTTGTGAACTTCAATTACGAATAATAAAATAAATATTCGTAATTTAAGTTTATCTTCGAAGCATGAACATTCTAATTTCAGTAAATGGATGCCCAAGAATAAAATATTTTCGTTTCACCCATACTTTAGCAGGTTTATTTGAGTTCCTTTTTGTCATCTTTTATAATTAAATAACTTAAAAACTGTCGTTTCTAAAAATATTTTCGCCTATGGTCCATGTTACCCAAAATCCTAACCCGTCACATGAAAAGGCTTCACACACCCGTGTCAAAAAATACAAACACAACATCAAAAAAATTCCAACGCAGCCATTTTTGGCGCGGAAGAGAATTTCAAACGAGTACCCTTGGTCCTGTCCACTCGAAATTAACGAACTCTTATGAAGATTTTGTCCGAATAGGGTGCAAATTTAATTGCTGTAGCTATATGTAATAGAAATATGGCCGTCGATTCAACAATTACATACTCGTAAATGAATGCAAATGGTAAAAATCTATACTAATATTATAAAGCGGAAGAGTTTGTTTGTTTGTTTGTTTAAACGCGCTAATCTCAGGAACTAATGGTCCGATTTGAAAAGTTATTTTTTTGTTGGGTAGTCCATTTATAGAGGAAGGCTTTAGGCTATACAACATTACGTTCCGACAACCACGCGAACGAAGTCGCGGGCACAGCTAGTGCTTTTTAAGATTTAAAATACGAGTATACAGCATCTATCTAACAGAATGCTGATACTATTTTAAGGGTGAATTCAGTCCATCATACTGAAAAATTTTCCCCAAGGAATATCCGCTACCGCTATATAATATACCCATATATCGAAATATGAAAAATATTTTTTGGCTTCCTATACAAGTTGACAGATCAGCTGATCCGAGTTTGTATGGAAAGCAAATAAAATTTTTCTGTGTTCCTAGAGCTGGTTCAAACTACAAAACTGAACTTCGACAATGCGACACGACTTAATCTCGACAATAGTTTAGCTCGAAATATCTCACGTCCGATATTACTGTACTGCGACAAAGCGTTTCTTAGACATGACTTAACTAGGAGACAATTAGAGTGCGACGACATACTTCTTTGACAACAATTCTTAGAAATGAGTCAATTTCAAAGTGGGACTGTTTCGTAGAAGGCGACTTAAGAAACACAAGCTAAAACATCAATGAGACCTCTCCAAGCCGTCTAGCCAGCGTGGAGAGTAATGGCCGAATCCTCTGGCTGCTCTGGCCAAGCATGTATCTGGTAGGTAGTACAGAGAGGGTCGTGCTCCTGCAGTGGATACTAAAAAGGAACTGTTAATGATGATGACTACTCAAACAAAAAAAAATTAAAGCTTTTTTGCAAGTTTCGCTATAGACATTGAGTGACCAATTATATTATCTTAAACAAAACTTGACCATGACTTAGTTCAATCGACTTAGTTGTTCACGCATTAGGTGTGAGCTCCCCGAGATCCCAACTGCAATTAAGCAAAGATTAAACGTAGTTTAGAAGTAATTTCGTATTACTGTCCGTACAAATTTTCTCAGTACAAAGCTCATAGGGTTACCATCTGTCTGAGATATCTGGTATTTTTTCTAATGTAAAAAACACCTCTTACAAGAGACGATTAGTAAAACGGGTTTACCTGGTCATTTTTTGAAACTTTGGTTCGGATCAACTTATTGCCAATTTCTATGAATTCTATTCATGGCCGACTCGATCGATTTCCAAGTATCAGGTCCGTATGCGTTTGTACATCTCATCACACTCATCAGTTTAAATTAAAATCTTTATTAAGACAACACAAATTGTACTCATACACACCAAAAAAAAAAAGACAAAAAAATTACATTATTGTCACAAAAGGTAATAATTAGTATTTGCGAATAGTTTTTATATATGCAGCAAAGTAAGAGAGTGAATGGAAGATCCACCCAAAAGGTTGCCACTTGGATATCCGGAGTTTTAAAAGAACTTTTGTCCAGTTTTGGCAAAGCAAGTGCTAGCAACCCTAGTCCAGTCGTAAAATAGCCCGAAGCGTCCGTCTGCAATCTGGACACAACAAGCGGACATGGTTGGACTATCGCACTAGACAGGGACGGGACATTGCTCCAAAATATAGAGAGTGACAGAAGTATTCAATGCATTTAACTTTTTAGGGGCATACAAATAAAATGCATAGTCTTGGGTAGTTCCATTGGTATCAGACTAATACTTGAAGTAAAAGTTGAATTTCCTTTTGGTACGAGTGTTTTCATTGCAAGTATAGATTCCCAAGTTGAGATTCCGTGAGCAAATGAACCATCTGGAGAATCGTGTTATCGTAAATAATCAGGTACTTACATTTCATTAAAATTTTATACTAATTTCCCCCTTTGCAAGTCCTTGGGTGAAATAGGGGTTGGCAGTTCGTATGAAACTTCGTATTTTTTAAAGTGAGATACATGAAATTTTTGAATTAGTGGTTAGTAAAAATAATAATCCACTAATTGGATTTTAATAAATTTCAACCCAGTTTAAAAAAAAACAATCTAAGTTGTGTAGTCTACGCGGGCAAAGCCGCGGGCTTATGCTAGTTATTACATGCGGACTGGGTCCGCAAAATTGTATTTTATTTAGTCCGTCAGTTAGATTTTCTTGTTGTAATTGTTATTGTTTGTGTTGTCTCCTATCATTGTCTTTATATTTATTGTGTTGTATTGTATTTTTCAGGGAAAATGAATTATATTCTATTCTATTCTATTATCCAAAAATAATGGATATCTTTTGGCTTATCAAAGTAGTATAAATTCACAAAGAAGATTCGGAGTGGGGGTGATTGACGTCACCGTTAATCGTGACGTCTTGCGGAATTTTAAGGCGCTGTATGTTTGTAAAGGTTTGCTAATCATAAAAAATGTTTTTGGTCCATCTCCATATTGCACTGATATTCTGAGAATGCGACATCCGTAAATATAATTACCATGCATTTTGTTAAGTGCCGCATCTGTAACTGTTTATAACTTGTTGCTTTAGCGTCGGACTACACGTAGCGGCGGAGTGCAACCCTTGTAGACTGGTGGACAGCACCACTAAACTCTGTCGAAAACTGCCAAATTGAGTGTTTAAGTGGCAGGACATACGTATCTCAATCTGTACATATAGTGCATTGTAATTGTCTAATATGGCTAAAATTATGAGAAATGTCTATAGAGCCAGTGCTACATTATGGGAAATGTATAAAGCCAGTGCTAAATTAAAAATAAATCGAAATAGACGAATAGAGACAGGGAGATGTCATATCCCCAAAACTGTTCACCGCTGCTCTGGAAGATGCCTTTAACCTTCTAGAATGGAAAGGACTGGGCATTAACATCAATGGCGAGTATATCACTTACCTTCGATTTGCCGACGATATCGTTGTCATGGCAGAATCGATGGAGGACTAAAGTACGATGCTTGAAGACCTAAATCGAGTTTCCCAACAGGTCGGCCTGAAAATGAACATTGACAAGACGAAGGTCATGTCGAATATGCACGTAACGCCTTTACCTGTTTCTGTTGGGAGCTCCACCCTCGAAGTTGTAGACCAGTATATCTACCTGGGTCAATTGATCCAGGCAGGAAGTTCCAGCTTCGAGGAAGAGGTCTTTCGACGAATCCGACTCGGCTGGGCAGCGTTCGGGAAGTTACGCAGTGTCTTCTCGTCCAAAATACCCCAGTGCCTCAAGACGAAAGTGCTTAATCAATGTGTGTTACCAGTGATGACTTATGGCTCTGAAACGTGGTCCCTTACTATGGGTCTCATAAGAATGCTCAAGGTCGCTCAGCGGGCTATGGAGAGGGCTATTCTAGGTGTTTCTTTACGTGATCGAATCAGATATGAGGAGATTCGTAGAAGAACTAAGGTCACAGACATAGCCCAGCGGATTAGCTCATTGAAGTGGCAGTGGGCGGGGCACATAGCGTGAAGAACTGATGGCCGATGGGGCAGAAAGGTTATCGAATGGCGACCACGTACCGGCAAGCGCAGCGTAGGACACCCACCTGCTAGGTGGTCAGACGACCTGAGCAAGGTTGCAGGAAAACGCTGGATGCAAGCCGCTTCCGATCGGTCGTTTTGGAAATCCTTGGGGGAGGCCTATGTCCAGCAGTGGACTTCCTGTGGCTGATATGATGATGAGACGAATACATTTAGTTGTAAATTACACCATAGCAGGGTAAATATTCATGTAATTATATAGGGGACAAATTACACTATAGGGACGAAATTGCATGCAAACTTGTATTTTATATTATGTAACATATGTTGAGAAATAAATGAAATGTGAAATTATATAACTAGTAGAAGAAAGATGGACAAATTACATTAAATAATAAAAAAGATGGACCCCAAATCACTGCGCTCCTAGGGTAAAGTGCCCAAGAAGCTGGCGGTATTACCGCGTTGAAGACCAGGCTCAACCTTTGGCCAAAATTTGTTTAAATACAATAGCTCTCTCATATTTAGAAGCCACATTCTTATAGAAGACTTCGTATGGACAAAACGCACACATTGATAGTGTTGGTAGAGATAATGCTGTGGTTCCATTTCACTAACTGGAAGTCGAACTAGTCTAGTTTCCTCACGACCTTTTCTCTCATCGAGAACAAATTCTGGTTGATCAAAATTACACTTCAATTGGGAGCAATGTATCATCGGATGTGTTGGATGGTGCAGACATTAATCCGACGAATATTTTGTACGAATGTATAAAGTTACGTAAAAAATATTCAACTTAAATTAAATAATGAAATAAGAAATGGTGAAAACATTCCACGTGAGCAGGACTTGAACCCGCGACCTTGGTCTACCTTGGTAGACCAAGGTTGCGAGTTTAATTTGAGTACGTTAGTACTGGATCTTGAATGCCTAAAAGCCTATAAAAAATTGTATGGTTTTCCTACACTTTAATTGATTTTCGACTTCAATGTAACATGGGTTAAATCAGATACCTCACTTGTAATAGTGGGTATTAGTGTTAGGTGACGCAAGCCTAGTGCGTTATAGGAATATCAAATGGTGGCGAGATTCGGCGTGTGAGGTTGAACACGTGATCGCTCAGTTGGTTAGAGCTTGGTCGTATTGAGACCAAGGTCGCGGGTTCAAGTCCTGCTCTCGTGGAATTTTTTCATTATTTAATTTGAGCACGTTAGTACTGCTTCTTAAATGCCTAAAAACCATATAAAAAATATTCAACTTGATTATGAAAGAATCTATGTACGTAACGTACAGTGAATCAATAAATTGCCTATTGACAATATTCAAGTCCCATCACGTCAGTTTAAATAATTGGTTCAATAACTGCGTAAACAATACGTAAACAGCATCCAATATTCATCTATTGTTATTCAAATATGATATTGGGTAACAAGCCGCACCGCGATGTCGGGATATACCGTAAGATTACGGGGATTTGGGAACGCTGGCGAATGTGGAAAAATAGGGGAAACGAGAAAAATGATACAGATTCAGATTAAGCTTCAGGGTGATGTAAAGATAGTAATTATACTAGCTTTTCGGGCGCTGCGCGGGCTGCAAGCAGCCCGCGGTTTTTCGGGCAGCTGAAGTTGGTTAGAATCTTATTTCCAGTTGAGAGAATAGGTCTAAAGTCGTAGAAAAGGCTAAAGTCAGTATAAAAAAAATGAAAACGATGGCGCCATCTTGGAATCAAATTTTGTTTGCAGTTTTGAGTTCCGCGGGGTGCTTTACCCCAGCATACAAAATTTCAAACCCCTTCGATGTTCCAGTAGGACGTTTTGAACGAATCAGGTTAAAATCAGAGTTTCACTATTCCATGATTTTTATTGCTATAGGTTTGCCCTAACCTAGTAAAATGGATAGAACTTTTCTAGCACTCGCCGGCCGCTACCGCGGCACGCTCGCTACGCTCGCTCGGCCCGTGCGTGTGTTGGTCGCAGTTCTAACCTAACCTAACCTATAGGTTTGTGCTAACCCAATAAAATGAATAGAACATTCCTAGCACTCGCCGGCCGCTGCCGCGGAATGCTCGATTCGCTCGCTCGCCATTGCCACTTCGTAGGCATTCTACATTCTATATAATTTCTTTAGATAGAATTGTTCAACAACTTCTCTAGCTGCATGGATGAATACAAGTCGATCATTCCATCCCGCGTATTACCGTTCGCTGTTTCACAAAACCGAGCTGTAATGCCAAACAACTAGAGGTTTCGTGAATTAGCGGATTATACCATCCAACTACGACATACATATATATATATAATGGGTACCATATAATTTAGAATTTAAGCCAAATTGTTACTTTTCCCCGACTATGCTCTAAACCCTTTCGTACATGAAAATATTTTCAAGCAAATGTTCTACAGATACAGATAAAGTCTTTATCTCGAACAGGGCAGATAGAGCCCAGGGTCATAAGACCCAAATTTTTGCCGTATTACTTTTGATATGATTCCTTGACATTTTGATTTTATGGAAATAATATTATATTCACATTACTTTTATCAGCAACAAAATTTGTTTTTATCAGCATCACCTGTAGTATTCGACAGAGTTGGTATCGAATGATCGCGAACACAGTCTACGGCAACTGGGACCGCGGCACGAGTTAATTGCGGTCCCAGTTGCCGGTAACCTCGAAACTCGGCTAAAATGCTTATTGTCTAAATCGCATGTCGTCATAATAGGAATTGGTCTTAAGATTAGTCGAATTCTTCCGATTTGACTGAAATTCAGTATGCAAGGGTTTTTTGGACGGCGGAATCCACATATGTAATTAATTCGTTCATAACGTCCTACTGGAACATCGAAGGGGTCTGGAATTTTATATGCTGGGGTAAAACACCTCGCGGAACTCAAAACTGCAAACAAATTTTGATTCCAAGTTGGCCGCCCACACATTTTTTAATGCTTCATGTACTGACTTGACTTTTTACCCATTTTCTCAACTGGACATAGATCCCAACCAACTCCAACAGCTGCACGAAAAACCGCGAGCTGCTTGCAGCCCGCGCAACGCCCGAAAAGCTAGTCAATTATTAAAGCATTTGCCGAAAAAAAAAACCTATATATCTATCGCCGAATGAGTTAGAGCTAAGACGACAATAGCCGAATAAGATTGATACCTACCCTAAATGGGTGATTCATCATACGATCGCTGGCACTAGAATAACCAAACAACGCCCTCTTCATTAATAATTCCGCGACTTCGCCTTTTCATTCACTTTTTATCGGCCGATAGTTTGCTTCTCTGTTTCTATACCAACGTGACTGTACGTACATACGTGAAAGTAAACAAGTAATTATTCAAAAACATATTGTTAACAACAAGCTGATATCTAAAACAATGAACTAAAATGTTTAAAGACGTATCAATATAATTTATAATTGAACACAAACTCGGAGTTATGTTGTTTTATCACAGAGATGTTTATCCCTGTTTACAATAAGTTTAGAATAGCCCAACGTTTTTTTCGGTTTATAGTTTACTAGTTTAGTGCATAGTATGCGGCTACACTTACTTATGTATTCATCATAATGAATTCCACAAAAAATTACTATTGAGGTCATGCGAACGCCTTTCAGACATCCTGTAGGTACACCACGAAATTCATTAATAACTTAGGTATAACAACAACAAACAACAACAGAGCGCTATTGTGAAATATAAAAATATATAATAACCACATTTTTTTTCATAATTAACACTGTAAAAAGAATTACTTGGTACAAAAAGTTCATTCAATAATTTAATTAAACTTTTATATTACTTTCTGTACAGACCTGAACTAACAGGGCATTTATCCTTTCTTATAAAGCATGTAATTATAGCCAGACTTTTTTACAAGAACAAAAAGTAGTTAAACAAATCTCAGCTCTTCATTATACTTATCAACAGTTTAAACAGAAAAAGTTACAATCACGTTTTAATCTGTACATTATTTCAATTACAAGAAAGAAAGAAGACTTAATTTCTGCAGAACTTAGTTATTTAAGACTTGGGCTGAGAAAACTGTATAGGTACTTGAATTTCCAAGAGTTAAGTAAAGCAATCCAATTGTCTTAAAGTAGGGACTGAAATCTTCATCTTAAATAGCATAGGCTTAAATGGGAATTTCTTTTCAAAAATATTGAAGATATGAAAAGTGGGCTTGTAACTGAAACTTGTTTTTCAGAAATAGTAATGTAGGTTGGAAAATAGACCGCCATTTCGCAACACTGATTACTCAAACAGAACTTCTCTATTTTTGCAATAGCGAACCGCAATCTGCGACTAACTCGATAAAAGAGATTTTTATCCTCTTGATTCTTGTGATTTACAGAATTAATAAATGTTTAATCAGTATATTGGGCAGCGTTCTTACATTTGTTAGCTCAAATACAGTAAGACGGACAAACTCGAATGCTAATGGTAGGCCACAAGATTTTCAGTATGGAAACAAATAAATAAATAAGTACAATATATGGGGACAAATTACACTGATTAAACTAGCCCCAAAATAAGTTTAAACTTGTATTATGGGATACCAACTCAAAGATACAATATTTTATAATAAATACGTATATAGATAAACACCCAAGGCCCAGGACAATTTGAGAAAGGCCATTTTCCAACTTGCCTTATTTGGGGAACGAATCCAGAACCTCCAGAGTGGCGGAGGTCGTACAATGAGATTATTATAATTCGTATTAGAACGCTGATCCTTTAGGTGATTGCCGTACTTTATTATTTTATTGACTGTAGAGTCACTAATATCCAATTTAATTAAATTGCCTCTTTTATACTACATCATCTTTACAAATTACACAATGCATATGAAACTGAATCCATTCCATTCCTTTTACCAGCTTTTACAATCTGCGTAAAAGGAGAAGCAGCGGGTACATTCGAAGTTTTTTCTTTTCTGCTAGGCCAGCGCAGAAGGAAATTCAGACTAAATTAAATCATGTTAGGGGAAACTTCGAAATCCGTCCTGTGTTAGAGATAAAGACGTTATGGTAGTGTACCGTCAACATCACAGGGACAAGAGGAGTATACTTAGACTGACGTATAAAAAGCTAAGTACAGTTGATGCGAACGCATTAGGCTGCGTGCAGACGGCGGGCTGCGTCGCCCGCGGCCCTGTTTGTAATCAACGGCGCTTTGTGGAGAAATGCGGATCACAGATACGTGCGAAGGTCTAAGGGTGGGAAGCTCCGTTTCACCAATAGTACTTGAACTCGTCACTAAAAATACATAGATACACCGCCAATGAAGTTGAGAGAGTCTAGGTTCTCTTCTTCGTCTAAGCGCATTCCCGGTTGCATCCTCAGCTGTGTGGCTTCGGAGCACGGGATGCGCTTTCCCGCTTTTTCTTCTCCAAATATAAAATGCATGTCAATGGTCACCCAAGGATGCCAAAGACCTTGCAAAATGGAGAAGAAATAGCCGGAACAGTTTAAATGATTTGGCTATAGTTTCACGACCGGCCGCCTGCCTGACGTCAACCCTCCTTGGGAATGCAATTATACGAGCACGAGATATTTGCGCTTAGTCCTTTAGTCGCCTCTTACGACATCCGCAAGAAGAGATGGAGTAGTCTTATTCTCACCCGGAACCACACGGGTGGTGTGTGATTCTAAAATATTTTATACAAATAGGAATTTATTTGATAACATTTAAATAAAATCCACACGTACATGCGCGAGCCGGATGCATGGGGTTTGAAACGGCCGATTTATGGCACGGAACCCGCTTCCGACGCACGTATCGATTTCACATTCGTTTTTAGTGCGTATTCATATTTTAATGGTACCCAATTGCTACTTTTCAGATGGAAGGGCTTAGTTTTCAACCGACCTCAAAAAAGGAGGTCAATTTGGTAGAATTTTTTTTATGTTTGTTATCTCAGAACTCCTTCGTGTATAATACGATTTAAAAAATACTTCTAGATTGTTTCCATTGAAATTTTATCATCGGTACAGTAATTTGGATTAAAACTGAAAAATATGTCATTTGTTAAAAGTTGTTGCGTAATTTGACTGTCACTGGTATTGAAGTCAGCTTTTTTGTTTCGAAAAGTTATTTCAATCGACGAACGCACGAAACATCTGTATGGAGGCGATTCTTTTTGTTTATCAACCGGTAACGAAAAGTTCAAGCTGCGTAAAGGCATTTGATATAACTTGCCTCATAACTTGTGTTTAACCATCTACTCGTAAGTGCGACCACACCTGGGGCTGCTTAACTTACGAAAGCGCTGCGTACTCTAATCGAGCCACCGAGCTGTTCAGACTCGACTACGATTACCAAAATCAGTCAAAGGCCTTAGTTGAAGAATAAGATTAAAAGTAAAAAAGCTGCCAGCCCTATTTTTAGAGGACTCCCAGGTCAACGCCCTTTCATTTATAGTGTACAACCTTTCTAGAACCTATACATATGTCCGCCGTCGGTATTGTAAACAACTTTTGTCATTAATGACAAAAATCTTATACACCAGAGATAAGGACGTGGGTTCCCGACGTCTCAAACTTTGCCAGCGTTTGATAACGTTTTGGCAGAACGAAGATTGATTCCACAGGCCACGTCATCCATCACTCGCTCCGCAAACACGCCTCTTGGTAGACAATACCAATAAGTGTCAATGTATCTATAAATAGCGAATGTCTTCGCTTTATGAAACTTCGCGGACGTGTATTGAATACGGAATAGTTTTCTGTTTTGGGGAGCGCGTGGAAAATAAAGTTTTACAAATTTCGTGTGCTCGTTGTTTTATTTATTTTTGTATTCGAGACGTGCGAAGTAGTTTCTGGGATAAGGAAGAAACGTAGAATATGCCAGCTGCTTCATTTTTGTTTAAAAATCTTAGGATGAAATGAAATGAAATTTATTTATAATGATATGTTACAATATTGTGTTGCGCTGGTTCCCACAGTAGGTTTTCCTGTGGAAGGAAGGACGCTCCTTCGTAATAGACTGTTACATACGTTTCTCAATTTAATATAATGTTTCTTCGTTAATTATGTTATAATACGCGTAAAACGTAATAAGCGACTCTATTTTCATACTATTATATTTCAAAATGACCTCAGTGACTCAGTGGTAATGCTATGCTGCCTCTTAACTATAGGATTTAGGGTTCAATCTCCGACCAGGTTAAGATGGAAAAGAACTTTTATCAGATTCATGAGTTATTAAAACAGATAAACGTGTTGTTGGGGCTAGTTCAATATGTATGATTTGTTCTTATGTATTATTATACTTATTTTCACCAATTTGGCCACCAGTTTTGCTAAAGTCTGAATCCAAACCGTATATGATTTGAGAATTGAGACCTAAATCTGTTTACCCCGTATATGTATTAATATTAAGACAAAGAATTACAGTCTTTTTGGGGTTATTTTTACCCCTGAAAGACTATTTATTGTCACGCCAAAAAATAAAAGATCAAACTAATATAATCATATGTATCATACCTATCTTTACAATCGAAGCTAAAAAAACGTTAGAAACCCTATTCTAACTCAAAATATGAAGGTGTGATAAAAATGTGAAAATAAAAGTCCCGAATGTACAAATAAATATAACTTTCCTCTGTTTAGATCTACTCTCGAGATCTCCAAAGGACAAAGTCATTCCACTAAACTGACCCGAAAGACCCTTCACCGGACTCTATGAGGAGTTATTTATAATTCAGAAAAACATTCATGCAATTTTGTTGGACCTCTATCATGTTAAGTATTGGACAAGGGTTGAGGCGTTAGTTTGGGACTAATGGAAAGAACAAAAGCTTTTTCGATGTGACGTGAGCAAAGGCGTGCGAACAAAGTGTGCTCAAACATGTGTGATCTGTGCCCGTTTAGACTTTTAGCGAAGGGATAATGAAAATGTTTTATGACGAGGAATGTACCTACTTTTTACCCGACCACGGCGAAGCCTGAGAAGGGTTATGTGTTTCACTGCTATGTATGTGTGTTCTTCTTTAATAATATCCATGATACCTTGCATGAACAATTAGGATATCGTTGAAAGTCTTGGCTGTACGCGGGTTATAGGCTATTTGACATCACAGTAAATTCAACGTGGCGCCCTGTATAGGCCATAAAGTAATAAACTAAAAAAATAAATAAATCAAATCATACCGTGTTTGGTGTCAAATGAAAGGATTAATAAGCACATTTTGCAAAAATCGGTGGATTTTGTCAATAGGCGATGCAGCTAGCAACTCGTCACTGTTTTTTAGTCTTCACACCAGTACACCTATACAGGTGGACTAGTATTAGTCCACTGTGGGACTAGAGACCTCTCCCGATAAAGGGAGTATTTGCCCATAATCACCACGCTGAGTGGTATAATATAAGAATAATTCAGCACCGGCCGTGCTGCAGCGTTCCGTCGCTCTCTCTCGATCTAGCAAATTACTGTTCTGAGCGACAGAAAAGGATAGCAGTATAGGAAAGTGCTGTTCCGTGCTGATAGATGAGATCCAACCCTTAAAGTCTTCACACATAGGACGCTGCTGTCCGTTCTCTTTTAAATAAATCTCCCTTAGTCTTCTCTCATATCGTTAATTAAGTACAAAAGTTTTGATGTTATTTTTTTTATATGCTACCAGCATAGTACTTACTACTGTGGCGCAGCGACCCAAAGTGGATCTTGACCACTGACACGATCCTCTCCTATTCTTTCTACGTGTCCGAGCCAGCGAAGCCTAGCTGTTTTCTTTAATCGATGATATTTGGTTCGGACACTAGATCTTTTATCTCCTGGTTCCTTCTGATTCTCCAACTTCCATCTTCTCTTTGCGATAGTCCCAGAATCTTACGGAGGATATTCCTCTCCGCCACTAGCAGCTTGTTCTCTTACTTCAAGGTTAGAGTCCAAGCTTTACATCCGTACATCAAAATTGGTCTGATAACAGGTTTGTAGACTTGGTTTTATGTGCAATAGCTTGGATATTAGGACTTTGTGAAGAGCGGTTGTAAATCTGAAGGCGTTGTAGATCCGAATATTAATCTTCTCATTTCTTTGGTTGGTATCTGTCACGGTGCAGCCGTGTATTTGAAATTTCTACCTCTATAGACTGTCTGTTTCGCATTAAGGTCTTGTCTCTTTTGTCTTGTGTCTTTATATCTCTTTATGTGAAAGTACTCTGTCTTTTCGTGGCTTATCTTAAAACCAACCTTCTAGCATATTCTGTTAATGACTCTGACAATATTTAAACATACTAAACCTGCTAACGTATCTTTATATTCTCTCCATCCATCAGTTGTCTGGAAGAAATCGCTTTTAGCGATAAGACTGCCCATTGTACATTTTAATGTATTTTTTATTCCTATTGTATATGTTTTTTATTCTTGGTGTACAATAAAGTATTACTTACTTACTTACTTAAACCGAATTTTACACGTCTTAGAAGACATGGCGTTCTGAAAAATATTCCAAAAATCCAAACTGAATAGGATTTCAGAAATATTTCGAGCATCCCACGTATTACACCTTACAACCACATGAGCTGAAACATTTTAAAAATTTAATTTAATCTTCAAACGCCTCAAAATTCCTTTTTAAATTCATCTCTTAACACCGTCGTGCAAACTACGGGTCAAATTAACCCACAGAGCAGAACAAAGGCAAAGATATCCAGTGGTTCGGCGCTGGCGATTAATCTAGGATAAAGGAGTGTTTTAAGCGTAGAAAAGTATCCAGGTGAGCTTCTACAAATAGAAAATCGATCAGTAGCGATCGTGACCCGGAAACTAAAGCCAGCGATGGAGCTGCCTGCAAGTACAACTGCAATCACACTGTAGCGCAACGGTAAATAGTTTATTTGGCCTTTTTAGTAGTTTGTAACAGGATGTTGGTAGAAATTCTTGTTGTAGCACGTGTTGAATCTGTTTACTTAAATGTTTTTGTTTAAACGTGTGCGTTACAGTAATAGGGATGATTACTGGGTCAGAAATGTATTATTCTAATTAGTCCATTAGTTAGATTATCCAAAAATAATGTACCCATATTTTTCAGTTTATCAAAAAAGTAAAAATTCACAAAGATACAGAGTATCAAAGTTCCAGAGTGGGGGCTTGTGACGTCACCGATGTGTAAAAATCGTACGAAACCGTGACGTCATGCGAATTTTAAATGCGTTGTATCTTCCTTATTTATTGTTTCTCAGAGAAAAGGAAAAATACGTTTACAATATTTTTTAATAATCTAACCGATGGGCCAAAAATATTTTCTTAGTCATCATGCGTATTCTAACCAGTAACAGTGGCTGCCAACGTCATACAAACTATTGAAGGGCACGTTAATAGCAAACTTGTAGACTAAACTTTAGTACCAACTACTCACATACATGGCAGCAGACAAATTACTAGCAAACCTGTAGTAGCTAACATAGGTTTAAAGTTTTACTAGGTTAGCAAGTATTAAAATTTTATAATATACCGTCACCGATTTTTGTATGAAAATTTTAAACTTCACAATTCTCTTAATCACTAAAATAGCTGTATTTTCCCTTTGAAAAGATATTCGTTCAGTGAATCGGTGTTTCACAAATTTGGCTTCAAATCCGCTCTTCACCTAGCTAATAAGTTTGAAACATATATAATCAAATCAAATAGTGATACAAATCCTATAAAATCTCACTCAACTCAACCCTGCAGGCATAGAACGTCAGTCGGATATGATACGGCGCGCGGGCGCGGGCGGCCGCCAAATGCTGCCTCATTTGGGTCAATGTGGCCGCGATCCTATCTTGTCGCGATTCCACTCCGCCATTTTGAGCTGTTGAAAGTGACGTAAAAACCGACACTTTTAATACTATTCGTATGTTACCTACTACCTTCTATTAGATAAATTTTCCAATACCCTTAAAAAGAAAAAAATATTATTTACTTATATCAAAATCAAAAGTTTAGCCGTGTGGTTCCCGGCAGAGTAGAATAGGACCACTCCAAGCCTTCCCGTGCATTTCGTAGAAGGCGACTTAGGAAACACAAGCTAAACAAAGCTTATGAACATCAATGACACCTCTCCAACCCGTCTGGCCAGCGTGGAAAGTGTAGTCCTCTGACTGCTCTGGCTAATATATGGCTTTGGTAGTAAAGAGAGGGTAGTTCTCCTGCAGTGGAGACAAAAAAAGACCTGATGATGATATCAACAGTTTATAGGTAGGTAGATAATTCCGGACTGGTGTGTTATTTTCAAAATCGGGAATCATGCAACAAATGACTTTCACGAGTGTTTCCAAACAGACGCATTTTTAAAATTGATCGTATGCGAAGGATTTGCTCGAGTGAACGCGATGGTGATTAATATGTGATCTGTGGCTTTCTCTATCATTGCTTGTGGTGAAAAGAATATTTATCACAATCTCCTACAGCTATAAGGCGGGCAACATACCTACTAGAGAATCTGAGACTTTCTTTTTTCGCCGCCTGTCTTGAGCACATGTCTGTCTCACATTTAAGAGCCAGTCTCTTGTCGATATCATACAATGATTTCGACAAGAAAAGAGACGCACACAATGACGTATAGGTTAATAAATAATAAAAGCTCTAACAGGTTAAGGTGAATACCAAGCAGAAGTGGCGTTAACTCGTAAATACGAGTATGGTGAACATTTCCATATTGCTAAATGTTAGGCACTTGATAGCCCTTTAAATTATATTAAGTAGGTAGTAGATTTTAAAAGAATATTAACTACTAATCCGTCAACACAAATTTTAACATCATCACACATTCGAACATGTCTCGGCATTCACTATTATGAGCAGAAATTAAATTACAAAAGTTCCTAATTGTTTCGGCTACTGCAAAACTCATTATACTCGTGGAACAACTAGTTATGCTGAGATAAGGTTTCAATATGTTAGGCTAAAACTGGGTAAACTGTAATATTAAGCCGTCAATGTAGGGTGTTCGTTTTTAACCCCCGACAAAAAGAGGGCTGTTATAAGTTTGACGCTAATGTCTGTCTGTTTGTTTATCTGTGGCGTCGTAGCGCTCGAACGTAGGGACCAATTTCGATGCAGTTTTTTTTACGTAAAAGCAAGTTCCCTTGCGGTAGTTGTTAGCTATGTTTGATGAAAAACGGTTTAGCCGTTTAAAAGTTATCGGGGATTAACCTTAAAAGTCAGGGCTTTCTCTAGCAAATATATAGATGGCGCTACGGATATCACTAGATGGCGTTTCTTGACAGTCGGGGTTTTTTTATTTTGCCCAGCAAATAAACTTGTTAATGTTCTTCCAGCATTTGTTTGTATATTTCACGTAATTTAAGTTCCCTGATAAAGGATTTTGCTTGGCTTGATATTCGTTACTTTTACTCGTATACACAACAAGTAGTAGCCAGACAATTTAAAAAAACCCCGACTTTCAAGCCTTCTCCCTCAAGAACTTTTGAAAGGTTGATGGAATGAAAGGAAGCTGCGGCATAGCCAAGAACCATCTTAACGGACAAGGCTTTTGATAAAAAAACCACATTGAAATTAGATCATCGTCTAAGAGCTACGATGCCACAAACAGACACACACAAAAACACACAGACACGTCAAAATTATAACACCCCTTTTTTAATAAGAAAAATCACACCATAAAGTTCAGTCCACTATTTACCTACAGTTCAAAGTTTACTCACCCTATTCAATAGAAATAATGCATGACGTCACACTACTACTACTACAAAAAATTAAGTAAAATAAACGGGCAAGTGCGAGCGGACTCGTACATGAAGGGTTCCGTACCACCGTACAATGTTTTAAAACACTGAAGAAACACGTTTCTTGTATGACGACCCCCTTTAATTATTATTAACTTTATCTTATTTTTAGTATTTGTTGTTATAGCGGCCACAGTAATACATAATCGGTGAAAATTTCAGGTGTCTAGCTATTACGGTTCAAGCGATAGAGCCCTGTGACAGGCGGACAGACAACTATGGCAACCTCGTCCGCATTGCGATTGATTGTTGGCCGGTTGAAAACTAACATGGATGCCTTCACTTAATTCATTCTCAGAAAAAAAACTTAATATAAAATCGTTGTTTGAAAATGATCGTTTATCTACATATTTCAGGAAAGGCTTTTGTTGTTACCGAAGCTTTTAAACGCTGAAACTTCTCCCATACTAAAATACGCCAATAAACATTCATTGTAGCGAATCGGAGCTCGCATCCATGTCACGTAAATAGAACAATTTTTATTACCATTCCCGCGCGTCGAAAAAATGGCCGTCGGGTATTTGATTGCTGAAGTGTGTCCATATTTTGTGCGCCGCAGTTATAGGCCATGACACTTACGATATTTTTGACATAATTCGGATATGAACTAAAAAAATATTTAATTAATATTATTAATTTCGCTCATCAGGTAGATTATTAAAAAAATATTGTAAACGTATATTTTCTTTTTTTGATAAGTATAAAATTACAAAGAACCAGCGCATTTAATGCGCAGCGTGTTTGTATGTTTGTGTTCATCACGTCTGTATGGTGTGTGTCCTGTACTGTCAAATGTTTATAAGTGGGATAATTCACATAATGTTTCAATGTCGTCGTAACTTAGGGATTAGATATATGCAGTTAGATATTTTTTAGAAGTATATTTTGTAAGAGGATAAAAATAAGCTAAAAGAAAAAAGTTAAGAACATTTCTGGTACCCACTTGGACTATATCTGAAGTATGTCCATATTTTTTGCGCCGCCATTTTATGTTTTGCAACGCCATCTGTCGGCCGTACGAATAAGTCGTGCACAGATGTCGCCAAAACTAATAAATGAGAGCAGAGCCTTCCTACGGGAAATTAAAAATAGTTTCTCACAAATCAACGTAGGTACTTGTGGGCAAGTTGGCGATATCGAGTGAACTTTGAAAGGCTTTCACGCTGTAGTGCCATGATTAATATTCAGATACGAATGTACTTTGCTATCTATTGATCTTCGCCTTTTGTTCGACTTTGAATGCTAAATGAAAAGTAGTGGTGCGAGAGTCCTAAGTAAGCAATAGATAATAGTATTGCAATGGCTATTGTGGAAGAATTAATTCAATTTTAAATTCATTTATTGTAACTTTATTACGGGAGTGAATATTATTAAATCTTGTCTGTCTGTTTACATTTAAGATGATACTTGGAGTCCAGTGCTGCCCTCATTTAAAATAAATTTATTTGAAAGGAAACGGTGATATCACTTAAAATTTTGTTCTAGTAAACCCTAGATAACCCTTCAAACTATTTTATGAACTACTGTCTTCAGTTTAAAGTCAGAACGTTAAGCTTTATTTTACATTTTTGCCAAAAGTGGCCGTTTTCCGAACTCTCTTTGAAATCGGCAAACTCTTTGATATCTTTGATACTTTTGTCACAGATATACCGAGGTATACATAAATATTGTAACAACAAAGAGTTCTTTTTTTATAAAAAAATAAATACATTACTTCGTTTGGTAAATTTTAGGAAAATTTTAGGTCTGTAGATAATACTATAAGTAAAAAATATAATTAAGCAATCGCAAACATATTTATGTAGGAATCTCGTTTGCTAAGACAAGCAATAGAAATATGTAGGTACGTGCAAATAAATATTGGAAAAAGAACCCTAAAAAATTACTTAATACTTAAAAGGTACCACATTTTTGCGTACATTATTAAAAAGACGCCATTTAAGATCTTGAATCATTAAAAAAACTAAAAATCTTCGTTTATGAAGTTTCTCCATTGAATAAATACTCTTATTTCTCATCGGAAGGGCGATATCTCGGTCGACTCGATAACGAGTGTCGCCGCCCGTCGTCGCTGGCTTCCTTTGTCATTTACTTAAAAGATTTCAGTGTTGCCAACCTAGGGGTTACCGACTGCCGTCTTGACTTTTTTTGTAGAAGATATCACCGTGAATAGATACCAGATACCTTTTTGTTTTTACAAATTGTAGTAATAAAACTGATTTTTATTTACATTGCATAACTTAGGCGATTCCCCCACTGGCAACGCGCCCCGCCGCGGTACGAGGAATCTGCCGCATTTTTACGGAATCAGCCGCGTTTTTAGTGGGTTGGACTAGGCGTGTTTTCTAAACGGCGGACCCGGGCTTCGCAGCATTGCAGCTGTGGATGCAACTGGGAATACGCTGAGATAAGAGAGGTAAGGTCGGCCCCACGTGAAAATGAGATATCATTTTCTTTTTTTAAAAAAAAAAGAAAATTTTCATGCCTTTTTGAAGTTGTTGTCTCGAGAAAATCGAGGAAATTAGTTCGTTTATTTTTCTCCATCAACTGTTATTTACGTATTATCATAAGGACTATTTATCTGATAAAAATTCTTGGAAATACTTGATATTATTAGAATAGAATTGTTGCAAATGTTTTAAATGTACTTACAATATAAAATATAATGTATATATGATAAAAATTAGTGATAATCGGTTTTGCAATATAGCCCATTATTCTGGGTAGGGACCTATAATGAACTGGGTTTCTTTCGGTAAATCTTCTCAGCAGTGGTCGTTCCCAAACGCTAGTAATGGTGGCTGGTAGTTTGTAGCTTTTGCACTAAAAATAAAAAAAATAATGACCTTCAATAAGTAATATATTTATCCTAAATTGAGTAATTAGGGTTGCTTACCTTAAAAGTAAAAAAACGGAACCCTTACAGTCATCAGTCATCATTTGTCATCAAAATTAAAATTTAATGTTTTTAATTATTTTAAACTTACTTATATACTGTTGTTACTGATGATGACGAAACATGTCGGCCAGTAACTGATTTCTTGCGTGAGTGACCCACTTATATTAATTAGTAATTACTTACATACCAGAGGTTTGTACGGAACCCTCGGTGCGCGAGTCGGTCTTGCACTTGGCCGGTTTTTTTTTTTACTTTGACTTTGTTTACTCAAATGTTGTTTAACTAGGACGGCCACACTGCATAAACAATTGCTAGTTGTTTATCACTGCCAAAAGATTACATCTGTAAAGTTGCAGGTAAGCTCAAGAGTAATAGCGCTCTCATTATTTCCACCTGCCACCAATTTTAATTTCCTCAGACGCCTGCAACGGATTTATTTGTGTAGATAAATATTAGTTCTCACCCCTTGCTTTCCTAATTAATAGATGTGTGTTTAAGGGAAAGTGTAAAATTGTTGAATATTTGTATTAGAAATCTTCAACTTTTTTGTTGCGCTATGGAGAGGGCTATGCTATAGGTGTTTCTTTACGTGATCGAATCAGAAATAAGGAAAGAAGAGAAAAAAACTGGCATAGTAAAAGAACAAACAGACATAGCCCAGCGGATTACGTACATAGCGACGTAACGACATAACGACACATAGCGCGTAGAACCGATAGCTGATGGGGCAAACATGTTCTCAAATGGCGACCACGAACTGGCAAGCGAAGTTTAGGACAACCACAACGTGGTCAGATGACCTGAGCAAGGTCACTGGAAAGCGCTGGATGTAGGCTGCTCTGGGTCGGTCGTTTTGGAAATCCTTGGGAGAGGCCTATCTCCAGCAGTGGAATAACTTCCACTGATGATGGCGGCTAAAATGATGACGAACTTTTTTGTTCCTTTACATGAAAATTAAAGCAATTGCATCAAACCTCTCGGTCTCTCTGTCGCTGGTGACAAGAGGACTGGCGGTCGTTTCGTAATTTTTAACCGACTTCAAAAAAGGAGGAGGTTAATTCGCCTGTTTTTTTTATGTATGTATGTTACGCGATATCTTAGCCAATTGTGAACTGATTTTGATGATTCTTTTTTAATTTGAAAGCCTTTACTACCAAGTTGGTCCCATTTTAATTTGGTAAAGATATGAAGAACTTTGGAGATATGGAAAAAAAATTGAAGCGTTTTTTTTTCTGTTAAAAATTTAATTATTTATGAACATGTTATGTCATATCGAGGTTATATCAAGCACAACAGAATTAGGCAGAAGAACAAAAAGTTTCTTATTCCATCAACAAATATGTAACAGGCAGAAGTCGGTTTCCCTTTATGATACTGATAAACTAAAAAAGAAAATCAATCTTCAAAATACAAGGTCTTGAAACCCTAGACGCTGTCTGAAACCAAAATGGGTCTTCAGAAGCAGAAACCAAAAAACAATATCGATAAAACAATGAAAAATATATTCTGAGAAATTCGGAAGCTACAACGAGCGATTGTCATACGCAGAACTACGAATAAATTGCACGCGAATTTTTTAACTTGGAGCTTTTGCACATAATAAATCAGGATTTTAAAAATCGCCAGTTTATTTTTATGCATATTGCAATGCGGACATAAATCACGCTGTGTGCGATGTGATTTGTATGAAATGGCTTCTTTATCAATAATGGCTGGATTTATGAGTTTATAAAACGGAAATACTATTAATCAAGGCTTTTGTATAACTGTAACGGGGCTGTTCATATTCATATGATGTAATGATTGTCCCAATGTTTGGTTTGCGCAGTTTCGTGTACCTTAACTTTTGTATAGAAGCTTCCATACTTATCCTAATCCTATCCTAACTAATATTATAAATGCGAAAGTGAGTTTGTATATTTGTTTGTTTGTTACCTCTTCACGCTTTATCTACTGAACCAATCTTCTTGAAAATTCGCATAGACATAGTTAGGAGTACAGAAAAGGACAAAGGGTACCTTTCATCCCGGAAAAATGTGATGTTCCCGTGGGATACGCGAGCGAAGCCGCAGGCGAAAGCTAGTCTGATATAAATAACCGATCAAGTGCGAGTCGGACTTGTACATTAAGGGTGCCGTACCTCCGTACAATGTTTTAAAACGCTGAAAAAACACGTTTCGTGAATGACGACACCCTTTAATTTTTTACTTTATTTTTAGTATTTGTTGTTATAGCGGCCACAGTAATACATAATCGGTAAAAAATTCAAGTGTCTAGCTATTACTGTTCAAGAGATAGAGCCCTGTGACAGACGGACAGACAGCGGAGTTTCAGTAATAGGGCCCCGTAGGCACCCTTTGAGTACGGAACCCTAAAAAGGAGAATAAATCAGAAAAAACGATAAAAGGGAGGCGTTCACTCTAAAAGCGGCACGATATACGTACGTACATAGCGCAACGAAATGATGATAAATTCATTATGAATATTTTATACGGTTTACTACGGATTGCCGCTCCTAGCACTCGCCCTGATGATGATCATCGAAATCAACTAGTCGGGGCCTTTTTCAGCTACACCACGTGACTAAACCGTGTAAGATATATAAAATATCTACAATGCACACTACACACACACACACACACACACACACTAGAAAACGTTTAAAAGCTTATAAAAATGTAAGAGAAACACCTTTCGAACCTTTCTAAATTATCTCGTTCAAAGTTGATTTACAACATCAATGATAATAACGTAACATTGTTAGTGTCATGCAAAGTAATACCGGCGATGTGTGTTCACAAATTGCAATACTGTGCGTGTTTTTGAAAAATCACTGTTATTAAACTACTACAGTTTATTCCTCAAAAAAATTACATAAAAATCTTAAGGATTTTCTACAGATACCCACAATAGCCAAAACACGATTGAGCATTTTTGGATCGATAGAAAAAAATCACAAACATAACTCTAAATTTGCCTTTAAAACACGTATTAGTATTTTATACAATCACCTTTTTATATGAAAATTATACCAAAAAATTTAATATCTAAATATCTATCCGTTTTGGCTACAGAAAAAATAATAAAGATAATGCAAAAAAAATTATAAATAAAACACATTTTCGTATAAAAAGGTGATTGTATAAAATAGTAATACGTATTATACAGCCAAATTTAGGCAAATTTAGAGGTACGTTTGTGATTTTTTTCTATCAAGCCAAAAATGCTCAATCGTGTTTTGGCTAATGTGGATGTTTGAAGAAAATTCTTAAGATTTTTATGTAAATTTATTGAGGAATAAACTGTAAAAGTTTAATAACAGTGTTTTTTTAAAAACACGCACAGTTTTGCAAATTGTGAACCCACGTCACCTTAAGAGGGAGCTAAGCACGTAAGTTAGTGTAACTTACCAAGTCCTAATATTAAGTTCGGAAAAATATTCTACATTACTAGACATGTGTCAGAGGTGCTTACCTGGCGGTTTAGCAGACAGGAATGTGGAAATTCAAGTTCATAGTTTGAATGGCGAAAGCCAGCTATATGCCTAGATACCATCCAATGCCAAACTCTTATTTCAAAATAAAATGTAGACTACGTTTGTATGGAAAAGTCTAGGGTAACGACTCTTACGCAAACCCAATAGCCTAGCTCGTAAGAACTGGACCAATTTGGCTCGTATTCAAATCAGGTAAATATTTTCTCACCTACTTCGCCTTGCAAATTTTCGATCAAAGATACTTGGTTTGTTGGACAAGCTTAAAATCAAACGTAGAATATATATTAAATAATAAATAACTATATACCTAAATATGCCCAACTATGGGACATAAAAGTCTATTTAAAAAAAATAAGGACAAATTACACTAATTGAGCTAGCCACAAAGTAAGTTCTTCAAACTTGTGTTATGGGATACTACCTCAACGTAATATTTTATAATAAATACATATATAGTCCCAAGAACCAAAATAATTTCGAAGACCATTTTCCAACTTTTCCTGGCTGGGAATCGAACCCAGAATCTCCGATTGGCGGACTAGCGTGGGTACCAATACGCCACGGAGGTCGTTAAAACTATGCAAGTACTTCGCTCGCTTGTTCCGAAATTATGCATATCTATATAACATATACAGCATATAACTTTTACCCCTTAAAGCCGGGACAATTCGCTAGTATTATAGTATAATGTATATGAAATCTGCAACGGCTGCAGAAACCAACAAAATGATACCTTCAACAGCAGACGTTACACCAAGATGGCGTCGGGCTGTGTGGTCTTAAAACTTCAATGCTAGACATTATACTAACGTCTGGAAAATACGAGTCTAATCTAGGTTATTCTGCTGCATCAACCATAATCTTGAGATGGTCTATATATTTTAGGCATTATTGTAAGAGTTGTGTTATAATGCCACATAATTTACTCTCAAATGAATATTTAACGTGAAATGTGTTAGTTTTGAGGTTGCAAGGATCTTGTAGCAAGAGGCTTAGCGATAGTAGAAGGAAACGTTCCAAATTTTGCTGCGAATCCAAGCAATTTCTCTGAAATGCAAATCTAGGTGAGCGAAGGTTGGTTAAATTAATATGAGCTTCTAAAACTAGAAGAGAATCTTATTATTACGTTTTTAATGTAAGTATTTCTTTACGTAAGTTAATTTGATATTTTATGTCATTCTGGATATTGATAAGGCCAGGTCCAGTGCTGCCCCTGCGAAAAACGACCACTTTTGGCAAATGTGCGAAGAAAAGCACCAGGACTTGGTACCGACAAAATTTTAAATGATATCTCCGTTTCCTTTCAAATAATTTATTTAAAATGGGGGCAGCACTGGATCCCGGAAAATTCAAGTATGGCCATAAATGGTTTACTCACGTAATATAGTCGGAAAGACCGACCAGTTTTCGATTAATTAAGACGGTTGTCATCAAGGCGAGTGTTTTGTATGTAACTTACGCAAGTTTTGATGATTCTTTTTCATTTGAAAGTTGGTCCCATTTGGTGAAGATGTGATGAAGAACTTTTAAGATATGGTAGAAACTCCTTAACGTTTGAAGCCAGTACCATTCGTTTAATCACTCTTACAATAATGTCTAAAATACATACTATCTCAAGACTATGGTTGTAATTTCAATTTGACATTAAACAGACAGTAAATTATTAGTTGTGAACAATACACCTGCTCATGTAAACAATAATAAAATTAAGTAGATTTTATAAAATATATCAATGCTAACGTAATCATAGGAGGTTAAGAGATTTGCTTACTTTTGCTGACAAGGGAGACGGGGGGGTTAAAAATGGATCAAATTCTGCTAACGCAATACTTGAACGGTTCCATACACTTCCACACACTAAAACAAGATAAACTTTAATTTATTTTACAGCTAGTTTCAAGTAAAAATATATTGTTCAACACTTTATTGCATCTCCAACTTGCATCTCATAAAAGTTTAACGTGAACTTTAAATCCTGTGTGCGAAGTAGCATTAGTGTAGTGCCTACTGAATAATGATGTTATGCAAAAGAGCAGACAAATGCATGCGATTAAAGTGTTTTCCTTTCGATTAAACACAATAGCTTATTCAAAGAATTAAATGATCTTTTGGATTAAATCTTTTACAGTGCAGGGTATTTGTTTATTTATCTTATTTGTCAAAAATACATGTTCCTAATAATGTGCCATTGCCTGTTGCAACAACAACAAACTGCAGTGCCGGTCTTAAGTGAGACGTTGAACGAATGAGTCTCGAAGCGAATTAAAGGATTCCGACTGATATTCGAAAGCACCGAATTTAGTAGTCCCAAAGAGGGCTGACGTCAGGCAGGCGGCCGGTCGTAAAACTATAGCCAAATCATTTAAACTGTTCCGGCTATTTCTTCTTCATTTTGCAAGTTCTTTGACATCCTTGGGTTGGACCATTGACATGCATGTTATATGTTGAGAAGAAAAGCGGGAAAGCGAACCCCGGGCTCTGAAGCAACACAGCTGAGGATGCAACCGAGAATGCGTTTAGACGAAATAGAAGAATCGAAAGCACCAAATGGCAGTTGATCCTCGTATAAATCAATACAGAATTCCCGCGTCAATAGAGGATTCTGCAAAAAAACTCATGCAGTATCACGTCTTTATCTCTTACGGGGTAGAAAACTCAGGGTCACAAGGCCCGATAACTGAGCTTAGGGCCACAAAAAATATCAACTTCTACTTCGTTAGATGTATCGTTAAGAAGTCAGAATCAGATAGCAGGCCGAAGGTGTCCTGAAGTAAGAAGAGAGACATAAAGATACTCGACCAACTAAAACCTAATGATGTCTCTGTGAATGAGCTAGTATAGCTTTTTATGGACTGTATTATTTCTTTATTTTCTTATAAGCTTAACTTATTAAAATAAATACATTTTTTGCACTCTTAGTCCTTTTTATTTTCTTGACGCTTGACACAGACTTGTCATACAAAAAATACTTTCCTCCGTAAAAAAAACATAACAATAAAAAAGGTTTTAACACTTCAACAATCTGCCTGCTGCAACAAGAACAAATTGCAGTGCCAGTCTCAAGTGAGACGTTGAACAAAATGATCCTCGAAGCGAATTAATAACAGACTTCGTCTGAGAATTGAAAGCGGCACCAGTTTAAACCCCTAAAATCAATACAGTATAATGCCTCCGTCATAAGGGACTCTGGTTATACTATACACATCATTTATTTATTTATTTCACTTTATTACAAAAAATGTAACAGGCGGACTTAAGGCCTAGGGCCTTTTCTATTAGTCAACCTACAGGTGGTGCGGATAAAAGCAAATTTCTACGATTAGTGCATTCAAATTAGCTATTTGACCATTATTAAACATTTACCTAAAACACATATTCATATATATACTTTCTGATACATTCATAGACCTACATATAAAAATACATAAATATTTTATAAATTCATAAACCCTACATAAACTACATAAATATTTATAATACTCTATGACAATTTGTGAAGATAATGAGCGCGCACAGCACTCTTAAATGCTTGGCGACTAGGGGCTTTGCGGATATCGACGGGAAGGGCGTTCCATATCATCACGTCTATCTCAAACGAAGGATAGGGTCACAAGGCTCAAATATTATATATAAATAGGAATCACTAAGTTTTTTCTTTGTTTTCGGACCAGGGCGGAAGATCTATTAAAATTTTTATTACAGAGTTCACACAACATGTGGCCTAATAATTATCAATATTTTACTTTACAGCATAATTTTGTAATTTCAAAGAAATTGTATATATTTAGGCATATAACTGATTTTCAGTCAAAATATGAACTTGAAAGAAATACTACTAGTGAATCATATTATATTTGACCATCAGTATGGAAAACTTGTACACCTTTATATCTATTTTCTTTCAAGTTCATATTTTTAGCGTCGTAAAACTCGTAAACTGCCAAAATCTAAAATGTAATTTATTTTATAACAGCTAGACTACGTTTATATGGAAAAGACTAGGGACTCTTTTAAGTAAAAATAATGCATGAAAAGAGAACAAAAATACGTGTCACATAACTTATAAGCGAAGACAGGACATTTAAACTCGTTTAAAAACAAATGTCTTCGTACGAGTCCGTAATAAGCCCTCGGAAGTTCGCCCGGTCGCGCCCGGTACAAAATAAGTAAGTACACAAGATTAATTGTCCCCTAGCGGGCAACACTGCAGCGGAAGCGCATCCAGGCCAGTCGCCGCCATTTTGTACTTCCGGGAGATAGCGGCGATCTATCGAGTCTTAGTAAAGAGACACGGCAGGCGAATTAATGAAGAAGTCAATTCGACCAATACAATGCTGTTTTGCTTTTACTTGAAATTACCCTAAAATTTTAAAAATATTCTTCCGTGCTGGTCTGGGAGAAAAGAACTGCATCTTGCAACATTTTAGACTTTCTGTATAACCCAAAGTTTGACTGGTAGACAACGCTTTTAGCGTATTGTTCTGTACAATGTGTATGATTTTTTGTTGTTTTTCGTGTGTGTAAGTGGCCAACACTGCTGTCTGATTTTTCAAGCTGCCTAAAGGCATCTGATATAGCTTTACGACTGCCATACAATGATGACAGTCGGGACCAACGGCTTTACGTGCCTTCCAAAGCACGGAGGAGAATGTGTATTTAATGATAAATAATGATAAAGATTAAAATAAATAAAATAAAGAAAAAACTGTCCCAGCTGCTTTTCTTCTTGCGCAGATAGTAAAAGCCGATATAGGGAATGGGCAAAATGCTAATAATGTTAATAGGCGATGCGGCTAGCAACTCATTACTATATTGATTCCTGTTTCTACCTTCTCGCCCACCATCACGCTAAAAGTGGCCTTTGGGTTTTGCTATCCTGGGCTCTGTCTATTAAGAGCCACAAAACCCAAAATACTCTGTCTGTCCCATTAGGGATAAAGACGTGAGAGTGTGTTTGTGAGAGTCAAGACTTTAAAGTCGAAATAGCTTTATGCTCTTCACCTTTAACTAGACTCTAAGCTGACTTAAAGCTAATTTTGTGGGACAAAAAATGTCCATGCTTTTCCCCCAGGGTTTATTGCTTCTGCAGAGTCACTGTCCCCAGGCCACGACCTGCCATAGCCAATATGGAAGTCACTCAACAGACTGAGGACTTAAGTGGGACCCTGCAGGAGCAATATGCAAAGATGGGGCTTCACCAACAGAGCAAATTATGAGCCTCATCGTCGGTATGGCCAACCAAGGCATACGATGCCACAGCTTCTCCGCTTTTCCTCATGTCCTGCTTCATGCTCAATAGCCGACTTGATGCAGTGCAATAATACTGCTGTTGCTGAGGCCTCCTTCTGGTCGGAAGTCATTTAATTTCAAATGTATTGAATCATCGATACGACGAAGAAGGAGGCCCTTTTCATCCCGAATATTCCAACGTGATTTCCCATTTCTAGTATGCCCTGTATTTATGGCTAGGCTACAAGTTCGCCCCAAACAGTGAACTCGCGATCCATATAAATAGGTAACCACTTGACCGATTTGGCTCATGTGAAAAATTCCAATGTACTAGCTAAAGTCAGAACAATCAAAATCAACTAACCTATTTGAAGCTATTTTGTAACCCAATTTAAAAAAATACATTTTTCTTAACCAATTTAAAAAGTTAACCCTATTCTTCTCAACTTTTATTCCGACCTCGATTCCGCTAATATAACGGGCTTTAGTTATCAGTTTATAATAGCCGTATATCTTCAGATCCTTCGGGAAGCGGGAATTATCGCTGTTGCACACTTGCCGTCCAATATTCGCTTTTCGCTGCATTCGTCCCATAAAAACATATTTATTGCTCCATTTCGAGCGCAATATTTAACTGTCAAGAGTTTTCAACCTTTTTAAATCGGTTTTTGTTAATATATGCCATCATAAAGGAATGTCAGATAAGTCAATAATTATATAACTATATACTCGTATTTACGTGTTTGTTTTTTCTTTAAACGTTTTCTCGCATGTTTTTAACACCATTATAACGCAAAATTGACCCAAAGGGCTCTGTCTGACCCTTTAGGAATGAGAGACGTAATAGTGTGTGTGTGCGTTTTTGGCAAACAAGCCTTACATTTATATGCAGTCGATCAACTCGATCTAGCTTAATTTGATTCTTGGGAAAATGCTTTCCACAGTTTTTATTACCTCAAATTTATTTATTTTTATTGACTAGCCCAATTTCCAAAACGTGGATGTTAAAAAAGTTCAAGAAAAAGTTATTAATAACCCTTATGGCGTCTGTTCTGACTATTTTTATAATCGCATTTTTCTTCTACAAAGAATAGAAACAATAGTATGTAAGCAAGAGTTGTGAGAGAAAGATAAGCAGATTGATAACAGCCCCGTTGTGTACTTTTTTTACGATGAGAATAGTATTTAATTATAAGGACTAAGAAAACAAATATTGATAAAATGGGTTATTCGTATATAATATACCTAGATTGAATTTCATGGAAAGCTAAAAGGAGTTAAACCTAATGCAATCTATCGTAAACGCTTAAAAATCTTCCAATAAATAAGTATTGCAAATCTTTACCTCCACAATACAGAAGAAACTTAAATTTCTACATGAATATAATTCCATCAAAATGCAATGAAGGCAGACGACAAAGTCTCGAATCGGATAGATTTAAAAAGTTGAAGACTACTCGATGTCTCCTACTTGGGAGTTATTTTCTAAGGAAAATGCATTGTAAGAGATAGTATCGGACGGTGCAAAGTGGTTTGCGGTAGGGGGTTAAGGGGAGACAAGCAGGGTTGCCAACTGTTTCATATTTTACCGAAGGGATGGGATTTTGATATGACCATTATTTTTGTAAACTAAATATTTTAATCTACTAAACTACATTTTTTTTTTTCAAACTACGCTGCAATTCTATCATAAGCACTACACATCCAGCGCTCTAGAGCAGAAAAATGTATGGAAATCCTATACTGCACTGTTTTAGTTTTTTTGTTTAATTGCCCGACCAGGGGTGTCGTATAACTAGCCTAGATTTGCGATTCTTTTTTAGCCAACCTGACGGCCGTATGGAGTTATACAGTTAGCATATGAAGTAATGAGTGTATTGCTTAGCTTAAAAAAAAATAAGCACTCGGTGTAATAATAACTTACTTTCTGCTAGGTGGAACAATCTACTATTGATCATGTGTTCAACACAGGCGACTAAGGGCAGAATAGTATAGGTAACATATAACGGGCAGAAGCGGCCTCTATACAAAGACCTTATACCATATACGAGTGCCCTACTTCGTGGTTAATATAAGCAAATCCTTCCTTTACTGGAAGAGGCCTTTAGCCCAGCTGTGAACCGATGTTAACTATAAAGAAGAAGAAACAAAATGGAAGAGACAGAAGTGCTCATCGCAGTTTGCAATTTCTTCTGGGCAATCTGAAATTAATAGGAAAATATCTTAAATATAACGTCTAAAAGTAAGACGCATATTATTTTTAATTTCAATTACAAATTGATTTCTACCAACGGTAAATGACCAAGATCGTGAAATATTCGGTAATATGGTTTTTACATGGCAACCCTGTGCACAAGAGCTGTCATTTGCAGCGACTTCAGAGTTGTCGAGTTACACAACTTGTCACCCAGGCTTTATCTAGTCCAAGCGATCTTTTTAACTTACTCCGAGTTAAGCCTACAGCTCGCCTGATTTATAAGCAGGCGTCGCAATATCGGCTTGAAAAATACGGCTATAAAACTGGCAAAGTGTAAGTTATACGCTATAGAGAAGTAGACTTCTATTTTCCTAGTACTGTGATAAAGTTTATAAGAAAAACCTTGACCTAGTCTTACCTTAACTAAAAGGCATGCGAGCCTTGGCTTTCCCTTGAGGGTAAAAGACATGATGGTGTATTTTATATTTACAAAAAAGTAATGCAACATGTTTAACACACACGTAGAGTTAAAAATACAGACAACATATACAAACGCTATTTTCTGCTATGGCCATATTGTTAGATTGTTATTTATTTTTAATTTACTTTTTTTTTTGCTAAAATAAGTAGGTAACCAATCTTAGCGGAAAATTAACAAAATGGTTATATTATTTCATTTGTACAACACTTTCTTCTATACCTCTACAATTGTGATTACCTGTCCCGCCTGTTGTTGGTAATATGTACTACTTACATATATTTTTTTCTTAAAGATATGATATATGACTGTATATATATATAATAGAGCGAGGAGCAAAAGCCTCTCCTCTTTCCTTTCACAATTCTCTATTCCTTCCAACCCTTAACTTAACGTCGTAACTTTTGAAGTCGTCAGACCATCTTGTTTTAAGCCTTCCTCTCTTCCTATACTTTTCAGATGAAATCCAGTTAGTTACAATGTGGACCCATCGTTTTGGTTGCGTGCGAAGACAAATAATATTGATATCTACATGAAAAATTTCGTGAAGGGGGAAAACTTCAAAACAGTTTCTCAATCGAATATTAGTAATTCTACAGTGAGGTCCTAGACTACCTCTTTAATCTCTGTCGACATATCTTGAAATACCATAAATCACCTCGCCGGGATATCTATAATGTATTGGGAAACTACGGTGAAAATGTTTCGTTTTTGACGTTGAATAATTTGCAGGTTGCTAACGAGTGCCTGTGAGAATTCCCTAGAAAGGAAACCTTTGTTATTTAATAAACAACGTAGGAAATGTACATACCAAAGAATAATGAGTTGGTATCGAATGGTTGCAAATGCAAATAGTCTATGTAAAAACTCGTCTAAAACGCAATTCGGAACTCGTTTAAATAGCAACTCGTTTAAGTTGCAAGTAGTGTCAAATGTTATTTTAACTAAATTGCGGGTATAGTCTTCCATGTTATTAAGTTGACTTCTGCATGTGGTCTAAATATCAATTTATACAAAATGCAAGTAGTCTAAAATGTTATTTTAACCCTAGAACCACAACATGGAGTCGTGGGTGACCCCACGTCTTGATATTTTTATTTATTTTTGCATGAAGTAGACATAGAAACTTGTGCATCTGAGTACCTTCCGCTTTTAGTTATCAGTAGCCCGTGCCGCTTTGAGAAGTGAAGAACGTATGTTTCATTAGTTCTTGAGTAATCACCTGTTGGGGTCGCCCGCAACCCGTGTTGTGATTAGTGCAACGTTTTTTTATTTATTTGTCGCATATTGTGAACAATATGGCGTCAACGTCCCGTCAACTGAGAAGTGATGAAATAGAGGACATTTTGGAACAATATGATGGTAGCCAATCCAGTTCGTCGGACTCCGAAGCATCGGATATTATGAATGCGGAGCATATATCTGAACACTCCCTCCAACCTCCCTGAACAGCATATGTAGGTAAAATATCAGAATGTCCTGAAGGAGAATCTATTCCATCATATTATGTTTTGAAGCTATCGGAACCCAATTATCATACAAACCGATAAGAAGTTTCCCTACGTCGCTGCATGCATTTGATAAAATATGACTATTGTGTCCCATTTCCACAAAAAAAAATGTGTCGTCTTGATTTCCACACCGTCCAGGTCCCGCCCAGTCATCCCACTTCAAGTGCTCGCTACTATTTATGTCCTAGGTCTAAAGATAGGAAGGTTAGAGAGCATTGTGTGAAGTTTTCAAGAAATGTATATGCACAGCTTAGGTTACCAAATTGTTCCGAGTGTGTTTAATATGTAGGGTTTATTTATATTTTGTTGTTCCTAAAAGTTCCTAAAATATCTAAAGACATGTATTTTGTTTGTTAAAGTCAATTACACTATAAAGTTTTCTAGAAAAATGCATTTTTATTTGGGGTCACCGGCAACCCATGTTATATTTTGTGAAACAAAATAACATGTTGTGGATCTAGGGTTAAATAAATGGCGGGTATAGTCTTCCATGTTATTAAGTTGACTGCTGCAAGTGGTTTAAATACCAATTCATACAAAATGCAAATAGTCTAAAATGTTATTTTAACTAAATTGCGGGTATAGTCTTCCATGTTATTAAGTTAACTGCTGCAAGTGATCTAATATCAATTCATACAAAATGCAAGTAGTCTAAAATGTTACTTACTTAGCCTAAATTGCAGCTAGTCTAAGATGTTTGCAAGTGTAATTTTATATCTTTTTTTTTATTAAGCTAGCCCCAAAGTAAGTATTTAAACTTGTATTATCGGATACTAACTCAACGATACTATATTATATGATAAATACATGTATAGATAGATAAACACCCAAGGCCCGGGACAATTAGAAAAAGGCCATTTTCCAACTTGCCCTGGCTCCCCAGCCAGGGCAAGTTGGAATCGAACCTAGAACCTCCGGATTAGCGGTCTAGCGTGTTAACCATTACGCCACGGAGGTCGTCAAATGTGAGGTGTGATGAAACACTGTACGTAGTAATTAGCTATTTATTCTAATAATGTTATTTTTTTGTGTAAGTTGTATGTTAAATACATTACACAAAAAAACAGACAAGCCCTTTGGGTTGCAGAGGTCAGACGGCGGGCGCCCTGTGTATAAACCAGGATCCTCGTCAAACCACCTAGGTTAGATAGCGGACCACGGGCTCTGAAGCGTTACTGCTAAGGAAGCAACCGGGAATACGCTCAGAAGATGAAGAAACTAAGTAGAAACAAGGGAAGCAGATTTACGTTTCATAATAATAGAAAATGAGATTTTACTTGGGATTTGAAACTGGCTAGCGTTTGGGCGCGACTGATTGTAAGTGGTAGTGAGTTCCATAAACGTACGGCTCGAACAGAGAAAGATCGCCAGTAAAAGTCGGTGGAGTGAGCAGGAATTTTTAAACGGAGGTTACCAGCGCTGCGTACATGTACTCGATATATTAGAAAAAAAAAACCCTGAATACATACCGTCTTATTATAAAAACAGGACTAACTTTGTTACTAGGTTTAAACCATTACCCGCCCAAATCAAGTTGACATTGACAGGTGAGATAGTGTGATATTACTAGATGTCAACTTGATTTGGGCGGGCGACCTAGTAACAAAGTTAGTCCTGTTTTTATAATGAGGCGGATAGAATTTAGGTTAATAAGACCCACCGACGACAGGGTTTTACTTGGAAGCATTGATCTCGACGATAATAAATCTCCACGATTACTATTCAAATCCGCTCTTCAAGTCATCTGCAGGTTACGTTTCTTCCCGACATTTGTAAGTACTTAGCGAGTAACTCACGTCTGCTGGACTAAGAGTTATGTCTTCTGGATTCACCAGAGAAACTGTGTTTACTGCATTCCCGAATATTAGGTGCTATACGCGTCAAATAACAACTTGAATTCTTCTTTTTTACAAGTTTTTTCTTCCATCATGGTCTCATTAATATGGAAAAAAGTAGAATGTACCAGCTGCAAGTAAGAGCCTATTGGGGGAATGAGCGAGAATCTGAATCTGAAGCAACCCATCACTATTGTAATCACTTTTTCCACCTCCACGTCTCCATCACGCTAAATGTGGCCTTGGGATCTTACGACCCTAGGAATTCTAGTCTGCCCTGTTTGGAATAAAAATATGGTGCAAAGTATATAATAGTTCATTTTCAACGTTCGTATTTATATACTCGTAACTAAGTTGCTTATTTCAATCAAAGTTTGCAAACCATTATTCACCAATACGATCGATACACTCTAAACAATAATAATAATAAAACAATAGAAGGACTGTCGACAAAAATTACTGTGCTTTTCTAATACAGTTCCACTTTCTTCATGTAACCTTTTCCAACTAGCATGTTTTATGATAAGCCAGCAAAACAAATTCCATTCCATTTTAAAGCAGTTAGGATTTCCTCAGATCCTAGTTAACGGCTCTTCCAGTGTTGCCAGTAAGATACTTGGAGGAAAATGGGGTAACGCGGGCCGGTGCAGCGGTGCACAGGAAATTAAATCAGCGCCACCTTACTTATATATAACCCCGTCTCACTTGCAATTTTGCCTTTTAAATACCTGTCGATATAGCCTTTTAACTTTAAATTAAAGTTAGTGTTATTTGGTTTGTTGCTTTTATTGTTATTGCTATATATTGCTTCTTATACAAGCTGATCTATTAATAAAAGATAGACATCTCTTTCCAGCTTTTGAGAATTAGACACGCAAAACCTTCAGATTACACTAAGCAAGATGAGTAATAACAATTCTCGCCACAAAACACTACATACCTACATAAGAATGACACATTAAATTCTTGTATTCACGAAATTAGCGCAAACATCAGGTTGATATTATATCTACCATTACTATTTCAGCGATGGCTGATCCACGCGTCAACTCGTGAACGGGAGCCGCCAGTAGGGACTGGTCAGCTTGGCTCCGTTTTTTAAGACTACTCAATGTTACTTATATTTCTGTCAATTGGATTTGGTACTCGTTTGCAAGCTTTACATGTAATATTGTGATAACATTTTATTAGGCATTATGTCTCTGTAACCAATACTATGTAAAGGTTGTTTAGGCGTTTTTTCTCAGCAGTGGTCGTTGCGAAACCCTAGTATAAGTAACTTTTTTTAAACAATAATAATTTAAATATACTTAAATAAACATTACACGTCGATTTACATTAAAATTATTGACGTATAAAAATGCCTGCAAAGGCCTTATTACTTAATAAATATTTGATTTTATGATTATTTTTTGATTCCGTTTTTCCGTCTTCACTCAAGCCACGTAGCCTCTGAGTCTAGCGGCCTGAGCCGTCTACTCTCTTAGGTGAGAATTTATCTGCATCCACAGAATAGGAACTAGTAGATACTCATGTACAGAAGTCTCACTCAGGAAAGAAATTCAAAGAAATATCTACTCAATGTGGTTACTTAGACATCCATTACAGGCCAATGTCATCCTTATTACTCTAGACAAACGATTCGTGTAACTGAATTTACCACTCCGAGGGGCCACCGCGCGCTTAGTAATAGGTAATGTAAGTATATTTTCGATACCTAAACGGAGAGTGACATAAGCCTGCTGCATCTAAAAGGTAATTTAAAGGTTTATTGCTTGCTAGAGCTACGAATAGCTTACATTACATACATACAAACTAAATACATATTTACTGTTGTTGGAATGTTCGCAGCGGACAGTTATAGATAGCTACCTACCGCCTACGACTTGCATTGTCGATTAATCTTCGCTTGTTGGTCGGTCTGAGGCCGTTTGCTGGGTAATGTTTGAGAAGTACGGAACCCTGTTCACGCGAATGTTACTCGCACTTGACCGGATTATTTTTAAAACAACGTGAAATAAATTAATTGTGAATATTGGAAACGGTTTCGCGTAATAAAATCTGAAAGGCAAATAGTGCAGAAAAATCGTCAAGTAGCCGCTCCTAACACTCGCCCTGATGATGATCGCCTAAATCGATTGAAACCTGATCTAACTTTTTAACTATATTTCGTTAGTAAACCATTAACAATATTCATATCTCTTTTTTGCTTACTTGTAGAGTAAAAGCCGGATAGTTAGGTAGGTACCACACTTTTAATCAACGCTTTGACTTCTGCCCATTATGCCTATTTTTTTAATTCCACTCGCTGATACTTGGTTGACTGGAAGAGATCCCTTTATGGGATAAGTCCGCCATTGTACAATTATTTGGTCTCTTATGGTTTATAAGTATGTTTGTAAAATATATATTTTTTCTACAATAAAGATATCTACAACAACAACAACAACTTTTTGAAATCACTCAACTCTTTTATTACAAAAAGAAAAATACTTTATTTGTATTTTTTATCTACTTTTTGAAAGTAAAAAACATTATCTTGAATATTTCCAGAGTATTAGCAATTTTTGCGGACCTCTATATTTTGGGACACCTATCCCACATAGGTGATAGCTGCCTCATCCGTTTAAATTACGTTTAGGATAGATGCCCCGCTGAGAAGCAGGGCATCTATCCTGCAAAAACATTGAATGCATTTTGAGACATGAGACACGGTGAGTCACGGTCGTTAGTGATAGTTGGAAAATCTTTTCATAGATTAAAGTAAAAGCATGCAATTCATCCACGTAACTAGAGTAAGACTGCCTGTCCACCGGAGCGGAGCGAGGGATAAGAGCGGAGCGGAGTTGCGTATTATATCTGTCCACCGAAGCGGAGCGAGACGTACACGTACGACGTACGTCCGATTCCCCGCTCCGCTTACCCGCTGAGCTTCCCGGTTTTGTATGAATTTTAAACTAGTACGTAAACTCCCTGTCCACTGAAGCGTAGCGCAGATTTTATGCAATCCTTTTGGGTAATATTTCTCCGCTTCTCTACTCCGCAGCCTCGCTTCGCTTCGGTGGACCGGTAGCCTAATCAGGCCTGTGTCATTCCCCGTTTATCGTGTATGTATCGAAAATGTACCTACATTATAACTCTGCGCGCAGGCGGCCCCTCCGGGTGGTAAATTCATTTATACGAATCGTTTGTCCAGAGTAATAAGAATGAAATTGGCTTGCAATGGATGTCTAGGTATTTATACGAAAAGGTGCTAAGTTCTGACGTGAGCTAAATTAAACCATATCGCTAGCCACATTGAGTAGATATTTCTTTGAATTTCTTCGCTGAGTGCGACTTCTGTACGTTAGTATTATTTATTCTGTGGCCTAATAACAATCGGGGCAACTATCCAGGTTTTTCCCCAACTGTTACATCCTTTAACTGGGCAAAATTTTGCCTGTTGTTCTTTCACTCGCCCTGTCTGTTATTCTAGCCTTTGATGGTAAAAAATGTAACTTGGTTACAAAACACATTGGACCGCGTAGCTCCAATTTATATCTCTGCAACTGTTACAGCGGTTACTCCTAATGAAGATTGATACAACTTTGCCCCTTATGAACAGTAGTCGAGTTAACTGTGATATACTCAGTACTTACTATTTTTTATGGAGCTGGTGCTTGCTTATATAGATACTTCTTGATACTTCTTTTAGGTGCTAAGGTGCCTGTATGAATAATTGGTCGCATATGAAAAGTTATTCATATAAAAGGCTGCCCTTCAAGTACCTATAGCGACTTGGTTTTGAATAGATATTATAGTATAATATCTGTCTTCACCTAAGGGATATACAGGGTTACTTTTTAAACACCGGCAACGTTTTTGGAGCAAGTTCAGTCCGTTATACTGAACTACTTTTCATAAAAACAATTATCGAAAATCGATAAAAAAATTTCGTCCTCAAATACAAAATCCATTTGGCTGAGCGCCGATTTGTATGGGAAGCCGAATTTTTCTTTTCGTTTTTAGATAATTGTTTTTATGGAAAGTGGTTTAGTATCACAGACTGAACTTGCTCCAAAAATGTTGCCAAAAGTGGCCGTTTTTCGCAAAAATGCAAACTAAACGTTCTCACTTCACACTGTAAACAGTGGTTCATAAAATAGTTTGAAGCGTTATCTAGGTTTTGCTAGCTTAAAATTTTAAATGATATCTCCGTTTCCCTACAAATAATTTATTTCAAATGGGGGCAGCACTGGACTCCGTGTATCGTCTTAAGTAACTCTGTTTGTGTAATGTGTACTACAAATAAGTAATGACATTGTTATTCTATTGATACTTACGTGAGATAACTCCATAATTAAGTAATTTAAACGGTTGACTTACGTAATATAGTCAGAAAAGGCCGACCAGGTTTTGATCGATTTAGACGATCATCTTTAGGGCGAGAGTCAGAACAAAGCAGACGATGTCGCTGTCCGCTCAGCACTGGTTAAATCAAATGGAGTTGAATAGTATAAGAGTTAGTCGACTCTTTCACCAACGTTAATAATAATGATATTGCATACTGTTATTGAGTTAAACCACGCTCTCAGTAAAAAATACATAGATGTTAATTGATCTACACCAGATGATAGAAAACATGCGATATTTTTACGACATATCGTTGCTATCTGAATAAGGCTTCAGAAAACGACGTCAAAGTAGATACTGGCGCAATTTGGCCAACACGAGGGTGGTTAAGGTAAGGCCTATTGTTGTCAGTCCGGACATTTTGTGCCGACCCGTCTCGTTAGGTTTAATGGTCATGGCCCTTCTACAGCAACGGAGCTCGTACGTTATCACCTTCTCTTTTTAGTACACAATACGCCGAAAAAAGCACCTTAAATTTAAAGCTGTTTGGGTAATTTGTTCGGAAGTGATCGTTTGCATTCGTTTTTCTAATTAATTTCGTTAACAGAGTGAAAATAGGATTCCCAATTTTACATGTACTGAGAAATCTTTTCAGTATTTCACTGTAGAACCTTGACAGAATATCTGTCATGGTCTGGGAGAAAAGAGAAAACGTACCAACTCATTCTCTTCCCACACGAATGCAAAAATTTTGAGTTATCAAGTCAATGGGTGATCTGGCTAGCAACCCATCATTTTTATGACTCGTTTAACAGTTCATTCATTCAAATGGTTTACTGTCGACGCGCTAACAAAGCTGTCACCGGCGCAAAGACGCGGCCTATGTGGCGAAAGTATACACACCATTTCAGCAAGCGAACTAATCTACCATCACGCTGAAAGTAGGCTTTTATTTCTTTTGGCCTTGGACTTTGTCCGCCCCGCTATGGATAAAAACGTGATTTTGTATCTGTATCAAGACAGAATGTATGTTTTTTTAAAGAAATCCTTCTAAAATGCATCTGTTCGAGATTGCCCACCAGACATCAAGCCTGGTCAATCGAATATGAATATCAAAATACTCTTCGTAATAAATTCGCGACAAGGAAGGTCTCACAGACAAGTGAACGGATCTCGTTATCCCACGCGTGGACAGGTTCCTGTCTGCCCGTGGGCTCTAGTAGTGGGTGTTTAACGGGAATTAGCAGTAATATCGGATTGTTTATAATGTTCCTTTCATATACCGTTATTAGTTGACAGGACAAGTATGAATTGTGACTTTGTAGCTTGATATTAATCATTTCAAATTGATAGGCGGGCTCTGTGTTGCAGTGGTACTGGTAACACTGTTGCCTCTGAACCACAGGTCTCGGGTTCAACCTTTTTAACGATTTTGCTGTACTTTTATAAAATAAAATCTTAGTACTTTTAAATTGTTAGGGATATTTCTGATCTTAAGAACGCTACATTTTCTAAAGTATTTATAGGTAAGTATACCTAAAAATGTAGCGCCCTACCAGGGCCACATGTGCATTTTGTAAACTAGAGAAAACATGAAATAAATGAACATGAATATTACTTTGTGTGTGTTTTGTTTGCCGTACACAATGCCTGATATAAACAAAACACACACACAGACACACCAACCCTTTAGTCGCACCCTATGGAGTAGTTCTATTCAAGACCGGAACTTATTATTATTTGATTAATACTCTTATTATCTTTCAGACGCACTCAATTGATAAATAGATTGTTAAGATGGATGGATAATTAGTTTGTAGGTATGTATTGTAAATATCTTATTTATCTAAATGGCATTTTATGTCTGACATCTAGGATTATACCTATACTGTCTAGGAAAAATAAAGTCGCAATAGAGAAACGAAGATTGTAATCACAGGGGTATTATCAATTATCCATTAGGTCTTTGAAACCGGATCTAGTACTTAGTGCTCAAAGCTGCAGCAGTGCTGGAGTAGCTTAATGCAGTTAAGTCTACTATTAACCTGAGACTAACACCGAGACACACTGCATTCACGTTCGGGGAACATACATGCTGATTTATGCCCCTTTTCCTTCCCACCGGTGGTAGAAGATGCGATTAAAGCAAAGAATACTAAAGAGAGGGAACAGGCAGCAGCGTCCAACTTATTCATTTCATTTACTGCGATCACCGACCTATCTTCCCAGCGTGATGATTTTAAATAAATCTTCAGTGTACTGACATAATACAATACCTACATAACTTGCACCTCCTTCTAAAGTTTCCTTTTTCACGGCATCACCAGTGGGTTGACTGGTAGATAAAGCCTATAGCTTTAAGTCTGCCTATTACGTTTGTAATAAAGTTAAATAAATAAAAAATAAATAAATAAGCTGAAAAAGAAATCTAATTGACTCTTTTGCATCTAAGATTTGTATCGTTTATGTAGAGATCACCTATTTTACAACTATTTGTTTTTGTTTAAAACTTCGTACTCGACAAAATATATTTTTTTCGGATACCTCACTCGCTGGTGACAGAAATGCGTAAAACCTTTTATGCCTATCTACGAGTAGTCTAGCTTATTTGTATATGCAGCTCTTTGATAAACAAAGTCAGGTAAAAATAAATATTTTTTAACTGGAGTTTAATCGACTCGGAGATATAACAAAGGAATTGACAATTATATGTGTGTAATACGAATATGTTTTTATTAAGTTTGTCGACAATTCACAACCTTAAACGTAATTCTACATTCAATATTTTACTGAAAGTACTAAATGCGCAGAAACATTGAATTGTGTATTTAAGTTAGTCACTTCAAAATGATTCAAGGGCCTTTAGTACACCCTTTAAGTACTTTTACTTTACATTTAGGCATTACGAACTGACAAGCTATTACTAAGTTACTTATATTTTATAAAAGAAATATGCCAAAATATTAAACGAACAAGCTAGGATACTCGTGTATAAATTACCATTTATATTAGATTTTTTTAACTACTAGCTAGTTAAAAAAATCTAATATACTACTTCCTTTTTTATGGTGACCGGTAGGATGGAAGGAAAAAGATCCAGGGGCCGTAGCCCGATACGATGGTCTGACCAAATAAAAGAACACCCTAAACACCAAGATCTCCAAGGCACTGGAACAGGCAAAAGATCGCAACAAATGGAGGGAGATCGTAAGAAAGTTAAGTCGGGCTCATCGCGACGCTCAGGAGTTAGCAGACGGGTGATAGAGGAGAACTACTTCCACAACGGCTTAACGTACCTTCCGAAGCACGGAGGAGGTCAAGATACATTAAGCCACAGTCATCGGTCCAGTTGCTTAAAAAAATGTGTAAGCTAATAAAGCTCTTCTATGCTGGTCTGGGAAAAAGAAAAAAACATGTACCAGCTGCTTCTCTTCCCGCGCAGATCGTAGAAGCCGATCGAGGGAATGGGCAATAATCAATATCATATCAAAAAGCCATGCGGTTAGCAACCCATCTTATGATTTCCTTTTTCCACCTTCATGCCCACAATCACGCTAAAAGAGGCCTGGGCCTTGCCGCCCTAGGCTCTGTCTGCCCCGCTAAGGATAAAAACGTGATAGTATCTGTAAGCTAATAATGTGTTCGCTCTGCTGAGCTGTCAAGCTCCTCAAAATACGCTACTATAATTATTCTATGGCGTCGACAAACTAAAATTTACGGCACGGACAAATCCTCACGCAAAGTTAGTAGTTAAACAAAGTTGCGTTTAGGATAATTAGTTTGAATAACTTAGACCGTTCGCTGGCTGGAGTGGTCCGCAAAATATCTCGGTGCCAGCCAGTTTGCCCAATAGTAATATCTAAATTGGGAATTTATTCAAATGTCCAATTTGCTTATTGAAGTACTCTGTCAATAGACGTTTATAAAGTATTGTTAGGAAACATTTGAATTTGGGTAATTTATTTAAACAAATTTATGTTAAACTTTACAAAGCAGGCAACTTCAAGTATGTAATACAAGGAAGAGGTAAGATCCCTTTATTTAGATATTGTATCGAATTTATTTAGATATTTTAATATACTTTCAGATTTTAGTTTTTAGATAATTTGGCATATTTTATAAAGTTGACGTGTGGTTCCCGGCAGAGTAGAATAGGACCACTCCAAGTCTTCCCGTGGATGTCGTAGAAGGCGACTTAGGAAGTACAAGCTGAACAAAGCTTATCAATGAGACCTCTCCAACCCGTCTGGCCAGCGTGGTGAGTGTAGGCCCAATCCTCTGCTTACTCTGGCCAAGTAATGGCTCCGGCCGCTCTGGAGACTAAAAAAGACCTGAGGATGATGATAATATATACACATGGAATAGGTAAGTATGTCACTTTATGTGTTATTGATTTTGGGCAAACAAATCTTTGTACGATGATTTATTTCGATATAGGAAAACTTTCCAATTATACTTATGCATGTTTTTAACAAAATCTTTTACATACATTAATTTATTAAATATGTTTTAACAATCAATTTATATTGAAGCTAAGGATAACTGTGCCATGACACAGCTCTCCTTAGCTTTAGTAAAGTTTCTCCCTAATCGATTTTTTATCGACCACTTGGTCGAGAGGTCACTTAATATACTGATTTTTATAATTAAGTCATATAAGTATAGTTCCTATAGCTAGCAAGTTCATTGTGTTTTAGCAAGCCTGTATCACTCCCCGTTTACCTGTGTCCCCTACATTATTACTATGCGAGCAGGCGGCCCCTCCGGGTGGTAAATTCAGTTATACGAATCGTTTGTCCAGAGTAATAAGAATGAAATGGGCTTGCAATGGATGTCCAGGTATCTATACGAAAAGGTGCTGAGTTCTGACATGAGCTAAATTAAACCATATCGCTAGCCACATTGAGTAGATATTTCTTTGAATTTATTTGCTGAGTGAGACTTATGTACGTTAGTATTATTTATTCTGTGGTTTTAGGCACTAATGTATCTATAACACAATCAACTTGCTAGCTGCATACTGTGTCTGTGTGTTCCGTATTTCACCTGGATATACATTAGACACATCCAGAGGCCGAGTTTGGACAACGCGGCAATTATTCAGGCTAAGTGAACCTATGAGTTTCAAGTTGCCGCTCTATTACGTTGGTACTGTTGTCTATGTGCGGTTAGCTGTGGGGCCACTGATGTCAAGTGATAGTTAGACTGCTGGAGTTATTGGTTTGAGCTAAATAATTGTCTAGTTTTACTCTAGTTTTCTTTCATGCTAATCTGGAGGCCGATCAAGGAAATTGGCGAAAATGCGAATTATGTTAAGGCCGTATCTGAATTTTCCGGGGTCCAGTGCTGCCCCCATTTAAAATAAATCATTTCAAAGAAAACGGAGACATTATTTAAAATTTTGCTACTATAATATATCTATAATCTTAGATAACCTTTCAATGTATTTTATGAACTACTGTTTACAGTTTATAATGAGAACGTTAAGCTTTACTACGCACATTTGCCAAAAGTGGCCGTTTTTCGCAAATGTGCGTAGTAAAGCTTAACGTTCTCACTTTAAACTGTAAAAAGTAGTTCATAAAATACTTTGAAGGGTTTTCTAGGATTTGATAGTAGCAAAATTTTAAATAATGTCTCCGTTTTCTTTGAAATGATTTATTTTAAATGGGGGCAGCACTGGACCCCGGAAAATTCAGGTACGGCCTTAATACGCGAAGCGGCTCACTCACTATTTCATTATTTTTGCCATCTTCTCGACCACCATCGTGCTAAAAGTTGGCTTTGGGTTTTGCGGCCCTGGGCTTTGTCTAGTTAGAGCCACAAGACCCGAAATGCTCTGTCTGCCTCAATAAGGATAAATACTTGATAATGGATACTGTTTTTGCAGTTTCGTAGTGGCATGTCCTTACTTCGTGTATCGATATAGATAAAGGATATTTAATTCCAGTGCGCCATTTTTAACCGACTACAAATCATAAAAACGATTGAGTGAAATATCGTATTGTGAATTATGTTGTTTATTTTTTTATATGAAAGTCTTCACTACCTACTAAGTTGGTGCCATGACAAAAAGTGTGAATGAACGAAAATGAATTTGGTGAAAACATGATGAAGAAATTTGGAGACATGGAGTAAACTCCTCAAAGATTTGTTTTTTAATATTTGTAACTGGGTATGATCATTGGGACATCATTATCTTCTAACGCGTAATGAGTATTTTAAAACCTAAAGAAAGCGTTGACCCATGTATTCACCATTAATGATGCTTGAAGCTTATTATGACCCAAAGAGGGTCATAGTAGCTAAATCTATGGAGGTACATCCTCCATTTTGTAGATTTTAAAGGCGTGGGATTTCAAAAGCGCCCGATAAGCTTACGAAAGAGCCGATCGATGGGCGAATTAATCTTATACCAAAGCTTCATAGAATTTTGATGAAATTAGGAATTCAGTTCTTGAGAGTTAAGTGAGTTCCTCTTATATAAATTTCGGGGTAAACGATGTCAAGTACTGTGCTTTCTGGCTAATGATCTAGTAATACGTCCTTACAAATATACCTTTGGATAGCATTAAAATATAATGAATACTGGGCAATCAAAGTCGTCAAAATCCTCAGAATCCGCTAATTCAACAAAACAAAACCAAGTCCAAGTTTTTTTACAAAATCTCAAATGAAAATATGCCTTGGTGCTTACTGTGGACGGAATAATAATATATAAATAAATAAATATATAAAGACAAATCGCACTGATTAAGCTTTAATTATTTATTTATTTATTATTCATTGATTTATTTGTTTTTTAATTTAATTTTAATTTTGTTTGACATTTTTGTTATAATAATATTATCTAAATCATGTATGGCCCCTAGTTGACCGCAATAAAGAATTATTATTATTATTATGTTTTTATATGCTTTTGCACACCCTTTATAGGGGAATTAAATATTTTTACGGGCTTTTGGCCAAGCAAAAATATTATTAAGAAAGGAAAGGAAACTTAATCAAGAGATAGAAATTTTCTTTATTATTATTATTATTATAAGCTAGCCCCAAAGTAAGTTTTTTTTTTACTTGTGTCTGTGCTTGTGTTATGGGATACTAACTCAAAGATACTATTAATATTTTATAATAAATACATATAATATAGATAAACACCCAAGGCCTAGGACAATTTGAAAAAGGCCATTTTCTAACTTGCCTGGCTGGGGATCGAAACCAGAACCTCCGGATTGGCGGAATAGCGTGTTGACCATTACACCACGGAGGTCGTCAAAAGTTACTACAATGTTCTGTGTCAATGCAAACATACAAACACGCGCACACTCCCTTTACACGCTCAAATACGCAAATGCGCAAACACACAAACAGCTCTAATTTAATAATTTATTTTTATAAAGAACTTAATTTTAGATATAATTTCTCCAACCTTTTCAATTACGACTATTGCTGTTCGATGAGGAGCTGGGTGGCCCGGTGGGAGTACGCATTGCTAGCGTTTTCACAAGTTAAGCAACCCCGGGCGTGGTCCGTACTTGGATGGGTGAACACAAGTGGTAAAAAAAATTCTCGAGCTCCTCAGTGCTTCGAAAGGCACGTAAAAGCCGTTGATCCCGGCTATCATTGTATGGCAGTCGTCAAGCTATGTCAGATGCCTTTAGGCAGCTTAAAAATCTGACACCAGTGTTGGCCACTTACATACACGAATAACATAACAAAATTGTTCGATTGTGTATAGAATGTTGAAAGTGATAGGTCAAATGTTTGCTCCAACCACAAAATACAGTAAGAGTATACAGAACGGAATCTCCTAAGGTACGCGTAATATGCGTCCCCGTTCCCCGTCCCCGTACCTCTCCCCCGTTTTCGCCTTGTCGACGGGCGAAAGCGGGCGAACACACACGGCACGGCGCACGCCGGCGCACAAAAACGGGGGAAAGGTGCGGGGACGGGGAACGGGGACGCATATTGCGCGTACCTTAGAAGATTCTGTTCTGTATACTCTTACTGTATTCTGTGCTCCAACTTTGGAGGGTCTGGTGTTCTGAGATACAAGCTCTGCTTAGTTCAGATACCAGTCTCTCACAATCTCCTGCTAACCATGTACCTATGTCGTTGTTATATCGTCGTATTACTGCAAATACCGCTAATGTGACCTTTTGTCGAAATTGTTTTTTTACAGTTTTAGAATCAGTTTTTTATGCTCTACAAACTGGTAAAACCCATTTTTCTCTAGTACCATCCAATACATAGATAGCTTTTGTATAAAGTTACTTAGTACTAATTTTGTGATATAATATACAAGAAAAAACTGAAATATCTATGATTATTTTTTGGTTTATGATTTATCTTCAAGAGAAACCAGTTATCGGTATATAGTATTTTTTTGCATTGTCATTTTAGTTAATAATAGCAAATTTTGCTCTGGAAATAACTTCCAATGTCCATTACCTGGTATTTGCAAAAGGTCATAGTTACTACATTATTTGTTTTATATCCAGATAAAAAAAGTTAAACATCTTTAAAACTTTTTTTCCTGACAATATTCGTATCAATCAAACTGCAAATTATACATCCAATAAATTATGTAGTAACTTTATTGGTTTTACCTGTAACCTTATTTCTATTGAAGAAAAACTTTAAACAGCTAGAACCGACTAAGTGCGCGTTCTAGCTTCACTCTGATCACTAATATGCCTTAGCCATGCAGGACTATCGATAGTTTGACTACCTATCAGAATAGTTAACCTTCAAAAATAGTCACAATATCAATAGGCCTATCGATACTATCGATAGTATCGATACCCAATAGTTTGCAATAGTATTGATGACAAAGAAAACTATCGATAATATCGATAGTATTGCTTTTCGATACTATTGATGTTTACTAATCAATACTATCGTTACCATCGATACTATTGACACATTTATTTCAACGAACAATCGATACTATCGATAGTTCTAAAAACTATAGATAGTATTGCACTATCGATAGCTTGCAAAAATTCAATAGTATTATTGGTAAAATTACGTTAACCTTCTCGGGATCGACTAATGGCAAGCCATGCAGTTTTTGTTTTTTGACTTGATATTCCGATAGAAATGAGTAAGTATTAATATTTTTATAATTATTCAAAAAATTGCAATTTTAGACACAGCCTTGTTTATTCGTTCGTTAGCATTTTAACTGGTGATTTTTAACCCCCGACGAAAAAGTTTGACGTGTCTGTATATCTGCCTGTGGCATCGTAGCGCCTAAACGAATGGGCTGACTTTGATGCGGTTTTTATTGTTTGAAAGCTGTAAATGAAAGTTTGTTTCTTAGCTATAATTTATGGAGATGTGTTCAGTTGTTTGCAGATAATGAGCTTATTTCCTATTTAAGTAATAAAAAAGTACTACTAGAGGATGTCACCAATTTTCACGGATCCGATTGATATGATGATTCTGAGATATAGTAACTTTAAACTGATGCTGCAGAATGAGCAAGTCTGCGAGATACTCAATTTCTCAGCAACTTGCAGCAGATAGAATAGAGAATAGGTATTAGGTAGATGATGATTAACGCCACGTGGAGAGTCCTATATGTTTATCTGATCTGGATTTCCGAGGAGTTTTTTTTTTAATTTTAATTTATGCTTGTAATTATATTTAGGTAGGATTATACCACAATCTGAGAGTGTATCAGATATAGAAAACGATGGAAACTTAGAGAATGCATATGCCGTTTGAAATTAATCAGAAAATGTATTTACAGAAAACAATGATTCTATTCCAAATAAAAAAAGGGAAGCTTTCAGAATTTTTGACAATGATGATACCACAAATTGCAGTTCAAGTAGTGACGAGTTTAATCCAGAAGAGTACAGCCAGTATGCTCAACGTTGGTCCGATCCTGAACATATCGATAATGAACTCAAGAATCCAGATCCAAATTCGCAAAAACAGTTTTCCGATGCGGCAGTAATGAGAACAAGAGCAGAGAAATACTATATCGAAATCGATGAGAACACAAGAATTTCTAATTTAATGTTTTGTAAGTTCATCTCGCATGAGCTTGATTAGTATACTGGCGATGAACGTTATAACATTATGCAATAACTTAAAGAAGTTTTCAAAAAAAGAAAGAATTTGCAAGAACTGAAAAGTAAAACATTTTTTTTTTAATTGATAAATAAAAAATAGTTTTTTTTACTGATTTATTGCTTTTCAGTCTTTATTTTTAAGAAGTTGTGAAATAAATAACAAAAATTTTTCTCAAAAATCAATAAATCTCTGAAAATAAATCAATCTATTTTGAATTGGTATATCAATATACAATCAATCATTAATAATCATTTCTGACTGTATAATGGCAACTACATGATAAGACATTTCAGAGGAACCGCATCCTAAGGGTCTCCCAACTTGGAAGACCCTTAGTTGGGAGTCCCAACTTAAATAACTGTGTAGTGATGAACATTTTTATGATTCCGAGTGTAGGTTTAAAATTTTCTATTTCACTTGTACTTTAAATACACTTATTTATCTAAGATAAGAGAAACGTGAAGCGACGCAGCAATTCAAACCCTAATTCTGTGATACCACCCCTGACATCAGAGAGTGGGGTTAGTTTTCCTAATTTAGAAAAACTGTATGACAAACCAATGTCAATTTCTACAGCAAAAAAGAAGGATTTGATCACTCTATGTGAGAAAGTTATATTTCCTGAAGAATATCATGGTGGTGATGGTTTCAGTCTTTGAGAGCAGAACAGGACATTATTGATCGGGTTCCAGATGACGTGGCAGCATCCAAATCGGAACCTAGTGTTGAAGAGGAGTAGTCAGGAGAAATGAATATCCATAACAATATTTTGTGTTTTTGTTTTTATAGCCTTATTTTGTTGTAAGAAAATGATTTTGATAATAAACATAAATTTGTTTCTATTTAAAAAAAACTAAATAAATTGCAGTCTCATGTACTTAATTTCATAAAATTATAACTTTTACTAATTACAAAAGATTTTAAGCTACATTTATCAGGGTTCGTTCATATTTCGTACAGGTAAAACCGGTTATGTTACTGTCAGAGGCGTCAAATCTCGAAAACTAACGATCGTTTTTAATCATTTTTGTGGTCCTAGTTAATTTGCATATAAAATAAAGCTAGATAAAGTAATAATACAGGAGTAGATACTTTACTTAGTGAAATATACGAAAATGTAGTTTTACAGCCAAAACCAGTTAAGTGACATAAATTACGCGACATCATTTTTTGAATTGCGTTTTTATGGTCCGTAAAACAAATATTGAGTATGTTTCATGAAATAATTATAAACAATGATAAATGAAGCTTTGAATAATATAAAATAAGTACACACAAGCCTGCGCTTTTATACAAAAAAATATTCTCAAACCTTTAAAACAAGTTTTCTCAAAATGTGATTTTTGCACATTAGCGGTTTTTGCAGTAATACGACGATATTCTGTTATGTAAGATTGTGGAGAAAATAAACAAATTTGAATGCAAAAAACATAGATTTACTTCACTCTAGTACTTCTTTCCAGCCTACATATTAACCCGGTTTACCACAGATCTGTGTATACTACTAGCTAAAAAAAGTCCTTCAATTTGCATGAAAACTTGGCGTGCCAATTTCCAATACAATATTTAATAAATTATTAAGAAATTCACTTACAAACTGAAGGAATCTTTTTTATTACTTGCTCCAACGTTTTTCGACGAGTTTCTACGGCTCAAAATGACAGATTTAGGTATTTTACAGTTAATAGCTCAATTTCCGATCTAATGAATTGTCATACACGGACTAAAAGTGACGATCCTAAATAAAGTCAATTTGACATCAGATCGACACGCAAATTCATATAGAGGCTGTGTCTATCTTGATTCATGGTCTGTGCAGTTTACTGTTGGACCATTGGGCTATAACACAACGCTGGTCCAGTAGAAAAAAAAATGTACCAGCTACTTCTCTTCTCGCGCAGATCGTAAAAGCCGATCGAGGAAATGGGCGAGAATCTGAATTATTTTAATAGGCGATGTGGCTAGCAATTACCCTACCAACTATTTTGATTACCTTTTTACATCTTCATGTCTTATATTCCTCGACACCACGGAGGTCGTCGCATAAATAATAAATATTAGGTCAGAAACACACTCAAGGAAAAAATTCAAAAATTTTAAAGAAATCCCGTTTCGTCTTCTAGACGTCACTGCACTCCACTCCGCTGTAATGTAAAAAAGTGTTTACTTTGTCCTGAGATTAGGTCAGGAACACACTCGAGGTCCCTCGGGAGTCGTTGCTTACGACACAAAGCCTTGCTTCAGCTGAGGATTGCAAGTATTACAAGAATATATCTCACCGGGAGCTGAGTTCACAACGAAATTATGGAAACAAATGTGTATGGGTTTTTATTCTTTTTCTTCGGGCATCATTCCTCAATTACCGAGGGGCATGACCTGCTTATGAATTCATATTTCGCTTTACGATGATCCTCCAATTCTGTCTATTGGCAGCATTATGCAGAGAATAGGGATGGGAATGGGTCAGAAAAGTAATATTCTGATTAGTCCGTTAGTAAGATTATCCAAAAATAATGTACCCATATTTTTCTGTTTATCAAAATAGTAAAAATTCACAAAGATACATAGATACATTCACAGATAGATAGAGCATCTAAGTTCCAGAGTGGGGGCTTGTGACGTCACCGATGTGTAAAAATCGTACGAAAGCGTGACGTCATGCGAAATTTAAATGCGCTGTATCTTCATAATTAATTGTTTTTCAGAGAACTAAAAAATATGTGTAAAATATTTTTTAATAATCTAACCGATGGGCTAAAAATAATTTTTCAGTGATCATGCCTATTGTGGACACTGGACGTGAAAACAGGTATTATAGAAGATTTTTTGTGAACAAAGAAATAGTTTTTCTACGAGTAAGTAAATGATAAATAAGATGCTCTACTGGCTGACTGGCATACTTTAACTTTTAGTCCATCCTACACCACAGTCGTATATGGTCAACTTTCACCACGGGATCAACTATGAAATCGAAAAAAAATGGCAATCGCCATGAGTGAAATTCGAACTCACGCCCCTCACATCTGTACTGTGAGTGCACTTCCAATTGTACTACCGTGACTTTTTAATTTAGATGTTGTTCCGAGCATTATAATGCTGTATATCGAATGAATTTTCATTCAATGAATGAATGAGTGGATGGATGAATGAATGAATGAAAACTCTTTATTGCACCAATAAAAAATAAAAATTAACAAAATAAAATAATAAAATACATATAGGCACAATGAAGTCTTATCGCTTATATCGAATCGACAAGTAATCCATTCATTATTGAAATTCCGCAGTAGTTTAAAATTTAGTCTGTGCTGTTAATGCTATTATTCCTATAACTTTCAATTAAATATAACTATGTTTCCCTCTTAAAACTCATTTCAAACTGCATTAAATTTGTGAAAATTTAAAACAATGAAATACACAAGTAAACATGAAAACAACTTAGAAAATTCTTCACCACTTAACGACTCAAACTAAACTCATAACTTGCCGTAACTGCGCAGTCGGGCGAGTTAATTTCCGGAGATAAGAGCTGTATATGCATGCATCCTAGTTCATAGACTAACTATCCAGGACATAGGTCCTGGATAGTTAGTTAGTTAGTTTAGGGCACTTCAGGCAGCTTACATCCGGCTACGGTGTTATAAGCACTTGACTGTCTCCGTGGTCCAGAGATCCAGAGGTCGTGGGTTCAAGTCCCACTGGGAAGCATACTTTGTAAAAAGTTGTTTCTGAAAAGTTTTGTGAAAAGATGGTGGGCCAGAAGGTGAAAAAAAATAATTAAATAGTGATGGGTTTCTAGCCGCATCGCCTTATAACATGATTTGCATTTTTGCCCATTCCCTCGATTGGTTTCTACGATCTGCGCGGGAAGAGAAGCAGCTGGCACATTCTTAGTTTTTTCTATTCTCCCAGACCAGCATGGAAGAAATTATTTATTTATTTATTTAAACTTTATTGTACACACACATACAAATGTAATAAGTACAACAGGTGGACTTAATGCTAAAAGCATTCTTTAACAGTCAAACCTTTTAGTTTACAGAACTAAATTTTCTTTATTTATTACGCTAACTGGTAGAAGAAAAGGGGGAAATGTCAACCAACTTGTCGCAAGTTAGTTGATCAAGAAACTAACATGTTTGACAGTTAACGAATTTCTAATCAGAGATCGGGTAATCTTCAGCCCGTGGCCTATCACGGCCGACCGAGACTTCGTAATGACTTTCGAATAATGGTCACTCGATTAGGGCACCTTCAAAAGTTTTATATAGTTATAACTATTTATAATCCTTCAGAATACGCTTTTTAACCGCTCGGCTCGATGTGGATAATGAGTCTATCTTTATTTATATATTCTATACATTTAATATAGATGTATCTAATCGCTGTCGGTACATGGAAAATATATAAGAAAAAATATAAGGGGCCTTTATCCACACAATAGAACCCAAAACAATGATTGTTAGAATTATTGTCTGTTTTTCTGTGCGTTTATGGGCGCTTATCTCAGAAACTGCTTATGAGGAAATCAATTTCGTATTTCCATACAAGCTGATTCCTCGCCGAATAGTGCCAGTAGAGCAATGATATTTTTTCAAAAATAGATCTATGATATCCTTCCATAATCTATGGACTATGTTTTTTTTTTCATATTTTAAATATTAAAATAGATAGGAACCTTCTGAAACCTGAAAAATTGGTAAGATTTTTAAGGTGTTCAGAAATCTATTAAACAAATTTGGCGAGATTATATTATAAAAGAAAACATAGGAACACAGTCATAGCCTTAATACAATTTTAATGAAAAAATAAATTAAATCGTTTATGTTTTGGAGGAGAAATCAAAGACGAACGTTGACGTGGACGTGTACTTTTCATATGTACTTACTTTCAGAACAAAATACCCTTTCTTAAAGCAGCTCCTCAATCCGCAGCGACGCCGTAAACTACATTCCATACAAATAAAAACTTATTTTTACGAACCACAAAGGGACAAATTCCAGTGGGTTTCAGACGATATAATCTGTCAGCAAAACGTAGTGATCAGATAAAAACTCCCGCAACTCCGGAGGGATCTTCGGCTTACACAAGTTTCCCACAGTCTCAATTGATAACGAGGCTTTATGGATTTTGTGACGTCATTAACTTTATAAACTGCCGATGGAGGAGTAAAAAAGTTGCGATTTATGTCATTTGGCCTTTTTTTGCAGACCTTAGTTTTTGTAAGTAGATTTTAATTTTGTTATAATGTCACCGAAAATGTGTAACATTCAGGAATTGTACACAATTTCTAGGAAAGGTATGCTTTCCTAGGAAATGTATACATTTTCTTAATGGTCAACGAAGTGACAGAAGCGACCAATTTGGCTACCCCAAATTAGTCACGTAAGGTATGTTAGGTTATGGTTGTGCAGTGAGTGCAGTGACCATCACAGAGCGAGCGAGCGAATCGAACGAGCATATAGCATTTAGCAGAAGTTTAGAAATTTAGACCAATTTGGCCGAATTTAATACACTTTCGATCGCTATTTATATATTATAAAAGATAGGAACCTTCTTTAACTTCGGGAACTTCTATACATTTCCCGAATTTAACACGTTACCAGTAACATGTATATATATGTAATACGACATATATATTCTAAGTTTTGCTTACCAATATGGATTAGTTTACTCCAGTATCAAGTAGTAGTAGGTTCTTGTAACATGTATTCATATAAATGTTATACCTTAGAATATATATGTTATGTTCCTGAATGGATTCACGGACAAAAGAGCATTCTCTCAAATAACATTTTGGAAAAGTAACAGTTTAGGGGGTCGATTGTCACTCGCGTCCGTAGGCTTTACCCTCGAGACCCTACACGTGACCCCCGGGTGGTGCTAAAGAGTGACACCCTCTCCGGTGGTAGGCTTAGGCCGCGGCTGGTCACCACCCTCAGTGGAAAAATCAGGGTGCCAAGCGTTCGCGCGTTCCATCCTGCATTCCCTGAGTAGCCGTTCGAGGAGTGGGTCTACGCAGTTTTGCATCTGCCAATGTACCGAATTCAGACTCACAGTGTTGTTGCGCGGGGTGCCTAGTTTCGGAGGGCAGCGGGATCCGGAGCAACGGTTTTTTCGCTGGCCGCCCGCCGATAGTTGGGAGCCCAATTGCAGACTAGCCTTCTGTGAAAGGCTGCTCCGCCATCGCGTGCATAATCCTAAGGTTGGCCCTGTCGGGCCGGTTGGCAACCGGGCGAGAGGCCTCGACAGGCGGCCTTGGGGGGGTCCGGGCGTCCCCGCGGTCTCCGCACTAGTCATATCCTACCGCGCAACAGTACTGTGACTTCTGGGGGGGGCTGGCTGTTGCCTCGCGTAACTGCCACTCTTCGCCTTTTTTCCCTCTTGCCCCAAAAATAAAAACAATAATGAATAAAAGAAACAAAAAGTTGAGGAATCAACAGCGGATACACGGCCTCTCGCTAAAAGTGCACCTCACTAACATTCGAGGTCTGCACTCTAATCTCGTCCCAGTCCACCATCATCTTGAGACTGTAAGGCCGCATCTGCTCTTGCTTACGGAGACGCAAATTACTACCCCTGCTGATACATCCTACTTGAATTACCCAGGATATGTCCTGGAGCACAATTTCCGCTTTAAGGCAGGGCTTTGTTTCTATGTGCGTGATGACATCTGCTGTAAGCGTCTCCGTAACTTGGAAGATCCCTCTTCTTCTTCAATCTGGCTGCTTGTGGACACCGGCACAGAACAAATTGTCTATGTCGGTGTCTACCGATCGCATAGCGGTGACCAGGAGACAACGAGGCTTTTTCGTCACCTAAGTGAGGCTGTTGATGTGACTCAGCAAAGGTATCCTACCGCGCAAATCGTTTTTCTGGGGGACTTTAATGCTCACCACGAACAATGGTTGTTCCCATACCAGAAAACTGACCATGCTGGTAGAGAGGCGTACAAGTTTGCCTTGTCTTCGAACCTTTCCCAGCTGGTCGACCAGGCGACTAGGATACCCGACGTTGAGAATCACATAGCTAATTGCTTGGACCTTCTGCTGACGACTGAACCAGACCGATATCACGTGTCTGTTTCAGCCCCTCTTGGGAGTTCTGACCACTGTCTGGTAAAGTCCGTCCTCATATGTCCTCCACCTGACTCCAGCCCTAGAGGCAATAGACGGGTTTGGCGGTACAAGTCAGCAGATTGGGATGAGATGCGACATTTCCTTGCTTCTTACCCTTGGCTGCAAGCCTGCTTTTCTTCTGGCGATCCGTCGAGCTGTGCAAGTGCCGTTGCTGAGGTTCTCGGTCAGGCGATGGAGTATTATATTCCATTTTCTGATCGACCCTCTGGCATCAAAGCTGAACCCTGGTTCAATGCTGACTGTTTAAAAGCTGAGGCTATTAAACAGTCAGCATACCAGGCTTGGGCTGACGCTCGTAAGCGCAGAGCTCCGGATACGCGTAAAAAGAAGAAAGCCTTTAACTTTGCGGCCAAGTCCTGCAAAAAAACGCTTAAAAAGGCTCGCTTCGACCACATAGGCAGAGTTGGTGCCAAACTTGCTTCGTACCCATCCGGTAGTAAAGCATTTTGGTCTCTGGCTAAGTGCGTTGAAGCTAACTTTTGCCGCTCCTCACTTCCTCCTTTGCAGAAACCTGACGGTACACTGGCACACACGGCTTTAGAAAAGCTAATTTACTAGCTTCACTGTTTGCCGAAAACTCACGTCTAGATGCTAGCAATCAAACACCGCCCCAGTTACCTCCTTGTGGATGTAAAATGCCTGAAGTCCGCATTCATCAAAAGGAGGTTCTCAAGACTCTACGCAACTTAGATGTGAATAAGGCCAGTGGTCCCGACGGTATTCCTGCTATTGTCTTAAGGAATTGCGCACCCGAGTTGTCTCCTGTTCTGACGCGCCTGTTTCGTCTATCTCTTCGGTCCGGAATCGTCCCAAAAATGTGGAAGCTCGCCAATGTTCAACCCGTACCTAAGAAGGGTAGACGTGCCGACCCTTCAAACTATCGCCCAATTGCAATCACCTCCATTCTGTGTAAGGTAATGGAGCGTGTTATTAACAAGCGCTTACTTGCGTACCTTGAGGACAATGATCTCCTCAGTGACCGGCAATACGGATTTCACCAGAACCGGTCTACTGGGGATCTTCTTGTGTACGCTACACATCTTTGGGGTGAAGCCCTTGAAAAATACGGTGAGGCACTTGCTGTCTCACTTGACATTTCAAAGGCATTTGACAGGGTATGGCATGACGCTCTTATAGCGAAGCTTTCCGCTTACGGTATCCCTCCCACCCTTTGTGCTTGGATTTCCGATTTCCTGAGGGAACGGTTTATTCGAGTAACTCTTGACGGCTGCTCGTCTGACCTATTGGCAATTAATGCTGGAGTACCTCAGGGATCTGTTCTTTCCGCAACGCTATTTCTGCTTCACATTAACGATCTGCTAAAGCCCGGTATTTTTGGGTATGCAGACGATAGCACCGTTTCGGAAAGATATTTTTCTAGTGCAAGGGCAAAAAAACCGGAAATAGACGAACTAAGAGAGGCAATGGTGCTCCATACCAATCTTACTCTGCAAGCTGTCTCCGATTGGGGTGATGCCAACCTTGTGAGATTCAATGCCTCTAAGACACAGGCGTGTCTCTTCTCTGCTGAAGCAGAGCCCTCTCAACTTGGCTCCCACTTTCCGGGGTGTGCCTGTTCCTATCACCCGTCATCTCGAACTTCTCGGTATCGATCTCTCATCAAATCTTAACTTCGGTAGCTATATTGAGTCCAGGGCTAAGACGGCTTCTAAAAAACTGGGCATCCTCTCCAAGGTCCAACGATATTTTACCCCTGACCAACTGTTGAGCCTTTACACAGCTCAAGTCCGCTCATGTATGGAGTATTGCTCCCACCTATGGGATGGATCTGCCCGCTATCAGCTCGAAGCCCTGGAAGCTATCGACAGACGTGCCAGAAGACTCGTTGGTGATGAGTTGCTTACGGCAGGACGGCTCCACAGCCTCGAACATCGCCGACTGGTAGCAAGTCTGTGTGTCTTCTACAGGTTGCACTTCGGGGAGTGTGCGCAGGAATTACATAATTTAATTCCCCCTGCACCATTCCACCATCGGACAACACGACGTGGACAGGGATTCCACCCATTTGTGGTCGATATTCCTCCTCATCGTACCTCTCGATTCGCCTCCTCCTTCATTGTGCGAACCGCTAAGGTGTGGAATTCCCTCCCTGCGTCGATGTTTCCCCATACATATAATTTAGGGATTTTCAAGGCAAGAGTGAACAGGCATTTTTTGAGTCTGCGTGATACACCTTAGACCTCATCTTAGCTTCCCATCAGGCTAGATAGAGATTAAACGCACTCAAATTTCTAATAAAAAAAAAAAAAAAAAAAAAGAAGGCATATTAAACGTTTCGACTACATCCTTGAAATGATTTTGACCACTTTGGTCGTTTGGTTTCTGCGGCTCAAGCTCTGTTAGTCCCTTAATATTGGTAGTAACGTTCTATTGGTATCTGTCGCTCTTTGTTAAAGGATGTGTATACCTTCATAGAAAAGCCACAAACCCTTAAAATACTACATTAAATCATAGATATTCATACGACAAATAAACAAACGTAATATTATTTTTTTCGTACACCCATGCCAACAGTCTACTTTTATCTTTCACTCTACAATCGAAATCAAAAGCGTTAATTAATGTGAAAATGCTTTTATTTGGTGACATAGTTTTGCTGCTGACTGTACGTGGTATGTAATGCGGTCCCGAGCTGTTCCTACGGCATTCTCGTTTTAATTAGCATTTTGGTAGATTTATGAAATTGTAAAGCGGGTGCACAATATATGCATGAGGATGCCAACGATCCCGGCGGGACACTGCGCTGGTGCGGTTGGGACCGAGTGTAGGCGGCGGCGGAAAGGGAACCATTCTGGGGATCTAACCTATAACCTCCGGATTGGCACACTAGCGAGCTGACCATTACACCACAGATCATCATGTACAAACTAAACAACCGAAAAAATATTTTTTTTTTTTAATCAGTGTATTTTAGATTTAAGCTCAAATTAAGTACTTCAAACAGATACCACAAAAACCTGCACGAGCGCCCCCAAATGGCAATAAAGTAGGAAACCGTACCCCGCCCTAATTCAAGCCACACAACTTCTAATGACGTCACGCTAATTAGTTTTTTTAATGTCCCCTCCGAGCTCGATTAAGAGGAACCCACTTAACTTTATCGTTTCATATTTTATTTATTTTATTCCTTTGTCATATGGCCTCCTTTAGCCTAACGTGCTTTATTATATTAATAAGACCGTATTAATTATCCCCTTTTTGAATATGGATATTTTTGGGATGTTGTGAATATTAATTTAACAAGCAATTAGGTATATTGAAATGGTTGGGCCTCCAATATCTGTTGCTGTTTTCCTGTTTACAAATCATTCTTAATTCAAAGCTGATATGTGAAGGTAAATATACACACAAGTATTCACAGAATTCTTATGAAAGTAATTTTTTCTGTCTCAAGCAATATTCCTCTAAAGTCCAAATGACATCAAAAACTGTACATCAACTTTTTTTTAACTTGATAAAATTTTTAATTAAATAAAATAAAATTGATGATAGATGTTAATAACTCTGTGTTTTCACTTATGGTGATTGACACATGATACTTGTTCTTGATCTTGATAGAGCTGCTTCGTGTGTTTCCGTGCTTTTGCTGATTTCTTGGGAGTACTCGCGCCCCTGCTATAAATGCACCTTCTCAATTCAACTGGTGAGACCCGCTTGTTGGAGGCCAGTGAACCGATTCGTTAGGTATCGCAAAAGGGCCCGATTCCATCTGGCTCGAAGGACCATTATGTACGGCGCAGGCTTCGGTTCATCTAGGCCTACGCCATACACGAAGAAATGTTGATGTTGTAGGGGTTGTATGATGTTATGGAGACACAAGACCACGTCACGTAGAAACGAATTTATTGTTGATAAGTTACATGTTGTAGAGTTGGGTGTGATGGGTCCTTTCTCGATCGCTGTTCGATAGTATCTCATTTAATACTTATTATTAGATTTAAAATGTAATGTAAAAACAGCTGACACGCGACGTACATAGTATGCAGCCGCGTGCACCCGAAATGTGCGAACATGGCTCATACACCTTTTATAAATAATAATAATGTATAATATATAAGTAGATGAATTATTATGAAATCTCAACTACAATTTAAAAAAAATATTGAAGTATTTTCTTTAGGTGATGACGTAAGAGTTGTATAAAGCTAAAAAAAAATGACACCAGTGTATCATTGGCTTAACACAAAAAGTAGGATCCATTAGTTCGATCCCATGTGACGGTCTATTTCATCTGCATTCATATATCTACGGCCAATTACGCTAAAAGCATGTAAAGTTCATTTTCATCTTATTAGCCGTACGATATCGTATCTACAAAGAATTTACATATCCATTAGCCACTCTTTGCGTTGACGTTGACGACTCTATATGCGGAATGGAATGATCCCTCTGTACATTGGGTTCTTTGTCACTTTTCAGGCCATTTCGTTATTAATGTTCAACTTACGTTTTGGGATCATACGAGTATAAAACCTCCGTGCCAAAATATTTGTAGAAATTTGTTACTTCAAAAAGTACTTTTCACAATGAGGAATAAGTTTTTAACGCTTAGGTCCTAAACTCTTCTTAAGGTTTCTTATCTCCTAAGCCTTAGAAGATAATAAAATCCAAAGAAGGAACTAAACTAAATTTTCATTTTAGACAATTAGGTACTTTCTTGCTATAAAAGTACATGTCTGGATAGCTGAATCTTATTTTTAACTTACGCAATGTACTAATGATCATCGGATCCCTCAGAGCATAAATAACAAACATATGACAAAGCCCTTCTGGTAAGTAGGCGACCAATACTGTGTTAATGAGTTTCTTTCGGCGTTTCTTCTCAGCAGTGGTCATTCGGTAAGCTATCGGTAGCTTTTCTTTGAAATAATCTTTATTTCAAAGTATTAGTATAGTAAATTAATGATTTAAATATTTATAAACATTAGACGTAATGTATACCAAACTTAGTGCCTGCAAAGGCCTACTTAATTAGGTACTGAATAAAAATTTGATTCTTTGAAATGCAAAAAGTATATATGTCTCAAAAAATTTGGTTTATAAGTTCCAGTAAATGTTTTCTTTTTACCTTTGCCAGTGGTTTGAGACACTCAAAATCCTTTTGTCCGTAACAGTGACAGATTTACTTAAAATTCCGGATTTTGATGGAGAACAAACCTTTTTCCAATGGAACCCTTCAAAGGCCTGAACTTCAGTCGAAATGAGGTCTGAAATAACAGGCATGGCCCTCATTAAACTCCTTTTGTCATGACACGGAGTAAGTACTCTTTGAAATTTGACTCCTTACAAAACGGGAAACGCAAATATATACCGTAACCCGACGAAATAAAACTGTATTTCAAATTGTTTATGTGAATAAATCTGGAATGTTTTTTTGTGTTTTTCGCCACTTTAAGGACACACTTTGGCCTTTGTTTAGGAAAATAGGTCTTAATTAACTTTTGTCTAGAGATTTTATTACGGCGGCTCTATCTAGTACATAGTACCTTTTTATTTGTTTTTAAATTTGACTCATATAAAAAAAAAGACTTTTAGCTCTACTATTGTGATGAAATGTAACCTACAAAGGTGAACTTCAAAAAAGGAAGTTATGTAGATCGTTCTGAAAAACTTTTGAAACATTGATGATCTTCCTTGCCTTTTCCTTTTTTTTAGAAGACGTTAATCTGCGCTTCCATGCTGGAAAAAAAAACTTAGAATGTACTAGCTGCTTCTTTTCATACGCCGAACAAGGGAATGGGCTAAAATGCGAATATTTTTTATAGGTATTATATAGGTGTTATTTGTGTAATATTGTACCTTCTTTCGAACTAGTAGCTCCATCTAGCTAGAACATTTAAACTAAAAATCGAATTACGCTTCAAAATATGATGGTAGTCAGTTCTATAGATATACCACAGAGTAATAATATACTACGTACAAGTTATACGTAACTTACATAAAAAAGGCGTATTTGCACAATCTTCCCGAACGTAGCAACGCTTACTAGGCACGCGCGATAAAATCGGCGATTACTCAAAAAAGCCTTTTTTATGTCATCGAATTCACGACTGAAGATAACTGCCAAATGGGTATATAGCGGTAAATTGTAGCCAATTTATGAAGATGGCTGACGTTTAGAGAGTATTTACGATTTATTGTGGCGATATATTCATATTTCTAGAACGTTACGGACTTTTCGTAGTTAAACTGTTTTAGAAGTTTTATACCGACCAAAACAAAGCAGATATCGACTACAGCTTTTTCTTTCTTTCGTATGTAATGCTGATCAACACTTGTGTCATATTTTTCAAGCTATTTATGAGGCGTCTCATACATTAATTTACAAGTCTTGAGGGACAGTTATTTTTTTTTATTAATTGCATTGTAAATGCTGTAGAGGAAAAATAAAATTATTTTTACAGTTTGTATTATAAAGTAATCCTATTAGGTAGAAAAATGTTCAAGCAAGGTGTCTTATACATTTCAGGGCGTGTCGCCATAATATCTATATCATTAAAGTTATCATTTTAAGATTTTGCTAAACAGTGGAAGGGACCTTTATATTTGTTACGGATACGTGATCGAATAGGAACTTTATAACTAATCTTATTAATAAGTGGGATGCAATCATACCTCCCATGACAGATATCATAAAGTAACATAGCTCCCAGATATAAACGTCTTTGCATAAGATTAATATATTTGTACTTAGCATCTTATGAAGATTGAGTACGGTAACACCTGTAATACATACAGCGAAAAAATTTTTTTTGGACAGATTCTAACGCATCTTTATACTTGGCATATGTAGGATTCCAAATAGACACAGCATATTCTAGCTGCGAGGGAGCTAACGCATTGTAGAGGATAAGGTATGTTGATGGATGTGTAAAGTCAGTACCGGAGCGCATAACAAAGCCATACATTCTCAGGGCTTGGCTTGTAATGTTATCGACGTGTATGTCTAAATGAAGTTTTTCATCTAATGTAACTCCTCCTAAACAAATCCCTGGTTAAAAAATAAATCAGACTGTCTGAATCTTTTTTATAAGGGTTGTATGCCATTTGCAGTATCTAGCAGTTGTTGTCTCTAGAACTTTACTAATTTAATTTTTCTTATATTTCAGGAGTCGACGACACGCACAAGTTCCTCGGGAACGAGACACATACAGACTACTTCAGATTATTATTAAGAGATGGGAACTACCTCCTCGTCGGTGGCAGGTATGTTTATTTCTTCAAATACCTATCCTAGCTGTCTGTTATAGTTTGTTGTCCTTAAAAAAATTCTAGGTTCCGAGATCTCGGCATATACAGGGTCCAACCAAATATACTGTAACTATTTCAAGGGTAGATTCAATCCATGATACTGAACAACTTTACCCATGGAACATATATTGAAATATGAAAAAAAAATCGCTTCTCATACAAATATTGACCGAGTTGTTGTTTCGGCATATGTTCCTTGGGGAAAATTGTTCAGTATCACGGACTAAATTCTCCCTTAAAATAGTTTCAGTATATTTTGTTAGACTATAAAAAGGTAACGTTATCCAGAGGCAAATACTCGTATTAGTTGAACGGGCGAGCAAAGAGACCGAAGTTCTCTGAGTGTACTTACTTGGACAATCCGGTGATTGTATTTCTCCTTCTACATTTAAGAGCGTGGCATCAGTGTCATTATATGGTATAGAAAGTATAAGGGTGTAGAAGATTTCCATATTATTGATCAAAAAATTTGATGCTATATTCTCTAAGTTCATATTGTAACTATGAACCAGTTATATGCCAAGATATGTGTAATTTCTTTTTTTTTGGAAAAGTCTAGGTTGGTCTAGGGTAAGAGGACTATTTAGGCCGTACCTGAATTTTCCGGGGTCCAGTGCTGCCCCCATTTAAAATAAATCATTTCAAAGAAAACGGAGACATTATTTAAAATTTTGCTACTACCAAGTCCTAGATAACCCTTCAAAGTATTTTGTGAACTACTGTTTACAGTTTATAATGAGAACGTTAAGCTTTACTACACACATATGCCAAAAGTGGCCGTTTTTCAAAATTCTAATATGCGTAGTAAAGCTTAAACGTTCTCACTTTAAACTATAAACAATAGTTCATAAAATACTTTGAAGGGTTATCTAGGACTTGGTAGTAGCAAAATTTTTAATGATGACTTAGTTTTCTTTGAAATGATTTATTTTAAATGTGGGCAGCACTGGACCCCGGAAAATTCAGGTACGGCCTTAATTAATTATTTTATAGCAAGTTTCAGTATCATAGACTAACTTTTTTACTGCTGTTAAAACTAACAGCCTATATTTTTGCCTACATTGTAAATAACAACAAAAATTAAACAAGGAAATGTTTTTCCTCAGGGAATACTAAAAATAAATTTTGATATTCCCGAGAGGAGTTTAATAACGTAGAGACCAGTACCTGTAAAAAGTGTACTACCTAAATATATATTAATATTTTATCCTCAAGTCCTGAATAAGGAAAGATAAAGAGAGAGACAGACACTTTTATCTAAACGTCAAGAAAACATTTTCTATGGGATTTTTATGCAAAGTCAGAACCGTGACGTCATCATTTATCAGTTTTTCTCTAAGAGCAATAATGTACCTTATGTACCTTGGTTTTTCTGCATTTATAAATCTAAACTCATGTTGAAAATTGATATGATCAATGACAAGTGACACTAGTTTGTGACGTTTTATTCCCTTAACATTACAAAATAATTTATTTTTAAACCAGTAATTTAACCAATTTTTTTAAGTTTTCTGAATTAAAAAATGTAAAATACCTATAGATCGTTTTGTAGTGAACTAGTAATATAATAAAATGTTTGGAGCTAACATGATTATTAGATGAAAAATAAACGAATTGTTTTTAATATACTTTCTTTGTAACTTGACCTGAAAATAAAATGACTTCGCTTTTTAAAATATTTTCATAAAATATTGCTGAGGGAATTTGAAACTCTTTGTTCCAGTGTATCCAAAATCCCATTGGATTTTCTCATTTTTCAAACAATATTCAACCGACTCGCGACAGCCAACGAACTGAGCATAACTCGTTTCGAAGGAATAGCCAAGAAGCTTATTTAAATCTATATTTTACAAAAAAACTGACTTTATTTCTAGTGACCAAATATTTATTTATTAATAAAACTTTATTGTTCCAAAGTAAAAATATACTTTTAACAAATGGCGGACTTAATGCTAAGAGCATTTTCTCCCAGTCAACCATAGGGATAAGCAGAAAAATTATGCGGCGCAAAAAAGTATTAATATATATAAATACAATATACATAATATAATATTACTATATAATATACAATACATATGTAGTACATAATATCAAAATGAATATCTACTAACACACTATGCAGTGTGTTGTATATGTATAATGGTATGTATGTACATACCATTATAAATATACATAAATATAACTAGCTTATGAAGAGTAGAACTGAATGATGACGACTTTATGAAGAAAGGGAGTTCAAAAGGTGGGCATGAACTTTCCTTTTAAAAGAGAATTTGTTCGATATTTCTCTGATGTCAACGGGTAAAGCATTCCAGAGCCGTGACGGGAAAATGAATTAGACATAAAATTTGTCCGAAAAAGTGGGATAAAGAGCTGACGTGTCTCATTAGAACGAAGTTGTCGATCATGGGTGTCTGAAAGATAATTGAATTTACATTTTAAATATTCAGGGTAGTAAGGATTTGAAAGAATAGAAAAGAGAGTACACAGTAACCGAAGTTCCCTGCGTTGACGGATAGGAAGCCAATTAAGTTCTGAACGATAAGAGGACACATGATCATATTTCCGAAAACAGAAGATAAAACGAATGCAGTTATTAAGAAGTCGATCAAGTTTATTAAAAAGATCTACATTGAGATCAGGATAACACACATCAGCATAATCAAAGATAGGAAAAATTAAAGCCTGGACAAGTAAGATCTTTGTTTTAAAAGGTAGAAAGGTAGAAAATATACCACTGAAAAGTCTTAGGTATGCAATGATTGTTTGTTTACATTAAGTATGTCTTATTTTTTAGTTATTTTGGTTTAAAACCACACTACTCAACCGATTTTGATACACATACGAGTACATAGTGTAAACAAAGTCTTTTCCCATCGTCGGTCCCTATGTATGTATGTACGCTTAGCAACAGATTTAGATTCGGTTTTCATCAATAGATTCAAGAGGAAGGTTTATATGTACCTATAGATACTAATAGCGAAGGCGGTGCGGTAGTATCGTATATGAAAGAAAAAAAAGACTTTTAAATCGATACATCATCAGGTCTTTTTTAGACTCCACTGCAGCACGACCCTCTCTGTACTACAGAGCCATATATTAGCCAGAGCAGTCAGAAGATTTGGCCTACACTCTCCACGCTGGCCAGATGGGTTGGAGAGGTTTCAATGATGTTAATAAGCTTTGTTTAGCTTGTGTTTCCTAAGTCGCCTTCTACGACATCCACAGGAAAACTTGGTTCTATTCTACTCTGCCGGGAACCACATGGCTAAATCGATAGGTACATAAATAACAAATTTGAAGTAACAAATATAAAAAAAAATTGGAAAATCCAAAAGTGCACGCCTCATAATCTCATTTTTCACAATTAAATTGATTTTGATTGTTTTATTGCTAACTTAAAACGAAGAAAAGTATGTGTCGGCTTTAACGCACGACTGGAGATTATTTTTAACTTTTATTTTTAACTTCCCGCTGAGAAAGATATAGCGGGCACAGTGAAGGAGGACCCATTGCAAACCTCTTTGCCTACACCCCGACGATCTACGCGTGCGCGAAGAGCAGCTCAAGTTCTGTCACCCTGATTTGTTTTTTACAGTAAGATTTTGGTTTGTAACAAAATGGCGAGCTCACGCGCAACGATTTGAATTTTTTTGCTGCTCGCTATAACTAAACTACATTGAATTAGACCGTGATCTTCGAAAGGACTTAGTTTTGGATAATACTGAAGCGTATGAAAAAAATGGACTTGATCAGATAAGTTTTTCGGGAGTTATCGTGACCACGCCAGTTTCCATACATACAGACACACGGACGTCCACAAAATGATTTTATTAAACATTGTTTTTATTTATTTAAAAGGCAAAATGTCTTTTAAAAATGTCATAAGTGTTGAAACTAGTGTTTTTCCTTGACATTTATGTGTAAATATTATTGTACAAGTGCGATAGAAAATAAATAGAGACACATTTAGTTAAAAAAATCACTTGATTTTTGTAAGGCGAGAGTAGAGCACTACCTCATGCGCTTCGCTTATGAGGCGTGCAATACAACTGAATTGAACACCTCCCTTTTTGAAATCGGACAAAAAAATACTGTTTTGACCTTTAGTAGCATAAAGTCCACTATATCAAAATGTCCACTGTAACAAAACGTCCATCGTATCGTAATGTCCACAGTAGCGTGTAGTTAAACACCTATTTCGTTTTAAGAGACTCCAAGTTATACATTCAAATGAGATAGCTATTTGTTTTTAAAACTCCACTTCTGAAGTTGGTACCGTAACCACGGTCTCAAGCGGTAAGATCGTGCTATATCTACCACGACCGCAGAGTGCTAACCCCAATGCAACTCTACCCATCCTTGTCTGGCAACAGGACACCTAAATAGCGCTATCTCGTTTGCATTTATAAAGATTTTTGGCTTGTGTTTGTATGGAGGCAAGACTTAAAAACACCCCTCACGCCGCCGGCCTACAGTCGCCATTTTATTACGGTCTAGTGAGAACGATTTGTCGATAGTTATTTATCGATGTTGACGAAGTTTTGTAGTTTCGATGTTTGTCTCTTTCCGTTGTTAGTTTTCCATATTTTTGTGATTTTATGACTACTCGTATGTTGACAATGAATAGTAAATTTTCTCCGTTACTTCCTTCTGGTTCATTTCAGTTATTATGAAATAAGAACTGTGTTTTTACGGATATCATTAAGGCCGTACCTGAATTTTCCGGGGTCCAGTGCTGCCCCCATTTAAAATAAATCATTTCAAAGAAAACGGATACATTATATAAAATTTTGCAACTACCAAGTCCTAGATAACCCTTTAAAGGATTTTATGAACTACTTTTTACAGTTTATAATGAGAACGTTAAGCTTTACTACGCACATTAGCCAAAAGTGGCCGTTTTTCGCAATTGTGGGAGGAAAGCTTAACGTTCTCACTTTAAATTGTAAACAGTAGTTCATACTTGGAACGGTTATCTAGGACTTGGTAGTTGCAAAATTTTAAATGATGTCTCCGTTTTCTTTGAAATGATTTATTTTAAATGGGGGCAGCACTGGACCCCGGAAAATTTAGGTACGGCCTTAACGATATTTATTTGAACTTTATTAAGGTACCAACAATAAATGATACAAAAGGCGGACTTAATGCTAATAGCATTCTCTACCAGTCAACTTTAGAAATCTAGCATAGTAGTTGCAAAAGTAAGGTACTCAAGCAGGTATAGGACTTAAGTTAGTTACTTAATACATGCGTAGAGTGGTCGATAAATTGCGTTCTAAACTCTGAATCAAAGAAATTAAATTGAATTCCTATGAGCTAAAGTCGTATAAATCCCACGATAGAGCAACGTTTCCTTAACATCATATTTTTTATTCTTTTAGTTTTATTTTTAAATAGTCCGATACATATACACGTCTTTATCCTTAACGGAGTAGATATACTGGGTATATACTTAAATGCTACTTTTAGTGAGTCCAGAGTGCTAGTAAACTTCGGTTTTGAAAGTGACCGAAAGTATTTTATGACATAATTTTGAGTAAAAATTGGCTGAGAATTTTGAAAACCCGTTTAAGAAAATAGTTTATGCGTATCCAAATTGCTCGGAATTTGCTCTCAAAAAGATAGGGTAACGACAAAGGTTTCGCTATGACCACATACTGGTCAAAGATCCTTTAAAAATAATAGGTATAAAACCGATTGACTCGATCTATAAAATAACTGATATCGATAGTTTTGCTTGCCAACTAGTACCCGTAGCATCCCTACAAACCGCGTGGCACGCGACATGTCGCCCGTTACGTCTGAACACTGCTCAGTTTGCTTTGCCAATGTCATTCTTTGTTCTCTCGTAAATATGGCTGGGCCATAGTTGGTAGGCGCGGAGTCATTGTTCTTTATTACATAACGTTTGTGGTTAACTACGACGGGTGACTTGCTAAAACTGAAATTGACAGACGCTAGTGCTAACTGAATGATGACTTATGGACTTATTACTAGATGGTTACATGGAAATTCTGAGTGTCAACTTTGACTTGCCTTACTTTTGACATCCAATAATGTAGTGGGGATACAATTACAATCCGAATTGGTCTTTATGACTTCACTGTAGAGTTTAATTTGGTTTGATGTTGCGAATAGCGTAAATACGTTTCGTGCAGAAGTCAGAGTAGATCTACTGCTTTTAGAAAGTCATAGGACTTTTAAAAAACTACTGCCTTTTGACTCATAACAATAAAAAAAAATTACAATGTACAATTACAATAGATTGACAATAGTAGAGTTAGTAATTATTAGTAATTGTTAGTAGTCATTGACAGAACTTTATGGATTGCACTCCAGGCCGCGTCCACGGACATGCGGCGCGGAGTGCGACGCGGGCCGTCGCAAAATTTCCATAGTTCGTTTTTGCGTTAAACAGTTATATACGAGTGGCTCTATGAGCTGTAGACCTCGCGAGTCAGTCCTTGTATAGGTTTATCGGATGAAAAAGTTGTTCGGACAATAAGTTGCGTCTTAATAATAACAAAAAAGTTTGATGACATATTTGAATATTTTTCGAAATGGCTGAAATATGATATTTTTTTCGTTTACAACCCCTATATTTCCGCCATTTTGAAAAATTACGAAAATCTGGCTAGACAAGAAAATTCTACATAATTATCGAACCTGTTCACAAAATTTCAAAGGAATCGGTTGAGAAATACGAGTATTAACAAAGAGTATTGAATAAACTTAAAAAAAAAACAAGCTGTATTTAAATTTGTAAACGACAACTATCTCTATCCATACGGTACGCAATTACCTTTTAAATTCAGTTCAAAAAGCTAAGTACATACGTCGTGCCACTCGTAAATAAACGAGCAAGTGCAAGTCGGACTCGTACATGAAGGGTTCCGTACCTCCATACAACGTTTTAAAACGCTGAAAAAAGTGAAGAAACACGTTTCTTGTGTCAGTATTTGTTGTTATAGTGGTCATAGTAATACATAATCGGTTAAAATTTTCAAGTATCTAGTTAATTCCATTATAAAGATCTAGTTTTTTGTATGGCGACCCCCTTTAATTTTTATTTTTATTTTATTTTTAGTATTTGTTGTTATAGCGGCCACAATAATACATAATCAGAGAAAATTTCAAGTGTCTAGCTATTATGAGATTATGTCTACTGTTCATGAGATAGAACCCTGTGAAAGACGGACAGACGGACAGACAGACGGACAGACAGACGGACAGATGGACAGACTGACAGACGGACAGACGGACAGACGGACAGACGGACAGACGGACAGACGGACAGACGGACAGACGGAGTCTCAGTAATAGGGAAAACCATACAAAAGTAGATGCAGATATGTTGCACCGCGGTATTCCTACAGGAAAATTTGCGTGGTATAATTTGAAATATTCATTCGCACCGGGAAAGTTTGCATTTCTTTTCAAATCATATTTACATGACAATGGTCACGTCGCTCGATGAAATTCGCATTTTGCCAACTGTGGGATTTATTAAAGGAGCAAATGGTAATAAAACGTGTGATGCTTTATGAAGACTGGATATTTTGTCATACATCACCTCACATTTGTGTATGATATGATAACCGTATGATTCTGTTTACGTAACCTGCACACAAGTTCACTGTGTGTAATAATAACTGTTGTCACTAGAAGACAGTCATTAAGCTCCGTAAAATGCCTTTAGGCAGCTCGGAAAAATCTGACACCACACCAGTGTTAGCTACTACCTTACTCGATAAGATATTTATTTCTAAATAGACATATGTATTTATTTAAGTATGCATGTAACATATGTATGTATGTTTATCTGAAGTTTCATAGTATGTTAATTTCTTTTTACTTTATTTAACGAACACGCCTGTATGCCTTACATATATGAACACACTGCTACTACTACCTACTGCCTACTGGAAGAGATCTCTTTTGAGATAAGTAGTGCCTTTGTACAACTTTTTGTTTATATATTCTCTGTAAATATTGTCCGTGTACATAAATTGGTAAATAAATAAATAAATAAGAGAGGGAGAGAGACTGTTCTTCTACTGAAGTAAGTAACACTTTATTGCACCAAAACGCATATACTTAAATAATATTCAAAAATATGTACAGTAGGCGGCCTTATCGAAATGGCAATCACTTACTCACCCAAAGGTAGCCAGACCTTTGTGACAGAAACAGGTGAATATTGGACATCATTACCTGTTTAAAAATATAAATCGATAAAAATTTATTGCATTATGGTAAGGACAATTTGGCGTTTATATGTTCTACAATAACTCTAGTAACTTGAATTAGAATAAGCGTATGTTTAGTAGTACAGTAAACATGACCAACTGAATTTTGTGATGATTGTACATGAGCCTAATTAACCTAAGCTGACGAATTGTAACCCATAGTACCGATGTTACGTCTGAGAGACGTAAAAAATATATCACTGCGTAAAGAAATAATCGCCGCAGATTTATATTGCTTTAAAATTTAAAATATGTGCTGATTTAGCTTATTTAATAAAAGGTTCTGAAACCATCGCAGTTCAGTTACAAATTTGACTGTAATTTTTCCACAAGACCATAATTTGTAACTACGAAAATTGGACACTGACGTCGAAACCTCAGATTATGTGGGACTTACTGCACACGCAATGCATATTGGCGGATAGGTATTGCTGATACATGAAGGTACTAGGAGGTTCGTAACCGCGCATGCGCTATTTTAGAAAATACATATACAAAGTGAAAGGAACATACCCGTAATAAATCGAACCACGGGCTACACTAGATCACTATAGTATAATGTAATGTAAAAAATCGACATTCACATACAAATGTCCCGCCCGGGCGGCTGCACACTTTTGTATGAAAATGCCAATTTTTTTTTGTTATTTGGCTGTTATTTTAATTTCATTATACTTTAGTGATCTAGTATAGACCGTGGTTCGATTTATTACGGGTATGCCCCTTCCACGTTGTATAAAAAAACGTGTCTGTGAGACGTATAGGTGATGACCTATACGTCTCACAGACACACATTCAGCCCCTTTTAACCTTTATCTGATGGTTAAAGGTTAAAAGGGTCTGCTGAGATATCCTTTAAGATTTCAACCCGCTACCGCTCCCGCCTCCTGTCATCACAACTCTCTAACTTCATACATAAGGTACCTAGCTTACCGGAACGTTATTCGGGCCGCGTCTCGTGTAATGTTATTCCGGCATGAGGGTGTGAGCTCTTTTGTGCCCTTTTAACGAAATTAACGTTGTTTCGGCAGGCGCGGCCATATGGAGACGACGGTATGAAATACAAAAAATCCAGAAGGATAACTCGCGTAGAAGGGTAGCAAACTCGTCGAGACTTTGTTATAACAAAGTCACGACGAGTTTGCTAAGGTCATGAATTAGAACCGTTTAAGCAGTTAATTGAACCGCCTTGTGGTTCCCGGCAGAGTAGAATATAACAACTCCATCTCTTCCTGTGAATGCCGTAAGAGGCGACTAAAGGACTTCCCAAGGAGGGTTGATATCAGGCAGGCAGCCAGACGTAAAACTATAGCCAAATCATTTAAGTAGTTAATTGAACCGCCGTGTGGTTCCCGGCAGAGTAGAATAGAACCACTCCATCACTTTCTGTGGATGTCGTAAGAGGCGACTAAACGACTTCCCAAGGAGGGTTGTAGTCATTTAAACTAATAAACTAAACAAATCATTTAAACTGTTCCGGCTATTTCTTCTCCATTTTGCAAGGTCTTTGGCATCCTTGGGTGACCATTGTCATGCATGTTATATTTGGAGAAGAAAAATCAGGAAAACGCACCTTGGGCTCCTAAGCAGCACAGCTGAGGATGCAACCCGGAACGCGCTTAGACGAAGAAGAAGTAGTTAATTGAACCAATGAGAAAATAACTAACTACGAAGTAATCACTGCTAATACATATATATAACTAGTGCTTCTGTGGGAACAGTAGACCTCGCGAGCTCTTATAACCATACAATAACCGACACTCTACCCTCACTCTAGTGAAATCCATCCATATATTACCACTAAAATCAAGATTTTGAAGTAAAAACTTCGATTCTGCCACTGGATGCCGACAGACGAAATTTTTTATGAACACGAGGGCTATTCCTTCATATCTTTATTTTGTAACTGTATCAAAGTGTATTGCAGCAGTTAAGTATAGAGTAGGCGGTTAGTTGGGATGCCAAATTGGTGCTAAAATAAATGTGCTTTACTTAATGTTATCACGGCATAATATGAAAACTGTTGTCGTTAAAGCTGAATACTATTTTGATTTCATATTAAGATAGGCAACAAATCAGTCTAATCAGCTAATCTAATAAGCGATTTCTTTTCCTTTCGTTCGTTTCTTGCTTATTATCATTATGGTAGGTACTTATTATAATACAGACTGGAAAGCTCTAGAAAGCATATTTTGGGGCACTAGAATCGTACGGATACAAAGCGTACGGTCGGCCAGGTTTCGAAGGTCGACATTTTGTGTCGGACCATCGTGCGGATACAAAGTGTATGGTCGGCCAGGTGGCGAAGATGGACATGTTGTGTCGGACAATCGTGCTGATACAAAGCGTATGGTCGACCAGGTGTCGAAAGTCGACATGTTGTGTCGGACAATCGTGCGGATACAAAGCGTATGGTCGGCCAAGTGTCGAAGGTCGACATGTTGTGTCGAACAATCGTGCGGATACAAAGTGTATGGTCGGCCAGGTGGCGAAGATGGACATGTTGTGTCGGACAATCGTGCGGATACAAAGCGTATGGTCGGCTAGGTGTCGAAGGTCGACATGTGGTGTCGGACAATCGTGCGGATACAAAGCGTATGGTCGGTCAGGTGTCGAAGGTTGACATGTTGTGTCAGACAATCGCACGGATACAAAGCGTACTGTCGGCCAGATGTCGGAATGCGAAATGAATCGGTGGAAGATTCGGTGGACAAATGAATGACGGAAAATGCTCCTACAATCGGAAAAAACTTATGTTAGAAAAGAAAATTATTTTAAGTATCACAGTCTTTGTGTGCTAGGTACTCATCATCATCATCACCATCATTTCAGTTGCATAGTGTCTAATGCTGGACATAATCATCTCCCAAGGATTTCCAAAATAACCAACGTCTAACCACCTTGTGAGTGGGTGTCCTACGCTTCGCTTTCCAGTACGTGGTCACAGGCCGGAATCTCCTAAGGTACGCGCAACATGCGTCCCCGCTCCCCGTCCCCACACCTCTCCCCCGTTTTCACCTCGATGACTCACGTTGGCCGTCAAGAACCGGGGGAGAGGTGCGGTTGCGGGGAACGGGGACGCATACTGCGCGTACCTTAGGCGATTCCGTTCTGTTTACTTTTACTGTATTCTGTGACGTGGTCGCCATTCGGGAACCTTTTTCCCATCGGCCATCGCTTTGTCGCTCTTCAACGACCTAATAATCCTCTGGGCCATGTCCAGTGACTTTGGTTCTCCTACGATTTTTTTCATTTCTGATTCGATCATGTAGAATAACACCGGGCATATCCCTCTGAGTCGCTCTCCATAACGTGTTAAGCGATCTTAAGCTAGGTACTGAAATACCTAGACCTGCCTTGAATAGAAACGTGATTTAATCCCATGTATCTACGTGCATATTCAGTAACTTGGTACATAGTCACCGACATATCCCGTTATACAAAGGCCGTTTCCTGCATGTGGACACGGTATCTGCGGCACTGATGATATCGTAAGGGCCGCAAGGACGTCTGCGTCCCGGACATCCGGTTTACACGTTTTAATGGCATATTAGCACGCCGTGTGGCAAATTGTGAAACCTTTTTAACCACCCCTGTAAAGAGGGTTCATACGTATAAAAGATTTTTAAAACAGTTTTGCGTTTATTGCTATATTTTCATTGGTGAAAGATAAAACTACTAGTAAGATGATTAATTGATTATATCTCAGATCAATTTCTAAGGTGGGAATGTCAATAGCGCAAATCCTAAATCCCAAGGACACAAAATTGAAGGCTTACAGATGTAAAACGGGAATCAGAATAATTTTGTAACACAGCTGTTATAATATCAGTCAGTATACATCCAACGCGTTATTTTTTTTATTAAATAATTTTACGGCTCTGGATACAAGTCCTTTAGAGCCTATCTTTATTTTTGTTCTTTATTCCTAATCCTAAATAGATCAAAGGGTGGTGTAGGCCTTTGACTGCTGCAAGGGAGCTTCTGGCGACAAATCTATACGAGTCCACTGGTTTACATAGACGATTGAGTGGCGGACGACGCCCACACAGTCCGCAAAATAAATATCACTACAGCCGTACTATGACTGTCCACTTTAACTATTTCACACATTGTTCATGTTATGAGCATTTATAACACCAAACAACACCAATTTCATATTATTAAGTCCACTAAAATCAATTTGTAAAATAATTTAAAGCAAACCCCAACCGAACCCTTTGACTTCCCGCCAAAAACTCTCTCTCCAGCGCGTTAAAAAATAAGTAAACTGTCAAAAATGACAATATCATAATTTTTCCTGTTGCCGCGTTTTATGGTTTTGTACTTATAATTTTCCCAAATATCTAATTCATTTTCATGTTTGTAATTATTCAAAAATATCAATACATATATGCATAGTATGCCTACCTAATTCAATAGTTCTTTTATTATCAACGCATTACATACGAGTTACCACATACAGCAAGAATATAAATATTTGGAAGATTGTACCACACCAATAAGCAACTTATACAGCACCACTGCAAGCATGAGCATGAGAATGAAGAAGTGGCTCCTCGAGAAGAGGCGGCTACATATGGTTCTTCCAGCCAGATATGAACCAGCATACACATCTTCTTAGCGCATTTCTGTTTGCATCCTGAGCTGTGCTGCTGAGCTCGGGGTGCGCTTCCCGCTTTTACCTCTCCCAATATAATATGCATGTCAATCATCATGCAAGGATGCCAAAGACCTAACGAAGTGGAGAAGAAATAGTTGGAACAGTTTAAACGATTTAAGCTATAGTGTTACGACCGGCCGCCTGCCTGACGTCCACCTTCCTTGGGAATGCAAATGTAGCATAGCAATGTAGCTATGTTGTGCTTAGTCCCTAAGTCGCCTCTTACAAAATCCACAGGAAGAGATGGAGTGGTCCTACGTATTGTTTCACAAAGAAAATTCAAATGTGTACATTTTCTGTCAGTGGAACACAAAACGTGTAGTTTTCCAAGTCACCGCTCGCGTAAAATACTATTTGATTGTATTTTTGAGAACGTCCTGTCAGCGATAAGTAATATTGATTTACGCAGAAATATCATAAATTTGTCTATGGTTCCCTAAAATTTCATCTTAACCAAAATAAATACTTTTAAACTATCGCGTTGCATTATTATTAAATTAATGCATACGGGAATGAACGCGAAACGTACCTTTTTTTATTTATTTTGCTGACGTTTCGTTCGGGTTTCACCGAACGTAGTCAAGCTGGGACCACGTTCGGTGAAACCCGAACGAAACGTCAGCAAAATAAATAAAAAAAGGTACGTTTCGCGTTAATTTCCGTATGCATTAATTTAATAACCAAAATAAACCGGCCACGTGCTGAGACGGGCCACGTGCAGTGTACGGTTCCGTAGTAAGTACCTACTTGTTTTATGTAACTAACAACTGCCTAACTTTAGGTCTGAATTCAGTCTATGATACTGAACAACTTTCACCAAGTAACAAACGAAATACGAAAAATAATTTTTGATCTCTTACACACAAGATTTGGCAAAATGTAATATTTATGTAATATATGTATGGAATATGTAAGGACAAATCACACTAATTAAGCTAGCCCCAAAGTAAGTTTTAAACTTGTATTATGGGATACTAACTCAATGATACTATATTTTATGATAAATACATATATAGATAAACACCCAAGACCCAGGACAAAAGACCATTTTCTAACTTGCCCTGGCTAGGGCTCGAACCCAGAACCTCCGGATTAGCGGTCTAGCGTGTTAACAATTACGCCACGGAGGTCGAATGGAAAGCAAACATTTTCTTTTCATATTACATTATGTGTTCCTTAGGAAAAGTTGTTTATTTATTTATTTACACTTTATTGTACACACATACAAATGTAATAGTACAACAGGCGGACTTAATGCTAAAAGCATTCTCTAACAGTCAAACCTTTGGGTTGATTGGGAGAGTTTATGTAGGTGTATAACATAATAAACAATAACAATAAAAAACTAAATAAAACTTTAAACTTAAAAATAAAATAAAAAGAAACATACTAAATATAAATATTATAATAATACTATACCTACATATTAAATACATACAAACGAGCAATAAATATATACATATCTCTAAATACATATTATACAATCAAGTCTGTCTCATATTTAATTAAAAATGGAGCTGTCTAAAAATTCTAATTTTAAGGGAGTTGCGGCTAGGAGCCCTTCTGATGGACTCAGGGAGAGCATTCCAGAGTCGTACAGCAGTGACAGACCTCAGTGAGTTGTTCAGTATCATGAACTGAATCCACCTTAAATTAGTTTTAGTACAGGGAGACGTTATATACTACTGCCGGGATTTTTTTTAAGTGTCCATATACAAGGCCAGAAACCACATGGCAAGATATCAGTTTACACACATTATTTAATATATATAATACACATTATTTAATAGACCTCCACTTAACGCATACAACTTAGTCTTCTTTTAATTTTAACCAATCAATAGACACACATTTTCATCGTGTTGCGAAAACATTTCGAGCCAAATGGCCAATTAACGTGAATTCAGCAACGAATCCGAAATTCTATTTCCGCGCAGTTTTATCACGCGTGACAACAGACGGAAATCCCGAATAAATAAATTTGTTCCTAATTAATCATATTCACAGAGGCTTGAAACGGAAATCAATTTCAGAACGTAAACAGTTTAGTGAACAAAGGGCTATATTTCATTGGGTTTTTGTGAGAATGCGCGCAGCCAGGCATGGGGATGTTGCCCCTCCCATGGCAGGTAGTTGTAGTAACCTGTCATAAAATGAATGGGAAGCTGCAAGGCAGGTCAGTCATGGATGCATGCCCAAGAATTGAGCGGTGGCGCATGTTTTGGGCGATTCTTGTGCATGAGAAAATTATCTTTTATTCATTTATTTCAAAACCTTGAAGCAGTGGTTTTACAATATCTTTTAAGTAACATATTGTTTGTTTGTTTGTTTGTTTGTAATAACTTTATTGTACCAAAAATTTAAGTATAAAATACAATATACGAAAGAGCAAATATACAAAGGCGGACTTATCCCATGTAGGGATCTCTTCCAGTCAACCTGCGATAGATTGAGAGGATATTTACTCTGTTATATATAAGGTAGAAGCCGGTACGTATAAATTACTTATCTACACACATAAATATATACGAACATACTTACATAAATACATATAGCAATACACATAAACAAACTATACATAAAGTATATATCTTACATACATAGGTATATATTTAATAAATATTAAAGATAAGTACTTAATTCAGTCCAAGCATGACGTAACCAGAGAAGACTTCGATAATCTAGTTTTAAATGAATCCAGTGAAGGTGCCATCCTTACATCAGCTGGAAGTGAGTTCCAAAGCCTTGCCGCCAAGACTTTAAACGATTTGGAGTAAGACTGTGACGAATGCGGTGGGATGTCCAAAACGAGGCTGCCGGCTGTGCGCAAACGACTATCCATGATCCGAAAATTAAATTTGCAATGGAGGTAATCAGGGGAAGAAGGATTAAAAAGGGCGTTGAAGAGGAGGCAGAGAATGTGGATGCGCAACATCCATACAGGTAACCAATTTAGCTTCTTGCGAGACTCCGAAATGTGATCAAATTTTCGAAGGTTGAAGACATACCTAATACAGTTGTTTTGGAGGCGCTCTAATTTATCTAGAAGTTCCTCTGTAGGATCAAAATATGCCACGTCAGCATAATCAAGAATAGGAATTAATAAAGAACGTGTCAATAATACTTTCGTCCTTATTGGGAGAAAATTTTGCAATCGCCTCAGAGAATGCATGCCCACAAACATTTTGCGACTCACCTCATTAGTTTGGGCAGACCATGACAAAGTTTCATCCAAAACTATTCCCAAGTTTTTAACTGTTGGAGAGAAAGGAATAATAATATCATTTAGCATAACATATTAGTTGAAATACTATCTTATTTATTATAATTTAATTATGAATGAAAAAAAATAAAATTTAACAGAAATGAAAGCAGAAAACTGTGTAAAGAAGTAAATAATATTATATTTACTTATTTACACCCACCAATAATAAATTCATTCAACACATTATCCTTCTCCTGACATGTCTAGCACAGAATCTGCAACTAAACTGTTCAGGTATACTAGCGCGACTTTCATAATTACTCTCAACAGTCCGTTACACTCCATTGCCTGCCCTTCCTTAAACAGAACCCTGGCTACGCCCTCCCTTTTTTGTGAGCATGTTATTTGAAACTTATCATGTTTGGACAAAACCCTCAAATTTTCGCATTTATACCCTTTATTCGCTGGAATCGATCAGTAAATAATGAAAAATTTCCGCGTACAAATTAATTGGATTTGTTTAACAAAAATCAAAGACCTTAGCGTATTGTCTGGCTCACATCTGCTATTCTGTCTATTTATTCATTCAATTTAACTTTGATTGCATGTTTTGTGTCTGGTAATAAGTAAGGATATTTTCTTTACTGTAAATTTAATGATTCTTGTTTCGCCAGTTACCATAATATTTTGATGCGTTAATGGCGAAGTAATTTAGGCACTGCTTTAATTTAGCTCGCAGTTAGTACGGTCATTTTCAACTACACTACTTAATTTTGTGAAGAATAACATATCATGAGGAAATATTTTATGTTACGTTTACAAATGTGCAAAATGAAAGAGGCAAACCATTCACTATATCTGCCAAAAATCGTTACTGTATATTGCGTTTTTTCTTTTCATACGCAAAATGACAAGTGATCAATTTCAGTAGGTAACTCATAGGAAAAATTATGGGGCTTGATGTATCGTAGGCATCAAATTAGTATCTTTTGTGCAAACAACGTTAAAGAAGGGCGCAAATTCACAAGGGTAGCCCTGCCCTTCAATTAGAATTAGCGGCTCAGGGGTTGTTTGGACTCTCTTACACTGGTTTGCATCCCGAAATTTACTGCATTACTAAATGGGTTCATTAACAAAACGTTATGTAGGTCCTAAAATCCTCTAAAACAGAATATTCAAACAGACTTTGTACACAGCGAAATATAACAAGGTGAACCAACAACTGTCAACACCTCTTTCAACCGACTTCAAAAAAAAATAAGGTCAATTCAGTTGTATATTCAATCTTCCAGATTAGTCCCATAGATTTTTTATCTAAATCGTTTCAGTCACTTAAGTAAACAATTGTTGCGTATTTAGCTTTTCTATGCCCGTTACTGGGATTAAAGTTGGTTTTTAGTTCTAAAAAAATATTGTAGTCAAACGAAAGTGGCCTAGATATAGAAAAATCAATTTGGTGTCTTAATTATCCATAATTTCAGTCACCTTCAATTTTTATGAGTAAATACTGGTTTCTGAACAAACGAGCGAAGATGTCGTACGACACGTAGAAGGTGAATGTGGTTAAATTGTAAAACTGCGAGTACGTATGTAGTTATACAAAAGTTCTTTACTTTTATTTACTAAGAAAACATTCCTCTTTACTAGATCTCAAACAAAATCGCAGCCGCCCAAAGATGCGGCCGAGTAAATACCATTATTATGCCCATACATTCCCAGCTTTCTTTTGATTAAACAATACAAGAGTTAGACGCAATTTGAGGCGATCCCAAGAAACTTTGCGCATACCTATTTGTTGTGGCCTAAACAAATAAAGTAGTTTTGGGGAAACAGATCAGTAACTCGGTAAGTGTGAGGGCGCCACCTTCTTCTGCCCCCGTGTTACAAATGACTGTGGTTTCTTTAATTATTACTTTTGTGAGAAAAATTACAAGCCCTTTAAGAAGCTATTATCAACAACAACAAAGAGAAGTATGTAGTATGAATAATGATTCATAGGGCTGTGAAATAATAAATGATTCAAATGGCATGAATAAGCAATTTTTTTACTAGCGGCCTTCGCACGTTTTTACAGGGTATAACAAAATATCTGACACTATTTTAAGGGAGTATTCAGTCCATGAACTGGAATACTAAAGAAATTTCCCCAAGGAACCCATATCGAAATATGAAAAAAAGGCTTCCCATACAAGTTAACCGATTAGCTGATCCTTTCCCCAAGGAACCCATATCAAGTGTCGTCATTGTCAGTATTGCTTTTTTTTTATTTTTTTTTTGTATGTACTCATACTCCTAAGTGATAACAAAATTGAATATCACCCCGTAGAATGTAGTCTTGTTAGCCAGAGCAAGAATCAAATAATTCGCGTCGGAAACCGCGGAATTAGATCACTCTAATTTGATAACTGATTGACATATTTGTCGTTAAATATTGAGGCAGGCGAACAACAAATGCTATTCAGACGCTGCTAATCTATACAAAGGTATATGTAACAGGATAATTGGATTTCCATCGACAGCCTAGTGATGGAATTATATTGTTATAACGATGTTTTCTTAGGTCGATCGTGTTGTAGATTATTAGGGCACTTAATAAAGCTGTAGATTGATTATGGAAGGAAATTCAATGAAATATTTCAAGGATAATAAACGAAAAAAATAAAAGAATGATCACCCCTTGTGTCAATTGATAGATTGAGTGCTAATAGACCTAATATGTACAATGGGACAGCCCTTAGCGCATATCATGTTCCCGAACAGTAAATATACATTATAAAAGACATGTACTTACAACAACGTAACCACTGGAGTTCGTAGCCCCTCAGGTCTGAGCGGAGAGTTTCATGTTAGGGTAGGAGTGCACCAGGGTTCCACTTTGAGCTCTCTGCTGTTTAACACCGTAATTAATTATATAATTGAAGATATGCAACAACCAGCGAAGGACGGAAAGGCAGAGGACTCACGACTTGGTCCAGTACCATTAAAAAAAAATAAAGACGATGGGTAACCATTCACAATAGACAAAACTGGCGGGAGAAGGTATAAGAGCCGACCTGTAATAATATGGGACCATGACTAGGACTGATGATGATGATTTCTAGGATAATAAACTAGACATGAGTAATCTCGACTCCGAGGAGTGTTTCGGCTCACTGAATCTTACTTCGCATCCGGTACCGACTCATCTTAATGATACCTACTCCCTTATCTGCTCCAGCTCCGAGGTCCACTAAGTTTCGCTATTGAATCTACAGAATACAGACGTCATTTCTGATACCGGTTTGAATACAGAATAATATTGACTCCCGACTCCCGATTCATCCCGAGACGCGGTGGAGCCGAAACGCGGCTCGCGACCCGACAGGCGCCACCGGTTCCCGGGACCAAGATCGATACGGACTCAATAACTCGCGGGAGCCGATAACGATTACAGGGATTTAGTACGGGTATCGGCTCATGTTGATGAATCGGCTCATTTAAATATTCGAATCCGGAGTTACCCATGTCTGTAATAAACATCTTTCGTGTCCGATGTGCACAAATACCTACACTTTGGAGGACCTAGTCGAAGTCAATGATAGGGCTCTTGAGCTGTAGCATTGCAACCAAAGGCGCTTTACTGGAGCAACCAAAAATAACTTACGTGCCAAAGTACCATCGACACGCTAGAATTAGAACATCTTAAATAACCTAGATCTCTTAATGAACTTAGTATTTGTCAGACAAGTCGCAAGTCTGTTTGTCACTTAATTATAGAGTTTCCTTTAGTGATTTGTTTGTTATTTACTTATGTATTTTTAAACCAACTTTTTGCTACTTACATTTTGCGCTCTTAAACATTTGTGGCTGTTATAAGTTATTATAACAGTTATAATTGTTTCTATCTATCTATAATTTAAGAACAACGTTCTTGTCGGTGGAGTAGTTTCCATGTCTCCCTCTCTTGAGCCATCCTTTTGACCTCCCTATACGACACGGCGTCTACTTTCTCCTTTACTTGATCTATAAATGCTCTTCTTGGTCTTCCCTTTCCTCTTTTTGCTTCTATTTTTCCTTCTATTATGTTTTTAATAAATTGATCGTGGCGTATAAGATGACCAAACATCTTTCCTCTTCTAATATCGATTATTTTCAATAAGTTTCTTTTCTCATTAACTAAATTAAGTACTTCTTCATTTGTCTTTATAATTGTTTACTAGCTTTGTATTTCGTTTTTTTTTTCTCTAATAAAACAATGTAAGTAATTCTATTTCACTTGTCAAAGTTATCTAAGTTATTTGCATTATTTTAAAATGAAAGATTTTATTGTGATTGGCAGTCAAAAATCATTGTTGGCAGTTAAATTTATTTAACCCACCAAGAACTAAATTGAATTGACCCATCGACTCTCTCCAATTTATTTCTTGTCAATCGGTCTTGCATTTGCGTGATGTAAACCATTTGTTTATTTTTAGCAATACAATGTCCGTCAATCATTTGTTTCGTCACAAAAATCATAAGATTAATTTGGGGTATTCCCATCAAAAGCCGCGAGCAACCCTTCCCATTTTCACACCATAAATCACTGAGACGTCAGAACGAGACAACAATAGACCAGCGCGGTCGGCATTCTGAAAGCTTTTAATTAAAATGTTAAGAATTTGTATTCTGTATGCTGAGGGCTCACGGCCACTGAAAGAAGGCCTCTACTTCTTACGAAAAATCAAGGATCATAATACATTTGCAGAGGTCTGTTTTTAACTGGATAGCTGTGCTGAGTATGTGATATTATATGTTGATGTTAAATCCGCCCGCATTTTTTCCTCGAGCAATTGGCCTCATAATTTGGCAATCTTCTGTGTGCGTGACCTAAAACTGTATGTGTTTATATTACGGAGAATTTCTACTTTAAACGTTATTTAAACATGTATTCACAAATTCATTCTCTAATAATTGTTATGATTACTATTATGCTTCGATACTCTACGAAGTAGTACTCGTTTAGGCCGTGTAAATTATGACAAAAAGTATATGGGAATTTAATTTAGTCATGCTTTACGACTGTCGTTTTTCTCTATTATTATTCCAATAAACATCTCATTAAATGTTCATTAAAATGTTTTTGTTGAAAGTCCCAGGTATATCTTTCAGATTCAGGTAAGTTATACCTGACCGCATTTTGTTAAATGTTTCAAAAAATACCTACTGGTTTTAATCAATCGACTAAATATCTTCCTAGCTACAATTACTGAAAACCCAGCCAAGTTAAATTGAACGTTCCACACCGAAACGTCATAGCACCGATGAAATAAACGATGAATGTTACCGAGAAACAATTGTAATAAATCAGAAAACATGTGAATCGCAATTTCTCAGAGCGTGCAAAAGTTTTCCAATATTGCCGCGAGAGGCCGCCATGTAAAAACGTGCCAAGATGGCGTCGTACCAGCCAATCCACGTGAGTGCCTATTTGACAGTCAAATGCTGATGACAAACAAGACCTGGCAGCCTGGTACTCGATTTATTATTGATTTCGGAAACTTTCGCCATTTATCTTTTGCAGTGCCGAAATCTGAGAGGAGCTGTATTTAATTTAGTCCACACTCAGCAAGCAACTTCGGGTGTAGGCTAACCTATATAGGTCTCTCTAACAATTTTTTTAACTTCTGTGTGCTTTTTTCCAAAATATATCAACATTTTCTTTATCAGAAGATTATCTTTTTATCAGAATTTTGCTCCTTGGAGTTTGCACGTTGATTGGTCGATTTCAGCTAGCAGAAAGATTCTGGAATTTATTTTTATTTAAATTCTCAAATTATGTAACCTTGGGCTTTCAGATGTCACAGATTTTCCTCACACCTACCTACTAAATCCTATTTTCACGCATCGCTAGCTAGAGTTTAAATAAACACCGGAAAACTGGTAAAATATTTTAGCGAGATTCTGGAAATCGACTATTTCCGTGAAAGTGTGATATTTGCGCTATTCGGTGTAGGTGTTCCAATAACTTTATTAACGCAGTCTTTTTGGTGACCTAAGTGTATTTTAAAAGCCGCTTTTCATGTTTCTCTGTGACTATTCGGATTCGGACATTTTAAGACTAGCAAAACCTTTTAGCGGGATTCTAGTATTTCCGGGAAAATATGAAATTCGCGCTATTCGGCGTACCAATTACTAGGCTTTCAGTAGTTTTCGCTGTATATTATTAGTCAATTAGCTTTTTGTTATCCGTATTTCTAAAATCCGCTTTTCCATATCTACCTTGGTTTGCGTAGCAATTTTAATATTCTGCTTTTTACCATGTTATTTTAGAAAATTTTGGGCGAAATATTTATTTTAGTAAAAGTAAATATTTTATACCTAGTTCCACTATATGGCGAAGATATATGGTCAGTATCTATAGTAAATCTGGATTAAACATAGGATGGAAGTCAAATGCAGTCCAGTTGTTGGGTACAACTGGGTTATTATATTTTCAGAGTTAAAAAACCTACCTACAAAGAAATACTAATTTAAACATAGGAAATCAATGCAACTACCCAGTTGTACCCAAACTTTTCAGTTACAAAAAACCTACCTACAAAGAAATACGAAGTTCGATCTAAGATGTAAGGTATTTGAGCTATTGTAACATATACACATACAAACGGCGGATTGTCCAAGTACACTCGTAGAACTTAGCTCGCTCGTTCGATCACTCCTGCCAAAAGCAGTAACACAGTTCCCTTCGTATCGAGTTCCCCCACAGGTCGTCGATCCATCTAGCATCCTGTTCAGGTGCTTGAGGACCCCTCCCCCACATTCGTCAGCAAGTCACGTCTTACAAGTTGGTATTTAACATATTTATCCTATGACAAACTTCCTTTGCTGAAAATAAGGGGTTACTAATGAACATTTTTAAAAGGCTGCCTTTCGCAATCAGTTTTGCGACTTACCCTATCAGTGTTCATAAAAAATTTCCCTTCTTAATCTGACATACCTATATTGAATATGAGTATTATATAATACCAATTTGAGCCTTGAGGAGAGCAAACTTTTTTATGCAATTGACATAAAGAACAGTTATACTTAAATCAGTAGAGTTGTAAATGTTTTATGAATACAGCGGTTATGATTTGGGCAGCAAAGATAGATATTTATAAATTTTAATTTATGACGACTTACGTGGCGTAATGGTCAACACGCTAGTCCGCCAATCTGGAGGGAAGAGCCAAGGGAAAGTTGGAAAATGACCTTTTTTCTAATTGTATTTGGTCTGGAGTGTCTATATATGACTATATGTATTCATAAAATCTAGTATCGTTGAGTTAGTATCCCATACCTAATATAAATTTGAAACTTTGGGGCTAGCTCAATTAGTGTGATTTTGCCTTATTTATTTATAATTGATTTAATTTAATAATCTAATTGTTATCAAAATGTACCTTCGTGAAAATTAACATTGTTAACTTATTTACTCGTGCGTATTGCCTTCGATAGCGAGATCACACACCAAAGTTTTCTAGTAGTATTGAACAGAAATCGTAAAGCCGATTATGGGAATGAGCGTCCACCTGGGATCCTTTCATATTTGAAAACTTTCTGGAGAAATTTCTGGTCTTGACTATTCTAATTCCTATTTCTACCCAATGCCCGCCATCTTACTAAGCGTGGCCTTCGGTTTTTACTACCCTTGACCTGACCCTGACACCTAGATCGGACCCTGACACCTAGGTCGGACCCTGACACCTAGGTCGGACCCTGACACCTAGGTCGGACCCTGACACCTAGGTCGGACCCTGACACCTAGGTCGGACCCTGACACCTAGGTCGGACCCTGTGTACCTTGTAGTAAGTGTATTTACAGGGTCTAAAAAATATACTGAAACTATTTTAAGGCTGAATTCAGTGCATGATACTAAACAACTGTTACTGTACTGTATAAGAATGAATTGAAGAAATATCCTATTGTTTCCTGTGTATTTTATTTGCTCGTATAAACAGAATTTGTAGAGTAACAAATAAATAATTCAATCCTTAAGAGGAAGACATGTGAATTTATATTTCGTTTGTGTATCAGAATTTCTGTCTCGGAGACGTTGGGGATTACCAGGGGTCCATAAAATGCCTCCTAACTAGGTGCAGTAAAGAAAAGGAAAACAGGGGGACAGCATTGTTGTCGCCGAATAAATTATAGATAGTGTAGCGAAGTGACTTTATCTTGAATTGTCTCCCTGAACCAATGTCTTATTTGTAATCAGTAGGAATAGTATATCTTTTTAAGCTGGTCGTGCTAAGATGCTAAGTATTGTGGATATATTTTATCTGACTCTGATCTGACTAATGTAAATAAAAACTATATCTGACTTAATGTAGTTTGTGAAAAGAAACAGAATATTTAGATCTTCCATTGTTTTGCTATTATCCGTTAAGGTATACAATACAACAAAAACATTTTTCAAAGTCAACCTAGGTTGCTCTCTTGATTGACGACTTCAGTGCTTTCCAGAGTCGTTCTGTAGAATGAGTCTCTCTCATCGTGGTGCGGTGTAGGTTGCATTAGGTGTGCTATTTTGGATCCTGAATACCGTTTTCCGGCTTTTTCTTCTCTACTTCTTAAGCATCCTTGGTTGACAAGTATCGACCACGTTCAAAAAAATACTACAACAGTACAACTTTTATATTCGAATATGTTCATTCCATTTTTAAACGTTTGTTGTGACGTTTGAAATATAAATTTGTCTATATGTCCAATTCTATTTCAATTAATATTTCGCACGATCGATTTTTAATCGAAGTAGGTATAGAGAATTTAGTGCGGAACGCTCGAACCAGCCGACAGATGCAATTTGTTTGCATGCTCTCGACACGGCTGCGATATTGGAAAAGTTCGAGCGCTTAGAACAATATCAATAGGACATTGGGCACGCTTCATATAGCGAGTCAACAAAACTACAAGTCTTATATACATATTCATACTTAATATTAAAGAATCATCACTGTTTGATCAGGTAACAAGATTCTTAGTCTGTGGCTTCAATCGTGAAAGAGATTTCATCCCATATCACGTCCAAATCTTCTATTCGTAGATGAGTACTTGAGAAGCATGGAAGAAATGAACTTATCTACTTCCTTACATGTTTGCAATGTAAAATTCCACAACCATCGAAATTAAACCAATAATATTGTTTAATATGTAAATCTCGTTTAACTGCCACCATGTTTGATGTTTTCATTTCGATTCGATCATTGGCGTGCGCCATGTTTATTGATGAGTGTCACTCTGATTGGCAGACGCGATACTTCCATTCGCAGACTTAATTTATCAACCAGAACAATATTTATCACTGAGTTTTAATCAGAAAATCCCGAAAAGAAATCTCTTTCGCAAAAAATCACAACGAAGACACGAAAATAATTGTAACTTCGGACCATCAATCAAGAGCAAGCGACCCGAATGGACAAGAGAACACAAAAACATGGGCGAGTGTCCGAACAATAGATGGCGCTGACGAGCCAACGCACAGCCCAAGATGGCCGCTGCCTTTTGGCGGGAACCACTGGAGCGCGTAATTGACAAAGGATACGTCTTTGTGTTGTTCTTTGAGTCAACGGCTGTCCGACAAAATAATTTACGAACATATTTCAAAATTAAGATAGGTATGAACAGGTTCATATGCCACAAATGCCTTGTTGACCTAATAAAAATTTGGGTGTTTCCTCGCTAGAAAAGGGCCGGCCGTGTATTCAATGTCCAATCTCGGCCAGACAGAGGCTTTCCTGAAACTTAGTTTGTGATTGCACAAGTTTTCTTCCAGATTTGAGATTTCTTTGACAAACTCCTGAATTCATCCTCAACTAGAACAACCGCCTCTTTTCACTTTTTATTTGCTCACAAAAATATTTTTACGTAAGTATTTGATTACAAAAATACTACATGATATGCGTATGCATTATAAATACCGTACTTGCAGCATTAGGTATATACTGGTACACAGCATTTACCTAAATCAGTTGGCTTGACATAATATTTAAATCGGAAATATGTGATCATATCACACATCACTATTTTCGATATAGGAGGTACTTGAAAATAGTTATGTGTGATATTGATATGATCACAGATTTCACTAAACACATACTTTGTGCTTACGTTAGTTAATAACTGTTCGATTTGAAGACCTAAACCTATGCAGGTGCGTGTATACTATACGATACATTTATTTTTTCGTACTTTTTAATGGCATGTTCTATAAACACGTATGTTGTTACACGTTGTATAGAACATGCCATTAAAAAGTACGAAAAAATAAATACGTTAACAGCCTTTCGAATTGATATCCCCTTTTTGATACACGTTGTATATAGATAGAGTATTCGTAATCCAATAATTTGGATTCCACTGGTTTTCTATATATTCCTAAAAATTGGGCACAACGAGGCTCTAATAAAATTATAAGTTTATTCCCACTGGTCTTGACTTGATTGCATCGTGCCACTCCGCTGCCCAACAAAAAACCGTTATCTCATAAAATATACGGCTTTGGATTTCCACAATTTGGCACCCCTCCGATAACCCCGCAAATTACCGTAGGTAGGAGCCGAACAAAGAATTGCATATTGGCATGCATGTCGAAAGGCATACCTACTCTATTTACAAGATAATAGCGCCGAAGAATTTCATTTCAAGACGTGAAGAATTTCCGTGTGATTTAGAGACATTTTTGGAATATTTAAAGCTATTCGGTCGTATTTTCGGTTTGCGGAATATGAATGCAAATGGTTTGGTTATGATCGTCCTCATGCATTCTCAATGCATTTTATTAAACAATGCATCAATTAAACAGCCTTTGTAGATATGTAAGGCTATTGTTTGCCTAACTGGTTTGTGAATCGTTAAAACTTGGCTTTAAGTATTTGGTGCATTTTTTTCTGCATTTTCCATGGCTGTATTTATACTAACATTCAAAAGTATTTAATTTAATCACCACTTAAACGGAAATTGAAATCAATACCATCATCATCACCATCATCAGGTCTTGTTTAGTCTCCACTGCAGGAGCGCGACCCTCTCTGTACTACCAGAGCCATATATTAGCCAGAGCAGTCAGAGGATAGAGCCATATATTAGCCTACAATCTCCACGCTGGCCAAACGGGTTGGAGAGGTCTGACTGATGTTTATAAGCTTTGTTCAGCTTGTGTTTCCTAAGTCGCCTTCTACGACATCCACGGAAAGAAATGGAGTGGTCCTATTCTACTCTGCCGGGGACGACGGGAACCACGGGAACCACGGAAATCAATATAAATTACTAGAACTACTTACAAAATTATGCCATAAAGCAAATATATCGAAATATTAATTCAAATTAAAGTCCCGAGGAGTCGTAAAGTTTGTCTGTTAAATCTCAAAAACATTATGTAAGGCGCACCGGCTATTCCTCGCGTTATAATTGGCAAAGTTACATCATAATTTCTTTATGAAATTCCCGCCAAATACCTTAATTAAGGGTTGAGGACTTTCGCAATTACCCGCAGGTATGCTCGATAGAGAGGCCCTTGTAACTGTCTCCTTCGGAACTTTATGTTTCTTTTACCTAAATCAAGAAAATGACGTTTGGGGAAAGGATTTTCGTGACATGGATACTTTCAATAGATGACGTCAAAAATGCATTATATAGATAGGTATAATACACAACTTAATAGTGCAGTATTTTTTATAGATATATGTCATTATGACATAGTTACAATTTTTTGTTTAGCCGAGCGTATTCCCGATAGCATCCTCAGCGGCAACCCTTCAGAGCCCGGGGTCCGCTACCTACCCTAGGTGATTTGACGAGGTTACTAGTTTTACACAGAGCGACTGCCGTCTGACCCCCGCAACACAAAGGGTAGGCCAGAACCAGTCCTAGGATAGGTTTAAATAAACTCTACATAGCGTTCGGGACCCGGTGAATTGATTTGTCCATCGGATATACCTCCTACATAGATTTAAAGTTGCTTGCTTATACATACTACATGTTCTCATAAATAACAACTATTTTTCTTTTTACTGGCTTCACTTAACTTCTAGATCTTGGGCTTTGTCAAATAAACAATATTAATTATAATATGGTTGGTGGAATAGACAGTTTGGTTCAGAATTTACAAGTCTTCTAGTCTCATTTTGTAAATTAAATAGTAATTAATTGAATCACTTTTATAAAATTATAAGTGATTTTTCTATGCGAAATAATTTTCTCAGAATTCTTCTTCCACACACGTACCTTCTTGAAATCTAATATATTTTGTCTTCAGTAAAAACTGCGCAGTATCTAAGAAATAATTAAAGATAGACACCGTGTTCTTTACAAGAAAATTAATTAGGTGTTGTAAATTAAATTTAGCTTGTTGTTTAGTTATATTTGTTTGTATATCTTTGCTGAACTTAAAGAGAAACACAAGACACTTAATAAATGTATTTTTAAATTAGCCTATATTAAACGCACTTATATATTATCCCTTCAAAGGCACTTAAGTACGTTTTAATCATGTCTAGTTTAATATAAAAAGTATCACGCAAAGTGTTAACTATTGTTTTTTACGATAAAAAAAAATACTTAGGTAAAAAGGGTATAGGGAAATCCTAAAGGTACTTTCTTTATCTTATTTTTATACTTGCTACTAAGTAAACGAAAACAGGCTTACGGTCTACCTGTAATCTCTTTAATCGTCCTTGAGTTCAACTTTCAATTATTAATTTAGTAGTTTACGTAACTTTGGAAAATCATTGCCAATAAGTTCGTAAAATTAAGCAGTTAATTTGAGTTATGGCTGACTTACTTTCGAATTACTTGGAGTTGTTGTAAACTATACATCTTAATCTCTCTTACCTTAGTTATTTCGAGAAATATGCGTGCTATGTTGTAGCTAGAAGTCTTTTCTAGAAGTAATACTTTTTCTGCCATATTCAACGCTGTACTGTACATTGAAGTAAATGTCAACTCTCTTTCACTTCGCTGATGATTCTATGTATATGCGTGAAATCAAGAAGATAATAGCAACTGAGAAAATGATTTCATTTATTATAGCTGCCTATAGGAACTATATAGCGGCACTGCTTGATAATTTTGTCAAAGTCCAAGTCAAAATCATATATCTTTGGATGTTTATATTACTTCAAAATTGTCAATTTTTAGGGTTCCGTACTAAAAATGAAAAAACGGAACCCTTATAGGATCACTCGTGCGTCTGTCTGTCCGTCCGTCCGTCACAGCCAATTTGCTCCGAATCTACTGGACCGAATCAGGTGACATTTGGTAGGATGGTGTAATCCTATAAACTAAACACAGATGTGCAAAGTAAATAAATATTTTTTTAAATAAGTGTCATTTTCGGGGGACAAATTAAGAAATTTAAAAAAAAAGTTTTGCAAACCTTACTGTGTAATATATCAAATAAAAGGGAAATGAAAATGAAATGAAATGAATGAAATGAAAATGAAATGAAATGAAATTAAATGTAATTTATTGCTTAAAATGTGGTACAATTTAGGTGGTACAAAAGTCAGGGCTCGTTATGAGGACCTCAAATGTATTTTTTTATTATTGTAAAATAAATTGTTTTGATTTTATTTATGAAAGAAACGAAAATTTACCATTCCCCCCCCCCCCCCCCCTCCTGATCTCCAAAACTACTGACCCTAAAATTTTGAAAAAAATACAAACTATAGTTAATTGCTTGTAGATTACAGGAAAACCTATAAGAATTTAATCAATTGTACGGAACCCTCCCCACGCGAGTGTAACTCGCACTGGGCCAGTTTTATTCTATTTCGATTTCATAATAGTTGTTGACGTCAGATCATTTACTTACAGCTAAGTTTAGTGCCGCTTCCTAAGTACAAGTGCAGAAGAAGCAGTAACAAACTGCACTGCAGCATTTTCTCCAAAAATGTCAACTAACAATTAAAATAATATTAAAATGTGATATGTGGACTGAGAATACATTGTCACGTTATGATTATAAATTAAGAGTAAAATTCAAATTAATGAAATGAAGAAGAATAAATGTTAGTGAAATTTAAAATAATGTCAATTTGTAAATTTCGTAGCACCTAATCTACGAATGTAGCGAACTTTAGCGATCTTTAGGCGTTACGCGTTATTTTGCATAATTATTTTGTTATTATAATATATTTTATACCATCTACTGCGATCACTAACCCGCCTGCTCAGCGCGGTGATTACGGGCACAACCTCCCTCTATTGGGAGAGGCCTTTAGTCTGGGAGTGGACTGTTACAGACTGTAAAGAATGAAAGTAATAAGTATGTAAATTAGCACCTCCGTCATTTTCAGCAGCAATATTGACGTTAATCCGAAAAATATTGGAAAGTTAGTCCGCCGTTTACATTTTAAAAGCCGGTAAATTCGAGTGGCGACAAAAAGCGCCGGTAAACTTTGAATACTTTACAAACCACCAGCGTAGCGACGACCACATAATCTAGACCCGTTATGGACCACTTAGCGCTAAGTTTCAGTCTATTTTCGACCACAAAATGAAGGTAGGAAGGTTCATTTTGTGCCGGCAGTGGTCTTGTTATCCGAATGTTTGTTTGTGGTTGGAATCGTGCAAAGTTGGTTCGTTGGTTCACGTGGAGTTTGCAATGACTGTTGGTGTTGGTCTTCAGTCCGTTTGTTGCGAATAACTGAGGATTTGTCCGTCTGCTTAATTGGCTTGAAAATTTTATTGTGCTCCCTGCATCCATATTTATTCATGCAGATTGTCAGCGCTAGATGCGCCATTGCATATTCGGTGCATTTATGTCTAACTGTATGAATAAAATTTTCATACGGTTGGATTATATGATTTCTTGTTGGATTTTTTTTTATATAAATTAGATGGTTAGTCATTTAGTTACACATTTACTTATGTGTTTAAACTTTATTGTTCCACAATACAAATTATCTTAAAATATGCGGACTTAAGGACTGTATGCACAAAGCCACGTGGTCGGATTTGGCTCTGAAATATGCAAAATTTTCCCGCTAGGGGATAAAAATGTCAAGATGAAGTTACATAGAGTTAATAATGTGTAAACGTGACAATAGATGTAGGTAATCATAAATTGTAACGTAGAAGCTTACTTGTTTCTTTTCGTCAAGACTTCCAGTCCGCGATACTTATTATATTAAAATTTTCAAATCAATCAAATCAAAGAATTATTTTGTTTGAATTATTATTTCTGAATTAAGGCCTTGGCAGACGTCATTATAATGTACTTAACACTTTAGTAGACAGGCTATCAGTAGAAAAAGGCTAAAGTCGAAAATACAGTAATGTGCGTGAATGCAAGACGTTTATTTAAAAAGCGAGTTTAAATATATGTGAAATTCATATAGCACTTTCTAAAAAATCCAAGTTATAGTTATTCGAATCTTGCGTAAAATTTATTACTTTTTCAATTTATTAGTCGACCTCCGTGGCGATTCCTGAACACGCTAGTCACTCGGAGGTTCTGGGTTCGATTCCCAGCCAGGGCAAGTTGGTAAATGGCCTTTTTTAATTTGTCCTGGTTCTTGGGTGTTTATTTTATACCATCAAAAACATAAATGTAAAAATGCCAAGTTCAAATTCCGACAAAACAATTGAAATTTAAATAGCTGCCAAGTTATGTAGGTAGAGAAAACTGAAATTTATTCATAAGAATCTCAACATTTGACTTGGACAACATTAAGATTGAAAGCACGGTCACCCATCCTAACTGTGACCAAGCTAGAAGTTGCTTAACCTGTAAAAGCACGGTCATTCATCCATCAATTTTTGAATTTATCGTATGCGAAGTGGAGCGAAATATTTGCACAAGTGGTTTTGATTACTCGTATTTTGAAATTTGTTGAAGCGCAAATGACAAAGAACCCTTAGAATAGAGAATCTTTTTAGTTTCACGTAGCTTTTTAGGGTTCCGTAGTTAACAAGAAAACCTTACAGTTTCGTCATGTCTGTCTGTCTATCTGTCCCCAGTTTTACTCATAGACTATTAGTACTAGAAAGCTGTAATTGGGCATGGGCATGGATATGTTGTAATAAAAACTTGAAAAAAAAATGTGTGGTGTGAGACGTCGTTGAATAGGTCTTTCAAAAATATTGTAAGATTATGAACACCCTTTTTCGTTTTAGCAATTCGTTTGTGAAATATTTGGTTTTTGATTGCAAATTTTTGTTAGAATCATGTGTCTTCCCTCTCTGTCAGTTAAACGGTTGTATATGGACACTTAAAAAAATTCACCGCAGTAGTATATAACGTCTCCCTGTACTAAAACTAATTTAAGGTGGGTTCAGTTCATGATACGGAGCAACTTTTCCTAAGGAACACATAATTAAATATGAAAAGAAAATGTTTGCTTTCCATTCGACCTCCGTGGCGTAATTGTTAACACGCTAGACCGCTAATCCGGAGGTTCTGGGTTCGAGCCCCAGCCAGGGCAAGTTAGAAAATGGTCTTGTTTGGACTACGTCTGGCTTAGGTAGTGGTTACCACGCCAGTCCGCCACTCCAGAGGTTTTGGATTCGAGTCCTAGCCAAGGTAAGTTGGAAGATAGCCCTTTTCAAATCGTCCTGGGTCTTTGGTGTTTATCTATGTATGTATTTATCATAAAATATAGTATCATTGAGTTAGTATCCCATAATACAAGTTTAAAACTTACTTTGGGGCTAGCTTAATTAGTGTGATTTGTCCTTACATTACCATACATATATTACATAAATATTACATTTTGCCAAATCTTGTGTGTAAGAGATCAAAAATAATTTTTGTATTTCGTTTGTTCCTTGGTGAAAGTTGTTCAGTATCATGGACTGAATTCAGACCTAAAGTTAGGCAGTTGTTAGTTACATAAAACAAGTAGGTACTGACTACGGAACCCTACACTGCACGTGGCCCGTCACGGCACGTGGCCGGTTTATTTTGGTTAAGTTGAAATTTTAGGGAACCATAGACAAATTTATGATATTTCTGTGTAAATCAATATTACTTATCGCTGACATGACGTTCTCAAAAATACAATCAAATAGTATTTTACGCGAGCGGTGACTTGGAAAACTACACGTTTTGTGTTCCACTGACAGAAAATGTACACATTTGAATTTTCTTTGTGAAACAATACGTTTAGCGACCATCTGCAATCGTAACACCTTTCACTTCTATTCACCTTATCATGTAAATACGGAGGGTAAAAAAGGATTGCACGTTGAACAGATCAACAGTCTTGGCGTAGCAGCTGTACGTGCTCAATCAATGACTTGACTGTTTGATTTTGTACAATATTTTTAACGAATCAACATAGAGCACTAAAAAAAAATCTTTTCCTGAAAACAGCTAAAAAAATTGGTTGATTAATGAAGCAGTAATTAGCATTATTGCACCCTTTTATTTTTTATCTTCTAATAGGTTTTCCTGGAATCTATAGGTAAAGAACTATTAACTGTATATTTTTCAAAAGATTGGGTTCAGTGGTTTCGGAGATAAGTGTATTTTATTATTTATTTTCAAAAATAACTTCAAAAACACCAACTTAAAAAATATAGAAAAATATATTTAATATTATCATAAAATGCTCTTTCATTTTATATTTTACGCGATATAGTTCACAAAACCCTTTTTTTAATGTCTCATTTATCTCCCATAAAGTGGCCCCATTTTTTATTTATTTATTCATTTACCTACATTTTACTTCCGTCTTTGGGTCACAAATTTACATTATGTGCACCACATTTCAACTGAATCGGTCCAGTAGTTTAGTAGGGGGGGGGTAAATTTTCGCCCATTTTCTTAAATAACTTAAAAATACCGATCTAAGAAATAATAAAAAATAAATATATTTAAAATTGTCATACAAAGTTCTTTCATTTGATATGTCACACGATTTTGTTATCAAAACTTTTTTTTAATGTCTAATTTACCCACAATAAGTGGCCCCCTTTTTAAATTTTATTTATTTACATTATACGTCTATCTTTAGGTCACTAAGTTACATAAGTGTAGGTACTAAATCTCAACTAAATCATTCTAATAGTTTCGTAGCAAATTGGCTGTGACTTACGGACAGACAGACAAGCGAAACCCTAAAAACAGTAAAAACACCGAAAAAATCGGTTCCTATACAAATTTCCCGGGCGGCTGCACACTTTTGTATAAAAAGATTTTTTTTTGTTTTTTGACTGTTGTTTTAATATCATTATACTATACTAGCAGTCCACCCCGGCTTCGCCCTTTTACACACAAAGCCTATGTCACTCGGGGATAGTGTACCTTTCCAACGGTGAAAGTTTTTTTTAAATCGGTCCAGTAGTTTCGGAGCCATGTAATGCAAACAAACAAACAACCAAATCTTTTCTCTTTATAATATTAGTGTAGATAAATAGCCTACTATAGCCTGCCTGCCAAGCCAAGTATAGATCTAGTATAGCCTGTGGTTCGATATATTACGCATAATGTCAATTCGTATTTTGATATACATTCATGGGGAAAAGTTGTTCAAAATTTCAGACTGAATTACCCCTCAAAATAATTGTAAAACCCTAATTAAGCAGCACCTTCTATTACAAAAACAGTTAATATGATTCCGCGACGCGAGAAAGTACCAATCCGATTTTCACCCTAATCGCCAATTAAAAAATATAGGTAAATAAATCAAACCAAATTATTTTTTTCATTGACTTAATTTTCAATAAAATTTAAAAAAAAATGTGCGATGCCGTATCTGCGATAGCATTACATCTTTGCTTGAATGTCAACAAAATGTCAAAACTGTACCATAGTGTAGCAAAAGTATGACATAATTTGGCAGTTTGTACATAGTTTTTTTCGACTTTCTTTTCTTTCTTTCGTTAAAATTCGACACGGCCTCCTTCCTGAACGCCCGGCGGGCAACTGAATTTGTATGGAAGAATCATGGCCGCCATTTCAGAGATTTCTGTCAAAAACGTTGCAAAACATCCAATTTTTAAAATTATTTTTTTTATTATGGCGTGATTGCATTGTAAGCAAATATTAAGAATAATGTTTCAAAATAGCCTTTATTTTTATAAAATATATGCAATCCCTTCTCCATCATTTGCAACAAAGGGCCAAATGGCATAAGTCTATCGACAATCTTAAGGTCGGAGATTTAGTACTCATCAAAAATGACCAAACGCCACCTTTACACTGGTTGAAAGGTCGCGTACTCAAGCTCCATCCCGGTGCCGACGGTGTTGTTCGTGTGGTAGAGTTGAAAACTAAAACTGGTTCTTGTCTTCGATCTGTGAGCAAAGTTTGCCCTTTGCCATTCGATAATTCCGGTACAGACTAAATTGGATCTTCCATTAAAACTTTTAGCTTTAGGTAACTTAGATTATAACTTAGCATCTTAAAAACATTTTTTTTTTAATCTTAATTTAACTTAGAATTCTAGCAAATCAACTTAGACAATCAGCTTTATCATCTTTTTGATTAATCTAAAGAGCTTAGCAGCTCTTTGGGGGGCAGCTTATGTTGGGAAAGAAGAATTGATTTTCCCGCCAAATCACCTTCAACCTTACTACCCCATGTTCCTTAATCCATCTCCTCAGAAAAGCACGCAATATGAGGGTAGTTTTAATAATACTCGGATGTCAGTTCCGACGTATCTTTCTGTTCGAACACCGCCGCCGTTCGGTCGACACGCCCTCGTTAGCTGTCCCGTCAACCGCCGCGAATTTCGTGCAGCGTAGCACCCAGCTCTCCCTCAGGAGACACGCAACTCAGAAATCGTGCGGAATCGTGACTGCAAGACTGAAGAAAGTCGCCTGGTGGCCACCAATACCCCGCCGCCCACGCCTATGACCAGCGGTAAGCGTGCTTTCCTTCTTTCTCTCTTTCCTTTTTCGCACATTTCCTTTGGTGCAATGCAGAAAAACAAGCCAGTTTGTAGCAAGATTTTCTAAAATATTTCTTTCAGGTTTCTTTACAATTATCTTACGTTTTCTGAATGAAAATTAAAAAAATACGATTTTCATCTACTGGCTAGTCTATTCACCTATAACTAGGTATGTAATTTTCTTAGTGGTCTTTTCTACTTAAGCCATAACTATTGCCCGCGCAAAGTGCGTTTTGCATGTTTTTGGGTAAATTCAATGCTTGTTTTTAGGAAAACTACAAAATATTTTAAAAAATCCTTTTTTTCGTCTACTGTCCCAACTCTTCCTCTATCTATGTGTATACATTATTTGACTTAAATCAAACGCTTTCTGTACAAACTTGTTGCCCGCGCAAACCCAGTTTACATGGTGCCGACCCTTAACGCTAAAGCATTCTCTCCTAGTCAACCACAGGGATAAACATATACCGAATTCGTTGCAGGGCAAAATATTTAAATACACATAACATACCAAAAATAATACATACATATGCATATATACTTATAATAAACACGTACTCATACATATATAATACATTATACATAAACATAAATAATAATTAAATAAATACATATACATAGATACCTACAATAATAATTAATGAAGACTTTGATAAGAAAAAGAGACTACCTAATTTAGATCATTTTCGGGGTTCGAAGGTATAACCTTTCACTTATTTATTGAACTCTGACGACTAGACCCTTGCTACAGCTTTTTTTTCTTGTATCTAAGAGCTGCGCTCTTGTTGGTGGAGTGCTTTTCAGGTCTCTCTTTCCTCCGCTAAGTTCTTAAACTCCTATATATATTTTCACATTTAATTTTACTCAAAAAATTATTTAATCAAAAAATTTTCTTCTTGGTTTTCCTACTCTTCTTTTTCCTTCTATCTTTCCCTCAATTATTGTTTTAAAGAACGCATCGTGTGGTAGAAGATGACCGAATATTTTCCATCTTCTATTTTCTTTTGTTTTTTATGTCATAGGACGGCAAACGAACAAGCGGGTCACCTGATAGTAAGTGATCACCGCTGCCCATGGACAACTGCAACACCAGGGGTGTAACAAAAGCGTCACCGGCCTTTCAGGGGGGAGGGGGGGGAAGCTGATGGGGGGGGCTCCGGCTCTTACTCACCGACTGAAGCATAGAAGCGGTGAAGCTACTACCACAGAATACAGTAAGATTAAACAGAACGGAATCTCCTAAGGTACGCGTAATATGCGTCCCCGTACCCCGCACCCGCACCTCTCCCCCGGTTCTTGACGGCCAACGTGAGTCATCGAAGCGAAAACAGGGGAGAGGTGCGGGGACGGGGAACGGGGACGAATATTGCGCGTACCTTAGGAGATTCCGGCCTGTGCTACTATTCAGACGTCGATTTTCTGTGAGAGCTCCCATTCATGCTACTGTTTTTTTTTATGTATATTGATTTGATTTATTGCTACACTATTTATTTTAAATATGAGAAGTGTTTCACACTTGATGAATGTTTGTTTCAGGAATGTGGTGTACAACCTTAGCCTCACAGACCTGACGGAGCAGCGCCGGCTGGTGTGGTACTCCCCAGAGAATGACGTCAGGATGTGCGTTGTCAAAGGAAAAGACGAGGTTAGTACTAGCAAGACTAGCCGCTTAGGCGGTGAACCCACTGTACCGCACACCGTCGCGGAGCGCGGTTTAACACACTGACGCTCAGCGCGTTAACGCGTTTTCAGTGTCAGGACTAGGCGTGTTTTCTATACAAGTTGAGATACCTACATACAATGTTAAAATCTGCGGTCCCGCGTTTCGCGACCGTGCGCGGTGCACTGGGATCACCGCCTTACTACACAGTTTTCATCATCATCATTTCAGCTCCAGGAAATCTACTGGCTTTCCTCAAGGATTTAAAGTTACGAATATTGTAAGCGGCCTGCATACAGCCTTGTCCTCCAGCCTTTGCTCAGGTCGGCCATCAGTTTATCTATAAATGACAGTTCATCATAGCTCAGCGAAATACCTCATTTAAGTGACAGTGGGCGGTGCACATTGACCGATGTACACTGCTACAAAATATATCACAACGTGCGCCGTCTTACAGGGTATATATTTTGAGTTACATTATGTAACGAGTAATTTGGGAGATCCTTAGAAGAGGCCCTATGTCCAGCAGCAGATATCATGCGGTGAAAAAGGTAGCTCTTTATAGGTGGTCGTATTCCGTCACTACTGAACTTTTAATTTGATCTACATACAAAGGCGTGTGGTTCCTGGCTGAGTAGAATATCGGACCACTCCATGTCTTCCCGTGGATCTCGTAGAATGCGACTTAGGAGTTAAACAAATCTTCACCTCAGTGAAACCTCTCCAACCCGTCTGGCCAGCGTGGAGAGTGTAGGCCAAATCCTCTGACTGCTCTAGCTAACATATGACTATGGTAGCTCAGAGAGGGTCATGCTCCTGCAGTGGAGACTAAAAAAGACCTGGAGGATGATGATGATGAATTGTATCGTCCATCGAAGATTCATCATATACTACCTCAATAGTCCCTAATCCCTGTCTAAGACGACTCTAACTCAGCTTTTCACTCTGGTAAAGCGAACTTAGAAAATTAATCTGCAGTGCGATATTATATTCCCTTCCTTCCAGCTAATTAAAGCAGTACGATTTAGACGGCGAAGATTTTAAAACGAAGCAGTGAAACTGCGCCCGGAGTGCAATATAATAGTTAGCGTACCTGGCGCCATCTTGCGGGGTATAATTGAATTTAGAACAAGTCGGTCGCGTATGAAACGAGGCCGTATTCCGCTAAACGTCTCTCTACCGAATGCCGGCAAATTAAAACGTCAATCGAGCTGAAATTCGGCTCCAAGTTCTCTACGCTCGGGACGTAACCTTATTTCAGTTTGGCATAATGAAGAAACTCCTGGCTGGGGAGTCTGAATGCAGTTCTTTGAAATTCATATGCGCCGGCTCTATGCATATGAAGATTCCAATTGAAATACGGTATACAGTTGATGTACGTAAATCGGCTTTTTATCCGTCTAGAAATCCAATAAAGTGAGATTTCGGGGCAGTAAACTAACAAATTTCTTATGGGTACGGTACCCTGCAAGTTCGTGATGACAAAAAACTAGGTATATGTTTAAGTTTCTTCTCGAGTCAAATAAAATGAGATAGATGCATGCGATGAAGAGTGCGTCATTATAATATGAGGTGTTTTGCTTTTAAAAGCTTGCTCTTATCTGTGGAGTTACGTGGAGTAAGTCTCCATTCTTCTCTTTTCTCTCGCTTCCAGTATACAGACAAAGTCTTCCTCTAAGCGACCTTTTTACTATTAATTGCTTTATATGTTGATATATAATAGTTTAGACCACATATATATTTTAAGATGACATTAAATTAGAATATCAACAATTAAGTTCTATTGTATAAAAGTTATTCGTCGTGTAGGTAATATTTAGGCACTTCAAAACAAAGCGTTTATGAATCTTAAATCAAGAACTTTATTAATGAAGTTGCTAAACAATCAACACTGTAATGGAATCTAATTATGTTTACGACACGCAATACCTACTGAATGTCTCGAAATAAATTATTTTTTACTAGCAATTTAATGTATTTTAGCCGCTATTTAAGTAAAATAGGAAACTATTCGCGAGCTGTTTACGGCAGGTTATAATTCTTGTTGACGTATAATAAAAGAGGTTGTTAAGGAAAATTAGTTGAAGAACGCGTTGTTATTTACTATTAGCGTTACAATAAACTAGAGGTTCGGTAAGAACAGTAGACCTCGCGAACTTTATGCAATGTGATTGTGCGCACTTTCTCCTTTCCCCTGGCTTAGCAAAGCCATTTCAGTGAAATCTGTCCATATAACGCTGTAGAAACTTTCCCCCTTTTCCTCCCTTCACTCCCCCCTTTTAGATATTTTTAGGGTTCCGTACCCAAAGGGTGCAAACGGAACCCTATTACTGAGACTCCGCTGTCTATCTCTTGAACCGTAATAGCTAGACACTTAAAATTTTCACCGATTATGTATTACTGTGGCCGCTATAACAACAAATACTAAAAATAAAAAAAAGTAAAAAGTTAAAGGGGGTCTTGATAAAAAAAAACGTGTTTTTTCAGCGTATTAACTATAATAGATCTTTATAATGGCATTACCTAGATACTTGTAATTTACACCGGTCGTCATACAAAAAACGTGTTTTTTTAGCGTTTTAAAACATTGTACGGAGGTACGGAACCCTTCATGTACAAGTCCGACTCGCACTTGCGCGTTTATTTATTAGTCTCAGGAGCACGTCCTTCCCTGTACTTCCAGAGTCATGTAAGCCAGAGCAGTCAGATGATATGGTTTACACTATCCATGCTGGCCAGACGGTTGGAGAGGTCTCATTGATGTTTATAAGGTTTGTTTAGCTTGTGTTTCCTAAGTCGCCCTATACGATATCCACAGGAAGACTTGATGTGATCCTATTCTACTGCCGGGAACCACACGGATAGTTATTAGTAATTACACGTTATACACAATCTCCTAGATAATTAAGTAGGTACGTTTCAAGATTTAGATGTACTGTAGTATCGAGGACGAAGTCCGGGCACGTCCGGGTCTGCTTAGGGTGACGTCCGCGGTACAATTGGAGCAGAAGATACCCGAGCTTTTCTAGTGATGTGCCGCTGGAAATATTCTAAATTTACGGGAATATTCTCATCGTAAATTCACGTGACTATTCCCAATATTTTCGTAAATATTCCCAATACTTTCGTAATTATTCCTAGGCTAGGAAAACTATCAGAGCTAAGTAGGGTTTACAAATTAAAGAGTTATAGCCGACCAACTTATTAGTCGTTTTATTATTATAATTAAAAATCTTTATTGACCACAATGGTACAAAAGGTGAACTTAACGCTAATGCATTCTCTACTAGTCAACCTTTAGGAAAAACAGAAATTAATATAATGCGATAGGCGCTTAAAGATGTACTTAATAATTCACTATTTACAAGTATGCTTAAGTACATTCATATGATACACTTAACACATATAAATACTGATATAAATATACATACATATATATAGAGGTATATACTACAAATGTTTTGAGATAATGATTAATTCTGATGCGGTGACGCGTGAACTCTAAGCCGGCATTCGCAACAATCGCAACTACGGACCCGACACGCACTTAGCAGGTTTATATTATATTAACTTTTGAAGTAAATATTTTTATAGGGTTTTTGAGGCATTCAAGATGCAGTACTAAGTACAAAATGTAGTAAACTAAGGTGGAAGGTAACTGAGAAGGCTTATTATAGGACCGATGACTATCTTAAAGACAAAAAGGTCTGGCTTGAGCTTGGCGCGGGTCCCTCTTAAAGGTTTGTATACTTAGACATGTCATAATTTAGGTACATTGGTACATACTAAATTTACAAATTGACATTATTTTAAATTTCGTAATTCTTATAATTCAATTTAATTATGACATAATAAACAATGTAATCTCTGTCCATCTATATAACTAATTTTAAGTTTTTATTTTGTTAGTTGACGTCTTTGGAGAAAACGTGCAGTGCAGTTTGTTGCCGCTTCTTCTGCACTTGCGCCTAGGAAGCGGCGTAAACTTAGCTTTAAGTAACGATTTGACGTCAACATTTTGTGCAAAACAAAACAAAGTGACTATTATTAAGAGATATTATAAATATCCTATGATAATAAAGATATTTTGAATTGAATTGAATTGAATTAAGGTCGCGGGTTCAAGTCCTGCTCACGTGGTATTTTATCACCGTTTCTTATTTCATTATTTAATTTTGAAGTCAAGTCCATTCAATTTTATTCATTCACAAAATACATTTGCACTAAACAAGTGAGTTTCATTCATGTTTTGTGCGAATTTTACACGCACGAAGAACACCGGTTCAAAATGATAATATTGTGCCAACTCTGCAAAAGCGCAAGATTGCGCTACCTTATAGCTACCATTGCACTTTGTATTTAGACATCTTTGGAACTCCGGTCCGAACGGTAAATAGCTCCGGAATACGGTCCGGTATTCCGGACAGACGGGCAAAGGAACGTGTCAGAAGCGCATTGTAAATTCTATTTTAGAATCTTACCAAATGGTTGAAAGCGATAAGATTCAAAAGGAGCACGAAAAGATTAATTCAGAGTCGAATTGCGCGTGTGACACTTCTGGTGCTGCAGACGTACACTGCAAACTCGCCTGATGCATACAATTCAATTGTATATAACTACGCCTAGAAACTCGCAGTGTGTAAATGGGCCTTTAGGCTATGGTAATCACTTATTGTCAGGTGGGTCATATGCCTGTTTGCCTCATAAATTGTATAAAATAAACCGGTCAAGTGCAAATCGGACTTGTAAATAAACAACCTCCGTACAATGTAAGTAAAAACCTCCGTACAATGTTTTAAAATGCTAAAAAAACACATTTCTTGTTTAAAGGCCACTTTAGTTTTTAACTTTTCTTCTCTTATTTTTAGTATAAATTTGTTGTTATGGCAGCTACAGTAATAACGGTATGACGGTGAAAATTTCAAGTGTCTAGCTATAACGGTTCAAGAGATAGAGCACTGTGACAGACGGACAGACAGACAGCGGAGTCTCGTTAACAAGGTCCTGTTGGCACCCTTTGGGTACGAAACCCTAAAAACACAAGAAACAGCGAAATAATCGCACTCACAATGCTACACTTTTCTCGTAGACGTTGCTACGCGCTAGCGTAGCACTTTGCTACGAGCTATAAGTAATATAATGTTTCTAATAATCGGCTGTTAATTTACGAAAGCGGAATAAGATAGATTCTTTAAATTATATATATATTATATTGAATAGTATTATTAGCTATTGATTTTTAAGCAATTTTTATATCTCTTAATAAAATAAGAAATATAAAACTGTAATAGAACACTTTTAAAGTACCTATTCAATACATATCTTATATATTTCCTTTCTGTTTGTAGAAGCACTAATATCTAGCTGAATTGAGGACAATGCGATTGCAGCTGACAGGGCGGTGTCCACTGAGAATTACTGCGAATTGCCATTAGCCAGTACCTTCGTGTTTTCGTCGAAACGAGACGTCCGATCGGACCCTGAGAACCAACCAGTCTTATATGACCTTTGGAGAAAATCGGCCTATATCAGACTACTGCTAAAGTCTAGACTAAATATAAAGACGTTTTGACGACCTCCGTGACGTAATGGTCAACACGCTCGTCCGCCAATCCGGAGCCAAATTAAAGCAAACCCCTACTGAACCCCTTGGCTTCCCGCCAAAAACTCCAACTATTTCAGATTGGCGGACTATGGCACCCCTTCAAGTATGATACAGTCATCCATTCATATTTTTGAGGAATCTTCTGCAGTAGTATCTGGAGAGAGCCGTGGCAAGTATACATTTACACCCGGTACGTTAATACCTTGAATTTACACGTGTAAATTCAAGGTATTAACGTACCGGGTGTAAATGTATACGTCAATGTGAACAATCTTGAATTTAGACGTGTCATATACACGTGTAAATTCAAGATTGTTCACATTGGCATGCATTATATAGGCACGGATATTTATAGACTAGTTATCTCAAAAATTGGCGCTTAGGCTGTTCTATTCCTGAATATATGGCGGCGTAAATATTTTAAATCTGGTTACTTACCGATCGAAAGTTATTTATTTACACTTTGCAGTATCCCTTGAATTATTCTTAGTGTATTGTCACATCGAGGCATTTTTAAATATGTTTACCATGGTTTCATATGGTTTTCGCTTATACAGGTTGACTTTTTAAACACCAGCCAAATTTTTGGAGCAAGTTCAGTCCATGATACTTAACTACTTTCTATAAAAAAAAGTTATTAAAAATCCATAAAAATTTTCTTCCTCCCATACAAAATACGTTTGGCTGAGCGCTGATTTGTATGGGAAGGCGAATTTTTATTTTAGTTTTTCGTTAATTGTTTTTATGGAAAATAGTTCAGTATCATGGACTGAACTTGCTCTAAAAATTCGGCTGGTGTTTCAAAAAAGTCATCCTGTATACTGTCTCTGGCATCTCCTCTAGTTTTACATAATAGCTCTTTGGTTGTTCATAATGAAATAGCCGTTCCTTGTTATTAAATCCTACACAGCCATCTTTAAGACATTAATCCGAACAATGGAGGCAATGGGTAATGCAGATTATGGCGGTGAGCTGGCCGTCGTCAGTCAACACGTGTCACACAATAGGCCAGATTACGAAGATTAAAATGCCACCGCCTAAGAATTAATTTGTAACCTGCGTATAAATAATACTAACGTTCTGTACGTCTCAGTCTCTAGTCTCACTCAGCAAAGAAATTCAAAGAAATATCTACTTAATGTGGCTAGCGATATGGTTTAACTTAGCCCACGTCAGAACTCAGCACCTTTTCGTATAGATACCTAGACGTCCATTGCAAGCCACTTTCATTCTTATTACTCTGGACAAACGATTCGAATATATCTGATCTACATTCCGTAAATCATTCATTCAGTCCATGAAACGAAACTACTTTTCATAACAACTAATTATTTAAAAAATATTTTAAAAACAATCTTTTATCTAAAACAATGAACTAAAAAGTTTAAACTGCTTCCCAAGACGAATCAATTGAGCCCAAACTCGATGGGGTTATGTTGTTTTATCACAGAGATGCCGTGGGCGCCGTGGCCACCTTCCGGCTTCATCATGAGATCAGGTCATTGGTACCATAATATTGCATTGTCACCCAACTTACATAAGTATGTGAAGTTTCAACTCAATCAAATAATCGCATTATTTGATTGAGCTGAAAGTGGGTCTAATTTAGCTTTCAAGATTTGATTACGGACATACAGACAACGTGGCAAGTGAAACTTAATAAAAGCTTGTAAAAATAAGAAATTAAATACAATTAAAAAAATATATAGCCAGACAGTTTTATTTTAAAGTACTTATACGATGGACCTTATATTTACAATTTTACTGAAATTTATCATTGAAACAAAATTTAAATAGACTTTTAAATATTCATGTTTAATAGCTCTTTGCTGAGAGTAATTGTATAACAATCAACAACTATCTAGACTCTCGATAACTTTGAATTTTAGTAATAAAATTAACAAAGTTAACCGAGTTTGACAAGTCATTGCAATAAATACATGTGAATTTAATATTTTAGAAGTTTAGAAGTCAAATGGGAAATTGTTTATATTTCGAATAATAATTCATATTTATCTAAATATGTAGTACTCGACTTTAGTTTAACCCTTCAAGCGCGGGTAAATAATAATCGCTTAACAATAGGTCGCTTATTTTACTTAGTTTGGTGTTTTTTAAACTACAGTATTTTTATAAGGACGTTGCCTATTTCATTGAATTTATAGAGAGAATGAAAATACTATTTATCCATATTATCTGCCACGGCATAAATATTATGAAATAACATATATGTACTTATCTACCTACACCTTATATAGTAGAAACGTCGGACAAATCATTGGAAAAAAATCGCATGCAACAAATAACAGCTACTATAGTAAAAACGTGGACAAATAACTTGGAAAAAATAACCTCACAACGAGAGATAAAATCTAAACTGTATCAAACCAACAAACAGACAGAGAGACGGATAAGCGTCTTTATATTCTGACTTATAAGTCTAGAATCGTAACGAAATGTATTAGTAATGGCAACAAAAATGTTAAAACAGTATTGCAATTATCAGCAGTCGCTGTTTTAACCAGTAACCTCGTCAAATTACCTAGGTAAGGTAGCGATCCCGTGCTCTGAAGCATTACCGCTGAAGATTCAACCGGGAATACGCTCGCATGATAATGATGAGTATTGCAAATATTACTTTTGCCATAGACGCGGCGAAATAATTTGTTTAAATTAGTTTCTAGAGTTTAACCAGGTTATATTTATTGTACTGCTACAAACGCATTGTGGAAGGTAATCTGGAATATCGTCTAACACGAAGCAATTTGGCATATGTACGTAAGATACATACATAGATGTATGTAAGATAAGATTGCATTAGCTATGCGTGCCGTAGGTAATCCTATTCTGCAGTGGGCTTCCGAGACCGATGGGCTACGCTTACATGTCTCGTCTTAGTCTGAGTTATGAGAGGGTTAAATTATGCATGTAATTTTGGTGGTAAATTATCAGCTTTGTCTGTTGTAAAATATGAGGTTATCCTAAACTTGGCGCAGTTACAATACATAATTAAGAATTCCCATAACTTAGAAAGAATCAGACTTTCTCCTTACCTTAGACAGAAACAACATATTTGATTTTGACAAAATTTTGTAATTTTAAAGAAATTTCTTATATTATCTAGGCATATAACTGGTTTTCACAGTCAAAATATGAACTTGAAAGAGATTATTCATTCGTTCAATATAGTGTATCATATCATATTTGACGATCAGTATGGGAAACTTCTATTTTCTTCTATCCTTATATTTTCTTTCAAGTTCATATTTTAACCGTCTAAAACTAGATATTTGCATGCAACTTCTTTGAAATTAGTACAAAATTCTGCTGAAAAATAAAAGCTAAGCTACGTTTGTATGGAAAAGTCTAGGGTAACGGGCTCTATCTCTCTCTCTCTCTCTCTCTGTCTCTCATCTTAGCATATTCTCATTTGCATTCTCAGCTGTAATGCTGTAAAGCCCGGGGTCCGCTTTCCGGCTTTTCCTTCTCCACTTCGCACGGTCTTGAGAGTCCTTGGTTGTAAGACCATTGGCACGCATATCATCCCTGACGACGTCAAGCCAACATTTCTTGGGTCTACCATGTCTGCCGGGCCCTTGAAGATGTCATTACAATATGACACGAAAATCATATCAATCAAAATTTGCCAGATACCGTATTATGAAGGATCGTACAAGTACTATGTGTGTTACCCTCAGTGAAACCACTATCTACCTATCGAAATACAAAAACATAAGCCCGATATAAAGGTACTGCGCCCAGCAACCTCTCCGACTCACTGAACCGATATCCATACCCATTTACCGATCAAAATTTGCAGTTACGGTTACGTGACTACCCCTCCTTACTCCGCCAGGGCTGCTAGATTGTCGATTTTTCTTAATTTTTGGATAAATAAAATGTAATAAAATCAGTACCTAATCAGTCATTTATTCACCATAAGTGAGTACAATGGGTATTTACGAATCACTTGTGATAATACATATAAGTCAACAATAAATGAAAATTGATTACTTGGAGAAAACAAAAATATACTTTTGAATTCTATATTAGATATAGTAATTACTTGATTCTATTTGCATCCAATATTACACATTTAAATTAGGTCTATAAGAATATCTATAAATATAAACTAAAGTAATTGCAACACTATTTTTTAATCCAGAGACATTGTTCAGATCGTCTGACCACCTTGTGAGTATCCTACGCTTCACTTGCCATTTGAGAACCTTTTTGCCCCATCGGCCATCGGTTCGTCCTGCTATGCTAATCGAGCTAATCCGCTGGGCTGTACAGTGACTTTTGTTCTCCTACGAATTTTCTCATTTCTGATCACATTAATGATGTGAAGAGCTAATATGATTGGACAAATTTAAAAAATGTTATGAAGCAACCCTGCACTACCCGCATATAGTAGCACGGAAAACTTCCACGTAAGAAAGCCAAAAGGCCACAGGCAGCCGAAAAGAACCACGAAATCTCGATTCCTTCGCTCGCATGCTTAAAAAATTCGTTTGTCTAGAACAGACGGTAGTGGCTCGGACGTTTTTGGCTAGATCTAATTGACAAATGTTTTTGCTCGTTAACTGGAACAAAGGATGTACATATATATATTCCTGAGTTGTACGATTAAATGACTTTCAAAAGAAATACTTTTTCAGTTCGATAGATCTTTACTGATAAATAACGGGTGAAAAAAATTTATTAAGTAGTGATAACTCGCAAAACAATATAGGAAGGAAGGAAGGAATACTTCAGTATTGCTACCTTCCTATATTGTTAAGCGAGTATTACCAAAATCGTAGATATATACTCGAAGGATTAATATATAGGTGTATGTAAGTACAGGCGTCGTCGTCGTGCATTTCGCAAAATGCAACCTCTATGAATTCTTTCGTTGCAAATCAAATTAAATCATTTTTCAGTGCAGGCAACATAATATTAGATACAATATTAAATTAATCCATAAGTTCCTATGAGAATAAAGATCAAAATCAATGAATAAATTTTATCTACATTGACTTGCTGTTGTGTACTATTATTATGACGTAGTATTTTTTTCGATGATTCTAACCATCCTTTTCATCTATTACAGGAAAGCTGTCAAAACTACATCCGAGTCCTCGTCTCCCTCGGCTCCGGCCGCCTGCTGGTCTGCGGGACCAACAGCTTCCGACCCTTCTGCAGAGAGTACAGTGTCCAAAGGGACTCCTACCAGATGGAACGCGAGAGGTCCGGACAAGCTGTCTGTCCGTATGATCCTGAGCATAACTCCACTGCTGTTTATGCTGGTAAGTTCATAAACCTAGATAAAGTTTATCGCGCGACGGACTAGTGCCATCCCGCGAGATAGTGATATATGATGGCGCTCGATAAACGCTGTTGCCGCTGCCATGCTACAGTAGGCTGGTATCCTCCTGGCTCTATGGTATTCAGCATTCGACGTCGCTCTACACGAGTTTACGAAATCTACGGAAGTTTAAAGCAAATATTAGTAAAATTACTACATCTGTTAATGTAAAGAATGATACGACAATATCTTTATTTTGCAACAGCTATAACTATTTACTTGCTGGTGACGACAAGATTATCATGCTTTTGCAAAGCACCAGTAACTTAGGTATTCTTTTAAAAGATGTCCTAAATCTACACTTTCCACAGAGTTCACAGGCTACATATTTGTAAAATAACTTATGTTACCATCAGTTTATCGTAAAGTTGCTGACTACTAATTTTTATTAGACTTATATGTTTAAATATATACCTAATTTAAACATATAAGTCAGCACTCCACCGATAAGAGCACAGCTCTTAAATACACGAAGAAAAATCGAACTTTCCTCTGTACTATATTCGCTCAAGACATAAAATTAACTTATTCTAAGCTTGCAACCCTTTTACTTCATACTGATGCACACAATTAAGTCTGGCTTAAACCCAGCTGTAAATAATGAAGTTTCAACTAAGTTCCGTCGACTAATTTCAGGAGTTATAACTTTATACTTTGGAAACTTACAAGTAAACGATCTAAGTAATTTCTTTTTAATCGGATGTAAAGATAAACAGATAGACAAATTAGTGTTTGTTATAAATAAATTACTTCGTTCGGAAGTTACAAGCTTTGCTGTTATCTATAACATTCAATAATGTTATCTGAAGTAATAAAAGGTATTTATTACTTTTGCTTTTATTTATTTCTATACGTTAGTAGAGACAAGTGAAAGAGGCACACATTCGAGGTAATCGGAAATAGGCGAGGCAATATGTTGGGACACTTGATACGGCATGAAAATTTTACGCGAATTATAATAGAAGACAAAATAGAAGGAAAGAGGGGAAGAAGAAAGCCAAGGCACAGCTATATGAAGCAAGTCAAGGAAAAGGTGATAGCAGTGTCGTATCAAGATGTCAAGAGGTTGGCGGAAGATAGAAAAAAATAGAAGAAACTACACCGACAAGAGCGTTGCTCTAAAATTTTGATGATGATGAGTAGGTACTAACGTATAAAAATATAAAAAAACAGTGTGTTCTAATAAAATAATAAATAAATATAAAAGGACAAATCACACTGATTAAGCTAGCCCCAAAGTAAGTTTTAATTCTAATGTTCTTGTATAAATAAAATTTTCATCCATGGCACCCTTGTCAGATTCCTGTAGGTTGCTTAAAAAATCTGACATCACCTGGTCACTTCCACCCACGAAAAAAAGGAAGAAAGATCTTAAGACGTTCATTTTGTTCTGTTAGCTGTTCAGCTTCAGAACCCAGCTTTTATCTTACTCAATTATGATATTCTCGTTCCTGTATAGGTACCTAACATTTGTGTGCACTTCTGTGTGTATGAAAATTGCATTTCTGAGCACGTGTGTGCACAACCTACCGCCACGCTGTATTTGACAGATTTCTCGTGAAGAAATTCAGTTTGCTGTTGGTATGTTTCGAGTCTATCAAAAATCTTAACATGTACCAAAACACTTTGATCCATTCGATCGAACGTAAGTGATCTTCTTAAGTCATGCCACTGCATTACTGCGTACTAATACCTAACTCAGCTACTACAGTTTATTAACTAAACATGCCTGCAATCGCTTAATCCAATTGATGATGACACATATCGACGCACACTGCAGGGCCACAGGCAGGGCTGACATGTCCTTCAAGTAGTCAGTAGTATTCAGGTCTGGAAGAAAAGAAAAACTTAGAATGTACCAGCTGCTTCTCTTCCCGCGCAGACCGTAAGAGCCGATCGAGGGTATGGGCGAAATTGTAAATATAAACATCCAAGACCCAGGTCAATTTAAAAAACATCATTTTCCATCTTGACCAGACCGGGAATCGAACCCGGGACCTTCGGTGTGACAGCCTGACATGATGACCACTAGGATATTTTTATTTTTAGAGAACATCTTTTCCTGTCTTATTGATCGAGCGAAGCTCGGTCCCCAGGTACTTTTAATTATATATCACCATCATTTTTAGGGTTCCGTAGTCCACAAGGAACCCTTATAGTTTCGTCATGTCCGTCCGTCTGTCCGTCCGGGCTCGTACTCCGCCGCTACTGCACCGATTGTCACGAAAATAGGTGGAGAGATAGATATTGAAGTTCCAAAATGTTGGTTTTTAAAATTATGAAAAAATGTTTCTTTTTCAGCCCCCTTCCCATACAACGAAAAGTGAATTTAAAAAATTAAATTGGACTAACCCCAACGTGTGGGGTATCGTTGAAAAGGTCTTTTAAAATGCAACAAAAACTGCTTTAAAACTATTTAGATCAACCCCCCAGTCTTGAGATAATCTAATACAAAGTTAAAATTTGAGGTGTCCCCCCACCGTAAGTTGTGAAATATAACTAAAATATTTCTGAAAAAAATGTGGTATATATACCTCAAAGTATGTACTTTCAATTAAAACTATAGCTGTCTCGGTATCATAGATAGTTATTTTTTAATACGACTTAAATCGTAAAATGTTACTTGTTGCTACGGAACCCTTCATGGGCGAGTCCGACTCGCACTTGGCCGGTCTTTTTTAGCATAGATTAATATTAAATTAAAGTTTTGGACGCTGTCGTATACAAAAGGGCTCAGTGTGCGCCGGACGGAGCAGAGCATTAGCAATTAGGTATCTACTTGTCTCCTCAGCATTCATGTTATTCTGGTACTCTGTACGGACAATTTTCCCAGAAATCCCGGGATTGCCTTTGATTAATTTGTCTATCTACGAATTTCTTTGTACAAATAACAATGAAAGATTTCTGTAGAAAACATATTGTTGTCATATGTAGTGTTTTCTTCTGTGAATTAACTTTTTAAGGCGCTAAGACCCATACTAGATCCTAGCTGTGGCTTCGTTTACCATTATACATAATCATACCCTCTGCTTTTCAAGTGAATATTAATCGATTGATTTAGATGATCATCATCAGGGCAAGTGTTAGTAGCGGTGATCCGACGGTTTTGTTGCACTATCTGCACTCAATAAAATAGTCAGTGAAACAAAATTAAATCCAAAACGTATACAGCCTATACCGATATTCACACGCAATGTTATTATTTCACTTTGAAAATTGTTCCTAATCATTATTAAAATAATAAACCGGTCAAGTGCAAGTTAAACTCGCGTGGAGAGGGTTCCGTACAATTGATTGGATTCTTATAGGTTTTCCTGTAATCTACAAGCAATGAACTATATTTTGTATTTATTTCAACATTTTAGGCTCAGTAGTTTCGGAGATCAGGGGTTCAATTTTCATTTCATGAATAAAATCAAAAGTATTAATTTTACAATAAGACCAAAATTATATTTGAGATCCTCATAACGAGCCCTTTCATCACTACATAGTATAAAACAAAGTCGCTTCCCGCTGTCTGTCCCTATGTATGCTTCGATCTTTAAAACTCCGCAACGGATTTTGATGCGGTTTTTTTTTTATAGATGGTGGGATTCATGAGGAAGGTTTATATCACTACATAGTATAAAAGTCGCTTCCCGCTGTCTGTCCCTATGTATGCTTAGATCTTTAAAACTCCGCAACGGATTTTGATGCGGTTTTTTTTTATAGATAGAGGGATTCATGAGGAAGGTTTATATATATAATACACACCCGTGCGAAGCCGGGGTGGGCCGCTAGTTTGATATATGACACAGTAAGGTTTGCAAAACTTATTTTTTTAATTTCCTAATTCGTCCCCCGAAAATGATCCTTATTTTAAAAAAATATTTATTTACTTTGCACATATGTGTTTGGGTCATAGGATTACAACATTCTACCAAATTTCACCTGATTCGGTCCAGTAGATTCGGAGCAAATTGGCTGTGACAGACGGACGGACAGACAGACGCACGAGTGATCCTATAAGGGTTCCGTTTTTTTAATTTTTGTACTTAACCCTAAAAACATTTCAAAGACCAAAATCGAAAGTTTTCCTGAAACCACAATGGTAAGGTTGCCATTAAAATCACCGTAGAATCAAAAGCATGTCTATTTTATAGCAATCAGACACAAAATTCAAAGGTGCTTTTCCATGTCGATATTTCTCTCGTATCAGCATGTATTCAATACACTTACTATCCGCAAAGCCGACTGACCACTACCCTTAAACAAGCGATTAATCGATGAAAAGTCTAGACTCGGTCCAGACATCATTCAGACATTCAACATCCTCGTTTATCACGTAAAGCATAGCGCTCAAATTGATCAAAAACATTTAGGCAATTGCTTTTTGGGCAGTGATACGTGAAACAGCTTCATTGTACTTACGGTGTCGTAAAATTGGTTGGGTTATCGTAAAATGCTTGTGTGAAGGCTATATTTTGCATGGAGTGAACGATCTTATGGAATTTTTATACTTATATACATACAGCCTTAGACAGAAAGGGTGGAAGGGACTGATTGTGGTTATCAATGCCTCGAAATAGAGAAATAAACCGAGCAAGTGCGAGTCGGACTCGTACATGAAGGGTTCCGTACCTCCGTACAATGTTTTAAAACGCTGAAAAAACACGATTCTTGTATGACGACCCCATTTAATTTTTAACTTTTTCGTATTTGTTGTTATAGCGGCCACAGTAATACATAATCGGTAAAATTTTGAGTGTCCAGGTATTACGGTTCAAGCTGGTGCAAGAGATAGAGCCCTGTGACAGATGGACTGACTTTGGGTACGGAACCCTAAGAAGAGGTATCTATGGCGACAAAATACAGGGAACTGTTTTCGCGATCGAGAAGTTAATCGCATCTAGGTTGGTTGTTCTAATTGATTTAATTTTGTTCTTGTTATATTTCTCTGATACGTAGTAACTTATGAAATACTTCTTCTTCTTATTATTATTTAAGAGCTTAGTGGCTCTTGTCGGTGGAGTATGCGCCAGACTTCTTGGTTCTCTGCCTTACTTTTTAGGGTTCCATACCCGAAGAGTGCAAACGGGACCCTATTACTGAGACTCTGCTGTCTGTCCGTCTGTCTGTCTGTCCGTCAGTCATAGGGCTCTATCACTTGAACCGTAATAGCTAGACACTTGACATTTTCACCGATTATGTATTACTGAGGCGGATATAACAACAAATACTAAAAATAAAAAATAGTTAAAAATTAAAGGGGGTCGTCATACAAGAAAAGTGTTTTTTTCAGCGTTTTTAACTTGATCTTCATAATGGCATTAACTAGATACTTGAAATTTTCACCAATTATGTATTACTATGACCACAACAAATACCAACAACAACTACAACAACCAAATTACAACAAATACTAAAAATAAAATAAAGTTAAAAATTAAAGGGGGTCGTCATACAAGAATCGTGTTTCTTCAGCGTTTTAAAACATTGTACGGTGGTACGGAACCCTTCATTTACGAGTCCGACTCGCACTTGCCTGTTTTTAGTGCTTGATACGAGGTGACCCCTGCTTTTTCTTTCAGTTGGTCTACATAGCTCTTTTTTGGTCGTCCTGGACCTCTTCTACCTTTTATCTTTCCTTCTAGTATGTTTTTAAAAAAGGAGTCATGTCGTATTAAGTGACCAATCATTTTCCCTCTACTATTTTCTATTTCGCCCAGCAGTCTTCTTTTCTCTCCTACTATTTCTAATACTTCCTCATTAGTTTTCCTTATGAAATACTACTAATTCAAAATAGCATAACCATTCAGCCAGTTACTATTTTCAGTAATTTTATAGAATATACCTACAAAATTCAAAGACAAAAATCACATGTGATTTTATTAGTCAAAAAAATTTTTTTTTTTATATGAATAATATTGCAATAGCAAAATCTTTTATACGATTTCTAGATATGTTTATTATGTACCTGTACAAAATCTATTTATGTACATACGTAATTACATGCATAATATTTTTACTTTTTTTACACTTTTTGACTAGCCTGTTGTGATAAATCTTTGTAAATTACAGTAATAAATATTTAATATAAGTTTTTTCCCCCTTATGCCCAAAGTTTGATGGTGATACTTCACTCAAGTAGCCAATACCGATTTCTGAATGATTTAAATAAATATTACCAATGTCATAAAAACACAAAGACTTCGCATTATTTCCAACCATCATTAGTCCTGACCCAAAGTGCCTTACCCTTCCACGGTCACATGTGCCGAAGGACTGAAGGACTATTCATCCCGTAGGAAAATTAGGTAAGGGGCGTCTTTTTCATACGAATTGAACCCATTTTTACGTTTAGCACACAATGGCACTCGTTGTTACGCTGAGAGAGCCCCAATGGCCGTTTTGTAACGTGACAATTTATGTTTTATTTGGTTCAGAATAGACTCGTTTGGAAATGGGATACATATATGTATATGCGAAATTTTACCCAACTACGGCAAAGCCATACGGAAGGGTAATGATTTTAGCAGTCTATGTATGTATGTTATGTACGTAGGTATTTATGTCTGCGTAAAAATCTTTTTTGTGTTTTATTACTCTTACAATGTATATTTAGATGATATGATTAAACAATTTATTTCATACTTCTAAATTATAAATTAATACGTTATGTAGGCGCCACTGGACCATCCCTTTCGCCTTAATTTTTTCATATCACCATTTTCTATACTCAATAGACAGTAAGACATAGTAAAAATATCATATAGTTGGAATATTGCCATGTTATGTAACAAAAAGCTGTATCTGACTAAAATCTATACATACATACAACGTGGAAGGGACATACCCGTAATAAATCTAACCACCGGCTATACTAGATCAGTAAACCATAATGAAATTAAAATAAAAGTCAAAAGGCCAAAAAAAATTTCGACATTTCCATACAAATCGCCCGGGCGGCTGCACACTTTTGTATGAAAATGCCGAAATTTTTTTTTGTTCTTTGGCTGTTATTTTAACTTTATTATACTATAATGATCTAGTATATACCGTGGTTAGATTTATTACGGGTATGTCCCTTCCACGTTGTATATCTCTAAAATAAAGGTCCGCATACACATAGCCACGTACGACACAACATTTCCACAGGCATTATGTCCACGCTTAGTTATCTCCTATTGATCTGGTCCAATTAAGTGCAGCGACGCCCTGGGGAGCTGCGCTGTAAGTCCCACGCACTCTGCGGCTAAATAGCTTTACTATGTGGCAAATGGGTGGACTTAATTGCTTTGCAATTTTGGTACGGGATACGCTACCGTTCTACGTTGGCAATAAAATTAAGCATACAGTAACTCGTCTTTCGAAATATACGAGCCAATGGTGGAGAAAGACTTGGGATAGGAAAAGATGGGAACAATAGGGTATATTCATGTTAATTTTTTATTTTTTTAAACGATTCTATAAGTTATTATATAACCGGAAAAAAATATAACACTTACAGAATATTATTAAATAAGCTTAAAAAAATAATTAAAATTACTATTATTTTTGGACGACTATAAACGCGTTGCCATTTTGCGCTTTTTTCTGTGACGTCAACGTGCATTGTCAATGTCATAGATACACTTATATGTCAGTGTCAGTCAAGTGCAAATTACAAATTCAAAATATTATCAACAAAACAACGAAGTTTTGGATTCACAGTTTTATTTTATAAGTAATACTATCTAATTTGTGATTATAAGTGAGTGATTAAAGCTTTTAATATCAATTCATTACAAATGGAAGGGCGCACAAAATCTTATTATAAATATTGTATGGTTCCTATGTGCAAAAATAACATCGTAACTGCACCTGACAAAATATATTTTCATATGCCCAAAGATGCAAATGTAAGGAATCATTCCGCGTATTAGGGTTCGCTGTTTTACAAAACCGAGCTGTAATGCCAAACAGCTAGAGGTTTAGTAAATTAGCGGATTATACCATTCAGCTGCAACTGTACATACCTATTGTGAACAAAAAATACATATTGTGAGCAAAATCAGTAGTGTCATCCTTTGCAAAACTACACAGTAGTATTGTAAGTACCTACTTCAATTATTTATAATTTAATAGGTAGTAGACTAGCTGCCTGCTACTATAAGCTATAAGATAATGTACTACCTACCGTAATTAATTAAACAAATTGATATTATTTAAGAAAAAAAATACCCAAAATTCTCCAAAAGTATTATTTTTTTTTCTCTAAAATTTCCCATTTTTACCCAGAATTGCGAAAAAAATACCCAATCTGGTAACACTGCAAATTACAAATGACTTATTGACAGTGACAGATAGTCTTCTTCTTTTTAATTTGTAATTGACAGCACAGACTATTTAGAAAATTAAGTTTGACAGTGTTTCGTGACGTCACGTGGCGTTTCGGAAATTTGCGAGGGAATTTTAAAAATACAGCTTTTAAATAATTAATTTCTCAATGGAAACACGTTAAATTGAAAAGATATATATATGGGTATTTTTCTTTAGCAATGAAGTATACACATCATTTTTTTTGTTCGTTTCTGAATCACATGCATATTGTCTATTGGGGGAGGCCTTTTGCAATAAGCAGCATGCAGCTCAATAGCTCTAGCTTTAATTATTTTATTTTATTATTTAAATTTCATAGTTTTAAAATTAATAATACGTGCTTAAAATAATGTACATACATACTGCATAAAATAAAGGCTATAAGGTAGCCAGAGCTGCCAAAGGCCATATTTAGTATGATAGTAAGTGTGAAGGTAAAAAACCAGCAAAGGATGGTAAAAAATAAACACTACAGTGAGGGTTCCGCAGTCAGTACTTGTTTTTCGTAACTAACAATTGTCTAATTTAGGCCGTACCTGAATTTTCCGTTTTTCGGAGGCAGCACTGGACCCCGGAAAATTTAGGTACGGCCTTAAATTGAATTTGGGATTTTTTTATTGAACACCCGAATCTATATTTTCTATCTACACATACGCATTGCGCTGTATTGTACATGCACCATGGAGACGAATTTAGACGAATTCAGAAGCGCAGCGAGCGGTCTGCCTTGTCAGCGTTTTCGTTGCCATATTTATTTGAGAATTTCGGAGAACTTTAAATTTTTCTATCTTTTTACAAAAGACAAATTATTTTTATTTATTTATTGTACGTGTTTAAGCATGAGTCAATCTTCATATAGGTGTACTTTTTATTTTTTAACTCAGTCGTATGCGCAAGAAATCCGACGACATATTCGCTTATATTTTCTTCAGTTTAACCTTTTTAACTAAGTTTTTGAATGAATTAATTTTTTTTTTTATTAAAATCTTCTCATTCACTTTTTAGGATTTTCCTTTGTCTTTATTTCTCTGTAATTTAAACACAACTTCATGTTTTAAATTCCGTGTAAACAAAAATGACATGAACGTCGCACACCGCAAAAAATCGAAACACGTCTCAGGTTATTTGAAATTAAACAAACTATTACAATAAAAATCAATAAATTGTCTAATTCACTCTTTTAATACTTAAATAAACTTCAATTTAAAATATCTTAACGTATTGTTACTAAGATAGTTTGGCTCCAATCAGCTCCGAAAAAGCAGTCAAAATCATTAAAAGTTAGGACTGGGCCCTTAAATGACAGAACTGGTCACTTGACTCTAACAAAAATTTGCAAATATGTCACAAACGGAGTCCTAAATCAAAAAATGGTGTTTACAATCTCACAAATATTTTTGAACGACGACCTATTTAACGACAACCAACACCATGGGTTAGTAGGTTGATTCCAATTCTGGACCACTCCCTCGATCTGCGTGGGGAAAGGTACATTCTACCTACATTTTTCTTTTCTCCCATATCAGAATGGAAGTATAATATTTTACAAACTAAATTAAACAAACTGCTAACATACCGTGTGTGTGCGATCGAATCATACTTGAAGGGTCATGATATAACCAAATTTTCCGCTGGGATCAGTGCTAGAATTTCGAAAAATCAAATCAGCAATTTTACAGAGATGTAAGTATTATGAAACATTATAAAGAATTTTTTAAAATATTGCAGAACGAGTATGGACACTAACCATGGGCGTAGATAAAGATAGACAGATGGATTTATCTCTTAGTGTGCTTGTGATAAATGAGTGGGAATTAGCAAGGGGATGTTGATGCGTTAATGTAAAGAAAATTGCACAAAGGGACAGCATGACGGTAATGGATGGTGCATTGGAACGGGGGAGCATTCGGCTAGCTACAATTTGTTTTCATTTATTTTTGTAAATCAAATCGGATACCCAAAAAGGTTTTACCTGGCTGTACCGTGACAACTAAGTTATCTCTAGATAGGTGTACTTCGTGTAAATAAACAAAAGCTTGACCTTACTCTTATTACAAGCTTTTATTGAGTTTCACCTGTCCCGTTGTCTGTGTGTCCGTAATCAAATCTTGCAAGCTACTAGATCCCGTTTTAAACCCACTTCCCATTATTCGATCGAGTTGAAACTTCACATACTTATGTAAGTTAGGTGACAATGCAATATTATGGTACCAATGATCTGATCTCATAATTAAGCTGAAACTGGAAGGTGGTCACGGCATCTCTGTGATAAAACAACATAACCCCACCGAGTTTGGGCTCAATTGATTTGTCTTGAAGAGCACTTAAAACTTTTTAGTTTTATTTATTTATTTAATCTTTATTGCACAATAAAATAAATGTACAAGTGGCGGACCTAATGCCATATGGCATTCTCTCCCGGTCAACCATTAGACCAAGCAGAAAATATGTGTGGCTGTTAGTTCATCGTTGGAAAGCACTGCATGCAGGCCGCTCTAGATCGGTCATTTTTGATTTCCTTGGGAGAGATCTATGTCCAACAGTGGACATTATGCGGCTGAAACGATGAGGGAATAATGATCTTTATAATTTTTGGAAGACTCCCACACTCTGTTTCCGTTCCTCCTACATTGTTGCCAATAAATTTTGAAGGATTCTGCGATACTGGTTGGTCGATAGGGAAAACGTCCATCTGATTCTGATACTTATAGACTAAATAAATAAAATATTTTATTTTATTTTATTTAAATTAAGTAAAACAAACAGGCTTAAATATTTCACATAGGCGTATCTATCTATATATATAAAAATGAATGTTTGTCTTTATGTCCTTTAAAAAATCGTAAACGGCTTGACCGATTCGATATTTTTTTTTGTTTTTTTCGTTATAGTTCAGAGATGGTTAAGGAAAAAAAAATTGGCGTAGCAACGCGCGCAGGGTACAGCTAGAGATTTATAAATTATACATTGCCCAAAACGTTTCTACTACTAGCTTATTCCTATACCTAAAGACATTGAGAGATACCTAATTAGTATTAACAGTAGATCTATCTAACTAATAAATCTAAGAAAAAGCCACTTATTCAGTGATAAAACCGTAAAAGATTACGGTTTTTACTATCTCTGCAAACTAAATACTTTACAAAAAGAAAAAGATAATTTTACTTAATTATTCATAAGTCTACGGAATTAACCTACTTTTTCATGAAATATATCGACATGATTATATGTGCTGTCATATTTGTCTGATAAACTGGAAACCTTTAACTCACTAAGTTGAATCACGATCAAGGGTTAAGCCATATACTCGTATTGTCACGGCTTAGCCATCGACCAATTCTACTGTAAAAATTTAATGTAGTAGCTTCAAACCCTATATAGGCGCTTGGGTACAAAATGTCCAAGCGATACCTAATTTATGGCGTGTAGTTATCGCACGCAATGTGTTTGATCGCGACTATTGAATTATCGGCTTTCGGCTTTTCAGCGAAGCGGACTAAGCTGTGCTGTAACGCGGATTGGGGCCAAGATTATACAAATCAGTTTATGCAAATACATAATGACTTTACAAATATACACAATCACCTCATGCCAGTTACAAAATTTACGTTTTTTCAAGATCTGTATGGGAATGTCGAATTTAGATCCCAATCCCAACTTATATTATAAATGCTAAAGAGAGTTTGTATATTTGATTGTTACCTCTTCACGTTTTATCTACTGAACTAATCTTCTTGAAAATTCGCATACACATAGTTAGGAGTACAGAGAAGGACATAGGGTACCTTTCATCCCAGATAAATTTAATGTTCCCGTGTGATACGCGAGCGAAGCCGCGGGCGAAAGCTAGCTTTCTAATAAAAATGAAAATTATTCTGATTATATTTCGAGGGTCATGTCATGGTCTCTGTGACTAACTGACTTTACAGTTATACTCTATAAGCTTCATTTAGAAAAGAAATACCTGCCTAAAAAAAAACTTTATTTTTTTTCAGATGGCGAGTTGTACTCTGGGACTGTCGCAGACTTCAGTGGTATGGAGCCCATCATCTATCGGGAGCCTCTACAAACAGAACCTTATGATTCCATGACTCTTAATGGTGAGTACCTAACCTACAAGTGATAGGTACTTATCTTTAAAGGTTAAAACAATTAAGTTAGCAGACTACGTCATATTGCGTTAATAAGTAGGTATGTGTAGATGCAGAATTATACAAACGCTGAGTATTCATTCAATATAGTTTAATACATAGATGTTAAAGCATTCGCTAGTTATTTACTATCATATACCTACTACGAATTTGCACATTCTAGGAAAGTTCGTTATCTAAGTAAAGATTGAAATTAATTGGGCACATCGTTAGTGTAAGAAAATCGAACCAGAATTCTTATACTTTCTTGATGGTTTTCTCTTACAATAACCGTACTTCAACCTGCAACATACATACCTATTTAATACATCCGAATATACCACAACTTTGATTTATAATAATACGTACATGCGACACGATCAATGGAAAGTTATTATCCTGACACTGCATCAAATTTGCATGTAGATGGCACATCACGCATTTACAGGGATTCAATGAAAATGACAGGATGATTATAGTTACAATGAATAGCAATGATGTTTCCAATCAGGAATCAATGTGCGTAACGTGCCTTATTTACGGATGTACAAATATACTTTGAAATTTTATTGAGACCCAAGTGACTTTTGAACGTTGGCCCAGAGTCCCAGACTGATATTGAAGCTTATAGTAATATTAAAAATAGGAGTGAAGTGTAGAATTATGAAAGGTAAAATGTACCGCTGACTTAGTTAAAACCCTGGCCTATGCTAAGGGCCCTTTCACCTTGTCAAAGTGAATTGTTTTTTGCATGTCATATTTCTTTATGTTCACAAGAATTCTAATACATTTTTTTTAATTTTGAAAACCTTATTTAATTTTATCTTATGAATATGCTATCTCCCCATAATATTATCCCATAACTTATCCAATGCATAGTAAACGCTGAGCAGTATTTTAAAATCTGTGGTTTTTTTAAGATGTCGTATCGTAGCATATTGTCACATATCTAATCAAGGGATTCGGATATACTTGTATCTACATGGAAATTAATTGAAATCTCTAATTGTTTTGAACGGCGCATTGCCCATATCCGGCACTTGACTAATCTCCGGATATCTGTCCATACGTCGTGTAATACTATGAACAACGTCTATTTACATTGCTCACCGACTATGCTGTATACGCGTCCATCACGACCGATTGCTTCCGAATGCTGTCAAACATACATCCGTCAATTTAATTGAATTTAGAACCGGTTTTGCCGGGAACTCGCTGTCAGAGTGACGTTTGACATGTCAACAGACGGCAAATCGGATTAGGAGCGGATTAGTTAGAATTATCGGCGCGGCTATGATAGGGTTAACGTTACAGTCCCAGGATATACTAGTATAGTATCTGCTCCGTAGTCTGTGCCCAGGATATGACTAACTCAAAATAATAGTAATTGGCAAAGAGGATTATAGTAAATGCTTGAATCGAACTAGTAATTTCGTTAATAATTGGGAGGTTTCACGCCTATCAATGAATGTTTAATCCAAATTACGAGCCATAAGTGCCACAACCACAACTTGTACTTACAATACAATTTTGTTCATAAGGACTTTTTGTATAAAGACAAAATTGTATTTTTTTTTTTAATATTTATTGTGCGTTTTGTTTTCAGCTCCTGATTTCGTGAATTCACTAGTACACGGCAACTTCGTGTATTTCTTCTTCAGAGAAACAGCGGTCGAGTACATCAACTGTGGAAAGGTGCCTCCATATTTTTTTCTACTTATATTATTATTAGTATTTCCACAGGAGTTGGAAGTAGATAGTTAAACTAGACTACTCATATTAAACGAGTTGCCAATTTCGAACAGTTGGTACCTTGGTCTATGAGACTAGGTACAGAAACAATTAAGCAATTATTAATATGGCGCGCATATGGCAATCTTTTCTTTTTTTAGACATTAACGCATGCGCGACACAGGAATCAATCCACCAACAGTTATTAAAAAAAATACTTTGATTTCCTAAAAGGGCAAATTAATAAGTTTATTTTAGTGTTTTACAAATATTAAGTAAAACAAAGTTTCGTTGTGGTGATTGGACTCATGGACTGACTGCTTGCAAAGAGATTTTATGTTTCGAAAGTACTATTCGATATTTTGGTAATATATAATATGATTCCAAAAAAAAAATCACTTTACCGTACCGCACGATTTGAAATAAGTGCGTAATGGATGGGATTACACAATTAAAATCAGTGTGGAAAATAGCACTTTTCGAACGAATTAGTTGATTATTATTTTTTTCAGTCGGTGTTCTCCCGCGTGGCCCGGGTATGCCGCGACGACCGCGGCGGGCCGCACCGCTTCAAGCAGCGGTGGACGTCCTTCCTGAAGTCCCGGCTCAACTGCTCAGTGGCCGGCGACTTTCCTTTCTACTTCAATGAGATACGTGAGTATATTATAGAAATAGAAAATCTTTATTTGGAGCATAAAAATAACAAATGACATTGAACATGAAAGAAAAAACAAATAATGCTACCAAAATGGTTGCTCTCAGCATTATGTCGAGGCTTTTTGCGGCCAAGACGCTGATTTTCACAGGAACCAGTTGAATAGCAATGGCTCTGCCTTACATAAACAACTTGAAGTACTTATAAGTAACTAGCTTTTACCCGCGGCTTCGCTCGCGTATCCTAATTCCCACGAACATTACTTTTTTTCGGGGATGGAAGGTACCCTATGTCCTTCCCAGTACTCCGAACTATAAGAAGTAACAAACAAACAAACAAACAAATATACAAACTCACTTTCGCATTTATAATATTAGTTAGGAAGTTAGGATTAGGATTTACAATGCACTGTAAATAATAACGCACTGGGATAATACTATTCAGCTTTCATTCTTATTGTAAACTATTTACACCTCCATCTGCATAGCATAGTTAGAGCGAATTGATTGACATAACTTTCTCGGCGTCGGAAATCTGCTGATGCGGAATTGGGAGAGTAAAAAAAAAATGTTATCATTAACCGCTGCAGACGATTGAACCAATCTAAACACTCCTAATGGGAATACGGGAATTAATGCGAAACATACATTTTTTATTGAATGTGAACCGAACACGCAAACACCGAACGTTGTCTCAGCCTATTTGACCTGTACCTATAGGATAGGAAGTACGTTTGGTGCAACCCAAACGAAACGTCAGCAAAAATAAATAAAAAAGGATTTGTCTCGCGTAATTCCCGTATGCATTAATTTAGTAATTGGCAACTCCACTAACGTTACACTGAGGTTTAGTAGCAAATTTACGAATACTACTACTACCCATCAGTTCAATATCATGGAGGATCGGGGGTTCATACATATCTCTACCTACATCTAAACTTCTTTCTTCATATTATCATTTTCGTATTTTTTCTGCTGCTTTTCAGTAGAACTTTTAATTATTATTTTTTTCTTTTCAGAATCAACCACAGAGTTGATAGAAGGTGTATATGGAGGGCTTAACGCTCAACTCATCTACGGAACCTTCACGACTCCACCAAATAGCATATCAGGCAGTGCTGTATGCGCATTTAGCATGCAGGATATCGCTGATACATTTGAAGGAACCTTTAAGGAGCAGAGTGCTATCAACTCAAATTGGCTGCCAGTCAATAGTGCCAAGGTATGGTTTGAGAGTAGTACTTTGGGTACTAGTATTTATTAAGTACTAGATGATGTCCACGATTGTAAAAAAAGTTTAATAAAAAAGCAGCGAGAAACGGAACGGATTCTCCATGACAAACCTGAGATAAGAGATTATTGTTCGTTGTGACAAACAATATGAAGATTTCTTTGACATTTGGGACATTTGTAGTGTAAAACGAGCGGTTAAGACCACTTGTTGCAAGTTTTGTATGTGGTTACTGTGGACATCTCTATGTCGGGTATTTGAGTGAGAATTCTTTGCTGAATGCTTTTTGAATGAATTTTGAAACTATGAGTATAACTATATATTTGAAAATATGAGATATTATTAAGAACATTTTTTTTTGCATATTTTTCTAAAAATATTCTTTTGTTATTTCCAGGTCCCAGAACCGCGGCCAGGCACTTGCCATAACGACTCAAGACAATTGCCAGATCAGACTCTCAATTTCATCAAAGCTCATGCATTGATGGACGAGTCTGTACCTGCCTTTTTCGGTGAACCTATTGTTATTAGGACCAGTTTTCAGTAAGTAAACACTTTCATTTTTAACCCCATGATCTCTGTACTTGAACTTCTCCTCCTGTAATATTGTTATATTGGTACCCGTTAATAAATAACATTAATTACAATGCTGGTTATCTTTTTGTGTATTTTTTTTATTAATGAATGAAGATGTGTTTAGAATTATAATTTTGTATTATTTCAGGTATCGATTTACGCAAATTGCCGTGGATCCACAAGTGAAAACGCCCGGTGGAAAAGCCTATGACGTTTTGTTCATTGGAACAGGTAACGTTGAAGTCGTATTTTTTATATTCCCCTTCTTCACAATCTCATAATACCTAAAGTTTTGAACTCACTTTGGGGCTAGCTCAATCAGAGTGATTCGTCTCTATACTTATTTATTTGTGTATTTGCTGTTTACGAAGTTAAACTAAATATTTTTTCTGTTCCAGATAATGGTAAAATCATAAAAGCTATTAACGCCGTATCATACGACTCAAACAAAAGAGCTGTGCCAGTCGTAATAGAAGAACTCCAGGCCTTCGCTGCAGGGTCTCCAGTCAGGGCTTTAAGAGTTGCCAGAGCAGGCAGAGATGCGGCAAGACTTATAGCTGTCTCAGACAGAGAAGTGCTAAGTCTAAGATTACATAGATGCTCTAGTGACAAGATCAGCTCTTGCTCGTAAGTACCTGCCAGAATTCTTGACACAATTTGCTAATAATAATCCAGGCGCGGATCAAATCTTCTTAGTCGAGATCTTTTTATCCGGTCGGCTCCGATGTTCTCCAATGTAAACATGACTTCCTTTTAACACAACGTACGATCCTAAATCTCCGATGTATCATTTCGTACTTATCTATCACAACATTCAACATGTCAGCTTTTACTGATCGAATTGATCCTGCCAAGTTACTCATATATTACAACTTAGGTTAATACAACAATTTTTACCCACGACGCAAAACGGGGGAGGGAGTGTTATAAGTTAGACGTGTATGTGTGTCTTCGTAGCTTCTAAACGAATGGACCAATGCATGTTCTATTAGTTTTAAAGCTGACGTGATCGAGACGATTCTTAGCTACAATTTTTTAACTTATTAAAGTTTTTTTTGTGTCGGGAGTTACTTAAAAATTTTAATTTTATTACTTGTTTACAGTGAATGTGTAGCTCTTCAAGATCCGTACTGCGCTTGGGACAAGCAAGCTGGCCGGTGTCGCGCTTTCTCACACGGAGTGAGTCGCTGGCTCGACGAAAACTCCTTCTACCAGAGCGTCAGCACTGGAAGCCATGCGGCTTGTCCTCATAGTAAGTTTTTTTTATTAATCTACGATAACTTTTTTTTGTTTTAACACATTAATATTTTTTTTATTGCTCCATTTACATCAACATCGTATAATGTCATTTCTAAAAACTAATCTTCTATAAAATTGATCTTCGGATAATACTGTCTAGATATTTTGGCTGCAATTGATGTAATTATTTTAGGCAAAGATGCAGGAGCAGTCGGTGGTTTAAGTTCAGGACTATACGATGATGCTAGAGAAACTAAAGGAGAAGTAATCAATATTGTTCAAGACAAGGATGGCAAAGGAGGCAACAATAATAATGAAGGTGAAAATAACTAAAATCTTACTAAAGAATTTTTACATTGTTTCTATTTATAATTAAACGAGCTAGATTTTTATCAAAACGTAGAATTATATTATTCATCATTAGAAGTAAATAAAGTAATTTCAACTTTTATGATGTTGGCCTAATTTTTTTAGGTCCAGAAGTCCTAGCAGCTGATCCTCCACCAGCAGCATACTCTGTAGAAACTCTGGCCTTGGCTGTGGCAGCTGGAGCGCTAGCCGCTTTGGGCGCTGGTTTCGCGGCTGGATATATCTGTGGACGACGTTGCAAGAAAGATGATGACGACAACATGCCGTATCCTGATACGGAGTATGAATACTTTGAACAGAGACAAAACATTAACAGGTTAGATTTAAAAAATAGTCAATTAAGTGTGTCTTCTTAAGTACTTGTATTGTTTCTTAGTAAAGAAGTTATAAAAAAAGAAATTAGAGTAAGGCTTATTTTATTTTCATAGAATCCAAGCCGAACCTAAGCTTCTCCAGCAAGTCGAAGAAGTGACGTACGCAGAGCCTGTGCTGGCTCCTCAACCGAAACCCGCCTCTCCTCGGGCGACTCTCCGTAAACACCCCCCGTACCACCCACATCATGAAACGTTATTCCAGTTCCAACCTGATGCTTATCGCCGTGACAACTTCGGGACGCTCCGCTCTCATCAGGTTAATGTCAGTTGTGTTCCTTTTTCTTCTATTGCATGACTTTATCTTTAATTTATCGTAGTATAATTTTCATAGGTAGTAATAATAAATTAATCTGTAAGAAAAATCATACTTATTTATTTCAAATCAAGTTAATTTAAAAAAAAAGTTAATCAACATATATTATTCATTTCAGGAAAAGAATATTCATTTAATTTTTTTTTTCTATTTAGGTATTTGTGTCGGACCTCATAAATATTACATTAATACCGACACCATATCATATTCTCCTTATACATACATGTTTGCATGAATTCTATCACCTGCTCATTCTTTCCTCACTGTTTTATCTGGATGTATTTAATTTAATAAATTTTTCTGTCTCTTATTATAAGTTTTGTGATCTTTTAACTGCATACGATAAAAGCGCTAATCAAATAACCATTGCTTCTCATAATTATATGTCATTTCATTTCTCATGTCAAATCATTAACTACATTGAAACACGAGTGAGTTATAACATCATCAACAAACGCGAAAAAAAATAATTATCTAAATCCTTGTTAGTTTTAAGAATATTCCTATCATAAATATATTTAAAATCCAATTTTAAGAGTGAATTTGTACTATAATATTCAGTTCTTACAATAAATTACTCTTTTTGTAAATTTTACATTTTATCTCACTCGTATTTCAATTTGGTAACAACCACTAATCATTTCCATTAACCCGCACGCATATTCACATCAGCATGTCAGTTAACGCAGGAATATTCGGACCGCAGGGCGATGGCTACCGGCGCGGCAACGACAATGGTTTCTCGACCACGCGCTCAGTGAAGAAGGTGTACCTCTGAGAAACAAGCGGGGCGGACGCGCGCGAACAGATGCATCATCATAAGCATAATACGCACCACCACCATACGTTGGGTAAGTTTATTTAACGAGTGTCATAATATCCTTTCGAATATCTGGCTCAATTTGTATGATTCTATTCAAAAATAATGTTTCAAATATTTTGCTAAATATAGGTAGATTTTGTTAATAAATTACCTGTACTGTACGAAACTCGTTGAAGGTCATACAGGTATACATGCCGACCGGAACACACTCAGATGCGAAGGTTGAGGTTGAGGACATTAGTAGAGCCATACACGCCTCCAAAACCCATTTCACGGTTATTATGGGCGACTTTAACGCAAAACTGGGCAAGGGACGCGATGGAGAGATCAGGGTGGGGCAATTTGGATATGGTAAGCGTAATGACAGGGGGCACAGGCTGGCTGATTTTCTGGAGGAAGAGGGACTCTTTGCGATGAACTCTTTCTTCAAGAAGCCGCCACAGAGGAAGTGGACCTGGATGGGTCCTAGTAAGAATAACCAGCCCCCAGTCAAGAACGAGATAGACTTCTTCCTGACAGCGAAGAGGCAGATATTCAATGATGTCTCTGTGATCAATATGATTAAAACCGGCAGCGATCACCGAATTGTAAGAGGCATCTTGAATATCGACCTCCGACTTGAAAGGTCAAGGCTTATAAAGTCTACGCTCCGACCATCGCTGAGCCAGATCCAAAACCCCGAAAGCTTTCAAGTTGAACTCTCCAATCGCTCTGAACTTCTCCAGGATTGCGTTTCAGTGGACGAGATAAGCAACGGGTTTATAGAAACTGTCCAAGCAGTGGGATCTAAGTTATTTAAGTCCCGCCCTAAAAGAAAGCCTCAAAAAATCTCTGCTCAGACCCTAGACCTTATGACACAGCGACGATCCATGCCGCTGCAAACCTCCGAAGACGTTAAGTCATATCGAAAGCTCAACCGACAAATTCAAAAGTCCTTGCGACACGACATTCGCTCCTTTAATACTAAATGTATTAAGGAGACGATAGAACAAAACAAAGGTTCCAAAGTGTTTGCAAGGGCTATGTCTACTGGGCAGAGCCGATTGACTAAGCTGAAGACGGAGGGCGGAAACGTTGTGTCGACGGGGGAGGGGGTTCTGGGAGAGATCGAGAGGTTCTATGGGCAGTTATATACATCCGTTGCAAAACCTAACATAAATACGGTAAAAGATCCAAGAGCCAAGTTAACCCGACACCATACCGAAGATATCCTGGAAATCAGTCTGTACGAGATTAGGATGGCTCTCAAACAGCTTAAAAACAACAAGGCGCCGGGCGAGGATGGAATTACTGCAGAGCTTTTGAAAGCGGGCAGCGGGCGGAACGCCGGTACTGAAAGTCCTTCAAAGGCTCTTTAATTCCGTTCTACTCGAGGGAGTGACGCCAGAGGCGTGGAACAGGGGTGTGGTGGTTCTGTTCTTCAAAAAGGGTGACAACACTCTCTTGAAGAACTATAGGCCCATCACACTTCTGAGTCAAGTTGTTTTCGAGAGTGCTCATGAACCGTCTCGCACAGATTTGATGCCTTCCAACCTCCCGAACAAGCCGGGTTCCGAAAAGGCTATAGTACCATGGACCACATCCATACGCTGCGGCAGGTTATAGAGAAGACGAGGGAGTATAACCAGCCGTTGTGCTTGGGGTTCGTGGACTATGAGAAAGCCTTCGATTCGATCGAAACATGGGCCGTGCTTCAGTCTCTCCAGCGGTGCTGTATTGACTATCGGTATATCGAGGTGTTGAAGTGTTTATACAACAAAGCCACTATGTCGGTCCGAGTACAGGATCTCAGTACGAAGGCTATTCCATTGCAAAGAGGCGTGAGACAGGGAGATGTCATATCTCCAAAACTGTTCACCGCTGCTCTGGAAGATGCCTTCAAGCTTCTAGAATGGAAAGGACTGGGCATTAACATCAATGGCGAGTATATCACTCACCTTCGATTTGCCGACGATATCGTTGTCATGGCAGAATCGATGGAGGACTTAAGTACGATGCTTGAAGACCTAAATCGAGTTTCCCAACAGGTTGGCCTGAAAATTAACATTGACAAGACAAAGGTCATGTCGAACATGCACGTAACGCCTTTACCTGTTTCTGTTGGAAGGTCCACCCTCGAAGTTGTAGACCAGTATATCTACCTGGGTCAATTGATCCAGGCAGGAAGTTCCAGCTTCGAGGAAGAGGTCTTTCGACGAATCCGACTCGGCTGGGCAGCGTTCGGGAAGTTACGAAGTGTCTTTTCGTCCAAAATACCTCAGTGCCTCAAGACGACAGTGCTTAATCAATGTGTGTTACCAGTGATGACTTATGGCTCTGAAACGTGGTCCCTTACTATGGGTCTCATAAGAAGGCTCAAGGTCGCTCAACGGGCTATGGAGAGAGCTATGCTAGGTGTTTCTTTACGTGATCGAATCAGAAATGAGGAGATTCGTAAAAGAACTAAGGTATATAGCCCAGCGGATTAGCTGATTGAAGTGGCAGTGGGCGGGGCACATAGCGCGAAGAACCGATGGCCGATGGGGCAGAAAGGTTCTCGAATGGCGTCCACGTACCGGCAGGCGCAGCGTAGGACACCCACCTGCTAGGTGGTCAGACGACCTGAGCAAGGTTGCAGGAAAACGCTGGATGCAGGCTGCTTCCGATCGGTCGTTTTGGAAATCCTTGGGGGAGGCCTATGTCCAGCAGTGGACTTCCTGTTGCTGATATGATGATGATGATGACTGTACGAAACGAACACGGCAATTGATTAGCTTCCTAAAATTCTTTTATATTGTCCATATTGAGTCCTGACTTATGTTTACACAGTGTCGCAGCGCAGCAGCGGCTCAGGCTCTGCCTCGGCCTCGGGAGGCGGATCGTCATCGTCCCCGTCGCCGCCGTCGTCGTCGCCGTCGCCGTCCGGCGAGCGCCCCCCGACGCCGCCGCCCCCCGCGCCGCAGCCCTGCGCCTACATCTACCGCAACTAGCGCGCCGCCCCGCACTTTCCATGGCACGACTTACTCGCCCCCACGATATGAACGGACTGAAATTACGCCCCCAGTGACCGTTTGAAATTTGAAAATGACTGTGGACTTTGACATTCCAAATTTGAATGTTCCAATCGTGTTGTTTCCTCGATTGGACTACCCTCCTAGTAGATAACGATCGACTTCCTATAAGAAGATTGCCTATGTGTTGTACAGATTCTACTTTCCACGCGCGTTGATCGCGTTTTACGGACAAACAAAATCATGGCGACATGTGGAACTATATATTGTTCATGTCACAGATCGATATGTGATGAGAAACTTTCTTCCATGAAATAAATATACGTACCAGTGATTATATCCAAAATCTGAATCGATCGTCTCAGTAAATTGAGAGACCTGTGACAAAAATATGTATTTTTTTTAAAAGACGGAACAATATTATCGATGATGTATGTAAGATGAATAATGTAACAAATTGTAGATTGTTTAGATTATACATAGTTTACAAATAATTTAGGTGAAAATATAAGTTTTTGTTGGTAACATGTTGATGAATAGTTAATGTGAAGTTGGGAATGACATTGCAGTTTTTCTTAATGCAAAGTATGTAAATCTAGGTCTTAGACTACTGTTTCCCATTGTTACACCTATCGAGTAATTTTAGTTGGTAATAAAGAGTATCTGTAAAGACAGACTAATAAAAACTGCAGTGAGTTCGCCGATCGCTTTTTTACATACCTACTATTTGTAGTATTATGTCATTAAGTATAGGAACGATTCTCTTATTCTAAAGTTATAGTGGTATCGTAACTGGGCAACACTAATGACGAATCTGCTGTTAAATCAACGGTAGTACAATCCCTTGATAACCGCCAAGAGGATGCGTGACTCGCCTTAAACAGTGTCCTGTTCATAAGTATTGCCATGTTATACTAGATTAAACAATGATATAGTTGAAACCAATGAACATTATGAGACACAAAATATGATATAAATTATATTTACCATGTATAAATGATATTATGTAAAGTTCTGATACTTATTCATTCATTAAAGTGCTTCTTATGGGTGTATTTAGATTATTAGGGGATCGTTTTGATAAATTATTCGATAATGTTATAGATCTAGCTATTATGTATACATAGATACATAGCATTAAGGACGGCACTGTGATGCCACATTGCCAATTTAGATTGTTGGTGCATCATTCTAAGGTTACGACGTGTAACTGTGATCATTGTGTACATACATTCTGTGACACTAAACACATCTCCTTTTTAGTCTACTAAATATTGTCTAAATTTAAATTTCCAGAAAAGTGGGCCAAACGTTAAAAATCCTTTTTCGATGAAGACGTTCCTGTTGCTATTTTGTAATACGTGAAGGAAATCTGATATGTATTTCCATATTAATAATGACTTTTCTATTGTTTTCGAATCTAGCTAGACTATCATTTACCCCGGGTAATGAATAGTGATTCCACTCATCTTCGCTCATTGTTGACAATTGAATGTGTATAAAGAAAATGTCAATTCTATTTGTAATGTAATGACTTAGTGCCTAAGTATGTGTGGCAAGATTGTAATTTGTACATTACATAATTTCGGATTTTTTTTGACTGATAAAAGCGCGGGCGTTAGGACGCCTTTAGAGTAGCTATTAAAGTAGACGACATTGTTGATTATCTACTTCCTGATATCTTTAACAAGCCTGATGAATATTAACCTTCAGCTACCTTGTTACAGTTTTCAAGGAGTGTGCCAGCCGATTTTTATACGCCATAATAATTACAGGCATTTTCTAGATTACTCTTAAATACTCAGTACTAATTTCTTTAACATAATTTTATACGTACCAAAGATGCCATGATTTTAATGTAAATTATTTATTTATAGTAGTGATCGCTAATAACATTACTTAATAACGTTAATTGTTACTTTAATTATGAATGTAACTGCCAATTCGTATATTACTTTATAAATAACCAAAGTAACGCACATGTACTGTTTATTTCTTAACGTTTAAGTATATGTCTACCGTGCGGTGAATAGACGTTTTTACACGGCCAGTCTTGTTTGGACAAGTTTACTAGCTTTGGAAATGATAACCGACGTATAGATATAGCTATAACGTATTATAAGATGTACTGTTTAAAAAGAAAAAGTAAATAACTTGTTGTTTAATGTCAAAATGCTAGTAGATGAGTTGTTATTGTACGTCTCGTCCACAAAGGCGTTAAAACAGGTTGCACTGCGTAATATTCAGATATATATGTGTCAATCTCACTCGCAAAAGCTGGAGTGAAAGAGAGAGACAAAACTAAAACTTTGACGCACCTGCTCTTAAACTGTACTCCCAACGCGTGCACGAAATACGTTCCGCAACTAGGTACGTATCGTAACGATATCGTGAGAGTCGACCGTTGTTTTGCAATCGTCGACTAAATAGTTACCATAAGACTGAGAAAATAAAATCCTGTTTGGCTTGTCCATTACGAGAGTATCAAAGGTTATCATTTTTTCAGTGAGTAATGACAAAATTCGTAACACATACGTAAGGAGGCTAGTACTTGTATATAGCGAGTTCTGTAATGTAATTAGTTTTCGTCAAGTAATTAATAGTAAGCGTTAGTGTTAAGCGCAAGACATTTTTGAAGGTGAATTGTTAAGAATTGTTTTTTGTATTACTAAAAAATATTGATGAAATGTACAATAACCATTTCTACGTTTAAATTACTGAACCACCTTTTATACTCGTAACGTTAATTGTAAACATAACATGCCTAGAAGTTTCTTGGAATAAGCGTAAATTATTGATTTATAATATATTGAGAAGTATATAGAACGTATCGTACAGTAGTATATTATAGACCGCTTAATTTTGTTTTGAAACTCGAAGCCTTAGTGTTAGAAATTGAAGACTTTTATTGAAATAAAGAACTAAGTAACTGTAATTAAAGAGGATTGAATTTAATAAAAAAATCCGCCACTTTTATTGATTAATGTTAAGATATAGCGCATTTACACGTGCATACTCTCAACCTAAATACTATCCATCACATACAATTAATCAGCCAAATTCGGGTTCAGTTTACAATATTCACTTTTTTTAGCATTGCATGTGCAATATTTGTGTAAAAGAATCATAATAAATTATAAAGAATTTTTATTTATTTATTTTGGAACACAAGTCATACATATGTACGTATTTTCTTGATATATTTAGTCTATTGCACGTCTATCATGGACCTCTGAAAGGCTGTTTTCAACCTAGTTCTTTACACTAATAATTTAATTACACAACGAGAAATAATACATACACTGCCAGATATGAGTACCTACCTACATGTTAGAGTGTAAAGAAAGATAAATACTTCATAAGTAGAACTAAATACTTAACAAATTCCATTTCACTTTTAACCACACGTGATTGCTGTCCAGGAAAGTGTAGTCAGCAGCAAAAATATACCACCTAATAAAGTAAACGCTTTTATTATGTAAAATATTTTTGCTCTGACTGTACTTCAGGTTACATACACAATAATTAATATTGTGGTAAAACAAAAAATATTGTGTAATGTATTAAAATTTATTCATAATATTACAATGTGCAAATGAGGAACTCGGATATAAAATTAGTCAATATTTAGGGGCAACACAGACGATGAAGATACGATATAATTGTATCTTAAGTATGGAACATCACACACATAAATGTATCTTAAGATACAAAATATAGTTACGATGATTTTATCTTAAGAGCGTAATATGTGCTAACATCGTATCTTAACCGTGTGTAAACTTAAGCTACTATAATAGTTCATCTTAGTGATCTTAAGATCAGAATATATAGTATCTTAGCCGTATGTGACACCCTTAAGCTATTATTATGGGATGGGGTTAGGTTTTTGTACTAAAGAATTTGTGTGCGCAAAGTTGCTAACTGTCTAAAAATACCTAATTACCACTCGCATCCGAGAGGATCGACATACAGTACACAAGGAATAATATAAAATACTACATTTAATTTTTTATATATTTATTACCGGGAAGAAATGAGAATTTGGTTCCTATTTGAGACAGCTTTTTGGACGTCCACAGCTGTTTTACATCTATTATAATATGGACTATTTATTTACCGCAGTTATACAGTAAGTACTTAGATCATGAACTTATTAACTTTGATTATTTTTCCGACCCAAATATCGACCAATAGAATTGCACCATTCGACGTCACGTGGTACAACCTACATGGTATTATACTGATAATTTTTTGATTATTTTCTCTGTTGTACCACGTGACGTCGAATGGTGCAATTCTATTGGCCGACATTTGGGACGGAAAAATAATCCCCCGAATACCACACGAGCTTCAAAATTATCTGGCATTTCCCTCAAGGTTCCCTGCAAACAAATAAAGTCGTCAAGTTTTTCAGGAAAAATCACTCGCGCTTCGCGCTCGTGATTTTTTGACCTGAAAAACTTGACTCCTTCATTTGTTTGCAACGAACCTATCGGGAAATACCCGATAATTTTGAAGCTCGTGTGGTATTATAAGTGAAAGTTTATTTCCAATTGTCATTAATTACTGATAGACCATATTACAAAACGTAACTGTTTCATAAAATTGGTACCTAAGACTATACCTACTTCGAAAATCTGCTCGATATGCCGTTTGGGTTTTGAATTATTTTTATATACATATAAACAAGCAGGCAAAAGCTCTGTAAAGTTAGTATTTAATTATTATTTTTCGATTTACTTTTTACGAAAATACAAACCTCAAGCCAGTATAGTTTTACATAGTAATTAGTATTACCGCCTTATTCATAAAAAACTACCCTCTTAAATCATCTTAAAGTGAGATCTACAAATTGAAAGAGTGTACACATTAATCCTTTTGACATAAAAACCAGCGCTCCTAAAATCGATTACATATTATTATAATGTCTAACAAAATATACTGAAACTATTTTAAGGGTGAAATTCAGTCCATGATACTTCCGCAAGAAACAGATGATAGGTATCAAAATATAAAAAATATTTTTTTTCTTTTTATACAAACTCGGATCAGGATCAGCTGATCGGCCAACTTGTATGTGAGCCGCAGGTTGAGTAGTCTGTGGTGAGGCCAAAAAATACTTTTCATATTTCGATATATGTTCCTTGGGGAAAGTTGTTAAATATCATGGACTGAATTCACCCTTAAAATAGTTTCAGCATATTTTGTTACAATGTATACTGATTTAAGAAGTGATGTTTTGATGAATATGACGAGGTAAGACGAGGCTGCATCGTTTTGTAATACGGTTGAAGTGAATAAGTCGAATGATCTAAAACATATGGGAGTAAATCAGTAAATATGGGAAGTGCCTAACTAACTAATATTTTACTTGCATCTGTAGTTGTTTGTTTGTACAGACATCAAATCCCAGCCGTAGAGAGTTTCTATAGCGTGCCTTTATATCCCTGTTAGTAACAGCCGTTGGGAAACTCTAGGAAGGGAATTGGGAAAAACTGTTTTTTTTACACACTCAATGTCATTCAATTTATTGATTAAAATTAATCAGAGATCTAATTTTGAACTATTTACGGTCACTATTACGGTCTGGATGATTAATTTACTACAGCCATCAATAAATACTTTTAAACTATCGCGTTGCATTATTATTAAATTAATGCATACGGGAAGCCCCAGCTTGACAAGCTTGTCAAGCTGGGACCACGTTCGGTGAAACCCGAATGAAACGTCAGCAAAATAAATAAAAAAAGGTACGTTTCGCGTTAATTCCCGTATGCATTAATTTAATAATACAGCCATCAAATTATATCATTGGTACGGTAAGAAAAATCTTAATTTTACCTACCTTTATTGAGTCAAGGCAAGGCAAGTTGATGTGACTTTCGTATACTATGGTATAATAAAAAAAAACATATAATATATTGTTACAAAAGCTTGTGATGACAATGTACAAAATAAAAAAAATACTTCAATTCCACAGACCATGGAAGATCTGTGTTCAATTCCTTTCCTATCTTGCATTCGTTTAGATAGGCTCAATTTACACTGCAGCGAGTTTTCGCGATGTCGCCGGTGCCTCGCCCGAGTCCGCGCCGAAGTCACGCGAAGCGGCGCGGCGTGACGCGGCGACTCGCTGGGAGTTGATCAGTGCGGTATCAAGCGCAAATAAGCGATATAAAAATAATGAACGTCCCATTACAGTCGCGTGGCGAATTCACACGCATTTTCGTGACTTCACGGGTCTTCTGGCGTTAGAGGAGAATTTTACGCTTCGATTCGATTAGCTTATGCCGCAGTTTAAATTGAGCCTTAGCCCTCACAAGCAACTTTCCCATAAAATATTTATACTTAAGTACACTACTCGTACTAACTAAATTTCGTTCAAGCATTTTTTTGCTGTTTAGTACTCCATAGATTAAGTAGGGGTTTTATAAATTATATAAATGATAATGCAAAACGCAAATGCAGTGATAGAACTGTTACACCATAATCGCTGCCCGTATTTATAGTGTGCAATTTTTTTATAACTAGAAACAAATAGATGAAACACTGATTATGAAATATGAAAATGTCTCGTCGAATCAGTTTCGTATTTCCATGCTCAGTGTTCGAAATGTTATGATCATTTTCTCATTAAATATTATTAATATTATGCTAAATATTTTAGCAAATGATAAAATGTATTCCTTTTCTTTAGTAAATAAAACATTGAAACTTGTCTGTTTTTTTCTTTTCAAATATATAACCGCTATGTACAATTGTACATATTTATGTAACATCCTATAGTAGCTACTCACGATACGAGTAGCAATGCGAAGCAGAGGCGTGAACGACGTGGGCACCCGCCTACGGCCTCGCGGTCTATAGGGCCTCGCGCGTGAAGTGGGTTGAAGTTTTTTTAGTAAATCTCGTGCCTATAACTAGGGCCGATCTTGCGAAAGCAAGAAAAGGGCCTCGCTGGGGTGACTTTACCCACTTCTATTATAGTAGTCCACGATGCTACACCCCTGAGTCAGAGTGAGTAGAAACAAATAGGTATAACTACACTATAATGCACCAGGAAGCGGTCGTTTGACCACAAGGTCCACAAGTGGCATAAAAATATCTCGAGCTTCTCCGTGGTTCGGAAGGCACGTTAAACTGTTAGTCATCAGTCATTACAGCATACCGCTACTATGTGAATATGTATAGGTAAGAAAAGGCTGATCAAAAAGATTTTAAAATAGTTTTTAAGTTTTAGATTCTACAAACAATTTTCGGCTTGGTAAAAAAATATTCTTTTCTTAATCTGACGGTTTGAAATAAAAACTATTCAAACCGTCAGATTAAGAAAATAGTATTTTTTTTGTAAAATCTTTTAATTGTGAGACCAAAGTGCTAGTCAAGACAAATAAAATGAGCCCAAACACGATATGTTTTCGTGGTTTCATTACTGAGTTCCAATGGCTACCTCCCAGCTCCACCAACAGTTTACTAATATGATATCGTTATATTGTACTGACATGCATGACGCGGCACGCGCTCGAGTAAATCCAAAATCCCCATCTTGGGCTCCCCTACTGTCTGCTGAGTGTCTTGTGATGTGTGTGACACTGTTTTTCAGTTATTTATTGGCTGAAGTCAAGGGATTTGGTTGGGGTTTCTAAATTATTTTACAAATTGATTCTAGTGGACTTTAGAATGTGAAATTAGTGTAGTTTGGTGTTATGAATGCTCATGTTCATGAACAATATGTGAAATAGTTAAAGTGGACAGTCATTATATGGATGGTTGTAGCTTGTAGTCATATTTGTTTTGCGGACTGTGTCTTTAGGCGTCGTACTCGTCCGCCACTCAATCGGATATGAAAACCAGTGGACTCGTATAGATTTGTCGCCAGAAGCTCCCTTGAAGCAATCAAAGGCCGACATAAACGTAACTTGTTAGGAATAAAGAAGCAACAAAACTAAAAATAGGCTCTAAAGAACTTAAGTAGTAGTTAAGAAGTAGCCAGGGCCGTAAAATTATTTTCAAAAAAAATTTGATTGTGACACTAATTGAGTTGACATTGACAGTGACGTTTATTATTTTCACGTTCACGTGTTTAACAAGAAGTTCATCAATGCAAAACAAATATATTATTCGCCAAATTATTGAATTTAATCGAAATAAATATGGAGTGCAATATATCAAAACATTTTAGTTTTGATTATAAACATATTTTAATAGACGAAATCGCTTTAGAAGGATTACAGGGCATTGATATCGATTTCTTATGGAGACGTGTCGAGAAAAGAATTTACAGTCCTATTACAGACAAAATGAAGAGACGTTTTTGGAGTTTTATAGCTTCCTCGCCAAATATATCCTTTTATGAGCTTCCTGAGCCTGTACCGTACTTAGAAATAAAAGACAGATTTAAAATAATTGACGAAATCTCCGGCCATTTAAAAGATAATGTAAGTTTTTCCTGTAGTATCACTTCTTTTACAATTTAAGGTTTTCACATCTCATATAAAAGGAATTTGCTTCTCAAATTTACAACACATGCTAGTGCTAGGTTACATACTTTATTTTTGCTTAGTTACAGTCGGGGGTCAGGGGATTTAAAGTTTAATAATTATGTTCATTTACAATATTTTTATTTACTAGATTGTTTAAAATCGTCTATCAATTATCTACTTTTCTAAAAACCATCTTTATACATCTTTAATTACATAATATAAAAAATTACACAACTAAAATTTCAGGGTGACTATTTAGATGGACCATATGAATACAAACCAGTAGAAAATGAATATGGATCCTGTGGCGAGTATGCAAATCGGAAAGAGATATTTGACATTCCTTCGTTGTCCTATGAAGAAGTGATCTTGACATATGAGCAGAGATTGATTATGGTTGCGTCTAAAGAGGAACGATGGCGGGCATTGGCACCTCATGTGTCACCTACTTATATAGCAGCATTGAATCCAGTTCACTACTGCTTACTGGAATTGATTGGTAGAAGTCGAGAAAATGTAGGTATATTCAATAAATAAATATAAATATATAAGGACAAATCACACAGATTGAGCTAGCCCCAAAGTAAGTTGTAAACTTGTGGGGATACTAACTCAAGGATAATATATTTATAATAAATACATATATAGATAAACACCCAAGACCCAGGATAATTTGAAAAAGGTCATTTTCCAACTTGCAATGGCTGGGGATCGAACCCAGAACCTCCGGATTGGCAGAATAGCGTGTTGACCATTACACCACGGAGGTTGTCAATACATGGTATTCTTCTTTTTCGTCTAAGCGCATTCCCGGTTGCATCCTCAGCTGTGCTGCTTTGGAGCCCTGGGGGCGCTTTCCCGCTTTTTCTTCTCCAAATATAATATGCATGTCAATGGTCACCCTCGGATGCCAAAGACCTTGCAAAATGAGATTTGCCTATAGTTTTACAACCAGCCGCCTGCCTGACGTTAACCTTCTTTGGGAATATATTTGTGCAAAAAGTTTTACAACCGGCCGCCGCCCGAAGTTAACCCTCCTTGGGAATGCAATTGTAGCATGAGATGTTTGAGCTTAGTCCTTTAGTCACCTCTTACAACATCCACAGGAAGAGATGGAGTGGTCCTATTCTAACCCAGAACCACATGGGTAGGTATAACAAGGTATTCTCTTTCCGCAACGACCCAAGACTATGTCACAAATGTCAAGACAAGTGTTACCACTATTTGTTCTTTTCAGTAAAAAGACTATCAATGAGTTAATAAATATGTATATAAAATAAAACTACTTATTGAACTATTTTATTTATTGTGTGATTCATCAGTTTAATAAATTTACATATTGAATCAGTAGTTCATAATTGGTTTGTTAAGTTAAAAATGCATTGTGCTTGGATAATTCAACCGCACACAGTGGCAACACTCCCAACTGATGACATATTCTTGGGCCAATCTTGTGACCTGGTAAAAAATTTGATATTTTTTTATTTATTTTATTTTATATAGGGACAAATCACACTGATTAAGCTAGTTCCAAAGTAAGTTTTAAACTTGTGTTATGAGATACTAACTCAACGATACTATATTTTATGATAAATACATATACATATAGATAAACACCCAAGACCCAGGACAATTTGAAAAAGGCCATTTTCCAACTTGCCCTGGCTGGGGATCGAACCCAGAACCTCCGGATTAGCGGTCTAGCGTGTTAACCATTACGCCACGACGGTCGTCAATTGTTTGAATGCGCACAGAATTATTTAATTACACAATTCAGTATCACTAAATTGCCATTCCGTGGTACTGGACTCTCCTACATTTTAGGGCCAGGCTTTTGTTGGTGTCATAAAGTGTCATTGTATGGAAATAGATTCACACAATGATGATTTTTGCCAGAGTTAATGAGTGGTTTGTCATAGCCTTGTCTTATTTCACACACTGGTTGTGTACTGATATGAATGTATGTTTACATATCTTGTTTTTCAGGGTCAAATGACAATAGGTACAACAAATCTACTGAAAATAGTCAAAGATTCCAAAATGTTGTTCTATCACAGAAAATACTTACAAACCAAGGATTTGATTAGAGTTACGCAGGTGACCGAAAAGATAGGTGACCGAGGTGTGAAGAGCCTTATACTGCGCCTACGTCGATTCCATCAGTCAACTACAATGAGCCTCCCGAAAGTTGGACCAATATTTGAACTGGTGGAGCATTTGAAAACTCAAGAAGACTATTGCGATGTTCTTGAAGATGTTTTCAAGAAAGGCATACTTGTGAATCAGCGTAGCAAAAAAGTTCCGAAGACATACAATATCTTTGATTTTGTAAGTGACTTTGCTTAATAAAGAACAAGCAAACTGAGGTGTGTTGGCATTGGGGCTAAGTTTGGAATGGTTGGATTCATTCAGAAAAAGGTTAATACACAACATAAGAGCTGTAATACTTCCGGCCACTCCCACCAAGCGCTGAGTGCTTTTTTCTTAATTTGATGGCCGCCAATAGTCGACTGCGCCCGATTTCACTGAAATTCAGAATTCAAGGGTTTTTTGGACAGCGGAATCCAATTCTGTAATTTTTTTGGAATTCAAGATGGCGTCTAGATTTTAGAATTTTAACTTAAGGCCGTACCTAAATTTTCCGGGGTCCAGTGCTGCCCCCATTTAAAATAAATCATTTCAAAGAAAACGGAGACATCATTTAAAATTTTGCAACTATCAAGTCCTAGATAATATCTCCATTTTCTTTGGAATGATTTATTTTAAATGGGGGCAGCACTGGACCCCGTAAAATTCAGGTACGGCCTTAATTTGTTTATAACGTTTTACTGGAACATCGAAGAGTTTTGGATTTTTTTATTGCTAGGGTAAAGCATCCTGCGAAACTCAAAATTTGATTTCAAGATCGCCCACACATTTTTTAATAATTCTTGTACTCAGTGCCGGTTTTAGCTCTACCAGCGCCCCGGGCGAGATTTTCCTTCAATTTCCTGATTTAGGCCTGATAACGCCCCCTGTCGCCCCTTTCTATCTGGCGCCCTGGGCGGTCGCCCAACCGCGCCCTACCCTAACGCCGCTACTGCTTGTACTGACTGTACTTTTTACCCATTTTCTCAACTGGACATAGATTTCCACAAACTTCAACAGAAAAAAGCCCGAAAAGCTAGTAAATTTTAGACATATTACAATCAAATATTGTTTATATTTCTAGGCTGATAAAGAGGTAAAGGTCGAAACGAAGAAAAACCTTAAACTGCCAATGAAAAGGCGGTGTGTCTCCATATCTACCAAAAGTGATGAGTCTTCAGGTTCTGATGAGGAAGCTAATGAACCAGTGATCAAGTGCCAATACAAAGTCGGTATCAACTTGCTAAGGCAAGCTTACCAAAACGTGTACGATTCTGGTCTTAAAGGCTTGACGCAAGTAGAACTGGCACAGTTGCTGGGCGTTGAGTTTTATACGAGCAGAAATCTATGTAAAACGCTTAAAAGTAAGGGACTGGTGAAGGAAGTATATGAAGATGTCGGAAGACAAAGGATTGGCAGGTACGTGTCTAATCACTAGTGGTCGGGTAGTCAAGCGCTTATTTACCTAAACTTCATGAGGGTACATAACATAGAGTTGATACAACCATTCTAACCTTATAAAAATAAATATCAATCTTCCTTAATTCAACTTAGTAGGTATAAAACAAAGTTCTTCTTCATCTTAGCGCATTCCCGGTTGCATCCTTAGCTGTGCTGCTTTAGAGCCCGGGGTGCGCTTTACCCCTCTTTTCTTCAAATACTTATAATAGATTACCCAAGAATGCCGAAGACCATGCCAAATCAAGAAGAATCATCCGGAAAAGTTTAAACGATTTGGTTATAGTTTTACGACCGCCGCCCCACGGTAACGCTCCTTGGGAATGCAGTTGTAGCACGAAATATTTGTGCTTAGACCTTAAGTCTGATGGAGTAGTCCTATTCAAGGCTGGAATCCTCTTGGCCACAACCACAATCTAACCCTATGTATGTATGTTCGCTTAGATCTTTTAAACTATGAAACGGATTCTAATGCGGTTTTCACCAATAGATAAAGTGATTCAATAGGAAGGTTTATATTGTCGCGAACGAGATAGAATCTTCCCGAACAATATTCGCGAACGAATACTACGATAGAATGGTGCAAGCCAAATTGGCCCATATGTCTTGTGACATAAAGTCTAGAGTTGCTTAACCATGTTACACTCACACACATACCCGGCGCCTGGATGCTTCGAAACACATTCGTCGACTATGTAGAATATTCGAGATTAATGTGGACCTATTCGATGGCGCATATAAATAGGGAACGTTGGGTGCGCCACGGCAGTTCAATACGAGCTATCAAAGCGATCACTTCGAAGCGAAGGAAACCTACCTTAGTGCGACAAGTGGAAGTACCTGCGACTACCTTGGCGAGATACCTGGACCTCAGCTGCTACGCGACTTGGACCTTGGACGTTTGGAAGACCATCTTCACGTGTCAACTTAGGGTTCCGTAGTGAATAAATCCCTCATACGAAGTTTGGCGTTTTTCTCCAAATACCGAACCCCAGTTTCGTAACATTTGGTGTCGGAAGTGGATTTGGAGATGCCAGTTTTCCCGAGGGAAGAAGAGGATACCACCAGGGAAGGTGTCAGGACCAGGGCCCAGCGTGCCATGGAGGCTCAAGGGGGCGTGGCTCAGGCCACGCCTACTGAACCTCAAGCCACGCCCACTGACCCTGAGGCCACGCCCACCGATCATCAGGCCCCGCCCACCGGGCCACAAGCCCCGCCCACCGGACGTCAAGCCACGCCCACCGGACCTCAAGCCACGCCCGCCGGACGTCAAGCTCCGCCCACTGGCCCCGCCCACCTCGGCCAGACCACGCCCACTGGACACGCCCAACAAACAGTACCACGTGCATTAGAGGCATCAGTGGATTTAAACACCTTAATGCAGATGTTACAAGGCATAAGTGAAAATCAAAATAAATTACACGAGGCACAAAATGCAAGTACAAAACGACTTCAAAATATAGAAGAGGCACAAAATACTCGACTGCAACGCATAGAAAAAAAACAAGATGCACGATTTCAACGTATAGAAGAGGCACAAAATTTACGATTTGCACGCTTGAGTGAGGACCAGCAAATAGTTTTTGGGGCAGTCAGCAAGCTAAACAAATCAGTGGAGCGGATCCGTCAGGATGTAGACGTTGTGGAAACCAAAGTATCGGATTTGGAGACTAATTTCTCTGGACTACAGAAGAAAGTATTGCGTCTCGAAACAGTGGGAGTTCCAAGCGCATCTGGAGGTGAAAATAAGGGACTAAAAGTGAAAATGCCATCTTATGACGGTACAACATCCTGGGCCGCATACAAACAGCAATTCCAGACCGTCGCTAGTGCAAGCGGCTGGACCGATGAACAGAGCCATACAGCCCTTACAATTGCTTTGAAAGGCTCAGCCCTATCGGTCCTGGAGGCACTGCCTAGCTCTGGCAGCACCTTTAAACAATTAATGGAGGCACTGGAAGCCAGGTATGGAGAACGTCATCTCGAACACGCCTTTCGAGCCCAGCTACGTGACAGAGTGCAGCGCCCAGGAGAAGGACTTCAACAGTGGGCACTGGAAATAGAAAAACTAGTGCGCAAAGCCTTCTCTTCTGCTGACTCTAAAATGGTAGACACCAATATTCTTCAAGCTTTTATTGCTGGAATAAGAGATGCGGAGGTAAGGGCTGCAGTGGGAATCCATCATCATGCCTCACTTAAAGATGCCTTGGCACATGCTCTAGAGTACGAAGCTTTAAGACAGGACATGCGCGTACATAAGTTGCGAGAAGTCACAAAGGCAATCAAGAACCTGCCAAAGAAGACCAGTAGCTCAGCACCTATTTGCTACAGATGTGGTGAAAAAGGACATTTGCGACTTTCCTGTCCAGAAAAGCATGAATTAACCAAGTTACGAGAAGAGCTTGATGAAATAACAAAAAGGCAGGAGTCCTCCTTTCCTGCGAAAAATCAGGGAAACGAGTAACAGCCAGGACTAAGGGGCGGGTACTGGCTGGCGCAGAGGAAGCCCCAGCAATTGTCATCTCGCAAGTGAGCAATAGGAGCAGTTTGGCGATATGCGGCAAAGTGAATAGGACAGACTGCAAATTGACTATAGACACAGGAGCCTCCAGAACAATAATCAGCCCGCACCTGGTGAAGGCTGCGATGAAACGAAAGAACCTCAACTGTCGGCTTCTCTCTGTCTCTGGCCAGCCAATACCTGTCCTAGGAGAAATGAAGGTGACGATATATGTGGGAGAGTCACCATACACCCATGATGTCATTGTGGCTGAGATTATGGATGAATGCATATTGGGCTTAGATTTCATGAAGAAATATAATTGTAAAATCGATGTCACTAATGGAGTTTTTAAGTGTGGTAACGAAGAAATGTTCATCCTTGGAGCCACTACCGGAAAAGTAACTTGTCTAAATAAAATCGTCATACCTGGTCGAACACAAGCGCAAATAATGGTAAAACTGCCATCAACTAAAACACGCAAGCCAACTAGATGCGTTCTTATCGAAGATATAACGAACAAGACAATGAATCGCAGATTCCTGACAGCAAGACTTTAGTCAGTGGAAAGGATACAGCAGTCGTTAGAATAGTTAACATAGAGGACCACGAAATCATTCTGAATGAAGGAGATGTTGTTGGAAAATGTGAGGAAGTTGTCTGGATGAAAAAGTGTCAATCAACACCAAGCTCAGACACATCTAAAAACACAAGTGGTTCTATTATTGCCGAACTTCTAAAAGATTGTAAAAGCAACCTTACTTACTCGCAGAGCTTGAAAGCAAAGAAGTTGCTGCTGAATTTTGCTGATATTTTCTCTTCCAAAGAAGGTGATCTAGGAAGAACTTCGCTAGTTCAGCACAGAATCGATACTGGAAGCGAAAGACCTATACGTCAGCGAGCAAGAAGAATTCCATATGCTAAGGAAAATGAAGTGCAAGATCTGCTGGAGGACATGAAAAGAAATAAGATCATTGAACCATCTGCAAGTCCATGGTGCTCCCCGGTTGTTTTAGTTAAGAAGAAAGATGGCAGCACACGGTTTTGTGTCGACTATAGATGACTGAACGACGTCACAAAGAAGGATAGCTACCCATTACCAAGAATTGATGACACCTTGGATACCCTTAGTGGAATGCAATGGTTTTCCACCCTAGACTTGAAATCTGGTTACTGGCAGGTGGAAATACATTCAAAAGACAAAGAAAAGACAGCGTTTTCGACAGGAAAAGGGTTATGGCAGTTCAATGTTATGCCTTTTGGATTATGCAACGCACCCGCTACTTTTGAACGACTTATGGAATGTGTACTAGCAGGATTAGTAGGAGACGCTTGTCTAGTTTATCTGGACGACGTAATCATCATGGGTCGAGATTTTGAAGATCATCTGCGGAATCTGGAGCAAGTCTTAATGAAAATACGGGGTGCCAACCTAAAACTGAATCCAAAGAAATGCAATCTATTCAGAAACAAAGTGAATTACCTTGGGCATGTTATCACCAGTGAGGGCATCCAAACTGATCCTGATAAAGTTGAAGCAGTGAAAAACTGGCCTACCCCCAAAGACAAGACAGAGGTGCGAGCATTTATGGGACTTTGCTCATATTACAGGCGATTTGTAAAGGGATTTTCTGAAATCGCTAAACCTTTGCATCGTCTTACAGAAGACAAACAGCCTTTCAAATGGGACGTTACCTGTGAGAATGCATTTTTTAAACTCAAAGAATGCCTTTGCAAGACTCCAATCTTGGGATACCCGCAGACTAGTGGCCAGTTTATCGTTGACACAGATGCTAGCAACACAGCGATCGGAGGGGTACTATCTCAAAAGCAAGGTGACAACGAAATAGTAATTGGATACTTTAGTAAATCTTTGTCAAGGCCTGAAAGAAATTATTGTGTAACAAGAAGAGAACTCTTGGCTGTTGTGAAGACGCTGCAACATTTCAACAAATATCTTATTGGTAGACAGTTTACACTCCGCACAGACCATGCTGCTTTGAAGTGGCTGTTACAATTTAAAAATCCAGAAGGCCAAGTTGCACGTTGGATTGAACAACTTCAAGAATTCGACTTTGTCACTGAACACCGTAGTGGTAAGGCCCATGGAAATGCTGATGCACTCTCAAGAAGACCGTGCCCGAAAGATTGTAAGCATTGTGCTAAACAAGAGACAAAGGAGCTTACGGTTAAGATCACAAGGACGATCCCTACAGGACAATGGGACGATGAGAACTTCAGAGAAGCTCAAGAGGATGATGAAGATATAAGGCTCATTATCGCATGGAAAGAACGTGGTGCAGATAAGCCGAGATGGGCAGAGGTTGCGCCTACGAGTCCCATCACTAAAGCTTATTGGGCTCAATGGGACAGTTTCATCCTGCAGAATGGAATACTTTACCGTAAATGGGAAAAACCGAACGGCAGAGAGTTTCACCTACAGGTTGTTGTTCCCAGGGATAAGGTGAAAGACGTTCTCCGTGAAATACATGATGGTGTAACAGGTGGACATCTTGGCGTCAAGAGAACATTAACAAAAATTCGAGAACGGTTTTACTGGTTGAATTGTCGGGAAGATGTGCAGGATTGGTGCCGCAAATGTACAACTTGCGCAGCCGTGAAAGGCCCATCAACAAGAACTCGCGGTGGTCTACAACTTTACAATGTTGGTGCGCCCTGGGAGAGAATTGCAGTTGACGTTGCCGGACCGTTCCCTGTAACTGAATCAGGAAATAAGTACTTCATGGTCGTCATGGACTATTTCAGCAAGTGGCCAGAAGTATTTGCTATACCTAACCAAGAAGCTACAACAGTAGCCTCCAAGTTGGTTGAAGAAGTAATCTGTCGGTTCGGTGTGCCACTAGAAATACACCCAGATCAGGGAAGGAACTTCGAATCCCAAATTTTTCGGGAAGTTTGCAAACTCTTGGGAATGCATAAAACTAGGACCACCCCATATCACCCTCAGTCTGATGGCATGGTGGAGAGATTTAACCAGACGCTGGAGAGACATTTAGCGAAACTGGTTGACAAACATCAGAAAGACTGGGACAAGTACATACCGCTTTTCCTCCTGGCTTATAGGACATCGGAACACGAAAGCACGAAGCTAACCCCAGCTCAGGTAAATTTCGGTAGAGAACTTGGATTACCTGTAGATCTACTGACAGGAAGGCCACCAGAAGATCCACATCCTGTGCCAGACTACGTATCTGATCTTCGAAAGCGAATGAGTGACGTGTACGAATTGGTTCGCGAAAACGGGTTGCAGGCAAGCGAAAACATGAAAACTAGATATGACCGAAGAGCGAACACAAGTGGCTTTGAAGAAGGAGCATTAGTTTGGCTTCATAACCCGATTCGCCGGAAAGGAAAGTCACCGAAATTACAAACAAGATGGGAAGGTCCATATAACATCATTACGCGAATGAACGACGTGACCTATCGGATCCAACGTCAACCAAGAGGAGCACTTAAAGTGGTGCACATAGACCGTCTGGCACGTTACCATGGCAGCAATAGTGACGCTCGGGACGAGCGCCTCTAAGAAGGGGGCAGTGTCGCGAACGAGATAGAATCTTCCCGAACAATATTCGCGAACGAATACTACGATAGAATGGTGCAAGCCAAATTGGCCCATATGTCTTGTGACATAAAGTCTAGAGTTGCTTAACCATGTTACACTCACACACATACCCGGCGCCTGGATGCTTCGAAACACATTCGTCGACTATGTAGAATATTCGAGATTAATGTGGACCTATTCGATGGCGCATATAAATAGGGAACGTTGGGTGCGCCACGGCAGTTCAATACGAGCTATCAAAGCGATCACTTCGAAGCGAAGGAAACCTACCTTAGTGCGACAAGTGGAAGTACCTGCGACTACCTTGGCGAGATACCTGGACCTCAGCTGCTACGCGACATGGACCTTGGACGTTTGGAAGACCATCTTCACGTGTCAACTTAGGGTTCCGTAGTGAATAAATCCCTCATACGAAGTTTGGCGTTTTTCTCCAAATACCGAACCCCAGTTTCGTAACAATATGTATAAAACATAGCAGTGCGAAGTTGGGGCGGCCCGCTAGTTGAAAATAAATTAATTTTTCAAAAACGTTAGATTGCTCTTCAAATTGTTTTCTAAAATAAAGATGTGTGTTTTACTTTAACTTGTTTTTTTTTTACAGATTAATTATTGTAGATGCTTGTGTTAAAAATGTTAATGTTAAGTATGAAGAAGAATGGCGTAAATTCATGAACTATCGAACCCAGATTATGTTACAAAATACCGGTAATGTGAAAAAGGAAGAACTTATCACAGACGAAGCCACGACAAGTAATCATTCCCAAAATGAACCAACTGAATTAAAGGACAGAGACAAAAATTGGCGTGACTTTATAACAGAGATGAATAAGATAGAGGGCCTGGAGGGTTATGATCTGGAAAACATTTCTTTGCTCAGCTCGAAGAAAAACTTAACTTTGAGGCAATTAAAATATGCCAATGGTATCATCAAAGTCCTTGCAGATAACCTCGCTGTCGCTGGCTTCCAAGGCGTCAATAATCTAGTTGCCGCCGAAATCCATGAATCACAAATGGACACTAGGGCGCTCAAAGTTTTCCTACAAAAACTACTCACAGACAGCCTAGTGAAGGTCTTCAAAATGAAATGGCCCGAACTAGATAGGCACACAGCTTTTATCTGCGCGCCGCACGTCACAGCTGATCATTTAATATTCAAAGACAAATTTGAAGAAATCTTAGAGAAAGTACATGTGGCCAAAGAAAATAAAATTACGAAACAGATATCTCAAGGGTCTAGAATGAAAGGGAATAAAGCGTTGTCACGCTACTCCATCCCCAGATATTCGAGAGTGCGCAAGTTTCACGAGTTTATTTTTAAAATGGCTTACTTCAATGAGAACAAAGAAGACTGCAAACTACCTGAAGGGTTTGGCTATCTGATCGAGCTCATTCCAGAGATGACTGTAGAGTTCGCTCTGGGCAATGTCAACTTATTTGGACAAATTAACCTAACCACTGTGCAGGTCAATGCCACTATAAATATGAAACTATCCAAGGTTTCGCATGAAATTAGCCGAGAAATCATTTATTCTAGCACTTTCCGTAATACATTAAAAGAAAATTTGAGAGTTTTAGCCTTTTTTGGCCTCGTACAAATTGTGAATCAAGATCCCAGTCTAAATTACGATAACATCATGTATTACGTTAACAGGCACGCTAAAATTGTAAACACTGCCGGCGAGTGGCCCAGAAAAGATGCTGATGTAAAAGCACTAGAGAGTGAATATTATTTGGGAAGTTCAGAGGATGTGAACGATTTCTGGAACACTGTGTTTCAAATCAGCACTAATACTAACGTTGTAGTGGAAAAACGAGACATAAGTAGTATTAAACCTCCAGTAAGAAACATGAATGATGTACATCTTTATGATATCGGAGAGAGACTGGGCGACGAAAAGGGCCCGTGTGGCTTCGACTCCAGTTTCTTCATGGACCATGCCAGATTGTGGCGAGCGTTGACAAGCAAAGAAATCAAAGCTGGAAAGTTGACCGCAAAGCCTGTTATCATACCGAAACTACAAAGAAAGAGAAAGCCAAGGCCGAAGGCGAAGTCTACAAAAGTGACTAAAGACAAACCCGCAGATAAAACTAGAGAAAGAAGACAAGAACTTATACAGCTCAAAGTTCCAATAGCTCGGGGAAAGAAGACTCCTTTACCTCTATCAGGAACCTGGACGGAGCAAGACGATCTTATTATTACTCTGGTTAAAGTAGCTCATGCTATCATGGGCCCCGCTACGCAACCAGGGTCTTTCAGAATCAAGAATATGGTCGCTAAAGACGTACTCTCGATTTTAGACCCCCAGAAAACGCACAAAACGTGCCATATACGCGCCACTTATCTGGACTTGAACGTGAATTGGACGTACGAAAAAGAACGTTTACTGAACGAGTTCAAGAAACGAAAGAACTTATCTCAAAAATACGAAGGACTGTTAAAAAAGATTAGGGTTCGCTACATAACAAATATAACAAAATACATGTCCGAAGCTAGATTGCCAATGTTAGAATTAGTTTGGATATTGCTGCAGATAAGTAAAAGCCCATCGTATAACGCACGTATACCTTGCATCGCTACGAGCATACAAGAGTTTCATAAACACTTTACAATATGTGAAACTTCTGACAATAAAGCCCATAGATTATACAACGCGCCGAACGCTACTGACGCTGAAACAACATTGAAAGAGAAAATCATTCTTACTGTAGCCATGTCTTACAATAGAGAACTACCAGTTAATATAGCAAAGAAGATCTATACAATATTCAAAGTATATCCAGAATTGATGCTCAGAAAAGCGACAGAGCAGCTACGAAAAAGTCATGCGATAAGTGCTAGAGAGAAACTCTGTAATAACAAAATGACCAAAATGAATCTGCAAGATTTAGTAGAGACTTCATACAAACTGTCTGCAGGGTACTACCGAAGGTGGATATGTAAATTGAATTCTGAATTTCTTGACGCTGTGGCTGATGCTTTTAATTTAGAACTGCCTTCGGAAGATATGATTGGGAGCTCTGGCATCAACTGTTTTTGCTGCGAACTACACACGATAGGTTTACTGGAGTTTTCTACGTCGAACCCGCCTGTGTTGATGGGGTCTCCGGATTCATTAATTCAGGAAGAGAACCTTAACGTTCTTGATATCGAACATAAGTATAAGTTGAAGTCTGGAACGATTAGTGTAAAGAATAAGACAGCTGGAAGTCTTGTGTTTGAAAACAGCAAACTTTTGGAACATGTGAGAGCAGTCTCAAGGTATTTCATTTTAACAATTCTTATCATCATTTTAGCTGCATGACATCCGCTGCTAGACATAGGCCATAGGTAATGAACTCCTCCATTACATAATGATCCATCGAAAGCGGCCAGCATCTAGCGTTTTCCAGCCACCTACGGCAGGTTTCTATTTTTTTATTAGTTTTCTTTTCCAAAATTTTTTTATTTTTCTCCACAATTTTACATTATAGATAGATATGTATAAGTCTGGGCCAATAAGCGAAGTAGAGCACACCCAGCAATGCGTTGGGTAGACGATATTAAGCGTCACGCAGTCCGCAAATGGATGCAGGTGGCAAGGGAGAGACAAAAATGGAATGATATGGAGGAGGCCTATGTCCTGAAAAGGATAACATAGAGGCTGCTATGGATGGATGGATGGATGGTATAAGTCTGAGACGGACTGGCTGTAGCTGGCCGGCCAGCGACCGGCTGTGCGCGGGCGCCCCGCCTCGCACCCCTTGCTCTTTGACCCCACCGATCGTACGTGTGAGCGTGTTGAGTGTATTGCGCTACTGATTTTGTAGGTTTTTTTTTAAATTTGTAAAAAAAATTTTTTTTTCACTGGTTTTAGACTACTCATGATACTGAACCACTGGTTTCAAGGACAATACTGTTTACACCCTGTATATATATTTTTGTTGTAAATAAAATATATTCTTTTACTTAAGAACTAGTTCTTGACGGTGGATTATCTTCCATTCCTCCCGATCTTCAGCCAAATGTGCCAATATTTTATGTATCACCGTATTTTTTTGTTTTTACTATTCGTGGTTATTTTAAGTACCTACGTGATTCTCATTAAAATATTAAATTTCAGGAACGCTAACATAAAATATCCAGAAAAAGACAAATTAGAAGAACAGGATGACATTGTCAAATTTTTAAAAGACAGACAAGAGAAAGGCGCTACATTCCGTGAAATACAGGTATCATTTTATTATTAATTATGTTATGGTCAACGATTTGAAAACATAAATCTCTATAAACTGACAACCCTATACAAAAAAGGTCCTCTGCTAGAAAGCTTAAATCATGTATTATTTCTAGATGTCACTACTATCTCGCCCGCTAACCATATAAAGCATGCTGGATACTTAGGCTGACGGTATCCTCGAAAAATCAGAGATGGCGCTTGTTTGTTCGTAGAAAATGAACGGTTATACCGCCATCTTTTATAAATTAAGCGGCACCACTACGAAACTACCTTCTTTCGAACTAGTAGCTCCATCTAACTACAACATTTAGACGTTTAAACTACAACATCTTTAGCTTCAAAGTATGAAGGATGTCAGTCAGCCCTCTTGTATTTGATCGTCCATGTGAATATGGACGCTGTTATTATTATTTTACTTAACAATAAGGGTTGGATCTCATCTATCAGCACGGAACAGCACTTTTGCGTGACGTTGTAGGGTTATAGGACCCAACACGGTAATTTGTATTTAAGTTGATGCGATTAGGTATATAACCTTGCATCTTTGATAAATTATAAATGTGGCCTTTGGATTTTGTAGCCATTGACGTCTACCCCGCAGGGGAAGTGACTAAGTACCTCTTTGCAGAATTTATAGAACTGCTTCCATCATTCTGCAAAGAGGTACTATTGCGTATTTCAGTTCTTTCACGCCGTATTGAACATAATAACAACATATTGCACATAATATTGCAAAGAACGTCATAAGACGTTAAGTCCGCTATTTGCACACTTTTTATGTGTTAAAAGGAAGAACTGTAATGAACCACACTCGAACCTAGGACCTTCAGTTGACGAATTAGCGTAGTAATCAAGCCAAGGAGGCCATCAATCAATTCATATTTTTTAATTTCTTATTTTTATTTACAGGATTGCACAAAATATGCTACAAATAACCTCATACAGATACTATTAGACCTGGAGTCCAAGCATATTATAAAACGCGTAGGCTTCTACGACAACCGCATCGTGCACATAGAGTTCGTCAAATCCTGGGCCATGACACTAGACAGAAAGACCTTCCTACCAGCTCCATGGATCACCATATACGGGACATTACGCCACGAAATATTCTTCAAATGGACCAACGTTATCTTGAGCAAAATATTCGAACACCCTGGATGTTCAATCACATATTTATGTGAACTTTTAGAATTAATATCAGCAAAATGTGTGCAAGAGGTCTGCATTTTTCTTATGGAATGTGAATGTGTTGTTATGCAAGTCGCGGTATCAACGGAAGTAGACCTCTTTTCTGACGACGAAGATGTCATAGAACCAATGAGTTATAATCCGTACGAGTCTCCTAGTAATATCTTAGTTTTCCCATCTACAACTGTTTTGACTAGATATGCGTTAATTAAGAATTTGCTTGCAGAATTTAAAGGTGAAACTAGTGAAGCTAAAGAGTCCGGTGATAAAAATACTTAGTTTATTCTTAATTGTTAGTAAGATTAAATGTTTTTGTTTATAAATTATCGTATTTTATTGTAATTATTAAGACATAGTCATCGAATTATACTTAATTACTGATCTGAGAGTTAGAAAACGCGTGAAATGTACCAACCAAGTACTTTTTTTTCCTCGCAGATCGTAAAAGCCAATCGAGGGAATAGACGGTAATTTGTTTTTTTTTTTACTTTGGCTTACCTGAATTTCAGGGACAGATTTCATTCAATAACGTGTCTTTGGAAACCGGAGGACGCTTTTAATTAGGTTCCAATAGCAAGCGCTGTAGGCAGTAGGTACCTTACAATGTTTTATACATCGAAATTAATATTTACTAAAGTTTTTTATGGAGTGTGTACAAATATGAGCCATCGAACCTAAAACCATCGCCTATAATTAATCTCATCTGACGCTGCTGATGTAGTCAACAGCACATCCAGCTCTACCCACATTCCATTGCAAGGTTGGTGTGGGGTAAGTTATCCTGATCTTTGCTCTACAATATAACATTGGATTTATTATCATGAATTAGGGATTTACATAATGTTGTATTAATTAAACCTAATACATACATAAATATACAGCTTTATTAGGCATCTCATAGGGGCAATTTCTTTTGTTCACCCTTGATTCACCCACGCTTGTTCAGGAAATTTAAACAAGGTTTATAGATGAGTGAGACAAAAACTCATCTCCATTCAACGTTGTATATTTTAGTGGGAATTAATTTTTTTCCACTGCATAGTGCCGTCCGGTTCATGTTTCATTCACTCATTCACATTATTTTTCAAAAAGCCCGCTCCCGCTAGTCATTTGAAGTTTGTTGAAAGTTGCCATTATTTTTATGGAAATATAAATCTCTCTATAGTCTGTTTAAAAATTCCGTACAGTGCACTGACATTTGGAGGGTTGCCTGTTTTTTACACTCAATATAAATAGGCATGTGACGGCGACTGGTTATTACTACTTATTACCGAAATATTTATCGTATTTTCTTATAGTATCATGTTTCGTTCGTTTCGTTTCATTTTAAATATGATTTATGAATTTTTTTGATGAAATTCGTTCTTCAAAATGTGAACGATAAACAATAAAACCCAATCAATCTATCTTTATATATGAAAGCGAAAATCACTCACTCATCACGAAATCTCAAAAACTGCTTAGCCAATGAAGATGAAATTTGAAAGGAAGGTAGATTGTGACTAGGAGACGTCCGCTAAGAAAGAAGTTTTGGAAATTCTATCCCTAAGGTGGTGATATAGAGGTTGGCAGTTTGTATAAAACTTCGTAATTTTTAAAGTGAGACACATGAAATTTTAAATGTATTTTAGTAGTTAGTAATTTTTTTATGTGTATGTTTGTAAATTTCTAAGTGTACTTGAATAAATAAAATAAAAATAAAAAATAATAATGCATTTAATAGATTTTGAAATTGACATCCCTATAGGGGTGAAATAGGGGTTGCAAATTTTTATGAATCTTCGTCACTTTTAAAGCGAGACACATGAAATTTTTAAATAAGTGGTTAGTAAAAAATAATAATCCATTAATTGGATTTCAATAAATTGCATCCTCGGGGGTGCATTAGGGGTTGCAAATTTACATTATTATATAACTTCGTCATTTTTTGAGTGAGAGACAAAAAAATTGAGATAAATAGCCCTACGTTAGAAAATTAGTAAAATTAGTTCAGTTTTTGTGATTGAGTAATTAATATCTATACACGCATCCTCACTCATATCCAAAGTTTAGAATTTTAACATTTGTAGTAGGTATTATAAAAAATAAGTTTAAATTTAAAAAAAAAACAATCTAATTTGTGAAGTCTACGTGGGCGAAGCCGCGGGCAAAAGCTAGTATATATATGAATTCCCTTGTTTTACTTGGCGATAAAACGTCTCCGTCACGTTGATGTGACGAAAAAGATAGTTGAGGTTGCCGAGTGCCGACCGACCGAACTCATCTCGCCATTATCAGGAGTAAATAAAAACTTATCGAAAAATAATAATAATCATAACTATTATTTGCAACAAGTTCTTAGTCTACAGCGGGATCTATGTACTTAGTCTACTTTACAAACTCAAGTTATGAACTGTATCGAATTTTTAAATAGACCATATGACTGCAGCTCAACAGCCTTGCTTCTGAATGGTTTTATAAACGGCAATATCATGGCATGGTAGACCTTCAGGCATCATCATGTCGTTAAAAGTTTACAACGAAAAACCGTAACGTGACGTTTTGAATCGGTTTCATTCATCTGTACGGTACGATACGACTACGCTACAGAGCAAACAAATAAATGGTAATGAAATGAAATAGAATTGTTTGTGCCGTGTCCTATCAACGGGTTAATTGATTTTTAATTGTCTATGACTATGACATATTTTTCAAGTGCAACACTGTCATTGACATGAAGTTGAAGTGTGTGAAATAGGGCAATATCCAAAATTCGCCATTTTTACTTTAGTGAAGGGAGATTTTATATTTGTCAGGCTGGAGGGCGAAGAATATTTTGAAAAAAGTGTGTCATTATATTTAATTTAAAGTAGAAGAGACTATTATTTGAAGTTTTTTTAGTATAATAGTGTGGTTTTATTTCTTACTAACGTTTGTATGTAGTGCTACTTCCCGTCGTAAGGTTGCTCGTTGGTGTGTCGCTTTAGCTAATTCGATGGCTATGATATTGAAATTGTAATCTAACGTGTCGTTTTGACGTTCTCCGTACGGGATAAAATCGAAAAACGAGGCGACGCCGTTAGAAATGAGCAGGCCTCAAGGCGGACGCATACAAGTCCCGGATGACCTTAGAGAGATCTTATTGGAGTTTACAATAAGCTACCTTCTGGAGCAGCCGGGGGACGTGATCAACTACGCGGTCGAGTTCTTCACGAGGTTACAGAACAACAGGACGACCACCATAGTGAGAGGCCCTACCGCCGGCACGCCCGATGAATCCATAATATCAGACGAAGAAGGTACTTATTTACTCATATTTAATAGAAAAACAATTATTCTGTGTCAAGAATGTTGTGAGGACGACAGAAAGGTGGGTTCAGTAAGCGCAGTAATCATAGGCAGTGTCATTTCCACATGATGAAATAAGTGCTCATACCTACTCAAATACTCTGGTCTCGTCGGCTTGTCCGACATCTGAGGCTGGTTGTATTGTTTGAAATGCCTTTTGCATTCAAACTAAGGATTTTTAAGGTATTACCAGTACAAATTTTCTATATTTTTTATTTGATTATAATAAAAATGTCATAGTCCAGCAATAATTACACAGTCATATAAATTTTTGCACAAGTAATAAATTGTTGTTACATTATTTATTCATAAGGAATATCATGTTGTTATGTTAAACTCATTACAATTTAATGAGTTTATAATACAAGCAATATGTTGACCTAGTTTTGCTCTCAGTATGTTTGACATGTATAAACTATTTGTACCATAGTACACAAGACAAGTTGGTATTGAATGAATCTATCTTGACCAACATATATATCATACATTCATTGGCAGTAAGTATCAAGTATTGGCTAGAGTTTATGCTAGTTTAATGCAAGTAGTTTAGACTTATGTTTTATACCTAGTGATAGAAAAACTTAGAATAGGTATCTAAATTCCAATTTTATAGCTTATTGCTACTTTTACAAGCTTGAATAAAAAAAATATTTATAAATAATCTCTTACTACACCAGCGGTAGTAATCATTAGATGTTTGGCACTCTGCCATTACAGTTTCAATGATATAACTTTATTATACAAGTTTTTGGGAATAATGTCCACTGTTGCCAAGTAATAAATAGGTGGACTGGACGTTAAAATTTATTTTTGTTATATTGTTATTTTGATACTGATAATTATTTTGGTCACCAAATGCAATTATACCTATCTGTTTTAATAATTTTAGTCTAATTAAAATTATTTCAAACAAAAATAAATGTTGATGCAAAATGTTAATTTTTGAGATATGTACTAACCGCGTAAACTAAACAAAAAGGAATGAACGATGTTTGTGAAGGCATAAATCCACAGTGTTTACTACACGCTGATCCCATTTGTGTGTTTGTTTTTTAAAGCTTTGAAGTTGTGTGATGATAAGATTGGCTTATTTTTCCCATGTCTACTCTGACTTTAACTTTTTGAAGTGTACCAGATGGTTTTACTTTTAGCCAATTGTACGACAAAATCATACAAGTTTATACTACAGGTGCTAACCAGGCCTTGAGCGTGTTTGCATAAGAGATGGTCTGTTTCATTGTTACACATGATAGGTACTTACACACAAGCACGCCATTACAGAATACACTGGCTCTTTAATGACTCATTTTGAGAAATGCCTTTGTTTTTTCCACCATAGTGGCATTTACGTACTTACTATAAAAGATTACAAAAAAGCATACTAACAAAAATGTATTTACCTGTAGATTTCAATGATGTTTCCAGTAATACAGGGATAATGTTTTAGTCTGTCAAAGCACACACATGCATTTCTGGAATCTGTTTTGAATCTTGGTCTCAGCTGCACTAAATTACTTACTAGGGCCAGCTCAAAAAGCATTTTAAATACCTAGTAAAATCTTTAAATCTCATGCAGTCTGTAAAAATATTTAAGCTAGGCGAACGCATGAGATTTAATTACTTTTACTCTAAGTGGAACACTGAGTATTTGGCTGTTAGTAGTTACTACATAGGGTAAGCCGGTCAGCGACCAGTTAGCTGAGTTACTCAATTACTTTTACTCTTAACGGAACACCTAGTTCCTGAAGTATTCAATCAGGTAAAATATTTGGCTGTTAGTAATTACTACATAGGGTAAGTTAGCCAGTCAGCGACCAGTTAGCTGAGTTACTCAGTTACTTTTACTCTTAACGGAACACCTAGTTCCTGAAGCATTCAATCAGGTTAAGTATTTGGCTGTTAGTAGTTAATACATAAGTACATGATATTACATTATATATCAGATACGCCTTGTAGAAAACCATAACATTTTATCACGTAAATTTTTACGTAAATCAATTTTAATAAAGGCAATACACATAATCCTTCACAACTCAACCATACAAACATACATACTAGAGAATTACAGTTTCGTAGCCCATGTCAGAAATTCACTAAATGAACCTTATTCTATGTAATATAGTGTTTAAATTGTATATTTATGAAGTCCCTAAGTACCTATAATGGTACAACATTTATTTATAACATAATTACCTTGTTTCAGTTTAAGGTAAGCTTTAATACCTGTTGGTTGATTTTTTAGTGATGTCATAGACAACAAATAGCTTTGAACATAGAGCATAGATAATCTGAATTTACTCAGATAGTTGAGATTAAAAGATGATATCACCTATAATCCCATAGATAGGTAATAATAAGCATAGTTTGTTAGAACAATTTTCCATAGAAAAGATATAATTTTCTAGGATTTGTTTGTGTGTAGTTTTGGTTTTCTCAGGAATTTATGAATTTTATTTTTATTTTCATTTTTTTAGATTCAACTCTGGTACAGACAGCTCTATTATATTTCTGTGTCTGTGTATTTAGATGATTAAATATGTATACATATACATATGTAAGTCTGATGTAAGTATTTAGCGATTGATTAAATCACACCAATTGTAATTTCTTCTTAGTTACTTTATAACGCGCATTTCAGGTCAATTTATTTTATAATTGCGCCATTCCGCAGCATTGAAGAGAGTGGTACCTAATATCTAATTATAGTGTACGCGAAAAATAATTTGTCACGAACTGGCGTTTACCGCCATAGTAGATAGGTACACGAGTTAGTTGGGAGAAACTATTTAGCGGCTACATGAAGAAAATATTAGGCAATGTTGTTTACCTTACGTGTTCATCGTAACCATAACAGTGGGAATCACATGTTTGGTATATTTTCCGTTTGTTGAGCAAATCGGAAAATGTACATAATGTAGCCATACCATAGTAAAGATTCACGAAATTTTTGGGAACTATTTAGCGATAACACTAAGAATATAGCTCTGGCAGTACAGAGAGGGTCGTGCTCCTGCAGTGGAGACTAAAAAAGACCTGATCATAACTAAGAATATATTAGGCGATGTTCTTTACTTCACGTGTTCATCGTGATCGTAACAATCGAAATCACATATTGGGTACATTTTCCTTTCGTTGAGCAAATCGGAGAATTTACATATTTGTAGCTATACCTTAGTAAAGATTCACGATTACTTGGGAGAAACTGTTTAGCGACGACACGAAGAAAATATTAGGCAATGTTCTTTTTCTTTATACTGGGTGGCGCAAAAGTACTGGCACTAAAGAAAATACTTTTATTTTTTTTATATGACATTTTCTGTCATTCTGTTGTTGAAAATTGTGTAGTGAACAAATGTAAAATACACTGAAAATAAACATGGACCGTTTTACTCCCCAAGAACGTGGAATAATTGTGTCAATGTTCTTACGGAATAATTCATCAGTGATAAGAACACAACGTGAATTTCGTCGACGATTTCACCACCGTCCGGCACCGATTGGTCGCACAATTCGACGCTTTGCCACACGCCTTGAAGCAACTGGCTCAACATTGGATAGACCTAAGTCTGGGAGACCAAGAACAGGCCGTTCAGCTGAAAATATCGATGCTGTGCGCGAAGATGTGGAAGAGTGTCCAGAAACATCAACGAGGCGACGTGCCACGCAATTGGGCATTTCCAGACGGACCCTGCAGCGTATTTTGGTGAAAGACTTAAAGATGTTCCCGTATAAAACTCAAATGACTCATCAGCTGCTGCCTGCTGACCACCGAGCTCGTCTAGATTACTGCCAGCGCGTCATAAACCTCAACCTTGAAGAGGATGATTTTCCTTCAAAATTGGTTATGAGTGACGAAGCGCATTTCCATCTCTCAGAGCATGTCAATAAGCAGAATACTCGGTTCTGGGGCACTGATAATCCGCGCATTATTCAAGAAACACCTCTACACCCACTAAAAGTTACTGTATGGTGTGGCATCTGTGTTGACAGAGTGATCGGACCCTATTTTTTCGAAGACGCTGGAGGCAATGCGATAACTGTCACTGGAGAACGCTACAGAACCATGTTACGAGAGTTTTTGATACCCAGTTTGGACGAATTGGGGCTGGAGCACATCTGGTTTCAACAAGACGGCGCTACGGCACACACAGCGCGCGACACTATGGACTTAGTGAGGGACGCTTTTCCAGGCCGAGTTATCTCTCGTTTTGGCGATTTGCCTTGGCCTGCAAGATCACCCGATCTGACCAGTCCAGACTTCTTTCTTTGGGGTTTTTTGAAATCTCGGGTGTATGTGAACAAGCCACAGACTCTCGCAGCTCTAAAAGAAAACATTCGTCAAGAAATAACGAACATATCGCAGGAAGTGTTACGGCAAGTTATGCAAAATGTCATAAATAGGGCTCAAATGTGTATCAACTCTGGAGGTCACCATTTAAAAGACATCATCTTTAAATCCTAATGGTACGAAATTTAATGGCACAAATATACATTTAAAAAAACCTAAATCTAGTTTTCTAATTTAGAAAAAATGTTATAGCTGAACCAAATAGGGTCTTTACTTTTGCGCCACCCAGTACAAGTGGTTATCGTAATCGTTAGGGCCTGTGTCCACGAGCACGGTTTCTACACGGCATTTATATAGGTATATGGAGATTCATACAGATCTGTATATGAAGCCGGCGCCGCCGTTCCGTGTAAAAACCGTGCTCCGTAGACAGGCCCTTACAGTCGGACTCACATGTTGGATACATTTTCCTTTTGTTTAGCAAATCGGGGAATTTAAATATATATGTAGCCATACACTAGTAAAGATTCACGAGTTAGTTGAGAGAAACTGAATGTGGGGCGTCCAAGGAAAAAGGGTCCAGTAGTGGGATACCTACTGGGTTAAACTAGATTAGGTATCTAAAATTCAATTGATAGATGATAGTTAGGATGAAAGTATAAAGGCAGACCAATATCAACGAGACCAACGACAAGGTGGTCTTAACAAATCTAATTTTAGCCATTTTCGACTCGTTAAGAAGAAGAAGAAAGATAAAAAAATCAAATACTGGCACTTTTTTTATCCGCTATTCAAAATTGAAATTCTGAAAATGTTTGATTTGGTCAGGTTTAAGATAAAATTCAAGATACAGGTAGATAGATAGTTTAGACTGGTACCTGACTAGACTAATATTTACTAATAAAAATTTAATTGAGGTAAATATTATGTATTCAGTATCTGAAACAAATGCACATTGCATGTTATCAGTATCATGCATGACACAATAAACGAAAACAAACTTAATCATATGTAAACTTTAATTAAAATAATCAACTAATCCAATTATAGCCATCATAGTAATGAACCACTGTTAGGCACTTTTTACTCGACTGCCTTTAGAGTAATTTGTTTACCAACCCAAAATCAGCTTGGCTTTCCCATAATCAGTACAAAATGACGTAAGCACGCGATGACACGCGTATATCTTCTCTGTAGTTGCTCTAACAAATAACAATGACCTTTATGTCGAGAGTGGAAGGTGCAATAAAAGCAGTGTATATTTTTAGACATGTGTAGTTTGAGTGAAAGCGATCAAGAGCGTAGTTAACTTCCTTATTAATCTAATCGGTGATCAACTTGTTACGCGGTAAACGTGCTCCAGTTTGCCGCTGGCTATGTCTATATCTACACGGTTCAGTTTATTTTACATTTTTATCCTTTGATATTTATTAATTGCCTTACTTTTTCTCGCGAAACAATCCACGTGCAACTTAGAGAACTGTGATGTTAAGAATTCTTACGTGCTTAGTCAGGACATGATTTACTTTTATGCCAAGTTTCATCATAACTTATTTATTTTATTTACCAATTTATTTACACGGAAAATGTACACAGAGAATACAAAAAATAAAAGTTGTACAAAGGCACTACACTCAAAAAGAGATATCTTCCAGTAGGCCTGTGAGAGATATTTACGTTTTATTATTATTTTTTATTATAATGCTGAAATGTATTGTTTACTACGAGCAAAGAAATGAATGAAAAAACAATAAAATTTTATAGTTTTTACAAGAATGTATGAATGGTCATTCAATCAATGCCTACGCCTGAATGCACTGTGACAAAAACTGTATCGCTACCTTAAACATACATACATCAATGTCCTACGTACTAACTATATTCCTATGTATCTTATTGTTTGTTCTCGCTCACACAGAGCCGCCAGTGGCGCGCTTCAACAACCGACGCAAGTCCGTCTTTGCCGAGACATACGATCCTGAAGAGGATGACTCGGACGAGGGAGCCCCGGCGGTATTCCCCAAGTCGGACGCCCAGCGCTCCCGCCTCGCCGAAGCGGTGCGCGGGATCCTGCTCTTCCGCTCGCTGGACGCCCAACAAATGCAGCAGGTATTTTTTTTTTCTTTAATTAAAGTAGTACTTATGTAGAATCTAAATGTGTGTTATAATCAAAGTGTTCCAGAATTCGCTAGTTGCTATCAAGTCAAAACAGATACTTTTTTCTAAACGTCAAAACAAATATTTTCTATGGGATTTCTATGAAAAACGCACGGCGTGACGACATAGTTTCTTGGAGTCGAATAGCGCTCTTAATACCAGTTTTTCTGCATTAATAAATCTAAAATCACGTTCAAAATAGATATGATTAATGACAAGTGACATTATTTTGTGACGTTTAATACTTTTATCATTACAAAATAATTTATTTTTGACCCTCAATGACCTTCCATTTGACCCTGGATAACCCTATTAGAGATATTAAAGTATATTTATAAACCTGTATGGATTTGACATTTGGCTCTAGAAAAATCACATCGGCAAATTTATTTTAATTAAAAATGATTCAAAAATGTTTGAATTTATACTGTCCCAATGACAGTCTGCCTAATCGTATACGAATTTTTGTAACATTTTTCAATGACTGGTAACATTGCGGTGATTTACTTTCAGTGGTAGATAATTGTGTATGCATTTAAATTGAGTATTTAACTTCGGTGATAAAACAGATTTATTAAATTAATTAATTAATCTTGTCTCACTAATTCGCGACTACCGGACATGTCTGAATAGTCACGCAAGTTTTTCTGTTAAAATACCCAATATGGGTGAATTTCTTTTAAGGGTTCCGTACCCGAAGGATGCAAACGGGACCCTATTACTGAGACTCCGCTGTCTGTCCGTCTGTCACAGGGCTCTATCTCTTGAACCGTAATAGCTAGACACTTTAAATTTTCACCGATTATGTATTACTGTGGCCGCTATAACAACAAATACTAAAAATAAAAAAAAGTTGAACATTAAAGGGGGTCGCCATACAAAAAATGTGTTTTTCAGCGTTTTTAACTAGATCTTTATAATGGTATTAACTAGGTACTTGAAATTTTCACAGATTATGTTTTACTATTGCCGCTATAACAACAAATACTAAAAATAAGAAAAAGTTAAAAATTAAAGGGGGTCGTCATACAAGAAACGTGTTTCTTCAGCGTTTTAAAACATTGTACGAAGGTACGGAACCCTTTATGTACGAGTCCGACTCGCACTTGCCCGTTTATTTTTAATGGCAGCCCCAAGTTCATATGTCAAAGTTTGAATCGCCATTTTGAAGTTTTAACGAAAGACATCCAGCTGGTGCGTCACGCTCTCCTTACTAAAAGTGTGGTCAAAAAAGATCTATCGAGGTTAGTAACGTTTATTATTGTAAAAGTAAAGTTTGTCGTTATTTCTTTTTGATCTGTGAATAAATAAAACGCCGCTGAAAACATACATAAGTGGAATTTAGAAGGATTCTGCTATATTTATTAAGTATTTTAATTTCACTGTAAAACAAAATACATTCGTCACGTCCTGTTAGCAACCGTTACTATAGGATGGACAAAAAATGTTACGAAACAGACATGTAAGGCTTGGTATATACATATGCAACGGAATTTATTTTAACGATGTAAACGTTTGGATATACGTAACGGAACGTATATTATAATGTGCATTTTTATTTTTATGTAGGTATGAGAAATTAAAAATTTATATTTAATGATTATGCAAAGTGGAAGGGACATACCTATACCTAGAGCACTAAAGTATAATGAAATTAAAATAACATTCAAAAAACCAAAAAAAAATTCGACATTCCCATACAAATCGCCCGGGCGGCCACACACTTTTGTATGGAAATGCCGAAAATTATTTTTGTTTTTTGGCTGTTATATTAATTTCATTAAACTATAATGGTCTAGTATAGACCGTGGTTTGATTTATTACGGGTATGTCCCTTCCACGTTGTATATTTAGTACTTATTCATACAAAAAATTGGAAGAATTTTGTCGAGCAGTGAACACTATTCCTAAAAATTCTGTTTCGTAACGTCACATTTTCATGTCCAAATAGTAAATGTCCCTCAAAATTTTTGACTATTTTTCTTTAAAGAATTTTGAATCTTTTAAGGTAAATATTATTAATATTCATAAACAAAGGAAAATAAAGTAAAATTATGTTTATATATGATTTTATAAATTTTTTAACTGCTCGTTTAAGTTATTCGTAAAATAAACCATGTGTTTGGACAATATGTAACAAAACTGACGAAATTGTTGAATTTAATATAAAATTAAATATGTTATGGCTAAGTATTAATATTTAATTTGATTATTTATTATTTTAGAAGCTCGTTTGCAGCGATTGATTAATTTCATTTTTAATACATACATTTTTATCGCGATTTGATTTTTGTTAACAAGACAACTTTCTTCCAATCCGCTTCAAAAAAACTAAATTAAATGATAAAATACGCATTTTTATATAGAACTTTTATATAAATCACATAATTTATAATACTATTTTATATAATACATAGTTTTTTGGCATAAAGTCAAAAGTGAACCTGAAAATAATTTTTTGAAACTTTAAACCATTTAAAATAAAAATGCCCATTAATCGGACAACAAACTAGTCCGTCAAAATGCCCATGGGTGATTGTAATCAATACCAAATTCATATGTTATTTATTTACTTTAAACTTTATTGCACAAAAAAGTATTGTACAAGTGGTGGATTTATATGACATTAGGTAGGTCCACCACTTGTACATTTTCTATCGGTCAACCATTACACCAAGTAGAAAATATGGTGGCTGGCGTGTTAAAAATTTAAAAATTCTAATATTAAATATAACCTATAATACGAGTATATACCTAGTATAAATAAAAATAAATAACGCTTTTGACGTAGGTACGCTTATCTACAAAGAATTCTACAAAACAGGTAATTGAGAACGTCACTAAGTCGAAGTAATCGGTTCTTAGCTAATTTATCAAGTCTCAGTTATTGTCCTCCAACATACAATAACTACTACGTACTTGCCTACACAAAATACCCAGAGGAAAGAAAAATAACTCTGTTATTGTCCCTGGGTTGACCTAAATAAGCGCTTTCAAATTTTCAAAAAAATGTATTCAGACGCTTAAAATGCGCTTTATAGACTTCGGGTTTCAACTGTAATAGGTATAGTTCATTTGCTAAATTGGTGTGCATTCTGTCGGCTCGCCACAAAGTTCGCATCTAAAAGCCGATGACGCCTTTGAAGCGCGCCAGACAAGACAAGACAGCATGCAACCCAATTGAACAAATATACTATACTCGTACGAGGGCTGTTTGATAAGTACCCGTTTATGGAAAAAAAAAATTTTTTTTTGTATATATGCATTTATTTTTCTACGTAGTCACCTTTTAACTCTATACATTTGTTCCACCTATACTCAAGCTTCAATAAACCATCCAAAAAGTATGATTTTGGAAAGTCATTAAAATAGGCCTCTGTGGGGGCAGTGACATCGTCATTTGATCCAAATCGCTTGCCACCGAGCCATTTTTTTAGGTTGGGAAACAAAAAAAAATCGCATGGGGCCAAATCTGGAGAATACGGGGGGTGAGACAATAGTTCGTAGCGTAACTGTGCTAATTTAGCCGTCACAACTCTGGACGAATGAGCCGGGGCGTTGTCGTGATGAAACAGTACTTTTTTCTTTTTTAAATGGGGTCGTTTGTCCTTCAACACGGCGTCAAATTCATCCAATAAATTGGCATAGTACTGCCCTGTTATTGTTTTTCCCTTTTCTAAATAGTCAATATGTATAATACCCTGCGAATCCCAAAAAACGGTCGCCATGACCTTTCCAGCCGATGGGACGGTTTTTGCTTTCTTTGGAGCAGGTTCACCCGGTAAAATCCACTGCGTCGACTGCTCTTTCATTTCCAGGGTGTAGTGGTGGACCCACGTTTCGTCCACGGTCACGAAACGACGCAGAAACTACTTCGGGTTATGTTTGAGCACGGCCAAACACTGCTCCGAAGTAGTCAGTCGGTTCCGTTTTTGCTCCTCCGTGAGTAAACGCGGCACCCACCTCGCCGATACTTTCTTCATACCTAATTTTTCTTCTAATATGTGTTGTACCCTCTCGATTGAAACATTTACAGCGTCAACGATTTCTCGAAGTTTAATTCGGCGGTCGGCTAAAACGATATTTTCAATTTTCTTAATCATATTGTCTGTAGTCACCTCAACTGGCCGGCCTGGGCGATCCTCATCAAAGACGGTTGTTCTCCCCCGCTTAAACTCGTTATACCAATATCTGACGGTTGTCATAGAAGAAGCACATTCATGGTAAACCGCTTGCATTCTTACTTTTATTTCATCACATGTTTTTCCTTCCAAAAATAAGAATCTAATTACAGACCGATACTGTTCTTTCTCCATTTTATCAATTTTAAGTTCACGCCTTCACTGAATCGTTGTCAAATGAGAAAAAAACAAAAGAATGCCATTTTTTTTTAAATATTCCCGCCTCTGAAAAATGGCTTAAAAAGGTGGTATACTTATTTGCGGCCAGTGATATTAATATATTTAGAAAACGGGTACTTATCAAACAGCCCTCGTATATCCAATTTTGTCACAGGTGTTGTGTTTTGAGATTCCGTTTCTATAGCGTTGCTGGAATACTCACTGACTAAATGTAGGTAATACATGATAGTGTCTTAATGACAACAGTAGAGCTACCATACAAAAAGTCATATGCACTAATGGTGTAGATGTGGAGTTAATAATGCTAAGCCATTAACCCCACTGCCGTATTTTCTCCAAGGCAGTATCATAAATCTAGACATTGAACGAATTTCATAAAATGTATGTACTATCTGACACACATTTGTAACTATTATTTTTTGTGGTACTACATACCTGCTACGTAATGCCTACGCGGCGCTTCTCAGGCTATTTTCTACTGAACACAATTCACAAGGTGTTATAAGGTTTACACAAGGATGTAGAATGGGAGATACATTTCTTAAAATTGCCGTCTCTGATTGTTGTGCGAGTGCTCTTTTAGCCAAGGTCTTGAGCACAGTCTTGAGTCCCATTTGGGTATTTAGCGTATGAGCATTTACTGAATATTTTGTCGCAACAAAAGCATACATTTCCTCATCCTTCCATTCCAGAAAACTGACATCAGAAATAGTTCCTTACCGATTATTATTTTCCTAACACATCAGACATCATCTCTTTGAGTAGATCCCCATGTATTCGGAAGTTTTACCGCAACAACTTGTGCGGGAGGAGAAGCAGTTGTACATTCTACTTTTTTATCTTTGCTCTCGGACCACCGTGCTGATTAAGTTACTCATTGCTTTATCTCAAAATCTATATCAATGAAACTGTTTTTCTTTTTATAAAATACAAACTATTCGTTAACTTATCGATCGATATAAAGTCCTCGTTAATTTTACTATTTTGGCAAATATTTTGCCTTTTGGGTAAAATATTTAAAAGGTCGTCAGCAAAAGTTTACTCTTCATGAAAACTGACGTACTTTTTAAAACAAATGGATAAAACAGTAGAAACACATTTATTACACAGTAAAGCAAACATACTATAATCGGCCGTGTTTTTATTTTTAGATGTAACAGAGTGTATTATAGTGAAAATTGGCCCTGCCCTGGCCTTGAATGGTTGATTCTTAACTGAATATTATGATAAGGAGACAGACGTCGTCAGTACTCGTAGCTATCTAGTACGTCAGTCAGTATTTTCCAACGTGTGATACAGTCATACGGTGGCTGCAGGCACTGTTACGAGGGCTGTTTGATAAGTACCCGTTTTCTAAATATATTAATATCACTGGCCGCAAATAAGTATACCACCTTTTTAAGCCGCCACAGAGGCCTATTTTAATGACTTTCCAAAATCATACTTTTTGGATGGTTTATTGAAGCTTGAGTATAGGTGGAATAAATGTATAGAGTCAAAAGGTGACTACGTAGAAAAATAAATGCTAAATGCATTTATTACAAAAAAAAAATGATTTTTTTTTCCATAAACGGGTACTTATCAAACAGCCTAGGTATATTTTTAATTTCTGGGTGCACTTTGTTCTTTAAAGTAAACCAAACTTCAATTATTTTATTTTGGTACAGGTTTTATACCTTGATTTCATTTTAAGGGAATGGGCGGGGGCTAGTCACATCACCTATTGGAAATAAAAAATGGCATATAGCAAGGCTTATAATATAAACCTATAATTTCGCAAAGCGTGGCATTTGGGTATTGATGTCTTGGGCCCCATCTACCCCGCAAATATATATAATAGTGTCGATAGATAATAATTGAATGCCAGATGTGTGAACCTACGATGATGTATGTTAGACCATCCCTAGCTATGTATCGCCAATTCGCCATTATTTACAATTTTACAAAATTTACTCCATCGATATTACAATGCCAATTAGGTCTCCCTGTTTATGATCGCATTTACAGTTTCAGCGAAAAATATGTATGGAAAAAAATAAAGCGCAAAAATTTACCCCATCAAAAGTACCTTCAAGTTGGCGGTACTTAAAAACTACATCTGTCGACCAGTATGCCGGAGAATACATCTAAATTGACTCATTTCGGACTAGCATTGTTGTCGAAGAAGTATGTCGTCGCACTCGAATCGTCTCCTAATTATGTCATGTCGACGAAACGTTTTGTCGCAGTACAGTAATACCCTGTGGTAATACCGGACTTGAGATATTTCGAACTAAACTATTGTCGAAATTAAGTCGTATCGCAGTTACATATTTTCGATATTAAATGTCTTCTTGATGAATTTTCCGGGGTCCAGTGCTGACCCTATTTGAAATAAATCATTTCAAAGGAAGCGGAGATATCATTTAAATTTTTTTAAGTGAGAACATTAAGCTTTTCTACGCATTTTTACCAAAAGTGGCCGTATTCCACAAAAATGCGTAGAAAATCTTAATGTTCTCATGAACATATAAAATCGGCATGTACGAGTAGATGTTGTGGCCTTTGACTCAATCTACACCATAAGGCCACACAGACATGTATAGATAAATATACGAGTATGTATGAGTGATAGACAAACTAGCTCATTTGAAATCGCCGCCCATATGTGGTAATGTCCGTTCCGTTTATTTATTCACACTATGTATTCATGACCACACATGGATTACAATTTCAAATACACTTTCGAGGCGTGCAAAATTTTGCTATGTTATATTCTTGGGAATGGAACTATGAGGAAATTCAATTAGATTTAAAAATCTTAAATAAATTTAATTTTAGTATATTTTTAAATTTTGAAAATGCTTTTTGAAGATGCTTTGATTGCTGCGAATCAAACTTTTTTAGAGTTCTTTAAATGTCTGATAAACAAAAATGTGCTTTTTTTTAATCCTTATTCTCAATTGACTATTGTAAAACCGAATTTAGTCTCAACTCAATACCCCACAACTGGACCCTTTTTGCTTGGCAGAAAACAGATTTGAATATGTCAGCTAAGTTTGTAACATAATAAACTGTTGAAAACAATTTCGATTCGTCTTGAACCCTTTTACACTACAGTCGACAAAAACTTCGTAACTTAATAGATGACACAATTTTCGTGTTCTAAAAAGATCCAGGGAGGTCTTATTATCACAATGTTCCAATAAAGGAGAGATCAAAAGACGATGCCAGTCGTTAGCGCATATATAGTGCCTTACAACCCTTAGATATATGTACAATTGTACATATGCTAAAATGTTTGATATAGAATTCTGTAGATGCACCAATGCTCACGAAACGTGTCGACGATCAAGTGCATAATGCACTGGTCGTATTCGTGATTATATATAGGGGCCATATTTACTTGACATTGCACTTTATAGTCGTAAAATGAGTAGACAGAGCTTTTAATATCAAAACGAAAGCCCACACTAATTAGCAAGACGATATGTCTAATAAAGAAAACGAGACTCAGAATATTAACGAAATACTCACTTTGAAATAAAAACACGGCAAACTGCAGGACTAACTCCAGTCATTATACTCGTATGTTTCGAAAACACGTTTCCTTAAAATTTTCTAAATTTCCTCGATAGAAAAAAGTTGCGAAGTTGCCTCCACATCAGAAATCTTTAAAGCAGAAAGTATTCAAGAAATACAATAAATTAGCCCTTGTGACTGGATTAAAATTGTATAAAACATAAAGCAGTCATCATATGTTTTTCTTTTTAAATAACTCTTGAATATTCTTTGAAAAACGAAAAAACCTCAGAAACCAGAAACGCCTCATTTGTTTTGTTTGTTTGTTTTTCGTGTGTGTAAGTGGCCAAGTCAGATTTTTCAAGCTGCCTAAAGGCATCTGACATAGCTTAACGACTGCCATGCAATGATGACAGCCGGGACCAACGGCTTATACGTGCCTTCCGAAGCACGGAGGAGCTCAAGAAATTTTTATGCCACTTGTGGTCACCCATCCAAGTGCGGACCACGCCCGGTGCTGCTTTACTTGCGAAAGCGCTAGTAATGCGCACTCCCGCCGGGCCACTGAGCTCTCTCCGCCGCGATTCCCTACGCCCGCATTAGACATGGGTAACTCCGGATTCGAATATTTAAATGAGCCGATTCATTAACAGGAGCCGATACCCGTACTGAATCCCGGTATTCGTTTTTGGCTCCCGCGAGTTACTGAGTCCGCACCAATCTTGGTCCCGCCTGCGCCTGTCAGGTCGCGAGCCGCGTTTCGGCTCCACCATAGCGTCGCGAGGACGTCTCGGGAGGAATCGGGAGTCGGGAGTCAATATTATTCTGTACTGAAACCGGTACCAGAAAAGACGTCTGTATTCTGTAGATTCAATAGCGAATCTTAGCGGACCTTGGAGCTGGAGCCGATAAGGGAGTAGGAATCTATGAGTCGGTACCGGATGCGGAGTAAGATTCAGTGAGCCTAAACACTCCTCGGAGTCGAGATTACCCATGTCTACCCCGCATGGCTCGCTGTCTCTCTTCGGCTAGAGTTAATTTGTGTGCTTTGGAAGCGGGAGCAAAATTTAGATTATCAACATCAGGCGCCCTCTTAATGGGCGTTGATTTACTTCTACAATCTGCGCGGGAAAAAAGAAGCAGATAAAGTTTAAGTTTAAGTTTTTTCTTTGCTCCCAAACCATCATGGAATCCGTATTTAATGCGATACACACACACTATTACGTCTTCTAAAGTCTGTCTGTGTAGATATACCTCTTCTGTGTAGGGATAACCCTAACGTAGGGTAGACAGACCCTAGGGTCGCACACGCTAAGACCACTCTTAGGGTTGGATCTCATCTATCAGCACGGAACAGCACTTTCCTATGCTGCTATCCTTTTCTGTCGCTCAGAAGGGTAAAAAAATAGCAGCATAGGAAAGTGCTGTTTTATTTTATTTATTTATTTATTAAACTTTATTACAAAAAATGTAACAGGCGGACTTAAGGCCTAGGGCCTTGTCTACCAGTCAACCTACAGTTGGTGCGGATAAAAGCTGTTGGTGGAAAAACAGTAAAACAAAATAGTGATAAGTTGCTATCCGCCTCGCCAATTGACATTGTTGAAATTCTCGTCCATTCCGTTGAACAACTTTTACGCGGTAAGAGAAGCATTTAGTACAGTCTTTCCCAACGTGGGCGATAACGCCCCCTTCTGGGCGCTGCAGGCCTAAATGGTAAGAGACCCAGAAAAAAAAGGGGGCGTTGTGTAGGGCTTTGGGGTCGATTTATAATTTCATCTACCTAGCTAGGAAGACTCTTAGACACCGACTGAGCTCTCGACTACATCTTGTAAATATCAACTAATATTAATTAAGATATAGTTCAAACTCGGTTCGATATAATAGACCGCGGGCAATCATGTTTTAACAAGTTTTTGTTAAATAATCCGATTTGTACATTCCTGTATCAATCGGCTGGTTCTATAATACTTGTTCTTGCTTGTCGAGTATGATTGGGCGTCGAATGAGATAAACGAGTTTATGCACGTTTGTCTTATTCCTGTTGGTGCGTGCTGCTTATGCAATCCTATATAAACGACGCAAATTTATTTTATTTTCATTTGCGGTTTCGCGCATAATAGATAAGCAGTACTTGATTTCAACACTTACGTATTTCTTATACATTAGTTTTTATATAAGAATTGATTATGTTTGTTTTATTTTCAATAAAAGATACTCTGTCCGAATACTATAAAGTTGCGTTTCAATAATCAGTTATAAGTACTTAGCGGTTTTTAAGTATGTTTAAAAAGGGGGGCGTTAAAAAATAATTTATTCTTAAAGTGGGCAATAGACAAAAAAAGGTTGGGAACCCCTGATCTAGTACATTCTTTTTTCTCAGACAAACACAGATTTAATGCGACATCTTGATAAAATGTAACATCATTGGCGCTGTAACATCATGTACTCGCCACATACAATGTGGCCATGAATCGATCTCTCCGAGGTGAACCACAATCCTAACACAGATAAAATATAACTTTACACATGTGATCTCTGCTCTGGGAATGTCAATTGAAAAATGGATTAATGATTTATATTTTTTGCTCTCATTTAATCGACCATGATTAGGTAGTTGGTGACCTTTGTTCGATTCAGTCTGTATGCAACATTTTTGAAGGCACGGCTATATTATATTTTTTAATTTATTTATTCAACTTTATTACAAAAATTGTAAACGACTTAAAGCCTTCTCTACCAGTCAATCGACAGGTGGTGCAGAGACAAGTAGGCCATATTAAATTCAAATAGAAAATACAAAGTGGAAAAGACATCAGCGTAATAAATGATAGCACAGACATACTAGCCAGACCACTAAATTAATATAAAATTATAAATAAAATAAACGGGCAAGTGCGAGTCGGACTCGTACATGAAGGGTTCCGTACCTCCGTACAATATTTTAAAACGCTAAAAAACGCGTTTCTTGTATGACGACCCCCTTTAATTTTTAACTTTGTTTAATTTTTAGTATTTGTTGTTATAGCGGTCACAGTAATACAGAATCGGTGAAAATTTCAAGTGTCTAGCTATTACGGTTCAAGAGATAGAGCCTTGTGACAGACGGACAGACAGCGGAGTCTCAGTAATAGGGTCCCGTTTGCACCCTTTGGGTACGGAACCCTAAAAAGTAACATAAAATATACTTATATCAATGGAATACGATACCTGTTATAAAGTACAGTCGGGTACCAATACACAGTAACAAGTATATGTAATAGGATAGAGTATTAGAAAACATGTGAAAGTGCATGCAGTCTTCTCGATGTGAACACATTATGCACATAAAAAAAACTGGTAAATAAATTAGAAAAAAAAACGAAAACCCGATTGCCTGATAGAGTGAGATTATATGTTGTTTCTTTAGCATTTCTTATTCCAAATTACATTTAAATATATAAGCTATTTATATATTTGTATAAAATCCTTTCTTTTGATAGACACTCGATATTTTATGAATAAAAAAAAATTAAAGAATTTAAATTTGGCGCCAAAAATCCGCCATTTTGCTCTTTTATAAAATGTTTAATATATATATTGTATACCCACCCAGTATACAGGGACTAACAAAATATACTGAAACTATTTTACGGGTGGATACAGTCCATGATACTGAACAACTTTCCCCAAGACACATACATCGAAATATGAAAAATAATTTTTGGCCTCCCATACAAGTTGACCGATCAGCTGATCCGAGTCTGTATGAAAAGCCAAAAAAATATTTTTCATATTTCGACATATGTTCCTTAGGGAAAGTTGTTCAATATCACAGACTGAATTCACCCTTAAAATAGTTTCAGTATATTTTGTTAGACGTTATATAGTAGATGACTGAGTCAAAAATAAATTATTTGTTACTGTTATGAGAATAAAACGTCACAAAATAGTGTCACTTGTCATTGATTATATCCATTTTCAACATGATTTTAGATTTTTTAATGCAGAAAAACTCATATTAAGAGCGCTATTTGACTCGAAAAATCTATGACGTCACGCATTTGTATTTTATACAAATCCCATATAAAATGTTTGTTCGACTTCTCGTCATCTAGCGGATTAACACTAATCTTACGACACCTCTCAAGCTAAAATCCATTAAGACGTTTAGACTGCAGCCTAAACGGCTTGCACACTGCAATGCAGAGCGTGCCAAAGAAATTTACATACATACACTCGAAAAACATAACCCTCCTTCTGGCGCAGTCGGGTAAAAACTACATATACGACAATATAAATAAGTGAGTAAACATTATTTTTATTTTACAACCAGTATTATTATGTCGATTTATTTGCCTACTTAGGTACCTATTATTAGAACTGGATTAAAAATGCACTTACCTGTATACTTTTGTTTGTAAACCAGGTGCTCGACGCGATGTTCGAGAAGCGCACGGAGCCGGGCGAGTACCTGATCAGGCAGGGGGACGACGGCGACAACTTCTACGTCATCGAGAACGGCGTGTTCGACGTGCTGGTCAGCGGCGATGATCGTGTCGAGAAGGTGAGTCACAGAAATAATCATCAACTCGAGACTGGAGTGCTATTTTTGAAATAAGAAGTCACAACGTGACTGATATGCGCGAGTGTTTCCAAATAGGTGCATTTTTTAATTGATTGTATGCGAGGGATTTTGACCACTCGTATTTTTTACATTTGTAGCGTACAAATATCTCTCCCTGTACAAAACTCAGTTGCAACCTAGACGGAATCTTGGAAGTCGATCAATAGACTGCGAACTCAAGAAGGTCGTTGTGGAGATCTTTTGTTCGGGTGGAAATGACTTGTGCTAGTCTGGTTTCCTCCCCACAAACTATGGCACATTTGCTTTCCTGTCCTGGTGCCCTACCCTACCACCTGCACTCTGGAAGATTTACTTGCGACTAATAGTAACGAAGTGTAAAGAGAAAAGGTTTCATTGTGTGTTTTTATGTATGTGTGTGTGTATTCCTTGTAAAATATAAAGTGACAAAAAAAGTCCATCGGCACGCAAAGAAGTAATGATGATCAACTCAAGGACCTTGTAGCATGACCGGTCCTAGTAGTACGAGAAATGGACACCAAGAAAGCAGTCTCTTTCTCTACGGTGTGGCAGGGTCAGGGATAACATCTACGTGATCCAGAAGGTCGTCAGACACACTTATTTTTTTAAGGGTTATCATAGACGCGTCAACTATCTCAATAGCAACATATTTATCGAGTTTTTAGGCATTTAAGATGCAGTACTAAACTAACTCGGCCGTGTGGTTCCCGGCAGAGTAGAATAGGACCACTCCAGTTTTCCCGTGGATGTCGTAGAAGGCGACTTAGGAAACACAAGCTAAACAAAGCTTATAAATATCAATAGGACTTCTCCGACCCGTTTGGCCAGCGTGGAGAGTGTAGGCCAAATCCTCTGACTGCTCTGGCTAATATATGACCCTAGTAGTACAGAGAGGGTCGTGCTCCTGCAGTGGAGACTAAAAAATACCTGATGATTACGACTAAACTAACTAACTAATCAGTTGGGCATAGTCGTATTTAGACCAAGGTCGCGAGTTCAGAGTTCCAAGTCGCGCTCACGTGGTGTTTTTTCACGATTTCTTATTTCATTCTTTAATTTGAGAACATTGAGTTGGTTGACGCAACAAGTAACCGGTCTGTCGTCCAGGTGGTGCACACGTACGAAGGCTCGGGCTCGTTCGGCGAGTTGGCGCTGATGTACAACATGCCGCGCGCGGCGTCCGTGCGCGCGCAGACCTCCGGCGCGCTGTGGGCCATGGACCGGCACACCTTCCGCCGCATCCTGCTCAAGAGCGCATTCAAGAAGCGCAAGCTGTACGAGGAGCTGCTCGACAAGGTGCCCATGCTCAAGACGCTGCAGGTGAGTCATGCTTTTAAAAAAACCGGTTCCGTACTACCGTACAATGTTTAATTCAGCATCCGTCCGGATAGCGAAAAGAGGGCTGGATAGGCCGGATGCAGGATAGTGGTCAGATATTCGTTGCAACTGTGGTTATAATAGTTTTGTAAAAATGAGAGCTGGGAGTCGAGCGTTGAGCGCTGAGTCGACGCTTTTGAGCGTTGAAGACTTGAGCTTTTAACGCTCAAGCGTTTAACGCTCGCGAGCGTTAAGGCTCGCGACTTTAACGCTCGAGTTTCCAGCTCAAGCGTCGAAGCGTCCGTAATTTTTCATTGTAGGTGTTAATAAATGATGTATTATTTTACATAAGTACATTGAAAATGTACCATTAAAATATATACAAATTCAAATCGCATTTTACGAGTTCAAAGCTTACAAACCTCCATATAGCAATGGTAACAACAGCCACTGGGTTATTGGTCTAACATGTAATGTAGACTCTAGATAACACTGTTATATCAAGGCAAACCAATGCTCTCGTTTTATTGCCACAGGCAAATATCATCTTCCAATATTTCTATAAAGGTCCACAACATTAAATTCAAATTGTATGAAAGAATCGTCAAAATGAACTGAAAAGAGTCATCAAAATGCAGAATTTAGTAGAGCATAAATATGCTATGGAATAGATATACGTATCAGAAATGACCCTGACCCAGCTTCCTTGGAGAAACTCTATAAAACTGTTTTAGGACATAACCGTGATAATAACTGCTGCAATAAAGTTGTCCATTATGCAAATGCACCATTCCTTGCACAAATATCTTCTTATCTACAAGTTCATCCGAGATATGGCGCACGTTCTTCACACGAACCAATGCTGTCGTTGCGGTTTGTTTTTTTGGCGTTTCTTCTCAGCAATAGTTGTTCCGAAACGCTAGTAGTTTGTAGCTCTTTTCAGTCGTAATACTTAAATCATAATATATATTTCGAACGTACCAGAAAGTAGACATTCTTAAAAAAGGTGAGGTCAGAAGTACCCGTTACCGGCGGGCGGGCGTGCATGAAGAGAGCCATGAGTATGGATGTAGCGAGAGGTCTGTCAGGATCGTAACAAATGGAGGTCCATGTAGTTTCTGACTCCTGTGGGAAAAAGGCGTGATAGTATTTATGTGTGTATAATACATACGTGTAAAATTCCTGCAATTGTCTAGTTGCTCATTATTTGGTCAGTATTAAGAGCATGTAGATAAAGAGCCAGGGCGTCAAGTTAGTTCGTTCTTTCTAAATAATTATTCATACCATGAAAATATTTTTAATTATATTTATTTTATTATTTCTCTTACTTTACCTCCGTATTTTACTGTTTAATATCACAAAATGATTGTTTCACATTACTCTCTTCATCGCACCACTTTTTATTTTTCAACACAATTCCGGTCACCCAAAGGTAGCCTGTAAGAGGTTGTCTTGGCGTTAAGGTCGCCTATTGTATACCTATACTGTACATGTTTTTTAATATTATTTAAATGTGTTTTTGGTGCAATAAAGTGTTACTTACTTAAAAATGGCTCAGATGAGAAAAAGAAGCTAAAATTGCTGTACTCGAGTGTTCACCCCGACTCACCCCAGTACAACTGTATAATAGGTTGTCAGCATATTTAACTACTTTTGTTAAAAGCTCATTAATCTTTTTCCTAAATTGGGGCGGCAAATCTCTTAGGCCCGGTGTAATAATGTTAAAATTCCCCTAAATATGAAAATAGGTTAGTTACTATTTTTTTTACTTTCATTTATTGTGGTTTATAATGTCTACTAAACGAATGAGGGATCAGCTGATTAGATTTTTAGAAGTCGTTTTATTTAATCTACAAAAAAAAAAAAAAGAACTACAAATATTATTAAATATAACGCTATGTACCTAAGTCGTGCCATGATCGTAATAATTACATGTACCGAGCTTTACCATCTGATGATGCTAGGAAATAAATAGACACAGTTGCAAAGTTTATCTATTACGCAATATATCAATAACTCTTTGATAAAATTCGCGTAACAATTTCACGGTATTTCGGCGTGATTTACTGATAAAATTGGGTCTACGAATCTTTAAGGTCTCGTCACACCTGTTCTTACGCCGGACAGTTTGTAATTTCGCGCAACCTTAACATATTATCATTGACATAGAATAATGTATAGACCAGCTACCTCAAACATTGGCACCTGTTCTATTCTTAAATATATGGCGGCGTATTTAATTTTCAAAAAATGAAATCTTTTTGTTTACCGATGGAAAGTTATTGCTTTACACTTGGCCGTGTTCCTTGAATTGTTCTGACAGTATTTTAACACAAACCAAGGCATATTTAATTATGTATTACCATGTAAACTGTCGAAAGTACTAGGCGTATAAGACTTAGCAAGCGACTAATACATATTAGTGGTTTATGGAGATAGCTACACAGTGATATGCCGTGTCTTTTTTTTATATATATAGGGACAAATCACACTGATTAAGCTAGCCCCAAAGTAAGTTCTAAACTTGTGTTATAGGATACTAACTCAACGATACTATACTTTACATATATGTATAGATAAACACCCAAGACCCAGGACAATTTGAAAAAGGCCATTTTCCAGTTTGCCCTGGCTGGGGATCGAACCCAGAACCTCCGGATTAGTGTCCAGCGTGTTAACCATTACGCCACGTAGAATTCTTCTCTAGTATTTCATGGAGCTCTTTGTGGGTTGCTAGTCGCATCGCCTATAGCATTTTGATTGCATGATTGCACGTCTCGGTGTCATCTGACTCTAAACGTTTGCTTTGTCTGTAGCACCGGCGGCGGTGCCCATGTGTATTATCGTTAATTTGCAAGGAGACACTTACCCTCGTATTAATAAAATAACAACCGCTTATTTTAATATATGTGTCCATTAATTTGTAAAGGACATTTGTCAGTCTCGGTGTGAACTGATTCAGTCGCGCGCGCTCGGGTAGCAAGCAGCGAGTAACAAAACAATAGGCTTTTCAGGACAGGATATTTTGAATTCGTAACGTCACACAAAGGACAGTTTTCATCGGATATTTACTTTTACGTTTTGTAAACAACAACGCAATTTTTTAGAATACTTATAGTAGTTCGAGTAATGACTACACGTCGCACAAGCAAAAGGCATTACGGGAAGCTTTTGAGACTTCCAGCCAGTAATGACTTGTGCGTGTGAGACGTGGACCCTAAGGGTTGGATCTCATCTATCGCGTCATTTGCAAGAGCGAGAGAGAGCGACGGAACGCTTCAGCACCGGCCGTGCTGCAGCGTTCCGTCGCTCTCTCTCGCTCTATCAAACTACTGTTCTGAGCGACAGAAAAGGATAGCAGCATAGGAAAGTGCTGTTCCGTGCTGATAGATGAGATCCAGCCCTAACTGTCAGGACGGTACACACCGCCTTAAAGTAGCCCAACGAGCCATGGAACGCTCAATGGCCTATTTATTGTCATAACAGCTTTGGCGTCGACTTCGATTTTAGTACAACTTGAACATTCTATTCCATTTTATGGTTCCGTACCAAAAAGGTGCAAACGGGACCCTATCACTGAGACTCCGCTGTCTGTCTGTCTGTCCGTCTGTCACAGGGCTCTATCTCTTGAACCGTAATAGCTAGACACTTGAAATCTTCACCAATTATGTTTTACTGTGGCCGCTATAACAACTAATACTAAAAATAAGAAAAAGTTAAAAATTTAAGGGGGTCGTCATACAAGAAACGTGTTTCTTCAGCGTTTTAAAACATTGTACGGAGGTACGGAACCCTTCATAAACGAGTCCGACTCGCACTTGCCATTTTCTACTCTTACACTAGCGTGAAAACAATTTAACATTTTTGTTTGTAGGTAACTAACCATTATTAGTTATTTATTTTGTAAGGCAACGAGACTATTAAAACACCAGTAAACGAAAAAATCTAGTCGACAACAGCATATATTTGCAAACTATACCTGTATGAATACTAAAAGAAAGCAGGGCTGCGTTGCGAACTCCTTTGAAGTAGTAATCCCCCTTGTTCATACATGAGCGGCCGGCTCATGTGCAATGTCCCGTAAATATGGCCAGTCCAAACTGAACTTAAAATCAATGGCCGAAGGATGCCGGATCTACTTACCCCTAATTTGCTAGTGACGTCAATATAGTACCTATAGTAAAAAAGGAACTAGACTATTAAGCCAATATTTAATACTGGCGAAATGTATCGTTAACCCTCAAACGAAAGGTCTCTGCCGTGTGGTTTCCGGCAGAGTAGCATAGGACCACTCCAAGTCTTCCCGTGAATGTCGTAGAAGGCGACTTAGGAAACACAAGCTAAACAAAGCTTATAAACATCAATGAGACCTCTGACACCCGTCTGGCCAGCGTGGAGAGCGCAGGCCAAATCCTCTGGCTGCTCTGGCCTAGTATGGCTCTGGAAGTATAGAGAGGGTCGTGCTCCTGCAGTGGAGACTAGTAAGATCTGATGATTAATATTCATTTAAAAAAATTAACGTTTGCTAAAAATTAAAAGTTTATCTTAGCACGTTCTCGGTTGCATCCTTAGCTGTGCTGCTTCGGAGCCCGGGGTGCGCTTCCCGCTTTTTATTCTCCAAATATAATATGCATGTCAATGGTCACCCAAGAATGCCTGAGACCATGCGAAATCGAGAAGAAATTGACAGAAAAGTTTAATCGATTTAGCTATAGTTTTACGACCGGCAGCCTGCCTGACGTCGACCCAATAAATGTGTGATTAAATATCCCCTAAAATAGTGTCAGTTTATTTGTTAGATCGTATACAGCATGACTTAACACCAGCCTCATTTTTGAGCGTATTCAGTCCATAATACTAAAATTTCCCTAAAAACGTTCAGCGAACGCGATGAAAAATGTACGTTCCATACAATGTAAATGGGCGCTTAGCGGACAGGATTTTCTAAGGGAGGATGAAAATAGATTTTTTTATTTCGCTAGTTATTTAATGAAAAGCAGGATTGGTGGAAATTTGACTGGTGTTTACGAGTTTGCCAAGTAATTCGAGTTCATTTTGACGATAGATGCAGATTATTTCAGATACACAATATCGCGTCTGTATAGAGCCTAGGGCTTGTAAAACCCAGTCGGAATATCTAAACGATCCCATTTTAGAAAAGTAATAAATCATTTTACACATCGAGTAATAAACAATTTTATTTTAATCAGTACAATTTCGTAGTTTTTGTGAATTTGTTATGTCATTTTCTTGGCGTAGTTAACATGAACAAAACACCCCCGCATGTATGATCTAGTCTGCCAGACTTTGAACATGACAAGTAGGTATACAACCGTGCGCTCTTACAGAACTTTTACACCGCACTCTCGTTCATACCATATTACAATTGCTATTTGATTTTGGCCGAATCGTAGGCCTAATCGTACTAAAATAAGTAAATAGCGTGCCAAATATTTGTCTGTGCTGCTTTGGAGTTCGATTTTCGGCTAAATAAGTATTCATCCGCGCTCTTACAGAACTTTAAGGCATCGTACTCTCATCATGCGATATTACGAATGCTATTTGATTTCGGCCGAATTGTGAGCCGAGACCTATAGAATATTAAAGTAAACGCGTGCCATAGAGTAATAAATAATTGGCTGTGCTGCTTTGGAGTTCGATTTTCTACTTTTTTATCCACAGAGATTAACACGGATAATATCATTTAAGACACTTAACACCGTAGTGATAACGGCTCAATACTTTTTATTGTTATAATGCATATTTCGATGGCTCCTAAGTATACTGAGTCAACTAACAAATTTCCACAATTTTACTTTTTAGTATATTAACAATAATTAAATAGCATTCTTTTAATTACCTGTGTTAAAAAAAATTTAAGTCAATAAATAACTAAGAAAAAATGGCGTATACTGGATCAAGTAAACAATTTATTTAATTTCCACATAGTACACTGAGTCAAGTGTACTGTACCAGTATACGCGGGACACGAATGCGGTCATTTTGGTTCAAGTTGAAACTAGCTCAGTATACGTCGAAACGTCGCGGCGTGCGGATATAATTGTGTACTTTTTATTATCAGTAAATAGTTGTTTTTCTTGGGTTATATTTGTTTCAATTTAGACTCATAACTAAATATAAAGGGGTGATGAGTACTAGGTCTCGAAAAATTATTAATTTAGTGAATGAAAAATATGATTACTGTATGGATAACAAGAAAAATACTTCTGAAGTTTATGATAATATTCAAAACGAAGCGCAAAGAGGTGAGTATATTGAAATAATTATTTATAAGCTTATAAAAATAGTTTACTGCCTAATTTATTTAATTATTATACTATTTTAAATGTGTAACCGCGTATAATGGTATAACTGTAGATAGATCAGTATACGATAAACAATGTTAACGAAGTATTAACTTGACTCATTTTACTGGTTTCTTTAAACAGATTTCATGAATTTTATTCGACGTGATTGTGTATTTGTATTTGTATAGTATTGTATAAAATATATTATGTTTTTCTTTCAGATTCTCCTTTGCCTTCAGGTGCAAATTTTACCCACGAAGAGCTATCAATATTAAATGATATTGATTTGGAAGATACTGCCATCTTACATAATCTACCAATCAACTCTTCTATATTTCCGAATGATATTCCCGATCTTACTCCGACGCCTAACACTACACACTTAAATGAAGAACTTTGTAATAAAACTGGGACTTTGCTACTTACTACCTCTTCATCGCCATCAGTAATTGAAGATTCTCGACCAAGCACACCTAATGCATGTGTTTTTTAAAAATACAGAAGAATTAAATATTAAAGAAAAGCTTAGTACCAGTAACAGTTCTAAAAAAAATTACGATGATACTCCAATGCCCTCACCTTGCGTAGATTTTTGTGCTTCACCTATTTTTGTTGACGCTTTTTGTCTTGAGAGTCCTGTCTCTACACCTGCAACTACTATTAATGATACAGACTCTCCAGTAACTACTTCAACATGTAGGAGCCGCAAACGACTTTCAGAAATTAAAGAAAAGAAAGGTAGAGAAAGAGAACGTTGTCGAAATGATTGGAAGGATGAAGTAAGAAAACGGAATGTCAACAGAGGCTTACAATATATTAGTAGAAGTGGAAAAGTGCATCATAAAAAACTACTAAAATCTCCATGTCCTACAACGTGTAGAAAGAAATGTTATGAAAAAATATCGGAAGAGACTAGATCTAAGATATTTAAAATGTTTTGGGACATTGGAGATCATTCCAGGCAGTGGGACTTTTTGACAAGATATGCTACTAAAGATATGAAGAAGAGGATAACAACAGACAAAGAAAATAATAGAAGACTGTGTACTATTTCTTACACTTTACCTATTTATGAAACGGACAACGTTGTTATAAGGAATATTTCGGTATGTAAAACTATGTTTTTAAATACCTTGTCTATAAGTTTCAATTTTTTATATACAGCTTTATTAAAACTAGAAACAGGTCAACGAGCTATACAGTCTGATCAGCGAGGAAAACATGTTCACCATCTGAAAAAAATAAATGATGACATGAAACGCAGTGTACTTGATAATGTTGAAAGTTTTTCGCCTGTGGTATCACATCATGCTCGTAAAGATTCCAGCAAACACTATATTGATGGATCTCTTTCGTTTCCTAAAATGTTTAAATTGTATGAAGAATGGTTTGATCCCAATAAGTATACAAATAAAGTAACTAGCGTGCGGCAATATCGTGATATAATCAATAAAAATAAAAACATTAGTTTCCACAAGCCGAAAAAAGATGTGTGTGAAGAATGTCACATTTTTGAAAACAATAAACAGCATACAGATGAAGAAACAGCAAAGCAGGAACTGCACTTAAAACAAAAAGATTTGGCAAGAAAGTTGAAAGCAGAAGGCAAAGAATTATCACAACAAAAACCTGAAATCCTAACAGCAGCTTATGATCTCCAAAAGTGCTTAAATGTCCCTCATGGGAATGTTAACACATTTTATTATAAAAGAAAACTTACCGTTTATAATTTTACTATTTTTGATATAGGATGTCGTCAGGGTTATTGCTTTTCCTGGCACCAACAAACTGCCAAACGAGGAGCAAATGAAATTGCGAGCTGTGTGTATAAATTTATTGACCAAACTGTTAAAGCAGGTATAAAAGATTACCGATTCTGGTCTGATAACAGTGGTGGTCAGAATCGGAATAGGATCGTTTTTTTAATGTATATGATGGCAAGTTATAAATACAAAATTGATATTAGTCATCGTTTTTTGATTGTTGGTCACACACAAAACGAGGGAGACAGTATGCATGCACTTATAGAAAGAGAGACGAAAGACAAAATACTTTATACACCTGCTCAATGGTATATGGCATTTCAATTTGCTAAAACGGATGATAAACCTTACAAGGTCACTGAAGTGTCTCAAGACATTGTAATGGACTTCAAAGGAATGCTTAAAAGAGTAAACAACTGGACTTATGCCTGTGACGGATCTAAAATGGCATGGAATAAACTGACCGAAATAAAAATTGAAGCAGAAAATCCTTACAAATTATATTATAAAACTAGTTACATGGAAGACTCTTATAGCTGGATTGACTGTGCTAAAAAACCTAAAGTAACACGTAACAAAACGATCCCTAATATCGATTTTACAGATCTTCGCCCTGCTTACGATAGGCCAATCCCAATGGATAAAAAAAAATATAAAGATTTAATGGACATGTGGTGATACCTAAGGAATATCATTAGTTTTTTTCTAATTTGATTCAAAGTGATAGTAATAGAGTTGAAAGCGATTCAGAATAAGTAAAAATATAATTTTCTTTTTAATTTTGCTAGATATTTTTACGTAACTATTAAGTTACTCATTAGTTAATTACTGAGACTGATTTTATTTTCATAAATAACTACTAAGTATCAGTGATACTAAGAATAGTAGACTTACTGTGATTTTCTTTATAAGTAATTAGGATGAATGTTAGTAACATATTGTGATTGTAAGCATTTCATGAATAATTAATACTAATATTATCTCCTATTTTTCGAAAAAGAAAACTGAAAGGTGCAATTGATAATTACGATTATTTTCTATTTTTGTTACCTAAGACCTGCCTAAATCTTTGTAACTGCTGTCTAGTATTGTTATTTTTTGTTTATTTTATGGAAATTCTAAAGTTTTGTTTATGTTACCTACACTTTCTTGAGATTTCTTTAATAAGAATAAAATGTTTAAACAATTAAAGGTGTTTTTAATTATTTTGCCTATTTTGATACTCACTTGACTCAATATAATGATAGGTCGGTTTTAAAATTATGTCCATGTATAGTGAGTCAACTTATTATATGTTGACAAAATATGAATTAATGATAGAAATTATAATACATATGAAATGTAATAAGTATATAAAAATATTTTTTATCATTCTTAATAAGTAATATATCCCCAAAATGTAGATTAAATAATACGACGTATAAAAATTTAAGTGGTAGTTAGTCCATTTTTAACATACATTTAATCTATGTATACTAGTCTATCTACATTATCTCATAAATAAATAAAATAATATTAAATTTACTTTGCACAGTTCAAAGACCTTATTATATTAAATTTTCTTTGATTAGTTATTTTTTCTTGATTGTATTGATATTTGAAATATAACCATTCTCTCTTCTTATCGCCGTACTGTGAAGTTATTAGAAGTACAGTTGACTCAGTATACTTAGGAGCCATCGAATTTTAACGTAACAACAGAAATAAAGGCCTTATTACCACATTACCACCAGCCAAATTTTTGGAGTAAGTTCAGTCCCTGATACCTAATATACTGTATATATAACGTCTAACAAAATATACTGAAACTATTTTAAGTGTGAATTCAGTCCGTGATTCTGAACAACTTTCCCCAAGGAACATATATTGAAATATGAAAAATAATTTTTGGCTTTCCATACAAACTCGGATCAGCTGATCGGTCAACTTATATGGGAGGCCAAAAAATATTTTTCATATTTAGCTATACGTTCCTTGGGGAAAGTTGTTTAGTATAATGGAATGAATCCACCCTTAAAATAGTTACAGTATATTTTGTAAGACCCTGTATATAAAAATATTAAAGAAATTAAAGTGTAAAGATAAATATAAAGACGTTTACTGGATGTTCCTGTAACCTACTAACTTGCGTTCTACTACTTGTACTAATATGTATTCTGTGGTTCTACGTAAATTATTTAAAAAGACATCATTGCCAGACAGAAAATTCAAAGCTTATGTAAAGAAAGTACTTTGTGAGAAAGCTTATTATAGGACCGATGACTATCTTAAAGACAAAAAGGTCTGGCTTGAGCTTGGCGCGGGTCCCTCTTAAAGGTTTGTATACTTAGACATGTCATAATTTAGGTACATTGGTACATACTAAATTTACAAATTGACATTATTTTAAATTTCGTAATTCTTAATAATTCAATTTAATTATGACATAATAAACAATGTAATCTCTGTCCATCTATATAACTAATTTTAAGTTTTTAGTTTGTTAGTTGACGTCTTTGGAGAAAACGTGCAGTGCAGTTTGTTGCCGCTTCTTCTGCACTTGCGCCTAGGAAGCGGCGTAAACTTAGCTTTAAGTAACGATTTGACGTCAACATTTGTGCAAAACAAAACAAAGTGACTATTATTAAGAGATATTCTATGATAATAAAGATATTTTGAATTGAATTGAATTAAATCAAATATCGAACATAAAATACCACATACTCTATTTATTCATACAATAATCACATATAATTTTTGCGCTATCAAAGCATACGAATCAATTGGTGCTGATAACAGCGTGATAAGCGATCCGTATCGCTACGTCACACGACGCGCGGTGTATTCTTCAATTCACTTTCCTTATACGCATGTTATGGCCAGTTTTCAGAAGCCTCATTCTTTAAAAGGGTAGTCACCTTAAGGTGTCACAATTATTTCTATTTAGCCTAAGATTGGCCCTGCAGGGCAAATCCCTTTCTTCAGAAGTATCACGTCTTTACCCCTAATGGGGCAGACAGAGCATTTTGGGTCTTGCGGCTCTAAACAGACAAAGCTCAGGGCCGCAAGACTCGAAGACTACTTATCTTTTCTCCCAGACCAGCATGGAAGTTCCAATATTATATATATATTTACGAAAAAGTAATCAAAGAATCCTTGCCATCTCTTTTTGGGCTTGCCTGGCTTTCTTTTACCATTCCGTGATATCCTCATTCGTTCGTGCGGCAGATTATCCTGCTTAGTTCAACTTATGATCGAATTCCACGAAACTGTTGAAATTCCATACAAAAGATCTTTCGAGTTAAGTAACTCGTATAACAAAACAATACGATAAATGCGAAAGTTTGTTTGGATGTTTGTTCGCTTTCACGCCAAAACTGCTGAACGAATTGGAATGAAATTTAGTATTTAAATAGCTATTACCTGGATTAATACATAGGATACTTTATACCCCGGAAAAATTTGAGGTTCCTGTGCGATTTTCAAAAATTCGACCACCGCTAGGTTTCCTAGCTGTGCGTTCCTCTGTGATACCGTCACGCTGGCAAACAATGTCAACTGATGAGCATAGCCTCATTTCAATCAAGTCGCTGGTCCCTGTCCTTTTCACCGGCAGCTAGTCTTATGTAAGAATAGTTTAGCATAAAATTGACCACAAACGAAACAGCCCTTCAATACACTTCCCTTATAGTGACAGTTGCTCACAGTAGCACAGGATATTTGATGGCTAATACTTATTAATAGTAATAGGATATTATTATCCTTGTTTATGTTCTCTTCAGGATAAACAGATTGGTGCTTCATATATGTTTAAAGAAAAATATGCAAAGTAGTTCGCAAGCTACTTTCCAACTCTAGAGAAAAAAGGTCTAAATTGCCAATCTGCAAAATTATTGAGTTTAGTCAAGATTAAAAAACCCAGGAATTTGAAGTTACATAGGTCTAATGTCACCTAGGTTTTTTTAATAGGTATCATATTTGTTGATATAGTACAATCCACCTAGTAAGAACTGTCCCACTTTGTATTTAAACCTTTTTTTTTTTAATTTATGGCTTGACGCTACTGCGTATATAGCCAGGAACAAGTTAATAAAACGTGGGAAATTATTTTTTCCTAACAAGTTACAATCAAAGGTTGGTGTAGGCCTTTGATTGCTTTAAGGGAGCTTCTGGCGACAAATCTATGCGAGTCCACTGGTTTTCATAGCCGATTGAGTGGCGGACGACGCCCGAAGACGCCCACATAGTCCGCGAAACAAATATCACTACAGCCGTACTATGACTGTCCACTTTAACTATTTCACATATTGTTCATGAGCATAGGCATTTATAACACCAAACAACACCAATTTCATATTATAAAGTCCACTAAAATCAATTTGCAAAATAATTTAAAGAAAACCCCAACCAAACACCTTGACTTCCTGCCAAAAACCTCCATTTAAACCTTTATCCACCTAAATTAAGTTGACATCTATCAGTCACTTTTTTTCTGTCACTGTTTTTCATTTGGGCGGATAATGGTTTGTATTTGCAATACCATTTAATCTATTGCTATAATTAGAACAATCATTATATAGGTATACCTATGATATGTATGTATTTATGAGTCCGTCGCCAGAAATAACTGGACATGGGACGGTATTACCGATCTGTATAATATACTACTTGTCTTGATCCACGGTCTGTGGACGGTATATTTAGATTGTGCTCCAAAAAAGTCTACATTCGGCACTGTTGGTGTGACACCAGGATAGTGGTGTTATTTTTCTAAAAGAATTCAATCGTGTAGTGAACTAGAACCCACACTATCTATCTACCTTAGTCTTTGAAATATTTTTTTTTTATAGAAGTACTTACTGCTTTTATTCATACTCCTAACTAGAAACGGCTAAGGCTTGAAACTGCGTTAAGCGGAGACCCGCGACGGGTTCATTCTGTCTCTGTCACAAACTATACGCGCGACAGAGACACGTGACCCGCGACGATATCAGCTATCCCTGTCGATTTAGGGTTTTAGGGTAGTTTCAAGCCTAAAGCGCTTCAGTGGCTTCAATATTGTACCACCGCACCGGGTGCCACCCATGCATGCTAGCTACGCAACTAATAGGAGATATTACTGCAATGTTCTGCCGCCAGAGTGCAGCATTAGCGCAGACCGTTTGACAGTGACAAGTACACCAAAGTCGCAATACATTTGTAAAATTATATAGGTATTAGGTATTTAAATGGGCGTAGGAATCCATTACACAACAGCACATGAGTGAATAATAATAAATAAATATATATAGGGACAAATCACACTGATTAAGCTAGCCCCAAAGTAAGTTTTAAACTTGTGTTACGGGATACTAACTCAACGATACTATATTTTATCGTAAATATATTATGTATATATATATATTTATATAATTATATTTATATATATATATATATATATAATTATATTTTATTATTATATATTACACCCAAGACCCACAATAAAACTATTAAATATTAAACTTATTACTCTTTTATTATTTGTTAGATATTCCTAATAAATATAACATGTAGATTGTAGAATGACAGCAGATTGTTTTCTGTATCTGGTTGAAAGTACTACCTTTTTAGGAATCACAATTGATTCGAAACTTCAATGGGGCGCTCATATAACTAAACTTTCTAATAGGCTTAGCTCTGCGGCTTACGCTGTTAGGAGAATAAGACAATTGACAGATGTAGCAACTGCTAGACAAGTGTACTTTAGTTACTTTCACAGTCTAATGTCTTACGGGATACTTCTATGGGGGAGTGCAGCCGACATTCAGACTATTTTTCTTTTACAAAAAAGAGCAATTCGTGCTATTTACGGTTTAGGATCGAGAGGCTCACTGAGGGAATTATTCAAGGAAATAGGTATACTTACTTTTGCATCACAATTCATATTTGAAAATATAATGTATGTAAGGAAAAATATTTCCATGTTCAATAAAGTAAGTAATTTTACAGATAGAAATTTACGTAGTAAGAATGACTTAGTTAGCCCGTATTACAGGCTGAATACAGTCAGTAAGTCTTTTATGGGGAAGTGTATACTTTTTTATAATAAATAGTCAGAATTGGTCCTTGATATGCCAGACAGAAAATTCAAAGCTTATGTAAAGAAAGTACTTTGTGAGAAGGCTTATTATAGGACCGATGACTATCTTAAAGACAAAAAGGTCTGGCTTGAGCTTGGCGCGGGTCCCTCTTAAAGGTTTGTATACTTAGACATGTCATAATTTAGGTACATTGGTACATACTAAATTTACAAATTGACATTATTTTAAATTTCGTAATTCTAATAATTCAATTTAATTATGACATAATAAACAATGTAATCTCTGTCCATCTATATAACTAATTTTAAGTTTTTAGTTTGTTAGTTGACGTCTTTGGAGAAAACGTGCAGTGCAGTTTGTTGCCGCTTCTTCTGCACTTGCGCCTAGGAAGCGGCGTAAACTTAGCTTTAAGTAACGATTTGACGTCAACATTTGTGCAAAACAAAACAAAGTGACTATTATTAAGAGATATTATAAATATCCTATGATAATAAAGATATTTTGAATTGAATTGAATTGTATGTGCTAGTGCCGCCATCTGCGCCGAGTTTTGCGTAATATGTCCTATTACAATAATGTTTGTGTCGGCCAGGCGTACGAGCGCGCCAACCTGGCCGACGCGCTGCTGCCGCGCTCGCTGAACGACGGCGAGCTGATCATCCGGCAGGGCGACACCGCCGACGGCATGTACTTCGTGGAGGACGGCTCCATCAGCATCCGCATCACGCGAGACGACGGCAACGAGCACGAGATCAAGCGCCTCGGTATGTACACTCCCCTCCCCCTCCTCAGAAGTAGTCCAGGAAAGAAGTAAGGATCCTACCGTGCAATGATATGGCAGTGCTTCTTTTCCTGAAGGAGTTATTCTTTTTCTTTAGGTGCCGCTTCATTCCTGAAGATTGGCAGTCAGCGTTTTAAATCTTGATTTTTCCATGGCAAGCCTAAACAGTTGTTCTTCTTTTTTGACACCAGTCCATTGTCTGATGTTCTTCAACAAAGATATTTTGAAGGAGTTAGACTGAAATCGGCGTCAGCTCCCCATGCAAGACAGGCCCGCGCTTTATAAAGTATAGTGCTCTTACACGGGCAACTTAAATTGGTCAATACTCGTCAACTATGACGTCATGACTACATCAAGCAATAATTCACCAAAATGTTACGATCTGCATTAGAAGAGAAGCAGCTGCCACATTCAGAGTTTTTTCTTATCTCTCAGACCAGAATGTAAGCATGTATGACATGATTTAACTATATTGTATAGATACAACGTGGAAGGGACATACCCGTAATAAATCCAACCACGGTCTAAACTAGATAATTATAGTATAATTAAATTAAAACAACAGTCAAAAAACAAAAAAAGGTCTGCATTTCCATACAAAAGTGTGCAGCCGCCCGGGCGATTTGTATGGGAATGTCGATTTTTTTTGTTTTTTTTTACTGTTGTTTTAATTTAATTATACTTGAGTGATCTAGTATAGCCCGTGGTTCAAGTTATTACGGGTAGGTCCCTTCCGCGTTGTAAAATAATATTACAAGTTGCAACCTATATTTTCATTGAGTAACATTGGTTGGCAGGCAAGGGCGCATACTTCGGCGAGCTGGCCCTGGTCACCCACAAGCCGCGCGCCGCCTCTGCTTACGCCGTTGGACCCACCAAGGTGGCATGTAAGTGACACTACATTATCTTTCTATCATCATCATCAGGTCTTTTTTAGTCTCCACTGCAGGAGCACGACCCTCTGTACTGCCAGAGCCATAACATATATTAGATCCTGACGAGCGTGCGAAGTGGACAAGAAAAAACCGGAGCCTCGAAACGATTTCTAATACTTAAATTATTATTATTTTTGTCTTTATTTTCGTTGGGTAGATTCTCTTATCTCCGAAACTCTTAATCATATCTTCACTAAATTAATACGGGACTAAGAAGATAGTGTAGGATTTATAAAAATCATCAAAATCGTTTCAAAAAATTGGCGCAAATATATCGTGTATCACATATTTAAAAAAAACATACAGTAGTATGATACCCATTGAATACATCTTAAGCCTCCAAATCTAGATGACGATTCTTAAAGTATTTTAAAAGTTGTTGCCAGTCGCCAACTTTCAATTTTTGCCAACTTTAAGGCACAAATACGAGTATGAATAAAATCAAAAAATCTCATGAATAAATGTACATAAAGCTAAGTCGATCGCAGCTATGAAGTCGATTTATCTTGAAATATCTTTATTGTGGTGGCAACCGCACCATATCATCGGTTGTTAGTTATATAAGCTATGTGCAAGATAAGCTAAAGCTACTACACGTCATAATGGCTAGTTATCGTCTTAGGGTTGGATCTCATCTATCAGCAACGGAACAGCACTTTCCTATGCTGCTATCCTATTCTGTCGCTCAGAAGCGTCATTTGCTAGAGCGAGAGAGAGCGACAGAACGCTTTAGCACCGGCCGTGCTGCAGCGTTTCGTCGCTATTAGGGCCTCGCGCGAGAAGCGGATGAGCAATTTTTTTAGGACGCCTCGCGTCTGAATCCTTCTTATTATAAAAACAGGACTAACTTTGTTACTTGGGCGGATAATGGTTTAAACCTAGTAAACTAGTCGCTGACGTACTGTCGCTCGTCTGTAGGAGCCCCTAATGGGGCAGAGCAGAGCCAAAAACCACTTTAAGCATTATATGTGGACGTTTATGTATGGGAATCAAAATAGTGACATTTTGTAGTAGCTTTCGACAAACAGTACGAAACGCAGAATGTTGGTTTTTAATAACTTCTCCCCCCCCCCTTTTAGATTAACACGTATTGCCAGTGGCAATTTGCTACATTTAACATGACCCCCATCGCTTTGATGTGATAGAGCATGGGCGACAACCTGAATTATCCTGCTGAACCGATGTTGATGATTTTTACGTATTTGTTTCCCCCCTTCCAGTCTTGGACGTGGAAACGTTCGAGCGCCTGCTCGGGCCGTGCATGGAGATCATGAAGCGCAACATCGACGACTACGAGGAGCAGCTGGTGAAGCTGTTCGGGGACAAGAGCAACCTCACCGACGTGCGATGAACGACCAACACCCACACATTTCCCTTCCACGCCACGTAATCTAGCTTTTGTTTTGTCGGAGATTGTGCTGAGTGACGGCTTGTTCTCGCCAGCGGACAGGCGGTACCTCCACGGGCGGGAGAATCGCGACCATACATACAACCTAATTCCAAGTTGGTGTACAGGCGTACTGGGGGGTCAGGGGGTTCAACCCCCCCCCCGCCATCGAAATAAAGACATTGCGGTTTTTTTTATCTTGGGAGACCTCCCGTTTCTATGCCAACTCCCGAGAGGACGTTATCTAGTTTGAGACGGTTAAAGTTCTATCTGCGGAACACCATATCTCAGGAAAACGGATGGGCATTGATGGATGTCCAGTATATAATTACCCAAAGAAGTAATAAGATACAATTACTAAGTTAAATCCTTGTGTTTGTCTTGACATGGACCGACACCTCCCCCCAGAAGAAATGTCACATAAGAGCCGAACCCCCTCCCCCCCAATAAAATACTGGTTTGGGTACGCCTATGAATTGATATATTGACTTGTGTCTCTAGCTCGTCGCAATTCTTTTGACCGTAGAGGTAACGCCTAATGCTATGGAAAAGCAACTAACATTATCATCGTGCTAGCAAGGTGTAAGCAAATTTAAGTTTTGTTTTGATGGAGCTGACATGTCTTAAGACAGCTTCAAAATTAATTAAAATAAAAAATCGTGCGAAATGGCCCCACGAAATTGACATAAAATGTCTGTCGCATGACGCAACGTTATCTGTCGACCACTGTCCGCTGTGACGCAGCGTCATACAGCAGCCACTCCTTGGCCCAGCAATCAGCGTGAAGTAACGTCAGTGACACTAGTGACGCAAGCCTAACTAAAGCGTGTTATAGGAATATCAAGTGGTGGCGAGATTCGGCGTGCGGGGTTAGACACGTGATGACTTAGTTGGTTAGAGCATGGTCGTATTTAGAGACCAAGGTCGCGGGTTCAAGTTCTGCTCACGTGGTATTTTTTCACCATTTCTTATTTCATTATATAATTTGAGTACTTTAGTACTGCATCTTGAATGCCTAAAAACCCTATAAAATAGTGATAGTATTGGCGGTAAACGAGATGTATTTTTTAAGTAGGTACCTACTTGAATGTACTTTTGATGGGGTCATTTTTTACGCTTGTTTATGCTTTCAAAGTATTTAGGTTCGTCGGTACTCTAAACAAGCCTGGAAGTTTACTCTAAAAGCGACGCGACATGCTTCGTAAGTACGAAGCTACGTGCCCGTGTCAAGCAACATTGAGCGTTACGTAATTATGATACAGTCTTAATTTGGTTTGTCATTGAAATAGCACGATACTATCGTACGGTTGTCGTGTGCTATGGAGTACCTGTCCTGGACGAAAGCTTTTGTGAGACTTTAATACTAACGCAATCTGTACTTGTTTTTTTTCTTGACAGATGATTATTTTAAAATTGACTTTGTCGCGCGAATCAAAAGTGGCAATAACTAGCGAGATACTAGACCGTCGATATAAAATTTTTCGATGGCTAATCTACAATGCCATTGATATAATACTTTACGTTCTAGATTCCTTAGCACAAAGTGAAGTTTTAATTCGTTAAAATAAATTTTAGACTGCAGTGAGCAGTAATTTAGTGTCTTATCACTTTTTTTTAAATAATTGTTACGAGAACGCAAAGAAGCATTGTAAAATGATTATAATTGTAAAAAACTATCCTATACATTTTTTTTTTGTTGATTAATACTAGATTTTTAAAATTACTTGGTCTTCTTAGTGGTTAATATAGCGCGGGCGCCTGGGTACTGATTAAAATTATTATCTTTGCCCGAATACCCACTACGACCAATTAAATAGTCAGATTATACTTCATTCTAAACTTTATATGTAACCAGGAGTTACATACGAAAGAAATACAGCATAATCTCTGTTTCGACCAAAGTCTGTTTTATGCTCAAGCGCTTGCTGAGTCGCTATTTATGCTAAATTAACAGCTACTAATGTTTTGTTCAGTACAAACTGTAGGGCGATTGGTTTCGATTCGTGAAAGCTCCGCACTACCACTGTCCGATCACTAGTAACTGCCACAATAACTTCCATACATTTTATAGAAAAAAGTGAGTACTGCACACGACGCGGTTGAGTCGCGAGTAAGCGGCAATTAAAATGTGACCACTATTGGTCGCTTTAGGCCAAATACTCAAAACACATTTGAAATAATGAAATCTTTAAGATACTGTACTATTTAGCTAGACTGGGTCAACATGGGATTAGAAAATGTTTGAATATTTGGTAGTTACAAGCGGCCACTAGTTGCTTTTACTTCAAATTCACCGCTAGCGGTCACTAACCTGTAGTCGCAGCCACTAGTGATCGTCTTACGCGGAGGCTCTAAAGCAGTGCCATGTTGATAATTATTTTTCACTTTAAATTAGTATAGTGTATCAGATTACGCAAATGGAAGGCGAAATGCCCTATCGAGCGCTCATATTATTGCATTGGTACGGAAATACGCTTATTTTAGATAGAGAAATGCCTTAGTAGCTGTGTAAATATAGGACCGGCGGCAGGTCGGCTGTAGAAACAAAATGGCGACGACGAACTTAGCTCTTTGACGTGCCATACATAATTTGTTTTATTGTAATTATTTAGCCACCAGCTGATAATTACGTCGCCGATATTATGAGATAAACTTTACACTTTGCATTATCAACACAAAAGGCAAAATCATATGCCACCCAATCAATTCGGCGTTTACCTACAATTGTTTATTCCGCGACGCAAAGCGCTACAAGGCGTGTATTACCCGCCGATTACGCGGCCGAATTCGGCTGCGTGCTACTCTAGTCGAGACACGACTGAAATATTAGCTCAACTATAATAACTTGCTCATTTGAAACATCTGCTTCCTTTATAACTGATCTCTATACATTTTGAAATATTGAGCATATCTGTCGTCCAGATTTGGTTTCTACTTTCGGCTAAAAAAAAAAACAACTGACGAAACGATGAGAATTCGGGCTCGAGGGTAAAGGCATTAGTCTTAAATTATTACTAAAAGATGTTAAGTAATGTGCCAATGTAATACTATCGGGCGTTCACGCACATCTCGAGATGTTCTCAAACTGTGTACGCCATTTCTATAACTAAGATATTTTCACTGACACAGGCTTTTGGATGATACAAAAATTTATATAGGTAAAGTATATAGAGGTTTTATTTTCGTGATTAGATTAAATCTACTCACTTTGGTATTTTAATTTATTTATTTTAACGCGTTTAATATCAATGTATGTATATGGAGATGCAATATGCGGAACAGTTGTTGAATGCCAAATTAAATGATAGTTACGATATGTAATTACATACAGGACATGAATTTACAAGAATGTCATTCGGGCATATTCAATGCGAGAGGTCGGAAACATTCAAATGCGATCATAGTCGCGAATACGTATTTATATATTGAGTTTTAATTTAATTATATGAATGTTTCGTAGGGATTTTGTTAAGAAAAAGGATTATTTTTGTGTTATATTTTAATTATTTTACGTTTAAAAGCTTTTTTCTGTTGTAGAGAGTTCCTATTGTTTTGTTTGCTCTTTAACATTTTTAAATAATAGATCTGAGTGTGTTGGAATTTGATATATGATTTATTGAACACATTGACTCCAATGAACAAATTACGAGTGTTGTGTGTACAATATTGTCTGTACGGAGCCGAGTAAACAAATGATTTATTTGAGTCGAGGACGCGAGCCCAGCGGAGCGCCGCCCGTCCGGCCCTCAGGTAGATTCCCAGTATTATTTAAATTAGACAATCGACAACCTTTATTTGTAAATCCAGCCAAAGTAGGTGAACGCGTAATATCATGTGTAGCGCTAAATATTTAAGTCTATTTACTATGTAGTAGTTAGTTTTCGTCATTTCTTATTGTAATTTAAATATTAGTAGATTAGGGAATTTTAATGGAGTATAGTCAAATCCTGAGGGGTGAGGTGTATCGTTTTTGACGCCATGTACAAAATTGTACAAATTTATTTCAGCTGCCATAGAAGATGTGTTGTTTTATTTATTTGAACCAATTGATTTGTACGTTACTAATATTATTTAATTGTTGAATATTATACAATCTGCGATGTGGCATACCGTTTTGGGATATAGGCGATTTTTATGTATTTCGGCCTTCGCTTTGTTGCTTCCGTTAGTTAACCGGCAAATTGGCAATTGAGTTCCGTTCGAAGTAGACATTCCTTCGTTACAGCACCCGTAGCACGGCACCTACATCATTTATCTGACGCTATCAACTAACTTCATCTTGTTTTATCTGTTAATGACGGGTGAAATTAGTCTCCAGCAGCGCGATATAAAACTTATGTTAAACGACTGTGCTATGTGACTACAGGGGCTGCGCCCGCAGCATGTCATCGTTGATAAACCCAGATATAGTTTGTATCGCGCGACAGACTAGTGCCATCCCGCTTGTTATTATAACGTAGAGCGAGATAGTGATACATGATAGCGCTCGATAAACGCTGTGGCTGTGCCATGCTACGAGTGCTGATGGACGATTTTATCGATGAATTTTCTATTTTGTTAAGATTTTTTTTATCTTTGTCCGGCCATCGGCCGGCGATGGTTCTCACTTCAAGTGCCTATTTCATATAACAACATGAATCAGATACCGATTGAATCTTTTTCACTAACAACTGTAATGTTAATCTCGTGTTTTTAACTTCTTGAACTGCCTTTTCTATTCGTGAAAATTGTGAAACGTGTTGTGAAGTATGTGTATTTTGTGCAACTGACAGATGGAAACGGGTGACCAATAGTTCAACATTCTTTATTTAAACTAAGAAAAGAACTGTTATACGGCAATTTTTTGTAGCTAATTCATCCCTGTGTATGAAAATGACACGGACGGCTATATAAATTGGGCGTTTAAAAGTTCTATTATTAGTTTGAAAGGCGTAATATTAGCCCTACTCACAAAATTTAAATTTGACAAGTTTTTGATGGCATATTTAGTACGCGGCAACATAGTAACTGTGTATTGAGAGTTTACTATCGCATTAATGTAAGTTATTTGTCTGTAAGCTAGCGTCCCGTTCCCCTGTCGACACACTTCTGGTTATTGCTTTCATGTGTGTGACGTATCGGTGAGGTTTACTCTACGATACATATAGGCAGTAGCGGATTTAGGGAGGGGCTAAGGGATCAAGGCCCCTCACTCCCTCCCCCCCAAAGCATCTAAGTCCCTCCAAGAAAAAATTCCAGGAAGTCCCGAAAGGCAGAACTCGACCGTAGAACGCCGCCGTTTACTTTTTGTTGGTAAAACCTGTTCATTGGGTTCAAACTATAAGCTCCCTCCCAAACCAAAATCCTAGATCCGCCACTGCATATAGGTATATACAATATATAGGTATTGTACCCCGCTGTGACGTGTGTCTGCTGCCCAGGTGGGCCGCGTCCGCCGGTACTGTGTCCCCGTGCCCCGAACCCAGTAGTCGTTAATAGTTCGTGCAATAACTAACTGTCATTTATCAATGTCGTTTACATCAATATCATGTGTTAAATTTTGTCAGTGTGGAATTTATTTATAGATTTTAATAAAATCATAGTGTAAGATATATTCTCTTTATACTGTGTGCGTACGCGTCGGTATAGTAGATATGGCTAATTTAATACTATGTATATTCAGTTTTAACGATAAATTATTCATTATTAATCGCAATACCTGTATTGTTAGAAGCACAAATGTTTAGAAGCGCGAGAAAGGAGTCTGTTCGTTGTCTTCCTCGCTCGCTCCGCGCCGCTCGGGGCTTGTTGTGCATTCTCTGGCATACTGATGTAAAATTGAAATTCATTACGCTTAACCGTAGCGTAAATTTTTATAAATTATACTAGTCATTGGTGTCTAACGTAGATTTGTAACCTGACAGCACATTGGGATGGATCACTTCGCAACCTTGATCGGAAAGAGTATAAGCAATTCTTCAATGTAAGCTCCATGCAATCGGCTTTTTCGCCCACTGCGTGTAAACGTATGGAACAACAGATTTTTTTTCAATTCCCGTACATATAGGCCTCATGATGACTAAACCCTTAAAATGGCAATGGTAAAATAGTTACCACATTAAATTGAACATTATGCCTTTGACATAAAGTTCATAACCAACGAAAAAAATATTTCTAAGATGACCGGTTAAGGTTTAGAAACAGCTTTACGGGACCTTCTATACTCTTTCCGCTGAAGCCTGCACTCACGCTCACTTAGCTGTAAGTCTTCTGTACCACGACGAGCATATCAGCGGAGCCCTCGCCCCGCGACCATGTCTTACATTAATTGCACCACATGTGTACATCCGGTAGCCAGTTGAAAACTAGTACCGCTTTTTCCACGTCATGAGCTTACCCTGTACATTTATAAAAATTATGTATCGTAAAATGTTAGAAAACTGAATTATATTTGTTTGTAGATCTAAATGTTGTTTCCTTTATACCCCACGACAAAATCCCATCTCGTCTTCTTTTCTTATCGAGTGCTTTATGCGCGTGGAATGATTTTTCGGGATTAGTTAGGCTTCTAGAGAATTATATTTCGATGCACGTAGTATATTATTATACTTTGTATTGCACACTATAGTGAACTACGTAATAAGGTCCAAAAGTTTGCGGCCTACCCACATTATATTAATTGGAGGTGTAGACAGGGCCTGGGACCGTGAGACCCAAAGGCCACGCTTAGCGTGATGTCCGGCGTACAGATGAAAAAACGGAATTAAAAATATAGTGATTGGTTGCAAAAATAGCCATCTTTCACCCATTCCCTTGATCGGCTTTTATGATCTGCATGGGAAGAGAAGCAGCTGGTACATTCATTCTACTTTTTTATTTTCTCCACGGCAGCACAGCACGGAAGATTAAAATATCTATAAAATGTAAAAATAATCTCAAATCTCAACCTTACACATTTCGTTTAGGATATATTGCGTCGACAATTACATAACTGCGAGCAATATAGAAAAAAATAATTAAAACGAGAATATCTCGTGCAACAACTGGAAGATAATAACGATTTTTTTTCGTAAGTACGGGCGACGAAAAACAAACCATAGCGAGTTTTAACTACGTTCATTGCCATCTAGTGAAAAAAATATGTACTTTAGTACGTAACGTAACACGTAAAGGTTTATTTACTTTAGTAAATAAACCTTTACGTGATTATAGTGCGCTAATGATATAAGGAATAGATTTTTGTTCAGCAATAACAATTAAAATTTTTACAACAAACAAATCATATATCATACATAATACTTATACCAAAAATAAAAATCATGCTGCATGATTTTTATTTGGAAAGCCAGCTTTATAAGGTACCTACCAACCTTGCGTACTTAACTGACGGTGACTAGATTTCTATTTTTTATATAAATTGATGATTTTTGAAGTGAAAACTTCTTTAGCGGCGTTGTGCACTTTTTTTGTAATGGGTAAAAAATGTTAAACTCGCGTCAGGACACGTATCCTGATCGAAAATTCGTAAGACGGATGGAGAGTAGACAGCCGGCGCGGCGTAGGAGAGGAAGTATCCCCCTCTCTTTCTACAACGCGGCGAAAATGTATGCCTGCGCCTGCTGTTTCGTTTAGCTGAGAGATAAACTTTTTAATGTAATATAAATTGTCATGTTTGTGTACGATAGCGCAATAAATAAATATTGTATTCTACCACATAAATGATAGTACTTTTATACTGATAATTAAAGCAATTCGTGCAAAATTATTTCCTAACCATTCCAAAATATCAAAAATGCACAACGTTAATATTCAAGTTTTCACTTCTGCCGGCACTCCCGGAGTGCAACCAGTCTTTTTTTTTAAATATTTCATTTTATTTTATTTTAGTTGTAATCATTTTAGGGAAAATAAGGTAAATAAGATCTAACTAAAAGACAATTTCAAATTTACATTGCCTGTTTTGCCATTGAACAATTTGAATGTAATTTTTACAGAAAAACTGACAGTAAGACAGGTTTATCAGAGTCTGTTACACGGTAGGTAGTAAACTAGAATGTTTTTTGATACGAGGGGGTACGGTCCAGTGGCATCCTGATTTGAAATAAACTGTTTAAAGCTAGACTAAATAAACCTTACGGAAATCATTGAGGTGGACACCGAATAGTGTCAATTACAGTTCTAAATCTAAATATATATAACTCAAAGATGACTGACTGACTGACATAGTGATCTATCAACGCACAGCCCAACCGACAGGACGGATCGGGCTGAAATTTGGCATGCAGGTAGATGTTATGACGTAGGCATCCGCTAAGAAAGGATTTTGATCAATTCTACCCCCAAGGGGATAAAATAGGGGATGAAAGTTTGTATGAAACTTTGTCAATTTTAAACCGACCGGGCTTAGACTTTACAAGCATAAAGCTACTATGACGTAGGCATCCCCTAAGAAAGGATTTTGATAAATTCCACCCCTAAAGGGATAAAATAGGTGATGAAAGTTTGTATAAATCTTCTTAGATTTTTGACTGATTGAACTGAGATTAAAGATTGGAGCTACTATGATGAAGATGTTCGCTTAAATAGGATTTGATAAATTAAACCCCCATGGGGATAAAATAAGGGATGATGGAGGATGTAAATGTATTTGAACCTATCAGTACCTAATGGAACGAATAAATGTTGTAGGCCCTAATTTTTTACACAAGCTAAACAAAAGTAAAGCCGCAAAAACTATATTTCTTAACGCGAGCGAAGCCGCGGGCAAAAGCTAGTGAAACTATAAAATAGTACATCAATCGTTCTCTTTATTAGACACACTTTAAGAGCTAAGATATTAAAATAAGGTATTAGATCTCATTATATCGGTTCTGGCTCTCTGCTGTAGACCAGCATTATCTTCTCCATTATCTCCCAATTCTTCTCCTTCTGCAAGTCTTTGGTGAATACCTGAAAAATAAGATTAAAATTGAATTCTCTTTCTTCTAACCTCTTTTAAACCTATGATAGACACAAGCAATGAGTGGCTAATTGACTTCAAAAGCTCACAAGCTTTTTCACAAATTCCCTTGATCAGCTCTCGTATCACAGTAATAAAAGTAGCTTACACATTTTATATCAATTTGAGAATTAAAAATATCTTGATGGGTTGTTAGCCATCTTTCACCCATTCCCTTGATCGGCTTTTATGATCTGCATGGGAAGAGAAGCAGCTGGTACATTCATTCTACATTTTTTATTTTCTCCCAGACCAGTACGGAAGATTAGATATCTGTAAAATTTATAAATAATTTCAATTCGGTCAATTCTCAACCTTACACATTTCATTTAGGATATATTGCATCGACAATTAACTGCGAGCAATATAGAAAAAATAATTAAAACGAGAAGGACTAAGCTATCTCGTGCAACAACTGGAAGAAAATAACGATTTTTTTTCTTAAGTACGGGCGACGAAAAACAAACCATAATTAAAGAGGTCTGACATTCTAAATAAACTAAGTTCAGTACTACATGCCTTGGAACTTGGTAAGTAAGTACCTATTTAAATGTTAAGTTCTGCTCCACCTATTGCTTGACTAGGCTAGTAAAGGCAGTGTCTCTATGGTGTAAAAAAGAGCATAAATTATTTTGGGCAGCCCTTGTAGTTATAGAAATGACTCACCGAGTACCAGGCTGCGTCATCGTCCAGTGTCGACGCAAGAGGAACAGACACTCCCAAAACATGTAGTGCTAAAGTCAAGCATGCCACTGCCACATGAGGTGCTCTGTAATCCAGAATGGCAGGGGAATGATGGAAATCTTGCAGGAAGGCCATAGCAGTGCGAGCAATGGGCGCCGATCGCCACTGGGACGCTGGAAACCATTCTTGAAGCGATCGTAAATAGTGCAGCAGGTATCGATGATGAGAAGGAGTAGTCAAGTTAAAACCCAGTAAGCGTAGCACTAGAAGCTCGGCTTGAGCCACTGCACCGCGCCAGAGCCAGTATTCCTCTCCCAATTCCAAGGGACCAGCGCCGCGATTTATAGAATTGTAGGCGACATTCACAGCGTCCCGCAATTTGATGGGCTCATCTCGCGATTTCCCCGCCGCACATAGACAAGCTGTGCAGATCACGTAACAGTCGTAGTCATTTTTTTCAGCGTCTTTGAAGAATCTGTGGTAAAATATTGCTGCAGTAGCAATAGTTGCCGGCTGCAGTCCTAGTTTTACTCCACATTCGAATACAAAGTTTGTGGCTAAACTGTGGCCGGGGGCACTTCTATAATCAGGCAAACGCCTTTCGCGTCTATTATTCTGCAGTGCTATCACATCAATAACGTCTTTCATTGTAGGAATTTAGTATTTTATCCACAAAATTCCAAATTCCAAAATTCAGTCACTAGGTATCACAAACAACAATCAACAAAAATCAAATAAATGTCAAAAAGTTAGGTTAACCATGGTTATCCAAAGAGAAACCGTTTGTAAATCTTTTTAAAGGGACCTATTCACACACCTGCGCGGCGGACGGCAAGAGGTATTTGGCAATTTCGCCCAAAAGCTGTTCACCTCATTCGCAAAATTACAATTTTTAGCTTTTTTGGCATGTGTATTAAAACGATTAGAATTATTCTTATTTAGGTCTTATAAACAAAATACAACGGTTTCACCAATTACAGTATATAGAAAGAACTTATAGCTAAATGTAATTAAGGTGACGTGGGTTAGGATATATTGCATCGACAATTAACTGCGAGCATCTATCCGTTTTGGCTACAGAAAAAATTATAAATATAATACAAATAAAATAAATAAATAAAACACTGCGAAATATCGTCGAGCACGGCTCCGACCTTTCCTTCGCTCTATTTTTTGAGGAATAAACTGTAGTAGTTTAATAACAGTGATTTTTCAAAAACTCGCACAGTATTGCAAATTGTGAACCCATGTCGCCTTAAAATATTTTAGTATTGGTGGTTGGTACGACGGGTGTCATTAATTACTAATAATGTACAGTAAAAACTTATTATAATATACAAGTTAACTCACTTTCGTCATTCTCGCAATATATTAATAGGTTCCTTACAACCATATTCGCTCCATCAACAAACACATCACACTCAAGTTGCTGATTCAGGATCCGTAAGCATGCGACATAGAGGAGATTGCTCATGTGATACCGTGCGTGTGACTGGCGACGGGGCGAACAGTTTTCGCGGCTGACACGAGCGTTGCAACAAACGTCTATTTGGTACATTTTAAGCTTTACACAGCTCAAAATAAGGGTCAGTTCAGACAGAGAGGAAAAATACTCGCGAAATTTACTAGTTCCATTAAAGGCTAAATTACAACCGTATTTATAGTACCTACTCTTACTTCAGTTTTTTTACTTACCACGAGAAAGCGAAACTTTATATCAGTTGTCGTGCTCCCAGCGCGAGGAATTGTGAATATCCATAGTTTTTGGTCGGATAAATCCGTCGCTCGCGAAATAGGCACGAAAATGTTTGTCGGACTCGGATTAATCCGAAGTTCGCGGTTAAAGGGTTAAAAAAATTGCTTTCGTTGTTTAATTTCAATTCTGTAGATTTATTGGCTGTTGGTTGACATACACCTGTGGGACCTCGACCTGTCCCGGCGCTCTAGGCGAGTTTTCACATAGAAGATAGTAGAAGTAGAGAATAGAGACTCGATAACGATGGATTATATTAAATTTATTATCTGATATTGACAACTGTTTTAAAAGAATAATATTTAATTTATTAAGGTACAGCAGATAGGATCAAGCAAGTGATCAGCGTAAGAGATGATGGTGATATAAGTCAAAAGGGATTTAGGGATCAGTAAATAATTTGAAAATGGAATGAAAGGAAATTTGAAATTTATTTATTGTAAAAACTAAATACAACGGTTTTCACCAATTACAGTAGGTATATAGAAAGAACTTATGGCTAAATGTAATTAAAATATTTTAGTATTGGTACATGGTTGGTACGACGGGTGTCATTACTAATAATGTACAGTAAAAACTTATATACAAGTTGACTCACTTTCGTCATTCTCGCAATATATTAATAGGTTCCTTACAACCATATTCGCTCCATCAACAAACACATCACACTCAAGTTGCTGATTCAGGATCCGTAAGCATGCGACATAGAGGAGATTGCTCATGTGATACCGTGCGTGTGACCGGCAGCGGGGCGAACAGTTTTCGCGGCTGACACGAGCGTTGCACCAAACGTCTATTTGGTACATTTAGGCGACAAAGTTGATTATGAAGCTCGGGGACGTCGATAAAATTACGTAAAATTTTCAAACAAATTACCAATTGAAATGAAATGAAGAATGGATAAACAGGCAAGTGCGAGTCGGACTTGTACATGAAGGGTTCCGTACAACCGTACAATGTTTTAAAACGCCGAAAAAAACACGTTTGTATGACGACCCCCTTTCATTTTTAACTTTTTTTTTATTTTTAGTATTTGTTGTTATAGCCGCCATAGTAATACATAATCGGTGAAAATTTCAAGTGTCTAGCTATTACGGTTCAAGAGATAGAGCCCTGTGGCAGACGGACAGACAGCGGAGTCTCAGCAATAGGGTTCCGTTTGCACCCTTCGGGTACGGAACCCTAAAAACGGACAGGATGAGATGAAAAAGGAGGTTGGAACAGGATGCATGCAGCATCGTTACACACCTAGCTAAAGATAATTAATATTAATGACTGCCTTTTCAGGATATAAAACCTTCAGTTTCGCCCGGCCCAATATTTCGTAGATATTATTTTTATTTGACGATCCTAGACTCAAAGTCTGTGTCACGATTTACGATAGAAGTATCGACACTCCCGGGTTTTCGAGACTGAGACCCCGAGAGGAAAGTTTATTACAATCATTGACATAATGAAAAGACCGAAAAGCGCATTCCAGACACACTATGGATGTTTTTTGTTTGGGCTTGAACAAATACTCTTTATACCTACTGTCTTCTGTGCTTGAACTTATAGGGAGGTAGGATTGTTGTATTGTACCTATAGGGGCTTGCATTTGTTTTGACAAGTAGGTACTTAGTAGTCCAGAGAGTGATATTAAAGCTAGAAAGTACTTGCAATAAAAATGTATTTAACTTATTTGAAAAAGACTTATTAATGAATGGATACTTGAATAAATAATACATTTACTCTGGTATTTACAGTTGTTTTGAAGTTCACGATCAAGGCTGATCGATATTCTACTTAGTTTTCTTTCGGGGCAGGCAACAAGGGAAAGTAAAATAAAACCAACGTATTATTTGAACATAAAAATTAGAATATAATCATTTTCAGTAATTATTTAAAATTATACACTTAAAGTACATTTATAGTAAATTCAATAAAAAATACCAGTGCAGACGAGATACAAAAAGAGAAAATATTGTTTAAATCGTTGGTTAAATACATCGCTTTCAGTAAATGCTTTAAAAAACATAAGTCGGAACGTAAAGAAACAAAAGTCGAAATGTCACTCGATATAGAAAAATAAAGATAAGATTGAATCACATTCAAAAATTACCCACTAGTGACTAAAAATTTTACTTTCTTAAACATTTGTTCAATAGTCGGGACCGCTCGGCGCGCCATGGCCGGCCGCCGGGCCGTGCCCTCCGTAGGTCCACCCTCCGGGCGCGGCCCGCGCCGGCCGCGCACCGGGCGATCCCTCGCACGCGCTAGAAATAAATGTTTACATGTCATCAATTCTAAATAAGATATTTCAACATTGTACTCTGCTCAGTACCATACGACTACCGGCGCCGGGCCGCGCTGCCGGCGCAGCGAGCGCCGCGCCTCGCCCTCACCCGAATCTCAGACATAATTTAGTTATCAAAGAACATACAGTATAAATAGTGAGGTTAGTATTAACTTTGGCAAATATGAATGAAGCATGGTGATATTGTTTTAAAAAATAATTCAATCACACATCTTACTCGTGTAACCGATCTAATCATCCTATTACGATGTACCACTCGAAGTTAGCTGAGGATAGAAGCGTACAGCTCTGATAAATGATTACTTAACGTAGCAGAATATGATGTCACCATACAGGACTATCCCCAGAGTTTTGCTCTATTACATTCTTTAACTTTACAATAAATGTACTTCTTAGGTCCAATCATTTGATTTCTACTGGTCAGATTATATATGCTTTAGATTGATAGTACACTCACACTTCGGAGATCACACTAAAATGTGAAAAGGTTTTTAAAACTGTTCTGCAATGGAGCATCCATTCAAGCAAACTTCTTTGTGATGATTACAAATTTTATAACAAATACATAAATGGGAGATACTCTTTCCTAAGCGCTCCTTATCAATGGAACTCCATCGCAGTCAGCTAGAGCAGCCCGATCTCCAGGGAAATATAGTCCCTATAATTCCTTAAAGTTCAAATCAACAACATTGTGACAAATATTCAGCTTTACCATACAACTGAACGTCGCTCAATTCGCTAATTATTAGGATGTTTCGGGCAGTCCTCGAATCACGCCACATCATATACAATAACTACTACATCCCTTAAAAAACTCTGTAATAACCTCCCGTCGTGGATCTAATAAAGCGCGAGAACATTTTGAGCCGCAACAATTCAGTCTTCAAATGAGAAGCCTACGCACACAGGCGACGGAACGCTCGGCCGAAGGTCCTTTGAGCTTGGGAGACGAGTTGCGGGAGCCGTACGGTCGGCGGGCGCGCCGCCGCCGTACGGGAACCATTTGTGCGTTCGTTTTGTGTACAAACGAGTTGTGTGGGCGGTTCGATCACTGTCTCAAATCTTATAAACTAAATGTGATTCGAGCGAATAAACAATGCGGCAGTGTACAAAATTTACATCACATTCACTCGAAGCATACACGATAATGTTCAGCGGCGGAGGACACATCGAAATGCGAAACGTTTTAAAAGTTTAACCCCATTTGTAAGCGCGGAACAGCACTTTGAAGATATCGCCTACACATGTAAGCGCAAGTATCAATCAGTCACGAGATATAAATTTGCTGATTTCAGGGCATCATGATGGTGTCATAATACAGAATAATCTATGAACTCTACTGTTGGCAGAAATCACGTTTCACCGAAACTAAAGTCTTGATAGTAGTTTAGACGAAACTTTCTGCGATCTTAAAATTATTGTGTATTACGATATGACATCCGAATGATACACCAAACCTTCGATCATATATTCTATGATCGAGGCACCAAACTATAAAACACTGGTTTTGGGTGATATTAAATACTAATTAGGTGCCGACTCAGTGCTGTTAGATGGGGTTTAACTTATACTACGACATCTGCTCGTCGACACGTAAATGCGGGCGGGAAGGAGCAAAGCGGCCTTTCTTAAAAATCTTCGCACTATTTTACACTCGAATTATGTCAAAATGCATCCAGTCATATTCGAGAAAATACTACTACTTCGCACGTCCTGTTAATAAGTCCGCTCGAAAGCGATGGCACACTAGCCCATGGCCGCCTGCGATCCCTTCTCGAAAGGGCAAACCCATCATACGGATGCGGCCTTAATAGCGAAGACATTTTGACTCACATCAACCATTCACTCTTTAAAAACTTTAATGTAGTGTGAAGCTTACTTAAATGTAGGATTTGGGTCGAATGTAGAACTGCTCTAATATTATTTTTATTAGTTTTACGTACACATATTGTTACATAACAGTAAAAAACCTACCTAGCAACAAGCGAGCTGCGTCGCTCGGCCGCGGGCCACCCGCAGCGTGCGACGAGGACGTCACGAGTCCGTCACGCGTTGCGTGCTCGGAGACGTGACATACTCCCGCGCTCCCCTTAACAAATACGATGGTGAATCAATGTAATCTTTGGTTTGGCGACCAGCGTTCGCGACTGGCTGACGAATGGCCCGCTCGCTTTCAGTGTAGGCGTTACATCTTCATTTAAACACTTTTTACATACTCATAAACGTAAAATGAAAATAAATCACCTATCTATGACAATAGTAAAGGTTACTGTCTAATTGCATTATTAATTAATGTTTATTGATACAGTTACTGTCCTAATGCTTAAAAGTAAGATTTTATTTTATTATTAATAATAAATTATGTTATATAGTATATATATGTATAGTGTTGATTACGCCAATTCGCGAGTGTACACAAAGTTTATATACTCACATATCTTACACGCGATGCGAACAGAACGCGCCCGGCGCCGAAGCGAGGTCGCCTCTGCCTCGTGCGGCCTCTAGTGTCGAGGTGAGCTCGCAGCGCCGAGCTAGCTATATGATGACCACACATCACCTACATTACAGACTCCTTATCATTACAGCTCCAAACCCCGTTCACAAAATAATGATTAACATGATGACCATAAATATTGGTTACTCACTTAAATATAAAATTAAACATGACAGTTTACATATACCACCTTTAATACAAGTATGCTAGATAAAATAAATACCTAACATGATTTTATAATTGAATACAAGAATAGATCTTAAATGGCTACCTTAAGGTTAACTGTAAAGTGATATAGAAAAAATATGAACACAAAAAATATTTAAGATTGTATATGGCATAACGAATCAATGCTTACAGGAGTAAATAATTTGTGCGATATGGTTAAAATGCTTAAACTAAAATAGTGATTTTACTCCAATGATGATAGCGCTTAGATTAAATAATTCAAGGTAAAATAAATGCTATCTTAATGCGAACGGTTACAGTTGTGCTTTTAAAAGTTTATAAAAATAATTTCTCATCGTAAGCGATATAATACTTAATAATGGAATGACGTTTTGTATCAGTTTAAGTAGGCCTGTGATATCATGCGTCTCTACCGTGTTTTCAGTGCTAAATATTGGTTCCTTCTGTGTTTGGTCCGTAAGAGAGTGAGTATATAAGCAGCTGTTGGGCATCATGACGTAATACAGAATCATTTATGACTGATGTAATTGTGAGAAATCACGTTTTAAAGAAAAATACTACTGTTTCGGTGAAACGTAAGTTCAGCGAACTTTTCTATCGGTAAAAAGTGATTCGGTGTTACGATACGAAGCCCGGCTGTTGCGCTCCGACCGCCCGCCGGCCGCCACTAGCGCGAACGCCAACGAAACGCTATTCCAATGCCTAGCACCAAAATTTAGAATTGAACACGAATCGAGGTCGCGGCGAAACGACTCGTCGCCGAAGTGAAACGGTTTATATTACAGGGGAAACGAAACGCTAAGGAGTAGTTCGGAGCTAGTCGTGCGCCGCCGGTCGGAGCCATGGTGATGCTCCGAGCATCGTGTGGCTGAAGCTTATTGTAAATATAATGCGAGCGACGCGCGCCACCCATAAAGCCAGGGTCTAATGAGTTCGCGAAACTAGAGCTTTCCACTGGAATGGATTTGACTTCTCTTGATTCTTAACAATTTTAAGGGCAAGGGTAACTATGATAATAAACATTTTTTCCAAAAGAATAGTACAGTAGGAAACCGCAGAACAATGTTGTTGATGTGAATGCAAAAGTTGTTAAACATCACGGACCGTAGTAGCCCATAAAATTTGTCAAGAGATTTACCAATCCGCAATTTAATTAGCATTTATTGAATGTTACTTGAAGTATAATTAAAACCTAGCATTTCCTTTTAAGAACATTTATAGTTAACGTTAGTATCATAAAATACAGAATTATTAAGCCTAATAAAATTATTCGCAGAAATTACGTTTCACCGACATAACAATGTTTCGGTTGAACGTGGCGAAACGTTATTTCTGCGAACACGTATTGGTCATAAATGTTTATATATTATTTTAGTTAGGAGAGTAATAGAGCCGCGAACTCAACGGATCTGGCTTCAGTGTCACTGATATGCACAGAGGGGTTAAGTCGGTGTCAACGTCAGAGGTAAAGCGCTGCAGGGTTAGCGCGCGTGCACGCGACCTGCGCTGTAGCGAGCGGAGGGTTAACACCACGCGATCCGCGAACAGTTGGGGTTTTCCACTTTTGAATAACATTTTTTTTTGTGGCCAGTATTTGACATGGCTCAGGCCGTAAAGTGGTTATTATCCTCCATTCAAAAGTTATTTCCCTTGACAATCTGGAATCGGACTCTAATAATCTAATACAATAGTAATAGACGTCATAATGTTTTATTACATTCCATAGCTCGTAAATTTTCTTGTACTCGAGAAATAGACCAATATTAGTGGTCTAGCACAAAATAAGCACACGTTTTTATTTTACAACGCGGAGTTCTGAGACTAAGCGTTAAAGTCGATTTCAGACTGTAGATGAATTTGAGAATGTCAGTAAAATAAATTTGAACAAAGAAAACGATTTGGTCCAACTAAGCACGACAAACGTAAAGCTTATATCGCGTAACACGAGCACACATATTTGAGAGCCAGGCTCTTGCCACTGTTATCATGTGGAAAAAAAAGCACTGAATCTCAATTCGGCACAGAAGTCTTACAAAAAATTGTCTATGGTTAACTATTTTTTGGTAGTACCTGGATCTTATTTGAATCATAACATACAAGATTGCATGGACATGAATATGTCAAGACGTCGAACAAAAACAGTTGACTGACTTCAATATTCATTAAACATTTTCACAACATTCTCGCAAGACAATTTTACTTTTTGTTCTTTGCTTACGTCTTACATCACAAATACGCGTAAATATCGATCGCTACGCTCTCAGTCTGCCTAGCTCAATCCATCCAAATCGTGCATAGGCGTTCCTAAGCCAGTTTTTTGGAGGGGGCGTCAGTTTATATTTAAAAGAAAACACTAGGATAATATGGTTGACATGACAGCTCAGCTCACTGACAGTGACAGACATTACACGGTTGAAATGTTGCCATTACAGGAAAATCATACACAGCGGCTTTTTTAATTAATGCAACTAGATCTAACTAGTAAAAATGATCACCAAGTGTCTTTACTTAGGGGAACCCCTAGATCCTCCCCCTCGGTACGCCTATGAAATCGTGTGTACATACATTCGGCCTTGAACAGCAACTGTTCCGTCGCGTGGCCCCGGGGCCCGGTCCCGCGCGCGGGTCTAGTAGAGTCCGCAGCCGCGCAGGTTGTTGGCGATGATGACGTCAGTAACGGCGTCGAACACGAACTGGATGTTGTTGGTGTCGGTGGCGCACGTCATGTGGCAGTAGATCTCCTTGGTGGTGGATTTGTTCTTCGCTTCGAACTGGGCTTGGATGTATGCGGCCGCTTCGCCATATTCTTGCGCACCTGCATCACATACAGAATAATCCTGTTCAGTGTCGGCCTGGCCATAGAGTCGAGGTGGCATTTTCCGGGGGGGACCCAGTCTGCGCGGGCCCCTATTGGCGGGATGATAATTGACATTATGTCCTTGGGGAAGACAAAGTCGGAAAGTGTACCCCATACTCCGAAGTAGCACAGCTCCTTAGCTGTGCTACTTCGTTTCCAGCTCTATAGCTGTACTATTTGGTGTTACCGGTTGCATAAGGATGCAACACCACTGGGACATGAAGGTGAGTGAGAGAGAGTGGTAATGATAAAGACAGACATTATTGCACACGTGGTTGCGACTAGTGACCTAGTAAGAACCCCTACGCCTTTTTCTTTCTTTAGTCTGATGTTGTGTCCCATTGCTGGGACTCTGCTGCACCCCTTGTCATTCTCCACTCACTCACACTCTCTTTTAAGAAGTAGAATAATTACCCGTGTATTCCGGAAAACAGATGGTGAGCGGGGATTTGCGGATCTTCTCCTCAAAGAGATCCTTCTTATTGAGGAACAGGATGATGCTGGTGTCGGTGAACCATTTGTTGTTGCAGATTGAGTCGAATAGCTTCAAACTTTCCTGCATGCGGTTCTGGAAACGAGGGGAGAATGGAATTAGAAGCGTTATATATTTGGTACCACATCTCTGAACAATATTGTCACACAACCGTAGGTGCAACGTTCGTTCACACGCGTCCGTGTGTGAGTTGTGTTTTTTTAAAACAACGTGTGTGAGTAAAACGTAGGGCAACCTGTCTGTCATTATTGTACGGCTTTGTCAAGCGATGTCATATTCATAGAGATACACCTTATTTGATGACTACCCCTTGGATTTGTCATTACCCATTTCATCACTACCAACTCATAAAAAAATCAGAACTACCTCATTTGATGTAAGGCACACTTCTTGTTTGGTACGATTTCCATGTACTACGAGGCCGAGTGCGAAAATAAAATAATATCGTCGGCAAAAAGCAGATTCGTCAATCTTGTTTCGCTGACGATGATACTCTTTTGGTCCCAGGCTGATGCAAGTTTTCTAAAAACTTCCTCTAGAGCACATGTAAACAATTTTGGCCGTGTGGTTCCGGGTTAGAATAGGACCACTCCACCTCTTCCTATGGATGTCGTAAGAGGCGACTAACGGACTAAACACTAACATCTCGTGCTATGATTGCATTCCCAAGGAGGGTTAACGTCGAGGGGCGGCCGGTTATAAAACTTTTCGCACAAATACATTCTCAAAGAGGGTTGACGTCTGGCAGGCGACCGTAAAACTATAGCCAAATCATTTAAACTGTTCCGGCTATTTCTTTTCAATTTCGCAAGGTCTTTGGCATCTTAGGGTAACCATTGACATGCATGTTATATTTGGAGAAGAAAAAGCGGGAAAGCGCACCCCGGGCTCCGAAGTAGCATAGCTAAGGATGCAACTGGGTACGCGCTTAGACGAAGAAGAAGACACCTTATTTGATGACTCTCCATTCCTCAGTGACCGCGGAGGACACTGAGGAATGTAATCTCGCGGTAGGGGATGAGCTGCCGTTCTGTACGTAATTTATTATTTCCAAAAGAAGGATGTTGTAGTCACTGGCAGTGACGTGCAGTAAGTTTTTTTTTACAAGGTAGGCACTAACCTTAACTTACCTAAAATACGAAAACGACTCCATATCAAACAAAATACATTTCTCGCTAGTATTCGACGTATAATAGGGTAGGATAGGCAAATTCTGTGTCTGTATGAAATGCACGCTATTGGTAACTGACACCAAATTTTATTAAGAAGTTTGTAAGTAATGTTCATTAATGAACATGTTAACTACATTAAACCCGTCAATCAGAACAATTATCAATACATACATACTATCACGCCTGTTTCCCACAGGGGTAGGCAGAGACTATGGACCTCCACTTATAAGGCATATCAGATAAGGCACGTCTTGCTGTTCATAAATGAGTACTAATACCTACTTTAATGTACGGTAGTGAGAGTTGGGTATGGCAGAGAAAGCATGAAAGCAGAATAAATGCAGTTGAAATGCGAGCGTTGAGGAGTATGTGTGGTGTTACCTTGAAAGACCGAATAAGAAATGATGTTATAAGGGATCGGTGTGGAGTGAAAGAGGACATAGTGACAAAAGTAGAACAAGGGATGTTAAGATGGTTTGGGCATTTAGAAAGGATGGATGAAAATAGATTAACAAAAAATATTTATAAGGTAAGTGTGAAAGAAAGAGCGGGACAGGGTCGACCTCGGCGAACGTTCTGCGATCATATTGCAGACGTTTTGAAAAAGGGAGAGGTAAGAAGTACACGTAACCGAAGGGCATGTATGAAGAGGTTGGTGAGTGTAGATGAAGCGAAAGAGGTCTGTCAAGATCGTAGCAAGTGGAGGTCCATATTTAGTTCTTGATTCAATTATTCATCATCTAATTAAGTAATTGATGGAACATTCGTTTGTAATCGGAAATGCGATGATTGCCGAGGGACGTTAAGAAAATAGAAGCACTGTAAGTGTGTTTTATACATCATTCACGTGGTTAAATTACTCATACCATGTGACAGTCATCGCTAGAGAATAATGATAATAAATTAATAGTAAAAACAACACTTAGGAAGAAAATAAAGAACATATCCGTCAACATTTACTAAAAAGCTGGTTTGCGGAAAAATACTGTGACATTATGAATCAGCTCCCAATGTCACCTGTACACTTGTGGGATACATGTATGTAAAATGGTCTTGATTTATATTCGTGGCAGATCGGTATTCATCGGGATTTCAAATTCAATATGTCAATGTTAATACCCTGATCTGAGGAAAATGGACAACAAGCCACAACAACTGGTTCTAAATATCCAAGTTTAGTTGCTCAATAAATGAGGCAACAGAATTCGAATCAGACAGAAGTTCTGTCTGGAAATACCGTTACTTACCGGTACTTATAATTTGAATTTGGTATTGGGAACAAGCCCTGTTCGTTACCATGCATAACGATACCTCTGTTATTATCGGTACCAATCTAATTACCGGTTCTATCGGTACTTGATTTTTACCGTTATTCCTACCCCTGCACATAACCGAGACATTTTTTTACTGTGGAATCAGAACATTGAAAAGACAGGTCCAAAAACATTAACATTATCGTCTATACTCTATGGTTTCAAAAACCGTATCAGGATTGATCAATTATCGTCTATACTCTATGGTTTCAAAAACCGTATCAGGATTGATCATTCATCGTCATCATTCGCAGCCTTGAACCCCCATAGGATATAGGTCTCTCTCAATGAATGCCATTTACCACGGTCCTGAGATGCTTGGTTGAGAGCAGCTCAGAAGCCATGGTAAATGGCGTATGATCCGCGATCTTTCTGATGTCGTCGACCCATCTTACTACCGAACGACCTACGCTACGTTTACCTTTAAGTCTGGTTTTATAGTGCCGCTTTCGCACGCACGGTTGGTCAGCGCCCCGGACTTTGAGTGTCTTGGATCGTTACATAGTATACCCCAGGTTTTTTTGTATGGTTTTCGGACCGCGCTTACCAGTCGCGCGGACGGTAAGCGTCACTGTAAAACCAGCCTAACGATCCAACACTGTTAATATTCTGCTCCACCGGTCATCACCACGTCTTTTTAGGAGCCCTGCCCAACTTTATTTGAGTTCCATTACACATCATGAACTCGATCTTGAAGCTTGAGCTTAGCATGGGAAATGGCGCTCTATGAAACTGTTATTCTGTACACAGCCTCTTCGGTATTCTTAATCGGTATCAGGATTTATATTCTGCCTATATGTCACATGTCTCTGTCGAGACGGACTGAACTCGTCCGGGGCGTCCGCTTGACGTACTCCTAGTTTCACATACGAGATGGCGCTGACATTTCCTATGACGAACTATTTCCGTGTCTTCAATATTATCTCAGGAGTTCTTGTACGAGTATAGTGGCGTAGAGGTCAGCTGTAAGAAGGGTCGCGTCGCGATTTCACAGGATGGGATGTACAATCAAAAAATAAGAGGTATATTACCGTTGTCTCGTCCTCGTGTAGCACCTGGTCGTACTCGGACATGGCCACGCAGAATATGATCGCGGTCACGTCCTCGAAGCAGTGGATCCATTTCTTTCTCTCCGATCTCTGACCACCTACGTCGAACAATCTGGAAATGTTAACGATTTCATTGAATACTTTATTTCAGAGTACGATATTTTCTTCCATACTGGTCTAGGAGAAAAAAAAACCGAAGAATGAAACCGTAGCTGCATTTCTTCTAGCGCAGATTGGCAAAAAGGAACTGGGAGAAATTCTATCATGGATTGGGATAATGTTGGTACGCTATACGGCTAGAAACCCATCACTATTTTGATTCCTTTACTTTTTATGTAATATGTCTATCTAGTCCGTACTATGGCAATGTGCAAGGACGAGGTCTAGGCACAGAAGATTATTATTCGCTGACCTAGAGGCCCTGGGGGCCAAGCACAAACTTATTGATGTGTAAAAGTGCCTGCAAAGGCATATTTAAAATTTAGAATTTTTGAATTTTCAATGGAGATAGTGGAAGGAAAAGGCGTTTGCCTTGTGATCCGGAGGTTGTGGGTTCAAATCCCACTGGGAAGCATACTTTGTGAAAAGTTGTTTCCAGTCTGGTTAGGATATTGCAGGCTTGAATCACCTGATTATCCGAAAAGAAAGATGATTCCGTGCTTCGGAAGGCACGTAATGCTGTTGGTCCCGAACGCCATCTAGCGTTTGTGCCTATCCCTAGGATTGGTTCTGGTACCCTTTGGGTTGCGGAGGTCAGACGGCAGTCGCTCTGTGTAAAAAGCAGTAATCTCGTCAAATCACCTAGGTAAGGTAGCGGACCCCGGGCTCTGAAGCGTAACCGCTGACGATGCAACCGGGAATACGCTCGGTGTGATCTCCGGATCACAAGGCAAACGCCTTGACCACTAGACTAGACATGGGTAATCTCGACTCCGAGGAATGTTTCAGCTCACTGAATCTTACTCCGCATCCGGTACCGTACCGACTCAACTTAATGATTCCTACTCCCTTATCGGCTCCAGCTCCGAGGTCCGCTAAGTTTCGCTATTGAATCTACAGAATACAGACGTCCTTTCTGGTACTGGTTTCAATACAGAATAATTTTGACTCCTGACTTCCGATTCCTCCCGAGAAGCGGTGGAACCGAAACGCGGCTCGCGACCCGATAGGCGCCGCCGGTTCCTGGCGGGACCATGATCGGTGCGGACTCAATAACTCGCGGGAGCCGATAACGATTACCGGGTATCGGCTCCTGTTGATGAATCGGCTCATTCAAATATTCGAATTCGGAGTTACCCATGTCTACACTGGACCACGGAGGCAGTCGTACGTCAGTAACGGTATTAGCGGAAAAACAGATGTACATTAAAGTACCGCCGCCTACTTGAATGTACTTTTGATGGGGTAATTTTTTGAGCTTAAAAGGGCGCCTGTGTCTGATAATCTAAATTTTGTTCCCGCTTCCACACACACAAACACAAGCGAGACAGCGAGCCATGCCCTCGGAGGAAAGAAACGCGACGACTGGTCAATGAGGCTGGTTTCGCGTTTCTGGTTTTCGAGGTTTTTTTTCGTTTTACAAGGAATAAAATAAGACATAATATGATGACTGCCTTATGTTTTAATACAATTATAATCCAAAGTTACAAGGGCTAATTGTATTTCTTGAATACTAGCCGTTTTAGTATAATTCGGAGGTGATTTGGAGGCAAGTTCGCTTTTTTTTTCTATAGAGAAAATTTTAAGCAATCGTGTTTTTGAAACATATAATGACTAGAGTTAGTCCTGAACTTTACTGTGTTATTATTTTAAAGTGAGTATTTCGTTAATATTAATAATATTTTAGATCGCTGTAAGTACTATCAGGGTAATACGCGCTCTTAATTATGCTTTCATAGTATTTTAGTTAGCTGATTGACATGCATATTTAGTGAAGAAAGTCAGAAAACGCTCTCCCGGCGCCGGCGCTGAAGCGACATAGCATGTAAACGGGTTAAGATGAGAAGAAAAAGGTACATTCATACGACACGCGACACTACATACGGCTCAGCGTCGAGGCATGGCATTTGCATTGTGTTAAGTAAAACTGTATTGTCTGTGGTATTGTATATTAAACAAAGTTCATTATTCGCATAGTAGAAAGGGAATGCTGCTCTCCGTGCTTCGTCGTGCGAGTGAATCCTTAAGCGAGATGAAATAAAAACAAATGAGTATTCTGTCTCATTTGCGGACTTAATTCCCTTGAATGAATTTTTCGCCAAACAGTCGGAGAATTCGCTGATAAATATACCTACAATAATTTGGTTAATTAATATATAAATAATGAATTCTCTTGTAATGTATCGTATTAATTTAGTAAAAGTCAATGTAGGAGCTCGATAATTTAGCGCACCACTGCTATACATACTTTGCTCAGTGGCCGATTTTAGGAGGGGGGGTTGGCGCAGCAAAGTCAACAATTTCTGTTTGCTTTGGACAATGGCGCGACGTATCTTACTTTAGGGGGCGGCACAGTCCATCATGTAAGAACAAGGGGGGCCCGCATATTGTGGTCTGGCGGCAAAGTCAATCAATAACTCCAGTGGACACAGGTTGGGGGCGGCAAAGTATGAATAGTCTACCGGACAGCCTACTATAAGGTAGAACACTCTAGTCCCGACATCAAAGGTCTCAGAATTTATGAAAATGTAAAGATACTTACTTGAAATTAAGGTTTTTGAAGGAGAAGTGCACTTCGACTATACCGGTGGTTTTGACTCTTGTTCTTAAAATATCTTGTTCGGTGGGCTGGTAATCCCTGGCCCCTAACCGGTCCAGGTCATCGAGGAAACTGAAAAGAGGGAAAACATATTGTTAACAAACTGTTTGGATTTGTTGATAGGCTTTTTGTGATGTTGGTAAATCGCTACACTAGATTAAGTAAACAGAAATAGACCTGTTGAAAACGACGGTATATATAGTTTTTAACCGACTTCAATTACTAAACGTAAAGAACATGGCAAAACGAGAAAAAAAAGGGGCCTCCGTTTTTCATGAAAGGCAACACGCTACGTTCGTTTGTTCTATGGAGACAACAGTTGTTTTCGTAAACAACTTTAGTTCTATTTATTTTATATAACTGTTTAAATAAATTGTATTTGCATAGGCATAAAGTTCAAGCTGATCCGTTATTTGTATATAAAAAACGCAAAAAGGGGAGTTTTATATTATATTATCATTTGACGTAACGTGTGTATACTCGTATTCCGTGCAGGTTAAATGTGTACAAGCTTGTATATTTGATCGACAAATTTGACGTTCTATAACACTGGTCAACAAGATTTTGCCACAAGCATACTTGCAGCGGTTTCTAATAGAATTTAGTACACATGAATCTTGTTATAAAAAATGTGTAGGACGTTTAAGTTTTCAAATATATCACGTCAAAAATATATAATTTTTTTTTTGTTAATTTTAAAATTATACCATTAATTCAATTAGCTCCTTTTTAATTTTCAAATACCAGTTTAACACTTTGCAAACCCTACTTTTTACATCATTTCTAAATTATTTAATAAAATGGACTTATTAAAGATTTTGTGCGAGTCGGTATAACGGTATACAATACGCGCGGTATAAATTAAATTTTGTATAACTCCTTAAATAAAAATGGTATAATGGTAAACCAAATTTTGTTTTGATTTCGATGAGTGATTACATTATTTAATGTGGCAGAATTAAATAACCTGCACAGAAGCTATTTAATATAAATAATTGAAAATATCAGAAAATCGGGAAAATCGGATCTTTGATAAAATTATTTCATAGTCTGACGTCCTAGGAATAAAAGTAAATTATGTCCATATACACTTTACAAAAATCTATAAGAGACAATAAGGCTTATTCCAGTGACAAAAAAAATTACAAATTTTGTCGATCAGAATTATTAATCACGCTGTAAATACTTAAATCTGACGTAAGTTCATAACTACTAACGGTGATGATTGATGTATTTAGTGATATAATCATTGGTTTGCTTGACAATTACGAAGAAAAATAAAACAATAATTTTTATAATTAGGTGTTATCACCAGTAATTTATTTCCCTTTTGAATACTGTCATTAAATCATTATACGTCTGCCTTAGTAATAGACATATAAGTTATTTTTATGTTTCTGAATGTGAACGTTTATTGCCCGATCCGAATGCTGTTTGTTGTCACAAGATATTGAGGGTTCGCAACGCAACGAGTGATAATAAACAAACAACAAATCATCAAAGCTTATTATTTCCATTTTATTTGAGTTTTATTATAGATCTTAATTTTGTTCAAAAAGTGTAAATCAAATAAAAAATATCAGTCTTCAAAATAAAAAGTAGTTGTTTGATTAAAACTCACGTGAAATAACTCCATAATTAATTAATTTGAACGGTTGGCTCACATATATTACATATATTAGCTATAGGGCTAGCGCAATCAGTGTGATTTGTCCTTATATATTTATTTATTAATATAGTCGGAAAAGGCCGACCAGGTTTTGATCGATTTAATGATCATCTTCAGGGAGAGGAACGTCATTGTCAGGAACGGCGTCATATTACGTGAGTCAAACGTTTAAATTAATTAATTAAAAAGTAGTTTTATAAAAAAATACCTTCTACTGATAGACACTCAATAGAACAATATCATTCTACTGCTTTGTATAAGTCTCTTTGAAAATATACAGAAGATATATAAAATAACAAAATATATTTGCATGTCCAAGCAAACAATAGGCGACCCAGCACAACGGCGGCGCACGGCAGCTAACCTACGTGTTTCGTATGGCGTATTGTTTAGGGCTATCACCACTTCACCACTCCGGATTTGAGGAGTATGTACGGGTATGAGACGGGTATGGAGTCTTCTGGAAACTACAGCAGCTGTTTTGCAACCACTGGATTGTTTAGGGCTATCACCACTTCACCACCCCGGATTTTAGGAATATGTACGGGTATGGATTTTTCTAGAAACTACAGCAGCTTATGTTTTTCAACCATTGGATACAAGGAAAAAGAGTGGTGGAAAAACCGAGAAAGCGAAAAAAAAAAGCGACATGGAAAGCACTCCATGGACCTGGCTGGGATTTTTTTACATTTATAAAAAAAAACTTTATTATACATTAATATAACAAACAGCAATTACACATATCCCATAAGGGATCTCTTCCAGTCGACCAGTTGGACAGATGACAGTTATAATAGGTAAATTAATAGGAAGGCAGAAGTACGTACATAATTATGCGATAGAAGAAGTCATCATAATAAATACAAGGCTGCTCAGAAAGTTTAGCTATGCTATAAATATCGAGCGCCTATTGGGCCTCTCCATCATCATCGTTATAATTACCACAGGAAATCCACCCCTGGACATAGGTTTCTCCAAAGAATCTTCTAAATGCACTATATTTTAATGATATTCAAAAGGTGGCAGCCCTAATGTTCTGTCGTCTAGTTAGTATTCAGACCCGCTAGGTGTAATGTCCTTTGAGTACTAAATTAAAAGGCCGTCATTTTGGCAAGTTCACTAATACAATAGCAAATAACTGCAAATATGATTGACTGCTCCATGCTAATGTGGGAAAGAAAATAGCGTGGAATCCACGTCAAAACAAATATTTCCAATTAGAAAAACGCAAGTCATGATGTCATAGTTTTTTGGAGTCAAATAGCGGTCCTAATATTTGTTTTTCTCCATTAATAAATCTGAAATCACGTTCAAATTGGATATGATGAATGACAAGTAACATTATTTTGTGACTATTTATTCTCTTATCATTACAAAATAATATATTTTTGATCCTGGATACTACCATATTGTGCCAAATGCTTTTCCGACTCATATGGACCATGCAATAGGGAAATTATGTTTGGATCCCGAGGCGCAATTGCATGGGGATAACACTAACTATGATCTAAAAAAATATCTCGCAGATGAAGTCAAAGTCAAATAGCTTAGACTCTTACATAGTGCATCGCTGAATGAAAAGAATGAAGGAACAGGATCTTCGTACTGTTTACTTTTAAGAAGTATATATGAACCTAGATTCCATATTTCAACTTGAAACATCTTTCAAACCCAAACACAGCTTAGGCCTCATAGGGAAAACTTGATTCATAATTTGAGCGGTAATATCATAACTATCCTAAAATAGTTAACACTGTTGAAACGTACACTGTACATTAGTTTCATTAAAATATTTTTATAACCGTACGACTACTATGAACTAATTAATTAATCTAATACTGATAAGGGACAACGAAAAAATATAATTGTTAATTAATATTAATAACAACTGGCACATACTCTACGGACAAGAGCGTCAAGTTTTTAGATGAAGAGAGAAAGAATGAAGAATTTATGATTAAAAAGAAAAAGAATATTATCTTACACACTGTGTGTAAATACAGTAGTACCTACTATTCTGGAAAGCAATAAGAAAACAATAATAATAAAGTAACTAGAAATGACTCAATGTGTCTTGAAAAAGTAAGAACAAAGTAAACGTATTGAACGAACTTTTATAGCGGGGATGGGTTGCCAACCCGGCAAGCTTTTCGCTTATCTTTTGATAAATGATTAACTTGTTCGCTTCGAGTCCGGGCAGACACCAGTTGCCAGCTTGGCAGCGTCGGTTGAACGACGCAACGACGGCGACGGCACCACATACATAATAAAGGGAAACGATGGCAGACATCACGCAACCGCAGCACTTCAATATGAGTATTTAGTAGACCCCGTCTCAATTGTGCTTTATGAATGAATATGAATTTAAAATGAGAACATTAAGTAAGCTTTAGTTTGCGTTTTTGCCAAAAGTGGCCGTTTTTCGCAAAAATGCAAAACGTTCTCACTTTAAACTGTAAACAGTGGTTCATAAAATAGTTTGAAGGGTTATCTAGGTTTTAGTAGCTTAAAATTTTAAATGATATCTCCGTTTCCTTACAAATAATTTATTTAAAATGGGGGCAGCACTGGACTCCATGTATCGTTATTGAATACAGAATGTTAGTATTTATTGATTTATACAGCTTACAATTGCTCGGAACAATATCTGAATTTAAAATATGTGATGTAAAATTTCGCTGCGAATGCGATTCGAACTCACGAAGAAATTCGCATGCCTTAAATGCGTAAGTAATACATAATTATGTGATGCTAAAATTCTTCGGGGTGATTCGAAGTCACAGTAGCACAATTGGAAATGCACTCACAATACATATGTAAGGGGCGTGCGTGAATCTCACTCACTAGTGGAGAAATTTTTCATCACATATTTTTAATTTAGAATGTTACAAGTAATATCAAAACATGTAAACTACTCCACCGACAAGAACGTAGTTCTTAAATTATAGATAGAAGTAATATCAATAATCATACCGTAAAATAGAAGACATATAAAATGTTCGCTACACAAAGAAGTTTCAGCCTAGGAAGGAGTTAATTATCCTCGTATTTTTAAACGCGTGTGAAAGGCCAATGCAGGCACGACAACTAGCCCAAATGAAAAACTACGTCCGACCAACACGCAAACTTTTTACTTACTTCAGCGAAGCGACTGCCCGAAAAAAACATTGTAGCTCTGAATACAATACGAAATCACAAAAGAAATAATGGAGAATTAATGTGACTTAATGGAAGTGGTTGTATGAATAAAAGTGATAAAGATTTTCTTGATACAGGTGATTTATATTTAGCTTTGAATATGATTAATGACTTTCCCGGAAGTATTCTAAATCGCGTGATTTAAAGGTCAGTAACACATAATTTAAAGACTGAAAGAATATAAAAAAGAATACTTTTAAATTTGGCTTTTGAATAGAGTGATAATAATAAGCATGAAAAATTTCTCATGCTTTCCTTTATCGAAATCAAGATCGGCGTTGATGATAATGACATGATTGTATCGTTTGTGACTGGAATTGGAATAAAACTCAGACGTACGAGCTGGACGGCTAGGCTATCTACACCGTCTTTCTCTCTACTCTAGATAGACCCTGCCTAATGAACTCGTAAGTCGTAACCTTTTGGTCTTAGATCGAGTTCTTTGAACAGTGATCACTTTATCACCACCACGCTTCAATACACCCGAGATGTTACAGTAAAATTTTAAATAAAAGTGGTCCTAATTAGTCAACTGTTACCAACTACTACACAAGTTTCAAGTCGTCGCTGTCCAACGCAGGCCTTTTCAATGGAACCGCTGACACATTTACTGTGCTTTCTGTTTAAACTAGGTGATGCACTTTGACATTATCATGTTGTTTCCACACTAGTGAGTAATGTCAAACTTTTAAAGACTTTCATCATTTTAATGGCTATAGCTTTGGCCATTTTTAAGGAAAAACAAGAAGCACTAATATTCCAGTGGCTCTTCTCGGGCTGTCCCACCTCGGGGGCAACAAAATGACAAGTTAAAAAAAAAAGAATAATTTTTACATAATACTTTTTGATAATCAAGTTGAAAATTATACTGGTAGGTAATAGAAGAAATATCAAACCTAAAAATTGTTGATGGATCACTAATTGAATAAATAGATCTTACGGCTTAAGGGCTGAAAACGATCTGTTTGAACCGGTTACGCCAATGTTTGTCTAGTTTCTTTTGATACTGGACTATTGGACATCAACTTAGTATAACCAATGTTCTATAAAAAGTAAAAGGTGTCTTATATAGAACAATAGTATATTTTATCAACTCTTACTCTTTTATTGTAGATTTATTGATGACAGAAAGGCCAATTTTACGTGAATTAAAGATGTCAAACAGCTGCAATTAGCTCCTTAATCAAGCAGAGCTTACATAAGCTATCAAGTCATAAATAAAACAAACACACTTTTCCTCTGACAATATATCGGAAAATGTTTGAGCTAAAAGGCTGAAGTGGCAGTCTCAATGTCACCCGGGCATGGTGCGTTTTGGAAGGCAGCCAACATAATCCTTGCTTAAACTGGAGGGCCGCGGAGAGGAAAAACTGCTCGGTTAAGATCTTCAGAGAACTTAACATGCTTCAGTAGCCGCTTTGTTTCATCAAGACTCCATTACGTCACTTTAAGACAATCGATCGAGCGACATTGCCGCTAATACCGCGAATTTCAATTGAAAATCAACGTAAGGAATTTACTTGCACGCGATCGCAATTCTAGGAAACTGGAGAAAAACCTGCAGTCGGACCGTTCGCTAATAGCCATGTCGTGAGATGGTTTTATAATTAAAACATTAAGTACGTATGCGTCAAATGGTCTGACCGAGTGTTTATCGTACGCGCTTTTTCGCGCCGGTCCTAGCGCTGCTGACGTCAATGCTCTGTCAACATTAACTGGGTCAGTAGACAAGGATGAATTACATTTGGAACAAGCAAAATCATTTCATTACGGTATCGAAACGATTGCGTTATTATGCTAAAGATATATTATTTTTCCATAACTTCCCGATACACTTGATCATTTCATACATCATTTCTCTATCCATAAGCATGTCAAATTCGAGATAAGCTAAAATGAGAAATCGATTTTGTACAAACAGATGATAAATGTCAATCGCCATCTGTCGCTCGCATCAACAGTTACAAAAAGTGATCAATGAGAACCGCTCTGTCTAGGCTGCAAATCAATCAATGGGCTTGCAAACACCCTTGGTCTAGTTGCGGACTTGCGGCCGGCGTATGTGTCCAATGCATAAAATCCATGTAGGGTTGTCGCGCCGTGGCCGCCGCCCGGCAACAGGTCCGGCGGATCAATACGCGCCGAGCCGCGCCGCCGCACGCCGCGCCAGCCCGAGCCCTTTCGATACCTTCGCTACGCCCGCGCCTCAGCCGAGCACACGACACGCACAGCCGATTCGTTCTTACATCACACAGATAGGAAATAAGACGCTTGCGAAACACTTCCATGATTCGCAGATAGACACAAATTGATATGCTTTCCAGTTGGACTTGGGACTTAAGATTGGATTAGAAGAATTGGATTGCAGGTATAAATGTAGATATCATTCAGATCAAATAAGTTCAGTGAGCTACTGATAACAATGATTTAGTTTATAACAATCATTAGTGGTCCATAGGATGAGAGAAGCCACTTTAAGCCTCAAATAAAGACATCCAAGAACAATACTATGCAATGTTACAATAAGATCTTCAAAGTACCTATATCATTTTACTGGAACTGTTATTATGTTTGTGTAAAGCATCCCATCAATGACTTCCGATTTGGTGTCAAGTCGGGCAGCAACAGCGTCACATTTGATTGTTAGAGCCAGAGTTCACGGGCTCAACAGCCGGCGCTGTAAAGAGGTTCCGGAATTAGCGCGGGCGTCATGCGATCGGAACATAAATCTGTCGCCACCCCCGTGCCCCGCAGCTCGCCTGCCCACGGCCGCTGCAACACTCGCGATACAATCTCAATTGCTAATATGACCCCACATAACTACACTCGCATGGCGAAATGCTATACCCGAAACTCTAGACTCAAGTGTGTCCATAAAACGCCCCATAACGGAACGATTATACATTCGGATTTATGGTGCTCAAGATAGGCGTCATGACAGTGTCGATATGACTATTGATGAGCCATAAAAAGCTATTTGAAAAAGTAAGCCTTCTGAGCGAAATAGACACTTACAGATTTAATGAATCGATCAATCAATTTCGTCCACTTTCATGTCGGATAGCTCAATAGAGCTGAATTGAATGAGCATTATGCTCATGAGTGAAGAAAAAATACGCTGACGTAACGCCTTTATCGACTTTTCTTTATCAGTGTTGAATGTCGCATTTAAAGATAGCGCTGGAGATATTATCATCAAAGTACACGAACTCATCTGAATGATTGTTCGCACAGTTGACGCCGCGGTGGTTTCTGACGCCCAGGTGACGCCTGACTGACGGCACTATGAATAAAATATTCACGAATTAAGAAAGGCTTCACAAAACTCCCTAAAGTGCTTGAAAGGTTATTTTTAAATGGACCCGCAATCTGATCTTAAGGCAGAACGAGTTACATAATAAACGCGCGTATACATGTTCAAAGGTTGTCTTGATTTTTTTGATGAATCAAGATATCAATGCATATGAATTTTTTCAAGATTGGTATCTTTAAAATACTAAAGACACAAATTGACAGATATTGGTATCTGTAATCTTAAACCTAGAAAAACAAACATAGATGTTACGTAAGCAGAAGAAAATATTTGATAACAGAAATTGTCACTGCCATATGAAGTAACGATTTTTATTGCCAACAATACAATACAATATAATACAATACCCTTTATTGCACAAAAGTAAAAACAGAACATAATTATCTCAAAAAATAGGAAATGCGCAAAAGGCGGCCTTATCGCTAAGCAATTTCTTCCAGGCAACCTCGTTTATATAGAAAAAATGATGGGAAATTAGGTAGTGCGGGGTGGTCAATATAATAAACATACTTATATACAATAATTATAATAAACATACATACACCTAATACTTAAATACATACATACAACTTACAAAAAGAAAACATAACAGGACAAAATGAAGAAACTAAGTGGAAACAAGGGAAGGAAATTACCTTTCATAAGGATAGAAAATGCGATTTTACTTGGGATTTAAAGCTGGCTAGCGTTTAGGCACGTCGGATAGTAAGTAACCTTGATACATAGTACTCGTACACAAACAACAAGTAGTAAACGGCAATTTTCTTCCGATATTTCACAAGCGAATAAATGTGCAGGAGGAATCTAGTAGGCGGCAATTTTCTGGCAGTTGAACAGCAAGTTGACAGTAATGATCGGGCTTCGACATCCAGTACTGTAATGCAATGTGCATTATGTGCATAATGTACTCTCTCGATAGCAGTACAACCATCTTAGAAGATGGAGAATCCTGTATTAGTTCGAGTCAAAGTAAAATACTCAATTATTTTATCAATATTTTTTCACTAATAGAAAGAGAATTTTGTAATGTTAAACGAACGAACACTTTTAGATTATTCTTTACTATGAACCTTTAAGAAACAAACTGAAAATTATATAAACCTTATAATAGAAGCTAAATTAGCAGACATTGGTATTATACTTTGTATTTTTTATAAAATCTACCAAAAATATTTACTTCAATTATATATGTATGTATGTACTGAAACCGAACAACAAAAAGATAACGAGTTCGGAGTGGGATATAAAAAACTTTTGATGAAAACTGCACGCAGTTGAAACAATATTTTTGATCAACACCAACCAGGTAATCAAACCGGAGAACAAACGCATTCAAAATGCTTTTAAATGCACTTTGATGCGCTCAACACAAACAGTCCGAAATTTCCAACAGGTGTACAATATCTTGTGATAAAAAATAAGGATACAAAGCTCAAAATAGAGGTTGAACACCTTTTCAATCACTAGCACGCAGAGAAGAAATTAAATCAAAGTATGTATCATACTTTTATTCAGTAGCCTTTGAACTCTCTTTTCACATCTATGGATTTAATTTTAACTACATCAAAACCTTAAAAGGATTAAAATATAACTGAATGCTAGAACTTTGATTCAAATTACACTAAAATATGTCAGAAAAATGAGTCGGCTATGAAGTAGATACAGACAACCTGAATCCAAACGATATAAATAATGTAACTAGTATCGGTATATCCTGATGTAGCAACATTAGCCGCGGACACGGGCGATGATCTACGCACAACGAGTTCCTTGTTCAGAACGAACATCCGTCGGCCGCATTTCACATCAGGCACAAATCAAACAAAACTAATATCCTCATCGTTACACTCGACTCGTTCAAAGAATGCATGCTTTCAATTATTTCAATACAAGTCAATTAACTAATTTACAAGACATACGTTAGCCGACTGAAGATATCATGTCAAAACTTGCGTCATTACGCAAGTTTTGACATGATATCTTCATAGCATTCTATGCTAGTGAATATTGCACACATGCTTCGAGAGATAAGAACATTAACAAAGAGTATTTTTATTTTAATTTATTCCAAACGTCAAAAAAGAAGGAAGTTTGTTTGTAAAAATTACACTATTATACAAATTAAATAGTTTTAAAATCAGACCTATCTAATAGAAACTATCCAAAACACGTCTCAGGTGGTATGGTCATCAACAATAATATAAAGAAAGCCTAAATAAATGCTATGACGACCCAAAACCAAAGAATTTGGCGAAGAATGACCAGGAGAGCTGACCCCAATTGAAATGGGACAAGGCGAGGCAAAGAGAGAGAGAGAGAAACTATTATACAAAATTGTGATCGCCATTCTTAATTAGACCATCAGTCATTCGATTTATGAGAGTAACGTTGTTGGAAGTTAAATAAAATCTAGATCAAAACTTCTATCAGGTCACGCCACTAATCATGTGTCATTTCTAGATGTCGTATGTCAGCAATAGGCTCTGACAGTGACTTGCACTTTTGCATATTTGGCACATTTTCTAACGTACAGTATACTAGATTTTGCTAATGAGGAGACACACAACCATAAAATGCTCTAACAAGTTAGCCAATTTCTAAAAGATGTCGTCATCAGAACAAACCTGCAAAAACTTCTAAATATTAGCCACGATTTCATAAACCCTTTGACCTACATGAGATTATTAACACCTTAGTAGAATCTAGAACCCGTAGGCAGTACAATTGCAGCATGGATATGTAGACATTCATTTGTAGTTATGGATTCTTAAGACTAAGTTTCCCAGCGATAATTGTAGCTGTGTAGAATTTTGGACAGATTTTTTCCAACAAACCAATAATTTTCCTAACACTAGGCTATATACATCAGCTGGTTATGAGCCAACTGCAATAAGTATTCATTTAGAAAATGGCTGTGATAAACCATTAGCCGTGGCCTGCCTCTATCGCAGCGAATCCAATATCAGTTGTCCCAATTTTAAGAATCTAGACTGCATAATTAATGTCAGTGGGAACTGAAATGGCATTTATTGGTTTATCTGTCGTGACATTTTCATAAAATGTGAATTGAGCGATGTGATTGCGGAAGGCACCCGTACTGACAAATGTACAAATGTTTGCGTCGACCGGATAAGCCAATCAGTGCTCCGACTACCATTGAGGGACCAACTGTGAGGAATTGAGTGACGTCACATGGATTATAATCTATGGACGAAATTAATTTGTAAATGCCTTTTCATCAAATGAGGTCATAAGAAGACACAGAACTTAATAAGAGTACTTAAACTAAATATTAAAATGGTGAAAAAATACCTGAAATAATATATGCAGGGTTGAACACGCAATAGCTCAGTTGGAAGAGCATGGTCGTAATTTTTTATTTCATTATTTAGTTTGAGTACTTTAGTACTGCGGATTGAATGCCTAAACAAACCCTATACAATATTGTATTTTTTTTTTATTGCAGTACTAGGAAACCATATTAATCTTAAATTAATAAAACAGTTACGTTTTCAGTGATACATTTTAAGAAAGAATGCCATTCAGATGACACATACGAGTAAACATGCCTTTGTCTATATTCAAATAACCTCCAGGAGACAGGAAGTTCAACACGAAAAATGTTAGCTCAGTGTTCATTTCACAGATTGCAAACTTTAGCTTGCAATTTCTTAAAAATACAACGCATAAAGTCAGTGATAAGTACAAAACTAATTTATTCTTTTACTAAAACAATCTTTAAATTTATATTACAAAATGGTTTCTCAAAACATGTGTTCAGATCCATGATCCCAGTTTATTGCTCTGAATATTTAACAGTTTAAAATAATTAGAAGCTCATATTAAAACATCATTCATTGTTATTAGTTGACTCGGCCGGGATGTGTACGGCAACAGGAAAACCACACAGCTAGACTTCATAATCGTAGTTGCGTTTGCCCAATAAGCACAGCTGTATAAAAACTTTGTTTTGAGGCTTTAATTATGTCACCTACAAAAACTCCCATGTTGGTTTACGACAAAAGAAAAAACATGATTCTTTTCTTCTCGTGCAGATCGTTAAAGCTGTTGGTAATGTACGAGAATTTGAATCATAGGTACTCGTATCTTTAGAAGAAGCGGCTCGCAAGTTAGTAACCCGTTACTATTTCGATTTCCTATACCTGTTTCCACCTACATGCCCATCATCACGTTTGAAGTGTAAGGGATAGTGGCATGATTGATTAGATATATCTTCGAAAATGTCAAGGTTATTGGTAAGATGTCAGTTAGGATACATGGCTAATGAATCGGATAATAATAGGAGACAATTTTACGCAATAGCAACATCACTCAATCAATAAAACACAAATTTTATATTTTTTTCTGTTTAAAAGTGAAATCATTGAAAGAGTTAAACGTGGCTGTTCTAGATCTAGAATTCATGGAGTTTCTATGATTATCGCAGAAACGTTAAGTGGCAAGATGTCATAACACAACGCTTTTAATTTCAGGTGGATTTATTCTATTTGTTCCGTACCGTACACTTCTAGAGATCATCCGATATAAAATTAAAAAGATCTCTATTAACTTCTACAATTATATTATTAGAATGTTATTTTACTTCTTTGTAAACTTACTTAGTACTATTTTTGCGATGTAATAGCATATAGGGGGTTCTCATTACATCAGTATATCATTAAAACTAGCCAAGCTAGGGACTTGTTTACACTGTCCTGTTACGACGGGTCAGGTATGCTCAACGCCGATTGCGAAACCGATTGCTGAAAACGTACCACGGATGGCCGCCCCCACTGGGTCCACGTTATGTCTCAGGGGCTGGTCTCATCATTCACGGTTCGCGATGAGTGCTGCGCGGTGTTACGCGGTCATGCCAGGCCCGAAACCCTTACCATTTATTGGCAATTCTTGGAGATTCGCTTTAGGTTTAAAACCTTGGCGTACTACTGCTTTAGACGTTACTTTGTGGACTTTGAAAACATTAGCTGGTGATAGTGGTGCAGCGAAAGTAGCCAAATTGTTTGGTCATCCAGATTTGGTGTTTCCATTTTGTGCTGAAGAGACAGCGAGGATATACAGGCGGGAAGATTCCATGCCGCACAGAGCTGTAGCGCCATGTTTAAAGCATTACAAACAAGAACTGAGAAAGGAGTTTTTCGGCGATGAGCCCGGTTTAATTGGAGTGTAAGTTGAAACTTGTGATAAAGATGAACAAATCTGCGGACGCAGAATTAGATATGAGTGTATGTGTAAAGATCTCATGAACAATGATCAGGAGTATTGTTTAATTGATTAATTTAATTTAATTTTAATTTGATATCGGCTTTTTTTACAGTCATGGCGAACCATGGTCGCGGTTCAGATCGAAAGTGTCCAAAGCCTTAGCTGCACCAGAGGCTGCAAGGGCACAAGTTCCAGCTTTGGATGAAGTAGCTGAAGATTTTGTCAGCAGGTATATTTGTTAAGAAATCTATCGAAATTTTAAATGATTAAGAGGTTGTTGCTGTCTGAACGACTCAGATAAGAGACTGTACGCAAATGAGATAAACGTCAATATTTTAAGATTAACCTCGAAATTACTTTTCGTAATTCTGTATTGGTAGCTCGCAATATTCGTCCTTGTTCAATGCAATAACCGATCGATGAATGCTTTACTAGTAATAATATTAACAGTTCATGCATTCTATAGCATAACATAACAATTCGATACGTAACATACTTCATAAAACATTATGTCATCGCCCGTAAAAAAAACTGGCCATAACAACTTCGCGAGTAAAACCTGACGTACTGTTTGTGCATAATTTGCGTAGTAAAAAAAATAACTAGTCCAACATTTTCGCGGTATGCACACAAGTCGGACAACCGCGCCTCTAGATAATATTTACCTTTACGCAACTGATGTCATATGCCGTCTGTCAAAGACATAACAGATAAAATCGAGAAGCAAGAAGCACCGTTCCGCACTAGTAGTATGCTCTTCGTGGTCAGACAGAATCTCAGTTTAATGACCACATCCCGTTTGTAACAACGGCGTCTGCGCATTTGTTTGGAGATGTACTGACTCATTGCAGGGAACAACCAAATTCATTTAACGAAAATGTAACGTTTCGTTTGAGTGAACGCCACTCCAAATGCTTATTAGACAAAAAGTTAATTAAATTTAAAATATTTTTCACATTATTGTGCATTGTTCGAGTGGTAAAAAGTACACGACGAGACATTTAGCGCTGTAATTTAACGGGTTTCTTTAATTTTTTGTAGGATGGAAAACATGGTAGATGGCAATCGCGAGCTTCCCGAGGACTTCCTTACGGAGCTGTACAAATGGGCGCTTGAGTGTAAGTACAAGTGCGTCTCATCAAGGTGATTGTGCTTTGCACGAATACTTTGGTGTTTAACAAAAGAAAAGCTAGCAAATGAAAACACGGAAGTGGGACACAAAGGCGATGGATAACGCTTGACACGATAAAGTAACTTGGTGTGAAATTTTTACTCAAATGCCAGAAAATTAATTTTCTACGCACGAGTTACATGTTTGTTCATTTATAATTTAGGCAACAAATAATATATTACTCGTAGTAGATATTATCGTATCGTCGCAAAATGTCCCTTACGCAAAATGTCCCCTAGTCGCAAAATGTCCCTTGCGCAAAACGTCCCTTTTGCAATATGTCCCCTGGTAGCAAAATGTCCCCTGGTAGCAAAATGTCCCCTGGTGGCAAAAAATATTCCTCGCAAAATTTCATGTTTTTTTATACAATGTGGAAGGGACATACCCGTCATAAATATAAACCATTCTCGAATCCACTTTCTATGTTTGTTACTCCATCACGCCTAAACGAACGAATGTTCAAAAATTGGCAAAACTAAGTGTAAATTATGAGAGATTTGATGAATGTAAAAATATAATGTGTGGTGGTTTATTGGAATAAGCTCTCTTGGGCGTTGACTGATGAGGAATAAAACAAGTGTTCTGAAATCTACGCTCTTTTCTTATTCTTGAATCTTTTATTTAACAATATGTTTTTGTCTAATTTTAGCGGTAGGAGCATGGGCCCTAGGAACCAGACTAGGCTGTCTATGCGCTGACGACGCGGAAGCTAAGGAAATCATCAGATGCATACACGGCTTCTTCCACAGCGTGCCATCACTTGAACTATCTGCTCCCATGTGGCGTTTGTACTCCACAGAAGCTTATAGAACCTACATCGATGCGCTTGATGCTTTTAGATCGCTCTGTTTGAAAAGACTGACTGATAAAGGTATATGTGCATCAATTGCGAAGAATTCAGGAGAGAAAGTGGCTGCAATTTTAGCTTTAGATTTGATGCTCGTGGGTGTTGATACGACAGCTGCAGCCGCTGCGAGCACTATGTACTTGCTAGCGAACAATAAGCGAGCACAGGCCAAGTTGCAGGGAGAACTGGATAGTAATCTCCCTTTAGACAGAACTCTCACTAGCAAGGACTTGGACAGACTACCGTACCTTCGCGCGTGTATAAAGGAGTCTTTGAGGTAAGTTCTCGCTAACTTTGGAACTATTAGTTCACACAGCTAGTATTAGTACAGTTATCCAAGTGACTAATATTATAGTTTTCATCAATCGTAAGTCAAGTCGCGAGCAAGCTTGGCATATATGTACGCAAATGGCTGTTGTATTCCTTTAAATGGACTATTTTTAAGTGGGTGGGTACTAGTTACACCCTCTAGCGCGGCATTATCTCGCAACAGAGTATCTCACGCCTGCTGTTTGCATAATATTTACATTAGGTGGCTAATGTCGGCAGTAGCAAACAGGGCCCGAGCGATACCTTTGTGTCGTAAAACCAGTTCGTGTGATAACACCTCATGTAGACACAGACCTGACACGTCATCATGTTTTAAATATTATAGTAGCCCCCCAACCAGCAAAACAATCGAAGGGTCATAATTATTTAAAATAGTGCGTACTGAACTAGTAAGTATAGTTTATATTAGTTTTACCACAGAATAGGAACTGGTACTCACGTAAAGAAGTCTAACTCAAAAGAAATAAAAAAAATCTACTCAATGTGGTTAGCGATATGGTTTAATTTAGCTCACGTCAAAACTCAGCACCTTTTCTTTTAGATACCTAGCAAGCCAATTTCATTCTTATTACTCTGGACAAACGATTCGTGTAACTGAATTTACCACTCCGAAGGGCCGCTGCGCGCATAATAATAATGTAGGTATATTTTCGATACCTAAACGGGGAGTGACACAGGCCTGGTTTTACGTACGACTTTAAGACAATAACAATATTATTTTTTAATATATAAATACCTATAATTTTGAGTTTCTACGCATGTTTATTATTCATAGTCATGTTAGTAAGTTTGAATTTGAAACCAGTGTATTACTTAATTATCTTTGCGGTGTAATGTGAATAACGATGGTCGATATTAAATTTCTTAGTTTACAACTGCCTCAGTTTATTGTTTCATAAATAAATAGTATAGAATACAAACTTAAGTAAGCTATCGTAGTATATGGAAATATTATGGAAATTAGAAAGTCCTACTAAATCACGTCAATGTTGTGACGTCATTTATTCAAATATCAAAACATAACACTGAGTTCACGTCGAATTTTAATTAATATTTTAAACGAACCGACGAACGTCAAAATAAGTGCTAAGATATGAAAAAGAAAATCATACCACACACCCGTGAAGTGACTGATAATGATAAAACTGAATTCCAACCTTGACATCAGTGACAAAACATCACGAGATTTCGATAAAAATGCAATAAAATAAATATGAGGACTTGCCAATGTATATTTGTTTTCATCAAAATTATATCTTTTTTCTTTTGTAATTACTAACGAAGTAGGAAACTTTTTCAGAATCAAACCTGTCATCTTAGGTAATGGACGCTGCATACAATCCGACGCCGTCATATCAGGCTATAAAGTTCCTTCCGAAGGGGGTACGTCAACTTTTATATTACTTTTATACACACTCATCCAAATGTTTTTAGACATTTTCAACTAAGATATATATATTGTCTTCTTAACGTTGACGAAAATTCAACAAAATATGACGAAAGTTCAAACTAAAGGTTGCCTAACTAAGTTAGCTTAAACTCTGTTCTATAGCTTTAAACTAACCAGGTCAAATGTTGAGATTCTTATAAATAAATTTCAGATGATTGTAATTTTGTCAGATATTAAACTTGGCTCCCATTTTTACATTTATGTTTTTGGTGGGATTATAATACCATCATCACCCCCACAAATCATCACCATAATAATATAGTGAAAAATTTCGAATTTTCCGCCGCACCATTACACCCATGCTGATATACTCCTAAAATCATATGTTTAATTTCAGTCTCACGTCGTATTTCCCCATTACATACTATCGAACGAGGAGCGATATTTTCCATCACCAGCGGAGTACGTACCGGAACGTTGGTTACGTGACAACGAGATCACTGTCGGGGAACGCTGCCCTGTGGAACGTGATATCGGTGATTTTAGAACGGAACACACTTCGAGAACGGGTAACTGTAGGGTTGCTAAACTACATCTACTAGGTATTCCATCTAGATATAATTGATTAATTTTTTCAAAAATATACCTAGTAGTACTTAGTATGTTTAAAAACTAAGTTATAGATATAAACCTTCTTATTATTTATTGGAACTACTAACCTTAGTGTAATCGAATAGTTTCTACAATGAAATCTCAACTGTCTTTAAAAAACCCGTGCAGTGCGTACCTCCGTTTACTCCATTTAAAACTCTGAAAAAAACACGTTTTTTGTATGAAAAAATTAAAGGGGGTCGCCCCTTTAATTTTTTCAACTGTCTAGCTATCACGGTTCTTACATACAGCCTAGTGACAGAAAGACGGACGGACGGACAGTGGAGTCTTAGTAAGAGGGTCCCGTTTTTTTACATAACGTTACACACAAATTTGTTTTCGAAAACCCTAGATAAGTACGATAACGTGCGGGCGTCGACCGTGTGGCGCAAGCAGAAGGAAGTTGGAATTCACCCGTTTGCTTCGCTTCCTTTCGGCTTCGGAAGGCGAATGTGTATCGGGAAGAGATTTGCTGAAGCCGAGCTACAGCTTTTGTTGGCAAAGGTACGTACTGTCTATTGATTTATTTTGCTGAGGAAACTTATAATATGTCATTCAGACTCATAAATGATGATTATAGGTTTTAAATTAAATTAGCAATTTGATGAATTTGGATATTATCTATCTTCTATATATCTATAAAAGAATAAACTGACTCGCTGACATATTGACTGATCGAAGTGATCTTATCTACGCACCGCTGAAACCGCTGGGTCTAGAAGCATGAAATTTTGCACAAGCGTCCTTAAATGACGTAAGTGTGCACTAAGAAGGGATTTTCCGAAATTCATTCCCTAAGGGGTTAAAATTCGGGTTGAAAGTTTGTATGAAACTTGGTCAATTTTAAAGTTAGAAATGTAAAAAATACATATGAGCTCATGGTTCAAAACAAAAGCTATTGTATCACTATTTTAAAAAAAAACTTTAAAAGGGTAAAATATAAGATGAAAGTTATTATGAAACGTAATTTTTTAAATTTTTACCACGATGGCAACGCCATGGGCATTAGCTAGTTTAATACAATTTTAAAAAAATATTCGTTTTTGGTTTAAGACATTTCAAAGATACCATGTCACATGGCGTTACGGCGAGCTGACATACAGCGTGACTCCAACGTACGTCCCTAACGAACCTCTACAGTTCACCATCCAGCGAAGATTCTGATTATCTGATCCGATGTCAATGAATAAACAAGCGCCAGTCAGCATCATTTAACAATGTAGGTCTACTTATCTCTTTTACTAGCGTTCATTAAATTACTAAGTACTTATAAACAGATCTACTACAAGTCGTTGAGCATAAGTATTAAGGCAGGTCTCCCGTTTTGGTATCGTAGTGTCATATGATCTTATTACCGCGTCTTTACTGCTCTTGTAGCCAGTAACATTCGATGTGAATAGTTATCAAGATACTATGTACGTTTTAATTAAAGACTGTATCCGATCACTCGCCAAAGAAAATTCAAAGCCACTTTAACGTATTCCAGATGTTTTAATATTAGAAGGAGGTATTATAATAATATTTAATGTAATCCTAAGGCAAAGATGTTACCTATCTAACTGTACTCTGTCATTGTTATGTAAACAACCTTTTATTTAAGTACTTATAAGTATTTAACATTTGCATGTTACTAGCACCATTATGTCATTTATTAGTGAAAACATATACCTAGTAACATTATTATTATAATAAAGAGCAGAGAAGTTTCGCTTGTATCGCTTCTAGGAACTCACGATATAATAACTATTTTCTGTTATTCGTCTAGTTTTGAACTCTGACGCCAATAAAAAAAAGTTGATTTATTATTAAAGCATGATTAAGATACCCTTCAGATACAAATTAGATAATAAGGTAATATTATGCGTTATAGTTATTTCACTTCATTTAACTTGGTAATGACAAAGTATAAGTTTAAACCCAGCACCACAGTGAGTAATTATTTTTATTGTTTGCAAGATAAGATGCACCAACTTAGGGCTTATTTCAAACCAATCAACAAAGAGTCGACAGTTCAGACAAGACGTTACAAAATCCAGTAAAATTAAGATGCCACATACGTAGGACCACTTATCTAATCCAGTGTAGGTATTGTATAATTAGTAAAATGTATGACGACCAAGACGGAGCAGGATTGAGTTATTTGTATGGCATCTATGACAATCACGTCCACTTTTCCATAGATAGCATTCATGAATTGGGTTGTGAACTTGTTTCAGATACCATTATTGTGTTGTACAATGTAAAGTACTTACTATTTGGCTGAGTCATTGAGCTGGTACTCGTTAGATCGACCGAAGCACTCCTGGACGCCGGCGTCCGCCCAGAGCCTCTTCATCGCGGCTAGCAGCTCCTCGCTGAAGGGTTCCGTGTCCTCCATCCGCTGGATCACATCAAACACCATCTTGCCATCGCTCTGGAACAATAATTAATACGTTTCTAAGTTCAAAATACGAGCAATTTAATATATTCTAAAACTGACAAATGCTACAACTGGTTTTTAATTTGTGTTATTTTTAGACTAGGTAGAAAGGACAAAAGGTAGAAGGGGTCCAGGGAGACCAAGGATAAGTTATGAAGACCAACCGAAAGAAAAGGCCGGAGTTAGGTCGTATCATGAGTATGTAATCTCTCACTGTCTTCTGTGTCATGCATGAGCTAAATCAATAGGTGAAAGATCGAGAAGTCTGGTGCATACTCCAACGACAAGACCGTCAAGCTCTTAAATAATAAGAATATACTTTTAATTATATTTAAAGAAACAAATCATCAAAAGAATCAATAAAATAATTAATTTCATGTTCCGAGGGGAATGACGCATAAACGTCTCATACAAAGTTTTGTTACCACACCTAATCTCAATGGTACACTAATCCAATTAGCAATTCTTCTATCGAACACTACATAACGTTTCTAGCAAACGTATGTTGGACTGTACGCAACCTCGATCTATAAATAGGGTGAAAGTATATCGGGGATAGAGTCATAATCCCATAAAACATCATGATGTTTTCACGAATTAAACGCATAACGTCATAGAATTAGTACGAGTAAGTAATACTTACCACAAAATAAGTACTAGGTAATACTATATTTTAGCTGTCACATAAAAAAAAAATGTATAAAAAAAAATTGTTGTGCGTAATACTACAATTTAGCTTTCACATAAAAAAAATGTTTTGTGTGCTTTCTACAATACTTACTTCGTTTAAGTATTTACTTTTTATTTTATACTTTATTAAAAACTTTATTTAGCCAAAAAGCTTCAATAGGAGAAAATTAGACAAAATTGTTTGCTGGACCAATGACCTTGAGTGTCCTTGATTTGATAATTTCCTCGATGTTCATATTTTTAAAATAGTTTTAAAGTACTTCTATTGACATTCGAAATTAACGTGGTAATTTAAGTCAGTAACGCCACCAATATTGCGAGACGAGACATAAAACGCGTAAATGCAGAATTATATTTGATCGACAAGATGTTCTTAAACTTTCCCAATTGTATACTATACAATGTTCATGATGGATGTCATACCGATAATGTAAGGACATGCTGTCGTCATTTATACGAACAACTATTACTAAGTGAATAATTATGATATCGCGAGGAAAAAAAATCGCTGCTCCGTAGTAAATTACATACCTACCGCATGAAAATGTATGAAGCAGCGATTTTTTTTCGCGATTGTGACGCGATAGATTACTAAAGTATGTCCTTAAGGGTTAACTGGAGGGACGAAATCCCATACAAACGTACTTTCGTTTTAATTTCGAAACCATAAAACTCATCGTATTCAAATTTTTTACAAGCATTAAGATGATAAATATCTAGATCTGTAATTAGTTTTGGTTCGAAAATAATAAACAAAAAAAAAGTTATAGCAACTTAAAATTTGCCTTTTTTATCGACGAAATCGAGTAATATTTAGACGCCTATTACACATATGGAAACTAATTATACGACTAGAGTGAAGACTCTAAATTCCAAATAATTTAGTTTTATTTGGGTATGTATCGTATTTATCGAAATAAACGAAAACTACGAAAACTACGATTCATGGCCTATAACGGCCCGTTTCGCTGGCGTTCAGTGCACTCTCTTTGTCGTACGCGGGGTCACATGCGGGGGTCGGGACGGAGCTACATTTTTTAGCGCCCTTTCTCTTTCTCGACGAAATAGCAACACGACGAAGCGCGTCGGTAGGCAACTCGCTGTGGAGTTCGCCCGCGCCTCCAGTACCACCTTAAATTATCAATATGTAATGCATGCATGACCAAACACATTGTATGTACGAGTGCAAATTATGATTGGGATAGCGAAACAGTCACCAAACAGTATCTGAGATGAGAGTTGCGAACATACGTACATAACAAATAAGAGCAGTCTAGAAGCGGAAGTATTTTTGTTATTCTAAGCTAAAGGTCATAAAAGCAATATAAAGTTTGTGGCTTTTTATACTCCGCGAACAAATGATCAAAATGTAGATGATAAAAATAGACTATGACAAAGCTGTACTTGTACGATTTTAAAAACTAGTTCCCGTACTAATTGAAATACTATGTTAACTTCTCCTTGTGGTCTTGACCCTAATTCATTAACTTTCACTTTGACTCAGCTTTCATGGATATTACAAAAACATTTTGATGACGTGGTGATGATACAGCTTTACAGGTCTGACATGAAGCCTAACATGTGTTACTCTGAGTCTGCGGGTTAGCTGTACAATTCGTGCAGCCGATGTATAAGAATCTGGTAAAAGAGCCTTAATTCTGGTAACTACTGAACTTTGTCTCGCGACTTTGCATCTCCCAGTAAGCAGTATTACGAAAAATATCCAGGTTTCTTTAGAAAATTGATTGTACATACTTAGCAACTAATAATTACAATCGATGACGCATATGAGGTAGGCATGATAGACCTTCAATTACAAACAAAAAGTTTACCTACCTTCTAAATTAAAAATATGTGATAAAAAAAAATTTCGCTACGAGTAGTTTGACCTACCTACTTCGATCATCGCTCAGGCCAAGCCTTAATACTTTCGCTATCATGGATTTTACAAAAAACAGAATGCTTGCAGCAATGTTATGATGACGATGAATCATTAGTCACTATTTGCTTACTAAGAACATTGGAACGGACAGTCGCGTCATCACTAACGGTCTGTATGATGTGATAATTAATAGACTTGTCAATATCATTTTTAAATACTCCTCCATACTTCTACTCTACATACATATAATGTGTGACTAATTCTAAGTATTTATTTATTTTATTTATTTATTTAACTTTATTACAAACATTGTAAACGGCGGACTTAAAGCCTTAGGCTTTATCTACCAGTCAACCGACAGGTGGTGCAGAGAGAAGTGAGGCTATTATATATCATTACTTTCTAAATAGTTAGTATTTGCATGGCTATGAATAAATTACATAAACTACAAAATATAATTTATTTATTATCTGACAGTCCATGAAGAAAGTAACCGCGCACTGCTTTTTTAAAGGCAAGTCGACTAGGGTCGTAGTCGACTTTACAATTTTACATATGAAACAATCCATTGTACTATTATCCAGCGCCGTAGGACTTCTTGCGTTTGAAATGATGATGATGACTATTTGAAATAGGAATATTTTAATAGGAGAGACCTTCGCCCAACAATGAGATATTTGTAAGTAAAACATATATAGAACTAAAATATTCTTTTATTAGCCGGCCCGCTGATCCTTGACAAACTGTACAGTACAGCTATTGAATGCACCAAACATATCATTGATGTTCTAACACACGTCTCAGATGTGGTCCCTGATTGCATTCAATACGAATTTAAAAAATCATAACCAAGCAAATACTGTCTTATCTGTTCTTCAAAAGAACATATTGTCCCCACTGCCAATGTGAAAATACTCGTAACCAGCCGCGATTTAACGCCGCGCCGCCTTGCCTTATATCCTCGTATCGTAAAAGCAAACGGCTAAACAAAATCCAAAGTTATGCCTCCTCCAAGAACCGTGAAGCGTAATGGCAGCAATGCGGCATGAAATGTGTAACAAAAAAATAAATAAGCTGTATGTCCTGGTCCCTATTTTTGAATCAGAGAAACAAAAAAGATGCACCTCTACAAGTCACACTCACTTACATTACAAGCCATGAAACGAGATTTCGCCGTATTTTTTAAATCGTTACTAGACTAGATGTGTAGTCTAGTCAGCCAGTCTTCAAAAAAAATTTTTTTTTCTGCCGAAAATGTTTATAACAAATTGTACTTTCAATAAGAAAAGCAGAGTAAGCATGAACAGAATTTCCAAGACAATTACAAGAAAGGTTTCTATGACATTTGTAGCGGCTGCGAGTGGTTTGAAGACCGTTTGTTGCGAATCCTTCGTCTAAAAGCGATTAAAAATGCTGTAGAATATGGACGCAAAAATCATTAGATACCTATATGACACCACGTTTCAAAAATATGGCTCCTGTGCTCTTAGTGGTTGCGGAGGTTTTGGTGAAATATGCTGTAATTATGACGTGTGCGGTGTGGTGCGGTGACGCATGCGCGGTGCGGCGCCGCTACTCGACACCGTCATTCACAACCCCCTGCCCCACCCCGCTTTTTCTTATACACACAAAGCATAATTATGTATTTCAGCGTAGCGTTTGCAATTATCTTTTTTTAAGCAAAAATAAGAAGGAATGGAGTTGCTGCATTATGCATTTATTTGCTGTGTAGTTTAATTAGAGTTTAACCAACAAAACGAAGACCGGCAGCAAAATTAAAGAATTTCTGTACCTACCAATTCAGATAGATACTATAGAGACGGCTACGTTTATGATAATTTGTTTTTGAACATACTCGTACACCTACTGGTGGGTGACTCTACCAAGATAATTTCTGTGCGGGTTTCTCGATTTCCGATATTTCACGTAACATATCCACACAAAGTTATGCAAATGACATTTCCAAGATATTAAGATTAAGAAGCTCAAGACTTTTTTTTTGTGTACTTATATTTTCATTGATTATCCCACTTCTGATACCGTAACGTTAAAGATAACCATATTGCGGTTCGATGAATCGCAGTGAGGATAAAATGTGCGAAAACGGCATTTCTGTTTAAGACGATAACCCTAGTAAGTGCATTACTCGAAGCCGAAGGCGGGGTGGTGACACTGGGTGACACTGTCGCTTTGAATCGCGGCCCCTTAGCTCGCGTGACAACACGTAACATACGGCTATGGCTATATGTATATAAAGAGCTAAGCCGGGCCTTCTACTGTGAACGGAGTAAATGTATCTCACACAATAAACTTTCGCCGCGTGGTGACAGAGTAGATTTACAGTTTGTCACCACCCTATTCCTTTACCACGGGTGTCGTAAGAGGCGACTAAGAGAGGTATAGGTACGAGGAACGGACAGCCTATAGGACAATATACTCCTCCTATTGTATGACACTTGTGCGAAATAAATTTCATTTCATAATAAGCATTTGTTTTCTTTTCTTATTCTAATCGAAATCCTTTCTAATTGAAATAACTGATTTTGTCAACCTCTGTGGTGTAATGGTCAAGACGCTAGTCCGCCAATCCGGCGGTGCTGGGTTCGATCCCCAGGGCACGTTGGAAAATATCCTTCTTCAAATTGTCCTGGGTCTTACTTATCTTATATAACTATTAACTTTATCTATATGTAATTGTATATGTATCAACTATAAAATATAGTATCGTTGAGTTAGTATCCCATAACATAAGTTTAAACTAACTTTGGGGCTAGCTCAATCTGTGTCTGTGTTATTTGTCCTAAACTATCTATCTACTCGTAACTCACCTTTCTAATAAGCCCTTTTTTGCGATTGGGTCCTAAGTGAAACGAGGCTTTATAAACGTTAATTAAAATCATTACACTTGTACTTAAACGTTGCGTGTTGCTAATCTATCGCTCGCTGGACCCTCCACTCGTTTTTGCATATTATCTGGATGAGTCAGTCCACCATAATGGCGCCGATGGAACCCTTCAAACACAGCGGTCGTATGACTACGCGTTATCGCGGGGGGGGGGGGGGGGGGCGAATACCGCGATTCACAGTGACTGTGTCACCTCCCCCCGGCACCGAGTAATGCACTTTCTAGGGTTATCTATATCATTGTAGAAAGGAATGGAATTTTTGTAAAACGTTTTAAGAATATATTATATTAAAATATTATTATCGTAAGTAGTAAGATAATTATCAGAAGCGGGACATTCTAGAAGAATAAGAAGTTTAGGGCGGAATTATAGTTATCATTGACTTGTTAATTATTGAGGTTAAGTGTTAATGGCAGTCCACTACCACCTTGACTATGAAATTGCAGGTATTTATATTCATCTGCGAAGTGCGAGCATTCGTGCTGTGTAACATTTGGTAGCTCATCAATGTAGAGCAGAAAGAGAAGTGGACCCAGTATGCTACCTTGCGGCACGCCAAATTTTGTCACGACTGAAACTCGCATTGAGAGGGTTCCGTACGTTGATTATCTAAGTTTGTTACTTTAAATACCAAATACTTCTTATTGGTTTTCCTGTAATCTATTACAGGTAAAGAACCATTTCCTTATTATATAAAGATAAGGAGAGGTGGTCATTTCCTAAATAACTGCAAAACAATTCGTTTCAAAATTATAATTATAATATATATTTGACATTCTCACAACAAGCCCTTCAATGCATGTGATAGGTCACACGTTATAGTTTGTTTAGTTTTAAATGTTATAATTTACCCCTGTAGTTTCGGAGCCAATTGACAGACGGACGGACAAGAAAGACATGCGACTCATCCTATAAGAGTTCCTTTATTCCTTTTGAGGTACGAAACCCTCAAAATAATAATAAGTTGATGCCAAACAGGAATAGGGGACCCAATATATGCTTGTTAAATGTGTGAGATATACATAGACACACAGTCGGTTTACATTCGTTTATTTATAGTTTCTACAACTTTTGATAACATGATTACATACTTTTTAGTGACATTTATTATTTACCAAGCACAGAGAAAAATCCAGATTCGCGAGCGAAAAGAGAAGGTCCCTTTTCACTCGCGAATCTGGATTTTTGCTCTGATATACATTATGTGGAAGTGACATAAAACTAACGAGCCCTAACTAACCAGACAAGACAACACGGATCGATGAGTCGACAGCACGGCCGATAAGTAGAGTACTAAACTTGATAGCTAGTAAGCTAGCCTCTTCTATTATGTATGTATTTAGCTGTGGCAGAAAGAGGTACTTATTTATAAAGACCGAAGTTTTATAATTCATGTTTAGATGTTATATTTAACTAAAGGACCCCACAGTTCTAAAATTATTTAATTATAGCTTCAAAATTAAATTAGAGCTTTAAAGGAACGTAGGAAAAGGCGTCATGCCTTATATACTTACTGGAAGAATATTTTCGGCCCATCGGTTAAATTATTAAAAAATATTGTACACATATTTTTAGGGTTCCGTACCCGAAGGGTGCAAACGGGACCCTATTACTGAGACTCCGCTGTCTGTCCGTCTGTCACAGGGCTCTATCTCTCGAACCGTAATAGCTAGACACTTGAAATTTTCACCGATTATGTAGTACCGCTATAACAACAAATACTAAAAATAAAAAAAGTTAAAAATGAAAGGGGGTCGTGATACAAGAAACGTGTTTTTTTCATCGTTTTTAACTCGATCTTTATAATGGCATTTACTAGATACTTGATATTTTCACCAATTATGTATTACTATGACCACTAAAACAACAAATACTAAAAATAAGATAAAGTTAAAAATTAAAGGGGGTCGTCATACAAGCAACGTTTTTCTTCAGCGTTTTAAAACATTATACGGTGGTACGGAACCCTTCATGTACGAGTCCGACTCGCACTTGCCCGTTTATTTCTTTCTCTGAGAAACAAAAATCGACAAAGATACAGCGCATTTAAATTTCGCATGACGTCCGAAGTACAATTTTTACATAGCGGTGATGTCACAAGCCCCTACTCTTGAACTTAAGATACTCTGTATCCTGTCTGTATCTTTGTAAATTTTTACTTTGTTGAAAATATGGGTCCATTATTTTTGGATAATCTACAAGACAGACTAATTAGAATAATACTTTTTTAATCTTCGTCACCCCTATTGCTGAACTAACCAACTAATAAATAAACTTTTAAACAAATCTATTAACAGTTGTGGTCTTCAAAATATTGTAAACGGCTTTAGATTAACCCTCGTGCATGCCAGTCTGAGTAAAAAGGTGAAAATTCGTCTTCCTTCACTAAAATTCAATGGCGATACACAACTAACGAACTAATAGTACTTTCACAGTTGCACTAATAAGAGTGAGCTGTTAATCATGGTTTCACTCCATAGAAAAGCAATTGGGCTCATTTCCATACGCAGAGGTGAGAATTCTCATTCGCGTATCATTAAAACTAATTTGATGAGATTCTCATAGTACGTGTTATATTATGATCTGACATTTTAAAATGATCTCGTTAATGATAGGTGAAACTTACGTTTTACAACTTCCGCGGGAACTCAAGTAAATAAGAATTACGGCTCCTATCTTTTGGATATCTATCCTCATATACTCACTTTATTACAGTTTGGCTACTTGGCATAGACAATAAGACATACAGAAGCGCCCTTGCGTTATGTATGGTGTCGTGAGATATGTTATTGCTGACAAAAGTTCAATGTCTAGACTTTGTGACTAATTTGCATGTGTGTCAATAGATTTTTTTAGGTTAAACACAAAAGTCACGTACAGGTCGACCCATCTGTTTTTAGTATTTACTTGATCTTGATAATACCACAGAATAGAATACTAGTACTCCGTATAGAAGTACTCAACAAAGAAATATTTACTCAATGTGGTAAGCGATATGGTTTAATTTAGCTCACGTCAGAACTCAGCACCTTTTCGTTTAGATACCTAGACAACCATTTGCAGGCCAATTTCATTCTTATTACTCTGGACATACGATTCGTATAACTGAATTTACCATTCCGAGGGGCCGCCGCGCTCTTAGTAATAATGTAGGTATATTTTCGATACTTAAACGGGGAAGTGACACAGGCCTGATATTACTTAATACGCGCTAACGCTAGCAAAACCTGTGCGCCGTTCGTAAGGCTATCGATCTAATTGCTAATAATATTATATACTATACAATACAATGCAATTTGATAAAACAAATAGGTACAATAGAGATAGGAGGAACTTAATTTGAATATCTTTGCAATCGCACAACAATCGCAAACAAAACATACACGTTTCGCTATCGTCAAACTCCGATCTCAATACAAACACGAATTTGCTGCTCACGTATTCTTCTCCAAACAGTATTCATACCGAATACAGGTAGCAAATAATGCAATAAGCGGTAGTGCACACTGCAGTAGGAACCCTTCTCATGAATAAACTATACTCAATATTGATCCTGCATAGCTCGCGTTTCTTGGAACGGAACGTACTCGTATACGTAACAGCAAAATGCAATTTTACATATTTCATTCGATTGTCTTCGTGAAAGCAACAATCGATTCGATATTTCATAGTGTTACTGGGACACAGTGATTTCTGAATAAATATTTATGGAATCGAATCGTTGACGGCGCCGCCGAGTCGTGACAATGTAAATTAGTGATGTACTTTTCAACAAAGTGTACGAACGAAACGTAAAAGTGCTAATGAATTTGGATTTTCTTTGTATTTACTTAAAGGGAAAAAACGATTAATACGCAGTATATTTTAATACACACATCACGAATTGAACTTATTATTTGTATCTCACCAAATACCTAACAAGTTCATCCATAATCTAACTACACAATTTGATTATTTTTTATTAACTTATTTTTTTCATATTCTGTGAAATATTCAACTGAATAAGTACATAAAAAGGTTAAAATCTTACCTACGTTTCTTCTTGTATGGTATGTAGTTCAGTTATTCTAGATCGCTATGTATGGAAAAATTTGCAAAATTAATGTAAGTAGTACTTTTATCTATCAGGATCAGAATATGTTCATTGAAAGCCCAAATTAAATTTGATGTACTCTCCCTCTCCCAGGTGAGCGTCACTCCCCGCGCCGAAAGAGTCCCTAATTGCGGTTTTTACCAGTTTCAAGGAAAACCGTACACGTTACATGAAAAGTGTGTAAGAACGAAATAATCCTTGATTAATTTACAATAAATCGTGTATACATACTATATTCATTGGACACGGAATAGACAACATTAACGAATAATTAAGTAAAGTATCGGTAGCATGAGATTTACTGGGGGAGCAACATCGTTTGTTAGCGGAAACTGCAACCACTTACGCGGAGTGTATGTATGAAATCGAGATTTTTTTAACGAACGACCGATATTTATAGATTTCATATAAGCTGAATCATAATCAATGCTGTTTATCGTTTACGCAACGTATGAGTTTGGTTACTTACACCATACATTATTCTATGGTATAGTACGTTTAAAATCGGAAAGGAATCATTGGTTCGATTTTTTTAAACTTTCAAGTTGGAAAGTAAAGCCCTACTTTTATTTCAGTGTGAGTCTACACTAACTCTAGTTATTAGACCACCTCGGTCATAAATAATAAGCTTTATACTGTCCAAAAGCAGAAAACTTTGGTAGAATGTCGATATTTTTAGAGTACAGCCGGCAAGTTCGTTACCACTGATAGGCAAGCCTCTATTTGGTGGAAATGATCTATGATTGGCAGGGAAAACTGACAGCCGCATGACGTCTACTGTTGGAAATATACTTACTTCAAAGTCACCAATCTGAGGCGGCCTCATCATCATCATCAGGTCTTCCTAGTCTCCATTGTAGGAGCACGACCCTCTCTGTACTGCTAGAGCCATACTTGGCCAGAGCAGCCAGAAGATTTGGCCTACACTCTCAACGCTGGCCAGACGGGCTGGAGAGGTCTCACTGATGCCCAAGTTTTGTTTAGCTTGTATTTCCTAAGTCGCCTTCTACGACATCGACGGAGAGACATATGTTGAAGAGATTGCAACCAGCGTTTTCCAGCCACCTTAGTCAGGTCATCTAACCATCTAGGACATTGATGTGCTAGGTGGTCGGACGACGCTTGTAATTACGTGGCGGTCATAGCGTTGTATAATCGTAGATATTCAAATTCTAAATTACCTCCCGGTCCTTATTGCCATAGGTGATACCAAGGTTTGGCATGGCGCGCAAGATGGCGACGAGCGACTGGATTGTGTTGCTGTACACCACCGGCCGGTACTGTTTGAAGTCTTCATTCGTGAAGCCACTTTCGTGGATAATTCTGTTCAAACAAACAAATTAATTAGTAAAACTGTAAAAAAAAAACTAATTATGAGAGGCAAGAACAGAACTTTAAGTATCAGCAACCATCGATTTATGGACTAAAACGATTATATAACATTTCCATTGGCATTCTAGAACATGAGGATCGGAATACAACGATCAGTTGCTATGCTATGTAGCTAGCTTTCAAAAAGCGACTAAATCGCTGGTCTCTGATGCTAAAAGTAGAATGGCTGCTATGGTTCTAAATAACTGTGTTCAGGTCGCTAGCCAGAAAGAATTCTCGATTTTGTGTATTTGTTTTGTTAATAGTACAGAGAGAACCAACGGACGGATAGCATAGTCAACCAAGTTCAACCAACGGACGGAAATTCTTTGAGATTTTCTAGTTAAAAACTTGCATATTGGACATACAAATCTTTCTCTAGCCTGTTTTCCACCGTTGATATTTTTACGACAATAGAAAAATAGATACTATTCAAAATCTGAGTGCATTAATTTTTTCTGTTATTTTTAAAAAAGATATATTCACTTACAAACATACATACCTCGATAAAACTAACATGATGATTATGGTAATTAGATAAAATAATATAAGTCTTCGTCTAGGAATGAGTGGGACCCGAAACAAATTAGAAACTAAATGGAGTGAAATGTCTTGTTCATTTGTAAAACTTACATATGTAGGTAAGTAATAAGTATCCACCTATGCTGTAAATGGCATGGTCATGGTCACATAATTATGTGCTACTTACGATTAAATACTCAAACGCAATTTAAGGTAATGAAGTTGTTAAAACTCATGCTTCGTTTGAGTGATTGATTAGCCGTGTTGTCTCAAAATGGGTTGACTAGTAGCTTACGGACGTGCGACAAATCATTTATTTACTTCAGAACCGTAACTGGAAAGAGTAGGTCTGTGGCTTTCTCCACCATATTTTGCATTATGTCAGGCTGGGCTAACGAATTTTTATGTCTAACAAGTTGATACTAAGATTTTGATTAAATTAAAATGTTTGTTGTTAAGGCGAGGTTATTCGAAAAATGCGCTCGTTTTCGATGTAGAAGAATCCATTATAGTTCAAAATTCCAAAAAAAAAACACATGCCACAGTTCAGCCCTTTGTCTAGGTCTTCCCCGCGTTCGCCACACGAAAAGATATTTGTTTGATAGAAATACATCAAAAACACAGCATATAAACCTTCCAATCCGAACTATTTTCATAATTCCAATCTTTTATTAGTGAAACATAGGTATCTGGTAATATTAGGTCCTTACATATGAAATTGCCGATTTTCAATACTGGCAACTTTAAAATCAAATATCTTGCGTTTCATTAGGAATTCCAAATTCAAATTTATTTCGAAATAAAGTCAGAAAAATATTGTTTTAAAATTCGTATTTCATTTGTTTTAACATCATTTGTTTGAGTTTCCACATTGCTATAACAACAACTATGGACAAATTGAAAATTCGCGGTATTTACGAATACGAGTTCCACCGTGGCACCAGTGCTGCAGAAACGACTCGAAGAATTAACGACGTGTATAGACCAGGCACCGCTAACGAACGAACGGTGCGTTTTTGGTTTCAACGTTTCCGTTCTGGAAATTTCGATTTACACAATGAGCCTCGTGGACGACCTGATACTCAAGTGAATAACGAAGAATTGAAGGCGATAGTGACAAAACAATACTTATCCACTTGCGCCAAATCGGAAAAATTAAAAAACTCGAAAAGTGGGTACCGCACGAATTGACTGAAGCAAACCAATAAACACGCGTTGCTTGCTGCGTTTCTTTGCTTAATCGCCACAATAATGAGGGGATTTTGAACCGTATCGTGACTTGTGATGAGAAATGGATCCTGTACGACAATCGGAAGCGATCATCACAATGGCTTGACCCTGGAGAACCGGCAAAACCTTGCCCTAAGCGAAAACTGACCAAAAAGAAGATTCTGGGTAGTGTTTGGTGGACCAGTGCTGGTGTTATCAACTACAGCTTCTTGAGATCAGGCCAGACGATTACTGCAGACTTGTATTGCCAAAAATTGCAAACAATGATGGAAAAGCTCGCCATTAAACAACCGAGACTGATGAATTGCTCTAGCCCACTGCTTCTTCAGGATAACGCTAGACCACACACTGCACATCAAACGATCGCCAAGTTAGAGGAGCTGCGACTGGAACCTCTGCGTCACCCACCATACTCTCCAGATCTTGCCACAACCGATTACCACTTTTTTCAAAATTTGGATAACTTTTTACAAGGAAAAAATTTCAAATCTGATGAGGCAGTCAAAACCGCCTTCAAACAGTTCATAGACTCTCGCTCCCAGGATTTTTTTTTCCAAAGGTATCAATGATGTGCCTATAAAATGGCGGAAGTGTATCGATAACAACGGCGCATACTTCGATTGATTAAATAATAATTTCATTAAAAAAAACTTGTTTCACTTTTTTGATACTGAACGGCAATTTCATATGTAAGGACCTAATATTCCTCTTTAAAATTTCCTAGGTCGTCCTTTTAGGTTTTAATTCAAATTCAATTCAATTCAAAATATCTTTATTATCATAGAATATTTATAATATCTCTTAATAATATTCACTTTGTTTTGTTTTGCACATTAGTTATATGGATGGACTGAGATTACATTGTTTGTTATGTCATAATTAAATTAATTTATAATAAAAGAATAGCGAAATTTAAAATAATGTCAATTTGTAAATTTAGTATGTACCTAAATTATGACATGTCTAAGTATTCACTCCCGCGCCAAGATCAAGCCAGACTTTTGCCTCTATAGTCATTGGTCCTATAATAAGCCTTCTCACAAAGTACTTTATGAGCTTTGAATTCGCGGTCCGACTGCTCATTCCGCGTGTCCCCGTCAGTCGCGACTTCGCGAGCGTGAGTAGCATGCGGGGCGACTCGCGGATTGCCCTGCACCTGGTCCGCTCAGAGCGCCGAATAAGAGCGCCTTATATGCTTACATATTATGTAATCTAAAAGGTTAAAGAAATCAATTACCCAGTCATTTTCAATAGAAAGTAACTACTAATTAATTACTAGATAGTAGGTAATCTATAAGAAATGTGTGACTATAGTCCCTTTTACTTACAAAGGAACTTATGTGTGATTTTACGTTATTTAATGCTAATTTTTTTGTAGTTGCTTCAATTTCCAAACCAGAATACACTTAATTTCTCAATGACTATGTCTGCGGTGATTGTATTAACAGCATGACTGGAGAAGTAACAAATTGAACGGCCAATCTCATAGGCTAGCTATGATTCATCCCATTCTCAATACTCTCATGGCCTTATGAATCACAATTAATGAGCTCAATATTACTAAACATGGTAGTTGTAGTATTGAAGTAAAAAACCTACCTAGATACTTAATGGTAAATAATTGTGTCATTGATTTGGAAAATAGGTAGTAGAGTTCATAGAAACGCTATTTATTTGATGCTATTCGTATTGTTTTTAATTCAGTAAGGATTGTTTGTGTTTCGTTAAGATTGTTTTGTTTTCAAATAAATAGTACATCTTATTATCAACGTTATTTGACTACGAACTATTAACAAAATTAAACAAGAATGACATGCGTCGTAAATTTTATATTTTTTTGAAAAGTATATTATTCATCTCATGCGATTCATTAACGGAAATGGGCTACAGAAATTGTTGTAATTTCCCAGAAAACCTTGACATAGCCAGCCTAGTAGCTGATCGTGGTAGCTGCAGAAACATAATAGAACACACAGGTAATTAGAATTTATAAAAAAAACTTGTATACAAAGCGGAAGGGACATACCCATAATAAATCGAACCACGGGCTATACTGGACCACTAAAGTATAATGAAATTAAAATAACAGTAAAAAAATTAAAAAAAATCGACATTCCCATACAAATCGACCGGGTGGTCCGCACAGTTTTGTATGGAAATGACGAAATTTATTTTGTTTTTTGAATGTTATTTTAATTTAATTATACTCTAATGATCTAGTATAGACCGTGGTTCGATTTATTGCGGGTATTCCCCTTCCACGTTGTATACATAATTATAGTATACTTAACTACATTTAATTTTATAATTAAGGCCTATTTTAATTCCTATCCAAAATTTAAAAAGCAAAAAAGAAAAATTAAACAAACAGGAAAGCAATTAACTATGACAAACTTATAACTAGCATTATCGATCATTTGTATGCTTCAACTGGCACTGCCTATAAAGGTCTAACCAAACCTCAAGTCCAAACTTTGACTATCACAACAATAACCAGGCACGTAACATCCGTTAGCCACATCATTATTAGGACAGAAGTGGACTAGGTAGCCTATTCCGTACTAATCAGTGGCAGTCAAATTGAATGCTGAAGTATTTTTTATGAAGCTACACAATGGGTATGTGCAATTGTGCATGTGACGTCACAGTCACAGCTCGGGTGGACGAGGTGAGGTTTGCACACTATTGTAGATATTCATGAATAGGGATGATGACTGGGTCAGAAAAGTATTATTCTATTTAGTCCGATAATTAGATTATCCAGAAATAATGTACCTACCCATATTTTTCAGTTTATCAAAAAGTAAAAATTCACAAAGATACAGAGTACCACTGATGTGTAAAAATCGTACGAAAGCGTGACGTCATGCGAAATTTAAATGCACTGTATCTTCGTCATTTATTGTTTCCCAGAGAAAAGAAAAAATACGTGTACAATATTTTTTAATAATCTAACCGCTGAGCCAAAAGTATTTTTTCAGTCATCATGCCTATTAAACAATGCAAATTGCATACTGCAATTTGTTCCGCGTGTGCTGGACAATAGGTCGGTCCGATTGTTTGGTCCGATGTCAAAACACAGTAATAGAATCTACTTATTGATATTTGTAATGATCTTGAATCCTGAAATCCTATAAAAAATTATAAAAATATATAAGTTGTCCCAAAGTACTGACAGCAGAAAATGAAGTCAAAAACTCTATCAAAGCAAACCGCTTATGTGTTTATCTGTATTTATTATACATTTTATAGATAAACACATACAATATAGTATCGTTGTGTTAGTATCCAGTACATGTTTAAACTTAGTTTGGGGCTAGCTCAATCAGTGTGATTTGTCCTTATAAAATAAACGGGCAAGTGCGAGTCGGACTCGTACATGAAGGGTTCCGTACCACCGTACAATGTTTTAAAACGCTGAAGAAACACGTTTCTTGTATGACGACCCCCTTTAATTATTATTATCTTTATCTTATTTTTAGTATTTGTTGTTATAGTGGTCATAGTAATACATAATCGGTGAAAATTTCAGGTTTCTATTACGGTTCAAGAGATAGAGCCCTGTGACAGACGGAAAGACAGCGGAGTCTCAGTAATAGAGTCCCGTTTGCAACCTCTGGGTACGGAACCCTAAAAAAGAACTAAGATTTGTCCTTAATGATATAAAATCAATGGACCAGTTTGTGCAAAAACAATCTATATTCGAGAGCAGTAGTCCTTATGTAGGCATGTTTCCTATATCCTTGTCACTAATTTGACAATCAGCTGCAAGAATCGAATAATTTCCAGTCTGTGCGTGCGTGCATAACAAAATACAGAACTATATCGATGATCGTTAAATACATATATACTATAACGCCTTTTTTCTACAGGGGTAGGCAGTGAATATAGAGTATAGACCTTCACTTGCCACGATCCTGACAATACTCTTAATGTTCGCTACTTAACCACAGAATACATAAGAGTACTCAACCCTAAAAACCTTAGGCCGAACACGATAAATTGGCACGGACGGTGTTAATTTACGCCGTAAACGAAAATCTCTGAGGTACATAGTCTCTGCCTACCCCTGTATGTACAAACGAAGAATGTGCTCTCACTGCATATCATAGCCATGCCGCAGCCTGGATAAGGTATAGAATTATCTTCTGGGGAAACTCGACTGATGTCCAAGCGGTATTTATTTTACAGAAACGCCTTGTAAGAATTATAACATTCACGCGACCTCGAGAAACATGTCGAGAACTCTTTGGTAAATTAAATGTGTTAACGGTTACGGAAATGTATATTTTTGAATTATGCCGCTTCGTTCGTAAACATGCGCAGTACGTGGCAGTACTTCGAACGATACGATGACAGAACTAGGCGCTACGCATCACGCAGAGGAAACGATTTAGTTCAACCCGCACCACACCTGCATGGCTATCTCGGTCAACAATCACCTTCCAAAGCATTTAAAAGAATTCAAGGGACCTAAATTTGACAAAGAATTAAAGACTCTTTTGACCAATAAAAAGTATTATGTATACATTAGCTGAATACTGGAATGATAAATTATAGGACTGACATTTTACTTTATTATTATATAATTTCATTTTAAATTATTGATTGACATAACGTAAATAACTGTAGACAATTTAAAAATTTTTTTGGACTTCGATTTGTGTTTAGTCGAATAATTATTATTTTTTTGTGTTTCCTTTTAGTTAATTTATTAGAATTCACAATGCCTTATAAAGGTAAAATTTGTAAAATAATAAGCTTTTATGACAATGTTATGTGTACCTGTTACAAATTTTAGTGAATAAATGAATATGAATATGAAACAGGCGTGATAGTATGCATGTATAAACGAACTCGTAGAAGAGCCGCTTGTATTTGTATCGATTTATTTGACAGTCGCACCAAATAATCGTATTAGCAACAGGGTTCACTGAACTACACCAATAAAAGAACTATTTATAGAATATAGTTTTTTTTACCCGACTGCGCCAGATGTAGGGTTATGTTATTCGAGTGTATGTTTGTATAAATGTATAATTCTTAGGCACGCTCTACAGCCTCGACGGCTTGGAGGATTTTAGCTTGAGAGGTATCGTTAGATTTGTCTAAATTCTGAGAGTGACACTGGGCATATTAAAAATTTAAAAAATCCAAGGTGGCGGATTTTTGGGGCCAAATGATGTCTTTAATATTTTCTTCATTCAAAACTAATCGGGTATCAAAAGACAGGATTTTATACTCACTATTTTAAAAGTAGTCGTAATCGAATAATTTGAAGGTCAGTCAGACTTAAGAATCCAAATATCAAGGTTTAGTAACCCCTTTGTAGATTGCTTTGATTTAACTACTAGTACTAAAAATCTAGGCATGTTTCCAGTATTCGTCTAAAAATTAATTAACTACGGCTCTCTCACTCACCGAACGAAACATAGAAGCGGTGAAGCTACTACTCAGACGTCGATTTTCTGTGAGAGTGTGGTGCTTTCCCGGACGAGCCGGCCCATTCATGCTACTAGCAAAACTGAGTTTTGCCGGTAGGTACATACCGAGTACAAACGTATGCGTTAAAAAAAAACATTTTTTAAGTCGTGTTCCAGGTTTACTCGGGTGCTGAATGAGCATCATACATAAACAACCCATAACCATGCATGCATGTTTCCTCCTACTCCAATCCAACATTCGTCTAACAATTTGTAATGAGCGTAAGCCAAAAATAAATGTATGTAGGAGTGGTATATTGACCGATTAATTTGACAGTCTGGCCGGAGAATCGAGTTATTAAGAAGGTTCAACGAACCGGATTGTGCAAGTCATCATTGGGAGTACCCCCAGTCACGTCAGCACATTTCGTCATTTACTTTGATTACAATTCCGCTTCCGCGTCCTAAAAAGTGATAAGTCACTTTCGTGTTCAAGTTTCACTAGAGTTTACGGAACAGGTTATTAGGACGGACGTTATTTCTTACTAGACTTGTAAAAAACCGGCCAAGTGCGAGTCAGACTCGCGCACGAAGGGTTCCGAACCATTATCTGTACCACATTAGACACTTTATTTAATTAATATCGAGCAAAAAACGGCATAAAAATCACGTTTGTTGTATGGAAGCCCCCTTAACCCTAGATAACTAAACATTCGTCTGGCAGACTACGCGACCCCTTGCATAAGTCTAGTTCACATACTTTCGCGTACCCCCTGCTTGCACGCCTTTGTATACCTTCATAATTAGAGTAAAAAGTTGCACAAATGCGGCGTTTGCGCAAACAATTGTCTTTACTTGTGATTTATAACCACCGCGTCGCCTAGATGACGAAAGTTTAGTTATAACAGGTGCAGATTTTCAAAGGTATCTAAATTGCATTTTATTTTATATTAGTATTTTCAAATAAAAAAAATTAATAAATGTTTGTATTATAATTAGATAATATACAAATAATATGAATTTCATAAAAACGGTTATTTTTTAATGACTAGGGTTTATTAGTAAGATGTCATTCATACTACTAATTGCTTTCAACTTTTTCTCATATACCTAATATTATTGATGGATTTATAAATGGAAACATATGTCCTAGGCTGAAAGTAGAAATTCACGTTTATTAAGATTGATTACTTTGATAAAAGAAACAAGATAATTTAACTTCTGTGGTGATGACAAATCATTGGAAGGTTGAAAGTCAATACAATATCAGCATTAATACTGATGTCTCGTGCCAATCTTTGGGTTCTGAAGATGATTTTTTAGTATCAAGTAAAAGACAACAGAACCCAAATTATTAAACCGGATGATTTTATATTGTCAAACATGGAAAGAAACGTACTACATACTACGTCAGATGCTACAATGTAGCATTCGACATGTGCTTTAGCAACTCTTCGATTTTTATCCAGTAAAACTCATCATAAATGGTCATCTGCACTAAGACTACTCCTACTTATGTTATTATACGTCGCGAATAACATCAAAAATAATTAACAAATAACACGGCGAGATTTTGTTTTGAAACTGACAAACCACCTCATGGAGCCTTGGTTGCGGCAACTTGCTCGGACGGTAACTTTAAGACGTGACATCAAGGTCATGATAGGAGATATCCTTGGTGAAATCATATGAAGAATCTGCTCCATTTCCTTATGTATGAAATATTACAAAAAAATTATACGTTTGCCCGTCGAAATTGCTAAGGAAGACCAAAAATTGATGCCTTAGATGTAAAAAATGCAATTTGTGACACCCATAATGTAGATGTGTATAAAAGGTATGTGGCATCATTAGTATAAAATTATTTCTACCTATCTCTATTCACAACGAGCACTTTATACGAATCATGTAACAATTTCTTCCTCACGTTAAATTATGTTGATAATATAAGATTTTTTAATGCGTAGTCCGCTAGACGAATGTTTAGTTATTGAGTAACTCCCAGGATAGTTTAGTTATCTAGGGTTAAATATTTATTTTATTTTAATTTAATTATTTATTTTGAAAGTGAATACACAAAAAGAAAACACGTTTGTTTCATGGGAGCCCCGCTTAAATATTTATTATATTCTGTTTTTAGTATTTGTTGTTATAGCGGCAACAGAAATATCTGTAAAAGTTTCAACTGTCTAGCTATCACGGTTCATGAGATACAGCCTGGTGACAGACAGACGGACGGACAGTGGAGTCTTAGTAATAGGATCCCGTTTTTACCCTTTGGGTACGAAACCCTAAAAAAGATCGGAACAATTTGTGACTATGAAAGTTTACTAACACGCAACACTAGTTTACACAATTCAGTTGAATTAGGAATTCGTGGAGTTTAGTTGCTTTGAACATCAGCGAAGTTGGATGAATGCGATATTAGAACATTGTGTACTTACTCGTATACAAATTATAAAATAATACCATAATAATAAATATACATTACAGTCCATCCCAACTTCATTCCATAACCCATAAAACTTTCCCTTTTCCTGCAATAGATCCTTCTCCTGCCGAAACTGTTCAAGGGTATATCTTTCATAGGTACCTATATTCAAGAATGGGTTTTGGCGGGAGCGCCACATTCTCCAAAGGGCCTCTACGTGTTGGATTTGTATCCCCACGCAAGCCTCCCAAAGGACCGGGGTGAAAAGACCCGTGAACCCAAAAAATAATAATTATACATTAATATTATACACTAGTTTTTGCCCGCGGCTTCGCTCGCGTATCCCAAATCCCCCGGGAACATTACCTTTTTCAGGGATGAAAGGTAACCTATGTCCTTCTCAGTACTCCTAACTATATGTATGCGAATTTTCAAGAAGATTGGTTCACTAGATAAAGCGTGAAGAGGTAACAAACAAATATATAAACTCACTTTCGCATTTATAATATTAGTTCGGATCGGGATTCTTCAGAGGAACCAAGTGTGATCAACAGAAAATTTAATATGGTCTTAGAAACATTTCGAGATGTGTAATAAAACAATTATTAAGTTTTTTTTTTGAAAACATCATCATGCTGAAGAAAGATTTCGATGAGTCAAATCAACTATGATTGTGACCCCACCCAAAGCCGAAACTTCGATCTCTGACGACGTCACGAAGCCAGATACATACTCGGTCTCGCGGACGCATCCGGGAGCCTGTGACGTACTAGATTACCAAGCAAGCACTTCCAAATCCGATCCGAGAACAAATAATGGGTGCGTATTATCGTTCATAACTTTACCCATCGACACATAGCGAATCGTGACGACGTGAGATGTGAAAAACCATGTTTGTTTGTTGACTTTAGCTCACAAACATGCGATTAGATTATGTCGAAAAACACTTTCTATGCATCAGATAAAATTTGTATCTAGCTTGTTAATTTATGTTCCAGGGAAATCAACTGTTTTTTGATCAATAACAGTGTCCTGTGGCTCACTTGCACAGATTGCATATAAGTAGCGGAATGTCCTTAGCTACTAAAGTTGTATTTTGCAAGTATGTATAGCATTTTTCGCGCGATGTGATTCTTTTCCTAGACTTGCAATTGATCCAAACAGATATCGATTAACACATTACAGTTTAACAGATCGTGAGGTGTAACCTAACTGATCCAAACAGATATCAATTTACATATTACATTTTAACAGATCGTGAAGGAGGAGAGGACCTATATTTATATCAAACTAGCGGCCCGCCCCGGCTTCGCACTTTATTTATTAAAAAAAAACCGCATCAAAATCCGTTGCGTAGTTTTAAAGATCTAAGCATACATAGGGACAGACAGTGGAAAGCGACTTTGTTTTATACTATGTAGTGATACATTAAGGTAGTCATATTCTTCAGCTATTTTTCTACCAACATCTGTAGAAAATCGATCTGTATTTGAATATACCCTTTAGTCGTCTAAACTTGTGTTTCGTGCCAATTGATAAAGTTAATGAAACAAAGTGAAATATACACCTAACGTTGTTTCTTTGGAAATACTGGCCATAATCAATGATCGCATAGTCAGACAAGACAATAGTGCTGACGCCGAATTGACGTCATCGGAGTGTTTATTCACGTCTTAGGTGAGTGAGTGAGTGACGACTACAGTGACGTAGCAGTGAATAACAAAGAAGGAAAAACGAAATAACACCAATTATGCGCCTCGCCTTAAACATCGCATATGAATTAAGCTTTTAATTTGAGACATTGTGTTACTGAAATTTATGTAGATAAGAACATGAAGGACACTGTAACCGTATATTCTGGTCACTAATAAATTGTCTGGAATATTGTAGTATGAAGAGATACTGATATAAAATATATGAAGAGATATATATATGAAGAGATAGAGATATTGATCTGAAAACCGCATCGAATCGAAATAGGTCTATTCGTTTAGGAGCTACGACACCACAGACACGTCAAACTAATAACCCACGACGAAAAAGAGGGGTGTCTTTTTCGTCGGGGCTGTGGTCGAGGGTTAAAAACTGTAGATCATAAGAAACAGAAGATCTCTATCTTGCAGACATCGCAATCAATGACAATGAATTAGTTGAATTACATATTATTAGATTAAGTAACACTAGTTTTACTTGTAAATAGACAGATCTATGCCGAAATCAGATAAACACAATCTAAAACAATCAACATGGCCGGCATAGGGACTGATATGGCGTATCATAGGTTCGAATATGATAACGAATCTATATCGCCGAAAGGTAAAATGTTTGTTGACAAGTTAGTAGATACAGGCGATAATGGAATGCATGTAGCTAGGCACAGTACGATGGTTTGAGAGAGATTGCACTGATGGTGCTATTTAGAATTAAATGATGTTTTTCGAATAGGTTTATATCTACCGTGGATGAAAATCCGCTAGTTGACAACAAGTCAAATCAGACACTTTTTCCTAAACGTCAAAACAAACATTTTCTATGGGATTTGTATGAAAATCACAACCGTGCCGTCATAGATTTTTGGAGTCAAATAGTCTAAATATGTATCAGTTTTTCTGCATTAATAAATCTTAAATCCTAAAAATGAATATATACAGGCTCACTTTTTATCCACCTGCAAAATTTTTGGAGCAAGTTCCGTCCATGATACTTAACTTTCTATAAAAAATGTTATTAAAAATCGATAAAAAATTTTCGTTCTCTAATACAAATCATTTAAAAACATACTAGAAGGAAAGATAAAAGGTAGAAGAGGTCCAGGACGACCAAGAAAGAGCTATGTAGACCAACTGAAAGAAAAAGCAGGGGTCATGTCGTATCAAGCACTAAAAAGTAAGGCAGAGAACCGAGAAGTTTAGCGCATACTCCACCGACAAGAGCCACTAAGCTCTTAAATAAGAAGAAGAAGAAGAATACAAATCAGCGCTCAGCCAAACGGATTTTGTATAAGAGGACGAAAAATTTTGATCGATTTTTAATAACATTTTTTATAGAAAGTTAAGTATCATGGACGGAACTTGCTCCAAACATTTAGCAGGTGGATAAAAAGTCAGTCTGTATCAATGACAAGTGACATTATTTTGTGACGTTTTATTCTTCTTACAGTACCAAATAATTTATTATTGACCCAGTCATCTACCCAATTTTATGAGATCCTAATCTTGAACATAGTTGTTATTGAATTATTGTTTACACGTTTATACAAGATGTAACAAAATATACCAAAACTATTTTAAGGGTACATTCAGTTCATGATACTGAACAATTTTCCTCAAGGAACACATTGCGAAACATGAAAAATAATTGTTGGCTTTCCATTCAAACTCGGATCAGCTGATCAGTCAACTTGTATGGGAGGGCAAAAATATTTATTTCATATTTCGATGTATGTTCTTAAGGGAAAGTTGTTCAGTATCATGGACTGAATCCACCCTTAAAATATTTTCAGTATATTTTATTAGACACTGTATATCAATTTCTGACAATGCCACAAAATTAAAATACGATGATCGAAGATGAAGGATACAGAATTATTAACATAATAATTTATTTACTTTAATCCTACAGAATTGCCTGTTTCTTTGAATAAAGTTTAGCGTAGTTATAAAAAATACGAAAGAAATATAAAAAAAAAGGTTGTAAATTTTAACAAGACACAAAAACGTTTGCATTTAATTTATCTCGGTGAAAAACATAGCGTAACACTGCCAAAGTTTTTTCAGTCGTTGGATATAATTCATTGCCAGTATAATCGTTAGCAATTAATCATAATGTTACATTCCGAAACTTTTTTATTTATAACATTGCAGTTTTTTATTTATTTATTAACAGGCGTAGTACTTGTCGATTTTCTAATGATTTCTCTTTTAATTATCGATATAAATGTTTTAGGCAAATATTTCCTTAATATTACAAGCTTATATTAATATTAAAAAAACTGTGTTTAACCGACTTCAAAAAAGGAGGATGTTATCAATTCGCCGGAATTTTTATTTTTATGTATGTTCTCCGATTAATCGAAGACGCATAGATCAATATTTTTTTTTTTAAATAGTACCTACTTTTAAAAACAAACCACACTACTTGTGTGGTTTGTTTTTTAAACGAAAAATAACTAGAAAAATAATGTCGTCTACAATTGTTTGAATATTTAGCTTTGGAATATTTATTTTTTCAAAACAAAAAACCGACTTCAATACCCTGAAGTCGGTATTTTGTTTTGAAAAAATATTAATAATTATTGTATAACCGTTACTTACTTCATTTGTTTGACTATAGTACTCTTGCCCGACTCGCCGGCACCTGAAACAGAAATAAATAATTTGAAATACACATACATTATTGCGATTTAATCTTATGGGGTACTTAGCCACCCTTTATAAGGCAGTGGCAAATATATTGCCACCTAAAATTGAACCTTATGCCTTGGTAATAAAGTCCAAAACATATTTTTTTAAATATACCTACTGCCTTATAAAGGGTTAAATCACTTAGCTAAGCCGGAATGGATACAGTGGAGGAGCAAGAGCAAAGATTTACTTTAGTTAAAAGTTCTGGCGATCCCTAAAAAATAGCTATTCTAGCTGCGAAGTAAGTCGCTGGTTGCAAATGTAACTATTTCTTTACCCCAAAACGAAGTGCATCCAAATATTAAAAACGATGAGTCTTAATGTATTGAAATGGAATGGAACGTAAAAGATTAACGCAAGACTTCGCCCGACCGCGGCTATAAAAACGCAATGATATAAAAACAGTTAATTGTCGGGAAAATGTAAACGGGAACAGTTCAGGTTGTGCATCTCCCACTGGCCGAATATAAATAACTCACGGAAATATATGAACGTGATTACAGCGTCTCAGACATTGGATGGACAAGTTGCAGTTCAATGATATTGTACGGTACACACACGCCACTTTTAATTGAAGGTGTTACTAGTGATGTCTTATGGCACTGATACCAGTATTAGTATATATCTGTGCTGATACGTATTCCCTACTAATACTAAGAAGGGTACTAATACTCAAGTCAAGATCGTTTAATAGGCTATGGAGTAATGCTCACTTTTTCTCTAGGTGATCAAATCCGAAGGCGAGATTCGTGCAAGAAGGAAGCTCACTGGCATAGCCCAGCGGATTAGCTCATAATAGAGGTGGAAATGTGCCCCAGTCGCTGAAAGATTCTGAGTAGGTGACCACGTACGGCAAGTGAGTGCTGCATAGGCCACCCATGTACTAAATAGACAACCAGAGCAAAGCTGCTGGAAAACGCTAGATGCAGGTCGCTCCACTCGCTTTAAACAGTTATTTTGGAAATCCTCGAGGCGGCAGTGACTGTGTGATTTTCCTACGATACGATTGAAATCATTAAGTCTTTGAGGCCAATGTAAACGGTAGTTTATGCAATGAGTAATATTATTTAACTACAGAATCTTAAAAGAAGTTGCGGTTCAATGATATTTACCATGCACACCCATTTTTAATTCATAGAAATGCAGATTATGGATAGCTATTTATATGTGGATTGGAAGCTATTAACAATTGGTTTTCTATTGTGTAAATTACCTTGGATCAGCGGGTCTACCGCCTAACACGATTGCTTTCGCTACGTCTATGGTTTATGACGTCATTGCGCCATAACCGTCAAGCAAAGCGATTTATAACGATATTGCTTTCACATGTACTCTATAGACCAGTCTGTGTCTATAGAGTAAATGTGAAAGCAATATCGCTTTGCTAGGCAGTTCAAAATGGCGGCAGACCCGCAGGCTGGGTTTATGATAAAATCTAGCCAAACACCAGTGGCGTAGCTAGCATGGGTGGCACCCGCTGCGGTGATAAAATATCCAAACCGGGTGTCACCCCATCAGTACTGGATGTAGACTTTTGGAAGGGGCAAAATCTAAATATCTAAGTATTTCTAGAGACGTAGGACGGGGGTTTCAAATAGGAGTATCGAGTATCACCCTCAATCGGGTGACACTCGGGGCTGATCACTCGCGCCCCTTAGCTATACCACTGCCAATCAATTAGACTGAGGTCCTGGATTTTCCAATCCAACTGGATACACCGAAAAAGACGTGAGCATGACACAAAAGAAAATTAAAATTCAGTATCAACACTGAAACATTCCAAAATTTTCGAGGCCTATGTCCAGCAGTGGACGAGCGGCTGAAATGATGATGATGACTGAAACATTCAATCTAAAAGGTTGAACTTACTCAAACAGTCAGCACGGACTAACCAGATTTCAATTCCATAAGGAGATCATCTTTAGGACTCGAGATCGCCTAACATTCAATCTAAAAGGTTGAACTTACTCAAACAGTCAGCACGGACTAACCAGAATTCAATTCCATAAGGAGATCATCTTTAGGACTCGAGATCGCCTAACATTCAATCTAAAAGGTTGAACTTACTCAAACAGTCAGCACGGACTAACCAGATTTCAATTCCATAAGGAGATCATCTTTAGGACTCGAGATCGCCTAACTCACTTCTCAAGCTACTTTCCAAGGCGGAGATGATTGGAACTGTCATGAGTAACCTATTAAACAATTTCCATATATTATCTTTGTGTGCCGTGTGGTTTCCGGCAGAGTAGAATAGGACCACTCCAAGTATTCCCGTGGATGTCGTAGAAGGCGACTTAGGAAACACAAGCTAAACAAAGCGTATCCTTAGACATCAATGTGAACTCTCCAACCCGTCTGGCCAGCGTGGAGAGTGACTGCACTGGCCAAGTATGGCTCTGGTAGTACAGAGAGGGTCGTTCTCCTGCAGTGGAGACTAAAAAACGACCTGATGATGATGTCTTCGTCTCAAGTCACTTTTAACAAAATTCCTACAGCTTACAAGTAAAATTCAAGGACATCTTGAAATATCAACTTCGAGTCTCCATCAGGAAGATTGTGCACCTTTCGGTGTGGGTGTTATTTAACGAACCCCGTCGAATACAGGGACCCCAGTTGACTTTAATTGGCAGGCCAGCGCGAACGCCCGATCTCTGACCCTCTGATACACATATCACCTACGCGCACTTGATTTAATTGTACAATTATTGCAATATCCATTCAAACAGTCTCATGGTGAATGAAATATCAAGGCTTCGCTGCCTTTCAGGAAGAGCTTCCAGACTCATTGTATTCTACCTTATTCGAAAGGAAGAAAGGGATTATTATTTATATTTCATTTTTCACTTCACAAAATAACAATAAAATTACATCGAGTATGTACCTACATACCTAATTAGAATAGATATACTAATTTCTTTAAGCCCGAGATTTTTACGAATTTATACATATGACATGTAATTATTTTGATTTGTCTACAATCGGAGTGATATAAGGTAATGTTTCATAGACTGGGAGCTAGCCGCAAAAATGTAGTCGGGTTTTTAATAGTTCGTGTAGTATCTTGTTGGTACTCAATTAACGTAATTTAAAATACATCAAATCTAGAAATTGTTTGTAGTACTCAATTTAAAATTCACATCATACTGGCGAGCTGAACACTATCTAGACCAGATAAGACAGCTGTCTCATAAAACGCTATTACCGACGAAGTTTTCCAAATAGCTTCACGGTTGTGTGATACTCTCGCGATAAATAAAATCGTGTGGTAGTAGCGTGACAAAAGACATTTGCCGGCGACACCTATGAGTACGATTGTAATTTTTAAAACCCCCAAATTGATAGTGTCGTGCGTGAATTCCCTACATACCTAGAACCCCGTTTCACCCCGTTTTTTGCATGTATGTTATTACACGATATCTTCGCCAATTGTGTACCGATTTTGATGATAATTTTTAGGGTTCCGTAACTAAAGGGTGCAAACGGGACCATATTACTGAGACTCCGCTGTCTGTCCGTCTGTCAGACTCTATCTCTTGAATCGTAATAGCTACCCACTTGAAATTTTACCGATTATGTATTACTGTGGCCGCTATAACAAATACTAAAAATAAAAAAAGTTAAAAATTAAAGGGGTTCGTCATACAAAAAACGTGTTTTTATAGCGTTTTTAACTAGATCTTTATAATGGCAATAACTAGATAGGTACTTGGAATTTTCACAGATTATGTATTACTATGACCGCCATGACAACAAATCCTAAAATTTAAAAAAAGTTAAAAATTAAAGGGAGTCGTCATACAAGAAACGTATATTTATTCAGCGTTTTTAACTCGCTTTTTATAATGGCATTAACTAGATACTTGGAATTTTTACAGATTATGTATTACTATGGCCGCTATAACAACAAATACTAAAAATAAGATAAAGTTAAAAATTAAAGGGGGTCATCATACAAGAAACGTGTTTTATCAGCGTTTTAAAACTTTGTACGGAGGTACGGAACCCTTTATGTACGAGTCCGACTCGCACTTGCCCGTTTATTTTTTATTTGTAAGCCTTTACTATCAAGTGGGTCTTAAATTAATTTGGTGCAGACGTTTATGAACTTTGGAGATATGGAAAAACTCCTCAAAGAAAATGAAATCGTTTTTGTTTAAAAATTAATGTTATGTCACAAATAGTGTCAATTTAAACTTATTATTATGATTCAAAGTTTTAAACCTTTACATAAAATACCTAATTGTGAACTTGTGAGTGGGATATTATAATTTCTAGCATTAAGTTACCACCTACTTCTTGCCAGCTGCTTTGAATCAATAACTATAGTCAACGTTGCAGGTAAGGAAAATGATGATATGATATCCGATAGTGCATATTTGTAACCAATTGTACAACATACTCATTCATTCATTTTCCCATGGTCATTTTCCCTTTAAGAAATTGACTGAAAATCGATGCAATGACTACGCTTATTTACACTACGTTACGTCCGGTCTCCTTATTCTGATTGTAGTGTGAATTTCGAGATCAACACAATAGAGAATATTTCATAATTATTGCATACTTTTAGCTGCCAGATGCCAGATGTAAATCTAAAAATTGAAATGTAAGGGGGCGTCTATAAATTGCGTGAGGCATTTAGGAAGGGGGGAGGGGGTAAGGGCAAATCTCACCCAATCTTACGTGGGGGAGAGGGAGGACTCCCGGAAAATATCACGTAATTTCAGTGTGGTGAAGGATGTATCTAGCATCAGCTGCATCTGCACAAAATACGACCGAAATAAATTGCACGTTTGTGTGGTAAGTAGAAACTTCTTTATGCAACCGTCAATAGAATGGGTAAATTAGGTCGAAGTTAAAGGAGCAGATAGATGACTTTAATGAAAAAATACAGGGACACAATACATGATAACTCATGGTTATTCTGCAAAATCTATTTATTTACTGACCAAACTTAAATTAAGTACATTATACAATAAATTAAATAATCTAAAATTAAATAAAAAAACTAATCCAAAATGCCACTCCGGATTGTATCCGGCTCAGAATCCTCATGATTTGACAAAACTAAAATTGGATATTCTTTTATGAATTTTTGTTTTAAAGTATTCTATTCTCACTGTGATTCTAGATAATATTGTAGTTAGTCTTAAATAAAAATAAGGGTTTTTGAAATAAATTCAGCACAATCCAATACAGATACTATAACGTATTTTTATATTTTAAATACGCAAATCTCACGTGAGATTAAGGGGGTGGAGGTCAAGCCAAGTCTCACGATATCCCACCATGGGGGAGGGGGCCTCGAAAAATCACCAAAATAACCTTACATAATTAATGGACGCCCCCTAATGTGACGATCGCCAAGTGTTCTAGACAATAGACATGCGGGTATCGATTAAGCGGTGGTATGTTTTGCAAAATCATCCTGATAACATCGCGATCGCGACCAGAAGTGGTCACGGACTGATATTGTCTGGATTTACTGACTTGGCAAATTACCATTATATTATAGATCCTTGGAAATATTGGAAAATAAGTATGAGTAATAAATAGTACTAGACTGACATGCGGGTGTTTCGATTGAGCGGTGGTATGTTTTACTGTATTATTCTGAAAACATCGCAGTCTCGATCAGAAGTGGCCAGACTGCTAACGTCTGGAATTCTGGATTTACTGAATCGACAACTACCTAAACAGATTCTTATTAAGATCTTTGGAAAGCAAGTGTCCTTTTATATGGCAGTGAAACGTGGCCTTTGGTTGAGCGGCCCAAGCAGGAACTGCGTGACACGGAGATGAAAATGTTGCGCTGGATATGCGGAGTATCACGGAGAGACCGTGTGAGAAACATTCGCATTCGCGGCAGCCTTCATGCTCGTGACATAGCAGACAAACTGCAAGAGTCGCCTGTGCTGGTACGATCATGTCCTGCGGAAACGGGTAAGTTACAAAATAAATGTATACCGCCTCCGCCAGGCCCCGGCAGGCGTGGTAGACCCAAGAAATGACGTCAAGCCAGACGTCGTCAGGAATGATATGCGTGCCAATGATTTTACAACTGAGGATGCTCAAGACCGAGTGAAATAGAGAAGAAAAAGCCGGAAAGCGGTCCCCAGGCTTCACAGCATTGCAGCTGAGAATGCAACTGAAAATGCAGTGAGATGAGAGAGAGATCATTTGAAAGCAAGTATGGGTAATAATAGTACTAGACTGAACTGACATGTGATTATCGATTGAGCGGTGGTATTTTCTGCGGCATCATCCTGATAACATCGCCATCGACCAGAAGTGGCCACAGACTGATAACGTCTGGATTCACTGACTTAGTAACTTTTACTTAGACTTATAATTTTAAGATCATAAAGCAAGTATAGATAATGGTAATGTACTTAACGTGTGATGTGAAGATATTTAACGAGTTGAAACAAGGAGATTATGTATTCGACCCGCATAGAATATATCGCGATGTAGGTATAGGTACTGTTATGGTTGAAGTAGGTTACTTTTGAATTTAATAAGGAATAATAATTACGGGTTAGACGGACCTAAACCTGTAAACTTGACTCCCTGTGATGATGGTAGGCATGAATATAATCTTTCCAACACAGGAATATTATCTACCAAGTATAATTTTAATGGTGGAATTGATGAGTAAATTGGATATGTTAGGACTTACAGTTATTAGGAATAATTTTTGTAAGCATTGAAAGCGGGTTTAGGATGGTTAATGAATGTATTTTTCATAAGAAAATTACAAGAAGGACGTACATACATCAGATCAGAAGGTTGCGTCTTCAGATCACGTCGGGGTATATAGCGACCACTAGGGTGCACCGCTGTATAGTGGTGAGCTAATAAAACCTAATGGATCTGATTGATCCATCACATCGTCTATAGGCCAGGAGTGGCGACGGGAAATTGAATGATTTATTATCATAACAACGGGTTTTATATAATAGAAGATTGTGCTACAAGGCGTAAAGGTAATAGTTTTAAAGCGAGGGTGCGTAGTGAGGGATTCTTAGGTGGAATCTTGAGTGAAGCGATGGATTCAAGTATATCGCCCGAGATAAAACTATTACCGTACACTGTGTAGCACATTCTTCTTTTCATCTCCATTCATTTGCAAATATATACCTAAAACGAAAGTATAATACCTAATCAGAGTTTAACAGTCAGTTACTAACCTTTATTTGGTGGCGTTTTCACTGAAGAAGTACTAAATATTACAAATTAATAAATATACAAAATATTTCTCTAAGACTAACACATCTTACACATTTTCCAGTCATTAGAATCATTTCATTACTTTTTCCTTGTGCGTAATTCTTTACATATTTAAATATGTATGTATATTATACGTAAAATTCATACTTATTTACTATCGGCCTCATTAAGAATTTTTTTTACATAAAAGTATAAGTAAAATAACCGAATAGTTCCATAATAAAATTACTATTTGAAACAAAGACAACAAATTGCGTTTTTATAATAATATATTCTCTCAACTCTTCCAACTATTGTATCATTATATCTCAGAAACGGTGGCTCTTGGGAAAAAAAGTATCATGACATTTTTTATAGATAATTATCGGGTCTACAATTTTTGTCTCAACTATAATATGATAAAACTTACCTTACGTTAAACTTACGTTTTTGTGACCTTTGACCCCTAATAACTTTTTGCAGGCATCGGATTGATGAGGACTTTTTAGGTTTCATTTATGATGGTGTTTTTAACAATCCTACCAACTTTCAGCTGGGTGCGAATTATTGTAACCTCGGATGTTTAAATTGACCGGGGCTATAAATCTAAGGTTTATTTATTTTATTTATGTAACTTTATTACAAACGTAATAGGCGGACTTAAAGCCTTAGGCTTTATTTATTTATTTATTTAACTTTATTACAAAAAATGTAACAGGCGGACTTAAGGCCTAGGGCCTTTTCTACCAGTCAACCTACAGGTGGTGCGGATAAAAGCAAATTTTGGACGATTAGTAGATTCAAATTAGCTATTTGACCATTATTAAACATTTACCTAAGACACATAATCATATATATACTTTCTTATACATTCATAGACCTACATATAAAAATACATAAATACTTTATAAATTCATAAACCCTACATAAACTACATAAATATTTACAATACTCTATGACAATTTGTGAAGATAATGAGCGCGCACAGCACTCTTAAATGCTTGGCGACTAGGGGCTTTGCGGATATCAACGGGAAGGGCGTTCCATAGCTTCACGGCTTGTCTGGTGAATGAATGTTCGAAAAACCCACTCCTGCAGCGAGGCATATTAAGAAAGAGATTGTTGGAAGAACGAAGAACTTTGAGATGGGTATCACCCAGGAAAGTGAAGTTGTTTTTAAGATACATCGGAGTTTTTGGGTCGAAGAGTATAGAAAATAGAGTAGTGAGAATATGCAAATTGCGACGTTGACGGATGGGTAACCACTTTAGTTTAGACTTTATCTACCAGTCAACCCACTGGTGATGCCGAGAAAATTTTAGAAGGAGGTGCAAGTTATGTAGATATTGTTAACATTTTAAATATTTTTTTATCTCATCTATTCGAAAAACGATGTTTTCATCCCAAATATTTGGGGATAAAGTCACTGTCACTGGTAATTCTCTAGACACTGAAAAGTAAATTCCGCGTTAAAAACACATTTGAAAACCGAACACGAATGTAGAATCAAAAATAATATTGGCAGTCAGCAAAAAAAAAGAATTTAGTTTTAAAATTATAAAATATAGGCAACGGAATCGTAATTTTTAAAATTGGAATACAACACGTTTTACATGGATGACTGTAGGTCAAAACTTTTTTGTTCTCTTGCTTCAAAATAATATATTATTAAAAACGCAATTTGTTGTCTTTGATTCAAATAGTAATTTTATTATGGAACTACCTATTCGGTTGGAGTTTTTGGCGGGAAGTCAAGGTGTTTGGTTGGGGTTTTCTTTAAATTATTTTGCAAATTGATTTTAGTGGACTTTATAATATGAAATTGGTGTTGTTTGGTGTTATAAATGCTCATGCTCATGAACAATATGTGAAATAGTTAAAGTGGACAGTCATAGTACGGCTGTAGTGATATTTGTTTCGCGGACTTTGTGGGCGTCTTCGGGCGTCGTCCGCCACTCAATCGGCTATGAAAACCAGTGGACTCGTATAGATTTGTCGCCAGAAGCTCCCTTAAAGCAATCAAAGGCCTACACCAACCTTTGATTGTAACTTGTTAGGAAAAAAGAATTTCCCACGTTTTATTAACTTGTTCCTGACTAAATACGCAGTAGCGTCAAGCCATAAATTGAAAAAAAAAAAAACTATTCGGTTATTTTACATAAACTTTTGTGATTTTTTTTTTAATGAGGCCGATAGTAAATAAGTATGAATTTGACGTATAATATACATATTTGAATATAAAAAGAATTACGCACAAGGAAAAAGTAATGAAATGATTCTAATGACTGGAAAATGTGTGAGATGTGGTAGTCCTAGAAAAATATTTTGTATATTTATTAATTTGTAATATTTAGTACTTCTTCAGTGAAAACGCCACCAAATAAAGGTTAGTAACTGACTGTTAAACTCTGATTAGGTATATTTAGGTATTATACTTTCGTTTTAGGTATATATTTGCAAATGAATGGAGATGAAAAGAAGAATGTGCTACACAGTGTACGGTAATAGTTTTATAGAATAGAATAGAAAAACTCTTTATTGTACACCAAAAGAAAAAACAATATAAACAAATAACTTAAAATAACATTAGTACAATGGGCGGTCTTATCGCTTAAAGCGATCTCTTCCAGACAACCAGTGGATGGAGAGGACTATGAGAAAGACATTAGAGAAAGTAAAGTTTTAGCATAAACTTACACATTTCTACACATACTTATACACATTTTACAAACTTTTATAAAATACATAAAACATAAACTATACTTACATACAAATAATATACTTACTTATATATAGTTTTTATATATACATAAATACATAAAATTAATAAACTTACTGATACCTATAAAAATCTCAATTTCTATGGACAATTTAAATAACTTTTGAAAGGTAGTAATCTACTACCATTTTCTTAAAAATAGAGAGAGACTGCACGCCGTATTGAGACCGGCAATTCATTCCACAGACGCACAGCTTGAACCGTGAAGGACTTATCATAGAAGTTTGTTCGATGCAAAGGCCTTAAATTATGCATATTATTAGAATGCAAAAATTTAAAACGTACCTTAAGATAACAGGGGGATGGGAGGAAATATAGAATGTTATACAATAAAGAAAGGATATGAGTATTCCGGCGAAAACGAATAGGAAGCCACTTGAGCTGAGTGCGAAATTGTGAGACATGATCTTATTTGTTTTATCTCGGGCGATATACTTGAATCCCTCGCTTCACTCAAGATTCCACCTTAGAATCCCTCACTACGCACCCTCGCTTTAAAACTATTACCTTAACGCCTTGTAGCACAATCTTTTATTATATAAAACCCGTTGTTATGATAATAAATCATTCAATTTCCCGTCGCCACTCCTGGCCTATAGACGGTGATGGATCAACCAGATCCATTAGGTTTTATTAGCTCACCACTATACAGCGGTGCACCCTAGTGGTCGCTATATACCCCGACGTGATCTGAAGACGCAACCTTCTGATCTGATGTATGTACGTCCTTCTTGTAATTTTCTTATGAAAAATACATTCATTAACCATCCTAAACCCGCTTTCAATGCTTACAAAAATTATTCCTAATAACTGTAAGTCCTAACATATCCAATTTACTCATCAATTCCACCATTAAAATTATACTTGGTAGATAATATTCCTGTGTTGGAAAGATTATATTCATGCCTACCATCATCACAGGGAGTCAAGTTTACAGGTTTAGATCCGTTTAACCCGTAATTATAATTCCTTATTAAAAACAAAAGTAACCTATTTCAACCATAACAGTACCTACATCGCGATATCTGTGCGGGTCGAATACATAATCTTCTTGTTTCAACTCGTTAAAAATCTTCACGTCACACGTTAAGTACATTACCATTATCTATACTTGCTTTATGATCTTAAAATTATAAGTCTAAGTAAAAGTTACTAAGTCAGTGAATCCAGACGTTATCAGTCTGTGGCCACTTCTGGTCGATCGCGATGTTATCAGGATGATGCCGCAGAAAATACCACCGCTCTCAGTCTAGTACTATTATTACCGATACTTGCTTTCAAATGATCTCTCTCTCATCTTACCACATTTTCAGTTGCATTCTCAGCTGCAATGCTGTGAAACCTGGGGACCCCTTTCCGGCTTTTTCTTCTCTACTTCACTCGGTCTTGAGCATCCTCAGTTGTAAAACCATTGGCACGCATATCATCCCTGACGACGTCTGGCTTGACGTCATTTCTTGGGTCTACCACGTCTGCCGGGGCCTGGCGGAGGCGGTATAGCTATACATTTATTTTCTACGTAACTTACCCGTTTCGGCAGGACATGATCGACAGCATAGGCGACTCTTGCAGTTTGTATGACATGTCACGCTCCCATACAAAAAACGTAATTTTTTGCCGTTTTTTGCTCGACATTTATAACGGCCACAAGTAGACGCTTGAAATATTCACAGGATATTTAGTTGTGTATTAACTTCAAAAATAAATAATTAAATTAAAATAAAATAAATATTTAAAGGGGCTCCCATACAACAAACGTGATTTTTTTGCCGTTTTTTGCTCGATATTTATAACGGCAACAGGTAGACCCTTGTAATATTCACAGAATATTTTGTTATTGTAGGGTAAGCGGAAACATAAGGCAGGGATCATATATCTTATTTTTTAAATAACTCTTAAATATTCTTTGTAACACGAAGAAAAACCTCAAAAACCAGAAACGCGTAAACCAGCCTCATTGACCTCCCGTGATCTTTTCACCCCGCATGGCTCGCTGTCTCGCTTCGGCTAGAGTAAATTTGTGTGCGTGGAAGCGGGAGCAAAATTTAGATTATCCACATCAGGCGCAGCCTTAATGATTTGGCTGTTCCATTAATGCCTATTCAGAAATTAAATATTAAGGGGTTCTTTACCCGTTTTAACGACTAGGCTGGGCTATAGGGTAATGAAAGACTATCGTCTGCGGCCCGACACGCAGCTACTGGTCACGATATCATGACGTGAGCAGTCAATTAACTCCCATCAAATACCTAAGTAGTACGACATGTGACACACGTTTGGTTGACTTGTGAGATATCGAGAATGCCGGCCATGGTCATGCATTGCATGAGTAGTTAAAAATAATTAAACCTTTTACGGTACAAAAAGGATATTTTATTATGAAACCAGCTGTGCCCGCGACTTTAACCGCGTATAAAAGTAGCCTAGTTTACTCCTTAAACATTATATCTATCTGCCAGTGATAGTCCCGTAAAAATAGGCCAATAGCTTTCGGAAATTAGCCCGAACTAACAGATAGACAATTTTTTTATTAATTATATGTTTTAGTAATCAATACTGTATAGAATTTCATGTGATACGGCTAACAACCATATTTTCCACCTATATGCCCACCATCACAGTGAACATGGCCTTTGAAACATATGACCCTAGACTCTGTCTACCCCGTAAGAGAGAAAGACTTGACTAGTATGTATACTTATGAATAAAAAAGTAATAACTTCAAATGTTGCAAAATTTACAAATCATATTGCTAAAATACCTAAGTAAGTACCTACCCATTCTTTTTTTCATTGAGTAGGTTATTAATTCAATGGAGTCGGTATTAGACTAAGACTCAGGACATTGGTAAACATACGATTCAGACATCGGTCAGATTTTGGAAAAGAAATATTGACTTCTATTCCAAAATCTGACCAATATATGAAACCTCTAATTACTGATCCAGAACCAAAACCCGGTTTTTTCTGGAAATTAAAGAGTTACAGTTCTTATTGTTTTGCTACCCATACAACCAGTCAATCAAATGTACCTACCTAACCCAAAAATTAAAAATTAAATAAAAAAAAATGAGATGAGATTTAACCAATGATTGCAACAAGTTTATTTGCCAGACATTTAAATAACCCTCGATTTTCAAGAATTCACCCCCAATTAAATTTTGAATAGCTGAACCGATTTTGATGAAACATAGCTTAGTACTATCGCGAAGATCGAAATCGGTCTAGTCATTTAGGAGCTATGATGCCACAGACACACAGATACACAGACACGTCAAACTTCTAACACCCCTCTTTTTCGTCAGGGGTTAAAAACAAACCTGTCTAGTTAAAGTCAATCGGGAAAACACATCTGAGTCATTGTACAATTAGCTACTGATGACTAATTTACAGTGAATGGCATCAAACTTGTTTGAATACTGGTTTACATTGTCACCTTATTGTTGAAAATTAATAAATAATTAATTCTAATTGCGTACCAAATTAAATCTAATAAGTATAAATAAATAATTTATTCAATCCCTGAAAAGCGCACCCTAGGCTCCAAAGCAGCACAGTTCGGGATGCAACCAGGAACACATAAAGATAAGAAGCACTATGTGTAATAAAAGGACGGCCAAGAAGAGCATTTGTTGATGAAGTAAAGCAGAAGTTGTGTCCGATAAGGAAGTCAAACATTTGGCTGAAGATAGGGAGACAAAGTGAATAAATGATTTCTTTAGGGTCAATAAAATTGGAAAGGTCACATCAAAAATGGGATTAACAAATTTAAAAAAAAAAAAATTAAGCATTGGGGAAATCAAAATCAATATTTATACATTGTATTAATGAAAGAACGTAAAACCACTCAGATGGTACCTCAACCCATGTAACTGACTGAACAACTTTCACGAAACTAAAAAAATAATTTGAATTTTCATACAAAATAATCAGCTGATTGAGTCAATATGATAGAAAATCCAATTTTTTTTTTATTTCATGAAAGTTGTTGAACAAAAGTTGTTCAACATGGGCTGAGGTACCATCTGAGAGGTTTTGCGTTCTTTCATTAATACAATGTATACTTACTTACATACTTCAAAGTGTTCAATGAGAAATACCTAGAGAATCATCCAAATCAGATAACCCAGTAAATATTGTGAAATAAAATGTTGATATTCAGTTACTCTCAGATAATAAAAGGATCTATGAATAAATCAAAAATCTTAAAATTGAGACTAATATAAATGTACCTTGGTGTTGGTCCCTAATAATAAAAACAACATATTATTATGAAGCCTTTTTTGAAGTTAAGGTAAACAAGAAACCATAATAACTATATAAGAACTGTTCTGCTTTACAAATCCTCCATAATGTACCTATATAAGTCTCTAGGAGTGGTATGTCTGTCTATCTATACCCAAATAGTATGTTAAATTAATAATAAAAAGCAAAATATGAAGGTGGGAGTAGAAACAGCTGTTTTATAGTCCCCAGATGTGAATGCAAATAACTAAATATTCATTAATTCAAGCCAAAGTCAAGATCAAGGTATTTTGAATAAGAAACACCTGGTTTTATTTTACAATACAAACAAATATTTTTTATAGTTATGAATGCAATCATTACTTAATTATGAAGATCAATAAGCCTTTTTAGAAATAAACGAGATAATACATTTTGTATAAAGGTTTGGTATTTAAAATAAAAAAGCGGCCAAGTGCGAGTCGGACTCGCCCATGAAGGGTTTCGTAGCAGCAAGTAACATAAAATAAAAGTTCTTAAGGTAAATTGCGGTTTACGATTTATGACTTACTAGTAGTCCGCCGCGAACTTAGACCTCGCGATTATTATTCGCGTTTTTATTGATATTTCAAAAACTACTGAACCGATTTCGATGTCCAACGAACTTGAAAATTCTATTGATATTTCCTACATGCCTACCAAATTTCATCAAAATCGGACCAACGGTTTGGCAGTTATCGCGGAACAAACAAACATACATACATACAAACAATGTGTTTTCGCCCCAACTTAAATTATAGCCCTCGCTCGGTCAATTAAAAAAACTACTTGCTAGATCTCGTTCAAACCAATTTTCAGTGGAAGTTTTCATGGTAATGTACATTATATATATTTTTTAAGTTTTATCATTCTCTTATTTTAGAAGTTACAGGGACACACACACACATTTACCACTTTGAAAGTGTCTCTCGCGCAAACTATTCAGTTAACACATTTTTTCTTACCACTTCGCCTGCTGAAAACGCACCATATGTGTTTTCATTTTCACAAAACACACACGGTGCATTTTTCAGCAGGCGAAGTGGTAACAAAAAATGATATTAGAAACCTCAATATCAGTTTTGAAGACCTAACCATAGTTATCCAAAAGGTATGGGGTTAATAAAAAAAAAATTTTTGAGTTTCAGTTCTAAGTACTTCTAAGTATGTTGTTGTTTTTTTCTATTTTTGTGTGAAAATCTTAATGCGGTTCACAGAATACATCTACTTACCAAGTTTCAACAGTAGTTCTATAGTTTCGGAAAAAAGTGGCTGTGACATACGAACGGATAGACAGACAGACCGACATGACGAATCCATAAGGGTTCCGTTTTTTGCCATTTGGCTACGGAACCCTAAAAACCGGCCAAGTGTGAGTCGGACTACGGCACCGATATTTTTATTATATGATGTAACTAAAAAGTTTCTTTCTTCCTCTGACTAGGTAATAAGAATTGACAGGAGTGGAAGGGGCTTACTTTGTAAAAATTGTGAACTGTCCTATAAGAATTTCTAAAAAATATGCTTAATAATATTGTTTTAGTCTTTTTTATATTTTCTGGTTTGTAGAACATCGCAGAAGTCTGTTTTGTATATATAATCAAAGAGACAGTCATGTGTTCTTATTTGTCATTCTGCAAAAGCGTGTTGGTACATATATGTATATGATTTTTCATTAAATCCCTGAAAAGCACAACCTGGGCTCCAAAGCAGCACAATTTGGGATACAACCAGGAACACATAAAGATGAGAAGTATTATGTGTAATAAAAGGACGGCCAAGAACAGCATTAATTGATGAAGTAAACGAAAAGGCAGAAGTTGTGTCCGGCTGGCTTGGCTGAAGATAGGGGACATACAAAATACTTACACTGACATGAACACACTTATTACTTAATTATATTTGTTGACGATCAATGAAGAAATTAAAGGTAATCTATCCACAATTTCTGAGTAGTTTGTTGTCTCTATTTATTTCCATAAAGTGGCATAAGTATGTGTCGGACTCTCAAGATCCAAATTATTAATAGGAATAAGTTCTTAGTTTGCTGTAGCAAGGACAGCAATCAACAGCAGCCAACCAAGCGAAATATATACTAATCCAAACTAATTAATGAATAGACTTCTTGCCTAGTGTTTGAATGATTTCTGTACTAAAATTAATCAACAATGCAGTCAATGCACTTGAACATCAGAATACATGAACTTTTAGGATACATGATAATGGGCTTGGTTAAGTGCAGTTCTTAGTCAAAACCATTAGGTACCTGCGTCTGTCAGCTAGATTTGATTGCAGCATAATAATGAGTAGGAATAGAGAAAGCTGATGTATGAGGATGTTCAATGACTGTTGAATAATCAATATGCAAGCCGCACGTGTGTTCAAGCGTTCTTTCGTTGGAAAACCAGGTATTCAAATAGCGAAATGAATAACCGATTGTAATGAAAAAACGTTTGAAGGGTGCGGCCATGCATCGACGCCGAATATTACGAGATTAAGTACCTAGTAGCAATAACTTGATATCTTTGGAGGCCTGGATGCCATCCTCCTTCAGGTTCCTCTCGATCTGACGGCTGCGGGCGATTGCCGCGCGTTCCTCTGCCGACTGGGCGCAACCCATAGCGGCAGTTGTCCCAGTGCCTTAGCCGCCGGCCGCCCCGACTCCCCAGCCGGGCGCGCTCTCACCGCTCCCTCTGCATGCGCTCCACACGCGTCCTGCCGCTCCGGACCGACCGGAGCCACCCTACACAATGATAGCACCCAACACAGTAACCTAACTGTAATCACTTTACACTGTTCTAAGTTAACGTGTCGACACTTTTTGCAAGGAAACAACCACACCTCAGTAAATTTCTCGAATCTATACCGCACCCACCACTATAAACAAGTAACGACAGCGCGAATTTTAATTGATTTTACGAATCCGTTCAAATACGAGATAATGGCGGCCGGATGACAAGCGCCAACTCCGCTCCGTGACGGCGACCGCGCCCCGCTCGACTGACGTTCGGGTGCGTTCGGTACTCTTCGTTCGAGCTCGCTCACACATGCGTGAAAACGAATTCACACGCAAGGGAGAACAAAAGTATAGCGTTCCGAATTATTTAAAAATTTCAAAAAAATATTAGGTACCTATGTAAAATGAAACACGAAAATAATTATGTACATGCTTTTGGCACCATAGTGTCTTTTTTATCAACAAAAGTCTTCAGTAGGTAGGTACCTACTTGGTGAAATACATGTTTACTTTTTGCTTGTGTAAGTGGCCAACTTGTCACATATTTCCAAGCTGCCTAAAGATATCTGACGAAGGAAGGACCTACTAGCTCTTTGTATCTGACCTAGTTTGATTGACGATTGCCATCTACCAACCATCTATGTACTGATGCAGGACGAACCAACGGCTTAACATGCCTTCCGAAGCTACTACCTTTAAGTCCGAAGCAAAATATACTGTGATATAGGTACATACTAAGGCGTCATAGACAGAGCCATGGACCATAAGATCAAAAGGCCACTTTCAATCTGATGCGAAAATCTGCATCGCATGTATCCTCCGATTTTTACCCATTCCCTTGATCGGCTATAAGCTACTATCTCAGCACCCACATCGGAAGAATTTAAAAAAATAATATATAAAGTGGTACCTACGGTACGGCAGAACAAATTAATTTGTGATTGGTTATGTATTTTATTCATTTATTTTATACACGATAATTCATAAAGCGTACATAAAACATAATACACAGTTACAGAAATAACAACTAGGTAGGTACTTCTCTAATTATAATGTAAGGCCACCTGTGCGAATTCACTCAAAGGGCATAAAAATATCCACTTTTTCGTGGATGTCATATAGCCCTCATGAATGGCATCTTCACGAGCAGGTTGGTCCTACCTAGCCTATGGTTGTTATTATAATTTATATCACCTACATATTTCTGAAATATAGTTGAAAACCTATGCCAAAAGATACTTAAAAGCTCTAACATTTAAATTAGCTACCTGACAGAGGCCAAGAATGCATGGTCATTGCTATGTCCAAATTCCAAAATTCCAGATTTTCCATCTTCGCAGAAGCTATGGGACGGGCCGCTTTGTAGCTTAGCCCATATTAATTTAATAGAAACATCTGGGAGTGCTACAGAGCGAGCCCGCCTCCTCGCCGTCGCGGAATGGGAATCTGGGCTTTGGCTACATGCCCTTCCATCACCCAACCTCGATATCTTGCTTGACGATGAATCTTTTCGGACGGCGACGTCCCTGAATCTTGGCGCAATTTGCACCGTACCACATCGCTGCTTCTGCGGCAACAGTGTTGATGGCTTAGGCCACCACGGCTTCTTTGTCGTAAAAGCGCTGGGCGTTAAGGGCGCCATGCTGCCCTAAACAATTTGATCCACCGGGCTCTTGCTAGCATCCACATGCCAGCCGTTTTAAAACCTAGCGGCCTGGTTAGGGATGACGCCAAGAGACCGGATGGGATTACCCTTGTGCCTTGGAAGTTGGGACGGCCCCTTGTGTGGGACGCTACCTGTGTCGACACTCTCAGTCAGGATACAGGGACAGCCGCAGCTGCTGCAGAAAACCTCAAACGGCGTAAATATAGTAGCCTCGGCAATAATTACTTATTTGAGCCGTTTGGGGTTGAAACTTTGGGCCGTGGGGACCATCAGCACACAAAATATTTACTGTCGCCCGAAAACTGACAGAAGTTACACATGATCAGAGGGCTGGCCTCTATCCAGCTCAAAAGATCTGTTCTACGTTTGCTATGGACTATGGGGTGAAGAAAGTACTGCTTTGCCCTATTCAACAAACTGAGTATTTCAGATGCCATTCAAGGAATAGCTTTGAGTGTATGTTTGTATATACACATATACCTACACGTAGTTGCCAAAAGTCCCATTATCTTCTTTTGTTGACAATGCGCAAAGATTTATTTCATAAACATTCATAAACACTCCGTATTATGGTAGGATTCAAAAAGTATTTTTTTTATATAAACTAGTAAACAACTAAATAAGGAACAGTGTCGAGGTCAATACAGAGCCTTGCGGAACACCAAAATTAATGTCCAAACACAGTCTTTAATCTTCATTCCTGACCAAAAGATGGAAATCATTTGCACGGTTGCACCTAATCTAATACACCTGCGGTACTCAGTCGGTGGCGGATTGTCCCTTAGGCCCAGGTCTAGGGCGGTCAGATATAAAAATACATATAATTAAAAAGGGGGCGGCAGATATCTGTAGTATATACTACACGGCCTAGCATGTTTACTGCTTTTTGTCCCCCTCCGAAGGGGCGACTAGCTGACTAACGGCCTAGGGCAACCAGTATACTACAGATCCGCCACTGGTCGTACCTACCATTCTTGCTACCCGGGACCTTGTTCAAAATCTATCAAATACTTACTTTTAATCGAGCTATCCATAACTGAAATAAAAAATAAAAATAAAACAGAAACATTATTGGTAGGTACTTCTGGACCATAGGAAAAGGCAGGCAACCTCCGGTGACGTCACGGATAGATCTTAGTCTAAAACTCAGCATATATCCCTTGGCTTATCTCAGGTCTAAAATATAATTTCGTATTATTCATTCAAGCAAGACACCTAACAAATTATCACGTTTACTGGGATGATAATGGAACTTTTTTTATTTTCAAGACCAATTTCTGCATTATGAGGATGAGAAAACAAACAGAACTGAAGAGAACGGGAAATCAGTTGTTGTTCCAAGCAAGCCAACTTGTAGAATATTGAGTGGCAGACGCATCAGTCACCAGGTCACAGTTCGTGAGAAATGTATCTTAGTTGTGAAAGGCATCATGGCTTTGGCAAGCAGGACACAACTATCTTAAAAACTAGGCATAATGCTCAGAAGGAGAAAGTGATACTGATATCATGGACTAAATCTATTAATCTACCCTTAATTTTATAGAGGTACAGGGTGACTTTGAACCGTACTCTAAATGCGAAATAAAAATACATACCTAAGTACCTACACGTACTCCTGTTAACAGGCCTAATATTTATATATCATTTTCTACTAATACTAATTATATATAGTGAGAGTTACTTATCTGTACTTACTTAAAAAAATATAATGATATACATGTAAGATGATGTACCTATGCAGTGTTGTTGCAGAGATATTTTGTATCAACCACAAACTCGACAGTCATGCGGTAAGTCAAGTAGTATTTGTAATTTGAGCTTTCTGTCAAGTTCAACAGAACTAAGACATTGCATCTAGTATTCGAAACCTAGATACTGGATAACTCCGCAATCGGCTCAATGCTTTTCCTAAGAATTTCAATGCCACAGTTCATGGCATGTCCTAAAGTTCATTTTTATTATGAGTACCTATATTATCATACCAAGGGCTTGTTATCCTACCTAATAAAGTCTTAATATCAAATTGAAGTACTCGTAAGTAATATCTAATCCAGTCAGATGGATGGCAAATGTATCAAAATGATAAGTCTCGACGTGATGCCAAGATGTGTATTTGCCGGCGACGACGGGCGCCGCAGTCGATACAGCTCATTGCAGGGTGCGCGCGCATGCTATCTAGAAAGAGATAGAGGAAAGCTCCATTACCAAGGAGCAGCAGCTTGATGTCCTTGGCTGCTTGGATGCCATCTTCCTTGAGGTTCTTCTCGATCAGCTTGCTGCGCGCGATGGCAGCGCGCTCTTCGGCGGACGAAGCGCAGCCCATGGCGATGGCGCGCACGGCCTGGCTCGCTACGCGCGGCAGCGCCGTGCCCCTCGCATGCTCGCGGCCCGTCGTCGCGCAGTCGGCGCCGCGCACGCGCTCGTTCGCGCACGCGTGCTCGGGACGCGGGTATGAAGGCCGTTCGGCGTCGGCCCTTCGCGTACGGGTACAACCGGGACGCCTCGGGTACTCTACGGAGGTGGCACCGCGGCGTGAGCCCGCGTACGAATGACGAGTCGCGCAGATGCGCCGCGCCGCGACCACTGCGCAGGATCTGTCGGTCGTCGTCTCCGCCTCAACGCAAGCCACCCGAAGCCTCCCTGACACACTAATTACACCCTACGTCAACCTTGTACGAATATCTTTTCTCTCACACCTATTAGCTATTGTCCGGCTACAAAGCTGCAATTTAATTGCATTTGCGCAATCAGTCGGAGTAATGAAGGGTTAAAAAAGATACGATTTATTATTTGAGATATACTCTAGCATACCTACAAAGTGAAAAAATTGATGATATTGACTTACTGTTATTATGATATATACCTATGTACGTACCTATCATAATATATAAGATGAATATCTGATACCTATCCGCTGTGTCAAAAATACTTAGGTAACATGCATTAAACCCACTGTTAAACCTATGAAAGTGAAGTACCTATGTTAACCCTAAAGCCGGAAACAGAATTTGTCGCATATTGAAGAGCTTCCTGTAAGATTTTCTATCAACATCTTAAAATATTATTGGTATCGGTACATAAAGATTGATCTAGCAACCTACTTATTTACTTGTTGCGATTTTGAAGCGAATCTCGTTCAGGGGTCAAATAAGTCTTGGCAGCTACCTATACAAACAACTGTTGAATACCTACTTACTTACGTATGTCATCGGCCAACATAACAGAAAAATCTAATATCTAAGATTTAGCTATGTAAGTATTTAAATATGAATAAAAAAAAACCGGTAACGCTCTTGTTACACCCCTGGTGTTGCAGTTGTCCATGGACAGTGGTGATCACTTACCATCAGGTGACCCGCTTGTTCGTTTGCCGCCCTATAACATAAAAAAAAAAAAAAAAAAAGGTCGAGAACTAGTCGACAAGCAGTTCATAAATATGTACTCCGTGGTGTAAATGGTCAACACGCTAGTCCGCAAATCCAGAGGTTCTGGGTTCGATCCCCAGCCAGTGCAAGATCGAAATTGGCCTTTAGCAAATTGTCTTGGGTCTTGGGTTGGGTGTTTATATATAAATTTATATAATATAAAATAGGTATAGTTTCGAGTGAGCCTGCGGCTCTATAAATCCGTTTGATTTTTGTAGTATAGCAATACTGTTGACGCAATGTAGTGCACCTTCAGTGTATTGGTCTGCAATCTGCATAAATACATTTATTTTCTATAAATCAGTTTTCTGTGGGATGATATGATACATTTAATATTTGTCATAAAGAAATACATACCTACACTTAACATGAAACATTTTACAAAGGCAGTAGGTAATAAAATAAAAATATAAAAGTGCACTAAGTAAGTGCCCAATGTGTTATCAAACATCTGATATCTATCATACCTATATTCATAAAGATTTATCTTATTGTACACATAATAAAGTTAAAGCTAAAATTAAACTAAACTGTAAGTGAACAATAAAGTTAACTAAACTAAAATTAATTATTAAATTATTATTATTTACTCTATTTTCTTACTTTGTACGTTCCTTTGTTTGTATGTTGTGTACATGAATTTTGTAAATAAATAAATAATAATAAAAACCCTCTCGGAGCGTACCGGGCTCAAAAGTACCCATAATTGCCTCGCTGAATGGCGAGGCCAAGTGTTGCGTCAGGTATGCTCCGGAGCGGGGATCGCCTCGGTTGCCGATAGTGACATCCTATTTCTATGTCAAACCAAATTAGACTTTATCATCATGTCTTTTTAACACTCAATGACACTGAAACGCAGAAACGCAATTACGTACGTCTTGCGTATCGCTTTTGGATTTGGACCAGGCGTGGCGTGGCACTTGCAACCTACTTAAAAATAAATAGTCATTATATGCCTGATAAATAAAAACGCAAAGATTTCTTGAGGTCCACAGGTTTTTAGTAGGCTTGACTCTGGAACATCTTCCGCTCCGTTGAAGGGTTCCACAGTCCTTCGACCGTTGAATTTTTCATCATTGGAAAGCGGAAATTGGGCATAGTCAAAACAGCGCAGGGGTCTGCTCAAACAATACCACTATCAATAGTACCAATACTAATAGTATAACCTATGTTATACATACATAAACATGCATTAAATCGAAAGTATCGCAAAAATGGTGTCTGCGGAAGACCAGCCCCCGTAGCATGGCAGCGTTTATAAACACAGATAAAGTTTATATCGCGGGACGGACTAGTGCCATCCTCGTTATCATGACGTAGAGCTAGATAGTGATAGATGATAGCGCTGAATACTGAATATTCGACGAGGCTATTGGCCGAAGCGCCGAATTTTATTAAATACTGGGTGGATGACGGCGCTACGTTCATGCCTTGGCTTGGTTTATGGACTTGGTCTTGGTGGGCGTCTTTGGGCACCATCCGCCAGTCCGACGTATAGATTTGTCGACATAAGCTCCTTTGAAGCAATCAATGGACGAACTTGTTAGGTATTGTAGGAATAAAAAGAAAAACTCAAGATAGGCTCTAAAAGAATCGTATTCAGAGCCGTAAAAATAATTCTTAAAAAAATGTCATCTGTCACTGTCCAGTGTTGGCCAGTGTGACCATCTGTGACATTTTCAGACTACTTTGGTAGATTTATATAAATATTCTCTTGGGCTCATATCATTAAAAAAATGTTAATAGGTGTAGATTAGGTAGGAGTAGGATAGAATAGGATAGGTAGGACACACAAGTAACGAAGTCACGTACGTCATACACACACGAGTTGGATGCAAGTTGCAACCAACATATTGGCAGATTTCAGAATCTTCTTAAAAATGTAACATGGTATCGGTTAACATAACAAAGTTTACTTACTACTACTTAACAAAACAAAGTTTAAAACAGTCGGTGGCGCCTTCAACTCCACTACTACTCCACACCACACTGACCTATAAAATATAATAGTAAATCCTTTTTTAAGGTTCCGTGCCCAAAGGATGCCAACGGGACCTTATTACTTAGACTCTGCTGTCTGTCCGTCTGTCCATCCGTCTGTCACAGGACTCTATATCTTGAACCGTCATTGCGAGACACTTTCAATTGTATGTAAAGCGCGTTGTGGTAGGGAATCCAAGCGCGGGAATATCTAGGTACTATAACTAGGATTGGAAGGAAAAATTATTTACGCTTAAAGTATTTACAGTATATTGACGCCAAAACCAGCCCGATACAACTATATACAATTATAGAAGGAGTACACGAGTTAATTCGAGAAAAAGTTTAGTGACACGCGAGATAATACTGCTATTTACAATCACTTAATATTTTTTTACAATGCGTGAAAAATATTTAATCGAAAAGCGAGAGAAAAGATCTAGCTGGCCATATTTCTCTATAGAGAAAATAATATTTTGTCCGTTTGTGCGTTGAATTAATTTACAAATATAAAAAAATTACCCCTACCTAGCCTAGCTATGTAACGTACATATAAAAAATGTTCAATGAAAATTACGAAATATATTATTTACAATATTTAAAACTTAAATCTATAAAAATAATTGCATATAATATTTACAATATCAACATACTAAATATATGCAGGTACATACAAAATTTGGGTGAAAAGGAATGGCAGGTACAGCCACAACTGTGGCCGCTATATAAACAAATACTAAGAATAAGATGAAGTTAAAAGTTAAAGGAGGTATGACGACCCCCCACAACCCCGACGAAGAAATGTGTTTTTATCAGCATTTCAAAACATTGTACGGAGGTACGGAACCCTTCATGTACGAGTCTGACTCGCACTTGACCGGTTTTTCAATAATCTTTAACTATAACGAACATACATACTGAAGAAATCTAGTTCTTTATTTAGGATTTCATAATACAATACAACGTGTTAATTAACTAACGCAAAACCTCTCAGATAGTACCTCAGCCCATGAAACTGAACAACTTTTGTTCTACTAATTTCAGGAAAAACTCAATTTGAATCTTCATACAAACTGATCAGCTGATCGAGTCAATTTGTATGAAAATCCGAATATTTTTTTTGGCATTTTGGGAATGTTGTAGAACCGAAGTTGTTTAGGTTCATAAGCTGAGGTACCATCTGAGAGGTTTGGCGTTAGTTCATTAACCCGTTGTATAATTAAAACTAAATTAAACTACAATAAATTAAATCTAAAACTGATAGTAAAAACAATAAACATTAATATTTATAAAAAAAATAATCCTAATCACCACCATCAGCAGGCAAGGTCCCCAAGAGGCTGGCGGCATTTCCACGTTGTTTGGCCAGGCTAAGCCTTTGGCCGAAATGCGCACCAGCTTTTGGGTCCCCAGAAACGTCGATCAAACGTGCGGAGAACATAAATAATGTTTGTTTGTAGTTTGTAGGTATGTGTGTTGGTTTGTTACCCCACTTAAGAGTGGGATAAGGAAAGGAAGAAGAAGTATGTATGTTTGGTTGTTAAAGTAAAAGATTACTAAAAAGGTATTTTGATGAGTTTCAAAGTACATACTTTAACTGAGACGAGACGATTAACTTAAGCAGTATAGTGATTGATGTAATGTCAAAGAGTTAGTCTCGTAATAAAATCGGGAAGAAGAAGAAGCCGAGTTCTTATGGGTATAAGATCTCGGCAATGAAAAAACGAAAACCCAACTTGGGTGTACTTTACCGCGTTGAACTTAAGGTATATTTTAACTAAACATTGGGCTTATTTTATTTGTCTTGCTTAAGTTCTTTGGTCAATAGATATTTTTTATAGTAAGTCAGTAGGCATTGGCATATTTACTATTTTTCTGATGGTCACCCTAAATTCTGCAAGCTTGACGTCAATTTGACGTGCAGTGATGTCAAAGAGTTGGTCTGATAGTAAAATCGGGAAGTACCCATAAGAACTCGGCAATTAAAAAACGAAAACCCAATTTGGGCTTATATTATTTGTCTTGCTTAAGTTCTTTAGTCAATAGATTTTTTTTATAGTAAGTCAGTAGGCATTGGCATATTTACAATTTTTCTGATGGTCACCCTAAATTCTGCAAGCTAGACGTCAATTTGACGTGCAGTGCCGCCGTTGCAGCAAGTTTGTTCATGTTTTCAAAATGTCAAATGCTAGCTAGCTACATATTCTATTCTATTCTACCATATGTAATATGTATTGTATTCTGAATTCTGTGATTCTTGATGTGATTTTTGTGGCCGGAGGTATTGGAGGATTTGGAGATAAATTCCAAGCTATTTACGAGTGTGTTCAGCAGTGTTTTGCTTTTAATTACTTATCTATCTACTGGTGAGTAAAGAACTTTTTATCATCATGTTCTCTAGCTCTAGTTTGCTTAGGCTGGTTTCAGAATGACGCCGGCGCGTTTTAACAGCGCGCGTTTGACCGGCGGACCGCAGTGAAACGAGTTTTAGTATCGCGCTGTTATCGCTCGTTTCGTTGCAATGTACAGTCAAGTGCAAAATTCAATTGAATCGCTTTTTCTTGGCTTTCTCATTATTCACTCAAATTATATGTGTGAGTGAATTGTGTGGTTTCACATACCTAATTCAGTACAGTTGCGTTGTGTATAGTAGTCGTCATGGGCACAAACATAATAACAGGGCTATTTATTTTATATGGAAAAGAGTGCAACAGCGACGTCTAGATCCTCCTTTACGTCTCTCGATTTACGAGAAGATAGCTTTACAGGTTTAATAATTATTTTCTTATTTCGTCAAGATCTTTTGACGAAATACTATACAAATTGGAAAGTAAAAAAAGCCGAAAAAAGTCTCACGAACATCTTAGCCGAACTTGGTCGATCAGCATCGATACGGCAAAGCCTACGGAAGTGTAATGATTTTAGCAGTCTATGTACATATGTATTTGTGTTCCACCATAGCATCCGAACTGTTTATCCAATTTTCACAAATGAGGTGACGCTGTGAGATTCCATTCTGTTTGTACTCTTATGTATTCTGTGCTTTCGGTTCCGAAACCGTAAATTTATCTGTTGTCCTGATTGTGATAAAATGTGTTTTGGTTTCAGTGGAAAGATTAGTAACAATTAATCATGGGATCCGACGACGAATATGAAGAAGACCCTGTTTGGAAAGGTATCCCAGCCACAATTATTCTCATAAATGCATTTAACGACACAAATGCAACAAAACTGGCTCATTCTGCTGTTTGTAGAATGCTCAGGGAATACTTACGGCTGTCCAGCACTCAGTACATAAGTGTGTGCTTTTATGGTGTTAAAAATCCAAATACTTCGAATATAACTTTCCAAGACATTATTGAAGCAATGCCACTCACTGCACCTACATTGGCTGATTATAAAAACGTTTTGAACATAGATACATCCAAATTTGAAAAACCAAATGAATTTAAACTGTCGGAAGCTTTGTGGTACTGCAGCAACATGTTTGAGAAGTGCAAGAAACAACTATTATCGAGAACTGTCATTATGATATCAAAATTAGATATCCCTCCAGCTAAATCTGACGAAAAATACACATACACCAGGGTAACAGATTTGACTAATACAGTCAGTTTATTCAGTGCTGAAATCAAAATTATTAATCTGTCTGAAAATTACTATAAGGTTGATGTATTTTATGAAAACTTTGCTGTTGATGCAAAAACTATAATCCCGGAACCAGTTTGGGACTGCAAAGAAATAGAGAAACAGATTCTTCAGCAGTCTCACCGTAACTTGGCTGTTGCTCAATTGAATTTTGAAGTTGGAAATGGATTTGAAATAGGTGTAGGAGTATACAAGTTATTGAAAAGCACCTATCAACCTAAAAAAGTTAAATTGAACAGAGATACCAATGCCGTCATTACTACAGTGAATAAAACTTTAAAAGTTCCAGTAGAACCAAGAGTAATAGGACCAGATGAGGAGCCAATGGATGAAAATGAAAGTCTTGAACAGGGAGCAGTACCGCTACTGAAGTCGGAAATAGTACATTACCAGGAGTATGGGGGTGAACAAGTACTGTTTACAGATGCTGAAAAGAAAGCTATTGATAACCCATTTGGCCCCCCTATTTTGAAACTTCTTGGATTCAAACCGGCCAGTATGCTTTGTAAAGAGAAGTGGTTTCTAAAACCTGGCTACTTTTTATACCCAAATGAAATTAAAATAGAAGGATCTACAACAGCATTTAAAGCACTACACCAGGCCTGCAGAGAAATGTCCGTGGTTGCCATATGCATTTTATGTACAAGAATTAATTCAAGGCCAACTATTGTAGCACTGTCTCCTTGCTCACAACCTTTCAATTTTAATGTGGAAATTGGTTTTGATGTTATACACATTCCATTTGTTGAAAATGTAAGAAATCTTCCAACTTCAGATGAAGATGACACCACTGCACAATTTTATAATGACCACAAAACAATATTGAAAGAAATAATCAGAAGTATCCAATTTGATTACAAGCCGGATATGTTTGAAGACCCAAAAGTGCAGTCATTATACAGAAATATAGAAGCCATTGCACTTTCAGAAGAAGATGTTGAGCCTTTTGTAGACACAACAAAGCCAGGTCCTGAAGCCTTCCAGAATTTGCCAGAAGAAGCATTTGAGGAACTTTTTGGACCTTTTGGAGAAGTGAATTTGAAAAGATATAACTCTTCTGGCAATGGCAGTGGGATTAGAAGTAAAAAAGCGAAGGTAGATATTGACGAATCAATGTTACAAATTCAGATCAGCTCTCAACAAGTCCATAAATTCACAGTAGATCAATTAAAGGAGATATTGAAATCTAAAGATATTTCCGGGCTACCAGCTTTGACTGGGATGAAAAAGGCAGAGCTAGTCAATTTAGTATATGAACATTTTCGTTAAATAAGATAATTAAGATGGAGAACAGCAAATAAATGTGATATGGTTGTTGTAACTGGTATTGTAGTGTATCTTAAGACTGATAATGATAACACTGTGAAAGTATTACATAGATCTCGCTGGTATTATGTAAAATGTTTCTTTTCCAAAATTTTGAATTAAAATTAAAATATTTTGAGAAATAAGTTTCTAAATTTAAATTATTAGTCAATTATTATTGGAATTGTGATTGTTTATTGGATGCAGATAAGAATGTGCCTACCATCCAAGGTACATAGGTACGTCATTGCTCTTTGCTACATTGCATCATGCAATGTTGTAAGTAAAATAATCACAATGTGGTATGCTCTTCTCAAGTTAATTAGGCTATTTAATTTACTTTAAATTGTATGCTTTGCCTACTTTAAAAAAATCTTTGTATTTTTCACAAAGTTTGTTATAAGTATTTTGTATTTTTGTATAATTAAAGTTACTAAACCAGCTAATTGTTATAAAATGAAGCGCAAGTCATTATAGAATTAAGCTTGTTGTCATCTGAGTTGGTCAGGAAGCTCGTGATCATTTTATGAATAAATATTATTTTTGAGAATATTTTTTTTTATTACAAGGAAATTACTATATGTAGCATCGACTATACAACCGACATGTAGATTCTACACAGTAGAATAAGCTGCTATCTAAGTACCTTATTTGTTTACAGATTTGCATGGAAAAACCAATATAAGATTATTTCTTCAATAAGAGGTTTTCTTCATCACACAGCACCAGCTGTTGATGTTTGCTCCAAGTCCATAACAACCTTCCATTATGAGATGCGTGCTAGATCGCATTTCCCGTGTAGACACGGATTTCCCCCTAATATTCTCAAAAATACTGCTCAAGTGCGAGTCGGACTCATGCATGAAGGGTTCCGTACCTCCGTACAATGTTTTAAAACGCTGAAAAAAATCATGATTTTTATATGACGACATCTTTAAGGCGACGTGGGTTCACAATTTGCAATACTGTGCGTGTTTTTGAAAAATCACTGTTATTAAACTACTACAGTTTATTCCTCAAAAAATTTACATAAAAATCTAAAGGATTGCTACAGACACCCACAATAGCCAAAACACGATTGAGCATTTTTGGCTCGATAGAAAAAAATCACAAACATACCTCTAAATTTGCCTTTATAATACGTATTACTATTTTATACAATCACCTTTTTATACGAAAATTATACCAAATAATGTATTATCTAAATATCTATCCGTTTCGGCTACAAAAAAAATATAAATAAATACAAAGAAAATAATAAATAAAATATAGTAAAATATTCGTCGAGAGTGAAGGGCCGGAGCTGTGCTCGACGATATTTCGTAGTGTTTTATTTATAATTTTTTTGTATTATATTTATATTTTTTTTTTAACCAAAACGGATATATATTTAGATAATACATTTTTTGGTATAATTTTAATATAAAAAGGCGATTGTATAAAATAGTAATACGTATTATAAAGGCAAATTTAGAGGTATGTTTGTGATTTTTTCTATAGAGCCAAAAATGCTCAATCGTGTTTTGGCTATTGTGAGTATCTTTAGAAAATCCTTAAGATTTTTATTTAAATTTTTTGAGGAATAAACTGTAGTAGTTTAATAACAGTAATTTTTCAAAAACACGCACAGTATTGCAAATTGTGAACCCACGTCACCTTAATTTTGAATTATCTTATTTTTAGTATTTGTTGATATAGTGTGTTGTGGATTAACCAACTTTGTATATGAGGGTGGTCAAATAATAAATCAGTTGTTGTCTAGCACTCGCGGTGTTTCATTCAAACATAACATGGACATGGTGACAGCGGTTACCTATGTTTTACGCTGATAAACGCAATAAATACTACTAATTGTTATAATAAACGGGTAAATTGTGCTTGAATATAAAAAAAAATGTGATAATTCGCTGTGAAAAAGTGATATTTGTGGTAAACAATGGAGCACGCTCGACCACCAGCAGAACGGCGGACATGGACGGCGGTCCCGTTAGCCGGGCTAACGCGTGGAAAAAGTGGAGGCAACAATTCTTGTTGTTTTTAAGGTGGAGGTATAGGCAAACGGGCTTGAAGTGGCGCCCTCATTTGAAATAAATTGTTAACTCGTAAATATGGAGATAATTTCCATATTACTCTTCGTCATGCACTAGATAGTCCTTTAAATTATTTTATGAACCACCGTTGAAAGTATTTACATTAGCCCGTCTAGCTTTAAAACTTGCCTCCGCCAAAAGTGACCACGGCAAGTTTTAAAGCTAGATGGATCACCCATAATAGTTTCAACGGCAGTTCATAAAATAATTTAAAGGGTTATCTAGTGCATGACGAAGAGCAATATGGAAATTATCACCATATTTACGAGTTAACAATTTATTTCACACTTCAAGGCCATTTGCCTACATCTTCACCTTAAAGGCTTCGGGGGTTCATACGGAGTCATCAGCTGTTCAAGCGAGCCTACTGATTAATTTAATTGGTGCCGATGGCTTCGATATATACCAAGCTGAATGCTATTGCAACCGAGGCAGAAAGGGACGACGTACAAGGGTTTTGAAAAAGTTTGATAACTACTTTGGCACAAAGGTTATTAAAACTCTTCGACGTTATCAATTCTTTACACGCAATCAGGAAGATGGAGAATCAATTCAGCAGTATGTGACGGCCTTGCGGTTGTTAAGCAAAGATTGCGAATTTTCCAACCTTGAAGATGATTTGATCAAGGATCGAATCGTATGTGGCGTTCGAAACCCGACTCTGAGAGACAGGTTATTGCGGTGTGAAGATTTAAATCTCGACAAAGCGATGAAGCTGTGTCAGGCCGAAGAGTTGTCTAAAGAAAGCGGAGTGCAGTTAAGTGGGAATAATTCAGTGCAGGTGAATGCTGTAGAACAGCGTAGAGGGTTCAACAGGCAGGTTATGCAATCGCGCGGTTCAGGTGACGTCGGGGCAGGCCCGAGCCGCGCGGCCGTGCGCGGGCGCGGCGCGCCGGCGGCAGGGCGAGGCGCGCCGGCGGCGGCAAGGCGAGGCGCGCAGCGGCCGGCTGTCCGCCCGCTCGCCGCGTGCCAGCGCTGTGGCAGCGGGAGCTGCAACGGCGGCGCTTGTCCAGCACAGTTTGTTGATTGTTTTTTTTGCGGGAAGTCTAAATACAATATTAATTATAATGAGCGCGTGAAACGTGTGTATGACATTGAAGGAGAGGAAGATAGTGATTCCGACTGTGAGTTGTTCTACGTTTCAGTGATAAAAGGTCGTAACAGTAGTGCTGAAGAGTGGATTGAAAATTTAAGGTGCGGCAGTGGTATCGAAAAATTTAAACTAAATGATATGTTAAATGTTATGTCATTGGACACATTTTTATCCCTAGGATTTAAATCTGAAAAAATTAAGCCTGACAGGATAAAGTTAGAATCGTATAGTGGCGATTCAATACCAGTAAAGGGCATGTGTTATTTGCCTTGTTTGTATAAAAATAATAATTATAATCTAAAGTTTGCAATAGCCGACATGAGTTGTCAAAGTGTGTTGGGACGAAAATGTTGTGAGGAATTAGGCTTGTGCGCCGCATTCATTCAATAAATTTATCTGAACATAAGGATTTGTTCAGAGGTTTAGGGTGCCTTTCGGGTAAATATCACATAGTGATAGACAAATCTGTGCGTCCAGTAGTATGCGCGACGCGTAAAGTTCCTCTTGGTCTTCGCGATCGTTTAGCCGAGAAGCTCAGGAGAATGCAAGATTTGGGAGTCATAAGAAAAGTTACTCACCTGACTCCGTGGGTGCATCCTTTAGTAATAGCGGCAAAAAAGAACAATGGCATTCGTATATGTCTCGATCCTCGCGAACTGAACCGAGCGGTCCAGCGCGCCCACTTCCAGCTCCCGACTGTATCTGAGTTAGCTGCCAAGTTACATGGTGCACGTGGTGCTCGGTACTGGATGCCAATTCTGGATTTTGGACAATTTCATTAGATGAAGAGAGTGCCGACCTTTGCACATTTTCATCCCCTTTTGGTAGATATCAATTTCTTCGTCTTCCCTTCGGGATATCTTGCGCTTCGGAGGTCTTCCATGGGAAAATGCGTCAGTTGTTAGAAGATTTAGAAGGGGTAGATAATTTCGTAGACGACGTTATAGTGTGGGGTAGGATTAAAATGGAACATGACATTAGGTTGTCGAACTTACTAAAACGTGCGAGAGAAATTAATTTAAAATTCAACAAAGATAAATGTAAAATCGGAGTCGAACAAGTAACCTATTTAGGACATGTTTTTGACGCGGAGGGTATGAGACCGGATTACGAAAAAATGAAAGCTGTGAAAGAGATGGCTGTTCCAGTAGATAGGAAAGTTTTGGAAAGATTTTTAGGTGTAGTTTGTACCTATCAAAATTTATTCCAAATTATTCTGATCTTGCCCTGCCTTTAACAAACTTACTAAAGAAAGATACAGTCTGGTGTTGGGAGGAGAGTGCGCAACAGTCTTTTGAAAGGTTAAAACAACGGGTGTGCAGTGCGCCGGTACTAGCTCTGTATGATGTGTCCAAGCCCGTAGTGTTATCAGTGGACGCATCTCGAGACGCGCTGGGTGCGGTGCTAATGCAAGCCGGCCGGCCGGTTGAATACGCGTCGCGGACGCTGACGGACGCACAGAGGCGATATGCTCAAATTGAGAAAGAGCTTTTAGCTATCGTTTTTGCGTGCGAGAGTTTTCATCAATAGGTGTACGGAAAAGAAAAGATTATAGTCGAATCTGATCACAAGCCTCTTGAAAGTACATTCAAAAAGCCTCTAATGTCAGTTCCAGCCCGCTTGCAACGCATGATGCTAAGAATTCAGGGCTATGATTTAGTGGTTAGTTATAAACCGGGCAAATATATTTATATTCCGAATACCTTGTCCCGCGCATCACTGCCCGAGTTGTATAGTGAGGAAGTGCATGAACATGTCATAAATCAAATACAAATGGTTGTCCATGTCAAAAAAGAAATTAGAATTAATAAAAAAGAAATTAGATCTGATTCCGATTTGAAGGAATTATTAAAATGTATTAAAAATGGGTGGCCCGACCATAAATGCGAAATGCAAAATAATATAAGAGAATATCGGTCTATGAGAGACGAGTTATACGAAATCGATAGTATAGTATTTAAAGGAAATTTAGTTCTTATACCTACAATGTTACGAAAAGATATGATGAAAATTGTTCACGAAGGCCACTTAGGTATAGATCGGTGTAAGCGGCGCGCGAGACAAGTTATGTTTTGGCCCAATATGTCGTGTGAGATTGAGAATTATGTTAAGCAATGCCGAGTATGTCAGGAGAGTTTAAACGCGCCCGCTAAGGAGCCCATGATTCCTATAGAAATTCCGAAACTGCTGTGGAATAAGGTTGGACCCGATATTTTTGAGTTTAGAAAAAAATATTTTCTCATTGTTGTTGACTATTATTCAAATTTTGTCGAAGTAAGCAAATTGAATAATATTACTTCCATTTCCGTTATTCGAAGCATGAAAGAAATGTTTTCACGGCATGGCATTCCAGAAACACTAATAAGTAATAATGGGACTCAGTACAGTAGTCGCGAGTTCAAAAAGTTTTCAGACGAGTGGGGCTTCACGCACGTGACGTCTTCGCCACTGTACTCACAGGCGAATGCCAAAAGTGAGCGCGCTATACAGACGGTAAAATCCCTACTTAGTAAATCGGTTAAATGTAACGGAGATTTTTATTAAGCATTGCTCAACTATAGGAATACGCCTCGGGACGGTTTAAGCTCTCCAGCTCAACTCTTGATGAGTAGGAGGTTGCGTTGCAAATTACCAGTTGACACAAAGCTGTTAGTACCTAAGCCCATAGATAAATCGGAATATACAAAGTTATTACATAAACAAAATGTATCGAAACAATATTATGATTTACGCTCTAAAAAATTACCAGAACTAGAAAACGGCGATGAAGTTATATGTATTGACGGAAAACAAAGGAGCAGAGGCAAAGTTGTCAGCAAAGCGAATACTCCCAGGTCATACGTTGTAGAAAACAGGCTAGGTGGTCGTTATAGACGTAAACGCAGGCATCTAATTAAATGCCAGATAAAGAATGAAGGCGTTATACCTGACAGTATTTCTGAAGAAACGTTTTCCGATGCGAATGAGGATATAAGTCCATCCGAAAAAACGGATCGACCTGTATCTCCACCGCTTACACGCCTTCGGGCCCTGCAGGCCCCAGACGAAAACAAAAAGTTACTTTCATTTACAAACAACATAACTAAGCATTGATATGATGATTAAACTTTTGCTTTAAAGATTTATATACTTAACTAGCAGTCCACCCCGGCTTCGCCCGTGGTACACACATAGCCTATGTCACTCGGGGATAGTGTAGCTTTCAAATGGTGAAAGAATTTTTTAAATCGGCCCAGTACTTTTTGAGCCTATTCATTACAAACATACAAAAATAGGTACAAATCTTTCCTCTTTATAATATTAGTATAGATATAGAAGTATAGATAATAGTTTTTTATTTTTTATTTTATCCTTAACATGTCTACATATGTAGTCCTACAAACTATATTATGCTAATGCATTACTGCAACATGTTATGTTTACACTTATAACCTGTTACCTGTTGTTTATTTAGGTGGTGGATTTATATATATATATATATATTTCTTATGTAAAGGGGGGAATGTAAGATATATAAAAAATATATTTTAAGGGGGAAATGTTGTGGATTAACCAACTTTGTATATGAGGGTGGTCAAATAATAAATCAGTTGTTGTCTAGCACTCGCGGTGTTTCATTCAAACATAACATAGTGGTTACAGTAATACATAATTGGTGAAGATTTCAAGTGTCTAGCTATTACGGTTTAGAGATAGAACCCTAAAAAATATAACCCTAAAGAAAATAGTTTCAATTACAACAAATAATACAAATTATGAGTTCTTATTTATTTATTTCATTAAAACACTAAATAAATAGAGATCCATCAGCCGGCCCCAGATGGTGTATTCCAATAAGCAATGCATCAACTAGCGTCCACACTCCGAGCCCCCCGAAACTGAACAGCTTCCCAATGCCTTCTTGCCAATGACCAAGATAAAACCTATCCGCTCCGAACCCTCCAAGTGTCATTGCAAGAATCAAGGCTGTACCCCAACGTGTGCCCGCAGTCCACGAACAGCGAATTTTCTTCAGAAATCGTCTTCTCCCCAAGCAGATGATGTCGTCTGAGACTGTACAATTTGTTCTGAAAGGGAGAAGTATCTTGTAGTAAATTATAAATATTAACACATTGCTGGACACACTACATCTATAGACGTAGATCAATTGGCTGAGTGTCCAGCAATGTGCGGGAGGTTGAATGATCAGCTACCATAGTCATCCAACTAACAATACATGTCATTGACAATGTTTTTTTGGGACACATTGTGTGAAGAACCAAAATCACGTACTGGCAAGCGAAGTGTAGCACACCCACCCACAAGGTGGTCACACAACCTGACCAAAGTCGCTGGATGCAGACAGATTAATCATTTTGGAAATCCTTGGGAGAGACCTAGGCTCAACTTTAGAAACGTGCTACCCGAATTTGAGTATAGTGATGCATGGGAGGGGCAGAGGGGGGTTTATATGACCCCCCCAAGCATTTTTTTTTGCCGGAATCCCCTTTTTTAATATAAATTTTTGAATTTTTTTTTTCGTGTGACGTGTAGGTAAAAACAAGAAGCAAGAAAAGGGCAAGAAACCCCCTAAATAACATCCACACGCGCGGAAACGTAGCCGTTTTTTTTAATAAATTTTTGAAAATTAATAAAATCAACAATGTCATCCATGTACACAGTTGGCTATGGAACAGAGACTATAATGTTAATGGTTACATGAAAGTTATGGGCAAATCCGAATTGGCCAACCCAGACTTCACGTAGTCTTGTCTGCCCTATACTCGAGTGTTTTTTATAGCCGGGGGCGCGGAGAAAAGGCAGCCCCCGCCCGCTGTAAGAAAACGCAGGCACCATGCGAGCCGTAGCGGCTGAGGCTGGTGGAACAAGCCGAAGCTGCAAAGGCGAGCATGAGTGCCTGCGTTTTCTTACGCAAGGGCGGAGGGGCTGCACTTCCCGCAGCGCCGGAGATGTCACGTTTCGAAATATCTGTATTTATAACAATTGGCCCTCGGCATACATTTTCTATGTAAACTTTAAAAAATTATTTAAAAAAAACGATTGCGGTTGGATAATGGGGGGGGGGTAACACCCGCCCTCAACCCCCCCCCCGAAGGTAGCACTTTTCTAAATTTTTACCGAGGCCTATATCCAGCAGTGGACGTTATGCAGTTGAAATAACAATGTTTTTATTGCATGACAGATGAGTATCATCTCAATGAACATTGTTACAGAATTTGGTATTTCCCCCCTGATTTTCCATCCATTCCATCAGTTAGAACATCCAAAAATATTTGGACAATTAGGGCCAGAGTTTACGAGCAGGGTTTCTACATGGCACGGCGGTAGCTCATCTCGCACCGGCTTCATGTACAGAACTGTATGGAGTTCCAAATATAACTAACTAGCTGTGCCCGCGACTTCGTTCGCGTGGTTGTCGGAACGTAATGTTATATAGCCTAAAGCCTTCCTCTATAAATGGACTACCCAACAAAAAAATAATTTTCAAATCGGACCATTAGTTCCTGAGATTAGCGCGTTTAAACAAACAAACAAACTCTAATAGACATATACTATCGCGGACTGTTTTTTAGATCATTAAAAGAGCTATTATTCTTTAATACATATTTTTTGTGTATCTTGAACCGCTTTCACGGCGCACGCAACGGAAGGCTTCAAAGATGAAATAATTTCTCCCGTTTTTTACACATTTACCACTATATCTTTGCTCCTATTGATCGTAGCGTGATGTTATATAGCCTATAGCCTTCCTCGATAACTGGACTATCCAACACAAAAAGAATTATTCAATTCGAACCAGTAGTTTCGGAGATTAGCGCGTTCAAACAAACAAACTCTTCAGCTTTATAATATTAGTATAGATTCTTGGGAATGTAAAATAATCATTGGGGCTCAGGTCAGGGCTATACGGAGGATGGTCCATCAACTCCACGTTTTCCAGATTTAAAAACGCGCTTCTTTTGCGTGCGGTATGTGAGCTCGCATTATCGTGGTGAAGGATTATACGACGATTCGGATTAATTTTACGAAGTTCTCTTATGACTTCCGGCAAACAAACTGTTGTGTACCAATCAGCAGTAACCGTCCTTCGTTCTTGTAAAGGAATCGTAGCCACATGACCAGTTTTCGATACAAACGAAGCGACCATTTTTTTCGACACGCTGCGTGAGCGATAACTTTTGTTGGCTTGACCTCACCCTCGAAGACCCAAACTGCCGATTGATGTTTTCTTTCGGGCTCATATGAATACATCGCCAGAGACGATATTGTAAACTGCATTTGAGCTCCCTCTATTGAACCGTTGCAGAGCAGACCGACACCAATTAACACGAGCCGACTTTTGTTCCTCGGTCAAACGGTGGGGCAACCAGCGTGAAATTAACTTCTTGACACCCAGTTCATCATGTAACATGGTCTGAATGGCTGTCATACCAATGCTGAGAGAAACCCGAATCTACTCGTATGTCACATGTCTATCTTCTTTTATTAATTGGCGTACAGCATCGATGTTATCTTGTGTTACCGCTGTTTTTGGCCGACCAGTAGAAGGGACTGTGGTAAGAGAGGAACGTCCACGACGAAACTCAGAATACCAACGATATATAGTCGTTTTACAAGGTGCTTTTTTTTTTATCTATATCTTTTTTTCCGAGGCTTCAGTTCACTTGGTGTGACTATGCCAGCCTTATGGGGGATTTTGATTAGATAATTTCTAGTTTCTGTGCAACATCACAGCTCTTATGAAAAGGTATATGGCTTTTGCCATATGTGATAGCGGGTTGCTTAACATAATGTTAAGCTCACCGTTGCACATCGATAGTCCCGCCAAAAATCGGTCACGTAGGGCGGTATACTGGTCACATTCCATCAAGACATGTAGTAAGTCCTCCGTCTTTTCACAATAATTGCATAAGTCTGAGCGGTTCACTCTCATAAGAGTAGAAATTTGTTCAACGGAATATGACCAGCCCTCACCCTAAATGCACACACAAGATATTCTCTCGGAAGTCCAGCATAATCAAACCAAGGAACTGGATCACTAGGTGCTTCAAGTTCATAAATAGAAACAAGCTCGGCGAGACATTGTTCTTGAGATAAACCTCGACGAAAGTTATGAAAAATTATTGCACGAAAATGTTCCCGCGTAAGCTCCAGTTTTCTCACCGACTTGTCAAATTCAAATGGTCAATACTCTTTTCTTTTTTACTTTATTTAAAATTCAAAAATGGAATTGTGTTTAAAATAATACTACATTTCAAACACCAAAAAGGTTTTACTCTAATTTATTCCTAAGTATTCTATTCCCGATCTTTTCGGTGTGGCCCTCGTAAAAAGGTAACGGGGTAGTATTAGATGTTCAAATTGTTTCATTTCAGATTTACTTACAAATAGTAATTGAGAGGAGACGAGAGAGAATTGCAGTTAGCCTTCTGATCACACCTGTGCTCCCATTTTTCAGTCTGATAGCAAAACCTGCACATTGCTGTTCTGTTAAAAGTTTTACTACCCTGAAAAAGAAAATTGGCACTGCATACTTGTTTTTATAGGTTTTAAGCATTCAAGATGCAACATTGAAGTACTCAAACTAAATGATGGTTCAAAAATAGGATTGCTTAGTAAAGTCTTGTGTTGTGAGACTGCTTCATACTAAATGTCTATTAGCCTTGATTGGAATGAACATAGTCATCAGTCATGTTTGTTCCAATAAATATGGAGTGGAATAAGGTTCAATTTAGGAAATCAGGAAAATAGATATTTTCCAGATATTTTATTTGTACAGACGTACAGATGACTATCTAGACGACAAGCCTTGTCAGCCAACACCCAACCCAATGGTTGATTAAAAATAATGTGTGAAAGTTATCTTCTCATCTTAATACAGCCTTTGATTTCAACACTAATCAATATTATCCTTGAAAATGCAAGCAGAAAAAATTCTAAAATTTACTCTGTAAATTAGCAAAATTGACTTACATTACACACAACTTTTGGTTTCACAGTGCAGTTATATTCATATTGTCCACCGTACCGACAATCTATGCTTCTGTCACAATTTATACATGGGTAGATCAGTGTAGAGCACTCTGCTATGTGTTCCTGGTTTAGAGAAGGGCAGCTTTTCAAGTAATCCTCTTCACTTTCACTGAAACTCACACCTTTGTCCGTTATATCGTCTTTCACCCTTTTCTCCTTACTTTGTATGTCCATGTTGTTATTTGCTAAAAGAAAATGTATCAACTGTAACTTTAACTACAATCAAATTCAATGTTTGCAAATTTCATCATAGAGACTTAAACCAATCATTCGGCTAATAAGAATAAAGCTGTTCAAAATAAATAAACAATATTGAATTTCTCACCCATATCCGTTATATGTATTGTATTAAAAATAACTAAAAGAACTAAAACAAAACAGTCTTTGATGGAAATTCTTAGTGGTAGAACTCTTGGCATGATTGAAAACTATAATCCTCACATTTTATTGAAAACTAACTGAACTGAATCTATTTTATTTTACACATTTCACTAAACTAAACAATATAGATCAAAATTTTTAATTTTCCATTTTCCCTTTAATTCCAGGGTTGTTAGACCAATTTTCTGAATTTTACCCATATTCACATTATCTTTTATGCGCTGTCGTCCACACGTCGTCTAGTGTCCGTTTTACCGTCAGGGAAATCTGTGTCGGTGACTGATACGCACTCATCGATGGACTTATTTAGGAAGATCGTAAATTATTCTATTCTGACGTACAAGTTCAATCAACCTTTCTGAGTTCATATTGCATACATAAACAAAATGTCATCCCGGCCGGTAGGTAAAGATCGTATGGCACCGTCAGGGGGTCGTACGGGCGGTCCGGGCGGCCTCCGGGACACTGACGACCCAACTGTGTGAACGAGTTCATACAAATCGTATGTAAGATACTAATGTAACCGATTTTTCTCCGTCCCGGCCGAGCTCTGTCCGGGACGGGAACCTGTTAATGTGTGGACAGCGCTTAGAGTCAGTTCACACCGAGACGCGACGCGACGCGATGTAGTGCGCACGTGAAAAAAATATAGAACTTTTTTACTAGACAAAAAGAGTGAGAGCCCGCTGCGCCTCGCTATGCATCGCTACGCAGCGCGGCAAAGCGGGCTGTCGCTGAAATCAGTATCTTTTTGCCTAGTAAACAAGTTCTATATTTCTTCCAGAGTGGGCGCTACGTCGCGTTGCGTCGCGTCTCGGTGTGAGACCCTTACCCAGAAGAACTATTCAGCAACATCGACATTTTTCTTTTGCTATTTCGTTCAAACTCAATAAATGAAACATATTGAATGATGTTTATTAAATACATGCAATACAGCTCAGTTATCGGGACCAAAAATTATAAATAAATAAACATATAGGGACAAATCACACTGATTAAACTAGCTCCAAAGTAAGTTATATACTTGTGTTATGGGATACTAACTCAACGATACTATATTTTATGATAAATACATATACAGGGTGGAATTGAAATCGTTGGCATCCTTTTAAATATCCACTATACCCATGATGCAAAGTAATGTGAGCCTATTAAAACGTCAATCAGAAGTCGTCATTCTCATATTAAAGAAAACCTCTAAACATGCGTTAGACTCCTTGATAGACACCATTACTGCAATTATCTAAAAAAAACTTATCGTCATAAAACTCATGAAAAGTAAATAATTATAATAGTATTAATTTCATTGCCTCGTCGTAGATTCCGTTGTACCTAACATCCGTTCCCTCAATCGGTCGCGTGACATCGCCTTTCCCCACTCGACTTTAGACCTTATCCACGCAAGTTAAAGTCTGTTTTTGTATGCCGACCGCCCGCGCCACAGCTGGGGAGTGTACTTACCAGCGCCGGGGTCATAGCCCTCTCGCAAGCGCGACGCGCTATGTTTTGATACTTTGTTTATTTTTCTTACTTTTCGATACTTTTTAATTACTGCACTAATTGCAGTATTGTTACCGTAAAAAATATCCTTTAAGTGAGTATGTAAACAAGTTAAATTGATGCCAATGATTTCAAATGCTCCCTGTATAGATAAACACCCAAGACCCAGAACAATTTGAAAAAGGCCATTTTCCAACTTGCCCTGGCTGGGGATCGAACCCAGAACCTCCGGATTAGCGGTCTAGCGTGTTAACCATTACGCCACGGAGGTCGTGATTATTGTAAATATAAATGATTTTCTGTGATAAATAAAAAAAATACAACTAGTATTGTGATGAACTATTGTATAAGCCAAACGTTTATATTATTTGAAATCTTTAATTATATACAACTTAAGTATTTGACATGTTGAGTTTATTGAAAATTGTGATTTTTCTATAAGTATTTCATTAAAGTTAATATCTATGGTAACTGTATTTTTGTTATTTACAACAATTTATCCAAATCAGGACAGAAATGTTTGCGTGATGCTGACAAAGAAACAGATAATAAAGATAAGATCCTTGATCTTAATTGGTGTGAGTGGACAACTGGAAAGGAATCGTAGCTTTTGTCACCCCTACCGAGAATCGTAGCTTTTGTCACCCCTCCCGGTGTTACAGGTGACAATTAAGAAAAAATAATACCAGTTGTCCCCTCTGGTTCAGATCGGAAGGGAGCAAGTGGGAAAATTTGTCATCCCGGTAACAACTGGGAAGAAAATTCACAGTTGTCACCCCGGAGGACGGTGCTAGAGGGTACTGGGAATAATCGAAAAAAAATAGCACAGTCGGCATTGTTTTCAAACACTAACGTAAAAAGTAACACACACACACACACTATCACGTCTTCATCCCTAATGGGATAAACAGAGCAAAGCATTGTGGGTTTCGCGACTCTAAGAACCCAAGGCCGCAAGACCCAAAGGCCATTTAGCGTGATGATGGCATGTATGGTAATACTCTTCCTGTCTTCTGTAGTGATGAAAACAGGTAAGCAAAGCAACAATATAATTTCACGTTATTACCCAGAAACCATCTTGATATATATACCCTTCTCGCTCTCTCGCATTGGCGGGAGATACACAAGAGCGAGAGGGGTATTAGCAATCCGGTAATGTTACATTGGCTCCTCGCTCACAGGTAATCACATACACGCAGATGCCAACTAGATTTCCGCGGGTTATAGTGCTAAATGCCATTGTTGACAATGACAACTTGACATGCTATGCGTGAAAGCGTGATAAACATTTGTTTATTTTTATTGAATTTATTCATATAATTACCGTATAGTTTTGCGCCGAATATGCAAATTACTATATTACAATAGTGAATTAGTGCGTTACATTATAAATGACTCAATAATAATCAGTAAAGTGAACTAATGGTGAAATGGACAATGGACATAATGAAAAATATTTGTGAAGTGATATTATGTAGCTGTTTCCGACTTTTCTGTAACATTTAATACATATAAAACAGAATATTTTTTACGTCATAGTGTTCGCAAATCTTCGGGTATGGAAAAATATAATCGTAAATATGTCGAACTCGTTAGTAGGTAAGTATTAAATTAATTCTGCGGTGCGACCCTAAGTATAAAACTCACACATTGACGTGTGTACAGATAAATTGTTTCGTTTGTAGTAGTAGTAGGTATATATGTTACTCTGAATCAATGGAGAGTCGTACCAGTGGTGATGGTGAAAAGTAAATATATTATAAATAAATACATTAAAATTACGCTGCTAGATTCATTCAATAAGCTGCACTGATATGAAAAAGATTTTTTCTATTAAGTATATATTCATTGATATACAACATGTAAGGGAAGAGATTTATTATACCTACGTAGGTAATAAATCTAACCACGGCATAGTAGGTATATCACTATAGTATAATATAATGGAATTTAAAAAGATAGTAAAAAAACAAAAAAATCGGCATTTCCATACAAAAGTGTACAGCCTCCCGGGCGTATTCGATGTAAGTGTTACTTTACTGATGTTAGTGATAAAAAATTATAAACATTTTATTTCTAAACATTTCCCCAAAATTGGGGAAATTAACTAAAATCTAGCAACCCTTTTACTTACTCAAAAATGTCAATGTCACTTTAATTAAACTTCAAAAAACCTCGCTTGGCACAGATATAAATTGCATAGGTACTACCCGCGTTTTTTTTACCCGACTACGCAAGCATAGCAAATGGAGTTTTGTTTGTTATATAATCATGAGCGCCGCTAATGTCCTTTGCATGTATCGCATAATGACGAACTTGGTGGTTCAGTCAAGCCCGCTCACTTTCGCATGTTAAGCATCCCCAGGCGTGATCGTCAATTTGATTGGTGGGTATCAGACAAGTGGCATACATTATCTCGAGCTCCTCCGTGCTTTGAAAGACTATGATCATTAGATGGCAGAAGTAGAAAATGATATCAGTTTCCTTGGCAGCTTGAAAAAAGCTTCAGTTTAGTATGTACTTATATTAATTCTGTGCTTCAGTAACTCAACCACTAACGATTGTCTGCAACTCTTTCGTCTGCCCGTCTGAACAGTCTACCAACCGAATATACATATATATATATATATATATATATATATATATATATATATATATATATATCTCATTTTTGAACCTTGTATATTTTTTACCTGTGTACAATATAATACTTTATCCAAATCATTCATTAGCTACATTATCCCGTTAGGTAATCTTATGTAAACAAGTGGTCATCAATAATGTTTATTAGAAATTAAGATTTAATTATAACATTTACACATATCTATTCATTTACTATTTTAACATCACATAGGTAACACGCACAGCGCAATTTTTTTTCACAAGTGGAAAACAAAAATCCAAATCATTGATATAGGTACTTACATTTACAATACACAACTATACAAAACAATGTTTAAAAAAAATATATTTAATTATATTTAAAAATAAATTCATGGTCCAACATAATATACTAAAACATATTTAAGGCCAACAGATCAATCTAACACCTAACAAAATAACAGAAAAAATCGAAAAAGACATTTTAATTTATGTAGATGCAAGTTAATCCATATTGCGATATCTCTACTTAATAAAAAAAAGTTTTTTAGAATCAAGAACTGAATGTCCTTTAAAAAAGCTTTAGTTTATTTTTATTACTTAATTAGTTATTAAATTAAAGATACTTGGTGTAAGTGTACGGTACACATATCCTTAAAGGTGAAATATACATCGTGTTAATGAAAGAACGCAAAACCTCTCAGATGATACCTCAGCCCATGTAACTGAACAACGTTTTTTAAACAACTTTTACGAAACTAAAAAAATATTTGTATTTTCATACAAACTGATCAGCTGATCGAGTCAATTTGTATGAAAATCCGAATATTTTTTTTTTGGATTTCGTGAAAGTTGTTGAACAAAAGTTGTACAGTTCTGAGAGGTTTTGCGTTCTTTCATTAACACGATGTATAACGTGTAATTCACATAATTATGCGTAACCACGGGCTATATTGGATCACTGTAGTATAATAAAAAAAGGCAAACAACAAAAAAGTAATTCGGCATTATTATACAAGTGTGCAGCCGCCCGGGCAATAAAATAAAAATAGTGGCACAAACAGTTATACATATTAATATACAGAAAACAGACAAGAACACTGAATATATAGGATATAGCCAAGGAGGAAGACCATAAAATGGAATGCTTAAGAAAAATTGTGAAAGTCCAGTAGTTGAAAGTATACCTCGCAACCAATGACCTTCACAAAGGTCATTGCTCGCAACGCAATAGCGTAAATTGGAAAGAAAAGTCAAGGAAATGGTAAGAAAGAAGACAAGATCCTGACTGGGAGCCCTGACTAAAATATATAGGGTGACTTTTTAAACAGCAGCCAAATTTTTGGAGCACGTTCAGCCCATGATACTGAACTACTTTCTATAAAAAAAGTTATCAAAAATCGATAAAAATTTTTCGGCCTCCCATACAAAATCCGTTTGGCTGAGCGCTAATTAGTATGGGAGGACGAAATTTTTTTGTCGATTTTTAATATTTTTTTTTATAGAAAGTAGTTCAGTATCATGGACTGAACTTGCTCCAAAAATTTTGCAGATGGATAAAAAGTCAGCCTGTAGAAGCGGAGTATCATTTACCTACACTACTACAAACGAAACTATACATCCGTGCACACGTCAATGCGTGTGTGTCCGCCCGCTCTCGCCCCACGACAAGGCGAGAACGGGGGAGAGGTGCGGGGAAGGGGAACGGGGACGCTTATTGCGCAGGACCTTAAGGAGATTACATTCTGTATGAAAAACTCATTAATTTCTGTGTATATCCATACATTTACACCTTTAAACAATAACTGAAAACACAACTTAAATGAATGTAATAGGTCTAACAAAACAGACTAAAACTTTTAAAGCAGAATTCAGTCCATAATACTGGACAAGTCTCCCCAATAAACATGTAGATATCGAAATATAAAAATAATTTTTTTTGGTACCCCATTCATACTCGTACAAGTTGACCGATCAGCCGATCCAAGTTTCTATGGAAAGCAATTTTTTTTCTTCATATTTCGTTATATGTATGTTCCTTGGGAAAAGTTGTTTAGTATCACGTACTGAATCTACCCTTAAAATAGTTTCGGTCAGAGGCGGATTATCCTAAAGGCAAAGCAGGCACGTGCCTAGGGGCGCGTGGAAAAATTCCCGAGGCGGCTGGTTAAAGGCGGCAAATTTGAAGACTCCTATTTGCACCCCCTCCCGTTGCCAGCAATAACTGGACATGGGGCGGCGAAATATGATAAGCCTACGGGCGCCAAATGTGTTAATCCGTCACTGGTTTTGGTATATTTTGTTAAACGTAATACCGATACAAAAATTATTGAATTAAAAAATGCTTTGAGAATCCAAATCATTTCTAGTGTCACCATCAGAGAACAACGTCGGTTTCCTGCTATCATCCTCCTTAGACATTTCCGTAATAGTAGACAAATCAGGCACAGCACAGGCTAAGGGGAATATCTGCATGAGATTCGCGCCACAACTTGGTGCATGATTGGTATTCGTGGTTTCATCTTCGCTTAATAGATACCACTTGTTTGAGCGGCTTGGAGCGGGCACTTCATTGGCGTTTTCATCTGAAAGATCTTCAGTGAGAAGGCTGTTTCCAGATAGGTCGCTGTTGAGCGGACTGTGGTATACCGTGTCACATGTTGATTGGGAGTTGATGGTTTTTACTGGAAAATATGTTTTTTAGTTTACGCTATGCACGAAATAGTAATCTTAAACATTACCATCGCGCTAAATGGCCCCATGAAATTTATAAAGTGACTGTCTCAAGATGCAGCGTCAACTATCCGCAAATCATCATCATTATCAGGTCTTTTTTAGTCTCCACTGCACGAGCACGACCCTCTCTGTACTACTAGAGCCATATATTAGCCAAAACAGTCAGAGGTAATGTCCAAATGCTATGACGCAGAATCTTACAGCAATCGCTGATTGGTCCAGACATTGGCGTTAAATATCGTCAGTAACAAACAGTACTTATGGCCGCCTACTTGAATGTTCTTTTGATGGGGTCATTTTTTACGCTTGATTATGCTTCCAAAGTATAATTCGCTGTAAGTGTATATGTCGCAGTTGAATGGTATAATCCGCTAATTCACTTAACCTCTAGCTGTTTGGCATTACAGCTCGGTTTCGTAAAACAGCATTAAATAACTGACACCTCATACGCAGAATGGCATAAACGATTTGTATTCATCAATGCCGCGGCGCAAGACGTATGACTGTAAGCTGAGTAAGCTGTTTTCATCAAGAGATATCGGAGACATCGTTTAGCAGCGATTTTGGACTGCAAATTATTAGAAAAAACAAAGCAGTAATTCGACGCCCGTCTTCAGGCAAGATGGAGAATTTACGATCCTCACTAGACGCGACTTGTACCTTATCCGTCTTGTAAAAACAGGACCAACTTTGTCCTAGGTTTAAACCATTACCTGCCCAAATCAAGTTGACACCTTGTAATATCACACTATCTCACCTGTCAATGTCAACTTGAGGCGGATAACGGTTTAAACCTAGTAACAAAGTTAGTCCTGTTTTATAATAAGACGGTATGAGTTTGTACTTATGTACGGTAATATCACAGAATAAATACTAATACTAACGTACAGAAGACTCACTCAGCAAAGAAATTCAAAGAGATATCTACTCAATTTGGCTAGCGATATGGTTTAATTTACCTCACGTCAGAACTCAGCACCTCCTCGTTTAGATACCTAGACATCCATTGCAAGCCAATTTCATTCTTATTACCTTGGACAAACGATTCGTATAACTGGATTTACTACCCGGAGGGGCCGACTGCGCGCATAGTAATAATGTAGGTACATTTTCGATACCTAAACGGTGGTGACACAGGCCTGGTCATATTCAACTACCACAACTTGCTTCCGGTGAAGAAAAGCATCGTAAGGAAGCCTGCACACTAGTTCACTAGTTTAGTGTATAAAAAAAACAGTGGCACTTCGGGCGTGCCGACAGAAGTAAAAATTTTAACAAGATGTGTACGGTAACGGTAACAGTGTTGCGAAGTCAATGGATTTTTCCAATTTCAAAAAATGCCGAACGCGCCTAAATTAGTTTTCACTTCAATAATGACTGTAGTCATAGATGCCAGTCATTAAGGTGAAGGTATAGGCAAATGGCCTTGAAGTAGCGCCCTCATTTGAAATAAATTGTTAACTCGTAAATATGGAGATAATTTCCATATTGCTCTTCGTCATGCACTAGATAGCCCTTTAAATTATTTTTCATCTCATCTATTCGAAAAACGATGATTTTATCCCAAATATTTGGGGCTAAAGTCACTGGTAATTCTCTAGACACTGAAAAGTAAAAAGTAAATTCCCTAGACGTTAAAACACATTTGAAAACCGAACACGAATGTAGAATCAAAAATAATATTGGCAATCAGCTAAAAAAAGAAGAATTTAGTTTTAAAATTATAAAATATAGGCAAGGGCGTCGTAATTTTTTTAAATTGGAATACAACACGTCTTACGTGGATTACTGTAGGTCAAAATGTTTTGGTTCTCTTGCTTCAAAATAATAATTTATTAAAAACCAATAAAAACGCGCAATAGTTGTCTTTGATTTAAATAGTAATTTTATAGGTTATTTTTACAACTATTTTAAATGTGACTAATTTCTTGATGAGGCCGATAGTAAATGAATATGAAGTTTACGTATAATATACATATTTAAATATATAAAGAATTGACACACAAGGAAAAAGTAATGAAACGATTCTAATGACTGGAAAATGAGATAATGAGGAAATATAAGATGTGGTGGTCCTAGAAAAATATTTTCATAGTACTTCTTCAGTGAAAACGCCACCAAATAAAGGTTAGTAACTGACTGTTAAACTCTGATTAGGTATATGTAGGTATTCTACTTTCTTTATAGGTATATATTTGCAAATTTTCCTTATAGATGGAGATGAAAAGAAGAATGTGCTCCACGGTGTACGGTAATAGTTTTATGTCGGCCGATATACTTGATACTTTCGCTTCACTCAGGATTCCACCGTAGAATCCCTCACTACGCTCGTGATTCTATTGTGGCATCCTTCGTTTTGCTCTGGATTCAAAGTAGCGCCCTCGCGTTAAAACTATTACCTTTACGCCTTGTAGCACAATCTACTATAATGACCCACCGTTGAAAGTATTTACATTAGTCCGTCTAGGTTTAAAACTTGCCTCCGCCAAAAGTGGCCACGGCAAGTTTTAAAGCTAGACGGAATAATAGTTTCAACGGCAATTCATAAAATAATTTAAAGGGCTATCTAGTGCATGGCGAAGAGCAATATGGAAATTATCACCATATTTACGAGTTAACAATTTATTTCACACTTCAAGGCCATTTGCCTATATCTTCGCCTTAAGCTTAGTTACACCACATAATAGGATACTAGTAAGTACTCCGTACAGAAGTCTCACTCAGCAAAGAAATTCAAAGAAATATCTACTCAATGTGGTTAGCGATATGGTTTTAATTAGCTCATGTCAGAACTCAGCACCTTTTCGTTTAGATACCTAGACATCCATTGCAGGCCAATTTCATCCTATTACTCTGGTCAAACAATTCGCGTAACTGAATTTTCCACTCTGAGGAGCCGCCGCGCGCTTACTAATAATGTATACCTACATTATTAGTAAGCGCGCGGCGGCTTTCGACAGCTAAACCGGGAGTGACTTAGGACTGGTAAGACGCCTTTAGGCAGCTCGAAAAAATCTGACACCAGTGTTATTAACACATTAGATAATAATGAAAACGCTGGATGCAGTCATCCAATAGAGATCATTTTGGAAATCCTTGACTTTAAGACTCCCGTCTTATGTCCAGCAGTGGATTTACTGTGACTAATACTATGAACAATAATTCTCTAGAAGTCTAACTAATCCCGAAAAATCATTCCCGCGGCGGGCGGGGCATATAAAATGTCAACCACGCGGCGCGACAGTTCGCCGTGACACTCCGAGTCGTGCGGTTGCGTCGCAAAAAGTTTCCTTTGAGAATATTGCTGCGTTTTTGCGATAATCGATGCATTAAAAATGCCATCATGTGCCGTGAAGTGGTGTGGTCGGTCGGGTAGCCGGCTCGGGGAAGCCGGCTGCCCGACCGACGCGACGATGACGAGTGCGTGACCTTGTCGCGACTAATCGCATGCATCTTTGTCTATGTGTGTGTTTCGTTGTAATTACTGTTTGTTTGCATAAATGGAATCAGAATCGAAGCGGTGAATGAATCTAGAAATCTAACGCTCCTAGCGTAAGATTTCTAGAGGATTATTGTTCGTAGGACTAATATAAAGGTGATGACTTACCATGGGTTGTTACAGTAGAGCCGTCATGAGCATTGTTACAAAAGACTTCCGGTCGAATATTCTCCGCTCTATCTCTAAAATCTATTGTCTCTTGCGAATTGACTGATATTATGGACGTATTCCGCTCAACAAACTCAATGCTATCACTGATACATTCTCTCGTCTGAAGGCAAGTTTCTGAATGGTTGTGTATGAGGTCCACACTGTCATCAGTATCTTGAAGAAATAACGCAGAGCTAGTCTCGTTTATACCACTATCTGTGTGGACAGAAACCGTTGTAACATTGTGGGATCTTGTATTATCAGCTACGGGGCTCACTTTTTTCTGTTTGTTCTTTGGCTTCAGTATTTTTACTTTGATTACGTCTTTCTTCTTTCTGCCTTTTTTCACGATTTCATTGCCAGATTTATTTGTATCGTTATTAGAGATGACGGGAAATATTTGCATTGTAGGAGGACAAGACCTTCTACCACCGTAAGAGCAAAACTCCATGCGTTCTTCTTCCACTACAGGTTCTATATCAGGTGTTTTCGACTTTTTCTTACTATTTCTTTTATTTGGAGTAGAACAACGCTTCCTGCCTCTAGGTTTTTTCTCAATTTCACTATTACTTTTGGCTACATTATCACAATTTTCATGAATAGTTTCTAAAGTATCCAAATCCATTTTTTTAGCGCTCTCTAGTAACAAGTTTTTAAGTCTATTATGAAGTGAATCTGATATCGATGGACCCTCGGTTACGTCTACGGAGTTTATTTTAATCAACAATGATTCTGACTTAGCTGTACTTTTATTAGCATGATCTGGGGACGTAGTTTCTTGGATTTCGCAATCCTGTCCCATTAGAGGCATAGTCACATCAACTGCCGACATCATGTACTTATTATGTGCAGAACTTGGCTCATTGATTGCTTGCAATTCATTAATAGAGGAGATATCTCCTATGCTGTTTATTAATTCTTTGCTGACAGATATATTTTCAACGATGGACAATTCGGGAGACAGCGGTAGAGAGATATTGCTAGAATTTCCGTCCGTACGAACGTTATCTAGACTACCAGAGGCATTTTTTAAATCGACGGCTTCTACATGTATTTTAAGGGCATCATCGGCATTATGGTTCATAGGATTAGTTTCGTCAATTTTCGATAACGTAGTCCAAGGGCGTTTTTTTAGCGGCATTAGCATTTGGTAAGATTCTGACCGATATACTTCACTTTTAATGGAATCGGTAATACTTTTTCTTTGTAGTTTGAAGGACAAATTGCTGGATTCGCTTGAAGCATCGTCCGAAATGCACGGGGACGATCTCTTGCGAGTGTAACGCCTATGTTTTCCTCTATGCATTATGGTTAGGCTCGGTTTTCTTTTTCTTTTCAACATCATCCTTTCGTTAGTCGGACTGCCGTCAGAGTCCTGGTATCCTTGCGTGCTGTCTATCGAATTCAGTGATAGGTTTTCAGATGTGGGATTGGTTAAGCTGTGCAGAAGAGAGAAAAGCTACAATGAGTGCATGTTAGAAGCAAAGCCACGGCAGAAGCTAAAGGTGCAATGGGAGGGCCATTCCAGCCGTTTTTCTTACATGGTGTTCTTGAAATAGGCTGATTTCATGCGATAACAGCAACATGCGATAACAATGGAAGCAGGTTTACAAACATTAGCGATGGACACATCATGTAACAAGTTGGAATGATTTATTAAATTAAAAAGAAGAAAAAAACGTTTTAGTGTCATTGCACACTGAGAGACGGAAGGAAACATTACTACAGGCGCTGCGATACAAGTAAGACATTTATTCACATTTATTACACTTTTATATACATTTTTCAATGTACCGTCCAGCGCATCCTCGAGGTATTGAGATGATCACAGTGTATTCTTTTAATTGGATGGAATGCTGTCGGCGCGTTTCAAAGGCGGCATCTTTTACAATGACGCGGCCTTTGTGGCGTGCCAACGGCATGCACACCAACTATAAGCAGTCATGTGATCTGATTAGTGATTGTTTTTACTATTTGATATTTAGAAGATTCAAATATTTACAATGCGCCGTGTACTAATTATAAATAAACGAAAGTAAAGGCACATTTACACAGTGCATACAATTTTATTGAAGCAATAAATGATTTATAATAATATGGTTGACGTTTAGACCATACAAGTCATTTGCTATCGTGTAAATGGGTCTTTCACAGAGTTATGTTTAAAAGGCGCCGTGCATCATGTCCCAGTGTGCGGTGACCAAATAAAGAAAATTTTAGTTATTTTTTTCAATATAATTAAACCGACTTAATTAATAAAATAGCTTTTATTGAATACAAATAATACACAATTTTTAAGTAAACCATTTATTGATCTAAAAGACCTGCTTCCAAAAACTCTGTTACAATTTTTGCTCCTTTAACTTACGCTCTTATTTACAATTACAAGTCATTAATATTAGGTACATAATAAAATTAAAACTTGTGCGCTTTATACGGGATCTTAGAAAATATACCGAAACTATTCAATTCATGATACTGAGCAACTTTCCCCAAGGAACATATATCGAAATATGAAAAATATTTTTCAAATAGTGTTAGTATATTTTGTTACTTTATTTATTTCTTAAAACGGAATGCAAAATTTGACATGCATTTAAAATTACCGAACACAAGATCATTATAGATCATTTACGACTGAGTTTAAGGCATTCAATCGTTAAATTATAGACAAAAGGCCTTTTCAGGTAGTTTTTAGCTTTCAGTGAGGGAAAACATCGTTAGTAAACCTGCACACTAGTGTCACAGAAGACAGTAAGAGTATACAGAACGGAATCTCCTAAGGTCCCGTGCAATATGCGTCCCCGTTCCCCGTCCCCGCACCTTTCCCCCGCTCTCGCCTTGTCTCAGGAGATTCCGTTCTGTATACTCTGACTGTCTTCTGTGCTAGTGGCTACTAAGTTTACTAGTGTATAAAAAGAAGAAGGCAATGACAAACCGTCTTTGTGAGCGTCTCTTTCAATACAATAACACAGACAAGAGCCTGGCTCTTAAGGTGAAGTTAGAAGCAAATAACTTTGAAGTGGCGCCCTCGTGCCTAACATTGAGAAATATGGACATTTTCCATTTTTACGAGTTAATAATTTATTTCAAATGAGGGCGCCACTTCTGCTTGGTCTTCACCTTAAATGTAGACAGACAGGTAGTTTTTCATTTATGTGTTTAGAGGTGAAATAAACAGATTACATATTTTTTTCATTAATCTTACGATTTTGAGCTGAAATGCCATTAATGTACTAAAATTGTACTTTCTAAAATTGACAATAGTCAATATATAACATAGTTTTATTCTTTTAAAGTTTAAATCAATAAGTTAATAACATTGCTGATAATATACAGACAGAAGGATAATAAAAACTGATTCCTTAGACTGATTCCGATTTATAAAAAAGCATGCAAAAATTTAAATTAAATAATTAAATCTTCTGTGTTGTAGATGTTTTATATTAATACCTATGAAAAGGACGTAAGTTTTCTCATTATTGTAAATTAAAAGATGATAAAACATTTATAATTATTTAAAAATATAATATCTATGCATAAAATATTTCCATCGTGACATCTTGACTTGGCCAAATAAGCAATTATTCTAATAAAAATAAAATGTCACGAGAATCGTTTCATATTTGAAAACAGACTAATTTGTCAAAGAGCAAAATTAATTTTCTGTTTATGGTTCGTTGAAGTTATATATTATTTTGATAGTCTTTTAGTCGTTTACTAACCTAAAAATTAAAGCTATACTGCATTACAATATACGTACAAATGCATTAGATGCATAGTATTATGTGCATCTAAGAAAAATAACAGTAACGAGACGAAATTGCCAATCTGCTAGAATAGGAGATATTACTGCAATGTTCTGCCGCCAGAGTACAGCATTAGCGCAGACCGTTAAGAAATGTTTGATAATGACAAGTACATCAAAGTCGCAATAAAGTTAAATTATATAGATATTAGGTAGTTAAATGGCCGTAGGACCACAGCACACATTTTGAATAAGTAAATAATAAATAAAACTATTAAAACTAAATACTTTTTTAATAATTGTTTGTTGCGAAAAATATGACATGTAGATTGACAGTAGATTGTTTACTGTATGTGCTAGTACCGAAATCTGCGCCGAGTTTTGCGTAATATGTCCTATTAATTTTACCTGTGACTGCCAAAAATGAACTTTAATGCACCGCATTAAAACACATATAACACCAAACAATCGATCAAAAATATTATTGTGTGTATGAACATTTTGCTTAAGAATTTAGTTGCCTCAGCCTACGACGCCTAAGATTACAGGTGCCATCTATAATGAATAAACCCACGCGTAGTACCAACAGATATGGTATATTGAAAAATGAATTCTATACAAATTACATTAAAGTCAATTTCTGATTGTCAAATTGATCTGACACAGATAAAATAAAAGTATAGCTCTATTTTCGAAACGGTGAGTCACCAAAAAACAGTATGTATAGAAAAAGTCATAGAGTCGTTTAGTGCCTTCTTATTACAAAAATAAAGCTACTAAACAGCGTGAACGATTTTTACCTTCTAGCGTTGGTCTTTTTGTTCGTGACGAGTGATTTCCTCGCGTTTTGTGTTCTCTCGGGCGGGAACATGTAGCGTGTTTGCGATTCATCGTCGGAAGTGGGTCCGGTTGACTCCGGCTCCGGTTTGGAAGACTTTCTTGGACTCTTTTTTGGTGTTTTCTTTTCTGTGGTTTTCGTGACCGTTGAGATTTCTAGAAATGAGAATGCAATCGTAAGTATCTTAGGCTTGAAACTACGTTACGCGGATGCTCGCGCGGTTCCATAAAAAAGTGCCCCGCGCTGGCGTCCGTCGCGTGCGTCCATTATTTTAGGTTATATCATCTTTGTTCAGTATCTTAGACCCTGTATATTGTTTCATTTAAATTGTATGCAACGGACAGGAAACTTGCACTGTGTCACTGGTATGACACTTCATAGATTCAGAGTAACATATATACCTACTACTACTACAAACGAAACAATTTATCTGTACACACGTCGATGTGTGAATTCAATACTTACCTACTAACGAGTTCGACATATTTACGATTATATCTTTTCATACCGGGAGATTTGCGAACACTATGACGTAAAAAATATACTGTTTTATATGTATTAAATGTTACAGAAAAGTCTGAAACAGCTACATAATATCACTTCACAAATATTTTTGTGTACTCTCTTGTGTATTCTCCCGCCAATGCGAAAGAGCGAGAAGGGTATATATATCAATCGGTGTTCAAGATGATTGCTGGGTAATAACGTAAAATTATATTGTTGCTTTGCTTACCTGTTTTCATCACTCGGAAATGTATGAAATATACGTTCTTTGTTGTAATCAGTGGATAAACAATTATTATATGCGCATCTTCTCACCATGATGGTTACTATTGGTTGACAGTTCTCAAGACAAGACACGCCGCGAATTGCGTGCGGCTAGTAACTAAACCCTGGTTTAGAACGCAAAAAGGCGCACAAATTGCGGGGGAGAGGTGCGGGGACACCAATTTGCGGGAGACGCTGAGAGATTCCGTTCTGTTTGTACTCTTATGTATTCTGTGACTGTGTGAATGGGCCTTTACTCCAAGAACGGCAGTAGGTAGTAGCAGTCTTGATTGTAGTTTTACGACCGGCGTCAACTCTACTTGGGAATGCAGTTGTAACACGAGATGTTTGAGCTTAGTCCTTTACTCACCTCTTACGACATCCACAGGAAGAGATTAGTGGTCCTAATCTAAGCCGGAAACCATAGATATAGTATATGTTTATTGCGTAAAAAGACCACCATAGCCGAGTGAGACATACAACGACAAGCGCAAAAGAGATACGAATCAAAGTGTCATGTGGCAAGTCTTGTTACAAGACATATTAGCCGTTATCAGCCGCACTCATACATCGTCACACGAAAAATTGGATGCTTCCCAGTGAGATTTGAACCCACGACCTCCGGATCACAAGGCAGCTATGTGTATCTTGTACCTTTATATCTATGGCGAAAACCATACGGCTTGAAAATACGTACCACTATTGAATTTTTTGGGCGTATTGGGCTGTCTCCTCGGCCGTTCGGTTTCCGTGGCAGCTTCTGGGCCGTTTTCCTCTGTCTTCTTAACCACCCTTGTTCTTTTGGCTCGGCTGGGGCTGGACGAACTGTCGGCGGATTTTGTGACGGTGGATGATTTTCTTGGTCTGCCTACTCTTTTTCTGCTATGAAAAAAATTACATTACGTTTTGTTTTGGAATACATGCATACACGCTGAATTTTCATTGGTTTTGGAAAAATATAACGTATAGTAAATAAATTCCTTTCTAGTCTAATCCAAAGTTGTGTTTGATATATATACACATAAGATAAAAAGTTGCGAAAATTATTTTAGATCGAGACCCCGTAGTTACGCCCGTCTTTATCAAAACTGCCGCGTGACCCCGATGAACTCGAATACGTAGGGACTCGCGCGGCAGACGACGGTCTCTGTTACGCTACTAATTGATCTTAAGTTTTTACTTTCGAGTTTTAGTCAACATTTTTTGTTTCTGATTTTTTATTTTGACTAGCTAATTGGGTCTTACTAACGATCCTTATGAAGTGGCCTTCAGTCTCAAAATCGATGAAAAATCACAGTGTATATACACTATCACGTCGTTGTGCCTAATGGGGCAGACAATGCATTTTGGTTCTAGCGGCTCAAAGCAGACAGAGGCCAGGGCCGCAAAACCTAAAGGCCACTTTTAGCTTTTGAGTGACATTTCTGGACTGTTGTTGAGAGTCACAGATTTTTATATTCTCATTCATCATCATAATCAAATTTTTTTGTCTCCACTGCAGGAGCACCACACTGTACGGTTATCAGACGGTTAATCAGATACCTGTGCCACCGCGCGCGTCGCGCACTACGTGACGTGGCACAGGTATCTTAACTTTCCTCTGTACCACCAGAACCATATATTAGGTACTAGTACTTATTTTGTGATATTAGCCAGAGCAGGCAGAGGATTTGGCGTTCACCTGCACGCTTGCAGACGGGTTGGAGATGTCTCACTGATGTTAATAAGCTTTGTTCAGCTTGTTTCCTAATTCGCCTTCTACGACATCCACGGGAAGACTTGGAGTGCTATTCTACTCTGCCGGAAACCACACGGCACATATATTCTTATTGCATTAATAAAAGTGGGATCAGTACAAAAACGGTATATGACAATCTGCGACGAGTCATGAAGTTAAATCTATTGTGCACTGCTTGTTTGATTTGATACTAAAAGTGTATTTTTTTTGCTGATTACTTATTTGAATACTCACACACCTTGTATTGACATTGGACTCTTGGTCCGTAGTGCTGGCCGCAGCCTGCTCTCTCTCGGACTTGTCTAACTCTTCTATCTCTTTAAATATCTCTTCCTCCATTTTCTCCACTTTTTTGCGCACAGATTCTGCGAAATTAAGTAAATGGTTGTGTCAATTTAAAGACAGAGATCTGGGAAAGTTCGACAGCTGTCATGCATTCTCTATTTTGGCCGGGTGCGCAGCTCCAAAAAACGACTTAAATAGTTTGATACTTATAAAAAAGAAACGTACCATAGTATAATAAAATTAAAATAACAGCCAAAAACAAAAATAAATTTTAGCATTTCCATGCAAATGTGTGCGGCCGCCCGGGCGATTTGTATGGGAATGTCCAATTTTTGCAATCTAGCAAGAGAATTTTAGAAAACGTCTCATACCTTCGTCCAGCGGCGTGGAGCGTATTGAGAGAATCTCATCCGCATCATCAGCTTTCCCGTTGGTCTCCTTGTGAGCGGTTTCCTTGTGAGCGGTCTCCTTGTAAGCGGTTTCCTTGCGAGCGGTCTCCTTAAAAACAGGCTCGTTGGCCTCAGCCTCTTTGCCAAGCTCGGAATCCTTGTTGAATATCTGGACTACATCTGTTAGTACCGGGTGGATTTGGGACCAGTGGCCTTCCAATTGCAACTCCTGTAATAATTACACAGTTAGATACAGCTACACTATACTGCTTCATATTATACTTATGGGATAGACTCGAAGTAAAGCAATAGCCAAAGAAGTGAAGCCTTAGCACAATGGTTGACTAGGTGGTAAACCATACCATCAGAAATAGTGTCAGTTAGCGACCACATTTTGAAAGGTCTTAAGGTGATACATGAGGTCCAGTGCTGCCCCCTTTTGAAAAAAATATTTGAAAGGAAACGGAGATATCATTAAAAATTGCGTAGTAGTAAATCCTAGATAACCATTCAAACTATTTTATGAATCACTGTTTACAGTTTAATGTGAGAACGTAAAGCTTTTCTTCGCATATTTGCCAAAAGTGGCCGTTTTTCGCAAATGTGCGAAGAAAAGCTTCACGTTCTCACTTTAAACTGTAAACAGTAGTTCATAAAATCCTTTGAAGGGTTTACTAATACGAAATTAAAAATGGTATCTCCGTTACCTTTCAAATATTTTTTTTTCAAATGGGGGCAGCACTGGACTCCATATATCATCTTAACAAACCCATTCTCTTTATTGACTTCTGCTATCTGCGCAGGATAAAATGTAGATTCTATATTTTTCACTAGAATAGGGTATTTAACTTATTTTTTTTTATTATTCATATCAAAAGTAACATAGAGAGCAGAATAAAAGCAGGCTGGCTAAAATGGAGGTCTCTATCTGGGGTCCTCTGTAATAAAAACATGCCTATAAGAACCAAGGGCACAGTATATAAGCGTGCAGTTAGACCAAACTTACTCTATGGGTCCAAGTTGGGCAGTTACAAAGAGCGAAGAACATAGAATGCAGTTGCGAAAATTTAAATGTTGCGTTGGTGTGGTAGATTTACCAGATTAGATAACATCAGAAACCAGTACATACGGGGAACATTTAAGATGGCAGAAATACAAGATAAAATGTGTGAGAATCGTCTGCTATGGTATGGACACGTAATGCCATTACGCGGAAGTAATGACCATATTTTATTTATTTATTTAACTTTATTACAAACGTAATAGGCGGACTTAAAGCCATAGGCTTTATCTACCAGTCAACCCACTGGTGATGCCGAGAAAAAGAAAATTTTAGAAGTGCAAGTTATGTAGGTATTGTAACATTTAACTTATGAGGATAGCAATAACAATATAATATATATATATATATATATATTATATTGTTATTGTATATATTATATATATATATATATATATATATATACATTTACATTCAAAATATACATGGTTATAATAAATAATAAACTATACGTACACTACATATTATACGACGATTCGGATTAATTTTACGAAGTTCTCTTATGACTTCCGGCAAGTACCAATCAGCAGTAACCGTCCTTCGTTCTTGTAAAGGAATCGTAGCCACAAGACCAGTTTTCGATACAAACGAAGCGACCATTTTTTTCGACACGCTGCGTGATCGAATAACTTTTGTTGGCTTGACCTCACCCTCGAAGACCCAAACTGCCGATTGATGTTTTCTTTCGGGCTCATATGAATACATCGCCAGAGACGATATTGTAAACTGCATTTGAGCTCCCTCTATTGAACCGTTGCAGAGCAGACCGACACCAAACACACACGAGCACACGAGCCGACTTTTGTTCCTCGGTCAAACGGTGGGGCACCCAGCGTGAAATTAACTTCTTGACACCCAGTTCATCATGTAAAATGGTCTGAATGGCGGTCATACCAATGCTGAGAGAAACCCGAATCTACTCGTATGTCACATGTCTATCTTCTTTTATTAATTGACGTACAGCATCGATGTTATCTTGTGTTACCGCTGTTTTTGGCCGACCAGTAGAAGGGACTGTGGTAAGAGAGGAACGTCCACGACGAAACTCAGAATACCAACGATATATAGTCGTTTTACTAGGTGCTTCAAGTTCATAAATAGAAACAAGCTCGGCGAGACATTGTTCTTTAGATAAACCTCGACGAAAGTTATGTAAAACTATTGCACGAAAATGTTCCCGCGTGAGCTCCATTTTTCTCACCGACTTGTCAAATTCAAATGGTCAACTCTTTTCTTTTTTACTTTATTTAAAATTCAAAAACGGAATTGTGTTCGAAATAATACTACATTTCAAACACCAAAAAGGTTTTACTCTAATTTATTCCGAAGTATTCTATTCCAGATCTTTTCGGTGTGGCCCTCGTAGAATGGAAAAGAGGGTTGTAAGAATATGCAGCCGGCGACGCTGACGAACCATATCACCTGGGAAGTTCTAGCCATAGACGAGGAAAGACGTGGAAAAGGACGACCTATACAAACAACTGGATCACGACCGTCACTGAAGACATGAGGACACTGGGCATCAAGCCAGAATTAAGGGGCTACATACATTTTCCCGGGGTTTAGTGCTGCCCCCATATAAAATAAATTATTTTAAAGGAAACGGAGATATCATTTAAAATGTTGTCTTTGTCCTTTATTGCCCTAGATAATTCAAACTATTTTATGAACTACTGTTTACAGTTTAAAGTGAGAACGTTAAGCTTTTCTTAGCATTTTCGCCAAAAGTGGCGAAGAAAAAATGCTAAGAAAAGCTTACCGTTCTCACTTTAAACTGTAAATGATATATCCGAAAACTGACAAGTAACAGAAAAAGGATGCAAGTATTTGCATGTGACCTCACTGTCATTAGGTTACGCGCGTACGAAAGAGATAGCTTTATGTCCCCACCACGCTCCCCACACTTTTCTTCATACCAATATTTGTCATGCTAATTGCTGCTTCATTTAATAACCAGATTTCTTAAATTAAATAAATTCAATTAAATACTTTTTCTTATTTATAAAAAAAAAGTATTTAATTTAAAAGAAAATGTCCTAAAACAAACAGTCAAATACCCTATTGAAGTCTGAAATAAGTTAACAAAATCTAACCTATGTTTACAGATAATGTTCGAACTTTAATAGTATGACATAAGGTCTTTTTCACACTTCCACCAACTCCTAATTATACTAAAGAATAATTTAATAAATTAGTTCTTCATACCTCATTGTTTTTGGTAAACTTGATTTTCAAAGTCTTCTCGGGCGCCTTAATAACTTGTTTTGGTTCTTGTAACGGCACTGCTAAAAAAAATGCGAAATAGAAAAAAAGACTTCATTTTCTTTGAGGGGTTTCTTCCATATCTACATCAAATTATTATGGGACCAACTAGGTAGTAAAGGCTTTCAAATAAAAAAAAAGAATCGTCAAAATCGGTTCACAATTTGCGCGTACGAAAGAGATAGCGAGATATCCCCACCACGCTCCCACCTTTCTTGAGACTCATATTTGAATGCTAATTATTGCTTCATTTAATAACCAATTTTCCTTGCTGATTTCAGAAAAATATTTCTTTTTAGTGCTATTTGTTGTTTCGTTAAAAATATTTTGTAAAATCAAACGCAGTCAAGTACCCGATTGCTGTATGGCGTGTAGAATTACTAAGAGTTTTTCATACAGAATGGAATCTCCTAAGATCCCGCGCAATATGCGTCCCCGACCCCGTTTAGTAGCCTTGTCGAGGGGCGAGAGCGGGCGAACACACACGCATTGACGTGTGCACGGATGTATATTTTCGTTTGTAGTATTGTCACAGGTATTCAAAATTCAAAAAATTCAAAAATATCTTTATTATCATAGGATATTTATAATATCTCTTAATAATAGTCACTTTGTTTTGTTTTGCACAAATGTTGACGTCAAATCGTTACTTAAAGCTAAGTTTACGCCGCTTCCTAGGCGCAAGTGCAGAAGAAGCGGCAACAAACTGCACTGCACGTTTTCTCCAAAGACGTCAACTAACAAACTAAAAACTTATTGTAGACATAACTGATACTCCGCTTCTATGAAGTGCCATACCTTTGGTATTGCTTCTTTGTGGTTGCTGTCTCGACAAAATAGAGTATCGGGCATGGCAACAAAAAGATCTTACCAGCGTCAGGTATTGGGACTAGTTTAGGCGGCGACCGCTGCACGGACTGTCTGGAAGTTGTTGGTACATTAGGAGACTGCTCTCTTACGAGTTTCTTTTGTTGAGCCTCCTCAAACAGCCTGTAAAAAAATTGTACAACAATTATTAAGGACGTTTACTCTAGGCTTTTCCATACATTTTGAAACGACATGTCAATTTTCGGCAAAATTATGCAATTTTAAAGTTATTGTATACTACTTGGAAATGACAGAGTAATAAATGATAGCACAGGCTTAAGTAGCTAGACCACTACATTAATATAAAATCATAAAAAAGTAAATAAGGTAAAGTTTAAAAAAGTAATTTATTGCTTTTAATTATATGTATAGCAGCTGAAATTTCAAAATTCATATTCTTGAAAATTACTAGGTAGATTTCAATGATTCTTTTCATCTCATCTATTCGAAAAACGATGTAGCGCCCTCGCGTTAAAACTATTACCTTTACGCCTTGTAGCACAATCTACTATTGCATGCCGGCATTAAATATTACCATAAGCATTTGCTTTCTTTTAAATTTGACTTCGACCCGCCGGGCGGATCAAGCTCAATAAATTAAAGTAACAATACTAAAAAAAAAAATTACTTCTTCAGTTCCTCAGCTTTTTTCTTTTCATCTTCATATTTCTTCTTCCAGTAATTTGGGTCGTCTTCGTGATCACCTAAAAATGAATCAAAAGTATAACAATAGGGTAGTATCCTGAGTCAAAAATAAATTATTTAAACTGATAAGAGGATAAATCGTCACAAAATGTAACTTGTCATTGATCATATCCACTTTGAACGTGATTTTATATATTAAATCAAATATCTTTATTGTGGAGCACAGGTTACAAAAGATCTTTAAATATATAAAAGATACCGCTGGGACCTGCCCTTAATGGGTGTACAATAATAAAAAAACAAATGAGGTAAAATTTTCTGCAACTCAACATAAATCAAAATATTACAGTCATACTTATAAAATAATATCTAGTCATTCAATAACATTTAAAAAATTCAAACTTTTTAAATTATCTGACCATTTATTAAAATTTCCAGATAATTTTAGATGTATTAATTTATTCATTTTCCCGGGACAAAAAGTATGCTATGTGTTAATCCAGGTATTAGTTATTTAAGGCCGTACCTGAATTTTCCGTGGACCAGTGCTGCCCCCATTTAAAATACATCAATTTAAGGAAAACGGAGGCACCATTAAAAATTTTTCTACTACCAATTCCTACATAACCCTTCAAAGTATTTTATGAACTACTGTTTACAGTTTAAAGTGAGAGCGTGAGCTTTACTACGCACATTTGCGAAAAACGGCCACTTTTGGCAAATGTGCGTAGTAAAGCTTAACGTTCGCCTTAATTGCACTCGATTCAGCCGTTTTGGCGTGAAAGTGAAACCAACATCTATAATATTAAATAGGATGATGACGTTAATCAATAGGGATGTGGATAGGATCCGAAAATTGTTGTCAGTTGTACAAATAAACAAAAATACAGCGCACCGAATTTTGCGGAGTGGGGGCGATTAGTGACGTCATACGAAATTTAAATGCGCTGTATCTCCGTCATTATTTGCTAATCAGACTAAAATACGCATACAATATTTTTAAACAGTCTACCTCATGTGCCAAAATTTTTTTTTGTTCACAAGCATAGTAGATTGCGAAAAGTACTTACTGCTGGGTGAAAAAGTGAGGTAATTCTTGACGATCTTCCCATCCCTGACGAGCGGGTATATCCTCTTCCCATGCATCACGAACAGCCCCCCTTCATCTTCCAATGATAATATACGGCCAGATTTTGGTTTCCTACAAAAACAAAGGAACAAGACCTATTGTGACTTTTAAAAAATAAAGTTATTAAGTTAAAGCGTTTCTTTCAAGCTGGTCTGGTAGAAAAGAAAAAAAATCAAATGCACCAGCTGCTTCTCTTCCCGCGCTGCCGCAGACGATGCGGCTAGAGTCCATCACTATTTTGATTGATTTTTCCATTTTCCATCCCATCATCACGCTAAAAGTGGCCTTTGGATCTCGCGACCTTGGGCGCTGTCTGCCCTATTAGGGATAAAGACGTGATATGTTTCAGTATCTATAGTTTATGCTGAACAAACCTGGCACGCACGTGCGCCCGCGCGTGCGTTCGCGCGGGGAAACGGGTCCCGTCGCGCGGACGCGGGGCACTTTTGTATGAAACTGCGCGGGTGTCCGCGTAACCAGGCCTATTTCACTCCCCGTTTAGGTATCGAAAATATGCCTACATAATTACTATGCGTGCGGCGACCACTCCGAGTAGTAAATTCAGTTATACGAATCGTTTGTCCAGAGTAATAAGAATGAAATTTGCCTGCAATGGATTTCTAGGTATCTAAACGAAAAGGTGCTGAGTTCTGACGTGAGCTAAATTAAACCATATCGCTAACCACATTGAGTAGATATTTCTTTGCTGAGTGAGACTTCTGTACGTGAGTACTAATGAGTAAATGTTCTGTGGCGTAAAGCAGTTTCAAACCTAAGAAGTAAGTAAAAAGAAGACTCACAAGTATTTCCTGGAGTGCCTATTCCTACGGCCGCGCGGCGGCGATACATATTCGCTGTCACTTTCCGATGTCCATTCGCTTGAGTCACTTACATTATTGCTAAAAGAAAAATGTTTGGATTACATATCTAATGTTTGTTTTTCGTGTATGTTAGTGGCCAACACTGGTGTCAGATTTTTCAAGCTGCCTCAAGGCATCTGACATAGCTTGACGACTGCCATACAATGACTGCCGGGACCAACGGCTTTTACGTGCCTTCCGAAGCACGGAGGAGCTCGAGAAATTTTTGTACCACTTGTGGTCACCCATCCAAGACATCTAATTAAATTGCCTGCCTCCGTGGACCAGTGGTCAAGGCGCTTGCCTTGTGTTCTGGAGGTCGTGGGTTCAAATCCCATTGGGAAGCATACTTTGTGAAAAGTTGTTTCCAGTCTGGTTAGGATATTGCAGGCTTGAATCACCTGATTAACCGAAAAGATGATTCCGTGCTTCGGAAGCCACGTTCCAAACGCCATCTAGCGTTTGTTTAAACCTATCCTAGGATTGGTACTGGTCTACTCTTTGGATTGCGGAGGTCAGACGGCAGTCGATCCGTGTAAAAACTAGTAACCTTGTCAATCACCTAGGTTAGGTAGCGGACTCCGGGCTCTAAAGCGTTACCGCTGAGGATGAATACGCTAGGATGATGATGGAACGAGCGAAGTAATTAGAGTAGTACAACCTGAACTGTCCAGCGTTAAGTATTTGGCAGCATGCCAGGTAATTATTATGTTATCCATTTATTAAATTGCTTTTTGAGCATTTCTTAGTTTCAAGATAATTATGTCCTGTATTATCCTTTAACGGACACGATGACTGCTTACATGCTGGTCTGGGAGAAAAGAAGACACAAAAACCACCAGTACCAGCTGCTTCCCTTACCGTGCAGATCGTAAAAGCCAATCGAAGGAATAGGTTAGAATCTTAATCATATCAATATGCAATGCGGCTAAAAACCCATGTCTATTTTGATTCCCTTTTTCAACCTTTACGCCTACCAATGTGCTAAACATGGCCTTTGGGTTTTGCGGCTATGGGTTGTATGCCCCGTAAGGGATAAAGACGTGTATGTAACGTGTAACTGACACAATAGAAACTATTTAGAAAAATAATTGGCTATTTAGAAAAATAATTGAACTCATATAAAACTATTTAGTTAAACAATTGGACTAATAGAAAACTATTTAGTAAAACAATTGGACTCATAGAAAACTATTTAGTTAAACAAGTGGACTCCTACAAAACTATTTAGTTAAACAATTGAGACTAAATAACAAAACTATTGGACTTATAGAAAACTATTTAGTAAAACAATTGGTCTCATAGAAAAACTATTTAGTTAAGCAATTAGAGTCATAGGAAACTAGTAAATAAAACAATTGGACTCAGACATATAGAAAATCGGTTGGTTTGAAGGGTTATTTATGATCTAAATTTTATTTTGTAATAACGAGTATAAACTTGTATCAATAAATAAATGTCAGGTAAATAAATATGTACATACTGGTTAAATGACGTCGATCGGTGGCGGCGGCTTATTTTCCGTTTGCGAGTGGAACTTACTGCACCTAAAACAAAATTAACATATAAGATATTGTAATTTGCCACATTTGGAAGAACCTAAGTAAATAAAAATATGAATTCTATATTTCCCAATTTAGAATATTTTTTTTATCATTCAAAAATCCATGAAGCTATAGCCAATGTTGCCTTTCACGCTCAAAGTTTTTTTCCGCGTAGTTTTGATAAAACGTACATATGCAATTTCCTTTCGGCATGCATACAATCCATTCAACTTACCACTGGCGAATCCAAACACACTGGCTAAAGCTCTATCCCTCTCTGTTTTATCACCAACAGGTATTTTTATATTTTCTTGCTTATTTTCCCTTACATTACCCCCCTCTTTACTGTCGTCAGACTCTGAATGTGATTTTAAAATAACCACTTCGTTCACGTTTGCGGCGGCTTTAAGAACTTCAGGTGATTTTTCATCTGTTTTCATTTCTTTATTAACATTTGTAACAGCGTCAATAACGTTATTACTTGAATCTGAATCAGTGTATTTGGTTTTTTTGAACTGTTCTGCATAAAGGCTCACGCTGCTTAGACATGGATTAATTTGCGCCGCATTGTTTTCATAATTTTCTGATAAATTATTTTCTTCTTTGTTTTGTTTAGCACCTGAGACCTGATTTTTGAGTTCTTTATTTGTGTTATTTTCTTCATAGATCTTTGGTATCACTTTTTTACTATTTTGTTTGTCTTCAGGTTCTGACTGAGATTTCTTTTTATTATTTTTCAATCCTAACATTTTTTTCTTTTCTTTGTTAGAGTTGCTATGTTGAGAATTGGACCTCTTTCGTGACAATTCAAATTTCTTTGTAATATCTTTAGATGTATTCCCAATATCTGCAGCTAATGTATTTTCGTTATTCTTCTTTAGTGCTTCTTGATTCCCTGGGATTGTCGTGTCTGTTGAGTTGTTTGTGTTTTGTGTTGGTGCGGTTTGAGTTGTAAGATCAACATTTTTTTCTTTTTTATTTATATTAGTTTTATTACTAGAAACATTATGGTCATCCGTTTTAGAATCATTAAAATTGCCATTTTCAATCAGATCATAGCTATTTCTTGTGCTATTTTCTGCTATTTTTGACTCTTGTCCCAGTGGTATTTTAACACTGTCAGCAGTCTGAATAATATCTGAAAGCCTTTCTTCAACTTTACTGTTAAACTTCTCACCTTTATCGCCTTCAGATTTTTTATTTACTTCAGAGATTGTTTTATTATTGTCATTCTGATTTTCAGATTTTTTATTTACTTCAGAGTTTGTTTTATTATTGTCATTCTGATTTTTAGATTTTTCATTTACTTCAGAGTTTGTTTTATTATTGTCATTCTGATTATTAGTGTTTTCATCAATCTCTAAATTAGCTTCAGATTCAGATGTGGCAAAATCATCTAAAACTTGTTGCATCATAGGTGTTAAAGGCTCAGCGTATGTGATCAAATCTCTTAGAGATTTGCTTGGTTCTTTATTTCCCCCTTTATCACTTTTTGGCGATTCCAAATCCCTCTGTATATCTTCAGGAGTCTCGTAACAGTTCTCAAGAATGATAGTTTCCGTAGAAGCCCTGTGACGAGCATCAAGTGTTGAAGGAGACATGACCTCACCTGTCGTCTTATTGTTGACATTATTACTTGTGCTTGGCTTCTCATTGTCTTGAACATTGTCAGCTGAAAATAAATAATTTATCATGAGAAAAAAGTATAATAATTTAAATAAACAGCTAAAGATATGTATTTATATGTATCAAACCATACCATGAGAATGATTGGAGTCATCGCTGATAGTTTGAATTTCCAATTTATTATTACTTCTTGAATCAACATCGTACCTAAAAAAAGATTTTAGTGTAAGATAATATTACCTAAACAGACAGTTAAATTTTTTTGCAACGTTGAATGGCCACGTCTGTTATTTAAATGTGAAACCATAATAACCAAGTGGTGCACACTTATGCAAATAGCAGTGTTTTTATCCTTTTACAAAGATGAGAACCCTTTTACTAAAGTTGGATAAAAATACAAAAAATAAAAAGGTCACTTATTACATGATAAACTCACCCTTGTTTGAAACTGCATATCTCAGATCTAGTGAGACCGAAGTAGGGGTTGTGTATATCTGGAAGAATCCTCTTCAAAAATGTCTCTTTAAGACTTTGCCACGTCCTGTTTGTTAACTGCAATTTCAAATATTTATTTCATAATGCATTTATTTATAAAATTGTATCTCAGCCTAGTTTTGCAAATGAATGTATTATACATGTAAACCTTCCTGAAGGAATGATCTACATGTTGAGACCTCTGTGGCCTAGTGGTCATTATGCCAGGCTGTCACAAAGGAGGTCCCGGGTTTAATCCTCGGTCAGGCATCTGGAAAATGATCTTTTTCAGATTGGCCTGGGTCTTGGATGTTTATATATATACATATGTATTTGTTATAAAATATAGTATCGTTGCGAAGCAGACGACTGGTCTGACGACATAAAATTAGATCGATTGGCCAATAACTGCATCAGATTCATTTTCAATTTACGTAAATTTGATCACATTTCTTCATTTCGCTCCCAGTTAGCATGGCTCCCAATACCCTTACGTCGCAACGCTAAAATTCTATCTATGCTTTATTCTATCCTGAACAATCCACAGTCCCCTAACTATCTAAGATCTGAATTCAACCTTCTCAGTTCTACTCATTCTCATTCACTTCACTCCTCTAGCACTCTTAGCCTTGCTATTCGTCCTCACCACTCTATCTTCATGGACAACTCTTCCCACATCAAGGCTATCCAGCTTTGGAATGCCCTGCCAGAGTCTATCAGAAGGGCTCCCAGTCGCATGGCATTCAAGCGGGCCGTACATAAATTGTTTCTCTAGCAGTCCTAGCCTAGCACAATCATCCTAATATATTGAATTATTTTGTATTTATTTATTATATATTTATTGGTTTATATGTTTAGGTATATATTTGTTTATTATTTATTTTTATCTATACTATATATTATAAGTAGGTCATATTTAATATCAGATATATTTTTTTTAATTATGTAATTTTATACATATTTTAATCACGCCAGCCACACATATTTTCTGCTTGGTATTATGGTTGACCGGTAGAGAATGCCATATAACATTAGGTCCACCACTTGTACAATATTTTTGTTCAATAAAGTCTTTAAAAAAATAAATAAAAAATATTGGGGGCCCACTATGGCAGAGAACTGCAAAATTTAGAGAAGCTTGGAAGAAGCTGGAGGAGGCCTTTGTGTCTGAAGACACGCCGACAAAAGATGGCAATTAAAAGGCTTATAAATAAAATAAATAAATAAAATAGTATCGTTGAGTTAGTATCCCATAACACAAGTCTCGGACTTACTTTGGGGCTAGCTCAATCTGTGTAATTTGTCCGTATATATAAAAAAAAGGGAACATTGAAATCAGCCCAGTTGTTTCAAAGATAAAAAAATGCAGACGGTCATTCAGATATATATGTCACGGGCTTAATTTTATTATATTTTCGGTAACAGGTAAGATCTTTGATCACTTAATCATCACCACCTCATTACAATACCATTCAATGGCAATGTTTGCTATTTTTATCTTTTATATGAGTAGTTTGTACACTTATAGATTACTGAGACAGACGCGGTTCAAGTAAAATGTGCAATTTGTGACAATTTGTGAGTGTAGTGTGTTTGCGTAAATTGTGCATTCAACAAGGCCGCCCTAAAACCTAGAACAAAACCTACTGCCGTGAAGAAATCTGGTGAGGTCTTTCCAATTACTTATTTATCTATCTATTTATAATTTGATTATTTGTATAGGCTGCCTATTTAGGTCATCAAAAACTGCGAATACCCTGTTTAAAACTTGGTTAGCCTTAAGACATCAAATTCAAGAGTGACGTAATAGTAAGTAAACATCCTAAATTCAGCATCTGAGAGATGCATACTACAAGAGTCATCAACCGTGATCCTAAATACCCTTTTGTTTGAACGAGCTTCAAATTGTGGTTTCGAAGTCAAGACACTAGATTACCAGCCGAGCGGATTTTGTTGGATTTTTTTGTTTTACAAACAAAAAAATCCAACAAAATCCGCAGGGAAACCAAAATAAAGAAAACAAACTTAAATATAGCAACAAAATACAATCATGTCTCGCATAAAAGAATCTTGAACTAGCATCACAAATGAAAACTGCTTGATCTCGGTAAGAAGCATGTCACATATTGTACCTAATATACTAATCTTCTAAAATAAATTTTCTTCACTTATAAAAATAGATATATGCTAAATACCCTAAACAAAAAGTAAATTAGATCAAAACTAACACCTTAGTAGCAGAGTGACTCCTTTTTTCTTGATAATCATGCATGTTCAAACAGGTTAAAAACAAAAGCTATCCCCCGGAAGCACAAGTTACCTACTCAAAATACCGGCTAAGGAACGCGCTCTTTGTTGACAGCCAAAGAACAATAGTAGGTTGATATCTTAACTGACTATTTTTCGGCTAGCCCGGACCGATTTTCATGGCTCCCCTTTCTCCGCAAGAGGTTGGCTTTGTTATTGAAAATAAGTAAAGTTATTAGCATCATTCAACATAGGAAATTTTACTTATTGAATAAAACCAGATCTAGAAAATAAAGTTCATAATTTGAAGACGAAAATATACAACTACATCATCCCGGTAAGAAGCTTGCCACATAGCGTACCTAATGTATTAAACTTCTAAAATAATTTTTCCACACTTCTCTGTGATAAAACATTTCGCCAAAAACGGTTGTAATATAACATAGTTTATAGTCAGGTTGTAAATAATATACTTAATAAAATATCAGAGTCAGTTTTACATCCTTTAGTAACCAGTTTAAAAAGGGAAAATAGCAACAAGGACGTACATATATTGTAACCACTCCGGAAACAGTCAAGTACATAAATCTTCCCACCCATTAAGCAAAACAATACCTACGGTCTCCAGTGCATTTAAAAATATTCCACGAAAAATTACTAACACAGAATTGCATTCAAACCAAAGGCCTCGCTCGAAGAATCATAAAGGAACAAAAAATATATAAGTAAAACAAAAGCCCACAGATGCAGACCACTCTGTTAAATCATCCGGGTAAAAAAAAAAAACAACACTGAAAGAGAATTGACGCAAACCCATAACAATAAATAACCAAAAGCAACGTAACCCATAGACCATAAATTTCTGAAACGCATAGCCCAGTACACACGTGCACACAATGGAAAAAAAAAAACCTAAACAAAGAAATTCGACAAATTACTGGAGACGGTAACTGCCTCTTCAGAGCGTTAGCGGATCAAATAAACAACATCTTTGGATTAACCTTCAACTATCAAATGATACGAAATGACTTAGCTTCTTACGTTAAAAACAATAAACACACACCCAGTATCAATCTGGCCCTGCAAAATAATATCCTAGACTGCAACCACCTGTTTAGCTCTACTAGCAATATAAAATTAGAGGAACGCATAGACAAATATGTAGATAACAATTTGAGGATGGCTTCTGGGGAGGAGAGGACATCCACAAGTGCCCATACAAAAACAAGCACACCCAAAACAAATCAGTGACCTTAGGAAAATATCCATATGCAATGTAGGTTACAGAATTTACGCAAACTACATACTAGAAAAACTTGACGCTACCATCGACGCACTCGGAAATTATCAAGCAGCGTTTCTTAATAATAGATCAACGGATGACCACATTTTCACACTTCGTAGAGTCCTAGATATCAAATGGAGAGGGCGCAGTCGTGTTCGTGGTGGGGCTTGACCTGGAAAAGGCCTTCGATAATGTCAATCTGGAAGCTCTTAAAGATATTCTTTTAACCAGAGTAGGAACCTCACTAACGAACAAAATAATCGAGGCGTGCATGAATGAAGAGACTTTCATCTCATGGTGTGGATAAAACTCCGACACCATCAAGAAGGGCAAGGGAGTAAAACAAAGTTGCCCACTATCTCCGAGATTATTTACCATAATCATTGACGAAGTACTCAGAACGCTTGAGGAAGAAGATGAGGCAGTAAGACTAGATCAAGACTCAAAAATATCCCTGCCCATAATCCTTTCCTTTGCAGACGACATTTTATTAATCGGTGAAGATATTGAGGTACTAAACCGCGTAATAACCAAAATGAAGACACTACTCAACTCAGTCGGACTCACCATTAATGAAAACAAATCTAAACTCGTAGTACGCGATCCTTTTTCGCCAACGACCTCACACCAACAAAGCCGGGTGGTCCTTGGGGGAGTTACCATCCAGCCAGTACCAGAGATCAAGTATCTTGGCACATACATAACAGCCTCACACAATCGACGTTCCACCATCAGAAAACGCTGCTTAAAGGCAATCAAAAACAGCAAAATGCTACTGCCCTTCATAAAAAACAATAAAATAGAATGGAAAATTGCACTTTTAATGTATATAATGGTGATTAGACCGTGCATTACGTATGGTCTAAACGTATCAGCATTAACGAAAGCGAATCGATCCAGGCTTAGAAAATACGAACGTCAAATCCTTCACGATATGTTATCCGTCGCCAAAACGACGCCCAAACGAAAAACAAAAGCCATCTTAGATGGGAAAACAATTACAAAAGTAATAAAGGCACGGAGAATTTCTTACTATGGACATATACTAAGACGACCAAACCCCGCACTTACTTCAAGCAGCTTACAAACACAAAGAAATCAAAAGAAAAGTGGGGCGCCCTATTTATACATGGGAAGACTCCCTTAATTACGACATCCATTACTACACAAATAAAACAAAGATGGAATGGAGAGAAATAGCGGAAAACAGAAAATTAATGAAAAATGAAGCCGAAAAGATTTATGATGCTCCCGAGACAGATTCAGAAACCGACCTGGAACCAGAAGAACATACCTTGACCACATCACAAATTAACTCACCACCAACTGTTTGTTACTAAATAATCGCACCTTTTACCATCTACCTTCCCCCATACACAGATACAGGTGTCTCTGAACCCCCCAGCCCTATCTATGGAAAGTACCCTAGATCAACACATATATAAGATACTCGTAAGGGCCCATCCCGACATATGTCTTTAATTATTTAACATACGTATATACTTCATATGATCTACGCCTGGATAGTTTGACCGCGCAGCCGACTTGACGCTTTCGACGTTCCGTATGTACATCTACAAGGCATACCCATTATCTTGACTCAACTTAACAAATTAACCATGTACACAAAAATAAGAGTATAGTATACATATATGTATATATATATAAAAAAAAAAAAAAAAACGCAGCTGACTAGAGTACATAACGAGGGCAGTACGAGTAGCTCTACAAGCAAAGAAGATACCTCAGGACCGATAAAAGATATAAGAAAACTAAGAAGGAAGCGTCAGAGAAACCAGAATCCCAAACCCTATCTATGACTCCGTGAAGCATGATGCAGCCAGCACAGCCCTTCGAAAGAGGAACATTAAGAAGAGCAGAACACGCAGTTTTATCCCTTCCTCATTATATATTACACACCAAGTATAGAATTTATCTCCCATATGTTTACTTGTTGCTGGTATACGGTAGACTCTAATTTCCCTCCTCTTTCCCATTTCCCAGACTGCAATTCCCCACACACTCCATATCCTATATACATGCTCACCTGGTTTCTCGAGCCTGGTACAGGTCTAACGCGGTCTGACGTGGCTGCGCTAGTAAAACGGAGACGATAAGTACATATATCGGCCTGTTGCGTGAAGTGCAGTCACGTTCACTCCAAGGTGGACTTAGTTCCTACGCTCTTGCTGCGAAACGCTGGCTGGGTGGGCACAGAACTGAACTGAACTGAACTGAACTTTATATGAGTAGTTTGTACACTTATAGTAGCGAGAAAGGACTAGATGTGGTCCAAAATGGCATTTGAATGGACCTCGCATGAAGGAAACAGAAAGAGTGGTAGGCCCTTCAAAATATGGTCTGATACCTACGAACAATAATTCTCTAGAATCGTAAATAATCCCGAAAAATCATTCCCGCCGATATGTACCGCGGCGGGCGAGGCAGGGTTGAGCAGCCGGCTTGGGGGAGCTAGCTGCTTGACCGACATGACGCGTACGTGACCTTGTCGCGACCAATCGCATGCATCTTTGTCTATGTGTGCGTTCGAGTGTTTCGTTGTAATTACTGTTTGTTTGTTTGTTTGCGTAAATGGAATCAGAATCGAAGCGGTGAATGTAGGAGCGTTAGGTATCTAGAGAATTATATGTTGATGTCTGATACCTTGAAAAAAATTGCTGGAATTCTCTGGACTTGACTGAAGGGACAGGGTGAAATGGAATTTGTTGGGGGAGGCCTATAAGTCTACTGGATGTAGATACGGACAAATAAAATAGAATAAAATGTATATTTATATTGTTTAAAATTAGTGTAGGCTAATAATAAATACGTAAGTTGTACACATTACATGTTTTGACATTTAGAGATTTAGAACAAGTACTTAATGTTAACAAGTAGGAGCAGTATACAAGTGACTAACTTGATATCTTGCAAACCTAATTAGTTAACATTATGATCACACTGGATGATAATAGCAGAGATAAGTAACTTACATTTGTGCTTGCAAAATCTGTCCACAATTTTCTTCCTCTAATTTCCCCATAGGCCTTATGTGTATTTAGGTAATCGACTATGGTTTTCATTTCTCTCAGAGTGTATGCTTTCCTAAAACATTAAATTTTATTCATTAAAAACATTTTAATTTCTATATTTTTCTATTCTTTGCACTGGCTCTGATTTTTACTTTTGTAATATTATGTACCTATATTAGGCACTCAAGGTCTATTATACATATAAAATAGTTTTAGGTATATACATAAGTACATGATTGTATGTTGTCACAATAATATAAAAAATATTTCTTTTTAGGTATATTTCTTCTCTTACATCTTCTTCTTCTATCATGTCAATGGCAATTGATCTCTTACATGCTCCAAATAAATATAAATATTTTAAAATTCAAACAAGATTGCAATCACAACCCTGTACACCAACCACCTACATTATACATTACATTTGAGGCAGTGTTATTTTCACAGACCTAGCACTACTAGACTTGCAACGATATTTGCTAGAAAGAGATTGTCAAATACAGTACAATGTGAGTGTGAAAGAAACGCTGATATGTTGTTTGACTCTATTGGTGTGGCTGCTATAAGCTGGCCTACTGTCAAAATCTGGGCTAAACAAACCACAAAACGATCGAAGAAAGTTATTAATTTTAGGGATTTTATAATTTTAAAGGTGATTTAGGGTTTTATTTGAGCTTATTATAAGTTAGTAACCATAGTGTGTTCTGTGACGTGTGCAAAATATGGGTAGACCATAACTCTGGGTAGAGGCAACAATCAAAGATAGAAAGAGATGCACTAAAGTGGCCACGCACTATGCAGGTCTAGTAGTGGTAGGTCTTTAACTAAGTACCTACCTGGATTGACAATTGACAAAACAATTTATTCAAATTCATCTTTGGTGAAAGAAGCAACCAGTAACCAATATTGAGAACTCTAAATAAGATTTATGCCAAATACCTATAAAACTACATAGTTTTCACTATTTTTAATGTGTAATGCCATGGATTCATTATCAAATATTAATGAATCCATGGCTACACAATGGCATCTTATCATGATTTATGTAATAATTTTAATAGAATAGATGTAAGTTGAACTTTATCTTACCCAGACATCTTGGAGGTAGTCCTCCGGAGAGCCGGCGACAGGTTTGTTTGAATACAACGTGCGCGTCGCTAAAAAAGCTGACGATGCTTACATACCTATTTGAAAGGAAAAGAAAAAAAATTCCTTAGGTTTAAACAAAACGATTTATATTAAAACATAGTTAAAAAATTAACATACCACCAAATACACAATGAAATCTTTATACAGTTTTCTATTCTAGAATTTAAATCATCAAAAATTAAAGAAATGAATTATTGGCGTCTTCACTACCACCACCACCTCATCAATCAAATCAGTCGCTTTGCCACCTTTGCCAATGTCACTGCCTCACATAAACCGATAAATGTCAATGTCATTTCCAGCAGTGTTGCCATGGTCTGTCAACAAAATAAAACTCGCCACACATAGTACGAAACATTTTGATTTCCTTTTCGTACCTACAAGTACCTAGTTAGATCAATTTGGGTGCTTAAAAAAATGGTAGTTTTGGCAATCTGACACTGACATTGACTTGACAACACATTTAGCGGGGAATTGGTCTAAAAAAACAGTGTTTATTTACAATTTTATTTAAATTAATGGCGAATTTCAATTATTTATCAGTTTTCGATATTTTAGTATCTAATGAAAAAGTCCCTAGTAAATTTTTACATGATTTGCCTAAAATGGGTTGGTTTAACTACATTTCGAATTGAAATTTTTGGCCCACAAAACTTATATTTTTTGTATTATTTACAGGAAATACATTAAACATTTATTATTTACTTACAGGATTTCTAGACCCATCTGCTACCGAAGAGGATTTAAAAGCTGGGTCGAATGTGGAAATTCCGCTATGGTTGGCTGAATCTTTACATGCGCGTCGACCTCCACTTGCTAGTGTAGATTTACCAAAAATATACAAAGATGCATACAGAGAAATCCTCAACGCTGATGCCTGCACTATAGATATGCACAAATTGGGGCAATATTTTTATGAAGTGGGGTGTTATGTTGCTAAGTATGATATCAAAGGGGATGTTGCCAATACACTAGTTAATGTAAGTACATACCTATGTAAATATGTGCGTTATTTTAAATATTCTACAAAGATACGGCCTGCTTGTCAATGTTAACCGCAATGCAAATTCCTGGAAGGTGTAAATACTTGATAATGAATTGCTTAGTTGATTCTTCTTTTGTCTTTTGGTTTGAAATCTAGGGAACTACTCTGTTAAATCCTTGGTCCATTTATTTTTACTCTTAGCATGTGACCTGTCCATATTTTAGTTTTTATAGTTGCATCTTTGACCTGTGTTAAGAGTCTTATCATTCAGGATAGAAGGTATTTATTTATATTACATATCAAAAGAATAGTTAATGAAAATAGTGATAGGCCTAGCTGCATTGCCTATTGACAAGATTTAGGTTCTGGCCCATTCCCTCAATTGGCTTTTATGATCAACATGGGAACCGAACTGAAACAGTTGGAAAAGTAACTGAAAAGAGTAAAACTTTTCCATTGTTGCAGACTTTCAAACAAAGATTTAGAATGCTACTAGCGGCAAGTGTGTCCAACGATTCCCTTGGATCTATGCAGCCTCTTTCTGCCAGTGAACGGGAACGTGCAGCAGCTGCTGCCAATACTGAGCGGGCACTGTCTACCTGGCTGCAAAGAGGAGAATCTCCACTCACAACGGCTAATATGGTTGCTAATCATAGGAAACGGAAACGGGCTGAAATGGAAATGATTTGACAATAATAAAGTACAATTTTTTTACAGGAATTAAATAAGCACTTATTTTACTTGAATGAGTATTAATTACCCTTAGAAGTTTTTATTGTAAGCATAACAAAGGCTTGATTGATCACAAGATCGAACCAAATAGAAAAAATGAAGTAAGGACTTTGTCCAACCCAACAGTGGGACATGTCTTCTTCATCTAAATGCTTTCCCGGTGGCATCCTCAGCTGTGCTGCTTTGGAGCCCGGGGTTCTCTTTCCCGTTTTTCTCCAAATATAACATGCATGTCAATGGTCACCCAAGGATGCCAAAGACCTTGCAGAATGGAGAAGAAATAGCTAGAATAGTTCAAATGATTTGGCTATTTAACAGTGGGACATGTAATGGCTAACAACTAGGCTAATGATAGTAATCTGATCATTACACTATTAATAGAGTTGTTTGCATGTAACACTTGTTAATGTCAGCCTAAAAATATATTTTAAAGTGCAAGCATTAATCACTATTGATGTTAGTAGGGTTGGCAACAAGCTACTGAACTGAACATACTAAAAAACTTTAGGATAGTTTTTTATATTAAAATTTTTGTGCCGTTTGTCTTCTAAAAGTTAGGAATCAGGAACAGTGGCAGTAGCTGCTCTGATTCAATTTTATGGTCATTTTCTTGACTGGAACAACAGATTTAAACGATTTCAAGGCAGGAGAAACAGCTTGAATATTATAGGTTTTTTTTCTCCTTCAATGAGGACTCCCATTTACCTAACATCTAAAATACAGCTAACATTTATTTGCCAAGTTATGACATGAAAATCCAAGATATCATAAATGCAATAGACGATAAAAAAAAAAGGGAAAAAATTAAGAAAGCTTAATACAAAAATAAGAGACATTGATGAGCTCAAGATAAAGCACCACTATCCGTCATCAGTCTTCACGGAAGGGGGCACGGACTGAGGTAGGAGGATTTGTATCAAATTGAGATGTTAGATATAATATTCAAGTGAGTAGAAAAAATACCACAAAACAGAAGTGACAACCATGTTAAAAGTAGGAAATATCTCATCTATAAAACCAATTGGCACAGCAACACTGCTCTCAGTTGTTAGCAATTGCTGCCTCTTTACTTGCAAAATGGACTTTACAAGAAATCATTTATTGGATCAAAATTTTGGAATGTGTGTCACTCCTCAAGATCTGATACTCCCATACTATGCGTCAATTGGATCAAATTACTACAGACCATGGAAGTGGTACATTGAAAGTGAAACCAGAGACAGTGGATCAACAATAGATGACCAAAAAGATAAATTCAAAATTATTCTGGATGTTCAACATTTTCGGCCAAATGAAGTGAGCGTGAAAGTAGTAGATAAAGAAATCATTGTAGAAGGGAAACACGAAGAGAGGCAGGATAACCATGGAGTTATATCAAGACAGTTCAAAAGACGTTACGTTTTACCCAGTGATTGTGTCTCGGAGCTTGTTACTTCAACATTATCATCTGATGGAATACTCACTGTAACAGCCAGCAAAAAAACAATTAAAGATCTAAAGGGTAATGAAATTACAGTGCCCATTCAAATGTGTGGCCCATGTCCAAAGAAAGAACAGGCAGAGGTAAAGAACCACATAGACAGTACTCAAATGAAGTCACAAGACATTACCAATAACAATTTGGACTGTAAAAGTAAGGTGGATGTCCTGTGCAAAGAAGACTTCTGTGCCTTGAAGCCTGATATTACTAAAGGTACCACAGTGTCAGCAGACAAATTATTAATGGACATAAAAGAAGCAAGGAAAGAAACTGATGAGCTCTTAAAAATGGCTTCTGGTATGGCTCAAATCGATGCCAGTGCTGCTGTGGGCCTGAGTAAGGCAGAGAATATTATAGAGCAGTCTAAAGCAGCTATGGAAAATTTTATGGAAAAAGTATACGAGAAAAATGTTAGCAACATGACTGAAACATCAAATTTCAAGAGCATGATGAAGGAAACCCTAGCCAGTGAAGAGGTTTCTTCATTCAAATCTTCCATGACATCAAGTAGGAAAGTGTCTGGTGAACAAATCAGTGAATTTGTAAGTGATGTCATCAGTGCAGAGCTAAAAGAGGCAGCTGAAAATATTTGAATCAAAATATAATTGGCACAATTATCAATTAATGTTTATTATACTTACTTTCAAAGTTTTATTTATTTAAGACTTATCTATCAAACACCTCTTTGGTGTTCATAACTCAATAAAAATATAATTTTTAATGAAACCATGTGTTTGTTGTGAATGAGATCCACATGAGCAGTCAAGGATGTAACAACTTTATAACTTACAGAATAAATTAAATGATTCAATATCAAACAGCTTATCATTAATACACATTAGTTTATCATTTACAGTAGTGAGTCCTTATTTTACGTTAAAGTCTCTTCATCACAACACTCCTGCACCTCATCTTCATTTTTATCACAAAATAGTAGTTCAGAGGTGCATTTGTATGGTTGTATTGATTGTTAACATCGATCATTCTTGACTGACGGATTAAGGTCATGGAAGTAGGCATGCGCCATGGCGTCGTCGGCGGGCATCCTTAGAGCTGGGTTGCAAGTGAGGAGCCGTGCAAGTAGGTCTCTGCCTCTTGCAGGCAGGCGTGGAACCACTTGAGCAAGGCCTAGGCTAGGTTGGTAGACAGGCAGTGGTTTGTAGTCAGGTAGTTGTGTCACTCCTGGCCAGGTGTCCTCATTTGGTGTTCCTGTGGATAAAATACAGAATATAATGTTCCTAATTTCCTTTACATGCAGATAGGGATCAAGTGAGAAAGAATTGGGAGGCTTTACCCAGCAATGGCCAACAATAACGAAGCTTCCTTTACATGTTCAAGTATATGGACATGGAAACTATTCCACCGACAAGAATGTAGTTCTTAAAACATAGATGGATAGACAAGAACATATTATATTACATAATGCTGAGTTTGGATCTTATTAGTGTAACTTGTTTCATAAATGCTGAAACCTTACAATGACAGATTATAATTAGAAAGTAATTTTTGATTACTATCAAGTAAATTGATGATTTGCCACACACAGATAAATTTAAAGTGTTAAAAGATCTCACCTAGTAATTTAAAGATCCTCTTTAATTGGTCATCTACATCAGAGCCAGGGAACAATGGACGGCCAGAATTAGCTAATTCAGCAAATATGCAGCCAGCTGACCACATATCAATGCTAGTTGTATACAGTTTGGCTCCAAACAGAACGTCCGGAGGGCGATACCAGAGAGTGACTACCTCAGCTGAGTAACACTTCACAGGGATTCCAAAAGCTCTTGCTAAACCAAAATCTGCCAACTTCAATTCCCCATTTTTATTGATCAACAAATTTTGAGGTTTCAAATCTCGGTGTAGGACGTTGTGGCTGTGGCAGAAAGCAAGTCCACGAAGCAATTGGTACATAAATGACTTCACAACATCCAAGTCTATCTCGCCATTGAGGCTGTCAAAGTATTTTTTCAAATCCTGGTCGCAATGCTCGAATACCAGTGTCAGCTTTTTCTCGCTGTGTAGGACATCATATAGGCGAACAATATTCTTGTGTTTAAGCTCTTTAAGAAGACAAATTTCACGTAAAGCCGACGATGGAACGCCTTCATCGTCGTCGTCTAACCTCACACGTTTAAGAGCAACAATCTCATGAGTCTCTTTATTCTTAGCCTTGAAAACAGTTCCATAAGTGCCTTCTCCAATTTTTTCAAGCTTCTCATATTTCTGCATTTTTTAGAATAGGGTTAGATACCTAAGTACAAAAAATTGAACCTAAAATCGATTGTTTACTCCGGTTCGTTCGGCTGACTGACAGAGTTGGTTGACAGACAATTATTTGACAAAGCTGTTTGACAGCTTTATGGATACCTATTACGTTCAGAAATTTTTCAACAATACCTAGTGCACCAGTGATTATAACATAACAAACACTTTGACAAGTAAAAAATTAAATAAATTAATGACATAATTTATAAATGAAAATTGTAGAATTCTTTATTTTTCACCATTTTTTCACAGAGAAAATCCCGATAAGTATTTAAGTAATATATTCTAATATTTCTATCTTTATTTTATTTTTTCTTTTAATCAATTTTTGAACTGAGCGGTGTGAGCGGGCGTTCTTAAATTGATTGTTTACATTACATTAATTAAACTTAAGAAACATTTACAATACTTTCATGAACTTGCTAATAAAATTCCAATAACTATAAACATAACTATGATTAACAGAATAAATAAAAACTAGTTATTAATATAGTACAAAAGATTAAAAATAATATTTTTAAGATGTTAACAAGCAGATGTTATGAACGTTCGCACAAGGTATCATAAAAAAAATATCATTCCCAAAAAAAAAGTCAAATGCAAAAAGTTGAATTGTCATAATTATTTCCAATTCTTGTTCAGTTCAATTTATAATTTTAGATATTATTGTTTTCTTTGTCTCATATCCATAAAAGGTAAGATTTTATTAATTGGGTCAATATTTTCTGTAACATTTATTTTTTGTTGCAGACGTGACGTAGGTTGAAGTGTGTTGATAAAAACGATAAATATTATTACGTATTATCTACGTCTAAATCACGAGCGTGCGTTTCCAGATGAGTGAAGCAGAGAGGACTATGGTGGATAAGTCAGAGAGCAGCTCCTTTGAGGACTTGGCCTCGGCAGCAGCGCATGAAATCGAGGAAGCGAAGTTAGCCGAGGCTGCTGCGGCGGAGAAAGATCGGCCAGCTGAGGCCAAAACAGAAGAGTGGCAGGACGTGCTTGGATCAGGCGCGTTGCTCAAAAAGGTGTTTATTAATCATTTTATTTTTATTAAATTGAGTTCTTTGTGGGTCATTCCATGTCAAACGCTACTATGCCAATTTTTTAAAGTACTTCTTTTTTTGCGTAATTAGCTGCTTAAGTAAGCCTTATAACATTGAATCATATGAATTGACTGAAAAATCTAACAAACAAAAATTTTTATCAATTTTTTTCTTGTGTTGAAGTACCTATGTGAAAATATTTGCCAAGTGGGCCAGATTTTTAAGCTGTCCTTTGAAACACTGTAAAACTAATATGACATTAACTGTCAAAGTTAACTCTGCGCTATTCTGAGTAGTAATATGTGAACTGCTTGATATGACATACAATTTCCTGTAAATTGGTAAACATCCTTTGTTTACAGTACTTTTTTATAGGGGACATTGCATGTTACACCCGTTACAAAAATAAGGGAAAAGTTTAATCTGTAGCTTACTTATTTCACTTACATCTAGACGGCTTTGGAAAAGTAAGGTAATGTTTGCAAGCAAATGGCCAATGTCTTAGATTTTATACTGAGCTTTGTAAATTATGATAATATCACTAATCAAATTTTGCTACGCCCGTTACGTAACGGGTGTAACAACATTTTGGGGAGGCTTTGTGGTGGTAGCTTTTGAGTAATGTTCAGAGGAAACTGGGTCTTATTAAAGGCATAATGTTAGTAAACCTGGATTCAGTAACATTTCTCATAACTTTAGATTTTTTTTTAAATTTGTACCGTTTTTGTCGGCTATAAGTTTTAGTTGCTATGATTTAACTATGTTTTCATATTCTGTTAGTGACGATGAAGGCGAGGTTCGCGTTATGTTCTTGAAAATGGTTGATAACAAAGCAGTGTTCATTAGCAACGAGAAAGACATTTTGGATGTCCCTTTTGAAAATATTATCAAAATTTCACCAGATCCAGTTCTAAACAAGTTATTTTTTTAAAACAAAAAACCCGACTGCCAACATATAAGTTGTATATATTTTTGTAATCCTTGTATAAAATCCTTAATTTGATACCCCACTCGATTCTGTAGGTTTTGGATAAAAAAAATTTCGAAGACATAATTTGGCACGAAAACCCGCTATTTTGGATTATTTAAATTTTTTATATACACAATGCCACTCTCAGAGTTAGTAAAATCTAAGGACACCTCTGAAGCTAAAATCCATCAAGCTGTTTAGGCTGTAGAGCGTGCCAAACAAAATTTAGATACCAACATACATACATTCGAAAAACATAACCCTTCTTCTGGCGCAGTCGCGTAAAAATAAGGGTATCCGCATATAATATAATTTTGAACAAAGTATTAATAGTTTTGAAAAGTAAACTTACTTAAGAAAAGTTACTTTTCACAAATATCAATTTACTTTGGTAAATAAAGTAATGTAGTTAAATGTTTACTTTATCAAAATTTTACATTTAATTACAATACTTGAGTTCCTACATAATTAACTTTGTTTCATGTTTTAAAATGTTTAAGAAATAAAAGATTTTTTATATAATTTTGTTTCTCATTTGTACTCGTTACGCCCGTTACAAAAGCCTGTTACAACCGTTACGCACAAATAATTACGTAAATTTTAAAATATCGCTTTTTTTTTCTTTAATAATTGTTGTAGATGGTGCGTTGTTTATTTGGCTACAGCTCTAAGTAAATTTTTATTTATAAAAATAGGGCAATTCGCAGTTTTTCAAAAAAACGTCGCGCCATCAGGAAGTGCGAGGTAAAATCAAGTTATGCCCGTGACGGGTACTTGCGGCTGATTTTCTCGAAATCTATAAAACTTATAGAAAACTTAATTTAATATTAAATTAATATAGGCTAAAAGGCTCTTAATTAAGTTATAAAATGTATATGCTTTGGTACTCTATTCTTCTTTATTTTCCTAAAATTTTTTGTCCGAATTTCATCATCCATAACATATTTGCTATAATCTTCAGTAGCAATAATGTTCGAATATCCGAAATTTCGTTTTACATAATAATCTTTAGTCATAAAAGTTTTGTATCATAATATCATGTGCTAGAATAATTGGATATTCTAATTTTTCATACTATAAAGTCACATGTCCTAAGTGTTGTATTGCATGTGTGTTAGTCCGAATGTTAATTTATAGTAAAATTTTTAGTATTGTAAAAACATTAGGTTATCATTAGGTTTCAGTGACAGAAACTAATTGGCGTAAAACCGACTCCACGTAGTCTTGTAATATAATGTAACATTAAAGTTTTGTTAACCATAATTTTGTTTCCACGTAAGTTTCAGTTTGCAAAATAGTTGAAGCAAGTGCTAGGACAGTTTAGGGCAAACCTATCGGTTAGGTTAGGTTAGAACTGCGACCAACACACGCACGAGCCGAGCGAGCGTGCCGCGGCAGCGGCCGGCGAGTTCTAGGAAAATTCTATCCATTTTACTAGGTTAGGGCAAACCCATAAGTTGGCCCTTAGGTTATGGTTAGGTTATGTTAGAACTGCGACCAACACACGCATGCTGCATGCTTGCTTGCATGCTGCATGCTTACTTGCATTCCCACTTTAGGGCACATTATATTATATTTGACATTAACTTAGGGCTAGTCATCATTCGGACACATGATTATTATGGAAAACAAAATTTAATATTTTAAATATTAAATTTTGTAATATTTGCAAAAAAATTTAGGGCATTTTGTATTTAGGGATTTCAACTTTAGGGCACATGATATTATGTGACATTATGTTAGCCCTAGAAATCATTCGGACACATGATGATTATGGAAAAAAAATTATGAGACCTTAAATTATAGATACAATTTTTATGAGACAAAATAGAGAACCCTCTTGTATTATATTTTTTGTATAAAATATTTTGATAAGTTCATCAGTCACACAGTAAACTTTAGTTTGCATAAATAAATTTACTGGTAAATATTTTACTTTATGATTAACAAGACCAGCATTTATGAATTTATAACATTTCGATAGATAGTTAGTACAAATTCCATATAGATAATTACATTTTTGTCTACAGTTGATTAAGCAAGGTGATGAGGATTCTGGTCTGCGACCTCACAGGAGTGACATATGCCGAATAAGCTATGAACTTAAAGTCCGGGACAGTGGGGACATTGTTGAGAAAAGGGACCAAGTCAAGATTTACTTGGGAGACAATGAAGTGAGTCAATTTTGAATATTTGTATATATATTTATATTCGAATATTAATATAACATGTGTAAGTATTACTAATCTTGTTTCTTTTTCGTGTTCGTATTGTGTAGCCAAGTAATAATATTATAGTGTCACTACTCCTTTGTTTTTCCTTGCATGAGAGTTGTGAAAAATAAGATTTTTTAAAGATTTATTTTATTAATTGTTTGACGCTACTGCATATTTAGCTAGGAACAAGTTAATAAAACGTGGGAAATTCTTTTTTCCTAACAAGTTACAATCAAAGGTTGGTGTAGGCCTTTGATTGCTTTAAGGGAGCTTCAGGCGACAAATCTATACGAGTCCACTGGTTTTCATAGCCGATTGACGGCGGACATTTGCCCGAAGATGCCCACACAGTCCGCGCAGTTTACGTGTTTTTTTTTTTTTTTTAATAACTAATTTTCATGTCTGTATGGCTTCTAAACCACTTCACGGCACATGACGGCATTTTTAATAAATCGATTATCGCAAAAACACAGCAATATTCTCAAAGGAAACTTCTTGCGACGCAACCGCACTCAAGTGTCACGGCGAACTGTCGCGCCGCGCTGTTTATATTTTAAGCCCCACCCGCCGCGGTACATATCGCGTGGAATGATTTTTCGGGATTACTTACGATTCTAGAGAATTATTGTTCGTAGGGTTATAGACTTAGATCCTCTAGCTAGATAGTGCTGATATCAATCCATAAAGTTTATTCATCATAACCCAGTATCAGAAATCAGGACGCTGATGGACTAAGCTATCTTATCACTATGCTATTGATAATACTATTGCTATTGATAATACATAAGGTGTTCCAAAAATATACAGACATGCTTTGTTTTCTTTTGAAATTATGAAATTTAGGGAGCTGTTACTGTTTTTTATCATAAATAAATAAATACTATACAACCTGGAAGGGACATACCCATAATAAATCGAACCACGTTCTGTACTAGATCATTATAGTATAACAAAATTAAAATAACAGCAAAAAACAAAAAATAAAAACCAGTCAAAGAAAAAAAAATTGGCATTTCTATACAAAAGTGTGCAGCCGCCCGGGTGATTTGTATGGGAATGTCGTTTTTTTTTTGTTTTTTGACCGGTATTTTAATTTCATTCTACTTTAATGATCTAGTTATAGCCTGTGGTTCGATTTATTACGGGTATGTCCCTTCCACGTTGTATATACGGACAAATCACACAAATTAAGCTAGCCCTTAAGTTTGAGACTTGTGTTATGAGATAATAACTCAATAAAACTACATTTTTTTACACTCAATACATATATACTTAGATAAACATTCATCCATCCTTTCGTAATCATAATCATAAACTTCCAAAAATCCCCTGTAGAATGGTACAGAAAAAAACAAAAGCTTTTTTCTGCACCATTCTGTTCTGTCCTTCCTTGGCCAGTACAATTTTGTTTTTCCCAGTAACTTGCTTAATATTGTCGAGATATATCAACCTACCTAGCCTTTGAACCATAGACCATGGATCAAGATAGACACAGCTTCTGTATGAATTTGCGTGTCGATCTGACGTCAAATTAACTTCATTTAGGATCGTCACTTTTAGTCCGTGTATGTCAGTTCATTAGATCGGACATTGAGCTCTCTACTGTAAAATACCTAAATCTGCCGTTTTGAGCCGTAGAAACTCTTCGAAAAACGTTGGAGGAAGTAGTAAAAAAGATTCATTCCGTTTGTAGGTGAATTTCTTATTAAATTTTGTATTGAAGGACTGACAAAATAAAAATAAAATAAATAAAATAATGTATTTAGGCAAATTGTTTTACAATTATAATAAACAGGTGATGGAGCCTACTAGGTAATAAAACTTGTACCTGTAGGCTCCGTTCTTCGTATCTATTTACATTTTTAATCTACCTAGGTAAAGTCCAAATAAAACAAAATAAAACTGATCCGGAGGTCAAACCCACTGGAAAGCATACTTTGTGAAAAGTTGTTTATTTCAGATAGGAATATTTTCAGACCCCGAGATTCTTGTAGTTATAATACTCTGATTATTAGTCTGTTTAGTGTGTATAGTCCGATTTTTGCTTTACACCACTCAGTTTATTTATAGAATATACATAATTAATGAATAGCCTTGTCAAAACAAGTAATTTTAAATGCATAAACAAAGTTTTCGCAACTCTCAGTGTTATCATATTAGTTCAAGGTTTTTGTATACGTATTTCCTTCCCGACTATATGTAGTGATATGTGTACAAAAAATTAATTAGATTATTTATAGAATTTTTGGTCCTTTTTTTTAAATTTTGTCGTAAATCAATAGTCGATTTTTCAACAACAAGTAGACAAGTCAAATCAGACACTTTTCTAAACGTCAAAGCAAACATTTTCTGTGAGATTTGTATAAAAATCACAGCCATGATGTCATTATTTTTCGAGTCTAATCAATCATAGATTTAGAAGGTACCTATGAGTCAAATTTTACGCAGTCTATGATATATGATATGAAGAAAATAAAGAAGTTTGAAGTTTAAAGTTTGAAGTTTATGAGCTATGAGTCAAATAGCGCTCTTAAGACGAAACAGGGGGGCCGTTTTTTCATACAAACGTAGTTCTCTGTTTCCTCCCTGGATAATGCCGGTACAGTTATATTTTTTCCTAAATATCTATAGCCGCTATTAGCATGTCCTTGTTTTCCTTTTTTTCATTAATTTTTTAACGTTCAAAAACCTAAAAATATGGCCAGATTTTCGGCTGTGTTCAAACATCCAGAAAACAAATTTGACTAGTTTATATAAAAAAATTAAAACATAGGAACATCGCTCAAGTCTTTGTTAATTCGTAATGAAAAAGTACTTCTATTGGTTAAGTTTTGGAGAAGAAATCAGGGGACTACGAATCGTTGATTTTCTGTTCTTTTAATAGGTATTTTTAATCCAAGTTGCAGTATGTCTCTATCGCACTTGCTCGGTTGTAGTTCAGTTCAGCAATAGATTTTACAAATACCTATTTTTCATTTCTCTAGCCCTTGAGGTTTCCTCTTAATATCAGTTTTTCTCTATTGAAAATTTTGTGACGTTTTATTTTCTTAACAGTAGGTACCAAATAATTTATTTTTGACCCCGTCATCTACCCAAATATCTTGTCATGTAAGAAAAAGATTATGCTATGTAATGGACAAATATAGTATGTTCTGTTGCACCCATTGGAAGTTATCCCAAGCTCCCCCTCACAAATTCAACGAAAATGGCAGTTAGTTATAACTCGTGATATAAATCATAAATATGCTTTGGTCAGTGGGGTAGCATAATGGGGGTAGCAGGGGCTGCCCTCCCCCGGCGGCACTTTTAGGGGGCGGCAAAATTTCACAATAAATAAATAAATTTGAGTCTAACTAATATCTTAAGACTCTCGACAGATTTCTTGGTCAAGAGTCAGATACAGACGTCAGTTCACTGTGACGTAATCGAGGCCATACTCGTATCATACATTTAGAAAAGGGAATCCCCTTTTCTAAAAGTATAATATGACATCTTGTATTTTATTTTGTGCTTGGATTGTTTATGACTAATGTTTAGCGAGAGTGACTGCTATCATTATAAGGAATAGTGTTCATATAATATTGAACTTTTCGAATAACCTAAATGAGGCGGCGGCAAAATTTTTTTCCGCCCCAGACGGCTGTCACCTACGCTGCACCACGGCTTTGGTGTATTCCTACTGATTTTTTTTTTCTTTTCTATCAGACCAACAAAGAAGGTTATAAAACTTTTTATTTATAAATCCTTATTTTTAGATATATTGGCAACTAACAAAATCCTATTCTTATTTTAAGATCCTTCAAGGACTGGACTTAGCATTGACACTAATGCACAAAGGCGAAGAATGCGTCCTTCAAATAGCGCCTCGGTTTGCTTACGGTGACATCGGTTTGAAGCCCGGAGAGAGTTTGGGCCTGGTTGGTGAGACAGACAGCCCGAAGTACGAAGGACCCCCAATAGACGGTGAAACCTGGCTCGCAGCGCGATTGGAACTCCACGACTGGACTGAGGAACCGGAGCACGAGACCTTGCCTATAGCTGAACGAATGGAAATTGGGTAAGTCATGTTTAAGCACCATTTGAAACCTCATGTAAGCCCTAAGTACAGTTCGTATAGGATTAGTTAGAGAAGCGGCGCACAGAAATTACCACCTGTTGAGTAGCCTCCTAAGCCTTTTTTACAATTAATAAGGCTGAAATGAATCACATAAATCCACCGAAAATGGGCAGTATGTCTAGAAACAGAGTATGTCAAAAAGTGGGGGAACTCATTCCATACAACAAATGTCAAAATAGGGTTACAATTTTATCCGTTTTGGCATATTCAGTGGCAACCTTACTTTAATCAGGACGTTAATCCGATAGTACAGTCAGCAGCAAGGTGAAAATGCTTTTTGTTGTCATATTTTTGCTGCTGACTGTACATTTCACAAAGTGACACGGACTTTGACATTGGTAACAAAGCGACCGAACGAGAAACAAAAGCACCATCTTACACGTCGGTGCGGTAGTGTGTCTCAACGTGCCGCTCTAGCGCCGCTTCAGATAGAAATGGCAGCGGCCGGTGGCGCTCTTTCATTGTCAAACCATATTCATCTTTATATCCATCAACGAAATGTATAGTATAGCTTGGGAAAAACAAAAGTCTTGCGGCCGTCAGCGGCACCGGACCGCAAGAGATGCAAATGTTGCGCTGGATATGTGGAGTATCGCGAAGAGACCGAGAGAGCATTCGCGGCAGCCTTCATGTCGGTGACATACCAGATAAACTGCAAGAGATTCGGTTACGCTGGTACAGGTCGCGCCAAACTTCTAGATCGCTCTGAAGTTGCCTCACTCAGGTTACAAACAGGGACAGAATATTTACCACAATAATATTTTTTTCAGAATGATTGCAATAATGTAGATATGATATATATGTCGCAGTTGAATGGTATAATCCGCTAATTCACTAAACCTCTAGCTGTTTGGCATTACAGCTCGGTTTTGTAAAACAGCGAACCCTAATACGCGGGATGAAATGATCGACTTGTATTCATCCATGCGGCTAGAGAAGTTGTTGAACAATTCTATCTAAAGAAATTATATACAATGTAGAATGCCTACGAAGTGGCAATGGCGAGCGAGCGAAGCGAGCGTGCCGCGGCAGCGGTCGGCGAGTGCTAGTAATGTTCTATCCATTTTACTAGGTTAGAACAAACCTATAGGTTAGGTTAGGTTAGAACTGGGACCAACACACGCACGAGCCGAGCGAGCGAAGCGAGCGTGCCGCGGTAGCGGCCGGCGAGTGGTATAAAAGTTCTATCCATTTTACTAGGTTAGGGTAGGGCAAACCTATAGCAATAAAAATCGTGGAATAGTTGTCTGGGAAATGAAATTCGATGTCGAAAAAATCTGTATTCTAATAGACACCAAGTTTATATTTCATTATGGTAACCCTACACCAAATCCTTATCATGCATGTGTCGCAGTTGGATTGCTTAACGGTTTCGTCAAACAGCGGATTACCGCTACTGTTTCAAAAAACCGTTAGCCGTTTGGAAACGTGGTTAGCTATTTGAATGAACGTAAAACGTTGCGCAATCTTAGACAATCCAGCTGAACGATATTCGGCTGTTTTACAAAACCGAGCTGTAATGCCAAACAACTAGAGGTTTCGTGAATTAGCGGTTTATACCATCCAACTACGACATATATACACAATAAACAAAAATAAAGCAAATTCTATCTGCTATGGGTATCTGTATTTTACTACTGCAACGCGAATCGCCTCAACTTCAGAGCGATCTAGAAGTTTGGCGCGACCTGTACCGCCATGTCTTGCGGAAACCGGCAAGTTACGTGGAAATCAAATGTATAGCCATATTTTCCATGCCGCCCCTGCCAGGCCTCGGCAGACGTGGTAGATCCAAGAAACTCTGGCTTGACGTCATCAGGGATGATATCTGTGCCAATGGTCTTACAACCAAGGACTCTCAAGACCGTGCAAAGTGAAGAAGAAAAAGCCGGAAAGCCGACCCCGGGCTTGAGGATGCAACTGGGATTACTGGGAATACGCTGAGAGCTTGACAGAAACAAAAGTTTTAAGGCCGCCAGCGGCGCCGCGCGGCTAAGCCGGCCGCTGTCGTTCCAGTGTGAATCGGCTTTTAACAGCAATGCTACTACACAAGAGTATACAGAACGGAATCCGTTCTGTATGTAATACTCTTACTGTCTTCTGTGGCTTAAGAGTCGAAATAAAAATTACTAAAATAATATATTTGTCAGGCATCACACCATCTTAGACATTAATATTACAAAGTAGGTACCTACGTGTCAACTGCATGTAATGTGATTGCATAATTTCAAGGTAGAATTGTTTATACATTTGTTTGATTGTCTGAGGAAACCTTGACATATTGGGATCAGTGGTAAATTAAATATGTAATGTCAATAACTTATACAAGGTCAATACACTACAGTTTGATTTAGATTCAATTTTAATTAGTGTAAAGTCAAGTAATAAAATATACCATCAAAATATATATTATTACTTATAACTGATATGCTTAGTTTGCTTCCATGCATGTTTGTGAGGAAATGAACAGGTAATTTATTAACTGAAAAGATGCAAAAGCATTCCGAGGGTGCATCCGAGAATACGCATATAGCATATAACCATGTTGTTTTTTTAGCATTTCTCATTCCAAATTACATTTCAACTTAAGGTGAATATATTAGCAAATGGCCTTGAAGTGTGAAATCAATTGTTAACTCGTAAATAAGGTGATATATGTATATATATTTCCATATTGCTCTTCATCATGCGCTAGATAGCCCTTTAAATTATTGTATGACCCACCGTTGAAAGTATTTACATTAATCCGTCTAGCTTTAAAACTTGCCTCCGCCAAAAGTGGCCACGGCAAATTTTAAAGCTAGACGGATCACCAATAATAGTTTCAACAGCAGTTCATAAAATAATTTAAAAAGATATCTAGTGCATAACGAAGAGCAATATGGAAATTATCACCATATTTACGAGTTAACAATTTATTTCACACTTCAAGGCCATTTGCTTATATATTCACCTTCTTCTTCTTATCGAGTCGAAATGGTTACACTGTAGCTTCAATTTCAAATCACCTGTGACCAGTATGTGGCCACGGCGATCCCTCTGTCGTTATATTCACCTTAACCGATGTATACATTTTTGTAATCGTTTTATAAAATCCTTAATTTTATAAAATAAAATGTTGAAGACATATGTAAATCTGTCATGCCGTTTAGGCTGCAGCGTGCCAAAAAAATACATTCAATCAAAAAGCATAACCCTCCTGGCGCAATCGGGTGCACTGAATGAGCGTTAGCGGTAGATGCACTTTAAATTTATTTTAGACTTTTGTCTTTTCCTTTCAGTTTTCAAATAGCTTTAAAAGTCTTCTTTCGACTAGACCTAATCAACCTAATAAACCAGTTAAACGGTGTTAACTGAAACAATTATTTTATTTAATTAATAATAACTCTTTTGGTTATTTTCTTCTTAAAAGGATAACGATATTTACATCATCCCTTTCATCTGAGCATATTCCCAGCTGTAATGTCCGGGGTCCGCTTTCCGGCTTTTATTTCTCTGCTTCGCACGGTCTTGAGAGTCATTGGTAGTAAGACTATTGGCACGCATAGTCGCATTAGATTTACAATTTAGCATACAACTCTCGTTCTATCTCATCTCAGCGTATTTTCAGTTGCATCCTCAACTGTAATGCTGCGAAGCCCGAAGTCCGCTTTACAATTTAGCATACAACTTGCAGTATCAATCTAGTGTTGTACTGCAGATTGTAATGTGTGTAGCCACCTTTATATGTATTACTTTCCATATTTTTATAGAATCCGTCGTCGTGCCCGTGGCAACTGGTGGTACGGGCGGGGGGAAGCCCAACTGGCTGTGCAGCTGTACCGGCGCGCGCTGGACGTGCTCGACGAGAGCGAGGGCGGCATCTCCGAGCCCACGCCCGGCGGGGAGCTGCCCCGGGCCTCGGATGCTCTGAGAGCGTTGCTCGACGAGCGCATGCGCGTGCACAACAACATGGCCGCCGCGCAGCTGAAAGCAGGCGCTTATGATGCCGCTTTACAGGTGTGTGTATATCTTCCAATCGACTCGTTTGTTTATCTATATGATGATTATGAAGGCGGCATCACAGGCCTACGTCGGATGCTCTAAAAGCATTGCTCGACGAGCACATGCGCGTGCAGAAATAATAGGATTGTTAAATTGATAGCTGTAGGTCTTCCTACTAAAATAAAATAAATAACTGTCACTCTCATCATCCAAGCGAATTCCCGGTTGCATCGTCAGCGGTTACGCTTCAGAGCCCGGGGTCCGCTACCTTACCTAGGTGATTTGACGAGGTTACTGGTTTTTACACAGAGCGACTGCCGACTGACCTCCGCAACCCAAAGAGTAGACCAGAACCAATCCTAGGATAGGTACAAACGCTAGATGGCGTTCGGGACCAACAGCTTTACGTGCCTTACGAAGTACGGAATCATCTTTCTTTTTGGATAATCAGGTGATTCAAGCCGATACAATATTCTAACCAGACTGGAAACAACTTTCTCACAAAGTATGCTCTTCCCAGTGGAATTTGAACCCACAACCTCCAGATCACAAGGCAAGTGCCTTGACCACTGGATCACGGAGGCAGTCTGCAAATAACTGTCACTCTCACAAGAGCAAAAAAAATAGCGATCAAAGTGATAATGTTACAAGTTTTGGTACAAGACATGTCTGACCTTGGCGATGGCGGCCTGGCAATAACATCGTCACACTTATATTGGATTTTACAAATTGTAAAATTTGTTAATTAATAAATTACGAGTATCTTACCTTGGAAAGATGGTATCGTGCTACATTACAGATTGTTCCTGTAGTAGGTAAAAATACAACCCTTTTAAGGCCACACAAAAACATTTCATTTGTGGTCAAATTATTCATTACGTTATGTGTATTTTGTACCATTAGATTTATGTTTTCTAACTTGCATGAAGCCCGGCACACTGCAGTTTAGGCACAGGCCGGAATCTCCTAAGGTACGCGCAATATGCGTCACCCAGGCGTCACCGTTCCCCGTCCCCGCACCTCTCCCCCGTTTTCGCCTCGATGACTCACGTTGGCCGTCAAGAACCGGGGGAGAGGTGTGGGTGCGGGGAACGGGGACGCCTATTGCGCGTACCTTAGGAGATTCCGTTCTGTTTAATCTTACTGTATTCTGTGGTTTAGGTATGAAGCTAGGCCGCCGCTCCAATATGGCTTATTCGCATCAGGTTGAAATTGTTAAAAAGTTTACGATAAAGATAAAGGAATACGGCCCGTCGTCGCTTCTCAGACATAAGGTACATTTTGACTAGGTCGGCGCACGCTAGGCTACTACCACAGAACAGAGACTAATACTCACGTACAGAAGTCTCACTCAACAAAGAAATTTAAAGAAATATCTACTTAATGTGGTTAGCGATATGGTTTAATTTAGATCACGTCAGAACTCAGCACCTTTTCGTTTACATACCTAGACATCCATTGCAGGCCAGTTTAATTCTTATTACTCTGGACATACGTTTCGTATAACTGAATTTACCACCTCGAGGGGCCGGCAGCGCGCATAGTAATAATGTAGGTACATTTTCGATACCTAAACGGGGAGTGACACAGGCCTGACTACGTCTGTGGGACCTCGACCTGTCCCGGCGCTGTCAGGGGAGTTCCCGCATAGAAGTTAGGTGGAAGTGGAACTTTATTGTACTGATTCACTTTAAAGCACTGATATGATCAAAGTTACAATTAGACATTAAATAATAAGCAGATATTATAATAAGTACTTAGATAGGTAGTACTGCATATGGGTTCAGGATGAGAGATGAAGGTGGAATGAGTAGTATGTAGTTTATGGTTTATTATTACATAATCAAGTATACTTGGTAAATTTTTCACCATATTTCTTTTTGAGTTTTTGCACTTCTTCTTCTTCGTCTAAGCGCGTTCCCGGTTGCATCCTCAGCTGTGCTGCTTATGAGCCCGGGGTGCGCTTTCCCGCTTTTTCTTCTCCAAATATAACACGCATGTCTATGGTCACCCTAGGATGCTAAAGACCTTGCAAAATGGAGAAGAAATAACTGGAACAGTATAAATGATAAGGCTATAGTTTTACGACCGGCCGCCTGCCTGACGTCAACCCTCTTTAGGAATGTATTTGTGCGAAAAGTTTTACAACCGGCCGCCGCCCGACGTTAACCCTCCTAGGGAATGCAATTATTTGTGCTTAGTCCTTTAGTCGCCTCTTACGACATCCACAGGAAGAGATGGAGTGGTCCTATTCTGACCCGGAACCACACGGGTGATGGTTTTGAGTTTTTGCACTACCCTTGTCTCTCTCAACATCACCCGGTTGGTTGACTAGTAGATAAGGCCTTAGGCTTCAAGTCCGCCATTACACTTGTATTTGTGTATGAAGTTAAATAAAATAAAAATAAAAAAAATGAGTCAAAATGAAGAGGGATGTGTAAATGATGAAATGAGGTTAAAACATGATGCAGCATGCAGGTGGCGTGCGACATCTAATCATCATCAAGAAGGTCATTTTCGAAGCGCGTACAAACTAAATGGGACTTTAGTACGCTGTAACTGGGTTTAATTTAGCAAATTTCCTATCCAAGACTTTTCCTTCTGTACCTTGGTTCTAATAAATTTTGTGCTTGCATGTGACTGTAACATTATTCTTTGTGTGTTTGTTTCCAGGCAGTAACAAGAGTATTATCATGCCAACCGTCCAACGCAAAGGCCCTATATCGCAAATCGCGCATCTTATCCGCCATGGGGCGCAACTCCGAAGCCCTAGAGGCAGCTCGGGCCGCGGCTGCCGCGGCGCCTCAAGACGCCGGCACTCGCAAGGAGTTGCAGAGATGTGAACAGAAGGCTACCAGGGACAGGTCCGTGGAGAGACGCCTGGCCAAGAGGATGCTGGGCACGGACCAGTCTAAACCACCGTCTCCTGATAAGAAACCTTCCAGTTCAAAGGTCAGTGTCGAGAGATGCTGTAGTGTCTTTGATTAGCCTTCATCTTAGCGCGTTCCCGGTTGGATCCTCAGCTGCTCTGAGCCCGGGGTGTGCTTTCCCGCTTTTTCTTCTCCAGTTATAATATGTACAATAATCACCCAAGATCAAATCGGGATGAAATAGCCAGAATGGTTGAATCGATTTGGCTATAGTTTTACGACCGGCCACCTGTCTGACGTCGACTCTCTTTGGGAATGCATTTGTGCGAAAAGTCTTACATAAAACCGGCCGCTGCCCGACGTCAACCCTCCTGTGGAATGCAGTTGTAGCATGAGATATTTAGGGTAAGTCTTTTAGTCGCCTCTTACAACATCCACAGGAAGAGATGGAGTGGTCCTATGCTAGGTTGTTTGGTTTTGCATTTTAGGACTTTCGAAACAGAGCCACAGGTATGGCACTTCATAGAAGCGAAGTATCATATAAGCCTATACTACTACTACAAACGAAACTATACATCCATGCACACGTCGATGCGTGTGTGTGTGCCCGCTCTCGCCCCTCGACAAGGCGAGACCGGAGGATAGGTGCGGGGATGCATATTGCGCGGGACCTTAGGAGATTCCGTTCTGTATGAAATACTCTTATTAATTCTGTGATAGAGCCTCCATTATGAGACAGTTATTTTTGTTTTCAGATGCTGATGTGGGGCTCGCTGCTGCTTAGCCTGCTGGTGGGCGTGGCCAGCGTGCTGGTGTACCGCTACAAGATGCAGGAGCACTGACACGAGAGTATTGCACGGAGGTACATACATATCGTACCATCACGCCTGTTTGTCGCACGTGTAGGCAGAGACTATGTACCACCACTTGCTGCGATCCGGACAGACCTCTTTTGCTTCATCTACACTCATTAATCGCTTCATACATGTCCTCCGGTTACGTGTACTTATTTTTTTATAAGCCAGTAGTGTCTCATAGTTGGGCAAAAGCCTCCCCTCTAGATTTTAAAAAACTTCTATCAGTGGCGATAGTTTACACCGAGTTCGAGGGCGGTCTCTTCTTCGTCGCCAGTTTGCAGGGACCACTCTGTGGTTATTCTAGCCCAGCTATCCGGGCTCATCCTGCCCACATGACCAGCCCAATCCCACTTGAGCCCGGCTGCTTTTCTCCCCACATCTTTTATTTTAATCTTGAAGCGAATGGCGGTATTGTGTATACGATCTGTTAGTTTGATGCCCAGTATACTTTGCTCCATCTATCTATAATTTAAGAACTACGTTCTTGTCGGTGGAGTAGTTTCCATGTCTCCCTCTCTTGAGCCTTCCTTTTGATCTCCCTATAATACACGGCGTCAACTTCGCTCCATAGACCACTGGTAAATCCCTTGGCGAGCTTGGACTTTTGTAATAAGGTCAAAGACCAGGTCTGCGCTCCGTAGGTTACTCCGTACTTCATACCTTTTTTAGAACGTCTGCGTCTGGTCCCAGTTGAGAATATTCGCCAAGGTCGACCCTGTTCCATTTACATTGTCTTCCCCCCCCTGTTGCCTGCCTGTGAGGCTTGCCCTCCCCTAGATCCGGGGCTGCATTCACCATCTATTTAGTCCCCATTACATCATGTTTGTACTATTTACCTGACTGTGCCAGAAGGAGGGTTATGGTTTTCGAGTGTATGTATGTATGTTTATGTAAATTTCTTTGGCACGCTCTACAGCCTAAACAGCTTGATGGATTTTAGCTTGAGCGGTGTCGTCAAAAATTTAAATTATCAAAAATGGCGGAATCTTTTCTTTATTCAAAACCTATCGAGTCTATCAAAGGATTTTATACAAGGATTACAAGATTATTTACAACTTCTGTGTTAGCAGTCGGGTTTTTTTTTAAAATAATTACATAATTGTTCGCAGGAAATCGAGATTCCAGTGGTGCGATTGGATGGGAATGGTGCACATTAACTTACTTACGATATCATCTTGGATATAAGTCGGCGATCTTGATTCATGCTTGCCTTTGAGCAGGACTTTGGAACTAAGTCTACAGAACATAGATGCTTATACATGTGTATTTTTGTACTTCGCAAATCATATACTTTCCAACAAGGGTTAAAAGTAGATTTGTTAATAAATATATGAAAAAAATAGATGAGAAACATATCTGATTATATCAAATATTTATGCTTTCAAAAACTGTTTTGTCCAATTTGTATTCCTATTCTAGGTCACTATAGTACTCCTATAATGATATTAAAATAACAGTCAACAAAAAAAAATCTGACATCCTTATACAAATTGCCCTTACTTTTATAGGGAAATGCCGAATCTTTGTTAATGTTATTTTAATTTAATTATACGATAGTGGTCTAGTATCAATTTCGATTTATTATGCATATGTATATTACTCATTGTATACATTTATATATTCTTTATGGTTGTTTACATTCAACCATGCAAATTAGTTTGTTTAAAAAGCAGCTATAAATTTTTAAAATAATGTAGACGCACCCAGTAGACAATATATATGTACCTACGTTATGTAAAAATGGTGATAGGTTAGGTTATTGTAGGCTTTTAAATATTGTAAGATGTTTTCCATCTCGTGGCTTAATAGGACTGCGTTTCATCGCATTTATACCCAAATTATGTGTATATATATGTATCGTGTCATATTCTAAATCTCTGCACTTATATCTCTTGTAGTTAGTGCCAAAATTTGGAGTGTATAGTGTTGTTGAACAACTATCATTGGCCATATAAAATATATTTTTATCATAAAAACAATAACATATTTTTCGATAATATACTGATCATTGAGCTTCGAAATGAATATTTTCCGACTTATTATAATAAAAGAGTAATATAAAGACTAAAAACGCATTCCAAATGGATCAAAATCTGATTTGGCTATTGTAATATTTCAAACAATATATTTTTTTAGAATTGTTAGTAAAATTTTACGTACTTTTTTATTTGGTGCTTTTATTGATGTTTTGTAAAATTTATTTCCAGTGTTTTTCATGGCATTTATGTTTATAATTATGATAGAAACGTGTATTTTGTTACAGTACTTTGTCACCAACTTGTACCTTACTCAATTGTTTTGAAACAAGCCGTAATGTTTAAAGTTGTGTCTCAGTGGAATGTTTCCAATATTTCAGCTTTAATTTCAGAATCTTGGCCAATATAGGTAGTGATGTCGATAGTAGGGAAGCTGGCCAGTAGGAAACTGACGTGTAAAATCTTTTTGTAGGATGTATCCCATGAAAAAATTTCAATTATGCATTACTGCATATTGAAGTTATGAGATATAATGTCAACAAAATATACTGAAACTATTTTAAGTGTGAACTCAGTCCATGATACTGAACAACTTTCCTCGAGAAATCTACATAAAAATATGAAAAATAATTTTTAGCCTCCAATAAATGTTCAACGATCAGCTGATCAGTTTGTATGGAAAGCAAAAAAAAATATTTTTCATATTTCGATATTTATGTTCCTTGGGGAAAGTATCGTGGACTGAATTCAGCCTTAAAATAATTTCAGTATATTTTGTTGACGTTATATTTCATAACTGCAATACGCAGTAATTCATAATTTAAAATTTTGGATTGCTACAGTATTTTTTATGAAATACGTCTTTGTTCATGCGGCACAGTAGCGACTACAAAGTTTATCAGTATATTTCCGTCGTATCAGGCAATAGAATAATGTCGTTTAACGTGTGTGTGTGTACACGTTAAACGACATTATTCTATTGCCAATGTTGTCTTAATACAATCCAAGTAGAGGATAGAAAAATGTAGGTTTGACATGCGCTGACTTGTCATATTCGAACCATTCTCGACTACCGTCATCTTGCTTTGCGTAGTAAACAAGCTAGATGGCGTTACTTTAGTGCGATAAAAATTTTGTTGCCGCCGTGCTTTGCCGCGACGATACATGTTACAAGCGTCCAACTGCTTTGATAAACCGCTTATAGCTTTGATTAATATTTAAAAAAAAGGGTGATCAGTAAGCCGCTTTAAAGCGTATGGTTCTGATATATTTGGTTAGGGCGTTATTTATACATTCCGCCGCCGCGCCGCGCGCGCTTGTATTTATTTGTTCTGATCCTTGCCCACAATACCGCCGCGGGCGGGGCGTGATGTGTGAACGCTACATCATTTCTTTCGGTCGCAAGTATTGCAATCCGAGTTCGTATGACACCTGTAGAATTGTGTCAAGTCTTTAGGCTTGAAACTGCATTAAGGTGAATTTAGAAGCAAATGACCATGAAGTGGCGCCCTCATTCAAAATAAATTGTTAATTCGTAAACGGCCAAAAGTGGCCGTTTTTCGCAAAAATGCAAACTAAAGCATAACTCTCACTTTAAACTATAAACAGTGGTTCATAAAATAGTTTGAAGGGTTATCTAGGTTTTACTAGCTCAAAATTTTGAATGATATCTCCGTTTTCTTACAAATAATTTATTTCCAGTGCCCCCATTGCCCCAGTGCACTGGACTCCGTGTATCGTCTTAAGCGGAGACCCGCGACGGTTTTAGCTATGTCTATCGCACGCAGGGTTTGTGACAAAGACGGGCTGAACCCGTCGCGGGCGTCCACTTGACGTAGTTTCAAGCCTTATGCGCGTAATGTAAGAAGGTAACATTTTCCCCCTTTAAAAAATAATAATAATTTAAGTATTACCGTCAGCCTAATAGCTTTTTCTCACAATAGTGGCATTAAAAATGTCTAGATATTCGCTATCTATGTCTAGATATTAGCGTCTATGCGGGCCATAGCGCTGAAATTTAAACTGTGTATTTATCATTTATATTTTGTATTTACCTAAGTAGGAATGAAGATGTAAACAATTTCACATTATGTAACATTCGATTTATTCAAATTAGCCAATGGTTTGGTATAGGATCTTAATGTTTCAAGAAAAAATAAAAAAAAGGTATAAAAAGTTTAAAAAATGGTGGTTCCCAGTAAAGATACAAATAAAAGAAATTGTTGGAGATATTTTTGTTTATTTTCATACAAAACATATTGAACACGACAAAATGTTACTAAATGAATATCTAGGATCAGTTTCAGTTGCTAAAACAATGGCATTTTTCAAATTGTCCTGGGTCTTGGGTGCTTATCTATATATGTTTTTATCATAAAATATAGTATTGTTGAGTTATTATCCCATAACACAAGTTTATAAACTTATTTATGTCCCTATATATTTATTAACCCGTCAACCACCTATCGGTCGAATCCGACCGGGCGTCCATTGTTATTGTGTCTGGTTTTTTCCGGAGTTGACGGATTTAATTCAGATTCAGTATATCTTGTTCGACACAAAAACTTTCACACCTAAAAGACTTATCAGCTGAAACTGACCCTAGCATCTTACACAAAAGCAATATATACAAAACTACAGCAGAAATGTAAAATACCTATCACAATCATTCTTTGGGTGTTTAAAATCGTGGCATTCAAACTTCAAAGTAAATATTCATAAAAATAAAGACGTTTTCCTACTAAACTTTTTTGTTAGGCATTCATAATACTTTTTTTTTTCATAATAGGAATGTTTTGTTGTTTTATTTAGAGAATGCTAGCCATCTTTGATTTCAATATGGCTCCATATCAAAAGCCATGCTGCCAAGAGTTATTGCCATCGTTAAGAAATGGTTGCAGACGCAACCATTTTATTGTAGCTAAATGGAGCTATAGTTTGTGAGAGAATAGTTTGTAGTGGTGCCGCTTAATTTCGGAAAGATGGCGGTGTAAGCGTTCATTTTCTACGAACAAACAAGCGCCATCTCTAATTTTTTTGTGGATACCTGAGGTTGATACCGTCAGCCTAAGTAGCCAGCATCCTTTGTACGGCTAGCGGACGGCTAAATAATACAGGATTTTGGCTTTTTAGCAGACTACGATTTTTTGTATAGTGTTGTCAGTGCTCTTGAATGTGTTCATCCATACTAATGCTAATATCACAGTCTAGATTTATAAGTCAGCGCCCACGCCACCCAACTAGTGACGTGTGTCAACACCACGATTAGAGCAATCGTGAGCAGCGCTTGTATCGTGAACACAGTGTACACGAAGTCGTAGAGGAGTTTAGGAGAAAACACCGTCCACACGTAGAGATGGTGTCTGAAGAATATTGTTATTACGCAGTAGAGGAATACTGCATATACGCTGTGGGCCGCGTAGATGTTTGTCGCTCGCCATAGCGATTGTAGATATCTGGAAAATGATAAGAGGCACAGAGTTAATATACAGAAAGGAATCTCCTAGGGTCCCGCGTATTATGCGACCCCGTTCCCCGCCCCGCACCTCTCCCCCATTCTCGCCTTGTCAAGGGCGTTGGTCACCCGCCAACGCCCACACATTGACGTGTGCCTTTGCACGGATGTATAGTTTCGTTTGTAGTAGTAGTAGGCATAAATGATACTCCGCTTCTATGAAGTGCCATAAATGTACATCTATTTCCTTCTCATGCTGGTTTACTCTTCCAGTGCTATATGATGAGCGAAATTCATGTCAATACACGCCCCCCATCACACTCAACATGGCCTTCGAGTCTTACGACCTTAATTTTTTGAAGTTTTGAATGCCGTCATTGCAGATACTGCCGTATAATTAAACTACTATATATTATTACTGCCGATAGATATTGCCGTCTGGCTTTCGGCAGAGTAGAATAGGACTACTCCAAGTCTTCCCGTGGATGTCGTAGAAGGCGACTTAGAAAATACAAGCTAAACAAAGCTTACACACATCAGTGAGACCTCTCCAACCCGTCTGGCCAGCGTGGAGAGTGTAAGTTAAATCCTTTCGCTGCTCTGGCTAATTTATGGCTCTGGTAGTACATAGGGTCGTGCTCCTGCAGTAGAGACTAAAAAAGACCTGATGATGTTTATGATGAGTGCAGATACAATGGATTTGTGATTTTTCGTGGTTCACTGATGACTTGATGATGGAGCTGGAAGGTGGCCATAGAAAACTCTGTAATAAAACGACGCAACCTCGTTGAGTTTGGGCTTATTTGTTTTGTGTTGACATGGCCTTTGGTCTCACAGTAAAAGCTTGTACAGAAAATATTTTTTTTAATAAAAACTTATTTATGAATAAGAAGGTTATTACTGTCTCCAGCTGCCGGCGTGCACAGGCAGTTTGCAGAACAGCGCGGCGCCGGCGAGGGCGGGCCCGGCGAGCGCGTGCAGCCCCATGCGCGCGGCCACGCGCACGGGGCAGTACTCGCGGAGCCCCACGTAGCCCGAGCCCAGGTCCACGGATGCGAGGCTGTTTGAGTTGCCCTGAGGAATAAAATAAATAAATATATACGGACTAATCATACAGTTTGAGCTAGCCCCAAAGTAAGTTCTTAGTAGTAAGACTTGTGATACGAGATACTAACTCAACGATACTATATTTTATAACAAATACATACATATATAGATAAACACCCAAGACCCAGGACAATTTGAAAAAGGCCATTTTTCTACTTGCCCTGGCTGGGGATCAAACCCAGAACTTTCGGATTGGCGGACTAGCGTGTTGACCATTACACCACGGAGGTCGTCAAGGAAGGAAGATGATAATAAAATAACAGAGAAAAAAGTTACACAAAAATCGTTTGCATATGTGTTCTTGAAGAACAGAATTATTATATTGTCGATGGGTCAACGAAATTTGACCCATCAGCAAAAAAAAATCACATTCCTATTCAAAATGTTTGGGCACACTTTTGTACGGAAATGCCGACTTTTTTGTTGTTTTAATATCATTGTACTATAGTGATCTAGTATAGCTCGTAGTTCTATTTATTACGCATGTCGTCCATGTCGTCAACAAAGTAAAAAAATCTTATTATTATCAGGTCTTTTTTAGTCTCCACTGCAGGAGCACGACCCTCTGTACTGCCTGAGCCATATACAACGTGTTAGTGAAATAACGCAAAACCTCACCCCATGAAACTGAACAATATTTGTTCTACAACTTTCACGAAACCCAAAAAAATAATTGAATTTTCATACAAACTGATCATCTGATCGATTCAATTTGTATGAAAATCCGAATTTTATTTTTGGCATTTTGGGAATGTTGTAGATCAAAGTTGTTAAGTTTCATGGGCTGAGTTACCATTTGAGAGGTTTTGCGTTAGTTCATTAACACATTGTATAAGCCAGAGCAGACAGAAAAAAAAAACTCACCTGATAAAAGAAGAACACCTTCCCAATCCACAGATGCACCAGCGTCTGACTCAGAATATCCGCCACATCCGTATTCCTCCCCATCCGTGTATCCAACATCTTATGGTCCATACACTTCGAAGTCAAAACACACGTCATGTACACACTCGGCACCATCACCACATTGTGAGGCCTCATCAACAGAACGATGACCAACATCATGTTATTCAACATCAAATGCGAGACAGACTTCGCCAGATTCAATTTAACCTCTTCCAAATTCCACGGTTCTTCTATTGACGGATCGTAAAAGAAATCTTCAGTTTTTTCTTTAGGTTTAGTGTACACGAACTTCTTGTTACTTTTTATTGTGTCACATGTTTTAAATATGCCCACGTAAGTGAGTATTTCGAAGACGAATTGGGCTGTGATGAGTCCCCAGAATAAATTGACTATGTGGACGGTGTCCCAAGTTTGTATTTCTGTGAATGGGGTAGGGAGAGCATTGCTCGCGGTTCGGTAGCACAGTATGCAGATTGTGGCCGCTATAGTAAATGCTGTTTGGATGTGCATTGTATTATTCGTGTATTGCAGGTTTTTTATGCATATTACTGCGGTAAGCAGCGTTCCTGAAAATAAACAAGTAATTATTGAGGGGGAAGATTAATTTCTCGGGGTCCAGTGCTGCCCCCATTTGAAACAAATTATTTAAAAGGAAACGGTGATATCATTTAAAATTTTTATTTATTTAATAGCTGACCCGGCGAACTTTGTTTCGCCCGTTCCCGTTCCTTTTCCCATATTTTCTCACCGTTTAAACCTTCCCTGGACTACGACAAACATTTCAAGACCAAAATTAGCCATATCGGTTCAGCCGTTCTCAAGTTTTAAGCAGACTAACGAACAGCAATTCATTTTTATTTATATAGATTTTTTATTTTATCTTTATTGTCCATCAAATACAAATTGTACAGAACAATAGGTGAACTTAACGCTAAAAGCGTTGTCTACCAGTCAACCTTTGGGTTGTACAGAAAGTCTAAATGTGGGTTGCAAGATAAAGTGTAGTATACATAAAATACACAACGTACATTGTTACATAATTTTGTTCTAGTAAGCCCTAGATCACCATTCAAACTATTGTATGAACTACTGTTTACAGTTTAAAGTGAGAACGTGAAGCTTTTCTTCGCACATTTGCAAAATACGGCCACTTTTGGCAAATGTGTGAAGAAAAGCTATGTTATGCTATCTATGTGGTATGTGTATGACCATGTGTTTCCCATAACAAGATAAACATTGAGTTTGGCGTACCTACAATCAAGTGGGCTTGAAGGTAAATAGCATTCTCGGGCGAATTTAGCCAGTCTGCTGTATCAGGCAAGAATAACCAACGGTCGCCAGTTTGGTTCATCGTCCTAAGATACCTGAAAATACATGGCATGTGTAAAATCGTAACGTTAAGGGACAACGCGGCGTGTTCAGACTATCTGTCACAAAGTGTATGTACGAAAGAGACACGGCATAACGCGAAGAATTATGCTATTTCTTTCGCACGTGAAGGTTGTGACAAAGATAGACAGAACTGAAAAGTTGAACACGTCGCGTTGTTCCTGCAGACTAGACCGGAAAAACACAGCACATTGTCAAACGACTATTGTCCATTTCACACCTTATCACACTAAACATGATGACGAACATGGTACAGGCTCTAAGGGCGTGAGTTTAAATCTCACTCGTAGCGAACATTTTTTATCACATATTTTTAATAAGCCGTGTGGTTCCCGGCAGAGTAGAATAGGACCACCCCAAGTCTTCCCGTGGATGTCGTAGAAGGCGACTTAGGATACAAAGCTTATAAACATCAATGAGACCTCTCCAACTCATCAGGCCAGCGTGGAGAGTGTAGGCTAAATCCTCTGACTGCTCTGGCCAAGTATGGTCTTACAACCAAGGATGCTCAAGACTGTGCGAAGTGGAGAAGGAAAAGTCGCAAAGCGGACCCCGGGCTTCACAGCATTACAGCTGAGGATGCAACTGGGAACACGCTGAGATGAGAGAGAGCTCTGGCCAAATATGGCTCTGGCAGTAAAGAAAGGGTCGTGCTCCTGCAGTGGAAACTAAAAAAGACCTGATGATGATGCTGCTTTATAATTTAGAAGTTGATGTACCTGTGCAGAGCTATAAGCAGCACCCATTTCGGCAGCACGGCGATGCTGACGGTAATTTTCTTATACAGCTCCGGTTTATCCTGAACCTCAGTGGCCCTCACCACCAGAATCTTCCCTAGATACATCACCAACAACACAAACGTCCTTATCAACACAAAGAACATCAGCGTATTCCAAAAGAAATACCACGTCATGTGTTCTTCCTCTATGAAACTAGTACCAAAGAACGACCAAGCGTGGAATAATGTGCCGAATATTAGCAAACAGTCTATAGCGTTTAAATCTTTTAGAGGCGACAAATCTCTGGTTTTTTCTATAGCTGTTTTGGTTATAAAGTATGCGGTTGTTATAGCGCAAGATGTTAAAATAAATACTGCCAGCCATAGAGCTTGGAATGAACAGAACTGGCTTTTAGTTTCGGTTATGAAACAGGCGAGAGTAAGGAAGCTTATTACTATTAGGAATACGAGTGCGAATGCTACTATAAGGCCTGCGTTTGTTCGGGTTTGGAGTGTGGTTTTGTGTCTATGTTCTGGTTGGAAGGAATAGAGGGCCACGCAGAGAAGAGTCACTGATATCTGAAACGATAGACGTAACATTAGCCGTATTAGCACTGACGAAAAACAATGCGTTTTGTAAGAGAGGCCTTGGTTACGCGGATTGTACACGACGATGACTGAAAAAATATTTTTGGCCCATCGGTTAGATTATTAACCCTTTAGCCGCGAACGTCACGTATATGTGACAAACATTTTCGAGCCCATTCCGCGAGCGTCACATATACGTGACATAAAACCAGTCCTTGTAAAATCCAAATTTTCTGTTTCATTTTGTTGTATTCGGATAAAAAAATATTCATATTAGATATATAAGTAGTCTAGTAATCATTTACAATAACATTCACTATAATCGTATAATTAGAAGACTCAAAAATAATTTCAAAAGTTTGACGAATTATCAGATATATTTTTCATAACTTTGTATTAATGTCCACCGCGATCGTCACATACACGTGAGACGCGGGATGGGAGATTTACGATTTATTTACTGATAAAAATTAAGCGTAAATTGAAATATTCTTTCTTATACCGACTATATCACCATAAAAAGATCTAAAATTATCACATATATTATTAATTAATAATTTTGATACTAATATTTGTGTATATTTTATTTAATGTCCTTGAAACTTAGTAAATGAACTATCGAAATGTCAGCAATGGATTTGATTTTCCCATCCCTAAGCCTAGATGTTTAGAACATAACGTTGGTAGTTCCCCAGCGCGAACGTCTCATATACGCGACAGCTTGTGACGTCACAGGCGAGCGCCGTCTTCTTTAGTGTTGGGCTTGCGTTCGTGTGGTTAAATACTCTTTGGTGGTGATGACTACTGCGGAGGAATTGATAAGAATTCTTGAAGGCGACGATAATGAAGAATTCAATACAGATGATGAATTTGATATTGATAATGAGGTAAGTTTTTAATACATCGTTTTTTTTACCTATTTTAATTGCGAGAGTAGTAAATACCTACGGACTTATAATTTTGTTACCAACTGCTATAAAAGTAGAGTAATTTAAGAAGTTAATGTACATGTATGTTTGCGAATTTCTTTATCACTAAATAGTATAAAACAAAGTCGTTTACCGCTGTCAGTATGTAGGTATGTATGTCGCCGCTGTTATAGCAGCTCGTTCGTACCTACGGTACGCTAGTCGCTCCTCAATATGGAGAACTTCTTGATGTCAATTTTCTTTTTCGAGTTGCCATCATCAGTTCCATGCAAAAAGTTTTTATCTGATTTGCACCTTTGGCACGTTTACTAAGTTCTTTCAGCAGTAGAAAGCTTCGTCATTTATTAGTGAGTCATGATTATGATACGATTAAATGTGATTGTTAGTACCTAAGTCAAGTACAAATTAATAAATCATTTTAAACCTTTAAACGCTTTTTGTTTTAATAGCTTACGAAAAATGCCTCATAATTATAGTATGGGTAAGGGTATTTAAAGTAAGTACACCATCAATCAGCTTCTGGACAATTCATTTATTTGTATAAAAATTATGGTGAATGGTATAGGTACCTAGGTGAAGTGTACAAACAAGAAAAATTAAAACATAACACAAATCTTTCACAAACTTTGGACAGCGGAGGTCACTCGGCAGTTGCTCTGTGTACCTAAATACCACTGAACTGAATATCTAAATACTAATAACTTCATCAAAAAGTTAGGTAGCCGACCCCGACCTCCGGAGTGCGAATCGGGAGTGCGCTATGATGATATATTATCATCGTTTTCCATTCACGCCTTGATAGATTTCCATTTTTGCCAGTTGAAAGTTGCCTACATTGATTGTTTGTCATATGTTTAGGTAGTATCGTTGGGATGGAAACACTCGCACATACTTAGATATTGTAATTTACAACCTATAATATCGCAGCTATACCTGGAAGCTGCGACCGCGGATTATTATTATAAGTACTTAAATAAAACGTATCCGGATAAATGTTCTTAATAGTAAAAACGTCATCAAGATCGCCCCAGTCATTTCTAAGCCTATATAGACAGCCAGATAAATGGATATACGCGCGGAGACTTAAGTTTATGCTATTCTTATACCTATTGTAATCATTATCGATATCTTAATACGTAAGTAATGCACATCCCTATTTTTTGTAGGTACTTATTTTCGATCATTCACTACGCTTCGCGCTGGGGGCACGACAACTGACATATCGCGGTGAAAAGGTTAAAAGATATTGTACAATTTTTTTTTCTTTGAGCTAAAATGAATAAATGAAAATAAATGACGTAGATACAGCGCATTTAAATTTCGCATGACGTCACGCTTTCGTACGATTTTTACACATCGGTCACAAGCCGCCACTCTGGAACTCAGATACTCTGTATCTTTGTGAATTTTTACTTTTTTGATAAACTGAAGAATACAGGTACATTATTTTTGGATAATCTAACTAACGGACTAATTAGAATAATACTTTTCTGACCCAGTCATCATCCCTATATTTATTTTTATTTTTTAAATATATAGGGACAAATCACACTGCTAGCCCCAAAGTAAGTTCTAAACTTGTGTTATGGGATACTAACTCAACGATACTATATTTTATGATAAATACATATATAGATAAACACCCAAGACCCAGGACAATTTGAAAAAGGCCATTTTCCAACTTGCCCTGGCTGGGGATCGAACCCAGAACCTCCGGATTAGCGGTCTAGCGTGTTAACCATTACGCCACGAGGCCTATTGATACGAAGGACAATGACACTTACGTTTTGATTGAATGTGAGATGAATATTATGTAACTTACAATGCACAGTAAGGAGGTAGCGATCCCAATCGCGAACATGTCCAGGTCCACGGTAGTCTCGGCGAGGTACCTGGCCATGGCTTCCAGGGACTCCTCATAGAACTCCTTGGCTATTTTGGCGGCGCTCTGCTGGCCGGTCGCGAGGAAATGCGCGAACTGTTGCTCAGCGCGTTGGAACTGTTTATAGAATTCTGTAAAATACACAGGTGACTTTTAACTATCCCATGCTGATAAGAGAGATATACAATGAGGAAGGGACATACCCGTAATAAATCAAACCACGGGATACTAGATCACTTAAGTATATTGAAATTAAAATAAGGCAAAAAAAAAAAAAAAAATCCTATACAAATCGCCCGGGCACACTTTTGTATGGAAATGTTATGTAGCCGTCATGTGTCGTGAAGTGGTGTAGAAGCCATACAGACATGAAAAACACAGGGCTCGCCTTTCATATGTAAGTAAATAAACATTTTAATAATCCATACTTGACATCTGTTGACACCTCACCGGTCGATGCGTTGACTACTCGGTCGAGCAGCCGACCGACGCGGCAATGACGCGTGCGCGACCTTGTCGCGACCAATCGCATGCATTTTTGTCTATGTGTGTGTTTGAGTGTTTCGTTGTAATTACTGTTAGTTTGTTTGCGTAAATGGAATCAGAATCGAAGCGGTGAATGTAGGAGCGTTAGATTTCTAGAGAATTATTGTTTGTAGCATGCACGTCAATGGTCAGCCGAAACAATTAGAATGATTTGGCTGTAATTTTACGAACGGCCGCCTGCCTGACGTCAACCCTCTTTGGGAATGTATTTGTGCGAAAAGTTTTACAACCGGCCGCCGTCCGACGTTAACCCTCTAGGAATGCAATTGTAGCACGAGATGTTTGTGCTGTCCTTTAATCGCCTCTTACAACATCCACAGGAAGAAATGGAGTGGTCCTATTGTAACCCGGAACCACACGGGCCTTTACGCCACTACAAGAAACTAAAACCACAACAAGCGACATCATAGTTCAAAAGAAGCCAACGAGATGGCGGTGGTTAAAAAGTCACTCTGTACAATAGGTACATATATGGAAGGCACGTTGAGATGTTGGTGCCTTTAAGGATCAATTCATACAAGCGCAGAGTCGTAGCGCATCGAACCGTTAATTTGACTTAATATTTTCATTCACCCTTATTTCCACAAATGCACATATTTCTTCTAAGATAAAAGAGGAGACGCGCGCATTCGTAGGAATTCGCGTAAATCCAAGCGCCTACTACGCGAACCAACGCGTCATCACTCGACAGTCGGAACATAAAAGCGTGCGAATACCAGCGCATTCGTGCAACTTGTTAAAAATTTTACGCTTCACTTCGCATCGACTCTGTGCTAGTATGAATCGACCTTTAAGCTGCTCGATGTGACACCTGTGTTAGCCACTTACACACATGATATAAACAAACTAGTGTTTGACTTCTCCGTTTTTTCTTTTTTTCCAGACCAGCATGGAAGTTGAAACATACTTGTTTTAACATAAACTAAGGATATAAATACAAGTGTCAGTAGGCAAGTTCGGTTGCCGAGCATTGCGGGCCCCTAACATATGTAACAAGTACAGGTGTTTCCGAGTGTCGCTGGGCAATAACGCCGGTAATATCCGGCCCTTGCTGTCCGTTTTAAAACATTGTACGGAGGTACGGAACCCGTAATGTACGAGTCCGACTCGCACTTGACTGGTTTTTTACATAAACATACCAGTGTCTGTAGGCAAGTTCGGTTGCCGAGCATTGCGCGCCCCCACCACATGCAACAAGTACAGGTGTTGCCGAGTGTCGCTGGGCAACAAAGCCGGCAATATCCGGCCCGTGCTGTCGCCGGGGATGGGCGCGTTTAGCAGCCAGGAAATGGAGGGCGCCATGTCCACTTGGGCCACCGTTGGGCCAGGGCCTAATCTGGAATAGGGTCAAAAATAAATTATTTTGGAATTATACGAGAATAAACGTCACAAAATAATGTCACTTGTCATTCGTCATATCCATTTTGAACGTGATTTTAGATTTATTAATGCAAAAGATATTAAGAGCGCTATTTGACTCCAAGAAACTGACGTCACGCCGTGCGTTTTTCATAGAAAATATTTGTTTTGACGTTTAGAAAAAAATTATGTGTTTTGAATTGTTGCCAACTAGCGGATTATACATAACCTTTCCAAGAACATATTTTTGGCTCTATATTATCTCAGCATACTCAAAGTTGCATCCTCCTACTGCTTTATTGCATGACAGTGTAGTATGTATGGCACCGAAGATATATAATAAAATACCAAAATAATATAAAGATTTAAATTTAACTCTGTTTAAGAAAAAACATTAAGCTTTTTTTGACAGATAAGTGTTATTATAGTATTAAGGATTTTTTATCTGATAAATTGTAAAATGACTGTCTTAAACTATAATAGATTCATAGATTTAGTATATTTTTATAGAATTATGTAGATAGCCTTTCTGACTTAATTTGCACACTGGTGATGGTAAACATGATTGGACGAAACGGAACGTGAATAACTTGTAACACATGTTTGGCAAATAAATTTATCTTTATGTTTATCCAGTTTGACGACCTCCGTGGCGTATTGGTTAAGACGCTAAATCCGTCAGAGGTTCTGGGTTCTGGAGCCAGACAAAGTTGGAAAATGGCCTTTTTCAAAGAGTCCTGGATCTTGGGTGTTGATCTATTGTATGTATTTATAAAATATTGTATCATTGAGTTAATATCCCATAATACAAGTTTAAACTTAATTAGGGTTAGCTTAATCAGGGTGATTTGTCTGTATATATTTATTTTTATTTATTTATTTTATTTATTACTAGCTTTTACCCGCGGCTTCGCTCGCGTATCCCAAATCCTGCGTGAACAGTACATTTTTCCGGGATGAAAGGTACCCTATGTCCTTCTCAGTACTCCTAACTATGTGTATGCGAATTTTCAAGAAGATTGGTTTAGTAGATAAAGCGTGAAGAGGTAACAAACAAACAAACAAATATACAAACTCACTTTTATAATATTAGTTAGGATTAGGAATTTAGGATAGGATTAGGAAAGTATCATTGAGTTAATATCGCATAATACAAGTTTAAACCTAATTAGGGTTAGCTTGAACAGGGTGATTTGTCTTTATATATTTATTTTTTATTTTTAACTGACTTCACAAAAGGAGCCGGTTAATCAATTCGACCTGTATGTTTTTTTTATAACACGATATCTTCGCCAATTGTGAACCGATTTTGATGATTCTTTTTTTATTTAAAAGCATTTATTGCCTAGTTTATACATATTAATTTGGTGAAGATAATGATGAATAACTTTGGATATAAGAAAGAACATTTTCCATCTTGCCTTGGCTGATTGAACCTAAAACCTCTGGAATGGCGGACTAGTGTGTTAACCATTACGCCACGGAGGTCGTCTAAGGTTTGAAACTGCGTTAAGCGGAGACTCGCGACGGGTTCAGTCCGTCTCTATCACACACCCTACGTGGGACAGAGACACGTGACCCCCGACAGTCTCAGCTAACTCTCTCGCACGTAGGGTTTGTGACAGAGACGGACTGAATCCGTCGCGGGCGTCCGCTTGACGTAGTTACAAGCCTAAAATATAAATAATATAATACATATATTTATGTCTACCAAATAAACGAATATTCTTTCTGTCTAAAAAGAAAAAGCAGTCCGCTGTTTGGGGCGTATGGTAAAATATTCTACTGGTAAAATATGCGAAGAAAATTAATGAGAACATTATAAAATGCTTTATAAAAAATCTCTTCATGAAAAAATATGAGTACTAATTAAATTTGCGATTGTGAAAAATTCACTACCACGAAAAATGATTCTATGAAAATAATGTAATAAATCCTAAAAGTTACGTGATACCACAAAATAAATAATACTAACGTACAGAAGTCTCACTCAGCAACGACATTCAAAGAAATATCTACTCAATGTGGCTAGCGATATGGTTTAATTTAGCTCACGTCAGAACTCAGCACCTTTTCGTATAGATACCTAGACATCCATAGCAAGCCAATTTCATTCTTATTACTCTGGACAAACGATTCGTATAATTGAATTTACCACCCGGAGAGGCCGCCTGCGCGCATAGTAATAATGTAGGTACATTTAAGATACCTAAACGGGGAGTGACACAGGCCTGGTGATACTCACGGGTGAGGACACTGGAAGTCGTCGGTGTTGGCCACTACCAGCGGCACCAACACCTCCGCGGGGGTGGCGCCGCCGTGCCCGCCCGCGTCGCGCATGCCGTGGTCGCCGCACACGAACACCACTCCGTTGCGGTCCTACAACAAAGTTATAAGGCGCCATTTATTTATTACGTTAGCTGATTTAGGGAAGAGAGGAGTCAACCATGTCTTATTTTTTTTTTCAAGGGGGTGGGAAGGAGTCTTGATAGTTCTTATGTATAATACAATAGAAACGTTCGATACAAAAATCGAACTTTGGATAGGTACGAGTACAAAAGATAAAAAACAACTTTTCTTAAATAGCTAGGGGGTTTAAAATCACCCTGTATTGCCCGATTTGCCCGTCCAACCATGTCTATTTCGTCGACCATGTTTAGAGATATTGATTGTATAGGGTTGAGGAAGGTGATACCTATAAGATAAGTACATATAAATTACATATTCTTGTTGTTACTGCACCTTCAGTGAACAGCTTCAAGAATAGACTGGACAAAAACAAAATCTCCAAACATTGAGACGCACACGCATTAGCATAATAAGGTGCTAGTGTGTTCAATAATAAATAATAATAATAATAAATTCTGTCATAAGTATTTACTTATGATAGAATATGTATTTTTAATTTCGCTAGGAGGTCAAAAATCACCTAGTTCTGTTCTGAGTCTGCCCAGCCAGCAGTTACGCTGAAGTACACGCGTTCAAGAGCGTATGAACGAGGCTACCTTGGAAAGTGCATCATCACGCTTACAGACCAAGCCGATACGTGTACCGACCTGAGTCATCGAGTGTGCAACATAGCTCGAGAAACCAGTTGGACTCGTAGATAGGGATGCAGGAGTATAAGAGATATTCGCAGTCAGGAGGTGCTCCTGTATAAAATAAAATCACTTTTAGTCAGTCATTTTGGAAATCCTTGGAAGCTTATATTCTCATACAGGAAACTAGATCTCACCCATTTCTTCATAGCAGTAAATATTTTCTTGACAATTTCGTCCATTTCAAGCAGCTTCGGCTTTATTTTAGGGCTTCGCGCGCCTTCCAAGTGTCCGATGTGGTCGAGCCCTAGGTAGTGAAGGACTAAGAAGTCGAACGTTGGCTTTTTATTCTCGTCCGGGGATAGGACTTTGTCTAAGTGGCGCGTCACGTTGTTGTCTACCTAAAATTAATACAAATATCTCAATATACTGATGGACTGGATGATTTTGACCCTCTGAGCTATATTCAAGGAAATTACTCTATGCGTTAAATAAAATATACGTTCTCTTACTATTGCCTTGTTTCATAAAAAAAAAACCAGAGATAAAGCCTTCAAAGTGGTTCAGCAAATTCCCAATCGCAGTGATACCGACCGCCATATGATCACTCGCCCCGCGCGCCGCCGGCGGGAAGGGTGCGGGGCGGACATACGGAGGAATCGAGCGACAGCGAGGTGATGGACAAATACGTTAGCCATGTATTGCAAATGTGGGGACTTTTCCTAATGAAAAAAAAAAAATCTTTTTCTTGCTATTCTGTGTTCTATTAGTGATTCTGATTCCAAGATTACAATATAGCTCAGTGTTTCAAAATCAACCTGTATACCCATAATAGAAGGGCATGTATGAACAATATATCGTTTTAAAAACTGAAATTCTTGCTGAAAGTACCTTTATCATGGTAATGCAAGCACAGCAGGGAGAAATAGCTAATAATGTATATATTTTTGGAATGTTAGCCCTTTCATTTGACACTCTACATTGTATGATTCGATTTATTCTAGTTTATTACTAATGGCCTTTAGAGGGCGCCATATTGAATTTACGCTCAACTGGCCGCCAGCCTAGCGGTGAATATAGATGAAACGAAAGAGGTCTGTCAGGATTGTAGTTAGTGGGTACCCCTGTGGGAAACAGGCTTGATAATACGATTATATATGTATGATTGAATCCTTCCACGATGAGTTGATCTAGAAGATAATACAAAACGTAGAATATACCAGCTGCTTCTCTTCCCACGCAGACTGTAAAAACGATCGAGCGAATGGGCGAAAATCTGAATCTTATTTTGATTCCCTTTTTCCATCTTTACGCCTATCATCACGCTTTACCTTTGGGTCTTGCGGCTCTAGACTCTGTCTGTCCCGTGACGTATTTATGATTTAAAACCTAGGTTCCTCGCCCTCACCTCAGTATAATCGGTCACATAAAAGGAAGTGGTTCCGTCATACTCCGCCCATAACCCTGGAAACAGTCTCAGCCAGGTATCGTCGCCATACATAATAGTGCGGCGCCCTCTAGCGGCCGCGGCCCGCAAGACACTGTCACCCTGCACGGCCGGGGCTCCGAAGTTGAGTGCTACGTCTGCAAACGTTGACACGCTACCTGTCATCATCGCCTGAAAATAAATTGGAATATTTTTTTATTTTATTTGTTATAGACGAGCAGCTAAGAACTGATATGTCTATTTCACACAGTGCTGAGAGTCGCATTAAGTCTTTTCACAGTTCATATATTTATTAACGATACTTTATTTGTCCTTAACCACTTCTCGAGTCTATTTTTAAATGAATTTATGGAAGGCGCAGTGACCACTTTTTCTGGTAGTCTATTCCAGTTATTGACTACTCTGTTACTAAGAAATTTACACGTAAATTAGATCCATCCTTTCATACTATTTGACGACCTCCGTGGCGTAATGGTTGAAACACTAGTCCGCCACTCCGGAGGTTCTGGGTTCGATCCCCAACCAGGGCAAGATAGAAAATGGTCTTTTTCAAACTGTCCTGGGTATTAGGTGTTTATCTATAAATGTGTTTATTATAAAATTTTATTGTCCCAATTTGATAGTCCCAAAGAAGTTTAAACTTACTTTGGGACTATCAATAAGTGTGATCTCGTATATGTATATCCCTAAACGGCGTCGGCCCCCCTAATACAGGTTCATTTTGCTGTCTGTCTGTACTCTGCACTCGATAAAACTGCAACTTCTGGGATAATTTTGACGCGGTTTTCACTAACATGTAGAGCATTTCTCCGGGAAGGTTTACATGTACATATAATACAAATTCATGCGAAGTCTGGCCGGGTCGCTAGTACAGGCTGACTTTTTAAACAACCAAATTTTTTGAGCTAGTTCAGACTATGATACTTAACAACTTTTTATAAAAAATTATTGAAAAACGATAAAAAATTTTCGTTCTCCCATACCAAATCCGTTTGGCTGAGCGCTGATTTGAATGGGATGGCGAAGTTGTTATTTTGTTTTTCGATAATTGTTTTCATAGAATGGACTGAAATTGCTCCAAATGATGGTGTGTAAAAAGTCGCCCTGTATAAACTCGTCTTAATAATAATACAGGGTGGGCAAATAACAGGTATACAAAAGTGTATAATATATTTCATAGAATAACAATTAGTCTTTACTTTTAAAAATTATTAGGTATTTTTGAGGCTGCGCCTGATGCAGATAATTTAAATTTTGCTCCCGCTTCCACGCACACAAATTTACTCTAGCCGAAGCGAGACAGCGAGCCATGCGGGGTGAAAAGATCGCGGCGGGTCAATGAGGCTAATTTACGCGTTTCTGGTTTTTGAGGTTTGTTTTGTTTTACAGAGAATATTTAAAAAATAAGACATATGATCCCTGCCTTATGTTTAATACAATTATAATCCAAAGTTACAAGGGCTTATTTATTGTATTTGTTGAATACTTTTCGTTTTAGTATAATTCTAAGGTGATTTGAAGGCAACTTCGCAATTTTTTCCATAGAGAAAATTTTAAGCAATCGTGTTTTTGAAACATATAATGTATAGAGGTAGTTAGTCCTGAACTTTGCTGTGTTTTTATTTAAAAGTGAGTATTTCGTTACTATTGATAATATTTAAGATCACTCTAAGTGCTATCAGGGTCATACGCGTTCTTAAGGCTGGCAAATATTTATGGAAAATTATTGCAGACAAACGTTCACCTCTAGCAGTATGGCAGATCTGAGCCCTTGTCTTTTAGCTTTTCATTACATCACACATTTTCTGCGTTATTTCAGTGACTGTGTCTCGGATGTTTTGTTTTGATTGTTGAAGGTTCATTGGCCTGTTAGCAAAGAAACGTACCTTTAGTTTATTTACGATGCAATGCTGCTCAAATTTATTTACTAAACGAGTTATTGTTAGCCGCGAAGGTGAGTGATTTCTACCAAAAATTGGCCGAATTTAGAGTTTCCGCAATACATAATTGGGCTGAGTAGAATTTTTTAATAATGAAAAGACGTTGTTCAATCGTAAAACACTCCATATTTTTTTTTACACAAAATAATACCAATTCATGAAACAAATTTATTTCATTTTTGCCGCCAAAACAAAATGACGACAAAAAAAAGTTGTATACCTCGCCCACTCTGTATCTTCTTCAGCCATAAGGCTCCTCCACGCGTTTGGCCATTATTACGCCAATTCACTGTGCATTGCTGTTAACTTACTAAAGCTTTTGAGTTTTCCATCCAATGAAGCAATGAAAAAAAAAACAGTGCAATAATGGCCCATAGTGTAGGAGGTAATAAAGAAACTTACACAAACATACAAGATACGTGCAAAAAACATAACCCTTCCTCGGGAGTTGGGTAAAAAATTCTGTACAAAAAAGATGTTAGTCGTGTTAGGTACTCGAAATAGCTACTACTACATTTACAAAGCAGAATTGCAAAGATATATTACAGCGATTAGTAAACTACTTTACACTTGCACTTATGCATCATACGAGTACTACCACAGAATAAATATGAATACTAACGTACAGAAGTCTCACTCAGCAAAGAAATTCAACTACTCAATGTGGCTAGCGATATCGTTTAATTAAGCTCAAGTCAGAACTCAGCACCTTTTCGTTTAGATACCTAGACATCCATTGCAAGCCAATTTCATTCTTATTACTCTGGACAAACAATTTGTATAACTGAATTTACCACCCGGAGGGGCCGCTGCGCGCATTGTAATAATGTAGGTACATTTTCGATACCTAAACGGGGAGTGACACAGGCCTGGTACTACGAAGGTATGGCATGCAGTTATGTTGCGAAATGATTATTTTATAAGACATTGCATATTGATTTTGAAATCCATACACACACACATACTATCACGTCTTTATCCCTAGTGGGTCAGACAGAGCATTTTGGGTTTTGTGGCTCTAAGCAGACAGAGCCCAGGACCGCAAGACCCAACGGCCACTTAAAGCGTGATTGTGCAAAAAGGTATCAAAATAGTGATGAGTTGCTAGCCGCATCGCCTATTAACATGGTTCGCATTTACGCCCATTCACTCAATCGGCTTTTAAGATCTGCTCGGGAGAAAAGCAGCTGGTAGGTACTTTCTAAGCTTTTCTTTTCTCCCAGACCAGCATAGAAGAAGCATTGCATGGCTTTTGGGTCTTATGGTCTATGGATTGACAAGTGATTACTATAATACTCGTACGTATAATCATCATCACCACCAGGTCTTTCTAAGTCTCCACTGCAGGAGCACGACCCTCTCTGTACTACCAGAGCCATATAATAGCTAGAGCAGTCAGATAATTTGGCCTACATTCTCCACGCTAGCCAGACGGGTTGAAGAGGTCTCATTGATGTTTATGAGCTTTGTTTAGCTTGTATTTCCTAAGGCCGCGTCCACGCACACGCGGCGCATCGTGCGACGCAGGCCGCTTGGCGAAGCGCCGCAAAATATCCAGTTTGTAGTTGCGGCGGCCGCCCCGTGACCACAGGGCGGAATCTCCTAAGGTAGGTACGCGCAATATGCGTCCCCGTTCCCCGTCCCCGCACCTCTCCCCCGTTGTTGCCTCGATGACTCACGTTGGCCGTCAAGAACCGGGGGAGAGGTGCGGGTGCGGGGAACGGGGACGCATATTGCGCGTACCTTAGGAGATTCCGTTCTGTTTACTCTTACGTATTCTGTGCCGTGACTGCCGCCGCAAAAACAAATTATGGAAATTTTGCGGCGGCCCGCGTCGCACGACGCGCGACGCGCCGCGTGTCCGTGGACGCGGCCTTAGTCGCCTTCTACGACATCCACAGGAAGACTTGAAGTGATCTTATTCTACTTTGCCGGAAACCACATGGCATAATATACTATGTATGTAACACTATATCTATATTAGCTACAAAGTTTTCACTGATGTAAGAGTGATTGCGGTCGCCGCACACGATATGCATGACCGGCATTTGCACGTGTACAAATGCCGGTCAGTGAACAACTGGAGACATGCTCAGGTGATTGCTGTAATGGACAAGCATGCTCAAACGTTAGTTGATGAACGAAAGTAGGTATTATCGCTTCGAAGACAAGAATTTCACCGGCGATAGATAGATTGTCGGTGAAATTCATCTTATATTATAGAAGACTAACTGCCCACGTATACAATGGTTATGTGACAATCCTACAGGAACATCAAACTTTTACTGGATATAAAGTATTCTATGTGTTAATCCAGATCATAAGCTATGCCAATTTTTTTTGCCATTCCGTTCAGCCGTTTTGGCGTGAAAGAGTAACAAACATTCATACAAACTTGTTGATGACGTGACTACTTTGAATTATATGCGAAGTTAAGCCCTATAAGGGAAAGCTAAAAAAATATTTGTTAGACAAGTCCTTCTTCCCCATAGACCAATATTTTAAGTGATCTCTGAAATTATTATTTAATATTAGATTGACCATTAATTATATATTTTTTTTCTTGACATTGTTTAAAATAATTAAATTGTAGTACAAGTTATATATAACGGTGTTGACATAAATGTTTTGTATATTTTATATTGTGACTTAATTAAATTTAAAAGATGTTAGTTTTAAGATATATCTATATTCCGACACAATGTATATTATTTTATGGAAATAAATGAATGAATGAAGTGAATTCTTTTTTCGTATTTCAAGATGCCTTTATTGGGAAAAGATGTTCAATATGATGGAGTAAATCACCCTTAAAATAAGCTTGTATAATATTTAGTAAATAAATATACAAAGTGAAAGGGACACACCCGTAATAAATCGAACCACGGTCCTAGATCATTATAGATAGTATGTATTATAAAATTAAAATAAAAGCTAAAAAACAAAAATAAATTTCGGCATATCCATACAAGAGTGCGGCCGCACGGGCGATTTGTATGGAAATGTCAAATTTTTTTTGGTTTTTTGACTGTTATTTTAAATTCATTATACTTTACTGATATAGTATAGCCCGTGGTTCGATATATTACGGGTATGTCCCTGCCACTTTGTATACTTACATTTTATAAATAAATAAGAAAGAACAATGAAGAGACGCGTCTTTATTTTTTTAATTCGATTATTTTATTTTTATAGAAAAATGTTAAACAAGGCTATTTCTTCGACATTGTCCTATGTCATATAGCTGAATATACCAAATATCACTTAGTGTTAGTAAGTTAAAGTTTTTATAAAATAAAACATTGGTTATTAATTTCACGAAATTGGCACACGGACATTTTATAAAAAAAATTACAAGCATGCGAATCAAGCAACCAGTTTTATAATACATATCATAAATAATTAAATACTAAATATAATTAGGTATACGGCAATTATTGTAAATCAACTTATAAGTATAAAATCGGTGCAAGCTATAATTTTAAATGATGTAACAGCATCACAGCACCAAAGAAAAAACTATTTTAAGAACATTAAGTATATTATACATTTTAAATAATCAATATTAAATTTTTCAAGTAGCCATCAATAAAATTTGCAGACTATATTCAGTATTGTTCAGTTCTAAAAAGCAGTATTATTATCTAGTTGCTGTAGATTACGTTATATTGAGACTAACACATCGCAGAACTTAGAAAAAGGATGGTAACCCAAAAGATTCATTAAACATTTATTTGATAGATATACCACGATGTAAATACTACTTTTTACGGTTCCGTACCCGAAGGGTGCAAACGGGACAACTGAGACTCCGCTGTCTGTCCGTCCGTCACAGGGCTCTATGTCTTGAACCGTAAAAGCTAGACACCTAAAATTTTTACCGATTATGTATTACTATGGCCACTATAACAACAAATACTAAAAATAAGATAAAGTTAATAATTCAAGGGGGTCGTCATACAAGAAACGTGTTTTTTCAGCGTTTTAAAACATTGTACGTTGTAAACATGAAGGGTTCCGTACCAGAACCCTTCATGTACGAGTCCGACTCGCATTTGCCCGTTTATTTATTGTTATATCATGGACCACAGATCTGTATATACTACTAGATAAAGAAAGTCCTTCAATTTCTATGAAAATCTGGCGTGCCAATTTTCAATACAATATTTAATAAGAAATTCACTTACAAACGGAAGAAATCTTTTTTATTACTTCCTTTAACGTTTTTCGACGAGTTTCTACGGCTCAAAACGGCAGATTTAGCTATTTTACAATAGACAGCTCAATGTCCGATCTAATGAATTGACATACACGGACTAAAAGTGACGATCATAAATGAAGTCAATTTGACGTCAGATCGACACGCAAATTCATACAGAAGCTGTGTCTATCTTGATCCATGGTATGTGTCATGGACCAACAAACACTAGAGGACTGACAACTTTCATACTTTGAAGCGTATTTCGATTTTTAGTTTAAGGCGACGTGGGTTCACAATTTGCAATACTGTGCGTGTTTTTGAAAAATCACTGTTATTAAACTACTACAGTTTATTCCTCAAAAAATTTACATAAAAGTCTTAAGGATTTTCTACAGACACCCACAATAGCCAAAACACGATTGAGCATTTTTGGATCGATAGAAAAAAATTACAAACATACCTCTAATTTTGTCTAAATTTGCCTTTAAAATACGTATTACTATTTTATACCATCACCTTTTTATATGAAAATTATACCAAAAATGTATTATCTAAATATCTTTCCGTTTTGGCTACAGAAAAAATTATAAATATAATACAAAAAAAAAAGAAAACAGTGAAATATTCGTCGAGAGCAAAGGAAGGGTCAGAGCCGTGCTCGACGATATTTCGCAGTGTTTAATTTTTTTATTTATTTATTATATTTATAATTTTTTCTGTAGCAAAAACGGATAGATATTGAGATAATACATTTTTGGTATAATTTTCATATAAAAAGGTGATTGTATAAAATAGTTGTGGTAAATTTTATCTATCGAGCCAAAAATGCTCAATCGTGTTTTGGCTATCGTGGGTGTCTGTAGAAAATCCTTAAGATTTTTATGTAAATTTTTTGGGAAATAAACTGTAGTAGTTTAATAACAGTGATTTTTAAAAAACACGCACAGTTTTGCAAATTGTTAACCCACGTCACCTTAAATCTTGTTGCTAGCTACATAGAGGTATTAGTTCGAAAGAAGGTAGTATGGTAGTGGTGCCGCCTAATTTCGAAAAGATGGCGGTATAAACGTTCATTTTCTACGACCAAACAAGCGCCATCTCTGATTTTTCGTGGATACCGTCAGCCTAAATACCCAGCATCCATTGGATGACTAGCGGACGAGACAGTAGTGTAGTGACATCTAGAAATAATACAGGATTTTAGCTTTCTAGCAGGCTACGTTTTTTTTTTGTATGGGGTTATCAGTTCTTTAGTATTTGTTCGTACATGGTTATATTTAAAATTTATTTTTGTCTATCAAGGTGGTGTAATAAGCCCAAGTGTTAAAAGCCACCTTCGAGGCAAAGACATATTATTTTAGAAGACCTATATACATGGGCGTAGCCAGCCATGGGCTCAGGGTGGGAGAGCAGTCCCGACCGTGGCTACGCCCATGCCAATATAATCTGCTATTTTCAAAGAATGCTGAATGTTTGATAAATGTAGCTCAAGCCAGTCTGCAAATTCAATTAACAGCATACTATTGTTTTTTCTTTGGCAGCTACACCACTAGACAAGCAACAAAAACTAGTATACAAATTGAGACACTTGCGAATATGTCCCTCCAGAAGTTTATGGTGCGCCTCCACTGTGCCCTTTCCTTCTTTCGTTCGGGTGACTGTACATAACACAACTTCATTAGTTTATGCTCTGTAAAACTGTAAAGTGCTACCATATGTTATATGACACATTTTTTTAAAATTGTTTATATCTAAGTGCTTTGATATAACATGTTTTTGATGATAGCGTGTATGTTGTTAGACTCAGTTGTTAGGACAACGCTTGGGTTTACGATCTCACCTCACTACAATATTTTTTATATCTGCCAGATTTTAAGATCTAGACAAAGTAAGTTTCAAATAAAACACATCTTCTAGACAGGTAGTGAATAAATTTTAAGACCGTAGTACCCAGAGTGAACTTGACCACCTACGAGTAATAATAAATTTCCATACTTAGAAACTGTGTTTTGGACTCACTTTCAACCCACCAGTAGGTTTAGATTCATAGTTAGGAAATGTTTGTTTATAGCAATACAGTTAACTAAAACAAAATTTAAACAAATGTAGTGTGAAATACCATATAAGTTTTAATTTTTCTTTGGTCCTGCGATACTCCTCAGTTTTTACGAACGAGGCCAATAATTCAGTTGAAGCCTTATCTTATCATATACCTCTTAGTTTTTTATTGAGGAAAAGAAGATATTTTTCAAGTTTTAGCTTTACGAGTTAATGGAGCTTTAATTAGCAGGCAAAACATACCTTAATCCTAGGCATAGTGACGGTGGGAGGCTCTGCAACGGTCACATAAATGCAGGCATCCTTTTCCTTCAGTAACTTTGCAGTATATGGCATATATTCCTCTGTCACAAAGTCATACCTCAGGCCGTCTATGACCATCAGTATGACTGAGTTCTCTCCGGAGTTGTATACCTCATGTCCGTCAATACTGAAATGAAAAATATAATATGCAATTGGCAGCATGCATTATATGACATACAAAATATATTTAAAAAAACTGGGCACGTAGGGGGCATTTTCTTAAATAACTTCAAAACAATTAATTTTAAAATAATAAAAAATATTTTTGGGATACTCATATCACACTCATTTTATTTGATGTCCCACAATATAGTTAATATAATTTGCAAAACATTTGTTTTTTTATTTTCTAGTTTGCCCCCAAAAGCCTTTCCATTTTTTCTTTTTGAGGAAATCCTAAAGAGAAAATAGTACAAAAGTTTTCACTTTAGAATACTATCAAATATCCTTAAAAGAATCCTTATTAGAACTAAAGTACTGTAAACATTATTCTGCAGGAAATATATAGAACTAGGTACAACATACATATTTGTTTATCATCATACTAATTTAATAAAGCAGTAGAAACCGATGTTGACAAACCGCATGTCTGTTTGTTTGTATACACGTTATTCTCCAAAACTACTAAACAGATTTTTTCATGGTTTATACAAATAGATTAGGCTCAGCTTAGAACAACATTAAGGCATTTTTCCTTGAAAAAAGTTATCATCATTTTTAAGTTTCACATGAATGAATTTGTAGCTGCTAGTTAGTTATTATATTATCTATGAGAAAGCAATACCTTAGTCTACAAATACAGTTGTTGTCTACAAGATAATAAAAAGCAATAGCTGACTCACCTGATACCGCCAATGAAGTTAGGTAAATCATCAATATGAGCTAAATTTCCTGAATGATATTTTAATGGGAAAAATCCATACAGGTATAGCAAAAGAGCTCCAAGGCCCATAAATAGCAGCCAAAGGCTGGTCCATCTGTTCTGAAGCCAAGACTGCATAGTAATCAAGCGTTAAACTAATAAAATCGTGCAAATCGTGCGTGGACTCCGCAGGTAGAGGCAACACAGGAAACACCTGTTTTCCTTGACTATTACTGCGGTTGTAGTAAGTATCGCCGGTTCCCGTCCGTCGAATCCATATTTTGCAATCTAATTAGACCGATTCCGTTCGTTAGCGGCAACTACTTTAGTGTGTATTGATGAATTTAAAAGTATGTACTTGCAAGATGTAAACACGGCAAATTAAAATGAGAATTGTTCAAGGTAAACTATCACTGGCTCTGGGATAAGTTCAAGGATAGTTTAGACAAAATAAGTTTCTAAGTAGGTACAATGTTTGAGTCTATTAAATTGGGATATAAAGAAGAAATATGTCGGTAATAAAATAATTCAGTCAGCATTTCAAGAGCGTTCTGCACTGCAATGCCGCTAAATTGACACTGACACTGACAGTACTTTGACATTGATAGCTAGGCAAATGACAGTAATTAATTTATGTATAATAGTGGGCAAAAACATAATAATTACACGTACGGTACATTATAACTCTTTGAATTATACAGTCAATAAGTTTTTCTCGTCTGTCATCTTCAACCTTGACATGGGTAATACCAGAGATTTTTTGGGGAAGGTACATCCTTTCTTGCTCTTAGGGTAATACATCGTTTTTATTTGAAAACAATGGAGCCAGCCCAAAAAGCTGATCTAGCCTTAACATTGATAAGTTTTTTTTAATTCAAATACAAAAATACACTTACACGTATTTATCTCTTACGGAACAGACAGATCCTAGGTCCGAAAAACCATATTACCTAACTGGGTACAAGGGCATATCTACCGCTGCATCAGATAAGGTGACAGGGGTAGCATCGGATCCCTGGTAGAAGACTGTATAGATAGCTCATATGAGTCAGTAATTTTATCACCTCATCTTAGACCAATCTTTAATCTGAGCACTTCATGTTATTACAGTCCGTTTGTTCAAATTATACTATGAAAAATTAATTCTCTCGATTTACTAACAAACATAGGTACAGGGCCATCCTAGAAAAAGGTACACACACAACCACAACACAACACAACTGCTGATACCTTACCCTTGCTACATAAAGATATCACATGAAGATTTAGGTTTAGGCATTAGGTTAGATTTATATAATTAGAAGTACGAGTAGGTACATAGTAATTCGACGTAGGTAAGTACTGAAATACTTCACACCCACGCAAACCTAGGTACCATTCAATACAGTCATAGAATTAAAGATTCGTTTTTATTTATTTTTGCCAACATGACGACGTACCTACCTACCTAGCCACAGTGACTACGATGAGTAACGTGTAGGTATAATACAGTCTTTGTCAGATTCAGATACTTATAAATAATCACGCAGTTATTTGTTCTCGAACACACCTACAGTTGTTTATGGGCTAATAATTTTGCGTTTAGTGTTTCAGTGTGACAGAATCCTGCATCACTGTTGTGGGCGTTGTGCCTATCATTTTGGACAATATCTGGACAAAGAATTGTATGCTACCTACTGCTGTATTGCATTACTGGTGTTTTCATAAAAAATCTGCAGCATTTAAATAAGTTATGATGTAGCATGACTGTAGGTAGTACCTACTTATTTAAGAAGCATTATTTTTTTAGTCAATTGCATAAAAGTCTGCACTCCTTAAACTGGTATCATATCTACTCACCCTATATGCCTTAATTAGGACGGCAGATTTTATATTAGGGTTAGGTACCTTCTTCTTATCGAGTCAAAATTTTTTCACAGTAGCTTCAATTTCAAATCATCTTTGACCAGTATGTGGCCACGGCGATCCCTCTGTCGTAGGTATACCTATATGATATGCTCAAGGTCAATGTCTAAAAAGTAAAGAAAGGTTTTAGTAGAGATTGTATTGATCTCATGCCTAAAAGGCACAAAAAGAAAAATTTTAATAGAGAGCATAGCAGCAATCACATTCAGAAAAGGTAGAGAAAGAAAAGGTTCTAGTTAGCCATGCAACCTCTAGTAGAGGGCGCAGAAAAGTTTAAATAGAGAGCATAGCAGCAATCGCATTCAGGAAAGGAAGATAAAGAAAAGGTTCTAGCTAGCCAACTTCTCCGCCGTTGCCGGTCCCAAGCCCGGATGAGAAAGGAGGAGGGTTGGAGGTGACTCACCCTGCCGTAAAACTTATATGCCGAATATCGGGCGGCAATAATAATAATAATAATAATAATAATATATTTATTTGCTGTAAAAGTGGTTACAATAGTTGTTAATTACAATTTTTAGATCACACTTCTAACCTGTCTAGGCATGCAAATGTCAATTAAGTTATCATTAATTTAATTATTTATTGTATTCATATCTTTCTATTCTATAATTATATTAGTATTTGGTCTAATTTGTTATTACTAACGTTTAAAAAATTTAATTAGTAATAAGTATTTTATAAGTAACAATTCTATGACCAAAGATATTCCTGTATCGAGTAGAAACCCTTCTCCAGCAGGAAACTACGCAGCCTGTTCTTAAAGACTGGCAACGGCAATACTTTGATATCTTCCGGCAGCCTGTTGTAGATACGAACAGCCATCCGACAGCTATTTTGGTCACATAAAGCTGTTGATACATTAGATAACACAAGCCTGTTGGGGTATCTGCCACGATAATTAGAAATTACCTCACAATTTCTTTGAAATAAATATGAGTGTACCTTTACAAAGTGACACATTTCATAAATGTAGATGGATGGTAGTGTCAACAATTTAAGTTTTATAAAATGCGGTCTACAGCTAGTTCTCTGAGGCAACTTACATAAAGACCTTACACAGTTTTTCTGTGCCATAAACGCTCTGTCCAATTCTGTCGAATTTCCCCATACTACAATTCCATATCGTAATACAGACGCTACGTACCCATGATACGCCAACAAGGCTGTTTTAAGCTCTGTTATATTGACCAGTCTCCACAAAACAAAAGAAAATTTATTTAATTTACTACATACTTGATCGATATGAGATTTCCATGTTAAGTTTTTGTCCAAAGTAACTCCCAGAAATTGTACATCATTACATTCATCAATAGTCTGTCCATTATGTGTTATTGTTAAATCTGCATTTTTATTATTCCTTTGATTATGAAATTGTACGTATTTGGTCTTTTTAGTGTTTATTTGTAAATTATTTTTGTCAAGCCAATTTATTATGTCATTTAACGTTTTATTTATGTCCGTATTATATGCGTCAATTGAATTTGATAAATTAGGTATCACTACAGAAAGATCGTCGGCAAATAACGTGCAGAAGTGTTCAGTAGCTTTTGGAAGATCATTAATGTATAGTAAAAACAATAAAGGACCTAGTATACTTCCTTGAGGCACGCCAATATTATTTAATTTCTCACCAGACATAAATGAAGTCTCATTTTGATTCTTATCCAGATTAGTCACTACTACTTGCTGCTTCCTATTTTCAAGGAAGGATTTAATCCAGCTATTAGCCTTCCCCCGAATTCCATACCTATCACATTTAGCAAGCAATATTTTATGTAAAACATAATTAAAAGCTTTTGTCATATCAATAAACAACGCCATAACTTCAGTACTATTGTCTACATGACTTAGCACCTCATTTACCAATTTGAACATGGCTAATACAGTTGATTTACCTTTCTGAAATCCATTCTGATTTATGTTTAATATATTGTACTTAGTTATAAATGTAATAAGCCTAAAATACATAGCTTTTTCAAAAATTTTTGATTGATAGACACCAAAGCTATCGGTCTATAATTTTCCAAACAGTTTGCATTATTATCTTTAGGAAGTGGTTTTATGACAGTTTTCTTCAGATTTTCTGGAAATTGTCCTTGTTCAAAAGACAAATTTATAAGAAAACTCAACACAGGTGCCAAAATATGTTTAGATTTCTTTATTACGTATGTAGATAAATTATCACTACCTACAGAATTTGTATTATTGAGCCCTGTTATTATTTTACCGATTTCATCACTGTCCGTGGGAAATAAGAATAAAGTTTCATTTACTGGTTTGCACAAATTCGTGGTGGTCTCTGCAATATTATTTTTTGTCAACACAACATTCGAAATACTTTTCAATAGATATATCTTTTAAATAATCTATCTTTTTATACTCTATGTTGTCCCTACATAATATACAAACGCCACCACGTTTTTTAGTCTTTCTAGAAAATGAATCTGCAAGAAAGAACTCAGGAATTTTTAAGTTTGATTCATTTCCATTTAAGATAAAAGTTTCTGAGAGGCAGATTAAATCTATATCTTTATAGGTTTCCGATAGTTCCATTAGAGCGACTGTAAATAGATCTTGTTTAGACAGGATCCCCGCAACATTTTGATGCAACACTACTAATTTATTTTCCGCGAAAAAACTGTACACCATTCGCAACATCTTTCCTTTTATCTTTTGCATCCAATGGCATGTTCATATCCGTAACTGGCAAAAAGTAATCCAAAATAGTCCTTTTTTTAATAGTTTGCCTGTCAAGAAAACATTTCTTTTTAATAGGAAAATAATCCGTGATCTTTCTATTGTAGTTGAGGTTATGTTTTGTCATAGAATTGCTACTTTGTGCCAAACAATTTTCCTTATGTAACTTGTATACATTCTTAATATATTTATTTTCATATTCTGTATAGTCTATTTCAATATTCAATTTCCTAGATACATTTTCAATCAGTTCATTAATTATATACTTACTGTCAATATTTAAGAATTTACAATTAGGATAACTACTTACTATCATATTTAATTCATAATTTAATTTGTCAACATTTAGATAACTGTTATATGGTACACTTAATACTATAATTTTAATATTTTTCAAAGTATTTAAGAGGTTACATATTTGTATAATAACCTGATCCAACCGGCTACCACAAGCCATAAGGGACTAAATCCCCTTTAAAAGCGTGGACTCGCCTACTCGCACTGGCCAGCGCGGTGTTTTAAGGCCAATTACCTCCCATATGGTAAAAACAAAAAAACCCAGGCCCCCAGTCCCCGGCAGCCCTGCTATTCCTGACTCCGGTAGCGGTCATGGTAACGGCGGGGCAGGGGGTGCGAAGAATCTCCGGCAGAGATCCGGCTACCACTCCTGTCGACGACTGGCCCTGGTAACACACAACATACGCACTTTGAGGACAGACGAGAAACTAGCTGAGGTGGAAGAGGAAATGAGTAGGTTACGGTGGGACATTGTAGGGTTTGTTAGGGTTAGGGCGAGGGCACGACAACCCTGAAGTCTGGTAACCTACTCTATCACCGGGAAGGAGACCAAAAGAAGTCCCAGCATGGTGTCGGGTTTCTCGTCCACAGGTCCCTCATAAACAACGTCATAACCATCGAGAGTGTTTCTAGTAGGGTAATATACCTGATACTCAGAGTATCCAAAAGATACTCGCTGAAGGTCATACAGGTATATATGCCAACTGAGGATCACTCCGATGAAGAGGTGGATGAGGTGTATGAGGACATCAGTAGGGCCATACATACTTCTGAAACCTATTTTACGGTTGTTATGGGGGATTTCAACGCAAAACTGGGCAAGCGAGGCGATGGAGAGTTTAGGCTGGGAAATTTCGGATATGGAGTGCGAAATAACAGGGGTCGTAGGCTGGCAGATTTTTTGGAGAAAGAGGAACTCTTTGCGATGAACTCTTTCTTCAAAAAGCCGCCGCAAAGAAAGTGGACCTGGCTGGGTCCAGGAAAGAAAAACCAGCCCCCTGTTAAGAATGAAATCGACTTCATCCTAACGACAAAGAGACGAATATTCAACGATGTCTCAGTGATCAATCGAATCAAAACCGGGAGCGATCACCGTATATTAAGAGGCATCGTAAATATTGGTCTCAAAGTCGAAAGGTCGCGGCTGATGAAGTCGACGCTCCGACCGTCGCGGGTCCAAATCGAAAACTCCGAGAACTTCCAGCTTGAACTATCAAATCGCTTCGAAGGCCTTCAGGATTGCGCTACAGTGGACGAGTTAAACCAAGGGTTGGTAGAAGCTGTCCAAGCGGTGGGATCAAAGGTGTTCAGGTCCCGCCCCAAACGAAAACCTCAAAAAATCTCTGCTCAGACTCTAGACTTGATGGCAGAGCGACGATCCAGGCCGCTGCAGACCTCCGAAGATGCTGAATCATATCGGCAGCTCAACAGACGTATACAAAAGTCCTTGCGACACGATATCCGCTCCTTTAATACTGAATGTATTAAGGAGACGATCGAGCAGAACAAAGGCTCCAAAGTGTTCGCAAGAGCTATGTCAGTTGGGCAAAGTTGATTGATGAAGCTGAAGACGGAGGACGGTGGCGTGGTGTCGACAAAGGAAGGGGTTCTGGCAGAGATCGAGAGGTTTTATGGACAGCTGTATACCTCAGTCGCACAACCCAGTGGACAAATGGCTAAAGACCCAAGAGCCAAGCTGACCCGACACTATACGGAAGATATCCCGGACATCAGCCTATACGAGATTAGGATGGCCCTCAAACAGCTTAAGAACAACAAGGCGCCGGGTGAGGACGGAATCACAGCAGAGCTTCTGAAAGCGGGCGGAACGCCGGTACTGAAAGTCCTTCAGAGGCTCTTTAATTCCGTTCTGCTCGAGGGCGTAACGCCAGAAGCGTGGAACAGGGGCGTGGTAGTCTTGTTCTTCAAAAAGGGAGATAACACTCTACTGAAGAACTATAGGCCTATCACGCTTCTGAGTCATGTATATAAGTTGTTTTCGAGGGTCATCACGAATCGTCTCGCGAACAGGTTTGATGCCTTCCAGCCTCCCGAACAAGCCGGTTTCCGTAAAGGCTTTAGCACCATGGACCACATTCACACGCTGCGGCAGGTTATAGAGAAGACGAGGGAATATAACCGGCCGCTATGCTTGGGTTTTGTGGACTATGAAAAAGCCTTCGATTCGATCGAAACATGGGCCGTGCTTCAGTCTCTCCAGCGATGCCGTATTGACTATCGGTATATCGAAGTGTTGAAGGGTTTATACAGTAACGCCACTATGTCAGTCCGAGTACAGGAGCAGTGCACGAGGGCTATTCCACTGCAAAGAGGTGTGAGACAGGGAGACGTTATATCTCCGAAACTGTTCACCGCTGCACTGGAAGATGCCTTCAAGCTCCTGGAATGGAAAGGACTTGGCATCAACATCAATGGCGAGTATATCACTCACCTTCGATTCGCCGACGATATAGTTGTCATGGCAGAATCCATGGAGGACTTAAGTACTATGCTCGGAGACCTTAATAGAGTTTCCCAACAGGTGGGCCTTAAAATGAACATGGACAAAACGAAAGTAATGTCGAATGTCAATGTTGTGCCCATACCTGTTTCTGTTGGGAGCTCCACCCTCGAAGTTGTAGACCAGTATACCTACCTGGGTCAATCGATCCAGGCAGGAAGTTCCAGCTTCGAGGAAGAGGTCTTTCGACGAATCCGACTCGGCTGGGCAGCGTTCGGGAAGTTACGCAGTGTTTTCTCGTCCAAAATACCTCAGTGCCTTAAGACGAAAGTTTATAATCAATGTGTGTTACCAGTGATGACTTATGGCTCCGAAACGTGGTCCCTTACTATGGGTCTCATAAGAAGGCTCAAGGTAGCTCAACGCGCTATGGAGAGGGCTATGCTTGGTGTTTCTCTACGTGATCGAATCAGAAATGAGGAAATTCGTAGGAGAACAAAAGTCACGGACATAGCCCAGCGGATTAGCTCGTTGAAGTGGCAGTGGGCGGGACACATAGCGCGACGAACCGATGGCCGATGGGGCAAACAGGTTCTCGAATGGCGACCACGTACTGGCAAGCGAAGCGTAGGACACCCACCCACAAGGTGGTCAGACGACCTGACCAAGGTCGCTGGAAAGCGCTGGATGCAGGCCGCTCTAGATCGGTCATTTTGGAAAACCTTGGGAGAGGCCTATGTCCAGCAGTGGACGTTATGCGGCTGAAATGATGATGATGATGATGATGAACTTTTAGTAGAGGGCGCAGAAAAGTTTAAATAGAGAGCATAGCAGCAATCGCATTCAGGAAAGGAAGATAAAGAAAAGGTTCTAGCTAGCCAACTTCTAGCAGAGGGCGCAGAAAAGTTAAAAAAGAGAGCATAGCAACAATCGCAACAGAAAATGTAGAGAAAGAAAAGGTTCTAGTTAGCCAACTTCAAGCAGAGGGCGCAGAAAAATTTAAATAGAGAGCATAGCAGTAATCGCATTCAGAAAAGGTAGAGAAAGAAAAGGTTCTAGCCAACTTATAGCAGAGGGCGCATAAAAGTTTAAATAGAGAGTACTTATAGCAGCAATCGCATTCAGAAAAGGTAGAGAAATAAAAGGTTCTAGTTAGCCAACTTCAAGCAGAGGGCGCAGAAAAGTTTAAATAGAGAGCATAGCAGCAATCGCATTCAGAAAAGGTAGAGAAAGAAAAGGTTCTAGCCAACTTTTAGTAGAGGGGCGCAGATTCGACAAGATGCTTACAAAGACCTTTAAACTATTTTATGAATAACCTTTGAAAGTAATATTGGTAGTCCGTCTAGTTTTAAAACTAGACGGACTAATAGTTATAAAAAAGTAATATTGGTAGTCCGTGTAGTTTCAAAACGTTTTAAAACTAGACTATTAGTAATAATTTCAAAGGTTATTCATAAAATTGTTTGAAGGTCTTTTTAGACATTGATACAAATCAATTTTTAAATATCACCATATTTACTTTTAAACAATTTATTTTAAATGAGGGCGCCACTTATGCTACCATTTCACCTTAACTATACGCGCGGCCGTTACTCTCACCGCTGGCCATGAAGTTGCCGCCCGCCAAGAGCCCGGTAGCGACCAGTGACATTCAAATGGGAGATTTTTGGTATACATATGTCGGCTTATATCTTTAGTTTTTATTATAAATACTTATGACAGAATAGGTTTTTTCTTTGAATATAGCTACGAGGTTCAAAAACACCCTGTATACTAGCACTGTACAGTGGGTGCATTATGAACCCACAAGAAATAAGTCAAATTGAATTACATATTATTACATTACATAAGTGTTTATATACCTACCGGTATTCTCCGTATTCTACTTGTTTCCATTGTTCTTTTTCTTCTCCCTCGTCTTATCCTATACTCGTACGAGGGATCGGGTCAACGAAATTTTTCTTTCTTTCTTATCCTCACTTATCATTAACAACTGGATACACTATAGCCGGCAAGTTCAAGGTATTTTCCCGTTGACTCAGCTGAGTGTGGGCAGCTGAAAATTCTATTTAAATCTCTCTGGTGTAACGTGGTCATCATAGCTCCGGCAGAGCAGCGCGCGCCTGCAACGAAATAACAACCGCTAAAGGTATTCATTTTTAAATTGTTAGTTTTTTAATCCATTTTTAAACCAGTAATAGTTATAAAAAAAAGTTGTGATTTTAAAGTGAGCGTTCCGTTTTAAATTTTTTTGTGATCTTAGTTTGTTTTCGTCGTTTTATATTTTGATAAAATGGCGGGGGAAAGTTTTATTTGAACTTGTTTATACTTAGTTGATTTCGTGAATGTGATGCGTTCAAATTCATGTTCAAGTGTGTGGTATTAAAATAATAAGTTAACATAGTACATAAGTAAATAGGTACTGGTCAGCTATTTTCAAAATAAGTGTGATGGTTTACAACAGAAGTAAGAGATTAGGAGGTTTGAACATTTGAACCAATAAATATGTGTTTTTTCTTTAGGTAGGTACTTATTTTCGCGCGCTCTTTTGTAATATATTTTTTTGTAAATGCGAAAAGAAACAGCTACATTTCTCTGTATTTTCGTGGTTAAGAATCCCCTTTTTCTAGACTTTCCCATACAAGTCTACGTTTTATTTTGAAACGACATGTCAGATTTCGGTTTCAACTTTAAAGAAATTGCATATATCTAGGGTTATTATTGGTTTTCGCAGTCAAAATATGAACTTGAAAGAAAATATAAGGGTGTAAAAGGTTTCCATACTGATGGTCAAAAGATGACATGTCATGATGATGACATGTCGTCTCAAAATGAAACGTTGACTACATTTGTATGGGAAACTGTGATTCTGTCTATACCTCTGTAAGGCGACTCCTTGATTCGATGTCGCTGTCCTTTCAGGGTTGTAAACATACTTTGGTTAAGATTTTATTATAGTAATCTTCAATGCGCTATCATGCATCATACACGTACACAAAGATAAAAATAACACTTTAAAAATACAATCTGAGTCAACAGTAGCGTTGATCAACAAAACAAACATCCTAATTTTAGAGTCATCTCTAGTCTCTACATTATATTCGATGTCCCGTTTGAAATTCAGTTCACTTTGAGTTGCATCACTGCTGAAATAGTTCCCAGGTGATTCACGCATGGAATCGTTCCAAAGCGATATTTCGTGTATACCCATTTTATTGTTTATAGTTCGTGTAAAGGCGCACTTCCATCGTAAGTAGCTATTCAAACTATATTTTTAGTTAGTATTAAAAACAGAAAGCAATTGATCGTCACTGGAATGTCAATCAGCTAATACATTATATCACTTGCATCCTGTACACAACAATTGTATATTTGCTAATTTACTTAAATAATAATTATAAGTACACAAACTAAAGCTAAAAACCTAACTATAAAAAAATAAAATTTAAGCTAAAAGAGTTATAAATAAGTATAATATACTTACAAGCTTAAAATAAAAAAAAAAAATATCTACTTATAATGACAAAAATTATTCGACCTGACCTGCTGTTTAAGGTTCCCTAGGTATCTTTAGGCGGTGTATAGCTAGGATCATCCTAGATGATCCTGGATCCTGGTATCATTTGGATCAGATCAAGATTGGAATCGGGACACGAATAATAAATTGCAAAAATCTAAATATCAACATAAAATTATTAAAATATTTAACGTGAATTTAATAACATTGGTAGGGCTATAAATAATTATGAACAAATATCTAGCAATATATCTAAATGTAGTGATGGTATTTTTGGCCAATTTATATAGCTTCTAGTGGAGCTAAGCCTTAATTCCACCAAAAATATCCAGTTCAAATTTAGCTGTTTTCCCGAGGTGCAGAGTTGTAGACAATAATGTTGATTTATCTCCAGCCCACGTCTATGACGTAGAGCCTTTTTCTGCGCAGTTTATTACAGTGTAACGATGCTGCTGAGACATTTCTACACCTAGTTATGTTAACGAACAAAAGATGTTTAAGTAGGTATAGCTGAAGTGAGCGGCTGAAATGATCTAAGTGGTTTGTCTGTTCGTTTTTGGTAGTGTTATATTGCTACCTGAAGGCACCTGCCTGACATACTCGTAGTTTGACGCCATATCAGTGCCATAATTTCTTTACCTGTGCTCGTGGTACAGAGGAAATTAAAGATACCTGTGCCACCTCACGTACACAGGTATCTAATTAACAGTCTGTACCTATATTAAAAGTAAAACAAGGTTCCGTTGGAACCCTAAAAAAATACTTTTTTAGGGTTCCGTAGTCCACAAGGAACCCTTATAGTTTCGTCATGTCCGTCCATCCGTCTGTCTGTCAGTCCGGGCTCGTACTTCGCCGCTACTGCACCGATTGTCACGAAAATTGGTGGAGAGATAGATATTGAAGTTCCAAAAGTTGGTTTTTAAAATTATGAAAAAATGTTTATTTTTCAGCCCCCATACAACGAAAAGTGAGTTTAAAAAATTAAATTAGACTAACCCCAACGTGTGGGATATCGTTGAAAAGGTCTTTTAAAATGCAACAAAAACTGCTTTGAAACTATGTAGATCAAACCCCCCAGTCTTGAGATAATCTAATACAAAGTTAAAATTTGAGGTGCCCTCCACCGTAACTTTTGAAATATTACTAAAATAATTCTGAAAAAAATGTGGTATATACCTCAAAGTATGTACTTTCAATTAAAACAATTGCGGTCTCGGTACCATAGATAGTTATTTTTTAATACGTCATAAATCGTAAACCGCAATTTACCTTTAGAACTTTTATATAATGTTACTTGCTGCTACGGAACCGTTCATGGGCGAGTCCGACTCACACTTGACCGCTTTTATTTATAAACACGTATTTATTCATTTTTAGATGTCGGTAGTACCAATGATGTTCCGTGACTGGTGGGACGACTGGGACCGGCCCTCCCGGCTGCTGGACCAGCATTTCGGCATGGGCCTCCGCCGGGACGACCTCCTCAACTACATCTCGACCATGCCCTCCACCTCCCTCAGGAACTCCTACTTCAGACCCTGGAGGACCAGCCTGGCGCGGCAGGAGTCTGCGTCTACGATCAATCTGACCAAGGAAAAGTTTGAAGTAAGTACTTCGGAAAAATACACTATCACCTCTTTATATCTAACCTAACGAAGCGTAGGACACCCACCTACAAGGTCAGACGACCTGACCAAGGTCGCTGGAAAGCGCTAGCCGCTCTAGATCGGTTATTTTGGAAATCCTTATGAGAGGCCTAATGTCCAGTGGACGTTATGCGGCTGATATGATCATACTTATTATAACGGGGTTGTCTGATTAAAGACCACTTTTTGCGTAATGCTGGTTGTGAATGTATTATAGAAAAATTAAAATAGGGATCGGTTGCTGGCTTCATTTATCTCCTATTCCTATTAACATGATTTTCGCATTACCTTAATCGGCTTTTACGATCTGCGTGGGAAGAGAAGGGTTTGAACCCTTATTTGGGTTCAAACTTTATATTGGATAGGTTTTACAAGATAAAGTAAACGCTAAAAAAGTACATAATATTTTAGTTTTTACTAAACTACATGAGTTGGGAAGTTTCGAGTGTTACACAAATATCATAGAACTTTTTTTATGGAGGGACTCAGATGATTTTGGGAAGAGGAGCGCTTGAGACCCTTAGCTCCCCCTTAGTCCACCCTGTTCAGGATATTAAATCTTATAAAACTGTAAAGACATTGATTAAAATGTTTCCGTTATTAATTTCCAGGTTATCCTTGACGTACAACAATTCGCACCTGAAGAACTAGTAGTGAAAGCCTCAAACAACTCTATCTTAGTCGAAGGCAGGCACGAGGAAAAGCCAGACGAACACGGCTTCATCTCCCGGCAGTTCACACGCCGCTACATCCTGCCCTCTGGTTTCGATGTTAATGACCTCGTCAGCACATTATCTTCGGATGGCGTTTTGACAATCACAGCACCAAAGAGGCCTCCACCTAACTCTGGAGAGCGTATCGTCCCAATAACTAAGACTGGACCAGCGAAACAGCCAGAACCAGTAAAAGTTTCTGAACAGCCTCGGGAACAGACCGTGCCCATTGTGACATCCCCCTAACTACCGACGAACGACCGAATCATAAATAGCATTTATTTTTAAGCCGTTGTTGGCCAATAACGAGACAATATTCGAATGAACGAATTAGGTTTTCAGAGAAATGCAACGTTAAATAAAGTGATTTTTTTATTAGTTTCTTTCATTGAAGTCATGATTTGTCATTGTTGATTCAAATATTTTATTGTTTGTTTTTTAAATTATTTAGTTGTTTATAACAAACAACTAAATAATATCTACTTATTTAAATAACGACCTCCCTTACGCAAATTAAAACAATTATGTATTATGGACTACAAATCTAAGAGTGCTTAGAGTCTAAAATAGGTACACCTTTTTGGTGCCTCGTTGTATTGTACCTAACCATCTCTTACTTTAACTATCTATAGCTTAGTTTTGTTTATTTGAATGTTCCTGGGTCCAGTGCGGGCAGCACTGGACCATTTGAAATAAATCATTGCAAAGGAAACGGAGATATCGGCTAAAAGAGGCCGTTATCCGCAAAAATGCGTAGAAAAGCTTATCGTTCTCACTTTAAACTGTAAACAGTAGTTCATAAAATAGTTTAAAGGGTTATCTATGGCTTCAAAAGGAAAAAACGGAACCCTTATAGGATCACTTTGTTGTCCGTCTGTCCGTCCGTCCGTCCGTCTGTCAAGACCCTTTTTCTCAGGAACGCGTGGAGGTATGAAGCTGAAATTTATATCAATTACTCAGATCTACTGTCCCTTGAAGCTGTGAAAAAATCAAACTTCTAAGCCAACGCAATCAAAAGATACAGCCGTTTATGCCGCAAATTTTCGACACTTGCAAGGGAATCAAAACCTACAGGGTGCTTCCCGTGAACTCAGAATCTTGAAATTTGGTACGAAGCAACGTCTTATAGCATAGATAAAGGAAAAATTACGAAAACCATAAATTTTTAGTTACATCACATAATATATATTTTTTTAATAATTTTAAACTTTCTACCCATTTCCTCATAAACGCGTAGAGGTATTAAATTGAAATTCATACCAAATACTAAACCTTGCAGGTTTGTACGGAACCCTCGGTGCGCGAGTCCGACTCGCACTTGGCCGGTTTTTTAAAAAAAATGATATCTCGGTTTCCTTTGAAATTATTTATTTCAAATGGGGGCAGCACCGGACCCCGGAAAATTCATGTATGGCCTTAAACAGCCTAACACAGCCCTCGCTCGCAATACAAGGCAGGTGACACCGGTGACACGCATTACCAAGAAACACTTAAACGTGCCTATGCAAAAACCGCGAGTGCATAATAATGTTAGCAAATGCAACAATACAGAGCAACAAGCCAGCCTGCAAACAAGTACAAATAATTCTACGCATGGTTTGTGTACTTTTCTAGAGATAGACTAATTTTAAATTACATTTTTGCACCAGTAGAATTTATTTCTCTACTTAGTCCTATGGTTGAATGGTGGAGAACCCCCTATGGCGTTAAGTCCGGCCTTTGCATACTCAAAGTTTAAATTAATATAAATTTTAAAGGCCAGTTTCGTCAAAGGCTCAAATTAAAAAAAAACACCTGTAAGATATTTACAGGTGTTTATTTAATTTAGTATAATAATGTATAATAGGTATTCCTGGTATCCCTGTATAATAGGGCCCATAATTTTAACTTCTTCATGTAAGTCACATAATTTGCACCTAATATTGTGACTACCTTATAGAATAAGTCATATATGTAATTCTATATTACATACACCCAGTCTTCTTTTTTCGGCATGGTTAAAGAAATAAAAATAAAACTTTAAAACGGTTTTGAGTAAAAACTACCTGTCTATCAACTTTTTTTGTACAGAAAATTCTTATATAACTAGCTTAGATCAAATATTATGCTTGTAAACATGCTATAATAGAATATGATCGACTTACCTTTTTGATAAATACCTATCGGAACTGTTTGTATTCTATACAGGGTTACTGGTATCTAAGTCACATGACCTTTTTGGTGCAAGTTCAGTCCGTGATACTGAACTAATTTCCATAAAAACCATTATAGAAAAACGAAAAAAAGAATTTCGTCTTCCCATACAAAATCCAGTTGGCTCAGTGCTAATATGTATGGCCAGCCGAAATTTTTTTCGTTTTTCGAAATCGGTTTTTATGGAAAGTAGTTCAGTATCATGGACTGAACTTGCACCAAAAAGGTTATGCGTTAGATACCAGTAACATAATATAATACTTAATACATATACAATTAACACAAATATAAATCGAGGAAATGGGCAAAAAAGGCCAATCATGTTAATAGGCGATGCGGCTAGCAACCCATCACTATTTTGATTCCTTTTTCTCCTCCTCGTCCACGTCACGCTAAAAGTGGCATTTGGGTTTAACGACTCCTGGCTCTGTCTTCCCCGTTAGGGATAAAGACGTGATATTCCTCAATTAACCTAGATATGGTATTATACCAAATACAATTACGTATCCCAACTTTAATGACAAGGGAGGTGTGAGTGGGACTAGTTTAATGTTCCCTCTTCAATAATATCGTTAATTTATCATTTTGCCAGAGGGTTTGGGCGCTGCCGATACTCTTGTTAGAAATACTCGTTAAAATTGATTATTTTTAGTTTATACAATACTTAAATAAGGAATTAAACAAACTTTTCTGTTAATTTTATTAAAAGATACGTTATGAAAGTTTTTGATTTCAGAAAACCTCATGAAAAAACATTTTCAAAACAAAACTATGATGGTTAAAAGTTACGATCGACACTGTAAACAAAAGCTAAGAACACAACATCGATGTGTTGTAACAAAAATAATTTTCCAAAGGAATATTGGTCAGTTTCCAAAAAGATGGCGATATATGAATAAAGATTTACCATATACATTAACAGTTGCGCATTTAAATTGAGGCCTTGAAAATATATTTTTTCAAAATTATTATTACGTATTGGATTGGATACAGCGACATCTTCATATCATGGCCGGCTTCAAAATGAAATAAACAATAAAAATTCAACCTCACGCCATTATACTCACGCACGCCATCTGAACGCATTCATGCTTACTATTTCATATATGATTATAGCAAGATCTATGCTCGAATATATTTAAATTCTCTGTAAGTTTTTCGGAAAAATGCATATATTTTGCTTGCTCTGTTTGATGTTTATTTGTTTGGGTCAAATCTTGCAAGTTAAATTTGAGCCACTTCCCGGTTTTATTAAGGTGAATATAGAAGCAAATGGCCTTGAAGTGGCGCCCTCATTTGAAATAAATTGTTAACTCGTAAATATGGAGATAATTGCCATATTGCTCTTCGTCATGCACTAGATAGCCCTTTAAATTATATTTCAACACCCTTGCTCATAAAATCGAGCTAATTTCACTGGTTTTAGATATATAAAGCAGCCTATAAACCACGCGTGTGTTAGAAATGCAAATAGTGAAGTAATATTTCTATAACTCACGATTTGCTTTTGCGAAAGAAAGGGACAGAATTAATGGTAAATCCAGTATGATTGAGAGAGTAAGAAAGTTTGACAGTTGTGTGTGAGCGAGATAGTTAGATAACATAAGGTGAAGGTTAGACAAAGAAAAAGAATAAATCAGACATCGAACGTCATCGTTGTTTAAATATTTATCTTTGTAGCTTACATACGCTTCAAATTGTTTTTTTTTTTAAATTTCGAATTCGCATGTTGCGCTGCGCCGTCCAGTAGGCCGCGGGCCCTGCTGGCTGATTTTAAAAAGAAAAACTGCGGGAAAGCCACAGAGTGCATAAAAGTTTTATGGTTGAGTTTATTTTAATAATAATTATTTTAATTTTAATGTACTATTATGAACCACCGTTGAAAGTTTTTACATTAGTCCGTCTAGCTTTAAAACTTGCCTCCGCCAAAAGTGGCCACGGCAAGTTTTAAAGCTAGACGGATTACCAATAATAGTATCAACGGCAGTTCATAAAATAATTTTAAGGGCTATCTAGTGCATGCCGAAGAGCAATATGGAAATTATCACCATATTTACGAGTAGGTAAACAATTTATTTCACACTTCAAGGCCATTTGCTTAAATATTCACCTTAAGATGAAATTTTGTATGCTAATGTAAATCAGATGACAATGCAATATTATTATAACAAGCAGTTGATCTGATGATGGAGCCGGAAGGTAGCTATAGGAACCCTGTAATAAAAAGATGCAATCGAGTTTGGGCTTATCACATTTGTCTTCATAAGTACTTACCTACTTAGGTCCCACAAAAAAGCTTGTACGAAAAAATGATTTTTTTTTCAAAAAACTTATTAAGGCTGCGCCTGATGTGGATAATCTAAATTTTTCTCCCGCTTCCACGCACACAAATTTACTCTAGCCGAAGCGAGACAGCAAGCCATGCGAGGTGAAAAGATCACGGGAGGCCAAGGAGGCTGGTTTAAAAATGCGTTTATGGTTTTTGAGGTGTTTTTCGTTTTATAAAGAATATTTAAGAGTTATTTAAGAAATAAGACATAAGGCAGGGATCATTATCCCTGCCTTATGTTTAATACAATTATAATCCAAAGTTACAAGGGCTAATTTAGTTTATTTCTTGAATACTTTCCGTTTTAGTATAATTCTGAGGTGATTTGGAGGCAACTTCGCAATTTTTTTCTATAGAGACAATTTTAAGCAATCGTGTTTTCAAAACATATTATGTATAGTGTTAGTTCTGAACTTTGCTGTGCTTTTATTTCTAAGTATTTCGTTAATATTAATAATATTTAAAATCGCTCTAACTACTGTCAGGTCTCGTTACCCGTAAAGTCAGTGATGTACCTACCAAACATAAGCAAGAACATAACAGGAATATTCATACATTTACTACAATTTTATTATCTAGCTTTAACCTGGCAATAAATAACACTTAGTTAACACAATACTTATTCAAATTATCGCCAACATTACCGCAGCTGAACTTAGTACGGGCTGAATTGTGGTAGAAATTCCTTCTCCCTTTTTAATGAGTGGTTTCGAACGTTAACAACAAGATCTACAATCTTGAAGAACGTTTAAAAAACCGCAAAAAAATAAAATATGCAATGTTAGGTGCAAGGAATGCACTTGGGAAGGCGTTTTATTTGTAATTAATCTTAACAAAAACGCTTTTGTAATGTAAATTTCTACTACCAGAACCAGATATATTGGAGGTCTACGAGTAATTAGTGATGTGCCGTTCCCGTTTCCCAGATTTACCGGAACGTTCCCGGGAATGTTCCCAAAAAATGGAATTTCAGGGAAAGTTGTAATTTTATTTATCAGACATATTTTTTATCACTGTAAATATATTTTACTAACGTTAATTTATCACTTGAGGTTATAATACAAATACATATATCCAATATTCCGTAACATTCCCTAGAAATACGGTAACGTTTCCAAATTCACCTGGAACGTTCCTGAATTCCCGGGAATTTGGGAAAGTGACCGGGGAACTTCGAAACGTTCCCGGGAACGGCACATCATTACGAATAATATTGGAGGTATATAGATTCCGCAATGAACAGCCAAAAGTGTAACCTGTTTTGAAACGTAAGTATAGTACATTAGACAATGTCATTTCAATTTGTCGTATTAAGCAGAAAACAGGCTACAATTTTACTTTTGAAGTTTAGCGAAGTCTCATTCTAGCAACAGTAAATGCCGATAAGAGGGAAAGAGACCAAAAGTGCCGTGTGGTTTCCGGCTGAGTAGATTAGGACCACTCCAGGCTTCATGTAGATGTCGTAAAAGACGACTTAGGAAATACAAGCTAAACAAAGCTTATAGAAATGAATGAGACTTCTCCAACTCGTCTGGCCAGCGTGGAGAGTGTAGGCCAAATCCTTTGGCGGCTCTGGCCAAGTATGGCTCTGATAGTACAGAGAGGGTCGTGCTCCTGTAGTGGGGACTAGAAAGACCTGATGATGATGATGACTCGTATGGTCCTAAAAAGGCAGTGTCACTAAACCTTTTTTCAAAATCTGTGTTATGTAAGTACATTGTAAATATTACGTATATTATATTGTACGTATTTTTCAGCTATATTACAGGGTAAATTTTTCGTTTAGTTTATTTATATTTCTTCTTAATTTATATTCCTCTTCCTGAATAAAAATATAATTCAAATGTAATCCGCAGAAAAGAAAATAGTGGATAATAACTTTTGCCCAGTCACTGTTGAGCAAATAAATTATATAATAAATAGAGCCAAAAGAAAGTAAAGTTGGAGCGCAAAAGCCATCGATTCAATAGTGAAGTTGTTCATCCGCCTGTCGCTATCGATAAAAAAAATTCTTTCATATATCATTATCCCCTCACCTTAGTGCGTTCCCGGTTGCATCCTTAGCTGTGCTGCTTTGGAGAGTGTATTTTCTAAATTTTTCTCATCCAAATATAACATGCATGTCAATGGTTACTCAAGAATGTCAAAGACTATTTAATGTGGAGGAGCAATAGCAGGAACAGTTTTATCGCTTGCAGTTTTAAGATCCGCTTGTCTTCAACCCTCTTTAGGAATGTAGTTGTAGCGAGGTGTTTGTGTTTAGTCCTTTAGGCGTCTTATACGACATCCACAGGAAGAGATGGTTTGGTCCTGTTCTAGGTCGGAAGCCTCACAGCTCATATGTACATGGTTAATAAAACACGGTATTCTTTTTCCGTAACAACTGGGTCACGTAAGTAATTGGCCCAAAAATACGTCATCAGTTGGGACTGTTGGGAGTACCTTTACCTACTTAACAAATCAATTATGAAGTAATTGAAAATTTTCGTCAACCCCTGACAATTTATTCTCATTTCTCTTTCCTGCTCGATTCCAGGTGATGCCTCAGCATCAGTTCAAGGTTACTATGATTTTGCAATATAATTGAAGTAAGTTTCGTATCATGAAATTTTGTATCAAAAAAATGGTCGTATCAATAAAAGTCGTAAGTAAGAACCTTTTTCTTTTATTTAATGATCGTGTCAGTCGAGTTCACTACAATAAGGAGGTTAAAAATGTTAATCGAAGGAATAATAAATATCACGAGGACAAAGTCGCAGGCATCAGCTAGTGAACTAATAAATCAATATATAAATTTATTAAAAATTGAACAGATGAATCACTCGATATAAGAAATAGTTAAGTTAGTTTGGTAGTATTTTATTTCATATTCATTAGGTAACTAATTGAGAAAGTCCTTAAATATACTGAAAAGGACTAATATAAGTGGTTCACATTCGTGACATTCGTGACTTAGTTTTGGCACAGAAGATAGTAAGAGTATACAGAACGGAATCTTCTAAGGTACGCGCAATATGCGTCCCCGTTCCTCGTCCCCGCACCTCTCCCCCGTTCTTGTGTGAATTAGTGTGTGTTCGCCCGCTCTCGCTCTTCAACAAGGCGAGAGCGGGGAGAGGTGCGGGGACGGGGAACGGGGACGCATATTGCGCGTACCTTAGGAGATTCCGTTCTGGATACTCTTACTGTATTCTGTCGTCTTGGGTTAGGCCATCGCGGGAAGAGAATACCAAATATTATACCATGATTACTTGTATCAACCTCATTTGCAATTTATTTGGAGGAAAGAGCACTGAAATGAACAAACAATAAGAATGCTCCGCCGCTATAGGTTCAGACAACAGCAATTAATACGGACGGCAGATCAATCGCTTGTCGAACATTGCTAGCGTACTGGAGGTGGTCCAAGTGAAAGAAGAAAGTAGTTGTATGAAAGTTGCTCAGAGGCTATTTTCTGCGATGGGTGGTTAAATAATAATAATACATAAAGCGTGTACATAAGTTTAAATATCTGGGTCATTTCCTTACCGACGACCTTAGAGATGATGTAGACATTGAAAGAGAGCGCAGAGCCCTTTCAGTGAGAGGTAACATGCTAACCCGCAGATTTTCCATGTGTACTGATCAAGTCAAAGTGACACTATTTAAGGCCGTACCTAAATTTTCCGGGGTCCAGTGCTGCCCCCATTTAAAATAAATCATTTCAAAGAAAACGGAGACATCATTTAAAATTTTGCAACTATCAAGTCCTAGATAACCCTTCAAAGTATTTTATGAACTACTGTTTACAGTTTAAAGTGAGAACGTTAAGTTTTACTACGCACATTTGCGAAAAACGGCCACTTTTAGCAAATGTGCGTAGTAAAGCTTAACGTTCTAATTATAAATACATATATTTTAAATTTTTATAGTTGTTTATGTTGTTGATTCAAATATTATAATTGTGTACTTATATGGATTTAAATTATCTGAAATAAAAATTATTTTATTTATTTTAAAGGCTCAGAGGTTCTGGGTTTGATCCCCAGCCGGGGCAAATTGGAATGGCTAATGTCTTGGATGTTTGTTTATCTATACAGGCTGACTGGTAAATCACGTGTCATACTTAAGGACATAATAAATAATGATCACACGTTACGTCAGAAAATATAAAACCAACCAAAATCCTTATTAATTACAAAGAAAAAAATTAATTAAATTAGTAAGCAGTCTCGGAATGTTTGGAAACCGCACGCTCGCTACGCGCATCCAGCTAGACTGAGCCGACCGGCGCGGGAACCGGGTACGAGGGGTGAGATGCGGCGCGCGGGGAAAGGTGCGCGGGTGGCTTTTCCACACTTTTTGTTTTTATTGGATAATTTGGTCAACTTTTAAGCACCTATTTTTATATATATTTGGAACGAGAATCGAGTAATGAGTGCCCCCTTTCAATATGTAACGTGATTTACCAGTCAGTCAGCCTGTATTTATCTATAATTAAAATAAATATTTCTATAACGGTCAAAATTGAGAAAAGCAGCCGGCACTCCCGGAGTGCCAATAGAAGTGAAAACTTGAAAAAAATGGTGTCGGTTACGGTAACGGTAACAGTGTCACGAGTTCAATGGCTTTTTCCCATCTCAAAAATTCCCAGCGCGCCTAAAGAAGTTTTCACTTCAAAAATCTATGGCACCGCCCATACATAACAGATCAATAAAAATTCGGCGGCGCCTTATTACACAACCTGTGAAAAATATGAAATAATATTGGCTACGACAGTGCTACGCCGCGCTGTCTACCAATGCTACGAGTCTGTAGCACATTATTTGCGACTACGACATTATTAATATTGCTATAATAAAAATATCAACGCTTTTTACTAGACTGCCAAGGAAGGGTATTATGTTTTTTGCGCGTATCTCGTATGTTTGTTTGTAAATTTCTTTATTACGGATATCTTCCTAACGGCTGGATAAATTTTGACAGTAAAGGTATTGATAAATTTGTAAAAAAAACACAAATGTCATTAGATTTCGAATTTTTTTTTAGATGGAGCCCATAGTGATTCCATTTTTGGGCAAAGGCCTCCCTATTATCTCCAAAACTGCCCGCTTGATCTCCCACCTTGCGCCAGCAACGCAGTAATCGCTCCAGGCTGATTGATGAACCGCCCCCCGCGCCCCCCGCCAGTGGACTCCGTTTAGACTTGAGTGATCCATGGCTATGAGATCTATTACCCAGACAATATTACCACACTGCTCGCTAAACTCAGAATTTTTACCCTTTGTTTTAATTGCGGACTATAGTCTTCCAATTAGAATCTTCGCGTGGGTTTGCGTATGTTGAGGATCTCGTTCATGAATCTATAACATACTTTCGTTCATCTATAACATACTTTTCACCCCTACTGATCGCCGCAAGGTTTGATTTTGCGACCACGCTTCTTCTTTCCTTTTCCTTCCATTTCATTGCCTGTCTCGGAATGTGAGTAGGCTCCCTCCTGAGCGTGTGGCCGATCCATTTCCACGACATGATACCAACATTCACTCCAACTTTAACAGGCCTTAAAGGGGTTTGTGATTGACGTGGTAGACCCAAGATATGCTGACTTGACGACGTCAAGCATGAAATACATGCCAATAGTTTTACAACCAAGGATGCTGAAGACCGTGCGAAGTGGAGAAGAAAGAGCCGGAAAGCGGACTCCGGGCTTCACAGCAATAGAGCTGAACTTATATGGAAAATCACACTGATTGAGCCAGCCCCAAAGTTAGTTATAGAATACTAACCCAATGATACAATATTTTATAATAAATACACATATTAATAAACACCCAAGACCCAGGACTATTTGAAAAAAGCTATTTTCCAACATATCCTGTCTAGGGATCAAACCCAGAACTGGCCTGCTTAACGCTGGTGCCCTGGCAAAAAGATCGATGTGCTTTGAAACGAGACCTGTGTGAGCACATCTGTCTTAGATCCATAATGGATCTGGTCAATAGATCTACTAAGAATGATCGTGTCTCGTCACATTTGAGAGATACCATTGCAGCTGCTGAAAACGTGCTAAGTCAAAGCACAAAAACATCATCATCAGGTATTTTTTAGTCTCAACTGCAAGAGCACGACCCTGTACTACCAGAGCCATACTTGGCCAGATTAGCCAGAGTATATGGCCTAAACTTTACACGCTGGCCAGACGGGTTGGAGAGGTCTCATTGATGTTTATAAGCATTGTTTAGCCTTCTACGACATCCACGGGAAGACTTGGAGTGGTCCTATTCTACTCTGCCGGGAACCACATGGCATAAAAACATAATAATAATAAATAAATAAAGAAACGTGCTGCAAATTGTTCCTCTACAGAAGAGTGCCCTGAAGGCTGTCTTGTTGGATGGTCATGTTTATCCTTTGTGCAAGATAATTGGTCGCCTGATTCTTCGACCAGCCTTTTATTACCAAACTTGAGTTTCTGAGTTGCATGCCCCATGGACTTGTTGTCTTTTAACCCCAAACGACATATGCAGGGTCTCAAATATTCTTAAACCATTTAATATTCAGTCCATGATACTGATCAACATATACCTAGGTACTGGGTTTATAACAGATATTCTTACTGAAACAATTTAAAATAGTCTATGATACTGACCAACTTTGACCAAGGAGCATATAAAACGAAAATAATTGTTTGGCCTAATCAGCCGATCTGAATTTCTATAGAAAGCTAAAAAATATTTTCGTATTTCGACGTCCTTGAGGAAAGTTGTCCAATATCATGGACTGAATGTGCCCTATAAATGGTTTCAGTAGGTATATTTTGTTACACATTATATAGGTATGTACTGTTCTAGGTATGCATTTTTTAACCGACTTCAAAAAAAGGAGGAGGATATCAATTTGTTGGACTCTTTTTTTATGTACTCGTATGTTCCCCGATTATTTATAGACATTATTCAGAGATGCCTGGACAGATTTGGAAAATTCTTTTTTTGTTTGAAAGAGTAGGTATACCTTCCAGATGGCCTCATATTTTTTTAAAAATAGGTCTTGTCGTTTGCTTTTTAAACGACGATACCTAGAAAATATATCAATAATACAATTGTTTGAATATTTAGCTTTTCTGGTATTGAAGTCGGTTATATGGTTTAAAAATATTAATAATTATTGAGTTGTAAATAAATGTATACATTCAAAGAATCAGTACAAAATCCCTTTACTAGTCAAGAGAGATTTGCCCATAATCACCACGCTAGCACAGGCCGGAATCTCCTAAGGTACGCGCAATATGCGTCCCCGTTCCCCGTCCCCGCACCTCTTCCCCGTTTTCACCACGATGACTCACGTTGGCCGTCAAGAACCGGGGGAGAGGTGCGGGTGCGGGGAACGGGGACGCATATTGCGCGTACCTTAGGAGATTTCGTTCTGTTTACTCTTACTGTATTCTGTGACGCTAGGCTAGGCAGACGGTTGGTGATCGCAGTAGATGGTATAAAGTCGTCGCACAGATGCTTCTCGTTCTCCTTTATCTATACCCTTAGTCGCGTTAGTCGCGTCTTACGACACCCGAGGAAAGGGGTGTGATAAATGTCTCTACTCTGCCGTCACTTGGCTTTTTTAAATCCTTACGTAGTGTAGCTACTTATTTATTAATATTTTATTGGCTGTCTTTGAAATGCTTTGTTTTTGATAATATTGTGCGTATCTAGCCCATACGTGTGAGTCTTTAATTTTACATTTTTTTACTTACTTCATAGCTGGGGTAAATAAAAAAGTAAATGTACTGTATTGAATGTGTTTTATTTATTCATTAAACTAATTTGCATTAAAAATTTAATGTTTGAATGAAGAACCTGGATTTAGCTTACATAACTCTAAGTGAAATTTTGGGATAAGAAACTTGACATAACAATTAAATTACTTACCTACAGGATGTTACAAGAGAGGGAAATAAGTACATAAATGTTTCGTCGAGAAATCATTCTTAAAAAATCTAATATGTACCTATGTATTTACATAAATAACATTATTACAAAACGACATAGGTAGCTACAAAAACCATCAATAGAATATTAAACACCACCTTATTTGCTTAATTTATCTACGCAATAAAAACCCATAAAATACCGAAATGTCATCTCACATAATTGCCCAGTACGTGACACGGGCCGACCAATAGCGAATGGAAGTTAATCAACGACGATTATTTTATATCTCGAATAAAAACAATAATAGGCGGGCGGGGATCAAATACATCGGTTTGATACACGTCGTATGATTCGCCGGCGCTTGGCCGCCCTAGGGCGTGGTTTGGAGACCCCTCTCTCGAACGATCGCCATACCATTTCGAGCGAGCGTCGACTACGCTCGTGTTTCGCGCGCGAGTTCATGTTCTGTGTGTGATCCCCACGTGTGCGGCGAAACGGTCCCCCGTGGGTTTTTTTCCCCTCGTGGTTGCATAAGCCGCCAAGATTCGGGTAAAGAATCGTGAGCCGGTGCCGGCGTATGCGATGGCCGACGCCGATCGTGACTCGGACCTCGGAGACGATAGCCCAGTGGTGAGTGAGTGCTTTGTTTATAGTTGCTGCTTGGCTCAAAGTTGCCAGAAGTTGTGACATTTGTGACGTTAACAGAAGTTACGGGAAGTAGCTTGGAGAGTTAACATTTTACCCCAACATCCTCTAAGTTTATGACTTTTACTTTTTAAAATCTCCTTGATAATGCAGTGAATATATAGTGATAAATCACACAATTTCTAAATAAGTGTTATTTTTAAAACTTAGTTGTGTCCATTTTTTCATTGTTTATCAAAACTCATCACCCTGTATATCATTCCATAAATACTATCACTTGTCATTTAGTATATTGTGTTGGTTTTCGTGCTTTTGTCATGTGATTTAATTGCAACTGTTTGGAGGGTAGTTATTAAATTATTGTAATGAGTGATTATCTATAGAGGAAATAGGAGTTTCTAATTGGTATCTACTTGAATGGTTTTTGGGTTCTTATACGATTTATTAGTAAATCTAGTTAGAGGGATAGATATTAGAATCTTTACTAGATAAGTATTGCTTTCTCTTTTAAACTTTTCTTGAATACTTACAGTTAGATAGGTAAGTAACTTTAAGTCGCTATATCTAGCACATTTAATGCATATATGCGGTTACGCAATAATGGTCGAATGTCATTGCATCTAAATTATAAACTTATACACAGATGAAGTTATTTTGGAAACGTAGGGAAATGTCTTTCTTCTGAAGAAAATAAGGTTCTTTAAAGCAAGTGATATAAATGACATTGGGAGGATAAATATTTATATAACTTTAAAGTATGTTACTCGTTTGTAGCAATATGTAATGAAATGACAAAGCATGAAAAGGTGGTATTGTACCGACCTTCCTTACTACATGTTTTAGTGCTGTACCAACCTATATAATATATAGGTACATGCATAGTTATTATAATATACATTTTTAATGTATTTTTAATAAAAATAATAATTAAGTACCAAAAATATCAAATAAGTATAAATATTTGTCATAACATGACTGGTCATGAGCTGTAAGTAATAAAATACAATTTACAAAATAAACTATTGGCAAATACCTATTCTACTATTGTTTGATAAATTTGACTCATAACTTATATCTCAAGTCAATAAACGTTTACTTTATGTAAAACAATATAATATTTTAAATTAAATATATACCATTTGAATAAATTTAATAATGAAAGAGAATACAATGTCTTATGTGATTGGTATAAAAATACATACGTTGGTTCTAAATATGAAATCAGCAATATAATTAATACAATTAATAATGTAGGTAGGTAAAATCAGTGTAAAGTTAATGACAAAGCAAATTTATTCTTTCGAGACTGACAAAATACACTTTGCGGGTCACTCGAGACAGTAAAAATAACATTTTATAACTATTTCCCTAAGTGTCCCGGAAAGGGTTAAAAAGACATCAACGCGCCCTCTTGATTTACCAAAGCGGTTGATGTTTTTTGTTTGTCAAAATAAACTCACCATTGTACTGATAACGTTATCATAACATGGATGTAAGGTTGAAGCTTTTGTTAGTTAACAGCCAGTGCTAGGACACTGTGAGAGAGAATTGACAACTGTTTTTGTTATTTGTGTTTGTGGATGACATATTTCATAAGCCTAATTTAAATATTTTATAGTCAAATAAAAAAAAAAAAATTAAAACTTCAAGAGGTCTGGTATTTAATTTACCTTTTTACTTATTATACATTTATGTAGATATATAATTGCATAATTGTTATTTCACCATTAATTTCATTAAGACTGTAACTGTACAAAAGGTTTTAATAATCCTCAATTAGACATATTGACCGTGCAGACAGTGTTAACAAGTTCCCTGTCTCATGTATCATACATAAACAAATTACTATTGCTTTTTATTTACAGACAGCAAATGGGATAAAGTAACTTCTTTATATTTCAGTTTAACACTGCAAAGTTCAAGAAAAATATTTTGTTAAATCTGATCATGTCAATCATGTACACGAGAATACGAAATGATTTGCACATTTACAACACGATTGCCTACTTTTCATACTTATTTAAATACGAAGAGTGACGAAACTTTTTAAAATATGTACTTATAGATTGGTTTGTTGACATGCTGAACTGTGTTCCTTTCAGCGTATCTTCCCAGCAGTTATAATGTCAAAGCTATTACCATAAAAATACGTATATTTTAATACTTTTTACCTAACAACAAATTTTATAAAATATGATATTTCATTTAAATCATTATAAATTTTGATCACTAATTATGTGTAAAAACAACATCCTGACAATTATAATGCATTTCTACATTTGAATTTTAACACGTGTGGTATTGCCATCCTTCAGGCGGCGACCAAAATGGCGCCGCTCCGATTATTAATAACAAATTTCGGTTCGCGATTCGGTTTCAAGTTTATATTGCACCAAACGACCCTTTTACCATCTGTGCCGGCTCTAGGAAAGACTGTTTATTTAGCGGAACCATTTCTGTCGCTGTATTAATTCGGTAAGAAAAAAGGGATCGGTTTATATTGGGCGGTGTTTTTTTTCTTCATATACAAATAAAATCATATGCGTAACCAACAGTTTATTTTGCGTGCGCAGTCTGGAATTCTAATGATGTAAAGTAACGTAGATCTGAGGACTTTATTATCGGTTTGTATAAGACATCGTTAGGAGTTTATTTTGGTCTAGACAGATATAATGTTTGCGTTTGAGTCAATCATTTATTCAGCGCTTTGGAGACATCTCACGGGAGGCCAGAGGCATGCACGATTTATTATAGCCTCTGAGAGGGCCACAAATTAATTAATCAAACCTAGCTGTCAGTCAGGGCAGGGCACAATCGCGGTCTAAAGATAGACGCGCGAGCGCCGGTTTCCTTTTCCTGTCGACACTGCGACGTTCCATTAATTGAAATAATTGGCGGTTCGGGGATTTATTTTTTCGCGCTGACAACACTGCTCGACGGCTGGCATTCATAATTATGATTTGTCGCGTAAATATCATCACGATTCTTATTCATTAGTTTCTGAGAAATGCGTATTCAACTTTCATATATAACTCAGGTAAAGAGAAGGTGATGATAATTGTTGAAACGTAACTAGTTTGAGGTACATAGAGATGGAAAGATAAAACTTAGCGACTGATTAATCAAATAATTTGAGTAGGTACTTACTTGTTTAAGTTTTATTGACATAAGTATGTTACAAGTTGAAAGACCTGCTGGTAATCTTCTATAGGTAAATATAGATATTGTCGATGCCTTTTTAACAAACTGAACTTTTGATATTAAGATACTTCTTTCGAATAGTTCCTTGATTCATTCTTACAGTATTTTAACACACACCAAAGCATTTTAAATAATGTTTATGGTAAACATTATGTTCTTTTCAGTTTTCGTATGGTTTTCACTTATAAACAGTCGAAAGTACTAGGCGTATGATCTAGCAAGCGACTAAGTGTAGTTTATGGAGATAGCTGCAACTGAACGGGACAAAACAGTAATGTGTGCTGTCTCCTTTACCTTTACATTATAGCTCTAGGTATTTTATTAGTTACAGTTCATGTGTCAATATCTCTACTGACTTACCAGTCTATCACTAAATCTCATTGGCATTGGTACTCATATCAATCCATTGTAATCCCATCGATACGTTTCTCATACGATTTCGATTACTTGACGCAAACCTCCTTTGTGAGTGATAATTTGCATACAAATAAAACGGCTGACTCGACAAAAGGCTCTTTGTCACAAATCTTTACACGAAATCGAACTCGATCTTTTATCTCTCATTTATATTCAATATATTTGTCGTAACTCGTAAATAATCGCATTGACATACAATATTTATAAAGGAAGGCTGCGTGGGTTACCTACCTACTGATGATTTGACACGCTATCACACAGTCGCGACGACTATTGTTAGTTCTTAACTTAATGCATACGGGAATACATGAATTTTCCGGGTCCAGTACTTTAAAATAATTCATTTTAAAGAGAACGGAGATATAATTTAAAATTTTGTCTTTGTAAAGCCCTAGAAAACCTTTCAAACTATTTTATGAACTAAATTAGTTTATAGTTTAAAGTGAGAACGTTAAGCTTTTTGCCAAAAGCGGCCGTTTTTCACAAATGCGTAGAAAGAAATTTGATAAAGCTGTATCTATACTTGTACTATTACCTAATCATTACATTACGATAAAGCACGGTAAATTTGTAACATAAAAACATAATTATACCTACTCGGATTTTTATGAATTGGTTAAAAGCACTTGACAGTCGATACGATCGCCTAAAATAAATTCTATATTAAACTGGCCTAGATAGTTAAATTTTAAAAATAAACATAAGACTTTATATTAAGATCAAGTTAATGTAACAAATACATTTAACAGACGTTGTTAAAATATAAAACATGTAGTTTCAGGTAATTACATAAGTAAATACTTAAATTTCGACATGCTTTGTTGACTTTGATGTTTAAAAATAGTGTGTAGGTACAAAGGTAAATATAATGACTTAAATATGATGAGTTATATATTTTTTAAAGTATCTGACATTTTAAAAAGATTTGGCTACGGTGTGAAAGGTGACCGATGCGCTTCTGATGGATTATCTTGTGACAATGGTGGTGGGTTATACTATTAATGGTATCTATCAGATATTTATTTAATTCCTGATCAAAAGATGCATTAGCTTATATTTTTAAACGCAAAATATTCACATATTTAAAAACAATTTTTTACATCGATTATACCTATCTTTTTACAACTAAGTTTTCCAATGTGCATATTTAGTATTTTCAAAATACTTTTTTAGTTCACTGAAAATAACCACGTATAGACAAGGCGAGCAAAAAAAAAAACGAATTCTAACACTAACGATAGATTGGTCAATGATAAAGTGAGGGAAGCTGCCTTTAGTAATCGATATTATACAATCTACTAAATACCTATAAGACATCAAAAAGTATGTGTACATAGAAATTTTAGAAGCAAAAATGGCTAAATAAATTAGGATAAAATTTAGTAGATACGTAGATAGCATAACCTACATTAATATTAAGCTTAGATTACTTTTTATCCAGGAAAATTGTAAGGTTCTCGTGTTATTGTCAAATACCCTTTCTGACTACGAGGGCAACATTTAAGGTAAATATATAAAAGCAAATGGCCTTGAAGTGTGAAATAAATTGTTAACTCATAAATATGGTGATAATTTCCATATTGCTCTTCGTCATGCACTAGACATCCTTTTAAATTATTTTATGAACTGCCGTTGAAACTATTATTGGTGATCCGACTAGCTTTAAAACTTGCCGTGGCCACTTTTGGCGGAGGCAAGTTTTAAAGCGTGACGGACTAATGTAAATACTTTCAACGGTGGTTCATAAAATAATTTAAAGGGCTATCTAGTGCATGACGAAGAGCAATATGGAAATATATATATACATCACCATATTTACGAGTTAACAATTTATTTCACACTTCAATGCCATTTGCTTACATATTCACCTTAATCAAATATCTTTATTTATATTTTATATATAAGTATAAATAACATTATCAAACTGTACCTAAATTAAGAATAACTATGAATATAAAACGAAAATAGATAAAAATATTTATTTGTAATGGGTAAGTAAAACTTAATTGCACCAAAAACACAAATACAAATAATATTCAAAAATATGTACAGTATACGAGTAGGTATACAATAGGCGGCTTTATCGCCAAGACAATTTCTTACAGGCTAGCTTTAGGTGACAGGAATTGTGCTAAAAATATATGGTATTAAGCAATGATATATTATATAAACAAGAGGAGTTATATTATATATCATTGGTATTAAGTAGTATTATTTTCACCAACATCTTCCTCCAACTCCAAGTACCTCAGTTGCCTGTAAGAGATTCCTTAATAATCTGCTTCACAGAGTATCACTACGAGTGTATTTTGGTGCAATAAAGATTGTAACTATAACCACAGAATAAAATATAATACCAACGTACAAAAGTCTCATTCAGCAAAGAAATTTAAAGTAATATCTACTCAATGTGGCTAGCGATATGGTTTAATTTAGCTCACGTCAGAACTCAGCACCTTTTCGTATAGATAGATACCTATACATACAATGCAAGCCAATTTCATTTTTATTATTCTGGACAAACGATTCGTATAACTGAATTTACCACCCGAAGGGGCCGTCTGCACGCATAGTAATAATGTAGGTACATTTTCGATACCTAAACGGGGAGTGACACAGGCCTGCTATAACTAAAATACATAAATAACAGCTACTTTAAAATGATTGTGTAAAATAAATCGACTTCGGCAAAATTGATTGATCACGTATTCTGTCGCACAAAGGGTTAGCAGTTAGAGAAATAAAGATTGACGTGGTATAACTTGGTAGAACTGACTCCAACCCGCATGGTATTTTCCAGATAGATAATTTACTTGATAGATAGGTATGGTAATTGTTATTCAGGTGAAATAGAACAATTAATTTCAAATGCTTATCTTGTTGATTTGTGTTAATTTAATCTATGTTATTAATTGCATCCTGTATTAAATCAATGGGACAAATAACCTTGCTGACGTTCCATACACACGAACAGTGGGCCACATAGAAAAGTAGTATTCTTCTTCTTCGTCTAAGCGCGTTCCCGGTTGCATCCTCAGCTGTGCTGCTTCGGAGTCCGGGGTACGCTTTCCCGCTTTTTCTTCTCCGAATATAATATGCATGTTAATGGTCACCCAAGGATGACAAAGACCTTGCGAAATGGAGAAGAAATAGCCGGAACAGTTTAAATGATTTGGCTATAGTTTTAAACCCGGCCGCCTGCCTAACCTCAACCCTCTTTGGGAATGTATTTGTGCAAAAAGTTTTACAACCGGCCGCCGCCCGACTTTAACCCTCCTTGGGAATGCAAATGTAGCACGAGATGTTTGTGCTTAGTCCTTTAGTCGCCTCTTACGACATCCAAAGGAAGAGATGGAGTTGTCCTATTCTAACCCGGAACCACACGGGTAACATAGAAAAGGAGTTTTATATTGTACTATTGGTGGTATACTTTTCTATGTGACCTATACAGTTCATAATATACATATTAATCAGGGTTTATTTACTTCCATGCTGCTCTGGAAGGAAAGAAATAACGTAGACTTTTCCAACTGCTTCTCTTCCCGCGCAGATCGTAAAGCCAATCGAGCAAATGGGCAAGAATCGGAATCATGTCAATAGGCAATAATTTTGATTTGCTTTTTCCACCTTCAAGCCCACAATAAAAAACAGTAATTATGTAAAAAAATATTTTTAAGCTTTTTATTTTTATTTTTATTTTTATTTAAAAACCTTTATTGTATATAAGTAAATTGTGAGGCTACCACATAATTCCCAAAACATATAATTTTTATGTAATAATTATGTGGCAACCAGTAGACCGTACATCAGCGATAGTTTCACATAGTAAAATAACAAAGGTAATGTTACAAATGGTGGACTTATCCCAGAAGGGATCTCTTCCAGTCGACCTACACAGAGGACAGAGAGAGAGAGCTTTTATCTAAAACAAACTAGCCGTCTTGTTATAAAAACAGGACTAACTTTGTTACCAAGTTTAAACCATTACCCACCCAAATCAAGTTGTCATCTAGTAATATCACACTATCCCACCTGTCAATGTCAACTTGATTTGGGCGGATAATAGTTTAAACCTAGTAACAAAGTTAGTCCTGTTTTTATAATAAGACGAAATAAGTTTAAAGTGCTCCTCAAAACGAATCAATAGAGCCCAAACATGGTGGGGCTACTTATATAGTTTTATCACAGAGATGCCATGGCCACCTTCTTGCTTCATCTTGAGATCAGGTCATTAGTACCATAATATTGCATTGTCATCCAACTTACATAAGAATGTGAAGTAGCTCAATCGAATAATGGGAAGTGGGTCTAATTTCGCTTGCAAGATTTGATTACGGACAGAGACAACGGGACAGTTAAAATTGAATACAAGGTTGTAAAATGGATGCTATATTTTACAAAATTGTTCAGATTCTTGCATTTTTGGCTATTCCCTCAAAACGGCTTTTGCGATCTGCTAGGTCCTGTTTTTTTTCTCCGCATGCAACCAGCATGGAAAGACTTACACACTTTATCTGGCTTTCCACAAATCATTAAATGTATAATTGACATTCTATTATACACAAGAATTATAAATTCATTTGAAAGGTATGAATTCAATGACAACACAATAAAGTTTATTTTAGAATGAATTTATTGGTTCTACGACTTTTAATTGTAGTTGCGGCGCGGGTGCCCGCATAGGAATAAAACAATTTATGTAATAATACCTTCCCTATTGGTAATATCGCATTCCTATTATAGTGATGATTAACAGTATGTTGGTTAACGGTTTTGTGGTAAAATTAAAAAAAAACAACTCTAAGTAGTGCCGAAGCCCACAAGCACAATGGTTATTGTAGGAAATAATTATTTCATTGATATCCAGCCTTTGTCTCTAAATGCGAGCTTTTGGAAAACAATTCTATTGTTATGTATTATGATCAGCTACAAAGTAAAGGGATCAGTAACTACTATTGTGCTACTTTTCACATTCAATTTAAAAGAAGAAGAGATAAGAGGTTTCGGTTCAAAAATCCAATAAGATCTACCATCCCTGGTGATGTGATGAGTTATGACTAGTGGTTCTTTGAGAATAGTAGAACTCGTGAGCTCTTATAACTTTATAACCATGCAATAACTTACACTTTTTCCTTTCCCCCAGGCTTAGCAAAGCTATTTACTGAAATCCGTCTATACATATATGAAGGTACACCACACTTTCCCTCTTTCCCCCCTCCACTCCCCCTTTTGTTTTTTTTTGCAACATATTGTGTAGAATGAAGTAATTAATGTGCCTCCCAAATTTTATTGAAATTCGTTAGTAAATAACGCTACAGAAAATATCCCGTTTTTCCCCCGATTTCTCCTTCAATCAAATATCACGCTTGTCACAAAAATTTAATAAATCCAGGATCTTGTGAGCCAATTTTTGACAAAATACGAGGGGAGGCTGATAAGTAATCTACCTAACTATGAAAGAAAAGACTTTGATGCCTAGTTTTTTTTTATTTTTCTATATAGTCTCCTGCAAGTGAAATACACTTATGACATTTGCAAATAAGTGACATCATGCCGTTATAATAGTAATTTTTATTTTGCTCGTCAAAATGGTCAGTCACAGCCTCCTTCATTTCTTCGTCCGTCGAAAATCTGCGACCCCTCAATTTTTTCTTTAAATCTTTGAATAAGAAATAGTCACAGGGAGCCAGATCTGGACTATAAGGTGGATGGTTAATTTCTGTGAAGCCGTTTTTGCTCAGGGCTGACCTCGCCGTTAAGGCTGTGTGTACAGGAGCATTGTCTTGTAAAATCAGAACACCTTTGCTGAGTTTGCCTCTCCGCTTTTCTTTGATTTGTTCACGAAGCTGGTCAAGCAAGTTTGCATAATATTCAGCATTCATTGTTGTATTTTTAGGCAAATAATCTATCATCAAAATCCCTTCGACATCCCAAAATACGGTGGCCATTAGTTTTCCAGCCGACGGCCGAACCTTGAACTTCCTTGGCGGCTTTTCTCCTTTAAATTTCCATTGCATTGACTCTTGTTTGCTTTCCGGATCCCACTGGCGAATCCAAGTTTCATCACAGGTCACAATTCGAGAGATAGTCTCTTCTTCTTTACCTTTGACCAGGTCTAGAAATGCCTGACAACATTCTACTCGCCTTTGTTTGTCAAAGGGGGTCAACATTCTAGGGACCCAACGCGCGCTCACCTTGGACATGCCCAAATGTTCGTGAATAATTTCATGAACTCGTTCCTTGCTAATGCCCACATCTCTGGCTATCTCCCACTGCTTGATTCGCCGATCTGCAAGAATCAGGTTCTTCACCTTTTCAACATTATCTGCGGTAACAGCAGAAATTGGCCTTCCACTACGTGGGTCGTCTTCCAGGCTCTCACGGCCATGTTTAAATTGCTTCGACAAAAACTTTATGACGAATTCAGAAGGACTTGAATCACCAAACACCTTTAACATGCGCTCTCTGATCTGCGTAGGCGTATTTCTTTCTCAGTAATAGGGACCCGTTTGCACCCTTCGGGTACGGAACCCTAAAAATTAATCGTCTTACAAATCTATAGACCACTTAATAACCGCTTATCTGTAGATCTATTTCACGTTTTGAAAGATCACTGTTTGTCTAATTGTAATGTCAACATTGATGTTTTGGTACAGTTTTTAAGTTTCACAATGATTTTAAATATTGTGCAATTCTGGCAGAAAAATATCATTCATATAATTCACCTATCACGATTTAAATGATTAAAAAATTGGTGATCTTCGAAATTTTAAAATCGCGTTATCAGAAAAGCTGACGATAAAGAAGGCTGATATTAAAAGAACGGAAGGGATGAAGGTCTTGTTTAAACTATCTGGAATAGGTGTAAAGTAGTAAGGAGTCAAAAATAATAGAGTCGGATGAATTTAAAGAATAACTATCAAACAACAGAAATTTTGCGACAGAATAAAATGGAAGAATTAGTTAGTAATCTTCCATGCTGGTCTGAGAGAAAAGAAAAAACTTAGAATGTACCCGCTGCTTCTCTTCACGCACAGATCGTAAAAGCCGATCGGAGAAATGGGCGAGAATCTGAATCATGTTAATACGCGATGCGGCTAGCATCCCATCTATATTTTGATTCCGTTTTTCCAACTTAACGCCTACCATCACGGTAAAAGTGGCCTTTGGGACTTACAGCTCTGGGCCCTGTTTACCCCGTTAGGGATAAATACGTGATAATGTATCTGTTTCATCGGTTAGAGGAGTAAGAAAAGGTTAAGAAAACGAAAATGCCTTCAATAGGTACTTAGTTAAGATATGTATTTGTAAGATTTCAGCAGAAAAATTACAAACGCTTCACAAACTAATGTTGATTAATTAAAATATTTCTTGGCTTATGAGAAACCTGTATAATAACGCCGGTAAATAAATTCTATCGGTTTTCTGAGACTTGTATGTCGATAACAGTTATGAAGTCTCTGGTCTGCCAAGCCTCAGGTATCTACAGTTGGTAAGGTTCAAGAACAATACCTTAAGGCTTTTGTGGTAACCGAATCGATGTTTGTCTATCATTAAAAACAGTCAAGCTTTAATTTGCATGGTCATAATTACGAGCCGCTCGTAATAAATGAGAGGGCGGTCGACTGAAGACATTTATTCAAATCGGCCATAGAAATAGCGACGAATGTAAGGGTCCTTTCATACAGAGTTTTACAGAACAGCGAAATAATTGTAAAAGTACAGTAATAGTTACTACTTTTAAACTATCGCGTTGCATTATTATTAAATTAATGCCTAATATAATAATTAAAAGGTACGTTTCGCTTTAATTCCCGTAGGCATTAATTTACAGTAATAGTAGTACAATAATTGTAAGAGCACGATATTGTAAAAGAACAGTTGGCCCAGGAAATTAACATGTTTTCCACATTATATGTTTTTTTTTTCCTGGAAAGCTGTTCCATATTGTCACGGACATGCCCTTCAAGAATTATTTCACATATCTGTAATGTATTATATTATTCTGTTGTGTATCGTGAAATTAGTTTACACTAATTTTGGTTATTAGGTATACCTCTAGAAAGGTGAAGAAAGGTTTGCGTCCAAGATACCTAGCAAAACGGTCAGGAATAAACTTTAACTTTTTAAAAGATTTTTAACTTATTTTAATTCAAAAGCGACAAATTGCGAGGTAGGTATACTGCAATAAACTCAGTTCAGTTTATCAGGCAATTTATTGTTTATTTTTTACATGCAGAAATGTTCTATTTGTTTTTGCAAATATCAAAAAATCAGGCCAGAGTTGATTTATCTTTTCGTATTTCGTTGGATTTTTTGCGGTTTGATGCTCACTGATCCGTCCAGTTTATCTAAACGAACCCTAAAGGGCTTTCTAGAAAGTTGCTATTTACTTCTCACATTGTTATGGTAGTGTGCTGACTACTGATTGCAATGTTGCATGGCTTTGATTTATACAATGAAAATAGCTATTCAAATAATAAAACGCGGGAACCGTACCTAAACTTGCTAAAATCTTAAAATCTAGACTTTCAAGGGATTAGGTTAGAGTAGAACTTAGACCACTTGTTCGTATAGTAAGTATGTAAGTAATTATTAATTTGTAGAATCTTATCTTGTGAATGTCTTTATCATAATTTAAAAAATTGAAATATTTTTGAAAACTAACGAAAAAGAGGTAAGTACAAAGGTATATCACGCGTACTGAGCTTAGAGTTTCGCCACATCTGCATAAATACTGCGTTTCCTAAATCACACTCCAAAAAGTTATTATTATAAAATTTCAATTCTTTCATGCTGGTCTGGGGGAAAAGAAAAAAACATAGAATGTACCAGCTGCTTCTCTTCCCGCGCAGATCGTAAAAGCCAATCGAGGGAATGGGCAAGAGTCTAAATCATATCAATAGGCGATGCGGCTAGCAACCCATCACTATTATGATTTCCTTTTTCCACCTTCATGCCCACCATCACACTAAAAAAGCGGCCTGGGCCTTGCCGCCCTAGGCCCTGTCTGCCCCGTTAGGGATAAAGACGTGATAGTGTCTCAGTATAAAATTTCAATACATTCACGTGACGTCATCATGGCATGACTCAGCAAAAAAAGGAAACATTCAGACGTGTTTTTGTGTAATACATTGTAAAGAGTAACTATTTTGGTTTACAAAAAGTGTATACTCCCATATTTCGTCACATGATTTTAAACTATACTTTTTATTGTTTACTTGTTTTTCAAGTATGTTAGTGACAAAACTAGTGTCATATTTTTCAAAATTCGACAAATATAAAAAAATGCCATATCATTAATACAGCCATGACACACAGCATAACGTGCCTTCCGAAGCACGGAGGAGAAAAAAATACATTTTTTTTTAAATTACCCGAAGTTTCTAATAAATAGCTAACCTACTAATTTTACTATACGCGCGGCCGTTACCTTCCCCGCTCGCCGGCCGCCACTCGCCATTGACCCGGTAGCGGGCGGTGATATTGGAATGGATCTTTTTTTTTATACATCTGTCGGCTGATATCTTTGGTTTTTTTATTATGAACCAAGATACATATGACAGAATATGTATTTTTTATTTCACATAAACAGTACTTTTATACTATATGCAATATAGCTAGGAGGTTAAAAATCACCCTGTATATCGCATATTAGATCAGGTGGTAGCACAGAGCACTACTGAATTAAGTAACCAATCAAAAGGAAATGAATATGCGTTTTCTCAAAACTAGAAATGATACGATTCTGTGACTTATTCTTGTTCGCATTGATACATCTTCTGAGTCATGCAAATGAATGTACGTCGCGAATGATTTCTTAGAAATTGATGTATGTACATACAAGATGTATGATATATGTATATTGAAATCATGTTTACAGAAATTATCTTCATGAACATGATCAAATGTAATCTAGGAAAATGATCGAATATAATTAAAAACTTGGATTTCTATTCAAACTCGAATAATCAGAAGTTAACATGGGGGCCAAATATCTTTCATATTTCGTGAAATGTTTCACAAGGGTTTCATAAATATAGGTACCTTTATTTCAATTTCTAAATTTCTATATTTCTATATCTATACATCGTGTTAATGAAAGATCGCAAAACCTCTTAAATGGTACCTCAGCCATGAAACTGAACAACTTTTGTTCAACAACTTTTACTAAATCAAAAAAAAAAAACAGATTTTCATACAAAATGACTCGATCAGTTGATCAGTTTGTATGAAAATTCCATTTTTTTACCAGTTTCGTGAAAGTTGTTGAACAAAAGTTGTTCAGTTACATGGGCTGAGGTACTATCTGAGTAGTTTTGCGTTCTTTCATTAACACGACGTATATGTATTAATCATAAAATATAGTATCGTCGAGTTAGTATCTCATACATAACACCAGTTTAAAACTTACTTTGGGACCAGCTCATTCAGTGTGTCATTTGACCCTTTATATATTTAATACTAGCTGTGCCCGCGACTTCGTTCGCGTGGTTGTCGGAATGTTATATAGCCTAAAGCCTTCCTCTATAAATGGACTACCCAACAAAAAAAGAATTTTTCAAATCGGACCATTAGTTCCTGAGATTAGCGCGTTTAAACAAACAAACAAACAAACTCTTCCGCTTTATAATATTAGTATAGATTTATTTAAATTCTATCGTTAATAAATTATATCGTTTGAATTTGCATTATAGTCGTATATATACATCTAAACATCTTGAATTACGATGTAGTTTCGGATACTTTTAGTCTTGCTTAAGTTTGTGTAGAACGCGGTGTCATCAAAAAATATAATATCTCAGTGATACATTTAGATCGCGTCGTGTCGTGCGTGACATTCTTACTGTAAATATTTTTGGATTTTTTAAATTAATACTAACTGTGCGGTTCTTAGGGTTCCTTCTCATAACTACCATTGAGACCTATGCCCAGTTTTGGTGGTTCTTCTTATAACTACCATTGAGACCTATGTCCAGTTTTGGTGGTCCTTATTATAACTACCATTGAGACCTATGTCTAGTTTTGGTGGTCCTTCTCATAACTACCATTGAGACCTATGTCCCGTTTTGGTGGTCTATATTTTACAACAAATATAGATATACATCCAAGACCCAGGTCAATCTGAACAAGATCATTTTCCATCTTGACCTGACCGGGGATCGAACCCGGGACCTCCGGTGTGACAGCCTGGCATGGTGACCACTAGGCCATAGAGGTAGTCAAAGTTTACCAAAATGATAAAAAATAGTCAATCATAAATTTTCCATACAAGGGGGAAAATAACAAAACTAAAGCGTACTGCATCTAAATATTGTCCTAATCAATAAACACAGATGTTCACGCCAATGAGTAAATAAGCACGCGTTATGTAAACCGCAGTATCATGGCGGCATCGATGGGTCTTCCGAAGTCATATGAATCATAATCGCGTTCCGATATGGCGATCAGTGCATGCTGTCCTTAATTAAACGTGCTTCGAGCGTCAGTCACTACAACAATCATAATATAGGTAGGTAAACTCTACAATAATCTTCTTTTTCCTCATCGTTTCTTCACAACTGATAGCGTCTGACCTGCGTTTAGAGATCACTTTATAGGGTTCCGTAGTAAACAAGAAACCCTTATAGTTTTGTCATGTCTGTTTGTCCGTGGTTTTACTCAGAGAGTATTAGTATTTATAAATAAAAATAGAAGGCTGTAATTTGCCATGGGTATGTATGTGTACCAACAAGGTGGTAAACAAAATCTTAAAAAAAATGTTTTAGGGTACTTCCCATACATGTAAAGTGGGAATCATTTTTTTGTCGACTAACCCATAGTGTGAAGTGTGGTTCAATAGGTTTTTCAAAAATATTGTTGGTTTGTGTATACAATTTTTCGATTTAGGGATACGTTTGTAAAATATTTGGTTTTTAAAAAAGAAATAAGATAACAAAATACCGATAGTGTGAGTCCAGTCTATAAGTGCTATTGTTTGCATATCATCCTGTCGACCAGAGTCATTAGCAGTGATCCACCGCTAATGTTCCCATAATGTTTCTTGTGTTCAATCGCAAGGAAACTTACCCTCCCTCACCTTTACATGCAAACTCAATTTATCATTGCGTCGCGGAGTTGTTATTTGTAATAAAAACTAAACGCAGTCTTTAAGTTATAAAAAAGGAATATGTAAGTAGTCTCATTAACAATGAAATATGTAACTTTCATAATAGACTTAGTTGACAGGTATTTTTCTCGTAACATTATATGATTGAAATCGGATCCCTTGATTCTATTTAATTAAAGGTCTAATCTGGGTGAAAATTTACCTCTATACACACACAAAATTTATACATGTATTCACGGTTTGCAAGCTGCCAGACTTGTAGAAAGTAAGGCTGTTCATGAAAAGTAGTTTACTGGGCTCCATACTTGACAAAATTTTAGTCTATTCTTTTGGAGTTTACAAAAACTCATTGAAATGAGTGGTCAGTCATTATGTAATCAAATATCACTCTGAAATTAAATCGGTAGGGACCTAAGTAAACCCACAATATCATCTACTCCAGACAATAATGATGGGTATAATTTCCGGAAAGCGCAAGGTGCCAAGACAATGGACTGGTATCAAAACAGTAGAACAACTGTTCAGGCTCGCCGTAGACAAATCAAGATTTAAAGAGCTAACTGCTGAAATCTTCAGAAATTAAGCGGCACCTCAAGAAGAAGAAGAAAAAGAAGTAAATCCAGTGTAAGTTTTAATACATCTACAGACTAAGAAATAAAAGAAAATCCTTATGCATATACAGTTCAAAATCCTTCAATCTAGCTCCAAGACTAGCCAGGTGCGCCCAGCAAGCTTACACGGTAACTCGATACCCGATTAGAAATGAAAGACGGCTGATATCGATTTGAGGAATCGATAGCTCGGGCACTGATATTAGAATCGATTAAGGACTAGTAAATTGCTTGATTCAATTCCTGCCTTTGCTGTGTTGTGGTGGTATCAATTCAAGTTTAAATTATGTTTGTTGAAATCAAACGTGCAAACGAGTTAGGGATCCAAGTGGTGGTACCTAATTGAAAATGACTGTGAGGCATCGAAATATAATCTCTAGAAATCTAATGCTCTTACATTCACCGCTTCGATTCTGATTCCATTTACGCAAACAAACTAACAGTAATTACAACGAAACACTTACACACACATAGACAAAGATGCATGCGATTGGTCGCGACAAGGTCACGCACGCGTCATCGCCGCGTCGGTCGAGCAGCCGGCTCAGGGGCCGATTTTAAAATGTTTATTTACTTACATATTAAAGGCGAGTCCTGTGTTTTTCATGCCTGTATGGCTTCTACACCACTTCACGGCACATGCATTTTTAATGAATCGATTATCGCAAAAACACAGCTATATTCTCAAAGGAAACTTTTTATTTGTTACATATTTTAAGCGCCGCCCGCCGCGGTACATATCGCGTGGAATGATTTTTTTAATTAGTTAGGCTTCTAGAGATTACATTTCGATGCTGTGAGGATATATCTCGTATCTCACATGTGAAACTCCAGTCCCAAGACATCTTGGTCACCATGGCTTCTACAATATTTTATGAAGCAGAAGAAAATACATATGCATCTCCCTCTCTCTTTCTAAAAAGAGAGAGGGACATGCATACGTGACGAATGGATGGCCAATTGGAGCAGAAAGGTTCTTGAATGGTGACTATGTACCAGCCAGCGCAGCATAGGACACCCACTTACTAAAAGGTCAGATGACTTGAGCAAGGTTACAGGAAAGGATGCTTATTCATTTGTTTAATAATTTATTTATTCATCAGAGAATCAGCTCACATTATTTTTATTTTATCTTATGAACTCTAACTTACTGCCAATTATAGATTCTCATTTTTAATTTATAGTATTTAAAAAATATCGTTTTCAAATTAAGCCTTTGCCAACAACAAGCGTACGAGAACAGTTTTTACGAGTATAAGGTAGATTTGTTATGTTTTTAACAAAAATTTCATATTTGAATATCAGCCACGTTAATTAAGTAAAGAATTAAAAAAAATTAAAAACTATGATCTTAATTTATGTACGCATCAAGAGTGTGTTTATAAGTGTGTGTGGGTGTGTTCTGATCGAATATTTTGGAAAATATTGGGGAAGCCTTTGCCCAGCTGTATGTAGACTTCTTACCCTTCAAATGATTAAGAGAGAGAGGCAAAATGACTTTTTATAATATATTGTCTCTTCTTGTCAATGTATCAAGAAATTGTCTTTCTCATACTTAATACTCGGTAATTCAATTTATACAAATGTGTATAAGTATTGTTTGTTTTGATACCACGCAATGATTAGGTCGGGTATTAAGTTGTGTGGCTTCGCGCCTTGAGACGGGGAACTCGATAGTGGATTCATTCAGGTATCGGCTTCCTTATGAACTGATTACTTATTTTATAAGATTAGACTTGTTTTAATTCATAAGGGGCTTCTGAAACTGATATGAAAATAGCCTTGTGCGTTAGTTTTTTACTTTCGTATTAAGTAATAACTTTCATGTCTTTGAAAGATTATTCTTCTAGAATCTTTCGTTGAGGCTTCTAAATTCTATAATAAATATATTCTTTTATTTACATAAAACTCTCCAATCGACCAAAAAGTTTGACTTTTAGAGAATGCTTTTAGCATTAAGTTCGCCTGTTGTACTTGTTACATTTGTATATGTGTACAATAAATGTAAATAAATAAAACATGGGCATTCATCACATACTAATAGGTAGGTGCCCTACCTGTTAGTACTATTAGTATTACGTAGGTGCCCTACCTATTAGTATATGATGAATACTATGTTTCTTCAGTCAGTTATTGATATTATATTCTTAAGCTTCGGGAGTCCCATGATGTAGGGTGGATGCACCGAATACCGGCCCCGAACCTAATACCAGCCTTTTTCACTTATTTGTTTGATATTAGAATTACCTTTCGTTATCACAAACCAATGATGTCATCTAAAAAATAAAAATATTCGGTAGAAAATTTAAAACCAAATTTGGCGTAACTGGCATGATCAAGTCAGTGTCAGTTTCAAATCGAAACTTGTACAGGACGGATATCGGCCATATTGCAATTTTTTCGACAGATTTGGAGGTGGCTAAAAAAAGGTATATTTCACATTTCTGCTGCTTTATATGTCACGATTTGTTAGATTATGGAGTATGATATTTTAAGGCACGAATTTCTGAGTAAATATACAAGTTTTACCTTTTTTGCTAGTAGAAATTGATAGGGCTGCAATTAGATACACGAAATGTATGGAGTTCTTAATATCAGCCCCGGGGGCTGGATTTGGTTTGAGGCAGTACTTAATTACGGCCATGTCTTAATAATTAGGGATGTCACAAACTTGTTCGAATGTTAAATTTGGATCTCACTTGACTTGATTTTAGAAGAAATTAAGTGAGTGTAGAAGACTGCCATTTTCCTAATTTGTGGATTTTTGTGGATTGTGTGGTAAGTGATCACCGCTGCCCATGGACAACTGTAACACCAGGAGTGTAACAAGAGCGTACACGCGCGACTCGTTTTTGAAGGTTTCAATGTCGTATCGGTTCGGAATAAACAAAGTATGTAAATAACGACAGGTATCCCATTAACCTCGTTACTTACTATACTCAAATATATTACCTAATTTTGTTAGTACTAAGGCTATCGTATCATAGGTTAGCGTTTTGCTTGTTACTTAACATACTGTAGATATTAATCTGACTGATCCCCGAATTTGCAACATACACACTAGCGCCAGATCAGTAAAAAAATACATTACTCGCTAAATACACGATAAATAAAAATCTGATGCGATTAATTTTTTCAGTCCTTAACTTCCGGGAATCATTTTGTACATAACAAGTATTGTGTTTTAAAAGTTCCGTACAAAAAATGAAAAAACGGAACCCTTATAGGATCACTCGTGCATCTGTCTTTACACAGTGAAATTTGGTATTCACCTGATTTGGTCCAGTAAATTGGCTGTGCCAGATGGACGGACAGACAGACAGACGCCCGAGTGATCCTGTAAGGGTTTTATTTTTTAAAATTTTTGTACGGGACCCTAAAAACACAATACCTACTGTACTACTGTACCTGCAAAATGATTCCCAGAAGTTAAGGACTGATCATATTCAGATAGACATGACCCTATGCTAGGCTGATATTCGGTACACAAATGGCTGACAAAAAATACATAATGGGAATGGAATCAGAGACACAGGGTATTTTTCTGTTTGACATTATTTAAAAAAAGTTCTATGGCACTTACGCTCAATTACCCTAATACATATATTTCTCCATTAAATAACCTACCGTTTAAAAATAAAAATACTAGTTTTGGCCCATAAGTTATGCAGAATATTTTTGTAAACATCAAACTTGCACTAAAAGGCTGTAATTCGGGGCATTCACCCTAAATGTTACTGCACTTTTTGGTTAGGTTACTTACATTACATATTCGATAAATAAAACATTACATTCATAATATGCAATCGGCAAAGGAGCCTTGTACTGAGTTAAACTTGCGTTAAAATAATGTTATACACATTCCTATTTTTTTATATCTAGGGGCATGCATGTTTATCATTCATTAAGTTACGTGTAAAGTATTTAATTATCTCCTACATACCCTAAATACCATCTAAAGCTTCTCGCTCGATTACAGCCACCGTCATTCAATTGAGGCTACTCACATAAACTGCTCGCCAAAGCTGCTTCCTTCACATCAAATTAGGCGCTTTAATTATTTACTAGTACTAAAACGTAGCGTTAAACACCCCAATATAACTTGACCTACCCTACCGCCCACACCATACAAAAAAAAGGAGTGAAACAAGAAGTTTGGTGGTCCGTCAGGGGTCAGGATAACTTGGACAGAGCTGTACTAAAATGTTTGGGGAAATAAAAGTGATGTGGCAGGAAACGTCTGACAAAGCAGGTGTATTTTTCCTTGGGTGCGAATTCCCTTAACACCATTAAGAATTCTGAGAAATACATTGTAGTTAGGTACCTTGTGTGAATGTAGGTACTCTTACTTCTACTCTAAAGTTATAAAATAAAAGTTTTACTCAGTTTGTTGTCAAAGAGCAACAAATAAAGTCATCATTACGTCTTTTTTAGTCTTTACTGCAGGAGCACGACCCTCTCTGTACTACCAGGGCCATACTTAGCCACAGGATTTGGCCTACACTCTCCACGCTGGCCAGACGGGTTGGAGAAACGTCATTGATGTTATTAAGCTTTGTTAAGCTTGTGTTTCTTAAGTCGCCTTCTACGACATCCACGGGAAGACTTGGAGTGGTCCTATTCTACTCTGCTGGGAACCACCAGTACTACCAGTGACATACTTAGCCAGAGGATTTGGCCTACACTCTCCACGCTGGCCAGATGGGTTGGAGAGATGACATTGATGTTATTAAGCTTTGTTTAGCTTGTGTTTCCTAAGTCGCCTTCTACGATATCCACAGAAAGACTTGGAGTAGTCCTATTCTACTCTGCTGGGAACCACACTGCTTAGAATTACGCTTAGGGAACAAATAAAGTAAGATATAGTATTCGGCTGCGCATCGTATGACAGTGCTTATTTTTGCCGGATTCTCTCAATATGCACAAATCTACATCCCATTAAAAGCTCAAATGCATATTTTTATTATTTTACAAATATAACGTCGGCAAAATGTACTAAAACTATTTTAAGAGTGAGTTCAGTCCACGATACTGAACATATTTCCCCATGGAACGCAATTCGAAATATAAAACATATTTTTCGGCTTTCCATAAAAACTCAGATCAGCTGATCGGTCAACTTGTTTGGGAGGCCAAAAATTATTTTTCGTATTTTAATATATGTTCCTTGGGGAAAGTTGTTCAGTATCATGGACTGAATCCACAATTAAAATAGTTTCAGTATATTTTTCTCAGACCCTGTATAGGTAGTTACTAAATGATAACACAGCCTTGCTAATTGGTCCACATTTTCATATTTGTGCATAAATACATATCCTGTAAAACGTAATTTAATGTACAGGCTGACTTTTTATCCACCGATAAAATTTTTGGAGCAAGTTCAGTCCATGATACTGAACTATGTACTTTCTATCAAAAAAGTTATTAAAAATCGATACAAATTTTTCGTCCTCCCATACAAAATCCGTTTGTATGGGAAGATGAAAAATTTTTACTGACTGAACTTGCTCCAAAAATTTTGCCGATGGATAAAAAGTCAGCCTGTACATTAAATTACACAGAACGTCTTTTATTTTATACTCCTTTAAATAGAAAAAGCAAATATTACAAATCATAGAAAATAGCAGAAGAAAAACGATGCGTTCTTTAAAACAATAATTGAAGGAAAAATATATAGAAGGAAAAAGAGGAGTAGGAAAACCCAGAAGATTTTTTGATCAAACTAAAGGAAAATTAAATGTGAAACATATAAGAACGTTAAGGCCATACATTTAAGCTTTTAAAACCTTCTGATCCGAAAAGACAAAACCTCCTGATCCGGAAAGACCATAATGTATAACTTATTCTCAAAAGAGTATTTAAGACAGACAGTTTTTAAAAATGTCTATCTTAGGTACATTTCACATTGCGGTCGTTTTACATTGCATATAAACAGTAATTGGACATCTAGCTCTCATGACGCCTTGCAATGCGAACATTCAGCAATAAGGACCTTTTGCTTTGAAAACTAGCAGTCGTTTTAAATTGAAGACGTTTTGCTCTCAGAGCATTTTATATTCCAGTCGATGTGCACCCAAGGACATTTAGCTTCCAAAACTTTCTGATCCAGTGCTGCCACCATTTAAAACAAATAATTTCAAAGGAAACGGAGATATCATTTAAAATTGTGTTTGGTTTAGAAGCTTTTCTACGCATTTTTGCCATAAGTAGCCGTTTTCCGCAAAAATGCGTAGAAAAGCACGTTCTCACTTTAAACTGTAAACAAGAGTTCATAAAGCTTTATCTAGGCTTATCTAGGCTTCACAAAGACAAAATTTAAAATGATATCTCCGTTTCCTTTGAAATGATTTATTTTAATTGGTGTTGCCCGCACTGGACCCCGGAAATTCAAGTAAGGCCTTAAGAACTTAGCGGAGGAAAGAGAGACCTGGAAAGCACTCCACCGTCAAGAGCACGGCTCTTAAATACAAGAAGAAGAATAGATCGATTGACAACATTGCAAAATGACATAAACACAGTTACAACAATGTTGTTGTCATAAGTAAACAAATAAAGTTAGATGCGCTACTGCATTGGACGCACTACAGTATTGGGCGGGAAATTCACATCGTTTTCTCATAATGCGAGTTATGGTCATGTACCTACTCCATTCAACGTGGCTCAAACGTTTTCTACTTAAGACAAGTTTACAACTTTGGGCTGCCAGTATTGGACCGCTGGTTATACTTGGTAAAAATAATTATTTATTGTACTTACTTTAAGGCCGTACCTAAATTTTTCGGGGTCCAGTGCTGCCCCCATTTAAAATAAATCATTTCAAAGAAAACGGAGACATTATTTAAAATTTTGCTACTACCAAGTCCTAGATAACCCTTCAAAGTATTTTATAAACTACTGTTTACAGTTTATAATGAGAACGTTAAGCTTTACTACGCACATTTGCCAAAAGTGGCCGTTTTTCGCAAATGTGCGTAGGAAAGCTTAACGTTTTCACTTTAAACTGTAAACAGTAGTTCATAAAATACTTTGAAGGGTTATCTAGAACTTGGTACATAGTTGCAAAATTTTAAATAATGTTTCCTTTTAATTTAAATAGATTTATTTAAAATGGGGGCAGCACTGGACCCCGGAAAATTTAGGTACGGCCTTAAACTAGTATTTTGTAATGACAGTTATGTTAGCAATCGACTGTTTGCAATACAGAAGTGGAATTAAGTATTTCATAAAATTACATTACTGTCTTGCATCTAAAAATGGATTTTGGCTGCATACGAGCGTTAAACACTTATTTTTCATGTATTAACTTAAACCTTTACATAATTTATTCTACATTTTTTAGGAATGAGCAAAAGTAAAGGAAAAAAAACACAAACAATATTAACGTACCTAAAAATAAATTATTTAAAAAATGAATCTTTCTTTTTGAAATATTATTCTTATTGAATTATAATGATTGTTGTCCGCTTAAATGATGCTGTATTATACTTTTATCATTTTATAAAAGTTATTGTCCTCAGTTTTTTTTGTTAGATATCTAATGTAACTTAAATATAAATACATAACTAATTTCAATGATTTGTTGTCACCATCATATCAAAAAATACCATCAATTCGATCTATAAAGGCTGTCATTTTTTATTTGTATTCAGGTACCTATGAAAACTGTGTATTCAGTGTATTCATTTACTTACCTATGGAAAATTAATGTTGCCACACTTTATTCCCGTATATTACAGTTTAAAGATGTCGTAAAATCAATAGAATCTAGCAATCGATTGCGAGAGGCTGCTCAAATATTTTAAAGCAGAACTATTTGCCTTCTCGATGCAGTATGAAGGTGTTATCACTCCGTGTTGACTCACAACAAAGGCGCCGCTATACTAAAGCCGTAATAGCGTGGACTCGTGGGATCAGGTACTTGCAATATGAACGGTTAAAAATCGCTTGACACATTTTATATTTGTCCGATTGGGCTAGGGCCCAAATGACCTTCATGAATTATAAACGGAGGTCATGTTTCCTGAAAACAGGAAGCTTCTGTTGGCCGATTCCATTTTAGAATGAATGTAGGCTTGAGATACGTATGCACGCATCTTGAAGTCTAAGGGTTGGGATTGGGACATCTGTTAGCACAAAACAGCATTTTCCTATTCGAGAGTGAGCGACGGAATGCGGCATCATCGCCGATTCGCGGCGTTCCGTCGTCGCTCTCTCTCTCTCTAATAGCTCAACAGTGCGCGTTCAGCATCACTAGGTTTAAGCTGAATCTGGATAAGTGTGGCCTTAAGACCGTGCTTCTGACGTTTCATGTAGTTTCCAAAAATCTATTTTTTTTTAGGTTTATTTAAGTATCTATTTAAGTTACAATAATATAAATCTTAAGTATATATATTAACCAGTATACTTATGGAGAAGTAACGAAAGCCTAAACGGAAATTTTAACAACCACGTTTCTAGATCGTGATGTATAAAAAAATTTACATATCCAAGTACTCAAAAAAAGAATATAAAGTAAACTGTAGCAATTAATCTATTTTAACTATTTAACTTCTTAGAAGAGCATTGGGGATTTTCTGTATGTCATTTTAGACCTGAGTACGCCGACCACGACATCTTGATCTTTGTTACGTGTGATTACTGTGATTACTTATGTTAATCACATTTATTATTAACAATTGCTTGTGATATTCTCTCAAACAAATACCTGTTGTTAGTCACTTGTATATCATGAAGTAAATACAATATTTCCTAGACATATGAAGGAAAATCATTATTTTATTGTCTTAACATTGACACTGTGTATAGTTGACAATTATTCTATTTTTAAATTAAATTAATATTATTTTAAAATATCTCTTAGATTGACATACGTATAACGTCGAACATATAATTATATTCATCTAGGTATGCTACTGACGTAAATTAGGAAAATCAAAGTCTTGAAAAGTGTATTTTCCATTTGATTGTTAAATTATGAATGTGATCGCATTGTAATATACATTTATAAATTATAATTTATTGCCCAATAAATAAAACACATAAATGTAGTATCTCAAACACAATGTTTGAGATCACTTTGTATGATTCTACGTAAATTTAATGATATGTGTTAAAGATTAGATGACGTCTACAGAAAGTATTACAATGTAAAAAGTGTTCATTACTTCATATAATACCTATACGCCCGTTTCAAAGAGAAGTTATCAGGGATCCTTAGATTTTACGAGCATATTTGTAGTGTAGTAAGACTAAAAAATGGAAGCGAGAAAAAAGAGGCCGTTGCCCAACATTGGGACAGAAACGGCTCGTTATAATAATAATTATTAAGATGTTTAAAAAAGGTGAAAGAATGATTTCTGACACAATAAAATACTATGGGCTTTTAGAAAGAACAAGAATGAATTAAAATCTTCATTTACATTTGAAATAAGTGTCTTCAATCGACGGACAAATATTGAAGGATTTAAAAATATTGTTGTATATGTATAACGTGTAACCAAAATATACTGAAACTATTTTAAGGGTGAATTCAGTCCATAAAACTAAATAACTTTTCCTAAGGAACATATATACATATATGGAAATACAAAAAAAAAAAAATTTTTACTTTCCATATAGAGACTCGCATCAGCAGATCGATCAACTTCTATGGGCAGCTAAAAAATATTTTTCATATTTCGATATATGTTCCTTGGGGAAAGTTGTTCAGGATCATGGACTGAGTTCACCCTTAAAATAGTTTCAGTATATTTTTTTAGACCCTGTATAATTAAAGTGCTATATTTAAAAAAAGTAAAGAAAACGTATGGAGAGCTTAATTTTGCATAACGTTAAGATAATAAATTATAAATAAACAAGTATCATGACAGGTCAACCGCGTTGCACTCACGGCAGGGGTGGCGGCGACCGCTTTTACGACACCCTGTTCTTCAATCCACCGTTACTTTACACCAATCGAATTAACAGTTACTTAGCTATTACTTAGAACAATAAATAAATTTAATTTAAGCAAAAATAATACTAGCAATTATACAAATATTAAACTACCTAGCAAAATGCGAGTAGCAAGATAAGATCCATAATATTTTCAATATGATTTATTGTATTGTAAAGTGTATAGTGGTCTAATATCTTTGGAAGCTATCTGTAGTTATTTTTCAATTGTATTTTAGTTATAAATTCAATAGCAATCGCTTTTGATTCGCACTCTTTCTGATTTTCACTTAGGTAATATGTATTACATATTAGGCACTCAAGGTAAGTAAGTAAGTAATACTTTATTGTACACCAAGAATAGAAAAAATATACAATAAGAATAAAAAATACATTAAAATGTACGATGGGCGGTCTTATCGCTAAAAGCGATTTCTTCCAGACAACCGATGGATGGAGAGAATATAAAGATACGTTAGCAGACGGGGTGTACATGACTAAATACAATAACAAATTATAACAGGTTCATAATATTAGGTCCTTACATATGAAATTGCCGATTTTCAATACTGGCAACTTTAAAATCAAATATCTTGCGTTTCATTAGGAATTCCAAATTCAAATTTATTTCGATATAAAGCCAGAAAAATATTGTTTTAAAATTCGTATTTCATTTGTTTTAACATCATTTGTTTGAGTTTCAACATTGCTATAACAACAACTTCAAATTCAAATTCAAATTCAAATTCAATTCAAATTCAAAATATCTTTATTATCATAGGATATTTATAATATCTCTTAATAATAGTCACTTTGTTTTGTTTTGCACAAATGTTGACGTCAAATCGTTACTTACAGCTAAGTTTACGCCGCTTCCTAGGCGCAAGTGCAGAAGAAGCGGCAACAAACTGCACTGCACGTTTTCTCCAAAGACGTCAACTAACAAACTAAAAACTTAAAATTAGTTATATAGATGGACAGAGATTACATTGTTTATTATGTCATAATTAAATTGAATTATAAGAATTACGAAATTTAAAATAATGTCAATTTGTAAATTTAGTATGTACCAATGTACCTAAATTATGACATGTCTAAGTATACAAACCTTTAAGAGGGACCCGCGCCAAGCTCAAGCCAGACCTTTTTGTCTTTAAGATAGTCATCGGTCCTATAATAAGCCTTCTCACAAAGTACTTTCTTTACATAAGCTTTGAATTTTCTGTCTGGCATATCAAGGACCGATTCTGACAATTTATTATAAAAAAGTATACACTTCCCCATAAAAGACTTACTGACTGTATTCAGCCTGTAATACGGGCTAACTAAGTCATTCTTATTACGTAAATTTCTATCTGTAAAATCACTTACTTTATTGAACAAGGAAATATTTTTCCTTACATACATTATATTTTCAAATATGAATTGTGATGCAAAAGTAAGTATACCTATTTCCTTGAATAATTCCCTCAGTGAGTCTCTTGATCCTAAACCGTAAATAGCACGAATTGCTCTTTTTTGTAAAAGAAAAATAGTCTGAATGTCGGCTGCACTCCCCCATAGAAGTATCCCGTAAGACATTAGACTGTGAAAGTAACTAAAGTACACTTGTCTAGCAGTTGCTACATCTGTCAATTGTCTTATTCTCCTAACAGCGTAAGCCGCAGAGCTAAGCCTATTAGAAAGTTTAGTTATATGAGCGCCCCATTGAAGTTTCGAATCAATTGTGATTCCTAAAAAGGTAGTACTTTCAACCAGATCGAGTTTCTGACCATTAATTAGTATGTCAACGCAGGCTTGATTCACATTAGGAAGAGAGAATCGAATGCATTGGGTCTTGTTCGCATTTAACATTAGGTTATTGGCCGAAAACCAATCAGAAATTAAAGATAAGGTGCTGTTCACCGCGCTAGCATCACTGTTATGTCGATCTATTTTAAATATTAGCGAGGTATCATCAGCAAACAGCACCATGTCAGCCTCTTTCTCAACCATGTAAGGCAAGTCATTGACATAAACTAAGAAAAGGAACGGTCCTAGAATTGAACCTTGGGGAACGCCCATTTTCACATTAGACCCGTGTGATTTTACGCCGTTTATATCAACAGTTTGAAGCCTATCTGTTAAGTAAGATTCTATTAATTTAATTGACTTATCATCAAAACCGTATTGACGAAATTTGAGCAAAAGTGTTGGATGATCAACGCAATCAAATGCTTTAGAAAGATCGCAAAATGATCCAATTGCATCATTTCTGTTTTCCCACGCGTCGTAGATATTAGTAATAAGTGCTACTCCTGCATCGGTGGTCGATTTTCCAGCAGTAAAGCCGTATTGTTGGCTATGGAAAAGATTATTGGTCTTAAAGTGAAGTAGCATTTGATTGAGCATTATCTTTTCGAACACCTTACTCAAAACTGGCAGAATAGAGATAGGTCTGTAGTTGCCAGGGTCTGTTTTTTCTCCTTTTTTGAATAAGGGGATTAGTTTACTACATTTCATTAAGTTAGGAAATATGCCTTCATCAATACATTCGTTAAATATGAAAGCTAAATCGGCAGCAATTATGTGTATAATATGACTTACTACGGCTACTGACATGCCCCAGTGATCTTCTGATTTTTTTAAATTTAACTGTTTAAAAGCATCTATTATATCGCTAGGGCTAACATGCTTAAAATTAAATTTAGAATCACAAGGGCTAACATTACTCTTAAGCAAAGCCTCAGCACGCTGGGCGCTAGAACTCACATTAGAAGTGAGTTCCAAAGGAATGTTAGTAAAATAATCATCAAATATATTTACTATTTCTTCAGTTTTTGAAGTATTTTTACCACTACATTTGATTCGGCAAATATTTTCTTTGGTTTTATTTTTACCTGTTTCCTTATTTATGACACTCCATGTTTCTTTAATTTTATTAGGAGCATTATTTATTTTTTTGCTAATACTATTCGACTTGGCTCGTCTACAAACTTTTTTAAATATTTTAGAATAATTTCTAACATATTCTATAAAAGAAGGATTAAAGTTATATTGTTTTTGGGCATATAGATCATATAACCTGTTTCTACTTATGTAGATGCCGGTAGTAGCCCATTCACTAAACTGTGATTTACTATGAACTACTACTCTTTTTTGTTTCAATGTTTTAGAATACTCAGAGGAAACAGTACTAAATAGTTTATTATAATGGTCGTCAGGATTATTTCCTGTATATACCACTGATAATAATTTGTTATCTAAATTATTTTTAAGTTTTTTTATGTTTTTAGAAGTAATCGGTCTACACAAGATCTTATCTTTTCTCAAATTACTGGTGGACTCTTTGACAAAAGCTACATATACACCAGAATGATCTGAAGGCAATTTGTTGATAACAGATTTATCACAATATTGAATATTACTAAAAAAATTATCAAGACATGTGCCAGATGTAGCTGTAATTCTGGTTGGCTCAAAAAATAAGTTTTCTAATCCATAACACTTAAAAAGATTTAGGAATTGTGTGCTCTTTGGATTATGTACTAAAATATCAACATTAAAATCACCGCAAATAATTAAATTCTTTTTACTAGTTGAACAGGACTTAAGAACCTGGTCCATTGCTTTTAAAAAACTTTTGAAATTACTATCTGGTGGACTGTATACACAAACAATTATATGATGATCAAGCTCGGCACAGGCCACCTCACAACAGCGCTCAACAGAATGTCTGACAATATCCTTCCGCTCTTTGCTACGGAAAGAATCTTTTATAAAAATTATAGAACCCCCTCGTTGAGCAGACTTTCTGTTAAAGCAGCTAACAATATTATAGTTGTTTAGGCTGAACATCATCTGACTCTCATGCAGCCAATGTTCAGTCAAACATAAAATGTCCACATCCATTTCTTTTAAAACTAATTCTACTAATAATTCTTTGCCGGAAAGACCTTCTAAATTTTGATGAAGTATTCTTAATTCATGAGGCCTTCCCGTTGTCTGAATGGTCAGTTTAAATCTGTCGTCAAGTCTACAGAATTACCGTTACATAAACTTGGTAAGTCTGTAGGTGTCTTAAAACTAGAATCTTGTTTACAATGTAAACTCGTCCAAAAATTAATATTATTTGCTATCAATGTAGCAATCTTATGTCTAGAATATTTTGAAAGATAAATATTATCTTTTGTCACATGACATTCACTTATAAAATTGTTAGTGTCAAAAAACACTAATTTATCACTATAACGACATGTCATATTATGTATCAAAGTATTGAGATAGTGAATGATTTTGTTAGTTTTTGGAGACTGGCAATGTAGATATGGGAACGCACATAATATTATTTTGCTTACTTCTAGTTCAGATAAATAATCCATACAGCTGATTATTTCTTTCTTTCCTACTTTGTTACTATTGCCTATTAATAATACAACAGTAGATTTACAATTCAGTTTGGTTGATTTCATTTTATCTAAAATTTGAGTATAGGTTGCATCCGGGAAGCAGTAATTTATACAAGTTTTATCTAGAATTTTGTTTAACATGCAACCCATATTGCGACCTATACTGTCAGAAAATACTATTGTATTACATGGAGGGTCAATAAAGTCAACACAATCAGACACATTACTACACAAACTACCGTCACAAGGAGAGAGCTCTGGTGTGGAGACACTGATGGTGGGCTGGGTGAATTGCCCGCAGGTACATTGCTTAGTTAATAAATCAAGAGTTTCTTGATTGTACCTGCTGTTGTTAATCAATTTCTCCACAGTCAGCATGTGTTCGGTATTTTGTTTTTGTTGGAGGTCATACTTAGAGAATAATTTGGAATAGTCCTCCTGCAACTTAATAATATGAGATTCAAGTCTAATCCTGTTGTCCTCATATGACTCCTGACTTTCCGCCAATTGTTTATTACATAACTCTAACTCTGACTGCAATTTACAATTTAATGAACTGGATTTTAATAAACATGATTTCCTGAGATTAATTTTTAATTTATTATTAGTTTTCTTAATTTTTTTGGATAGTTTTACATATTTTTTAACTTGGTTATGACTAATCATTGATTTTGAGATATCTAAATCAATACTACTCGATGATGTCTCACTAGTGAGATCAATAACTGGAGAATTAGTTGAGGGAGACATAGCGACACTATCAATGAGCTGGTCATATAGGCTGGACACCTCTGCTGACTGACGCATCTGGGCATCTTGCTCATAGCTATTAATTTGTCTGTATGCCTCGCCCAACTCCTTTTCTAATTCAGTGGTACGTCTGAGGGTCTGCTCATACGTATCACCACATTGGCGGAAAGAATCTATTTCTAACTTTGATCGGTTCAGCTGCTCACTCAAATCATCACATAACTGAAGACTCTCAGAGAGTTTTTGTTCAAGTCTAATGTTGTTATTTCGCATCAATACATATTCGCGTTCATTATCTTCCCTTTCCAGTAATAATTTCTCGTTGTCTTCTTTTTCTGCCTTGAGCTCGAGTAAGACTTGCTTCAGCTGGATTTCCAGTTGTCGGGCAGTCTCAGCACGGGTTGAGGAGGACATATTTTACAAAAAGGGACAGATGTAATGTCTAGGGAAGATAATAAAGGCTAGAATTGCACGATAAAGCTAGCAAAACCGATCACCTAACTAAAAAATAACAATAACATAACCTAATCTACTTTGTCAATTTACATCAAAATTAGATGTGTTTATGTACGATAATTTTCGAAAATATGAAAAATTGTGCACAAAGGACGCTGTGTTTTAGTGAAATATATAAACGGGATTAAATATTGTACCGTTCTTACCTTGTAAAAGTTGTAAAAAGCCGGTAACAATTTATACCCACTGAACGTCAACTTGGAACACCATTATTTCACAAAATACACTAAATTTACACAAACAAATTATGAATTATGTAAGCACCTATCTTATTTTACGATTAAATAATATTATTTAATGAATTAAACTATAAAAATATTTAAATTTACAATATTAAATACGGAGCAATAAAATTGACATATAAGCTCCTGGGTTGCCAGCCGCCAAAAAAAGAAAAAACTATGGACAAATTGGAAATTCGCGGTATTTACAAATACGAGTTCCACCGTGGCACCAGTGCTGCAGAAACGACTCGAAGAATTAACGACGTGTATGGACCAGGCACCGCTAACGAACGAACGGTGCGTTTTTGGTTTCAACGTTTCCGTACTGGAAATTTCGATTTACACAATGAGCCTCGTGGACGACCTGATACTCAAGTGAATAACGAAGAATTGAAGGCGATAGTGGAAGCGGATCCATCTCAAACCACTTCTGAATTAGCAGCAGCCTTCGGCGTAAGTGACAAAACGATACTTATCCACTTGCGCCAAATCGGAAAAATTAAAAAACTCAAAAAGTGGGTACCGCACGAATTGACTGAAGCAAACCAACAAACACGCGTTGCTTGCTGCGTTTCTTTGCTTAATCGCCACAATAATGAGGGGATTTTGAACCGTATCGTGACTTGTGATGAGAAATGGATCCTGTTCGACAATCGGAAGCGATCATCACAATGGCTTGACCCTGGAGAACCGGCAAAACCTTGCCCTAAGCGAAAACTGACCAAAAAGAAGATTCTGGTTAGTGTTTGGTGGACCAGTGCTGGTGTTATCCACTACAGCTTCTTGAGATCAGGCCAGACGATTACTGCAGACTTGTATTGCCAACAATTACAAACAATGATGGAAAAGCTCGCCATTAAACAACCGAGACTGATGAATTGATCTAGCCCACTGCTCCTTCAGGATAACGCTAGACCACACACTGCACATCAAACGATCGCCAAGTTAGAGGAGCTGCGACTGGAACCTCTGCGTCACCCACCATACTCTCCAGATCTTGCCCCAACCGATTACCACTTTTTTCAAAATTTGGATAACTTTTTACAAGGAAAAAATTTCAAATCTGATGAGGCAGTCAAAACCGCCTTCAAACAGTTCATAGACTCTCGCTCCCAGGATTTTTTTTCCAAAGGTATCAATGATCTGCCTATAAAATGGCGGAAGTGTATCGATAACAACGGCGCATACTTCGATTGATTAAATAATAATTTCATTAAAAAAAACTTGTTTCACTTTTTTGATACTGAACGGCAATTTCATATGTAAGGACCTAATACCTAATACTTCTTACCTCTCCTTAATTTGGTTCTAAAAAAATTAAAACAAAAAAATATGTATGTCTGTTCATATTAAAATAAGTACAATATACGTAACGTAATTATACAAAGGTGTCAACTACGAATCACTACAGCAATTAATCCCACGGTACTATTCTACGTCGCCACTTGACGATATCATGTTTATAAACACACGGCACGCGAGCGCTCTTTGATCCCCAGTCTCCCCTTCTATGTAGACCTACATCAATGTGTTATCCTTTTTTATTCGTGTTAGTAGCAATTAATCTTGTACAAGGTTATCTGATATATTTATTACTACTACTACATTTAAGAGCCAAGCTCTTGTCGGTGTCTTTGTATGGAAAGATGGAGTATTACCAGCCATGCCTTCTCCATTTCACACACCAGTTAACTTAAGAATCCCCTTACCCTAGACTTTCCCATACAAACATAGTCTAAGTTTTATGTATTTTGAAACGACGAGTCAGATTTGGGTAAAAAATTTTAACTTTGAAGAAATTGCATATATCTAGCTAGGGTTATAATTGGTTTTCACAGTCAAAATATGAACTTGAAAGAAAATATAAGGGTGTAAAAGTTTTCCATACTGATGGAACGGATTCCAAAAATGATAAAATACACTACCTACCTATATTCTCTTTCAAGTTCATATTTGGACTGTGAAAACCAATTATAACCCTACCTAGATATATGCAATTTCTTCAAAACAAATTTTTACCAAAATCTGACATGTCGTTTCAAAATAAAACGTAGACTACGTTTGTATGGGAAACTCTGATTCTGTCTAGGGTAAGGGGACTCTTAATCGTCACTAGTGTGCAGGTTTTCTCACAATGTAGTTTGTAAATGTACTTGTGTACTTGAATAAATAAAATAAGATAAATAAATAAAATAAATGTTTTCCATCACCGGATTTTTTTAATCCGTAGATATATGTGACGTTCCACGGGTAAAGGTACCTTATGGACGGTGGCGCTTAGGACGTTTAGAAAAACAATTCGTACAATTAACTTAGCTTGAATAAACACAATGTCGTAAGTGCCAGCGTCCATAAGGTACCTTTACCCGTGGAACGTCACATATATATTTAATCCCCGGAAACATAGAAATTGTTTAATTGTTCATATTTAAGAAATTCTTTTATATGCAGTTGGTGATTTGTATGAATTACAATTGCGATTGCAAGTATTGCAACATCTGCAACACAACCATCTGACAATCAATACTAATTTTAGTCTGTGGGTTGCTCTTTTATTAATAAGCGGCACAAGGCGACAAAAGCGGCGGTCACATAAATATAATTAATTAAGCAGTCATAATAAAGCGCATTAAGAAATCATCTTTAGCACAAAGCTGAATAGCCAAATGTTTCTTTTCAAGTAGCTGTCCCCGCGGCACTAGTGATGTGCCGCGTCAGCCGCGTGTGTAATCGAGGTGATTAATCGACTAATCAACTTTGGTAAAAAATGATTCTTTTGTCTTCGGGTTTGTATATTAAGGCGGCTTTTTAAACTTGACATACTTTTTGCATCTTTTAATTATTACATTGGAAAAGAAAAAGTCTTGGATTTTAATAGTCACAAAGAATATCTATCATTGTTTGCTGACGGATATTAGGTATATTATCTAGCTCATTGGAACCTACCATAGGAGACAACACATCATCAACATGTCTGAAAAGCAATAAATATTCAATGGGTACCTCAAAATACGATTGAATATTTAAATCTGATCATATTGATTATGCTCGATAAAATGGCATGTCAGTAATCATTTTGACAGATGTCAAGATAAACCAATCTGCAAAAATATGCATAACCTGCTTATTTATTTAAGTAGTTCCCATTCGACTTTTATTTTGCCGGCAAACCGCGATGCCGTGATCAGGCGAGCGTTTATAACTTATAAATATAATTGCAAGCTTTCCCGCCATTGCTGTTTCATTTTAAAGATGGCGGCTAGTCGGGGTGCGATTTCACGTCATTAAGACTAGTTAACGCGCGACCTGCCTGCTATCCTCTAATTATGAGCTACCGGTGCCTCCCAACACGATGGAAATAATATTGGATATTATAAACTGGAATCGCAATGTATCAATGCGGGTTGCGAGTGGCAAATGATTGCTTTCTATCGCAGAATGAGGGGTTCTTATTTTAGAAAATTAGATATTATGAGCCTTCGAAGTATTATGTATACCAATATTATATAGATAAATTTAAAAAAATGACTTAATTAAACACCATGATTTATTTTTCCTTTTTAAGATCTTGTTTAAGATTACCTATAACACAGGTTAGACAGGTATGGCAATGGTAGTTAAGATTATTTTAATAATGTGTACCAGGATAACACACATTACATACTTTTAATGAAATATCATTGTTAATGGTGAACCATAATAAAATAAAATTGAATTGAATATGAAAAAAATAAAATTTTGTTTTAAAGTCGGAGTGGTCGCGTGCAGCGGCGCAACGTCCTCGACCGCATGTGTCTCAGTCAGACTGTCCAGATCCGTAATTATTGTAATCGAATCAACCGTCATTAAACGGTAGCCATTTCTCTAAACGCTGACTTAGAAAAACCTTAGAGATGAATTTTGTGTCGATAAAAAATGCCTAGGTGACGTTATTCTTTTACTAGGTTGAGATGGGTGATGATTTTTAAGCATTTTGTTCTTTATTCATTTTTAAATAAATATTTACGATAAAAATTAATTGAATTACCTTCGTAAATTTATAAGCACGTTCACTCAAAAATCAAAGCAAATATAATTAATAGTCATCTACAACAATATTAGATCGTATGATTTGATCAGTAAACATAAACGAGACGCCGCAAATAAAAAGGCTCGGCGTATGATGGAATAATGAAGGAAAACCAATAATAGACTATTAGTATTTTCCTACGTTTACATAAGAAATACATAGGTACTTATTCTGTTCGATTCTAATTCCACGTAGAGCCGTCAATGTTTGCTATTCAATCGATAAAAACCGATAATATATCGATACAATATACAGAATCGTGTCAATAGTACATTTACGTACCTAAAACGCAAGGTGTAACTCAAACATCGTCGTTTATGGTCGATGGAATTTCATAGCATTGCAAACATCATTAAAAGTCATAGTTATGTTTTGATTCGCGTTTGTGTGAATCGATTGGAAGGTATCATTAAGTCGGCGATACACATCATTATTCTGAGAATCGAGATCGTTTACCTAGAACTCGCTAACCAGAGTCGGAGTAGCGTGAGAATTCGTGCAATATCTAGTCCGTTGATTGACAGTTGATTGCTTTTCGAGAAAACTTGTAATTGACACGATTGATCTAATTACGTCGATTGTTTAGAATTTCTGTAAAAAAATTTTGCACTTTTAATATTTTGATGTTTTCTACAAGTAGGTAACATCGATAAGTTAGATTATCTAATAAGAATGTCTGATAGAAAATAAGTTCTCTCTCAGAAAGTAAATAAACGGGCAAGTGCGAGTCGGACTCGTACATGAAGGGTTCCGTACCACCGTACAATGTTTTAAAACGCTGAAGAAACACGTTTCTTGACGACCCCCTTTAATTTTTAACTTTATCTTATTTTAAGTATTTGTTGTTATAGTGGTTATAGTAATACATATATCGGTGAAAATTCTAAGTATCTAGTTAATGCCATTATAAAGATCAGATTCAGTATCATACACTGAATTTACCCTTAAAATAGCTTCAGTATATTTTGTTAGACGTCATATAAAGAGATAATATAAAGATGAAGAAACACGTTTCTTGTAAGACGACCCCCCTTAAATTATTAACTTTATCTTATTTTTAGTATTTGTTGTTATAGTGGTCATAGTTATACATAATCGGTGAAAATTTCAGGTGCCTAGCTATTACGGTTCAAGAGATAGAGCCCTGTGACAGATCGAGTTAAAAACGCTGAAAAAAACATGTTTTTTGTATGACGATCCCCTTTAATTTTCAACTTTTTTATTTTTAGTATTTGTTGTTATAGCGGCCACAGTAATACATAATCGGTGAAAATTTCAGGTGCCTAGCTATTACGGTTTAAGAGATAGAGCCCTGTGATACACGGACAGACGGACAGACAGCGGAGTCTCATTAATAGGGTCCCGTTTGCACCCTTCGGGTACAGAACCCTAAAAAGATTAACATAATAAAAATTAGGAAAAAAAAATAGCATAATATTCTCATTTAAGCTCCTAAAATAAGCCACATCCACTCAATATTTTGATTGAGCACTTATTTCATGATTTTCTATATTAAAAAATTACTACAATCGAGTATCGATAGTATAACAGCGAGTAATCCGTAATCCATTCCCATGATTACCCACATCAGACTCGAGAATCATCACATCACTTTGCCCCGATTTGCCCCTGACAGGCGGCAATTTGGGACGGCTATCGCTGCTACTGTTGCCCTCAGGGGCGGTTTTGTTCACGCAATATTATTATACTAACTTGACTAGCGGAATTAGTGTCATATTCGATAGAGCTTTTGAATGTGATTATGATTTCAACTCGAAATTCAAATGTATATTCAGTAACAACGCATTCGCAGGCACTTTTACTCTCAATAAGTTTTGTATACATTACGTGTAATGTTTATTTATATTTGAATTATTAACTATTTAAAGAAAAGCTACCGATACTAGCGTTTCGAAACGACCACTGCTGAGAAGAAACGCCGAAAGAAACTCATTTACACAGTATTGGTCGCCTACTCGCCAGAAGGGCTTTGTCATTATGTCTGTCAATTTACAAATACTAATAATAATCATACGTTGTTGACACATTATAACATGTAAAGCTTGCGAACGAGCAAACAAACATAAATAACGTAATAAGGATTACAAAGTAGTCAAAAAGCGAAGCCGAGCTGACCAGTCCCTCCTGGCAGCACTGTTCACGAGTTGACGCATGGATCCGCTATCGTTAACCTCAACCATACTCGTATAAGGAGGAATCCAGCGACCCGACCCACGACGCCACCACCAGATTGGACATGTTCCCTCTCCTATCTCTTTTCAGAGCACTATACTAAACTATCCGCCCGGCCTTCACTGCAGTCGGTGACAGTAGTAACCGAATGATTCTCTGAAAAACTATGTTTAAATCAAAGTTGACTAGAGCACCACCTCTACATATAGTATGTCAAAAATATTACACTTACTATGGGGGCTGAGGTAAGTAATAGAGAATGATTTTATACACGCGGATTCTGCCACGTAGCTATAGACCGTAGCATGCTCACAAGAAGGTTTTACTGTAAAAACCATACCCATGGCAAGGCGCGTAAAACTATAAAATAAACCTTTTCACCCGACTGCGGCAAAGCCCAAAAGGAGGGTTATGTGTTTGACCTGATGTCCGACCGATGTTCCCTCGTGTGACTAAACGGCTTAATCGATTTATGTTAGTTTTAACCAAAGTACGACGTTAAGTCAGTATAACATTTATAATGTAAGGTAAGAAGTACCCGTAACCGAAGGGCATGTGTGAAGAGGTTGATGAGTGTAGGTAAAGCGAAAGAGGTCTGTCAGGATCGTAGCCGATCGAAGTCCATAGTCTCTGCCTACCCCTGTGGAAACAGGCGTGATAGTATGTACGTATGTATGTAACATTTATAATATAATATGTACGTACAATCGTACATTGAGAAATGATGAACTGAAAAGCCTGAAAACATAAGTATGTACATTGCAGATCGAGATTTAAGAAACAAACACATAATTTCACCAAAAATGTGTGTCAAAAATTACCACATTCCAAAATTTTGGAAAATCGCGAATTAGTGAGTCTAATTAGAATTTTCGATGACCATCATCTGAGTACTATGATTACTTCGGATCCGACGTTCCCCCAGGCGGTCGTGACGACACGCGAATCAAACCCACTGCCTGCTCCTGCTCGACTCTAGCCACTGATTCCGTCATTATAATATGCTTTTTGTATGGAATCTTAATGACTGGGAATCAGGATAGTTTAGGTTACACGCGAAATTTATTTTTTGGAATTCTATTATTAGGTTTGATAGTAGAAGAAATTTTAAGCATAACATCTGTATACTTAGTTTACTTAGAAAATACTGTTATGTCATTGCTATTTCACAGTTGTTTAAAAGGTGTCTTAGATTCCATGGTGCTAATAAACTACAAAAAAAAACCAAAATTTTTTTTCAATTGTTAAGTGCCATAAAATGCATTTAAATTTAACATTTCCAAATTTCGCGCGTAATTTGCCGAAAACTTTGGAGCAGTAGACACCATATTGCTCTGTGGTCATGATGTCAATTATGCATGTAAACAAATGAAACAAATGCGCTGATCTATGTATTTTGACAGTTGATACTTTTTAGTTTACTCGGGCGTAATAGCATGGCGGCTACTATTTGATGTTTAAAAATAAATTATAAAAAAACTTTGAATTTAAATTTAAAATTTATTTTGTTAGGTATTTTATGAACTAAAACCAATAACAGGCCTGTGTCACTCCCCGTTTAGGTGTCGAAAATGTACCTACATTATTACTATGCGCGCAGACGGCCCCTCCGGGTGGTAAATTCAGTTATACGAATCGTATGTCTAGAGTAATAAGAATGAAATTGGCTTGCAATGGATGTCTAGGTATCTTTACGAATAGGTGCTGAGTTCTGACGTGAGCTAAATTAAACCATATCGCTAGCCACATTGAGTAGATATTTCTTTGAATTTCTTTGCGGAGTGAGACTTCTGTACGTTAGTATTATTTATTCTGTGCTTATACTTCCGACTGTGTTTATCTTAAGCTATTTCAAGAATATATTTTTATTTTTTTTCTTATATAGACTAAACTGTATTGATTTATTAATTTCAAATGATATACTTAATTAAAATTTCGTACCTAACCATCTTTGGTTCCTCCCAAACGTGGTTCTATCCAAAATAATTTACGATAACCAGTAGCCGACAGTGAGTCGTTATTACCACCTTGATTTATATCTGTTAGGGAACACATCTTATAACGACTGTGTATAAAAAAGAAAATTGCTCTAAATTAGAGACTATTATAACATTGTTAGTTGTTACTAACACGTCATCATTCGGCTATTAATTTATTAGTTTTGTTTTTTCTTTTTAAAACCAGACCCAAATATGGCTGGCTCTCGATGACACAGTTCTCCTTTGTCTATCAACGCATTGAATTAGATGCGACGTATTTACTTTTTGTATTATAGTAACTTCTTTGTCTAAATAGATACTTATTCCAAATCTTTTTGTAGACACCCAAACAAAGCTTCATAAATTATTTTCGATCGTATCGAGACAAGGAGCGTGCCTCCACTCCCGCCTTTAATAAATTTAAATATAGAACGGCGAAGGGATGGGACATGTGTGTCGTAACGCATTTGGCGAAATGTGATTACAGTCGGTAATTAACGAGCTGCTATTTATGGCGGCCATAGACAATTTAAATTTCTCTCATATTCTAAAAACAGAACGAGCGTTTCGGAATCACATTCTTTTGTAATAATTATCATTGTATTCGTGAAAGTGTTTTACCGTTGGCCAACCGTGTCATGTCCGTTTTGTCCAGTCTCTTGAAATAAAGCACGCTTTCAATTGCAGACTAATTATTCCAACACGAGAAACTCATTCGGAGTCGTCCGTTTTTCGTGTAAAGAGAGATTAGTCGACTTTAACGACACTCCTGAGTCAAAGAAGCATTGTGGCGACCGATAATGATGATACGTTAAGAAAAGTATTTCATTCTGCCCATAATGGGTATGTTGAAAAGGAGTTTTTTTATAAAATTTCATTTGGATTCAGAACTCGTCGCGTCGCTGTGTCACACTCTCTGCTTATGAATAAATTACGGTTGTACATTAATTTATTGATTGTTATTCAAATTGGGTTTCTCAATCGAGGTTGGAGGTGATGCAGCGTCTCGCTTTTTTGTGCTCTCCGGTGTTTTGAGCTTATTGAAGTCGTTTTCTACGACGGAAAATTGTTTTTCAATATAACGTGAATAGACATTTAAGTATATTCCATTATTACGGGCAATTTACTCCAACTGCGTCATGTTGTATTGATTTGACGTATCGAATGTTATGTATTGTTAACATATAGGTACTTACGTACTTATTCTTTGTTGACAGCCATTATATAAATGATTCTGAATTTAAAATTCGAAGTGGTTTACATTAAACGCAATAGCGTTATAAAACACAAAATTTAATTTATGTTTCAGATTTCAGATGCGTAGGTAGAGAGACGAGATATTCGTAACTTTTAAAATTTGATTCAAGTAATATATAGATATTATTAATATTTTTACCCATGACTGAAGACAAGGGGGCTGGCAGCGTTTTCTCTCAGCAGATTAGCATTGCTATTCAGCGAGGGAAAGCAGCCTGCATTCTGGGTAGGTACCATGCCTTATGGGCAAGATTTATTTAGTTTAATTTTGTAGTTAAGTTTTTATTTAAAGTAAATATCACTTTATCCAATGATATAGTAAAAATGCATAATATATCAAAGGCAGCTAGCAGTATTCTTCTCACAGAACAATAGTAATGTTTACTCTGTAGTTTACATATATGTATAATAAAAGGGATCCTAATCGTAAGAGGTCGTAGCACTCGTAGCACTACTTCAATAGATTTCGTAGGCGTGTCGTAGCTCGTAGCACATATCCATCAAAACTTACATCTCCTAAAACTTTGTTCTATTAACCATTAAGAAAACTAAAATTAATATTCTTTTATTTTGAAAAAAAGAAATCATGCATGCTTCATCAAGATCAATGTAATAAGCTCAAACTCGATCGGGTTGCGTCGTTTTATTAAAGGGGTCTTATAGCCAACTTCCGGCTCCCTCATCAGATCAGCTTCATTGTCATCTGATTTACATTAGCATACAAAATTTTATCTCAATCAGAAACTGGGAAGTGGCTCAAAAACTTGCAAGATTTAATAAGCCAGAAAACAACAAACATACCTTAAGGCCGTACCTGAATTTTCCGGGGTCCAGTGCTGCCCCCATTTAAAATAAATCATTTTAAAGAAAACAGAGACATCATTTAAAATTTTGCTACTACCAAGTGCTAGATAACCCTTTAAAGTATTTTATGAACTACTGTTTACAGTTTATAATGAGAACGTTAAGTTTTACTACGCACATTTGCGAAAAACGGCCACTTTTGGCAAATGTGCGTAGTAAAGCTTAACGTTTTCATTATAAACTGTAAACAGTAGGTAATAAAATACTTTGAAGAGTTATCTAGCACTTGATAGAAGCAAAATTTAAATAATGTCTCCGTTTTCTTTGAAAAGATTTATTTAAAATGGGGGCAGCACTGGACCCCGGAAAATTTAGGTACGGCCTTAATAAAAGCTTGTAAAAACTTATTGGCTCGAGACGTTATGACTCTACTTCAAAAATGTAGAACCATAGAATATATTATCATCAGTCTCTACTGCAGAAGCACGACCATCTCTGTACTACCAGAGCTGTATGTATAGCCAGAGCAGACAGAGGATTTGGTCTACACTCTCCACGCTGGCCAAACTTGTTGGAGAGGTCTCATAGATATTTTTATGCTTTCTTTAGCTTGTGTTTCCTAAGTCGCCTTCTACGGCATCCACGGAAAGACTTGAAGACAGAATATATATTGTTAGTTAATATATCTTATCTGTGCATAAAAAGGGAGCTTGCTATTTAAATTTTTTTTTTAAATCGGTTCGTTAATATGGCAACAAATTAAACCAATTCAAAATTATTAGGAAGCATAATTACAAAAATATTAATGTTAAAATAAGCTTTTGCGAATTTTGATCGCCACTATCAACAAAAAAAATATATATATATTAATAATACTCGTAAATGACATAATAAGCCCGCCATGTTTTTGTTTGCATCTGATTGGTCCGCACTCCGCTCGCCCACAAATTATTATTCTTAATGTTATAGTATTTCTAAGAACATGTGCTGTTTGTAATGACAAAGGCACTTTTTATTTGATCGTTCGTTTCTGTTAATTGTTCCGGCGACGTGATTTTAATATAGGTATGCGCGTTGGTCGCTCTTTTATCGTATGCTAATAGGCGATGGCAGGACGATGCGGGCGGGGTGAGAATGGGGCATAAAACAGTCATTTCGCCTCGCTCTGCCTTTCTTTTTATTGGATTCAATCGGAATGTGTGGATTTTTATGAATATGTGGTATGAGTTATTGTTATTGGTTTGATGAATTTAGAAAGCAAATAATGAATCATTAAAAAAAAAAAATTTAACGTAACGTAACGTTAAGGGTTAATTCAGTCCTTATAGCTGATCAACTTTTCCAAAGTAACATAATATTTCGAAATATAAAAATATTTTTGTGCTTTCCATACAAACTCGGATTAGCTGATCGGTCAACCCTGTATAGTGACAATTCACACTACTTGATATAGCCCAAAAGTAAGTTTTAAACTTGTGTTATGGAATACTAACTCAACGATACTATATTTTATGATAAAGATACATATAACATCATATAAAATATATACACACAAATCGTTTTTAATAATAATACTTTACCTAAACTAAATAAGTAAGAGTAATGGAAAAACTCATAAGCTGATTCTAAAAATATACAAACAAATATTTTGTCCTGTTGAAATACCACTGTACTAAAATATTCATGATATTAACAAGTGGGCGTCGTCTTATTTTAAGTCTAAAACTCTTAATATTTTTTATCAACCCCTTTTAAAAAGAATATAAATAAGTATTATTAATTCGAATTAAACCAAGCCCATTGTCGTTATTTTCTGGGTTCCCATTGTGGTGTATTCGGTAGCTGTCTATCTGTCGAGTCAAGCGCCTCTTTGGTGCTGGCGTTCCACCAAATATCGCCTACCATAGCTATAGGTATTTCTCTCTCTCGAAATAAACATCACTTGTGTTTACACCTTAAGCCGTGTGGTTCCCGGCAGAGAGGGCTGAATGGACCACTTCGAGTCCTTTCGTGGATGTCGTAGAAGGCGACCCAAGAGACACAAGCTAAATAAAGCTTTTAAACATCAATTCAACAACTTTCACGAAACTAAAAAAAATAATTTGAATTTTCATACAAAGTGATCAGCTGATCGAGTCAATTTGTATGAAAATCCGAATTTTTTTTTGGATTTCATGAAATTTGTTTAACAAAAGTTGTTCAGTTATATGGGCTGAGGTACCATCTGAGGGGTTTTGCGTTCTTTCATTAACACGATGTATAAACATTACTTTTATATCTCAATATCTTTCCTCATCACAGTGTGCCCAAGCCGACGATGACTGGCACATCTCCTAGCATTAGACTTGCTGATACTAACACCGGTGGTCCCTCAGGACCTCTTGCGACCTCTTCTATTTGTTAATAAGCACCCACTCCGAGCCACAGCGTTTCTCATTATGGTAATCATATCGCGTTTTTTCACATTTACACGTGCCTTGTTGATAGTATTTTTTAATGTAAGTTTTTTATGCATATTTATGTGTGTTTTTTTTTAATGGTAGGTATACTTAAGTTATAAGTGTTGTTTACTCGTTTGATTATTATATGTGAATATGCAATTTTTTTACAGACTTCAAAAAGTTGGAGTGTGTCAAATTGAATGTACTACCTATACAGAGTTTAACAAATTATACTGAAACTATTATGAAGGTGGATTCAGTCCATAATACTGAATAACTTTCCCCAAGGAATATATATCGAAATATGAAAAAAAATTTTTGATCTCCCATACAAGTTGAGCGGTCAATTGATCCGAGTTTGTATGGAAAGCAAAAAAATATGTTTTTATATTTTTCAGTATCATGGACTGAATTCACCCTTAAAATAGTTTCAGTTAGACGTTATATGTTTATGTGTTTTATGTATGTTCCTCTATAACTTCTCCATTTCTTAACCGATTTAGAAAATTCTTTTTTTTATTTGAAAGGGTTTACACGCAAGTTGGTCCTATTGTGACCAAATAAAGATTTGATGATGTAATAAATAAATATATATATAAGGACAAATCACACTGATTGAGCTACCCCCAAAGTAAGTTTTAAACTTGTGTTATGGGATACTGTACTCAAAGATACTATATTTTATATTAAATACATATATAGATAAACACCCAAGACCCAGGACAATTTGAAAAAGGCCATTTTCATTGTACAACCTCCGTGGTGTAATGGTTAACACGCTAGACCGCTAATCCGGAGGTTCTAGGTTCAATCCCCAGCCAGGGCAAGTTGGAAAATGGCCTTTTTCAAATTATCCTGGGTCTTGGGTGTTTATATTTATTTTTTATAAAATATAGTATCGTTGAGTTAGTATCCCATAACACAAGTTTTAAAAACTTACTTTGGGGCTAGCTTAATCAGTGTGATTTGTCCTTATAAATTTATTTTCCAACTTGCCCTAGCTGGGGATCGAACCCAGAACCTTGGGTTGGTGGACTAGAGAAATTGAGGAAACTCCTCAAATATTCTAGGCACACAAATAGTGATTTTGAAGTTTTTGTCAGTAAATCAAGCATTCAGAAAGTGTTAATTGGTGAAGAGGAACTGCTGAAGCAGATATTGAAGACTTGAGCGACCTGCTGATCCGAGTTTGTATGGGAAGCAAAAAAATATTGGGGGATACGTTGGGGAAAGTTGTTCAGAACAGAATCACGGACTGAATTCACCCTTAAAATAATTTCAGTAGGTATATTTTGTTAAATTATATTGACATTAAAGAGGTAGTTTAATCCTGTTAATTATTTATTTATTTACCAATTTATGTACACGGACAATATATACAGAGAATACATAAACAAAAAGTTGTACAAAGGCACTACTTATCTCAAAAGAGATCTCTTCCAGTAGGCCCGTGAGAGGAGATGTTCATATATGAAAGGCATACAGGCGTGTTCGTTAAATAAAGGAAGAAGAAATTAACATACTATGCAACTACAGATAAACATACATATACATATGTTACATACATACTTATATAAATACATATGTCTATTTAGAAATGAATATACTTAATATATAAACTACAACTATAATGATTCCGATAAATAATAATCTTTTACTCGTCTTTTAAACACAGAGATCGATTTAGATTCTCGTATAGAAGGTGGTAATGAGTTCCATAGTCTGACCGCATGTACCGAGAAGGAGTAGGAAAAGGTAGTGGTGCTGTGTGAAGGGTATTTAAGGACAGTTTTTAGGTGGGATCTGCAAAGAGAATTTTGAGAATATAAAAAGGAAAAGCGCTCACGTAGATAGGAGGGGAAAGAAGAATAGGGTAGGACGTTGTAAAGGAGACAAAGAATGCAACTGTTTCTACGGAGCCGTATAGGTAACCATTTTAGTTGAACACGGTACCTGGTAACATGGTCGAACTTCCCCAATCCAAAGATGAAACGGAAGCACAGGTTTTGTAAACGCTCCAGTTTATCTAAAAGGTCTTCTGTTGCATCCAAGTAGCATGCATCCGCGTAATCCAAGATTTGTTGAATAAGGGATTGGGCCAGAGCAATCATAGTCTCGAAGGGCAAGAAGTATTGGGGGCATCTAAGGGTGTGAAAAAAAAAGTTTATTATGTTGTTCAATTCATTGAAAATTCGATACAATTTAGTAAGACACAACAATTCGGTATTTTTTAGGATTCCGTACCCAAAGGGTGCAAACGGGACCCTATTACTGAGACTCCGCTGTCTGTCCGTCTGTCACAGGGCTCTATCTCTTGAACCGTAATAGCTAGACACATAAATTTTCATTAATTATGTATTACTGTGGCCGCTATAACAACAAATACTAAAAATAAAAAAAAATTAAGGGGGTCGTCATACAAAAAACGTGTTTTTTCAGTCTTTTTCAACTAGATCTTTATAATGGAATTAACTAGAAACTTTAAATTTTCACAGATTATGTATTATTATGGTCGCTATGACAACAAATACTAAAAATAAAAAAAATTAAGGGGGTCGTCATACAAAAAACGTGTTTTTTCAGTCTTTTTCAACTAGATCTTTATAATGGAATTAACTAGAAACTTTAAATTTTTACAGATTATGTATTATTATGGCCGCTATAACAACAAATACTAAAAATAAAAAAATTTAGGGGGGTCGTCATACAAAAAACGTGGTTTTTTAGTCTTTTTCAACTAGATCTTTATAATGGAATTAACTAGAAACTTTAAATTTTTACAGATTATGTATTATTATAGCCGCTATAACATCAAATACTAAAAATAAAATAAAAAATAAAATAATTTAAGGGGGTGTCATACAAAAAACGTGTTTTTTCAGTTTTTTTAACTAGATCTTTATAATGGAATTAACTAGAAACTTTAAATTTTCACAAATTATGTATTATTATGGCCGCTATAACAACAAGTACTAAAAATAAGATAAAATTAAAAATGAAAGGGGGTCGTCATACAAAAAACGTGTTTCTTCAGCGTTTTAAAACATTGTACGGAGGTACGGAACCCTTCATGTACGAGTTCAACTCGCACTTGCCCGTTTATTTTAAATCAATCGTTAGCTACTAGTCTCCTACCCTTGGCCCTCCCATGCAGCCCTCTCAAGTCCTGAGGGCCATCAACTCCCGAACTAAGATCGCCCCCGCGTGTTTGCTCTCACAATGTCACATAATTGCCCAAGTACGTGTGGTCTACGTAATATTGGTAGTCTGTTTGGAGACTGTGTTTAGTTTCCAACATAAGATAGCTGTCGAGTAGGTTGTCGTTTCTTAAAAATAAGGTGTTCTCTTTTGCTTTCCTAGACGTAAAGATAGTGAAAGATGAAAGTGACCAACACTAGGAGTAGGTATATCAGATTTTTCGAACTGTCTAATAAAGACATTCCTATAAAATTGTGAACAAACACTTCCCCTGCTGAAAAATGCAACGTGTGTGTTTTTTTCCAAAGAGGAAAACACACACGGTGCGTTTTCAGCAGGGGAAGTGTTAACTGTATTGTATATGCATGATCATCATCGTCAGGTCTTTTTTAGTCTCCACTGCAGGAGCACGATTCTCTCTGCACTACCAGAGCCATACATAGACAGAGCAGCCAGAGGATTTGGCCTACACTCTCCACGCTGGCCAGACGGGTTGGAAAGGTCTCACTGATGTTTATAAGCTTTGTTTAGCTTGTGTTTCCTAAGTCGCTTTTTACGACATCCACGGGAAGATTTGGAGTGGTCCTATGCTACTGTGCCGGGAACCACACTGCAATATGCATTATACAGCTTCTCTTCCCGCGCAGATCGTAAAAGCCGATCGAGGTAATGGACGAAAATACAAGTCATCTTAAGGCGATGCGGCTAGCAGCCCATCACTATTTTGATTCCTTTTTCCACCTTCTCGCCCACCATCACGCTAAAAATGGCCTCAGAGTCTTGCGGCCCCGGGCTCTGTCTGCTTAGTGCCGCAAGACCCGAAATGCTCCGTCTATCCCGTTATTGCTCTAAAAATCTGACTTAAGTTTTGGCCACTAACATAGAACGAGAAGCAGAAGACTTTCAAGGAAAATAAAATGAAAAAGGTAAAAAGTACATAAACTTAATGTTAAAAAGTACATCGTTCAAAATAACGTAGTAATTAGTAGCAGAAGAATCATCAATCAAACGGCGGAGAAAAAGCACAACGACTTTTGCTTATTTAAGTACAGTCAATAGCAAAAATATGTCGCCAAATAAAAGCGTTTATTAATGTGAATACACTTTTAATTGGTGACATATTTTTGCTGCTGTCTGTACGTATTCATCTGTATGAATTTAAACTGCAACCCTACTGCTTCCATAAAAAGCTTAGCTAAATTAACAGCTAAATGATACCTACCAGTGACTATTACTGGTAGGTATCATTTAAAACTTTTAATCCATCCTCGACTTGACTAAGACTTGACTTTTCGGTGCTGCCACCTGATGCTGTAAATAAAAAAAAACTCATTTCTTTGATAATATTACGAAACGACCAACATGACATGTCAACTTTTGAAAAACGAACGGGCACAGATGATAAACTTAACCTCACGGCCTCGCTTCGCTGGCCCGATTCGGCGAAGTCTCGCTAATGTCCGTGACTCCGCCCCTTCCTGTCGCTTGCCATGCATTAGCAAGTCGCGGGTTCGATGCCTGTGCATGCCTGTCGTTAAACGTACTTTGTTGCTCTATGCACTCCATTAACTTAATATAGTTTAACTTTTATTGCTTTAATGAGTTTTGCTTGGCTGAGTGTGGACTGTTTTCTGTGCCTTTAGACAACCTTTTTCGCTGTCTATGATGAAGAATGATATTTTAACGCTGTTTCATTTTTAATTAAGGCTAATGAAATCTTTCGTTGATTTTACTTAGTTTGTTTGCCTGAATTTTAATTATTTCATTTGACGACTAATAGCTTATAGAGATGAGTAATATTCTGTTAAAGTGTTCTTTACCTGATGATGATGATCAGGTCTTTTTTGTAGGTCTCCACTGCAGAAGCACGACCCTCTCTGTACTACCAAAGCCATACTTGGCCAGAGCAGCTAGGGGATTTGGCCTACACTCTCCTCGCTGGTCAGACGGGTTGGAGAGGTCTCATTGATGTTTATAAGTTTTGTTTAGCTTTTATTTCCTAAGTCGCCTTCTACGACATCCATGGGAAGACTTGGAGTAGTCTTATTCTACTCTGTCGGGAACCACACGGCTTACTTGTTTGTAATAAATTGTGTTATGGGCGGTGCTGTAGTAAATTTACCTTTGACTATTCTTTACTTTTCACTGAATATAATGGTCCAATGATATCGAGTAAATTTTCTTCATAAAATTTAACTGCATGACGAACTATCAGATTTTCATCTTTAGACCTAAAATTTCAGTCATAGGTTTTTAATATTTCACCACTTATTAGCAGTACAACAGTTGATGGCAGACATAATAAAAATGTAAATGCAAGAGAGTTATAGAGGACGTAGGCTTGCCGGCTACCGACGTGCGCCCACGCAGTCTGACTGTTGCCTGCCACGGAGAAATTAAAACAAGACTAGATATTGCAGTGACTAAGTAAAATCTAACTAACAGATAACGACACCCTAGATCTAGTGGTGCTTCTAGAAAATCAACCATTTTTTATTTTACATCTCTTATGCAATAACATTAATATCTTCAAAAGTCTTCAAGTGACTTGTTTCATCATCATCATCATCAGGTCTTTTTTAGTCTCCACTGTAGGAGCAATACCCTCTCTGTACTACTAGAGCCATATATTAGCCAAAACAGTCAGAGTATTTAGCCTACACTCTCCACGCTGGCCAGACGGGTTGGAGAGGTCTCACTGATGTTTGTAAGCTTTGTTTAGCTTGTGTGTGCGAAGTGACAGTGTTCGCTATCACGGGTGCGAACATAGTTTTATGGTGCACGGTGTTTATAAACTGTCAAAGACTGAATGGGAAGATTTACAAAACTATATAACGTCTTACAATCATACTGAAACTATCAGTTCATGATACAAAACAACTTTCCTCAAGGAATGTATATCGAAATATGTTTTTTTTTGCTTTTCATAAAAACTCGGTTCAACTGATCGGTCAGTTTGTATGGAAAGCCAAACTTTTTTTTTCATATTTCGATATATGTTCCTTGAGGAAAATAGTTCAGTATCATGGACTGAATCCAGCCTTAAAATAATTCAGTTAATTTTTTTAGGCTCTGTATAATGTTATCGACGACAAAGGTAAAAGAAAAAGATAAATTTAGATTTAAAAATTTAAGAATAAATAAAGAAGTAGTAAATACAATATGTCAACCTTGTTTGTCAATTTATTAAGAGAGGTTGCTAAATGCTAACACACCCAATCAATATTTGGTCAATATATTCGATCTGTCATCACAAATTACATCCGGTTCCAATGTAAACGCATATCAAATCGTGTGACGTGCCTTCAAAAGCTACTAGTTTACCTGTAAAGTATACTAAGTGCTATAGTGTTGTTCTAGGGCCCACTGTTGACTTGCGACCGTGTGTGGTCCGATGCGTCACTAATGTTGAAAATAATGACATAACACGCCAAATAGTATAAGCAAAACCTAACCCTATAACAAAGTATTAAAGATTACAATTCGATTTAAGAGCAGGAAGAACTTCGGTTGAAAGTTCTTTTGAAAAATGAAGGATAATAGCGAAAGTGTTAAATGATGCTGGTTTGTTCGTTTTTTGTGAACGTTAAATCAAATTGGAGTAGCAATATTTTTAGAAAGGGAAACGCAGTTGAAGAAATGCAAATTATTTCAAATTGCCGGAGGATGCGCCGGCGCAGGCTCACGCCAGACGCGTGGGTGACCCATTGTATTCCGTAACTTATAAACATACACGTTGTGACATTTCAATGACATTGGATTAAATTAGAACATTCGTTAATTTACGGTAGTTTGTTTCATTAAACCCTGTTTCGTGGCAATCAGTAGTCGATTCTCGTCCGTTTTTACATAAAATCATACGCTGACACAGATAACACAACTGTCAGTCAATCCTAAACGCTTCATTGTCTCGTCTGTACCGCTATCCAATATAAAAGTAGGCAACTTTACGCATATTGGTCACTTCATTAACCGTATCTAATTCTTTTATTTTGACAGTAATTCTAATAGGGCAACCAACCGAGGCGAGTGTACGCACAATAAAACTCAAATAACCTTTTAATCTATCAATATGGCGGTCGGCGGCCATTAATAAGCTAATGACAGGTGAGTTTGACAGCTACTTATCGCGCCATCTAGCGAGAACAGTTTAATATCGAGTACGTTTCTCTACGTCAAAATGTTTTGATGGGTCTCGCTTACTCTTTTTGATTTAGTGCCCCTCGTGTTGAGAACTGCATTGATTTATCAATTATTTTAGGTATGCGAGCAAGGTATTCTTAAAGCACGATCTTACTTTCATGTCATACCATTTGGATTTAATCATCAATTATAATGTTCGATGCGTAAGTATTATCTGATTTGGATGAGTAATACTTAAATATACAAAGATGAGTTGGTTTATAAAAGGTATCAGAGCGGGTTAAATTGGATGCGATGCGAATGTGATGCGGTGTTGTGTCGTATTGTTTGTAAATGGGGTGCGCCCGCGCAGCGGGGTGCGGCACTTAATTCGGAAATGACAGTGTGGCCAGCGCTTGATTATTTAATGTTTGTCACTCCTGGATTATTTATTCAAAACTTTTGGTTTTTATGACATTGACACCTCGTGTTTCTAAAGAATTGTTAATTAATTATTAAGTCCATATAACATGTATTTTAATAACGTTGTAGATACAAATATGTAGTACGTTTACAATTTAAATAACGTATGATGATAAGGCTTAAAATTTAAAATTTGACACAAATAACCGGGCACTGCTTATTTATTTATTTATTTATTTATTTATACTTTATTGTACACACACATACATGTTTAAAGTACAACAGGCGGACTTAATGCTAAAAGCATTCTCTAACAGTCAAACCTTTGGGTCGATTGGAGAGTTTTATGTGGGTGTGAATATATAAAGAAAACTTAAACTAAACTAAATTTAAAAAATAATAATCACGACACATACTATAAACATACTATTATTATTATTACATATACACAATTATTTACATACATATATATTACTTCATAAAATATATACCTACATTAAAATATATACAAAAATAAATATACGAGTACAAATACATAACCATAAATAAATATTATGCAATCAAGTCTGTCCTATGTTTTATTGGAAGTGGATGTGCCTAAAAACTCTAAGTTTAAAGGAGTCGCGACTAGGGGCCCTTCTAATGGATTCAGGGAGAGCATTTCAAAGTCGTACAGCAGTCACGGAGAAATACTTCCTTCCACACTGCTTACTCCTTCTTCTTAAAACATTTTACCATCACAGATTGAAATAGTTTGGAAAATCCAAAAGTGTACGCCTCATAATCTCATTTTTCACAATTAAATTGATTTTGATTGTTTTATTGCTAACTTAAAACGAAGAAAAGTATGTGTCGGCTTAAACGCACGACTGGAGATTATTTTTAACTTACCGCTGAGAAAATTGAAAATTTTCAAAATTCGGGACGTTATTAGTTTCACCCCGTTTTTGAAAAGTCGAGTTTTCATCAGATCTCGCCGTTTAAAGGTCTCAGGAATCTTCCCTGACCACTCACGAGCAAGTGTCATGCACCCTATCCGTATGTGTGTGTGGGTGTGTATGTGACCCGCTTATAACTTTTAAACAACTAAACCGATCGGAACCAAACAAGTAGCTTTCCAAAGAGTTCTATACAACTCAGATTTCCTGTGAATTTAAACCGATTCGGACCGGTAGATTTTGAGAAATCTCAAAAAAACTAAGCAAAAGCAAGAAAAAGACAGAAGACTACGTCACGAATGACAAGAAAAGTGTTACCACTGATTGTTCTTTTCATTCTCAATTAGTTAATGCAAATTAAATAAAATATTAACTAACTTATCGCTTCTTTTACATTTATTCGTCTTTCATATTTAATAAAACAAACAAAATCACAACATTCTTTATTCAAATTTCTTTTTACTTATTTTCTTACTTGCCAGTTACACATTCGTACTCATCATACCAATAACATTGAACAAAAAATGTCACCTGTATTTTTATAATAATAATTACGATTAAACTACATTGAATTAGACCGTGATCTTCGAAAGGACTTAGTTTTGGATAATACTGAAGCGTATAAAAAAAATGGACTTGATCAGATAAGTTTTTCGGGAGTTATCGTGACCACGCCAGTTTCCATACATACCGACACACGGACGTCCACAAAATGATTTTATTAAACATTGTTTTTATTTATTTAAAAGGCAAGATGTCTTTTAAAAATGTCATAAGTGTTGAAACTAGTGTTTTTCCTTGACATTTATGTGTAAATATTATTGTACAAGTGCGATAGAAAATAAATAGAGACAATAGTTTAGTTAAAAAAATCACTTGATTTTTGTAAGGCGAGAGTAGAGCACTACCTCATGCGCTTCGCTTATGAGGCGTGCAAAAGTAAAAGATTTACGTAGTTAAATATGAATGCATTAAACAAATCGTATTTGATAGATCCCAACCCAATAGTCGATATTATGATTTATTCATATCGGACGTAGGTAGATGCTATTATAATAATACAATGATGGTTGACAGATCGGTCGTCTTCGATTACGAGGCTTTTTATTTTTTATTTGTTGAATTTAAATAGCCTGCTATCGGAAAGGGTTCGTGTTAGTTTTAGGCCTGTTTGTTTTTGGTAGTTTTTTTTATGGATTTTTGGAATAGAAAACACCACTTAAGCGTTTTGTTTTATTTTTTGTTGACACATACCTACTTTATTGGAAAACTGTGTGATTATACATTTGTACATAAGATAAGGTATTTAATGTGTAATTTATTAAGTTAACTTTTTATTGTTGTAGATGGAAATAACCAATAGTTTTATTTATTATTAAAAAAAATACATCTTTCAACATAAGATAAGGTTGATTGATCAATTTAAAACGGCTGACTCACGTGATATAGTCGGAAAAGGCCGACCAGGTTTCGATCGATTTATACGAACGATTTAAATTAATCAATTATGGATTTATCTCATGTTAGTTTTAATAAAATAATTAGATAAGGTATCTATTGTTGAAATGTAGGTATAATTACACAGTTTTTCTTTTATGATTAAATTAATGTACTCTTAAAAACTTAATACTGGGTGGCGCAAAAGTAAAGACCCTATTTGGTTCAGCTATAACATTTTTTCTAAATTAGAAAACTAGATTTAGGTTTTTTTAAATGTATATTTGTGCCATTAAATTTCGTACCATTAGGATTTAAAGATGATGTCTTTTAAATGGTGACCTCCAGAGTTGATACACATTTGAGCCCTATTTATGACATTTTGCATAACTTGCCGTAACACTTCCTGCGATATGTTCGTTATTTCTTGACGAATGTTTTCTTTTAGAGCTGCGAGAGTCTGTGGCTTGTTCACATACACCCGAGATTTCAAAAAACCCCAAAGAAAGAAGTCTGGACTGGTCAGATCGGGTGATCTTCCGGACGGTGGTGAAATCGTCGACGAAATTCACGTTGTGTTCTTATCACTGATGAATTATTCCGTAAGAACATTGACACAATTATTCCACGTTCTTGGGGAGTAAAACGGTCCATGTTTATTTTCAGTGTATTTTACATTTGTTCACTACACAATTTTCAACAACAGAATGACAGAAAATGTCATATAAAAAAAATAAAAGTATTTTCTTTAGTGCCAGTACTTTTGCGCCACCCAGTATATCCTTAAAAAATTAGTTAAATTGTTTTATCTACACCCATGCTATAAATCCTCTATAAAAGTTTCTGAAACAGTTAGCTTATTGCCAACATTATAACAACCAGTGTCATAGTAACCATAATATCATCCAAACGCGTGATATAATGTTGTACTAAATTTCATTATGCAACGCAAATCTTTTTTTTTTAATTCATAAAGATATAGGGATCGAGCCTCTATCTTTATGAATTAAAAAAAAAAAAGTGCCATTTTTGAAACGCGGATTCACGTAAACGAATAATTTATAAAATAGCAACATTGTCTTGCTTGCACGCGCGTTTCACTTATACACCATAGATTCGAAATTTAAAAAAAAACGTGTTATTTGAATTTACGTCGTGAGTTTTTGGCGGGAAGTCAAGGGGTTCGGTTGGGGTTTGCTTTAAATTATTTTGCAAATTGATTTTAGTGGACTTTATAATATGAAATTGGTGTTGTTTGGTGTTATAAATGCTCATGCTCATGAACAATGTGTAAAATAATTAAAGTGAACAGTCATAGTACGGCTGTAGTGATATTTGTTTTGCGGACTGTGTGGGCGTCTTAGGGCGTCGCCGTCCGCCACTCAGTCGTCTATGAAAACTAGTGGACTCGTACAGATTTGTCGCCAGAAGCTCCCTTAAAGCAGTCAAAGGCCTGCACCACCCTTTGATTGAAACTGGTTAGGTTAGGATTAGGAATAAAGAACAAAGTTAAAGATAGGCTCTAAAGGACTTGTATCCAGAGCCGTAAAATTATTTAATAAAAAAAAAAAAAAAAATTTACGTCGTATTCTGTCATTTTTGTTTGTAAATAGCATTTCAAAAAATTATTAGGTACCTACTTTGTCGTTTCCAAAAATGAGTGATACAAGCTTTGATAATACCTACACCACCAGATATTTCTAATGCAGCAAAGGACATTTCTAACCAATTATTAGCAGAAAAGTCGAAAAAACAATATGAAAAGGCGTACCAAGATTTCATTAATTGGACAATATCAAAGAAGTAGTACTTACATCATTTTCTGAAGATGTGATAATGGTATATTTTCAAGAATTATCCGAAAAATTCAAATCTTCATCCCTATGAACCTCCTACTCAATGCTCAAAAGTACGCTGAGTATTAATCACAACGTGGATATCTCAAAATATTCAAATTGCCTTTCTACGAGTAAAACGTAAAGCAGAAGGTTATACCTTTTATAGAGGATTCATATCATGGGTGTAGATAAATTATTGTATAACTGTTCATAATTAGGTATTAAAACACTCATGTGATACTATTATCACACTCGGCTTCGCCTAGTGTGATAAACCCACATTCGTGTTTTAATACCTCTTATTATATCACAGTTGCATAAATAACTATAAGGATATATTTAATTTGTTCCCTAATAAATATTCATATTATCTATAGGTATTTAAGAGCTATGCTTTTGTCATGGAGTGATGGAGTATGATTCCTTTTTCATTAGTCTCTCTCGTTCGCCAGCTGTTTTACTTTGCTGTACGACACGACGTTCACCTTCTCCTTTATCTCCTCTATCTTTCCTTCAATGAGTCTTTATGAAATCGTCGTGTCGTATCTGATGACCTTACATCTTTCTAATCTATTCTCTATTATGTGTAGAATGACCTATTAACTCTTACACTCTTTTCAGGATCTCCTCATTAGTACATTTTTCAACTCAGCTTATCCTTACCATCCTGCGCCAGCGGCACATTTCAAAAGTTTCTAGGTTTTTCATTTCTTTTTAAATCAAAGTCGGAATACATACATATTTCTAAAACAAGTTAATCAGGCAAATAAAATATAAATACCATACACATATTATACACACTAAAACATATCTGGTGCCACATTATATATCATCATCATCATCAGATCTTTTTTAGTCTCCACTGCAGGAGTACGACCCTCCCTGTACTACCAGAGCCATATATTAGCCGGGATAGTCAGAGAATTTGACCTACACCCGCCACGCTGGCCAGACGGGTTGGAGAGGTCTTATTTGTATATGCTTTGTTTAGCTTCTATTTCCTAAGTCACCTTCTCGACATCCACGGGAAGACTTGGAGGTTCTATACTACGAGTATTCTACTCTGCTATTATAGATGCAACATGCAACACTGGAATTTAAAATACATGTAGATACCGATTAGCGACTATACATACTCGTATACTACATATTGTGTTTGTATCTATTGAGATAACCGCCCATCAACCACAATACAATCCATCTAAATTAATATGGACAAAACGGTATCCCGTCCGCCGTGTTCGATTCTTTGTTAACATAAATCACTCGAGTATCGATATGATCGTATCGGTTATCAATCACTCGAGTCGAGTACTCGAAATGTCGCGTATCGATACTTTGACATCATTAATTTATATTCAAATGCCTTTGAGCGAATAGCCTTTGAATTTTTGATGTATGGAATAGAATTTAATTGTGTATTATATTGTCGAACACATTTTTTTTGGCCAAGTATAAGGTTAATGACTCTATATTTGCATTATTAAATGATTCTAGCAGTGTTTTGATTTGTTACTAGTCCAGAATTATTATATGTAAAGGCAAAAAAAAGAATTGGGTATGTATTGTATGAGGATTTGTTTGAACCACAATTTGACCAGTCTCTAGAAGCTTTCGCTAGGTGCCGCCGCGGGTTTAGGTAGCTGGCTCGGTTTAGGCGGGGTAAACAGAGCCACAGAACAGACCATAAAAGTATTTCAGTAAAAATATTTCACTACTAAAAGTGTGAAATACTTACTTTTCACTCTCTCTCTCTCTCTCTCTCATCTCAGAGTATTCCTAGTTGCATTATCAGCTCATCAGCTGTAATGCCGCGAAGCCCAGAGTTCGCTTCCCGGCTTTTTCTTCTCAACTTCGCACGGTCTTAAGCATCCTTGGTTGTAAGACCATTAACACGCATATCGATAGCAATGTCTACTCCATTGACTACTTATTTCCATCTATTCTGTTTGTGCTGTATTTTTTTGGCTTGATGAATAATTTTGTCTTATTAATATGCGATTAACGGGTTACGCACGTAGTGAGGCTCGGGACGACAGCGTGCGCGCATCTCAAGTCACATTCGCCCTGAGGAAGGCTTCCGAATGAGGTCGAAACATGTTGGCCAGTAGCTGACTCCCTACGTGAGTAACCTGTTTCTCGCATATTAATCTTGTTTGTGTCTCACGTTAGTGTTAACCAAATTTTTTTGTCCTAGTTGATCGTCGCCAATCGCTTTAGTCATTGATTCACTACCGCACTTTACAACCAAAAACAACGGTTTTTATTAGTATTTACTTAAATTTAGTATTTCTGAATTCATATGTATTTGTATAGGTAATCATCAGACTGTCACAACAAAACTACTATTGTGACTTCCTGAACGAGTCTTCCCAATGTGCCAACTGCTTGTGTTCGGATTGCAACAACCTTAAAATATCATCATCAGGTCTAATTTTAGTCTCCACTACAAGAGCATGACCCTCTCTTTACTACCAAAGCCATACTTGGCCAGAGCAGTAAAAGGATTTGGCCTACACTCTCCACGCTGGCCAGACGAGTTGCAAAGGTCTCATTGATGTTTATCATTGGTGTATGTTAACAACCTGAAAATATAAAAATCACCACACATAAACAAACGTCCCCGTTTCGCTTGACCTATCTGCGGTTATGGCATTAGTTCCTGGACTTTACTGCCACCGCAACACCTAGGCAATTAAACCGGCGGTTTAACCATGCTTTAACCACTACACCTAACGCTTTTGTCCTAGACAATGTTGGTGATAGCTAAAATTAATAACTAATCCCATTTTATGACCGATTTAATTGCTGTTTTGATGACACTTCAGTTATATTCTGGTCTATGTTTTATTGGCAGTTTATTGTTGGAAATCGAGTGAAAAGTTGACACGTTTACCTCTCTAAGCGATACTAAATGTTCAAGTAATAAGATCATAAAGTTTTGCTTTGTCAAATATGCACGTAGTTTGAATACCAAGTCTCTTGTAGATTTTCTAACATGAAAAGTAATAGATCAGAATTAGATTCTGTTCAAAATCTATACTTTTTTTATTTTTTTTCTTAGCCATTTATGTCCCACTGCTGGGCAAATGCCTCTCTTCTTTCCCTCCACAGTCCCTATCTTTAGTCTTCACTTTCCATTATTTATCAAATGCATGACGCAGTTTTTTCCATTAGTTGTGATAATAATATATCCTTTTCAAAGGATTTAATTTGATCATTACGTCTAAGATAGCCCGTTCTCAATTTCATATCTTTTTCTTCTTATATCTTAGTTATTTATTATCCATTATATCTTTTTTCTCTTTAACCCTTTATAAGACAGTGGCAAATATATTGCCACCTAAAATTGAACCTTATGCCTTGGTAATAAGGTCCAAAAACATTTTTTTAAATATACCTACTGCCTTATAAAGGGTTAAGTACATATAAATATGATCTTATTCTTAAATACGTACGTCAGACTACTAAAATCTCAGGTAAATTTATGTTTTTATTTGTATTAGCTAACGTTTCATATGCTAAGTGTGTTTGTGTTATGATTTGTCCGTGACATCATATCCCGGGAACGAATTAACAGATTGTGACGAAAATGCTATTCCCAGGAGAGGGCAAAGGTAGGAGTTGGCTCATTTTATTTAAGAAAACGAATCCATATTTGAGAATGTCTGCGACCAGTTTCCATACGTTCTGAAAAGGAGAGGCCAGAAGCACCCGTAAGCGGAGGGCATGATGAGAGTGATGATTGTAGATAAAGTGAAAGAGGTCTGTCAAGATCGTAGCAAGTAAAGGTCCATAGGCTCTGCCTACCCCTGTGGAAAGCAGGGGTGATAATATGTATGTATGTATATGTTGATAATTTCGAGTGTTATAATTTTCATACACTTGTAATGTATTTATTTATTTATTTATACTTTATTGTACACACATATACATGTTTAAAGTACAACAGGCGGACTTAATGCTAAAAGCATTCTCTAACAGTCAAACCTTTGGGTCGATTGGAGAGTTTTATGTAGGTGTGAATATATATAGAAAACTTAAACTAAACTAAATTTAAAAGATAATAATCACAACACATTCTATAAACATACTATTATTACTTATTATTATGTACTTAAGATTGTGTAATAATTTTCATACACTTGTAATGTACTTAAGATTGGCTAACTTATACGTCCTGAAAAGAACTGGAGCTGGAGGTAAGATAAGTTCAGATCCTTAACTGCGTAAATTAGAATTGTTAATATAATAGAAAACACTGAGGTCAAGAGAATTTAAAAATACGTTTTTGTAAAATCTATTGCTGTCGCGCTGTGCGAGATTAATCTGTCGCGTTTTGGGATAGAGAAGCTGCAGCTCGGACCGAAAATACCTATGAAAAGTACACAAAATCAGGAGATTACATCTCCTGATTTCTCCTCCAAAACTTAACCGATTTAATTACTTTCTCCATTAAAAATTTAGGAAAACCTATGGCTATGTTTCTATGTTTTCTTTTTATAATATATTCATGTCAAAGTTTGCTAGATGTTTGAACAGAGTTAAAAAATCTTACCAATTTTGTAGGTTTATAAAGGTTCGTAATATGTTTTAAAAATTAAATTATGAAAAAAAAAACAGGGACATGAAAAAAAGAAAACACCCATAGATTTTTTTGGAAGAATAATCATTGTTCTAATGGTACTATCTGGCTAGGATTTAGGGGACTATGCTTCAATGGAAATACGGTCCATCGGTTTCCTCTTAAACAAGATATAAATGAGATCTACCCTAATTTCGCCGCAATAGGTTATAAGCTAGACAGATGAAACGTAATGGTGCCTTTTTTCAATTTGGTGAGTAAATAGACTCTATTACTCATCACACAACTCAACTTCAGACCGTGACTTGTTGACATCGGATTTGCCTATAACAGGCTACAACTTTACATTTTCCACAAAGGAAATGACACAAGTCGGCCATCTTTTCTTCAAATAGGTACTAAGAAAACCACATCCGTTTGGCGCCTCTATTGATCGGATATTTCACAGTCAATAGAAGACATTTCTTGTTTGACAAAATTAAGTGATACGGTTTTCTAACTGAAATGACCCAAAATACAACTTTAACTCGTAGAAATAAGAGTTAGGATTTCCAAAGCGCAGATTTTATAAATTAGTTTCAATGTACAGAGATTACAGCAAAGATGGACAGCGTATTGACAAGTTCAGGAAACATATTATTGAATTTTGATTTTAATACAGTTATAAAGAAGGTCTTAAATTGTTTATCGTATACATTATCAAGTAATGTTTACTTCGTGATGTTGTGTGAAAATATCTGAAAACTGGAATGCGACTACGATGTTGGCGTAATACTTATTTAATGCAGCTACATTTCTGATATTCTCTTCGTAGATCTTTTTTTACGCGGTAACTTACTTCTTTTTAAGTATGCATATATTTTTGTAACGAAAATAAATTGTTGATTAGATATAATAAATAAGTCCACCTTAAAATTCTTACTCTTAAAAAATCCAAAAGTTCTATAACATAGTAATTATGCTCAATTCGTTCTCAACTTCATCAAAAGGCCAAAATTAACATTTATTAATTTGTATTAAAAGCTTTCATTTTATTAAACAATCTAAGAAAGTAAACTTCCTCATTCACATACTTAAAAAAGTGGGTCACGATGAGTCAAGAATAAATAATACGCATAAAGCCTTCAGGAAATTGACAGCTGATACGTCGTTTTCCTTGTTAAGGCTCGTTTTGGCGAACAAGCTTTTCCTCACTGATGAGTCATCGAGTCATCATCAAACATGGCAACAAAGGAGATGATCGGTGTTTACGCAGGCTGTGTATAATACAAATAATGCAAACAATCCTGAGCTTACTGCAAATACACTTTTTATGCAGTTTTGCCTTTCGCGACTTTGATATTTGTTTATGCATTTTTCACTTATACTCCATTATGATTTACACTAACTACGTTGGTCTGCCTATATAACGGCTAAAGGGGGTCGCTGTAGGTCGCTTATAAATACGAACAACTTTCAGTATGGGATCATCCTCGAAATCACGAAAAATGCACTTATTACTTTCAGCTGATTCTTTTTCGCGATATCAGAGTTTGTGTCACAGTAAAGTGTGTGCAATGAGTACAATCACCCCTTTTGGGTTTCATTAGCCTTTTCGACTTACGTCATATACGATAACTTTAGACCCTGTTATGTTGTGTCGGACAGACAGCCAAATCTTTTAAAGTGTTCCGGCTATGTCTTCTCCATTTTGCAAGGTCTTTGGCATCGTTGTGTGACCATTGACATGCATGTTATATTTGGAGAAGAAAAAGCGGGATAGCGCATCCCGGGCTCCGCAGCAGCACAGCTGAGGATACAACCGGGAATGCGCTTAGACGAAGAAGATGTTGTGTCGGACAGTCGTACGAATACAAAACGTACTGTCGGCCAGGCGTCGAAATACGAAATGTTAAGTTGGTTAATGATTCGCTGGACAAATAAACGTCACAATCGTTATGGGTAGTGAGGAGACAACAAGTAGGTACCTACGTGTGGTTGCAGAAATAATGACATTTGTCAGCTTGAAGTCTCAATAAACGGTCTAGCTGTAATATTGGCCATGCATTTATAAAATGGGGTTTCTGAAATTTGTTCTCATGTTTCGAAAAAAGAAGAAAAGTTCTCTGCTCGAGATGACAAGGGATCAGAAATCGATTGTGCATGAGCCGGAGCTGGTTCTAGCAAGTTTACCGAAGCAATTAACGCCCTGGGTTCGATTCTTCGACGACACGTTACATTTTAAAGGTTCCCCGAAGTATCGCCACGCCTACACGAGACTATAAAGCGATCGATTATTACCTATTTGTGTGAAAAGCGGAAGGAATAAGGCTAACGTGTGTGAGCACGAGCCGACAGCGTCGTCGTGAGAAATGTCAATATTGACCACCATCTCGCTACGGTTCGAAATTGTCTCAACGACTTCGATATTTTCCAATCACAAACAAATCGAAATTCTACATCTATTGGACTATTAGTTCAATAGAATATCTTTTAGTCCAATGGGCGTCACTCAGTTCGATAGACGTTGATTCTTGACGTATTAATTGCCGCATTGCATCACGCGTCCGTAAACATCGATTCATTATCTCAATCGCAATGTTAAGGAACTCGTTTTTATTTGCGCTTTCTACGCGTAAATAAATATGTATTAAGGTGTATTACCTGAGAATCTGGCACGCGTCAATCAAACGGAACGCACATGAAACCCAACGATTTGTCACTCCGCCATTTTGACTCATTCACAATAACGGCGGCCATTTTGGTGACAATAATTAACAGATAGGCATCTTCGGCCAACCGCTTTCTAGTTTTTGTTTTCTAAAATAATTATCATCACAATAAGCGACACGATCTCTTTTTACTAACCGCTGTTGCGGTATTTTGAATAAAATTAACCAAATGATTTCGAATTCTATAGCGTCAGGTACGGTTGAAATGGGTATCTATTGGAAACCGGTGGAACGAATTAATATGAAGACTTACTGGTATGTTGGGGTAATTGTGTTTTATATGTATTTATGGTTTCGCCAAAAGCTACTGAGAGTCGTCTAATTGACTGTCGCTGTCGAATGTCTATGTTGGAGTGTGGCAGTAAATAGTCGGTGCTGAAAACATTTTCAGCGCGGCATTCGAGGCGTTAAACAGCTGCTGAGCGTGTGTTTAGCGCGGGCGGCGCAAGCGCAGGCGCACGACATGTGTGTACTCGGCACCGCGGCGTCACGCCGTCAATGGGTCAGGTTATTTACCTCTCCTTATCACCTTTTGTTTTGCTCAAATACTTGGCTCATTTCGAAGCAGTTATAGCTTCCTGACATGTTACTACAACTAGTACCGCCATACGTTTCCATTGTACATTCTTTACTCTCATTGTTTGCAGTCCATTATCGATTACTTCGATCGCTGCTTTCATATTACATTTTGTTCACAAGTAAAACAAAGCGTCATCGAAGAAAAGGTTATGGAATTCAAAGGGGTGTTTATATTTAAACAAGATATCGTTGGAGATCGAACAGTGAAATAGAAGTCGAAGCTATTGGATGGTCAACAATAAAAGCATCGGAGGCCGATCGGCGATACAGGTCCTTGTGTCCACATTAGCATCTCGAGGCAGGAGTGTGTGCAAACACCGAGGGTCATCTGATGAAATGTTCAAAGGCTTTTAGTTCCCGAGAATTATTAAATGAAGCCCCAGGATCGTAATGTAAACACTGCATGTTTGTCGAGGCAAGAACCTGTTGCTTTGTCGACGGTTTGATGCGTGCTTTGGCTTATTGGCGGTTATTTTACGTCTGCTAATGTTAATGTTACTGCGGCAGTAACTCCACAACATTGTTCCCCGCTCGCCTGCCATCTCTGCCTTTGTTCGCTCCATCCAGTCGCGAGGACCACCATTGTCCGTCTTCAATCATGCAATTACAGTGACGATAAACCCCGCAATAAATCGAACCAATACAACTGACAAAGTAAGACGTGCAATTCGCTTAATACCGCAGTAGGTCGGTTTTACAACTTATTAGTATAAACTCTTGTACAATCAGCAATTCCTTCGAAATATTACGCAAACACTACGGCAGATTTCCCTTCGACGTCAACAATACATTGCACATATGAGTGTCGCAACAGCTCTTTGAAACAGCAGATTTGTGTGGATATCTAAGTAAATACATAGTCCAGTGTTTAGGTAAATAAGCAGGTAGTCGCCGGCATCCAGGGCGCTAACTTCGCTAATGTGTGGACAAAGCCCCTCGTGACGGATCCTGCTAATAAACCTTCCAGGGAGTGTGAGATACGCGAACCTTTCCATCACGCCTGAGGGGAAACACTATTTCTTGCCCCGTCTTGCGTTTTATTTGCTTTGTAGCCTTAATATCCTTTATTATAATTTCATTACTAGTAATTATATTGTCATATACTAAATCAATTTTATTGAAAGGTATGGGAAGTCGTAACTATTCAAAAGTCTGTTTCGTATGGCGTAACTTACATAGCAATACAAATTATTCATAATACTGAGCCGATCCGTTGAGGTAATGATTCAAGAAAGATTTATGATTATCACGGAGACCTAAATGTTTTCACTTTACAATTTCACACCAGCGATATCTCCATCGGTATTAACAACTTAATGTTCAATATTTTATTACCATTCATATTTGCTTTGCATACCAAACAAGTTGAGTGAACACGACATCTTTCATTACAAGTTTCTATTTGATTTCGCTTCATAAAAGACGCTCGCATAGACTCGATTATGATTTCTATCACAAATATTACAATGTTTATTTCGTCTTTATAGGACACTCCGCCTTTCTCATCGTTTTACGACTTGTTTTGAAAGTAATAAGGTTTATTATCTTTTATCACGTGTATGCTATAATATCTTTTGTTTTGGCTTCTGTGTCGTTCGTATATGGTAGTGTTTCTCTAAATCTGTTCCATTGTTATCATTGATATGGTCAGATTAGATGCCTTTATCAGACTCAAACTGTGTATTATTGTTATGGTGCTAAGAATCAGTTTTCTTTGTAGTTTGATGCAGTAAAAGGCGTTAATCAGTGGTGTGTCCTCCTGATTTACTCTAGGCCGAGTAGGTTCGGGTTTCTTCTGAGAACAGCGGGTTCACTTGCTGTTTGTCCAAAAAATAAGCGAGTCGGCTGTTTAATGGTTTCGATGGATGAATTCTTTCACTTTTGCTTTCGTTGGTAGGTTGAGACTTAAACTAACAGTGACTTGTAAGTACGCTCATTCAGTTTTATATGGACGTTCTAATTAGCTTGTCTTCAATGTAGCGTCAGCTTATTAGTTTATTTCTCATAGATAGGAAACTTTCATTTACAAATTAACTCATAGCGTACACGTAAGAAATAAATTATAAAACAGTCGTTAGTATTTATATTAATTCTATGCTGCAGTAAAAACTATCTTAAAAATTTTTTGTTGAGTAAAATGTGAAATTCCGTCGTCATATTGACACATCCAATACATGTGTACCTTTTCATCATGCTACTAAACATCTTACAGTTATTATTATATTATAAAATCACGCGAGAGATTTCTCAAGCGAGCACTGGCTTCGATTCTGTTTGTCTTGGCATTAGCGCGACGCATGCTAACTTTATCCTACTTATCGGTACGAGCATGTTGCTTTTTACAGTTCCTGACATGATAATAATAAAATTACATTTTGACATCTGTTTATTTACAAATCTATGAATTTTCATAAAAGGTAGACGAACCCAGGCGAAGTAACTCGTCCATTTTATTGATATAACGTTTAAATTAAATTGCGGTCACCTTAAAAGAAATAAAAGGTGGCAGGAATCCAGTAGCGGGCTGGAACCATGAGAAAATCGAGTCGAATTAAACAAGCCACATTCGGACGTTAGATAGCTTAAGTTCCGTATGTTGAATTAATGTAGATTTTTGTTTTATTCATTGAAATTTTAAAAAGGCGTTGTATGTGTTATCGTTTTCGCAAAACACACACGGTGCGTTTTTCAGTAATCGAAGTGTGTCTTTCTCGTGTATAGAAAAAAAACCTTTGAATAAGTTATGCTTTTCAAAGGAAATTGCTACGTTAGAACTAAGTAAGTAGGTACTACAATTATACTAATACTATACAGTTTACATATCAATTGGGATAAATGTCATTAAATGTGCAATAAGCAACACTTACTTAACACTTTGCAGGACACTCAAGCCATAAACATGTTTATGGATTTACATCTACAGACGTTAGTACATATCGGAAAAAGTGTTAGTCAAATGACGTCAAATGCTATCAAAGTTTGAGATCCTACGGTACCCTAAAAACATGCCGTCGAGGCTTGCGTGTCGTTTCGAGGCAAACGTTTATCCGAACGAAACGTTTCACCGATAATAACTCCACACAATATAATAATGCGAATAATAAATAAAAATGGAAATAAAATAATAATTTTAATGCCGTAATTGGGGGCTGCGGGCGGCGAACAAACTGCACTCATTCCCAACAATTTGATTGCTCGCCAGTCCTTATATTGATTCCAATGGAACTTTAAACACCTTTATGGAACTGGTTTTTAACAGATGTTTTGAGGAATTGAGCTTTTCTTGAAATTTTGTATTATTTTCCAAATCATGGAAGGAATTCCGTCGAGTTTTGTGTCGGTTAACTTTTAAATAACTAGGAAAAATCTGTTTTGGAATAATTAGAAGTATGTCAAAGTTGATACAAAATATGATCCAAATATCTTTCCTTTGAGTGGCACATGGGTCTTGCGGCCCTAGGCTCTGTCTACCCTGTTTAGAATAAAGACGTGAAAGTGTAAATATCTTTCCTAACGCATACAAAAAAAATTGTTCTGTGACAGACAGACCAAAATAAGAGTAAGAGTAACATATGTAAGTACCTAAAAATAATATGTCATTTTTAAAGACCAGAAAATAATAATGCCCTTTAGCTATATTTTCTTACCATCTGCCAGAAAAGTACTGTTTATAAGCAAAATATAATTTCTTCGAAAATTATAAACCACAAAGCGAATTATGTTTATTATAGCAAAGGAAACAGTTCCAGATTAAGACTGAATCGAAGGCGAATTACATTTAGTAGAACTAATTGGCGATTACAATGTGTTTGTTAACGAGTTATTAAACCTGTGAATTTACGCTAGTAGCGCCAGATATGAAAAAAAAAAAATATTTTCTCGAAAACTAAGTACGATAAAAATCTTAAGTTTGTCTAGTAAGCAAACGCTTGGCATACTACGCTATTTTGCAACATGTGCAGACGTGGAAGACCCAAGAAATGCTGGCTTGACGTCATCAGGGATGATATGCGTGCCAATGGTCTTACAATGAAGGATGCTCAAGACCGTGCGAAGTGGAGAAGGAAAAGCAGGAAAGCGGACCCCAGGCTTCAACAGTACCAAATTATTTATTTTTGACCAAGTAATATACCTAATTTGATTATTTTCCATATGAAAGAAAGTTCTTCTGAAAGGTTTTCATGAGGTATTTTGTAACTAGTGAAAGGCGTTTAAAGCAAAAACCTGGAAGAAATGATCATACAACGAGATGGAGCGTTGGATTCTCGCTGTAACTGATGGGTTGTTCAGAATTATTAATCACAAGAAAAATATAGCAAGGGTTTACGACACTTGGTTGTTTCAAGATACTATAATTGTTATAATCGTTTAACGCCTCGCCACATTAAATGTAATTGAAGCTGGCAGTCTTAGCATGTCATGGGCTCTGACAATAAAAAAAAACATAATGCTAGGAAATTGTACAAAACCAGATAGTAATTGAATGTTACAGTATTAAAGTACTCAAATTAAACAAGTTCCGCTCACGTTTTTTATTCACCATTTTTATTTAATTATTTAATTTGTAATTGAATGTTAGTGAAATGTCGTAGACATAAGAAAACTGCTCTTCTATTTAATCAGATAAATAGGGCAATTGCCACGGTTTGGATTCAACTGATTGATACAGAAAGAATAGATAGGGAATTGTGGAAGAAAGAGGGGAGGCCTTTGCCCAGCAGTGGGAAATAAATTACTAGTTAAGTAAAAAAAATAGGGCAATTATCATTTCAGTTGTGTGACGTCACGATCTCTGGATGCCAATAAAATGCAATGTTACTAAGTAAAGAAGCGTTGATTTTTAAAGACTTCTTATATTGCACAGAAAACAGTAAGAGTATACAGAACGGAATCTTCTAAGGTACGCGCAATATGCGTTCCCGTTCCCCGTCCCCGCACCTTTCCCCCGTTCTTGTGCGGCCGCGTGCGCCGTGCATTGTGTTTTCGTTCGCTCTCACTCCTCGCCAAGGTGAGAACGGGGGAGAGGTGCGGGGACGGGAAACGGGAACGCATATTGCGCGGGACCTTAGGAAATTCCGTTCTGTATACTCTTACTGTCTTCTGTGATATTAGTTAAATACTAATGTAAGACAGGAGATTATAGTCATTATAACAGAGACATTAATGTCCGTACAAGTAAATTAAAAGTAAGTGAATAACTCAGACAATACAACAAAGAGATGTAGCATCTTGGCAAGATGGACATATTGGACATGAACCCTTGTTATTTGTCGTTTAAATACGTGATGTGTCGGGCGATTGTTTTGAACACCTTAATACAAAGCCAAATGACGGTTCAAATTCTTTTTGGTAACCTGACGCGTAAGATAAAATAATCATTTTTGAAAAATATGATAATCATATAAAGTTTAAATAGAATTGAAGAGTCTTTACATTTGAAGAGGTTTAGTGCAAATCCATAAGGGTTCAACTTAGTTACGAACAAAAGAACTTAGGTAGAAAGAACTACCATGCGGTCATTACTTGCACTTTTGGTACATGAGTCCATTTCCTTTTCATTTCAAAGTTCAGTTTGATTTTAAGGCATGAAATACCAGTAGAACGATGAAATTCAAGAAAAAGAGGTATATTTATGAAATGACTCCTCCTCCAGTAGCATGTCATCATAGATAAGCCGTTAAGATAGGTTATATTAATATTCCAGAGCTCGTTTCAAGTTATTTGCCATATATAGAGTGACAGAATATATGATCATTCAACAAATTCTAATATCTAATATAATTTTATTATACATATATATATATATATATAAATATATATATATATTTTTTTTGCAACATTGTATATATATATATATACATATTTATGTTATAAATTTTATATACTATTTTTGTTTATTATACAAATTCTATTTTACTCATATTTTGTATGATTAAGTTATGTACTAAGCCACAGCCCGTTTGGTTTGCTGAAACGCACATATAAAAAAATCTTTAATAAATAAATATAAATATATAGGGACAAATCACACTGATTGAGCTAGCTCCAAAGTAAGTTTTAAACTTGTGTTAAGGGAAACTAACTCAACGATACTATATTTTATAATAAATACATATATAGATAAACACCCAAGACCCAGGAAAATTTGAAAAAGGCCATTTTCCAACTTGCCCTGGCTGGGGATCGAACGCAGAACTTGTTTGTTGTTTCTTCTTTGTGTGTCATCATAACATTGTGTATGTTTCTTAATGTGCATAAGTGTGTTTTGTTTAGATCAAATAAATCTATGTCTATCATTCGAGAAAAATAATAAAAGATGTTGTATAATTAAATAATAATAAAAGATGTTGTATAATTAAATAATAATAAAAGATGTTGTTCGCAGTCCGCGCGGTCTGAAGGCGAGTCGTCGGGGGAACAGTCTTGTGAGAGCTCCGACGAAGGTGTAGGCCGCGACGCGCCGGCGCACCAGTCCATGCAGCATCAGCAGCACCAGGCGCACCAGCCGCTGCCGCACCAGCCGCAGCTCAACATGAACCACCACGCGGTCAACCACCAGCCCATGAACAACCACCAGCTGAACCACCATCAGAGAAACTCGCCGAGGCCGCACGAGCGCGAGCTGAAAGTAAGACTTCTTAGTTTTTTAGGGTTCCGTACCCAAAGGGTGCAAACGGGACCCTATTACTAAGACTCCGCTGTCTGTCCGTCTGTCCGTATGTCTGTCTGTCCGTCTGTCACAGGACTCTATCTCTTGAACCGTAATAGCTAGACACTTGAATTTTTTACAGATTATGTATTACTATGGCCGCTATAACAACAAATACTAAAAATAAGATAAAATTAAAAATTAAAGGAAGTCATCATACCAGAAACGTGTTTCTTCAGCGTTTTAAAACATTGAACGTCGGTATGGAACCCTTCATGTACGAGTCCGTCTTGCACTTGCCCGTTTATTTAAAAATATAGTTATGATAAAGGCGCACCAGTCCATACAGCATCAGGCGCATCAGCCGCTGCTGTACCAGCCGTAGTTCAACATGAATCACCACGTGGTCAACCACCAGCCTATGAACAACCACCAGCTGAACCACCATCAGTTTTGTATGTTGCCAACTTGTAGTTGGTAGGTACTTTTCAAATGCAATAATTGACCATTGTGACCTATTTATCTACTCTTATCATAAATATGAAAGGCGATCTTCAACTAAGCTTTAAAACTTTGGACATGTATGCATGCTTGCCATACTCACATACGGTGCCCAAACATGGTGGTATGGACCAAACAATGCTTGGAGTGTAATTAAATGACGAAGATTACACACAGCTCCCAGATTCGTTCGTCAACTTCGTCGACGTAGCGTAGCCACTAGGGCAGCTAACTTGAAATGAAATGTATAATGATCACTGGGCAAAAATAGTCACCAACTGAACGCCCAATGGCAAACCGGGTTGGCCAACCCAGGACGACGAACTCAACAATAGCGATTGGATAATAAAAGCTGTAGACCGACAAGAATGAAGAAGAGAGAAAAAGGCATTTTTCAAACATTGGGACAAAAAAAGCTTGCTAAATTATTATAATAACTCGTCATAAGAACACGTAAAATGGACTTGTTTGTTCCAGGTGCGAGATGATTTCGAGTCGCTCAAGTCCTCACTGCACCCACACCTTTCATCGCTGGCGTCGCTGGCCCAAGGTGCCCCACTATCTACGCCCAGCAGCGTATTTGCTCTGGCGGGCGGTGGGCCTACTGCTGGGTTCCCGTACGCTCCCCCCGCGTTCCTGGCCCCCGCACCACCCCCGCCGGCGCAGCCCGCTGGGTCAGCCTCGTCATCTTCGTCTGAAGGCAGCGCTGCAGGTTGGAGCTTCGAAGAACAGTATAAGCAGGTCCGTCAGGTAAGGTCGCTTGTTTCTTTTAATTAGTGACAAATTTTCAGGTTATCCGACTTTGGCTTCCAAATTTGGCAACCATTGAAGTGTTTTTAGCATAGCCTCTTTTGATTGATTGACCTGCTTTTTTATAAAACGGAAAATCGTGCTTTTTAAATGAAACGTAACAAAGTCAAAACATTTATCGGCTTCCCTCCATTTTAATTTATAAAATTTGTGCGGAATTCAGAAACTAGATTTCTGATAAAAACCGTTTGTATTCAAATGTCTCTTCTTATTGATGTCAAAATTAAGACACTTGATTTAAACATCTAAAGTTAATAAAGCTGTCATGTCTAGAAAACTGAGTGACACACGAAACGACTATATTCCCCCACAACAATATAATCACACCAAATAAAACTATTGAACCTTACCCCTGATAAAAATAAGAAACTACATAGATTTCTAATAAATACAGTTTGTATTCAAATATCTATTCATTATGCTGTCAAAATACAGTAAACCATTTGATTTAAACATCTAAAATAATAAAGCTGTCACGTCTAGAAAACTGAGTGACACACTAAACGACAATCCCCATAACAACATAATCACGGCAAATCAAACTATTGAACCCTACCCCTGATACCGTATGCACTCCTTGCACATCGTTACGGCCAATAAAATGTGTCTATAATCGGCACATAATGGGCAACCCGTTTCCCTTTGTTGAATATTCCATTGCTTCGAGAGGGGTCATGGGCTGGGATGACGAATTCGCTGTCAACTTCGTAATTTGCGGGTTAGCAGACGAATTGTCCAATTCATTATGTTATATGGTTTATTCCTATGAAAAAAAATAAGTAGGACAGAAAAAGTAACAAACGAAATGATATTATAGACAGTGGGAGAGAAAAGGCAAATAATACAAATCATAGAAAATAAAAGGGGGAAAATGTTCGGTTATCTACTGCGAGACTAAGACACGATGCGAACTTTAAGGCCGTACCTGAATTTTCCGGGGTCCAGTGCTGCCCCCATTTCAAATAAATCATTTCAAAGAAAACGGAGACATTATTTAAAATTTTGCTACTACCAAGTCCTAGATAACCCTTCAAAGTATTTTATGAACTACTGTTTACAGTTTATAATGAGAAAGTTAAGCTTTACTACGCACATTTGCCGAAAGTGGCCGTTTTTCGCAAATGTACGTAGTAAAATTCAGGTACGGCCAGGCCGTACTTGAATTTTCCGGGGTCCAGTGCTGCCCCCATTTTAAATAAATCATTTCAAAGAAAACGGAGACATTATTTAAAATTTTGCTACTACCAACGCACATTTGCCAAAAGTGGTCGTTTTTCGCAAATGTGCGTAGTAAGACTTAACGTTCTCACTTTAAACTGTATACATTAGTTCATAAAATACTTTGAAGGGTTACCTAGGACTTGGTAGTAGCAAAATTTTAAATAATGTCTACGTTTTTTTTAAATTATTTATTTTAAATGGGGGCAGTACTGTACCCCGGAAAATTCAGGTACGGCCTTAAAACAGTAATTAAAGGAAAGATAGAAGGACAAAGAGGAGTAGGTATTTAACCCCCAAAAGAAAAATTAAATGTGAAAACATATAAGGAGGTTAAGAACTTATGTAAGCGGAGGAAAGAGAGACCTGGAAAGCACTCCATCGGCTCTTAAATACAAGAAGAAGAAAAATTGATGGTTCAGCTTTTTTATCTTGCCATACTCAAGAGCTACTGATTGTAAACAGTATGTTGCATAGAGTTTAAGTCTTGTCATGTCATGGGTCATGGTTTACATGTGGTAGTTTATTTTTTAGTTGCTTTTTTCTTTTCTCATAACAGAAAAATCGAAACAGCATACATCAAATACAATACAAATAATCAAAGCATACAGGAATTAAAACATTAATTTATTAGGTTTATTGGCGCAAACTTGATGACTTTTCCTCCTAAAGCGATAGGAATATATAAGGTATAGCTATTACACCAGTCTACTTATCAAATGCGATTTAATATGCAATGCGTGTATTGAAAGATAACGTTCAGATTGTTTATTACAAGACAGGCAATGCACATCAAATCGTACGCGATAAGTAGTCAGGTGTAATGGCTACTTTAGTCATTTACAATAATTATCGTTTACGCTCACGAATGATTTGTAGATTTTGGAACAAGGCTCTATCTACCTGTTAATAATAAATGGCTCTGTACAAAAGATCTGATGTGTCTATGTGGTAGCCTACATTTGCAAGAAAGTGCAAAATGTCATATGGATACACTTAATATTGTTTTGGTAATTATGTGGTAAGGAAGAAAGGCTTTTAACACAGGCGAAATATAAATTTTTCCAAAAAACGCATTGGAAAGTATTTAACACGTGTGAGGTGATCAAAAGAAGAAAGAAGTCAGTTATACCGCTTGTTACCTAATGATCATGTAGTTATAACGTACTTGTACTTACAATGGCAATTACGGTAAACGAGATCTTTTCACAGATGACTTTTTTCGTGATGGTTACTCCTGCATTTATCCTGCGGGATTTAAAGTGGTTGAAATTGATGGCAATACGAAGAAATATAACTTTTTAATGAAACTGGGCATAAGTCGAATTCGAGTTCTGCCGTGTCTTAAAACTTTTTTTTCATATCAAAAATAAAAGACAAGTAAAATATGTATAAGGTTTGTGAAAATATCTTTAGAATAAGGAGATTTAGTTTATGAAAAACTAATGTAAAAGTAACAAAGAACGACAAAAAGTTGTCTAGCTAAGCGAGAGCACAGAGAATGTAGAAATGGTTATATTTTCTTTCATAATTTTACGTTATGTCGGAATAGATTGAAATCATAGTCTGACTCTGAAATCCTAAACGTTTTTCATTTTGATTGACCTTTACATTCTATTTCCTATCTAAATTGTGCTTTCTTCTTGCAAATAAAATAAGTTATCGTTTGTCAAAAAAAAAAAAAAACTTAATTGCATATTTCGCACCAGTTTTCGACAGTTCATTGCTTCGTAACAATTACATACAAAAATTACACAATACATTGTTATAACTGAAATAAACGGTATCATTGTTCAACATCCGGTTCTGATGAAGCATCCAAGTGTTAATTTGACGTCGTAATTATTTAACATAAGGCTGTCCTTTTCAAAGGGCACGCATGTCCTTGGCGGTGCCACAGAAATAGTTAGCACGCGATATGTAACTGTCTTTTTTTTGTTTATTAGTGAAATTACTAAGTAGGTGTACATTAACATAGTTGATATTTTGCCGAACCACATGCAGCGCAAGATGCGCGACGCAAATGTTGTCACGTTATGCGCTTACATGGCGTTCTATCCGCGCAACTTGCGTGTGGCCCCGTAACGCGACGCCCCAGTCGCGTTGCGCTTGCGCATCTTGCGCTGCGCGACACTTAAGGTGAAGATATAGGCAAATGGCCTAGAAGTGTGAAATAAATTGTGAACTCGTAAATATGGTGATAATTTCCATTTTGCTCTTCGTCATGCACTAGATAGCCCTTTAAATTATTTTATGAACTGCCGTTGAAACTATTATTGGTGATCCGTCTAGCTTTAAAACTTGCCGTGGCCACTTTTGGCGGAGGCAAGTTTTAAAGCTAGACGGACTAATGTAAATACTTACAACGGTGGTTCATAAAATAATTTAAAGGGCTATCTAGTGCATGACGAAGAGCAATATGTAAATTATCTCCATATTTACGAGTTAACAATTTATTTCAAATGAGGGCGCCACTCAAGGTCATTTGCCTATACCTTCACCTTAAGCTTGAGTAATAAATTGGTGTCGATGTCAATCAAACTTCAGCACGTTGGACAACACCAGTTTATGTCTTTTTAATTAATTGACCTAGCGAGCAAAGCGTCCCAGTTTCGAGATTGGCCACAAATGTCCTTTTGTCCGTCTGTCTGTTTTCACCTACAGGTCGCATTTTTAAACCGATTCCGACGAAAATTGGCACACAAGTTCCTTGATTTATTTAAATTTTATTTTGAAATAGGGGGAAAAAAGCTTTGGTATTGCGTTATTTCAATCGAATTTAGGGCTTCATTCTAAACAAGATGTTGCAAAAAAAATCCAAAAGGGAGTATTGGATGGGGGAAAAAGGGGAAAAATTTGCTGTAGTATATACAGACGGATTTCACTGAAATGGCTTAAATAAGCCAGGGGAATGGAGAAAGTGTGGGTTATTGCATGGTTATAAGAGCTCGCGACTGTTCTTACATTAGTTTTAATAAGGAGATCAATCTTCACTGTCTCTATTTCAAATTAAATATGATCACTGTACAGAAAGATATACAGGTACCTACCTACAAACATGAAAATAAAAATCATTTTATCATTCTATTGTTCTAAATTAATCAATCAAAAACAAACGTTTCGAAAGAAGAAATTCAGTCTCCTTTTTTAAAAATTCCTACGATTTATTAAATTCCCGGGTCCTCGTCAGTAAATCTTATAAATAACATAGAGTCATATAACAGCATTTGCGACAGGTTTATCGTTTATCGCTACTTAACGCGCATTAGCGTCGCCGCGATTGTCGCTGCGCGGTGCTTTTGATCGCAAATCGCAATCCGCAATCGCTCCACTTGCGATTCTGCACGGCCCTTTGAGTATTGTTCTTATATGTTACGTTAGATACGCCTGTGACATATAAAATAGCTATTAGTGGCGATATATTCCAGATGTTTTGATTTTTAGTATACCTAGCTGGAGGTAGGTACTTATATAAATTCTTATCTGAAATCTTCCATGCTGGTCTGGGAGTAAAGAAAAGACATAGAATGTACCAGCTGCTTCTCTTCCCACGCAGATCGTAAAAGCCGATCGAGGGAATAGGCAAGAATCTGAATCATATCAATAGGCGATGCGGTTAGCAACCCATCACTATTATGATTTCGTTTTTCCACCTTCATGCCCACCATCACGCTAAAAGTGCCCTAAGTTCTGTCTGTCCCGTTAGGAATAAAGTGGTAGCGTGATAGTGTGTATAAATTTTTTACTAATTTCCCTATGAGTATTATTTTGTTTCGCAAAGGTTAAAAAAATGGGCCCTCGATCCAGATGCACAATTTGACGCATACGTCTTTTCATAAATCGTCGTATAACGTCTATTTAAAAGTACATTAAATAAAGGAAGTGATCATAGTGAAAAGTTTTTGATCGATTCCCCCACTTATTTTTTTTATATTTACATTTTGGGGTTTTGAATAACCCAAGAAAATACGTCGCTAGAAACGAGTCCTTTTAGAGCACTTATGTTTTTTATATAGGTACGAGTATACCTAGGTAAATACTTATTTCACTTCGATTTTTTATAGGTAATGATATTCTTCTTTTGTTAAAAAAGTTGTTGTAGGTAACGTACAAGTTAACCCACATTCATACTCCTTTTCAATCTAAAATAAGTCAGCAAATTTATTATTCCGATCACGCAAACGCAATTTAGTTTCGATTGCGGTAATTTGCAAGTTTTTGCACGTGAAATTTATATTTAAAACTTAAAAACCGTACTGTCAAGTGACTAGGGAGGACCGCTCCTTATAATTTCACACTAGTCTATAATTTGCCGTCAACATGAACAATATTTTCCGCAATTTCATATGAAAATCGCATTATCGCGCCCTCATATAAAATTATGACATTGTGCCAAACACATATTCAGTCTTATTTCCTTGAGTTTAAAGTTGTAAATCAAGATTGAATATTGGTATTGTTGTGAGTCCATAAACGTCAGCCATATTGGAAACTTGGTGTTTTCCGACCCTAAATCATCGTGGCGAATTATAGTGGTTCCCTCCTTTTATTACTCCCTACTATTACAGTGTTGCCAGTTGTCAGATAGCGTATTTATAATGCTGGGCATTTTAACGCGTACTTTGTAACAATACTACTGTTGAATAAGTTATAAGTTGGTGGTGAACATTGAGTTTTAAGTACAGTGGAGAAAGACTATGTATTTAGCATAGAAGTAGCTTTATATTTCCACGTGAAACATCTGAATGTCAATGTAATGTAAGTAAAGTACTGTGTATTTTGCTTATAACTTACCTATAAGTAACACACGTACTGTTTATATAACGTTTACAAAATAGTAAATCGGTTCAATTAATTGCTTTGATGTTAGAGTTACAGAAAGATAAACATCTAGTTTAATACTTAAAACTAGAATAGAAAGAGATAAGCCTCCTAATAATTAGTAGTAGGTACCTAGGTATGTCAGTAAAGTAATTATAAAAATTTCAACAATTTATAGATACCTATCTACCAAGACAAATATATTTTATAACTTATGAAACTAGCCTTGTTATAATCAGGATTGTATTTTAATCCAAAATCTGTCCTCAAAAGAGGCTTAAAACCGACAAAAACACGCACTTACGCAGAAAAATGTTAAAAGCACATTGAACATTAACTAGCCTATTTCAAGTGTATAAAATGTGCCCCTAATCGAACATTCTACCATCTACCAGATAACGCGTCTAGACGGAATAAATATCCAAAACACTCGAATGCCTGCTCGATGGCTCACTTGGCTAATCGCTGACGTTAAAAAACATGAGTTTTTTAGACGGTTTCGAACGCACCCGTAACCTACTGCCACTTAAGTTGACGGCGAATCTGAACGCATCGAATCCGAGACATGTTCGTTGAGATATGAAAATTGGTTTTGGAACGATTGACGGAATGTTTTTTTTTTTATTGAAATTCTGGAGTAAATATGGACAGCAGCAATTTTGTAATAAGTACTACTGGTTTAACTAGAAATAAATGCGTCATTTCAATAAAAGCTGATCGAATTTGATGTTCTGTAGGTAAAGGCAGGTATTACTACTTACTATTTCAATGAAACGCCTTTACCGACAGAACATCAAATTCGATCAGCTATTATCGAAATGACGCATTCATTTCTAGTTAACTGTTGCTTCTTAGTAAGGTATCATCTACGATACTATGGAGGCTGGATATCTACAAGGATATGACATGTGTTATTTGTCTATTTTATTTTTAAGTATTTTCAGAAATATGTTAAACTAAACTAGTTTCAATTTTAACTAAACAGTTTAGTTTTACAAATTTCCGAAAATACTTAAAAATAAAACAGACAAATAACACATGTCATATCCTTGTAGACATCCAGCCTCCATGGTATCGTAGATATCTTACTGAGCCACAGGCAACCTTATCGTCACCAAATGATTTACTAGCATTATCTGTCACGTTACAGCATTATATAAATATCAAAAAGTGCGATAAACAATGTCGCCGATGCATTTCATAAACAATGAATTTATGGTAAATTTTTGGCCTTATTTCATTTAAAATCATCTAAGATCGTTGCACTATGAACTAAAGATTAGTTCCCAGTTTTGCAGTCGTATCGCGTTTGGATTACAAGGATGACACATGGGATAAAATCAAACGCGTCGTTTAAACACGGCGGCGCCCAGGGGAGCGCGTGAAGAATGCGCGATCGTGCGGTAATGTCGTGGAATACGTGCATTCGTTCGTAGTAGGACCCTGCTAAAAAGCTAAGGCAGAGTAATTCCAGATATTGCTTTGCTTGTCCATAAATTAAAAAAGATAGTTAATGTTTGATTTGGGTAAATATTCGCATGTTAGCTTTAGGGATAAGGTAGTTGGTTGGCTATGTGTCATTCTAATAACGTTTTGAGAATTAATAATAAATTGTAAGTTAGGAAGTTTCGTTATTTGTTTACGTGATTACAAAAGTACTATGTATGTTTTATTATAATTATATTTATTACCTTCGTAATAATTTGGCGACTTTCGTGGCGTATTAATCACTCGGAGATTCTGGGTTCGATCCCCAGCCGGGGCAAGTTGGAAACTGGTCTTTTTTAAATGTACTGGGTCTTGAGTGTTAATTTATATAAGTTTCTATCATAACATAAAATATAGTATTCTTAGATTGTTGAGTTAGTTTTCCATAACACAAGTATAAAATTTACTTTGGGACTAGCTCAATCTGTCTAATTTGTCCTTATCTATATATTTATTTATTAACAAAATGAAAGTAAATCTTTCACTTTTTAGAACATCGCGTTACTTCTGTTAATTAAAAATATGAGCGTTGTACTTAGTTAGTTCGCACGTTCTAAGTAAAACAGAATTTTTTCATACATTATGGCATTAACTTAATTTCTGCTAATAAATCCTAAATCGTTACGCTTTGAGGTTTGTCGCGACTCGCGACGCGAAGTCTTTACGTTTTAGTTTATGAACTGTAGGGAAACGCAATAGGAGTTTGCTTAGATTTATCATTTAAAACAAGGAACACCTTACTTACCGCATTTATAAATTATGTCAAGAAAGTCCAACATAATTCACAAGAATGGCAATTCCGCAAGATTGATTTCAGAGTAACCGCAATTCAATTACGAGATCATGTGGGTTGAAATATGCTCTAGTTTTAGATCTAGTCATGGTCTAGCTAGTCTATTTAGATCGTTTCAGTAATTTCTGACGAGCGGTATTTTTAAAGATTGAGGCATGAAAAATATTTTCTTTTGAACTTAGGTTGTAGTTTTTATTCCCATTTGGCACGTCACATCCACAACTGGTAGAGAACGAATCCTGTGGCCGGCGACCCCAATAATAGTCGCGGATGGGACAATTTTGGTCCAAAAGAACAATATTGTGGCTATTTGTATCCTCAATCACTATATACTTACTAAGTAAACCTTATGGTAGATTTATTTAGATCATAGACAGACATATAAGTATTAGGTGGGCATCAAACTGCTATATGAATGCACGTCTTACACTATATAACTAACAGTATATCTTATAGTAGTATATATCTAACAGTAGATCTTATAGAACAAACTTTTAACTTTTGGTAACAAGATTGGCTTACCGACTACAAGATTCACACGATAATATCAATATATGTAAATGGGTAACTACCTAATGAATGACCATGGCCAATCCCAAATATCAGAAAGATGAGAGCACATGTTTGCTCTACACAATCAGCTTCACTTTCCTATTAACATTGCTCAAGCTTTCTCAACGAACAAACAAATTAGTTAAACATTAAAAAGGCATAGACTTCCGTGCGTAATTAAGGAGTTGTTCTTTCTTTAAGTTAAACTTTAGGTGCGCTTATTAGAGTAATCGACAGTTTACAGCAATTAGCCTTAAAAGGCATGGATCATTGGAAATGTTAGAATTACGTGTATCATTATTATCGACAAACAACAAATAAAGGTAAGCTCATACATACAGACAGGAATATTACCGAAACCCTTTTTTTTAATATTTCTTTTAAAATCGGGTAAGTAACGAAGAAAATAGCTAGCTAGAAATGAAATAAACATTAAAATTAATAATAAATAGTAATTAACCTTAAAATGTAGCATGAATCGTTAGAATTACGTGTGATATACGTGATACTCTTAACAAAACAACATGTAAGGCTCCATCCGTTTTTACACAGAGGCAGAAAGCGTATGAAATTAAATGTATTTAAGTAATTAAAATTTTAAGTCTCTGAACAACTAATATGAACATAGAGAATAATTAGCTTAAAAAGCGCATGCAAAAGTTCGAATTCGTATTTTAGACTGTTGTTCAAGCATTTCTTTGAAAAATCTAAGGTTGGTCTTTTCAGGTATGTCGTATGTCTGTTTATCTCCTTAGTTATACAAAAAAGTGTGAAATTAAGTAAATCAAAATCTGAAACCTTTTTTATGTTTTATAGTAATAGTAATTGTGAACCAGTCCTTATTATTTATCTTAATAACTATGATGTATGCTCGGGACGATTAGAGCATTCTTAAACGAACTGCTCTGATTGGTCGGCTATAAGTGTGTCATTCCAATAACGTTTCGAAAACTAATTATAACGTTACGTTGTTTCGTTAATCGTTTACGTGATTACGTTTGTAATACAATGTATGTTTTATTAAATGCTTTAACTAACATAAGTTATATAGTTTTTTAATTTTCCATTACAGTAAAACAATCTTCCGAGAGTTTCTTAAATAAGGAAGTAGAAGAAGTCAGTTGTCAAAGTTTTTTTTTTATATTCAGAGATCTTTATTCGAATTATTAATTAATTTAGTTGTTAAAGTAAGAATATATTAAAAATCTTTAATGTTAGGGAGCATATTTATATGACGCAGTCACGCAGTTTTGATGGTTTAATTTTATATTATTTAAATAAATGCGGCATGAGGTATTCCTAACTTAGCAGGCACGTGAAGCAGCCTAGTTGTTTATATTTATTGTCGCTATTACGCAATTGCCCATTAAGTTATTTAGTAGCCGTGGCATGTATATAACGTCTCACAAAATATACTGATAACTGTAAAAAGTGAATTTATTTCGTAATACTGAATAACTTTCCCCAAGGAACATATATCGAAATATGAAAAATAATTTTTGGTTTTCCATACAAACTCAGATTAGCTGATCGGTCGATTTGTATGGGAGAACAAACTTTTGTTTTCATATTTCGATTAATTAATTTAATTTTATTTAATCAAATACACTTGAAAATTTGCAAACTATATAATATATATATATATATATATATATATATATATATATATATATATATATATATATATATATGTGTGTAAAAAAAAGAAAAACATAGTACTTAGGTGCTACTTATTACTAAAGAAATTTCGATGTACTTAATATGTTCTTGGGGAAAGTTGTTTAGTATCATGGACTGAATTCACCATTAAAATAGTTTCAGTATATTTTTTTAGATCCTGGCCTGTATAATAATTATATAGTACGTATCTAGTTCGTTAATTACAATATGCATGTGTGTTAAATGCCATTTTAAGTAAAATCTTTAAAGTTGAATCTATTAAGTAAATTCAGATTCACGCTCCACGTATTGTCTGATGCACCCCAGCTGACTCGCTATTTCTGGCAGACGTGCATGGGGCCTTATCTGGCGGTGCAAGTTATAAGCTGAGCAAATAGATTATTATTTAAATAATAAATATAATCAGTGTGTAATATGATGATATTATATACAACGTGGAAGGGACATACCCGTAATAAATCGAACCACGGACTATACTAGATCACTAAAGTACCTATAATGAAATTAAAATAACAGTCAAGAAACCAAAAAAATCGACATTCCCATACAAATCGCTCGGGCGGCTGTACACTTTTGTATGGAAATGCCATTTTTTGGCTATTATTTAAATTTTATTATACTATAATGATCTAGTATAGACCGTGGTTCGATTTATTACGGGTATGTCCCTTCGACGTTCTATATGAGTGTGTTTAGTTTAAATAATAAATAGATAGGGACAAATCACACTGATTGAGCTAGCCCCAAAGTAAGTTTAAACTTGTGTTATGGGATACTAACTCTTACGATACTATATTTTATAATAAATACATATATAGATAAATACCAAGGACAATTTGTAATAGGACATTTTTCAAATTACCCTGGCTTGGGATAGAACCTAGACCCTCCGAGTAACAGACAAGCGTGTTAATCAATACGCCACTGAGGTCAATATAATAAAAAATATAACCAAATAAAATAAATAAATAGTTTGGAAAATCCAAAAGTGCACGCCTCATAATCTCATTTTTCACAATTAAATTGATTTTGATTGTTTTATTGCTAACTTAAAACGAAGAGAAGTATGTCGGCTTTAACGCACGACTGGAGATTATTTTTAACTTTTATTTTTAACTTCACGCTGAGAAAGATATAGCGGGCACTGTGAAGGAGGACCCATTGCAAACCTCTTTGCCTACACCCCGACGATCTACGCGTGCGCGAAGAGCAGCTCAAGTTCTGTCACCCTGATTTGTTTTTGACAGTAAGATTTTGGTTTGTAACAAAATGGCGAGCTCACGCGCGACGATTTGAATTATTTTGCTGCTCGCTATAACTAAACTACATTGAATTAGACCGTGATCTTCGAAAGGACTTAGATTTGGATAATACTGAAGCGTATAAAAAAAAATGGACTTGATCAGATAAGTTTTTCGGGAGTTATCGTGACCACGCCAGTTTCCATACATACAGACACACGGACGTCCACAAAATGATTTTATTAAACATTGTTTTTATTTATTTAAAAGGCAAAATGTCTTTTAAAAATGTCATAAGTGTTGAAACTAGTGTTTTTCCTTGACATTTATGTGAAAATATTATTGTACAAGTGCAATAGAAAATAAATAGAGACACATTTAGTTAAAAAAATCACTTGATTTTTGTAAGGCGAGAGTTGAGCACTACCTCATGCGCTTCGCTTATGAGGCGTGCAATAGATAGGAATAGATAACACTGAGCTAGTCCCAAAGTATTTTGGTTTGAGGATTATGTTTTTTTTTACTAACAGTACTTTTGTATCATATATTTTTTGTATAAAATACAGTAACAAAGTACTACTGTACATTCGTGTAATTACATAATATTAATCATATATGAACATCTCCTCTCACAGGCTAACTGGAAGAGATCTCTTTTGAGATAAGTAGTGCCTTTGTACAACTTTTTGTATACGTATTCTCTGTATATATTGTCCGTGTACATAAATTTGTAAATAAAATAAATAAAGACAGCTTTTGATTTGATCGATTGCTTCTAAGCCAAAGAAATTAAACATTTCCATAGAAATAACATCGCTATTCTAAAAAGGTCTTATTATAAAATCCAAACTAATCTTCCTGTGTACCAGCTGCTTCTTTTCCCGTGCAGATCGTAAAAGCTGATCAAGGGAATGGGCGAGAATCTGAATCATATGAATAGGCGATGCGGTTAGCAACCCATCACTATTATGATTTCCCTTTTCCACCTTCATGCCCACCATTACGCTAAAAGTGGCCTGGGCTTTACCGCCCTTGGCTCTGTCTACCCCGTTAGGGATAAAGACGTGATAGTGTATCTGTATCAAACTAAAAAGTCTTCTTTCGTCTTTGCTTTGAAACCGCGATAAGCTTCATCATTACGACCCTGTCACATGTTGCTTGCATTTTTACGATTAATGAAAAAGAGACACTGCGGTCTCTTTAATTAAATAAAAATAGATTTCTGATTTTCATATTCAAGCAATGTTAAAGTAATGTTAAGTGAAGCAATGTTAAATTACAGTTAATAAAACTGGCTTATGTGGTGTAAAGAAAGTTACCTCGCTACTTAGCCCATATTTAAAAAGAAGAGTAAATGACCCACGACGACGTTGAACCTAGTCTTCGACCCAACCTTTGTTTTTGAGTATTTGTTCATAAAAATAATCTGAGATTATAATTTTTGCATATTGCAATCTTTCTCTATGTTATCTCTTTGTCCTAGTAGCATCGCATTCTTTTTTGCTACGGTGGTCTGGTAAAATATTTAAATATAACATACTGAGATAAACACGTCTTTATCTCTAATAGGGCAGACAGAGCATTTTGGATCTTGCGGCTCTAAGCAGGCTGAGCCCAGGGCCGGAAAATTTAAGCCACTTTTAGCGAGATGCTGGGTAAGGTGGAAAAAGGAGTCAAAATAGTCATGGGTAGCTAGCCTTATCGCCTAACATGATTTGAATTTTCGCCCATTCCCTGGATTGGCTTCTACGATCTGCGCAGGAGAGAAGCTGCTACTTTCCAAGATATTTCTTTCTTCCCAGACCAGTATGGAAGAATTAAATATTATGTAATCGATAACGCTTTCAAATTTATCAAACAATAACTACGTACAATTTAAGCAGACCTTGTGACTTTGAGTGATAGAATTTTGTCTAAATATCAATATTTTTTGTTATTCAATACCCTATTCCAATAATTTTTCATTTTATATTGACGTTTGATGCGTACTTTGACATCTTGAATTAATATTTACTGAACTGATGTAATAGGCGCCTGCAAGGGTTAACTGGAGGGACGAAATCCCATACAAACGCACTTTCGTTTTAATTTCGAAACCATAAACTCATCGTATTCAAATTTTTTACAAGCATTAAGATGATAAATATCTAGATCTGTAATTAGTTTTGGTTCGAAAATAATAAACAAAAAAAAAGTTATAGCAACTTAAAATTTGCCTTTTTTATCGACGAAATCGAGTAATATTTAGACGCCTATTACACTTATAATTATATTTTAGATCCTTATGGAAACTAATTATACGACTAGAGTGAAGACTCTAAATTCCAAATAATTTAGTTTTATTTGGGTATGTATCGTATTTATCGAAATAAACGAAAACTACGAAAACCTTTCGATTCATGGCCTATAACGGCCCGTTTATTACACCTCTTCCGTTTATCACCCTTATTACACCTCGCGCGGGTGCCGGCGGTGTGACGGATTCTCTGTCTCGTTTTTTTAGCGCCCTTTCTCTTTCTCGACGAAATAGCAACACGACGAAGCGCGTCGGTAGGCAACTCGCTGTGGAGTTCGCCCGCGCCTCCAGTACCACCTTAAGTCAAATAACAAACATAAATTAGTTTCAAAGCACGAATGACTTTTATTTATAAAGCAAATCTGTCTTGTTCAGAACAACTTCAGGCAGACTGACATTCAGTGACTGAGATGCTGGCAGCACTGGTACTGCCTTTTTATTATTTATATTTATAATTTATACAATTTTTTATTTATAATCTCTTAACCCATTATGACATTTACGAGTATGACCTAGCGATGCTGTTCGGATGTTTTGGTGATGTCTGTTTGTCATCAGCTTAGTTTTTGTAGTATTCATTGTTAGCACTACCCTTCCACTTGCCTCTGCTAAATCCTGGAGCATATTTTGAAGTACCTCCGGTGATTCACTCAAGAGAATAATGTCGTCCGCGAATCTAAGATGGTTGAGTTTTTCACCGTTAACGTTAATGCCATAATCCTCCCAGTTTAATCCTCTAAATACCTGTTCCAGAACAGCAGAAAATAATTTAGGTAATAATGGGTCGCCCTGTCTGACTCCCTTCTTTATACCAAAATCCTTCCCAACTCTTTCTGTCTGCACTTTGGCTGTTGAATTCTTATATATTTCTTTAATTTTTCTTATATATTTATGGTGCACACCTTGGGATTCTAGGGCCTCCCAAATATGAACATGTTTCAGCGAGTCAAAAGCTTTGTTGTAGCCAATAAATGCCAATAGTATGGTTTCCCATACTCATTACTTTTCTCTATAATCTCTTTAATTGTGTGTATGTGGTCCAATGTTGAAAAATCACTTCGAAATCCTGCTTGCTTCTTTGGTTGGTTCTCTTCCAAGGCTTTGCCAATGCGGTTTAGTATTATTTTGGAGAATATTTTGTAGAGATTCGATGTTAAACTGATTGGTCTATAATTATTTATTTCTTCTCTGTCTCCTTTCTTATGTAGTAGTATGATTGTTGATGTAGACCATTGCTTCGGTAATACTTCTTTGTCTAGAATTTCGTTAAATAATTTTCACCAGAAGACCAAACGAAGAAAGAAGTTGAAACAAGAATAGCAAATTCATGGAAAAGTTACTGGTCACTCAAAGAGGTAATGAAGAACCCACAGATACCAATAAAAGATAAAAGAAGAATTTTTGATTCATGCTTACTGCCATGTATGACATATGGCTGCCAAACGTGGGCTCTTACAGAAAAATACAGAAACGATCTAAAAGTATGTCAAAACTAAATGGAGAGGAGCATTCTCAACATCAAATTAAAAGACAGGGTGAAGTTATCACATATAAGATCAAAGATAAAAGTAAAGGATGTTACGTATACTGTAAGAAGGCTAAAGTGGAAATGGATTGGTCATACTTTGAGAAGTAAGAGAAATAAATGGTCAAAGGACGTTACTGAGTGGTATCCTCGTGATGGGAAAAGAAGGAGAGGAGGACAAAAGAGGAGATGGGAAGACGAACTCAAGAAGGCGACTGGAGGGTTATGGAGAAGAAAGACAAGGAACAGAGTGCTGTCGAGACAGATTGGGGAGGCCTTTGCCAAGGGGCAAGCTGACGACCAACAACAGCAGTCGCAACAGGAATGCAGAGGATGTCAGCAAGAGAGGCTGCAGTGAGCGAGTGAGTGATGCCGTTCGGCACACGATTTTTCGTGTTCAAGTTTTTGCTCCGTACGCGCGTAAGATATTATGAAATCCAAAAGTGTGCTATCCATGTAGCCTAGAGGAACATAGCTATCATTTTGTTTACTTAGTTTCAATTAGAATACATAATGAGCCTAACCAGAGCCTTAGCAATTTAGTGTTTTGAAATTATTGGACATAATAGATGTCACTTTCTAGTAAGTGAGGCATATTTTTTTCTACAATCCATGAGTAAAATACATTTTGTTTTATTGTAATATCCTTGTTAGTACTAATACTATTACAAAACAATTCAATTTCGTAGTAGTTTTAGCATTATCGCATGTGTAAAGTTCCTAATGCCATTTGGCACCGCTAGGCTGTTATGTTGTCATTTTAGTTTGTATGTGTCACATCTTTTTTTTTGTTATTTTATCGCATGTAACTGCGTTTTTGTTTTGTAGGGTTTGTATATGCCACGAGGCACGTAGCCTTACTTGATTTGAGGAGGAGTTTGACCCACGGTTCGAATATACGTTACGATGTGTTGTTGGCATCTAATCCTCTGACGTAATGTCAGATAAACTCCATCAGTACTAAAAACACACGAGCAGACACCTATACCACCTGCAGCCGGGCTTTCTTGTCAATAATTGTATCTTGAATGTTGACGTATGACAATAAAAGAATAAATTAGTAAAATAAATGTTTTCCTTTATTTTTCTCGCACTACTTTTGACAAAATCTAATCATTTCATCCAAAAAATGGTAATTATGAGATAACATACATCTAAGAAAATTACTACGTATTAGCCAGCGATGCCGTACGGCACACCCTGATATTGCCAAAAGTAATAATTCAAATCATCTTTTAATGATCAGAAATTAATTAAGGAACCTTAAACAACAATATATTAAGTTATTTTCTAATTTTGAGATCATAAAATAATTCGGGTCATAATGGGTAATAAGAATGGAACAATTAAGCTACATTCGTATATATGTAAGCTCAAAGGAATGAAATAATAAAAATAATGTATTTATTTTTGTTTGTATCTTAAATTGAAATTAGGAGACGTAGGTACCCATTACCTACCTATTCGTCAATTACTTTCAAATTTATGATTGAAAATAAAATTATTCTATTAATACAAAAATGCGATTAAGTATATAAAAAAATGATGTCTTTACAAAATAAGGATTGTCATCAAAAGTTGATTAATAAAATATAACGACATACATATACATACATACTATCTCGTCTTTATATCTAATGGGACAGGTAGAGCATTTTGGGTCTTACGGCTCTAAGCAGACAGAACCCAGGGCCACAAGAATCAAAGGCAACCTTGCGAAGTGGTGCTATATTGACAAAACGGAAGCCCGATGCCAATGTGGTAACTTTGATCAGACCATGCAGCACCTTCTCTCTTGTCCTTTGTCCCCGACTTGCTGCACGATAAGAGTGGTGACTCACTGGAGGGATAAAATATAATGTGTCTTTTGACTAAAACTGCCACCTAATGAATAAAATCTTAGACAACTCAAGGCCGACTAGTTAGCCATTCGTGAACGTTACCAATTAAGCTGATTGGTGACGTTCACGAATGGCCGTTGAGCTATTGAACTCCAATCTTAACCCTTGGTTACGATTGAGTCGGTAGAAAAAATTTAGACTTCTTTATCTGCTAACTACTCAGTTAAATATACTGGGAAGTAAATAAAATTATTGTAACATACTACTAATTTTCTGCAAGAAAATAAGATTACAAAGTTGTAGTTGTATGAGCCGTTAATTAGGAGAATGTGAACAAAGGAATTTGAGTGAGTGTCATCAGTTTGAATATATGAAGTTAGGTGTTGCCCGCGTAGGGGTTGCGTTTTGTTTTCTTTATTTCTTCGTTTTGTTGAAGTTATAGAAGTAACAACCGGGCGGGCCGCAAGTTTATCAAATAAGAAAGAGACGGACGATCCGAAATGGCCACTCTAGCCGGCCATATGTATCGACTCACCGCACATTATCGTCTCGGGTAACCGTCGGCTGCGACTGCAATCTAGTCTATTTATACCGCATTGGATGCGATGCACGGCTATTGCATTGCAATTTATTGTTACATGAAGCTGAAAATGTTATGCTGGACTCTGGACTCGATGCCGTGTGGTTTCAGGCTGAGTAGATTGGACCACTCCACTTTCCGTTGATACTGAACATATGCTAAACAAAGCTTATAAACATGTCATTTAATTTCATTATACGGTAGTGATCTAGTAATAGCCCGTGTTTCGATTTATTATGCATATGCACCTTAGACGTTGTATATAACACACCAACACACCATAATCATTATAGAAATTGTAGTATCTTATTACAAAGAGGTGGCACGCGTATGCGCAATTGTAGGGAGGTTTGGGCCCTCACGGAAGGGCAAGGAGTGAGGGCCGCTGGAAATAGCCGCGCACGGGGCACGGGGCGCATCTGCCGATATAAATAGCACCCTCAATGTAGTACCAAGGACGAACATGTTTACGTCTTCTTGATTGGGAGGTTTGGCCCTTTTGCTTGGTAGCTTCGGATATTTCGTGATTAATTAATTATTTTTTATTTATTTACCAATTTATGTAAACGGTGAACTTATTACAGAATACATGAAATGAAAGTTGTACAAATGCACTACTTATCTCAAAAGAGATCTCTTCCAGTAGGCCTGTTAAAGAAGATGTTTACGTAAAAAAGGCATATGGCGTGTTCATAGAATAATGGAAGAAAAACAAATTAAAATAACATAGAACTACACAAACCACAAATTTTCATGCATCTACATAAGTTACATACATATTAAAATAAATACATATGTATATCAATAAATAAATATAATATAAAATATTAAATATATAAATCCTTATTAAAGAAATGCTTAGGGTAAATTTTTACTGAAATTTATTGTGATTTAGTCAAAATTGTTTTACAAGAAAAAGAATTTTAATTGTGTAAGTGTTATTACTGTTTAAAATGATGTGTATTATTTTTATTATTTACCAATTTCTTTGTAAGTTCGGTTAAATTTAAAATACATTGTAATTTTTTTGCTAGGAAATAATATAAAACACAACATGTTTTTGGAAGATTATTGAGTAATATACCTTGTACGACTTTATACCTACTTACATTTACTTAATTCTCTCACAAAAAGAGAAAACCATTTTCATGAAGTGCAGCGTGCAGATGATAAACGTAAAACAAACAAGTCGCGCCATCTATCGGAAAAATCTATCTTGTTGATCGACTGTAATTTTGGATACAGTATTTAAAAAACTGTAGGCATTTTTTCTCTCGCCAGAGTATTAATCACATGGTTTCGACTTGATCAGTGTCAATGGATATCTAGTAGCGCTTTCTCCCTGTCCGGCCGTCTATTAGTTTAAGTATACCTAGTAGATAAGTATTGTAAAATATTGCACCAAATATTTTTTTCTTTCTTTCTTTCAAATAGGAGTAAAACTGAATTCATCCAATTTATTGATTTTATATTCACCACTAAATGATGTGCCCGTAGAGTGATGGCATAGTGTGTCGTAAAATACTGCGTTTCCCCTACAGGTATTAAATTAACGCGAGTGCGAATAAAACTTGCCATTAAACTAAAGGTCATTTGATGAAATGAAACTGGTTACGTGATAAACGTTCGTAGTAATAAAATAATAAAATTGCTCATACATACATCACAATAACGATGCGCATTTTAAGTTTTAGTGACATTTATTTCCGAAATAAAGAAGATTCAGCTGGATGTTTGGATATGTGTTTGGATAACTTCCTTTGCTTATACCCCTGAATCGAAACCAACATTTGGTTAGCAGTTTTTGCCCGAAACATTCCTATAAAATGTTTATCACCGCGCCCGCTGCCGGCACATGTGCAGCCCTCTTCACTAGAGATTATTCTAAAATTTCCAGATTGCCACCCCGGGCAAAAAATAAATAAATCCATAGCGCGCACAAAAAACGCTCCCAAATCCTTGAACCGATTACTATCCCCTTGAAATCCCGATTTACCGTTATCGAAGATTTACTTTCGTCCATTTTTCAGGCGGCAGAAAGAGACGGAGCCAGTTTTACTTTTTTATTAATTTAAGTTGCCTGTGTAAGTGCATTATTTGAATTTTCGAACGCGTTTAAGTAAGTGTTGTCTATGGTTGTTATAGACGAGATTGTTTTTTTTTGTTCCAGTTTTGAATGTGTGTTTTAATTTTAATTACGTCGTGTATGTGTGCCTGAATTCTCTGTTTATGTTGTTTCGGTATTTGCATGTGTGGCGGCCGCCGAGCGGGGGTGGCGCAGACGCTCGACCCACGGGTTATCATTTCCTGTTCTTATTTTAAATTTACAACATAATTATTTTTTGCTCATGTCGGGGCGACTGAAGCTGTAAGTTTATTATTATTCTATGAACGACGGGTGGAAGGGATGGTGTAGATGATCGCGATAAAAGCTTATAATTTGCTGCTTTGAATTTTAATGATTTTAGATAAACATTTACACGTGTAACGTAAATTACATAAAGTAACGCTGACAGAAAACCGTAAATTCAAACGTCTATAGCATGAAACTAGAATTACTCAATCAAAATATTAATTCTCGAATGTAAACAATGAAATTAATGCGGTTACAAAGGCATGTACACATATTAATTTACTACACCTGACCTTTGATTTTTCGCGGCACAGCGCGATCCGCTCGATAAAACGCGAACAACAATTATTTTGCTGTTTATATGCGTAATTTTTTATTAGGTCCGCCACGGCTTGCTTTGTCGGCGCGACAATGCGAGGCTCGCGGCTTTATGGCCTCGATTCGGTTCACGCCAGTGTATAGGCACCTTTACAATTTGCAATGCGAAATGAATCGCTTGATGGTTGGTCAAGCGTTGCAGTATTTTTACACTTAGATTTACTAGTATATGTGGATAAGAGCAAATTAATGGCTTATTAATGCTTTAAAAATATTCTAACTCATTCATGTACTTGAAAGGATATCTATTTCCGTGTCTTGAAGGAAAGTTTTTGCGCCAAAGAGAGATTGATAAATAGCTTTTTTATGAATTATGATACATACCTAATATATGAAAACAATTGCATCTATGCATGCATTACATTTAAAAGTACCTATTATACAACGTGGAAGGGACATACCCTTAATAAATTGAACCACGGTCTATACTGGTTCAATAAAGTATAAAGACATTAAAAAAACAGCCAAAAAACAAAAAGAAAATTGGCATTTCCATAGAAAAGTGTGCAGCCGCCCTGGAGATTTGTATGGGAATGTCGAATATTTTTTTTTGTTTTTGACTGTTATTTTAATTTCATTATACTATAGTGATCTAGTATAAGCCCGTGGTTCGATTTTTTACAGGTATTGCATTTTCGCCAATTCCCTCGATCGGCTTCTACGATCTGCGGGAAGAGAAGCAGCTGGTACCTTTTTTTCTTCCAGACCATCATAGAAAGTTATTTATTACGTATATGCGTGGAATGTGGTAGTATACACTGCATTTGCAGATTATGTTAAAAAGTGCAAATTATATTCATCAATTTCTAATCTTGATAAATAATAACAAATAAAAAAATAGATAGGGACAAATAACACTGATTGAGCTAGCCCCAAAGTAAGTTTAAACTTGTGTTATGGGATACTTACTCAACGATACCATATTTTATAATAAATACATATATAGATAAACACCCAAGACCCAGGACATTTTGAAAAAGGCCATTTTTCAACTTGCCCTGGCTCCGGATTGACGGACTAGCGTGTCGACTATTACGCCACAGAGGTCGTTACTCAGGTTGATAAACTGACTTTAGAGAATTTTACTAAGCAAAAGTAGAGTAACTGTTCTTTTCCGAGTTAAAGACATCAACGCCCAGTATAACTGATAATAGGACTATTGCGATAACTCATCATCATCCTCCCGTATTCCCGGTTGCATCGTCAGCGGTTGCGCTTCAGAGCCCGGGGTCCGCTACCTAACCTAGGTGATTTGACGAGGTTACTGGTATGTACACAGAGCGACTGCCGTCTGACCTCCGCAACCCAAAGGGTACACTAGAATCAATCCTAGGATAGGTTTAAGCGTGCGGGAGACACCGCTTTGCTTGCCTTCCGAAGCACGGAATCATCTCTATTTTCAGATAATAAGGTGACTTAAGCCTGCAATATCCAAGCCTGCAATATCCCAACCAGACTGGAAAATCTTTTCACAAAGTATGCTCCCCAGTGGGATTTGATTTTGAACCCATGACCTCCGGATCACAAGGCAAACGCCTTGACCACTAGACCACGGAGGCAGTCAAAGTCAGTTGCGATAACTTATCCTCTGAAATCATAATACAAACTTATCTTTTCTATTTTTTAAGTCAAAACCTAAAGTTACCTTACTAAGTATTTAATAGTATATTTCTTTACTGACTTGGCTCTTCTCATGTTCTCCAATTTTTTTAATCTTTAATTTAGCTTGCCCTTTCTGTTGTTATTTATATTTTGGGTCAACTCCTTGCAAGTAAAATTTTAGCCACTTTCCGGTTTCCGATTGGGATAATCAGATGAATGCAATATTATTATAACAAGAAGCTGATCTGATGATGGAGCCGGAAGGTAAAACGACGCCACCCCATCTAGTTTGGGCTTATTAAGTACATTAGTCTTGATAAGTACTTAGGCCTCACAATGAAAGATTGTAAGTAAGTTTTTTTTTTCGAAAACTTATTTTGTATGAAAATAGCTGCGTGGCGAGACTGATTTTGAGAAAAATATTGCAGTATTTTATAAAATTCCAGAAATACCATCGTCTTCGTCATTATTCTAATTGTTCCAAACGGGCAGGATAAAAGACGTCCAACTAGTGTTAGTAAACAAACATGCTGCAAATGATCCTTATGTTGTACAAGGAATCCCCAACTTAAGAGTCTCCAGTCAAAACACGCCATGCCTTTGATCAGCCCTAATTACAAGTGTTCGGGGAAATCAGTTAATGAGTTATATGTAAACAGATCTACTCACAAACCTAGACGCAGTAACTGGCAATGGTCAAAATGTATTGTCATGTCATTCAGTTTGAGCTTAGTTCTAAATATTTAAATAAAAAATTTAAATAGTTAAATGAAAAAAATGTTTAAATTGCTTATTTTGTAATAAATGTAAAACTAAAATAAGTACTGCCAAATATTCAATGAAATATGTCTCTAACTTAAATAATCTAGACAAGGATGACATTATTACATTGTAAATGAGTTTGTAAATGCGTTCAAGTTTAGGCTGTCAAAATATGGCGGTGGTAGAAAAATAGATATTTCTGGCCAGTATACCAAATACAATAAAATATCAGTTTATAAAAAATAAAAGTTTATTTTGTGCCATTATTATTTACGTTATGTATGTATTAAGTATTAAAAATAGAACGACGCGACGTAAACACGCGCTATGAAATACTGGAAGCGCTACGCGTTCATTTTTACACACACATACTCCTTTAGCAGTATTATACACAAACACTTTTAGTGTCCGTCAGGTGAGAAGTTAGAATCTGCAACAGTATTCTAAAAAAACAAATTGTGCCATAAAATTAGACACACAATAGAATTGTGAGCAAAAACAGGTGCATATTAGTTAGTTCACAATCATATAATATAACATTAACATATAATATAATTAACCTTTGATCGAAAGTCAAATTGTGAAAGCGATGAAATGTAAAAAAACCTGAGATTTTTTTCGTTCTAAAAAAGATAGATGCACAATCTAGTATAGGGACTCGTAGCTGTTACGTAGATCGAGCGTAGACGTGGCTACGAAGGGCTACGAAGTGATAACTACGTATTACGTAATATTCCAACAAAATAAGTTTTTCGAAAAACTGTTTTTTTTCGAACAAGCTTTTATTGTGAGGTCTAAGTACTTATCAAGACAAATTGTATAATCCCAAACTCGATGGGGTTGCGTCGTTTTATCACAGAGTTCCATCATAAGATCAGCTTATTTTTATAATAATACTAGCTTTGCCCGCGGCTTCGTCCGCGTAGATTAGGTGTATGAAAAATAGATAGTAGCTGATTCTCAGACCTACTGAATATGCATAAAAAATTTGATAAAAATCGGTTAAGCCGTTTCGGAGGAGTATGGTAACTAACATTGTGACACGAGAATTTTATATATAAGATTGCATTGTCATCTAATTTAATTTCATCTGAATCGAAAACCAAAAGTGGCTGAATTTTTTGCAAGATTTAACACAAACAAATAAACAAAACAAACAGGGCAAGCTAAATAAATTCTTGTAATAAACACCAATAAAATCGTTTGTATCTAACGTCTAATGCAGTTCGTAGAAGTACAATCTGAACACTAAATACTATGCCACATCCAGTAATTTATGCCGTGGATACGACGTGTGCTTGATTTGTTTGGACAGCGGCGATCACAAAGCGCAACCTGCAACGTTTCCTTTTTACGACCTCCCCAACTGTGCCATGTAGTTATCCGTTGTTTTATCAATTTCAATAATTTATCTGTGAGTCGAGAACGGAACGCTTCACTTCTCGCATTAATCAGAGTTAAAAATGGAATGTTAAATAACAAGATTCCTTAGTAGGTACCTATACAATTGTTGTTTTGATGGTACGATTGGATTTTTTGTATTTATTTTTCACCAAGTAGGAAAACGCACTTAGTTGTCACGTTTTTAACACTTCTTCTTTTCGTTTTGGAAGGAAGAATGACATAATTTTTTTTTGTAACACTAAGAGTGCCACAAGCGCGCTGCCAACCCTGATTAATTTCAAGCCCTTTTGAAGAATCTTATGTTGTATTTTCTAAATAAAAAAGTGTTGTACTAAATTATTTGGTCCATACATACGAGTATTATGATTTTTTGGGCAAGATTCATGTTTCTTATTTTGAAAATTGAGTCACTGTGCTACTAAACTCACTCATTGAGTCACTTTCTAAACGTAGACATGACCCTCAGTTTTATGACTTACTAGCTTTTGCCCGCGGCTTCGCTCGCGTATCCCAAATCCCGCGGGAACATTACTTTTTTTCGGGATGAAAGGTAGATAGATTAGATAGATCCTTCTCAGTACTCCTAACTATGTGTATGCGGATTTTCAAGAAGATTAGTTCATTAGATAAAGCGTGAAGAGGTAACAAACAAACAAATATATAAACTCACTTTCGCATTTATAATATTAGTTGGGATGTATGAGGAAACGTAGAGGAAGAAGGAAAGTGGCCACTTTCAAAACTACGAATATTTGATGACTTTATGCACCTCCCTGAAAGTAATTCTAGCGGTGCCAACGCCTATCAGGTTGTCTACGTTCCATCTTCTATGCCAGTATCATCGTCATCATTTCAGCCGCAGGAAGTCGGCAGCTGCACATATGCTTCGAGGCCTGCGTCCAGCATTTTGCTTCAAATTCATTTTCGCACAATCCTACTATAGTAAACTTTCCAATAAGAACGATTTCATTAATGAGTATTCTCATTAGAATCAGTATCATCCAATCAATCAGGGTTGGTCTTGGCAGCTATAAAGCGCCACCTTGCGGCGAGGCGTGGCGTTGTAATGAACGCCATTAACTCTTTACTAGCAGTTTATAGGCGTTTTAAGACTGGTTTAATTATTGTAAAACGTATAATGCGGACGATGAGTGATGGTCGGATAGCGTTCGTGTGCCGAACCCTCTGGACACTGATTGCAAATGCTGGGTTGCAATAATATGTGAGTTTTATGCAAGCAGGTTCTAAATTGTACTAGCATATAGGTTTACCGGAGTACAAACGAGCATCTCCTGCAAAATATAGGTATACAAATTATCATTATTCTATCTCGTAATGGCTAAAGGGACATAGACATTCAAATAAGCAAAGAAGTAGCTTTTTGTGTCAGCATATGTACTAAATAAAACACATGCTTAAAACTTCTGTGACTTCCCAAAATATGCAAAGAACGTAGACAACCCTAGTAGTCTTCTAATTTTAAACCAATAATTTGAAATCTACCGTCCAAAATATTTATTGAGTGATCAAGCGTAATTGCTTCCTCTTAGGGGGCATTGTATACAGGGTGCTTGACTATTGGGTGTTAATTAAAAGCGTAGGCGATAAATCTTCGCGTGCGAATTTAACGCGTGTAGCCTGTAGCCCCAGGACAGGGTGTTCGATTCTGTGGGCTAATCGAAATTATCTTGTAAACGAAAAACGATTAGGGTAATGATTCTGTTGTGTTGTTCATTCGTGGTTGATTACTTGGGAGTAGAATATACAGGGTCTGATAAAACATACTGAAACTATTTTAAGGGTGGATTCAGTCCATGATACTGAACAACTTTCCCTAAAGAACATACATATATCTAAATGTAGAAAATATGTTTGGCCTCCCATATAAGTTGACCGATCAGCTGATCCAAGTTTGTATGGGAAGCGAATAACTTTTTTTTTTGACAGTTGTTCAGTATCATGGACTGAATTCACCCTTAAATTAGTTTAAGTATATTTTATTACACGTTATATATAGCACTTGAAGTGTTCCACGAAAGGTAAGATAAATTGTCAGCAAGTATAAGTAGTTCGAGTCTTTTAGCACGTACTAAAGAACATTAATAATTTCGTTGGAATTTCAAATCTTTTAGAAATTGCACTATGTTGGTCTGGGAGAAAGGAAAATACTTACAATATACCAGCTACTTCTCTTCCGTAGAAATTGATTGAGGGAATGGGCGAAAATGCAAATCATGTTAATAGGCTATGCGGCTAGCAACCCATCACTATTTTGATTTCTTTTTCCACCTTCTCGCCCATCATCACGCTAAAAGTGACTTTTGAGTCTTGCGGCCCTGGACTCTTTCTGCTCAAGACCCAAAACGCTCTGTCTGCCCCGTTAGGCATAAAGACGTGATACATACATACATGTATGTATCACGTCTTTATCCTTTATATAGTTTTAGTGGACATAGTACATACTGTACTATATTCATAAAAGTTGAACTTTATAACTATGCAAAGGCAGGGTGAGTTGGTTTACATATAATAAGTTACATTTTTATGTACTTTGTTTTATGTGCAGTATAATATCTATAATCCTTTCCTTATAAGTACATATCATAAGGATATCAAAGTAAGTTATTGCTGACAAATAAACTCATTAGTTATTGTATCAATGATTTTTAAACAAAGCAAAACTGCTTTCATTTATTGTTGGTGTTCACTTTATTCCAAATGCGTTCGTGATCCTTAAAGTCACCCTTTCATATGGGTGAATCATTAAAATATTTTCGTATGTCCTTATCACCCCACTATACTCGCTGACGATTTATTTTAATTTTATCTGTTGTAAAGACTTAAGTAATTAACATTCTATAGGCGATATTATTGTGAGTAATATTAGGAACCAGGTAAAATATATTACAAAGGGAATGGACCTTTGTATTTATCGTAAGTAATTTTTTATCGTTACAATTGAGGTGCAATTAGTATTCTGGAAAGTTCCACAGTTGTTGTTAAGAAAAATGTTTGTTACATCGAAATATTATGCTGTTGTAATAATATCTTGATACGTAAACATTAAAAGTTGATGATAAGTAATTAAATATGGTATTTGTATTGAAAATTATATAAGGCGATGATTGGCTAGGATGTTGATATGGGATAATTGTAAATGAAAATTTAATCATATACATTCATTTTGAACTTTAAAAATATCATTATTACATTTGTATGTATATTAACAGGACTTTGACGTGATATCTGTTACACACACCTACACGCGGCAAAAGCAGAAATAAATATATATAGGTACAAACAAACTAGACTTAGAATTAACTAGATTTATTACACCTCTAGGAAATCTGTAAAATAATTATAGAAAATAATCACAATCGTATTAATTCATGAAACAATTTTTACACGTCGTCTAATATGTCAATATAATTAAACAAAATTATTAAAATTCAATAAAAAATTACTCTATTCAGCTGGCTTATATGGAATTGCAAACTGCACTTCTTCTAGTTCATCAAGAAAGCGCGCTCAAGAAGTCACTTTTCAAGGCTGACTTTAAAGCTAGTCATAGATTTATATGTTTATATTACAATTCTTGAAACAGTTCTACGTATAATTTAGAATGGCCCTTGCCAATGGATTACTTAAACCAATGTGAAATCATCTCAAATATCATAAAATAATGATTTGCAATCCACGTGTTAATAATTTAAAATTAACATTACTGGTACCAAAGCCGTCGCCAGACTCGCACAGCACCCGAAATAACTGGCCTTTCATTTTGCCACATGTTGGATAAAAACTATAAGCCTGTCCGTCTCTCCATTGTTTCATCCCAACTATTTCTCCGAAACGTGCCCAATACTGTATCTATTGACTTCCTTTCCGATAATAAAATAAGGATTCAACCATTGTTTGGAAAGTCCAAAATAATATTTTAATCGTTATTTCAAAGATTTTTAGAATTGTAGTCGGTCAGAACCACGCTATTGTGATTTTTATTGCAGTTCGATATTATTATCTTTGTTTGTTTGTGATAGTGGGAGACTGGCTGTTAATATAAAATTAACTATTGTATACTTAAAAAAGGTTGGTACCTGAATTAGCAAAGAAATATGGCAAGATAATAACTACGTACTTATATTACTTACTTATATTCTGGTTTTATTTTTAGCCGTGTCGTTCCCGGCAGAGTAGAATAGGACCACTCTAAGTCTTGAATGTCGTAGAAGGCGGCTTAGAAAACACAAGCTAAACATCAATGAGATCTCTCCAACTCTTCTCGCCAGCGTGGAGAGTGTAGGCCAAATGCTCTGACTGCTTTGGCTAAGTATGGCTGGTAGTACAGAGAGGGTCGTGCTCCTGCAGTGGAGACTAAGAAAGACCTGATAATATATATATATACTCAGAGATTTACTAGCATTTGCCCGCGTCTTCGCCCGCGTAGACTACACAAATAAGATTGTTGTTTTTTAAACTGCAATTTATTAAAATCCAATTAATGGATTATTATTTTTTACTAACCACTAATTCAAATATGTTACGTGTCTCATTTCTAAAATGACGAAGATTCATACAAAATTGCAACCCCTATTTCACCCCTATAGGGACGTAATTTTCAAAATCGAATAAATGCATTATTATATTCTACTAACTACTAAAAATTCATGTATCTAATTCTAAATATTTAACCTTATAAATTATTACAGAAAAATATTTTGTTGTCATGTCAAAACATAATACGCACACATTTACGAAAAGTATTTTCAGGTAAATATACGTGGAAAGTAAATATACGTATACAAAGTGGAAGGGACATACCCGTAATAAATCGAACCACGGGCTATACTAGATCACTAAAGTATATTGAAATTAAAATAACAGAATAATCAAACAAAAATAATTTCGACATTCCCATACAAAATGCCATATTATTATTATAATATAATACCATATTTAATTTTTGTATACAAATGCCCAATTTTGGTATTTTTTTTGGCTGTTATTTTAATTTAATTAAACTAGTTATAATGATCTAGTATACACCGTGGTTTGATTTATCACGGGTATGTCCGTTCCACGTTGTATAAATGTGAATGATGCTGATTTACTTTTTTTTTATTTTTCTATATGTAAAAAATTTAAGAGACTTCCTTTTAATTTTCTTTTAGGTATTTCAGGTTTATTAAGAATATAAAATATTTAATGACTTTAACGACTTTATTTATCGACTCAAAAAATGAATGACTATTTTTGTATTTACCTTGAAGAGTATATTAAACACAATGCATGTCGTAAATTATTTCCACATTTTAAGGAATTTTAGAAAAAAGTTATTTTATATACTTTTGTAAAAAGAAATATGAATAAATAAACCTAGCTACCCGTAAATCCGTCCATCCAAGTTGTAACAGTTGGAACAGTTAAATTCACGGCAGAATAGGGGATGCAATGACGTCATTACGGTACCAAGTAACGGAATTGGGGATGTTGCAGGGAATTTCCTGCATCGAGAATTCGGAGAACGTGTTGTGAATTGGTTCATAGTAATTTTTTACGGAATCTAGGAATGGTACATCCTTTGCTCAATTTAAAAGTTTTCGTAATGTTAATCTTTTGTCTTGATATAATACACTATGTGTAATAGTGTATATGGAGTGTAGATATTGGATGTAAACCTGTGATTATATTCTTAATATGCTATGAGATAGAAACCTATCACTGTTTTCATTCCTGCTTTCCATGTAGGCAACATGGAAAAAAAATGCACTAACTTGCTAGTGTGGCTTTAAATCAACTTATATCTTTATATCTGTAAGGGATAGAGGCGTGGTATAAAGTGTACATTGACGGCTAAGTACTAATACTAGTCATACTGCATTTTATTGAATCTTACATTTTATTGAAATCATAAATATTTTATAGAATTTTATAGAAATGTTAGATAGCAGTAATAGTATACCTACACTGTGTATGGAAGGTCATTGACCTACACACACAATTTTTCAAAGTTAGTTACAATTTAGATTCACTTTGAACATAACATTCATGTTTTCTAGACTGCGTATCGAAATTGGTCAATAATTGAATTCATTATTATTATTTTATGCTAGGTGATCAGATGACCTGAGCCAGGTTGCAGGAAAACGCTGGATGCAGGCCGCTTCCGATCGGTCGTTTTGGAAATCCTTGCGGGAGGTCTATGTCTGGTATGATGATGATAATTAAGCAAAATTTATGAATTTTATTAATCGATCAAAATTAGAACCAAATGTTACAATCACAAACATAATAACAACCCTTTTGTAAAACCTGTTACAAGCCCGCAAATCCGCCCGTATCAATTCAAAGGCCCGTATGTCCAAATTCGCCCACTTTACCCCATTATAAAGATATCAATAACAAGATAAGCCTGCCCTACGCAATAGCATGCATTCTATGCATCCATTTTAATTGATTATTTGTGACCGAAGTAATTTTCTGCTATGCCAGTTATTATAACACCCTAAAATTCTGTTATAATATAAGAGGGTCAATATTAATAACCATACCCATGTTATTAACGAACAAGTTGTAATATCTTTATCATAGTTTTCATTTAATTTTAACGTCTCTGTAGTAATATTTCACAATACTAATCAGACATGTAGGTATAACAGTTATTGTTTTAGTATATTCACGTTCAGCTATTCTTAAATTACGGTTCTGTTAACCTAAATGTGGGTTTAGAAACATAAATACATGTAAGGCCTCTTTGTGCGATATTGGCTATCAGCTTTACGAGTTTGCACACAACTCATGTACCAATTTAAGACGGCATCTTTCAATCATCCAATATATTATAAAACAAAAGGAATTCTGAGAATAGCTTGCGCATTGTATCCACGCGTTTGCTATTTATAATTACTATTCAAAAAATTTCAGTTTCTAAAAGCTTATTTGCAAGTTCCGTTGATAAAAAAGCGATCTTTCTACTATATATTAAGGTTGAAAGTTGTTTAAAAGTTCATTTGATTTTAGTATCATTCGGTGAGCAGGTAGGAATTTTAAATTTTGAAGTGATCTCGTCTGGCGACAACCCCTGTGCCGCCGATGATGGGGTGGAGCGGAGCTAGCGCGTCGTGTTGTCTCGCTCGTGCTCCATATGCTTTGTTATGTCTGTCTCACCTATTATTGTCAAATCGAGATTCAAACATTGCATTTTGTTTCCAATTTTCAATTTAGTTTATATCGGATGTTGGCAAGAGCAAGACGTGTGAAGTTTGGCCGTAGTTCTTTGCGCACGTGTGCGCCGCGCTCGGATAAGTTTGATTTATTAGTGCGGTGTTTTTTTATTGTGATATTAGACTTTGATTAGGATATTTAAATGGAATTCATGGATTTCTTCAATACGCTAATGGAGGAGCAGCGCTCGCGCTCGCCGCATCATCATGGCGAGCCTCCGAAGATGCCTAACTTCTTCGAAGTTGATAAAAAGAAGGTATACAAATTTTTATTTGCGAATTAATTTAGTTGCTTTACATTAATTTATTATTTAAAATATGAAGATTTTTGTACAGCTTTAACGTCATAATTGCTTCTTATTTTAGTTGAGGTGCTATTTTTAGATTTGGACATCAATTCTTCTCTACGTATGTCGAATGTTTCAATTCTATTTCTGTGCCTTTAGGTATGTTATGAACTTATGACGATCCAATATGTTCGACAAGATGGTTTTTTTTTAACAAAACGTTACATGAAATTACTCACAACATTAACTTTTAATTTTATTATTACTATGAAGCTCAATGTTTGGTAGTTTAACATAAAGTTATCTAACTTTAGACATTGTTAATAGGTAGAATATTTAATCGGTATAAATTAGCCTTACGTAGGTACCTATTAAATAGACAGATTGTTTCTTTTTCCTTAAACAAAAAAAAAATGCTTGTTTAATGATGTTTATTTTATTAATCACTATGTAAACATCAAATAGTATCATCGAGATACGATGTATCATTTATTAATGACATAATTTAATTTATTTGATGTTATCATTAATGATTTTGTTTATCTATTACCATTATGTGTAGTAGGTAGGTACTCAATTGTAAATATGTATAGGTACTTAATTATTATAACTGCAGCTAAATTATATTTACTTAACAGTAAATAATAGGTATTTACTAAAAGTTTGATCCTATATTATATCAAACTTTTATCTAAAGAAAAATGAGTTGGTTAGACTATTAGGAAGGATTGGAAAACAAAATAAATATTTTTATGTCGATGACATTAGGCGTGGACTGTGGTTGGTAACGATAAAATATGACAAAAGACATTGAATTCAATGTAAGAAATTGTAAAGTCCTGTTGATTCTGTGATGAATAAATAAATAAACGGGCAAGTGCGAGTCGGACTCGTACATGAAGGGTTCCGTACCACCGTACAATGTTTTAAAACGCTGAAGAATTACGTTTCTTGTATGACGACCCCCTTTAATTTTTAACTTTTTCTTATTTTTAGTATTTGTTGTTATAACGGTCATAGTTATACATAATCTGTGAAAATTGTAAGTATCTAGTTATTGCCATTATAAAGATATAGTTAAAAACGCTGAAAAAACACATTTTTTGTATGACGACCCCCTTTAATTTTCAACTTTTTTTAGTTTTAGTATTTGTTGTTGTAGCGGCCACAGTAATACATAATCGGTAAAAATTTCAAGTGTCTAGCTATTACGGTTTAAGAGATAGAGCCCTGTGACAGACGGACAGACAGCGGAGTCTCAGTAATAGGGTCCCGTTTGCACCCTTCGGGTACGGAACCCTAAAAAAGAATAAGATAATAAAATACATTTGATGTGTAATTAAATGTATCTTAAAAAAATAAAAACTTTTTATTTGTAAAACAATAATGACTGGCGAATTTTGTCAATCAATCCTCCTCAATCCTTTTATTTTATAAATAAAAAAGATAGAAAAACGAAGCCAATTCAAATTACGACGAAAAATGTAATAAAATAGAAGAATGCCCGTAAAAGATGTATGAATATTAAATCTCCCAATAACAACCTGTGCCGATCTGCTTTAGGGACTTTTTTATGTGCAACTTAATTATAGTTTTAATATAAAGCGATACAAAATTAATATCGAGAAGCGGACGGATTAAAAAATGGATTCGATATAAATTTGGATAATTTATGGGCCGTTTAATGGGCATTTAATCTCGTGTCATTATTAATATGCGTCAAGTTTTGTAAAAAACACATTAGGGTTACGGGTACTAATCAACTTATGTCATCTTGATACTACACGATATACCTACTTGAGATGTATGGTGTAATTAGGTACCTACTTATCGCAAGTTCAAAATTATCCTACATAGGTATGAATACAACCGCGAAATTTTATGAACTTACATTAGAATGTACTTCTAAAATTACCTGATAGATATTTTGTCTAAAAGACACACCCCCATGTCTATTACAGACAAAAAAATTGTACCTATACAATCTAGAATGCTTACGAAGTGGCAAAGCTGTTCCCAAAAAAGATACCTAAAGTTATAGATCTCCCTTTCTACTATTTTGCACTGGCAGTTTGCGGGAAAGGTACCCTATAACCTTAGGTACATTTTTTGGAAACGTTAGGTACCTATTTAATTTAAACATAAGCATTATGAAAATGTAAGCTTTATGTCCGTGGCATTAAGTTTAATTTTCAATGTTGTTTTTTTTTGAGATTATTCCTCGTAGTTATTCTAGATTGTCGTATAATTTCTTTGATTACAGATAAGATAAACGAAACGTCCGGACCTTTACCCCATAAAATGACACGACAGCCGTCCGATAGCGTCGTTCTATTTCAATGTCAACTTGTCAAGCTAAATTAAATTTTAGCATCATTACGTAGCACTCAGTGTTGCTTAACACTGCAACGCGGACACGTAGCTACGTACTTCATTTTAACCGACTTCGAAAAAGGAGGAGGTTATCAATTCGTCGGCATCTTTTTTATGTATGTTTCTCGATTACTCAAAGACACATGGACCGATTTGTAACATTCTTTTTTCGTAGGTATTACTGAAATAATTCAAATTTGCAAAAATATAGACAAGGGTCTTAATTAGCTGGTATATTTTCTCCGTTATATATTTTTAATAGGTATACATTTTGATTTCTATAGATTTTGATTAATATAAGTAGATTTTCGATTGATATTTATTTAAAATAGTATACTTTTTGAATGGTATTATACATTTTGGCATGTATACTGCACAAGTTGTATAACAGGTGATATTTAGTGTCATAAACGTTATAGAAAATGGGTTTATGTTTTTCGAATTAAAAATTTTATGAATATTATAGCTTTTAAGAACATAATCAGTAATGATTATGTCAAGTTCACATTATATCTTTTGAACTTTATTGAAATGAAAATATATAATTTGTTATTATATCAAACAATACGCACCCCTTTCCAGGTGGTTTTATAGAAATTTATAAAAAACGGTTGTTTGGTATGTTAATAAACGAAAATATCTAGATAAAAGTCGTCTAAGTATACAATTGTTAAAAAATATTTGACTTATACATGATACATTAATTACCAACCTAAGTTACGTTTACTTGGTACAGTACAGACATTTTCTTTTAATTTGACAGTAATGGTATTAAAGTGACATGTAAAAGTAAAAATGTTCTTTACACTAACCCGTCGATGCCTCGGTGTGGTCAATTCGACCAGATTATTTTTATGACGCCTCCGTTTTATCGCCTACCGTGAAACGGCTGTGTCGTTCGGATCGGATTAACGCGTGTCCTTTTTAGCCTTATTGATTTATCTGTGTCGTCCTTTTGTGTTACTTACTAGTCATTACGGCATTCTTAGGAAACTTGTTTGGGAAGTATTCATTAATTCATATTTTCCTTTGAAACTAAATTGGGATATTAATAAAAATATGGTAACTTTTTTATAGAAATTGTAGAATAATTTTAAAACAATAATCATGTATCGTTGACTTTGCTGGATAATACGGGTTCAATTACGGGTAATCAAAGCGCTTGATTAAGATTGGGTCAGCCAACAATGACACGCAGCATCACTGTAAACTGTGTGAGACACTGGGAAGAAGAAAAAATCTTAGAATGTACCTTCCAGCTGTTTCTCTTCATGGCGATAATTAGAATGACATTAAAAGCTATTTACTCACTATTTTGACTCAATCTTTATGCCCAACATCATGATAAATCTGGCCTTTAGGTATTACAGCCCAAAGCTCTGTCTACCCCATTAGGGATAAAGACGTGATAGTGTATCTGTAGAACTGTAAAATGAATAGTTTAGCTAGACAACTCCATACTTACAACAATATTGATAATAGTGCCTGTAAAACACCTACCTGCGTTGCGTATATAAAGGTCCGAGTGTCATTTTTGTATGCAGCTTGGAGGGGAATTAGCGTGTCGCGCAGCACGGGTGTGTGCAAACATCTTTGTTGGACACGCGAGGGCTGTCAGCTTTGTCACATTGCCATGTATAGTCCTTATAATATGTCAAATTAATTGTTTAGGGTTTGGGATTGGTTTTGTTCTTTTAGCACTAAAGGGTTAAGATGTTTAACCTATTTTCAATTAATTTTATAATATGTCCAGACTTACATATAGCTGATAACATTGAAATCGTAAAAATAAAAAAATTATACATGATTAATAGAAATATAAATAAATATAAAATGAATGACTAAATTTTATATATAAATGCCTTGTTTAAGACAAATGCAGAGACAACAGTTCTTTAGGTAACTAAACTATATTAACTTTGTAGGTTCTTTTATTTATTATAGGAATATTTTTTTTAAATATTACCCCTGTTTTATAGCAGGGACAATATTTAGGAAAGGTGAATTGGTAAAAAACCTAGAGGCGGACCCCGGGCTCTGAAGCGCTGAGGATGCAACCGGGAATACGCTCGGACGATGATGATGATGAATTAAAAAAAAATCCGCCGTTCTGTTCTTGTTTTAACTAAAAATATGTCGTTGAATCCTACCTACCAATATTCTTATTTATGATTTGGATGTAATATTCTGTAATTGCAAAAATATGGTGGAAATTGTTGAAATGAGGGTAAGGATATTGTATGAAAACCCGAGCAAATTCAGAACTGACGTGCTAAACTGAGCTTCACGCGGAGAAAACTTATTACAAATAAGTTATGCCAGTTCCTTAACACTTGAGTTCCATCCACCTAAGGACTCGTGTTAACCCTGTCGCACACAACGCCGTGGGGCCGTTGACCTACACCCACACCTGATATACACCTGCAAGCATGCAACACCAACTACATATGTATGTGTTGACATTCGCAACACTTTTGTGCGTGTGTGGTTTTGTTGTTGTATGCGTTCATTAAGATGCGATCGCTGGCGGTCCGCATCGTGTTAATATTTCCACTTTTCATCATCATTTCGTCAACAGTCCAACAGCATACATGGGCTTCCCCCAGAATTCCTCAAATAAGCTTTCCTTAAAATCAATTAAAAATATATAGGTAGAACCTATCTATTTAAAAATTGAAACTAGTTTTTATTGGCGTAAAAAAACCACTTATGTATAGCTTATATGTTGTCATACCTTATCCTCTTTAAGCACGATGGAAATCTCTTTCCTCACATCAACGAAGCCTCTTTTACATAACTTGTATAAAGAAAATTTCATTCAAAGGCTGTTGGTTTAGTGTTTAGCTGGTTCAATGAGATTTTCATGCATGAATTCCTAAGCACTAACGTTAAACAAGAATTAATAAGATAGCCTCTTTAAAACATAATTTATTTATGTTTTTATTTATTGTTATAATTTAGAATTATTGTAAAGAATAATTTAAATCATTTAGGTATTTGAAGTGTACTGAAATATTCGCTGAAAATAATCGAAAGTAATCAAAATGGAATAGGTAATAAAAAATATAAGGCTTCGTTGTACCACAAAAATTGGTTCAAATTAAAATAACATAAAAAGAAGGATTATATTAACATTATTTAAGCACAAAAAAAAGTTTCTTGAAACGTTATTCGCACTAGCCTACCTATCAAACTTATGAGACAAAACACATTAATTGATTTATACCAAGAAAAAATTCTCACTGTAGTCTCTAAACATGTTAATTACTTGCATGTGTGTGACATCGAGCACATTCACACGCGTCGTGTGAATACTGTTGCATACATGCGCAAGCGCGTCGGTTGTAAACTGCGGGTGTGTTCACTTGAGTTATAAGATCCATTGTAAAACCAATCAAATGACAAAAGTTCAACGACAGTCCCTTCGAGTGTGAGTTAATACTTTTGATACCATTTATCAAGATATTGAAATCATCAGAGTAGGTAATTTTAGTATTAGTAGGTATTTTAAAAGTTCGACATATTGTACTATCGGCAATTTTCCTTCTAATTTTATTTTAAATTAAATCAATAAAGTAAATAAGTTTTTTATAATATATACCTATGGAATCATGCAAGTCGTATGCACCCCGAAAGATATGTGACACATTACGAATAATTGGATTCCAGATGGCCAAAGAAAACCAGGACGACCAAGAAAAAGATGGGCGGATAAATTTACTCATTTTGAGAAGGAGTGGAGGGTGATATCAAGGGACCAGGATGTATGGAAATAAAGAGGGGAGGCTTTTGCTCAACAATGTACCTAACTGGCTAACAAAAATAAAAAAAAACTATAGAATCAGATCATAAATAATCCAAGTGCAAAAGAAACATTAACTTAAAAAAAAACCAAAACAATATTACAAAAGTTTTAAGTTGCATCCGTTTCTACTACAGATAATATTAAATTAATGCATACGGGAATTAACGCGAAACGTACCTTTTTATTTATTTATTTTGCTGACGTTTCATTCGGGTTTCACCGAACGTGGTCCCAGCTTGACTCCATGCGTGGTCCTAGCTTGAGTCAAGCTGGGACCACGTTCGGTGAAACCCGAATGAAACGTCAGCAAAATAAATAAATAAAAGGTACGTTTCGCGTTAATTCCCGTATGCATTAATTTAATAATAATGCAACGCGATAGTTTAAAAGTATTTACAGATAATATGATCCGAGTGAACATACCCGCACTCGCTAATATCTCTGGCACGCACTGACCGCTGCTAAACGAGCCATTTTCAGTTCGAGTCCCGGTGACACTATCAAAGAAATTTCACGGAGAATAACTCTTTGATCCCTTTATAGCATAGTTTGGCGTGAAAAGATCTTAATTTTGAACAAGATTTGGACACGTGTTACACTTGGAAACACGTTGCAAATAGAGTTTTTAAGGTTCCGTACCTCAAAAGGTTAAAATGGAACCCTTATAGGATCACTAACTGTCCGTCCGTCTGTCACAGTCACAGCAGTCAAATTGCTACGAATCTTGGAATACATATGTAAGTTATTGACACAAAGACGTGTAGGTAACGTATAAATTACCACCACAATAAACGGGGACCACGTATGGGCCTTAAGTCCGTCTGTTACATTTTTGTAATAAAGTTAAATAAATAAAAAGTATGTGAGTAAATCTTCATGCGAATTTATCTCGCTTGACTGGTTTATAATCTCTTATTCTAGGTATGGTAGCTTTAACATAGTTTCCGTATTCAAAAAATATACCAACGCAAACTTTTATTTTTATCCTTCTTCATAAAGTTCTTTCTATTTTACTTGAACCTACCTATACAAGTACATAAAGACATTTCATAATATCTAGTTAATCGTAGTTTCAGAGTTTTTTACTCTACAAAAAACAGTGTGTTCAGCACTTTTTTAAATTTTCGGAAATTAACAATTTTAAAAAAAAACCTAGTTTTTGAAAATTGAATTGTTGTTTACCTTAATGGGAAATAGTAATAGAAATTCTTTTTTCGATAGGATTTGTGTGCCCTTGATAAAAAAAAACCCTAACAAGTTTCCACCGGTCCATTCAGCTCCTGAATAGAGGTTTCAGGCTTTAAATCGACAATTTATCGGTCAAACTGATTCTAAAGACTATCTTATCTCTCGTAATGGATTTTATCTTTGTTGAATAGAACTTCGCGAATGGAGGTTTCAAAAGATTCAGAATGAGTCAAGATAAAGTTATTTCTAGGATTTTCAAGTGTCTATTCTTCGACGGTACAAAACCCCTAAAAACTGCAATATGTATTTATTTTATTACCGCGATAACAACCTTATCGCTTCTTCGGTACAACTTTTTCGGTATCTCATTTGTCGTTTTGATAAACTTGGCGGCTTTGGTGCATCGAAAACATCTATTTATGAACAATCTTTACAACCGGCCGTCTGCCTGACGTCAACCCTCCTTGGGTATGCAGTTGTAGCACGAGATGTTTGTGCTTATTCCTTTAGTCGCCTCTTACGACATTCACAGGTACAGATGAAGTGGTCCTATTCTAGGCTGAAAGCCACACGGCAAAATCCTTAAAACCTTATCCAGCCTTATGATGCCTACTTAACTACTTGTGATACTTCATTATAGTACAACAGTATTTTTCCAAATGCAATCAAAATCTCTTTAAGGAATAAGTGTCACCCCACCAGATAAACCAGTGGTCAACTTAATCCACCCTGATAATTGCGGCGTGTAATACTGGCTTTGTGGGCGGATTACCCCGCCCTTGCCGCCCTGCCGCCGCCTTGATTCATCACTAAGATTGCTATTATTTGGCGCTTTGTTCCTCATTGCATTGTGGATTTATTAATCTACTGTATTAATTGGTATGTCTAATTGATTACCAATTTAGCTACATCAAAATATTAAAGTTAGTTTTAGAAATTTAAACTGAAATTCGTCCATTTTTAGAGTAAAAAATACACGTAGCGATATTAAACGATTTTTTTCTATTGATTTTGATTGTTATTACGATTTACTAAAGGATTTTTATGTTACATTTAATACGACAGTTGTTATTTATTTTTTAAAATAAATTACACCTAATGTAAATTTAAATTCAAAATGTGATTTGAAAGAAATATTTTACTACTTCACCCCATAACTATCAACATACTCGTAAATGAATTCACCATTATTAACCTGCCCACCAAAAAATAATGAATTCATCGCAAACAGAGGGTGTTCACAAAGACACCCCTGCTATCTGCGACCCCGAAATGCTCGTCTAATTGGAGATCAAAGCGAGGGCGTGTAATCGTGTATACAGTATGTGAGATAGTTACACAACACACCAATCATTGAGACTGGATGTGGCTGCTTGAAGAAACATTAATGAGTTTGGCTGAACTATAGAGGTATACTGATGAAATATTTGTATTGAAATACTGTATGAAGTAAGTTTGAAACTTGTGTTATGATACTCAACGATACTATATTTTATTATTAATACATATGTATGTATTTATAATGAGTACATATAAATAAGTAGAGAAATAATTAAATATACTTTGATAGGAAAGTTCATCAAGTTATGTATTAATTATAAAATGTAGTATCGTTGAGTATCCCATAACACCAAGTTTCAAATTTACTTCGGGGTTCAATCTGTGTACCTAATTTGTCTTATACCTATATTTATTTATTATTATTTAAGAAAACTAGTGCACATATATTTATATTTGTAAGTTTTGTCCCTGGTAATAGATAGCTATAAACGATTACAAGAGTAATAATTGTAATTTAAGCTTTAAAAATTTAAAAAAAGTAGGAAAAATGGTAAAGGTAATGAGTAACATATTATTATTTTTATTGCTTTTTAAATGAGTTTCTTTATATACCATATATTGGCTGGAAGAAATCGCACCTAGTTATATTTTAATTTACTTTTTTATGTTCTTCTTGTACTTAGTGTCGTATCTTACAATATATCATATTTATTTTTGGTCAAAATCAGCAAGCCATTTATTGGATTTTTGCCCCATTATTTTAAATGTATAAATGATTTAGTAATATCTAGTATAATATTTTTTTCTGTATCCTTGTACCCACGCATTGATGACCACAGCCTATTGTTTTTGTCGATTACCCGATTACTTGCCCGGAATAATTCCAAGGGTGGTTATTTGGCAATGTTTGGACACTGGGCTAGCCCTTAGACCCTTTGGTGCCTAGTCAGTGAGTGGATCGTCCAATCCTTTGATAGATGGGTACATATTTACCTGCTCGCCAACTCGGGTGATTCGGACTGAAATGTAATGTACACAACGAGCAATTATCCAGCTAACCAGAAATAGTTGTGCACAAAATTCATTTTTATTATAAAAAACAAAGTTGTCTATATTTTCTGAGAAGAAATTTTCTGAATGAAAATTTCCCAGACACAATTTTCAGATTTATCCCAACACAAATTTGACATTTATCTTAATAGATGTGGCTAAAATGTGTATTTTCACGACACATCTCCACAATTTCACGGCACCGTGCAGCGTCTACACCTCAATTTACTCGTTTGATCCTCAAGGAATGCGTATCAATCTCCCGCCATGCTACAGCTCAAATGAAGTGTAATTTTTGTTTACTCAGCACCTACGGCCAATGGGAAACGTTTAGCGCTACGAGCCGCTGGCTGATCAAAAGAAGGCTTCATTTGGACTTCCTCTTTAGTTATTGTTCTAGAATACTTTTATAACGTTATTTTTAAGTAGGTACCTTTATATGTTCGATCATTTAATTTTTGGAACAATGACCTAATAATTTTTATCTGAAAGTTTTTTCTGTTTATTGTAATTTAAAATTTTTTTAATAGTTTATTTTTATTTACCAAGCCTATATCAGCCTATTTCAGTTGGTAATTAAAATAATTGCGTAGTGTAAATTTCATTAAAATTATATCATGTAATAACTGTTTAACTTTAATATAATTTATTTGTAATATATAACATTTGAAAAGCTTAGATCATGCTTAGATCGAGAAGAGTGGTATCGCATATGCCGCAATCCACCGAATGACAAACTGGATCGTCATTAGCATTGATGTCAACTTGTGCAACAGACCAAAACAATGCAATTTAAAAAGGATGTGCTTTCACCACTCAGCAAATTAAGATAGTTGATTGTGTCTGTCCATTAGCTGAAATCTTGTCTACACTTAGATTTCGTCACTGGTCATCGTATCAAGGCGGCTTTGTTTGGCGGCCAACGCCCCTGCCACTTTGGCGTGTTTAACTTATATCAGGTGGTGCAAGTTGTAAGATGACCGCTTTATGGTAATTAACACCTTAATGTCTTCTTGATGCCTTAGGTTATGTTGTTCTGAATTGATTTATCATCATCATTATTTTCCACTACTGGACCTAGGGTATTTTCCTCAGCTCAGAGCCAGTCTCCTCCACTGCTTTGCCAACTTCTGCTTTCCGATTAACATGACATTTATTTTGTACTCTACAATCTCTGATTTTGGATTTACGTCAACAAATCTTGTTATACTGGACACACTCTGGATTGATCTTAAACTCCTTAATTATGCTAGTAGTATTAGTTTGGTTTTACTTGAAATAGTATTTTAGTATAGCCAAAATCATGTGGAGAGTAGAGCCCAAATGTTAGATAAAGAAGTTACTGAACGCATTTATGAAGGGTTCTTTGACATATGAGTAAATTAGATTTTATCTGCATAAATTAAATAAAGTAATACATATTCGTGATATTAATTTGTTTATAAACCAGTTAACCAAAAAAATCATTAATATATGTTTTTAACGTGATATTCTGAGTTCAATATAAGAATGTATTTTCACAAGTTTTTAATAAAGTATGTATCTTTTAGAAAGGTGAGGTTAACAAAACCGCTTCCGCTTATACCGTGGGCCGCTCACCGGCAACATTTGTTTGCCTCATTACAGCTCGGGTTAAAACTGTGTTACGTATGAGAATCGAACCCACACCTGCCTCCGCTCTCGCACTCAACACTTAATTACTCATTGAAACTTCATTTTCTTTGAAAATGCCCAATTTTCTTCAATTTACCGTACCTTTTGCTCAAGTGTTTGAATGAAATTCAATCATTGTAGTGTGTACTTTGGTCACCTGGTATATAATACAAAACAATGCCATTTATTGCACAAAGGACAGGACATAATTATCTTAAAAACTAGGAAATACGTAAAAGTTGGCCTTATCGCTAAGCAATTTCTCCTAGGCAACCCTCGTTAATCTAGACTAGTGACGGGAAATTAGGTAGTGCGGAGTGGTCAGTATAATAAATAAAGATACTTATTACAATTAATATACATTTACATCATACTTAGAAAAAATAACAGGACAAAATGAAGAAACTAAGTGGAAACAAGGGAAGGAAGGAAGAGTTTTACCTCAAAAAAATTAAAATTTTATAATATTAAACTTTTGCTTAGTCGTGATCATGACAGATTGAAACTGAAAATCCGCGTGTCGTCTTACAGGCTAACCATGTTAATAGCCTTCATTGCAGTAACTGTATTTTAGTTTGTTTTATGTATAACACTTTTGTACTTTGATTTACTACGTACTAATTAGTGAAATACAATCTTTAATATTTTGTGTTGGTATTTGATACAGTTTTCTGTAAAACAATACATATCTACCTATTTGCACATTCTGTGTCAAACTTATTATTCCAAGTATGATAGACATGCACAATTCTAAAACGTTTTTAATTTATCACTAACGGAAAACTGCCACTGTAAACGGTTATTATAACGAGTTATTACCGATATGGTATAGAAAAGAGGTCGACTTATCGATTTGTTTAATAGATATGTGGTTTACGATCCTTTAAGGAATACATTGTAGGGTCGGAATGACAGGAAACCTTGGTTACTTTGTCGACGCTATTAAGATGATAGTGCTACGGATAGTGCATTTGTTAGTCCCGTTGAATGCGATTTTTAACGATGTGGTATACGAAATCGATGGCGCGTCGACATCGTAAATGTTTGTGGTAAAAGTCTATTTTCCCAATTTAGGGTAGAGATAATTTTAAATGTCGCTACAATTTGTTAAGTTTGGCAATAATCTTCTTGAATTATAATAATTTAGCAGCCCACTCTAACTTTTAACATATTTCATCCCGCGTTCCTCAAATTAGGTCTCAATTAAGTGATAAACTTAGGCACACACCTACGTATTTTGCTTATGCTTGCTATTTCTATTGTTTCTCATCCTTTGTTTACTACTACCTAATACAGGATATTTTCTTTTCAGTGCGCAAATTCTTACAGCCAGGTAAGTCCATCAAGTTTTTATGTCACGTATCTTATTTCTATTTTTCAATTTCTTTCTTAGCCATTATACACATATACATTATACAATCGGTATTACGAGTATAAATTGAATGTGCTGTCGAATTTGCGCAGTGAAGAAAATACAAATATAGATACATCTGTATCCCTAACGGGGAAGACAGAGCCTAGGGCTTTAAAACCCAAATGCCACGTTTATCGTGACGGTGGGCGGGAAGATAGAAACATTTAATCAAAACAGTGATGGATTGCTAGCCATTCAGATTTTCGCCAATTCTTCTGATCGGTTTTTGCCATCTGTTTTACTTTTCTCCCAGACCAGTATAGAAAAAATGATTCTGTATTACAAAAAAAGCTGCAATGCAACAATTAAATGCAAAACAATCGTTATAAGTAAGGTCGCGACCTCCAAGCAATAACATTGTCTCAACAAAACGCAATAAGTGTAAATCCAAGTTGTTTCCATAAATATTATTACTATTTCGCCCAGCCGCGTTTATAAATACACCCTTATATTACTGGGATGAATTATTGCAAGCAATTTCAAATTGTCTTGCGGCGGTGGTCATACTTTAGTTGTAGCTCTCGGATCTGCTCGTCTTTGGGTTTAAACTGTTATTTAATGTACGAGTTGTCCTCACTTCGAGTCCACAAATTATGCGATGTGGTAAACATGGGTCTGTTTAGAATTTAGCATGTTTAGATTGGAGATTGCATAAATTACTTTAACTTCAAAATTTCAATCTTTACTGTAGTATTATTATAACTAAAAACTTAAATTAAAGCTACAAAAATACTATCTATAACTCATATAAATAGCCTTTTATATTTACTGTTGAAATTAAAATTATTTAATTATTAAGGAGAAACAAAATCTTCTGATTTAACTTTTTCAAAGAAAAGATTTAAAGAATCATCCTGGTAATTTTGAAGAGATAATATTTTAAAAGTTTACCAATGTAGGAACTTAATTACACTTATTTTAGGAATTTTACTCCTTTTTTAACAATTTAAATAAGTTTTGCATTTGAGTTTACATTTAAAAAGAAACCTACATATACTTAAATTAGGTACATGTAAGTTTACATATATCATACATTAACATTGTCTCGTTATTTGGTAAAGCTCTAAGAAAACATATCATACCGTTACTTACGATATTGCTAAACTATATCTTTTATGCCATTTGTGTTTTCTATAGCTGAATTTAAGTTAAAGATTAATTAACTTAATAATATTCATAATTACTCATAATTTCAAATAGGTATTAACAATTTTATCCTAAGTATTCATAATTCAGTGACTTATTCAAAATTTACTCGATGTCATATTAAAATCTCTCGGCCTTTATTCACGTTGACTTTGCTTTTGCAACCAACATATCTGAGATACATATTAGTGCCAATAAAACAAGCCTGAATGCCTGAACACAATGGCCTATCAAAGTGTCCAATGTGTTAATATAAAGAATAATAATGTTTTAGAGCCTTGTCCTATTTAATAGCAATTCTATAGTATTGATTTATTATTCGTGATACATCAATGTAACGTCAGTATTAACCTTGCGGTTTGTGGTTTGATTGTATTTTTATTTTATTTTATGCGTAGGTGAGATCGATTATTATTTCACGGTTTTTGCAGAGAAATATACAGAATACGGATGTTGACTAAAATTTTTTTGGCTCATTAGGTAGATTATAAAAAATATTGAACGCTTTTTTTTCTTTTCTCTAATTAGCGAATAATAACGAAGATACAGCGCATTTAAATTTCGCATGACGTCACGATTAAGTTAAATTTTCACTAGACGGTGACGTAAATCGGTCCCACTCCGAAACTTTGGGTCCATTATTTTTGGATAATTGACAGACTAAATAAGTAATATTTTTTTGGACCCAATCCACATCTCAATTAAATATAAACACCATATTTATATACAGGGTATTTTTTTATTGTTGTATGTTGCGCACTTTTTTATTTTATGAGATAATTTTGCCATTTTGTCACAACTGCTTGCATTTTAATTATGGAAAAGTAAAATGTTAAATAGAAATAATATTTGCAACTACTATAAATTGTTTAATATATAAAATTACTTTATAACCAACATAATAAGTAAACAGTATTAAATAGACGATGCTAAGGCTAAGGTCAGATCGATAAAACGACTTGAATAACATCCCATACAATTCATTCGATGGTACAAACGCAACGATTGGTGCTTATAATCGTAAAATAAGCAATGCTGTCATAAAATCGATATAAACCTAACAAGTCACTTTGTTAGCAATCAAGGATACTATAGCCAAGTATTAGTTTATCGATAATGTTGAATCAAAAGTTTTATCGACAAAATTTTCTAAATTATTGTTAATAAATATATAGCATATATAAATAATAGCGGAGACTTTCAAGGTCTTTTGCGAGGTTTTATTAAGAAACAGGAAGGAAATTAAAGGGACAGGATTTTCTTTCGACCCTCTTTCAATAAAGAAACATTTATCTTTTGAGAGTTCCAACATCTAAGTTGGAGTTTAAAGAAACAGTCCTTTTGTTGTCGTTGGACTGGTTTCGACTAAAATAATTAAAATTGAAATGTGTCCTATTTTTAGTTGTGTTTTTGTCGATAATGCCGATCGATTCATCGATAGATTTATAAATTTTTCAACGACCTATTATAAAAATTTTATAGAATTTTACTGAATTACGAGTATAAAGTCAATTTATTTCTAAAATGTATATCACGTGGCTATAAGTAGATATAATAAAGGTAAAAATAATACATATTAGTATTTTTTTTAAATATTCTTGTATGATGTGTTGAGTTTAAAGATGTGACACAAGAATCGCGTACCAGAACTAATTTTCACGGGATATTTATTTTTCAGACTATATTGTTGCCTTACTATTATTGTCATATTTCACAATATTTACCCATTCACGCGGAAGGGGAGAGCTGGTAATTGGCGGTTCACAATGGGGATTATTCGGCTTACTGGCGTTTTGTGATTCAAATAGGCCGGTGGGCGACAGCCTGTTATGATAATATTGCTGTCATTTCATAATAATTCGACCAGGAAGCGTTCACACCGAGTGACCGTTGAAATGCCCCTATGATGCTAATTCTGCAGCAATATTGTGACACTTGAATGATTTGACTAATTCATTCTTTTATGTCTTAGAAATATACTGCAGGGACAGCTCCCAAGTTTCATTTCGTCTGCAAATTCATGATTAATTGCCTGTACTTTTGAATCTTCGTGTGAACATTAACATACGAGCACACTTAATAAGCTCGTGTTTAGGGTTCCGTACCCAAAGGATGCAAACGGGACCTTATTACTGGGACTCCGCTGTCTGTCTATCTGTTCATCTGTCCGTCTGTCACAGGGCTCTATCTCAAACCGTAATAGCTAGACACTTGAAATTTTCACTGATTATGTATTACTGTGGCCGCTATAACAATAAATACTAAAAATAAAAAATTGTTAAAAATTAAAGGGGTCCGTCGTACAAAAAACGTTTTTTTTCAGCGTTTTTAACTCGATCTTTATAATGGCATTAACTAGATACTTGAAATTTTCACCAATTATGTATTACTATGACCACTATAACAGCAAATAATAAAAATAAGATAAAGTTAAAAATTAAAGGGGGTCGTATGGCACAAGAAACATGTTTCTTCAGCGTTTTAAAACATTGTACGGAACCCTTCATGTACGAGTCTGACTCGCGCTTGCCCGTTTATTAAATTTTAAATTTGAAACCTGTATTTCATGAAACTTTTTGCATAAATGTTATTTATCTTTTTAAACGATTCCTAAATTCTATATTTCTTAACTTTGGTAAAAACAAAGAGAAAAATATTTTCTAAATTTTAGAATTTGGAATGTAAACAGTTACTTACATAAATACACGATTTTGTGTTCTCTAGACACAAAATACTCGTACAGTAGGTACAGTAGGTATTCAGCACCTATTCATGTACAATCCTACGTAAAATTTATTTCTAGATGAGTGTCGTACATTACTTGTACCTTGTACCTAAGTAGGTATATGATAATTTCATAAAACGGTCTTGGTTTATTTTATGGAAACAATTATGTGAGAATTCTACGTTCCGTGTCAATGAAAGATCATACACGTTAACCCCGTCGCTCGGACCTAATAGTCCAAAATAATAATATTGCAGAATGATCACTCATGAATAGGTATTTACTTACTTTTGCAAGTGTACAGTGACGGGTCGTCGTTTTTAAGTTTTAAACTGAATAGGTACTAACATACTCAGTAAGACAATTGTAACAATTTCATATATTATCTAATAAATAATAATAATAATCAGTTTTCGAAAATGGTCGTGCCACGCTCTATTGGGATTGATCTGTCATCACGGACAGGACTATTGTTGCCAATAAGCCTGAAATCGTGCTGACAGATCGATTGATGTGCCAGGCAGTGCTCGTCGACATCACTGTCCTGCATGACGAGAACCTCGTGAAGGTTGAGAAGGACAAGCTTAGCATGTACCTTGACTTGGCCCACGAGGTGACTGCTATGTGGAATGTGGACTTTTTATAGACATATTATAAAACTTAACCTAAGATAAGATTGGAATAAGGAGAATAATAATAAAACACTCTATTGGACAAAACACTTAAAAAACAACATTTAAAATATGGACTCATCTACATGTTCTCGCATCCTTATAGCTGTATACTCGTATATACATAGCTGTGCTGCCCTGGCGCTTTTCAGCTTATCAATGGTCAATCACAGGTGTCTAAAGCTGCCCGCACACGACATTAGGTACATGGCATACAATCTGCAGTAAGAATCCCGTGCTGTTCTGTAGATTGTAATGTAGACGTGTTGTGTTACAATCTGCAGTACAAAAAGTCTTCACACATTACAATATGCAGTACAGCACGAGATTGTTACAGCAGATTGTATGCCATGTTGTGTTGTGTCTAGGCAGCTTATAACCGTGTGCAGACAAGAAATGTCGGAACCATTAAGTTGAAGATATAGGCAAATGGCCTTGAAGTGTGAAATAAATTGTTAACTCGTAAATATGGTGATCATTTCCATGTTGCTCTTCGTCATGCACTAGATAGCCCTTTAAATTATTTTATGAACTGCCGTTGAGACTATTATTGGTGATCCGTGTAGCTTTAAAACTTGCCGTGGCCACTTTTGGCGGAGGCAAGTTTTAAAGCTAGACGGACTAATGTAAATACTCTCAACGGTGGGTCATAAAATAATTTAAAGGGCTATCTACTGCATGACTAAGAGCAATATGGAAATTATCTCCATATTTACGAGTTAACAATTTATTTCAAATGAGGGCGCCACTTCAAGGCCATTTGTGTATACCTTCAAACAATTCTAGAGTGCACATTCTAGCGCTTTCTTATTTTGTCCTAATAGCGCCGAGCGGTCGATCGGCTTCGGCATCAATCTTCTCGATCGTCACTGTCGACTTCGCCTCGGCCCCCGCGATTAATCACACGAGCATTTTCGATTAGCGCTGGCAACCCACGAAAAAACAAACGTTCCAATTATGAACCATCAACGCGGTTTGTTAACCATTGTCTGTGGTTATAATTGTGTATTTCCTTGTCTATGGGTGTTAAATCAGTAGTCTATGATCGTTTAATCAATCCATTCATCAGAGGTAGATGTATGTCGTACGATTTATTGTTGCATATTATTATATGCAACCGCCCAATGTAAGTGTCTAAAAAGGAGGTAGGTATATGTATCAGAGCACGGGCAGCAGCGTTCTCTGTGCAAAGACTATACTTCTTCTTCTTCTTAGCGAGTCGGAATGGCTAATATTATTATAGGAGTGGTAACCAATGTGTGGCCACACTAAATACTAACCGTCTTATTATAAAAACAGGACTAACTTTGTTACTAGGTTTAAACCATTATCCGCCCAATTTAAGTGGATATTTAGTAATATCACACTATCTCACCTGTCAATGTCAACTTGATTTAGGCGGATAATGATTTAAACGTAGTAACAAAGTTAGTCCTGTTTTTATAATAAGACGGTATATAAGTATATACTATTTACTGCGATTACAATCCTCCCTTTAACAGTGGACTGAAATAGGCTGTAAAGAGAAAAAGAAATATAAGTAGGTACATATAAGTTGCTCTCATGAAGCTATTTCGTTTTTTCCTGTACCTAATCAAAGAGAAATCTAATATTTCTCTTTACATTTACATTAGTGAATTGATACGAGAAACTTTCGTTCTACGGTTAATTCGTCATTTGGTCGACAAAAATATTTTTTGCTGAGCATGGCACCGGTAGATCTGAGAGGATTTCCTGTTAAGATGAATAAGCCATAGATAAACAAGCTTGTTTAAAGTCGTGTAAATATGAATAGTGACGTTGTGGAAATCCTTTGCAATGCGGTTTTTCTTATTACGAACGTAATTAGACAAAATATCACTAATGCCAACAAATATTGGTATTTTATTAGAGCTGAAATAAAGAGAAGTACCTACCTATATATATAAATAGGTATATGTTTTTTGCTGTTGAAAAAAAAACATTTGTGGCATTTTTTTAATTACAAAGAATGGATCAAACTAAAGATATGAATTACCCTTTAATAAGGAAATCATTTTAAACAAAAAAAGCGACTTCAAAATCTAGCCTTCTCCATTAGTTCCAATTCACCAAAACTCACTTTCTGAATGCAAATGCTTGTTTTAGGTATTGACTAAAATATTAAAATTACTAGGTCATATACCTGTGTATAAAATATTAGAGGAATTCCCTCGATTTCTTAAGGATCCCATCATCAGATCATCGTCTGGTGAAAATGGGGTCAACTTGCACGTATACTTACCCTTTTAAACCAAAAAAGAGTTTTCTAAATCAGTTCTTAAACACAGAAATAATAAGAAAACATATATAAAAAGTCTATACATTCAAATTGCAAAGCCTCTCCTATTTTTGAAGTTGCTTTAAAATACTATAAATTTCAATTACTGTAATAATAAAAATAATTTTGTAATTTTAGCATTTTTTGCTGGTACACTATGTTCACTGAACATGTAGGAAGTATTTGATGTCTAAGTGTCTTAAAACTAATTTAGAAAGTCTTCAAGTGTAAAGGGTTAAAATGCAAATTCGCTCGATGTGACCCCAATGGCTCCATTTACAGCTCGGTAAATATATTAGACGGAACCGGAAGTGTCAAATGGCGTTTCGTTGTCCGTCCACGGCCCAGTTCCTCGTAGCGCTAAGTGCGCCGGTGTAATTGTTCGACCAATGCAAATAACTGTTTGAACTGAGTTTAAATTATGGAGACTACACCTCGACTGCAAATACGCTATTTTGCAACAAGTCAAATCAGATACTATTTTCTTAATGTCAAAAACAAACATTTTCTATGGGATTTGTATGAAATATCGATTTATGTAGTCATAGTTCCTTGGAGTCAAACAGCGCTCTTAATATCCGTTTTTCTGCATTAATAAATCTAAATCCGCGTTCAAAGTGGATGTGATCAATGACAAGTGGAATTATTTTATGACGTTTTATTTTAATAACAGTACCAAATAATTTATTTTTGACCCACCAAATACCCATTTGAAGAGAAATGTGTCTCTTCTAGTATGTGTTCAAAGCACACAAATCTGAAGTATCATCAGGTCTTTTTTAGACTCCACTGCAGGAGCACGCGTGACCCTCTCTGTACTACCAGAGCCATATAATAGCCAGAGCAGTCAGAGGATTAAGCCTACACTCTCCACGCTGGCCTGACGGGTTGGAGAGGTCTCATTGATGTTTAAAAGCTTTGTTTAGCTTGTGTTTCCTAAGTCGCCTTCTACATTCACGGAAGACTTGGAGTGGTCCTATTCTACTCTGCCGGGAACTACACGGCACATCTAAAGTATAATGAGTTACTTTAAATGCGCCGTGTAGTAAATATTTATTTTGCGGTTCAATTTGATTGGAAGAGGTATGAATTTTTGTCCATTTTGGCCAGGATCTCCTAATTGCTGATTCGATCACGTAGAGAAACACCGACCATAGCTTTTTCCATAGCTCGTTGGGCGACCTTGAGTCTTCTTCTAAGACCCATTAGTAAGGGACCACGTTTCGGAGCCATAAGTCTTTACTGGTAAGTCTGGTAACACACCTAGTACCTATACAGGACAATCAAATAGTGGAAGTAATATGGATGGATCAAAACATGTAATATGGAGCTGGCATCTCCACTTAACTCCACCGACAAGAGCAAGCTCTTAAGTTAAAGAAGAAGATAACATGAGTTAGGTATATGGTATATCTAAACGGATCATTTCACAATTTTAATCTATGAAAAATTGACAGTAATTCATTGACACCTGGTTGACAGTAGTTATTCGTGGTTTAGTACCTAGCGGTGTCCTATGACACAGCACCTATTAACTCTATGAACTCTGTTCTCGGTATTAGACCTCAATGTCTATTTGAACTATTTGATCGTGTTTTCGGCGCCTCTTGGGACACTTTTGCTCATCTGAGTAAACTGGACAAACGCTTTATTTAACGGGTTTCCCGTGTTGACACTGATGTCAGCTGATTGTGGGCACACGTTTGTCGATCAAATGATCTGGCATAAACCACTTAGATCTCCTTTGTGATTATCAACTTAGAATATAGTAACATTTTTGTCAAAAAAACGGTTCAGTTTTTTCTAGGTACTGAATAGTTTTTACTAATTAAATTCTTGATGAATAGTAAAATTATAGTATTTTTTTTAACTTCCTTACAATTTAATGGAATCAGTTAATCCAATTTTATATAGTAAGCTATTTTTTAATATCCCTATAAGAAAAAAGAAATGATTTCGTGTTGCTATTTCATCGTCATCATCAGGTCTTTTTTAGTCTCCACTGCTGGAGCACGACCATCTCTGTACTGCCAGAGCCACATATTAGCCAGAGCAGTCAGAGGATTTGGCCTACAGTCTCCACGCTGGCCAGATGGGTTGGAGAGGTCTCATGTTTAAAAGCTTTGTTTAGCTTGTGTTTCCTAAGTCGCCTTCTCGAGTGCTCCTATTCTACTCTGCCGGGGACCACGCAGTCCCTGTTGTTGCTGTTACAATGTTAAAAAAAAACTCTTTTTAGGATAAATTTTTCTTTGAAGAAACAGTAGTTTAAAGTGTATTTGTCCTCAATAAAGTAACGTTCAGTCGTAGTTTTGTATGTAAAAAAGATACAAGAAACGATAAATGCCTCAATGGTTGTTACGTGATCAGAATTAAATTCAACATCGGCCGTTTAAAGCTGAAAGTGTCTCATTGTTATGTTATCGTATAAAAAATTTGCATATTAATATTTCAACAAGGAAGCTCGTAACGGTGGCGACCACTCGGCACCACGTGTGCCCGCATGCCAACTAACATAGCAAATGCATTAGACCTAGTAAAACAAGAATATTCATGAATATTATCGATAGCGAAATAAAAAGTATCTAGTAGTTTAACTGACAAATTAGAAGACTGATTAAAGACTCAAACAAAAGTTGGTTGTTTAAAATGACCATTCTACAGAATATAGGCAAGGCATAACTATGTTTAGTAACCTAAGCTATTTAGGAATCTGTACAAAGTTTCATTAAATTTTATTTATGTAAGTATGGAATTTTCTAATGTTTTCATCATGATCAGGTCTTATTTAGTCTCCACTGCAGTAGCACGACCCTCTCTGTACTACCAGAGCCATATACAGATAATTTGGCCTACACTCTCTACACTGGCCAGACTGGTTGGAGAGGTCTAATTGATGTTTATAATCTTGGTTGAAGTTGTGTTTCCTAAGTTGCCTTCTATGACATCCCAAGAAGATTTGTAGAGGTCCTAATTCTACTATGCCGGGAACCACACGGCTAATCTAATCTTTTATAAGTAAGTAAATGTTGAGTGAACTAATTTGTGAACACCCAAGCAGTTTCATGTCATTGCGAATAATTGCAGCGATATCCTGCAATGCGACTGCGCAGTAGATAAAACTGCAAATAAAGATAGTTCAGAACAGACACTTCACGATTAGTGAGCTTTACTTACGCTGAAGTTATACATATAATAAACAAAATTTATAAAGGAAACTTAGAAAAAAATATGATCACAAAACGGCATAAGTGTGAAATGCAATCATTATCCCTCTGGGAAAATCCCTAACTGAATCCTTTTTTATTTTGTTTATTTAAGTACACTTGAAAATTTACAAACATACAACATAAAAAATAAGGAAAACATACTTACTTAGTAAGTCTTAGGTGCTACTTATTTCTAAAGAAATTTCTTCCAGCAGACCCGCGAGAGGAAATGGGAAGAAAGAGGTAATTGGCGTGTACAAAGAAAACTTAATAAATAAATAGACAAGATACATACCTACATAAACATATTTTTTATATTTACTTAGTTACTATCTTAGGGACGTCTTACAGTTTAGCAACAAGTATGAGTAAGATCAGAGGCGAACGAGATTACAACGTGCTTCGCTATGAAACCTACAATCGAGTATCCCGATGTAGTGTTATAAGTGTAGTTATATTTCTACCTCTATACTCTTATTATTTTATGCGACTGTAGTAGATAATGATAATATGCATGTATCACTAAATACGCGATAAGAGTGCACGCATGATTGGATAGGGAAATAGGCGAGACACCTTTATGGTTATATCTTTTTAATAGTACCATTATGTTTACTGAACGTGCGAAACGCAAGTAACAATATAAAGAAATTTAAACTTACAGAAATGAACCTATGTTTTTATCCATGACACCAACAATATTTTCTACTACTTTCCTTAAAAGTAATTGATAAAATTGGAAAAATTGGCCCCTCCCATTCAAATCAGCGCTCAGCCGAATGGAATTTTGGGAGGACGAAAATGTTTCGAATTATTTTTATGCAAAATAGTTTACTTTCATGGATTGTGCTGGCTTAAAAAATATTGCTGGTTAGTCACCGTGTATGAGCTCTTAAATAGATGATAGTAAAAATAGAGAAACTAGCTTTTATACAGATTGATTTTATACCTATACTCAAGGGAAGTACTCTTTAAGCGAATGTAAAAATACATATTCTGTCATATGTATCTTGTTTTATAATAAAAACCAAAGATATCATAAGCTGAAAAATTCTTACATTTGAATGTCACCGCTCGCCTCCTGGGCTGGTGGCGGGCGGCGGCCAGCGAGCGGGGAGGGGAACGGCCGCGTGTATAGTTAAGTTAGTAGGTTAGCTATTTATTAGAAATTTAAGAGAAAAAGAAATACAAAAACTAAGTCTTTTATCTTAGGGCCCTTCCACAAGACGTTTTTTTTACGCGCGTTTGTATCGATACAAACGCAAGTTGAACGCTCAGCAAACGCAAGGAAGCCGGCACATTTTAAGAGCCCGTATGACCGCGATAGTACTCAGAGCGATACTAAATATTATCAATATTAACGAAATACTCACTTTGAAATAAAAACACAGTAAAGTACAGGACTAACTCTATACATAATATGTTTCGAAAACAAAATTGCTTAAAATTTTCTCTATAGAATAAAATTGCGAAGTTGCCTCTAAATCACCTCAGAATTATATTACAACCGAAAGTATTCAAGAAATACAATAAATTTGCCCTTGTAACTTTGGATTATAATTGTATTGAACATAAAGCAGTCATCATATGTCTTACTTTTTAAATAACTCTTAAATATTCTTTGTAAAACGAAAAAAACCTCAACAACTTTACGAAAAAAAACGTGTTCAATCTGCCAAAACGAGATAAAAACGCGCAAAGGACGCGCGCATCAAAAACGCGCGTCGTACGTGCGTAAAAATATACGTCGTGTGGAAGGGCTTACGGTTTTGTGATCAATTAGTGATTCTGATTCCAAGATTTCAGTATAACTAGAAATTGCAAAATTAAAACCTATATTAGCAGGCATGTCGACAATATATTTAAAACAAAGAAATGAAATACAATCTAGAATGACTACAACTAATAATCTCAACAAAAAAAATTAAAATTGAACTTAATACCACGTACATAAAGTTTATATTTCCACTAGCGGCCCGCCCCGGCTTTGCACGGGTATGTATTATACATATAAACCTTTCTCATGAATCACTTTATCTATTAAAAAAAACCGCATCAAAATCCGTTGCGTAGTTTTAAAGATCTAAGCATACATAGGGACAGACAGCGGGAAGCGACTTTGTTTTATACTATGTAGTGATGAGGCTAATGTTTTATCATCATCGGAGTCAAGAACCCCGCTCTTTTAAAATTTTGAAGTGTCACTAATTTTATTATTTTTTGTTTCAGTTATACGAAATCAGCGATGATCCCCAAAGGAAAGAGTTCCTCGATGACCTATTCTCCTTCATGCAAAAACGAGGTAAGTCCCTCTATGTAATTTAAGTAAGCGTGTTGTCAAATCAGCTTTCATTTATCTCTTGTCTTGGTGAACTTGGGTTTCTTTACCTGAAGAAATAACTTCATAAATCATCATTATCATGTACGCTACGTATCATGTAGGTAACGCTACAGAGCCCGGGGTCCGCTACCTAACCTAGGTGATTTGACGAGGTTACTGGTCTTACCTCCGCAACCCAAAGGGTTAGAACAGAACCAATCCTAAGATAGTTTAAACAAACACTAGATGGCATTCGGAAACCACAGCTTTGCGTGTCTTCCGAAGCACGGAATCATCTTTCTTTTCGGATAATTAGGTGATTCAAGCCTGCAACATCTTAACCAGACTGGAAACAACTTTTCACAAAGTATGCTTTCCAGTGGGATTTGAACCCACGAACTCCTAATCACGAAGCAAACGTCTTGACCACTGGACGGAGGCAGTCAATTCCGATACTCGTATATACCTATTATTTTCAAACGTATAATAAACATATTTCATAGGATTCTAACCTCTAACATCTACTTAAATATCAACTTTTAGGTAAATTTTCTTCCACCTATGTTAGTTTTAAAACATGTCTCATTAATAGATCAATATTTTGAAAAAAACCCCCTAATTTTTTTAAAGTCTTAAATTCAAACTTATAAGTATATTTCCTTTTTATTCCTTACATTCTCTTTATTACTACCTCTTTATCTTTCTGTTTCATTGAAGTAAATCCATTTTCCCACATTTAGATTTAACATTATTAAACATGCTTTGATTAATCCCCTGTAACAATTGATGTTTCTTGTAATTTATCATGACTCTAAATGCTCCATTCACGATCATCGAAATGATACAATACGTCCAATTTGAATTGAAATTTGTGGCTTAACAAATAGCTCTAAATGAGGGCTCACTGTTCTTTGGCAAGTAGATACAAATCAGATATAAGTTAAATCAGTCATTGGTTGTATAAGCGATTTTATATTGTGGAGATCGGTGGTCAAGTGATAAGATCTGGATGATTGACGACTCTGGGCCGTCATACTAGAGCTGTGAGATATTAATGAAAGTTGTGGAGTTCTGAGGAGCACTAGGAACATCATATGCAATAAGTGATTATTATGCATATGGATCAAGGTAAGTTTGAATATTATATAGCAAGTACAAATATGCAGGCCGTGGCGAAATATTTGTTTAAGAAAACTTTATCATACACCGAACAAGTTTTTTCGAATGATTACTAAAAAAACATACTGATTTGTATGTTTTAACGTTAACAAATGGATCAATTTCTATAGGTTAGGTTGCAAAATTGTCCTTTGGGACGATATGGTCCACTTTCCTATTTCGTCCATTTCCTAATTCGTCCTCTTTTCCGTCTTGTCCACATCCTCATCTCTTTCACTATCCTAGCATTCCACTTTCTAAGTGGTCCAAAATTCAGACATATCAGTAAGATTCTAGGGTAAGTTTAAGAAGTATAATGGAATATAAGAAGAACAGTAAGTATAATGGAATGCACCTACCCATTATATACAATCCGTATTTTGTTGCAGTCTGGAATAAAACCTTCATTATCTCCTGGTTATATCGATTATACAGCACGCGTACACATTAATCTCACCTTACAAATTAAGGCTATAGAACTGTTACACACGGAACGAGTGTGGGAATTCGCCATATAGGCTTTATCCATAAAGATAATCATTATATTTTAAATATCATAATAGAAATAATTAAGCAGGAGATCTTCAATCGCCTCGAGCCAGATCGTGGGCGAGTGATTGATAACTGAGCATTTGTCTCACTCCAGCTTATGCACTTGCATATCGTTTGTCTCTTTCCTGCATTAATTGATCTTTGTTGTAAATGGCGCCATCACTGTCGTTGGATCACGCTGATAATATCTATCCTCCTTGTTTGAATAAATATTGGTGTTGTCTACTGAATTATTTTAAAACTGTAACCGATGTTATACGAGTAATTAATTGGCACTATTGCAGTGATTGATACTTTTAACTTTCAAAATCTTGACATTTCAAGTTTCATGATGTTACACAGTCAATTATTCCCTTTTTTACCCTACTTATGGATTACTTATAATATGAAATTCCTGGATGGATAAATGGGACAAGAAAGGACTTTTAAAAATTCCCTTTAGAGGTTTAAAGAAGATCGGGGGAATTGTGACATTCGTAGTATTTCTTACGTGCAGTATCTACGTATTTGTATGTCGAAAGATCTTTCAGAGCCAACTAAAACGTATTTGATTACGTGAAAAAAAAATAGTAGATAATTTATACTTACCTAAGGTAACATACATTGTACGTGTGAAAAAGTGTACTCATGTTTGGAATAAGTGTTTCAATGCAGTTTTTAACAGTATTATTTATTTGTCAGATGTTCTGGTGGCATATACAAATGTTGTCATCCAAATGCAAATTTTTCCTAGCATTCCCCTATTATTATAGCATAACAACTAGTTATAATAAAAAATCGTTAATAAATTACTATATAAATTAATAAAACGGTTTGAGTCCATCACATCTTCACTCAATTAATGTCAGTTAAAGTTAGAAAGATCGATGGCAAGAAGATATTGTTGAGTTTAACATCAATAGATTTGAAGATTATGAATGAACTTATGTTAGTTTAGTATTTTTAATAAGTAGATATCTTAATAAAATGGTCTTTCTGAAACCCTAGTTTGTAGCTTTTGCACTAAAAATTATTTAAAAATACCGTATCTTCAATAAGTGATATAATTATTTATCTCTCTTTTCATTGGTCCCGGGTTTCGGCACCAATGTAAAGAGTCACTTTTTAGCACTTTACTGTATGAATTAAACGATTTAAATATTTTATATGGAATTTATTCCGACAGAGCCTTGTACATTACAATGTATGAAAGGAGAAGTAAGTGTTGCCACAATAGAAAAATATAATAAAAAGTTATGTTTCCAAAAATTATTTATAATTCTCAATATTGTTACGCGACTTCGACAGCACACGTTGAAATTATCACACCTCTCCATCGCGTTCTTATCTCTTCGGAATAAATTATTATTCAATTTATCACATCCAGCGCAGCCAATAAACTTCTGGTAGTTATTACGCGGTGCGATAACAGCGAGCTAATCGGTATTCGTTGATTTCCAAACAAGATTTGTTTCAATTAAAATACAATCAAATTTAAAGCTTTATACAAATCGTTTATTTACCATTTAGCTTTTGGAATTTCGTTGTCCTGAAATGTGTATTTAGTCTTTTTGTTGGAGACCTTCTTCCTTTTTATTTCGTTGGGCTAGTAAAAGCTTTGTATGAATTGAAATCAAAATAAGATGAAGATGAGTAAGTAGGTACTTTTTTCTTTCTTTCGTATTTAGCCTAATGAGCCAAGAATTGGTACTTGATTTAAGTCTATTTCGAAACAAGAATAAATTCAATCAAAAAAAAACTAATTAACGTATTTGATACCCAGGTCTTTTGCGCAATCGAAGCATTTGACAAAAACTCTTGTCTGTGGTATTTGAATGCCGCAGGGCGACTTAAATTAGTAGAATTAATTTATTCGACCCAGGCTAATCTCGCATATGTGTGCCTCCATCACTCCGACTGATCTCCTCATATTAATAATGTTTTATCATTTATTATTGCTCATGAGTAATGAAAGTTAGCCCGCCACGCCCCGCGCCTTCTCTGCACTCTGTCTTCGTCTTGTGTTTGAAAAAAGAAATTAAAAATGTTGTTTTTTTATTAACCTCCGACGTTTAATTTAATGCCAGCGACAAACGATTATGTAAATGTTGATCAAAATGTAGCTAGCTTGGTGGGTGTTCCTGGATCGATTAGGTTTTTGCCGGTTATATTTGATATTTTGAATTCGCGGCTTTTTTCTAACGTCGAATCCTACAATGTTGCTATGCCAAGTTAGCGAAAAGATGTAAATCAAGCTGAAGTAGGGTCAATGTTCTTATTAGCCCGAACAAGCTCGTAAAATTGCAAATAATTATATTACAAAACAAAATTACCCTTCTTTGAATGAGATACCTATTCTGTAAAACCTAAATCTACTTTATTCATTCATAATTAAATTATTCATACTTAGTTTTATACTTAGAAGATAATGACGTTTTCTTTTTTTTGTGTCCAAGATATTATCCCAAAATCTTTAGTCAATGAGCATGTTATGAGGGTAGTGTCGGCTGGCCCAGAAGTAGGGAGGGAGGGGGGGGGGATGGCTGTGTAACCACGTGGCCACCTCGTTAGCAGCTGATTGATCGGCCATCGGCCTTCTGACTCAGATCTGGCCGTCTACAGGGTGTCGTTGGATCGTGGCGCCAACGAACTTTTCAACCAATATTGTCTTTAAAACATACTTATATATACCTATGTAGAGTTCTACTATTTTTTTTTAAATATATGTGTTGCATATTTTCAAATGGGCACATACTATATTTATAGATATTTTTGTCTGACTTTACTTAATTAAGCATGGTAAATGAATCTTTTCGGTGGATCTTCGCTCAACAACATCCGTTTGAAATAAAAGTAATGGAAATATCTTGTTTTCAACTTTTATACATTTTATATTCTATAAGTACTTTTCAAGTGATCTACTTATGTGACCACATGTATTAATGTCTATCAGATTTTAAGTCCATTTTCCGTCAATCAAAAAGCAATCACCATGTATATCCACACCTATTGTTTCACTTGTTAATAGCGAGTGTGGTATAACTAATAACATCTCATTCGGATTCATTTCCCGTGATTAATTATCTGTTTAATCGATATAAGATGTTGTGCCAACAGCCTTCTCAAGTTACTACCGAACGTGATATCCAAAACTCTACTTTAACGATAAAATTTTAGGGTTCAAATTGATTTAGTAAATAAATGATGATAGATTAGCTTAAAGAGTTGATCTATCAAATTTTTTTCGTCTCATTGAAGCCTTTGTTGGGATTTTAATTGGTGTCTTAAACTGGCTTGTAGTTAATTCGATTTCGAGTCGACTCGAGTCATTTGTTTTCTTCAGTGTTTAGCTCGAGCCCGGGCAATCTAAAGTTGATTGATTAGATAACACTTCGATTCGGGGCGGGGCCCGTATGGATTTTAAATTTTTTAATTGTGCAGCGAAATGTTTTGTTATTACATTTTTAATTAGCATTTTTTGTGATATGGTTATATTCGGTTATTATTGTATGGCTAATTAGCGTTATGTTTTTGTTATTAACGTTATAATATCTTTCTGATAAAGCAATATGGGATGGTATATTTACTTCATTCGCAATAAAAATATTTATTTGTATAAATTAATTTGAGTTCACCAGTGTTTGTTCTATTATTACCTACCCTAAAGCTAATACTGTCGTTCCGTTTAAATAACTGAGGATTGATGATGTGCGCACAATTCAGAATAAGGGTGAAGATTGATGACTGACTGACTGACTACTGACTGCGACGAATTCCGCATAGCAATGTTATATGTCATTGTTTTAAATTTCGTGTTATTTTAATATAAACTGATAAAATGGTCAGAAAATATGTACTTCGATATGTACTTATGTACTTCAGAATTAACAAATAATTAGTAAAAAATATATATATTTTACAATATATTTTTCTTAAGAATCCCCTTACCCTAGACTTTCCCATACAACGTAGTCTACGTTTTATTTTGAAACAACACGTCAGATTTCAGTAAAAATTTGTAACTTCAAAGAAATTGCATATATCTGGTTATAATTGGTTTTCACAGTCAAAATATAAACTTGAAAGAAAATATAAGGGTGTAAAACTTTTCCATACCGATGGACAAAAATTATATAATACACTATATTTTCTTTCAAGATCATATTTTGACTTTGCAATTTCTTTGCAAAGTCAAAATTTGAAACTTATAAGAAATTTCTTAAAATTTCAAATTTTTCCCGAAGTCTGACATGTCGTTTCAATAAAACGTAGACTACGTTTGTATGGGAAACTCGGATATTGTCTAGGGTAAGGAGACTCTTAAGAGTCCCTTAAAAGAAAATATAAGGGTGTAGAAGTTTCATACTGATGGCCAAATATGATACGATTTTACTATATTCTCTTTCAAGTTCATATTTTGACTCTGACCACCAATCTAGTCTAGATATGTTTATGATTTCTTTAAAATTACAAATTTGGCGAAATCTGAAAAGCTTGATACGTTTGTATGGGAAAGTCTGATTCTGTTTAAGGTAAGGGGACTCTTAAAGACTAACATCGTAATTATACAAAGACTGATATCCCCTAACTACGGTAGGTATTTATCTTATAGACAATACTTACTGTAAACTGTAAATTAAGTGTACGGAATAAAATAGGACTTAATAGAAAAATATAAAATATATTTTTTGTACAGTTTTTTCTTCAGAAGAAATTTTCTCATATTCAATAAATCATAAACTGGATTTTAGGATATTACGTGTTGTCGTTATTTATTTAATTAGCAGTTCACGACGTGAGTGAGGCTCATGAGACTCGATCTAAGACGGTCATTCACACACGTCTCGCCTCTGCAAATACACTCGGCGCCGTAAAGTAAATAAATCGTTATTAATGAGGGAACATCAATCGAAAACCGATTTTTCTGAATAAGAAATTTTAATTTCACAAAAAAGTGACTTGGATTATTGGTACTTCTAAGTACGAGTAAATAGTTTTTCTTCCAACTACGCAATGCAATTCTATCACAACTGCACTACATATGCAGCACAAAGCGGAACTTTGCTGCTCTAGAGCAGAAAAAATTTATGGAAATCCTTTACTGCACTGTTTAGTATTTTTTTATCGATGTATCGGTGGAGAGATAGAGTGAAGAGAAAATTGATATCGTCTCTTTCGGTGAACGAGAAGGATAAAGGAAAAGTACCAGGATAGCACAAGTCTGCACAGTAAACTCCTGCAGACTTATGCTGTGCATACAGCTGGAAGTCAAACTCATTTATTATAAAACGAGCCTAGATTTACGATGTGTTTAGTTTGTTTTTTGTTTTTTTTTGTGTGTGTAGAGTGTGTGGTGTCAGATTTTTCAACCTGCTTAAGGCATCTGACATAGCTTGTCGACTGCCATACAATGATGACAGCCGGGACCAACGGCTTCACGTGCCTTTTGAAGCACGGAGGAGCTTGATAAATTTTTGTACCACTTGTGATCACCCATCAAAGTACGGACCACGCCCGGGGTTGCTTAACTTTTGAGACCGCTAGCAATGCGTACGCCCATCGGGCTACCGAGCTCCTCAAATGCGGTTAGTTGGCCAACCTGACGGCCGTATGGAGTTATACTCGTACAGTGTGCGTGTGAAGTGATGTATGCAATTGCTTACCTAATATTTTTTTTTTTTAATTTAAAAAAAAAAATAAGCACTCGGTGCAATAATAACTTACTTTCTGCTTAGTGCAACAATCTACTATTGTATATCATACATTCAAATCATAGGATAGGTAAGATAAGTACTAATACGCTTTTAGCGTTAAGTCCGCCAATTGTACCATTTTTTACTGTGGAACAATAAAGTTTTTTAAATAAATAAATACAAACAAGGAAGTGTGTCTCTACATTCGAAAAGTATTTTAATAGTTTGTGTCTATGTAAGCCGTATATGGTTTTCTTTTGGATTAATTTTTTTAATAACACAATGGCACAATGTATCTTTGATTCAATAAAACCTAACAGGAAAATGCTTCGAATAATTTTGTCTGCTACATAAAAGGAATGTTCCAATATAACATGTTTGTTCAATAATTTGTCTCCGTCGTGTTATAAGTGTATTGTATTGTATTCTTTTTAACACTCAGATACGCTAAAAACTTCAATCATTCTATGATTAAACTTTTTCGCACATATATCGCGAACTATTATGTATAATTTTAGAGTAACATAACATAATCTCATCATCATCCGAGCGTATTCCCGGTTACATCATCAGCGGTTACACTTCAGAGCCTGGGGTCCGCTACCTAATCTAGGTGATATGACCAGGTTACTGGTTTTTATAGAGAGCGACTGCCGTTTGACCTCCGCAACCCAAAGGGTAAACCAGAACTAATCCTAGGATAGGTACAAACGCTAGATGGCGTTCGAGACCAACAGCTTTACATGCCTTACGAAGCACGAAATCATCTTTCTTTTCGAATAATCAGGTGATTCAAGCCTGCAATATTCTAACCAGACTGGAAACAACTTTTTACAAAGTATGCTTCCCAGTGGGATTTGAACCCACGACACGACCTCCGGATCACAAGGCAAACGCCTTGACCACTGGACTACGGAGGCAGTCGGACTTTGAATCCATAAACATTATCATGCTATCACTATCTGTAAAGACCAAAAGTAATACGTACATAAAGGAATACGAATAATTCAAATAAAAAGAAAAAACTTTTCGCGCCAAACACCGATTTCCAATAAAACATTTTGAATTTGGAACGCCCATCGCGAACCACGTCGCAGTCTCGTAGACATTGTGACGGTCATCTCCCGCCAATAACGGTTCTGCTAGTCACGGTTTCAATGGCCGCCGTGCAAGTTATAAGCGAAAGCGTGTAGGTATTTAATAAATAAAATAAAAATCTTTTATTATCAGACCAGAACAGAATCACGATAAAAGTTCATAAACGGAGACAGAACAAAAGATACTTTTCCATTTTTACCGTTTTCTTTGAAATGATTTATTTAAAATGGGGGCAGCACTGGACCCCGGAAAATTCAAGTATGCTCTTAATCTAATGACGTATACTAGTAAAATCTCAAAAAATAATGTGTAATAATTTAGTAATAAAATTAATTTAGTAAATTTAAATTATAGCCAGGTCACAGAAGACTGTAAGAGTATTTAATACTCAGGTACGAGTATATCGTTGCCTTGATGTCATTTAATCAATTTAGAATTAATATAATCCGGGTAAACGTAATGACGATTATACAATCTAATAAGCTGTTGGACAACAATATAAAATAAAGCATTATTTATTGTGATCGTGTCACATAATTATTATATAAATACCGGGTTTAGCAAATAATACGAATAAAATTAAAAACAATTTTTTTTATTATTTTTTATCTACGAGTATGACGGAAACGCCCTGCCTGTGAATGGCTTCTTCTCCGATGAGAATTCATCGGTGAAGAGTCGAGTGACGACTCGAAAGTAAATATGGTGTTTTGACGGACTATCTGTATGCGCGTATTACCTGTGTGACGTCATCTGCAAGTCAGTGACAAATAACCGCCGCCATGACAGAAATAGTATTTCTGGCGTAGCGTAGTAGTAGAAATTTAAACTTCAACATTGATTTTTATTGATAATACAATAGATACCCGGAAATATTAATGTATTGCACATAGTATGTAGGTAATTAAAACGATTTTTTGAAATTTGTCAAATACCGTATTAAAATAAATTAAACTAGTTATGTACCTAGTAAGAGTAGACCATAATCAAAAATCAACTTTCGCGCGAAACAAATACAACAGACATGATCATAGTAAACCATTGACTTATAAACGTCGTTTACAAACTATTGAGAAGCTATGGTTTGTTAGTTTAATTTTATTTTATTATAAACGCTTATGATTATAGACGTTAATTTTAAAAACAATATATTTTCTCCAGCCCCAATTAAAAAGTTGACATTCCATTTTCAAACGCGTTCCATGAGTTGGCGTTACAAATAATAAAGCGATAAAGAAACATCTCTCTCATTTCAACGGATTCCTTTAAGATTATGATCGATTATTTTCGTCGTGTTTTCACAGTGTCGTGAAAAATTTTAGAGACAGATTTTTTATTATTTCGTCGTCGTCGCGGTCTTGCGGCGTATCGGGATCAAACGTGCGTCGGCAGCTGCCTGATTCTTAAACAAATAAAAGTGGAATTAATCAACGTTGTAGTGATGGGAACGATGATGAATTTAGCTGATGGCCTCGTCATACAATTGTCGCGAATAGTTATGTATTCTTTTGGTGACATGTCAATGTTTATCCAAAGATGTATTTGAAATGAAGGCGACTTCTTAAGGCGCGTTGAGAATTTTTTGAGATGGGAACAAACCTTGACACGCGACACTGTTACCGTTACCGTATACGAAAACACCTTGTTCAACTTTGTCGGCCTTTGTTCAACCTTGTTTTTTACTTCTGTCGGCACTCCCGGAGTGCCACAGATTTTTTTGCTCGTTATTTTGTACGCCCCATATATACCTTAATATACTTATTTTAAATCACAGCATTTTTTTTTTAAATCTGGTTTAGGAGTATTTATTAACAATAATAAAAATGTTGAATTTAAGAAAAAAAAGGAATTTTGAAGTTACTTTCATACACAGTGCTTGGAGCCACTTAAGCTAAGTTAAGCTGGTTCATTCAAATATTGTTAAATGTTATCATTGTAGTCGTTTCCATCACTAGCGAAGCAAATGAACTGTTCCGTATGTTTCCTGCAACTCACAGATTCGATGCTAATCTGAAAAGAAAATTAATATATCAAAGTCTGCGCTATACGTTACACATTTTAATTTAATCGCCCACATTCACAACTATTAATATTATCTCGAGTTAAACGAATCTTTTGTTCGGTCCTCGAAATACCTCTTTGATGTCGGGACTGTATGTTAGATGAGCATTTTTATGTCAGAATGTGTCGTGTGTTTAGATTTTATTGTGTACAAATTACAATGTAACCTAGTAACGTATTTTTATTGCGTGTTACTCGTAATAGAGCGTTGTTAATTGTTTTTTCGGTATTTTGCAAGTGTAGTGTTAAATTAAATAAATTACAGTTTAAATATCATTAAAGTTGGCTGTCATTTAATGTCAAAGATAGTATAGTAGTCACAGTTATTTAACCTGTGACTTATTTCCCTATGAGGTATCTTCTTCTTCATCTTAGCGAGTTCCCGGTTGCATCCTCAGCCGTGCTGCTTCAGAGCCCGGGGTGCGCTTTCCCGTTTGTTCTTCTCCAAATATAATATGTATGTCAATGGACACCGATTATCAATTCTTTGTGGTCACTTAAGGATACCAAAAATAAACTCTCGGAAGACATGGAAAATACTTTGAAAATAACCTAGTTCTTAAATCTATTGATGTTGATGACGCACTAGCTGACAATACATATGTAAAACTTCAACACTTAGCAGCACATTTAAATAACCTCAGTATTAGTTTATTCTTCATACAATTCATGCGTAATTTTAAATATGTCAAAGATAAACGAAGTTCTCAGATTGAAGGGAAGTTGAATTGGCACCTCCAAATTGGGCCGCGGCCACAATCGGGGCTTAAGTGCAGTTTAGCGCGCGTTAAGTGGATGACGGATTATGGTGGTGTTGCCGTTATGTGACATTCTCATGTCATAATTACTGGAGAAAATATTGTGGTTTTCAAACATTTTCAATGAGATTTGTATGAAATATCGGACTGTGACGTCATAGTTTCTTGGAGTCAAACAGCGCTCTTAATATCCATTTTTCTGCATAATATTTTTTTTTAATTTTCTTTTTAATTTTCTGCTAAATCTAAAATCACGTTCAAAGTGGATGTGATTGATCAATGACAAGTGACATTATTTTGTGACGTTTTATTTTCTTGACAGTATCAAATAATTTATTTTTGACCCAGGAAGCTACCCAATTGTACATGTTATTTGGTGCAATGTACTTTTTGTATAGTATTATAACAGACGTTACAGAGAAACCGGAAAATACTAGTGAATATTTATCAACATGCTTACATTGAAACTTCTTCATTTCTGACAAACCTGTCCACACCTTGTCATCAGAAGATGCAAATTTCAGCATCTTCACGTGCCCTTCAAAATCACTTGTTCACATGGAAAATCAACAGATTGAGTAGACATGTTCAGATGCTCATAAATATTTATAGTGGTTGTGACCTGTCATTAGTTCACGTCATCTACCGTCATCAATGTGAATAAAAAACATTTGCGCATGATTTGACATTGATTTGTACGGGTAACTGTAGAGTATTAGGTATACCCAAAGAGTAAGAAAACTCGTATTCTGAGAGTTAAATTATCAAAGGAAATCTTTCTTAGTCAAATGTCTATGGCTTTTCGACAGTTTAGTGGCTAACGACTAAACGACTATACATACCTAACATTCTTAGTCCATAGATTTTAGATAAACTGATAGAAAACCTTTCTTTATCATGGTCCAGTGGTCAAGCCGTTTGCCTTGTGATCCGAAGGTCGTGGGTTCAAATCCAACTAGGAAGCATACTTTGTGAAAAGTTGTTTCCAGTCTGGCTAGGATATTGCAGGCTCGAATCACCTGATTAGGTATCCGAAGAGAAAGATGATTCCGTGCTTCGGAAGGCACGTAAAGCTGTGGATCCTGAACGCCATCTAGCGTTTGTTTAAACCTATCCTAGGATTGGTTCTAGACTACCCTTTGGGGTTGCGGAGGTCAGACGGCAGTCACGCTCTGTAAAAAACCAACAAACCGTCCTCGTCCTAGGGTAGGTAGCGGACCCCAAGCCCTGAAGCGTTACCGCTAGGGATGCAACCGGGAATACCCTCGGATGATGATGATGATAAGTCAGTTAGTTAATTTTTAAAACCAAAAATAGCTACGATTTTTCATCTCCACAAGCTATCTCAGTTTCTAAAAAACCCACACGAGATGAAAATAAACTAAGAAAAAAATACGATGTCGTACGCATTCCGAAACAACAATACTCGTTCTAAGCCGAAATATGCCAAAATCGATTCAAGGTTCATTGTTCTGGATATCAGACGCGTGTTTAATCGATTGTGTTTAGGTATCGATTTCGTCACCACACCACGAAACTAAAGTATAAGTTCGTATAGAACGTAACCAAGTGTTGTTCAGTTTTTGTAACCGTGTGTCCAATTTTAAACTAAGTTTTGTGGAAATTGTATTAACAATAACTACGACTTAAGTATTAACCATACCTAAAACGTTAACGGTATCAGCAGAATATAACAAAGCTGGCTGACAGTTTCCGTAAAAGGAGTTACGCATTGCTCTTGAGGTACCTACCTCACTGTTTAAATATCATGCAGTTCAACACTATCGAATATCGTCTTTATACAATTTTTATTCCTTGTTCTATCTAACTGCATTTTTATATAAGTATATTTAAATGGCATCCGCGGAAGGGCTGGCGCACATATGGCGAAGCGCAGCGCAGCGACTTTTTCGCTACCAAAGCATTATCGTCTTTGTATGCGTTGAAAAAAGATCGAATACGGACTAGAGTACGGCACAAGTGTCGGCGACAAGATGGCGGCTCCCGCCCGAGCCGTGTTAATTAATTTTCGATCTTATTTCAACAAATTCAAAGACGATAATGCTTTGGTAGCGATAAAGTCGCTGCGCTGCGCTTAGCCATATGTGCGCCGGCCCAAAGACTAGCGTCGCGGCGTACGCCCGATATGTGCTGAGCGACGAATAATTTGGTAGTTTTAATTTGTGTCAAGTGTGTAATTAATGTCTCCCAAATAAACAAATTTTCTTTGTTTCATATTTCTGTTACGAAAATGTAGTCAATAGTTACATTCCTACCTAGAAGAAATAGACAAAGAAAAAAGGATACAGATAAAATGAGAGTTAAATATGATTTAAGATCATTTTATCTTTTATTATTTCTTCTTTTCTCAGCCCACATCAACCCATCAGACCTCCCTAAAGGCCCATTTACACGGTGCAAGTGTCTTGCCTGTTGCATACAATTAAATTGAAGCAAACGAAAACTTGCATGGTCTAAACAGAACGTCAGCCATACAAATCATTTATTGCTTTAATAAAATTGAATGCAACAGGCAAGAAACTTGCACTGTGTAAATGGGCCTTTATTTCGCGCCAGTTTCTACGGTTCTGTGCCAGTTTTATCCACTGCTTTCCTGTCAACCTTACAATGTCATCTGACTTTATCTTTTATACGATTGCTGTAATGTTTCATCAGCCAAAATAACATTTACTTGGCGGGTTCAGTTGTGAAATAACTGTAAAAGTAAGTAACAGAAAATATAATTCCAAAATGAGTAAACTGTGCCTCATTAGCACATAATACTTTTATTTAACAATAGTTTTCTAATCGCTGTCGTGATCGGTGACGAATTTCTTTTCGGAAATGCTAAGAATACATCATTTGCATTATTAGTTTTGATTATGAATATGGATACTTCAAGCTTAACTAACAAGGATTGTTATAAGTATTTGAAAATAATCAAAATATTTTTATCAGTCACTTTTGGCAAAAGGAACAATGCGCATTATTAAATTATGTTTTTTAACACGCACCTTGTTAAGTAGAGGTTTCAAGAAAAACTGAAATTATTTAAGTATCCAATTCATAGACAATATAGCACCATTTATCGTTATTATTATTATTTTTTATCGTTGAGTTAGTATCCCATAACACAAGTTTCAAAAAAACTTAGGTTGGGGCTAGCTCAATCAGTGTGATTTGCCTTATATATTTATTTATTTATTTACATAGCAACAAAGATAAAATTGACAGAATTGAACTTTTGTAGTAAATATTTTTGAATAGTTTCTTTTTTCTTTTACATTATAACACCGAAAAGAACCTTGGTTCTTAAATGTGAAGTCAAAATGCTGTTGGTCCGTTTTATATAAAAAAGTCGCGTTATAGAGGGGCAATAAACGAACAACTTTTTACCTATTTAAATTGATCTTTCGCCTTTTCTCAATGATTACTCGTAATATTTTAAATTTAACACTAGTCAAACACTACTCAAATTGATAAAGTCATATTTTTTTTGCTGGCAACATAGTGCGTCGTTGTCTCATTGTAAAAGTCACGATAAGTGCCGCATCGCCTTCTTTATCAATAAATAATTAAAATTATACAGTTTTTTCCATTCATTCCACAAAATAATAGGACATCTCAAGTCCTCTAAAACTTAAACCGATATGAAAAATTATGTGAACATATTCGTTGATACGATGACACTAGCGCTGAGCCCGACTTTGTGCAAGCCTATTGTCCGTGTGTCCGTCCGCATCAAATGTGCCCATAAATCATATTCGTCGTAAATTCGATACGACTTACAATGAAACATCTCTGTTCTCATTTGAATATTAAGAATCGGTGACAAGTTTTTATGTACACGAACAAAAGCCCGCTTAGAATTCGGCACGGGTGGATTGTGACGAAATTACAAACCTACATTTAAATTCTTAAGTTCTTTGTTTTTTTTTTGAGATTTTAGTAATTGGATTGGCGCGTTGATGTCTTATGTTTAAAATAAAAGAATTTCTAAATACTTATTAATTATAGACACAAAGTTTGTCCATTAAAATAAAACTTAGTATAGTTCGTTCATTGATAGAGCCATTTTTTATTGCTTCTCTTGTACTTTTAGTCGTGTAAAATTCATTAGTGTCGGTTAAAACTATAAATACGAGTATAATGAAATAAGCTTATATTTCCAAAATAATTTGTCACCTTACGGGACACCCAATTAGACATATTTAAATTAAAATAATAATTGTTTCCCGACCGTAAGATAAACATCATCATCAGGTCTTTTTGTCTCCACTGCAGGAGTACGACCATCTCTGTACTACCAGAGCCATATTAGCCAGAACAGTCAGAGGATTTGGCCTACACTCTCTACGCTGGCCAAACGGGTTGGAGAGGTATTATAGTCGTGTAGAAGCTTTGTCTAGCTTGTATTCCCTAAGTCGCTTCCTTTTTACGACGTCCACGGGAAGACGAGTGGTCCTATTCCGGTCTACTCTGCCGGAAACAACGGTAGGATTCGTAATTTTGAGAAACCGGGAATATTCGTAATTTCAGGTTTTAAATTAATACTTACGGCAAGATATTAAAACTTTTCAGATATATCGAACTTTGCCTGGTTATTTTTTTTCACTTTAGTGGTATTTACAAATAAACATGTTTACACTATTGTCCTTATATAGTCGAATCACAAATTGCCTGCTATTGTTGCTTGCGGCCCCACACATTAACGGTGTTTACGCGACAAGCACGTTCCCTTACTTTGTCGCACGACATCCATCACGACATGTCGAACCCCTATCACAAGGGGATAAGGTCGAAAATACTCGAGCTGCTAGGAGGGCTAGACTATCGGTTAATTTTAAAATTCGACGTGTGAAGGCATTTTATTGGGGTTTTATTTAGAAATTGCTACATTGTTTGCTATGAATTGTTTGCGGATACAGTTCGAAATAAAGCTACCTATGTTACTTTAGTTATCCCACAGTAAGTAATTTCGATAGTTACAACCATATACATATTTTTTAAATAGTCAATAATATTATGTTAGTAGAATTCATTTTAAGGGGTACGGTTCTACAAACATTAAAATGTGTTCATTCGCATTAATAAATCGATCGCAAAATAAGCGATTGAAATAATACTAACAACTACAAGTAGTTTTGATGACTAAACGATAATTTTATAGTGATAAAAAGGAGGGCCGACAACTTCATTGGGGTTCTTTAAAATCACCAATTTGTTATCTAACAAAAACAAATACGTGACCACCTACACATCGCTTACACTATAAAGAACCGAAAATATCCCTTATATCTTTTTCTTTACGGCCGAAATCGTTCAAATCGAGGAGGCAAAGGCAAAAAAGTGATAAGTCCTTTGTAATCTTCCTGACGCCACGGAGGTTTACAATCTTTAATTGCTTAGAAATGGGCCTTTCTTGTCGTCGACGGCTAACTGTTTTATTATTGTATTTTGTCTACCTGTATTGGAGACTGCAATGGATACAGACGATGAAAAAATAGTAATCGCCTGACTCACGATTCAGCAATGTTATCGATAGTTTATCGATGTTGGTTTTGGCGTGACATAATCGATACTGTATTTGGTAAAAAGTAATTAAACTTTTTATCATTTTGTAGGAGTGCTTAACATATCGGTGCGACATATAACTATGTAATAAATGTAGTAATATTATTTTGTGATTTCTAAGAATTGTTAACTAGTTTTCGCGTCCTAAATCCTTCACATCCACCGGGAGTTTTTAGCATAAATGTGAATCAATGTATTTAAGTCAAGACACGGGTACGTCATATTTTACAAAACCATTAAGTACTGCTTTGCGAGATCGTGTTACAAACGTCCAATCTCAAAAGCTTACAACCACGAGAGACACATCGCCATAAACATTAACAAGTACTAGAAAAGCATACCCAATTTTCAGGACTATTGTAAGCTGTATTCGTTTTAACTCTTTTCTTCTAAAGCCAGAAAAAATAACAGTAATGTACTCATTTATATTTTATGACTTTTTATCTTCTCGCCCATCATCATGCTAAAAATGGCCTTTGGGTCAAGACAGACGCTAGTCTGTCTTCTTCTTAGAGCCGTAAAGCCCAAAATGCTCTTTCTGCCCCATTAAGGATAAAGTCGTGATAGTACATAGTATTTCATTTTTCTAGACAAATATCACAAAATGTATGCAGATGGGTAATAAATCCGATTTGTCCGTCCATCCGCTCGGTTCCATAATGAAATGTCTTTATTCTCGCCGCCATTGTTTCCAACACGTTTTCCAACAAACATCCAAACATCTATTGACAGCACCCTTATAAAGCACCCAAATAAACCCTCGGGACTGACCATCAGCGATTCTTTCACCATTTCTTTGAATCTCTTGTGATAAAGTTGTTCAAGTAATGTTACTTTTGTTTGAATACGGAACGAATTGTGAAGACGATTAAAAGGCTGGGAAGTTTCCAGATGCAGGGTTGAAGAGCGTAAAAACATCCACAGATCTCGTGTGGTTTACGACCTTGAAAATGAACTTAAATAAAACTTCATTAATTTTATTTTATCTTTAATTGTAAGGATTATTTTTAAAATGACAAATTAACAATTATTTTTTGCGATTAAATATTTAAAACTAGGGTCAAGCCGTTGATCGCGACCGTCATCGTTGTATGATAGTCGTTAGTTAGGTATGTCAGATGCTTTTAGGCAGCTTGAAAAATCTGACACCAGTGTTGACCACTTATAACTTGATGTGTGTACGTTTGTACGTATGAACGTGAGTGAAAAGAAATACATATGTTTACTACAATACAAATACTTACAACATAAATAAGAGCAAACGGTACTTCAGAAAAATTGCATGATTTAGATAGGAAACGAAATAATTTCATCCAGGGTCATTGTTCTTCTCTATTTTTAACCCCCGATGAAAAAGAAGGATGTTATAAGTTTGACGTGTCTGTACGTGTGTCTGTCTGTGGCATTGTAGCTCCTAATCAATAGACCAATTTTGATGCGAATTCTTTTAATGAAAAGCCTTATCTATCAAGATACTCGTAGTTCTTAGCTGTGTTTAATAAAAATTGGTTCAGTCGTTCAAAAGTAATTGGGAAAGAACCCTTGAAAGATAGGGTTTTTTTTTAATTTTCTGAAATAAAAATATACGAGTACTTGTATAGTGTTAGCGCTAATTTTAGTGCGATTTTCTTAAACAATTAAAATTATTTACTTTTTGTCCCTAAAAAGTTTATCTCGATGATCATTTGATTTTTGATTTCCCAACACAATTGAAACCTTTGCCTTCACTCAACGAATAATTTCTTAGTATTGGAAGCATGCATTAGCGAAGGAAGCATGCATTATTCTAACATCTTGATATCGCCCTGATTGCAAGATCGGGAACAATTTACCAGCGCTATAGCAGTTCGTAGAAGCGGCGCCACGGCTCACGCCGCATCGTTCTGTGTAATTTATGGCTTATTTCCCCTTATTTCATAGTGATTGTGCCGCTCCTAAATGCTGTTGGCGTGTTGCAACATTGTTTTTACACCTTGAACTTAGACGTTTTAGTTTAGTTAGTCGATTAAAATTCCATTCATTTCATTAAAATTGTTTTTATCGGTTACATATTTTATCTATCAGGATCTAACTTAACATTTTAAGACTGAATTTAGTCCATCATACTGAACAATTATATTATATTATGAATATATTATATTATGCACATATTTTAATACTTTATTTTGTATCTAGTTTTTTGCGCCGCAACATGATTTGTATCTGTTTATCCCTATGGTTGACTGGGAGGGAACGCTTTTAGCGTTAAGTCCGCCAATTGTACCATTTTTTTATTGTGGAACAATAAAGTTTTTTAAATAAATAAATAAACAACGTTTACAACAAGAAGTATATATCATTATATTGAAAATAATGTTTCACCTTCCATACAAATTGACCGATTAGCTGATCTGAAAATTTGTAAGAACAGCAAAAAATATTTAGAAAATATTAGTTGTTTAGTATTATGAACTGAATCTACCCATAAATAGCTTCAGATATTTTTTTAAACGTAATATAACTCTTATAGATATTGTATGTGTGTCTGTATGATGGAAAAGTATTGGTGACATCATTGTAACTGTGGAGGTGTCCAGCTCGCGCATATATATGTCAACGTCTTGTTAATCCACAATGAAATCATTGAATTCGGTTTTGATGATAAGAATAAGATTATTTTACACACTGCTCAAATAATAGCACATGTTATTATAATACCTTACTAAGTCTATGTTGTATTTGTATCTCCTATTTTATTGAAGTCAATTTTCAGCCAAACTCAAAACAAAAGGTCGAAATAAGTTGACTGAACCAAATGAGCATCGTCATTACTACTCATATATTTCTTGCAGGTTGTTCATTAGTTCACCAGTTAAACATTGCGATATTGAATCTCATAGCTATTTAAACGAGTAACGAATACATCATCAGTTTTGTATTTATTTTAAATGCATTGTTTTAGATTAAAACAGCCATTTAGATCATGACAGCTCGAAAATCATCATTTATACGTCCCATCACAAATAGAAAGCATGATCATTACAATTAAGAACCGGATCGGGTTCTACTCCTTGTTGGAACCTCTTTAAGAGTTAAGTAGCGGAACCTCAGTCCACAATACGAGCAATGGTTTGTTCAATCCATTCAATTCGTTCATTCATTGAATATCAACCAGACAGCATATAGAGTTATGCTTATGATCGAATGACTGCGATTCTGAGAGAAAGTATTTATTGAAGGAAAGACGAAAACTAAACAAGTTTAGGTAAAAGCAGCATTGACATTCTAATCTTTGTAGGAGCTTTTACTCGTATCCTTCCTTTTGCACGCCTCATAAGCGGAGCGTTGAGGTAGTGCTCTACTCTCGACATGTCAAAAAACCCAATCTTTCGAAACTTAAATGACGTTTTTTTTTAATATAACACTTACAGGATAATATGAGTGCACTAATATGAAGTTAAATAATCTGTCTAGCACATATTGTACATTTTATAAACAATTAATTTGTTTAATATAATAAATAATAACATTAAAACTAATCATTCTTGGACGACCGTGAGTCTGTGTTTATGTGACCATGTATGTGGCAGAGAAATTGGTCGAAAAATTCATCTTACCGGAATACTTTTGTTTTTAATATATAAAGTATTACACTGTGCTGATTCCTAGTTAATATTAGCGTTCTAAGTACTGTCGTTTAATTATAATTTATAAAAAACTAATATACCACTGTATAAAAAAAATTAGATTATGAGGCGTGCACTTTTGGATTTTCCAAACTATTTCAAATTGCCCTGGGTCTTGGATATTTATCTATATATGTATTTATCATAAAATATAGTATCGTTGAGTTAGTATCCCATAACACAAGTTTAAAAAACTTACTTTGGGGCTAGCTTAATCAGTGTGATTTGTCCCTATTTATTTATTTATTTTTATTAAGAATTTTGACGAATTTTGCGGCGAACTTTCTGTTTAATTTTTTCTTTTCTGTGACCCATTGACGAAGCATGTTGCGGATTTAATATGTATTAATTAATAAAAGTAATATCACCTTTTTATTTCCGTAATTTTAATTTAATGCCGTCTTATGAAGTAAATTATTTTTAATCGAAATTGTTTCCGACTTTGTTTTTTTCTTTTTATTTAAATTAATATACCGAACGTTTTGGATTGACCCGCAAACTGTACGTTTCTATATGGTAACTAAAATGTCAATACATATTTATAAAAACAGTCACATTATATGTCTTTATTATGTAATCTTGTTCATACACATACCACATTGTTCGCCTCCAGCGTAATTAAGTACTTTATTAAAATAATTGTGTAATTGTCTCCAAGATCTGTGATAGCACGAATCGCCATCTTGATAGCGGCAATAAGTATGTAATTTAGACCTGTTAAATATCTTTATACACAGCGGCGGCTTTTGTTTGTTGGTATGCGATAGCGCCGCAGTTACGTTTCCTTGTTGCGTCTTCGTTTTGACACAAAGATTGCACTTTTTATCTTTTTTATAGAAGTTACTTTATTGTTACCTACTTTGTGTTTTTACCCGACTGCGCCCAATGAGGGTTATGTTTTTCGAGTGTATGTGTGTAAGTATATTTCTTTGGCACGATCTACAGCCTAACGGCTTGATGGAATTTAGCTTGAGAGGTGTCGTTAGATTTGTCTCAACTCTGAGTGACACTGAGTATATCCAAAATTGAAAAAGTTCCAAATGGCGGTTTTTGGTGCCTTTTTTTATTTATGCTAGATAAATTCAAAAAATTTATTTATTCAAAACCTTTGAGTGGGATATCAAAATAAAGGAATAAAGGATTTATAGAAGGATAACAAGAATTTATACAACTTATTGTTTAAATTAAATTTGAAATGAGAAATGCAAAAAACAACATACTCGTATGATACCGCTTCGCCAAGTGTATTCTTGGTTGCATTCTAGGCATAGTGCTGTTGTATCACACAGTCGGGTTTTTGTTATTTTAATAATTAAATTTCTCCAAACTAAAATGAACCTTACGCACTACATGAATTTATCTAATATTAAATTCTGGCTAAGTATTTATTGAAATACGAAAGCATAGGTAGGCACGTATCATCTAAAAATCAATAAAATATACTGTTTCTTTTGTTATAATTTTATTAAAATAAAAACGTTAAAATATTGTTTAAAAAATCATAGTGGGGATACTAGAGTATTTTTAAAACCTTACGATTGGTTTTCCAATTTCTTTCAAACATTGTTGACACTGATATGTATCTCTATCTACTCGTAGTAAAGATTGTATGAACTAAGTTAATTGAAAACTAAAAAACTATACCATTCGCCCAACATTTCGTTTTAAAAATTCAATTCACAATAATTTATTTTGCGTGTTTATAAACGGAAAAACACGTATTGAAATAGGCGCATGTGTAATCGTCTAATTCCAGAGAAATTGTATAATGCAGTGGAGGTCAACCTTCTGCCGTAGCCAATACATTTGTGAAACTCGACACTGATATTTAATTTAATTTTGATGTCATTTAGTAGTCAAATTGAAATCGTTTATAATAATAAATATTGATGGTTTTAGTAAACGTTTTTTTTTCTGTTCGGCAAAAATAATTCTTGTTTCAAAATGTTATTTATATCTGTTTAGTTTTCGTTTGAACGTAATCTTTAATACTCGTGCTCCGGAATAGGTGCTTGCGCAATGAAAAAAAAGGTATTATATAAAGATTAAAAAAGTATATTAAATTTGAGGGCAAATTCAATCTATGATACTGAACAACTTTCCCTTTTAAATTTTACAATGCAGGTCACGTAATATCAATATAATTTAAATATACCACCCCGGACAGTACCAGGCTCTAGGGCACCCATTATACTAGCGGCATTCCCTCTTTGGATGATACTTTCGCCTAGGAACATATGTACTTATATCGAAATATGAAAATATTTCATTCTTTTTTTAAACGAATTCGGATAAGCTGATCGTTCAACTTGTACCTCCTGAACAACTTTCCCCAAGTAAGTAACATATTACATATTTTACTTACTTGAGGGAAGTTGTTCATTATAATGGACTTTGTTTGTTTTTCGTGTGTGTAAGTGGCCAACACTGGCATCAGATTTTTCAAGCTGCCTAAAGGCATCTGGACCAACTGCTTTGCCTTCCGAAGCACGTATAATAGACTGAATTCACCCTAAATGATTCAGTATATACTCGTATTGTTAGACTCTATATATAACGTCTAACATAATATACTGCAACTATTTTAAGGGTGGATTCAGTCCATGATACTGAACAACTTTCCCCAAGGAACATATGTCGAAATATGAAAAATAATTTTTTGATTTCCCTACAAACTCGGATCAGCTGATCGGTCAACTTGTATGGGAGGTCAAAAATTATTTTTTAAATTTCGGTATATGTTCCTTGGGGAAAGTTGTTCAGTATCATGGACTGAATCCACCCTTAAAATAGTTTCAGTATATTTTGTTAGTCCCTGTATATTTTCATTCAGCACATTTTGCGTGATTGAGTAGCAAGCTTTAAGACGATACACGGTGCCCAGTGCTGCCCCCATTTGAAAAAAAATATTTGTAAGGAAACGGAGATATAATACAAAATTTTAAGCTACTAAAACCTAGATAACCCTTCAAACTATTTGATGAACCACTGTTTACAGTTTAAAGTGAGAACGATAAGCTTTAGTTTGCATGTTTACCAAAAGTGGCCGTTTTTCCCTAAAATGCAAACTAAAGCTTAACAAATGGGGGCAGCACTGGACACCGTGTATCGTCTTAAGCATTAAATTCCTTGGCAGGTCTATATTAGTGAAGTAAACCCAATCATCTGATCAAAAAAAGTTCGCTAAAACAACTACATGATGTTTCCCAAATTCTTTAATTTCTTTCCATCTGATTTTAAAGATGTATTTCAATGTGGATGAATTTTAGTTTTAAAACAAATGATCCGAATGAAATTGTCACGCTCTGTTACCTACTGGCCTATTTTAATGTCAACAAACGCTTGCTGGTAGTCAAGTTATAAATAAAATGGCTCGATTAGCGTTCAACTCATTAATCATTCAGTCTATAGTGTCAAAACACATCCACGCACTCTCTGATCTCAGTACCATTCAAAAACTTTAGAAAGTAGAGTTTTACCATTTGGACGTCCACGCTAATTACTTTATTCCGTTTATTTTTTAGTTTTTATTTAAGTAGGACAATGTTGTTTGCTTAATGCAGTCGAGATTAATTGTTGTTATAGTCTTTCAATTAAACTTACATCTTTCTGAAGAGGTTTAAGAATATTTTGTTCGTTTCGTATTTAAACGTTCATAGTCCTCATTTGTTTATTGATGTTATTTTGTAATGGACTAAATAGAAACAGCTTTCATATGAGGATTATTTTTCTGTATTTTAATATAGCAGTAATTTATTTATAATAAAGTTATTGGCTTATAATAAAACAGCCAATACACTTAATCCATATAGATTAACAGGCCCCTTGTATCGATTTGAGGTTTATTTGATCATATACCACAATTTTACAATATATTGCGTATTTTAAATGAAAATATTTTAATTTTGGTAATCTTCCATTGTTGAACACAGAATTTTAATCCCTTCACGTCAGTCAGCCGTGACTGAAAACAAAATTCAGATGTTACGTGTAAATAGGAAGTTTTGGCTCGCTTCCATCACAAGACTAAGTATTGTTGATAGTTCCATAGCTAACAATACATTTATTTATTTTAAGTATAAAAATATGGCGTTACTTTATCAAAATTCTTGTCCTACTATTATTCTGACTTATTTGAATGATCTATCGCAAGGAGTTTTGTATTATCTACGATATACGGTATCTACGATTTTTTATCACGTGCCCGGTATGGGTATTTGCACTCGATGGTATATTTTTCTCTTCCCTTAATGAGGAAAGATATATGTACGTACGAGTACATATGTTTTTAATAGTATGTCAAGGTAATCAAAACAGACATATTCAAATAGTAGAGATATACTTACTGAGGAGAAGACTTCCAAATATCTAAACATAGCGTGACGTCTTTCTTGTCTGCGCCGCACATCTAAGTTAATTAAATTAAAGATATTCTTACATCAGATATGAAACTGTCTTATAAGATCTAAGAGCGCTCTCTTCGGTCCATATATTTGGCGAGATGTTTATATTTGCACATTCATCAATGCTTTGTAAGCATTGTTCCGATGATTTAAAATGGCCTTTGATCACAGCCATTACATTTGTTTCGCCAGAATGGTATTAATCAAATGCATTTATTACGCTCTCATTCAAAATTAACATCCATAGATTAAGTGCTTCTAAGAAGTGGCTATCAAATATTCCGGCAGTAACTGTTGCTTCTCTGATACTGTCGTGGCCGCAATCGCGAAACTTCATATTTCTGGATAACCGCCAATGCTTTATGACTGTTTATTGTTGTAATGTAATGTCATTTGTTTTGGTTCCGACATTTCGGAATTGAGAAATTTATTGGAGTGTAATTTATGGTGAGATGCTGCATCTGTCTCTTATATAATTTATTTCAGATATACATAGGTTTATTCCGCTTCCAACCAACTCATATTTTTTTTTGTTGAAATTGAAGTTTACTTCCCAACAAAATAAATTATGTTTTTGGGATTCTGAATGGATATTTATTAAGAACAAACTTGCGGTGAAATCAAAGCAGTATCAAACGATCCCTTATAATATAATTAATAAAGCAAATAAGCAATCAAAGAGTTCCGTCGGCAAACAAGAAAACACGAAATCTCCCGCGACGTCTGTCAAATTAGCATCACAAACGAAAATAGCGTCATTCTAATTATTTTGATGACTCAACCGAAATACAATTAATCTTGCCGGTTCTGTGAACTGTCCAAGTGACGGACGGACGAAAATATCGTCGCATTTCGCGATAAATAAACTTGGGAGTCGAATATCGGATTTCGATTCCATCGGTGCCACGTATCAAAGATTTTATACGCGTGTTGGATGCCGCGCGGCGGAGCGCAGTGCCGCATCTACATCAATGTAAGCGTATGTCTAGTTTGTGTAGTATAGGACAATTTGGAATGTTCGCAAACGTTGCCAAAATATGCTTTACTGCTTTACGATCTTGATTTACCAGTGAATGGACTATAAATCATTTTTTTAAGCAGACATAAACTCGGATAACAGAGGAAAGTGTGGCCACACATTGGTCTACACTCAAATACTAATATTAGCCATTTCGACTCGCTAAGAAGAAGAAAGTGTAGGTATAGAAGAATTTAAATAATGTAATACAAAGAAAAATTAAGGTAAGTAATTGTCTATCAATACATTTACTGCGCGAATGCTAACCTTAGATCTGAAAATCAATATATCCAATCATATAAGACCAATAAATTAATCAAAATAGTAACATTACCTAGCACTAGTCCGGAAATCAGCTGTCGCATCCCGATTCCTACTGGGAGACGGTCCAATGTTAGATCCAGCCTGATTGGTAAGCCGAGCCTCGTTCTGAGGAACTGTAATTAGAATGCTTTTGTAAAATTAGATTTGCTGTCAGTCCGCGATCGTGAGTAATTCATTAAGCCATCTGACCTTGTAGAGCCAACTTATCCAGAGGTGATGAGCTGTCTTGCGTAAATTATACGCATCGAAAGCTTTCGAAACTTATCGCTTATTAATTAAAAATTGTCAAAATGTCTACATATGAACATGCTGAGCCATGGTATAATAAAATAATGGTATTCTCTTCCCGTGATAGCCCAAGGCTACGTGACGAATGTCACGAAGTGTTACCACTGATTGTTCTTTTCAGTAAATTTAAGGACGTTGTCAATTAGTAATAATTAATATAAATGAAATACTAACTTAACTATTTCGTATATTCTGTTTAATTTTAATAAATTTATTCATTTCATTAATAGTTTATGATTGGTAGTTGGTAAGTTAAAAAATGCACTTGCTCGGGTAATTCAATTACTCACAGTGGCAACACTCCCAACTGGTGACGTATTCTTGGGCTTGGGCTAGTAGCTAATCACGGGACCACGGGATAACCAGGGACGGAACCAGCTGTCACGGGAAGAGAATACCATATTTTATTTTACCATGCTAGGAACGTTAACGATGAAGCAGTCGGGTTTCAAACGTCCCTGGTTATGTCATCTAACAATTTTAGTCTTTCTTTTGTTCTTTTTAGGGTTCCGTACCCAAAGGGTGCAAACGTACCCTATTACTGAGACTCCGCTGTCTGTCCGTCTGACCGTCTGTCCGTCTGTCACAGGGCTCTATCTCTTGAACCGTAATAGCTAGACACTTGAAATTTTCACCGATTATGTGGCCGCTATAACAAAAAATAATAAAAATAAATTAAAGGGGGTCGTCATACAAAAAACGTGTTTTTTCAGCCTTTTTAACTAGATCTTTATAATAGAATTAACTAGAAACTTGAAGTTTTCACAGATTATGTATTATTATGACCGCTACGAGTATAACAACAAATAGTAAAAATAAGATAAAGTTAAAAATTAAAGGGGGTCGTCATACAAAAAACGTGTTTCTTCAGCGTTATAAAACATTGTACGGAAGTACGGAAACCTTCATGTACGAGTTCGACTCGCACTTGCCCGTTTATTTTCGTGTGTGTAAGTGGTTAACACTGGTGTCAACCAATTACACACACGACTCAATTTTCAAGCAACCTAAAGCCATCTGACGTAGCTTGACCATTGCAATATAATGATGACAGCCGGGACCAACGACTTAATGTGCCTTCCAAAGCACGGAGGAGCTCAAGAATTTTTTATCCCACTTGTGGTCTACCATCCAAGTGCAGACCACGCCCGGTGTCGCTTAACTTGCGAAAGGGGCCACAGAGCGTATTATTAGGTATTCTGTGACCGAGCTCCTCGTTTTTAGTCTAGCAGCTATTGATCCCGAATATATATATATAATATACAATTGTTTGAAAAATGTAATTGTAAAGATTGTGGGGCGATATGACCAAGTACTCGAAAAAACTATTTTCCATTGGACACTGTGCGTGTTTCTTCACACATCGCAAGAGCGTAGATCAAAATATAAAAGAACATTTGTCACGGAAGGTATTTCTATAAAGCATGTCCTTCATGTGTGGAGCTATAAAAATAATACGAATAGCATTCATCAGGAGTTGACACAGAGCGCATTGTGCGTCCGCGCCGCCGTCTACACTTCGTCTAGCCCAGTACATAAATCACTTGCCACAAATTGGAAACTTGCCGTATAAAATCCCAAATTATAACTAAGGATCTAAATGCTATAAAAATATAATTTCGAGTGGGTTTTAAGTTTTAATTTTAATCCCGCCGTGGTTTTACGACGATATAAAATTTGATTAATAACTCGTTGCGGTGCATTTGTTATTATGCCCGATAGAGGTCGGACAATGTTGCATTGACCCATTTACGGATCGGGTTCGTATTTTGGCGGGGCCCCAGACGAAACAAGCCCTTCGATGGAGAAACATGACGCATTTTAATCGTCACTTTTTTTTTGGATTTTTATAGGAATTCTTGAAATTAAGCATAAGTTTGTGGCTTTCATAAAATTTTAAATCTGCCTAAACCTGACCAGGAAATTGTAATGTAACCTACGTCTAATACAGGGTCCAACAAAATATACTGAAACTATTTAAAGGGTGGATTCAGTCCGTGATACTGAACAACTTCCCCAAGGAACATATAGGTACCGAAATATGAAAAATAATTTTTGGCCTTTAATACAAAGATATCCCATACAGATTGACCGATCAGCTGATCCGAGTTTGTATGGAAAGCCGAAAATTACTTTCATATTTCGATATATGTTCCTTGGGGAAGGTTGTTTAGTATCACGGACTGAATTCACCCTTAAAATAGTTTCGGTATATTTTGTTTAGCCTTTTAGGTCCCATAGTTGGGCAAAAGCCTCCCCTTTTTGTTTTCAATTACTTATAATTATATTTTGTTAAACGTTATATTATAATACTTGGAAAAATTTGATATGGATTCTTTTCCTTTTAAAAATGACATCACATTGATGTTCTCTTGTTAGTGTACATACATACATACATACTATCACGCCTGTTTCCCACAGGGGTAGGCAGAGACTATGGACCTCCATTTGCTACGATCTTGACAGACCTCTTTCACTTTATCTACACTCATCAGTAGTTAGTCAGAAATATGTGTTTTTCTATGGTGCTTATCTTACATGAAATTTGGATCCTATTTTTTATTAGGCCCTAACACAGGGCCCTAAAATAGAATTTAAGAAATTGTCCTAGCTATTTTATTTTAACTATCTGTAGACTATTTTTTACTTTATATAAGTACTACATACCTAGCTACATAGAATGTACATATGAAAGTCGTAAGTAAAAATAGACCTGACCTTATGGTTTTAAAATATAATGAGGAATCATAATGTGCTAATTCTATAATAGAGGCACGCACGATTAGAAGTACGTATGCACGTCAATCTGTCAGTCTGTCACTCCGTAACTTTTTGTCGGTATTTCCTTCGAGCTCACACTTGTCGGATACGTCAGTGTGTCGCGCATTTTTCGATCTGTCACATGATTTGAACAGTATCAGATTTAGCGCAGCGTAGGTAAACGGTCAGAATTCGATGGAATTTTGTAATTTCATTGTGTGTGGTGATTTTTATTTTATGATTTTTTTTTGATATATAGACCTTCATGTAACAGTCAATTAAAAAAAAAACACCGTGTATGAAACGAATGAATTAACTAAGTGAATGAAATAAATGAACAATGTTTATTAAAAGAAACAGCTAATAAAAAAATTTAAAAGAGAACATTGACTAAGCGAAATAGAAATCTAATAGAGTATGTTTATAGTTATAGAATTGTAAAAGTAGCTATTTGTTTGTGGGTAACGTGGGCAATTCATATTTCATATGTTAAACTATTAACTGTACTAAACTTGTTACATACTGTGTTACTAAAACTGTTTTTTTTTCTTTTTCAAATATGTATAACCAAATGAGTAGCTTGATGTCAGGTAGATACCTGACTTTACTAGATAGTAAAGAAACAAATTTCGCACACGCTAACTTGAGTGAAGTAATGTTTATTAAATTGAAGAGGTATAAAAATGCATAGGCACCTCCCACACACGTTTACTAACAATTTATCAGCACAAGCCTCAATTGCTGTCAAAGCCTTGTTAAATTATATTTAAGGCTTATTAGACAGCAGAGCATCGACTTCTGGCAGCAGTGTTGCCAGATGCATCATGCACCCATTTCTAAGCAAGCGCCTCACTAAAATAAAAAAAATACATTGTTTTAATTAGTTGGTCGAGAAATAAATACCTTTAATAAGCTATATAATAAAAAAATTAGGATCCTCAAACAGAATTTTCTCTAAACAAACAAAAATTCGTAACTACATATTTTGTGGCAATTTTACGAACCTTTTATATCGATGACAAAACACATGACAAACTACGAGTATTTTGTAATGTTTGAGTTTATTTATAATTTAAGTTTAATAATTTTGTCATTATATAGTAGACGATGAAAGTTTTTCAGTTCAAGCACTTTACTCTGAGCCAAAAATCTTATCAGTCATCGCCTTTTTTTAGAAAATTTGCCACGTTTCAGTTTCTTGACATGGCAATCCCACGGCAGGAATGCCACACTCGACAATTCTCGTTACCGATTTATTCATTGGGCATATATTTTATTGTTGTGCCGCTTGCTCGGCGCGGCTCGCCGCAGGGCCCTATAAAATTATACGAATAAATAAGCAACAGAATTCAACAGATCGGCTCGTAATTAAAAACATAACTTATTAATATCGTTTATTAACGCTGGCGGGTTTCGCGCCTGCCCAACACTTTAGGAAAGCAGGGTCGGACTGGGTGTAAAGGACCAGGGTATTGTCAGTTTAAAGTTAAAGTCACATACGAGTGGGCACTTTAAGATATTAAAAAAATAATTTGCAAATTTCTTTATAAACACCTTTTAAAACAGCCACCCAAACAAAATAAATTATTACTATAGCCGTAAATATATCGGAAAGTGTTATCAGTATAATTCCAATCAATAATTAATATTTTTTCTGCTATTTTTAGATATGAATAAATAATAATTATTTGATTACCTAAGGAGAAATAGTATAGGAGAGCTGCGTAGGCTAGAGTTCGGCCAGTGAACGCCACCTTGACTATATGTCCAGGACCAGTCCGACACTGGAACGTTTTAAATCAAGCGACAGAGGAAGGCATATTTTAGTATCGATTTAAATCGTAATACGTTTGCATCGACTCGTTTTGTTGGGACACGCCGATGCAGGGATAAATAAATCATTGGTGTTTGACGATAGAATTTTATATCGAAAAATAGGCAACACTAGTTTACAAAATTTTATAATTTTTGGTGCCAAAATATGAAACTAGTTGTTTCTATTAAATTTTTGTAAACCTACTAGATTTGGATCTAATTATGATTTTTTCTAGGACGTCAGAATTGGAAGTGTTGTTATAATAAATTTAAAATTTTACCAGTTTTACCTTTTTAAATTGTTTATAGTTAATACACTACTATGAAAATAATTTACTTTTATATTGTTAAATAAAATATCTTTTCTTAATCAAAATAAAATTAAGGTACCTGCTACCGTTTTATTGTACGCAGTTATATGAAATTCAAGTTGCCGTAACATTTCCCATATGCTAAGAACCTTGCGCACTATATGGCATTGTACCAATTACCGGCCCATACAAAAACGTGAATAACTCAAATTCGTAATAGAATTGAGCTGTGATTTAAATGAATTGAACAAAGAAAGGCTTGCAGTATAATAAACTTAAATTAAAAAATATATATACATATTAAAATTTACGAAATTTATGAAAATTTTTGACATGAGATATACTAAAAAGCTTAGACGTCTGAACTTTTTATTTAACTTCCATATGAATCCGCTGCAAATATGCGTGGGACAAAAACCTGTAATAGGAATCTCATATTTTTACAAATAGTGTCGTAGATATTCTTTTATACCTACTGGTATATTTTAATGGACAGGGTTTTAAAAGTATAGATAGGTACCGTATATTACTAAAAATATGACGGTAAAGCATTATAACCCGTCATTAGCAAATAAACTTGAACATACGAAATAATCGCTCAAAAAATATTAAAAGGCGCGAAAGAAACAATAAACGTTTTGATTTATTTTAATACAGTAATTTATGGGCCCCTCACAAATTGAACTCATGACGGGCCTTTTATCGAGTATCGGCACTCGATAAAATCGTCGATATCTCGATCGGCGATTCTCGATACATGGTTATTAATGGCAGGCTCATTGTGCTTTTTAATGAGATACGATTTGTTTCGCACCTACTTAGAAACGAAAGTGCATATAAATTGATAAAAATTATAATATTTTCGGTGAGATATAGACTAACTATTGATATCGTATATGCGTTAGAATTAATGATTTTTATTTTTGTTAAAATACTAACGTACCATAACTTTTTGTTTTTTAATTTAAAAAACTAACTTGTCAGGAATATAAAAGGCATTTAAATACTGTTGTTAGTAGCCATGTTAACTTAATTCACAAGAAGTTTACTACTACAAATTGAAGTGAAAATTAAAATAATTCTTAGATTTATTTCGGTAACGCAAACAAGGACCTTGAGAGGATTTCCAACCATTTAATACTTAACACACATTAGAAACACATAAACTATAAATAGCACTCGAAAAATATGTAAAATATCAATTGTGTAATTTACGTCAGGCGTTCAATACATTATTTTGTATTGAAACATACAACGTGCCATACAAATAAATAACCTGTCGATATAAGTGTTAACTCACATGTAGCAGCAACAATAAAAAGCAAGGACATTACCAAAACGTCTGGTCCGTTCATTCCTGAACGATCGAATGATAACTCATCTCGTTCAGTCGTAAATCGAAACAGGGCCCATAACTCGCGCGGCTTAATTACGAATAAATAAATAAATAATTGAATGTGAGCCGGCCCGGGGCCTAATCGATCGTGGTGAAGGTGCTAACAAGCCGAGCGGCCCGTTTGCTTTGCTGCGAGGGCCACGCGAAATCCGCTACCAGATAACGCGATTGCATATCGTAATTGAAACTTTGTAGTACATGTTATCTTTCGTGAAGAAAGCTATGAGAATGATATTTTTGTTGTAAAGAAAACTTGTATGAATAAGACGGCTTTCACCTTGATGACATATCTGCTACTTTTTGGTTTGGTTTCGTGTAAAATTAAATATACACAACGATTTTCTTGCAATTTTTTTGGTGGGTTACTTTGTATACATCATCATCATTTCAACTGCAGGAAGTCCATCGCTGTTCTTACACTTTTCCAGAAATTTATTGTTTGTATTTCTTTTCGTTTCATGGCCTAGACTCGAGAAATTTTCTTAACACATTGCTGGACGCTCAGCCTGACACAATAGAAATAACAATTGATCTAAGTCTATGGACGTAGTGTGTCTAGCAATGTGTTAATGTTAGCAAGTGGTATGTAGTCATTAAACAAAAAAAAAATACTTGATTTTAACTTAAAATTTAACTGATGGGACACAAGTTTTATTCTCACGGGGTAAACAGTGCCTATGGTTAGCAAGATAAAACACTTATTACAGAATTCATAGGCACTAAGCAGCATTAACGATCCAATCTGAATGAAACTGTTACTATCCCAAGATAGTCGAGCCTACGGAAGCCGCAGTATTGTTTTCTTCATTCATTTTTCCCGACGTCGGACGATTGACGCGTATCCATTTCCTCGGCCGAGAATAGTTCCGCCTCCATGTCGTGCTATAAAATAAAGGGCATCACTCGTCGCAGACGACCATCGAAATATACCGGCGAGATGTCACGGATTGCTGCTCGTTAGAAGGTAATTAGCTTATGGATCACTCATCAGTGTCTATTTAAATAAAGGTGGAAAATCATTTATATCCAAAGCGGCTTTAGGCCTTAGGGTCAGTTCACACCGAGACGCGACGTGACACGACGTGGCGCGCACTTTTGAAGAAATATAAAACTGTTTACTACACAAAAAGGTATTGTTTATACAACGTAGAAGGGAATACCCGTTATAAATCAAATCACGGGCTACTAGATCACTAAAGTATAATGAAATTAAACTAACAGTCAAATAACCAAAAAAAAATTCGACATTGCCATTTAAATCGCCCGGGCGGCTGCACACTTTTGTATGGAAATGCCGAATTTCTTTTTTGTTCTTTGGCTGTTATTTTTAGTTTATTACACTATAATGATCTAGTATAGAACGTGTTCAGATTTATTACGGGTATGTCCCCTCCACGTTGTATATTATATTTCAGCGACAGACTGCTTGCGCGGCGCAGCGGGCTGTCCCTGAAATCTCACTATTTGTATGTAATAAACAAGATCTATATTTCTTCAAAAGTGCGCGCCACGTCGCATCGCGTCGCGCCTCATTGTGAACTGACCCTTACTCATTTTAGTTATTCGCGAAAAATCCGATCCGATTGTTTTCTAGCCTTGGTTCACGTAAATACTCTTTGAATTTTTAAAATATAATGTTTTGTAAATTACCTTTGAAACATTTGGCAATCCGATTTTCCTAAGTTTATATTGAAACTACAACATGTATTTTCTTACATTAACAAAATAAGTAACATAATCTCATATTTTATTTCTAGATCTAGTATTTCCAGTGTGACTTTATTAATTTCTTCAACATTAAAAAATAAACTCTTAATAACTTAATTAATTTTTCATTAAACTCTCCAGCCATTTAAATTGAATTAACGCCAGTTAGACTCATAGTTATGGTTTTAAATCCTCTTAATTGAATGGATCCAGGTCGAGAAGGTGTGCTTGATGGATGAGCAGCTAAATTACCAGCCTCCCCCACCTCTCCCCTCTAACGACTTGGCCAAAAGCGATTATTTATAGAAGCGATGACAGCTCTTCCGACTTGATACTTCAAGATTTAAAGCGTTGCCTGATTGAAATTTTTGCTGTTTTCTAGGTGTATTTAATTGCCAGCTTATGCAATGTTTTCCACTGAATTATTTTCTCATAGAAACTATTTTCCTTGATTTATGCTAGCGTTGACGTAGTGCCAGTATTTTGCATGAATTTACGGGTCGCTACATTAACATACCTATATTATTTGGAATGAGCTTTATATTTCGAAAACAAATATCCGAAACGCAGATTTATTTTAATTGTTACACGAAGGGAATAAGGTAAGGTTTCATTCTTCTAAAAATATAAAAAATCTTCTAGATCTTTTAATTGGTCATTCTATGATTGAGAACAAAGTAATCACATTTCTAAATATCTAGTAGACATTTATACAAGAAAAAGTGCATGATTTACTTTTTGAATCTTTCAACAATTAGGAGAATTCATCGTTTCTTTCTGATCTTCAAATATATATATATGTATATATGTATGTATGTATATAATATGTTGTATGTATAAATATAGTATTTATTTTATACGATATTTATGCATGATCATTTAAAAGTACTTATTATTTCTGGATTGTTTCTATCTATTTTAGACGCCAACTATTCTATCTGTTTCTCTTCTCCTAAAGGTTGACAGGGAGAGAATGCTTTAGCATTAAGTCTACCTATTGTAGCTTTTGGCTCAATAAAAATTAAATAATAAATAAATAAATCCTATTAGAGTTAGTATGTACCTTAAACCTCTGCAAATCTTTCTTCAATATTAAAATATACCTGGTCCATTTCATCATTTGGTCTTTTTACTCGGCCTCTTGGGGGAAGCGATGATTTAATACTTACAGGCCTTTTTAACAAGTTAATGTTTTTTAAGAACTGAACAATGTATCTAGTCATAGACTATTTTTCGATTTGACAATCAAAGTCAACCTACTTCTACTCAGTATTTGCCCATTGTATCCGCCTATTGGCTAGTGTGTTGCCAACGGATATGCCCGGCTTATCGCTATCTCATATCCGCGATTGTCCGTCTGTCTGTGTACAATTCCCACGGATGTTGGTTTAAATGGAAAACGTTTTCCTCGCCTTTGTGATTGACATTCTCAGGTCATATTAAGATTGTTGCGTAATAAGCTTTACCCGCCTGCCAAGGACGGGTTATGTTTTTCGCGCGTATCTTGTATGTTTATATTTTTATTACCTCGTGTCTTCTAAACGGCTGAATGGATTTAGGCAGTTATGGTACGTTATCGTCTCAAAAACTCAAGTGTCCTACGATAGGTTTAAAAAAATTTGTTAATTGTTAATATTTTTGTGAACCAAAGTTATCGAGTAGGGTATCAAAATAAAAGGAGATTACAAAAATATGATTAAATTAATTAATTAGGAGAACTAATCAGTTGTTTTATGAAGTTATAGAATTATGCACGCAGTCGGGGTTTTAACTTGATAATAGAGTTGACTTTGTTGCAGTTTGATATGATAGCGATAGTTATCAGCAGTGGTTGGTTCAAAATGATAGAACGCTAGAGTTTTCCATTTTGCTTACTTCGATAATCTATTATGCAAGATATTACGCCAGCAGCTTCTATATACATAACACCAATCAGCCTGAATCATTATGCTCCAGTTGAGTAATTTATATTTTGTAAATTGACGCGAAAAACATTTGAAAATCTAGATTTTTAATATTGCATTTTTTTGCATTAACAAAATTGTAGTTTGTTTATTTATTTGCGATTTTATTTTACTTTTGTAAATCAAGCAAACTTCCGTAGCGCACATCCATTTACTATCTTTGAAATATAAAATAAAGTTAACTAAATATTAGGTTGACAGAATAAAACAGTATCATGTGACGTTATAGCATTTTTATTTGGGTAATAAAGCGAGTAGGCGTTCCCGCCCGCCTTAGCATCCCCGCCCTGGCTTGGGGCGGATCACGTGGAGCTTTTGTTCGTATCAATCATTTATAATGAATCGTACATAGAAGTAGGTACCTACCTTTATACGGGGTCTTACAAAATATAATGCAACAAGATTAAGGCTGAATTCAGTCTATGATACTAAACAACTTTCCCCAAGGAACATATATCGAGATATGAAAAAAATTTTTTGGCCTCCCATAGTTTTTGTCCTCACAAGTTGACCGATCAGCTAATCCTTTATGTGGGAATCAAATTTTTTATTTATCTTTGTATGTCCCTTGAAGAATGTTTTTCAGTATCACGGATTGAATCTACCAAAAATACTTTCAGTATATTTTGGAAGACTTTGATACGAGACAAGTTTTCTCAAATCTCGCATTACACAAGTTCCTTAAAAAAAATAACTACAAATATAAAAAGTTAGGTTCAGCCGATCGTTCAATAAGCGAATTGGGTTTTTCGCAATGAAATCAATTTCAACATATTTTGTTAAGCATTATCATATATGTAAATACAAAATGTAAGCAGTAAAAAGATTCTTCTGTTTCTTCTGGTAGAAAAGAAAAAATGTACCAGCTGCTTTTCTTCCGCGCAGATTGTTAAAGCTGATCGAGGAAATGGGCGAAAATCGAAATCATGTCTAGTCGATGCGGCTAGCAACCCATCGCTGATGTGATTTGGTCCCATTTTTCATCATCACGCTAATTGTGGCCTTTGAGTCTCAAGGCCCGGGGCTCTGTATACCACGTTAGGGATAAAGACGTGATATTGTATCTGTATCTATAAGTAGCAAAGTATGTTTGCTATTACGTTAAGAATTTATTTACAACTAATTTCAATTAGTAAAATCATTTCTTATTATTTGAAACTGTAAGTAAAAATCAATTTAGATAACATGCTTACATTTTAGTCTCAAAGTGAATTGGAATTTTCCACACTTTATGTATGTAGTTTTAGAGACAATAGGTACAAGGTTTTTGGATTGGTCGATCCTTTTCTCGAAGCATTCTTAAGTTAAAACAATAATATTTTACAACCCTTTATTTAGTTCCTGTTCCGTTGTCTGTGTGTCCGTAATCAAATCTTGCAAGCTAAATTAGACCCACTTCCCATTATTCGATTGAGCTGAAACTTCACATACTTATGTATGTAAGTTGGGTGTCAATGCAATATTATGGTACCAATGACATGATCTCATGATGAAGCCGGAAGGTGGCCATGGCATCTCTGTGATAAACAACATTACCCACCGAGTTTGGGCTCAATTATTTCGTGTTGAGGACTACTTTAGATATTTTCGTTCATTGTTTTAGAAGCTTGTTGATAAAAATATTTTTGGAATAATTACTTGTTATTAAATAAAAATTACACTTTATCGACAAACAGAAAATATATAATTAATTATATTGAAATTATATGCTGCTCTAGAAGAAAGGAAAAAACATAGAATGTAACAGCTGCGTCTCTTCCCGCGTAAAACGTAAAAGCCGATCGAGGGAATGGGTGAGTATCGGAATTATGTTAATAGGCGATGCTGTTAGCAACCCATTACTATTTTGATTACATTTGCCCATCTTTATGGCCGCGATTTTGCTAAACGTGGCCTAGGGTCTTACGTCCCTAAGCTCTGATCGCCCCGTTAGGGACAAGCTGATCCGAGTTTGTGTGGATAAGTAAAAAAATATTTTTCTTATTTACCTTAAAGAAAGTTACCAAAATTGTTAAAAAAAGTTATTATAAATATATTATAAATAAAGTTATTATAATTAAGAAAGTTAGTATATTTATTAGGTATGTATTCGTAGTGTTTAAGCTTTAATATTATACTCGTTTTTTTCATTGCTCTGTACGTACTTCTGCCTTCCTACTAAATTTGTAACTGTCCTCTGCCCTGCTGGTCGACTGGAAGAGATCCCTTCTGGGATAAGTCCACCATTTGTAAAATTACCTTTGTTGTTTTATTATGTGTAATTATCGCCGATATACAATAAAGTTTTTTAAAGAAATAATAAATAAAGTTGTTCAGTATCATCACAGAATAGGATACTAGTACTCCGTACAGAAGTCTCACTCAGCAAAGAAATTCAAAGAAATATCTACTCAATGTGGTTAGCGATATGGTTTAATTTAGCTCACGTCAGAACTCAGCACCTTTTCGTTTAGATACCTAGACATCCATTGCAGGTCAATTTCATTCTTATTACTCTGGAATAAAGTGCGAGTCGGACTCGTATATGAAGGGTTCTGTACCTCTGTACAATGTTTTAAAACGCTGAAGAAACACGTTTCTTGTATGACGACCCCCTTTAATTTTTAACTTTATCTTATTTTTAGTATTTGTTGTTAGGGTGGTCATAGTTATACATAATCGGTAAAAATTTCAAGTATCTAGTTAATGCCATTATAAAGATCGAGTTAAAAACGCTGAAAAAAAACACGTTTCTTGTATGACGACCTCCTTTGATTTTTAACTTTATCTTATTTTTAGTATTTGTTGTTATAGCAGCCATAGTAATACATAATCAGTGAAAATTTCAAGTGTCTAGCTATTACGCTTCAAGAGATAGAGCCCTGTGACAGACGAGTCTCAGTAATAGGGTCCCGTTTGCACCCTTTGGGTACGGAACCCTAAAAACGATTAGTATAACTGAATTTAACACTTGGAGAGGTCGCCGCCGCGTTCTTAGTAATAATGTAGGTATATTTTCGATACCTAAACAGGGAGTGACACAGGCCTGGTATCGGACTGAATTCACTATTAATTAAAATAGATTCAGTATAATTAGTTCAACGTTATATAAAAAAACAACATGATATACATACGAGCCATTGTCAGCCAGCGTAGTGGGTGGCTCACGATATTAATAAGTAGATAAGCCAGTTGCTATCGTCCATCGGAATTACCGCACAAAGCTTTATCCTGATTTATTTCGAGAACGTATCGACTGATTCGATTATCGAAATGCAAGAGGTCAATTCGTGCTTAGGTTGAAAGGAGGTTTGATTTTGTTAATAGTTTTAGTTGGACTACTTTCGTTAATCAAGTCGTTTGGGCATGCTCGCCCATTACAGCAATCACCTGAGCATGTCTCCAATTTGTTTCATCATCAGGTATTTTTTGTCTCCAGTGCAGGAGCATGACCCTCTTTGTACTACCAGAGCTATACTAAGCCAGAGGGTTTACACTCTCCATGCTGGCCAGACGGGTTGGAGAGGTCTCATTGTTAGCTTTGTTTAGCTTGTGTTTCCTTAGTCGCCTTCTACGACATCCATGGGAAGACTGGATTGGTCCTAATCCACTCTGCCGGGAACCACGAGGTTTATATTTTTATGTGGGCTTATGTCCAATTCGTTTACTGACCGGCATTTGTACACGTAATGGTATTGCATACCGTGTGCGGCGACCGCGATCACTCTTACATCAGTGATAACTTTAGAGCTAATATACTTGTAGTTTTATATAGTTATCACTTGTCAATCCATATAAGTACCATTAGACCTAAAAGCCATGCAATGCTTCTTCCATGATGGTCTGGAAAAAAGAAAAAAAACTTGGAATGTAGCTGCTTCTCTTCCCTCGCAGATTGTAAAAGCCGATCAAGGGAATGGGCGAGAATCTGAATCATGTTAAAGGCGATGCGGCTATCAACCCGTCACTACTCTGATTCCCTTTTCCACCTTCACGCCCACCATCACTTTGTCTCCCCCAGGCTCTGTTTACTCCACTATAGGGATAAAGACGTGATAATGTTATGTGTATTTTCCTTATCGGATTAATTTATTTCTTACCTTTTGGTTAAGAAATCTAATACTACGTTACATTGTAGCTACCGTAGCAAATCTGTAGTCTGCAATTAAGTAATCTAATTTTAAAATATTACCCAACTACAAAATTAAAGACTAAGATTTACTCAAGTCTTACACAACTAGGTACTTGTATGGTACTCAGAATATTAAATGTAAAAGATCTTAAATTAAAATGCCCTTTGAACTTCACATAGGATACATTAAAATTTTCCAAACAGTGCATGTTTTCTTAATTTTAAAATAAAAATTAATAATTCAAATATAAAAAAAAACTAATGACCTACTAACGTTCCCATTTTATGTCCTTTCCAACTTTTCAAACAATACGTCTGCGATGTCTTGTAAAATTAAAACTATTTGTATGTTAACAAAGAGAAAGTTCAAATGTTCACTAAATACGAATATAAATTAACATAGAAAATGAGTAAACAAAATGTGGTTTTGATCATTTCTTAGAGCCTATACAGTTAATTTTGAAGTTTACCGGCATTTATAACACTGAAACTAAATTTTGTTGTTAAAATTACAACATAAATATCTATAGAATTCAGATTTTATTGCCTAGAAATGTTGAAAATGAAATTTATACTCTAAAAGTCAGTTCAAAAGCCGTGTCCTCGTCATTTCAGCTGCAAGAAGTTTGTACACAAGTTTATTTGCTATAGGCAAATTAAAAATAAACCCGAGAACGCCCTCTAGAGATAAGTAGCGGAACTACCGATACGACTTAATACGTATATAAAGTCGCGCTACGGATAGCGCCATCTATTATTTGCTAGAGAAAGCCCTGACCTTCAAGCGTTAACTACCAATAACTTTAAAACAGCTGAATTGATTTTCATCAAACATGCTAAAAACTACCACAAGGGAACTTGTTTTCATGTAAAAAAACCCGCATCGAAATCGGTCCATCCGTTCGAGCGCTACGATGCTATAGACAGACAGACAGACATACAGTTAGTCAGACAGACAGAACGACAGACAGATAAACAGACATGAGCGTCAAACTTATAACAACTAGTAGGAAAATCCTTGTTAATGTACCTAAAGCATCTGAATTGTCAGAAAATTCTCTTTAATCACAAAATTTCTGTAAAAAGTTTTGGCAATAACCTTTTTAAAGGCAGATATATTTAAAAATTTTAATTGAATAAAAAATTAGGAACAGCAAAGTTATCAATAAACAAATAAAAACATGACATGAGTTTTTAATTCAAAACATTAAACAAATTCAGTAGCCTTACCAGCCAGTACTGCATCAATAACACACAAAAAGTGTTTAACTCTAAAAAGGCCCCAGCGTTCGAGTATCGACTCACCCCGTTTAAGCGTTTCCCTAACCCATTTATGCTAATGCTGCATTGTGGTAGGCACTTCATTTTGTTCTATCTGCCACAGCATTGTCGTTCCTGCCCTTTGACTCCATTGTGTGTTTTTTGTCGTCGATCATTTTATTTATTTCCGTTATGTATTTATCTTGGGTCCTGTGTTCGATATTAACTTTGAATGTTTCTTATGACGCTCTTGTATCTCATTGATTTTCATTATCTTTTTTCGTTTGTTTCTATTTTAATGCTTGAAGATCAAAACTTGAAAGACTTTAAAAGAGATAATTTTATAGTAATTTAACAAAAACAAAACTATAGTCATTTTAGTTTGTTTAGTTTTTTAATTTAGTTAAGTTTTACGTTTTGTATTGTATTGTAACTTTTGAAAATAAAGAGTTTACACAAATATTTATATAAACACACTTTCAAAAAAGATTCTGCAGACTTTGAAATGAAAGTGGTAAAAGGAATAAAAGAAATAGTTTGGTTTTAGATAAGGATATGTGGTTAATTTATGGCTATTGAGAATGGTGAACTTTTTTCTTCAAGTTTTGTAATGATGAGATTTAACATTTATTTTAGTTTTAATTCAATACTTCTATTAGCAATAATATGTATCTATAATATCATATGTATAAAATATGTAGAAGTACATTCATAATATTGGTCTTTGAAAAGTAAAATGCACTTACAAAGACAAGTTTAGCTAAATGAAAACTTATCTCGCATCAGTATAAACTATTAGTAACAGCCTCCCATTATTATAAATTCATTGCGACGCCTCCAATTCTGCCTCGTCACGTTCGGGACGCCGGGCTTTAATGTTATTCGGATTGTCATTCAAATGTTCATTCAGATGAGCGAGCACAGTGGCACTGTGGGCCTCGACACTTTCGTCTCCAGCCCAGCTACATGTAACCGCTTCAAATTCTATTATTTGGTACTTGTGACCCTAATGTCTTAGGTCGGCATTTAAAACTATGGGAGAGTACTCTTGGGAACTATTTACTTATTCAACATCTAAGTATTTATTCAAACTCGGTAGTCAGGTTATCAATATGTTTTGCTGTGATTTTATCATTGTCAGTTTCATTATCTTTATTTAATTGCAAAAGATATGAGTTTTCTATTTTGCAACAATGTTCAGCACATTAACAACATTGTATTGTACAACCACACAACAAAAGAAATGATAAAGTAAATTAAAGGTTTCCATTCCAATGATATTTTACGATACCCGTAAGCGACAAAGCGATGGTAATAAAATATAAGTATAGGTAGTCAGAACATGGACTTATAAACTTAACGAAGAACGCTTAAAGTGGTTCAGCCACGACTATCGTTGCCACACAGTCTCTAAATGTAGACTATAATTTTGAATCGCTCATGTACACATTATATGGTTTGTGATATATAATTATGCTAAACTGGAGGAGATATAACATTGTAAGATGCAAGGCAACTCGTCAATTTTCTCTGCACCCATAAAAAGTGTGAATATGACGACGTTAATAATAAATTTCATACACATTCTCTTCACCCAGACGATACTGCCATTTGAAAACAAATGCTAATAATTACTTTCCTGATATTAACCGTGCAAAAGGGACGAGAGAGCGCAAGCCGAACAGTCAGGCGAGTCAAAACAATGCTTATTATTGATCACCTAAGTAGAGAATTATTGAGGAATAAATCTAAGAAATGGCTTACAGACAATCACATCGAGAATCTTGGATATCTGGCATATAATTTCGAAAGTTTCATTAAATAAAGATTTTACTGCAGCATATTATCTCTGATTTAGATGTAGGCTTCAAGATTTATATCCTTCGCGTAAAGTAATGTGATTGCTTTAGTAAAATTACGTTTTTTAGTTTTATAATAACCGTTTTAAGTCTACTGCGTTGAGCATTCGCTATTTAGAATTTGTCATCATTACTGTCTACCGTGGAACTTAGTACATTTTACGGTTGCTGATAGCCACCACCATTTGAAGGATTCCATTGTTGCATTGATGGCAATGATCTGTTCGTCTTCAGTCGCATCCGACATTTCCATTGTTGCAATTTTATTGCCGGTGTTACCGTCCCCTTTGGTCGTAAACCACGCAACAGCATTCGATACTATCCACCGCGATCCGCCGATGCGCTGATGGGATCTGTGACCACAGGACGCGTATTATCACCAGCCAGAGCCACCGCAGAGCCGCGATTTTCATTCGTTTCTAATAAATTGATACGAGGTGCAGCGGAAAGGGTTCCAGCTACTCCATTGGTCGAGGCGTTCCCCAAGGATCGATGTTCGAACCCGGTTGTAAATCAACTTTACAACCTTTAATTACAGATATTTGCCGTCTCATGCGGAGTGCACGGGATATCGGAGGGCCGTGCTCGCGAAAATATCGCATAATAATGGGTATTGACCCGTAATGGCTCGCCTGTAGGTACTATCGGCCGCCTTTGTCTTGATTGTTGGAGCAAAAATATTCTTTTCTGAATGATTGCCAATTACATCGAATGGCCTCCTGAATTCCACTGAGCGATACAATACTTAAATATGCTTCTCAGATTTGATTTGAGTTCGTATAAATGATTTATGTGATATTAAATTTAATAGCCATCAGAATAATTTGACGTTTCTTATAGACGTTTTTGTATTAAGTTTAGAGTTATAAAACTGTGGTTTGATTACGCTTTTAAGTTATTTATGTTGGTATTGAAAAGTTTCTTTATCTGATAGGTTTGTATAATGTTGCGTTGTTTCTGTAATAATTCCATAGTGAGATATTCCAATAAGAAAGTGTTATTGGGTTGGCTCGCCACAATGTTGCACCGGATAGGGCGGCCGTCATTTTAATGTCTCTCAGACGGAATTACGCTGGATTGTTCTCAAGTTTACTGCTCTGCTCATGATTGATCGTTGTATCCTCAACCTTATGTCATTTTCGCGCCGTATCTCTCGGAATTTGTACTACAAGCAATAAATGTGAATTGAGTTATGGTAACTTCTCTGCGTTATTGCGTTCAGCATCTTTTACATGCCCTGCACGTCAGCCGGGGTTGTTAATCACCAAAGTCTGTTACGCATTGTTTATCAATATCTTCATTAAAATCCTCAAAAAATTACCCATTATCAATAATTTCATCTTGACTTCAGTCAGATTGAAGAATGCCATCGTTTTGTTTCGAAGTGTGGAAATTAACACTAGAATGATCGTATTTCTAAATTAAAAGCTCGCCTCGTACCGCAATAAATTCATCCGTCCATAAACTCGTAACGACTGACTAAACAGGGGCTAGCCGTCGTTTATAACCCTAATGCAAGAATAAGAAATAAAATCAACCTTCTGCAATTATATTTTAATCCGTTTTACACCTCATTTTTGTTTTATAACTAAAACGTTTTTACGATGTTTAATGTCACTGTTATAAGTCAAAGGAAATTTCTTTTGCCACTTATCCTTTTATATCTTTTTTTTCTACTCCAAAATTAATGTTTTTGACAAAGACGATCGGGTTAAGGGTTTGTACTGTACCCTAACCTTTTTGAAAAAAGTCAAAAAGGCGGAACGGAATTTTTTTGATATTCGATAGTTGATAGTTGTGTGAGGCACGAAATCTGTGAATTTTTGTAACTTTGAATTATTTATATTACATTCTACACTTTGACTTGCACTCTTTGACTTATTACTTTGACAAAATGATACTTCACTGCCCTATAATGTTTATATTACCAAAATACCTATATATTTGTAGGTACCAATAATTTAAATCTATATTTGACGTAAGTTTATTTGTCGCAATAACGTGAATTTATATCCTCAATCGTAAACATTTTACAGCCGCATCGGTAGGTTTTCCTTGCGTTTCGCGTTTCTAACACGTGTTCAAATATTTCTATTTATATCCCCCTATATTATTCTATAATTGATAAACGTTAGAATTGTTCATCATAAATGTTCACTTCTATCTTGTTGCTTATTAATATTATTTTCGATTAATACATTCTGAAGCATGAATAATACTATTAAAGGTAAGAAAGACGTGAAATCAATCAACCTAGTTATGTATGGAGTCTATTCATAATCAGAAATTTTACGTTCGTGTCGTAAAACTAATAGAAATGTGATACCTACTTATGTTTCTGCAATCGCACGCTCGCCAGTTGGAGTAGTACCAACATAGGCGAGTAATTGAGATTGATCGAGTCGAGAATCGAGCGGGGCGGCGCAATCAAAAGCGTATCAGACCAATGGGCGGCCTCGCGCGACTCTCCGGCCTTTCTCATTGGCTGGTCGCGGGGTTGAGTGGCATAAAGGGCCTTGATACAGCTCTTGATAAGCGGTAGGCGTCGAACGTCGATTCGATCGATTATAACCCGTGTGCAGCGCGTGGATGCCAGTTTATAAAACCGCCTGTTTTCATTCGAAATAGGCTGTTGCTACTTAATTTTGTCATACATTATAAGCAACTAGTCACGACAGCAACGGAACGCGTGAAATTTATTAATCGTCATAAAACTGAAATCCTCGACATCTGCCCATAAAAATGGATTACAAGTCAAAGTTGCGAACTGCAGCACTTAAAAGAGATTACCGGCTAATCTCGGGTTATTTACAATCCTTTATCAACGCACGGGGGCGTTTGGCAACCACGATTTACGACACTCGAGTTTGTTACACAAAAGAATTAACCTTTCTAAGCGACATCGAGTGCTAATAAAATATCGAGTGAGGCGCGAATAATCGCTTCGGATGTTCGGATGCAACACTGTAACTATTGCGGTATCGGTAAAGAATGATTCTATACAAAGTACCATAAAGCACGAGTGCGTCCATAAAGTGAAATTTAGCGTAAGGTTTCGTAGGAAAAGCAATAATTTGTCACAATTGGGCACGATTAGATTGGCTCTGCCGGCGATTTGACATACGTCGTAAATTATCGGTTGAGCGGCTGAATGATGTGAGCTGTTAGGGCCGTGGTGAGCGAAGCGGAGTGCGGACCTTCTCAAATGGTCGGGTTATGCAAATAGCGCGCGCAAGCGGCTAAGCGCACGCGCGTCGAATCGCGCGTTTTCCGCCGCCGCCGGAGCGGGGATTGCGTTTTGTGGAAATCGTTATTGGGGTGATTGCTTTCATAAACAATAGCTTTTGTCCACGGTTTCTTGTAACTAACTTGTTATTTTGTCGGATAGCGGGACTTTAAGCGTAACTTCGTGTCTGATAGCCAGTCTCGCGTTTATGCAATTTCGCTTGAGAAGTCGTGCCTTATCTACATTGTGTTCGATTGAACGTAAGTAAGTGATGTGTTAGCGCCTTACACAGGGGTAAGTTGAACAGATACTTTTAAGAAATTTCTTTATATTGTATTTGATTCGATACCCTATGGCAGTTTTCGTGATAAATATTCGACAAAATAGGCAATGTTTTATGTGAAATGCTCGCACCTGCAAGTAATTATTATAAGTAAGTACTTACTTTAGAAAGTCATTTGAATAATGATATGGCGTACATATTTCATTACATTGTAAATCTGAATCCAAAAGGATCAAGATTATTACATTCGTACGTCATAAAAGATTGTGAAGTGTCAATAGCACAAAGCAACATAGTGTGCGCAATAAAAGTCGAATGTCAACGGGCTGTGGGTGGCGAGTTCTCAATGAGTTGCAGGTGAGACGCGTTCGAGAATTAGTAGTAAGTACCTACAAGGCGGCTAAATCAACACAGCATGGCTTTATGATGCAAAATTTTTATATTGTTCACATTTATGCTAAAATTTTCTCGAGAAAATGTTAACTGGCGTTGTTGTGGTATATAATTGTTTCGATAAGAAGAAGAATTGTTTTAATTGTAAGTAATTTTGAGTTGTTTGAAACATTTTTAAAAGTATCTATTTTCGCTCATTATATTGATAAGGTACATAGTAATTCAAAAATAAATCATTTAGGTATACACTAAGTTACCTACCTATTTAGGTAACTTAGTTGCGATTAGGTAACTTAGTTAAGTTCTTACTACATTCTCATACTAAACACGATCAGTGCAATTTTCAACCCCTGTCAGTTTATTCAGTGAATAGCGTTCAATTCCGCGCATCATCCTTAACATAAACACTCAGTACTGTAATTAATCTCCCGGGTGACGTGCACCCTCTCCCCGATAACCAGGGTGTAAAACAACGAGTGTACAGAAAAAGCACCTCCTAATGTGCACCAGATCACCAGTACAATGCTCATCGACATGAAGTAAAAATTTACAAACAATTAAAAAATAGTACGTCAAATCGTTAACTACAGCTAAGTTTACGCCTATACCACAGTACCTATTTATATAGTTTAATAATTACCACCTGTTTGTAACTCAAGTTAGTTCCTATGTAAACACACTTTTGTGGAATGCAACCTAGGCTATAAAATTTCTGATTTGTTTATCTTGTTTTTGAAATAGTTGTAATCTGTTGTGTGTGTCAATAAATAAATAAATAAATAAAAAAAAAAGTACTAAGGTGCTGTTTATTTCTAAAGAAATTTCTTCCAGTAGACCCGTAAATAGTAAAGAGTTGAATATAGGTAATCAAATCTTTATCTTGGCTGGTCAATATGCAGATATTGATATTAATAACTCGTATAATAATATCAGCCATTTCGACTCGCTAAGAAGAAGAAGACTATGCAGAGAATCTAGAAAACTGATTCATGATTAGTAGTATGTTGTTTTTTTTATGTTCAATATCGAGTTTAGAGAGAACAACCGATAAACCATGAGCTATGTTTTCGTAAAGTCGATGTTTTACAACAGCAGTAGGTAACAGGAAGACGGATTGACAAATAGTCGTTTTGGTATTCGCTAATGCCTCTCTCTCATCAATAAACGATCTGCTGTCGAATTTGGAGTAATTCCCTCGGTAACTGAACTTGTAATGAATGGAGTTGTGGATTGAGGGGCTGGAATGTTGAAATTAATTCTTAGTAGGTACTAGGTACTTCTTCGTCTGCAGTTGTAGGACTTTGGATGTATTTCGTAAATGGCAGATTGAAATAGTTTTTCAAACAAAAAAACTTACTTCAACACCGAACTACCCAACAGATTAGACAGAGGACCATCTGACAAGTGGTTTAAACAAAAAATAATTTTCCAAATTGGTCCAGGTGTCTGAGTAATCGAGGGACATACATTAAAAAAAGGTTTTATAGGAACTATTATCTGGTTTAATAACTAACAGTCATTTGAATCTGTAGAGCATAACGGTTCCTCAAAATTTCCAGTTAAAAAGTTTCTAAGTAATCTACTCTGAAAATTTTGATGTGAGTCAATTTATACTTGATGCTTTAAAAATATTCTTAGGAAGTACAGATCAATCGTAAAAGCCATAAACCAGATTGAAAACACCCCATAACTCTGATCTGCCACGTACCGCATCGGATCCTCCACGGTTGGATTTTACGCGACTTACGAAGTGCGCTATAAAAGGAGTTAGTGTTAGTGCCCGTCGAGCATCTACTACCGCGATTTCATGTTTGTGTTGTATCCGCTATTTGTGGTGGTTGTAAATGATTATAAATAACAAATCATGTTATTTGACTTGTTGGTCTGGTAGTGGATGCAATTGGATTGGACTGGTCTTAGGTTCCGTTAGGACCTTCTTAACAATCACAATCATCCGAGCGTATTCCCGGTTGCATCCTTAGCTGTTACGCTTCAGAGCCCGTCCGCTACCTAACCTAGGTGATTCGATGAGGTTACTGGTTTTTACACATAGCGACTGCCGTCTAATCTAAAGGGTAGCCCAGAACCAATCCAAGGATAGGTTTAAACCAACGCTAGATGGCGTTCGGGATCCATAGCTTTGCGTGCCTTCCGAAGCACGATATCATCTTTCTTTTCGGTTAACAGGTGCTTCAAAGCCTGCAATATCCGAACCAGACTGGAAATAACTTTTCACAAAGTAAGCTTTCCAGTGGGTTTTGAACCCACGACCTCCATATCACAAGGCAAACGCCTTGACCACTGGACCACAGAGGCAGTCAGTTTTTTTGAACTGTGACTTTAGTAGTATAGATCTTTATAGAAGACTTGATGAAGGGATGACATCATCATGGGTTTATCTCGATAAACGCATGGTAACTTATACTTTGTTTTGAAGATGACTTTTTTCATGATTTTGATTTCAGTTTCTACGACAATAAAGAGCGAAATATTCAGAAGGCTGTGATTATCAGAAATTTTTAATATTTTTTAATTTGAACCTTCCATTAACCTTAAAATTTGTTTGTTTCAGGCACTCCAATCAACCGGCTTCCGATCATGGCCAAGTCCGTTCTGGACCTGTACGAGCTGTACAATCTCGTCATCGCCCGGGGCGGCCTTGTGGAGGTCATCAACAAGAAGCTCTGGCAAGAGATCATCAAGGGACTCCGGCTTCCTTCGTCTATCACCTCGGCGGCTTTCACTCTAAGGACACAGTGAGTATTCCTATCTGTATAATTACGTGTATAACTTCCCCTGCTACGTGCTATAATCCCCTTGCTCCTAAATACCTAAAATCAAGTTTTCAACTTTTATCTTCCACTCATGAAAGAATACTGCGTTCTTCTAATACTTTGACCCTTTCTATTCCTTCTCACCCTTCTGGTTTTCTTTCTTACTCTTTCGCCATTACGGCAATAAGACTCTGGAACGCGCTTCCTGAAACCATTCGAACTGCTCCTAGTCGCGCTAGCTTTAAGACACAGGTATTTAAACATTTCTTGGCCAAGTTATAAAAGTTGATTTAAGGATTGCTGCATTTATCTATTTATTTATATGTATAGTATATGTAGCGTATATATCTATGTAGGTATATGTATCTCATATATAAATATAATAATAATAATAATGAAATAAATATATAACGTCTAACAAAATATGCTGAAACTATTTTAAGGGTGGATTCAGTCCATGATACTGAACAACTTTCCCCAAGGAACGTATAGCGAAATATGAAAAATATTTTTTGGCCTCCCATATAAGTTGACCGATCAGCTGATCCGAGTTTGTATGGAAAGCCATAAAATATTTTTCATATTTCGATATATGTTCCTTGGGGAAAGTTGTTCAGAATCACGGACTGAATTCACCCTTAAAACAGTTTCAGTATATTTTGTTAGACGTTATATATTTATGTAACAATGTACATTTTATATTTTATGTACACTAACTACACTTTATCTTGCAACCCACATTTAGACTTTCTGTATATCCCAAAGGTTGACTGGTAGACAACGCTTTTAGCGTTAAGTTCGCCTATTGTTCTGTACAATATGTATTTGATGGACAATAAAGATTAAATAAATAAATAAACTTCGACTTCTTTTGAGGCTGCTTCATCATCAAAAAGAAGTCTTGGCAGGAAGTCATCAAGAACTCTAGAATTCTTGTGTTTTCATGCTTTTATACTTTTTTATAAATAGCTTATGAACCATTAGGTAGAGTCACGTGTAAAGTAGTTATCTATCTAGGTATGGGTATTTACTGAGCCCCAATGATTTTAGTATCAGTCATTGAATGTGATTTACGGTATGTGATCTTTAAGTTGCACATGAGTAATTTATGCATTCTCTACCAGTCAGCCTCTTTACAATATGACATAACTTCGCCTTTTTTGAGGCTGTTTCATCATCAAAAAGAAGTCTTGACAGAAGGTCATCAAGAACTTTTTTTTTTTGTTTTTATGCCTTTTAGTCTTTTCTATGTAGGTATTTATAATTTTACTTTGTTTACTCGTATATATATACACGGTCTAATAAAATATACTGAAACTATTTTAACGGTGCATTCAGTCCATAGTGCTGAACAACTTTCCCCAAGAAACATATGTCGAAATATGAAAAATAATTTTTGGTCTTCCATATAAGTTGACCAATCAGCTGCCCCGAGTTTGTATGGAAACCAAAAAAATATTTTTCATATTTAGATATATGTTCTTTGGGGAAAATTGTTCAGTATCATGGACTGAATTCACCCTTAAAATAGTTTCAGTATGTTTTGTTAGACTTTATATAGCTGATTAATCATTAAGTAGAATCAATTTTTTGTAGTAAAATGACGTTATCTTTATAGTTATTTACTGAACTCCAACGATTTTAGTATCAGTCATTGAATATGATGTAGGTATGGTATGTGATCTTTAAGGTGCACATGAGTAATTTGTCTCAAATCCTTCATGACGGAAATACTAAGAAACTAATAACATGTAATGACAATGGCTAATATTCTTCAGTTTAAAATCGTGAATCACAATAGACTGTTTCACTAAACGCTTCAAAAATTCTTACTCATACGTATCATATAAATGAATACATTGCTTTGTTTCGAAAATACAACTGCATTTGCTCTTTCATTATCTCTCAACGAGTATAGGAAATATTAACACAACATGAAATGGTGGGCAACGTCTTTACGCATCCTCAAAATATTCTAATACATTGCAGAAATACTTGAACAATCTATAGCTGAAAATAGTTTAGACAAAGATTTGTATATCTTGTGCAGCATCTGTGTGGTCTAAGCAAAGTCAGGAGCCGTATTCTGTATCAGACATCTCATTGTATGACTCTTTACTCGAATTCTCACGAGAGAGACAAAGCTTTGTCTACAATGCAGTACGTGAGACGACAGTCGCGACAATGTGACAACGTCATAATTAATTACGTCCAACTCATCCGCCGATATAATTTCCCATTTATCTCTGAAGCGAGTTCCTTCACCTCCATGTCTTTTGTCGGCCCAAATAAAGGTACGCTACATTTCTAATTCAAACTGTGCATCGTTACGCACGACGCGTTGATTTTAACTCAGCCTCTTACCATTATTACTATTTTCCACAGTTTGTGAGCCGGCTGTAACAAGGAGCTTTCCGACTTCACCGTTCGACTGATTTGTTATTCAAGTGTCCACTTTTTCTATAATAATGTTCATTATTCGTCTTCAAAATTAGACGAGCGGTAATGACGAATGCCGTATATTTAGCTCTCTCATTTGACAGTTCATGAAAGGTAGCACGGTTTTTATAAAGCGTCGGCCGCCTCAAAGTTTCTATTGTGCGCCGTATTAAATATGTGAGCTCTTAATATGAGTTATGACAACGAACGGTTGACAATATGTTCGTATAAAATTGACTTGCTCGAGAATAGGATTAAGGTTGTAATAGGATGTTCTATTATACGTTTGAAGGATAGGCTTTTGATAATAATTGGGCTTGAAATATGATTTATAAGCGTGCGATGTGATGAGATTTGAGAGGTACGTTGACTTAATGACATCATTAAAGCACTTCGGTTTGAGATTGAATGGTGGTGACATCGACAAGCCGTCGTAAGCTTTCGATTTATTAAGAACTGTCGGCCGATTAATATATCTTTGAGATGCCGCTGTGGATTTATTTTGAATGGTAGGTATGTCTCATTTTATGCATATACCTACAATAAGTTTCCTAACCTTTTAAACACTTTGTCCCCAATGATTAATATTAGCTATAAACATTGTATCTGACATGTGAAATTATTTGTTAGTCATTCTGACATCCGTTTATAAAAAGCCTTGTCTTACCTACCTCAGTTCAATAGGCATGTAAACATAAAAGTTGTGCATATACTCGTATGGTATGTTAATTTACCTATATTCTATTGTGTTATTTCATCTGCAAATATAAAATTGTTTAAATTTTCATTACATTATTTTTAATTTAGATATTGTTCCGAGCATAGTGTATAAATCAATAATTAAATTGATATTCTTCATTTTCAAGATGTTAAGATGTGTTTATCTTTCCAGATACATGAAGTACCTCTACGATTACGAGTGTGAGAAGAAGAACCTGTCAACCCGTAGTGAGCTGGACGCGGCCATCGAGGGCAACAAGAGAGAGGGGCGCAGGGCTTCTGGCCAGTACGATGCACAGGCGGCTCTCGCTATGGTTAGTTTCTTATACTTACTTACTTACTATCCTGGCTCAGCGACCCAAAGTGAGTCTTGGCCTCCAGCACAAGAGCACGCCAGCGCTCTCGGTCCTGTGCTAACTCTCGCCAGTTGTCATCAACATGCAGCTCGCGCAGGTCCGCCATCACCACGTCCCTCCAGCGATACCTAAGACGGCCGGCCCTGGTATGCTCTCTTCAACCCCCGACCCTCCTCCATTTTTTCGACTTGTCACCAATGCAAGTTTCTTATACACAATGGATTTTTATATACGTAAGCCCTGTTTGGAGTCGGTCGGCACACGAAAATCAGGTCGACATCGCTTTAAATGATACTTGTAGAGCTATAGCGGCCTGTTTAAGACCAACTTCAGGAGTTGCTATACCTCTGGCAGGCAAAGCTCCGCCCCACGTACGCAGAGAAGCAGCGTGCTCCATTGAAAAATCTTAACAAGAGACGGATAAACGCCACCTCCTATATGACTACGCACCAAAACCTGCGTCTAGCTAGACCACAGACCATGGATCAAAATAGACACAGTCTCTGTATGAATTTGCGTGTCGATCTGACGTCATGTATGTCAATTTATTAGATCCGACATTGTTTGAGCTCTCTACTGTAAAATACCTAAATCTGCCGTTGTGAGCCGTAGAAACTCGTCGACAAACGTTGGAGGAAGTAATAAAAAAGATTCCTTCCGTTTGTAAGTGAATTTCTTATTAAATATTGCATTACGTTTGCATATAAAAATTGGCACGCCGGGTTTTCATACAAATTGAAGGACTTTCTTTATCTAGTAGTATATACATATCTGTGGTCTACACTTGAAAGCAATATAGTGTACTTTATTTGATTTCATAATCTGAGGAGGAACCTTTCACCAAAGACTAGAAAATGTTCGGTGCACCAATTTCAGCTAATGTACGAACTTAGTGGTTGACCGTTTTTATTAAATTATATTAATATTTATTTATTATTTAGAGCCAACTAGATCAAATTGTTGGGCAACTTGAGCAAAGGCATTTTTATAGATTTTTTTCATAAGGAATACCTATATATAACGTGTAACAAAATACATATACTGATTGGGCAATTTCTATGGGAGGCCAAAAGTGGATTAAATATAGCCTTAATCTGCCCTTGAACAGTTTCAGTAAAATTTTGTTTCATAAATAAAACTAATATTTATTTCCTTTTACAGCCACCCCTGAGCCGCGGCGTCCCTGCCTCGCTCGCACAGCTCTCCCAGCACATGCAACCCCTTTCACTCTCCCTCGGAGGGGGTGTCGGGGGGGTGCCGCGCCTGCCCCCGCTGCCCCCGCACGCCCCGCACATCTCCCAACACGACATAGAGTACAGAGTGCGGGAGTACATGAAGATGATACAACAACAGAGAGAGCTCATGAGGAATGGTGAGGATATGTTGATATTACTGCATATTTTTATATCTTAGTACCACGGTAGTTTTCTTTTGTTGCTTCGGAGTCCGGGGTGTGCTTGTCCAAAGACAATAATGGGTCTTCACCCAAATTTCCAAAGACCGAAGTGGAGAAGAAAAAGCCGGAAACATTAAAACTATCCATAAGCCATACTTACTAGACCAGCATGGAAGTATATAATAGTTCGTATTATAAAATATACCAAGTACCTACCGTCGAGTAGAGTTTGTATCTTATGACCCCAAATTTAAAGTTACCTACTTCATTATCATCATCAGGTCTTTTTTAGTCTCCACTACCAGAGCCATATATTAGCCATATATTACACTCTCCACGCTGGCCAGACGGGTTGGAGAGGTCTCACTGATATTTATGAGCCTTGTTTAGCTTGTCCTAATTCGCCTTCTACGACATCCACGGAAAGACTTGGATTGGTCCTATTGTACTCTGTCAGGAACCACACGGCTCGGCACGCCAAATTTACCTACTTGGTCTTACTCTATTTTTTTTAAAATAAAATTTACACTTTCTGTCTTTTTTGTGACTATCATATTGACACTGTCTTACGAACTCAGTCCTCTGCCCAGGCTCTGAGTCCCCGCCCGGCAGCGGCGCGCCGATGATGTCCCCTCGCGACGCCGCCGCACTCAGTGCCATCGACGTCTCTCGGCTCACGCTGTGGTCCCTCTACAACAACAATAACAACAACAGCCCGCAACCTGACTTGGAACCACAACGGTGAGTCCCTTTTTTTAAATTGTAGATATCGTAGTTTCACTATACTTAATTTTTTGAATTGAAGAACCCCTGTGCTCTGAATGCTGAATGAAGTAAACTGTTTTTTTAATAGACTAGCAGATCTCTTCGGCCATATTGCGGATCAATAGCCGCGGTCAAAGATTTTTTTTGAAAATTGTGATGTAAATGTACAATATGAAAAATTTTTCCTATTGGAATCTTGATGTTTTTGTCTCAAAAAAATGTTATCATATTGCCAGCATATCATTAGGATTTTTAATGTACTAGGTATCTTCTACCGACATATTGTAAATGCAGATTGCCGGACTCTGACAAAGTAAAAAAAAGATTTTTCAATCTTCAAGTTAAACGAAATTCCTTTTTTTAACAGTGAGGCCCTAAACTTAAGTGAAAGTCCAAACTCCAGCGTAAGCGGTGGCAAGCGAGAAGCGTGCCGCTCGCCCCCTCCCCCGGCCAAGAGACGCACTCCCCGGCCCGTGTCCCCCCGCGTGTCACCGCCGCACACGCCGCACACGCCAAGCGAGCGGAGCACGCCTAACATGCCGCGCGCGTGCATGCCGCAGTCGCAAATCAATGGGACGCCCACCAATGGGGTCAATGGAGCAGCGTTCAAGATTACTACTAGAGGTAAGATCTATAAATTTAAAATGTTTCAAACATAAATTACTACTTCCTTGTTGAAAACGAATCATTAATACATTCAAGCAATATAAAAACTAAAATTGTACTTTTTCTTTTCATTTACCTTACAGCAGCATTGACAAACAAATACAAGAGGTCGACTGACAACCCCATACAAAAAGCGTGCTCTGCTAGAAAGCCAAAATTCTGTATTACTCGTATTTCTAGATGTTACTATACTATCTGGCCCGCTAACCATACTTGTATGTAGTATATTATTACTTTGTGGCCATACAAAGGATGCTGGGTACTTAGGCTGACGGTATCCACGAAAAATCAGAGATGGCGTTTGTTTGTTAGTAGAAAATAAAAGCGTATACCGCCATCTTTCCGAAAATAAGCGGCACCACTATAATAAAACTACTTTGTTTCGAACTAGTAACTCCATCTAGTTTCAACATTTAAACTAAAAATCGAATTATTTTTCAAAGTATGAAGGTCTTATAACGTATTGTATTTGTTCAGTTCGTCCATGATAGCTGTTATTAGGTTTTTATCACTACAGTTGTCAACATTGCAAAAGTAAATTACTAAATCATTTAGTTTTAGAATTAACAATGGATTTTTTTTCTCTTTAAATACATAGTACTTTAGTACCTATTTACTTTTCATGGTAGCTCTACGATATACCTAGTACGTATTACAATCGACTCATAAATGGCAAGCAGATGTAGTCTATTGAATATCTCTCATCAAACCCTTCCATCTTTACAGGCGACGCAACCACTGGAGACCAGCAACTCGTGGTTTCAATAGAACTGAATGGAGTTACATACGAAGGCGTCCTCTTCCCTTCCCAGAACGGCAGCGGCCAGAATGGTCACAGGCAGATGGTCTCTTAAACTGTTAGAGCCAAGCAGTTAGTTGATGCAGTAAGGATGTCCGCTTTTCCAGACCTAAGGAGGGAGATACAGAAATATACAGTTTGGTAACGAATTGTCCATGGTTTTGAAAGGAAACGGGCGGGAAAATGCGAATGCTCCAATTTGACAATTCTGCTACGACTGGGAGACCCTTAAAGGTATAAATGCGCTTAGCGGCAGAGACCAGATAATCTGTTCGTCAAATATTTCGAAAATCACAATATCGAAAAAACGATTATTGCTACCGTCCGCTAGGTACATATAATGGCGCGGTCTAGACCTGATAAAACCTTCATAAATTCATTTTTCCCTCTCAAGCTTTCTGATCATAGGCAAGACATTCGTCATCAACTGTATTTTACATCAGGTTAGGTTTATATCTGAGGCATAGGAAGTTCGAAATGGAACCCAGTCTTGTAGGCGATAAATTTAACTTAGGACGAAAACATCGGCCTATGTTTTTGATGCGCATTTTTTCATCATGGGTTATATAGTTACTTTAAATATCTATGTTTTTAGATATAAACCCAACCCATGGACCACCAATATGGACAATTTGATCTCAAAACCTTATCGAGGTATTTGGGACTGAAAACCTAATGCAGCTCTAGTATTGTTAATTTCAGAACTCAAATTCGATATAAGTACAAAAATCATTATCACCCAATCATTGTATCACAGTAAAGATGTTGTACTTAAGTTTGTCTTAAATGTGATTAAGTTACTTTTGTATTTTATTTAAAATATTTATAGATCATGCATAATTTGAATATTAATTTGGTGTTATAACGTAACATCGAATAATTTTTGATCGAATCAATTACTGTTCGCAGAAATGTTACGGTGAAAATTTTATTAAAAATGATTCGGTCTTACGTTACGAACCTTTAATTTTTTACATCACTGCCTAGAAAGAACATGGAATTATTTGAAAAAATAGTTGACATGTGTTCTTGATGGATGTTTTTGTATAATAATTTTAATACGTTTTTTATGTCATAAAAGTTGACAATTTATGTAAATATAGATTTTACGTTATATTTATAATTCGATGTCCGTGTGAAAGGGTTTTGATATTTGTGTAAATTTGTGTAAATAGATTTTTATCAGTTGGATGTGTTTCGTATACACCTTATGGTATGTTTGTGATTCATTCTCAAGGTGTATATTTAATATCGAATACGTTGTCAGTATTGTATTTAGATTTAAGTAATTTATAAATGTGTTGAGTTGCTTTTTCTTTGTTCGATGACGCAATTACTCAAAAAAATGCTTACATCTACCTATCGGTATAACATTTAATAAGAATAATATATGTTCTTACTTATATTAAATAAGTTTTTTATTGTACTCAAATATATATACAATTCCTAGTCTTTAGAATTATTCCAAATTTTAAATTATTGAAACGTACTTTTTTATTTCCTAAATTACCATTAAGAACTGAGTATCTGTGTATAGTATATATGTATAGTATAAAGTTATTCTTGGTTAAATTAATTCGTAATCGAACAAAGAAAAGGCAAAAACTTTAGAGAAACATATTTTATAAATATAACGTATTTTACAACTCATGGACTATATTATAATATAGAACCGAATAATATATTTCGATCTGATACTTAAAACTGTTCTCGAATAATAAGAAGGTTATAAATTCACAAAACAATTTAAACTATAATATCAGATCACTGAATGATCACAGAATGTAGAAACTAACAACAAATCAAAATATTTCCATTGAAAAGCAGGTTTAGTATTTTGTATTACATACCTACTTAAATATGAACTATTATAATGCCATTTCCGTAGTGTTACAATAACTTTTAAGGTAAATATAAGAAATTACATTAAGACCGACAAAAAGAAGATTTTACCTATGTACGTTGGTTTGGCTAATTAATGTTAAATCAATTTGAAAATGGCACAATGTAAATGTGATTTGTATTCCTTTAAATAAAGATCAACATATATAACATTAACAGCCGATCGATAATATAAACCTATAACATTCTACGTATTTTTTTATTGTGTAATTCTACCAATTCAGTTACTATATAATACTTACAGAAATCGCTAAGGCTGAAATGTGGTATGTATCTACATATACTCGTACCCTTATAATATTGATCGGTGTTTTCAAAGAACTTGACAAATAAAAATACTAATTTTGGACAGATAACTTTTCGACTTTAATAATAATAATTTAGCTAACTTAAGAACCTCTTAATATTGTAGTGCAATAAAAAAAATCACAAAAAATATGTCAGCGAAATTCTGGTATGTTATTGTAAATTATAAAAATTGCTTTGTAAATGACTGATTTACTGTTTTATAACTAGATAAATTAATATTTAATTTTTAAATGTAAAAATGAGTTTACTATTTTAAACTACATAAGTAAGATTTAAGTAGACATAGATATAGTACATTCCTGACGATGTACAATACTTTTAAGAGAACATATTGAGTGCTGGCCTACATATATAAGGGTAGGGGCCAGGAGATTGCGCGTTAGCGAATTTCGTGTTACACCAAAAATTTTTGATGTATTCAAATGAATAAATAATAATTATGTATTATGAAAATTGACTTTTCTTTTATACTTCAAACCTTTTTGATAAACTTAATAAGCAAAGTGAAACCTATTTTTATTTAAAAACATTAAAACAATGCCCATAAATTTTCTAAAAACAATAGGCAGTTCAACAACATTTAAAATAAACCATAATTTGTCGAAAAAAAACATACCTGTTTCACTTAATTATTAGACTAATGATAAGACGTCCTGTATGCGCGTTTTACCCAGGTATTACCTGTGTCACCTATGCCTATGTGTGACGTCATGACAAATAACCGCCGCCGTAATCACGCCGTGACAGAAAATAGGGTTATGGCGCAGTTGTGGTAATTAAACTTCAACATTGATTTTTATTGATAATACGATAGATATCCCGGAGATATATTAATATATTGTGATTATTTAGAGGTACATACCTCTATTTTTAAATTTGTCAAATACCGTATTAAGTAATTAAAGTACCCTTTGACATTTGGAATGATGTAAGAATTATAGCGATACCCCAAACATCCAAATCTGTTCAGGCATTTCAAAATTATGGCAGAATAAAGAACTCACATACATATTGTATAAACAAACATACACGCATCTTGAAAACATTACGTTCTTTTTTTGGGGCAGTTGTGTGATAATAAAAAATTCATACTGAGTCTGTCAGATCATTTCATTTACAAGCTTGAAGAATGTAACACAAGCGTTGACAACCACGATTCCAATAAATATAGGTCCCCCTCAAGAACAATACTTGTTAAGAAATTTTGCTTGACTTGGCAGGGGCACTGCCGTGTCCTCAGACAGAAGTTCTACTGATTTTTACAAAAACAATAAATAAACATGATTTATGCTGTTTTCTATTATCTACGATCTACGAAAAAATCATCTACGAATGTCTACGCGCACGTGCTACGAAATAAGTGCTACGAGCTACAAGATATAAAAGCTTGAAATTATAATCTCTTGTAAAGTATACTGTACGTAAGTACTTACTTGGTTCCTATTATGATTTTAGAGAGAAAACATGATGTTAGAGAGTCGCTGTGGCCACATACTGGTGATTTTGAAGAAAGCTTCAGAAGAAATTCAAAATACTGGTTATTTTGAATAAAAAAAACAAGAATTTTGAAGTTTTTAAGGTCATTCGACATTGAAACTACACTGGAACCATTTTGATTCGATAAAAAGAAGAGAGAGAGTCGATCATATTTCATCTAAGTTTCGACCTTAGTAATATTTTTACTTATCTACGGAGATTGTATAGGAAAAAAAATTTACATGCATTAATATATAATAGAAGAAAAATACTCTAATATAAAGAGTTTACTCTGTGATCAAACTTACACGCAGTGACATCTAGCGTTCTTCTAACAAACTAACATCCTGATTGAAAGCACTGCAGAAACAGCACAAACCAATTAACAAGCGCGGAGCTGTTTTGACTTAAAATAATTTTGAATGTTTCCCATAGATGGCGCTGTCTACCTTAAAAAACATTTAATTCAGTAGCTTTTTTTCTTTCGTGGTCTCGGGGTCAAACGTGATTATTAGGTTTCAGTGAGATGTGCAAATAATATAAGTTTATAAAACAAGTTGTTTGTTTTTTCAAATGTGTCAACAGTCCTGTTCGTCCGTCATCAGCTGGTTGTATCGCCTGCCATATGCCATTGCTGAGCTGGACCAACCATACCTACATTGCCCATACATATGTAGCCCAGGTCTTTATTTAAACACATTTACAGTCTAGTTACAAGAGACAACAGAAAAGCTAATTGTTTGTGACCCCACATGTGGTACGCTGACTGTTGATGTGTTTATGGGACAATTTGGTTCATAAATTCTGAACTCCACTGAATTTACATTTAAGAACCTACCAAAATATAAAAAACGCCACGTGATCTGATAACAATAGAGTAAAGTTACGATAATTAGGTAGATAGAGGTCACTAGTCATTCATTAAGGTAAAGATATAGGCAAATGACCTTGAAGTGGCGCCCTCATTTGAAATAAATTGTTAACTCGTAAATATGGAGATAATTTCCATATTACTCTTCGTCACGCACTAGATAGCCCTTTAAATTATTTTATGAACCACCGTTGAAAGTATTTACATTAGTCCGTCTAGCTTTAAAACTTGCCTCCGCCAAAAGTGGCCACGGCAAGTTTTAAAGCTAGACGGGTCACCAATAATAGTTTTAACGGCAGTTCATAAAATAATTTAAAGGGCTATCTAGTGCATGACGTAGAGCAATATGGAAATTATCTCCATATTTACGAGTTAACAATTTATTTCACACTTCAAGGCCATTTGCCTATATCTTCGCCTTAAGCTACGTCAGACGCCTTAAGGCCGTACGAGAACGTTAAGCTTTACTACGCACATTTGCCAAAAGTGGCCGTTTTTCGTTTAAAATGATTTATTTTAAATGGGGGCAGCACTGGACCCCGGAAAATTCAGGTATGGCCTTAAGGCCTTAAGCTTTACTACGCACATTAGCTAAAAGTGGCCGTTTTTCGCAAATGTGCGTAGTAAAGCTTAACGTTCTCACTTTAAACTGTAAACAATAGTTTATAAAATACTTTGAAGGGTTATCTAGGACTTGATAGTTGCAAAATTTTAAATGATGTCTCCGTTTTCTTTGAAAAGATTTATTTTAAATGGGGGCAGCACTGGACCCCGGAAAATTTAGGTTTGGCCTTAACAGGCAGTTTGAAAAATCTGATACCAGTGTTAGTATTAACATAGGTTCTCGAAAACAAGTAAGTACTTACATAAATTACGATATTAAAAATGCTACTTACATATTTTTAAAACCAATATTTTATCTAAAACAACGAAAGCATAAATTGCTCCTTAAGACGAAACAATTGAGCCCAAACTCGGTGGGGTTATGTTGTTTGATCATATCACATATATGCCGTGGCCACCTTCCAGCTTCATCATGAGATCAGGTCATTGCTACCATAACACAATACCATTGCATTGTCACCCAACTTACATAAGTATGTGAGTTTCAACTCAATCGAATAATGTAAAGTAGGTCTAATTTAGCTTGCAAGATTTGATTACAGACACACAACGGGACAGTAACTTAAAAAAAAGCTTGTAAGTAAATAAAAGAAAGGTACAATAGGTATATTGTAAAAAATAATGACCTTCAATAAGTGATAAGTATATTTATCCTACATTGAATAAAAATTTTGACTTTGACTTTGTGCTCGTTACTAAAAACACGTCTAGACTACAATTCGCTACTTTATTACTTTACTTTATTATAAATTAAAGCGAAATTCTAGATTATGAAACAATTTGAAGTGTTTTGCGAAGATGTTTCGAGTAGTGCTCCACTCAACTACGTCGTAATGAAGGTAATCTGACTGGAGCACCCACTTGTCTAGGTACTAAATTAGACATAATTAAAATAGGCTTAGTAAATGTACGCGCACATTATGAAGGGCAGCAGCGGGGTGAAGCGGGCCTCGTTGCAGCCCAAAATGCGTACTTAGCACATTGGTGACGGGGCGGGCCGCAGCGCATTGAAGGATTTTGAGAACAGTGTACAGCTAGACGTTGCGTGCGTACGTCATGGATAGCTCTGACGAAGAACTTTCTTTTTACATGATGTTAGAAGAAGAAGAGAATAAAAATCTTATACAAAAAAAATGACAAAAGAGAAAACGTAAAATATGGTAAAATATATATACCTATTTGTTCCATGAGAAAGGTATTCGGCGAATACCATCATCTTTTCTCCGATCTTTTAGCAGACAAAAAGAAGTTGTGCGGGTACTTTCGGATGACTCCTGATCGATATTATCAATTACTTGAAATAATAAAGGTCTAAATATTGTCTTTTCTTTGTTGATCATCGTAATGAGGATCTTGTAAATCATATAGTTCTTTGTACCCTTGTACTAAACTAATCAAAAGCTCTTCATTTATCCTTGAACATCAAAGGTGCACCGCAGTACCAAAAAACGTAAATATCAAAAAACAAAAACACGTGCGCGCGTGCGCTCCAATTCGCTTGCTATAGCACACTGTGTCAGGTCAGGGCGCAGCGGGGCGGGACGGGCCGCATCATACGCAAACAAAATCCGCGGCGGATTTATGCGAACCGCTGCTGCGCCCCGGCAGCCCCGGCACATTGTGCGATAGTTCATACAAAATACATACGAGCGATTTAAGACGAAATAGACGGGCCATTTTTCCATACAAACGTAGTCCCCTGTTTCCTCCCTGGATAATGCCGGTAGAGTTATATTTTTTTCCTGAATATCTATAGCCGCTATTAGCATGTCCCTATGTTTTCTTTTTTTTTTCATAAATTATTTATTAAAAGAGATATGTACGTTCAAAAGCCTAAAAAAATAGCCAGATTTTCCGCTGTGTTCAAACATCCAGAAAACAAATTTGAGTAGATTATATAAAAAAATTAAAACATAGGAACACCGATTAAGTCTTTGTTAATTCGTAATGAAAAAAGTACTTATATTGGTTAAGTTTTGAAGAAGAAATCAGGGGACTACGAATCGTTGATTTTCTGTTCTTTTAAAAGGTATTTTCAGTCCTAGCTGTAGTATTTCTCTATCGCACTTGCTTGGTTGTAGTTCAGGCACAGCGCGACAGCAATAGATTTTAAAAATACCTATTTTTCATTTCTCTAGCCCTTGAGGTTTCCTCTTAAGTGGATTTTTGCGCCGCGGATATTTGCGCTGCGGCCCATCATAATTTGCGCGTACCTTAAGGTAGCTTAAGAGGAAACCTCAAGGGCTAGAGAAACGATTCGTAGTCCCCTGATTTCTTCTCCAAAACTTAACCAATATAAGTACTTTTTTCATTACGAATTGACAAAGACTTGAGCGATGTTTGAAGCTATGTTTTAATTTTTTTTATATAATCTAGTCAAATTTGTTTTCTGGATGTTTGAACACAGCGAAAAATCTGGGCATTTTTGTAGATTTTTGAACATTCATATCTCTTTTAATAAATAATTTATGAAAAAAAAAAACATAGGGACATGCTGATAGTGGCTATAGATATTCAGGAAAAAAATATATAAAACTCTACCGGCATTATCCAGGGAGGAAACAGGGGACTACGTTTGTATGGAATGATGAAATCAATCGTCTTAAGGTGAAGATATAGGCAAATGACCTTGAAGTGGCGCCCTCATTTGAAATAAATTGTTAACTCGTAAATATGGAGATAATTTCCATATTACTCTTCGTCATGCACTAGATAGCCCTTTAAATTATTTTATAAACCACCGTTGAAAGTATTTTTATTAGTCCGTCTAGCTTTAAAACTTGCCTCCGCCAAAAGTGGCCACGGCAAGTTTTAAAGCTAGATGGATCACCAATAATAGTTTTAACGGCAGTTCATAAAATAATTTAAAGGGCTATCTAGTGCATGACGTAGAGAAATATGGAAATTATCACCATATTTACGAGTTAACAATTTATTTCACACTTCAAGGCCCTTTGCCTATATCTTCGCCTTAACGGACTATGAGGCTATGCTCGGTGTTTTTCCCTCATCAAATCTTAAATGAGGAGATTCGTAAAAGAAAGAAAGTTACTGAAAAAGCAGATAAGCTCATTGAAGAACCTTCGTGTTCGTGTTCTTTTCGTGTCGATGGTAAATGGTAGTGGTACCTACTGGATTTGTCACTCCATTATCGGGCACTTCCGAATACCGATGGGACAGTGAGGTTTATGTTTATCCTACTTGAATAAAAAAAACTACTACTACTTATAAAAAACGCTGATAGATGACTGCCCGCCAATAGGAAGGCCTTGGCCTTACAAATTACTTCAAATAGCTGGATTGAAAATTAATTAGTAGGTACATTAAAAATAGTATTCAAGAAAAGGTTTTAAAGAACAGGGATTATCTTTTTTTCAATTTAAATTTTAGAGAGATTTAAAAAAATGTAATCAGCTAATATAGTTGGTATCACGAAGATGAGTTTTGATGATGAAAAGTTTCATTTTACATGGTTGAATAACCGTACGTCTGAAAGTCAAATCATAAGAAGGGATTTTATAGTAGGGGAGCCGATGATGCTAATTCCCCGTATGGTTTACTCGAGCGTCGTGAAGACCTATTGAATTTTGTTAATTGATGTGATTGATGATAAGATAAAAAAACGTTACTTAAAATATATATATATATAAAACTTTAGCGGTGGGGAAAAGAAGGGAGACAAACTTATATAGGTTCCCAAAAATGTAAAAAAATTACATAAGAATACTTGAGCGTGTCAGATATTGATAGTTAAGTGTCCCAACGATCTCTGATAACATAGGTACACTAATCTGCCTGCTTGCATGGTGGGGGTGGCAATACGGAAGGGTAGAAAATTAAAAAAAAAATCAGCCTCGTCAGGTATTCAGAGGGGATATTAAGTAAACCCTAATAATGCTCCCATTTAAAAGACTGACGATTTGGAAGTGACATATAAGATCGCAGCAAATTTTTTGGCTTCTATTTGGTGGAGGTACTCTACAGGATGCAAGGAATCTCCCCTTATGTTCATCTGCCACGCTCGATTCAATCCCAAAATCTCTTTTCCGGCTCCTCTACTATCTTATTAAGATGTGCCAGTATACTGCACGTATTTTAATTAAATTTTTCATTAGAAAATGAGAGCTTCATATAACTGAAATTAAATTTATAACATGAAGCTTTAATTATTTCGGTAAGTAGGTATGTAATAATTTCAAGTAAGTCTAAAGAAAGATTAAAATAATAATTAATCTAGAAACTCTTATGAATGTAAAACATTAACATATGTCTGCTATAAAATCAATTAAAAGAATTACAATTTTTTTTCAATTCTGTTCCCATTATTTCGAGATAAAAGTAAATATCCTGATGCAAAAGTAAGTGCACTATTGAGTGATTATGTAAAAAACGTCAAAATATACACTACATATTATCACGCCTGTTTCCCATATGGGACCTCCACTTGCTTCGACCCTGACAGACCTCTTTAGCTTCATCTATACTCTATCAATCTCTTCGTACATACGTCCAAATATACCTTACATATTTAAAATATAATCAAGAAACATTCAAATTAATAATTGAGCTAAAATTACTTAATTATAGATTGGATTAAAAAGGAATTACCGTGTGATTCTGGATTAGAATAGGACCACTCCATCTCTTCCTTTGGATGTCGTAAGAGGCGACTAAAGGACTAAGCGCAAACATCTCGTGCTCGTACAATTGCATTCCTAAGGAGGGTTGACGTCAGGCAGGCGGCCGGTCGTAAAACTATGGCCAAATCTTTTAAACTGTTTCGGTTATTTCTTCTCCATTTTGCAAGGTCTTTGGCATCCTTGGGCACCATTGACATGCTTGTTAAATTCGGAGAAGAAAAGCGGGAAAGCGCACCCCAGGCTCTGAAGCAGCACAGCTGAGGATGCAACCGGGAACGCGCTTAGACGAAGAAGAAGGATTAAAAAAGAATTACATACATACTTTTATTTGCTTTTAGTTGATAGTTAAAGAAATCAGAGCTGGTCCCAGTACGTTTAGTCATCGGACCTGATGACTATTGTGGACCAAAAATACAGGTTTCGACTCTCTAATTGTATTGGGCAAAACGGTGTCCGAGTTGAGCCCTTCAAGATATCATTTTCAAAAACTAAAGAAAAAATCTATGAACGTACCGCTATGTAAAAAATATATATATAACGAAATTATATGGCCAATATTTTTTATTTATTTATTTACCAATTTATGTACACGGACAGTATATACAGAGATACATAAACAAAAAGTTGTACAAAGGCACTACTTATCTCAAAAGAGATCTCTTCCAGTAGTAGTAGGTATTTCTTGTTTTATGATTTTTTTGTAAAAAAGGAATCCCTGGACCGCACCCTATATTATACTGACTTACTCCGCTGGCTCAGCGACCCGAAGTGGATCTTAGCCTCCGAGACGAGAAAACGAATCGTCATCAATTTCGAGATAGGCCAAAAATGCTTTTTTGTCCGTCAGTTTTACAGTATCTCCAGTTATCTGGTTGTCCGGTTGTCGGTTTGTTCTCGCCTACAGGTCTCATTTACCAACTGATGCCCGATTTTTCTTGACGATTCCGTGTTTGGAAATCTTTCTAAATGGAATATGAGGGTCTAAAACTTTAGGAAAGTCATATTTTTACCATTTCGCAAAATTTTCAAATATGTCATACATTTTGAACAACTTTTTTATCCGATAAATTTGCACGGGTTGGGGGTAAGTTGCGAGATTTACAGCTAATGTTAGTCTATCTTCTCAGCTAACTGCTTTCATCTCCCGCAGATCAGCCTGCAAAACATCGCTCCAGCGATAGCCTGATCTTCGGTTCCATATAAGCCTTGACGCCACGATCCTTCTTCATTTTTTCCAGGTGCCAGATGTAACACGGATTATATTCGGTTCTTTTACCAGCTCCTCCATCGCCTCATTTTTTGGACTATCAAGCTTTAGTCAGCATTTTTAACTGGTCCGATGATTTTACGAAATATTTTGCGCTCTGCTACCTAGAGCTAGGTAGTTTTTCTCTTTTAGTGTTAGCGTTCAGGCCTCGCAGCCATATGTCAGTATGGGTCTTATCAGGCCTGTGTTACTCCCCGTTTAGGTATCGAATAGTAAAAATGTACCTACATTATTACTATGCGCGTAGGCGGCCCCTCGGGGTGGTAAATTCAGTTATACGAATCGTTTGTCCAGAGTCATAAGGATGAAATTGGCTTGCAATGGATGTCTAGGTATCTATACAAAAAGGTGCTGAGTTCTGACGTGTACTAAATTAAACCGTATCACTAACAACATTGAGTAGATATTTCTTTAAATTTCTTTGCTGAGTGATAATTCTGTACGGAGTATTTGTATCTATTCTGTGGTCTTATGACCGTTTTGTATATTCTTAGTTTTATACTTCTACTAATAAGCCTGGATGATAAAAACATGTGTAGTGCCGCCCTGTATTTATAGCGAGATATGTTTTACTAATACTTGTACGTAGGTAGTTTAAAATTAATATTTATGTATATTCTTGATTTATTCTTGTAGGTATTTATAAATACTTTTAAATTTTGTTTACACACTCTGTCGCACCACCCAAATTATTTCTCTACTTGGTCCAATGGTTGACTGGCAGAGAACGCCATAAGGCGTTAAGTCCGCCATTTGTACACTTTTTTATCTATCTATATAAATAAAAATGAATTGCTGTTCGTTAGTCTGCTTAAAACTCGAGAACGGCTGAACCGATTTGGATAATTTTGGTCTTGAAATATTCATGAAAGTCCAGGGAAGGTTTAAACGGTGAGAAATTATGGAAAAGGGAACGCGAAACGAAGTTCGCCGGGTCAGCTAGTGTGCAATAAAGTTTAAATAAATAAATAAATAGTTGTGTATTACATTTTATAACTGACTTTCATACATGAAGGCGAAATAGTCCTCTATGGGTGTTCGGTATTTGAGAACTGAAAAACCCTATAAAAAAAACTACACGGACTATTTCGCCTTCATGTACTTTTCCCAGTTATATCATATTTTCTCATAGGTTTTCCAAAAAATCTCTATAGCGACTTTTAAATTTTGAAATAATCTAACAGCGACATCTAGTTTAACTATTGTTTATTTTTATTACTTTTCATTACTAAATTATGGGAATAGTATTGCGTAAAAAACTCTAAAAATAATGTAATAAAAATAATAATAGCAAGATGAAAATAAAAAATAAATAAATAATCGATGCTTACGATATACTGTACACATAATACGTGAATTACCTGTTTATTTGTATACATTTTATTTTCTCTTCTCGCCCACCATCACGTCAAAAGTAACCTTTGGAACCTGCGGCCCTGGGCTCTGTCCGCTTAGAGCCGCAAGACCCAAAATGCTCCGTCGTATATGTATATATATGTAGATCCAGGGGAGCCTAGTGTCCGCTTAGAGCCGCAAGACCCAAAATGCTTCGTCGTATATGTATATATATGTAGATCCAGGGGAGCCCAGTGTCCGCTTAGAGCCGCAAGACCCAAAATGCTCCGTCGTATATGTATATATATGTAGATCCAGGGGAGCCCAGTGTCCGCTTAGAGCCGCAAGACCCAAAATGCTCTGACTTATATGTATATATATGTAGATCCTGTGGCCCTGGGCTCTGTCCGCTTAGAGCCGCAAGACCCAAAATGCTCTGTCGTATATGTATATATATGTAGATCCTGTGGCCCTGGGCTCTGTTCACTTAGAGCCGCAAGACCCAAAATGCTCTGACGTATACATATGTATGTATATGTAGATCCTGCGGCCCTGGGCTCTGTCTGCTTAGAGCCGCAAGACCAAAAAAATACGTTTGTATATTTGTATGTACATTTTATTTTATCATATTTTATATGAATATATTTTTGTAATTCTTCATAATTTTATCGCTTTCATTTGAAAAAATATAGCAGCTTTTTTATTAGAGTTAGTACATAAATATATTTTTACTTTACCTCGTAGCATTCGTAGCTTCAACGTGTACAGGTTCTAACAAAATATACTGATACTATTTTAAGAGTAGATTCAGTCTCTGAAACTAGCACGTAATTTTGGGTCAATCTCCCGGAAGGAGAATTTGTCGTGGAGATATGTAGGGGAATGTGGATTAAAAAGAGCATTAAAAAGCAGGGAGAGGATATGCATATTTGGCCTTTGGGTTTAACGACTCTGGGCTCTGTATACCCAGTAAGAGATAAAGACGTGATAACATTATCACGTCACAGATACATATCTGTATTGATCAAAAGCTTAGTCACGTCATTTTGATGACCAACAACTTAACGCACAGGAGCAGGATGATGGATGGAGCAGTCCAAGATAAAGTGCCATTAAGTAGCAGTAACTTATATGTATTTGCGGTTGAGCAGATTAACTAAATCGTATTCTGATAATGGTGGGAAAATCGATTCGAAGGCACTCTAAAAAGTTTTGCGACTAACACTTTTTGTGTTTGAAACGCTGGCAGGTTTTAATGTCAATTAAAACTATGACTATTTTATCGACATTCCAAATTAGAATTTCCCTCCACAACATTTTTACGAACCAAATTAAAATATTCTGTAAATTTAATAAACGGGCAAGTGCGAGTCGGACTCGTACATGAAGGGTTCCGTACCTCCGTACAATGTTTTAAAACGCTAAAAAAACACGTTTTTTGTATAACGACCCCCTTTAATTTTTAACTTTTTTTTATTTTTAGTATTTGTTGTTATAGCGGCCATAGTTATACATAATCTGTGAAAATTTTAAGTATCTAGTTAATGCCATTATAAAGATCTAGTTAAAAACACGTTTTTCGTATGGCGACCCCCTTTAATTTTTACCTTTTTTAAGTTTCAGTATTTGTTGTTATATCGGCCAAAGTAATACATAATTTGTGAAAATTTCAAGTGTCTAGCTATTACGGTTCAAGAGATAGAGCCCTGTGACAGACGGACAGACGGACAGACAGCGGAGTCTCAGTAATAGGGTCCCGTTTGCACCCTTCGGGTACGGAACCCTTAAAATGGATCTGCATCGGGAACATTTTCGTCGGAATGATTTTTAAGGTAGGACCGTTTAATCGACTTCAAATGGTATTTATAGAGACATCCAAGACCCAGTAGGTCAATCTGAAAAAGATCATTTTCCATCTTAGGTGACCGGGGATCGAACCCCGGACTTCCGGTGTAACGTCTGGCATGATGACCACTAGGCCACAGAGGTCGTAAGTAACAAGGCTTATTAAGATTTATTTCTTTAGAACAGTTGACTCTCGATCTACTGAATTTGCTGTTTGAATAATTTTTTCTAAAGAATTTATTTATTTAATTTATTATTTATTCAAGTACACTTGGAAAATTAACAAATATACGCATAACAAAAATAAGGAAAACATAGTACTTAGGTGCTACTTATTTCTAAAGAAATTAGTACTGGACCGACACTGATTTACATCGTGCGACGGAAATTTTATAGCCAAATATTATAACCGTGTCCAATTTGGTCACAGTAGCAATTGGATCACGGTAGACAGCAACGAACTCATCTACGCCTCAATATAAGAAAATTATCTAATTTTCCACCTTGTGTGTCATGCATAGAGACGGTTTCTGCATGTGCAGGTTCAAGAAAGCCAAACGTAGCAAGGATAATGGGTAGCTATTGTTTAAAATATGGACAGTCGTGTCATGACAGATATAACAGCCGTGCCGTCGCGTTGTTCGCTCCACATGATGTGGCCAATTGATATTTTTCGTGTATTTTCCCGTCAATCATTATTTTACAATTGTCAAAACTTTTCACTTGCAACCGTGAAATTTACCTAGGGATGTACGAGTGCCTATCACTTTTTGGTAACGATATTTCGCGATGGCTAACTAATAAAGAATTCGTTCGTAATAAAGCAGTTACAGCAATATCGCTAAGTGGCGGTGCCAGTGACGTGATAATTAACACGTTATACGTTATCACAACATTTCGCACGGCCGCCATCGAACTAGTATTAGCATATTAATGAAATAACTGAATTAAAAGTCGTACGGGGGTATTAAAGTGGTTTTGCAAATATTTTTCGCTTGGGCGGTGGCGAACATAGGGCGGGCGGTGGGGATTGAGGATTTTTCAGCGTCGACTTCAGTCGGCATGCACGCGTCGGTGGAGACGCACGTCGCGTCCTGTGTCGATCCTACATCGTAGTCGCGGATCGTCGTGCAGGGGCTCGCCCTGCCGCCCGCGCCGAAGGGACGCTCCCTAAAGTCTAGACTTAGTGTTTCAAATTACAAATTAGTACTTGTAACAGTGCTTTGTGATACCGTGTTTGTGTTCACGTGCTCCCAAATAGAAGTAAGGTAAGTTATTTTCGATTGTTACTCCGCGGAATATTTTGGGTGAATGTCAGTAAGTTTGTACGTACGCACATCGTAAACTAGTGAAGTGATTTTAAATCATGAGCTTAAAGCGTTGTAAAAGTGTAAAATGTATGCTACATGTTGTTAATTAAGGTGGTTTTTCGCTGGATTAGATACGAGTGTGCACATCTTAATATCCGTTGGATACACTCGTTGTTTGTTTATTTTTAGGGTTCCGTACCCAAAGTGTGCCAACAGGACCCTGTAAAAAACCGTAATAGCTAGACACTTGAAATTTAACGAATACTAAAAATAAGATAAAGACATTAACGTCATAGTTTCATTACTTAATTTTTCCAGCGTTTTGAATACTGTACGGAGGTACGGAACCCTTCATGTACAAGTCCGATTTGCACTTTCCCGGTTTATTTGTTGTGTTTAGCGTCCTGAGGCGTGAGGTGCTAAATACTTTTTGATCAACATACCTACAATACAATTTTATATTATCCAACACTAGTGCAGTCGTTTTACCTCGTTTACTAACATTGAGGAAAAGTTATTTTTAGTAAAGAAACAAATTTTGCAATGTTTGGCATATGAATATTTATTTTGATTTGGTAATTTCCTTGTTAATTAGGTAGGTAAATAGGTACATCAAGCGGAAGGTAAACAGAGAAGAAATAACCATTACAAAACATCATTTTCAGATTTTAAATTAGTTACGGTGCATATTTTTTGAACTAAAATGTAAGACAGAGAGACATACGAATGCTTTTTTTGTTTTTATTTAACTGTATTACAAATCATGTAATAAGCCCATCCTTTTTTACCAGTGTACCTACCTAGGTACAGGTGGTGCTGATAAAAGCAAATTTTCGACGATATGGCCCAGTCTAATTAAAAATGTACCTATGTACTTAAAACATTTATTTAAATATATCTTTTTTTTAAATACATTTATTCATAGACCTACTGCATACAACAATACACAGCCAATTAATACATTCATACATTTTTGTTCAAATATTTTATGCCTTTGACGGCACTTAAGGTGTAGGTACTTATTTTTTTTTTACTGTGGATGTTTTCGCTCGGCACTGTTTAAGGTGAATATAGAAGCAAATGGCCTTGAAGTGTAAAATAAATTGATAACTCGTAAATATGGTGATAATTTCCATATTGCTAATCGTCACGCACTAGATAGCCCTTTAAATTATTTTATGAACTGCCGTTGAAACTATTGTTGGTAATCCGTATAGCTTTAAAACTTGCCGTGGCCACTTTTTGCGGAGGCAAGTTTTAAAGCTAGACGGACTAATGTAAATACTTTCAACGGTGGTTCATAAAATAATTTAAAGGGCTATCTAGTGCCTGAAGATTAGCAATATGGAAATGATCTCCATATTTACGAGTTAACAATTTATATCAAATGAGGGCGCCACTTCAAGGCCATTTGCTTCTATATTCAACTTAAGTGTAATGCACTGATACCACCATTACCGGGTACCTACCACCTATTAAGATACAGATAAATGCGTCTTCTTCTTTTTTGTCGTTACCTCATGATTCAGCCTTCAGACTTAAAATTTTATAGAAATTTATACTTGCCAAGTCAATTCGTTGCGAGTCGCTTTATGAGATTTAGTATATGTAACACATAACTATGTAAATAGCGATCGAGGTCGTTCGCTAATCATTCCTTCATGCCGCTGGTGTTGACACAAGGTGACGAACGACTTCCTCGCACTATATCTACAACATAGTTGACATCGGAAAAAGTTTTTGTCCAATAACAAAAAAATAACTTAAAAATAAACACTTAAGTTTTTTGTTATGTTTTAAAAAAAGCATTTGAATTGTCCAAGTTATTAAATTAATGCATACGGGAATTAACGCAAAACATACGTTTTTCTATTTATTTTCGCTGACGTATCCATATTCTGTAACGCAACCGTATACTGATAGTTAGCCGATTGTGCACCAAACGGGGTTGTAAAAAGGCTGAGACCACGTTCGGTGTAATCCGGACGAAACCTCAGCGAAAATAAATTAAAAGGTACCTACATAATATGTTTCACGTATGATGCAATGCGATAGTTTAACAGTAGTTTTTTGTTAACAAAATTATTTAAAATGTGTGTTAAAAATTTACATAAATAAAAATTTATTATTTATTTATTTCACTAGTTTTTATAATGAGTGTATCATTTGTCGTCACAGAGTTTCAATCGCTACATCCCCCATTCCCTGTTCGTGAATAAAGAACAATAGTAAAACAATTGTTTTTTTCAGGAAGCTGGGGCAGCTTCATACAGTTTTTTTTTATTTTGTCTTATACAATTTTCTCTGGTAGCAATATCTGTATCGATTCATCAAAAACTAATAGTGTTACTATCTGACTTTATATAAAAAATATTTGATTTGTATAAATACACTTGTGCGGTTTTCTATAAAAGTAAAAAACAAAAATGAAAAAATGTATGAGTGTACCCCACACAGGGGCACTTTCATACTTTAAAAAAATACACAAATTGAGTGTGAAATGTTTAATTATTTATCAAAATCAAAATATAAAAATACAACGTTTTCGAAAACAAAAGCAATGAGTCTATGAGCACACAATACTGAGTAATAACCAAATAATATTACTCGTAAGTAAAAAAGAGAGTAACATGCAAATGTAGGAAGTTTTTCTTTTTATGGCACTGAAGGAACTTAGTTAACCTAACAGAGTTTATGATCAGTCATGTCAGTATTTAAATTACAGTATGAATGTACCCCGCTTACTACTGTATGAACGTATCCCATCACAAGAAAACGAAATAAAACTATTCCTAAAAAAAACCAACCATATATGTATCATTAATCACATATCAATTCAAAAACTTGACCCTATTATCTTTAAAATAAAATAGTACTAAATAATCTAGAAAACATCTTTTATCAATAAAAAGATGTTCAAAGTGAGATTATATTTTTTTTTACGCGTGGCCGAATCACTTATCTTGTCACCTCGTCGCTCGTTACACACCGACTGCTGTCAAACTCTGCGAGCAAACAGACACATATATAAGCTACGCATACACGTATAAGCCGTTCGATTGATGTGCGCCTAATATCAGATATATCTAGTGTATGAAGGTGCCCCTAGGTGAATCTGCTCCACTTTTCCCTATATGATAAAGCTTAGCTAGGCTAAGCTAGCTTGTAAAAATAAAAACATGTCTTTCGATCCATCTAAAACATACATATGTAACAAACTATACTAAAACAATTTTATGAGTTTTTTTACCTTTCTTAAGGGGAAAAAACCCATGGTAACTACAATAAAACAAGGTAACTAAGTATTCTTTTCTCGCAACGGCCCAAGACCACGTTACGAATGTCACGATAAGAGTTGCCATCGTCTTTTCAGTTAGGACTTCCTCAGTTAATGAATATTTAAGGTATTAAATATGATTTTTTTTTTCTAGCCATTTAGGTCTCATAGTTGGGCAAAGGCCTTCCCTTGTCGCTTCCAGTCACTTCGATCCCCAGCCATTTCCCTCTAATCTTTGTTAAACTACAATATGGACGCCAGAAGACGGGGTACGATCAAGGGGAAGGCCTAAGATGAGATGGAGGGATGACCTGTCTGCTTTAGACAAATATGAATAATAAGTACACTTATCTACATTGACTTATAAGTACATAGTATCTCAATTCTTATCTAGCAGTTGCTACATCTGTCAATTGTCTTATTCTCCTAACAGCGTAAGCCGCAGAGCTATGCCGTCTATTTTCATTTATGTAAGATTAGTGGATTTAAATATATTTGTACAGTCAAGAACTATTTACAGAAGTACCTACCTACACGGTTATCTAATAATACCAAATAAATTATATAAAGACGTAGGTACCTATTTCCAAATTTTTCTGGTCGCAATTTTTTGCCAATGTCTTTAAAACAATTAATTTTGTTTTTAATTTTTACTTTCTTTATAAAAGAACCCCTTTCAAGAACAGAGTTTTGCGTCCATGTCTTGCTCAACTTTTTATTTAGTTTAAAACGTTCAAAGAAAAATGGATCGGAAACGGGAGGAACCTGAAAAAACCAAGTTATTTAATTATATTATTATTTGTGCGCAATGAAATTGGGATGGTACACAATGGCGGGGTTTGCTTTAGAACAAAATTGTACATCAGTGTTTAAGTACTAGTAACAAACATCGAATTTCTAATTATGGTGAATAACAAGCAGAAGTGGCGCCCTCATTTGAAAAAAATGGTTTACTCGGAAATATGGTGGAAATTTCAATATTTCTCAATGTTAGGCACTAGATAGCCCTTTAAATTATTTTATGAACCACCGTTGAAAGAACTCGTCTTACATTAGTCCGTCTAGCTGTAAAACGCGCTTCCGCCAAAAGTGTCCATGGCCATTTTCACTTTACTTACATAAATAATTTAAAGGGCTATCTAGTGCCTAACATTGAGAAATATGGAAATTTTCACCATATTTACGAGTTAACATTTTTTTTCAAATGTCAAATGTCACTTCTTCTTGTTATTCACCTTAAGATGAAAAACTATCAAGGTTTTGTCTGGGTAGTTGACGGATGTATGATTTAGTGTAAGCTGGTAGGTGCATGCGTTTGTATTTCTTTACATTTTCAGCTGTTGAATTTTATTTTAACCTTTTTGCGAGTGTGTTAATAGCTCAATAATACAGCCTGGCTGAGATAAGTGCTCTATGGTTATTGTTCTTTGCTGCCTGATAACTAACGTAGCTCAAAGACTGTCACTTAGTGACAACAGTAATTAAGAAGAATTATAATTAAGTAATTATGTAATTAAGTCAGTAGGAGGAAGTATTAAATTTGCTCTCTCAACTGTTCTAGTTTTAAATTAAGGCAGTATTTATAAGTACTAGGTAAGTCACTATTAATTTCTTCTGCAGCCAAGATCTGTAGGGTTACTCCAAAAGCGGTACGCAAAAGGTACGTTACTGCGTAGCCGCGTTTCAGTGTCAAGCAACATTGAGCGTTAATTCATAATGATAAAGACTAATTTGGTTTGAAATATAAATAGAACGTCACTATCGGAGGACTATCGTATTTTTTATGGAATAAGCCCTCTGTTTTATACCAACTTTAATATTTTCAACACGTCTATGTTAAGAAATATTTAATGTTTGTTTGTTTGTTTGTTTGTTTTATATCTTTATTGTACAAGAAATAGTTACAGTTAAATATTTAAGTAATAATAGACCAAAATATTAATTAATTTAATTAATTTAATCTTAGTAATATATAAATTTCTTAAAAGCAGCCTGTTTTCTCCACTCAGTCTATAAAGACCAAAGACAGGAACATGGAAATTTTAAATTATCAATATAGTTATTTGATCATTTTGTTATAGGACCGTGCTGAAATGAAATTGCGATGGTACACAAAGCGAGGTTTGCGTTAGAACAATATTGTACGGCAGTGTTTACTAGTCACAAACGTCGATTTAATTTGGCTGTAACTCTTCGAGATTGATTGGCTATCAACAAGTAATAGGTTTAAGATTTGTCTTACCAGGGTAATTGACGACGTACCTTGGCAGCAAATATTTTGGACTCCGAACTATACTGTTGAAACTTGGCAAGTAGATGTATTCTGTGAACCGCATTAAGATTTATACACAAAAATAGAAAAAAAAAACAATAAATTTTGGGAGTTCCCCATACTTAGAACTGAAACTCAATTTTTTTTTTTTATCTTATCCATACGTGTGGAGTATTGACGATTAAACGAACTTACCTGTAAGTGAAGTTCTATCACAATTATGTGAGTGCGTTTCATTCGAAGGTATAAGTACCTGTGTTCAAAATTATATCAAAGAATGAAACGTACGAAACATAATTGACGATTAAACGAACTTACCTGTAAGTGAAGTTCTATCACAATTATGTGAGTACGTTTCATTCGAAGATATAATTTTTAACGCAGGTACTTATATCTAAGAATGGAACGTACGAAACATAATCTATGGTATTCGGTATCTATGATATGTGTTCAAAAATGATATTGAGGTACCTAATTATAAATGAATACTAAAATTCATATTTTGGATTAATATCTCATCATCGTCCATATTTATTAGATAAAAATTCTTGAACACTGTAAAGCGTTTCATTCAGTAATAAATCAATTACTTTCTTCCTGAAAGCTTGATCACCAGTGATTGATCTAATTGATTCCGGTAATTTATTAATTTAGTGATGTGCCGTTCCCGTTCCCCAGATTTCCGGAAACGTTCCCGGGAATGTTCCTAAAAGAGAGAAATGTCAGGGAAAGTTGTAATTTTATAAAACAGACATATTTTTTATCACTGTAAATATATTTTACTAAAGTAAATGTATCACTTGATATGGTTAATGCATACATATGTGACGTTTCACAGGTAAAGGTACCTTATGGACGCTGGCACTTACGACATTGTGTTTATTTAAGCTAAGTTAATTGTTAGAATTGTTTTTCTAAACGTCCTAAGCGCCAGCGTCCACAAGGTACCTTTACCCGTGGAACGTCACATATATCCAATATTCCGTAACATTCCCTAGAAATACGGGAAAGTTCCCAAATTCCCCGGGAACGTTTCCAATTTCCCGGGAATTTGGGAACGTTTCCGGGAACGGCATATCATTACTATTAAACAGGCTGACTTTTTATCCACCTGCAAAATTTTTGAAACATGTTCAATCCATGATACTGAACAATTTTCTATAAAAAAGTTATTAAAAATCGATAAAAATTTTTCGTCCTCCCATACAAATCAGCGCTCAGCCAAACGGATTTTGTAAGGGAGGACGAATTTATCGATTTTTAATTGGGCAAATTACTTAAAAAAACGCTCCAACATAGACCTCTCGTCAGTACAAAGAAATGCCTGTTTTTTACCTTCACCTTACTTAGGTATAAACCTTACTGACTTTACAGTTAAAAGAGAAACAGCGTCTGTATGCTTTTAACTGTATAAAACAAGTGCATAAAATGTGTCTTTTCTTTTAAAATGAAACAAAATATACATTTTCGAGCAAGCCTGCCTACGAGATGGAAATTTTAGATCTCCTATTACAATTCTAGTTTAAGGAAACTGAGACTGTAAAGAATGCTTTGATCTGTGGTGACATTATTACACATGCAAATCAGTTCATACATAATGATGTACTTCACACAACAAAATAATGGTTTCTTCAGAATCTATTATGCCAGTTATACCCTATTATGTATTCTGTGTTACTACAGTTGTAGATATATTACAATAATTTTTACCTATATATGGTGGAATCAACAAGAAGAATAGCAATATTTATTTAGTTTTTATTTGATCTCAATGAGGTCACGTTCAACTAAATTGGACAACTGCTAAAAAGAAAAAGTGCTAGAAAGGATCTTACTTTATTGCCTTCAGCCTTTTGGGGCCCCTTCCCTGTGACCACAGAGATATGGGCTCAATTTTATTTACTTTAATTTATCACAAATTAAAAAAAAAAAAACTTTTGCAAAGACCAAAGGAGTTTTTGGCTAAGTCAAGGGGTTCGGTTAGGGTTTGCTTTAAATTATTTTGCAAATTGATTTTAGTGGACTTCATAATATGAAATTGGTGTTGTTTGGTGTTATAAATGCTAATGCTCATGAACAATGTGTGAAATAGTTAAAGTGGACAGTCATAGTACGGCTGTAGTGATATTTCTTTTGCGGACTGTGTGGGCGTCTTCGGGCGTCGACCGCCACTCAATCGTCTATGAAAACCAGTGGACTCGTATAGATTTGTCACCAGAAGCTCCCTTGAAGCAGTCAAAAGCCTACACCACCCTTTAAATGTTATTTTTTAGGATTAGGTTAGGTTAGGATTAGGAATAAAGAACAAAATTAAAGATAGGCTCTAAAGGACTTGTATCAAGAGACGTAAAATTATTTAAAAAAAAAGACCAATGGTGATGAAAAACGAGCGATGGAACTGAAATGGACTTGGGTGTTATGAACTTTCGTAGCAAAATACGTATGATTCCTGATATACCTACTGATAGAACTACCCTAACAGTCTACTGGGATAAGCTTAAACATTAGCTTGTTGAACAATTTGCACTTTACACATAATATGTATGATTTATAATAGCTAGTCTACCTCTATTTCAAAGCTAACATGATATTTGTAGATGAATACGACAGAATTTAAATTGAAGTTTGATCAAAAGCTAATGAAGACACACGTCTTGGTAATTTCAAAGAAATTCATGAGAATTATAGCTGTAAACGTTTGGCTCGAAACTCTGGATAATATATGGCTCTGATAGTACTGAGAGGGTCGTACGAGAGGTAGTCTCAAAAAAGACCTGATTATTATAATTATGACATCCGTGGGAGAGGAAAGGGGTGGTGACAGATCGTATTCTACTCTGCAGCATCTATTCGACGACGACGACCTCCGTGGCGTAATGGTTAACACGGTAGACCGCTAATCCGGAGGTTCTGGGTTCGATTCCCAGCCAGGGCAAGTTGGAAAATGGCCTTTTACAAATTGTCCTGGGTCTTGGGTGTTTATCTATATATGTAACTAACTCAACGATACTATATTTTATCCCATGACACAAGTTTAAAATTTACTTTGGGGCTAGCCTAATCAGTGTGATTTGTCCTCATATATTTATATTTATTTTTATTTATTCGATGCAGTTTAATACTGGATTTACCTTTATGCTTTATAGTAAGTCTACTGACTTTCCGACACAAATAGTATCTGACATAACCTAATATTTACACCAATGTGTTTTTATGTTATTTAAAAAAGCGTTACAACAAATACTAGTAATCTTTCGTCTGATAACGTACGTTTTGGCGCAAAATGTCCTGGTCGCGAAAAGTTCGCGTTCCAATTGGTAAAATAAATGATACTTATACCTAACCACAGAATACAGTAAGAGTAAGCAGAACGGAATCTCCTAAGGTACGCGCAATATGCGTCCCCGTTCCCCGCACCCACACCTCTCCCCCGATTCTTGACGGCCAACGAGAGTCATCGAGGCGAAAACGGGGGAGAGGTGCGGGGACGGGGAACGGTGACGCCTGGGTGACGCATATTGCGCGTACCTTAGGAGATTCCGGCCTGTGACCTAACGTCAAATTCGCAATTTTTTTTTTATTAAATAATTTTACGGCTCTCGATACAAGTCCTTTAGAGCCTATCTTTAATTTTGTTCTTTATTCCTAATCCTAACAAGACAATTAAAGGGTGATGTAGGCTTTTGACTGCTGCAAGGGAGCTTCTGGCGACAAATCTATACGAGTCCACTGGTTTACATAAACGATTGAGTGGCAGACGACGCCCGAAGACGCCAACACAGTCCGCAAAATAAATATCACTACAGCCGTACTATGACTGTCCACTTTTACTATTTCACACATTTTTCATGTCATGAGCATTTATAACACCAAACAACACCAATTTCATATTATTTTCATATAATCAATAAGTAAAATAATTTTAAGCAAACCCCAACGAGAGTACAAAATGTCATATTATTAGCTCAGTCAGCAGCATAATTTGTGATTGTGATACTTGGCCGGAGAAATAAACATACCTATCCAAAGTTTTGATTTAAGAGCAAGAAAGCTCTGTTAGACTTTCAGATTCGGGTTGAATTTCTATAAAGAGCTCTAATTTCTATAAAGAGAGGCGAATCTTCATGAAATACCAAGTCCAAAAAAGTTTTATCAAGTTAAAAAATTAAATGTCTTGCCATGCCATCGTGGCAACATAAGTTTTTATTGTCAACTTTTCTTGCATAGTTAGTTAGTTAAGATCTTTATTGCACCAAAACATAATGATACAGAGTAATAGATTAAAGAAAACAGATGTCAAAAGGCGGCCTTATCGCAGCTGCAATCTCTTCCAGGCAACCGAGGTACTTGGAGATGTTTAACGAAAACAGGTGAGGTGCGAAGTTATATGCAAGAAGAGAAAAGTGTAATTATTTTATCATAGTAATGTTATTATAAAGAAATATGTTAATTTTAGAGTTTATTATGTATACAGTTGTAATTATACAATTTGCGTATCGGACATTCTACGCTACTTACATACTATTTGCTGAGCCAATTTTTATACGATTATCTTTACAAGTCTGTGATAATTTTATGCCTCCTGTTATGTACTCGTATTTTTTCAGTTGGCAGTCACGTAAAATTATTTGACTTGTTTTTTTTTCGAGTAAATAAATATTTTATGACTTTTGAAACATACGAGTTACACATAATAAAATAACAAAGGTAATTTTACAAATGGTGGACTTATCCTAGAAGGGATCTCTTCCAGTCGACTAGTAGGGCAGAGGACAGTTACAAATTTAGTAGGAAAGCAAAAGCACAGAATACATAAGAGTCAAACAGAATGGTCTCTCACAACGTCTCCCGCAAATTGGCGTCCCCGCACCTCTCCCCCGCACTTTGTGAGCTTTGACAGCTCCAAACCAGGGTTTAATTACTAGCCGCACGCAATACACGTGTGTTGTCTTGAGAACTGTCAACCAATAGTAACCATCATGGTGAGAAGGTGCGCGTATAATAATTGTTTATCCACCCAATACTCTAAAGAACGTATATTTATACATACATTTCCAAATGATGAAAACAGGTAAGCAAAGCAACAATATAATTTCACGTTATTACCCAGCAACCATCTTGATTATATACCCTTCTCGCTCTCTCGCATTGGCGGGAGATACACAAGAGCGAGATTGTAACATTACCGGATTGCTAATAAGCAATCCGGTAATGTTACATAGGCTCCTCGCTCACAGGTAATCACATACACGCAGATGCCAACTAGATATAGTGTTATAGTGCTAAATGCCATTGTTGACAATGACAACTTGACATGCTGTGCGTGTCAATTTGTCATCATCATCAAGCGTGATAAACGTTTGTTTATTTTTATTGAATTTATTCATATAATTACCGTATAGTTTTGCGCCGAATATGCAAATTACTATATTACAATAGTGAATTAGTGAAATTAGTGCGTTACATTATAAATGACTCAATAATAATCAGTAAAGTGAACTAATGGTGAAATGGACAATGGACATAATGAAAAATATTTGTGAAGTGATATTATGTAGCTGTTTCCGACTTTCCTGTAACATTTAATACATATAAAACAGAATATTTTTTACGTCATAGTGTTCGCAAATCTTCCGGTATGGAAAAATATAATCGTAAATATGTCGAACTCGTTAGTAGGTAAGTATTAAAATAATTCTGAGGTGCGACCCTAAGTATAAAACTCACACATCGACGTGTGTACAGATAAATTGTTTCGTTTGTAGTAGTAGTAGGTATGTATGTTACTCTGAATCAATGGAGAGTCATACCAGTGGCAGAAGTACGAGTACGTGCAGTACAGAGCAATGAAAAAACAAGTATAATATTAAAGCTTAAACACTACGAATACACTACATATTAATTTATGACACTGCATAGAATTTCTGAACTCTGGATTTAAAGGAGCCTAGTGATTGAGACATTCTTATCTCCACTGGTAAAGCGTTCCATAAACGCGCAGCGAGCACAGCGAAGGACTTCGCGTAGGTCTGTGAGGAATGAGAAGGGATCAGTACAAGTGGTTGACCACGAGCTCGGAGACGGATATCAAAAACTATAAAGGAGAATTTTTCATGAAGATATAAAGGTAAGCGAGGATTGAAATAGAATGTTAAAGAGAAAGAAAAGAACGTTTAAAGTAAGAATTTTACAGGTTTATGTTATTTTTTGCTTGAAAAATTACCATAAGCCCGAATTTTTTGGACCGTTCTGCTATTGCAGCAAGGTCGGTGTTGTTATTTGGTCGAAATATGATGGAAAAATGTTGGACATAATAAATGAAGTCAGTTGTTATTTTTCTTAGGTGTCGCTTAACTTTAATTACGGAAGCGCTAGCATGGTAATGTTATCTACCAGAAAATATTGCAACTCGGCCTTTTTCTTAAAATAAATACCTATACAGCCACGCGTGCGCTAGGCCTACAGTATTTTAATTTCATCTACCTACTTGAATTTCTTTATTGTTTTTTTTACTACTTTACTTTTCATAATGATAATTTGTCTGTTTTAATAATATAATGTAAGTAGCTAAGTGCATTAGTAAGAAGATATTAGCCTACGAAACTACTACTAGTATTTTTGTTGCGAGCGTAGGTATCTACCTAAGATAGATCATTCCTGTGTCATTTTCTTTTAGTAGTTAATTGTACTTATTTCAAACAAAATAATATTAACGAATCGCACGCTTACTGCCTACAAAACCATCACAAGTTCGTTTGTCACTGCGGGGCATCCCTACTGTTGTGTACCGAGTGTGTACCTACAACTCCAAGGCGTATAGTTATGATTCAAGTTCCGACCGTTTGTATGAATGAATGTTTGTATGACTTAACTGTCATTTAACTGTCAAAGTTGTCAAAATAGTGTCTCTATTTTATCAGAATGGCAGTTAGGTTGTCAACTGTCCTGCGACATTATTTTTTTTAATTCCTCAGACAGTCCGGGCAAAAGAAATGGCGACGACATGCTGTAACGGAGTATATTTTAATGAATTTTTTTATACATTAAATTAACAAAACAGAAAAATCTGATATATAAAGAGGAATGTTATTACTAATAGCAGAAAAAATTTCAAACGTTTTCTTTTTTTTTTATCCCTTCCCTATTCTCCATACGAGAAAAATGACTTTATGCTGAATATTGTTAAGGTTTATATTGTTTTGCGTTGACCATCCGCCTCCGCCACACATCTCCGCCACGTCTCTTCTGTATTGTTTTCGCCTTATAAGATTACGGTGGCGCTAGTAATGCGAACTCCTGCTGGGCCATCGAACTCACAACCTCTCGACTCGTCACTAGCCGTCATAAAGCGAACAACTATTTTAAGACGGCTGACCCGAGATAACCGTAAGTGGCTGCGGCCCCTTATCTCGCTTATCGCCGCGATACGCCTGATGGAGCGCTATCTCCAACAGTGTTAGGCCTCTAATGCATGTGTCCTGCATACTATACTGTATGTTTAACACAGCGAGAGAAACCAATTGAGCGTTGTTAAATCAAAACACTGTAACTTAAATTACAGTGTGTTGGTTTTACACGGCAGTATTATCCAGCAGTATCACGTCATTATTCCTAACGGGGTAGACATTTGAATATATATATATAAAAATGAATGATTGTCTATGTATGTCCTTTATAAAACCCTAAACGGCTTGACCGATTTCGATAATGTTTTTTTGTGTTTTGTTATAGTTCAGGGATGGTTTAGGAAAAAAAAAAATTAGTTTAGAAAAAAAAACAAGATTATCGATTCAGCGACATTCCGGCTGTGCCCCCCCCCTGCGCGGATTGTCTTTGCCCAGTCGCGAGCGATGCCATTAAGGACAGGTTGCGCTGGCCCCCGTCGCGATAAAGCCATGCGGCATATTTTGTATTTGATATATTGCGAATATTTCGTGAAGAATTATCGCTAATTGTTGTTTGTTTGTGTGCCCAATTTGTTTGGAACGGCGTGGAGCCGGAAATTGTTTGTAGTACGGATAAGAACAGTGATTTGTGTCAAATGTGAAACGCGTGACATGGCGTCATTATAAATTGTTGGTTTTTACCTATTTCCCGTGTGGAACGGAAATATTTGTAAATTGACTATAAAAGGAACTGATTTTGATGGCGTGGATGCCCATATATATATAAACAGTGATAAATGTTGAATCGGAGCGAAGGAAATTCCATGTTACGTTCCGCTGTTAGGTTATGTGAATAATATTGAACTGTCAAGAACAAATTTGTGGTGCTGTGGTTAAGTGGTGTTATAAATACGACGTATTCGTTTGGGGCGACATACATGAGCTCATGGGTAGGTTCGCTTAGGGACCCCATTTTCTTCACCACTGACTTGGGACCCATGGTGGGACCTAAGGCCGTCGCCAGCCCTGAGGAGGACTTCGGACTCGACGCGAAGGCCAGGCGAGGCTGCCTGAAGACGGCATGGAGGCTGTAAGTATTATCTTGAATTATTTCCCAATTGTAATTAGTTTAATTACTTTTAATTAGATTTAAGTTTAACTTATAATTAGGTTAGGAGGTTCCCTGGACCTTATCTAGGGTGGTAGCAGACTGCGTAGGTTTGTTTGTGTGTTTGTTTGTTGCCGGTGGGATTGCCGGACTCGTACCAAGAGCGTAGTTAGTACCTAACATTTCTTGGTAGCAGAACGTAATCTTAGCTATTTGCGCCAACAGCCCCTCTACAAGCTTCTGATGGTACATTCTACATTTACTCTTTATACTACTTTATACATATATCCAAAAAAAAATTAAAACGTTAATTTAAGTATTTATTCAGTAATTAGGCCTTAGCAGGCACTTTTGAGTTTACACGTCAATAAGTTTTGTTTAAGTACATTTACTTTACAAAATCAATTAATTACTTTAAAGAAAAGCTACCGATAGGAGCGTTTCGCAACGACTACTGACAAAAGAAGAAACGCCGAAAGAAATTCATTTAAACAGTATTGGTCGCCTACTCGCCACTACTCGCCAGAAGGTATTTGTGTCAATTAGGTATGTCTGTCAATTAACAAATATTTATATCATAATACTATGTTGACACATTATAACATGTAATACCAGACCAGTGTGAAAGAATTGATAAATTGGCTGACAAAAATTACAACAAAAAAAAAGAATTTGTAAATGGACCGCAAATAAATAACCGCGAGCGTTTCAAGAACGGTACATCCGTTATGAGTCCTTGGCGTCGTTTATCAAACATACAAACATATTATGCAACAGTTCTAAAAGCGTATAACACGTCATAATATAAATAACTTTCTCCGTCTTGTCGTTCTGTCGATATATCAGAAGTACGACGGCCTTAGCCAGTGCGAAGGCCCGGGGCGGCAGACTTTTATGGGGCCATTGGTTTTATGCGTATCTCTTTATTCTTAAACTAGGCCAGAAGTGGCCGTTATTCTCATATGTACTCGTATATCTCCGTTTCTTTTCAAATAATTTATTTCAAATGGGGGCAGCACTGGACCCCGGAAAATTATGTAGCCCCTTAAGTAGAAGATTTATTAAAAGCCCCTTCTTCACAAAGGCCCCGAGCAGCAGCCCAGCTATTTACTCTCTAAAGCCGCCACTGGCTAGCAGAGATGAAACATTTTTAAAATATTAGTAGGTATAAATTTGCAAAATACAAAATAACTATTTTTATTTTTATTTTAATACGTATTTTAGAAAAGCATTTTGTATTTTATTTCAAAAACCTTTTAGGATAAGTACCTATATTTTGTTTTTTCAAAATGCAATAACTTTTCAATAAATTTTTTCAACAACAATAAATGAATGTAATAAAAAATAGATATGTTTTCTCACTATGGCAACATACTGAACTGACAATATCTAATCTAATGTGTGATGAAAAATGTTCGCCACACAGTCGAATCTAGCCCTCAAATCCATATAAACCGAAACATATGGGTCAGGAATCCATTTGTAAACCTCTGAGTCTTTTTGTTGCTGCATAGTTGTTGTGTCCTCGCAACTCGACTTTGTAATGGCTTTTCCTCTCTCCTAGACCTGTTGCAATTTCTTCTCTCTTTCTATCAACTTAGCGCGTTAGTGACATTCCATAGTTGCTTGGAATCGAGGGTCTGCTTTTCAGCTTTTTATATTTTACTTCGCAGAGTCTTCGATATTTTTGTCACCGATCTTCGGCACGCCAGTCAGCAACTCGGATATTCTGGGTACTGTTACTGGCCTCCCTTCTCCAGGAAGTTTTCTGCCTATTCTTCTTAGATCTTCCTCGACGCAGTACTTCCACTGCTTTTTGGGTCCTCCCTTCTTTCCAGGTAACCTAACCATCTAAGCCTTTGTGACTTACATAACTAACTATTCTGAAAACCATAAATCTAGTACACAAAAAATTTTTGCTCCGAATTTATGTTGTTTGATCCTAACCAAACTGCGTACAAGGCAGGTCTAGTGATAAATAATTCTATTTCTACTTTGTATGGGTACCCGCAGATTAAGCCACACTGTCAAACATGTTGCAGAAAGCGTAGCTTTGATGTGCGTCAATATAGAGACGTAATAAGTATAGGTAGATTTTATTATAAGGTTGGTAAAAGGTTGGTACATTTTACTATAAACGTTAGTAGGTTGAAAAAATAAAATCAACCCTTTACCAAAATTGATAGCTGATGTTGTTAAAAATAAGAAAATTTTCATAAACTTTAAAAAATGACTACGCCTTTGTCAATATTTTATTGTTTAAAACTAAATTTTTTTTTTTGCTGGACTGCCAACATTATTTTGAAATCTACTCGTATATCACTAAATTCGTTTTCAGTTTTCAATTTTTTTCATCCCATGAGATTTTCTATTTACTTTTTGGTCCCGCGAGGATCACCAGGTATTTTAATCCTAAAGTATCTTGGGATAAAATAAAAACATCGTTTTTCGAATGGATGAGAGGAAAAACTATTTTATAAATAAACTAGCAAAAAAGTCAGTCTTATTATAAAACTGTGCCATGAAGCTGGACAAGATGAAGGTATCTAGTAGTGCAGCATATAGCAACGTTATTATTCCCTCGGAACTAATACAAAATGTGTCAATAGTCAACACGACCGCCAGCGACATGTGACGTTGTGACGTCTATTCTTGTGTACAATCGCGATCAGATATATAAGTACTACTAGATTATTTATATGATATAAGAACATTTTTTTAAGTTAATTTTATGCTTAAGTATTATATATAAGTATTCTTATATAATCTTTGTGGCACCTCGACCTGCCCCGGCGCAGTCAGGGGAGTTCCCACATAGAAGATAGGAGATGGAGTGGAGAACAGAGAGATTAACAACACAGATTCTTCTTCTTAGTCTTACACTCTTGAAGAGTGGTCATGATCATGGATTCGGTTGTTCGTCCATGGCCGCTGCTTTTGCTATTTTTTTTTACGTAACTCTGTCTGCGGCTTTCTTGGAGCATTCCGTTTCTGGCACTGTGTTACAGCTTTGACGAGATCTAACCACCTCATTGGAGACCGACCACGTGAACGCTTGCCTTCAAATCGACCCTGAATCACCAAACGTTCCATCGAGTTTTCTTTGCGGGTGACATGGCCGAAGAATTTAAGGATTCGTAACTGCACAATCGACGAGAGCCTATTCTTAATTCGCAATTCCTTCAGTATGGAGACGTTGATGCGGTGGGCTGTCCAACCAACTTATTCTAAGTCGTCGCCAACACCACATTTCTAGGGCATCGATTTTCCTCCGCTGATTTAGTCTTACTGTCCACGTTTCAGCTCCATATAGGAAAATTGGAAAGACTAAGCAGTACATTAGACGAACCTTAGTGTTTCTGGTAATTCTGCGATCCTTCCAAATTTTTGTGAACAACACAGATAGGTATATTAAATTTATTGTACTGATACACTTACAACTTGGTACTCGTATCAAAATTATAATTAGATTTTAAATAAATATTTAGCAGATATTATAATAAGTAGATAGGTAGTCCTGAATCTGTATTCAGGATAAGAGATGGAAATGGAAGCACCCTTTGATTGAAACTTATTAGTTAAAGGGTAGGAATACAGACACGAAAAACTAAAGATACTCGTAGGCTCGTGTAGACAGTATAATAATTAAAAAAAAAGATTTTTTAAATGTCCTTTTTCGATTCCTCCGACTACTACTTAATATAATAACTGTCCAGTTTACGCAATTTAAAAAATAAAATAAGTGTGTAAACACACTTTGCCGAAGTTGCGCGGCTAATTTAATTCTCCGTGAAAAGCGTGACCTAAGTTCAGCATAGTGTGTTGCTAGCGTAATTTCGCCGACGTTCAGTCCGAAGAGCAATAATGTACCTTATGTACGTAAGACCTCCAATATCTTTGGTTCAGTCGCGCATCTTGGGCGTAGTATGTTTTAACATCTTTCAGATCTTTTGGGTTTTGATCGATTTAGAAAATCATCTTCAGGGCGAATGTCACGAACGGCGACCCCAGGATGTCGCTGTCCGCTCAGCAATTCTTTAAATAAGGAGTTATCTTGCGTTAGTTTTAATAAAATAATCTTTGGTTTGTTTTTAAGAAAGCAAAAATACCTATATTGTTAGGTGACACTAAATTAAACTCACATTTCATACCAATGAATGTTTACTTCAGCCTTCACAAAATATAAATACAATATTATTTGTCGATAACATCCGACCTCCGCCAATGCTAGACCCACGGCCGATTCACTTGCCTTTTAAAAAATTAAGATATAGCAAAAAAAAAGAAATTAATTCTTAGTGGCGAGGCCTTGAATGACCTGCCAACTCGCGCACCGCACCTCACCCCCGCGGTCGCCCTGCACTTACCCAAAAAGGTTGGCAGTATCGCACAACAATATCTCCGAACTCTTTGTTTGGTTTTGAAATAGTTTGAATTCTATTTTTTCAACTTGGCGCCATTTTGTGAAAATTATGTCAACTATTGAAAAAATTAAAACAAGTAATTATAATTTTGTTTTCTAAGATAAACAAGCGACAGTTCATCTTATTTTGTGTTGATGTTATGTAGATAGGAATTTTCGCTCGTCATGGAATGGGGAACATTGAAAGAAGTAGGTAGGTATTTGGTAAGTTGATTGAGCTACCTCTATATATTTAAGTAGGTAGGTACTAAAATGGTTTATTCTAGTGTAGGCAAGTGTAGGTAGTAGGTACATATATTTTATAACTAGTATTTTATTGTTTTAGCGCAAACAAATTCAAGCAGTCAACCATGGGAAGAACAAATCGATTCACCCCATTGTAAAAGTTTAAACATTCAAGACCTAACCTATCTTCCATATAAAAGGTACCTACCCTTAGAAAATCCGAAGTTAAGTCTAATTGTAAGTAGGTACATATAATACCTAAGTTATTATTGTAATTGTCATACTATTGTAATCTTCCATGCCATTTTTTGGAAAAAAAGAACCCACGCCATTCGTAAAAGCCGAGTCTTCTGACTCACTTCATTCCAAAAGTGCACATATAAGTTTACTTTGTCACAAACTATTTAGGGATATCTTTGTTTGTTTACCTCTCGCTCAAACTCAGCTTTTACGACTCGAACGGGTGAGGCAGCAACATCCAACGTAAGTTTATATTATTTGATAGGTACAGAATTAAAGTAAGTAGTACTTAGGTATGTAAGTACATATTTAAAGTAAAATGTCTTACTTAAAGCTAAAACTAGGAGGCCAAATTGACCGTAAGACCATTGGCATTAGTTTGTACTTTGTTTGAAATAACTGCTGCGGCTATGCTAGCCCATGTGCGAAAGCTCTAAACTTGTGTCTGACATTTTGAATTCCTGATAAGTAAAGACTTAATTTTTTGCTGACCACGTAAAAATTGTATATATCCTAGCATAGGGCCGCGTGACCCGAACGGTCTTTTAGTTTTATGGTGGAGATAGGAATCAAAATAGTGGTGGGTTGCTAGTCGCGCGTATTAAAATGATTAGTTTTTTCACCCATTCTCTCGATCGGACTTTTTACGATCTGCGCGTGAAAAGAAGTAATGGAATATACCAGTCCAATATTTTCTTTTCTCCCTGACTAACATGTAAAAATGTCGTATACCTCTACCTGTGTCTCTACATAAACAAGTAAATAAAGATATTTTCTTTTGTTTCAGATTAGAAAAATCACACAAACCAAATTTGCTCCTCCCTGCCTGACAGGACTACTTTAGATTTTATATAAAAATTAATAAGTATTATATCGATGCACCCTACCTTTTATATTTCACGCACGACGTAATATTATACATTAATAAAAATATTTCCTTTTTTATTTCGTTGTTTTCTTTGTAATAAATATGAGGTTTTAATAAACATTAAAAGGTACCTGCTATTTAAAAAAAAACAAAATAGTTTCTTTGCTTCAAATGTCACGGGACAGAAAAAAAGTCAAATGTCAAATTCAATTAAGGCCCCGCCTATATACTCTATCCACAAAAAAATATGTATGGCAGTCGGTCGATAGTCGGTCGTCTGATACTAGTATAGTATCTGCTCCGTAGTCTGTGGCTAGACACCAACTACCATCGCTCGCGTTCGGTTCGGCCGTCCTCGGGTCCTCTCGTATTTTTTTTGATGACGTCTCATATTTTCAAGTATTACCATGATACAACATTTGTTCAAGAAAACATAAAATACTTTAACTTACTATCCTGGCTCAGCGACCCAAAGTGAGTCTTGGCCTCCAGCACAAGAGCACGCCAGCGCTCCCGGTCCCGCGCTAGCTCTCGCCAGAGAGCACACCAGGGCCGGCCGATCGGTCGCAGGCCGGTGGGCCGTCCCAGGTATCGCTGGAGCGACGTGGTGATGGCGGACCTACGCGAGCTGCAAGTTGGTAAAATACTTTAAAGTTATATCAAAATATTCGTAATTGATATATTTATTTTTACTATATTTGATACAAAAATATGACAACGCTAACAATATGAATCAGTAAAAAGCACTTCTCGTAAGCTGTCTATCCTGAAAACGTATGAATAAACTATGAAAACAAGGTAATTTAAGGCAACCAAACGATCGGCCATTAAAAACTATGAATAATTCAAACTAACCTTTATCAGACGGCGACAGCACGGTTTTCCAAGTAATTGAATGTCCTTCTCCATTTATTTTGAGCTATCATTAGATCCCCTCTGTTTCAAGAGTGACATAGGTCATACCTTAAAGTCTAGATTTTGAGCCTACTGTTACTATCTGTAGTACTTAAATCAAATTAAATAGGAAATAGGGATGATGACTGGGTCAGAAAAGTATTATTCTAATTAGTCCGTTAGGTAGATTATCCAAAAATAATGTACCCATATTTTTCAGTTTATCAAAAAAGTAAAAATCCACAAAGATACAGAGTATCAAAGTTCCAGAGTGGGGGCTTTTGACGTCACCGATGTGTATAAATCGTACGAAAGCGTGACGTCATGCGAAATTTAAATGCGATGTATCATCGTTATTTATTGTTTCTCAGAGAAAAGAAAAAATACGTGTACAATATTTTTTCGTAACCTAACTGATGGGCCAAAAATATTTTTTCAGTCATCATGCGCCGTGGCGTGTTGGTAACCACGCTAGTCCACAACCCGGACGTTCTAGGTTCGATCCCCAGCCAGGGCAAGTTGGAAAATTGTCTTGGGTCTTGAGTGTATATCTATACAGGTTCTAACGAAATATACTGAAACTATTTTAAGGGCGAATTCAGTCCAATACTGAACAACTTTCCCCAAAAAACATATCGAAATATTTGTGGCCAAAAGTGGCCGTTTTCCGCAAAAATGCTAAGAAAAGCTTTACGTTCAGTAGTTCATAAAATAGTTTGAAGGGTTATCTATAGCCGTATGAGACAAAATTTTAAATGATATCCCCGTTTCCTTTTAAATAACTTATATCAAATGGGAGCAGCACTAGACCCCAAAAAATTAATGTATCCCCTTAATTAGCTTTATTTGTATATTTTTTTCTGTCAAAAATATATTCCATTTGTATTTTTTTTTCAATAGTAAAATTAAATACAAGCTATATTTTCAAACATCTACAAATAAATTTTATACTTAGGGTTGCTACGCACATAAGCGGGCCGACACATTGTCGGTTCGGCAATAATTTTCAAATAAAGCCGGCAATTATAGCGGCTTTTTCCCCGAACATTCATATACATACGAGTAATATTCGATTTTACCGCTTGGCAGTACCGATCAAACCCGGCTTGCTTATGTGTATAGCAACCCTAACTAAATAATACTTGGAATGTACGTAAGTACATAGATCTCGTTGCTTGGAATCGATTTACCGCCGCAAAATACGTAGAAGTTACTTTATCATTTATATATTTACTTTTTTTTCAAACTCTGCCAATCAAGTTTCATTTATTGGTAAAAACGAATCGTAGCAAAACAAACTTTGTGCGTCCGGAAGTTCAAACAAATAGGCACTGACGAGAATATTAAAACTCAAACAATTAAGAAGTTTCAGACTTGTGAATACTTTATATCGACTTGGGATCTTTTGAATTGGCTTTCAATGATGACTTTTTCTACTTTCGCTACTTTCTTTCCGAAATATTCCAACTTTTGTACATTTCCATCGTTTTCTTTGAGCTGCGTTATAAATTATTTACAAGAATTATGTTTTCATTTTAAGAAACGTACTTACCTTTCTCAATAACCTGTATAATAAAGGTGTGATTGTTGCACGAACAAAAAGTCCTGTATATTCGAAAAGTTAAATAAACACTGGTTGACTATAGTAACACCTTTTGTACCGTTATGGCCAATAGATTCTAAAAAAAGGCATGTATTTATATTTAAATCGATATCTGTATATCTCGAACAAAATATTTTAAAGTTTAAACAAAAATACTGAATTGCACACTACTTATGCATACTAAATAAATCAAATTTAGTATACTGTTTAATAGTATTTGCAGAACTGTTTTACTGAACGAATAAGGGTAATATTTAAACGCAAATCAAAATTACTGATACAGCAAAATACTCAACTGAAAATATTACTAAACAAACTGCAATTTATGTTTGTGGCGTAGTAAAATGGCCGGCCGCTGATGCGAGCACGCTCGCTTCGCTCGCTCGGCTCGTGCGTGTGTTGGTCGCAGTTCTAACATAACCTAATCTATAGGTTTGCCCTAACCTAGTAAATTTGATGTGCAGTCAGTATTTATTATGAGATTGTTGATTTATTTGATGTAAAAAAGTATATACAATACAATACAATACAAAAATCTTTATTGCACCAATATATAATATAATTGGTTATAATATATAATATAATAAACTATACGTAAACTACATATTATATCATAATATCTGTATTCTATCTGAAAGTTCACGAAGATAATGATCACGCACTGCACTCTTGAACGCTACACGAGTACGAGCCTTCCGGACATTAATTGGTAGGGCGTTCCAAAGCTTTACCGCTTGAACAGTAAACGAACGCTCAAAGAACCCACTCCGGTGATTTGGTATAGCGAGACGGAGATTGCTAGAAGAGCGAAGATTTTTTACATGAGTATTACCAAGAAAAGTGAATTTTGATTTGAGATACCATGGAGTTTTAGGGTCAAATAGAATGGAAAAGAGGGTTGTAAGAATATGCAGCCGGCGACGCTGACGAACGGGCAACCACTTTAGTTGAGTACGGTAAGCCGACACATGGTCGTACTTACGGTGATTATTTATTTGATGTGCAAATAATAATATCCCTAAAAGAAATACCCAATTAAATAAACTGCACAGTATTTTCTTGGTGTTTGTACCGTAGCAGTGGGATGACATGCTACAAATAATTTAAATCCTTTTCGACAGAAAAGAGGGGTGTTATAAGTTTGACGCTTATGTCTTTCGGTCTGTCTGTCTGTCGTCTGTGGCATCGTAGCGCTGAATGGATGGACCAATTTCGATGCGGTTTTTTTACGTGAAAGCAAGTTCCCTTGCAGCGGTTCTTAGCTATGTTTGCTGAAAATCGGTTCAGCCGTTTAAAAGTTATTGGAATTTAACGCTTGAAAGTCAGGGGTTTCTCTAGCAAATATATAGACGGCGGTGCGGATATCAAGTATCGGTAGTTCCGTTACTCATCACTAGATGGCATTCTTGACAGTCAGGGATTTTTTGGGAACTAATTTTTTGAGCTGTTATTTAAATATTCGAGATGTTATTATGATTAGTTGGAAAACATATTAAGCAGTTATTTAATTTAATGGCGGTTGATTAATTATTGCGACAGTAAAGTATGAACAGTAATAAAAAATCAATTAGTCGGTTATTTTATCATATTACTAGTTCATTCATTCATTTTACTAGGTTAGGGAAAACCTATAGAATCGTTGCGCCGCAACGAATTATCTGTTTATCCCTATGGTTGACTGGGAGAGAACGCTTTTAGCGGTAAGTCCGCCAATTGTAAGACAATTTCATTGTTAAACAATAAAGTTTAAAAATAAAAAATAAATAAATAGAAACGCTCGTTCAATTTTTTTTACCGCCCATTTAATTATTTTTCTGCTCAATTATATATTTACAGATCCAGTTCATTATTTTTTATTACTCATTTTTGTTTACTTTACTGCTTAGTTTTAACTGCTGAACTAGTTATTAAATTTGCTATTTATAATTTTTAACTTACCAAAACTGCTATTTACAACTGCCTCTTTAAATCAGTGCCGTTTTTTTTTAATTTGCCTAGCTAATAAACTTGTTATTCAGTACAGTTAAAATAATCTTTTTTATTATCAAATTTAAAGAGGAAAGTTCTGTGATCTAGTGACACGTTCCACTACGCTCGTGAAAATTCTTCTCATGTATTTAACGACGATGTAAAAAGCTTTATTTAGTTAGTCGTTAAACGAACAGACAAACGTAAAAACGCATTAGATATTAAGTGATGAAACTGATTATGAAGTTGCAACTAAATTTGTAAACATTTCTTACAACGTGTATGAACTAACGCAAAACCTCTTAGATGGTACTTCAGCCCATGAAACTGAACAACTTTTGTTCTACAACTTTCACGTAACCCAAACAAAAAAATTTGAATTTTCATACAAACTGATCAGCTGATCGAGTCAATTTGTATAAAAATCCGATATTTTTGGGTTTCGTGAAAGTTGTAGAACAAAAGTTGTTTAGTTTCATGGGCTAAGGTACCATCTGAGAGGTTTTGCGTTAGTTCATTAACACGTTTTTATTGTTATTTATTTATTTAACTTTATTACAAAAAATGTAACAGGCGGACTTAAGGCCTAGGGCCTTTTCTACCAGTCAACCTACAGGTGGTGCTAATAAAAGCAAATTTTGGACGATTATTACATTTAAATTAGCTTTTTGACCATTATGAAACATTTACCTAATTATTTTCTAATTTACCTAATTTACGTTGTATGGCATTACGTTGTAATAAAATTCTAAAATTTACGTCTTGCCATCAGTTTTAACCGACTTAAACAAGGTTATTCATTTGGCTGTACGAGTATGTAGTTTTTTTTATATATTTTCTGAACTCAAATATACTCGTAAAATGATGAGAGATCAGATCACCTTCCAAGAAAGGAATGTGTTACATTCCTTCCCATTCAGCAAATGTAATATTTATATTGAAATTTTTATTCTAAATAATTACTACAGGAAATAAAACATTATACTCGAATATAATGCTTTTAATAGAAGCCAAAACAAAACGTCAGACCGACTCACTGTCTTTGATCTGAAGAAAAAAGATACGAGCGGCATCCTGAAGATACCATTAACATTCGCGTAAACAGCATGGTAAATAAACATATAGTGACCCAAAATAACAGTTATAACAGCTGATTACCGCCAAATGTTTAGTCTGTTCTGGGAAAGTCGTACAAATGGAATTTGCGGTAGTTCGTTCGGCGTATAAATAAGGATCGCCTCATAGGTATTGTACTGCATTACAACAAAGTCAAAGTTCTTTTTTTATCTTTGTATACTTTCTTCATGTGATAATTGCCAGTTTTGTAATTTATTTTATAATAATTGTTGACGTCATTTACTAATAGCAAAAAAAATTTTAGCTTACTTCTTTATTTTTTCAGAAAATTAATGCTGTTGGAGCTGATGCTCTTGGGGTGTGTGTAGGTGGACTGTATCATATGTATATATAGGCGCTTTGATTATTAATAATTATTTATTAATGAAATTTACAAGAAACGAAAATGTCGACACCAGTATGGTCGCCGATGGATAGATGTATATGTTGTTTCCGGTCCGCTCCGCACCGCGTCACCTCTTCCGGTGTTGCCAGTGGCCGCAACAATGCTTAGGGTAAGAAGAATAAGAAAAAACCCCAATAATTTTAGAAGATCTATCTAACGATACCCCTCACATCACGTACCTATAGGGTCGCTATCCTAAAAATGTTTTTTTTTTTAATTTACTACTTTGTCAGCATACCTTATTAATACAAAAGTATATATGCAACTGTCTAGTAATAACAGTCTCTGCGCTAAGCCGCGGATGGACAGACTGACATACCGAAACTTTTATGAGTCTATGGGGACTTCGGAACTCTAAAAACTAGGTGTACCTACCTAGGTACACCTAGGTGATTTGAAGCTAGCAACCTAGCTAGCTTCAAATCCCAATAATAGCTAGCGTAAAATCTCATTTTCTATTCTTATGAAAGGTTATCTCCTTGCCTTGTTTCCACTTAGTTTCTTCATTTTGTCCTGTTATGTTTTCTTTGTGTAAGTTGTATGTATTTAAGTATTAGGTGTATGTATGTTTATTATAATTATTGTATATAAATATGTTTATTGACCACCCCGCACTACCTAATTTCCCATCACTTTTTCTATTTGAGCGAGGTTGCCTAGAAGAAATTGCTTAGCGATAAGGCCGCCTTTTGTGCATTTCCTAGTTTTTAAGATAATTATGTCCTGTATTTTTATTTTGTGCAATAAAGGGTATTGTATTGTGCTTAGGTATGTGGACGTAAGAATATATTGTCATTCCTTTAGACAACAATTGGTTTTACATTTTCTTAATATTGCCTTATGGAATATTGTTTAATTATCAAAGGATAATAAAGTTATCAGAATTCCCGTAGCGTTTCTCTACAAGTGTAAAAGTTGAAATCGCCGGTAAATAGACGTTATTTGAAAAGGCGCGCACCCATTTTCAATTTCCGGACACGACGACACGTATCGTATTTAAAATGCGAGACCTGTCTCCCGTTACGTCCACAATGAAGGACTCTTTTTTCATTTCACTTTTGTTTTAAATACACGTACGTTTCTGTTTTCTTCTTTTCGTGTCTATGGTACCTACTTGATTATCGAGCCACATTCTTTTTTCAAACTCTTTGATAGTTCATATAATCGCACATTTTTAAATTTAACATGATTTTAATGGAACGGGAATCGGAAATATTGACAAATTGTAAGCTATTAGTATAAATAAATTATGTGTAAAAATTAATATAAGCGTCAAGGTTATATAAGTGGAGTAACATTTATGCCTACTTCTACTATTCACATACTCGTGTACACGTCAATGTGTGAGATTCAGTGTTCGTTCAAAGCCATCAAACGCACCTGAAAACGGAGGAAACGTGCGGGGATGCTATATTGCGGGGGACGCTGCGATTTTCTTAATTCCGTGCCAATAATAAACGCAGCCGGCCCTCGTTGAAAAGCGCGTGTTGTTCTAAGAACTTCGCTTTCATATCTGGTACGAGTGATTCATACTCTGAAAAGTGAGGAGGCCTAGATTTTTTACAATAACAGTTTATGAAGTAGATGTTATTATATCCATTCACTGCAAATACAATGCCACTCCTTCGCCACCTCAGGACCTGCCCGATGCTATCACACATTTGTTTCTCGACTCCAGTGTATTTGACATAAGGGACAGATTTAGCGGACAGATTAAAAAGTTTTCAAAACAAGATTACTATCAAGAATCAAAAGCATCACAAAAATAACTCAACTCAAATGGTCTCATAACTGTGTCGTATCTTGATAGAAATATATACTCATATTTCTCTTGGATTCCTTTAAAATCTGCACTCCTCAAAAATGTTATGCAGTCAATGCTATTGATTTTAGGGGTCTGAAACGTGATCTTACTCTGTGGTCTTACTATGGGTTTTATAAGAAGGCTTAAGGTCGCTCAACGGGCTATGGAGAGGGCTATGCTAGGTGTTTCTTTACGTGATCGAATCAGAAATGAGGAGATTCGTAGAAGAACTAAGGTCACAGATATAGCCCAGCGGATTAGCTCACTGAAGTGGCAGTGGGCGGGGCACATAGCGCGAAGAACCGATGGCCGATCGGGCAGAAAGGTTCTAGAATGGCGGCCACGTACCGGCAAGCGCAGCATAGGACACCCATCTTCTAGGTCGTCAGACGACCTGAGCAAGGTTGCAGGAAAACGCTGAATGCAGGCCGCTTCCGATCGGTCGTTTTGGAAATCCTTGGGGGGGGGCCTATGTCCAGCAGTGGACTTCCTGTGGCTGATATGATGATGATGATTTTAGGGGCGCTGATTATTCTGTCAAGTCTGCACTCCTCAAATTGGTTGATTACTCATTGTATGACAAAGGGCAGTTTTTTATGAAATAATTATGATGATTAGGTCTCAGTGGTGCCGATTATAACCAATAATTAGCACCACTGCGACCTAAGGGATCAAAAAGACGAGTCCCCCTGTCACTCCTGTCCCGAACTATCGCATGACAGTCGCCTACAGGTGATGACAGTCGCCTACAGGTGTCACGGTTATATTGTCGCTCGTCTAAAGAGCCCTAACTGTTGAGACTATTCCACATTCTTGTGCGCAGTGAATAATCAAATTTGGATAAACAAATAGATGTTTTTTTTGAACATGAATTGTTTCAATTACCGCTATCTCCTCCAACTTGTGCCAACAAAAGGTCGTTGCTTCGACCCATTAACTATTCTATAGCTTTCTTGCGCTGAATGTCTTCGATCTTATCAGGTGGGTCGAGAGAACGTGCGTGGATTACTGTATTGATTTATCCAATGTACTTTTTTCCACACTTAGTAGTTCTATTAGTGAAAAACTCTGCTGAAAAACTCCCACCGGGTAGAGACCTCCCCTGGTCAGTCTGGAAGTCTCTCAATAGACTCCGGGCTGGTGTTGGGAGGTGTCGGGAAAACCGAGTTAGGTGGCGTCACGCTGATAAAAACCTTTGCGACTGCGGTGCCATTCAGTCGATGGACCACCTTTTGTCATGTCCGAGCTGCCCTACGTCATGTACCATAGAGGACCTTAATAAAGCTAACGACAGAGGGATCGCCGTGGCCACATACTGGTCACAGGTGATTTGAAATTGAAGGTACAGTGTAACCATTTCGACTCGATAAGAAGAAGAAGTTCTATTAGTAATTTTTGCTTATGAATCATCACGTCACATGTTTCGGCTGCTTTTTCTCTTGACCAAGGGAAAGAGTGACTGGGTGGCATGTTATCCTGTCAATATTTCTGATTTCTGTGTTTAATAGAAAGACAATTTATAAGCGTGGCGTAATAAAAAGAATAAAATGTTGTACACAAAGTGGAGATGATTTTGTTTTTCATAGTGTCAATATCGTTTGATTGGTCTTTTAAAACATTTCAGAGTTATGGATATCATCTTTCGATTGATCTATTTGCGATAAACTTTTAATGTTATTTTTTTTGACAAGCGAAACATTTTGCTTTGAAATACAGTATTCTTCTTATTAAAGAGCTAAGCTCTTGTCTGTGGAGCAACCAAATGCCTTCCATCTTCCATCTTCTATGTCCAAAGCCAACTCCTTTACATCTTTGTAGGGCATGAAATACATTACATGAAATTGTCGCTTTTTTTTTTAAATGTATAAAAAGGTACTTAAAATTAACTACATTATGTATTAATAAATAATACAAGCTGACTTTTTAAACACGTTCCAAATTTTTGGAGCAAGTTCAGTCCATGATACTGAACTACGTTCTATAAAAAAAAATATTAAAGATAGATAAACATTTTTCGTCCTCCCATAAAAATCAGCGCTCAGACAAACGGATTTTTTAAGGGAGGACGAAAATTTTTTATCGATTTTTAATTACTTTTTTTGTAGAATGTAGTTCAGTGTAACGGATTGAACTTGCTCCAAAAATTTGGACAGTGTTTAAAAGTCACCCGGTATAAAAAAGTTAGGTATACATATTTTATGTATTGTGAAAAATTTTGGATACAAATGCGATGCAGTTATTTCCATAAATATTCTTTGGGAGACAAACCACTGACGTAAATACATGCGCCACTGAAGCCGTCTTTATGGGTTGGCAGGCTGGAGTTTCGACGCAACATTTTTTAGAAAACATAATTTTGGTTCTCGAGGAAAATAGCTTTTTGTATTATCTAATATTTTGACGACCTCCGTGGTTTAATTGTTAACACGCTAGACCGCTAATCCGGAGATTCTGGGTTCGATCCCCAGCCAGGGCAAGTTGGAAAATGGCCTTTTTCAAATTGTCCTAAGTCTTGGGTATTATCTATATATGTATTTATCATAAAATATAGTATCGTTAAGTTAGTATCCCATAACACAAGTTTAAAACTTACTTTGGGGCTCTTTAATGTATTAGAAGAAAATTATGAAAACGCTGTAGCAACCCTGCGACAATATTTATGAGGCAGTCAGTAGGCGTGACGATTATTCTTTAGATTTCCACAATCCCGACTTTATTACGTTGTCTCGCCGTTGCATTTATATTTCACGGCTATTCTTATATAAACTTTTTAGAAATCACTGACTCATAATCTGGGTTTATTTTTTTTAGATATATAGTAAAAATATTTATTTATGAATAACACTACACATATTCTTCGCTCTTCTAGCAATCTTCTTCTTCGAATTTCACATTTCCGGAGCGGGTTCTACAATGATTCATTTGTCGTACAAGCGGTGCGGCTTTGGAATGCCCTCCCAGTTAATATCCGGAAAGCTAAAGCTCGTTACGCGTTTAAAAAGGCAGTGCGTGCACACTATCTCCGAAAACTGTCAGAGATCATATACTTGTATTTTATGTATGCGGTTTATTAAGGTATAATTTATATATTTTTGTGTAGGTACGCATATATAAAATGCGATATACTCGTATATGTAGATCTATACTTACACTGTAAAACATATATATATTTTTTGTTTGTACTTACCTCAAAAGATTGCTTTCTCAGCATCATCTGTTGGTTGACTGGTAGAAAAGGCCCCTGGCCTTAAGTCCGCCATTTACATGTATTATAATAAAGTTAAACAAATAAATAAACAAATATACACACACAAACTGAAGAAAATACATTATACACATAGACAAAAAGATTTTTGGTGATGCGATTTGCGGTGTTTTGCTTTTCTATGTTAGCCGGTTCCATGGCATTTTCCCGTCGGTTTGGAAGGATAAGGGGTGCAAGGGTTCAATCAAACCCCTAAGTAAGTGTTCCTGTGTGAGTTAGAACGTGTTCATTATGTTGCGAGAATTTTATTCGGGTTGAATAAAGATGTAGGTAGTTATAAGCGTACAGGCGGCTTCCAGTCGGTCATTTTGGAATTCCTTTAGAGGCCTATGTCTAGCAGCGGACTTACGCATGATGACTGAAAAAATATTTTTGCCCCATCGGTTACATTATTAAAAAATATTGTACACGTATTTTTTCTTTTCTCTGAGAAACAATAAATAACGAAGATACAGTGCATTTAAATTTCGCATGACGTCACGCTTTCGTACGATTTTTACACATCGGTGACGTCACAAGCCCCCACTCTCGAACTTTGATACTCTGTACCTTTGTGAATTTTTACTATTTCGATAAACTGAAAAATATGGGTACATTATTTTTGGATAATCTAACTAACGGACTAATTAGAATAATACTTTTCTGACCCAGTCATCATCCCTATACAAAAATCTTTATTGCACCAAATAACATTGACAATTACAAAATTTAGATAACAGAATATAATATAAGGTACAAAAGGCGACCTTACCGCTATTTATTATTGGCTTATTGTGATTGAAATGATGATGATGATGGTAATGAAGTGCCTATGTATTTTTTAGTCCATTGTTGAACTGACGCGATCAAAATGTCCTTACTAAGAGACAAGATACTTTCCATTTGAAAACGTATGGTACACAAATTAGAAGTCACAGTTGAAGGCAAGTGCAAATGAAGTCATGACTTAGACACAGAAATATGTTTCCGATGCAATCCAGTATTCCTACAATTCAAATGAGATCTTTAGAATAGCGTGCAACAAAAGCGGCTTGGTTCGGTACACCCATTGTAGTGAATCGACGCGAAGACGCAACTAAATGAACTACATATTTAGCTACTGGAAATTGATAAAACCTTCATACTTAGAAGTTTTTTCTATAACTTTCTTACTGGCTGGCATAAACTATAAATTAAGAATGATATATTTGAATTATATCTTTATAGGTATAAGTTGCCATGGTGCAAACATTGTGCGGAAATTGTAAAAACGTATTGGGATAGAAATTAGTAGGTATATGCACAATTTTCAGTGAATATACATTGTCGCGTTATTCTTTTTAGATAATTTAATATACCTAACAGAAATGCCACATAATTGGCGGGAACAGAGTTATTGGCGGTATAGATTCCGCGATGTCTCAAAAGTGGTGACGGTTTTGAAACGACATTATGCATATTGAATATTCAATTTGCCTGCAAAACTCTACTGAAAGCTGATTTTTAATAATTTTATTTATTTAAACACTTTATTTTTCCAAAATAAAATAAAAGTATGCTTTAAACAAAAGGCGGACTTAATCCTAAGAGCATTTTCTCCCAGTCAACCATAGGGATAAGCAGAAAAAAAAGAATTTTCCGGAAATAACGCATTCTTGACGTTATTTGCTGCTTGTTTCTTGATGTGGAATGTAGTCGGTTTCGGGGGTTGAAAAATCGATCTAGCTAAGTTTATTTTTCCAGCACCTCTTTCTTTGTGTTTTCTTACTATAATATTCTTTCAAATTAACAGGAAGTGCTAATTTGTTTTTCTTTATTCTCTCCCAATGAGTCCTACGCTCCAAAGTTTACCTTATTAATATGCAACATGTACACCAAGGTAAGTTTGTGCACTCCTTTAGAATAACAATTGAGCTGATGTTTCATTTGGAAAACCTAGCTGTGTTTGTGTAATACCCTTAAATACGAGTTTTCACCTGCAAATGTAGGTTATCAAGTAAAAAAATAAAAAAATATGTACCTATGAGTTTTATACACTTTTTATAATACGACTAGCTGTGCCCGCGACTTCGTTCGCGTGGTATTTGTATTTGGCGTAAAGCCTTCCTCTATAAATGGACTACCCAACAAAAAAAGAATTTTTCAAATCTGACCATTAGTTCCTAAGATTAGCGCGTTTAAACAAACAAACAAACAAACTCTTCCGCTTTATAATATTAGTATAGATAAATAAATTGATATGATATGTATGAATGATGTCGTGTGGTTGCCGGCAGAGTAGAATAGGACCACTTCGTATCTTCCCGTGGATGTCGTAGAAGGCAACTTAGGAAACACAAGCTAAATAAAGGTATAAACATCAATGAGACCTCTCCAATCCGTCTGGCCAGCGTGGAGAGTGTAGGCCAAATCCTCTGAGTGCTCTGGATAATATATGGCTCTGGAAGTACAGAAGGTCGTACTCCTGCAGTGGAGACTAAAAAAGACCTGATGATGATGATATGAATGAAAAAACTGTTCGATATCAGTCCATGGACTGAATATCATGTCATGAAAGTAGTTCAGTATATACTACTACTACTAGTATACTGAACTACTTTTCATAAAAACCAATATCGAAAAGCGAAAAAAACATTTCGGCTTCCTATTCATAATTATATATTATCATATTACAAAGTAGTAAGTTAGTAATTTAATTTTTTTTTTGTTTTTCTGTAATGGATTTTCTGGAAAGTAGTTCAGTATCATGGACTGAACTTGCACCAAAAAGGTTATGCGTTAGATACCAGTAACCCTGTATACAAAACTGTATAAATAAAAATATATAACTACATACACATTATTACATCTTCATCTCTAACGGGGTAAACAGAGCCTGGGGCTGTAAGACCCTTTTCTGTAATGTTTTTGTGACAAGCAAGCCTCATGCGATGTTTACTTTGGACCTTCAAATGGACGTCTTACAAATTAGTTCCGTGAAGAATCCTCGCCTTTTCAAAGAAGACCCTTTAAAGACATCCCGAAAGATTTTATGACGAGCGATAGAAAAATCTCTTTGATCTAAACACAAATATTGTAGCTTTTTCTAAAGATTTTTTTTAAAATGAAAAGTTTTTTAACAAAGATTTGAAATTACACAAAATTAACATAAATTAGTAAATTTTTTCTATGTGTTAGCCTTATTATCGAGTATGTTGATAGCTAACACTAGTAGCGGATTTTTCAAGCTGCAAAAAGACATCTGACGTAGTTTAATGACTGTCATTTAGGGACAACCACAGGGGACAACAGTAATGTTTTCACACCAGTGAAGAGAGAAATATTGCAGGTTCATAGTCAAAAGTGTCCACTGTTTTGAAACGTTAACGACAAAATGCGTATGATGCTACTAAATAGAAAAGTCACGTAAACAGAAGTCAATGTTACTACTATTTAATGTGATGTTATTTAAATTTGTCGTAATAAGCAGCAAACAATAGATACTTTTACTTTTGACGTTTGGCGAAGTCCCATTCTTACAACAGTAAATGCCGTTATGAGAGAAAGAGTCACAAGATGGATTATAAGCTGTGGTTATAAGTCAGCTTAGCTCTATAACAAGGTACATTCAAATGAGGCGTTTTCCAGTAAAAAAAGTAGAGATTAAAAACATTCTCAATAGATGGCGTTAAACGTTCTCAATAAGATTGATTCCAAAAACAAACACCATGAAAATTTTAAATGTATTTGACATTGACAGACCGATTTAAGTTATTGCTGCGCCATCTTTCCTAATTTACAGTACAAATTTTATTTTTTTAAAGATAACGACTCATTCCGAACTCTTTGGGAAAAACCTAAAAAGGTTATTGACAATACCAAAACTCTTTTCATGAAAAGAAGAATGAAAGTAAACACTGAAATAGATTTTAAATATTTTCGCCTTTGTTATTAGAAGGGACGGCCGAACGAACCGACGGATAACAGCTTGGTATTATTATATTTACCTATGTAAATCAGGAACGATTTTCCGTACCACCACTTCGGCATATTATTGTTAGAAAATGTTACAGAAGGAATATTATGTAGGTCAAAGGGGTTTCTTAATCGCATTATATATTTAAAAATATACGTATGACCACAGATCTGAGAACATAGTAATGTATAGTTTTTTTGACACCATCAGAAAGTAGAGATTTCATCGAACAGAACGCCTATCAACTTTTTTCAAAAAGCAGATATTATGACGTGAGAATTTTTGATTGAAAATCAGGGTGCTTTTTTGATATTAAGTTAAAATAAGGTAAAAAATAATTATTTTAAATAAAAAATACAGTGTATTTGGGACACAAAAAGGTAAGTTTACACCAAATTACGAGGAAAAAAAGGAGAATGTAAAAGATAAAAATAAATACCAAAAATTTGGTTTTTTGAATTTTTTACATAAATTTTAAGGTTACCTATGTAAAAAAAGTGTATATAAGTTGTAGATATTTTTATTACCTACAACTTTGCCATTTAACTTTTTTTATAGGACGCATAGTTTTGCTGGAAATCGAGATGAACCGAACCCGACCTCAGATCGCCCGTAATTTATTTTTCCTCTCATTTTTGTAATATTCCCTTCCTTTTCGAATGGGTTTCATCCTACTATATATTTTTTTTCTCTTTTTATCATTTTTAAAAGCTTCTGCACTGGTCTATAATGTGATGCGTTAGATTAGAACTCGTAGGGATGACACGCGATGATGGTAAGCTTCCAGATGGATTTAACTCTCGACCCCTAGGAGCGGGGGAGGGCACTCGTGTTGGATGCATTGACACGGTTGCCCCTTCTCACCTCGGGGCGACAGTTTCAAGGAAGCTGTAGCCGCAGCCGCAGAAGCAAAAGACGGTAAGCAGCGCAAATATTCATCTTTGTCTCATGAATATATTATTTTTCCGCTTGGCGTCGAAACTTTTGGTCCATGGGGACCACGAAAATTACTCCTTGGCTCGTCGACGCCGCTGGTGACAAGAAGGCTGGCTCATATCTCGCGTAGAGAATAGCAGTTGCAGATTTTAGTTAAGTTTTAGTTAAATCTTTTTTATAGAAAGTTGTTTTATATCATGTTTGTTAATTATAATTGTTTATTAATGAATAAATATTAGACACTTTCCAAAACCAGTTTACGATACCTCATTATCTGTTCAATTTGAATGAAAGTAGGTTCAGTTTACAATTTAATAAGTAAGTATATTTTAGCAAAATGCTCCACAGGAAAGGAAAAGTTGTTAATTATGACGGGCCGAATTTACCCTGGGGCTGTGTCTCCATTTAGCGAACAGTGAGCGGCTGAGTGTTTGCCTCCAGTTCTCCTCTCTGTACAGGGTCACGGTAATGTTTAGATAAATACTGTGACAGAGTGGATTTGAATTCTTTGGCATCCTTTTAAATATCCACTGTACCCATGATACAAAGTGATTTAAGACGAATAAAACGACAATCAAAAGTCGTAATTTTCACATAACCTCTAAACATGCGTTAGATTTTTTGATAGACACCATTTCTGTAATTATAAATAAATAAACGCGCAAGTGCGAGTCGAACTCGTACATGAAGGGTTCCGTACCTCCGTACAATGTTTTAAAACGCTGAAGAAACACGTTTTTTGTATGACGACCCCCTTAAATTTTTAACTTTATCTTATTTTTAGTATTTGTTGTTAAAGCGGCCATAATAATACATAATTTGTGAAAATTTCAAGTTTCTAGTTAATTCCATCAAAGAGATCTAGTTAAAAAGGCTGAGTAACACGTTTTTTGTATGACAACCCCCTTTAATTTTTAACTTTTTTTTATTTTTAGTATTTGTTGTTATAGCGGTAGCCGCTATAACAACAAATACTGAAAGAAATACAGAGATGAATACCCAACATGTCAATGGCCATCGAAAGATGCCAAATATTGTGCTAAGTGGAATAGTTTTTACAATCAACTGAATGGAGTATTTTTAACTTAAGGTGAAGATATAGGCAAATGACCTTGAAGTGGCGCCCTCATTTGAAATAAATTGTTAACTCGTAAATATGGAGATAATTTCCATATTACTCTTCGTCATGCACTAGATAGCCCTTTAAATTATTTTATAAACCACCGTTGAAAGTATTTACATTAGTCCGTCTAGCTTTAAAACTTGCCTCCGCCAAAAGTGGCCACGGCAAGTTTTAAAGCTAGACGGATCACCAATAATAGTTTTAACGGCAGTTCATAAAATAATTTAAAGGGCTATCTAGTGCATGACGTAGAGAAATATGGAAATTATCACCATATTTACGAGTTAACAATTTATTTCACACTTCAAGGCCATTTGCCTATATCTTCGCCTTAAGTGCCTATTCAAAAAAACGATAGGTACACGTCTTGCTAGGAATTATAACACTATTTGTAGTTTCTACGGTAAACTAATTTACACGATAAATTACACCTAAATAGTCCAATAACTATTAAACTGTAAAGCAAAATGCCTCATTTTTGCACGTACAACAATGATCACTTAAAACTTAATTTTAAAACATCAGTTCAATTAGCCGCACTTTATGTGTTCAATACTAGAACGTACTCTAGTATTGTACTCCTGAATTTTTCTAATGAGAAATAATATGCCACGTTAAGGAGAACTTACTGCTTAATTAGGCTGATGGCACACTAAACATCGCATAGTAAATCACTTAGTTTCACACTTTAATTTTCAAGAAAAATGGGGACACGGTTACTTATTTTGTTTATAACAACGCACAATATTTCACGTTTCATAAATTTACATTATAAGGCTTGCATCATATGAGACATATTACCGTAATTAGGTGTATATAATTTGGAACAAGATCACTGTATTATTTTTGTTTTCCTTTTTACCCGATTGCCAAAGAATGGTTATGCTTTTCGCGCGTATGTTTGTAAATTTCTTTATTATCTCGTATTTTCAAAACGGCTAGATAAATGGCGACAGTAAATGTATCGCTAGATTCGTCTCAAAAACCCAAGTGTCCTTAGATAGGTGTATTAAAAAAAAACTGAATGGCGGATTTTTGGTGCTAAATTGTAAGTTGTTAAAATATATTTTTTTAACCAAACCTATGGAATAAAAAAATTAAAAGTAGATTACAAAGATATATTTATTTTATTTAACTTTATTACAAACGTAATAGGCGGACTTAAAGCCATAGGCTTTATCTACCAGTCAACCCACTGGTGATGCCGAGAAAAAGAAAATTTTAGAAGGAGGTGCAAGTTATGTAGATATTACCTTATGAGGATAGCAGTAACAATATAATATATATATATAAATATACATATATATATATATATATATATATATATACACATATGAATAAACCTACATTCAAAATATACATGGTTATAATATATAATATAATAAACTATACGTAAACTACATATTATATCATAATATCTATATTCTATCTGAAAGTTCACGAAGATAATGAGCACGCACTGCACTCTTGAACGCTACACGAGTACGATATATGTCAGTTATATGTTTAATTTTTTATTATTTAGGTACTTGTTTGTTTCTTTAATTATGGTATTTTGACAACTGCCGAAAACGAGCCGCTACCGCTGATGCCTAGACTCCCAAATATCTAGACTATGGTCTAGACATAGTCTTTTTTGTTTGTTTTATGTTTCAGCTTCATTGGTACCTACCAATAAGTATAATTAAAATTAAATTCCAAAGTAAGTATATTTAAACAAAAAAAAACACTGTAGTTTAAGAAAGTAATGTCTATAATTCTGTTAGCAGACAAAGTAGTAAGGTAGAGAAGGCTGTGATTGACAGGGTGCTATGTATGGCTTGAAACAATGTACTCGTAGTTTCACAAAAATATTTTGTTTATACAAATTGTTTCTTGTATCAAATAATAGCTACGTTATCTGTTTATTTTCATGCGAAATTAAATAAAATCAAAACATGTGGGTTCCAAAGATAAACATCAATAAAGTTAAAGTGTGGCTTCTATGATTCACAAGAAATTTTACACTTGTGGTAACACTTTTCGTAACATTCGTGACGTAGTCTTAGGTTATTGCGGGAAGAGAATACCTTGTTTTATTATGTCATGCTTCCTATAATGCAATAATACCCGTGGTTCTGTAAAGATAAAGCTTGTTGTGACAAATCTCTACCACCAGGTGAAGTATCACAGTTGCTGCCAGATCTCGATTTTCATATTTAAATGTGAACCTGAATAAACAATGAAACCTGTATTAATTATTTGTTTTGACTTGCGATGAATAAATTATTTAAATTGTTAATAAACTGAGATGAAATGTAAATAAACAGGGATACGGTTGTAGATTAGAAATAAATTATGCTGTTATAAAGGTGAAACAGATTTATATAAATTCATGAAAACCGCGATAGTCATATTTAATCTGTGCTCTGAGTCTGAAGCTCCATTTTTGAATACCTACCAAAATTGTCACACAACCATATATATGTCACGATGCATGTATGAAATTTATAAACTATCGCGCGAGATTATAAAATGTCGACAAATTGTGAACTGTATTGTACTGCTCATAATATAACGTATTAATTTATTTTAGTTAATAAACTATCGTAAATTATATTCTATTACATCTTTTTTTGTGAAACTTAAAAGCAACTGTGGCCTGGAAGTAATGGTATTGGTGTAAACGCAAGATCTAAGAAATTATTGCCTTTTAAGTCTTGCATTCAAGATTTTTAACTATGTATTCGTGTAAACAGATGCTTACAATTCTTGAAAAGCAATTATTGCGTTTCAAAGTCAGTCTAATTTTTTATTTAATGATGGATATATATTATACGTATCACTTATCACATTCAATTATTGAACTGGAATGTGCAAGAAAATGTTATTGTCTAAATGGGCCTTTACACAATCGATTCAAGAATGATACGTGTTGTTTAGACAATACCAGTAATTTATTACTTCAATAAAATTGTATGAAAGAGGCAAGAAACTTGCACCGTCTAAATGGGCCTTAAAGTGGAGGTTTGTAACTGGAGGTAGAGGTAAAAATATTATAATGAGAATGCGATAAAGTTTACGGGCCAGTTAGGTTATTTTACATGTCCCATTAATATTAATAACAGCTGTAATTTGACTTTTTTGTAGTACTTTTTCGTTTGCATAGCTAGGTATCGCAATTAACATGTAAATACTAAAACAATTGCTTTTTTTTGCTCTTCCTACCAAGGAAGCTTGAAGCAACTTAATAATACATTATAATATAAATAAAGAGTAAGTACTTATTTTTACTGTCTACTTTTAACATAATTCTTTTAGCTATTATTGATCTTATTTATCTAAAAGTTATTTTTTTGTACGTATACGAGTACTATCCGCCCACTCTTTATTCTAGTTTATGTCAGTTTCCGAAAATAGTAACAGGCCCTCGGGAATACAGCCTGGATGTGCGACCACCAAATTGCCGTCAAATATTCTCTCATATATCTCCCCACTTCGCCATATTTTCCCTCTTCCCTATATTCCCCAATTTTAGCTCCCGCGAATTTTAGTCTCGAGGGAAAATGATTTAATTTTTCTCACAATAAATTGAATGGATATTTGTAATTCTCAAGACGATCGTAATATTTTTTTGTTTTTTTAACCCCTGACTAAAAAGAGGTATTAATATAAATAAGTTTGGTTGGTACACACACCAACATTTTTTCCTTCTATTTATTTTGTAAGAATTGCTGAGAGATTTGTAAGAATTGATTTTATTGAGAAAAAGAAAAAACCCTTAATTAAATAACATTTAATTGAAATTTAACTAAAAACTAAACTATAAAATAAACCAAAGTTATTGTAAGTACGTGAAACTTTTTGGTCTAGCCTTATATGAGCATTTGATAAGTCACGGCTCTTGCTCTTTCTTGGTCTTCCGAAACCTCTTCTATCTTTTATCTTTTCTTCTAGTATTTATTTTTCAATAAAGAGACATGTCATTATTAAAAGTACAGTAGAAACAATAACAAAACAGTTTACTACATGTGATTAGATTAAGAGACATAATGTTAATATACACGAACATACTGATATATCTATTTGTACGTCGATATTTGCGACACAGTTTCATAAACTAGTGCAGGTATTATCATACATATTGTTTTCATTGTCCATTTTCAATTATCTCTCTCCTATTTTTAATTTTATCCAGAAGTATTCTGTTCTCTCCTTCAAGTTCCAATACTTCTACATTGGTTTCATTTCCGTTCAAAAGAACTTTTTTATTCGCTGCCAGCACTATGTCACAAATGCATGTAGTATTTGTATTATTGTTACCAAAACCACATACAGGCTATTCAACTAGTTGCTGTTGAATAGTTGGCAACTGCACAACTAAAACTTAATTCTAGTACCTGAGTGCCACTCCGAACTTCAAAATAATAAATTGTATGTAGACCAAGCCGCAAACAATGAGAACACAGTGTTATTGGAATTAAATGTAACGACTTATTTATTGCAAATAGTTTTTGTTTAATCTGTTGTAGAAGTTGAGGGTGAGTTTTATGCTAAACACTTTATAAAAGGTGAGGTTTACACCTACTTAAATGTATCAGAATGCTTTTAGCATTAAGTCCGCTAATACGGTATTTGTAAAATTTTGAAAAATCGTTTAAAGTAAGTTATTCTTTATTACATAATAAGCACAATATACCTACTTATAATTTCGGGATATCTATTGTATTATCAATAGAAATCAATGTTGAAGTTTAAATTTCTACAACTGCGCCAAAAACACTAATTTCTGTCAAAATTTGTCAGTTGACGTCACACACGTCAACCAACCAGGTGATGTTGAGAATGGCACCGCGTCTCGCGTCCCGGCACTGGAAGTGCAAAACTTGAATAGATTTATAGTGATGTATAAACATACACACTATTAAGTATGTACTAAAATCAACAATACCTACACAATATATTACATACCCTACCCAAAACTATCTGACAGTTTTTAAAGAAAATGTGCCTTTACCTGTATCTTTTTTTTTCACATTACAAATTAATAAAATAAAATAAAAATTACAAATAAAAAAGAGACTCCAACGCCTCGCCGCGAGGCAGGGTACCCAATTTGACAGTCTAAAAATACCTTTTATGGAGGTGGCGACTTCTCCTGAATGAATCTGAAGGAGGAATCAAAGTGGAATGAGTCAAGATGAAAATTATGGAATGTGTCACAAATTTGAAAATGATATTTGGGGCGTAGTTTCGAAAAGGGAACAGGATGAGAGTATGAAGAAATAAGGTGGATAGGAGAATGCAGCAGGAAGGTGAAAGGTAGCATCATAGTAACATTACATACCTAATGTTTGAGAACAAATTATCATGCTCACGAAGCTGCAACGTCACATTGTTATGTTATACTTTAAATCGCTCTGAAATTGGTCATAGCTTTTGACTTGGACCTGTTTCTATGTGGTTTAAACTTCACTGTCAGTGTGCAATAGTAGTTAGTTCAATTAGTTGCCACTCGAAGTTATGTGTTTCAAATTGCGGTTCCGCTTTTTGGGGTTGAATGCTTCATATGATGATATCAAGTTGAATAAGTACTATATGATGACTGAAAAAAATATTATTGGGCCCATCAGTTTCATTATTAAATTTTTTGACCAAGAAAAAATTACGATAAATTTTTATGACGTCACTGCTTCGTACTATTTTTTCAGGGCAGTGAGGTTATCTTTATACCCTATTGTTTTTGGGAAATTTAACTACGTGTAAATAAAACAATAGGACTCAGTCATCAACCCTTTGGTAATCGTACACGTAAATCACAAAACCGCTATTATAAACTACTTTGATTCCTTTTTAGGGTTCCGTACCCGAAGGGTGCAAACGGGATCCTATTACTGAGACTCCGCTGTCTGTCCGTCTGTCCGTCTGTCCGTCTGTCCGTCTGTCCGTCTGTCCGTCTGTCCGTCTGTCCGTCTGTCCGTCTGTCCGTCTGTCCGTCTGTCCGTCTGTCCGTCTGTCCGTCTGTCCGTCTGTCCGTCTGTCCGTCTGTCCGTCTGTCCGTCTGTCCGTCTGTCCGTCTGTCCGTCTGTCCGTCTGTCCGTCTGTCCGTCTGTCCGTCTGTCCGTCTGTCCGTCTGTCCGTCTGTCCGTCTGTCCGTCTGTCCGTCTGTCCGTCTGTCCGTCTGTCCGTCTGTCCGTCTGTCCGTCTGTCCGTCTGTCCGTCTGTCCGTCTGTCCGTCTGTCCGTCTGTCCGTCTGTCCGTCTGTCCGTCTGTCCGTCTGTCCGTCTGTCCGCCTGTCCGTCTGTCCGCCTGTCCGTCTGTCCGTCTGTCCGTCTGTCCGTCTGTCCGTCTGTCCGTCTGTCCGTCTGTCCGTCTGTCCGTCTGTCCGTCTGTCCGTCTGTCCGTCTGTCCGTCTGTCCGTCTGTCCGTCTGTCCGTCTGTCCGTCTGTCCGTCTGTCCGTCTGTCCGTCTGTCCGTCTGTCCGTCTGTCCGTCTGTCCGTCTGTCCGTCTGTCCGTCTGTCCGTCTGTCCGTCTGTCCGTCTGTCCGTCTGTCCGTCTGTCCGTCTGTCCGTCTGTCCGTCTGTCCGTCTGTCCGTCTGTCCGTCTGTCCGTCTGTCCGTCTGTCCGTCTGTCCGTCTGTCCGTCTGTCCGTCTGTCCGTCTGTCCGTCTGTCCGTCTGTCCGTCTGTCCGTCTGTCCGTCTGTCCGTCTGTCCGTCTGTCCGTCTGTCCGTCTGTCCGTCTGTCCGTCTGTCCGTCTGTCCGTCTGTCCGTCTGTCCGTCTGTCCGTCTGTCCGTCTGTCCGTCTGTCCGTCTGTCCGTCTGTCCGTCTGTCCGTCTGTCCGTCTGTCCGTCTGTCCGTCTGTCCGTCTGTCCGTCTGTCCGTCTGTCCGTCTGTCCGTCTGTCCGTCTGTCCGTCTGTCCGTCTGTCCGTCTGTCCGTCTGTCCGTCTGTCCGTCTGTCCGTCTGTCCGTCTGTCCGTCTGTCCGTCTGTCCGTCTGTCCGTCTGTCCGTTTGTCACAGGGCTCTATCTCTTGAACCGTAATAGCTAGACACTTGAAATTTTCACAAATTATTATAATTATGACCGCTATAACAACAAATACTAAAAATAAGAAAAAGTTAAACATTAAAGGGGGTCGTCATACAAGAAACATGTTTCTTCAGCGTTTTAAAACATTGCACGGTGGTACGGAACCTTTCATGTACGAGTCCGACTCGCACGAATTCTTCGAATGTTTGATCCCCACCGCTTGAGTTGTTTTCTATTGATACTGGAGTTGCGACATTTATATCGATAGAAAACAATGCAAGAAGAATTTGTGTGCGGATTTGATATACAACGTGGAAGGGACATACCCGTTATAAATCTAACTACGGTCTATACTAGATCATTATAGTATAATGAAATTAAAATAACAGACGAAAATAAAAATAAAAAAATTGTCATTTGTTGCAATGTGCGCGGCCGCCCGGGCGACTTGTATGGGAACGTCGAAATTTTTTTTTGGTTTCTTGACTGTTATTTTAATCTCATTATACTTTAGTGATCTATTATAGCCCGTTGGTTCGATTCATTACGGGTACGTCCCTTCTACGTTGTATTTCGTGCACCATTTCAATTCTATCGAGTTCAAACTACCTCCGGTATGTTTACTCTTACTGTCTTCTGTGGCTCCGGGTACACATTGTTTTACACTTGGCTGCCTCCGTGGTCCAGTGGCCAAGGCGTCTGCCTTGTGATCCGGAGGACGTGGCTTCAAATCCTACTGAGAAGCATACATTGTGAAAAGTTGTTTCCAGTCTGGTGAGATATTGCAAGCATGAATCACCTGATTATCCGAAAACAAAGATGATTCCGTGCCTCAGACGGCACGTAAAGCTGTGGATCCCAAACGCCATCTAGCGTTTGTAAACCTATCCTAGGCGGAGGTCAGACGGCAGTCGCTCTGTGTAAAAACCAGTAAACTCGTCAAATCACCTAGGTTATGTAGCAGACCCCGGCTCTAAAGTGTTACCGCTAGGATACAACCGGGAATACGCTCGGATGATGAGTATATTTTACACAGATAAGTACAGATGCATTATCACGTCTTTAAACCCAAAGAAGACTATTAACTAGACCAGCATGCATGGCAGAATAGTAGATTTTGAATACCGAAAACTGAATGTAAAATTTTCAATGATTCTCTTTTGTATCGATTGTACTGTACCAAACTAATAATCTCTTTCGTCTAGATAAATATTTTTCAACTTACCTCTGCGCTTTACCACTTTTGCGTCCGTTGAATGCCCTTTACTTGGAATAAAGTCGAAAATAGTATAAACGCCATAGCCAGCCACCATAGCCGAAAACGGCCAGGGATAATACCTCGTTCACGAATTCTTTTCTTTCACCCTAAACCTCACAAGGAATCTTATGAATCTTTAATCCATATTTCACCAACCCTTCTGCCCTGTTGCTCTATAGATGGAGGACGATATATTTTATACGTTGTTTCTTCAGTTCATACGGTGTGAAAGATGCTGAAATCTAAATGAAAATCAATGTCTTTTAGAATACGCTACCTGTGTACCCAAAGAGCAAGGTGCGCGCGCCTCAAATTCAATAGCGGATTTACCAGAAGCCTGAGTGGGCTGGAGCCTAGAGCGACAGATTTTAGGGGGCGGCAAATTTGAGGCAAATTGGTCCCCCTCTCCCGCAGTCAACTTGCAGTTTAAGAGTTTTCGAGTGAACGCAGTGGCAGCGAAATAGGCCCACCGCTAGCTGTTTAAATGCCAGCGTGCAATACCGAATAAGCCGCCCCACGTGCAACTCTACGCTACGTGAAGCGGATGAGCAGGATCTCGCATAAGAGTCTTTAATTTTGCCGCAATTAACCAGCGGCTAGAACCCCCCCCCCCCCCTAGATCCGGGGCTGCTGAGGCGGCAAAATTGGGTAGATGACTGTGTCAAAAACAAATTATTTGATACTGTTAAGAAAATAAAACGTCATTTAGAAAACAGTTTCTGATTTGACTCTTTGTCATCTATACTCAATACTCAATAATACTCAATAATTTATTGCTTCCTTAAATGACAAATGAATACATCAGTCATCTAGCGGATTGCCTACTGGAGGAACATTTGTGAATCCGACACTGCACCTGTGACTGCACCTATTTAGATGCCATATGAAAGTTTGAATTTGGAATGAGTGTTTATTGCAGACCTATGCAAGATGAGACCTAAATATGTTTTTAATTTAAAAACATTCGATTTACTCGAGAATATTCAAAGTTTTCCTAAGCCCCAATCCCACATTTTCCATTCCATTTCACAATATACAGGGACTAAAAAAATATACTGAAACTATTTTAAGGGTGCACTCAGTCCATGATACTAAACAACTTTCCCCAAGGAACATCTATCGAAATGTGAAAAATATTTTTGTGCTTTCCATACAAACTCTGATCAGCTGATCGGTCAACTTGTATCGGAGGCCAAAAATTGTTTTTCATATTTCGATATACGTTCCTTAGGGAAAGTTGTTTAGTATCATGGACTGAATTCACTCTTAAAATAGTTTCAGTATATTTTGTTAGACCCTGAATATACCGTGGTTCAGTCTATGATACAGAACAACTTTCTCCAAGGAACTGTATCAACATATGAAAAATTTTTTTTGGCCTCCCATACAAATTGACCGATCAGCTGATGAAAGTTTCTATGGAAAGTATTTTTTTTTCATATTTCAGTATAGTTTTTTACCCGTTTTATACCCGAGTTTAAATTGTATGTAAACTCGGGTATTTGGGCAAATTAAAATTTATGTGGGTTACATGTTTTAAGTACAAATATTTGGTAGGTAGTTCAAAAAAAAATAGTAGAAAAAAGACAGGGTCTGAGATTATAAATATTTTTCGCAATGGATCGTATATATGTGTATGTAGGTACGCTCTTCTATCATGCATACTGTCAAGGTTTATGAAATAAGGTTCTATTCTGGGAAAGGATTTAAAGTAGGTAGTAGTAAATACCAAAGCACAGAAGACAGTAAGAGTATACAGAATGGAATCTCCTAATCCTGGGACGCTTAATGCGCGTACCTACCTTAGGAGATTCCGTTATATATACACTTACTGTATTCTGTGACCGAAGTTAAAGTCAAAAATCAAAAAACAGGCAGACAAAGCATTTAAAGTAGCTTAAAGCAGACAGAGCCCAGGGCCTCAAGACACAAAGGCCACTTTTAGCGTAATGGTGGGCGTGAAGTGGACAAAGGAATCAAAATTGTAATAGGTTGCTACCCGCATTGCCTATTCACGTAATTCACGCTTTTGCTTATTCTCTTGAACGGCTTTTACGATCTTTGCGGGAAGAGAAGCAGCTGGTACAATCTAAGATTTTTCTTTTCTCCCTGATCAGCAATTCGTAGTTAGTTAAGGGCAGAGCAGCTTTATCTAGGTATATACTTAAAAGTTAATTAACAAACGAAATAAGACGACTGATGAATATTTACGATTAAGAAAATGTTAAATACATTTCTTACACAAATTTCTTATTTTACAGCAAGCTATATTTGATCTTCGTCGCCTTTTATTTTAAATTCCGTAAATTCCATTGATGTTTGAAGAATTTTGTGATGAAACAACATTTTTTTTGGGCTTTACCGTTTGCTGTTTAATTTAGAAACTGCGCATTCTATTTCAATTAGCTAATGGTTTTGCCAACATTTTACGAGTTATTGTAATATTTTTAACACCTTTTTATGTTTCAGTAGGTACATAAAAAAATTGGGTAGATGACTAGGTCAAAGATAAATTATTTGGTACTGTTAAGAGAATAAAACGTCACAAAATAGTGTCACTTGTTATTGATCATATCCATTTTCAACATGATTTTAGACTTACTCGTGCAGAAAAACTAGAGCGCTTTTTGATTTGAAAAATCTATGACGTCACGGTTATGTATTTCATACGAATTCCATAGCAAATGTTTGTTTTGACGTTTAGAAATAAACGGGCAAGTGCGAGTCGGACTCGTACATGAAGGGTTCCGTACCACCGTACAATATTTTAAAACGCTAAAGAAACACGTTTCTTGTATGACGACCCTCTTTAATTTTTTATTTTATTTTTAGTATTTTGTTGTTATTGTGGTCATAGTAATACATAATTAGTGAAAATTTCAAGTATCTAGTTAATGCCATTATAAAGATCAAGTTAAAAACGCCAAAAAAAACACGTTTCATGTACGACGACCCCCTTTAATTTTTTACTATTTTTTATTTTTAGTATTTGTTGTTATAGCGGCCACAGTAATACATAATTGGTGAAAATTTCAAGTGTCTATCTATTACGGTTCAAGAGATACTGTCCTGTGACAGACGGACAGATGGACAGACAGCGGAGTCACAGTAATAGGATCCCGTTTGCACCCTTTGGGTACGGAACCCTAAAAAGTGTCTGATTTGACTTCTTGTCATCTAGCGGGTTATACGTTTAGGTAAACTTTACAAAAATTTTTTACCGGCATTAGGTAATAAAATGCTATAAAGGGGTAACTCACGTAAAAAGTCACTCAATGCGGCTCGGGACGTTTTCGTGTATGTGTCGCGAATTACATTCGCCCTGAGGAAGGCCTCCGGATGACGTCGAAACAAGTCGGCCAGTAGCTGACTTTTAATGGATGTGTGTCACGTTAGTTTTAACCAAAAAATCCTCTACAAAGTTAAAAGTTTAAAAAATAACTTAAGTTATAAACCACATCAAAATCTCCGTTAGTTTTTAAGTTTATCATGTATATATCGACAGACAAATAAGCATACTTGTTTGCGAACTTCGATTTATATTATTATTTTGTTTTATAAAAAGGAATATTGTGAGGATCGTGTAATTGTGTCTCAAGATTTATTTTGGTTGATACATTTCCAGTAGTTTTTTTTTTTATAATAGTGGTGTAGTTATAGCTAATCGTAGGCGTCGTAGCCCATTAATGCTTCAAGCCTATAGTGTGCACCTACTTATACTCATAAACGTTTTCACGCACTTTATGAAAAACTTCATGATGTAATGTCTCAGAGAAACTTTGTTTTGTAATTTATGTATCGCACAATGCAATTATCTCATTTATTCATATTAAAAACATTAAATAATACAGTATATGCAAAAAAAATAATAAAAAATTAAACTAAACTATATATATAATAAAAAAAATATAATAATATAATAAATAAAATAAAAATAATAAAAAATAAACTAATTTAATCTCAAAGGAGTTTATATATCTTCATAAGACAGAAAAAAGTCTTTATATTAAATATTTAAATCTTTATATAAAATCTATTTTATAATAGATGCAATTTTTTTTCTGTTGTTATATTGTCAATGTTAAAATTATGTGTTCTTTCTTACTTTTGGTTGACTGGAAGAGATCCCTTATGGGATAAGTCCACCCTTCCACAAGTTTTTTATTATTATTATTGGATCTGTACTTAATTATATGTGTATTTTGTACAAATATGAAACAAACCAACTTTAGGACACCAATAAAATATGTAGAAAGGGGTATACCTTTTTTACATTCATAATTGATACACCAAAGTGCCTTTTTACCTCATATTTTTCATATACAAAAGAAAAATACACGGTTATCAAAATGGAAGCAATCACAATATCCTACTATTGTTAGTGACGCGGGAAACCTTTACCGGCCGAGTGCCGTGGGGGTGTCTCCCTCCCCACCTGTTGCTTGTTGGCATGGCCCCAAATTTCAGAGGGTGGCCGGCCGGGTGCACACTACTGGCGACAGGGTTTTTTATCCATCCTTACTTATTAGTGGCTCTGTGAGCTCTAAACCTCGCGACTCACCCCCATCAGTTGAAGTTTATCGGATAAAAAAGTTGTTCAGATAAAAAAGTTGCGTCTTATGAAGGGTAAACAAGTTTCATGACATATTTGTAAATTTTTCGAAATGGTTGAAATATGAATATAAGTACTAAAACCCATATCGCCGCCATTTTGAAAAAAATCCAAAAACTGAATCAACAAAACAATTGGGGAGTTTCCTAGGTCAAAAAAAAATATTTGGTACTGTTAAGAGAATAAACGTCATAAAATAATGTCACTTTGCATTGATTACATCCATTCTGAACGTGATTTTAGATTTATTAATGCGGAATAACGGATATTAAGAGCGCTATTTGACTCCAAAAAACTATGACGTCACAGTCCGATATTTCATACAAACCACATAGAAAATATTTGTTTTGACGTTTAGAAAAAAGTGTCTGATTTGACTTGTTGGAAACTAGCGGATTGTATTTCTCGAAATTTCAAGAGAATCGGTTGAGAAATGCGACCTGGAGTGCTATTTTTTATTTAGGGACTCAGCGAAACACATAACGTGTAGTTTTCCAACTCACCACTCGCGTTCCGACGCATTGCATCGTAATTTTGAAACCATCGCGTGAGCGATAAGTAATATTGTGTTACGCAGAAAATATCATAAATTTGTCAATGGTTTTCTAAACATTTCAACAAAATAAAACAAGCAACGTTAAACGGAACTGATACTCCATGGAACGTTTCTTTGACATTTGTACGCTACAAATGTCAAATTACTAGTGGTTCAGACCACTCGTTGCAAATCCTTCGCATACGATCAATTCAAAAATGCGCCCGTTTGGAAACCCTCGCGCAAATCATTCGTAATGTGAGTCCCTGAATGAAAAATAGCACTCCTGTACTGAACAAACCGACAGACAGACTGACAAGCGTCAAGCCATTAATAAAAATAAAAAAAAGCAATTTTTGGCCAATCTCGAAACTGCGACGCTTCGCTCTCTCGGTCATTAGGTATAAAACAATGTCCCCTGATACGGTGCCTTTGTCTGTTTGTAACTGTGAAACTATATACTTGGCCGATTTTGATGCAGTTTTTATGTTAAAGGTTTTGTTACAACAACACATTATTACGTCTTTATTCCTAATGGGGCAGACAGAGCATTAGGTGGATCTAAGCAGAAAGACCAGGACCGCAAGACCCAAATGCCACTTATAGCATGATGATGGGCGAGAAGCCAAGGTCTTTGGCATCCTTGGGTGACCATTGACATGCATGTTATATTTGGAGAAGAAAAAGCGGAAAAGCGCACCCCGGGCTCCGAAGCAGCACAGCTGAGGATGCAACCGGAAACGCGCTTATACGAAGAAGATACATAGCGAAACATATACTCCTTTTGACTTCGTCGTAGTCGGGTTATAAAAAATAATACTCTTACATGTGTGTATTGGTGTGTCTAAGCTTTATACAGAGGCCACCCAAGCTCCTTAGGAAAATTTATTAGACGTATGGCAACATTAAAAGCGGGTAATGAGTACATACACATCAAGGTGTGTGTATTGTGTACGCAATATACGATGTTGATATAAGCATGTGTGCCGAATGTACATTGACATGTCAAACATAACCAATCTTTTCGTTTCTTTATCTTTTATAACGACGGAATGTCCCGTAAAGACGCGTAGTCAATGTATTTCAATAGGTACCAAAGAGGTCACGGGTTCTAGGCTAATGTCTAATGGCTAATGTATATAATAAACTTCCGAAGAATATAATATGCTGCAGTGATAATAAAAAATATATATATATCTTGTTGAAAAGGCCTATTATTTGGTGAATATTTAGAATAATTTATTTTATTAATGTGTGTATTGTTTTATTTATTTATTGTCTAACATTATGATAAGATAGGTAGTATGTAATACTCATATTTTAAGACTGATTGAATATGTCATAAAATGTAAATTCATTAGGTTAAAAGATTTTTTTTATTTTTTTATGTCTGAATGGCGAATCTCAGCTTGCACTTGTATAGATTTTTAAGATCTTAATTTATACCTGCTGTGACCTGTTATACACAAATAAATGAGTTTGAGTTTGTCTGTTGCAGTTTTTTTTAATGTATCTTGATGTCAAAAAAATCCATACCATCGAGGAATAAATTTCTGTAATAAATAAATAAACAAACTCTAGTGGTAGCGGTAGCTTTTAACATACTTTATAAAAAGAAGATCTATAACATATGCCCATTCAAAGACAGAATACGCAAACGCTACCAAAAACAGAAATAGAATATTATTATAAACATCAACTAGAAACATATAATATAATATAATATACCTTTGCCAAGTTAACTTAGTTTAAATTATATACGCGCCTACACTTCTTATTCGCTTCTTAGTCGCTTCTATGACTCTTCTTCTTCTTCATCCCGGTTGCATCCTCTGCTTCGGAGCCCGGGGTGCGCTTTCCCGCTTTTTCTTCTCCAAATAAACATGTTTGTCTGTTGTGTATTGTGAGAAGAAATAGCCGGAAGAGTTGGAAGATTTGGCTATAGTTTTACGACCGGCCACCTGATTGACGTCAACCCTCTTTGGGAATGTATTTGGTTGAAAAATTTTACAACCGGCCGCTGCCCGACGTTAACCCTCCTTGGGAATGCAATTTTAGCACGAGAGGTTTGTGCTTAATCTTTTAGTCGCCTCTTACGACATCCACTGAAAGAAATGGTGTGGTCCTATTCTAACCCGAAACCGCATGGGGCAGTCGCTTCTATGACTATTTGTGGATATAATTATGTTACTATCCAACTAAAGTCTTTTTTATTCGTATATATCTTTTTTCGTAATCGTCGTGGAAACGGCGACATAAACCAATTTTCGTCGAAAGCATTTTCAGCTCTGTTTATTTTTAAGTAGGGTTGTCAAGCCTACGGGATTGTGTGGGAGATGATGACGTCTCGAGGCTAGGGAATATAATTCGGGAATTAACTGTAGCCCTATTTTTTAATGAGAACTTGCTAAATAAATAGAAGGGCCTATTCATATTTTTATGTTGGTAAAGTATAAACAAATAAATAGATAACGACAAATCAGACTGATTGGCCTTGCCCCAAACTAAGTTTAAACTTGTATTATGGGATACTAACTTAACAATACTATATTTGATAAACAATACATATTTAATATATGTATTTTTATCTTATCATATCATCTCTTGAGTCTTTATCATATTAATTACTATATGTTAATATGTATAAAGTGCAACAAAATATTTGAAATGATATTAAAGGTAGAGTCGGTCCGTAATAATACAAATATTTCTCCAAGGAACCATATATCGTATATCAATTTTTGTTTGCTTGCATAGAATTTCGGATCACTTGTATATATTTAGTTTGGTAGATTCTTTGGGGAAATATCCTAGTAGATGTGCTGCTTTGGAGCTTGGTGTCCGTTTCGTATTTAAAAAAAATCCGGAACCAATAAAACGACTGGCATTTTACATTCGGCTGCTTGAGTGACGTCAATCCTCTATTATTGGTGCATACTTGCATAGTCTTTTAATTGCTTTTTAAGACATCCAATGGAAAAGATGGAGTCTTGTTAGGTTGGCCGTATATTATAAAATATTTTTTTATTATTATTATCCAACACGTCTGAATTCTGGTAGTATACGGGGTCAAGAACAAAACATATGTGCAAAGTGAACCGACAATGCCGGCACAAATAAATGTATAGCAACGCTTAGGCTCAGCGATGATCATAGTCAATACAGTCTTAAGGTGAATATAGAAGCAAATGGCCAAGAAGTGGCGCCCTCATTTGAAATAAATTGTTAACTCGTAAATATGGAGATAATTTCCATATTGCTAATCATCAGGCACTAGATAGCCCTTTAAATTATTTTATGAACCACCGTTAAAAGTATTTACATTAGTCCGTCTAGCTTTAAAACTTGCCTCCGCCAAAAGTGGCCACGGTAAGTTTTAAAGCTAGACGGATCACCAATAATAGTTTCAACGGCAGGTCATAAAATAATTTAAAGGGCTATCTAGTGCCTGACGATTAGCAATATGGAAATTATCACCATATTTACGAGTTAACAATTTATTTCACACTTCAAGGCCATTTGCTTCTAATTCACCTTAAGACAGACTATTGCCTTATTAAAACTATGGAGATGACACTGGAATAAAGACGTCTTTTAGATCGAGTAGTCTAATTCCAACAATGACAAGTCAGACGGACTTTTCGCTGTTAGTCAGTTTTGTCTGTGTGCGAAGGGAGCCTCCCTTCGCCAGCTAGACTGGTTTTCTTAGGGCCATTCTCGATAGAGGGGCTTTGTTTTTACAACCAATATGTATTTTGATTTATTATTAAGTCTCTATTTATTTTCAAATCATATTGCCTATTAAACTCTTTACGCTTAAAACATAGTAGAGCTGTAATGAACCTTTACAGACAAATCTGTTTTGTCTTACTTGTCTAAGTAAGACAAAAACAGTCTTAAGAAATTTTTTTCTTTAAGTGCGCTCGCTTTTTTCTGTTACTAGTTACTTAGTTAGTCTAATAGATAGGGTACTCTTCAATATCGATTGAAATACTACGACGTAGCTGACAGAGTAATGGTCATAGGCAACAAAATGTTTGCCTGCCACCAAAGATTATCTCAGCTTATGCTTGTTTGTTTACTGCCGCGCTAAACGGCGTATCATGAACGTCATAGTGAGCAAACACAATTGATTTCCGACCTTCGCCCATTGTCATTAAGTACACAATCGTACGACAGCAAACACTTCCGTGGTACGCAGCTAGGCAACATAAACACGGTTTTCCTGAAATTCATCCAATGTGGAATATTAGCTTAGATGTAAAGTTTTCTAGATATGGTTCAGTAGTTAATACAAGAATTAACTATTCATTTCCTTGGATGCGCCACATCAATGTTAATGCTTCTTCTAAAGAATATTTCTTACATAGATACTTACATACTATAATATATTATATTATACTTACTTACTGGAGGCATCTCCACGTATCTTCACCGACAAGAGGCAATCTCTTAAGTTAAAGAAGAAGAGATACTTACACGTAATTATACAACAGAGTAATAATATACTCCAACTAACACATACGATTTCTAGTTTCGGCCGGTTTAGCGTCTGCTAATCCAACTAAAATCGAAATCTAATACTAAAACTATTTTTAGAACTAGAGCAGATACAGTTCTTGATACTGAACAATTTTCTCTAAGGAACTTACCTATATCAAAATATGAAAACCTCACTTAGAAAATACTACAGGTAGAGCAAGCGTCGTTGCCATTCCATAAAGAATGAACGAAAACTGCACGCGCAGCTCTGTCGATGTCTCTGTCGCAGATTGTTATATAACTTACAGAATACTTAATTCCTGTTACCACAGAATAAATAATACTAACCCACAGAAGTCTCACTCAGCAAAGAAATTCAAAGAAATATCTACTCAATGTGGCTAGCGATATGGTTTAATTTAGCTCACGTCAGAACTCAGCACCTTTTCGCATAGATAACTAGACATCCATTGCAAGCCAATTTCATTCTTATTACTCTGGACAAACGATTCGTATAACTGTATTTACCACCCGGAGGGGCCGCCTGCGCGCATTCTAATAATGAAGATACGTTTTCGATACCTAAACGGGGAGTGCCACAGGCCTGCTGTTATACTTTAAAACATATTCAAAACAGGCAAATAAAGGTTGTACAGTATTAATTATTTTACACTTATAAATGTGTATCGCTTAAGTGTTTTGAGTCCCTGCCACTTCCAGTATTACACATCGTTGATCCCATACGTATGATTAGTTCTAAAATCATCGTCGAATAATCATATTAATTTCGGCCTTATTCCGTGACGTCAAGGCTCATTTTCGCTTGTTTGCGAGGCAGCAGGTGCGAGTTGACGTCACTAGTTATCAGCTGTTGGGAGCGATGAGGTTTAGTGGGTTATTGATGTACAATGGGCCACCATTTAAGCGTAACACGTTTGTATATTCCATATTATTTTTTTTACACCTACCTACAACACGGCAAACAAACATAGGGAACAATTTTCATGCCTTTATAAATAACCTCATCAGCCTCTCGAAAAGCTATGGCACCACAGCTCTAGCGTACAGAACTAAAGGTCCGCCCAATAAGAGCCGGTTCGTTATAATGTCCACAGTCCAAAAGTCCATATTACTCGTATTAATTTCTAAAATGAAATTAAATTTTGCGTGAATCTTCCCTTCCCATTATGAAACCGCATTAGCGTTTATTCATTCCGCGACGTCCATTTCGTCAGTAGAATTGCTACCCAATTCTTCTTGCTCCCAATTCCTGGGTCAAAAATAAATTATTTGGTACTGTTAAGAGAATAAAACGTCTCAAAATAATGTCACTTGTCATTGATCACATCTATTTTGAACGAGATTTTAGATTTATTATTGCAGAAAAACGGATATTAAGAGCGCTATTTGACTTAAAAAATGTATGACGTCACAATCCGATATTTCATAGAAAATGTTTGTTTTGACGTTTAGAAAAAAGTGTCTGATTTGACTTTTTGGAAACTAGCGGATTGTGTATGTAATATATAATAAAAAAATTATGAGTGTGGGCAGTGAGAAAAGATTAGCAAAAAAACAAAAACATAAGTTTTCTGTCTGTCTGTCTGTATGTAATGTACCTACGCGCTAATTTCCGAAACTAATAAACTGATTTTTTCGCGGTTCATGCAAATCGATTACATTAGCTGAGCTTGAAGTATTTAGGGTTTGTTTCATTGAAATGTCAGTGAAAAAAGATTTCGTCATTTTTTAATTTCACGCGAACGAAGTCGTGGGCACAAAGGACATTTTTGATATACCTACCTAAGGCGTTTTTAGTATCGCAATGTTACGGTTGATATTTGACCCAATGTACGTAGAATATGTAATTACGTATTGAAGGAGTTCCTCCGATAATTAGATAAACAAATCTTTTATGCTAACCCAAGAACGGGTTATTTCTGCCGTCAAGGAAAATTAGATACTTTTCTCCGAATTTTGTTTACTTTCAGAGAAGATAATTTGATATACCTAGTAACTACTATACTATTTTATAGAATAGGCTTATGCCGTGGCGTGCGTAGTGGTGCCGGGGGGGACACTTAACTATCGAACGTTGCCCTCCTCTCTTGGGGCGGCAGAAATCACTTGTTTTCAGTTTGGTTAGGATTTTGCAGGCTTGAATCACCTGATATCCGAAAAGAAAGATGATTCCGTGCTTCGAAAGGCACGAGACGCTGTAGGTCCCGAACGCCATTTAGCGTTTGTTTAAAAACCTATCTTAGGATTGGTTCTGGTCTACCCTTTGGGTTGCGGAGATCAGGCGGCAGTCACTCTGTATAAAAACCAGTAACCTCGTCAAATCACTGAGCACTGAAGCGTTACCGCTGAGGATGCAACCGGGAATACGCTGGATGATGATGATGGAGAAACATAGAGAAATATTAAAAATAAGAAGATAAAATAATAAATTAATATTTAACCTAAAGGTTTCCAAAGTTTCTTACAAAGCTGTGTAGTAGAGGAGCTCAAAGCGAGAAAATTACGCTGTAATAAAAAGATATTTATGAAAACTGAAGCCGTGCTTAGTTATTACGGAGGAAATTCATTTTAAGAAGAAATGTAGTATAGAGAGAATGGAGGGCGGTGAATAACTTGATTCTATTAAACGAGAGCAAATAATGTACATATATAACTTGTTTTTACCCGACTACGGCAAACCGAAAAGGAGGATTATGTATGTGATGTATGTATGTTTGTAATATACAAAATGGAAGAGACATACCCGTAATAAATCGAACCACGGGCTATACTAGATCACTAAAGTATAATGAAATTAAAATAACGGTCAAAAAACCAAAAATAATGTAAATTCGTTATTGACTGTCAGTGCTGTACTTGCTAAGGTTAATATTGTAAATTATTTAAGAGCTGTGGATTTTGTGACAATAAATAAATCAAATCAAATCAAATCGAAAATAAATTCGACATTCCCATACAAATCGCCAGAGCGGCCACACACTTTTGTATGGAAATGCCGAAAATTATTTTTGTTTTTTGGCTGTTATTTTAATTTTATTATACTATAATGGTCTAGTATAGACCTTGGTTTGATTTATTATGGGTATGTCCCTTCCATGTTGTATTGTTTGTTCACCTGTTTTCTCATATCTTAAATGCTATCCATGATACCTTGGTAAACGGCGGCCACGCCACACATTTTGACTAAGGTGTAGGATTTGTAGATTCGTGGTGGGTTGTTGGTGGGTCAACACACTCCCCAGCCAGGGCAAGTTGGGAAATGAAATTATCTATACAGGCTGACTTTTTAACCACCAGCCAAATTTTTGAAGCAAGTTCAGTCCATGAAACTGAACTACTTTCCATAAAAACAATTACGAAAAACTCAAATAAAAATTTGCCTTCCCATACGCAATTGGCGACCTCCGTGGTGTAATGGTCAACACGCTAGTCCGCCAATCCGGAGGTTCTGGGTTCGATCCCCAGCCAGGTCAATTTGGAAAATGGCCTTTTTCAAATTTTCCTGGGTCTTAGGTGTTTATTTATATATGTATTTATTATAAAATATAGTATCGTTGAGTTAGTATCCCATAACACAAGTTTAAAACTTACTTTGGGGCTAGCTCAATCAGTGTGATTTGTCCTTATATATTTATTTATTTATACAAATCAGCCCTCAGCCAAACGGTTTTGTATGGAAGGTCGAAATTTTATAACATCGATTTTTAATAAAAAAAATTATAGAAAGTAGTTCAGTATCATGGACTAAACTTGCTCCAAAAATTTGCCTGGTGGTTAAAAAGTCAACCTGTATATGTATTTTTTATAAGATATAGTACCTACCTATTGTAGAGTTAGTATCCCTTAATATAAGTTTAAATTTACTTTGGGGCTACATCAACTACATCAGTGTGATTTAGCATTATCTATTTATTTATTTATTTACACAAATCGCTATACGCTATGATGAAAGTTGGTGAATGGTGAGTATAGAGCGTTTAGTCTCTTTTGGCATTACCTAAACATGAAAATGTTTTTGGAGGGATATCAATCTTTTTTTTAAGTAACATTGGATATTTTAGCTTGAACAAATTTTCAACCCTTTATATAAAGGGTTAGGGGGTAATTTTTGAAATGTGCAGAAGTAAGTTTTTTTTATTAGTATCCAGTATTCTACTCTTCTTCTTCTTCCTCACCTTATCCCACTTAACGTGGAGTCGGGACAGCATGTGAATCTTTTCCATTAACCTCTATCTTTTGTCAAGTCTCTTGTTACATTATTTTTCTCCATATCGTCCTTTACGCACTCCATCCACTTTATCTCAGGCCTTCCTCTGTTCCTATTTCCTGTAACCTTCAAATTCAGCACCTTTCTGGTAACGTGGCTCTCCTCCCTCCTCATTACATGTCCATATCATCTTAGTCTATTGCTTTTCAACTTTTCCATTATTGGGGCTACCTTTGTAGTGCCTCTTACATACTCGTTTTTAATTCTATCCTTTCTTGTCACTCCACTCATCCATCTTAACATTCTCATCTCCGCTGCTTGCAGTCGTCTTTCATCCGTCACCTTGGTAGCCCAACATTCTGAACGGTATAAAACAACTGGTCTTACTACGCATCAGTATCCAGTATTCTACTCGTAAATACCAATTTTGTTTTCTAGCTAGAAAATTGACGAAAGTTCCATACAAACTTTCATCCCACCATTTTAATGGATGGGGGGCAAATGTACAGATTTGTTAGTTTTTAGGTTGTCTGTGTGCTAATCCTAGCTTTCATGCCAAATTTCAGCTTTCTATGTCTTCAGGAAGTACCCTTACAGTTTTGATGATCGTCAGTCAGTGAGTGAAAAGTATAATATCGAATTATGTGCAGTGTCATACACTACTATAACTAATTTCATAAACTAGAAATCAAGCTAGGGTGGTTGACTGTACATTTACAATCAGTATATACTAGTAGGTATATATTTAGAAAAGCAACCGTTTTTTTCGGAGTTTTGGAGTTCGGCTTATTATACAATACAATACAATACAATACAATACAACAATCTTTATTGCACCAAATGAAAACAATAAAAGATTACAAAGTTTACGGAACTTATAAATAAATAAAATATATGAAGAAAAATGAAAAATAGAAAAATGTTCGTCAATGAGTATATTTTGTTAGACGTAATAATAATGAATGAGGGAGTCTTTATTTGAACGGGGTCTAGAGTATAGGTTGACTGTACATTTTCAATCAGTATAATATACTAGTAGGTATATATTTAGAAAAGCAGATGTTTTGTTTCAGAGATTTGGAGTTCGTCTTATTTAAAAAAAAAGTTTGTCGATGAGTGCGTTAACCCTATTTTGACTCCACCTTTTCGCATAACTTTGTTCTTAATTTGCAAGTTCACAAATCTTATTAAGTGAATTCTAGACTTAAATAAATCTGTCTAGACAACGTGCATATCATAGCAATAAAACGTACACACTTTGCTCAGAATTATTTCTATAAGTACCTATGTATATTTTATCTCCACATAATGGGTTTGTCGAACTTGTATCTAAAAGACTGTTAGAGTGCATCGCCCCTATGAAATGCGAAATCAGAAATATTTATTTTTACTATGAGTACGCCATAATAACACACAAAATTCCGAAAAATAAATCTGGGAAAACCACACTTCGCCCATTTCTTGATTAGGATTTGGAATCTGCCCTGGCCTGCTTGGAAGTCACTCAATAAACTGCGAACCCAAGTAGGTCGTTGTGGAGAGCTATTGTCCAGGTGCTAGCTCACGGACTGTGTGCGAGCGTGGTTCCTCCCCCCATACTATGGTGCACCTGCTTTCCTGCCCTGGGTGCCTACCACCTGCAGCCTGGAAGATTTACTTGCGGCTAATGATAATGTCGTCGAGGTGGCTCTCTACTGGGCAGACAAAATATAAAGAGACAAAAATAATCCATCAAAACGCAAAGAAACCGAAAAAGAAAAGAAAGAAGAGAGAAGCCAAAGATATAATATAATGTCGATAAATGTTCAGGACATTATGCTCAAAGAAATCACTCTCCACTTTACACAATTGGATATAGACCAGTGCCGAAGCCTTTGAAAATGGTAAAAAATGAAAAAAAATAAAAGTAGGATGAAACTCATTGCAAAAGAAAGAGAATATAATTAAAAAAATGGTTGCCTGTAAAGTCGGTTTTACGGGCGAAGATTTTACGTGACAACGGCGGCAGACCGATCATAGTTGAGTGGGAGAGAGACGCAAGGCATTCGGCGGGCCTCTCTCTCGTTCGGTGACTCATCGTAACGTTACCGAGCGTTACACTTTTTCATAAGTGACTCCCAGCCGCAACCTAATTTAAGACGTTGTCACGTCAAAATGAGGGGAAAAATAAATTACGGTCGATGTGAGGTCGGGAGTGGAAATGCCGAATTTTTTTTTGTTATTTGGCTGTTATTTTAATTTCATCATAGTATAATGATCTAGTATAGACCGTGGTTCGATTTATAACGGGAATGTCCCTTCCACTTTGTATATGTTTCTTTGCATTTTCTGAGAACATTTACTATAGTAATGTTTACTTTAGTAATGTAAATTTTTTTTTGACGTGACAACGTCTTAAATTAGGTTGCGGCTGGGAGTCACTTATGAAAAAGTGTAACGCTCGGTAACGTTACGATGAGTCACCGAACGAGAGAGAGGCCCGCCGAATGCCTTGCGTCTCTCTCCCACTCAACTATGATCGGTCTGTACGTTGTCACGTAAAATCTTCGCCCGTAAAACCGACTTTACAGGCAACCATTTTTTTACACTACCAGAAAGTAGAGATTTCAACAAACAGAACGCCTACCAACTTTTTTTGAAAAGTACTGTACTCATTAGTGAACTAGTCTGCAGGTTTCCTTACAATGTTTTTATTTACCGAAAGCAAGTACCTATTGGTCGATAAAAATGACTAAGCCCTGTCTGCTTAGAGCCGCAAGACCCATAATTCTCTGTCGGCCCCGTTAGGGATAACGACGTGATAGTATGTATGTATGTAAACAATGAAAGTTTCTAAAGGCGATACTAAAGACTACAAGAAGGACAAAGGTTCAAACAGGGCCAGCAAGTGGTTTGAAATCTCATTAACCCGCCATCCTCTAATAGTTTGGTTTGAACTCGTGTCTTGGAGGCATTTTAATTACGACCTCTGAAGGCAAGGAACTTACTTGTTGTGTCAGACACACGTGGAAAGTAAACAGTTCTATGTTGCTATGCTAAGTTGTTCTATAATTAATATACATTTTGATGGCCAATATGGCCACACAGTACTGTAAAAATAGTTTTCGTCAATCTCTTCATTCAGGACATAGCAAAAAACCAGTGCTTTACTTACACCCGTGCGTGAGTAAAGGTTTACACTAAGCCTATGACCCCTTTTTGAATTAAACTCACATAGATTATTATGTTTTTTTTTTCTCTTTTATGTATTATAATTTCTGTATTCTGTTTTTTATTTTGTTGTAATAGATTGTGTGTGTTTCAATTCAAATAAAGTTTTATTCAATTCTATTCTATTTCTATTCTATGCGTTAATTTAACAGAAATACAGACACATTATTACGTCTTTACCTGACGGGGTAGACAGAGCCTAGGGCCGTAAGACCCAAAGGCCACGTTTAGCGTGGCCTTTGTCACGTTTATCCGATTACTCGAAGACGCCTGGGGGGACCGATTTAGGAAACTTTTTTTTTGTTTGAAAGGGTATATTATTTATACTTTATTAATTTTATTAAAATCGGTTGCGTGGTTTGTTTTTTAAACGAAAATAACTAGAAAAAATATGTCGTCTAAGTACACAACTGTTTGAATATTTAGCTTTTCTGGTATTGAAGTCGATTATTTTGTTTTGAAAAAATACGTTATACGAGTATACATTAGCTTAGTGGCTCTTGTCGGTGGAGTATGCGCCAAACTTCTCGGTTCTCTGCCTTACTTTTTAGTGCTTGATACGACATAACCCCTGCTTTTCTTTCAGTTGGTCTACATAGCTCTTTCTTGGTCGTCCTGGACCTCTTCTACCTTTTATCTTTCCTTCTAGTATGTTTTTAAATAAGGAGTCATGTATTAAGTGACCAATCATTTTACCTCTCCTATTTTCTATTTCGCCCAGCAGTCTTCTTTTCTCTCCTACTATTTCTAATACATTACTCTTGCTGAAATACCTGCATTAGACTTATTTAATCCTTCTCAAAGAAAAGGAATTGAGACAGTGTCAAATAAAATTATCCCATTCAATGTCTACTATCTACAGACCATTGATTACAAAATCCGTAGATTCACACTGACGAGTAGGCGACCAATACTGTCATAATGACTCTTTCGACGTTTCTTCTTAGCAGTGGTCGTCCTGAAACGATAGTGTCGGTAGACTTTTATAAAATAACAATAAATTAATAATTTAAATATTTATAAACATCACACATTTTATGCATACTAAACTTAGTAACGTGTAAAAGTGCTTGCAGAGGCCTTATGGCTGAAAAAATTATTTGATTGACACGCAGCGCTTTAAAACATCTTATCAATAAGTTACTTACTACGTAAAATAATATGCCAATGACTTTACCTGTATAAAACCCTCAAGAACCTGTAAAAATGTAAGTCAATATTTAACTAGTCCTACGTATCAAGTTCTATTCAAATAATTTTAGCGATTTGTGTGATTTTTTTTGTTTGACTTTAATTATGTAATTGTGGACACTCGTGAGGTATCTCCAGAAAAACAATATCTTTGTAAAAGAAGTAGTAAAAGCTAATTACGAAGCTATAATCAATATTAAGCGTGGCTTTTGGCTTTCCTTCATTATTACCGTAATAACCTGCTCGACTAATCTCTGGAGAGAAAATCGATATAAGAAGTAATTTCTACAGTTACTGGGTCGAGAAAATGTGCTTTGAAAAAAGCTATTGTACTGTATTTTCTTTAAATCGAGTTCCCAACACAGTTATTCGGCAAAGAACGAAACTTCAAGATGTTGGAAAGAGAGCGATGGAACTCAAACGTAGTTGGGTAGGACACCTAGCAACGCGTAGTGATGACAGGTGGAGTTAAATATTAACAAAGTGGTGGCCCATTAATGGTAAGCCCAGCGTAAGACATCCGTAGCAAGATGGGTCGACGACATCAGAAAGACCACGGGTCGAACGTAGATGGGAGTAGTAAATAGCATTCATTGAGAGATGGCTATTCCCAGTAGTGGAAGGTGCGTAAAATCTTTTGTAGGACTTCAGAATAATGTTGGTTCTAGATATAATATATATAGGTACTATAAAGTAGGTGCATATTCGCGCTGAATCAATACTATACCTATACAATATGTTAATTGCGCTCGATGCTAATAGATGCACTTTCCCGTCTCGGCCTTTGCATATATAATGCGAAAATACGTGTAATTTCAATGGAAAATGCGAACCGTTTTTAAAATACCCAATTCTTTGTAATATAATTTGTAGTGACTTTTTAAGAGTAAGAATAGGTAGTCTAAATGAAAATATAAAAAAGCTTTAACAACTATCAGCATTTACCTAACAGTGTTCCAGTTGATGAGTAAAGACAATAGGTATATTTTTATACTAAGATGGGACTTTGAATAATACCGGAAGGCCGCGGCTTTATTGGAGATGTGCGAGGATGTTTGTTTGTTTTATTTTTATAAACAAGTAATCTGGTTCCAGAGAAATTGGAAGGTTCCTATTCACATTTTTTTCACATTAATATTTTTTAAACAAACTTATTTACGAAATGCCTTTGACTTCTAAAATTTGCACTAGTTATTTATTACAGTCCTTTTAAAATTTCATAAAGTATCCACTGCGTCCCACGATCCAATTACGTTCGGGTGTCCGCTCTGAAAAACGACATGGCAAATAAACGGCTTCAAACGTAAACGCCAAGCTTTTAATGGACCGCCCATATTCGAGCAGTTTAGCACAAAGTGTTTATTTTATTGCCCGGGGCACGGTAACGTTAACAGTATTCTGTCTTTCTACAAACGGTAGACAGCCACTGGCTCTCTACTGGGATGACTAAATATAGAGACAAAAAAAAACCATTGACACGCAAAATAAGAAAGAATGATACAAAAACGGTCAAAATTTGAATCATAGCGGACCCCGGGCTTCCTGGCATTGCAGCTGAGGATGCAACTGGGAATACGCGAATACGGGAATAAAGGAGAGGTCGGTGTTCGGTACACACTCGGTCTGTGACTCGGTACACAATAGTAGGGATGCGCCGCAGTGATGAACGAACGTGTGTTTGTGTGTTTGATTTTATAAGCGCGCGATATATTTTGTTTGAAATAAGTACAATTCTACAATTATCTACTTACATTGAAAGTGACACACATCTTACCTACGCTCGCGATAAAAAACTAGTAGTAATTTCCTAGGCTACATATCTACTTACTAATTACTTAATTTACTTAGGACTTAGCTACTTACATGCATATATTATTGAAATAGATGAAATAACATTATGAAATGACTAGCTGTGCCCGCGACTTCGTTCGCGTGGTTGTTGGAATGTTATATAGCCTAAAGCCTTCCTCTATAAATGGACTACCCAACAAAAAAAGAATTTTTCAAATCGGACCATTAGTTCCTGAGATTAGCGCGTTTAAACAAACAAACAAACAAACAAACTCTTCCGCTTTATAATATTAGTATAGATTACAGTAGTTGTAAAAAAAAAAAGAAACTCAAGTAGTTAGATGAAGTACTGTCGGCGGGCAGCATTAGCGCACGCGTGGCTGTAGGTATTTATTTTAAGAATAAACCGGCCAAGTGCGAGTTAAACTCGCGTGGAGAGGGTTCCGTACAATTGATTGAATTCTTATAGGTTTTAGGAACTATATTTTGTATTTTTTTTTAAATTGTAGGCTCAGTAGTTTCGGAGATCAGGGGGGGTGAATGGTCAATTTTCGTCTTCTTTCATGAATAAAATCAAAACTATTCATTTTACAATAATAACAAAAATATATTTGAGATCCGCATAACGAGCCCTTTCATTTGATATGTGACACAGTAAGGTTTGCGAAACTTTTTTTTTTCCTAATTTGTCCCCCGACAATGACCCTTCTTTTAAAAAAATATTTATTTACTTTGCACATATGTGTTTGGATCATAGGATTACAATATTCTACCAAATTTCACCTGATTCGGTTCAGTAGATTCGGAGCAAATTGGCTGTGACAGACGGACGGACAGACAGACGCACGAGTGATCCTATAAGGGTTCCGTTTTTAAATTTTTTGTACGGAACCCTAAAAACGGCCTAATTGCAATACTGTTAGATAACATTACCGAATTAGTATAGGTAACCACAAGTTGGGCAAAAGGGATTTCCATTGGCGACGACGCACTAGCAAGCGAAGCGTAGAACCCCCCACAAGGTGGTCAGACGAACTGACCAAGGTCGCGGGAAGGCACTGGCTGCAGGCTGCTCTAGATCGGTTATTTTGGAAATTGGGAGGCCTTTATCTAGCAGTGAATGTTATGCGACCGAAATGATGATGATGAGGTAACATAAACTTAAGTATTAAAAGTCATACTTTTACACACATAAGTAAATTATTAAACTCCCGACTTCAAAACAAACATACATCCAACTCCCTAGAAACTATGTTCCCTGTATTTTCCCTGTACTTCCACTAAGGTCATCAAAATGTCAATCAAGACGTAGTCATGATGTACTTTTAGAAAGCTAGACTAGTTTACGATGTCTCAGTCTCCTAGCCACATAGTAAATAGTTTTCTTTTTGCTTTCGTGCCAACTATTCGTCGACACAGCCCGTCAGTGAATTGTTTTATAAACAACTTCTGTTTGATGTTGTTTTGACATTGGAAATGTTTTTTCATTCGCTCCAGTGTAGGCTCCGATTTCACGAAATAGTGCGATCCCCTTATATCTCGGAGAGTTATGAAGATATGATATTTTAAAAAGGCTCAATAGACGCATATTAACAAAAGCTGTAAGGTGCAAAAAGAATTATTCGAGAAAGTTAAAAACGAGAAATGTTATGGCCGAAAAAGTAAAAAAAAAATTTTTTTATTATTTATATTTTGAAAACGAAGAATCATATCAAAAATTTGAGAAAAATTTGACAATTTAGTCAGCTACAATTTGAGCCCGAAACAAAGACGATCGGGTTAAGGGTTTGCCCTGTAGCCTAACCTTTTTGAAAAAGTCAAAAAGTCAGAATTCCATAGATTCATTTCCATGTGCTCGATACCTAGTCGTAGTAGTGACACACAAAATCTGAATTTTGCATCAGAATATCCACTGTCTGCAACTTTTTCTGTCGAATATGTTAGTGGCCAACAATGAGATATTTTTTGACAAGCACCTGCCGCCGACCTGGCGTTGACAACGTGCTGTTCGTCTGTATAAGCGCTTAGTATACGTACATATATATGCAGGCACTCTATAACTTTCCAACTTCTGCACTTTGTACAAAAGCAAAAGCGTCAGGTAGACCGTAATTAAAAAACTTGCGTTTCCAACTAATTCTATAAGTAGCTATAAGCTGAAAATTATTAACAGGACTCTCGACTTCATCCAGAGAAGTTTCCTTACAGTAATGTTCTCAACCTTCTACATCGACCATTTTATTATAACATTTACTTCTTACTTACCGCGATACTTGATTTACTGGACTTACCGCGATTGATTTGAGTTTGGACTCGATATTTCGACAACCCTATTACCGCCATGGTCTCTGATAGATCAATAATAGTCATTGTGACCGCGAAGCGACCGCGTTGTTATTAGTACGCACGTCGCTCTCATCTCAGCGTATTCCCAGTTGCATCCTCAGATGGAACGCTGCGAAGCTCGGAGTCTGCTTATTAGTACGCACGTGTTTATCCCTAACAGGATAGACAGGAGCTGGGTCTGTAAGACTCAAAAGCCAAGTTTATCGTGGTTGTGGGCATGATGGAAAATGGGATTCACAATAGTGATGGGTTGCTGGTAACATCACCTATTAACATGATCTAGATTCTCACCTATTTTTTTTTTTTTTTTTTTTATTTATGGCTTGACGCTACTGCGTATTTAGCCAGGAACAAGTTAATAAAACGTGGGAAATTCTTTTTTCCTAACAAGTTACAATCAAAGGTTGGTGTAGGCCTTTGATTGCTTTAAGGGAGCTTCTGGTGACAAATCTATACGAGTCCACTGGTTTTCATAGCCGATTGAGTGGCGGACGACGCCCGAAGACGTCCACACAGTCCGCGAAACAAATATCACTACAACCGTACTATGACTGTCCACTTTAACTATTTCTCATATTGTTCATGAGCATGAGCATTTACGAGTATAACACCAAACAACACCAATTACATATTATAAGGTCCACTAAAATCAATTTGCAAAATAATTTAAAGAAACCCCAACCAAACATCTTGACTTCCCGCCAAAAACCTTCTCACCGATTTCTTGATCAGAGAGTGAAATAAATAAATAGATGCGTATTTACAAAATATACCTAATGTGGACGTCACATTAGTGACTTCACGACCCTGGTCAGCTTCAGGTACATTTAGAAGATAACATAATATATGATGTGACTCGTTCGCTTAAATATACTGGGATATAATATGTCTGGGAGAAAAGAAAAAACCTAGAATGCAGCAGCTGCTTCTCTTCCCACGCAGATAGTAAGAGCCGATCGAAAGCGAGAATCTGACGCAAAAGTGGCCTTGAGATTTTGTGGGCTATGGCAGGCCAAGGAACATGCCCGTGGACTAAGATTGGGAACCACTGCTGTGAAGAAAACTTTTGTTCCCAAGTCGTTGACAAACTCATATTGGCAGCGGATCCCATTTAGAGAATCATCGAGCCTTATCCACCTTTATAAGAAAACTTTTCGTATCTGATACAATGAGTTGTTTTATTGTAACTATTTTTATACTTGAGCGAACGTAGGCGTCTAACTAAATGCCTAAAATAGATTATTTTTATGAAGTTATTTAATATTACTCATTATAATCCGAGCATTTTCCAGGTTGCATCCTCAGCGGTAACGGTTCAAAGCCCAGGGTCCGCTACCTAACCTAGGTGATTTGACGAGGTTACTGGTCTTTACACAGAGCGACTGCCGTCTGACCTCCGCAACCCAAAGGGTAGACCAGAACCAATCCTAAGATAGGTTTAAACAATCTCTACATGGCATTCGGGACCCACAGGTTTACGTCCCTTCTGAAGCACATAATCATCTTTCTTTTCGGATAATAGGGTGTTTCAAGCCTGCAGTATCCAAACCAGACTGAAAACAACTTTTCACAAAGTATGCTTCCCAGTGGGATTTAAACTCACTACCTCCGGATCACAAGGCAAACGCCTTGACGACAGGACCACGGAGGCAGTCTTACTGAAGTACTGAAGTTATTTAATATTACTAAATATCAAAAAATCATAAGTAAGAACATAAAAAAAATATAGATACATTAAGGGGTAGACTGAGCATAGGGCTATAAGACCGAAAGGCCACCATAATGATGGGCGTAAAAAGTTGACAACATTATGAGAGCACTATCGCGGGATCATTTTAAATTACTTGTAGTTCGACACTTTTATGAGCAAGCTATGCATATATATTTGAAAATATTTATGTAAGTATATATTTGAAGATATTAAGTATATTATATCTATAACTTATTAATGTTATTTAATTTTATATGGGCGTATTTATATTAGGCGTAGTTTATGTATCTTAGATAGTTAGAAGATATATTTATTTTTTCTCATTCCTGTTTTGTATACGCTTGCACCCCATTTATCGCCTTCTCATAAACGTCCCAAAGGTATTCTCTGGTAGACAGCGCTTAGCGTTAAGATTATACTTATTGTACATTAATTTTATAGTGCAATAAATTAAATAAATAAAATAAAATAAAGTGATGCTCCCAGATGGGTAGCTTGCCGCATCGCCTATCAGCTTTACCTTACCACATACACCAGATACACCACAGAGGTCGTCATCAATCGTCGTTAGATTTTAACAGAGATAGTTATTGGTTCTAGGCTCTTTTGATTTTAAAAGCTTTCGTTGACATTTTGTATCATGTCACAGAATACAGTAAGAGTAAACAGAACGGAATCTCCTAAGGTACGCGCAATATGCGTCCCCGTTCCCCGCACCCGCACCTCTTCCCCGGATCTTGACGGCCAACGTGAGCCATCGAGGCGAAAACGGGGGAGAGGTGCGGGGACGGGGAACGGGGACGCATATTGCGCGTACCTTAGGAGATTCCGGCCTGTGATCATGTAAAAAGATTTTATACAAAAAGCTTTTAAAAGAAAGAAAATCGGACTAATGGTTGCATACCTTTAGTCCGATTTTCTTTAAAGTTTACTTCCAAATCTCTCTTGACATTAAACCCAAGTCAAATAAACAGGCTCTAACGATTTGCTCCATTCTCTTGGAAACAAACCCATTTGAGGTTTCCGCTCGCAGATTACTTAACCACAAAGAAACAAACAGTTTAATTGAAATGGAAAGAAAATCTGAAATAAGTATCGTAAATGGCAGCTAGGGAATTGAAGTCGGTTTATGGACGGATCTGAAATAATTTTCATAGGTCGACGTTGAAACTCAATTTTAAGCTTTCTTAAGGTATTACAAGGCAATTTTGTTTCATTTCCTAATAATTTTACAAATTCATAATACTTTTGACTAGCGTCTGACTACGGCAATAGAAACGTCAAGGAGATTAAGGCATTATGAAAAATCACTAATACTAATGGTTCTGTGAGATCAGTAAACTCCGCGATCTTTTATATATAAATATTATCCCTGGCCGTGTTCGGCTATGGTGACTGACTAATTTTGTTCGTGTGCCTTGAGATGACTGATGTACCCTATCTTATCGATCTTTTATAACTATGCAATAACCAACACAGCCCCCATTTCAGTAAAATCCGTCCATATACAACGCTAAAGCAAATTTCCCTTTTTTTTCCCTCCTCCACTCCTCCTTTTGTAATTTTTTTTGCAACATCTTGTGTAGAATGAAGGCCTTAGTGTGCCTTTCAATTTGATTGAAATTCGTCAATAAATAACACTACAGCAAAGTTCCTCTATTTCTCCCTCAATCAAAAACTGCGATCACCTAATAAAACATCAAGGAAATTTCATGAAAATCGGTTGAAAAATGCAACCTGCAGGCGAGAACAGACACATACGACGGAAGCATTTTTGAACAATCTTGAAACTGTTGCAGTTGTCCATGGACAGTGGTAATCACTTACCATCAGGTGACCCGCTTGTTCCTTTGCCGCCCTATAACATAAAAAAAAACTGAGACGCTTCGCTCGCTCAGTGAATATTATTATAATAGCCACACATAATAAGCTATTAATTCCAAAATACAGATATACCACCTTTATCCCTCACGAGGTGAGCAGAGCTGTTAGAACCAAATTTCACGCCGCTAAACTCAGCTTTTGGATCTTTTGGTCCGACAGGAAAATTAAACTCAATTTCTATTGTTTCAGAAAGCCAACAATGCCAGTGAGTGACAGTGCTAGTGCCAAAGTGTAGTGCCAACATGGGGTGTACCCCGAGCATTCTCCTTGACCACAAGAACCGGCGGCGTGACAGCACCGGCTCGCAGGAGGCGGCCTTAGCCAAGGTAGCGCCCACGCCGGTCTGCAACAAGGCCGTGCAGGCCGCCAGGGCTCCTAGAGCATCTCTGGAGTCCGACGGCTTCAGTATACAGCTGTCCAGCAAAAAGGACAGCTATGTGTCGCAAATGGGGAACAATTTTGCGACGCAGCTGCACATAAAGAGGATATCTGGTGAGTCTCACATTTCTTTCTTCTGACTATGGAGTATGGAATCTCCCAAGTGAGGATTTAGCTATATTCACCACCCTGGAAAGAGATAGCCTTTTAGCAAGTTAAGCTACCCTGGATATGGTCCGTTTTTGAATGGGTGGACTATTATGTGTTATAAAAAGTTCTCGAGTTTCTGCGTGCTTCGTAAGGCGCTTTACGACGTTGGTCCCAGTTGTCATTATGGCCGTCAAGCTATATCAAAAACCATTAGGCAGCTTGAAAAATCTTTAACCCCAAAGGCGCTAAGCAAAGTAGCTCGCACAAGTTGGTTCACGGGAATCATAAATATTTATAGTTTGCTACACCATCGTTTACTTAGGATTCCCAAATTAACATCCATTCCTTTTATCGATTTTTACAATCTTCGTGGGACGAAACTGTAGTAAAATACTTAACACATTCAATGAATTTTCTGGATTGGAGTCTGAATGTATGATATTTCGCATAAATATAAATATGCAAAAATTATAAATATGTCAAAGAAGTATTATGCCTAACATTTTCTGCAAAAAAAAATATGTCTTAAAAATTATGCGTTTATACCTGCGCCCGTATTTTCTTTGCTTCCAAACCAGAGGAAATAGGCATACGAAATACAATCCGCTAGAAGACAAAAAGTCAAATCAGACACTTTTTCTAAATGTCAAAACAAACATTTTCTATGGGATTTGTATGAAATACAAAACCGTAACGTCATAGATATTTGGACTCAAATAGAGATCTTAATATCAGTTTTTCTGCTTAAAAAAATCTAAATTCACGTTGAAAATGTATATGATCAATGACAAGTGACACTATTTTGTGATGTTTTATTATCTTAACAGTACCAAATAAATTATTTTTGACCCAGTCATCTACCTAATTGCGGGCCATGCCCAACATGCGAAGGCGTTAAAAATGGGTACTCCCGCCGGGTACCACCGACCTCTTCCATTGCCTAATTAAATAACAAACATTTTAATATCGAGAAGCGAGCGCGAAGCATAGGTATGCAAAGCTTCTCCGTTTGAACTTGAGCGAAAGTCTTTCCAGTATTCTTCGTATGTCTGTCGGACAGCTGCACATGTTTTCTCTCCCTATAGGTCGCTTTTCTTAACCGATTCTCATGAAACTTTGTGGTAGATTCGATTATCTTATTGATTATTTTGTACCTCTAAATTCAGTTTTTGAAAATTATTTTAAGTCGCGGAGCTATAAGGGTTTAAGGTGCGTGATGAGCATTTATTCAGTTTTAAGCTATGCAAAGACACACTCGCAATGTCTACAGCCTACAGAGCCACTAGTAATTATAAGGATTTAGGAAATTTATTAAATTTTAAGAAAATAAATTGTTCACATTCCAGCATTCTGCAAATTTCTTATATTAAAAGGCGTGCAAAACAAATTATATTATCATTTCATTATAACAATTTGTGAGCCACAGATGAGTTCGTAACCTCTGGCATTTTTCATTTCCAAAGGCAAAAATATTCTCCTTCCTAGTACTTTTATGTAAATTTTATCTCTACTGTGATTATGGATGGATACGATTATGTTAATTTTACTTTGTATTTTTAAACCATAGTAATAGAAATTATGTGAAATACATTTTAGGAATGTAAAAAGTCTGACGCTTCTTCTTGGATCCTGCTTTCTTCTATGCTGGTCTGGGAAGAAGTGATTATTTAAAAACTGTTTTTAAAACAAGCTTTTATTTAAAACTATGATTTATTGAAAATGATTATGATTTATGTTTTTTTTTTAATATTTTAAGTGCTCCGTAAGACGAAACACTTGAGCCCAAACTCGATAGGGTTGTATTATTATAAGTTTCAACTCGATCGAAAAATGGGTAGTGGGTAATTTAGCTTGCAAGACTTGATTACGGACATAGGGACATGTGAGACTAAATAAAAGCTTGTAAAAAGAAAAAAAAAGAACGTACCAAGTGCTTCTCCGCGCAAATCGTAAGTGGCGATCGAGGGAATGGGTGAAAATTCGAATCATGTTATGAGCAACCCATCACTATTTCGATTCCCATATTCCCTTTTTGATGCCCAGCATCACGCCAAAAGTGGCCTTTGGGTCTTACGGCCTTGGGCTCTATCTACCCATCAGGGGTAAAGACGTGATAGTGTGATTGCGTGTGTAACTTCTTCTAAAAGTTTTATTTCTATGTCTAGGTTTTTAGGAATCAATTCGAGTTATATTATAATGTACTCAAAATAAACTGCAATAATTAGTAAGGAAAAAAATAAAACATCCGACGATAAATGGCTTCATTAAATTTTTTATAAAAATGGAGTGAAATTATACTCAAATGAGGGGCAGAATTAATTAAACTTATGAAACTTCCCTTTTAAGAGACGTCTTTACAAATGCATCTTGAATAGGGATGATGACACGGTTAGAAAAGTATTATAATTAGTCATAGAGCTATTAATTAGTTTGTTATTTAGATTACCCAAAAGTAATGGACTCATATTTTTCAGTTTATCAAAAAAGTGAAATTTCATAATAATACGGGACATCCAAAAACCAGAAGGGGGGCTTGTGACGTCACCGCTTTGTAAAAATCTTACTCAGCCGTGACGTCATGTAAAATTGAAATACGCTGTACACTGTTAAAAATTATTTAATTTTACATAAAATGATGTAATTTTACATGCAAAAAAATTAGTTATTACATATTTTTTTGCATGTAAAATTAGGTAATTTTTGACAGTGTATCTTCGTAATTGTTTTGATTCTCAGAGAAAAGAAAATATACGTGTACAATGTTTTTTAATCATGTAGCCGATAGGGTAAATGTCTATTGTGTAACTTATTGTTCTATATCCCCTGGGCCTGGGTGGGGCAGAGGGCAGCTACACTTCTCCATCCCGTTCTGTCTTGAGCAACGCGCTTCACTTCAGGCCAAGATAACCTGATTGTGTTCATTTCCACCGCTACCGACCGTCGCAAGTCTGCTTTTGTCGACCATGCTTCCTCTTTCCCTGTAGAGTCCATTCTAGTGCCTGCTTCGGAATGTGAGTGGGATCATTGTTATATAAACCGGCCAAGTGCGAGTTAAACTCGCGTGGAGAGTGTTCCGTACAATTGTTTAAATTCTTATAGGTTTTCCTGTAATCTACAAGCAATGAACTATATTTTGTATTTTTTTCAAAATTTTAGGCTCAGTAGTTTCGGAGATCAGGGGGGAGGGGGGTAATGGTCAATTTTCGTCTTCTTTCATGAATAAAATCAAAACTATTCATTTTACAATAATCACAAAAATTTATTTGAGATCCTCATAACGAGCCATTTCATTTGATATATGACACAGTAAGGTTTGCAAAACTTTTTTTTGTTAATTTCATAATTTGTTCCCCGAAAATGACCCTTATTTAAAAAAATATTTATTTACTTTGCACATATGTGTTTGGGTCATTGGATTATAACATTCTAGCAAATTTTACCTGATTCGGTCCAGTAGATTCACAGACAGACAGATGCACGAGTGATCCTTTAAGATTCCTTTTTTTAATTTACTACTATAACTACATAGAAAAGTGACAAATGCATCACCTTGAATTAAAAGTGACACAATGTAACCCAGCTGTCTCGACAGTTCTCCTAATAGCACATGGTTCCCAGTTGAGAAGATCGTAAAATCTATTATTATCTGGTTTGTTATTGCTATGACATAACTGTTGCAGAATGGATCTTGATCTATTTGTGGTGCATTACATTTACGAGCATGTGTTAATAATCTTTGCTATAACCAGAATGTCAATATCAGACAATATCTAAAGATTGTTAAGTACAGATTCCGCTAGGTGACAACAAGTCAAACCAGACACTTTTTTCTGAACGTCAAAGCAAACATGTTCTATGGGATTTAAATGAAAATCTTAACCGTGACGTCATAGTTATTTGGAGTCAAATAGCGCTCTTAATATCAGTTTTTGTGCATTAATAAACCTAAAATCATGTTGAGAATGGATATGATCAATGACAAGTGACATTATTTTGTAACATCTTATTCTCTTTAGAGTAACAAATTAATTTATTTTTGACCCAGTCATCTACCCAACTACACAGTCAGAGTTAGGCAAGACACATGCTTGACACTACCGTGTGTTTATCCCTAATGGGGCAGATAGGGTTCCCAACTCTCGAAAAGACCAACCCGGGAGGTTTGTATGTTTAAGAAATTTATCGGGGGGGGGGGGGGGGGGACGGACTTATTGAAAGAAATATTTGTCTGTTTTGGCTACAAAGCGAGTGAATAGCGACGAGCGAGCGACGGATGCATTTAATTTTTAGAAAAACCGGAGAAATTATTGCTCTCCGGGAGGTCGGGAGGTTAACCATTATTGCCGGAGTCTCCCGGGCAATCCGGGAGGATTGGGAACCCTAGGCAGACCTCAGAACAGAAAAAACTATTTTGCAAAGAGTCCCTCTTCCTCCAGAAAATCAGCCAGCCTGTGCCCCCTGTCATTGCGCTTACACTTAATTACAATGGGCCTTTTATATAAAGTCGAACAAAATATACTGAAACTATTTTAAGGGTAGATTCAGCATGATATTGAACAACTTTTCCCAAGGAACGCAAATCGAAATATGAAAACATTTTTTTGCTTTCTATAAAAACTCATCATCATCATATCAGCCATGGGTAGTCCACTGCTGGACTTAGGCCTCCCCCAAGGATCCGATCGGAAGCGGCCTGCATCCAGCGTTTTCCTGCAACTTTGCTCAGGTCGTCTGACCAGCAGGTGGGTGTCCTACGCTGCGCCTGCCGGTACGTGGCCGCCATTCGAGAACCTTTCTGCCCCATCGGCCATCGGTTCTTCGCGCTATGTGCCCCGCCCACTGCCACTTCAATGAGCAAATCTGCTGGGCTATGTCTGTGACCTTAGTTCTTCTACGAATCTCCTCATTTCTGATTCGATCACGTAAATAAACACCAATCATAGCCCCTCTCCATAGCCCGTTGAGCGACCTTGAGCCTTCTTATGAGACCCATAGTAAGGGACCACGTTTCAGAGCCATAAGTCATCACTGGTAACACACATTGATTAAGCACTTTCATCTTGAGGCACTGGGGTATTTTGGACGAGAAAACACTGCGTAACTTCCAGAACGCTGCCCAGCCGAGTCGGATTCGTCGAAAGACCTCTTCCTCGAAGCTGGAACTTCCTGCCTGGATCAATTGACCCAGGTAGATATACTGGTCTACAACTTCGAGGGTGTAGCTCCCAACAGAAACAGGTAAAGGCGTTACGTGCATGTTCGACATGACCTTTGTCTTGTCAATGTTCATTTTCAGGCCGACCTGTTGGGAACTCTATTTAGGTCTTCAAGCATCGTACTCAAGTCCTCCATCGATTCTGCCATGACAACGATATCGTCGGCAAATCGAAGGTGAGTGATATACTCGCCATTAAAGTTAATGCCCAGTCCTTTCCATTCTAGAAGCTTGAAGGCATCTTCCAGAGCAGCGGTGAACAGTTTTGAGATGACATCTCCCTGTCTCATGCCTCTTTGCAATGGAATAGCCTTCGTACTGAGCTCCTGTACTCGGACCGACATAGTGGCTTTGTTGTATAAACACTTCAACACCTCGATATACCGATAGTCAATACGGCACCATAAAAACCCGGATCGGTCAAATTGTATAAGAAATATTTTTCGTATTTCGCTGTATGTTTCTTGGGGAAACTTGATCAGTATCGTCTTCGACGATTGAGTTTCGTATACTGAATTCAGCTTTAAAATATGTAGTTGCTATATACTAGCTATAAGTCCCTACTTTTTATAACTATACAAAAACGTTACACGCCCCAACATTCAAGTTGAATGAACCACGAGGAAATATACCTACTTATAATGCGTATAATAAACTTCAATTACTTCTGAGCATAATTTGGGATTTATTAGAAAAGTTTTAGCGGATTTGTTGAATATTTTAACAGCCTTACACGGTACAGCAAATGTTCCGATGTTTGTTGGAATCTAATTAAATTCCTGACAGGAATTTGACGCGGGATCTTTTGGGGGAAAATATGAAACAGGAGGAATTTCACATGGGTACCTACTATGCTGGTAAATGCTAACTTAAAAATATACCTAATTTGATTTAAGTGACTTCGCTTCGGAACCTTACACTGCGCGTCGTCCTATAAGCACTTGGCCGATTATATTCATTAGAGTTTGGGTTATACTAATTTGACTTTCTAAGAAATAAGGTCTCACAATAAAACCTTATCAAACAATATTTTTTTTTGTAATTTTTTTTTCTTTTATATCTTCTTAATAACAAAGGTAAAACGCAAAAAATATTATTAATAAAAGCGGTCAAGTGCAAGTCAGACTCGTACATTAAGGGTTCCCTACCTCCATACATTGTTTTAAAACGCTGATTAAAACACGTTTCTTGTATGACGAATTGACGACCCCCTTTAATTTTTACCATTACCTTTTTTTTAGTATTTGTTGTTATAGCGGCCACAGTAATATATTCTACTCTGCCGGAAACAACACGGCTAATTTAGAACGTATAAAATTCGGTAAATACTTACATATTATATAATTTTTCTCATCTCAGTTTCGAAATTGGGCAAAAATGCTTTTTTTGTCCGTCTGTCTGTTCTCGCCTACCGGTCGCATTTTTCAACCAATTTTGAAGAAAATTGGCACAAATGTTCCTCAATTTATTAAAATTTTGATTATTACGTGATTTTTGATTAGGGGAAAAATGGGGGGGGAGAGGGGGAAGGAGGGAACTTTGCTGTAAAGTTATTTATTGACGGATCCGACTTTGAAAGGCACACTAATAAAGTTGATGTTGATATAAGATGTTGCAGAAGAAAATCCAACGAGGAAGAAAGGGGTTTGCTGTAGCATTATACATGGATGGATTTTACTGAAATGGTTTTGCTAAGCCAGGAGAAATAGGAAAATGTCGGTTATTGCATGGTTATAATAGCTCGCGAGGTCTACTGTTCACACAGAATCACTAGTTTCATCATCATCATCATATCAGCCACAGGAAGTCCACTGCTAGAAATAAGCCTCCCCCAAGGATTTCCAAAACGACCGATCGGAAGCGGCCTGCATCACTAGCTTAATGTCATGTAATTTTTCTTAATGAATGTCATTATTTATAAATACATTTCATTTGGCAAAATTCGTCAAATGAGTAGGGGGCTAGTTCTATTAGCCATTTTTTAGTTTTATTAGTAAAATTTTCGATGGTAGGTACTTACCAAATTTTGAATCCAGTATAGGGCCACTTCTATATAGCTTTCTGATTTGCAACCACTAGGTCTTCCCAAGACCACGTATGTGCTCCATAGTTTGTGGAGAGAAACTTAACTGGAAAATGTTTGAAAAACTGTCAATCGTCTTCCACATGACTAAATTATTTAAAAAACAGCCTAGCTCACCAGCATTATGAGTTTGTTTAGCGACTTCCGAATGGGCAGGTCAGATCGTTGCTAGGCAAAAGTTGGGTACACTGTGGTTTCTCTCACCTAATTTAAGTGTATTTCAGTGTCATCGTATCTGTCTTGGTCCAAGAAATGTTTTGAGTCTACAGTTTAATCTTTTACTTTAGCCTAGTTAAACTTCATGAGATCTTACGTCTTTTAAAGTTTTATAACGCCTGCGTCAATTTGTAGGCAACCGAACTCTGCCTAGTAAAAGATTACGTTTCTTTGTTATAGAAATCTCAGATTTATTTCTTAAAACTTAAATTTTTCCACAGTAAACAATTGGCGGACACGCTAAAAGTGTCATCCCAGTCAAACTTAAGGGTAAACTGATAGTTTGTTGCAATAAATAAATGTATAAAGTATTATAGTAATATACAATAAAATTATTACTTTCTGTCAGACTCTATAGATGTGTCACTTCGAATCCTAGAACAGTACTAAGCAAAGATGTCCCTTACTGACTTCACTCATTTCCTAAGTATAAAGAGCGACAATGGAGTTTTTGGCGAGGAGTCAGGGGGTTCAGTTAGGATTTGCTTTAATTTATTTTGCAGATTAATTTTAGTGGACTTTATAATGTGATTTTGATGATGAACCAATTGTACGTAAGAATCTGTAGTAAATGTGAGTGATATATTTTTATTGTCATCTCAAGTCTAAGGCGACTGTCAAAATCTAGTTAATGGTTGGCAGTGGGACTGAGAACCTGTGGCGTCTGTAACTAATATCTGATAGTTGTTCTATACCGAAGGTACAACCTTGATAAAAATCAGTGGACAGTTTCTGTTGCAAATGCATTCGCCATGACACTCATGACAGTATATGTTGTTGATTGGATGGAGATTTGGGAGGAAATCGATTAATGGCATTTCAGCTGAAACATGACATGGACAGTGAGTTTTCTTTTTTTCATTATTTGATTTTTCGTTTTTATTATAACAAGCCGACACTTCGTTCAAGATAAGCGAACATATGTACTTGAAAATCAATATGCTTCTGATGGCTTTAGTAGGTATATGTCAACAACTTCAGCTCAATCAGTTAAGAACAACTGGTTTTAAATTCAGTTGCAACATTTTACCCGAATAAACATTGCAGATAAATAGGTATTATTAGCTTTTTAAAACTCCAAGTTTAAAAATGTGTGAAATACAACTCCAGTATAAAAATGTGATAAATTTTCACATAATTTGTAATTTTCTTTTTCAGCTATTGATTTTTCCCTTCTTAGTTATAATTTACGCACAAAACAATGATAATTTAAAAGGAAAGAAAAAGGAAAGGGATAAAATACATAACAATTATTATATAACCAACTGGGATCCGTACGGCATGACTGGAAAAATTCCAGTTGAACTCCTTAGAGCTATACTTGAAGACTTAGCACTCTACAGGCGAATGGAATACTGCCCATTTGAATATGATAGAAAGCCAATTTGGGAGAAATGCGAAAAAGCCAAGATGGAAGATGCAGTTAAGAAGATAGTTAAAGATGTCCTAGATAAAGCTAATAGAGTTTATAACTTAAAGGCAAATCTACACCAATTAGATGTTGTTGATATTTACGGCAATATAGTACCTAAACTAATGAGAGGTGAAGCAGCAAAAAGAAATAAAGTCGTGACGAGGGAAAAATATGTTGAAACTGTTGAAAGTAGTGAGAAATGTGAAGTGACTGAGAAAGATGTAGAAGGAAACAAAAATAATTTAGAGCAAGTTTTCAACAACTGTAAAGAGAAAAAGACGCTAACGACTCGTATTTATGAGAAAGAAGATCAGAATAGTGTGGAAGTGAAACACGATTTACAGTAGATTTTATATATATTTTGGACTCACACTTAATTTGTTTTCATAACTTCCTAAATATTTGATAGATATGTCAATTAACATTCTTTCATCTTGGGATAGGAGAAAAGTAAAAACTCAGAAGCAGCTGGCTTCTCTTGCCACGCAGATCATAAAAACCGATCAAGTGAATGGGCAAATATCTGAATTACTAGCTAGCAAGCTAACTCATCACTATTTTGATTCCCTCCTTCCAACACCTACTATAACGTGGTCTTTGGATCTTACTTACGGCCCTGGGCTTTGTCTTCCCCATTTGGCATATCTCTACTTTTTACAAAACAAAAAGCAACACGCACTTCACTGAGAAGCGCGTGTTGCTCTTAGAATTCTTTGAATTATAGAAGCACTCCATCTCATCTTGTGATGCCATAACAGGCGACTAAAGGACTTAAGAATCCCCTTACCCTAGACTTTCCCATACAAACGTAGTCTACGTTTTATTTTGAAACGACATGTCAGATTTCGGTAAAAATTTTTACTTTAAAGAAATTGCATATATCTAGTTTTCGCAATCAAAATATGAACTTAAAAGAAAATATAAGGGTATAAACGTTTTCCATACTGATGGTCAAAAATGATATAATACACTATATTCTCTTTCAAGTTCATATTTTGACTGTGAAAACCAATTGTAACCTTAGATATATGCAATTTCTATAAAGCTACAAATTTTTACCGAAATCTGACATGTTGTTTCACAATAAAACGTAGACTACGTTTGTATGGGAAACTCTGATTCTGTCTAGGGTAAACTCTTAAGTAATAAAAATATCGTGCAAGAACCGCATACTCAAGAAGGCTTGAAGTCGAACGGCAGATAGTAAAACTATTCGTACAAATGTATTCCCGAATCATTAGATGCGTTCTAGAGAATTACGTCAGGCTGTTGACGGAACTTATATCCACAGCCAAATCATTTAAATACATAGTTCGGTTCGACATGGTCTTCGGCATGCTTGGGTGACCGTTGAACTGCAAATCATCAGCTGAAGAAAATGCTAGAAAGCGCGACCCGGGCTCCAAAGCGGCACAGATAGGAATGCAACCAGGAATGCGAGAAGTTATGCTAATATACTATAATTACTGCCATCAAGCCATGAATCTTGTTTGACTCTCAGTATAATAACCATATTCTTATCTCAGATTAAGATAGTTCGGTGCCGATTGTAGACAGCAGCAGCAGATGACGTGCCACGGTGACACTACTGGTTTCTATGTATTTCTATTAAAAAGCTTTCACAGTTAGCGACACGTCGCTCGGCCGTAGACTGTACCGCAGACGACGTGTCGTCCGGCCGCAGATTAGAGTACTACCGACTGCAGACAGCAGCAGCAGACGACGTGTCACGGCGACACTACATGTCGCTTGACCACAGATCAGTCACAGCGGCGACACTCCCTGTACGTGAGAGTTTGAACGCCGGTGACTTTGAGCCGGAGAACGTAACGCTAGGGTTGATACCGAACCGAAATGGAAAATTGTACGGTGCGTGAGAGAGACGCGAACTACCTAGTTCGCGTACCTACTACGCGTTGGGCTGGTACCTACCAGCCCTCGGCCAATGCATTCGGCAATGGGGCATTCCACGCCCCGCGCGCCTCTTAGGCGTACACATGCTTAAGTGTCGTTTCTTTTCGCGTAATGTATATATTCTTTGGATCAGTAGAGGTGCAAGTTTGTAGCCGACATCGCCGACAAATTAACACGAATTAACATTGCCAACCGTCTCAATATTGACAAATTTGCTATAGAACTTATTTGACGCAATATAAAGATTTTTATTTATTTTACTGTAAAAGATATAACGTGAAAGTGCTATGAATAAATAAATAGATAAGGACTAATAAGATTTTTTTAAAGGGCCATTTTTGAACTTGCCCTGGCTGAGTATTAAACCCAGATCCTTCAAGTGGTCGACTAGCGTGATTACCAATACGCCACGGAGGTCGTCATGAATGTATTGTCTCTCTCGATATTTCCTTACCTCAGTGCTTTGTACCCTGAGTTACGAGTACGAACTGTTCTCGTTCTTTCGCTGATTGATGCACGTGGTCGGCCCTCGGCCTGAGAAGTGCGTGTTGCTCTTTGTTCCAAGAGTTATTTGTATTACAGTATTATTTGTTATACCTATTAAAAATTAAGGAAGTAAGAAAAATAATGTAGGTATTAGCCAAAGATATATTGAAAAATCAATAATACTTCAAATCTAGTTTCACTTCAAGTCTCCTCGGGACTTTGTTCTTATAACTACGAGTCCTTAGCAACCTTTTCGGTTTTCTAGCTCTTTTACCTTTTAGGACATCTTTAACTATCTTCCTAAGCCCATCTTCGACCGTGGGCTTTTCGCATTTTTCCCATGTTGCGTTTTCCATGTTCGTATCGTCAAAAGGACAGTATTCACCTCGCCTGTAGAAGGCTAAGTCTTCAAGTATAGCTCTTAAGTCTTCAACTGCAACTTTTTCAGGAACGCCGAACTCCCGAGTCCAGTTTTTTAAATAATAATATTGTTGTATTGATTCTTTTTTCCCTTTTTTGTCTTTTTTATCACGATCCTTGGCGAAAATTATAACTAAGAAGGACAAAATAAGTATCTGAAAAATAACATAATTAATTATGAATATTATTGTTTCTTATGTTAATATTGTAGATAGGAGTTTTTACAAGATTTTATATACCAAACTTACAATGTTTGTATGTGTATGTATATTTTAAAGCAATTGTGCTCAATTTAGCATACTTGTCGCGGGTTTCAAGCCAAAAGGACGTAAATGACAAAATGAGATTTTTTTATTACGTTTTTCGATTCCAATATTAGCGTCACACCCTTCTATTTTTTTCATAAATTTTATAATATTAGTTTATGGGACAATAAGAAAAAATCTGACGTATGAATTAAAACAAGATATCATATTGACAATCCCAAAAGCCGTATAGAAGCCGTAAGAGCCACCCAATTTAGAATGTAGTATAATTTATCATGCCATATAGATTTACGACTCTCAATTTATATGTTAGCTTCCAAATTGTGTCAATCCATACAGACGTATACGCTAACGGCCCTAAATTTCTTAGTTTGATCACCTAATTTTGTCGAGCTCATCTTGAGTTATGGACTGTAGAATATAAGCAGTACCATCTTGTGTATCCAAATGTGTCCGTCAAAACGCGTAAGATAAATTAAATTGGATAAAGTGGCGCTAAATCAGCCGGTGCGTAAAATTTAAAGGAAGCGCGAATAAATACGAAATTTTTAATTTTCGTTGGAACAACTTTTTTATAGCACAAATTTTCCCCATAAACAGTCCTTCTTACCTCTATCCTCCATATTGTTAATGTACCGATTCTTGGCTTGAGGTAGGTAAACGTAGTTAGTTTATACAACGTGGAAGGGACATGGCCATAATGAATCGAACCACGGTCTATACTAGATCATTATAGTATATTAAAATTAAAATTTCCTTCCACGTTGTATAATAATTGAATTTTTAACAAAAAAAACTGACTATTTTTAGGAGTTTTTTCATATTTCCAAAGTTCTTCATCATATCATCACGAAAATTAACCTTAGGCAAATATATCACGTAATATACATACAAAAAAACCAGTAATCTCATAAAATCACCTAGGTTAGGTAGCTGACCCCGGGCTGCGTGTTTCCGAATGCTTGTTTGACTCAACACTTGTATAGCGTTTGGCTAAAGAAGCTTTCGGGCAGACAAATTGTTTGTATGTATTTCCGAATGCTTCTTCGACTCAACACTTGTATAGATAGTTTGTCCAATCGAACGTAGAAGGTTGATTTGTTGTTTTACTTTTTTGTATATGACGTAAATTAAACAATAATTTAATCAAAAATTTATAATAATTTTTTGTTTGATATTTCGTTTGACTTTTTGTTTAATTCTTTGTTTGATTTTTTGTTTGATTAAGCAAAGAGAAGTTGTTTGAATTATGTAATTTAATAAAAAATAACATAAATTTAATCTCATATGATCCAATCCAATTCAAGCAAATTCAATCTAATCTAATTACAAGTATATCAGAGCCGTGCATTTCATACAGATAATGAGACATTGTCTTCCTTATTAACTAACCAGTTAGTTTGCCAACACAACGCATTGCCTTGTTTGCCACAACGCGGTGCGTATGTTATACTATAGAAGGATAAGCAGCCGGTTTGTACAATTTGTTTGCCCGAAAGCGTCTTTAGCCCAACGCTATACAAGTGTTGACTCGAAGAAGCATTCGGAAACACGCACAAACAATTTATCTGCCCGAAAGCGTCTTTAGCCCAACGCTATACAAGTGTTGACTCGAAGAAGCATTCGGAAACAGTCCGCATAATTTGTCTGTCCGAAAGCTTCCTTAGCATAACGCTATACAAGTGTTGAGTCGAAGAAGCATTCGAAAACACGCCCCCTGGCTCTGAAGCGTTACCGCTGAGGATGCAACCGGGACACGCTTGGAGGATGATGATGATACATACCAAAAAAAAAGAAAAAAAAAACATACAGTCGAATTGATAAATAACCTCCTCCTTTTTTAAAACCAATTAAAAACAAAAAAATATTGTTGTACATACATATGGATAAAAAAAACTTACTGTCCATTTCATGTTTCAGCTGAATCAAAACGGTGGTCCGGTCTCAAATGCATCCTATTAATCGTTTTTTTTTCAATCTTCATCCAATCAACGACATATAATTACATGGCGAATGCATTTGCAACAGCAACTGTTCAATTTTACAGGTCCACTGATTTCTTATCATCACACGTTCTTGACAATACCTTAGTAATGAACATTGATAGACATATTACATATATCTCAATGGTAATGGGTATGATTTTATCAATGACATAGTAAATGTATTTTAATAATATTATAAAATAATAATTAGGTAATTCTAAAATAGTAGATCTATCACCTAATTTCCAATTTGTGTGAGCGAGAGGGCAGTAGCGCCAGCAGCAGAGACATTTATGTAACGACGAGATTGAAAACCAAAGAATAATAAAAAAGCGGCCAAGTGCGAGTCGGACTCGCCCATGAAGGGTTCCGTAGCAGCAAGTAACATAATATAAAAGTTCTAAAGGTTAATTGCGGTTTACGATTTATGACGAATTAAAAAAAAAACTACTTACTAGACCTCGTTCAAACCAATTTTCGGTGAAAGTTTGCATGGTAAGGTACATCATATATTTTTTTTAGTTTTATTATTCTCTTATTTTAGAAGTTACAGGGGGGGACGGACACATTTTACCACTGGAAGTGTCTCTTGCGCAAACTATTCAGTTTAGAAAAAAATGATATTAGAAACCTCAATATCATTGTTGAAGACCTATTCATAGATAACCGGTACACGTATAAGTATGATGAAAAAAAAAATTGAGTTTCAGTTCTAAGTATGGGGAACCCCCAAAATTTATTGTTTTTTTTTCTATTTTTGTGTGAAAATCTTAAAGCGGTTCACAGAATACATCTACTTACCAAGTTTCAACAGTAGTTCTTATAGTTTCGGAAAAAAGTGGCTGTGACATACGGACGGATAGACAGACAGACAGACATGACGAATACATAAGGGTTCCGTTTTTTGTCATTTGGCTACGGAACCCTAAAAAGTCCGAGCTGCTGCCGGACACCTATAGAAGAGATGCAAAATAGTGATGGGTTGCTAACCTACTAGTGGGATTCCTATTCTCGCAAAGAGAAGCAGCTGGTACATTCTAAGCTTTATATTTTCTCCCAGACAAACATGAGAAGACAAAAATAAACTAGATAAAATCGATTGGTTAAACTTATGTGGGATACATAGCGCGACGAACCGATGGCCGATGGGGCAGAAAGGTCTCAGATAGCGACCACGTACTACCAAGCGGTACTGGCACCCAGGTGGTCAAACGACCTGACCAAGGTCGCTGGAAAGCGCTAGATGCAGGTTGCTCTAGATCGGTCATTTTGGAAATCCACGAGAGAGGTCTATGTCCAGCAGTGGACGTTATGCGGCTGAAATGATGATGATGAAATTTACGTTAATACTTTTAAGTGTCTATTACCTTAGATTTGTGTAAGGAAATTTATGACACCTTAATTAATATCTCAGATAATTTAGCATTCAACACCATTTACATCAAAGTGACAGATTACGACAGTAATTCCTGTAATCTGTCAGGTGGATGGAAGATTACAGAATAAATCTGTCCCCAATGTCGGCGGATAGACATCCGAATTTATTAGTACAAGTTGAAGACGTTTACTGGATTTAAAGCTTTTGGGACAAGATTCATGTAATAGAAATGTGGACTGGGTCCGAAAAATGGTATTCATTTAGTCCGTTAGTTAGATTATCAAAAAATAAAGGACCTATCCATATTTTTCGGTTAATCAAAGTATTACTAATTCACAAAGATACAGCGCGTCCATGTTTCGGAGTGGGGGTGATTGACGTCACCGTCAAGTGAAAATCGTACTTGATCGTAACATCATGCTGATATTTGTGCCAAATATACGTTTTAAATGTTTTTTTTAAACATATGAGTACATGCCTACAAAGCACTTTATTAAAGCCACTCTAAGATATTTTTGGTAACGCTTTTTTACTCATATTTAAACCTTTTTCATCTGACTGTACTTACTATATTTGATGGCGTCCGAATTGTCACTAAAAATATATTCAAAATTAAAAAGTGTCAATTCGGACAGTGTGTTCGAATCATATTGTATCCAAATCGTCGTTTACTCCTCCTGTATATATCCTAATACGTCTCTGTTTATATATAGACGTATTAGGGACACATAGCGCGACGAACCGATGGCCGATGGGGCAAAAAGATTCTCGAATGGCGACCACTTAGGACGCTTGTGCATTGCTCCGAATCCGAACCATATTCAAATCAAATCCAAAACGAGAAAAATTCGGACGGAAAATTCTTGAGTAGTATTAATTCGGATTCGGCTGCAGTGCACAGACACTGCAGCCGAATCCGAATTAAATTCGTGAATTTCGAGGCCACCGATTTCGTTAGTGCACCGCCAGACTTTGATTAGAGAGGCCGCATTCACTATGTGTCCTGCCTGCATTTAACCGCCGTCAGTTGCTGGCACTATTATTATACTTATTATTTATTTACCCCAACCGTTGTATGGAAACATACGAATTGACACGTCTCAGTTTACATTTTTTGCTGGAAAATAATCGTAGACCTAATTATATGTTAAACTAAGCAATCAGACATCAAACGCGATGTCATCATATGGACACCCCTCATGCAAAACATAGAGAGAATAAACTACATTTCATTTCATTTCATTTGATTTCGGGGTTGGTCTCAGAACAAAAGTTATTTGTATTGACGAGTTCTTCCATCCTCCATCAACTTTTTATAACATTTCCCACAAATTAGTATGTCGGGTATTTACCCCAATCTACCCGTTGTATGGGAACATACGAATTGACATGTCTAAGTTTACATTTTTTACTGGCAAATATATTTTTAACCTAGTTATATTTTAAAATATGCAAATAGACATCAAATGAGATTATATCTGTATATTTAATATGGCTAATTTAGTTATGGCTATTTGAGATATTAATTACAGATAATTAGAGGACTCGCACTAATTTATTTGGGTTCCGTACCCAAAGGGTGCAAACGGGACCCTATTACTGTGACTCCGCTGTCTGTCCGTCTGTCTGTCCGTCTGTCACAGGGCTCTATCTCTTGAACCGTAATAGCTAGACACTTGAAATTTTCACGGATTATGTATTACGGTGGCCGCTATAACAACAAATACTAAAAATAAAATAAAGTTAAAAATTCAAAATTCAAAAAAAAATTTCAAAATTAAAAAAAAAAATTCAAAATTCAAAAAATAAAATCAAAATTCAAAATATCTTTATTATCAAAGGATATTTATAATATCTCTTAATAATAGTCACTTTGTTTTGTTTTGCACAAATGTTGACGTCAAATCGTTACTTACAGCTAAGTTTACGCCGCTTCCTAGTAAAGGGGGTCGTCATAGAAGAAACGTGTTTCTTCAGCGTTTTAAAACATTGTACGGTGGTACGGAACCCTTCATGTACGAGTCCGACTCGCACTTGCCCGTTTATTAATAAATATTTCAATCTACCCCCCAAACGGGTAGATACGGGTATTTACCCGGTGCATATCGGGTATATATCCAAGCGTGGGTTTACATACCCGGGTATATGCCCATCTCTAGTGACAACATCCGGTGTTCGTAAAGGGGCGTCTATAAATTACGTGAGATGTTTAAGGGGGGAGGGGGTCGAGTCAAATCTCATCTATTCTTACGTTGGAGAGGGGGCAAATATCACGTAAATTTTTTTCTGATTGAAACAAAAAAAAATATACTATTTTGGTCCATTTAATCCAGATTGTACATTCTTAAGCGTAATCGTAATACGATTAAGATCATTCACTAATTCGTTCGAAAGAAAATAATTTCATTCATACTTTGACGTTATACATCTACTGACTGGTCAAACCACCATATTTGTTTTATACCAAATAGTTCAATTTAATCTGAATTTACGGTACAGTGTATCCCGCCTGTCTATTGTTAAATTTTTATTACACTTATAATTAAACTCTCAGTAATATTGATTACTAGTCTTAACTAGTCGTAAATAAAAGCACGAAGCAATTTTTTTTCTTTTTACAATAACAATCCAACGCGTTTACGTAAGAAACCCACATTTTGAATAAAATCTCACGACATCTCACCTTTACAGAAAATTAAAAAAAAACACCTCACGTAATTTATGGACGCCCCCTAACCAATATTACCTACTTAAATAAAGGTCATTAATTATCTATAATATCAATCTATCAATAGTACACAGATACACTATCACGTCTTTATCCCTAACGGGGTAGACAGAGCCAAGGGCGGTAAAGCCCAGGCCACTTTTAGCGTAATGGTGAGCATGAAGGTGGAAAAGGGAAATCATAATAGTGATGGGTTGCTAACCACATCGCCTATTCATGTGATTCAGATTCCCGCCCATTCCCTCAATCGGCTTTTACGATCTGCACGGGAAGAGAAGCAGCTGGTACATTCTAGGTTTTTTCTTTTCTCCCAGACCAGCAAAGAAGAACTATAAATAGTATCGATTGTTATAGCAATAGCAGAAACATTATCAATAACACTGTCGATATTATACATTAATTTCTATATTTTCGGCAACACTATCGGGCGAGACGGGACAGTGGGCGGGGCGTGCAACGTGTGCTTCCCTCCCCGTACCTCACCCGAAATTCGAATATGAATCGAATTCGAGTGGGTGCACAGCCGTACGTACAATTTCTACGGCGGCCAATTCGAGTCGGTTTTGATCCGAAATAAAAACGACCCGAAGTGAGAATTCTTGGTTTGAATACGAATTGGATTTGAACCGTTTACGACTAAGTGCACACGCGTCCATACAATCACTAGGAAGGCCAATTCGAGTCAGATTCGGATTTGATTTGAATATGGTTCGGATTCGGATTGGTGCACAACCGGTCTTACTGTCAAGCGAAGCGTAGGACACCCACCCACAAGGTGGTTAGATGACCTGTGTAAAGGACGCTGTAAAGCGCTTATTTTGAAAATAATTGGGAGAAGCATTTGTCCAGCTGTGGACGTTATGCGGTTGAAATGATGATGATGATGAAAAACCTTTTCCTATTTCCTATCAGTATTTTCTTAGTTTCACTAGATTGATTATATCTCTGGCATTTGTTTATTTTCCTACGTTTTTAATGGAACAGTACCTATCTTCCGAGTTCAGACAGCCCTTTTTCCTTTGTATTTGATTAATGTTTTATATTTGCGCAGCCATCCCCTCCGGAGGTTGTTTTAATGAGTTAATTGAATTGAAGCCTTCAATGGCACTGAGCTTTAATATCCAATGTTGTATGCCGCTTCTTGATTAATATTTCAATTCATTTTTGTTTACCTAGGGAAAATGGAAAATGTCGACTTGAAAACTGATTCGTAAGCATAATAAAAGATAATTTATATTATAACTTACAATGACAGTACAGTATTTTAATGAGAAAAAATCCAAAAATATATTCTTAATATAGCATAGGCTGAAAACAGTCGGAAAATTTTAGTTTTAGTTCATAAAATAACAAAATAAATTTTAAAATTAATTAAATGTTTCAAGATAAACAATTTCCAAAAAGCTTAAAGCTTTGTCTAGGGATTCTTTTTCATCCACGACGCAACGGAGCATAATAAAAGATATGTTCTCGGGGTGAAAGACCGTAAACCTTTAAAAATATTTTATATGCCTCTTTAACGTTAAATAACCTGAATTTCGTAACGAACCTTACCTACTTTTACAAGGAGCTCGTTAAGCCAAATTGCTATTTACTCTGAACATAATAGAGATTACTTCTGCCTGTTGTTTAACTTTGTGAGCCGTCAGTAATATTCACATAGTAACTTTGGGGTCAGAATTAACAATATGTCGCTGTTTCGTGATGTTATGAACTTCATGTGAAGTTATTTGCTTTGCTGTTCAATTGCTGACGTGTTATGAACGTACAATCACTTTCAGGTATTTAAAACTTTGCTGTGTGGTGACGGCAGATTAGAATATTCTTCTCCCTTAAGTCTGCCATTAAAAATCAATAACCTATTAAAAAAGGCGTATTATCATGTAAATTATTATTTATCTGATAAAAATTATTCATCATCATCATAGTTTATGTATAAGAAAAGAATAACTGCAATTTTTATTTATTTATACTATAATGTAAATAATAATAATTAAGATAATTGTGTCCTGTTTTTTATCTATCGGTATATCGACGTGTTGAAGTGTTTATACAACAAAGCCACTATGTCGGTCCGAGTACAAAAGCTCAGTACGAAGGCTATTCCATTGCAAAGAGAAGATGTTATATCTCCAAAACTTTTCACCGCTGGTCTGGAAGATGCCTTCAAGCTTCTAGAATGGAAAGGACTGGGCATTAACATCAATGGCGAGTATATCACTCACCTTCGATTTAATATAAATTTGATATTAATATGATTTGATAAAATAATGATATTTATCCTACATTGGATAAAACAAATTGACTTTGACTTTGACATGGCCCACGGGTGCCGTATGTGGCGACTAAGGGTTACATAAAGAGCAGCGGGCAGGCAAAAGCAGGAAGCCATGCTCTGTGCAACGACTTTATATTGTCTTCTACAATCAACCCGCCTGTCCAAATCACTCACGATAAAAGTGCCCTTTTAATCTTGCCACCTTAACTACTCGTAAGCTCCGTCTGCTTAGAGCTGCAAGACCCTAAACGCTTTCTGCCCCATTATGTATAAAGAAGTGTTAGTGTATTATTATGGACCAGGGAACGCGGTACGACAAGAAAACAGTCATGCATGACGTAACTCTGACGTCACAGCAATGGCGACTCGACTCGGCGATAAGAAACTGATTTATGCTAATGCACTATAATTACTGCCATGAACCTTGTTTGTCTCTCGGTATAATCGTCCCTAATCTATGCTATAATTAGATCAAACGTTCAGGCATGCTGTTATCTAAATGCCTGAGTAGACTTTCAACAGTTATTCATAAAATAATTTAAAGGGCCTGACTTTTAGCAATATGGAAATTTTCAGCATCATCATTCATCATCAGCATTTCAGTCGCATAACGTCCACTGCTGGACATGGGCCTCTCCCAAGAATTTCCAAAATGACCGATCGAGAGCGGCCTGCGTCCAGCGCTTTCGAGTGATCTTGGTCAGATTGACTGACCACCTTATGGGTGGGTGTCTTAGGGTCAGTTCAGACAGAGAGGAAAAATGCTTGCGGAATTTACTAGTTCCATTAAAATTACAACCGTATTACCATTGCTTAAAGTATAAAATTGTATAAATATCGGCGGAGACTTTAAGCGTCGTCTGGCGCATGCTCGCGACTCGGTCACGCGCTTGTGCGCGCGCCCGGGAGGTCTCGAGCACGCCCAAAACTGCGCGAGCAAGTTCTGACGTGCTCGTGGATCGCTGCCGTGTATTGACGGGGATATTCGTATACCCGGTGAATTTCCGCGCGTCGGCTCGCGTTGGCGCGCGCGTCCTCGCCTCGCGCGGTCTCGAGCATTTTTTCGATGACCGGCGCATATTTGCTCTCGGTATTTATTGCGGCTAGAGAAAGCTCGAGCCCGCGCGAGCATTTTTCCTCTCTGTCTGAATTGACCCTTACGCGTCGCTTGCCAGTAGGTACGTGGTCGCCATTCGAGGACCTTTCTGCCTCATCAGCCATCGGTTTGTCGCGTTATGTGACTGACACTTCAACGAACTAATCCTCTGGGCAACTCGTATATCAGTGACTTTTGTTTTGCTACGAATTTTCTCATTTCTGATTCGGTCACGTAGAGAAACACCGCGCATAGCCCTCTCCATAGCGCGTTGAGCGACCTTGAGCCTTCTTATAAGACCCATAGCAAAGAATATATACACTACGCGAAAAGAAACGACACTTAAGCATGTGTGCACGTAAAATCGCTTGCGGCTATATGTGAGTGTCTGGATGTGCGCGGGGGCCTTGAGAGGCGCGCGGGGCGTGGAACAAGCTATTGACTGACTGCTTTGGCCGAGGGCTGGTCCTTAGTTCGCGTCTTTCTCACGCACCGCACGATACTCCATTTCAGTTCGGTATCAACCCTAGCTCCGAGCTCAAGGTCACAGGCGTTCGAACTCTCACGTACAGGTACTGTCGCCGCTGTTCCCATAGTAAGGTACAGACGGTAAATCAGATACATGTGCCACCGCGCGCGTCGCGCATTAGGTACGTGAGGTGGTACAGGTATCTGATTAACCGTCTGTACAACGTTTCAGAGCCATAGTCATCACTGGTAACACACACAATGAAAATTTTCAACATATTTGCGATCAAACAATTTATTTCAGATGAGGGAGCCACTTCTGCATGGTATTCGCCTAATTTTACGATCTACGTAGCAGAAGAAGCAGCCGATGCGTAGTTACGCATTTGCGTATACTCGTATTATTTTTCTTCGCATTTACGTTAACATGAGTCTACGAATAGAGAGTACCCTTTACCCTATATTTTTCCATATAAACGTATAGTCTAGCTTTTACTTTGAAACATGTCGGATTTCAGAAAAATCTTGTTATTTCGAAGAAATTGTAAGTAGTACGTCGTTGTAAGGTATATTTTTGTATTTATGAATGGCTTCTTCTCCGATGACGTCACACAGATATTAACTTGGTGTTTTGACGAACTTTCGGTATACGCGTATTACCTGTGACGACATCTGCAAGTCATCTGACAAATAACAGCCGCCATGACAGAAATAGCATTTTTGTCGCAGTTGTGGAAATTTAACACAATTTGTCAAATACCGTATTACTCTGTTATTTTGAAAAGTATGAATTATTAACATTAATGTAGACCGTATTCCACAACAAGTTCTTACTAAACCGAACTCTATTACTTGAGTAATAAAGTCGAAATAACCTAATTTTTTGTAAGCAGCGTCATCCTTCACAGCGTGCCTTTATCAGCCATTATCGTTATCAGCACAGTGACGCAAACTGCTAGACAGGTCCATTAAATTACACCTCATATTAGGGCTAATTTACTTGTTACCAAGTTACCAAGACACCAAAGAGGAATGGCTGGCAATAACTTCCGGTTTGGCTTACCCACGTCCAATCGTTTTAATCTGGTTAATATACCTACCTCATACACGTGAACACTATCTGTGACACTATATAAGAAATAGTTAGGTAAGTTAGGTAGTTTTTAGGGTTCCGTAGTCCACAAGGAACGTTATAGTTTCGTCATGTCCGTCCGTCCGTCCGTCTGTCTGTCCGTCCGGGCTCGTACTCCGCCGCTACTGCAACGATCGTCACGAAAATTGGTGAAGAGATAGATATTGAAGTTCCAAAAGTTGGTTTTTAAAAAGATGAAAAAAAGTTTTTTTTTTCAGCCCCCCCCCCCCCCTCCCATACAACGAAAAGTGAATTTAAAAAATGAAATTGGACTAACCCCAACGTGTGGGGTATCGTTGAAAAGGTCTTTTAAAATGCAACAAAAACTGTTTTAAAACTATGTAGACCAAACCCCCCAGTCTTGAGATAATCTAATACAAAGTTAAAATTTAAGGTGTCGCCCTCTCCGTAACTTTTGAAATATTACTGAAATAATTCTGAAAAAAATGTGGTATATACCTCAAAGTATGTACTTTCAATTAAAACTATAGCGGTCTCGGTATCATAGATAGTTATTTTTTAATACGTCATAAATCGTAAACCGCAATTTACCTTAAAAACTTTTATATTATGTTACTTGCTGCTACGGAACCCTTCATGGGCGAGTCCGACTCGCACTTGGCCGCTTTTGTTTATTTTACATTTATTTACTCATTGAGGAAGTCCTTAAATATACAGAAAAGAACAATTTGTGGTAACACTTTTCGTGACACTCGTTACGTAGTCTTGGGCTATGGGTGCTATGGGCAATCGCGGAAAAGGAGTACCATATCTTATTATACCATGACTGGTACTAAGTAATCAATTACTTTACGAATTCGTCGTTCTGAATAACAAACATATCCATTTTTATTATTACCAGTTAACTGAGAGCAGAAATAGATTTCAGTGGAATTCACACTGAACCGATCGTCTCAACTGATTTCCCACAACTATCGATCTCTGATCGTAAAATCGATTTTATTACCGTTTAACTCGATAGAGCGATGGTCCTAATGTTTTAAATTGTAAAAAACCTATTGTTTATTTTTTCTGTTACATTTTACTCACTAGGTAAGTTAAGTAGTACGATTGAGTACAATAAAGGCATAGTGTAGTTTATTAACTGCTTCTATCGTTTTATTTATTTGTTGGAATGAAATAAAACACATTCCACTAAAACATTTTTTATGTAAAGAGTACATTTGCACTGTGAGAAAGTTATCAGATCTCATGGAGAGCCAAGCTCCTAACTCTACACACCCTAACTTAAGAGGAAATCGATGGGCCGTATTTCCATACAAGCGTAGTCCCCTGATTCCTCGCCGGAGAGTGCCAGTAGAGCAATGCTACCGAAATAGTGTCCTCAAAACATGAGACTATTAATTCGATTCGATAGAAAGAATCACGAAAATACTTACCTCTAATTTTTGTTTTCAACGAGTAGAACTGGAATAATATAATGGGAACACTATGGATTTTTTGTAAAATTTTGTTTATAATGGTACATACTAACGAACTATATTATGTTTTTTTTTAAATAAAATGTATATCTTGCAAGAAAAGAGCTAAAATATCACAACGAGCATAAAACGTAAAAGCGTGTGTTTCAGATGCTATACGGAAGTCTCGCTTTGCCTTACTGTAATGAAAAAATATGACTGAAACAACGGTTTCAATATGTGTAGGCATTTCCAGCTCATGTAAGCCTCTTAAGTACCTTTATGGCTGGCGTATGGCAACCTGCGTGAATCCTAGTCTAGGTTCTCTACAAACTCTACACTACACTTTAGTAAAAATGTTAGGAGCGTGGCTCTCCATAGGCATAACTATTGTCCCAAGTGAAGTAGTTGTAGATTTTTTTTAATAAAAATTACATGTTGCATTGGAGTGTTTTTTATTTTATTTTTAATTTATTAGTTTCGCTTATCCTAACTCGTGTATTAAGACAGCCTGTGATGTCATATTATCTTATCGGATTAAAGCTGTGCGTGTGCGCAAGTCCTATTCACTTCATTGGTACATAAACACCGGCGTTGAAAGATACGTTGTAAAAATTGTAAACGGCCAAGTTATTTATAGACCGTTTCCAAATGTTTTTCTTCAAAATATTTGTGGATTATGAAATCTGATAAGGATTTTGATCTTTATAGAGGTATAACGTCTAGCAAAATATCGAAACTAGGTATTGTTGATGATATTGAACAACTTCATCTAAGGGACATAATATTTCGAAATATGAAAAATTATTTTTGGCTCTCCAATCTCCATACTCGGATCAGCTGATCGGCCAACTTATATGGAAGGCCAAAAAATATTTTTTATACATATTTCGATACGTTCCTAGGGAAAAGTTGTTCAGTATCATGGACTGAATCCACCCTTAAAATAATTTCAGTATATTTTGATAGACCCTGAATGTCTTCCATGCTAGTCTGGGAGAAAATAAAAATCGTAGATTGTACCACCTGCATCATCTTTCCGTGCAGATCGTCTAAGCCGATCGAGGGAATGTGCGAGAATATAGATTTGTAGATCATGTCAATAGGCTATGCGACTATCAACCTATCACTGTTGTGATACCCTCTTTTTACCTTTTTTTTCTTTTTAATTTCTTTATATGGGATCGTTTAACAATTACGTGATCATTTTTTGCCATTTTTTTTAACTCCCCCTCCCCCTCGCCTTGATTAAGTAATCTTCGTCCGTGCTTAAAATGTTTCCCTGTTTATTGGCACTGACACGTATGTCATGTTTCTATGGGTCTTAAATGACCTAAATTTGGGAAGAGGGTGTGTCATTTGTCAAAATGTAAAAGGTAAGAACTATAAAGATAAATCAATAAAAAAGATAGTTTCATTAGTCTTTATTTAAACGACGAAATGAAATCAACTTTTTCTCACTAAGTCAAGTTTAACAAGTTATTAATTAAGTTATTATTACATATTCTAGTGTTATTCTAAATCTATATCTACGTTTAACAGGAAAAATTAAAGAGGAACCTAAATTTACGTTTGACAGGAACATGTACCTATACATTTTAGTATTTATTTACGTCTGTCATTTTTTAAATTGGTTTAAATTGACTTTACAATAATGTTCTCAGGTGGATGACTAAAGTAATTTTACTACTTTTCTAATAAAAGTATTTCTAGCTTCTACAACACCTTTTTTATTTTTGCACGCCTCATAAGCGAAGCGCATGAGGTAGTGCTCTACTCTCGCCTTACAAAAATCAAGTGATTTTTTTAACTAAATGTGTCTCTATTTATTTTCTATCGCACTTGTACAATAATATTTACACATAAATGTCAAGGAAAAACACTAGTTTCAACACTTATGACATTTTTAAAAGACATTTTGCCTTTTAAATAAATAAAAACAATGTTTAATAAAATCTTTTTGTAGACGTCCGTGTGTCGGTATGTATGGAAACTGGCGTGGTTACGATAACTCCCGAAAAACTTATCTGATCAAGTCCATTTTTTTTTATATGCTTCAGTATTATCCAAAACTAAGTCCTTTCGAAGATCACGGTCTAATTCAATGTAGTTTAATCGTAATTATTATTATAAAAATACAGGTGATATATTAAAAATAATTTTGGATGTGAGGTTTGTTGAAAGAGTTAATACCTATGTATGATGAGTACGAATGTGTAACTGGCAAGTAAGAAAAGAAGTAAAAAGAAATTTGAATAAAGAATGTTGTGATTTTGTTTGTTTTATTAAATACTAGCTGTGCCCGCGACTTCGTTCGCGTGGTTGTCGGAATGTTATATAGCCTAAAGCCTTCCTTTATAAATGGACTACCCAACAAATCGGACCATTAGTTCCTGAGATTAGCGCGTTTAAACAAACAAACAAACAAACAAACAAACAAACAAACAAACTCTTCCGCTTTATAATATTAGTATAGATGAAAGACGAATAAATGTAAAAGAAGCGATAAGTTAGTTAATATTTTATTTTATTTGCATTAACTAATTGAGAATGAAAACAACAATCAGTGGTAACACTTTTCTTGACATTCCTGACGTAGTCTTGTGTCTTTTTCTTGTTTTTGCTTAGTTTTTTTGAGATTTCTTAAAATCTACCGGTCCGAATCGGTTTAAATTCACAGGAAATCTGAGTTGTATAGAACTCTTTGGAAAGCTACTTTTTTGGTTCCGATCGGTTTAGTTGTTCAAGAGTTATAAGCGGGTCACATACACACCCACACACACATACGGATAGGATGCATGACACTTGCTCGTGAGTGGTCAGGGAAGATTCCTGAGACCTCTAAACGTCGAGATCTGATGAAAACTCGACTTTTCAAAAACGGGGTGAAACTAATAACGTCCCGAATTTTAAAAATTTTCAATTTTCTCAGCGGGAAGTTAAAAATAAAAGTTAAAAATAATCTCCAGTCGTGCGTTAAAGCCGATACATACTTTTCTTCGTTTTAAGTAAGCAATAAAACAATCAAAATCAATTGAATTGTGAAAAATGAGATTATGAGGCGTGCACTTTTGGATTTTCCAAACTATTTAGAAAATTTCTTTAGCTAACAAGTTATATAAATAAAATAAAAAAATTATTTATACAGACAAAAACGTCCATTTAGTGTTAGTATAGTACAGAACTTACGAAACTATGTTAGTATATTTTATAAATTAATTTAAATATTTTCTTGTCCCACTGGGCGACCCCGGGACAACCGCATGAGCATGTACCCAGTGCCGCACAATTGGACAATCAAATTTATATCCTATTACCCTCAGAATAGTGTTGGCACTTCCGCGCACTCTGTGCATCAGCGATGCGATCCGCTTACGTAAAACGGCATGAAAGCCATCGACGTGAGCCTGCGCAAACATATTGGATGCACTGCAGTGTCGCAGAAGCCCCAACATCACTCTGAAGGCATCATTATATTGTACTCGGAGAGCATTGTAGGCGCGCCGCGTATAATTAACCCACAGATTGCATGTGTACATGGACTGGCAGAAGGATTTAAACAAAGTTATTTTAACTTCTGTACCAGATCGAGTGAATCTGCGGGCCAACATATTGCAGCAAACCGCCAATGCCCTCCTTTCCCTTTCCATATCACTGTCGTCCTTCAGGTCTTCGGTTACCACATGACCCAAATACCTAAAAGACGACACCCTTGCAATAGGCTTCCCATACAACGCAACAGCCGGCACATCGACTATTTTGCGACCCTTTGACTGGAAAACCATGAACTCAGTCTTCCTGACATTAAAAATAAGACCATGACTCTCAGCAAACCTCTCACAGACGACTAACAACCTTCTGAGTGCCGCGATTGATGGACTCAGCAACACGGTATCATCAGCATATGTAATGCTATTTACACATTGGCCGTCAATTGAGCATCCTACACGTGTGTTGCTCAGTTCAACAATCAGCTGATTTATGTACAGATTGAAGAGTGACGGAGATGTCAGGCCACCCTGTCTCACCCCACACTCCAATCCATACTCCTCAGTAAACTGTCCAGACCATTTGACCTGGTTAGACTGGTGCTCATACCAGTACTTAAACATGTTTATTACATCCGGCGGTACACCAGCATCCACCATTTTAGGCCATAGGATGTCGTATCGAACCAGATCAAATGCCTTCGTCTGATCAAGAAAAACCGCATAAACACAAGTTTTCCTATCTGTGTAATACTTAATGGTATGCTTGAGAGACAGAATTGCGCATTCTGTTGATAGTCCAGGTCTAAAACCGAACTGTGCGTCATGTAAGTTAAGGTGTTGTTTTAGTTGTCTCTCGAGCAGACCATCAAGTACCTTGGCCGCAATAGTAGCCAATGATATAGGTCGATAGTTGTTCTTATCAGAAATATCGCCAGTCTTGTTCTTAACAATTGGCACTACGATAGATTTCATTAAAATGATGATTGAAATGATTTATAAAATGATGACGTAATCATGGATTCTCCCCCCCCCCCCAAATAATCCAGATGTATATACAAGCACCCGACCCCCCCCCTTCCGGTGGGGGGGAAAATAACATGAATTACAATTCTATGCACACATAAACCACGAAGGTTTGTCCGGGAGCATATTGTCTACCTTTACGCCCACTATTAAGCTTCTTCTTATTGAATCGATGCATCACGTTAAAGTCGCCTTTTGATATTAAGGCCCTAGACTCTAACATTCTGTATCTGCAACATGTTATCTTTCGTAATTTTTATGGATCATGAGATACGAAAAGATCTTCAAGGGGCTTGTTCTTTAACTTGGTTTAAACTTCTATTTACACGACTCCTCCAAAAGAGTAGTGTAATGTTTTTAGAAAAATTAAGGGGAAGTCATTATTTTAAAGTACTTGATAATCACACCAAAAGGTTTTGTCACAAATTACGAAAAATAAGTCACTTGGCCTTTTTTTATACTCATTGTACTTTTAAGAAGCTTTGTGGCCCGGTGGGAGTACGCATTGCTAGCATTTTCACAAGTTAAGCAACCCTGGGCGTGGTCCGTACTTGGATGGGTGACCACAAGTGGTACAACAATTTCTAGAGCTCCTCCGTGCTTCGGAAGGCACGTAAAAGCCGTTGGTCCAGGCTGTCATTGTATGGCAGTCGTCAAGCTATGTCAGATGCCTTTAGGCAGCTTGAAAAATCTGACACCAATGTTGGCCACTTACATACACGAAAAACAAACATTGTAGTTTACGAGGTAAAAAATATACGAAGTGTATGCAATATTGCCAAAATAAAAATCTACCTACTTACTATGTACTTTATCAAATGTTTAAAGCTTATTCTTTTTTTTTGTTCAAAATAAAATAATTATATATTTTAATCTCTTAATTCCTTTAAAATTTAGTTATTAATACCTTAAAAGATACTTATCGACATGATAATTTGTATTATTTTTAATTTTTTGATAATATCTGTCAATTTCTTTATGATGTTATTTAAATTTATGTAATACTAGCTTTTGCCCGCGTCTTTGCCCGCGTGGGCTACACAAAATTGTTTTTTTTTAAACTGAGATAGCAATTTATTAAGATCCAATTAATGGATTATTGTTTTTTACTTACCACTAATTCAAAAATGTCATACGTAAACTTGAAACCCCTATTTCACCCCTATAGCGATTTAATTTTTAAACTGTAATAAATGAATTATTATTTTCTACTAACTACTAAAATACATTAAAATTTCATGTGTCTCACTTTAAAAATTTCGAAATTTCATACAAACTGCCAACCCCTATTTCACCCCCTTAGGAATGGAATTTCCCAAAATCCTTTCTTAGCGGACGTCTCGTAGTCACATTCTACCTTCCTGCCAAATTTCATCTTCTTTGGATAAGTAGTTCTCGAGATTTCGTGATGAGTGAGAGATTTTCGCTTTTATACTTATATATATAGATTAGTAAGTGTAAAATGGTCTTAATTTTTTTGCAAATTACAATAATGTTGCTTAAACATTGTTTTAACACGCCAGCCATACATATTTTCTGCTTGGTCTAATGGTTGACCAGAAGAGAATGCCATAAGGCATTAGGTGTGTATCCACCACATGTATAATTATTTTTTGTGCAATTAAGTTTTAAAATAAAATAAATACGAAATGGAACGGATTCTCGTATGGAAGGTCATTGGGATTCTCCATTAATATTCTTTGACATTCGTACGCTACAAATGTCAAAATTAGTAGTGGTCAAGACCACTCGTGCAAATTCTTCGCGTACGACTGGAAAGATGCCTTTTTGGAAACGCTCCGCAAACCATTCCTAATGTGACTTTTCGATTTCAAAAATGCACTCCTGTCTCTAGCAGTTATGGATGTTTGTCCCGCTTTTCCACCAAAACGCCTAAACGGATAGTAAAATTAAACAAACTTTTGTCCGTCTGTCACAGCCAATTTTCTCCGAATCTACTGAACCGAATCAGGTGAAATTTGGTAGGATGGTGTAATCCTATGACCCAAACACATATGTGCAAAGTAAATAAATATTATTTTAAAATAAGGGAAGAATTAGGAAGTTTTTTCAAAACTTTCTATGTTATATATCAAATGAAAGGACTTGTTAAAAAGATCTCAAATATATTTTTTTTATTATTCTAAAATAAAAATTTTTGATTTTATTCAAGAAAGAAGACGAAAATTAACTATACCCCCACTGATCTCCGATAGTACTGAGCCTAACATTTTGGAAAAAATACTAATTATGGTTCATTGCTTGTAAATTACAGGAAAACCTATAAGAATTCAATCAATTGTACGGAACCCTCTCCTCGCGAATTTAACTCGCATTTGGCCGGTTTTTATTTTAATAATTACTTACTTGTTTTAAATGTATGAAAAGTTACAATTAATGATTGTGTACAATTAATGACATGTATTTCTACTTATATCAAATAGGTGGGTAGGTATAGGTATGTGCATTATATTATAATGCGCTGACAACAATATAATTTAACACTGTATGCAACGCTGGTCTAATAAATTTAAAGTCTGTGGGTGCAATGTGCACTGTGTATAGTATACCTATCTACTTCTTCGTAATAATGGAAACATATAAACTTATATACAACGTGTAATTATCATATGCGTAATAAATCAAACCACGGGCTATACTAGATCATTGTAGTATAATGATATTAAAATAACAGTTTTTTTTAAATACATACAAATTGCCCGAGCGCCGGGGACTAAACACTTTAGTTTGAAAAGCCGATATTTTTTTGTGTTTGAACTGTTATTTTAATTTCATTATATGTATGTACTATAGTGGTCTTATACAGGGTCTAACAAAATATACTGAAACTATTTTAACAGTGTATTCAGTCCATGATACTGAACAACCTTCCCTAAGGAACATATATCGAAATATGAAAAATAAATTCTGGCCTCCCATACAAGTTGACCGATCAGCTGATCTGAGTTTCTATGGAAACCTAAAAAATATTTTTCATATTTCGGTATATGTTCTTTGGGGAAAGTTGTTCAGTATCATGGACTGAATTCAGCCTTTAAATAGTTTCAGTATATTTGGTTAGACATTATATATCCCGTGATTATCACGCTTATGTCAATTACACATTGTATTAATTACAATTACAATTTTATTTGTATTTATTCATAGGTAATGTTTTCTCCTAATAATACCTAATAACTTTTTTAATATTTTATATTCTAGATAGAGGTACTATTTAATATTCTTCTAGTAATACTTATAGGTATTCGGTTTACGTTAAGCAGCTACAATGATGTAATACCTATTTAATTGTAATAAATTAAGGTGAAGATATAGGCAAATGGCCTTGAAGTGTGAAATAAATTGTTAACTCGTAAATATGGTGATAATTTCCATATTGCTCTGCGTCATGCACTAGATAGCCCTTTAAATTATTTTATGAACTGCCGTTGAAACTATTATTGGTGATCCGTCTAGCTTTAAAACTTGCCATGGCCACTTTTGGCGGAGGCAAGTTTTAAAGTTAGACGGACTAATGTAAATACTTTCAACGGTGGTTCATAAAATAATTTAAAGGGCTATCTAGTGCATGACGAAGAGCAATATGGAAATTATCTCCATATTTACGAGTTAACAATTTATTTCAAATGAGGGCCCCACTTCAACGCCATTTGACTATACCTTCACCTTAAAACAAAATACATAAAAAAATCGTTACATTGTACCTATGTAAATCTTTTAATTAGTGATAGAATAACCTATTTTTATTTTTAAATATACCATCAAATTGTAGAGGCAATGTATTTATTGCGTTATTTAGTACATAGGTATAGGAGACGACGATTTAATTCAAATGAACGGAATTCATTTGGTTGAAAGCAAACATTATACCTACCCATAATGCATCATTCATTCGCGTTTTTTAATCGAAGACAATATTATTCCGTCAGATCGATCTTGCTCGCCTGACCACTTTTGAGAAACAATGTCAAGGACAACCGCGTGCGGCTACTTGTAAACATATAATCATTATATATAGTACGTACGAGTACATATTACTACGGTAACGTTTCGCTCCCACATGTAACTACAGTCCTTATCAGTCGACCCTCAGTGGCGCTGGCTTGCCGTCGTTCCATGCAATCCACCAATCAATACGTAAATAAATATCAAAAATAATAAATCCAAACTGTTTCGAACCTAGTTTTCCCGCTGTGTCAAACGGAACATGTAAAGTTTTAAAACAAGTGACTGTTAAACTAATTATTTGTTAACAAAGTGATTCTATAAAATAATAAAATGCAAAATTGCAATATCAAAACGGCTTTTAGTGCTGCACTGCTAAAACGTAATCTGACGAGCGAATGCGTAAAATCGAACTACTGTTTAAAATATCGGCTTACATTAGACGATAACGTGTCCACGCTGCGATATCCAAGAATGCTGATAAACAATTTCGACGACCAACGTGGTTAACAGTGTAACACGCCGTGATCCCGACGTATCGATATCGAAACTTCACCGCTCAACAGTCAATCACTAACCCTGAAACTTGTACTAATTACTTGAATGTGACTGATGTCAAATGAAGTGATCCCACGGCGTACATCTAAGATTTGTTCGTGTAACTGATAAATGAGTGTTTACTTTATGTCTCCCGTGATAGTGAAGTGATGACTTGAAACTGTGTTTTGTGTTATTTGCTCGGAGAGGAATTCTTGATAATGGAAGTTGATTCTGAAGAGACGTCAGGTAATACTGATTTTACGTTGCATTCTTATCATTATAAGGCATGTTCTCACTAAGCAATAACAGTAGAATAAATTTGAATATAGTAGGTACAAGTAATTTGAGATAGGTCCTTCTTCTTAGTTGTTTTTCTATATAGGGTTACTTTTAAAACACCGGCAACATTTTTAAAGCAAGTTCAGTCCGTAATACTGAACCACTTTCCATAAAAACAATTATCGAAAAACTAAACTAAAATTCGGCTTCTCATACAAATCGGCGCTTACCCAAATGGACTTTGTTGGTCTAGCTATCTATCTATATTTAAGAGCTGTTTGTGAGCTCTTTTCGGTGGAATAGTTTTTTATTATGATTTTCTATTTATGTGTAATTGGTGAAGCAGTAGTAATATAGTGGTTTTAGAGCACAACTCATTAAGGCTGATTTACATTGATACAGTAGCTGGCGCCAGCATCACTGGATTCCAGTGCTGGATTGCACTGTAACAATGTAAACATGTTTCAATCCTGTCCAGCATCCAGTATCCAGCACCAGAAACATGTTTACATTGATACAGTGCTGATCCAGCGCCGGAATCCAGTGATGCTGGCGCCACTTACTGTATCAATGTAAATCAGCCTTTAGATCCATACTTCTGCACGGCCTTCAGTTGTAATTTTCATTTATAATTAATATATTGCATATTTGTATATGTAATGTGCTGTTATATTATTAAAACTTCAGATAAATTTCATAAAATAACTGTCAATTAAGATGATACATGCATTTTCCTAGGTTCAGTGCTGCCCCCATTTGAAATAAATTATTTGAAAGGAAACGGAGATATCAATTAAAATTTTGTCTTGATCAAGCCCTAGATAACCCTTCAAACTATTTTATGAACTACTGTTTACAGTTTAAAGTGAGAATGAATGATGAAACGAGAGATGGGGGCATCTCCACCCAGACATCTTAGTTGTGTGCCACTTCCAATCATTTTCTCTCAAACTGTCGAAAGTCGTCACATCAACGCTTCCGGGGCCTTACCTCTCTTCCTTCGATCGTCTTCGGGAATCCACTCCCGAAATGGCCAAAGTTGCCCATTACCAATAATGTACATTTAATTATTATAGTAATGTCTTCTTTGCCTGGCCCTTTCCCATTTTATTTGGGTTTGGCCCTCCGTATCACGCGTCTCCAGGCAGTTCGGTCCAGGGCCGTCTCTTTGTTGGCTTCTTTGAGGTTCTTATTTACTAAGAACATCCATGTGATTCGGGGTCTTCCTTGTTATCGGGGTTTAGTTTCGATAGTAATGTATACAAATATATATTACTAGCTGTGCCCGCGACTTCGTTCGCGTGGTTGTCGGAACGTAATGTTATATAGCCTAAAGCCTTCCTCTATAAATGGACTACCCAACAAAAAAAGAATTTTTCAAATAGGACCATTAGTTCCTGAGATTAGCGCGTTCAAACAAACAAACAAACAAACAAACAAACAAACAAACAAACAAACAAACAAACAAACAAACAAACAAACAAACAAACAAACAAACAAACAAACAAACAAACAAACAAACAAACAAACAAACAAACAAACAAACAAACAAACAAACAAACAAACAAACAAACAAACAAACAAACAAACAAACAAACAAACAAACAAACAAACAAACAAACAAACAAACAAACAAACAAACTCTTCTGCTTTATAATATTAGTATAGATTTAATAACTATATTATTATAGGTATAATATTTTCCATTTTCCTTATTTCTAAAATAACTATTGTTTTGTTCATGTTGATATACGGAAAAAACTAAAGGTCGTGACGTATTTATAGGTAGGTATATGATATAAACCTACTTACTTATAGATTTTGTTTATTTTCTCTAACGCCCAGGCAGACGAGCGTAATTTTTTGAGTTGCGAGTCGCAGAAAATGAATTGCGTGATTAACGTTCTATAGAAAGTCTTATTTTATGTCGCTGTGAGCATCAACAGCACGTTTCTTCACATATAAGTATAAGAGTTATATATATATTAAGTCGACTTTCACCTAGTACTAATATTAAAATGTTGTCCAATTTGTGAGAACCATGACTATTTTACATATTTGACTTTAGTTTTTCGATTTTTACAGAACATTTTATAAAATATGAAAATTTTGCGAAAGGGACATTTTACGAAAGGGACATTTTGCGACTAAGCGGTTCTTATAAAACCTATTGCAGCAGAAATTACGCACTGCGGCTGACAACGCAAAATTTCGTCCAAAAGAAGATACCATCAAGTTTTTAAAAAACTTTTATAATTTAAACCAAATTACCAACTTACTTACATATGCAACATACTCGTACTTTACACGAATATGTTACAAGATAAATAAAAGTTTGTAACTGTGCTTGATTGCGCTTATATTGGATTTGACTACTGTTAAGAGAATTTTTTGAGACTCTTACGTCTCAATACAATGTCCATTTTCAACGTGATTTAGATTAACTAATTCAGGAAAAATAATAAGACCAATATTTACTTCCAAGTCACTGTTAGGCATTCATACAAACCCTAAGAAAAATGTAATTTGACGTTAAAAATATGATTTTACTTGTTGAAAACTAGTGGATTTATGAAACTGCAGCCAAAAAGCTTATTTGCTTAATTATTTGCTTGAGAATGCATTTATTACAACTGCAGTCTCTCAGTTGCAGTGCAATTAACGTAATTGCTTAGTGAGAGCCACAATTATGACAATTTTGAGCCGGTGTTTTATTTTATCAGCTTGGGTACTCGTTAGGGACACTAAATCAAGGAATAATTACTTACATTGTTAATTTCTCCCTTTCTTCAGGCACTTTCCCCGCTCTGTGGGGTAAGACATATGTCACTCCTTTGCCAAAAGTCTCTAACCCACAGGCGTTTAAACAATTTCCGTCCAATTTCAATTTTACCTTATCTTTCGAAAGTTTTAGAAGCGGCTGCCCACGCTCAGGTCTCCGCGTTCATACTTGATGAATGTCTTCTAACTCCCTTACAATCTGGTTTTCGTCCTGGGCATAGTACCGTTACTGCACTTCTTAATGTCACTGAAGATATTCGCCTTGGTATGGAGAATTCGTTAATCACCATTCTTGTTCTTATTAATTTCTTTAATGCTTTAAACATGGTTGATCACGATATTCTCCTGGCAATCCTCCAGTATATGAAATTCTCATCCTTAGCTATGGACTGGTTTAATTCATATCTCCATGGTAGACAACAAGCAGTTCGAATGAACCGCAAGTTGCCGAAATGGAAGAATATTGATTCAGGTGTCCCTCAAGGGGGTATCCTATTACCTTTACTGTTTGCTCTATTTATTAATCTGTTATCACTCTCTATTGGCTGTTCTTACCATTTTTACGCAGATGACCTACAAATTTATGCACAAACCAGTGCCGAAAATATTGATTCCAGCATTAATCTTTTAAACGAGTCCTTATCCGACATTTCATCATGGTCAGATGACTTATGTCAGGCAATAATAATTGGTAGTCCTGGACAGTTAGCTAAGATTGATGTAAAGTCTGTACCTACAATTGTATTAAATAACGAAAACATCTTTCTGAGTCAATCAGTCAGAAAACTTGGCCTTCTAATGGACTCAACATTTAGCTGGAGGGATCAGGTAACTGAGATTAGCAGAAAAGTAACTTATTCTCTACAATATCTGAATCGTTTTAGAAACTTCCTCCCTATTAAAACCAAAATAACCTTGATTCAATCTCTTGTTTTTCCCATTATTGATTATGCTGATGTGTGTTATCCTGATCTAAATGCAGATCTTCTTAATAAGCTAGATCGGCTTATTAATAATTGCATACGCTTTATCTTCTGTCTTCGTAAATTCGATCACATATCTTCTTTCCGATCTAAGCTTAACTGGCTTCCTGTTCGTCAGCGCCGACAGCAGAGAATGCTTTGTACTCTTTTCTCTATACCTAAAAATCCTTTCTCTCCCCAATAATATGAAAAGCAAATTTACCTATCAGTCTGAAAGTCATGACCGTGAGCTTCATTCCAGTCATACTCTTCTTCTTCATATTCCTTTTTTTCGGTCAAATTTTATGCACAACTCTTTTACTCTTCAAGTTACGCGTCTCTGGAATGCCTTACCCGAGGACATCAAAGATATCTCAAATAGATAGCTATTTAAGAAAAAGGTCCACACGCACCTCTCTGGTAATTTGTTGCAGCAGAACTAGTCATTATCTTCACGAGTATGTATTTGTGTAAATGTTAATATATATTATATGTATAAATAGTATTATATATTAGTTATGTGTATTTTTTGTAGTATTTATATGTTTTTCCTAAAGGTTGACTGGTAGAGAATGCATTAGCGTTAAGTCCACCTTTTGTAACTTAGTGTTCAATAAAGATTTAATAAATAAATAAATAAAATAAATCACCATCATCATCATCCGAGCGTATTCCCGGTTGCACCCTCAGCGGTTATGCTCAAGAGCCCGGGGACCGCTACCTAAGCCTAGGTGATTTGACAAGGTAACTGGTTTTCACACATACAAACTTATACACATATGAACCAATAAGGCCGTGAGGTAAAGATTGAGTAGAATACGGTTTGTCAACTCCCTTTACCTCTACCATGGGTATCGTAAGATGTTCGAGTATCTATGTCGAAGCTTCAAAAAAATTTGTAGTCGTTTATACAGGCTGATTCTGTACCTCGTAACTACACTTAAGGAAAGGACTCTTTAAGCGAAATAAAAAATACTTACCTATTCTGTCATATGTACCTTCTTCTTTTTCGTCTAAGCGCGTTCCCGGTTGCATCCCCCGCTATGCTGTTTCGGAGCCCGGGGTGCGTTTTCCCGCTTTTTCTTTTCCAAATATAACATGCACAAGGATGCCAAATACCTTGCAAAATGAAGAAGAAATAGCCACAACTCCTTAAATTATTTGGCTATAGTTTTACGACCGGCCGCCTGCCTGACGTCAACCCTCTTTGGGAATGTATTTGAGCGAAAGTTTTACAACTGGCCGCCGCCCGACGTTAACCCTCCTTGGGAATGCAATTGTAGCACCAGATGTGTGTGCTTAGTCCTTTAGTCGCCTCTAGCGAAATTCACAGGAAGAGATGGGGTGGCCTATGCTAACCCGGAACCACACGGGTAATTCTGTCATATGTACCGATCTTGTCATATGAAAAAAAAAATATATATCGGCCGAAAAATGCATAGGTAGAGTCATTTATTACTACTAGTTAGTTCTAGCTTGTGGTTAAGCGATGGTTTGTTTGCTCTATAAACAAGTGCGTGGGCGCAACCGCATGCTTTAATGGCTTTCCGCCAAAAACAACATTATCTGGACACCGCGGACTCATGAAGATACCTACATCGGTTATTTGTTTAATTTATATTACGAGTGGATTGAAATGTAATGCTGAAGGCCTTACTTATACATTAATTTTCCGGGGTCCAGTGCTGCCCCAGTTTGAAATAAATAATTTTAAAGGAAACGGAGATATCATTTAAAATTTTGTCTTTGTGAAGCCCAAGAAAACCCAACAAACTATTTCATGAACTACTGTTTACAGTTAAAGGCCATACTTGAATTTTCTGGGGTCCAGAACTCTCTGCTCTTCTATCATCAACAATAGATAAACATTCAATCTGAAAAAGATCATTTTCCATCTTGACCTGACCGGGGATTGAACCCGGGGCCTTCGGTGTGACAGCCTGGCGTGATAACCACTAGACCACTGAGGTCGTCATCTCGAAGTACAATGTTTTAAAACGCTGAACAAACACGTTTCTTGGATAGCGACCCCCTTTAATTTTTAACTTTATCTTATTTTTAGTATTTTTTGTTATAGCGGCCATAGTAATACATAATCTGTGAAAATTTCAAGCATCTAGATCATGCCATTTTAAAGATTTAGTTTAAAACGCTGATAAACACGTTTTTTGTATGACGACCCCCTTCAATTTTATCTTATTTTTAGTATTTGTTGTTATAGCGGCTACAGTTAAACATAATTTGTGAAAATTTCAAGTGTCTAGCTATTACGGTTCAAGAGATAGAGCCCTGTGACAGACGGACAGACAGCGGGGTCTCAGTAATAGGGTCCCGTTTGCACCCATTGGGTACGGAACCCTAAAAACGAAGCCGAGTTGACTAGTCACTACTAGCGGCACCCGTTTTTTAGTCATCACTGCAGGAGCACGACCCTCTCTGTACTACCAGAGCCATATATTAGCCAGAGCAGTCAGAGGATTTGGCCTACACTCTCACGCTGGCCAGACGGGTTGGAGAGATCTCATTGATGTTTATAAGCTTTATGTTTCCTAAGTCGCCTTCTACGACATCCACGGAAAGACTTGGAGTAGTCCTATTTTACTCTGCTGGGAACCACACGGCATTAAAAAATATGATGATTCTTAATCGTAATATTTGTGTTTTTATCATAGTTCAGTCGTTTATCGGCCGGCATAGTGGGATAGGCGAAAATCAATAGATGCTCGCAGATAACGTATCTCAAGCTACCGTAATATGCTGTTCTTTATTATCTCAATGCTATCTTGTTTATTTTTGTCAACTTCGATATATATATTATTCATATATAAGTATTTTGTAAAAAAAGAATTTTTTAGTACAAGCTTTTTTGTGAGGCCTAAGAACTCGATAGGGTTCCGTCTTTTTATTACAGAGTCTATAGCCACCTTCCAGCTCCATCATCAATAAACTTCTTGCCATAATAATTTGGCATTATCATCTGATTTACATTAGCATTAAAATTTGATATCAATCAGAAACCGTGAAGTGACTCAAAATTTAACTTTCAAGATTTGACCCAAAAAAACGAAAAACAACAACAAAAGAGCAAGATAAATAAAGCTTGTTGTATATAAGGTAAAAAATACAGATGCAGAATAAAGCAAGTAAAGCACTAGTATTTTTTACAATCTATGACAGTTCCCTTATATCCTAGTGCACACCACGTAGGGTTATTCTGCATCTGTATTTTTTGTTCTAATAACATACCTATTAAGTACCTAATTTATTAATTAAGGGAAAGGGTTTGCAGAAGTAGTGCCCTCGTATGAAAATGGTCCCTAGGCTTTGTCTGTCCCGTTGGGATAAAGTCTTGATAGTGTATCTGTTTTGTCTGTGAAATTTTTATATATTTAGTCATATCACAAAATCACGCCAACGCGAATCGTCCCAAAATAAGAACAATAAAACTTTTAATAGCACTTTAAGACAATAATTCACTAAAAAAACTGACGCACGAAACCCGAATTACCCACATAAAAGCTGCACCTATATTTTTAGTCTTTATAAATAGAAAAACTTAAATCTCTATTTTATTACCGAGCAAAATAGTTGACATTTGCTTGCGTGGTCAAAGAGATTGTTTCGTATCCCTTGATACAATAACGTCAAATAAATAACGGTTAGTGTACACAACTCGAGTTAATTGACGGTTTAAATCTACAAGGATTTAAACCGTCAATTAACACGAGTTATACACGAATACCTGCGGTGGGTCGGTCGGTGTGTCACTGTTCCCTTTATGGTTATTTTATCGCGGGAACAAATTATCATGTCCCATGTCCAATTTACTGGTGCCTTTTTTATTCGAAATGATGGAGGCCCAGTAAAATATTATATTTTTTTTACTTTTATTTTAGCTAGGGTACTACACCCATTTTACGACATCCACTGGATGGGATAGAGTAGGCCTATTCTAGGCCAGGAACCACACGGCACATAAAATCCAGCTACGAATCCAAGTTGTAATATAGGTACATAGGTTGAGAAGCGTTTAAATGTCAGATTCCCCGTGAGGCTTACGAAATGTTTTCACTGCATTGCTTTGACGTCATAAATTGAATCTTACATGTGGTAAGAAGTGCTCGAGTTTCCGGGAAAGGTTTTCACTTATGTTTCTGACGGCTTTCTAAGAGTAAGTATAATACTGTAGTATCGTACACCTTAGAGCAAGTCATAAATAGAGAACGTCACTGCCATTAGTTTCGCGCGAACGAACGAGATAGCAAGATATATCCTACGCTCCCACTTTTCTTCGTACCAATCCAATTATTATACTGTTTTCAGAAGAAGATTTATTTTTAGTTTTATTAAGGGGTTCGTCTATATTTACATAAACAAACAGTGATAGGTAAAAATATAAAATAATACTAATAAAATACCTACTTCGCTTAATAAACAGGGAACATCATTAAGTTTCCTCCAATAATATCTGCTACGTGGACAGTAAACAGAATTTTCCTTTGTATTCCTGCGACCCCGTTGCAAAGTTTAAGTAAGAAGTTTATAATGTTCGCAATTTGGAGTTTCTACTCTGTATTGCCATCATTTTAATAGACACTTAGTGTCGGTCGTGTGGTGACGGCCACTGGTAGATTTAATTGGACAAAAATGCTTTATTCAAATTTTTTTTAACGATTTTGTCAAAAATTGGCACACCTTGATTTTATAGAATAAAATTGTCGATCGCGATTTTTAATAGAAGAGAAAAGGAGGCACTTTGCCTGCGGTAATTCCATTCAATCAAATTTGAAAGGCTGACTAAAGACAAGATGTTGCAAACAAAATCCAAAAAGGGGAGTGGAGGGGAAAAGTGTTGCTATAGATTTCACTTAAATGACTTAGCTAAGCCAGGGGAAAGAGGAAAGTGTTGCTTATCTTATAACCATGCATATAAATGCTCGCGAGGTCTACTGTTCTATCTAACCACTAGTTTAAAAATTAGGTAGGAAGGTATAATTTTTGCGCCTAGTACACGACACTAGGCAATCGTAATACGTACGGTTTTGCTTTTTCATAACATTACCCCGCACTAGGGTTGCCAGATGGTCGGAATTCGTCAGATTGTGCCGACATGTCATCAAAGTCCCTACAAAATACAATATACTTAGGTAGGTATGTCTGGAGTTCCCGACTTCGAGCAAAAACCAACCTTGTACTTTTTAGGGTTCCGTACGCGAAGGGTGCAAACGGGACCCTATTACTGAGACTCCGCTGTCTGTCCGTCGGTCCGTCTGTCCGTCTGTCACAGGGCTCTATCTCTTGAACCGTAATAGCTAGACACCTGAAATTTTCACCGATTATGTATTACTGCGACGGCTATAACCACAAATACAAAAAAAAGTTGAAAATTAAAGGGGGTCGTCATACAAAAAACGTGTTTTTTTTTAGCGTTTTTAACTCGATCTGTAACAGGGCTCTATTTCTTGAACCGTAATAGCTAGACACCTGAAATTTTCACCGATTATGTATTACTATGACCACTATAACAACAAATACTAAAAATAAGACAAAGTTAATAATTAAAGGGGGTCTTCATGCAAGAAACGTGTTTCTTCAGCATTTTAAAACATTGTACGGTGGTATGGAACCCTTCATGTACGAGTCCGACCCGCACTTGCCCGTTTATTTCTTTCTCTAAGACCAAAATAATAGATATCTTACTACCTGACCTACTAACGAAAATACCAACTGTTACGTATTTGCGGGTATTTGCATCTGAATCATATTTCCTGCAAAATGCAGCTGTGCCAGTACTTAGATACCAAAAAGTTTAAAAGTTAACGGTGCATGCATAATCAGACTTTAACCCAAAGCAGTAAAGTTGAATTGCGCTCACTGAAATATTTAATGAGCGAACCGGAATATTTTGTATTGAATCGTTTTGAATAATTTTAATTTGAAAGAAAATGTTACGGGATGTTGCTGGCAATGGATGGAAAAGGAAATGCAGTTAATAGAGAAGGAACAAAAATTTTGCATTTGCTTATAAATGTAATTACTAGCTAACCCTAAGTTAGCTAAATTGTATTGTATTGTAACCCGGCGAACTTCGATCCGCCCGTTCTTGTTCCTTTTTCCGTCTATCTCACCATATAAACCTACTCTGGACTTCCACAAATATTTTAAAATTAAAATTAACCAAATCGGTCAAGCCGTTCTCGCGTTTAAGTGAGACTAACGAATAGCAGTTCATTGTTATATACAGGGTGTAACGAAATATACTGAAACTATTTAAAGGGTGTATTCAGTTTATGATACTAAACAACTTTCCCCAAGGAATATATGTCGAAACATAAAAAAATAGTTTTGGCCTCCCATACATGTTGACCGGTCAGCTCCTAGTTTGATGGAAAGCATAACAATATTTTTCATATTCCGTAAGGAAATTTGTTCAGTGTCATGGACTGAAATCATCCTGTAAATAGTTACATAGTTACAACATAAGTTACATGTATCAGAAATGCGGATGCTTAGGTGGATGTGTGGGGTGACGAAGAAGGGAAGATCAGGATATACCATTGTATTTGTATTGTATTGTATTTATTTATTTCAAACAATTGTCTTTACAGGACTCAAGACCCAATGCGACATGTTTGCCTTACAACTACCTAATTACATAATACAAATTATCCTCAAAGATATCCTTCGCTACTTGGTTCAGCGTGTGCAACATATATATATATATATATATATATATATATATATTTGTGACGTTCCTTGGGTAAAGGTACCTTATGGACGCTGGCACTTACAACATTGTGTTTATTTAAGCTAAGTTACTTGTACCAATTGTTTTTCTAAACGTCCTAAGCGCCAGCGTCCACAAGGTACCTTTACCCGTGGAACGTCACATTTATATACTAACTGTGCCCGCGACTTCGTTCGCGTGGTTGTCGGAACGTAATGTTATATAATATTATATATAGCACATAGCCTAAAGCCTTCCTCTATAAATGGACTACCCAACAAAAAAATAATTTTTCAAATCGGACCATTAGTTCCTAAGATTAGCGCGTTTAAACAAACAAACAAACAAACTCTCCCGCTTTATAATATTAGTATAGATAAGTGGGAGTTTAAAGGTGGCACCGATTGTAGAGAAATTAAAAAGCCATCGTTTAACATGGTACGGTCATATCAAGAGGCGGGATGCCGAACCGGTTAATAAAATGGTTAGAAGACGTGGGGGGGAATGTGTTAAGCGGGACATGATGGAGAGAATAGTACAGATATGGTAAATGATAGAAAACGATGGAGGAAGTTGACATACAGGGCCGTCCCCAAATAGGGAGAAGGTGATGATGATGATATTGTTAGACGTTATATAAAGTATAGATAGAAGTATCTAACCAGCCTAGTCAGAATCAAACTCCGGGTAATACACAGGGTTCCGTAGAACGTTCAGATGAAAACGGTATCATCGTGCAAATAATGCCGAAAAATATGTTCCTTGTACAGGGGACCACCCAACTTATTGTATTGTTGTGTCTGATTTGAACATTTTGCACGCACGCATCTTTGATTTTATGTCGCAAAATATACATGCACTAACACAGATCGTACCGTCCATTGAAAAATGCACTTTATTATGCGTACTTTAGTGGTCACAATGGAGCCGAATGGGCAATTGCGTAGCCGGGCGGCCGATCCTATGTCGCATAGACAAATTCTCGGACCTCAAGTTGTAAACAAGTTTGGTACTCATACTTGCATCGGATTACCGAGTGACGGACGAGTAGGTACATATACGTCACTGTCTACGAGTGATAAGTGAATAACAACTTCGGAAAAAAACAACGGATTACGGAAGATTTTACATGAGTTTGGTGGGGTATCTCAGGAAACATACCTACGTATATAGGTACATGTGACTAATACATGTGACATATGTATAATAAACAAGCAGTTCAACTATTGAACAACAGGAATTAGTGAATTCTCACGTAGATACCTACCTTGTGGCAACCTTTACTCCACCTCCCAGTTTACAAGAAGCATACGAGATGGGCGCTAACAAAATAAATAATTAAATATTTAAATTACACTGATTGAGCTAGCCCCAAAGTAAGTTTTTGACGTGACAACGTCCAATAACTCGATACTACGGGCTGCATGCACGAAAAAGATGACGTCATTGTCCCGTTACGCTCATTGTCGCGTTCCGCAAGTGAGAGCGCGGCACGAACGAGAATGAGGCATGATCGGCTCGAGCGATCGGCTCAGTTCGGAATGTTTGACGTTGTCACGTCAAACTACCGTCCGTAAACCGACTTTATTTTTTTTTATTAAATAATTTTACGGCTCTGGATACAAGTCCTTTAGAGCCTATCTTTAATTTTGTTCTTTATTCCTAATCTTAACCTTACCTAATCCTAACTAGACAATCAAAGGGTGGTGTAGGCCTTTGACTGCTGCAAGGGAGCTTCTGGCGACAAATCTATACGAGTCCACTGGTTTACATAGACGATTGAGTGGCGGACGACGCCCACACAGTCCGCAAAATAAATATCACTACAGCCGTACTATGACTGTCCACTTTAACTATTTCACACATTGTTCATGTTATGAGCATTTATTACACCAAACAACACCAATTTCATATTATAAAGTCACTAAAATCAATTTGTTAAATAATTTAAAGCAAACCCCAACTGAACCCCTTGACTTCCCGCCAAAAACTAAACACTCCTAAACCGACTTTACAGACAACCAATTTTTTTTAAAACTTGTGTTATGGGATACTAACTTAACGACACGATATTTTATAATAAATATACACATGTAGGTAAGTATATACTCGTAGATATTTAAATACCCAAGACCCAGGACAATTTGAAAAAGGACATTTTCCAACCTGCCCTGGATGGGGATCGAACCCAGAACCTCCGGATTGGCGGACTAGCGTGTTGGTTGACCATTACACCACGTTGTACATAACAGTATCCTACATCTCGATATGAGAGTTCTGGTTGCGCCTTGAAATATATAACGTCTAACTTAATATACTGAAACTATTTTAAGGGTAAATTCAGTCCATGATACTGAACAACTCTCCCCAAGGAACATATATCGAAATATGAAAAATAGTTTTTTTGCTTTCCATACAAACTCGGATCAGCTGATCGCTCAACTTGTACGAGTATGGGAGGTCAAAAATTATTTTTCATATTTAGATATATGTTCCTTGGGGAAAGTTGTTCAGTATCATAGACTGAATTCACCCTTAAACTAGTTTCAGTGTATTTTGTTAGACCCTGTATACAACCTCCGACAATACACACTTGGTAGCCTATAACTGAAAGGTCTCAGGTGCGAACCCCTTATGCCCCGATTTGTACCTATGAGTTTGTAGTACAATCTAGCTCTTGTATGGTAATTTTCATTTATTATTACATGCTTTCGGTGAAGAAAAACATCACGAAGAAACATGCACAGCATACTAGTCAATGATTTCAACTCAGGATAAGCCCATCGAAACATTTTGCATAAAATATCTTCATACAATTCAACATAGCTGCCATTCGGTTGTAAAATTAGCGCGGTAAAATTCCTCAGTATTTTAATTATAACAAACAGTTATGTTACTTACCGACGACGAGACGATATTCAATGCACTTTTTTAACCTATATCGTAGTTTTTGCAGCCTTTAAATGCGCAACCAGGCATTTTTATGTCATTTACAAGTGTGAAAAAAATAACGGATGAACTCTTCCGCGGACCGAGGTCGACTAAGTCGCGTTGGTCCGCAAACCGACTTTATCGGGTCAACGAGTTGGTGCCATTTCTTCGCGCGGTTGGCCTAGTCCTTACGCTAGTAAAATAGAAGTCAATGATACTAGTTGATTAATATGTACAAATGACTGTTGTCACCTTCGATCAATGATCGAAGGTTGTCACTGAAGTTTTTGGCGGGAATACAAGGTGTTCAGTTGGGGTTGTCTTTGATTTATTTTGCAAATTTATTCTAGTGGACTTCATAATGTGAAATTGGTGTAGTTTGGTGTTATAAATACTCATGCTTATAAAAAATATGTGAAATTGATAAAGTGGACAGTCAGATCAGTTCGGCTGTTGTTATATTTGTTTAGCGAACTGTTAATTAATTAATTAAATTAATAAATAGCCTTTCGATTCGAGAAGAAGCGTACTGTTGCGGGCATCTAAGTCCCCTTACCCCTACTATTATTAAATGAGCACTATGAAACGCTGATAATTGAACGATTATTGGACATACCGATGATCTTTAGGCGCCGTCCGCCACTCAATCGGCTATGAAAACCAGTAGCCTCGCATGGATTTGTCGACAGAAGCTCCCTTGAAGCAATCAAAGGCCTACACCAAACCTTCACTGTCCATCAGCAAAAAGCTGTCAAAGACTACATTCACTGCAAAATACTGCAAATTTCTGTAAATACGCCTTTCCACACTCTGCTACAATATCTCATTGCATGCTTAAAATAATAATCAAAGAGTTTATTGCAGACATCCGATTTGTATGAATCACTCACCGAATATAAACACGTTAATGTACACTGCTTTACGTTACTGACTTTGAGTATGGATTTAGTGTAATCAGGTCAATGTAATGGAATTAATAAACGTTCAAAAAGAAAACATAAAAAAAATCGAGTTATAGAGAGAACTTAGATCGCTTTCAAGTATTGCACGCCTCATAAGCGAAGCGCATGAGGTAGTGCTCTACTCTCGCCTTACAAAAATCAAGTGATTTTTTTAACTAAATGTGTCTCTATTTTAAAAATGAGACAAAATATTAGTAGATAATATTGAAATTTTGTACTTTCATTGAGGGTTTTCGATCGGTCGTTTTTAGAAATCCTTGGGAAGGCCTATGTCCCGCAATGGACTTCCTGTGGCTGATATGATGATGATTGAAATTTGAATTTCATTTAAGTACCAAACTTTATTTACCAAAATAAAATGGTATGTTTGTTTGTTTGTGAGGAGATCGGTGGCCCGGTAGGAAAACGAAATGCTAACGCTTTCGCAAGTTAAGCAACACCGGGCGTGGTCCGTACTTGGATGGGTGACCAAAAAGTGGCATAAAAATTTCTCGAGCTACTCCGTGCTTTGGAAGGCACGTAAAGTCGTTGGTCCCGGCTGTCATCGTTGTATGGCAATCGTTAAGCTATGTCAGATGCCTTTAGGCAGCTTGAAAAATCTGACACCAGCGTTGGCCACTTACACACACGAAAAACGAACAAACAAACCAGTCAACCTTCGGGATAAATGGAAAAAATCTCTCGTGGTAGGGGAACAAATAAATACTCAATGTTACTCGTACTACCTACAACTTTATTTATTGTAAGTATATTAATGCATTACTAGAAATTCTACTGAACGTTTTTCAATGAAATAAGAAGCGGGGTATCTAGTTAAACTAGTTTCTAAATAGATTTTTTAATAAAAATATCAATACACCGTCTTAAATCCTTTTAACAATAGACAATTTTATTTTTATTTTATCTCGATTTTAACACAAATTATTTCTTGATTCTGGGGATTCTGGGTTATCTATAATGTGATTTGTTTCACGCATTTTTTTTCAGTTTCAGGTACTGAACCTGCTGTTATACTTTGTGCACAAGCTTTAAACTTATCCTGTAAGTAGGAGATAATATTATTATTTTACCAGTATATTTATATGCAATTTATATGTTACAGGAAAATGTATATATTTTTTAAATAGCAATAAGGAAATGTATTAAATTGGGCCAAATTGATCGCATGAACACTGTTGGTAGCAGGGGGAGGCCATTGGGCCACCCCCATGTCGCCCACTTTGACAACTTTGGCAACTTAGACATGAGTATGTAACGTTTTAGTTGATAAATAAAATAATTAATATATACGGACAAATCATACAGATTGAGCTAGTCCCAAAGTAAGTTCAAGACTTGTGTTATGGGATGCCAAGTCAACGATTTTATCTTTTATAACAAATACATTACAATACAAAAGTAAGGCAGAGAACCGAGAAGTTTGGCGCATATTCCACCGACAAGAGCCACTAAGCTCTTAAATAAGAAGAAGAACAACAACAACCTTCGTTATTTTATTTTGTGTAACTATCGCTGATGTACAAAAAGTTTTTTAAATAAATAAAATACATTTTCTTTATATAGATAAACATCCAAGACCCAGGTCAATCTGAAAAAGAATAGAGCAATGTAAATTTGACTTCCGTAAACTAAGACCTGAACCCATTAACCAGCTTATATTAAGAAATAGTATCTAACGTGCCAATACGTACTTGCTATAGGTAATAGGAATTCACACGTCAATCATTCGAGGATTACATGCTCATCGTTTATAATGTCATTCATTAGCAATATGAAATTGTAAAACCATCAGCTTCAATTTCTGCAGTCATTGTTTTGCTGTAATTGCTGAATGATTTCTGTTATTATCTATAATTAACACTGATCAATAGATCTATTTTCTATAATAACACTGATTAATAGATCTTTTGTTATAATTTTTATGATTTTACTCGTAGTCTTCCTGTTATTATATGGATATTGTCAACTATTACACCGTGTTAATGAAAGAACGCAAAACCTCTCAGATGGTACCTCAGCCCATGAAACTGAATAATTTTTGTTCAACAATTACAAGATATCAAAAAAAAAAATCAGATTTTCATACAAATTGACTCAATCAGCTGATGAGTTTGTATGAAAATTCAAATTTATTTTCTTTAGTTTCGTGAAAGTTGTTGAACAAAAGTTGTTCAGTTACATGGACTGAGGTACCATCTGAGAGGTTTTGCGTTCTTTTATTAACACGATGTATATATACATCGTGTTAACGAATAAAAAAAAATAAAAAAAATGAATTTTCATACAAACTGATCAGCTGATAGAGTCAATTTGTACGAAAATCCGATTTTTTTTTTGGATTACGTGAATATTGTTGAACAAAAGTTGTTCAGTTACATGGGCTGAGGTACCATCTGAGAGGTTTTTCGTTCTTTTATTAACACGATGTATATATGTATTTCTATCACGCCACCAAAATATATGAACAGATAGAGCAAGACATATTTAGACATATTTATTAGTTTATAAAAAAGGCATAATGCCAAAAATATATCCCTCCAAAACATTTTAATGTACAGTAATACTAAGACGAGTAGGTATTGCTTGCACTGGAAAAAAGGTCATCAGTGGAGCGCAAATCTCCTAACTCTACATCATAGCGTATAGCCCCAAAAGACAGTAAGTGTATTTCGTAGTATAGCGTTCTGCGTGAATTCTAGTCTTTCTACAAGTATTCTAAGTATAAACCCTATACCTTAGTCACAATGTGTGGCCTGGCCGTTTCATAAGAATAACTTAGACACTCCTATGGGTTTTATGAACTAAAACGTCTACGTCTGTGACGAGTTTTAGTGTTTACCGTACATATATCGGTCAGTACCGCAGCCTCTGATCTTCCAAACAAATATGCTGAAAATAACGTTAGAGCAGACAGTGTACAAGGTGAAACTAATAATTTACGAGAAAGAATTACGGCCCATGTGGAAGTCACATTTATGGTGTATTTGCATGCATGTTTATGTTTACGTTAGCGCTATATTCATTGAACAACAATAAACGGGCAAGTGCGAGTCACAAACAGTACAATGTTTTAAAACGCTGAAAAAACATCTTTTTTGTATGACGACCCCCTTTAATTTTTATTTTTTTTCTTACTTTTAGTATTTGTTGTTATAGTGGCCATAGTAATACATAATCGGTGAACATTTTAGGTATCTAGTTAATGTCATTATAAAGATCTAGTTAAGAACGCTGGAAAAACACGTTTTATGTATGACGACCCCCTTTAATATTTTATTTTTTCTTATTTTTAGTATTTGTTGCGGCCACAGTGATACAATAATCGGTGAAAATTTCAAGTGTCTAGCTATTACGGTTCAAGAGATAGAGCCCTGTGACAGACGAACAGACAGCGCGGAGTCTCAGTAATAGGGTCCCGTTGGTCCCGAATGGTAACGAATCTTTTTTAGGGTTCCGTACCCAAAGGGTGTACCTTTGGGTACGGAACCCTAAAAAAGATTCGTAACCATTCGTACGTTCGTGACTATGCATAATTTTTACAAGCTTTTATTTAGCTAGCCTTGTTTGTTGTTGTTTATTTGTTTGTTAGTTAAATTTATGACATTTTCCGATTTCCGATTGAGATGATATTTGGTATGCTGTCTGTCTGAGTTCCAGAGTGGGGGCTTTTGATGTCACCTTTCAGTAAAATTGTCTTCTTCGTCTAAGCGCGTTTCTGGTTGCATCCTCAGCTGTGCTGCTTCGAAGCCTGGGGTGCGCTTTCCTGCTTTTTCTTCTCCAAATATAACATGCATGTCAATGGTCACGCAAGGATGCCAAAGACCTTGCAAAATGGATAAGAAATATCCGGAACAGTTTAAATGATTTGGCTATAGTTTTACGACCGGCCTCCTGCCTGACGTCAACCCATTATGGGAATGTATTTGTGCGAAAAGATTTATAACGGGCCGCCGCCCGACGTTAACCCTCCTTGGGAATGCAATTGTAGCACGAGATGTTTGTGCTAAGTGGTTTAGTAAAATTGTTAGAACCTTTCAGTAAAATTGTACCAAGGCGCAACTTAGCGTGAACTTGAAAATCTTTATGTCTTCGTAATTTTTATTAGAGAAAAGAAACAATACGTGTTCAATATTTTTTAACCGACTTCAAAAAAGGAGGTTATCAATTCGACTGTATGTTTTTTTTTTTTTTTTATGTTTGTTTGTTACGCGATATCTTGGCCAATAGTGAACCGATTTTGATGATTCTTTTTTATTTGAAAGCCTTTACTACCAAGTTGGTTCCATTTTAATTTGATCAAGATATGATGAAGAACTTTGGAGATATGGAAGAAACTCCTAAAAAAATTAAAGTCGGTTGTTTTTTTGTTAAAAATTTAATTATTATAAATCCATCTGATGGGTCAGTTAGAATTTTTTTGCCATCTCAATACTAATGCGGTAACCTTCGTGGTACTAACGTATAGCTCTGAAGCCCACCCCTTCCCGCAAGATGACGGTTCTGAGTGTATTCACTTATTTATTTACAAAATTCATGTACACAACATACAAACAGAGGAACAAACAAAGTAAGAAAATAGAGTGTACCCCGGAAGTCATCGCTACAAATCTGTCATAATTTGATAAAAGCCATCACACAGTAATAAATCTTCCATACAGAATAAAAGTGACAATTTTGGCAGTCAAGTATGAAGCTTCACATGTGTGGCACAGACAGCTAAGAATGCAACCAAGAACGCGCTTAGATGATGAGCATTTAGAAGATTTTTTTCTATTTTTTCAATATTATTTAATATTAAATTGAACAAATCACGCTGATTGAGCTAGCCTCAAAGTAAGTTGTAACTTGTGTTATGGGATAAATCAACGATAAGTGTAAATACTTTTAAACTATCGCGTTGCATTATTATTAAATTAATGCATACGGGAATTAACGCGAAACGTACTGGGTGGCGCAAAAGTACTGGCACTAAAGAAAATACTTTTATTTTTTTTATATGACATTTTCTGTCATTCTGTTGTTGAAAATTGTGTAGTGAACAAATGTAAAATACACTGAAAATAAACATGGACCGTTTTACTCCCCAAGAACGTGGAATAATTGTGTCAATGTTCTTACGGAATAATTCATCAGTGATAAGAACACAACGTGAATTTCGTCGACGATTTCACCACCGTCCGGCACCGATTGGTCGCACAATTCGACGCTTTGCCACACGCCTTGAAGCAACTGGCTCAACATTGGATAGACCTAAGTCTGGGAGACCAAGAACAGGCCGTTCAGCTGAAAATATCGATGCTGTGCGCGAAGATGTGGAAGAGTGTCCAGAAACATCAACGAGGCGACGTGCCACGCAATTGGGCATTTCCAGACGGACCCTGCAGCGTATTTTGGTGAAAGACTTAAAGATGTTCCCGTATAAAACTCAAATGACTCATCAGCTGCTGCCTGCTGACCACCGAGCTCGTCTAGATTACTGCCAGCGCGTCATAAACCTCAACCTTGAAGAGGATGATTTTCCTTCAAAATTGGTTATGAGTGACGAAGCGCATTTCCATCTCTCAGGGCATGTCAATAAGCAGAATACTCGGTTCTGGGGCACTGATAATCCGCGCATTATTCAAGAAACACCTCTACACCCACTAAAAGTTACTGTATGGTGTGGCATCTGTGTTGACAGAGTGATCGGACCCTATTTTTTCGAAGACGCTGGAGGCAATGCGATAACTGTCACTGGAGAACGCTACAGAACCATGTTACGAGAGTTTTTGATACCCAGTTTGGACGAATTGGGGCTGGAGCACATCTGGTTTCAACAAGACGGCGCTACGGCACACACAGCGCGCGACACTATGGACTTAGTGAGGGACGCTTTTCCAGGCCGAGTTATCTCTCGTTTTGGCGATTTGCCTTGGCCTGCAAGATCACCCGATCTGACCAGTCCAGACTTCTTTCTTTGGGGTTTTTTGAAATCTCGGGTGTATGTGAACAAGCCACAGACTCTCGCAGCTCTAAAAGAAAACATTCGTCAAGAAATAACGAACATATCGCAGGAAGTGTTACGGCAAGTTATGCAAAATGTCATAAATAGGGCTCAAATGTGTATCAACTCTGGAGGTCACCATTTAAAAGACATCATCTTTAAATCCTAATGGTACGAAATTTAATGGCACAAATATACATTTAAAAAAACCTAAATCTAGTTTTCTAATTTAGAAAAAATGTTATAGCTGAACCAAATAGGGTCTTTACTTTTGCGCCACCCAGTACCTTTTTTTATTTTTTTTTATTTATTTTGCTGACGTTTTGTTCGGGTTTCACCGAACGTGGTCAGCGTGGTCAAGCTGGGACCACGTTCGGTGAAACCCGAACGAAACGTCAGCAAAATAAATTTAAAAAAAAAGGTACGTTTCGCGTTAATTCCCGTATGCATATTAATTTAACAACGATAAGCACTATATTTTATAATAAATACATATATAGATAAACACTCAAGAACCAGGACAAATTGGAAAAGACTATTTCCAACTTGTTCTGGCTGGGGATCGAACCCAAAACCTCCGGAGTGGCGGACTGGCTTGTTAACCACTAGGCCACGGAGGTCGTGGCCACGATATGTGTACTTGTGTAGGCCAAACCATGTAGGTTACACGCGCTCAGTTTGGCATCAGTTCAGTCCATCAGTCTAGTCAGAATGATCGGAGCATGATCGTGTAACCCACGGAATGACAAACTGATGGTTCGGTCGGACTGATGAAAATTATAATTTTGTCAGTCTGTTTTGAATGATTCTATCAGTCTTTCGATCGAAGACAGATCGCGTAACCCGCTCGTATAATTCTCGCGTCAGTCACCATACTTACTACACACCGTACACCAAGGCATATAAGATACATTATAGCTCTTTGCCGTACACGTACTTTTTATCAGTCTGCTGTCAGTCTAGATTGACCGTGTAACCGTGAAATTCATCCATCATTCTGGCGTCAGTCAAGTTAATCTAGACTGATAGACTGAACTGATGCCAAACTGTGTAACCTTGCTCTAATAGTCAGCTCTTTGTAGTGATTATGCAGTGTTACCACGAAATAAATAATACTAACATACAGAAGTCTCACTTAGCAAAGAAATTCAAGGAAATATCTACTCAATGTGGCTAGCGATATGGTTTAATTTAGCTCACGTCAGAACTCAGCACCTTTTCGCATAGATACCTAGACATCCACTGCAAGCCAATTTCATTCTTATTACTCTGAACAAACGATTCGTATAACTGAATTTACCACCCGGAGGGGCCGCTTGCGCGCATAGTAATAATGTAGGTACATTTTCGATACCTAAACGGGCAGTGACACAGGCCTGGTGTTACGTAGCTTCAACTAAAACAACCTTTAAGTATGTCCGTGCCCATAAATCCGCCTATGATATGACTACCATATTTATCGACCAACAATAAAACATGCATGTCAATGTGAACAGTAAATTTTAACAAACGACAAGTGATTCCCTTGTGTTATTTACTAACAGTTTAGTATAGTAGCCATGGAGACTAGACTTATCGTTGTCTACGTCAGATCTCATGTAGATAACGCGAGGCGAATTTCTTAGTTGTGCACTTGAAGTGTTGGTGGCAGTGTGGGAAATGTGGCTCGATTATGTATAAATATAACAAGATTCGGGTACGGAGGAGTAAGTTTTTCATATATTTTTATTCGTCATTGTTGTTTGAGGAACTCTGTGACGTTTGCGGTAGATTGTGTAAAGCGTTGCTGGGTTTTCATGCTATTGGCACTATATCTTGAGCTCATGTATTAGGGATTTTATGGATATGAACATTAAGATCTTGAAATGAAATTATTTTACATTATCCACTAGTTTCGGATAAGGATGTTAGATTTATAAGTATCCTTATTTGTAGATTTATAATCATAAAAAAATCTAGTTCTATGACTTTTTATTTCGGATATCCTACAGTTTTAGTAAAGGATAAGGTTTGTACTCTTATGTATTTTGTAGTTAAGGTGCTCCATGATATCTGTTCTTCGAAAGACAATTAAATTCGTTAGCGCTTCCATTTAGTTTTGATTTAATGTGTGAGCTATATTAATCGCGAAACATACCTTTTTAGGGTTCCGTACCCAAAGGGTGCAAACGGGACCCTATTACTGAGACTCAGCTGTCTGTCCGTCTGTCACAGGATTTGATCTCTTGAACCGTAATAGCTAGTCACTTGAAATTTATACTGATTATGTATTACTGTAGCCGCTATAACAACGAATACTAAAAATAAAAAAAAAGTTATAAATTAAAGGGGGTCGTCATACAAAAAACGTGTTTTTTCAGCGTTTTTAACTAGATCTTTATAATGGCATTAACTAGACACTTGAAATTTTCACAGATTATGTATAACTATAGCCGCTTTAACAACAAATACTAAAAATAAGATGAAGTTAAAAATTAAAGGGGGTACAAGAAATATGTTTTTTCAGAGTTTTTAACTTGATCTTTATAATACCATTAACTAGATACTTTAAATTTTCACCGATTATGTATTAATTACTATGGCCACTATAACAAAAAATACTAAAAATAAGATAAAGTTAAAAATTAAAGGGGGTTGTCATACAAGAAACGTGTTTTTATTGTACGGAGGTACGGAACCCTTCATGTGCGAGTCCGACTCGCACTTGCCCGTTTATAATTTTGGTGACGTTTCGTGACAGTTCTGAGATCACGTTCAGTGCAACGCGAAACGAAACGAGTAAAAGTACCTGCAAAGGCCCAATTACTAAATAAATATTTTATTCTTTGCTAACGTACAGAAGTCTCACTCAGCGAAGAAATATCTACTCAATGTGGCTAGCGATATGGTTTAATTTAGCTCACGTCAGAACGCGGCACCTTTTCGTATAAATACCTAACCATCCATTGCAAGCCAATTTCATTCTTATTACTCTGGACAAACGATTCGTATAACTGAATTTACCACCCGGAGGGGCCGCCTGCGCGCGTAGTAATAATGTAGGTACATTTTCGATACCTAAACGGAGAGTCACACAGGCCTGGTCCAAGTAAGAACAAAGGTGCTAAGCACAGATACCGGCTTAGAAATTGCAGTACCAATTTTCATTTTTCATTTTTCATTCGATCATATCGTTTTATTGTCATTTATTTAATAATATTTATTGATATGAATATCTTGGTCGTCATTAATTCAAGGAATTTACAAAGTTAGAACAGTCATAGACCACATAGATATACTCAAACGTGCATAGCTATAATTTCAACAATTTTAAATAGGTACTTACATATGTTCGACTAATCAAACATTGTAAACATTTATATATAGATCTATTGATACACGTGAAAAGATAAGCTTTATGATATGCTACAAAATATGAAGTAGGTACAGTTAAGTATGTGAGTAAAATCCGTTCAAGGGAATGGGCGAGAATCTGAATCATGTTATTGAGCAATGAGGCTAGCTACTTATTACTATTTTGATTCCCTTTCATGACACTATCACGCTAAACGTGGCCTTTCTAAGGTCTAACGGCCCTGGCCTCTGTCTACTCCATTAGGGATAAAGACGTTATAATGTACCTTTATATGATAAAGTAAGGACTTTTTCAATACAAATTATAAAATAAAATTTTGTCGTGATAGAAACTTTACTTCTAAAAGACCAGGCAATAGTCTAGTCTAGGCCAAAACTAATTAGCGCCTTCAACTGAAATAAAAATAATTGACTTGATCTCTTTATTTTAGCAGTAAGTATAAATATTTAATTATTTGTGGAAAAAAAACTGTATTCTTCAATGTATTTCGATTCCGTCGTTCGAAGATAATTTTGTTTGCAGAACTATGTCAAACGCTATTATCAAGGTAATTAAAGATAGCGCTCCCTACGAAGTAAAGAAATTATCATAATTACCTGAAAAATAATCTTTTTTCAATTATTTTTCTATTTGCCACTGAGTTTTTTTTATTAATTTCCTGTTTCGATTACATTTAATATGTAAAGTCCCGTAATTATTTTGTCAAGTTAGCTAATGATTTCTAAGTACTTACGTAACTTCTAAGATCATGACAAAAAATAAGTCAATCCAAAAATTTAAGTCATCACCATCACACCATCCACGGTTTTCCAAACCTGATGGGGTTTGGAGTTAAATCTCAAAATGAATACCAACCTATTCAAAAAGAGAAGTTCCTTTTTCAGTGTTTTTACTGTTTTGTATAAGTGCATTTTAGACATAATTGAGAATAGAAGAGGTAAGGATGTTAGGCCACCCGACTCTTTCCACGTGTTTTTAGGGTTCCGCAGTAAACAAGGAACCCTTATAGTTTCGCCATGTCTGTCTGTCTGACCGCGGGTTTACTCAGAGACTATCAGTAGTAGAAAGCTGTCATTTGGCATGGGTATGTATGTATATGTGGCATGTATATTACTCACACCGACAAAGTGCCTGCAGAGTAGAATAGGACCACTCCAAGTCTTCCTGTGGATATCGTAGGAGGCGACTTAGAAAACGCAAGCTAAACAAAGCTTATAAACGTCAATGAAACCTCTCCAACCGTCTGGCCAGCGTAGAGAGTGCAGGCCAAATCCTCTGACTGCTCTGACTAACATATGGCACTAGTAGTACAGAGAGGGTCATGCCGTGAATTTTTTCACGAGTCCATATATACAAAGTGGAAGGGACATACCCGTAAAAAATTGAACAACGGGCTATACTAGATCACTTAAGTGTTATAAAATTAAAATAACCGTCAAAAAAGACCAAAAAAAAATTTTGACATTTCCATACAAATCGCCCGAGCGGCTGCACACTTTTGTATGGAAATGCCAATTTCTATTTGTTTTTGGTTATTTTAATTTCATTATACTATAATGATCTAGTATAGACCGTGGTTCAATTTGTTACGGGTATGTCCCTTCCACTTTGTATATGGACACGTGAAAAAATTCACGGCAGTGTATCTATACTTCTATACTAATATTATAAAGAGGAAAGATTTGTACCTATTTTTGTATGTTTGTATGTTTGTAATGAATAGGCTCAAAAAGTACTGGGCCGATTTAAAAAATTCTTTCACCGTTGGAAAGCTACACTATCCCCGAGTGACATAGGCTATGTGTGTACCACGGGCGAAGCCGGGGTGGACTGCTAGTTTAATTATAAAAGGAAAACTATCCGAGCTAAGTAGGGTTTACAAATTAAATAGTTATAGTCGACTCGAGTCGACTAACTTATTAGACGTTATTAGTCGTTAAACGGTGAGTCTTGAACTCTTAATACCACCTTTGTACCACTTTTCTGCAAATAAACTGATTGATTGATTGATCAATAGGCACGACATTCCCAACTACATTCCATACATTGCGCGTGACCCAGTATATATAAAAAAATAGAAAATTCTCTTTTACTTACAACATCGCGGGCCTAGTACAAATCCCCAGAACATTGCAAACCAGAGGTATATTCCTCACAAAATGAATTCCCGCTCGCTCATGCTCGATATCTTTTGTTATCTTCAAGATTTATTCCGAGTGCATTTATTATGCTTTATGCAACAATGTGATATTGGTTTGAAACGTCTTGCTTCGAGATTCGAGCTCTGAAAGCTTTCAGGTTTTCAGGATATTCGTAACAGACAATAAAACGTTGAATTGATTTCACGTGTATTATGAAAAGTATGATCTTTGGAGAATATCAAATGTTATAATGCATTTGTTTGCATTTGACGACCTCCGTGGCGTAATGGTTAACACGCTAGACCGCTAATCCGGAGGTTCTGGGTTCGATCCCCAGCCAGGGCCAGTTGGAAAATGGCCTTTTTCAAATTGTCCTGGGTCTTGGGTGTTTATCTATACATGTATTTATCATAAAATATCGTTAAGTTAGTATCCCATAACACAAGTTTAAAACTTACTTTGGGGCTAGCTTAATCAGTGTGATTTGTCCGTATATATTTATTTATTTATTTATTAACTTAGGTAAATCTTTCAGGATTACTATTTACGATTATTTACTTACCTGTACACGATTAAAAAAAAAAAAAATTTTCGAAATCGGTTCAAAAACAAAAAGGTTTCCCTTTTTTTTAAGTCCCTATAAAAATTTGGTAAAGGTCAAAGTTTTGTGTTTAGTCATCATGGACTGAACTTGCTTACACATAATAAAAATAAGATACAAATGTATGTAAGCCAGGTTCCCGGCAGAGTAGAATAGGACCACTCCAAGTCTTCCCGTGGATGTCGTAGAAGGCGACTTAGGAAACACAAGTTAAACAAAGCTTTTAAACATTAATGAGACCTCTCCAACCCGTCTGGCCAGCATTGAGAGTGTAGGCCAAATTCTCTGACTGCTCTGGCTAATATATGGCTCTGGTACAAAGAGGGTCGTGCTCCTGCAGTGGAGACAAAAAAATAAATGATCATGATGATGTCAAATATATGTAAATACATTATTATTTCAGTCAGTCTTCATCCCAACCCAAACGGCGTAGATAGAGTAAAGTCTCGAGGTGGAAAATGAGAATACCAGTAACTACACTTTTCTTTTTCTTTCAAGGGAATTCACAATAAAACCATTCTCAAAGTACCAAACGATCGTGATGGCTTATCAAAACATTGTAAACCGTAATATAATCGTGATTGTTCTACTGACGTCACTACTATCTTATTACTATATCAATGACGCGTAATCTTAGCAAATTGCATGAACGAACAGCATTGCCCCCATTTGCTTCTAAACAACTTTGAGACCAGCGAACTAAATACTCGTATCGCAGGTATGAAACTTCATAGAAGTCAATGGTCACCCAAGGATGCCAAAGACCATGTAAAATGGAGAAGAAAAAGCCGGAACACTTTCAATGATTTGGCTATAGTTTACCGCACGGGTAGTCGGCCAGTAACTGTCTAGCTGTCTTTTGACCTAAGTTACCCGCTTAAATTAAGGAGTTAGTGTCTTACGTTAGTTTTAACAAAAAAAAATATGGTTGCGCTTGATCATGGTTCCATAATATTATATTTCACTGTTGGAGACTATGAATGAAACACGTACCAAGGTATATTACGGATGTGACGTAGAACGTCAACGATCGTAACGAGTTATCAAAACACTTAACAATAATAGATTCCTTGTGATTGTTCGACCACTGACGTCACATCGCCTTATTGCTATATCAACGACGCGTCATCATCATCGTATTCAATGAGTAAGTACTTATTTTTACTACTTCCATACTTTTCTGGCAGATAAGAAAAAAACGTTCGTTCGTGGACGATTCGATCGAAACATGGGCATTGTTTAAGTCTTTGCGGCGGTGCCGTATTGACATACTTAACTAAAGGTCGTAAGGCCTCCTCCAGGTGAGGCCGAGGGCTTTTTAACAGTCTTTCGCTTTACTTCCGGCCAGGTTAGCCCGATTGTCTTCATTTCCGCTGCCACAGTACGCCGCCAGGTCTGCTTGTATCTGCTTGCTCTAGGGAGTCCACTCGAGTGCTTACCTCGGTATGTTTGTAGGCTCTTTCCTATTAGTATGTCTTATCCTTGTCATGGCATTTCCCGCCACGTGTGAAATTGACGTTATAAAAAAATATTAGGAACAATACAGACCAAACCTCCTAATGAAATCCATGCCATATTAAAAAATTAAAGGAACAATATGTGACTTAGTCAAAAACAAAATAATTGATATTTTAAATAGTTTGTTATATTTAGACTAAAAAACAGAGACAGTTATAAATTTTAATATATATTGTCAGCCAAGCGAACGACAGTCGTGGTCGTGGTACACTACGCACTCATTAGTGGCGATCTTCAAATAGGTGTATTTTTAGGAATAGTACAGTCAACATCATATCTTTTACAGATTCGGCATTCAAATAAAATGTTTTTTTTGTATAGCATCTTTCGTAAATGAGACAGTGTCTTCTGTCTCAAAATTTGCGTCTATTGCGTTTTCATGTCACATAACATTAATTAGAAAACTCATGAGGGGAAATCCTCTTATTTTTGGGAGAAGCTCTGCAGACTGATATAAACTCTACATACCTAAAGGCCGACCAAGTTTCGATCGATTTAGACGATCATCTTCAGAGCGAGTGTCAGAAACGGAGATCCGACGATATCGCTGTCCACTCAACCATGTTGTGTCATGTCATCGACGTGAGTCAACCATTTTTAACCCTCTTCAAAAAAAAAGAGCTTATCAATTCGTCGGAATCTTTCCTTTTTTATGTAGTTATGTTCCCCGATTACTCTAAGACGTCTCGACCTATAAAATCTTTTTTTTTTGTTTGAAAGGTATTGACGTATATAAACGGTACCTGAGTCAGTAATAAACGAGCTTCTGTTGAACTCGGGTGTTTCATTTCTATATCCGATAGTCACATATCTTTGGCGACGGGGACGGGATTAATGATATGTCGATATCATATGACTATACGAGCAGGAATACTTTCCAGGCGGTCCCATACAATTTTATTAAAATCGGTAGTATGGTTTAGTTTTTAAACGAAAATAACTAGAAAAAATATCTCGTCTTAGTATACCATTGTTTGAATATTTAGTTTTTCTGGTATTGAAGTCGGTTTTTTTGTTTTGAAAAAATATCAATAATTATTAATTATAAAATTCTTTGTGTTTGTCTGACTGTACAATTCATTATCCGTTAAAAACTGTTTAGCGAGTGTCATGCGGGCGACAAATAGTTATGTAATAAAGCAAATTACATTGAAATACAGCGACAGAGACCGTCGGGCTAAAAAAATTGTCTAAAAAAACAGCTGACGAAGACGTACTTCCACAATAAAACATGTTTATAATAAACAAGGTATTCTCTTCCCGTGACAGCTGGGTCACGTGATTGGCCCAAAAATTTGTTATCAGTTGGGAGTGTTGATACTGTGTGATTGAATTACCTGAGAATAATGCATTTTTCAACTTAAACCACTTACTTACGAACTAATAATTCAATAAATAAATTTATTAAAAATTAGTTTAAGAATGAAATTTAGGTATTTTATTTATTTATTTCCTAAATTCATGTACACAACATAAAAACAGAGGAACAAACAAAGTAAGAAAATAGAGTACATAGGTACTGCTTCTTTCAGAAGAAATCTCTTCCAGCAGACGTGTACAAAATAGATTAAAGTTACAAATACAATATAGAAAAAATTATATTCAGAAAATCCCTAAACTTTTTTTTTTAACTGAGTTCTGGTCATGAGAATTTCTATATACGGCCGGGGTCGGAGAGTGGGCACTGTTACATTCCTTACACAATCAAGGGTTGATTTGCACATACACATTACAAATTACTCACAGATACAATAGGAGTTATGTCACACTGGTACTGGAACACTAGAGTTTCTATTTTTTTTTGTAACTGTTACAAAATGATTTCCTATTTGTTTAAAACTTTACGATCCAATTTAATACTGTTATCAATTTTATTGTAATAAAACTAACAACATTTCAGTCATTGACTGGAATTTTTTTTGTAGCAGCGCCAACAACCAAAGACGACCGACGTAAAAAAGTATCCAAATTATATTGTTTTACGCAGATACAAAATAGTTTTACGTCTTGTCAAAGCCTGAAAGTGTGATTTAAAGTAAGTACGCATACCCGTCATTACCACCGCCGTGTCTTTTCTCTATTAATCCTAGGTTCAGGTTTTCTATATACCTTTGAAATAATTATCCTAATGTGACCTGACATAAGCTGAGGTTAGATCATTGATATTCATTTCGCAAGAGCTGATAATACCGCTGTGATTAATAGCACACACCTGGTCACACCGGTTGAACGACTTTGTATGAGCAAGAAGCAGGGCTGGCAAAAGCGCTGTTTGATATTTATTAAAATCTCTTACTCCGAACTGTGAATTCGAGAACCACATATCTCAGCAACCGCTTGACCGATTCGCTTTATATTCACTATTGACCACATCTACATGCCTACCAAATTTCATGAATATGATATATTATATCATACATACATACAAACAAGACTGCCTCCGCGGACCAGTGGTCAAGGCGTTTGCCTTGTGATCCGGAGGTTATGGGTTCAAATCCCACTGGGAAGCATACTTTGTGAAAAGTTGTTTCCAGTCTGTTTAGGATATTGCAGGCTTGAATCACCTGATTATCCGAAAAGAAAGATGATTCCGTGCTTCAGAAGGCACGTAAAGCCGTTGATACCGAACGCCATCTAGCGTTTGTACCTATCCTAGGATTAGTTCTGGTCTACTCTTTGGGTTGCGGACGTCAGACGGCAGTCGCTCTGTGTAAAAAACCAGTAACCTCGACAAATCGCCTAGGTTAGGTAGCGGACCCCGGGCTCTGAAGCGTAACCGCTGACGACGATGCAACCGGGAATACGCTCGGATGATGATGATGCCATACAAACCCTGGATTGTTTAAGTAGACTGAGAACTACGGTGGTTCATTCAATTATCCTCTCTTTCATATTAATTTCAACATTTTATTGATTGAAATTTATTTTCACTTATCTGTTCCGTTATAAAAATAGATCAAAGATTTGACATCCCTGTTCATGCAAGCGCAGACAGCAATGCGTTAAGGTGTGACTATACCATGTGATGTGGTTTAAGGCCACCCAAGTGTTTAAACTTCAATTGTACTAGCCTATCGTTGTGTAATTAAAATATTTATTTACTACTACAACGATAAGAACAAATAAAGCAATAAATGGAATTGATTAAACAATATATTGCAAAGGGTGTTGCTTGTATGTTGTAACCTTTACGGCATTTAAAAGCAGCTTCCATTTTTATCAATCAGTCAACCAGACATAACTTTACTTTTTCCGGAGAATACATATTAGGCTATTGGGCTATTCCACCGGCAGTGAACGAATTGTTTATATATGTTTCAGCTGCTAATCTAGCTGGTTTTTCACATCGTAAATAGCCAACAACATATAATAAAAGTGTGCCCCAATCTATGCAATATTATATATACCTACGTATTTTCCCGCATTATTTGAAATATCATTTATTGGCTGGCTGTAACAAGGATGTACTTGTCAGTATGAATCTTGAAAAAAAGGCACATACTTTATTTCATTTTATTCTATTTGAAATCTTTTTCGTACATACGTATTTATCACACAGCAATTACACATAATTTTAAATACAATGGTATAAAAGGTGGACTTATCCCAGAAGGGATCTCTTCAAGTTGACCAGTTGAACAGAGGACAGTTAATACATTAAGAGCAAGGTTACACGGTCATTCTGGCATCATTCTAGTCCATCAGTCTGGTCAGAATTATCGGAGAATGATCGTGTAACCCGCTGAATGACAGACTGATGGAAATTAAAATTGTTTTGAATGATGAAATACTGATGGGTCAGTCATCGTACTTTAGTTACTTTACTACATACCGTACACCAATGTACATAAGGTTCTTAATAGCTCTTTGCCGTACACGTACTTTTTATCAGTCTGCTGTCATTCTGGATTGACCGTGTAACCGGGAAAAACATCCATCAATCTGGCGTCAGTCACGTCATTCCAGACTGATGGACTTGACTGATGCCAGAATTATCGTGTAACCTACCTCTAAGAGGAAGGCAGAAATATTTACATAAAAACAATATGAAATATCCGTTTTGGCTACAGAAAAAAATATAAATGTAATACAAAAAAATAAATAAAACACAGTAAAATATTCATCAAGAGCGAAGGAAGAGTCGGATCCGTGCTCGACGATATTTCACAGTGATTTATTTAATTTTTTTAAATAAATTTTTTGGTATAACTTTCGTATATAAAGGTGATTGTATAAAATAGTAATACGTATTATAAAGGCAAATTTAGGCAAATTTAGAGGTATGTTTGTGATTTTTTTCTGTCGAGCCAAAAATGCTCAATCGTGTTTTGGCTATTGTGGGTGTCTGTAGAAAATTCTTAAGATTTTTATGTAAATTTTTTGAGGAATAAACTAGTAAGTTTAATAACAGTGATTTTTCAAAAACGCGCACAGTTTTGCAAATTGTGAACCCACGTCACCTTAAGGAGTTTCTTCCATATCTCGAAAATGTTCTTCATCATATCTTCACCAAATTAAAATGGGACCAACTTAGTATGATCATGATCATATACATTTTCAACATGATTTTATATCTGCAGAAAAACTGATATTATGAGCGCTATTTGACTCCAAATATCTATGAGTCACGGTTTTGTATTTCATAAAAATCCCATTTCAGATTTTTTATAACTTTTTTTATAGAAAGTAGGGCAGCATTGACTGAACTTGCTTCAAAAATTTGGCTGGTGTTTAAAAAGTCAATGGAAAAAAATATACTTACTCTTATATTATACAGGATAATATGAGAGTATATTTTTTCCTTAATATTTAAACATTCTAGAAATACTTACTTATTTCCCTTTTGGGTTCCGTAATAAACAAGAAACCCTTATATTTTCGCAATGTCTGTCTGTGTGTCCGCGGTTTTACTCAGAGACTATTAGTACTAGAAGCTGTAATTTCACGCCAACAAAGTCATCATCATCATCCTCACGTATTCCCGGTTACATCGTCAGCGGTAACTTACGCTTCAGAGCCTGGGCTCCGCTACCTAACCTAGGTGATTTGACGAGGTTACTGGTTTTTACACAGAGCGACTGCCGTCTGACCTCCGCAACCCAAAGGGTAGACCAGAACCAATCCTAGGATAGGTACAAACGCTAGATAGCGTTCGCACCAACGGCTTTACGTGCCTTCCGAAGCACGGAATCATTTTTTTTTTCGGATAATCAGGTGATTTAAGCCTGCAATATCCTAACCAGACTGGAAACAACTTTTTACAAAGTATGCTTCCCAGTGGGATTTGAAACCATGACCTCCGGATCACAAGGCAAACGCCTTGACCACTGGACCGCGGAGGCAGTCATCACGCATTCACGCCGATAAAGTGGTGAATTAAAATCTTATTTTTTTTTAGTTAGCTAGCTCCCTACATGAAAAGTGGGTTTTTTTGTATAAGTCAAGTGTCCCCCCCTCCTCCTGTCAGGTAAACGGTTGGACACGTGAATTAATTTACTGTAAAAGTAAATAGTGCCGTGCAAAAACGATGCAGTTTTGCAGTATGTACTGTGTAAAAATGGCGTTACTACTAGGAATGCAAATTATTTGACGACGCAGCACACTATTTAAATTTTAATTTATTTATATTATTGTTTTTCACATTGTACAATGTACATACAAAGTAGAAGGGACATACCAGTAATAAATCGAACCACGGGCTATCCTAGATCATAATAAAATATTGAAATTAAAATAACAGTCGAAGAACCAAAAAAAATGTTGACATTCCCATACAAATAATTGCCCGAGCAGCTGCACACTTTTGTATGAAAATGCTGAATTTCTTTTTGTTCTTTGGCTGTTATTTTAATTTCATTATACTATAATGATCTAGTATAGACCGCGTGGTTCCGGTTTAGAATAGGACCAGTCCATCTCTTCCTGTGGATGTCATATGAGGCGACTAAAGGACTAAGCACAAACTCTCGTGCTACAATTGCATTCCCAAGGAGGGTTAACGTCGGGCGGCGGCCGGTTGTGAAACCTTTCGCACAAATACATTCCCAAAGAGGGTTGACGTCAGGCAGGCAGACGGCCGGTTGTAAAACTATAGCCAAATCATTGAGTGTTCCGGCTATTTCTTCTCCATTTTACAAGGTCTTTGGCATCCTTAGGTGACCATTGACATGCATATTATATTTGGAGAAGAAAAAACGGGAAAGCGCACCCCGGGCTCCGAAGCAGCTGAGGATGCAACCGGGAATGCGCTTAGACGAAGAAGAAGAAGATCTAGTATAGACCGTGGTTTGATTTATTACGGGTATGTCCCTTCCAAGTTGTATATTACACTACACTACATAGTCACTTCTTAATTGAGTAGGTACAACATAAACCCTGATAGGGCATTGCAACAGATTTCAATCAAATCTGAGAAGCACACAAAGAACCCAATTCTCAACAAGATGTTGCAAGACATTTCACATGTTATATTAGAATCTTTGTTTTTAGTAGGTAATTAGGCAGGCACTTTTACACGTCAATAAGTTTTGTGTACACTCACAGAAATCTGCAGTCATAGCTCAAAGCTCATATTTCCGTACAGTGCGCACCTTCCCTCTTTGTGTGAGTAGTGTCCGTAATACACACTATGAAATATACTGTTATTGAGTCACAGTTACGCGCACACATAGTAATATAATGAATGACAAGTGGATTTGATATATTGTTAAATTTCGCCACATTCTTACGAATTGGGTAGTCTATAGGTTTGCATGATAGTCTTCGGAGCATGGGAAGCACAGTTCAAATCCTAGTTTGATATGGGTAGGTAGGTATTAACTGAAAATATATATTTTTTTTATTTTTGTTAATATTTTTTTTCTTATCCTTACAAAAAACTAATCTTTTTTTTATAACTCAATTATTGTTATAATAGTTACTGGTAAAAACATAATGTTTTCAAGTAACTCTGTATAGGTGTAAGGTGTTAAGGAGTTTATTTTGTTGATAATAAATACATCAAATCATAACATAACTCTTTATTCGTGTTACAATTACCTACAAAAGGTAAACAGTAAAAAAAACTCACAGGCTAGGCCCAATTCTACCTACAACTTAATGTAAACTTACGCTTTAGTAAGAATTGAGGTTAAAGTTTAAGTATTCGTTTTCATTATGAAAAGAGGATTGAAACTAAACCTCAACCTTTAACAATATTTTACATATTTATAACTCCGCCGTTGCCGGTCCCAAGCCCGGATGAGAAAGGAGGAGGGTTGGAGGTGACTCACCCTGCCGTAAAACTTATATGCCGAATATCGGGCGGCAATAACCTGATCCAACCGGCTACCACAAGCCATAAGGGACTAAATCCCCTTTAAAATCGTGGACTCGCCAACTCGCACTGGCCAGCGCGGTGTTTTAAGGCCAATTACCTCCCATATGGTAAAAACAAAAAAACTCAGGCCCTCAGTCCCCGGCAGCCCTGCTATTCCTGACTCCGGTAGCGGTCATGGTAACGGCGGGGCAGGGGGTGCGAAGAATCTCCGGCAGAGATCCGGCTACCACTCCTGTCGACGACTGGCTCTGGTAACACACAACATACGCACTTTGAGGACTGACGAGAAACTAGCTGAGGTGGAAGAGGAAATGAGTAGATTACGGTGGGACATTGTAGGGTTGTCTGAAGTCCGAAGAGAGGGCGAGGGCACGACAACCCTGAAGTATGGTAACCTACTCTATCACCGGGAAGGAGACCAAAAGAAGTCACAGCATGGTGTCGGGTTTCTCGTCCACAGGTCCCTCATAAACAACGTCATAACCATCGAGAGTGTTTCTAGTAGGGTAATATACCTGATACTCAGAGTATCCAAAAGATACTCGCTGAAGGTCATACAGGTATATATGCCAACTGAGGATCACTCCGATGAAGAGGTGGATGAGGTGTATGAGGACATCAGTAGGGCCATACATACTTCTGAAACCTATTTTACGGTTGTTATGGGGGATTTCAACGCAAAACTGGTCAAGCGAGGCGATGGAGAGTTTAGGCTGGGAAATTTCGGATATGCAGTGCGAAATAACAGGGGTCGTAGGCTGGCAGATTTTTTGGAGAAAGAGGAACTCTTTGCGATGAACTCTTTCTTCAAAAAGCCGCCGCAAAGAAAGTGGACCTGGCTAGGTCCAGGAAAGAAAAACCAGCCCCCTGTTAAGAACGAAATCGACTTCATCCTAACGACAAATAGACGGATATTCAACGATGTCTCAGTGATCAATCGAATCAAAACCGGGAGCGATCACCGTATATTCAGAGGCATCGTTAATATTGGTCTCAAAGTCGAAAGATCGCGACTGATGAAGTCGACGCTCCGACCGTCACGGGTCCAAATCGAAAACTCCAAGAACTTCCAGCTTGAACTATCAAATCGCTTCGAAGGCCTTCAGGATTGCGCTACAGTGGACGAGTTAAACCAAGGGTTGGCAGAAGCTGTCCAAGCGGTGGGATCAAAGGTGTTCAGGTCCCGCCCCAAACGAAAACCTCAAAAAATCTCTGCTCAGACTCTAGACTTGATGGCAGAGCGACGATCCAGGCCGCTGTAGACCTCCGAAGATGCTGAATCATATCGGCAGCTCAACAGACGTATACAAAAGTCCTTGCGACACGATATCCGCTCCTTTAATACTGAATGTATTAAGGAGACGATCGAGCAGAACAAAGGCTCCAAAGTGTTCGCAAGAGCTATGTCAGTTGGGCAAAGTCGATTGATGAAGCTGAAGACGGAGGACGGTGGCGTGGTGTCGACAAAGGAAGGGGTTCTGGCAGAGATCGAGAGGTTTTATGGACAGCTGTATACCTCAGTCGCACAACCCAGTGAACAAAGGGCTAAAGACCCAAGAGCCAAGCTGACCCGACACTATACGGAAGATATATTCCGGAAATCAGCCTGTACGAGATTAGGATGGCCCTCAAACAGCTAAAGAACAACAAGGCGCCGGGTGAGGACGGAATCACAGCAGAGCTTCTGAAAGCGGGCGGAACGCCGGTACTGAAAGTCCTTCAGAGGCTCTTTAATTCCGTTCTGCTCGAGGGCGTAACGCCAGAAGCGTGGAACAGGGGCGTGGTAGTCTTGTTCTTCAAAAAGGGAGATAACACCCTACTGAAGAACTATAGGCCTATCACGCTTCTGAGTCATGTATATAAGTTGTTTTCGAGGGTCATCACGAATCGTCTCGCGAACAGGTTTGATGCCTTCCAGCCTCCCGAACAAGCCGGTTTCCGTAAAGGCTTTAGCACCATGGACCACATTCACACGCTGCGGCAGGTTATAGAGAAGACGAGGGAATATAACCGGCCGCTATGCTTGGGTTTTGTGGACTATGAAAAAGCCTTCGATTCGATCGAAACATGGGCCGTGCTTCAGTCTCTCCAGCGATGCCGTATTGACTATCAGTATATCGAAGTGTTGAAGTGTTTATACAGTAACGCTACTATGTCAGTCCGAGTACAGGAGCAGTGCACGAGGGCTATTCCACTGCAAAGAGGTGTGAGACAGGGAGACGTTATATCTCCGAAACTGTTCACCGCTGCACTGGAAGATGCCTTCAAGCTCCTGGAATGGAAAGGACTTGGCATCAACATCAATGGCGAGTATATCACTCACCTTCGATTCGCCGACGATATAGTAGTCATGGCAGAATCCATGGAGGACTTAAGTACTATGCTCGGAGACCTTAATAGAGTTTCCCAACAGGTGGGCCTTAAAATGAACATGGACAAAACGAAAGTAATGTCGAATGTCAATGTTGTGCCCATACCTGTTTCTGTTGGGAGCTCCACCCTCGAAGTTGTAGACCAGTATACCTACCTGGGTCAATCGATCCAGGCAGGAAGTTCCAGCTTCGAGGAAGAGGTCTTTCGACGAATCCGACTCGGCTGGGCAGCATTCGGGAAGTTACGCAGTGTCTTCTCATCCAAAATACCTCAGTGCCTTAAGACGAAAGTTTATAATCAATGTGTGTTACCAGTGATGACTTATGGCTCCGAAACGTGGTCTCTTACTATGGGTCTCATAAGAAGGCTCAAGGTAGCTCAACGCGCTATGGAAAGGGCTATGCTTGGTGTTTCTCTACGTGATCGAATCAGAAATGAGGAAATTCGTAGGAGAACAAAAGTCACGGACATAGCCCAGCGGATTAGCTCGTTGAAGTGGCAGTGGGCGGGACACATAGCGCGACGAACCGATGGCCGGTGGGGCAAAAAGGTTCTCGAATGGCGACCACGTACTGGCAAGCGAAGCGTAGGACACCCACCCACAAGGTGGTCAGACGACCTGACCAAGATCGCTGGAAAGCGCTGGATGCAGGCCGCTCTAGATCGGTCATTTTGGAAAACCTTGGGAGAGGCCTATGTCCAGCAGTGGACGTTATGCGGCTGAAATGATGATGATGATGATGATGACATATTTATAACATAACAATATTTATATTTTAATAACCTTTTACGAAATTAAATAACTATCCTAATTACAAGTGTGATAAAAACAGAATAATTTTAAAATATAGACATTACTTTAAATTTAATTTGATTTGATAAGGCATTAGAAAAGTTAGGAAGTTGATACAAAGAAATAATTATACGGATTTGTTATTATAGTCAATATTGTGTATCCACCGTTTATTTATTTTATTTAATCTTTATTGTCCATCAAATACAAATTGTACAGAACAATAGGCGAACTTAACGCTAAAAGCGTTGTCTACCAGTCAACCTTTGGGTTATACAGAAAGTCTAAATGTGGGTTGCAAGATAAAGTGTAATATATATATAATACACAATGTACATTTATTATCCTACCGTTATTATCTATACATGCCCGTAGGCGTCGACGCATGGACCCCACAAGATTTGCGCATATTTCTGTTACAATTAAACTCTTACTAAGTCCTATATAACCTCCAAACAATGAGACACTATTTGTTTTTGATGTTTCTCGTTTCTGTCTTTTCTTCTTTTCACTTCCTACCTTTGCATTAAAGGCCTCATAGATTTTCTATGGGGTTGAGGTCAGGGGACCGCGCTGGCCACGGTATTACAACCTCGGGATGTGAATTGTAAAACCATTGCGTAGGTATTCATTTAACACCATTTAAAACCCGCTTTTCATTAAAAAAACAGGTGAAAGCACATTTTCTTAAACAACTGTCAGATAGTTCTTAGTGTATGTAGTATATGTGAGTAGTATATCTTAGTATAATAATAGTGTGTATTATTTGTATGTAGTTTATGGTTTATTATTACATATTTAAGTATACCTGGTTCATTTTTCATCATTTCTTTTTGAGTTTTTGCACTACCCGTGTCTTTCTCGACATCACCCGGTCGGTTGACTGGTAGATTAGGCCTTAGGCTTTAAGTCCGCCATTACACTTGTATTTGTGTATAAAGTTAAATAAATAAATAAACACCATACGTCACTGAGGTTCGCTGATACGATAAGCGACGGCCTTCCACACCGCTGAAGACTGGCTAGGCTACCCTCTTCACCAAATCGCTGCACCCAAAGTTTCACTGTCCTCCACTATAACAAAATAAAATAACCAAGTGAGTATCGTTAGGAATAGATTGAGATTCGATATATTTTTTCATTGTAGGACTACCACTTTAGCATTCAAAATCAATAAATATTATGACTATAGATCACAAAGTTTGTATACAATAAAAATAATAACTTATTGAATTTAATCGCAGAGATTTCACTACCAAAATAAATGACATCAATTTTGTTATGCTAAAATTTAAATATAATAAGTATTACACTTAATCCCGTCTCATTAGAAATTTGAGATATATTTTGACCACTATTATGCAGAGCAATAATTGCTGCTTGCATTATTAAAGGTGTCGGTAAAGTAAGGATATCACAAAAGCTACAAAAACATGTCCACCAGTAGCCGATTTTTCACGTGAGTTACCCTTCTAACATATAGTAATGTCTGTGTCTCACGTTAGTTTTAACCCAAAAATCCGAATGAGTAAAACAGTTTTATTTATTTTCTTCTTCATCTTCATATCCGTCCACCGATGGACTAAAAGCCTCTCCCAATTAAGGCCCAGTCGACCCAAACTCTGAGGGGATGAGGTGCGGGGCGATCCGCAAAGCACCCCGCATGCTTTACATATTTCGTTTGGCTGTGAAGCGGGAGGCGGGGAATGAACGCGGAATGACGCGGAATGTAGATTTTATCGGGTTTTATGAATTATTTTAATAACATTTTTTTATATCGAAAATGAAGAAGGCAAGCTTTGGACCTTCGGAATCACGATACTAATATTTTTGGGTAGAAATATTTTTTCCTCAATTTATATTCTTAGTTTTGGAAGAAAAATAATTTTTAAGATGTCATTTCTTAACATTTTTTTTAAATGGTTTATGATTTATTTGAATTTTAAGAAGGCGGGACTTTGCGAAGTATTCGAACAAACCTACAAAAATCAAAAAATGTTTTAACGCTTAGAATCACTTCAGGTCAAAGTTCTAGTAAACAGAAATACATGAAGTTTCGACATTACTCTTCTCCGAAGGATTTGCACTAAATCACGGCAAAGTAAATCACTAACTAAATCAAGGCAGACAAGTTGACAACGCAGTAGATGGTACGACGTCTTTGCACAGAAGACGCTGGTATCCGTTCTCTTTATAGCTCCTGACTGAGCCCTAACCCTACAAGGTATCCTGTGGTACTTTTGAGCAATAAATAAAAGAGTGGACTGTAATGATTCTTAATGTATAATCTTGGTTGTTTGCGAAGCGGTCCAGTGAGGCAGCCGCCCTGCGGCCACTTACAGTACAGTTTTATCTATTCTATCGCGCCTAATTTCTAATATTAGATAGAAGATAAAATTATCCTTCAGATATTGTTTTCCAACAATGTAACGACAATCGCGATCAAGATTTAAACCTTAATTCTTAACGTACTCTATGACAATATGTTATATATCAATCTATTTTTTTTTCAATCGCAAATATAACTATTTTCCTTCAGCGTTCTACACTTTGAGGCAAAGTCAAGGTTATTCATAAAATACACCTTATTTTTATAAGTAATAAGTTTTCTTAAATATTTTTTTCGTATAAGCTTTTATTATGAGGCATAAGAATTTATCAAGACAAATGTAGTAAACCCAAACTCGATGGGGTTGCGTATTACAGGGTTCCTATAGCTACTTCCAGCTCTATCATCGGCTTCTTGTTAAGGTGAATATAGAAGCAAATGGCCTTGAAGTGTGAAATAAATTCTTTACTCGTAAATATGGTGATCATTTCCATAATGCTCTTCGTCATGCACTAGATAGCCCTTTAAATTATTTTATGAACTGCCGTTGAAACTATATAACTATTGGTGATCCGTCTAGCTTTAAAACTTGCCGTGGCCACTTTTGGCGGAGGCAAGTTTTAAAGCTAGACGGACTAATGTAAATACTTTCAAGGTGGTTCATAAAATAGGCCATTTGCTTCTATATTCACCTTAAGTGTGATAATTATTGCATTGTCATCTGATTTACATTAGCATACAAAATTTTATCTCAATCAAACACCGGAAAGTGGCTCAAAATGAACTTGCGTTTGACCCAAAAAACAACATACAGGGCAAGCTTAATAAAAGTTTGTTAAAATAAATGGGCAAGTGCGAGTCGGACTCATACCTAAATGAAGGGTTCCGTACGTCCGTACAATGTTTTAAAACGCTAAAGAAACACGTTTCTTGTATGACTACCCCCCTTTAATTTTTAACTTTTTTTTTATTTGTTGTTATAGCGGCCACAGTAAATAATCGATGGAAATTTCAAGTGTCTAGCTATTACGGTTCAAGAGATAGAGCCCTGTGACAGACGGACAGACAGCGGAGCCTTAGTAATAGGGTCCCGTTTGGGTACGGAACCCTAAAAATTAGCAACCCTCAGCTACGTACTCACCCACGGGGATGGGGAATTGGGGAGTGGTGGTGCGCGGCTCGAACCCATAGTGCCTCTATTCGTGTTATAGTCGTATATCAATTATTGAAGCTTATTTTTAATTAAGTGCATTTATAAGATTCACTACATAAATGTAATTCGAAATACGAAAAAAATCACTTCCCATACAAATTGAAGCAGTCACGCGATCTAGTTACTATGTGAAGTGAAAACTTCTTTAGCGGCGTTGTGCTCTTTTTTTGTAATGGGTAAAAAATGTTAAACTCGCGTCAGGACACATGTCCTGATCGAAAATTCGTAAGACGGATGGAGAGTAGACAGCCGGCGCCGTGGAGGAGAGGAAGTATCCCCCTCTCTTTCTACGGCGCGGCGAAAATTTATGCCTGCGCCTGCTGTTTCGTTTAGCTGAGAGATAAACTTTTTAATGTAATATATGTTGTCATGTTTGTGTACGATAGCGCAATAAATAAATATTGTATTCTACCACATAAATAATAGTACTTTTATACTGATAATTAAAGCAATACGTGCAAAATTATTTCCTAACCATTCCAAAATATCAAAAATGCACAACGTTAATATTCAAGTTTTAACTTCTGCCGGCACTCCCGGAGTGCAACCCGTCGTTTTTATTTTTATTTGGATACACATTTATTGGGAAAAGTTGTTCAAAAGATAGAGTGAATCATCGCGAGAAGAGAGATATAAAAGAGGAATACCCTATATACTTGAACCATGGTTACCCCGATACAAACGTAATAGTGCATTACATTTTGCTCACAAGTGTACATGGCAATGTTTTGATACGATCAAGGTTCGTGATGAGAGTATTAGTAGCTCGCCGTCGAACTCGCCTCGTATTATTGTGAAGTGATAAGTCGAAGCCTTGTGCTAATATCTAGTATTATTAACGGTTACGTCTGCAACAGTTATGGGATAGAGATAGTACTTATAACATTTTTATACTATTACGTCTTTGTAGGGACTCACTTGTCCAAGCTTGTTAGGTGAGCCCTACATAGTACTTTATGTACACTGTATGTGTAGACAGGAAGTTGGGTAGGATCAGTCCCTCAAAAGAATAAACACTAACTCCGTAATAATTATAATATTTTAATTTACATTTTATTTACCTCTTCACGCGAGTTTAACTCGCACTTGACCGGTTTTTTTGTATTCTTGCTTTTATTTCTTAAGTCGCCTTTGACGGCATCCATTAGAAAAATTGGAGTGGTCCTATTCTCCTCGGTCGGAAACCACAAGGCCATAATTAATTTGAACCGGTTGTCTCACGTCATATAGTCGAAAAGGCCGACCAGGTTTCCATCGATTTAGACGATCATCTACAGGGCGAGTGTAAGAACCGGCGACCCAATGATGTCTCTGTCCGCTCAGCACACTTTGCTGAGCTTTAATTAATAAAAGATCCCCTTTGCTTTAAAACTAAACGTGCCAGGAAAATGTCTGTGGGTAAAACTGTTCATTTTTAACGCAAGACTCGAATTCTAAGCTGATGGTCCTCTCGGAAGCAAAACTCATTTTTTTCAAAATTGACGGAACAATTTTTTCATAACCTCTAACATTTGATGTTATAATAAAAAGAATATTTCCTAAGATAACTATTTATTTTACCCAATAGCTGCGGAATTGTTCCATCCTGCCCAATAACTTGGATAACGTTTCATTATTAAATTTCCGAGCCAGTGAATCTCATCTTTTGTTATTTTCTCGGTACCGATGCTTCTTTAGACAATATTACGAATGATTACAATTTCCTGCGGTAGATAGAGGCATAACGAGGTTTTGTATTTATAGGATTTTGTTACTAGTACTAAATTACCTTAAGGCCGTACCTGAATTTTCCGGGGTCCAGTGCTGCCCCCATTTAAAATAAATCATTTCAAAGAAAACGGAGACATTATTTAAAATTTTGCTACTACCAAGTTCTAGATAACCCTTCAAAGTATTTTATGAACTACTGTTTACAGTTTGAAGGGTTATCTAGAACTTGGTAGAAGCAAAATTTTAAATGATGTCTCCGTTTTCTTTAAAATGATTTATTTTAAATGGGGGCAGCACTGAACCCCGGAAAATTTAGGTACGGCCTTAACGCATTAGCTTAGTTGAAAGAGCATGGGCGGGTAAGGTCGACCAGGTCGCCGGTTAGAGATCTGCTTGCGTGATATTTTTTCACCATTTTTTATACATATGTCACCGCGGAGTTTTTAGTGGTACTTGTAGCACCAAATAATCTTACTGGTGTCCCGTAACCGGTAACGTATCCGAAGGAAAAAAAATGGTTGTACAGTGACAATCATAATAGGAGCGAACGAGCATCGACCAATTTATTACATTTCTGATTGCTACATTTCCTATACGACTACATTTCCTAGGAGATTTATGTATAGAATTCCTAGGAATTGTATAGAATTTCTAAGAATTGTATACAATTCCTAGGAATGTATAGAATTACTAGGAATTGTAGAGAATTTCTGAATTTCACATATTTCCGGTAACATATGTACTACGTTTAAGAGCCTACTCTCTAGTCGGTGTCATTGAAAGAGACGCACGCAATGACTATTTTTGGAAATAAGGGAGTGGTTCGCAATTGCCTGCTCCCTAAAATATTTGTACTTAATTTAAAAGGATCTTGTATTCAAATAAATATCTCCGCAGTGGCGTATTTGAACTGGGGATATTTTGAAATCTTACATTATATTTACCCAAAGAAAATTAGAAAAAGACGAAAGAAATTAATAACATTCCCTCATACGAACTTCCCCGTTTAATAACCTTCTTTATGAGCGGGAAATCCTAACTGTAACGTATCTAATCATGGCGTTATCCAATAATTACAACAGCAATATATTTGACGTGAACCGTTGATTAGCAAACAAATAATCACGTTTATGGCCCGACAACGTGGTGCTGCCAAAGTAGTAAATTATTAAACTTTGATTTTACGATAATTTATTAAAGCTCAGAACTCGGTCCAGTGACGCGCTCATTTGAAATATATTATTATTCAATCGTTAACAATTCATGGTCATGGTAATAAGGCGGTGATTCCATTGCACCGCGCAACGTCGCGAAGCGCGGGGCGGCAGATTTTAAAATTGTATGCAAGTATCTCAGTTTGTATCCTATCCTCTTCTTTTGTACTATTTAATACTACTATTTTGAAATTTTATACTTACCTCTCAATTGTCCTACATACATTAGTCGTGCTGGCAAGTTTCCTTCCCAGTACGACCACGCTAAAATTTTAACTAGCTAAGAAGTTGATGAAACGGTGCATCCTTAAAAAGGTGTACTAATTTTTACTTTATTTCATTATTGGTAAATGGTCGTCAAACTATAAATAACAACAAACATTGACTGCATATATACTATGACTTTTATACTTTATACTAGATGCTAGTTGAAATTTTAGCGTGGTTTAGGTGAGCATTTTTTTACAAATGCAAATATTTGGGCAAATAGCCCATTGGAAAAAAATCCTTTTACTCGTATTTACAAGGATTTTCAGGAAAGCAAAAAACAAAATTCTAAAATTGGTTTGCCTTTTAGGTATCATCGCGCTTATACTCGTATCTATAAAAAAAATATTTTTACTCTTTTACAGGTGGGCTACTATTACCATCAACAATATTATTTGTAAAAAGTTAATTTAATTAGTGAACGGATAAAATTGTAAGGTCAAAATCAAGAGAGTTGCGAAATGCGATCTCGAGTATGTAATTTTAATTTATGATGGTTTTAAACGCCACGATCTCGCCATTTTGTATCTCGCCACCTCATAATATAAAGCGAACAACTTTTTCAAGGACAGCATTGTCATAAACATTAATTATTTTATTAAAAATTTTAATTACCTTTGCGAAACTTTGATTTACAAGAATACTTTGCAAAGTCAAATATCAGCTACGTTTGTATTTGTCAGCGTTGATAGTTATACTCATATAATAACGACCTTTGTTTTTAATAGGCTCAGTTAATAAGCTTCTTTCATACTCATTCGTGGATGCAAGCCACTGTAGATCGATCATTTGCGTAATTTTTGGGAGAGGCCTATGTCCAGCAGTGGACCTTATGCCGCTGAAATGATGATGATGATGTTCATTCGTAATTTTATGGGTGAGTCACCAGGTTTACAGCTCACAGAGCCACTATTGTATTTCTTTTTGTCTTTTTGAGGATGAAAAATTTTAATTGATTTTTACTAACTTTTTTTATAGAAAGTAGTTCAATATCATGGATTGAACTTGCTCCAAAAATTTGGCTGGTAATTAAAAAGTCACCCTGTATAACTACAATAAGTCGTTTAGCATTTTGAGTTCATATTGAGATTAAATAACACTTTTATGGAACAGTCCCAACTAACTAAGCACTGTCCACCACCTAAAACAAAATTAAAACAAAAAAATACGAACATTTTAACACAAAAATAAAATACGATGAATAAATATTACTAACAAAACGCGGAACAGAATGAATTATGAAGTCCGACGCTACTTCATTCACAGAACTTATGCAAACATGGTAACCAGAACGATGTTACTAGAATCAACGACTGGAGCTACATATTTGAATTTCAGACGTAACAGTTTTGAATTAAAAATTCTAATCACTATAAATTCATTAGATTCATAGTCAAGTGCACAAAACTAAAATAAGATTTAACGTAACAGAATTTCCGCGATAACATTCCTCAGTGTCCGGCTCCTCCAAATCTGCTACTATAATATATCGTCCTTGGCTACCATACAATAATGACAAACAGAATAAGACAGTCGGGTAAAATTTGTCGATCTACGGTAGCCCTACGTTTTACTCTCAAATGGACACACGTATACAAACATTGTATCTATGGTTTTGTGGCAATTTTGAAAAGAAAATGTGAAGATTTAGAACTGTAAGCATTTGTGAAAATATTCATCTGAATGCTGTGTTGCCGTCGAAATCGAAACCAATTACGATACAAATATTCATGTTACCCAAATAAAATTGCACATGTTAACGAATCCGAGAATTAATCAATCAAGGTATCAAAGAATCAAGCGTTTAAACTGAGCGTTTAACCGCAGAATAAGAACTAATACTCACGTACAGAAGTCTCACTCAGAAAAGAAATTTAAAGAAATATCTACTCAATGTGGTTAGCGATATGGTTTAATTTAGCTCACGTCAGAACTCAGCACCTTTTTGTTTAGATACCTAAGCATCCATTGCAGGTATAATTGAATTTATCACTCCGAGGGGCCACCTGCGCGCATAGTAATAATGTAGGTATACTTTCGATACCTAAACGGGGAATGACACAGGCCTGGTTTAACACAAATTAATGTTAGTAAATATCCTATAGGGTTAACGACATAACATTTACAAATTGCTCTGCGAGGCCAATCTTCGTGAGTCCTCTCAAGGCAAAACTTATATCTCTACATTTTCACTCCTGGTAATTTTTAACTACCACCACTGTGTTTAAAATGACTTGTGAATAGATAACAGTCATCGAGCTACGTCAGATGCCTTTAGGTAGTTTGAAAATCTGTCACTATTGTTACCTATATACAAACGCTCGTTAAGAGATAACTATATGTGTATTTAATACCTACTGAATGGTATCTAATACCGATATAACTCAAAAGTTTCACGTCAACTTCGTTAGATTTCAAAACTTCTTCATCAAACATTGGAATGGAGTTTTTGTTATTTTCGTGTGCTATTTAGATTAGATCAGATTCAAAAGTGGAGCCCCTGCGGTTCGAACTCTACTACAACTAGCTAGAACTTTTTATAGCCGGCTCTGGTGAATTTGCATTTTGCATTTTAAAACATAAAGCGATCTTTTAACTCTTATTTAAATTTCTAGTTTGCATTTCTTCTAGGAACATTTTTTAAAGGGTAATCCAATAGTCCAATGGCTTTGCTTATCACGGAAAAGTTTAAAATAAAAAATAAGATTAAAAAACTGCAACCCGACTACGTAGAGCAAACTCAAAAGTAAAAAACAAGTTTTATCTAGTTTTCATCTTTTGGCATTTTACATCATCAATATTACAATATTTATAAAAGGCCATAGTCGTGCGTTTTGAAGGAATAAATTGGAGGATTCAGATAACGCTACTTTTGAGTTTGCTATCCGTAGTCGGGTTGCAGTTTTTTAATCTTATTTTTTATTAGAAATGAAAATGTCTAAATCACCTATTTTTAACCCTCGACGAAAAAGTGATTTGTGGCACTGCAGCTCCTAAAAGAATAGACCGATTTCGATGCGATTTTTTAAATCGAAAGCCTTGTATGTCAAGTAGGTTCTTAGCTATGTTTAATGAAACTCGGTTCAGCCGTTCAACAGTAAACGCTTTAAAATCGGGGTTTTCTTAATTTGTCTGAAATAAACTGTTCCTGTTCCTAGTTGCATAGCAGTGCTGCTTCAGAGCCCGTTGTTCTTCTTCAAAGAGAAGAAGAACAACGGCCACCTAAAGATGCTAAAGTTTGTGCAAAGTGGAAAAATTTTGGGTTGGATATTAATAAGAAATACCGGAATTATAAAAACGAGTAGGCTAAGGTATTTTACAAACCAATCAGTGTTACAATCAACAAGTTTAATATTGCAAAGCCACACAATAAAGTCCCATTGTTTCAAAATACAACAATATCCGTGTGTTGTTTTAATACCTATACCACCATTACGTGTTATGTTATCCTATTTGAGAATGAAAACTGATCCGCTCGGTGACGTCACGACTCGAAGACGAGGTCAAATGAACCCCAATAGAAATTACGTTTAATTAGCTCTTCTAAGTTGTTCGTAACTCTAGATAATTGCCACATTATACTCCGGGTTGACCTTTATTACAGTTTATAGAATGGCTTGCAAATATTACCTTTATAGCTTACTAGTGTGTTTGTTGTATGTGTGACGTATGACGTAGTGAATGTTACAAACAGTAAGTGAAGGCTTCGCTCAGAGAAAGTGGAAGTGGGCGGGTCACTTAACCCGGAGAGAAGATGGCAGATGGAGTCGAAGGGTAGTGTAATGGAGACCAAGACAGGGTCACAGGGGCGTAGGAAGACCAGCATTAAGCTGGACCGATGACATAACCCATATAATGAGAAAGACCTGGATGAGAAAGGCTCAACACCGAAGAGAATGGCATGCATGTGAGAAGACCTACACTCAACAGTGGGTGAAGAAAGGTTGCAGAAGAAGAAGTAAGTAAAGGTGTTTAAAATTAGAAAGTTATTACTAAGGATACCTAATAGTGTGTTATTGAACTACATGAAGTGCTACAAGCGGAGGAAGCAGCAGAATCCCGAAAGAGAACAATCAAACCGAGTCCCTTCGGTTCTTAGAAAGGTTCATTCGGTTCCCAACTAAGGACAGGGAGACAAAGACGGCTTCATAAAAGTAGAGAGAAGGACAAAGAAGACTTTTTGTCAGTATCAGTGTGGAACTGCACTGACAGAACCGAATCGTTTGAAATTATTTGCTATCCCTTAGACTACTTTACCCTTAGACACTATCCCGACGACGCAGCTGTACGTGTCCCGACTCTTCCACTCAATAAAAGCAGAGGAAGTGGTGAAGTACATTCGCGTGATGGAAGGGTCGTGAAGCTGAAGTCGCGCTACAATGAGAACTTCGCTTCATTCGTGGTGCGAGTCCCGACGGAGAAGCTGGCGACCTTCATGGAGGCGAACTTTTGGCCGAAGTGTGTTAGGTATCGTTGCTTTCGGGGAACGATACCGGATACCCCGATTACGCGCAACACGTCGCAGCCATAACGTGTGTCGTAGATTTTAAGTTATATTACATATACCATACCTATGTATTTTACGAGTAATGTAAAGGTATTATTATATTGGTATGGGCCTATAGATGTTTATTTTATTGACTGAACTAATATAATTTATTTATTTTAGTGATGAGTAATGTGTGTAAGAAACACACATGGGATATCGATTATATATTTCTAATCCTTTTTTTTCTTTTTTCTAATCCATTAAGAATATTACTAAAAGATAATCTCTAAAAAGATAATAATAAAAACTAAAATAAAAAAGATAATAAAAAAACATAAGTAGCATTGGCCTTTGCCCAACTATGGGACCTAAATGACTAGAAAAAAAAATGAAAAAGTAGCAATATTTTAATATACATAAAGCCTTTGAGTGCATAAAATCCCACAAACCTTTTTAAGTTAAAAACACCTAGAACTGCCCAATAGCACAGATTAAGTACTACCAACAGACAGTTTTCACATTCACGTGGCAATATCAGGAATGCGTGCCCAGGGAGTCAATTTGGGGATTGCTGTTTTTGACCAATTTTTGCGGGATTTCGGTAATACTGCTGTGGGGTCGGTACTGTTTGAGAAAATAGTGTGTAGAGAGGTATAATATCTGGGATATGTAAATTAATAAATATAATATATACTTACGGTCAAAAAAAAAGGTAAGTCTTGTGTTATGAGATACTAACTCAACGATACTATGTTTTATAACATCCAAGACCCAGGTCAATCTGAAAAAGATCATCTCTCCCGCTGGCCAGACGGGTTGGAGAGGTCTCATTGATGTTTATAAGCTTTGTTTAGCTTGTGTTTCCTAAGTCGCCTTCTACTACATCCACGTTACGGAAAGACTTGGAGTGGTCCTATTCTACTCTGCCGGGAACCACATGGCTATATTTAGTACCAACCAACTAAAAAAGTTATTCTGCTACTTGCGTGTTTACCTGCCTATGTACATAATATTATAGACACGGATGTTAGTAATTCATCGAATAGCATTAAAAGAAATACGTCATTGTACTTAAGAATACAATTGATTGATTATCGCAAAAACGTAATCACATCTGTTTTTCCTATTTCTTCTTCATCATCCTGCTATTAATGTCATTCTTGACAAAAAGTATTGTTTAAAAATAATCCTATTGCGTATGCATCCATCGAGTCACTCTGTACCTCCGTACAATGTTTTTAAACGCTGAAAAAAAACACGTTTCTTGTACGACGACCTCTTTAATTTTTTAACTTATCTTATTTTTATTATTTGTTGTTATAACGGTCACAGGTAATACATAATCGTTGAAATTTCAAGTGTCTAGCTATTACGGTTCAAGAGATAGAGCCCTGTGACAGACGGATAGACAGCGGAGTCTCAGTAATAGGGTCCCGTTGGCACCCTGTGGTTAAGGACCCCAAAAAAGATAGAATAAAATATATTTCCCGTACCTCCATCTCGGGTGGCTAATACCGGATACTTGGGACATTCTTTAAATCCCGGTGTAAGCATCTATAATGTTCAATTATTTTAATTTTTTGTGACTTGTACCTACTTTCTTACATCACACCAAGCAGACAAATGCTTACATCTAGAAAATTAATAATACCCATTCTATATAGTAGGGCGACCCAATGGTTCCCTGTGCAACGTATGCAGCGAAACCGTCGTCGGGTCGCCCCGCTCCTATTACTCGCCTATTTTATTTACTGATGGTGATCGATCGAAACCTGGTCGGCTTTTTCAACTAAGCTACGTGAGTAAACCAAAGTAAAGTAAGTATATACATAATATAAATAAATATATAGCGACAAATCACACACAGTTTTAACTTGTGTTATGGCAGGCCTGTGTCACTCCCCGTTTAGGTATCGAAAATGTACCTACATTATTACTATGCGCGCAGGTGGCCCCTCCGGGCAGTAAATTCAGTTATACGAATCGTTTGTCCAGAGTAATAAGAATGAAATTGGCTTGCAATGGATGTCTAGGTATCTATTAAAAAAGGTGCTAAGTTCTGACGCGAGCTAAATTAAAACATATCGCTAGCCACATTGAGTAGATATTTCTTTGAATTTCTTTGCTGAGTGAGACTTCTGTACGTTAGTATTATTTATTCTGTGGTTATTGGTAACTTATCATCATCAGGTCTTTTCTAGTCTCCACTGCAGGAGTACAACCCTCTCTGTACTACCAGAGCCATGCATTAGCCAGAGCAATCAGAGGATTTGGCCTACACTTTCCACGCTGGCCAGACTTGTTAGAGAGGTCTTACTGATGTGTATAAGCTTTGTTTAACTTGTGTTTCCTAAGTCACCTTCTAAGACACCCACGGAAAGAATTGGAGTGGTCCTATTTTACTCTGCCGGGAACCACACACAGTTCTTCTTTTTCTTATCGAGTCGAAATGGTTACACTGTAGCTTCAATTTCAAATCACAGGTGCTGTGACCAGTATGTGGCCACGGCGATCCCTCTGTCGTTAGCTTTATTAAGGTCGTCTATGGTACATGACGTAGGGCAGCTCGGACATGACAGAAGGTGGTCCATCGACTGAATGGCACCGCAGTCGCAAAGGTCGTTGTCAGCGTGCCGCCACCTAACTCGGTTTTCCTGACACCTCCCAACACCAGCCCGGAGTCTATTGAGAGACTTCCAGACTGACCACACACAGTTATGGGTAACTAACACAACGATACTATATTATATAATTGATAAATACATAGATAAACATCCAAGACCCAAGACAATTTAAAAAAGGCCATTTTCCAACTTGCCCTGGCTGGGAATCGAACTCAGAACCTCTGGAGTGGCGCACTGGCGTGTTGATCACTACGCCACGGAGGTCGTCGTTTAATTATGATAAATTTATCTCACGTTAATTAAAAAAGATTTATACCCATTCAATCCAGATCCTTTATATCTTTGTCTCTATTACATGGTAGATCTATCTGTTAGTTGTGACATTTGCAATCAGCCATAAATCTAAGTCGGGTATAGATGCAGACATTTCTCAGCTGATTTATATGTTCAAGCCTGCTGTATATTGTAAGAAAGATTGCAATTATGATAGAAGTAGATACTGTTGCGAATTCAGGTTAGGATTGCATATTGTACTGAATAACTTTCAATGACTCAATGAGTCAACGATCAACGCCAATATCTGAAAAAACAGACTGTCAAGTTGTACAGCAGTTTTATAGTTTTTTTTTTTACGGGTGCAGAATTTAACTTTTCTCAATTTAGACGACTTACATATTTATTTAAACTGTGAGATCAGTAGACCTTGCGTCGCGTGCTCTTATAACCATGTAATAACCGAAACTTTCCCTTAGCTTAGCAGCTGTTTCAGTAAAACCCGTTCTTTTAAAACGCTACAGCAATCTTACCCCTTTACCCCCGTCCACTTTTGGATTTTTTTGCAACATCTTGTGTAGAATGATGTCCTTAGTGTGCCTCTCGAATGTGATTGAAATCCTTCAATAAATAACTCTACAGCCAAGTTCCCCGCTTTTTCAATAGATTTTTACGAAAATTGGCACACAAGTTTCTTGATTTTTTAATGAAATAGGAGTCATTAAAATATCAAGAAACTTGTGTGCAAATTTTCGTAAAAATCTATTGAAAAATGCGACCTGTAGAGAACAGACAGAACAAACTGACAAAAGCATTTTTGGTTAATATCGAAACTGATATGCTCCGCTTGCTCGGTCAATAATAAATAAGAAGAAGAAGAAGGCCAATAATAAATAATTACCTATAATAATGGTGCGTCTATGAGTGTGAAATCAGGGTTAATCAAAGCAAATGTCAACGCTGTTCATTGAATCGCGGCTTACTATTGCAATGCACACAAAAGGCTGGCGACACACATATTGCGTCATTGTCAGTAATAGTGCATAATAGCTTTAGAGAGCTAGTAGTTGCAAGAAGAGAAAATTTATTTACATAATTATTATAAAAAGAAGTCCCGACGCGTGTATCTCTTTGTCTCTCTGTACTTGATAAACTCTGAAGCTATTGTGCCGATTATGATGCGGTTTTCACAAACATGTAAAAAGTGCGACTTGAGACATCATCGTGCGCTCCTCTCAAGTCACATTCGCCCTGAAGAAGAACTCCAGATCAGGTCGAAACATGTCAGCCAGTAGCCGATTCTCTACGTGAGTAACCCATTAATCGCATATTCATTAAGTTAAAAGCCGTTGGTCCCGATTATCATCGCGGTCGTCAAGCTACGTCAGATGCCTTTAGGTACCTATCTTAAAAAATCTAACTAGTGAGCTATTGAACACACTCGACAAGGATAAGGAATAGGGATGAAGAGTGGGCAAAAACACATAACACTTAAAAATAAATTGTTTTGTACTGATAAGAAAATAAAAAGTCGCAAAATAATGTCACCTGCCATTGATCACATCCATTTTTAAATTTTGAACGTGATTTTAGATTTATTAATACAGAAACCTGATAGAGCGCTATTTTGACTCCAAGAAACTATGACGTCACAGTCCGATATTTCATACAAATACCAGAAAATGTTTGTTGACGTTTAAATAAATCTGATTTCACTTGTTGGAAACAAGCGGGTTAAGATCATCTCTTATTTGCTACTAGCGGCCTGCCCCAGCTATGCAGGGGTATGTATTTTTACATGAAAATCTTCCTGGAGAAATGTTCTACATTTGTGAATAAATAGACAGACTGGCCTTGCCGTATCGAACTACGAGTACAGCGCCAGATTTCGTGCCCAGCCTGATCAATCTAGTCTTGTGAAACTAGTTTCTGTGCTGTCAACTGTAATAATGACCCATCACCAGGTCTATTCTAGGTGATAATATCACCTTTCTTTACAATCAAATAATTTATTTCAAATGGGGACGAGAGTTCTGATCCTTCATAGAGTTTCACTGATTGACCCTAAACATAAAAACTAAATATTTCAAGTTCCATCACTTGCTGAAGGTATATTGTTTTTAGTGTGGTCATACTCATATTGTTTAATAGAGAATAACCCTATTTATTATCTAATACTTTATAATTTTCGACACTAAAAAACGACTTCAAACCCAAACTACACAACCTATGGGAACACTTGACAAGTATAACCTTTCAAACAAAAAGTTTTTTCCAAATTGGTCCAGGCGTCTTTAATTAATCGATCAAATACTTATAAAAAAATCCGATGAATTAAGCACCTCCTCCTATTTTAAAGTCGGTTAAAATCATAAATTTAAATAATATTTAGACTCGTTTGCCCACGGGGTGATTATGGGCAAATCCCCCCCATACATAATTATTTATAAAACTTTAAAGAATATTTAAATATATCTTTGATTACTATATAAATAACAGCTGAATTATTTACTCTTACATGGACTGTCTAATTGTAATATGAACTTTTATCAAATGCTAGATCGCAAAAATAATTGAAACATTTATTTTATAATATATAAAAAAATATATATTAATTTTCATCATTGTTTACGATTAAATAATTCATTTAAATAATGCACCGAAAGTTCAAGGCCCGAATTTTGCATTTGTTATTTAAAATCATACCAGAAGTTATCTTTATATGGTCAGGTAGTGAATAACCCGAACACTTTCCGTATCGTGATATTTGACTTTATCATTATGTGATAAGGCGTCGTAAGCAGAGGTCAAACGAGCTTAATGACTGATTTATAAGAATTTGAGCTTACCATATCTTTATGCACTTTAAAAATATTGATTTGAATAGATACTTACTGTATTGATAAGAAATATATTATTATTTTATATTTCACGTAAATTTTATATGTAACCGACTAAGCAGCTTAAACCTGTCTGTGTATGATATACGCAGTAAATATATCGTCCAGATTAAGCTTTCGAGACCATGTTATATCCCTTCCAGCGATAATGTATGGCCATCGTCCTACATTCACCCCCCTTCTTCGATCAACTGTCTCGAGTTGACAGCATTACCTAACCGACCGCCGGTGCTCTACAAACTCCTCGCCAACACGCATGCGCACGCGTAAACCTAAACTATAACTTAATACCTCGTAGTAAAGTTTAAAAATAAACGTTGAACTGCAAATCAAAATTGTTTATCTACTACCGCTGTTTATGTTCGCATGTCGACGATCGTCTTTTAATTAATTCGATAGTTGAACGCGGCAACGAGCTGTCATTTCTTTCGGTTGCAATATTTTTCTTTATTTGAATATCGAATCGTGTGCGCTCGCGTTTGTTTATATTGCATGGTCGTCACTTATTTTACGGGGATATAAAACTACTTTTAATTTTTTTGCTGGCCAGTACTGCGTCATAGACAACTAACGAGTTTTTAAATTAGTTCTAGTGAAAGCAAGAACATCGAAGTTTAGTTGCGTCAAACTTTGTATAAATCATGTGTGGTGATCGTATCTAATGTCTAAAAGTGAGAAATAGTTCTGTGATATTGTGATATTTAAAATGAGTGAATAAAAATGTTGGCTGGTGAGGAAGCCAGCATTGAATTAGTGAAAAAATGGTTGAGTCGAACCACTGAAGAAATAGAAAAAGGTTAATATTCTCTATGATATTAATAAGTGCCTATTGCATTGTGATCAATCATCTCTACGAAATAAATAGAGTTGAAATCAATAATTGATTTCAACTCTATTTAATTTAGTTTTTACTGCATTGCACAATATATCATGACGATGTCAACTACTCAGCTATTGCTACAAAAAAATATTAAAAAATAGTATGCTCTACGCAATATGTTATATTATAGCTTACGTGGCCCATAGTGAGTATAGTGACTAGTCTCATAAATGGACTACGCAAGCTAAATGCACCGGAATGTCCGATATGTTTCTGTTTTTGCTAAAAAATGGTCAACAGGCGCTTTATCATAATACCGTTTCCATGAAGTTGGACCGCTATTTTTTAAAAGGTAACAAAATAATAATCTTTCATAAACAGTGGTACCTATCTACTAGATGTCGCTACAAACTAAACATGTCATGGAAATAAGGTTTCATTAAATTTTAAATTAATAAAAAAAATCGTTTCGGAATTTTCATAACATTTAAATTTAGATAAATGCCTTCGTTCATGGGCTATTTCACTTTTTACTACAGAACAATATACTCCCTGCTTTTTAGGGTTCCGTAGTCCACAAGGAACCCTTATAGTTTCGTCATGTCCGTCCGTCCGCCCGTCCGTCCGTCTGTCTGTCCGGCCGGGCTCGTACTCCGCCGCTACTACACCGATTGTTACGAAAATTGGTGGAGAGATAGGTATTGAAGTTCCAAATATTGGTTTTTAAAATTATGAAAAATTGTTTTTTTTTTCCCATACAACGAAAAGTGAATTTTAAAAATCAAATTGGACTAACCCCAACGTGTGGGGTATCGTTGAAAAGGTCTTTTAAAATGCAACAAAAACTGCTTTGAAACTATGTAGATCAAACCCCCCAGTTTTGAGATAATCTAATACAAAGTTAAAATTTGAGGTGTCCCCCCATCGTAAGTTTTGAGATATTACTAAAATAATTCTGAAAAAAATGTGGTATATACCTCAAAGTATGTACTTTCAATTAAAACTATAGCGATCTCGGTATCATAGATAGATAGTTATTTTTTAAATCGTAAACCGCAATTTACCTTTAGAACTTTTATATTATGTTACTTGCTGCTACGGAACCCTTCATGGGCGAGTCCGACTCGCACTTAGCCGCTTTTTTACTATAATGTTTTGTCATTGTTTCAGGCAGCTCGAGCGGGTCGCCCGGGGCGCGTGCTGGCCGGCGGTCCTCGCTCGCGCTGACCCCGGAAGACGAGCCTCTAGTCGACGTCGCCGTAAGTACCGACATCTTCACTTACCCCTCATTGTACACAAATGACGTCAGCAGCCATAGAAGAGTAAAAGACTCTAAACTTTGGGAATAAGGTTTAAACATCGAGTGGCGACCGCTTGGTGGTCCAGGTAGTGAAGGGTACTCGTATGCACTATGCAGAAGTGGCGTCGTCATTTGAAATAAATTGTTGACCAATAACATTCTTCTAAACGTTACGCATTAGATTGCCCTTTAAATTATTTTATGAATAACCATTGTCAGTATCATTTGAAGTCCGACTAGCAACAATTTATTTCAAATAAGAGTGCTACTTCTGCATACCTTTCATTCGAAAAAAAGGAAAGCATTTCCCAGCTTTATTATATGACACACTTCAGACACTGAATATCATACGAATGTTTTTTGGTTTGCGCTACAAAACATGACTTTTGACATACTACATACTGCGCCAGTAAGAGGGTTACTATTATACTCGTATGAAAAACTTAAACCGCAACGCGAATGAAATATGAATGTTAAGATTTTTGAATGTTTGTGAGCTAGGATGTTTGTTAATCAATTACTGCGCAAAAATGATTAAACGGATTGGAGTAAAAGTCATGAAGAAAGCTTATTACTTGGATTGGCCCAAAAGACATGCCTTTTATCCCGAAAAAAAAAAGTTTCTTTGGAATTTACACAAATTTCAGGGCTGACTGAACTACGAGTAAGAACCTTTAACCTTGCGGATTTTCTCGGAACTCTCTCGCAAATCTAATTCAAAAAGGAAATCTCGTGTAAATATTTCAGCGTGAATTATTATTGTAGATCGATCTAATCTTAGTGCTAAGTCTAGCGTTCCACCAGTCTACAAAAACGCCGACACCTGACACTTGATAATGTAATGACACATAATGCCTGACCGTTAGTGCATCTAGTATTTTTACACTAATGCAAGTTCACTACGATAAGAATTTATAGCGAATCGTAAAATATGAGTGTATGAATGATGGTAATGTGAATAAAACCGGCCAAGTGTTAGTTAAACTCGCGTGGAGAGGGTTCCGTACAATCTATTGAATTATTATAGGTTTTCCTGTAATCTACAAACAATGAAACTATATTTTGTATTTTTTTCATAATTTTAGGCTCAGTAGTTTCGGAGATAAGGGAGGGGGGGGGGGGGGAATGGTCAATTTTCGCCTTCTTTCATAAATAAAATCAAAACTATTTGTTTAAGAATTATAACAAAAATATATTTGAGATCCTCATAACGAGCCTTTTTCATTTGATGACACAGTAAGGTTTGCAAAACTTTCTTTTTTCAATTTCCTAATTTGTCCCACAAAAATGAACCTTATTTAAAAAACAAAAATTTATTTACTTTGCACATGTGTGTTTGGGTCATAGGATTACACCATCCTACCAAATTTCACCTGATTCGGTCCAGTAGATTCGGAGCAAATGGGCTGTGACAGACAGACGGACAGACAGACGCACGAGTGATCCTATAAGGGTTCCGTTTTTTCATTTTTTGTACGGAACCCTAAAAATGACAAATATATGGATCCATTTCCTGATCCTCTAAACCAACATTTTTTTCCCAGACTGCTGCTTCACCGCCGTGGTAAACTTGTTGGTCACCCAAATTCATTACAATTTTGCCACACTGCTGCCATTCTCCAACATTAGGTTACCATCACGCACGCTAGACGTGGCATTTGGTAGCCAGTAATTTGGCATTGCATTGGAAAACACTGGATTTTTTACCTAATTCAAGTTACTAAAGGTAACTTTTTGGAACAGAGCTGAAAGTAATATATCGTACCTAGGATCTGCACAAATGAATACCATTATGATTTGAAATTATAGTAATATTTATATAAAATAATCACATTTTACTGTCGTGTTGATTGAGGTTAATAATTAAAGCCGAGCGGTGATTTGTGTAAAGTTAATCAGTAATCAGTGTGGTTATTGATAGTGTTATCAGCCGCGGCACAACACGAAAGCAGGCCCAGTCGGATAACGCTCGCCTTGCCGGCCACTAAGCGAATTGTTAAAATTAGTTGAAACTTATTTTTAAACTAAATACGGTGTGCTTCGTGCGTAGTGTTTTCGTGACATGGTTAACGCTGGAAAAATAAAAATTTGAATGCTTTTGTTGGATATGTGTTAAAAGTGATATATGTATGTAAGACTTTCCGTGGATTATTAACAACAAACAAGTGAATTGTGATTAACGCAGTAGTTTAAGGAGGCACGTTACAGCATGTAAACTACATTGTTTTCACATGTTTATCATATATAAATTCTCATAATAGGAAGAAACAATTCAAGGATTTTCGAAAAAAACTAGTGTATTAAATTACTGATTTAACTATCTTATCAGGTAATTGATCACTAGGAACTATTATTCTCATTATCAATAAATCAGTAAGGGCTATACGTGATTAGCCTGCCTTGATTTCAAATCATCGACGCAGATTTACTACAAATACAGATAATACGTCGCATACATATCTGATGACTAAGTGATCGGATAATTGGCAAATTATCGTCCAAAAGCCATTGATGTCTGAAGACAATGGATAGAAGACGAGACGACGTTGTATACGACAACCACAGAATTGTCGAAAGAGAGGAAAAACCAAAGAGCAGAGGATGTTGGGATAAATTCAAAAGTTTATTCGATGATAGGGGATTCGATTTAGCGTATGAATATCCAGACTCTAATTCTATTACGAGTTATAGACCTGTCGATAGAAAAACCTCTGTAGCTGATGCAGGTAGAAAGTCTATCAGTAACAGTGAAACGAACAGTGAAGTTGACGATGTAAGTGAAAATTTCTATGAACAATTTGCTACTTTGGGCGATGATGCGAAGAATGACGTAGATTTGTACAAGAGATCATCGGCTTTTAAGCGGGTATCCATGCGGCCTAGCATGTATTTGACTAACATCATGGAGGAAACGTCAAGCGTAGGAGAAGTGGAGATATATGAGTTGGAGGAGGTAAGCTTGTTTAAGATAGTGATAAAAATAGCCGTGGCTACATGTATAACACATAAGCAGATTATCTATAAGGGTCACACAATTATTTATAATGACTATCAAGTTTTTAAAAAGAGTTAGTTAGAGTAGTCTCATTGGTGGAAGTCGCAGTGGCGTTACAGAGCAATGTTGATTCAGAGTAGTAATGAGAAATCACATGTACATAATATGAATAGTAGTTGTGTCTTTCGCAATCTAAACACTCCTTCGCGGTTATAACACCTTAACCAAAAAGACATCTAGTCAAAAATATTGTAGTTCCGTTCGCCTTCTTGTAGTTTATCTATGAAAAATAATTAAAAACAGTGCGTTTGTACATAATGTCCTTAACATTATTTTTTCTTTTATTATAAAATTGATTGATACATAGACCAAACGAGTTACCTTCACCACGGCCTTTGCGTTGTTAGTTATCAAGTTAGAGAGAATATTTTCACACGCTCTCCTGGCCAATTAGTGAAAGCCTTGATTCGCCGCAAGCGATCAACAAGCTTGCCGTATAAGCTTATAAGCCGCACATAGTGACAGCTCGATTGACAATCGCTTAGCTAAGCTGGATACGGAACTTAGAAAGTTATTCGATAAATATTTCCCATAAAATATCCTATTTTAAATGTGTGGTTCCGGGTTAGAATAGGACCACTCCATCTCTTCCTGTGAATGTCGTAAGAGGCGACTAAACGACTAAGCACTAACATCTCGTGCTACAATTGCATTCCCAATGAGGGTTAACGTTTCTGTTAATAAATCAAGCATTTGCATTCAGTATGTGAGTTTTGGCACAGAAGACAGTAAGAGTATACAGAACGGGTTTTCGTGAAGAAATAGAAGTCTTTTTTTTGTTTAAAATTTCGTGCTGTGTTCTTTCGTACGTCCTAAAGTTCAATTTCTTTCCGACACTCATGATCGGCAGCTTCGTTCTACTGATACCCGTCTCCTTAATATTCCTCTTCATCGCACAAATTTTATGGCAAACTCTTTTACTCTTCAAGCTTCACGACTTTGGAATGCTTTGCCCGTTGACATTAAAGAAATTTCCACAAAATTTTCCTTTAAGAGAAGAGTACACTGTCATTTTCTAAATTAGTCTCATTTTCTTATCTACATCATCACTCATTGTAAGTATTTATGTATTTGTATTTATTTCACTGATTGACATAGTTGTTTGACCTGTTCCCGGGTGGGTGGGGCAATGACTGATAATTGCTTGTATAGAGGGTGCTCCAGTGAGTACTAGAAAAATCGGATATGTTGAAGATCATCAGATCCTAATGTGGACGAGGTACAGCCTGCAAAATGGTTAGGGTTAGGGGTGCGATTTTTTTTCAAAATGTAGGTGGATGTAAGATATTTGACGACTGACATTTGTTTTTTGATTTTTTTCAAAATTCAGGATGGCCGCCATACAAGGACAATTTCCGAGTGTGTACCGCGAGACCGTAGGTTGAGCGGAAAGCGAGGCCGAAGGTCGAGCTGCGTGGCCAGGGTGAAGGCCAAGCTGCGTGTCGAGGGCGAAGCCCGAGCCCCTCCTGACCTCCCCTCTCCCCTAGAACCCCACCCCCCCAAGTCACGCGAGGCCGCAGGACGAGCTGCGTGGCGAGGCCGTAGGCCGAGCCACTCTCACCAAGCGCTGAGCGTTTTTTTTTAAATTTCCAAGATGGCCGCCAACAGTCAACTGCTTTCGATTTGACTGAAATTCAGTATGCAAGGGTTTTTTGGATTGCGGAATCCAAATATGTAATTTTTTTGGAATCCAAGATGGCGTCTTGATTTAAAAAATTTTAACTTTATTCGTTCATAACGTCTTACTGGAACATCGAAGGGGTCTGGAATTTTGTATGCTGGGGTAAAGCATCCCGCGGAACTCAAAACTGCAAACAAGTTTTGATTCCAAGATTTTACCGCCCACACATTTTTTGATGTTTCCATTACTGACTGCAGTGTTTTACCCATTTTCTCAACTGGACATGGATCCAACCAATTTCAACAGCTGCACGAAAAACCGCGGGCTGCTTGCAGCCTGCGCAGCGCCCGAAAAGCTAGTTTATATATATATGTATGCGTATATATATATATATATCTTTATTATGAGTATATATGCATATATGTGTATTATTTGGTATGTTATATTATACTCGTAAGTATGTACTTATTTAATTATTTTGCGCCGCAACGAATTATCTGTTTATCCCTATGGTTGACTGGGAGAGAACGCTTTTAGCGTTAAGTCCGCCAATTGTAAGACAATTTGATTGTGGAACAATAAAGTTTAAAAATAAATAAATAAAATCTGACGTTAGTTTTGGTCATTATTAAATTCGAGAGAGAATTAGGTCCAAGCCAAACGAGAAGAGAGAGTGAAATTCACAACTCGTTTTCTGTCGCAGAGTGTCACAAACAGCCTAGGACTTTCGTATGAAACCAAAGACAGCAGAAATTACGCAGCTTATTTTCTGCGACTCAAAATACTGCTAGTTTGGCCTGAACCTGCAGTGTCTTATATACAAGAACGACAATCGCATCAAGTCTTATTATACGCAAAAAGTTTTGGTCAGCCTAAAAGTATTGAGGCGCACTATAAGTTTCCGGAATGAATATGAAAAAATACTATTAAAGGTACAAAATTAATTTATTGTTTTTCAAAATAATCTCCCTTGGCGTCTATGCACTTTTTCATTCGATGAAACCAGTTTTGAAAACTTTTGTGCCACTCCTCTGTGGTGACCTCTGAAACGTGTTTTTCATACTCCTCGACAGCCTCTTCTGGTGATGAAAATCGTTGACCGCGTAATTGGTTCTTAATTTTTGGGAACAGAAAAAAGTCCCAAGGTGCCAGGTCGGGACTGTATGCAGGATGACTCATGAGTTCTACATTTTTCGCCTTCAAAAAGTCGTTTGTCTGTCTGGCCGTGTGAGAACTAGCATTGTCGTGGTGCAGGATGATACGGCGTTTACGGTTATTTTTACGGAGTTCGTCAATAATTTCCGGCAAACAAATGGTCGTGTACCAGTCACTATTCACTGTACGACGATTCTCTAAAGCAACAGTAGCCACGTGTCCAGTTTTATTAAAAAAAGAAGCAATCATCCGCTTAGATGCACTTTTCACGCGCGCCACTTTGGTTGGTTTCGGCTCATCTTGAAAGACCCATACGCTCGATTGCTGCTTTGTTTTGGGATCGTAGCAATAAATCCATGTTTCGTCACCTGTTACTATGTCCCACACCAAATTTGACGCACCTTCGTTGAATCTGGTAAGCATGGCACTGCACCAAGTGACGTGGTCCGTTTTTTGAGCCTCGGTCAAGTTGTGTGGGATCCACCGCGAGCACAGCTTTCTCACACCCAAATGTTTGTGTAGGATTAATTGTATTTGACTCATGCCTATTTCTAAGGATGCGCGAATTTCATGGTAGGTCACATGCCTGTCTGTTTCAATCATACGGCGCACAGCATTGATGTTTTTGTTGGTCACAGCGGTGGACGGCCGACCATCGCGAGATTCGTCACTGAGATTGATACGACCACGCTTGAATTCTGCAAACCAGCTATAAACAGTTGTCTTGCATGGTGCTTCATTGCCAAAAGCTGTTTCAAGCCGAGCGATGCTCTGTTGAGCTGTCAAATTACACTTAAAATCGTAGAAAATCATACTACGAAAATTTTCCCGAGTTAAATCCATGTTGATGCAGACACACAATTTTTTAAATGGCGCCACAAGGTAAAAACAAAAGACAGTCAGATGAAACAAACTGCATTCTACAGCCAAAGAGTTCTATTTTCAAATGTTGCAATAAATTTTTAAATATTGTTTATGTAAGTGGCAAGTTCCGGAAACTTACAGTGCGCCCTATGTATAACTACTCCTGATCAAGATCACGAGTTATAACAGTTATCCAGGGATAACAGTGTGGTTATGTATGTATAAAGATTCTTTCATTCCTTATTTTAAATCATGTATTTGTAATAGACTGAAAACAAAAATGGGTACCACTAATCAATTAATATTACCTTTGGTAGTAAATTTATTATGCATCATCTGGATAAAATTTTTCATCTAAAATTATTATACTATTTGTTATTTAGAAAAACAGGCAAAGACTGAAAAAAAGGATTAACTGATTAAAACCTTACCGACTTAAATAAATTTTCAAGGAAATAGTTATTATTAATAAGATAATAATAATATCTTATCTCGGAACAGTAGTTTTAGAATATGGCTTCCTCGATAGCATATCTCAGCTTATTATAGCTTATAATATTTAATTATCTAGGAAAAGTCGCAACCCAGTAGGCTAGTCTGATTTTTATAAATACAAGAGATACTATCTAATATGAGTATTCTAAATTTTATTCTATCAACAGCGGTATTTATTTATACTAATATACTACCATAGCTAGACTTAATGCCAAGTGCTGTAGACTCCGTATAGACAATTAAGGCCGTACCTGAATTTTCCGGGGTCCAGTGCTGCCCCCATTTAAAATAAATCATTTCAAAAAAAACAGAGACATTATTTAAAATTTTGCTACTACCAAGACCTAGATAACCCTTCAAAGTATTTTATGAACTATTGTTTATAGTTTATAATGAGAACGTTAAGCTTTACTACGCACATTTGCCAAAAGTGGCCGTTTTTCGCAAATGTGCGTAGTAAAGCTTAACGTTCTTACTTTAAACTGTAAACAGTAGTTCATAAAATACTTTGAGAGGTTATCTAGGACTTAGGTTAGCTAGCTGCTAGGTAGTAGCAAAATTTTAAATAATGTCTCTGTTTTCATTGAAATGATTTATTTTAAATGGGGGCAGCACTGGACCCCGGAAAATTCAGGTACGGCCTTAAGTTGATATTATACAGAAACATCTGTGTGCGATTTTATGTACATTGCCTGTCTTGTAATGAAAAACCTGAACGTCATCTTTCAAAACACGCGAGGATGAATAGTGGCTTTAGGAAAAGCTAAAAAGATAGCAATGTAATCATCTAAATAAATTAGACAACGGCAAATACATGAAAAAGAGTGAGCTCGACTGTTATAAGGCCAGTCACCTTCGATGCTTTTCTTCATAATTTCTTTCTCTTTATGTAAAGAAATCTATTCGCGTACTTTTGAAGAACTTCATGCTGTTTCTAAGAAAAGCCATGGCATGAAATCTCCTTCGACAACAATTAGCGTACGCGAGAGGAAATTTCTCTAAAACATTTTAGGTCCTACTGTGCAGATTTGAGCTAGTGTCACAGAAATTAATAAGAGTATTTCGTACAGAAAGGAATCTTCTAAGGTCCCGCGCAATACGCGTACCCGTTGCCCGTTCTCGCCCTGTCGAGGGGCAAGAGCGGGCAAACACACAAGATTGACGTGTGCATGGATGTATAGTTTCGTTTGTAGTAGTGTAGACCTATATGATACTCCGCTTCTATGAAGTTTCATACTTGTGCTAGCGTAGTCCACGCTAGCACAAGTATGAAACTTCATAGAAGATTTGTTCTGGTATTTTGCTGGAAATGAAAGAGGTGCTCCAAGACGATGCGTGTATTCGGAAGCCAAGAATAAGAGAGTTTTTACAAATAGGCAATGTTGCCAATGTTGCCATAGTATACAAAATACAGTAATATAGTGGTACTAATTGCAATAAGTATGCGCCCGTTTGGTATATGTTTCCAATAAAAGCTAAAAAGTACTATAACATAAAACTGAAAGCTAACTGCATTCATAAAAATTTCAAAATCGCATGATTTGTGTGACCAATATAAAGAGAACCCATCTTTTGTTCCATCCATTGTCATTTCAATCGGCGTTCGATTGTGAAATGTCCATTGAAATAGGACAATTCCTGTAAATTTTGATGAAAGCTATTCCAGATTTGCTCCCGTGGGATTTTCTGATGAGTTTGTCAAAGGGATTTCAGATTTCTATATGAATTTTGTTCGTTGTTAAAAACGACCAAATATATTTATATGAAAATCACAAATAAGGTTATATACGAAGTAACTTATTATGTTATTAACAAACCTGCCATGAAAAGTTTGGTCTTAGTTCCCTATAGTTACTTTTTATACAATACAACCAGATATTTAAAATATTTCCAACTCATTCATGCTGTTATAGTAGTTTTAAACTTTAAATGAGTATATTTACCAAGTGTTTTGAGTAGTATTGGTTTTGAAACTATCGCTATGAACATGATTAGGGAATTAGCACGAACCTTTTTAAATTTTTTTGTCCAACATTATTGTGTAAAACGTTAGACAAAACAAAAGAGGTTTGCTAAATACCTATATAAATCATTTGTTTTGAGTAGGTACGAGGGCTCGTACATTGAAGTTAATGTAAAAGCAAAATTTTAAAACCCCACTTGTCTCAATTCAAATGTTCTTTAGATAGCTACTTTGTTATGGTTTCGTAAGTTAAGTGACACCAGGCATGGTCCGCTAAGATGGGTGGCAAGTGGCAGTGGCATAGACATTTCGAGCTCCTGCTTGCTTCGGAAGGCACGTTAACCCGTTGGACCCGGTTCTCAACATTACATGGCAGTCGTCAAGTTATGTCAGATGCCTTTACACACATTAAAACAAAAAAACTTTAATTTTCATTAATTTTACAACAACAGTTGACTAGTGCCGCTTTCTAGGCGCTTGTGCAGAAGAAGCTTTGATTTACTTATTTATTATAAAATATATTATCGTTGAGTTAGTATTCCATAACACAAGTTTGGGACTTTATTTAGGTTTAGCTCAATCAGTGTGGTTTGTGTCTACTTTTTTTTAAATGTTCGTTTAATGAAATTGATTAATAATGTCAATTTGTAAATTAAATATGTACTTAATATAGGCCAAATCTTTTGGCTGCTCTGGCCAAGAATGGCTCTGGTAGTACAGAGAGGGTAGAGCTCCTGAAGTAGAGACAAAAAAGACCTGCATAGCCGTCTGTACCAAAATTATGACCAAAGGTATATTATGAGTATACAAATCGTTAGTATCTAGTCTCTCTGCCTAATAAATAACCTTGTTACTGTAAGTGTAATAAACAAAATTATTCTACAATTATTGCCCAGAAGTCGATATAGGTTAATAAAAAAAACTCTACAAGTAATTTACAGCATAGCTCTAAGGGTTCATAACCTCCTAGTTTATACTGCTCTGTGAAAAGACTAAACTTTTCTCGTTACCAGAAGCCACAAGGCTGTCTGAGTGGCTCGGGATATTTTTATTCATTTAATTGCTTTGAATGCATATTACTTTTCACGATACTTTGCGAAGTTTGATATAGTGAGCGCTATTTGATACGTGATAGGTACTTTAAATCTTAAAGTACATATCACGTATCACTTTAAATCAAGATAGAAAGAGAAACAGGGGAAGACAAATATGCAGGGTGACTTTTTACTCTCCAGCCAAATTTATGGAGCAAGTTCAGTGCATACTGAACTACTTTCCATAAAAACAATTAACGAAAAACAAAAAAAGACATTCGCCTTCCCATACCAATCGGCGCTCAGCCAAATGGTTTTTGTAGGGTGGTACGATTTTTTTTATCATTTTTTATAGAAAGTCGTTCAGCATCATGGACTGAACTTGCTACAAAAATTTGGCTGGTGGTTAAAAAGTCGGGTATAGATGGGAGGACGAGCTAAAACTCACTGCTGGCCCTAATTGGAGAAAGTTGCCAGAGATAGAAAGCAGTGGAAATGGTTGGTGGAGGCATTTGCCAAGAGGCACACTGAACTCAGACATTCTTTCAACCATCAATATAACAAAAGAGTTTAGGATAAAGGGCTTATAGGTACATACCATTCTATACAATACTTTAAAATCCTTCATGTTCAGAAAAAATGTAGTCTTTGGTCCCGGTTATTATCGCTATAGGTATTTACTTTGTATTCATAAAACATTGAAAACATTTGTTATATTTTTTTATAACTCTGTTTTCAATGTTTGACATTGAATGATGGAAACAAGACTGTGCTTTGTAAAATCTAGAACGTGGTGTACAGCAGACTTATTCCGGCAGGCTCAAACCGATTTCGTGTCGACCATTGAGATATATGTACTTACTCGTACGTACATGATATATATGTCGATGGCGTCGACAAAAGTGAAGACACACACTACTAAGAACTACGCCTACGTTCAGACAGAAATGTCGCCATACTTCGTCAATACTTCGTCTTTGGACCATAGTGAACATTACTTGACAACTCTTTTTTAGGATTCCGTACCCAAAGGGTGCAAACGGGATCCTATTACTGAGACTACGCTGTCTGTCCGTCTGTCTGTCCGTCTGTCTGTCCGTCTGTCTGTCCGTCTGTCTGTCCGTCTGTTTGTCCGTCTGTCTGTCCGTCTGTCTGTCCGTCTGTCTGTCCGTCTGTCTGTCCGTCTGTCTGTCCGTCTGTCTGTCCGTCTGTCACAGGGCTCTAACCGTAATAACGGTTCAAGAGATAGAGCCCTGTGACAGACAGATACTTGACATTTTCACCGATTATGTATTACTGTGGCCGCTATAAAAACAAATACTAAAAATAAAAAATAGTTAAAAATTAAAGGGGGTCGTCATACAAAAAACGTGTTTATTCTGCGTTTTTAACTAGGTCTTTTTAATGTCATTAACTAGATACTTGAAATTTTCACAGATTATGTATTACTATGGCTGCTATAACAGCTGCTATACAAGAAACGTGTTTCTTCAGCGTTTTAAAACATTGTACGGTTGTACGGAACCCTTCATGTACGAGTCCGACTCGCACTTGCCCGTTTATTATTTGATAAATATTAGTTGACTGGCACTGTAATAAAATACAAACAGCCATAACACTTATTGGTTTGAATTGAATAAATTACCTACCAATGATAAAATCTGTAGAATGGAAACTGTTATGTAACAAGAGTGGCATTCAAATATTTTTATTAAAATAAACATAAGTTTTGGAATTGATGAATAAATTATCTAGAGGTAAGTATAATGGCATGCCAACCCATTGCAGAGTCACGTTCGCTGACCAATACGATATAAAACGGATGTTCCGCAGATTTCGCCCCGTACTTGGAGACTCCCATATAATATCTACTACTAAACAACCTGATAGTTTATTTTTCATTCGCGTGATTAAGGCTGGGCCTGCGGTGAATAATCTCCCGCTTCTACGCACACAAATTTACTCTAGCCGAAGCGAGGGAGCGAGACCATGCGGGGTGAAAAGGTCATGGTAGGTCAATTAGGCTGGTTATGGTTTTGAGTTTTTTTTCGTTTTACAAAGAATATTTAAGAGTTATTTAAAAAATTTAACATCTGATCCCTGTTTTGGGTTTGATACAATTATAATCCAAAGTTACAACAGCTAATTTATTGTATTTCTTGAATACTTTCCGTTTCAGTATAATTCTGGAGGCAACTTCGCAATTATTTGCAATAGAGAAAATTTTGAGCAATCGTGTTTTCAAAACATATTATGTATAGAGTTAGTCCCGAACTTTGCTGTGTTTTTATTTCAAAGTGAATATTTCGTTATTATTGATAATATTTAAGATCGCTCTAAGAACTTTAGGGTAGTACGGGCTCTTAAATCATAACACAGACAACGCATCTTTACATACAAACAAAATGATCGGCAAAGACGCAGAAAAACACGATAATATTTACATCGCAGCGTTGTACGTGATAGGAATGGGTTTGTTTAGACAACGCGCGTTTGTTTGGAGCTAAATTGAAATTTATTCGCTGACGGACTGGCCGCGGGCTACGCTCGCACGGGTGTGTTCACTCGGATAATATAACCCCGATCTAAAAAGGAAAAGTATCAATAATCTTTATACATACCCTATCACGTCTTCACTCCAAATGGGGAAGGCATAGCCTAGGGCAGTTACACTCAAAGGTTATGTTTACCGTATTGTTGGGAGTGAAGATGCATAAAGGGAATCAAAATAGTGATGGCTAGCCTCGTCGTATTGAATATGATTCAGATTCCTGCACGTTCCCTCGATCGGTTTTTACGATCTGGGTAGGAAGTGAAGCAGCTAGTACATACTATGTTTCATTTTTCTCCCGGACCAGCATGGAAGAATCTAGGAATGAGTAATTTTTTTACCACATGTATTATCTTTAATTTATAAAATACATGCTTATTAAGCAAGTACGTATCTATCAATTTCCTTAGTTGATCACAATGATGATGACATTTATTTGTTGAAGGAGGGTGTTTTCACTCCGACTATATGATCCAGATCTACCAAGGGGAAGTAATCTTTACATCGCATATATATTACCTATCTTTAATTTATAAAATAGATGCTTCATAGCTATCATAGTTTTATATAGGGCTCCCACTCCACATACATCCTCACTATACTCCATACAGTAGAGCGCCGCTCAACTTCGATGAAGACTAGCCATTAGATCTGATTGTTTAGTCTTGTCTTGCTGATTACACGTGCAAAGTGTGATGAAAATACCAATTTTGATACGAGGAGATTTTTTATTTGCAACCATATGATCCTTTCGACTCGACAGCAAATCATACGATTCTAGTGAACGTACCCGTTCACACGGCTGGTTCAATCCCTGAAATTTATTTCCACATAAATCAGAAGAAATACGATTTCGCGTAATTTAAAATAAGTACGGTTTCATGAGCAGATGCATCCTTTATTGTTACGAATGTATCGGTAGAGTTACATGAGAATATTTGCTACCGTTGCTACCTTACAGACTCTTTATATAATTTCTATAAATCATAAGCATCAGTTTCTAAAAATTCATAGAATTGATATTCTTAAGACATACATAAAAAATATAGTATCGTTGAGTTAGTATCCCATAACACAAGTTTAAAAAAAACTTACTTTGGGGTTAGCTTAATCAGTGTGATTTGTCCCTATATAAAAATAAAAAAATAAAATAAAATACATACGTACATATACGCCGGGGCCCGGAAGACGTGCGGTAGACCCAAGAAATGCTAACTTGACGTCGTCAAGGATGACATGCGTGCCAATGGTCTTACAATCAAGGATGCTCAAGACCGTACTAAGTGGAGGAGAAAAAGCCGGAAAGCGGACTCCGGGCTTCGCAGCGCTGCAGCTGAGGATGGAACTGGGAATACGCTGAGATGAGAGAGAGGTGAGACATACGTACATATACGCCTGTTTTCCAAAAAGGATAGGAAAATACTTCTATAGTTCTCCATTTGCTACCAAGATCCTTGCAAACTTCTTATTCTATACTATATTCTATACATGCTCTCTGGTTTCGGGTACTCCTTACTTCACCTCCTGACGACCTCCGTGGCGTAATGGTTAACACGCTAGACCGCTAATCCGCAGTTTCTGGGTTCGATCCCCAGCCAGGGCAAGTTTTCCTGGGTCTTGGATGTTTATCTATATATGTATTTATCATAAAATATAGTATCGTTGAGTTCTAATATCCCATAACACAGGTTTAAAAAAACTTACTGTGGGTCTAGTTTAATCAGTGTGATTTGTCCCTGTACATTTATTTATTATTATTATTAGAGGTCGACGTCCGGTTCTCCCATCCACATTCTTGAGGCTCTTGTTAGAATTGTAATGTTACAAATTACTTATTAAGACAATATGTAGTTGGTTTTGTGCAAGATGCTAGTAAAGTTTAAAATTGTGTAAAAAAGGAAATAAGCAGGTGATGAAAAAATAAAAGTGGATTTTTGGAAGAAAAAAAAACTACGACGAGCTCGCGGTTTTATAAAATTTTTCTATTACAATATTTCCAATACCCGCCCGAAGGCACTCTACCTATATGTTTTGTTCTCCGCACTATCAGACACGTCCGAATACAAAAAAAACTTAAAATATGAGTATATTTTCTTATTGACAGTTTAAGTTACTTGAATTTAATTTGTTTTGTATAAATCTTTATTTATTTATACTTTAATAAAAAACAGCTATATATCATCTTTATTAATTCTCTCATAATTACCAATTGCATATTGACAAATTAAAAATATTACATAATAATACATAAATAAATCTAGTACCATATTTAGTATTGAAAAATACACGTCGATTTATTTGTCAAAAAGTCCGCCCCAAATCGTACCTGACGCAAAAGTGCCCATAACCCTTGCAGCATTGGCCGCTGTATTGCGAGGGACATGCGTTGCGCCAGGTACGAATCGGCGCGAAGGTCAGCACCAGCAGAAGAAGGCAGAAGGTCAGTTTTATTTATAATATTAAGCAGATACTTTTTATATAGATACACAGATGTACAGAACCGCTACATACATAATTATCCATTCTACCTGTGGGTAAATATGTGCCGTTCCCGGGAAACCGTTCCTGAGGAATTTGGGAACGTTTCCGTATTTCTAGGGAATGTTACGGAATATTGGATATATGTATTTGTATTATAACCATATCAAGTGATGCATTGACGTTAGTAAAATATATTTACAATGATAAAAAATATGTCTGATTAATAAAATTACAACTTACCCTGACATTTCCATTGCTGGGAACATTTCCGCGAACGTTCCCGGAAATCTGGGAAACGGGAACGGCACATCACTACGTGATCCTACAGCATACACTACTTTACTTGTATGCCTGTTTTAGGGACACTTCTAGAGCTTTCTAAGAGGTTACTTTCCGTCTTAGTGGATAAAAGGTTTTACATAATCAGGACTTACGTTTTCTAATACCTTCACATACCTATTTATCTTTATGGCCGTCTCTGTGTATTCATACGGGATATAGGTACATACACTGTATTGTTTACTAATTGGTCAATTCAAATTCAATTTTAAATTCAAAATATCTTTATTATCATAGGATATTTATAATGGTCGGGCAATGGATTTGGAGCTCGCAAATTCGAGCCGATGCTTCAAAATTTATTTATTCTGTCGGGGTTGTGCTGATGCAGAATTTTACTGAATCAGTTGATGCTATCTGAGATGCTGATATAATAATTTACATAAATAAAACATATTGTCATTATAAAAATCAAATATAAATATAGAGGTTGTAAATAAAAATTAAACAAAAAACCTAACAAAAAAAATGGTGTAAGTATAATTATTATTTTTGTGGTTTAGCAAATTAATTTATTATCAAAATATTCAACACCCGCATCTGTCTCGTTCACTCTTGCCCGATAACTGTCTATGATTGGTAAAAAGTAGAAGCACGACCCTCTCTGTACTACCAGAGCCATACTTGGCCAGAGCAGTCAAAGGATTTGGCCTACGCTCTCCACGGTGGCCAGACGTGTTAGAGATGTCTCATAAGTCATGTTTATAAGCTTTGTTCAGGTTGTGTTTCCTAAGTCGCCTTCTACGACACGAAAGTTCACATGTCAGCATTAAGCGACATGTGTAATGCGGATGCTGATATCCGCAAACTCTAGACAGACGAACTATCAACTTTCGACTGCCAAATTGCAGTTCAAATGTAGTTTGACTGCAATGACACTGCAATTCGGCAGTTGAAAGGCAGTCCGTGTGTCTAGAGCCTTAGGTACCTAGAACAAAACACCATGTCAATACAAAATTGAATTGCAGTCTTTGCCTAATGGAATTTTAATTTCATTTGTTCGTTTTAAAAAATAAAGACATAGCTTTTCATATTTTCTTATATATTTTACAGGTGTATGTTTAAATAGATACGTCAATCTTATAACACCCCTCTTTTTGCGTTGGGATTAAAAATGATGCTAATGAAAGATAAAGCATTTAAATGTCACCTGTATGTAACTACTTATATTTTCAATCAAAAAACTAAATAAATAAGGACAAATCCCTTCCCTGAAGAGAACATAGAATATTTTAACGAATGCATGCATGCATGGCATCAACGAAATACATTTTATTTATCTCTTTGGCCGTCTCTTTGTGTATTCATACGGGATATACAGCGTTTGGCTCAGAAGACCTGTAATGTTTACTAATTGATCAAACAACGGATTCGGACCTCGTAAATCCGAGCCGATGCTTCAAAATTGATTTATATTCCGATATTCCCCAATTCGAACAATGGTATTCAGATAATACTTACCAACAAAACGCGATTTCAATACAAATGAAAAATTCAATTTTACACATATATAGTACTTCAGTATGTCTTATTTTCATGTGGCCAACACTGGTGATCACAGCTGGTGATAGATTTTCAACATGTGACATAACCACTGGTATGACTCTCCATTGATTCAGAGTAACATATATACCTACTACTACTACAAACGAAACAATTTATCTGTACACACGTCGATGTGTGAGTTTTATACTTAGGGTCGCACCGCAGAATTATTTTAATACTTACCTACTAACGAGTTCGACATATTTACGATTATATTTTTCCATACCGGAAGATTTGCGAACACTATGACGTAAAAAATATTCTGTTTTATATGTATTAAATGTTACAGGAAAGTCGGAAACAGCTCATAATATCACTTCACAAATATTTTTCATTATGTCCATTGTCCATTTCACCATTAGTTCACTTTACTGATTATTATTGAGTCATTTATAATGTAACGCACTTATTTCACTAATTCACTATTGTAATATAGTAATTTGCATATTCGGCGCAAAACTATACGGTAATTATATGAATAAATTCAATAAAAATGTTTATCACGCTTATACGAACAGCATGTCAAGTTGTCATTGTCAACAATGGCATTTAGCACTGTAACCCGCGGAAATCTAATCACATAGGTACACGCAGATGGCGTGTACCTATGTGATTACCTGTGAGCGAGGAGCCTATGTAACATTACCGGATTGCTTATTAGCAATCCGGTAATGTTACAATCTCGCTCTTGTGTATCTCCCGCCAATGCGAGAGAGCGAGAAGGGTATATATATCAAGATGGTTGCTGGGTAATAACGTGAAATTATATTGTTGCTTTGCTTACCTGTTTTCATCATTTGCAAATGTATGAAATATACGTTCTTTAGAGTATTGGGTGGATAAACAATTATTATACGCGCACCTTCTCACCATGATGGTTACTATTGGTTGACAGTTCTCAAGACAACACACGTAGCGTATTGCGTGCGGCTAGTAATTAAACCCTGGTTTGGAGCCGTCAAAGCTCACAAAGTGCGGGGGAGAGGTGCGGGGACGCCAATTTGCGGGAGACGCTGTGAGAGACCATTCTGTTTGACTCTTATGTATTCTGTGACATAACTATAAGTACGTAAGCAAGTACAAGGTGAAAAGTTTAAACCACACCTAGAAGGTATGTTTTTGAAACTTTCTATACAGAGTGACTTTAAAACACTGGCCAAATTTTGGGAGCAAGATCAGTTCATGATACTGAACTACTTTCTACAAAAAAAGTTATTAAAAATTTTTAGTAGTTCAGTATCATGAACTGAACTTGCTCCAAAAATTTGGCCAGTGTTTAAAACGTCAGCCTATATACAAAAATATTTTGAAAATATTATCGTATATAATATTATAAAAAATAACTAAAACTGCATTGATTTCCTATTTAAGGCCCCGCCAGTTCAGAGCCAAGAAAACTGTGAGTTTTTTTAAAAACTTACTGTAATTAAACTACTACAGTTTATTCCTTAAAAAAATTTACATAAGAATCTTAAGGCCGTACCTGAATTTTCCGGGGTCCAGTGCTGCCCCCATTTAGAATAAATAATTTCAAAGAAGACATTACTAAAAATTTTCCTACTACCAAGTCCTAGATAACCCTTCAAAGTATTTTATGAACTACTGTTTACAGTTTATAATGAGAACGTTAAGCTTTACTACGCACATTTGCCAAAAGTGGCCGTTTTTCGCAAATGTGCGTAGTAAAGCTTAACGTTCTCACTTTAAACTGTAAGCAGCACCCCCGGAAAATTTAGGTACGGCCTTAAGGATTTTTTACAGACACCCACAATATATAAAACACGATTGAGCATTTTTGGCTCGATAGAAAAAAATCACAAACATACCTCTAAATTTGCCTTTATAATACATATTACTATTTTATACAATCACCTTTTTATATGAAAATTATACAAAAAAATGTATTATCTAAATATCTATCTGATTTGGCTACAAAAAAAATAATAAACAAAACACAGTGAAATATTCGCCGAGAGCGAAGAAAGGCCCGGAGCCGTGCTCGACGATATTTCGCAGTTTTTTTTTTTGTATTATATTTATAATTTTTTTTGTAGCGGATAGATATTTAGATAATACATTTTTTGGTATAATTTTCATATAAAAAAGGTGATTGTATAAAATAGTAATATGTATTATAAAGGCTTTAGGCAAATTAGAGGTATGTTTGTGATTTTTTTCTATAGAGCCATAAATGCTTAATAGTGTTTTGGCTAAAAAATCTGTAAACAATCCTTAAGATTTTTTTGTAATTTTTTTGAGGAATTAACTGTAGTAGTTTAATGACAGTGATTTTTCAAAAAACGTACAGTATTGCAAATTGTGAACCCACGCCGCCTTAAGGTAAAATGCCACCCAAAACAGATATGTAACGCGTTTCACCTTTAAGCAAAACCATTCATTTGCTTTCAAAAACTACGAATTCGCCATAAATTTTGCATAATACTGAAAGTTAAAAATATGAATCAGTCGCTAGCGGAATAATCATACAAATTGCCTGGATAGAAAAAATTAAGACTGCAAATTAAGATTAAATTCTGCAAAGTGGCTTCAGAGAATCAGTTTTAATCAATAACTTTTCTTTGTTTTGATAAAACATATGAATTTTTTAAGAAAATTTTCAAAGTCATACTTTATGAACATGCGGAGTACATTTTTATTAAACAATAGTTGATACCTTATATAATAAAAAAATATAAAATATCGCGTTTACTTTCACGGTGTAACTGCCCGCTCCTTAGTCTGCCCTATTTCTGGCTATATATGGGTTTTTAAATTTTTAAGTTAAAGATTCAAACGTTTATTTGTTAGCTAAGCATATAGGTACGTTTATTACGAATGACGACTGGGTCAGAAAATTTTATTCTAGATACCTATTAAGTCTGACGACGGTGCGATCTTTCACCGAATGTAAAACTTTTATAGATATTTTCAACAAGTTTCTCAGCCTTGCTTTGCTTGCCAATTATTAAGTAAACATTCCAAGAGCCAGCTGGCGCAGGTCAAGACTGTCCCATGCCTAGAATATCCAAAAGGTAACCTGTAGTGACCTCACGTACTGCAAGTGGAAGGAATGGGGTCGCCGCAAAGGGCTGCATTTGCATGCATTACCTACTGTAATAGGTAAATTTACTATGTAAATTGCTTTAGAAGTATTCCAGTGGGTAAAAGTGTAGTTTTTATTTAGATATGTATGTTAGTGTTAGTGCATATAGGATATTGGACTGAGAGCCGTAGAATTGCCAGGCCCTAATTATATTCCCACTTATCATTTGTGTGGGATTATGTAGTGTTAGTATGTACTTTCAGTTTACGCATACTCTCTGGTTTGAAAACAGGGCCGATTTACTGGTACAGGGGCCCAAAGGTTGGTTTAAACAATACCAACTTTTCTTAAGCTAGCGATTTTACTCACCGAAGCTCCAAATCTTTTTTTTTTTTTTTTTTTTTTATTAGAAATTTGAGTGCGTTTGATCTCTATCTAGCCTGATGGGAAGCTAAGATGAGGTCTAAGGTGTATCACGCAAACTCAAAAAATGCCTGTTCACTCTTGCCTCAATCTAAAATTTGCCAAATCTAAAATTATCACATAAACGAGTGTGAATGAAACTTAGGGCCGTAGATCGAAACATTTTATGTAGGCTGGTTTCATAGCTGGAGATCCATACGCGCGGTCCAGGCGTGATACGGGCGAACAAATACGGCAAGCGCCACGGTGCTAAAACGTGTGAGCGGATGGCGTTTTACGGGCTCTACCCGGAGCATATTTTATACGGAACGATTCGCGTCACTGTGAAACGTTGTCTAGTCTAGCGCCTCACGTGTGTCTTCACTCTGGGAGCCCGTACGGGCGCGATCCGTACGGATCTATTTCTACAGCTGTGAAACCAGCCTTATAATCCAAAGAACAATTACCATAGGGCATAAAAGGCTGGCTAAGTTAGCACGCGATAAAATATAACCATCGTTTATTTACTTAGTTCGTTAGAACGAGATCAACAACAAAGACAAGGTTTTTTGCTTGCTGGTGTTGTCGATCATCCATATTTTTTGTATCGATAATTTCAATACACATAATTACTACCTGACTTCGCCTTTTAGTTTACTACACTTTAAATTTTCTTTTAAAAATAAAAACAATAAACATGTACTAAGATAGGAAAATGAAAAGTATTTTAAAGATATATAAGGTAAGGCATATTATATTTCATATATCCCTTAGGTACATCAGGATAAACCTTCTTTCTCTCCATATCATACCACTCTCTTAATGTTAAACCGATTTGCACACGGAGGAACTTATTTCGCGGGAAGGGGTGAACTTCCGTTCTGTACGTTAGTACTTATATTAATTATGTGCCAGAATATAGATGTAAACGAAAAGAAGAAGAATATTGAATATAAAATAACACTTAAATTTTAAAAAGATAGGATCTTATTGCCACAAAGTCGACATTATCTTTGGAAAATCCAGCCACGTTTCCAAGAACAATTTCAATCAAAACTTATATGCGGGAGCAGGGTTTTCTTGCATTAAACTTTCTCAATGCAAATAGCGGCATAAAGGTTACCTGCGATACGATTTTGCATGTCTAATATAAGTTGAAACGTGTTAGTCTATGTTAATGCTAGTTGGAACTTTGATTAGGGTTTGTACCCAGTTAGACTTGAATTAATTTTGTTTGATCATAACTTTCTTCTTCTTTAACAGCGTATTTAGTCCACTGCTGGACTAAAGGGTGCAGTAATAAAGGGACGGGTTTGCCCGTAGTCACTACGCTGGGCAGGGGGTTGGTTATCGTAGTAGATGGTATTAAAGCAGCTTAGAGGATGCTGTTGCTCATCAGAGGACGCACCTCTCCATATCTACGAAACTATAACTGGGCCTAAAATGTTGAAAAAAATACACACTACAGATTTCAGGAAAACCTATGAGAAGGACGGAACCCTCTTCACGCGAGCTTAACTCGAACTTGACCAGTTTATTTCATTTAAATATCCATGAGATTAATTCTAAAAAACAAAAGAAAACAGGAATATCAATAATAAAATATGTAAAAATCCGATTGGCATAAAAACCTCATACATACAAAACAGCGTTCCAAAAAATATCCTGTCTAGATACAAACTTGAAATCTGTTGAGGGAGCTAATATATTGCCTAAACGTCTTCGTCATGATAATATCCGTAATATTATATCTGAGAGGATACAAATATCAGTTATTAAAGAAGAAATATCAGTTGCGAGAATATACGGTTTTCCTATAAGTAAAGCAGTTATCGATTGCTCGTTCTCGGAAACGTCACTGTGAAGTACCATCATCGGGATCCACAAAGTTACCGATTCTTGGGACAAATCTAATGTCGTTACGTCTAACAAAATATACTGAAACTATTTTAAGGGTGAATTCAATCGTACTGAAAAACTTTCCCCAAAGAACATATGTCGGAATATGGAAAATATATTTTTGCTTTTTATGTAATCTTTTTATGGAGAAGGCAATGGCAAACTACTCTATTATCTCTGCCAAAATCGTTTGCGTCTCTTTCCATACAATGACACCAACAACAGCCTGGCTCTTAAATGTTAGACAGATGTACTCGGAACAGTTGATCGGTCCAGTTGTAGAGAGGCCAAAAATTACTTTTCATATTTTGATATACCTACGTTCCTTCAAGAAAGTTGTTCAGTATCATGGACTGAATGTACTATCACAGAGTTATAAAATACTACGTACAAGTATACTAATAGTTTCAGTTTATTTTGTAAGATCCTGTATATGATAATAAAATTAAACTCAAACATCGTTGCTGACGATTCAAACAAGTTCTAAGAATATTTAGACTAATACGAGTAATATGGCGGATGAGATGCGCTGAGGACCGGCGGCGCCGATCACACCTGAACTACACTGATAACACCCAACCTAACAGTCTCCTAGCTATGTTCAAAGAAAGTAGGTACTCTTTAAGCATAATAAAAAAATACATATGTTGTCATACGTTCCTTGTTTCATAATAAAAACCAAAGATATCAGCCGGCAAATGCGTACCAAAAAAGCGTGTCACCGGGTGACTGGCGCGGCGGACGGCGGCCGGCGAGCGTGAGGGCAACGGCCGCGTCTATTAAAAGTCAGTTTAGTACAATTATTAGAATATTTTTTTTGCAGTTTTGTGTTCTATTAGTGATTCTAATTCAAAGATTTCAATATACCTAGGGGGTCAAAATCTACCCTTATAAGTCGTATCTTTCATGCGTAGGCACGTTATCGCACTTCTGTTACACTATTTTTTTTTACCATTAACAGCAAGCCGTGTTCAAATAAAACCTCAAAAATGACACCCATATCGAAAATAAATTTGTGTGACTTATCCGCCGTTTAACGACCATTGACGACCTCCGTGGCGTAATGGTTAACACGCTAGACCGCTAATCCGGAGGTTCTGGGTTCGATCCCCAGCCAGGGCAAGTTGGAAATGGCCTTTTTCAAATTGTCCTGGGTCTTAGGTGTTTATCTATATATGTATTTATCATAAAATATAGTATCGTTGAGTTAGTATCCCATAACACAAGTTTAAAAAAACTTACTTTAGGGCTAGCTTAATCAGTGTAATTTGTCCCTATATATTTATTTATTATTTTATTATTTATTTAAGAATAATTGAAAAAATATCTCATTTTTTAAATAAGCTCCCACAAAAACCTGGAACATGACACCCATTTTTAAATTATTTAAGTACTTACACGACTTTGGTAAAATAGCATAACCGCCATCTTAGATTTGAAACTGGGCCATATATTTGAGAGAAGCATCACCGAAAACTTCGAACACATTTAAACAATCGTCAGATCTAGGTACACCGGAACATAACATACTTACGTCATAATGAAGTCACTTTTGTTGCGCTACATTTTTTGTTTACTAGGTCCTGCAAGCCGCGTAAAGGCACTTACTACGTTCTAAAAAAAGACTAATTATTAGAAAATATTATCAGTATTTTCAAAATGAGTTATTTTCATGGTCTAAAGTCCTTACCGGTAACCATCAGTTATTACTACTATGAGAAATGTCAATATATAGAATACCCTTTTGCTGTAAATCAGTTTATCGATTTCTCGTTCCGAACTGTCACGACGGATTACCTTCGCCGGCATCTACTAAGTTACGAGTTTCAGAGCGAATCTAATGTATAAGGCTAAGCACAGACCATAGTCAAGACAATCTTAAGACATTGTCATATAATGTCTCAAACATTCAATTCTGTTCTATTTTTGAATATGATGGCGTGAATTTTATTATACGTATTTAATTTTCAAACTATGAAATCTGGTTACTTACTGATGGAAAGTTATTTCTTTACACTTTGTCGTGTTCCTTGAATTGTTCTTACTGTATTGTAATACACACCAAGGCATTTTTAATAATGTTTATCATGTTTTCGTATGGTTTTCGCTTAAACTGTCGAAAGTACTAGGCGTATAAGAGCTAACAAGCGACTAAGTGAAGTTTATGGAGAGAGCTACAATTGAACGGCACAAAACAGTGATATGTGGTGTCTCCTCTAGTTTAACTTAATATCTCTTTGTCTTAAGACAGACTATTGCTTTATTAATATTATGAAGATGGAACGAACACATCTAATAGACTAACCGACCACGACAAGTAAGATTAGCCACTGTCGCCTTCTCTTTAAAATGTATTAGAGCACGCAAATCATCGTCAATTCTGTCACAATGTTATCACAATAAACAGTTCAACAATTAATTCTATCATAAGACAGTTTTCTCTTAGGCGGTGTTCGATTGAAGGTGAGCGGAGATGTAATGTTTTTTGACAACCTATAAAATATGATAGATATACTTACTATCTTTTTCTTTCCATGAGTCAATAACGGAATCCTTTATATTAGTTATAACGTAGTAGGTACAGTTTTAATGTAGCCGCAATTTACCAGACAAAAATGTTTTGACTTTTTTGTTTGTAAAATTGCGTGCATGTCTTAGACACAACATTTTAATGATAGTCTTAAGACAATCTTTTCTATGTGAGATAAAATAGTCTTAAGACGTTCTTTATACAAACTTGTCTGCGAGTAAGTCTTTTGAGATATTTTTGTCTTATGTACATGAATCTAATGTATAAATGTCGTCATGATGAGTCCAAATTACAGTGTCATTGTCTCGTAAACAGACTTTTCTTTATCATCGAGGGGGAAAATTGATTAACCTTTTATGATGATATTTAGGGGTAGCAGATTAACTTTTGGACTAATGTAAAAATATGAATCTAAATATTTTACGTCATACTTTCTAGCGGTGACATGACTTTAATCTTTATACAAACTTCATTCTGATGACTCAAATATGTAAACGTACGCTAAATACTTATATAAAAAAGTAATATAAAGACTTTATAGTCATAATATGTCATCGCTAGAGTATGTGTCACTGTGTTGGTATAAATAAGTAGTATATCTTACTGTATATATGTTGAAGTCCTTATCCTAAATGAGGTAGACACTGCTTAGGGGCGCAAGACCCAAAGGCCACTCATAGCGTTGTGATTACGCAGTAATAGGTATATAAGTTAATGGTTGTAATGGATGTGAATTGGAAATAGATGATCAAAATAGTGATAGTTTGCTAGTCGCATCGCCTATTCGAATGATTCACTTTTTCCCTTTAAGGGTCCGTCGTCGGTCGGTCGACTTCATATTACGTTACACAGAATTTAAACTTATCGAACCCCTCCCATCTTTGTCAACCTTTTCCCTATTCATTTTACAGGTACTGTCACATTTGGCATGACACCCCTCTACTAACTTTACTATACGCGCGGCCGTTGCTCACCCCGCTCGCCGGCCGCTACCCGCTACGAGCCCGGTTGCGGACGGTGACATTCAAATGGGAGATTTGACGGCTGATATCTTCGGTTTTTGACATTGGAAATGTCTTTTCGTTCGCTCCAGAGTAGGCTCCGATTTCACGAAGAGGTGCGATCCCCTTATAGATATAAGGAGAGTTGTGAAGATATGATATTCAAAAAAGGCAAAGGACGCGTATTCACGAGAGCAGTAAGGTGCAAAAAGAATTATTCGAGAAAGTCAAAAACGAAAAAGTGTCCAAATTAGTGAGAAAAAAACAATTTATCCGATTTTTTTATTTTGGCGCTCGATATTTGGGAAACAAAGAATGATACAATTTGAGTCTAAAACAAAGACGATCGGGTTAAGGTTTTGCCCTGTAGCCTAACCTTTTTGAAAAACGTCAAAATGTCAGAACGAATACGTAAGTAATTTTTCCGAATTACTTACGTAGATTCATTTCAAATTTCTCGATAGTCGTCGTGAGGCACGAAATCGGTGAATTTCACTATCAAAGTACATATATGACTGGATACGTATTTTTATTTATTTCCTTGAATATAGCTAGGAGGTTCAAAATCAGCCTGTATATATAAACAAACAACCTAACATATTTTGGTCGAGTGCTATGTCGTTCTACGTCACGTTCGTTGTTGCAAGCGACAAAAGAGTTCTCAACGTTCGTGCATCCAGTTGTGCACGATGCAGCTTTAATTAGAATTGTGACAATGACAAAGAAGACAAAAGGAAGGTGTTATTGTAAGGTGTTGTAACCATGTTGTAACTGTTATTGTTAGTTACAATTTGTACAATAATTTTGTTGTTTATGCTGATCTGGCATAAAAAAATTATTAATAAAAAGCAGTCAAATGCGAGTCGGACTCGCCCATGAAGGGTTCCGTAGCAGCAAGTAACATAATATAAAAGTTCTAAAGGTAAATTGCGGTTTACGATTTATGACGTATTAAAAAAAAACTACTTACTAGATCTCGTTCAAACCAATTTCGGTAGAAGTTTGCAAGGAAATGTACATCATATATTTTTTTTTAGTTTTATCATTCTCTTATTTTAGAAGTTACTGGGGGGGACACACATTTTACCACTTTGAAAGTATCTCTCGCGCAAACTATTCAGTTTAGAAAAAAAATGATATTAGAAACCTCAATATCATTTTTGAAGACCTATCCATAGATAACCCATGCGTATGGGTTTGATGAAAAAAAAATTGAGTTTCAGTTGTAAGTATGGGGAACGCCCAAAAATTTAAATTTTCTATTTTTGTGTAAAAATCTTAATGCGGTTCACAGAATACATCGATTTACCAAGTTTCAACAGTATAGTTCTTATAGTTTCGGAAAAAAGTGACTGTGACATACGGACGGACAGATAGACAGATAGACATGACGAATCCATAAGGGTTCCCTTTTTTGCCACTTGGCTACGGAACCCTAAAAAGGAAACTATATTTGCTTTTATTATATTATACTCCTACTATTGGGCAAAAATGCAAAACATGTTATAAGGCGATGCGGCTAGCAACCCATCACTATTTTGATTCATTCTAAAAGTGGCCTTTAAGTCTTGCAGCCCTTGGCTCTGTCTTCTTAGAGCCGCAAAACCCAAAATGCTCTATCTGCCCCATATAAATAACGATGTGATGTATGTATATTACTACTACCAAAATTTACTATTTGTTAGCTCCTTACACATTCAAGCGATGTTTGAATACGTTATAAACTTTAGCGAGCATTCAGTGCCGAAACTTCAAAGAATATAAAACTTTCCTAAATCCATCTCAAGCCAATAACTGCGTACCTTTGCGATTTATATAATATTTTGACGTGTCACCTCTACGTGACGAAATGTCTATAAAGAGGGAGAGGTGCGCAAAGAGGGCCCTGGAATTTTCATTAAGCTGGCTTCGGAAAACATCGTTAATAAAGTGATTAGGGCTCCGCCTTCGGTCTCCCTTGATCGAGACGGGGATTGAGGTCAAACATTTATTGACAGAGTTTGTAAAAAAGGGATTTTCACTTAATGCTGTCTCTGTTTTATGTCGCTATAATGCTTTGGCGGCATTATTTTGAAAGCCTTACTTACCTGTGTAAATTTTACAAGCCTCGATTATTATTAAGTTTTAAACAAAAAAAATCATTTTTTTGTACAAGTTTTATTGTGATGCCAAATAAATTATCAAGACATATAAGCCTAAATTCGATGGGGTTGCATCGTTTTATTACAGGGTTCCTATAGCCCGAGCCATGGCTGGAAGTGGAAGGTGCTGGAAAGCTATGCAAGCTTTTAGCGAGACTGTAATGGCAGCCAAGGAAGCAGCATAACGCGAAAGAGAGGCAGTGGCTCTAGTAGAGATGCGACGTCGAAGACCGGGCAGAAGGAGGCGCATTTATGCTCAACTCCAACCACCCTGAGAATAGCCAACGGACGCCAGATACGGGGTTAAGTCTGTCGTCCACCTGACTGGGAGTACGGACATGTGTCCCTGTTCGTCTCTCACTGTTGTGTTCAAGGGCCAATTAGCCTGGGGTAGAGTGACCTAAAAAGGTCATTGCCGTGGCTGGGAAGAGTGGATGATTGGTGGCAACTCCACCGCTCCCACCTTCCCGGTATTGGCTTGAAGGGGCATCGAGGTGTTTTTAGTGGGTCCAAGTCCCACATAACCTGTTCCACTGTCCCCGCAGCGGAACGGTATGCAATGGCATTTTCACCTCGTAAAAAAAAGGGTTCCTATAGCCACCTTCTAGCTCCATCATCAGATCTGCTTCTTGTCATAATAATACTGCATTGTCCTCAGATTAGCATACAAAAATTCATCTCAATCAGAAATCGGGAAGTGGCTCAAAAACTTGTAAGATTTGACCCAAATAACAGCAAACAGCGCCAGCTAAATAACAAATAACAACAAACAGTGCCAGCCAAATAACAAATAACAAAAAACAGCGCCAGTTAAATAATAAATAACAACAAACAGCGCCAGCTAAATAACAAATAACAACAAATAGCGCCAGCTAAATAACAACAAACAGTGCCAGCTAAATAACAAATAACAACAAACAGTGCCAGCCAAATAACAAATAACAACAAACAGCGCCAGTTAAATAAAAAATAACAACAAACAGCGCCAGCTAAATAACAAATAACAACAAATAGCGCCAGCTAAATAACAACAAACAGTGCCAGCTAAATAACAAATAACAACAAACAGTGCCAGCTAAATAACAAATAACAACAAACAGCGCCAGCTAAATAACAAATAACAACAAACAGCGCCAGCTAAATAACAGCTGATAGTAAAAATGCCTTCGCTATTATTAAACAGAATCATTTTTTCATTAGGACCATGATACGAGTATATTTACGCATTGTAAAAAATATCCTATATTTTCTTCTCTTATGAGTCTGGAACTATTTTAGAGGATACCGGACAGATATTCCGAAAGCAGAATGTTGGACTTTAAAGAACAATCTATAATCCCATGGTATAATAAAGTAAGGTATTCTCTTCCCTATCGCCGTGTTCTACTCTGCCGGCAAACACGTGTTTCCAACAAATATCCAAGCGCCCATTTCTTAAAAGTGACTGATTTTCATATAAAATATCATACCTATATAAAGTCATATGACTAGTTAATATTTTCTAACAAAATTATTCATATAAGCAGATAAATTAATTTAGAAATAGACGTATACCACAGGAAATGTTATAATTTACTCTGGATTGACGAGTGCTATAATTTGATTGATAATCCACCCTTGACCCTCGCCTCGTCACTTGGGAAATTTAATTTAGCCCGTAAATTCCACCAAATATTACAGGAAAATCATATTTGTGTGTTTGAAGCCTTTAAGGCTTCACCCAGTGAGGTTAGCCTTCAGAAAATTAGCGCTATCTAGTGGAATTAGCCGTAAACACGCAAAATGTCTATTCATTAATTCTATTATTCGCTCACTGTCAATGTCATTGTCATTGGGAGGTGACAGCGTCGGTGGGGCCATTTTAAATCAGTAGATACGCTTTTAAATCTCGACATCATCGGTCGTCTCTACAGAAGACACCAAGCTCACATGTTAGTTTTTTTCTGTTTAATTTTTATAAATAAATGTATAAGGACAAATCACACTTATTGAGCTAGCCCTAAAGTAAGTTTAAACTTGTGTTAAGGGATATTATCTCTACTATATTTTATGATAAATACATATATAAATAAACAAACACCCAAGGCCCAGGACGATTTGAAAAAGGCCATTTTCCAACTTGCCCTGGCTAGGGATCGAATCCAGAACCTCCGGAGTGGCGGATTTTTATTTTAAAGTAATTAATTTATTTTATAATAATGTGTATTTTGTTGTTTGTTAGGGAAAATATAAGTAATGCATGGCGGCGATATGAAGACATGGAACTACATACCTAAAAATATACATTTGTGGAACTTGGGCCCGTGGTCTTACGACGGACGATTTTTTTCCTGGACTCCATATTAGAAAATTCGTACCATGCCGAATGAGGAAATGGGCAAAAATCCGAATCATTACTTAATAGGCTCTTTCCTCGCTTTTTACCTATTTGGGGTCGATTCTGTTTTGATTTAATTTTTCAACCTTCATGCCCACCATCTCACTAAAAGTGGCCTTTGGGTTTAACGGCCTTAGACTTTGTCTACCCTATTAGTGATGAAGACGTAATATTTTCCATTTCAATTAACTTGGTAGCTTGTTATGCTGCTGACTGTACAGGCGAAAAGGGAAATTTGACCCAAATTCTACTGCTCTGAAATGTGCACCTAATTAACATAAAAATTATCCAAATTGCGCTGCAGTGCAGTCTCTAAAAGCTCTAAACACACTGTGCCGAAGTTGCGTGACCGTAGTTTATTACATTTTCAACAAAACGTAACTTCAGCAAAGTGTGTATCTAGTAGTAATCGCGCCGAATTTCGGTCGCGCAACTTTAGCATAGTATGCGTAAACATGAACACAATTGGTAGGTCACTCACGGCGTTAACGTGAGGGTCGTGGGTTCGAGTCCCACTCGTAGCAGTCTTTTTCATCACATATTTACTTAATATAAGTATATAAGTATGCACAGCGTACTGAAACATTCAGTTTTACAATTTTCTACTTTGTTTTCTGATCATCGATATCAAAATAAACTATCAGCGAAGAATATGAGATAAATCAAGAAGTTGTCGAGGTAGGGGTTAAAAGAGTGCGGCCAGTTTACATTTCCCTCCTCATTGTTCAATCTTAAAAGGTATACTTAGTAACTGAACAACTTACTCGATTTACAATTACATGGCCTCACAAACACCGCATTCTGGCTTTTCTATCTGTGGTGAAGCCGTAATTATGGGCCTCAGGCCCCGGGTCAGTCAGATGACGGTCAGACGGCCGAACTCGGGATAATTGTAGCTTTATGTTCAAAGTGACGTATTGTTACGTTCGTGACCCTACGTGTGGCGAAACGTGACGATGAATAATGAATTACGAATATTTATTTTGTTTAGTCGAAACGAAAGTTATCTAGGAATAGGCGCATACCTTCCACGTGTGGTTCCGGGTTAGAATAGGACCACTCCATCTCTTTCTGTTGATGTCGTAAGAGGCGACTAAAGGACTAAGCACAAACATCTCGTGCTACAATTGCATACCCAAGGAGGGTTAACGTCCGGCGGCGGCCGGTTGTAAAACTTTACGCACAAATACATTCCCAAAAAGGGTTGACGTCAGGCAGGCAACCGGTCGTAAAACTATAGCCAAATCATTTGAACTGTTCCGGCTTTTTCTTCTCCATTTTGCAAGGTCTTTGGCATCCTTGGGTGACCATTGAGATGCATGTTATATTTGGAAAAGAAAAAATGGGAAAGCGCACCCCGGGCTCAACATACTTTACATCATAAATTTTTCTGTTAGTTTTTGAAACGATATTATACATATCTTGTTCTTTCTTGACCACAAATGTGCTAAATGTGGCTGTTGTGTTTTACCGTCCTAGTCTGTCTAGTCCTACGGTCGGTCCTGATAGGGATAAAGACGTAATATTGTTTCTGTTCATTCCACAAGTTACCAGTAGAACCGCAGAAAAAATCTAGGTATATGAGTAGAACAATACAATGGCACTCGTACCTGCAATGTTACACTGTTTAGAAAAAAAAAGTTTATTAATTTTATTTTTAAGTGAAAAACATACTTTATGGTTTATTTTTATATTGCTAAATAGTCAATATCTCTTAAAAAAAACATTGAATCAATCTCTCTCAAACATAAAAAATTAAACTCGGCAGAACTACTATTGTCTACTAGTCTTGGCAATCTAGGTTTTTTTTTATAAAACCTTTTTATGAGTTGGACCAGTATCGGTTTTAACCTAGAAATACTCGTACTTACATAACTTTTTAAATTAAACTACTTTACTGTGACTTTATTTCTTCAAATTATTTTCTCTAACTGAAGTATTAATCACAACAACAATCTTTCAGGTTATGAGCCCAGCATTTTTCTAATGCTCAAAAAGTCATATTTTTTTATGATGAAATCAAACAATAACCTTTGTTTTGGCTCATTATGGTGAGTTTAATGATATGACACAATGTAAACGTAAACTGTATGTTAACGATGGATTTTACATAATTGGATTATACGCTTTGCCGCCCGCTTAAAATAAATAATTAATGAAAATTTCTGTAATGAATAGATACAACAAAAATGGCGGGCGTAGTCGTTATAACTAAATATTTAAAGCTTTTTTAGGGTACGGGGCAGACAGAGCTTAGGGCGATAAGGGCCTGGCCACTTTTAGCGTGATGGTGGGCATAAAGGTGGAAAAGGGAAATCATAATAGTGATGTTGTCAATCCTCTTGTATTTGTTTGACCATGGTAGATACCCAATAGTTAGTTGGTCATTAAATAACAAAGAAGACACGTTCCTGTTACACTTATATTCAAAATGATTAAAGTCTAAATTCCCGTAATAATCCCAATTATGTCGTTACTGATAACCTTGTTTTCTCCAAAGCCAAAATAATTTAATTAAATTAGAACCTGCTCTAAGAGACCCTTCCGCGCTTGGTCAATTACTCTGGCATTTTAATAGGTATTGTGATAATGTTAAAATGATGTAGGGAACGGTTGTTACGGGTTGCGGATGGTTTTGGATGATGCTTGTGAAAATATTACTTTTGCGGGTACTTTTAGTTAAGAATATACATACAGCCATAGCAAGGTGCGTAGATGTTAAATACACGCAAACACACATAAACCTAACAAGAACCTTTGGCATTGTTTATTAAGAGTTGTGGGACCTCGACCTGTCTCGGCGCTCTTAGTCGAGTTCCCCACATATAAGGAAGTAGATGGAGTGGAGAACAGAGACTCGACACAACAGTTAGATTAAATTTATTTGTCACACAACTTATAAACTTCTATATATATATATATTATATTATAATAAGGTGTAACAGATCAGATAGAACGTAGGAACAGAAGGGAACAGTACGAGAGATGATGGTAGAATGTGAGATGACCGAGAGAGAAATTATTTGAAAATGGAATGAAATGAAATTTGAAAAGTGGACAGGATGAGAAAGAAATGAGGTTGGAAGAGATGCAGCATGCAAGTGGCATGCAGCATCGTTACAGAGTATCGTATGGCTGATATAACCTAAATTTATTTTGCCGAGATCATTTTATAATCGTCATATCAGTTTTGTCAGTAATTTCATAAGGAACCTTAAAATCACTAAAATCATGGCCACCATGGCCACAGGTAGATAGCCTCAGATAAGTGTTTCACAAGAGCGAAAGGCTTAACATTGACTTAACGAGTGTTAAATAAGAAATATCAGCCTTACATGCATCTTAAACAAGAGTATGCAATTTTTAAAAATTATTTAACAAATAATTAATATTTTCGAGACATTCCAGAAGGGCCTATGAAAATATTGTTAATTATATTAAAAAAACTATCGAGGAAATTTACTTCCCAAGTTGTTCATCAATATAATACAAAGTCAAAGAAATAACAGTTAGCATTAGTAAGAGGACATATAGATTTACCTGGGTTTTTATATTTTTTTATATTTCACTTTATCCAAACACTTTAAGTTAATAAGTTGAAAAGGCCCGAAGCCTTTTCAACTTATTAACCTTACAGCATGCCACTGTAAGATACTTGTAAGTCTATTTGTTCTTACAACAGCAATAGCAAGATGATTTTAGGATTAAAAACATACTAATACAACAACTATAAGCGAAATGCTCTTATAAAGTGCGCCCAATTCCACACTTACAGACGTTTGAAAGTGTACTGTAAGAGTAAAGAAAATTTGGTCTTAGGATATTTGTTAAAGCAAATTTTGCTAGTTGGGGTGTTTCGCAAAAAATCTCTCGAATAAAATCCGTTAGAATACATGTGAATCGGATTTCTTCTTCTTCTTTTAGTGCCTCTCCATTACTGGATGTTGGCCGTCAGCTTCTCAAACTCCTCTCTATCCATTGCCAAGCGGAATAATTTCTCCACTTTGGTTATTCCGGTCCACTCTCTTATGTTTCTCAGCCACGATTTTTGCGTCTTCCAACGCGTCTTTTGCCTTCGAATTTGCCCGGATTTAGCAATATCTAAATTCGGTACCTTAGATACATGCTTCAATCACGACACAGTGCAAATTTCTTACCTGTTGGATACAATTGAATTGAAACGATCGATGACTTGCATGGTCTAACTAAACAAAACGTTAACCACACAAATCATTTATTGTTAAAGTTAAAAATTAAAGATGGTCGATACAAGAAACGTGTTTTTTTAGCGTTTTAAAACATTGTACGGGGGTATGGAACCCTTCATGCACGAGTCCGACTCGCTCTCGACCGGTTTTTATAAAAGAGATGATAATCGGATTATATCCACGGTCATCCCTCGGGATGCGCCGATCCCAGGAATCATTATTCCAGTGATGCATGCTCTTATCAATTACTTGCTTTCCTTTTTAAATGATTTACTTTACAAGAAAAGTAAACTGGTTGTTCATGCGATGTGATCGATCTCTGCTGTAAAGAACTGGCTGTGATTTCTATTTTTGTCCCGCAAAGGTTTTTTATTTCCACGAATTACTTTGTCTGCTTTTCTTAAGAAAAGTAATATTTTTAAAGGGTATATTTTGTAAGGAAATTTGGAGCTTTCAACCATTTTTACAAGGGTTTATTTAGTTGTTTATTGTTTATTTGTTTGCATATAATCTTGCAAGTTAAATTTAAGCCACTCCCCGTTTCCGATTGTAAACATCTAATGTAAACATCTGGTAGTACAGAGAGGGTCGTGCTCCTGCAGTGGAGACTTAAAAAGACCTGATGATGAATGTAAACATAATAACAATGCAATATTATTATATAATAAAGAGCTGATCTAATGATGGAGTAGGAACCCTGTAAAAAACAACGCAACCCCATCAGAACATACGAATTGCGCTGTATTGTACATGCACTCTGGAGACGAATTTAGAAGCGCAGCGAGCGGTTTGCCTTATCAGCGTTTTAGTCCCCATATTTATTTGAGAATTTCGGCGAACTTAAAATTTTTGTATATTTTTGCAAAAGACAAATTATTTTTATCTATTTATTGTACGTGTTTAAGCATGAATCAATCTTCATATATGTGTATTTTTTATTTTTTAACTCAGTCGTATGCGCAAGAAATCCGACGACGTATTCGCTTATATTTTCTTCAAAGTTTAACCTTTTTAAATAAGTTTTTGAATATTTTAAAAAAAAATTAATAAAATCATTTTCATTCACTTTTTAGGATTTTCCTTTGTCTTTATTTCTCTGTAATTTATACACAACTTCATGTTTTAAATTCCGCGTAATCAACAAAGACATGAACGTCGCGCACCGCAAATAATTAAAACACGTCTCAGCTTATTTGGAATTAAACAAACTATTACAATGAAAATCAATAAATTGTCTCATTCACTTTTTTTATCTAAATATGTATAACTCAAAGGTGACTGACTGACTGACATAGTGATCTATGTTGATAGATCAAACCACACACACAGCCCAAACCACTAGACGGATCGGGCTGAAATTTGGCATGCAGGTAGATGTTATGACGTAGGCATCCGCTAAGAAAGGATATGGGCAAAAGCTAATACTTAAATAAACTTAAATTTAACATATCTTAACATATTGTTCTAAGATAGTTTGGCTCCGATCAGCTCCGAAAAAGCAGTCAAAATCACTAAAAATAAGGACTGGGCCACTTAGCTTAAAAGCAATAAGAAACATTGTTCTCTGTTTGATTTGCCCTTATCTCTATATCTATCTATTTACAAAGCAACACTTTTTTTGTAAAAATATAAATAACTTTTCTCCCTAAGCCATTTATAAAAAAAATTACTAGTGATCACGAAAGAGGCGATAATCACATCCGTAAAACATCTCGGGGGAAGCGCAGTTCCCAAGGATCACTATCCCGGTAATGCGGCCTTATTCTCCCGCACCAGAACATTATTTCTCTTGGGGTTTTATCTAATAGGCTTGAACGTGTTTTAGTTTCCCGCTGCAGGCTGCAAAGCTTGGTAATTCTATTATAAAATATTTTTAGAAGATATTTTTATTCCTTTCTAATACAATTTTAATTTTATCGTTGAGGGGAAAATGCTAACAATGCCATTATAAATCGTCAATAAACACATAAAAGTTTCTAAATAACATCAAACCATCTATAGATTCTGCCCTTAATAGCTTTTTTTTTGTATATGTTTATTATATGTTTTAAATACTACCTGTACTAAAACTGGATACGTGTATTAATTAAAGTAGTATATATATTCAAAAAACATTTATTTAATCTTTTTTGAATAACAATATTTTTTTGTTTAAAATATACTTACTTTATTACACACCTATAAGGTGTGTAATAAAATAAGTTTTGTGAATCAGAAAGTGCATCAGAAAAGAGCAAATTCTCATAAAGTGTATATTCTTGGAAATAAGACCAGAAGTGATTTTTTTTAAAAAGATTTAATTACAACTGCCTTAAGAAATATTAACTCAAAAATAGAATTTTTACACAACCATTTAATTCACATCATTCAGCACAAAAATATCACAAACTAACTAATTAATCACAAAATGAACATGACAACACTACGATCTAACAATTACGACAAACACTAAAACAGTTAACCAAACCGGCAGAGTAACGACCTAGTCACACGAAAGATGAAGCGAGAATGTGTCGACACTGGAGCGGCATCGCCTTTTTATAGGCTCTCCCCTCCACCATTACTCTTCTCGCCAACACGGCCTTTCCTGACGGGAGGCCGACCTCGGGCTCCTTCATCTCTAACTGTGATGGTCGGTATCCAAGATTGGCATGGAAGAGTCTTCTCTGCCGGATGGGGTCCTGGGCGGCGTGACAGATTCTTCTGTCAATCTCTGCGACCCGGATGTTCCCGGCTGGGGCTGTCCAGCGTCAGGCACCTCGACTATGGGAGGCTGGGTAACACACGAGGCGGACTCCTCGCTCTTGTCGTCTGCATCTGCACAGAACAAGAACCAAAGCACAAAAACTTGTTCACTCAATTCAAAACAAAGTGAGGGAACTTAATTAGTAGTTAAGTTAAACGGCAATACAGTAGGCTAGCTGATCTAGCCTAGCCTAAGCAAGACGGATATAAAACAAACTGATATCTGTACCAATCACCCGGGGCAGTTCCCGTCGGGGGAGTGCCGCCTCACGACTCGTTAGAGATCTACGTGCACTTACGTGAGACATAACTTTGCGTGTGTGAATCGGTTCCACATAAAAGAATGTTTCAACCCAAACTTTCAATAATCTGAGGACAGTGCTTCCTACACAAGCACCACACACACATATGTATACCCCACGACTCGTCAGGGACCAACCCGTGGTATGACGCTGCGTGTACCAATGCTCCAGGACCACGTATCTGAGCGACTCCAAGACAGTGTCCGAGCACACAACACCAAGCATGTTCCATATACCAGAATCGCATGTATGAGCGCACTCCAATACAGCATTCCATAACATGAAACATACTTTACATTGGAAGTACATCCGTCAGCCAAGATAGCTTACCCAAGTACACGGACTTCAAGATAGCGGCTATCCAGACCGCAAGATAAAACCTCCATCGACCGTGTCTGCCCCATGCGTAAACATATTACACTCACAAAAATAATAGAGCACAAAAATTTACTTCTCGAAACCATTATCTTTAAAACAGACAGAGGCCCCGGCACAGGCGTGTCTCACAAAAAATATTTGAGCAGACTTCTTGGTAAGCCGAAATAATCAAATTCACTTACCACTAAAGAAAGCAGAACAAACATCAGGAGTCCATTCTCCATGCCACGGCATCATATATTCCGCAGCTGCCTGTGTTGACTTCCCATATGAGACTGCCAGGAGCTGCAGCTCATAGCGACCATGAGGCAGGATCTTCATCACCCGGTAAGGCCCTCGCATACAGGAATCCAGCTTCCCTGTCGCTTGAGCCTGTTTTCTTACAAAAACTAAAAAATTAAGTTCAAAGCCACGAGGTGACTTGCGACCTTTGTTGACATAAGCATTTTGAGTCGCTTGGTTTGAACGAAGACGTTCAGAAACTCTCTGGCGACTCATCTCCCGGAGAGCTTCCCTGTTTGAAGTCGGCACTTTGGAACATCCGACCTCTGTCAGCTACGATTAGCTTGGGTGTTCCAAAAAGTGAAACGAAGTTGGAAACATGGCGTTTTAATTCGTCTGACTCTTGCCGAAACATAGGATACAACAGTACTTAGAAAAAGCGTCTATTACTATTAGAACATAAAGATAGCCATCGGCTTCTGGTAGAGGTCCCAACACATCCATATGGACTGTCTCAAAGGGCACATCTGGTTTTTCCCATGAATGAATGGGTTGGAAAGGAGCACGAGCTACTTTTTTATGTGAAAGGCACACCAAACAGTGTGTTATATATTTCAATGCGAAAGCTCTCAACCCTGGAAACCAGAAGTGCTTCATGATCAAGTCCACTGTTTTATCTACCCCAGGATGGTCATGTTCGTCGTGGAATATTCGTAAAAGGCTTAATCTATGACCTTTCGGAATGTAGCATAACAATCTTGAATTTTCACCAGTAGGTGTACATTTAAAATACAAGATATCATTCTTTACAACATATTGAGTAGCATCCAATTGACCGTCCGACAATCTCTGCATAAGAGACCGAGTCTCTTCGTCAGAAGCCTGAGCAATTCGAGCCCAGTTCTGAGGTTTTTGGACAGTAACAGTATTGATCGGATTACGGCTGAGATAGTCGGCATGGGACAAAAGGGAACCCTTACGATAATCCAGAGAGAAATCAAAATCTTGTAGGTATACCCACCACCGGGCCACTCTGGGCAACAAATCTTTTTTCCTCTGAGTTAGTTTTAAAGCGTTACAGTCAGTTACCACGGTGAAGCGTACACCCACAAGATAATGCCTAAAGTGCTGGAGGGCCTTAACGACTGCAAGCGTTTCCAGCTCATAAGAGTGGTATTTGCTCTCAGCACCCTGAGTCAGTCGGCTAAAATAAGATACAACTCGTTTACGGTTACCCTCATGTATCTGCATCAAAACAGCTCCATAACCAATAGAGCTCGCGTCTGTATGGACCTCTATTGGTAACGAAGGATCATAGATGGCTAGTACCGGCTCACTCGTTAGACATTCTATGATGTACTTTCGGGCAGCCTGTTGTTCTATCCCCCAAGAAAAGTTAACGCCCTTTTTAGTTAATGCGGCCACACACGCAGTCTTTTGGGCAAAGTCAGCCACATAGCGTCTAAAATAACTGGCTAAGCCCATAAACTGACGAACCTGTTTTACATTTTGTGGTTCGGCTGAGTCAATCAAAGCTCTCACCTTCTCATGGCTCGGCCTAACCTGACCTTCACTAATTGTTCGTCCCAGATATTCTATCTCTGTCGCTAAAAACGAACACTTCTTCAAGTTAATCGAAAAACCGGCGCTGGTTAATGTGTCAAGGACCTTACGAAGCAAAATAAGGCCTTGGTCTACCGTTTTACTTAAAATAAGTACATCGTCAATGTAGACCAGGATATCACCAGACTCGATGAATCGGTCTATGTGGTCATCTATTCGTGGCAAAAGAAACCTATCTTTCACAGTGACCTCATTCAGCTTACGAAAGTCGACACACATTCTGTCCGACCCGTCTTTCTTTTTGACGAGAAGGATAGGACTCGCGTACTCAGAATCTGACTCCTCAATAATGCCTTTATCCAAAAGATCTTTAATAATTTCGCGAACGCGAAGTGTCTCGGCGTGAGACAGTCTATAAGGGCGATAGTAGACAGGAATGTTGGAGTTAAGTTTTATTGACATACACCCTGTCTTAACTGTTGAGGTCGCAGTGCCAGAAATGAAAAATTTTGAAAAGTAATTTATTATCTCTAACAGCTTTTGTAACTGTACACCAATAAGAGGAGTGTTAATTGGAATAGAAGCCTCAGATTGAACTGTGTTCACCGTATCCGAGTTACGTTCAACCCTCGTAAGCCGCTGATAATCCTTGGTACGAACATACCTAACTCCTTCCCTATTCAAAACATCTGTACCTAATATGACTGGAGTGTTCATGTACTGAGATGGTACAACGAACAAGTCTACCTCGAGAGTCAACCCGTCAAACTCAATCGGCAACCTTACATAAGACGTACTTTCTACCTCCTGGCTACCCAATCCCTTTAAAATCCGAAAAGCAGGCTTAACTGAACAGTTAAAATGTTTCAGCAACGATGATGACATTAGTGAAATAGTCGAACCACTATCGATCAAAATATCCACCGATACATCCTGAATGACAGCCACTACAACGTCACTATTGGTGGAAGCAACCAAAACGTTACAAAAATTGACTGTCTCCTTATTTGCCGCTTCGGACCTTTGTTTCGCAAAACATGTATCGACACTGTGACCCAATTTTTTGCAGAATGAACAAGGTTCAGACCTGGTCGGCACGAAAGCAGACCTTGAAGACGCGGCACTCGAAGTATTCAACGGCTTACTCGACCCCTGATCGACCTTATGACGCTTAGAACAATTAGCCTGCCTATGCCCCGGTTGACCACACGAAAAACATTTAAAATCACCAGTACTCTTTTTTCTTAGGGGTACTATTAAACGCAACCGAACGCGGCGCAAAACTCTTTGAGGTACCAACCGACTTAACATAAATCGAAAAAAATTCAATCAGATCATTAGGCATTAATTTTGCATTAGTTGCCGACGCTCGAATATTCGGATCGCTAATGCTGCGTATAATTATTGCCGAAATCAACTCATCACTGAGACCCCGCACTATACGTAACCGAAGCAACGCGCGACGCGCATAATCCGCATACGTAGGATACTTGTCGGAGTTTGTATTAATGACCTCGGCCAAAATATTCGCAATGTCGGGTGTCTTTGGACATAACGGCTTAAACTCTTTCTTAAAATTTGTCCAGGAACGATCATTTGACACCCACTCGTTTAACCATGATTGTGAGTCACCTTTAAGACAGTTACCGATACGCGAAAGGCATTCGTAGTCATTCCACTTGTTACATGATTTAGCACGATCCACTTCCGTACACCAATCATCAAAATTGTGCAAATTCGGATCGAAACTCGAAATGAAAAAATGTTGGCTCGACCTACCCCCATAGTTTATGGAACGTATCGCGTCTACAATGCGATCGGTAACCGACGAACGTTCCGGCGTCAACCGTTGATGTTTCAAGTTACGTTCCGTATCATGAGGTGGCGATCTAGATCTACAATGCAAACGCGATGGATTACGGGTGGGCGATACAAGCCAATCCCGTGAGTGTCTCCTACTTCGATCGTGAGACGTAGACATGTACCTACTTGGCGACACCAACGTATGCTTGGACTGCGTGGGCGACGGGTGACATGCATGAGAACGTGACGGTGTTCGCTGGCGCCGCAGTGGCGACCTATCTCGACTCACATCTCGATTTTTCGAACGTACCACTCGTACATTAGAACGAACCGACGAAAACGAAGACCTAACCTTTTCTTCTAACACCCTAACACGAGCCATTAGAGCGTCCATTTCAGAAGACCGGTCACGGTGCCTACTACTATGTCGACCGCGACTATCACGGCGATCACGCTCACGATACGGGCTTCGACTATCACGGCGGCTCACACTGCGATCACGCCCGTGATCTGACATTCTAACTTTATAAAGATTCGAACAATAACTTATAAAAAAAACAAATAAAAAAAAAAACACCAATGTACGGGAGAAAATCACACACAAATCACTGAAATACCACAGTACAAATAAAATGGAGAAAAAATGGAAATAACTCACCCTTGACGACTATGATGACTCGCAATCAACACCTACACGTGTTAGAAAAGGAAAAAATAAAAAAAAATCTAGGGTAGATGAGTTTAAACGGTTATTCAAATCATAAACCAACTAAAATCACATGTAAAACAAAATACGTGGGCAAAAGAGAACGAATCCCACTTCTGATCTTGGAAATAAGAAGTGATTTTTTTTAAAAAGATTTAATTACAACTGCCTTAAGAAATATTAACTCAAAAATAGAATTTTTACACAACCATTTAATTCACATCATTCAGCACAAAAATATCACAAACTAACTAATTAATCACAAAATGAACATGACAACACTACGATCTAACAATTACGACAAACACTAAAACAGTTAACCAAACCGGCAGAGTAACGACCTAGTCACACGAAAGATGAAGCGAGAATGTGTCGACACTGGAGCGGCATCGCCTTTTTATAGGCTCTCCCCTCCACCATTACTCTTCTCGCCAACAATATATATATATATGTATGTGTCACAGTGTACCAATAAAATAAAAAATAAATACTGTGTAAAGTTTTAGATACCGTATAGGTATTTTACGTTTTAATTCATTCGAATAGATTCTTTTAAAAAGTTTTTTTCGCTTTTACCATGTTTATTACAAAGTACTTTTTATTATTGATATTAGGTCCTTACATATGAAATTACCGATTTTCAATACTGGTAACTTTAAAATCAAATATCTTGCATTTCATTAGGAATTCCAAATTCAAATTTATTTCGAAATAAAGCCAGAAAAATATTGTTTTAAAATTCGTATTTCATTTGTTTTAACATCATTTGTTTGAGTTTCAACATTGCTATAACAACAACTATGGACAAATTGAAAATTCGCGGTATTTACGAATACGAGTTCCACCGTGGCACCAGTGCTGCAGAAACGACTCGAAGAATTAACGACGTGTATGGACCAGGCACCGCTAACGAACGAACGGTGCGTTTTTGGTTTCAACGTTTCCGTTCTGGAAATTTCGATTTACACAATGAGCCTCGTGGACGACCTGATACTCAAGTGAATAACGAAGAATTGAAGGCGATAGTGGAAGCGGATCCATCTCAAACTACTTCTGAATTAGCAGCAGCCTTCGGCGTAAGTGACAAAACGATACTTATCCACTTGCGCCAAATCGGAAAAATTTAAAAACTCGAAAAGTGGGTACCGCATGAATTGACTGAAGCAAACCAACAAACACGCGTTGCTTTGCTTAATCGCCACAATAATGAGGGGATTTTGAACCGTATCGTGACTTGTGATGAGAAATGGATCCTGTACGACAATCGGAAGCGATCATCACAATGGCTTGACCCTGGAGAACCGGCAAAACCTTGCCCTAAGCGAAAACTGACCAAAAAGAAGATTCTGGTTAGTGTTTGGTGGACCAGTGCTGGTGTTATCCACTACAGCTTCTTGAGATCAGGCCAGACGATTACTGCAGACTTGTATTGCCAACAATTGCAAACAATGATGGAAAACCTCGCCATTAAACAACCGAGACTGATGAATTGCTCTAGCCCACTGCTCCTTCAGGATAACGCTAGACCACACACTGCACATCAAACGATCGCCAAGTTAGAGGAGCTGCGACTGGAACCTCTGCGTCACCCACCATACTCTCCAGATCTTGCTTCAACCGATTACCACTTTTTTCAAAATTTGGATAACTTTTTACAAGGAAAAAAATTCAAATCTGATGAGGCAGTCAAAACCGCCTTCAAACAGTTCATAGACTCTCGCTCCCAGGATTTTTTTTCCAAAGGTATCAATGATCTGCCTATAAAATGGCGGAAGTGTATCGATAACAACGGCGCATACTTCGATTGATTAAATAATAATTTCATTAAAAAAAACTTGTTTCACTTTTTTGATACTGAACGGCAATTTCATATGTAAGGACCTAATATAATATTTTATTCTAAAGGCATTGTCATTGTGATTACGCCGGAACAGATTAAAAAATAAAATAGGTATTTATATCCCTATTTACAGAGTAAAGTTGAGTAACGTATTTGATTTGCAAAGCATACGAAACATAAAATCTTTCATAAGGCCAGTAATTTTTTTTTATATAAAAAGTTTTTATCATAAATCGTGTTTATGCAGCCGTGTGTTTCCGGCAGAGTAGAATAGGACCACTCCAAGACTTCCCGTGGATATCGTAGAAGGCGACATAAGAAACACAAGCTAAACAAAGCATAAACACATCAATGAGGCCTCTCCAACCCGTCTGGCCAGGCGTGAAGAGTGTAGGCCAAATCCTCTGACTGTCTTGGCTAATATGGCTCTGAACAGAGAGGGTGGAGACTAAAAAAACCTGGATGATGATGATGATATTCAGAAACGATTTGCGTTTCATTTTAACCCGGAAAATGTTATTTCTGCTACGCATTTTCAATACAAGCGTTGAAAATAACTACAGGGATTCCTATAAAAAAAGAAAACTGCGTCATATTGCCGTTATCTCAACATGTTGTGCGATTTACGATAACTTGTGTACGAGTTTTTGAACGAGTTGTGCAAAAATGAATATTTCCTGTTTTCAATATCGATAGATATTGTAGATATTCTCATGTTAAAGCCATTTTAAAATAAATAATTTTAAAGAAAACGGAGACATCATTTAAAATTTTGCTACTACCAAGTCCTAGATAACCCTTCATAGTATTTTATGAACTACTGTTTACAGTTTAAAGTGAGAACGTTAAGCTTTACCACGCACATTTGCAAAAAACAGCCACTTTTGGCAAATGTGCGTAGTAAAGCTTTGAATTTGAAATGATTTATTTTAAATGGGGGCAGCACTGGACCCCGGAAAATTTAGGTACGCCTTAAGGCTGTGAACGAAAGTGCTGTCATTTGAAATATTTTATTTTTGCAACGAAGATGGTAATCGTATCGCCTGGTCAGGTAAACCATTCAAATTGACATAATAGGTTAAGATAAGTATATCCGCTTATTGATATCCGCCTCTAAAGACCAAAATGAACGTGACCCTTTAAGGTCCATATTATAAATGTAGTCAGTATGTCAAATGTCAACATACTTGCATAGTTACAAGACAATGCAATATCTCCTATTACTTTAAACGTGCAATTCTTTTAGGTATATATCTATATAATTAAGATCTCACGGCTCCAACAATATTGATGTAAATTGGTATGTTGTGCGGTTTGGGGTAAAAATCTATCTAGCTATCAAGTTTTATTTTTAAGGAACCTCTTTATATCCGTTTTTTTATCGAGCGAAGCTCGGTCACCCAGATACTTATGATTATCAGTCATTGTGTATGGAAGGTCATTGGTCATAATACGTATATATTTTTATACATATTATATTGCAGGCCGCATTATGTGCTGAGTTTGTCACAACTGTTACTTATTAAAAAGTTTTTTTTTTGTGTCATAGGACGGCAAACGAACAAGCGGGTCACCTGATGGTAAGTGATCACCGCTGCCCATAGACAACTGCAACACCAGGGGTGTAACAAAAGCAAGGGAGGGGGAGGGGGAGAGGGAGGGAGGCTCCGGCTCTCTCATTCACTGAACGAAGCATAAAAGCGGTGAAGCTACTACTCAGACGTCGATTTTTTTTTTATTTCATTATTGCTAGCAATAGCTAGCATACTAGCAAAACTGAGTTTTGCCGGTAGCGTGGCTCTACCACAGCAAAAAAAAATATTAAAACTTCTATTAAAAAGTTTGACTTTGGCTAAACACGTGCTATTTATATTGAGCACAAGAAGGTAAAATAAATAAAAAATACAGGTCGTGTGTACATAATATCCGCTGTCGATATCCATAACATTAGTCGGCTCAGCAAATTGACATCAGAAAATGTATGTTTTATGACCGGCCGTACATTCACGAGTTATTTCCGCCGCCAGAAATAAAGTTAAAGTGGGACACGCGCGTATTTATTCCAGATAAAATTGCGCTTTGGGAGTATTTTCGATTTACACGTGCCTCGTCCTACGTTTTTAATATTCTTTGTACGTTTTTACGTGTATAATAATGGACTGGGAATTAACTCCAAATAGAACACTGAGCTCTTTATGTTCAAGAAGAGTAGGTTTTCGCAAAAATCTTAGAAGTTATGTCGTTTTCTTTTTTAGTACATATACTACTATCACGATTTCTTTTTCAGATTTTTCAAGAGGCGCTATACCTGAATAAGAATTAGTTAATATTTTCAAAACGGGTTATTTAATCGAAAAGTTGTCTTTGCAAACCCTCAATGGTTTTAAAATACCTATCTAACGATACCCCTCACTACGGGGTATACGTGAAAAAAATTATCATCCCCACTTTACGTACCTATACTTACGTAAGCTACAGTAACAAAAAAAAATTTTTCCACATTTAATTTTACCACTTTGTCAGCATACGTTATACAAAGTGGAAGGGACACACCCGTAATAAATCGAACCACAGGCTATACTAGATCACTAAAGTACAATAAAATTAAAATAACAGTCTAAAAACAAAAAACAAAAAATCGACATTCCCATACAAATCGCCCGGGCACACTTTTGTACGAAAATGCCTAAAATTATTTTTGTTTTTTGGCTGTTATTTTAATTTCATTATACTATAATGATGTAGTATAGCCCGTGGTTCGATTTATTAGGGGTATGTCCCTTCCACGTTGTATACTAGTACTGAAAGTCTCTGAGCTAAGCCGCGGACGGACAGAAGGATGTCCTTCTGTCCGTCGTTCTAAAAAATGTATGCTGCTCATATAGAGTTCCGTCTAGAGACTTTGGAACTTTAAGCTTGAAACTACGTCTAGCGGACGCCCACGACGGGTTCAGTCCGTCTCTGTCACAAACCCTACGTGCGATAGAGATAGCTGAAACCGACGCGGGTCACGTGTCTCTGCCGCACGTACAGATAGTGATGTGACAGAGACGGACTAAACCTGTCCGGGTTTTGGAAAAAATGTTAAGGCCGTACCTGAATTTTCCGGGGTGGGCCCCGTGGACGTGCTGCCCCCATTTAAAATAAATAATTTCAAAGCAAACGGAGACATTATTTAAAATTTTGCTACTACCAAGTCCTAGATAACCCTTCAAAGTATTTTATGAACTACTGTTTACAGTTTATAATGAGAACGTTAAGCTCTACTACGCACATTTGCCAAAAGTGACCTTTTTTCGCAAATGTGCGTAGTAAAGCTTAACGTTCTCACTTTAAACTGTAGTTCATAAAATACTGTGAAGGATTATATAGGACTTGGTAGGAGCAAAATTTTTAAATTTAAGTGAGAACGTTAAGCTTTACTACGCACATTTGCGAAAAACGGCCACTTTTGGCAAATTTGGTTCTCATTATAAACTGTAAACAGTAGTTCATAAAATACTGTGAAGGATTATATAGGACTTGGTAGGAGCAAAATTTTTAATTGATGTCTCCGTTTTCTTTGAAATGATTTATTTTAAATGGGGGCAGCACTGGACCCCGGAAAATTCAGGTACGGCCTTAACAAAAATTGCCACACTTTCATCATATCAGCCATTGGAAGTCTACTGCTGGTCATAAGCCTCACCATGGATTTCCAAAAGTGAGGCACACTTCACACTTTTTTTTATTTGAATTGTAATCTTAGTATGAATTGTAACCTTAGTATGATGCACGTATTATATATTCTATTGCCATCTTGACCTATAAACTAAGTAGTTGTAACGCAAGTTGTGTTGATGTACATAACACAGGGTGTCTCTCTTTGCAGAACAGGTCGCCGCCGCCCTCGTACGTCCCCTCTGCCCTTCTGTACGCGCCTCCGGAACCGCTAGAGGTAAATATCACATTTAATTATACATAATCATCATCATCAGGTCTTTTTAGCCCCACTGCTGGAGCACGACCCTCTCCATACTACCATAGCCATATATTAGCTAGAGCAGTCAGAGGATTTAGCCTACACTCTCCACGCTGGTCAGACAGGTTGGAGAGGTCTCATTGATGTTTATTTTATTTAGGTAGGTTATTAAGGTGGGTGTCCTACGCTTTGCTTGCACGCGGTCGCCATTCGAAATTGTCCATCACCCATCAGTTCGTCGCGCTATGTATCCCACCCACTGCCACTTTAAATAGCTAATCCGCTGGGCTATGTCAGTGAGTTTAGTTCTCCTAAGATTTTTTTCATTTCAAAAATTAAACTAATAAACTTCAAAACCAAATGCCAAACAAATTTTTAAGGCAACCACCTCCTAAGATGGGATTCCTATTGGAATGCGAAGCTTCAATCGATTATTTGTTATTAGTCGATGCCACATTTGAAATTCTTCGATGTTTTTTTTTAAATCAAAATGTTATTTTTGCGGTGAAAAGACGCGAAATGGAGAAGAAAATATTAAAAATCGGACATCTTATGAAGTCTAGTGCAACCGACGTACTGAGATAGAGAGAGAAAGAGACACAGAGTAGTTAAAGTGTCAAAGTGCGAAATGAGAATAAGTAAATGACATGTTTACTCAGTTAAAAACGAAATAAACTGTAACGTATCATTAATTTTAATTTGCGAATCGTGACAGCGCATTTAGATGACGACCTAACCGGTCACGAGGGCAGACGACTTTATAAAGGTCGCACAAGTCATTGGGAGTAGACAATTTAGTGATGCGCTCTGTGCCACAGTGATGTTTAATATTTGAAATCATCATATCACTATCATAATAATATAAAGTAAATTTATCCTATTTTTCATAAAAAGTATGAGATGTTTTTATATTTTGATAAATGAGAAGACCCATGAAACCAAGACAACAAGTATTTATTGAAAAAATATTTTTAAAAACAAGCTTTTATCTAAAACAATGAATATAATAAAGTTTGAAGTTCAAGGCGAAACAATTGAGCCCAAATTCGGTGGGTTTATGTTGTTTGTCACAGATATGCTTAGCCACCTTCCGGTTTCTTCATGAAATCAGGTCATTGGCACCATAATACATATATTGCATTCTCATCCAACTGTATGTGAAGTTTTAACTCAATCAAATAATGGGTCTAAGTAAGTGGTAAGTGGGTCTGATTTATCTTGCCAGATTTGTTTACGGACATACAGACAACGGGACAGGTAAAACTAAATAAAATCCTAAAAAGGACAAATGCAAACAGCACTGCACTTTTTTCTGAGTTCTAAATGTGAATCATTATTGTGAATGATAAATTACCCGTGTGGTTCCGGGTTAGAATAGGATCACTTAATCTCCTCTCCTCTAAACTCTCGTGCTAAAATTGCATTCCCAAGGAGGGTTAACGTCAGGCGGCGGCCGGTTGTAAAAATTTTCGCTCAAATACATAACCAAAGAGGGTTGACGTCAGGCAGGTGACCGGTTGTAAAACTATAGCCAAATCATTTAAACTGTTCTGGCTATTTTTTCTACATGTTGCAAGGTCTTTGGCATCCTTGGGTGCATTGACATGCATGTTATATTTGGAGAAGAAAAAGCGGGACAGCGCAGCTCGGGCTCCAAAGCAGCACAGCTGAAGATGCAACCGGGAACGCGCTTAGACGAAGAAGAAGAAGATATTGTGAATGATAAATTATTAATACTTAAAGAATTTCTACCTACCGTTCAAATGCGCGAGCTAACAGACTCAACGGGGTTTACATACACAATATATTTTTATTTATCCATAATGTTCTGTACAAACGTAACAAATATGTGCTATTTGAAAAAATAACTACACATAATACCATTTTATTTAACCGTAATATTTAATTAATAAAATGTCAGCTTTCACTCAAATTGTTCAGAAAATTAATACTTTGATGTTCACTCGAACTCAAAAAACCTCGTCATAGTAAAAGGTGGGTCCATTAAAACCAGTCGTTAATTAAAGTGTTTTCATGTACATAACTGTAGAATAATTAAGTTAGCTTACGTTTTTAACCCTTTCAGTTGAAATAAGTTGGAAATTGAAATGAACAAGTAATTATTAAAAAAACAAAAAACCCGACTGCTAACATATAAGTTGTATATATGTTTGTTATCCATGTACAAAATTCTTTAATTTGATACCCCACTCGATAGGTTTTGAATAAAACACATTTTTTGAAGACACATAATTTGGCGCGAAAATCCGCCATTTTGGATTATTTAACTATTTGATATACCCAGTGTCACTCTCAGAGTCAAATCCATCGAGCCGTTTAGGCTGTAGAGCGTGCCAAAGAAATTTACATACAAACAAACATACATACATACATACACTCGAAAAACATAACCCTCCTTCTGGCGCAGTCGGGTAAAAATGGCAGAATTTAATAAGCAAAATTAAAGCAAAAAGTGAATAACTTTAAAAACGATTTTTATAATGACTTAATTATTATAATAATGTTTATAAGAAAGATAAATTAATACAATTGAAATTTTACTTAAACTACAAACAATTTTTTTTAATGTTGGCAAATACATTTTATTGTATAGTACCTGTAGAGATGATCTTGCCAACTAAATCAATTTTTCCATAAATGCATTTTTCAGTCCATTCTTAATTCATACCGAAGAATTTTGCCCAAACAATATATGTATAAAGGGATCAAAGACAAAAAGTCCGTCTCCCATTCAAGTTGATACGAGTATCAAACACGTAACCTTCCCAGGAAAATCCTCTACATGCTAATGAAAACCACATCAAAATTGATCTACTAGTTTCAGAGTTCATGGAGTACAGACTGATACACGCGCCGGTCAATTTAATTACCATCCAAAATCCATAAATTTAAAATCAGTGCAAAGGTAAATTAAACTCAGTTCATATAGGGTAATTTTTTCACAGCAAAGAAAAATGAAATAGGTACCTATACAAAGATAAAAACACTCACACAAGCACATGCCACGTTGTACGGCAACGCTTATTTTCTGACCGAGATCATTAATATTTGATCGATGCCTAGAAAAAGGCCAGCCCTAGGTCGGGGGTGATTTTAAGGGGAGGCAGGAGGGCCTCGGGCTTCGCCCTCTATACGCAGCTCGGCCTTCGGTCACTCGAAACTTCAGTTTTCTTGAGATAGCATCGTATAGTTTATCAAACTTTTGAAAAATATGACATTTTCCCTTCAGCGGTTGGATTCAAAGAACACAAAAAAGCGGCCAAGTGCGAGTTGGACTCGCCCATGAAGGGTTCCGTAGCAGCAAGCAACATTTAAAAAAAAACTACTTACTAGATCTCGTTCAAACTAATTTTCGGTGGAAGTTTGCATGGTAATGTACATCTTACATTTTTTTAAATTTTATCATTCTCTTATTTTAGAAGTTACAGGGGGGGACCAACATTTTACCACTTTGAAAGTGTCTCTCGCGCAAACTATTCAGTTTAGAATTTTTTTTTATTAGAAACCTCAATATCATTTTTGAAGACCTATCCATAGATATCCCGGGATCGGTGAAAAAAAAATTTTTGAGTATCAGTTCTAAGTATGGGGAACCCCCAAAATTTATTGTTTTTTTTTATTTTTATATGAAATATAATCTTAATGCAGTTCACAAAATACATCAATTAACCAAGTTTCAACAGTATAGTTCTTATAGTTTCGGACAAAAGTGGCTGTGACCTACGTGGCAGACAGACATGACGAATGTATAAGGGTTCCGTTTTTTGCCATTTGGCTACGGAACCCTAAAAACAGACATCCCTGAGCATATCAACGTAGCAAACCGTTTTCCTTTGTGCAAAGCTATTTCAGCACCAGCGAATATTATCTGGCACAAGTCATTCTTCAAAGAGATGACATATTTTTCCATTACTTTTTATCCACTTTGAAAGCGAGAACTACGAAGATATTCTGATAAACTTCAAATGAAACGACTTTATCAGAAGAAAATCTGGTTTGAAAATTGTATTAAGATCCAACTTTTGATTTGTGACTTCTTTTCGATTTTGTAACTTGTTAGAAATATTAAAGTTGATTTGCAGACGCTAAACTTGCTTTTTGAACTAACGACCGACATTGGCTAAAACTTCTTTGTGTAGATAAAGATTTACCGTCTTTCGCTAGCTTTACATGTTATATTGTGATAACATTGTATTAGGAATAATATCTTTGTAAATTGACAAAGCCCTTCCGGCGCGTAGGCGACCAATATTGTGTAAATGAGTTTCTTTCGGCGTTTCTTCTCAGCAGTGGTCGTTGCGTTGCGAAACGCTATCGGTAGCTTGTGCACTAAAAATAATGACCTTCAATAAGTGATATATTTATCCTACATTGAATAAAAAACTTTGACTTTGACTTTACCTATACTTCAAAAACCCTGAAATATATATATGTTATAGTACAATACGAGTACAATAGTTGAGTAAGTATCCCATAATACTTAAAAACAAGTTTAAATTTACTTTGGGGCTAGCTAGTGTGATTTATGCATGTATAATTATGTAGTAGGTTTTTTTTTTAATATTTTAGGACCGCTAATTTTTTAACCCCTGACGAAAAAGAGCAGTGTTATTTTGACGTGTCTGTGTATCTGTCTGTGGCATCGTAGCTCGTAGCAAACGAATAGACCAATTTCGAGGCGTTTTTTTTAATAGAATGCGTTGTCTTTTGAGATGGTTCTTAGCTATGTTTAATGAAAATCGGTTCAACCGTTCAAAAGTTATTGGGGGTGAACGCTTGCAGAACGTCGGAGTCTTTTTAATTTGTCTAGCAAATATACTTGTGTGGCAACTGCATTTCTTATATTGCTGGATGACTCACTATATGACTGTTATATCACGGTAGATTTTTTATTATAGTGAAAACGGAGCGGCGGTTATTGTCTACTTAATTTAAATTGCATAGGTTTTTTTTAAACTCAGGACTTTATAATATTTAATTAGTTTGTACGATAAAAAATGTTTATTAAGAAAATATACAAACTCGAATATACAATGAAATTAAAATTAAACTACAAACTAAACCTTAAAATAAAACCTTGTCTAAATAATTGATTTAAAAATCCAAAAGATTTTGACCGTACGGCATGGTGCCAAGAACGCTAGCTGCGTTTCCTCTCTAAATATCTATGCTAATTCGTTGAGAAAAGAAACAGCCAGGCCTCTTATCGCCGGCGGTTAGTTTGTAGCTAAATATTTTTTATTTTATCCATGTTTAATGTACCTTTCTAAAAGACTACATACGTTCAAGAAAGGTTTAAGGGTTGGATCTCATCTATCAGCACGGAACAGCACTTTCCTATCGTCCTAATCACAAGGCCGCCCATGGCCTTGCGACATGAGAGTAGGTATAAGCCTCTTTTCTCACCGCTACTGATTGTCGTTAGTCACATTTTCCTCATCCTACCCTCATCTCGTATAGTGAGCCCTAATCCTAATGCACGCACACGGCGCCCAAATTGAATTTACTTCAAACTCGATTTACGCAACGCATGTTGTATTTACGTGTTTTTGTATTGTAAATATTATATATTCGTCATTCTCAAAAGATAGTCGTACGTCGTAAGGACAGAATTTCCCACAAGATATAGGATTAAGAAGTATATATTATGGATAATCCTATCCCAAAGCCGAATTCGAAACTATTTTCAAAAAAATCTGTCAAGTGCGAGTCGGATTCGTTCATAAAGGAATTCGGACCTCCGTACAATGTTTTAAAACGCTGAAAAAAACACGTTTCTTGTATGACGACCCCTTTAATTTTTATCTTTATGTTATTTTTAGTAGTTCTTGTTATAGCGGCTACAGTAATACCTACATAATCGGTTAAAATTTCAAGTGTCTCGCTATTACGGCTCAAGAGATAGAGCTCTGTGACAGACGGACAGACGGACTGTAATAATAAAGGGTCCCGTTGGCACCCTTTGGGTACCGAACCCCTTAAAATAACGGTTCACTACTTTGTAGAATTACAATGGAACTTTATAATCTAGAACTGATTTAAAGGAGAAGTTTTACCCTCTTACTTTTTCTCTATCAGACATTAGAATCTATGCATTACGAGTACTTTGTAACGTAATTTAGGAGCTAATCAAAATCTGCAATCCTTTAGCACAGTTTTCACTCTTTTTTAGATAGATCTTAGGTAGGTGCAACTACATAAACCAATCTACATAATTGAATATTCAAAAATAATAGCCTTATTATGTGATAACCTTATTGTTCGCAGTTACTATGCGTGTTCCCGGAGCGGGCGTCGCGCGTGTGCGCGGCGGCTTGCGCGGCAGCGACACGCGCGGGCGGCGAGGTGCGAGCGGTGCGAAGTGCGCGCGAAACGCTCGACGCTCTCCGACGCGATGGCGACGTGCGAATTCCTCACGTCGTGGTGATGGACGCGCGGACGCCACAGGCGCTTGATGCGTTATTGCTTGCGAGGTAAGTCAGAAATTAAAATATAAGTAGGTACCATTTATTAACAGGGTACCATGTGGTTTCCTGCCTATAATAGGACCACTCCATCTCTTCCTGTGGATGTAAATGTCATAGGAGGCGTCTTAAGGACTAAGCACAAACATGTTGTGCTATATGTACATTCCCAGGGGAGGTTGACGTCAGGCAGGCGGCCGGTCGTAAAACTATAGCCAAATCGTTTTTGAACTGTTCCGGCTATTACTTCTCCATTATACAATGTCTTTGGCATCCTTGGGTGACCATTGACAAGCATAGTAAGTACATCTGGAGAAAAAAAAGCGGGAAAGCGCACCCCGGGTGGCAAAGCGCTTTAACGCTGAGGATGCCACCGGGAATGCGCTTAGATGAAGAAGAAGACCATTTATTAACAGGGGTTTATTATATGTATCTAATAACCTCGAAATTAATATGGCGGCAGCGACTGGCGCTGACTAGCAGGAATATGTACTGAACCATAAAAGCTGTTAGTTACATGTTTTTGATTTTCTTAAATAAACAAAATAAAAGTAAAATACGCCAAATTCACTTTTTCAACCAACCTTCAAAGTGCAAATATTTCTCCATATCCGTAGTTGCATTCCGTGCAAAGGAAAACTACATATGATTCAATTTGAAACTCGGCGGGCGTCTGCAAACAGAGCGGGAAAAGCTGATAACGCAGTCCCGCGTCACGTCACGCGCTGCGATGCGAGCTTATTCAATGTGGGAGCAAATGTACGAGTAGTATTAGAATTTTGAACAGAATCAAAAACGTTTGAGGTTTAAGGGGTGGTCTTGAACAATTTAATTTATTTAACTAAGTACCTAAAACATTTTAAAGTACGTTGTCTGTTCCAAATTTTTTTTGTGAAATGAAAAATAGAATATGAAAAAAGTTTTTATTATACTTATACAAAGTGGAAGGAACATACCCGTAAATCGAACCACGTGCTATACAGATCACTAAACTATAATGAAATTAAAATAACAGCCGAAGAGCAAAAAAAATGTTCACGTTGTATAGCTTTTTAATCCTCTCTACACCAATGCATTCGGATGAAGCGCTTTCCAAACACTTAACAAATATATCCTGCGGGAAGTCAAAAATAACCGCAGAAATTCTTTGACGGCCACATCTGCAATGTAAAATTTTCACCCACCCGCTTGGTCCTTCATCACCAAATAAGAAACCAGCACCTACAGATCTTCGCAGGGTGCCCAGTGAATTCCAGTGAGTGTGGTGAGTGTTGCTTATTACCCAGAGTCCGGTACAGCCGTGTGCCGCTGCAAGCACAAGCTGTCCTGACCAGCATACGATATTCGCACGTAAGTACCTCATCTTCTCATAATCCGCCAAAATGCCGTTAACGTCCGATTCTGAAAATGTACCTAAATCTCGCGATAGGTCCCCTTGTAGATATTCTTCTGACGATAAAACTGAGCAAATCATTCGTGATCTAATTAAAAAACGGGGTATCATAAAGGGAAGGCTTACCAAATTTTCAAATTACTTAGAATCCGTTAGTGTTACGACCCCAAACTCTTAATCGAAAATAAATTTATATAAAATTACGCATAAAAGGCGCAGATCGTTTGTTCTCCGAATTCGATAATATTCAAACTAAAATTGAAGAGAATATTTCCGATAGTTATATTGATGAGCAATTAGATCGACGTCAGCAGTTTGAGGATAGCTACTATAGTACACTAGCCCGAGCTGAATCTATTCTCAATGAGAGTGAGGTCACTAGCGAGTCAAAATCATGCAATTACGGCACTCGTCATCAAACTTCCCATCAGACAACTGTATTTTTATTTCTTTCAAAAATCACCACTATTAACGGCAGATCAATTAATATCAAAAAGTATCTACACGCGCCGATACATCGCTTGGTCCGCATTTTCTTTACTGTGGGAAAAATCTAGGCTATACGGAGGATGAGGTAACATTTGTACCCCCGAAGTATTCAAATAGTCCAGGGTTCTAGCAGCTGTGTGAGTAGGCGCGTTAGCTCTTCGGTGAGAAAATGAATTACAAAAAAGTCGTTTTCGTATCCCCGGGCCAAAAAGTTGGAGTTTTACACCCGCTTTACGTGCATAAAAGCCTGGGGAAGACGAAAAGTTTATATACACACCTCGGGCGACCATGGAGGAAGCCTAGAACCCTAGATCACTGTGAACTAAGACTTTTCTTTGATCGCCCTCTGAGTATAATCTACTAATAAAATAAATAAATAAAAACCTAGATACAATTCACACTGATTGCCTCAATCAGTAAGTAAATGCCTAAAGTAAGTTAAAACTTGTGTTATGGAATACTAACTCAATGATACTAGATATTATAATAAATACAATACATATGTGGATACCCAATACAATTTCTAAAAAAGCATTTTTCTATAAATCTTTCTGTGTTTGTTATCTGTCGTATTCAACAATCATTTCGCGTTTGTACAAATATTTTGAAACAACAAATTGGTATTATTTGCTCGATCCCTGCAGGAGGGTTGTGTAATGTGTTGCAACATAACACGAGTATGTTTCGGTACACTCGCTTGTTGGATGACATTATTGGCTGCAACGCTGCAGGCGAATTAAAAAATTATATGTTTCTGTTTTTCGTTTCTCCAAATGTTATTTTTAAAGCAAATATAATTTGTGGTGTCAAAACTGATCACTATATCATCATCCCGTGCCATTTCCATACTGAAGTTTGAAAGTCAGCAGGCAAAAGTTCTCTCTGTTCCGGGCTATTCTTTTTGGCAAAATATGTTTTTGTGAATGTTGTAGTTTAAAAATATTATTTAGCCAGCAAATATTATATTACCTAGGTCATTTTATTAAAGTTTAACATCTGATTTAAAAAACATTCCTTTTTTTTATGAAGCCGGAAGCTAATATTTACCTAGTTAGCTGCTGAAAAGTCAGCAAGGTAATAATAATATTCTTTATTTCAGATATCAATCCATTTTGTTGGTTTTTTTTTAACCTATGTTAGTATATAATTAATTTGGGATTCATTACATTTTATTTTTATTTGATAGCACCGATAGCTATTCTCATCGTGTGGTTAACGATGGGAGAGTCGTACCGGCCTGCTATCATCTTTAGGATGCAGTTATTGCTGCCTCACACTCTGTTTAACAGTGAAGCTGCTTTTTAGCGAATAGAGTATTTTAAGTTAGATGGGGTAACTAAATCTATTCGATTTAGTTACCCCATCTAACTCTTTTGACTGAGATCCAAATACCCAGATATAAATACTTATCTATTAAGGCCCCGCCAGTTCAGAGCCAAGAAAACTGTGAGTGTTGTTAAAAAATCACTGTAATTAAACTACTACAGTTTATTCATCAACAATTTTACATAAGAATCTTAAGGCTTTTTTACAGACACCCACAATATCCAAAACACGATTGAGCATTATTGTCTTGATAAAAAAAATCACAAACATAACTCTAAATTTGCCGAAATTTGGCCAAAAATTTATTATTTAAATATCTATCCGTTTCGGCTACAAAGAAAATTATAAATATAATACAAAAATAGTAATAAATAAACTCAGTGAAATATTCGTTGAAAGCGAAGAAAGGCCCGGAGCCGTGCTCGACGACATTTGTGTTTTATTTATTTATTAATTTTCATGTTTTATATTTATATTTTTTTGTGTAGCCAAAACGGATAGATATTTAGACAATACACTTTTTGGTATAATTTTCATATAAAAAAATGATTGTATAAAATAGTAATATGTATTATAAAGGCAAATTTAGGCAAATTAGAGGTATGTTTGTGATTTTTTTCTATCGAGCCAAAAATGCTCAATTGTGTTTTGGCTATTGTTGGTGTCTGTAGAAAATCCTTAAGATTTTTATGTAAATTTGTTGAGGACAAAACTGTAGTAGTTTATTAACAGTGATTTTTCAAAAACACGCAAAGTATTGCAAATTGTGAACCCATGTCGCCTTTAAGAACGATTACGTCGAAAATTGTTTCTCTCTTAGTTTGTTTATAAGTAAAATATTTTTAAGAAGCAGCTTGTACATTGTCTGCGTTTATTTACTGGCCAGCGTAACCAATTTGCGTTGGCATGTTGCTAATTTGAGAGGATGCAGTCCCAAATGATGAGGAAACAGAAGGACAACTCGTGAATGAAAGTATTTTTTTTTCAAAAAGCAGCTTTTTCATTGTCGGCGTTTATTTACTGGCCACCGTAACCGCAATTTGGGTTGGCATGACACTAAATTGAGAGGATGCAGTCCTAAATGATGAGGAAACAGAAGGACAACTCGTGAATGAAAGCAATTTTTTTTTCAAAAAGCAGCTTTTACATTGTCTGCTTTTATTTACTGGCCACCGTAACCGCAATTTGGGTTGGCATGTCACTAAATTGAGAGGATGCAGTTCCAAATGATGAGGAAACAGAAGGACAACTCATGAATGAAAGCAATTTTTTTCAAAAAGCAGCTTTTACATTGTCTGCGTTTATTTACTGGCCACCGTAACCGCAATTTGGGTTGGCATGTCACTAAATTGAGAGGATGCAGTTCCAAATGATGAGGAAACAGAAGGACAACTCATGAATGAAAGCAATTTTTTTCAAAAAGCAGCTTTTACATTGTCTGCGTTTATTTACTGGCCACCGTAACCGCAATTTGGGTTGGCATAACACTAAATTGAGAGGATGCAGTCCTAAATGATGAGGAAACAGAAGGACAACTAGTGTATGAGAGTAAAATATTTTAAAAAGCAGTTTGTACATTGTTTGCGTTTATGTTCTGGTCACCTAACCAATTTGCGCTGGCATGTCGCTAAATTGAGAGGAAGCAGTCCCAAATGACGAGGAAGCAGAAGAATAGCTCGTGTACAATACTTAATCAACATTACAACTCTACACATCGGTTTATAGCTTTTGTTGACTATGACGGGATGTTGGATTTGACCTAATCACATTCGTGAGCCAAAGTTCCATTAGTATATAATGGAATACAAAATATCAGATTGTCCCTTCCACGGCCTTCACTTACAGCAGTTAGGCGAAATCGGGCTGTCCTAATTAAGTAGTTAAGTGACGGTGGAAATATTCCAAATTTTCCTGACTTTCCCATTGTAAATTTATTCCCAATATTTCTTCCTTGCTGGTCTGGGAGAAAAGAAAAAAACACAGAATGTACCAGCTGCTTGTCTTCCCGCGCAGATCGTAAAAGCCGATAAAGGGAATGGTCGAGAATCTGAATCATATATAAATAGACGATGCGGTTAGCAACCCGTTACTATTATGATTTCCTTTTTCCATCTTCATGCGCCCACCATCACGCTAAAAGTTGCCTGAGCCTTACCGCTCTAAGCTCGGTCTGCCCCGTTAGGGATGTTCCGTAAATATTCTCCTAAATTTCCATTTTTAAGAATTACGGATTATTCCCAAAGTTTCCATAGACGGCGTATCACTAGTCCTAATCAAAGTTAATAATTTTATTTTTTCTTCTGCATTAGTAATAGATTTGTATGTTCATATTCTATATCTGTTGAACATTACTACTTTCATTCTGCGGCAATGCCTATAGCTTTGTGAGTTGAAGCATGGTTTTTTTTTAAATATTTTTTTTTCGTTCATTAAGAATTACAATATTTTACTCTATGCAATGTTACATAAACCAGATTTGTTTTTTTCGAACTTTGGATACCGGTCGCTTAAATTTATCTATTTAATTATTGAAACGAAGTTACAATAACTAAATATCCTAGAACTTTGACAGGCTAAAACGCAAAATGTATACATGTGTCAATTCTGTTCTATTTTAGTTTTGTGTCTGTCTGCAAATTGAAGTGCATAGCATGCTTGTAATTATTGCTTGCATGGACAATGGACATTCCCTTGTGATGCTGTTTGAATTGCACCGTATAGCTACTAGATTAACATGTCTTACCCGCATATCAAATGACAGGAACACACAAAAGTAAAAAGCACAATGGCTATTGCAACCAACAATACAATACTTATAAGAATTGTACATCTTGGAAAACTAAGCTAAATGCTAATTTCAACATATAAAAGTTAATATTTTTGTAATAGGTTTTTAAAATTTGATTAGATCACCAGTTATTGTTTTCATTCTTTTTTTCACCTTCTCGCCCACTTTGGGTCTTGCGCCCTGGGCTCTGCCTGCTAAGAGCCGCAAGACCTATAATGCTCTGTCGGCCTCATTAGGGATAAAGACGTGATAGTGTATGTATGTATGGTATCGATTTCTATATAACGTCTAACAAATATACTGAAACTATTCTAAGGGTAGATTCAGTCCATGATACTGAACAACTTTCCCCTAGGAACATATATCGAGATATGAAAAAAGCTTTTCATACAATATCGCATCAGCTGATCGGTCAATTTGTATGGGAGGTAAAAATTATTTTTCATATTTTGATGTATGTTCCTTGGGGAAAGTTGTTCAGTATCATGGACTGAATCCAGCCTTGAAATAGTTTTAGTATATTTTGTTAGACCCTGTATGTATAGGTACCTTTTATCTAAAATGCTAAAAAGAGGATTTATAAACGCATATAAAGCTTGAGTGGAAAAGGTTACATATGGGGCCGAAAATAGCCAAACATTTCACAACTTACATAAAACGCCTTCACTTTTGTGGACAAAAAGCCCTTTAGGTTTCGTCACATCATTTTCCCCTGTGAATAAAAATTTATAGGAAAATGGAAGCCTGATGTGGAACGCGTGGGCCTTGTAGCGATGCCTTTTTCGGAGCTCGAGACGTGTAATGTGGCCTTTATAGATGTTCCGGTCGGTACTCATGTTTACTTATTAAGTTAATTTTAAATGTAAATTATAATAAATATCATAAGCATATATATATATATATATATCAAGTGGGTTACAAATAATCATACTTTTCAGTAAGAATTTTCCCGTAGTCGGGTATTAGTTTTTAAAAGTAAATATTGTTTGGCACAAATTTAAAAAATGTACAAGTGGCGGACCCACAGACCACTTGGGCGGACCTAATGCCATATGACCTTCAAATGGATAAAAAGAGATGTTTATTATATTCTCTACCTGGCTGTGTAATGGGTGAGAAAAGATATGTTTATTATATTCTCTACCTGGCCTTGAAATGGGTGAAAAGAGATGTTTATTATAATCTCTATCTGGCCGTGAAATGGGTGAGAAAAGAGATGTTTATTATATTCTCTACCTGGCCGTGAAATGGATGAGAAAGGAGATGTTTATTATATTCTCCACCTGGCCTTGAAATGGGTGAAAAGAGATGTTTATTATATTCTCTACATGGCCGTGAAATGGGTGAGAAAAGAGATGTTTATTATAATCTCTACCTGGCCGTGAAATGGGTGAGAAAAGAGATGTTTATTATAATCTCTACCTGGCCGTGAAATGGGTGAGAAAAGAGGTGTTTATTATATTCTCTACCTGGCTTTGAAATGGGTGAAAAGAGATGTTTATTATATTCTCTACCTGGCCGTGAAATAGGTTAGAAAGGAAAATGTTTATTACATTCTCTATCTGGCCTTGAAATTGGTTAAAGATAATTGTTTAATATATTCTCTACCTGGCCTTGAAGTGAGTAAAAAGAAATGTTTATTATATTCGCTACCTGGCCTTGAATGGGTTATAATTGAAATACTTACTTCCATAAAAACAGGTTATCTTTTCGCTATACTGTAAATATTCTCATAAATTAAATTTTATGGAAAAAACTGAAATTATTTCACAATTTCATTTGAAGTGCGGCCAAATTATTAAAATTTCTGCGGCGGAATCAAATTTTATGCCGTCCCTAATTTGTGAATTTGTGCCGGCGTCAAAACAATTTACATAAGTTTAGTTGGAACTATTCGAGCGGAATTCAGGGTGAAGGGAATGTTTTACAAATACTATACTGAATAATTTATTATGCATCAGAGTTTGAAGTTTGCTTTTCAATTATATGTAAAAGTTTTTATAAGAAAACAACTTAATAGAGAACATTGAATTTTGTTAAAGAACAAGGGCGTTTATTTTTTGTTATTGAAAATTTTGAGGGTTCCCCATACTCAGGAATGAAACTCAAAAAATTTTTTTTCGTCAAACCCGTACGAATGGGGGGTATAGATACGAGTATATATGATCTTGAGGTTTCTAATATAATTTTTTTCTAAACTGAAAAGTTTGTGCGATAGACACTTCCAAAGTGGTAAAATGTTGTCCCCCCCCCCCCCGTCCCCCCCTGTAACTTCTTAAATAAGAGTATGATAAAACTAAAAAAAATATATGGTGTAGGTACATTACCATGCAAACTTCCACCGAAAATTGGTTTAAACGAGATCTAGTAAGTAGTTTTTTTAATACGTCATAAATCGTAAAATGTTACTTGCTGCTACGGAACTCTTCATGGGCGAGTCCGACTCGCACTTGGCTGCTTTTATTTGAATTATCTTAGTAGACTTGACGTAATGGCGCCACTGAATATAATATTTTTTAATACCTATATGTTACACAATTCTTCACTATCTTCATCCGGGCGTATTCCCGGTTGCATCCTCAGCGGTAATGCTATATAGCCCGTACGCTACCTAACCCTAGGTGATTTGACGAGGGTACTGGTTTTTACACATAGAAACAACCGTCTGACCTCTGCAACCCAAAGGGTAGACCAGAACCAATCCTAGGATAGGTTTAAACAAACGCGAGACTGCGTTCGGGACCCACAGCTTTACGTGTCTTCCAAAGCACGGATAATCAGATGATTCAAGCCTGCAATATCCTAACCAGACTGGAAACAAAGTATGCTTCCCAGTGGGATTTGAACCACGACCTCCGGATTACAAGGCAAACGCCTTGGCCACAGGACCACGGAGGCAGTCTCTCATTCATCTCTGTACAATAAAGATTTAGTATAAGGTATAAGAATAAGTATATGTAATAAACCTAGCGGATTAGCTCGTTGAAGTGGCAGTGGGCGGGGCACATAGCACGAAGAACCGATGGCCGATGGGGCAGAAAGGTTCTCGAATGGCGGCCACGTACCGGAAAATGCAGCGTAGGAAACCCACCTGCTAGGTGGTCGGATGACCTGAGCATGGTTGCAGGAAAACGCTGGATGCAGGCCGCTTCCGATCGGTCGTTTTGGAAATCCTTGGGGGAGGCCTATGTCCAGCAGTGGACTACCTGTGGCTGATATGATGATGATGATAAGAATAATTAATTGAGCTGAAATGTCTTCTTCACATTTGCCTAAGGATCCCCGCACCGTGATAAACGAGATACCACGGCTGAGCTCGTTAATCTATCGGCTGTAATCGGTGAGAATTAAAGGCAACATTAATCGATACATTTATCAGTTTTATTACTTTTTGCCGGACGATAAACGGCGATTTGCAACTTGCAAGATTTGTTGTACAGCTGCTTTGTTCTCAGTTTTAATTTTCATGATTTTTCTGAGATTGCTAATTAATTTGTAACAAAAAACAAAGATTAATATTCTATTGAGGGAATCTGGAAAAACATGTCAACAAACGATGCAGCTAGAAATTCGTTACTATTTTGAGAAATTGAGAAATATTGATTCCATTTTCCACCTATACGTCACGCTGAAAGTGGCCGTCTTATGTGACTAAGCTCTGTATACTGCGCTTAGGATATAGAAATGGTACAACCTATTCTACCATCTGGTAAAAGCTTGGTAGTTGCCACACTTTTTGAAAAAGCTGTATTTGTTGATTTAGAACTTGGCTTGGCTTGTCTCCAGAATTATATGACGACCTCCGTGGCGTAATGGTTAACACGCTAGACCGCAAATCCGGAGGTTCTGGGTTCGATCCCCAGCCAGGGCAAGTTGGAAAATGGCCTTTTTCAAATTGTCCTGGGTCTTGGGTGTTTTATCTATATATGTATTTATCATAAAATATCGTTAAGTTAGTATCTCATAACACAACACTTACTTTGGGGCTAGCTTAATCAGTGTGATTTGTCCGTATATATTTATTTATTTAAAAATTAAATATAAATATTTTTTTTTGTCCGTGAAGTCAACAACCACACCATATCTTAATATTGAACTTGGCTTCCGTTTTCACATGTATGTTTTTGTACGACTTTTTTAAAATTAAGACATGATAATGTCCCACTGCTGGGCAAAGGCCTCCCTTCTTTCCATCCAGTATTAATAATAACACTTAATAATAGTAGTATCGTACGGACTCGCGTATCTATCTCTACACGATTACACCACTCAAAGTGATAGTCAAAAAAAAAATTCAATGTATGATAAATTCATCTCTTATTGAAGATATTGTTTTTGAAACTCAAAACCATTAACTTATCTAAGCTATTTGTGTTGCTTCGGAAACCGAGTCTCGCTATCATTGTTCTTATTACTAAGTAGGTAAGTACCGTGTAGGTACATTATCATCCTTTCAGCTTCACTAGAGCAGATGATTTCTTTTTATTTTTTATTTCATTTAAGCGTTAAAAGCTAATTTGACTCCTACAGTCTAACACTTCCTACATCAAAATAATAGCAAGAAATGAGAAAGGGAACGCAGGGGAAGATGTATTTTTAAAATTCTTTATTACATCTCCAATTTCACTCCTCGTGCCGTATTTCGCACTTTCCTTTGAGTTTATATAAATTCTCCCCGTTTATTTTCCCTGAAAATTATTTTCCGTCGTTTTTCCTCTATAAAAGAGACGCAACGGAATCGTATGTAAAGACAAATTATACGAGTATGTCATCGTAAAAGGATTGAATAGGAGCTAGTTCCTTTGCAGAAACTTTTTTACAAGCTTTTATTTAATTTCACCGATTCCGTTGTCTGTGTCTCCGTTATCTAAATAACACGTAATCTAAATAATAAAAACTTCCAACCCTTCATAGAAAATTGCTTTCAACTTTCTCGGCGTTGAAACGGCCAAGTGCGAGTTAAACTCGCGTGGAGAGAGTTCCGTACAATTAATTGAATTCTCATAGGTTTTCCTGTAATCTACAAGCAATGAACTTTTGTATTCTTTCAAAATTTTAGGCTCAGTACGTTCGGATATCAGGGGGGGGGGGGGAAAGGTCAATTTTCGTCTTCTTTCTTGAATAAAATCAAAACTATTTACGAGTGATCCTATAAGGGTGCCGTTTTTCATTTTTTGTACGGAACCCTAAAAACAAACTTTTATCTAAAACAATGAAAAGTGCTACTCAAGACGAATCAATTGAGTCCAAACTCGGTGGGATTATATTGTTTTATCTCAGAAATTAAACCACCTTCCGGCTTGGTATCACAATATTGCATTGTCACCCAACTTACATACTCGTAAGTATGTGAAGTTTTAGCTCAATCGAATAAGGGTGTTACTCTAGGAAGGGAGAGGTCTAATTTAGCTTGCAAGATTTGATTACGGACACTCAGACAACGGACCAGGTAAAACTACATAAAAGCTTGTAAAAAATTGGTTGTCTGTAAAGTCGGTTTACGGATGGTTTACGGACGGTAGTTTGACGTGACAACGTCAAACATTCCGAACTGAGCTGATCGCTCGAGCCGATCATGCCTCTCTCTCGTTCGTACCGCGCTCTCGCTTGCGGAACGCGACAATGGCGTCATCTTTTTCGTGCATGCAGCACAGAGATATGGGATATAATATGTTCTGAGATGCAGCCCCTGAAGCCCGTAGTATTGAGTTATTAGACGTTGTCACGTCAAAAATGGCTTCATTTGGTTTAAACAAAAGCTTTATTTTCTCTTAAAAGAAGGTGTGAAACGGGCTTTAAATTAAAATGACATCAATGAGACGCAACGAACCAGATTCGCGGCCGCGCCCCGGGGGAGCCAGTGTACGGTTAAAATTTAATTAGAGCTTGTGTAAAATGTACTTAGGAGAGGATGTTTTCATATGAAAACAAACTGCAGGGAATTAAATTGTTTTAAATTACGCGACAGTGCTTGCTGCTGCATGCTTTGAAAGATTGTAGGTATTATGACGAATAATACTTTTTTAGAGTGAGATATTATCTCACTACTAGGATTAAAACATTTTATGCATTTTCCTGATTAGTAGTTAGTTATACAACGAGTTAATGAAATAACGCAAAACCTCTCAGGTTGTAACTCAGTCCATGAAACTGATCAACTTTTGTTCTACAACATTCCCAAAATGCCAAAAATAAAATTCGGATTTTCAAACAATTGACTCGATCAGCTGATCAGTTTGTAGGTATTTTTCAAATTCAAAATATATATATTTTTTGGGTTTCGTGAAAGTTTTAGAACAGAAGTTGTTCAGTTTTATGGGCTGAGATATATGGCTGATGTATATAAGTTTAATGACCAAGTCCAATTCGGCTTCGATTAAAATTCTTTCGTGTGTCGATTAATTTTTAGGAGCCGATACCCGTACTGAATCCCGGTAATCGTTATCGGCTCCCGCGAATTATTGAGTCCGCGCCGATCTTGGTCCCGCCGGGAACCGGCGGCGCCAGTCAGGTCGCGAGCCGCAAGCCGCGTTTCGGCACCACCGCGTCTCGGGAGGAATCGGGAGTCGGGAGTCAATATTATTCTGTATTGAAACCGGTATTAGAAAGGACGTCTGTATTCTGTAGATTCAATAGCGAAACTTAACGGACCTCGGAGCTGGAGCCGGTAAGGAAGTAGGAATCATTAAGATGAGTCGGTACTGGATGCGGAGTAAGATTCAGTGAGCCGAAACACTCCTCGGAGTCGAGATTACCCATGTCTAGTCCGAATTCCAGTTTTCCGGTTGTTCTCGTCTACAGGTCGCATTTCCCAACCGATTCTCGTGAAATTTAGTAAGCACTGATCAGATTCGATAATTGTGTAGAATATTTTTTCGAGTCTGTTTTTCGAATTTTTTCAAAATGGCTAATAATATGGGAATTGAAAACGTAAAAATATCATATTTTTGCCATTTCGAAAATTATTCAAAAATGATATAAACTTTTTTGTCCGAACAACTTTTTAAAGACAAAGGGGTCAGTATGTGAGGGGCTATATGCAAGTCTCGCGTGGTCTACAGCTCATAGGACCACTAGTATTTATCATATATAGTAGGTTATGTGTACTTGTACGTATGTATATGTAAATGTAAATGTTTAATGTAAATATATATCAATCGTTTTTGTTATCATTATTAGCATTTTGTGTAGCTTAGCATTAGCATTAGCTTGTAAGTATTGTACAAAGTTCCACCCAATTTTTGGCATAATCTCTGGTTTGAGGGTTGACTGGAAGAGATCCCTGGCAGGGATAAATCCGCAATCACAAAGTACCTACCTACTTATCGATCGAATGTTTCACAATTTGGTCAGAAATGAGATCCGTGTACAACCTTTAATCACATCAATTGAACCAAGAAGCTGAGTAAAGTGTGGAAGTATCAATCATTTTATTTTAATTGCGTGTTGTAAATAGTAGGCCATAAAACTTTGTTACCTACTAATGTAAGCAATGGATAACAAATGTGCTATTTTTACTCAGTAAGCGGTTTTCATTGTGAAAGAACAAGAAATCATAAAATAATTAATTATAAAATAATAAATTCAATATTTATTAAAAGAAATTCCCTCACAAACGGAAGGAAGCTTTTTGTTATTACTACCACGTTTTTCGACGAGTTTCTACGGCTTAAAACGGCATAGGTATTTAGGTAGGTATTTTTCTGTAGGGCGCTCAATGTCAGGTCTAATGTATTAACATACACGAACTAAAAGTGACGATCCTGAATTGAAGTAAATCCTGAATGAAGCCAATTTTGGACTCAGATCGACACGCAAATTCATACAGAGGCTGTGTCTATCTTGATCCTTGGTCTGTGTTGGCGACAGTCGCCAACGACGGTCAGCGACCAGTGACGCCAGCTCGTCTGTTCCTGGGCCCTAAAGCAATTAAGTCTTGTGGTAAATCTTGAGACAGTACCAAGAAACACCAAGATTTATTGCATCCGAAGTAGGTCAACTTGCTAACAATGTGTCTAGTAGCAACATTATACCTACAGTGAAACTTGATATACGTTAACTTGTGATAATATCTATATTGTACACGTATCGTTTTACTGTTTATAGTTGCGAAACAAATATTGTTTTATTATAATTTTAACGTGGTATACTATAATATAAACCACGCGTGTTGCCTTGACACGCGAGTTCATCGCGGCGATATGTACCAAACGGTCCGGTAGTTTCGTAACAAAATGTGACCGATGGGCGGACAGTTCCGTTTTTACCTTGTGAGGTACAGAACCCTAAATACGAGCTGGCAGACATTTTGGCAACAAATTGACCCTGTACTCTTTTTATTTCTGAATTCCAGAACTCGTTTTGTAAATATAAAATAATCACATATAAATAGAAATAAATGGAAGGCAAATGCAAATCCTTCTCCACAACGTCGGTAGAATATAATGAGGACTTGAGGTATACATACGTATCTTGTTTGCATTCCATCCCTCAGGTTTTACCGAGCTCAAAGGAATCGTGTGTCTAATTGAAATAACGTCTTTTCCGTCTGAGTCTTTGTGTTTGCAAGTGTGATACCTTTTAACCCGACTGCGGCAAAGCCCAATAGGAGGGTTGTGTATTTGACCTGTATATATGTCCGAACTCAATATACTGTATAAATGTCAAACTTATAACACCCATTGCCCTTTTATTACCCCCTCTTTTTGTCGGGGGTTAAAAATAAACCCGATTATAATACTTACATAATGTATAAGTCATTATGTAATCATTATATTAGAAAATTTACCTATGTATAGTAACAAACGTCGATATCAATTCTAAGAATGTCTTTCGCAGGCATATCAATTTGTAAGGAAGGACTTGCTCTGTGTCACAATAGTGTATTTTCATATTCATGGATTCCTAGAAGGTACTCGATAATATTCAACCTTTCGCCAAACCTACTTGAATAACAAGACGTCATCAACAGTACAGTGAACATCAAAAAGTACTAGGATGGCCGAAGTGTTTCAAATCTAGAAAATGAAGACCTAAATTAATGTCCGCACCTACACCTAACCTGCTTCATCCTATTTCTTTAAGACTTGCATTTATAGACATGAGATACTGAAACGTGCAAATTTTGTAAATGAACTTTGAGAACGTGAAGCTTTTCTTCGTACATTTGACAAAAGTGGCCGTTTTTCGCAAATGTACGAAGAAAAGCTTCACGTTCTCAGTTTAAGGCCGTACCTAAATTTTCCGGGGTCCAGTGCTGCCCCCATTTAAAATAAATCTAGTTTAAAGTGAGAACGTTAAGCTTTACTAAGCACATTTGCGAAAAACGGCCACTTTTAGCAAATGTGCGTAGTAAAGCTTAACGTTCTAATTATAAACTGTAAACAGTAGTACATAAAATACTTTGAAGGGTTTTCTAGAACTTGGTAGTAGCAAAATTTTAAATGATGTCTCCGTTTTCTTTAAAATGATTTATTTAAAATGGGGGCAGCACTGGACCCCGGAAAATTCAGGTACGGCCTTAAACTGTAAATTAGTTCATAAAATAGTTTAAAGGGTTATCCAGGGCTTACTAAAGACAAAATTTTAAATGATATCTCTTTCCTTTTATATGATTTATTTCAAACGCGGGCAGCACTGGACCCTGAAAAATTTACGTAATTAACTAAGCGAGCAAAGCGTCTCAGTTTCGAAATTGGCCAAAAATACTTTTGTCCGTCTGTCTGTTCTTGCTTAAAGGTCGCATTTTCCAACGGATTTTGATGCAAATTGGCACACAAGTTTCTTGATTTATTGAAAGTTTAAGCTGATCGCGATTTTTGATTTAGGGAGAAATAGGGGGGAAAAGGGGGTTATTTTCTAGACCGTTAAGGCCCATTTACACGGTGCAAGTTTCTTGCCTGTTGCATACAATTAAATTGAAGCATTAGAAAACTTACATGGTCTAAACAGAACGACAGCCATACAAATCATTTATTGCTTCAATAAAATTGTATGCAACAGGCAAGAAACTTGCACTGTGTAAATGGGCCTTTATTAATTGACGGATTTCAATAAAGTTTAAGAGGTAGAGTTTAAGAGACTAAGGTCTTCATTCTACACAAGTTTTTACAAAAAAAAATCCAAAAGGGGTGGAGTGGATAAGGGGGGAAGTTTTCTGTAACGTTATAAATGGACGAATTTCACTAAAATGACTTTGCTAAGCCAGGGGAAAGTGTCGGTTATACTTGGTTATAAGAGCCGCTGGGTCTATTGTAACCACAGAACCACTAGTTCTAGTAAGTATAATAAATGCGGTATTTGAATATTTGGCATGTGTTACACATGACCGGATATTGATTAAATTTAGCACGTATCTAGACCATATCTCGACTCAAGGTTTAAGGCTAATCTAATGAAACCCCTAATCCGAATTATACAGTTCATTAAAAAAAACTTAATCAAAATATATCCATCCATTTGGTTTGGAAGCTATAATGTCACAGGTATACATTTGTTTGCTATTTAGAATATTGTGTCGTCAGCAGAACGGGCAAATAAATAAATATAAATAAATATGTACGGACAAATCACACAACTGAGCTAGCCACAATGTATGTTCGAGACTTATGTCATAACAAACTCAACGATAGTATATTTTATATCATAAAAATATATAGATAAACATCCAGGTCAATCTGAAAAAGATCATTTTCCTTCTTGATCTGATCAAACCCGGTGTGACAGCCGAGCATGATGACCACTAGGACACAGAGGTCCTCAAGCTAGTTTTATTAAAAATAAAACTGACTTTTATGATGAACTTTTGTCGATGACTGTACTATATCGGTGGATTTCCGTCTATTATGAGACCTTCCAATGAGACGCTACGTGGGATCATTAGAGATCATTAGAGATATTGTCTAGGTATCGGGGGAAATACGAAAAGCCAATTGAGGTAAGATCTGTCTTCTTTAATTTATAAGGTACAACTCACGAATATATCTATATTCGTGACGTGTATGTAATGTATATGTACCTAACGAATATGTATATAGATATATAACCTAAAATGAAAAAGGAGTGAGTACGTTTTGAGTGACTAGGTATAAATAATGTTTAACAAAATATACTAAAATCTATTTTAGGGGTGAATTAAGTCCATGATACTGAAAAACTTTCACCAACGAACATATATCATAATATGAAATATAATTTTTGGCTTTCCATACAAACTCGGATCAGCCCGATCAGCTGATCCGTCAACTCATGCATGGGAAGGCAAAAATTATGTTTTCATATTTTATATATGTTCCTTGGGGAAAGTTGTTCAGTATCGTGGACTTAATTCACCCCCAAAATAGTTATAATATATTTTGATACCTAGTCACTAGGTTATGTATCTATATATATATATTCGTTAGGTACATATACATTACATACACGTCACGAATATAGATATATTCGTGAGTTGTACCTTATAAATTACAGACGACATATCTTACCTCAATTCGCTATTCGTATTTCCCCCGATACCTAGACAATGTCTCTAATGATGTGCCCCCCCCCCCCCCCCCCCCACGCAGCGTCTCATCAGAAGGTCTCATAATAGACGGAAATCCGGCGATATAGTATAATTATAGTCAGTGTCATGAAACGTGCTTAAAATAGTTTAAGTATGTTTTCTTGTATACTTCACTTGTACAGTTTTATCTTCGTCGTGTTAAGGCCGTACCTGAATTTTCCGGGGTCCGGGTTTAAACTGTAAACAGTAGTTCATAAAATACTTTAAAGGGTTATCTAGGATTTGATAGTAGCAAAATATTAAAACATGTCTTTATTTTCTTTGAAATGATTTATTTTTAATGGGGGCAGCACTGGACCCCGGAAAATTCAAGTACGGCCTTAATAAATATTTACTAAAAAAGAAAATGGTTAATCCTTTTTACTTTTTTTTAAAGAGCCAGAACTTTATGACCATTTATTTGTTGATTATGTACGAATATAATAATATTTATAAAACGACCATAAAAAAGCCTAAAATCTTTTAACAAACGCATTTTTTTTTGTCAGTCGTTATAGTCGATATTTTTTCGCAGATAAATAATGTTTTAGTATAGATTAAAATCCAGTTCTCACCCGTCAAGTGTAGTGATGCATGTAAGCTGGTCGCTGAACATCGATGCTCGTCCACCTGACTTATTGCTCCTGGCTATTCATTCAGTCATGGCTGGTAACTTTCAATTCTTATATTTTTTAGATAAAATATATAAAAATAATGTTGTATTAAATCTTTGTTATAAAGTCTTTATTGTATTTTTTATATATGAATTCTTTTATATAAAATCTTTATTATTTAAACATCCCTAAAATATATATAAGTATATCTTTATATATATTTTTAGGAAAGCTTTTAGTGTAAACTATTTTTCAAGGTTGACGGTTGTTATAAAAACAAGCAGAAGAACCATATTCCTTTTCGTAATAGACGTATTATTTTACTGAATCCCGCCAAAAAACTTAAGTTAAGAGCATGTGCGTCCAAATGACGTTGTACTGTGCCTCTCGCAGTATGTATTTTTATTTTCACTATTATTACTTATACGGATAAAAATGGATGAATTTAAGCACTTTTGTGATTCTCTAGATTTTCAGTATATATATATATATATATTTAGATAAAGATAACGTAGAAAGAACAAGAACAAGAACGATAAGAATGTAGTTCTTAAATTATAGATAGAAAGATAACGCGGCGTATTACCCAAAAGCATGCATGAAGAGTAATGAGTGTTGACGTAGCAAAAGAAGTTTGCGAGGATCGTATCAAGTGGGGATCCATAGTCTCTGTCTACTCCCATGGAAAACAGACGTGATAATATATGGGTATGTATGTATTACCTCAATTCAGAATATTTGATGATAAATTATTCACCAAAAGTGAAACAAAAATATTTTCAATTATTTAGATTTTGGTCATAGTATTGTAATGTAAGCTAAATCAATGTGGATTTAACGTTATTTCTCTGCAACATAGCTATTATGTCTTGTAATTCGAATGACGTAAGTAGGTAAGTACTTAAAAGTACGAGTACTATATTTTTTACTGCTCTATAAATAACTTATAAAGCGTGCAGATATTTTGAAAATGAGAGCCTTTTATTCAGATATTCAAAAGCTCGCGTGTTTGATGTCAATATTCCTGGAACATAAATATCGTGCAATGCAGGTTATTAAAAATCCTGAATCAAATAATTGGCCTGGAAAAATATTTTACTGGTTACTTCATATTTCAACATTCACGCAAAGCAATCTTACTTTATTTTATTACATGCAATGCATATTAACTTGATTGTATTTAATTATAGTTTTTATGGCGTTATAATGATTGATCAAGTCGTGTATTTAAAGAAACGACCCTCCATACCATGGGTTAGTCAAGAAAAAAACCCATTTTACATGTATGCTACCGGAAAAAGAACCAAGATTTTTTTTAGAATATAAGTAAAATAGTAATAAAAAAAATCAAATCCTGGAGCAAAAGTTCAAGTTCAGAGATTCACCTGTCAATATTGTCACGATCACTCGATGCAAACTTACAGTTCCCAATAACCAACGAACTCTTCTCTAATGATATCTTCTATTTTATGTAAGAGCTAGGCTCTTTTCGATGTCATTGTATGGAAAGAGGCGAAGGTACGAGTTACGAGTACACAATGACGATTTTTTGGCAGATATAACGGAGTGTATCTAAGTCATCCCGCCATCTCCGCCTAGGTCTGCTTCGTTTTCGACGACCTTCTGGTACCCACGATGTAGTCAGTTTGGCCCACCTGTCCTGCTTCATGCGGCAGACGTTCCCGCCCAGTCCCATTACAGCTGTGCTGATTTTACACATACGTCCTTTATTTGTGTTTTGGAGCGCAACGTTGTGTTTGGCGGGCTGTAGGTCTGAATAGAGATGAGTGGAAGGAAAAAGGGGAGGCCTTTGTCCAGCATTGGGAAAATGTTTTCCTTCACTAGAAGCAAGTGGCAGTCGAAAATAGCCGTAGGTACATGTGTAGTAACTCAGAGCTTGCACTAATATGTATTCTGTGCTCAGTCCTACAAGTAGTGCATTGTGAGGATCAAACTTATGTATCGCAGTGACTAAATCGCTTCTCCACCATCGCTTCATAATAATATCAAATCGCTTCAAAAAATAACATTGCGCATATATGAACGTAAATATACCTTTAGTACCTATTTTATATTGCGTCGAAATACTTTTTCCGCTCTACGCCTCCGTTTACAAACAAAAACAGTGTGTGTTATTATTGCTCAAATTTTCACGTTCCCAGATAATTGCTTATACGACACCTACTCTATCCTGCTATGAAATTTTATTAGATAATACATAAATAAAATGGCATATCGTTGCTTATTACAAGCTAAAATAAATACCATGCAAATTTTTTTATTTGAATCATGTTAATCTTGATCTTTATTCAAATCAAAGTGGTGTATTTTTTTTTTACAAGCTTTTATTAAGTTTCACCTGTCCCGTTGTCTGTGTGTCCGTAATCACATCTTACAAGCTAAATTAGACCCACTTCCCATTATTCTATTATGCTGTAACTTCTCATACTTATGTAAGTTGGGTGACCATCGACCTGATCTCATGATGGAGCCGGAAGGTGACCACGGAATTTTTGTGATAAAACAACATAACCCCACCGAGTTTGGGCTCAATTGATTCGCCTTGAGGAGCATTTTAAACTTTTTAATTCATTGTTTTGATAAAAGCTTGTTTTTAATATTTTTTTAATTATTACTTGTTAAGGTATAAGAGAGAGAAGAAACTTTTGATTAGTCCGATCGGTATTTGTTCCCATTCTCAACGTTACTTTTACTCGTAATTTACATTTTAAGGTTTGAATATCAACTGTACTCTCTAAGGATATCTCAGTCGAGTTCTGTACAGCTTCATCAATCTCTGTTTATGTTCTCTCTGCCGTCTGTGACGTGTTCACCATGTTCGCAGCAGCCGTCCGCTTCATGATAACTTCAATCATTCATTCTCGATCTTCGTTATCTTCGTCATAGCTTCATCTATTCTGAGGAATAGATGATCTCAATTTGAAACTGGATAGTTGTAATGAGTTACGACTATCCAGTTTTGATGACCTCCGTGGCGTAATGGTTAACACGCTAGACCGCTAATCCGGATGTTCTGGGTTAGATCCCCAGCCAGGGCAAGTTGGAAAATGGCCTTTTTCAAATTGTCCTGGGTCTTGGGTGTTTATCTATATATGTATTTATCATAAAATATAGTATCGTTCAGTTAGTATCCCATAACACAATTTAAAAAAACTTACTTTGGTGCTAGCTTAATCAGTGTGATTCGTCCGTATATATATTTATTTAGTTTCAAATTGAGATTTTCAATCGTTCTAGTTCAATAAGCCAAAATTTTTAAATATGTATAATGCAGAATAAGTTTAGTACTTGATTTTACAAACATAGCACCCAAGTCAAGTTGGCACTGATGGTTAAGAAATCAAATTGGGTGATGTGAGTTCGTAAGGTGAAACCTGGCATTGCCCCCACTGGCGTGAATATTATTTGTTAGATCGGTATTTAAGTAAAATAAGAAAATAGGCCTAACTTGACCATTCCCACCCCTTTATCTTCTAAGTATAACTAAAACTAAGTTTTCCAAGTGTTTTCAGACATAAGTATATAAAATAATATGGAGGCCACTTGGTAAAGAAAATTAAAAATGTATATCTGCAAACTATGTAACATATCAAATAAAAGAGCTTTTTGTAAGAATCTTAAATATATATTTTTTATAATTTTAAGATATATTGAAGTTATTTAAGAAAATACGTGAAATTTTACCACCCCCTTATCTCCAAAACAACTAGGCCAGGAATTTTGAAAAAAAATCACAAATAGTACTTTAACTAACAAAAAATAGTTCTTTGCTTGTAGATTTCAGAAAAACCTATGAGAAGTACAGAACCCTCTTCACGCGAATTTAAATCGCACTTGAATACGAATTCGCTACTATAAACGCTTCACAAAGCTCCAAATTTCATTTAATAATCCACTTGTTTACGTTTGCGTGTGCATCCCTCCCCACTCACTGCCCTCTTCTCTGTCTTTGTTTCAAATGAGACTAAAGTAGGTCAAAACTCATACACTGTATGTAACAGTGAGAATAATCAATTTTGTTCTTATCTATTTGACTTAATTTAGTTTAGATGTAGGTGATGTGTCTTCTATCGAATTAGCATAGAACATACACAAAGCTCTGAAGTTCCCAATTACCACCCCTACTAGCTAGGTAGCACATGCTTGCTTCTGCCTGAAGGGTGCTCTACCCTTCGTTTCTAATGTTCCAACCAGACAAGGGCGTGTTCTGAAGTCTCGACATGCAATGATTTTACTTCTTAGTAGTGACACGAGGAAGGTATACGTAGAATTTTCACGAAGGAATCCAGAGAATAACGTCAAAATGTTGCAAGCGAAACTGGACTTTAATATGTTATCTATCGAATTAGCATATAACGTACGCAGTTTTGCTTCACAATGCCCTAAAATCCCTACATTACTACCCCCACTAGCTATGTAGCATATGCTACGCTCCCCCCTTCGTTGCTAATCTTGCAACAAGATAAGGGCATAATCAGAACTCTCGACTTACTACGACTAACTGCTTAGTAGGTTGGTACAGTCAGCCGTCAAAAGCAAAGTTCCAATTCTAATAAACTTTGCCAAGTAGTTTAGTTTTATTTTTCGCCAGGTCCTATAGAATTTTACTACATATTTAAATATTTACACTCTCTTATGTAAGAGTCAGGTCACTTCTTAACTATCAGACGTAATGTGCATAAGGAAATGTATTTCATTTGAATGAATTAGCATGAATTTTTTATGGGACAGGGAAACTATTAGTATTTGTAAATTTTATGACATAAACGTGTGGATTTTAAAAAGGCTGAGTTATTAGTTTATAACTAATGGCTCTGTGAGCTGTAGATCTAGCGAGGCTGTCTTTGTATTGCCCCTCACATACGAACCCCTTGAAGTTTATCGGATGAAAAAGTTGTTCGGACAAAAAAGTTGCGCCTTAATAAGGGTTACAAAAGAGATTTATGACTTTATGAAATTTTTCGAAATGACTGAAGTATGATATTTTTTACGTTTTCAACCCCCAATCCGCCATTTTGAAAAACTGGCTCGACAAAAAAGTCTACATAATTATCGAACCTGCTCACATTTCACGTGAATCGGTTGAGAAATGCGACCTGTAGGCGAACTCAACTGCAAAACTGTAAGTCAGACTGACTAAGACTTCGCTGACACTTTCTTTTCCTTTAGTTGGTACCATTTCCAAATGAACACGGCGCACACAACATGTCAATTTTGGTATACCTGAGTAGATAGTGTAGTTTTTTTTAACGAAATCTCTAGACTAATGCCTTGTATTGGACACCACCGCTTATTCACAAATAACGCAAATGGCTTTGTTATTCTTTTTGGTGGAGTTTCTTCCATTCTTTTTAACCCCAGACAAAAAGAGGGGTGTAATAAGTTTGACGCTAATGTCTGTTGCATTACGATGCCACAGACAGACAAATGCAATGAAAAAATGCACTATGACAAACAATGCTCTCGAACGGATGGAACGATTGAGATGCGGTTTTTTTTACGTGTAAGCAAGTTCCCTTGCGGTGATTCTTACCTATGTTTGATGAAAATCAGTTCAGCCGTTTAAAAGTTATTGGGGATTACCGCTTAAAAGTCAGGTCTTTCTCTAGCTAATGGCGCTACGGATACTCGTATCACTAAATGGCGCTCTTGACAGTCAGGGTTTTTTTTAATTTGCCTAGCAAATAAACTTGCCTATTTTCCGCAAACCTCTTGACATCTTGATACGACACTGTTATCATATTTTCCTTGACTTGCTTCAAATAGCTTATGTTGTTCACTCGACTAAAAACTCTGATTTTGATCATCGACTTTCGTCGTTGACTGCACAGAAGTGAGAATCCAATTTGTACCCGCATGTTCGTGATACGTGGGACAAACTTTTATTCGAAATGTACTCAGTTTGTTTCCAACTTTACGAGTATTTTCTACTAAATTTTGTTTAAAATGTGTCCTTGTCTCGGGTAACTGGAAATGGGACCAAACGGACACTTTACTTTCCGTCTGTGGTAAAAAAATCGTATTTTTCATACAAACGTGTTCAGCTGACCGGACAACTTTTACCTACCTATAGGAAATAAGATTTTTTTATTAGACCGTATATACCTATACACTCGGGTAAATTAAGCCGAAGTTAAGCAAACTTTAACCTTAAGAGGGCGCCTTATGCCAATAATCTAAATTTTACTCCCGCTTCCACGCACACAAATTTACTCTATAGCCGAAGCGAGCCATGTAAGCCGTCAGTAATCGCGGTGGGTCAATGAAATGGAAAGGCTGGTTCTGGTTTTGAGTTTTTTTTTGTTTTACAAAGAATATTTAAGATTTATATATAAAAAGTAAGACATTTGATGACTGCCTTATGTTTAATACAATTATAATCCAAAGTTACAAGTGCTAATTTATTGTATTTCTTAAATACTTTCTGTTTTAGTATAATTCTGATATGATTTGGAGGCAACTTCGCAATGTTTTTCTATCAAGAAAATTTTAAGCAATCGTGTTTTCGAAACTTATTATGTTTAGAGTTAGTCCTGAAGTTTGCTGTGTTTTTATTTCAAAGTGAGTATTTCGTTAATATTGATAATATTTAAGATCGCTCTAAGAACTTTAGGGTAGTACGGGGTCTTAAGGTTACTTTGCCGCAGTAGGTTATTAATTATGCTGTGTGTTTTCGCATTATTTTATGAATATTTACTTACGTAAAATAATTCGGTACTTGACTGTTTTTTTTTATTATTCATTTCTAGGAGTAACAATCCAAAACCGAAGACAAAAACATTTTTTTATTCCGCTCAAAAATAAATAAGTTAGGTATAAGCCTTGAAATCTGGTGGAAAGGGAAATTGACAAGTAACAGAAAAAGGATGCATGTATAGAAATGTGACGTCACTGCTATTACGAAAGAGATAGCGTAAAGTACCCCCCCCCCCCCCCCACGTTACCACTTTTCTTCATACAAATATTTTAAATGATGAATGTACTGCCTCTACATAACACATTTTCTAGCTGATTTCAGAAAAGACTTTCTTTTTAGTGTAATTCATTGTTTCCTAAAGAATATTGTACAAAAATAAACAAAGTCAAGTACCCAATTATGTAATTTGAATATTCAGAGCTTTCACATCTGTTATAATTATCTGAAAATTTATAAACATCATTTTCATTTTCAATTTAGCAACATTATACTCATAAAGTCGTATTATATTATAACAAATCCCACACACCCAGCAGGGCAATTACTTTTTACAACGTGCAAAACGGAATAATTAGAATACCTCTGAAATTATATCTTTGTATGATGCCTCAGGTGAGATATCGCTAAGAATTTATGAAACGATAGATAGAACATACTGGGTTTAATGACGTTTGAAATAAAAAGTATTTTTAAAAGTATTGTCTAAAAGGATGTCTTTTACCATTATGTAAAATGAGATTGTACTACTTAACTCTGGTATATACTGAGTACCTATTCTTCTATCTACGATATTAAGAAAACTAAAAAATCATGAGAGCGTCATTAGTGGCGCTCTGTGAGAAAGGAATTGTTTCGAAGAACAAAATTACCGAATGATCGTCTGGCTACCCTGAACATATTTAAATTTAGGAATAGTATTCATTGCCTAAACTATCGTTTAGGCATTATATTATCATATATAGTACGTAACTGTGGGCGGAAAACACATAATTTAAACCTGGTTTAATTTAAACTAGCATGCTTAAGCGAAAATGTTGCTAATGTCAGCCTGTAAGTAACTTTTCACATATTTAAGAAATAATTTTGATTAAAGGGATTTCAGGAAAAGCATTAAGAGACATAGCTTGGCGACCTTAAAGGACCCTTCTCGTTAATTAAACATAATAGTGTGCGTTACTGTGGGCAGAAAAGTTTTGATGGGCATAGTTTTAAATCTGGTTTAAACTGAACTACCGCAGTAGAGCAAAAATTATGCTAATTTTAGCTAGTGGTAAGTTTTCTTTTTAATTTTAAATTGGACGCGGCAGCATGAAATTTGAGATAGACCATCATTAAACTTTGTAGCTGCATCAGAGCATAATGGTTACGTTAACTTTTAATAGTAGTTGTTTTGTAATTGGAAAGCGCTGGATGCTGGCTGCTCTAGATCGATTATTTTGGACAGCCTTGGGAGAGGCCTATGTCCAGCAGTGGACGTTATGCGATGATTACTTCATTGTAAAGTTTGAAAAAAGAATATTTAACAACATGTTGACAAATATATTTTTTTAAATATTTTGAATTACACATAAATAATGATCTCTAATCGTTTGTTTATATAAAATTTCACTAATTTACGACATAAGTTAATTGAACAAGAGCTTGAACTTTTAAATACTTTTTATAGTTTACAGTTCAGTTTTTTCTATTCATAAAATTAACAAATTTATTGTTATAGTTTCTACTTGAATTCATTATTTTGCCTCTACAGAGTTTGATAACTCTATTCAATGAGTGCTACAGCATTCCACCGACACTATTGTTTTACAATGTCCATAGCTGTGTCGAAGAATTTTCGTATGGAGTATTAGCAATATAGTAATAAAAAAATATTTTACATAATTTATTTTTAATTACCTAGTTATTACTTTATAGTTTTCTTTTAATTTACGTCGGTACATCAGTTATTATTGATATTAAAATTGATTAATTGAGTTATGAATGAAAAAATAAACCATCGTTATAGGAAAGCAGATTTTTATTTCCCTGTAATTTTAGTATACTTTAAATCAGTGTAGCCAATGTTATATTTTCACAATGTGTAGCCTTAATTAATACTTACCTCGCTCGTTAGATGCATAGTTATGGTTATGGTACAACATTTTAACATTTTACAAAAATTAACACTTATGTAAGAGCCAGGCTTTTATGTTGCAACCTCTTAACTAACAGACGTAATATGCATGTATCTGTCTATATTTAAGAGATATGCTCTTGTCGGTGGAGTATGTATAACTTCCATTTGTCGCTCTCATCCGCCAGCTGGTTTATTCGCTGTACAGTCTTAACAGGTGTGGACTTAATGAATACCTCATTTCATGCATCGGTGAGCGCACCTTTACGAATTATGAGCGGCATTCATATTTCATGAGCGGTAACCCTGTAACCACTTCTTTCAGTTATCACTTTAATAAAGTTAACATACATAATAAGCCAAGTGTAAATGTATGGTCCACACATTTTACTTGAAAAGGTATCCCAAAATTCAAATGTTTATTCAGTGAGTCGGCATTTGCAGGCACTTTTACACGTTAATAAATACTTTGCTTGTAAAATTAATTAATCATTGATATCGATACGAGCGTTTCGCAAGACCACTGCACTGACAAGACACGCCGAAAGAAACTCATTTACACAGTATTGGTCGCCTACGCGCCAGAATGGCTTTGTCATATGTCTGTCAATTTACAAATAAGTACTTATTTTAACACAACGTTAACACATTTTTATTTATTTATTTGGAAAACAAACAATAGCCTTGTAGATTTAACTTAATAACTTAAACATACATCAGTAAAGTTTCCACTAATAACTAACTCATAATGTTTTGAGCAGCGTACATTACAGAGACAAGATATAACCCAGTCCGTCTATACGAGCTTTCTCTATAAGACTACGATTTTACGTGATTTTACTGAAATTCATATTTCATGAGCGGTAACCGCGGCTTTTAGTACATATGCCAGATGTAAAGTTAAAGTACGACTTATACTTGAAGAAGTGACTCAGTCCGCCAATAATAACTAATTTTGATGAGACCAAAAATTTTCATTGTATAAGTCTGAATCATAGACACTTACTTCCAAATCATCTTTCAAACAAAAAAAAAACTGGTTTATCGATTCGGGAGTTACAATAGCACAGACAAACACACTGTATTATTTAGTTATCTTTATTATTTAGTTAGTTTGATCCATAGACCATATATATCCATAACAGTGTGTTTGTATGTAGAGTGTATCCACACTACACACATCAAACTAAATAATAAATAAAGGTGATATGCGCAACTTTGTATCTCAGAAGACGTAATTTTTAAGTAATCCTTTAAGGTAAAATCAAAGTAAACACATATACATATTCAATACATAATATGGGAGTATGAGATGAGAGACATGCGAAACGACCGCTCAGATTGCTTAATAAATTGTTAGATCGATTTGTAGGATCCAATCCCTTCACTCAGATTTTAATCCATAATCCTTCGACTCGAGGCCTTCCCGAAGATGCACTTACATAAAACCTTAGCAATATGTCTTCCTGACTTTTATTTATACAACTTCTAAAAAAGAAAGATTTTTTTAACCGATATTAAAACATATGACCTTGCCGAAATAATTATTTAGACCACCTTATATTTAGACAAGTTTTGGTTTAGACCACTTCGTATTTAGCCTAGTTTTAGTTTAAACCAACATGTAATTTTGACGAAATATTTCTTTAGACCACCTTATTTCTGACGAGATTAATCTATACACAACTTTCTATTTAGGACGTAATGCGATTTAGACCATGAGCTTTTTAGACAAGTCCCTATTAAGGGCTCATACAGACGAGTGGCACTTTATCAATCGACAGCCGCCAACTGTCCCCGGCAGTCGTCAACTCTTTGCCGGCCGTCCACAGGTGTTGACGGCTGCCGTCGACAAAGTGCATTATTTACATTTGCGACCACGTGAACTTCCCAAATTTTCATTAAGGTATTTGGTAAAAAAACCTTAATATGAAATTGTAATTAGGATTATCTCCTCTGTTTGCCTAACTTCTCCCAGGTTAATTCACCTGGGCTTTTTATTTGTAAATGTCTCTTTCCAACTGTTAAAAGATAAAGCCAGCTTTAAGTTAAGTCCTATTAAAACAATTAAGTAGCATACTCTTTGCTGGACTTACACAATTTTATTTTTCATTTATTAAGTATCGCTGTAAACATTTTCTTAAGTTAAAAACCCAAGTATACAATCCTGTACCCAAACTCAATATAAAGGGCCCTCTAAAGTTAGCCATTCATTCCACTCAATCATCTTTTGAAACCCATGAGCCGTGACTTCGACAGCCGTTTGAGCGATGACACTCGGAAGGACATTGATCCTTTATTTTAAGGCGCGGTAGGTCCACAGCTCACAATAAAACGACTACAATTAATTTTTCAAAAATTTTACATTTACAGAGATACAAACTATGCAAAACACGATTGAGCATTTATGGCTTGATAGAAAAAAATCACAAACATACGTCTTAATTTAAGTAAAATTTAAAAGCATTTCTGTATAATTTATTAAGTAAAAATTATAAGTATTTTATGCTTCTATCACCTTATTATATAAAAGCAATTTTTCAAAGCACTCGCAATATTTGTGAGCTGAACCTACAGCGCCTTTAAACAGTAAAAAATTAAATTCAAATCGTTAAATTGTTCTTGATAACCGACTTTAAAAATGGATAAAGTTATCAATTCGACTTGATTTTTATATGTGTATTACGCAATATCTTCGTCAATTGTGAACCGATTTTGAAGATACTTTTTTTTTGTTTAAAAGCCTTTGTTATCTAATTGGTAATTTTGTCAGATTTGCTGAAGCACTTTGGAGATATAGAAGACACTCCTCGGAAAAAATAAAGACGGTTTTTCTATGAACAAAATAAATATTTAATACCAAAAAACAGGTTTAGGATATGGATTATTTATATATTGTTGTGTGTACATGTAAAGATTTATTATATGTGGGCAGATATGAGAACTGTTCACCCTCCGTTTGATACTTTTTAAACGAACATCTATAATAAGGGATCATAAGATAACTAATTATTTTAATGTATTTTGTAAAAATGCGATGTAAATACGTACATCAAATAAGTAAAGCTGTTGTTCTCTTCAAACAACTCTTCTATCCGAACATTACCATAACGCATTTACAATGCAACAACTTTCAAAATTTACAAAGCGGATCCCGGGCTTTGCAGCGTTGCAGCTGAGGATGCAACTAGGAATACGCTGAGATGAGAGAGAGAACTTTCAAAATTTACAAGCGTGATGGATTCGACTGTAATTTCAATCGACAACTAGAAACCTAACATGGTTTGACTGTAGTACATTAAAAAAATACCCGAATATTGTTTCGAAAACTGTCACAACCTGAGTATCGTCCATTTCGCAATGTCAGCTTACTGGTATCTAGTGATGTGCCGTTCCCGTTACCCAGATTTCCGGAAACTTTCCCGGGAACGTTCCCAAAAAATCGAAATGTCAGGGAAAGTTGTAATTTTATTTATCAGACATATTTTTTATCACTGTAAATAAATTTTACTATCCTAAATGCACCCTTGATATGGAATACAAATACATATATCAAATATTCCGTAACATTCCCTATAAATACGGGAACGTTCCCTGGGAACGTTCTCAAATTCCCAATTTCCCCGGGAACGTTCCCAAATTCCCGGGGCTCTGGGAACGTTCCCTGGAACAGCACATCATTACGTGGTATCCCCGGTACCTACATATACATACATACTATCACGTATTTTTCCCTAATGGGGCAGACAGTAAAGCGGCTTTAAGCAGACAGAGTCCAGGGCTACAAGACCCAAAGGCCACTTCTACCGTGATGGTGGGCGAGAAGGTGGAAAAAGGACTCAAAATAGTGATGAGTTGCTAGCCGCATCACTTATTAACTTGTTTTGTAGTTTTGCCCAGTCCATCTATCGGCTTTTACAATCTGCGCGGGAAAAGAAGCAACTGGTAAATTCTAAGTTTTTTCTTTTCTCCCACACCAGCATGGAAGAATAACCCCGCTAATCCCTAAATATTATTACATAATCGACTGTCTTCTGGGAACTAAGACAAGCTCGTCTAAAGCGATATCCGGATAGCGGGTGACGAGGTCGTCTTCCATAGAGGACACTCTATTCTTAAACATTTCCAGTCGATGGTGCTTTAGTTCGCAAAAACGAACGTGTAGCGGTTCATTTTTCTCTTTTATTATTTTTGATGGAGAGTATAGCCTTGGGAATTAATTAACGTATCAAAATAATTCTCCCACATGTAGGTATTTATATTTTTGAAAGAGAATACATTAAGCTAAAATTCAAAATTAGTGAACATTCTCCACTTAGCTTAAAACATTGAAATCTTGTAACTTGGACAGTGGACCATATAGATCGTTACAACACCCACTATGACTAGGTCGCAAGTAGTTACAGCAAAATGTCTTCTTTAAGTTACCAGATACGTTTTATAGTTAGACTGTTTTTGTTTTCCAGATCGGGTTTAGTCTGGAAAACAAAAACAGTCTGGAGCCTAGACTTTATTTTATCGGATTTAGGTGGGCGATAAGAATATTCTTGCATTGATATAGACATTGTTATTACGAAGCGGTGGTCGAGAAATCAGATATCCTGCTTGATAGTCCTAGTTTGTTTTCCTAGAGGTTGACTGATAGAGCGTTCGTAACGCAGAATGCATTAGCGTTAAGGCAAGAAGTGTACAATAGTACACCAAAAAAAATACACAGAAAAAGAAAGTAAAACGTATAATGAGCGGTCTTATCGCTAAAAGCGATTTCTTCCAGACAACCGATGGATGGAGAGAATATTTAGCGTTAGCAGACCAGTTATATTTCCAGTAGGTATATTATAAAATAAATTACCCTGGTGCATATACCTGTTTTTCTGTCTATCTGTACGCGATATACTCTGAAACTACTGAGCAGATTTGACGCGGTTTTCAGAAACATGTAGAGCATTTCCAGGAAGGTTTACTTTTATAATACATACCCATAGCCAGGGCAGGTTGCTAGTGTAATTTAAATAAACCAGTCAAGTGCAGTAAACTCGCATAAAGAGGGTTCTGTACTTCTAATAGATTTCCTAAACTCTATAGGTAACTTAAAAAATTCACTTTCGATTCACAAATTCGGGTCACTGACTTTACATATGTGTACCAAATTTCAACTCAATCAGTCCAATTTTTTTTCTAGCAAATTGGTTGTGACTGACAAGCAAGAAATCCTATAAGCGTTCCGTTTTTACAAGCTTTCATTTAGCTTGCCTTTGGGTCAAATCTTGAAAATATGAGCCAATTTCCGGTTTCTGATAGAGATGAAATTTTGTATGATGTAAAACAGATGACAATGCAATAATATTATGACACGAAGCTGATCTAATAATGGAGCCTGAAGGTGGATATAGGAACCTTGTAATAAAATGACGCAAATCCATCTAGTTTGGGCTTATCACTTGGCGTTGATAAGTTCTTAGGCCTCACAATAAAATCTTGAACGAAAAAATTAAGTTTTTATTTCAACCTCTCACTCGTCACTCAAGAATTCTACAGTGGAATCCTTCGTACTTATTACTTTTTGAGGTATGGAACCCTCAGAGTATTTTTTTTACAAAACAGAGATTTGAAGGAGATATAAAGCCAAATAAATATAAAGATTCTAGCAAATTAATTCATAAATCTGTAAGAATTATATCATTATTGACAATATATAGCATTATCCGGCCACGGTCCCGAAGCCCTCTTTCTCGAAGATTTCGCCATTCAATAACATTTCCACTTGATTGTGCCTCAGTCCGCAAAACTGCGCGTCCCTTTTCGTGATCCTCTTACATCTTTGTGAGGGTTATTTTTGATGGAGGATATGACTTATTGTGATCTACGAGTTAGTGTGTTGGAGCATTAAAATAAGTAATAGATTTATATAGGTCACCGAGATATTAGAAAGATCGATACATTTTCCATTAAAAGGGACTGAGTACCGAGCCGTTAGGGGGCGTCCATAAATTACGTGAGATGTTTAAGGGGGGGAGGGGGTCGAGTCAAATCTCATCTAATCTTACGTTGGAGAGAGGGGGGGTCTCGGCAAATATCACGCAATTTTTTTTCTGATTGAAACAAAAAAAATTATACTATTTTGGTCCATTTAATCCAGATTGTACATGCTTAAGATTTAATCTTAAGCGTAATCGTAATACGATTAAGATCATTCACTAATTCGTTCGAAAGAAAATAATTTCATTCATACTTCGACGTTATACATCTACTGACTGTCAAACCACCATATTTGTTTTATACCAAATAGCTCAATTTACGGTACAGTCGTACAGTGTAGCCCGTTCTTTGTTTTCGCGCCACTGTCAGCCGAACGCCCGACTCGATGAACGATAGCGTACGAGCTGAGTGGCAGCGACACACGGACAGGTTCCAATCCCAGTCAGTCATCTAGTCACAAGACGAGCTAATGAGTTACTGTGTGCAAGCGCCAACGGCTCAGAGTGGCTAGATCAGAACGAAGTTGAAGGAGCAGATGATTTTACTGAAAATCATATGGACATGTTGGTTCCAATAGTCTCTCTTGAGACCGCGCATGATTCTCCATGGACTGAATTAGAGTAGATATTCTTTTTTTAATCACAGTAGTTACGATTTAAGTATTCTTTTGTTAAAATTTTATTACACTTACATTTAAACTCTCAGCAATATTGCTTACTAGTCTAGTCTTAAATAAAATTAATTACTAGTCGTAAATAAAAGCACGAAGCAATTTTTTTTTTCTTTTTGCAATAACATTCCAGCGCGTTTACGTAAGAAACCCACATTTTGCAAAATCTCACGTGAGATTGGGGGATGGGAGGGGGTTGAATAAAATCTCACGACATCTCACCAAGGGGAGAGGGAGGTACAAAAAATTTTAAAAAACACCTCACCTAATTTATGGACGCCCCCTTAGGTACCGTATATACAGGGTCTAACAAATTATAATGAAACTATTTTAAGGGTGAATTCAGTCCATAAAACTGAACAACTACCCCAAGGAACATATATCGAAATATGAAAAAATATTTTTGGCTTTCCATATTTCGATATGTGTTCCTTGGGGAAAGTTGTTCAGTTTTATGGACTGAATTCACCCTTAAAATAGTTTCAGTATATTTTGTTAGACGTTATATAATATACATGTAGTATACGTTTAGTTTATTATATCTTATATCCATGCATATTTTGAATGTATGTTTATTGATATATATGGATATTTTAATAAATATCTATATATTTGTATATGCATTTAATTAATATTCTCTTCTTTCTTTTTTTATGTTTAAAGAACTTTATTCTCATAAGAAATTTACATTTCACTTAAAATGAGATACTACAGTACATTACATACTACAGAGTAATATTTGAGTAATATTTACAAAACAAACATTAAGTGCTGGTCGCGACGTATGATTTAATTTCTTTTTAAATATATTTATTTATTTTTATATTTATATATTTCCTCGGCATAACCGGCTGAATTGTAGATAAAGCCTTTAAGTCTGCTTAATGCATTTGTAATAAAGTTAATCTACTGCTCTACGAGTAATGTCTATTCCAAGTTAATAAAAATAAACGAACCTTTTCATCCAAGTTACAGTACAAAAGTTGTAAAGCCCTGTAAGGCACTTCCGAAGTAAATGTACGGTACACAAAGAGCCAGACCCGATTCCATTACGGGTTTCTAATATATTTTCTGGGAATTTTATGATCTCCACGTGACATGTTGCTACTTCCGTTTCATGTTTGTAATACTCTCTTTCGTCTTAACATGCTTTATTATAACATTTTATTAGGAAATACTTATTTATTTATATTATATAACTTTATTGCACATAAAATGTACGAATGGCGGACTTAACGCCTTGTGGCGTTTCTGCCAGTCAACTATTGGACCAAGTAGAAAAATAATTTGGGTGATGCTACAGAATGTGTAAACATAATTGAAAAGTTTATAATATTTACCTGGACTACGACAAACATTTCAAAACCAAAATCAGCTATATCGACCTAGCCGTTGTCGAGTTTTAGCGAAAAAAACGAACAGCAATTTATTTTTATATATATAGATAGATTAATATCTATATATTTGATATTTTCTTTTAGGTGCTTATATATAAATAAATAATAAAATATGTACCGCTATGACTACAATAAATAATATTAATATGCAATGTTTATATGTAAATATAATATATAAATAACTAATTAATAGGTATATGTATAAATAAACACATAAGTATATGTGAGTAGGGACCTCGACCTGTCCCGGCGCTCGGGCGAGTTTCCTCATAGAAGATAGTAGGAGGAGAAGTAGAGAATAGAGACTCGATAAACGATGTTTTATATGAAATTTATTATCTGATACTGACTGTTACATACTAGTATAAAAGAATAATATTTAATAAGGTACAACAGATAGAGAGAAGTAGCGATCAGCTTAAGAGATGATGGTGGAATGAGTGAAAAGGGATCAGTCAATGATTTGAAAATGGAATGAAAGAGAAAATTGATGAGATGAAGAAAGGAGGTTTGAACGTGATGCATGCAGCATCGTTACAGATTTATTAGGGAAAATAATATAGAGCCACAAAGTTTCTGAGCCATTTTTTTTTAACTCAAAGAGTGAAGATACTTACTAAAATAGGTACCTACCTTTACTATACCAGCTATTTATACATATTGGTTTTTAAACTATCGCGCTTTGAACACATGATTTATATATATATATATAAAGGGACTTAGCACGAACCTTTTTTATTGTTTTATCTAACGTTTCGAAGAAGAGTTACATCTTTCGTGGTCGCAGACTGACTGACTGACAGTCAGTCTACGACCACGATATATATATATATATATATATAAACCATGTATTTATACATAAATAATAATTTTTTGTTGAGATGAAAGTAATATCAAAATATAATAAGCTTTTTTCTTAAAATGGAAAGAGTTCACCTTTTCTTACAAAAGAAAACTTAAAATCAGAATCTTTCAGCCAAATTTCAGCATAAAAGCTTTTAATTTAGTAGAGAACTTCTAACCTAAAGCTCGGGTTTCAAATATCAACTTTTCCAGAACTTTATGATCTGCACATAACACAAATTTAATGTACTTCCTCACCCTGTTCATATTCATATACTTTTTATTTTATTTTATATACAGTATGTAACAAAAACCCTGATTCAATTCAATTTTTTTTTTTTTCAATTCAAAATATCTTTATTATCATAGGATATTTATAATATCTCTTAATAATAGTCACTTTGTTTTGTTTTGCACAAATGTTGACGTCAAATCGTTACTTAAAGCTAAGTTTACGCCGCTTCCTAGGCGCAAGTGCAGAAGAAGCGGCAACAAACTGCACTGCACGTTTTCTCCAAAGACGTCAACTAACAAACTAAAAACTTAAAATTAGTTATATAGATGGACAGAGATTACATTGTTTATTATGTCATAATTAAATTGAATTATAAGAATTACGAAATTTAAAATAATGTCAATTTGTAAATTTAGTATTTACCAATGTACCTAAATTATGACATGTCTAAGTATACAAACCTTTAAGAGGGACCCGCGCCAAGCTCAAGCCAGACCTTTTTGTCTTTAAGATAGTCATCGGTCCTATAATAAGCCTTCTCACAAAGTACTTTCTTTACATAAGCTTTGAATTTTCTGTCTGGCATATCAAGGACCGATTCTGACAATTTATTATAAAAAAGTATACACTTCCCCATAAAAGACTTACTGACTGTATTCAGCCTGTAATACGGGCTAACTAAGTCATTCTTATTACGTAAATTTCTGTCTGTAAAATCACTTACTTTATTGAACACGGAAATATTTTTCCTTACATACATTATATTTTCAAATATGAATTGTGATGCAAAAGTAAGTATACCTATTTCCTTGAATAATTCCCTCAGTGAGTCTCTCGATCCTAAACCGTAAATAGCACGAATTGCTCTTTTTTGTAAAAGAAAAATAGTCTGAATGTCCGCTGCACTTCCCCATAGAAGTATCCCGTAAGACATTAGACTGTGAAAGTAACTAAAGTACACTTGTCTAGCAGTTGCTACATCTGTCAATTGTCTTATTCTCCTAACAGCGTAAGCCGCAGAGCTAAGCCTATTAGAAAGTTTAGTTATATGAGCGCCCCATTGAAGTTTCGAATCAATTGTGATTCCTAAAAAGGTAGTACTTTCAACCAGATCGAGTTTCTGACCATTAATTAGTATGTCAACATAGGCTTGATTCACATTAGGAAGAGAGAATCGAATGCATTGGGTCTTGTTCGCATTTAACATGAGGTTATTGGCCGAAAACCAATCAGAAATTAAATATAAGGTGCTGTTCACCACGCTAGCATCACTGTTATGTCGATCTATTTTAAATATTAGCGAGGTGTCATCAGCAAACAGCACCATGTCAGCCTCTTTCTCAACCATGTAAGGCAAGTCATTGACATAAACTAAGAAAAGGAACGGTCCTAGAATTGAACCTTGGGGTACGCCCATTTTCACATTAGACCCGTGTGATTTTACGCCGTTTATATCAACAGTTTGAAGCCTATCTGTTAAGTAAGATTCTATTAATTTAATTGACTTATCATCAAAACCGTATTGACGAAATTTGAGCAAAAGTGTTGGATGATCAACGCAATCAAATGCTTTAGAAAGATCGCAAAATGATCCAATTGCATCATTTCTGTTTTCCCACGCGTCGTAGATATTAGTAATAAGTGCTACTCCTGCATCGGTGGTCGATTTTCCAGCAGTAAAGCCGTATTGTTGGCTATGGAAAAGATTATTGGTCTTAAAGTGAAGTAGCATTTGATTGAGCATTATCTTTTCGAACACCTTACTCAAAACTGGCAGTATAGAGATAGGTCTGTAGTTGCCAGGGTCTGTTTTTTCTCCTTTTTTGAATAAGGAGATTAGTTTACTACATTTCATTAAGTTAGGGAATATGCCTTCATCAATACATTCGTTAAATATAAAAGCTAAATCGGCAGCAATTATGTGTATTATAAGACTTACTACGGCTACTGACATGCCCCAGTGATCTTCTGCTTTTTAAAATTTAACTGTTTAAAAGCATCTATTATATCGCTAGGGCTAACATGCTTAAAATTAAATTTAGAATCACAAGGGCTAACATTACTCTTAAGCAAAGCCTCAGCACGCTGGGCGCTAGAACTCACATTAGAAGTGAGTTCCAAAGGAATGTTAGTAAAATAATCATCAAATATATTTACTATTTTTGTTTGATGTTCCCGTTATACTATACTATACACTATGACCGGGAAGCGCTGGATGCAGGCCGCTCCAGATTGTTCATTTTGAAAACCCTTGGACATAAGCCTCTTGTCTATGTCCAGCAGTGGGCGTTATGCGTCTTTGTCTCTAGTGGGGCAGACAGAGCATTTTGGCTCTTGCGGCTCTAAGCAGACAGAGCCCAGGGCTGCAAGACCCAAAGGCCACTTTTAACGTTATGGTTATTCCCAGTATCTACCTTTTACTAATAATCGATATATGAGCAAACTCTACCAGTTATTCTACTATGGGTAGATTTTTTTTGTATCGATCAGCTAATTTTTTTAAAGCATAATAAACCTGTTAGGTTTCCGGCCTAGAATAGCACCACTCGATTTCTTCCTGTGGATGTCGTAAGAGGCGACTAAAGGACAAAGCACCCTAAGCATTCCCAAGGAGTGTTGACGTCGGGCGGCGGTTGGTAGGATAAAATGAGGAAGAAGAAGAATATCTACTATGGGTAGATTATTAGGGTTCCATACCCAAAGGGTACAAAAGGAACCCTATTACTGAGACTGATGTCTATCTGTCTGTCTGTCTGCCTGTCTGTCCGTCTGTCACAGGGCTCTATCTCTTGAACCGTAATAGACCCTTGAAATTTTCACCGATTATGTATTACTGTGACCGCTATAACAACAAATACTAAAAATAAAAAAATAGTAAAAAATTAAAGTCGGCCGTCATACAAAAAACGTGATTTTTCAGCGTTTTTAACTAGATCTTTATAATGGCATTTACTAGATGCTTGAAATTTTTACCGATTATGTATTACTATGGCCACTACAACAACAAATACTAAAAATAAGATAAAGTTAAAAATTAAAGGTCCCCCTTTAATTTTTAACTGATGTCATACAATAAACTTGTTTTTTCAGAGTTTGAAAACACAATGTTTTTACAAACGGAGGTACGGAACCCTTCATGTACGAGTCCGACTCGCAGTTGCCCGTTTATTATTTTGTATCGATCAGCTGATTTTTGTAGCATAATACACACTTTTTGTACATTTCTGCTTTATTGAAACAATATCTTACTATTTTTGTTTTGTTTCAGGGCGATACGAGGAACTAAGAACACTCAACACATAATTCTCATAGCTGTGGTGAAGAAAAGGTAGGTACCTACTACGTAAAATACGTTATAAAATTTAATGTATGCAAATCACTATACATAAAATGTGACATTGGATTTTCCACGATGCACAGGAAAATGGAAAATCCAATTGGTAAGTAGACTTGTTGTCATCTACAATCTAACGGATTTGTAAGTATCGCCTACTTGGATTTTCTGAATATGAACGTTGACCTTTTGATTTGACTAACTAATCTACAAGTACTTAAAAGGTCCAACGCTCAAACTTAAGTAAGCTGCGTATAAAGTCGTATAAACACCGGGGCAAGTTGAATCGAGCAAAGACAATAGAAATTAATACTAATTTATTCGATGAATGGAGTTTTCGAAGCTGGAGTTGTTTGAAACTGAAGTTGGAATTCGTACAAATGAAAGTTCGGACTGACGTCAATTACCTTTGAGCCGGCCTGGCGGGCGGTCATTTTTTTCGGGCAAACAATTTCGCAATGATTGTACTTGTTGATGTGCGAGTGAGACGTACTCTTTTGTAATCATAAACAAAGAATTGAAAAATAAGGCTTAAGATTAATGAAGCTTTTAGATATAGCTTTACAGAATTCATTTATGTCATCATCATCCGAATGTGTATTCCCGGTTGCGTCTTCAGTGATAACGCTTCAGAGCCCAGAGTCCCCTACCTAACCTAGGTGATTTGACTTGTTTACTGGTTTTTTAACGCAAGATGGCGTTGGGACCCACAGTCTTGCATGCCATTCGAAGCACGTAATCATCTTTATTTTCGGATAATCGGATGATTCAAGCCTGCAATATCCTAAAAGTGCCTGCGAAGGCCTAATTACTGAATAAATATTTGATTCTTTGATTCTTCTTTAAAGAAAAAAAAAACACTGCAAGTGTTTTCCAATAACTTGATCAGGTAACTTGTCCTGACTACCGGATGGCTACCGGAGAGCAATATCGGACGTCTATTCCTAGCCTCGTACGACTTTTTAAAAATTTTATCAATTTTTTTTTCTTTGGAATAGACTATTCTCTTCCGTTCTCAATAGACACTAGCAAACGCCTAAAACATAAAATGTAATTAGGTTACTCAGTAGGTAGTATCGATAAATTGTAATTACCTAAATTAACCGGTGCCAGTGCTCGGCAAACCAATAAAAGCCATACCAGACCATACCAGAAATAGTCCATACCAGACTCAAAGCAAACGCTGTCTGCGTCACGGATAACAGCTCAGTCCTTATTAAGTTATAGACCTAAAAATAGAACAAGCATAGTTAGATAAGTAATTAAATATTTTTGGGATATCTGACTTTATTTTCAGACTAGGAAAGACTTTTTAGACTACGAAAGTTATGAACTTTCGAGAAGCATATCTAAAAGGTAAAATTTTGGCGATTTCTTTTGTTGTTAATAAATTTAAATAGCAATTAATTTTCTGTGTACATTTAGTTTGAAAAAAGAAAAAGACATCATTGAAGGTATGCGTTACGAGAATTTTCGGAAAATTCCAACGGAAAATTAATTTATATCGATGTTAGCCCTTTGGCAGGCTATATCGTTTTACACACAGACAGACTGAAGTTCACTATCTGACGTACAATGAACAATAGAGTACTAATAGAAAAGTCTTTTCGTAGCACTTACATTGGTTTTTTAATCTGATTGGGTCCTATTAGGGTTATAGCCCACTTACTTATTTAAATTTTTAAAGAAAATAAAATAGTGATTTATCAATAATGATGATAATAGCAAGGAGCTGTAAATCACGTCAGACGTCACTGCGACGTGCACACATAAAAATATGTCGTGTTTTAACACTGATAGCACAGGAATTGTACTAAACTGATTAATTGAATCATTTCGGACGTCGCTGCGAAGTACACACAAAAAAATAAGTCATGATTTAACACTGACAGCACAGGAACTATACCGAACCGATTAATTGAATCACGTCGGACGTCGCAGCGACGCGTGAACTGAGCGGGTTAGCGTCTATCAGGATTAGGTAATTGAGTTGTATGCCACGCCATTGGTTTTAACACACTATTGTTTTTAGTGTTAACTTAAAAAGGAAAATTTAAAGCCTTTAAACATAAATTATGTGTCTGAAACCTCTTCTGAAGGGGAAGGGAAATGGTAATAGTAAAATCATTTTGATCATGTATATAGTGACTCAAACACGCTGACATCATTATACTTTTATAAATAAATTTAGATTATGGGATTACTTTTAGGGCATCATTCACACAAAAAATGAAGAAAAATAGTTAATTTATTTTATTTTAACACTTTATTGTTCCAAAGTAAAAATGTCATTTTCTCTCAATCAAGCATAGAATAATTGTGCGGCAAAAAGGATAAACAGAGAAAATAAAATAATTGTGCGGCGCAAAAAAGCTAAATACTTCAATGACTACCGATATAATACATTACAAATAAGTTTACAATTATTATAAATATATACACACATACCTAGTGAAATATTAATACATACAGATTATACTATATAATACATACCAATACAAACAAATATAATTTTATGTTCAATTTTGAGAACTGAATGTAATGACTTTACTGAGAAAGAGAGTTCAAAGGGTGAGCGTGAACTTTCCTCTTTAAAGAGAATTTGGTAGAAATTTCTCTGATTAATATCTCACCAAGATTTGTGTATTATGTGATAGTACCTACGTATTGTTAGATTGGGGAGTCTAACAATACGTACTCGAGTCGAGTCTAACTCTTAGAATTAGATTCGACTCGACAAGAAGAAGCCTAAGTTCATATATTTTTCCAACACTTTAATAATTAATATAATTAAATCCCTGTACTACTGCGTCAGTATATAATATCTCTGCAATTTTTGTTGAAATTTTGCTTTTCATTTCTGATATCACATTTCCAGTAACTAAAACGCTTGCCGCTTGACTGTTATACTAGTTGAAGTAGTGCATACAAGCGTGAAAATGAGTGACATTATCCGACTACCAGTTGAATCGGATGAGCAATCTAACTAATCCAATTACTTGTCACTCCGCTGACGCGTGAACTAGATGACAATAGGATTAGGTCATTAGTGAACTTTGTTTCAAATTGAGTTATAGTTACATCACTAGATTTTAAGTCATTATTTGTTTCGAATAATATGAATTAATTATGTTATTGATGAGAAAATTGGTCAGGGTGATTCGAAGTCATAGTAGCAAAATTGAAAAGTGCAGACTGGTACAGACTTGAATGGTGTGAGTTCGAAGAGTAGAGAGAGATCCATAGTAATAGTTACCCTAGGGAAATAGCTCTTACTTCTTTAAAACCAGTCAAATGTTTTGAGCAAGATCACTAAATAATTTATTTAAAACCTACAATGGCTACAACAAGATATTAAAAAATTGCTCTCCAGTGAATATATTAGCTCGTATATCGGCTTTTTAAACGGGAGCAAAAATTTGTCCCGGTGTTTTGCAAAATATATTGTACAGTACTACATGGGCTATTGGGCTAATATATACAAGATAAGAATAACACAAATCAGAACGAATTAGTACAGATTTTATGTATTTGACAATATAGACACGCGTTTCTAGATATAATTTAAATGTATAATGTCTCCTTCAAAGTCACGTACATTTAATCAAAGCATTCGAACAAAGAAAGAAGTCTTATCATCTAATATAAACCTCATACCTCAAGGGATTACATTCACATAAAAGAGTAATAAAAGTCATCATTCTCAAGCCGAGGTCCCTACGGGCATTAAAAAAAATTAAGGAAAAATGGTGGAACATTTATATGACTAATAAGTTACAACTTGTGCGTTAGAAACAATAACTGTACAAAGATAGTTAATATTAGCCGCACAAAGTTCGCCATGTTCTACTAAAGTTTATTTAGTGTAGATTCTCTTTGTTTTGCTGAAACTGATTCAATGAGGTCTCATTATATGTAATCTCTTTGCTTTTATTATATTCTTACTGTCGTCATGTCAAAATAAAAAAGTTTGTAGTTATTATGTAAGTAGATCGTCTTGTTCAAATTGTCCTGGGTCATGAGTGTTTAACTATTGTATTTACTAGCTGTTACCCGCGGCTTCTCTCGCGTGAATTTCGGTTTTACTGAATGCTATTTTCAGTAACCGAGCAAAATAAATCTGATTACCTTCTTTTCTCTGAGAGACAATACATGACGAAGATACAGCATTTAAATTTCGCATGACGTCACGCTTTCGTTAGATTTTTACACATCGGTGACGTCACGAGCCCCCACTCTGGAACTTAGATACTCTGTATATTTGTGAATTTTTATTTTTTTAATAAACTGAAAAATATGGGTACATTATTTTTGGATAATCTAACTCACGGATTAATTAGAATAATACTTTTCTGACCCAGTAATCATCCCTATTACTCACAAGAAATTTACTTATTATTTAAACTATCTCCATATATTTTTTAAATTGGCCTGATACTTATAAACATTGCATTGCGACATTGCAGATGTCTGCAAGATTCCAGTGTTTCAATTATCTACAAATTAATCGCTGTAAATTAACATGTCTTAATCAGTTGTCGCTTTAGCTGTTGAGGCTGTGAACGCCTAATATTATAATGTAGATACACTATCACGTCATTATCTCTAACGGGGTTGACAACTAGATCTGCAAGACCCAACGGCCATTTTTAACATGATGGTGGTTGTAAAGGTTTAAGAAAGGAACCAAAATAGTGATGGTTTGCTAGCCGCATCGCCTATTGACGTGATTCAGATTTTCGCCCATTCTCTCGATCGGCTTTTAAGATCTGCGCTTACAATGATATCATTTCGAACTCTTTTCGTAGACCAGCGCACTATTACCTTTATTCTCCAAGGCTTCCCTCCTCCTATCGTGCAATACGGGAGAAATAATTCCAGATAAAAGCTAGATATACCGTCCCCATGTCGAAAACAAAGCACCTTCAAATTCGTACATGTATGTATATTGTGTACGTAGTTATATATCAGCAAAGTAAAGCAATAATAAATAATACAATTAATGCCTACAGTTAGACGCCACGCCGTTATCACTTATTCTAACCTTTTATTATTTTCTGTCTTTAACAATTGCAAGCCATATATAATATCTCAATCCCTTGTAACCCTTGTTTTTATATTTGTCATTTTTTTGTACATGTTCGAATCACTATCATGCAAAAATTGCAAAATCGCCTCTTGAGGAACATCTCCAACACACCATGGCTTATAACCAACACTGAAATCCATAAAGAAATACAAGTTACCACCGTGAAGGAGGAGATATGACTCTTGTCTGAGCGATATAAGAAGCATCTAGCTAACCACCCCAATGAGCTGGCGTCCAAACTAGTTAATAAAAGCTACAAAAAGCGCCTAGAACGTCATAATATCCAAGAACTGAGCTCCAGATACTAAGAAAGTTTGCTACCACTGGGGAACAACTTCTGTAAAATATTGACCCACACTCATCAGCTCATAGTCGAAGACTGATTGCAAATTTAGAAGAAAAACAAAAATAAAAAAATTCGATATGTCCCGCTTTTGGCCAGCGATTATTAGTTAAGGATTAGAATAGACACGACATAAACTCTTACTAAGTTTAGTTCAATATTGTAAACGAATGAAATAAAATCTTTCACGTTTGAAAACTAAGTAATTTTAATTTATAAAACCGCTCCCGAATCTTAACTACGTTTAGCCTTTTCGCTTCGCACCACGTCTTTGTAAGAATAATAACAACATCACACCCCAGACAATTGTAGATAAACCCATATATAAAGGACAATAGTGACAGAGACACGCAACGCCGTATTGTGTTGTGTCCATAGAGGGCTTTATCTTGATAAATTTCCTTAGGTTAACTCCACGGGCAAGATTATCGCCACGACATTTCCGTCGTGCCACCTAATACTGGCTCTGTGAACTCAATCTCCACATGGCGATACCATCGCGGTGATATAACGAGTGTCATTTAATTCAGTAGCTGCCAATATGTCACTGCTGATTAGTCATAGATCCTTTGTATTGGTTTGGTGGGCAAAGAAAAAACTGAAAATGTATCGACTGCTCCTCTTCCTATGTCCTCTACCTTTTTGTACTCTATTACCTCTGATATTCGAGTAGGTTAGAAAAAGTTGCAAGGAAAGACAGACCTAACGCATTGTTAGAGATTACAGTTTTCAAAATTACTATTTTTGTCAAAATTAAACAAAAATAGACAAAAAGGATGCGGTATATCATGAATTTGCTAATTTTATTTGGCACTGATTTAAAGCGGCAGTTGTAAATAGCAGTTTTGGTAAGTTAAAAATTATAAATGGCATGTTTAATAACTAGTTAAGCAGTTAAAACTAAGCAGTAAAGTAAACAAAAATGAGTAATAAAAAATAATGAACTGGATCAGTGAATATATAATTGAGCAGGAAAATAATTAAATGAGCGGTAAAAAAAATTGAACGAGCGGTTCCTAACCTAGTAAAATGGACGGAGTCGCAGTTCTAACCTAACCTATAGGTTTTCCCTAACGTAAACTAAAAATGACCGACTAATTGATTTTTTATTACTGTTCATGTTTTACTGTCGCAATAATTAATCAACCGCCATTAAATTAAAAATAACTGCTCAATATGTTTTCCAACTGATCATAATAAAATCTCGAATATTTAAATAACAGCTCAAAAAATTAGTTCCAATTTTATTTACTCTCCTGCTATGTTAGTATCCAGATGAAACCAGTAAATAATAGTCCCAGAATAGACTGGCGCTATGAATAGGCTTCCTTTTGTATGCTAAAATTTATCTATATTATTTGTGTCTTATTTGTTAAATTGTGTGCATTAAGAACTAAAATAAATAAATAATTTACTAGTTTCAGCTGGACACTTGTGCTATTGTTCCCACTATATAAGATGGTTTTTCTTACCTTTACCCTCTATATTAAATACGTCATCAGCGCCAAGTTGTTTCGCAAATAGAGCTGAACGTCCAGCATCCCAGAGCTGAAAGCTGTTCGGGGAGCGCTGGACATTGTTTGTCAGTACAGCTCGCTATGCAACTATAAACAGCTTAACAGCTCCTCTGTTGCCGCTCGCTTTAATATTTAAAGTCCATTTACTGAGGCTAGAAATTGAAAATAACTAGGAATGAAAACACACCTGTGGATATAGACTACCTAGTGAATGAGCTTGGTGGGATTTCGCTTTACTAGCATGCATTTTCACATGTTAAGCAAGTGGGGCGTGGTCCGCACTTGGATTAGTGACCACTCACTAACCATGCTTATGAAGACACGTTAATTAGTTGGTCCGATGGCAGGTGGCATGTGGTTGCTAGCCGCATCGCCTATTGACATGATTCCTCTAGATTTTAGCCTAATCTCGCGTTCAGCTTTTACAATTTGCAGGGAACAAAGTAGCTGCTACGTTACGTTTTTTCTTTTTTTCCAGACCACCTTGGAGTCGACCCTTTACAACTTTTACATTCTCGTTAAATTAACGGGTTCAGATATTTTTATTATTTTGTTCCGACGTCCCAAAAAGTTCAAAAGCACATTCTGTTTGAATTAAAAACATTGTGAAATCAAAGCTTAGACGTAACGTTTCTAAATTAAAAACAGCAATTAGCATTCGTGGATAAAATGGTCACTTACAGCGCAGATAAAAATAAACGATCGAGCTTTTTGTTCTAGCTTTTAGAATAAAACTTAGAACTTAAATGGATTCAACGTTCAAATGCAAAACAAATAAAGTGTAACGTAAAGTGAACATTTCGTGAACAAATAGCTTTATAGTTTAAAGTTTTGGATACTCGTAGTTATTGCTTTTGTTCTTCTGTGTTTTATTGAAGTGAAAACGTCATTGTGCCTCATAAAATAAAGTGGTCTCCTATCTATCTAGTTTTATGCTTATTATGTTATTTTCCTCTTTATTTATTTAAATACTTAAGTTAGGTTTAATAAATATATCTATAAAAAGTGAAATATAAAACATAATACAAAAATAAACATATTATAAAACCTAACCTAGCTACCTGCTGGCAGCGGGGCAAGGCCCAAGCTACCGGCGGTTAGGACCGCAGAGAGAGAAATATTATTTAATTATTATAACGAGCCATGTTTGTCCCAATGTTAGGCAACCTTTTTGTCTTTTCTCCTTTTTCTCGCCTCCAATTGGTTGTTTAGTATACCTTGGGGGAGGCCTATGTCCACCAGTGGACTTCCTGTGGCCGATATAATGATTTCTAAGAGTACCAATAGAATTTTAGTATCCAAAAATATCACGTAAATACTGAATGTGACCAAATAATGTGGCTGTATTGCTTTATGATCAGAATTTAACGCGGCTTAAGACATAAAATGAATCTCCCGCCCTATAAGCCGACATCAAAAAGTTATTATTTATCACATAAAAACCCCTGACGCAAAACAAGTAACAGGCCCCGGCAAGGAGCTTTCAATTAAATAGAGTTTTCATCGTCAGCAAGCAAATATAAGTACCTAAAGGCACCAATATCATTTAAAATAGACAAATGTAATGTTTTTGTAATTTTTAAGTACTCATCATTAATCGAGCGTATTTCCCATTGCATCCTCAGCTGCTACGCTTCAGTAATGTTCAAGTATTATGAGAACGAAATTAATAAGTTATTTTTTCTAGATAAAAATATGCGTTTTATTGTGTTTACTCTGATTTCTTTTTTTTTCGTAAAAACGTATTCTAGACAAGAAAAGGTTAGTTTATAAGCCAAGTGTAGTATGTTTTCAGTAACAAACAAAAGTGTTCTTAACTAATTTACTTGCTTTAGTCTGAATATCAGGCGACATATTCCAAATTATTATTTTTTTTATAAGCGCGTTGTCGGTTTGTTTTTAAGCTCCTGCCCGCTCGTGTTTCCAATGGGGCAATAAAAAAGTCGCTTTTTGACGATAAATGTAAGACAGTGGCAGATTTGCGCCTGATTGTGTGTGCCATCTTGTTGAAACACGCTTTATCTACTCAAACGGTCGGTTAAGTACACTGTAAACGGAATGGTATTCTTATGAGCAGTGGGATATGATAAAAAAACATCTTAGAATAATATTAGCTTTTTATGCATTGTTAAATAAAGTGGATCTATTAACTCGTATAAAGGGGATGTATTAACTCGTATAAAGGCAGTTGTTTCAACGTAAGTCTTATCAAATGCGTAATCACGGTCCAAAAAGAAAGATTTGAAACAACCGTGGTGTAATGGTCAACAGCCAATCCGGAGGTTCTGGGTTTGATTCCCAGCCAGGGCAAATAGGAAAATAGCCTTTTTCAAATTGTCCTTGTTGTTGGGTGTTTATCTATACCTATATGTTTTTATTATAAAATGTACAATGTTGAGTTATTATCTCATAATACAAGTTTAAATTTACTTTGGGGCAAGCTCAGTCAGCGTGATTTGTCCTTATCAATTTACTTATTATTGTCATGGATATTAAGTAAAATCGACACGGTGTGCTGTAATAAGGTATTTATTTGAAACGAATTAAGTATTTCAAGGGCCAAATACGTATAACCAAGTATATATATCTTGTTACACCCCTGGTGTTGCAGTTGTCCATGGACAGTGGTGATCACTTACCATCAGGTGACCCGCTTGTTTGTTTGCCGCCCTATAATATAAAAAAATATATATATTATTACTCTGTGCTATAACTATAAACCTAAAACGCAATTTGCCAGACGTTTGCCGGCAGTGACAAGTGTGACAAGCTGGTATAAAGTTCCGCTAGAGGCCGATATTTTGCGGCGACAGCTTCCCTAGGGATGGTACATCATGATGTCCTAGTTGGAAACTGGAGAGGAAACGGAGTAAAATTGAACGTGTGCTTATAACGAGCATTTTAGCAAATGTTCGAAATAGTTTTTAAGTAGCTCCAAGCTCCCCAATAAAAGTATATGTTCTAATTATTTCTATGACAAAAGGCCACAAAGTTGTACGGCAAATTCCCAATCGCAGTGATACCGACCGCCATATGATCGCTCGCCCCGCATGCCGCCGCGGCGGGCAGGGTGCGGGGGCGGTCTTACGGAGTATCATACGGAGGAATCGAGTGACAGGCGCGACAGCGAGGTCATTAACACTAATAGTAATACGTTAGCCATGTTTACTTCGTATAAGTGCATTCCCGGTTCCATCCTCAGCTGTGCTGCTTCGGAGCCCGAGGTACGCTTTCCCGCTTTTTCTTCTCCAAATATAACATGAATGTCAATGGTCACCCAAGGATGCCAAAGACCTTGCAAAATGGAGAAGAAATAGCCGGAACACTTTAAGCGCTAATTACACCACCCTACTAATCGTGTCCGATTTGAAGTACATTGCCTGTCTTGTAATGAACAATTTTAATGTAATCTTTCAAAACACGCATTGTACATCAAATCGGACACGATAAGTAGGGCGGTGTGATCAGCGCTTTAAATGATTTAGCTATAGTTTTACAACCAGCCGCCGCCGCCCGACGTTAACCCTCCTTGGGAATGCAATTGTAGCACGAGATGTATGTGCTTAGTCCTTTAGTCGCATCTTACGACATCCAAGGAAGAGATGGAGTGTTCCTATTCTAACCCGGAACCACACGGGTAGTAGTAATATGTTAGCCATGTATTATTGCAACTGTGGGGATTTTTCCTAATGAAAAATAGTTAAAAAAAATATTATTTTTCTTGCTATTTTGTTGTTAGTAATTCTGATTCCAAAATTACAATATATACCGATACGTAGCTCAGTGTATCAAAATCAACCTCTATAAATGTACTAGTCAGAACGTACATTTATACTTTTATTAAAAGCAGAACTAAAACTCATACATAAGAATGAGTAAAGATATTTAAAAAAAAATTCTAAAAATTAAATAAAAATTAATAAAATTTCTCGAGCTCCTCCGTGCTTCGGAAGGCACGTAAAGCCGTTGGTCCCGGCTGTCATTATTGTATGGCAGTCGTCAAGCTATGTCAGAGGCCTTTAGGCAGCTTGTAAAATCTGAAACCAGTGTTGGCCACTTCCACACACGCAAAACAAACAACTAAAGAAATTAGATGTTTTGCTAGAAATGCATCTCCTTAAGATACGCATTAGGAAATCTTAAATCTTCTCATTATAGCACGTAATTGATATTAGATATCGAAAATGTACCTACATTATTACTATGCGCGCAGCGGCCCCTCCGGGTGGTAAATTCAGTTATACGAATCGTTTGTCCAGAGTAATAAGAATGAAATTAGCTTGCAATGGATGTCTAGGTATCTATACGAAAAGGTATCTATACTAAATTAAACCATATCGCCACATCGAGTAAATATTTCTTTGAATTTTTTTGCTGAGTGAGACTTCTGTACGTTAGTATTATTTATTCTGTGATTGTAGTGACTACAAGAGCCCTCTTGTAGTGACTACAAGAGCCCTCTTGTAGTCACTACACTGTCTCTATGAGTTTCTTTCGGCGTTTCTTCTCAGCAGTGGTCGTTACGAAACGCTGGTCGTTTGTAGCTTTTCAGAGTTCCGAAGTCCCTAGACGGAACTTCTATTGTTTCGGTATGTCCGTCTGTCCGTCCGCGACTTAGCTCAGAAACTGTTAGTAGACAGCTGTAATTTTGCATGGGTACTTCCATGTTGTAACGCATAACTTCGGATCTCTACTATGAGCGTGGCCCGACACGCACTTGGCCGATTTATTTATGAATATACAATTAACACTGATGTGAAAAAGTTCCTGCGAAGGCATTTGTTTTTAAGAAAGATATTTTGATTTTAGTTCTCACAGTAAAAGTAATTTTGTATATCTCTTAATATTTATAATTTTTAACGTAGTACATTTTCAAATACTCAAATACAACCTGTACATTATATTATATACAAAATAATCCTCTTTGACCCGACCACTCTGTGGCAAGCTGCGGTGCTAAGCTTCTCACCCTTATCACAAATCTGGCTGCCAAACGAGAATAATATTGTCAGCAAATAATAGGCTTTATTGAGAAAATATATAAAACATATTTATTGTGATAGGTTTTGTCCGCGACTTATAGAGAAACCTGCTACAATTCCAGATTAAACAGTATTAACTAATACAAATACACTATCACGTCTTTGACACTAACGGGGTAGACAGAGCTTTATACCCGTACCCCTTATACCTAAAGACCACGTTTGGCGTGATGGTGGGAGAGAAGGTGAAAAAAGGAAACCAGAATAATGATGGGTTGCTAGCCGCATCGCCTTTTGACATGATTCCGATTCTAGATCCATTCCCTTGATCGCTTTCTACGATCTGCGCGGGAAGAGAAGCAACTGGTACATTCTACGTTACCAAGCTGGTAACATTATTGGGTTATTTAGGCTATGACTTTAAGTCCGCCTATAACGTTTGTAATAAAGTTAAATAAATAAATAATTATTATACATTATCTTTGATTAAAAAAAAATTTGCTTCCGCCTCCATATTCATGCAAACTTATTAAATAAATTATTAAAATCAAGAAAAGCATTCAGAGTTCAGACAAACAAACAAAATTTTTAAAATGGTCGTAAGTAATTATTTATCTTTTACGCACTTTCTTCAAAATCACAGACTGACAGAATATCTATTTCATTTATTTGTATACAACATAAAGCAGCATTTGATAACATAATGATATTTATTTATTTATTTCACTTTCAATCTATGAGATTAATGTACAATAGGTAAAATCTTAACGCTAAGCGCTGTCTACTAGAAAATACCTTTGGAACGTTTATGAGAAGGCGATAAATGATATTCTCTGTAGGAGCTACGTTCGAATACATATACATTGTAACTGAGATCAAAGTCATATATCTCTGCCGCTGCAGAATTGAACACCCTTTTAGACGTCGGTCGAAGGACCCAGCCCTTTATGGGCAGTAAAACGTATTCTTCATTACACGAATGGGGCCTCAGGATATTGCATCCAGCTTTTGAAAATAAATTAGGCTATATTGTAGCAGTTTGTAGAAAGTCCGACCATTTTATCGCTCTGACAAGTTCTATTTCGACATGCAAAGAATTAAATATTTATACAGTAATAAGGCTTTTGCAGTTACTTTTACACGCCAATAATTTATGTGTACATTACGTTTATATATGTATAATATATATAAGTCTAGTAACAAATCCATCTTATCATCATTCAATTATATATCATGTCAGTAACATACTGATTTGATTGCTCTTCGTCATGCACTAGATAGCCCTTTAAATTATTTTATGCACCACTGTTGAAAGTATTTACATTAGTCGGGCTAACTTTAAAACTTGCCTCCGCCAAAAGTGGCCACGGCAAGTTTTAAAGCTAGACGGATCACCAAAATAGTTTCAACGGCAGTTCATAAAATAATTTAAAGGGCTATCTATTGCATGACGAAGAGCAATATGGAAATTATAACCATATTTACGAGTTAACAATTTATTTCACACTTCAAGGCCATTTGCCTATATCTTCACCTTAACAACAATGGATGTCTTCTCACTAACCCTTTTTTTCACGTGAACACCTCTTAGTGTTTATAAAAGTATCGGAAGTGACAGCTTTGATGTCATCCATATATCGCTACGAAGAGAGTGTTTCATATGCTTGACATCTCCATAAATTAAGAGTCCACTTACCCTAGACTTTTCCATATAAACGTAGTCAAGCTTTTATTTTGAAACAACATGTTGGATTTCGCAAAAAAATTGTAATTTCAAAGAAATTGCATATGTATACATATGTCAAGGCATATAACTGGTTTTCGAAAGTTAAAATATGAACTTGAAACAGAATATAGTGCATTTCACTTGTCGTTACAAAATTAAAGCTAGACGAAGTTTGTATGGAAAAGGGCCCTCAAAGGGGACTCTTAAGTAACAAAGCCAAAGAAATCACAGTTATTAAAAAATACCACACTACCTTTCTAACAATGGCTAACATCTCATAACCATCCTGCCAGTAATTTTGTAACATTATACATTTAATACATTGAAAGCTAAACCTACTCGTAAAACAATGTACTTTGAAGGCACCCATTAAGAACAATGTCTTCCCAACCCTTCTTTCATGTGATCTGTCTGTTAACACCTCCTTTAAGACCTAATGTAATAAAATGACACTTCTTTGTGTAAGATTTGATATTATCCTTATGTATTATTTACATAACATCCTAAAGACTTAATTTTAATTGGGTATTCGACTCTGTTTGTTTTTGGACAATATTTTTTATAAAATATCAAATAACTTTAAAAATATACATTTTTTTAAAGCAGTTATCAGCAAATATTAGTATAAATAAAGTAGGAGCGTGATGGGGACATCTCGTTATCTCTTTCGTATTTTTCGCTTCTGGGTATCTTCCTTGCTGGTCTTGGAGAAAATAAAAACGTAGAATGTACTGCACAGATCGTAAAAGACGGTCGAGAAATTTAATCATATCAATAGGCGATGCGGTTCGTAACCCATCGCTATGATGATTTCCTTTTCCACCTTCATGCCCACCATCACGCTAAAAGTGGCCTGGGCCTTGCCGCCCTGGGCTCTGTCAGCCCTGTTAGTGATAAAGACGTGATAGTGTATCTGGGTTGATTATTCGCAGTGCAGTGTATAAATTCGTTGCACAGAGAACGCTACTATCCGTTCTCTATTACCTTAATTACCTTTTTAGTCGCCTCTTACGACACACTAGGGAGAGAAAACGGGTGGTGACAAATGATATTCTACTCTACCGTCACCACGCGACGTTTGATGACACTGACTAATATTTGGTCTTTTAACTAAACCCCTATAACAATAAACAGTGGCAGCATCTATTATCCTAAGCCTTGCTAACAACACTAACAATGTCTTGCAAAGCCTTCTTTATCGAGGCGTTCCTGTTAATGCCTCCTTTGTTATAATTTGCCATATATTTAAGTCAGCTCGTCTGTGTTTTCATTTATCTGCTTAGCATAGACAAACTTGCGTAATTTTTTGAGTTGTAGGTCGCGTAAAATGAGTTGCGCAATTTGCGTAGCATTCGGTGTCTGTCATACGAAAGTCCCGTTTGTGAACGTGTAGAACGTAAATTACGTTACTCATTTTACGTGACACGTAACTCAAAAACTACGCTTATTTGCGTGGGCCTTTAGGAATTTTAACTTAATGTGTTTTATAATATCAAACCACGTTATTTGATGTATCAGTTATATCAGCTTTTATATAACTTAATTTATTTTTCTTCTGTTCCAGCGGTCAATCATTTTGTGTTATAAAATGTACGCATTCACCCAATTTCATATATATCAATATATATGAAATTGGGTGGTACTTACCCCAACTTCTTTCAAATTTTACATAGCAGTTTATAAATCTGACATAACAATATCACGTCTTGGTACTTCATATGATAGATAGACCCTAGTTACTTTATCTTGAGCTTCTTCGTGCTTCCCAAAGTACTTAAACCATCGATTTCCTCCTCTGTGACCGACGACCTCTGTAGCCTAGTCATCTTGCCAGGCTATCAAGATGAAAATGAAAGACCTTTTTCAGATTGATCAGGGTCTTGGATATTTATTTATTATGTATTTGTTGTAAAATATAGTAAGTATCGCATATAGCTGCCTAACACAATACAAAATACAAATTATTTTAACGAATATAACGTATTGTAAATTGGACGAGTACTTTTTTTATTGAAATTGAGATTATAAACTATACCAAATAAACATTGACATTATTTTTTTTTACTTTACTTGCATTAATTTACTTTTATTAACGATCTTGCTCACAATAAATTAAAAAAGAACCTATTTTGTTAACACTAAAGGTTTATATTCATAAATTAACTACATATCATAAAACTCGCTTGCCGTTCCAATTTTTGTTTTGCCATTCTCACAGGGTCTGGTCTGGTCAGGATGTCTTAAAATTAATTGTTAATTAGTGTGCTATTTTAAGACTATTTAGTAGTTAGAACTGATGTACATTATGTAATGCAATAAATGAATTGAATTGAATTGAAAATAGTTTGGAAAATCCAAAAGTGCACGCCTCATAATCTAATTTTTCACAATTAAATTGATTTAGTATACAGTGGTATATTAGTTTTTTATAAATTATAATTAAACGACAGTACTTAGAACGCTAATATTAACTAGGAATCAGCACAGTGTAATACTTTATATATTAAAAACAAAAGTATTCCGGTAAGATGAATTTTTCGACCATTTTCTCTGCCACATACATGGTCACATAAACACAGACTCACGGACGTCCAAGAATGATTAGTTTTAATGTTATTATTTATTATATTAAACAAATTAATTGTTTATAAAATGTACCATATGTGCTAGACAGATTATTTAACTTCATATTAGTGCACTCATATTATCCTGTAAGTGTTATATTAAAAAAAAAAGTCATTTAAGTTTCGAAAGACTGGGTTTTTTGACATGTCGAGAGTAGAGCACTACCTCAACGCTCCGCTTATGAGGCGTGCAAAAAAATGGCATACAATTTGCAGTAACAATCTTATGCTGTACTGCAGATTGTAACACAACACGTTTGTTTACACACACTACAATCTGCAGTACAGCACAATAAGTCTTGAACTTACTTTGGGGCATGCTCAGACTGTGTAATTTGTCCCTTTATATTTATTATTCCGGTGATAGTTATTAAGCTATACCTAGCCTTACGTTCTATAGACCAGATTATCATCCAATTAAATATACGAGTCGGTCCAAGCACACGAGACCGTACTTTAAAAATTAAAAGCTCTATAATAATAATATTGACAGTATCCATTATCATAAGCCTGGCTAACAATCCTTTGAGATCTCCAGTTAAGACCCCTTTTGAGAGCTATCTCGGTACTAATTCACGATATATTGAAGGCGGCCCTTTGTCTGCGATACTCCGATTTCTATGTGCCATGCGATATTCATTTTAACGGTTTAGGTATTTCTATTTACTTACTTGTTTATTTAATTTGAATCGATCTATTCGTTTTAGGAGCTACGATATCACACACAGACAGATAGACTGATAGACACGTCAAACTTATAACACCCCTCTTTTTTTGCGGGGTTAAAAACCAGTAACCTCGTCAAATCACCTAGGTTAGGTAGCGAACCTCGGGGTCTGTCTGATGCGTAACCGCTGACGATGCAACTGGGAATACGCTTGGATGATGATTTAAGTTGAAATGTTACTCTGTTATACAATAGGGATGTGGGCTGGGTTCGAAAAGTATTTTATTTAGTCCCTCGGTTAGATTTATCGAAAAATAATGGACCCATATTTTTCGTGTTGTAGGTAGTGAAAATTCACAAACATACAGCTCGTTAAAGTTTCGGAGTGGGGGTGATTGACGTCACCGTCAAGTGAAAATCGTAGTTGATCGTAACGTCATGCGAAATTTAATTTCCCTGTATCTTTGTAATTATTTTTTAATAATTAACCTTATGAGCTAAAAATATTTTTTAGTCCGTAAGACGTAAGTCATCCCTATAGAGGGACTATTCCATATTCGCATCATCCTGATGCGAAAGTTTGGAAATATCGGGAAATATACTATTTTTTTAGACTCATGTATTTTAAATTAATAATATAATAATCATACCTATACGAATACATATCATTGTATACGAAGGTGTAACAAGCTGTTTTGATATTTTATCGGATTATGTTACGCCTATTAGAATTGTTTGTGTAATATCTCGAAATACCCACGTCGTGTTTAATGAAAACAATACTCATAAAAAGGGATTTTCGTGAGTAAGTTTGCAATCGAGTTTATTTTGTTACATAATGGAACATAATCTGAAAGTGAGGAAATGCGGAAAAAAAATACGGTCGAACACTGGTATCCAAAATACAAGCGCCAGCCTAGTTTGGAACTCAGGGTTTAAAAGAACTAATTTGTACCACCCATTTCAACCTTTTTGTGTACTAACCAACTTGTAAAAAAAACTGTACAAATCTTTAAGTTAATAAAGAATTTATTATTTATTTATTTATGCCTACCTAATTTCCCATCACTTTTTCTATAGAGGTTGCCTGGAAAAAATTGCTTAGCGAAAAAGCCGCCTTCCTATTCCTAATTTAAGTATGAGGTATATGTATGTTTATTATAATTATTGTATATAAGTTTTTTAATTATATTGACCGGGGTGGTCAGTATAATTACTACTACCTAATTTCCTATCACTTTTTCTATTTGAGCGAAGTTGCCTGAAAGAAATTGCTTAGCGAAAAGGCCGCCTTTTGCGCATTTCCTAATTTTTGAGATAATTATGTCCTGTATTTTTCTTATGTGAAATAGAGAGTATTGTATTGTAAACAAATAAATACATGACGTAATTTTATTCTAATTAGTTAGATTGTCCATATAAATAAAGAGTAAATGATTGATTTCTTGTTAAAAATAAATAAATAAATAGACAACGACAAATTACACTCTTGAGATGCAAATATCAACACATCCAAGACACACTGCGTCATATAGTCAAACATCATTATTTATTACATTTACATAACATTTGTAGAAATTATTAAATTAATGTTTTGTACCCAGTCAATGAAAATCCCATGTAATGCGCCGCCATTATGAAAAGTTCCTTGTTCCCTAGGGATTTGCAATACTGCCCTGCAGATAAGCGCTGCTTAACTTTAACCACAGTGTGTGCAAAGCCGTTAATCCGATATCCCGGAGTCAGTAAACTCATCTCGATGCAGATAGCACACGACCTCTCAGGTTCTCTTAACCACTTGGGTGGTACGTCACTATATGTGGGCCTTCACCCCAATGTTGAATATAGAATAGTTGTGATTTGTGAATTCTTAGCAATGGTCGTTCTGAAACGCAAGTATTTTAAAGCTTTTTCAAAAATATAAGTTACTAGCAGTCCACCCCGGCTTCGCCCGTGGTACACACATAGCCTACGTCACTCGGGGATAGTGTAGCTTTCCAATGGTGAAAGAATTTTTTAAATCGGCCCAGTACTTTTTGAGCCTATTCATTACAAACATACAAACATAGGTACAAATCTTTCCTCTTTATAATATTAGTATAGATTAGTATAGATAGATAGTATAGATAAAAACCGGTGAAGTTCGAGTCGGACTCGTACATCAAAGGTTCCACACCTTCGAACAATGTTTTAAAATGCTGGAAATAAAACATGTATCTTGTGTGATGACTCTCTTTAATATTTAACTTTTTAGTATTTTTTGTTATAGCAGCCACAGTAATACGTAATCGGTAATACGAAAATTTCAAGTATCTAGCTATTACGATTCAAGAGATAGAGCCCTTATGACAGACTGACAGCGGAGTCTCAGTAATAGCGTTCCGTTGGCACCCTCTAGGTATGGAACCCTAAAAAGGACCTTCATAGATTTTTTTACTTTGATTATAAAATTAATATCTCGTACATGTATATTCAGCAAATTTTATGGTATTTATTCAATGTCTTTTTACTTTGAAAAGTAAACACGCTATTGTGAAAAGTTTCCTATTTTCTAGGGATTTGCAATCCTGCTCTGCAGTTAAGCATTGCTTAATTTAACCACTGTATGTGTAAAGCCGTTAATCGACCTCAGACGCCTATTTTCAATTAATTGTGTCTGGAAAAGAACCCAGGCAAACAATAGTAGATTGTGCTACAAGGCTTAAAAGTAATATTTTTAAGGACGCTACTTTGCATCCAAAGCGAAACGAAGCTCCATCTATGAGATAAATTTGCAAATATGTAACTATCTAATCAGACTTTAACAGGCATTGACTGACCTTTATTTGGTGTCGTTTTCACTAAAGAAATACTAAGAAAACATTATTGAGAACCACCAATTCTTATACATTTTCCAGTCATTAGAATTGTTTCATAACGTTTTCTTTGTGCGTGATTCTGCATATTATATAGCTACTATTTGAATCAAAGACAAAAATTGCGCATTTTTATTAATATATTTTTTTTGCAAAAGAACGATAAAGTCCTGACCTGTACCACAGAATACAGTAAGAGTAAACAGAAGGGACTCTTATAAGGTACGCGCAATATACGTCCCCGTTCCCCGCACCCGCACCTCTCCCCCAGTTCTTGACGGCCAACGTGAGTAATCGAGGCGAAAACGGGGGAGAGGTGCGGGGACGGGGAACGGGGACGCCTGGGTGACGCATATTGCGCGTACCTTAGGAGTGTCCGGCCTGTGCCTGTACGTTCATTTATCAAACGTGTTGCATTTCAAATTTAGAAAATGACTACGAATACTATATTTTGTTTTCTGTTTAAAAAATAAAATTTCTTTTTTTTTACTGTACTGGCAATATTAAATTTGATTCTACATTCGTGTTCAGTTTTAAAATTTGCTTTTATGAGTTTAGCCCCAAATATTTTGGGGTCACCATCGTTTTTCGAATAGATGAGATGAAAAAGTAATTTTAAAGGTAGTGCGTTTCAAAGTAGTCGCGTAAAATGATTTGTACAATTAATTAACGTTGTATAGAAATTCACTTCCGTTTTCTGTCGCTTTGTGGCACAAATTTAATTTGCGCATCACATTTAAGTCAAAAATTACGATTACGTTGTAGCAAGTGCTACGCCGTAGCACTTGCTACAACGTAATCGTAATTTTTAGCCATGTTTGTGTTTGATTGAATTAACTATTAAGTTAGAAGTCTTAGGCGGTTCCCCCAGTGTAAACGCGCCCCGCCGCGCGCCGCGGTGCGCGGATCGGCAGATACCGCGCGCGGCGACGGAGGCGCAGATCTGCCTCGACGGCCCCGCACCAAATATTCACTTTACAGTCGATCGTCGTGGACAATGGATCAAAAAAAGCATCTTGAATGAGTGCCGTAGAGTTCCTGTTTCTTTGTCCTTTATACATAAAAACACGGCCGGTACTGCGGAGCAATGTATTTCCGTGCGGCTAGCACCGGCCCCCGCGCAGACTGGCAGAATCAGTGCGCGGGACGCGCTCCCGAACGTTGACGCGTTTTCAGTGGGTTGGACTAGGCGTGTTTTCTATACAAACTGAGATACTTACATACAATGTTAAAATATTTATTTATATTAATTATTGTGTAGACCTCTACGGCGTAGCACTTGCTAGAACAAATTTGTAGCCATGTTTGTGTTTGTAGACTCCTACGGCGTAGCACTTGCTATAATAAATTTGTAGCCATGTTTGTTTTTGTAGACTTCTACGGCGTAGCACTTGCTACAACAAAATTTCAGCCATGTTTGTGTTTGTAAGCTTCTACGGCTTACCACATGCTACGATGAAAATTATGTTGCAAATGATGCGATATTGGTGTTGTATAAGTAGGTCTCTACGGCATAGTACATGCTACGACAACTAATTTGTAGCCATGTTGAATTTGTGTACGGAGATCTCTACAGCGTAGCACTCAACTACGATCTTTCTTTTTAGTTGCCAAGTCTTGTAAATAAATGCTCAAAACGTAACCATAACAGTTCGTAAGTCCGTCCATCCACGAGTTACTCAGATACTAGACAGATAAACTCTTTATTTCGTGTTGCAGGAAAAAAACATACAAAAAATGTAAAAACCAGACACTATAAAAAAATACATAATGCAGCGATAACCCTATCAAATGTTCGTGTATCGTGGATTTTGTTTTTACTGTAGTACGTACATGTGCACTCAAAGACCCTTGACGCTTACATTCATGTTGTTAGTAAAATATTATTTCAAAAACTCGACGCGTGTATTGCTCGCGACCCGCTGGGCTTTGAGCCCTAGCTGCAGCCACAACACTATCAAACATTCATGAGTCGTAGTTTTTTCAACGCTTTTATTGTTTTTACTGTATCGGAAAATATTTTTACGTAGTAACTAATTAACAAACATGACGATGGGTCGACGACACCAGAAATATCGAGGTTCGAACACATATGAGAGTAGCTCACACCCTTTTTCACGGAGATGTCATTCATTGATAAAGTTTTCCCAGCAATTGGGGGTTAAAGGTTGATCTACATAAATGGGTATTTCCGGCCTTTTCCAGACAAGTATTTTAAAATCTCTATTCAGCATCAAAGTAGAAGTTTCCTCAAGCGTCCCCAAACGCTGCAGCGTTCAGCTTCAACCAGCGCGCTGGTAAGTGAGTGATCACACGCTACTCAACGGGCGGCTCGATTCACGGCTCACAGATGATTTATTTCGCTTCATTACCTCGCATTTACTCATGTAAGCTCAAATCTCGGTGACTAATTGCTGTTCAACATGTTATTTATGATTTATTAGTCTTAAATAATATTTTATAGTGATGTCTCAAGTTTCTTCAAGCGTCCCCAAACGCTGGCAAGTGAGTGATCACACGCTTCTCAACCGGCGGCTCGATTTACAGTTCACAAACGATTTACTTCGCTTCATTACCTCGTATTCATTCAAGCAAGCTCAAATTTCGTTGAATAAATCCTGTATAAAATGTTAAAGTCATCGGAGTTACTATGGATTTAAGTGACTTCAGCGTCTTATTGTTTCTGTGTCTTCTAGATTTTGATGACTGATTTATAGGATTAAAGAGGAGGAACAATGCCGTTAAGTCCATGAGGAACCAGATTAATAATGAATTCTTCTTAATATTCATTCAGCTAGCATTGAGGTACTCAGAGTGATTTATTAGTTGTGATAAATAGATAAATTATTTATTGCATCTATATATAGTTTTGGGTAGACTTCTTCTTCTACCTACAACTAGACTAGACGAAGGATAGAGTAGAAACGAAGCGACTTACATGCTGTGCCGAACCTACCTAGAATGGATTAAGGGTAGTAAGAAGAAGAAGACTACTACTTCTTCTCAGTGCATTGCATCTGTACTGTTATGGAGCCCAGGGTGCACTTTCCCTTTTCCTACAAAGATGTCATGCATATCAATGGTCACACAGTATGCTAAAGGCCATGACAAATGAAGAAATATATTTAAAAATATTTTTAAAAACAAGTTTTTATCTAAATCAATTAAAAGTGATCCCCCAGACGAATCAATTGAGCCCAAACTCGGTGCCGTTATGTTGTTTTACCACAGAGTTCTTGTTCATCATGAGATGAGGTCATTGGTACCATAATATGCATTGTCACCCAACTTATAACTTCATATACTTAATATGAAGTTTCAGCTCAATCGAATAATGGGAAGTAGGTCTAATTTAGCTTGCAAGATTTGATTACGGACACACAGACAACGGGACAGGTGAAACTAAATGAAAGCTTGTAAAAAAGCCGGATCCACATTTGCCCTATGTACTTTAGAAACACTAAAATCAAAGACTAGAACCTACAGTCCGTCAAAAGGTGCACAAAAATAAAAATCGTAAGTCTGAGTATTCTATTTTCAGACTATTGTAATCGTATGTCGTATAATTAAGTTCCACAACAGATATATCTCAAGATCAATAAGCTGAACGTACGTGGAGTGCATCTGTTTCCCTCTACTATAATAAGATGACGATGTTCGAAATGTCCTTATTAAATCCACAAAAGGCAACCAATTACACGAAGAGCCCCATTTTGTGAGGAATCCCTAACAACGAATTTTCCCGTACAATCTTGTTTTCATCTCATTAGTTGCTCGAAGAACTTGGCTGGCGTGTATTGTGTTATTTGTACCTACGATTTTTTTTATTTAATTTATTGCACTATAAAATTAATGAACAATAGGTATAATCTTAACGCTAAGCGCTGTCTACCAGAAAATACCTTTGGGACGCATAAGAGAAGGCGATAAATGGGGTGCAAGCGTATACAAAACAGGAATGAGAAAAACATATCTGTTTACTAGCTAACATACATAAACTACGCCTACATATTAAATTAAATAACATATAATAAGTTATACTCGTATATAAAACAGGTATAATATACTTAATATCTCCAAATATATACTTACATAAATATTTAAAATAAATAAACATACATAGACTACTACAGCATAGCTTGCTCATGGCAGTGTCGAAATACAAGTGATTTAAAATGTCCCGCGATTATGCTCTCATAATGTTGTCAGGGAGGGCATTCCATAGTCGTACGGCCATAACGGCAAAAGAATTAGAGAGAAACGGTGAGAAGGAATCGAAAGAATTAATTTATCAGAAGACCACAGAACCCTATCATGAGTGGAGCATAAGAGCTGAAATTGGGAAGTTAAATAGTTAGGAGCAAACAAATTATAAAGAATACCGTGTAGCTGACACAATATGTGAAGGTTTCTGCGCTGTCGGATAGTTAGCCAATTAAGCTCTGAGCGATAAGCAGAGATGTGGTCATATTTACGTAGACAGAAAATGAACCTTATACAATTATTAACAAGGCGATCTAATTTATTGAGATGGGCTTCAGTTACGTCCAGATAACACACATCAGCATAATCGATGATTGGAAGTATTACAAATTGGACCAGCATCAATTTGGTTTTGAAAGGAAGAAAATTTTTAAGAAGATTTAAGTGATGCAAACACTTTTCGACTAACCTCAGCAATATGTGTATCCCAATTTAGTTTGTCATCTATAAAACGACCAAGATCTTTTACTGAATTGGAAAAGGGAACACATTCACCATTATATATTATTTGTGTCATAGAGTTGAAGTCTAACTGAGGTATTTGTTCCCACAATAATGGCTTTACACTTAGTTGGATTAACCGCAACAGCAAACGCGTCTGACCATTCTTTTATGCGGGTAAGATTTGCATTCAGTAAAGCAATGGCATCATTTATGTGCTCAACATCATGACTTTACGGTATACCTATAGCAATAAGGAACAAGTTGCATTTTATCTTTTCATCATTTGAATCTTTTAAAACATATATACATAACATGATTATATATTTTTATTTTTACCATGAAATATGTAACTTTTATGGATACATTAATTTTTCGGGGACCAGTGCTGCCCCCATTTGAAATAAATTATTTTAAAGGAAACGAAAATATCATTTAAAATTTTGCCTTTTTAAAGTCTGTTTACAGTTTAAAGTGAGAACGTAAGCTTTTCTTAGTATTTTTGCCAAAAGTGGCCGTTTTCCGCAAAAATATAGGTCATAGAATCGTTTGAAGGGTTATCTAGGGCTTCACAAATACAAAATTTAAATTGATATCTCCGTTTCCTTTGAAATAATTTATTTTAAATGGGGGCAGCACAGGACCCCGAAAATTTCATGTATCTTAAGTATTGTGATTTTACATTGAATTTAATTTTACAACCTTAAGTTTGAAACTTGTTACGGTCATTCTCCTGTTTTTTTTGCTACCTAAATAAGGCGTCACCGTTTTTCCACTTTTAATAAAAAAAAGCGACACGTTTATTAGGCGGAGAACAAAGCAAGAGATTGTATAGTCGATAGTTATATATATTTGGTGTAAATTTTGACAAAAATCAAGAGGAAAAACCCGGTCACGTGTGACTCGGACTCGTACATGAAGGGTTCCGTACCTTCGTACCATGTGACCCCCTTCAATTTTTAACTTTATTATAATTTTAGTATTTTTTGTATCAGCGGCCACACATAATCAAGTAAATAGCTATTACAGTTCAAGAGATAGAGTCTTTTGTGACAAACTGACAGACAACGAAGTCTAGGGTCCCATTGGCACCCTTTGAGTGAGGAACCCTAAAAGGATGTCGAGTTAATTAAATAGCGAAAAAAAACTGGATAATGACCGGTTTAAACTATGGCAGTATGTTGTATATAGGTCGTAAAACTATGTGTACAATATTTCTGCACTCCGCACAGCCAGCCGAGAAAGGAATTTCATTTTACATTGCACTATTGTCACTTGGAGCCGGACCGCGCGTTGTATTGAATTCCAGGAAATCTTTCTTCTTTCAAATGTGTTCGTGGTCATCAAAATTCAGATTATATCAAGCTGGCCTCTGATATAGCTTCATGACTGGCATCTCCAAAAACAACCGAGACGATATACATATACATTATCACGTCATTGGCCCTAGTGGCCCTAACGGTGCAAACAAAACCTGACAAGGTCGTCCATAAATCTTTTTTTTTTCTAGCCTGTTGGTGTTATGTCCCACTGCTGAGCAAAGGCCTCCCCCTTCCTCTTCCACTCGTCTCTATTCTCTGCTATCTCTTGCAAATTATTGGCATAACTATCGAGGTCATCCCGCCATCTCTTCCTCGGTCTGCCTCTGCTCCGACGGCCATCCGGCAGCCATAAATCATAAGTCAAGTAAATTTATGTGCCTTCCGAAGCTCGGAGCAGTTCAATGTAACGTGTTTTCTGTCTTCTCTACCATTATCTCTCTATCAATACAAACGCTTGGATTTCCAAGTAGACTCTGAGTGAGAACTACGCTCGATTGTTCAACTACTTTTTTTTACTATAAAATATGTACACACTATATTGTCCTCACCATCATCCGAGCGTATTTCGGTTGCATCCTCAGCGGTAATCAGAGCCCGGGATATCCACCTCACCTAGGTGATTTGACGAGGTTACTGGTTTTTATACAGAGCGACTGCCGTCTGACCTCCGCAACCCAAAGGGTAGACTAGAATCAATCCTAGGATAGGTTTAAACAAACGCTAGATGGCGTTTCGGGACCCACAGCAGGGCAGCACAGATAATATTGTATTGTATTATATACCTATATTCCTGCACTCACACAGAAATGCGCGGAGAAAGGACTTTCAATTCAAGTTGCACTATTGTCACTAGGAACTGGACCGCGTTGTATTGAACTCTTCAGTACCTTTTACAGAACATCAGTAAAGCTATGAAACTAAAGGTAAGTGGTGGCTTTGTGGTAAAGTATAAAATATACTTACAAACTTATGTAAGTACTTACTTTACTTATATTTCCCATATGTCACCTTTTTACAAGTATTTATTTAGTTTCACCTGTCCTGCGTGTCTGTAATCAAATCTTGCAAGCTAAATTAGACCTACTTCTCATTATTCGATTGAGGTGAAACTTCACATACTTATATGTAAGTTGATTGACAATGCAATTTTTGGTACCAATGACCTGATATCATGATGAAGTCGGAAGGTGGCCATGGTATCTTTGTGATATAACAACATAACCCCACTGAGTCTGTGTTTTATAATAAGAATGATATGGTCGTTTTTATAGTTTACCCGTGAAGAAAATTAAAACTATTCTGATTTGTTTGATTCTATTGGACAAGGAAATTATTGCTAAAGAGAACTTCAGAAGTACACATTAACGTGAGAACCCGGGTTCAATTGCTGAAACACTTCATGTATTTAAACAAAGGTTAGTTTAGTTGGAAACAGGTAGGCGTTTTGGTAGCGATACAATTCCTACAATCCGTACTCCGACCACAAACGCGGCCATGTTTGTGTTTGGGATCACAGTTTTCAAAGCTTTCCTTGGGGGCCATCCATAAATTACGTCATCTGTTAAGAGGGAGGGAGGGGGTTAATGAACTGTGACATTGTGTGACAAGGTGTGGAAGGGGTCATAAGGTCAGTGACGTCACAATGCAAAATCTATATCTAAGCAATAAATAAAACACAAAATTTTAACCTATAATAAAAAATCTTTAAAATATTTCCAGCTTTTCAATATTTTTTTAAAAATCTCAAAATATGTGATGACAAGTGTGTCATCACATATTTTGAGATTTTTAGGGGATGGGGGTCTAAAATTGTGAGCAACTGTGACAAGGAGAAGGGGGTGTCAAAAAATCATTAAATTCCTTTGACATAATTTATGGATGGACCCTTGCATCATTTCCATGCTGGTTAAGAAAATACGTGAAATATACCAGCTGGTTCTTTTCGCACGCAGATGGTCAAAGCCAATTGAGGAAATGGGCAAGAGTCTTAATGTCTGCTAGGCGATGTGGCTAGCAACCCATCACTACCTATATTTTGATTCCATTTTTACACCTTCAGGCGCACATTTACGCTAAGAGTGGCTTTTGGGTCTTGCGGCTCTAGGCTCATTCTACCCTGTTAGTAATGAAGAAGTGATATTCTACGAATCTGTATTTTAACAAAGGTTAGTTTTGGAAACAGGTATTTCGGTAGCGACACAATCCAACAATCTGTGCTCCGACCACAAAGGAGGCCGCATGTTTGAGTTAAGGAACCCAGTTTTCAGAGCTGTCCTTACATATCTTTCAAGAGAAAATACGTAAAATGTACCAGCTGGTTCTCTTCCCGAGCAAATAATTTAAGTCAATCGAAGAAATGGGCTCTGAATTATGTAGTCATGTCAATACCTAGGCGATGTGGCTAGAAACTCATAATTATTGTAATTCAATATTCACACCTCCACGCGCACAATCACGCTAAGAGTGGCTTTTGGATCTTCCAGCTCAGGCTCAGTCTACCCAGTTAGGAATGAAGACGTGATATTCTACGTATCTGTATTTTAACAAAGATTAGTTCAGTTGGAAACAGGTATTTCGGTAGCGATACAATCCAACAATCTGTGCTCCGACCACAAAGGCGGCCGCATGTTTGTGTTCAGGAACCCAGTTTTCAGAGCTGTCCTCGGAATAGGGTTATACTCTTGATTTGTATGGACGGACGTTCGGACAATGTATCGAGATAGCATTGTTTTGTGTTCGTATTGTTGAATTTATATACTAACTTACGCCAGCGGCGTGGCCCGCGTGCGGGAACCCAACATTTTTTCGACATATCGAAATAAAAATTATCCTAAGTATTAATCCAGATAATAAGATATCTACATGTCAAATTTCACTCCAATCCGTTTAGCCGTTTTGGCAAGAAAACGAAACAAACATCGAATTTTCCATAACAACTTTCGCATATATAATATAGGATATAGGATTTTACAATCTTTAAAATAAATTATTTTTATTTATTTATCACAGAAATTGTTTTTTATAAATATATACTTAATATAAAATGAAGGTGCGTATGTACTCAATATACTCTGAAACTTCTGGGCTGATTTTGATCCGTTTTTTTACTAATATATGGAGCATTTTTCCGGGAAGGTTTACATGTACCCATATGTGCAAAGCTGGGCGGGTCGCTAGTTATTCTACAAAAATGTTATAAAGAAAGAGTATAAAGATGAAGGGAAGTCAATGAAATCTGGTACGAATAGTTCTTCCATGCTAGTCTGGTAGAAAAGAAAAAAACTTACCAGCTGCTTCTCTTCCCTTGCAGATCGTAAAAATCGATCAAGGGAATGGGCGAAAATGTGAATCATGTTAATAAGCGATGCGGTTAGCAACCCATCACCATTTTGATTCCTTTTTGCCACGATCACGCTGAAAATAGCTTTTAGGCCTTACGGTCCTGGGCACTGTCTAACCCGTTAGGGATAAAGACGTGATAATGTATCTTTAGTAATCTGTAGTACGAATAGTTGAACAACAACTTCTATATAGGACTAATCTTACATCAGAAAGAAACAGCAGTTTTTGTGATTTCATTCCATTATTTTTAGGTTATCATTTTGTTCTAGTGATTTGATGAATAAGTAATATTGGAATTAGCGGCTCTTTCTTATAAAACTAACTACATTTGCATTTTCATGCAAATAATAAATCACAAGAAAGTTGATTTTTACGAAAAAATACAGGTCGAGTAATCATCCATACCTTATCTTTTACATAAAATTCACTTCATCAGTGGCAAATTTAAATTTTGTCCCGGCCGTAATAACCGCGGCTAACAACTTTGTCGGAACATTTTGTAATTCAGGACATTTAGATTTTTTTTTAAATGTAATTTAATTTATATTGTTTGATAACTTTAGACAGGAAAAAGTGAGTAACCCGGCTTTGACGCAAGTTTTTTTTTTCTAAAAACTTAATATCTCACTTAAGTAGTTCCTAACTTTAGTAAGTACTTATCAGGTAACTAGCAACTTAGACAGTAGTTATATATATATTATTATTAGAAACTTATATTTTTAAGCCAGTGTGCATTTTTTTTTTAAATTTTAGCCCTTGATTAATATCCTGATAAAATTCTTTACAGAACATATACGAGTATGTCGAAATACCTACGAAAAAGATCTTCAAGACGATTTCGTAAGGGAAGTCGAAATTCTATTTTCATTTTTCACTACTTCTATCTTGAGGCATGTAAATTGGTCTTGCTATGAAACTTTCACACTGAAATCTTCTTCTGTTTATACTTAAATATACCTCATCTATTTATGTACAACTGAGCCATAAACATAAAACAATAAAATAAATATATAGGGACAAATAACACAGATTGAGCTAGCCCCAAAGTAAGTTCGGGGCTTGTGTTTTGGGATACTAACTAAACGATACTATATTTTATAACAAATACATATATAATAATAATAATAATAATAATCTTTATTTAAGACAACATAGGCCCAGGTGTTAGTAACAATGGTACTTATTCTATGTTAGAAATTAAACCTATCTAAATATACAGCAATCCTAACGAGCATTTAACATGGTTTGCAAGTGTAAAAACGGCACCCTTACAAACCATGTTAGTACTGTATTGCTAAAAGCGACCGGGTTCGATCTATGAGCCCCCTAATAAGTGGGCTGTCAAATCGTTCGGCTATCGCACTCAAAATACTGTTGCGACTGGAGCGAACCGTGCGCAGCAGTGCTGCAGATTTCTTGCGCCAGACCGCGTCAAACCCGGTAGTATGGGCGACGGTGAACATAGTTGACGCACTACAAAACGGTGACCGTCGCAACAGAATTCTGAAGGCATTATTGTATTGGATTCGCAGAGCATTGTAAGCTTTTTGAGTATATCTGAACCAAAGGGCACCCGAGTACAGAGATGTGCAGTAGGCTTTAAAAAGTGTTATTTTAACCGGATCTGTACATCGAGAAAACCTTCGAGCCAGCATGTTCGCCCTAACTGACAATGCTCTGCGTTCCCTCTCCATGTCTACATCGTCTTTTAGGTCGTCTGTTACCCAGTGTCCTAGGTACTTAAATTTATATACCCGCTTTAATTCAACTCCATTTAATGAGACTAGAGGCACTGGATCAGGACACTTGGTGCCCGACTTAAAAACCATGAACTCTATTTTCTTTACATTGTAAACAAGGCCGTGTGAGGCAGCGTAAGACTGACATATATCAAGGAGCTTCTGCAAAGCGCCAACAGATGGCGCCAGAAGTACCATGTCATCTGCATATGATATGTTGTTGACACACACCCCGTCAACATAGCAACCCGCCCGTGTGTTACTTAGTTTTTCTAAAAGTGCGTTAATATAAAGGTTGAAAAGCAATGGTGAGCTAAGCCCCTCCTGCCTTACTCCACACTGCGGCGTGCACGGGTCAGATAATTCTCCCGCCCACCTCACACGATTTTCCTGGTTAAGGTACCAATACCTGAGGAGAGATGTCACCTCTGGTGGCACCGAAGTAGCTTCTAATGTTTCCCACAGCAGGTCAAATGAGACAAGATCAAACGCACTTGAAAAGTCTAAAAAGCACCCATATACAGGTGTTTTTCTCTCAGTTTAATATTTGACAGTGTGTTTAAAACTCAAAATGGCAGTTTCTGTGGACAGCCCCGGACGGAAACCGAACTGGGCGTCATGTATCTTGTCATGTTTATTAAGGATTGTATTAATCGCACTGTCAAATACTTTACCTATAATAGTGGCTAGAGAGATCGGCCGGTAGTTGGACACGTCCGATGCATCCCCGGTTTTATTTTTAATAATGGGTACCACCAGAGTCTTCATCATATCAGGTGGTAAATATGAGTGACTCATACACAGACTAAAAAGTAGAGCGAGCACTCGCGAGATATGAAAACCCGCATACTTCAGATGTTCGATGCTGAGCCCATCAAACCCGGGGGATTTCCCTCCAGTCATCCTTTTTATTGCCAGTCTAATATCTGCTGAAAGAATGGTAGTTGATATTTTCTTTCCATGATGTTCAGCATCGCACATCCGACGGGGAGCTCCTAATGGGGATTTTACAGAAAAGTGGTCTTTGAAAAACTCTGCGATATTTTTAGGTTTAGACACCCCTCCGACACTCACAGGAATGCCAGGCTTATAATTCAAATCATTGGTGCTTTTCCAAAAACCCGTGAAGTCGGAATTAGTATGTTTATTTGCAATTAGGTCCATTTTAATTTGTTCTTGGTGGTTTTGGCACCATTTCAATCTTCCCTTGAATTTCTTACGAGATTCCACCATTGAATCGTACACAGGACCAGAAGACGGTTTGCCATGAGAGATCCAGGCATTAAATTCTATACTGGCACTCCTATGAGCTTCGCGTACATGCTTATTCCACCCAGCTAGTGGCTTTCTCCTTGCTACATAGTTTTTTATGTTTGTGCAACTAGCACTCGTGCAAAGTATATTTGTAATTTCTTTATAAGTATAAATGATCAATAATAATATGATGTTGAGAATTATTACAATACTTGTTACCACAATTCTGTAACTCAGCGGGCAAATCAATATCTTTTAACAAAGAATTACACTTTTTTTCATAGGAATCGCATTGCTTAATACTTCTATTACCCCATTTAATACCATTACAAGTGGGTTCTGTTAATATTGTTTTCTGTTTATTTACACTAAGATTGCAGGTTAAAATCATAGGCATATGATCAGACCAGTAGGTACCATATTTAACATAAATATCTGTGACACACTGTAACGCCGCACTAGTGGTAATCACGTGATCTAACCACGTTTTGCTGCCTGTCACATTACACACAAACGTAAATGTCTCAGAATTTAGTTTCATAACGTCCACACATGTCCAGTCCTGATCTTTAGAAAACTCCGAAAGTTCAATATAAAACCGCTTACCGATATGTGCGTTGAAGTCCCCCAGTATAAAAACAGATTCCACACTGCATTCCTCAATAATTGCACTGATAACACCCAAACAGTCCGTAAACTCGGGTTTGTTTTGTGCACTATCCGTGGGCATATATACACATATAACCAGCACAGGCCGGTCGCTTGTCATTATACGTATAGCCGCTACACGAGGATTAGCACAGGGCACCACAGATACACAGGGAAACATAGATTTACGCCACAGTATCGCCACCCCTCCATACGGACGTCCCACGAGCACACCAGCCGACGTATCGACGGCCGAGGCACCCGTACTTCCAAAGTCGTAGTGAACCGTCTCAAGGAACGGCAGGTCTTCCGGCACCAACCATGTTTCCTGTAGCGCGACTATATCAGCCACGCTACAGAGATCTCTTATCTCGTTTATGGAGCGCTTAATGTTTTTACAATTATATGTTGCCATAGTTGTATTATGCATAATTAATTGTTGTTTGAGTGGTTGCTAATCTCTTGTCCTCCCTTGGGGCTAGGGGCTAGGGGCTTTCTATATGTCCTGAAGCTTCTGCATATAATACCAGCTGGCCATAGTTCATCATTCAGGAACACATCTAATTTACTGCTGGACACCAACATTTTGTAAGCATTATACTCCTTTTCGGCTTTCATTTTTATCCTCTGTAAGTCAACTTTTTCCTTAGTATTGGAATAAATAAACTCGGTGATATCGTTTATCGATGCATCTTTATGTACATTGGACAAAAACAAAGATACTTTTGAGTTGGCCGACTTAAACTTATCAGCAGGTAAGGACACGGCCTTCCCTCGGACGCCCTCCGACTGTTGAACCCTGTTCCTATGTCTTCTTTTCTGAACCTCTATCCATTTATCAGACGGACATTCCGGCTTAAAAACACCCTCTTTAGCTACTTCCGCCAATGTTTTATTTTTATTATCGATGTTTGGCTCGCGGACAACATCAGCTGTTACCGGAGGTATCGGCGCGCATGACTCATTTCGTTGCTCGATCGCGACCGGCGGCGATAACGGCCTGCTAATGTTTTTTGTTTCATTTAGGGGCGAGGATATGCAGATATCTAAGGGATTCGCACCCTGCAGGACGGACTGTTTTGATGTCATTCCTTTTTCAGGTGTTTTGCTGACTTGTGAATGTGTAGATATATTAATAATGCCAAAGGGGCCACTATCGCTGCCGCAATCATTTAAGCCAGCTCCCCTTTTTTTCGTGATATGCATAGGCTCAACTAATGAATCGTATCTCATCCTATATACTTCTTCTTTAAAATCATTTAGCTGATTAACTGGGACACTCAATTCTTGTAATTCCTTTACCGCTGCTTTTAGTCGTACGATGTCTTTTAATAAGGCTGTGACATCAACATGGTCAAAGCCTACTGGTGGGACTTTTTCCAAAAGTCGAGCCACAAATATCGGTGTTTTATCAGGTGCTGTGGTTTTGAGAACACATATCATATCTTCGACATCCTTTTGTTCTTTATTTTTCCGACGAGAAATGTTGCGGGTACTCGTACTCACTGACTCGAACATCTGCCGTATTAATTTGATTTTGCACAAAACACAGCAATTCGTTTATTACTATGTTGCACTGCGTACATTTCACTTTATCCGAGGACATTTTTATTCTGCACCGAACGCTAACGAGTTCGAGCGAAGACTGCTGTATATAGATAAACATCCAAGACCCAAGCCAATCTGAAAAAGATCATTTTCCATCTAGATCTGACCAGGTATCGAACCCGGGACCTCCAGTATGGCGGACTGGCGTTTTAACCAAAAATAACTAATAGATTGAAATCTATTTATTTTCTGACCAAACTTAAATTAAGTAGATACATATTATACAATAAATTAAACAATCTGAAATTAAATAAAAAAATAATCCAAAATGCCACTCGGATTGTATCCGAAATGTATAATATAATTATTTATTTAAATAGCATTAGGTGTAATGCTCGAAAAAATAATTAAAATTTATACTAACTAAACATTTTTTTGTTTTGCCAAGTGGCAGATTCGAACTCACGCCCCTCGTACCGTCACTTTAAATCGCCCGGACGAAATTTTCTCATTACATATTACCTACTCACGCATTTGAATAACTAACTTAAAATAATAATAATACTAACTAATTTCTAATAAAAAAAAATAAAAAAAATAGTTACACTCTATAAAAATAACTTTTTGTACTAAGTATTATTTTCTACAATTAAACTTAATACTTGCATTCTATAATATGTAACTTTTTATAGAGTGTAGTACTTAATCAAAAATTGGTAATTAATAAAAATCTGGTATGGTCTATAGGTATGGTGGTACAAATTATAAATGAAAACAAATGATTTCCTTTGTTCCAGTGCGTATATCAAAGATGACTTCGCGGTGCTGCCCTACTTGGAGGCCGGTTTCAACAGGGTAAGCTTGATGGACTTTCATTAAAACAACCAACAGCAGACCAACCAGCACAAGTAATAGTAGAAGAGATCACTTTTGGTGTAAACCCGGAGCGTTAAGCATTCATCATCCTCATCCAAGCGTATTCCCGGTTGCATCCCCAGCGGTAACGCTAATGGATTGCTGAATGGAGCCGCATCGCCTCTTCCTCGTCTAAGCGCGTTCCCAGTTGCATCCTCAGCTGTGATGCTTCGGAGCCCGGGGTGCGCTTTCCTGCTTTTTCTTCTCCAAATATAACATGCATGTCAATGGTCACCCAAAGATGCCAAAGACCTTGCAAAATGGAGAAGAAATAGCCGGGACAGTTTAAATGATTTGGCTACAGTTTTACGACCGGCCGCCTGCCTGACGTCAACCCACTTTGGGAATGTATTTGTGCGAAAAGTTTTACACCGGCCGCCGCCCGACGATAACTCTCCTTGGGAATGCAATTTTAGCACGAGATGTTTGTGCTAAATCCTTTAGTCGCCTCTTACGACATCCACAGGAAGATACGGAGTGGTCCTATTCTAACCCGGAACCACACGGATGATAGTGAAAAGGCATTTATCATCATCATCCGAGCGTATTCCCGGTCATTTTTGGTGTAAACCCGGGCGGCTCTAAGCAGACAGGACCTAGGCCGCAAGACCCAAAGGCTACTTTGCGTGATGGTGAGCGAGGTGGAAAAAGGAATCATTGAATAATGAATCAAAATTGTGATGGGTTGCTAGCCACATCGCCTATTTATATGATTCGTAATTTCGCCCATTTCCTCGATCGGCTGTACGATCTGCGCGGGAAGAGAAGCAGCTGGTACATTGTAAGTTTTTTCTTTTCTCCCAGACCAGCATAGAACCATTTGTAAAATGTGTATTTTCCAAAAATGCAGAGACGCTTCAAATGATATAAAATGTGATTCTTCATAAGAAATAAATACATACACTATCACGTCTTTATAGCTAACGGAGCAGACAGAGCAAAGAAAGGAATTCATAATATGAACGTAAAAACAATTCTTTAAGGTCAACAACCCGCGTTAGTCACCTCTGGTGTTACAGGCGCCCATAGACTATGGTAACCACTTACCATCAGGTGGGCCGTGTGCACGGCGGCACAGAGTGGTAAAGAACGGGGGAGAGGTGCGGGGATGGGGAACAGGGATGCATATTGCAAGAGACCGCAGGAGATTCCGTTCTGTATGTAATACTTTTACTGTCTTCTGTGCACACGGCCCACCTAAGGAGATTCCGTTCTGCATGTACTCGAAATAATCTACTGTCTTATGTGCTGTATGCCTGTTTGCCAACTTAGTTATATGAAAAAGACGCCAAACAGGCATGCTTCACCAATCAATCATTAAATACATACGGAAAAGTTCATAAAATACTCCAGAGTACTGAAGGCTCTTCAATCAATTTCAATGAAGAAGCCCTTAGTAAACCAACGAAATTAAAGATACCCGAAAGCCAAATAGAAACTTGCCTGTCATTCTTTCATTTCATTGGGTTTCTTTTTTTTTGATAAAGAAATCTGTAGATGTAGCACTAACACTGACACTTCTGTTTAGACAGACGCATTTGCCAGGTGCGAGATAGAGCAATAAAAACTTATTGAATTTATGACAGAGCACTATTATAAATTATAACAAAAGTTTTGGTTCCAATACATTTTATGGGTAGTTTTTATTCGAATACATAGCTGAGCGCAAGAATTAGTCACAACTATAAATCAGTTTCCGTTATCACCACCCAAATATTAAGAGTACGTACATACAACTTTACACCTCTCCTGGGCCAGTGGCTATTTTTAACCGACTTTAGAAAAGGATACTTTTTTGTATGTATGTTATGCGATATCTTCGCCAATCCACTAGATGAAAACAAGTCAAATCAGAGACTTTTTTGTAAACGTCAAAACAAAAATTATCAAGGAGATTTGTATGAAAAACACAACCATGACGTCATAATTTTTCAAGACAAATAGCGCTCTTAATATCAGTTTTTGTGCATTAATAAATCTTAAATCATGTTGAAGATGGATATGATCAATAACAAGTAACACTATTTTGTGACGATTTATTCTCTTGGCCCAAATAATTTATTTTTGACCCAGGCATCTACCCAATTGTGAACCCATTTTGATGATTCTTTTTTTATTTGAAAGCCTTTACTACCAAGTTGGATCCACATTAATTAGATGAAGGCCTAATGAGGAACTTTGGAGCTATGGAATAAACTCTTTAAAGAACATGAAGACGGTTTTTTGTTAAAAAAAATAATTATCACGCACAAAAAGGGTATATAACGCTATTTGCGGTCCGGCGGGGAAACGTTAATATTCTAAATAACCGACATCATACCCATTGTGCGTAAAGCAATTTCTTATAAGTATATTTATAGGGTTTTATAGCCATTCAAGATACAATACTCAAACTAAATAATGAAATAAGAAATGCGATATCCTGAGAAAATAAAAAATCATTGGGTATCTTGTTACTTCGACCCGTCTACGAGTAGTTTTTATTAGGATGTAACAACGGATGTCCGATATCCTTCGGTAAATAAAATTCCTTGGTAATATGTCTTATTTAACATTTTCCGGATCAGAAGCCGTATAGGTTGATGTTAGAAAATCTTATGCCCAAGGTTCCGGTGTCACTTCATTGAACTCGTAGTTCTATCCTTACCTGATACCTATATCGGATATCTACATACTTAAAGCCAGTGGGAGATTTATGTGTGAATGCCACCAGTAGGCTATTCATATTTGCCGCCCCTAAGTGTTGCTACACACTTATTCGGGCTCAGCCGGGAGGTAAAATAGAATATGTGTATTTAAATGAATGTTCGGGGCAAAAGCCGATATAATTGCTTTGGGTCGGCTTTGTTATTCGTCAAATACTGCCGAACCGACAATGCCGGCCCGAATAAGTGTGCAGCAATCCTGACCTGCATCATAATACCTATGTTAAAGCTGGGCCTGATGTGGATAATCTGTGTTTTGCTCTAGCTTCCACGCACACAAATTTACTCTAGCCGAAGCGATACAGCGAGCCATGCGCGGTGAAAAGATCGCGGTAGGTCAATGAGGCTGGTTTTGGTTTGAGGTTTTTTTCGTTTTACAAAGAACATTTAAGAGTTATTTCAAAAGTAAGACATATGATGTCTGCCTTATGTTTAATACAATTATAATCCAAAGTAACAAGAGCTAATTTGTTGTATTTCTTAAATACTTTCCGTTTAAGTATAATTCTGAGGTGACTTGTAGGCAAGTTCGCAATGTTTTTCTATCGAGAAAATTTTAAGCAATCGTATTTTCGAAACATATTATGTATATATATATAGCATATTATAGTCCTGAACTTTGCTGTGTTTTTAATCAAAGTGAGTATTTCGTTACTATTGATAATATTTAAGATCGCTCTAAGTACTATTAGGGTCATAAGGGCTCCTAAAAAGCACTACCTTTTTGTCTGCGGCGATGCACGACAGGGGGGGATGCAGTCGGCCTCAAATTTGCTGCCCTAGGCCACTAGACTCAATAAATCTATTTATTTATTTTATTAAATCTTTATTGACGACAGTGGTACAAAAGGTTATTGTTAATTAATGCATTCTCTACCAGTCAACTAATCTATTCTCAAACAAGTGTTCAGCTGATGGAACGATTTAAATTTTTCCATAGATCTTGTTGAAATATTGAGACAAGGGCGCGTAAATGTAAATAATATAGTACAAAGTATTAAAAGAGATGTTACTGTCAGGAATATTTTAATGAAGTAACAGGTCAAACATCAAAAGTTAAAAATAGAATATATCTATTATAAAAAGAAAAATAACTTATAAGGAGTCTGCACAACAGAGATTAAACATAAAGACAGTATCTACAACAGATCTGAGCATTGGCCGCATTTGAAAAGTTGTTTATATAGACGGATTAAGTTACTCCCTCAAATAAGTCTGGGATGTACATATACATACAACTTATTTTTTAATGAATATTAACATCATCCGAGCGTATGGTCCTTATATGGTATATATCCCGGTTGCATCGTCAGCAGTTACGCTTCAGAGCCCGGGGTCCGCTACCTTACCTAGGTGATTTGACGAGGATACTGGTTTTTTACACAGAGCGACTGCCGTCTGACCTCCGCAACCCAAAGTATAGACCAGAACCAATCCTAGGATAGGTACAAACGCTAGATGGCGTTCGGGACCAACGGCTTTACGTGCCTTCGGAAGCACGGAATCATCTTTCTTTTCGGATAATCAGGTGATTCAAGCCTGCAATATCCTAAACAGACTGGAAACAACTTTTCACAAAGTATGCTTCCCAGTGGGATTTGAACCCATGACCTCCGGATCACAAGGCAGACGCCTTGACCACTGGACCGCGGAGGCAGTCATTAGTTATTTTTTAATGAATATGACAGTCAATCAGTCACTGGTTAAATAATTAAATAAGTATATATATTATATTCATTGCCTCACTCGGGGTTTGATTATTTTATACTCTATATTGGCAGCTGGGTTACCTTTTATCGTATCAGCTTTCTGCCTATACAAAATAATTTGTTATTATCTTCACAACGTAATCCCTGTATGTGTAAGGTTTCCTTGGTTCTCATATCCTTTCAATGTTGTATTTCCTCTTACTAAAATAATCTTTCCTATAAACTTAATCTGACTTATTATAAAACAAGTGTTTAAATACATCATTTTTTTTTTAAATTAAATTCATATTTATTTAATACCTACTTTAAAAAAAAAATGTGACGTACGCATACTCAGGTACTCATACCAGATATAGGTTTATAAAAACTTAATTGGCGAGCCCCTGCTACCTGTGTTAATTATGCAAAAAAAATTTAATGAATAATTTTTTTTATTTTTTTTATTTTATTTATTTTTATACTCACTTTCGACGCCGCGCGCGTATGCTCAAAATGACGCGCGGACTCCTACTTTCAGCAAAAATGGTAAATAATGAAGATAGAATGAGTCGAAATTTAAAAAAGTCCCTCTTATTGGAAATTTCCTTCTTCGGAGATTTAAAAAAAATCTTTAGTAAAATTAAATTTACGTTCGAAATAAATCTTACAAGTTAATTTCAACAATCAATAAAATGGTTCCGAATTTTGTTAGTAGGTTCAATAATTATATAGAATTTGTTTATCGATTTAGCTTCAAATTTTTTTTAATGGCGGAATAATTCATTAAATGGAATTTATTCATAACATAACTAAAGATAACATTATTAAATTAAAATTAAACTGAGTATAACTAGGTACATACGTAGGTACTTATATAAAACTAAACTAGATATAAATTATAATTATAAAAAATACCTACTTAAAATTAAATATAATAATTTCAAAAATGTCATAAGACTTTTTTGTTACCCTTATGAAGATGCACGTTTTTTGTCCAAACTACTTTTGTATCCGATAAACTTGAATTGAAATGGTCAGGGGTGTGATGCAAAATGGTCACGAAGTCTACAGCTCACAGAGGCACTAGTTATTTATTATTAAAACAACTATTAAAAGAATAGGTATGATAAAAATGCATCTAACATTTCCAGTATCGTGGAGTAACATTTATAAAACTCTAATGTGCAAGTCTTGTAATATGTCAAGCGAGTCTGTCTGTATGCGCACCTGCATACCGGCAAGCCGCTAACGGTGACAGATACATTGTGCAAAATGTGAGAAAACTTTGCAAGAAATAATAATGCAGATTGTAAAAGCCGGATTTGGCGAGAAAATGAATCATATCAATAGATGCGGCTAGCAACCTTATTTATATAAATATTATGAATCCCTTTTTCCACCTTCATGCCTACCATTACGCTAAGAGTGGCCTTTATTACCTACCTATGTCTACCCCGTTAGTGTCATACTGAATTTCGACAGTTAATTATTTCGACACAGTCCCAATTTCGAAAGACAATAGTCCGACTACTCACTGCTTCGACAGAAGGATAAAATCGTGATCTAAGTGCAATAACTAACAGCCGTGTGGTTTCCGGCTTATAAAATAAAGATAAATATTGACAACTTTACCAAACTATATCAATATTATCAGGCCACTGCTGGAGTAAAGGCCTTTAGTTTACTTATATTTTTTTTGACAAATCTGAGCATTTTATTTGGCTTTGAAATGATCTCTTTCGAAGGTACGGGAGCGTAGACCTAGATTTCTTTATTACTATGGTTTTTTTAAATTATTATCATGGTTACTTTCCACACAACAACATGGGTTCCTACAGACAGAAAGAGGTCCAGAGGAAAACCTAGGATAAGATGGACGAACCAGTTGTCTGCTTTTGATAAAGAATGGAGGGAAACAGCCGGAGATGAGAAATAATTGAAAACAAAAAGGGGATGCTTTTGCTCAACTATGGAACCTAAATAGCTTAATAAATAGTTCCTCGTGTATCTAATCCCCCTAGTTAATTCTTAATATAGTTAGTAGATAAGTATTCATTACCTAGTGATAATTCTTGTTGGCCTATATAAGCATAATCTTTTTTTCTACCTCTACATTTTAGAGCCAGGCTCTTGTCGGTGTCATTGTATGAAAAGAGACGCATACAACGTCTATTTTTGGCAGAGATAATACAATTATTTGCCATTGCCTTCTCTCATCAAATGGGACTGACACTTACATTTTTTTTTTTACTGAAAACTGAAACTTACTTTTTTCTTATTTTTCAACTTATTTTTCACCAGGTAATGGTGGAGACATTAGGAGCGACGGCATGGTGTGCAGAAATGCTACAAGCGCGGGCAGCGGCCGCGTCTACACGCGCGCAAATAGCAGCGGTAGCTGCCCTGACTGCGGCGATTGACCGCTCGAGAGATTTGGTGGCCGTCACTGATGACCAGCAGAGGATTCTTGTGAGTATATCTTATTAAGATACTTTTGTCTTGTGAAGGTACGGGCTTCAGAACGCTGCAAGCGCAGGCAGCTGCAAATATCAGCTGCTGCTGCCCAAACTGCTGTGACTGGTCGCTCTAGAGGCCTGGTGGCGGTTACTTATGACTAGCAAAGGATCTTCATGAGTATATCTACTTAAAATACTGCAAATATCAGCTATTGCTGCCTTAAGAGTCCCCTTACCTTAGACAGAATTAGAGTTTCCCATACAAACGTAGTCTACGTTTTGTTTTGAAACGACATGTCAGATTTCGGTAAAAATTTGTAACTTTAAAGAAATTGTATATATCTAGGGTTATAATCATTTTTGGAATTTCTATATTCAATTACTTTAAAGTTACAAAATTTTACCGACATCCGACATGTCGTTTCAAAATAAAAAGTAGACTACGTTTGTATGGGAAAGTCTAGGGTAAGGAGATTCTTAACTGCCGTGACTGGTCGCTCTAGAGATCTGGTGGCGGTTACTGTAGACCAACAGAGTATGCCGCGCTTGCAGCATTAATGCAGACTTCAAGACAACTTCAATAGTGGTCTTGACGGCTGCATTCATGGGCAGTGGCGACGTCTACACGCGCACAACCATCAGCCAGCACTGTCAACAAAGTTACTTTTCTTACCAACCAAAGAAATATTAAAATCCAGCCACGTCTTTTAGAAACGTTTGATGGCATTAAACACAAAGATATAAATCTACTATTTTACTATAAGCGCACCACACAAGAGCTATGAATAATTGATTACACCCATGTTTCCTTTATAGCTGACGAACAAGTCCTGGTGTCGAGTGCTCGGTTGGCGCGGAGAAGAAGGTCCAAAGCCAATGATGGAGACAGCTGGGGGTGAAGCCCTTCGTTTAGCCACGACTGGCGTGCGGGACTGGGAGGCGCCGATCACGCTGCGCAGGAGGGCTGCCCCGGATCCCATTATGTTGCCGTGCAGGGGCACTACTGTTTCTCTAACTAGGTGAGCGAGAATCAAAAACACTAGTACGTGTTCATCCCTTAATTTTATAAGGAGTTTAGGAGTTGTTATAAGGGGTTGAAGATGGAAAGTCTTTTCCCCAGATAAACAATTTTGGTAAATGTGGAGCCAAAGGAACTTAGCATTAAGTTAGTGGTTTCCGGCCTGGAATAGGATCATTCCTTTCTTTGCCTCCTGTGGATGTCGGAAGAGGTGACTTAAGTAAGAAATAAGCACAGACATCTCGTGCAACAACTAAATGCCCGAGAAGGATTAAATAGTCAACCCAAGTGGCAATTCTGTGAGTGTCATGTCATTCTCATTGATTGATTTCTTAAATTCCAGGAGTACATCTCATATCGTGTTTGTCTGCGAGCACGCCAACGTGGTAGAGGGTGAAAGGGCTCGCGGGTCACTGCACTCCATCCGACGAGGGTCCTTAGATGTCCGCTCAGTGGCTTCCGATGGCCTTCGTCGAACCTCGCTAGCTAAGCTGCAAGGGTTACCTCTAGAAGCACCTATCACCAAGGTTTGTGATAACAAGCATATCATCATTTCAGCCGCGTACGTCCACTGCTGGATATAGGCCTTTTCGAAGGATTTCCAACAAGCATATACATGGGTTGAAAAACCCAGAGCCCACACTTAGCAAGTTGGTGGGCCTATAGATGGAAATTCGCAACAGATCCCAAATTCTGCTGTGGGAATATACAATCATTGCCCTTTGTTACTGACCCCTGACCAATCTCCATTGAGGTAGCATTCGGAAATACATGAAGTCTATAGCGACGTTAAATGGATTGGCGTTCTTCCATTCACCCTCTAACTTCATAATATATTTAAAAAAATTGCAAATTATAATAAATCTTCGCCTACATGCCAGGTCATAGCCCTGCTGTCAGCAGCCACGGACGGGGCTCCGCCATCAACCGTGGCGTGCATCGAGCGCGCCGTCGACATGCTCAGGACCTCAGAACTCTACTCCCCACAGATGAAGGACGAGCCCAAGCTCAGGGTGGAAGACCCCATAGCCACCGACCTCATTGGAGCATTACTGTCTGTAAGTATACTCGTACGATATTTATTTCTCTTTGAGATGGTTATTTCCTTAATTGCCTGTATGGGTAATTTATAATAAGTAAAGGTTGACGAATAAGATAGTGGACCTTACTATTTTGCGGAATAAAGCCTGCATGTTACAGCAAAATGGCATCACCCTGAGAGGGCCATATTATTAATACGTGTAATTGGTTACACATGGTATGGTAAATCTATGGATTAAAATATTCGGTGGCTGGCGCCGAATGATGGCTCATTTCAGGTCCACTCACTTAGTTGTTGACTTATCTTTTTATGTAGACTTATTACCTGATATTTTGTTTTATGGGTATTTTAACTAAAACTTTGGGCAAGTTTGTATTTGATACAAATGCAATTTTTGATTTTAATTTGTACATTTATCATATTTTTACCGTGGTAATATTTAGTTTGTTTTTTATATTTGTTTATAAAAGTTTGTATATTGGTAATACGTGTATTAAATATTTTATTCAATTTATTTTTGTTGGAAATTCATTTGTTGGAATATGTACTGGCATTTTGTATCATATTAATTTCATGTTAATAACGACATTTCAGGAGACAAAAGATATAATTTGTGGATTCATTTTAAAGCCGGTTGAGGTTCGTATTTTAATTTTTGCCTTAATTAATATTTTCGTGAGTGAATTTCCAACGATGTGTAAAGAGCATGTGATAATATTATTTACAGTATATAATTATGTACTAACATGGACTTTTTTGTTTACGATCCGGTCGGACAGCGGGAGCAGGCCAACATGAGCCTTTTTCATATGGTAGGAAGACATATAATCGATTGTCATTGTCTCTGCCTTCCATAGTTTTCTCCTTAGCTCGCCTCGTCAAGCCTATTAGAGAACTTACCTCATCAACAAACTCTAAAAGCTCCGTTGCTTTCAAAAATTTCCTTTGATTGTACCTAATTCTATATTTGTGTCTAATAGATACTGTTTTCTGTCTGTCTGTTATTTCAATTTTGTGTCATATATACTTAAAGTTACCTATATCCATTAAAATTATGTAACATTTTTCTTAATTTATGTGCTATCATGATAACATCATAATAACTCCCACTAGCAATAACATAACTTAAATATAAGTAAGTATTTACATACTCGTATTTGGTATGGTAACCCCCTTGTTACGAATCTTACGATTAATCTTATTACAGTTTAAATATGAGTCCTATTTTTTATGAATAGGTACTTATGATTTTGCATCTCTGTGATATCTTTTACGTCGTATACCTTTAACTGAATATTATTTTTATTAAAAAGTAACGCAAAATGTATACATACAATACGTATTTATGTATATGTTCCTAATAATAAATACTTATTTAATTATTGTTTAATTAAATAACAGCTAATAAATAAAACACTGTTTAGGTAAGTACCTATCTACTGCTTAGTATAAATATTTAAAATACTTGTAATGACCTTCATTAAAACGGCATACCTACATAATATTTTGATAGGGTGTTAAGGCATCCAAGATGCAGTACTAAAGTTCTCAAATTAAATATGAAATAAGAAATGGTGAAAAATACCACGTGTGCTGGACTATAACAGTTTTAACTCGCGATTTATGTCTGAATACGACTATGCTCTTACCAACTGAGCTATCACGTGTTCAAACTCGCATGCTGAATTTCTTTACCATTTCCTATACCTATTCCACGCATTAGGCTTGCGTCTGCAATCTGCTTACTTGTAATTTGAATTTGTTCACAAGCTTACCGTATCAAATATACTTTCAGCAAGGGCCCACCAACGTACTGTCATCTCGGAGGAGCAGCAACGACTCCACTGTTGTCCGATCGCAAACCAACCGGACCAACATCAAACATAAGGTAAGACCATTACTAATCAACTCTTTATCATCATCATCCATCGCTTTCAACCTCCTACTGTTGGAAATAAGCATCAATGAATGCCAATTGCCAGTTCTGAGACTCTCATCCATATTCGAGCTGCGATCTTTCTGATGTCGTTGACCCACCTTGCCAACGGTTACACTATGTTACGCGTACCATTATTATCTCATCACTCCGTAAGAATGTTGCCACTTGTTGATGCTTGTTGGAATTTGGCACGACACCTTATAAGGCATTAAGTGTGTCGTGCCAAATTACATTTGTGTTTCATTACTCGGTTCCCAACATCCTGGACTTACGTTTTTTGTCGGATCATTGTATCATTCCACTCTATTCCAAATAATAATTCATCATCATCATTAGGTCTTTTTAGTCTCCACTGCAGGAGCACGACCCCCTCTGTACTGCCAAAGTCATATATTAGCCAGAGCAGCCAGATGATTTGGCCTACACTCTCCACGTTGGCTAGATGGGTAGGAGAGGTCTCACTGATGTTTATAAGCTTTGTTCAGCTTGTGTTTCCTAAGTCGCCTTCTACGACATCCACGGGAAGACTTGGAGTGGTCCTATCCTATTCTACTCTGCCGGGAACCACTCGGCACGAATAATAATCCATGTTGCACGATAATTTTTAACTTATAACCCTTATTTCACAGTCATCAGGTCAAGTTCGTGAGCTCCTCGACACAGCCATGAGTTGGGACTTCGAGATCTTCCGGCTGGAAGAGTTGACCCGGAACAGGCCGCTGGCGCACTTAGGGCTGACGCTCATGGCTGGCAGGTTTGACGTGTGCGGCACCCTGGAGTGTGATGAACGCACGCTGCTGCACTGGCTCACTGCTGTGGAAACCAACTACCATTCTGCCAATACCTACCATAACTCTACACACGCTGCTGATGTACTTCAGGTATGTGATCCAGATAACGGGTACGTATAGGGCGCCGCCGCCGGCTGCCGGTCTGTGCCCAGTGCTCGCACCGAGCTCCTCAAAAAAGCCCCACTGACGCGCGCGCTGCGCAACGTCAACCAGATTGCCGAAAGAATATACCTGTTTGCCTGTTCTCTGAGCGAATTCATAAAACAGCTTTGTATATGTGTTACAATAATTAATTGCTTCTCTATCGTATTGGTTCACACTGTAATGGTAGATTTAAGCTATGTTAAAATTAACAAAGAAACTCTAGACTCGATCTTGATCATATCATATATGAAAAGAAAGCAGGCGCACCCGCACATCTGAAGCGGCACAGAAATATTATGCGCTAAGGTCAACCGCAACCAAGAGAAAAACCGTGGTTCAATTTTATTCAAATGATTATCAACACCTAAACCACCATCCTCTTTGCATAGGCTGTAGCATACTTCCTCGAGAAGGACCGCCTGAAGTCTCTCCTCGAGCCCCTCGAGGCGGCGGCGGCGCTGATCTCCGCAGCGGCCCACGACATCGACCATCCCGGGACCTCCTCCGCGTTCCTCTGCAACTCCCGACACCCGCTGGCGATCCTGTACAATGACGTCTGCGTGCTGGAGTCACACCACGCCGCGCTCACCTTCAAGATTACTCTAAGTAACTAAACTCATTACCACTTTAATTAAATTCGCGTGAACCTAGATTCATTCAAGCTAATACCGCCATCTAGTGAAATATTCTGTGCCTTGTTGTTTTTCGACCTAGAATAGGACCACTCTATCTCTTACCGTGGATATCGTACGTAACAGGTGACTAAAGGACTAAGCACAAACATCTTGTGCAACCTGCCATCCCAAAGTCGGGTTGGATGTCAGGCAACTAGTCGTAATACCACAGACTTCTTCTATCCGGCTTTGTCATGCACTTCGGGCCGTATTTGTCATCCTTGGTTGGCCATTGACATGCCAATGCCAAATATACTATCTATGTACTATTTTGGGCAGGAAAGCCGGAAACCAGATACTAGGCACCCGGTTCTCAGCACAGCTAATGCAACAGGGAATGAGCTTAGATGAGGTCAATATTTTTAAACATCGATTGATGATGAGTAGAATAGATCTAGTAAAGTACAAAAGATATTATCCGTTTTCTAGATGACGACCGCACGAACATATTCAAGAATCTCGACCGCGACACGTACAAGACGATGCGGCATAACGTGATCGACATGATCCTCGCCACGGAGATGACGAAGCACTACGAGCATCTTGCCAAGTTCGTCAACGTGTTCTACGCTAACGCCACGTCTGGCAGTAAGGAGGACGGCATGCAGACAGAGGTACGGCCACATCATCTCTTCCTGAAAATATCGTAAGAAGTGACTAAAGGGTAGCACAAACATCTCTTTGCACGACATGTTTTCCTAAGGCCGCGTTAAGCGTTTTTGCGGCGACAGCCGTGGCGGCGGCTGCCGCAACTACAAACTACGGAAATTTTGCACAGCCCACGTCGCGCGCCGCGTCACCTGCTGGGCCGCGTATCCGTAGACGCGGCTTCATCGCTCCTCTACACGATGGGCCACCATAGATAAATCGTTTTGTTGTTTCTGGATTTTTCTTCTCCACTTATCCGTGAAGAAAACAAATCCGGAAATCAGACACGAGGTTTGAAAGCAGCACATCCATGAGTGCAACCGGTAAAGCAGTCTAAGAGGGGAACTAATTCTATGTGAGTTCATGCCTGACCACTATCAACGAAGGAGTTTAGTTTAATGTTTATTGTCTTCCAGGAACCGTTGGCACTGGACACGACAGCTCTATCGCAGCCAGAGAACATGGTATTGGTGAAGAGGATGATGATCAAGTGTGCGGACGTCTCGAATGCTTCCAGGCCGCAAAAGTTCGCCTTTGAGTGGGCAAGGAGGTGGGTGACGACCAAATAAATATTCAAACACAATTTATCTAATGAAATGCATAATATTCATGCTCTTTCTGTCTAATCTCATTATCAAGACAGAAAAGTATTTTCTATTTTCGCCTGACTGTTTGATGTCGTTGTACCTACGACACTAAAATAAGAAGTATATGAAAAGCCGTTATGACTTTTCTTGGCTTTTTTTTCTCTTCTAGTCCTATCCTTTCTTCGCGACGTTTTAAACGTGTATTGTTTGCATTTTTGTTAATAAGTTTCAGCAGTTCCTTGTTAGTTTTTCTCTCTTTCCAACTTATCCTTTCTGTTTTCCTCCAGCACCATATTTCTAAAGCTTTCAAACTTTCACAGTCCATATTCGTTATCCACAACAGTAAAGGTCACCTTCCTTATTATCCATGGCAATTTTAAAGTACCTAAGTACGATGGTTTAATAATTTATGAGTGTATAAGGTAGATATAATGCAACTAATATGTTGGGAATTCCTGTAAAGTAGTACAACTACTTAGTGGAAAGAAATAAACAAAAAATATAATTTTTGCAGGATCGCAGAGGAATACTTCCTGCAGACGGACGAGGAGAAAGCCAAAGACTTGCCGGTTGTGATGCCGATGTTCGACCGCGCGACCTGCTCCATTCCACGCTCGCAGCTCGGCTTCATCGACTACATCATCATCAACATGATGGAGGCCTGGGCTGGTTAGTGTCGAAATTTCGATGCCAATAATTACACTCAGCAGTTACCACCATTAGCTAGCCTCAGAATCTTCTATCGGATTGCGTCTGCAAAAAAAAAGATTACTTTGGCTCTTTTCTTTTTACAAGGTTTTTAGTTACGTCATAATTACTTGTTTCGAATGTGTTATGGGATAAACATTTAGTGACAGGGTAATAATATGGTATTTTAAAAGATATCTAGGTTAGTTCCAATCATCATTTCATCCATATTAACGACGCTCGTTTCTAACCAAGTCTAATCTAGGCACCCTTCTGTCCGTCATAATATTCTCATTTCTCAAGTAACATGACTGTTGTCAGTAAATGACAGTCATTGACCTACGTGAGATGCCTTAGGCGACTTGACATATCTGACACAGTGTTAGTAGTAACCAAAGAACTTTATTTATTAACATAAGTAAAAGTACTTATGCGGTTTATGTTCTTCAGCCTTTCTCTTTGCCAATGTGTGGAATTTTATTATTACCCTCAGAATAGATGAATGATGTTATTACCTAATTGAATGTTATTATGATTGCAGCCTTCGTCGATATGCCAGAGCTAGTGACCCACGCGCGCAATAACTACGCGCGCTGGCGCGAGTTGGACGAGGCCGGCATCACTACCATCGCGGAGGTGATGCGCGCGCAGCGACAGCAGCTCGCTATCCAGCCCGCCTCCACCGCGCAGCCCACCGCTGAGGAGTAAACGCTATCGCATACAGGGTGATTTTAAACCTCCTAGCTATATCACAGAATAGAAACTAGTACTCACGTACAGAAGTCTCACTCAGCAAAGAAACTCAAAAAATATCTACTCAATGTGGTTAGCGATATGGTTTAATCACCACGTCAACCACGTCAGAAGAGGCCAATTTCATCCTTATTACTCTGGACAAACGATTCGTGTAACTGAAATTACCACTTCGAGGGGCCGCCGCGCGCTTAGTAATAATGTAGGTATATTTTCGATACCTAAACGGGGAGTGACACATGCCGGGCTATATTCAAGGAAAGTACTTTTTAAGCGTAATAAAAAATACATATTCTGTCTACGTACCTTGTTTCGTAATGAAAACCAAAGATATCTGCCGACAAATGCATACCAAAAATCTTCTTTTTTAATGTCACCGCTACCGGGCTCATGGCGAGCGGCGGCCGGTGAGCGGGAAGGGCAACGGTCGCGTGTATAGTAAAGTCAGTAGGTTAGCCCTTTATTAGAAATTTGGAAGAAAAAAAATGGCAAAAAATAAGCCTTTTTTTCGTACGGTTTTTTGTTCTTTTAGTAATTTTGATCTAAATATAGCTAAGGGGTAGAAAATCAACCTGAATACAGCGTAACCAGTGTAATGAAAGCACCTCACGCACTAGACGAAACGGGTGGTGCAGCGAACTATTACTATGGATGCATAATCAAGCAAAAATGACCCCATCAAAAGCACATTTAAGTAGACGGTACTTTAAAACTACATCTCGACAGTTAGCGCTGCGTCATACGACAGTCAGTTTATATAAATTTCTTGGGGCCATTTTGCATGATGATAATGTTAAGTTACTCTTCCATAGTAATATACTTCTCTAGGGTGATGTGATGACTTATTTTCTAGTCTGCCGTAACTACGCGGCTCCCTTTATTCTTGCACGGGTGTTAGATGACACGGCTGTACCTATACGTAATGCCGGTTGTACACACTCGCTGAGACACCCCGAGACAGGGTGAGAGCGAGTGTGTACGTACATGGTGCTCTTGTCTCGTCTCACCCTTTTTCGCCTCGTCTCGGTCGCTTGTCGGTTTTTGCGCCCGAGTCAAAGGGCTCAAGTCTCGTTGGCTCTCGCGAGTGTGTACACATGTATGGTCTCGTCGGGAACCTTCTCGGCCGAGACTCTCGGCGAGGGGCCCTCGGCGAATGTGTACAGCCGGCATAACAGAAAACGAGCTGCAGCTTTCTCGGCCATGATCGATCGTGGTCGATGTCGCAACCTATTAGTCGCAGACGCTACGGTCAGTTGCAAGCTCTAGTCGTGCCGACCCGTGCAGCCAGATTTAACCTGATCGTCGTGGTCGTGTAGTGCGTGATATGTCTAAGGATGTATCAAGCCAAAAGGTGGTGAAAGTACGTCGTAGTAAAGTCATTTTACCCCCAATTGTCTCTTGCAAAAGAAGCCCTGGTTATCTAATAACCAGGGGTTTTGACGGTGAACAAAATATACGTACTGAAACTATTTTATGGGCAGATTCATTCCATGATACTTGACTCAAATTTCCCCATGGAACATAGGTACCTATATTGAAAATGAATAAAGATTTCACGTTCAATGAGTGACTTTATACGCCCATGATGGATGAAATAAATGCCACATCGTGGCAAGGCAAAAATTTTAAGTTATATAACCCACCTTGGGCGCTGATATAAAAAGCCTTAGATCACATATTTAGCACCCTTACCTTCAACTCGGGTGGCTTATTCCTATGATCTGAGACTTTCTATCTGTCACCATCATCGGTATAATAATATAATATATACCTACCCGTTATTTGATCAACCATGTAAGTTGACCAATCTTTAATCGAAGTTTTTATGTAATGAAAAAAAATTCTATCATTTAATTCAGGTAGGTACCTATGTTTCATTGAAGTTTCAGTGTAATATACTTGTTATAATTCAATAAAATATGTATCTTTTGTTTAAAAATACAGGGTGGAATTTACAATTGCTATATGTTTATAATAAATATTGGAATTTGGAAATGAGAACAAAAAATCGCTCTTTGCGCAACAGATCAATCAATGTTAGATTGTTTGACATTTGACTGGATCACTTTAAATTCTACCCTGTATTATTATGTACATACATACATAACACTGGATCTGCCAAGGGACTAGCAAAGAGGACGAATCGAAAACGTTACGGGTGTGTATTAATGTGATTTTGAATACTGACGAGCGAGAATCTAGTGCCTGTCTCAAAGTGTCAAAGAACAGTTATTGGATAACTAAGGAACTGGATATGGTAGGTAGAACAGCGGGATCAAGGGAGCCAAGACTTGAACCTTGGACGTCAACGTTAAAAGTCTGATACGGATCACTGGCACGAACAATGCCTAACGGATGTGTCCGATAATACGCTTATTTTATACTTATTATATCCGTGTTAGTGTAGATTTCATCAGAATCATAACTGATATCTACTTTTTTACGTACTAGTATTTTATAATATAAAATATTTAATATACATGTATCAAGTTAGAATTTTCATTGTAGACGGCAGACATTGTCATCTGTCTTGTGATGAAAACGTATTATATTGTGTCGTGTAACACGGGTAGGTTACTTAGTTTATTCTCTATATTAATATGTACAATGAAATCCGTGATAGAAGTGCCATAACACTTATTGGCAAAGGATTATCCATTCAGTAGTCAGGTAATGAAATTAACAGCATCTCTCATGCAACTCATGACAACATTGTTTCACCGCACCCTTATTAGTTCAATATTCAGATATATTTCATTATACCTACAGCATGGTAAATCTCTGCCAAAACTATCTACTATTTCTTATATTATTATATTATCTAAAATTAAACGATTGGTCCATTATATACACTTGAGCTTTCAAAGATTCCTATTTTTATACTAAACTTTTTGTAGTGTACCGACTCTTTCGGCCGCATATCAAAATTCCATTCTCTATAACAGTTTTTTTTCATTCCTGGTGGATAACGTTTTTAAAATATTTTATACTTAACGATTTAATGAATGTTGACGTTATTTATTATGAATAAAAATTGTAAGTGTAGAGCTACATCTGGCCGCTCGGAACGGCACTTTCCTATGCTGCTATCCTTTCCTGTTGCTCAGAACCTACATGACGGCTCTAGCAAATGCTAGAGCGAGAGAGCGGGTATGCCGCGGAATCGGCGATGCGGCCGCATTCCCGCTCTGTTGCTCGCTCTAGCAAATGACGGTTCTGAGCGACAGAAAGGGATATCAGCATAGGAAAGTGCCGTTCCGTGCGGCACGATGTAGCCCAATAATAGGTCACCTGAATATTTCTTAAATAATTTATTATATTCGAATAAGATGTAACGTATTTCTAATAATAGGCAATTACTAAAATATATATTCGTCTTTATGACGCTGGTAAGTTAAGTGAATTTTATTGTGTTATTAATTATATGAGAGTAAGATTACGCTTCCTTATGCTCAATGTCGATACAAACGGTCTAAAATTATGTAAGTATTCTTCAATATTCGTAAACTTACCTATAAATTACTAAATGTTTGCTGCCGCAATATTATATTGAATATAAATGATGGTGTTCAATCTCATTTCATAATGATTCAATTTATAAACCTACCAAAACGTACTTTTTACTACTAACAATGATTCTAATTTAGTTAGATAAAAAAGTTAAGAACCTAATTTGATAGTTAGCTCAATTCATTAGATTTGTCTATGGATGTTGGTTGAAAAATTAAGAGAAAAATTATGCGTGAATGTTTCGATGGACCAACATCGGGTCAACTAACTGAATGTTTATGTTGAGTTACAAGTTATTCGTAAGTTCGTAATGTTTGAGAGTTATCTTTAAGGTTAAGGGGGCGGGTCCCCGTATTTAACTGTGGACTATGGATATGATTGTTGTGAATTTTATATACGGAGATATGCATTAAATATAACAATCATTACTTAATGTTATCTATTTATTATAATATAATAAACTTCTGAAAAACTGTTCATCGCTCTTGATGCATGCAATCCAGGTTTTCATCAAGAGCGTTACGGGTAAAGTATGTGTTAAATTTGACCCACTATGTAAAAGTCATATTTGAAGACTATGTGACGACTAATAAAGTAAACATGTAATGTAAAGCACAATGCTTGAGTTTTAATTCCATTAAACAATGTGATTTGATTTCAAATTAACCATTCTAATGAGGAAAAATAATAAAATCATTAAATTGTTTACTATAAACTATTCTTACGCACATTTCTTTGTGATGGAATTATTACTTAGGCAATGTTCATAATATATAACACTTGGTAAGTGCGTGTTTGAGAAATACGAGTGAAGTTGTTAAGTGTTGTAAATAAAGAAATTATAAAAGTTCACGATGTGTCTTAATCACAAACCCAGATTTTTTTATACAGGCTGACTTTTTATTCACCAGCCAAATTTATGGAGCAAGTTCAGTCCATGCTACTGAACTTATTTCCATTAAAACAATTAAAAAACTAAAATAAAAATTCGCCTTCCCATACAGATCAGCGCTCAGCCAATCGGATTTTGTATGGGAGGACGAAAAATTTTTATCGATTTTTAATAACTCTTTTATAGAAAGTAGTTCAATAACATGGACTGGACTTGCTCAAAAAATTTTGCTGGTGTTTAAAAAGTCTCCCTGTATAGCTTTAATTAATTGTCATCGGATATTTTTCTTATTGCCCTACACCGTGTGTGTTTCTGAAAACATTATGAAGTTTCATAATAGGAAGTTTATGAAACTGTCACATAAAATACCACTGTGTGTGCAAATAACATCACACGAGTATTTTTATAATATGTGCAGTTTCATACACTGTCATTTAGAGATAATATATCAAACAGTAATAGGTACCTATATCATATATAAAAAATGAAAGCTTTTCCATCATAAAACTTTTATTATAAACAATAATTAAAAAACATTTTTCACATTACATAACGTACAATTCCAACATTGCGTTAGTATAAATGCAATAATTTATATACCCCCGTATTTAACCGTGACATTTCTATATTTTATATTCATTTGAGACCTGTACAATATTGTATTTAGACTATTACATTAATTATAATATTACATTAGAAGTATTAGTCAGTAGAATTGGAATGGAAATAACATTGACTCAAAAATAAATATAAACATTAACATAACAAATATTATGTTAATTAACACTTGAGCATACATACCCTATTTTCAACTTATACGACAGACCAGATTTTACTCGCAACTTTCGCGCGTATTCCTCGCGTACCTGAAAATGTATTTAGCGATCTGGAGTGCTATTTTTCATTGAGGTAGTCAGTGAAATACAAAACGTGTAGTTTTCCAAGTCATCGCTCGCATAAAATACCATTGAATCGTATTTTTAAAACCACCGTCAGCGATAAGTTAGACAATTTTTTTTACGCAGAAGACTTAAGAAAATTATCAATGGTTTTCTTAAGGTCTCAACATAATTTTTAAAAAAAGCAACGTGACTCGGAACGGCTTCTTCATAAAAGCTTTCTTTGACAAAAAATACGAGTGGTCAAGCAAGACCACTCCTGCAAATCCTTCGCATACGACCGATTAAAAAATGCGCCTTTGTGGAAACTCTCGCGCAAACCATTCGTAATGTGACCTTTAATTTACATTTCTTACAAATTAATTCCTTTTTTTTCACCGTGTGTTTATTAATTAAAATGAAGTTTTTGCTCAAGTGTTTTGAATTGTGGCATTAATTCAAATAATAATTGAAATGGCGACAAGGCACCATTCGGTTTACTACATTGAACTGCACAGTATAAAATAATTCTATAGTACATTATACACCTAGCAGGCTACAAGATCGCAGGAATTGGACGCCCAAATCGAAGGCAAGGGAGATAAATATGCTATCTGAAGATCCCTATACAATTTTACGTCTTCCCAGACAAAGAAGTGGCATTTTTCACGCATGTAGCGGACATAATATGCCACTTGCAGCCCCGGGAGACGTATAACATGTTTAATATATACTATAAACGAGTAATTCACGTCAAAAGTCAGCTACTAGCCAACTTGTAAGATCAGTGTGGCTCGGGGCGTCTTCGTGTGGGCGTCGCGTATCACATTCGCCCTGAGGAAGACCTCCGGATGAGGTCGAAACATGACGCCCAGTTATAGCTGAATTTTGACGTGAGTTACCCGTTTATAGCATATAGTAATGTATATGTCTCACGGTAGTTATAACATCTTTAAAATTTTTGGAGCAAGTTCAGTCCATGATACTGAACTAAACTTACCAAAAAAAAATTTAAAGAAAAACCTTCCATTGAAAATCTGTTCTGCTGAGTGCTGATTTGTATGGGACGGCGAATTTTATTTTTCTTTTTCGAGATTTATTTTTTGAAAAGTACCTAGTTGGGTATCATGAACTGAACTTGCGCCATAAATTTGGCTGGTGGATAAAAAGTGAAGCTGTATAGTTGTGATAAAATTAAAGCACATTATTCGTTCGTTTACACGACTGACTGTTGGCGTATTATATATTTTTGTATTATTATCGTATCGATGGATCCAGGGTTTTGATTTGAGGGGAGTCTTGAACCCAATGAGGGTGGATTTTATAAGATAAGTAAACACAAAAAATCACAATTTTTAATTTTTTTACTAAACTACATGAGTTGGGAATGGCACTTTCTTCCAAATGATATATACATAAGATAGAGCCCTTAAGACCCCATCCCTCCTGATTTCGCTCCTGTATAGTATTATAAAATAATATCTATTAATTTTGACATAAAGCTCATACTCTCCCTGCGGAGTATTTGTCCAGTTAAACATTCAAACAGACTATTGCAACTCGTTTCAAAAATGAATTCAGACTGCCTTCAGACAGTCTATGTAAACGGACTGAATAAAGTGCTTTTAGGTACCAAAAGTATATAATAATAGTAGTAGTTCTATATTCATTAACACATGAATCTAAGTGATTATACAATGCTAACATCGAAATTCGCAAACCTATCTAACTGAACACATCAGCCTATCACCCTTCACTTCCATTGTACGTCAACTGAACGACTTCCGTTAGATCTTTGAAGGCTGTAATGATATATGAACAAAAAAGAAATTCCACTTTTCAACTGACAAACATTTTTCTCCTTTTATACCTATAGGTACATTACATTTCAAAACTCATTCTCATGTTGCTAAATGTTACTCCACAAAGAATAACATCAGTGTGGATGCACCTTTAGGCGTCAAACTAGAAAAATGTTTTTAACTGAATTCGTGATAAACTTGCTAGTTGAAAAAAAGGTTTCAGAAAAGAGAATTACATCTAGTTTGTTTCACTTTTCCATCTTGATCTAACCGAGAATCGTACTTGAGATCCAAGTTCCAAAACAGGTATAGAAGGCGTCCGGCCTGACCGGCTTTTGTTAGGCTTTTTTGGCAAAGCGGATGACCTTTTTTTGAGGCCTTGCCAGAACTAACTCGTCCACATAGAACTTTGATCTTGCTCCGTCACTATATACCGTCCGGCTTTTAGTGCTCCTTCAGCGCAGAGTAAGGCTTTTTTATTTATAAAGTTCTATGAGTCATAGAACGTCTAATATATGCATGTATAAATTAAAAAAAAATAGAAAAAGCTTTTCAACAATTTTTCTGTGGTAGTCTTAAGTTGACGCACAATTTAGTTACTCCCAAAAGCCTACTCGTAACCTACGTGAGGACTCAATAAGTACTATTTTACAAACCACGCCTTTTAACTCAATAACAATCTCTTTATCAGTATAATGGCCCCTTTCCTTTGTATCACTCTGACTAATATAAATACATTTTAATTTTCAAGGACAGGTACCGAATTTTGTTAAAATCATTCTAATATGACTTGATTAATGGACAATTTTTAGATACATAAAGACCTTCAATCAATAATACAACTAGATAGCGCATTACCTACAAATTCTGTCCGCTTGAATATCAAAAAACATTCACTGTGAAGTCAATCTTATTACACTACGTATAGTGTTTTTTCTTGACTGGACTAAACAAAATAAGAGCTCACCGCCTGGAGTGCGCTCTAATTTAGCGAGCCGCATTTTTTGGACCGACCCGTTATCTAGTTGTATTGTTGATCGAAGATACTTATAGATTTAAGGTCTATTTAGTTTCTATATTACTTTTATTTTTAAAGAATAAACATGGTCTGTCAACCTATATTTCCAATATTCTATGACGGCAACTGAGAAAAATCCAACAAATTAAACAAATTCGTTTTTAAAATAGGTACAATATCCATAATGCTGTAGATGGAAAATTTCCCATCTCCATAACAAACTAACCTAAAAGAATAAGTAAGACTTGAAAAACATTTTATACTCAAATATAATCCTAAACACGTGCATATATTACACAAAATATATGTTATATGCCTCAAACGCTATACTCAACAACATTTATGAATACATAATCCAGTTTATTTAAGAAGTTGACATTTATACAGAGTGTAACAAAATATACTGGAACCATTTTAAGGCTGAATTCAGTCAATGTCACTGAACAACTTTCTCCAATGAACATATATCGAAATATGAGAAATATTTATTTGCCTCCCATACAAGTTGACTGATCAACTGATCCGAGTTTCTGTGGATACCATTTTCTTTTTTATATTTCGATGTGTTCCTTGGTGAAAGTTCTTCAATATCATGGATTAAATATACCCTCAAAATAGTTTCTGTATATTTTATTACATGTTATTATATAATATGTATATTAGTTACAATTAGGTACAATTTTTTAGAAGTTTACATCAGGATGCTCATTTTCTATTTATATAAAAACAGTACATAATGTAAAAAGCTATTGGTTTTCGTATGTTTTCCTTGACTTTCCAGTGCGCAAATATTAAAAGCAATTTCAGTCCCGCATACTACTAACATTGAAGTTTTTATTAATCAGTATTTTTATCGCAGTTCAAATGTTTCTCAGAGAATGCACTCAGTATCATGGACTGAATTTGCATTACCAATTAAGCCACTGGATAAAACATATCCTGTATAGATTCGTCATTTTACATCGCCCTACGACCACAACTTTAGGGCTGGACTGTCAAAATTCGACGCTGATTATATACATTGCCTGTTTTGTTACATTTCAATTCTCATCGATTATTATAAAACAGGCAATGTATATAAAACAATATTTGGAGTTTAAACGATGGTGATCCTTTGGTTACTTTGTTTGTTTGAAGTCACATTTCTCCGCCAGACGTTGCCACAGTAATGAAGGCATTTATCTCACAATATAATATGCAGCTTAGAGAAATTTTTAATACACTGATTGAACGCCACAGTTCAAGCGCTAAATGTAACATTTATTATAAAAAACCAGTGACACATTATAAACATGACACAAAAAAGCTACCTACCATTCATCTTGTTACGGTAGAATAGATGTACTCATACTAATGCATTGCTTTTAATCATTTAGATTAATATTAGTTTTTCATTTCTTTACTCCTAACAAGTTTCAACCAAAGGGAGATCTGGTGTAGGTCCTTTGATTGCTTTAAAGGAGCTTTTGGCGACAAAGCTATACGAGCCCACTGGTTTTCATAGCCGATTGAGTGACGGACGACGCTTAAAGACGTAGTTTGACTGTCCACTTATTGTTCATTAGCATTTATTTCAAACCACACCAATTTAATATTAAAACGTCCACTAAAACCAATTTGCAAAAGATAATTTAAAGCAAACCCCAACTGAACCCATTGACTTCCCGCCAAAAACTCGAGTGTCACGCTTTGAAATATGTAACGTCAATTCATCATTATGACTTTGATTCCTTTTTCCATTTCGCCCACCATCACGCTAAAAGTGGCCTTTTGTCTTGCGGCTCTGGGCTCTGTTTGCTTTGAACCGCAAGACCCAAAACGCTCCGTCTGCTCCATTAGGCTTGAAACTAAGTTAAGCGGACGCCCACGACGGATTTTGTCCGTCTCTGTCACAAACCCTACGTGCAATAGAGATAGCTGAACACGACTAGCTGAATGCGACGCGGGACACGTGTCTCTGCCGCACGTAGTTTCTGACAGAGACGGACTTCACCCGTCCGTGGCGTCCGCTTGAAGTAGTTTCAAGCTTTAGGAATAAAGACTAAGATAATGTATGTAAATGTTCATAGCGCCGATTTATTTATAGTAGTTTATACCTTGTTTTCTTGTATCATGATTACAAAACACACTGACGCGTAGTACTAGTCGCCAGAGGGCGCCACAGGTTTAGCGCTAGATGGCTAGCGGCTTGTCCCGGCATTGCTCCACCACGTAGCTGGTGAATCGTTTGAGGAACTTGGGGTATTCGCGTTTGTACACCGCCCGGAGCACGCCCGCCGGCGCCCAGCCTCCGGGATTTACTGAAATAAAGAATGAGAGACATTTTCGTTATTACGAAAACTAACTAAGTTTGTTTGTGGACAATATATTATACAAATTAACAAATAACACTAAGAATAAATGTTTTTGGACAATATTTTATACAAATTAACAAATAACACACAAAAATATTAGGAGCGCGGTGGTCACGTCTCAGTATGACGTCATATACGTATATAGCAGTACGTGTATCCTTTTTCTGCACGTTACTCGACAGTTGGTTTTATTTCATAATTAAAATAAATTTAGAACATAATGAGTAAATATGAAACTGGAAATAATTGATGTAAGTTATAAAGGTAAATCATAATTCAACACGTACTACGAGTAAATGCATAACTTCAAATTTTAATATATGAATCGAATGTCCAAAAATGTTTAATATACCAAATTTAAAGGTACCAATAACTAATTTAAAAAATAGTCGATCCAAATTACCTTATGAGTGCGACCTCCTCTTCTCTAACCAAATTGCTGTGCCCGACAGGGTCCATAAAATGATTCTTAAATTGTATTGTTGTTATCTTATGTACTTTATGGTTTGCAATAAAATATTGAGTATTGAGTATTGAGTATTGAGTATTGAGTTGGGAATCCACCAAATATTAAAAGCTTAAAACTTATTTATATATCAAACTTTATTATTCCAAAGTAAAAATATACTTTTAATAAATGGAGTTAATGCTAAGAAAATTTTCTCCCAGTCAACCATAGGGATAAGAGAGAAGAGCTTACTTATTTTTGAGCGTATTAAAAAAATGATTTTGTTTTCGGGTTATATTACTTTTTATATGAATAATAGAAAAAAAAATACCGTATTCATTGAGGTGACGTTATAATAGCGCAATATTTGACGTTATTGAAACCAGAACAGTTAAAACGATTGGACTGTAAGTGGCATTTATCCACGATACTGAAATACTTTCAATAAAAAAGTGATGAAAAGATGTAAGCTTTACACGTATGTAATATTTAAAAAAAAAATGAGTGTACCTGTACTGCAATAAGCGATGCTGGTGGTGATGTTCTCCCTGGTTGGGGCGGCGCCGGCCGGGAAGGAGCTGCGGCACGCCAGGCACACCGTCACGAACAGGCGGATACACGCGCCCGTGTTTGACTGCGGAGAAATATCAAAAACTTACTAGAATACGGATGTCGACTAACTGTTTTGTCTTTATCTCTCTTTTCAATAGTTGTTTGTTGTTAGTTGTTGTTGTCATTGCAAGAACAAGACAAAACATATTGTAACTAAAACAGCCCTCCCGTGGCGGGTGACCAAATTCCGGAGTTGTAAAAATATTTTAGGCTAATCAGGTAGATTGTTAAAAAATATTGTATGTATTTTTTCTTTTCTCGTCGTTACTACAATTGAATAAAAAATACTCTTGTAGTTTGTCTATTTTGTCACAGGCATGAAGGATGTGAGTCAGTCCCAGTAGCCCTACCAACCCCATTCTATGTCCCCAGGGACCTTATTAACAATTTTTATTTAGAAGTTATGTAGGTTTTTTTTTTCGTGTATGTAAGTGGCCAACACTGGTGTCAGATTTTTCAAGCAACCTAAGACATATGACAACATAAGACATATGTAGCTTGACGACTGCCATACAATGACAGCCGGGACCAACGGCTTTTACGTGCCTTCCGAAGCACGGAGGAGCTCGAGAAATTTTTGTACCACTTGTGGTCACCCATCCATGTACGGACCACGCCCGTGGTTGCTTAACTTGTGAAAACGCTAGCAATGCGTACTCCCACCGGGCCACCGAGCTCCTCAATTCTCAGTTATGTAGGTATGGTTGTTGGTTAAAAAAACCGGACAAGTGCGAATTAAACTCGCGTGGACAAGGTTCCGTACTAGCAATTCACTTCTACTTCCTAGCAATTCACTTCTGCTTCAATATAATACTCACGGGATAATCCGCATTGGTGGTGGAATGGTTGGTGACTGCATATGTATTATCGCTGTCGGCTCGCACATGCGACCAGAACAGCGCGTCGCGCTGCGAAGCCGGCCAGATCCGCTTGAACGTCTGGTGGAACACTAGCGCGTCCGACGATATCTCTTCCACTATCGTCATGTTCTCAAGTGTAGCTGTAATTAAAAACATTCTTAATTAGTATCAGGCACCAACTATTTCCTTCTATTAAACTATAGTTTTTCTAGCTTAAAAATTAACTCGCTTTTTCGCGCGTTTGTGTTATTTATGTACCTCCGTGGTGTAATGGTCAACACGCTAGTCCGCCAATTCGGAGGTCCTGGGTTCGATCTCCAGCCAAGGCAAGATGGAATATGGCCTTTTTTTAAATTGTCCTGGGTCTTGGGTGTTTATCTATATATGTATTTACTATAAAACATAGTATCGTTGAGTTAATATCCCATAATTCAAGGTTAAACTTACTTTGGGACTAGCTCAATCAGTGTGATTTGTCTTTACCTATTTATTTATTACTAGTTGGTCAACAGATCTGGCGGCTCGGCGTTTTGACAATTTGACTTTTTTCGGGGGTTAAAAATAAAACTACACAAAACATTATATACAGTTAACACAGAAGAAAAAGACAACAGAGATTTCGATAAAAAAAAGATTATATGTATTTATTGACTAATAGAATTCTTATTTTTAGTTTTAGGGTGATATTTATTTTAGAGATTTTTGTTCTTCTAACAATCTCAGCCTTTCTATGCCAGTTCACCGGAGTGAGTAGAGATAAAGAATGCGTAAAGAACACATTCTTTTATTGTCCAATCTATAAAGCTCTGGAACACCTTACCAGTTGATTTATGATTATGATTTGAGTTCGGAAGGCTAAAACCAGCTTTTCATTTAAACGGGGAAGGCACATATTTTTCAAAAACTGTTAGATACTTAGTGTATGTAGTCTATGTAGGTATTGTTATCTTAGTATAATACCTACTTAATCATGATCATCATCAGGACTTTTTAGTCTCCAATGCAGGAGCACGACCCTCTCTGTACTACCAGAGCCATATGTTAGCCAGAGCAGTCACAGGATTTGGCCTACACTCTCCACGCTGGGTAGACGGGTTGGAGAAGTCTCTCTGATGTTAATAAGCTTTGTTCAGCTTGTGTTTCCTAAGTTGCCTTCTACGACATCCACGGAAAAACTTGGAGTGGTCCTATTCTATTCTGCCGGAAACTAAACGGCTAATAATGACGTAGATGTCCGTATCTCACTCTAGCCCAATTATCCGGTCCACTAACATCCCATCCACATAGCCTAAACCAAGTTAATCCCTCCCTGGCAATAGTTCGGCATCTATGGAGGACTGTCCGTTAGTGCATCTTAATGGTACATTAAGGGATAGACCTCCATAGATGCAGCCATCTCACTTTTTAGATAAAATGGTACTAAAAGGCCCTTTTCATGTTGGCTTTGGCCCCATGAACGCCTCAAAACGTGGCTGACAAGCGTACCGCCATAATAATAATATAATACCTACTTAATAGTGTGATTATTTGTATGAATGATCAACTTACTCTCCCACTCGTACCGGTACCGCGGGTTGAAGAAGTAGTGGCACATCTCCCGCGCGGACACGCCGCGCACCTTGTGCATGGCTTTCAGCGGGTCCATCACCATGCCGTCCACTTCCATTTCCCTGGAAGATTGCACTTACTAAAATTATCTAGCGGAGACCCTTCTATAATATGAAAGAATTCTTTTAAAATTGCCAAACTGATTATTTAATTATTTTATACGTAAATTATTATTTATATTTACATATACTTACTTATACTAATTATATTTACTTATACTACCACGTCTTTATCCCTATTGAGGCAGACAGAACACTTTGGGTATTGCGGCTCTAACCAGACAGAGCCCAGGGCCGCAAGACTCAAAAGCCACTTTTAGCGTGATGGTGGGCGAGAAGGTGAAAAAAGGAATCAAAATAGTGATGGGTTGCTAGCCGCATCTTATATTAATATAATTCCATTTTCGCTCATTCCCTTAATAAGGAATATGCATGTAATACCAATCCGGCTCATATTTTTATTTTACAATTTCTTTTAATACGTTACTACGCCTAGTTAATTAGTTTTCTTACTGACTCTTATTTGGATTAGAAATAAATTATTGAAAATATGCAAATATTGCGCGGGAACTTTTGACAAACAAAAGGGAAATGACGACAACGTTCATAAAAAGGAAATGACAAGTTTGGGTGCGTTCGGTAGAACTGTCCGTCCATGTAGTTTGACTATCGATGACATTCGAAATGTATGTACTTTTCTATAGAAGTTTAACAAACATCACTGGCTGATAACATCGAAAGTACCCAAAAAAGAAAAACATGCGTTGACAGCTTCTGTCTCTAGCGGATATTGCAGTCGTTGACGTCATATTTTGAAATGGCGTGTTTTAGTTGTTATAATCTACTTGCTATTTTTAATATTTATTTTCTACACCATATACATGTTTTTCGACACTGATTTTTTTTTGCGGCTATTTCTCGACGAGGACTATCGATTAAAAATATAAAAAAAAATCATGCATACTCTCTATTGTCTTCTACGATCTGCGTGGGAAGAGAAGCAGCTGGTACATTCTAAGTTTTTTCTTTTCTCCCAAACCAGCATGGAATATTTTTATTATTTATTATTTATCTTTACAATGTTTGCCGTGCCCTCACAGGGTTCATGTACAAAGTCAAAAAAAATGTGTACTAGCTACTAATTCTTACATGAATGCAAATAAAAATTAATTTGACTTCGACTTAATATAAAAGTATACCTTCTGTACATCCTCATGTCTCCTTCCTCGGCAAACAACTGCCAGCCGATCTCGCCGCCGACTCCTTCAAAAGCAGCCTGGATTTGCTCCGTTGATATCCGGTCGATCTGTAATTTACAGAAATAAATCATTTATAGAAATAGTTTCAGAATCTCATCTTTGTATATGTCGTAGGATGATTTGATAAACTGTTAGAGATTTTGCATAATCCCTATCTTTTTCACTGGAAAAATTGAGAAATGTTTTACCATTGTCTAATTCCCTATATTTTTCACTGGAAAAATTGAGAAATATTTTACCATTGTCTAATTATCATGTTTTCGCAGTACCCATAGGATTTTCGCTAAAAATCGAATTATCTATCACCCTACGAAATATATAAAGCTAACAAATAACAAACGACCATGTTCTTATATACCGACCGAACATACAAGTTGAAGTTGAAGTTAAAATTTTTAATCTTAAATCTTTTTTTAAAAGCTATTTAGAAAAGATTTAAGTTTAGTTGAAGTATTGAAGTTGAGCACTACAAAGCCCTATATTCAACCTAAGATAGAAGTGGAACAAGATCAAGAAGAAACTGTATCGAGAATAGACATATTTTGGGTATAAGAAATAACCAGAAGTCATCAATTATAATACAAAAAGCATTCCCAATTTGAAACGCTTGGAATAATGTTAATATTCCTTTTAATATCTCTATCAATAATCTAGTCTTGCAGTCGATTTTTTATAGAAGTAGGTAAATATTTTTTCCTCACATTTTCACAATATTTTTGATGGAGTGATGTGACTTTTAACCACGACTGGTATTATCAGCCCTTTAGTGCCATTCTTATGAATCATAAATAACACAGCGAAATGCTCACAATGAAACAATAAATCGATTGATCGTCAAGATATGCACATACATAATAAATACAGCGCGATATGTACAACGACGATTTACGGTAATAATGTATGCTTTTAAAAATAACAGTTGTGACGTCTTTCGGTCTATTTAAGGACAGAAAAAGTGTACTTATATATAAATTACTAATTATATGTAGTTGTAGGTATGCACTTATGTATAGTAAAATTGTTGTCGATGATTTAGAAATTTTATCGAGGCCTTTTAGTTCCAATCCTGCATTAAATAGAACTGCTTTAGAGGCACGTTAAGACGTTTGCGTTCCCGGCTGTAATCATTAGATTACTTACTGCATCAAATCCTTTAGCCAGCTGGAAAACAGTGTTGACCACACAAAAAAATTTGATTGTCTGTAAAGTCGGTTTACGGACGGTAGTTTGACGTGACAACGTCAAACATTCTCTCTCTCGTTCATGCCGCGCTCTCGCTTGCGGAACGCGACAAAAGCGTAACGGGACAATGACGTCATCTTTTTCGTGCATGCAGCCCGTAGCGTAGTATCGAGTTATTAGACGTTGTCACGTCAAAAATAAACAAACCTCGGGCTTTTTACATTAACATAACATTTAGAATGCCAAAATAAATGAGGGTTCCATTTCATTCCCAGGTTAAACACTAAGATGACTGGACTGTAATAAAATAACATATGGTAGTACTCACCTCGGGCCATAGAGGATGCACGGTGAGTCTGTTGTCGATGGCCGGCGGGGGCAGCTCCACCTGGTCGCGCGTGTGCACGCTGGGGGGCGCCACACGCGCGCACCGCTCCTCCTCCATCTTATCGAAGCCCGTCTCCACGGCATCGTAGAACTCGTCGTCGGGTAAAGTGGAGTGAGGACCCTCCTAAGGACAAACAATTAAATAAACTATTACAATAGGAAATATTACTGCAAGGTTCTGCCACCAGAGTGCAGCATTAGCACAGACCGTAAACAAATGTTTGACAATGACAAGTACATACATTAAAGTCGCAATAAATTTGTAAAATTAACAAGTTTTGAAGGAGTGGATGATAATAAAACTATTAAATTTAAATATGTAAGTATATGCTAGTGCCGCCATCTGCGCCGCGTTTTGCGTAATATGTCCTATTGAAATAAATATATTTTTTTTTATTGCTATTTATCAATAACAGGAAAATCGAGTAGCAATTATAAGAGTACCTACTCTACTTACTAAAAAACACTGAAGCAATATTGACGTGCTTCAAAAATTAAACCGAAATGAAGACATGGAAATAAAAAAGGCTATTAGAGAGATTTGAATGTAAAAGTAGATTCTTATTCTATTCGACAATCATAGATAAACTTTGCTACTTTATGACTATAAAAATATTTAATAAATTTCCAGTTGCCATAAAAACGCTTAATTTTAATAATTTTAGACGAATGTTATTTAAATGGTTAGTTGATAAATGTTTCTATGATATTAAAGAATTTTTTGACAGTAAGTAATAAATATGACGTCATATATATAAATTTTCCTAATAGATTTTAGATAAAAAATTTTGCATGCGTATTTTATAGAGGCGGGTAATTATTGTATGACCCTTGCAAATAAAAGATTTCATTTCATTTCAAATGTAAATTTTTGGTTAAGTATAAAATATTTGCGGAATAAAACGTTAAAGTAATTCCGCGTGAACGAAAGCTTTTTCAATAAATGAATACTTATCAATAACTTTAAAATTTATAAACTCTAACAAGTATAAAAAATCAAAAAATTCCCATACACATCAATACTAATATATTTTTCATACGAATCCACGACACTAGAATTCATTATGCTCCAGTAGTTGATTATTCCACGCGTGTGTAACCTACATTCGAGTAAGGACGATGCCTGTGGAAATGAATTTGGATGGTTGCGATAACGACCGCGACAACAGCATAACGATTAACTGTGGTAAGTAAATAGTCCTTCATATGAAGGATGGCGAGATTTATAGCTATAGCCAAAGAATAAATGAACTCAATGACCACCTTTACAGATACTACATGTTTGGTCTTTCTTAGGAGCAGGGCCGGTCCTAGAGCGGTGCGAGCAGTGCGGCCGCTCCGAGCGCCACCAGGGAGGGGGGGCGCCAAATCGGCCTAATCCGAACCGAAATCAGGCCTGTATCACTCCCCGTTTAGGCATCGAAAATATACCTACATTATTACTAAGAACGCGGTGGCCCCTCTAAGTGATAAATTCAGTTATAAGAATCGTTTGTCTAGAGTTATAAGAATGAAATTGGCCTGCAATGGATGTCTAGGTATTTAAACGAAAAGGTGCTGAGTTCTGACGTGAGCTAAATTAAACCATATCGCTAACCACATTGAGTAGATATTTCTTTGAATTTCTTTGCTGAGTGAGACTTCTGTAAGTGAGTACTGGTTCTTATTCTGTGCCGAAATCCAGTACTGAATTAGGTGGGACAAAATCTGGATACACAGTAGGTACAATAGATTATTAGACGCGCTCTGTCGGCGACTAAATACTTTGGAGTAGCGCTCTTTTAGATCTGCACCACCTAAAAATGTTGATACGTCACTGCTTTCGAGCCTATTTCACTAGTGTGTAAAAATAAATGTTGTCACTACATGACAGTCGTTGACTAGGTTGACTAGACTACGTCAGCTGCCTTAAGGCAGCTTGAAAATTCTGCCACCAGTTTTAGATAAACACACCTGATGAGAAAGAGACGAACCTGCGCGAACAATCGCAGGAAATATCGTACGTATATTCACTGATAAGAAATCATTATATGAAATTATATCTTATGGCGTTCACAATATGAAAGGAATTTGAATAAATCTCGTATTTTTTGACAGAAGTAAAGAAAATAATACGCTAGTTTCCAACAAGTCAAACCAGACACTTTTTCCTCTATGTCAAAACAAACATTTTCTACAACGAGCAATAATGTACCTTATGTACCTTAGACCTCCAACATCTTTGATTTTCTATGAGATTTGTATGAAATATCAGACTGTGTCGTCATAGTTTTTTGAAGTCAAATAGCGCGCTTAATATCCATTTTTCTGTATCATTAAATCTATAATCACGTTCAAAATTGATGTGATCAATGACAAGTGTCGTTATTTTGTTACGTTTTATTCTCATAATAGTACCAAATAATTTATTTTTGACCCAGGAAACTACCCAATTAAGAGACACCTCGTTCCCATTCCGCTATTGGTCCTTATCGCCAGTTTACCCTATATAGATATACCGCACTTACCTCAGTGTACTTTATCTAACAATTTGACAGAATAAGAACTAGCGAAATTAGCTAGCAGTCGTTCATTGAACAATAAAAGATAGACATGTTCAGTATCTTTTTTTTTCTGTTTTTTTTTTCTAGGCCATGTGCCTAGTATTTATCAAAATTATAGTTACAGAAGCGGTGTAACTTATTGGTAACACCAACATTTTATTGTAACAATTGAATATTTTATCTCTGTTTTATTTTACATTTCCGTTACCTGTACCTATGTAATCTGTGCTTTTTCCTTTTTGTGTTTCATGGTAGAATACACGTATATCAAGTCACACCTCCGGACCTTTTATTTACTACCAGTGCCTCAAATACAGTCAATAATATAATCTTTTCAAACTTCACATACTAACAAGGATGTGTATATTTACAAACAGATAAAAATTTATCTATAATGTGCAATGTATGTACATTCATTAGATAAAGGTGGTGCTAATAATATCACACATTTAAAAATATGTGCTCTAAAGAACCATGAATCAGAAATAGTTGTATATATTATATTAGGCATCTCTACATATGCCAGATGCTCATTAGTTATATATAAAAACGTCGGCAGAACCATTGATATCGTGTAGCGTGGCAAACAACTTCAGTCAAGGTAGTGGCTTCGTATAAACAACCAGCAAAAATACCTCAACCGTCTGTACTGTACCACGTTTGTTATTATAACAACATTAATTTAGCACAGGTGTTGTTCATTTAGATTTGTAATCTTGCATTACGAATATACTTGCGTGATTTTGCATTGCTCATCTATGCAATGTGCTTTAGCGCAAAACTGTATCAACTTATCAAAGGCAAGATCTCAAGACATGCATCTTATCAAAAGGAATAAAAAGAATTATTTTATATTTAAGCATAGCATGAATTTGAGTAACAAACAAAATAAAAGAAAAAATTTAATAAATTGAAAAGTCCTATTTCTCGATGCACGCCTTTAGTAACATTAAACGCGTATAAAGCATCTCTTGTTGCGGGCTGAACCTGCTCCTCACACGTTATCTTTAACGAAAAGGGGGGACTTTTCGATAGGATGGCATGTAGAACCTGATCCTGGTCGTCATTACTTGATGACAGCTATGTCAAAATCGTTTGGTCAGATCATAGTCAGATTGAATTAAAAATCTTGACACCAATGTTTGAATGCCGAATTTGGATCGGAAGGAATGTAGAGCCTGATCTTGGTCGTCATTACTTAATGACAGCTATGTCAAAATCGTTGAGTCAGATTGAATTAAAAATCTTGACACCAGTGTTTGAATACCGAATTTTGATCGGAAGGCACGTAGAGCCTGATCTTGGTCGTCAGTCAATACTTGATGACAGCTGTGTCAAAATCGTTAGTCAAATTGTAAAATCCTGACACCACTGTTTAAATACCGAATTTGGATCGGAAGTGATCTTGGTCGTCAGTCAATACTTGATGACAGTTATGTCAAAATCGTTTAGTCAGATTGAAAAATCCTGACACTAATGTTTGAATACTAACATATTCGAAAAGAATAATTTCGCTATACAATGTAGTCACTGCATTGTCACTAAAGAGCTAAAATACCAACTATCGACGTCCTAAATCAAAGCCACCTCGGCCTACATAACACACAAACCCAGTGACATAACCTGGCATTCAAGCACACAAATGTCGTGAACCCCCGTTCCCGAAGCGAATTCCACGGCCATTTAATTGGGGCAATGCAACAAACGTTTATACGACTAACGCCTATAAAGGGAAGGTAAAACAGGGCACGGCCGAATCACTACACGGCTAACACGGCTATATGGTTACCCGACTCGGTTAGGGCTGGCGGTGACGAAATCTGTAACACATTTAAGCCGAGTTTTGGGTTCAGGTTTAACCACAACCGCGGATTGAAATAACTAGAAGTTTGTTTTTCGTGTGTGTAAGTGGCCAACACTGGTGTCAGATTTTTAACGCTACCGAATGGCATTTGATATAACTTGACGACTGCCATAATATAAAATGATGACATGCCGGGAACAACGGCTTTATATACCTTCCGAAGCACGGAGGAGCTCAAGAATTTTTTATGCCACTAGCTTAACTTGCAAAAGCGCTAGCAACGCGTACTCACTGGGCCACTAAGCTCCTCAAAATAACAAGGAGTGAATCGCATACTAGCGTGATGACAGCAATTAGATCCCTATACAGGATTTATTTCCAGTGCGCAATTTTTTACAGAAAGGTACCTAACTGATAGGTAGATAACTGATTACCACAAGAAATATACGGCGGCGAAGTAAGATAAAAACTCGACTACCATACTATATTTGACAGGATTACCGTGCATTAGTATGAGTAGATTTGCTCTTCTTTGCTTTTTTTATTGGGACATGGGCTGAACAGACATACCTAATAGCCCGGTCAATTTAAACATCAGAGGTTACAATACGAGTAATTCGCACCCAGTTGAAAGTTGCTAGGATTGTTCAAAACAACATCATAAATGAAATCTAAAAAGTCCTCATTGATCCGATACCTGGAAAATAAATTACTGGGGGTCAAAGGTCACAAAAACAAGTTTTTAGCAATTTTCAGCAAAACCGTAAATTTTATCATAAAATTAGTTTAGACCAAACTTGAAGATCAGATAATTATCTATAAAAAATGTCTGAACTCTTTTTTTCCTGAGAGTCACCGTTGCTGTGATATAACGTTTCAAAAAGTTGGAAGAGATTTCTTTGCCGTTTTTTTGCTCTATATTGAAAACGGCAACAGGCAGATACTTGAAACATTCACCGAATAATTAGTTTTATATTTACTTTAAAAATAAATAATTTAATTACAATAAATTAAATATTTAAGTTGGGCCCCCATACATCACGCCAAATCTCAAAAATCACGTTTGTTGGGAGCCCCCGTTTAATATTTATTTTATTCTGTTTTTAGTATTTGCTGTTATAGCGGCAACAGAAATACATCATCTGTGAAATTACAACTGTCTAGCTATCACGGTTCATGAGATACAGCCTGGTGACAGACAGACAGAACGGACGGACGGACGGTTGAACGGACATCCGGCCGGATATAACGATTCAAAAATTTGGAAGAGGTACTTAGCGCGTTTTTCAGGGTTCCGTACCCAAAGGGTAAATATGGGACCCTATTACTAAGACTCCGCTGTCCAGCTGTCCGTTCGTCTGATTTATCTGTCCGTCTGCCTGTCATCAGGCTGTATCTCATGAACCGTGATAGCTGGACAGTTGTAATTTTTACAGATGATGTATTTCTGTTGCCGCTATAACAACAAATACTAAAAACAGAATAAAATAAATATTAAAGGGAGCCCCCCTACAACAAACAAACGTGATTTTTGAGATTTTGCGTGATGTATGCGACCTATTATACTCGTAATAAGCCTTAAATAGTTATTTTATTGTAATTTAATTTAATATTTTTAAAGTGAATATACAACTAAATATTCTGTGAATATTTCAAGCATCTACCTGTTGCCGTTTTTAATATAGAGCCAAAAAATGGCAAAAAATCTCTTCCAACTTTTTGAAACGTTATATCTCAGCAACGGTGACTCTCAGGAAAAAAAGAATTCAGACATTTTTTACAGATAATTATCTGATCTACAAGTTTTGTCTGATCTAATTTTATGATAAAATTTACCGTTTTGCTGAAAATTGCAAAAAACCCTTTTTTGTGACCCCAGTATTTTTTCCATGTTATACACAGCCTGCAGCATAGTATTCATTCTGTGCCTGAAGTGAACACATCGTCACCTTATTTACATTAAAAATAACAATATTCATACGTTTACTGACAAACATTGTTCAGTTTACACAGAGCTGTGTAAAGATATAACTCTATTATGTTACAAATACTGTTGATTTGCGAAGCAGACTTAAAGGCTTGCAAATGAGTTTATGACGGCGATAAAACGTTACTGAAGGCAACGGTAATGACAGAGATTTACTTGGGAAATTGCATGGAAGTTTCAACTGTACCTGTAAAAGTACTTTTTAACCGCCGACGAAAAAGACAGGTGTTATAAAGTTGACGTGTCTGTGCTGTGTCTGTCGTGGCATCGTAGCTCCTAAACAAATACATCGATTACGATGCGGTTTTACTTTTATCGAATGCTTCATCTGTCGAGATGGTTCTTAGCTGTTTGACGAAAATCGGTTCAGCCGTTCAAAAGTTATTGGGGGTGAACGGTTGAAAGTCAGGGGGTTTTTAATTTGTCTGGCAAATAATTTTGTTCACCAACTGAAAATTTGTAAACCTGGTTATGAACATTCACAAATAATATAACTACTGAAAATCGGGACATTTTACATCAGGGCATTTGATCTTCATCATCATATTAGTCACATAAGGCAGGCCTATGTCCAGAAGTGGGAAGTCCACTAAGTACTGGACATACGCCTACGTTCAAAAATATCCAAAACGATTAGAAGCCACAGTCTTGTTACGCTCGTTGCCTTTTATTACTTTTACTATTATATATTCTGTGCTTTTATTTAGAAAAACCATGCCTCGAAAACCAAGTTATAATAATAAAAACAGTGGCACTCCGGGGAGAGCTGACAGAAGTGAAAACTTGAACAAGGTGGTGTCGTTAACAGTGTCGCGAGTTCAATGGTTTTTTCTCATCTCAAAAATGCCGAACGCACCTAAAGAAGATTTCACTTCATAAATATGTCTATTACAGATATTAGATTCCACGGAAGGGTGGTTCGACACACCCAGGCATAATAATAGGCAGTCGCTGTCTCGATGACGTCAAAATTTACCACTCCCTTGGCAACGTCGGCCTAATGTATGACAAAATCATCCCCACCCTATCAGGGTAATAGGCGTCTATTTTCGGTGCTTTCGTGTTTGACGCGGTGTGATTTCCTTGCTTGTCAAACAGCAACGTAGCCAATAGCCATTTTCAACTTTTTTTTATTTTTAGTATTTGTTGTTATAGCGGCCACAGTAATACATAATCGGTGAAAATTTCAGGTGAGCTATTACGGTTCAAGAGATAGAGCCCTGTGACAGACGGACAGACGGACAGACAGCCGAGACTCAGTAATAGGGTCCCGTTTGCACCTTTTGGGTACGGAACCCTAAGAATAAAAACAAAATAAAAAAATCTTTTTAATTGAAAAAATCTTACCTTCATATTCATATAAATATACAAACGTTTGTTAACCTCATTTATATGTTTTGTTTCTTTCTTTTAATGTCTCCTCAGTTGATTACGCCACGGAGGTAGTTACCTCCGTGGCGTAATGGTTAATTCGTTAGACCGCCACTTCGCTGGTTCTGGGTTCGATCCCCAGTCAAGGCAAGTCGGAAAATAACCTTTTGCAATTGTCCTTGGGTGTTTTTCGATAATATTTATTTACTATAAAATATAGTATCGTTGTGTTGAGTATCCCAAATTACAAGTAAAAAAAACTAACTTTATGGCTAACTCAATCGGTGTGATTTATAAGAAAAAAAATGTCTAATATTGAAATGAGAGGTAGGAACAAAACATATTTGAACAAAAATAGGTTTAGGAAACATTAGTATTGTTTTTATGAATACAAGGGGTATACAAATTAAGATAAAGCTGGAGTCAATGATTTCAACTAGTAATATACAGGGTCTATCAAAATATACTGAAACTATTTTAAGGGTGGATTCGGTCCATGATGCAGAACAACTTTCCCCAAGAAACATATATCGAAATATGATATAGTAGATTGTGCTACAAGGCGTAAAGGTAATAGTTTTAACGCGAGGGCGCTTCTTTGAATCCAGAGCGAAACGAAGGATGCCACAACCACAATAGAATCACGAGCGTAGCGAGGGATTCTACGGTGGAATCCTGAGTGAAGCGAGGGATTCAAGTATATCGCCCGAGATAAAACTATTACCGTACACCGTGTAGCACATTCTTCTTTTCATCTCCATCTATGAGAAAAAGCAAATATATACCTATAACGAAAGTAGAATACCTACATATACCTAATCAAAGTTTAACAGTCAGTTACTAACTTTTATTTGGTGGTGTGTTTTCACTGAAGAAGTACTATGAAAATATTTTTCTAGGACCACCAAATCTTATATATTTTCCAGTCATTAGAATCGTTTCAATACTTTTTCCTTGTATGTTAATTGTTTATATATTTAAATATGTATATTATACGTGAACTTCATATTTTTTATTCCTCAAAAAAATTACATAAAAGTCTTAAGGATTTTCTACAGACACTCACAATAGCCAAAACACGATTGAGCATTTTTGGCACGATAGAAAAGAATCACGAACATACCTCTAATTTTGCCTAAATTTGCCTTTAAAATACGTATTACTATTTTATACAATCACCTTTTTATATGAAAATTATACCCAAACAATGTATTATTTAAATATCTATCCGTTTTGGCTACATAAAAAATAATAAATATAATACAAAAAATAATAATAAATAAAACACAGTGAAATATTCGTCGAGAGCGAAGGAAGGGTCGTGTCGTGCTCGTGTAGCCCCAAATATTTGGCATAAAATCATCGTTTTTCGAATAGATGAGATGAAAAATATTTTTTGGCCTGCCATACCAGTTGACCGATCAGCTGATCCGAGTTTGTACGAAAAGCCAAAAATTATTTTTTATATTTCAATATAATTATAATTAAAATTAATTAAAATAGTTTTTGTATATTTTGTTAGACGTTATATAACGTCTAACAAAATATACTGAAAAAAAAATATTTAAATATATTTTTTGGCTTTCCATACAAACTCGGATCAGCCGATCGGTCAACTTGTATGGGAGACCAAAAAATATTTTTTATAATTCGATATATGTTCCTTGGGAAAAGTTGTTCAGTATCATGGACTGAATTCACCCTTAAAATAATTTCAGTATATTTTGTTAGTCCCTGTATAAGTCAATGGCTGGAGATAACATAAGGGCACGTTATTACTTCACGAAGGCTTGGCTTAAAAATCAAATCCGTTATTTTTTCTAAACTTCAAAACAAACTTTTTCTTTCTATGGGGTTCGAATGACTTACATGTATAGTACTTAGGTACACTTTGACATTATAGTTTGTGATGAATAATAGTAAAACTATTTTATGACATTTATTTATCACAGTCTCACAACCAGCACCAATTCATGGAAATTAATAATAAAGGAAAACTACTGAATAAAACACTTAAAATGTGTTCGTCAAAAATACTTGAAACACTACGATTATTTATACATCGTGTTAATAAAAGAACGCAAAACCTTTCAGATGGTACCTCACCCCATGTAACTGAACAACTTTTGTTCAACAACTTTCACGAAATCAAAAAAAATAATTCGGATTTTCATTCAAATTGACTTGATCAGCTAATCAGTTTGTATGAAAATTCAAAATTTTATTTTTTAGTTTCGTGAAAGTTGTTGAACAAAAGTTGTTCAGTTACATGGGCTGAGGTACCATCTGAAAGGTTTTGCGTTCTTTTATTAACACGATGTATAGATAGATTCATTATATTTTAATCGTGACTCTGTCGTAAACTAAACGTAACTGTTCCTTCAAAGTGCAGTAAAGCCGGCCATATTAATTTGCAACTTTGCAACAACATTACTTGCTTTACTAAAGAATAAAGAAGCAATGAATTTTCTCGTTTGACTTCAGTTACTGCCCATTTAAACAATAAATTAAACAATTCTAGTCATAGAAATAAATAAAATATATTTTGCAAGACGCTGTAACGTATAAATAAATAAATAAAAAAATATTATTTCCCTATATTTTACGGAAAATAATAATTAGAGGAAGCAAGAATATCACCGATCTAATATTATATGTATGACACAGCCAAGCCTATACTGGCTTTGGCTTTATTAATCTCCTACTTTGCTATTTTTTCTACCATGATGTAAAAAAAATACACAAAGCCTATAAAGTAAAAAAGCCCTGAAAATGTTGAAAAGTGCTCTGGGCAGCTAATTTGACTCAAATTCAACTAGTCTAGCCGTGGCCCGAGGTGACGTAACTGGCTTTGACGAGCTAATCCACATCCCATAACAAAGACTGAAAGATCTGGTTCTTGCCACTGCGGTGATGTCATTTGGTTAACCTTGAGCGACAAATGCTAGTAAAAAAATATTATGACCTACGTAACAGCATGCTTAACCGTACAATCATCACATCAATTCATCAACCTTCCATCAAACAATGATAGGCTTTTTGATATAATTTACTTCCGTCTCCAATTATTTCATGCAAACTATTAGGTCCTTACATATGAAATTTCCGATTTTCAATACTGGCAACTTTAAAATCAAATATCTTGCGTTTCATTAGGAATTCCAAATTCAAATTTATTTCGAAATAAAGCCAGAAAAATATTGTTTTAAAATTCGTATTTCATTTGTTTTAACATCATTTGTTTGAGTTTCAACATTGCTATAACAACAACTATGGACAAATTGAAAATTCGCGGTATTTACGAATACGAGTTCCACCGTGGTACCAGTGCTGCAGAAACGACTCGAAGAATTAACGACGTGTATGGACCAGGCACCGCTAACGAACGAACGGTGCGTTTTTGGTTTCAACGTTTCCGTTCTGGAAATTTCGATTTACACAATGAGCCTCGTGGACGACCTGATACTCAAGTGAATAACGAAGAATTGAAGGCGATTGTAGAAGCGGATCCATCTCAAACCACTTCTGAATTAGCAGCAGCCTTCGGCGTAAGTGACAAAACGATACTTATCCACTTGCGCCAAATCGGAAAAATTAAAAAACTCGAAAAGTGGGTACCGCACGAATTGACTGAAGCAAACCAACAAACACGCGTTGCTTGCCGCGTTTCTTTGCTTAATCACCACAATAATGAGGGGATTTTGAACCGTATCGTGACTTGTGATGAGAAATGGATCCTGTACGACAATCGAAAGCGATCATCACAATGGCTTGACCCTGGAGAACCGGCAAAACCTTGCCCTAAGCGAAAACTGACCAAAAAGAAGATTCTGGTTAGTGTTTGGTGGACCAGTGCTGGTGTTATCCACTACAGCTTCTTGAGATCAGGCCAGACGATTACTGCAGACTTGTATTGCCAACAATTGCAAACAATGATGGAAAAGCTCGCCTTTAAACAACCGAGACTGATGAATTGCTCTAGCCCACTGCTCCTTCAGGATAACGCTAGATCACACACTGCACATCAAACGATCGCCAAGTTAGAGGAGCTGCAACTGGAACCTCTGCGTCACCCACCATACTCTCCAGATCTTGCCCCAACCGATTACCACTTTTTTCAAAATTTGGATAACTTTTTACAAGGAAAAAAATTCAAATCTGATGAGGCAGTCAAAACCGCCTTCAAACAGTTCATAGACTCTCGCTTCCAGGATTTTTTTTCCAAAGGTATCAATGATCTGCCTTTAAAATGGCGGAAGTGTATCGATAACAACGGCGCATACTTCGATTGATTAAATAATAATTTCATTAAAAAAAACTTTTCACTTTTTTGATACTGAACGGCAATTTCATATGTAAGGACCTAATATTTCCAGCCTTCATGAACTAACTGGTGATTAAAGTAATTTAGATTAAAGAACAAGTAACTTTGACAAAGTAACACCGGAATTCATATAGATACAAACAAACTATAAGAACTGTCTTTTGTCTGTTACCAACAAATCAACAAATAATATTCAGGTAACAAGCTCACACACACGGCCTACATAAGCAAGCATGCTACATAAGCAAATTCTCATCACTAGGTATATAACGTGAAGACAATCCCTATAGAAACAACATTAAAACAATGAAAAGTATACGCACCAAGGCTACATTGCGACACCGCGTGCGCGCCTCAGTACAGTCCAGCCGCAAAAAGCTCTGGACGTTGGGAGTTGGAAAGTACTAGGTCACATGACGTCATGCCTTATCGGCGTCATCGCGAGGGCTGTCATCGTATCTCCCATTGAATCGTGGCGTCAGAGTTGGACTATATTTAGATAAACTATTTGTATCGCCAGCTAACCTGTTGGTTATTGACATGAAGCGGCCGAAATGTTTGTTCAGATTTTCAGTTAAATAATTACGAGTATTTCATAGATAAAGCACTCATGTTTCTTTAAATGAGGAAATATCATGATGTGGACTTATATTCATCAAAATGGAGACAGTTGCACTTATTTGCAATCAACGAAGATTCTAATGTTAAAAAAACGTTATACCAGGAAATCTTAATTATTCTATAATCTAATCTCTAAATCTAAAATCTAATCTTATTAATAATAGAATAAAATATTTAAAAAATATGTGTATATAATACCTGCCTCATACGTCATCGTGCACGCACACACAATATGCAACAGTCAAAAATCAAATTGATTTATTGCACAACTGTGATTTAAAAATTATACATAATATGGTATGTTTCAACAGTTATAGTGACATTCATACTGAGGTATTAGTGACTATAAGTATGTATGTAATATGTGTATAGTCGTTTCAAATTACCCACACAACAGATACTCATCATAAATCACGATTCCTTCAAGGAATATGCACTGTATTGTGTATCATTATAATGGCACATAATGTACTACGAATAGAAAATATAAGTATTAGGAAGTCAAGCTCGGGGTAACCACAACATGCAGTGCGGAAGGGAGAGTAGAGTGCAACGTGCAATCATATCCGTGACTAATGGGAGCCCGCTCGTAATGTAACTACAGTCATGTCCTATCCAAAAAGACGTAGTAATAGTAACTTAACTAAACCTTTAGCCAAAACAAGAAATACGGGATGACGATAGGGTAAAGTATTATTCTAATAAGTCCCGTCTTGTAGATTGTCCAAAAATAATGGACACTGCAAATGAAGCCTTGTGATTCCCGGCAGAGTAGAATAAGATCACTCCAAGTCTTCCTGTGAATGTTCGTAGAAGGCGACTTAGGAAATACAAGCTAAACAAAGTATATAAACATCAATGAGACCTCTCCAACCCGTCTGGCCAGCGCCGTGGAGAGTTTAGGCTAAATCCTATTTTGACTGTTTTGGCTAATATATATATGGCTCTAGTAGTACAGAGACACAGAGAGGGTCGTGCTCCTGCAGTTAAAAAAAAGACCTGATTATGAATGGACACATATTTTCAATTTATCAAAAAAGTAAAAATTCACAAAGATACAAAGCATCTAAATTTCAGAGTGCCATACCATACCATCTCATGGTGCATGGGAATAATGATTTGGCAAAGACAGATTACATTCAAACTACTAAACAATGCGATACTATTTTGATGCTAGCTCTAACGATATTAATTGAATTATACCCTTCATTGAATTTACACGAGCTCGTGTGAACCAAAAATGACTAATTAAAACGTTGATAAGAAGACTTTGTTTCCTGTATTGATTAACGTGGAAATGATGCTGGCAGTTAGCAAATATAGTTTTTAATTATAATTTAGCTAATAATACTAATATTTCAAGAAACACGAACAAACTTAACACCCAACCTATACACTAGGTGGTTGTTTACTAACCAACGGGGTTGTCTGAATGTGTCTCATTTATTATATATAATGATTACGCATAACTGACTGAACGCCTGACAATGCGGGATAAGACTATAAGAAAGATACTAATCAACCGAAATTAGACATCGACCAAAAGACATCTACAAGTATGTGTATAAAATGTTCTATCAAATGTAGAAGTTTTAAATTGTCATTCTTAACAACATAAGTAACTTTTCCTTGACATTCAAAGTAAGAAATAGTAATTAACCTTATGTTTTAAATAAAACCTGCGAATTTTTGAAATTTCACTAAATTACGCCTTGAATTAATATAGTCTTTGAAAATTCACGTAGAGATTTCATCGAATTTCAATGTCTGAAACCTAGGAGTGATTTTTCTTTGAATTGCTTTTTAGCTTTTGGATACTCTGCAATTTGTATTCTTTCAAAAATTATGTTATTTCGCGGGCGAGATAGATAAAATAAAATGAGACAATGCGTGTGCTGCACTGCTGCTTTTTACCAAACATAATAATAATATCGCATCCCAATATTTGTTATATTTATCAGTCCAAACTTATGGTTCTGTTAACAAAGTACATTGAAATACAGTGTCAAAATGTTGACGTATGTTGCGGATACATTTTTGTGACCATTAAACGAAGCATGGTGCGGATTTTTAAACGAATTTCATCAAATTTTGATGAAATTCGTCACAAAAATACAAGAGAAAACTTTTAATCCAGAATACATTTAATTGCAAACAAATTTTAATCATTGACATTCAAGAGGTACAACCAACAGGAACAAGAGAAACTTACTTTGTCCAGCCTTTCTCCAATAGACATCGACTTCAATACTAAAGAAACTATAGCTTCTTATATCGATACAACGGAAAGCAATACAAACGCCAGTATAAATCAAGCCCTAATCGACATCGAAGCTCCGAGTACATGCATCGGTTCGGTTTCGGTCAACTCGATTAACTTTGGTTTCTAAAATCGATACATCGCCGAGTTCAAACACGACGATCACGCGATCCAAAGCGGGTTCACACGATTATACTAAAAACATTGATATAATATATTTATTTATTATAATTAGGTATGTATTTATTATAAAATATAATATCGTTAAGTTATTATCCCATAACACAAGTTTAAACTTACTTTGGGACTAGCTCAATCAGTGTGATTTGGCCACTATTTATTTATTATTATTACTTATTTATTATAGTATTATAGTTTGCAAGCAATGTTACAAAAACAGATATGGATATGGCTATATTTATATTTACATTCTATTCACATCCTTATAATATCAAGTTGCTATACCTAAATAAAAACTTTTCAGATAATAGAGGTCTATAGGATAAATAAAATCATTCTTCTTTGTCTAAGCGCATTCCTGGTTACATCCTCAGAGAACTCAGCTGTGCTGCTTCGCTTGACTATTGATAAAGTATTCGTTGCTACCTACTATTAGCATTACAACCAGTGTTTTGGTATAACAACTGGTAAAATTATTTTAAAAAATATGAATGGCATTAGGATAGAGCGAAAGTTCTTCGAGATCGAGAGCAAATCATACATTTTCCAACATGTGAAGTCCGTAAACATTTTTTAATTCGTCTTTCTTACAAAATTACAAAAAAAAACATTCAGCATTAACTTGATTCAGATTTCAATGGAAATAAACACGGAAGGTCAAAGTAACGTGTTCCGACTTAGACTAGGTGATTAACAGAGCTCGAAATACGAGTAGTTCTAAAACCTGAACACGTAATCCCAGAACATTGTAAATAAACAATTGGTCGTAAATAATCATATATGAGTTATATGACGAATCCATGATCGCAACTGTTTATTAGAAACGCCTACAGACTATGAATCAATGAGTATCAGAAACGATGGAAATAATTCCATAACGTCTCTGGATACAAGTCTTTAAGACCCAGACTATATTTAGATTTGCTTCTTTATTCCTAACAAATACAGTCAAAGATTGGTGTTGACCTTTGATTGCCCACAGGGAGCTTCTGGTGACAAATCTATACGAATCCACTGATTTTCATAGCCGATTGAGTGACAGACGGCGCCTAAAGACGCTCACCACACTCCGCTTTACAAATATCATTATACTATGACTGTCCACCTTAACTATTTCACATATTGTTTATGAGCATGAGAATTAATAACACCAATTTCTCATATAAAGTCCACTAGAATCAATTTGCAAAATAAATTAAAACAAACCCCGTGACTTCCCGCCAAAAAAACCGGTGATTTTTTGTTGGCATATGTAACAAATGTCAATAGAACATCCAGAAGGGTGGACCATATGCGTGCTCTTATAATAATTCAATGACAAAATGACTAAGTGTTCATATTTAATTCAAATCTATAAGCAGTCTAGACAATATGAAGCAATGACCTACCTCAACACGCAAAGTAAGCGTCATAGACAAAACACTACATTTTAAAGTTCATACGTCCTTTCGTTTGTACGTAAAGAGAAACGGGAAAATAAAAAAACGTAGAATGTACGAACTGCTTCTCTTCCCACGTAGTTTTTAAAAGCCGATCAAGGGAATGGGGAAAATCTGAATCATGTCTATAAGCGAAGGGGCTAGCAACCCATAACTATTTTGATTCACTTTTTCCATCTTCGTCGCCACCATCACGCTGTAGTGGCCTTTAGGTCTTTCGTCCCTAGTCTCCCTAGGTTCTAGTCTCCCTAGGTTCGTGATATGATAATGTATAAGATAATGGTTTCTGACTGTTACGTCATCTGATAGCTATTTTTTCTTTCTAAAGTAGTTTTAATTATGTACCTTTCCAGCACTTATATCTAATTCTATAGTACTTATTACTGTAAAGTAGAGCAAGTAATACAAATTGAATTGCTTTTATGTCATGCGCATCATTTAGTCGTGCAGTTGGCAAGCTTTCAAAGATAAGCCAATATGTCCGAGCGATTGACGTACAATGGCGTGAAAGTTTGGTTGGTAGGCTCATTGCCAGGAGTTTAAACGATGGAAATATAAATATATATTCAAATAATTATTTTTAGGGTTCCGTACCCAAAGGGTATGTAAAAACTAAAACTCCACTGTCCGTCCGTCCGTCCGTCTGTCTATCTATTAACAGGCTGTATCTCATGAACCGTGATAGCTAGAAATTTAAACAGAAGTAGGTATTTCTGTTGCCGGTATAACAACAAATCTATACTAATATTATAAAGCGGAAGAGTTTGTTTTTTTGTTTGTTTGTTTGTTTGTTTAAACGCGCTAATCTCAGGAACTAATGGTCCGATTTGAAAAATTATTTTTTTGTTGGGTAGTCCATTTATAGAGGAAGGCTTTAGGCTATATAACATTACGTTCCGACAACCACGCGAACGAAGTCGCGGGCACAGCTAGTACTAAATAAAACAGAATAAAATAAATATTTAAGCGGGGTTTCCATACAACAAACGTGATTTTTTGCCGTTTTTTGCTCGATATTAAATAAAGTGTCTAATATTGTATAGATAATGGTACGGAACCCTTCGTGCGCGAGTCCGACTCGCACTTGGCCGGTTTTATTAATAGAAGTTTAGTAACTTAATGATGACACTGATATAAATAAATGAAATTGGATAATAGGGTGATACAGTGTCCAGTGACAGGACATTCCACAGACGTGCGTTGACCCTAATGCATCAGCCACTTATTTAGCAATCAAGCATCGTTAGACGCAATCTTATTTGTTTTTATTCTATTTAGGTACTCTTCTTACATAATTTATTATACTTACATAACAGTGTGCAGAAATATATATTTATCGCCTTCGCTTAAAGTTAGGGGTTATCAATATACGGTGTTTATAATTTTACTTATACATATATGTATAGGGTGTAAAAAAACTATACTGAAATTCTAAGGATGAATTCAGTCCATGATACTGAACAACTTTCCCCAAGGAACATACATCGAAATATGAAAAATAATTTTTGGCCTCCCATCCCATATAAGTTGACCGATCAGCGATCCGAGTCTGTATGGAAAGCAAAAAATATTTTTCTTATTTCGACATATGTTCCTTGGGAAAAGTTGTTCAGTAACGTAGTTTCAGTATATTTTGTTAGACGTTATATAACGTCTAACAATATATACCTACTGAAACTATTTTACGGCTGAATACAGTCCGTGATACTGAACAACTTTCCCAAAGGAACATACGAGTATGTCGAAATATTAAAAATAATTTTTAGCTTTCCCTACAAACTCGGATCAGCTGATCGGTCAACTTGTATGGGAGGTCAAAAATTATTTTTCATATTTCGGTATATGTTTCTTGGAAAAGTTGTTCAGTATAATGGACTGAATTCACCCTTAAAATAGTTTCAGTATATTTTGTTAGACCCTGTATATATATTATTTCCTACGTGAGTACAACAATATACGTATTTATGGAATGGAACAAAGCCCTAGTATTTGGTCCACTTCTGATGCAATTTATTTATGCTAATGTGTCTAAGGGTCAGTTCACACCGAGACGTGACCACCTAAAATGAAATTAAAATAATATGGCGCCTGTAAATACTAACACATCATAAGTAAAAACGTATGTAATGAAACGATTCTTGAAAGGATGATTATCTGACTGACAAGCATAAAAGAGCCGTTTGACGTAATAGGTGCATGTAAACCAAGAAATGACCAACCATTATCTTGAACAATCGTTTAAAAACTTCCGGCTGCCGACATAACTAAAAAGTTAGTAATTCCATCCACATTATGTCTTATTAGTAATAAGACATAATGTGGATAGATTATGCTAATAAGTTATTAGCGTCATGTTCAAAATGGCCTCTAGGTTTTATTCTCTTGTCTACCCAAGAAAAGAAAATTAACTTTCCGGTAGAGTCCAACATAACCGACTCCTAATTATCGTACAAAATTAACCCACTATTGCAGATTTTGACTTTGAAACACAGTCATTACGTCTGTTGTTCAAATGTTGTATAGTATGATATAATGCAACGTCTGGCATACTTGATGAAATCGCAAATTACAACGTTCTACAATACAATTATATAACTAATTACTATGTTTACTTTGTAGTAAACGCATTGGCAAACGAAGCGTAGGACACCCACCCACAAGGTGGTCAGGCGACCTGACCAAGGTCGCTGGAAAACGCTGGCTACAGGGCGCTCTAGATCGGTCGTTTTGGAAATCCTTGAAAGAGGCCTATGTCCAGCAGTGGCGGCTAAAATGATGCTATGATATATGATAAGTGTCGCTATCGCTGTAGTATAATTATTATTCCTGTAATTGTATATTAAAAGCAATGCCAATGGCGATGATTACTTAACTGTAATTATTTTAAGTGGCTATTGCCCGACCCATTGGTAAGTGCCCCATGTGTCTTACCAACAGATGACTGTACTCCCATTTAACACATGTAAAGTAAGTATTACATAAAAGTTAGTAGACACGTGTAACATGTAATTTACACACAGCTTATGCTGCGGTAAAAAGTTTTTGTTCAGTCAAATCGATTGTGTTTATTACCCAATTAACTGCAAATGTGGGTCTCATATATTCCCAATGTAACAAGATATAGTTTTAAAAAACTAAAACCCGACTACAGCGAGATCTAAGTACTTACGTACATAGATCTCGTAATATTTATGCCCGACTACGGAAAAATTCATACTGAAGAGTACGCTTATCCAGTTAAGAAGGGGGCCTGATGTGGATAATCTATGTTTTGCTCCCGCTTCCACGCACATAAATTTACTCAAGCCGAAGCGAGACAACGACCCTTGCGCGGTGAAAAGATCGCGGTAGGTCAATGAGGCTGGTTTTGGTTTTGAGGTTTTTTTAGTTTTATAAAGAATATTTAAGAGTTATTTAAAAAGTAAGACATATTACGACTGCCGTATGTTTAATACAATTATAATCCAAAGTAACAAGTGCTAATTTATAGTATTTCTTGAATACTTTTCGTTTTAGTATAATTCTGAGGTGATTTGGAGGCAATTTCGCAATGTTTTACTATCGAGAAAATTTTAAGCAATCGTGTTTTCGAAACATATAATGTATATAGTTACTCCTGAACTTTGCTGTGTTTTTATTTCAAAGTGAGTATTACGTTACTATTAATAATATTTAAGATCGCTCTAAGTACTATTAGGGTCATACGGGCTCTTAATGCATGCAAGCATAGCGGGAAGAAACAGCTAATAATGTATATATTTTTGAATTGTGCCTTTTATGCCCTTTCATTTGATACCCCACACGGTATGATTTGATTATTTGTTAGTTTATTACTTTATGGCCTATAGACTATAGAGGGCGCCACAGTGGATTTACTATGTACTTCACATAGCCTTTAACCAGACGACAGCCAAGACGATTCCGATGACACCTCATTTGTCAAGATATCGTAGATATCTTTGAAGTCACGAGGAAACAGCTGAACATACATACATAGTGGCGAAACACGACCCTCCTTTGACTTCGCCGTACTCGGGTAAAAACAAAGATTCTTACTAGTCAATGTAAAACTTCCAAAAAAAGTTATACATCATTGACTGCGCAGCACAGTCGTGCAATAAAGTAAAGTAAAATTCGCAACTCGTTTTACTTTCTCTCTATATTTTAAAACCAGTTACAACAGATAAACACGGCAAAATGTTTATACTGTTTTTAAATGTGCAATCATTCAACTTTATTTTCGAGTTGACATTGCTAAAATATTTTGCAGTTTCATATCAATTAATACACTCAATCATCACATCAAAAAATTGAAACATTTACAATTTACCCATTATTTTATTCTAGTACAAGAGGTATGTTTTTACTAGGTTACATAGAAATAGTTACTTAAAAATCTACTACACACGGCTTCATTTATGTCTAATTGAAACACCAAAGATATCTGTGATTCTAAACTGTTACGGTTATATCTTCTCTACTTCGCAAATTCTTTGGCATCCTTGACATGCATATTATATTTAAAGAAAAAGCGGGAAAGCGCACCCTAGGCTCCGAAGCAACACAGCTGAGGATGCAAACAGGATCACGCTAATATGAAGAAGATCTGTGATTCTAAACTAGAAGTCAATCTTCCATACAAAATGAAAAACAGGTCTTTATTCTACTTTTTCATAAAAGTAAATAGTGTCCGAGTGGGTCAGTGTGGAAGTGGAATGATAGTGGAAGCGACGTCGCGAGACGGCTGTCACATACCTGCAGGTAATGTACACGATAGACTGGCGTATTACTATTGAACAACAACGAAATACCAATTTTATGTCTAATATAAAAATTGTTTAGCCGTGTGGTTTTCGGCAGTTTTTTTTTTTAAGGACATGTAATAATACTAAAATTATTTTAATTAGGATTTCGGCTCAGCGAGTCCGCTCCGAACCAAAATAGTTTGTTACGGCGGCACGGACAGCCTAATATAGTTAATATCTCCTTCTTAAATCGGTGCTTTCCTTCCTCTCCTTTTAAACTTTACGTATTTTTGTAATGCGTAGTAAACACCAAATCCAAATCTTGTACCTACTTGTTCTTCGAAGTTTACGCGATCGGAACGCAACTACATAATATCGATATCGTTGTTAATCTTTGTTTCTTGAAGTACGACCCTGTTCTCGACTGCACTTTCTGTGGCAAGTGCTAAACATTCACATCGCATTACATAATGAGCTGTTAAACTGTGGAATGAACTAATGGCTTTATCCTCACAAAATACAAGTATGATCAATTAATCACATAATTTAATCAACTGATAGAGGGTATAAATAGTTGTTTGTCACAAGCCAGTTCATAAAATTAACATTACCAAATTAAAATTTAAAAATAAATATTATCATTGGATGATATTTAAGGAGAATATAGAATGGCCTTGAAGTGGCGCCCTCATTTGAAATAAATTGTTAACTCGTAAATATGGTTATAATTTTCATATTGCTCTTCGTCATGCACTAGATAGCCCTTTAAATTATTTTATGAACTACCGTTGAAAGTATTTACATTAGTCCGTCTAGCTTTAAAACTTGCCTCCGCCAAAAGTGGCCACGGCAAGTTTTAAAGCTAGACGGATCACCAATAATAGTTTCAACAGCAGTTCATAAAATAATTTAAAGGGATATCTAATTTAGTGCATGACGAAGAGCAATATGGAAACTATCACCATATTTTCGAGTTAACAATTTATTTCACACTTCAAGGCCATTTGCTTATATAACGTCCAACAAAATATACTGAAACAATTTTGAGGGTAGATCCAGTCCATTATACTGAACAACTTTCTATAAGGAACATATGCCGAAATAAGAAAAATATTTTTTTCTTTCTATACAAACTCGGATCAGCTGATTGGTCAATAAGTATGGGAGGTCAAAAATTATTTTTCATATTTTGATATATGTTCCTTGGGGAAAGTTGTTCAGTATCATGGACTTAATCCACCGTTAAAATAGTTTCAGTATATTTAGTTAGACCCTGTATATTCACCTTTAGCCCCGCCAGTTCAGAGCTAAGAAAACTGTGAGTGTTTTTAAAAAATCACTGTAATTAAACTACTATAGTTTATTCCTCAAAAATTTTACATAAGAATCACAATATCCAAAACACGATTAAGCATTTTTGGCTCAATAGAAAAAAATCACAAACATACTAAATTTGCCTAAACTTTCCTTTATAATACATATTACTATTTTATACAATCACCTTTTTATATGATAAATAATTAAATTTTTAACAAAAAAGAACAACCGACTTCAATTTTTTTAAGGAGTTTCTTCCATATCTTCAAAGTTCTTCACCATATCTTCACCAAATTAAAATGGGACCAACTTAGTAGTTAAGGCTTTCAAATAAAAAAAGAATCATAAAAGTCGGTTCACAATTGGCGAAGATATCGCGTAACAAACATACATTAAAAAAAAAAAAAAAACATGCAGTCGAATTGATAACCTCCTCCTTTTTTGAAGTCGGTTAAAAATTATACCAAAAAATGTATTATCTAAATATCTATTTAATATTATACTGTGTTTTATTTATTATTTTTTTTGTATTATATTTATAATTTTTTTTTGTAGCCATAACAGATAGATATTTAGATAATACCTACATTCTTTGGTATAATTTTTATATAAAAAGGTGATTGTATAAAACAGTAATATGTATTGTAAAAAAAAATTTAGGCTTTAGAGGATGTTTGTGATTTTTTCTATCGCACCAAAAATGCTCAATCGTGTTTTGGATATTGTGGGTGTCTGTAGAAAAGCCTTAAGAGTCTCCTTACCCTAGACGAAATCCGAGTTTCCCATACAAACGTAGTCTACGTTTTATTTTAAAACGACATGTCAGATTTCGATAAAAATTTGTAACTTTTAAGAAATTGCATATATCTAGGGTTATAATTGGTTTTCAAAGTCAAAATATGAACTTGAAAGAAAATATAGTGCATTATATCATTTTTGACCATCAGTATGGAAAAGTTTTACACCCTTATATTTTCTTTCAAGTTCATATTTTGACTGTGAAAACCAATTACAACCCTAGATATATGCAATTTCTTTAAACTTACAAATTTTTACCGAAATCTGACATGTTGTTTTAAAATAAAACGTAGACTACGTTTGTATGGGAAAGTCTAGGGTAAGGGGATTGTTAAGATTTTTATGTAAAATTTTTGAAGACTAAACTGTAGTAGTTTAATAACAGTGATTTTTCAAAAACACGCACAGTATTGCAAATTGTGAACCCATCTCGCCTTAAGAAAAAATAAATAATCATGTATCCAAAGCAAGTTTTATTGTTTTGCTGCATATGAATTAAATATTAGGATTTGTATTTTGCGTCGTAGTTAAATTGTTTTCGTGTAGATTAGATATATACATGAACAAACAGATATCATCATCATCCTCCCCGCCATTTCCCTATTTGGTGTCTGTATGTTATAAAAAATAGAAATAACTAGTTTTACTTTTAAACAATACTGATAGGTATATGAAGAATGCATTTTTTGCAAGATACCTATAAATAAATTAAGTTACATACATATAGATGTTCTTATTGTGTCGGTACCATAACATATTTGTTAACAACTACATTTACTTATATAGATTTTGATTTAATAAATACCCATATTTGTTCTATCATCAAACAAAATGTACCATATTTTTTATAATAAACTCAGTTTGTCTCACATATACATTTACGAATTGTCTTTAATATACTTACATATTTTTTAATTAATCGCATATAATTACAAATATCTAAAATTTTATCATTAAAAACGTAAATTGTTCATAGAGAACCGTTATTAAAATTGGAAAAGGTTTTAGTGAAGGCTAATAAATAATCCTATAATTCCATTATAAGAATTTAACCTTGATAAATAGGTATCGAATAGCGAACAAATGGAATCAATTTCGCTCCAATGTGGCATTCACCTTGCATTACCCCGGCTAATAAATAAAACCGGCCGGAACTTGCTCATAAAACATTAATACGCAGTAAATTGAATTACATAATGAGGTGGCTTCGCGTTATTGAACATCAAAAATTTGTTGGATGTACTTTTAAGGATTTTATCTTTACAACCTATACAACGCGTAATTGACATATGCGTAATAAATCGAACCATGGCCTACACTAGATCACTACAGTAACTTAATATGATGTAGGTAATTAAAAAAATAGTCAAAACATTAAAAAAAAACGACAATTCCATACAAATTGCCCGGGCAGCTGCACACATTTGTATAAAAATGCCGAATAGGGTAGATGACTGTACTCCCAAGCCAATACAATGTCACAAAATAGTGTCACTTGTCATTGATCGTATCCAACATCCCATAGAAAATGTTTGTTGTGACGTTTAGAAAAAAGTGTCTGATTTGACTTGTTGTCATCTAGCGGATTTTATTTTTTTTGATTTTGTCTTTCTCTTTAACGGAACAGCTTGCTCTTGTCGGTGGAGTTCAGTGGAGATGCCTCCATTCCTATCTTCTCTTTGCCATCTTATTTGTTTTTGGCTGTTATTTTAATTTAATTTTATAGAAAAGTGATCTAGTATAGCCCGTGGTTTGATTTATTACGCATGTAATATATAAAGCCAATAAATAAAGCTAGCCGGATAATTATGTAATTCAATTTTTTAAAATAAAATTGAATTACATAATAACGCGTTATTATGCATCGAGAATTCGTTGCATGTACTTTTAAGGGTTTTCATATTATCTTTTATTCGCAGTCATATTAGGTGAAAATATTGGAGATGATATTATGTGACTGATGTTATTTATTGTAAGGAGCCAATTGAATTACACAATGAGGTAGTTTCGCGTTATTGAACATCGAAAATTCGTTGGATGTACTTTTGAAGCTTTTTATTTTATTCACATCCTTTTTGGTGTGGTAAAATTGCTTGTGATATTGAAAGAAGCCATATTTTTAAACATGTAATGTTAACATTGGTACAATTTTTGTGTGAGCGAAAAATAATACGATTCACTTTTTAGGACCTAACTTACCTCCATACTTCCAGATCCATAAGATTCAGTTCAAATATTTTGCAACATTACTCATGTCTCGAAAACATTTTTAATATTATGATTAATAAGTTGTTGATAGAAGTAGATAATCTTATCTCATGTGATGCATCTTAAATGTATGCGGATAAAAATATTTGAGTTACTTACAACAGATTATCAATCCAGATTAGTCAAACGTTGAATGAATTTTATATACAGGAAGAACTGAACCGATTTTGATCATTGAACATTCCGATAATCAAACTGTAATTTATTATAAAACTAGCTTTTGCCCGCGGCTTCGCTCGCGTATCCCAAATCCCACGGGAACATTACTTTTTTCTGGATGAAAGGTCCCCTATTTCCTTCTCAGTACTCCTGCCTGACTATGTGTATGCGAATTTAAAAGAAGATTGGTTCAGAAGATAAAGCGTGAAGAGGTAACAAACAAACATACAAACAAACAAACAAATATACAAACTTACTTTCGCATTTATAATATTAGTTGGGATCACTTACGAAAATAACTTTCTTTTCCACAATATTTTATTACATTAGACTTTTACATGGAACTTGTACAGGATTAGTGCAGAATGGCTGACTAGTCGGCTTCTCCGACTACATTTGTACGACTAAGTGAATAAACCGTAAATATAAAATATTCATAAATATTTTATTATCACATAAAATAGATACATATTTAAAAATGTCAGACAATTGACCCATTTGATTGAACATGCAATGTTAGTATTATGAAATACCTGGCAGGTATACAAATATATCGGAAGCGGTGGTGGCCTAGCTGTTAAGGCACTGGCTCGGCGCCTGTGGGGCACGAGTTCGATCCTCACTAAACTCGACTTTGTACACTCATGTACGGTAATTTTCAACTACGACCACTTGCGATGAACGAAAACATCATTTATTATGACAGATTACTGCTATTGAGCTACATCAGATGCCTTGACTTGAGGCAGCCCGAAGAATCTGACACAAGTATTAGTAATAAGAATAACATAATAAACACCAATAAATGGCAAAACAAAAATTATGGCAAAGCAAAAATTAGACATATTAAAAACTCTACCACAAAGTAACCAGCATAAATATTTAAAGCTAAAAATATATGTTAAAAGAAAGTAGTACCAAATATTTCATGTAATAATTAAATTTTTAACTAAAAAAACAACCGACTTCAATTTATTTAAGGAGTTTCTTTCATATATCCAAAGTTCTTCATCATATCTTCACCAAATTAAAATGGAACCAACTTGGTAGTAAAGGCTCTCATATAAAAAAGAATCCTCAAAATCGGTTCACAATTGGCGAAGATATCGCGTAACAAACATACATACAAAAGAATAAAATAAAAAAACATACAGTCGAATTGATAACCTCCTCCTTTTTTGAAGTCAGTCAAAAATAAATTAATTGCTACAAAACACTGATAAGAAATCGCACTTGTATCAACAAACTCACCTGACGCAATATCTTCTTGAAAATTTTGAACTTCATTTTTTTTTAATAACACTTTTAACCTTAAAATTAATGTACACTAAACCACATTACTCAAAAACCGGGAACCTAAAGTCACACAAAGCAAGCACGAACTAAATTTTTGAACATCGAGTTTTCTCGCGCGGAATAAATGGTGCGGGCGAGCGACTGTATCACTTCGCGGTCGCGTTTGTAGTGTAGACCATTTAGTTAGACGGTCGGGAGGTGCGGCGTGCGGTGCGACCAATGAAATCGAAATTGTATAGACACTTTTCACTAGCGTGGAAAATTGTTTGTTTCGCTATGGTTTTCAGCGGATAAGCTGACGTGCAGTTTGATTTCGGTAATCTGTTTGAGCGTCTATTTTATAGCTGACTGTTTTCCAGTTCATAAGCTGAAATATTCGGAGTCTACCCATTGGCATTATTAAAATTTGAAACTTGAAAGTAATTTAATTTTTGAAGAGCTAGTCGTATATATATTTCAAAAGGAAGAAGGAAGGACAAATATCTATGCGTGTTGGATATATATCAAGTGATTTGATATTTAAGTCACATAAATGAATCAAATTTGGTAATACCCTACGGAGCTATTATACCAGGTAGACAATACTTAGGTTTATACAGTAATAAAATCGTTTGGAAAATAATTCCGAAAGCACAAAAATTTAAAAATTTAAAATATACAAGTCAGAATCCGGACGATCACAGAAGAAATGCAAGTAAATTTAAAGATATCACGCCCAGGGCCGTTTCGTCATACAATACTGTACTGACTCATCTACACAATGTATATGGCTTTCCTCGGAAACATTGCGAACAACAAGCACTTCCGTACCCATTATGGACGCCATATTGATCAAACAAAAGCGTGTAAGCAGAATTCACATTGAAAACTACACATACACAACAAACTGTCTTCATTCCCTGGTAACACAGGTGTTTTCGCGTACGTAATATATAATATATAATAAATGGTAAGTTTGGTTTGGATATCTTCAGAATATCAATCAATCATACATCAACACACTATATAAAATTCTATAACGCTGAAGACAATGAAAAAATATCTTCATCTATTCGAAAAACGATGCTTTTTTTGCAAAAATAGTAAGACTCAAGTCACTTGTGGGATTGCGTTTTTATTTATATTTTTATTTCGCTATTTTTTATAAAAAAAAGAATTTTCAGTAGAAATTACTTGAAATTAAAAGAAATTACTTGTTCATGAGCATTTATAACACCATTATAGCGATATTGATCGTCGATTAATCTGAAAATCATCGGAATATCACACCCCAAGCGCAACACTTTTGGTTGCGAAATGTATTTCGAAGATGTATATCCTCGAGTGAAGTTATAGCCGAGTTACAAAAAAAAAATGTGGTTTAAAAAACAACATTATTAATTATAATTTTCTTATAACTTACCTCATGGTCAGGTCCCGGTTTGGACGCCAGTCTCGCCTCGGTTAACTGGTTTTTCAATGCCCTGAAATTACGTAACTTGTAAACAAAAAGACTATAGCTACTAGTGAGTGAACCAAAAGTGGCCGTTTTTCGCAAATGTGTGGAGAAAATCTTCACGTTCTCAGTTTAAACTGTAAACAGTAGTTCACAAAATAGTTTAAAGAGTTATCTAGGTCTTATTAGAACAAAATTTTAAATGATATCTCCGTTTCTTTCCTTATAATTTATTTCAAATGAGCACTGGACCCCGAAAAATTAATGATTGCCGCTTCCTTAGAATACTTAAGGCGAGATGGGTTCAGAGACCGCAATACTTTGCGTGTTTTTGTAAAATTACTGCAGTTAAACTACTACAGATTATTTTTAAAACATTTACATCTGAAGGCTTTTCTACAGACTCCCCCATAATATCCAAAACACGATTGAGCATTTTTGGCTCGATAGAAAAAATTCACAATTATACCTCTTAATTTGAGAGAATATGTTTGTGATTTTTTCTTGTTAGAGTACGAGGGCTGTTTGATAAGTACCCGTTTATGGGAAAAAAAATATTTTTTTTTGTATATATGCATTTATTTTTCTACGTAGTCACCTTTTAACTCTATACATTTGTTCCACCTATACTCAAGCTTCAATAAACCATCCAAAAAGTATGATTTTGGAAAGTCATTCAAATAGGCCTCTGTGGGGGCAATGACTTCGTCATTTGATCCAAATCGCTTGCCACCGAGCCATTTTTTTAGGTTGGGAAACAAAAAGAAATCGCATGGGGCCAAATCTGGAGAATAGTAATTGAGACAATAGTTCGTAGCGTAACTGTGCTAATTTAGCCGTCACAACTCTGGACGAATGAGCCGGGGCATTGTCGTGATGAAACAGTACTTTTTTTCTTTTTTAAATGGGGTCATTTGTCCTTCAACACGGCGTCAAATTCATCCAATAAATTGGCATAGTACTGCCCTGTTATTGTTTTTCCCTTTTCTAAATAGTCAATATGTATAATACCCTGCGAATCCCAAAAAACGGTCGCCATGACCTTTCCAGCCGATGGGACGGTTTTTGCTTTCTTTGGAGCAGGTTCACCCGGTAAAATCCACTGCTTCAACTGCTCTTTCATTTCCGGGGTGTAGTGGTGGACCCACGTTTCGTCCACGGTCACGAAACGACGCAGAAACTCCTTCGGGTTACGTTTGAACACGGCCAAACACTGCTCCGAAGTAGTCAGTCGGTTCCGTTTTTGCTCCTCCGTGAGTAAACGCGGTACCCACCTCGCCGATACTTTCTTCATACCCAATTTTTCTTCTAATATGTGTTGTACCCTCTCGATTGAAACATTTACAGCATCAACGATTTCTAGAAGTTTAATTCGGCGGTCGGCTAAAACGATATTTTCAATTTTCTTAACCATATCGTCTGTAGTCACCTCAACTGGCCGGCCTGGGCGATCCTCATCAAAGACGGTTGTTCTCCCCCGCTTCAACTCGTTATACCAATATCTGACGGTTGTCATAGAAGGAGCACATTCATGGTAAACCGCTTGCATTCTTACTTTTATTTCATCACATGTTTTTCCTTCCAAAAATAAGAATCTAATTACAGACCGATACTGTTCTTTTTCCATTTAAACAATTTTAAGTTTACGCCTTCACTGAATCGTTGTCAAATGAGAAAAAAAACAAAAGAATGCCACTTTTTTTTAATTTTCCCGCCTCTGAAAAATGGCTTAAAAAGATACTTATTTGCGGCCAGTGATATTAATATATTTAGAAAACGGGTACTTATCAAACAGCCCTCGTAGTTTATTTACAGTGATTTTTCAAAAACACTTACAGTATTCTTGACTCTGAACTGACGGGACCATAAGGGGAGTATTCTATTAGGAAGCGGCAATAAACTTAGCTTAAGTTAATTATTAGCATCTAAAGATAATATTAAAATATTTTGACTTTGAAGTATTTATTAATATTTTGCGAGGTTTCATATGTTACACGATTCAGAAGGAATTATTGTTATTATAAAAATAAAATAAAAATAAACGATTGCCCCTAAAATTTCCAAAAACAAATAAGCCTATATCACTAGGGATGATGTAAGGATTCTAACGATACCATCTGAGATTTTGAAGTTACGGCGAGATAAAGAAACTCGCAGTCGTGTAAAAAAGTTGTACTTATTTATGTTAATTCTTCTAACCTAATCTGTTTTTTCCGCCTGCGCACTAACTCAGCGCAGTGGCACCGGTATGGCGCTTCATAGCGATGTGGCCTAAAATAACAATGGTAGCGGCAACAGTTGCGCTGAAGGAAGCGCTCATGGCGCGAACTTCGCCGTGTGGAGGGATAACTTGTTGAGTAATTTTTTTTTTTTTGTTTTATTTTGGCACAAACAGTCATTATGTAACAATTACAGTTGATGTATGTTTATGTTATAGACAAACACAGTGCCGAAACGTAGTATAAGCAAATACAGTTTTTGGAACATGCTGACAAACATTTCTTTTTAATATTTATCTAATATAGAAGTTACGCAAATTTAAGCAGGTTAATAAACTATTATCACAGTATGCAGAACAATGTAAGTTATAGCCTCAAAAATAAAGATAAATAACACTGACAAATTAAATTTAGCAGATGTCTGCAGGCGACAAATTTTCAATGCCCTAAGTAGGTATAAACAAATCCAAAAGTTGTTGTTAAAAATATTAATTCTTTTAGTTTTGTAGCTTGTTATACAGTTGCTTTTTAGTAATTATCAACGAGTTTGAGAATATTAGGTCCTTACATATGAAATTGCCGTTCAGTATCAAAAAAGTGAATCAAGTTTTTTTTAATGAAATTATTATTTAATCAATCGAAGTATGCGCCGTTGTTATCTGTTTGAAGGCGGTTTTGACTGCCTCATCAGATTTGAAATTTTTTCCTTGTAAAAAGTTATCCAAATTTTGAAAAAAGTGGTAATCGGTTGGGGCAAGATCTGGAGAGTATGGTGGGTGACGCAGAGGTTCCAGTCGCAGCTCCTCTAACTTGGCGATCGTTTGATGTGCAGTGTGTGGTCTAACGTTATCCTGAAGGAGCAGTGGGCTAGAGCAATTCATCAGTCTCGGTTGTTCAATGGCGAGCTTTTCCATCATTGTTTGCAATTGTTGGCAATACAAGTCTGCAGTAATCGTCTGGCCTGATCTCAAGAAGCTGTAGTGGATAACACCAGCACTGGTCCACCAAACACTAACCAGAATCTTCTTTTTGGTCAGTTTTCGCTTAGGGCAAGGTTTTGCCGGTTCTCCAGGGTCAAGCCATTGTGATGATCGCTTCCGATTGTCGTACAGGATCCATTTCTCATGACAAGTCACGATACGGTTCAAAATCCCCTCATTATTGTGGCGATTAAGCAAAGAAACGCAGCAAGCAACGCGTGTTTGTTGGTTTGCTTCAGTCAATTCGTGCGGTACCCACTTTTCGAGTTTTTTAATTTTTCCGATTTGGCGCAAGTGGATAAGTATCGTTTTGTCACTTACGCCGAAGGCTGCTGCTAATTCAGAAGTGGTTGGAGATGGATCCGTTTCCACTATCGCCTTCAATTCTTCGTTATTCACTTGAGTATCAGGTCGTCCACGAGGCTCATTGTGTCGATGTTATTATTAATAATTTTATGTAAAAATGTTATGTCGAACTGAGTACGACGGTCCTGAAGAGATAAAAGTTTGTGATGTTTGAGAGAATTACTATATGATGATTCTGGAGCACAGTTTCTATAATTTAATATTTATACAAATTTCTTTTGAACACTTTCAATAGCATTAATATCGTCTTGATAATTTGGGTTCCAAACACAACTACCAAAGTCCAAAACGGATCTGTTTTTAAAGGGTTTAGTGACCCTGTTGATAAAACCAAGATTTTTAAATGATTTACGTATAATATGGTCATAATGACATTTGAAAGTCAATTGACTATCCATCATTATACCCAAGTCCCGAATCGTATCTACTCTAGCTACTTGAATATTATTTAAGAGGTATGTGTGTTTAATGGGTTTTTTTTTTACGAGTGTATGTGATGACACACTCGTCACAATATTTAACTAAGGCATGAAGATCATGTTGAATTAAATGACAATAATTACTATTAGTGACTACTCTGAAAAGTTTGGTGTCATCAGCGTATAAAAGTGTGTGTCTTATTGTGGATCTTCTCGATAAGCTGGACCGCCTTCTTAACAACTGCATCCGTTTTATTTTCTGCTTGCGTAAGTATGATCACATTTCTGCTTTCCGTCCCAAACTCCATTGGCTTCCCATCCGACTGCGCAGGCAACAGAGACTTCTATGTTCTCTTTTCTCTATTCTTAAAAATCCCTTTTCTCCGCAATACTTGAAATGTAAGTTTCAATATCTTGCGGACATGCATGATTGGCAACTTCGCTCCAGTAACACGCTCAAGCTTCAAATTCCCTTTTATCAATCTAGCTTCATGTCCAATTCCTTTACTTCTCAAGCTATACGGCTTTGGAATGCATTGCCCGAGGACATCAGACAAATATCTAGTAGACATTTATACAAGAAAAAAGTGCATGATTAACTTTTTGAATCTTTCAACAATTAGGAGAATTCATCGTTTCTTTCTGATGTTCAAATATATATATATGTGTATATGTATGTATATAATATGTTGTATGTATAAATATAGTATTTATTTTATACGATATTTATGTATGATCATTTAAAAGTACTTATTATTTCTGAATTGTTTCTACTCGTATCTATTTTAGACGCCAACTATTCTATCTGTTTCTCTTCTCCTAAAGGTTGACAGGGAGAGAATGCTTTAGCATTAAGTCTATCTATTGTAGCTTTTGGCTCAATAAAATTAAATAAATAAAATTTGATTATTATTAGTAAGTACTTGTTCTATATCGTTTATATATAAAGAGAATAAGACGGGACCTAAATGGGAGCCTTGCGGCACGCCAGAAGGGATAGGTAAGTAGCTAGAGCAATATCCTTTCATGCATACAGCTTGACTTCTGTTTCTAATGTAAGAATCAACCCATCTGAGGAGGTCGCCATGCACACCAACTCTCCAGAGCTTCATAGTAATAAGGTTATGTTTAATTTTGTCAAATGCTTTGGAGTAGTCAGTGTACACGACATCCACCTGAGTACCCTTATCCATAGCATTTAGTAAATAATCAACAAAAGTCACCATGTTGGTATCTACACTTCTGTTTTTGAAAAATCCATGTTGGTTGACCGATATAATATTCCTAAGAGCATATGATAGTTGTTGAGTGACAATTTTTTTCTAAAATAAGAACGAACTTACTCAACTTAGATATGGGTCTATGTTCTGAAACTAATTCCCGGCGATTACTCTTGGGTATAGGAGTTACCAGTGCTAACTTCCACTTATCAGGGAATATACCAGTGTCAATTGATTTTTTGTAAATAAGATATAAGGGAGTTACCATGGAATGAGCACATTTAGATATAAAGATAGAAGGAATACCGTCAGCTCCTGCACTTTTGTGTAAATTTATATGTTTAAGTTCCTGTAGTATAGTTTCTTTATCAAAATCTATCGAATTTATAACTGAGTTGGAGGAATCATTTTCGCAAAGGTTGGATAGGTCTAGCGGTGGTTCGTCTTTTGGCTCAATGATGACAGACTGAAAATATTTATTGGAGGATTCGCAAATTTCTTGTCCAGAGCTAAGTGGGGTGTTATTTCTATCGTACATAATGTTAGGACATTAACCTAGTTGCTTTTTTGATTTGACATAAGTCCAGAAATAATTTGGGTTATTCTTGATACGATTTTCACATAAGGAAATATATTGGGTGTGTTGCTCCTGTTCTAATTTTCTTAATCTCTTCCTCAGTAACGAAAAAGTCCTATAATCCGCAATATTACCATAAGTATTCCATTTTTGATGATATTTCCGTTTTTCGTTACTTAGCTTAACCAGAGGTTTTGTATACCAAGGTGGATACCTACTGTTAATGTGTGTACCTATGGGTACGTATTTATCTATCAATCGGTCAAGAATACTATAGAAATAAGTAACGGCAGAGTTGACGTCAAAAGCAGAAAAAATGGAAATCCAGTTAAATGAGTTTAATTCATTATTAATTTTGTCATAGTCTGCCTTATAAAACCTTTTTTTAACAGATTTATTGTTTTCCAACGAAATAAAAGGTGAGCACGACGGTAAATTAATATCCAAAGCTTTATGATTTGGTTCCTCCTTTACCAAAGGTGTATGTGCGTTAGTAACTGAGCAGGTTGTGTTACTGAAGATTAAATCAAGAAGCCTATCATTTACATTAAATTCCTTATTATATTGTTTTAAGAGAGAAAAGTTCATAAAGTCGATGGTGTGACAAGTCAATAAATCCCCACTTCTTTGTGCTATCATACTGTTTGTAGAGGAGTCTGGGTTCCATACAGCTTTGGTAACGTTGAAGTCTCCAAGTATTAGAAAAGTATCATTTGGATGTGAATGAATCAAGCCAGAAACTCTGTCATAAAACGATGTAATATTTCTATTTAATACTTACATATATAATTCTTCGGCCTGCCTAGCCTGCTTTTCCCGCCTGCGCAGTAACTCCGCGCAGTGGCCTAAAGTAGCCATAGTTGCGCCAACAGTGGCTCTGAAGGACGCGCTCGTGGCACGAACTTCGCCAGTGTGGAGGGATAAGTCGTTGCCTGTGAAAAAAGATAGATAAGAAATGAATTCAATATGAATATTTTATCTGATACGTATTAGTTTAATACCAACTGCTCACATAGATGGCAGCACATTACAACAGAATACATAAGAGTCAAACAGAATGGAATCTTACAGCGTCTCCCGCAAATTGGCGTCCCCGCACCTCTCCCCCGCACTTTTCCCTCACTTTCTGCGCCTTTCTGTGCTCTAAACTAGGGTTAAGTTACTAGCCGCGCGCAATACACGACGTGTCTTGGTTTAAGAACTGTCAATCAATAGTAACCATCATGGTGAGAAGATGCGCATATAATAATTGTTAATCCACCGATTACAACAAAGAACACATATTTCATAGATTTCCAAATGATGAAAACAGGTAGCAAAGCAACAATATAATTTCACGTTATTACCCAGCAACCACCTTGATATATATACCCTTCTCGCTCTCTCGCATTGGCGGGAGATACACAAGAGCGAGAGGGGTATTATCAATCGGCAGCAGTATAATCCGGTAATGTTACATAGGCTCCTCGCTCACAGGTAATCACATACACGCAGATGCCAACTAGATTTCCGCGGGTTACTCGTATAGTGCTATAATGCCATTGTTGACAATGACAACTTGCGTGCGTGAAAGCGTGATAAGATAAACATTTGTTTATTTTATTGAATTTATTCAAATAATTACCGTATAGTTTTGCGCCGAATATGCAAATTACTATATTACAATAGTGAATTAGTGAATTTAGTGCGTTACATTATAAATGACTCAATAATAATCAGTAAAGTGAACTAATGGTGAAATGGGGAATACTAAAGGGCATACTAAAAAATATTTGTGAAGTGATATTATGTAGCTGTTTCCGACTTTTCTGTAACATTTAATACATATATAACAGAATATTTTTTACGTCATAATGTTCGCAAATCTCCCGGTATGGAAAGATATAATCGTAGATATGTCGAACTCGTTAGTAGGTAAGTATTAAATTAATTCTGCGGTGCGACCCTAAGTATAAAACTCACACATCGACGTGTGTACAGATAAATTGTTTCGTTTGTAGTAGTAGTAGGTATATATGTTACTCTGAATCAATGAAGAGTCATACCAGTGACATTACTAGCAAACCTGCGAAAGGTAGGTAATATAGGTTCAAATCCTAGGTACGAGTAGACTAAATACAAGTTTGCTATTTACGTGCCTTCCAATAGTTTGTATAATGTTGGATATCTGAAACGTATTAATACCAACTGCTTACATAGATGGCAGCACACAAATTACTAGTAAACCTGCGAAAGGAAGGTAATATAGTATAGGTTCAAATCCTAGGTACGAATAGACTAAATACAAATTTGTATTTACGTGTCTTCCAATAGTTTGTATGACGTTGGGTATATGTTACGTCAGTAAATATTTCATCTTTGCCCGAGGTATTTATACGTCCCCTGGGCAGAAAATGGCTTGCGCAAAATAAGTGGGATTACACCTATGTGACCCTAAAGGGTGTAAAATTTATATCACCCAGGTCTTCGGCTTATCCTTTCGTGTTTCACCGCCTTCGTTGTACAATCTACTATTGTAATCCCTAATCTAAGGCGGGGCAGATTTTCGGCATTAGCTAGTCCGATAATATCGTAAGAAAAAGCAATAGGATTGCAACGCTAGCACAGAAATTAATAAGAGTATTTCATACAGAATGGAATCTCATAAGGTCCCACACATTGAAATATAATTCTCTAGAAACCTAACGCTCCTACATTCACCGCTTCGATTCTAATTCCATTTAAAGCAAACAAACGAACAGTAATTACAACGAAACACTCGAACGCACACATAGACAAAGATGCATGCGATTGGTCGCGACAAGGTCACGTGTCGTCGTCGGTCGGGTGGGGCAGTCAACGCAATGAGCGGTGAGATGCAACGCGCGTATGGTACGTATTATGCAGTACGCTACGCTAAAATAAATAACCTTGTTTACGTGCCACTTTTTTTTAATAACTAATTTTAGAATAGAATAGAAATACTTTATTGCCAAAATGAAATACCACAACAAAAATACAGAAATTATATACCTACACAAATAAAGATAAGAGAGTTACGTACAAGAAAGAGTAAGAATACAGGACAAAAAAGAAAAATAATAATAATTCTTCTTCTTCTTATCGAGTCGAAATGGTTACACTGTAGCTTCAATTTCAAATCACCTGTGACCAGTATGTGGCCACGGCGATACCTCTGTCGTTAGCTTTATTAAGGTCCTCTATGGTACATGACGTAGGGCAGCTCGGACATGACAAAAGGTGGTCCATCGACTGAATGGCACCGCAGTCGCAAAGGTTTTTATCAGCGTGACGCCACCTAACTCGGTTTTCCCGACACCTCCCAACACCAGCCCGGAGTCTATTGAGAGACTTCCAGACTGACCAGGGGAGGTCTCTACCCGGTGGGAGTTTTTCAGCAGGAGGGATATTTGACTCGTAAGGTGGATACTTATTTATCCACCTCACAACTTTTGCATTAGAAGCCTCTATTGCTGGGGATAATAACAATAATAATAATAACTGTCCCTTTCATTTCATACATTTGTGCAGCATTGCCATTTCATGTCTGTATGGCTTCTACATTACTTCACGGTACATGACGGCATTTTTAATGAATTGATTATCGTAAAAACACAGCAATAATCTTAAAGGAAACTTCTTGCGATGCAACTGCACGACTCGAGTGTCACGGCGAATTGTCGCGCCGCGCTGTTCATATTTTAAGCCCCGCCCGCCGCAGTACATATCGCGTGGAATGATTTTTCGGGATTACTTACGATTCTAGAGAATTATTGTTCGTAGGTCCCACGCAATATGCGTCCCCGTTCCCCGTCCCCACACCTCTCCCCCGTTCTCGTGTTGACGAGGGGTGAGAGCGGGCGAACACACACGCATTGACGTATGAACGGATGTATAGTTTCGTTTGTAGTAGTGTAGGCATAAATGATACTCCGCTTCTATGAAGTTTCATACCTGTGCCGCTGGTAAGAATGTGTTCCAACAGGGAATTTCATACAAAGCACGAGCTTGTGTTGCGGGATACTTTTCAAAGTTAATGTGTCTACGGTAACAAGTAGCAAGTAATACATACCATTAGCCAATTTAAAGACGTCTTTGGCATCTGCTTCGACAAGTCGAATTGGGTATTTTGATGGGTCAAAAATAATTTGTTTGGTACTGTTAATAGAATAAAACGTCACAAAATAATGCCACTAGTCATTGATCACATCCACTTTGAACGTGATTTTAGATTTATTAATGCAGAAAAACGGATATTAGGAGCGCTATTTGACTCCAAGAAACTATGACGTCATAAATCGATGTTTCATACAAATCCCATAAAAAATGTTTGTTTTTGACGTTAAGAAAAAAATTTCTGATTTGACTTGATGCAAAATAGCGTATTGTAGGTGTTACTCACCATCAGCCAATTTAACGGCGTCTATGGCGTCTGCCTCGACACCCTCGTCTATCTGAGGGTACGAAGCCACGCACATGTCGAAGTACTTTTGCAATTGTACCGCCTGCTTAGACAATAATTCCGTGTAAGTGTCCAACTCTTGAATCTTCTCCGTGAGCCGTCGCGCTGTACGGCCTGCAAAATAATAGATGATTACACTTCCTCTAAACTGCTATTCGACTTCGATAGCATGGCTCATTGTCACTGTCAATGTCAAACTATTTTCCATCGCCATGTTTTTTCTATGTTTAGTACGACAAGTATAACAAACTTGGCGATAGAAAACATCTATGAGACACGGAAATTTGGTATTTCCTTACTTACTTATAAGTATGGTTATCATAGGTATTTATTAATATTTATATTATGTATTATTATAGGTACTTCATTATTTAGACAAAAATAAAGGCGCTATAATTATATATAACAGTCTATAGTCTACAGTACAAAATATACTACAATATTCGGATGTCAGATGTTATCTTACATAGATGTATTCTTTCTTATAAAGCGTAGGATCTCCAAGATCCAAACTTATTTCGCTTTGCACCCATTATACAAGATAGGAATTGAAATATCATACGATAATATCGATAATATGTATCATGGAGTCAACGGACCATCAGATTCTGCTGAGCCAGCCCTGCTTCTTACTTCAGTGGGCGATGGCGTTCTTGTACCATCAACTGCCCACAACGCTCTCTTCCAAACTTCAAACAGAAAAAAAATAAAAATTCTATAGGAAAGAAATTTAAAAATAGAAGCAGCTATTATCCGACTAAATGAAGCAGTCATGCTGCAATTTAAACTACATTGAGCAAAATATAGCTTGGGCCTACTACCACACTTAGAGCGTTTACACATATCGCGCAGCGTGCGCATGGATTTTGTATGCGTTTATTCTGGTGGACCAATTTTAAAGCGCTGAGTCACTAAACAAATGGTTTTTCCATACAAAGAATCGTTCGTTTAGTGACTCAGCGTTTCAAAAATGGCACCACGGACTCTTTCGCATGGTGCCGCGGGAGCAGCGGCGGGTTAGTCGTGTTTAAAGGGAATTTCATGTGTCGTGTATAAAGGCGCGTGTGAAAACGCTCTTAAGTTTTTTCTGCCCCTTCCTCTTATTATTTATGTTAGTCCAAGCTTTTTTGCATAGCATAACAAGTCTGCTCAACCCTTTTAGCTGCCCCGGCGCGCGTCATAGTATTTTCGGTACCACTCGATGCGTTACCGGGGCGTTGCGTCACAGATTGCGTTTAAACTTTTGCATGCATTCAATACTACAACTACAATTGTTAAAAAACAATGTCACCAGTATCAATCCACCAATGCAACACGAATGTCTACATGTTAAATAGAAAAACAATGCATTTCATTTGAATTTATTCATTCATTCTAGGGAAATTTTGATATTAAATTATCTATCCCTTTCCTAAGTATAACCGCTTACCTCCATCTTTCTAAATACCTTTACATTAGCTATTGCTGTTTGTAATAAATTATCTACTATTGTAAAAGTTTTGAATTTCATTTACAGACACATGCAACATGTGTCTACATGACAATCCATTTATGGTTTAAAATCTTTACTGACTTTTTATCAGCAAGATTTTAATTGGGTCTGTTCTCAAACCAAAAAAATGAACTATTAGGGTTGGAAGACATCTGTAAGCACGGAACAGCATTTTCTTATGCTGCTATCTTTTTCTGCCGCTCAGAACCGTAATTTTCTAGAGCGAGAGAGAGCGACGAAATGCGGCAGCGTTGCCGATCCGCTGCGTTCGTCCCTCTCTCTCGTTCTAGTTAGAAAATACTGTTCCGTGCTGATAGATGTCTCCCAACCCTTAAACCCAGAACAAGACCTATTGCTACTTGTCGGGACGACGCCACCATTTATGTCATAATTTCTAAGAATTTAAGGACGTTACATTAAGGCCGTACCTGAATTTTCCGGGGTCCAGTGCTGCCCCCATTTAACATAAATCATTCCAAAGAAAACGGAGACATTATTTAAAATTTTGCAACTACCAAGTCCTAGATAACCCTTCAAAGTATTTTATGAACTACTGTTTACAGTTTATAATGAGAACGTTAAGCTTTACTACGCACATTTGCCAAAAGTGGCCGTTTTTCGCAAATGTGCGTAGTAAAGCTTAACGTTCTCACTTTAAACTGTAAACAGTAGTTCATAAAATACTTTGAAGGGTTATCTAAGACTTGATAGTTGCAAAATTTTAAATGATGTCTCCGTTTTCTTTGAAATGACTTATTTTAAATGGGGGCAGCACTGGACCCCGGAAAATTTAGGTACGGCCTTAAATAAATATGTGAGGAAAAATCACAGTGAATACGTTTTCTTTTTGACAGTTCCTTCAAAAGAACTAATGGTACTTTTTTTCCCATTAGTTCCTTAGAAATTATTAAAGGATTAATAGGAAGAAAAAGTTCAGGTGCTAGCCCCAAAGTTTAAACTTTTATTTTAGGATAGTAACTCAACGATAGAATATTTCTTATAATAAATACATACTAATATATAGATAACACCCAAGACCCAGTACAGTTTGAAAAAGAACATTTTCCATCTTGCCCTAGTTGGATATCGAACCTAGAACCTCCGGAGTGGCAGACTAGCATGTTAACCATTAAGCCACGGAGGTCGTTTCATTGTATCACCATATTAAATTTTAGGAGTGTTTACGTTTTACCTCAATATGGCCTCTCAACTTTCAAGGTCTCATTAACGACCTTTGCTCAGCAGCAATAGTTCTTAGTCCTGGTATGTACAACAATCCGCTAGATGAAAACAAGTCAAAACAAATACTTTATTCTAAACGTCAAAACGACTACTTTATGGGATTCATATGAAAAACGCATGGCGTGACGTCATAGTTCCTTGAAGTCAAATAGCGCTCTTGATATCTGTTTTTCCCCATTATTAAATCTAAAATCACGTTAAAAATTGATATGATGAATGACAAGTGACATTATTTTGTAACGTTTTATTCTCTTATCTTTTGATATTATTTGGTACTCTCAAGAGAATAAAACGTCACAATATAGTGACACTTGTCATATCCATTTTTAACATGATTTTAGATTTATTAATGCTGAAAAACTGATATTATGATACATTTTTCACTTGGTGGGCTGTCTCGCTCGTACAATCAATCATTTTTAAAGATTTAAAAGAAATGTGTCTCATTTTTAGAAGTGTTTCATTATTAACCTAGATGATTGTATCGTGGATATATTTTTATTTATTTATTTTATTTATTCAAGTACACTTGGAAATTTACAAACACACATAAAAAATAAGGAAACATAGTACTTAGGTGCTACTTATTTCTAAAGAAATTTCTTCCAGTAGACCCGCGAGAGGAAATGGGAAAAAAAAGAGGTAATTGGCGTGTACGTACAATACAAAACTAAATAATAAATAGACAAGATATGTATAGAACATGTTTTTATATTGTGTACACATTGACTACATCGTAATTGTTTTTCTTCGTAATTATATGTGTCTTTTTGATATCAATAAAATAATTATCAATCTGAATAAGTCGATCAAAACTTCTAAATCTTTGATCAACTAATTCAAAATGTAAAATGCCTCTTATGAGCGCTATTTGACTCGAAAAAATGATGACGTCTCGGTTGTGTTTTTGACGTTTAGAAAAAGTATCTGATTTGACTCTTCATCTAGCAGATTTGTAATTGGCCAATTTTTAAAGCAGCTTATAAGTCTGCAGAATGCTAAAGCACGGGATTTTTAGTGACAGCTTATTTTTAAAAACGTGTTTAGTACCATGCGAGCCTGTCGATTGTAAAGATGTGACTGAGCCATGTCTTCGTAATCCACCCCCGTTGGAGCTGCTGTCGGAGCTGGTGCCATATCCGGATTCAACCTGTAATTATAAATATTTTCCAATAAACTTACTTATTAAAACAAGCTCAATTAATTGGGTGAGGTAAAGAAGAAATAAATAAATGGTTTTAGGCATATACGAGTACGCATTAGACATAAATGTATACTAGTGGTTCTGTAAAAAAATTATACTTCGGGAGCTCTTATAACCATGCAATAACCGACACTTTCCTCTTTCCCTGGCTTAGCAAAGCCATTTTTAGTGTAATCCGTCCATACCTTATATAACGCTACAGCAAACTTACCCCTTTTTCAAAAAATCCCAAAGGAGGTAGTGAAGGGGTTCACTACCTCCTTTTGGATTGGATTTTTTTTGCAACATCATCATCATCTTCACGTACTCCCGGTTGCATCGTCAGCGGTTACGCTTCAGAGCCCGGGGTCCGCTACCTACCCTAGGTGATTTGACGAGGTTTACACAGAGCGACTGTCGTCTGACCTCCGCAACCCAAAGGGTAGACCAGAACCAATCCTAGGATAGGTACAAACGCTAGATGGCGTTCGGGACCAACAGCTTTACGTTTTTTTTGCAACAGAAATGTAGTCCATAAGGCACAATAATGTGCCTCTCGAATTTGATTATTTATGCTTGCAAACTGCCAATAAATAACGCTACAGCAAAGTTTACATAAAAGCAAAGAAATAGAGGGAAAAAGGGTTTCCCCTCTATTTCTCTCCCAATCAAAAATCGCGGTTGACTAAAAATTTAAATAAATCAAGGAACTCGGACTAAAGCATTTTTGGCCAATTTAGGAACTGAGACGCTTCGCTCGGTCGGTCAATGATAGACAAGCCTTCACTTCAGATTGGTAATTCAATCTGCATGGATTGGTCAACACTGTTTCCAAGTGTGAGCACAGAATAGATACTCCGTACAGAAGTCTCACTCAGCAAAGGAATTCAAAGAAATATTTACTCAATGTTGTTAGTGATACGGTTTAATTTAGCTCACGTCAGAACTTAGCACCTCTTTGTTTAGATACCTAGACATGCATTGCAAGCCAATTGCATCCTTATGACTCTAGTCGCGACTCGTTTAAACTTAGAGTTTTTAGGCACTTCCACTTCCAATTAAACATAGGACAGACTTGATTGCATAATATTTATTTATGGTTATGTATTTGTATATTCATTTTTGTATATATTTTAATGTAGGTATATATTTTATGAAGTGGTATATATGTATGTAAGTAATTGTGTATATGTAATAATAATAATAGTATGTTTATAGTATGTGTTGTGATTGTTATCTTTTAAATTTAGTTTAGTTTAAGTTTTCTTTATATATTCACACCCACATAAAACTCTCCAATCGACCCAAAGGTTTGACTGTTAGAGAATGCTTTTAGCATTAAGTCCGCCTGTTGTACTTTAAACATGTATATGTGTGTACAATAAAGTATAAATAAATAAATAAAAAAAAGACTCTAGACAAACGATTCGTATAACTGAAATTTACCACCCGGAGGGGCCGCCTGCGCGCATAGTAATAATGTAGGTACATTTTCGATACCTAAACGGGGAGTGACACAGGCCTGGTGTGAGTCAGACCCATATGCGGCCGAAAGCCGAAAACACGCTTGTTAATTCAATTATATGATAAAAATTCACTAAACATCCTTCTTATCTGACATTTCCAGTGCGTTTATCTTTTCAGGGTTCCGTACCTCAAAAGGAAAAAAACGGAACCCTTATATATATCACTTTGTTGTCCGTCTGTCTGTCTGTCAAGATCCTTATTCTCAGGAACGCGTGGAGGTATCCAGCTGAAATTCATATCGAATACTCAAGTCTACTGTCCACTTGGAGCTGTAAAAAAATCAAACTTCTAAGCCATCGCAATCAAAAAATACAGCCGTTTATGCCGCAAATCGACACTTGCAAGGGAATCAAAACCTACAGGGTACTTGCCGTGAACTCAGAATCTTGAAATTTGGTACGAAGCAAAGGTATAATTTTCATATAAAAAGGTGATTGTATAAAATAGTAATGTCTTAAAAAGGTAAATTTAGGCAAATTTAGAGGAATGTTTGTTATTTTTTACTAACGAGCAACGTACGTTACAAAAATGCTCAATCGTGTTTTGGCTATTGTGGGTGTCTGTAGAAAATCCTTAAGATTCTTATGTCAATTTTTTGAGGAATAAACTGTAGTAGTTTAATTGCAGCGAATTTTTAAAAACACTCAAATTTTTCTTGGTTCTGAACTGACGGGGCCTTAAAGCACACTTTTTACAAAAAACCCAACCAACTTATTGTCTTTGAGGAGTTTCTTGCATATCTCCAATAGGACCAACTTGGTAGTAAAGGCTTTCAAATAAAAAAAGAATCATCAAAATCGGTTCACAATTGGCGAAGATATCTGTTCGAATTGGTCCTAACCTCCCCCTTTTTTGAAGTTGGTTAAAAAGATGATGATGATGAGTTTATGATGATGGTGATCAGTTTAGCATTTTTTGCGTTAACACATGTAAATTATTGCTGCTGGACGTGGATGGTAGCGTCTGCTACTTGCCAGTCTCGAACTCATCCTCGCTACTTCGATAGGCACGTATATCTATAGATCACGTTTGATATATCGCTATAGGATAGGATAGTATTTCTCAAGTGGCCAAAATTGTTGATCATGATGATAAGGTAGTATCCTGGGTCAAAAACAAAACTATTTTGTACTGTTATGAGAATAAAACGTCATAAAATTATTCATGCAATATCTATTTTAAATGTGATTTTAGATCGAATAATGCAGAAAAACTGATATAATAAGAACGCTATTTGACTTAAAGTAACTATGACAGTTTGATATTTCATACAAATCCCATAGAAATGTTTGTTTTGACGTTAAGAAAAAAGTTTCTGATTTGACTTGTTAGAAACTAGTTTGGCAGCAGTTTTTCCTACTGATAAATTCGATCTGTTTCCTCATCAAATTTTAAAACATGACCTTACGTCATCTACTGAACCAGAACACAGCTAAAACTTGTAACAATAGCCTCAATACATCTATAATTCCCTCACTTTATACCGCTCGAGTTAAACAAAAGAATTTTATTGGCTATCGAAACACTTCACTGAACCGCTCTACTTCATTGGAGTGAGACAACGTTACATTGTAACTATTGCGAAGACTAGCCAATAATCAATTATATGATTAACCAACTTGTCGCCTACTTTATGCTAATAACATTATCTCTTTGTTCACGGCTTTAAAAAAGAGAGGAAAGTCGCAATGTAAATATCAGACAGACTAAACAGGCAAGTCGGTACCAGGGTAAGTGCTGACGTCGCTGATGGCTTCGCGCTTTAAGAGGAAACACTAATAGATATTTGTAAAAACTATCGCTGTCGCGCAGTGCCCGAACAACAACCGAGCGAGTGCGATAGAGACAACTGCAGCTCGGACCGAAAACACCTATAAAAAGTACACAAAATCAGCATCTCTTAGTCCACAGATTTCTCCTCCGAAACCTAACGGATTTAATTTCTTTTTTTAATAAAAATTTAAGAAAATCTATAGCTGTGTTCCTATATTTTCTTTTTATAATATAATCTCGTCAAATACTAGATGTTTGAACAGAGTGGAAAATCTTACCAGTTTTTCAGGATCGTATATCTTTTAATAATTAAATTATGAAAAAAAGAAAACATTGGGACATGCCTTAGATCATTTAATACATATATCAATATATTTTTTGGGAAAAAATAATTGCTTTACTGGCTTTATCCGCGAAGGAATCAGAGGACTATACTTGTATGGAAATAAGGCCCATCGATTTCCTCTTAAGGGCCCGGTCCTTCCTTTTAGTGATTTTGACTGCTTTTTCGGAGCTGATTGGAGCCAAACTATTTATTTATTTATTTATTTACAAAATTATTGTACACAACATACAAATAAAGGAACGTACAAAGTAAGAAAATAGAGCACATAGGTACTGCTTATTTCATAAGAAATCTCTTCCAGCAGACCCAGGAGAGAACTATCTTAGTAACAATATGTTAAGATATGTTAAATTGAAGAATTTAAGAGAATAGAATTTAATTCCAAATAACCTGAGACGTGTTTCAATTTTTGGCGGTGCGCGACGTTCATGTCTTTATTTATTTTATTTATTCAAGTACACTTGATAATTTACAAACATAGAACATAAAAAATAAGGAAAATATAGTACTTAGGTGCTACTTATTTCTAAAGAAATTTCTTCAAGTAGACCCACCCGACAGTAGACTTCGAGATAGTATTTGTTGTTTACACGGAATTTAAAACATAAAGTTGTGTATAAATTACAGAGAAATAAAGACAAAAGAAAATCCTTTAGTATTTTTTTTTATTTAATTCATTCAAAAACTTAGTTAAAAAGGGTTAACTTTAAAGAAAATATAAGCGAATACGTCGTCGAATTTCTTGCGCATACGACTGAGTTAAAAAATAAAAAATACACATATATGAATATTGATTCATGCTTAAACACATACAATAAATAAATAAAAATAATTTGTCTTTTGTAAAAAGATAAAAAAAATTAAAGTTCTTCGAAATTCTCAAATAAATATGGGGACAAAAACGCTGATAAGGCAGACCACTCGCTGTGCTTCTGAATTCGTCTAAATTCGTCTCCAGGGTGCATGTACAATACAGCGCAATGCGTATGTGTAGATAGAAAATATAGATTCAGGTGTTTAATCAAAAATTCCCACGGTCGAAGACTGCAGGGGCTTACATGTTATAAGTTTAATTATTCGGATATATTTGGGAAGGTACGTGTGGCGAAAAACCGAATCACACTCGTATTAATAGGCGATGCTAGCAACCATATTTCGATTCCATTCTTCCATCTTCTCACCCACCATCATGCTAAAAGTGGCCTTTGAGTCTTATACGAGTAGTCTAAGAGGTGACGCGATTTTTGAAAACGATCACGGATACGGTTAGATTTACTTTTATGGGATGTAGTGTAGTCCCATAATGTGAATGATGTCGGTCTGTCTGCTCTCAGTGGTTGCAACTTCGAGTTATAGCACTTACAAGAGGCTTCATTGTTGCGAAAAAAAAAACGATCAGGGAAATGGTCAGTTTTAGTACCTATTCAAAATATGGTATCTTCACATGTGAAACGAGTTGGTCTGTCTGCTCTCAGTGGTTGTATTTCAGAGTTATGATGCGCCCAAGAAACTGCGTCGTTGGTGCGGAAAAAAGAAAACGTTACGAAAAATGGTCAGATTTAGTACCTATTCAAAGAATGGTGTCTCCACAGGTAAAACGAGTTGGCCTGCCGGCTCTCAGTGGTTGTATTTCAAAGCAATCATTGTGTACGCATATTGTACTTTACATCAGAGATAATTACACATAATAAAATAATAAAGGTAATTGTACAAATGGCGGTCTTATCCCAGAAGCGATCTCTTCCAGTCGACCAGTAGGGCAGAAGACAGTAACATATTTAATAGGAAGGCAGAATAACGTAGGTACAGAACAATAAAAAACACAAGTATAATATTAAAGCGTATACACTACGAATACACTACATACATACCTAATTAATATAGTACATATAATATACAACGTGGAAGGGACATGCCCGTAATTAAACGAACCACGGGCTATTCTAGATCTATAAAGTATAATGAAATTAAAATAACAGTCAAGAAACGAAAAAAAAAAATTCGACATTCCCATACAAAACGCCTGGGCGGCTGCAAACTTTTTTTGTTCTTTGGCTGTTATTTTAATTTCATTATACTATAATGATCTAGTATAGACCGTGGTTTCATTTATTACGGGTATGTCCCTTCCACGTTGTATATTAATCTGTTTTACCCAAATATAGATTATATAATAGATTTTACCCAAAGATGAGTAGATTATGTAAGTTGAATTAGTAAAATTGGATTTGTTCGATTTATTCTTTATTTATTGATTACATATAAGTTGAATTTTTCTATAATTCAGCGCCTTGCGTGTCAAAGCTCTGAAATACAACCACTGAGAGCCGGCAGTCCAACTCGTTTCACCTGTGGAGACACCATACTTTGAATAGATACTAAAACTAACCATTTCTCTTTTCATTTTATTTTTTTTGCGCTAACGTTACAGTTTCTTGGGCGAGTCATAGCTCTGAAATGCAACCACTGACAGCCGGCAGACCAACTCGTTTCACCTCTGGAGACACCATACTTTGAATAGGTACAAAAACTGACCATTTCTCTGATCGTTTTTTTTTTCGCAACAATGAAGCCTCTTGTAATTACTGTAACTCAAAGTTGCAACCACTGAGAGCAGGCAGACCGACATCATTCACATTAGGGGACTACTCTACACCCCATGGAAGTAAATCTAACCGTATCCATGATCGTTTTGAAAAATCTTGTCACCTCTCGGTCTATTACGACTTTTGGCTTTGACGTGACAGAGTATCTGTATGTTTATGTTGGGTGCGCGTGAGTAGTTACGTTTTTATATTTACGTTAGTTATATCTATTATACGCGACGCAGTATGATTTTTCTTCTTCTTCTCGTGTCAAAAGCTCAAAATGTAATTAATTTTTTTCCCTCCAGAAGGTTGCCACTATGCCACGCAGTATGATATGTGACAATGACAACACTCGCGCGCAGACCTAATAGGGAATCCCCGCGTAGTTAATTCGCTCCACTTTGCAATATGGTGGGTGACCAACATTTATAGTAGGTATCTCAAAGTCATGCCTATGGATAGGAAATAGATAGCGGATGGTGTTAACTATAACAGCTATGTATGACATAATCTCTTAGAAATCTGTAGGTATGTATTAATTTTATTCTTATAGCAACAGTAAAAATTACCTGAAATAGATCATACTATTATTGGAATGCTATTATGGCTAATCTCTGTAAATGTTTTGAAAGAAGGGCCTCTATACAATCGTGTAATCTTATCACAATTGTGCCCACAACTACATCCGCATGAACTTGCACTAAGATTTGGGTTTTATTTGCGTGTAACCACATGGTCTGTGCATGGAACCCTATTTTTTTAAAATAAAAGTAGCCTACTTTACTCCATATAATATAAGCTATCTGCCAGTGAGTTCCGTCAAAATCAGTCCAGACGTTTCGGAGATTAGCCTAAACAAACTGACAGACAGACAAAAATTTTAAAAGTTGTGTATTCGTTTTCATTATAACCTAGTAATAATGTGTGTATGTGTATGTGTGTGGGTATAAAAACAAACAGACTTAGCTTATTTGTAGCTTAAATGTATATTGTATAATCAATACATCAATTCACATGTCAAAATGATATGTATTGATGTATTGCTTGTTGATTAATACAGGTACCTTGTTAACTCATAATAAGATAATGGCAAATAAAAGCAAAAATAATTGCATGGGGGTTTTCTTTTTTCTATTTCATTGCCCCATTTAAATTGCAGAAGAAATAGCAAACTCCATTTACTGGGTACCCTTTGACAAGGCACATCAGTATGGATATACCTAGGAGAAAAAACTTTAAAAGTAAATAAAACTTAAAAACTTTTTGCATATTATAAATTTTTAAAATTTTTATTTTTCATGCTGAAACCAGTACTGAGTACCAAAGACAATGAGTATTCATGTAAATGAAGTTATTACTACATAATTTTTTAATTAGCTTCTCAATGCCAGCAAACTGGGGCTTGCAAATGTTCTTATTTTCCTTAATTAGCAATGTTACAATACAACCTATAATTACTACAGTATTTAACTCAATCTATTGAATGGCTACTTAGCTGGTAGACATTTTCATAGATAAATTAGGTGTTTACATACATGGTATCAAGAACCAAATTTCTTAAATTTAGGTTTGTAAGGGATGGCACACATCTGTCAGCACGGAACTGCATTTTCCTATTCTATTATCCTTTTCTGTCGCTCAGAACCGTCATTTGATAGAGCGAGAGCGCGACGGAATGCGGCACCATCGCCGATTCCGCGGTGTAGGAAAGCAGCATAGGAAAACGCTGTTCCGTGCTGACAGATGTGTCCTACCTAACCCTAAATGCACTAAATGATAGGTGCCTGTCCCAACCATCTGCTCATATCCCTTAACATGATTGATGATATGATAGATATATAAGATAAGAAGATAGATATTGTAATTCTTATATGGCTTATGACTTTTAACCAGTGTCAGCCAGTAACCAGGCATTCCACCCTTTCTTGTCTTTGGATATTTTGCATCACTTTGCGCACACTAATGTTATAAATACGAAAGTTTGTATGTATGGATGTTTGTTTCGCTTTCACTCCAAAACAGATTGGAATGTAACCTTGTATGTAGATAGCTTATACCTGGATTAACACATATAATACTTTTTATCCTAGAAAAATAACAGCTCTCAAAAGACCAGGAGTGCTATTTTTCATTCAGGGTTACATGATGATTTACGCGAGTGTTTCTAAACGGGCGCATTTTTAAATTGATTGTATGCGAAGGATTTGCAACGAGTGGTCTTGACCACTCGTAATTTACACGCTACAAATGTCAAAGAAACGTTCCATGGAGAATCAGTTCCATTTCACGCTGCTTTTTTTATTTTTGTTGAAATGTTTAGAAAACCATTGACAAATTTATATTTTCTGTGTAACACAATATTACTTATCGCTGACACAACGGCACAGAATACATAAGAGTCAAACAGAATGTTCTCTCACAGAGTCTCCCGCAAATTGGCGTCCCCGCACCTCTCCCCCGCACTTTGTGAGCTTTGACAGCTCCAAACCAGGGTTTAATTACTAGCCGCACGCAATACGCGACGTGTGTTGTCTTGAGAACTGTCAACCAATAGTAACCATTATGGTGAGCGTATAATAATTGTTTATCCACCCAATACTCTAAAGAACGTATATTTCATACATTTCCAAATGATGAAAACAGGTAAGCAAAGCAACAATATAATTTCACGTTATTACCCAGCAACCATCTTGATTATATACCCTTCTCGCTCTCTCGCATTGGCGGGAGATACACAAAAGCGAGATTGTAACATTACATAGGCTCCTTGCTCACAGGTAATCACATACACGCAGATGCCAACTAAATTTCTGCGGGTTATAGTGCTAAATGCCATTGTTGACAATAACAACTTGACATGCTGTGCGTGTCAATTTGTCATCATCATCAAGCGTGATAAACATTTGTTTATTTTTATTGAATTTATTCATATAATTACCGTATAGTTTTGCGCCGAATATGCAAATTACTATATTACAATAGTGAATTAGTGAAATTAGTGCATTACATTATAAATGACTCAATAATAATCAGTAAAGTGAACTAATGGTGAAATGGACAATGGACATAATGAAAAATATTTGTGAAGTGATATTATGTAGCTGTTTCCGACTTGCCTGTAACATTTAATACATATAAAATAGAATATTTTTTACGTCATAGTGTTCGCAAATCTTCCGGTATGGAAAAATATAATCGTAAATATGTCGAACTCGTTAGTAGGTAAGTATTAAAATAATTCTGCGGTGCGACCCTAAGTATAAAACTCACACATCGACGTGTGTACAGATAAATTGTTTCGTTTGTAGTAGTAGTAGGTATATATGTTACTCTGAATCAATGGAGAGTCATACCAGTGACAACGGTTTCAAAAATACGATGCAATGAGTACTACACGTTTTGTTTCACTGAGTCCCTAAATGAAAAAAAGCACTCCAGGGTAAAAAGACCCATGATCTTTAGACATAAAAATATCATACCTAACAAAATTGATTATTTCAGTCTGGAGAGACAAATGATCATAATAATGTAAAAACCAATCTGTCCTTATCAGTAGAATAAAAATAGTCATCATTATACAAATGTACAGACGCTACAGACTTCAACATCTACATGTGAAGCGATGTCACAATATCAAATAAATTAAAATGAAGATAGAACCGACCTTGTGTTCAATTCATTGATAATTTGTACCAGACTATATTTATTTTAATGACTTGGACATTCTGTGAGCTACGTAAGCCTCCAATTGTATGCATAACAATGTTCTATGAAAATTAACTAACCTTGAATGATTCCAACACATCAATCCACTGCTGTTTTTCTTCAGGATTGGATGCTCTCAAATACCAAACACAATCATTCACAGATACGTCAAATCTGCAGTCGTCAAATTCGTGGGGCTAAAAATAAGGCACACATCTTAACATTTAAACATAAAAGTTCACAGCATTATCTAATAAACAGTAGGACACAATATTTAAAATAAATTTGTATTTATTATCTTTAAATATTTGACTATAAATTATCAGACAATACAAATTGATAAAAAATATAGTCTAATGCTATTCATAACTGAGCTATTGATTTACTTATCTGGTAATCTATTGTAAATTACTGGACGATGAAGGAAATACTAGTCATAACAAGGACATTTTTTTAAACCAAATCCTTACACTATTCCTACCTTGACTTTGGCTTTCTTCAGGCATAAGGCACCACGGCATCCGAGATTACTTTCCAGCTCACTTTTGTAGTAAGATAATGTTGAATCTTTCAAAACAATAAACCTATCCTGCCAGCCATGAATGTAGTTTGTCCATTTACTCAAATGCCCTCTGAGTTCTTGGGTTCCGCCTTCATCTGAATCCGAATTGTCGCTCACTGTGATATTCTCTTCAGCCATTTTAAGATGCCGATCATCAAAAACAATAAAAAGAAATTAAAGCTAATAATATCAAATAACTATAATGCAAGATAGGCAATTAAAACTCGATTTAAATTGATACGAAATAGAAAAATTGTTTTGTTTCTATCTGCCGTCGCCTGACATACGTCACAGATAAAATAAAACTGTCAATCTGTCTGTCATCATGCAATGGTGTTGCTAGCAGAGATATGGGATATTTGCTAGGTTGTCAACTTGTCATCATTTTGATTTGGTTTTGGAACGTCGATCTTTCAAATCAAGACCCATATATTTGATAGCGGGAATCATATCATACATACAAACAAAGTGGGTGCTCGGCACAGACTACGGAGCAGATACTATGTGCTCGGGTCGGGAGCGTTTTCTGTGCTGCATTTTTTAAATCGCTTGTATGCGGAGGATTTGCATTAAGTGTTCTTAACTTGACTCTTGATTGACCACTCATTTGCACAACAAAAATGTCAAAGAAAGCATGTTATTTATCATGTAGAATACTAAGCCCTTTTTTTGATAAAAGAAACGAACGCACACTACGTACACTCTCTAGACACACCATAAACTTAAGGCTATCTACATATTATGAATTTCATATCATTACATTTCACATCTAGTGTATTTATATTAAAGAAAATTTTAATTAATTAACCCTAGAGTTGTATTCCTAGATTTACCTAGCGTAGCATGAGCTATATTGTACTTATCTAAATCTTTGTTTAATTTTCTTTGTTATTACATTCACAGGAGATATTTTCAATACTTCTATTATTATTAAACTTTCTTACAAATAAAATGCAGCACTGGAAACTGAGCACGTGCAAACCAATTTTTGTACGACTCCTACATTCAAAAATTGGTCTCCCTCTTCCGCGCTGGATTGTTCTTTTGTAAGTAATAGTCTAGTAGTTTCTAAAGTAGGTACTCTGTGTATCCGAATTATTCCTAATACGACCGGCCGAACAATTTTGTCAAGGCGCGATTCTAGGTCTGTGATTTTGTCTACAGGAGGTTTAGTGTTGTGACGCATTTCCGGAATAATGTTTGTGTGACTATTGATTTTGCGGAATGAAGCAATTTTATTGGTAGAAATTAACTAGCCGCCAAAATTTTGTTCAATAGACCAATGACACGCTACTTTTCAATAAAACGCGCAATTTCCGTTCAAAATGGCTGACAAAACTATGCCTATTTTTGTTCCATCTGAAAAACCTGTAAAAGTCGTGAAGTGGAAAATAAAACAAGGTGCATTTGTTTTGCAAGGCCAAATATTATTTTTGTACAATGATTCATCGGGCAGCGGCAGCGAGTTAAAGAAATATAAGGTTGTGCGCGCTGGTACCATCTCGTCGATCAAGGTGAAGGAAGGAGACATCGTAAAGCCTGGGTATGTGACGTCACCGCTAATTTAGGCCTTTAATTTATCTAATTCATCCATAAATGCAATTTACAATAAAAGTAATTATTTCGGGTGCGTAGAATTTAATAGCCAATAAAAACATGGCATCGTAATTAATTATCTGTCAAATGGTTTTGGCGGGAAAATCAAATTCTATCGAAAGAGTTTGTAAATAATTAAAATTGATTGTATATCAGTGACCCTGTCGCCGAGTTAGAAGAATGTCGGCATCCTACTGCCATGAAGGAGATGTGCGCAGACTGCGGGGCAGACCTTCGCACAGACGATGGTCCCAAACGCGACGTGGCCGTCGTCCCCATGGTCCACTCAGTACCTGAGCTCAAGGTGAATATATTGTCTATTTTTTTAAGAATTATATCAATAAACCACTAGATCTGTAAAAAAATACAGGTCAAATTAGTCACCCTGCGTTACTTTAAAACTTTCTGTGAAAGTTTGTTATTGTAAAACATGTTGTATGTAACTATATTATTTTTATACCTACCTATTTCAAGATGTTTTGTATTTAATACCTCAGCGAATAGTTAGTACCTACCTTTCAGCTGAAATATCAGCTGAAAGGTAGGTACAGTCAATCCCAGCCAAAGAGCTTGGAATGTAAATAATCCCAGCCTAATTTTTGTATTTTTCTTTTCTTTAAAATTACAGGTGTCTGAAGAGCTGGCACAGAAACTAGGCCGAGAAGATGCTGAGCGTCTTCTGAAGGATCGCAAGTTGGTGCTACTTGTGGACTTGGATCAAACATTGCTGCACACCACCAATGATAACATACCACCAAACTTGAAGGTAAACAAATAACCTTCACTGCGGGACAACTAAAAATGATATTACTGATTTTTTTCCTAGCCATTCAGGTCCCATAGTTGGGCAAAGGCCTTTGTTTTCAGCTAATTTAAGTTATGAGAGACCTTTGCCCAGCAGTTGGGATAAAATAGGTTATTGAAAAAAATATGTACTGTGTTACAATAAATTTCTTTTATTCCACAGGGTGTACTCCACTTCTTCTTGAAAGGTCCAGGGGGCCCCGGCCGTTGGTGCCACACCAGATTCCGCCCTCGAACAAAAGAGTTCTTGGAGTCTGCCTCTAAGAACTATGAGCTCCACGTGTGCACATTTGGAGCTCGGCAGTATGCCCATGCAATAGCAGACCTTTTGGATCCAGAAAAGAAATATTTTTCGCACAGAATCCTGTCGAGAGATGAATGCTTCGATGCTAGAACGAAAGCTGCTAATTTGAAGTAAGTTAAAGGAAATAATAATCTTATTTTATTGAACAAACCATCTATTTAAACGATCGACATTTGTATATATGTATGTTCGATGTTAACTCAGTATTTATAAGTTAGAGAGAGAAATTTGCAAAATCGACACTGAGATGTATGGTTTGTAAATGGGATTTCTAGTTCACAGTTTGGGTTAAATTTTTTGTTTGTTTTTGTGTGTTAGTAGCCAACACTGATGTCAGGTTTTTATACATAGCTTGACGACTGCCATACAATGATGACAGTCGAGACCAACAGCTTTACGTGTCTTTCGAATCACAGAGGAGGTTAAGAAATTTTATGCCACTTTTGGTCACCCATCCAAGTGCAGACCATGTGTTGCATATAATTTCGATAGCGCCAGCAATGCGTTTTCCCAATGGGCCACCGAGATCCTCTGAAGGACTAATAAAAGGTCTTTTAAATTATTTATTTTTATAAATATTTCAGAGCATTGTTTCCCTGTGGCGACAACATGGTGTGCATCATAGACGACCGGGAAGATGTATGGCGGCATGCAAGCAACCTCATACACGTCAGGCCGTACTCATTTTTCCAGTCAACTGGAGATATTAACGCTCCCCCTGGAGGTGAGATTTCTGTTAGGGTTGGGACACATCTGTCAGCAGAGCGAGAAAGCGACGGAACGCATCAGCACCAGCCATGCTTAAGCATTCCGTCGCTATTTCTCGCTCTAGCAAATGACTATTCTGAGCTACAGAAAAGGATAGCGGCATAGAAAAGTTCTATTCCGTGCTGACAGATGTGTCCCAACCCTTATTAGAGCATTGAAAATCAATTTGATTTGGCCCCATGAGGGTGGATTGAGATACCAGTTGCATTATAAATAAATCATGTGACTTCACTTAACAATCCAACAATATAATCGCCCTTCTGAAGACTTTCCTTTTTCAAGCTTTGAAAGAAAGACAGATACGAGGGCTACAGTCTTCCATTTTGTAGAGAACTTTACGGACTCTCAGCACTGTGTGAAAAAGACATATCAGCTCTTAGCTGCTCGTCTATAATAAATAAAATACAATTTCTCTCAAACTTCAAAATTCAAGATATATTTGAGTCAAAAATAGTTCTTGCCAAAGTTTTACAAAAAAAATTCTGTTACAGCGGATGATAAATCAAGACTAATAAGTGGGAAGAATGGTGCACAAAGTGATGCTGTCAATCAAATGCCTACATTAGACCTAGAGCCTGAACAAAAAGAAGACAACAAAGATCAAAAAGAGAAAAATCAAGAAAATAAACCAGAAAATGATAGTGATAATGGTAAAATACTTATACTTACTATGTTAATAGCTAACACTAGTGTCTGATTTTTCAAGCTGCCTAAAGGCCTCTATCGTAATGACTTTCATCTAGTGAACAACAGTTATTATTTAACATTGTGAGGAAACCTACACACTAGATCACTATGTGATATTGTGGTAATCCAGTGTCCAAGTTTCCCCACAATGTTTTCCTTCACTTGCATGCTGCTCTGTAAGAAAAGAAATAATAAATAAGCAAGTGCGAGTCGAACTCGTACATGAAGGGTTCCGTACCACTGTACAATGTTTTAAAACGCTGAAGAAACACGTTTCTTGTATGACGACCCCCTTTATATTTTAAACTTTATTTTATTTTTAGTATTTGTTGTTATTGTAGTCATAGTAATACATAATTGGTGAAAATTTCAAGTATCTAGTTAATGCCATTATAAATATCAAGTTAAACGCTGAAAACAAGACGTTTCTTGTATGACGACCCCCTTTAATTTTTAACAATTTTTTATTTTTAGTATTTATTGTTATAGCAGCCACAGTAATACATAATCGGTGAAAATTTCAAGTGTCTAGCTATTACGGTGCAAGAGATAGAGCCCTGTGACAGATGGACAGACAGACAGACAGGCAGCGGAGTCACAGTAATATGGTCCCGTTTGCACCCTTTGGGTTCGGAACCCTAAAAACGATGGAGTGGTTTGCCATTGCCATCTCCGTTTCACGCCCAAAACGCAGCGCCCAGGGCGCTTGCTGTTTCGTGCCTAGTAAACTAATAGTCACTAGTGTGCAGATACAAGTTGCGAGTAGTGAGGATCGAACTCGTGTCTCACAGACAATACCTAAACCGCTTGGCCACCAGCAGTTCATGTAAAGTACTCTATAAATAGTACGGACTCCATTTCTTTGTCCACTTATTTACAAACATCAGCTGATCAAAATTTCTTTATTTTTTCTTCACAATCTTACATACATAACATAATGATAACAGCAACATACCCAGGTGCATGGTTAGCTGAAAATTGTAAATGACTGGTATCTGAACTAAGCAGTCGTTGTTTAAAAGTATGGGAGTGTGAAACAATTTCTATTTCATTAGATGATGTGAATATCAAGAGCAGTGAATAAAATACCATGTACATTTATTTATTTTTATTACTGGAATATGTAGTATTTTCTTTGTAAACATTCCAGGTAAAATACTCTCTAAAGATAAGAAAAAAGAACAGAAAGGAGATGCGGAAGAATTGGAGAGGATAGAAGAAGGTGGGGAGCCTCGCTGGGTGGAGACAACTGATGGACAGATAGAGGTGGAAGACCCTGATGATTATTTGATATATTTGGAAGATATACTGAAGAGGATACATAAGTAAGTCATTGATTGCAGAGTAAGAGCGGTTTCGCACTACGTCTGATCCGAATGCGATCTGAATCCGTGAAGTAGTGCGAAACCGCTCTAAGAGGATTTTAAAACTTGCAATAATATTATCACAAAATATGGGGAAGCAGATTTATTTTTGGGTGATTTCCATGCTGATGCCAATGCGAAAGTTGTTCATAGTGTAAGATATTAGTATTATTACCCATAAACTAAGAAGCATTAAACATTTCTGTACATATACAGTATACAGGGTAGGCCCTGTGTACAGAGTTTGTACAGAAAGCAAAAAATATTTTTCATATTTCAATTATTTTTCTTGCGGAAAGTTGTTCAGTATCATGGAATGAATTCATCCTTAGAATATCATTACTTTTCATAGTACAAACAATACAACAAATTTTCAGACATTTCTATGACCTGTATGACAAAGCGGAAAACAAGCAAATACCGGACCTCAAAGTGGTCATACCGGAAGTGAAGAGCGAAGTGTTAGCTGGGGCTAGCTTAGTGTTCAGCGGTTTAGTGCCGACGCACCAGAGATTGGAGACGTCCCGCGCTTACTTAGTCGCAAGGAGTTTGGGCGCTGAAGTCACGCAAGATTTTACGGAGAATACTACGCATTTAGTTGCGGTTAGATCAGGTACCAATTTATTTGTCCTTCAAATATGCGGAATAATTAAATAATAATAATTTCTTTATTAAAGGTGAAAACCCAATACTCATACACAATACAAAGTACAGTATAAGTAAAAATAAAATAAAAATTAATACATATTACCACAACAACATTACTATATTGCGGTTATATCATCGTGACCGCGACATATATTGAATGGGTCTTTAGGTGCAAATTGTTCCTTTCCTTTTGTTAGGAAAATAATTAGGCGCTCATTCCTTCTTCTTCTTCTGTGCTTCTGCTTCTTCAGCTTCTGTGGAGTCGGCAAAATATCTCGGCGTGCTCATAGACAAAAATCTTAATTTCCAACCTCACATTAATGCTACTGCCGGTAGAATGCGTAAGTTAATTTATATTTTTAAACGTCTAAGACACGTGGCTGATTCCAAGATAGTTAAAATGGTATATCTCGCTCTCGGCCAATCTCTGCTGACGTACTGTATAACTTCATGGGGTGGTACTTGTAAGACCACATTACTAAAGCTCGAAAGGGCACAGAGAGCACTGCTCAAAGTGTGCACGTTCAAACCTTTTTTGTTTCCAACTTATGATCTTTACCAGTTTTGTGAAGTTCTTACGGTTCGTCAGCTGTTTATCTTAAACACCATTCTACAGCAACACAGCTCTACCACCTTCAGTCCAAATTTGTCGCGAAGGAACTGTCTTGTCGTTAAAATTTCTCCTCTAACTACTGAATTCTCCAACCGTTTCTTCTGTTTTGCCGGTCCCTTCCTTTACAATAAACTACACGGAAAACTTAACATCTTTTCTCTTCCGAAATATTCCTGCAAATTAACTGTCTTAAAATACCTGCAAACCCTAAACTACGATGATACGGAACGACTAATCCTTCCACTTAAATAGTGTAGTGTATATGTATTTACTTTTGCTCTGCAGTGACCTAACTCCTTACTTCCATTCATTTATCCATTCACACACTCACACATCCATACTTTAGATATAAATAAGTATAACTTAGGTATTATTTTTATATAATAGATACAGATAAAATAATTACTTAGAAATATATGTATTATATATATGTATATATGTGTCTACTTTTCCCCCTTTAAATTTATATAATTAAATACATTAGTAAGCTTCTTTATGTACATTTTTTGTAATCTCACTTGTATCCAGTAGTGAGAGCCCTGGAGATCTGTATCACAGGCCCTGCCTCTTGCAGACTCCAGTCTCCACCAATCGGTGATAACACCATAGCCTGGATTGTAACCTACCTTGTAATTTAGATTTTTGGAGAAAATAAATATATTTTTATCTTTTATCTTTATCTTTATCTTCCTTGCCCAGGGCTTCCAAGCCTCCAAATCCAGCCTTGCTCCTGGGTTTGTTAATTAAAATAGTTTAGATCAGTGGCTATTATTATTTTTAAAAATACAGCACAGTTTAATATATACATTTACACCGCGCGTCGTCAAGGTTGATATGCGTGCCAATGGTCTTACAACCAAGGAAGCTCAAGACCGTGCGAAGTGGAGGAGGAAAAGCCAGAAAGCGGACCCTGGGCTTCGCAGCATTGCAGCTGAGGATGCAACTGAGAATACGTTGAGATGAGAGACAGACAGAGAGTTCAGTATACAGGCTGACTTTTTATCCACCTGCTAAATTTTTGGAGCAAGTTCAGTGATACTGAACCACGATACTGAACAACTTTCTTTAAAAGTTATAAAAAATCGGTAAAAATGTTTCGTCCTCTCGTACAAATCAGCGCTCAGCCAAACGGATTTTATATGGGAGGACGAAAAATTTTTATCGATTTTTAATAACTTTTTTTAAAGAAAGTAGTTCAGTATCATGGACTGAACTTGCTCCAAAAATTTTGCAGATGGATAAAAAGTCAGCCTGTAAACATTTGTCGCCACATTTTTCAGGAACAGCGAAAGTGAACGCGAGCAGGCGACTGGGCGAAGGCAGAGTTAGTAAAGTTGACGTGGTGACGCCGGAGTGGCTGTGGACGTGTGCGGAGCGCTGGGAGCGCGTGGACGAGCGGCTGTACCAGCTGCAGCGCGGGGGACAGGTACTGTATTTGTGTTTATTCAGTTCTATTATGACAAGCTTTAATTTTGTTTCACCTGTCCTGCTGAGTGTCTGTAACCAAATCTTGTAAGCTAAATTAGACACATCCATTATTGAAGTAAAAGGCAGAAGTCTTGTCGTATAGGGAAGTCAAGCATTTAGCTGAAGATCGGGAGACATGGAAAATACTCCATGAACAAGAACATAGTTCTTAATTATATTGATGATAATGATGATTCCATTATTCGATTGGTCTGAAACTTTACTAACTTATGTAAGTTGAGTGACAATGAAATATTATGGTACCAATGACCTGATCTCACGATGAAGCTGGAAGATGGCCATGAAATCTGTGTGAATAACTTTTCAAATAATTGCAGCCTTCTCAACCTCCAACCTGTTCCTAAGTGGAGCATATTAAAACACAGCTGTACTAAATAGATGTTTGCTGGGAACACTATGACTTGGGTTGACTGGAAGAGAATGCTCTTTGTAAGACAATTTGTATTGTGGAACAATAAATAAACACTGGCTGTTACTAACTACGCTCTGCTACCAAAAATGTTACTAACTAAGCTCTGCTACCAAAAATGTTGGGCGCAGAGTAGCTAAGATTCCGTTCTCTCAGCGGCAACGAACAAACACACATACAATCTACGCAGTCTGCTACCACCCGGTATATACATACTGTATATAAATACTGTACATACATAGGTACCGGGACCTATTTTAATCTAATTTAACTTAATTATGAGTTTAACTGAATTCTAATTAAAAGTAGTTATACTAATTATAAAACTCACCGCCTCCCCGCGGTCCTCAGGCAGCCTCGCCTGGCCTTCGCGTCGAGATCCTGGTCCTCCTCAGGGATGGCGACGGCGTCAGGTCTCTTCATAGACCCGAGATCAGTGGTGGAGAAGAATTGTGTCCCTAATTACCCCCACATGAGCTCATGCCCCAAGATGAATACGTAGTATTTATAACACCAATTCCAGACCGCACAATAAGTTTCTTGTTCTTCTTTATTATTCACTATTGTTCACTTTCACTATTTAGTGTTTCTAAAACACGCGGTTCACTATTGTCATACAAGTCAATGTTCCTTACGCAATACAAACAATTTCGGCGCCCCGCCGTTCAAATGAATTGGTCACATACAATTAACGACAATTTTCACGAAACTTTCGATTTTATATATCAAATTACAAACTTAGTGGTTTCTAAAACCCGCGGCTGCCACCCCAGACATTTTTTCTTCAACAATTCAAGTACATTATTTTTTTTGCTGGAATGCCAAGTTGAGACTTTGACATAAGACAATGAATATTTTTCTGGTCGGGCAAAGACAATCCCCGCACGGGAAATCGATGAATCGATAATTTTGCTCGTGTTTGTGGAGATCACACGCAGATGGCGCTAGTCTCCTTACAAAGCACTTTTATTCAAAACACTGGCTGTAAAAGCTACATATCGATTGATGCTAATGTGAATGCAGATGTTTGAATTAATGAATGTTTCCCATATGCGGATGCGAATATCCGCAACATCCCTGCCTCTGTAGCATGACACCGTTGATAAACACAGATAAAGTTTATATCACACGACGGATTAGTGCCATCCAGCTTGTTATTGGTTCGTAGAGTGAGATAGTGATAGACGATAGCGCTCGATGAACGTTGTCGCCGGTGCCATACTACAGGGGCTGGTATAGATTAGCAAGGTATGACACTATGACTTGGGTTGACTGGGAGAGATTGCTCTTTGTAATTCAATTTTTTATATGTATAAATAAATAAACACTGGCTGGTGGTGATAAATCAGCATCTGTAAAAGCTCCATTTATCTGCATCCGCGCCGCATTCGCATCAATCCAATGCGAATGCGGCGCGGATGCAGATAAATTCCGCATTTGCGGATGCGGATACCAATATCCGCAACACCCCTGGTATAGATTCGCAAGGTATGACTAAAGGTAGGTGGCCGTCCACAGAGCAGCTGCCGCCGGCCGCCCGCGCACTGCAGCAGCCCGCCGCCCGCGCCTCCCGCGCTGCCCGCGCTGCGCAAGCGCACGCCCTCCGGCCGGTTCATGGACACGCTCAACCCGCTGCTGTCCTTCTCCAGCGATGACATCGCCGATATGGATCGAGAGGTAATAGCCTGATTCATTAGGCGTACCTAAAAATCTAATATCTACCTAAAAATAAATCGGTCAAGTGCGAGTTGATATGTGTGTAACACATATATGTACCAAATTTCAAGGTTCAGTAGTTTGGGGGGGGGGTTATATGTCTATGTCGCCGTGTGGTTCCCGGCAGAGTAAAATAGGGCCTCTCCAAGTCTTTCCGTGGATGTCGTAGAAGGCGACTTAGGAAACAAGCTTAACAAAGCTCATAAACATCAGTGGGATCTCTCCAACACGTCTGCCCTGCGTGGAGAGTATAGGCTAAATCCTCTGGCTGCTCTGGCCAAGTATAGCTCTGGTAGTACAGAGAGGGTCGTGTTCCTACAATGAAGACTAAAGATAGACCTGTTGATATAGGAGTATCCAGGCCTGTTTTTTGGGAAGAAGTTGGTCCATGTAAAAATAAACCGGTCAAGTGCAAGTTAAACTCGCGTGAAGAGAGCTTCATCCTTTTTTTTATAATTTTTGGTCCACTACATTGGGATATAAAGATGGTCAAATTTCACCTATTGGGTAACTGCAATTACTCACATAATGCGTACGTAATTTAAAGTCGGCCCAGTAGTTTCATGGGGAGGAGAGAGTAATCTATATTCGCCTATTTTCTTAAGACGATACACGGAGTCAGTGCTGCCCCCGTTTGAAATAAATCATTTGTAAGGAAATGGAGATATCATTTAAAATTTTAAACTACTTAAACCTAGATAACCCTTCAAACTATTTTATGAACCACTGTTTACAGTTAAACTTTAGTTTGCGTTTTGCCAAGTGGCCGTTTTTCGCAAAAATGCAAACTAAAGCTTAACGTTCTTACTTTAAACTATAAACAGCGGTTCATAAAATAGTTTGAAGGGTTATCTAGGTTTTAGTAGCTTAAAATTTTAAATGATATCTCAGTTTCCTTACAAATATTTTTTTTCAAATGGGGGCAGCACCGGATTCCGTGTATCGTCTTAAATAATTTTCTCATAAAAAGCCCTGGCAAATGATCACCTGTCTCACGATATAGTCCACAATACTTTTACTTAAACTGTAGAATGTCGTGTCTTTCTAGTTTTTTCTAAATGTATATTTCTCCACCTATAATTTGATTCGCAACTAGAGTACCCAATGCATTTATTTTCTTTACAGGTAGAAGATATTTTTAATGAATCAGATGAGAGTTCGTCAGATGAATCTAAACCGATGGAGGACGACTTGGACGATGAAGAGAACCCTCCTGAAGATAGGTTAATCTCTGTTGAAACAGAAGAGGACACGCAAGACAGGTTATTTACTTCTTTTTTGTAGTTAGTAAACGATATCGACACATCAGCTACAATGCTAGATCATAGAATGTATCAAACCGACTGCTTCTCCTTTCGTGCCGATTGTACAAATCAAGGTAATATACGTAAACTTGGGCACCTTTTCAATTGTCGATAGTCTCTATCCCTGGTTTTGTAAAAAAAAAGCTTGTAATCTTGTAAGCTTGTAAGCTTGTAGGACACTGGAAAATAAAATTACCCAGTTTTATTTTCAACTTTTTATTGTTGTTTCAGGTTACAAGATACGCTAGAATTAGGTTCCAGTGATTCAGATACAGGTAAGTTTACAAATCAGAGCCTCATCATGGTGTTAACTAGATAATGTCTTGCTGCAGCAAAGCTCACTCCGGAAAAATGGCGTACCGTCGTATTATTTTTGGTTAAAACTTACGTGAGATACAGACAGCATTATTTATGCAATATACGGGTTACTTACTTAGAAAGTCAACTACTGGCCGACATGTTTCAACCTCATCCGGAGGTCCTCCTCAGGGCGAATGTGATTCGAGACGCGCGCACAAAACGCACTATTCAATATTTTTTCTATTGATTTTTTGAATGTTATTTTAATTTCATTATACCGAAGTGATCTAGTATAGCCCCTGAGTCGATTTATTACGGGTATGCCCCTTCCACGTTATAAAAATATATTTTTTTCTGTGCTGAAACAAACCCGCTCTGTTTACATTGCCATAAAAAAACATTGTTTACATGTAATTGTAATTCTCAAGCATGTGTTCTTTTATAGAAGACGGATCTCATCCTCGAAAGCGGCCGCGACCTTCTTCGCCCCCGTCGGACGACGAACCACCTGACGACGACGACAGCTCATGGAACCTCATGGGGGCGGCGCTAGAGAGAGAGTTCCTGGCACAGGACTGATGCACACACACGAGCCCTTGGCGAAATAGAAAGCTTTATGATATACACAGTGTTTTATTTGTAAATTCTCTATATCAAAATTCCAGACAATATCCATTATCCACCATCCATCCACCCAGCTACCTAGCACATTAGCACATTCTGAGTTAAGCAAAGCTGCAATGGCTTGTTGTTTGTGCATGTTAACCCCATGCAGTAAGTCCTTAATATAGGTACAACAATCGTACCAATCCTACCTCTATGCTAAAAACTATTTTTAAGTTTGACAATATTTTGCTAGACATTGAAACTTGTGCACTCAGCCCCCCTTTGCCATGAGTCCTAAAGGGACTCTTGTAAGGTTTTATTGGAATTACTAAAGTTTCATAACAAGTTGGAAACTACATATTTCTCAGTATGATTTTTTTAAAGTGACTTGAGTGAGTTTGGGCCTTTTTTGAAATGGGAAAAAACCATTGAACTCGTGACACTGTTACCGTCACCACCTTGTTCAAGTTTTCACTTCTGTCGGCACTCTTGAAGTGTCACTGTTTTTTTTTTTCCCTAGCCTGTAGGTCTTGTGTCACACTGAATGGTCATCTATCTAATAGAATCTAATGGCTGCAGAAATAGCATTTCATTGTATTACAAAATGAAAGACAATATAAGATATAAATCCTCTGTCAAATTTTAAGGTCTGTGATGATGACTTGCTGAAGAAAACATAAAACACATTGAACTAATTATTTATTTACTAATTTATCAAACAGTTTAGATATTAAATAGAGTATGGATCATTTTTATCAAATACATGGTACTTTGTGTATGTTGGTTTGGCAGTGAAGTCTTTCTTTCCATCTTGCCAACCCCTTGGAGGTGCCTTATTGTAATCAAATGAAGAATTTCTCTTTCCATATAACTCGGCTTCTTTATCGATATCTTCCCGGTATCTTTCTTTTGCAACTTTTTTGCCTGTTATTGGATCTGTAACGTCGCCCAATGGGTATACAACCTCTTTTACCTCATGAGTGATAAGTTTAGTTAGTTTCTGTGGTAATGCTTGTATCAGAACGATGTCTCCAGATTTGCATAGCTTTTCAGGATCGTGGCAGTAGTAAAATTCATCTTTTCTAAAATACTGCAATCAAAAACATATATTGTTCGGTATACATACATATCACGCCTTTAAATGGAAATTGATTAGAAATTGTTATAAATAAATTACAAACCATCAGTAAATTCTCATCCAATTCTAACCTCTTCACTCTAATTTTAGCAGCATTTTGTTTCACGGTAGGTACACATTGACCTAACAAAAGAAATTTTCTTGCAGCGTCCACCAAATTTTTTGACATTTTATCTCCAACAAAGACTAAATTTTATTTCATGCATGAACAAAATATCCTGAAAGTTCACACAAAGTACATTCCTTCAAACAAACAAAACATAAATTATTATTTTACCGTTGTTACGTGACGTGACGTTTATGACATTGACGTTTTCAATAAAATTAAAAAATCTAATCGGCGAAAGAAATAGATCCAAAACATTCGATTCATTTTGTATTTCTAACCACCTTTGAAAAAAAAGATTTGATTTTTAGTTTGATGTTATAATATATAACTACGTTTGCACACACAAATTGCTAGCTATTTCTCCACCTGGTGGTACCGTAAAAGACGACTAAGGGCCTTTGTTACGTTACTCCTTTACGTACTAGTATGGTAACAGAATTGCTAAGAATAAGATTAATAAAATCAAACTCTTGTCTAAGACTTCGATCAGTCACTCACTCATTCCCATCCCATCCCAAATTTTGGGCATTATTTTTTTGCTCTTTGTTATACATATTACTTACTACAGCTAGCAGTACTAGCAGACTACTTAGAGATCACTACGAAATATAATAACTATTGCCTATCTCATTTAATAACGTACCTAGTTCTCTAAATAATTTGTGTATTTATTATGGTCTAAAGTGCTGGAGTATATATTTATATATATACATAGGTATATTGGACAAATAAAAAAAACAAATGTGTAAAAATATATTATATTTAGACAATTTTTCTCGAACAAAATAATAAAATAAACAAAAGTAAAGCAAGTAATCTTATTCTTACCGTCGTAAAATAAACAATACACTTAGGTAAATTCTAATCACAAAAAGCACCTTAGCCCCATATAAAGGCATTTAATATTTACTTACAAGTATCTGCTGCATCTTCAAATACCCCAATATACCTACTTACATCAGTTACATCTTATTATTCATAGCCAAGCTAATCCCACCTAACCATCACCAAAATGCTATATAGCCACAGCACAGGCCACAGTATATCAAGTCACAATCATTAGTGATGATGATGCACTTGAGAGGATCTTGCTAGTGCTTTTGCATGTTAAAAAAACAGGCGTGGTCCATACTTGGATTGGTGACCACTAGTGGCAAAAATTTCTCCATTGTGCTTAGAAAGGCATGTTAAGGCCGTACCTAAATTTTCCGGGGTCCAGTGCTGCCCCCATTTAAAATAAATCATTTCAAAGAAATCGGAGACATCATTTAAAATTTTGCAACTATAAAGTCCTAGATAACCCTTCAAAGTATTTTATGAACTACTGTTTACAGTTTAAAGTGAGAACGTTAAGCTTGACTACGCACATTTGCGAAAAACGGCCACTTGGTTAAATTTTTTTAGGAGTTTCTTTTATATCTCCGAAGTTCTTCATCATATCTTCACAAAATTAAAATGGGACCAACTTTGTAGTAAAGGCTATCAAATATCAATGAATCATCAAAATCGGTTCACAATTGGCGAAGAAATCGCGTAACAAACATACATAAAAAAAAATACATACAGTCAAATTGATAACCTCCTCCTTTTTTGAAGTTGGTTAAAAAATTTAAACTAGTGTGTCTTGTGATATCTTGACAACTAGTAACATCCCAACACATCTTAGATATAAAAAATCATAACTCACTTCACTTGTGGCTATATGCTGTGGTTCTTAAACACTGTATCATATACAAAATCATGTTTGTTTGCACGATTTTATGCAGGTACTAATTTTGTTATAGGCTTAAAAAGAGTTATTAAGGCTGCAATGGAAGACAGTGCTCCGAGAGTACCAACTGCACTCGGGCTCAATTTCATAAACCCTAATGCAGTTAATGGAATAAACAAATCACAAGAGTTCTTCAAAGTATCTATAAAGACATCCTTATGGCAGTTAACTAAAGCATAAACATGTTTTGCACTTGATGATAAGTCAAAATGCTTAGCCGATGCATTTAACAGTTCTGATGGTTTTAAAAATGTAGATTTATTAAGTTCTAATATCTGTAGAATTTCGTACACGTCTCTTGTTAAGTTGGCTATAATGGAGAGTAACCAAAACTTGTTAGCTGTGCGATTCCAACTGTCCGAGTCTGTTTTTAGGAAGCCACTTCTTGTTAACCAGACTATGTGGTCAGCGTACAGATATAATGCATGCGCCAGTTTGCTTGTGGTCAATGTGAGTCTTAAAATGGGGTCCTCGATGTTCATGCTGTCTAAAGCTGTGTAGCAGATATCTATACATCTTCCCAGCCTTAAAACTGCAAAACAAAAAAAATATTCTGTATATTATGTTTTAACATGTTAAAGATGTTTAAATAAAATATATTATTATATATTTATTATTAGTATAACAATTAAATAACAATATTATTGAACACACTAGCAACTCCACTAGTAATTCCAGTCTAAAGTGGATACAGTCGAAACTGGTTCACTTTTACACAATGACACAATGTCAGCTGATGTCCTCTCAATCGTTTATTGTCAGATAATTGGAACATGTCTTGTAGATTGAGTACATCATAATATCCTGTTAGAATTTTGTAGGTCTCCATTAGGTTTCGTCTTTGTTTTTGACATTTTAGTGATCTTTTAAGACAAATATTTAACCTGCATCAAATTCAATGACAGCCTTTTCCATGGTTTTCTTGTATAACCTGTTGGAAGCTTGTTTTATTCTGCGAACTTTTTCAGGTCATCTGACCATTTATTTAGAGCATTTTCTATAATATTGAATAATGTTATACCTAAATACTTACTTTTTCTAAATGATCCAAGATTACTTTCCAAATTTTTGATTCTATCAACAGAGTATTTATTTGCATTTCTTGTTTCCAATTGGTGCCACACAAGACGACTGGTGTATTGAATTAATCTGAAGATATAAATATATATATGGATATAAATGCAAGGTAAAGGTGGTATATTTCAAATGAAGAGTGGTGTCTCCGCAATATATTCATACCTTGCAAATTTGTCTCGACCATTCGATTGATTATTAACTTTTATAATTATATCCATTGTTGAATTATTTGCCAACTACAAAGCACAGATGATTACAGAACAACCTAAACTACAAAGTCCACAAGAATCGAAGAATGTATTAGTTTCGATTTGACAGATACTCAAAAAAGATTAAACGTGAAACTTGTTGGTACATAACATCTTGCTTCCAAAGTCTTATACAACTATACTATCATAGCTTTTGACCTTTAATTAATTTTATAGTAAATTATTAAAAAGAAATGTTTTTGTTTTGTTTACAAAAAAAACATGCTACAGTGACACTGATAATATTGTGTTGCTATCCATGAAAACTATTCTTAATAATGTCTTATAGCAACACTTAGATAAAGCCTTTTCTATACGGTACATATTTCGTCACTTTACAATAAACTTGATTATTTACGTACTAGGTCCTTGGTTATTTGAATATAGCAACACGGAAGTAAAGTATTCCGGAAGTAGTAGTCACGCACTTGAACACGACATAATTCTCAACAAAATTGCATAAAACCACAGAGAATACAAAGATCTGTGCACAAAACGTATTTCCGCAGTCATAACATAACTCTTGAACTTGATATTTATGTATGAGATAAACTTTGAAAGTATGGAAACCCAATAATAAAAACGGAAAAATAATATTTTAAGGTGAAGATACAGGCAAATGGCCTTGAAGTGGCGCCCTCATTTGAAATAAATTGTTAACTCGTAAATATGGAGATAATTTCCATATTGCTCTTCGTCATGCACTAGATAACCCTTTAAATTATTTTATGAACCACCGTTGAAAGTATTTACATTAGTCAGTCTAGCTTTAAATCTTGCTCCGCCAAAAGTGGCCACGGCAAGTTTTAAAGCTAGACGGATAATAGTTTCAACGGCAGTTCATAAAATAATTTTAAGGGCTATCTAGTGCATCACGAAGAGCAATATGGAAATTATCACCATATTTACGAGTTAAAAATTTATTTCACACTTCAAGGCCATTTGCCTATATCTTCACCTGAAATACTACCTATTCTCAAAATCTATTGGATTGAATCTAAATTTTTTTCGACAAAAATCCATATTTTGACTCATTCATTTGATTCGTTTCGTTCATTCATTTCTTTAACCCGACACACATCACATCCGTATCCTTCGGCTACGACGTCCATATTGTTTGTGTTGTGTCATGGAAGTAGGTAGAGCAATAAATTTGTATGTGTTGTTTGTTCGTGACTGTCTAGTCTAAATTCGAATAAGTTCTTCCTTGTTCGTACGTGGTCATTTTCGCGTGGTGAAGTTGTTTAGTGATAAGCAAAGTGGCGCAACTCGCAAATTCCTTTGTGGTAAGACAATAGACCCTTGGTGCTACTGCCTACAGTGAAAATATAATGGTTATCGGGAACAAGACGACATTTTGAAGTGACGTGTAATGTTGTGCATTTCAGATAGTGGTTCATCGGACTGAGCTTACATGATTGGATTACCGCGTAGCGATAGAGATAGAGATCGTATAACGGTGAAAATACGTAACATGAAGAGAAGTTCGTCCAGGGATAGCATGCCGCGATCGAAGCGGACGCGCAGTAGCATAGGCAGGTACGATGACAGTTCAGATGAGCGAGTCACCCCAGACAGGGTGCGGCGCCGGGTCCGCTCGCCCAGCCCGCGCGGCCGATACGTGTCGCCGCACCGCGATGACTATGTGCGTTCCCGGGAATTGAGGGAAGACTCCACACGCCCTTATTACAAGGTGCTGTGTGTCAGTGCCCTACATCCGAAAGCTTCCGACGAGATCGTCAAAGACACCTTATATAGAGAGTACAAGAAGTTCGGGGACTTCAGCATAAAGATTTCCCATGAGTTGGACGAAAGGGTCGCGTATGTGTGCTTCCGCAGTGCTGAGGACGCTAAAGACGCTAAACACGCCAAACCCCGGATCATTCTATATGACAAAGTGGCAATTGTGGACCCGGTATATGAACCGGTGAGATCAGAGTACAGAAGCAGGCCTAGAAGCATCACGCCCCCAGATTATGACCGCCCATACTCTTATACATGGTCTCCAGTGCCTGACAGACGTCGCCCTCCTCCTGATGATAGGGCTTATGGTATACCACCAACTGTGCCACCACACCACAGGGACTTCCGTCCTCCCATGCACGAGTACCCAATGGCAGGTCCTCACGGCCCTCCAATGCACCATCGTCCTCCCATGCATCACCCTCCACACCCTCACTACATGCCGCGCCCGTATATGCCCAGGCCACATCATCCACCTTTTGAGAAAATGGAAAATAAGAAAGATAAGTTCCCCAACTACTTGCACCATGTCCAACCAGAAGATGATCCCCTTGCTACCCGAACTTTGTTTGCAGGAAACTTAGAAATTAACATATCAGATGAGGAGCTCCGCCGTATATTCGGTCGATTTGGTATTGTTGAGGACATTGACATCAAGCGTCCACCTCCAGGCACCGGCAATGCCTTTGCTTTCGTTAGATATCAGACTTTAGATATGGCTCATAGAGCTAAAGTAGAACTGTCTGGCCAATATATTGGAAAATTTCAGTGTAAGATAGGATATGGTAAGGCAACTCCTACTACTCGAGTATGGGTAGGTGGCTTAGGGCCTTGGACTTCAGTAGCACAGCTAGAAAGGGAGTTTGACAGGTTTGGTGCTATCAAGAAAATAGAGTATGCAAAAGGTGAGGCCCATGCATACATTTTGTATGACTCAATAGATGCAGCAACAGCTGCTGTCAAAGAAATGAGAGGTTTTGCTCTCGGTGGACCAGACAGGCGTCTACGTATTGACTTTGCAGATGTAGGTAATGGTGGACCTTATAGGCCTAAGACTTATGCTCCTCCAGTAGGTGAAGATGGTAGGCCAGTTGAGGGTTACGAAGGGTATGAAGGTACTTGGGATGATAATTACAGTTATGGGAATCCAGGTTACAGGGGAAGAGGTCGCGGGCGCGGACGCGGCATGTACAGAGGAGTGTATCATGGGACTACGGACTATAGGGATGAAGAATGGAGGAGGGCGCCAGTTGACAGTGAATACGACAGTCGCATACGCCGTTCTGGATCGCGGGAACCCGGTGTGGACAGGTCCCGGTCTCGCTCCCCACGACGCAGGTCACCTGACAGTGACTCAGATGGCTCTCCACGTCGCACCGGCGGCATGCTCGCCTCTGCCAGAACACTTCCCGAAGTGGTTCGCAAGGCTTCCACCATATGGAATGGTGCATTGATCCTCAAAAACTCACTATTCCCAACCAAATTCCACCTTACTGATGGAGATTCAGAAATCATTGACAGTCTAATGAAAGACGAGGATGGCAAAAATCAACTAAGAATCACACAGAGATTGCGCTTGGACCAGCCTAAACTAGATGATGTACAGAAACGCATTGCCACATCCAGCTCACATGCTATATTCTTAGGAGTGGCAGGATCAACAGCATCCATTACAAATGAGGATGCTAGTATTCAAACGCGACCCATGAGGAACTTGGTGTCATATTTAAAGCAGAAGGAAGCCGCTGGTGTGATATCACTTCTTAACAAAGAGACAGAAGCCACTGGTGTGCTGTACTCATTCCCGCCTTGTGAGTTTTCAACTGAGCTGCTCAAGAGGACCTGCCACAATTTGACAGAAGAGAGTCTTAAAGAGGACCACCTCGTTATTGTGGTAGTCCGTGGTGGTTCTGCTTAAATTTGGGAAATATTTCATTGATTTGTATTTATGTGGAACTTGTGTCTAACTAGTATAAGGTTTATTTTAAAGTTTTTAATATTTTCAGATTGTACCAGATTTATTTTGTATACATGTGATGTGTAGTGATGTGAGGTGTTCAACTCGTGAGGTTTTCACAATGTTTGTTAATTGTGCAAGTGCTGTGTCTGTCACAGTTTTCATTGTAGTGGGCAATAATCATTGCAAACATAATGTAGCTAGTTTGCTAGTAATATTGATCAAAATAAATTTAAAATTACAAAGTGTATTTACGATTATACAGAGTTAGTGTATTCAGTGTATGGTAGGTGATGTGTAGTGTAAGTGTGTGTACTTCTAAATAGATAATTTCATTCTCATGTTGTAGTTTTTTTGCACCTGTGAGTTAGTGATGAAAGTGAAGTTACAGTGACCAAGTATACAATTGTTCCTTCATCTTCCAAAGTACTTACTAGTCAAAGTTTAGCCTTTTGCAGTTCATGTTAGTGTTGGTGGTAAGCACAAAGTGCTAAATAGTGATAGGTGTAAGTGTAAGTGTCAGTAAAGACAGGAAATCATGTGCCAGCACTTCTAAACAAAGTGTTACATATGTGCTGGGTATAATTTAGTTCATTCTAAAGTTCATCATGATAGTGAGTGGTGTTGAATTGAATGAAGTAGTGACAATGGTTAAATACAATATTTGAGTGAATTGTGGTAGTAAGTTAAAAGTGAGTTTCTCAATCTTAGCAAACATAAACACCAACACAATAATTTTGGAAATGTAAGTATTGTTTAGATACAAAAATCAATTATTGACATGAAACTACCTACTGAACTGATTTTACTAAATAATGATTTATAGTTTACTTAAATTACGCATCTTTTGGTTCTGGCTTAAATTATCATATTTTAATAATTAAAAGGAGTTCAATGTTCCATGGGGTCAAAAAAGCATGAAAATGTCTTCAGTGGTGTTGCAGGCGCTTGTGGCACTTCTTGGGTCGCTGGTGCCTGTGGGATGGTTCGTTTTTTTTTTGAGTGACTAATATGTATAATAATTCAAGATCTTTCAAGTTGCCTAAAGGCATCTGACAGCTTGACGACTGCCATGAAATGATAACAGCCGGGCGAACGGCTTTACGTGCCTTTCGAAGTACGGAGGATCTCGAGAAATTTTTATGCCACTTGTGGTCACCCATCCAAGTGCGGACTACACTCGGGGTTGCTTAACTAGCAATGTGTACTCTCACCGGGCAAAAAGCTCCTGCAATGCATATTTTAATATATCAAAACAGTACCTAGGTACCTACCTACCTACCTACATACTTGTGTAGCTTTCAAAGATTGTGGTAGGTACCACAAATACAAGGAGTTCCAAATGCAAGCTATTTTATAATTATTATTTACTAATATTGCCTTAGAGAACTAACTATTTTAGGTATGGAACTAACCCTTCTTGATTGTGGTTCAACTGCTCAGTTGTTTCTAACTTAAATGCCTAGTTTGCACTAATGATGGCGTCTAAAGTCATATTATCCCTCCTATTGGTTGTGACACAATTCGTCATTTTCGCAAATGGTCATTGCTCGAAAATTGGTCACCTTCGCAAAAGAACAGTTTTCAACTTGTAATTTTTGCAACTCGTTCATTTTGTGTGATAATGACAGTGCGATAGAGACGATTTGCGAAAGTGACCAATTTTCGAACTATGACCATTTGCGAAAGTGACGAATTGCGTCAATTAAGTAGATCGTCAGAAAAAAAATTCTAGGTCTATGGAGCAGATGGACCACCAGGGAGACTAACTTGCGTTCATGCTGGGTTTTTTATTTTTCTACAGGACAAGAAAGTATTTCCGGGGAGCTCGAGTGGATAAGTATGTTTGTGCGCATCTTGAGAACGAAGATGAAATTTTCCTTTTGTAAATTTCAAACGTGTCCAACCTTGTACCTATTGTTGTAAAATTTAACGTATGTGTTACATTTAATCACAAAAAATAGCGGAATCTGTTATATATAATAGTTCATAATTGGTTTGTTCCCGTTGAGTGAGTCACACCAAGATTAGTAACACTGCTACTCATTGGGAAAATAATTCTCAATGAGTAACAGTGATACACATTACAACTGACATTTTTCCCAATGAGTCACACTGTTACTAATCGCCACTCTATATTCCCATTGAGTCACAGAAATTAAATAAATATATTTTATAAAAAAGCATTCCTTAAGTTTATTTTGTCAAATCACTGTAAAAGAAAATAGTAATTTTAACAAATTAGGTTAAAAAAATAATAATAACATTGATTTTTATATTATTAATTTATCATACCTAATTTTTTAAAATTACTATTTTCTTTTACAGTGATTGACAAAATAAAGTTGAGGAAAGCTTTTTTATAAAATGTATTTATTTAATTTCTGTGACTCAACGTGAATACAGAGTGGCGATTAGTAACAGTGTGACTCATTGGGAAATATGTCAGTTGCAATGTATATCACTGTTACTCATTGAGAATTTTTTTCCCAATGAGTAGCAGTGTTACTAATCTCGGTGTGACTCAACGGGAACAAACCAAATATAATAAAAATGAGCTAAATATCATGAAAAGTACATTTCCATCTTCGTTTTAAAGAGAAAATAATTTATTTCAATACTCTTAAGGCGTCACTTTCATTCGCATAGCCTCAAGATGCCTTTATGTGACTTACAGGGATTTCCAAAATTTGATTATTCAAATCTTTGGGTGTAGTCTATGTCCAGCTGTGGACATCATGCGGCTCAAATGCTGGACGCAAATTATCCCATTCGCAGCTCGTCTCGTACTGCAATGGTTTTTAGAAATAGATTCGTTTCTTCTTTCGACTGTCTGAAAAATCTAGCTTATTAAACAGATGCTACATATAAAAGCCAAAGTCAAATCGTCCAATTCGCAGCATATCCCATTCGCAGTTCGTCCCATTCGCAGCTCGTCCCGTTGGAAATTCGTCCTATTCGCAGCTCGTCCCATTTTAACTCTCGTCGTATCGATAAAGATATACTTAGCTACTAGGGTGTTGTGTTGTTTATCGTGTGTGTAAGTGGTCAACACTGGTGTCAGATTTTTCAAGCTGCCTAAAGGCATCTGACATAGCTTGACGACTGCCATACAATGATGACAGCCGGGACCAACGGCTTATACGTGCCTTCCGAAGCACGGAGGAGCTCAAGAAATTTTTGTGCTACTTGTGGTCCACGTACCCAATGCTAGCCACGAACGGTACAAGTTGGGATTGGGACGAGTTGCGAAAAAAAATAAGAGAATAGGACGAGTTGCGAACGGGACGAGCTGCGAATTGAACAAGTTGCGAATGGGACGATTTGGCTTTGGCTTTTATATGTAGCATCTGTTTAATAAGCTAAGATTTTCAGACAGTCGAAAGAAGAAACGAATCTATTTCTAAAAACCATTGCAGTATCACAGAATAAATAGTATGACATTGAGGATATGCTCCTCAATGTATAAGGATATTACCTATTTACGTTCATGTCCATAATGTCCCTTTCCCATATTGTCCCTTTTCCAAAATGACTACCCTGCTCCGGCTTCATAAGACTAGAGGATAGCGGTAGCTGAATCGGCTTCTAGCTGATATGTCAGGCATATCACCTAGAAAGGTAAGGCCTTAGATTGATGAGGGAGAGGGGTGTGATGACTGGAACCTACCGAATTATTTTCTAGCTTTTAGTACTAACATTATTTTCAATAAAACCGTTTGAAATATTTTTTTAACACTAAGGGATTTTGAAAATTTTTAACCCTAAAGGGGTTAATGAAGTTTGTATAGAAAATCTTTAAATCTGCTTGCTTGGTAAAAGTGAGATTCATACTCTTAAAAACATTTTATTGAATAACTGTTTCATGGTTTATTAAAATTTACTCCCTAAGGGTGCAAAATAGGGGTTGAAAGTTTGTATAGAAAATATTTAAAATGTGCTCCAATTTCCATGTTTGTTACTATAGCTCCTAAATACAAATAATCTTACACTAATAAAATAATATTCCGGTTTTCTAAAATCCATCCCCTATCAAAAAGCTAGTTTTGAAAATTTAAATACTCCACCTAGTAGCCGGTTTAACTACCCGTGCGAAGTCTGAGCGGTTTAGTTCATTAATAATATTGTTAGGTAGGGATATTTGGGGAGGGGACATTTTGGGGAAGGGACTTTTTGGGAAAGGGACATTATGGACCTGAATGCCTATTTGCCTTAGCAAATTATTATGTTATTTGATAACTTTAAATACTAATAATATTTTCTAATTCCTTCGGGAATTTTGCAGGTAGCACACGCTATGGAAGTGTTCAAAGTGTAATTGATTTGTGACCAATAAGTGTAGTGTTGTGGGTGTTCAATGGATCCAAATTTTCTGTATGAACAGGAAATAAAATTCTTGAAATTAGCAACTCTATTTTATTTATTCATATTATTTTCCCTTCGAATCTCACGTAAACGATTAGCACTCCGCACCCGAGCTACGATTCCACAGACAGATTGACACACAAGCCAAGCCAGTACAAAAGCATGACACTTACTTTTTTGTGCTAGGTTTCTTTTTTTTTGCTTTTTGGAAAATAGTAGGTAAATTAAAAAGTGAATTAAATGTCTGTCACTAAATCAGGGCCGGATTGACCATGTCGGGGGCCCATGGCGTGGCTATACATATGTATTATGGGGTCTAGAGGAGGGGGGCGAGAGAAACAGAATTCATGTTTGAACTAAGCACTGTAGGTAAAGGTAAAAAGCGAAAAAAATATCAAAGGAAAAGTTGTTTACTAGTCTGAATTTGATTTTTTTTCCGTTGTCTATTGTGGGGGCCCCTCTTTTGTGGAGGCCGGGGCTGTAGCCCCGGTTGCCCTCCCACTAAATCCGGCCCTGCACTGAATGATAGTTCAATGTTTCGCTATAAACAATTTGTAGGGAATAATTATTGATTTCTTACCGTTTGAGGCTACAGTGAGTTACCATTACCACCCGTACCAATGGAAACGAACAATCAAAATAGTAAGTTGACAGTTTTATTGATTTTTACGAGGACAGTTCAAATAATACCTAGCTAGTTATTAAAAAAACATAACTGGTTGGCTGGGGCCTGGGAGTGAGGGCTAGTAAGTACACAAACAGCAATCATGAGGTACCTTCTTACGTTTTGGGATATCTCCTTGCCTTGAATGTTAGTGGCCAATACTTAGTTACTGGTAGTGTACTAACTACGAATACTTTCAAAGAACAAATGTGTAACGAAAGGCCCTATGGCTACATATACATACTTACCGACAGCGGCGGCCTTAACCATTGCGAGGCCCAAAAATATTAATCAGTGGGTTGTTGCGCGAGGCCCTGGGCGATTGCCCTGCTCGCCACCCCCCTAAGGCCGTTACTGCTTACTGGACCTAACCTCCACACCACAATATCCAACGTACCAAGGATTACCTTACCAGCTCTAAAAATAACTTTTTGTTAAGGCTCCATTAGTTCAGAGCCAAGAAAACTGAGTTTTTAAAAAATCACTAATTAAACTACTACAGTTTATTCCTTAAAAATTTTACAGAAGAATCTTGATAAGGCTTTTCTACAGATACCCACAATATTCAAAACACAATTGAGCATTTTTAGCTCGATAAGAAAATAAAATTGGCCAAGTGCGCGTCAAACTCGCGTGGAGAGGGTTCCGTACAATTGATTGAATTCTTATAGGTTTTCCTGTAATCTACAAGCAATGAACTATATTTTGTATTTTCTTAGGCTCAGTAGTTTCGGAGATCAGGGGGGGGGGGGGGGGGAATGGTCAGTTTTCGTCTTTCATGAATAAAATCAAAACTATTTATTTTATAATTATAACAAAAATATATTTGAGATCCTCATAACGATCCCTTTCTTTTGATATATGACACAGATTGCCTAATTTATCCTCCGAAAATTAAACCTTATTTAAAAAAAAAATTATTTACTTTACACATATGTGTTTGGGTCATAGGATGACACCATCCTGCCAAATTTCACCTGATTCGGTCCAGTAGATTCGGAGCAAATTGGCTGTGACAGACGGACGGACAGACAGACGCACGAGTGATCCTTTAAGGGTTCCGTTTTTTCATTTTTTGTACGGGACCCTAAAAATCACAAACATACCTCTAAATTTGCCTTTATAATGCATATTACTAAAAAAATATTTAAAACTGCGAAATATCGTCTCCAGCACGGCTCCGGATCTTTCTTCGCTCTCGACAAATATTTCAGTGTTTTATTTAATAAATTTTTTTGTATTATATTTAAAAAAAATTGTAGCCAAAACGTATAGATATTTAGATAATATATTTTTTGGTATAATTTTCAAATAAAAAGGTGATTGTAAATAATAGTAATATGTCTTATTTTGTGATTTTTTTCTATCGAGCCAAAAATGCTCAATCGTGTTTTGGCTATTGTGGGTGCCTGTAGAAAATCCTTAAGATTTTTATGTAAATTTTTTGAGGAATAAACTAGTGAGGAATAATAAAAGAGTGATTTTTCAAAAACTCAGTATTGCAAATTGTAAACCCACCTCGCCTTAAAACATCAGAGAATCAAACACAGATACAAAGTAGTTCTGATAAGAACTCCTGTACGGCAAGCACATTTATTACAGATAAGTAGTACCTAGCCCTGACAAGTTTGTATAGCGCGAACAGCGTGCAATCTTCACCACGCACAGCACAGCACTTCGAACATTGCGCACGAGCACTTCAAGTCAGCAGCGAGCACAGGTCTTCAAGACACTTCAACCCAGCAAGCGCAACCAACACAACACTTATTTTGACGTGATTGACTCTATCGATTAGCTTACACAGAATTAATAAGAGTATATACAGAACGGAATCTCATAAGGTCCGCGCATTATGCCACCCCGTTTCGCGTCCCCGCACCTCTCCCCCGTTCTCGCCTTGTCGAGGGATGAGAGCAGGCGATGGCGAGCGAACACATACGCATTGACGTTTGCACGGATGTATAGTTTCGTTTGAAGTAGTAGTAGGCATAAAAGATACTCCGCTTATACAACGTGGAAGGGACATAAACATTATAAATCAAACAACGGGCACGGGCTATACTAGATCACTTAAGTATAATGAAATAAAATACCAGTCAAAAAACAAAATAAAAAATTTGACATTCCCTTACAAATCGCCCGGGCGGCTGCACAGTTTTGTATGGAAATGCCGAAATTTTTTTTTTTGGCTGTTATTTTAATTTTATCATACCATAATGATCTAGTATATACCATAGTTCGATTTATTACGGGTATGTCCCTTCCACGTTGTATGAAGTGCCATACCTGTGCCAAGGCTCATAAATACCATAGGTAGGCCAAGATAGGCAGGAAATCAGAAAAAGTGAAGTTATTTATCCGATTAGGAAAACCTTTTACTGGACCCATTTTTAAAAACGCGAACGTGTCTAACGGACGGTTTTTTGTATGAAATAAAAATATCCGTTTAGTGACAGACACAGCGTTTCAGAAGTGGTACTTCCGTAAGTAAATACCTATGACGATATCATAGGTTTTCCAAGCAACCCGAAAGAATGGGGCGACGAGTACTTCATGGCTATGAAGAGGGCGCACCAGGAGAGCAACCGTCGGTCGGTGCCGCACGAGATGAAGCCGCCCAGGGAGCGACGCAGACGTCAGAATTCAGACAAAAGTTCAATGTAAGATTGGTTTACTACTACCGTTGTACACACGGCAAAATAGTTCGGTTTCCAGGTCACTCAACTACATTTCACTGTGTGCGCTGCAACACTGTAGACATATCACATAACTTATTTTCACACGGACGAAACCTCAGGTTCTCAGTAGCGTCTCGTGTGCTTTGTAATACCTGCGTGTTTGTACCAGGTGAGAAAGGTAACTAAAAATAAGAATAACTTAAATTTGTATTGCTGATTTTTATATATATATTGTAATTTTTCTTCTTTGCTGGTCTGGGAGAAAAGAAAAAACGTAGAATGTACCAGCTGCTTCTCTTCCCGTGCAGATCGTAAAAGCCGATCGAGGGAATGGGCGAGAATCTGAATCATATGAATAGGCGATGCGGTTAGCAACCCATCACTATTATGATTTCCCTTTTCCACCTTCATGCCCACCATTACGCTAAAAGTGGCCTGAGCTTTACCGCCCTTGGCTCTGTCTACCCCGTTAGGGATAAAGACGTGATAGTGTATCTGTATCTGTATTGTAATTTTTATATATATATTAGTAAGTTAGATTAATAACATATTAAAAAGTCAGACATGTAAAAATAAGTTAAGTTCATTTATTTTTTGTGCAGCTTTAAAGCGTCTGACAAAAGTTCTGGTCCATGAAAAGTGTCTGACACTTATGATACTACTTAGAACAATATTTTACATTAAGTACCCTAATAATCCGGTGTCAGATTGGAAGACATACGGGCAAGCACCGTGACCCAGGGCACGCGGATCAGCAACATAGCGTCCATGGTGCCCGACGAGATCATCTACAAGCCTTCCGACTACAGCGTCCGCACTTACGACGGAGCGCTCATGTTCATTGATATTTCTGGTAAATAGCACATTTTAACAGGATTTTCAATAAGGGCCTTGTTGACCCAGTAGCGGACTAGCAGTGAAGAATCGGCTAGACTGTGTACAACCATTTACTGGTTTCTCTATTTCTTAGTGTTTATTAGAGTAGCGAGAATTAAAAGTCATCTATACTAATATTATAAAGCGGAAGAGTTTGTTTGTTTGTTTGTTTAAACGCGCTAATCTCAGGAAATAATGGTCCGATTTGAAAAATTATTTTTTTGTTGGGTAGTCCATTTATAGAGGAAGGCTTTAGGCTATATAAAATTACGTTCCGACAACCACGCGAACGAAGTCGCGGGCACAGCTAGTACTTGGATAAAGATGCGTCCTGTGTCGATGTTTTCCCATACATATGATTTAGGGATTTTCAAGGCAAGAGTGAACAGGCATTTTTTGAGTCTGCGTGATACACCTTAGACCTCATCTTAGCTTCCCATCAGGCTAGATAGAGGTCAAACGCACTCAAATTTCTAATTAAAAAAAAAGATAATTTTTGAAAAAATTTAATTGCCACTAACTAAGTATTCATTCATACAATTATACCTAGTTAACATATGAGTAAGTATTTAGTGAAAAATACTATGTATGGATACTTATTACCTTACTACTTGCTCCAGATAGAAAAAATAAATAGATAAGGACAAATCACACTGATTAAGCTAGCCCCAAAGTAAGTTGAAACTTGTATTATGGGATACCAACTAACTCATCGATACTTTATTTTATCATAAATATGTACTCTTAATATAGATAAACACCCAAGACCCAGGACAATTTGAAAAAGGCCATTTTCCAACTTGCTCTGGCTGGGGAGCGAACCCAGAACCTCCGGATTGGCGGACTAACGATGTTGACCATTACACCACGGAGGTCGTCAAATTAACCTTTGTCTGATCAGGGTTCACTGAACTCTGCGAGCGCTACACCAAGCCCGGTCTGGGCGGGCCGTCCAGACTGACACAAGTCCTGAACTCCTACATCGGAGCCATGGTGCAGGAGATCATGGCGCACAACGGCGACGTGCTCAAGTTTTCCGGCGACGCCTTCCTGTCCTTGTGGAAGAAGACGCCCAGGCTCAGCATGCAGGAGGTCGTCCACACAGCTATAGACTGTGGACTGATCATTCAGAAGAATTACGGAATTTTTAGGACCGACATCGGTGTGAAATTGAAGGGTTAGAGCTTTTAAATTTACCTGGGGAAATTTTTAAAACGGCTTTTTTTCCGTCATTTCGGTGGCGAATATTTTCTAACATTTCACCCGAAACAAATGCGCTTAATTATAGAATAAGATATGCTGTAAATCTAATAATTTGTGAGGCGCCCTTTAAAACACAGTACTTTCAGAGATTTTTTTATTTTTTAAATTTGCGCCACCGTTTTGATGATAAAAGCTACTGAAATGACTCTTAATGAATTAACTAACAAAATTTTCATAAATATTCAAATAAAAAATGCGGCATTATGTACTTACATGTTTATTAATCTACCTTTTGGTACCAGAAACATTACTGATATTATTTATTTATATACCCGCTTAATGTATGTAGCCTTATACGGTTACAACAGTTATACTTAGATTTACAATATATTTTACTACATACTATTATCATGGTAAATAAAATACAACGCAGTCATCATCATCCGAACGTTTATTTATTTATTTATTTAATTTCATTGCTACAATAGGTAGACTTAATGCTAAAGCATTCTCTCCCTGTCAACCTTTAGGAGAAGAGAAACAGATAGAATAGTTGGCGTCTAAAATAGATAGAAACAATCCAGAAATAATAAGTACTTTTAAATGATCATACATAAATATCGTATAAAATAAATATACTATATTTATACATACAACATACTATATAGATACATATACATACAAATATATATTTGAAGATCAGAAAGAAACGATGAATTCTCCTAATTGTTGAAAGATTCAAAAAGTAAATCATGCACTTTTTTCTTGTATAAATGTCTACTAGATATTTGTCTGATGTCCTCGGGCAATGCATTCCAAAGCCGTATAGCTTGAGAAGTAAAGGAATTGGACATGAAGCTAGATCGATAAAAGGGAATTTGAAGCTTGAGCGTGTTACTGGAGCGAAGTTGCCGATCATGCATGTCCGCAAGATATTGAAACTTACATTTGTTGTTAAACGTTGTTGTATTCCCGGTTGCATCCTCAGCGGTAACGCTTCAGCGCCCGAGGCCGCTACCTAACATAGGAGATGTGACGAGGTTGTTGGTTTTTACAGAGAGCGACTGCCGTCTGACCTCTGCAACCCAAAAGGTAGACCAAAACCAATCCTAGGATAGGTTTAAACAAACGCAAAATGGCGTTCAGGACCCACAGCTTTACGTGCCTTCCGAAACAAGGAATTATCTTTCTTTTTGGATAATCAAGTGATTCAAGTCTGCAATATCCTAACCAGACTTGAAAAAACTTATCACACCCGATAGCACTACATACAACGTTATCTAGCCTCAAACTAAGTCACATAATTATATGTATAATTTGGTCATAAAATAGTCACATAATTATGCAACGTGCAAGGGACATACCCGTAATAAATCGAACCACGGTCTATACTAGATCATTATAGTATAATAAAATTAAAATATCAACCAAAAAACAAAAAAAAAATCCAACATTTCCATACAAAAGTGTGCAGCCGCCTACTTTAGTGATCTAGTAGGTATAGCCCGTGGTTCGATTTATTAAGGGTATGTCCCTTCCACTTTGTATATTAAATTAAGTATACAACGTGGAAGGGACATACCCGTAATAAATAGAACCACGGGCTATACTAGATCACTATATTAAAATAACAGCCAAAGAACAAAAAAAATTTTTGGCATTTCCATAGAAAAGTGTGCGGCCGGCCGGACGATTTGTATGGAAACGCCAAATTTTTTTTTTGTTTTTTGGCTGTTATTTTAATTTCATTATACTATAGTGATCTCGTATAGCCCGTGGTTTGATTTATTACCGGTATGTCCCTACCACTTTGTATATATTATACCTCTGAAACATGTTAAAACTTGCGTATGGGGAGAAATATAGTTGCTGTGATGCTGAAAGCCCCCTCCACTGTATTAGAGTAGACTGCTCTACACTGGAATTTATGGGAAGGCGATTGGTTGCAATATCTTTGGCAGTATTATTCCAATAGGAAAAGTATACCTATGTCCTCAGCACCCTGTATTTTTATTGTACCTTAGACCAGGGATCAATACTCGTATATCTTTATACCCCATCCTGTATAACCACTTCAAATTATTTTTCCAAACATATTAGTAAAAGTGGCGATCTCCGCTGGCCTGTCCCACTTCTCAATAATCGGCGGGGGCACCGAATCGTCCCAGTCCCACTATGTGATCGTGGGCCAGCCCGTATGGGACGTGAAGATGGCGCAGTACATGAGCACGGCGGGAGACGTCCTAACCTCGGCCAGTGCCTGGACATACGTGAATGAAGCGGAATACTGCACGCAGCCGTGCGGCGACGGGAGGCACACAAAGGTTAAGGGGATACATGAAATTTTGGGGTCCAGTGCTGCCCCCATTTGAAATAAATTATTTCAAAGGAAACGGAGATATCATTTAGAATTGTGTCTTTGTGAAGCCCTAGAAGTTTAAATAGACCGAGAGGTGACAGGATTTTTCAAAACGATCATGGATACGATTAGATTTACTTCAATGGGGTGTATAGAGTAGTCCTCTAATGTGAATGATGTCGGTCTGCCTGCTCTCAGTGGTTGCAACTTCGAGATGTAGCGCTGTGAGCGCTTACAAGTCGCTTCATTGTTGCGAAAGAAAAAAAAACGATCAGGGAAATGGTCAGTTTTAGTACTTACCTGTTCAAAGTGGTGTCTCCACATGTGAAACGAGTTTTATTTGATTAATATGACGGTCGATATCAGTCGATTTTTTTTATATTCTTTAGCATTTCACTGTATTTTTCAGGTTTTGGGTATAGGTGCCACTTGGAAAAGGGTCGAGGATGGACATAATTCACTGGCCACGAACCTTGCTTTGTGTTAGTTTTTTTTCCACTTAATATGAAGATGTTTACCTAAGTACTTAATTGTTAACAGGCAATAGCAGGCCACTTTGCTGTTGCCAAAAATGTTCTTGTTTCTAGGCTTTCAAGAGGGCCATTGCGTATCATCGTAATGACCCTCTTAGAAGCCTACCTGCAACTATTCGGTTTGGCCTAGGCTAGCCTAGGCTAAACAGAATAGTTGCAAAGTATCTCATTATTATTTTGTAATAAGGCAAATAGTAATAATAACCACAACTTTTTTAGTTTCCGAACTCATGTCAGATAAAAGACCTAGTTCTGGAGTAATGGACAGCGCGGGGCTAACAGAAATAAGCTACAGGGAGTTTTCACGTAAGATACTTTATTAGATATTATACAGGATGATTTTGTAACTTCTAGCTATATGCAAGAAAAGCGAAATAAACGATACATATCCCGTCATATATTATGTAGGTACCTTTAGGTACTTACCTTACCTACCTGTTTCATAATAAAAACCGAAGATATCAGCCGACAAATATTTTGCCATTTATTAAAAATTTGGGAGATAAAAAAAGTCTTTTCTGTAACGGATCACCCCAATGCCTATGTACCTACCTAAGAACACTGCCGAGTTACAATTCAATTCAAAATATCTTTATTATCATAGGATATTTATAATATCTCTTAATAATAGTCACTTTGTTTTGTTTTGCACAAATGTTGACGTCAATTCGTTACTTAAAGCTAAGTTTACGCCGCTTCCTAGGCGCAAGTGCAGAAGAAGCGGCAACAAACTGCACTGCACGTTTTCTCCAAAGACGTCAACTAACAAACTAAAAACTTAAAATTAGTTATATAGATGGACAGAGATTACATTGTTTATTATGTCATAATTAAATTTAATTATAAGAATTACGAAATTTAAAATAATGCCAATTTGTAAATTTAGTATGTACCAATGTACCTAAATTATGACATGTCTAAGTATACAAATCTTTAAGAGGGACCCGCGCCAAGCTCAAGCCAGACCTTTTTGTCTTTAAGATAGTCATCGGTCCTATAATAAGTCAAGTTACATCCTCCTTTGCCTTTTAATATGTGTCCAATACTTCCAATAGGTATCCCAACTAAATAAAGCTACGAGTTACACGTAAGCGTACCTACCTAGTAGTTGAAGACATATTTTAAAAAGTCGGTCCAGCCATAGTCTCAGCTCAGCCCTGCCACAGAATATATAAGCTCTGCGCAGCAATTAGTGGTTCGACCTTCGCCGATTCATGGTGATGCCTCCGCTCCGCGCTCTAGACAATAAGCCCACGGACTTTCCCCTGTTCGCCACTTAGCCGTCAACATCATAATTTATTTCATCGGATTTGCTTACTTCTTTTTGCGGCGGTTTGTTTGGTGCCGTGTGGTTCCCGGCAGAGTAGAATAACACCACTCCAAGTCTTCCCACGGATGTCGTAGAAGGCGACGTAGGAAACACAAGCTAAACAAAGCTTATAAACATCAATGAGACCTCTCCAACCCGTCTGGCCGGCGTGGAGAGTGTAGGCTAAATCCTCTGACTGCTCTGGCTAATATATGGCTCTGGTGGTGCAGAGGGTTGTGCTCCTGCAGTGGAGACTGGAAAAGACCTGATGATGATGATGGATTTGCTTACTGGTCTTGTTCATTTTTCTCAATAGTTCGACCAGCCATAGTCTCGGCTCTCCGCAGCAACTGGTGGCCTGACCTGCGCCGGTTCATGGTGACTCCTGTGCTGCGCGCTGTGGACAACGACGAGCCCATGGACTTCCTTACCGAGGTCCGCCGCGTGGTCGTCGTGTTCCTAAACATCATCACCAGGACCGTCACCGAAGATGTGCTTATAGGAGTCGTCGATAAGGCTTATAAATTGGTTTGCAGGTAGTTTTAAATATCCATTTGGAAATTTATTTGCGTAACAAATAAGTAGGTAAATGGTTTTTGGGCATTATCAAATTAATTGAGTATTTGAGTTATTCGTAATCCATCACCTGTTCCCTGATCAAGCCAAGTCCAAGGAGCTAAGTGGAAGACTGACCCCATAAAATCCACAGAACTAATTGCTTATAATTCTAGTGGGTGAAGATTACATCGCCATCTAGAAGAAATTACCTACATACTTATTACTAGATAGTACGCACCAAAGTTATTAGGTTAGTATAGTCCAAAGTCAAATGGACTTTCTGATCGCATAGTGTGTGTCAAGAGTTTCTAATCCAAGTGCCAGTTTGATGCTAGTCATTGCTTACATACGATCATCAATTTATATTGATGATCAATTCAAATAAAAAAAATATTGTTTGTCTGTAAAGTCGGTTTACGGACGGTAGTTTGTGGTGACAACGTCAAACATTCTCTCTCGTTCGTGCCGCGCTCTCGTTTGCGGAACGCGACAATGAGCGTAACGGGACAATGACGTTATCTGTTTCGTGCATGCAGCCCGTAGTATGGAGTTATTAGACGTTGTCACGTCAATAATGTTTTTTTATTTTTCTCCACAAGTTTACATTACAGAATATAACAACAGCATAGGTACATTCTAAACTAAGTAGAGCTTGTGTCTCAGAACACCAGGGTGGTTACTCCATAAAATAATACGAAGGTCGTACCTACGATAATGACGTCCTATTTATACAGGCTGACTTTTTAACCACCAGCCAAATTTTTGGAGCAAGGTCAGTTCATGATACTGAACTACTTCTTCATAAAAATTGGTTGTCTGTAAAGTCGATTTACGGACGGTAGTTTGACGTGACAACGTCAAACATTCTCTCTTTCGTTCGTGCCGCGCTCTCACTTGCGGAACGCGACAATGAGCGTAACGGGACAATGACGTCGTCTTTTTCGTTTCCGTAGTACTACTGGTATATATTCTGTGGTAGTATCGAGTTACTAGACGTTGTCACGTCAAAACAATTAACGAAAAACTAAAATAAAAATTCGCCTTGCCATACATATCAGCGCTCAGCCAAACGGATTTTGGATGGAAGGACGAACAATTTTTATCGATTTTTAATAACTTTTATATAAAAAAGTAGTTCAGTATCATGGACTGAACTTGCTCCAAAAATTTGGCTGGTGTTTAAAAAGTCACCCTGTATGTTAAACCAAATTAGACGTAACGTACGTCTTGCGTTACTTGCGTACCGCTTTTGGAGTAACCCTACAGACCCACCACAGGTGGATGAACTATTTGACCTACCGTGTACCTAGCGTGGGTTTTCGCCACCCAGGGCCGACCGGATTTTGCCGCCCACACCACACACCACCCGCTACTGGGCTCATTCTATTTTATTGGGCGCCAGTAATCCTGTCGGAGTCTTTAAATTGGGCCATGGCCTCCCCTCGCTACTCGCTACGCCACTGATGTAAACAATGACCAGCATCAAACTGGCACTTGGATTAGAAAGCCGGAATGGGTGGGACGTCTTTATAACTGTAGCTTAAATTCCTCAGACTAGCGTCACAAGCTGGCGGGCTGGTGAACAAGGTGTCAATGTTCGACAAGGACATGATGTTCCTCGTGGTCTTCGGCCTGCGTGGGCTGAAGCATGAGCACGAAGCACAGAAGGCGCTGCTGTGCGCTTATGAGCTCAAAGAAAGACTGGCCGCAGATGATCCTAATATAATTAGCGTGTCGATTGGAGTCACTTCTGGTTAGTTTTCACAGTTTTTTGGTGAGATAAAATTGATAGATGAATTTGAAATCAAGTAAAAATTGCAATAATAAGTTTTTGGCTCTGAAAAAGGGTTGCTACCTGTTATCCTGTTGGACAAAGTAGTTAGAAAAGTTTTGAACATAGTGATTAGATCATTTTCACCTATAAACTAGTGGTTCTGTGAGAACGAAAAGAATCTGTGAGGTCTTCTGCGTTCATGCTTGCATATATATATACATGCTACATGCTTGCACATGCACATATACATGCTACTTACATGCTTTATAAGAATAAAGCATCCATTAACCGACACTGTCCCCTTTCCCCTGGCGTAGCAAAGCTATTTCAGTGAAATCCGTTCAAATATGACGCTACAGCTTCCCCCTTTTGGATTTTTTTAACAACATCTTGTGTGGAATAAAGTCCTTAGTGCTTCTCAAATGTGATTGAAATCCGTCAATAGATAACGCTACAGCAAAGATTCCCCCATTTCCCCCCTAATCAAAAATCGCGATCGATTAAAAAATTCAAATAAATCAAGGAACGTGTGTGCCAATTTCCGTCAAAATCGGTTGAAAAATACGGGACTTGTAGGCGAGAACAGACAGACGGACAAAAATTTGTGGCCAATCTCGGAACGGAGACGCTTTGATCGCTCGGTCAGTTACAAAGTCACTAGTGATAGCCACCCAAATTTTGAAAAATTGAAAACTTGGGTGGCTATTTTTCAATATTGTTTTATTACATAGGCACAACATATTGTGGAGTAGTGGGACATGTTCTGAGAAGAGAATACACAGTCATAGGACCAGCTGTTAACAAGGTACATCAAACAGTTACGTTGTGGGTACTCGTAGTGTGGGTATGTAGAATAACATTCTAGGATAGTTGTAATTACTCTTTCAATATCTGTAGCCTATTATAACCACTCGTACTACCATCCTCTATTGACCTTTTCTCCATCAGGACCATCATCATCATCCGAGCGTATTCCCGGTTGCATCGTCAGCGGTAACACTTCAGAGGCCGGGGTCCGCTAACCTAACCTAGGTGATTCGACGAGGTTACTGGTTTTTACACAGAGCGACTGCCGTCTGACCTCCGCAATCCGAAGGGTAGATGGCGTTCGGGACCAGCAGCTTTACGTGCCTTCCGAAGACGGAATCATCTTTCTTTTCGTATAATCAGGTAATTCAAGCCTGCAATACCCTAACCAGACTGGAAACAACTTTTCACAAAGTATGCTTCCCAGTGGGATTTGAACCTACGAACTCCGGATCACAAGGCAAGTGCCTTGACCACTGGACCACGGAGGCAGTCGATTTCTCCATCAGGACCGTTACTCCATAAAACAACGCAATAGTCGTCTGATAGTATCGTTCTATTTCTATGTCAAACCAAATTAGAATTTAACATGCTTTCATAACGCTCAATGTGGCTTGACACGTAGCCACGTACGTCTGTCGTACCGCTTTGGAGTAAGGGTCCTGTTTATCTTCCTCTGTAGGATTTATCCTGGATGAAAAACTATGTTTCTAGGAGATCTCTGATTAAATTTAATTTTCAAGCAACATTTGTGACTTAAAAACTAACAGAATTAATATAAGCTGACCTAAGAATGTAAACGATACTATATTTTAAAATACTATTATTAAAATATATTATAAAATATAGTAAATATAAGTTGACCTAAGAATGTATAATAAAATAAATAAATACCTAAGGATAAATGACATAGGTACTGATTGAGCTAGCCCCAAAGTAAGTTTTTTTTAACTTGTGTTATGGGATACTGAGTCAACGATACTAAACATATTTAATAATAGATACAATAAACATATAAACACTCAAAACCCAAGACCCGTGCATCACCGTTTTAGTTTTCGAGACATTGCCTCTACCACAAATCTTTACATAAGTCCGAAACACAGCTCATATTTACAGGCAGCTCGGCTGATGATGGTATACCCTATCAAGGTGACATGTGATAAGGAGACATTCCTTCGAAGCAAGCTCGAACAGGAATTCTTCACGTTGATGGAGCCGAAGCATATCAAAGGATTCGCGTCTGTGGGACCCATTTACGAGTTCAATAAGATGGCGATGGCGTTAGTTTCAAGTATTTTTAATTTTAATGTTGTGTCTGAAAGCTAAAAGGAGGACAGTTGGTAGGTATCAACGGTGTCCCGTGTGCAAAAAAATCCAATAGAAAAATGGTTTAATTTAAACTATGGATGGACCTTTACTCCATAAAATAAAATACGACAGTCGTCCGATAGGCCCTTCTATTTTAACGTCAAACCAAATTAGACTTTATCATTATTTCTCCATGATGCTTAACACTTTGACTGCAACGCGGCACGTGTCATGCGTGCCACTTTTGGATTAAAGGTCCTGCTTTTCACCGCCTTGAATGTCTGTGCTATCCACCGCTAAATCTTAACCTGGGGCTTTACCCTGAAAGCTTATTGACATCGTCAACGTCATACAAAATATTGGAACGCACGTAATTAGCAAACTTGTAGACTAAATATATATTAGTACCAACTGCTCACATAGATGGCAGCACACAAATATTTAAATACAAGGTAACTATTACATTTTTATTTCTGCTCCTTTTTTTTGTTGTTCTATGAAATGTTTTTAAATAGGTTACTAGATGGCGTTTTTTGTTTATTCAACTTTAATACAAAAATTGTAAACGGCCAAGGGGGCGTTCAAGTATTACGTAACACAATTTTTGAAGATTTTTGACCCCCCCTCCCCCCCTTGTAACGCACCGTAACGTTTTTCTGTACCCCCCTCCCTCTCTCTAAACGTTACGTAACACTCAAGTGATCACTTTTAATCCTAAAGTCGTAAAAAGTTTTTTAATAGTTTTTACACTTGGTATAGTTTTAATCTACTAAATAAAATAAGAGAATTTTAATTCGCATCACCTGCACATTTTGTTTATTTTTTATAAATTTTAGGCTTTACCTACACACAATTGTTTTTCTCCTTAATTCTCCTAAGTATTTTAGCTTTTTTACTAATAAACTCTTAATATAAAATCGCATATTTATTTTTGGCAATGCAATTATAAACAGAAACCCAACTGAAATTAAACATTTTACTCGAAATAAAATCGTATTCTTAAAAAAAATAAAAAATGATCAACTATTAGTAACCAAGTGTGTATCTAAGTAGTTATAAAAAACTATTCGATTAAAATTACTGCTCATCTGTCCACGGGTTTGCTAGCCACTCAGATTCCTTCATTACTGGCACCTGGAGTGCAGACGAAGACGGTTCTGGAATTGTTAAGCCAATTGCATCAACTTCGTCTGCGTCCAGCCAGTCAGCATCCTCGGACGATGTTTCATGACGACGCACAATGCAAAGAAGCTCATTTGCCCTTCTGGCAGCAAAGCGCTGTGGCCGCACTCTCGTTTTACAGTGGTCTTGGACAGTCTTGCCATGCACGTAAAGACAGTGCATTTGAACACTCTTGTGAGATGTGAAATAGATCCCACAGGTTGGACATACTTTTTTCTTTAGGTTTGATTGTACAGATGGACAAAAGAAATCGTAAGGCATCTGCTTTAACCCTTCTAGAGGAGGTGACAGATCGACGGACAACCTCACAAGATGCATACAAAATTTCAGCTCAATCGGACACCGGGAAGTGGGTCAAATTTAACTTGCACGATTTGATTACAGACAGAACGACAGACAACGGGGCAGGTGAAACTAAATAAAAGCTTGTACTTGTAAAATCAAAGTTGGTTTCATATTATAATACTTATGTCAATATTACATTTTAGCAGTAACTTTACCTGTGGAAAATAACTAAGCGTTGTTGCTTTCTTGTTCGTGGCCTTCACCTTCAACTCTCGTATAACATCATTTATATGTTCTATAAACTTTTCTTTATTTTTTAGTGTTCTCTTTAGCCGTTTTCCAAATTTCGTTGGAATTTTTTTGACACAGTTGCGCTGGCAAGTCTGCATGAGAACCTTTATAGGCCAAGAACAGCTGATGATACAAATCTCCCTCTTTTAAAGACATTACAGTATGAACACTATGAACTCACGCATAAACACTAACGAATACTGACAAGACTGACAACGAAAACAACATTAAATGACGTACAATGCAATCTAGGGATTCCCCGTGAAATATAAACGAAAAGGTTTGCCAACTTGCGAGAACAAATTAAAAAATAATGACGACCAGACTAATACAACCAAGGGATTCCCCGTAACGTAAATGAAAAGGGTTGCCAGTTTGGGAGTTTTAATTCCCTAATTTTTTAAGAAACAATGTTACGTAACGTGTTGTAGGAAAGACCCCCTCCCGCCCCTGTAACGCATCGTAACGTTTTACGAGACCCCCTCCCCTCCTAAATTGCGTTACGTAATACTTGAACGCTCCCCAACTGAAAGGTGGTGCAGATGCAGACAAGTGAGACCAAAGTAGGAGCAAAAATAAAATTTTATCACTAACTTACCTACCTAGTATTTGAATCTATACTACCTGCCTTTTGTAGGTCAGTAATTTATGTGTGCTGCCATCTATGTTAGCAGTTGGTACTAATTGTATTTAGTCTACAAGCACAGAATACATAAGAGTCAAATAGAATGGTATCTCACAGCGTCTCCCGCAAATTGGCGTCCCCGCACCTCTCCCCCGCACTTTGTGAGCTTTGACGGCTCCAAACCAGGGTTTAATTACTAGCCGCACGCAATACGCGACGTGTGTTGTCTTGAGAACTGTCAACCAATAGTAACCATCATGGTGAGAAGGTGCGCGTATAATAATTGTTTATCCACCCAATACTCTAAAGAACGTATATTTCATACATTTCCAAATGATGAAAACAGGTAAGCAAAGCAACAATATAATTTCACGTTATTACCCAGCAACCATCTTGATATATATACCCTTCTCGCTCTCTCGCATTGGCGGGAGATACACAAGAGCGAGATTGTAACATTACCGGATTGCTATTATGCAATCCGGTAATGTTACATAGTCTCCTCGCTCACAGGTAATCACATACACGCAGATGCCAACTAAATTTCCTCGGGTTATAGTGCTAAATGCCATTGTTGACAATGACAACTTGACATGCTGTGCGTATAAGCGTGATAAACATTTGTTTATTTTTATTGAATTTATTCATATAATTACCGTATAGTTTTGCGCCGAATATGCAAATTACTATATTACAATAGTGAGTTAGTGAAATTAGTGCGTTACATTATAAATGACTCAATAATAATCAGTAAAGTGAACTAATGGTGAAATGGACAATGGACATAATGAAAAATATTTGTGAAGTGATATTATGTAGCTGTTTCCGACTTTCCTGTAACATTTAATACATATAAAACAGAATATTTTTTACGTCATAGTGTTCGCAAATCTTCTGGTATGGAAAAATATAATCGTAAATATGTCGAACTCGTTAGTAGGTAAGTATTAAAATAATTCTGCGGTGCGACCCTAAGTATAAAACTCACACATCGACGTGTGTACAGATAAATTGTTTCGTTTGTAGTAGTAGTAGGTATATATGTTACTCTGAATCAATGGAGAGCTTAGATCATTAAGATGGAGAGTCATACCAGTGCTACAAGTTTGCTATCTACGTGCCTTCAAATAGTTTGTATGACATTGGGTATCTGCTGGTATTTATTCTGTGGTATCTGTTACATTAGTATTAGTCATATTATCTTTGACGACATCAAAACGTTTCATGCCCGTCAACGCCGCCAAGCCAAATTGGGTTTTATCATCATTAGCATAGCTGAAGGGCACCAAATGACCAAACCAATATGTTACTATTGACAAGCTAAGAAGATTAGGTTTATACTCGAGAAAGGTAACCTGTAGGGTTACTCCAAAAACGGCGACGTACCTACGCAAGACGTACGTAACTGCGTTTCCGCGTTTTAGTATCAAGCTACATTGAGAGATAATACATAATGATAAAGTCTAATTTGGTTTGACATAGAAATAGGACGACTGTCGTATTATTTTATGGAGTAATCCCCCTGTGGTTTTATTGAAGGTATTCTGATCGTCGTGACTGGCGACATCCACTTCTTGGCAGGAACGAAGAGCTACGAAAATACAAAATGGTTCTCCACAACGCGATGAATGAGACCTCTGAGAAGTTCACCAAGTATAAGAACCACAAGTTTGCTGTTGCTTTTATTGTGAGATCATTGCAATTTATAAAAAGTATTCGTTTGAATCTGTAAAAGCTTGTTTGAGGCTTGAAACTACGTCAAGCGAACGCCCGAGTTTAGTCCATCTCTGTCACAAACCCTACGTGCGAAAGAGACACGCGCAGTTCAGCCGATTATTCCCAGTAGTCCCCTCTAGCACCGTCCCCCGGGGTGATAACTGTAAATTTTCTTCCCAGTTGTTACCGGGATGACAAATTTTCCCACTTGTTCCCTTCCCATCTGAACCAGAGGGGACAACTGGTATTATTTTTTCTTAATTGTCACCTGTGACACCGGGAGGGGTGACAAAAGCTACGATTCCCGGAAGGGTGACAAAAGCTACGATTGCTACCCAGTTGTCCACTCACACCAATTAAGATCAAGGATCTTATCTTTTTTATCAGTTTCTTTGTCAGTATCACGCAAACATTTCTGTCCTGATTTGGATAAATTGTTGTAAATAACAAAAATCCAATTACATAAACTAAAACTAAGTTATATTGTTTCGTAGAAAAAGATAAGACCCTTGATCTTAATTGGTGAGAGTGGACAACTGGGAAGGAATCGTAGCTTTTGTCACCCCTCCCTGTGTCACGGGTGACAATTAAGAATAAATAAATACCAGTTGTCCCCTCTGGCTCAGATCGGAAGGGAACAAGTGGGAAAATTTGTCATCCCGGTAACAACTGGGAAGAAAATTCACAGTTGTCACCCCGGGGACAGTGCTAGAGGGGACTAATGGGAATAATCGGTTTCAAGCCTGAATCGAGTAGACAAGAAGAATCACGTCTAGTGAGATAGGTGGACGATATAGTCAAGCAAGTCACAGTTTGGTTACTCGGTGGCTCGTTGGTAGTACGCATAACTAGCGCTTACGCATGTTAAGCGACACCGGGTGTGGTCTGCACTTGGATGGGTGACCACAAGTTGCATACAAATTTTCTCAAGCTACATGTGGTTTCGAAAGGCTCGTTAAGCCGTTGTTTCTGGTTGTCATCATTTAATGGCAGTTGCCAAGCTATGTCAGATGCTAAGGCATAGGTAGCTTAAACAATCTGACACCAGAGTTGGCCACTTACATACACAAAAAAACAAAACAAAAAGATTGAGATGGGTGGAAAAATATATGGGAAGCTTCAGTAATGGCCGGAAGAATGTCTTAGATGACTATGACTGTCAGCTTTGTTACATTGACCCTTAGATCATTTAATACATGATCTAAGCATTGACCGGTTTTTGGCTTAGCTTCTATCATAGCAATCCCATAAGTTCGTTTTTTAATAAGTACAATAAGTATATATCTAAATATTTAAAATTTAGATGATCTGAAGTTACAGACTGTTATTTCCAGGGACCTAAATACGTTGGCAAAACACGGCTGGTTGATGAATGTCATCACGTTACTCCGGATTATATGAAAATAGAGAAAATTAAACTTACTGAAAATGACAAGGTACATTCAGTTACCATACATTTCTACATATTAAAATACAGGACCGTTACTCCAAAAGCGGCACGACAGATTTACGTAGCTACGTGTCCGCGTTTCAGTGTAAAGCAACATTGAGCGTTATAAAATGACGATAAAGTCCAATTTGATTTGACATAGAAGGTCGATAATCGATACTATCGGAAGACTATCGTGTTATATAATGAAGTAAGGGTTGGTCTCATCTATCAGCACGGAACAGCACTTTCCTATGCTGCTATCCTTAACTGTCGCTCAGAAGCGTCATTTGCTAGAGCGAGAGAAAAGGATAGCAGCATAGGAAAGTGCTGTTCCGTGCTGATAGATGAGATCCAACCCTAAGAGTCCAGGTTTATTAATACGTATTACTAGTTTTACAGCTTTGCAACATTCACTCAATACAACTCTAGGTACAGTAGCTGTGGATTTTCGAATCCAAAACAAGCACTATATAATATCAAACAATAAATGATAAGGGTCATTTCACACCGAGACGCGACGCGACGCGACGTAGCGCGCACGTGAAAAAATATAGAACTTGTTTACTAGACAACAAGAGTGAGAGCCCGCCGCGCCTCGCTATGCATCGCAACGCAGCGCGGCAAAGCGGGCTGTCGCTGAAATCAGTATCTTTTTGCCTAGTAAACAAGTTCTACATTTCTTCCAAAGTGCGCACTACGTCGCGTCGCGTCGCGTCTCGGTGGGAACTGACACTAATGTTACTTATTATTTATAGATACAGTACGAAGTATTTAGAAAAATAATGTCAAAGATGTTTACCGACTCCGACCAACAGAAGACTAGGCAGAACTTCGAGAATATGATCAGATTCACGTAAGATTAAAATACTTGTGTGATTGAAACTGAGGTGTGAGGTATTCTCCAAAACACTAAGAATCAGTTTACGAACCAAATAAAAAATAAAAATAAATAAAAAATCAGCAATCACTTACCTAACGGGCTAGCGGCAAGAAGCGTAAAAGAAGGGCAAACAGGAAGAAAATAATATCCTACCTGTCCAACTTGCCAGGATTCAGACTAAAATTGCAGAAAACCACTGGATCGTCGTTGATTCCAGAAGATCCTTTTTAAAATCCTTGGCATTGGACTTCTTAAAGCTAACAGAGTATAAGAACACTAGTTTACTTAAGTTTTTGTCATAAGCGTATAAAGTGGGAGGTTATTCACGCAAAAACTACAGGCGAATCCCACGTCTCGCGAATTCTTGATACAGTATCGTTAGCATGAGTTTCTAATTTTTTTTGCGTGCAACCGAGCTGACGATGAAACTATAAATTGTTGAAGACTGTGGTACCTGACTGTGGTCTGACAACCTCCGTGGCGTAATGGTTAATACGCTAGACCGCTAATCAGGAGGTTTTGGGTTCAATCCCCAGCCAGGGCAAGTTGGAAAATGGCCTTTTTCAAATTATCCTGGGTCTTGGGTGTTTATCTATATATGTTCTTATCATGAAATATAGTATCGTTGAGTTAGTATCCCATAACATAGTTTTAAAAAAACTTACTTTGGGGCTAGCTTAATCAGTGTGATTTCTCCTCATATATTTATTTATTTATTAAGTACCTTCAATTACACTTTCTCAATTTCTAGCCTGGACACTACATCATTGAAGCCCCTAGAACTGCATGCTCTAAACACGATATTCGATGTGAGATTCCCTTTGCCTGAAAGGTTCAATTGTTCTGATGACATTCTGGCAGATTTTGGTGTTAAAAATTTACTCCGAGAGTTGATGAAATCGGTAAGTTTTTGTGTAAGTAATTCAATGAGAATATTACCAAACTGGGTTGGGTGAAATTTTTGTAGTTTTCTTCTTAGCGAGTCGGAATAGCTTTTTATAGAATAATGGACCAGTCAGTGTGCGGTCACACTTACGCCCCTGTCATTAGCCGAGCCTGCTCCACGCCTCATATTCCTTCTTGTAATTTAAAAGCTTGCTCTTGTCGATGGAATTAAGTAGAGATGCCTCCATTCCCCTCTTCTCTCTGTCCATATTCCTTCTAGTAAGTAGTAATAAGTAGGTACTTAATTCAGCCTATATTTTCGAGTCAAAAATCCTTTTTATTCCTCCTTCTTACTCAGATTTTATTGAAATACAACTAACGTGATTATAACCACAGAACTTTGGAAGATTATGGCTGGCAACCATTTACGAGGGCCAGTACATCGACGATGAGTCGTGGCGACTTATACTGCTTATTCTGGAGACTAAAACTACGTTTTTAATCATAACCGTAACTGACGAGCACAAGCTATCAAGTAAGTCTGTTTTTAGTTCCTTCTATAGACTGTATTTTAGGTTTCTTCCTAGTCCCATTTAATTTACTTTTGCCTTTCTCACTTCTCACTCACCTGGTAAGAAAGGTCTTGGAACTACTACTACCACGTTCCTCTAGAAAACAACAAACTAAATTACAAATAATATGCCAGTTATCGTAATCTGTATATACATATGTTGGTTGTAGGTTAAAATGTGTGCTTCTTCCATTCTTTCGAATTTCACATAGATTTTTCAAGCTGGCATCTCGAAAAATCGTGCTGCACAGGCCACTTTCTCAGGTTACTATATTATTTATTATGATTACTATATTATTTACCCTAAATGGACTATGTTTTAAGGCATTTTTATTTTAATTAGATGTAGGTCAAACAAGCTTGATGAACCACATGATAGTGAACATCCGGCTATCAGGCATCGACCGTTGGTACCATGCAGCGCTAGCCTGCCAACTGCTCGACGTACAAGCTATCCCACCAGACTTGGAAAAGTATGTTAATAGATATAGATATACGGACAAATGACACAGATTGAACTAGCCCCAAAGTAAATTTTAAACTTGTGTTATGTGATACTTCGTCTTCTTAGTGGTTCTTGTCGGTGGAGTATAGGCCAAACTTCTCGGTTCTCTGCCTTACTCTTTAGTGCTTGATACGATATAACCCCTGCTCTTTCTTTCAGTTGGTCTATATAAATAAATAATAAATAAATATATAAGGAAAAATCACACTGATTAAGCTAGCCCCAAAGTAAGTTTTAAACTTGTGTTCAGGGATACTAACTCAACGACACTATATTTTATGATAAATACATATATAGATAAACACCCAAAATTTGAAAAAGGCTATTTTCTAACTTGCCCTGGCTGGGAATCGAACCCAGAACCTCCAGATTAGCGGTCTAGCGTGTTAACCATTACGCCACGGAGGTCGCAAGCTCGTCTATATAGCTCTTTCTTGGTCGTCTTGGACCTCTTCTTCTTTTTATCTTTCCTTCTAGTATGTTTTTAAATAAGGAGTCATGTCGTATTAAGTGACCAATCATTTTACCTCTCCTATTTTCTATTTCGCCCAGCAGTTTACTTTTCTCTCCTAATATTTCTTATACTTTGTTGGCGCAGATAGCTAAGATTACGTTCTGCTACCAAGAAATGTTACTAACTACGCTCTTGGTACGAGTCCGGCAATCCCACCGGCAACAAACAAACACACAAACAAACCTACGCAGTCTGCTACCACCCTAGATAAGGTCCAGGGAACCTCCTAACCTAATTATAAATTAAAATTAAATCTAATTAAAAGTAATTAAACTAATTACAAATGGGAAACAATTAAAGATAAAACTTACCGCATCCATGCAGTCTTCAGGCAGCCTCGCCTGGCCTTCGCGTCGAGCCCGAAGTCCTCCTCAGGGCTGGCGACGGCCTTAGGTCCCAACACGGGTCCCAAGTCAGTGGTGAAGAAAATGGGTTCCCTAAGCGAACCTACCCCTGAGCTCATGTATGTCGCCCCAAACGAATACGTCGTATTTATAGCACCACTTCACCACAGCACAACAAAGTTTCATCTTCTTCTTGACCGTTTATGGGCATCCACGCCTCCAAAATTGGTTCCTTTTATAGTCAATTTACAAATACTTCCGTATCACACGGGCAATAGGAAAAAACCAACAATTTATAATGACGCCATGTCACGCGTTTTACACCCGACAAAAATCACTGTTCTTATCCGTACTACAAACAATTTCCGGCTCCACACCGTTCCAAACAAATTGGGCACACAAACAAATAACAATTAGCGATAATTCTTCACGAAATATTCGCAATATAACAAGTACAAAAATGCCGCATGGCTTTATCGCAACGGGGCCGGCGAACCTGTCATTAACAATGGCGTCAGTCGAGACTGGGCAAAGACAATCCGCGCTCCACAGCCGGAATCTCGCTAAATCGATAATCTTGCCCGTGTTTGTGGAGATCACACGCAGATGGCGCTAGTCTCCTAACAATAAGTACTTTTATCCAAAACATCCTTGCTCATTGGTTTTCCTTTCCGTCCAACTGATCTTTTCCATTCTCCTCCAGCATCACATCTCATGTGATAATAACTCAACGATATTATATGATAAATAAATACATAAATAGATAAACATCCAAGACCCAGGACAATTCGAAAAAGGCAATTTTCCAACTTGCTCTGGCTGATGATCAAACCCAGAACCTTCGGACTCCGCCACTCTGGGGTCTGAAGTGGCGGTCTAGCGTAATCCATTACACCACGGTGGTCGTCAATAGATATAGTTCATCATCGTCTGTTACCTAAAGAGACAAAAACCTAATACCCAACGCTTGTAAGCTACTTCTCAGTTATTTTAGGTACAACATACGTAGACATAGCAAACACAGAAGAGAGCGTGTTTCTCGTGACATTAAAACAATAAAGAACACTTCAGGGTAATCGAATGCGCTAGCGGTGGAAGCCCCGGCTGGATGCAAAACTTCCTGATATCCCTGGTGCAACGTGGTGTACTGTCCATAGTGACTGTGTCTCGCAATGAAGCGGTGGATGCCGGGGCTGTCATCCCAGCGCAAACGCTGCTGCAGAGGTGTGATGATGATGATGAGAATTATGAAGCTGATTCGCCGCTGAGGGGACCCAGCTATCAGGTACATTATTTGCTATTGAAGTTTCATAAAGAAAAGTAATAGCCAAGTACACTGACTCGCTTGTAAACTAGATATTTTTCACACGTAAGGCGATGTGACTAGCACCATCAGTAGTTTGACTTCCTTATTCCACCTACACGCCCATCACCATGCTTAACGTGGCCATTGATCTGCATATAAATATATAGGCACTGAAAAAAATTTAATAAATCATAAGTTTATTGCCAGTATGGCGTTTAGATTAGGTATCAGAATATCATCATGTTTAATTCTTCACCCTTTATCGTCCTCGTCAGAGTATCTACAGTATAGTCAGCCTTAGCACAAAGAGCAGAAACGATCCGGTCGGTCGGTATGATTTGCAAGATAACGACCAAGTGCAGATGGCAGTGTTGGCAGAAGGTTACAGTTTCGACGATATAAAATCTGACATGGCTATGGATGGTAATTAAAACAGTCTACATTATGATTACTACGTTTATTTAATGCATTATACAGGGCAAATAACCTGAAAATGGTGGCTTCATTCACGATTCCTTATGTGTAAGCATTATGTAGAGGTACATAAGTATAGTATCTACAAAACCATAAACCATCCGGCACTGTGTATGCCTTCTGTGATGGTAGTAGAGACCGATGGTAGAGAGAGAGTACCGATACAATACATCACAAGTTCACAACTTACAATATAATTAATGTTACATTGTAAAATTCTTAAAAATAACTAAAATTTTACAGTGGTGATACTATTAACGTATGATTCTCTGACCCCATTCGAGAAGATGGTATTGAAATTTGGTTCAGTCCTCGGCGAGGTATTCTCTCGGAGGATGCTGCTATATTTATTGCAGATTGATGAAACTCAGAGGGTAGTCGCTCAAGGTAAGTTTCGCCACACACAACCTAAAATAGGTAGTACTCCTATGTACGACGTAACCAATCAGTGTCAACTTGTCCATTGCTTTGTTGTCATCTCGTCACTGACTTGTACTCAATACGTTTTTTTTGTACTGATTAGACAATGAAACGGAACAAAATAACGTCAATTATATCTATATCCATTTTGAACGTAATTTTAGACTATTTGACTCCAAAAAACTAACTATGATGTCACGGTTTGGTATATCATAAAAATGCCATATTGTTTGGACGTCAAGAAGTATCTGGTTAGACTTGTTGGAAACTAGCGGATACTCTATGATCAATTGATCATCCGTCGTTTTAGATTTACTTTCATAGAACCTGCTGCAAGATATGTATAAGCAAAAGTCCGTAACGTCTTTCATTATCTTGTAGCATCTATCTTTGTATTTCAGCTGTAGCCAAATTATTCTCGATCCACGTCTTGGAGTGCGAAGGTGGAGACTTCACCCGGGACACTTCACATGTACTGGTGCATCCAGCTCCGGCGCTCTCCAATGCCAAATATCCGCATTGCTCTTGTCTGGGCACGAGGCAGCCCCGTAATTATATCTTCCTTTGCTTTACAAATATTATGTATTTAGTATTGTTTAGTTTTCTAGTAGTTTTTACTGCCAAAATAGCTTTCTGGTTTAAAATCAGTCACGGAATATTCATATTTGGAACTTGGTTTTCTTAAACAATAACCTTGAAATAAGGAGAATCTTAATTTTATTTTAGCTGATTGCCACGATTTGCCACTCTACGCGTTCTGTGGATACATGAGGTTCAGACACTCTTTGTTTAGAACTACTACATATGAGTTGCTCACGGAAAGTCAAAAGGTAAAAAAATCTAGATATACTTACATCACCCACTTCGCATACATTATTATACAAATACCAACTGCTTTTGAATGTATTCTACGGTTTTTGAAATTTCTACCGCTGGCTCACCCTAATATTTTCTAGTATCAATACACTACGCTTTGGATCGGGCATTTTGAAAATCTTCAAGTGATTCCTATGTCCAGCGTACGTCATGCGGCTAAAATCATGATATACTCGTACATTACTCAAAGCTTGTATTCTTCGTCTTCCATTCTTTAGAGCACGAAAGATTCTTCCTTAGTGCTCTAATTTTCGCGATAATAAAAATAATAATCAAAAGTGCCTGAATGATGAAATTAGAGATATATCTGTGGATGAAATCATCAAGTGCGTTCAACCTTTCGTTCGCTTTTCTGAGTTTATGAGCAATGAAACCTACGAATAATGATACAATGAAACGCATCTTGGCATTTAACCTACACCTAGATTTCTTTAAAATAAGCATTAGCTACTAAAGCTATAGGAATTAGTGTAATCAGGCGCGGATTCCAAAAATCGGCCAAGTGTAAGTCAGAGGATGAATTCGCTCATGCTCATGCAATTTTGTTTACAAATGGACGCCCTGACCAAGATTTTATACAGTTCCACGTATACAAAGCCGTGGGCCGAATACTAGTAAAAAAATGACGTCACAAGTCAACGCTGCATCCGCGCTTGCGTGTATAATCGTACTGCATCTCAGGCGGGCAGATTAGGAACGCTAGCAAGCACAAGTCCTCATTTCAGCACGAGTTGCACGCGCGAGCCTTGATGTACCTGGAGCGCTATACGCGTCGCTGCAACGCCTGCGGGTCGGGATGCTTCGTCAAGCTGCTGGGCTTGAGATGTGATGATGTAACTATTTGAAATATACCAACTTATCATACCAGGAACTTTACTCCAAAAGTGGCACGGCATGCGTACGTAGTGTACGTGTTGCAGGGACAAAAAACATTAAGCGGTAAATGATGATATAGTCGTTATTTGGTTTGTCATTGAAATAGGACGACACTATCGGACGACTATCGTTTTTTTACATGGAGTAACGGCTCTGTTTCCAAAGACACTATTAACTTCGTCTGAGTATATTTCTCAGTAAATTTGTCTCCAATAGGATTTCCACATTTTTTTAGAAGTATTTCTGTTTGCTGGGCGAGAGCTCATAAGAAAGATCTTATCCTTATCGTGGTATATTAACGTTTGATAAGGTGGATATGTATTTAATATACAAAGTTATATTTATTTATTAAAGTGGAGTGGGCATACCCGTAATAAATCGAACCATGGGCTACACTACATCACTAAGTATGATGAAATTAAAATAACGGTCTGAAAACAAAAAAAATCGAAATTCCCAATCGCCCGAGCGGCCGTACACTTTTGTATGGAAATGCCGAATTTTCTTTTTAATTTTTGGCTATGATTTGAATTTTATTATACTATAATGATCTAGTATAGCCCGTGGTTTGATTTATTACGGGTGTATCCCTTCCACATTGTATATTTTTTTAATGGCAGTGCAATGATGCAGATTCAATTGGTTGATACTTTATCTTTTTAGGGCTGGCTAGAATTTTTGCTAACAGATTCTACGGAATTTGTATTCTACGATGTTCTCTTAGTACCTATAAGTACCCTAAGCGAAATGAAATAACAGAGAGAGGATCAAGAAAGCTGTTAGAACATAATAAATATTATTTTATATAATTAATTCTAGGATTTTCGCCTTGAAACCATAGCGTCTAGGTTAGACTTGTATGATAAATAAGCCATTTATAAAAATAGTTTATTTCAGGGTCTGCGTATTGAAAACGAGGATTTGAAGCGTACACGTCATCAGATTCGCAATCTAACTGATGAGACGCGAGTCACGGGCGAGCACGACACGATGACGTTTGCGCCTTCGCAACGATATGACCCGGTACGATTATAAGCTACATAAACACTAAACAACCATTAAATATAAACTACTTATATGGGAGTGGCTGGGATTGTACCTATTGTTTGACCTGTGGACAAGTGATTAACACTCACTGCAAAAAAAAATAAGTTAGTCCATATGAGCATACTCTTGAACAACGCTCTCAATAACAAATCATTAATAATATTATGGAATAAGTAGCAACCTAAACCTTGGAACAAGTAGTAGGGCCGTTGGGCCCTGTATTAGCAAGCGAAACGTTGGTTGTCCAAAAGCAAGATGGGTCGACCGATGATATTAGGAAACTCGCGGGTCGACAACGGTTTGGGAAGGCATACGAGACCGAGATGGATGGCATACATTGAAAGAGGCCTGTTCCCAGCAGTAGGAAGAGGGCAGTCCGTGATGAAGTAGCAATCAACAATGCCCTTTTTTGTGCAGACAATGCCTATGCAAATTTTACTTTTAAAAAAATCTAAATTCCCAGAACGGTTTACAGCATCTAAACATCTTAGCATTGCAGCACTTGCAGCTGAATCGTGTATGTACAGTCAGGGGTGCACGGCACGTACGGTCAGGCGAGATACCTGATCAGGCCCTCTATCTATATCTAGAGTTTTCTCATAAACTAAAAATAATATTAACATGAAAAATTATATTCAAAACGAATTCATTATACCTAGTCTTTATGGATATTTTTCATGTTATTATTACCTATTTTTAGTTTAAGAGAAAATTCAAGATATACTTAGAGGTAGATAGAGGGCCTGGTCAGGTATCTCGCCTGACCGTACGTGCCGTGCACCCGAATAGAAATTTAATTTTGAGTAGCCATAACATTTTACGAAGCAGTCATCTTTGAAGAGAGCCATAAAGTATTACGAGAAGTACAAAAGCCGACAGAAATAATTACTTTTAATAATATATTACAGATGCAATCTACCAGCAAGGCGATGCAAGGAGACACTACTAGTGACGATACTGTAGATGGTATGTTGTTAAACGTTAATGGCATATTCCTGATCACAAGAGTAATTTCAATTAAGAGTATTTATTTAATGTTCTAGAATTTGATGCCTCCCTCCCATCCCATCCAAACTTAGATTAATTACTGATTTGTGTAGGCCAGTCTTATAAGGTCATAGATGGCTGAAGAAGTGAGGACATATGTTGGACACTGTAAAAGTAATTTAAAAGTTGCCAAATAATCATATTGCGGGAAAATCTAAACTAAATCTAACAGAGCAGACAAAAAATGTTCAGTGGCGACATTCTAACTTATTTTCTCCCAGACTTGCATTCAGAAATTAAAATCAAAAGAAGGCGTAGAGCAGTTTTAAATACAAGTAAAATTATTTTCCAGTGAGAAGAAGTCCTAAAACCTTGACCGTGGAATCCTCTGTGTACAACAACAAACAAGTGCGATCGTTTTCTTCCCTGCAAATCAGCAGCTGCGAGTGTCTCGCGATATTGCTTTCGGTCTACTATCAGATCATAGAGCATTGTAAAGGAGCTGGTAAGTATCAACAAACACTTGACATATGACGTCTTTGGATAAAATGCTTCAGTGCAGTTTGTTTCCGCTTCTGCTTCACTATAGCGCCTAGGAAGCAGCACTTAACTGTAAGTAAATAATCTGAAGTTAATGAGAATCAATCAGTAAACAGAAAAATCCAATTTTGACTAGTATTTCGCATGCCTCGTGATTTTCCAAGTACGGTACTTTTTGAATTTTTAAAATCCGTTCAGAAATGCAGAAGTTATTCAACATTTCATTGACCGTGATTTTAAAACACGCGTCTGCCGACCGAAAGTAGCGATGACGTCACTATCTCCAAGCGACACGCCGTCCGCGCGCCATCGCATTCGTTCAGTACAGATATTCGTGGTTAGTGGTGGACACTGTTGGTTTATTGCATTGTTTCTGGGACTGTAATAATGAGCAATAAATTGAAAGATGGGTTGGAATAAACGGGCAAGTGCGAGTCGGACTCGTATATGAAGGGTTTCGTACCACCGTACAATGTTTTAAAACGCTGAAGAAACGCCTTTCTTGTATTACGACCCCCTTTAATTTTTAAGTTTATCTTATTTTTAGTATTTGTTGTTATAGTGGCTATAGAAATACATAATCTGTGAAAATTTCAAGTGTCTAGATATTACGGTTCAAGATATAGAAGCCCTGTGACAGACGGACAGACAGCGGAGTCTCAGTAATAGGGTCCCGTTTGCACCCTTTGGGTACGGAACCCTAAAAATGATTACCCATAAATCGGTATTTTATATAATTTTTTCATGTAATTTTCCACTTATAAAACAGTTTACATTATGTTGATTGATACGAGAGCTACATAACTAAAATTTTTATAATATTATCTAATCTTTTTAGCAAAGTTCTGACTCTATGCGTAGATTAGGATACGGAATACGTGTAAAATAAAACCGGTCAAGCGTGAGTCGGACTTGTACATGAAGGGTTTCGTATTGTGGTTACGTAGGTACCTACGTACAATGTTTTAAAACCCTGAAAAATAGACGTCTCTTGTATGATGACCCCCTTTTATTTTTAACTTTGTTTTATTTTTACCCGACTGCGGCAAAGCCCAAAGGAGGGTTATGTGTTTGACCTGTATGTATGTCCGACTCTATGTTCCTCCGTTACTACTTACTAAACGGCTGAACCGATTTTAATTAATTATACGTGGTAAGATTCGTCTTAAAAACTAGTTTCATAGGTCATAGGCTATATTAAAATTATTGGAAATTAAAATGGCGGATTTCAAGCGCTAAATTCCGTAGCATGAAAAATCTTTTCTTTTCAAAACCTATCGAGTGGGATATCAAATTAAAGAATTTTATTCAAGGATTTCAAAAATATACATACATACATACTATCACGCCTATTTCCCACAGAGGTAGGCAGAGACTATGGACTTGCTACGATCCAGACAGACCTCTTTATAAAAATATATAAAACTTGTATCTTAAAATTAAATTTGGAATGAGAAATGCTAAAAACAATGTACATCATTTATATTTTTTAGTTTTATCATTCTCTTATTTTAGAAGTTACAGGGGGGGACACACATTTTACCATTTTGGAAGTGTCTCGCGCAAACTATTTAGTTTAGAAAAAAATATTATTGGAAACCAATATCATTTTTAAAGACTTATCCATAGATCCTAAAACGTATGGGTTTAATGAAAAAAAAATTTTTGAGTTTCAGTTCTAAGTATGGAGAACCCCCAAAATTTATTGTTTCTTTTCTATTTTTGTGTGGAAATCTTAATGCGGTTCACAGAATACATCTACTTACCAAGTTTCAATAGTATAGTTCTTATAGTTTCGGAAAAAAGTGGCTGTGACATACGGACGGATAGATAGACAGACATGACGAATCTATAAGGGTTTCGTTTTTTTCCATTTGGCTACGGAACCCTAAAATGTACCTACTCTTGCTTGCTAGCGGATGTCTCTTCATAACACTAATCCACTTTTTTATAGTTTTTTGGTCCTTCGGAACACAAAAAAATTGTATACTCTTGCTGTTGCACTATGGTCGCGTAGTGTATACATATATTCTTTGACTATTATATGGCACGATCACGATACAATATTTATAGGAAATATTTTATGCTATTGTTGACACCACAACTCAAATCAATAAATCCACAACAAAACAAAAGAGGCCAAACACGACTCAAAAATGTAGGTAAGTACGCAATATTACCCACAAAATAGGTGAGCACGCGCGGCGGGCAGTACACCAAGATACAAGATAAAACCTTACATTTTTATAAAAGATATAAATACGTTTTCCAAGACACAGATGCTCGCTAATTTGGATTTTTCCTGGATTTGTGATGATCACAAATATATAATGGTCGACCGACTGTTGCAGCGTTTGAGTCTGCTTTTGATCCGCAATTATTGCAAAATAACCAACATATCTTTCGCATTAAACGAAGAAGCTTCTGCTGACTCTTCAAAGAAGGCGCAGCTTCAGAGTGTTGCCAAATAAAAATCAAACTTGGAAACTACTACTGTAAGTAATATTGCAAATTTGAATTCCAACTAAGCATGATTTCGAAACACGTCCCGTGCATCGTAACTCGTTACGATGTCTCGTCGTAAATTTTTACGATGCGCAAAGTACCTTCCCACGACGCGACGTCGCATCGTGCAACGACGCCGCATTGTGGTACGACGACGTGACGTCTTTTCGTGTTCGTGTGTGGCCCTAAATTATTTTATTACACATTCATTAGATAAATAATTAGATTAACTGACTTGCATTCTGTCATTTTATTATAGTTTTTGTTATAACAATATTTTCATTTATTTAACAATTTATTGTACACAAGATCATGTTTATTTCAGATACTTAAAAATTGATTACTGACTGCAGGAACTGTTAAAAACAATTGAAAGAAGAACGAGAATTTCCAATGGACTATATAAAAGGTGCGGTTTCTGCTTGACCAGCAAATACATTTTTACTAAGTATCTTATTTTTATTAATTTTGTATATAATGTTTTCATCTTTGTTTTAGGTAATTGAAAATAAAGTGCTGTCTGCAGGAACAAGAATCTCGAATCCAAAATGGACTGACTATAAAAGGTGCGGTTCCAGCTTGACAAACAGATTTTTACTTAATCATTTTTTTTATTTTATTTTTTTTGCTTTGTTTATATTCTTTTTTTTCAGGGACTTTATAATAGAGTGCTGACGGCAGGAACAAGAATTTCCAATGGACTATAAATGGTGCGGTTTTTGCTTAACAAGCAAATACATTTTTATTTAGTATCTTTTTTGATTAATTTTGTATTAATAATATTTTCATCTTTGTTTTAGGGAACTCAAAATAGAGTGCTGACTGCAGGAACAAAAATCTCCAATCCAATGAACTGACTATAGAAGGTGCGGTTCCAGCTTGACAAACAGATTTTTGCTTAGTCATTTATTTTTTATTTTATTTTGCTTAATTTATATTCTTTTTTTTTGCTTAATTTATATTCATTTTTTATTTCAGGAACTTTGTAATACAGTGCTGACACGGCAGAAACAAGAATTTCCAATGGACTATAAAAGGTGCGGTTTCTGCTTAACAAGCAAATACGTCTTTGATTAGTACTATTTTGCTTAATTTGGTAATAATAATACTTTCATCTTTGTTTTAGGGAATTCAAAATAGAGTGCTTACTGCAGGAACAAGAATCTCAAATCCAATGGACTGATTATAAAAGGTGCGGTCACAGTGGCAATTTTTTTTCTTTTTCATTTTTATTTGCTTAATTTGTAATAACAATATTTTCACCTTTTTTTCAAGGACTTCATAATAGAGTGCCGACGGCAGGAACAAAAATTTCCAGTGGACTATAAAAGGTGCGGTTTCTGCTTGACAAGCAAATACATTTTTACTTAGTATTATTTTTTATTATTATTCCCCACAATTAAATATACTAGCCTGTATTATTTGTGTTGCAGAATTTCCATCCTGGAGCACAGCCTGGAGAGAAAAACGGCCTTTTTGTCTTCTATGCTTAGTTAAATAAATAGTAGCAAAAGTGTTTGAATAAAAATAAAATTCTTTGAGTACTCTGGTTTTTTAAATTATTACCAAAAAAAATTTATTCGTCATTAAGCTAATAGCCACCTAATTGCGTTTTTTTTTAAATATCGATTTCGATAATTCGATAATTGGCATGACTATTGTGTTCTTCATGTTGGCAATGTCATGCATAAATGACATTGTTTGCGGCTTCATATTGGCAACCATGTTTTCGCCTTTGTTTCATACTAATACACGTTCACGTTATTTTGTATGGGACTCCCGTCTCTTAAAACGCTAGTTTTATTACATTCTCTTTGGGCAGTACGGGATGAGATTAATGACGTCACAGCGATCGAGACTCGTACTCTCGGGCGTTTTTTGAACTGCTGCAGTATAATCGCTGTATCTTTGTAATTTTTGGTCGGATTTGGATATTTTTTTCACTGTATGTTATGGTTTTCTTCATTTTATTAATCTACATACTTAACAAAAAACGTGATTGATCCAAGCCATAGCAAAATGAAAAAAATAAAGAAATAAAATTGAGATTAAACTACAAACTAAACCTCAAAATAAAACCTAATCTAAATAATTGCCATGATATCGTGGCCCCGCTAGGTCGAAACACATCTGCATTTCAAGTATGTCGCATGAATTGATACCTATATCGGTTATATCGTCCTTTTATATTTTCAGGTGAACATTTAAAGCTATATGAAGCTTATATAGAATACACAGATATGAGTATTTTGAAACTAAATATCCCACAAGCCATTAGATTGCTATTCGAAGTAGAAACGTTCGTGAAGGTGAGAAGTGTTAATGAATTGTTATTCACGAAGAAGCATAGTAAATAATTACTTACTACCTCACTAAGGCTTTCGGCCCTGAAGATAAATACATGCTTTGCGCTTTGCTAGCTTTCAAAGGTTAAGCAACCCCGGGCGTGGTCTGAATTTCGATGGGTGATCATATCACATATGGCAAAAAATCTCGACCTCGAGATCGAGGTCGAGATTTGTGTGTGATAGTGATTCTGATTTCAAGATTTCAATATACATGGGAGATGTAAAATTAACCTGTACAATTTTGGTTATTATTAATAACAAGCCATTTCTGTCTCAATGCTGGGCAAAGGCCTGTTTCTCTCGCTTCTGTTTCTGTGTGTTAGTCGCTTTTGACCTCGACTCACTGTCGCACCATCTTGTTCTTAGCAGACCAGGTCTTCGTCTGCCATTGGGCCTCTAGGCGGTAACTATCTTTGCCGAGCGATCGTCGGGATTCGAATGACGTATCGGGGGTTACTCCATAAAATAATACGATAGTGGTCCGATAGTGCCATCATATTTATATGTAAAACCAAATTACACCATATCATTATGTATTTACGCTCAATGTTGCTTGACACTAAAACGCGGATACGCAGTTTCGTACGTCTTGCGTGCCGCTTTTGGAGTAGCCCTACAGCCCAGTCCCACTTTTAGCCGGTTGCACTCTTGCACTAGAAGCAACATCGACGATACGAGTCTTGGAGCGCAGTGTCGTGTTTTGTTTCAACCTGTATTTCAACGTTAGTACGAACATTACAAGTCTGACAAATTTTATAAGTACTTGAAAGCGTCATTGGATTTTAGTTTAAATATTGTAGCTAGATGGAGTAACTATAAAAAAAATAGTTTCGTAGTGGTGCCGCTTAATTACAGAAAGATGGCGATATAAGCGTTTATTTCCTACGAAGAAACAAGCGCCATCTCTGATTTAAGGATAACGTCAGCCTAAGTACCCAGCATGCTTTGTACGGCTAGCGGGCCAGATAGTAGTGGCACCTAGAAATAAAACAGAGATTTGGCTTTCTAGCAAAATACGCTTTTTTGTATGGGGCTATCAGTCCTTACATTTCTTCATCCATGCTATCAGTGATAAAAACTGAAAAAATATCCGTCCTTTTTCAGACTACCATGAAAGATGAAAGGCCTCATTGGCTGTATGATTTCCGTCTCGCCAGTATCCACTCCCTGCGAGGAGTTTGTATGTTGGAGTCTGGTGACCTGGGGGAGGCTAGGGAGCAGCTCTTCACAGCCATGAAATTATACTACAACCCATTTCCTACTTCCAAGTAAAGTTTTTAACATTTTAGAAGTTTTCTACCTCCATAGAAACGCTTACACGTCTGGTAGATACCTACGACGTAGATATACTTGCAGATGGTTTACAATAATGTTATTTAATATTTTAATTCAGGGGGTTACACTGTCTTCTTAATAAAATTATAGGTAGGTACTCGTTATTTAAAATCGAGGTTGGTCAATGGACATGGTTCAAAGTGGGCAAGTTTTCTCACGCCGCGACATTTCTATTCGTTCTTGAACTCAGAACTGAAGGATACATATACACTATAACGTCTTTATCCCTGACAGGGTAGACAGAGCCTGAGGCTATTAGACTCAAAGGCCACTCATATACAAAGTACTCTGTGGGCCACGTTTAGCGTGATGATGGAAAAGGGAATCGAAACAGTGACATGTCGCCCATTGACATGATTCATATTCTCACCCATTTCTTCGATCGGCTTTTATGAGCTGCGCGGGAAGAGAAGCAGCTGGTACATTCTATTGTTTTTTTCCCACAGACCAGCAATGAGAAAGGACTATAGTATAGAGGTAGAAACAAGCATCTAAACTTTTCAGACTCCGGACGAAACTCAGCCATATGAAGATAGCGTTCCACCAACTGATGGCTATATCGGTAGCCCCGCAATGCTATGTGGGCAGCGAGAGCGGGTATATCGGGTCTTATTACGAAAACATCGCCTTGACTTTGAACAGGATGTACCGCTTGTTTTTGGTAACATGTTAAATTTATTTCTTACATTTTTGACTACTGTGTGTTACTGTTTTAAAAACACCAAATAGGAGGCCACAGCCACAGCATGTCTGTGCACGGCATCAAGTCGGCCATTGAGCATGAAATCATTCATTTTAACAAGCTTTATTTACAAGCTTATATTTCAAGCTTTTATATAACTTGCCTGTTTTTACTTAAGAGTCTCCTTACCCTAGACCAAATCCGAGTTTCCCATACAAACGTAGTCTACGTTTAATTTGAAACGACATGTCAGATTTCGATAAAAATTTGTAACTTTAAAGAAATTGCATATATCTAGGGTTATAATTGGTTTTCACAGTCAAAATATGAACTTGAAAGAAAATATAGTGCATTATATCATTTTTGACCATCAGTATGGAAAAGTTTTACACCCTTATATTTTCTTTCAAGTTCATATTTTGACTGTGAAAACCAATTACAACCCTAGAAATATGTAATTTCTTTAAACTTACAAATTTTTACCGAAATCTGACATGTTGTTTGAAAATAAAACGTAGACTAAGTTTGTATGGGAAAGTCTAGGGTAAGGGGGTTCTTAAGACAGCCTCCGTGGCGTAATGTTTAACATGCTAGTCCACCACTCCGGAGGTTCTGGGTTCGATTCCCAGTCAGGGCGAGTTGGAAAAAGGCCTTTTCAAATTATCCTGGGTCTTGGATGTTCATCTACTTACTTATTTATAATAAAAAATATAGTATCTTTGAGTTAGTACCCCATAATACAACTTTGGGACTAACTCCATCTGTGTGATTTGCCCCTATATATTTATTTATTTGTTTGTTGTTGCTTATTTGTTTTTTGGGTCAAATCTTGCAAGTTAAATTTGATTCACTACCCGCAGTTTCCGATTGAGATGAAATTTTGTATGCAAATTTTTACTTATTGTATTATAACAAGATCTGATAATGGAGCCGGAAGGTGCTATAAGAACCCTGTAATAAAACGACGCAACCCCATCGAGTTTGGGTTTATTACATTTGTCTTGTTCAGTTCGTAAGAACTTAGTCTACCTTGAAGTAAACGTGACTGCACTTCAAGCACAGTTCAAGCGACGGGCCGAGTACTTATCGTTTCCGTTTAACTAGCGCAGCCACGACCTGTACCAGGCTAGGCAGATTATTACATTTGTCTTAACTTAGGCCTCACAATAAAAGCGTGTACGAAAAATGACTTTTTTTTGAAAAAGTTATGGTTCTAAATTACACCTCTTATTAAAGATTCGGCCTGCATTTATTATTTTTGATTGCCACTGTCAATAACTGTATCACACAATCCTCTAATTACTCTTCATTTTATATAGGAAACAAAAGAAGAAGACAATGCGGTACTAGCAGCAAAATGGTCGTTCAACTATGCTTTGAGATCGAATGCCAACTTTCGTGTCCTGTGTACCAGTTACGGAAACATGATTGCTGTATATCGCCAAAAACAAAAGGTAACTTGGCAAAGTAAATTTCTCCATTTCGTGATTTAGATACATCATCATAATAATCAGGTCTTTTTTAGTCTCCACTGCAGCCAAAGTAGCCAGAGGATTTGGCCTACACTCTCCACCCTGGCTAGTCGGGTTGAAGAGTTCCCATTGATGTTTATTATAAGCTTTAATTAGCTTGTTTCCTAAGTCGCCTTCTACGACATCCACGGGAAGACTTGAAGTGGTCCTATTCTACTCTGCTAGGAACCACATGGCTAATTATTTAGATACAACACAATACAAACTATTCTTCAATATAGAATCATCATATAAATTCTACTTTTGATATCTCCTACCTACATTAGCACCTGATCCAATAAAAAATCCTGAATAAGAAAACGCTCCAGATAACATCAAAACTCATTCATGTATTGTTACTTTTCTGTGTCGTCGCCGATCGTCGAATACTTCCGAAAGGGAAATCAATATGGTCAGACAGAACTTGACAGAAGTACGCATTAATACCCATGGCCGCCATTTGGATGGTTGATCACAAATGGCATAAAATATCTCGAGCTCATCCATGTTCACAAAAAACAACCTCTTTTCCTCAGTTCTCAATGTGCCGTACACTTGAGAAGCGAGTGATGAGTCTCTGCCACCGCAAGAGAGGCCAACTGGACGTCACCGAAGTTCAGTCTGTCTGCTATCTTTACACGACTTTGTTTTTATTTTTGTAAGTCTTTTTTTCTATAATCTTTTCCTCTAATCCGCTAGTTGCCAACATGTGAAATCAGATAGGTACATTTTTCTAAACGTCGAAACAAACATTTTCTATGGGATTTGTATTAAATACCACGTCGTGATATCATACTTTTTTGGAGTCAAATTAAATAGTGAATGCGGGTAACCAAGTGAATGGAGCGTTGCATTCCTCTATGACCAGCAGGAAGGTATCAGATAAGGCACGTATTGCCGTTCATGGAGGAGTACTAATACCTACTTTAATGTACGGTAGTGAGAGTTGGGTATGGCAGAGAAAGCATGAAAGTAGAATAAATGCAGTTAAAATGCGAGCGCTGAGGAGTATGTGTGGCGTTTCCTTGAAAGATCGAATAAGAAATGTTATAATAAGGGATCGGATGTGGAGTAAAAGAGGACGTAGTGACAAAAGTAGAGCAAGGGATGTTAAGATGGTTTGGCCATGTAGAAAGGATAGATGAAAATAGATTAACACGTTCTGCGATCAGATTGCAGACATTCTGAAAAAGGGAGAGGAAGTAACCGAAGGGCATGTGTGAAGAGGTTGATGAGTGTAGATGAAGCAAAAGTAGCAAGTAGAGGTCCATAGTCTCTGCCTACCTCTGTGGGAAACAGGCGTGATAGTATGTATGTATTAATAAATCCAAATCATGTTCAAAATAGATTTATGATCAACAGTGCCATTATTTAGTGACGTTTTATTCTCTATCATTACAAAATAATTTATTTTTAGACCTGGACACTACTGTAATGTTCTTGGTTTTGACGAATTTATTCCCGAGTAGATTTACCTAAGTTAGTAGAATAGTTAAGCGAGAAATACCTACTTTACATCCAGTATAATATGAAGTCTCAATCGCCTTGTGACAGCCTTGGCTTATACGAGTAGGCCTCTCCCAATAAGGAAGTCTTAATCTAAACTGCTCTAATAGTCTCAAATCTAATATTAAAATCTGATCTATGTCAGTCACCATATACCCCCCTCCCAAGCTGTTGTTAAATATTTTCAAATTGGATAGTGTTACATAATCTGTTTGCCTTAGTCTTCTAAAGTACTTTACAGATTTTGTATAAATTTATAATTTAATTTAATTTATTTAAACTATTTGTAAATTTTTACGCTTATTAGTTATGTATAAAAACCAATAGGTTTCTTTTCATTCCAAAAACCATATTTCCGGAATTGGGCGCAAACAACTGCAACACCGTTTATTATTATAGTGGTTGTTTACGATCTTACTCGTATATGTTAATTGTACGTATGTTTACGATAAATCATTCATTCAAGTCAGCATATTCCATTTCCATTAATTGATCCAAACAACGCATTAAGGAACTCCACTGACTCCGTGTCCATTTCAAATCAACATTTTTTCTGATCAAACACTTAAAATATTTCAGCGTGGAATACGGCAAGAAGATGGAGAGCATACAGTTTGGGCTGTCAGTGATGCGCATGATGAGTGGTCTGACGGACCTGAGCACGCGGCAGACGTTGATATTGTGGATGCTCAAATTTCTGCTCTCAGATCTGAGGATCTACGATATGGTGGCTATCATGAGGGAGTTCTTCTACATGATCGACCATTACGATTTGAGCTGTGAGTTTTTGGACTTGAACCTGAAGCTCTTCATCAAATCATGGCTCACACAAATCACACATATCAATCTTGTAACAACAAATTCTAAAATCTTCATAAAAATCATCCTTGAAAATGTTTAGTCCGCCTCATACCTTCAATATTACATTGGCACACATTGGTCTCCCCAGATTCGAGGAGTTTAGCCAAGTAGATCCTACTATAAGTCTAAGATCCCGATCTATCTCTTAAACTCCTCATACTTTTACCAGACGAAATGCATTTTCTAAGCATAAGAATGTATAAAAAAAAATACTCAGGACTCTGGAGGCTTAACACTCCAAATATATCTTGACTTTTAAAAGTTAATGTCAATCAATAGAATATAAAACACACATGACTTTATTTTATCACTCAAATCACTGGTCCAACTATCCTTCTTTCCAGTGTCACCAAAAGTTCTATTTTCCCGTCCGTAGTTGTTGACTTAGTCTTCATGCTATTTGATCTAGATTACTTTGTGTGCGTCTTCCGTCACCAGTCAGTTCGTGCAAACTATTGAGAGCCGGCGCCCACCCACTACTGTTACTCCCAGCATACCTGCCACCAACAGTCCGAACGCATCCACCACGAATATTTGAAGCATGCCTATGCTGCTGCACCCGTTTTAGTCTTATTCATTAAATCTTAGTTTCATGGTATATAACTATTTTTATGTTGCCAGCGGAAACATGGTATTATTTCTACGCAATAGTCATATTACTGGACACCGGGTACTGCGTCGAGTCGTATAACACCTGCGAGAAATTCTACATCAAGAAGGGCGACGCCATTTTGAGGTCAAAGTCGCCAGAGGCTGCTTGGAATTTCTTCGTTTGTATGTGGCTCATGTTAGTAGAATTTTTTCTGTCTTTTTGATTGAGAAAGAGTTCAATAGACCAAAACTATCACAAGAGCTTTAAGGGACTGAAATTCAACTCCAAAGTCAAGTTTTCTGCGTAAAAGAATAGGTACTCACTTATTACTTATCGCTGACGCGATGGCGGTTTCAAAATTACGATGCAATGATCTCGGAACGCGAGTTGGGTGACTTGAAATTATACGAAAGCCGTCTAATAGTGTCGTCCTATTTCAATGTCAAAGCAAATTAGACTCTATCATGTTGCTCTCATGTCACTCAATGTTGCTTGACACTGCAACGCGGGCACGTAGCTACGCTTATCATGTCGCTTTTGGAGTAAAGGTTCAGAATCCAGAGTTTGGCAACACACGACTGTAGTGAGTTCTATTTATATGATGATAGTAAAGAAATACTCATCATCATCAGGTCTTTTTAGGGTTCTGTACACAAAGAGTGCAAACGGGACCCAATTACTGAGACTCCGCTGTCTGTCCGTTTGTCACAGGGCTCTATCTCTTGAACCGTAATAACACTTGAAATTTCACCGCTTAAGTATTACTGTGGTCGCTATAACAACAAATACTGAAAATAAAAAAAAGTTAAAAATTAAAGGGGGTCGGCCTTTAATTTTTAGCTTTTTTATTTTTAGTATTTGTTGTTATAGCGGCCATAGTAATACATAATCTGTGAAAATTTCAAGTATATAGTTAATGTCATTATAAAGATCTAGTTAAAAACGCTGAAAAAAAAAATATTCATACAAAAAACGTGTTTTTTAGCGTTTTAAAACATTGTACGGTGGTACGGAACCCTTCATATACGAGTCCGACTCGCACTTGCCCGTTTATTTAGTTTCCACTGCGGGAGCACGACCCCCTCTGTACTACCAGAGTCGTATATAAGCCAGAGCAGTCAGAGGATTTGGCCTACACTCACCACATTGACCCAAGATTGCGTGCTAGTGATGTACCGACTTTGCAGATACCATGTCATTCTGAAAAGTATTCCAAGTCGTTTTCGGTTCTTGCCGCTCGGCTGTGGAATGCTCTTCCTGTTGACATTAAAATGGCTTCCTCTATTGGGTCTTTTAAAAACCGACTGAGAAAATACTATAAGCATTCAGTAGATTCATTAAGCGAATAAGTGTTTATATTTAGTATATTATATATTTATTTTATACATATGCTTATATATATGTATTATATAAAAATATTTATTTATTTATAAATATGTCATATCTTTTTTATTTGTTTTTATGTTTTTTTAGTATTTTAGATTTTATAATTTTAAGTTAGTATTAGGATTTTCAAAATTTCTTTGTATTTATATTGACACTCCACCCATTCCAAAAATATGTAACCTTTTGAAGAATGGGTTGACTGGAAGAGATCCCTTCTTGGGATAAGTCCGCCTTTGTACAAGTTATTTCTTTTTCCCTTTGTATTAAATAATGTACATTTAAATGTAATTTTTGTGCAATAAAGAAATTAACAAACAAACAAACAAACGGCTAAAAAGAAATACTATGATAAATAATGTTTTGAAACAGGACTATTCGTACTGGCGCGTGGGAGAGATCCATACTTTGGGAGGAGAAAATTAAGAAAATACCGGGGAATCCGAAATTTGAGAGGCATGAGTTCGGCACCATGATAGTCGTGCGTTTGGTCGAAGGGCTGTTGATTACTCTTGTTAGTGAGGTTAGTAAAATCCACACTTTTTATAAAATATCCCCTGATATTAGTAGTACTTATATCTGTCTGTAAGCGATAGATTCAGAAACTATATAATATATGTAGAGCATTTTACCGGGAAGTATCACATGTATAAACACATACGAAGCCTAGAAGGGACGCTAGGAATTACTATTGCGGTCCCAGCCTTGCGCGGATGTAGACATGTGAAGTTAGGTTAAAGGTAGCTCATATTGGCGCAGTTGAAGTCACGCGACGCATCATGTTTTTCAGCTACAACGCGCGAGGGAGTGGGGACGTCCCTACTGAGGACAAATGGGCCAATTTTTAGTTTTGTGTGTTTCGATTGTCACCACCGCGTGTCGCCCCACTGGAGACGATTGGGAATGTCTAATATTTAACGGTTCGTCCCCACTGGGGACGAATACTTCCATCAAATTTCCTTAATTATTTTTAAAATACCAGGTAGAATTTCAGGATATCCCTTTTCTATACTTCCAAAAGTCCATATCAAGGCATCAGACATGCATGATAGTAAATATTGGGTTCATCTTATAATTTTTTTTGGCTTATTTTCTATTTATTCAACAGATGAATAACAGAAATATAAAGAAGATAACGATATTGGAGAGCACTATCCGCACGATGCTCACAGATTTAAAAAACGCTTGTAACCAAGCGCCTATGTTTCAACCAAGGTACCTATTATATACATATAGTGCATATCTAATTATTATTTAGTTATTGTCTACGACAAAATGGATGGTCTAATGATGAAGGTTTTAGCGGCATGGTTATTACTTATTTGAAATTTTAATGTATTACCTTTTGATGATAATTCTTAGAACTTTTCTACTAGGAAAGTTTATTTAATTGATGACTTAAAACAACCAACTGGCAAAATAGTCATAAGTCATTTAACCAAACAAGAAAATAGAGGTTATAAAGTTAAAGTACATTTCTTTTAAATAGGTATAAAGTTATCAAATTACCAGAAAATGAACTCCCAATGCATTGAGCACTAGGTCAATGTTCACTTTCTTGTTCAGCTGTGCTGCTTTGGAGCTCACCGTGCGCTATTTAGTATTTCTTAACCGAGTTCAAAAAAGGACGAGGTTATATCGTTATAAGTATTGGTTTTCCTTTACTATCTATTGGTCTCATATTAATTATGTTGTTTTTTTTTTGAGAAAAATAATAATATTATCCATAGTTATGCATGTCACTGGTCACTTGAGCATACCTAAGATGGTGCGAAGTTGAAAAGAAAAAGTTAGAAACTTTTTTATGTCTGTAGTTGTTTTATGATCGGCCACCGCGTCAATCCTCTTTTACATTATTACAGATATTTCCTACTACTCGCCTACTTCGACTACATCTGCGGGAAAAAGCTGCGTGCTTTTAGTTACATCAACAAGTCCATTGAGTTGTCGAGACAGTATGCACACGGGCCCATGCTATTTTGGGCCGAACATACAAGAAATGTAAGTGTACGCGATTTTTTATACAAGCTACGAGTAGCCGCGGGTGCTCTTTGGGTCTTGCGGGCCCGGGCTGCTTAGAGCCGCAAATGCCAAAATGCTGTCTGCCTCATTAGGGATAAATACGTGATTATGTGTGTGGGTAAAGCCAGGTTACTGTTGGCTTAAGTCTTTAAGCAAAACATTTGTTAAATTAGGCATAAAAGATGTTTTATTTCGTTAGTCCAACAAACCAAGACATAAAAGAAATAAAACGACCAAAAAAAATGCACTTGCGAAGGCTCTTAAAGTCTTAACGCTTTGCGTGACACTTTCGCACAATGGAAGATACCCTACTACCTACTACATAATGAGTGCATTGTGACAAATTTTGCATGACAAATGGTGATACAACTGCCGGGTCGCGACACGTATTAAACCATGAGGTCATGAACCGTTTATAAGGCCACCCACGACCACGGAACCAACAAGGTTCTTGAACTTTAGGTTTTTTACATTCCTGGTTAAGTGACCTGGCTAAACATACAATTTTAGAGTTCCATAGTCCTGTGAATTTTAATAAAGAAATCCGACGATTTACCAGCACTCGAGGGGGAGTTCAGGTTTGTTTTTAGTATGGTGTTCCCTAGATAGGACTAACGTCTTATTAGTATTGTCGGAGTAGTTAGGCACGAGATCTAAAAAAAAGGTATTCCGCTCCACGCACGCGCCCGGCAGCGAGGCCGTGGGCGGGGGCCCACATCGCTCAAGCCCGCTCACGAACCTTTAATAAGATAAAAGATGATAAAGGCATATATAAGTGGAAACTGGCAGCCTTAACGCAAGTCTTACTAAAAAAGTTTTAAGCTTCCATACGAGTACATAGTACCTACATACCCATATCTCCCGCCATTCCCATAGCAAAAAGATTCAAAACATAACAAATGGAATAGGCGATAATCTGAATCATGTTAACAAGCGATGTGCTTAGCAAGCCATCACTAGGTATTTGTTTTTTTTCCAACTTCCCGCCCTTCATCAAGCATTTAAACGATATAAACGAGGCATTTGGATTTTACGGCATTATCTTTAAGTACTTAATTAACTGGATGTATTTATTAGTTGATAATTGTCAATTTTTGCTTTTAATTTCATAAAAGTTTTAGACGACGTCAGAATTTATTTACTATCGAAATTGTTGTTTTTAAACCACTCAACATTTTTTACAGCATTGGAGAGGAACTTTGAAGGCGAAATATGAAAACTACTGGGTCATACACATGGAGCCAGACAAACTGCTGGATTACAGAGATTTTGATTCTGAGAAAGGGAAAATTGTACCTTACACGCTTCCTTTACCACAAGACATAGAAGTGTGAAGAGTATAATGAGAGAGCCTATTTTTTTTTTCAAACTGAAATTTTAATTTGTAGCAAATAAGTATGCGTGTTATTTAAGTTTTTTGTTACCAGAGATATTGTTTTGTTCTGGTTCTAATATGTGTTGCTTAAGTTTGCTAATTTAATATTAAAACAGTTGTTAAGTTCACGCAAGGGTATTTCTGTTTTTAGATGAGAAATATCTCTATTTTTTTCTCTCTTTGATCCCATAGTCTGCCTATCCCCAGATTCCCCCACACACCCATCCACCCACCCACAAGCCATCGTCCGGCTTTAGCATGTCTACCGACAGGTTAGGCGTTTTCGGGTCTTGTCCGACCAAATATTTAAGTATCCGGCCTGCTCGGCTTTTTGGCAAAACGGATAACATTTTTTTTAGACCTCACCAGAACTACAGAACTATCCGCATCTCACCTGAAGCTGGACATTTAGTCCTAAAAGCCGGATCCATGCCCGGATGACCTTTTTTTAGGCATCGCCGGAACTATCTCCAGATAAAACTTTCATCGTGGTCTGTTATGCCTAAAAAAATTTTGCTTTTAAGGCTACATATCCGGGCTAATTCAGCACAGTTTTATTATTTTATAAGCCGGTAATGGCTGGAAAGCTACAGGCGTGATAATGTGTGTGGGTATATTTTGTCTTGCGACGAATTATATCTAATAAAATATAAGGAGTTTTGTTGAGCAATAAACAAATGTACAATAGGCAAAATAATTTTATTTAATATAAATAACGTTTGGTACCTACATTGCGGAGCAGTCACTTAGTAATAATCAGAAATTTGTGCAAAATCATAGAATAGAATTAAAAATAAATACCTACATTTACATCATTAGAAAATAAAACTGGATTGTCTAGGTGTTTTACGAAATAACTGCTCTGCGTCATAGTATAATTAAAACTAGGTATTCTCTTCCTGCGATGACCCAAGACTACGTCACGATAAGTTGATACCACTGATTTAGTCCAGACAAAGGACTTTCTCAATTAGTTAATGAATATAAATTACAATACTAACTAACATAACTTTTTCGTATACATACTACTGGAAATAAACGTGATTCATCAATTTAATTTTACTTCACTATAAAACAAAATACAAAAACAAATAAAAACAAAACAAAAAAAAAAATGTATAAAACAAAGTCGCTACCCGCTTCTGTCTGTCGCTATGTATGCTCAGATCTTTAAAACTACGGAACGGATTTTGATGCGGTTTTTATAGTGATTCATGAGAAAAGTTTATATGTATAATACATACCCGTGCGAAGCCGGTGCGGGCCGCTAGTAAATTTATATATTTAATTTATTAGTTCATAATTGGTTTAGGTTAAAAAAGAAATTGCTCGGTCAACTTCCAACTGATGACGTATTCTTGGGCAAATCACGTGATCAGTTGTCACGGTAAGAGAATACCATGTTTTATTATACCATGCTCTGCGCCAGCTTTCATAATTCATACATAACCAATTCCCTTGAGATGGATACGGACTACTTTCAACATAATTACATAAAACAAATTACATACCCAGGAATGTAAATCGAACATTATAAAAGAAACGAGAAAATATACCAATCAAGTAAGCTTGAAGGAAATATTATATACAACTAACATCAATATTATTACATTAAATACTACTTCATTCCTCATTTCCTTACTCAAGTATCACCTTCGGATGCTATTCAGATCTAAATAGAATATTTTTTCGTCACAGGGATAACTCTACCCAGGACTGGACTACCAGTGTGTTTTATGGGATATGAACGTACCACGTACGAACTTGTGGAAAATCCTATATGCTATAGGGTACAAATTCTATGCAATGCGAGAGAAAAACCGCAGCCCGGGCTAGGCCTTCTTCACATGGGCCTCAGTTGCCTATTTCTTGCAAAATGAAATTCGTCCCTTTTTGGCGTTCTTTTCCCCAGGGATATACCCAAAATAAGTTGCAAAACGGCAACTTATTTTAGATATATCCCATTCGTCCCCACTGGGGACATCCCTACTAATAAGACAGACTTCTATTGAAATTCCTATTTGTCCTGAGTGGTGATGAATGGAAATTTTCGTTTTTTGACTCCTATTTGACCCCAGTGGTGGCAAATGGAACGAATTTTATTTCGTCCCCAGTTATGTTAAATAAAATGAATATACAGGGACTAACAAAATATACTGAAACTATTTTAAGGGTGGATTCAGTCCATGATACTGAACAACTTTCCCCAAGGAACATATACCAAAATTTTAAAAATATTTTTTGACCTCCCATACAAGTTGACCGATCAGCTGATCCGAGTTTGTAGGGAAATCAAAAAAATATTTTTCATATTTCGACATATGTTCCTTGCGGAAAGTTGTTCAGTATCATGGACTGAATCCACCCTTAAAATAGTTTCAGTATATTTTGTTAGACGTTGTTATCTATGGAAAGGAGGGTTTTATTTATATATATTGAAATAAAAGTTATATGTATGTCAAATCTTTGCCACTACTGGGGTTAAATGGGAATAAAAAAACGAAAACTTCCATTCGTCATTACTGGGGACAAATGGGAATTTATGTGATTATACCCCTTATTTTTTTTTTATCTGGTAGAAGTTATCTCTATAAGTATTGCGTGCGTGCCACATAAGAAACTATGAGCAAAACCGCTACACGGCTATGACACTGTCTTTGCAAAAAAGTCAGCACGGCCTGATTTTCGCTATTGAAGGCAATGAGAAATCGCCCTTGGTGATTCTCATTGGTACCTTAGTACCAATAATGCCTTAAAATTAATTTCGATTTTTCATACAAATACACAACCCAACTGACCTACTCTCCCTTATCTCAGGACCTACTCATTTTTTTATTCCCTGTTCATCCATCTCATTTCCTATTTTTTGACAAACTGTCGAATCCCAGCTGAAAGTACTATCAATAAAAAGTGTTTTCAACACTTTTCCTAAGAAGCATAGCTCATACTAAAAAAACTTAACTACTAGGCTAAAATATTGTATATGAAAGAATTTTTTCAACAGAATTATGTAAACATTACATACAATTTACATTTTTGCGTCAAGATTTAAAATAATTGGTTCGTTTGAAAATGTTACTGTTATTATGTGTAAAAGAGTGTTTCTTTTCCAGATAAACTTTATTTTAATTTTATTGTAGGTAATATTCATAAGCTATAGCAAAAGCATCAGCTGCAATAATTTTAAAATTTTTAGACTAACAATATTACATTTTCAATTGATGAATGTTATTTTCATTCTATTATCTTTATTTTAAATATTTAATTAATTTGTTTGTATCATAACATAATTTAAAGTCATTAACTACTGATCATACCAATCATTAGCTAATTGATATGTTCTTATAACAATTTGTGATAAGAAAGCTAAATAAAAACTTATTCCTTTAATAAAGCAAAAACATGTGTGTGTGTCTGTTTGTTTTAATCTAGGTATCTATGCATCTGATCAGATATTCATGATAATGATTAATGATGCATCCACACTGCAGTTACTTTTAGTAAAACAACATTTCCAAGTGTTACGTAGCAACAATAGCTAAAAGTTATTAATTTTTAGGCTTTGTTGCCATGCTAGTATATGTTAAGTAATGTGCCTAACTTTTGAAAACAGTCAACATTTTCTAACAATCGATAACATATGCAACTCGCTTGATGCTGAAAGTTACTCTTTGTTATATTTTATTATGTTTTTGGCGATATGCCAATATGTAACATTCAACAAATAGTAACAAGTAGCCACAAAAGCTACAGATAGTCACCTAATGTTACCGTGTTGCACAATGTTGCTCCACAAAAGTTGACTTTTTTATGTTACTGGGCAGCAAATTAACAAGCGGGCCACCTGATGATAAGTGATCACTGCTGCCAATGGACAACTACAACACCAGGGATGACTGCAATGTGGATGCACCTTAAGAACCTTTACTTGGCATAAATTAATCCAGTCATTGCCCATGGTCCACCTAAAACCTACATGGTTCACCTGGGTGTGCCAGGGGCAATTTAAACCATTTATGTCCTTTTTCTATTGAACCTCAACCATCCATGCAGAACACAGAAATCTTTCAAATATCCAATACATTTTACAACCAGAAACATCTAACACATTGATACAAAGATAAAAAAAATGTGCCATAATAATGCTGTATTGTTTTGGTAAAATCTTGTAAATATTAGCAGCTAGTAAAATTTGCATGATTTGTTATCATTCACTATGGATATTTTTGTCACTTTTCTGTACCAGACGGCAGACTTCCGAGCATTTCAGCCAATCACAAGATTAAGATGGAGTGGCAAGAAAGTAAAGGTTTACTTCTGTAACAGTTCTATAGCATGATACATTTTTAGTGAGAAAACAATAACATAATCCTACAACAATTGTATGCACGCATCCTAGTGTAAGTGAAGCATAGGCACAGAACGAATATAAGTAATAACCTACAGAACGGAAACTCGCAGCATCCCCTGCAATCTTGCTACTATTACTACTGCATGAAGGTGTTTTAAAGGGTTGTTTGTTGACTGAACAAAATGTGAGTTAAAAGTAAATTATAAATTAATAAGATTTTACCCAATCAATATGAAAAGATTGTGTTTTAGCAACAGCCTTATTGTCTTCTCAAGTCAACCTATCCAAGGAGACTTTATGAAAGTAGAAAGTCTTTTAAACACTTCGGCAATGGTAGCATTTTCACAGAGCCATTGTTCACGTACTGGAGTATTGCATCTCGGCATACATTTTGTAGTGTTTTTACTGAAATAAAAGACTTTAATTATTATAATCATCCTAAACAAGAATTGAAAAATTTTAATCCAAAAAATATTTAATTTTTATTTAAAATATGGTGAGATTTGTGTCCATATTATCAGTTACAAGTAGTCCACTGCTAGACATAGGTCTTTTGAAAACAGCCAATTGGAAGCAATTTGTAAACAAACATATACTATATCTTTCATAGGTTTTTAAAAATGTTTTGTTGAACTTACCACCATAAAGCTGCACAATTTTAACTTGCTTCGTAGTACCATACACATCGACAACAGCATGTAAGGGCCCTCTTTTGTATGGTATAGCTTTAGTACATGGACCTTGATCTTCACCATTTATAATAAAGTGCATCTCCGCTAGATCACTGTCATCTTTATTCACTTTAGGACATGGAACGAACATCACTCCTATGCGACTGCCAGCGTCCATAGGCAAGATTCCTTGAGGAGTTCCATTTTGAATTTGAGTCTGTGGTCGTAAAACAGTTTTAGAAATATAACCTCGCGGAGTTCGAACGTTGTGGCCGTCGCCGAGCACGGAAACGCGCGGTTCGTTTTCTCGGCGCCCACTTGCACCTTGATTCACAAGTTCAATTAGAACATTATTCTGGGACTTAGAAATAGGAAATATCCATGACATACCAGTGTTTGCGAGGTCAGGAAGCGCATATTGAGGCAGTCCCTTGTGTCCTAAGGCGGCGGTTTGCGGATCAAGCAAAGTTAAACCGAGGCGCATGTGTCCACTCCATCCACGTTCAGTTTTCTCAATTTCTACCAAGAATATCTCTCCTGGCAGCAGAGGCTTCTCGCTGAATGTTAATCCATGAGCGAAACTAGCTTTTCTGTACGCTACAGTATTCTCTTCAAATAATATAATGTTTGAACCGTGATAGTGATGGAATCTGGATAACATGTTTACACATCGAATTCACAATTCTTCAGAAATCAAATAGATTTTTTTATTTAAAACACAATTCTCACGTCTCCAAGAAACGACTTACATTTCTTATCACACGAAATTACGAAATTTACTAAAGAAAGAAAATAGTAATCCTTGCAATCCTTTGCATTTTACTATGCAAAATACGAACTGTCACTGTCATTTGCATTGCATGTTTGTCAAAAATAAATTGACAATGACATTGACATGACAACTAAAATTGTCATTTTAAGATATTTTTATATGACACGCACGCACGCAGCGCCGCATACTCGTCCAAAAGGTTTGGGTATATTATGTACGGGGCTGTGCTGTGCTGTGTGCCACATGATAATTGTTGAATGTTGATTGATAGATTTGTAAAAATCTTTAAAAAAAATACTCGAACTGGACTGTCAGCTGTCAGTCACACACACTCAACACAGACAGTGTCACATTGACATAAATAGGTATGTCAACAAATAAAAAAAAATGTCTCTGAGATTGGCCTCGCGGGCTTTTATTTTGAATTTTAGTGGTTTTTATCTAGTAAATACAAATAAAAGATCAATTTCTACTATTATATCAAAAGCTTCAAGTTATAAATTGGTGCCTTTATGCAATAAAAACAAAAGAACAACCCCAACTTCTAGATATCTATCTGATATAGTGACTAAAACAAGGTAAATAGTAATCAACATTCCCGTAAATCTCTTATTTCTTTCTTTATTTTGTTTTAAACCACTATTGTATAAAAAATTACTAAACATTTTCGGATTTTCACCATCCCGTTCCACGTTGACAGCTCAACTCAATCATCTCATTTTTATGTTGACACGCCAGTCATCGTTTAGTCATTATCAGTTTTTACTTACATTGCTTTTACTATACTTGTATTGTGCTGATGTAAGTGCTCTATTTGTATATCTTGTTTACTTTTATCTTTTAGTAACTAACACGTTACTTTTAGTTGATAAATCGGCGTCGGCGAACATTGCACAGGTATTTTAGGTTACAATGCTTTAATAAGTGTAAAAACGCCGTATTACATGTCCACTTATTTGAAATTGCTTGTTATTTATGTATAAAGGTAAAGTTCTCAATGTGTCTATATGTATAATTACTCATCTGGATTAATAACTTAAGTTTTTTAACATAACCTGTTTATGTTTTCATCTACTTGTTTACGCATGCGACCTTTCGATTTCGATAGAGCTATTGAGATAGACAGAGTGCCCCTGCCCCCATTAATCTCGCAGATTTCGCTCTAGACAGTTGTCACAATGGGCAACCACCGCAGTTTCATTGTAGGTTCAATATGTCTGTTTGCCTCTATATTGGTGCTGTTTATTTGTTTTAGCCCGGTCAAAACTATGAGTGCATTAAGTCCTCTGGATCCGTCATCCTTCTCTAAACCTGGTAAGTAATCTATTAAATAGGTATATGAATACTTTTCTCTATTTTATAAACATATTGTAACTTTACAGGGTAGTATCCAATGTGGTAGAGCAGAACTAAACAATAACTATGTACAACTATTTACATGCAAAACCTCGTAATTATAAATTCTTAATAATTTATGAATAATTTTTGCTATAAAATTTTCAAAAGTTAAAAAGATCGAGGGAATGGGCTAAAATGCATGTCATATTAATAAGCGATGCAGCTAGCAACTGATCCCTATTTTTATAAATTTTTCCATCTTTCCGCCCATCATCGCACTTAAAGTGGTGTATGAGTCTTGAGGCCCTAGGCTTTGCTGCTTAGAGCCGAAAGACCCAACATGCTCTGTCTGCCCCATTAGGGACAAAGGCGTGATAGTGTATCTATAACTGTAACAGATATGAACCACACATAAAAGATTACAAAATCCAGGGTCAGTTCTGCACAATTTCTACTAAATAAGCATACATCCAAGTCTTCCTGTGGACGTCGTAGAAGGCGACTTAGGAAACACAAGGTAAACAAAGCCTATAAACATCAGTGAGACCTCTCCAACCCGTCTGGCCAGCGTGAAGAGTGTAGGCCAAATGCTCTGACTGCTCTAGCTAATATATGGCTAATATATCCACTGCAGGAGCACGACCCATCCGTACTACCTACAGATGGGTCGTGCTCCTGCAGTGGAGACTAAAAGAGACCTGATGATGATGATGATGAAGCATACATCATTATTTTCATACCAAAAATACTCTAACAAACATTGTATAAGTGATATGATAACTTTAGACAAACCTCATATTTTGTTACATTGATAAAGTACACATGTTTTGTAATTGAATTGGACAAGGGCCGCTGAGTTTATTGTTATGAGTTATAGGTAACTTATCACTACCTATTATGACCAACATGCATTTGGCTGGCAGAAACAACATCTGATAAAATCCACTATCGATTTACTGTCACATAAACATAAAAGTAGTATACATTATATGTTGCATGCACTTGCATATGGACAAAATATAAATGTCCTTTTTGTAGTACTCAGTCAAGAGATTGTGCACTATGAACAGGGATAGGGATAGCCCTGTTCATATATTATTTATATGAACAGGGATAGGGTTATCTCTGTTCATATATTAAAAACAATAGTTAAACAACAATTAATTTATTCATATATGATTCTAATAATAATAATAATACGACAGTCGTCCGATAGTTACGTCGTATTTCTATGTCAAACCAAATTAGACTTTATCTTTATGTATTAACGCTCAATGTTGCTTTACAATGAAATGCAGATACGTAGTAACATACGTCTTACGTACAGCTTTTGGAGTAACCCTACTGTTAATGAGGTAATCCTGGAAATGTGCCAGCAACCTATCCTATTTCTAATACCTGTTTTCCAACATAGACTAAATTTTCTTTTTCTTCACCCTCCAGCAGGAGTCGGAGCCTATTTTGGTTTTTTGTAATTTGGTACATTAGTGAAATTTTGTTTTTGTGTAACAATACAGAAATTTTGCAATTTTAATACATACATAACCCATACAGGGATTTTGAACACCTAGCTATATTCAAGGAAAGTACTCTCATCTCAAGTCATACTTATAATAATACTAGCGGCCCGCCCCGGCTTCGCACGGGTATGTATTATACATATAAACCTTTCTCATGAATCACTTTATCTATTATAAAAACCGCATCAAAATCCGTTGCGTAGTTTTAAAGATCTAAGCATACATATGGACTGACAGTGGGAAGCGACTTTGTTTTATACTATGTAGTGATAGTGATAGTGATGTGACGTTCCACAGGTACAGGTACCTTGTGGACGCTGGCGCTTAGGACGTTTAGAAAAACAATTCGTACAATTAACTTAGCTTGAATAAACACAATGTCGTAAGTGCCAGCTTCCGTAAGGTACCTTTACCCGTGGAACGTCACATATGTACCTTGTTTCGTAATAACCAAAGATATCATCAGTCAACAAATGCACACCAAAAATCTCTCATTTGAATATCACCATTTGCGACTGGGCTCGTAGTGGTAGTGGCGGTCGGCGGGCGGGGAGGGCAACGGCCGCGCGTATGGTAAAGTCAGTAGGATAGACATTTAGTAAAAATTCTCCATTTCTCCATACAAAATGATAATTACATCTTCTGTTCCAGATCTGGCTGTGATAAAACACATTTCTTTATCATTCAATGTGGACTTTGAGAAGAAAGTATTAGATGGACAAGCCATCTATAATATTGATGTTATCGAGGATGTAAATGAAGTGGTATGAATTTAAATATCTTTTTTTATAAACTATAAACGTTTTACTTGTTTTTGTAAAGTCAACCTTATCTTTCGAATATCAAATAAATCAAAGTACATGCAATTCTTTCTAATATGGTTTGTAAGAACAAAATATTTAATTAGATTCATATCTCATAGAAATTTAGAGGGGAAATGTGACATTGGGTTATCTAGCACCGGGCGCATTAAGGCCCTAGTCAGTTCAGAGCCAAGAATACTGGGAGTGTTTTTGAAAAATCACTGTAACTAAACTACTACAGTTTATTCCTCAAAAATTTTACATAGGAATCATAAGTTTATATTATTTATTCTGTGACCAAATCAGAGTTTCAAAGAAAATCGGTATCAGCTGACAATCAGCTACAAAATATTGATACATTGGTATTGAGATTGGTATTCAACTTTTATCTATCTTCAAAATGGTTTTAAAGACGAAATTGCACCATTTTTGTCAATGCTCTCGCACGTACAAACATCTGCCTGGATTTTTTTTTTCATGTAATGATCAGCGTTACACCGGCCCAGTCCACATTCACTATTAATCCCTACAGTATTACATTATTTATTGAAGAATGTAAAACTTATTAACACTCGAATGGTAATTTTGTGCAAAAATCTTTTGAATGGTCACATCTTTGAACCACTCGAATGCTCTGTTGCAACCCGTGCAGCTTTTGAGCAGCCGTTGAGTATGAGTAAGTCACGTGGCCAGTTGATAAATACGAAAAAAAAAAATACAGTCAGTACAGTCAAAAATTCAAAATCTTAGATCCAAAATCTAGTTGCAGTTTTGAATTTCGCAGGGTGTTTTACCCCGGCATACAAAATTTTAGACCCTTAGCCTTAGGAGGTAACACTGATAAGTTATGAAGGAATTAAGTTAAAATTATAAAATCGAGACGCCATCTTGAATTCCAAAAAAACCTTTGGATTTGGATATCTCGTCCAAAAAAGCTCGCGAATTTCAGACAAATTGTATGCAGTTAAAAATCGGCGGCCATCATGGATCAATAAAAAAAGTACGCTCAGTTGGTGGAAGAGGTTCAGCCTTTGGCTTTTGGCCTCAGGTTTTACTTAGATACTGCGTGAGTTCAGGTACATCGACACATGAGGCGAGGGACAAGGATCGCGGCTTCAATAAAACTTGACAGTAGTCAATTTGCTTATCCTCCTAAATTTTGAAAAAAAAAATATACTGTTTATCCTAACCGTTTTTGCAGGCCGTACCGCTTCTATATCTAGTTCAGATTTTTCTGGAAATCACTGGAGCACCCTGAACACTATGGCATACCTATCAATCATAACACCTGTCAGTCAGAAACAAGTCAAACATACAAAATATATAATATAAGTTATATATAAATAATGAAACTAGTTTTTCAGGCGTTGCGCGGGCTGCAAGCAACCCGCGGTTTTTCTTGCAGTTGTTAAGGTTGGATGAAGCATATGTCCATTGCAGTTAAGAAAATGGGTGAAAAACTGCAGTCAGAAAAGGAAACATCAAAAAATGTGTGGGTGGCCATCTTGGAATCAAAATTTGTTTGCAGTTTCAAGTTCCGCGAAGTGCTTTACCCCAGCATATAAAATTTCAGACCACTTCGATGTACCAGTAAAACGTTATGTCGCTCAGCGCTTGGTAGTAGCAGATCGGCCTGCGGTCTCGCGAAAGAGCTCAACCTTTGGCCTTCGGCCTCAGGCTTCGCTTAGACACTGGGGGGTGAGGTCAAGAGGGGCTCGGGCTTCGCTCTCGCCACGCAGTTCGGCCTGCGGCCTCGCTTTTCACAAACACGGACACTCAGAAGTACGCACTCGGAAATTGGTTACAACCTCCTACATTTTAGAAAAAATATCACGCCCCTAACTCCAACCGTTTTTGCAGGCCGTACCCCTTCCACATCAGGATCTGGTGATCTTCAAAATGTCAGAGATTTCTGGTACTCACTGGAGCACCCTCTACATGACGTTATATCAATCAATACCCCTGTCACCCTGGAACAGGGCAAACAATTATGTCAATCAGTGTATCAGTGGTATTATAGGTTTACATATTATAACTAGTATTTCGGGCGCGGCGCGAGCTGCAAGCAGCTCGTGGTTTTTCGTGCAGCTGTTGAAGTGGACTATATTCCAGGTCCAGTTGAGAGATTGGTGAGGTGCTGCAGTCTGTATGAAATAAAATAAAAATGTTTACGGGCGGCCATCTTGGATCCAAACTCTGATTTCAGTTTGTTCTGCGGGATGCTTTACCCCAGCATACAAAATTTCAGACACTCATGAGCACCCACAGAGACGTTATAAACGAAATAATTTTTTTTTAACTTAAATCCAGACGCCATCTTGGATTCCTAAAAAATGTCAAAGTTGGATTATTCAACCCAAAATACGCCTAGATATCGATTTTCATCCAAATCGGAGGCAGTAGACTTTTGGCGGCCATCTTGGATTTCCAATAATTAAAAACAAAGAAGTGCTTGGTGTGGATGGCTTGACCTTCAGCCTTGCTCCGCAGCTCGCCTTTGGGGCTCGCATCACTTGGCCTGCGGCTTCGTGAGGATTACTTGGGGAGAGGGGGTCACTGGGGGGAGGGGCTCGGCCTTCAGCCTCGGGCCGCGCCAAGTTACTTAGGGGGCCGATGTATGACATTTGAACGAAATGAATACTTCATAGTTGATATTTCTTACTACAAAAAACAAGAATGAAGCAGAATTATGTGCATCTTTATGCACGATAATAGAACAAATGGCAAAATTAATCAAATATGTACTGAGCGCAAATTCTTCTCAGTTTCATTATAAACAAATTGCGCTCAGTACAATTTTGATTTATTTTGCCATTTGTTCTATTATCGTGCATAAAGATGAATCGAAATGCCGTTTGGCGTAGTAGAGGTATGTTTGATGCTTGATTTTTTTAGTTATTCGTTGTATAGTCTATATTAGATAATAGAAAATTATTTTAGTCCACGTCCTTTACTATTGTAGAAAACACAATCATTGTGATTTTTTTCTATTGAGCCATAAATGCTTAATCGTGTTTTGGATATTGTGAGTGTCTGTAGAAAAACCTTAAGATTCCTATGTAATTTTTTTGAGAAATAAACTGTAGTAGTTTAATTACAGTAATTTTTCAAAAACACGCACAGTATTGCAAGCTCTGAACCCACCTCGCATTAAAGGCTAGTTGCCTTGCAAAGCTGATGTCGACAGCGCCGCCACTGTATCTGTTTGTTAAGAACATATTTCGAAAATCAGTAACCTTTGCTCAACGACACCATCTGAACTCTAGAACTACACTCTGAAGTTCAGTTTCCCTCAAAATAATTGATAATACAGAATAATAATCACCTATGTTATAGTTGAGGGGAAAACTTTTTATTTTAGTTATTTGTTTTGTTAACTATTTTTATTTATTTATTTATTTTCTATTATTTATTTCAGATTTTGGATGTTAGAAATCTAACAATACATAACATAGAACTTGACGGCGGTACACAACTTAAGTACAAAGTAGATAATGAAGTGCCTAATTTTGGATCTAAGTTGACTATTGTTTTGCCTAAACAGGCAATAAGTGGAGAAAAGTGAGTAGGTAGTTTATTGAACGTTACTGATAAATTAAGTGACTTAGGCTGGCTCACACTCACACTGAATTAAATTCCGTATTTGATTTCTTTTATAACACTGATATATGCTGCCTGTCATGTAAAGATCAGTCTAAATTCAGTTAATGCAATTCCACCTAATTTAGCTAAGTTAAAATTAAATTTATTAATACAAGTACAAAACGTACCATAATAATCACAATGTTTTTTTTAATTTTTTTATTTACTGCTGGACACAGGCTTCCCCAAGAATTTCTAAATGGGGGAGGCCTATGCCCAATAGTTTTCTTTATTTTATCTCTCTTTTGTTTTTTACCATTTAACAATTTATTCGGATAGCAAATCAGTTAAAAAAGGTTGTTGTGACCCTAAAGAAGTCGGCGAAGTACTCGCATTCCAAGATTTTAATACTCAAGTATGTTCAAAAGCTACAAGTATATCACTGGTCTATAAAGGATACCTTTATAAGCCTGTTATGGAAGACAATTTTGACACTGAAAAAGTTAAAACTGGAACATCCTGTAGATGCAACTCGTGTAAAAAGTATGACTTCCACTAACCATGCCTACTCTCCATTCAAAGATTATTTACCTCTGATTAGTTAACTGAAAAGCGACTTTATGTTAATAGAGTTAATTTCGAATTACCATACGAAATTTTGTAAAAAATGACTTTCACTCATAGCATTAAAGTCGAATTCCGTTTATAGAATATGAGCTTTCAGATGTGCAATAAGCTTTAATGGATTGTACTAAGTTTCTAGGATAGGCTGAAAAACGTACAATGGCTCTGTCTCTATTACTCTTCAAGTATAAGTATGCGGCGTGCGCGAGTCCACCATCTCTACCACACACACTGTTTTTGTTTGAAACACACATAGAGATTAAACGAAATAGCATCTTACTTATACTCTAAAAAAGAGATTTACAGGTCATTCATAATCCATTTTTCCGCCTACCCTATAAACAGCCTTTACTTAAAAATAAATTAGATAGTTTGATTCATTAGTATTTGATACAGTTAGGTAACATGTAACAGTATGTCATGTAGTTAGATGTCTAGTATAAATTGAAAATTGATGTGCTGAAATTTACTCTGTTGTTGGCAGATTGAAAATAAAAATAAAGTATAGTACGGCACCATCGGCGTCAGCTCTGCAATGGCTGGACCCCTTACAGTCATCTGGCAAGAAACATCCGTACCTCTTCAGTCAATGTCAGGTGAGCACCTATGTACCTAACCTATACTCAGATTAGACTGCTTAAAAATAAAGATAACGTACAGCACGGCACCATCAACGTCAGCTCTGCAAAGACTGGACCCCTGGCAGACATATGGCAAGTAACATCCGTACCTCTTCAGTCAATGTCAGGTGAGCACCTATGAACCTAACCCTAAGTCAGATAGCCATTGACTGCTTGAAAATAAAAATAAAGTACAGCACGGCATCATCGGCGTCAGCTCTGTAATGGCTGGACCCCTTGCAGACATCTGGCAGGAATCATTCGACCTCTTCAGCTAATGCTAGGTGGGCACCTAACTATGTCAGATACCGCTTGAAAGACTCGAAGATCTGTATTGACAGCTGAGAACATCTGCCATCTATGTTGATCACTTACACAACTGAAAATCAAATAAAAAGTTTTAAACCAGAGTCAGCTCTGCTTTATGTATCCTATGTGTAAGCCATCGAAATATAATCTCTAGAAATCTAACGCTCCTACATTCACCGCTTCGATTCTGAAACACTGAAACACACACATAGACATGCATGCGATTGGTCGCGACAAGGTCACGCACGCGTCATCGCCGCGTTGGTCGAGCAGCCGGCTCAGGGGCCGATAATTAAAATGTTTATTTACTTACATATGAAAGGTCCTGTGTTTTTCAAGTCTGAATGGCTTCTACACCACTTCACGGCACATGACGGAATTTTTAATGAATCGATTATCGCAAAAACAGCAATATTCTCAAAGGAAACTTTTTGCGACGCAACCGCACGACTCAAGTGTCACGGTGATCTATCGCGCCGCGCGGTTCATATTTTAAGCCCCGCCCGCTGCGGTACATATCGCGTGGAATGATTTTTCGGGGTGAGTTAAGCTTCTAGAGATTATATTTCGATGGTGTAAGCAGACAAAAATTGGTGCGCGACGTTACAAGAGCCTTGATTTAAGAAGATTTCACTTTTCAATTTTCCATCTTCATTGTGATGCGTTGTGTTGTAGCGGGAGCGAGGTGATATGCACGACCGCCACAAAAGGAAAATCTTCCCGCCAGGCATGATGCCTGGGGAACCGTAGCTCCAACAGTGTATTGTCGGATGTTGTATATATTGCATCCAATCGTAAGAACTCTGATATCGAAATGTAGAATGTGCCAGCGCCATCTCGTATGCTTTTTGTAAACTCTTTCGAAGCCGTCATTATTGACTCAGTAGTTCTTCAGTAGTGGCGTAGAGGTCGCCACAGTGTAGTTTTTTAGGGTTCCGTACCCAAAGGGTAAAAACGGAACCTATTACTAAGACTTCACTGTCCGTTTGTCTGTCCGACACCAGGCTGTATTTCATGAACCGTGATAGCTAGCCAGTTGAAATTTGATGATTTGTGATGTATTTCTGTTGCTGCTATAACAACAAACACTAAAAACAGAATATAATAAATATTAAGGGGGGCTCCCATACAACTCAACAACTTGTTCGATATTAAATAAAGTGTTATTTTATTTGTTATTGCGATATTAAAATGTTGTATAGATAATGGTACGAAACATTTCGCGCGCGAGTCCGACTCGCACTTGGCCTGTTTTGTTAAATGCTGTTTTTAATTTAGTCTTGATAACATATTTAGCCAATCCACGCTCGGTCCATCCTGCCGTGCCAAGACTCGCCAGCCGTAAAGTTCACGTACGACGCTGAAGTGTCCGCTCCCGAGGAGTTCACCGTCCTGATGAGCGCGCTCCGGGGGGAGGCCAGGAGCAACAAGACTTCTTTCAAACAGCCTGTGCCGATTCCTTCGTATCTGCTGGCTATTGCTGTGGGAGTGCTGGAATCCAGAAGTCTAGGACCTAGGTAAGAAACCCAAGGCTGAATACAAGAAAATCAATTTATTGGCACAGGGCATCTTGGATCCTAAATCTGAATGCAGTTTCGAGTTTTACGGGATGCCTTAGGCCTCGTGTCCACGTATCCGGTTTGCGGCCGTACGGCGCGCCGGAACGCCGTACGGTCGATCAGTAATGTGTGAAACCTCTAGGAAGTGTGTCCACGTCGCCGGCGCCCGCGACGGCGCGGTTTGCGCCGCGCTTTAGTCCGGCGTACAGTCTAGTATGGCGGTCTATGAGAGCTTATTCACGTAGCCGGACGTATGCACGGCGCGTGCCGTCTATATACGATGGAAATTAATTCAGAAATATTATAAATACTATTATATTGCTACATCAACAGATTTCCCTAAAATTCCCTAAAAACCAGTACGTACTTTCAACGGGGTCCTTCGTAAATAAATAAAAATATAAGGTTTAAAGACTACTAAAATACATTTTCGTGGAGTATTTTATTTCTACCTATCAAATAATATATTTCTATAATTAAGAAGTAAATAGTTTGCGAGAAATTTACGAAAAAAGTTTTAAACTAAGTGGGCATTTAGCTGACCCGCACCGCAGCCGGCTACCAACTATGCCGGGTGCCGTGCACGTGGACACGCATAGCCGGCGCCGCGCCGTACGGCCGCAAACCGGATACGTGGTCACGAGGCCTCACATACAACATTTTCAGAGCCGCAGTCCGGTCACTGTTTTTTTTTAGATACAAGTAATTATTTATGTCATCCTATTTCCAGCTCTGCGGAAAACGTACAATTAAAATGTTATTCCTTTGGTCCCAAATCAGCTTGTGTGTATTATTTACATATACATATTCTTATTTTTGATTTTAGGTCTCTGGTATGGTCAGAAAAAGAAGAGATCGAAAAAAGCGCGTGGGAATTCTCCGAGACTGAGAAGTACCTTCAAGCGGCCGAGAGGCTGTGCGGCAAGTACGAGTGGAGCCAGTACGACCTGCTAGTGTTGCCCCCTTCGTTCCCCTATGGCGGGATGGAGAACCCGTGTCTGACTTTCGTCACACCTACTTTGTTGGTAAGTGCTATTAAAATATCCAATTATCCACCCAATAGACAATTTACGTTTCGGCTACAATTCATTCGCTCAAATAGTTGGTATATTGTCGGCGCGTTGACAAAGGCGGCATCGGATTTTACAAAGACGCGGCATTTCTAGCGCGCTGTCAGTATGCACACCATTTTAGCGAATGAACTATAATATCATCTAAAACAGAACTTATACATATTATTAGTAGTGGCGAAGTGGTGGTAAAATTCGTGTTAAAAATCTGATATCTGTCTTGGGTAGAGTGGTGCCCCAAATTTTTTTTCTAGACTTATAAGCCAAATGTCCCAGTAAGTTTCGAATCTAAACCTACAAAAGTTTTACGTGTTATAAGCTAGCTTTAGACGTGCTTCGGAGAGCATGTGAAGCTGTCAGTCATTAGTTGCACGCGTCAAGCTATGTCGGATGCCTTTAAGCAGCTTGAAAATTCTGACAGTTCTGACACCAGTGCACACGAAAAACAAACAGCTTTAGACACCCAAAGTTATAGCGCTTTAGCATAAAATGGTGTAACGAAAATGCGGTGAAAAGTAATCAGAGTTATTGTTTTTTAGGGTTCCGTAGCCAAATGGCAAAAACCCTTATGGATTCGTCATGTCTGTCTGCCGTATGTCACAGCCACTTTTTTCAGAAACTATAAGAACTATACTGTTGAAACTTGGTAAGTAGATGTATTTTGTGAACCGCATTAAGATTTTCACACAAAAATAGAAAAAAAAACAATAAATTTTGAGGGTTCCCCTATACTTAGAACTGAAACTCAATTTTTTTAATCCCATTCGTATTGGATATCTATGGATGGGCCCTCAAAAATGATATTGAGGTTCCTATTATATTTTTTATCTAAACTGAATAGTTATGCGCAAAAGACACTTTCAAAGTGGTAAAATGTTGCCCCCCCCCCCCCCTGTAACTTCTAAAATAAGAGAATGTTAAAATAATTAATCCGTCATAAATCGTAAAATGTTACTTGCTGCTACGGAACCCTTCATGGGCGAGTCCGACTCGCACTTGGCTGCTTTTTTTTGTTGTTACCACATCGTTGTTGTACCACAAAAAGACCTTTATTAGAAGTTCAATAACTTTAAGAACAAGATTGTTAGATTGCCAATAAATTGAAACCACTGACAATCGTGATAAAATGAGATTTATTACTACTTGTGTCTTAAGTATGTATTGTGTGCGTAGCGACTGCGATAAGATTAAATACTAACGAACTCATACACTATACTTTATATATTTAAAAAAAGCAAAAGCTATTTGTAAGGCTCAAAAAATATAATATAAGTTTCGCGCAAAATCACATATGTTTTTTTTCCTTTAGATATTTGCTAATCACTCACGCGTAATGTAGATACCGCCGCCAGGTTTGCTTTGGGCGAGCGCGCTTCCTCTTTCCCTGAGGAGTCCATTCCAGTGTCTGCCTTGGAATATGAGTGGGCGTCGTAAATAATTGGCATGTTAATTGAAAATTTCTAATTGGCACATCAGATGGATTATTAAAAAATATTGTACACGTATTTTTCTTTTCTCTAGCTAATGAAAATTAAAGATACAACGTAAATCAAGTTCGCGCTACGTTTCGCCTTGGTCCTTGTGGTACTTAGTGGTTTTTTTTGTAGGAATCGTAAATTAATTGTCCAGTATTTTGGATAGTCAAACTGACGGACTAAAAAGAATAATATTTTTCTGACTCAGTCATCATCCGTATAGAGACCGTTCAAATATTACGTATGCAGGCAGAATTTTAGCCATTTTTAACCCCCTTATGCTTGCCTAAGCATTGATATATTTTTTACAATATCTGCTAAGTTATTTTGCTTGCAGTTCACGCAACATTCAAAAAGTAACTAACTAACTAACTAACTAAAAACAAAAAAATTGTTAAGGCGAAGATATAGGCAAATGGCCTTGAAGTGTGAAATAAATTGTTAACTCGTAAATATGGTGATACTTCCATATTGCTCTACGTCATGCACTAGATAGCCCTTTAAATTATTTTATGAACTGCCGTTAAAACTATTATTGGTGATCCGTCTAGCTTTAAAACTTGCCGTGGCCACTTTTGGCGGAGGCAAGTTTTAAAGCTAGACGGACTAATGTAAATACTTTCAACGGTGGTTTATAAAATAATTTAAAGGGCTATCTAGTGCATGACGGAGAGCAATATGGAAATTATCTTCATATTTACGAGTTAACAATTTATTTCAAATGAGGGCGCCACTTCAAGGTCATTTGCCTATATCTTCACCTTAAGAAAATTAAAAAAAAAAAATTGCTGACGTAATATAAGTCCAAACTCCTCTCTCCGCCCCATGTCATCAAAAATAAGCAAATCAAAGGCTCCCCCACCCCTCTTTGGTGCTAACGTAATACTTGAACGGTCCCATAGTTGTACATCATCATCATCATCAGCTTCCAAAAACCCACTGCTGGGCATAAGCCTCCCTGTGTCATCGCCATCCCGCCCTGTCCCTGGCTGCCGCGATCCAGTTCTTTCCAGCGACTTATCTTATGTCTTATATCGTCGACCCACTCTAGCCGCCGGACAGTGACATAGATAGTTTTTTACCGGTTTTGTATGCATCATCTATAGATGCATACAAAACCGGTCTTGCAGTGAACGACAGGTGTTGTGATGATTTATGTTTTTATTTATTAACTAATACTTAACCATAGATATAAGTACTTATATAATGTCAGATGAATATTAACCTAATTTTAAGATTGAATGTAGACAATATGCTTCCGGACAAACCTTCGTGGTTTATAGGTGCATATAATTGTAATTATTGTTATTTTTGGATATAAATAAATGAAAAAAAAAAAAACATAAATTCGTTAAAAGTGCGAATTCAATTTGATTGATAATCTTCCAGGCAGGCGACAGGAGTCAAGCAGACGTCATAGTCCACGAGATAATGCACAGCTGGACCGGCAACCTGGTGACCAACAGGAACTTCGAGCACTTCTGGCTGAACGAGGGCTTCACCGTGTTCCTCGAGAGGAAGGTGGCCGCGTCGCTCATTAACGACACGGCCGAGTCCAAGAGGAGCAGGGATTTCCATAGCTTGCTCGGCTTGCAGGAGTTGAGTGAGACGGTATGGTGTGAAATAATTTGAATGATTATCTTTTAAGCTATTGCATAGCTTTTATCGCGGCACAGTGTTTTTTGTGACCCCAAAAAGTGACATTCTGTTTTTTATCAGTAATATCCAAAGTTTAACTCATTATTTATGTAAAACACCCAGGTGACAATAGGCCCAAGTTTTTTTTTTAAAACATATTTAAAAAAGTTGACCTTAAACTGGGTCAAACTAGAAATTTATTATTATTTCAAGAAATGTACACACTTAGCTTCTCTCTGTATTGCAGATAGATACGTTAATGTATGGCGTATATTATTGCTCACTTAATTACTTAAAAGTAATTATAGAAACGGCAGTATACGCATTTTTTAATTTTAAGAAATTATTTTTTTTCACTTTTTCTACGCCGAAGTAGAATCTCTGCTTAAGTCAGATAGATTCCTTGAAATAAGCTCTATCACCCATATTTTTTCTCTATTCTAACTCCGCGGTAATTTCGAAAAAAGGACCTTTTTCAAAATGTGTTAGGGCTGTCACAAAAATTGACCTTAAATAATTCCGCCTTTTTAGGCTTTTGTGCTTAAAGGGTGATAACGGGACATTATTAATATTTTTGACCTTTCTGTGCCAACCCTAAATTTGAATATTGACCTTAACTTTAAAAAAAATATTTCTCAGAATTCCCGCGGAGTTAGAATAGAGAAAAAATATGGGTGATAGAGCTTATTTCAAGGAATCTATCTGACTTAAGCAGAGATTCTACTTCGGCGTAGAACAAGAGAAAAAAAAAAATTTCTTAAAATTAAAAAATGCGTATACTGCCGTTTCTATAAGTACTTTTAAGTAATTAAGTGAGCAATAATATACGCCATACATTAACGTATCTACCTGCAATACAGAGAGAAGCTAAGTGTGTACATTTTTTGAAATAATAATAAATTTCTAGTTTGACCCAGTTCAAGGTCAACTTTTTAAATTTTTTTTTTTTAAAAACTGGCCTATTGTCACCTGGGTTTTTTCGTCTTACATAAATAATGAGTTAAACTTTGGATATTACTGATAAAAACAGAATGTCACTTTTTGGGGTCACAAAAAACACTGCGCGGGCATTGAGTGCGGCGACCGAATCAAAAAATTCCGTAACGAAAATAAAACCTAACACCCCCCACTCCGCCTACCGACCGGCACAGCGGCGCGGCGTTGAAAGCCGTGCATCGTCTAACATCGTATGCAATAGCTTTACCGCGGCAGTCCCCGAGTGCCAAACGTTTTTTTTTCATAAAAAAAATAAAACTGATTCATTCTGGGTGAAAAGAAAAAAATTAGAATGCACCATACCAGCTGCTTCTCTTCCCACGTAGATTGTAAAAGTCGATTCAGAGAATAAGCGAAAATGCGAGCATGTGGTTGTTATACAAAATGTGATTTTGTTTGTTTGATGTTGATTTTGTTAGATTGCTTGTAAGTTACTTTCTATGTATGCACGTTACTATAATTTTTACCCGACTACGGCGAAGCCAAAAGGAGGGTTATGTGTTTCGCTGTATGTATGTTCATCTGTTCCCTGTGTCTTCCATGATGCATTGATAAATGAGGTATCCTTGGAAGCGGAATTAAATAAATCTTATCATACCGTGTTGGGTATCAAATGAAAGAGCTCAATTACCACATTTCAAAAATGTATACATTATTAGTTGTTTCTCCCTGATGTGCTTCTATTAAGGTGAATATCAAGCAGAAGTGGCGCCCTCATTTGAAATAAATTGTTAACTCGTAATATGGTGACAATTTCCATATTTCTCAATGTTAGGCACTATATAGCCCTTTAAATTATTTAATGAACTACCGTTGAAACTATTATTGGTGATCCGTCTAGCTTTAAAACCCGTTTCCGCCAAAAGTGGCGAGTTTTACAGCTAGACGGACTTTGAATGGTGGTTCATAAAATAATTTAAAGAGCTATCTAGTGCCTAACATTTAGAAATATGGAAATTTTCACCATATTTACGAGTTAACAATTTATTTCAAATGAGGGCGCCACTTCTGCTTGGTATTCACCTTAACTGGATAAACGTACTATTCAGTCAAAAAAAAAAACCGTATTTGGGTTTTAGTTTTTTAAACTAGGTATATCACAACTTTTATTGTAACCTAGCGTTGAGTGGAGGCTCTGTTACAAGCATTTTTTTTTTGCTTAAAAGGAGGCTCCAGCAACTACTTTTATTGTATTTTTTTATAACTATACTAGCGGTGCCCGCGACTTCGTTCACGTGGTTGTCGGAACGTAATGTTATATAGCCTAAAGCCTTCCTCTATAAATGGACTACCCAAAAAAAAAAGAATTTTTCAAATCGGACCATTAGTTCCCGAGATTAGCGCGTACAAACAAACAAACAAACAAACTCTTCCGCTTTATAATATTAGTATAGATGATTTTTTTGGGTGGTGGCGCTGGGTTTCATCACTATTCTTCAAATTTTTCAAACTTTTCATCAGCAAATACCGTTGCAGGTTAACGATTTCCTCGGCGCCACCAACCCACTGTCGTGCCTGGTGCCCGACCTCAAAGGCGTCCACCCAGACGACTCATTCTCAAGGGTCCCCTACGAAAAGGGCTCTCTCTTCCTACGATACCTCGAAGACTTTGTCGGCGGGCCTGGTAAGATACAACTGTTTCATATTGTAGGTGAACGGTGACTTGGGAGCGACGAATAAGTTGACCAATTTAGTAGTGGACTTAAAGAAAGTTCATCCGGACGACGCTTTCTCGACTGTGCCGTACGAGAAAGGCTCGCTGTTTTTGAGATATTTGGAGAACCTCCTTGGAGGGCCCAGTGAGTGTTTTTTCAGTTTCTCTTAGCTCTCATCTAGAGTAGAAAAAGTACGTAAAGTCATGTAATGTTTAGTTTTTTTATTGCAGTAGAAACTTGTTATAACATTAGTTAAACAACATGTCCTTTCGATCGATTTAACAAGATAAACTCTGCTTTCAAATGCCTGCTACATCTATTCATTTTACTGCGATAACTATACGACTTTACGACCTATTTTCGCTAGTCCCTTTGATGCTTTTATAACAGATTTCTACTGTAATTGTTCAGTTGATTTATTTATCTAAAATATCTGCTACAATTTTTAAGTCCAAGTCACAGCTTGGAGTTTCTTTTGGCGCTACACTAGGCTAGGTGTCACCGCTACTAAAACTATTTACCGCTATTATGAACGCGTTCTATCAAGGATAGGATTTGACATAAGGCGAATACCATGGAGAAGTGGCGCTCATTTGAAATAAGTTTGAAATAAATTGTTTGATCGTAAATTTGCTGATAATTAACATATTGCTCACCGTCGGGCACTAGGTAGCCCTTTTAAATTGTTTTATGAACTGCCGTTGAAAATATTACGTTAGTCCGTCCAGTTTTAAAACGTGTTTTAGCCAAAAGTGGCCTTTTTTAGCAAAAACGAGTTTTGAAGCTAGACGAACCACCAATTATAGTTTCAACAGCAGTTCATGAAGCTATATTTAAAAAAAATTCACCATATGTATTTACGAGGGTGCCCCTTGTTTCACAGACTGAAATTTCATAGAATTACGATTCACAGAAAATTTTTCATAGAATATTTAATTCTTTTATTTTTATTTCAAATATTATTGTTTCAAAGACTATTTACTTGAATGAAACACAATTTATAGAAACACAGTTCAATGAATTTTAGAATTTCATATTTTCATTTAACAAACTAATCAAACAGTAGAATATTTCTTTAAAGAATATTGTTTGTTCGGTATAATCTTTCATGGAATTTTATTTTACTGAAAATTATTATTTAAGGAAGTATTAAGTGAAAACATTGTTTAATCAAATTAAATACCATATAATAAGTTAGAATACATTATAAATCGCTACCACAATATCGGTTAGGGCAAACTTATAGGTTAGGTTAGAACTGCGACCAACTGGTGGGAAAGTTTTATCCATTTTACTAGAATAGGGCAAACTTATAGGTTAGGTTAGGTTAGAACTGACCAACACACGCACGAGCCGAGCGAGCGAAGCGAGCGTGCCGCGGCAGCGGCCGGCGATTGCTGGGAAAGTTTTATCCATTTTACTAGAATAGGGCCAACTTATAGGTTATAAATATATTATATTAACTAAACTTAAGGACTGTATGCACTAAGCCACGTGGTCGGATTTGGCTCTGAAATATGCAAAATTTTCCCGCTAGGGGGATAAAAATGTCAAGATGAAGTTACATAGAGTTAATAATGTGTAAACGGGACAATAGATGTAGGTAATCATAAATTGTAACGTAGAATTAGTATACAGCTTACTTGTTTCTTTTCGTCAAGACTTCCATTCCGCGATACTTATTAAAATTTTCAAATCAATCAAATCAAAGAATTATTTTGTTTGAATTATTATTTCTGAATTAAGGCCTTGGCAGACGTCATTATAATGTACTTAACACTTTAGTAGACAGGCTATCAGTAGAAAAAGTAAAGTCGAAAATACAGTAGTGTGCGTGAATGCAAGACGTTTATTTAAAAAGCGAGTTTAAATATATGTAAAATTCATATAGCACTTTCTAAAAAATCCAAGTTATAGTTATTCGAATCTTGCGTAAAATTTATTACTTTTTCAATTTATTAGTCGACCTCCGTGGCGATTCCGTAACACGCTAGTCCGTCACTCGGAAGTTCTGGGTTCGATTCCCAGCCAGGGCAAGTTGGTAAATGGCCTTTTTTAAGTTGTCCTGGTTCTTGGGTGTTTATCCCATCAAAAACATAAATGTAAAAATGCCAAGTTCAAATTCCGACAAAACAATTGAATTTTAAATAGCTGCCAAGTTATGTAGGTAGAGAAAACTGAAATTTATTCATAAGAATCTAAACATTTGACTTGGACAACATTAAGATTGAAAGCACGGTCACCCATCCTAACTGTGACCAAGCTAGAAGTTGCTTAACCTGTAAAAGCACGGTCATTCATCCATCAATTTTTGAATTTATCGTATGCGAAGTGGAGCGAAATATTTGCACAAGTGGTTTTGATTACTCGTATTTTGAAATTTGTTAAAGCGCAAATGACAAAGAACCCTTAGAATAGAGAATCTGTATCGTTTCACGCAGCTTTTTAGGGTTCCGTAGTAAACAAGAAAACCTTATAGTTTCGTCATGTCTGTCTGTCTATCTGTCCCCAGTTTTACTCATAGACTATTAGTACTAGAAAGCTGTAATTGGGCATGGGCATGGATATGTGGTAATAAAAACTTGAAAAAAAAATGTGTGGTGTGAGACGTCGTTGAATAGGTCTTTCAAAAATATTGTAAGATTATGAACACCCTTTTTCGTTTTAGCAATCCGTTTGTGAAATATTTGGTTTTTGTTTGCAAATTTTTGTTAGAATTATGTGTCTTCCCTCTCTGTCAGTTAAACGGTTATATATGGATACTTAAAAAAATTAACGGCAGTAGTATATAACGTCTCCCTGTACTAAAACTAATTTAAGATGGATTCAGTTCATGATACTGAACAACTTTTCCTAAGGAACACATAATTAAATATGAAAAGAAAATGTTTGCTTTCCATTCGACCTCCGTGGCGTAATTGTTAACACGCTAGACCGCTAATCCGGAGGTTCTGGGTTCGAGCCCCAGCCAGGGCAAGTTAGAAAATGGTCTTTTTCAAATTGTCCTGGGTCTTGGGTGTTTATCTATGTATGTATTTATCATAAAATATAGTATCATTGAGTTAGTATCCCATAATACAAGTTTAAAACTTACTTTGGGGCTAGCTTAATTAGTGTGATTTGTCCTTACATTACCATACATATATTACATAAATATTACATTTTGCCAAATCTTGTGTGTAAGAGATCAAAAATAATTTTTGTATTTCGTTTGTTCCTTGGTGTAAGTTGTTCAGTATCATGGACTGAATTCAGATCTAAAGTTAGGCAGTTGTTAGTTACATAAAACAAGTAGGTACTGACTACGGAACCCTACACTGCACGTGGCCCGTCACGGCACGTGGCCGGTTTATTTTGGTTAAGTTGAAATTTTAGGGAACCATAGACAAATTTATGATATTTCTGTGTAAATCAATATTACTTATCGCTGACATGACGTTCTCAAAAATACAATCAAATAGTATTTTACGCGAGCGGTGACTTGGAAAACTACATGTTTTGTGTTCCACTGACAGGAAATGTACACATTTGAATTTTCTTTGTGAAACAATACGTTTAGCGACCATCTGCAATCGTAACACCTTTCACTTCTATTCACCTTATTATGTAAGTACGGAGGGTAAAAAAGATTGCACGTTGAACACATCAACAGTCTCGGCTTAGCAGCTGTATGTGCTCAATCAATGACTTGACTGTTTGATTTTGTACAATATTTTTAACGAATCAACAAAAAGCACTAAAAAGAAATCTTTTCCTGAAAACAGCTAAAAAAATTGGTTGATTAATGAAGCAGTAATTAGCATTATTGCACCCTTTTATTTTTTATCTTCTAATAGGTTTTCCTGTAATCTATAGGTAAAGAACTATTAACTGTATATTTTTCAAAAGATTGGGTTCAGTGGTTTCGGAGATAAGTGTATTTTTATTATTTATTTTCAAAAATAACTTCAAAAACACCAACTTAAAAAATATAGAAAAATATATTTAATATTATCATAAAATGCTCTTTCATTTGATATTTTACGCGATATAGTTCACAAAACCCTTTTTTTAATGTCTCATTTATCTCCCATAAAGTGGCCCCATTTTTTATTTATTTATTCATTTACCTACATTTTACTTCCGTCTTTGGGTCACAAATTTACATTATGTGCACCACATTTCAACTGAATCGGTCCAGTAGTTTAGTAGGGGGGGGGGGGGTAAATTTTCGCCCATTTTCTTAAATAACTTAAAAATACCGATCTAAGAAATAATAAAAAATAAATATATTTAAAATTGTCATAAATAGTTCTTTCATTTGATATGTCACACGATTTTGTTATCAAAACTTTTTTTTAATGTCTAATTTACCCACAATAAGTGGCCCCCTTTTTTAAATTTCATTTGTTACATTATACGTCTATCTTTAGGTCACTAAATTACATAAGTGTAGGTACTAGATCTCAACTAAATCATTCTAATAGTTTCGTAGCAAATTGGCTGTGACTTACGGACAGACAGACAAGCGAAACCCTAAAAACAGTAAAAACACCGAAAAAATCGGTTCCTATACAAATTTCCCAGGCGGCTGCACACTTTTGTATAAAAATGCAGATTTTTTTTTGTTTTTTGACTGTTGTTTTAATATCATTATACTATACTAGCAGTCCACCCCGGCTTCGCCCTTGGTACACACAAAGCCTATGTCACTCGGGAATAGTGTACCATTCCAACGGTGAAAGTTTTTTTAAATCGGTCCAGTAGTTTCGGAGCCATGTAATGCAAACAAACAAACAACCAAATCTTTTCTCTTTATAATATAAGTGTAGATAAATAGCCTACTATAGCCTGCCTGCCAAGCCAAGTATAGATCTAGTATAGCCTGTGGTTCGATATATTACGCATAATGTCAATTCGTATTTTGATATACATTCATGGGGAAAAGTTGTTCAAAATTTCAGACTGAATCACCCCTCAAAATAATTGTAAAACCCTAATTAAACAGCACCTTTTATTACAAAAACAGTTAATATGATTCCGCGACCCGAGAAAGTTCCAATCCGATTTTCACCCTAATCGCCAATTAAAAATTATGGGTAATAAATCAAACAAATTATTTTTTTCATTGACTTAATTTTCAATAAAATTTAAAAAAAAAATGTGCGATGCCGTATCTGCGATAGCATTACATCTTTACTTGAACGTCAACAAAATGTCAAAACTGTACCATAGTGTAGCAAAAGTATGACATAATTTGGCAGTTTGTACATAGTTTTTTATTGAAATATTTTAGACTGTAATGCAATTTTACGTAATTTGAAAATGGATTTTTTTGAAAAATTCGACACGGCCTCCTTCCTGAACGCCCGGCGGGCAACTGAATTTGTATGGAAGAATCATGGCCGCCATTTCAGAGATTTATGTCAAAAACGTTGCAAAACATCCAATTTTTAAATTTTTTTTTATTATTGCGTGATTGCATTGTAAGCAAATATTAAGAATAATGTTTCAAAATAGCCTTTATTTTTATAAAATATATGCAATCCCTTGTTAGAATATTTCTTTACGCAGAAAAACAAGCCAGTTTGTAGCAAGATTTTCTAAAATATTTCTTTCAGGTTTCTTTACAATTATCTTACTTTTTCTGAATGAAAATTAAAAAAATACGATTTTCGTCTACTGGCTAGTCTATTCACCTATAACTAGGTATGTAATTTTCTTAGTGGTCTTTTCTACTTAAGCCATAACTATTGCCCGCGCAAAGTGCGTTTTGCATGTTTTTGGGTAAATTCAATGCTTGTTTTTAGGAAAACTACAAAATATTTTAAAAAATCCTTTTTTTCGTCTACTGTCCCAACTCTTCCTCTATCTATGTGTATACATTATTTGACTTAAATCAAACGCTTTCTGTACAAACTTGTTGCCCGCGCAAACCTAGTTTACATGGTGCCGACCCTTAATAAAAATAATAATATTTAATTTGATATTCTGATATTAGAAACATCGCAAAAGTAATTATTTGTAATAAAATTCTATGATTTCAAATTATTCATAACAAACATTCTAATTATTGATTTTCTGTGCAACGAAAATCTATTATTAAAAATTCTTTATACTGAGTAACATGTATATTGATTATTCTATGTCATGATAATCTTGTAATTTTTTTCTAAATAACGAAAATCTGTTAAACTTTTGTCTGTATAAGAAAGTACACCCGTATTTACGATCAAACAATAGGAGATATTACTGCAAAGTTCTGCCGCCAGAGTGCAGCATTAGCGCAGACCGTAAACAAATGACCGACAAGTACATCAAAGTCGCAATGTAAAATTATATACGAGTAAGTCATCATTATCCAAGCGTATTTTCCCGGTTGCATTGTCAGCGGTTACGCTTCAGAGCCCGGGGTCCGCTACCTTACCTAGGTGATTTGACGAGGTTACTGGTTTTTACACAGAGCGACTGCCGTCTGACCTCCGCAACCCAAAGTGTAGACCAGAACCAATCCTATGATAGGTACAAACGCTAGATGGCGTTCGGGACCAACGGCTTTACGTGCCTTCCGAAGCACGGAATCATCTTTCTTTTCGGATAATCAGGTGATTCAAGCCTGCAATATCCTAAACAGACTGGAAACAACTTTTCACAAAGTATGCTTCCCAGTGGGATTTGAACCCATGACCTCCGGATCACAAGGCAAACGCCTTGACCACTGGACCGTGGAGGCAGTCGTATATATACGAGTAAGTATTAGGTATTTAAATGGTCGAAAGAAGCTATTACACCACAGCACATGTTTTAAATGAGTGAATAATAATAAAACTATTAAAATTAAATACTTTTATAATAAATTATTTGTTGCGAAAAAATATGACATCTAGAATGACAGCAGATTGTTTACTGTATATGCTAGTGCCGCTATCTGCGCTGAGTTTTGCGTAATATGTCCTATTTATTTCAAATGAGGGCGCCACTTCTGCATAGAATTTGCCACAAAAGGCATAAAATTGAATCAAACGGTATCAATGCTGCGCGATGCGAAGCATCTATATGTTTCGATTTGTTTTCGCATTACATCTAGCCTCTTAGAACCAAAAAGATCTCTTGGTTGTGCGACTTGGGCCTTATTCCACTTGTTTTAAAGTTCATTTTGTACTAACAGACGTGTTCGACGACTTCCTCCGCTCATATCTGAACGCATTCCAGAAGAAATCCTTAGACACGGATCAGTTCAAAGGGTACCTGCTGAATTACTTCAAAGACAATGAGAAAATTAAATCTGTGAACTGGGATGCTTGGTTGTACACGCCGGGCATGCCTCCGATCATTCCCAAGTAAGTTAGTTTTCAATTACTTTAAACAAGCAATTCTTGAAATTTTGTTATTGTGTTCATAAAGTACGTAAATATAAAATCGTAATGTAATAATGGAAGGAAAAAGAGGAGTATAAAACCCAGAAGAAAATTTTTCTCTGGGTCTGAACAGTCCGTCTCTGTCACAAACTATACGAGCGACAGAGACACGTGATCCGCGACGGTTTCAGCTATCTCTATCGCACGTAGAGTTTGTGACAGAGACGGACTGAACCCGTCCGGGGTGTCCGCTTAAAGTCTTTTCAAGCCTTAGAGATTTTATACAACCACGCTTGCTCGTACATATAATTCTTACATGACGAAAACTTATAATCCTCACTTCACAGCTACGATACCTCAATGACGAAGGCTGTCACCGCGCTGGTCGCTTCCATCACAGAAGGCAAAGCGTCTTTGACATACAACGAAGTGAAGTCATTCACCCCACACCAGGTCATCAACCTTCTGCAAGAGTTGATCGACAAGCCAGCGCTGCCAGTGGATAAGTTGGCCACATTAGGAACAGAGTACAAAGTCAGCAGCAGCCACAACACTGAGATATTGTACAGGTAAGATGGTTTTTGTATAGGGTTGCCATCACCTAAACTACGGACGCCGGACAAAAATTTAAAAAACCCCGGAAATTTGACTGAAATAAAGTTTTTACCCGGACGCATTGAAAAAATTTCATAGGTGTGCGTCATTTGCTAGAGCGAGAGAAAGCGACGGAACGCTTCAGCACCGGCCGTGCGTGCTGCAGCGTTCGGTCGCTCTCTCTCGCTCTAGCAAATTACTGTTCTGAGCGACAGAAAAGGATAGCAGCATAGGAAAGTGTTGTTCCGTGCTGATAAATGAGATCCAACCCTAAGGTGTTTATTAAGAAAAAATAAATAACCTACTATCGAAATAAAATTAAACTACACACTAAACCTTAAAATTAAACCTAAATCAATTTCCCCCTTGAATACTAGTATATTAATTACACCCACCTTACACACATTCAGCCAGTGCCGGTTTTAGCTCTACCAGCGCCCCGGGCGAGATTTTTCCGCCCCCCCCCCCCCCCCCCCCAAACTGCAATTCAGACTGACTTAGGCTTCAATCTTATAGGAGTTATTTCTGTCGACGGGGGGGGGGGGGGGGGGATGGGGTACAAGTACGATATAGGATTCTTCAAATTTGCCGCCTCATTGTAAACGGAGGGAGGGAGGGGTGCATACAAATAAGAGTAGGAGTTGCCGCCCTTAACCAGCCGCTATTTATATATTTATTATTACCTGTGACCCCCCCCCCCCCCCTTGCCAGCATTACCTAATATTGACTTTCTTATTCCAGATGGTTAAGACTGTGCATAAGAAGCCGCGATGTATCCAAATTGGAGGAAGCCTTCGACTTCGTGAACAACCAAGGGCGCATGAAGTACGTGCGTCCTATCTACAGAGACCTCTATGCCTGGGAGGAGGTCCGGCAACAGGCCATAGACAACTTCCTCAAGAATGAACCCAACATGATGCACGTCTCGGCCTACACCTTGAGAAAAGATCTACACCTAAACTAATGCATTTGACAATTTTTTTTATCTGACTACCAGTGTAGTATTAATTATAATCAAATCAACATTATTGTAAATAATGTTAGTCGTAATAAATATTGTTTTAACTTTTTGTGTCTGTTTTATTTGGTTCTTTATGATTTGTCGATGACTCGTTTTTGAGTACCTACCTATATTAAATGTTGAATCTCTTAACTCATACTACGTAACTCCTAAACGTATGCGAGTTATGTTATGCGACCAGCACCAGACGCGTGCGATCTACCCAGAATTTAAAAACATCAAAAAAAACTTAAGTATTTAAGTCAAATATACACTATTATTAAAACATCGATTAAAGTTACAACGAACTACAAGAACTTTTATATTATGTTACTTGCTTCTACGGAACCCCTCATCGGCGAGTCCGACTCGTACTTGGCCGCTTTTTATTTTACCTATCCTGACTTCATTCGTTTTGTATCAATTTATTTCTCTCAAAAACATTATTTTACTTTTATGAACCATCGGGAAACGTAGGAATTATGGCTGCATAGATTAAATAACTTTGCTTAGTATGGGAAAATAGGAAAATACTTGGAACGTCAATGAAAGAAATGTCAAGTCAAAATAACATTTTCTAACCTCAAAACATTCTCGTATAATTTTATTTTATGAATTTGAGACAAATATTTACAAATCAATAAGTTTTCAAAAAGCTTTAAATAATTATGTCAGCATTTAAGAGGGTTCAGGTAAAAATAAAAATTTTAAGTTGTCTTTTTATTCACTATTCACAACCTGTTTTACTACAATTATCATTTTTATTTCTGTTATTTCAGCAATGGGCCACCTTTGCTCGTACATGGCACATATTTGACTGTAAATGGCAAGATCCTTATGAGTCTGCTGTGCTTATAAAAAAGTATTTAATGGGTTTACACAAACCTATTTACCACCCTTTGAACGACTGTGGCGATGTCGTAGTGTGTATAAACAGCAGGGAGATAGCTTTGAGAGGCGATGACTGGAGGAAACGAGCCTATTTCCATCACACTGGTTACCCTGGAGGTGCGACATGGACCCTCGCTTGGGAATTGCATAATAAAGATCCTACTATGGTAAGTTTCTAACACACAGATCTAACATAAGAAATTTATCATTGCTGATTAGTCCAATGCTGGTATAGAATCCGTAAAAAAGGCTATAATGATTTGATTGCTAGATAAAGATGCTAGGGAGTGTACTAAGCTATACAATAACATATTTTACGCTATACTTAACATCTTTTCTGGAAGAACACACATTCAAATATTGAAAATAGTTTTATGTTATGTTGCTTAAACTAATGATCAATCTGTTAAAGCATTTACCACCATCATTGCAGACAAAATAGATTTATGATTGTTGGGGGGTCACCGGTGACATGGGATTCAATGTGTTAATCATGTTTTTATATAAAGTAATTAATTTCTATACTTACATAGTAGTATGGGTCCTTAACTTAAAATATGGTCCCATCCGTAAGAAAGGATGAAACTTAGCATGAATGTAGCTTTCATATATGTATGTGTTTCAATGTCAAAACATGCTGAGAAATGGTTGTTTCTCCCCCCTCCCATTTATCTCCGTCATTCTGGTTTTCTTCATTTTTAAAAACGTTAGTACTAGGGAGTTTTTTTTTCAAGGACCAAATCATCATCTATAAATTACCTACAAAACGATACTACATTTTTAGTATTAAGTTAAATATTTTTAAAATACAGTCATCAACATATTATAAAATTATAAAAGTAAGTACACTTTTTTCAGTCTTGCTCCATTTATAGTTAAATGTTGACCAAGAGTTGTGATAAAATGGGCTTAAGAGCTTAAATACCTTATACATTGAGCTACAATATGACATCTAATTCATTATAGTAGAGGCAGGGGTTTCTGAGTTACAACTCACCGCGTCTTACTCCACGAAACAAGTACTACCAGTTCACGCTAAGCTTGCTGCCGAAGAAAAGGAATGCGCATACTACAGACCGGCGAATGCGTGTTCCTTTTTATTTTTTATTTATTTAAAAAACTTTATTGTTCCACAATAAAAAAAAATGGTACAATTGGCGGACTTAACGCTAAAAGCGTTCTCTCCCAGTCAACCATAGGGATAAACAGAAACAAATCATGTTGCGGCGCAAAAAACTAGATACAAAATAAAGTACAGTAATACCCCGGACTTACGCGATAGGTGGGTCCGAGCGGTTGCCGTGTAAGTCGAATTCGCGTAAGTCGGGGTTCAACGTTGCATATAAATACATATAAAGTTTGTTTAATTGGGACCAGAGTTTAAAGAAAACAATAATTTAGAAGAAAAATGTTTAATAAAGTGTAGGATAATTATTACATTGTTATGAATAAAGTAAGCTAAACCGAAGTTATTTTGATGTCGAAGGCTTCATATATTCTAACAATGTTGCCTGATGAGTTAAATTTTTCTTCTTTTCACGTAAAATTTCCTCGTAGCATACCAGTAATTTTTTTATCCCTCGTTTTGTAGTAGAAACGCGTTCTTCATTAGAATCAATTTTTTCTAAAATTTGTAACCCCTTTTCAATTGAATTGAGCCCTTCGGTTAAGTTTGCAATTGTCATTTGATTTACCGATTCAACTGGGTCTAGCGAATCAGTTTGTTCAATGTCTTGCTCATACTTACGCATTTCTATAACCTCGTCAATTGTTAGCTCTTGATTGTGTGAATCTAGCAATTCTTGAACGTCATCATTATCGATCTCTAAATTTAATTGCTTGGCGATATCGACCACTTCTTCTATTATGCTATCGATTTGTTCAGGATCTGAAATGGTTTCTCCTTGAGTTATAGAGGTGAAAAAAAATGCGCGGCAATCAAAATGAAAAACCGCGTATCTTCGAATTCGCGTAAAACGGGGTAGCGTAAGTCGGGGTATTACTGTATTAAAATATGTGCATAATATAATATATGTCTACTTCACAATATATAATATACATATAAAATATAACTCATAGAATATACCTACATACGTACATAAGACTATCTATAATACATATAACAAATAAATATATACAAACCTACAATATATATACTTAAATAATGAATGATGATGGTGAAAAATAAAGAAAGATACTAACATCTATCAAAAAGATAAGAGTGCACTCTTCTCTTAAAAGAAAATTTTGTCGAAATATCTTTGATGTCAATGGGTAAAGCATTCCAGAGCCGTATAGCTTGTAAGTTAAAAGAGTTCGCCATAAAATTTGTGCGATGAGGAGGAACAGAAAGGAGAAGATTATCAGTAGAACGAAGTTGCCTATCATGCGTGTCAGAAAGAAATTTAAATTTACATCTAAGATACTCAGGGGAATTAGGATTCAGAAGAATTGAAAAGAGAGTGCAAAGAATTCGCACTTGTCTGCGTTCACGGATAGGAAGCTTTCCGTCAGCTTAGCGCGAACGGGTAGTATAGTTACTTGTTTCATGGAGAAAAAATAAACATACATACCGGTCACAATCATAACCTTCTTATACTAAAGAATTTGCATTAATTTTAATCAACTTGGTAGTATAATTTTACGGAGATATCATTTAAAATTTTAAGCTAGCAAAACCTAGATAACCCTTCAAACTATTTTATGAACCACTGTTTTCAGTTTCAAGTGAGAACGTTAAGCTTTAGTTTGTATTTTTGCGAAAAACGGCCACTTTTGGAAAAAATGCAAACTAAAGCTTAATGTTCTCACTTTAAACTGTAAACAGTGGTTCATAAAATAGTTTGAAGGTTTATCTAGGTTTTACTAGCTTAAAACTTTGAATGTTATCTCCGTGTCCTTACAATTAATTTATGTCAAATGGGGGCAGCACTGGACACCGTGTATCGTCTTAATGGTTTGTCCACTCCATGTTCCACCCTTTGAATGTATTTATGTGTCATGGCCTCATGGCTCATGGCGGCTCGTAATATTAATGCTGATACTCGTATTGTGAATTATCTTCTTTTAATGTGGTTTAAACATCTTAAATCTTTTTAAAATAGTGAAAAAGTGTTGTATAACATTTTGTAAAAGTGAATCCCGTCGTGGTTGCGGATTATTGCTTCACAGGTAAACTGACAAATTATAGTTTATTTATAACTAATAGGGTGACTATGCAGCATTAGTATTTAGTCTGTTATCTTGACTGTACTGTTCTTGTATGTGTGTATTGTTCTCAATCCCAACTAATATTATAAATGCGAAAGTGAGTTTGTATATTTGTTTGTTTGTTACCTCTTCACGCTGTATCAACTGAACCAATCTTCTTGAAATTTCGCATACATTAGGATTCCTGAGAAGGACATAGGGTGTACATTTCATCCCGTGAAACCGTACTGTTCCTGTAGGATTTGGGATATGCGAGCGAAGCCGCGGGTAAAAGCTAGTTATTAATAGATGTTGTGTTATTCGATGCTGGTGAAGAAGAAACGTAAATACTCAATGTACCAGCTGCTTATCTTCCCGCGTAAATCGTAAAAGCCGATCGAGGGAATGGGTGAGAATCTGAATCATGTTAACAGGCGATGCGGCTAGCAACAGATAAGAATCGGGAGCGGTTTTATTGATTAAAATAATTTATATTGTAAACTGAAAGATTTTATTTCTTTATGTTTACAATTATTTAAACTTAAACTAGGTCTGCCATCACCTAAACTTCAGACTCCGGTCAAAAATTTCAAATACCCCGGACAGAGAAATAAAGAACAAAACCAAACGCGCTTAAAAAAATAACAATAAAATAAAAACATTGTTATTACATCTCATATAATTTTATTTATTTATTTACAGGCTGGGAGCGCCAAGGGGCGCGGGGGCTGGGGGGCGGAGCGGGGCCTTGTTGACCACGTTCCAATAGCACGAATTATGTTTCAGCTGCACTCCCTCAGACACTTTATGCAGTAGAAAATAAGGGATTGACATTGATTTGATTGATTGTATACAATAAATAAACATATCTACAAATATAATTTAATTTATTTAAATTATTATATATTTAATACATACATCTCGGCCTTCCTTCCGGCCACCGCTGGGCAAAAGCCCAGGTGAACATTTTAAGTATCTAGTTAATAACGATAAAGTGTTTTTTCAGCATTTTTAAAGATCTAGTTAAAAATGCTGAAAAACACTTTTTGTATGACGACCCCCTTTAATTTTCAACTTTTTTCTTATTTTTAGTATTTGTTGGTGTAGTGGCCACAGTAAAACATAATTGGTGAAAATTTCAAGTGTCTAGCTATTACGGTTCAAGAGATAGACCCTTGTGACAGACGGACAGACAGACAGACAGACGGACTGACAGCGGAGTCTCAGTAATAGGGTCCCGTTTGCACTCTTAGGGTACGGAACCCTAAAAAGCCCAATATTGGGCTCATACAAGGGCTTCATACAAGTTTCAATACCTAGTAATTATTTGTCCCGTGAACAGCAATATTATGGTTACCCTAATAGAACGAGACACACGGCATCTGTATTACATATCTCGCTCGGATCGTTTTTTAGACTTGAGTGCTCAGTCCTGTTTGAATGGTACGTCTATGTTGATGGCTGTATTTAAAAAAAATATATTAAACTTACCACAATAAATTTAATATCGTTTTGTAGGTAATTTATAGACGATGATTTGGTCCTTGAAAAGTAATCTCCTTAGTCCTACCGTTTTTGTGGAAAATTAAAAAAAGCAGAATGAGGGGGATTGGGGGGGGGGGGGGGGAGAAACAACCATTTCTGCTGAGAAATGTCGATATGGAAACACGCTGGTGTTTCCATATCGACATTGAAGCACATATATGAAAGCTACATTCATGCCAAGTTTCATCCTTTCTTCCGGATGGGACCATAAAATTGTATTTTGTGTGGACAAGGACCCGTACTATAGGTACTTTACAGAAAGCATAACTGAATCATGGACTTTAAGTGTCTATTGTGCTTCTAGTATCAGTGATTGTCAACTTTGTTTGGTCTAGAATTAGTTTTAAACATTTTAGTAGGCAATTTGCAGAAACACCTCCTCCAAGACAAGAACAAAGTTCTAAGCATTACCTTTAAAAAATGGAATCAAATTTTGCCCTTAGTTTATTAAAAATTAACTTTGATACTGTGCTAGTAAATTAACATTATTCTTATATTTATAAATAAATAAATATATATGGACAAATCACACTGATTAAGCTAGCCCCAAAGTAAGTTTTTTAAACTTGTGTTATGGGATACTAACTCAACGATACTATATTTTATGATAAATACATATATAGATAAACACCCAAGACCCAGGACAATTTGAAAAAGGCCATTTTCCAACTTGCCCTGGCTGGGGATCGAACCTAGAACCTCCGGATTAGCGGTCTAGCGTGTTAACCATTACGCCACGGAGGTCGACAATATATATTATATATATCGATTCCAGATAATTAGAAAAGCAGTATACAGGGCGATGCAAGGTAACCTCCAGAGGCGTCATACAATGGAACGACTTATGATTTACCCTGGTGAAGAAGTCCCAGAAGATGTCATGCAGAATGTCACCAACCAAATCCGAGCATGGCGCTTCGTGCCAACCAGATTAGATCACATACCTAAGGAAGAGGTAGACAAGTACCCTAAAGTCATGGAATTCCCCAAAGACTATGTATTGAAATGATTATTTAGTATTTAATTAGATAAGGTAGTAGATAATTAGAAATAAATGTTAATAATGAGTAATGTCTTTGTTGTTCTACGTACAAGTGTGTTTATCATCAGATTTTACTTTGAAGTGCTTGTTGAGGATTATAGGAATTTTGTTTGGTAGTTATCATGATAGGAGAACTTGCCGCCTATATCTATGGGTAAAAAAAAACCCTAAAAATGTTTAGGTCAATAGTAGTAAAATAGTCAAATAAAAAAAAAAATATTACAAAAATATATACTTATTACAAAAAGGTTATTCTATTAACATTTTAATAGAAAATTTATATAACTATCTCAACATTGGGTCAGCATAAATTTTCACAGGCCTGGGCAGTTCAGCTTGAATGAACTGGGCTTCTTCAGCAGCCAAGATGAGGTCCATGATCTGCTGGGGCACGATCAAAGGGCTGGCGTCAACGATAGGGATGAAAGGTTGAAGAGGCACCACTGGAGCTTGGGGAGATTCGACGAACCTTACAGCGTCAACTTGGATGCCTTGGTGTACTACAGGCAAAGCAGCGGTGGGAAGAACGACTGGAGCGGGCACAATATACGCAGGTTCTCTGGCGACCTTCATTTCCTCATCAACGGGTGCGTTAACAAATCTGACGGCATCAACTTTGACTTCCTCGGCTTGAGGAGCAACTTCAAAAGGAGCGCCAACAAACTTGACTGCATCAACTGCGATTTGTTCAGCTACAGGGACGACTTCCTCGGCTTGGGGTGCAACGTCTTCGGAAGGAGCGTCAGCGAACTTGTCTGCATACGCCTCAATTTCTTCTGCCGCAACCTCAGTTTGTATGGCATCAACAAATCTGACAGCATCAACTTTGACTTCCTCAGCTTGGGGAGCTACGACTTCGGCTTCGACAAACTTGACCGCGTCAGCTGAGATTTCTTCAACCTGGACAGGGGTGGGGAGTTCGATAGGGGCGACCTCAGGTACAGAAGCATCAACGAATCTCACGGCATCGATTTGCGCGCTCTTTTCGGCGACTTGAGGTATCACGGGCTCTGGAAGGCGGATTGGCTCAGGGAGAGCCGCCGCCACGGCGACGAATGCGAGCGCTAGGAACAGCTTCATGGCGCGTCCTGAAAGGCATTTAACAATAGTTTAAACCCTATATAGGTTAAGTTTTTGTTTTCCTGTAAAGGTTGCTTGCTACACACATAAGTGGGTCGGCATTGTCGGGTCGGCCGACCCGACAATGCCGCATTCTTATCGGCTTTTCCCCCCAACATTAATCTATATAGTAATATATTTGATTTTACTGCCCGGCTGTGCCGACTAATGCAGGCACGATTATGTGTGTAGCAACCCTTAGTGTACCCACCTCGCACGGGTTTAGAAAGAAATCACTCATGGCACGGATTTGGAACTTCAACTCGATATTCTTAGAGGTGACTAATTTCTGTTTATTTTAGAGATACCTACTTATTCCGATATAACAATGTAATTACGAGTAGGTCTACTTATCATCCAACTAGGTAGGTACCTTTACTTATCGTATACTTTTCCAGTACAATCTGGGCTTATCATTTTCAACTGATTTACACAAGTAAATTGTATTAGTGTACAAAACACGGGATTTCTAATCGGAGTCAGAAAAAAATATCTTGCAAATAGTTCGAACAGAACAAGACATGGTTTTCTCATAAACAAACATGGAGTTATTCAAAAGGGTCATGAAAAGTTTTCTTCAGAGCGGTAAGTGAGTGCGGCACCCCTGGCCCTTGGTACTACAGACTTCTGATAGGCCGTATGCATTGACGTATATGTTATAGTTGAAATCATTGGCTGTATGTCGTTTGCCTACATTTTAAATTTTATTTATTTAACAAAATCCGTAATAGCGTAATCCGAAAAAAAGTAGACTACGGAACTTTTTTAAAAATTTTCTCAAGTATGTGATTAACCCTTTCACCGCGAGACTTTATATCAGTTGTCGTGCTCCCAGCGCGAGGAATTGTAAATTTCCATAGATTTTGGTCGGATAAATACGACGCTCGCGAAATGGTCACGAAAATGTTTGTCGGATTAATTAATCCGACGTTCGCGGTTAAAGGGTTAAATAAATGCCCCCCAAACAAATCACATAAACAAAAACAAACAAAGTACTGGGTGGCGCAAAAGTACTGGCACTAAAGAAAATACTTTTATTTTTTTTATATGACATTTTCTGTCATTCTGTTGTTGAAAATTGTGTAGTGAACAAATGTAAAATACACTGAAAATAAACATGGACCGTTTTACTCCCCAAGAACGTGGAATAAACACTATGGACTTAGTGAGGGACGCTTTTCCAGGCAGAGTTATCTCTCGTTTTGGCGATTTGCCTTGGCCTGCAAGATCACCCGATCTGACCAGTCCAGACTTCTTTCTTTGGGGTTTTTTGAAATCTCGGGTGTATGTGAACAAGCCACAGACTCTCGCAGCTCTAAAAGAAAACATTCGTTAAGGAATAACGAACATATCGCAGGAAGTGTTACGGCAAGTTATGCAAAATGTCATAAATAGGGCTCAAATGTGTATCAACTCTGGAGGTCACCATTTAAAAGACATCATCTTTAAATCCTAATGGTACGAAATTTAATGGCACAAATATACATTTAAAAAAACCTAAATCTAGTTTTCTAATTTAGAAAAAATGTTATAGCTGAACCAAATAGGGTCTTTACTTTTGCGCCACCCAGTATAACTTACCTGACAGTTTTATGAACCGACAGAAACGGATAAATGACCATCGCCACTCTTTATATATCTACTTACAAGATAATAATTATCAGCTCCTGAAATCAAGTATTAATCACAATATTCTATTCGTCCACGTGTACTTGCGACTTGATTGATGAGTAAATTGAAAAAAAAAATGGTTGCCTGTAAAGTCGGTTTTACGGGCGAAGATTTTACGTGACAACGTCTTTTTCTTGGTAGAATATTTATTATGAGGGAGAGAGACGCAAGGCATTCGGCGGGCCTCTCTCTCGTTCGGTGACTCATCGTAACGTTACCGAGCGTTACACTTTTTCATAAGTGACTCCCAGCCGCAACCTAATTTAAGACGTTGTCACGTCAAAAAATGCATATTTCGACGTTCTCAATTACAATCATCAGTACTATATTAGAAAACATCTTCAATGTCTAATTTAAAAATGTTATAAAACGGTTTTGAAATAACCCTTTCAACATCACCTGAAGAGGTTCTCAAAATATGGAAAATATTGCAAAACTATATTACACAAGACATACATAGGTACCTTGATACTAAGTAATGACGTATCGTTTGACAAGCAAGAAAAACATTTATAGAAATCGACCTAAGGGAAAGTTTGGTCTCTGTGACGTTACTAAATCTAGGCCAAAGTAATATATAAGTCAATGATCTAGGCAGTCTTTTTCGATGGATCGTAAGCTTTTGCTAAAATAGCATATAACTTTAAAATAATAATCAAATCTTAGTTTTTGTAGTAATAATAATAGGGCTTATCCTGTTACTACAGTAACAGTATTCCAGGGCTCAATAGCGTTTCATTTTCTAGATTCACCTATCTGACTGATAGCATAAAAGATAAATAAATCGGTCAAGTGCGAGTCGGACTCGTACATGAAGGGGTCCGTACCTCCGTACAATGTCTAAAAAATAAAAACGTTTCTTGTATGAGAACCTCCTTAATTTTTAACTTTACTATCTTATTTTTAGTATTTGTTGTTATAGCGGCCACATACATACATACATACTATATCGCCTGTTTCCCACAGGGGTAGGCAGAGACTATGGACCTCCACTTGCTACGATCCTGACAGACCTCTCGCTTCATCTACACTCGTTCAACCTCTTCATACATGCCCGGTTACGGGTACTTCTTACCTCTCCTTTTTTATATTATAGCGGCCACAGTAATATATAATCGGTAAAAATTTCAGGTGTCTAGCTATTGCGGTTCAAGAGATAGATCTCTGTGACAGACAGAGCAGTCTCAGTAATAGGGTCCCGTTGGCAACTTTTGGGTACAGAACCCTTAAATTACCCATCTATATCGTTATCAATGCAAAGACAATCACAACTTACCTACATAACTAATTAATCTCCTTGATTGAGTAAAAAATGGATTAAGGATTTTAAGGTTATCAAAAATACATATTATACAGGGTTTATTAAAATATTTTAATAACTTTTTTTGTAGAAAATATTCAGTATAATGGACTGAACTTGCTCCAAAAATTTGGACAGTGTTTAAAAAGTCACCCTGTATGTGTCTGGTTTCAAGAAAAAATAAATTGTCTGGGAAATAAAAGGACAAGTTTAAGAATTCGAAACCAACATTATATATTTAATTTATATTTATAATTCTCTTCCATTACACCAAATTACATCTAAATATATTTGGCAATATAAAAAATAAGGAATACATTAGAATCGAGATTTTTCAATCACACTACCTAATATTCATATCTAATAAGGTATTTGTTGAGTCAAAGTATCAATTTGGCCATGTAACTTAACCCTTACCCAGGATCGTAGGTATAATTTTTTCATTGGTTATGAACTTTATGTCACAGACAAAAGGTTAAATTTAATGTGGCCACTTCAAGTTAATGCCTTAGAAGGCGACTTAGGGAACACAAGCTAAACATAGCTTATAAACATCAGTGAGACCTCTCTAACCCGTCTGGCCAGCGTGGAGAGTAGGTCAAATTCTCTGGCTGCTCTGGCCAAGTATAGATCTGGTAGTACAGAGATGGTTGTGCCCCGGCAGTGGAGACTGGATAAGACCTGATAATGATGATATCATCTATGTACGTGACCTGTGGACTATTTTCGTCGGTTGAGGCAGGCCTGTGTCACTCCGCGTTTAGGTATCGAAAATGTACCTACATTATTAATATGCGCGCAGGCGGCCCCTTCGGGTGGTAAATTCAGTTAAAGGAATCGTTAGACCAGAGTAATAAGAATGAAATTGCAATGGATTTCTAGGTATCTTTACGAAAAGGTGCTGAGTTCTGATGTGAGCTAAATTAAACCATATCGCTAGCCACATTGAGTAGATATTTCTTTGAATTTCTTTGCTGAGTGAGACTTCTGTACGTTAGTATTATTTATTCTGTGGTTGAGGACAAAATCGACTGCTCGAAGTCTTTGTAGAGGTAATAAGAACAAGTCATAGTACTAATAAATATAACATGATGTTTTATCCCCTCGATCACTGTAAAACATCCTAACTCTTTTTCCTTCCTCCCATTTTGGTGATAAACAATTCCTATTCTTACCAATTTCTCGAAATTTCCCAATCAATACTTTGCCATCAACATTTACATCGCTCTTTTGGAATACAATGTCTAGACGTAATGTGTAATATTCTTAAATTTAAGATAAAACAAATGACTATAAAAATATACATAGTTTCAACAAAATCTGGGTTCGTAACTTACAAACGGACAAAAAAAACTATAATTAAATTAAATCTAGGAAATTAAATTTTTATTATTTCTCAAATATATTTATACATTTAACATGCAACAACGGTACTTGTATGTATAGAAATTTCCGAAAGTATCTAAGTAAAACCAAAGATAATATTATGATAAAGTATTATTAAATTTAATGTCTGATAAACAATAGTTTTCTGATGATTTTGTTATACTTACGAAGTTTGGTGTATTTGCTTTTCATTTGTCATTTTCCATACTTATGATTTCTTTCAGCTATCATATAGAAATCATTATTAAAAGCGTATTAAAATGATTGAAGCTATTATTTAAATGAAAGCCATGAACTGTTTTCTGACCAGCGTACATAGACATAAGACATAAATATTTATTGTTCTACATATTCCCGACTACAATGGTCCACATATTATATAATCTCCCGTGACATTCAAGCCTCTGTCTGATCAGAGAATAATAAGAAATATCTTCAATAAGAATAGATTAAAGACCTGTGGAGACGAAAGATTAATAAGGGTTGCTACACACATAAGCGGGTCGGCATTGTCGGTTCGGCATCGGCAGTATTTGTCGAACAACAAAGCCGACCCGAAGCAATAGTATCCAGGGTAAAAAATAAATTATTTTGTAATGTAAAATGTAAAGAGCATTAAACATTGAACGTTGAACATGATTTTAGATTAATTAATTCAGAAAACCTGATATTTAGTGCTATTTGACTCCAAAGCTAAGACGTCACGAATTGCGTTTTTTTTTGTTTTGACGTTTAGAAAAAGTATCTGATGTTACTTGTTGGAAACTAGCAGATTATTTGGATTGTACCGCCCATTTATAACCTCGTAAAATTGTTATTTTTTTGGTTTTTAATTAATTAATTCTCAATGAAAAAAAAGGAACTAAAAGCAGAACTAATCTTTTTACACAAAAAATGTATTTTCAAGTAACAGATTAACTTTACATCAAATACTTGCTATAGATCGTCAGATCTTCATAGTTATTGAATACGATACTTTATACACACCTTATTAAGGTTTATTTTCCATTAAAAGTTTGGCAGTTAAGAGATTGCTGCAATCCCTTATTTATGAGTCTACAGTATTTTACTAGCTCCATGATATCTTAGCAACCACTGTATTTTCAACCTTTTCACAAGGAAATAAGAACCATTTTCAAGGTACTGCAATATTAATACATATAGTATGTAATGAATAAATCCGTAATATATAAAGTATATTTAATATTTGTTCTTAATCATATTTATACATTTTACTAACTACGCCAAAAACTTTGTTTTCGGTCGCAAATAATAATGACATATTGAAAATCTAGCGGTGAGCATATTTTTAAGAAAGTACCTAGCTTGGAATGTGAATAATTTTAAAACAATGAATGAAATGAAAATATACCTTAACTATAATGCTTGAAACTACGTCAAGCGGACGCTTGCGACGAGTTTAGCCCGTCTCTGTCACAAACCGTATGTGCGATAGAGATAGGTAAAACCGTCGCGGGTCATGTGTCTTTGTCGGACATAGTTTGTGACAGAGACGGATCAGTCCGTCTCTGTCAGACGGGTCCAGACCCGTCGCGGGTCTTCGCTTTACGCAGCTTTAAGCCTAAGTTCAATAAGACGATCTAGTATGGTGCTATCCCTGGATAACTTCAGTAAAATTAAAAGGGTAAGAATCAATGCAATTTTGTCAGTCAGCTACGATTTTGCCTACGGCTTTGTGGCGTCTTATAATTTTAAACCTGTGCTAGGCCCAATCATTTTTATACAAACGGCTAAATATGTAATGGATTCCATACGCCCTAAAATATTATCTAGACAAGGACAGAATGAGTATACGGGCTGCCGCACAGGTATGTGTTCAGAATTCGGTTTCCTGATTAGGAACTTAGATTCGGAATCCGTGAGACTAGCGCAAACTTCCGTTTTTTATTTTATTTTAAACTGAACATGAGGTTTATTGCCGTTTTGAATAAATGAGAACGTGTGCGCCTTGTTGAATATTTTATATGTAAGCAAAGCATTCAGTTTCCGAATCAGAAAAATTAATATAGGAACCGTACCGTGCGAAAGGCCTTAAAGACTTCATTACTTCTTCTTAGCAAGTCGGAATGGCTTGTTCATACGATTGTGGACCAGTGTTTCCACTTACTCCACTTTCATTAGCTGAGCTTAGTTCGCCTATTGTATTATTTGTTACTAAAATCCATTCACGTATTTGGCCGTAATCGGTAAGACACCATACTAGATCCTCTTGATTGATTACAAAATTAAAAAAAAACTCATTGGTTGTCATATAGGTTTGCCAGAAAAGCTCGATTAACATGCATCTCAGACTTTTTGGTTCAATTTACATCGCCGCGGAATCGAGGCGAATTAAAAGACATTCACAGAGGATAGCGACTTCTATAATGTAGCAGAATACAGTACAAATTATCATGAAGAAAGAAACTTCGCGGGGATTCCCGCGCATTCCGCGGAAATTCTTTTTGTTGACACAATTCTATACATTACCACATTGACATAGGGTTCAATATGCTTTATAGATTTTTAAAAAATCGCTTTCATTCAGTGGCATTGCAAATTGAGCGTCTTCTAATGTCAAACCAAATATTATAAGACTATCATCATTTCGTAGCGCTCAATGTTGCTCGATTATCGTTCCTTTTTTATACCAAACAGAAAATCATAAGAATATTTAAGCCTTGCAGAAAAAAGTAACATAATGATAGTAAAAACAAACTTATGAATGTAAAAACGTTCGGAAAGAACAAGTGTTGGCTTACATTATTTCTACACACCAATCACTGCACTAAAGTATCACTTGTAAAATATATTAACTGAATAAAAAAACCGAACAGACTAGGACAATCTTTCGATTACTGTTCTCTTTTTTTTAATGTGGTTAAATTCCAATGTTTTCACATTAGGGTTAGGCTATCTGGCTGCGCGGAATAGCACTTTCCTTTGCTGTTATCCTTTTCTTTCGCTCAGAACCGTCACTTGTTAGAGCGAGAAACAGAGCAGGAATGCGGCCGCATCGCCGATTCCGCGGCATACGCGATGAGGATAATAAATGTTGTATAGTAAATTCGTTAAAGCACGAAATTAAGTGATACTTAAGGATAAATTACATAATTAAATAAGTGATGTTTCAGTTATTGGTCGGCCTATAGAACGTTTTCTAAAACAAAGCTATATTCAATGTATGGTAGTTGCTATTTTGGGCACGACTGACACGCGGCGCTGGCAAAATTTAAGGTTTCCCCCCCTCCCACCTTTTCACTCCAAGGACGCGTCAACACAGACGGGTTTGCGTTAAGTAGTTGTTGTAGTAATCAAAACGAAAGGAACGTCTGCGACCATTACAATAAAAGAGGTTGGTCGATTCTGTTATGTATGAAGCATGACCTTGTAATAAAATAGATAGAATTGATACACAAAAAGGTGATCATGTACCTTCATGAGTCATATGCGTACCGAGGAGGGACGACGACCAAGGAGCTTAACCCCCCCTGAAATGAAGACACTGTGCGATCATTTCATCTATTTAGGTCTAGTTGTATTTCTATCTACTGTAATATCTGTCATTGTCAGTGAGCTGTGAATGTCACATTATCCTAGTTTTTTACAGAGACCCTCCCCCCGCCTCGCCCCCAAAACTGTCCTAGGTACGCCTATGTCACGAGTATAATGGTTTTGCGTGTGTTAACTTCTATCGATTTGTAAAAGATTTACGGACGCCATGACAAGGCCAGAATCTGCCAACCTTTTTTCGGTGCCTTGGATAGACTTCTCACCTTTTTGCTTGCCCTGGGTACTTAAAATAGGCATAATGACTGAAAAAATATTTACGACCCATCGGTTAGATTATAAAAAAACATTGTACACGTATTTTTTATTTTCTCTGAGAAACAATAAGTAGTGAAGATAGAGCGCATTTAAATTTCGCATGACGTCACGGCTTGGTACGATTTTCACATAGCGTTGACATCACAAACCCCACTCTGGAACTTAGATTCTCTGTATCTGTGAATTTTTACTTTTTTGATAAAATAAAAAATACGGGTTCATTATTTTTGGATAGTCTTAACTAACGGACTAATACGCATGATGAACGAAAAAAATTTTTTTGGCCCATTGGTTAGATTATTAAAAAATATTGTAAACGTATTTTTTCTTTTCTCTGAGAAACAATATATAACGAAGATACAGTGCATTTAAATTTCGCATGACGTCAAGCTTTCGCACGATTTTTACACATCGGTGACGTCACAAGCCCCCACTCTGGAACTTTGATACTCTGTATCTTTGTAAATTTTTACTTTTTTGATAAAATAAAAAATATGGGTACATTATTTTTGGATACTCTAACTAACGGACTAATTAGAATAATACTTTTCTGGCCGAGTCATTATCCCTATTATAACCTTCTGTCCATGCGCCGCGTATCAGACTAGTCCCCGCTGTCTGCTGCTAGGGATGGGGACGGGGCCGCCGTCACTCCCCGACTCATTTGATGGCGCGCGCTTCCGGGAGGAACGAGTCCCAGTAGCGGATAGCCTGCAGGAGGAATAAAACATTAAAACTATTACGGAACTGGGGTTCGAATTTGGAAAAAAACGTTTATAATAATTATTATTTTTTCAAAACATAACCAACTTTATTACCAGTGACCAAAGAAATTATAATACAATCTGGAATAACTACGAGTAATAATCTCAAAAAACAACATTGAAAATTAAACTTCTTAATGCCGCGTACATAAAGCTTATATTTTCATAATGTTTATGTTTAAATACCTAACGTTCCCAAAAAAATTACCTAAAGTTATAGGCGTCCCTTTCCTGCAAACTGCCAGTGCAATAAAGTAGAAAGGGAGACTTTAGGTATATTTTTTGAGAACGGCTTTGCTACTTCGTAAGCATTCTAGATTGTATACAATTTCTTTGCCAGTGATAGTCACAGAAAAGCATCAATTTTATACGTAGATGACATATTTTTTCCTGTTATTTTGGTTTGATAACCAAAATTTTTCTAACCGATTTTGATGAAATTTCTATGAGACCACCTGGAAAGTATACCCTTTCAAATTAAATAATGAAATAAAAATATTTAGAACTTGAATACTTTAGTACTGTATCGTGAATGCCAAAAAACCCTATAAAAATGAAACAAACCTTTCAAACAAAAAAAAAACCAAATCGACCCAGGCGTCTTCGAGTAATCGGGGAACATACATAAATATTAAAAATATAAGGTTCCGACGAATTGAGAAAAAGGAGATAGATAATGAGTCACCTGAGCCTGATGCTGCATGTGCAGCTCCAGGTAGCGCAGCAGCGTGAGCCGCAGCTCCGCGAGCCGCGCCTCCTCCCAGCGCTCCAGTTCTTTCTTGATGACGCGAGAGATTTGGTCGAACTCTTGCTGGCCGCGTTCTACTTTAGCTTCCCACTACAAGAGAAAAAAGATAAAAGTAATATATCCTATTACTATTAACGATTTTGTAATGATCGATTAGAATTGAAATGTAACAAAACAGGCAATGTATATAATCAGCTGAATTTACAGTCCAGCTTTTAAGTTGTGAGATGTAAGATATTTTTATCCAGTGTCAGCGGCATTTTACAATTGGCTGGCTTTCTCGCTCGCACAATCAAACATTTTTAAATATTACTAGCTTTCGCCCGCGGCTTCGCTCGCGTATCCCACGGGAACATTACATTTTTTCGGGATGAAAGGTACCCTATGTCCTTCTCTGTACTCCTATGTGTATGCGAATTTTCAAGAAGATTGGTTCAGTAGATAAAGCGTGAAGAGGTAACAAAGAAACAAATATACAAATTCACTTTCGCATTTATAATATTAGTTAGGATTAGGATAGTTAGGATTAAAAAATGTGTATTATTTTTATAAAAGTGTTTCATTACATTATCAACCAATATAATTATATCGTGGATATTTAAGACATGTTTTTATATTGTGTAGACACTGACTACATCGTAAATAGGGATGATGAATGGGATGAGGGTCAAGGGTCAGAAAAATATTATTCTAATTAGTCCTTTAGTTCGATTATCCAAAAATAATGTACCCGTATTTTTCAGTTTATCAAAAAAGTAATAAGTAAAAATTCACAAAGATACAGAGTTTCTAAGTTCCAGAGTGGGGGCTTGTGACGTCACCGATGTGTAAAAATTGTACGAAAGCGTGACGTCATGAAATATTTAAATGCGCTGTATCTTCGTCATTTATTGTTTCTCAGAGAAAAGAAAAAATATGTGTACAATATTTTTTAATATCATGCCTATTAGTCGATCAAAACTTTTAAATCTTTAAAATGTCTACAAAATATCCTAAAACTATATTAAGGGTAGATTTAGTCCATGATACTGTACAAATTTCCCCAATAAAAAATATTGAAAAGCAGCTGGTACATTCTAAGTTTTTTCTTTTGCCTATAAGATAATTTACTTACCTCAATAATCTCATTGGACGCCTGTTCAATCTTCTCCGGTCGGTTGGCGAGTTCGGCCTTCGCTTTGTTTTCCCTCCGTTTCGTTAGTTGCATTTGAGCGTGTTGCCAGTTTTGAAACACCTGCGTATAAAAAAAATATAATATATACTGATGTGAACATTATATTGTTATGTACTATTCTATGAAAAAGAAGTGATTTTCGGCTTATACTTCTCTACTTCGCATCTTCGGCATCTTTGAATGTCAGATCAGTCAGTCAACTCTATTATTGAAGGTCATTTTTTAAAGTTTTAAAGCAAAAGCTACAAACTACTTGCGTTTCGGAACGACATCTGTCGAAAGTAAGGCAGTTCAGTATACATGTCGCAGTTGGATTGTATAATCCGCTGTTTGACAGCCACAAGTGGCAGAATTCAGAACTAAAATCTACAATCTAACGTTTCATTTCACGCAGCTTTAGATAAACTCTAAACGTTGACCCGCGGCATTGTGTATCTCCCGTGTGGTTCCGGGTCAGAATAGGATATCTCTATCTCTTCCTGTGGATGTCGTAAGAGGCGACTAAAGGACTTAAGCATAAACATCTCGTGCTACAATTGCATATCCAAACGTCGGGCGGAGGCCGGTTGTAAAACTTTCCGCACAAATACATTCCCAAAGAAGGTTGACGTCAGGCAGGCGGCCGGTTGTAAGATTACAGCCAAATCATTTTAACTGTTTCGCAATTTCTTCTCCACTTCGTAAGGTCTTTGGCATCCTTGGGTGACCATTAACGTGCATGTAATATTTGGAGAAGAAAAAGCGAGAAAGCGCAGCCCGGGCTCCGAAGCAGCACAGCTGAGGACGCAACCGGGAACGCGCGTAGATGAAGAAGAAGTTGACCCGCGGCATTGACAGCGGATTATACAATCCAACTGCAACACTTGCGGTAGTTAGTATTTAACTATGCACATATTATTTACCTATATAAACACAGATTATTATACTACTGCCCTGTGATGTCCAGCTGAGTAGAATAGGATCACTTCAATCAAGTAGATGTCGTAGGAGGCGGCTTAGGAAATAAAAGCTAAACAAAGCTATACATAATTGCATTGATTTGTCCGTATATATATATATTTTTTTTACATAAACATCAGTGTGACTTCTCCAACCCATTTGGCCAGCGTGGAAAGTGTAGGTCAAATCCTCTGGCTACTCTGGCCAAGTATGGTATGGCCAGAATAGCCAGACTCTGTACTCAGAGTGTTGTGTTCCTGCAATGGCGACTTAAAAGAAAAGACGGATAATGATGATATTTACCTTAACTCTTTCATGAAACACGTCTTTGATAGCGCCGATGAGACCGAGGTAGTCTTTGATGTGTTCAGTCAGGACGTAAAAGTCCGTGTTGGATTGTTCTAGTCTGAGCTGTTCTATCTGAAAAGGAGATGTGACGTTTAAAAAAGATAAATAAATAAATACGGACAAATCACACAGATTGAGCTAGGCCCAAAGTAAGTTCGACACTTGTGTCATGGGATATTAACTCAACGATACTATATTTTACAACAAATACATATATAGACAAACATCCAAGACGCAGGTCAATCTGAAAAAGATAATTTTCCATCTTGACCTGACCGGGGATCAAACCCGAGACCTCTGGTGTGACAGTCTAAGTCAAAGTTTTAGAGGTTTTGGCGTTTTTAAGGGGTTTAGTTGGGGTTTGCTTTAATTTATTTTTCACACCAAACTATACCATCGTTTGGTTACTACGGTTTGGTGTTATAAATGATCCTAATAACGCTGCCCGTGCTCGAGCCGCGTCGTAGGCTCGAACCTTTAGATTATAGTGTTATCTCTTACCTTCTCATGCAAATCACCAGTGTATGAAAGAGCGCGTGATAGATGGGCTTGTGGATCAGCGCCTGATAAAGCTGCCAATGCTAGGACCGCGTCATGTTTTCCAGATACTGTTGAGACTATCGCTATCTCTTACCTTCTCATGCAGATCCGCAGTGTGTGACAGGGCGCGCGATAGCGGGGCATGTGGGTCGGCATCTGATAAAGCTGCCAATGCTAGTACCGCGTCATGTTTTCCATATACTTTTGAGACTATCGCTATCTCTTACCTTCTCATGCAGATCCGCAGTGTGTGACAGGGCGCGCGATAGCGGGGCATGTGGGTCGGCATCTGATAAAGCTGCCAATGCTAGTACCGCGTCATGTTTTCCATATACTTTTGAGACTATCGCTATCTCTTACCTTCTCATGCAGATCCGCAGTGTGTGACAGGGCGCGCGATAGCGGGGCATGTGGGTCGGCGCCTGATAACGCTGCCAATGCTCGCGCCGCGTCGTGTGTCCGCGCCGCTAGTTCTCTTCGCTCGTGAGCCAGCGCTTCGCAAGCGCCGTACAGTCTTCTGAGACACGCTTCTAGCGCTTCTACACGGCCGGAACGTTCCTCAAACCACTGAGGATAATGTTCTTCCTTAATAAACTTACAATAATCAAACTAGTTATTATTTCGGTAATAAATCCATAAAATGAATGGGCTAACCTTCCAAATAGGCTAAGCAATCTGTCACTATTTCTGATCCCCGTTTCCCATCTTAGGTCCACCAACTATCTTGTTAAATGTGGCCTCTAGATTTTGCGAACCTTGTCTGTCTATCAAAACTAATAAGAACTTGCTGATATTATTCATAAAGGGTTTAAAGTAAGTTTTAAAATCAGATAGGATCTTGATTCCTGAACCTGTTTATTGTTACTTACTGGATCGGACTCGTCCATTTTGTAAGTGATTTTGTTGACGGTCTCGCCGACTTTGTTGAATAGACGGAGAACGCCTGCGCCGCTAAGCGCTGATGTACTCGTAGCTTTTGGTAGTTCCGTATCTAAAGAAGAAAGAAAAAATAAATATTACAGACTCACGGGCAGAATCAAAGGACAAAATTTCACAATATAAGTGATTCCGCCTAAACACTGAAGTACCTACTGCTGAATTTGAAATTTGAAGCTAGACTAATGAGTCTCGCTTATGACAATCTCAATACCCATTGGTATCAATACCAATGGGTATTAAGATTGTCATAAGGTTTAAAATCGAATCTCACCGGACTCCCAGAACTCCCTAAGTCAGGGTCGATGCGAAGTACGGGATGTTGAGCTACTTGGTTTAGGAACCGCGAGGCCTACTCATTTTCGCTTCACAGATCAAGTGACTTGCTGCCGAAGTGCCGAACTAATTAATTATGAACCACAATGCGATGTCATACAGTTCAAATTCTAATCTCACCGGACTCCAAAAACTCCCTAAAGTCAGGGTCGATGCAAAGTACTGGATGTTGCGCCACTCGGTTCAGAAACCGCTCGAGGCCTGCCCGTCTTCTCTCCACAAACTGAGATTGGACGCTAGCTGCTGAATTACTGCCGTTGGCGCTTTCTGTCGACGGCGTCGACGTCATCTTGAGCTTTGTCGTGCCTGTGTAGAAAAACATTACTAACTTTTATATTCTTTATTCGAGAGGAGCTCGGTGGCCACGTGGGAGTACGCATTGATAGCGCTTTCACAAGTTAAGCAACACTGGGCGTGGTCCGTACTTGGATGGGTGTCCACAAGTGGCACAAAAATCTCTCGAGCTCCTCCGTGCTTCAGAAGCCACGTAAAGCCGTTGGTAACGGCTGTCATCATTGTATGGCAGTCGTCAAGCTACGTCAGATGCCTTTAGGCAGCTTGAAAAATCAGAAACAAAACATTCTTTATTCATTTATGAATCCTGATTGTTCAGTTAATAACTTTATAAGAAAGAAAGAAGGTTCTTTCTCATAGAGTGTTTTAAAAGCTAACACTAGTGTCAGATTTTTCCACCTCAAGGTATCTAACGAGCTAAATGACTGTCATCTTAGTGTATGTATGCGAGTATCAGCGGCGGCCAAAATCATTGCGAGCCCCCGGGCTTCAGTTTTTGTTGCGAGGCCTTATACCGCCCGTTATTTCTTATAACAGTTATTTGCTAGAGCGAGAAAGAGCGACGGAACGCTGCAACACGGTCGGTGCTGAAGCATTCCGTCGCTCTCTCTCGCTCTAGCAAATGACGCTTCTGAGCGACAGAAAAGGATAGCAGCATAGGAAAGTGCTGTTCCGTACTGATAGATGAGATCCAACCCTTATAAGTCCTTTATTTCTAAAAGTTACATATGCCACATTTTATTTTAAAAATTGTAAAACTAATAATTAATTTACGTCAATAGTAGTATAAGTGTCCCTGAAAGTGTTAAATTATAATAGCAACAGAGGTCAGCATTTGTCGTTCCTACCTCATATAATAAATCGCTGCAAAATCGGTTCGTCACGAAAGGCACCGGTCACGAAGGAGCAAATGAATAAATTCTAAAATGTTTTAAGTCCCCACAAAAATATTTCTAAATCTGAAATTATGCAGTTAAGTGGAGAAATTTTTGCTAGTAAATTACACGTCGTTAGAATGAATATTTCACATTCAAATTGGCTTATTTTTAAGTCCATAAAAACAATTCTAATCTGAAAATGTAACTTTATGTAACAACACTAAAATTCTTACGTATAAATGATTCTGATATCCTTTGAAGATGAACTTCAAAAGCTCTACCAACGGACGGATGGAGAACGGATAGACAACTATACTCTTCTCCGGCGCGGCGGTATGACCCGCCCCGACCGCAGATGCTTCTCATGGAGTCCAAGGAATCGCTAAACTGTCTCCACACAAGAAGTTCATGTTTGCTGAATATCAAAAACATACTCACCAACAAAACTCTTCTCCGGCCCCGGTGTTATGACCTGCCCCGACTGCAGATAATTTTCAGTAAGCTTCTCATGGAGTCCAAGGAATCACTAAACTGTCTCCACACGAGAAGTTCGTGTTTGCTGAATATTAAAAACACACTCACCAACTATACTATTCTCCGGCGCCGGTGTTATGACCTGACTGCAGGTAATTTTCAGTGAGCTTCTCATGGAGTCCAAGGAATCGTTAAACTGTTTCCACACGAGAAGTTCGTGTTTGCTGAATATCAAAAACACACTCACCAACTATACTCTTCTCCGGCGCCGGTGTTATGACCTGCCCCGACTGCAGATAATTTTCAGTGAGCTTCTCATGGAGTCCAAGGAATCGCTAAACTGTCTCCACACGAGAAGTTCGTGATTGCTAAATATCAAAAATACACTCACGAACTATACTCTTCTCCGGCGCCGGTGTTATGACCTGCCCCGACTGCAGATAATTTTCAGTGAGCTTCTTATGGAGTCCAAGGAATCGCTAAACTGTCTCCACACGAGAAGTTCGTGATTGCTAAATATCAAAAATACACTCACGAACTATACTCTTCTCCGGCGCCGGTGTTATGACCTGCCCCGACTGCAGATAATTTTCAGTGAGCTTCTCATAGAGACCAAGGAATCGCTAAACTGTCTCCACACGAGAAGTTCGTGATTGCTAAATATCAAAAATACACTCACGAACTATACTCTTCTCCTGGCCGGTGTTATGACCTGCCTCGACTGCAGATAATTTTCAGTGAGCTTCTCATGGAGTCCAAGGAATCGCTAAGCTGTCTCCACATGAGAAGTTCGTGTTTGCTGAATATCAAAAACACACTTACCAACTATACTCTTCTCCGGCGCCGGCGGTATGACCCGCCCCGACCGCAGATACTTTTCAGTGAGTTTCTCATGGAGTCCAAGGAAGTCACTGAACCGTCTCCACACGAGAAGTTCATGTTTGCTGAATATTGGCATATTAGTTTTGGTGATCACGCGGTACGCGACGTAGGAGCTCATGCCTTCTCCGATTTTTTGTGGATCTGTGATAGTTATTATTATGTTGTTGGCGCGCTCCGTCGCTATCTGTGGGAAAAGTAAGGAAATATTTAAAATAATCATAACGCTTATTTTCATAATTTACCTCCTTTTATAATATTTTACCTCCTCCATGACAGGACTGCTCAGGGTAGTTATTATCGATGGAGGGTCTCCTATGGTGGCTTTTTCCAGGCCTTCTGCAGCTCCATTGACCTCAGAATCCAGGCTGACTTCCTGTAATAGATGAGTATCTCATACAATAACAGTATAAGCATTCTTTATATGAATTGAATACTTCTTATTCCGATAAACGGTAAATCTCAAGAGATTATGATGGCATCGTAAATAGAACCAACATTGTAATGTTATAATGCTATTGTTTGTAAAGAAATAAACAAAAAATACAGATACCGCAAGGTTTCAATTTACAATTTAAATTATTTAAACAGCAGCCGAAAAATCCTCATTATTGTTTTCCATATTGAGGATATCAAAAAATGTTAAGGCGACGTGAGTTCACAATTTGCAGTACTGTGCGTGTTTTTGAAAAATCACTGTTATTAAACTACTACAGTTTATTCCTCAAAAAATTTACATAAAAATCTTAAGGATTTTCTACAGACACCCACAATAGCCAAAATACAATTGAGCATTTTTGGCTCGATAGAAAAAAATCACAAACATACCTCTAAATTTGCCTTTATAATACGTATTACTATTTTATACAATCACCTTTTTATATGAAAATTATACCAAAAAATGTATTATCTAAATATCTATCCGTTTTGGCTACCGAAAAAATTATAAATATAATACAAAAAAAAAAACTTAAATATTCGTCGAGAGTGAAGGAAGGGTCGGAGCCGTGCTCGACGATATTTCGCAGTGTTTTATTTATAATTTTTTTTGTATTATATTTAAATTTTTTTGTAGCTAAAACAGATAGATATTTAGATAATACATTTTTTGATATAATTTTCATATAAAAAGGTGATTGTATAAAATAGTAAAACGTATTATAAAGGCAAATTTAGAGGTATGTTTGTGATTTTTTTTATCAAGCCAAAAAAGCTCAATCGGCTATTGTGGGTGTCTGTAGAAAATCCTTAAGATTTTTATGTAAATTTTTTGAGGAATAAACTGTAGTAGTTTAATAACAGTGATTTTTCAAAAACACGCAGTTTTGCAAATTGTGAACCCACGTCACCTTAATTCATAAAAGTATAATATCTGGATTGAGGAAAACCGACATTTATTGTATGTTTATGTGATACTTACAGAAAAATTAGATTTAACTAAGATGTTTTTTTTTGCTATAAATTACACATTTATTTTTTTACCATACATTGTTTGTATGTGTATCTGTTTTTGCATTAAGTCAAAATTATTTATTTTATATTATTTCGATGTTTGTATCACTTCATAATACGCTAGTTTACAACAAGTCAAATCAGATACTATTTTCTTAATGTCAAAAACAAACATTTTCTATGGGATTTGTATGAAATATTAGACTATGACGTCATAGTTCCTTGGAGTCAAAAAGCACTCTTAATATCCGTTCTTCTGCATTAATAAATCTAAAATCACGTTCAAAGTGGATGTGATCAATGACAAGTGGCATTATTTTGTGACATTTTATTCTATTAACAGTACCAAATAATTTATTTTTGACCCAGTAAAATACCCAATTATCAAATTTTTCTTTTGATTTAATAAAAGTTGTTGACATCAGATGATTTCCTTTTTACTTACAGCTAAGTTTAGTGCCACTTCCTGAGCTCAAGTGCAGAGACAGCAACAAACTGCACTGCAGCATTTCTCCGAATATGTCAACAAATACCATACTAGCCTAAATATCTGAGTAAATTAATTTATTTACGTTGACTCTCCTCAAATTATGATTTCCCTATGAACTCAGTCAATTTTATAGCAGATGCGCTGGAAAACTTAGTATTATATTAGGTATACAAGGAAGGTTGAACTTAAATAGGAACGTTGGCTATTGGAATTTTATTATTTTTAGCTACTTCGTGTTTCATCCAAGGATAGGAAAGCCGTTGGTCCCAGTTGTTAACAAATGATATCAGTGAGATCCAAAGTTTTCAGAATTTCCCCTTTTTCTCTTAGAATGTCTAGAAACATGAAAAAAAATTATTTGATTTGCAAGGGTTAGTCCTTGTAAATCAAATCATTTCAAGAATAGCATTTTTTACCTTTTTCGAATTTTATTTCTTATTATTATTTAACTTATTTAATTTCCAAATGATCTTCTGTTAGAGGAAATATGTTTAACTTTATGTAGGTATGTATATACATATGCATATGCCTACAATTGTTATTATTAATCACCCTAGTAATGATACAATGAATATTTGTGGAAAGAAAGCAATAAAACATGACTCACACCTGTTTAACTGATAATGAGATATGAAATAGATAGTAAACAAAAACTTGTTATAAAAAAATACCCTTGCAATGTAATTAAAAAAGAAGTACCTAGGTACCTAAGCATTTCTGTTCTATGCTTCATTGGATTGAGATAATGAGGGAATAGTAAGGTTTTAAGCCGTGGCAAGGTCAACTGTATTTAACTTAAAGTATGATAATTACCGTACAGCACGTAAAATAAAATAAATTGAATTAACTGATTAATTAACAACTGTACTCGACAATTTACATAGATACTTCTATAATTACTTAGATATTGAATCTAATAACAGCACACGAAGGGGCGTCACCGCACCCGGCACGCCGGGGGCGTATTCCAAGCAAGCGAAACAGGATTCCAATAAGATACCTGGACCGCGGATGCGAAAAGATCTTCATCCTCTCTATTTTCATTGTTAATATCGACAGTACTGAAGGGCGGCGTGTCTGGCCCGTCCGACATGATTGAATAAACTCAAACACCCACTATAAACAAAGCTGCTTCTAATTATATTAAGTTTTTATGCTATTGTAAGTAAAAACAGCGAGATGATTTCGATGATACCACGCACAAAATACCACGATCGTATCGTTCTTTTGACAGCAACAATCATGAAGCGACAGATTTTTTGTGACGTATTCGTAAGTGCGTTTACGAAGTTTGTTGGTCAAATTCCATTTTTTTTTTTTACTAGCCTGTAGGTATTGTGTCCCATAACTGGGCAAAGGCCAAATTACATTTATTACATACATAATGCGAAAGTGTTATTTTAATGATGGCAATATTGACAATATTGTACACAGAGCAATAATGTATAGAGGAAACTTAAAAAAAATGAACGGAAAACACTATAGCCTTTTCTTTTTTACAAATAAGAAATGTTATAAGAGTGACAGAGTTCGATATACTGCAACACTTACTACTTAAAACCCTCATGTCGCCATTTGTGCTATACAAATTTGTTTATATTAATGTATACTATTAGTGATGGGCAGAGCAGGGATGATGGGATTTGCAATTTATCGATAATGACAATTAATGGCAGACAATACTCTTCACTCACTCGCGAAGTTGGTGTTTGTTATGGGATACCCAAAGGAAATGGGTCCTAGTTGTTAAAAAAACATCTCGAATTTCTCATACTTGTATTTATTGCCAAAAATGTTTTTTACAAACACCAACTTCGCGAGTGAGAGAAGAGTATTTATTAAAACTATTACACGCTACTATTTTCCAATACTTACTAAATGCACTTTAAATCAAAATTAAAGTTTCGTAAGTAGTTATGATCTGAAAAAAATAGTCAGAATCTTAATTAAATACGGCGATGAAGATTAATATGTTACCACAGCACTGTTATCTTACATCCGACGTTTTTATCTGTCACATATAAGACTAAAAAAATATATAAAAACAGAATATAACAAAAAGACGTTCATAAAAGTATAAAAACACATAGAAGTAATTATGTAAATATGTATATCACTGTAAACTTTGAATTGCGATTAAATTTGAACGGTCACGCAGAGTAGTCGGGTTTCTTATGAATCATCGGGTAAGTCGGTTGTCATTGTACATATCGTCAGCATGAACTCCAATCGACTCACAAAGCAGCTGTCACGTGACTTCGTTCACAATTTAATCTAATCCAAATAACAAAGGAATGTTTAAATGGTTAAGTAATAATGCCTGCCTATGAAAAAGATCTAAATGTGCGACATATGCATATGAATGTAACAGTTTTTGATCTGATCCTTCACGATAGCAAGTGGGTTCAAAATGCAGTGAACACAATCTTAAATATTTAGAAGGAGTCCATTCTCCACGTCTGATATTCCTGACCCATTTTTCTTTCAAAATTTTATCCTTTGGGAATCTGCAATAAAAACAAAATACAATATACCTAATGTGGTACACCTAAAATAGAATACTTATGTATTATAAAATAGTTATATCGTTCATTAAATTAGTCACAGAATGGGGAAATAAGTACCTATAAACTTATCGATAGCAACCTATTTAGGTGCAGCACTACGATTAAATTTCAAGGTATTTCAGTTGTCAAAAATGGTACAGTCAATGAATACAAACATAAAAATGAGTTCATTTTACTAATAATGAATTCGAAACTTTGTTACGCCAATTACCAACGAACACAACTACAAGTCAACATGCTGTTTTACTCGAATTAAGCCTTAATATCATTTTCTTCCTCGAATGTATTTAATACGACTTACCGATGGAAGGATATTTTTTGTCCTGTTCCGCTCAAAATACTTGTTGGCTGAAACAACCGAGAGCAGAACACAGGATAGGCATCTTAGCACTTGTTTCCACACAAACAGTAACGATAAAACAACTTGATTTATAAATTTTTGTTAAAAACACAATTGACTCGCATACGTCCAGCTGGCAACGTGAGTACTTCAACCGGTCGGCTGACGGTGCGCGGCATTTCAAGATGGCGATGCACTCTAGCGCTATCTCGCTTCGTTCATATGAGCCGGACAAATTAGTGCGAGTAGAGCAGATATAGTTATTCTGCTGCTATTTTTTATGAAGCGTCTAGAGATACTACGTTTATGATATTGTATGTCAGCTCGCTGTCAGATTACTGACTGGCTGGACTGGACTGTCATCTGTCAAATATGTCAAAAAGCTCCACGAAATAGCATTGTTTTGATTTTTGCTGAAGCTGGTTTTATTTACAAAATAATAATAGAGAACTTGATTTTCAGGTAATTTCTTGGAAAAATCATCCTTATTAATCGTCTTTGTTATATATAGCTCTGGTTTAATGATTTGTTATTGTTGTACCTAGTTCCTGTCGTGCTGAGCCGAAATGAGTGGATCTGATAAGAAATCTAAGATCCCGGAGGCCCCGACACCGGCCGTCCTTCCGGGGAATCTACTATCGAGTGTCGCTCCACCGACGCAGCTTCCAAACTTTGTCACTACTAGTGAAACGGTGAGATATATAGTTCTGGTTTAAAATGTTTGTTTATGGTGTTTATGCTCCGAATACCACTAGTGAAATTATTATACCTCTCTAAGTACAACTTTTTGGAGGGCCAGAATGGAGAAGATTGGAGGAGGCCTTTGCCACCTGGCAAACGAACACACAAAAATGGAACAAAAGAACGTTATATGAATAACAAAGAATAATGGTGTCTGAATTGAAAGCTAATAATAAAAATAAAAAAATTGTTTGTCAAAAATTGGTTGTCTGTAAAGTCGGTTTAAGGAAGGTAGTTTGACGAGACAACGTCAAACATTCGAACTGAGCCGATCGACCGAGCCGATCATGCCTTTCCCTCGTTTGTGCCGCGCTCTCGCTTGCGGAACGCGACAATGAGCGTAACGGGACAATGACGTCATCTTTTTCGTGCATGCAGCCTGTAGTATCGAGTTATTAGACATGTATATGTCACGTCAAAAGTACAACTTTATTATTCAAATTTTTGAAAAGTAGTAAAGCTTTAAAATATAAGTATTTTTGGATTTGGTGGAGATAGGGTCATGAACTATGACCTACTGCTCAGACTGGTATGGGGTGGAAACTGAAGAGACTGGGTTTGTGATCTCTCTACATTGCTAAATTGTGGGCTGGTCATACCAAGATGGAAAAATCGGAACTTTATTTGGCAAAGGATTGCCATTTATGCTAATGCTGCCAGTATTTTTTTAGCCCAATGCAAACATTTTTACAGTTATTAGGATTAGGAGTTGGATAATAAATAATTGAGATATAAGAGGATAATATCCACCATATTTATAAATAATCTTCCATCTTTAAGTTAGTTCATGTTAGTGCTACTGATTTTACTAATTTTTCTATCAACTTTATTAAAAATGGTATTCAAAAAATCTGTAAATTACTATTCTTCTTCCTCTTATTTAAGAGCTTAGTGGCTCTTGTCGGTGGAGTATGCGCCAAACTTCTCGGTTCTCTGCCTTACTTTTTAGTGCTTGATACGACATGACCCCTGCTTTTTCTTTCAGTTGGTTAGTTTATGACTGATTTATTTTTTATGAATATGGCTTGTATCTTAACAAGGTTGTAATGTTCAATATAATTTATTTGTATAGTTATCCTGAAAAAGGAAATAATAATTTTCACTTATTTTATATTATTAGTAGTAACTATCAATACAGCTTCAGTTGACAACATAATTAAATTGCTGTTTTGATAGCCATGACTAAAACATGTAAGATTGTAAACATGTAAGTTTGATTTGTCACACTACACTACTCTATTTCTATGCATTAAACAAGTTTTACCTTTTAGACGTAATAAATTCTATTTATGTTAATAATATGTAACGTTCTACGGCTAAAGGGACCTTATGGCGGCAGGCAATTATGACATTGTGTTTATTTAAGCTAAGTTAATATAATTTATAAATAAAAGTTAACCAGCCTCCACAATCTTGTGTAAAGGTAAAGGTATCTACCTTTACCTGTAGAACGTCACATATAAAGTGTGATAATAGATCTAGTATGATTTGGTAGTTAATGCTGTATTGATGGTATTAACCCTCAAACATCCTGTTGACAGGCTTCATCTATAAGTGAAAGGTGCTTAAGATCAGTGACATGCACAAGTATTTTTTTATATGGTAGGTAAGGCACTAATCTTACCTAAATTATGAGAATGGCTCTATATAGAACAAAATATATTTCTTGCTAGTACCTAACATCCAATATAATATTAGGTTGGCACAGGGTACACTAATTTTATGTGTCCATATCAAATGCACGCTACTGCTATAGATACTGCTGTTGACTGGAAATTTGAAATTATCGAGGTGTTTTCAATCACCAACATTCTGAACATGGCCTTACTAATGTAGGCTCTGTCTGAATGTGATCCTTTTTTTTACGATTTTATTGTATTATATTTTTCCAAATAGTGACAGGTCCCCACTCTTGATTCTAGGTTTCAAATGTGGTTCCACCTGCACCGCTGCCCATCCAGCCTGTGATAGTCCAGCAAAGAGACGAGCCAAAACCGGAAATCGAAGAGTCATTTAGGTATTTCTAAATGCATATTTTCCTTTTTTGTTCTGAATTCTTTCTTTACCCTTTTTTGTTACGGGTTTCTCCTTTTTCTCTTATCTGCCTCAGTGTTGAAAAGTGTAACAATGTGTTTTTTTTTGTTACTTAATTACCTAATTATGAATTTGATAGCATTAAATAAGATATGTTCAAAGTTATAAATTTACATTCAGATTGATCTTTTATTTATATAGTAAAATATGAAAAAAGTCTCTAAGTAGATACCTACTTAACAATTTGCTTTTTCCCTATGGTAATTTCAATGTTTAGGGTCAACTTACACTGGCGCAGAGTCGAAGCGACGCGTCGCATTTCGTAAAGTTAAAGTATATTCATCTCTATTATCCCATTATTAAGGTACAAATTTCGAGTTTCGAGTCGAACGGTTTAATTTGTTCCTTAATAATGGGGAATAGAGATGAATATACTTAGGTGAAAAACATGACGCGACGCGTAGATTCGACTCTGCGCCAGTGTGAGTTGACCCTTAAAGTAAGAATAATGGTCTTAAATCTTGAATTTAAATAACAGTCCCGCAATACCGCTGAGCAAGGGCGAGCCCCTCGTGTCAATACGGTCACAAGAAGATTCCCAGACCACACAGTCTCCTGAATCCCTGCCAGCCTCTACCCCGGATATGGATCAGATTGGTATGTATATTTTCGTTATTTGTTTTTATGAAAAGTAAGTTAAAATGGTGTATATATATTTATTATAAGATATCGTTGAGTTAGTATTCCATAATACAAGTTTAATCTTAGTTTGGGCACAGAATTAATAAGAGTATTACAAACAGAATGGAATCTCCTAAGGTCCCCGTACCTCTCCCCAGTTCTCGCCTTGTCGAGCAGCCGAGAGCGGGCGAACACACACACATCGATATGTGCACGAATGTATAGTTTCGTTTGTAGTATTAGTAAATGATACTCCGCTTCTATGAAGTGCCATACCTGTGGTTTGGCTATTTATTAAAACATCTTCATACCTTCATCTTCACCTTTTTCTTTCAGGAGACATAATGCCTGGTAGCGGCTTGTTCACGTGGGTAAAAGGCGCGGTGTTCACTGGTGGTCTACTACACAGAGTAGCTGAGAAGGCCAAGAGTTCAGTGGACTCCATGATCACGACCCTCGATCCACAAATGAAGGAGTACTTGAGTAAGTACATGCTTCTCCTCTTCTTCATCTTATTCCCGGTTGCATCCTTAGTTGTGCTGTTTCGGCGCCCGGGGTGCGCTTCCCGCTTTTTAGGGTTCCATAGTCCACAAGGAACCCTTATAGTTTCGTCATGTCCGTCTGTCCGTCTTTCCGTCCGGGCTCGTACTCCGCCGCTACTGCACCGATTGTCACGAAAATTAGTGGAGAGATAGATATTAAAGTTGCAAAGTTGGTTTTTAAAATTATGAAGAAATGTTTTGTTTTCAGCCCGTCCCATACAACGAAAAGTGAATTTAAAAAATTAAATTGGTCTAACCCCAACGTGTGGGGTATCGTTGAAAAGGTCTTTTAAAAGGCAACAAAAACTGCTTTGAAACTATGTAGATTAAACCCCCCAGTCTTGAGATAATCTAATACAAAGTTAAAATTTGAGGTATCCCCCACCGTAACTTTTGAAATATTACTAAAATAATTCTGAAAAAAATGTGGTATATACCTCAAAGTATGTACTTTCAATTAAAACTAGCGGTCTCGGTATCATAGATAGTTATTTTTTAATACGTCTTAAATCGTAAGATGTTACTTGCTGCTACGGAACCCTTCATGGGCGAGTCCGACTCGCACTTGGCCGGTTTTATTCTTCTCTAAATATATGGTCAAAAGAAAAAAATAATGATAGGTATATGTATGATATTTTTATTTGTTAAGGTTACTATGAGGATAAATATATATAGGGGCGACTTAAGTACATCAAGACTAACAACTTTTGTTCTATGAATTTTGTTTAAACGTAATACTTAGCAAGATTTTACATTTTTTAGTTCAAATTTGCATATCCATCAAACATTAAGTCTTAAGTTTCATAGGCGCCGCCGCGTGCGCTGTCACGTGAGCGTAGTACTGCCGCGTGCCGTGCAAGTAGAATAATTGCAAATTTGAATTTGTTTATTTTTGTATAAAAAAAATATCAAATTAAAAAGTCATAGAACAAAAATTGTTACTCTTGATGTACCTAAGTCGCCTAAAGAAGGTTATGCGTTAGATACCAGTAACCCTATATACGGCAACAAGTTATTTCTCGTCCATAATTTCCAAATGCGAATTATCATTTGGTATACGCCTAGCAACAAAGCGGCCATTTTGGAAATAGTCTTCGATCTCCTGCAACGTCCTGTTCTTGATTTCAGGCAACGTGAAGTACAGTACTGTCAGAGCCAGCGCCATTATTGTTCCGAACAGAGCGAAGGTTCCATACACTTTTAGATAAACCAAGCAGAATGGTGTTAAGTACATTAAACTTGTTAGGATTAGAAAGTTAATGAAAGCGGCTGCTATTGTACCGCAACTTTTGTGGTGCAGCGGAAACAGTTCTCCCTTCAAAGCCATCATTACTGGAGTTGCTCCCAGATTTATTATCACGAAATATGTAATTAATAAACAAATAGGTACTAGTTGATAATCTCGTTGTAGTATTTCATTTGTTATCAAGTACATGCATATACAGGCCAGCAGAAGTGCAAACAACGCTGAGATTCCAGAGGCAAATAAGAGAGTGCGTCGTTTCAATGGTTTAATGAATAACACTGAGGCGAAAGTACTGGTTGTTGTCAGGAGATCGAGAACTAACGTGTAGTTGCGCTGGTCTGATTTAGTGCCAGTGATGTCGCCCATTATTCTCACAGCGTAGGCGGAAAAAAAATGTAACCCGGCAGTTTCTAACACAAGAAGAGCTAAAGAGAGTATTAGTAAACATCTTAAAAAGTCCTTTTCGCTAAATTTCTTCAAAAATCCTGTTAACTTTTTGCTGAAAGTAATTTTTCGGTCAATAACTGACAGCCTTTCCTTTTGAGTGGCGATTAGATCTTCGACTTCCAAGACTGCACTTTCGCTTTTCCCTCGCAGCCAAAAGAAATTTTCTCGACATTTCTCAAACTTCATGCCTGATGCGAGCCAAGATGGGCTCTCCGGAAATGTGCAAATCATGAGGAAAGATAGTATATTTGGCACTAAAGCCAACAGAGCTATGGTCCTCCAGTCGGCATAGTTGTGCAATATATGGGCGATGGTGCTGCCCAAGATGAAAGAAGCCATTTTGAGATTGAGAAACATTCCTCTGTGCTTTGGACTTGTGTATTCAGCTATAACTATTGCTCCAAAATAAGCAACGTAGCCTGTTCCGATGCCGTTGAGAGTTCTTCCAACAAGGAGAAGCTCGTAGCTCATAGCGAAGTAAATAAGTATCCAGCCCGATACCGGTGGGATGGTTGCGAGGAGGAGTGTCTTCCGGCGTCCAAGCAGGTCCATTAGGAATGCGGACGCCAGCTGCCCTGATAAATAGGCTGGTCCCAGAGCTGACGCTGAAATATAAATAAACCGGTCAAGTGTGAGTCGGACTAGTACATGAAGGGTTGTGTACCTCCGTACAATGTTTCAAAATGCTGAAAACACACGTATCTTGTATGACGCCCCCTTTAATTTTTAACTTTACTAACTTTTATAGAGGCCACAGTTATACATAATCGGTGAAAATTTCAAGTGTCTGGATATTACGTAAGGTCTAAAAGATAGAGCCCTGTGATAGATAGACGGACGGACGGACAGACAGCCGAGTCTCATTATTAGGGTCTCATTGGCATGGGCTTGGTCCCCTATGGGTGCCCACTCTCCCTCTACAGAAGCATTTCTTAGGGTTCCGTATCCTAAAAATGCTTCTGTAGAGGGAAGAATAATTCGACAAAAAATCTTTACCGAGGTTTGCTTGTTTGTTTTATATTCTTTTGAAAACTCTGACACTAGTGTTAGCTATTGCTAACACAGAAATTCCAAGCTGCCTAAAGGCATCTGACATAAATCGTAATACACTAGATTGTAAAAAGTAATAGAAGTAGATGACGCTGTAAGGTACGTACCCACGAAAATGTATTGTTACGAAACTGGGGTTCGGTATTTGGAGAAAAACGCCAAACTTCGTATGAGGGATTTATTCACTACGGAACCCTAAGTTGACACGTGAAGATGGTCCAAACGTCCAAGGTCCAAGTCGCGTAGCAGCTGAGGTCCAGGTATCTCGCCAAGGTAGTCGCAGGTACTTCCACTTGTCGCACTAAGGTAGGTTTCCTTCGCTTCGAAGTAATCGCTTTGATAGCTCGTATTGAACTGCCGTGGCGCACCCAACGTTCCCTATTTATATGCGCCATCGAATAGGTCCACATTAATCTCGAATATTCTACATAGTCGACGAATGTGTTTCGAAGTATCCAGGCGCCGGGTTTATGTGTGAGTGTAACATGGTTAAGCAACTCTAGACTTTATGACACAAGACATATGGGCCAATTTGGCTTGCACCATTCTATCGTAGTATTCGTTCGCGAATATTGTTCGGGAAGATTCTATCTCGTTCGCGACACTGCCCCCTTCTTAGAGGCGCTCGTCCCGAGCGTCACAATTGCTGCCATGATAACGTCCCAGGCGGCCTATGTGTATCACTCTGATATCTATCGTCACTCACTCGCTTGACTATCCTGTTTGGAGCTTCCCATCTCGCCCGATTCTGACGTCTAACTAATGCTTTATTGATGTCGGCTCTTACGTCGTTCGAGGTTGAACTGATGATGTCCTTACCAGTTCGCCAGCTGTAAGAATTCTTAGCGTGGCACCTGCCCGTCCTCTCGTCGAACTTTCGTTTTCCTTGTTTCGCCTCGTGCAATCCATTCCAACGTTCACGCAAGAGTTTCGATCTTCGCCAATTAGCCTCATTAGAATTCTTGTCAAAACTCTCTCCACGAAATGAGGTATCATGTCCCAATGTCACTTCGTCGAGCAATTCTTTTAACTTCGTTATTTTATCCATAAGATCGTCTTTCTTTGTACAACTAAGCTGCAGATGGCCCCTTTCCCAACATCTGTAACACAAGGGCCCTGTTGAAATCTTCTTCGACGGAGTTTTCAGAACCTTTGTTTCCATTATTGATTCTTGCTGGCTATGCACTTGTATGTCCTGTCGCAGTGCTTCAATTTCCAAAGCATGTGCCAACGCGTCTCTGAGCGACGTATGATGTCTCATGCTTACAGGAACCCTTACTTCCTTATCTCGGATTCCATCCACAAAGAATGCTAAGATTTTACTATCTACCATTCTGGAATCCACCGAAGCATAGGCTTTGCGCACTAGTTTCTCAATTTCTAGTGCCCACTCCTGTAATCCTTCTTCAGGGCGTTGAACTCTGTCACGCAGCTGTTCCCGAAACACGTATTCCAAGTGCCGTTCCCCGTACCTAGTTTCAAGTGCCTCTATCAATTCTTCAAAGGTGCTGCCTGAGCCTGGCAGTACCTCCAGTACCGACAGAGCTGAACCCTTCAAGGCAACGGTGAGAGCGGCCAGCCTTTGTTCATTCGTCCACCCATTAGCAGCAGCCACAATTTGGAATTGCTTTTTGTACACAACCCACGATGTTGTACCATCATAAGGTGGCACTTTGACTTTTAATCCCTGAACTTGACCTCCGGATGTACTTGGAATGGTTTTCGCTTCCATACTCTCAAGCTGCAGAACTTTTCTTTCCAAACTTGCCATTCGTTTTTCAACCCTATTCTCCAGGTCGGTTACCCGAATCTCCAAATCGGTCATTCGATTCTTTAATAAATCAACGTCCTCACGGATATGGTCCATTGCCTTGTTGAGCTTGCTGACAGTGCTCAAAACTATTTGCTGGTCCTCACTCAAGCGTGCAAATCGTAAATTTTGTGCCTCTTCTATACGTTGAAATCGTGCATCTTGTTTTTCTTCTATGCGTTGAAGTCGAGTATTTTGTGCCTCTTCTATACTTTGAAGTCGTTTTGTACTTGCATTTTGTGCCTCGTCTATACTTTGAAGTCGTTTTGTAGTTGCATTTTGATTTTCACTTATGCCTTGTAACATCTGCATTAAGGTGTTTAAATCCACTGATGCCTCTAATGTACGTGGTACTGTTTGGTGGGCGTGGCCAGTAGGCGTGGTCTGGCCAAAGTGGGCGGGGCCAGTGGGCGGAGCTTGAGGTCTGGTGGGCGTGGCTTGAGGTCCGATGGGCGTGGCTTGACGTCCAGTGGGCGTGGCTTGAGGCCCGGTAGGCGTGGCTTGAGGTCCAGTGGGCGGGGCCTGATGATCGGTGGGCGTGGCTTGACATCCGGTGGGCGTGGCTTGTGGCCCGGTGGGCGGGGCCTGATGATCGGTAGGCGTGGCCTCAGGGTCAGTGGGCGTGGCTTGAGGTTCAGTAGGCGTGGCCTGAGCCACGCCCCCTTGAGCCTCCATGGCACGCTGGGCCCTGGTCCTGACACCTTCCCTGGTGGTATCCTCTTCTTCCCTCGGGAAAACTGGCATCTCCAAATCCACTTCCGACACCAAATGTTACGAAACTGGGGTTCGGTATTTGGAGAAAAACGCCAAACTTCGTATGAGGGATTTATTCACTACGGAACCCTAAGTTGACACGTGAAGATGGTCCAAACGTCCAAGGTCCAAGTCGCGTAGCAGCTGAGGTCCAGGTATCTCGCCAAGGTAGTCGCAGGTACTTCCACTTGTCGCACTAAGGTAGGTTTCCTTCGCTTCGAAGTAATCGCTTTGATAGCTCGTATTGAACTGCCGTGGCGCACCCAACGTTCCCTATTTATATGCGCCATCGAATAGGTCCACATTAATCTCGAATATTCTACATAGTCGACGAATGTGTTTCGAAGTATCCAGGCGCCGGGTTTATGTGTGAGTGTAACATGGTTAAGCAACTCTAGACTTTATGACACAAGACATATGGGCCAATTTGGCTTGCACCATTCTATCGTAGTATTCGTTCGCGAATATTGTTCGGGAAGATTCTATCTCGTTCGCGACAGTATTCTATTGCTTGCATTACTTGGACCACGCTTACCTAGCCACGAAGCAGCCTGCAGATCCACTTTGACAGGCGACTCTGGCGCTTGAAGAGCTGCCATGAGGCTGGCTGTGTAGCCCACGGAAAAGCCAGATGCTATCAGGTTGATCAGGATACCCGATGTTACCCAAATCTGACAAATAAACAACTACGTACAGTACAGCCTAATTGGGTGACGTAAAGGTCCAGATATGGTAGAAGACGATGGAGGGCGTTGCCATACAGAGCCGATCCCTAATAGGGAGAAGGAGAGGAAGATGATGATGATATATTAAGGCCCAGATTCCGGTCCACTGGTCCTCATTTCAAATAAATAGGGAGTGTTAATTTTTTTTGGAAACCGTTATTTCGAAATCCCTTTCGAGATACAGAATAAATGAACAATTGTGGGTAATTTTTTCGCCAAAATAATCAATGGTTTTGGATATTTTTACAAAAAAACGCATGAACTTTATTTGACCTTACTCCGAGGCTGTATTGGTTAAAGGTCTCGAGCCCTTTCATTAAAAAACGCGTCGCCTTTATGGTATTTATCCGTCACCGTCAAAAACATGAAATGTCACCGTTTTCGCCAAGCATAAACTACGAAAAGAAGTTTCCACCAATCGTTGGCAACGTGACTGACTGAATGACACTGACACTGACAAAGAACAACTAGCGCGTTTTTAAAAACATATGTATTTGGCTTGGCCGTTTGTTTTGTTAAGGTGGAACTAGTCGACAATTTCTCGACTAGTACGTAAGTAAGATTATCATACGAGTACCACAGAAGTAATAACTACAGAAGATAAAATATTAGAACTGAATTGAACTGTAAGTAACCTACTTAGTACCTACCTATAAGCATTTAGGCAATAAGATGTGTTGAGATTGTTTACTTACATTTAGCACCTAAAGAATCGGCTAGGTACCTATAAGTATATAATACTAAATAATAAAAAAGGAATTAATTGTGAAATCAATTTATAGGTAGCGGACTTTAATAATAATAAATACATTAATCCATGCTAATACGGAATAAACCATGGCGCGTGAACGCATGAAAGCTTCATGACCACCGGGAAAACGAAACAATAAAATAAGTATAATATAAGTACATACATAATAAGTATAATATAAGTTGCTGCCTCGCCGCCGCCACCAACTACTTTAGTACGAGCACGCACAGGTACGACTTACGAGTGTAGGTACTTGTTGACTTCTCGACGAGCTGCACAGCGGCGGTGCATTTGTGCATCGGCGTTTCAGTTCGGAATACTTCGGAACGGTGTTTGTGTGCGTGCGACTCTGTGCGACTAGACGTATGCGTGTAGACTAGCGTTTTACTGCTCATCACTGATACTATATCTGTCGGACACGATGCTAGGTGAGACAGCGTGCTTTTTGGCTACGCCCACCAGTGAGTTCGAGCTCGAGACTAGTTCAACCTTAAGATACGACTTTGTAATGTACAAGACGTCAAAATACAAGAAGTAAAAATTGAACTTAACCGTAATATGACAAAATATTTAAATAGGTTTCTTGAAATAAGCTATATTTTGATATAAAAATTTGGGGTTAAAAATTTAACATTCCCCATTAAAAATTTTGTTTTAATCAATACTTTTATATAGGTACCTAACCTTTCAAATTATAATTTAATCGTTAAAAGCATGGAATATCTCGTCTTTATCCCTAATGGGGCAAGCAGAGCATTTTGAGTTGGGTTGGGTTTGCGGCTCTAAACAGATAAAGCCCTGGGCCGTAAGACTCAAAGGCCACTTTTAAAAAGGAATCAAAATAGTGATGGTTTGAATATGACTAACATTTTCGTCCATTCCCTCGATCGTCTTTTACAAACAGCGCGGGAAGAGTTAACTGTCTAGCCTTAGCTTCTTGTACTTGAAATAAAAATTGCTTTACTTCGATTCGCCTATTGTCATGATTTTTCGAGATTTTCGCGCATTCCCGCGACCGGCTTTACGATTTGCAGAGGAAAATAAGCAACTAGTATAATTTGGTTTTTCTCCTAGACGAGCATCGATTATTTCAATTATTATTTTTAATAGCATTACAATACTCGGAAATTTATCCAAATTGAAAATATGTGATGAAAAAATCCGCCACGAGTGGGACTCGACATAGACTTCAAGTATTTCACTATGTATCTACCTGAGGTACGTACCTCATACGATGAGGTACATGAGGTAGATACCTATCTAATAACACGAATGTACTTACTTGTCTTACTAATGGCAGTTTCCAATACGTGTCCATAGTGTGAATGCATTATAAAATAGTAAATTAAATATATATTTTTGGTATGATTTAACTTCTATTTGCGTGTTTTTACATACCTAAGTTAGCCTTGTAATCACTTATTCTTGTACACACAAACGAAAATGCATTCATTAAAATAATTTCTAATCGTTGCCTCTTCAGATAATATCCTCGTATTTAGTTGTCTCGATAGACCCCGCGCAGCTAAGTTATAGAGAAAGCTAGCTAGAGAAATGGCGGCCCTTTGGAAAAAATCGCAAGAGAAAGTGTTTTGATCAAAACTGTCATACGACACCATCACCAATTGCTGTGACTATATTAATTACTTAAATAAGTTTAGGAATACCGACAACATTCACAACTTACCATAAATTGTGCTCGTACCGCGTCCAACCCCATTACTTTCATATATTCATACAAAGGTTACTGATGTGTGTACCAAACCTTATTGTTTCTTATCATGTTAATAAAAAAATCGTAAAAATTTGTTTTTTCAACTACAAAGTATCCTATAGATATGTACTTTGTAGTTGAAAAAGCAAGACATAGAATTTTACGGTAGAATGCGATAATAAAGACAAACCCTTAGGTTTAGTGTCGCATAATAGAAGAATATGTGGTTGTATGCCTGATTTGTATTTTCGCATAGATTATTCTACCAATAACAACGGTTTTTTTTAAATTTTTAACCCGGTTTTTTTATTTTGTACACTGACTGCGGAAAACGCAACGTAGGTATGTGTTTTCTCTTTCACGAAGCACACACGGTGCGTTTTTTATTGAAGTGTTAAAACTTAATAGAAGCTAAGAATGACTATAGATGTGTAGACTTAATGCACGCCACCGTATCATGAACCTACCCTTTCTGCCGGGTTGCTGTTAGTTTTGGCTGTGCGTTCAGTCAGGCAATGTCACTTTTTATATATAACTATATATATATGTATAGGTATATATAAAAGGAGACATTGCCTGCCATTATACAGGCTGACTTTTTAACCACCAGCCAAATTTTTGGAGCAAGTCTAGTCCATGATACTGAACTACTTTCCATATTATTTTTGTGACCTTCAGATGTTACTGACAATGCTCACACTGAATGCTAGTGAGGTATCGAGTATTGACTATTCAGGCTCTAGATACGGCTATTTATTTATTTAATTTTATTACAATAATTGTGGACCTAAGGCCCCTGGGCCTTTGCTACCAGTCAGTCAAACAACATCAACGGATAGGGGCGATACCGGCAAGCAATTTTCATACTATTTAGCTAGCTATAAATCGGTCAACCAAAAAAGCAAGTCGTGTGTAGTAAAACAATGTATTGCACGTTTATGATCTAAAAGATTTCATAGAATTCGTAAAGTTAACAGCTGGTGTTAGTTCATACTATGCTTTCCCAAGGTCCATCTACACTACAACGGGTAGGTGCGTTCTACTTCACACTAACATTCATCTATACATATTCGATTCTACCGCTCGGCTACGGCTGTGCCGATTAATGCCGGCCCGTTTGTGTTTAGCAACCCTTACCCCCTTACCCTAGACTTTCCCATACAAACGTAGTCTACATCAAAATATATACTTGAAAGAAAATATAAGGGTGTAAAAGTTTCCATACTGATGGTCAAAAATGATATAATACACTATAAATATTCTCTTTCAAGTTCTCGTTTTGACTGTATGTATCCGAAACAAACCTACAAAAAATGTTTTAATGCTTAGAATCACTTCAGGTCAAAATTATAGTGAACAGAAATACATGAAGTTTTGACAGAGTTATCTTCGTATTCCGCCTTTAAGGGTTAAATTATGTATTTTTTTGCAGAAAGCGGTGGCGATATGTACATAGTAGTAGCGTCGGATAAAGATGTTAAAGTATCACCTTTTAGAGAAGCATTCCAAACTGTCTTCGGGAAAGCCACAGTGGTGTAAGTATAAAAATAATAAACGGGCAAGTGCGAGTCGGACTCGTACATGAAGGGTTCCGTACCACTGTACAATGTTTTGAAACTTTCTTGTATGACGACCCCTTTTAATTTTTAACTTTATCTTGATTTTAGTATTTGTTGTTATAGTGGTCATAGTAATACATAATTAGTGAAAATTTCAAGTGCCTAGTTATTACGGATCAAGAGATAGAGCCCTGTGACAGACGGACAGACGGACAGACGGACAGACAGCGGAGTCTCAGTAATATGGTCCCGTTTGCACCCTTTGGGTACGGAACCCTAAAAAAACCTATTATCCGTTTACGGCTTATTTTCATTGGTCGATAACTCAGTCGATATGCAGCGTGCGAGGATTTCACAATTGTGGGCTAGCGACCAATGAAAGCCATAAGTTGATACAGTGGTCGTTATGCCGTCTGCGGTTATTTCCCGCACCTCGAATGTAGGCTACATCGACCAGTGAAAATGGTTCCCCGAATGCGGACTCCACGGCATACAGTAACAGATCTCCCGGAACGCCTTAGGCTTTAAGTCCGCCATTACACTTGTATTTGTGTATGAAGTTAAATAAATAAATAAAAAAACCCCGAATGCGAACCAAAACTCTGCGAACAAACTTTGCTCTTCCAGCAATCTTCTATATAAAATACGGTAAAACCCATCACTGTTTTGATTACCTTTTGCACGCCTCATAAGCGAAGCGCATGAGGTAGTGCTCTACTCTCACCTTACAAAAATCAAGTGATTTTTTTAACTAAATGTGTCTCTATTTATTTTCTATCGCACTTGTACAATAATATTTACAAATAAATGTCAAGGAAAAACACTAGTTTCAACACTTATGACATTTTTAAAAGACATTTTGCCTTTTAAATAAATAAAAACAATGTTTAATAAATTCATTTTATGGACGTCCGTGTGTCTGTATGTATGGAAACTGGCGTGGTCACGATAACTCCCGAAAAACTTATCTGATCAAGTCCATTTTTTTTTATACGCTTCAGTATTATCCAAAACTAAGTCCTTTCGAAGATCACGGTCTAATTCAATGTAGTTTAATCGTAATTTCAATTTAATTGTAAAAAATGAGATTATGAGGCGTGCACTTTTGGATTTTCCAAACTTATTTCCATCTTTACGCTAATTGGGTAGTTTCTTGAGACAAAAATAAATTATTTGGTACCTATTGTTATTAAGGCCGTACCTGAATTTTCCGGAGTCCAGTGCTGCCCCCATTTAAAATAAATCATTTCAAAGAAAACGGAGACATCATTTAAAATTTTGCAACTATCAAGTCCTAGATAATTCTTCAAAGTATTTTATGAACTACTGTTTACAGTTTATAATGAGAACGTTAAGCTTTACTACGCACATTAGCCAAAAGTGGCCGTTTTTCGCAAATGTGCGTAGTAAAGCTTAACGTTCTCACTTTAAACTGTAAACAGTAGTTCATAAAATACTTTGAAGGGTTATCTAGGACTTGATAGTTGCAAAATTTTAAATGATGTCTCCTTTTTCTTTGAAATGATTTATTTTAAATGGGGGCAGCACTGGACCCCGAAAAATTTAGGTACGGCCTTAAGAGAATAAAACGTCACAAAATAATGTCACTTGTGATTAATCACATCCACTTTGAACGTTACTTTAGATTTATTAATGCAGAAAAACGGGCATTAAGAGCGCTATTTGACTCCAAGAAACTATGACGTCACAGTCCGCAACACACAAATATCATAGAAAATGTTGTTTTGGCGTTAAGAAAAAAATATCTAATTTGACTTGTTGGAAACTAGCGGTTTGTTACACTAAAATCCTTATGTCTTACGAAAGCTTATGAAATCATCTAAGTCTTATGGCACGAATACGGGGTAGACTCTGTCTATACCCTGTTAAGAATAAAGACGTGGTAGAGTATCTGTATATTGTCATGTGATGTTTCAGTGGCATCCCGGCCCAAAGTGACGTGACGGCAGACCAACCGGTCGGCTACGCAGCGGCTTATGCGGCGGCGAAACAGCGGATCGCACACATCCGCTCGACACATTCCGAACTGACCAATAATGTGCCTGTAGTGGCCGTTGAAGGGTTCCTACATGAAGCTATCAGCGACAAGTTAGTATTCTAGGCTACGCGGTGGCTTACGCGGCAGCGAAACAGCGGAATCTCACACATCGCGAACTGACCAATAACGTGCCAGTTGTGGCCGTGGAAGGGTTCTTACAAGGGTTGCGGTCGGTCGTAAAATTACATCCAAAGCATTTTAACTGTTCTGGCAATTTCTTCTCCACTTTGCAAGGTCTTGGGCATCCTTGGGTGATCATTGACGTGCATGTTATATTTGGAAAAGAAAAAGCGGGAAAGCGCACCCCGGGCTCCAAAGCAGCACAGCTGAGGATGCAACCGGGAACGCGTTTAGATGAAGAAGAAGTTTTGTATTTTTCAGTAATATTCTGTTTACTTTTTTCAGATGGTACGACCTCTCTCTCCTAATCCTGTCACAGCCATCGCTAGGCATCGAGTTGCAACTGCAGTCGCAAGGAACGCCTGTACCAGCGGCGGCTATAGCGGCGGCTCGCGCGGCGTCTCCCGCGGAGTACGAGCATGCGCAGACCGGCTTCAGCGTCACCATCGGCTCCATCATGGCCGCCAGCTTGCAGGTGATTTATCTTAGAACTGCCATAAAAAAACAAATTGTTTCCTCTGCTAAGGACTACAATAACATCACAGAGGTTTTTTTAAATATACATAGGGCGCACTGTAAGTTTCCGGAACTGGCCACTTACATAAACAATATTTAAAAATTTATTGCAACATTTGAAAATAGAACTCTTTGGCTGTAGAATGCAGTTTGTTTCATCTGACTGTCTTTTGTTTTTACCTTGTGGCGCCATTTAAAAAATTGTGTGTCTGCATCAACATGGATTTAACTCGGGAAAATTTTCGTAGTATGATTTTCTACGATTTTAAGTGTAATTTGACAGCTCAACAGAGCATCGCTCGGCTTGAAACAGCTTTTGGCAATGAAGCATCATGCAAGACAACTGTTTATAGCTGGTTTGCAGAATTCAAGCGTGGTCGTATCAATCTCAGTGACGAATCTCGCGATGGTCGGCCGTCCACCGCTGTGACCAACAAAAACATCAATGCTGTGCGTCGTATGATTGAAACAGACAGGCATGTGACCTACCATGAAATTCGCGCATCCTTAGAAATAGGCATGAGTCAAATACAATTAATCCTACACAAACATTTGGGTGTGAGAAAGCTGTGCTCGCGGTGGATCCCACACAACTTGACCGGGCTCAAAAAACGGACCGCGTCACTTGGTGCAGTGCCATGCTTACCAGATTCAACGAAGGTGCGTCAAATTTGGTGTGGGACATAGTAACAGGTGACGAAACATGGATTTATTGCTACGATCCCAAAACAAAGCAGCAATCGAGCGTATGGGTCTTTCAAGATGAGCCGAAACCAACCAAAGTGGCGCGCGTGAAAAGTGCATCTAAGCGGATGATTGCTTCTTTTTTTAATAAAACTGGACACGTGGCTACTGTTGCTTTAGAGAATCGTCGTACAGTGAATAGTGACTGGTACACGACCATTTGTTTGCCGGAAGTTATTGACGAACTCCGTAAAAATAACCGTAAACGCCGTATCATCCTGCACCACGACAATGCTAGTTCTCACACGGCCAGACAGACAAACGACTTTTTGAAAGCGAAAAATGTAGAACTCATGAGTCATCCTGCATACAGTCCCGACCTGGCACCTTGTGACTTTTTTCTGTTCCCAAAAATTAAGAACCAATTACGCGGTCAACGATTTTCATCACCAGAAGAGGCTGTCGAGGAGTATGAAAAACACGTTTCAGAGGTCACCACAGAGGAGTGGCACAAAAGTTTTCAAAACTGGTTTCATCGAATGAAAAAGTGCATAAACGCCAAGGGAGATTATTTGAAAAACAATAAATTAATTTTGTACCTTTAATAGTATTTTTATATTCATTCCGGAAACTTATAGTGCGCCCCACGTATATACATCGTGTTAATGAAAGCTGATCGAGTCAATTTGTATGAAAATCCGATATTTTTTTTAGATTTCGTCAAAGTTGTTGTACAAAAGTTGTTCAGTTTCATGGGCTGAGGTACCATCTGAGAGATTTTGCCATTTTTCATTAACACGATGTATTGATGAACTATCTTTATTTATTTATTTACCAATTAATGTACACGGACAATATATACAGCGAATACATAAACTAAAATTTGTACAGAGGCACTACTTATATCAATATTTTTTAATAGGAGATATTACTGCAATGTTCTGCCGCCAAGTGCAGCATTAGCGCAGACCCTAAACAAATGTTTGACAATGACAAGTACATTAAATTCGCAATAAATTTGTAAAATTATACAGGTATTAGGTATTTAAATGGCCGTAGGAAGCCATAATATCACATTATGTTTGTAGCGAAAATATATGACAGTGTCGCTATCTGCGCCGAGTTTTGCGTAATATGTTCTATTCTTTATTCCTAACTAGTTTCAATTAAAGGCTGGTGTAGGTTCTTTGGCTGCTCCAAGTGAGCTGTTGGCGACAAATATGTATATAATAGTCCACTGGTTTTCATAGCACGCGTCTGAAGACGCCCACCACAGTTCGCTATACAAATATCACTACAGCCGTAATATGCCTGTCCACTTTAACTATTTTACATATTGTTCATGATATGATTGTAAGACAAAAACTACACCATTTTCATATTATACAGTCCACTAAAATCCATTTGTAAAATAATTTGAAACAAACTAAAAGAAATCCATGACTCTGGATCTCTTTTTTTACACACTTTATTGCTTGACACTTTTTTTTAATAAAGAAAAAACATTCTTTTTTTATCAGGTCCCGCACACGCAATGGCAAGAGACAGCCACCGGCGTATCCCGAAGAGAGACTTTACTATTGGCCGCGCGCTCGCTCGCCGGATCGTATAAGAAACTGCTAGCTGTGTCGGCCGCGGAGACCTAGTGACCGATGACGTCAGATTGTCTCTAAATTGTAAGGATCCATTGCTTTTGTTATTAGATCTAGCTACAGTTGTTTGTTGAATGACAAGAAGAGAAATTCATCTTAGTACTTTCCGGTTGCATCTCCAGCTGTACTGCTTCGGAGCCTGGAGTGTACTTCCCGCTTTTTCTTCTCTAAATTTAATATGCATGTCAATGGTCACCCAAGGATGCCAAAGAGACATTGCAAAGTGAAGAAGAAATAGCCGAAACAGTTTTAATGATTTGGCTATAGTTTTACGACCTGCCGACTGCCTAACGTCAACCCTCTTTGTGAATGCATTTGTGCGAAAAGTTTTACAACCGGCCGCCGCCAGACGTTAACACTCCTTGGGAATGCAGTTAAAGCATGAGATGTTTGCGACAATGCGTAACTATATTCTGGGTTATTCCATTTTGATTTTGATTTTCGTTGTATTAAAATTTTAAAATGCACGTCGGTTGATTGTTCAATCGATTTGGGTTCGGTGCACAGATCTGTAGACTGCTAGATAAAGTAAGTCCTTTGATTTGTATGAAAACCTGGCGTGCCAATTTACAATACAATATTTAATAAAAAATTCACTAACAAACGGAAGGAATCTTTTTTATTACTTCCTCCAAAGTTTTCGCCAAGTTTCTACGGCTCAAAACGGCAGATTTAAGTATTTTACAGTAGAGAGCTCCATGTCCGATCTAATAAATTGACAAAAGGACTAAAAGTGAATATCCTAAGTGAAGTCAATTTGACGTCAGATCGACACGCAAATTCATATAGAGGCTGTGTTTATCTTGATCCATGGTCTGTGGTTCGATGTATAAACATACCTTTTGAGGCATATTTATTACCAAGCATCCATTTCTTCTGTCCGTGCATCCATCTGTCTATTTATCAGCGGATTGTTTCTTTATCTAGGTAGGCAGGCACATATTATTTTACAGAATATGTGTATTTCGATTACCGCTATAACAACATATTTAAAAGATTTCCAATAAAAATAAATAAATTAGCAAAAACAAAGATTTCCATATAAAAAATAGTATTTGCCTACGTTTAAGTTCGACTTAGTTAAGTTGGCCAGATTAATTGTAAGTTTTTTAAATTCTGCCCGCCTATAATTAATACTTCTATAGGAAACGAAATTTCCGTGAAAGAAAACTCCAGCATAGAGTAAGTAAGAAGAGGAGTAAAAGTTAGGAGTATGAAGGAAAGAAAATTAAGAAGGCAAATAAATTAATTCTATTCTATATAATGGTCACATACAAACTCGACAGTGGGAACGTGAACTGGGTCGGAAAAATATTATTGTATTTAGTCCGCCGATACATTATCCAAAAATAATGGACCCATATTTTTCAGTTTATCAAAGTAGAAAAAAATCACAAAGTTTCGGAGTGAGGGCTATTAACCGTCACCGTCTAGTGAAAATCGTACTAGATCGTGACGTCATGCGAAATTTAAATGCACTGTATCTTCGTTATTATTTGCTAATCAGAGGAAAGAAGAAATACGTATACAACATTTTTAGTAATCTACCTGTGAATCAAAAAAGAATTTTGAATCCATCCGTGTTCGTAAATTAACAATTACGGCAAATTATAATTCTCACAAATCATTTCTTTTTCGCAACTCGACATTGATATCTTAAATTATTATCTTCTGTATCGCCAAAAAAGTTGACAACTTTTTACAATAAATTGAAAATATCTAAACTATCAAGGTTGCGTACAATTAGGGTAGTATCCAGGGACAAAAATAAATTATTTTGTAATGATAAGAGAATAAAACTCACAAAATAATGTCACCTGACATTCATCATATCCATTTTAAACGTGATTTTGGATTGATTAGTGAAAAACTGATATTAAGAGTGCTATTTGACTCCAAGAAACTATGACGTCACGCCGTGCGCTGTTCATAGAAATCCCATATAAAATATTTGTTTTGACGTTTAGAAAAAAAGTATCTGTTTTGACTTGTCGCCGACTAGTAGCAAGTCTGTGTGTCTTCTACAGGCTGTACTTCGAGGAGTGTGCGCAGGAATTACATAATTTAATTTCCCCTGCACCATTTCACCATCGGACAACACGACGTGGACAGGGATTCCACCCATTTGTGGTTGATATTCCTCCTCATCGTACCTCTCGATTCGCCTCCTCCTTTATTGTGCGAACCGCTAAGGTGTGGAATTCCCTCCCTGTGTCGATGTTTCCCCATCAGATGATTTAGGGATTTTCAAGGTAAGAGTGAATAGGCATTTTTCGAGTCTGCGTGTTACACCTTAGACCTCATCTTTGCTTCCCATCAGGCTAGATAGAGGTCAAAGGCACTCGAATCTCTAATAAAAAAACTTAAAAAAAAAACTAGCGGATTCAAAGTACAATTATTTGTTTCAGAGATAACCCTGAGGCGGTTCACTAAAACTGGAATCTACGTTACGATAAGTTATATAGTTATAATATAGATATAATAAGATAAGACTTAATAAATGAATAAATTATATTGGGGCCATTGGCGGTGTTTGTTTTATTGTACACGTAAGATTTACAGAAGCAAAGGTCAAGTGCATTCAAGAATGCATAATGAAATACAAACAAACTAACACGGCTTCCATGCGAGTATGGGAGAAAAAAAACCTAAGAATGAACCAGCTGCTTCTCTGCCGCAGATCGTTAAGGGTCGGCACCATGTAAACTAGGTTTGCGCGGGCAACAAGTTTGTACATAAAGCGTTTGATTTAAGTCAAAAAATGTATACACATAGATAGAGGAAGAGTTGGGACAGTAGACGAAAAAAAGGATTTTTTAAAATATTTTGTAGTTTTCCTAAAAACAAGCATTGAATTTACCCAAAAACATGCAAAACGCACTTTGCGCGGGCAATAGTTATGGCTTAAGTAGAAAAGACCACTAAGAAAATTACATACCTAGTTATAGGTGAATAGACTAGCCAGTAGACGAAAATCGTATTTTTTTAATTTTCATTCAGAAAAAGTAAGATAATTGTAAAGAAACCTGAAAGAAATATTTTAGAAAATCTTGCTACAAACTGGCTTGTTTTTCTGCGTAAAGAAATATTCTAACAAGGGATTGCATATATTTTATAAAAATAAAGGCTATTTGAAACATTATTCTTAATATTTGCTTACAATGCAATCACGCAATAATAAAAAAAAAAATTTTAAAAATTGGATGTTTTGCAACGTTTTTGACAGAAATCTCTGAAATGGCGGCCATGATTCTTCCATACAAATTCAGTTGCCCGCCGGGCGTTCAGGAAGGAAGCCGTGTCGAATTTTTCAAAAAAATCCATTTTCAAATTACGTAAAATTGCATTACAGTCTAAAATATTTCAATAAAAAACTATGTACCAACTGCCAAATTATGTCATACTTTTGCTACACTATGGTACAGTTTTGTCATTTTGTTGACGTTCAAGTAAAGATGTAATGCTATCGCAGATACGGCATCGCACATTTTTTTAAAAAAAATTATTGAAAATTAAGTCAATGAAAAAAATAATTTGGTTTGATTTATTACCTATATTTTTTAATTGGCGATTAGGGTGAAAATCGGATTGGAACTTTCTCGGGTCGCGGAATCATATTAACTGTTTTTGTAATAAAAGGTGCTGTTTAATTAGGGTTTTACAATTCTTTTGAGGGGTGATTCAGTCTGAAATTTTGAACAACTTTTCCCCATGAATGTATATCAAAATACGAATTGACATTATGCGTAATATATCGAACCACAGGCTATACTAGATCTATACTTGGCTTGGCAGGCAGGCTATAGTAGGCTATTTATCTACACTAATATTATAAAGAGAAAAGATTTGGTTGTTTGTTTGTTTGCATTACATGGCTCCGAAACTACTGGACCGATTTAAAAAAAACTTTCACCGTTGGAAAGATACACTATCCCCAAGTGACATAGGCTTTGTGTGTACCAAGGGCGAAGCCGGGGTGGACTGCTAGTATAGTATAATGATATTAAAACAACAGTCAAAAAACAAAAAAAAATCTGTATTTTTGTACAAAAGTGTGCAGCCGCCCGGGAAATTGTATAGAAACCGATTTTTTCGGTGTTTTTACTGTTTTTATGGTTTCGCTTGTCTGTCTGTCCGTAAGTCACAGCCAATTTGCTACGAAACTATTAGAATGATTTAGTTGAGATTTAGTACCTACACTTATGTAACTTAGTGACCTAAAGATAGACGTATAATGTAAATAAATGAAATTTAAAAAAGGGGGCCACTTATTGTGGGTAAATTAGACAATAAAAAAAAGTTTTAATAACAAAATCGTGTGACATATCAAATGAAAGAACTTTTTATGACAATTTTAAATATGTTTATTTTTTATTATTTCTTAGATCGGTATTTTTGAGTTATTTAAGAAAATGGGCGAAAATTTACCCCCCCCCTACTAAACTACTAGACCGATTCAGTTGAAATGTAGTGCACATAATGTAAATTTGTGACCCAAAGACGGAAGTAAAATGTGGGTTAATGAATAAATAAATAAAAAATGGGGCCACTTTATGGGAGATAAATGAGACATTAAAAAAAGGGTTTTGTGAACTATATCGCGCAAAATATCAAATGAAAGAGCATTTTATGATAATATTAAATATATTTTTCTATATTTTTTAAGTTGGTGTTTTTGAAGTTATTTTTGAAAATAAATAATAAAAATACACTTATCTCCGAAACCACTGAACCCAATCTTTTGAAAAATATACAGTTAATAGTTCTTTACCTATAGATTACAGGAAAACCTATTAAAAGATAAAAAATAAAAGGGTGCAATAATGCTAATTACTGCTTCATTAATCAACCAATTTTTTTAGCTGTTTTCAGGAAAAGATTTCTTTTTAGTGCTCTTTGTTGATTCGTTAAAAATATTTACAAAATCAAACAGTCAAGTCATTGATTGAGCACGTACAGCTGCTACGCCAAGACTGTTGATCTGTTCAACGTGCAATCCTTTTTTACCCTCCGTACTTACATAATAAGGTGAATAGAAGTGAAAGGTGTTACGATTGCAGATGGTCGCTAAACGTATTGTTTCACAAGGAAAATTCAAATGTGTACATTTTCTGTCAGTGGAACACAAAACGTGTAGTTTTCCAAGTCACCGCTCGCGTAAAATACTATTTGATTGTATTTTTGAGAACGTCATGTCAGCGATAAGTAATATTGATTTACACAGAAATATCATAAATTTGTCTATGGTTCCCTAAAATTTCAACTTAACAAAAATAAACCGGCCACGTGCCGTGACGGGCCACGTGCAGTGTAGGGTTCCGTAGTCAGTACCTACTTGTTTTATGTAACTAACAACTGCCTAACTTTAGATCTGAATTCAGTCCATGATACTGAACAACTTTCACCAAGGAACAAACGAAATACAAAAATTATTTTTGATCTCTTACACACAAGATTTGGCTAAATGTAATATTTATGTAATATATGTATGGTAATATAAGGACAAATCACACTAATTAAGCTAGCCCCAAAGTAAGTTTTAAACTTGTATTATGGGATACTAACTCAATGATACTATATTTTATGATAAATACATACATAGATAAACACCCAAGACCCAGGACAATTTGAAAAAGACCATTTTCTAACTTGCCCTGGCTGGGGCTCGAACCCAGAATCCGGAGGGGATTAGCGGTCTAGCGTGTTAACAATTACGCCACGGAGGTCGAATGGAAAGCAAACATTTTCTTTTCATATTTAATTATGTTTTCCTTAGGAAAAGTTGTTTAGTATCATGAACTGAATCCACCTTAAATTAGTTTTAGTACAGGGAGACGTTATATACTACTGCCGTTAATTTTTTTAAGTGTCCATATATAACCGTTTAACTGACAGAGAGGGAAGACACATAATTCTAACAAAAATTTGCAATCAAAAACCAAATATTTCACAAACGGATTGCTAAAACGAAAAAGGGTGTTCATAATCTTACAATATTTTTGAAAGACCTATTCAACGACGTCTCACACCACACATTTTTTTTTCAAGTTTTTATTACCACATATCCATGCCCATGCCTAATTACAGCTTTCTAGTACTAATAGTCTATGAGTAAAACTGGGGACAGATAGACAGACAGACATGACGAAACTATAAGGTTTTCTTGTTAACTACGGAACCCTAAAAAGCTGCGTGAAACTAAAAAGATTCTCTATTCTAAGGGTTCTTTGTCATTTGCGCTTTAACAAATTTCAAAATACGAGTAATCAAAACCACTTGTGCAAATATTTCGCTCCACTTCGCATACGATAAATTCAAAAATTGATGGATGAATGACCGTGCTTTTACAGGTTAAGCAACTTCTAGCTTGGTCACAGTTAGGATGGGTGACCGTGCTTTCAATCTTAATGTTGTCCTAGTCAAATGTTTAGATTCTTATGAATAAATTTCAGTTTTCTCTACCTACATAACTTGGCAGCTATTTAAATTTCAATTGTTTTGTCGGAATTTGAACTTGGCATTTTTACATTTATGTTTTTGATGGGATAAAATAAACACCCAATAACCAGGACAAATTAAAAAAGGCCATTTACCAACTTGCCCTGGCTGGGAATCGAACCCAGAACCACCGAGTGACGGACTAGCGTGTTAAGGAATCGCCACGGAGGTCGACTAATAAATTGAAAAAGTATTAAATTTTACGCAAGATTCGAATAACTATAAATTGGATTTTTTAGAAAGTGCTATATGAATTTCACATATATTTAAACTCGCTTTTTAAATAAACGTCTTGCATTCACGCACACTACTGTATTTTCGACTTTAGCCTTTTTCTACTGATAGCCTGTCTACTAAAGTGTTAAGTACATTATAATGACGTCTGCCAAGGCCTTAATTCAGAAATAATAATTCAAACAAAATAATTCTTTGATTTGATTGATTTGAAAATTTTAATAAGTATCGCGGACTGGAAGTCTTGACGAAAAGAAACAAGTAAGCTTCTACGTTACAATTTATGATTACCTACATCTATTGTCCCGTTTACACATTATTAACTCTATGTAACTTCATCTTGACATTTTTATCCCCCTAGCGGTAAAATTTTGCATATTTCAGAGCCAAATCCGACCACGTGGATTTGTGCATACAGTCCTTAACGGTTAACTGGAGGGACGAAATCCCATACAAACGTACTTTCGTTTTTATTTCGAAACCATAAAACTCATCGTATTCAAATTTTTTACAAGCATTAAGATGATAAATATCTAGATCTGTAATTAGTTTTGGTTCGAAAATAATAAACAAAAAAAAAAGTTATAGCAACTTAAAATTTGCCTTTTTTATCGACGAAATCGAGTAATATTTAGACGCCTATTACACTTATAATTATATTTTCGATCCTTATGGAAACTAATTATACGACTAGAGTGAAGACTCTAAATTCCAAATAATTTAGTTCTATTTGGGTATGTATCGTATTTATCGAAATAAACGAAAACTACGAAAACCTTTCGATTCATGGCCTATAACGGCCCGTTTCGCTGGCGTTCAGTGCACTCTCTTTGTCGTACGCGGGGGTGTAGCTTTCACATGCGGGGGTCGGGACGGAGCTACATTTTTTAGCGCCCTTTCTCTTTCTCGACGAAATAGCAACACGACGAAGCGCGTCGGTAGGCAACTCGCTGTGGAGTTCGCCCGCGCCTCCAGTACCACCTTAAAGCTGATCAATAGAATATGCGAAAAACCGAATCATTTTAGACGGCGATGGGGCTGGGAACCCATTACTATTTTGATTTACATTTTCGATCTCTACCCGTTTCATAACACTTAAAAGGGCATTTTGGGACTCCTTAAATACGGTTGCTCTTTAGACTGCCCATCCCATTACAGGTAGAGACGTGGTAGTGGATTTTATGACTATAGCAGTAAATCACTTGCTATTTTAAATTGTGTCTATCTGAGTAGCCCAATTAACAAAAATTTTTAAAGGACATGCTAAAAATTTTACAAATAATTGGAAATTAGCACATCGGCAGAATTACTAATATGGCGATTATCCCAACGGGCTGAAGATTTATAACTTTACACTAGGTAAGAAACAATTTGGTGCTTGCCGGTCTCGAAGAAAGCTCGAAGAGAAACCGCAGAGCGTGCGAGCTGCTTCTTCTACCGTGCATGTCGCACAAGTCGACCAAGGAAATTGTCGTGAACCTGGTAATCTCTTTGTAGGTATAGACGATGAGTTGGCATCCTTCTAGGCATGATGACAGAAAAAATATTTTTGGCCTATCTGTTAGATTATCAAAAAATATTATACTCATATTTTTTCTTCTCTCTGAGAAACAATAAATGACGAAGATACAGCGCATTTAAATTTCGCATGACGTTACGCTTTCGTACGATTTTTACACATCGGTGACGTCACAAGCCCCCAATCTGGAACTTAGATACTCGATATCTTAGAACTAAGATATCTTTGTGAACTTTTACTTTTTTTAAATAAACTGAAAAATATGGGTACATTATTTTTGGATAATCTAACTAACGAACTAATTAGAATAATACTTTGTGACCCAGTCATCATCCCTGGTAACGAAAACAGAGACAATTACCTTCTTTTGTAACTTGGTAAAGTAACAAAATACAATTAAATATATGCGGCGGATAGGGAATTCGCGCGCATTCTCACTCTTTTTACGTTTCGACTGATAAGAGTATTTGTATTCTCATTGCAAGTGACGACGCGTTGGTTCGCGTGGTAGACGTACGGGGTCGCGCGAATGCTTGCTCCCCGATCAGCGTTGGACGCGATTCCGTCGAAAACGCGCGTCTTCTTTATCTTGGAAGAAATATGTGCGTTGAGGTTGACGCCAATGCGAATCGACTCTGCGCTAGTAAGAATTGATCCTAAGCCACAGAAGACAGTAAGACTAAACAGAACGTAATCTTCTAAGGCACGGCGCTATATGCGTCCCCGTCCCCGCACCTCTCCCCGTTCTCGCCTTGTCTCAGGGCGAGAGCAGGCGAACGCACACTACTGCACGGCGCACGCGGCCGCATAAGAACGGGGGAGAGGTGCGGGGACGGGGAACGGAGACGCATATTGCGCGTACCTTAGAAGATTCTGTTCTGTATACTGTTACTGTCTTCCGTGCCTAAGCCTTTTACTTTGCGTCGCGACCCGCGACTCGAAGACGTGAGGTGACCACTTTTCTACTTACTCTACTACTGTTTAGGTTCACAGGTATTTGATTGTTTACAATTAAGTACTTACTTAATTGTTTTTTGTTGTTGTTTATCTTTATTGCACATAAAATACCTAGTTACGTAGTTTTTATGGGCTTATTCATTATATCATATTAGGTATATGACGTAGCAATCACCCATCAGTCTTAAAATTAAGATATTAACATTTATCTTTTCTACAGGTATAAATATAGCAGCCGTTTGTATTAATGTCAAATTGGTCAACAGAAGGTAAGTGAACGCGCGACTTTTATGTTAAATTATATATAGTGATAATAAGTAATGGTTTGGTTTAAGGTGAAGATATAGGCAAAAGACCTTGAAGTGGCGCCCTCATTTGAAATAAATTGTTAACTCGTAAATATGGAGATAATTTCCATATTACCCTTCGTCATGCACTAGATAGCCCTTTAAATTATTTTATAAACCACCGTTAATAGTATTTACATTAGTCCGTCTAGCTTTAAAACTTGCCTCCGCCAAAAGTGGCCACGGCAAGTTTTAAAGCTAGACGGATCACCAATAATAGTTTTAACGGCAGTTCATAAAATAATTTTAAGGGCTATCTAGTGCATGACGTAGAGCAATATGGAAATTATCACCATATTTACGAGTTAACAATTTATTTCACACTTCAAGGCCATTTGCCTATATCTTCGCCTTAAAGTCTCCTCAAGACGAAACAATTGAGCCCAAACTCTGTAGGGTTATGTAGTTTTATCAAAGATACCGTGGCCATCTTCTGGATTCATCATGAGGTCTGGTCATTGGTACCATTTTATTGCAATGTCACTCACCTTACAGAAGTAGGTATATGAAGTTTCAACTCGATCGAGTTCTTTTGTCTTCTTCTTGTCGAGATTTGATCACGGGCATAGACAACAAAACAGGTAAAACTAAATAAAAGCTTGTAAAAAGTCCCAACTATTCAAAAGAAATATGTGCCGAGACATTCGTATGGAAGGCCAAACCAAACATATTACTACTATTTTTTTTAAGTTCCATCTGGCAAGTTGTTCAGTATCACCATCATTATATCAGTCACAGCAAATCCACATAGGCTTCCTCAAAGGAATTTTTTAGTTCAGTAGACTGCATTTTCCCCTAATTAAATAGTTTCAGTATCTTTTGTTAGGCGTTTTAGAACCAAGTTCCGAGGCTTGCGGATTAATTTTTTTCAGTACCTACCTACAATACATTTTGCAAAATTTTATTCTCTGCATATAGCCGTGTGGTTCCGGCAGAGTAGAATAGCGCCACTCCAAGTCTTCCCGTAGATGTCGTAGAAGGCGACTTAGGAAACACAAGCTAAACAAAGCTTATAAACATCAATGATACCAACTCGTCTAGCTAGCGTGGAGAGTGTAGGCCAAATCATCTGACTGCTCTGACTAATGTGTGGCTCTGGTAGTACCTGCAGAGGGAGTCGAGCTCCTGCAGTGGACACTGGAAATAAAAAAAAGCTGATGATGATGAATTTTATTCTTAGAGCGAAATTAAAATAATCACCTGTTTACTAGTTTAAAATATTCTATTAATAAAAATGTACTCTTGCAGCTACCATGAAGTTCCTAGCTGTCTTTTCGGCTATTCTGGCCGTCGCCCTCGGCGCCAACCACCACTGGACCCTGGACCAGCTGTCCGAGGCCCTGGAGAACCCCACCACTAACCCCTCCCTGGTGCCCATCCTGGAGCAGGCCCTGAACACCTTCATGCAGTCCATGTTCGCTGGAGAAAGCCACGTAAGCCTTAAGATGAATAAGGGTTGGTTCTTATCTATCAGCACGGAACAGCACTTTCCTATGCTGCTATCATTTTCTGTCGCTAAGAAGCGTTATTTGCTAGAGCGAGAGAGAGCGACGGAACGCTTCAGCACCGGCCGTGCTGCAGCATAATTATAAAGAGAAAAGATTTGATTGTTTGTGTGTTTGTTTGTAATGGATAAACTTAAAACTACTGATCGGATTTAATAAATTCTTTCATTTATTATTAGAAAGCTACATTATTTATCAGTGAGTAACATAGGCTATATTTTTTCTTTCAAAAGTTCTTACTTATTTACCTTTAATTTCAAATAAGGTCAAACTACATTCAAAAAAGGAGGAGCTTCTTAATTAGAATGCATATATATATGTTTTTTATGTTCCCCGATAACTTCTCCGTTTTTGGACAGATTTAGAAAATTCTTTTTTTGTTTGAAAGTTTGGTCCCTTTGTCACCAGGTGAAGATCTGATGATGGGATCCTCGAGAAATCGAGGAACTCCTCTAATATTCTATGCACTCATATATCACTATGTGTACATAGAATATTTGAGAAGTTAGAGGAGACTTTGAATGTTTTTGTCAATAAATCAAGCATTTGCATGCAGATAGTGAGTTTTGGTGAAGTGTAACTGTAAAGAATACTTGAAATTGAAGTCGCTTTTTTGTTTAATTTTAAGATCCTATAATATCCTATCCTATTATATCCTACATTGAAGAACGAATTTATTCTTATTACAGCAATACATCAGCATTACCACCGCTCCTGTTGACCTTAACACCTGGTCTCTCCATGAGCTTTCTGAGGCCATTGAGAACCCCAACACCAACGCCGCCCTTCTGCCCTACTTAGAGAATGCTCTGAACGCCGTGATGAACGCTGTCTTCTCTGGACAAGTCGAGGTAAAATATACCCAATATGCATAAAAATAAGATCCATTGTTCAGTCACCACGGCTGCTGCTGTCGGCCTTTGCACGTGGTCTCTCCTCGAGCTTTCTGAGACAGTAGGGATGTGGACAAAGTCAAAATACATAATATTATTATAATCAGTATATCCAAAAATAATGGAGCCATATTTTTTCGTTTATTAAATTTGTGAAAATTTACAAAGATACAGAGTATCATAGTTCCGGAGTGGGGGCTTGTGATGTCACCGTCCTGTACAAATCGTACGAGCTCGTGACGTCATGCGAAATTTAAATGCGCTGCATCTTCGTCAATATTTGTCAGAGAAAAGAATAAATTGAATTGTATACCTACAATCATTTAAGGGTTAAGGGTGCCAACGGGACCCTATTACTTTACTGAGACTTCGCTTTCTGTCCGTCTGTCACAGAGCTCTATCTCTTGAACCGATTACGGTTAGCTATAAGGCTATGGCCGCTATAACAACAAATACTAAAAATAAGATAAACTAAAAAATTAAACGGAGTCCTCATACAAGGGACGTATCTTTTTTAGCGTTTTAAAACATTGTACGGAAGTACGGAACCCTTTATGTACGAGTCTGACTCGCACTTGACCGGTTTTTAAATAATTATGAGCCAATTTCCATCCCACATGCGTATTAAGAGGCGCCCATACTTCAAAGATAAATACACTCTATACTATAATAATAAGGGTCATAGTTTCGTAAAATCGAAATGGACAGGAAGAGAACGTGGTTCGTGGTGCGCTACTAACTAGGGCGAATTCTAGCTTGCATCTAATAAAGATGAAAGCTAGAATTCGGCCCAGTTCTACAATGAATAAGCATTACAGGTTGGGTTAGGTGGGTTTGAAACTGAAACCCTTTGGTGACAGTATCTGATCACTATATCAGTCATCATCATCCGAACGTATTGCCGGTTGCATCCTCAGCGGTAACGCTTCAGAGCCCGGTCCGCTACTTAACCTAGGTGATTTAAAGAGGTTACTGGTTTTTACACAGAGCGACTGCTGTCTGACCTCCGCAACCCAAAGGGTAGACCAGAACCAATCCTAGGATAGGTACAAACGCTAGATGGCATTCGGTACTAACAGCTTGACGTGCCTTCCGAAGCACGAAAGTATCTTTCTTTTCGGTGATTCAAGCCTGCAGTATCCAAACTAGACTGCGAAAACAACTTTTCACGAAGTATGCTACCCAGTAGGATTTGAACCCACGACCTCCGGATCACAAGGCAGACGCCTTGACCACTGGACCACGGAGGGAGTCAATGTCAGTCAGTCAGTGTTGATATCTGCATGTAAACTGTTTTTATTTCTCAGCCCACCACAGCTCACGCTGTCATTACCGTCCCTGCCTTGGAGATCTCCTACTGGACCCTCGCCGATATCGAACAGGCTCTGGCGAACCCTGCCACGAGCGCAGCCATGATCCCTTACCTGGAACAAGCTATCAACCATATGATGGTGAACATCTGGAACAGTGTCCAGGGCGCGGTCAGTAAACTTCATCACTATATACCATTACTATATGCTATAAACGGGTTAGTCACGTCAAAAGTCAGCTACTGGCCGACATGTTTCCACCTTATCCGGAGGCCTTCATCAGGGCGAATGTAATACGCGACGACCACATGAAGTCGTCCCGAGCCACACTGATCTTAGCGAAGCGTAGCGCGGGCGGCGCGGGTGTTTGCTTGCTGCGCTCGCAGTGACAGTGCGGGGGTTGGCGGGGGACACTGATCTTTTGCGTCGCCGACTTCTGTGGGTCTAATGGGAGCCTCGTTTTCGTCTTTTTCATCATCGGCGGCTGGTGATAGCTGGTAAAAGTGGCTTTTGGGTCTTGCGACCCTGGAATCTTTCTGCTTAGAGTCGCAAGACCCAACATGCTCTGTCTGCCCCATTAGGGATAAAGACGTGTATCTGTATAAAAAAGTGGATACAGGCCATAGCGGTTATTTTTGAAATTGTTAGGGAAGGCCTATCCCAAGCACGGTTCTGGCGGATTAAATGATGTAAGAGATAAAGTGCCAGTAATATGACAAATCTCTAACAACCAAAGAAAAATGAATACGGTACCAATTTTGCATCTCATTCATAAGTCATCAACTCAGACCAAGGGACAAGAGATATACCTGTGGTCATCGAATTTACACTAACTCTAACTAAATTCTTGTTTACAGTCTTCCATCGTCCTCGCCATTCCTCTGGAGATCGCAACCCCCACCCCCGCTGCCGTCCCCGAGGCAGTGCTCGCCCCTGGTTTTGAAGTCTCCCCCGTGCAAGTCGTCGATGCCGCCCCTGAAGTGGTCCTTGCCCCCGGATTCGAGATCTCCCCCGTGGAAGTCGTGGACTCCCCTGCCCCCGTGAAGCCCATCCCAGTGTCCGTGAGCCCCGTTGAGTCCGCTCCCGTGGTGTCTGGCAGCCCCCTTGTTCAGATCATCCTGAACATTAACCAGAAAGAGGTTAATGAAGTTTAATTCTTTATAAAATACATTTCAAAATTGACATTTCAAAAGTGATTAAAACATCCAAAGATAAATAAATGATTTTTTGATGCAATTTTTTTGTTCTATCAATTATTTATTATTTATTTATGGCAGTCGTCAAGCTATTTCAGATGCCTTTAGGCAGCTTGAAAATCTGACACCAGTGTTGGCCACTTACATACACGAAAAACAAACAAACATTTATTTATTTTTGCACATTAAAAAAATTTACAAATGGCGGACTTAACCTATGGCGCCTCTGAGTTCTCTGCCAGTCAGTCTATGGATAAAAATAACCAGGTACCTTACTTTAGTCTGTGAGAAATGAATTCGACCGTCACTAGGCGTGACTTGTTACGGTCATTTTCAAATACTGCCACTTGCTTTCGGTGAAGGAAAACATGCACACTAGTTCACTGGTGTGTAATAATGTCTGTTAACGGTAAATAACAGATATTGAGCTACGTTAGATGTTTTCAAATCTGACACAAGTGTTAGCTATTAACATATTCGATAAGTGAAAGAGCGTTAACACAAGTTGTAACGGCTCACTAGTCGTTTCTTTATGAATTACGAATATACTATACATAATTGTGCATTGTTAAGAGGTGATTATTTCTCCTCGTCGACCTCCGTGGCGTAATGGTTAACACGCTAGACCGCTAATCCGGAGGTTCTGGGTTCGATCCCCAGCCAGGGCAAGCTGGAAAATGGCCTTTTTCAAATTGTCCTGGATTCTGGGTGTTTATCTAATTATATGAATTTATTATAAAATATAGTATCGTTGAGTTAGTATCCCATCATAACACAAGTTTAAAACTTACTTTGGGGCTAGCTTAATCAGTGTGATTTGTCCCTATATTTTTGTTTATTTATTTTATTTATTATTACACTATCCAATCCGCTAGTTTTCAACAATTCAAATCAGATACTTTTTTCTAAACGTTTTCAAGACACATATTTTCTATGAGATTTGTATGAAATATCGGACTGTAACGTCATAGTTTCTTGGAGTCCAATTAATAAATCTAAAATCACGTTCAAAGTGGATGTGATCAATGACAAGTGACATTATTTTGTGACGTTTTATTCTCTTAACAGTACCAAATAATTTATTTTTTACCCAGGAAACTACCCAATTTGAAGGAACTCTTACTAGGAACAGTTTGGTTCCTAAATTGTTAGGTAATGATCACACTATTCTAATTTGTATCCTAAATCGAGGCGCGTGACCGACAGCGACGCACACAAAAATTATCATTATTACTTTTATTATAAGGTTTAACAAGATTAACAAGTTGCTTGTGACCTATTGTTGTTTGGAGTTCACAGGTTACAAGGAAGTAGAGCGGTCGGAACATCCTTTTTACTCTAAATCGGATCCAATCAGTCCGAACTGCGATTAAATATTCCGATTTCCTAGTTAGGATTCCTTCAAATTGGATACTGTGATATTGTCAGATGTTTTTGTTGCCTATTTTGTTTTGCTTGTAAGTGGTTGGCCACTTACACACACGAAAAACAAACAAAAAAACAAACAAACAATGGTGTCAGATTTTTCAAGCTGCCTAAAGGCATCTGACATAGCTTGACGACTGCCATACAATGACAGAGGAGCTAGAGAAATTTATGTACCACTTGTCACCCATCCAAGTGCGGACCACGCCCGGGATTGCTTAACTTGTGAAACCGCTAGCAATGCGTACTCCCACTGGGCCACCGAGCTCCTCGGTTTGCTCATTAGTCATCTAACACAGCTTCATAGAATTGCCTCATGATGTTTTCCTTTTCTTATCGTTTAAGACCTTGCTCTTGTCGATGGAATTAAGTGGAGATGTCTCTATTTCTCCCTTCTCTCCGCCATCTTTTAAAGACGTTACTCCTTTTAAAACTATTAAAATTAATCAACATTTTTTTATTACAGTCTGCCGCTCCCGAAGCCGTCATCACCCCAACTCCCGTGTCCGTCCCTGACAACAGCGAGGCGTTCCCCAACCCCCGCCCCCCTGTACCTGAGGTGGCCATCAGCCCCGAGCCTGTGCTCCTCCCCAGCCCCCCTACTCCCGAAGTTGAGGTCCCTCAGCCAGAGCCAGTCATCATTGCACCCGACTACAACCCTATCGACGCCATCGCTGTCGCCCCCCCAGAAATCAACCCTATTGATTTGCTGCACCCTGTCATCCAGCCCGTGATCGTTGCTGGTGGAGACATCGGACCTATGTAAAAAAAAATATAAAAAACTTTTTAATTTTACAATAGATAAAACCCAAATGTTTAAAAAATAAACATCTACACTTGCTGCAAAAATGTTTTATTTATTTTACATACTTAATTATTAAATAAACCTCCGACGAAAAATAGGGGTGTTAAGTATATAGGGGGTGATAAGTTTGACTTGTTGTGTGTCTGTCTGTATCATCGGAGCTCCTAAACGAATATACCGATTTCGATGCGTTTTTTTATTCGAAAGCGATGTCTGTTGGTGGTCCTTAAAATGGTTGGTGAACGCTTGAAAGTCGTTTTTAGGGCTCCGTACAAAAAATCAAAAACGGAACCCTTATAGGATCACTCGTGCGTCTGTCTGTCTGTCCGTCCGTCTGTCACAGCCAATTTGCTCCGAATCTACTGGCAAACACAATGTGCAAAGTATATAAATATTTTTTTAAAAGGGTCATTTTCGAGGACAAATTAGGAAATAAAAAAAAACTTTGCAAACCTTACAGTGTCATACATCAAATGAAAGGGCTCGGCTCGAAATTGACCATTGACCTTTATCTTCGAAACTACTGGGCCTAAAACTTTGAAAAAAATACAAAACATACTGGGTGGCGCAAAAGTACTGGCACTAAAGAAAATACTTTTATTTTTTTTATATGACATTTTCTGTCATTCTGTTGTTGAAAATTGTGTAGTGAACAAATGTAAAATACACTGAAAATAAACATGGACCGTTTTACTCCCCAAGAACGTGGAATAATTGTGTCAATGTTCTTACGGAATAATTCATCAGTGATAAGAACACAACGTGAATTTCGTCGACGATTTCACCACCGTCCGGCACCGATTGGTCGCACAATTCGACGCTTTGCCACACGCCTTGAAGCAACTGGCTCAACATTGGATAGACCTAAGTCTGGGAGACCAAGAACAGGCCGTTCAGCTGAAAATATCGATGCTGTGCGCGAAGATGTGGAAGAGTGTCCAGAAACATCAACGAGGCGACGTGCCACGCAATTGGGCATTTCCAGACGGACCCTGCAGCGTATTTTGGTGAAAGACTTAAAGATGTTCCCGTATAAAACTCAAATGACTCATCAGCTGCTGCCTGCTGACCACCGAGCTCGTCTAGATTACTGCCAGCGCGTCATAAACCTCAACCTTGAAGAGGATGATTTTCCTTCAAAATTGGTTATGAGTGACGAAGCGCATTTCCATCTCTCAGGGCATGTCAATAAGCAGAATACTCGGTTCTGGGGCACTGATAATCCGCGCATTATTCAAGAAACACCTCTACACCCACTAAAAGTTACTGTATGGTGTGGCATCTGTGTTGACAGAGTGATCGGACCCTATTTTTTCGAAGACGCTGGAGGCAATGCGATAACTGTCACTGGAGAACGCTACAGAACCATGTTACGAGAGTTTTTGATACCCAGTTTGGACGAATTGGGGCTGGAGCACATCTGGTTTCAACAAGACGGCGCTACGTCACACACAGCGCGCGACACTATGGACTTAGTGAGGGACGCTTTTCCAGGCTGAGTTATCTCTCGTTTTGGCGATTTGCCTTGGCCTGCAAGATCACCCGATCTGACCAGTCCAGACTTCTTTCTTTGGGGTTTTTTGAAATCTCGGGTGTATGTGAACAAGCCACAGACTCTCGCAGCTCTAAAAGAAAACATTCGTCAAGAAATAACGAACATATCGCAGGAAGTGTTACGGCAAGTTATGCAAAATGTCATAAATAGGGCTCAAATGTGTATCAACTCTGGAGGTCACCATTTAAAAGACATCATCTTTAAATCCTAATGGTACGAAATTTAATGGCACAAATATACATTTAAAAAAACCTAAATCTAGTTTTCTAATTTAGAAAAAATGTTATAGCTGAACCAAATAGGGTCTTTACTTTTGCGCCACCCAGTAGTTCATTGCTTGTAGATTACAGGAAAACAGTAGACTATAAGAATTCAATCAATTGTACGGAACCCTCTCCACGCGAGTTTAACTCGCACTTGGCCGGTTATTTTTAAATTTGTCTGGCAAATAAACTTGTTAAGCTTTTAAGACGTATTTCATATTAGCCAAAGCAATTCCACAAAACAACAGATTGGAAGCGGCCTGCATCCAGCAATTTCCTGCAACCTAACACACAATACTAACGTACCTACTCAAACGAAGATACAACGTGGAAAGGACATACCTGTAATAAATCGAACCACGGGCTATACTAGATCATTCCCATACAAATCGCCCAGGAGGCTGCACACTTTTGTATGGAAATGCCGAAACGTTTTTGTTTTTCGGCTGTTATTTTAATTTATTAGTAAGTAAGTACTAATAATGATCTAGTATAGACCGTGGTTTGATTTATTACGGGTTGTACTAGCCTAGATCACTAAAATACTAATAATGAAATTAAAATAACAGTCAAAAAACCAAAAAACATTTCAACATTCCCATATAACTCGCCTGGGCGGCTGCACACTTTTGTATGGAAGCGCCGATTATTTTAATTTTACTATACTATAATGATCTAGTATAGAGCATGGTTTGATTTATAACGGGTATCGTGTACCTTAGCCCCTTTCACGTTGTATACCTCTATCTATACGATGGTAATATAATTTGCAATGGTACACATGAAAAATTAGATAAAACATGCTTGAGTCAATAATAATAATAATAAGTGGTGCCAAAATGTTGCGGTGTGCCACCCGATAAGGTAATCTAATGGGAGTGTAACTTATCAACCGGTCGATTGCAAAAACCATGTGATTGATTGTGCAATACAATCAGATCCACAAGTGTCCACAAAGTTAAAATTAATACACATTATTATTTGTATTTCGTTTACATTCATGGATCTTTTCTGAATAGAATTGAATATGTTGCGTTCCCACCAAAACCTTCTTCGTCTAAGCGCGTTCCCGGTTGCATCCTCAGCTGTGCTGCTTCGGAGCCCGGGGTGCGCTTTCCCGCTTTTTCTTCTCCAAATATACCATGCATGTCAATGGTCACCCAAGGATGCCAAAGACCTTGCGACGTGGAGAAGAAATTGCCAGAACAGTTAAAATGATTTGGCTATAGTTTTACGACCGGCCGCCTGCCTGACGTCTACCCTCTTAGGAATCTCTCCCGTCTTCTCCCGTTAATCCTCCTTGGGAATGCAATTGTGGCAAGAGATGTTTGTGCTTAGTCCTTAAGTCGCCTCTTACGACATCCACAGGAAAAGATGGAGTGGTCCTATTCTACAGGTTTCGCAGGTTTGAACAGGTATACATATATTGAAACGGAATGAAAATATTAAAATGGGTTATTGGAGTGGAGTTAGTATGAATTGATATTGTATTATTAGCCTGACCTAACAAATTTTAATTGAACCGTGACACCTAGGAGTACTTCATTAGGTCACGGTTAATCGCGTTATTTCTACTGGACTGGTCGTAAAATAGGCACAGAAGAAAAAAAATATTGTAATATAAATGAATGCCAAACCTTCGTACCCTTCAGTCAGTTGTTTTTAATCAAAACTATACGTTAATAAAGTACCCGGGCAACCGAGCTTCGCTAGATAAAATAAACGGGCAAGTGCGAGTCGGACTCGAAGATGAAGGATTCCGTACCTCCGTACAATGTTTTAAAAACGCTGAAGAAACACGTTTCTTGTATGACGACCCCCTTTAATTTTTATCTTCATCTTATTTTTAGTATTTGTTGTTATGGTGGTCATAGTAATACATAATCGGTGAAAATTTCAAGTATCTAGTTAATGCTAATATAAAGATCGAGTTAAAAACGCTGAAAAAAACACGTTTCTTGTATGTCGACCTTAAATTTTTAACTTTATTTTATATTTGGTATTTGTTGTTATAGCGGCTATAGTAATACATAATCTGTGAAAATTTCAAGTGTCTAGCTATTGCGGTTCAAGAGATAGAGCCCTGTGACAGACGGACAGACGGATAGACAGTGGAGTCTCAGTAATAGGGTCCCGTTTACACCCTTTTGGTACGGAACTCTAAATACTGAGTCTGAGCTGACCCGCGGAGCCCCAGACCGAGCCACTCCCACCAAAGGCTGAGCACCAAGCTATTTTGTTTTTTTTTTTCATACTACTCTACTACAATTTATTCCTCAAAGGGCATACTTAAATTTCCCGGGGTCCAAAGCTGCCCCATTTTAAATAAATCATTTCAAAAAAATCGGAGACATCTTTTAAAATTTTGCTACTACCAAGTCCTAGATAACCCTTCAAAGTATTTTATGAACTACTGTTTTCAGTTTAAGGTGACGTGGGTTTACAATTTGCAAAACTGTGCGTGTTTTTGATAAATCACTGTTATTAAACTACTACAGTTTCTTCCTCAAAAAATTTACATAAAAATCTTAAGAATTTTCTACAGACATCCACAATAGCCAAAACACGATTGAGTACTTTTGGCTCGATAGAAAAAAAACACAAACATACCTCTAAATTTGCCTAAATTTGCCTTTATAATACGTATTACTATTTTATACAATCACCTATCTATACGAAAATTATACCAAAAAATGTATTATCTAAATATCTATCCGTTTTGGCTACAGAAAAAATTATAAATATAATACAAAAAAATAATAAATAAAACACTGCGAAATATCGTCGAGCACGGCTCCGACCCTTCCTTCGCTCTCGACGAATATTTCACTGTTTTAATTTTTTTTTTGTATTAAATTTATAATTGTTTCTGTAGCCAAAATGGAAAGATATTTAGATAATACATTTTTTGGTATAATTTTCATGTAAAAAATTGATTGTATAAAATAGTAAGACGTATTATAAGGCAAATTTAGGCAAATTTAGAGGTATGTTTGTGATTTTTTCTATCGAGTCAAAAATGCTCAATCGTGTTTTGGCTATTGTGGGTATCTGTAGAAAATCCTTAAGATTTTTATGTAAATTTTTTGAGGAATAAACTGTGTTGGCGCAGATAGCTAAGATTACGTTCTGCTACCAAAGATGTTACTAACTACGCTCTTGGTACGAGTCCGGCAATCCCACCGGCCACAAACAAACACACAAACAAACCTACGCAGTCTGCTACCACCCTAGATAAGGTCCAGGGAACCTCCTAACCTAATTATACCTTAAACTTAAATCTAATTAAAAGTAATTAAACTAATTACAAATGGGAAACAATTTAAGATAAAACTTACAGCATCCATGCCGTCTTCAGGCAGCCTCGCCTGGCCTTTGCGTCGAGCCCGAAGTCCTACTCAGGGCTGGCGACGGCCTTAGGTCCCACCACGGGTCCCAAGTCAGTGGTGAAGAAAATGGGGTCCCTAAGCGAACCTACCCATGAGCTCATGTATGTCGCCCCAAACGAATACGTCGTATTTATAGCACAACAGCACAACAAAGTTCATCTTCTTCTTGACACTTCAAGATTAAGTACCTAATATTGGTATAACCTAACAGCGGACCGTACCATGCGGTGTCTCTCGCTCCGATTCAAACATTTATCACTGTTTATACATTTATGGGCATCCACGCCACCAAAATTGGTTCCTTTTATAGTCAATTTACAAATACTTCCGTTCCACACGAGCAATAGGTAAAAACCAACAATTTATAATGACGCAATGTCACGCGTTTCACATTTGACACATATCACTGTTTTTATACGTAATACGAACTATTCCCGGCTCCACGCCATTTCAAACAGATTGGGCACACACAAACAAACAACAATTAGCGACAATTCTTCACGAAATATTCGCAATATCCCAAGTACAAAAAGCCGGCATTTTCGCGACGGGCCAGCGAACCTGTCATTAATGGCGTCGGTCGAGACTGGGCAAAGACAATCCGCGCTCCACAGCCGGAATATCGCTAAATCGATAATCTTGCCCATGTTTGTGGAGATCACACGCAGATGGCGCTAGTCTCCTAACAATAAGTACTTTTATCCAAAACAAACTGTAGTAGTTTAATAACAGTGATTTTTCAAAAACACGCACAGTATTGCAAATTGTGAACCCACGTCGCCTTAAAGTGAGAACGTTAAGCTTTACTACGCACATTTGCGAAAAACGGCCACTTTTGGCAAATGTGCGTAGTAAAGCTTAACGTTTTCATTATAAACTGTAAACAGTAGTTCATAAAATACTTTGAAAGGTTATCTAGGATTTGGTAGTAGCAAAATTTTAAATAATGTCTTCGTTTTCTTTAAAATGATTTATTTTAAATGGGGGCGACACTGGACCCCGGAAAATTTAGGTACGGCCTTAACGTTCTCATTATAAACTGTAAACAGTAGTTCGTAAAATACTTTGAAGGGTTATTTAGGACTTGGTAGTAGCAAAAATCTAAATAATGTCTCCGTTTTCTTTGAAATGATTTATTGACTTGACTTTTCTACAGACATCCACAATATCCAAAACACGATTGAGCATTTTAGGCTCGATAGAAAAACATCACAAACATACCTCTAAATTTGCTTAAATTTGCCTTTATTATACATATTACTATTTTATACAATCACCTTTTTATATGAAAATTATACCAAAAAATGTATATTATCTAAAGATCTATCAGTTTGGCTACAAAAAAAAATAATAAATATAATACAAAAAAAATAATAAATAAAACACAGTGAAATATTCGTCGAGAGCGAAGAAAGGCACGGAGCCGTGACTGCCTCCGTGGTCCAGTGGTCAAGGCGTCTGCCTTGTGATCCGGAGGTCGTGGGTTCAAATCCCACTGGGAAGCATGCTTTGTGAAAAGTTTTTTCCAGTCTGGTTAGGATATTGCAGGCTTGAATCACCTGATAATCCGAAAAGAAAGATGATTCCGTACTTCGGAAGGCACGTAAAGCTGTTGGTCCCGAACGCCATCTAGCGTTTGTACCTATCCTGGGATTGGTTCTGGTCTACCCTTTGGGTTGCGGAGGTCAGACGGCAGTCGCTCTGTGTAAGAACCAGTAACCTCGTCGAATCACCTAGGTAAGGTAGCGGACCCCGGGCTCTGAAGTGTAACCGCTGACGATGCAACCGGGAATACGCTCGGATGATGACGATCATTGTTCATAAAGTTTTTCAATTCTGCAGTAAGGAACTTCGTTCTCACCAGGTGTACCACGACACGTATCCCTTGTTTAATTGTCTAATTTACTCAAGAGTGGCACAGTGGAATTTTTTTTAGTTACGTTATGTGTCCGTCTTTAGGTAACTCATATACATACCTAATGTGAACTAAATTGCAAATTGTTTAGTAGTTTCGGAGCAAATTGGCTGTGGCAGTCGGACAGGCGCGTTTATTATAGGTATTATGCGAGTGATCCTTTGGGGTTTTATCTTTTTGTTTCGAGGAACGAGTATGTTACCCAAAAAAATAACAAAACTGATATTACCCAAGTTGACTAGTTTCAGTCGTTTTTGTCTTTTTTGTGCCTGTAGTTTTAGTAAATGGTAAAAGGATACTCAAAACGTAGGCATTTCATGATAAAACCAACGGTCCTAGCTGATCCGTTAGTCATCATAAAATGGATTACTTATCCACTCATTTTTTATAGCTAAATTCCATACGTCATACTTCGCTAGTAATACTGAATCAACGAACTGGTCAATCTATACACGTCACATATTATCCGATTAAAATTACGTTTTTAATCTCTGCCTGTCTGTACATACTCTATTAACTTCTGAAACTACTTGGCCGATTTTGATGCGGTTTTTTACTTATTTGTAGATTTTTTCATACTCCGGGAAGGTATGTTATTATACATAAAATACATACCCGTCCAAAGTCGGGGCGTGCCGCTAGTTTCAAAGCGAGCTATATAGCTCACTAACGTGAAGACATCGTTAAGTAATCGTTGTTATAACAACGATTTCACGATGATGTCTTCACGTTCTTTCTTCTGTCTTGTTTCCATTTTTTAATCGTACCACATCGTACCTAGTTTGAACAGATTTAAAAAAGTTTAAGTATTGGTATCAGCAGGGATTTAATGTTGTTGATACGGTGAATATACTGTCTAGCGATTTGAATAAAAAATATGTATGGTGGCGGTCAAAATAAATAAGGTAGGTAAGTATTGTTTGGACGCACTCTAACGAAACTTTCTTCTGTTAAGTACCTATGTAGGTATAATACTTATACATCAGAGGATATAATATAAATCAGAGTGACATAAGTGCATATAAATAATATTTCTTTGAAATGAATAACTACGCTGATTCATTATTTACACTTTGTCATGAATCAAATTTTATCAATTTTGAGGTTGAAGGAGTCACCGCAGAGTCGACATGTAAATTTTTATCATGATTTTTTTTGAATTTATCACCAAAAATGACAGAGATATCTTGAGCACTGATTGCGTTATTTATATATAGAATAGGCGTGTCGTCATGTCTGTCAGTTTGCGTTTAAACAGAACTTTGAAGGGACATCGCGTCGCTAAAGTAAGTTCAGTTGAAATTTAACTTGAGTTTCTCAACTTGGGACATTTTAGGCGCATGTTTCGTGGTTGTTTACAGTTAGATATGTGTGTTCTGTTTTGCTTTAATACTAATTTATTATTATGTCCCATTAGGTAGGTACATGTCCGTATTATATGTAATGATGTGCCGTTACCGTTCCCCAGATTCCCAGGAACGTTCCCAATAAATGGAAATGTCAGAGAAACTTGAAATTTTATTTATCAGACATATTTTTATCACTTTAAATATATTTTACTAACGTAAATGCATCTCTTGATATGGTTATAATACAAATATATATACCCAATATTCGGTAAAATACCCTAGAAATAAAAGAATGTTCCCTTATTATAGCACATATATACCTATATATAGCACATCAATAATTATATGCATTGACTAAAGATAGATAATTTTTTGAATGTCTTCACGCAATTTACATCAAAAGTGTGATTAGAATCAGTATTCCATTTTTTTTAATCCGTAATAATTTACAGTGCCCCTAAATGCCCCTAATAACTGTACTTTCTTACGTATACACATGTTAGTTAATTACATTAGATACCTATGGAGCTCTCATACTTACTCTACTTGCAGATTGCGGTTTAGCCTTTAAAGGACATATAGTTCTAAAGAAAATACTTTCTTAGGTATGTTATGAATAAGTACTGACAGATACCTACGCGCAGATCGTAAATAAAGTCGTAAGTAAATTGAGGGAATGGGCGAAAATGCGGATCATGTTAATAGGCGATGCGGATTTTGATTCCTTTTTTCACCTTCTCGCCCACCATCACGCTAAAAGTGGCGATTGGATCTTGTGCTCTGGGCTCGCTCTGTTTAGAACTCAAAACCCTTAATGCTCTTCTGCCTCATTAGGGCCAAACACGTGTGATGTTGTGTGTGTAATTAATATGGTCAGGTATGATAAAAAAAAACGAATTCTTATTCTATTTATTGCCTTTACAGCAAAAAATCAACATGTCTCGAGTACCAACTGTGACCATTAATGAGCTCTCAGACGCCACTCTGGATGCTACCATCAACACCATCCCAAAGAAGGTTCTCACAGGCATCCTGAACGATTTTATGGATCTTCAATTCGGGAAAGAAACCCCATACACCACCGGGAAAACCGTCATACCTGTGGAGTGCACCATTGAAGATGTCGACAAAGCGATTGACGACAAAACTGTAGAGAAAAAGTTTCATGACATATTTGTAAAGATTTCGGAAACGTATAAGAGTGGGAATTTAACCCCACAGTCTTCCAATTCTGGCTGGGACCCTAAATTGTCTCCGGTATTGGTATTTGTAACGCCTAGTGTTTAAGTAATCATTGATTATATTTTTCTATTATTTAATTTGTTATGTCTTTCAAATAAAATGATGTACTCGTAATATTTACTTATAAATGTAATCTATTTATTTTACCTATGTTCTTCTACAAAAACAAGAGTAATTTTTCTACTAGTCAACCAAGACTTTCCTTTTTCCAGAAGGTTCGACTGCACATCAAGTTGGTTTATTACGACTTTAAAAATTTACATGCACCTACGTACACGTATTCGCATTTTCTTGACACTTTGCTATTTTTAGGGTTCCGTACAAAAAATTAATAAAGGCAAGTGCGAGTCGGACTCGTACATGAAGGGTTCCGTACCACCGTACAATGTTTTAAAATGCTGAATAAAACACGTTTCTTGTATGACGACCCCTTTAGTTTTTAACTTTATTTTAATTTTAGTATTTGTTGTTATATCCGCCACAGTAATACATAATCGGTGAAAATTTCAAGTGTCTAGCTATTACGGTTATAGAGCCCTGTGACTGACGGACAGACAGACGGACAGACAGACAGACGGACAGACGGACAGACAGCGGAGTCTCAGTAATAGGGTCCCGTTTGCACTCTTCGGGTACGGAACTCTAAAAACCGAACCCTTATAGGATCACTCGTGCGTCTGTCTGTCCGTCCGTCTGTCACAGCCAATTTGCTTCGAATCTACTGGACCGAATCAGGTTAAATTAAGTAAAATGTTGTAATCCTATGACCCAAACACATATGTGCATAGTAAATAAATATAATTTTTTAATAATATAATTTTTAAAATAAGGTTAATTTTCGGGGGACAAATTAGAAAATTAAAAAAAATGTTTTGCAAACCTTACTGTGTCATATATCAAATGAAAGGGCTCGTTATGAGGATCTCAAATATATGTTTTTTTATTATTGAAAAATTAATAGTTTTGATTTTATTCATTAAAGAAGACGAAAATTGACCATTCCCCCCCCCCCTGATCTCCGAAACTATTGAGCCTAAAATTTTGAAAAAAATACAAAATATAGTTCATTGCTTGTAGATTACAGGAAAACCTATAAGAATTCAATCATTTGTACGGAACCCTCTCCACGCGAGTTTAACTCGCACTTGGCCGGTTTATAACAAAATGTTATCAATATGTAATAAGTAAAAATATTTATTATAATAGACATCGAACGTCATCGTTGTTTCAATTTATCTTTGTATCTTACATACGCTTCAAATTGTTTTTTTTTTCAAATTTCGAATTCGCATGCTGCGCGGCGCCATCAAGAAGGCCGCGCGCCCGCTGATTTTAAAAAGTAAAACGGCGGGAAAGCAATAGTTTGCATCAAAGTTTTATGGTTGACTTTATTTAAAATCAAAAATATCAGTTTATTAAGTATTTTCCCTCGCAAGTATGTTGAAAAACGTTGTAAGATATACGTGCGTATATTGGTTAAACACACTGAGCTCCTTATGCCCTCGCGTTCGCTCGGGCTGAAATTCCGCTTCGTGTGTTATAACCTCCATAACGCACTTATATCGTAATGTACTATTATGTGTAGTTTTCGTAGGTATTTTCGGTCCGAACTGCAGTTGTCTCTATCGCACTCGCTTGGTCTTATAGGTATAAGTACTTACTAATTTATCGATAATCTGAACAAAATTGACACAAAATGTACAGAATACCTATTCTGCACATTTTGTGTCCATAATTTCAATTTTCTAATAGAAATAACACCTCGAAGTCCTCGAAAAAAGAGATTTTCCAATGCCCCAATTAAGTACAAGGCAATTATTAGTATTCTTATCGTACAACGAAAATTGCTTGTATCTAGCGTGAAAGTACAAGGTAAGTAGTTACTTATCACTTAGTTTCAGACAGTCTTCCAGTGTGTGGAGCAATGTACGGTTTATGATGTTTTTATTGTCGCGATAATGAAGTATCTACCTACTACGAGTACGTGTGTGCACTGATAATGCTGAGCTGAAACTCCGTTGGAATCAACAGTGCAAATTGATAAAACTTTATGAAATACCTAATTGGTTAATTCCATAGATCAATTTAATATGACACATTCGATTATACTGAATTATTTATTGGTATTACATGTATGTTGGTTTTACACTGCATTGTTTATTGAATATGTATATGTTGGTTAATTTTGACTGCAACGCGGACCGTGAACTGGATCAAAAAATTTTTCAAGGCAGGGGCATAACTTGGATATGGCGCCCCTTGTTCAAAATGATGACGAGTGCTTTCCTTGAACCCCTATATTATTACAAAAAGTGATTTTGCCACTCCGCTCAGCATGCCACCCGGGGCATGAGCCCCGGCTTGCCCCCTAGATGCCATGAACACAGTTTACGTAATAAAAGTTTTAGTATCAGGATAAAGTTATTTATTTATGGCAAGTTAAAACTTGCGTAAACAAAACCTTTTAGTGTCGAACCCTTCGATCGTCGAAACATGGTACTATTCATATGACATTGTCATGGTATATAACACCCGATTGCTAGCAGTGTATATATAGTAGGTATGGACAGTGGACACTCCCTATACACATACATACCCAGAAATAGAAAACAAACTGAAAAAGGATTCTAGCGGCGCCCCCTTATAACAAATTGCCTCGGGCCATGGTGGGTTTCAATTTATGGTAAATATGGCTTGTCAGTGTCAATAGTCAATAATTATAGTTTAAGTTAGGATTCCGAAACTCAAAAGCAAAAACCAAATCCTTATCCATATCAACATGAATCCGGGAAAGTTCTTACTAATTAATAATTATCAAATTAATGCAAGCTCGGCAGCTATTTACGATGTATATATTTTTGAAATATGCTTATTAGGACCTTTAATTTGATACCCCACTTGATATCGAAGTAAAAAAAATATTGTATGCAACATTATTTATTTTATACATACAAAGTGTAGCCTATGACATTTGGACGATAATGACGAATCGATTGACATCTGTATTCTATTCTATCAGTAGGCTATTCACATATTTGTAGCAAAAAAAAGTTCATCTATTTTCATGTGTTCGAGTAACCGCAAGTTGCCTGCGGGCGAGACACGGGGTCGAGACAAATTTGCCGCTCCCTAAAATCTACCGCCCTAGGCTCAAGCCGAGATTACCCAGCCTGCTGGTAAATCCGCCACTGAGGTAAGTATAGTAAAATTGAACTGATAGCACTAGGTGTCATGATTTTCTGCGAAAATCTCCAAAAAGAGGTGTATCCTGGACCCTATCTATGCGAGTTTGACTCGCACTTGACCTCTTATTTATATGTACAAGTGTTTCGACTACTAAGTAATTGAATGCTACAAGGTAACACTTTAAATTTAAATTGTAATGCTACCTACTGAGGTAAATGAAATCGGTATTAAAATAAGTTTGTCACCGTCACACAATGGACGCCTGTTGGAGACTGCCTTTAGGTAGACAAGTGAGTGTTTGCTGCCCATTTTTGCATTCTCATTTCTCTTTCTGTCTCTCTCATCTCAGCGTATTCCTAGTTGCATCTTCTTCATCTTAGCGCGTTCCCGGTTGCATCCTTAGCTGTGCTGCTTCGGAGCCCGGGGTGCGCTTTCCCGCTTTTTCTTCTCCAAATATAACATGCACGTCAATGGTCACCTAAGGATGCCAAAGACCTTGCAACATGGAGAAGAAATTACCGGAACAATTAAAATTATTCGGCTGTAAATTTACGACCGGGCGCCTGATTGACGTCAACCCTCTTTGGGAATGTATTGGTGCGGAAAGTTTTACGATCGGCCGCCGCCTGACGTTAACCCTCCTTGGGAATGCAATTGTAGCACGAGATGTTTGTGCTAAGTCCTTTAGTCGCCTCTTATGACATCCACAGGAAGAGATGGAGTGGTCCTATTCTAACCCGGAACCACACGGGTACCCGGAATCACACGGGTACCCGGAACCACACGGGTACGTATTCCCAGTTGCATCTTCAGCTGTAATGCTGCGAAACCCAGGGTCTGATTTCCGAATTTTCCTTCTCCACTTCGCATGGTCTTGAGCATCCTTGATTGTAAGCCTATTGTCACGTTAAGTCAGCATTTCTTGGATCTACTTGGGTTTTGTAGTCTCATTTAAGTGCAGCATCACTAGTGACAGAGTTAAAATGTAAATGTACGGCAGACACTTATTGTAAAAGGTTATGCAGGCACTTGAAGAGCATTTCTGCCAAAAATCGTCGTTGTGGGCGTCTCATCATCATCTTCCTAGCCTTTTATTTGGGGTCGGCTCTGAATGTCAACTCTCTCCATCACGACGTCCACAGAAAGAGATGGAGTGGTCCTATTCTAACCCGGAACCACACTGGTGGTTTGCGTCTATTTTCATATAATAACATAATATTATTATATGGAAATAGAACTGATCAATGTTTTTTGTATATAATATGTATATTTGTGTATTTTGTATATACAATAATGGATTTTTGGCGTAATACGGGTAATAAGTACTTACCTATTTTTTTCTACATTTTTATAACTTATATATGATATGCTTCCATGTTGGTTTGGGAGAAAAAAAAAACTTAGAATTTACCAGCTGCTTATATTCCCGCGCAGCTCGTAAAAGCCAATGGAGGTAATAGGCGAGAATGTGTATCATATAGGCGATGCGGTTAGCAACCCATCATTATTTTGATTTCATTTTTCCATCTTTAGGCCACGTGGGTTCACAATTGGCAATACTGTGCGTGTTTTTAAAAAATCACTGTTATTAAACTACTACAGTTTATTCCACAAAAAAAATTATATAAAATCTTAAGGATTTTCTACAGACACCCACAATAGCCAAAACACGATTGAGGATTTTTGGCTCGATAGAAAAAAATCACAAACATACCTCTAAATTTGTCTAAATTTGCCTTTATAATACGTATTACTATTTTATACAATCACATTTTTATATGAAAATTAAAGTGGGTGTCTGTAGAAAATCCTTAAGATTTTTATGTAAATTTTTTGAGGAATAAACTGTAGTAGTTTAATAACAGTGATTTTTCAAAAACACGCACAGTTTTGCAAATTGTGAACCCACGTCACCTTAACGTCCACCTTCACGCTAAAAGAGGCTTTGGGTCTTACAGCCCTGGGCTCTCTATACCCCGTTAGGGATAAAGACGTGATAATGTATCTGTGAAGTATTTTTATTACAATGTTTTCAGTTTTGGCTACATAAAAATATATAAATATAATGCAAAAAAAATAATAAATAAAACACTGCGAAATATCGTCGAGCACGCTTCCGGGCCTTTCTTAGCTCTCGGCGAATATTTCACTGTGATTTATTTTTAATTTTTTTTGTACTATATTTATTATTTTTTGGTAGCCAAAACGGATAGATATTTAGATAATACATTTTTTGGTATAATTTTCATATAAAAAGGTGATTGTATAAAATAGTAATATGTATAATAAGGCAAATTTAAGCTTAGAGGTATGTTTGTGATTTTTTTCTATGAAGCCAAAAATGCTCAATCGTGTTTTGGATATTGTGGGTGTCTGTAGAACAGCCTTAAGATACTTGTACAATTTTTGAGGAATAAACTGTAGCAGTTTAATTCTCGTGATTTTTTAAAAACACTTACAGGTTTCTTGGCTCTGAACTAGCGGTGCCTTAAAGCAAACCCCTACAGTTCTAAAATACTATTTATTTTTTCAGGTTTGGGTATCATTGAGCGTCCTCATTAACTTGACTGCCCAAGGTATGACCGTGGGGTACACGGCCAGTCTATTAGCGGCTCTACAGGCACCAACCTCTCCTGTCAAAGTGGATATGCATTCAGCATCATGGTTAGGTAAGCAAGCATGCTGAGCGTTATTACAGGAGATCAGAATAAACGCATAGTTACTAAACAAAAGCGCATAAAACGCAGCGGTAAAAACCGCTGCCGCGGCGGCCGTGCTGCGTATTGTGTTGACGCTCTAGGAGTCTAAACGAAACAATCATACTTCTATTTACTATACTTACCTGTTTACCTCAAGTTGGCCTTTACTTTACGTCACTTTGCATTTCCAGTCAGATCTTTGCTTGTAACGATAGTAAAATATGCACTTTTTAAAGAAAAATTGTAAGATTTTTTATTGAAGTGAAAACTTCTTTATGAGATGGGAAAAAACCATTGAACTCGCGACACTGTTGCTGTAACCGACACCGCCTTATTCAAGTTTTCACTTCTGTCGGCACTCCCGGAGTGCCACTGTATTTTTTCTCTGTTTCTATCTAAATAGGTAAGACTTTCTTCTTGTAATTTAAGAGCTGGTTCTCGTCGGTGGAATTAAGTGGAGATGCCTCCATTCCTCTCTTTTCTCTGCCATCTTTTAATGTCCTAGTAGAACCTTACTCATTTCTTTTCTTTATTTTCTGGAAAACTTCATCCTCGGTCTTCCTTTTCCTTGCCTCGTAAGTAAGTACCTACTTTACTTACGCCAAGTAAGATATTCTCATAGGTGAAAAATATTTTTGTAAACGGTACTAGTAAATTGACATTGAGACGTCGTTTTGATAATTATATAATGATGATTGTTATGTAGTGCATATTTTTTGTAGCAAGTGATACTAATTACATACTCAAATGAATAAGGAGAAATAAAAAAAAAATCTCATGTCTCATACCTCCTACAAAATTATAAAGACTCAAAATATAACCTCTTGCTTCTAGACTTTATCACTTAATTTCTATGTTAACAATTTTTCAGTATCAGTTATCGGCTCAGCGTACCTCTCAGGGCAGGTCATATCAGCAATCCTGATGGACTGGCTGGGACGTCGCACAACACTGCTCCTGGCAGCCGTCCCACCGGCAACGGGTTGGATCCTCATTCACTTCGCAATGAGCTATGAGCTTCTACTTATTGGAAGAATCCTCACCGGCATCGGAATAGGATTCATCGCATCGTTTGGAGCAATTGTCATCGGAGAGTACACTAGCCCAAAATATAGAGGAATATTTCTCAATCTCAAAATGGCATGTTATAACTTAGGCAGCGCCATCGCCCATGTATTGAACTATTATTTTGACTGGAGAACCATACCGCTTCTAGCGCTGGTGCCAAATATGTTATCCTTCCTCATTATATGCACGTTACCCGAGAGCCCGGCCTGGCTGGCGTCAGTCAAGAACTATGAGAAATGTCGAGAAGACTTCTTCTGGTTGCGGGGACGAAGTACAAGTGCAGTCTTGGAAGTCAAAGAATTGATCATCGCTCAAAAGGAAAGAGTGACAACTAATGAGAAATTACCTATGTCTGAGAAGTTAAAGGGATTTTTCAAGAAATTTACCCAAAAGGATTTTCTTAGATGTTTACTAGTAATCTCTTTTGCGCTACTTCTTTTAGAAACTGCAGGCAGAAATTACTTTTCTGCTTACGCTGTGAGAATAATAAGTGATATCACTGGCACTAAGTCAGACCAGCGTAATTACACTTTACTCCTCGATCTACTGATAACAATCAGCTCTTTTGTGTCAGCTGTTTTAGTTAAAGCTCTAAAAAGACGTACCCTTTTATTTGCGTCAGGACTTTCAGCCTTGTTTGCTCTTATACCGGCTTGTATTTGTCTTTATTTACTATCAAATGAAATATTGCCGCGAGATTACCAGTTGATATCTATTGGTTTATTAACTACATATTTTGTGTTAATAAATCTCGGAGGCACGCCCATTACTGTAAGTTTGAAAGGAGAACTGTTTCCGTTGCACCACAGAAGCGGCGGAGCAATCGCATCAGCTTTCATTAATTTCATAATCATTACAAGTTTACTACATTCGACCCCTTTTTTGTTGATTTACGTAAAAGTGTATGGAACATTCGCTCTATTTGGAATAATAATGGCGCTGGCTTTGACAGTACTGTACTTTTCGTTGCCTGAAACTAAGAATAGGACGTTGCAGGAGATTGACGACTATTTTCAAAATGGCCGCTTTGTTGGCAGCAGAGTACAGAATGAAGAATCGCATTTGAAAATGATGGAACAAGAGAAATAACAGGTACAATAAGCGGTCCTCCTACTCCGACCAACTAAACAAATCAACTAGTTGTGCAGAATGGAACTTAAAGGTATTGGCGGTCTGTAGTCTCTTTGCCTTACCCAGGGGAGATAAGACAATAAGTTACGTACCTAAGTCAAGACTGGCAGCCTGATTACAATGCATCTATAGACTGAGTGGGACCCGAACTGATCAGCATGGAATTTCACTTAAAAATGGCATTAGAAGTTTATAAAAATAGATGAATTTCGTATAAGGCTGTTGCCGTGTGGTTCCCGGCAGAGAAGAATAGGTCCACTCTAAGTCTTCCCATGAATGTCGTAGAAGGTGACTTAGTAACACAAGCTAACAAAGCTTATAAACATTAATGAGACCTCTCCAACTCGTCTGGCCAGCGTGGAGAGTGTAGGCCATATCCTCTGACTGCTCTGGGTAATATATGGCTATGGTAGTATATAGAGAAGGTCGTGCAGCGTGCTCCTGCAGTGGAGACTAAAAAAGACCTGATGATGATGATGATAAGGCTGTACAATATTGTTTATTATTGACGGTAAACTTTTCAATATATCGAGACTTCGCGCACGCAACCTGGTTAACCATGATAGTATCTCTGCTGTCATGTTTGCAGACGATCTCTGCTTTGCTGCGGATACAATAGGTGGCCTTCAGACACTGATGAACAGTCTTCAAGAATCCTGTGTCAAATATGGCTTGAAGATCAGCGTAACAAAGACTTCGGTCTTTGTTACGCTGATCTTCAAGCCATATTTCAAGTCATAACTTCGGTTATGACTATAGATGGTAACACAGAACCTGTCCCCATACATGTAGGTGAACATTTATTAAAAACGACCGGCAAATTTAAATACCTCGGTAGTACTTTAACAGCACACAACCAACTCGATAAAAAAAAAAAACTGAAATAAATAGCAGGATTGCAGCGGCCTCGGCTTCATACGGTAAACTGCGTGACCGGGTATTTAGATCACACAATCTAAAACTATCAACGAAAGTGGCCGTATATCGAGCTGTCATAATGTCTGCCCTGCTGTACGGCTCCGAGACGTGGTGCCTCTACCGTAAGCACATACGTACCTTGGACGTTGTAATATCGGAGGCGTACAGGCATATCTTACCAGGCGTTAACTATGGTGGACAGGACATGTTAGACGAATAGAAACGTCTGATGAGAGACTTGCAAAACGCGTGTTATATTCAGAACTTGCACATGGAAAACACTTGCAAGGAGGTCAACTTCTCAGATTTAAAGATGTACAAAAGCGGCATATTAAAAATTGAAAAATAAACATCAATCGTTGGGAGAAGTTGGCAGAAGGACGTGATGAGTGGCGCCAGTTGGTTAACGACAGAGTTCTCGAGTTTAAGGCCAAACGGAAGAAGACAGAAAGCGAGACGAACTGAAGGCTAGACCACCTACAGCCTACCACTTAGTTTTGTTGATGGAGTCTTGACGTGCGCAATATGTTATTGGACGTTTACCAACAAATTGGGCACAAGTCACTACAGAGCCCACCAGAGAAGCAATTGAAACGCATGACAAAACAGTCGCCGAGGCCGAAACCGGCCAAGATATCATCATCAACATCACAATATTGTTCAGGAATGGTTGGTTTGTCCTATTACCTAAGTTACTATTCCAATTCATGTATGCTATTTATGAATTGGAAGCAATATTGCACTTAGTTATGCAATAATTATGTCATTAATACTAGTAGTATGTACATATATACCATCATTAACTTGGTTAAGAGGGCGCCTGATGCTGATAATCTAAATTTTGCTCCCGCTTCCACACACACAAATTTACTCTAGTCGAAGTTAGACAGCGAGCCATGCGGGGAGGCTCAATGAGGCTGGTTTACGTGTTCTGGTTTTTGAGGTTTTTTTTCGTTTTACAAAGAATATTTAAGAGTTAATGAAAAAGAAAGATATATGATGACTGCCTTATGTTTAATACAAGTATAATTCAAAGTAACAAGGGCTAGTTTATTGTATTTCTTGAATACAAGCCGTTTTGGTATAATTCGGAAGTGATTTGGAGGCAACAGCTACCTAGAAATAGGTTAGATATTGATGGGTAGCAGTTTTTGTTCTCACCTGGCACACACAAATACAGACGCACTTCATAGCCACACTCACAATCACAATCACACCCACAATCACAATCACACCCACTTCTACACACACACATGCCTCATGCTTGTACAATTGTCATGCACCGATGTGTTATTTTATTTATCTTTTATTTTGTTTATTTATGTCATTCTAGCCTTTCGTTAGTCTTTTTAGCCTAAGCACCTAAATTTGTACATTCAATATGTCCTCCCTATATAAAAATACGGTCGAACACTGGTATCCAAATTACAGGCGCCAGCCTAGTTTGGAACTCAGGGTTTAAAAAAACTAATTTGTACCACCCATTACAACCTTTTTGTGTACTAACCAACTTGTAAAAAAAAAACTGTACAAATCTTTAAGTTAATAAAGAATTTATTATTTATTATTAACTTCGCATTTTTTTTCTATCAAGAAAGTTTTAAGCAACCTTTTTTTTGAAACATATAATGACAAGACTTAGTCCTGAACTTTGCTGTGTTTTTATTTCAAAGTGAGTATCTCGTTAATATTGATAATATTTAGGATCATCAGGGTCATACGTGTCCTTAATGTACGGGATTAATTATATTTTCGCCACGAATTATAACACATCTGTACAATAACACTGCTATGTACCAACTAATCTATGTGAAATCAAACTCTTTCTTATAAACGTAACGAAATATTTTTTAATTTAGTTTTTATTTTACTATACTTATCTATATTCATTATCAAATACAACTGAAATCTACATAAACAACTAGGAAAATAAAATAATTAAAAATCTATAAAATCATAAAACATAAATTACAGCTACTAAAAACAAAGCTGCGATTACCCGGCGGCGTTACGAGTAACTTTATCTAGATATCATCTATTACCAATAAATTATTTCGACTTTACGGAAAGAATTAGCCGTAAGTCTTCTAATCTTTATTATGGTTTTGATATGAACTGTTATTATTTCAACTATCTGCGAGTGTTTCCCTTTGGCATAAGGCATTAAACCTTCGTCAATAACGCAGGTAAGCAAAACTAACATACCTATACAATGTGAAAGACATTAATGTTATAAATGATAGCACAGGCTATACTAGACAGTGGTTTATCTAGTATAGCCTGTGCTATCATTACTATTATAAAATTATATACAAAGTAAAGTTTAAAAACGTAATTAAATTAAACTACTGGGTGGATTTCAATGATTATTTGCATGCCGTCATTAAAGATGAATAAAAGATGTGCTTTTATTTATTACACTAATGTATTTTTCACTTTGTATATATTTCATCATTTATAATAATAAAAAAGTTATATACTAAATTAAATTACTTTTTAAAAGTATTTTTTTATTTTCATGAAGTCGTACAGTGCTTTTTTTTCAAAATAATACAGAATAGGTACATTATTGCTCTTTGAAATAGGTAGTATTATTTTTGAACCTTTATGATTTCTTATCTGTGAAAGAAGCGATGAATGAGTCAAAGAACAAGAATGAGTGATGAAATTGCCAAAATGACTGAAAGTAAATTTTTAGCTCACATTCCATCCACAATTTCATTATTTTATAGGTAACAAACAAGATTTTTTGTTAAAGGTGTGCTTAAAAATGAAGGTGTTGCTACTGACTCTTTTCGTGGCGTTCGTCGCATCTGCCCCAGTGGAAGATGTCCAAGACGCAGTGGAAGTCATCGTGAATGGACTGCCCGAAGGACAGGCTCTGGAGGTCGGAGATATTGTTGACATTAAGCTGAAGGAACACGTCGATGGTCAAGTAGCCGCCTCCTCTAACTTGCTACATCCCTACACCGCTGTCGGCCTCGCCGAAGCTGCCGCTGTCGCCGAAATCGAAGCACAACCCGTCCAAATTGTAGAGGTCGCTGAAAATGAAGTATCACCTGTCCAGATCGAAGAATACGAGCCAATCCAGACTTTGCCTATTGCCGTTGAAAACGAGGTTGCTCCTGCCCCAGTTGTTCTCCCTGCACCTGTGATTCCTGAAGTTGTTCCTGAAGCCGTGGTCCTGCCTTCTCCTGTTTCTCCTGAAGTTGTACCCGAGCCTGTGGTGCTTCCTGAGCCAGTGGTCCCTGAACTTGTTCCTGAAGCCGTGGTCCTGCCTTCTCCTGTTTCTCCTGAAGTGGTCCCCGAGCCTGTGGTGCTTCCTGAGCCAGTAGTCCCTGAAGTAGTTCCTTCCCCTGTGGTTATTCCCGAGCCCGCTGCACCTGAAGTGCCTGAGGTCCCTGAGGTCCTCCCCGTCCCAGAACCCCAGCTCCCCAACGGTGAAGTTTACAACGACGGTACGGTCTCAGTGACCGTGAATGCTCCTGAAGACGCTGGAGTAATGGCTACCCTGCAAAACTGGGTTAACATGGTCATGAACTACTTCAACAACGGAGCCCAGACCACTCAGCAAATTATCTAAACTGATATAAAACTGTCTAATATTTTTATAGGTCTTTTCAGTGTCTTGTCATGTATAATATTATGATGGGTGTCTTGTTACCTCCTGTTACTGCGTCCTAATGCGTAATATATGTATTTTATATTAAAATATTTTTGAGACCTATTCTAAAAAGTTTTATTTAAGAAATTGATTTGTATCAGTATGATGTATGAAAGATAGGAAAACTGCCTATGAATCTTTATTGATAATATATTACAATTATCTTGATAAATTAGATAAAGATATCTATCGAAGCTTAATCCAAAACCGAACGATCCTGCTATACATACAGTCATACACATACTCGTACTGGGTGGGTAAGTATGAAGGATTTGAATAAACTTCGGTTTGTAGATCGGCAGGACCAAAACTACGTTACAGAACGTGACGAAGACATTGACCAGGACTTAAAAAGCCGTATAAATGCAGGATGGTTGAAATGGCGGCAAACCACTGGAGCTTAAGGAAAAAATTTATAAAGCCATCAATCATCATAGAACTTACGTATTGTTGTAGGGTTCCGAGACTTGACCCACCAAAGCGGCGGATTAAGAAGATTGCATGTTGCGGAGATGAGAATGTGGAGATGGAAGTGTGGTGTAGTTTCAGAAGAAATGGATGTGGACATTTTATGTTTGACTGAACATTAGCTGCATGAGAGTCAGATGATGTTCAGCCTAAACAACTATAATATTGTTAGCTGCTTTAACAGAAAGTCTGCTCAACGAGGGGGTTCTATATTTTTATAAAAGATTCTTTCCGTAGCAAAGAGCGGAAGGATATTGTCAGACTTTCTGTTGAGCGCTGTTGTGAGGTGGCCTGTGCCGAGCTAGATCATCATATAATTGTTAGTGTATACAGTCCACCAGATAGTAATTTTAAAAGTTTTTTAAAAGCAATGGTCCAGGTTCTTAAGTCCTGTTCAACTAGTAAAAAGAATTTAAATATTTGCGGTAATTTTAATGTTGATATTTTAGTACATAATCCAAAGAGCATCCAATTCCTTAATCTTTTTAAGTGTTATGAATTAGACAACGTATTTTTTGAGCCAACCAGAAATACAGCTACATCTGGCACATGTCTAGATATTTTTTTTAGTAATATTCAATATTTTGATAAATCTGTTATTAATAAATTGCCTTCAAATCATTCTGGTGTATATGTAGCTTTTGTCAAAGAGTCCACCAGTAATTTGAGAAAAGATAAGATCTTGTGTAGGCCGATTACTTCTAAAAACATAAAAAAACTTAAAAATAATTTAGATAACAAATTATTATCAGTTGTATATACAGGAAAAAATTCTGACGACCATTATTATAAACTATTTAGTACTGTTTCCTCTGAGTATTCAAAAACATTGAAACAAAAAAGAGTAGTAGTTCATAGTAAATCACAGTTTAGTGAATGGGCTACAACCGGCATCTACATAAGTAGTAACAGGTTATATGATCTATATGCCCAAAAACAATATAATTTTAATCCTTCTTTTATAAAATATGTTAGAAATTATTCTAAAATATTTAAAATAGTTTGTAGACGAGCCAAGTCAAATAGTATTAGCAAAAAAATAAATAATGCTCCTAATAAAATTAAAGAAACATGATGTGTCATAAATAAGGAAACAGGTAAAAATAAAACCAAAGAAAATATTTGCCGAATCAAATGTAGTGATAAGAATACTACAACAACTAAGGAAATAGTAAATATATTTGATGATTATTTTACTAACATTCCTTTGGAACTCACTTCTAATGTGAGTTCTAGCGCCCAGCGTGCTGAGGCTTAGCTTAAGAGTAATGTTAGCCCTTGTGATTCTAAATTTAATTTTAAGCATGTTAGCCCTAGCGATATAATAGATGCCTTTAATCAGTTAAATTTAAAAAAATCAGAAGATCATTTGGGCATGTCAGTAGCCGTAGTAAGTCATATTATACACATAATTGCTGCCGATTTAGCTTTTGTATTTAACGAATGTATTGATGAAGGTGTAGCCACTACAGAATACGTCGCGCTGAAAATTCATCACCATATTTGGTCATCAACTTACATCGCACGCGCTATTTGTCTACAACTCCAAATTAGGAATCATATCGGGACACGGGAGCAGTGTCGCACCGCGCCAGCCAATCAAAACACAGGAACGAGAACATTACCTTATTTGGCTATCTGTTTGTCCCTAACCACTGTATATAAACCCGAATTTTGTAAATAAATTATTCATTCGACTATCGACTCAGGAGCATAGAACACGCATTATTATTTACCTCCAGCTAGGTACACGTACCCTACTACACACACCATCGTTAGCATCCATAAGCTACAGTGGTGACCCCGACGTGATACAGTGGTGACCGCCGACGACTCCGCGTGTCACGCGACACGCGGACCACCAGCTCCAGCGTCAACCAACGCGACGTCCTAAGCAAGTGATGTAGAAACACTCATCGAGCTCACATCCTCCGCACCCACGTCCAGCTGCCACCGGAAGAAAATTCTGCCCAGCTGCGCGCCGTGCACCAGGAACTCCAGCTCATCTCTACGCAACCAGCGTTACTTTTATCGTGCACTTCATTTCACTGGCACTGTATGTACCAAGCACTACGATGTCCACGACCGTTCAAGAATATCTAGAGCTCGTCCAGAGTCTTCGAAAACTATCACAAGAAATCGCGCACCTCAAGAAAGTCAGATCCGCCACTTTGTCAAACACCGGGTACAGCCATCAACATCGTCAGTCGAGTCATCACCGTCCGGCACATTTTCATCACCGCTCACGAATCCCACTACCGCGTCCCACGTCACCTGCCCGTTCTACGACGACCTGCCACAAGGAAGCTAGAACTCTCGCATCGACAGACAACAGCGACGCCGCCGGAACATACCGCCTATTCGTCACTGATAAGAAGACAGGCTTATCATTCCTCATCGATACCGGTGCAAATATTTCCGTCCTACCACGCAGAGCAGGCCAGCAATCGACGCCTCTACTCGTACCTTTCAAGCTGTACGCCGCGAACAACACTACGATAAATACCTACGGAGAAAAAACGCTCGAACTCGACCTCAGCCTACGCCGTCCATACAAATGGAAATTCATAGTCGCCGACGTCTCGAAGCCTATCATCGGAGCCGACTTCCTCAAACACCACCAGCTCGTCGTAGACCTCACAAATCGAAGACTTGTTGATGGAATCACGAATCTCCAAATTCACGCTCCAGTCTGCGCCTCAAGCACTCCGACTATACGAAGTATCGACGTTCAACAGTCATACCACGACATACTAGCTGAATTTCCCGGCATCACTCGCCTAACACCGACAAAAGTTAACCCGAAAACAGCTGTTGAACACTACATCGAAACTCAAGGCCCACCAGTCTTCTGCCGCGCTCGCCCGATCCCGCCTCATCGCTATGAACAAGTAAGAAAACTATTCGAAGATATGATGCAACAAGGAATATGCCGCCCAAGCAAAAGCCCTTGGTCATCACCACTCCACATCGTACCTAAGAAGAATGGCGATATCCGTATCTGTGGCGACTACCGACGACTAAACGCCATCACGAAACCAGACTGATATCCCGTACCACGTGTTAAAGATTTCACATACCAACTCTCCGGCAAGAAAATATTCTCTACCATCGACCTAAATCGTGCCTACCACCAACTATCAGTTCGTGAAGAAGATGTTCAGAAAACTGCGATAATAACACCGATGGGATTATGGGAATTCCCAAAAATGGTTCCAGGTTTGAAGAATGCCGGTCAAACTTTTCAACGGTACATTCACGAAGTACTTAGAGGACTCGATTTCGTCTTCCCATTCCTCGACGACCTACTGGTAGCTTCCTCGTCAGAAACTCAACATCGCGACCATCTACGACAAGTTCTCCGACGACTTGAAGAAAACGGCCTCACCATAAATCCCGCCAAATGCAACCTCGGCAAGACAGAAGTTGAATTCCTTGGCTACACAGTTTCACAAAACGGCATCAAACCACCCGAAGAAAAGGTCAAGGTCATCACAGAATATCCACGTCCAAAAACAATAGAAGAACTTAGAAGATTTCTCGGTATGGTTAACTTCTACCGTGAGCACATACCGAACGCCGCCGTCATACAAGCACCGCTTAATTCATTTCTACACAATTCGAAGAAACGTGACAAACCACCAATCACTTGGAACGACGAAGCTACGAAAGCATTCGAGGCATGCAAAGCAAGCATCACCAACGCTGCTCTGCTCGCCCACCCATCGCACGAAGCCACTCTCGCTATTTTCACCGACGCGTCGGACACCGCCGCCGGCGCAGTACTTCAACAAAACATAAACAACACATGGCAACCACTTGGCTACTTTTCGAAAAAATTCAGCGACGCACAGAAGAAATATTCGACGTACGACCGAGAACTACTCGCAATCTACATGTCTATGAAACATTTTCGAAAAACATTCGAAGGACGACAACTTATTATTTTCACTGATCACAAGCCACTGACATACGCAATGAGCAAGGTACAATCCGCGACCGAGACACCACGGCGAACGCGACAATTAGCCTTCATTAGCGAATTCACTTCAGACATACGACACATCCATGGAGAAGAAAATACCGTTGCCGACGCACTTAGCCGAATTGAAACAATTACCTGTCCGTCTACCATCAACTTTGAAGAACTGTCACGCGCACAAGATCAAGATAGCACTATTCCATCATTACTACAACAGCCAAATCTCGCGATCAAGAAACTCACGATTCCCGGTACAAACATTGCTACCTACTGCGAAACGTCGACATCGCAAATTCGCCCTTATGTACCAGCGAACTTTCGCCGAAAAGTCTTCGACGCAATTCACAACGTAAGCCATCCCGGAATTCGCAGTACGAGAAAAATAATAGCACAGAAGTACTTTTGGCCGTCAATGAACACGGACATTGGATTATGGGCGAAAACTTGTATTCCCTGCCAGAAAAGGAAGATACATCGACATACTCAAAGCAAACTAGCCGAATTTCCACCTACGGACAGATTCGAGCATTTGCACGTCGACATAGTCGGACCTCTCGAAACCACCGCTCAAGGACATCGCTATCTCATCACCATGATCGACCGAACTACGAAATGGATAGAATGTGTACCAACAGACCATATAACAGCCGAAAACGTCGCAAAAGCAGTGTACGACCACTGGATCATAAGATTTGGATGTCCGATCACCGTAACTACCGATCAAGGCCGCCAGTTCGAAAGTGAACTTTTCACCAAACTTATGAACCTCATGGGCTGTCAACGGAATCGAACTTCGTCTTATCATGCTCAATCGAACGGGATCCTGGAACGTTTCCACCGTTGTCTGAAAGCTGCACTCCGTGCCAAGCTCACCAGCGCAAGTACCAATTGGGTCAACGAACTCGGAACAGTACTACTGGGACTTAGAACCGCCCTACGCGAAAATGGAGTTACGCCCGCGCAAATGACCTATGGCTGCAACCTACGACTTCCTGGAGACTTCTTCACCACCTCGCCATCACCAGAAAACACCCTGGACTACAACTTCGTCGAAAAACTACGAAAAATAATAGACGACAACAAGCCACGAAACGCAACGACGTCACATCGAAACAGCAGGCGTATTTTCGTTCACAAGGATTTGAAAACATGTAGTCACGCCTTCATCAGGACTGATGCAGTTCGAATACCACTCCAAACTCCATATGAAGGCCCATACAAAATACTTTCACGAACCGACAAGCTATTTAAACTTCAATTACCGAACCGACAATCTACTATTTCGATCGACCGACTGAAGCCCGCCTACATTATAGAAGATTTTCAAGATAGTTCACATCAAGACACTTCACTCCCGGATTCGTCATCACAAATCATCATCACACAGCACTGCAATCCCATTCCAACCGCAATCGCCCGCGCGTTAAATAACGTCAATGACCCGCCGCCGCGTGCCAGCAGCGAGCCGCCCGCATCGCACACACCGCCCGCGCGATCCAGTTTACGCATCCCGGCCGCGCCTGATACAGCGCTTCTTCCCGCCACAAGACAAACTCGCTCCGGAAGGAACATCAAGTTACCGGTACGCTTTCGCTAAGGAGGGAGTACTGTAGCCACTACAGAATACGTCGCGCTGAAAATTCATCACCATATTTGGTCATCAACTTACATCGCACGCGCTATTCGTCTACAACTCCAAATTAGGAAACATATCGGGACACGGGAGCAGTGTCGCACCGCGCCAGCCAATCAAAACACAGGAACGAGAACATTACCTTATTTGGCTATCTGTTTGTCCCTAACCACTGTATATAAACCCGAATTTTGTAAATAAATTATTCATTCGACTATCGACTCAGGAGCATAGAACACGCATTATTATTTACCTCCAGCTAGGTACACGTACCCTACTACACACACCATCGTTAGCATCCATAAGCTACAAAGGCATATTTCCTTAATGAAATGTAGTAAACTAATCCCCTTATTCAAAAAAGGAGAAAAAACAGACCCTGGCAACTACAGACCTATCTCTATTCTGCCAGTTTTGAGTAAGGTGTTCGACAAGATAATGCTCAATCAAATGCTACTTCACTTTAAGACCAATAATCTTTTCCATAGCCAACAATACGGCTTTACTGCTGGAAAATTGAACACTGATGCAGAAGTAGCACTTATTACTAATATCTACGACGCGTGGGAAAACAGAAATGATGCAATTGGATCATTTTGCGATCTTTCTAAAGCATTTGATTGCGTTGATCATCCAACACTTTTGCTCAAATTTCGTCAATACGGTTTTGATGATAAGTCAATTATTTATAGAATCTTACTTAACAGATAGGCTTCAAACTGTTGATATAAACGGCGTAAAATCACACGGGTCTAATGTGAAAATGGGCGTATCCTAAGGTTCAACTCTAGGACCGTTCCTTTTCTTAGTTTATGTCAATGACTTGCCTTACATGGTTGAGAAAGAGGCTGACATGGTGCTGTTTGCTGATGACACCTCGCTAATATTTAAAATACATGACATAACAGTGATGCTAGCGCGGTGAACAGCACCTTATCTTCAATTTCTGATTGGTTTTCAGCCAATAACCTCATGTTAAATGCGAACAAGACCCAATGCATTCGATTCTCTCTTCCTAATGTGTGAATCAAGCCTGCGTTGACATACTAATTAATGGTTAGAAACTCGATCTGGTTGAGAGTACTACCCTTTTTAGGAATCACAATTGATTCGAAACTTCAATGGGGCGCTCATATAACTAAACTTTCTAATAGGCTTAGCTCTGCGGCTTACGCTGTTAGGAAAATAAGACAATTGACAGATGTAGCAACTGCTAGACAAGTGTACTTTAGTTACTTTCACAGTCTAATGTCTTACGGAATACTTCTATGGGGGAGTGCAGCCGACATTCAGACTACTTTTCTTTTACAAAAAAGAAAATTTACAAAGACATTATTTTAAATTTCGTAATTCTTATAATTCAATTTCATTATGACATAACAAACAATGTAATCTCAGTCCATCCATATAACTAATTTTAAGTTTTAAGTTTGTTAGTTGACGTCTTTGGAGAAAACGTGCAGTGCAGTTTGTTGCCGCTTCTTCTGCACTTGCGCCTAGGAAGCGGCGTAAACTTAGCTGTAAGTAACGATTTGACGTCAACATTTGTGCAAAACAAAACAAAGTGACTATTATTAAGAGATATTATAAATATCCTATGATAATAAAGATATTTTTAATTGAATTGAATTGGTGTGACGCGAAAAGATAAGGAATTTTATTATTTTATCTATCCATCTATCTATCTATGTGTAAGTGAGGATATGAGTAGGAAGGGATTAAATGACAAATTGACTGGAGATAGAACAAGATGCAAAAAAACTGACATGCTGTGCTGACCCACATAGAGTGAAATAAGACAGAAGAAGAAGGATTAGAATAAATTAAAATTTTCATTTCTATGTATCTAAAAAATTACCACTGATAACATAAGAAAAGTATAAAAAAAGTGGAAGAAAGTTTTTGCTGAGACAAGTATTTTATAGGTACGAGTATATGCAAATAATATTTATAGACTAGCTTATCAGCATCATATGATATGGCATATTGTACCAATAATAATCTTATATTTCTATGATAACTAACTCTAGATATTTATTTTATTTATTTATTTAACTTTATTACAAATGAAATAGAAGGACTTCAAGCCATTGGCTTTATTTACCACTGATGATGCTGCGAAAAGAAGACTTTAATAGGAGGTGACAATTATGTAACTTATATGAAGTAATCCACTTAGGGCACCCGTCTGATTAGCACCTGGGCAAATAGTACCTGCGAATATTAGGTGCTCTTCGTGGACTAAAATTTATTTGTACATTTTTGTCCACGAAGAGCACCTATGATTTAGCAGCTAGTGCTGGGATTCATATTTTTTTACTTTTTATTACGAATAAAAGATATCAATACTCAATTACCTCTCCTCCAGTAGAGTAGAATAGGACCACTCCAAGTTTTCCAGTGGATGTCGTAGAAGTCGATTTAGGACACACAAGCTAAACAAAGTTTTAGCTTTGTTGAGCTTGTGTCTACAACCCTTGGGCCTAGTGTAGGCCAAATCCTCTGGCTACTCTGACCAAGTATGGCTCTGGTAGTACAGAGAGGGTCATGCTCCTGTAACAGTGGATACTAAAAAAGAACTGAATATATATCAGTCACATACATTCAAAATATACATAGATCGTTTGCACGGGTTCTTAGCTAGTCAAACTTAAACAATTGATAACAAGTCAAAGCGGGCTGTTGCCGCCATTGGCACGCTTTCAACTTTAGCAAGCTTCGCTGTGTCATCGATGAAACTAGAATCTTATCCAACACTACGACTTGCCTGCGACTCCGTCCGTGTAAATGAAATTTACTTACACAGAACCTTTTGCCGTGGCTGCATTAGAGTAGACTGTAGTCTATATATATTTGGTGTTGATATATCTATATTATATATCAAAAACTGAAAATTGAATTCTGTGTTTTGTAAAAAATACAAGCATCAACTTACAAGATTTCGACTCAAAAGTACCCAATATGAAAACATTTGTGGCCTTTTCAAATTCTCCTGGGTCTTGGGTGTTTATATACCTCTATATCATATACATAATAAAAATATAGTATCGTTAAGTTAGTATTTCTTAACACAAGTTCAAACTTAATTGGGGCTAGCTTAATCAGTGTAATTTGTCTATATCTATTCATATATTTGTCTGTAATAAAAAATAAAGTTTGGATCTTCATTAGAATAGCAACAATAATATGTACAAAAGTGTGAGTCTGTCTCCTTAAGGTGAAGGTATAGGCAAATGGCCTTGAAGTGGCGCCCTCATTTGAAATAAATTGTTAACTCGTAAATATGGAGATAATTTCCATAATGCTCTTCGTCATGCATTAGATAGCCCTTTAAATAATTTTGTGAACCACCGTTGAAAGTATTTACATTAGTCCGTCTAGCTTTAAAACTTGCCTCCGCCAAAAGTGGCCACGGCAAGTTTTAAAGCTAGACGGATCCCCAATAATAGTTTCAACGGCAGTTCATAAAATAATTTAAAGAGCTATCTAGTACATGACGAAGAGCAATATGGAAATTATCACCATATTTACGAGTTAACAATTTATTTCACACTTCAAGGCCATTTGTCTATATCTTCACCTTAAAATAAACTCCTCAGGAGTTCGAAACTAAAGCCCTTATCTGTTTTAATGTCATAATAGGCTAGGTAGTTCTAGGCCAGTCTTAACAATTGATAAACAAGCGAGCTGTTGCAGGTTTTGGCAGGCTTTCAAGTTTTGGAAGCTCTCTTGCTTAAATCATTAGCATTACACCACACGAGTAGGTACTATACAGAGTATCATCATCTACTCAAGATACCAGAACATGAAGTTTAACCCTCATATTTATAAAAAATACTTCTTCAGTCATATAGTGCGTAAGCTACCAATTTAAGGAGTGTAGACTTTTTTATGAAATAGTCAGAAAAAAGTGCCCCTTAAAATTAGTACCGTTATACTATACAACTGATTAACAGAGTGCATATTTTATTATGAATATATTGGCTGTTTGGGGGCCACGTTCGTACCTCCTGGGACTGATTTATATACATTTTTAAAGGTATATGTCTGGGTGTTCAGTTTGGGAACCACTGACTTAACCCTCTTATCGTATTAGAGTCTACTTGAACAGTCCTGCGTTTGTACGAACAGGATGACTTTTGAACTACCAGCCAAATTTAAGGACTGTATGCACAAAGCCACGTGGTCGGATTTGGCTCTGAAATATGCAAAATTTTCCCGCTAGGGGGATAAAAATGTCAAGATGAAGTTACATAGAGTTAATAATGTGTAAACGGGACAATAGATGTAGGTAATCATAAATTGTAACGTAGAAGCTTACTTGTTTCTTTTCGTCAAGACTTCCAGTCCGCGATACTTATTAAAATTTTCAAATCAATCAAATCAAAGAATTATTTTGTTTGAATTATTATTTCTGAATTAAGGCCTTGGCAGACGTCATTATAATATACTTAACACTTTAGTAGACAGGCTATCAGTAGAAAAAGGCTAAAGTCGAAAATACATTAGTGTGCGTGAATGCAAGACAATTATTTAAAAAGCGAGTTTAAATATATGTGAAATTCATATAGCACTTTCTAAAAAATCCAAGTTATAGTTATTCGAATTTTGCGTAAAATTTATTACTTTTTCAATTTATTAGTCGACCTCCGTGGCGATTCCTTAACACGCTAGTCCGTCACTCGGAGGTTCTCGGTTCGATTCCCAGCCACGGGAAGTTGGTAAATGGCCTTTTTTAATTTGTCCTGGTTCTTGGGTGTTTATTTTATCCCATCAAAAACATAAATGTAAAAATGCCAAGTTCAAATTCCGACAAAACAATTGAAATTTAAATAGCTGCCAAGTTATGTAGGTAGAGAAAACTGAAATTTATTCATAAGAATCTCAACATTTGACTTGGACAACATTAAGATTGAAAGCACGGTCACCCATCCTAACTGTGACCAAGCTAGAAGTTGCTTAACCTGTAAAAGCGTATGCGAAGTGGAGCGAAATATTTGCACAAGTGGTTTTGATTACTCGTATTTTGAAATTTGTTAAAGCGCAAATGACAAAGAACCCTTAGAATAGAGAATCTTTTTAGTTTCACGCAGCTTTTTAGGGTTCCGTAGTTAACAAGAAAACCTTATAGTTTCGTCATGTCTGTCTGTGTATCTGTCCCAAGTTTTACTCGTAGACTATTAGTACTAGAAAGCTGTAATTGGGCATGGGCATGGATATGTGGTAATAAAAACTTGAAAAAAAAAATGTGTGGTGTGAGACGTCGTTGAATAGGTCTTTCAAAAATATTGTAAGATTATGAACACCCTTTTTCGTTTTAGCAATCCGTTTGTGAAATATTTGGTTTTTGATTGCAAATTTTTGTTAGAATCATGTGTCTTCCCTCTCTGTCAGTTAAACGGTTGTATATGGACACTTAAAAAAATTCACGGCAGTAGTATATAACGTCTCCCTGTACTAAAACTAATTTAAGGTGGATTCAGTTCATGATACTGAACAACTTTTCCTAAGGAACACAATTAAATATGAAAAGAAAATGTTTGCTTTCCATTCGACCTCCGTGGCGTAATTGTTAACACGCTAGACCGCTAATCCGGAGGTTCTGGGTTCGAGCCCCAGCCAGGGCAAGTTAGAAAATGGTCTTTTTCAAATTGTCCTGGGTCTTGGGTGTTTATCTATGTATGTATTTATCATAAAATATAGTATCATTGAGTTAGTATCCCATAATACAAGTTTAAAACTTACTTTGGGGCTAGCTTAATTAGTGTGATTTGTCCTTACATTACCATACATATATTACATAAATATTTCATTTTGCCAAATCTTGTGTGTAAGAGATCAAAAATAATTTTTGTATTTCGTTTGTTCCTTGGTGAAAGTTGTTCAGTATCATGGACTGAATTCAGACCTAAAGTTAGGCAGTTGTTAGTTACATAAAACAAGTAGGTACTGACTACGGAACCCTACACTGCACGTGGCCCGTCACAGCACGTGGCCGGTTTATTTTGGTTAAGTTAAAATTTTAGGGAACCATAGACAAATTTATGATATTTCTGTGTAAATCAATATTACTTATCGCTGACATGACGTTCTCAAAAATACAATCAAATAGTATTTTACGCGAGCGGTGACTTGGAAAACTACACGTTTTGTGTTCCAATGACAGAAAATGTACACATTAGAATTTTCTTTGCGAAACAATACGTTTAGCAACCATCTGCAATCGTAACACCTTTCACTTCTATTCACCTTATTATGTAAGTACGGAGGGTTAAAAAGGATTGCACGTTGAACAGATCAACAGTCTTGGCGTAGCAGCTGTACGTGCTCAATCAATGACTTGACTGTTTGATTTTGTACAATATTTTTAACGAATCAACAAAGAGCACTAAAAAGAAATATTTTCCTGAAAACAGCTAAAAAAATTGGTTGATTAATGAAGCAGTAATTAGCATTATTGCACCCTTTTATTTTTTATCTTCTAATAGGTTTTCCTGTAATCTATAGGTAAAGAACTATTAACTGTATATTTTTCAAAAGATTGGGTTCAGTGGTTTCGGAGATAAGTGTATTTTTATTATGTATTTTCAAAAATAACTTCAAAAACACCAACTTAAAAAATATAGAAAAATATATTTAATATTATCATAAAATGCTCTTTCATTTGATATTTTACGCGATATAGTTCACATAACCCTTTTTTTAATGTCTCATTTATCTCCCATAAGTGGCCCCATTTTTTTTTTAATTTATTCATTTACCTACATTTTCTTCTGTCTTTGGGTCACAAATTTACATTATGTGCACCACATTTCAACTGAATCGGTCCAGTAGTTTAGTAGGGGGGGGGGGGGGGGGTAAATTTTCGCCCATTTTCTTACATAACTTAAAAAAACCGATCTAAGAAATAATAAAAAATTAATATATTTAAAATTGTCATACAAAGTTCTTTCATTTGATATGTCACACGATTTTGTTATCAAAACTTTTTTTTAATGTCTAATTTACCCACAATAAGTGGCCCCCTTTTTTAAATTACATTTATTTACATTATACGTTTATCTTTAGGTCACTAAGTTACATAAGTGTAGGTACTAAATCTCAACTAAATCATTCTAATAGTTTCGTAGCAAATTGGCTGTGACTTACGGACAGACAGACAAGCGAAACCCTAAAAACAGTAAAAACAACGAAAAAATCGGTTCCTATTCAAATTTCCCGGGCGGCTGCACACTTTTGTATAAAAATGCAGATTTTTTTAGTTTTTTGACTGTTGTTTTATTATCATTACACTATACTAGCAGTCCACCCCGGCTTCGCCCTTGGTACACACAAAGCCTATGTCACTCGGGGATAGTGTACCTTTCCAACGGTGAAAATTTTTGACGTGACAACGTCTTAAATTAGGTTGCGGCTGGGAGTCACTTATGAAAAAGTGTAACGCTCGGTAACGTTACGATGAGTCACCGAACGAGAGAGAGGCCCGCCGAATGCCTTGCGTCTCTCTCCCACTCAACTATGATCGGTCTGCCGCCGTTGTCACGTAAAATCTTCGCCCGTAAAACCGACTTTACAGGCAACCATTTTTTTTTTAAAATCGGTCTGGTAGTTTCGAAGCCATGTAATGCAAACAAACAAACAACCAAATCTTTTCTCTTTATAATATTAGTGTAGATAAATAGCCTACTATAGCCTGCCTGCCAAGCCAAGTATAGATCTAGTATAGCCTGTGGTTCGATATATTACGCATAATGTCAATTCGTATTTTGATATACATTCATGGGGAAAAGTTGTTCAAAATTTCAGACTGAATTACCCCTCAAAATAATTGTAAAACCCTAATTAAACAGCACCTTTTATTACAAAAACAGTTAAGGCCATACCTAAATTTTCCGGGGTCCAGTGCTGCCCCCATTTTAAATAAATCATTTAAAAGAAAACGGATACATTATTTAAAATTTTGCAACTACCAAGTCCTAGATAACCCTTCAAAGTATTCTATGAACTACTGTTTACAATTTAAAGTGAGAACGTTAAGCTTTACTACGCACAATTGCGAAAAACGGCCACTTTTGGCTAATGTGCGTAGTAAAGCTTAACGTTCTTATTATAAACTGTAAACAGTAGTTCATAAAATACTTTAAAGGGTTATCTAGGACTTGGTAGTTGCAAAATTTTAAATAATGTCTCCGTTTTTTTTGAAATGATTTATATTAAATGGGGGCAGCACTGGACCCCGGAAAATTCAAGTACGGCCTTAATATGATTCCGCAACCCGAGAAAGTTCCAATCCGATTTTCACCCTAATCGCCAATTAAAAAATATAGGTAATAAATCAAACCAAATTATTTTTTTCATTGACTTAATTTTCCAAAAAATTAAAAAAAAAATGTGCGATGCCGTATCTGCGATAGCATTACATCTTTACTTGAACGTCAACAAAATGTCAAAACTGTACCATAGTGTAGCAAAAGTATGACATAATTTGGCAGTTTGTACATAGTTTTTTATTGAAATATTTTAGACTGTAATGCAATTTTACGTAATTTGAAAATGGATTTTTTTGAAAAATTCGACACTGCCTCCTTCCTGAACGCCCGGCGGGCAACTGAATTTGTATGGAAGAATCATGGCCGCCATTTCAGAGATTTCTGTCAAAAACGTTGCAAAACATCCAATTTTTAAAATTATTTTTTTTATTATTGCGTGATTGCATTGTAAGCAAATATTAAGAATAATGTTTCAAAATAGCCTTTATTTTTATAAAATATATGCAATCCCTTGTTAGAATATTTCTTTACGCAGAAAAACAAGCCAGTTTGTAGCAAGATTTTCTAAAATATTTCTTTCAGGTTTCTTTACAATTATCTTACTTTTTCTGAATGAAAATTAAAAAAATACGGTTTTCGTCTACTGGCTAGTCTATTCACCTATAACTAGGTATGTAATTTTCTTAGTGGTCTTTTCTACTTAAGCCATAACTATTGCCCGCGCAAAGTGCGTTTTGCATGTTTTTGGGTAAATTCAATGCTTGTTTTTAGGAAAACTACAAAATATTTTAAAAAATCCTTTTTTTCGTCTACTGTCCCAACTCTTCCTCTATCTATGTGTATACATTATTTGACTTAAATCAAACGCTTTCTGTACAAACTTGTTGCCCGCGCAAACCCAGTTTACATGGTGCCGACCCTTAAGAGCAAGTTTAGTCCATTATACTGAACTACATACTATAAAAAAAATTTCGTCTGCCGATACAAAATCCATTTGGCTGAACGCTGATTCGTATGGGAAGGCGAATTTTTTTTTCCTTTTTCGTTAAATGTTTTAATGGGAAGTCTGTGGGCCTGTTTATGTACTGATCATAAAATTTAGTATCCTAAAACACAAATTGAAAACTTACTTTAGTGCTAGTTCAATCTTTACAAATTTGCCCTCGTACTTACTAGCTAATTTAAATTTCAATAAACAAGACAACTAAATCAGGCCATCGCCTTTGGCACATTGTCAAGTTGTGGAAGTTCGGCTACTTAGCTCGTAACCACTCCTGGAGTGTTCGGAACTAGTGCCCTCTGCTCAAGAAGCCGAGAACATACCGTTCACTTAGTTCATTATGTCTGGAACAGCCTTACACTAAATAACTTGAGATAAACTGTCTACAAGCTTTATATGACCACTAAATACTTGTTTTCGCCAGTCAAAATATGTACTTGAAAGAAAATAAAAGGGTGTAGAAATATTCCATACTGATGGTCAAATATGATATGAAACACTGTATTCTCTTTCAAGTTCCTATTTTGACTGTGAAAACCAGTTTTTAATATATAAATAGGCCTAGATATATGCAATTTCTTCGAAATTACAATATTTTGCCGAAACCTGACATGTCGTTTCAAAATAAAAGCGAGAGTACGTCTGATTCTGTCTAGGGTAAGGGAAAAGGTGTCTTAAGGTACTAATATGTATTAGCATCGTATATTAGCCGTCAGTGATACCTTAAAATGCTATAATATCGTGTCCTCGGGATCTTTAGATATGCATATGTAGTTGGGTGACGCATGTACTCGTATATAATAAAATAAATAAAAATATTGGAAATCCTACTTAGCTCCTAAGCAGCAATGGATGCAAAGTGTAAAGTTGAGAATAATACAATTGTTAAACATAATTCTCTTATCATCACTACGTTCAAAACGTTGACACTATATTTCAGTTAGTAAGAAAAGCCGTAATCTTATAGAAATGAATAGAAAAGGCCACATTAGCGGCGGCCGCGGTAACACGTTTGAAGCACAAACAGCGCAGCACGCACCCGCGGTCACGCAATCTTTACTGCAGTGGCCGAACCAAAAAAGGTTTTGTCATCATTTTGAAGATTATGAAAAGGATGGAGGTTACTCAACGGCAATGATTTAGTTATTGTTTATTGTGACACAATGACTTTTTAAAATAAATAAATAAAAATGTGTGGTCTCTGTAGTGGTCTCGCGGCCCCCAGCGGTACCTACGCCTCTGGTCCTAGTACACCTATCCTATTAGTCTTACTTATAAGACATAACGGGAATTTGGGTCCCAATCGACTTTCTAGTTGGCGATGACAGTTCGATAGATGATTCAATTTATTAAAGCTTATAAAAATAAGGTATTCAGGTTTCGTATTTCCAAGAATTGCATAAATAATTATTTTCTTCATCCAAGCGCGTTCCCGGTTGAATCCTCAGCTGTGCTGCTTCGAAGCCCAGGGTGCGCTTTCTCGCTTTCTCTTCTCCAAATATTACATGCATGTCAATCGTCACCCAAGGATACGCAAGACCTTGTGTTGGAGAGGAAATAGCCGGAAGAGTTAGAAGATTTGGCTATAGTTTTATGACCGGCCGCCTGCCTGACGTCAACACTCTTTGGGAATGTATTTGGGCGAAAAGTTTTACAACCGGCCGTCGCCCGACGTTAACCCTCCTTGGGAATGCAATTGTAGCACGAGATGTTTGTGTTCCTTTAGTTGCCTCTTACGACATCCACAGGAAAAGACGGAGTGGTCCTATTGTAACCCGAAAGCACACATTGCATAAATAATTGAAAGGGAAATAAGATGCACTGAATATAATGTAACTGTGCCCTTTCAAAATGCAAATGTAGGCAATGCAAACGCCACAAAATCTGCAATTCTTTTCTATCGTGCCACCATTGCCTCGTGACATGGCCATGGCTTATCGGGAACGTTTCTATTTTCTATAAATTGAGTCGTATTCCGATATTTTTTGATCTTATCTCGACGGAAAGCCATAGCAAAACTTGCCAAGTGCCGTGAAGTGAAGTGACCTTTGGCGTCTTAGAAATCTCTTAAATAATAGACATTACTTAGTACTACTTACTAAGTGGCACGTCCCGGCCATGCTCGAGCCTTTTCTATATGTGAAAGCGTGTTTATGTTTACTGGTTTATACCTCTAAATAGTTAGCTGACAAACACAAAAAGCGACTAATTTAATATATAACTAGTAGTCCACCCAGGCTTCGCCCGTGGTACACACATTGCCTATGTCACTCGGGGATAGTGTAGCTTTCCAACGGTGAAAGAATTTTTTAAATCGGTCCAGAAGTTTCGGAGCCTATTCAATGCAAACAAACAATCAAATCTTTTCCCTTTACAATATTAGTATAGATATGTAGTGGTATGGGTCCGTGATATACAATGCATGGCAATGTTTGAGTAGCGTATCTTCCAAAGCGTGAGGGACATGGAAATATTGTTTTGGCAACCACTACAAGTGTGAACCACGCTCGTGGTTGCTTAACGTGTAAAAGCTAATAATGCGTATGCTCTCTGGTCCATTGAGCTCCTTTGTCTTTGCGAGCATTTTCAATAAAATAAACAACTGTTTATCTATATTTAAGAGCTATGCTCGTGTCGGTGGAGTATGAATTCTCTTCCATTTGTCTCTCTCATCTGCTAGCTGCTTTACTTCGCTGTACGACACGACGTTGACTTTCTCCTTTATCTTTTTCATGTAGCTATGCCTCGTTTTTCCTGGTCCTCTTTATGAAGTCTTCGTGTCGTAGCACTCGTAGCAGATGACCCAACTGTCACTATCTCTAAATTCTTGAACCCCTAAAACGTAAGCGCTGATTCCGACTAGAATTACAGCGGATGGCCACGCACTATCAATGTCAAACCCTATTCATCTTTATTTCTATGTCTGAATTGCATAGAATAGCTTGAGAAAAACAAAAGTCACGGGCATCCATAAGCGGATAAGTCAAACATACTCGTATTTTTCGCATCAAGAACAATTTGAAGGAACATTTATCGAAGTGACATGGACTGAATTTACCATTAAAATAAATAAATAAATATATACGGACCAATCACATAGATTGAGCTAGCCCCAAAGTAAGTTTTAAACTTATGTTATGGGATACTAACTCAACGATACTATATTTTATGATAAATACATATATAGATAAACACCCAAGACCCAGAACAATTTGAAAAAGGCCATTTTCCAACTTGCCCTGGCTGGGGATCGAACCCAGAACCTCCGGATTAGCGGTCTAGCGTGTTAACCATTACGCCACGGAGGTCGGCGTGTCCTCCAAAGTAAGTTCGAGACTTGTATTACGGGATACTAACTCAACGATACTATATTTTATAACAAATACTTCAATATATTTTTTTAGACTCTGTATATTACGAGAATGTACTCGTATATCCCTGGTTGGGCGTGAAGATAGGAAAAGATCAAAACAGTGATGGGTTACTAGCCGCATCGTCTATTAACATGATTCCGATTCTCGTCCCTAGACCAGCTTTTACGATCTGCGCGGAAGGAGAAGCAGCTGGTACACTCCAAGTTTTTTCTTTTCACCCAGACCAGCATGGAAGAAAACCTAGATATATTTGCTATAGATCTTATCACTGCCAGCAGGCCTGTGTCACTCCCCGTTTACGTATCGAAAATGTACCTACATTATTACTATATATACTATGGTGGTAAAATCAGTTAAACGAATCGTTTGTCCAGAGTAATAAGAATGAAATTGGCTTGCAATGGATGTCTAGGTATCTAAACGAAAAGTTGCTGAGTTCTGACGTGAGCTAAATTAAACCATATCGCTAGCCATATTGAGTAGATATTTCTTTGAATTTCTTTGCTGAGTGAGACTTCTGTACGTAAGTATTATTTATTCTGTGTTGCCAGTTGGCAAACGAAGTGACCTTTAGCATTCGATAAACTTTGTTATTCTACAGTCGACATTATTTTGTATTCATGCTGCCTGAACTTCATCCGTATTACACAAGTAAGTATTGGTATTCTGGAAACTTACAACAAACGAATCACATTCAGGTGTCTTTCTTAGATTCAATATGAGATTTTACTAGCTGGATTTGATTTTAGACCTTATCTACTTGTCTATTAGGTAATTATAATACGGATGTTCTAAATGCTGATTACGTTTTCTATAATTTATATTTATACATTTTTATAAATACTCATTGGCTACTTAGATTTTTGATTTACGTTTGGGATGGGCTGCTATCACATATTAATAAGTACATAGTTACTACGTAACTGCTAGTCGCATCGCCTATTGACATGATTAGGAATTTCATCCGTTCCCTCGAACGGCATTTACGATCTGCGCAGGAAGAGAGGCAGCTGGTACATTCTAAGTTTTTTCTTTTCTCTCAGACCAGCATGGAAGGATATTTCAAATTGTTTGTTTTTTTGTTTGTAATTACTTTATTGTACTAAGAAAACACATAATTAAAGACAAAAACAACATATATATATATATAGAGTAAATTAACAACGGCGGACTTATCCCATAATGGAATCTCTTCCAGACCGCCGGTGCGCCGGCTTTCATCAATGTGTCTCATTTAAGACCGCGTATGATCCTGATAGTACTTAGAGCGATCTTAAATGAGACACATTGATGAAAGCCGGCGCACCGGCGGTCTGGAAGAGATTCCAAATTTACTTTATAGAAAGAAATTGCCTCCAAATCACCTCCGAATTATACTAAAACGGCTAGTATTCAAGAAATAACATAAATTAGCCCTTGTAACTTTGGATTATAATTATATTAAACATAAGGCAGTCATCATATGTCTTACTTTTTAAATAACTCTTAAGTAAATATTCTTTGTAAAACGAAAAAACCAGAAACGCGTAAACCAGCCTCATTGGCCCGTTGCAATTCTTCCCTCCCCGCATGGCTCGCTGTCTCGTTTCGGCTATAGAAAATTTGTGTGCGTGGAAGCGGTAGCAAAATAAAGATTATCAGCATCAGGCGCCCTCTTAACTCATGTTATAATGAAGATACGGGCCGAAAGATCCACAAGTGGACGTGAAGGTAGAAATACAGAATCAACATAGTGATAGGTTGCTAGCAGCTTCGTATAATATAAACAATAATTTCACACTTTTCGTTCTCTCTCTCTCACCTTAGCGTATTCCCTTCCTAGTTGCATTCTCAGCTGTAATGCTGCGAAGCCTGGAGTTTTTCCGGCTTTTCCTTCTCCACTTCGCAATTTCAATTTCACACTTATGGTTATGTTGAAAAAACTAAAAAAATATTGTTATTACAAGCTTTTGTTTAGTTTCACCTGTGCCGTTGTCCGTAATCAAATCTTGCAAGCTTTTATTGTTGTTTTTTCTGTGAATACTAATCACACATTTATCCCTTGCAAGGCAGACAGAGCCTTGCTTTTCTATGTATAATTATATGTCAAGTGATAAACTCAAAGAAATATGGAAATGATTTTCTCAAAGACAGACAGCAGAGCTCACATAGATATAAGTAATAACTTCCCGGCGCGGAAATGAACCCGCGATCCTTGGCCAGCAGCTGTGTGTACTCGCCGCCAACTAGGTCATAAGTTTAACTTCTATCTACTTTTAAATAACTTCAAATAAGAAGGATTTTTTTTTAATTGTTTGTTATCTCAGAACTATGTAATTAATAAACTAATTTAAAAAATATATTATTTTAGACATTTTTATTTTAAGCGTAATCAGAAGTGGGGTTTTCCAAATTTATTTATAAAGAAGCAGTAGCGGATGAGGAACTTAAAACAATGCGGCACTACCGCATTATGAGGATGCGGAGGCCATAATATATTCTGTGACAATGCTACGAAGAGTGCTACGTTATTGCGTAGCACTCTTTGTAGCATTCTATGCCAATCAAATGTTTGACCTAGATTAAAGTCGTAGCCACAGAGTAATATATACTACGTCGTAGCATATTGTAGAGTCACTAAACATCAGCATGTTCAGAATAACACGCCGCGTAGCACTGCTACAACCAGGCTACGAAAAAGTTTGATTTGAACGCTGAGGCGGTGATCCCATTGCACCGATCTGCGCCTCCGTCACCGCACTAGCCGCGCGCGGAATCTGCCGATCCGCGCACCGCGACGGGGCGCGTTTCCAGTGGGGGAATCGCCTGATTGTGTGTAGTCGTAGCAAGTCGTAGATCTTTCGTAGAGCCTTGTAGCATTAGCAGCAATGGCTTGGCCTTAGTTAGCGACCTGGTACCGACAATAACGCAAACTGTAATATCACTAGATGGCATTTAGTAGTAATAGGAGATATTACTGCAATGTTCTGCCGCCAGAGTGCAGCATTAGCGCAGAAATGCGTGCATAGCGTTAACAAATGTTTGACACTGACAAGTATATCAATCTCGCAATAAATTTTTAAAATTATACATGTATTACGTATATAAATGGCCGTTACACCAAAGTACAGGTATCAAAGTATCAAAATAGGGTATCAAAATTAAATACATTTTTAATTATTATTTGTTGTGAAAAAATATTACAGAATAACAGCAGATTTTGTTTACTGTATGTGCTAGTGCCGCCGTCTGCGCTGAGTAATATGAGTAATTTTGCGTAATATGTCTTATCCTTAAACCAATTATTTATATAATTTTACATAGATTTTTGTTCATTACGTAAATATTTCTACGAATAAGTAAAGGGTTACAATTTTCGCGTCGAATTAGGCCATGGAATTAGGCAAATTAAAGTATCCCTAAAAGCTTGACTTTCCTTGAATCTTAAATATTATCTAAAACAACATTTTTAACACGTTAAGATATGATATTTCATTTATTTATTTATTTAAAAACTTTATTGCACAAAACTATTGAACAAGTGGTGGACCTAATGCCTAATGGCATTCTCTACCGGTCAACCATATTTCCCCTATATTGTATCCAGAAATTCCTTAACCCCTCATTTATTAATAATTACGCAGCAAATCAATTGACATGACCTAGAAACGTTCGCGTTTTGATAGTAAGTTCCTGACCGCACCGCATTGGATCGAGTTAACTTTTTAGTTTCACGAAACAGACGCGTCATGCATTTATTTTCTCCTTATACCGTATTTATTGTTATTTGTGTGTATAAGGCAGTGGGCCAATCCTGGTGAAAGATTTTTCAACCTGACAGGGACAGGGGATAATGGTTATTATTGTGATTCCTTTGCCTCTAGCATTCGTTCGTCTTAATTTCACGAATCGAGTTAATTTCACGAACCGAGTTAATTTCACGAATCGGGTTAATTTACGAATTGAGTTAATTTCACGAATCGAGTTAATTTTAGCGTCTCATGACGCGATAGCCTAAATAATCTAAAGGTAAAGGTTAACTTTTTTTTATTTTACTTAACTATTTTTATTACTTACGTTGGCATCGCTACTGCCAACGTAAGTATTCATGCAGTAGGTTAACTTCATGCGATGTTTTGCCGAGTTTGTAAGTGTGTACCAACACGGGTGTCAGATTTTTCAAGCTGCTTAACGGCATCTGGCGTAGCTTGACGACTGCTATACAAAGATGACAGGACCAACGGCTTACTGTGCCTTCCGAAGTACGGAGAAAGCGCAAGACATTTTTATTATGGTCACCCATCCAAGTGCGGTCTACGCCTGGTGTCTTAACTTATGAAAGACCTAGTAATGCCTGCCGGGCCACCGAGCATATCAGTAATATATACAACGTGTAACAAAGAGGGGTATCAAACGGAAGGGGAGTAAACGTACTAATCAATGTGAACAACTTTTACTATGGGACCATCCCTAAAATTGTAAAAAAAATCTGCATCTCCATACATTTTGACACGGTAGGTATTTAATTTTGTATGGAGCTGCAGAATTTGCTTGCGTTTACTCCCTTTTGGGTTGATACCCCTTTTTGTTACACGTTGTATAAAATAAATATGGATAAAATAACCTACAGAAAACAGCCTGGGATCCAGCGGACCCCTTGCCATACATTGCTAACCGCATTTGATTCGATCGAGTTAACTTTTTAGTTAGACGGAACGTACGCGCCTTGGCGCGAATCGATAGCGTGTGCGGCCGTGGTGGCTGCAGCACGACAATTACCACTGTAATGCGAATTTAGGGCAACGACAGTGTTGCCAGGTGCAGGGCGGTTTGTAGAGTTCTGTTTTACATTAGCCAAGGGCCCGCGCAAGCGTGGGCTTGAGTGAAGTTTTCATGTTTTAAATATAAGTATATTTAAATGCAAAATACATAAAATATAAAACTTGTGATAATTTAATTTTACTTACATGAGACCGGTTTCATACATACATCGCTGTGTGGCTTCCGGTCTAGAATAGGACCACTCCATCTCTTCCTGAGGATGTCATAAGAGGCGACTAAAGGACTAAGCACAAACATCTCTTGCTACTCCCAAAGAGGGTAGACGTCAGGCAGGCGGCTGGTCATAGAACTATAGACAATATATCATAAAACTATAGACATTATAATATAATCGTTTAATATACTGTTCTGGCTATTTCTGTCTACTTCGTATGGTCTTTGGCATTGGTGACCATTGACATGCATATTATATTTGGAGTAGAAAAAACGGCAGAACGCCCTATAGGCTCCGAAGCAGCACAGCTTAGGATGCAACCAGGAACTCGCTAGAAGAAGAAGAGACCGGTTTACATCGCAGCGATTACATATAACATGGTTATTTACAACCAGGTGAGTACGCCAATTGTAAGGAGTACGGAACAAAGTCCAAAGCTTAAAGCTCCGCGAGGTTGTACTATAGATAATTATTTAAAAAATATATTTTTTTCTCCTTGTTTATCCATTGAGATTAGTTATAGAAATTTAAAGCCTTATGCCTTCCAAATTAAATCAAATTTTATATTAATTGTTTATACATTTTGGCGAGGCTGAAGTTGCCTTAATTGCGATTGCCTGTTGATTTTTACCTCACCAAAACTACTTCGACAGTAGCTTCCTCTTTTCCAAGCATCTTCCCGGTTGCATCTCAAGCTTTGGAGCCCAGGGTCCACTAAACCTTGGAAGTAGCCTGAATGGCGATAAATTGCATAGCAAGGCAACACTGGGCGCTGAAACGCGGCGGCGCAGCACCCCGCCCGCCCGGGTCGCGCCGCGCGGCAGTCCGCTTCGCGCCTCGCTCCGGCCGCCCGCGTCGCCGCTGCCGCGCGCGTCACACCGCGCGACCTGCCGCGCGACCATGCGCACGAACGCGCCGCGACCCCCCCACCCCGGCGCCGCGTGCGACCGCCCAACACTCTCCTAACTCATACGGACTAACATGAAACGAGTTATGTATAAACGCGATTACAGGTGAGCTAGCCACACTTTTTCGAGTGAAACTTTCATGGAATGTGATCGATTGAACTTTGTTCGTGCGAGATCGATATTTTGTTGGTGAGTCGAGTTGTTGATACATTATTAAGAGGGTATTTGGACAGAATGGCTAATAATAGATTTCGGCCGGCAGCCTTCGCTTTGCCAGTATGGTTTACGCCGGCCGCGTGCGATGAGGTTTAACTATGACCCCTATAAGGAACCATATTTTTGAAATGAAGAGTCAATAAACGAGTGATTTTTGTTCGAAAAAATAATTTATTTAGAGACTTTTAGTATAGATCTTTTTGGAGCGAGAAGCCAGCAAACGTTTTTTGTACCTTTTGAATATATCGTTCGTTGACTCGTCATTTCAAGAATAGGTAGAGGTTTTTAAAAAAAAGTTACAAAAACCACTTTTTTAAAAGAAGAATCCTTTGTTTAGTGATTCCCCATTTAAAAAATAGGGTTTCAGGTCGTTCCACTTCAATATTCAAACGTCTTGCTTGAAGTAACACGTTCTTGTTTTTAGTTGTAAATGTCAAAGGTAAACCAAAGACCACTTGGAAAGCTCAGAGATGCCACTGTATTAGCGATACATAATAAATCAGTCAATGGGCTTTAAGAACAAAAAAATGAAAATTAACTAAAACCGTTTTAAATAGGTTTAAAAAGTTGCGAGATCTAAGTAGGTATATTTACATAGATTGTAAAGTTTGAAGCATGTCTGGGCGCGGCTACCCACATTTAATAAAAGCAGAACGTTATGAATATAGATTTGTTTAGGAATAATGACATTATGAGTTCAGTTTTACCTACAAGTTTTATAATACAATTGGTCTATGTATATGAAGTTTTTTTTACGAAGGTTTTTCAGTTAGGTGCGAACTACTTACTAGTTTAACCACTTCTACTAGTTTACATAGAGGTACATACATTATCACGTCTTTATTCCTAGTTGGGCAGACGGAGCATTTTGGGTCTTATGGCCCTAAGCACCCAGAACCCGGGACCACAAACCTCAAAGGCCTCTTTTAGCATGATGGTAATCGAGAAGCTGAAAAAAGATTCAAATAGTGATGGGTTGCTAGCCGCATCGCCTATTAATATGATTCGCATTGTTGCCCATTCTCTCCATCGGCTTTTACGAATCTGCGCGGGGATAGAAGCAGCTGGTACCTATATGAAGTTTTTTCTTTTCTCCCAGACAGATAGAGAACAAACTAGTTAACATTTTCTATAATAGAACTAGAATACTTCAAAGCAAGATGTGACTTGTGTGTTCTGGCTTTCGGAGTGATTTCTTTCAAACTTTAGGTACCTGATACATTGGACTTCAGGAATAAAGATAAGTCTAGACAAAGTACGTTTTTATTCTTTATTACATTTTAATAACCTTTTGTTACAGGTTATAATATTTGAAAGAAAACTTTTTAAAATAAAAAAAAAATCGGTAAAAATAGTGTACTTAGGTGATACAACCTTAATACAGTTTTTTAAATAACTACCTTGCATTAAGTTAAACGGGCTTTTGTAGACCATGAATGAAGTTATCTAGAAAAGAAGAAAGTTGAAGTCTTTTAAAAATGGTGTACCTATACAGAAATATTCGTGGACTTTGAGTCTGGTAAGGCAAAGGAAATACTTACGGTCTACTGGTACTACTATTTTTTTATCAAACGTGTCATGCATTATTCCATGCTAGTCTGGGAGAAAAGAAAAATCTTAGAATGTAACAGCTGCATCTTTTTGCATAAAAACCGATTGAGGAAAAGAGCGACAATGGGAATCATGTATATCAATCAGGCGATGCAGCTAGCAGTCCATTCACTATTTTGATTCTTTTCCTCCTTCTTGCCCACCATTACACTAAAAGTGGCCTTTGAGTCTTGCGGGCTTTTCTTGGGCTCTGTCTGCTTAGAGCCACAAAACGCTTGCCCAAAATACTCTGTCTGCCCCATTAGGGATAGCCGTGACGTGTGTGTGAAAAGGTTTTGGGACACTTAACAGGCCAGTATCGGTTACGGTAACGGTAACAGTGTCGCGAGTTCAATGTTTTTTTTCCATCTCAAAAAATGCGCGTAAATAAGATTTTTCTTTAAAAATGTATGTTATTAAAGTGTTTCAAAAATGTATTAAGAAAATCCTTTTAAAAAGAGTAGTTTTCAATTTCAATCCACGTTGAAATCGTATCGATTCACTTTGCTCAAGCCGAGCAGCCTGCTTTGAAAGCTCCACCTTTGCAGTAATAAGGCCGACTCGGTTTGCACAAATAGGGTATCCGGTCGAGTGTTTTCCCCGGCTCCCCAGCCGGATTCACGCTATTTTCAACGGTTTCTCTTGTCAACATTTTTTTAGATAATACGAAATTGTAAAAAAAAAACACTAAATTAATAAATAGATTAGGACTAATGACACATATTGAACTAGCCCCAAAGTACAGCTTGAATCTTAAGACGATACACGGAGTCCAGTGCTGCCCCATTTGAATTAAATTATTTGTAAGGAAACGGAGATATCATTTACAATTTTAAGCTACTAAAACCTAGATAACCCTTCAAACTACTTTATGAACCACTGTTTACAGTTTAAAGTGAGAACATTAAGCTTTAGTTTGCGTTTTTGCCAAAAATGGCCGTTTTTCGCTTAATACAAACCTTCCTCTTGAATCACTCTATCTATTGATGGAAATTGCATTAAAATCCGTTGCGTAGTTTAAAAGAACAGATATACATACAAATAGAGTACCAATACAGGGTTTAACAAAATATACTGAAACTACTTTAAGCCTGAATTCAATCCATGATACTAAGCAATATTCTCCAAGTAATATATCGAAATATGCAAAATTATTTTAATCCTTCCATACACGTGGTAAAAAGAAGTAAAAAATATATATGTATATTTCGATATTATGTTCCTTGGGGAAAGTTGATCAGTATCATGGAGTGAAACTACCCTTAAAATAGTTTCAGTATAAAATATACTAGTTAGACGTTACCTCTACAACGTGTTAATGAAATAACGCAAAACCTCTCAGATGGTACCTCAGCCCATGAAACTGAACAACTTTTGTCCTACAACTTTCACGAAATCCAAAAAAATATTTGAATTTTCATACAAACTGATCATAACAGCTGATCGAGTCAATTAGTATGAAAATCCGAGTTTTATTTTTGGCATTTTGGGAATGTTGTAGAACAAAAGTTGTTCAGTTTTATGGACTTAGTTACAACCTGAGAGGTTTTCCGTTATTTCATCAACTCGTATATATGTATACGGCAGGTATCAACTTTGTTTTATGTATGGAAATGAACAACACTCGACGACAAAATCTATGGTGGCCACATACATGTTAAAATGTCGAATTTTATGTTACTTGTGGTTACTATTTAAGTAACCAACACTGGTGTCAGATTTTTCACTTGTCTACTGAAAATGAAAAATACAATACATCGTTTTCTATCACTTTTCATAAAGTACTTTGTCAATTAAAAAAAATCTCTAATAGAAGACTAACTTCAAAGTATTTTATTTATTTAAATTTATTACAAAAAATGTAACAGGCGGACTTAAAGCCCAGGGCCTTTTCTACCCTATTGTCAAACATTTTTACAAAAGTCCATTCCCAGGCCATTTAGCTAATACTATAATCGCAGTTAACTCATTAATTTGTAAAGAGGACAATTAAAAAGCCTCTAAAGCCGACTGCACAACAAACAAGTTAAGCCTTAGATGCTGGCTATATTTTCAGGGACCCTCCACCCTTGTTTCACTAATTTGAGTATATTAAATAGTCAAGCCTATGAATGTTAAATCTCTCTAATGTTTACTCTAATGTTTAATTACAGTGACACGTACTTACATAGGTAGGTGTATTAAATTGAATATACAGTACACACGTATATTGTTAGGTGTAAACAGTTTGGTATACAGTGTTTTTTAGGATACAGAGAGTAAATGCTATATATACATCATCATCATCCGAGCGTATTCCCGGTTGCATTCTCAGCGGTAACGCGTCAGAGCCCGGGGTCCACTACCTAACCTAGGCGATTTGACGAGGTTACTGGTTTTTTTACACAGAGCGACTGCCGTCTGACCTCCGCAACCCAAAGGGTAGACCAGAACCAATCCTAGGATAGGTTTACAAACGCTTAAATGGCGTTCGGGACCCACAGCTTTACGTGCCTTCCGAAACACGAAATCATCTTTCTTTTCCGATAGTCAGGTGATTCAAGCCTACAATATCCTAACCTGATTGGAAACAACTTGTCACAAAGTATGCGTAGGAGTACTAGTGGGATTTGAACTCACGACCTCCGGATCACAAGGCTAACGCCTTGACCACTGGACCACGGAGGAAGTCATACATAATGAACATGAGAAAACAATGTTATGTATTGTATAGTCGACACATATTTACTTGAAGTGGCGGTTCAGATTGTCAATATGAAATGAACCAATTTTCTAAATTGGACCGATGCTGAAAATTCTTTATTTAATTTTGAAAAAATTTCACTTTTTTATATAAAATTTACTACATGGCTGTGTGTAGTAAATGTGTTTTGGACAAAAGAACGAAAGAAAAAGAATAAGGAACAAGAGGAAAAAAACCGTCTATTTTTGATAAAATCGGATTACATTTCGCAATAATTAACAAAAAGATTTACGTTGATTCAAAGTATTTGTCCGCCATTTGGCCAGTGTCAGCGTCCAGTAAATGTAACGTCTGGAGTAGATTGATGGCCAACGTGTGTTTGTTTTCTATTGTATACTAACGCGCAGTAACATAAAGTTTTATAGCCAATACTCTGCTAGTAGCAGGCTAATTGCAGTTTAAACTAATGCATGAAGGCTTTGTTGCTATGGATCTATAAACAAGTTTTATTCTGGAACAAGTATGTACTAATCTTATTACTTTATAGGGGCAATTCTTGCAAATAAACTATTAAAATAACATTTTTAGACAAAAATTAAATTGGCTATAACTATGCATATAAAACTAAACTAGATATAAATAAGCTGGGACCACGTTCGGTGAATCCCGAACGAAACGTCAGCAAAATAAATAAAATAAAAAAGGTACGTTTCGCGTTAATTCCCGTACGCATTAATTTAATAATAATGCAACGCGATAGTTTAAAAGTATTTATAGATATAATTACTTAAAAAATATAAAAATGGACCCCAATCCGCTGCGCTCGCAGGGTAGGGTACCCAAGGGGCTGGCGGCATTCTCGTGTTGAATGGCCAGGCTCAGCCTTTAGCCAAAAGGCGCGTCGGCACTTGGATCCCGTGAGGCATCGATGTAGCGTGCGGAAATTTCCTTGTTTATCTGCACTCCTAAAGCTTGCGATTCTTATTGGCTTCAGCAGTCGCGACAGCTACGCCTGCCTTGCTCGTATTTATATATTTGTTTATATATAGGTACCTACGAGTATAATGAGGATATCAGAAACGAGTCCAACGCTTGCGGTTAAATTTAAAAATCGATCTAACTAGGTTTCAGTTTTAGAGAACCTCGTGTTTTAGTGTTAATGGTAGTATATAGCGAAGCTCGTCGCCTAGGAATTATTATTTATTAATCATACTTTATTCAATGTACCTATATGAAATGGTTTAGTAAAGTTAATGTTAGTTTTTTATACAAAAAAAAAGTCTGCATGCTATATGATTAACTAAATAGGTATAAGGACACACTAGAATTGACTACCTATTTACTGCAAATTAATAAATTGAATTGAATTGAATCAAAAAAGTAAAATATGTATATTTTAACAAGTACTACCTGACTGAATGCTATGAGCATTTCCTTCCAGTCAAACAGAGAAAATTGCCGACGTAAAAATCTAATGGGTAGTAAATTTACTCATTTATTGACGACGACGATTCTCCCATTTTACGGCCAGGTACAGTTACAACAGAAATATACTTAATAGGAATACGTTTATAGAAATTATCTACGCTTATGACGTACAAACACTGGGCCGACCCTTCTAAAGGTCGAAGGGCACGACGCCTCTGCGACGATGTTGTATGGAAAGTATAGGGTTGTCAATTGAATATCCAACGGACATTTTTGATTATAAGTTATTTTTAATTTTTTTTATAGATTCTTTCTTAAATGACAATAGACTATTCTGCATGTAGGTATATCCAATTTGGCACAAAGTCAAGTAATTGAAAGGATGCATCAGACAAGTGACGTCATTGCCATTAGGTTTCGCGCGTACGAAAGTCATAGTGAGATGTTCCCAGCACGCCCCCACTTTTCTTCATACTAATATTTGAAATGCTAATTACTATTTTATTTAAGACCGTGCCTAAATTTTCCGGGGACCAGTGCTGCCCCCATTTAAAATAAATCATTTCAAAGAAAACGGATAAATCATTTAAAATTTTGCTACTACCAAGTCTTAGATAACCCTTCAAAGTATTTTATGAACTACTGTTTACAGTTTAAAGTGAGAACGTTAAGCTTTACTACGCACATTTGCTAAAAACGGCCACTTTTGGCAAATGTGCGAAGTAAAGCTTAACGTTCTCATTATACACTGTAAACAGTAGTTCATAAAATACGTTGAAGGGTTATCTAGGACTTGGTAGTAGCAAAATTTTAAATAATGTCTCCGTTTTCTTTAAAATGATTTATTTTGAATGGGGGCAGCACTGGGCCGCGGAAAATTTAGGCACGGCCTTAATATCCAATTTGCTTGCCGTTTACAGAAAAATATTTCTTTAAAAAATATTGTACAAAATTAAACACAATCAAGTATTAAATTGTAATGTCATAAATGTAATTGGTGCAAATCATTTTTATCACTTAAAATAATTAAACAAATCCATTGATATCCATTGATCTATATATATTATGTGATGTGAATATATTATTTATAATTGTTGATATGGTTGTTGTTAACGAAAAGGTCGTAAATGAGGTAAGGCAAGGAGGGTAAATATTAATGAATGAATCTAGCAACCTATTGTAAAGATAGGAATAACCATATCTAAAATAGAAGATTTTTTAAAATCTCTGCCTACCCCTGTTGGAAAAAGGCGTGATAGTATGTACGAGTATGTATGTATTTTTAAAATAAAAATGGGACCAACTCAACTTAATGGGCATACTTTATATTATAAAAAAAAGACAGTGATTTGTTCGTCAAATATTAGGTCCTTACATATGAAATTGCCGTTAATATAATTAAAAAAACTTGTTTAACTTTTTTGATATTGAAATCAAAAAAGTTAAACAAGTTTTTTTTAATGAAATTATTATTTAATCAATCGAAGTATGCGCCGTTGTTATCGATACACTTCCGCCATTTTATAGGCAGTCATTGATACCTTTGGAAAAAAAATCCTGGGAGCGAGAGTCTATGAACTGTTTGAAGGCAGTTTTGACTGCCTCATCAGATGTATAATTTTTTCCTTGTAAAAAGTTATCCAAATTTTGAAAAAAGTGGTAATCGGTTGGGGCAAGATCTGGAGAGTATGGTGGGTGACGCAGAGGTTCCAGTCGCAGCTCCTCTAACTTGGCGATCGTTTGATGTACAGTGTGTGGTCTAGCGCTATCCTGAAGGAGCAGTGGGCTAGAGCAATTCATCAGTCTCGGTTGTTTAATGGCGAGCTTTTCCATCATTGTTTGCAATTGTTGGCAATACAAGTCTGCAGTAATCGTCTGGCCTGATCTCAAGAAGCTGTACTGGATAACACCAGCACTGGTCCACCAAACACTAACCAGAATCTTCTTTTTGGTCAGTTTTCGCTTAGGGCAAGGTTTTGCCGGTTCTCCAGGGTCAAGCCATTGTGATGATCGCTTCCGATTGTCGTACAGGATCCATTTCTCATCACAAGTCACGATACGGTTCAAAATCCCCTCATTATTGTGGCGATTAAGCAAAGAAACTCAGCAAGCAACGCGTGTTTGTTGTTTTGTTTCAGTCAATTCGTGCGGTACCCACTTTTCGAGTTTTTTAATTTTTCCGATTTGGCGCAAGTGGATAAGTATCGTTTTGTCACTTACGCCGAAGGCTGCTGCTAATTCAGAAGTGGTTTGAGATGGATGCGCTTCCACTATCGCCTTTAATTCTTCGTTATTCACTTGAGTATCAGGTCGTCCACGAGGCTCATTGTGTAAATCGAAATTTCCAGAATGGAAACGTTGAAACCAAAAATGCACCGTTCGTTCGTTAGCGGTGCCTGGTCCATACACGTCGTTAATTCTTTGAGTCGTTTCTGCAGCACTGGTGCCACGGTGGAAGTCGTATTCGTAAATACCGCGAATTTTCAATTTGTCCATAGTTGTTGTAATAGCAATGTTGAAACTCAAACAAATGATGTTAAAACAAATGAAATACGAATTTTAAAATAATATTTTTCTGGCTTTATTTCGAAATAAATTTGAATTTGGAATTCCTAATGAAACGCAAGATATTTGATTTTAAAGTTGCTAGTATTGAAAATCGGCAATTTCATATGTAATAATAGGTAACAAATATAGGTACATTGACTATCCGCTGCTCAAAATTTTTTACGAGATCGGTTGGAAGAAGAAATTGAGATGCTATATCTTAATTCCAAAAATTATATGTCCATATTAAAAGCCAATGCAATCTCTTGGCGTTTTTGTGTTTTTTGTTTTCGCTAGAAATGAAATTAGGTCATGTACTAGAGGACCATGTGAGTAGTCAATGTCAGAAAGAAACAGGTCTGGAGACCGAAACCGAAGCAACATAGAGAGGGTTAAGCAGATTGCAATTTTATTACAGGCGTTATTTTAATTAGAATATATCGTCTATTATGCATACATACATATTATCACGTCTTTATCCCTCACGGGGTAGACAGCTACGATTAGAAGACTCTCGGCCGGTAACAAATTAGCAATTCTTTTCCATTTTACTCGGTTAGGTTAAGTTAAGTAGGTTTTTTTTATTTAATTTGTTGCATAAAAGTAACGCCTTTAAAAAAATGGCATATTGTCCTCCCCTTATCTAGGCTGGGTTGGGGTTTAGAGACGTTCTTTCTGCTATTGACTTCTCATTCTTTATTATATGATCTGGGTTTGATTTCAGGCTAGAGAAATAAAAAAAAACAACGCCTGTGATGTATGGCGTTGCATTTCCCTTTATCGTTACCGCTCTAAACCGATTTAGTGAACGGAATGCAATTTCGTTTTATAATTTAGTTTTGGCAGCCCTTGTCCTCGCTATGTTTATGCCGGCTAGACTGGATAAAAATAATATGCAAATTCACACCTTTCATCTTGTGGGGGTCAATTTGTAAATGATTTATTGTGTGAGTAAGGCCCACATCTTTTTATCTGTTCAATTTTTTATTTGAAAATGAAAAAAGTTAAAGCCATAAATAGGTACTAGCAAGAAAATAGTTCTAAACCTATTTGCAATCAATAATACTGGCTACTTACAAATAGTTGCAGAAACAAGTAATGTAAGCGTTTAATTGGGTAGTTTCCTGGGTCAAAAATAAATTATTTGGTACTGTTAAAAGAATAAAACGTCACAAAATAATGTCACTTGTCATTAATCACATCCACTTGGAACGTGATTTTAGATTTATTCATGCAAACGGATATTTGGAGCGCTATTTGACTCCAAGAAACTATGACGTCACAGTCCGATATTTCATACAAATCTCATAGAAAATGTTTGTTTTGACGTTTAGAAAAAAGTATCTGATTTGACTTGTTGGAAACTAGTGGATTCTAATTTTGTAAAATTTTTTACTTCGTATTTTTCCTTGGTAAGATATTTTCATGCTCTATTTGTGAATTACTTTAAATATACTATTTTCTGTTTTACTTAATTTTTTACACGACTACGTTGTTTTTATTCATCTCCAGCTCATAAACCATGCACTTATACAGTACCTATACAGTCCATAGTCTGTTAATCCATTGTTTTAAGTGTTCGTTATATCACAATTTGATTTCAAAGTTACAAACTGCCCGACAGCAGCTCCCTTAGGACCTTCCCTTAGGAACTCGTAGTACGTGTCTTATTAAAATATACGCATTGCCTCACTGTGGCGTTATGAATATATTATTAAGTATTTACCGCATATTTGGTACATTCTCCACGTTTTATAGCAGGAGGCGCAGAATCTTTCGGCGTAAGATTTTTCCACCATAACTGCTGTAATATTTGTAGCGAGCACACATAAACTCAATGTTCTCATATAGTTCTCATATCCTAATCCTAACTTCCTAACTAATACTATAAATGCAAAAGTGAGTTTGTATATTTGTTTGTTTGTTTTTTTGTTACCTCTTCACACTTTATCTACTGAACCAATCTTCTTGAAAATTCGCATACACATAGTTAGGAGTACTGAGAAGGACATAGGGTACCTTTTATCCCGGAAAAATGTAATGTTCCCGTGGGATATGCGAGCGAAGCCGTGGGCAAAAGCTAGTAATTCATATAATTCCAAAATTAGCCAAAACTGATTTTGTCCGTCTGTTCTCGCCTACAGGTCGCATTTTCAACCAATTTTGGCAAAATAGGCACAAAATCAATTTTTTTTGCGACCGCGATTTTTGATTGAGGTAGAAATAGCGGGGAAAAGGGGAACTTTGCGTTTGTAGCGATAGCTTTTGACGGATTTCAATCTTTGAGAGGCAAACTGAGGACTTCGTTCTACACAAGATGTTGCAAAAAAATTCCAAAAGGGAGAGTGGAGGGGGAAGTTTGCTGTAGCGTTATATATATATTGACGGGTTTCACTGAAATGGTTTTGCTAAGCCAGGGAAAAGGTAAAAGTGTCGATTATTGCATGGTTATAAGAGCTTCTGTGAGGTCTACTGTTCTCACAGAACCATTTGTGACATTTACGACGATCGATTTACGGAGCACCTCATTTTATAAAATTCCTATTTACATATTAGCCTTTTATCCCTTATGAGGATTCTGAATGCAGGTTGAATTACCTACGTGCACGTTATCTTGAGGAACTCCGTGCTCTGCAAGGAATGTAAAGCTATTAGTCTCGGTGTTGTATTATGCTTGGGCTATGCCAGATATCTTTAGCACTGCTATTAATGCGCTGCCCTCTAGGGTGAGGGTTTCTCGTGGGCGCCGAACTGTGGACCGGGATATATTGGATGCCGGGCAGGCTGCTTGGTACAGGAGACAACGGCCTACACGATTCAGCAGTGTTGGCGGACGCATAGTGGCCGGATCTTACGCCATTATATGATCGCGAAGTATCCGAGTGGAAAGATGATGGAGCAGGGGTGGACCCTGGAGCGGTAGCCTATTTTTCGTATCTTATTGGGGATTCGGAAGCCCGACATTATTGCGGTAAAGGGCGGACAGGGCCTGGTGATTGATGCGCAGGTGGTCTCGGGTCAGGGATCTTTGGACGAGACTCATGGTGAGAAGAGGAGGAAATACTCCTCTCATGAGGAACATGTTTCGAGGATTGCAGACAAACTGGGACTACCAGACGGGTCGTGCGTCAAATTCACCATGTGCACTGTGTCCTGGCGAGGTGTTTGGAGCCAGAAGTCCTATAAGGACCTTAATCAATGGCTTGGGCTCTCAAATTTGGTGTTTTCATCGATTCCCATGTACGTTTTAAGGGGTTCGCACACAAACTGGTCACGGTTTAACCAGATAACGGCTACGCGGGGTGGCTTGGCCTTAGTCTCCAATACCTACTCCTGTGGAGATCAGGGTCGCTGGCCCTTAGTAATATATGACCTTCTTCGAACGCACCACGGTCGAATGTGGTGCTGTGTTTTTTTGTCCCGTTGCCCATCTCGGGGGTCTTTTTTTTCCAGCTAATTCGACCCAAGTCCAGTGATAGGGACAGGAACTATCGAACTCTACTGGACTTGTTTAATCTATGATGATTACGTTCAACGTCACTTAGACGAGGCGTGTGTTGAGCAAAAATAGCTTGATATCTGACACCAGTATTGGCCACTTACACATTTGATAAAAGGATGAGGTTGCAGGAGCCTGCAGTACGAGTCAAGATAAATATTTAATTCTGTGCTGTTTATAAGTTTCATGTAACAGCTGCTTCTCTTCCCGCGCAGATCGTAGAAGCCGATCGAGGGAGGGGTGAAAATGCAAATCATGTTATCTATTAGGCGATGCAGCTAAGAATCTGTCACTATTTTTATTTATTTTTTCCACCTTTTTGCCCTCCATGACGCTAAAAGTGGCCTTTGAGTCTTGCGGCCTTGGGCTCTAATCTAACTGGATATCTTGGGATAAAGACGTGATAGTATGTATTTATGTATGTATATGTTGTTATAGATGGTCACCTAATAAGTATGTATCAACACAACACTTAAATAATATAAAGCAATGCAGACTTACTTGGATAAGTACTTAAAAATTCACAGCATAAAATACCTTCAACAATACAGTTTCTTACTTTTCTCGGTCGCTGAAAAAGATCGTTTCTGGTAGCGTGTCAAGCGAGATAATCTTCTAATAAACTCATGAATACTGAATGCGCAATCTAAGTACTCGTACTCCGACAAAGGCGGCAAAGTTAAGGCCGTACCTGAATTTTCCGGGGTCCAGTGCTGCCCCCATTTAAAATATCACTTCAAAGAAAACGGAGACATCATTTAAAATTTTGCTACTACCAAGTCCTAGATACCCTTCAAAGTATTTTATGAACTACTGTTTACAGTTTAAAGTGAGAACGTTAAGCTTTACTACGCACTTTTGCGAAAAACGGCCACTTTTGGCTAATGTGCGTAGTAAAGCTTAACATTCTAACTATAAACTGTAAACAGTAGTTCATAAAATACTTTGAAGGGTTATCTAGGACTTGGTAGAAGCAAAATTTTAAATGATGTTTCCGTTTTCTTTGAAATGATTTATTTGAAATGGGGGCAGCAGCAAAATTTAGGTACGGCCTTAAGGGGGATATTAGAATCTTATGACGGGCTAGCGTAGCAGTTTACTCTAATTGACCAACCGAGCGAAAGTCTTAGTTTCAAAATTGGCCTAAAATACTTTTGTCCGTCTGTTTGTTCTTACCTACAGATTTTGTTGAAAATTGGCACACAAGTTCCTTGATTTATTTGAGGGGAAAATAGGGCGAAAAGCAGGGAACTTTGCTGTATTTATTGACGGATTTAAATCAAATTTGAGAGGCACACTAAGAACTTCATTCTACTTAAGACTGCAGTCTTCGACTGTGGGAATTTTTGATTGAACACCCGAATCTATATTTTCTATCTACACTACAGAAGCGCAGCGAGCATTCTGCCTTATCAGCGTTTTTGTCCCCATATTTATTTGAGAATTTCGGAGAACGTTAAATTTTTCTATCTTTTACAAAAGACACATTATTTTTATTAATTTATTGTACGTGTTTAAGCATGAATCAATATTCATATATGTGTATTTTTAACTCAGTCGTATGCACCAGAAATCCGACAACGTATTCGCTTATATTTTCTTCAAAGTTTAACCTTTTAACTAAGTTTTTAACTATTGTAATGAAAATCAATAAATTGTCTCATTCACTTTTTTAATACTTAAATAAACTTCAATTTAACATATCTTAACATATGGTTACTAAGTTTGTTTGGCACCAATCAAGCTCCGAAAAAGTAGTCAAAATCACTAAAAATAAAAACCGGGCCCTTAAGATGCAAAAATAAATCTAAAAAGGGGGTAGAGGGGAAAAGGGGGAAGTTGGCTGTAGCGTTATACATGGATGGATTTCACTGAAATGGCTTTGCTAAGCCAGGTGAAAGGGGAAAGTGTTGGTTATTGCATGCTTATAAATAGAAGAATTACATAATAAAATGCCGGTAGGGATGGCATAGTAGCTGTTGCATCAGTCACCCTAGGACCACGGCCACTGTAATCCAGTTGAAACGTTAGAGAAAACATAAAAAAAGTATGTACATTTGTGCAAAAAAAAAAAATTAAGGTAAGTCTTCTGCCTTGTTATATGGAGCAGAGTGCTGGGCAACGAAAAAGGAAGAAGAGCATAAGATGCACATGCATCTTATGCTCTTCTTCTTATTCTTCTTCTTCTTCTTCTTATGCTTTTCTTTCTTTTTCGTCAGCCATATGGCTGAGATGCGTGTGCTAAGATAAATGTCAGGGTTACTAGAATGCATCAGAACCGGAATGATTATATAAGAGGGAGTCTAAAAGTGGCGCCATTAATCGACAAATTAAAAAGCCATCGCCTGACCTGGTATGGCCACGTAATGAGTTAAGGGACGCCGAACATCTAGCAAAAAAGATGGTCGACTTGAAAGTAGACGGGTATAGAGGAAAAGGTAGACTGAGAAAGACGTGGGAAGAATGCGTGAGATCGGATATGGGAGAACAGGGTGTTAGTACGGAGATGGTGAAGGACAGAAAACTATGGAGGGAGTTGACATACAGAGCCGACCCCAAATAGGGAAAAGGCGAGGAAAGAAGGAGAAGTCTTGCAATATATACTTAACTAATAAACAGTTAGACAAACAGTTTGTTCAGACTTCGTATCGTGTCTTCCGGACATTTGCTCTGTGTTGCCACTCTTTAAAATACAGCTGCTCTTGTGAATACAACTGAAATTCATTATACAGTGTACAAAAAACGGAAACTTACAAAATGTTGTATATATAATATGTTTTTTAGTTAAATAGTAATAAAACAATTTAAATCCGTTATAACCAATTATTGGCAAGATCATTGAACTGCATCCATACGAAGCACTTTATTAAAATTAGTCAATCATGTTATAAAAGCCAGTTCACAAATGGCCGAAAGTATAAAAACAATTATAACACACTCCGAGATAATTCTCGACATGAGAGGTCAATGTGGTTTTTATACTATACCATATTTATAAGAATATGTTGTATTATGATGAGTTATGTACTATTTTAGGGAGTTCAGAGCATTGTACGAGACATAACTGATTTTTAAATACCTAGTAAATTTTTAGGTATAACCACTGATAAATATTGTGACTGGAGACCTCATATAGATGATTTATGTGATAAACTTAACAAATTTGTTTTTGTCCTAAGGAGGCTCCGTAGAACATCAAGTTTGCTAGCTTATCACGGTTATGTAAGCTCTGTATTAAGATACGGTCTAATAATGTGGGGCAATTTGAGTGATGTAAATAGAGCATTTTTACTACAAAAAAGTGCATCAGGGCCATCAAAGGTATCCCTCCGTACCAGACGTGTAAACCACTTTTTAAAAAATTTGACATACTGACTCTGCCATGTACGAGTATGTATATTTATGAAGTAGGTGTATTTGTTAAAACGCATATGTATTTATTTACAAAAGCGAGGGATTTTATTCCCCGGAACACTAGACGCGGCGATAGGCTTGTTTTAAAAGGGGTACCAAGGACTGAAATGTACCAAAAAAATTGTATGGCAATGTGTGACAAAGATATATAATAAATTGCCTACAGATATAAAGGAACTCCCATTGTTCGGTTTTAAGAAAAAATTAAAATCGTGGCTCATTGACAAAGCTTATTATAAAATTGACGAGATCTTTGAGAATTATTAATTGTGACTTTAATTTAATTGTTAATTGTGAATTAATTTGAATTTTCGTCATTACGCCCCATAGTCTTTTTTTATTCATTCATTGTAAATTAGATACTTCAGTATTATTTTCACATGCTTGTTAACTATAAGCAAAATAGATTAAGGACATGTTTATTATTTAAGATCTTAAGTACTCTATTTTATGTGAATAAATATCATTATCATTATCATAGTAGGTACAGATTTTTTCGGATAAATACGACTGTTAAACTAAAAGTATTTTCTTTTAACATTTTCGTTATCAGACTAATATGAGGGTGGTTATACTGATAAAGTTATTACAATACTTTAGTTTTATAGGTACTTATGTATTTTGTAAGAAATATGTTACTTTTAGTCATTGACATGTGCATAGATCTCGTTGCTTTTAGTTGAGTTCAATTAGCATTAATACCACTGAAACAAATAGGATGAACGTAACCATCAAAACCAGGCTGATCCTACTAAACAAACTACTAAAGTACTAAACCTAGAGAAATTCCGTAAATCCGAAGCTCAAGGCCGCATCATCCGTATCAGGGTTGCTAGATTACTTTGAAATTTCCCTATTTCAAATTCTATTTTCCCTGTAATGATACATTTAGCTAGGTTTTCTTATTTATTTCGAAATAAGAAATGAAACGAACTGAAGGACATAATGTTTTACTGAATTATTATTATAATTAGAAGATTAATTATCTCTTAATTGCAATAAATGCCATTTATCAAGCTACTCTTCTAAGTTCAAACCAAGATTTTTATAATATCGTCGACCAAATTTGCAAAAGGACAACTACTGCAGTATTGAATGGAATTAATAAAAAAAGTCTTTGTTTTTGTATTTATCTTATCTTTGAACATTTTCAAAAGAATATAATTCCATCAAATTGCCTTTAGATAAATATATATTTTACCCAAAATTGCGGAAAGGTACCAACCCTGCCCGTATACATATTTCATTATTTGCTTGCCAAATCCCCTGATTTTCCCGGCTCGTGTTTTTCGCTCGCTTAAATATTCACAAATGGTCGATTCGTCCCAGGTGTAAAGGGCATCTGGACTCACTTGGGTCTCGATATCAAACCAATCGGGCCCACACATCAATCACTTGCTTGTGTATTGATTTTAGTTATGACGTGCATATTGGGGTAATTTTCATATTGAAGATATAATTTGAACTTTTTAACTAAGTGTGTTTGTTTGAAGAATAATTTTTGTACCTTGTTACAGATCTATAAAAAATAAACTTTGTTCATTGTGTTGCATTGTGGTTGGTCATGCATTTACACATTTATGAACTAAGATTTTTATTAGATCAGCTGAAATGGCTGGCCATCTACTATTTGATCTAATATTCTTAGTTCATGAATGTCTAAATGCAGACCAAACACAATGCAACACAATAAACAAAGCTTATTTTTTAGAATGTTATTAGATCAGCTTAAACGGCTAATCTAATTAATTTATAATATTAAATGAATGAAATTAATGAACAAAGTATGTCTCGTCAGTCAGTGTGGTTCGACTTCTTTGTGTGGGCGTCGCGTATAATATTCGCCGTGATGAAGGCCTCCGGGTGAGGTCGAAACATGTCGGCCAGTAGCAGACTTTTCACATGAGTTACCCGTTTAAAACATATATTAACAATGAACAAAGTTATCCATCGTATTCATAACTACGCCGCAGTGTGACTGCAACATTGCCCACTAACCCATTGGAGCAAGCATTGGAGGATGCACCGTCATTTGTTCGGCGCCGCCCTGGGGACGTACAAATTGTTGCGAGACTCGTTATGCTCGGACTAAGCCGCTGCTAAGGTCGTTACGTGTATGCTATGCGCAGTTTTGTACACTTTCTTGCACTTATTTTGGTATTCGCCTGCTACAAAATCGTATTTTTGAAGTAAAAGCTTTTTTAGGCGCGTTGTAAATTTTTTGGATGGAAAAAAAATATTGAACTCACGACACTGTTACAGTAATCAACACCTCACGTAATTGTTCAAGTTTTAGTTTTATCGGCACTCCCGGAGTGCCACTGTTTTTTTGAAGTAAAAAATTCTTTAGCGGCGTTGTGCACTTTTTTTGTAATGGGTAAAAAATTTTAAACTCGCGTCAGGACACGTGTCCTGATCGAAAATTCGTAAGACGGATGACAGCCGGCGCGGCGTAGGAGAGGAAGTATTTGTACTATAATTTCGACTAAGCTGACAGCCGGCTCGTTGGTCTAGGGGTATGATTTTCGCTTAGGGTGCGAGAGGTCCCGGGTTCAAATTAGGGTGCCAGAGGTCCCGGGTTCAAATTAGGGTGCGAGAGGTCCCGGGTTTAAATCCCGGACGAGCCCAAACCTTTTTGAAGTGAAAACTTCTTTAGCGGCGTTGTGCACTTTTTTTGTAATGGGTAAAAAATGTTAAACTCGCGTCAGGACACGTGTCCTGATCAAAAATTCGTAAGAATTCGTCCGGCGCGGCGTAGGAGAGGAAGTATTTACACTATAATTTCGACTAAGCTGTCAGCCGGCTCGTTGGTCTAGGGGTATGATTTTTGCTTAGGGTGCGAGAGGTCCCGGGTTCAAATCCCGGACGAGCCCAAACCTTTTTGAAGTGAAAACTTCTTTAGTGGCGTTGTGCACTTTTTTGTAATGGGTAAAAAATGTTAAACTCGTGTTTCGTTTAGCTGAGAGATAAACTTTTTAATGTAATATAAATTGTCATGTTTGTGTACGATAGCGCAATAAATAAATATTGTATTCTACCACATAAATGATAGTACTTATATACTGATAATTAAAGCAATTCGTGCAAAATTATTCCCTAACCATTCCAAAATATCAAAAATGCACAACGTTAATATTCAAGTTTTCACTTCTGCCGGCACTCCCGGAGTGCAACCAGTCGTTTTTTTTTATTCAATGTTCTTGAACACACTTTTCAGCATTTAATGCTGGTGGTTGCGGACCAAAAAACTTTTCTGTCTTTATTTTTTTTTTTTTTTTAGAAATCAGTATCACACAGCCCCAAAGTAAGTTTAAACTTGTATTATGGGATGCTAACTCAACGATACTATATTTTATATTAAATACATATACAGATAAGAACACCCAGGAACGAAGAACGAGAATCAGATATAATGAACAGACAGCTGTCCTATTTTTGTATTTTTTTTATCATAGTTTACGCCACTGCACTGCTTATTAAAAACATCCGACAAATATCTAATCAATTTCATTACAGCTACACTTTTTAAAACTATCTTTTAAAGAAGATCCCTTACTTTATTATTAAAATACACTTTTTTATTGATTTATACAGACATGTAAACTCTTTTACCTTTTAGCACTGTGGTCAAAAAATAGATCCCCTTTATGACTAACGTAAATTTATGCCTCCAATTTGAAAACACCATCATGGAAAACACAAGGTCCAAATTGCCGATAAGAAATATTCAAGAAAAACGTACACAACACAAGTTTATCTTATTGTGTTCCGCCCAAACTAAAGGGCAAAGGTTATTGTATTATAAACAGGCTGACCATTTGTTAGCCGTGAGCCGCTGTGGCAATAAAAACCTTTCCATGATAACAAGGCGAGAAATATAATGTAGCCCGAGGTTGGGCCCCACATTTGTTTTACTATTTGGAGTTGCTGATGCGTCCCGATTTTTCAGATAAACAAAGCTACTAGTTCATAATATATAACGTAGACAGACATATTCAAATCTGTCTACGCTATATATTATGAACTAGTTAGACATATTTAATTTACGCTATATATTATGAACTAATTAGCCTTATTTAAATCTGTCTACGCTATATATAATGAACTAGTTAGACATATTTAATCTACGCTATATATTAGGAACTAGTTAGACTTATTTAAATCTGTCTACGCTATATATAATGAACTAGTTAGACATATTTAATCTACGCTATATATTAGGAACTAGTTAGACTTATTTAAATCTGTCTACGCTATATATTATGAACTAGTTAGACATATTTAATTTACGCTATATATTATGAACTAATTAGACTTATTTAAATCTGTCTACGCTATATATTATGAACTACATAGTTAGACATATTTAAATATATCTACGCTATATATTATCTACTTGTTCTGTTTATCTAGAGGCAGAAAATCGGGACGCATCAGCAACTCGAAATAGTAAAAACAAATGATGTACATTTTTGTATTTACACTAGTAAACGCCTTAAATTAAATCTAAAGTAAGCTAAAAATTCATTATCATTGATAAATAATATAAACTTGTTTCACCTTTCCATCCAAGAGCTACACCGTTCACAATAGCCCTATTCTACATACCTTGCATTGTATTGGTTCGTAAGTAGGTCATTCCTACGAGTTTTATTTGTACCAATTCGATTAATGATCCAAATAATTACCAGACCTAGTTAACAGCCATCAGAATAAAACATTGGGGTTTATAGAAGTTAAGCTCATGTATTTTTACCTATTTCTAAAGTTAACACGCTATCATTATCATCAGGTCGTTTTTTGTCTCTACTGCAAGAGCACGACCCTCTCTGTACTACCAGAGCCATACTTAGCCAGAGTAACCCGAGGATTTGGCCTACACTCTCCACGCTGGCCAGATGGGTTGCAGAGGTCTCATTGAAAAAGCTTAGTTTAGCTTGTGTTTGGCTTGTGTTTAGTGTGTGTTTATATTTGGGTCTCGTTCTACGACATGGCCGATATCAGCTGCTTCAACTTATCATGATGGGCAAAGTCGAACGCAAAAGACGCGTTGGAAGACGCAAATAATCGTGGCTGAGGAATATAAGAGAGTGGACCGGAATAACCAAAGTGGAGGAATTAATCCGCTTGACAATGGATAGAGAGGAGTTTGGGAAGCTGACGGCCAACATCCAGTAATGGAGAGGCACTAAAAAATAAGAAGCTTGTGTTTCCTAAGTCGCCTTGTACGACATCCACGGGAAAATTTGGAGTGGTCCTATTGTACTCTGCCGGGAATCACACGGCTTACACGCTTTAATAGACATTTTGAATTTTTAGTTTATAATACTTGAAATAAATCTGATTTTAAATTTAATTAATTAAGTGCTAAAATTTGTGCAATCGTCATATCAACTTCATGTTGTAGTTTACTTTTTAGGGTTCCGTACCTGAAGGGTGCAAACGGGACCCTATTACTGAGACTCCGCTGTCTGTCTGTCTGTCACAGGGCTCTATCTCTTGAACCGTAATAGCTAGATACTTGAAATTTTCACCGATTATGTATTACTGTGGCCGCTATAACAAAAAATACTAAAAATAAAAAAGGTTAAAAATTAAAGGCGGTCGTCATACAAGAAACGTGTTCTTTCAGCGTTTTAAAACATTGTACGGTAGTACGGAACCCTTTATGTACGAGTCCGACTCGCACTTGCCAGTTTATTAAGTTTACCTAAGTTATTCTTCTAAGTTATCTTTGAGCGTAATTATTAATTACATTTTGTCGTAATAAAGCGAATAATATTTTATTTTGGCTAATGTTAGATAGAGTTTTGTATTCTCTTAAAAGATATCAAAACGAAAGTTCATAAATCGCACTAAAAAAAAATTGAATGTTGGTCATTATCCTTTTTCTTGGAGATCTCAATTCCATGCACTAATTATAAAGCTTTCTTTCTGTACCACGATGCTCTGTAAGCACAGTAATTATATCCGCAGTGAAAACTCTAGCAGGTAATGCGTTCATTAAAATTCAGAGGTGTTTGTCTCTTTTTCGGGGAAAAATGGGTATTTAAGGAAACGCTGATGTATTTTTGAGTTTACTGGGATCTTTATCCTGAATCTAAAAGGTATACATTCTTTAGTAAGAACATTCGAAAATAAATGAGTGGACTTTGAAAATACATTCAATTGTTTGATGCATATTCATAACTATATTCCAAACAAATGAGAGGCAATTTCTATTTCATTGACATTTTCTATGAACAATTTTTGACTATGTTATCAGTATTTAATTTAATTATTTCTCTCTATTTATGTCTTACTGAAATTATTCGATAGATGTCAAAAACATACCTTTCTGTAAAAATGTGAAACATGCAGGGTGTTTTCTAATGATTAATAAAACCATAGGCTTATTATATTAGAGAGATCTCATGTAGGTACACTTACCAAACCAAATTTAACGTTTACTTACCTATTTGTTTAATTAAAGTTATCAAAGCAAAAACGATTGCTAAGACATTAATACAAGACCACCTATCTTATCACTGATTTTCAAACGGTAGCGAGATGAATAATTAAGGAGCAGAGGGAGTTAATCCACACGTCTGGCGTAGCAAGAACAGCGTTGATTAATGGGCGCCTTGTTGACGAATTCAGTCACAACCGCGCAATTTGTCAGCTAATGTAACTGCTATGCTGCTACTGTTAATAATAGACGCCTTTTCGCAATCTATTTGAAACTAAACCTACCTACTTATTAACTGCCTTCAAAAAAGGTTGTCAATTCGATTGTACTTTTTTACAATCTTCGCCAATTGTTAACTGATTTTGATAATACTTTTTTTACTTAAAAGCCATTATTATCTAGTCAATCCCATATTAATTTGATAAAGATATGATTTAGAACTTTGGAGATATGGAAGAAACTACTAATCGTCCTATAGCATTTCGATGATGAAGTCGGTTGTTTTCTAAAGTTTTTTAATTACCTATATATTTTTCTGTTCCTTATTATACTTATCTAACTAAACACTAAGGCATACGGCCCACAATGTCCTACATAATGGTTAAGTGGTTAGAGCCACACTCATGTTGCCAACGCTGATTAATTAAGAACCTTATGTTATAGTAGAAAACCTTACTTCTTTGTGAGAAGAATCCTTTACTGCCCTTTCCTTAGAACTTCCTTCTAATGTAGCCCTTAATAATCTGAAACCATATTTAAAAGTAGTAACAACTTGTTTATAAGTTTAATTTTTTATACCCTAACCTTACCCATAAACAGCTTGTCACATTAATAACACGTATAACAACATCTACTTACATGTCGCGTAAGTGAGCTAATCCACATATCGAGCAGTGTACGTTGTTCAGATGTCTTGTTGATGGATTGGATCTCAACTGCGTGATTTGTCAAGCAGCTAACGGCTTTCTTATGCCGTGTGGGCGACTTTTCAAGACCCATTTATATAAGATGTCGTATGTCTAGGTATAGCTTTATAATTACATTGAAGAGATGCGTTGTAGTTGTAGTTAATGTATGTAAGTACAGCCCAGCAAGTAGCAAAATGACTTTTTTCAAATGGTCCTGGATTTTGGGTGTTTATCTATATATAATGTATATGTTACGCTCAAAGACCGAAATCGGAAAAGCGAAATAATAGGCCACGACGCATTGTGGCTATGTAAAACGGCGAAACGACGCAAAATTCGTGTCATGGATCTATCGGAAACAGTCTATCAGAGGCGGTATCAAAACGCTCACAACCCATTGTGGCTATTAACAGAACAAACGTCGCGAATTTACTATCGTGGCCATCATGCCAAACGGCCACAACGAATTGGAACCCATCCCATCCTAAAAGCGACTAAGCCTGTAGTTGCATCACCTGTGAAAGCGTAGTTACTCATCTAAGTTTCGACCATGCCCATGGTTGCTTAACCTGTAAAAGCGTGGTCACCCATCCAAGTTTTGACCACGTCCAATCTTGCATAACATGTAAAAGCATGGTCACCCATCCAAGTTGCGACCACGCTCAATTAGCTTGCCAAAATATATATTACACATGTCACGATTTCCTCTTCCATTTTTGCCTTCATGTCATGACTAGTAGGACCTCATATAGCAAATCACTGTGCGGCGTATCCATAATAACTCGATCGTAAGCTTACGGTAATTGAATCCGATAATTAATTAACACGCTAATATTTTCTGTTTAGCGCCGCTTTTTAGGGTTCCGTACCCAAAGGGTGCAAACGGGACCCTATTACTGAGACTCCGCTGCCTGTCCGTCTGTCACAGGGCTCTATCTCTTGAACCGTAATAGCTAGACACTTGAAATTTTCACCGATTATGTATTACTGTGGCCGCTATACTCGTAACAACAAATACTGAAAATAAAAAAAAGTTAAAAATTAAAGGGGGTCGTCATACAAGAAACGTGTTTTTTTAGCGTTTTGAAACATTGTAAGGTGGTATGGAACCCTTCATGTACGAGTCCGACTCGCACTTGCCCGTTTATTCATGTCAGTTAAGTACTTAACAGCTGGATTATTTCAGACTTTATTAAAATTCTAATACAGACTCTATAACATTCTACTATTCTAAACACTTTCCGAGACACTTGTTGCTGTATACGTAAATCAATTATTATATTTTTGTGTCTCAAGGTGTTAAATAATAAATAAATATAATTACAAGAAAAATGCTTAGGTCGCATAAATAAGAGCTGCTACACCGAATGTCTGGCTTTTCACATCAATTTAAAAAATAGACTAAGTACTTAGCTGATTTATTTGTAAGTATATCGATACCTACTTAAAGAGTTTTGGTATTATGATCGGCCAAAGCCTCCATAGATTTATGATTAAACTTTCATTTTAAACGAAAATTAAATCCAACAGTAAATTAAACAATGTAAAGCCGTAACAAAAACTGTAATTCATATAAAATCCGTTATTGGTCGGCTTACCGGCGATCCGTAAATATTGCGATACACCCGAAGTCCCGAATATTCCCGATCGCTCCCGATATTTAACGATCGTGAGCTTACGGTAATTGAATCCGTTAATCAATTAACACGCTAATATTTTCGGTTCAGCGCCGCTTTGTCATGTTACTTTTATAGGTAGGGTTATTTCGGACTTTATTACTTGAAGGTTGTTAAAGTCTGTGCAGTATTTTAGGCATAAAAAGCAATATAGAGTTGGTCCTATTAGTAAATTTGACGTAGGAATTATTGTAGGTCTTGTAGATTAGATAGTAACATTTACTAAATTTGGACTCTTTACGGTCCCGTGAGAATTTTCAATAAGAATGACAGCCATTCGATACAGTTGTTGGTGCTATATCGTATTAAAAAAATATTTGTATATGTGTTTTTTATGTTTTATATGATGTATTTTGACATAATTTAATATTAGTTAATTATATCTATGTACACTTACATAGGTATCATTTACTTAAGAAGTATCTAAGTATAGTTTTTTGATCAAGTGATGCTGCAAGAGCAACGCAGAAGCCAGTTTTGATTGATTTTCAAAAAAGTCAAGAGTAGTTTTTAAACATAAGTGAATTAATTATTAATTAACTAGTATTTATCCGGTACAAACGTGTTTATAACGAGAAAGATGAAGCGTGACACAGCAAGTGCATAAAACACACTTACCCGTACATTTGTAAATTTTTACAATAATAGATACTTATTCTAAAACAAAAATGATTTCATTATTAATTAGCCGGCATTAAGCCGGTATAAACGTGTTTATTACAAGAAAACCCGAGCGTGACACAGCAAGAGTGTACAACGCACTAACCCTTACATTTTTACGATAGCAGAAACTTATTCTAAAACAATAGTTTATTACGAGAAAACCCAAGCGTGACATTGCAAGAGCGTACAAACACCCCTAAAATTTTACGATAATAGATACTTATTCTTAAAACAAAAGTGATTTTATAATTAATTAGCCGCCATTTATCCGGTATAAACTTGTTTATAACGGGAAAAACGTAGCGTGACACAGCAAGAGCATACAACGCACTTACCCTTACATTTTTACGATGTTTTCACCGTAATGGACGCAAACCCTTCTCACCCAAGCCTGGCAGACATTTGCGCTATTTGTGCGCTTAAATTCCAAAATAAGAATAATGCCGAGTATTTGGTTATTTAAAATATTTGGCATGTTTTTTTTATTAAACCGTTCGTGCACTACAGCTGGGCAAAGGCCTCCACTCTTTTCTTTCATAACTCTCTGTCCCTGCCCATCTCTTCCTCGGTCTACCTCTCTTCTTAGTCTTCCCTTTCTACTACTTTAGGTGTGTTCGGATCTCCTAATTCTTCTTCGCCAAGTTTTTATATTCCGAGTTGTCAGGGCGTTTAGGTTTTCTTTTTTCATTGCTTGGGCCATACTCGTCTACTACGTGGCAGGGGAGACCCTTTACCACGCTTTATCTACCGCAGCTCCAGCTTTGTGAACGACATAGCCGTGGTCCCTTCGCATCACATGGGTCTCAGTTATTTAAAAAAAAAAAGTATTCATTAAAATTTTTTGCATAATTAACACATTCAGCAGGGACTTGCCAACTTTTCAGTTAGGTACAGGGGATACTTTAAAACTGCCTGTGACGAACTCATTTTTAATTTTGTCCAATCTAGTAACGCTACCTGACCATCTTATTTGTTCATGCGTTCTGTTTCCGGTCCAGCATTCTGGGACATACAGCATCGCAGGTCGTACGGCTGTTTTGTACACTTTGCCTTAAGAGCCCGTACTACCCTGAAGTTCTTAGAGCGATCTTAAATATTATCAATATTAACGAAATATATTTAGTTTGAAATAAAAACACAGCAAATTTTCACCGATTATGTATTACTGTGGCCGCTATAGCAACAAATACTAAAAATAAAAAAAAAGTTGAAAATTAAAGGGGGTCGTCATACAAGAAACGTGTTTCTTCAGCGTTTTAAAACATTGGACGGTGGTACAGAACCCTTCATGTAAGAGTCCGACTCGCACTTGCCCGTTTATTTATTGAATAAAGTAGGTACCTATCAATACTTTTGTATTAAAAAGTCAAATATTTGATTTTACCAAAGCTCAAAGCAAAACAAACAATGAATACTTTTTTGTTTTCCTAGTGGAATCAGCATTTGACTATATCTACAAAGTGAGATAATTATCCTAATCTAAGCTTTATGATTGCGGACAATTGGCCTTCTAACCTTAAGGCGGCATATGGTTCTATTTATCAAAACATCTCGACCTTCCAAATCCAGAACCAGAATCCGACTTAACCCGGTTTGAAACAGTAATGACCCGCTTAACGATTAAACGGTGCTTTGAACATGTCCTGGACAATTTTCTTCTAATGGTTTTTTATAAATGAGCGGGTTTTTCGCTCTAGTGGCTCAGTTGTAGATTGCCTGTCGTTAGCCTAGGTTAATGTGGTCGAACGGAAACAATAATCGATAAAGAATGCGAAGTGTTCTACTTAGAAAGCCTGTGCCGTTATTTTTTGTTATCCTGTAGAAATAGTTGGCTTATTTTTTCTTCGGATACATTTTAGGCTCACTCACTTGGAATTTTAGTCGTAGTTTCTTTATTGCTTACCTATCACGCAGCAATAAACTCAATTGTTATTTATATGAAGCACATTGTAAGATAAACAATGATATAGAAAAGATAAAGATATTTCGTGTCAATGATAAGATATAGATATTTCGTGATGAGAAACCAAAATATTTTTAGTGTGTTTATATCGTTACATAGATATAAATTTAAAAAAAATGGTTTTATCACTTAGAATACAATTGAAAACTTTTTATAGTACACCAAAAAATATAACACAGATGGCCATTAGGTGAGTACAATGGGCTTGTAGGAGGAAATTAGAATTTCTGTCTACATGATTCCCATTTTAGTCTTTTCCCTCGATCGGCTTTTATGATCTGCGCAGGAATAGAAGTAGCTGATAAATTGAAAGATTTTTCATTTATGACCAGCATGGAATTAATGCTTTTAATCAAAACACTTGCAATTGTATAATGACCACGTAAAGGTGTGTTTATGCAAAACGAAACATTACTTCGGGTTACAAATGAGAGGGTGTTCAATAAATAAAGTGGTACCCTTAAACATTTAATCTAGGAACATTTGTACCTTAAAGAGTTATATGCAATAATAAAAATGGTATTGCTGGGCGCTACCGGTGTTGAAAGGCAGGTATAATCAAATAATATTTTTAATTATAAAGGTTTTGTACTAATTTTTTTGACTTTTATGCAGTTTTTTCTTGGTTTTTATTATAATATTTGTTTGTTAAATTCACTGTAAGTATTTTTTTGAGGCCAATACCTGATAGTTGTTTTTATGAGGACTAAACATATAATCAATCAATCTTTTTAATTTCGAATTAATTTTATCGGGAAGTTGAGTGAAAATGTCACATCGTAGTTAATTAAGTCAGTTAATATATACGGCCATTGGAAAAATCAAGTATTCGTTTCTACAGGGTCTAACAGTCTAATCAGTCCCTGATACTTAACAATTTTCCTCAAAGAACAGATACCGAAATATGAAAAATTATAAAAGGGAGAGGTAAGAAGTACCCGTAACCGAAGGGCATGCATGAAGAGGTAATCTAACTAAAACTAAAATCTATATTAAAAACTAAATTGTTAATACGTATATGTTGGAGCCTGATAAATCGAAGACGCCTGCACCGATTTCTCTTTTGTTTGAGAACCTACCTCTAAGTATATTATAAGGGGAGTGGGTAGATATAAGTTAGTTAAACTTAATAGACAAAACAATTTATGTTTTATGTATTTTGATTATATCACTTTGCTGATAAACGGCCTGGCAGTTTGGCAAAATAAAATAAATTGTAAAATAGATTTAAGTTTCTGGGAATAAATAAATGAAATAAAATTTACCTAAGAGCTATGCTATATGAATTCTCTTCCATTTGTCTTATCATCCGCCAGCTCTTTTACTTCGCTGTACGACACGACGTTTACCATATTTTTAATATTTCGATATATGTTCCTTGGGGAAAGTTGTTCAGTAACATGGACTGAATTCACCCTTAAAATAGTTTCAGTATATTTTTTTCTCAAAGAACGTATACCGAAATATGAAAAATTATAAAAGGGAGAGGTAAGAAGTACCCGTAACCGAAGGGCATGCATGAAGAGGTTGATGAGTGTAGGTAAAGCGAAAGAGGTCTGTCAAGATCGTAGCAAGTGGAGGTCCATAGTCTCTGCCTACCTTTGTGGGAAACAGGCGTGATAGTATGTATGTATGTATGAAAAATATTTTTTGGTCTCCCATACAAGTTGACCAATCATCTGAACCGAGTTTCTATGGAAGGCAAAAAAAGTATTTTTATATAACGACAAATGTTCCTTAGGGAAAGTTGTTCAGTATCATGGACTGAATTCTTCTTTATAGTAGTTTCAGTATATTTTGTTTGACGTTATAAACATTTACAATCCGCCCACATCCACTCAGCCTCGCGTCACAGTTCTTAGAGACCGTAGTTACTGTGATTACCTCGGGGAGTCAACTCATGCATTCTCGATACCCTCCAACTACTATTATTTTCGCCCACATTGGCTTAATAAATCTCTAAAAAATATTGCAAGTCGGGAAATTTGTAAAACTAAATTAAAAACTGATTTCTGGTAAATAATGGCGTTGTCTGAAAGCGAATTTATATGTGATTTGAATATGGTCCATAAAACTAAGCCTCTAGAGGCTAGTATGACTAGGTTTATTAGTGTTTAACTAAATATATCTATATTTATTTATCCGTAAAAATATTACTGATGTAAAACAACTTTCCTTAATAAAAATCTAACTAAAACTAAACTAAAATCTATATTAAAAACTAAATTGTTAATACGTATATGTTGGAGCCTGATAAATCGAAGACGCCTGCACCGATTTCTCTTTTGTTTGAGAACCTACCTCTAAGTATATTATAAGGGGAGTGGGTAGATATAAGTTAGTTAAACTTAATAGACAAAACAATTTATGTTTTATGTATTTTGATTATATCACTTTGCCGATAAACTGCCTGGCAGTTTGGCAAAATAAAATAAATTGTAAAATAGATTTAAGTTTCTGGGAATAAATAAATGAAATGAAATTTACCTAAGAGCATGAATTCTCTTCCATTTGTCTTTATCATCCGCCAGCTCTTTTACTTCGCTGTACGACACGACGTTCACCATATTTTTGATATTTCGATATATGTTCCTTGGGGAAAGTTGTTCAGTAACATGGACTGAATTCACCCTTAAAATAGTTTCAGTATATTTTTTAAGACGGTATATAAAATTAATTAATAAACAGCACCCACATACGCCCAAAACTGCAATACAATTCCCAACACTTACATTAAAAGCTGTCTCGCATTTCCGGAATGACGTGGCGTGCAAACAAAACGCGCGAAAACTGACTTCCTGTAATAATATTTGAATACAACGAAAAGCGGAAATGACAATGCCGCGACTGCCGGCTCAGACGGTAATCCATAGATGTAAGTGGTACTAGACAGGCATTCAAATGAAAGAATTTCAAGAAAGTCATGAATACATACCATCATCATCAGGTGTTTTTTAGTCTCCACTGCATAAGCACGACCCTCTCTGTACTACTAGAGCTATGAATTAGCCAGAGGATTTGACCTAAACTCTCCACGCTGGCCAGACAGGTTGGATAGGTCTTATTGATGTTTATAAGCTTTGTTTAGCTTGTGTTTCCAAAGTCGCCTTTTACGACATCCACGGGAAGACTTGGAGTGATCCTATTCTACTCTGCCGGGAACCACACGGCTAATAAGTATATACGAATACATATACTTATGATCATAAAATATTTTAAGCAGGCGTGCTTATTTTAAGCGACTACGAATTATTATTGGAAGATTTAACAAATTTCACGTGAATTTAGATTCAAATTTTGCGAGCAGCTTCATTTGAAGTGATTATTAAATTTGACAAGATGTAGTTAGCTTTAAAAACTAAAATCCGGCAACGGGATAATTCTTACTGAAAAGTACTTTTATTCACAAGCAAAGCAGGGAGTAACAGCTAATAGTGCATATATTTTGAAAATGTTTCATGTATCAACCCTATGTGGTATGATTCGATTTATTTTATTTTTTAGTTCATTACTTTATGGCCTATAGAGGGCGCCACGTTGAATTTACTGTGACGATCCCACATTTGTCAAGGTATCATGGATATTATTAGAAGATACGAGGGAACATATGAACATACATACATAAATAGCGGCGAAACACATAACCCTCCTTTTGACTTCACTGTAGTCGAGTAAAATCTGCCTACGTTTACGATTGCGAAAGAATATTTTTTTCTTTTTTTAATTAATTATTTTATAATGAAAATAAATGTATGCTTTTATGTGTAATGTATCCATGTAAATTACTTTACCTATATATTTCTAAGTCCTATACTAAGTACTTTTTTTAATAATATAATTTTAAACCTTTTAGAATATTTTTTTAAACTTTTATCATCAATTGACTTTTCCAGATCTGATCTAGATCTAGACTACTCTTAACTCAATATCCCACAACTGGACCTTTTTTGCTTGGACGCCTACAAATGGTCATTCTAAAAGTTGTAGATCTATGGCTCAGTCCGTAATTAAGTTTTTGCTACAGATATGCGTCGGATACGCTGGGAATTCCGAATTACATTTTACACGTTTGCCGGAGTTCCTGCCGTTTTTCAGTTAAGTGGAAAACGGGCCTTATTGAAAAAGGGAATTGGGTTAGATAAACGACGGCTGGAGATAAAGCGAGGTAAAGTTATATCCGGAAAATTTATTACGAGTATATTCAAGAGTCGTTTGTTAGAAGTACCTCTATGTACTTATGCGAAAGTGTAGATGTTTTGAATTTAGCATGTAATAGCTTACGAGAAAAAAGGCGAGGTTCTTGTGCATGCGACTCAGCGGGCAAGAATTAGTCCTGCTAATATTATAAATGTGAAAGTTTGTATGGATATGTGGCTGAACGGATTGGAATGAAATTTGGCACGTTGATAGCTTATTACATTGGATACTTTTTATCTTGTAAAACGTGACGTTCCCTTGGGATTAAATAATAAATAAGACAAATTACACATATAAAGTTAGCCCCAAAGTAAGTTTTTGAATTTTCGTTATAGGATACTAAGTCAACGAGTAGCTACATATAGAAATTAACAAACAGACCCAAAACAATTTAAAAAAGGCCATCTTTTAACTTTCTCGGGCTGGGGATAGAACCCAGAACCTCCAAATAACTAGCGTGGCCACCAATAGGCCACGGAGATCGTCAAACATCCATTAACCGTGCGAGCAACACCGCGTGCAAACGCTAGTAAAAAATAATAATAACTAAGGTAAAATAAAACCAAGTAACATGCCAGCTTATTGCTGCACGTAGACCGATAAACCACATTCAGAACTCGGTAACTAAAGTAATTTTTTCAACAAGACGATCCTCCGAGGACCAATACGGTGCAAGTCAGTTTCGCATCAACTTTTTAAATAAACTATTCCTGTCGGCCTCGAGTTTTGAGTCGAAACACCAAATCTGATTTATTGCAGATTAAAAATGCTACTTCTATTTCAAATTGTAAATGTTTCTTTACACCATATTTTGAGGTTTGTTGTATGTAATGTTTTGCATTGCTAATAAATTAATTAAATACTTCCGTTTTTAGATTGTTTACAACCTTTATGGCGGATCAGCTGATTAGAGTGGCAGTGGGCGGGGCACATAGTGCTGGAAACTTAGATTATTTTAAAAATAGCCTTATATTTGATGCACTTTCTGGAATAAGCCTAGGTAAATGTGAATCGCTTTGTCGATCATTATAATGGTTTTCCAACAACTACCTATATCTAGTGTTTTTTTTCCAAAAATCGTTCAATTTAAATCCTTCTTACAGGGAACTACACGGAACTTTTAGCAGGCAATGGTGGTTCCGTTTCTAAATTGATGTCCTAGTTGTTAACCCGAAATCACGGATGCTCTTAGGCAACTTAAATTTTTTTATAACCGTGTTGGCCACTAACTCAAACAAATGAAAAGATTCCTACGATTCCATACATTACATTATCACGTAATGTATTTTATGTAATCATGAGTTCCTCACCGCATCGCCAATTAACATGATTCAGATTCTTGCCCATTACCTCGATCGGCATTTAAGATCTCTGCGGGATTAGAAGCAGCTGGTGTATACTAGATTATTCTTTCTTCCCAGTTGAGCATGAATGTTTATGTATGATTTAGTAATATATATATTGCTATCCTAGGTTTTAACATAGCTGGCTAATCCACAGCCGATGTAAGGGCTCACGTCACCTAATTCCGCGGTGTAAACATTGCTCCACACATCAAAGGCATGAATAGCCGACCTGCTTACATCCCCATTCACCCAGTTGTGACTTGAATACGACTAAGTAGATGGCCCATATTCTTTACGCTTTGTCTTACTGTAAATTCTACACTGACTGGTTAATTGCAATAGATTCGTGTCTTATATCAACTTTAGGTATCCCAAACCTAAGTGTCAAATGTTTTTAGACATCTAGTTTCGGATACTAAATAAATATATACGGACAAATTACACAGATTGAGCTAGCCCTAATGTAAGTTCGAAACTTGTGTTATGGTTATGTGATACTAACTCAACGATACTATATTTTTACACTAACTGAAATAAATGAAAAAACTTGAAAGTTTGGGGCAAACTAACTTGTATCGAAATCATGTTAAAGTTTCACTGAACAACTTTCATTCAGTATCACGAAATGAACCTATCGTACTTTCAATTTTAATGGTCTAGGCTTACACTTCAAATTAATTCAATTCAAATTCAATTCAAAATATCTTTATTATCATAGGATATTTATAATATCTCTTAATAATAGTCACTTTGTTTTGCACAAATGTTGAAGTCAAATCGTTACTTACAGCTGAGTTATGCCGCTGCCTAGGCGCAGAAGAAGCGGCAACAAACTGCACTGCACGTTTTCTCCAAAGACGTCAACTAACAAACTTAAAACTTAAAATTAGTTATATGGATGGACTGAGATTATATTGTTTGTTATGTCATAATTAAATTAAATTATAAGAATTACGAAAATTAAAAAAAGGGAACTAATTTGTTGAGCTGTTATTTAAATATTCGAGATGTTATTATGATCAGTTGGAAAACATATTGATCAGTTATTTAATTTAATCGCGGTTGATTAATTATTGCGACAGTAAAACATGAACAGTAATAGAAAATTAATTAGTCGGTTATTTTATCATATTACTAGTTCTATTCATTATACTAGGTTAGGGAAAACCTATAGGTTAGGTTAGATTAGGTTAGAACCGTGACCAACACACGGTGCTAGGTCGGTTTTATCCATTTTACTAGGTTAGGGAAAACCGCTCGTTCAATTTTTTTTACCGCTCATTTAATTATTTTCCTGCTCAATTATATATTCACTGATCCAGTTCATTAGTTTTTATTACTCATTTTTGTTTACTTTACTGCTTAGTTGTAACTGCTGAACTAGTTAATTTATAATTTTTAACTTACCAAAACTGCTATTTAAAAACTACCTCTTTAAATCAGTGCCTTAAAATAATGTCAATTTGTTAATTTAGTATGCACCAATGTACCTAAATTATGACATGTCTAAGTATACACTACATAAGTAATATAGGTACGTTGACATTTTGATAAATCTTCTTATATGCGTGTCGATGTTCACACAGCTAAATATATCTTTCGGCCTAGTCTTCATCCAAGCGTATATTCCCGGTTGCATCGTCAGCGGTTATGCTTCAGAGCCCGGGGTCCGCTACCTAGGTGATTTAACGATGTTACTGGTTTTTACACAGAGCGACTGCCGTCTGACCTCCGCAACCAAAAGGGTAAATCAGAACGAATCCTAGGGATAGGTTGCTAGATGGCTTTCGGGACCAACAGCTTTACGTGCCTTCCGAAGCATGGAATCATCTCTCTTTTCGAATTTTTCGGACTAGTAATGAGACGAATTACATTATTATTTTACTTACTAAGTAGTAGCATACACCATATCGCGAAGAATAAACCACATTTCCACACAAAATAAGAGTAACTATAAATAAAGCGATGTAACCAGGTACTCTCGTAGTCATTTTCACCTGGATGTTAGGCTAAAAATATTTCACAAAGCGTTCCAGCTTACGCAGGTTTTTAAGGCGACTTTGTATAAAATATGCAGGGAATTTTACTGTGTTAGCATCTCGCTGTTGTATTTTAAAAATCTGTTCGGGGCAAAGACGTAGCCAGGTAGGGAGGGGGTTGCAGAGGCAGCACTTGGTTATTTTGACGTGAATTCTATGATCATCTCCCTCGTCGTCACCGCGGGCATTAAAAAAAAAGCGGCCAAGTGCGAGTCGGACTCGCCCATGAATAAAAACTACTTACTAGATCTCGTTCAAACCAATTTTCGGTGGAAGTTTGCATGGTAATGTACATCATATATTTTTTTTAGTTTTATCATTCTCTTATTTTAGAAGTTACAGGGGCGGGACACACATTTTATCACTTTGGAAGTGTCTCTCGTGCAAACTATTCAGTTTAGAAAAAAAATGATATTAGAAACCTCAAAATCATTTTTGAAGACCTATCCATAGATACACCACACTTATGGGTTTGATGAAAAAAATATTTTTGAGTTTGAGTTTTAAGTATGGGGAACCCCCAAAATTTATTGTTTTTTTTTATATTTTTGTGTAAAAATTTTAATGCTGTTTACAGAATACATCTACTTACCAAGTTTCAACAGTGTAGTTCTTATAGTTTCGGAAAAAAGTGGCTGTGACCTCGGACGGACAGACAGACAGATATGACGAATCCATAAGGGTTCTGTTTTTTGCCATTTGGCTACGGAACCGAGGAGATGGAGTGGTTCTATTCTAACCCGAAACCACACGGCAAACTTTCTTTTCGGCTGTCTCCCTTCACTGTCGTAAAAGAATATATACACTATGCGAATAGAACCGACACTTAAGCATGTGTGCACGTAAAATCGCTTGCGGCTATGTGTGGGTTTCTGGATGTGGCCTAGAGAGGCGCGCGGGGCGTGGAACGAGCCATCGCCGACTGCTTTGGCCGAGGGCTAGTACCTATTTCGCGTGTCTCTCACGCACCGCACCATATTCCATTTCGGTTGGGTATCAACCCTAGCGTTACCCGCTCCGGCTCAAGGTTACCGGCATTCGAACTCTCACGTATAGGGAGTGCCGCCGCTGTGCTGTCGTCCACCAAATAAATTCCTGGCTACGCCCTTCCTTCGGGCCCCAGCGGCCGAACGCTCTCCTGTTGACTTTGAAGTGTTTCAAGTATCTTTGTAGTCTCTCCTTTTCAAATTCAATTGTCACTTGACGCGGTTCAAAACTAAGAGGTTATGACGGCTGGTCTTAGATTATTGTTTTGTTTGCCTTTAGAATAGGTATTTTTATTTCTTAGAGAAATAAGTACAAGTAGGTACCAGTTAATAGAAATAAAACAAGTGTTGTTATGAAGTGTGATTTGTACTAAGATACGATAGTATTATTTATTATTCTTAAGAGCCCGTATGACCCTAATAGTACTTAGAACGATCTTAAATATTATCAATAGTAACAAAATACTGACTTTGAAATAAAAACACAGCAAAGTTCAGGACTAACTCTATACATTATATGTTTCGAAAACACGATTGCTTAAAATTTTCTCGATAGAAAAACATTGCGAAGTTGCCTCCGAGTTACCTCAGAATTATACTAAAACTGAAAGTATTCAAGAAATACAATTTTGCACTTGAAACTTTGGATTATAATTGTATTAAACATGGGGCAGTCATAATATGTCTTACTTTTTAAATAACTCTTAAATATTTTTTTGTAAAACGGAAAAAACCTAAAAACCAAAACCAGCCTCGAAAAGATCGCAGTAGGTCAGCTATCACGATCGAAGCGGGAGCAAAACTTAGATTATCCACATCAGGCCGACCTAAGGATCGGAAAAGGTCGGGAACCACACGGTTTAAGAGCCGTGTGGTTCCCGGCAGAGTAGAATAGGACCACTCCAAGTCTTCCTGTGGATGTCGTAGAAGGCGACTTAGGAGACACAAGCTAAACAAAGCATATAAACATCAATGAGACCTCTCCAACCCGTCTTGCCAGCGTGGAGAGTATAGGCCAAATCCTCTGACTGCTCTGGCTAATATATGGCTCTAGCAGTACAGAGAGGGTCGTGCTCCTCCAGTGGAGACTAGAAGACCTGATTATGATGATGGTGATTTATTATTCTATGATTCAAACAGAGATTGCACTGTTCTTTTTATGAAGGATGTACATTCAAGCACTGAGATACCTGACTATGCCCTCTACTTATATCGACTTAATTAAAATCTTTTTAAATATAAATTTTCATGTTAATAATATTTTTAGTTTAAGAGAAAATTCAAGATATAAATAGAGGGCCTGGTCAGGTATTTCGGTACCTGAATGTACATAGGGTTGCCATCTGTCAGGACAGATGACTTTATCGGGTTGTGTCCGGCCTGTCCGGTTTTTGTTAAAGTTGCCAAAAAGCCCCTTTTTGGCAAGGCACAAACAGATGACTTTTTTTAGGCCTCGCCAGAACTACAGACATATCCGCATTTCGCCTGTATTAGGCCGGACATTTAGCCCTAAAAGCCGTACTCTGTCCTGAATTAGGCTGGATATTTAGTCCTAAAAGCCGGATCCATGTCCAGATGACCTTATCTTTCGGCTTTTAGGACTAAATCTCCGGCTAAATTCAGCAGAAAGTCAGGCTTTTAGACTTTTAGCGTGATGGTGGGCGTTAAGATGGAAAAACGGAATTAAAATAGTCTAAAAAGCTTATTTTTCATAAAACCACATTTCAAACCGAATACAATAAAACGAAATAAGCATTATACTCGGCAACGAAATGAGTCCAAATTATGTAAAGTATCATTAGGTTTATTCAATATAAACGCGAATAAGAAGCAACACGCAGAATTATATCAACATCTCTGGTACGCAATTGTAATCATTGTACCTAATCCTCGCTAAGTCCCTCATTATGTTTTTGCTGCTGTGTCAAATGTTCGCAGCTTTCAACAATTAAAGCTCTGACAAAAAGTTAATACTTATGATTGCCATGTTTACATTCAGTGGCGGATTTGCAGTCCTAGCCGCTCTAGGCTCCAAGCCATGTGCCGCCCCTTTCTGGCGGGCATGTGCCGCCCCTTTTTTACGAGCCTTTAATACATTAAGATACTTTGCATTTGAGTTATTTCTTGTTCATCTTGTTATCATCATACGTTTCACCGTACGTTTTAAAAGGGACTTTCTGCCACGTACGGCCGAACTGTGGAATCAACTTCCTGCAGCGGTGTTCCCGAACAGATACGACATTGAAACCTCCAAAAAACGAGTCTATATCTTCCTGAAAGGCCGGTAACGCTCTTGTTACACACCTGGCGTTGCAGTTGTCCATGGGCAGTGGTGATCACTTACCATCAGGTGACCCGCTTGTTCGTCTGCCGCGCTTTATCATAAAAAATGTTTTCATTTGGTACGATTTGCCGCCCTTCATATCTGGCCGCCCTAGGCCCGGGCCTACTGGGCCTTAGGGCAAATCCGCCACTGTTTACATTATAATCTGCCTTAGGGTGTACATAGGGCGCACTGTAAGTTTCCGGAACTGGCCACTTACATAAACAATATTTAAAAATTTATTGCAACATTTGAAAATGGAACTCTTTGGCTGTAGAATGCAGTTTGTTTCATCTGACTGTCTTTTGTTTTTACCTTGTGGCGCCATTTAAAAAATTGTGTGTCTGCATCAACATGGATTTAACTCGGGAAAATTTTCGCAGTATGATTTTCTACGATTTTAAGTGTAATTTGACAGCTCAACAGAGCATCGCTCGGCTTGAAACAGCTTTTGGCAATGAAGCACCATGCAAGACAACTGTTTATAGCTGGTTTGCAGAATTCAAGCGTGGTCGTATCAATCTCAGTGACGAATCTCGCGATGGTCGGCCGTCCACCGCTGTGACCAACAAAAACATCAATGCTGTGCGCCGTATGATTGAAACAGACAGGCATGTGACCTACCATGAAATTCGCGCATCCTTAGAAATAGGCATGAGTCAAATACAATTAATCCTACACAAACATTTGGGTGTGAGAAAGCTGTGCTCGCGGTGGATCCCACACAACTTGACCGAGGCTCAAAAAACGGACCGCGTCACTTGGTGCAGTGCCATGCTTACCAGATTCAACGAAGGTGCGTCAAATTTAGTGTGGGACATAGTAACAGGTGACGAAACATGGATTTATTGCTACGATCCCAAAACAAAGCAGCAATCGAGCGTATGGTTCTTTCAAGATGAGCCGAAACCAACCAAAGTGGCGCGCGTGAAAAGTGCATCTAAGCGGATGATTGCTTCTTTTTTTAATAAAACTGGACACGTGGCTACTGTTGCTTTAGAGAATCGTCGTACAGTGAATAGTGACTGGTACACGACCATTTGTTTGCCGGAAGTTATTGACGAACTCCGTAAACGCCGTATCATCCTACACCACGACAATGCTAGTTCTCACACGGCCAGACAGACAAACGACTTTTTGAAGGCGAAAAATGTAGAAATCATGAGTCATCCTGCATACAGTCCCGACCTGGCACCTTGTGACTTTTTTCTGTTCCCAAAAATTAAAAACCAATTACGCGGTCAACGATTTTCATCACCAGAAGAGGCTGTCGAGGAGTATGAAAAACACGTTTCAGAGGTCACCACAGAGGAGTGGCACAAAAGTTTTCAAAACTGGTTTCATCGAATGAAAAAGTGCATAGACGCCAAGGGAGATTATTTTGAAAAACAATAAATTAATTTTGTACCTTTAATAGTATTTTTTCATATTCATTCCGGAAACTTATAGTGCGCCCCACGTATGTAGAGAGCATCTCATCTCATCAATGCCTGACAAGGTGCATGAAATTTTTCACTAAATATGTAATTATATTTTGTATTGAATTAATCATGTGCAATGTTAAATAAATAAATCTACTGTAACGTGTCTGTGATATTATTATCGCGCGTTCGACAGTGTTCTCACTGCTGGGCAAAGGCCTCTCCTCTTTCCTTTCAAGATTTTTTATTCTTGTTCTTCCCTAATTTACTAATGTTATTTTGATTTAATAAACTGGACTGCCTTCGTAGACCAGTGGTCAAGGCGTTTGTCTTGTGACCCGGAGGTCGTGGGTCTACATCCCTACAAACTTTGTGAAAAGTTTTTTTCAGTCTGGTTAGGATATTGCAGGCTTGAATCTCCTGATTATCCAAAAAAGAGATGATTCTGTGCTTCGGAAGGCACGCACGTAGTGCCGAACTCCATCTAGCGTTTGTTTAAACCTATCCTTGGATTGGTTCTGGTCACCCTTTGGTGCCCCGGGCTCTGAAGCGTTATCGCTGAGGATGCAACCGGGAATACTCTCGGATGATGATGATGACGGTTCAGCCGTTTAAAAGTTGTTGGGGTTTAACTTAAAAGAAATTAAGGGCCTTCTCTAGCAAATATATAAATGGCGCCATGTGTACATCGCGCCCAAGATGAGTACCTAGTGGAACTATCGGTAGTTCCGCTAGTCATCACTAGATGGCGTTCTTGACAGTCGGGGTTTTATTTTAATTTGCCTAGCTAATAAACTTGTATTTAATAAACATTATTATTCTTAAGGAATACACGTAAAAAGTCACATCTAAACTTTTACAAGTCCAGTATTACACAAAATCGACTAGTTTGAATTCAAAGAATCAAATAGTCCATAATAAAATTGTTGGCCCTAAAGTTTATTTGGCTACACGCGAACAAAGTTGTGGGTGGAATTTACGTGTATAAATTTAGATCATACTTCAGTATTTCTAGAAAAAAAAAAACATCTACAATATATTACGCATATGTCTCTTACTACTACGTGTAAGAGACATATGCGTAATAAATCGAACCACGGACCATGTGCCGTGTAACTACACGGCACATGGTCCGTGGTAACTAAAAAAACCGTGGTAAAATGGTAACTACCGGCAGAGTAGAATAGGACCACTCCAAGTCTTCCCGTGGATGTAGTAGAAGGCGTAATAAGCACACGCCTAACAAAGCTTATAAACATTACTGAGACCTCTAAAACGATATCTTCAACCCGTCTGGCCAGCGTGGAGAGTGTAGGCCAAATCTTCTGGCTGTTCTGGCCAAGTTTGGCTCTGGTAGTACAAAGAGGGTTGTGCTCCTAGTGGAGACTAAAAAAATCTGATTGCCCGGGCAGCAAGCTGCTTTGTATAGCAATGCCGGATTTTTTTAGTTTTTTGACTGTCACTATAATTTCATTATTCTATACTGATCTACTATAGCCCGTAGGTCGATTTATTACGCATATGTTCTATATACGTTGTAGTTTCGGACTAATCCGACCTTGAATACTCAATACCTAAAGCGAAACATTAGGTACGTCGTAGTAACAGAAGTCCTTGGTACAACTATAGTGAAAAGTTTGGGACCTAAATCACATGTTTTGTGACCCGTACACAATGGAAATTATGCATGGAAGTTCAGAATGGCGTGCGCTTCGCCCAAATGCAAATATGTGGTCTTGTCTACTTGACGGTACTAAGAATATGAAAATGTTTATACTGACAAGACATTTTATATTTAAGGTCTTGAACCGATATAATCTGGGCTTATCAAGTACCGAAATACATATTCCTACCATGGTATAATCAAATAGGTACCTATGCATCTATCCGTGATAGCCTAAGATTACGTCACGAATGTCAGGAGAAGTTACCACTGATTGCTCTTTTCAGTAATTCTTTTTTCAGAACTTTCTCAATTAATTAATGAATATAAAATAAAATACTAAATAACTTAACTATTTCGTATATCGTGTGATTTATCTGTTAAATTTTTAATAGATTTAATACTTATTGAATTTATGAGTTCAATATGCAATTGCTTGGGTAAATCAATCACACTCAGTGGCAACACTTCCAACTGATGACGTATTCTTGTTCTAATCACGTGACCAACTGTCAAGGGAAGAGAATTCCTTATTTTATTATACTATGATTCCTACTGGTTACAGTAATTATATACCTACCTCTAGGTACAAAGACCACAGCGATAGCTAGTTGGGTTCAAAAGTAAATCTGAAATTTTATTGAGGTAAGTAGGTATTCTTTATGGTGCTGTTCTATAAGTTTCTCACATTAACCTATATAAAGACAAACGATTGATAAACGGAATTTCCACCAGTAATAAATATTTCCATCAAAATATTGCGGTAAATAAATTCTTTCCATACAATAATCCAACCAATTTGTGGTCGGAATTGTTAGAGCGATCACATATTAATCAGCCGCAATTTACCTAATCTGTTTGGATGTAAGCTGCGGTGTGGATTGCACCGCAAAATTCAGTATCCCATATAGACTTTACAACGTTGTAGAGAAGACATGAATTTAGTTTTGTTAAATTGTAAAAGGCCATATCCTCTGGCTGGTCCGACCAAGTATGGCTCTGGTAGTACAGAGAGGGTCGTGCTCCTGTAGAGGAGACTAAAAAAGACCTGATGATGATGATAATGAAAATTTAGGAGGTACAAATAAATATCCTTTCAAAAACAAATAGAACTTTAGTACTGGGAATAAAATTCGCAGTAGCACTTTTTATAGGTCTAATAGAAACAAAATCCTCAGTAATTCTATTGTTTCTCTGGTAGGAGTACCTTGGTAGTTCCACTCAAAATTTAACCAGTTGTTCAGTGTCGTTTTTAGGGTTCCGTAGTCCGACAAGGAACCCTTATAAGATCGTTCAGTCCGTCCGTCCGTCGGTCCTAGTCTGTCACAGCAGAATATCTTCTACGTCTATGAACTGATTTGCATGTAACTTGGTTCGAGGATACTTCACATATAGATCTAATTTTTAAAAATACAAATAATTAAAATTACCCCTTTTTAAGGGTACCTCCCCATACATGTAAAGGGGGGGGGTGAATTATATTTTTTAATTGCACCCCCATGTGTGTATCGTTGAAAAGGACTATGAAAATAACGTAGGGTTTCCATACAACACTTTTTTATCAGCTTTACCATTTGCGAGATATAGCCCGCCAAAGTCGTTTACACGGTGTCCCCCCCCCTGTAATTTCTAATGTCTTGGACCTATAAACTTCAAATCACTCACGTAAAGAAACAGGCGCGGAAACTCTTATTTAAAATTGTTTCGGGTATCCTGTGATGAATACTTTTGAAATTATAAATAAAATAAAAATATATACTTTTTTCCAAAAAAACAGTATAAACTTACAAAAGTTCTTTTTACATATTTTACTGTTAGGACTGAATGAAGCTTGAAATGCAAGAAATGCAAAACAGCGCGGTTTCAAAAATGACTACGGAACCCTATTTTTGCGTGGTCCGACACGCACTTGGCCGGTTTTTTATTAGCTCTGAATCAGGCAACGCCAGCAATCTGTCACAATTTCAAACAAAATGTATTCCAATCCATATTGTTTTGCAATAGATACCTACATTGATATACATCACTAAAAGGAAGATTAATTTTGAATTTGATTTTGATTTTATTAGTAACTAAATTAAAATAATGACATCTTTTAAGTTGTACAACATTGTTAATTTTAACATGACTACATGATTATTACGGCGCCAAGAAGTGGGTGTATTTTTTTTTTTCATATACAACGTGGAAGAGACATACCCGTAATAAATCAAACCACGGTCTATACCAGACTATTATAGTATAATACAATTAAAATAACAGCCAAAAACAAAAATAATTTTCGGCATTTCCATACAAAAATGTGCGGCCGCCCGGGCGATTTGTTTGGGAATGTCGAAAGTTTTTTTCGTTTTTCTACTTTTATTTTAATTTCATTATACTGTAGTGATCTAGTATAGCCCGTGGTTCGATTTATTACGGGCATGTCCCTTCCACGTTGTATAACGTGTAACAAAATATATAAAATATACTGAAACTATTTTAAGGGTCAATTCAGTCAATGATACTGAACAACTTTCCCCAAGGAACATATATCGAAATATGAAAAATATTTTTTGGCATTTCATACAAACTGGGATCAGCTGATCGGTCAAATTACATGGGAGCCATGAGAGGCCAAAATTATTTTTCATATTTCGATATATGTTCCTTGGGGGAAGTTGTTCAGTATCATGGACTGAATTGACCCCTAAAATAGTTTCAGTATATTTTGTTAGACACTGTATATTACGGGGTCTGTTTTTAGAGATATGTAAGTAAAGATCGAAGAAGTTGAAAAAAAAATGGTGATGTATTTGTCCAACTATGGGGTTGATCATGTCTATTTCATTTTAGCTCTAGATTTGTCATTCATTTCATTTAGCAGCCATTTCACACTATCGCAAGGTCATTTAACAATCATAAAGTCTCTAAATAGTCTCCAACAGTACTTGAGACCTATAAAGGCAGTGTTTTTATGTGTAGCGAAATAGAAAGCTTTAATAGGCAGGCTCTAAAGTGCAGCCGGGGCTTGGTAGCTCGTTTTATTGTGGTCATAATATAATTTTACGACACTTTCAATATAAAATTGTGTACTGCGATGAAATTAGTTTGTAGATCATAAAGTTTTAGACAATGTTAGTTCTTTTATAAAATAAGTGCTTCATACATTACTCACAACTTACTGCCTCCGTGGTCTAATGGTCAAGGCGTTTGCCTATTGATCCAGAGGTCGTGTGTTCAAATCCCACTAAAACTGGAAGCATACTTTGTAAAAAGTTGTTCCCAGTCTGGTTAGGGTATTACCGGCTTGAAACACCTGATTATCCGAAAAGAAAGATGATTCTGTGCTTCGGAAAGCACGTAAAGCTGTGGGTCCTGAACGCCATCTAGCGTTTGTTAATACCTATCCTAGGATTGGTTCTGGTCTATCCTTTGGGTTGCGGATGTCAGGCGGCAGTCGCTCTGTGTAAAAACCAGTAACCACGTCAAATCACCTACGTTAGGTAGCGGACCCCGGGCTCTAAAGCGTTACCGCTGAGGATGCAACCGGGAATACGCTCGGGTGATGATGATGACATTACTCACAAGTTCAATATCTACATACTTTTGGCACTTACTTAATGACGACTTGAGTGGCGTAATGGCCAAAAGTGGCCGTTTTCCGCAAAAAAGCGTAGAAAAGCTTAACGTTCTCACTTTAAACTGTAAACAGTAGTTCATAAAATAGTTAGAAGGGTTATGTAGGGCTTAACAAAGACAAAATTTTAAATGATACCTATCTCCGTTTCCTTTGAAATTATTAATTTCAACCCCAGCACTGGACCCCGGAAAATCCATGTATGGCCTTAAATGTCCAAGAAGTATTTGAAACCTTAATAGTGATTTGAACAGCTTCTTTTCTCAAATAACGTTCCAAAGAAAATTATGCGATAGAATACATAATAGACATACTTAAATTCGGTTCAGTGGCTTGTTGAAATTAAGTGAAAAAACATTTCCTTTGATTATAGCCACTGTACTAATATAATTTTTCCGCATGGCCGCGCGCTATCCGTCGATCGATAGTTCCCACGGTCCACGTCGCGTTGTGACGTCATTATCGTAATTAAAATCAGTGGGCACGAGCTTAGTAAACGGTAGATTTATTTAGCCCGGTCTTTTTTCAAACAAAATATTTTAAAGTTTCACCAAAATGGAGGGGGGGGGGGGGGGGGGGGGGGCTTCGGCTTTCTCACCCACCGAACGAAGCATAGAAGCGGTGAAGCTACTACTCAGACGTCAATTTTCTGTTTGAGTGTGGTACTTCCCCGGACGAGCCGGCCCATTCATGCTACTAGCAAAACTGAGTTTGCCGGTAGCGTGGCTCTACCACAACTAAAATTAAAATTATTATTAATAGGTAAAGGGCTACGAGTATGTGAGGTCTGTTAAAACATTGTGATAGAAATAATCCAGTACGTTCTTATGTTTCCATTATTCTATTTCCTTGGTGAAAGTAATGTTTAACCGACTTCAAAAGGACGAGGTTATCAATTCAGTTGTATTTATAGAAATGCAATCTCTAGAAATCTAACGCTCCTACATCACCGCTTCGATTCTGATTCCATTTACGCAAACAAACTAACAGTAATTACAACGAAACACTCAAACACACACATAGACAAAGATGCATGCGATTGGTCGCGACAAGGTCACATACGCGTCGTGTCAATCGAACAGCTCCCCTAAGCCGGCTGCTGCGGCTGACACGGCCGCGGTCAACGCCACGAGCAGTGAGGTACAATATTAAAATGTTTATTTACTTACATATGGAAGGTGAGCACTGTGTTTTTCATGTCTGTATGGCTTTAACACCACTTCACGGCACATGACGGCATTTTTAATGAATCGATTATCGCAAAAACACAGCAATATTCTCAAAGGAAACTTCTTGCGACGCAACCGCACGAGTCGAGTGTCACGGCAAACTGTCGCGCCGCGCTGTTCATATTTTAAGCCCCGCCCACTGCGGTACATATCGCGTGGAATGATTTTTCGGGATTACTTACGATTCTAGATAATTATTGTTCGTCGGTTGTATTTATAAAAATGTTAGTTACATCAGACCTAAGTCATTTATAAACCGATATAAAAAATAATTTTTGTTTAAAAGAATATTCTGTTAGATTGGTCTCATAGAAATATCGAAATCGATTGATTAGTTTGGTCATTAAATACAAATAACTGGAAAAAAACATTGAAGTAAATGTATGTAAATGTTGCGTGACTTTCCTGACAATTTTTAGTGCTGTTTACAGCCACTAGAATTAAAGTCGGTTTTTTGTTAGTAAATTTATTTACGGAATTTTCAAGAAACACTTTATTTGCTAAATACCAAATGTTTGATCCAAAAATTATTTTGCGTGTATCCATCTCCTCCTTTTTACCGTGCCAAGGATACTAAAAGATAAAGATAAAATTGATTTGCCAAACATGTGTTACAAAATATTCACATTACGTTTCGTCCAATCATGTTTACTATCACCGTTGTACAAATTTAGTCTTTATATTGCCTTTTAAGGCCATTCATGAATTTCCGGGGTCCAGTGCTGCCCCCATTTGAAAAAAATCATTTCAAAGGAAACTGAGATATCATTTAAACTTTTGTCTTTGTGTAGCCTTAGATAACCCTTCAAACTATTTTTATGTACTACTGTTTACTGTTTACTGTTTACAGTTTAGATTCATTCAAATGGACCCCGGATTGAAATATTATTTGTAATCTGATGATTTGTGAGATATCATTTAAAATTTCAAGCTAGTAAAACCTAGATAACCCTTCAAACTATTTTATGAACCACTGTACACAGTTTAAAGTAAGATTTGCATTTTTGCGAAAAACGGCCACTTTTGACAAAAACGCAAACTAAAGCTTAACGTTCTCACTTTAAACTGTAAACAGTGGTTCATAGAATAGTTTGAAGGGTTATCTTGGTTTTACTAGCTAAAAAAACTAAATGATATCTTCGTTTCCTTACAAATAATTTATTTCAAATGGGAGCAGCACTGGACTCCGTGTATCGTCTTAAGGTGAAATGGTAGCAACAGTGGCGCCCTCATTTGAAATAAATTGTTTAAAACTAAATATGGTGATATTAAAAAATTTGATTTGTATCAATGTCTAAAAAGACCTTTTAACTATTTTATGAATAACCTTTGAAAGTAATATTGGTCCGTCTAGTTTTAAAACGGGGTTTCGAACCCCGATTTAAAAGACGGACTATTAGTAATAATTTCAAAGGTTATTCATAAAATAGTTTGAAGGTCTTTTTAGACATTGATACAAATCAAATTTTTTAATATCACCATATTTAGTTTTAAACAATTTATTTCAAATGAGGGCGCCACTTATGCTACCACTTCACCTTAAAGTGTTGTTTGAAAGAAAAAAAACAGTGGCACTCCGGGAGTGCTGACAGAAGTGAAAAATTGAACAAGGTGGAGTTCAATGGTTTTTCCCATCTCAAAAAATGCCCAACGTGCATAAAGAAGTTTTCACTTCAAAAAATTCAGTTCCGTCTGTCTGGTGCAGCAAAGCAAGTGGCAGAAAAATGCGCGGCTCAAAAGTTTCGCACCCCAGATTTGCGGGCTTGATAAATTCGGTTCGCGAGTGAATGTCAAAGTAAATTACACAGTTCATAACTGGGAGCATGTGGCTTAGATTCGTTTAGGACGGGTGTTTGTATATTCTACGTTTTTCTGTACTTATCTGCAGGCACGATAAACAGAATGTATTTGTTATTTTACCTCCCACTTATATATATCGTAGAAATCATCCTAAAATAGAAGTAAAAAGAAAAAGTGCCTGCTTATCTTCTCCGGGATTCTTTGTTTGGAATATCTTGGCAAAATTATTCAACACGTATTTTAAACTGATTTTTAGTTTTCAGCTGTAGGTACGGTAACTTAATTTTTCTCTTAACCGTTAGCAGTGCTTTTGTTACGCTAAAGCGTTTTTTTTTTATATCTTCACATGGAGATCTTCAATATTGATAAAATTTAATTTGTTCATTTGATCTTACTTATATTGCATTGTCATTCGATTTACATGTCTTTGCATTTCACCTCAATTAACACAAGTGGGTAAATTTACCTTACAAGATTTAACCAAAATTACTATGTAACAAAACATAAACTGATAACTTACTATGACATCACAAAGAAACCCAGTCATATCCGTGGTCTAATAAGCCACACAGGTGTCTACCACCCGGTGACTTGGCGCGCCCCCAAATCACGCTAAAATATGGAATTTACCTCCAAAAACATACTTTTTGCTGACTTAAAGCTTGTAAGACACACTCGAAGATTAAAATGTAAATATTGTGGAAATATGGAGTACTTACATGTGTAGCTCTTACAAAAACTTAAATATGACACATTTATTGAATTGAATTAATTAATTAATTCACAGGGTTAAACACGTGATAGCTCAGTTGGTTGTATTTAGACCAAGCGAGGTCGCAAGTTCAAGTAGCTCAAGTGGTTTAATTTTTCACCATTTCTTATTTAATATTTAATTTTAGTACTTTAGTACCGACTTTAGTACCCTAACAATATTCACAGATATGTAAGCAGCTTTCTGCTTTTGTAAAAATATTTATTACGCGAAAGGAATGCAATAAAAGTTAGGTAGGTATATTCTTTAAAATCAAGAATACTTGTTATTTATAAAACTTACTACTAGTATAAGTACTATCTTCTTACATTTTTTAATCTTACTGAATTCGCGGGTTGTATTCGTTCCTAACAATCTGCTAGTTGCCAACAAGACAAAACAGTAACCTTTTTCTAAACGTCAAAACAAACATTTTCTATGGAATTTCTATGAAAAACGCACAGCGTGACGTCATAGTTTCTTCTTTGTCTAAGCGCATTTCCAGTTGCATCCTCAGCTGTGCTGCTTCGGATCCCGGGGTGCGCTTTCCTGCTTTTTCTCCTCCAAATATAACATGCATGTCAATGGTCACCCACGCATGCCAAAGACCTTGCAAAATGGAGAAGAAATAGCCGGAACAGTGCAAATGATTTAGCTATAGTTTTACGACCGGCCGCCTGCTTTGGGAATTTATTTGTGCGAAAAGTTATACAACCGGCCGCCGCCCGACGTTAACCGTCCTTGGGAGAAGATGTTTGTGCTTAGTCCTTTAGTCGCCTCTTACGACATCCACAGGAAGAGATGGAGTGGTCCTATTCTAACCCGGAACCACACGGGTAAACGGGCGTGACTTCATAGTTTCTTGGAGTCAAATAGCACTCTTAATATCAGTTATTCTGCATTAATAAATCTAAAATCACGTTTAAAATGTATATGATGAATGAGAAGTGACATTATTTTGTGACGTTTTATTCTCTCATCATTACAAAATAATTTATTTTTGACCCTGGATACTACCCTATTGTACAGTAAGTAAATATTAATTACACGACTGATTGAAATAAGTAATACGATTTGCTGAAACATTTGGAAACAGACTGAAAATTAAATTGGAAAAACTAGCAAACAGAAATTACAAATTTTCACGCTCTAAGCGAAGACAAAATCCTAACAATCGGCACTCTTTAAAGCAGAAAAAATGTAATAAAACTGGAACTGTAATTGTGTCCTCTAGACTAGAAAGCAGTCTGTGCGATAAAATGGCAAATTACCATTGTAATGCGACGGAAATGTGGACCGGTAGTAGTCGTGGGTAGAAGCGGCTTATCTACTGCAACAACCAGTTAATACCGGTCACTGGGGGTTTTAATTTCTAGTTTTAAAGTAGAACTATGTAGATATGTAAGTGTGTATTAAGTTGTTAATAATCTTTCTTGAAACATTTATTTTCTCAAATTATTGGTATTAAATTTTATCTTATTTTATTAAATCTAATGTGAGATAACTCCATAAACTCCATCAATTATTTTAAATCGGTGGACTCTCGTAATATAGTCGGAAAAGGCCGACCAGGTTTCGATCGATTTAAACGATCATCTTCAGGGCGAGTCTAAATCGATCGACACCTGGTCGGCCTTTTTTGACTATAGGTATTACGTGAGTCAACCCTTTTAAATTATAAATTGTATCTATTAAGGCCGTACCAAAATTTTCCGGGCAGCTCTGGACCCCGGAAAATTTAGGTACGGCCTTAAGAAAACAATAGGTGCGACAAAATGGAAAATTACCGTTGTAATAAAGTGGAAAAGTGGACTGCCCCATGACTACTAAGTCGTGGGCAGTAGCGGATTATCCACTGCAACAACAAGTTCATACAGCTCTCCGGGGATTTAAAGTTCTAATTTTAAAGTAGATCTAGAAATGTATATGTGCTTTGAATTAATAAATCTGTCTTGAAACATTTAATTGTTCCAAGTTATTAATATCATATTAAATTATTTTACATATCCAGGCTAATACGTAGCAAAATAACTATCATCAGACTAGATCTATAACCATGTTTAGAATTTAGTTTTAGTTTAATGTATATTTCAGTGTTCTTATTACAAAGATTACAAACAAACAAACACATATTTTTGAAATAAATATAATTTTATCTATATTAATCGCATATGTGTTCTACACAAATAGTGAAGTGGTTCTCTCCTAAATATCAACTTTTGCGTTAATTTGTCTGGGCCTAAAACAGAGTAACCTCAAAGTAAGTATTTCCATTCCACATTTGTCCAATCCTAAACTCGGGCTTTTGGTTTATTTACGTAAAATGTAACTCCCACTGAGTAATTAACAGTTAAAACTATCCTGAGTCAGAATTATATAACAAGTAGCCCTTGGCTGGCCAAATTACTGTATAGCTTTGGGTACCGGAGGCGGAAACCGGCTCTTTAGCAAAATAGCCGTATATTTGAATGTACGATTTAAAATAATATTTGATTTTCAAGTACGCTGCTGATTGGGTATGTTTTTCTGGTGGTTTCTGGGTAATCTGACAATGCTGATTTCATAAACCTGTAATTTTTAAAGCTTATATTATCAATAATCTAAATCATGCTAAACGTATTATATTGAATTGAAAATTTTACAAACAAAATTATACAGAAACATTTTTACAAATAAAATATCTCTTCCAACGCGCCACATCGTGGCAACGTACCCAATATGCTGGCAGCATTTCTTCGCTGTATAGCGAGACTTATTCTCTGAGCAAAAAAGCCGCCAGCTCTAGGGTCACCAGTTGCCTCGATGAGGCACGTTGTGACGTCCTTAAAAAATAACTTTGCGTCAGGGCCCCAAGGTCCCATCGTCTCCACTGCGAATGAAAGAAAGATAAAACCATCTCCCAGACCCACGTATTTCCGCTTTTTGGCAGCCTCTGCAGTACAAGCCGCCGCTCCACCAAGATTAGACGTTGCAGGCAAATGTGAAGGTGCAAGAGTATCCACACATGTGGCATCCCAAACAAGGCACCTACCCTGCCTCCATGGGACCAAGGAAAAGCCATCATCACCATTTTCATCATTGAAAATGGTAGGTACTAAAACTTAGGTACGCGTTAAGTAGTGTACAAGGTGGCTCGATCAAGAATTCGGAACTTTAAGTTAAATAAGGTTTTATAAAAAATTTCATTTTTTGTACAAGCTTTTCTAGTGAGACCAAAGGTCTTGTCATCACAAAACAAATAAGCCCAAACTCGATGGGTTTGCGTCGTTTCGTTACAGAGTTCATATGGCCACCTTCCAGCTCCATCATCAGATCAGCTCCAAGTCATCATGATATTGCATTGTCACGCGGTATACATATGCGTGCAAAATTTCAGCTCAATCAGTTGAAGATCTCTGCTTCAAAATTGAGTTGCAAGATTCCACCCGAACAAACACACATAGTACATTGCAAGTTAAATAAAAAAAAGGTTGTAAAAAATCTAGTTTATTTTCAGTTTTGGGTGCACATTGCACCAGTGCAAATTGCTACAACTACCTAAAGTAAACAGTATTAATGCCGCTGAAACTATATGTGAGTAATGTTTTCTCATGCATCGGAGGTAATAGCCATTTTTCACTGCCCTCCCAAGGGCCCAGGTCCAGATTACAACACGACGGAAGTATCCCTGAACCTAATTGACCGAGCGAACGAAGCGAGCGAAGCATCTCAGTTCTGAGAATGGCCAAAAATATGGTTTTGTCCGTCTGTTTGCTGTAGCGTTATTTGTTGACGGATTTCAATCAAATTGAAGAAGCACACTAAGCACTTCTTCTATTCTACACAAGATTTTGCAAAAAAGTTCAATAGGGGGAGTGGAGGGGGAAAAGGGGGGAAGTTTACTGGACGCGTTATATGCAGTGAAATCCGTCCATATATATGGACGGATTTCACTGAAATGGCTTTGCTAAGGAAATGGGAAACTGTCGGTTATTGCATGGTCATAAGAGCTCGCGAGGTCTACTATTCACACAGTAGTCTATAGCGAAGCCGTAACCCATAATCACCAATAGAAAAAGTCTAATAAAGTTTTATTAAAGCAGTCTCGATGCACGATAACAAAAACATGACGACTAATCGAATGACAGTGCACGAAGCAGTTTAAAACAAAAAGGACGTGTTTCGCCCAGCGTTGCCCACACTTTCCGAGAAAAAAGTAGCGTTTGGTATTACGATGGTAAATGGTGGAATCGTGCTGCCGGTGTAAAAATAACGAACGCAAAGTTCTCGCGTGCCGCCGCCGCTGCATTTTTATGTTGCATTTCTTGCCGTTGTGGATTTTGACATTAATAGAGTTTTAGGCATAGAGGTAGGTATTTTAAGACGGCGCCTGATGTAGATAATATAAATTTTGCTCCCGCTTCCACGCACACAAATTTACTCTAGCCGAAGCGAGACAGCGAGCCATGCAGGGTGAAAAGATCACGTCAGGAGGTCAATGAGGCTGGTTATCGCGTTTCTGGTTTTTGAGGTTTTTTTTCGTTTTACAGAGAATATTAAGAGTTATTTAAAAAATAAGACATATGATCCCTGCTTTATGTTTGATACAATTACTAGTATAGTCCAAAGTTACAACAGCTGATTTATTGTATTTCTTGAATACTTTCCGTTTTAGTATAACTCTAGAGGCAACTTCGCAATTTTTTGCTATCAAGAAAATTTTAAGCAATCGTGTTTCCAAAATATATATTGTATAGAGTTAGACCTGAACTTTGCTGTGTTTTTATTTCGATAATATTGATAATATTTAAGATCGCTCTAAGTACTCGTACTATCAGGGTCCTAATATTTATTTATTTATTTATTTAATTTCATTGAGCCAAAAGCTACAATAGGTAGACTTAATGCTAAAGCATTCTCTCCCTGTCAGCAATATCTTTGCTTTGAGGCTGTCTATATAGGATATAACCGATAATATACCGCTTTTTATGCGTTGCTGACTCAAATAACAGATATTCTAAGACAGAGACTTCACTTTTTTAAGAAGCAAATTCAAAGACAATCGTAAGTCACAACAAGCATTATGAGAAACATTTCTGCAAAAGCGAGTTGAAAATGATTTGTTAAAATTGTTCTACCTTACCGGCGAGTGGAATTTTATTTATCATATCTCCCTTGGGAGCCTGATATAATTTTAATACTTCCCTCGCTCGTATCTGTTTTTGGGTCAACAGGTTTGCACCCCATGGAATATACACTCTAGTTCTTTTATTGTGTGCTGTAATACTTGATTATTTATCTTTGTTACCTTCTTAATCCGGCTATGATATTATAAATGCGAAAGTTTGTATGGATTTATATATAAATATATAAGGACAAATCACACTGATTAAGCTAGCCCCAAAGTAAGTTTTAAACTTGTGTTATGGAATACTAACTTAACGATACTATATTTTATAATAAATACATACTCCTATATAGATAAACACCCAAGACCCAGGACAATTTGAAAAAGGCCATTTTCCAACTTGCCCTGGCTGGGAATCGAACCCAGAACCTCCGGATTAGCGGTCTAGCGTGTTAACCATTACGCCACGGAGGTCGTCAATTTATGTATGGATGTTTGTTTGCTTTCACACCAAAACGGATTGTAAGTAATTTGGCATGTAGATAACTTATTAGCTGGATTTAACAAATCGAATCCTTTTAATCCCCAGAAATGTAAGGGGCCCGTTGTATTGACAAATACCCTTTGACTACACGGTTACTACTAGTTAAGTAATAAAAAACGAAGCATTTATTGCTCTTACGTTGGTTAATTAGTAACTGTTCATGTTAAGTATCTTGAGACTGTTCTTCTTCCTCACCTTATCCCACTGTAAGTTGCTGCATGCCACATGCATGCTGCATCTTTAAAACCTCATTTCTTTATCTCATCCTGTCTACTTTTAATTCTTCATTTCATTTCAAATTTCGTTTTATTCCATTTTCAAATCATTAACACACCTTTTTTTAATTTTTGACCCATTACACCATCCTCTCTTACCCTGGAATTACCTCATATCCAGGATTACTTGTATATCAGCTATATAAATATTACTTTAAAATATAACTTTGATATCAGTGTGTTATAAAGTACAATAAATGTAAATGTATCAGTGTTGAGTCTCTCTATTCTCCACTCCACCTATTCTTCCCTTATATCACAGAATAAATAATACTAACGTACAGAAGTCTCACTCAGCAAAGAAATTCAAAGAAATATCTACTCAATGTGGCTAGCGATATGGTTTAATTTAGCTCACGTCAGAACTCAGCAACTTTTCGTATAGATACCTAGACATCCATTGCAAGCCAATTTCATTCTTATAACTCTGGACAAACGATTCGTATAACTGAATTTACCACCCGGAGGGGCCGCCTGCGCGCATAGTAATAATGTACGTAGGTACATTTTCGATATCTAAATGGGGAGTGACACAGGCCTGCTTATAAGTACTCGCCTAGAGCGCCGGGACAGGTCAAGGTCCTAGACCACTTTACGTGGGTTCGGAAAAGCATGTGAGGAAAGCATTTTAAGTTTTTAGTTTGTTAGTTGACGTCTTTGGAGAAAACGTGCAGTGCAGTTTGTTGCCGCTTCTTCTGCACTTGCGCCTAGGAAGCGGCGTAAACTTAGCTTTAAGTAACGATTTGACGTCAACATTTGTGCAAAACAAAACAAAGTGACTATTATTAAGAGATATTATAAATATCCTATGATAATAAAGATATTTTGAATTTTTTGAATTTTGAAAGTCTATTCCATTTCCCTCTAGTCTTTGTCATGGTGTCACATTCATTTTACAAGCGTTTATTTAGCTTGACCTGTTTGTGTTTTATTATTTGTTTGGGTCAAATCTTGCAAGTTTGTGTTTGCCCTGTTTCCGGTTGGGATGAAATTTTTGTATGCTAATGTAAATCAGATGATAATGCAATATTATTATAACAAGAAGCTGATCTGATGATGGAGCCGGAAGGTGGCTATAGGAAAACCCTGTAATAATACGACGCAACTCCATCGAGTTAAGGCTTATTATATTTGACTTGATTAGGCCTTAATAGCCTCACAATAAAATTTATACGAACTACTAAAAAGGATGTCTTGCTCAAAGCATCCCTTGATTGAAACTGTAGTATTTTCAGCTAATTACATTATAAAAAATTCAAAAAGATGAACTCGCATGAGAAGGTATTATCTAAAGATCAAATTGACTGATGATATGTAATTTCAGTCTTTATTTTCGCCTGTCATTATATACCCTCGAATTCCCTACCCGCTTTAACCGCTTTGTTAAATTGATGGATCTATCGCGACATTCCGGGATTCACGGGTTTAAAAGATAATCTTTTTTCAGTATATTTTCGATCATTTTCCTCTCATTTCTCGATGTCCTGGGATATTATGAAATGCTTAGAATCTTCTTCATCTTAGCGTGTTCCCGGTTGCATCCTCAGCTGTGCTGCTTCGGAGTCCGGGCTGCGCTTTCTCGCTTTTTCTTCCCCAAATATAATATGCATGTCAATGGTCACCCAAGGATGCCAAAGATTGCAAAGTGGAGAAGAAATAGCCGAAACAGTTATAATGATTTAGCTATAGGTAGTTTTACAATCGGCCTCCTGTCTGACGTCAGACTAGCGGCAAGGCCCGACTGTATCATTTATCGAAAATGTAATGAAGATCCCATAGGATTGAGTTGGGCTAACATGTGTTTCCGGGGTTCCCGTGGGGCAATTTTTCATAATTCAGAAAAACTTTAAACTGGTTTTATTTACGATAACGATAAGACCTTTTAAATTTTCAAAATAAACAACCTGAAGGTGGTTTATATGGGCTGAAAAAAATAAAAATAATAATTCATTTTGCGAATTGATTCACTTATAACTTCGTTGTTTCCAGCAACAGATCTGTTTATTACGTTGTCATTGATGGAATTTAGTATTTTAATACAGATCAATTGTTAATTACTTTTGTTTCATTTAAAATATACACAGTAGATTTTATTCCAAAGAACATAATAGGTCTCTAAAAATCTAGTACACTGCAATTTGATTTGTTATTTCTTAACACATTGCGATGCACAACTACAGTAACAACCGTTTTTGCCGTAAATGTCAAGCAGCATGTCGACGACGAAACTAGACCAATTTAATGTAAATTTCAAATACAGGTCCCACACAAATTGTGTAAAATGTTCCTTTACACTAATTCCATAAACCTCACCAATAAACTTTAAATTAACAGAGCCGTTCAAATACAAATGGGACTTTATAGCTAATTAGAACAGACTCTATTGTTTTGAATTAAATTTGTATGAGGGTAATGGACTGGGGTGAAATCAATTTAATCTGAAAATGTTGACACAGACTGTTCGAGCCTTTTATATTATGTAACGAATTAGTAGAGATTATTATTTATAGAGATTAATAAAAAAAATATTATTTGATGACAAAACTAGTTTCGAAAATAATTACTGTTTTGAAAAGAAAATTGTTAATTTTCATATCAGTGGGCATGTTGTAATTCGCGTAATTTAAATGGTTATTAATTTATTTATTAACTAATAGACAATCTGAAAGAGAAACATTTTTACATATGCTAATATAATATTATCTAATAATGCCTAATTACATATGGCCAGAAAGACCGCAACAACTTGCAAAAAAAGACATGATCACCAAATAAACAACCCTCAATAACAAAGAAGGAGAAGATGTGGCAAGTGTTTTTGGTTTTATATATTTTGGTTCTTGCTGAAAATTATCTCCCCGAACGTCAGTCAAAGCCGGATCTGAAAAATCGAAATGCACGCTCACAATGCATTGAAAATTACGCCTCGACTGATCGATTACTGTTTCGATTAATTCCGATTTCCCTGCACTGCGCCATGCGGATTGTCGCCTGACATAGTATCCATTTCTGTCAATAATATAGCATGATCAACAAGTGCAAGTTCTTGAAGAAGTGTTATTATTTAAAAAGAGTTTTTATTTGAATTTCGATATTTAAAGTGAACAACTATGGTATTTTGATATATGTACATACGATTGCAACACAGTGTAAAAAAAGCTTATAATATTTATATCTGGAAACATATTGAATCTGGAATATCATGTTATATGCAAGATATTCCAGATTCAAGTTTTGAATCTGAAGATTCATTTCTAGTCACTAGTGACTATACAACCACACAATCTGTCATATAATCTACAGTAACAATCTGATGCTGTACTGCAGATTGCAGTACAACACGTCTACACACACTGCATTCTGCAGTACAACATTACATGTCTACACACATTGTCCCTGCAGATTGTTTGCCAGGTTGTATCGTGTGTAACCACTTTAATAGCTCTGGTGCCAATATCGCTACCATGTCATTTCTGGCACATTGCTGGCGCGTCTAGCGCTTTATAAACCTACACGTGCCTACGAGTACACTGTAAACCAGCGCATAATGAGCAAGGGTTTTCTTTACTAGCAAACCATTTGCTAGCCTCCCCTAAGCATGGCGCCGGCGACAGCGTTTATCTAGCGCTGTCATCTATCACTATCTTGCTCTACGTAATAATAACAAGCGGGATGGCACTAGTCTGTCACGCGATATAAACTTTATCCGGGTTTATCAACGCTGCAATGCTGCGGGGGGATAGTAGCGGTAGGTATAACTGACGCCAATGATTGAAACGAAACGTCATACTATTGAAGGTTCCATGACAAAACGGAATCCTTATAACATCACTTTGTCTGTCTAGGTGCTGTTCGTCATATATCTCTAAGTAAGTATTTAACAATAAAATACTTATTATTGTAAAGACCTACACGCCCTCTGAAAAAGTTTCGTGATAATCAACCCTACGACAAAAAGCTACAACTACAAGGCTAATCAGGTAAGGACGGTGTACGCCGTGCCGTGGGCGAACCATTCATGGGTAGCAAGGTCGCGCGGCGATCGATGTTGCGGCGTGGGTAGTGGCACGCACCACGCACACCGCCATGGCGCTTTGACGCCAAACACTGCGGTAGGCTTTTAGCGTGACAGACCTACTGTTTATTCCTGGGAAACGCAACTAGGCTTTAACTGGTAACAAGTCTGGTCCCAGTGGCGGATTTGCAGTCCTAGCCGTTCTAGGCTCCAGGCCATGTGCCGCCCCTTTTTCGCGAGCCTTTAAATAAATATATACGAACAAATCACACTAATTAAGCTAGCCCCAAATTAAGTTTTAAACTTGTGTTATGGGATACTAACTCAACGATACTCTATTTTATGATAAATACGTATATAGATTAACACCCAAGATCCAGTCAATTTGAAAAAGGCAATTTTCAACTTGCCTTGGCTGGGGATCGAACCCAGAACCTCCGGATTAGCGGTCTAGCGTGTTTACTATGACGCCACGTAAGTCTTCTGATACTTTGTATTTGAGTTATTTCTTATTAATCTTGTTATCATCATACGTTTGACCGTAAGTTTAAAAAGGAAATTTCTACCACGTACGTCTGAACTGTGGAATCAACTTCCTGCAGCGGTGTTCCTGAACCGATACGACCTTCAAAAAACGAGTCTATATCTTCCTGAAAGGCCGGTAACGCTCTTGTTACACCCCTGGTGTTGCAGTTGTCCATGGGCAGTGGTGATCACTTACCATCAGGTGACTCGCTTGTTCGTTTGCCGCCCAATAACATAAAAAAACACGATTTGCCGCCCTTTATATCTGGCCGTCCGCCACTGGCGGTTCCACAGGCCGAGCGGCATGAGTGAAATACCATTTCACCCCTTTACTGCGCATCAAAAGAGCGTAGGGAGTTGGGAGGCAGAAAAATATTGCCAAATACTAGTAAACAGCTTTTATAAGTCGCAAAAATTTTACCATAATATACAAATTAACTTAGCGCATTTTGGTTTCTGATGTCATCTAAATCAAGACCAAAACGGAAAATCTGTGCTAGGCTAGTCTCAAATCTGTAAATGTAGATAACCAATGTAATTTACGAGTATATTATGTAGACAGTAGTAGAGTGCTTGGATTATGCAAAACAATTAATATGCCTAATACTCGTAAAATACCAAAGTTTGACCCTTGCTAGTTTTGTGAAATCAGACTACTTATAATAGTTTTTTTAATTGATCAGTATTCTAACTTTATTTAAATAAAGTTTTTATGTCGTAGTTTCTCAAAGATTTTTTTCAGCCTGTAGATTTTTTATTGCAGAGACAAAATATCAAATGGGAAGTTCCTTTTAAAAACTATATTTAGAATTAACTATTTTATTTTATCTTTTATTAAACTATTTTGAAACACTGTGGTAAGTAAGCTATAAATTACAATACAGGGTTACAAGTTTAGGGTGCAAGTTTAGTCCATGATACTGAACTACTTTCCATAGAAACCAATATCGAAAAACGAAAAAAGAATTAAAAGATACAAGTAGCCCTGTGTATAATTTCTATACTTTAGGGTTTAGACCAGATTTAGCACAGGGCCTCCTAGATCGTACGTTACCAGTTACGCTACACAAAGGCCATGTCACCAGTTTTAAATGCTAGAGTAGGTTTAAACTGTAGCTAGAGGGTTAGTAAATCTTATATTTTTGGTTTTATCAAACGAGAAGCAGATTTTGCTTGCTTTTAGCGTTACTAATTTAAATTTTGAATGATTAATCTTGGTGGTACCGTAAAAAAGAGATAGTTACACCTCTATTTGATTTATTTTTTAATTGTGCAATGGTCTCTCATACCTACGAGTACTTTCCTTTTGGGTTGGTCTCGATTTTCCATTTTGTTAGCGCAAATATATATTTTTCTAGGTCATATTCAGCCAATTCATTTCTCAATATAAAAGCACCAATTACAAATAATTATTCACAAAAATCATTTTACAAAATATGTCAAATTACATCATGATCAGAGACACAAATATAATAATTTGTATCGAACCACATAAAACTTGAACCGTGCATATTCTCGGTGTAAATATGTTTTCACAATCTCGACCCTACATTAACTCTCTAGTTTTACAAAACCCTCTAAATTCGAAATACGCACTGTCATCTTCCCACAAATCGCGGGAAAGTGACCTCAATTAATTCACTCTTGGTTAAACTTTAAAATTCGCTCTGTGGGGATAGCAATTAAGTTTCGTTTAAAAATAGGTTGTTTAGGGCAGGGGGCGCCGTGACTCGGCGTTTAACAATGAGCTGAAACTAAATGAAGGTCGTAGTATATCAACGAATGACAAACGCACGACGACGACGAACGATGAGTCGCATCGACATGACGCCCGCCGTTGTCGTCTGCAGTCGGCTACGATCTGGTACCTCTATTCTTTTGATCTGCGGCCACGAATGTTACTTCATAGAAATACATAGAAACCAGTAGTGTCGCCGTCGCCTGCTGCTGCTGTCTGCAGTCGGTTCAAACAGACCTTGACCGACCGTGCATTTTATAATGCCCAAATCGTCACTATTGATGAAAATGTTTTAGATAATATGAGAAATATATAACAAAGAAAAGGAGAGTTTACTCTATTTGGTCCTTAGCTTCCAGGTCATCCCAGTTTTGTTTGGCTAACCGTTCCTTTGTTCCGAGTCGCCGGAACAAACAGGCCTTGACTCGGCACTTCATAATTAGCCCGAACCTGCACCGCTAATGAAAAAAGGTTGGGTTTTGAAAACAGAAACTATATCTACTTTTTTTAAGGTTTTTTTCTCATAGTTAAATAGAGATGAAAAGTAGAGTGCGCTACTCGGAGCACGGTAATGTGCACAATTTACTATTTTTCTTTCTATCGGAGCCTAGAAAAATATTTATTAAAATAATATGTAGCCCTGCCTCATGGCTCTTAGGGCGCATCAGAGAAGGGTTCTTACCTAAATTGCACCCGTCAAGTAGAATGCTTGTTGAGATAAGCGGTAATACCTATCAAAAGATCAAATCAAGTACATTTACATAGAATATATGACCAGCTAGCTATCTTAAACATTGGTCACCGTTTTATTTTTGAATATATGATGGCGTGAATTTTTTCATAACAAACGGTGAAATCTGGTCACTTACTGATGGAAAGTTATTTCTTTACAATTTGCAGTGTTCCTTGAATTATTCTTACTGTATTGCAATGTCAAGGCATTTTTTGATTATATTTTCTTATGGTTATCGCTTATATACTATTATTTGTACTAGTACGATAAGCAAGCGACTAAGTGAAGTTAGCTACAATTGAACGGGACAAAACAATGATATGTGGAGTCTACTCTAGTTTTAAATAATAGCTCTTTGTTCAAGTTCCATAATACTCTATAAGATACAATCTCTGTCTGACATAAAATAATGTTTCTGTCAAGGCACATAAATAACCTTTCTATATATAAAAATCAATTGCTGTTCGTTTGTCTCGCTAAAACTCGAGAACGGCTGGGCTGATTTAGCTGATTTTGGTTTCGAAATGTTTGCCGTAGTCCAGGGAAGGTTAAAACGGCGAGAAAATATAGATGGGAGAGGCGAAACGAAGTTTACCGGGTCGGCTAGTTTAAAATAAATATACTTATATACATGCCAGATAGAAAAGTTCAAAGAAATATATTAATTTACCCGCACAAAAAATTCAAATCTAAAAAGATAGTCTATACTCATTTGATTGAAATGTTAAATGACATGAACAGAATTCAGCCAGCGTTAGTTATTTCAGGACAAAAAGCGTAGTCTCTTCTCCCATATGGCGAAAAAGGGGGTAGATAGGGGGTGGGGGTTGAATACAAAGATGACACGTTATGTCGCCTCTCTGCCTTGTCATCATGAGTTGGATAAAAGGTATTTTGTAAGCCTCTCGGGGTTAAGAGTGATTTGAAAGGTTTATTTATGTTACGTGGCATTATCGATTCTTAATTCTAAGTATATTTTCGTTAATGTAGTATTTTTTGTCCATAAGAGCTTATCCTTATTCTCGGTGCGAGAAATCAGAAAGGTGCGTTAATCAGAGATCGTCAAAATCGGTCCAGCTATTCTTGAGTTATACATGGTAAGTAACCTACCCCACTTTGTTTTATTTATGTAGATTTAAAATGCCACCAGTACAATAAATTATCATTTAAATTGTAAAGTTTTGCCGGAAGAAAATTGATTGAACGTCTCCTTAGATGCAAAACTAAAGAAATGCGAAAGCGAACTATTTTCAATTAAACTTGCACGGCTTTGTGGTTAGCTCACTGGGAATGGAAATCCGTGATTGCCAAAGTTACTGCTAACTAGTTGACTATGACTTTTTAAATTAACATTTAAACTAAAATGTACTAATTTACAAGTACTTTTGAATAAAAATATTAAAGCTTTTCAAAGTGGATTCTTTATCATCTTAGTGCATCTTTACCTGTGCTTTTTCGGAGCTCGAGGTGAATGATAATAGTTCTACATTCAAGTACCTAAATGACTGCCTCCGTGGTCCGGTAGTCAAGGCGTTTGCGGTGAGATCCGGAGGTCGTGGGTTTGAATCACATTGGGATGCACACTTTGTGAAAAGTTGTTTCCAGTTTGGTTTGGATATTGCAGACTTGAATCACCTGATTATCCGAAAAGAAAGATGATTCCGTCCTTCGGAAGGTACGTAAAGCTGTAGGTCCCAAACGCCATCTAGCGTTGGTGTAACTGGTCTACTCTTTGGGTTGCGGAGGTCAGACGGCTGTCGCTCTGTGTAAAAATTAGTAATCTTGTCAAATCACCTAAGTAGCGGACCCCGGGATCTGAAGCATTACCGCTGACGATGCAACCGGGAATATGCTCGGATGATGATGATGATTCAAGTCAGTAACTAAATTAAAAAAAAATAGATATATAACATGATGTGTTGTAGAACTTGTAAAATTACCGAGAAATGCTCTTGACAGACTCTTTATAAGTAGAACCCAGCGAATATAAACTATAAACATCTTAGAACGGGCTGCGCTCTTTGATTTGACCATCCTAAGTACCCACAAGCCACAAATCACGAAGTTGCGAAACAAAGAAGCAGTTTTCCGCCGTATATCCATTAGAGAACGCCGTTTGCTGCCGCTTAGTTGAGCACATTCATTATGCTTTGTGTGGCCATAGTGTTAACACTACTTCTAGTGATTATTTGTTTTGATTGTATCGGAAAAAGCTTAGTAAATAATTTCTTTTTTAGTAGTCATTACATTTGCCAGTTCTGCTCTATGACATCATATTGGAATCGGTGCTGGATAAAGCAAGCGCGGGGCTCGTGGCAAATTATAGAATTTGCTATATAACGTCTCACAAAATATACTAAAAATATTGTAAGGGTAAATTTAGTACATGATATTGAACATTTTTCCCGAAGGAATAACAACAAACTCGGATCAGCTGATCGGTCAACTTGTATGGGCACACCGCCTATTAACATGATTATAGCATTTTCACCCATTTATCTCCGTGACTTAATAATCTTGGCCAGAGATAATTAATCTCTAAAAGCCGGACTCAGCATTGCATAATAGATGATATTAAATCATAAACAATGGGTGGTGAAAATTAAAGTGTAATTACGGAACGAACTCGTGCATTCTTAAGTGAGGACGTAATTTGTGCGCCGGCCCCCGGCCCATGTTTGCGATAATTTGGTAAATAAACGTGGGCTCCTTCGCTATATTTCTTAGGTTACTTATTAGGTTTTATTCCTTTCATAGGAGTAAATAAAACGTATTGTTGTGTTATCCTCTTGCGTCGATCACAATAGCCAGTCATTGACAAACTCCGTGGCGTAATGGTGAATACCGTACGCTAGTCCGCCAATCCGGAGGTTTTGGATTCGATCCCCAGCCACGGCAAGTCTGAAAATGGCCTTTTTTAAATTGCCCTGGGTCATGGGTGTTTATCTATATAGGTATATCATCGTCATCATCATCATCAGGTCTTATTTAGTCACTACAGGAGCACGACCCTCTCTATACTACTAAAACCATATATTATATATTTGCCAGAGCAGTCAGAGGATTTAGCCTACCTCTCCAAGCTGGCCAGACGGGTTAGAGAGGTCTCACTAATGTTAATAAGCTTTGTTTAGTTTGTGTTTCCTAAGTCGCCTTCTACGACATCCACGGGACTTGGAGTGGACCTATTCTACTCTGCCGAGAACCACACGGCGAATTATATATTTATTATAAAGTATAGTATCGTTGAGTTAGTTTCCTTTAACACAAGTTTAAACTTATTTTGGGGCTAGCTTAATAGCACTTGTACCTCTGAATTTGTTCACCTTCTGGTGAAGAAAAACACGTAAGAAAAACCTGCAGACTAGTCCACTAGTGTGTAATAATGACAGATGTCACTAGTTGACAATTGACGTCTTTGGAAAAAATGCTGCAGTGCGGTTTGTTGCCGCTTCTTCGGATCATTCTCAGTAGATCCATTGACCAGATCCATTATGGATCTAGTGAGAATTTTTTCTCTCAGTAGATCCTAGCCTTGACAGATTGGATCTACTGAGAACGTTCATTTTCAGTAGATCCATTGACCAGATCCATAATGGATCTAGTGAGAATTAACGTTCTCAGTAGATCCAAGCTTTAACAGATTGGATCTACTGAGAACGTTCATTCTCAGTAGATACATTGCTTGGATCTACTGAGAAAAAAAATTCTCACTAGATCCATAATGGATCTGGTCAATGGATCTACTGAGAATGATCCGCTGCTTCTTCAGCACTAACTTAGCAGTTAGTAACGATTTGACGTCAACATTTGTGCAAAACAGAACAAACTGACCATTATTGAGAGATATTATAAATATCCTATAACAATAAATATATTTTGAATTGAATTGAGTCTTAAACTATATCTTGTGTCAAAACAGGATACTATATATAAATGTATATATATTTTATATGTATGCGTATATATGTCTTTATTATGAGTATATATGCATGAATGTGTATTATTAGGTATAAGTATGTAATTATTTAATTATTTTGCGCCGCAACGAATTATCTGTTTATCCCTATGGTTGACTGGGAGAGAACGCTTTTAGCGTTAAGTCCGCCAATTGTAAGACAATTTGTTTGTTAATAAATAAAGTTTAAAAAAAAAATATATATATATATTCAAGCAATAAAAAAGGTACGTAGAACATCTATTAGATATTTATGAATATTTCTCACACATCCTGCACGATAAACCTACTGTAAACATTCTCTAAGCATCGACAATCGCAGTTTTATTTCCTACCCCGTCCTTAAATATCCGTGTTGCGAACAATCCGTGAATACTAATAGGGTTACTAACATAAATAGCTTTCTATCGACGTCTATAACTTTTAAACTTTGTGGTGCCGTTTGGAAAAAAACATAAGTTGCTTAGTTTTTGTTTATTGGGTTTTACCTAGTTATAGTCCTAAGCCACGGGAAGACTTGAAGAAGGCGACTAAGGAAACACAAGCTAATCAAAGCTTATAAACATCACTGAGACGTCTCTAACCCTTCTGACCAGCGTGTAGAGTTTAGGCTAAATCGTCTGACTTCTCTGGCTAATATATGTCTCCGGTAGTTTAGAGAGGGCTTTGCTTCTGCAGTAGAGATGAAAAAGACCTGATGATATTATGATAGTCCTAAGCAACAAGTGCACACAGATAGATGGGCAAAGATTACTACAAAATGGATGCCTATAGGATGCCATCGCAAGAGAGGTCGCCCAAGGACAAGGTGGTGTGAAGATCTGGCATCTTTCGACAAGACCTGGAAGTCCATAGCGCAAGATAGAGGTCATTGGCGAAGAAGAGAGGACCTATGCCTAGCAGAGGCTAATAAACAAATAGCTTAGGATTAGCTTCTTGAAAGTGGGCGAGACACATACCGATGAGGTCCTTTATCATACTATTACGTCAGGCGGCTTTAACTTGGTTGTAGGAAAACGCTGAATGTAGTTGAATGCTGTTGACAAACGGTCGTTTTTGAAATCCTTTTGGAAAACCTCTGTGATATACTGTCTTCATTTGAATTTAAGTTAATTAGGATAGCAAAGTTATATGACTTGGGACATTGTTTGTTTGTTTATCGTTTCTGTAAGTAGCCAACACTACGAGTATAGTGTCAGATTTCACATCTGACACCGCTTGGAGATTGCCAATGATTGCTTCCGAAGCACGGAGGATCTCTAGAATTATGTTTTAGATTTCCAATAGCTTTAATTGGTAATGACCTTGGAAAATTAGTAGTCTCATTAAGGCAATACTTGAATTTTCCGGGGTCTAGTCCCCATTTGAAACGAAACGGAGATATCATTTAAAATGATGTCTCTACTAAGTCCTAGAGAACCCTACAAACAATTTTATGAACTACTGTTAGCAGTATAAAGTGAGAACGTGATGCTTTTCTTCGCACATTGGCCGTTTTTCGCAAATGTGCGAAGAATAGCTTCACCTTCTCACTTAGAACTGTAAACTTTATAAAATAGTTTGAAGGGTTATCTAGGGCTTGGTAGAGACAACGTTTTAAATGATATTTCCATTTCCTTCAAATAATTTATTTCAAATGGCGGCAGCACTGGACCCCGGAAAATTCAAGTATAGCCTTAAAAAGAGTACTTAATTAGAATAGAAGAGCATTTAAGTGCATTAAATTGGATCAGATTAGCTCCTGAAAGAAAAGGTATATGAATAAATGTGCTAAGTTTGACTTATTTTTAGGGTTCCGTAGGCAAAGAGTGCCAACTGGACCCTATTACTGAGACTCCGCTGTCTGTCCATTGTCCGTCCGTCTGTCACAGCCTAGGGCTCTATCGCTTGAACCGTTATAGCTAGACACTTGAAATTTTCATCGATTTATGTATTACTGTACTGTGGCCGCTATAACAACAAATACTAAAAATAAGATAAAGTTCAAAATTAAAGGGGGTTGTCTTGTCATACAAGAAACGTGTTTTTTTTAGCGTTTTAAAACCTTTGGAACCCTTCACGTACGAGTCCGACTCGCACTTGAGCAGTTTTTGTATCAATTACTTTCTTTGAGTCTTTTATCTTTAGGCAACGTTAGTTCAATTACTTTGAAATTATCTTTAGAATTGAATTAGAAGTTGAAACTATTAGTCATTAAGTTGATCTACACCATGATGGATCAACGGAAATATTATATACTCGTACTAAGGTCTCGTAGGAAGGGCGGTTGGCCTTTTATCGTGTGAATTTTCTGACACTTGATTTTTCCATGAAAAGGTCGAGATTTATGCAGGATCTCGTCACCTTTCCCATCGATTCCCGTCGTGTCAACTCGTGAATTTATTCATTTAATTTCCTGTTCGATTTCAAGTTTTTTCCATTTTTATATACACCATGTGTCAGTGATGGCAGCCATCATATCGTTACATTATTATAAGATGAAAATGTTCCATTTGAAAGCTGTGTCTTTTACGATATTTTGTGACGTCAAATTAAAACAAAGAAGTAGAAGGATGGTCCAGATCTTTATTACATTCTATGGCAACAACAGATAGAAAATATTGTTCTTATTATATGCTATTGTACTTATAAAAGTGTCTTCTACAATTTACAAAGTAGGTTTGAGATTTACAAAGTATCAACTAGAATGTTACCGTTTAGTTGAGGGTCTCGGGGAGAGTTATGGCGGGCGTGGGGATCACGGGGGTTCCGATGACGACGGGCTCGGGCTGCACGGGGGTGGGCAACACGGGGCTGGGGATCACCACGGGCTCGGGGACGATGGGTTCAGGCAGCACAGGGCTGGGAAGGACCACGGGCTCGGGGATCACCACGGGCTCGGGCAGCACAGGGCTGGGCAGCACCACGGGCTCAGGGATGATGGGGATCTGGTCAACCACGATGACGGGGTCAACAGGGGCGGGGGCGACGATCACAGGCTCGACGGCGATGGGGGCCTGGTCGACAACGATGACGGGGTCAACAGGAGCGGGGGCGACGATCACGGGCTCGACGGCGATGGGGGCCTGGTCAACTACGACAACGGGGTCGACAGCGACGGGAGCTTCGATGGGGACGTCAGCAATGACAGGGGGGATCACCACAGGGGCGGTGGACTCAGCCTGGTTGATGTTCAGGATGATCTGGACGAGGGGAGCGCTGCTGGACTCGGCAACGGCAGCGGGAGTGGGGGTAATGACGGGGGTAGGCACGACCTCAACGGGAGAGGGCACGATCACGGGGGAAGGCACAACCTCAACAGGAGAGGGGACAATGACGGGGGAAGGCACAACCTCGACAGGGCTGGGCAGAACAACGGGCTCAGGAATAGGTGAAATCTCCACAGGGGAAGGCAGCACAACGGGTTCAGGGATGACGGGTTCGATGATGGCGGGGCCAACAGCGATGGGAGAAGAGTCAACAATAACGGGTCCGACAGCGATGGGGGAAGAGTCAACAATAGCGGGTCCGACAGCGATGGGGGAAGAGTCAACAAGAGCGGGTCCAACAGCGACGGGAGAACCTCCGGCCATGATGGACTGCAGGTGCTGCTCAAGGACGGCGGCGGTGGCGGGGTCGGTGCTGGGGCTCTGGATGGCAGCCACGATGACGGCTATTTCGGCATCAGAGACCCTGACAGGGCTGGCCGCAGCCAGGGCGAAGAGGGTGACGAAAGCAACGAAGAATTTCATTTTGAATCTGGAATTGAAATAAGTGATTAAAATTTTACTGAGCCAGGATAGGATATCTCATGCTTCTTTATTATTAATGAAGTGATCACGTATTGATACGAACGATGGTATCAGTGTTTCTTAGATTTAAAGTATAGGAATTTTTTAGCACATGAATTGGTCGGTTTAGTACTTGTACAATAGAATTAGCAAAACTTATTTTCTTAGCGCCTTCCTGGTTGCAATATAAATAACAAAACGACGATTGAAATAATAGTAAAGTAGTACTTACAGCTTGGGTTAGATGCGATCAAACTGATGCCTCCTTCAAAAAAATGTTTGCTTTTATACTTTCTAATTCCCCAGAGTTATCAAAAATATCGGTGGTAATTGATGTAATTTATTAGGCTTATCTCCAGAAGTACGAAAATCCGTTTTATTTACGACCCCTGGATAAGATTAGTTATTGGCAATAAAATTCAATATCTAAAGATAATAAAATAGTTTCAATGTAATAGGTATGTAAATAAATATTGTTCTTTTAAGTTTTGCGCTATAGGAAAGAAGCACCTAAAAAGTTTTTCTGTCTTCATGGCTGTAAATCAGACATGATGATGAAGTCAGTCTTTCTCGTTTCTGTCTTTCTGATTTTGCCGTAAGGTCAGCATATGCTTGCAGGGTCCCACCTGACCCAGCTTGTAATATCCCTACAGGTATGTATTTGTAGAATAGGCAGGAATCCAGGAATATATGTAACTCTCAGGGAGTAGCAAAAGACTTGATACGACAATGATTTAACTATTTCAATTCACTGACTTTTACAGCACTGTTATAAAAGTGCCAAAAGAAGTCAATGTACGAAGAACATAATGTGATTAATTTTTAATATTTATAAAATCACATAAAGCAGCTGCTCTGTATATAAAAACTACCTAAATATAAAACTTAAATCTATAGAATACTCGTAGTTGTTTCTTTGTCAAGACATTTTCTTTTCTTCTAAGAAAAGGGCTGTAAAAAAAAATGTTTATTACATTGACTTATATATTAGGTCCTTACATATGAAATTGCCGTTCAGTATCAAAAAAGTAAAACAAGTTTTTTTTAATGAAATTATTATTTAATCAATCGAAGTATGCGCCGTTGTTATCGATACACTTCCGCCATTTTATAGGCAGATCATTGATACCTTTGGAAAAAAAATCCTGGGAGCAAGAGTCTATGAACTGTTTGAAGGCGGTTTTGACTGCCTCATCAGATTTGAAATTTTTTCCTTGTAAAAAGTTATCCAAATTTTGAAAAAAGTGGTAATCGGTTGGAGCAAGATCTGGAGAGTATGGTGGGTGCCGCAGAGGTTCCAGTCGCAGCTCCTCTAACTTGGCGATCGTTTCATGTGCAGTGTGTGGTCTAGCGTTATCCTGAAGGAGCAGTGGGCTAGAGCAATTCATCAGTCTCGGTTGTTTAATGGCGAGCTTTTCCATCATTGTTTGCAATTGTTGGCAATACAAGTCTGCAGTAATCGTCTGGCCTGATCTCAAGAAGCTGTAGTGGATAACACCAGCACTGGTCCACCAAACACTAACCAGAATCTTCTTTTTGGTCAGTTTTCACTTAGGGCAAGGTTTTGCCGGTTCTCCAGGGTCAAGCCATGTGATGATCGCTTCCGATTGTCGTACAGGATCCATTTCCTATCACAAGTCACGATACGGTTCAAAATCCCCTCATTATTGTGGCGATTAAGCAAAGAAACGCAGCAAGCAACGCGTGTTTGTTGGTTTGCTTCAGTCAATTCGTGCGGTACCCACTTTTCGAATTTTTTACTTACGCTGAAGGCTGCTGCTAATTCAGAAGTGGTTTGAGATAGATCCGCTTCCACTATCGCCTTCAATTCTTCGTTATTCACGAGTATCAGGTCGTCCACGAGGCTCATTGTGTAAATCGAAATTTCCAGAACGGAAACGTTGAAACCAAAAACGCACCGTTCGTTCGTTAGCGGTGCCTGGTCCATACACGTCGTTAATGCTTCGAGTCGTTTCTGCAGCACTGGTGCCACGGTGGAACTCGTATTCGTAAATACCGCGAATTTTCAATTTGTCCATAGTTGTTGTTATAGCAATGTTGAAACTCTAACAAATGATGTTAAAACAAATGAAATACGAATTTTAAAACAATATTTTTCTGGCTTTATTTCGAAATAAATTTGAATTTGGAATTCCTAATGAAACGCAAGATATTTGATTTTAAAGTTGGCAGTATTGAAAATCGGCAATTTCATATGTAAGGACCTATATTACAAAGAAGAGGTCTGTTAAAAATGTATATTAGTTTTAATGCTCCTACGTCACAAGGAGCGAGGATATTGTTGGAAGATAAAGTCGCTATCAGAAAGATTTACTGACGCTGTATCTACAAAAACTTTTAGTATGCAGCAATATACTTTAATTGATTAGATTTATTGTTTTATTTCCTAATTTATTGCAAATATCAACAGTGGTAGGAGGTGTTTTCCTTATTAATATTTTTTTAGGCTAGGATTTTATAATACGTATAATAATAAGTTTTTATCTTTAATTGTGTTTTTCAGAGTAAACTAAAGTTATTACAAACAAACAAACTAACGTAGGTAAGTATATAAAAGTACTTTTTTTAATTTAGAGTGATAACGTAGAAAGTTTCAATGTCTAAGAAGTATAATAATTCATGAAAACGTAAACACTTTCAAAACAAATAAATATTGCCCCAATATTATCAAAAAGGTAAAAATCAATTAATAAGTAATGTGGAACGTGAACAATTTAACCATGTAATCATGTTTGACTGGGAGAAAATGCTCTTAGCATTAAGTCCACCGTTTGTTTAAAGTTAACTTTTACTTTAAAACAATAAAGTTTGATAAAGAAATAAATAAAACAATGAGGAAGAAGAACAGAGAAAGAAAAGAGGCATTCGAGATGTGCTGCAGAAAGAGAATAGAGAACATAAGCTAGATGGATAGGGTTGAGCAATGAGGAGGTACTAGAAAGAGAAGGAGAGCGAAGTCATATTTTATAACAATTGAAAATAGAAGAGGGAGGATGATTGGACTCTCTTCAGAATTATAGTCGAAGGAAAACCAAAAGGGAGACGAAAAAAAGTAAGACCAGACCTATGATGAACTTCTTCCCACAAGTAAAAGAAAAGTTAGGCGTAAGAAGATGACAGATAGAAGAGACTGAAAAGACAAGTAGACGATATAAAAAGAAAAATATACTACAAAATATAACAACGTTTTTGATGCTTATGAACTAGTTAACTAATACGAAGCAACGAAAGTAAATTATCTACTTATCAGGATAACTTTCACGGGTACTATTCTCGGTTACTGAGAATATCGACTTCCCTTAGTAAGCTCCTGAATGCCAACGCTCTCTGAGACTGTAATAGTTTCATGCCACGTCACTTAATACCTTAAGTCACAGATCTAAGTAAACTTTTACCTTGCCTTCACTGGTTTTGCGCTCCATGAAAGTCAAGAATCGGGATTATGTGGTTTTGTAGACATTTGTACGTCAGATAAGGCCATATTTACATTATCCAATGGTTATCATTTTCTCGACAAAGGCATTTTCATTTTTGTTTTTTTTTGAAGTGAAAACTTCTTTAGCGGCGTTGTGCACTTTTTTTGTAATGGGTAAAAAATGTTAAACTCGCGTCAGGACACGTGTCCTGATCGAAAATTCGTAAGATGGATGGAGAGTGAAAACTTCTTTAGCGGCGTTGTGCACTTTTTTGTAATGGGTAAAAAATGTTAAACTCGCGTCAGGACACGTGTCCTGATCGAAAATTCGTAAGACGGATGGAGAGTAGACAGCCGGCGCGGCGTAGGAGAGTAAGTATCCCCCTCTCTTTCTACGGCGCGGCGAAAATGTACGTATACCTGCGCCTGCTGTTTCGTTTAGCTGAGAGATAAACTTTTTAATGTAATATAAATTGTCATGTTTGTGTATGATAGCGCAATAAATAAATATTGTATTCTACCACATAAATGAAAGTACTTTTATATTGATAATTAAAGCAATTCGTGCAAAATTATTTCTTAACCATTCCAAAATATCAAAAATGCACAACGTTAATATTCAAGTTTTCACTTCTGCCGACACTCCCGGAGTGCAACCCGTCGTTTTTATCTACCTAGCTAGTTTTAACTGATGATAGTGGAAATCGCTTAGCGGAAGAGGTTTGCAAGTCGGTGTGTCATGTATATTTGTTGATTTCTATGTATGATGTAATTTGTTTCAAGTACCTACTCGTGATCACATTAACTCTGTGTACTCGTATTATAACACATTTTACTATCGTCATAAAATTAAATTCAGAGATAAAATATCTTTTGTATTTGAAGGACGAGTTGAGTAGGTTCCTACCTAGGTACCTACCTACTTAGGTACCTACCTACCTATACATCCTACATGAAATATAGAAAACTATATACTCCTTATTTTCCAATTTTACATTGCACATAATTATGTAAATATCATATATGGAATAATATAATTATTCATTAAATTTGCAGTAGATTAATGCTCAGGTAGGTACCTACCGTATTTAGAATAAAGACGCGACGAAAAGCTTTATTTGGGGGGATTTGCCCATAACTACCACAATGCAATGCAATGCAATGCAATGCAGGTGGGTTAGGGATCTTAGATAATGGTATGAAAGTATTGCACACAGGACTTTGCTGCCAGTTTTCTATTACTAGACCTACATCTCCATATCTATGCTGTAAGGACTAGTTACTGTAGCGTGTACTTATTTTTCTCCAAATTCAAAAATACAGTGCCATTTGGTGCTAACTATCTGCATAATTTTCGGTCAATAGTATCTTCTTTTTTTTGAGTAATTTTTCTGTGATAAATAGAAAAAAATTTCAACCTCACGTTTACTATCCTCCTTTATTAGCTTGTGTTAAACCTTAGTTTATTTTGCGGTGCTCAGACCTTTTGCAGTACATAGCCATGGCTTATATTTTACAAACAGAAGAAAAAACCTATAGCGACCAACTAATCATCATTCTTCGTAGGTATTTATCTGATTTATAACTATGCGTGACTGAAACCATTGCTCAAAAGTGATTTTATTACTGTTTATCTTCACGCAAATTTAGACTTTAATCCATTCACGCTTGAGTTCATATTGTAACGGACGAAAAGAAAAATGGTGTCATGTTGCCGCTGTATAACCCTGAAATTAGAAATGACCAAACTAATCAAAAGATCATTAATTTGTTGTAAGGGATTTGTTTTTTCAGGGTTCTGCATATGTTACTTGGATAGGTATGAGGATTATTTTCAACACACTGGTCTCGATCAATAGAAATCATTATAAGTCAGTGTGACACCAATCTAACTTAGCTTTAGACTTTGCAAGTCCGTTTTTGCATAGCTTAAAAAAATGTTAACTGCGCAACATAAAACCCAGCATGGCTCCGCCATTTTGAAAAAAAAATCAACCTGTCATAATCGAACATGCTCACAAATTTTCACGAGATTCGGTTGAGAAGACCTGTAGAGCCTGTGGTGGAGAACATCCGAACAGTCAGACAGACAGACATATAATCTGAAATGAAATTAAAAAAAAATAAAATTATATTTTAATATAATATTAATATTGAAAATTCTAAAAAAGAGTACACAATGGTGTGCTTAGCTTGCTTGCCTGCGGGAAACAAGTGTAGTAATATATATAAGTATGTAAGAAAAAGCACAACTAATTGAAGTCGAAACTGAGTTTTGTAGTCGGACATTTCTAAATTTAGCACTAGGTAAATGCTGTTATGATATTTAGCCGACACAGCAGTTTCTGTTAATTAGCCTGACTACGAGCCTGATTGTGCTGTTTGCAACGTGTTCCCCGTTATTATGTTTTGATAACTGTTATTTTACCTGTTACTGTGGACATGATTGAATGAAATATTTGTACCTTGTCAACTGCGGAATTCAATTATTTCTATTTCAGGAAACAGTTACTATGATTCCAAAATTTTTCTTGCTGTTTTTAGAAATATCCGAAACCATTGATTATTTTGGCGAAAAAAAGACCCGCAACAGTTCACTATCTCTATATCTCGAAATGGTTTTCGAAATGACGCTTTCCAATAAAAAAGAATAAGGACAATCCCAATTTGAAAACAATATTAGTTCGCATGTTTTGTAAAATCAAGCATTGTGCTAGATTTTTCATGAATAATTTTTTTGATGGTAAACAAAGGATTATGGTGGTATAGACAAGCAATATATATATTTTTTTACTCTATATTTTTCCGTTGCTGGGCAAATAGTCGCACATCTAATTCGTATTGAGTGTAGCTTTTCGTTTTCGTAACTTTTCGTCGTCACACAAACGCGTTCTAGGTGTGCCCCTTTTCCAACACCCAGGAATCCATCCACCCTTTAACCAACGTAGCCCATCTAGAGCAAACTTTATTTGCTCATCAGTGAAAGATCAATCACATGCCGATGAGCCTATACGCTCACAGTTTGGTGATGTTAGAATTAGACCATATTAATAAATAAATAAAAAAATAAAAATGCCTTATATTTCTTGTTAATTTTACATAATATCTACATCTTAGTATCTAATCAAATTTTGAACTATATTCTAGGTGAGTTTAATTTTATTTAAGTTTAACAACTAACATTTGTTATTAATATTTCTATTAATTATGTTTGTGTTTATCTAAGTATTTTTTTTTATTATATGTACAAGAACCCTTTATCGGGTAAAGGCCTCCTCTAAAGAATACCATTTTTCTCTGTCTTGGGCTATTTGGAACCAGAGTGGGCCGGCTGTTTTTATAATTTCGCCTGCCCATCTTGTATATGGTCTGCCAACGCGGCGTTTTCCCAGTGGGCCTTTCCACCGTGTCACCCTCTTAGTCCATCGGTCGTCTTTTAGTCTGGCTACATGGCCTGCCCACTTCCACTTTAGCTTTTGTGCGTAGCTTAGGGCATTAGTTGCTTTTGTACAGTTTCTTATCTTAGTGTGCTTTATTTTTTTAATGTTTCTTATGTTTAGCATGCTACGTTCCAGTCCTCGTTGGCATGTTAATATTTTGTTTTTTACTTATGTCGAAAAGTTCCAGGTTTGGCAGGCATATGTTAGAGACCATATTATGAAAAACAAAATGAAATTGAAAACCAAAATAACTTGCTCCATATAAACGCACCATTACAATTTACGACCCTGAACATGCTGTAACAGGTAACGACACCCAGATACGTGATTTCCCATTCATTACGTGACATTTCGTAGATCCAGTGATAGATTCGCGACAGGCGACCGAATTTCGCTACGTCGTACGAGCATCTTCATTTCATATCCATCTTGATCGATGATATCAATAGGTATTGCGGATGTGTTCTAAAATCCGTCCAACTTCAGACCTGCCTGATGTATTGCAAGTTCTTATTCAGTTTTACCTGTCTTAGTATCTGTCTGGGATCAAATGTTGCTAGTTAAATTTGACCCATTCCCGGTATTCGATTGAGGTGCCATTTTGCACATGCATGTATGTTTGATAACTGCGATGCAATATAATAAGATTGTAGAGATGATCTACTTAATAATGAAGCCAGAAGATGGCCATAGGAACGATGTAAATCTACTAAATTCGGGCATGTTTGTCTTGACAAGGTCTTAAATGTCTGTAGTTTTCGAAAAAAATAAACAGTGGCACTTCCGGATTGCCGACAGAAGTGAAAACTTGAACAAAGTGGTGTCGGTAACAGCGTCGCGAGTTCAATGGTTTTTTCCCATCTCACAAAATGCCCAACGCGCCTAAAGAAGTTTTTACTTCAAAAAATATAATTTACGTACGTAAAAATAATCTTTATCATATCTATCATCACGTAGTTATAAGATTGTCTGAGTAACTACTTGTATAAGCCATGATTTATAGAACGCTAGTATTACAGTGTGTCAGAAAAGTTCCCAGCAGTGACGTGGCTACGTTCTAATTCAATAGCTGGAAACAAATCCGAACTAAACCTTATTTGACGTGCACTTATAAGGCGCAGGCCACACCGACAGCTGACGAGCGAGCGAGCAGCGCAAGCAGCGGGTCAACTCTTTTTATATTTCGGTTCACACTTGTACTACATAGATAAGCTACGTCAGCGATTAAACGATGCCAACGAAATATCCGATGATTCCAATGAAGCTATTTGGTCACCTCGTAAGCGTAGCTTAGAAAGCTTTTTCACGTAAATACAGTGGTATTTCACGGTGTCAACCAAAGAATAAAAAGAAGTGAATCGATGCTCGTACGGACGGAACGCTGCTCTCGCTCTCCCGCCTTTTTTCACGCCTTTTTTTGGTGTGAACCAAAAGCGTAGCAAGATCCAAATTTTATGTGGGCAAGATAATTCTGGCAAGGCCTTTGGCTATGAAAAAGCGTTTCGTTTCCAGACATCCTAAAAATAGCTCATCTGCTTCTGTGGCGGAGCGAGAGCAAAGTTTCATATGGGAGAAAGCGCTTTCAGACTCGAGATGTCCTAAAAGAAACACATTCGCTTCTATGGCATAGTGAGAGCAAAATTTCATATGACATTTAGGCACGAGATTTACTAAAAAATGCTCCTCCGCTTTGGTGTGAACCCACATGCCTTACTATGCGGGTTCACACCAGAGCGGAGCACGTAAATGCATTACAATATTATTAAAAACCAGTGATCTCTTGATGATCACGTCAATGATTCTCTTAGTGTGTATAGAGTGTATACCTAGTTTTCCTCATTTTGTTTCGCTCGTCAACTCTCTCTATCGCTCGCTAACTGGCGGTGTGGCCTGCGCCTAGGATCGCCTCCCACTGGATTAGTTCACAGCACTTCGCAGTCCCACTAAAGCGCAGCAAATCGTTTTTCGATATCGCTTGAAAGGAACGCTGCTTATGCTAGTTGCGCTACAAATGGTTGATAATGATATGTATTTTGATGTAGAATTTAAACGTTTGAGAGTGGACAAAACATATATAGTACATTCGAATTGCTCCTCCTATTTGAAGTTGCTTTAAAAGTCTATTAAGTTGGTTTTATGAGGATTTAGTCTGTTGCATTATGGATTAAGTATGATGTTGTTACAAGTAATCTATAAAACAATCTTTTCAAATCAATCTGCTTCTTTCTGGTGTATTTATATATGCATGTAGCTATTTTTAAATATCGTTGAGTTAGTATTCCGTGACATAAGACTTATTTTGGGGATTTTGCTTAATTATCTATTATTCATAAATCTAGTTAAATATTTTTGTTGTAGTTGTTTGTAAATTTTTGTGAAAAGCAGTTTAAAATATGAAATTAAAAAATATAGATACTTACCTCATTAGGATGTGGAATATCTCGTAATATTATTTCAAGGAATAACAAGAGACGAGCAAACGAGCATAATTTTCAAGGAAACATTTCTTAATCTTCCTGTCCTTACACTTTGTGCTATAAAATTGTGAGAATTAAATGAATAATGTCGTCACGACTGGGGCGCGGGGAATGTGATTGTGACGACGGCTTGCTCACAGAATTGGAGTCTTTTCAATGAAATTAATTTTCTATGTAGTCTGGATGATACAAGATGACTATTTGATAAAGGCCTTCTATTTACAGAAGACTGGTGATCAGGGTTCTGGCTCATTACAGACGATTAGTAACATTATGAGGAACTTACTAATATGTGATAAACGGGTAACTCACCTATTTCGACCTCATCCTGAAGCCTTTCTCGGGGCGAATGTGATTTGCGACGCCTACACGAAGGTTTTATCGCTAAAGCGATTCCAGACAACCGATGGATGGAAAGAATTTGCATAAAATAAAAGCTTAGCTACATATATAGAAGTTAGTGTACATATTAGCTCGTCCTGTCTCCGAGGTTCAGGCACGTAGCGCCGCACTTGACATCGCCTCGACCGAGCCTCGAGAGCCATCGCCTCCAGTGTCAACACTACACGTCATATGAAACTATGATGTCGTTAAAATAAATTTTTTTCAATGAATAGCTCATCATATTTGTTTAGAATACATAGTATGTTGACAACTGCCATACCATGATGACAGACAGGACCAACGGTTTTACTTGCCTTCCGAAGCATGGAGGAGCTCGAGAAATTTTAATGCCACTTTTTGGTCACCCATCCAAGTGCGGACCACGGCTGGAGCGCTAGCAATGCGTTTTCATACCGGGCCATCGATTTCCTAACGCGACGTTTATTATATTATATATGATTGACAACGCGGCGTCCATCCATGGACCAACTGTGAGGTGGTACTGGTCGGGTGGGTATAATATGTGTGTAATACCTGTGTAGGTAATACCTTTGTGGGTAATGGTTAACGAAGATGGTTGCGTGATCTACTTGATAACCTTCTCCATTTTGGGATCACTTCAAGTAATTTATTTCACCGCGCGGCTGCCAGATTTCTTTGTAACGGACGCTTTGATTAATGAAGACCCTTACGAATTCATTGATTTACCACACAAAATATAAAGAGTGTGGAAACGTTTCATAATATTCATATTTCCTCGACAAAAGCGATCTGGTGAGCAAATCCACCGTGTACAAATGGACGTCGATATACATAAAGTCAATTTGAACAACTTTTCTTATGAGTAGCGCTCTCTAAACTTTTTTAAAACGTCGAAATTTAAGTCCACTTTCCATGCAAAGCGGAGAAGAAAAAGTATAAACCACAAAGTAATAATATAATGATATAAACCATTAAAATGATTTGACCGCGGTATTACGACCGTCTGCCTCACGTCAACCCTCTTTGGGAATATTTGTGACGAGTATATTTGACTGTTTTGATTTCTACATCGTTTTTTTTTATCCACATAATAAAGTTTTATTTCCAAAACTTATACTTACAATATAAAGTAAAACTAACAAACTAATTTCTACATTATATTTAATTTGTATCTATGGAAGGAAGCTAACTCGCCTCAATGGCCGACAGGTAATGGAATTCGTCTATTGTGAGCCAGCGTAGATATCTTTTGTAAGCCTTTATACATTATTTAACTTCGGCTGTCGAGTTCACTTTTGCAAATTGGTACGTTTTGAATGTTGAGAGATGTAGGAGTAGGATGGATTTGGGTATCGAAACGAGATCAGGAGTGCTATTTTCTAACGAGAAACTCACCGAAACACAAAACGAGTAGTTTTTCAACTCACCGCTCGCGAAAAATACCATTTAATCGTATTTTTGAAATCGTCGTGTCATCGATATTTTACGCAGAAAAATCATAATTTTGTCTATCCTTTTCTAAATTTTTTCTAAAGCAAAGTGAATGGGAACGGATTCTCCATAGGGGTTCTCCATGAAAGTTTCTTTGAATTTTTTGCGCTACAAATGTCAAAATTACGAGTGGTCAAAACCACACGTGCATATAGTTCGCATACAATCAATTCAAAAATGCGCCCGTTTGAACGCTCTCGCGCAAACCATTCGTTATGTGTCTGTCGATTTCAAAAATGGCACTCCTGACATTTTCAACTTATTATTTTATGGAAACAAAATAAGTGACTCCTTCAGTAAATTCATGACGTAGCGTATTTTTTACCACACTCGTCGATCAACTGAAGGAACTATCGTAGCGCGTGCAAATATGTGTAGTAATTTTCACTGGAGTTTGTGTCAGAAAGTCAGAACTGATAAACGAAGTATCCCAGTTATGATGGGCAAGTCGACATATTTCTGCAGTAAACTGTGTTGTTGTGTCATTTAGGTAGCATTTTCCCTATAATGAAAAAAAATAAACGGGCAAGTGCGAGTCGGACTCGTACATGAAGGGTTCCGTACTACCGTACAATGTTTTAAAACGCTGAAGAAACACGTTTCTTGTATGACGAACCCCTTTAATTTTAACTTTATTTTATTTTTAGTGTTTGTTGTTATTGTGGTCATAGTAATACATAATTGGTGAAAATTTCAAGTATCTAGTTAATGCCATTATAAAGATCAAGTTAAAAACGCTGAAAAAACACGTTTCTTGTATGACGACCCCCTTTAATTTTTAACTATTTTTTATTTTTAGTATTTGTGGTTATAGCAGCTACAGTAATACATATTCGGTGAAAATTTCAAGTGTCTAGCTATTACGGTTCAAGAGATAGAGCCCTGTGACAGACGGACATACAGACAGACGGACAGACAGACAGATGGACAGACGGACAGGCATCGGAGTCACAGTAATAGGGTCCCGTTTGTACCCTTTGGGCACGGAACCTTAAAAATGCTTACTCTATTTATTCTTAGTGTTACCTATATAATTTTATTTCAAAAAGATACAGACACATAAACTTATTTGTCAATTATTTTCCAGTTTCAGATTCTTTTTAAAGCAAAAAAACACAGAAAGTCCACTTCCAGCTACAAAAAAAAAACAGCTGCATTCTGTTATATGTCATTAATATTATAATTGGGTATTTTGGTGGGTCAAAAATAAATTATTTGGTACTGTTAATATAATAAAACGTCACAAAATAATGCCACTTGTTATTGATGACATCCACTTTGAACGTGATTTTAGATTTATTAATGTAGAAATACGGATATTAAAAGCGCTATTTGACTCCAAGGAACTATGATGTCATAAATCGATATTTCATACAAATCTTATAGAAAATGTTTGTTTTAATGCAATATGCAAAAAATCGATATTTCATACAAATCTTATAGAAAATGTTTTGTTTGATGCAAAATAGCGTATTATAATGGGAAATCATAATACTTAAGGCCGTATCTAAATTTTCCGGGGTCCAGTGCTGCCCCCATTTTAAATAAATCATTTCAAAGAAAACGGAGACATTATTTAAAAATTTGCTACTACCAAGTCCTGCCAAAAGTGGCCGTTTTTCGCAAATGTGCGTAGTAAAGCTTAACGTTCTCACTTTAAACTGTAAACAGTAGTTCATAAAATACTCTGAAGGGTTATCTAGGATTTGGTAGTTGCAAAATTTTAAATAATGTCTTCGTTTTCTTTAAAATGATTTATTTTAAATGGGGGCAGCACTGGACCCCGGAAAATTCAAGTACGGCCTTAAAACTCGATAATAGATTGTAGAGAAAACTTTCCTGACATGTCCATTAATTTACTCTGGCAGCACCCGTCTCCTGATAGATAAACAGATAAACGAAGCATCCCGGTTATGATGAATGGGGAAGTTGCAAGATTCCACCCGAACAAACATAGTTACATACATACATTGCAAGTTAAATAAAAGCTTGTAAAAATACCGCTAAATGCTGTTATGTCATAAATATTATAATCTAGTAGGAAATAATTGTAGGCGACGCGCTCATTGACCTCTAGTTGTCCTCTGCACTTTTATTTTTTGTATTTGTTTTAAATATAAGGTAGTGTGATATCACTGACCAACCACCAGGCGAGCCCCATTGGCCGCGCTTAAGCAGTCTGCCGTAAACCTCTCGGGAAGTGACACCATACCGCCTTGCACTCTATATCTGTTTTAACTACTTGTATATTCGTGTCTAACTGTGCTACAATATACGTTCAGTCCTATAAAAAGCGGCCTTTTCATCGATTCGAACCCTACCCCGTACAAGTGGTCCTTCGAGCCGGATTGATTTCGATGTACCTTACGCCGCCGCCGAAAATGGTACTTACGCGCAGTGCAAAAAAAGTAATGTCCGCGAAATTAAATCCCGGTGGTGTCGAACTTCATCCCAATGACAGTGTAAAATCGGAATCTGTGAAGTTACAAGTGAACCAAGACCTGCAACTACCGCAACCGTCTGGTTCCGCGTTGGGCGTGTCCACGCAGCATGAGATGGCCTCGCATCCGGCTCGAAGGACCACTTGTACGGGGTAGGGGTTCGAATCGATGAAAAGGCCGCTTTTTATAGGACTGAACGTATATTGTAGCACAGTTAGACACGAATATACAAGTAGTTAAAACAGATAAAGAGTGCAAGGCGGTATGGTGTCACTTCCCGAGAGGTTTACGGCAGACTGCTTAAGCGCGGCCAATGGGGCTCGCCTGGTAGTTGGTCAGTGATATCACACTACCTTATATTTAAAACAAATACAAAAAATAAAAGTGCAGAGGACAACTAGAGGTCAATGAGCGCGTCGCCTACAGAAATAATAATACTTAGTTAAAACTCGATAACAGATGGTAGAGAAAACTTTCCTGACACCCGTCCATTCATTGACTCTGGCGGCTCTCGATAAATACACAGATAAACGAAGCATCCCGGTTATGATAAATGGGCAAGTCGACCTATTTCTGTAATAAACAGTGTTGTTGAGTCATTTCATTTGACTAGGTAGCGTTTTCCTTATTAAGAAAATAAACCAGACTAGTACATAGACTAGTACGAATATGTACATGAAGGGTTCCGTGCCTCCGTACTATTTTGAAACGCTGTTAAAACAAGTTTTTTGTATGACAACCCCTTTAATTTTTAACAGACTTCAAAAAAGGAGGAGGTTAACAATTCGACTGTATATTTTTTTTTATGTGTGTTTGTTACGTGATATCTTCGCCAATTGTGAACCGATTTTCGTGATTCTTTTTTTATTTAAAAGCTTTTACTACCAAGTTGCGCACAATTTATTTAAGTGAAGCTATGATGAAGAATTTTGGAGATATAGAAGAAACTTCTAAAAAAGATTAAAGTCGGTTGTTTTTTTTTTGTTAAAAATGTAATTATAAACTATATCTTCTTTTTAGTATGGTGTTTGTCAAAATTAAAAACGATTTTACATGTTTCGAATCCACATAGGAGACCCACGGAGGACGGAGCGGAGTTTCAGTAATAGGGTCCCGTTGGCAGCTTTTGGATATGGAACCCTAAAAATGTTAATTTTGACTTCATCATTCATCATAAAGGAAGGTTTTGCCCATTATCGCCGTGACTATGTACAAATCCTACCTTTATTGGGCAGGTTGTTAATTCTTATGTATACGAAGACTCGGAAAACTCTTAGTTATGATGAATGGGGAAGTAAACATATATCTACAGCAAACAGAGTTGTCATTTAGGTAGCGTTTTCCTTACTTTTTTTGCCTATTTAGTATCATATTAAGAAGAAAAAAACAGTGGCAAATCGCAACACCGTGTCGCGATTTAAATAGTTTTTCCAATCTCAAAATATGCCCAACGCGCCTAATCAAGTTTTGCACTCGGAAGCCGCATCCACTATTGACATCAATACGATGCGGTTACCAACTCATTACTATATAGGTACGTAGTTAGAAACGAGAAACTGAATCACTTGATTTAGTCTCGCCCATGCTCCCAATCGGATTTTACTATCTGCGGGGAATAAGAAGCAGCTGGTATATTCTATGTTTTATCTATTTTCTCAGACCAGTATGGAAGAGAAATGAAATATACACGTAAACTTGCTCTCGGTTATGATAAATGGGGTTGCCGAACTATTTCTACAGTAAACAGAGTATTGTCTCGCCGATATTGAGCTTCGGTCAGCTTGTGAGGTTAGCAAGTTTCTGTTGACCGTACTTGGGAATTTGCAGGTTGAAATACCAGTAAAATATGCTTTAGGTTGCTTCATCCGTTGTTATAACAAAGATAGCTTGTAACTATGCTGCATCATGCACCGTGTTTTAACCTCATTTCTTGATCTCATTTTGTTAACTTTTCATTCTTAATTTCATTTCAAATTTTATTTCATTCCATTTTCGAATCATTTACACATCACTCTTCATTTTGACTCATTTCACTTCCATCTCTTATCCTGATCAGATATTCAGGACTAACTATCTGTTTATCATAATATCTGCTTTCTATTATTCAAAAGTCTAATTTTAACTTTTGATACAAAGTTGTGTAATAATAAATTTAATATATATGTGTTGTTGAGTCTCTGTTCTTCACTCCACATCCTATCTTCTATGTTGGGAACTCCTCAGACTGCGCCGGGACAGGTCGAGGTCCCACAAGCTTTATTGAGTAGTTTGTTTTGTATTGTTGTTAGATTTTTTAAGCTTGCAAGCATCTGACATAGCTTGACGCCTTACGCCTTCCTATGTTCTGTACTACTATTGGTCACTAAACAAAGTGTTATCCACGCACGCAACGGTTTCTTATCGAATTTTACAACCTATACTGGTTTTGGAACTTCGGAATTTGCTGGTTAATATATATCGATAAAATATGCTTTAGGTTACTTCTGGGCCGTTGTTGTACAGACAACTTCAACTTTCAAACAAATAGGAAAACGTTGGTAGCAGACCATTTTCAATCGGACATTTTTAATTATTTATTTTAGGCCAATATCCTGCCTGGACTTTGCGCTGAATGAAGAATAATGTGTATTTTAGAACGAAGTTTTTAATCTGACTTGCGGTAGGAGTTGAGAACAAAACATTTTCACGTTCTGTGACGTCTTTCGTGAAATCGTGACATCACATTTCGGTCAATTTAAGAAGTGTTAAGTTGTGTTAAGAGTTAAGTGTTATCTAATAATACAAGATGAGCTCGGTGGCCCGGTAGGAGTATGCATTGCTAGCGTTTACATAAGTTAAGCAGCTCCGGGCGTGGCCAGTACTTGGATGGGTGACCACAAGTGATACAAAAATTTCTCGATCTCCTCCGTGCTTCGGATGGTACGTAAAAGCCGTTGGTCCCGGCTGTCATTGTATGGCAGTCGTCAAGCTATGTCAGATACCTTTAGGGAGCTTGAAAAATCTGGCACCAGTGTTGGCCACTTACCTACATACACGAAAAACTATATAAAATAGCAGTAGTTCGTCCAATAATACTGTAGCGGGAGCGAGGTGATATGCTTGACCGCCACAAAGTGAAGATCATCCCGCCAGGCATAGTGTTGCAAGGATTTATGTAGGTATATTATATATGTATATGTCAAGTTGCAACCAGAACTCTGATATCGAGATGTAGGATACTGTCAGCGCCATCTCGTATACTTCTTATAAACTATGTAGCTTTACTGTTGTGGTTTTAGTTCCTCGAAGTGGCGTAGAGAGCGCCACAATACTAAGAAATCTTCCACCAAGGATAAAGTTCTGTGTAAGAAATCAACACACACTTAAAAATCATAACTAGCAATGGGGTAAAAGGCCAAACATTTGTGACAATCGCAAAAAATGCTCATTCGTCGATCATAATATTCACATCATCGCATCGCCAACAAACTTCCGATCAATTTCTCGATAACAAGCGATGCTTACTCGATGCTTGCCGAGCGGAATCTAACTCGGCACCCTTGAAATAATTTTCCGATACATTTAACAGCTAAATCTTGTGGATGTTCTTGATAAGTTTCGATGTTCGATGACTAAGCGATTAATTGGTTTAGTTTGTGAATTAATTAATGATATAGTCTTGAAACTAATAGTTGTATAAAGATTTATTTTAGTTAGTTTTAGTTTAGCTTTTTTATTAGTTAAATTGTTATAAATTATTAATTGGTTCCGTAATAAAGTATGGTGTGAGTGTTGAAACTAAAGCTGTCGTATATAGACCGAAATCAAAAAGTAAAAAACCGGCCAAGTGCGTGTCGTACCACGCATAAAGTAGGGTTCCGTAGTCATTTTTGGCACCGCGCTGTTTTGCATTTCTTGCATTTCAAGCTTCATTCAGTCCTAACAGTAAAATATGTAAAAAAACTTTTTAAGAGTATAATCTTAAAAAGTTTTTTTACATATTCTGTTCTTTTGGAAAAAAGTATATATTTTTATTTTATTTATAATTTTAAAAGTATTTATCACAGGATACCCTAAACAATTTTAAATAAGAGTTTCCGCGCCTGTTTCTTTACTTTACGGGGACACCGTGTAAACGACTTTGGCGGGCTATATCTCGCAAATGGTAAAGCTGATAAAAAAGTGTTGTATGAAAACCCTACCTTATTTTTATAGTCCTTTTCAACGATATCCCAAAAAAGGGGGTGCACTCAAAAAAATAATTCACCCCCCCCCCCCCCCCTTTACATGTATGGGGAGGTACCCTTAAAAAGGAATAATTTAATTTTTTTGTATTTTTAAAAATGAGATCTATATGTGAAATATCCTTGAACCAAGTTACATACAAATCAGTCCATAAACGTAGAAGATATTCTGCTGTGACAGACTAGGACGGACGGATGGACTGAACGATCTTATAAGGGTTCCTTGTCGGACTACAGAACCCTAAAAAAGGTATTTTTACCTCCACCCCAATCCATCAGATATGATTTTAATGATTTTCAGATAAAAAAAAAAACTAGTTTAAATGTTTGATTAAACACCAGCAAAGCACATAGTACAAACATCCGACAAAACAATGGTCTACGAAATAAATCATTTTATAGAAAACAAAATAAAATAATACCAATATGTAAGTGTTAAAAACTGTTAGCCTCATGTAAGAGAAATAGACATTTTCTTCAGAATTGAATTTGTATCTCGGCTACTTATAAAGTCAATTTCCCTGTTTGCCAGCGGCTCGGGCGGAGTGAGTCGGTCTGAAATGGGGGTAAATAGATGCATCCCCATATTAGCTGCAGATTTGTGGCAAAATTATATTTTTGAGTTAGTTTTTTGTAATGGGTAAAAAATGTTAAACTCGCGTCAGGACACGTGTTCTGATCGAAAATCCGTAAGACGAAATGACAGCCGGCGCGGCGTAGGAGAGGAAGTATTTATACTATAATTTCGACTAAGCTGTCAGCCGGCTCGTTGGTCTAGGGGTACAATTTCCGCTTAGCGTGCCCAAACCTTTTTAAAGTGAAAATTTCTTTAGCGGCGTTGTGCACTTTTTTTGTAAAGGGTAAAAAATTTTAAACTCGCGTCAGGACACTTTTTAATGTAATATAAATGTCATGTTTGTGTATGATAGCGGAATAAATAAATATTGTTTTCTACCACATAAATGATAGTACTTTTATACTGATAATTAAGGCAATTCGTGCAAAATCATTCCAAAATATCAAAAATGCACAACGTTAATATTCAAGTTTTCACTTCTGCCGGCACTCCCGGAGTGCAACCCGTCTTTTTTTTTTATTAATATCTCTACACACACACTATCTACCACATATTTATTATCCTTAAGTTCTATAACGGGGTAGATAGAGCATTTTGGATTTTGCAGCTCTAAGCAGACAGAACAGGACTGCATGATACAAAGGCCACTTTTAGCATGATGGTGGGCGAGAAGGTGGAAAAAAGTTCAAAATATAGGTTCCAAGCCGCATTTCCTAACATGAAGCAATCGATGAATTGAACTTTATTAATTCTATGGTTCAATTATTACTATTTTCAACAAAATAATAATGTTTATTCTTAGGGTTAAAAACGTTATAAAATAAAATATTCGACGTTTTTAATATTTGCAAGACAAATATATAGCATAAACAAACCTAACCAATGCCAGGTCAAACAGAAATCTATTACACAATCTAACAGGAAATATAAAAATGCACGCATTCACCGATGAATATTTATTTAACCAAGCTGTTCCCCTCACCAAAATAGAAAACCATATTTGCGATACTATTGTATTGTATTGTATTGATTGTATTGTAAGCTTCTTTTGTGATACTATAGTCCTACAAATACTATATCTAGTACCAATATGCTAGCGTTTGTAAACACTGATCTACCTAAGAGTTTTGTGCTAAAAGATTTTTCTATATTACGCCGGCTTCAAAGAGTGCAGTGTTTGAACAACTCTTGCTCTCTTGCTACTACAATATTACTTTTGAAGAATATGGATTTTTAATATGGGAGCCGCACATTTTGTACAAAACGAGTCGGACCATGGTATTATAAAACACGGTATTCTCTTCCCGCAATGGCCCAAGACTACGAATGTCACGAAACTTACCACTGATTGTTCTTTTAGTGAATTTAAGGTCTTTCTCAATTAGTTAATGAATATAAAATACTTACATAACTATTTCGTATAACGGTGATTCATCTGTCTATTTTTTTTATAAATTTATGCAGGGTCTAACAAAATATACTGAAACTATTTTAAGCGTGGATTCAGTCCATGATACTGAACAACTTTCCCCAAGGAACATATATCGAAATATGAAAAATAATTTTTAGCCACCCATACGAGTATAAGTTGACCGATCAGCTGAACCGAGTTTGTATGGAAAGCCGAATTTTTCATATTTCGATATATGTTCCTTGGGGAAAGTTGTTCAGTATCATGGACTGAATTAACCTTTAAAATTGTTTAACTATATTCTGTTAAACATTATATTCTGTTATATTGAATTATTCGTTCATAATTGGTTTATTAAGGTAAAAAATGTATTTTGCTAGGGTAATTCAATCACTTACAGTGGCACCACTCCCAAACGATGGTGTATTCTTGGACCAATCACGTGACCCAACTGTCACGGGAAAAGACTACCTTGTTTTATTAAATCATGAGTCAGACATTTTATACTACTCCGAAATAGGGCTACTCAATATGAAACTTTACTATGTAACCTGAAATCGCGACAAAACTATTCCACGTGAAAATGTTTGTATGGATTTTTTTTTTAACTCGATCACATCCCGTTGTCTCATTTTTAGGGTTCGGTACCCAAAGGGTGCCAACGGGACCCTATTACTGAGACTCCACTGTCTGCCCGTGTATCCGTCCGTCTGTCACAGGGCTCTATCTCTTGAACCGTAATAGTTAGACACTTGAAATTTTCACCGATTATGTATTACTATAAATAAATTAATATATGAGGACAAATCACACTGATTAAGCTAGCCCCAAAGTAAGTTTAAAACTTGTGTCATGGGATACTAACTCAACCATACTATATTTTATGATAAATACATATATAGATAAACACCCAAGACCCAGGCAATTTAAAAAAGGCCATTTTTCAACTTGCACTGGCTGGTAATCGAACCCAGAACCTCCGGATTAGCGGTTTAGCGTGTTAACTATTACGCCACGGAGGTCGTCATAACTATGCCCGCTATAACAAGAAATATAAAAATTTGTTATAAGATAGAGTTAAAAATTAAAGAGGGGTGATACAAGTAACAAAAGTGGGTCATAAAAGAAACGTGTTTTTTCAGCGTTTTAAAACATTTTACGGCATAACGGCTTCACGTACGAGTCTGACTCGCACTTGACTGGTTTTTACATCATTTATTGTGCAAACGATACCACTTAGTGTTGTTTAGACCATTGAAATTGCCTCATTTTTTTCCTCCGACTTTATTTTCTTCATCATGGACACGTAAATTACAAATCTCGATATCTTGATTTATCTATTTTAAAATGAATACTATTCTCGTTTTCTATTGATAGAACTGTCCATATCGATATAAAACAATCCGAGCGGTATGAATTATGAATTCGAATGCGGATTTGTGATTTCCGTGCACGATTTCGATTTGGTCGAGTCAAAAATAGACTTACTAAGACCTTTTGGCCATTTCATTAAAGTTGTCCATGATGAGTATAGGAAATTGTTTTCTTTTTGCTTGATATAAGTACATGTTATTTAAGGTGACTTTTTAATTTTAGCCACCCGCTAAATTTTTTTTATCACGTTCAGTCTTGTTATACTGAACTTTTTTCTATAATATAATATAAGTATGAATTGAAAACCGATAAAAATTTTCGTCCTCCCATACTAAACAAAGCGTATAAATAACAATGAGACCTCTTCAACCCGTTCGGCCAGAGTGAAGAGTGTAAGTCAAATCTTCTTGCTGCTCATCATCATCCGAGCGTATTCCCGGTTGCCTCGTCAGCGGTTACGCTTCAGAGCCCGGGGTCCGCTATCTAACCTAGGTGATTCGACGAGGTTACTGGTTTTTACACAGAGCGACTGCTGTCTGACCTCCGCAATCCAAAGGGTAGACCAGAACCAATCCAAATCTTCTTGCTGCTCTGGCTATTATATGGCTCTGGTAGTACAGAGAGGGTCGTGCTTCTGCAGTGGAGACTAAAAAAGACCTGATGATGATGATGATGAACTCTGGATATAAATGTTGTGCAAATTGAATGTTTGAAATAAATCTATTTAAGATTTATTTCAAACATGAAATAATTTGGCAAAACAATGTTATTAAACTAAAATCTAATATACAAACTAAATTCAAAAGAAACTATAGACTAAAATTATAACTAATTAAAAATAAAATTTATATTAGGTATATAGAAAATTGGCAGAGTGCGTAAGAGACTGGCGGCATTGCCACGGAATGGCCAGACTTAATCTTTGGCCAAAATGCGCACCAACTCAGGTTGTTAATTAAATTACTGAAAATACACAGCGCGTTATTTTACATAATACTTAAGGCCGTACCTGAATTTTCCGGGGTCCAGTGCTGCCCCCATTTAAAATAAATCATTTCAAAGAAAACGGAGACATTATTTAAAATTTTGCTACTACCAATTCCTAGATAACCCTTCAAAGTTTTTTATGAACTACTGTTTACAGTTTATAATGAAAACGTTAAGCTTTACTACGCACATTAGCCAAAAGTGGCCGTTTTTCGCAAATGTGCGTAGTAAAGCTTAACGTTCTCACTTTAAACTGTAAACAGTAGTTCATAAAATACTTTGAAGGGTTATCTAGGGCTTGGTAGTATCAAAATTTTAAATTATGTCTCCGTTTTCATTGAAATGATTTATTTAAAATGGGGGCAGCACTGGACCCCGGAAAATTCAGGTACGGCCTTAATTGACGACTGCTGAATCATTAATCAATTAAACGATGAATGAAAAACAAAATACAGATGATTGATTACAGTTATCCGTTAATACTTTACGTACTTTGTGCTTAATTTATGTAGCTGTCATACAATTATAGATCTATACAACGTTCATTCATAATAATATTGTAAAAGAATAAGGAATAGGTAAGTAGGTACCGAAAATAAATAAATAGATAGGGACAAATCACACTGACTGAGCTAGCCCCAAAGTAAGTTAAACTTGTGTTATGGGATACTAACTCAACGGTACTTATACCGTATACATATTAAAATGATAAACACCTAAATACATATAAATAGCAAATACGTTGAAAGTCAAATTTAAAATTAAAAAGATACATATTTTTACCTGGTATTTTCAGAAACTGACATAATTTATCCGTACCTACACCTAATGTATACAAATTTCTTGAGCTCCTCCGTGCCTTGGAAGGCACGTTTAGACGTTGGTCCTGGCTATCATCATTCGATGGAAGTCACGCTATGTCAGATGCCTTCAGGCAGCTTGAACAATCTGACACCACTGTTGGCCACTTAAAATAAAATAAATTGATTACAAAAAGGTATATACTCTACATACACTAACACGTCTTTATCCCTAACGGGGCAGACACAGTCTAGGGCGGTAAGGCCCAGGCCACTTTTAGCGTGATGAAGGGCATGAAGGTGGAAAAAGGAAATCATAAGTGATGGGTTGCTAACCGCATCGCCTACTGATATAATTCAGATTCTGGTCCATTCCCTCGATCGGCTTTACGATCGGCACGCGAAGAGAAGCAGCTGGTACATTCTGTGTTTTTTCTTTCCGCCCAGACCAGCAAGGATGAAACTCTACATACACGTTGTAAACAGGTTTAAATAATAATAATAATAATAAATTCTTTTTTTCAGACCATGGTCCATAAAATATTAGTAAAAAACAAAGTACTTATCCTAGTGTTAGTAATTTGCGAGACAAAAACAGAAAATTAATTTATGAGGTGTACACCTCTATGCACGAGCAGATCTGCCCAGTGCCTCACAAACGGCCCATCAATTTTGGCTGCTAGGGTACTAAGGATGCTGTTAGAACTCCCACACTACTAAAATACTGGTAGTGGTAAATTAAATTAAAAAGTGATAGTGGCACGATGTAGGAGAACCAGACGAATTGACAGCACCAGAGCCAAACTAGATCGACCCTGTATTTTGGAGGCTGCCCATCCACCGGGTTCTTACAAACACGAAAACCAAACAAACTGGAAATATGACATTTAATGAAATATTTTCTTCTACAGTTCTATCGCGAGCAAGCCTTCACATGATGCATGTGAACATTCCTGAAATAGCATTTCACAGAGCTCAAAATTCCAGCTGGATAAAATCTCATGTATGAGATACGAGTATATATATTTCTGTAATAACGTTGAAATGGCAGACATTTTCCTGTGTAAAAATACTTCCGCGGGTGGTAGACAATGCACAATAGTGGCCGCTCTGTAACAGTGCCGTGTCTATTGTTAGTGTTGTGAAGGACTTGAGACCGGGAGTCTGAAATAAACTCGACTCATGTTGGGGTGAAGGCTTGTAAACTAATTACATTAAATTTGAGTTCAGCACTTGTAATCTGAGAAATTTTTCTAATTTATAAAGCACTTGTTTGGAACAATATTAAAGTTGAATTTTGAACCATTAACATATAAAAAAAACTTGAATACTAAAAAATTCTGTAAAATATCGTGTGTATGGTGCCAAGAACGCTCGCCGCATATCTGCTTTGGATCGCTACTGATACGTTGATTTGTATTTTAAACGTTTAATTCTATACTTTTTGAAATATCCATTGATCTTAATATTGTAAACAATGAACAAATGTTCGTTATTTATTAATTATTATTTTATGTCTCCTATATGATTTTATTTTATATAGATTTCGCTTATAGCGATGAGATTCATTTATCTTCATGATAATTTTATTCAGGATTATTGTACGCTTAATATCTGCTTGATAATATTGAGTTGCAGAATTCTGTTCTATAGAAATTGACTACTCATTTTGTATCGCCGCCGTGTGGCACAAACTGGACTTTGTATAAAACATAAATCAGAAGAAATTCTGCAACTATTTTACTTCACTCAAAGTTGATCGGCAGTTTTTGAAATCTAGACTCTGTCTCTAATTTTCACAACACTGGTAGTACCTATAGCTGGCATTATGTGGGCGCTTGGCGATTGTGTGCTGAAAATAATGAGGCGCCCCATCTTTGTCAGGCATGGCGGGATGGGTAGTGGAATGGTCCAAAGAGGGAGATGTCTTGACTTCATCCCGCTACGATGCGGACCTATGAATGATAGTAAATGGAATGGAAAATGATAGTAACCGAAAATCTCAGTCTCAATAAAAATTTAAATCTAGTAAAGTTTACCTATCTTAAATATCTGCCACTCACGAAAACGTCAGTAAATTCATGGTTAGAGGATAAGACGCAATTCTCTCATTTTCTGTCATAAGTAAAGATATTATTCTAGAAAAAGTAATAAAATACTGTAATCCAAAGGCCAAAGTTGGTAATTTATATCTACTTTTTCCATTAAACATAAATTTGAGGGATAGATTTTACGCTGTTAGCGTTCTCCGCCGCACCACGCTCGGGCTATAAGGGTTTACGATCCCGCACGTCAATTTTGTTTAGAGATACGGCGAAATCTGCCCTTAAATTTTACTCTCGTTGCAAAAAACACGCACACACTCTGTTTATTATTCGCGCCAACAGTGTAATGTGTACAAAAAGCTATCGTTTCGTAAATAAACCGTAGAAATTATTCAAACGTGGACGTTTAGTGGGCCATGTGTCGAAAATAACTATTTTAAAATGTGTTTTCTTTTCAGGTGGCAGTAAGAATCTAAAATGGCGTCACCGGTTTGCAAATAGTGCGTAGGGGCCCGTGGCGATGGGCCGGGCGCGGTGGTAGCCGGCGCGGCGCATCGGCATGGAGGAAGACGAGCGGCGGCTGTCGTTCCCGCCGCCGGCGCCGCTCAACTCACCCGGCGAAGAGATCGACGGCTCGCGGCTGCTCGGGGAAATCGTGCGCACTCTCGAGGCGACTAACCCAGAGGCGGCGGCACCTCTGGTCGCGTCGCAGTCGCGAGATGCGCTGGATGTGGAGTGCGAGAAGCCGAGAAGGGAGGAGTTGCGGATTCCGCTTGATGGCGTCAAGTTCTCGAGCGAGACGCGCGAGCCGGGGGGCGGGGGGCGGGAAGAGCCGCGCGCCGCTGTCACGCCGTTCACGCGTGAGTCGGCGCGGCGAGCGGGTTCGCGCGGCGCCCAGTTGGTGCGCGAGTTCGGCTTCATGCCGCGCCGCCGGCTTAGCGTCGAGGACGGTGCGCGGCTGCCGAGGAAGTTTGAGCCCTTCCCACCCAAACTGTACGGACGCCCGCTCGAGGAGATCGACAACTTCATATACGATGAGGTAAGTTCTTTTATGCAAGTTTCTTTTCACAACAATGTCTAGGAGGCTTCAAAAAGGATTATTTGCAGAAATCAACTTTGAAACCTTTGACATTTTGTATTCAAAAGAACTAGGTATCCTATAGAAGATGAAAAAGAGTTTGCTTCTCATAGGAGCCCGAACCAGTTAATCGGTCAATTTGTGTTGGAGACCAAAATCTTGTTCAATATTTCGATAAGTAGGTACTCTCATAGGTATATTTATTGGGAAAGATTGTTCAAGTTTGATACTAATGATTGAAACTATTTTATTAAGACCAGATTCAGTGACCATTGTTTACTATTCAGCTGATACATGTTGTCATATAAATCAGACCAATGAGACTTTAGTTTGTTTTGTAGGCGTGTTACATCGAGTATTTCAATATCTAGGGTTGGATAGCCATATATCACGACACAGCTATTTTCTGATGACATTTCTACATTCGTGTAGCGATTGTTTTTCTGATAGGTATAATGTATTGGTATTCCAAATGCAGTCAAAGAAATATGAGTGAGGGTTAAATTAGGTTTAGTTATATTCTTTATAGTGACAGTTGATATTCTGTTTATATGTTTTTTTTTTACAAAAATCTCTTAGGTAGTCATCTGTAAGAGCGTTTAGATTTTATTTTTAAGAACGAGTGTCCGTTTCTGCTTCGGAAAAAATATCTTTCATGTGTCCGAATATGAGTTTTCTGATCGTTCTCGCCTACAGGTCACATTCTCAATCGATTCTCGGGAAATTTTGTCAGCAGAATGGCAGAAAGGGGGGGGGGGGGGGTTAAAAACGTAAAAATTATCATCATCATCATCCGAGCGTATTCCCGGTTGCATCGTCAGCGGTTACGCTTCAGAGTCCGGGGTCCGCTACCTAACCTACGTGATTTGTCGAGGTTACTGGTTTTTACACAGAGCAACTGCCGTGTGACCTCCGCAACCCAAAGGGTAGACCAGAACCAATCCTAGGATAGGTACAAACGCTAGATGGCGTTCGGGACCAAAAGATTTACGTGCCTTCCGAAGCACGGAATCATCTTTCTTTTCGGATAATCAGGTGATTCAAGCCTGCAATATCCTAACCAGACTGGAAACAACTTTTCACAAAGTATGCTTCCCAGTGGGTTTTGAACCCACGACCTCCAGATCACAAGGCAGACGCTTTGACCACTGGACCACGAAGGCAGCCAAAAAAACTTAAAAATTATCATGTTGTAGCTATTTCGATGAATCTACGAGATCTAAGACATTGGTCTTATGACTTTTTGTAACCCTTTCTTATAAGACGAAATTTATTTGTCTGAACGACTTTTTCATCCGTCAAACTTCAAGGAGTCTAGGCACAGAGTCTAGGCTTAACTAGGACTGGATGGGCTATGCAAACTCAAGACTCGCTAGTTCTACCTACAGCTTACAGAGCTACTTGTTTGTATTACTCTCACCTAAGCCACATCCTAAGCACATAAATAAATAATCATCACAATCGTTAATTTTTTTAATAATTAAATTTTTAACAAAATCAAACGACTTCATTTTTTTTTAGGAGTTTCTTCCATATCTCCAAAGTTCTTCATCATATCTTCACCAAATTAAAATGGGCCAACTTGGTAGGTAGTAAGCTTTCAAATAAAAAAAGAATTATCAAGATATCGCGTAACAAACATACATAAAAAAAATCATACAGTCGAATTGATAACCTCCTCCTTTTTTGAGTCGGTTAAAAATAACGTAAATTTATAGGGAGGGGCTTATAGTGGAAAACTCAATTTTTCGCCGCCTATATCGAAGGTACTGTCTTGTAATAACAATTTTCTCAAAGCTTTCGCCCCCATTTCAGTTACTCCAAATGACGCTGCCAAACAATTTTAATTTCTTTAACAGACACAAGATAACCTCAAAACGAGCCTGCAATTTGCCATAAAGGGGGAACTACAAAGAGTTTTATGATCAGAGCGCGTCAAGTTTTTGAGTTATTGCGTCGCGGCCGGATTGACAGCATAATGGAGCGGCGAGATTATACTTTTATTACTTTCCGGTGCTCCGGGATTGAAATGTAGTGCCACTTGTACGAGTAGTTGGGAATGTTCAGTGAATAAGACATGTTAGGAAAACTTTCATAGTAGACAAGTTACATGGATAGATTTATTTGTTGCTAACAAAACAATTACAAAAAATAAAATTATACACACATTTACACTTAAACATACTTTAAATAGTAGTTAGTAGTACTAGTTGGTGTTTTTTGCTCGTTTAAAAGACTGAATAAGTGCCTTCCTGTAGATACCAAAATTATGCTTGCAAATTCCCTCCTACTTCCTATCCTTGACTACGCCGATACCTGTTACCTTAATCTTACTGTAAAGCAACTTACCAAGCTTGAGCGCCTCCAAAATCTTTGTATTCAGTTTATTTTCGGTCTCCGGAAATACGATCATGTCTCCCATTTTCACTCCCAGCTCAAGTGGCTATCTATCAAACATCACCGGGAATGGCATATTCTTTTACTCCTGTTTTCCATATTATTCAATCCTGCATCCCCTAGGTACTTAAGGAAACGTTTCGTTTTTTACAGTGAAATTGCAACTTGTAAATTACGCAACTCCGAAAATTTGCGACTAATCATTCCTGATCATTCCACCCGGTTTTATTCTCAGTCCTTCACTGTAGAAGCTGTTCGGCTTTGGAACGCACTGTTACTGTCCATCCGACAGGCTCGAACGCTAGCCAGCTTTAAATCACATGTCAAATCACACTTCCTTTCTTCTTTGTAAGTCACTCTTTTCCTTTCGCATCTTGTTTAGGTTCTTACTTTCTTTCGTGTACACTACCTTATTTATATTATATATATATATATATATATATGTAAATATTTTTTATATAAGTTATATTATATGTATCTATTATATTTTATTTGTATATCTCCTTTGAAATATTGCACCTCACCTGTAACATATCTAAATTTCTTTTATATCCATACTACCCTAAGGTTGCCTGGAAGAGATTGCTGTGCGATAAGGCCGCCTTTTGTATGCTAAAATGTATCTCTATTATTTGTGTCTAATTTGTTAAGTTGTGTGCAATAAAGAGTAAAATAAATAAATAAAGACAGCAATAATTAGTTGTATTTGTGTGCTACAGCAAGACAAATAGGTCAAATCTCAGTGGTGATATTGTCTCAAAAGCAATTATTAATATATTATCATTGGCAATACGCTGGTTTTCAGCAATGACCATAATGGGGTAGAACGTGTGCGAATCAAAATAGAAAATAGTAAATGTATAAAAAGATTGTTAAAGAAAAATATTGATAATTATACGAACATAAACTATATAAACATATTATATAAGTACAGAGAAGATACAGTAAAGCTGAAGTCATAATCTCGAGGATTTTTTTTTCAAAATTCATCATTTCTTTATCATGACGTTGATATTTATGCGGATGACATGACTGTTATTAAAGTTGAATCTTCTATTGACCACACAGTGAGCGGACCAGGCCACCGTCAGACAATGCTGCTTGCTCGGCCCCACCGCAGTAGGGAATCAGGCGAATATTGCATATACCTACTAATCATCTAATATAATAATTCTTCCATGCTAGTCTGGGAGAAAAGAAAAAACTTCTGGCTGCTTCTCTTTCCGTGTAGATCGTAAAAGCTGATCGAAGGACTGGGCGAAACTACGAATCGTGTTATTTTGCGATACGGCTAGCAAGTTGCTAGCAACCAATTACTATTTTGATTCCTTTGTCCACCTTCTCGCCGGCTATTACGCTAAAAGTGGCCTTTGAGTCTTGCAGCCTTGTGCTCTGTCTGTCCCATTAGGGAAAGACGTGATAGTATGTATGTATGTACTAATCATGTGATATCCAACGCCTATTTAAAATTACCTATATTTAACATAAAATATAATTAAAAAGGATTTTCCAGTATTAAACTTCCATTTAACACTAATGTAACACGCCACCGGCCAGAATACCATAGGATGACCATAAACGAGCACCGTAAGACCACTTTATCTTGTAGTAGACCCATTTTTGAAAGAAATCAGGGACAGGGAAGGTCTGATTAAGCTGGTGGACTGACCGTTTGATAGCTAGTAACAAGTGATACGTGACACCGTAAATGCTCATGCAGGAATGGATCACAACGAGGTTAAAAAATTAACTAATGAGGTACTATGAGGTAGTATTGATGGTTTCGGAAGATGACACTCATAAGTTCAGATAATAAGCTTTATTGGAGTTTTGTGTTTTAAGGTTCTATTTGACATCGTTGAAATGAATTTTGATGAAACTGTTGATAGTATTATGAGATGGTATTAAGAGTTGTTAATCTCAGAGGTGGCCTGATCTTTAAAAACCCAATTGAAACAGCGAAAATCTTAAATAGCATACTTAAATTGGTATATAAATAAATCAAACCATATCGCAGTGGAGGAGTGGAATTGAATATCTGGTCGATTTTTTTTTGTACTATATCGACTGAAACCAAGAAATGATGACTTGACGTCATCAAGGATGATATTCTTGCCAATGGCCTTACAAACAAGGATGCTCTAGACCGTGCAAAGTGGAAAAAAGAAAGGCGGAAAGCGGACCCACACCACAGAACGGAGGAGAGGTGCGGGGACGGGGAACGAGGACGCATATTGCGCATACCTTAGGAGATTCTGTTCTGTTTACTCTTACTGTATTCTGTGCCCAGGCTTCACAGCACACCTGAGGATGCAACTGGTAATACAATGAAATGAGAGAGAGAGAGACAAAAAGAGAGAAATTACGTGTCTAGTGAACACAAGCTCCATTCCTAAACATGGTAAAAGATATAAAATTCAAATGTCTACGCCGGCGTGTAAATGGGTAAACTCGGAAAACTGTGCCCCGTAACTCCATTGAAGCCATTTCAACAATTTATGGCGGGGCTTTACTGGGTCAGTGTTATGCTATTTACGGCTATGTTTTGACTTTTTAAATTAAAACCGTTACTTGTTTTCGCAGTTAATTAAATTTTGAGAAAAGATTTGTATTTAGATAGTAATATTAATTAATTTTATAATAAAAGTTACTTGATAATGTTTTTTGTATCCACTTTGACTAAAAAGTATCTATCGATTTATTTGGCCTAGTAAGAGCAGAATGGATGATAGTGACAGCATCATTAATTATTCAAATCATTTTATTTCAGGCTATAAATGTGTACATAAAATAAACATCTAGAGGGCCATATCAATATATTATTATATGTACCTTAACCTAAAATACATAATATATATTATAATTAGCTTTTTCCCGCGGCTTCGCTCGCGTATCCCACGGGAACATTACTTTTTTCCGGGATGAAAGGTACCCTATGTCCTTCTCAGAACTCCTAACTATGTGTATGCGAATTTCAAGAAGATTGGTTCAGTAGATAAAGCGTGAAGAGGTAACAAACAAACAAACAAACAAATATACAAACTCACTTTCGCATTTATAATATTAGTCGGTTGACATTATTATTACTGTTCATTATTATTGTTCACATTTATTGTTGGGGAAATAGGCTGTGAGTTTGTAGTCTTTTCCTAACTTGTTTGTAAGCAAAGAGCTAATTAATGTAAAACTATAGGAGACACCACATATTACTGTTTTCTCTCGTGCAATTGTAGTCGCTTGCTAGCTCTTTGCAGCTACATTAGAAAGATCTTTTCTTATTGTGAATAAGTTTAAAAAAGAAAATGCTTTTTATTGTGAGGCCTTATCAAGACAAATAAACCCAAACTCGATCGACCCAAAATTTTAGGCTCTGTAGTTTCGGACATCAGGGGGGATGGTGGATGGAGATCCTCAAAACGAGCCCTTTCATTTGATATAAGATACAGTAAAGTTTGCAAAACTTTTTTTAATTTCCTAATTTGTCCCACAAAAATGACCCTTATTTAAAAACAATATTTATTTACTTTGCACATATGTGTTAAGGTCATAGGATTACACCATCCTACCAAATTTCACCTGATTCGGTCCAGTAGATTCGGAGCAAATTGGCTGTGACAGACGGACGGACAGACAGACGCACGAGTGATCCTATGAGTGTTCCGATTTTTCATTTTTTGTACGGAAACCTAAAAACTATAATAAAAAAAGAAACAAAATACAGTGCCCTAATACTTTAGGGCACTGTATTTTGTTTCTTTTTTGTACCTAATATAATAAGAAACCGACGACGTGAGATATATTGTGATAATTTGTGTCTACATTCATCCAAAACTGCTTTATTGCATGACATTGTAGTATGTATGGCACCGAAGATATACAGGTAAATTTGTATCCACCGGCAAAATTTTTGGAGCAAATTCAGTCCATGATACTAAACTACTTTCTATAAAAAAAGTATTTAAAATCAATAAAAATTTTTCGTCCTCCCATACAAATCAGCGCTCAGCCAAACGGATTTTGTATAGGAGGACAATTTTTTAATCGATTTTTAATAACTTTTTTATAGAAAGTAGTTCAGTATCATAGACTGAACTTGCTCCAAAAACTTTGCCGGTGGATAAAAAGTCAGCCCTAAGAGCTATAATGTACCTTATGTACGTAGTCAGCCTGTATAATAAAATAACAAAAGAATAGAAAGAATTAAATTTAACTTTGTGAAAAAATTAAGCTATCTTTGTCAGATAAGTGTTATAATATAATAGTAGCTATTAAGGATTTTTTCTATCTGATTAATTGCAAAAATGACTTTGTCTTATTCTATGTACGAGTATTATTAGTAGATTACGAGTATTTAGTATATTTTTATAGTTATATAATAGATGAGATAGCCTTTCTGTCTAAATTTGCACACCGGTGATGGTAAATCTGTATCATTATTTGCCTACTACATTTTTAATCAATAGCTCCTAATGAGTATTGGTTTTGAAGCTTCAACGCTCAGACAAACATTTGCAAATCTCTCATTTGGCGCCGGTCTGGCTGACCTTTCAGTGGATTCAGAATTAGATTCTTTGTGCAAACACACCACACCAGGCAATTTATGTTTAGACGCCATGTTGGAAACTCATATAGTACAGTCGAAGAGGAGATTCATGAGCTTATGAGTGACAATGGGCACCGTAATCTCTCTCTCTTCTCTTATTGAGTGTGTTAGATAATATCTAACATTGTTGTCAGACTTTTAGAGCTGCCTAAAGGCATCTGATGTATTTCAATGACTGTCATTTAGTGGCAACAGTCATTACTACACACGTACTATGTCATTATTAATATGTGAAGAACGGGTCACTCGCGTAAAAGGTCAGCTACTGGCCGACATGTTTCGATCTCATCCGGAGGCCTTCCTCAGGGCGAATGTGACTCGCGACGCGTACACGAAAATGTCACAAGCCGCACCGCAGTGCGGCCGATGATCTGGGAATAGCCCATATTGTTTTTGGTTACCATCGCAAGCCAGTTGGTTACCACCGCTACAACAGCAATACAATGTATGACTATCCCCACGATAGCTGTAGTGAAGGTCACATAAATAAACTTTCACATTTATAATATCAGTTTGGACTACCGTCACATTGTCCTAAATGTTCATTATTTGTTTTTCGTATGTATACTCGTTAGTGGGCAACACTGGAATCTCATTTTTAAGTTGAAGGTATAGGCAAATGGCCTTGAAGTGGCGCCCTCATTTGAAATAAATTGTTAACTCGTAGATAAATATGGAGATAATTTCCATATTGCTCATATATATCTATATCACCATATTTACGAGTTAACAATTTATTTCACACTTCAAGGCCATTATATCAGACTAGCTGTGCCCGCGACTTCGTTCGCCTGGTTGTCGGAACGTAATGTTATATAGCCTAAAGCCTTCCTCTATAAATGGACTACCCAACAAAAAAAGAATTTTTCAAATCGGACCATTAGTTCCTGAGATTAGCGCGTTTAAACAAACAAACAAACAAACAAACTCTTCCGCTTTATAATATTAGTATAGATATAGGCAATATCTTCACCATCTGACATGGCGTGAGAACTGCATAAAATGTTGACAGCCGAGTCCAACAGCTTAACGTACCTTCCGAAGCTCGGATGAACTAGATATTTTTATGCTTTTTAAACGTGGACCATGCCCAAGGTTGCTTAATCTGCGAAAGCGCTAGTAATGTCTAATCCCACCAGGCCACCGAATTTCTCTAGAAACAAGTTGCGAGTATATGGATATATCAATCTGAATTTTTAGTTTTTTATTTTATTTTATTTTTAGTATTTTTTGTTATTGTGGTCAAAATAAATACATAATTGGTGAACATTTCAAGTATCTAGTTAATGCCATTATAGGGATCAAGTTAAAAACGCTGAAAAACACACGTTTTTTGTATGACGACCCCCTTTAATTATGAACTATTTTTTATTTTTAGTATTTGTTGTTATAGCGGCCGCAGTTATACATAATCTGAGAAAATTTCAAGTGACTAGCTATTACGGTTCAAGTGATAGAGCCCTGTGACAGACGGACAGACGAACAGACAGACGGACAGACAGACGGACAGAAAGACGGACATACAGACGGACAGACAGACGGACAGACAGACGGACAGACAGCGGAGTCTCAGTAATAGGGTCCCGTTTGCACCCTTTGGGTACGGAACCCTAAAAAGTAAGGTCTGAAATCTTAAATCATGGTAAAACGAATCTAGGTGATGAATGTGTGCGTCCCGGATACGAGCCAATTATCTTGGTGTTGTAAACAAATCTGAAGATATAACATTTACTACATAAAAGCATGTAACGAGACTAAATGACAAACGAATAAACAAAATCTCCATTATACTCGCAGTACTATAAATATTTTTTCTTGGAATCATTCTAAGAATAGTTCGACTTTTCAAGAAAAGAAAAGACAGAGTAGACGTGTAGAACCACTTCAAGTCTTCCCATGGATGCCGTAGAAGCCGACTTATGAAATACAAGCTAAACTAAGCTTACAAAAATCAATGAGATCTCTTCAACCCGTCTGTCCACTGTGGAGAGTGTAGGCCAATCCTCTGGCTGCTCTAACCAAGTATGGCTCTGGTTGTACAGAGAGGGTCGTGCTCTTGCAGGAGACTAATAGGGACCTGCTGATGATGATGATGATGATTAGATACTATTTATCTTTTTCGTCTAAGCGCGTTCCCGGTTGCATCCTCAGATGTGCTGCTTCGGAGCCCAGGGTGCACTTTTGCGCATTTTCTTCTCCAAATGTGACATGCATGTCAATGGTCACCCAAGGATGCCAAAGACCTTGCAAAATAGAGTCGAAATAGCCGGAACAGTTTAAATTTGGCTATAGTTTAACGACCGGCCGCCTGCCTGATGTCAACCCTCTTTGGGAATGTATTTGTGCGAAAAGTTTTACAACCGGCCGCCGCCTGATGTTAACCCTCCTTGGGAATGCAATTTTAGCACAGAGATGTTTGTGCTTTGCCCTTTGATTAGATACTATTTTTATAATATAATAACAAGCAGCACGTTCCGGCTTTGCACGAGTAAGGATGTATTTTATAGACTTTACCTGTTCAAACACAGCTACAGGTGAGCACAAACTGTCGACAGCTTTAAGGCTTTATCTATACTTGTTGCGCACGATGGCGGCACAGATAACCGATAATACTTACCTGCTAAGTGTAATCTAGGATCTACGGCCTTGTCCGTCTTTGAAGTGAAAAGGGCGGGAAAGGGTAGCTCGTTTTTCAAGCTGCGACAAAAAGGAGTTTTGCTGTCGAATAATGGTTACTCGATTTGTCAGTCATATTCTTAATATAAACATAACTTCCTACTAATATCGTAATATAAATGAGGAAGTTTGGATATTTGCTACTCATTTAAACAGAAACAGCTGAAGGAATTGGAATGAAGATATTAGCACCTCTATACTATTGGTACTACTAAAGCCCATATACACTCATCAAGTTTCTTGCATGTTGTATACAACAGGGATGTTGCGAATAGTCGCATCCGCATCCGCAAATGCGGAGCTTCCGCAAAGATTTGGACATCTGCATCTGCATTCGCATCCGCAATAAATCAATGCAGATTTTCATGCGGATGCGAATGTCATACGAGTTGCGACAAGAAAGAAAAGGTGCGGGCCTGTGAATGGCGCGTGCCGTTCGCGCGTGACAATGACCAATGGGAGCGAAAAAAACGGTGACAAGATCCGACGCGTTTGTTGTGGTGCATCAATTGTTTCTTGTAAATAAATCATTACGTGTTTGTTTGTGCTGTGGATTACTCATCGTAGTACGATGATCGTATACACAGATATTTTGAGTGCATATATAGTGTGATACAGTGACACTGTAATTGTTTATTGAAAAATCTTTTTAATAAGCTCAGCTTATTAAATTAAAATCACCAGGTAAGTGCAATTATGTTACACCTGTAAAATGTTTTGTTGCAGGCAAAGGTTATCGTTTTATAACAATATTCGTTTTTTTTTCCAGCGAGGTTCCCGTTATTGATAGTTTGAGGACAATGGACACTTAAAAAAAATGAGTGAAGTTAGAAATAGGGGCATTAATATGATTTAAAAATTATTTCATTCACAAATTAATATTTCTGTAATACAAAAGTATTATAATACAAATTTGTAATACATCAATAAAAATGATTATAATACTTTTTCATTGTTTTAATTCTGCATTTATATACTATATTTATATAGGATCCGAAACATCCGCATCCGCATCTGCATCCGCGGATGTGAGCCTCTTAAAATCCGCATCCGCATTCGCATCCGCGGATGTGAAAAAATCGGGATCCGCAACATCCCTGGTATACAATACAATTAAAGGAATATATGACTTCCATGGTCAAAAACAAAACGTTAACCATACAATCATTTATTACTTCAATTAATTTGTATTCAACAGGCAAAAAACTTGATGCGTGTATATGGGCTTTAATAGTACTGGCTGTAGGTATATGGGCACAAAACTCAGGGTAACTGCCACTTTGACCACGCAGGTAGTTAAGTAGGTAGTGGCGGAAAAATTCATCATCATTGTCCGAGCCTTAGAGCCTGGGGTCCACTACCTAACCTAGCTGATTTGACGAGGTTATAGGTGTAATGCAATAAAGCCCATTAGGCTAGGTAGGGACCTATACTGAACTGGGTTTCTTTCGGCGTAATCTTCCCAGCAGTGGTCGTGCCGAAACGCTAGTAGTTTGTAGCTTTTGCACTAAACATAATTTAAAAATAATGACCTTAAAAGTAATATATATATCCTACATTAATAAAAAAAATGGAAAAATTCATCATAAAGATTTTATATTTCCACCTTTTACATGGTCTCGAGTTCTTTTATCATAATATTACGGAAAGTGTCGCAGTTAACAAGTCTTCTTATTACCATAACGGTGTTCTCCAAAAAGTTACAATTTCACGTAAGTAACATCCATCAGAGTAACAGAAAATGTTCTCATCTATATGTACATATATATATATATATATATATATATATATATATTATTAGAAAAGCGGCGAGACAAGGTGTAAAACTTTTCGACCGAATTTAAAAAAAAAGTTTTTTTTTTTTTAATTTTTCTTATTTCAGAACCCCGTCGTTTATTTACCGATTTGGAAAATTCTTGTTTTGTTTACAAGGATAGGTATCTATACTTTTTGATCTAAGTATCTTTTTTATCAAAATCGTTTCAGAAGTTAGGTTTTTAAACCAATATTACTGGAAACAAAACGTCATTTAAGTTGAAGAGTTGTTTTAATTTTACTCAGTTTTGAAAAATGATTAGAAAACGTTTGTTTATATTCGAGATAATTGTTAAGCATAGGTTCTCGTAGGTTCAAAGGTCGTTATCTATCTATCTATATTTATCTATAAGCCAAATTCTTGTTGATGTCATTATATGGAAAGAGTACAATGACGATTTTCGGTAAAGATAATGAGAGTGGTTTGCCATTGCCTTCTTCATTTCACACACTAAAGTTTCTAACTTTAACAGTTAGTGTGCATGTACAGTTTTCCTCTCGATGTTTTTCTTCACTGGAAGCAGGTTTTTGTGTTTCTTTATTTTTTTTTTCAATACTTTTTTTATTTTTTTTATTTAAATTTTTTAAGGCTTTTGTTTTAATAAACTTATCAGTCTTATCGTAAACCTTATTTCCACATGTCTTTATTAAAGAGAGTCACTGTTGCGCAGCCGCTGTTAGTCTATATACCGCAATTTCAATAATTCCCATCAAATCTTCCCAATGCAATGTCTACTAGACTTGAAATTTCTAATTACATTCCACGCTGAATCACGGCAGACGAAAAAGTTACATGTGTTTATCTAAATATATTTCAAGCGCACGTTCTTGATTTATGTTTATACTGTATCATGCTCGTATATAAACTATATATTGATAGAAATTATGACAGTTTTATGTAGTTCATATATAAAACTGCGTTACGTCATAGATTTATTGAGTGAAGATAATTAATTTCGATAGAAGCACATACAGTAAGATATTACATATCATCATCATATTTCTCGCTTTCTCCCTATTTGGGGTCGGCTCTGAATGTCAACTCCCTCTATCGTTTTCTATCATTTATTATATCTGTACTAACCCTTTAGTAAAGTAATACCTACAAGAAATAATTATGTTGTGTTTATATTTTACATTTTTAATTTGACCTAAGAGGAGGTTCATATATTATGTTACTGCATGTAAAACATATAGGTACCTAGTTTACAATGCTTTGTATTTGTATGTGATATACAAGTTAGTGTATTGATCAACACAATTACTGCGTTTATTGTATGACAACCCCCTTTAATTTTTAACTTTTTCTTATTTTTAGTATTTGTTGTTATAGCGACCATAGTAATATATAATCTGTGAAAATTCCAAGTATATAGTTAGTGCCATTATACAAATCTAGTTAAAAACACTGAAAAAACACGATTTTTGTATGACGACTCCCTTTAATTTTTAACTTTTTATTATTTTTAATATTTGTTGTTATAGCGGCCACAGTAATACATAATTAGTGAATCAAGTATCTAGCCTATTACGGTTCAAGAGATAGAGCCCTCTGACAGACGAACAGACAGACGGACGGACAGACAGCGAAGACTCAGTAATAGGGTCCCGTTTGCACCCTAAAAATGACATAAAATAAAATCTGACGGCGGCCACTAGACAGGTATCAGTTTCTAGACTTGATGGAAAAAATCTAATTCTTGAAATAAACATAATCCACAAGTAGTACAGAAATATGATATGATTATAATAATTGCTTTTATAATAAAAAGTCGACAAAGCACTAAGCAAGTGGAAGAGAGCTGAATTGAAGAATTTGATATGCGTGAAAAGTCTGCGGTGTACGAGCTTTACTTATGTCGGAAAATACGAGCATGCTTAGCAACGAAATCGTGGAAAATTCCTTTTGACATCTGTTTTATGTTTTATATTGTTCTGTTTCATAATGATTTGGTGCAATAAAGATTTTAACTTACTAAAATTCCTACAGTGTATTGGGGCTTTACACAGCTTGATTTTAGATACATTTTTGTCCTTCAACATTTATTAAATTGAAAATACAAGATAAAATAATTTAGATATTTAAAAATAAAAACTTACATACCTACCTTACATACTAATGCTGGCCGCATTTCTGCGTTGGATCGTTATACTGATACGTTGTACGAAAAAGCAGCTAGCCCTCTTGCCACCGGCGGCGACAATCAGCCTTGGAGAGCCTCTCGCACCGAAGCTCCAAGACCGGAAAGTCTCCACGCCAAATAGCACAATAATAAAATTATGATGTTAACATATTTTCTTATCGGACAAGAATAGTTTGAAAAACGGAAAAGAGCTCGTTTTTGATAAACATTATGCTTCTGTAACCATAAGAAAAAACTAAAACAGTAAGTAAGGTATTAAATTATTCATAAATAACCGAATAAATCTTATAACACAAATACAAAGTCGCTTTTTACTTCTGCGATCTATTCCTGGAATCAGTGATGAACTGAACTAGACATGCTACAAAAATTACCTATTGGAAACAATACTTACCCTGATTGGATAATCCGCAGATCTATTAGCTAGTACAAATTGGCACATTACAGAACAATAGAGCGAACCAAACAACCCTACAAAACAATACCTACTCACGAAATATTACACTATCAGCCGAAATAAATCACCCAGCGAAATTTAGCGTTTCTTTTTGGAAGGGTTCTAATGCTGGCTACCGGATACGTGTAAAGCCATTCAGCCACATATGGTAGTTAAGCGTACTTTAAAATTCAACAGCCTAGTTTCGGTGGCAATTTCATATTACTGTCAAGTTGATTGTTTATAACGGTACAGTTTGGCTAAAATATGTTTACCATTGATATGCAGCGTTTCTTCGGATAGATTCCAAGGCTCGCTCTATGTAACTAAGTTTTATATTCAGGTGCTAATTAGTAGTTGAATGTACTAAAGTATAAATTATTGGTATTGGGTGAGATAAGGTGGTAAAAGTTTTGACTATGTTTCTTGTCATTTCATCGGATATTTTTTATTGTGCGAAAAATATATGAAAATGAGCAAAAAATGGACGCCAAACTTGTTTTTTTTTTATATATTCGGACAAATCACACAGATTGTGCTAGCCCCAAAGTAAGATTGAGACTTGTGTTATGGGATACTAACTCTACGATACTTATACCTAGTATCGTATATCGTTTAACAAATGCTTATATAGATAAACATCCAAGACTCAGGTCAATCTGAAAAAAAAAACATTTTCCATCTTGACCTGACCGGATTGAACCCGGGACCTCCGGTGTGGCATGATGACCACTAGGCCACAGAGGTCGTCAAATGTTTTCAGATTTAGTTAGTATATACATATGAGTACAATTATAGTTCACATTCAGTATCACTTATAACGAATACAGTGGTTAAAGTAGAGATGGGTTGGACACATGAGCAGAAGAGAGGATGGTTGATGGGCGCAAATAATTGTAGAATGGAAATATCGGCCTGGCCGGTGAAAAGTTGTAAAACCACCAATGTACTGGGCTGGATGACATATATTGGGCAAGTCCTGGATGCGGTATGTAGAAGACTGGGTCAAATAGAAACACTATAAAGCTATACCTGACAAAGCGTGAATTAAAACTGAAGCAAGAAATGTGAAGTACTGTGTACGTAATATAAATTTATTTTTTTATTTCTTATTATTATTTTTTGTAAATTAGTCAAGCATGTATTTTTTTTTGTTTCTATAATAATTTAACTACATGAAAACTCAACCGAATGTGTAATGCTACTGTTAACGGTGCTCTTGGTTCCCAAGATACAGGGTCTCCCTAGTTTGGGAATCATAGCAAAGTCTTATTTTCCCAAAATTTGGTAATAAATGCATTTTTATTTTTATTTAATTTTTTTTTATTTATTTTAAGAAAAAAAATAACTGCATAGGCAATACGTAAGGAACGCTTAATTTTAGTGGATTTGTTACAGAACAAATCCACTAAAATGAAACGTTCTTTTAGAATGTGCTCCAAAGTGGGTCACCGGACTACGTTCAATAATTCACTATTCATCGCAGTTAAAACGCACTTTGCAATTTAACAGCCCATAAATACTCAATATTGATAGTTTTCAACCATTTCATCTTACTTTATTTTCTGAGTGGGTGCTTATAGGCGGACTGGTGAGTTATTGACGTTTATTTTCATTTTAGCACGAAAGCAAAGAAGCAAAAGAAGAAGTATGTTCGACACTTATGGCTGTAGAAGAAAAGTATAAATTAAATAAGATGAAATGGTTGAAAACTGTCAATATTGAGTATTTATTTCAACAACTCTTAACCTGTCGATAAATTAAAAGCAATAGTTAAACAATTGACTTGGGTTTAATTCTCCCATTAAAAGGCGAAGGGTGAATTTAAAAAAATCTGGCAATTTGTCCGTGAATTTTCCGGGGTCCAGTGCTGCCCCCATCATCATCAACAGCCTTCAAGTACCCACTGCTGGGCATAAGCCTCCTTTTGTCTGCGCCACCCTGCCAAAAGTGGCCGTTTTTCGCAAATGTGCGTAGTAAAGCTTAACGTTCTCACTTTAAACTGTAAACAGTAGTTCATTAAATACTTTGAAAGGTTATCTAGGGCTTGGTTATAACAAAATTTTAAATGATGTCTCCGTTTTCTTTGAAATGATTTTTTTTAAATGGGGGCAGCACTGGATCCCGGAAAATTCAGGTACGGCCTTAAGTGACAGTTTGGCTAAAATAAATCTGCTACTGAAATGTAGCGTTCCCTTTTGGATAGGTTCCAAGAGTCGGCTACTACGAGAGATCCATAATACAAACCCTTTCACTATTCAGCCACTAGTTGCTAGTTAAAGCGCACTTTAAAATTTAACAGCCCATACAGTTAGATGGCTATTTTATTGTATGGTTTATGTTAAAGTTACTTACCATTTTTTCATCAGCATATTCAATAAGTATAATACAACGTGGAAGGGACATACCCGTAATAAATCGAACCGCGGTCTATAGTAGACCATTATAGTATAATGAAATTAAAATAACAGCCAAATAACAAAAAAAAATTTGGCCTTTCCTTACAAAAGTGTGTAGCCGCTCGGGTGATTTGTATAGGGATGTCGAATTTTTTTTACTAAATTCTAAACAGAAAGTCATCCTATCCAATTTTTAAAATAAGTTGTATGCTGTATGTACATAGGCATAACTAAAAATTTATGGCTAAAAACCAAAAAAAGAAAATACTAAGTATATGTAAGAAGCCGCATATACTTCAATCACATAAAAAAACCGTGCCATGTGGTTTCCGGCTTAGTAGAATAGAATATACAGAGCTGGGTGGTGCTCCTGCAGTGGAGACTAGAAAGACCTAATTATGATGATGACATAAAAAAATTTCGCTTATGAATTTTCTATTTGAATTTTATTCGATGTAGTCTTAGTTGGTAGATACTTACATCTTTTTTAATAACTTCCATTAGAATCAAACCCAAAAATACATAACCTGTTAATTTTATAGGGTTGTTTAGGCATTCAAGATGCAAGTACTCAAATTAAATAATGAAATGCGTGTAGGTATAATATCAAATGGTGGCGAAATTCGGCGTGCGGAGTTGAGCACGTGAATTCTCAGATGGTAAGAGCTTAGTCGTATTGAGAATAAGGTCGCGGGTTCAAGTCCTGCTCACGTAGTATTTTTTCACCATTTCTTATTTCATTATTTAATCTGTTAATTTTACTTAAAAAGGAGTCTTTCATATATAAAAGATGTCCCGAAAACATTTTCACCGTAATTGACCTCATTCTACTCACCACCACGCCCACTTACCCGCAAGGAATTCATGTGTCTACACATTCCACATAAAAGGGACAATTTTCCGGCAAACGTTCCCCACAAACAACGTAATGGGCAAATCGTACTCACGTATGACTGTAAAAACACATTTTTATACAGGAAAATATCTTATCGAGTGTGCAATTTAGGAGCAAATTCAGTCTCAAATTCGCCTGTATTTACTTGAAATATAAATAAATAAGAAAAAGCGGCCAAGTGCGAGTCGGACTCGCCCATGAAGGGTTCCGTAGCAGCAAGTAACATAAAGAAAACTCACATGCTGTCCCGACCCCACGTAAAGTGGGATAAGGTGAGGAAGAAGAAGAAGTAACATAATATACAGGTTGACAGGGAGAGAATGCTTTAGCATTAAGTCTGCCTATTGTAGCTTTTGGCTCAATAAAGTTTTAATAAATAAAAAAATATATATATAAACGTTCTAAAGGTAAATTGCGGTTTACGATTTATGACGTATTAAACAAAAACTAGATCTCGTTCAAACCATTTTTCGGTGGAAGTTTGCATGGTAATGTACATCATATATAATTTTTAGTTTTATCATTCTCTTTTTTTAGAAGTTATAGTGGGGGGGGGGGGGACATTTTACCACTTCGGAAGTGTCTTTCGCGCAAACTTTTCAGTTTAGAAAAACATGATATTAGAAAACTCAATATCATTTTGAAGACCTATCCATAGATACCACACGTATGATGAAAAAAATCTTTTTGAGTTTCAGTTCTAAGTAGATAGAGTAGAACCCCCAAAATTTTTTTTTTCTATTTTTGTGTGAAAATCTTAGTGCGGTTCACAGAATACATCTACTTACCAAGTCTCAACAGTATAGTTCTTATAGTTACGGAAAAAAGTGGCTGTGACATACGGACGGACAGACAGACAGACATGACGAATACATGCGTTCCGTTTTTTGCCATTTGGCTACAGAACCCTAAAAATGTGATATTTCTTTATACAGCATGGTAAGTCGATATATTTTCGTATAATCATCATCATAAGGTCTTTTTTTTGTCTCCACTGCAGGAGCACGATCCTCTCTGTACTACCAGAGCCATATATTAGTCAGAGTAGCCAAAGGATTTGGCCTACACTCTCCACGCTGGCCAGACGGGTTGATTGACGGGGAGAAGTCTCACTTATTTTAATAAGCTTTATTTTGCGTTTGTTTCCTAAGTCGCCTTCTACGACATTCACGGGAAGACTTGGAGTGGTCTTATCCTACTCTGCCGGACACCACCACGGCTAGTTACTTCGAATAGAATCTATTTTCAATGGTATAAAGTTGTTGCATATTAGACGTTGCTGTCAGTTCTCTGTTTCTTATATCTCCCTTAGTCGCCTCTTACGACAACCGTAGGAGAGGAAAGGGGTGGTGTCCAGATAACACACTCTACTCTGCTGTCACCACACGGCGACAAGCAAACTCTCCCTGAAAGAAGTTGTTGTTGAACTTAATTCTCAGAATTCCTTACTAATTACTCTAATTATAAAGTCTGCTCTCCTAAATCTGTCATATACGAGTACTGAATATGCTACCAATTTAAGCAGTGCAGACTTTTTTATTACATTGACATAAAAAAGTAGTACTCCTGAAATCAGGAGCGTTGTACAATATGACTAAAAGGAAGGTAGATTTTTAGAATACAAATATTAGTTTTGCATAATATATGAAACAAAAAATTTATCTTTGTGTAGACATTTAAATTCATGTCGTGTGGAACCTAGTTGTAGGCAAATTTAAACACGCCTGCTTCCGTCGGTGTGGCTCGAGGCTCAATTTTACGATTTCCCCTCCTCTATTAGAGGTATACAAATACAGCAATTAAATTAACCTGTTTAAACTAGAACGTACTAGTTTAGTATTGTTGATTGTTGTTCTTATCATTTAAGCGTGTTCCCAGATGCTTAGCCTTTGCTGCTAAGGAGGCCAAGTTTCGCTTTTTCTGGCCTTTTCTTCTTCTTCTTGTAGCAAACTGATCTCATTTCGTACTATTCTGCAAAGACACTATTCTTGAACTCATACTTTTTATAAGAAAAACATTTGTCAAATAAAGAAAAAACTAAACAAGATGTGTTGTTCGCCAAAAGCCATTATTTATATCATTTCACAAGCACTCATCCATGACCGCAACACTTGTTAAATAAAATAATTATGCGACCATTTGTGCGCATTTCATCTTAGGTTGGCTGGAAGAAAAGCTTTTAAATACTAATAATGCCGATTATGGCAGGTGCCGTAGTTTATATTGTAATAGCCGAGCATCCTAACTTCATTTCATAACCCTTTCCTTTTTCTTCTAATAGACCTTTCTCCTGTACTACACCTACTCAAGGGTACACCTTTCAGTGGTATATCCTAAAATGGGTTTTGGCGGGAGCGCCACATAACATCAACTTCTCCAAGATCCAACACGTAGAGACATAACTTTCTTACTACCATACTCACACCAACCCGTCTGTCTTGTCCAGTTTGGTGAATACAGGCATTTCCTCTCTTTATTGCAAGAGGCCTTTAGATCAGCAGCGGCCTGAAATAGGCTGGTAAATCATCATCCGAGCGTATTCTCGGTTGCATCCTCAGCGGTAACGCTTCAGAGCTCGTGGTCCGCTACATAACCTAGTGATTTGACGAGGTTACTGGTTTTTACACAGAACGACTGTCGTCTGATCTTCTTAACCCACAGGGTAGACCAGAACTAATCCTAGGATAGGTTTAAACAAACGCTAATATTGTTTGGGACCACAACTTTACGTGTCTTCAAGCACGGAATCATCTTTTTTTTCGGATAATCAGGTGATTCAAGCCTGCAATATCCTAACCAGACTGGAAACATCTTTTTACAAAGTATGCTTTCCAGTGGGATTTGAACCCATGACCTCCGGATCACAAGATCTTTTTCTTTATTTGACTGCCTCCGTGGTTGAAGCCAAATGCCTTGACCACGGAGGCAGTCAAATAAAGAAAAAGACTGGTTAAGAAGAAAGAAAATAGTTTTAATATATCTTAAAATTCAATCGTATGCAAAAATGTCCACAGCAAGTCAAACGTTTAGGAATCTCGGGTAGAGGCAAAATTGCACCGTATGCATCTCAGTGGCAGCTTATCCAGCTCGCGGCAGCTTTGAAATATCACGGAGCGCCGGAATTGGAAAAGAATATCCAAATATGCAGCGAAACATATCCAGAAGTTGGATGAATTTCGACCGAGTTGCATACATTCATATACCTTTGCTTTGTGGTTTCCAGAGTAGAATAGGACCACTCCAAGTCTTCCCGCGTTTTTCGTAGAAGGCGACTTAGGAAACACAAGCTAAACAAAGCTTATAAACTTCAATGAGACCTCTCCAACCCGTCTGCCCAGCGTGGAGAGTGTAGGCCAAATCCTCCGACTACTCTGGCCAAGTATAGCTCTGGTAGTACAGATAGGGTCGTGCTCTTGCAGTGGAGACTAAAAAGACGGACACATCCTTATCGCTTATCCCTTACTTGCTTCTACTAGACTGACTTTAAAGCGGTTTTCACTAACATGTTGAGCATTTCTTTGGAAAAATTTACATGTGTAATAAATAAACATTTATCGCCGTGTGGTTCTCGGCAGAGTAAAATAGGACCAACTTAAGTCTTCTTGTGGATGCCGTAGAGGGCGACTTAGAAAACACAAACTAAACAAACCTCTCCAACCCGTCTGGCCAGCGTGGATATTGTAGTCCGACTACTCTAGCCTAGTATGGCTCTGGTAGTACAGAGAGGGTCGTGCTCCTGCAGTGGAGACTAAAAAAGACCTGATGATGATGTTGACATACCTAGTAGATATGGACTCATCTTTATCGCTTATCCCTTACTTGCTTCTACTAGACCGACTTTAAAGCGGTTTTCACTAACATGTAGAGCATTTCTCCGAAAAGATTTACATGTACTTATAATAAATAAACATATATCGCCGTGTGATTCCCGGCAGAGTGGAATAGGACCACTCCAAGTCTTCCCGTGGATGTCGTAGAAGTCGACTTAGGACACACAAGCTAAACAAACGGGGGGAGGGTCGTGCTCCTGCAGTGGAGACTAAAAAAGACCTGATGATGATGATATATACCCGTGCAAAACCGGGCCGGTCCGCCAGTTTCTAATAGCAAGATTATTTCCGAGACAAATTACACGAACAGACACAAAGATACGTCAAACTTATAACGCTCCTCTTTTTCGTATTAAGACACACGATTACACACACGATTACTTTGTAATTTTAGTGCAACACTGAAAGAAAAAGCTATTCATAAATCTACGTTGAAACTGTGCACAAAATTCTAAATCATCGAGTACTTTAGTGTTGAAATTTGTAGTGCCTGTCGAATGCTAATGCTCCTTTATTGGCGACTGGAAACGCTAAATATGCAACATTTTTCAAGATGGCAGCTCTTGTTTTGATAAATACGCATTATTTATTATATACATACTTTGCTTTGTTTACGAGATATACTTAATGTAAAATGGCAAGACAGGGTTCGCAACAGCGAAGTACTAAGAGTACTAAGACGTTGTAATATCGGAACTACGGTGGACAGGACATGTTAGACGAATGTCTGATGAGAGACTTGCAGAACGCGTGTTATATTCAGAACTTGCACATGGAAAAAGCTTGCAAGGAGGCCAACTTCTCAGATTTAAAGATGTACAAAAGCGGCATATGAAAAATTGTAAAATAAACATCAATCGTTGGGAGAAGTTGGCAGAAGGACGTGATGAGTGGCGCCAGTTGGTTAACGACAGAGTTCTCGAGTTTGAGGCCAAACGGAAGAAGACAGAAAGCGAGACGAACTGAAGGCTAGACCACCTACAGCCTACCACTTAGTTTTGTTGATGGAGTCTTGACGTGCGCAATATGTTATTGGACGTTTACCAACAAATTGGGCCACACAATTCACTACAGAGCCCACCAGAGAAGGAATTGAAACGCATGACAAAACAGTCGCCGAGGCCGAAACCGGCCAGGATATCATCATCATCGTCATTTATTAGCGCTTACGCTTTTTTTTAGTAAACCAGACTTTTTTGACAAATTATCAAATATAACCACAATTTGGCAACAGCGATTTTATCACGCGCACACCGCAGATGTTTATTTACCCCAAACCTGTGCCCAAACTCACCCCATTCACAGTGACGTAAGGCCCATTATCCCGTGAAAGGGATCGAGTCTGTGCGCGGTATTTTATCCAAGGCTCGCCAGTTGGAGTTTTCTTTAAATAATTTAAAGTTAACACCGCTGCGGCTTTTGGATTTGACGTAAATAAAATTCCGAATAGCGGCGTGAAATAGTTTTACTGAGCCCAGACTGTAGTTACGTCCTCCATTGACGGTATTTTACGTCCATTTTCAGAAGTAACTGTATGATTCTAAGTTGCTTCTTCTTTGATACCTATAGGTAGTTGTTTTTTGTAGATATTCTAGAAACCTATACGTAAACACGTGTGTCGAGAATTAGTGTGTTGTGTGTGTCGAGGGTGGTGAAGTGATGATTGTCTTACATCGCTGGAATTAAGTACTTATATAGCTACCCGGTAATACTTTGATATATACATATCTGTTTACTCTGAATAATTACAGTTCCAGGCGTACTTATTTTAGATATTCTTAGTATTTTTTTAATACATATTTTAACAATTTAAGTAAAATAAGTGTGGATGTCGTAGAAAGCGACTCTATGGAAATACAAGCTAAACAAAGCTGTGGAGACTAAAAAAGACATGATGCTGATGATAGAGTAATATAGTAATGTTATTACTGATCATCCTTGGTTTTGTTGCTGACAAGGTTCCTGCTTGTTATTTTTTACGGCTTACAAAATACCTATAATTTGCTGTCAAAATATTGAGGTACTTGGCTTATTTGTCTTGCTTACCAAATATTTTAAATAAATACCATTTTTTATTATGCCACTTATAAATCACTTAGCAATGCAAAGAGGATGCTTTGTTATTTTTGAAGAAAAATCAACGTTCCATTTCACTCCCGTTGCTGTGTCTCTAAGATGAATAGATTCTGTTCAATATTCCGCAGGCGTTCCGTTCCACACAAAATGAATTAAAACTACGGAGAACCTTCCGGCGTGGGCGCTTTGTATAAAATGACTTGTTCTTATTTTTCTAGTTAACACGGCTAAGAATTACCAATGGTTTTTACCGTATTTGCAAGAGACCTAAAAATAGACATATTCAAACCGGTGGTGTAGGACCTCGGTGGCCCGGCGGGAATACGCATTACTAGCGCTTTCGTAAGTTAAGCGACACCAAGCGTGGTCTGCACTTGGATTGGTAACCCCAATTGGCATATAAATTCTCTAGCTCCTCCGTGCTTCAGAAGGCACGTTAGGCCATCGTCAAACGACGTCCGATGCCTGAAAAATCTAAAATAAATACAGGAAATTTAAAACAAAACATCTCCTCTCACGGGCCTACTGGAAGAGATCTCTTTTGAGATAAGTAGTGCCTTTGTATAACTTTTATTTTATTTATTCTCTGTATACATTGTCCGTGTACCTAAATTGGTAAATAAATAAAATTAAAGAAATAATAATTATTTATTTCATAAACAATTTAAGGACTTACATTACATCTACTTTGGAGTTCTCTAAGTCAATAAGTAGTAAGTATGGGCATTCTTCAGCGATATATTGTAAAGCTTGGTCTTTAACCACAGGCCGGAATCTCCTAAGGTACGTGCAATATGCGTCCCCGTTCCCCGTCCTCGCACCTCTCCCCCGTTTTCGCCTCGATGACTCACGTTGGCCGTCAAGAACCGGGGGAGAGGTGCGGGTGCGTGGAACGGGGACGCATATTGCGCGTACCTTAGGAGATTCCGTTCTGTTTACTCTACTGTATTCTGTGCTTTAACTCCACAGTCGCCCCTGCATATATTTTGCAATCCCAATTGTAAAAATGGTAGTTAGATCGTCCATATTTTTGTGGTATGGTAGATAGCATAGGTATACAACAGGCAATAAAAATTAGGGCTGTACAAACAACGACCTTCATTATTTTTCATAGGCTAAAAAGCCAATAAAGAAATGCAAAATCCCGATAAAATAATTCCCGCGAACATAACCAATCCCCCATTGGTCCCCCGAAAATCTCAATTCCCCTAATCCCCGCCGGCCAGGCATAATAATCACTGATAAAACAACTTTACCGCTGTTATTCCAGTTCCGATTGTAAGAGATTAAATTAAATGCTACTTAATGTCTAGTGTACAATTCGAATTGAAATTTGATTTATTTGTGCTTCGACTTATTAATTAATTACGGAGGACAGTACTCAACTCGGTAAGCTTATTTACGGCCAAAGAGCAAAGTAATAATGTTTATTGCAATCACTATTGAAGACTTGGTAGGTAGTTAAATTATTTCAAACCGATGCCGTAAAAGGTCATGCTGTACGTATACGTACGGTCAAGTGCAAAAGTCCATTCATAGCTTAAAAATTATAATTGCTTGTTCTTGGCTTCCACTTAACTCACTCATACAAATTATATGTATGAGTGAATTGTGTGGCTTCCACATAGCATGAAAGCCAAGAACAAGCGATCAAAATTTTTTGCTATGAAAAGACTTTTGCACGTGACTATACATCTAGCTGTTTTCATATTTATATCACAGGAAAAATACGTATGATCTACTGACAGTTGGTTTTTTCGAGTTTGGTATTGAGCGTGATTGGTAGAATAGTTTGTAGGTATTTTGCGTAAACTATTTGATGTGTTTTCCAAGCTTGGTATTTCACGGAAGTGGTGAAATAAGTTTACGTACTTACCCCGTTTGTGGTATTGTCCGTCCAAAGGAAAGATATATGACTAAAATCCGAAGAAAGCGACTTGTTGGTAGCGTTGAGTATAATTGACTTGATTTATCAGTACATTTAAAATGAGCGATAGATTATCGTAGAAATGCCGAAGTTTAAACGCCATTATGACGATATCATTGATTTATGGTAATAAATGCTTAAATATTTCATAGCTTTTTCAGACGATGCGCGGCGCGGTTTTTTGTGCAGCTGTTGGCTAAACATGTCCAATTGAGAAAAAACTACAGTCAGTAAAAGAAACATCAAAAAATATGTATTCGGCCATCTTAGATCCAAGACCTGATTGCAGTTTCGAGTTCCGTGGGGCTTACCCCCAGTATATAAAATTTCAGATCCCTCGTTGGTCCCAGTGAGATGTTATAATAAAAATGTAATTTCGCAAAGAGGTGCTACCTCTGGTGGCATGCCAGTTTCACCCAATTTGGCAGGGTTGTGTACGTAATGAGGGAATTTGTTAATTACACCGCCTTAATTAGGTGCCAAGTGACACGGAATCAAATTGCGGAGCAGCTTGAATATGGCAACCTTATTTTATGTGAAGAAACATAAATATGAATACCTAGTTTTATTTATATTTTTTTTGATTCACTGCATTTTTAAACTCAATATTGCAGGATTTTGATGCCATGTAATCAAACAAGCAGTAGGCAAGCCAAAACCAACACTGTACATAACTTTTTTAGCAACCTGAAATTTTGTTTACGCACTATGTCGCACCATTCGAACAATTTTTCTTGGTCCAATGGTTGACTTGTAGAAAACGGCGTTATGAGCCCCCTTTTTTATACAGACGTAGTCTATAGCATCTATTTTGAAATGACAAGTCAGATTTTGACAGTATTTCAAAGAAATTGCATATATTTAGGCATATAACTAGTTTCTGACTGCCAAATATGAACCTAAAAGAAAATATAAGGGTGTAAAAGTTTTCCATTCTGATAGTCAAATATGATTTTGTTTCAAGTTTTTTTTTGACTGTGAAAAACAGTTATATGCCTAGATATATGCAATTTATGGAAATTTAACATGTCGTTTCAAAATAAAAGCTACGTTTGTATGAGAAAGTCTGATTCTGTCTAGGGTTTGGGGACACCTATGACAGCTATTTGTACACTTTTTACATGTGAAATAAAGTTAAAGTAAATAAATAACTAATCCATCGTAAGCAACAAATACAAATAAACGCCAGATTGTTCGTGTAAACCGGAGCACTTCGCTCACTTCGTCAAACAGTGCAAGGATAAAGGCATAAAAGAAGGTACCTATTAAAATGTAAATAAAGAACAGATAGCATCAACAGAAGGAAGGTAAGGTTCGTTCTCACTCCGCGTTATCAAACTTGATGATTTTCCTTCTTAACCTGGGTGGTCGATTAAATGAACATTGTGGATGGCTGATAGCTTTCAACTGCTGGCTGTATTGTTTCCTGCCGTTTTATTGTAATTAAATTAGATTGTTTTCATTATAGAGCATGGACCGCTTTTTCAAGTCGAAATAAGTTTATTTTCGAATGTTTAAAAGAGGATTGTGATGTGATTCAACTTTTTCCTCGTCTCTACCCTGTACTGTTTGAACAGTTTGAACTATCACGTGGAAATTAATTTTATTATTTTTGCACAGCATATACTAATCAATCTTTGTTATCGAGAGATAACATTTTGGTTAAGAGGGTTGACGTCAGGCAGGCGGCCGGTCGTAAAACTATAGCCAAATCATTAAAACTCTTCCTTTTATTTCTTCTCTAACGCTAAGTCTTTGGCATCCTTGGGTGACCATTGACATGCATGTAAGTAATAGTTGGAGAAGGAAAAGCGGGAAAGCGCACCCCGGGCTCCGAAGCAACAATTTTTTTTAAATTTTTAATTGAAAAAAAAAGTCAGATGCCATCCAACGGCAAGATTAAATTTTTGAAAGGCTAGATTGCATTGCCTCTCTTGCCAATTATGAGAAAGTGGGCACTAGTGGGCTGAATTATATAATATTCATAATATTGACACAATCATAATATTCAAATATTCATTAGGACAGGCAAGAAATAGTTAGACAACTGTCACTTGTTAAATTATATTTGTTCGTAGTATATTTACTCTGTGGTTATATCAAAAGACAGATTTTCTAAATTCCAAAAAGTACCTATTTTAAAAAGTTTCACATTAATCGTTACCTACCTGGAGGAGATTTCATACAGTTATTTACATGTGTCACTTACATCTAGTTCAACCGTTATGCAGTTCTTATTTCAGTTCGATTGGACTCGCAGCTTTTACATAATAAAAGCTCTGAATACCTACGAAGATAGGAACACGTTGAAAACAGCGGAACCAGCTGTCTTTAGATAACATCAACTGGCGGTCTTTGCGATGTTACTATGCGATTTAAAGCAGTGTCCATATATAAATTCCATTTTGTAGCAAACAGTTTCATCAGAAGCCTCTTTTGTCGTGATCTCTTTCTTTTTTATTAAAATGATGATTTTTATTTCAAAGCAATAACAATAAATGGCCAAATGCGTGCTCAGAGTAGAAGTTCGGAAGTTACATGGTGACTTTATTTGCCATAATTGTACATGTTAGGGTACCTACACGCAGGAAAATATATAATACTAGCTTTTGCCCGCGGCTTCGCTCGCGTATCCCAGATCCCACGGGAACATTACTTTTTTCCGGGATGAAAGGTCATCCACTGGTTGTCTGGAAGAGATCGCTGTCAGCGATAAGACCGCCCATTGTACCTATGTATATATATTTACAAATTGTGTTTTGTTAACTTTTTTATTTATTTTTTAGGTGCAATAAAGAGTTATTCATTCATTCATTCATTCAAAGGTACCCTATGTCCTTCTCAGTACTCTTAACTATGTGTATGCGAATTTCAAGAAGATTGGTTCAGTAGATAAAGCGTGAAGAGGTAACAAACAAACAAACAAACAAATAAACAAACAAACAAATATACAAACTCACTTTCGCATTTATAATATTATTTGGGATATCATGCTCTGAGCAAAACCGCGGACAGACGGACATACCGAAACTATAAGAGTTCCGTGTACGGACTTCAGAACTCTAAAAATGAAAGTATTATACTCGTACTTACAATAATCCTAAAAAAGCTTGGAAGCAAAAATCGTAAGTACCTACTAATAGAACTCGCCGTTAGAAAAAATCTTTCTGAAATCAAAACCAGAATGTAGGTGAAAAAGTGTAGTACTGTCAGCTCGGGCGGACACAATGGCGGGCAAACAATGGCCGCTGCAGACCAGTTTTTGTTCAGATAACCAATCCCGACAATGCTTGGCACACTTATTGGGGAATTAATTGTGAGGCAGAATGTGTCTATGTGGATGTAAGTGTATTTATGAAAAGGTTTGTCTGAGCAAACATGTAATAACAAAAGGAATTTCAGTGTCAGTAAAGTACCATTGTGTAATTTTACACAAGTTATAAGTAGTGATGTGCCGTTCCCGTTCCTCAGATTTTCAAAAAATGAAATTGTCGGGGAAAGTTGTAATTTTATTTATCAGGCATATTTTTTATCACTGTAAATATATTTTACTAACGTAAATGCATCACTTGATATGGTTATAATACAAATACATATTTCCAATATTCCGTTTCTCTCATTCCCTAGAAATACGGGAACGTTTCCTGGGAACGTTCCCAATCCCGGGAATTTGGGAACGTTCCCGGAAACGGCACATCTCTAGTTATAAGCCGTGCTGTGTTTGGGAAAAAAACGTAGAATGTACTAACTGTTCCCACCTAGATTGTAATGTAAAGGAATGGGTGAGATAATTTGATTAATTATGTCGATACGAGGCTGTTAATAAACTGACAGTTTAGCTATTATGTCGGAATGTAATAATGCTTTTAGCGTTAAGTCCGCCAATTGTACCATTTTCTTTATTGTGGAACAATAAAGTTTTTTAAATAAATAAATGTTTACGTTTTATTTAGTAACTTGTAAATAACAAACGGGCGAGAATCTGATGGTAATAGGCAATGAGGCAACCTACTATAACTATTTTGATTCCCTTTTACACCTTCGCGCCCACCATTACGCTAAGATGACCTTTGGCTCTTGCGGCCCTAGGCTCTATCTACCCCGTTAGACGTGATAATGTATAACTTTTCAAAACAACGAACGTCAAAAAGGCCATTATTACTAGAATTACATTAATGACTTCGTCAAAAACATTCCAAGCAGAATTTATTTTTACTACGTACTGAAACACAATCCTCATACTCATACGAATCCGTCGTTATCAGGGTAACATGAAACAGAAGCATATTAAATATGTGTTGTTTAAAATTAATTGCTCGCATGTGGAACGGAACAGCGACGATACCACTGTTCGCTCGCTCAAGTTGTCCCATTTGTTCTGCTATGTGGGAGTCTGCAAGCGAATGCACGTTGCATTTATGATTTATATGATGCACTAGAATGTATTTCTCACACTCAATGTATCCGTCATTACCAGGGTAACATGAAACCGAACATATCTCATCGCTGGTGTTTCAAATTAATTGCTGGCGTGTGGGAACAGAGCGGCATCGATCAAGCAGCAATACATTAATGCTCAAGTCTGCTAGCGAATGCATGTTTTATTTGAGTAATACATATGTCTTTAAAGTTGTTTAATAATAACATTTTAACAAAAAATAACAACCGACTTTTTTAAGGAGTTTCTTTCATAACTCCAAAGTTCTTCATCATATCTTCACCAAAATAAAATGGGACCAATTTGGTAGAGGCTTTCAAATAAAAAAAAGACTTATCAAAATCGGTTCACAATTCGCGAAGATATTGCGTAACAAACATACATAAAATAAAATAAGAAAATAGTCTTAATGATAACCTCCTCCTTTTTGTAAGTCGGTTAAAAAGAGATGCACACAATGACGATTCTTGGCAGATGTAGTTGGGTGGTTTGCCATTGCCTTCTCCATTTCCCACACTAGTAAACGCAGGTTGCTTCACGATATTTTCCTTCACCAAAAGCAAGTTGTAGTAGTTGAAAATGAACGGTCATTTTGAGTGTACGGACACTCAGACGTCAAAAACTCAAACTCGCCGAGTGGTTCCCGTCAGAGTAGAATAGGACCACTCCATCTCTTCCTGTGGATGTCGTAAGAGGCGACTAAAGGACTTAACACAAACATCTCGTGCTACAATTGCATTCCCAAGGAGGATTAACGTCGGGCGGCGGCCGGTTGTAAAAAATAATAATAAATAAAACACAGCGAAATATTGTCGAGCTCGTGTCCGGGCCTTTGTTCGCTCTCGACGCATATTTCACTGTGTTTTTTTTTGTATAATATTTAAAGACATTTGTGTAGCGAAATCAATTAGTGATTAATTAGTATAAATAAATTAATTAGTAATTTAGATAATACATTTTTTTGGATAATTATCATATAAAAAGGTGATTGTATAAAATAATTTAGAAGTATGTTTGTGATTTTTTTTTATCGAGCCAGAAATGCTCAATCGTGTTTTAGATATTGTGAGTGTCTGTAGAAAAGCCTTAAGTTTTTTATGTAAAATTTTTGAGAAATAAACTGTAGAATATTATTTACAGTGATTTTTCAAAAACACAGTATTCTTGGCTCTGAACTGACGGAGCCTTAGGTGAGGATCGAACTGGTGCTTCCAGTGCCTAAACCGCTCGGTCACCACATATCAAACTTGATCTACTTAATCTTAAAATTAAACTATTTGTAGTTACGGTAGTTACGGTTACAATATTTTCATCGATACCTACTACAGACGTCAAAATAAGGTTGCAAAATCATTTTGTCACAGTCGATGTGGTATATCGGATAGTAATGAAACGACCGTATTGCTCCGAAGCTGGTTTATTATATTACTGGGGTAGATACCCACAGTTACTTGCATATAAAATAATGAGTTTACATACTATCTTGTAAAAATGTGAATTTCTGTAATGAGATTGTCAAATAACGAACCACGTAATTCTCGTGGTTCGTTATTACACAATCTCATTGGAACACCACGAGTATGAATAAATAAAGAATCATAACAGAAAATTCTCACTCTTCTGTCACTACGTTACCCTATCAAAGTAACGGAAAACAGGAACATTTTCTCATTATTGGAATATGGGAATGGTTACGACACACCATTACGCTCAAATGCTCCCATTTGTTTCTGTGCTGGTAGCCTGGTAAAGCGAATGCATGTTTCATGTGATGTACAAGGCAATAGACGCGATGCAGTCTGGCTATCTATGTGGAACGTTGTTCGATTTTAAATCGATGATACGGTTTTATAACACGATGTAGCAATGATATCTTAGTCACGTATGTATTCACCATGGATTTTACAATGAATAAATATATACGGACAAATCACGCAGATTTAGTCTCAAAGTAAGTTCGAGAATTGTGTTATAGGAACCAACTTAACAATTCTATATTTTATAACAAAAACATTTATAGACAGACACCCAAGACCCAGGTCAATCTGAAAAAGATAATTTTCCATCTTGACCTGACCGGGGATCGAACCCGGGACCACCTGTGTGACAACCTGGCATGATGACATTTTTATTTTGTTCTTTTTCTGTAAATATTTCTTTTTTTAATTTGTGAAATGTGTTTTTCTTCCGAATAAATTTTTTATCTATCTATCTATCTATGACCACTAGGACGCAGAGGTCGTCAAATGTAATGTTAGCAGCATACCTAAGTGAAACCTCTGAAGGAAAGGTAAACTTCAAATTACCGTATTATTTTTCTTCGCATTTTTTCGGGGACCATTTTTATTAAGATTTTATATAGTTTCACCAGTCCCGTTGTCTGTGTGTCCGAGATCAAATCTTGCAAGCTAAATTAGACCCACTTCCCATCATTCGATTGAGCTGAAACTTTACATACTTATGTAAGTTGAGTGACAATGCAAAATTCCATAATATTGCATTGTTATACCAATGACCTGATCTCATGATGAAGCCGGAATGTGGCCATAGCATCTCTGTAATAAAACAACATAACCCGGTGGGGTTATGATTTTGGACTTGATTCGTCTTGAGAAGCACTTTAAACTTTTTAATTCATGTCAGGATCGTAGCAAGTGTAGAGGTGATAAGTAATATGTACCTATACTACTATCACAGAACACATAAGAGTCAAACTACTATATATAATGTATGTATGCATCTTTGTTATCTACCGCATCTTTGCGGGTTCTGCAGTCCTGGTTACATGTTTCATCTGTCTTGAATAGTGCAGCTGTTGGAACAGAGTGAATGTTTTATAGCGTCTTTAGAGTGTACCGGTTGCCCCCGAGGTTTACCTCTCTGGAGTTTCCACGAAATTTGTAGTGCCGGTTGTTTAATTGAATTTCAGTTCTTGTTGAATTCTACATAGGTATTTATATCTGAATATAATACTTGTATTTGTTTAGGAGGAGCCATGGTTAGTTTCGTCGTTAAAGAATCTGTTCTCATTTGGGCCCTGTTTGTTGCAGTATCATGTCGCAAAATGTGTACAGCGGCCTAAAATTAATTTCAACAAGCATGGCACTATAATTGTTCATAACATTTTATAAAAACATATTTTACAATGAAAAACTACTAAAACCTTACGTTTTCTATACTTGGGTTTTTTATAATTTCCCTATGATAATCCATTTTTTATACCGCCATACTTACTGAACGAACGAGATGTCATTAATAATTTATGTTCATTTATCAATCGCGTTTTGTTTTACTGTCACCAAACCTCTTGACAGCAAATAAATTTTTATAAATGCATCCAGTCTTTCGGATGAAAGATGTGAAGTTGTTCATCATCATCATCATCATTTCCACCGCATTACGTCCACTGCTGGACATAGGCCTCTCCCAGGGATTTCCAAAATTACCGATCCAGAGCGGCCAGCGTCCAGCGCTTTCCAGTGACCTTACTCAGATCGTCTGACCACCTTGTGGGTGGGGGTCCATCGCTTCGCTTGCCAGTACGTGGTCGCCATTCGAGAACCTTTCTGCCCCATCGGCCATCGGTTCGTCGCGCTATGTGTCCCGCCTACTGCCAATTCAACGAGCTAATCAGCTGGGCTATATCAGTGGCTTTTGTTCTGCTACGAATTTCCTCATTTCTGATTCGATCGAGTAGAGAAACACCGAGCATAGCCCTCTCCATAGCACGTTGAGCTACCTTGAGCCTTCTTATGAGACCCATAGTAAGGGACCACGTTTCAGAATGTAAAGTTGTTGATTTGTTTTAATTACATTTTATACTAACCACATTTAATCTTATTGTGAAAAAATATTTTTGAGTGAACAACTGTAGTGAACAAACCACTCAGACAAAGATGCATTACCCATCGTGTTGCCATTGTTGCCAAATAGCGTCACTGCTATTTCCCAATGTAGAAAAAGAAAAATCCTTTTTATATAGTGTACAAACGTCTATAAATCTAAAATAAATCTTTTTGAAATCTTAGTATTATTTCCTACAAAATGACGTGAAAATACTTGCTGCGACACGTAGTCACAGAATACATAAGAGTCAAACAGAATGGTATCTCACAGCGTCTCCCGCAAATTGGCGTCCCCGCACTTCTCCCCCGCACTTTGTGAGCTTTGACAGCTCCAAACCAGGGTTTAATTACTAGCCGCACGCAATACGCGACGTGTGTTGTCTTGAGAACTGTCAACCAATAGTAACCATCATGGTGAGAAGGTGCGCGTATAATAATTGTTTATCCACCCAATACTCTGAAGAACGTATATTTCATACATTTCCAAATGATGAAAACAGGTAAGCCAAGATGGTTGCTGGGTAATAACGTGAAATTATATTGTTGCTTTAACAATATAATTTCACGTTATTACCCAGCAACCATCTTGATATATATACCCTTCTCGCTCTCTCGCATTGGCGGGAGATACACAAGAGCGAGATTATAACATTACCGGATTGCTAATAAGCAATCCGGTAATGTTACATAGGCTCCTCGCTCACAGGTAATCACATACACGCAGATGCCAACTAGATTTCCGCGGGTTATAGTGCTAAATGCCATTGTTGACAATGGCACTAGCACTAAGTTTTGCGCCGAATATGCAAATTACTATATTACAATAGTGAATTAGTGAAATTAGTGCGTTACATTATAAATGACTCAATAATAATCACTAAAGTGAACTAATGGTGAAATGGACAATGGACATAATGAAAAATATTTGTGAAGTGATATTATGTAGCTGTTTCCGACTTTTCTGTAACATTTAATACATATAAAACAGAATATTTTTTACGTCATAGTGTTCGCAAATCTTCCGGTATGGAAAAATATAATCGTAAATATGTCGAAATCGTTAGTAGGCAAGTATTAAAATAATTCTGCGGTGCGAAGTATAAAACCCACACATCGACGTGTGTACAGATAAATTGTTTCGTTTTTAGTAGTAGTAGGTATATATGTTTCTCTGAATCAATGGAGAGTCATACCAGTGATGTAGTGCAACATTGACGGCCTAAAATGTATGAAGCGATCTAACACCTCCTTTAAACGTTATTGTAAGACCGTATTTTATTTAATATTATCATCTTTGACTATTTTTGCCTCCTCCAAAAAATTTATTCAATGTAGGATTTTTTTCTCTTATAAGGTCGTTTTTTAATTATTTTTGTGCAAAAGCTGCAAACTAGCAGCGTTTCGGCTATTATTTCATCTGTCTGGCTGGGCTCTTTTTAAAGATTGATTACGTTGAGAGTTAAAGAGATGCACGCCTTTCTGGCTGTGTATACCTTATCTTCACTTGGAGTTTCGAGAATATATTGTAATAGTTTTCATAGAACAATGTTGTAGGAACGGGTATGTAAAACGCACGTTTCCAGCAGCTATATCTTTCTTAACCGCCGCATCTTCGCGTGTTCTGCAATCCTGGTACTTACATGTTACATTCATATTAAACAGTGCAGCTGTTGTTAAGTATTTTATGGCATCTTGATTCTCCCTGACAGAATATTCCTTGCTTTCATAGAGTTTCGATGCAATTGTGTTGTAGTGTCGGTCTTTTAATTTAATTTATAATACGACTGTTGTTTCTATCTTAGCTTTTTCCTGGTTGAATTTTTAGCCAGAAGTGGAGTCGATGTGCTAGCCGACTTTTTCATTTTCAACGTATGTCAAATGTCACCTAAGGATGCCGAAGGCCGTACTGCGAAGTACATAAAACAGTCAGAATTATTCGGAGGCATAACCGTGCATGTATTGGTTAGCGCCTGCCTGATACCAATCCTTTGAATTTATGTTAAGTCATAGATACATGTAATTATATGCATATATTCGCGTTATAGGAATCATGGTCGATTAAGTCAGCACATTACAACGTTGATTAGTTTCGGCTATTCGAACTAATCGAATTGGGTTCGTCAGTAATCCGCGTTATATTAGTTTCTCCATTAGTTCTTGATCATCTTGACCACACTGTGTTGCTGCTTTTATATACCTATATCATAACTAAAGATCGGATATTCGGATGCATTAGTATTATTATAATTATAAAGTTGAGATTATGAAGTTGGCTATTATGGAAAGCACTTTTTCTGTCGAAAAAAACCGGCGATCCCGGCAAATTCAAACTTGAGTATAGTAGTATGTAGTATGTCACATGTATGTGTATCCCATTTTGACACAAATGACAGTTGCTTTGTTATAACGTATAATTTGGTTGCCCAGAACTTCAATGGCCCAGAATCCCGGGATTATATTTTAAATTAAAAATATTTTAATATCCCCTTTCATATTTTGTTAGCCTAAAATCAACTTTAGGTAAATATGCATATGCTTATCCGATATCTAAATTACCCTTATTTTACACAACCAAGCAAGAAATTTGAGGAATAGGTACTTAAAGTCTTAGAATGCGTCTTGAAAAACGAGAACTGAGACAAGTTTTAATTGGTTGCATAGGTAAAGTCTCTGACGTAGAAAGAGGGCACATTATAATCACAGCAAACAACAACAAAATTAAAACAACTTTTAACATAAAATGAAGTATTTGAATATCATTTGAAATTTCCAAATGGTAAATTTGTTTATACTTACAAATGTTATTTTTTATTTTCTTTTAATTTATTGAAATAATTTATTTACATGAACCTAAAACTAAAAACCTTAAAAAATATAACATAATAACTAAAATATATTATTAAAAGGTGTCCCTTTAGGCAAGGTTCCGAAGATACTTGCACGCTGCAAGAAGCCCCCTTTGAATAGCTAGACTAATTCTTTGTCCGAGGTAGCTGCCAGCTCTTCGGTCTCCTGTGATGTCGTCTAACCTTTTTGCTATTTCCTTAAAAAGCCTTATAGCTCTAGGACGCCACGGACCAAGGGTCTCGACGCCGAATGGAACAAAATCATATTTGGAGACTAGACCCTATATTGGCATGCTTTAGCTTTTTCAGCCGCAAATGTTATTAATATCAGTATTTTCATTGATGTTTGGAAATCTCTGTGAATTATTCATTGCAAACTGTGTAAATCGTTGCATAAATGAATAATAGGAAAAAACATGATTCATTTAAAAGGGCTGTCTGGTGCGATTCCCATTTATAACACTCTCCCACTGAAATAAGGTCCGTAGAGATTATAATGTTGAAAGAAATTTTTTTGGTTGCATGCAAATCAATCGGTCAAATCATTTATTTCAGGCTACGTAATATTAACTACAATATTAAAGGCCCATAGAATAAATACCTTATAGACTAGCATACATATAATTATATAATATAAACTAGCTTTTGCCCGCGGCTTCGCTCGCGTTAAGAATAATAGTTTTTGCGAACGTCTACATCATAGTAGCTCCAATCTTTAATTTCAGTTCAATCAGTCGAAAATCTAAGAAGATTTATACAAACTTTCATCACCTATTTTATCCCCTTAGGGGTGATATTATCAAAATCCTTTCTTAGGGGATGCCTACGTCATAGTAGCTTTATGCATACAAAGTCTCAGCCCAATCGGTTTAAAATTGACAAAGTTTCATACAAACTTTCGTCCCCTATTTTATCCCCTTGGGGGTAGAAATGATCAAAATCCTTTCTTAGCGGATGCCCACGTCATAACATCTACCTGCATGCCAAATTTCAGCCCGATCCGTCCAGTGGTTTGGGCTGTGCGTTGATAGACACTATGTCAGTCAGTCAGTCAGTCACCTTTGAGTTATATATATTTTAGATTAAAAAATACGGCACACGTTGAGGCTGCGACGGTTACGCGTCATCGGAGTGTTGGGTATCGTTCCGCTAAAGCGACGATACATAACACCCTTCGGCCAAAACTTCGCCTCCATGAAGGTCGCTAGCTTCTCCGTCGGGACTCGCACCACGAAGGAAGTGAAGTTCACGTTGCGGCGCGACTCCAGCTTCACGACTCTCAGTGTGATGTTGGTCTTCACGCGGACGTACTCCACCACTTCCTCAGCACTCCTGGAGTGGAAAAGTCTGGACACATATAACTGCGTCGTAGGGATGGCGAGACGCAGAAGATGGTTTGGTCCCGTAAGTGCAGTTCCGCACTGATTCCGGCTAGGCTTCTTCTTTCGCTCCACTTTAATGAAGCCCTCTTCATCTGCCTGTTCTTTGTTAGGCGCTGGAGGAACCGTCCTGGGAACCGAAGGCACTCGATTCCTATCTTCTCCCTCGGGTTTCTGTTCCTTCCTCCGCTTCGGTTGTCGTTGACATGCAAAGAGATCAATATTTCGGTAACTGAATTTTTTAAATGCAAAATTGAGCAAGAAAATGACGTACGTTTATGTATGTTTATTAAATAACTTAGTTATCTTGTCCATTTATTTATTTAGTTTTGTATTGTACACGCTAATTACCTCTTTCTTCCCATTTCCTCTCGCGGATCTGCCTGACGAGATTTTTTTAGAAATAAGTAGCACATAATGTACTATGTTTTCGTTTTTAAAATCTTTCTTATTTTTAATTTTTAAGTGTACATGAACCATTAAATGTGTTTATCTATATACCTATGTATCACTACATAGTATAAAACAAAGTCGCTTCCCACTGTCTGTCCCTATGTATGCTAAGATCTTTAAAACTACGCAACGGATTTCGATGCGGTTTTTTTTATAGATTAAGTGATTCATGAAAAAGGTTTATATGTATAATACATACCCGTGCGTAGCCGGGGCGGGCCGCTAGTTTATTATAAAATATAGTATCGTTGAGTTAGTGCCCCATACATAACACAAGTTTAAACTTACTTCGGGGCTAGCTCAATCAGTGTAATTAGTCCCTATATATATTTATATAAATATTAAAGGCATTTAATAAGCTTGGGTTTTAGTGTGTCTCCAAACATGTCCAAAATATTCGGTGTAGGTATCAGCTTATTTTTTTTCAACAATGTTACCTGCTTTTGAAAAAGTGAATACACAGAAAAACAATGATTCCATCACGTGGACTATATATGTCTGTTTCCCAACTTCCTTGTATAAAAAAAAAAAGAATATGTATACACCTAATTTAGATGTACCGAATTTTATATTTCTGACTCCGGAAGCACTGAGATTTAATGGACTAGATTAGCCAAGGTTCATCGTTATGCGGAGACACGCAGATTCAAGAGAATAAAGGAATTTATATTTGGAAATTATAAGAGCACAGCATAAAGTATTATTAAACATAATACTTTTGCTGTGCTCTTATAAATTTACTAGCTGTGCCTGCGACTTTGTTCGCGTAATGTTATATAGCCTAAAGCCTTCCTCTATAAATGGACTACCCAACAAAAAAAGAATTTTTCAAATCGGACCATTAGTTCCTGAGATTAGCGCGTTTAAACAAACAAACAAACAAACTCTTCCGCTTTATAATATTAGTATAGATAAGTATTGAAACATGAAGATTTTAACCTAAAAACCCTTTTTTTCGTGTCGCAATAGCTAGGTATAGATATATATGTATAACTTTAACTAAAGATAAAGTTTTAATTACTCGACCCATCTAATAATTGTATTTCTTTTTTCAGGTAATTGACGCTATATGCTGTAAGTGTTTACACAAAAATAACTCCAAAATTATGTTAGTCCGAATATGAAGGCGTATGAATATAGCAACTTCATAAGCACTGTAAACGACTTACTTTACCTTCATCATCAACATCATCATTTAGGCCGCATAACGTCCACTGCTGGACATAGGCCTCTCCCAAGGTTTTCCAAAATGACCGATCTAGAGCGGCCTGCATCCAGCGCTTTCCAGCGACCTTGGTCAGGTCGTCTGACCACCTTGTGGGTGGGTGTCCTACGCTTCGCTTGCCAGTACGTGGTCGCCATTCGAGTACCTTTTTGCCCCATCGGCCATCGGTTCGTCGCGCTATGTGTCCCGCCTACTGCCACTTCAACGAGCTAATCCGCTGGGCTATGTCCGTGACTTTTGTTCTCCTACGAATTTCCTCATTTCTGATTCGATCACGTAGAGAAACACCAAGCATAGCCCTCTCCATAGCGCGTTGAGCTACCTTGAGCCTTCTTATGAGACCCATAGTAAGGTACGGTAAGGTATAAAACGTTTTAGGTAAGTTACTTTAACTAAAACGTTTTATATTTTCAAAAACGAACCAAAAATTAAATAGACTTTCAATTCGCCCTTCAACCAATGTCTCTCGAAAACGTTACTGATTTTTTTTTGGTGAGTCCTTTTCTTCCCACTCTAAATAAGCGAGATCAATACAGCACGTTAGTCCCCGTGTGGTTTCGGGTTAGAATAGGACCACTCCATCTCTTCCTGTGGATGTCGTAAGAGGCGACTAAAGGACTAAGTACAAACATCTCGTGCTACAATTGTATTCCCATGGAGGGTTAACGTCGGGCGTCGGCCGGGTGTAAAACTTTTCGCACTAATATATTCCCAAAGAGGGTTGAGGTCAGGCAGGCGGCCGGTCGTGAAACTATAGCCAAATCATTTGAACTTTTCCGGCTATTTCTTCTCCATTTTGCAAGGCAAGGCATCCTTGGGTGACCATTGACATGCATGTTGTATTTGGAGAACAAAAAGCGGGAAAGCGCGCCCCGGGCTCCGAAGCAGCACAGCTGTGGATCCGACAAAGAAGAAGCGCAGCACGTTAGTTGCTTCTATTTATCCCTTTCTTCATCATTTCTACTGATATACATATACAAAGTGGAAGGGACCCGTAATAAATTGAACCACGGGCTATACTAGAGCACTAAAGTATAATGAAATTAAAATAACAATAAAAAAAAACTAAAAAAAAAATTTACATACCCATGCAAATCGCCCGGGCGGCCGCACACTTTTGTATGAAAATGCCAAAATTTATGTTTGTTTTTTGGCTGTTATTTTAATTTCATTCTACTATAATGATCTAGTACGAGTATAGACCGTGGTTCGATTTATTACGAGTATGTCCCTTCCACGTTGTATAAGAAGTTTCTTCACGAAAATTGCATCACGTACACACACAAATATAAAAGTAGGTACAAGAACAGAACAATACATAAGCAATATTTAACAATAAACGTGCAACAATCACAATAGACAACAATAATACTTTAAGTACATGTATGTGCTGCAGTAGCGCAAAGTAGGCCAAAACTCAGTACTGTCACACTCATCATACGAGCGTATTCCCGGTGGCATCCTCAGCGGTAACGCTTCAGAGCCCGGACCGCTACCCAGCTTAGATGATTTGACGAGGTTACTGGTTTTTACATAGAGCGACTGCCGTCTGAACTCCGCAATCCAAAGGGTAGACCGGAACCAATCCTAGGATAGGTTTGAACAAACGCTAGATGGCTTTCGGAACCCACAGCGTTACGTGCCTTCCGAAGCACGGAATCATCTTTCTTTTCGGATAATCAGGTGAGTCAAGCCTGCAATATCCTTACCAGACTGGAAACAACTTTCACACTGTCACACTGTACATATAATTATTATACAAAGAAATCTTTTTATTGATTTGTATGTATACTTACGCAAGGCAAAAAAATTAGGAAATCTACCCCACCGGCATTCACATGTAAGTAGGTCACACAAAGCATATTTAAATTAATTCAAGATAAAAATACGAGGGTTTTCACTAACAAATTTTCCTCGCATCGTCACTTGCAAGTTAAGTAGGGTTGAGATGAGCCCGGAGATAATCATTACGATGATATCCTGACTGTTAATAAGGCCAGTTTATTACACTCGTAATGGGAAATTTTCATGATGAAAAGATATACTTATTTGGGAAATTAGCTTTAGATAAAAGTGTGTTCAACAGAAAACCAAGATTTATTAGATTTTATTTTATTAGTTAACAATAAATAAATACATTATTAAATAAATATATAATTACTTTCCATAATAAAAATCTAACTAAAACTAAACTAAAATCTAAATATATTATTTTTTTATACAACGTGGAAGGTTATTACCCGTAATAAATCAAACCACGGTCTATATTAGACCATTATATTATTATAAAATTAAAATAATAGCCAAAAAACAAAAATAATTTTTGCCATTTCCATACAAAACTGTGCGGCCGCCCGGACGATTTGTATGGAAATGTGGAAATTTTTTTTGGTTTTTTGACTGTTATTTTAGTTTCATAATACTTTAGTGCTCTAGTATAGCCCGTGGTTCGATTTATTACGGGTTTGTCCCTTCCACGTTGTGTAATATTTAACTCTCTGTAGAGAGAGTTAGATGCTAGAGCTATTTACACAAAAATTTATTAAAATACTAGCTGTGCCCGCGACTTCGTTCACGTGGTTGTCGGAATGTTATAGCCTAAAGCCTTCCTCTATAAATGGACTATCCAACAAAAAAATAATTTTTCAAATCGGACCATTAGTTCCTGAGATTAGCGCGTTTAAACAAACAAACAAACAAACAAACAAACAAACAAACTCTTCCGCTTTATAATATTAGTATAGATTGTAGCTCGACAACATGCCTGGGCAAAAAAAGTGGAGACAGCTCTTATTGCAATTTTAATTTACAATTCCTCAAAGATTTTTTATTTACTGGTTTTCAACAATAATATTTACAATTTATCTAATAATACTTTTTTGATAGAAAGAAATTCAGTATCATGGACTGAACTTGCTCCAAAAATTTTGCCGGTGGATAAAAAGTCACCTTGTAGAAATAAAAATATCCCGCAAATTCTTCCCCTGCGGAAGAGTGCCCAGAAGGCTAGCAGCATTGCCAAATGATAAGATAAATCACTTTCATAAAACTTCATAAAACCTGAAAATCCATCGGACATGTCTGATCAGATCTATACTAATATAGCGTTAAGAGACTATTGCCCAGCAATGAGATATTGTAAAATTGTGAGCTAGCAAAAAACAATACACAATGTGATTATCAGCGGTACCCAAAAAAATAAAGGCCCATTTACACAGTGCAAGTATCTTGCCTGTTGCATACAATTTTATTGAAGCAATAAATTATTTGTATGGCTGACGTTCTGTTTAGACGATGCAAGTTTTCTATTACTTCAATTTAATTGTATGCAACAGGCAAGGAACTTGCACCGTGTTAATGGGCCTTAATGCTGGTACACCTACGTACGTACTATGCATACCTACGTACTGTAAAGAAGTAATTTTGTACACATACTAAGTCATAACTCATTTATGTATGTCTACATTATTCGTAAAGTAATAAACAACAGTGTTAACTTAATATTTAACACTTCAATACTCCATTCACGAAATGTTCATGGTTATTTGTCTTTCATTAAATTATTCCATCTCGTGGTGTTTGCTTTTAATTAAAGATATATCCATCTTAACTGTGATTGTTTTTTGAGATTTAGCAATTTGATTAATGGATAGTCATTTAATCTACTATGAATATATGACTGCCTTAGTGGTCCAATGATCAAGGCGTTTGCCTTGTTATCCGGAGGTCCTGGGGTCAAATCCCACTGGGAAAAATACTTTGTGAAAAGTTGTTGTTGCTTAGGATATTGCAGGCTTTAATTACCTGATTATCCGAAAAGAAAGATGATTTCGTGCTTCGGAAGGCATGCAAAGCTGTGGGTACCAAAAGTCACCTATCTATCCTAGGATTGGTTCTGGTCTACCCTTTGGGTTGCGGAGGTCAGATGGCAGTCGCTTTGTGTAAAAACCAGTAACCTCGTCAAATCACGTCTTATGCTAGGTAGCAAACCCCGGGCTCTGAAGCGTTACCGCTGAAGAAGCAACCGGGAATACGCTCGGATGATCGACTATGAAGATATCGCCTAGTTAAAATCAGTAAAAACTTTTTGTTTTTGCTACTCTGTAATTAAATTGTTTGATAAATAATTTTGATTGCTAAATAATTTTCTTCTAATATAATTTTTTCAAACCTATGTCATATGTTTCCTCCTATGTGTGTGTGTGTGTGTGTGAAAGAGAAAGAAAGCTGGAGACAAAGATAGTCTCAGACAAAAAACTATAGTTTACGTCCTGGGTCATTTTGTTTTCGTCATAAAAAACTTATGTAAGTATACGTTTTTCTGGCATATTTTTTCTTGTCCCAAAACATTTGATAAGTATATAACTGTACAGATTCCCTTAAAATCATTTTTTGTCATTTAGAATAAAATATCAGATTGGATTGTTTGAAAACTGGTCTATTCTAGAAATTTAGTGGATGGAATTCAATTTGCAGGGTTAGTTCAGTCCAAACTTCGGCAGTTTATTTCGATCTCGTTTGGAGCTACTAGCTCGTACGTCCAACTTGTAACTTCCTAATGGTCGCGTGTCAATGATGAGCTGGGAATTGTAGGCTTAAATAGGGTTGCCAATTTGAAAAAAAATGTGGTAAAATGTTAAATCATGTTCATTAATCTATCATTTTACCTCACAAAATCAAGATTTTTATTCCGCAATTAATTATGTTTGTATTTTTCGTGTGAATTTTTTGTCTGTAAAAGTTTTTCAACAAATCAAACAAATGATTTTTTTAAGTATTATGGGAAAGTTCTCTCAAAAAAACTGTTTAACTACCTTTGGAATTGATCTTTTTGATTACTAATTACTTATAATAAGATCATAATAATTTTGATGATTTACTTCATCATCATCATCTGCAGCCTTAACGTATACAGGGATTTACTAATGATTAACATAAATAAAAGTAAATCACAAACGTTTACATCATATCAATAAACTTTATAATTAGTACGATTTGTAAGTACATAAGTACAATGTACGACAAGTACATGGGCGAGTGGCAAACTACTGCCCTCGACAGAATTATTGGAAACAGAAAGGGGAGGCCTTTGCCCAGCAGTGGGACACTAAATAGGCTAATAAAAAAAATGTACTATTTATCGAATTTCATATCTTCTTCCTCAGTTTTGTCACCCAAAAGATTGTTTTTCTTATAAATTATGTGATAATGTAGATGGCGTCTCCAAAATGGACTTTTTCCCCATTATAAATTGTCGCTAGCACGTAATTGACTTGGTAATTACGGCCGCTGTTTTGAAAAATAATTTATTATGCCATAAACATGGCGAAAATGAATTATGTTGTGATTAGCTACCAGATTATTGAATATTTAAGGAAAAGTATTTTTCTTTCGGCCATTAAGTAATAGCTGTTTGAGAAATTACTAACGCTTTATTTGAAAGAACTATTTTTAGCTAGTTATGAAAATGAAGTCATGATCATCCAAGCGTGGATTCCTCGTTGCATCGTCAGCGGTTACGCTTCAGAGCCCGGGGTCCGCTACCTACCCTAGGTGATTTGACGAGGTTATTGGTTTTTACACAGAGCAACTTCCGTCTGACCTCGGCAACCCAAAGGGAAGAACAGAACCAATCCTAGGGATAGGTACAAATGCGAGATGGCGTTCGGGACCAGCTTTACGTGCCCTCCGAAGCACGGAATCATCTTTCTTTTCGGATAATCAGATGATTCAAGCCTGCAATATCCTATCCAGACTGGAAACAACTTTTCACAAAGTATGCTTCCCAGTGGGATTTGAACCCATAACCTCTGATTGAACCACTGAGGCCGTCGAGTTATGAGCAGTATTAAGTAATAAAAAAAAACTTATCTTTCCATAAACACTACGATGTTGTATACCGTTGCATCGTGTTCCAAAAAGCCACTTAGTTTATGTTTGCATCATCCCCAAAAATAAGAAAAACCTTTTCTATAAAACCTATTCATGAATCTTATGTGAAAATATTCAGCAAGGTTGAATTTAAATTCTGTGACATTTAGTATCTATTATTGTCTAGTCTCAGATATTCAGGATGTGGGAATAAAAACCAATATATTTCACAACACGTATAATCTCACTTGGCAAAATACTAATTAACAACACCCGTTCGTCTTCACTGCTTACATTCGAATGCCAATATGGCCGATGACATCTTAAGGAAGGGGTAAGCAAATGGCCTTGAAGTGTGAAATAAATTGTTAATTCGTAAATATGGTGATAATTTTCATATTGCTCTTCGTCATGCACTAGATATCCTTTTAAAAATATTTTATGAACTGCCGTTGAAACTATTATTGGTGATCCGTCTAGCTTTAAAACTTGCCGTGGCCACTTTTGGCGGAGGCAAGTTTTAAAGCTAGACGGACTAATGTAAATACTTTCAACGGTGGTTCATAAAATAATTTAAAGGGCTATCTCGTGCATGACGAAGAGCAATATGGAAATATTGTACACCATATTTACAAGTTAACAATTTATTTCACACTTCAAGGCTATTTGCTTATCCCTTCACCTTAACAATCCACTGTCTTGATTTTATATTTACATTTTTTTAATAACATAATTTTATTATTGAAAATCATTTTAGAAATACATTTATATTAAATAATTACTATTTATAATAATAAATACTTATAATTGGTTATACTAACAACTTTGCTTACTTTCTTTATTATTGACTTCCTGTTTTAATCAATACAATATCATTGACAAAATACAATAATTTATTAAGGTGTTTAGCGATGTACAATTATTAAGATAATAATAAGTGAGCTTACACTATGGTCTAAAGCTTGCGACGTCAGTTAAAACTGTTAGAACATTAAGTACTGTATTCTACAACTCCTGAATTCCTGAACACGGCTTTAACAGTTACAATCAAAAGTTTTCTGTTCCAGAAAAATCTAAAGTTATTGAGGCCATATAGAGATTCCAACTTTTTGGACACTCAACGAACGTATTCCAGCGGTACCAAGTATTTTTTCACGTTGAATACGAATTAAAATAGTCGAAAAACTCTGTACGAATGGTAGGTATTATGGGTAAAAACAAAATTTGAGTTTTAATTACTCCACGCTCGTTTAGAAGCACAAATGCGAGTAAGTAGGTCATAAATAAGGCTTTGGGGTTCCATTTTTTAAAATCCGTACCAACATCGTGTGAAAAAATTTTAAATGGTAATTTACATGTATTTAGCGCCATTCGTATACTGTGTTGCCGTGTGTCATAAGTATATATGTAAAAAAAAATTACCCGGCAAATATGGCAATAATGGCAACCATGGTCTACTCGAATCTAGCTATTCGTAGCGTTTGATGGAACGTAATGCAAATTAATGACGATTTAAGTACTTATAGATAGTGCACACTAGGAAAACTGGATAACGTACATAACTGACCTAAAAGTTTGACTTTTCCTGATAGATATCAATAGAAACAATCTGAGCTGAGCCATGGATTAAAAAAAACAGTGATTTAAGTGTCGATTCAATAAAAATAAACAGGCAAGTGCGAGTCGGACTCGTACATGAAGGGTTCCGTACCACCGTACAATGTTTTAAAACGCTGAAGAAACACGTTTCTTGTATGACGACCCCCTTTAATTTTTAATTTTATCTTATTTTTAGTATTTGTTATTATAGTGGTCATAGTAATACATAATCGGTCAAAATTTCAAGTATCTAGTTAATACCATTATAAAGATCGAGTTAAAAACGCTGAAAAAAACACGTTTTTTGTATGACGACCACCTTTAATTTTCAATTTTTTTTTATTTTTAGTATTTGTTGTTATAGCGGCTACAGTAATACATAATTGGTGAAAATTTCAAGTGTCTAGCTATTACGGTTCAAGAGATAGAGCCCTGTGACAGACGGACAGACAGCGGAGTCTCAGTAATAGAGTCCCGTTTGCACCCTTTGGGTACGGAACCCTAAAAAGAACTTATATTTTCCGAAATAGCCAGATTAAGCAAATACTGATTTCTTTTTAGGTGACGCCGATGTGTAGGACGACCATTTACCTAGCCAGACCCCGTGTAGTTAGTGCACAACAAGGAGCGTGTTCACATTTTCTTTTTATGGAAAACACTAATGATGCGCAATTTTAATGGCCAGCATGTTTTATTCCTGACGAAAAAGGGGTGTTATATAATTGTCAATCTGACTTATTCTTCATCTAAGCGCGTTCCCGGTTGCATCCTCAGCTGTGCTGCTTCAGAGCCCGGGGTGCGCTTTCCCGCTTTTTCTTCTCCAAGTATAACATGCACGTCATTGGTCACCCAAGGATGCCAAAGACCTTGCGAAGTGGTGGAGAAATTACCGGAACTGTTAAAATAATTCGGCTGTAATTTTAAGACCGGCCGCGCCTGCCTGACGTCAACCCTCCTTGGGAATGCAATTGTAGTACAAGATGTTTGTGCAGAGTGTAAGTCCTTTAGTCGCCTCTTACGACATCCACAGAAAGAGATGAAGTAATCCTATTCTGACCCGGAACCACACATTTTTTTATGCCTGACGAAAAAGGGGTGTTTTATAATTGACAATCTGACTAACGTGTACCTATCGGACAAACCGATTCATGATGTTGTAAATTATCATTTTATAATAAACTAGCAGTCCACCCCGGCTTCGCCCGTGGTACACACATAGCCTGTGTCACTCGGGGATAGTGTAGCTTTCCAACGGCGAAAGAATTTTTTAAATCGGCCTAGTACTTTTTGAGCCTATTCATTACAAACATACAAACATACAAAAATAGGTACAAATCTTTCCTCTTTATAATATTAGTGTAGATAAATTCTAAAATAAAACAACTAAAAAAAGAACGAAAGATGGCTTTAATTAATATATTTTTGTCCAAAGTGTTATTTCAATTTAGGTAATTACTTTCTATATCTGTGCACTTGAACTAAATATATTAGGTAAGTATCAAAAATGTGTTTATGAAAGAAGCAGAGACAAATCGTTTTGAACATCAATTTCATGGTAATTTTATTAAAAAGAACTTACTGAACAAACAAACAATCATAAGGCCTGTCTGGTATTCACTAACTACCGTAGGCGAGTGTCGGTAGCTTTTCTTTGAAATAATAAATAATTTTAATATAAATAAACATTACATGTAATGATTACTAAAATTATTGACGTGTAAAAGTGCATGTAAAAGCTGTATTACTGAATGAAATGAATATATAAATATATAATACTAGCAGTCCACCCCGGCTTCCCCGTGGTACACACATAGCCTATGTCACTCGGGGATAGTGTAGCTTTCCAACGGTGAAAGAATTTTTTAAATCGGCCCAGTACTTTTTGAGCCTATTCATTACAAACATACAAACATACAAAAATAGGTACAAATCTTTCCTCTTTATAATATTAGTGTAGATAAGTTCTATTATACCCGAGAGCTCTTCAATCGACCCAAAGGTTTGACTGTTAGAGAATGCTTTTAGCATTAAGTCCGCCTGTTGTACTTGTTATATTTGTATATGTGTGTATAATAAAGTATAAATGAATAGACTCCGCTTGTATGAAGCGCCATACCTGCCTGTGACGTAGGTATATGCAAATATTCGCCGCACACCAAAACTTGCCGGCTGAAGTTGCGGTCTGTGTGGTCAGCGGATATTTCCAACTAGTTACGGGGTATTTAGTCTGCTCTAAAATAAGTTTTTATTAGGTTATAATTTATTTTTATACTCCTTTTTTGGAGAGTTTAAGACTCAAATGAGGGAGACATGGAAACTACTCCACCGACAAGAACGTAGTTCTTAAATTATGTAGGTATAGATAATTTATTTAGTCTTGGATTAGATTTTGTGTTTGAAAATACCTAATAATAAACGGGCAAGTGCGAGTCGGACTCGTACATGAAGGGTTCCGTACCACCGTACAATGTTTAAAAACGCTAAAAAACACGTTTTTTGTATGACGACCCCCTTTAATTTTTAACTTTATTTTATTTTTAGTATTTGTTGTTATTGTGGTCATAGTAATACATAATAAGGAATATGCATGTAATACCAATCCGGCTCATATTTTTATTTTACAATTTCTATTAATACGTTACCACGCCTAGTTAATTATTTTTCTTACAGACTCTTATTTGGATAAGAAATAAATTATTGAAAATATGCAAATATTGCGCGGGAACTTTTGACAAACAAAAGGGAAATGACGACAAAGTTCACAAAAGGGAAATGAAAGTTCGGGTGCGTTCGGTAGGACTGTCCGTCCATGTAGTTTGACTATCGATGACATTCGAAATGTATGTACTTTTATATAGAGGTTTAATAAACATCACTGGCTGATAATGTCAAAAGTACCCAAAAAAGAAAAACATGTGCTGACCGCTTCTGTCTCTAGCGGATATTGCAGACTTTGACGTCATATTTTAAAATGGCGTGTTTTAGTTCTTATAATCTACTTGCTATGTTCGATATTTATTTTCTACACCATATATATGTTTTTCGGCACAGATTTTTTTTGCGGCTATTTCTCCACGAGGACTATCGATTAAAAATATAAAAAAATGCATGCATACTCACTATTGGTGAAAATTTCAAGAACCTAGTTAATGCCATTATGAAGATCAAGTTAAAAACGCAGAAAAAACACGTATCTTGTATGACGACCCCCTTTAATTTTTAACTTTTTTTTATTTCTAGTATTTGTTGTTATATCCGCCACAGTAATACATAATCGGTGAAAATTTCAAGTGTCTAGCTATTACGGTTCAAGAGATAGAGCTCTGTGACTGACGGACAGACAGACAGACAGACAGCGGAGTCTCAGTAATAGGGTCCCGTTTGCACCCTTTGGGTACGGAACCCTAAAAAGGAGAAAATCAGGTGAAAATGTCCTAATAATAAATTATATTATTCTCTGTGAATTATAAATTGCTTTAACTAGGGTAGGGACCATATAATATATAAACTCTACCACGTCCTTTGCTATTTATGTTGTAGGTATTCTATCCACTATGATGAAAATAGAGTCATGTCGCCGATAGAAATAGGCCGAGAGCCGTCATTTCGGATAACTAAATAATAAATATATAGGGACAAATCACACTGATTTAGCTAGCCCCAAAGTAAGTTTAAACTGGTATTATGGGGTACTAACTCAACGATATAATATTTTATAATAAATACATGTATGAACTAACGCAAAACCTCAGATGGTACCTCAGCCCATGAAACTGAACAACTTTTGTTCTACAACTTTCACGAAACCCAAAAATATTTTGATAAAAACTGAATCAGCTGATCGAGACAATTTGTATGAAAATCCGAAGGTCGTAAGTTTCTTTATAAATTCTAAATAAAAATAGGTAAAGCTGGATTGTTAACGTATAATTGTATATGAGTACATACAATAACCAATATCATGAAATAAAATTTATAAATAATCCCATCACTCATCGGATGTATGGCCGGTTTTCCTTAAATTCGTTGCTTAGAAATTTCAAAGGTTTAAATGATATGAAAAGATTTTCCCTGATTTATGATATGCATAAAATCCTTTCTCATTCCGTAATCCATCAGGTGAATTCATTTTGTTGCAGCACTCTGCAAGTTTGGGCTATTTACATCGAGTTTCTTGTAAAGTGGCTGCCAGGCTGGCGACTTTACGGCGAATATAAACTTTATTAAGGGAATAAATTTTTGTACTTAATACCGTTTTGCATATACATACATGTAAACCTCGGGTAGTGATAGATAAAGCTTCATATCACAAACTTATCACCTTAGCATCAGGCTTGGGTATAAAAAATCCTGAATTTTATATATTTAACATTCAGTCCACCACCGATAAATTTACATGCACAACGAATCAACTTGTACGTTAAATACTTATAATGGAACATAAACAGTTTCATTCACATGAATTTAACGATATAAACTTGTTTCCGAGCGCTGTATTTTAAAGTTTATTTTATTGCGGCTTTAAAGACCGAGTAGTAATGCTATATTTATACGCGGCGGTGGTAGTAAAGTTTAGGCTTGAAACTACGTCAGTCCGTCTCTGTCACAAACTCTACGTGCGAAAGAGACACGTGACCCGATAAGCTTTCAGCTATCTCTTTTTGACAGAAACGGACTGAACCCGTCCGGGGCGTCCACTTGATGTAGTTTCAAGCCTCAGGGACTAGCTGTGCATCTATGAGGCATGAGTGCGATTCTGTCTAGGCGTGACTTGTACTTCTGAGTTTGCGTTAAGGCTGGGCCTGATGTGGATAATCTAAGTTTTGCTCCCGCTTCCACGCATACAAATTTACTCTAGCCGAAGCGAGACAGCGAGATCATGCAGGGTGAAAAGATCATGGTAGTCAATGAGGCTGGTTTGGGTTATGAGGTTATTTTCGTTTTACAAAGAATATTTAAGACTTATTTAAAAAATAAGACATATGATTAAATACACATATAATCCAAAGTTACAAGGGCTAATTTATTGTACTTCTTGAATACTTTCCGTTTTAGTATAATTCTGAGGTGATTTAGAGGCAACTTCGCAATTTCTTTCTATCGAGAAAATTTTAAGCAATCGTGTTTTCGAAACATATTATACAGATACAGATACACTATTACGTCTTTATCCCTAACGGGGCAGACAGAACCTTAGGCGGTAAGGCCCAGGCCACTTTTGGCGTGATGGTGGGCATGAAGGTGACATATTATGTATAGATTTAGTCCTGAACTTTGCTGTCTTTTTATTTCAAATTCAGTATTTAATTAAGATTGATAATATTTAAGATCGCTCTAAGTACTATCAGGGTCATACGGGCTCTTAATGTACGGTAATTTTCAGTTACCACGTGCTTCCGGTGAAGGAAAACATTGTAAGGAAGTCTCTAACACATACAAATAGCAACAGTTGTCTAAAACAGTAGTAATAGTATAAATAAACTATGCAAGAATGTAAGCGAGTATATGTTTGTGTATAGCTTATATTTGTTTGCGTGCACACGTGTAGACGCGCGACGGCATTGCGACACCGTGACGTCACCGCTAGGGGTGGAAACAGGGTTGCCACTTACTATGTTGTATTCATAGACACGACAACTCTATGAAAGACTTATGAATGCGGACACAAACCTGGGAATCCATTTCCTGAAATTCACATGCCGATTTTTTTTTATATACATTGCTGGTTTTGTAAGGAGAAAAACTGAAAGCTCTGCCGCAAGCGACAACGTGGCGGTGGTGCTAGCATCGACTTGTGTCTGTGAAGCAATGGCGGATTTGCCCTAAGGCCCAGTAGGCCCGGGCCTAGGGCGGCCAGATGAAGGGCGGCAAATCGTGCCAAAAATCACACATCTCAGAAGTCGAAGATAAGGCAATTTACATGCAAAAAATTTTTGTAATTTTACATAAACCTGTAAAATTCCCGAAAAATGTGGGAAATTTATGGAAAAATATAAAATTTTAATTTTGTAAACAGCCTTTACCCAAACATGGATATTGATCTTCGTATGTGTGTGTGTACACCCGCCAGTAACTGTACAGAAGAAAGATCGTTTTCTTGTTTGCGCAGAGTTAAAAACTATTTACGTACAACAATGTCGGAGCAGAGGTACGATCTTGCTCTGCTTAATATAAAAGCTGATTTTATCAGCAAATTGGATTGCGAATATTTAATAAACGTTTTTGCTGCGCTTACGTGCAGACGAGCTTTGTAACACATTGTAAAACATTAATAATAAACAAAACCTAAAACCGTTCTAAATGTTTTATTTAAATGTCCAATCATCCCTCAGGCCTCGGAAAATATTATAAACTAGCAGTTTTTAGTTAATGTTTACCAATTTTCTGAATCAATTAAAAGTGGCCGACTTTTGTGGCCACTTTAAACGGGCCATAAAGTAAATTCATTAATTATGTATCTAGTCTATATGATGGGTGCTGACAAAAGGGGCGGGGCTTTAGGACTGCAAATCCGCCACTGCTGTTAAGGTTCACTATAATCGGACGGGATAAAAAGGCAGTTTTCATCCTCAATCGATCGTTGCGGAAGCAGAAAATCATATAAAATCAGCATCTTAAATTCAGTATAATGTATTCCCAGCCTAACAAGACCTCACGGGCGAGAGAATCGCGGCCATATAATCGTCATGCCACCTGATACCTTACTGAATACACATGTGAACGCGTCTATATACGGCGATATGAGAAAATAAGAAAATGGCGCGAAAAAAAGTAGGCTTATGCCCTACAGAGGGTTGATGTGGGCTGACATAAATGCCATGCTTAGAAAGATGGTAGACTTATAGACAAAATAATTTTTGTTTCAGTTGTATAATAGTGAGTTTGAGTGTACTCAAATTATTGCAAAGTCGGCAACCCTATCGATTCAGCACCTTGCCGCTGTAGCAATAAGTTTCCCACAAACAGTTCATAAATAATTCTTATAGATAAAATTATTTTAATTTCACTTTCACTATTATTATATTAGTGAGATTGAATTCACTCAAATTGTTGCTAAGCTGGCAACCTGCCAGCTGTTGTATAAAGTGTATAAGGTTCCCACAAACAGTTTATACCTCTAAATAAATTTTTACAAAGAAACGGCAATAACCTTTCACTAAACAATTGTTTTGATCTAATTATCGAGCATCGTTTTTACATACATTTATACTCATTTTATGCTCGTAAATGCAGATCTGTGCTCGTAATTATATTTTAGCTATTTTCTAACAATATTTACATTTTATTTTAAAAAACGTACTATAGTTTGTTAGTATGTTATATGTATCTTGATTCATAAAATACTACAAAAAATCCATAGTGTTCCCATATATATTTTTACAGTTCTACTCGTTAAAAAAAATAAGGGGTAGGTATATTCGTGATTTTTTTCTATCGAATCGAATAAAATTATTAGTATCATGTTTTAAGGACACTATTTAGGTAGCATATATCCTTCAATATAGTTGATCATTCATATAGTTTTACGCAAAATAAAACTCTCGTTTAGGTTCAGTAAGAAAAATGCATAATAAGCGATAGTATTTTATGTTTATTAACTGCTTAGAAAATCCTTGAATTTAATGAAAAGAACAATTAGTGGTAACAATTATCGTGACATTCGTGACGTACCTAGTCTTGGGTCATCGCGGAAAGAGAATACCTTGTTATTATATTATACCATGGTTGTACTGACTAGCTTCGGAAGTGTGGGACGCGGTCGGTCAGTAAAGGTTTTATTAGTTTGTTATGTTTTTATTACAGCCATTCGGTTAGGGCCACTGAGTGAAGCCCAAGATTATGATGACTCTACATTGAATACTGGGCATTTACTTAGCTAGAACGTATTTTTTAAACAAGTTCAGTCCATCATAGATACATTCTGTAAAAAATTTATGTGTATGAAAATTTCTAACCGACTATTATACTTCTTAAGAAGCTATCGCGCAGTTGTTTATGGATTCAATTTATTTATTTTATAAGTATCCCGTTTACTAAAATATTGGACTTCGATGGAATGTGACAAGTATTAAAATTATAAAATATTCCAATTAGGTATGAAATCTAGCACAAGTCACAACATACCTACAGTCTACAGTTTTCACAAACATTTTTTTTCGCACAATGTTCTTATGCGTCGCAGTGACGTCATCGACGTCAGGTCCAAACTTATAGTAAACAAATTTTATAGATAAACGCTATTCATTACTTTTCGGGGCGCCTACATAATATTTTTGTTTTATTTTAAAGGCACACAAACAGATTACAGACAATACAGAACAAAATAATTACACATACAGAACAAAAACTAGTCCATAATCCACTACACTGTACACAGCATGACAATGTAAATGTAAAAGCAAGTAAGATGTTAAAAATTTTTTTACAAAATAAACAGTGTATGTAAGTAAGTTTATATTAATGATTTTCATTAAGCTAACAAATCCAATGAAGCAGAGAGAGATCTCTGGAATTGAGGCAAACTTGGATTAAAAATGTCAAGATCAGCGTTGCTCTGTCTTAATTCATCATAATCGCGACACATTCTAACAATAGGATTAAAAAAGGATGTATTATGTTTTGTAAACGTCTAGGTGAAAGATTCGTGGGTTACGTATATGAGATGGACAATTGTAATTAATTCAATTTAGAAGTTCAGGACAGTCGTACATTTCATCATCGTCATACGAACGTATTCCCGGTTGCATCCTCAGCGGTAACGCCTTAGAGCCCGGGGTCAGCTACCTAGCGCAGGTGATTTGACGACGAGGTTACTGGTTTTTACACAGAATGACTACTGTCTGACCTCCGCAAGTTCACAAAAGGTAGACTAGATCTAATCCTAACTTTACATGCCTTAAATTCCGAATGACGGAATCATCTTTCTTTTCGGATAATCAGCGGGTGATTCATGCCTGCAATACCATAACCAGACTGGAAACGTTTTTCACAAATTATACTTCCCAGTAGGATTTGAACTCACGACCTCAGGGTCACAAGGCAAACGCCTTGACCACTGGACCAAGAAGGTAGTCCACATAACATCTGTTCACTACAGAAATATTTTTAAAAACGGTCACATTCTCATGACAAACATTACACTTTACTATAACTTAAATGCTTGCTCTTTGACATTTTCCCTGTCCAATACTTTCTTGAGCACTTTGTTCGGTATCGTATGGCTTGGACATTTAAAGTGGATGTTGGTTGACAGCCTGTAATAGTTTTCTATATCGTTTGACTTCTTTTGGTACCAGTAACAATATTAGTAACCTCGTCAAATCACCTAGGTTAGGTAGCGGACCCCGGGCTCTACTGAAGCATTACCACTGAGGATGGAACCATATGCTTGGATGATGATCACCATAGTCTGGTAAATATCCAAATTAATTGGCGAATATTTGCACTGCAAAGTGCAAACTCCATTTAGTTGTAAGCGTGATATCCACAACCATGTACCGCGAAATGAAACAAGTTTTCGCGGAAGCCATCACATTGCCGTGTAGAGGTAATTTGTTTTCATGTTATTTCCACTCCGCGGTTGAAATAAAAATATTCCAATTCACTCTTTGTTTTGACTTTCCTCTTGCGACGGTTAAACTAATCGTAGCCCGTTTGGTTCCGGAAATTCAAGTTACATTTTTAAGTTAGTATATTTGCGGCTATAGGAAGTTTTTTATTATGTTTGCAAAAGTACTCGTAATCACTAAGTACAAGTAACACTAAGTAAAACCGGGAAGCTGAGCGGGGAAGCGGACATACGTCGTACGTCTCGCTCCGCTTCGCTGGACTTACAGCACGCAACTCCGCTCCGCTCTTCTCCCTCGCTCCGCTCCGGTAGAAAGGCAGCATAAGTGGATCATTTATTGGACAGCACCGCACTCGCATTTGTCGTTTTTGGAAAAATGCCGCAGATACAGATACAGATACACTAACACATCTTCATCCCTAACGGGGCAGACAGAGCATGTTGGGTCTTGCGGCTCTAAGCAGACAGAGCCCGGGGCCGCAAGACCCTAATGCCACTTTTAGCGTGATGGTGGGCGAGAAGATGGCAAAAAGAATCAAAATAGTGATGGGTTGCTAGCCGCATCGCTGATACGATTCGCATTTACGCCCATTCCCTCGATCGGCTTCTACGATCTGCACTGGAAGAGAAGCAGGTGGTACATTCTAAGTTTTTTTTTAGGGTTCCGTACCTCAAAAGGAAAAAACGGAACCCTTATAGGATCACTTTGTTGTCCGTCTGTCCGTCCGTCCGTCCGTCTGTCAAGACCCTTTTTCTCAGGAACGCGTGGAGGTATGAAGCTGAAATTTATATCAATTACTCAGGTCTACTGTCCCTTGAAGCTGTGAAAAAATCAAACTTCTAAGCCAACGCAATCAAAAGATACAGCCGTTTATGCCGCAAATTTTCGACACTTGCAAGGGAATCAAAACCTACAGGGTGCTTCCCGTGAACTCAGAATCTTGAAATTTGGTACGAAGCAACGTCTTATAGCATAGATAAAGGAAAAATTACGAAAACCATAAATTATTTGTTACATCACATAATATATATTTTTTTAATAATTTTAAACTTACTACCCATTTCCTCATAAACGCGTAGAGGTATTAAATTGAAATTCATACCAAATACTAAACCTTGCAGGTTTGTACGGAACCCTCGGTGCGCGAGTCCGACTCGCACTTGGCCGGTTTTTTTTTTCTCCTAGACCAGCAAGGAAGATGCCACATACGAGTGCTTTTGGAGGAAAATAAAGCTATTGGCCTTGTCTGTTATCAGTAGATTTGAAAACGCATCAAATGCCTTTAGGCAGCTTGTATAATGTGATACAAGTATTAAGCCAACTACACAAAAGAAAAGTAAAAATAATTTCTAGGTATTTCTTTAATTCGGTATCACAAAACAAATGTCCATATAATCAAATCAATGGCAGCTGACTTCATCGAAATTGTGTTGTACACGCACTCTCGCAATTTATAGCTCAAATTTGGTAAGCTCATATAGGTATAGTATAGAACATTTAGTAATTTCTACGAAGTATTAACTATATTTACAAATACGTTTATTAATTTATTACTATATATACAAATACGTTTATTAGTTGTTACATTCTTTACATTTACCTGAACTATTGGTATAGTCCCATAAATCATTAGAAATGTTATATTAAACGCACTTAAAACGAAATGTTTTCAATTCACAGCATTTTTATTTAAATTGCCAAAAAAGTTGAATGTCTATAAATGGTAATGTTTTAAAATTCCAGCGGCACTACAGAGAAACTATAATAAACAAGACGGAAAGAATATAAAATAGAAACAGTCTCACGTCGAGATACCTCAGTTTAAATTTGCCCACTGAGTCTGTTAATATTTTATTTTATAAAGAAAACGCTACGAAACGCGAAACAAAATTATTACTGAAAAATGTTCCGTCGGAAAGCCAAGATGCGATAATTATTTCGAGCGACTGGCCACGACCCGCAATCTCTATAATAGGCAGATATCTCATTTGTTCCGCAAAATACACTGGCTTATCTACGTTCCTTTCCGCTACGCGAGTGATGTATACTGTATAGCTACGAGATATTGACTTGGGGATGGATATATTGTTATTTGGTGAATAATACAGAAGAATCATCAAGAGAAGACACTTGTGTCTTTTAGTCAGATCAGCCAGCAATATGTGTGGCTTGTGGTGCCCCTTTGATATAGATGTGTTTGCCAAATTAAATATTAAAAAAACTTACTAATGTAACTAAGCTACCGAATACAATGTTTGCTTATTAATCATCATCATCATCATCATATCAGCCACAGGAAGTCCACTGCTGGACATAGGCTTCCCCCAAGGATTTCCAAAACGACCGATCGGAAGCGGTCTGCATTCAGCGTTTTCCTGCAACCTTGCCTGAGCAATATTAGTAAGCAAGGTGGTCGACCACCTGGCTTACTAATATTGATGACCTATTAATTAATACCCACCCACACACACAAGGTGCTCAGGCGACCTAACCAAGGTCGTTGGAAAGCGCTGGATGCAGGCCGCTCTAGATCGGTAATTTTGGAAAACCTTGGGAGAGGCCTATGTCCAGTAGTGGTAATTATGCGGCTGACATGATGATGATCGACGACCTTGACGACCTCTGTGGCGTATTGGTCAACAGTCCGCCACTCTGGAGGTTCTGGATTCAATCCCCAGTCAGGCAAGTTGGAAAATATTTATATATATAGACTTTTTAAAATTGTGCTGGGTCTTGGGTGTTTATCTACCTATATATAAGTATTTATCATTTTTTTTATTTTAATTAAATAAGGTACACCAACAGTATTTATATACAACATTCAGGTATGATACCTATAATACTAATATTCTTAAGTAAATACCAAATCATAAAATATAGTATCGTTGAGTAAGTATTCCGTAATAACACAAGTTGTAAACTTATGTACATCTGGGCTAGCTCAATCTGTATGATTTGTCCCTATATATTTAATTGCGTTTTTTCTTCCACGAAGTAATATCTATATTTATAAAGTATAACGGAAAAAGTATTTTAACAGAAAATGCACAATTTATTTCGGACGACTGGCCACGACCCGCAATCCTTTATTGGGCAGATATCTTATTTGTTCCACAAAATAAACCGCCACTACATTCCTTTTCGCTAGGCAAGTGATGTATACTGTATAGCTACGAGATATTGTCGTGGGGGTTCTAGCAAACATTGTAGAAATAGTTTAGCGGAAAGAATGTCTTAGAGAAGACGGAAATATAACAATGCAAATTTTTTAACGAATAAGCGAAGTTCTCAGACGTATATTGGACAGTCCAGTGCAGAGGCGTAGCAGATCAAAGTTTTATGCGGGTGAGATAGTACTGGCCTTTTGGCTAGTAGAGTCCTTAAAAAAGCTAATCCGCTTCAGTGGCGAAGCGAGAGCAAAGGTTCATATGGGAGGGCTAGTTTTGCGAGATTTAATAGTATTGGAATGCGTTAAGGCACGAAATCTACTACAAAAAATCTCATCCGCTTAAAGCGCGAGTCCCTATAGACCGCGAGGCGGAGGCTCATGTTTATGTCACCCACGCCTAGCTACACCTCTGATCCAGTGTTTGTACATATGTTTGTTTGTTTTGATTATTAAGCTATATGTACAGTACAAGAGAGAAAGAGAAACAATAAAAGTAAACTTACAACGGCAGACTTATCCCGTATAGGAATCTTATCCAGGCACCAGCCAGTAGGTAATTGAGAGGAATGTTTATATAATATGCTTTTGTTTAATACATAATATATTTACTCGCTTTTTAGGGTTCCGCAGCCTAATGGCAAAAAACGGAAACCTAATAGATTCGTCATGTCTGTCTGTCTGTCTGTCCGTCCGTATGTCACAGCCACTTTTTTCCGAAACTATAAGAACTATACTGTTGAAACTTGGTAAGTAGATGTATTCTGTAAACCGCATTAAGATTTTCACACAAAAATAGAAAAAAAACAATAATTTTGGGGGTTCCCATACGTGTCCTATAGATAGGTCTTCAAATGATACTGAGGTTTTTAATATAATTTTTTTCTAAAATGAATAGTTTGCGCGAGAGACACTTCCAAAGTGGTAAAATGTGTCCCCTCCCCGCTTGTAACTTCTAAAAGCTACATTACTTCTTACGAAAATTGGTTTGAACGAGATCTAGTAAGTAGTTTTTTATAATACGTCATTAATCATATTATGTTACTTGCTGCTACGGAACCCTTCATGGGCGAGTCCGACTAGCACTTGGCCGCTTTTGTAAATGAATAATATGTAATTCGTTTTGAGGCAGATACGTGGCATTACATTTTATGAAAAGAAAAATCTACGCCAAAGACTATGTACTGACGTCGAATTCCAACTAAGCAATAAAAAAGTTACCTCCATATTTTAGCAATCTAATCAAGCAAGGCTCATTCGCATATGTTCATGAGTTCATAAAAGTAACATCTCTTCAGAAGACATATCATCTCAAGGTCTTGAAAAACATTCATTCACTTGGTCCCTTAAAGTTAATAATCATAAAGTTGGCATCCGTATGGCAAGCGGCCAAATAGCAGGCTGTACCCGTTGATTTGCAATACTTATTCTGGTGGGGTTATATCTACCCCCTTAGGCTAAGTTTACATATGAGAAACATAATGATGGCAAAGGCAACGACAGCCTTTGGCTGGAATATCACTGTCTTAATTTCATTCATACACATTGCCTATCGAGTCATGATCGTCTTTTTTGGTGATATTCACGGCGGGCCGAAGACTGGGCCTGCGCCTTTCCGTGTCCTTTAGCATGGAATTGAAAGTTATCCTGTCCCTGATACCGATTTGGCCTGTGTCGGTTATCTTGGTTTGATCGTCTTTGGGGGCGAAAGCTGTCGCGCCCCTGACTATTAGATGGATATTGAGAGCCTTGCGCAGGCTGCGGCACAGAATATTTACTATTAAATAGGTAAGGATAATTTTGAGTACCTTGCGCAGGCACTTTGTAATTACTACCAGTTGCGCTGATTTTTGATTGGCTGATTTGGCGCCTTGAGCGGCCAAAATGTTTTAGAAATACCACCATTTTTCTCTATTGCAGACGAAAAAACATCTTTCTGGAAGAGATGCTCACAACTTGGGGGTATACGTCTCAAAGAATCCTTAAAAAATTTATCCTTAACTGAACGAAGTATACTGTCACGTCGTTGTTGAATTAAAAGACCATTTTCCAACTTGCCCTGGCTGGGGATTGAGCCCAGATTGTCCGGATTAGCGGTCTAACGTTTTACCCATTACTCCACGGAGGTCATCAAATAGGTAGTAGGTATCAATACAACATTAAAGATAACCATCGATCGTATTAGATCTGGTCAATGGATCTACTGAGAATGATCGTTTATTTCTTATGTTGATAGAAATGTCATCTCAGAAAAGTTTTCAACATTTTACCTACCTTTTTCTTTTTCTTCAGCCTTTCTGGTACATACCGTAGAAGATGTACAGTCAGCAGCAAAAGTATGTCGCCTAATAAAAGCGTTTACATATTATTAAACGGTATAAATATGCAATACACGAGTAACTCACGTCAAAAGCACGGGTCTGGAAATTTTCGTGTGTGTGTTGCGAGTCACATTCGCCCTGAAGAAGACTTTCGGATATGCTTGAAACATGTCGGCCAGTAGCTGACTGTTTACGTGAGTTACCCGTGTCTTCTTCATCGCGCATTTCCAGTTGCATCCTCAGCTATGCTGCTTCGAAGCCCGGGGTGTGCTATCCCGCTTTTTCTTTCGGACGACCTCCGTGGCGTAATGGTTAACACGCTAGTCCGCTAATCCGGAGGTTCTGGGTTCGATTCCCAGCCAGGGCAAGTTGGAAAATGGTCTTTTTCAAATTGTCCTGGGTCTTGGGTGTTTATCTATATATGTATTTATCATAAAATATAGTATCGTTGAGTTAGTATCCCATAACACAAGTTTAAAAACTTACTTTGGGGCTAGCTTAATCAGTGTGATTTGTCCGTATATATTTATTTATTTATTTATTATTTATTTATTATTCTTCTCCAAATATAATATGCAAGTCAAGTCACCCAGAGATGCTAAAGACCTTGCGAAGTGGTGAAAAAATAACCGGAACAGTTAAAACGATTTAGCTTTAGTTTTACGACCGGTCGCTGTCTGACGCTTTTATAAACGCTTTTATTAGTTGACATACTTATTTTTGTTGCTAACTGTAAGTATTAGGGCAACATGTAAGTAAGTAGGTCGTGTCGAGACTTCCGCAAAACACCACGCACTGAAAGGCATAAAGGCTAATTTATAAAGGGAGGCATCCAGCTGCCTTTGTTGTCTCCCATCTGTGAGACTGAGTAGGAGCTTCGTACTAAGTGATGTCACACTGTAATGACAGAAGTAACTTCTTGCCTTCATACACTTGAATATACTTTTAAGGCCTGTGGCGGATTTACGCCCGTGTGCAATACCATTAAGCCGCCCCACGTACAACTCTACGCTGAATCGGATGAGCTTCTTTTTTGCTCCAAATATGTATAGCATACTGGCGGCAAATGCGTAAATAAATTCGCCACTGGAGGCGGCAAAATTTTAATAGCATATTCTTAAATCTGCCACTGTTTAAGGCTTAACAAGAATATATATACAAACCAATTACAAATTCAATTTACGCTACTTACAGAAAAGCTTACTCCGAGGAACATAACTAACTACATGATATATATTTATAATGATGTCGTAATATTATTAATTCGCCTAAACTGCAACTCCTTTAATTACATACCTATTTCGCTGATGTATCTTGTTCAGTTTATAAATGTGAAAGTGAGTTTATTAGTTTGTCCGTCCTTCAAGTCAAAACAGAGTGACAATTTGGCGTGATTTTCTTGCGTGCAAATAATATAATATGCCCAGAAATATACTCAAAATTTCTATTAAATTTGTAGGTATTGTTGTATCAAGTGAAGTTGAAATGAAGACATTTCATTCCTTTGAACTGTCATTCCGTTATTGTGCCTGTCGGGAAGAAAAAGCGATAGTTTGCGAAAAGATAAATGGTTTGTGCGTTGCGGCCTCCAACATGATTTTTGTCAGATTTTCCTCAACTTGAGATATAACCATGGATTTGGCCTTGTAACATGTGACCTAGGTATTTCAAAATTAAAAATATGTGATGAAAAATTTCGCCACTAGTGACATTGAAACTCTCGCCACTTACATCTGTACTATTATATGAGTGCACTGCCAACTGAGCTACTGTGACTTCGAATCCCCCTAAAGAATTTCACATATTTTTAATTTAGATATTTTTCCGAGCATTGTAATGCTGTATAAATCAATAATGTGATCTATTATTTGTTAGTTATAAGTACCACGGCTGGGCAAAGGCCTCAATTTTTCTTTACACAATCACTCTCCTCCTTTTATTACTTCTTCCTTTCTTAACTTCCTTCGCTTTTCGCACAAAAGCATTCCCAAGGAGGGTTAGCGTTAGGCTGCTTTTTCTGCTCTACTTTATAAATTACTATATATATATATTATATATAGTAATTTATAAAGTATATATATATTATATATATATATTACGTACGCTGACAAAAAGGTAAAATAAAATGTTAAAAAAAATAATAGGTAAAATTTAAATGCTCACCAAAATAACCTGCGGAAAGAGCTGGTACATTCTATATTTATTGTTTGCTCCCAGATCATTAGAAGAGGATAACTGAGACTTAAAATTGTTCCTGAGCGATTATACAAAATACTTAATCGTAAATATTGCTTAAGGTTTCACATTAATACTCGTATTGAAGATAATAGTTATTGCGAACAATATCCGACTAACGATGGTTTAACCCGCTTTGAGAGCGTAGCGCCGCTTCAGAAACTAATTAGACTGTTTGTTGCAAAATTGAAGCTATCTGTCTAGTAGTTAAATACAGCTTGATGTATGGGTGGTAATTGCTCAAAGTGTTGATTTTGAATGCATTGACTAATTTGATAGTAGGTAGGAAATCAGTGATGGTCTCTCGGTCTAGGCACTGGACTTGCGTCTATAAAGCACGGGTTCGATCCTCACTTATCGCGATTACCTTTAAGTTTGTACTCATGTGCGGTGCGGCTTTCAAGTACGGTGAAAAAGAACATAGGGAGAGCAGATTACCCGTCAAAGTAACCCACCAGTAGAAAAGTCCAGTGGGTGGAAGGGTTGGGAGTGAGGAAGCCTGCACAGCAAATACTTCTTCGTCGTGTCGATGGCTAACACTTATATACGTGTTAAATTAAATTACTCCTGCCCAGAAGGAGACCACAGCAACAGCACTTTCCGTGCACTGCATCAAGTCGGCCATCGAAGATGAAGCAGGGCATAAGGGACAGCGGAGGAGGTGTGGCATCAGCCTGGGTTGGCCGCAAAGACATATTAAGGGCTATAATTTGCCCTGTTGGTAAAGTCCCATCTTTGCATAATGCTACTGCAATGTCCCACTTGAGTCCCAAACTGACTATAGGGGCAGTGATTCTATATTAATACTAGTGTATGTCACTAAAAGTATTGGTATTAAATGTTACTATATTACCTCTATACCACTTAATGTATAAAATGATAGTGGTAAAATACCTCTACCAAAAACGACAGTATATGCAATTCTTTTCTAAATTTATATGAGGAAAGTACATCCTCTGTATATTCTACTGCTCAGTTTTTGGTGAGCTTACACTGTAAATAACGTGTGAATTTGAGCAAAGGCAAAGGGACGGGTTTGAGGAATCTCCTTCCCTGCCTTCCCTTTGCCTTTGCCCACTACAGATCTGTGGTCCATTCATATCTCACCATTCTGCGATAGGTATAAATTTTTATTTTGTTAGGTCAAAAATTGGACAATGGAAACAAAAGCTGGTCAAAAAGAAAAAGAATTAGATGAAATTTGGTAGGCATTTAGGAAATATCAATAGAATTTTCAAGTTCGTTGGGCATCAAAATCGGTTCTGTAGTCTTTGAAATATTAATAAAAAATCGCGAGGTCTAAGTTCGCGGCTAACTACTAGTTGATATTATAGCGGCCACAGTAATACATAATCGGTGAAAATTTCAAGTGTCTAGCTATTACGGTTCAAGAGATAGAGCCCTGTGACAGACGGACAGACAGAAGGACAGACGGATAGACGGACAGACAGCGGAGTCTCAGTAATAGGGTCCCGTTTGCACCCTTTGGGTACGGAACCCTAAAAATGGTAAAATGCTGACGGAGATACTATACTGTATGTGTTATCCTACTACGAGTAATATTATAAAATGCAAAAGTTTGTGAGTTTGGATGATTGTATTGTTACCCAATCAAGCAAAAACGGCTGAACGGATTAGAATGAAATTTGGCATGTAAATAGTTTATACGAGTAGTTTGGATTAGCACATAGGAATAGACATTTAAAAATGTGTGGATAACGTGGAATTTTCAATAACGAACTATCAAAGACACGCGCTCGTACGGCTATATATGTACTATAGACACATATACACTTTCACGTCTTTATCCCTAAAGAGGCAAACACAGCTCAGGGCTGTAATCCTCAAGGGCCTCGTTTAGCGTAGCATTAGTGGGCGTGAAGATCAGGGAATCAAAACGTGATGGAGCTTTCCATCACGTTTTAGCTGAAACGTCTATTGATATATTTCAGTACGTCTATTGGTATATTGACAAGTCTAGATAATAAAATTTAAATTAAGTTAATAAAAAAGAACTGAAACTAACAAAAACACAATTTGTGCAGCCCCAGTAAAAAATATCATCCTTCGGCAGCGTGGTCAAAAGGCTGGCAGGATTGCCAAATTGTTGACAAAAAAACAAGGATGATTATTTGTGCCAGATAGTTACCAGCCTATAGATCACAGCGGACCCCGGGCTTCACAGCATTACAGAGTTGAGATGAGAGAGAGATCACGGGATACCTGGAATAGTCTTTTTGATATGAATTTGAAGAGATTATGGGAAGAAGGACCCCACGGACCAAAAGTTTCTACCCTTAGACGCTTTATGTAATTTTCTGCGATGTGGAAACATCGCAGAAAATTACACGCAGAAAATTATATTTGAGCCTTTCGAGGTTCTTTGCTGCGGCTACTGCTGTACCGCCCTTTGACTTAGTGACCTGATAATGGGATGTGCGAGGGTAACCACACAAGTAACATATCAAAAACCAAAGACCGCCCCAATCTCCAAGGCACCAAGGTCACCCCTGGTACTGAGTCTTTTAATCATTAAAAAGTGCACAAAACATTATCATTCCTTTGCTTTTTGAGGCAGACGAACAAAAACTAGGCTATAGTACTTCACAGATGAAACTTTAACAAAGGCGAACGCTTCGTGCAAATGACTCAGTATTGCGGTAGGAATTATTTTCTTTTTACTAAATATCATTTCATATTCTCTTCCTTCTTGGTTTTACAACCAAGGATATTCAAGAACGTGCTAAGTGGAGAAGGAAAAGCCAGAAAGCGGACCCTGGGCTTCGCAATATGCTGAGGATGCAATCGGAAATACGCTGAGATGAGAGAGAGATTCTCTTCCTTTACAGGATTAAATGCTTTTATTGCAATGTGTACATTTTGTAGGAAGGTCAGTCCATGAAGAATACAAACGCCGCGATTGGACGAATGATCTATCTGCCCCATTAGGGATAAAGATGTGATAGTATGTATATATGTATGTAATTCTGTATACGCTAACAAGTTGAATACACTGTTCTCATGCCTGATGTTTCCTGCACTTGAAGAATGGCAGTACCTATATAAAATTGACCATAAATACATGAGTATTTGTCTACAAACCAAAGGTACCTAAAAATGACGCCGAACAAAGGAAACAAGTAGGTGCTCGTTGAATTTTTCAGATTTTGCATTTCTAATAAGAATATATATTATTTAATTAATACAAATAACTTTATTTATTCGTAATAAAAACAATAATAATGAAAAAATTTACTAAACTATAGATCATCATAAATCCTCTGACTACTCTGGCTAATATATGGCTCCACTGCAGGAGCACGCCCCTTTTTGTACTACCAGAGTCATATATAATACTAGCTGTGCCCGCGACTACGTTCGCGTGGTTGTCGGAACGTAATGTTATATAGCCTAAAGCCTTCCTCTATAAATGGACTACCCAACAAAAAAAGAATTTTTCAAATCGGACCATTAGTTCCTGAGATAACCGCGTTAAAACAAACAAACAAACAAACTGACAAACAAACAAACTGACAAACAAACAAACTCTTCCGCTTTATAATATTAGCATAGATTAGCCAGAGGTACATTACAAGCTCTTTGGCCAGAGCAGTCGGAGGATTTGCCCTACACTCTCCACGCTGGCCAGACGGACTGGAGAGGTCTCATTGATGTTTATAAGCTTTGTTTAGCTTGTAAGCCTGAGCCGCCTTCTACGACATCCACGGGAAGACTTTGAGTGTCCTATTCTACTCTGACGGGAACCACACGGCCATATAAACATAGATAATAAAGTAAATTAAACTAATTTAATCTAAAAGGAATCAAAAATTCCGCCTTGGATAGAAAGGTGTCAATCACACTTAGTGCGTTTCCTCCCCGTACAGCGTATTATACAATATATTTTTATTTTCTTTATCTGTTTGCATTATTTAAGTGCTAGTAACGTAAATATAGATAGGTTCAAATGGAGTCTAGCAAGATACGAATAACATAATACTAGAACGTGCTTGGTATATCCGCAGCATTCATATCTCCTTTATATTCTTATTTTATAGCTTAGATAGAAATAAAACCTGAGGTTCATTTTTCAATTTTATCGAATTGAAGTCGTGCACAATATTCTCAAATACACACACGACTGGATGTAGCAGCAGAAAGCTGAGCTGATCGCCTTCTTGGCATACTATAGGTGTATCTCAGAGGTGTATGTATGTGGGATTGGGGCTGAGAGAAACAAACGAAGGATCTGTACTTCTTTAAAAAAATAAAAATTATTTCTATCGTTGACGTCCTCGTCTTCTATCTTCATCCTTTCTCCTAAAAAAAAACCACACATTCTACATTTAAATGACTTCTTACTTGTTTTCTTACGTGCCAGCTACACATTTGTACTTATCTTACATTATAAACTATTTTGACAAACCTTACATCCCATTTCATAAGTAATTGTATGACTATTTCAGTTGAGAAAACAAAAACCTACAGGTACTTTCGTTATATTTTCCTTCTAGTACTACAAAAACAAAGGGTATATTTATCTAGGAGAGCGGAAAAAACAAATTGCTTCGGACGATGAGCGATTTCATCTGTCTTCTTAGAAAAACTGTTTATGGCTTCCTACCAGTAAAATTGATGTTTGTTTTAGACGAGTTGCCGTATGTTCACTTATTTGCAATTCATACGAGTCAGATCGTACTTTAGCATTCTATTCGATATATGTACTTTAAATATTCTCAATTTTTCCTGCATTTCGTAGCTGCTATATTATAAAAACTAGCTCTAAAATTATGGTTTTAGGTTTGACTAGCCCTTAAGAATATTTTCTAAAAAGTAAAAAAATATTATGGACAAATCACACTGATATCTAGCACCAAAGTAAGTTTAAACTTGTATTATGTGATTCTACAACGATATAATATACAACCATACTATATTTTATAATAAATACATTTAAAAATATTTACCCGACCCCCAGGCAATTTGGGAAAGTTCATTTTCTAACTTGCTCTGGCAGGGGTAGAACTTAAAAATTGAGATATTTTTTGATAAAGTAATTATACTTTTAACTGACATTGAAAAAGTATCTCCTGTTATATAGTATAGAGATTTTTATAAAACTTATATTTATATTTCGAGCCATCATGTATCCCACGGCTGGGCAAAGGCAACATGGGTAAGTAAATAAAATTTTCACCCCCTCTTTAAAAAGCTTCATGCTGAAATGATTCGGAAAAATAACCCCTTTTTGTAAAAAGTAGAAAGAAACTTCTCAATTTTAAAAGTTTAAATGTTGGTATACGAAATTAATTGATACAATTGGGTCTTATCAGTAATCACCGTCGAACGGCAACAATGTACGGATATGACAATCAGATTACTGCGAGCAACTGCGACGGTTGGCATTGTTTCAATGCAAATTGCTCTAAATATTATCTTTCATTTTCGTATTATTATTTTATAAAAATGATAAAAAAACCCAATATATCCGCTGTCCACAGCTAGACATAAGCCTTCCTCGAGGATTATCAAAATGACCGATCGGAAGCCGCCTGCATTCAGCTTCATCCTGCAAGCTTGTTGAGGTCTTCCGACCACCTAGCAGGTACCCACCTGCTAGGTGGTCGGAAGACTACTCTGCACTTGTCGACACGTGGCCGCTATACCAGAACCCTTTTGCCCCATCGGCCATCTTTTCTTCGTACTATGTGGTTTGCCCATTACACTTAAATTGCCACTGCCTGGTGTGTCATTATGCTCATTTAAGTTAAAACACACCTTCTCCGCTGTCCCTCTTATTTTGCTCCATGTTCGATCGGCGACTAGATGCAGTGCCCGGAAAGTGATGTTACTGTGGCCTCCTTCTGGTCACGTGCAATTAAATTTAACACATATATAAATTTCAGTCATCGACATGACAAAGAGACAACTTTTCCCATTTAGCAAAATACGAAAAAAGTAGTGGAACTTTCAGAGCATTTTAGGTGTTTCTTACTTTTTGCGAAACTATTATAGTCTTCCCTCTTATTTTTTTCTTTTAGGTTGTCTTCCAAGTCCATCTCCTTAAAAGTATATAAGAACGTTTTCACACGCGGCCGTGGCCGCTACGGTACATGTGTAAACACTCTTTCAGCATTGGGATATTCCCTTTCCTTCAAGTATAATACTTATTTCGGTAAAGTGTAGTCCGTCAGATCATTACTGTGACGAGGTTTCATCAGCAATTTAATCATATCTTCACTTACACTACCAGATATTGTTATACACTGACAGATATTGGTATTGCGTTGAGTTTAAACCTTATTTGAAAAATAATCACAAGATTTTGAACTACGGAAGATGTTCAATACCAACAACAATTCAATATTACAATTATGTAAAAATAAATACAATACAATTCAATGAAAACAAGTATGACATCAAATTTCCAATCTTCCAGAAAACAAGCTATCTCGGAAGTTGGTTTTGTTCTCACAATTTGCGATATTGGTCGGATATTTAATTTATTAATTAAAACTGATTTCATGAAAATTTAAAGATGGTTTGATTGATTGTTTCCATATTTATAGCTTTTTAAAAAGGTACCTTTTGTTGAATTAAGAAATAAACTGTGTGTAGTTCATATGTTTTTATTTTTCTTATTTATCATAGCGCGTTCCCGATAGCATCCTCAGCTGTGCTGCTTCGGAGTCCGGGATGCGTTTTCCCACTTTTTCTTCTCTGAATATAATTATTACCTCTAATAAGTACATGCAAAGATGCCGAAGAGCATGCGAGTCAACCCTCTTTGAGAATGCATTTGTGCGTAAAGATTTACAACGGGCCACCGCTTAAAGTCAATCCTCCTTGGTAGCACGAGATGTTTGTGCTTAGTCCTTTAGTTATTTTAATATATATATATAAATAATTAAATAAATATATATATATGTATATATATTCATCCCCATCATATATTTTTTGTTTTTTCTGAATTATTAGCCGTACGTAATAAGTATACAACGGTATATATCGAAACGTGTTGTACTTTGTAGCACAATATTGAAATATTTTCTCGAAATCTGACCAGTACGAAATAGCATTTTTTTTTTCTCAAAAAAAAAATGAAATGAAAAATCAAATATTTATTCAGTAACTAATTAGGCCTTTGCAGGCACTTTTACACGTCAATAATTATAGTGTACATTACGTGTACTGTTTATTTATATCTAAATTATTTTTTCTTTGTTCAAAAGCTACCGATACTAGCGTTTCGCCACGACCACTGCTGAGAAGAAACGCCGAAAGAAACTCATTTACACAGTATTGGTCGCCTACGCTCCAGAAGGGCTTTGTCAGTTTACAAAGATATTATGCCTAATACGATGTTATCACAACATGATATGTACGCTTGCGAACGAGTGCCAAATCCAATTTACAGAAATAACTTACACTGACCGAGCTGATTTTAAACCACTACTGTAAGTAAATCTTTTTGTTTTAGTTAATGCCTATGTCTAGTTTACACTTTATAACAGATTCGCTTTAGATCATTCGATTGACAAACATAAATTGAAATACTCATAATAATATTGAAGCATCAAGAGCATCAAGCTGAACGAAGCTTATAAACATCAATGAGACCTCTCCAACCTGTCTGGCCAGCGTGGAGAGTGTAGGCCAAATCCTGTTACTGCTCTGGCTAATATATGGCTCTGGTAGTACAGAGGGTCGTGCTCCTGCAGTGGAGACTTTAAAATAAACGGGCAAGTGCGAGTCGGACTCGTAGAAGTAGTAGAATGATACTAGTAGACATAGCCGTAGTATGATAATGTACTAATCATACTACTACTACTCTTTTTCCATTTTGAACTTGATGAATATACGTTATTTTCTCAGTATAGTAATAGTTCAACTGAAGATGATTATCGAATAAATCTTCTTATATCCTCGTATTTTTACCCTCATCAAACAAAATAAAAGTATCAAAATTCTTCCTGTAACAGCCTTTGTTCTTAATACAATCTTTATTGATTACCAAATAGTTATACGGTTCGCTCCATACTTTTGAACACATTTCTCGAAACTCAGACCACGACATGTCGGTATTAACGTGTTCATCATATACATGATGGAGGTTCACATCATCCTGTTTGAATAATATTAAAAGATTTGCGTTGTCTCTTACTAGCTGTTTAGGTATCTTACTGTACGTTTGATTCAAGTAAAAACAATCAATAAATTTATGTCTACCCATTGCGAAATAATCCCTCATATTGGACTGGTTCTCACATGCGACGTCATCAAATATTATTATGGAGTATGGTTTTGCATCGTGAGGACTTAAAACAAGTTCATTATCTTTATATTTTAGAAACGATACATCTGGTACTAAATTAAGTACATTTTCTAAAAACACATATTTTGGTTGATACAATGTTTTTGAATAAAGATAAACGTTTTTAAAACGTAAACCATTTTCATGTAATAGGAGACCTATGATAACATTGGTATTCCCACAATTCGAGGGACCGCAAATAATACATCGAATAGTATTAGGTAGAAGGTCGCCATGTCGGGAAACATCTACTTTTTCATCTGGACATATTCTACTCAATTGTAAAGTTTGAGATTGTTTTACGAATTTCATCCTTTTAACCACTAAGACTGTTTTTGATTGAATGTTTTTCAATTGTAAAGCAATGAATATATATATTCGAAACAAACTGACTTTGTGAATGCTTAGCTCTGGAAACTCTTATACCTGAGCGACATGATATATAAGTGATTCAGTTACAATTTTGATCAGTTATTGTAAAGTAGTTCGGAAAACAGGGTATCAGTTGACATGGCTTTGAATATTGGAGATCACGTGGATATAATAATTACTTCTAAGAGAATATTTAGCATTCACATATTCAAAATGTTTATCACGGGATCAGTTGATATGTCTTTGAATATTGGAGATTGCGTGGATATAATAATTACTTCTGAGAGACTACTTGGTCTTCACAAAGTTAAAATTATAAATTATGAGCAATATGATGTTATTCTAATACCTTCGCAAGAGTACACTACATTACGATCTAAAATTCGATTGGAAGTCACCCGAATAGATGAAAAAAGAGTACACCTGACTGAAGTGGAAGATACGTTCCTAAAATGCTCCTACATCGACATAAAATGCGACTGGATTTGGAAGTTCAAATAGATGTAAATATAGTTGTCCTGAAGTCCTGACTGAAGCGTTAGACTGAAGCACGAACCAGGTAGGAATTGGGTCTTTGAGGGCGAATAAAAATCAAATCCAGCGTATAGAGCGAATGAAATGAGTTCTATATGCTGGATTAGATTTTTATTTGAGCTCAAAGACCCAATTCCTACCTACTGAAACGAAAACTCAGATAGTTAAAATAGCAGAAGCTGTTAAAAAGAAAATCAAAGATATGAAAACTATGGAGTCATACAATGAAAATATTTTAAATACAGTTTTTAGACCTGTTACTGATCCAATGCATCAGTTAATTAAGGATGAGAACCATAAAATTAAATCTAAAGAAGCAAAGGATGATCCCATGAAAAATTATTTTGTAAAAGAGCAAATTCCGTCGCCTGAATCGCATTTCAACAAAACTCTTAAAAAAAATATTTCCCTACAAAGTTGTTCTGAAGATGATTCTGGTGAAGACAATTCTGATGAAGATATTAGTTTAGACAAATCGGGTGACTGTACCAATAATACCAGTGATACATCGTATAAAACCATTGACTCGATACCTAGTCCTAGTCAAAATGCTTCGTCCTGGTCACTTTCCTCCGAAATATATAATGATGTACCTTTTGGCGTTAGACTAGAACGAGGTAAATTAATGATGGGTTCAGCGCGTGTGCATATAAATGATCAAATTATATCTGTAGCAGGACGTGATTATCAGATAACACCAGGGTTGCGGGAGTTATTGTTAAAAAAAGTACCTAATTTGCAAGTGGTGACTGAAAAAGATTGTCAAGAATATAAAACCATGTTAATAGGACAAATGTTCATCGGCGAGACTTTGATCCCAGTAAACCAATGAAATCTAATAAAGGACGGAAGTACTTGAACATCATTAAACCACTTTTTAGACTGCGAAAGCCTTCAACATCTTCTGTCAGTAATTTTGATGATGTTAGCGAAGGAGAAGGTTTGATGCTTAAAAAGAAATTAAAAAAAAATACTGATTACATTTACTGGGATGACCCTAATGAACTAGTAGAAAGGCTGAAATTATTAATAGCATCTAAAGATGCAGGCAACACTGGTCTAGATAACGAAATAATTTCAATAATAGAAGAACTACGTGAAAACGTTAGTATAAATTAAAAACCGCAGATCTTATGTAGATCATTTATTACTTCACTGCGACCGACTTCAATCCAAAATGAATGTTGATAAATTCGGTCACCATGTTCATAAAAGACTACGTTTGTCAGAATTACTAGGTTGTACAACTAATCACCTAGTTAGATCAGAAACAGGAGATTTTGATTTACAATCATCTCGATTAAGAGGAGTTCAAGAACCTGTAGCACATGATGATGCGGTGAACAAAAAATATGTAGATAAAAAGATAACTGATGAAATTGCTGCTCTTATAAATGCAATAAAAGAGGATGTAAAAAATAATCTCAATCAGTTCGAAAAAAAGTTTTATACCAAAGACTACATCGATAAAATTATTAAACTACAAAATGGCGAAACAACAAGTGGTAAACGAAATTCACAGATCAGCACGCAGAAATTTTGATCGTCGTAATGTGATCTTGAAAGGAGTGGATGACTTGTGGCAAGCAGACCTGGCCGATTTTCAATCTTTCACAAAGTATAATAATGGATACGCGTACATTTTAACTGTCATTGATTGTTTCTCAAAATATGCCTGGATGATTCCTATAAAAACGAAATCAAAGAAAGAGGTCCTTTACGCATTAACTCAAATTATAAGGGAAAGTGGACGTATTCCTAAAACCCTACAAACTGATAGAGGTACTGAATTTTATAACGATGTTTTTAAAAGACAAATGCAGCTAATGAAGATTAATCACTATTCATCATATTTAACAAAAAAAGCTTCAATTGTGGAAAGGCTAATCAGAACATTGACTACTAAATTGTATAAATGTTTTAGTTATAATGGTAACTATAAATGGATAGGAAAAACTTTAAATGATGTTTTGTTTTCGTATAACAATAAAACACATAGCGTTACTAAGTTTAAACCAGTAGATGTAAATACAAAAAATGAAAACCTAGTAAAAAATAACATTGAGAAATTCCAAGACAAACGTAAATTACCCAAAAATAAATTTAAAATAGGTGACCATGTTAGAATAAGTAAGTTCAAGAGTAGTTTTGCAAAAGGTTTTACACCTAATTGGTCTACAGAAATTTTTACAATTAAAACGGTTAATAATACTAAACCAGTTACATATTTAATACAAGATCAACGAAAACAAAATATATTGGGTTCATTCTATCAAGAAGAGTTACAAAAAACGAAATACCCGAATATATACTTAATCGAAAAAATTATAAGGAAAAAAGGCAATAAATTGTTTGTCAAATGGTTAGGGCTCTCTGACACAGAAAACAGTTGGGTGGATAGAAATTCGATTGTATCATAATACATATAAGTGCTAGCATCTAGTATTTTGCTCATTATGTAGAAAATTATGAGAGGAGGTGGACTGGTCAATAACTTGATAAACAATATCCCGTTTGAGCTTCATTTACCAGGTTACAACTATTGCGGACCGGGCACTAGGCTACAAGAAAGATTATTGAGAGGTGATAAAGGTGTTAACAAATTAGACGAAGCTTGTAAATATCACGATATTGCATATAACAATCAGAACCTCTCCGTTCGTCATAAAGCAGATTTACAGCTTGTGAAAATGGCTAAGAAGCGATTACATTCTAAAGACGCTGGCAAAGGAGAAAAGTTAGCATCGTGGATAGTAAACAAGGTTATGAAAGCAAAATTAAAAACAGGCGCCGGAATAAAAAAATTTAAAACCATTGTATCAAAGATACGTTCACAAGTAAAGAAACTGAAATCAAAGAATAACAAAACCGCTATCAAATATGCTTATGAGGCAGCAAAAAAATTGTTTCCAAAGACATGCCGCGTTCGTTTACCAAGAATAATACCAATCCCTAAAACAGGCGGGATTTTACCTTTGATACCAATTTTTGCGGGTTTATCACTAGGCGCTTTGGCGGGAGGTGCTGCTGGTATAGCTAAAAGTATAAATGATTGTAGATCCGCTCAACAGAATTTACATGAATCTGAACGTCATAACAAAGCCATGGAGGCCATTGCCATAGGAAAAGGATTTTATCTTAAACCGTATAAGAAAGGGAGTGGGTTATTTTTGAAATCAACAAAAAACTAATAAGAAGGCTACCCAGACGTGCCCTTACAAATATCGATATTATTAAATACGCTAGAAATATTCCATATTTTCGAGGTGTGTATATGAGGGATAGATTACCACGTAAACCACTAGCCATAGAGTGTGGTATATTAAATTTAGACAGTTATAATAATAACGGAACTCACTGGGTAGCCTTTGTTAAAATAAATAATTATTGTGAATATTTCGATAGTTTCGGTAACTTAAGACCACCTAAAGAATTGGTGAAATATTTGAATGTTAGTGATATACATTATAATTATACTCGATTTCAAAACTTTGATACTGTAAATTGTGGTCATTTGTGTATAAATTTTTTGGAAGACTTTTGGTGTAAATATGGTATATAATAATTATTACAATAGAATAAAACATCATTCCAAAAATGTCTTTCACTCTGTCCATAACTGGACACAGCTCACTACTAACAACGAACTATACCCCTCCATTGGAACTCGATGGTCAATATGAGTGCTCTCTTTTACACTTCTCTTCGTTTAACTCTATACCAAATATTACAAATACTAATAATAAATTTTACTATGGAATTGATGAAGTGGTTGAAATTCCTGATGGAGCTTATGAACTCCAAGACATCAGCGAGTTCTTACAATCAAAAGTAAAGAATTGTGTTTTTAAGTTATTGTGCAACAATAACACTTTGAGGCTCTCGATATTCTGCTCTAAAGATATTCATTTTGAAAAACCCAATTCTATTGGACCGTTACTAGGTTATGGTAAAACTCTCCTCATGAAGGATAAATGGTACAAGTCGCCACTGCCGGTGAACATTCTACCTACAACAGTGCTGCGGGTTGAATGTGATATTACTGAAGGTTCCTACATTAATGGAAAATCAAGTCATATAATTCACGAATTTGCTTTGAATGTTCCTCCTGGCTACAGAATAATAGAAATCCCAAAAAATACCGTTTATTTTCCGGTGAACAGGTGCATGGTAAATAGTATAAATATCAGAATATTGGACATAAAAAACAATTTAATCAATTTTCGCGGAGAGGAGGTACAATTGTACTAGCATTTGAAGAAAATATGATCGACTACAATATATACACAACTTCATCTTATCAAAAGATTAGTACCCATCAAGCAATCAAGAAGATCACACATATTCGTGATAAAAAAAAGAAATTAACAGCTGTCAATATACATTTTCTCAAATCGATTGGATTGATAAAATGAGTATTTTAAACATAACTAACCCACCTGTTTATGACAACTCTATAGATGGTATAGAATATCATTCGTACAAGCCGTATATAACTACTTTTAATAGAAATGATGAAATTCGGATACCCATAAACCAACAAGATTTATATGTGCTTCCATGTGCAAGTACCTTGTATGTTGAAGCCGTAGTCAATGTTATCAAAGGTGAGAAGAGGGAAGCAGTTCCTATAGTACAGTTTACTAACAACCCTCTTCTATTCCTTTTTCAAGATATAAGATATGAATTAAACAGCGTTGAAATAGACAAAGTGAAGAATGCTGGCATAACTACTACTATGAAAGCACTGGTAACTATGAATGAAGCTGAGTCGAAGGTATCCAAAGTATGGGGTTGGGATATACACGGTACTAAAAATGAAATTGGAGGTCATTTTGCGGCTTCAGTACCTCTCAGCAACATACTAGGTTTTGCAGAAGATTATAAAAAAATAATTGTCAATTGCAAACATGAGCTTGTTTTGCTACGAAGTAATACTAACGTCAATGCTCTAAAGCTAAACACTGGCGAAGAGGTTTAAAGTATAGATATTAAAAAGATTGTATGGCGCGTACCTCACGTTAAAGTATCGGATAGAGAAAGAATTAATTTACTTAAAATACTCGAAAAAGACAGACCTATACAATTAGTGTTTAGAAACTGGGACCTTTACGAGTACCCTTTGTTACCAAAGACAACAAAACACACCTGGTCAATTAAAACTTCGTCACAAATTGAAAAACCTAGATATGTTATTTTAGGTTTACAAACAAACAGAAAAAACAATGAAATGAACGATATGTCTCAGTTCAATCACTGTGATATTCGAGATGTCAAAGTTTTTTTAAACTCTACATATTACCCGTACGAAAGTTACAATACAAACTTCACAAAACATAACTATGCATTAATATACGAGCAGTATGTAAACTTTCAGCAGTCTTATTATAACCGCCCGTGCAACTCCTTGTTGTCTGCTCAAGAGTTTAAAAATATAGCACCATTATTCGTGATAGATTGTTCTAGACAGAACGATAACATCAAATCTGGGCCTGTAATCAACATTCGTCTTGAGCTAGAGTGCAATAGAGAGATACCTGATCAGACAACAGCATATTGTCTCATTCTGAATGATTGTATAGTCGAATATAGACCTCTGAGCAACATTGTTCGTAAAATATCATGAACTCTATTATTTTCGTTGATGTTCAAGGATTCAAGGATTGCTATAATAAATTTATAATCAAAGAGTTTGCGTTATCTACTGAAGAGTTTACCCAAGTTTTTTTAATTAAACCTCCATATGCATATACTACATTATCTACGGAAGAAAAAAAGACCGTTCGGTACCTTGAGCGACAGAGAGGGATCACTTGGAGTGAAGGTCATATTGACTCGAGAGAATTTAAAAGAATTATAATACCAGTACTGCAAAATAAAACTATAGTAATGAAAGGTCTCGAGAAACAGAAATGGATAAAGGAACTGTGTGATAACAGTGTTTTAATAGATATTGAAGACAGAGGGAGCCCTAATTTTTTTACTTTATATCAAACTTATTGCAAAAATGAACGTAATTTTAATTGTGTAAGTCATAATAATTATTGTGCACTAAAAAATGTTATTTGTATAAAGAAATGGTACTCAGAAAATATTTGGTTTTGTAATGCTTTGTAATTTGAAATCAAGTTTTATAGAATGATTGAAATATGAAAAAATATGATAGAAAATTGTGTATTTTATAAATTTTATTTGTAAATATATTTTATGTTTATGAACAATAAAAAAACAAGTTAAATTTAGACCGTTTTTTATTTATTTGTTAATAAATTCTAGAGTAATATACATAGTTGTTATAAACAAAATATTTATTTTAATTTATATCATTTTTATTAATACATGTATAACTAAAGTATCATAAAATTAAAATACAATCTGATATTAACACTCATATATTTAAGTAATTATTTCTAGATATAATTTAATTTATAATGACTTTTATTTTTTAATATCTCTATACTACAAAGCTTAAAACAGAATAGCTATTAATTTAAAAATTATATAAAACAAAATACATTTTAATTAACAAACTTGATATATTTATATCTGGATTTTGGCTGGAGCTATCGTTATCTAAATCATACACTTGAATTGTGATTACTTTCTTAGGTTTAATTCGTTCCTTTCTTATCACATAAGACGAAGAAGACAATTCCCCACGTTTCTTCAATTTTTCTTGCTGTTTCTTTCTCTCGGCAACAGCAGCAGCAGCAACAGCTCTGTTATTTAAGATCTCTTCATAATACTCGTTGACACCCGCATAAGGATCTTGCGCGTCTTGGGAATAAAGTGCGATAGTTTCTTGAGAATCAGACATCATCTATAAAGAAATAAATTATGTTTTAATATAAGTTTGAAATATAATCATTATCTCAAATAACAATATTACTAGCACATTACAAACACAACACTCACCATAATATAGTCGCCTGCTTTAACTATATTGATTCTGTAAAATATAAGTGAAATGTATTAGCACGGGCTGCAACAGCGCGAGTGATGGAAAAATAAAATTAATTATTTGATATTGTAGGTAACGTGTGGGGAATACACGTGCGCTGACTCAGCTAGAAGAGACAATCATGTCGAAACAAGAACGAGTACCTGTGCATTACATCACTTGCACTACTTACTTTTATTATTCAGAATATTTTGTTCTAATAAAAGTATAATATTTTATTATGATAGATAATGTTTACAATGAAAAACCAGATTATTACTTACTAAAACGTTTATTTACATGAAGAAAACATATTGTCTTAAAATTAAACAAACAAAAATTAAAAATATAAGCAAAATTACTAAAATATTTTAACTCTTAATTTAAATAAAGTAAATAAGGATACAAGAATATGAAAAGAAATTATAAGCACAAAATTAAATTTTAAAACACATTTTTGGAACTTTGTTACGGACTTTTGTTTGCATTAAACCAATCGCATCAAAAAACAATATCAAAATAGGCTTAATTTATGTCCCCAAGATAATGTTGATATTTTATCTTTGAGAACAATACGCTTATCATCATTGGAAGATAAAGCAATTTTGTTTACAGCTTGAGTAAAGACCTCGTGTTTCAAAGATTTAAAAATTATGTTTTTTCGTCGTAGTACTTTATTACGCAATATAGTCTTTCATACTCAACTTTCCAATAACAGATTTCCGAATACCTTTAGCCTTTTTAAGTTCACAGTTTTCAGTTTTTATACAATACAGCTTAGACCGTAACCCAACATAAGCCGTTATCACATCTCCTGAAAATTCATCTTTCATCAGTCCAGGAATCTTTTTATTTTTAGGAATAATACCGTATTTATTACTACTATCATAATTACTTGTATCAAAATAAGTCTGGAAATGGTCTTTTATATCTTTGTAAACATCATCTGTTTCTATTCAATTCAATTCAATTCAATTCAAAATATCTTTATTATCATAGGATATTTATAATATCTCTTAATAATAGTCACTTTGTTTTGTTTTGCACAAATGTTGACGTCAAATCGTTACTTACAGCTAAGTTTACGCCGCTTCCTAGGCGCAAGTGCAGAAGAAGCGGCAACAAACTGCACTGCACGTTTTCTCCAAAGACGTCAACTAACAAACTAAAAACTTAAAATTAGTTATATAGATGGACAGAGATTACATTGTTTATTATGTCATAATTAAATTGAATTATAAGAATTACGAAATTTAAAATAATGTCAATTTGTAAATTTAGTATGTACCAATGTACCTAAATTATGACATGTCTAAGTATACAAACCTTTAAGAGGGACCCGCGCCAAGCTCAAGCCAGACCTTTTTGTCTTTAAGATAGTCATCGGTCCTATAATAAGCCTTCTCACAAAGTACTTTCTTTACATAAGCTTTGAATTTTCTGTCTGGCATATCAAGGACCGATTCTGACAATTTATTATAAAAAAGTATACACTTCCCCATAAAAGACTTACTGACTGTATTCAGCCTGTAATACGGGCTAACTAAGTCATTCTTATTACGTAAATTTCTATCTGTAAAATCACTTACTTTATTGAACAAGGAAATATTTTTCCTTACATACATTATATTTTCAAATATGAATTGTGATGCAAAAGTAAGTATACCTATTTCCTTGAATAATTCCCTCAGTGAGTCTCTTGATCCTAAACCGTAAATAGCACGAATTGCTCTTTTTTGTAAAAGAAAAATAGTCTGAATGTCGGCTGCACTCCCCCATAGAAGTATCCCGTAAGACATTAGACTGTGAAAGTAACTAAAGTACACTTGTCTAGCAGTTGCTACATCTGTCAATTGTCTTATTCTCCTAACAGCGTAAGCCGCAGAGCTAAGCCTATTAGAAAGTTTAGTTATATGAGCGCCCCATTGAAGTTTCGAATCAATTGTGATTCCTAAAAAGGTAGTACTTTCAACCAGATCGAGTTTCTGACCATTAATTAGTATGTCAACGCAGGCTTGATTCACATTGGGAAGAGAGAATCGAATGCATTGGGTCTTGTTCGCATTTAACATTAGGTTATTGGCCGAAAACCAATCAGAAATTAAAGATAAGGTGCTGTTCACCGCGCTAGCATCACTGTTATGTCGATCTATTTTAAATATTAGCGAGGTATCATCAGCAAACAGCACCATGTCAGCCTCTTTCTCAACCATGTAAGGCAAGTCATTGACATAAACTAAGAAAAGGAACGGTCCTAGAATTGAACCTTGGGGAACGCCCATTTTCACATTAGACCCGTGTGATTTTACGCCGTTTATATCAACAGTTTGAAGCCTATCTGTTAAGTAAGATTCTATTAATTTAATTGACTTATCATCAAAACCGTATTGACGAAATTTGAGCAAAAGTGTTGGATGATCAACGCAATCAAATGCTTTAGAAAGATCGCAAAATGATCCAATTGCATCATTTCTGTTTTCCCACGCGTCGTAGATATTAGTAATAAGTGCTACTCCTGCATCGGTGGTCGATTTTCCAGCAGTAAAGCCGTATTGTTGGCTATGGAAAAGATTATTGGTATTAAAGTGAAGTAGCATTTGATTGAGCATTATCTTTTCGAACACCTTACTCAAAACTGGCAGAATAGAGATAGGTCTGTAGTTGCCAGGGTCTGTTTTTTCTCCTTTTTTGAATAAGGGGATTAGTTTACTACATTTCATTAAGTTAGGAAATATGCCTTCATCAATACATTCGTTAAATATGAAAGCTAAATCGGCAGCAATTATGTGTATAATATGACTTACTACGGCTACTGACATGCCCCAGTGATCTTCTGATTTTTTTAAATTTAACTGTTTAAAAGCATCTATTATATCGCTAGGGCTAACATGCTTAAAATTAAATTTAGAATCACAAGGGCTAACATTACTCTTAAGCAAAGCCTCAGCACGCTGGGCGCTAGAACTCACATTAGAAGTGAGTTCCAAAGGAATGTTAGTAAAATAATCATCAAATATATTTACTATTTCTTCAGTTTTTGAAGTATTTTTACCACTACATTTGATTCGGCAAATATTTTCTTTGGTTTTATTTTTACCTGTTTCCTTATTTATGACACTCCATGTTTCTTTAATTTTATTAGGAGCATTATTTATTTTTTTGCTAATACTATTCGACTTGGCTCGTCTACAAACTTTTTTAAATATTTTAGAATAATTTCTAACATATTCTATAAAAGAAGGATTAAAGTTATATTGTTTTTGGGCATATAGATCATATAACCTGTTTCTACTTATGTAGATGCCGGTAGTAGCCCATTCACTAAACTGTGATTTACTATGAACTACTACTCTTTTTTGTTTCAATGTTTTAGAATACTCAGAGGAAACAGTACTAAATAGTTTATTATAATGGTCGTCAGGATTATTTCCTGTATATACCACTGATAATAATTTGTTATCTAAATTATTTTTAAGTTTTTTTATGTTTTTAGAAGTAATCGGTCTACACAAGATCTTATCTTTTCTCAAATTACTGGTGGACTCTTTGACAAAAGCTACATATACACCAGAATGATCTGAAGGCAATTTGTTGATAACAGATTTATCACAATATTGAATATTACTAAAAAAATTATCAAGACATGTGCCAGATGTAGCTGTAATTCTGGTTGGCTCAAAAAATAAGTTTTCTAATCCATAACACTTAAAAAAATTTAGGAATTGTGTGCTCTTTGGATTATGTACTAAAATATCAACATTAAAATCACCGCAAATAATTAAATTCTTTTTACTAGTTGAACAGGACTTAAGAACCTGGTCCATTGCTTTTAAAAAACTTTTGAAATTACTATCTGGTGGACTGTATACACAAACAATTATATGATGATCAAGCTCGGCACAGGCCACCTCACAACAGCGCTCAACAGAATGTCTGACAATATCCTTCCGCTCTTTGCTACGGAAAGAATCTTTTATAAAAATTATAGAACCCCCTCGTTGAGCAGACTTTCTGTTAAAGCAGCTAACAATATTATAGTTGTTTAGGCTGAACATCATCTGACTCTCATGCAGCCAATGTTCAGTCAAACATAAAATGTCCACATCCATTTCTTTTAAAACTAATTCTACTAATAATTCTTTGCCGGAAAGACCTTCTAAATTTTGATGAAGTATTCTTAATTCATGAGGCCTTCCCGTTGTCTGAATGGTCAGTTTAAATCTGTCGTCAAGTCTACAGAATTACCGTTACATAAACTTGGTAAGTCTGTAGGTGTCTTAAAACTAGAATCTTGTTTACAATGTAAACTCGTCCAAAAATTAATATTATTTGCTATCAATGTAGCAATCTTATGTCTAAAATATTTTGAAAGATAAATATTATCTTTTGTCACATGACATTCACTTATAAAATTGTTAGTGTCAAAAAACACTAATTTATCACTATAACGACATGTCATATTATGTATCAAAGTATTGAGATAGTGAATGATTTTGTTAGTTTTTGGAGACTGGCAATGTAGATATGGGAACGCACATAATATTATTTTGCTTACTTCTAGTTCAGATAAATAATCCATACAGCTTATTATTTCTTTCTTTCCTACTTTGTTACTATTGCCTATTAATAATACAACAGTAGATTTACAATTCAGTTTGGTTGATTTCATTTTATCTAAAATTTGAGTATAGGTTGCATCCGGGAAGCAGTAATTTATACAAGTTTTATCTAGAATTTTGTTTAACATGCAACCCATATTGCGACCTATACTGTCAGAAAATACTATTGTATTACATGGAGGGTCAATAAAGTCAACACAATCAGACACATTACTACACAAACTACCGTCACAAGGAGAGAGCTCTGGTGTGGAGACACTGATGGTGGGCTGGGTGAATTGCCCGCAGGTACATTGCTTAGTTAATAAATCAAGAGTTTCTTGATTGTACCTGCTGTTGTTAATCAATTTCTCCACAGTCAGCATGTGTTCGGTATTTTGTTTTTGTTGGAGGTCATACTTAGAGAATAATTTGGAATAGTCCTCCTGCAACTTAATAATATGAGATTCAAGTCTAATCCTGTTGTCCTCATATGACTCCTGACTTTCCGCCAATTGTTTATTACATAACTCTAACTCTGACTGCAATTTACAATTTAATGAACTGGATTTTAATAAACATGATTTCCTGAGATTAATTTTTAATTTATTATTAGTTTTCTTAATTTTTTTGGATAGTTTTACATATTTTTTAACTTGGTTATGACTAATCATTGATTTTGAGATATCTAAATCAATACTACTCGATGATGTCTCACTAGTGAGATCAATAACTGGAGAATTAATTGAGGGAGACATAGCGACACTATCAATGAGCTGGTCATATAGGCTGGACACCTCTGCTGACTGACGCATCTGGGCATCTTGCTCATAGATATAAATTTGTCTGTATGCCTCGCCCAACTCCTTTTCTAATTCAGTGGTACGTCTGAGGGTCTGCTCATACGTATCACCACATTGGCGGAAAGAATCTATTTCTAACTTTGATCGGTTCAGCTGCTCACTCAAATCATCACATAACTGAAGACTCTCAGAGAGTTTTTGTTCAAGTCTAATGTTGTTATTTCGCATCAATACATATTCGCGTTCATTATCTTCCCTTTCCAGTAATAATTTCTCGTTGTCTTCTTTTTCTGCCTTGAGCTCGAGTAAGACTTGCTTCAGCTGGATTTCCAGTTGTCGGGCAGTCTCAGCACGGGTTGAGGAGGACATATTTTACAAAAAGGGACAGATGTAATGTCTAGGGAAGATAATAAAGGCTAGAATTGCACGATAAAGCTAGCAAAACCGATCACCTAACTAAAAAATAACAATAACATAACCTAATCTACTTTGTCAATTTACATCAAAATTAGATGTGTTTATGTACGATAATTTTCGAAAATATGAAAAATTGTGCACAAAGGACGCTGTGTTTTAGTGAAATATATAAACGGGATTAAATATTGTACCGTTCTTACCTTGTAAAAGTTGTAAAAAGCCGGTAACAATTTATACCCACTGAACGTCAACTTGGAACACCATTATTTCACAAAATACACTAAATTTACACAAACAAATTATGAATTATGTAAGCACCTATCTTATTTTACGATTAAATAATATTATTTAATGAATTAAACTATAAAAATATTTAAATTTACAATATTAAATACGGAGCAATAAAATTGACATATAAGCTCCTGGGATGCCAGCCGCCAAAAAAAAAAAAAAAATTTTTTTTGAATATAAAAACTGTCCGTATCGGTATAACATAATTTTAATTGTGAATCATATTTAGGCTTCATTACGGAGTAATGAAAATCATACATATGATTTTTGGATATTTCTAAAACTGTAAATCCAATATAGATGGGCTTATCTAACATCACTGAATCCCGCTTCATTTGAATAGCTACAAAATTCTCTGAAAAAGCGGTAGAACTGTGAAAATTAAGATTAGATATCAATTGTTCTGCAGTATAATGTTTCTTTGTTACGTTATTCGTATCACGCCATCGGTTGACTAAATGCACATCTAATCTATTTTCTGTATTTTCTAAAGTCTTTCCAAAAATTGAATTATTTAATAATTTAAAAAAATCTTGTTCGAATGTTGACTGTGCTTTTTGTCGTAGCTTAGTATTTAAATCAATATACTGTTTTAAAAACGGGCTTTGTTTAAATTTGATAACTCTATGAATTTTATGTAATATCAACCCATGTCGTATACATGTTTTTAAATGAACGTAATGAATCACATACTTAAATTTGTGGTATAAGTTAGGAATTAACTTAGGTATCTTAGATCCCGGTGGAGCGAACTTTTGAGGACAAAATGGAAGATCATTATGAAGATCGTGAAGATTTTCGGGATAGTATAAATCGACTTCTAGGATATATCCGTACACTGAATCATTAGGTACTTCAAGAATATTTAATTTATTGATATCGATACTATCCAGAAATTCAAAATTGGAATACGGTAAATGAGAACACATTGCATAACCATATAAATTATTACAATCAATATACAATAAATAATTATTGGGTATAGTTGGATCATAGTGTGGTATATATTTATTATTTGCCTCGCAGTATCTATTAGAGCAAAGACAAACACCCCCACGAATACCTTTCTGAATCATTCTAATCATTTCTAAATCTTCCATGAGTTCTAATTTTACTTTTGTTTTTAGTAACATTGCATCAAAAGATAGAGCTGGTAAAGTTAAGTAAAATGCACTGTCTAGTTGATATGTGTATTTGCACATCTTGCGGAATTTTTCAAAAATATCAGCTAGTAAGAGTACATCTGTCTTGAGATATAAGTCAGTATATTCACCCATGTCTTTTAAATGAAAAACGCTCCAAATTTTTTGAGCGTGGGAATATTCGGATTCCGCAATAATACTATCAGATAAAGAATTATAAAAACAATCACGAGGAGGTAGCTTTTTTTCCTCGTAACTGCTCCAATTTGTCATATACTCATACGGGTAGACACCTTTTCGAGTTAACATGTCAAAATGTTCATTTTTTGGGAAAAAATTAGATAAATGAACAAAGTCGTTGGTATTAAAAGTGTCGGCAAGTTTCTCTAAACTAGTACTTAAAAAATTAAATGAATCGACGAATCGAACGGGTACAAATTCTTTAACATCTACTTGAAAAAATTTTGTGAATGATACGTAATTTTCTTTAGTTTTTGCTATTACGGTTATGTTACCCGGTGATTCTCCCAATTGTCTTATAAACAAGTGACTGTCATATCCAGATAAATTGTGAAAAAATACTGGAACGAATTTCGGTAAGCGATATTTTAAGTTGCAATATGAATGGGCTGCACCTCGGTATTGTCCTGTTAAGTGACAGTGATCCCTAACTTTATCATCAAATAATAATTCATTGCAAAGAAAACAGTACTTCGATTCATTGAATTTGTTCTGATCCTCCGACGTCAATTTTTTCATCGGAATGTTTTTTTTTAGTATCTTATAAATGTTAATTGTATCGTTACGAAGATTTTCTACAAATTTTTCGACACAATCTTGCCCGCGATACGTGACATATTTATTAAGTGAAGCATCGTATGAACAAACTATGTAATATGCAAACGCTGAAGGTAAATACCTTTGTAATATAGTCGTACAAGTGGAATTGGACTTCATAGTACTTGAAACTGGTTCTAATAAGGATTCGAAATCCGCGTGTATGACGAAAGGCACATATTGCATTCTCTCGTAATGTTTAAATTGGATAATGCTTCCAGGATCAGGCAACACAGTTTTTACCCCACCACAAATATGTTCATATAATTTATTTTCACTATGAAAAAAGTTTAGGCAATCATCACAAAAAAAAACTTTGCCATGATGCTTCGTTAGTTGTTTTTTGAGTAATTTACCTAGATCTTTTACTAAACAAAAATGCTTACACTCCTTTTTTTCTATTATTAACAAATTGATGTGGTGTTTTTTTTTACGTTTAGTTTTGTATAGAGGTCCTACAATTTCTGAATTATTTGAAAGACCATAAACGTTAACACTAATATTGCAATTGTTTTTTTCAAATATTTTGATATCAGGAATCCCTACCGGAAATGTCATATTATCCGTATTTAGTATATTTTTGAAATGCGGATACGAAGATACCCTCTGAGCATTTTTTTTGGCAGGGTACAATGCCGCTACTATACACCACAAAAAACAGAAAGAATCATTATTTTTTATATTAATGCATGCTCGTTTGCTTTTAACACATTTAGGTAGTTCAATATATTTTGATGCTCTGATAGGATTATACTTGTTAATATTAACTTCCAAATATAAGTTTCTCAGAAAAGCCCATCCACTATCTTTTTGCTGAAAATCGTCTATATTTGATGCTAAGGTATTGATTATTTTTGAATAAACATCCTTAAAATCAAAATTTTGATGTAATACAATGTTTTCAGTAGCAAAAGATTTTATTTCAGAGGTATCGTTATTTGGAAGAGTGAATTCAGCAAAAAACTCGAAATTAATTTTTATGGAAATGAAAGTCTTTAATCTAGCGAGAAGTAATTCCTGCACGCGTCGTCCTATCCTACCAAGGAAGTCAGCGGGTGGTCTATTATCGCAGTCCTTAAAGGTTACATCACGTACCCTATATGAAGCAATGCGACTTCGAAACGCGCTACTAATTTTTTCAATATCGTCACTGATTTGTATAGAACTATTATTTTTATGGACATTACTCCGCAAATGTGCCGAAAACCCTCTATTTTTTACGGATATATCACATACTGTGCAATATACAGTTTTAGCGGACATACTGAAAGTTAAATATTGTAGACCTACCTCTACGAACAGCTACGAATACGATGATGTCATACACACCGCTGCCGTAGCCGTAGCGGATAGTCAGTGATTCGAACCCACATATACTCATACGGGTACGTCACGAGCACTAATATGTAAACACATTGATTCTTAAGTCAAAGTAATCAACCGACTTCAAAAAAGGAGGAGGTTACCAATTAGACGAGTATGTATTTTTTATGTCTAAAATTTGATAGAACTGAAAACAACTTGTAAGTAGTAACTCACCAGGATTAAATAGATATTATTCTAAACAGAAATAAGTCAAGCTTTATATTATGCATTTAATTAAATTATTAGGCTATGTCAGATGCCTTTAGGCAGCTTGAAAAATCTGACATCAGTGTAAGTCACCTACATACACGAAAAACAAACATTAAAACTTATGTACGTCGGTTTATTAATGCAAAAAAATAAAGTGATTATAATATAAAGAAAAAAATTATGTATAATATATTGTAGGTATATTTTTTTTAAACTTAAACTAAGTAAGTAACTACACCATAATATAAAAAAAATAAAAAAGTTTATTAAAACCCATTATCGCTGGAAACGAACCTGTTTTATTTATTATTCTTTTTTTCAGCGAAGAATGTTCCTTCGGCTGTAAATTTAGGTTTACATAATTTAATCACCTTTTTTAAAATATTTAGCTCTGGTGAATCGGAATCACCTTGGTATTTCAACGAGATAACAGCTCGTTCCCAGCGATCTTTTGGAGCGACTCCTTCTAAATCTTTCACGTTGTACACTTTTAACTCCACAAACGCATCTCCTGCAAGGTCTATCGTACGGCGCAATACCCCGCCTGCAACACGCCGAGTGAGGCTCGACACCAAAGGACTCTTCGGTAGAGGGCGGTGCTCGTCGTCACTGTCGGAGTTCAGGCTCCAACCTGTTGCTGGTGCTTTCGCAGAGCAAGCCTTCTTCGGCTTTCTGCCTTTAGCAGCTGTAGGTTTACGTTTGTGCGTACTGTAAAAAGGAAAATAAAACAAAATAAGTAAAATATTCACATAAATTATTACCTCCGCCCATCCTAGGCAGGGAATATATAAAAACTTAAAATGTATCTTCTTCCTAATCAGATCAAAACTTATAGTAGCATAAACATCTGTACATTTTGTAAGATGTTACCAGACATGATGTTATATTATGAAAATAACCATATGAACACTTAAATAGTAAGATACGTACTTCGTTTCTGAAGCAGTCTCCTCGTTGTCCGAATCTCCAAAGTCTACCGCTGATCTCTTAACGGCTCTGGTCTTGTTCTTGTACTCGGGATATTCAGAGTCCGACCTGCAAAAAAAATACATATAAGTTAAGTCATATATTATTAGAAATTGTAACTTCAGTCCAACCTTAGTCAAAAATACTTTATTTAATGGGGAATAACATAATAAATCTCAGAAGTAATCAAGAAAAATGGTTCCACAATAATACTCAAATAAATAATAAGTTCTTACTTTCCTTAAAGTGTTACTTTCTTTAAAGATTGTCTTATACTACACGAAACTTAGTAAAAAAAACTTACGAACATTATTGCGATGCAGTGAATCTTTATTTTGCGGCTATGTGTAGGATTGTTCACTGGAACAATTACGGCAGCGGCTGGAGGCACGAAGCTGATGACTGCTCGTAGTAGGCACTGTCACACACGTTCCGCAGAGGGAAGTAGCCTCACAGTGGAGAGCAAATTTCTAAATTTAATTGTAACAAATACAACGAAAATCATAGCACAAATAGTAATTTCTAACTGACGCAGCATAATTTTCCAGGGATCGTCAACAATTAGAAAATACTGAAATATAATGACTATACTAATGTTATTTCTTGAAATAACACAATTTTGAAAGTGTTGAAATAAATGAAGGTTGACGACCGCTACACCAAATGAAACTCAGCATATTCGTAAATTTATTGCGAAATTGAATGAACATGAAATGTTCGGTACTGTCAAAACAAAAGTGTAGTATTACATACATCCGCTACATATTCCATATTTTTACTGCTCATTGCATCATGTTTACGTGTATGGGTTATTCCATTCACGTTTTTAACCGACTTCAAAAAGGAGGTGGTTATCAATTCGAGTGTGTGTTTATTTTTTATTTATTTTTATGTATGTTTGTTACGCGCTATCTTCGTCAATTATGAACCGATTTTGATGATTTTTTTTATTTGAAAGCCTTTACTTCCAAGTTGATCTCATTTTGATTTGGTGAAGATATGATAAATATGGAAGAAACTCCTTAAAAAAAATTGAAGTCTGTTGTTTTTTTGTAATAATTATTTCTACTTACTTTTGTTGAACTATTTGAATATATTTTATAACTTCACCATTAAAATTTTCATCCTGAATTAAACTAATCAACCAAGTAATAATATAAATAAATCTTAAAATTTAAAGTGTGTAAAATTTTGTATGGGAGTTCATAGAACCACAGCATAGAACTTTTAACACAATTTTATTAAAGCAGTTTATACTTTATTATTTGGTACGGATTAATGCGAAACATGAAATGCAAATGATAGTGAATAATCACTTAATTAGTATCGGTACAAATTTATGAAAGAAAAGATTATAACTATTCAATAAGGAACTACGATGATACAGACCCACACACACACACACACCCTCCCACACACACACACATACACACACGGACACGTCAAACTTATAACAACAACCTATCATTTTTGCGTCGGGGTTAAAATTATATACAAGTGGAACGACCCATTAAGGCTACATCCACACTAACGATTTAAGTTAAGTAATTATTACATACGTATTATCACCTCTTTATCCCTAACTGGGTAGACTACACCTATAAGGTAATAGGTAATTAATATAGAAACATAATCTATTATGTATTATTACAAACAATTCAAAGTTTAAAACCCAAGGCTGCGTTTGTTCCGTAAAAGATGTTATAATGTACTCGTATTTCATTAGGCTTAATTAGCTTAGTTAATAAGCCTAATCTTAGAATAAGTGTTTAATAATTAACCAAATAACGAATACATAGTCATTATAAATTACAATTATTTATATTATTTTTGAGTCTGTTTATCCTTTAAATAATTTACCTCTAGATACATGATCTATTTAACATAAAAATTAATTTCATATATATTATAGGAATGAAAAATAATGATTGCTATAAAAATTGAATTATGAAACGCAATGTGGATATGACCTTATAATCTTTTTTGCTTAGTATAGGCTGTCGACATGCGTTATAATCACACCACCCGTTCACTGCTGAAACAGCAAAACGATTTGTAAGTAGAATGTTTCATGTCTGTTTAACGTTTCAATCGAAAATGATCTTTATAATATAATATTTAAAGAATCTAATAGAAGATCCCGTCTTTGACTTATTGCTTTAGTAATATAATCAAGATTCATTGCAGGTTTGGTTGGAAGCCAGAATGAATTGTTATTTCATTTGTTTGAAAGTATGTCTCAGTACGGTGCGTGTGTAGTCAACGCAATGCAAGTTTTGTTAAAGTTTTTGCTAAAGACAGTTTAGCGTCACCTTAACCTTCATAATAAAATCTCCTCAGATTTCCTAGTTGCTGTCATCAGTGAGAGGCTGACGGAAATATCCTACGTTCAAACGAGAAGTTCGTCAGCATCGACCATTGGGTGTAAATTGTTGTTTAGTTACTCACGAAATACCATCGCGATGGAATAATTCTTTCCAAGTGCCAACAGCCATAACTGGTCAAAGGCACGAGCAAACGGCTTGGATCGATAATTTCCTTAGCATCGGTACCTGAATGAGGATAACTGAACACATCACCCCATAATCGCATAACGATGAACGTTATCGTTGTAGGAGCCCTCAGCTCTGGTGATTGGCATGAGCAATCGGCCAAAGTTATTGCGAGAGATTTATGTGCAGGTCATCGGACGCAATCTGACTCTATCTACTTTATACAAACTTGCACGTCCGTATCAGGATTAGTTTTGTAAATAGGTGACAGACATTACTGAACGCCTCGTGTTGAGATACCCACTATGTCTGATTGAGACGTTGTAAGTAAGAATTTGTCATCATCTAAAATTCGATTAAAAGTCCGTGGAATAGATGGAAAACTAGTAGTCCTGACTGAAGCGTTAGATTGAAGCACGAACCAGGTAGGAATTGGGTCTTTGAGGGCGAATAAAAATCAAATCCAGCGTATAGAGCGAATGAAATGAGTTCTATATGCTGGATTTGATTTTTATTTGAGCTCAAAGACCCAATTCCTACCTACTCATTTCAAGTATCTAGTTAATGCCATTATAAAGATCAAGTTAAAAACGCTGAAAAAAACACGTTTCTTGTATGACGACCCCCTTTATTTTTTAACTATTTTTATTTATAGTATTTGTTGTTATAGCCGCCACAGTAATACATCATCGATGAAAATTTCAAGTGTCTAGCTATTACGGTTCAAGAGATAGAGCCCTGTGACTGACGGACAGACAGACAGACGCACAGACAGCGGAGTCACAGTAATAGGGTCCCGTTTGCACCCTTTGGGTACGGAACCCTAAAAAGACCTGATGATGATCAAAAGCATATTCCATTAAAGATTCTTTTTCAGAAATGTTAGCAAAAATTCAATAAATATCTTCGCTAAAGTGGAAAACAAGTCTCGGAAGTTAAGCAGAGCTAACAGTACCGATCGGTTATTTTAAGACCAGACGCTTTTAAGTTAACTACGTTTAAATTGGTCGATCAGAGATTGTAAGTAAACGTTGCTGCAATTAAGGAACAAATTCAGTGCTATCTTGAGACGTCTGGAGCATTCTCAATGAATAGAAAACTTTGTTTTAATTTAATAATAATAATAATAATCTTTATTGACACTAAAAATATTTGACATACTAGTATATATGAAGCCTCTGGTTTACGATATAGTTTTCACTGTGTTTCGAAAACCAGCGTCTTCTCTCATATCAAGCTGTGCTTTGACACTTATGCGTATTTAACTTATTTATTTAAGAATAATTTAGGTAGAGACTATATAAAACAAAAGAAAACAAAGCGTGCAAGTAGTGTGTGTGTGTGCGTGTGTGTGTGCGTGTGTTTGCGCGTATGCGTTTGCTTGTAGGGGTCTGTGAGGATGTGTATGTGTGTATGTTGGTGCATGTGCGTGTGTTTTCACATTTACATTTCAAACCCGATTTATTAATAAACATAAATGATTTTGAATATAATATTTTAATATTTTTAAATCCAAAAAATTATTTTAAATAAAGGTTATATAACATATTTTCTACGGAATCATAATCCATACTTTTTAGCCATTCTAATACAGTATTTTTAAATATTTTCATCGGCTGTTTTTTAATGTGATTTTTTGTGTAACGTTTCAGCAATATATTATAGAGTCTAGGGGCAACAGCATCAAAGTGGTTTTCTGCAATTTTACAACCAATCCTCGGAACAGGGCATCGATCTACTCTTTTGTTTAATACCGGTAGGGTTGGGACAACTTTAGAATGGTATTTCTTGAGGACATTGTATATAAACAGTTTTCTTACACTTAGTACTTCTGCTCTTTCGTAAACGTTAGTAGTAGGATGTCTGTATGGTAATTGTAGTAAAACCTTCAGGACTGCTCTTTGCGCTCGTTCGACATCAATTATATGCGTTTTTGCCGCGTTACCCCAGCAACAAATGCAATATGCAATTATACATTCACATAAAGCTTAATAGGTTTGGATTAATAGTTTTATATTTGCTACAGTCCGCAGGTTTTTGAAAACATAGATAAGTTTTCTAATTCTTGTGGACAGGTTATCTATGTGGCATGTCCAAGTTAGGTGTGTGTCAAGTACTACGCCTAGATACTTGACATTCTGAACTCGTTCCAATTTTTCACACATACATCTTTTTTTTGTTTTTAATACAAGTCGATTACAGGGATAGGTATGTATGGTTAGCTGGAAGTCATATTTCGGCAGACTAGAAGCGGTTTTTCCAAAACATATATAATTTGTTTTAGAAGTATTTAAGTAGAGGATACTATCTTCAAGCCAGGAGGTCACTTTTGAAAGTCCCAGCTCTGCCAACTCCGCTACAGACTGCCAATTTCTATCATGGAACAAAAGAACTGTGTCATCTGCAAACATCATTAGGTCCATTCCTGGAAGGGATGTTGAACAAAGGTCATTAATATATACAAGAAATAGGGTAGGACCCAATGTGCTACCTTGTGGGACGCCAAATTTGCTGTAACCAACATCACTTTCCACTTTGTCAACTACTACCTTTTGTTCTCGGCTTGTAAGATAGCTTTTGAACCATTGCAGGGCAACACCTCTAACCCCAGCATTCTCTAGTCTTGCAAGTAAAATAGCAGTCGACACAGTATCGAAGGCTTTTTGGAGATCTAGGAATACACCGACACAGCACTCATCATTGTCTATGTAATCTTTGATTTTAGTTGTTAGTTCTAGTACTGCGTCTTCGGTGGATTTATTTGCTCTAAAACCAAACTGGTTAGTGCTTAGCAGTCCATTTTTCTCTAAGAATGTAACAAGTCTTTTGTTCACAATTTTTTCAAATATTTTAGAAAGTGTACTTAAAAGAGAAATAGGCCTGTAATTAGAGGGATTACTTTTCTCGCCAGATTTAAATATAGGGCAAATTTTGGCCTTTTTGCAGATATTGGGAAACTTTCCAGATTCGAAGCTGAGGTTACAAAGATATACAAGTGGATCCAATATAAAGTACATTATTTCTTTAAGCGTAAACGCAGTTATATTATCCCATCCAGGTGCACTAGAAGTTTTCAAGGATTTGATAGTATCTCTAACTTCGTAAGGGTCTGTTAGGAATAGAGAAAATGAGTTGGGAGGACCTCTGTGACGTCGGGCTTTGTGAGCTAGTTCGTTTTCTGTAGCATCCATTTTCTTAAGAATTACATCTGCTAAATTAGATCCAATCGACGTAAAAAATTTATTTACGGAATTTAAAGATTCTTTTGGATTAGATTCAATAGACAAAAGCTCTGGGCAAGTTATTTTACTTTTTTCAAGATTGCAAACCTCCTTTATGACTTTCCACGTTTCCTTGACATTTCCAGTACTCTTTTCAAGCTTAGACTGATAATATTCCTTCTTTAGCATCTTAACAATTTTATTACAGACATTTCTATAGTATATGTATTTATTTTTAACTATGATATCGTCAGGGCTTTTCTTCATTTGCTTAAACAACTTGTCACGCTTACGCAGGGATCGTACAACACCGACGGTAATCCAAAACAATGTTATATAGGGACGTGACAATGAAACAACGGTTGAATGCAGACTGATATTTATTAGCACACCCGCAAAGCGGTGGCATAAATCCTGACAGATACATAACACTTTTCCCCTTTTAAATAAGAGTACTTCATATATTAAACTAACCACAGAAAAGAGGAGACATACTAACAATGTAAGAATGTAGGTAACCGACGTTATTAAAAGTTATAAGGAAATAAAAGAAACTTAAAATCTAATAACCTATATAATGAAGGGTAATGACATAGTAGATAGGTCTATTAATAACTATAAAAATGGCACAAGGATATTTGCGACATCAATGACATCTCTATTAAATAAGTTCTTTTAACTTTTCCCGACAGCGTATCGCAGCATCCCTGGGCAGTAAACGGGTATTTTTTAATTCGGTCGGAGACCGCAGCGGCACGGACGCCTGCGCGCGCGATGTCGAATTTGCGTTCGATTCCTGCTCACTATTAAAGTACTCATCCTTTTCTTCCTCTGACGGAGAAACTGAATCCCGCGTCTGATTTTTACTCGATGAGTCAGTTACGACCTGGCTCAATGAGTGACGAGATTTCTGTGTCACAATTTGATCGATATGCCGTTTATGAGTTTTACCGTCATTCGTCTTAACGTTATACGACACAGGCCCAACCCTTTGATCTACTACGCCCTCGGTCCACTTATTGCCAGATTTTGAATAATTTCTAATCAAAATTGGTTCATGTTGCTCAGCTACTCGCAACGGTCTGTTGTGCCGTTGTTCTTCGAGCAACTGCCGCTGGCGCACGCGCTCGGCGGCGTCGGGCCGCAGCAGGTCGAGGCGGCCGCGCAGCCGTCTGCCCAGCAACGCGACCGCGGGCTCGCGCCCGGTCGTGCTCTGTTCCGTATTTCTATACATAAATAAAAATCTACTCAACGCTTTATTAATGTCGTCTCTTTCTAGTTCCGCTTTTTTAAGAACCTGTTTTACCGAACGCACCGCGTTTTCGGCGGCTCCATTACTGGAAGGATGATACGGAGAAACTAACGTATGTTTAATACCATTATTCTCTAGATATTGCGCGAAGGCTGCCGAAGAGAATGGGGGCCCGTTGTCACTAACTAAACGTTTCGGTAGACCGAAGCGAGCGAATAATCTCCTTAAAGAATTACAAACGACCACCGCTGATGTCGTGGTTACTTTTTCTGCCTCAATCCATTTCGAATGTGCATCAATCACGATAAGATAATAATTATTGTTAAACGGACCCAAAAAGTCGACATGCAGGCGCGACCACGGCTCGGCAGGCCAGGGCCACGAGTGGAGCGGCGCGGAGGGGGGCGCGGCGCGCACCTCCCGACACGGCACACATGCGCGCGCGACTTCTTCTATATCCCGATCTATGTTTTCCCACCATACATAATTACGGGCGATTTGTTTCATTTTAACAATCCCCGGATGACCCTCGTGAATTTCTTTCAAAACGGAATTTCGTAAACTATTCGGGACTACAATACGATATCCCCATATTATACAACCCTGATCAATATGCAAGCTATCTTTTCTATTGGCGTATATATTTTCAATATCATTAAAATCCTTGTGATCCGGCCAACCGTACATAATGAAACCGTATATTTTACTGAGCAAAGCGTCTCTTGCCGTTTCGTTTTTTATATCTTTAAAACAAATCGGGAAACTTTCTTGTGCAAAATTAAGATAACTACCCTTGTCTTCTTCACCTTTGAGTTGTTTCTGGGACAACTCCAGAGGGAGACGGGAAAGAGCGTCAGCAAAACAGTTTCTTGACGAAGTAACAAATTCGATATTGAAATTATATGCCGCCAATTTTACCGCATAACGCTGAAGCCGACACGCTGCCGTAACCGGCAATCCTTTATTTTTACCAAAAATGTAACTTAAAGGACGGTGATCGCTTCTTAAAGTAAAATATCTACCATAAAGATATTGGTGGTGCTTTGATACACCAAAAACAATGGCAAGTGCCTCTTTGTCGATTTGCGAGTAATTAAGTTCAGCCGTGTTAAGCGTGCGCGAGGCGCAGCACACGGGCCGCTCCGAGCCGTCCGCCGCGCGCTGCGTCAGTACCGCGCCGAGCCCGTACGCGCTGCTGTCTACCGACAAGATCAACTCCAAGCTGGGATCGTAATGCGCGAGCACAGGGGCACTGCTTAACTCCTTTTTGATTTTATTGAAGGCTTTGTTACAAGTATCGGTCCACTCCCATTTGACATTTTTTTTTAATAAATCATACATAGGTTTCAAAATATCGCTCATGTTCATACAAAATTTTGAATAAAAGTTCACTAATCCCATGAAACTTTTCAGCTGAGTGACATTATTTGGTGGCGGCGCTGCTACAATAGCCTGTATTTTTTTTAAATCTGTATGCAAACCAATTTATCAATTTTATAGCCTAAGTATGTGACACTATCTTTAAAAAATTGGCATTTACTAAAATTGATTCTTAAGCCATTATCCTTAAGTCTTTGTAGCACCGCTCTTAAGTTCGCTAGATGAGTCGCCTTATCCTTTCCAGTGACACAGATATCATCCGCGAATACAGCCACCGATGGTAGGCCGTTAAGCGTCTCTTCCATAATTTTTTGGAAGTTTTCCGGAATACATTTTATGCCAAATGGAACGCGATTATAAACGAAAGTACCAACGTGAGTGGTTATAGCTGTCATCGCTTGTGAGTCTTTATGCAATAAACATTGTTGAAAGGCATTAGACAAATCTAGTTTCGAATACTGTTCACCACCTCCTAAAGTTGCGAAAAGGTCCTCAATGCGCGGCAGTGGGTAGTGATAGTCTTTCAGTAGCGGATTGATTGTGACCTTGTAATCGCCACACAAACGGATGGCACCGTTAGCCTTAATCACCGGTACGATAGGTGTACCGTAATCTGAGCGCTTGACTTTATATATCACCCCTTCCCGCTGCAGGCGCACGAGCTCCTTCTCCACAGGTTGCCTGAGTGCCAATGGGAGAGGCCGCGCCTTAATAAACACAGGCGATTCATCCTTAAGATACAACCTGAACTCTGATTTAAAAGTACCTAAACCTTCAGCAAAAACCTCCGGAAACTCCTGTCGTAACGAGGACGCCATCGAGTTATCTTCTGTTAAATTATGGCATTCTACATTTACAATTCCTAATTTTAAAAGTTTTATCCACGTACGACCCATCAAAGGCGGCCCCCCATTTTTAACAATAAATAAATTTAATTTGGCCTGTTTTTCTCCACACCGAACATGTACCACAATAAAACCGAGAGTCTCGATGACGTCACCTGTATAAGATTTCAAAATTATCTGTTTCTTCTCCACTGGGATGTGGGAAAAATTAATATCATAATATTTCTTTGATATAACAGAAAGCTTGCTTCCGGTGTCTATCTCAAATTTACACAAAATATTTTCTACTTTTAACATCGCAAAATAAGGCCCATCGCCCTCACTACTAACACTTAAGTTATAAAAATTACAACTATCATCATCCGTGTCCAGTTCCTCTAAAAAATATTGGCTTTTTCCATATCTTTTCTCATTCTTATTGTGATCACTTTTCAATTTTACACACACCGCTTTAATATGGCCTCTTTCTCCACAAACATCGCAATTATAATACTTGAAACGACACTTGCCTTCTGTGTGCCCTGATTTACCGCATCGAGAGCAACGCTGTGTGCGAGCGCCGCCGCCGCCGCGCCCCCGCGAGGCGCCGCCGACGTCGATCCGGTGCAAGCCGTCGTCATCGGGCGGCTGGTGCGCCGCCGCCGGCCGCGTTGCGCCGGCGCCGCTCGCGCCCGCCAACGCCGCGTTCCGCTCCGCCGCCTCCAGCGCTAGCGCCAGCTCAACGGCCCGCTTGTAGTCCACATTTCTCTCCGCGAAGATCCTCGATCTCATGTCCTCATTGCACAAGCCCGATACGAATTGATCTCGTAAATTCTCCTCTAACTTATCTCCGAAATTGCAAGTTTTCGCCAAATGTTTTAGCGATTGAAGGTATTCACGCACGCTTTCACCTTGACGCTGTTTTCGTTGTCGCATAACGTGTCTTTCGGCAATTTCTGATCGATCAGGTTCCAAATGGGATTTAACTAAGTTGATTAGCTCAGTGAATGATCTAGATTCAGGAGTATTTGGAGAACAAAGATCGCACATTAATTCGTAACACTCAGCACCCACTACCGTCACTAACGTAGCCACTTGTAAAGCATCATCGATTTTATTTAATGCTATGAACTGTTTTACTCGCCGTACATATGCGTCCCAAGTATTACTCGCAAAATTATACGGTTCGATATGTCCGATAGGCATTTTAAACAAAAACTAATGAATATTCGCGCACACGTGGTTCTTTATTACCGATCGTCGCCAATGTTATATAGGGACGTGACAATGAAACAACGGTTGAATGCAGACTGATATTTATTAGCACACCCGCAAAGCGGTGGCATAAATCCTGACAGATACATAACACAAGGTTTGATGGGTTTATTTTTCTTTACTATTTTCGTTATTTTAGTATTACCGTCAATATATGATAAGAGCCGCGACGCGAAAAGCTCCATACCCAAGTTTATATCTTGAATGGCATACAACTCAGACCAAGTCTCTCCCCTTAACTGCTCCTTGAGTCCGTTGTAGTCTATCCTCACTCTATTATATGACACTTTCTCTTTTTGTATATTACTACGATCTATATATAGCATTACTGGTGAGTGGTCCGTAAGTGTTTGTTCAAAAACTATAGTTTGCCATGCGTGGGAGCTTTTAACCATAATATGGTCTAGGCAGGTGGTCTCTCTAGTCGGTTTGTCAACCCCTTGTAACAGTCCATGCATCGCCATAAGGTTTAGGTAGCTATGTGCATAATTATTTAGGTTACCTGGGAGTATGTTGATATTTATATCGCCTGTAAAAATGATGTTCGCTGTTGTGGCGCTTCGAATAATTGGCTCAAGGGAATTTACATAGTTAGTTGGATTTTTAAAACAAGGAGGTCTATAAGAACATATAATAGAGTAGTTTTTCTCAATTGTTAATAATAAGCAATTGCCATCGACTATTTCAGGCTCAGAGAAGGTAGCAGATATTTCTTTCCGAACATATACGACCACTCCATCATTTTTGTTAATTTTTCTTTTTGTATACGACATATTGAAGTCATCTATTTGTGGTGGTGGCTTAAGGTCATTATTAAAACATTCAGTGAGAACAATAACGTCAATTCTAATGTTCAGAGTCGATAAAAATGCCAAAAAAAGATCGAAATTATAATGTATGCTACGGATATTAAAAGAAATTAAAGATAGGGCCTTAGCAGTCGATTGATTTGAAACCTTTAGCGACTCTACACAGTAACTTGGGTCGCGAAGCAATATACATTGAGCATTCATTGATTTATCCACTTCAGACAAGACAAAGTCATTAATGGGACCAAAGTTATTATCCATAGTCATTTAAAAAAGTACTTAGGTTCAAAAAGTGTAGAAAATTTAGGTTTATGTCTACAGAATATTTCTCAGAAAAAAATCTTTCTGTCACTTCAGTTATAATGCGTATTACGTAAAATATTTTGTTTAGAAGATAATAATAGTGCATAAAAGTGTATTTGATGTGTGACGATAGAGTGGGTTGTGTGTGTGAGGTGAAAGTATGTATAATATAGTTAAGGCATTTGTTGTAGGCAAACAAATAATTAAATAAGCAAATAAAATTTCTCAGAAAAGTATCTACATGCACGTTAAAATAATAATAGTTTAGTATATAATAGGTAATACAAATTAAAAAAATATTAATTAATGTTACACTAGCTAGTCACTTATTTTTAAGGTTTTCAAGGTCGTTTTCATTATTTATTCTTATAAGTATTGCGCCGTCCGAACGTCTTATGTATATTTTGCCTCTAGAAGTCCAGCAATATTTGTAGTCATTGCCCTTGGCAAACTCTCTGGCCATAAAGAAAAGTTTCTTCGCCTGTACTGTAAGGCTTTCAGACACAAAAATTGGCCTTTGGGGGCCTGCCAGCTTCAGGTTGGAGGTACTAAATTTATTACTTGAGAACTTCTTGTTGTAGGCTTTAATTGAAGTGACAATTTTATCTCTCAACGTCACAGTGGAGAGCCGTGCAACTATAGGCTGGTTGTTTTTATTTTTAGTGTTGATCCTGAAGACATCCTGTACGTCATTTGCTGCAAGTGGCACACTTAGTGCTGATCCTACACTCTGTACAATATTGAGAAGATCCTCCTTTGTTTCTCCTGATTTTTTGGGCACATTACGTACCTCAATGTTGGTGCTCTGAAGGCTACGTTCCATCTGTTCCAATCTAGCTTCTAGAGAGTGGATGTACTTACGATCAGATACTTTTTCTTCCTCAAGTGATTTTATTTTTGCCAGTGACTCTTCATATTTTTGTGCCAGGAAGTCAATTGAGGTGGTTATTTGTGTATTTTGTTCTGTATTATTGTTGAAGCCAGTTTGCATTTTATTCATGAGAGCGTCGAATTTATTATCTTGTTCCTTTCTTAGCTGCTGGAACATCTGTATCACCCTTTCTTCACTAATATGTTCATCACTGCAGTCACATACCTCTCTTCTGCGTTTTCGCCCTGCAATGTTAGGATCGCTCGTTGCATGCTCAACAGGAGGTTCAGGTGCTCTCAGTGATATATGATAGTGATATTAGAAGGGTTACTTAGTTTGTCCATTTGTCTTTTTAGTTTAAATGTATTCTTCTTGTTGTATTCAAGAGCTGCGTTCTTGTCGGTAGAGTGCTTGTCATGTCCCTCTTTCCTCAGCTAAGTTTTCAAATATACAGGATGACTTTTTAAACACCAGCCAAATTTTTGGAGCAAGTACAGTCCATAAGACTAAAATATTCCGAAACTATTTTAAGGCTTCCCATACAAGTTGACCGATCAGCTGATCCTAGTTTGTACGAAAAGCCGAAAATATTTTTTATATTTCAATATCGTTGTTTAGGGAAAGTTCATCAGTATCATGGACTGAAATCACCCTTAAAATAGTTTCTGTATTTTTTTTAGACCCTGTGTAAAACCTTATTTTTGAATTTAAGGCCAAAATTAGGTACAAGTCAATAGGCGATGCGGGTCGCAACCCATCACTGTTATGATTCACTTTTTTCCAACTTCACTCCCACCATGTTCATGTATGTGATGAACATGGTGGGAGTGAAGTTGGAAAAAAGTACTACGCTGCAAAAGTAGACCACATCTAGTTTGAGGGTGTGAGAAGCGAGAGGCTCTATCTACCTCGTTAGGGATAATACAGCTCTTGCTTCACATGAGTAAAAACTCGTATTGTCCCAAAGGTCCACATTTCAATTTGTCTTTATACGCTCTTTTTCTATATCTTTTATTATAACGCGGATTGAGAGGCCCGCCATCGGGAATATTTTATTCACTTTCATTCGAAAAGGGCTTGTTATTTATGGTTTACGACTTGAAGTATGCGTTGGGTTCCGAGTTGGAAGGAAAGATTTAGTCCTCAAGAATGTAGCTTTGTGTCTATTCACAAAGAATGTTTGGTTAGTTTATTACAAAGAGTAAAAATTTTAGATACCTTATTATAGAGATAATCTGGTTGAAACTCATCTTTTGTCTCTTTCCCTCTTATCGGCATTTACTGTTGTTAGAATGAGACTTCGCTAAACGTCAAAAGTAAAACTGTAGACTGTTTTTTGTTAAATACGACAAAATTTAAATGACATTGACTTTTGTTTAGGTGACTTTTTTATTTAGTAGCGTCATACAAGTCCTGCACTATGCTCATTTGCGAAAAACGGCCACTTTTGATAAATGTGCCTAGTAAAGCTTAACGTTCTCATTATAAACTGTAAACAGTAGTTCATAAAATACTTTGAAGGGTTATCTAGGACTTGATAGTAGCAAAATTTTAAATAATGTCTTCGTTTTCTTTGAAATGATTTATTTTAAATGGGGGCAGCACTGGACCCTGGAAAATTCAGGTACGGCCTTAAAAATATACGCGTATAAATATGATGAATGAGAAAGTAAAAATCTTTGTCAACGCCGCTGAAAACAATTATACATACAATACAGGTTTGAAGTTCTATCAAATCAACTTTCATAATAACTTTGTGTTATATTAGGGGAACAATCACAAATTCATTTAAATTGTGGTCCCTTTTCACCGTACTCATTTGGCAATGGGTTTCCCAATAATGTTACAACCTTTAAGGGTTTACGAGAAAATTTAAGCAGTCTTGGAATTAATTACAACCCACCCGCGATACAGTACGAGAACATTTGTTTAGAGCTTAACCAAACAAGGCAAGAAAATAACTTCAGACTTACTGACTTTGAGATGAAAAATTATAGGGACAGCGCAGGTATAAACATTTAAGAAAATTTTCAAAAATAACGATAATGTAGTTAGACATAAGTAAAAAAATTAATAGGTATAGTTTATGTGTTTATTTACTTTTTAGCATTCTGGGTGTATAAAATAGAAAATGTGCGTTTGGCCATGTGGCTTCCGGCCTAGAATAGGACCACTCCATCTCTTTCTGTGGATTAATTCGTAAAAGGCGACTAAAGGATTAAGCGCAAAAATCTATTGCTACAACTGTGTTCCCTATGAGGGTTGATGTAGGGCAGTTTTCCACCTTCTCGCAAAAAGTGGCCTTTGACCAAGTGGCCAAGACCCAAAATGCTCGGTCTGCCCCTTCAGGGATAAAGACGTGATAGTGCATCAGCATGAACTGTGTTTTCTTGCAAATTAATGTACCTATTTTATTTTCATTACACTGAAGACTGCCAAAACTAACAACTTAACGTGCCTTCATAAAGACAGGGGAGCTCGAGATATTTTATGCCACTTATGGTAGCTGATCCAATCGGCAACCACGCCCGGCGTTACGTATGTATGTTTATATATTCTTTTTCATTTTAACTTGTTATAGGTACTCAAACTGCGCCAACTCCTCCGATTCTTTTAAGGCCGTACCTGAATTTTCCGGGGTCCAGTGCTGCCCCTATTTAAAATAAATCATTTCAAAGAAAACGGAGACATCATTTAAAATTTTGCTACTATCAAGCCCTAGATAACCTTTCAAAGTATTAAAGTGAGAACGTTAAGCTTTACTACGCACATTTGCGAAAAACGGCCACTTTTGGCAAATGTGCGTAGTAAAGCTTAACTTTCTCATTATAAACTGTAAACAGTAGTTCACAAAATAGTTTGAAGGGTTATCTAGGACTTGGTGGTAGCAAAATTTTAAATGTCTCCGTTTTCTTTAAAATTATTTATTATAAATGGGGGCAGCACTAGACCCCGGAAAATTCAGGTACGGCCTTAAAGGTCTTTCAAAGGTTGGCTGAAAGAAATACCGCCTTTGTACCTAATCTATTTCTAATTTACTTTTAATTATTGTTATTGCTCAAAAGGTGCAATAAAGTTTTAAGTTTTTTTATGTACAGACAATACAATTAATACATTAATGTTCAATATATTTACGATTCCATCATAGTTAATCTCTTTTAAAATTTACCGTGTATCGGATTGCCATTTTAATTTGTGATTATACATATAATAAATATCTCACACATATAATCTTATCCTATCTTATCTCGAGCTACTGATACTGAGCTCCATAAAAGGTACATTTAGTAAATATTCTAAGCTACAGCACACTATCCACTTACCCAGCAATATAATATAACACGGTCATTACTCCGCCGTAACGCCCGCAGCCGTCCACTTGGCGGCTGTAAAACCAACATAGTTTACTTTATCGACATAACTTTATAATGGTCCAGTTATGGCGGCCACCTGCGGCTCCAATCAGAGTTTATCGTCGACAACTAAAGATTCACTATAAAATAAATGCCCGAAGTCATTGTAACTTAAATGGGCCATGTTTGTTTTCCATTTCAGCTAAATAAATAGGATAATTCATACAATCGAGCAAATTGATAGAATAATACGTACAAATGCGAAATACTGAATATTATTTCCTATTAAGAACCTAATTATGTAGGTCTATGTACCTATATTTAAGCTATGCGCTTGTCAGTGAAGTGTAAATTCTCTTCCATTTGTCTCCGTCATCCACCAGCTGTTTTACTTCGCTGTACGACCCGACGTTCACCCTCTCCTTTATCTGTTTCATGTAGCTATGCCTCGGTCTTCCTGGTCCTCTTTTCCCTTCTATCTTTCCTTCAACGATAGTCTTTATGAAATCGTCGCGTCGTAAACGACTTGTGTGTTTAAATTTTCGATAAATTGGTATATTTAGCATGGCCGCCAAAAAAACCCCCTTTATTTTCTCATCAATCGAATATTTTAAGCCACTTGTATAACCGAGCGATTTAGAAAATCTAGAAAAACAAAAATAGATTGTTATTTTTGAACTCAAGTTTAATATCGGGATGTAAACAAGAAAAGAATATTTTCCACCAATTCGTGAGCATTCATGACGCCACTGCATCGAAAATAGGAATGCCTGACCTAGCTCAAACAATCGTTCTGAGAATTTAAGACTAACACAAACAGAGGAGATACGTACCTAATAAAAAAATATTAGTTTCTTCATAGATTTCCTTTTTGCTGCCATAACAATCGAGAGTAACGGCTAAACGCTTTCGAAGCACGAAAAGCTCATGGCAAAGCGCAACTAGCCGACACAGTCATCCAAGCTTTACTAGGCTTTCCAAATGCGGAATAACATCAAACCGCAGTTACGTTTTGGTTTTTACAGTGTCTAGCTACATTGAAAGCTGCGAAATGTTGTAAAGCCTAATTTAGATTGCCGTTGTAATGCAAGACGTGCGTCAACCGACAGACGTATTATTATTTATTGAGCACACATTGATGTAGTGCAATCTGTGGGTGAAAGTCTAGTTTAGAATACCTAGTAACTTATATACTAAGTAAAAATAGGTAATTTAGTTAGTTTCCTGTAATCAATTTTTGAAGTGAATACTTCTTTAGCGGCGTTGTGCACTTTTTTTGTAATGAGTAAAAAATGTTAAACTCGCGTCAGGACACGTGTCCTGATCGAAAATTTGTAAGACGGATGGAGAGTAGACAGCCGGCGCGGCGTAGGGGAGGAAGTATCCCCCTCTCTTTCTACGGCGCGGCGAAAATGAGTTTCGTGGCTTTAGTAGATATCAAGTAGTAAAGGTGTACGAAATTGGACCCCTATTCAGTCATAGTGTAAAGCTTAGTTTTATATATATTTTACTCATAATATTGTTAGAAATCACATCGCATATTGCCAGACACTGTGCGGTTCCATCTCCTGGCAGACACTCTAAAAGTATCAAAAATTTGTAATATACTACCGTCAGTATAATAGCTGAATTTTTTACATATTATTTGGGGAACTAACAAATGAAGTTTCCTCAGCAGCCAGACAGTTCCGATGGTTCCTTCATCATCTTGACAACTTTCTTACTTGTATTGGAGCTATTTATAGAAAAACTTGCAGGCTTTATAAAACCACGGTAGTCCGCCCCTAGCGGGCTCTTGCTCTATAAAGCTCCAAGGCTCTCTGGGGCACAATTTCTTTTTCTCACCGACTCTGAGGAAAAATATTCAGAAGAAATATAAGTAGATAACAAAAGTCAACAATTCAGAACGCTGCCTAAATATTCATTGAGAGTTAGGCGGAGATTTTAAATTTGAATGATTTGTAAAGTCGTGAGGCAGAAGGATTTCCAAAACTTCTTACTTCCCTCGAGGATAGATTTCCAATATTTATTTAGCTATCTTAGATCTTTAAAAATAGAAAAGTATACTCTATACTATTGGTACTATTACATTATAATATTGGTGGTATACTTTACTATGTGGCCCTCTGTACTAGGACAGATAACTAAAAGCCACTTTTAGCGTGGTTGATGGGCGAGAAGATGCGGAATAATTAAATTTTTAACAAAAAAAACAACCGACTTCAATTTTTTTAAGGAGTTATTTTATTTATTTATTTAATCTTTATTGTCCATCAAATACAAATTGTACAGAACAATAGGCTAACTTAACGGTAAAAGCGTTGTCTACCAGTCAACCTTTGGGTTATACAGAAAGTCTAAATGTGGGTTGCAAGATAAAGTGTAGTATACATAAAATACACAATGTACATTGTTACATAAATATATATATATATATACCTGCTATACCTACATATATATACGCTACATATACTATACATATAAATAAATAGATAAATGCAGCAATTCTTAATGTCGGGGGTTAAATCAACTTTTATAACTTGGCCAAGAAGTGTTTAAATACCTGTGTCTTAAAGCTAGCGCGACGAGGAGCAGTTCGAATGGATTCAGGAAGCGCGTTCCAGAGTCTTATTGCCGTAATCGCGAAAGAGTTAGAAAGAAAACCAGTACGGTGAGTTTCTTCCATATCTCCAAAGTTCTTTATCATATCTTTACCAAATTTAAATAGGACCAACTTGGTAGTAAAGGCTTTCAAATAAAAAAAGAATCATCAAAATCGGATTACAATTGGTAAAGATATCGCGTAACAAACATACATAAAAAAAAACATACAGTCGAATTGATAACCTCCTCCTTTTTTGAAGTCGGTTAAAAATGAGTTGCTAGCCGCATCGCCTATTGATATGATTCGCATTTTCGCCCATTCCCTCAATCCGCTTCTACGATCTGCGCGGGAAGAGAAGCAGTTGCTAAATACTGCTTCATTTAATAAACAAATTTCTTGCTGTTTTCATAAAAAGATTTTTTACTGTTGTTTAGTAATAAATACTGTACAAAATCAAACAAGGTAAAAACAAGTTTACCAAATTGTAGAACAAACTCTAGTAACTACTAGAACTAAGAGTATTGAAAGTATGTGGAACATTGGAAACTTCGCCAATAATAATGACCACCGACGAGTGGAGACAGTCAGTAGATTGGCCGATTAGTAGCGGCCCACAAAATTTGTTTGAACTAGTTAGAACTGAGAGAATTCCGTAGGAATTTAAAAGGAGTATGCAAAGGATAGGAGCCTTATTCATACAAACCTTTGTTTTGTTTATATTAAAGTATTTATTTTCAGAAAAAATATATCTACCCTTGTAAAGATGCTGCATGCAACCTGTAAGCTGCAAGTTAGTTTTTACTTCAATTCTCATCTCATCCTGTCCACATAAAACTACATTTCAAATTTTATTTCCTAATTCCATCCTCCACTTCTCATTCTGAACACTCAATCAGGAAAGATTACTATTCATTAAAAAATGTAATATTTGTAACAGTGCCAGGTATAAATACTAGTTAACAGTGAAGTAAATAACCAGTAGATATTTATTAAGTTGTCTTATTGCTCTCGGAGCGTCTACTACCTGCTCAACAAACATATATGTATGAAGGGCTCACCTAACTTAGCTCGGACAGGACCCTACACCCTGATCAACAAAAAATATACTTAGAATCTTAGATAACAACAGAAACAAAGGATAAAAATACAAAACCTTGTGCACACTTATTTCCCTGTTTTGTTTCTAGAATAAAAAAATAATTGGCTATGTTATTGCACCAGCTTAGCAGCAGATAAGCATAAATAAATAGTCTACGTTAAAACCACGGGTGTACATCCCAGAATTGAGCTGCTTATCTTCAGAAAGGTAGTACCTGCAGTGTACCTCAGTGTACCATTAATGAAATCCAGTGTATTTCTTTATAATAAATACTTAAATACGAGTAGATAAACACCCAAGACCCAGGACAATTTCAAAAAGGCCACTTACCAACTTGCCCTGGCTAAGGATCGAACTCAGAACCTCCAGATTGGCGGACTAGCGTTTTGACCATTACACCAAGGAGATCGTCTAAAGCAACATGTCTCGGAGTTCTAAGTAAATTAATTTAGCAGTCAACAGGGTGTAGTTATTTCAGATATTGCGCGTTACTGCGGGATGGTCATCCACATAAAATTAAAACTTGTGCACACATAGTTCTGCTAATTGGCTGCGCGGAAAATTGCGCGATAGCAATTAGAGTTAATGAGTTCTGGCGACTAGCTAAGCTTCCGGGGATGATAAAGTGGGTGGATGAAACATGTGAACGACCTCCGTGGCTTAATCGTTAACACACTAGTCCGCTACTCCGGAAGTTCTGGGTTTAATTCTCAGCCAGGCTAATATATGTATTTATTATAAAAAATATAGTATCGTTGAGTTATAAAATTTTATAAAATATTAATGTTTTTTTTTAACCCTAGATAACTAAACTATCCTGGGAGTTACTCAATAACTAAACATTCGTCTAGCGGACTACGCATTAAAAAATCTTATATTATCAACATAATTTAACGTGAGGAAGAAATTGTTACATGATTCGTATAAAGTGCTCGTTGTGAATAGAGATAGGTAGAAATAATTTTATACTAATGATGCCACATACCTTTTATACACATCTACATTATGGGTGTCACAAATTGCATTTTTTACATCTAAGGCATCAATTTTTGGTCTTCCTTAGCAATTTCGACGGGCAAACGTATAATTTTTTTGTAATATTTCATACATAAGGAAATGGAGCAGATTCTTCATATGATTTCACCAAGGATATCTCCTATCATGACCTTGATGTCACGTCTTAAAGTTACCGTCCGAGCAAGTTGCCGCAACCAAGGCTCCATGAGGTGGTTTGTCAGTTTCAAAACAAAATCTCGCCGTGTTATTTGTTAATTATTTTTGATGTTATTCGCGACGTATAATAACATAAGTAGGAGTAGTCTTAGTGCAGATGACCATTTATGATGAGTTTTACTGGATAAAAATCGAAGAGTTGCTAAAGCACATGTCGAATGCTACGTTGTAGCATCTGACGTAGTATGTAGTACGTTTCTTTCCATGTTTGACAATATAAAATCATCCGGTTTAATAATTTGGGTTCTGTTGTCTTTTACTTGATACTAAAAAATCATCTTCAGAACCCAAAGATTGGCACGAGACATCAGTATTAATGCTGATATTGTATTGACTTTCAACCTTCCAATGATTTGTCATCACCACAGAAGTTAAATTATCTTGTTTCTTTTATCAAAGTAATCAATCTTAATAAACGTGAATTTCTACTTTCAGCCTAGGACATATGTTTCCATTTATAAATCCATCAATAATATTAGGTATATGAGAAAAAGTTGAAAGCAATTAGTAGTATGAATGACATCTTACTAATAAACCCTAGTCATTAAAAAATAACCGTTTTTATGAAATTCATATTATTTGTATATTATCTAATTATAATACAAACATTTATTAATTTTTTTTATTTGAAAATACTAATATAAAATAAAATGCAATTTAGATACCTTTGAAAATCTGCACCTGTTATAACTAAACTTTCGTCATCTAGGCGACGCGGTGGTTATAAATCACAAGTAAAGACAATTGTTTGCGCAAACGCCGCATTTGTGCAACTTTTTACTCTAATTATGAAGGTATACAAAGGCGTGCAAGCAGGGGGTACGCGAAAGTATGTGAACTAGACTTATGCAAGGGGTCGCGTAGTCTGCCAGACGAATGTTTAGTTATCTAGGGTTAATATTCAACTTCAATGCAACGGTTCCTTTATAAACGCACGGTACAGTTAGTATACCATAATTTAAAAAAAATTGTATTGTCCCTAAAAGTGCCCCAAAATAAAATCGTTGACATTTTTCTATCAGCATTATCATCATTATCCGAGCCGGTTGCATCCTCAGCGGTAACGCTTCAGAGCCCGGGGTTCGCTACCTAACCTAGGTGATTTGACGAGGTTCCCGGTTTTTACACAGAGCGACTGCCGTCTGATCTCCGCAACCCAAAGGGTAGACCAGAACCAATTCTAGGATAGGTTTAAACAAACGTTAGATGGCGTTCGGGACCCACAGCTTTGCATGCCTTCCGAAGCACGGAATCAGGTTTCTTTTTCAGATGATCAGATGATTCAAGCCTGCAATATCCTAACCAGACTGGAAACAACTTTTCACAAAGTATGCTTCCCAGTGGGATTGGAATCCACGACCTTCGAATCACAAGGCAAATTCCTTGACCACTGGACCACGGAGGCAGTAATATCCCGGTATCTACCGAGTTCATTAAATGAGTCAGATGATCATGTTACAATTTAATTACTACACATCGATTGATTAAATTAATAAGTATCTAGTCTTTCATTCCAATAATGGGCCGAGACGAAAGTATTTACGAGCAGCGTAATGAAGATGAATAGCCATAATTTTATTAATTGCTTTGAGAAAAGAAATCGCGCAATTATGTACAGATGACTAATTAGACGTTTTTCCTTTTGATGATATTTAGTTAGTCTTCTTATTATCATTTGATCGATCTTTCTAATTGTAGGTGAGTATTATCCGAGCTTTTGTTTGTTCTAAAGATAAAGTGGAAATATTTTGGGAATAAAAATTAATTAAAAATTACACCATTCATAGAATACTTGCCACTCATATTTGCCCATTCTGTATATTGGTAAAAAATAGAAGTGTATTTCTCAAGGTCTATATTTAATGTTGAACAACGTCATAAAATAGATAGTGATAAAAGTGTCAAGTTTTTAATGAAAATGGTGAAATTCGCCAGTAATTGCGTGTTCCATTAATCGGATCGCAAACTAATTTCGCTGCAAACTCGCTGATGTAATTGCCGATCGTGATATTAAAATGGCAACCAATTAAAATCCACGCGAAATTTGTTGCCCTATTTGTGCAGGGGAATTTTGTAGGTTTGCACAAAATCACGGTTTTAAGACCCCACATTTACTCCAAATGTGAATCAATTTTCGAATAGATATGACAATATTACTCAATGACAATTTGCATTAGGTATGCTCTATTCGCAACTAAACAGTGCTGAGCGTACTTTAAACAACAAAGGTATAGACAATTACAGATGTGTGTAGTTCTATCTTTTTCATAAGTGAATAATGAAAGGCACAGTTCTGAAGCCTCATTAAATAAAAAAAGTAATATGTAGCAATATATTTTTACGATTCATAGATGTAGGAGTGGCCCATCTTCAAACGTAAAGTTAGTACAAACTGTAAATCTGTAGGAATCTATCATTATTGGAATGTTGGTAGGAATAATAATGGTGACGAAAAAAGTCAGTTTGTAAATTCAACTTGTAGTCAAATCAAAATAAATCCCTAAGTGCGTCGCCTACACAACTCATATTTGATTGAATCCCGTTGAATTCCAAGCTAACTATCTATAAATGTGCAAGTCTTGTATCGTGTTTGTTACATAAATCAACATCATTGAGATAGCTGGACTATTTATCTCGGAACAATGTGAGATTCCCGTTAAATTGTGATGTAACGAACTATTATTTTTATTAAATTATAACTGTTACTAGTATGATAAAAGTATCACACTAGTAACAGTTATAATTAACTTGTTGTTGAAATTTAATTAAGGTATAGCTGGCGTGCTCAAATATTGGACCATCCCACAGGAACCTTAAGAATAAAAATTATCCTTTGTCGTAATTCAGGTAGGTATTACGCTATCTGCACATAAAATTTTAGTTTAATCCGCTAACCCGTTTAACCCGACGTAAAAGCGGAACTAATATCTATATATTTGTCCATCCATACAAACTTTTGCATTTATAATATAGTAGGATAAATAAATTTAAATCGTTAAAATCGCGTACCCATACGAGTTATATGGCGCCTGGAGTTATATGTATGGCGCAGTCGATAATAAGTAGGTAGTATTTTTTTGGTTAAAACTTCTGTAGTTAAAACTAACATGAGACACATGCATTATAGCTTTTTTTTTTCTTACTAACATGCATTATTAATATACGATACACGGGTAATTCACATAAAAAGTCAGCTACTGGTCGACATCTTTTTACCTCATCCGGAGGCCTGCCTCAGGGCGAATGTGACTCGCGACGCGTACATAAAGACTTCCCGTGCCGCACGTACCAGGCCTCCGGAAGAGGTCGAAACATGTCAGCCAGTAGCTGACTTTTTACGTGAATTACCCGTTTATTGCATATTTATAATAAGTAGTAAAGTACAAATTCTTAAACTTGTTTTTTCTTTGTTTCAGACTTTCTGCGTGGTGTCCAAACGGTTTCGCAAGAACTACATCCACCGATTCACAGCCACCAGGTCCCTGTTCTGGTGGTCACCCTGGTCCCCTGTACGGCGCGCGTGTGTGTACTTCTCAACCAACCAGTACTTCGATTACTTCGTCATGGCTACCATACTGCTCAACTGTGTCTTCCTGGCCATGTCGGAGACGATTGAAGAGGCTGAGTGAGTTTTTTTCTTTTTCTATCTATCCCTTTTGTCTCAATTCATTTATTGCATTTCATAATGTACATCAGTTCTAACTACTAAAAGTCAATGTCCACTATGAACCCCATCGCAAAACAAAAATTGGAACGGCATGCGAGTTTTATGACATGCAGTTAATTGATGAATATAAACCTTTAGTGTTAACAAAATATGTTCTTTTTAGGGTTCCGTAGCCAAATGGCAAAAAACGGTACCCTTATAGATTCGTCATGTCTGTCTGTCTGTCTGTCCGTTCGTATGTCACAGCCACTTTTTACCGAAACTAGGTAAGTAGATGTATTCTGTGAACAAAAATAGAAAAAAAACAAAAAATTTTGGGGGTTCCCCATATTTAGAACTGAAACTCAAATTTTTTTTCAATAAATCCGTACGTTTGGGGGTATCTATGAATAGGTCTTCAAAAATGATATTGAGGTTTCTAATATCATTTTTTTCTAAACTTAATAGTTTGCGCGAGAGACACTTTCAAAGTGGTAAAATGTGTCCCCCTGTTACTTCTAAAATAAGAAAATGATAAAACTAAAAAAAATATATGATTTACATTACCATGCAAACTTCCACCGAAAATTGTTAAGTAGTTTTTTTTAATACGTCATAAATCGTAAACCGCAATTTACCTTTCATTCAATCAACTCAAATATAAAAATATAAAAAAAATATATGAATGAGCTTTATATATATGGGCTCGCACATAGATGTAAATCCCATCATTTAGGTACCTAATTATAATGTTTACTTATCAATAACTTAATTTAAAAAAAACTCTTATTAAAACATCGATCAAAGTTACAACGAACTACAAGAACTTTAATATTATGTTACTTGCTGCTTCGGAACCCTTCATGGGCGAGTCCGACTCCCACTAGGCCGCTTTTTTAATTTATTGTCAGCGAGATCGTTATTACAAGTAAATTAATGCAAGTAAAGTAGAAAAAAGGTAATGTCCATGTTTATTTGGTATAGTTTATAATTTCCATTTTCTATTTCTATTTCTATTCTTAGCTGATTTGACCATCATATTCTGGCTATACAGGTTTATTTGATATGACCATCGTATTCTGGCTATACAGGTTTATTTGATTTGACTATCGTATTCTGGCTATACAGGTTTATTTGGCACCCTTTAGCTATATTGAAATCTTGGAATCAGGATCATTATTTTCATAAGGTTTTTAGGCATTCAAGATGCAATACTAAATTATTAAAATTAATGTTATTTAATACTCAAATAACTCAATTACACCAAAATCGCGGGTTTAAATGCTGCTCACGTGTAATTTTTCACCATTTCTTATTTCATTATTTAAATTGAGTACCTACATCACAATCAGTAATGGAACACAAAACCGTAACATGATTGATATCTACCAAAATCTTTTTTATCGCCACGCCGCATTAATATCCATCGGTGGACATGACCTATTACAAGAAATTACATTATTTAGTTGTAGTAGAGCCACGCTACCGGCAAAACTCAGTTTTGCTAGTAGCATGAATGGGCCGGCTCGTCCGGGGAAGTACCACACTCTCACAGAAAATAGACGACTGAGTAGTAGCTTCACCGCTTCTATGCTTCGTTCGGTGAGTGAGATAGCCGGAGCCCCCCCCCCCCATCCCTCCTCCCCTAAAAGGCCGGTAACGCTTTTGTTACACCCCTGGTGTTGCAGTTGTCCATGGGCAGCGGTGATCACTTGCCATCAGGTGACCCGCTTGTTCGTTTGACGTCCTGACATAAAAAAAATAAACGGGCAAATGCGAGTCGGACTCGTACATGAAGTGTTCCGTACCACCGCACAATGTTTTAAAACGCTTAAAACACGTTTTTTGTTTGACGACCCCCTTTCATTTTTAACTTTATTTTATTTTTAGTATTTGTTGTTATTGTGGTCATAGTAATACATAATTGGTGAAATTTCAAGTATCTAGTTAATACCATTAAGAAGATCAAGTTAAAAACGCTGAAAAAAACACGTTTCTTGTATGACGACCCCCCTTAATTTTTTATTTTTTTTATTTTTAGTATTTTTTGTTATATCCGCGACAGTAATACATAATCGGTGAAAATTTCAAGTGTCTAGCTATTACGGTTCAAGAGATAGAGCCCTGTGACTGACGGACAGACAGCGGAGTCTCAGTAATAGGGTCCCGTTTGCACCCTTCGGGTACGGAACCCTAAAAAGTAGAAGAGGAATGCAGGTGGCCAGTATCTAATGTATAACTGCAACCTTACTCAATTCGTTCTACTACTACCTACTAGTGATACTGTGAGGACAGTAGACCTCGGGAGTTCTATACCATGCAATAACCGACACTATCCCCTTCCACTTAGCAAAGCCATTTCAGTGAAATCCTTTCATATATAACGCTACAGCAAACTTCCCCCTTTTTCCTCATCGACCCCCCCCTTTTGGATTTTTTTTGTAACATCTTGTTTAGAATGAAGTCTTTAGTGTGCCTCTCAACTTTGATTGAATAACGCTACAGCAAAGTTCTCACCTCCGCCCCCCCCCCCCCCTATTTCACTCTCAAACAAAAATCTTAATCAACTAAATATTTTTTTGAATTTTATTGCAATACAGATTTACACTTATTTTTATCTTATACCTACATTATATTTTTCTTTGTAATTACGTTTAAAAAATTGCAACTATTCTATTCTATTAAAAAAATAAGGTAAATATGGTCATACTTAAAATAGGCACCCCATGTGGATCTTTATAAAGTAGGTAAGTAATACCTAGCTGTGTGGTATGCTGTGCCGTATGGTTCCCTGCAGAGTAGAATAGGACCACTCCAAGTCTTCCCGTGGATGACGTAGAAGGCGACTTAGGAAACACAAGCTAAACAAAGCTTATAAACATCAGTCAGATCTCTCCAACTCGTCTGGCCAGCGTGGAAAGTGTAGGCCAAAACCTCTGACTGCTCTGGCTAATATATATGGCTCTGGTAGTACAGAGAGGATCGTCCAGCAGTGGAGACTAAAAAAGACCTGATGATGATGATGATAACAGGAATTGCCAACAATATTCTGATATGTACAAACATAAAACCATATCATCGACCAACTTTATGTTCCAGTCATATCACGTACTGGTAATACTCTTGAAATGCAATTGTGATGGTGACCGATTTTAAACGATCGCCAGCGAGCTCTACTCTTTTCAAAATTCAGTTCTATTTAGTATGGGCCATGAATGAAATGGCTTGTTGTCTATTTTTGTTCCAAGCTTATGTAGTTTGATTGTATGTATGTATGTACAATTGTTCATAAATAAGTTGTTCGTTTTAAAATTTGCAAACCATTTTCACCCCTTTACAAGTGGGATAAAATGTTGCTATCTATCTATATTTTAGAGCTATATGTACGAGTATATGCTCTTGTCCGTGAAGTATGAATTCGTTGTACAGCAAAGTAAAACTCATGCTATTTGTTTTACTTCGCTGTACAACACGACGTCCACCTTCTCCTTTATCTGTTTGTAGCTATGCCTCGGTCTTCCTGATAGGTGATTCCTGATTCCCTTCATTTCCTTTCCTTTATTGATAGTCTTTATGAAGTCGTCGTGTCGTAACACTCGTAGCAGATGACCCAACGACTTCATAAAGACTACCATTGAAGGAAAGATAGAAGGGGAAAGAGGACCAGGAAAGAAAAAAAATGCACAGATAATATAAATATTTATAATAAGATAGATAAATGTAAATCGGAAGACAATGTCAAAGAGTTGTTACTGATGATGGACCTGTAAGGTATGCTTATAGGAACTCATTAATGAAATTAAGCAAACCTTTGGGCTTGTTAAATAAAATTTGCCTTGAATGGCGTTAATTTCCAAGCAATTTAAAAGCAAAATATAAAAATATTATATACCAGATAAATGTCTTCTAATTACCTTACTCTAGGATCTGACCACTCCGTAAGGGATAAGACATGATTAGTATGTAATGCAATACGAGCAATTGAAGGTAGTGAAAACTTTTCACTATAATTGATTTAACGCCACTCAACGCCCCGATGGAATCGTACAACGTTACAGTCGCACAGCGCCACCGAATGCACAAATTGCCCTTTTAGCATTTCAAAGCGTCCCAAGACAAGCGGCGACTGACAGCTTCAGTTTAAAACGTACGTGAGTGGGGAGCGAAGTGGAAATAAAATGATATATCCGAAGCAAAGAGCTATTATGTAAAACAAGAGAAGGCACCACATAACACCTGTTTTGTCCCGTTCAATTGTAGCTATCACCATTAACTTCACAGCTCTTATACGCCTATGCAAAACCCATACGAAAACATGTGTTAAAATACTGTAAGAATAAATTCAAGGAACACGGCAAAGTATAAAAGAAATAACTTTCTATCGGGATGTAACCATATTTCACTGTTAAAAAATTAAATGCGTACCTATGATGAAACACTGGCATATAGTCAAAAATAGAACAGGGGACAATGTTTGGGATATAATAGCATGTCTAGGTATATTTTTTATGTCAATGGTCCAAAGAGCAAAAATGTTACTGGATATGTCCGTCTATTTGTACCTACGAGTAGAGTATGTTAGGATTTAATTAGTAGTTCGCTTGAACCGTGACTTGAGACCCTTCTACCCTTCTCACAACCCGAGAATCCTTTTTAAAAAAGGCAACGGGCTATTAACCTGTCACTAAAGGGCCATGGGCTAAACCTGTCACTATTTCTGACTGCCATTTTCCATCTTAGGTTTAAAGACTTTCTTCCTCAATCTTCTTCCATGCTGGTCTGGTAGAAAAAAAAATAGAATGTGCCAGCTGCTTCTCTTCCCGTGCAGATCGTAAAGCCGAGGTATGGGCGAAAATATGAATCATGTTAATAAACGATGTGGCTAGCAACCCATTTCCATCGACTTACTAAGCGTGGCCTTTGGGGTTGAATGAATGAATGAATGAAAACTCTTTATTGCACCAATACAAAAACAAATACAAAATAATACAGTTGAAAATACAAAGGTACCTACAATGGGCGGTCTTATCGCTTAGAGCGATTTCTTCCAGACAACCAGTGGAAGGTGAGAAATGTAGGCACGTGAAAAAAATCCGGCCAAGTGCGAGTCGGACTCGCCCATGAAGGGTTCCGTAGCAGCAAGTAACATAATATTAAAGTTCTAAAGGTAAATTGCGGTATTAAATTTTTGACGATTTATGACGTATTAAAAAATAACTATCTATGATACCGAGACCGCTATAGTTTTAATTGAAAGTACATACTTTGAGGTATATACCACATTTTTTTCAGAATTATTTTAGTAATATTTCAAAAGTTACGGTGGCTCCGCACCTCAAATTTTAACTTTGTATTAGTTCATCTCAAGACTGCGGGGTTTGATCTACATAGCTTCAAAGCAGTTTTTATTGCATTTTAAAAGACCTTTTCAACGATACCCCACACGTTGGGGTTAGTCCAATTTAATTTTTTTAATTCACTTTTCGTTGTATGGGAGGGCTGAAAAAAAAACATTTTTTCATAATTTTAAAAACCAACTTTTGGAACTTCAATATCTATCTCTCCACCAATTTTCGTGACAATCGGTGCGGTAGCGGCGGAGTACGATCCCAGACGGACAGACAATTCAATTCAATTCAATTTATTTATTTGCAGTAAATAGGGTTTTTTTTTTTACATAGATGGTCAAATACAGTATGTCCTTAGTCCTATTTAGCTAATCATATAGCATGTAGAATTTTAATTTCATTATATTTACCAAGCTATTTCATATAAATTTTCATGTCATTTTTAATTAAATAAACAAATCCATGCATCGCGTATTATTACCATTTACAAGTCAGGAATTCATTAACTGAATAAAATACTTTACTCAGCAGCCAAGCCTTTAAAGTACCTTTAAATCTATTCAAAGGTAACGCTTTTATTTGCTCAGGTATGTGGTTGTAAATTTTTATACACATTGGTTAACAATTCTTTTTAAACCTCTCTGATTTAGGTATTGTTTGTGTTATTAATTTATTTGGTAACCTAAGGCTTCTAGCGTATAGACAGACGGACGGACGGACGGACATGACGAAACTATAAGGGTTCCTTTTGGACTACGGAACCCTAAAAAACGGTAGTGCAAAAAAAACAATCATCATCATCATATCATAATCAGGAGCACGACCCTCTGTACTGCCAGAGCCATATATTAGCCAGAACAGTCAGAGGATTTGGCCTACATTCTCCACGCTGGCCAGACGGGTTGGAGAGGTCTCATTGATGTTTATAAGCTTTGTTTAGCTTTGTGTTTCCTAAGTCGCCTTCTACCACATCACCAGGAAGACTTGGAGTGGTCCTATTCTACTCTACCGGGAACCACACGGCACGGGAAAAAACAATAAATATGTTTTTTTTTTATATTTTAGCACATATCAACTCACTACACGTATAGGTTATCGACTAAGTACTATACTTATCTTTACCCCCGCTGTGTCGCTAACGATATCGCAAATCCGCGATATCGGCCGTCACTCTTCATAAGTGCAAGTAAGCGGCGGTTTATGATTGAATCATCAATCACATCACACGTCCGCGAAAGCGTACCAAAGCGGCAGGTTACCTAAACTGATTGAGGCTTATCATTTGTTAGGCGTTGAGGTTAATAATCGACGGTGTGAAGTGATATTAACTTTGTTGTAAAAAGCGATCACGGTAGACGTCGTCGACAATAGAAATTATCACTTATCTTATTCGGGTTTTCTTTTTTGTGTACATGTGTTTATTTGTGTATGTATTAATGTATAAGCATATAAGCATGAATATATGTATGTATCTATGTCATTTCATATCATCATCATCATCAGCGAGATAGGTAAATTTATTACGAAAAATTTTCAAGTTCACTTTATTTGATATTAAACAGTTTGCCTATTGTTCTGTACAATTTGTATTTGATGGACAATTAAGATTAAATAAAATTAACAAATAAACAACTTTCCATAGTGAAAATCTTACTTAAACTAAACTTAAAATCTAAATGTTCATGTGGCATGGTGCCAAGCACATTTGCTGCATTCCTGCGCTGAATGGTTACTGCAATTATCTGCGTGAGATATGTGGCCAGCCTTCTTGTCAATAGTGGCTTCGAATATTTTTTTGTACTTGGACCCTGATGAAAAGTTTCGAAGCAATGAACATTACAAACTATAGAGCTTCATATATTTTTATCAAATTTACAATATCATGTAATCAACACGTAGTCATATAAAATAAACATGAGCAATGAAATACTCCTTCGTCTAGTTTCCATTTAACAAGCAAGCTGGCCGTTCCGCCCACTAAGCAAACTTAGAAACACAAACTAAAGGTATTATACCGGGTGTAAACGCTTTGCATAACATTGTGTACCTAGCTGCGAGTATGTTAATTATTTTAGAGCAGCAAAGGTGTACGGAATGGTGAAAATATGTACCTATGGCAACAAATAAAAGTTTCTAAATAGTTTGTTAGATTAAAAATTTGAAAAGAACTTTTGGCACATAAATATTGTCACAAATTCAATAATTATCGTATTGATATTTTTTCAAAACACAAAACCGACTTACCAAAAACGCGAAATATTAGTACACTTCGACATGTTTCTTCTAGTTATTTTCGTTTAAAAAACATACCACACAACCGATTTTCCAACCGAGGACCACCTGGAAAGTATACTGTTTTGACAAAAAAAGAATTTTCTAAATCAGTCTAGGCGCCTTCGAGTAATCGGGGAACAAACACAAAAAAAAGATTCCAACGAATTGATAACCTCCTCTTTTTTTGAAGTCGGTTAAAAATAAATTTTTTGGTACGGCCAAGAGAATAAAACGTCACAAAATAGTGTCACTTGTCATTGATCATATCCATTTTCAACTTTACTTTAGAATATTTTGGGAAACCGTTAAATATTTTGGACTTTTTCTTACTACAACAGAATACTGTCTCGTCTTATCTAGTAGGTACAACAAGAGTATGTGTATACATAAGAGCCAAGCTCTTGTCGGTGTCATTGTGTGGAAAGAGACTGACTATTTTTTGGCAGAGATAATGGAGTGGTTTGCCATTGCCTTCTCCATGTCCAACAAGTATATAAAGCCAAATATGCCTACGTTCAGTTCCGATGATGTAATCGAATGAAGCTGTGATCAGCGCTGTTTTGCGCCTATGTCTAGTTAATTAATATCGGCGGTTTCAGCTTTGTTGGTTATTTGAGGACAATTGGAAGCCCAATAAACAGAAGCAACAGTAGAGCGTATGTTTACGATAGGCATTGACATGTCACAAACATTGACATAGGAGAGTAAATATCTCGAGAGAAGTAATATTGCCTTTTGTTTATTTCTTTACTTCTTATGAGCCCAATAAATCTGTATTTTGTGTTAGTAATAATTGCTACACACAAACTGGCTGGCATTAAGGCCGTACCTGAACTTTCCGGGGTCCAGTGAGATAGTGAGAACGTTAAGCTTTACTACGCACATTTGCGAAAAACGGCCACTTTTGGCAAATGTGCGTAGTAAAGCTTGACGTTCTCGTTTTAAACTGTAAACAGTAGTTCATAAAATACTTTGAAGGGTTGTCTAGGACTTGGTCGTTGCAAAATTTTAAATGATGTGTCGGTTTTCTTTGAAATGATTTATTTTAAATGGGGGCAGCACTGGACCCCGGAAAATTCAGGTACGGCCTTAATTAGGATAGCCGGGCGGTAAAATCAAATATATGCTCGGATGATGATGATTTAGATGAATGTTCGGGAATAAGGCGGTATAATTGCTTCGGCTTGGCTTTGATGTTCGACAAATACAGCCGAACCAACCATGCCGTCTGTTATGTGCGGCGCGGTTGGGTGACCCGCCAGATACAAAGGGGCGACAGGGGGCGTTTTTGGGTAAGGGGGGGGGTCATAGGTAATAATAAATATATAAATAGCGGCTGGTTAATGGCGGCATCTCCTAGACTCTTATTTGTATGCACCCCAACCCCCAGCCCCTCCCACCCTTCGTTAACAATGGGGCGGCAAATTTGAAAAATCCTATATCGCACTTGCACCCCCCCCCCCCCCCCGCAAGCCAGAGTCTGAATTGAAGTTTGGGGGGTGGGGAGGGGGGCGGTAAAATCTCGATAACTGATCTAGAGCGGCCTGCATACACAATGCTTTCTAGCATTTTCTAGCGACCTTGGCCAGGTCGCTCGAAAGCACTGTAAAAAAGTTATAAAAAAAATCTTAGTGTACAGAAAAGTAGGTAAATAAAGTAATTATGATAATAAATAGCCAAGTGCGAGTCGGACTCGTACATGAAGGGTTCCGTACGTGCGTACAATGTTTTAAAACGCTGAAAAAACACGTTTTTTGTATGACGACCCCCTTTAATTTTTAACATTATCTTATTTTTAGTATTTGTTGTTATAGCGGCCATAGTAATGCATAATCTGTGAAAATTTTAAGTATCTAGATAAAGATCTTGTGAAAAACGCTGAAAAACACGTTTTTTGTGTGACGACGCCCTTTAATTTTTCACTTTTTTTATTTTTAGTATTTGTTGTTATAGCGGCCACAGTAATACATAATAATTGAAAATTTCAAGTTTCTAGCTATTACGGTTCAAAAGATAGAGCCCTGTGACAGACGGACAGACAGCGGAGTCTCAGTAATAGGTCCTTTTTGCACCCTTTGGGTACGGAACCCTAAAAACGGTAAATACACGCGGTATTATCGAGATGTTATAGGTACTTAGTTTTAAATTAGTCGGGAATTTTTCAGTTAATTTTACACTGTGTATTCGTACTTACACGAGTACATACGCTAAAAACAAAAAAAAATTGTACAAACAGCCAATAACACGTAGGTACTTATTTAATATGATTACTAAATCCAGGACAGTCGGGACTGGTTATATCGGACATGCCACTAATCGAATTAGGCTGAAATTCAGCGCTGTTCTGCGTCGTGGTCACTTGATTAATGTTGACGCTCACCGACGATTGCCGTTGTGTTGTTGAATTTAATTCTATCAGAATTCTACTGTGAATTTACAGCAAGTTAAATCCAAGATACGGGTTTTATTTTTAAAGACACATTATAGTAGTAAGGCTAAGTATTAAAAAATATATTTTCGTTGGACTGAGTAGTATTATACCAACTAATGGTATCATTGGATTCAGTGATGTTTCCTGAGTAGAAAAAGTGACGTTGTCGCTTTCTAAATTGGTGGAGTGACGTAATATGACGTCGTAAAGTTTGTGTATGGCATTTAATATTTGGAACCAGTCATGTGGGGTATCAAATGAAAGGGCTTTATGAGCTGGTTCTAGAAATATACTACATAATTACCTTTCAGTCACCTGTTTTGTGAAAAAACAAAAAGCATTTTCAAAACATACCAAGTTTGGACTCCTGCAGGTAGAAAACTTGTGTGTGTCAAATGAGTTGTGATATACTCATATTTAACATCATGGAAGCAATTTTGTAAATTTTAACTTTGCGATTATACAATAAGTATAAAAGAAAAATTAAAAACTCATAGAACTGGGGACAAAAACAATTTAGTAAATGTTAAAATTTTCAAAATTTCTTCCATTTCGTTAGATATGAGTATGGAGCTCCTCTTTAATTTGCCCACCTCCGACACACATACTGATGGATTAAACGTGTCCATGAATATATCACTAAAACCAGTCAGTACTGTATAAGTACTGTCCATTATTTTATTAAAACTAACGTGAGATAATATCATAATTGATTAATTTAAAACGGTTGGCTCACATGATATAGTCGGAAAAGGCCGACCAGGTTTCGATCGATTTAGACGATCATCTTCAGGGCGAGTGTCAGCGGCGACCCGACGATGTCACTGTCCGCTCAGCACTGAGGGCTGCCTCGCGCGTCACCGCCCGCGCCTCCGCTCGCTGTGCTCGACTCGACCCAACCGTTTTAAATTAATCAATCCAAGTAATAATAGCTTTAACTCTTGATTTTCGTGTTAAAAAGCAAAGTAAAACTAAGATCGGATCTCAGCTAATACTAATGGACTGAAGGAAGATTTAGCTGCAGCAACGTCCCGGATTAAAGGCTTTCTGCACTAGACTGCTTTAACGAAGCTATCCAATAATTATTTCGCTGTATTTTATTGCCCAAATTATGTATAAGTTTGTGTTACTTTTTTTTTAATTATCAATTTTTCTTTTATTGATAAACCAACAGCGATACAGTTTCATATAGTTACTGAATAAAAGTCCTTTATTTATATGAATATAATAAGTGCACAAATATTATCATCACAAAAAACGAGTCTATCTATATAAATAAACTAACATGTTTTTCTTAATTTGTTTTACAACAAGGAAAATAATTTAAAAAATTACATTGTTATAATAATGAGTCTGTACTTGTTTTGTACAAGAGTAAGTAGCTGTGCTGCGACGTCTCTTGGCTTTATAACCAGACTCTTTAATTTTGTCTGTCATCTCATTCATAATCATGATGTTAGCCTGCTAGCTTTCTGAAATTGCCGATTGCATGTCATCATCATCATCATCAGGTATTTTTTAGTCTCCACTACAGGATCATAACCATCTCTGTACTACCAGAGTCATACTTGGCCAAAGTAGCCAGAGGATTTGGCCTACACTCTCCACGCTGGGCAGACGGGTTGAAGAGGCTCATTGATGTTTATAAGCTTTGTTTAGCTTGTGTTTCCTAAGTCGCCTTCTACGACATCCACGGTAAGACTTGGAGTGGACCTATTGTACTCTGTCGGCAGTATACATGGAATTTTGCATGTATACCTTTTCAAATGAAAAAAGAATTTTCTGAATCAGTTAAAAAACGGAGAAGCTATTGAAAAACATATACTTATATAAAAAAACATACATCCGAATTGAGTAGCTCCTCTCCTCTTTTAAAAACAAATGACTACAACTGAAAAGAGCACGACGCGTGAACAATGGGCTTAGAGTGACAAAGCAGCAGGTTAACGCTATAACAAAATTGAGGTTAGCTTTACAGAGGGAACAATAAAACATTGAGTGTGAGCTCGAATACCCCTACAGACAACGGCTCATGTCGGTTTTATGGGATTTCTGCTGTTATCAGCTTAAACGCCTAAAAGTATTTCAGAGTTCAACAAAGTGAAAAAGAAACAAAAGCACTTTGAATTCTTCTTCGTCTTAGCACGTTCCCGGTTGCATCCTTAGCTGTGCTGCTTCGGAGCCCAGGGTGCGCTTTCCCGCTTTTTCTTCTCCAAATATAACATGCATGTCAATGGTCACCCAAGGATGCCAAAGACCTTGCAAAATGGAGAACAAATAGCCGGAATAGTTTAAATGATATGGCTTTGCGTTTTACGACCGGCCGCCTGCCTGACGTCAAACATCTTTGGGAATGTATTTGTGCGAAAAGTTTTACAACCGGCCGCCGCCCGACGTTATTAACTCTTCTTGGGAATGCAATTGTAGCACGAGATGTTTGTGCTTAGTCCTTTAGTCGCCTCTTACGACATCCACAGGAAGAGATGAAGTGGTCCTATTCTAACCCGGAACGACACGGGTAAATAAAAAACAAAAGTACTTTGAATTATATCAATAAATAGGAAAAGTTGCGTTTTAATAAGTACTTATAACAAAAAAGTTTTGAATATGATAGTGTTTACGTTTCCAATTCCTATATTTCCGCCATTTTGTACATTTTCGAAAAATTGGCTCAAAAAAATCTATTTTATTATTGAACCTTCTTACAAAATTTCACGAGAATCGGTTGAGAAACGCAACCTTCAGGCGAGAACAGCCGGAAAACTGGAATTCGAACTCACGAAAGAATTTTTGCCAAAGCTGAAATGGGAGACCTTCATTTGCTTCGCTCACTCTGTCATTTACCTACATGCTTTATTTCATTCCAATCCAATTTTTGTTTTATTCAATAACAACCTTTCTCACGTCAAAACTTACATTTATAATAATAAAGTAAAAGTTATATAAAATAAGTTAATTTTCTAGGTTTTTCCAAAAGCTAGTCATTTATACCGATACTTTACATAATGTAGAACGTTAAGCATCTAATAGACTATTATCGTTCAATGCAGTTCCGGGAAATCTGGTGTTGACTCAGGCATTCCCGTATATCAAAACCGAGCTGGCTTAAACGCCCCTGCAACCGCTGCCTTAGGTCGGATTTACGAGATTCCTGCTCGAGCACACCAGCTCACATATTATCAGTTTATAGGCACCTAAACTAAGCAGATTGACTAAAATATCTAGATATAACCTATCTACCTACCTAACTTTAACCCCCATGTTCATAAAAAATACAAACGTTTGCTAAACCTATTTTAGTTAAAATATATTTTGTCTTGTTCTTATAAGACAACTTCTGACAAAATATATTTTAACTAAAATAGGTTTTGCGAACGTTTGTTAATTTTTATGAATATGAGGGATGGTATACGAGTATAGTACAAGTTCAGTCGATCAACACGAACATCTTCACTACCTATGGGACAAATCTTTCGGTTATTTATATAATTGCAGTATTTAAAATTAAGTCCATCAACAACAAGTAGGTATGTCATATGATATAAAAGTCATTATGTATATCTGAAATATATTATACATCTATATATATAACTAAAAGGTGACTGACTAACTGACTGACATAGTGATCTATCAACGCACAGCCCAAACCACTGGACGGATCGGGCTGAAATTTGGCATGCAGGTAGATGTTATGACATAGGCATCCGCTAAGAAAGGACGCGAGCGAAGCCGCGGGCAAAAGCTAGTTTTAGTTATAAATGTGACTTTTATTATTCTTATTATTTGAAAAAAAAATGGTCAAAAAAGGCTAAAATATTGTTACGTAATACTTCGGTCACTAATCTACTGTCGTCTGGCCCCAACTAGCAATTTCAGAATGCAAATTCTTGACAAGTTCCATTACAATAACTAACAGATCTAGGCCTTTGTTGGCCTGTAAACAAGGCAGTTGGCAAAGTTGTTATAAACGATTGTTGGCGGACGCCGAGTAATCAATATCACTAGACAATCCAGCGGAAAGGTAAACTTTAGACACACCTGCCAAACGTTGTTTGAACCCTTATTTACGAGTAAAACCAGCGGAGATATTGTATTTTAAGGTTATTCTTAACTTGATTTTATACGCAGCTTTGCTTACAGCTTTGGAGATCCTCGAATAACAGATCCCATTGAATCTAAATAGAATAAATACCATAACACCTGCTTTGTTGCATAGAGCGAAATGTCTGACGAAGAAGAAAAAAGATCCTAAATTGCATGTCGGGAGTTGTAGATGCTGACTTGAATGTCTACGTACTCGTACAATTCTTAGCTCTCGACAAAAGATATATAATACGAAGATAAATGAAAGCCAGATGATTAATTTCAGCGCTTTGAAATAAAAACTATTCAAACCGTCAGATTAAGAAAAGAATAATTCTTTTGTAAAAGCTTTTATTGTGAGATCAAAGTACTAGTCAAGACAAATCAAATGAGCTTAAACACGATATGTTTACGTCATTTCATTACTGAGTTCCTAATGCTACCTCCCGGCTCCGTCAGTTTACCGATATGATATTGTTATATTACAATATATCGGGTCATGTCAGGATTACAGTACACTGTAATCCTGACATGACCCGACTGTATGTTTATCTGACGCGCTCGAGTAAATCCCAAAATCCCCCTCTTGGGCTCCTCCCCTACTACTATTTCAACGTGTATAGTATAAAATTTTATATTGTCAGTAGTAAAATGCAATCATTTGTAACCTCTTTGCGGTCAAGTTTAATACTGGCCACTAAGAACCGCCAAAAATATTGACAGTCGGATGAAAAAAAATACGAAGTTCTAGCTGAACCCATCATGAATCTAATTGAAAAACACCAACAAAAAGAGGTTCTCTAAAAATAAAACCCTCTACATACAAATTTCTTCGAATCGTTTGTGTCATTTCCGAGATCCTCATTATACCAGAATTGCCCGTTTAAATGAAACATAATTTTACTTTTACACTAACACAAATCTTTTTTTCGACAACCCGGTGAAACTTCATATACCTACACGTGTATTTATTCCCACGTTAAAACAAACCTTGACTTGGTTAAAGCGCATGATTCTCCAGCTTCATAAGCCCATTGTTCACGCGTCGTGCTCTTTTCAATTGAAACCATTAGTTTTAGCGCCGACATTTTTTGTGTCGACAAATATTGTCTATTTTTTGTGGAACGCTGACATGCCGCGTTTAGCAGGCGTCGGCGATATGTGCAGTTGACTTTTAATTGACGTTTTTAGATTTTTATACAGACACAGATTATCACATCATTTTCCCTAAAGGGACGACAGAGCCTAGGACCGTAAGACGCTTAGCGTGATGGCGGGCGTAAAGATGGAAAAAGGGAATCAAAATAGTGATGGTTTGCTAGCCACATCGCCTATTAACATGATTAAGGTTCTGCCCATTTCCTCAATCGGCTTTTATGATTTGCATGAGAAGAGAAGCAGCTGGTACATTCTACGTTCCTTCTTTTCTCCCAAACCAGCATGGAAGTTTAAACATTTTTAAAACAGTAAGTAAGTTGATGGCTCTACTTTTAATATAGACCGAAATATTAAAGAAAAAGTATTTGGTGCAACATTTGTTAAAAGGACTTATTACTTAAACTAATCTCACACCAAAATGAGCTTATGGCAATGATGTTACTTAGGTACTGTATTTTCATAAAATTATGTATGCAATTTGAGTTGTAGATAAAGATGGTAGTTTTTACCGATTTTTTGTCCATTCAATCCTCATTACCTACTACAAAATTTTCTAGAAAACAAATGGCAAATATTAGAGTTTTCAAGAAGTTTCTGTAATTATTTGACTCAGATATTACTCGGGCGTTTATAAATCCTCCTACATAATAAGGCTTTTATTCGATAATTAGATAAAATTTGAATTTCAAGTTCATAATATAATCGTCTTCCAAGAAACAATTCAGTAAGCAATTATAAAATCAGAACAGATGTAGCAATCAAAAACTTCCGAACAAACAATTTAATGAGCCATCATTTTCCCTGTGAATTTGTAACATTTCTCTGAAACATCTTTAAGATTTGTTTGTTTTCCGTCATAATGGCGAGTAATCTCAATTGGGTAGATGACTGGTTCAAAAATAAATTATTTGGTACTGTTAAGAGAATAAAACGTCACAAAATAGTGTCACTTGTCATTGATCATACCATTTTCAACATGATTTTAGATGTATTAATGCAGAAAAACTGATATTAAGAGCGCGATTTGACTCCTAAAAACTATGACGTCACGGTTGTGATTTTCATACAAATCCCCTAGAAAATGTTTGTTTTGACGTTTAGATAAAAGTGTCTGATTTGACTTGTTGTCATCTAGCGGAATTCCAGGTCTGAGAAAAAAACATGTACTAGCTGCTTCTTTTCTCGCGCATATCATAAAAACCAATCAAGGGAATGGGTGAAAATTCGTATCATGTTACTATTTTGACTCCCTTATTTCACCTACATGCCAACCATGACGGTAAACGTAGCCTGTATCTTACGGACCTAAAACCGTTAAAGATACAGACGTGATAACATACTATCGACAATCGATGTCTGCATTCACCATGTACTATAGTACTATAGTATATTTGTTAAAATAGAAACACATTAATATTAGTAAGTATAGTGCTGTAGCAGTAGTTCACGCTAGTGTATTGTGACTGCATGTTTCATGTAGTATGTTTTACTTGTGACTGCAAACTATCTTTTCATATGCGTTCAAAACGAATGCCAAATAGTGTAACTATCAAAGCAAAGATTGTTTTTACAAATTTTTCTTTGTTAGTGGTATGCAACGTTATCGCACAGTATGTACCTATCTTAAGAAAATAAAAAATCATTGGGTAAGTGTATTGTCTATACATATGTATTTTGTCCATTGCATCGAATGTAAAGTATATCAAAACCGAGCTGGCTAAATACACATGGCTGCATAAAACAAAAAAACTAGGCATTTCCGCATACAAAAATGTGCAGCCGCCCGGGCAATTTGTATAGAAATGTCAATTTTCTTTTGTTTTTTTTACTGTTATTTTAATATAATTATACAATCAAGTATAGCCCGTGATTGGATTTATTACGCATATGTCAGTTACACGTTGTATACCCTTAACTTTAGGAGTAAGGCTTTAATAATCAAGTTAAACATTGTTGTATTAAGTAATCAAGCCAACATGCTATTTAATTGAGAAAGTTTTGCCTTTATGTACACATACACTATGTACTCTGTTTGTTTGTGTTTGTGTGTAAGTTGCCAACACAGGTGTCAGATTTTCAAGCTGTCTAAAGGCATCTGGCAAAGCTTGGCGACTGCCATACAATGATAACAGCCGGGACCAACGTTTTTACGTGCCTTCCGAAGCACGGAGTAGCTCGAGATTGTTTTATGCCACTTTTGATCACCTGATTGATCCAGGTGCGGACCGCGCTCGGGCTTGCTTAACAATGCGTACTCCCACCAAGCCAACATTTACTCTAAACATCTTTATCTCTTGCGAAACAGATAGAGTATCCGATTCCTTGCGTTAATTTGATGGATATTAAAAACACACTACGTATCGTATATAACCTTAGAATAGGAACATACAAATACGTTATACGTACGTTTACGTACGTACGTGTACGTTTTATTCACAACCACATAAAACTCTCCAATCAACCCAAAGGTTTGACTGTTGGAGAATGCTTTTAGCATTAAGTCCGCCTGTTGTACTTTAAACATGTTTGAGTGTGTACAATAAAGTATAAATAAAACTACTTAACTTGAAATAAAATACGCAAAATACCGTTTCTTATTCAGTAAAGTATGGAATAGGTTCTTTACTAGATATACCTGGTGTATTATAGTCCTACAACTTCCTTCTATTTGTAAAAGGATAACCATTTTTCTGTTCCCCGAGGGAGGTCTAGGGGCTAAAAGAATATCAAAAAGATAAATAGAGTCGCTTTAAAAGAATTTGTACAACTTACCTTGCATTAAGCGACGGCCCACGTTCATATTGTACTTAAATGCAGTGAAATAAACTTTTATGAAATGTTATTTAGTATTAGCTCAGTCCACAATTTCTTTTGTACCTACAATTGGTGACGTACCGTCAAATTGACGATAAACGGCTTGGTCCTCGGCCCTGCTCTTCTTAGTAGCTGCTTGTTTCTCAGTTTGGCTTACCCCCATAATTCAGACTGAATGTCGCACGCCCGTAGGTGAGGAGAGAGGGTACCCGACGTCAATTTGACGTCACATCTCTAATAGTGTCAATATTTTGTTTTGATAGTAAGTTGCACTTTGCCATCAAAAATTAATCTAAATGGAGAAGATTTTAAATTTCTTATTTACCCCTTATAATAATCCCCCTCCCAAATTAAATATACACCCCCAAAAGTGGCCATGGCGGCCACTTTTAGAGGTAAATTAGAAAATAAAAAAATTAACTTTTGCAAACTTTACTGTATGACATATTGAATAAAATGTATTATTGTGAGAATCTCAAATATATATTTTTTATAATTTTAAGATAAATAGTTTTAATGTTATTTAAAAAAATAGGTGACAATTGACCGTTTTCCAGGGGCCCCCTAGACTCCCCGTATCTCTGAAACTAGGATGCCTAAAATGAAATAAAAAATACAGAAAATAGTTCTTAACAGGAAAACCTAAAAGAAGTTATGATAATTAAAGTACTATATTCTGAGTATTATGGTAAATTTCATTTTACATCAAATTAATATCAATTCATATGGGAATGGGATGACTCGTATTTGTCCGGTTAATTTTTATTGAACCTATATTTTTAAATGATGCAATATCATTAATTATTTAATTACCAAAATCATTATCTACAAAAAAAGAGCAAAAATTTATACCAAGTTCCTATGAGTATTTTCTACATAAATAATTAAATTAAAGTGTAATGAAGGTGGTTTATTAGCAAAAGAAAGTTATCTCCTTGTATATGACGTAATTTATTTAAATCTCCATGCGGTAAATCTCCTGTATTTTGGCTTTTAAAGCAGTACGTCAAAATGACGGTACGTCACCAATACTGTAACCGTTAAAGCTTATTAAAAGGTTAACTTTAAATAAGCTTTTTATCTATCTCGCCAACCCGTCTGGCCAGCGTGGAGAGTGTAGGCCAAATCCTCTGACTGCTCTGGCCAAGGCCATGGCTCTGGTAGTACAGAGAGGGTCGTGCTCCTGTAGTGAAGACTAAAAAAGACCTGATACTGACTATTTCCAATTTCCCATATTATTAAACTAGGTTCTCTTCTTCCTTAGTTTTACCTGGATAAAGACTTAATAATGTATACAGGGTCCTATAAGTATACTGAAACTATTTTAAAGGTTTATTCAGTTAATGATACTGAATAACTTTCCTCAAGGAACATTATATCGAAATATGAAAAATATTTTTTGCTTTTCCCGCAAACTCGGATCAGCTGATCGATCAACTTGTATGGAAGGCAACAAATTATTCCTTGGGGAAAGTTGTTCAGTTTCATAGACTATTTGTAGTATATTTGGTTAGACGTTATATACTCGCATCAAAATGCCATTTGAATTGTACACTTGGTACATACCTAAAGCATTTCAAACTTATTGAAGATCCATTTTCTCATAAACAAACATTCAACCAATTTAGCGTCAGTCTTTCTCATTGTTTAACCTTCTTTTACGATAATGTTCGTCTGTCGTCCATCATTGTTCGTGACTTTTCTTATTTGTTCAAGTACTATTTCGGCGTCCGATCGATCAACGTCGGGTCGTGACCCCCCTGGCCTGGCCTAATAGTCACGTAGTTATCAAAAATAATGTTAGATGTTTCTCTTACCTCGGAAAAATGTGCTTAGTCATAAACATTATTATTTATTTTTATTTAGAGCCCATTATTTAGAGCCCACTAGATCCCATTGTTGGGCAAAGGCCTCTCTCTCAGCTCTCCATTCCTCTCTATCTTGCGCCATCTACGCCGCGGTTTTCCCGACGCCGGCATCCATTAGTTGGAGTTGAACATTAAACATTGTTCAGTCGAAACTATTAACGTACAATTTTCTTACGACAAAATCAAATTGAAAACGTCAATGAACTGGTAATGGTCTGATGTGTCCAACATAGATTGAGGTTCTAATTAATTCTACCCGTATTCTGTCACTTGTCATTGACATGCAGGATTCTAACGGTATCCATACGCTCGGATATTCTCGGACTTTTCCGGACTAATTAGATCCAGGAAACCAGGATGAAAATAAATGAAGTGATTTCTTCAAACTAAAACAAATGTGATCCGGCCTTTGTATTCTAATTTTACAAACGCTATCACGTCTTTATCCCTAATGGGGTAGACAGAGCATTTTAGGTAATGCGGCTCTAAGCAGACTCTAAGGCAACTTTTAGCATAATGGTTGGCGAGATGGAAAAAGGAATCAAAGCAGTGACAGGTTGCTAGCCGCATAATTAGTATTTTCGCCCATTCCCACGATCGGCTCCTACGATCTACACGGGAAGCAAAGCAGCTGGTACATTCCAAGTTTTTCTTTTCTCCCAGACCAGCATGACAGAGCTTTTAATTTAATTCAATCTTCATCCAATTCGATAAAATCATCTAAGTTTTCTAGTTGACTAGAAAATTGCTGCTTTTGGTTGACAGGCTTAACTTTTCACAGAATAATTTGCCTAATTGAGGTAATATTTTTTTTTTGATTGATCTTATATTTGAATATGAATAAATAATAGGTCAATGGTTACTTATTAAACTACAACCCGTAACTTTATTTTTTCTTTTTTGGTTTTTTATTAAGGTGACGTGGGTTTACAATATGCAAAACTGTGCGTGTTTTTTAAAAATCACTGTTATTAAACTACTACAGTTTATTCCTCAAAAAATTTACATAAAAATTTTAAGGATTTTCTACAGACACCTACAATAGCCAAAACACGATAGAGCATTTTTGGCTCTATAGAAAAAAATCACAAACATACCTCTAAATTTGCCTTTACAATACGTATTACTATTTTATACAATCACCTTTTTATATGAAAATTATACCAAAAAATGTATTATCTAAATATCTATCCGTTTTGGCTACAGAAAAAATTAGAAATATTATCCAAAAAAATAAAAAAAATAAAACACTGCGAAATATCGTCGAGCACGGCTCCGACTCTTCCTTCGCTCTCGACGAATATTTCACTGTATTTTATTTATTATTTTTTTTGTATTATATTTATTATTTTTTCTGTAGCCAAAACGGATAGATATTTAGATAATAAATTTTTTGGTATATATTTCATATAAAAAGGTGATTGTATAAAATAGTAATACGTATTATAAAGGCAAATTTAGGCAAATTCAGAGGTATATTTATGATATTTTTCTATCGAGCCAAACATGCACAATCGTATTTTGGCTATTGTGGGTATCTGTAGAAAATCCTTAAATTTTTTATGTATTTTTTTTTTAAGGAATAAACTGTAGTAGTTTAATAACAGTGATTTTTCAAAAACACGCACAGTATTGCAAATTGTGAACCCACGTCGCCTTAAATAGTGCACTTATGTCTTATTCGATCATCAATAACAGTAACAGATTTTTACATCAGAAAAATTGTGATATTCATAGTATTCAACACTGGGAATAAAAAAATATAATATCTAGAAATTAATAAATAAATAGCACTAAAAATAAATAAAAGTATACTACAATTCAAATCATCTTTTCAACATAACCGGCTTTTATAAAGAATTTTCAAAATTAAAAATGGTAACCTTACATACGAAACACACGAAAATTGTGGCTCACCACATTTAGGCCCATGGAGGCTCCTAATTTGGTCAAATTTGAAAGCTCTGTTTGGGAAGGACCGGAGGACTATGTGGACTTTCGTAGCAAAAACTTATGCTAATTGGAGACGGAGGGAGAAGGGGCTCACCTTTGTAAGCAAGATTTATGTGGCACGACGTACACCGTGCTAAGTACAACGGCTATTTTGTGTTATAGTTAATGTTATTCTGAACCACGTCCGCGCTTTGAAGGAGTCTAGGGCGTGCTTTGACTAACATTTAGCTAAGTTAGATGAATCATTATTCATATTAATATAGATGTGAGAGTGTGTTAGTTTGTCCGTAAAGTTTCTTAAGACTTTCTTTCATTTTGTAACACTTTTTCTAGATATATCAGGATTCAGATGAACACATTCTAACTAAATGATCATTAAAAAAATTGCAATTAACTATTTCCAAGAATTATTATTAGATAAATAGTCTTTTTTTATATATAAGGACAAATCACACTGATTGAGCTAGCCCCAAAGTAAGTTTTGCACGCCTCATAAGCGAAGCGCATGAGGTAGTGCTCTACTCTAGGCTTACAAAAATCAAGTGATTTTTTTTAACTAAATGTGTCTATTTATTTTCTATCGCACTTGTACAATAATATTTACACATAAATGTCAAGGAAAAACACTAGTTTCAACACTTATGACATTTTTAAAAGACATTTTGCCTTTTAAATAAATAAAAACAATGTTTAATAAAATCATTTTGTGGACGTCCGTGTGTCTGTATGTATGGAAACTGGCGTGGTTACGATAACTCCCGAAAAACTTATGTGATCAAGTCCATTTTTTTTTTATACGCTTCAGTATTATCCAAAACTAAGTCCTTTCGAAGATCACGGTCTAATTCAATGTAGTTTAGTTATAGAGAGTAGCAAAAAAATTCAAATCGTCGCGCGAGAGCTTGCCATTTTGTTACAAACCAAAATCTTACTGTCAAAAACAAATAAGGGTGACAGAACTTGAGCTGCTCTTCGCGCACGCGTAGATCGTCGGGGTGTAGGCAAAGAGGTTTGCAATGGGTCCTCCTTCACAGTGCCCGCTATATCTTTCTCAGCGGGAAGTTAAAAATAAAAGTTAAAAATAATCTCCAGTCGTGCGTTAAAGCCGACACATACTTTTCTTCGTTTTAAGTTAGCAATAAAACAATCAAAATCAATTTAATTGTGAAAAATGAGATTATGAGGCGTGCACTTTTGGATTTTCCAAACTATTTTTAAACTTTTGTTATGTACGGGATACTAACTCAACGATACTATATTTTATAATAAATACATATATAGATAAACACCCAAGACCCAGGACAATTTGAAAAAGGCCATTTTCCAACTTGCCCTGGCTTGGGATCAAACCCAGAACCTCCGGATTGGCGGACTAGCGTGTTGACCATTACACCACGGAGGTCGGCATAAGTCATTTATATATGACTAACTTTTGCCCGCGGCCTCGCTCGCATATCCCAAATCCCACGGGGACATTACTTTTTTCCGGGATGAAAGGTACCCTATATCCTACTCAGTACTCCTAACTATCTATATACGAATTTTCAAGAAGATTGGTTCAGTAGATAAAGCGTAAAGAGGTAACAAACAAACAAAAAACAAATCAACAAACAAACAAATGTACAAACTCACTTTCGCATTTATAATATTAGTTAGGATAGGATAATAATATATATAAATGTATATTATCACTACATAGTATAAAACAAAGTCGCTTTCTCTGTCCCTATGTCCCTTTGTATGCTTAAATCTTTGAAACTACGCAACGGATTTTGATGCGGTTTTTTTTAATAGATAGAGTGATTCAAGAGGAAGGTTTATATGTATAATAACATCCATTAAATAGTGGAAAAGTACTGTTATTTTTGAGGTTTCTAATGTGATGTCGTAAATAATTACATTTTTTCCGCTTACATTGCAAACGCAGGCTGAACCCTACGAGTTTTATCAAAATAATGTACTAAGTATTGTACACATTGAAAAGGTCTACAGAAAAGTCCGTGATGGTATATGTCTATCTCTTATGGATAACCCACAATAACAATTTTTTTGTCGTCATTTACTTTTTACGACAAATAATGGCTAATTTTCGAAGCGATTTTAACCAATGCAGCATTAATCCTTAAACCCAGCATTAAACCCGTGCGAAGCCGGGGCGGGTCGCTAGTTATATATATATATATATAACTATATATATACCGGGGCGGGTCGCTAGTTATATATATATATATATATATATATATAACTAGCGACCCGCCCCGGCTTCGCACGGGTAGTAATATAGTTAGGATTAGGATAATACGCCTTTTTTTAGGTTTCCGTACTTCAAAAGGTTAAAACGGAACCCATATAAGATCACTCACTGTCTGTCACAGCCAATTTACTACGAAACTATCGGACCGATTAAGTGGAAATTTAGAACACATATGTAAGTCACTGACCCAAAGATGAACGTATAATGTAAATAAATGAATTTTAAATATGGGGGGTCACTCACAGTATACGAGTATTAGACATAAAAAATAGTTTTGTGAACTACGAGTATATCGCGTGGCATTTTAAATGAAAGAGTGATGAGAATTTGAAATAAGTATAATTTTTAGATCAGTATTTTTAAAATTATTTTAAAAATATAGGCGAAAATTGACCATTGACACTCTCTAGCACCTAGTTTATTTACGATACGATTCACTATCACGTCTTTATCCCTAACGGGGCAGACAGAGCCTGGGACGGTAAGGCCCAGGCCACTTTTAGCGTGATGGTGGGCATGAAGGTGGAAAAAGGAAATCATAATAGTGATAGGTTGCTAACCGCATCGCCTATTGAAATATTTCCTTGATCGGCTTTTACGATTTGCGCAGGAAGAGAAGCAGCTGGTACATTCTATGTTTTTCTTTTCTCCCATACCAGTATGGAAGAGCCTAGTTTATATAACTAGATCTAATACCACTAACCCAAATGTTGTACCTGCAGTCATAATGAATATGGTATTTGTGCCAGGCAGTTTCGGAATTACTACACACGGGTTCGTCGAAATTCTAATTCGGAATATGTTATTATACTGCACTCAGACGGCATTGCGAGTCTCAGGACTTTGCTTTGAGACAACACAAACTACTATGAACAACACCTACGTTTGAAACTTACCAGAGTTAGAAGCGAGTAAGTATATCAAATCTTCATGGAATAGTTATACAATTTACTATCCTTGTGTTAGTACAAGCTTTGCAAGTCTGTACCCAATATGTAATAAGGATTAATAATTATTTACTATAGGACCTCCATCAAGAACCTAGCATAGCAACCCGTCACTACTTAAATTTTAAATTTCTACCTAGAATGTGACCTTTGAGGTCTTATGGTCCTAGCAGTGTGTCTACCACGAAAGAGATAAAGACCTGATTAGTATGTACATACAATATCCCTGTGTTGTAGTGGGTTTAAACCTGCACTTTCATATACTTTAATAATAATAATAATAAATCTTTATTGATCACAAAAGGTAACATGCAAAAGTAAACACTGCGATCCCACACTAGGCTAGGCCTGTATCGTGGGTATCAAAATCAAACAATTAGTTCATATTAAAATACACAACAATTACACGGCTAATGTGGCATTGCAATAGTTAAATCTACTAAAAAAAAAACAAGTGTGTCTTACAATTTAAGACACACTTGATTTTTTTTTACTTTACTTTTGTTCTATAGTTACCATTCAAAACTGACACATTGAACTTTCTAACGCCACCGCACATCTGTAGCTACGAGATCTCTACAAGCAAGTGCTACACACATTGAGAGCTATGAAATATTAGGTAAAAGATAGACATAACGTACTCGTAATGAAAAATATGACCAGAAATGAAATGTTTTGGTGTGACCTTTTACATAAAATAGTTGTATTTGTACGTAATACACGAACAATCGGTAATGTACCGTGGAAATATGGGTTCGTGCATCCAAGGTACGAGTAGCATCTTTCTATCTTATACAAAGTGTAAGTTATCAGGGATTTTTAGTTTCTTAATTGCTAAATTTTTTTTAAATTTCTCTTTATTTGTTGTGGTATTTTTGGCAATAAAGTAAATTCTATTCTAATCCAAATATAACATATAAAGGTACTTGTATTTTAAAAATTTGATCTGTAGGGATAACTAACAAATGGTTCGTAAAAACTCATGGTTCAATAACCTGTCACCGGTTTAGACAACCCTACTCGTGTAGCCAGACCCGGGTAAATCCGGATAAAATGTCCGGTGCTAAGCCGTAACTGGCGACAACACGCTGCCATGTCTCTTTTTTGGGATGCTTTTATTAATGTTTTGCTTCACTATGTATGTGGTTGAATTCAGCCCATGAAATATGAAACGACCTTTAAAATAGTTTCAGTATATTTTATTAGGCGTTATAGGTATAGTTAAGTAATGATTATTTTAATTCAATGTAACAGAAACCGTAGTAAAAGTAGATTTAAGTTTGATACTCAATCATTGTGCTGCCACTAAATTATTTAAAACTAGCAGTCCACCCCGGCTTCGCCCGTGGTACACACATAGCCTATGTCACTTGGGGATAGTGTAGCTTTCAAATGGTGAAGGAAGTTTTTAAATCGGCCCAGTACTTTTTGAGCCTATTCATTACAAACATACAAACATACAAAAATAGGTACAAATCTTTCCTCTTTATAATATTAGTGTAGATTAAACTTATCACACACCGGTAGTCAATATTCTTAATTAACACGTTTTTAACCTCAGAGTAATAGCAAGGTTCCGAGAGACGCAGGCAAATACATCAACAAGTTCCTTATCTAATCATAATGTGCAAATAAAAAAGACAACATATCCGTCTGCAACTAGGCAGTCCCGGTTAAACCCGGTTATATTTCCAATGCTCAGACGCTTGGCTTCATGCAATCAGTTATGTGTTTTATGATTTATTGAATTGTCGATTTTTTGATTTATAATATGCATACGTACAAACTAAACTCTGTTTTAATATTTAGATACTGTATACTACACTTTATGTACCTTTCTATATCTATTAAAACCCAAAAGCCACGTTTAGCTTATTGGTAGCCGTGAAGATGAAAAACGGGTATCAAAATTGTGATGGGCAAGCCGCATCCCTATTGATATGATTCAGATTCTGGCCTATTTATATTTTCTCGATCGGCTTTTATGATCTGAACGGAAAAAGAAGCAGCTAGTACATTCTGTGTTTTTACTTTTCTCCCAGACCACCATGAAAGAAACATAAATAAACAGCCTTATAAATGTTATTAAACCGTGCATATTGTTTGCTAAAAATTAAAATATTTTAAAACAAATTACCCACAAAATCTAACCTCACAAAAACACTTGAACCAGTGTTGACAGCTGCCCCTGTCCGTGATCAGCCACATCCGGATGAACCCTGATAAATGTCCGACGGTTACCCGCTCCCGGCATTGACAAGCGGTCAGATGGGTTTGGGATATTGACATCGAACGTGTTGTCTGTTCCAGAATAGGATTTAATGGACAATGCAGCTTGCGATTATATTGAGTATGTATATACTTAATTTGATTTCATAGCCTTATAAAATAAAAAAGTTCAACTCGTTACTTTCAAGTTTGAAGTAGTAGTTCATAGTAGGCTATCTTTCTTTTATACCGAAATACAAAAATGGCTCATTTTAAATAATAGGATAGATAGACTTCTTATCGGCTTTCCTGTAAATAACTATTGTCTGTAATTTTTAAAATAGTTTAGGCTCAGTTGTTATAATAGGAATGGTCAATTTTTGCCTATTTTCTAAAATAACTTTAAAAACACCGATCTAAAAAAATTATAAAAAAATCTCTTTCATTTGATAATATTTCACACGATATAGTACACAAAACTTTTATAAATTTTTATTTTACCCCCCATAAGGGGCCCCCATATTTGAAATTCGTTTATTAACGTCATACGTCCGTCTTTGACTTACTGACTTCAATTTCAACTCAATCGGTAAAGTAGTTCGTAGCAAATTGGCTGTAACAGACGGACGGACAGACAAGTGAGTGATCCTGAGGTCTCCGTTTTTACGTTTTGAGGTACGGAACCCTAAAAATTTTTTAACCCTAAAAACCCTTTATGCAATGTCTAAAAATATTAAGAAATAGTAGTAAGCTGTGAGTCATTAAATAAAAGTAAAGTAAATTCTATAACGTTATTGTATTTATACTTTTTTTTGTTTGTAGTCTATGTACTCACATACAAAACACAAACAAGGTAGTAAAAGAATATGTATTTAGACGACGCAGCAGGGCGTGTCGTCAATCTATTGACAGCCGCCCGGCTGCGATTAGTCGGACCCGGATAAACCCGGATAAATGTCCGACACTAACCGTGCCGGTCAGTTGCACGTCAGCTTTCCATTGACTGACTTACATGGTGACCGTGATGAGTTTGCTTGTTTTCGGTATTTCGGTATTCGGTACTGTACGTAGCACTATTTTAGAAACGTTGAGTACCTAAACGAATTAATGTAGTTTGTAGCGTTTGTATTAAAATAAGTTTTAAAATCACCTCCAAACAGATAAAAAACTATTTAAATATTTTTTCATAAAAAATATAGTTATAAGATATTTAAATCTTCAATTTCAGTTTATTCATTAAATAAATATATTAAAGTACATTAAAACAAGGTATTCTCTTCCCGTGACAGCTCGGTAACGTGATTAGCCAAAGAATACGTCATCAATTGCCACTTTTTGATTGAGTTACCCGAACATAATACATTTTTTAACATAACAATTATGAACTAATAATTCAATATATAAATTTATTGAAAATTAAACAAAAAATCACACGATATTCGATCGAAATAGTTAAGTTAGTATTTTATTCTATGATAATTAACGAATTGAAAAGTCCTTAAAGGAGTTGTTGCACAAATGTAAGGGGAGCCGGCTAGGTCACTGAACACCTACCTGAAATTTGCATTTTTGGGTCGGTATCAATGCCTAATTAAATCCGAGAAATTCGTAGCCTTTTTAAGGTATATTTGGATCAAAATATCGTAATTTAAGATTAGATGAGTTCCGCTAAAATGGCAGACGCCCATTATGACAACTGACCAGACATTGACAGTAACTGCGAGTGACGTTTAAATCAGATTGCGTATGTATATACGCCATGTCAGTATCGCCATTATACGATAATAAGCGATTTTAAATGTATTTTTGTAGGTCTTAATCGGTTTTTAATATTTTTTCTGATTTTTGGGCAAGTGTTCATGACCTAGCCCTTTGTGCAACATGCCCTTTACTGAAAAGAACAATCAGTGGTAACACTTATTATTATAACATTCGTGGCGTCACGATAAGAAGATTTAATATTGTTATATTTTGGGTTGTTGGGTAACCACCCATATATATATATTACCAGTAGGTAGAGATGTCGCAGTTGAATGGTATAATCCGCTAATTCACGAAACCTCTAGCTGTTTGGCATTACAGCTCGGTTTTGTAAAACAGCGAACCCTAATACGCGGAATGGAATGAACGACTTGTATTCATCCATGCGGCTAGAAGAGTTGTTGAACAATTCTATCTAAAGAAATTATATACAATTTAGAATGCCTACCAAGTGGCAATGTGGCGAGCGAGTGTTCTATCCATTTTACTAGGTTAGGTTAGAAGTGCGACCAAGAAAGTTCTATCCATTTTACTAGGTTAGGGCAAACCTATAGCAATAAAAAATGTGAAATAGTTTTCTGGGAAATTAAATTCGATGTCGAAAAAATCTATATTCTAATAGACACCCAGTTATATTTCATTATGGTAACCCTACACCAAATCCTTATCATGCATGTTTCGCAGTTGGATTGTTTAACGGTTTCGTCAAACAGCGGATTACCGCTACTGTTTCACAAAACCGCTAGCCGATTGCAAACGTTGTTAGCGGTTTTAATGAACGTAACACGTTGCGCAATATTAGTCAATCCAACTGAAATATATTCGGCTGTTTAACAAATCCGAGCTGTAATGCCAAACAACTAGGGTTTCGTAAATAAGCGGTTTATACCATCCAACTGCAGACATCCAACAGAGATAACAAGTCACTATATTGACAATCTATCACGATTTCGTTGATTGAAAATACCAAAAAAGTGTAACTTTCCAATGATACTCGTAAAAGTTTTTCGATAAGTAAATTCAAAGCTAAGTAAAGTAGTTCAGGGTACTGAGGGGCGTCCGATCAATAACCTGTTGATCGAGGAACACCTGCTAAGCTTGTCTAGATTCTTGTCCTTTTCAATATTTAAGTTTGTGAGGAAATCTCTTCGATTTACTTTTTTATGATTTTTAATATTTTTTAATCAAGACGTTTTTGTGGGATTGTTAGTTTAGTTATTAAATAATAGTAGTAATATATCTTAGTATATTACTAAGTATAATACTAATATAGTTTAATACTTCGTATGTACTACTAGATTTGATTTCGTAAAATGTAAATTATATTATCAAGTCGCCGTAAAAATAGACAATGTAAAACTATTTTATATTTTAGCCTTATTTTAATATTGTCTCTTGTGGTTGTATTTTTATATGTTTTATCGTGGTGCAATTAACTTTTAATTTGTATTGTATTGTAATCAAACTAAATTGCTGTAAGTGGCTGAATTTATTGACATCAACCACTGCTGTAAAATCCAATTAATATAAATAACTCTCAGGAACGTGCTATGAGAGAGAAACCATAAAACTTACAACCACAACTAGACAACGTACCCAAAATGCTGGCAACATTTCCCCGCTGGATAACTAAGCTAATCTAGTGGGCGAATGAACATTTTTTTAAAATATTGTAGCGTATTCCAAATAAATAAATACACTAATATCATTACGATCTAGCCTAAACTCAGACAAATGAGTAATTTTACATTGACCTAGTTTTATAAAGTATCTACTTTTTATATAAAAATGTGTCCATCGGCACTTTTCTTACTGTTTTCGTACTATTAAGGGGAAGGCACTTTGTTCATGTGTCTATAGATTTCACTGTCACTATCACTACGATTATTATATAATATATGTGTTACTGCTACACTAATTTGAACAGCTTATTTCTTTTAAGTCTTCGCACAATATCTGTGTTGTCGAGGAGCTGGATCATCACAACGTTCACATGATGAATAAACATTTGGTAAATACCTATTTGCCTTGGGTCTCCAATTGAAATAAACTTACCTACTGGCCTTTTAGGGAGATGACAATAATTCAAAATTATTATATTACATATACATATTTTCGTAATTGCGACTGCCGCCCTATTATGAATACTATACAGAATATATACGAGTATATATGAAATATAAATAAAGGGGCAAATCACACTGATTAAGTAAAACAAAGTAAGTTTAAACTTGTGTCATGGGATACAACGAAACTATATATTATAACACATTAAAAAGGGCATTTTCCAACTTGCCTTGGCTGGGGATCGAACCCAGAACCTCCGGAGTGGCGGACTGGTATGTACACCACTACGCCATTCGTCGTTCATACAGGTCGTTAATACGAATATGGAGTTAATGTACTAACAAATAGGTAGGTACGTAAGCAAATTCTGTGGACCATAAAATCAGATATGGCCACAAAATGCCGATAACGTAATGCGTGTTCGAAGCAATAATACCTTGCATTTGTTTACAATACATGCCTTATAATACCTACTGGTTATGGAGTTTGAATACATACTTACATACTATTTGTATACCCATATGCCTGTTCGTATTGACGACCTGAATGTCTGGGAATGGGCGCTCGTTGCTAATTGATCGATTTTCGTCGTAAATTTTGGTAAAACAGATGAGAAACAATTGTGTGTTGTTTCTTTTTCGTTGAAATATATTTTTATTTTGAACAGCTTATGTTGGCAATCTCATCTAAGGCCCTAACCACATGACGTATTTTAAACGCGCAGACGACGCGTGTTTTACGAATGCGCGTTTTCGGCGCCGTAGATGCCGATTGTTGCGTTTGTATCAATTCAAACGCGCGCAAAATAAATTACCCACAAAATCTAACGTCACATATTTTCATTACCATAAAGAAAGCGTATCAATAGAGATAGACCGTTCACTCAAGGAACAGATTGACTAACAATATTTGGGTAATTGGATTTCCTAACGAGTAGATGTAGGAAGCTCTCATGCAGTAATTGAGTCAAGCGACGTCCAGGCGACACAGATATGATTAAACACTTGCCCGGGAATTGAATTAAGACGGTTAACTAAGTAAGACTGTATTTAGGCACATAACACTTGATTAGATAGATTGACTGCCTTGTGATTAGGAGGCCGTGGGTTCAAATCCCACTGGGAAGCATACTCTGTGGAAAGTTGCATCCAGCCTTGTTAGGATATTGCCTTTGAAATGATTTTAAATCATCAATCATCTTTCTTTTAAGATGAAAATGAAGATGATTCCGTGCTTCAAAAGGCACGTAAAACTGTGGGTCCCGAACGCCATGTAGCGTTTGTTTATTACCTATCCTAGGATTGGTTCTGGTCACCCTTTGGGTTGCAGAGGTTAGACGGCAGTCGCTCTGTGTAAAAACCACGAACCTCGTCCAATCACCTAGGTTATTTATTATTTATTTATTTATTTATTTTACTCTTTATTGCACACAATTTAACAAATTATACATAAATAATAGAGAAAAATTTTAGCATACAAAAGGCGGTTAGATAGCTGACCCGCTCTGAAGCGTTACCGCTGAGGATGCAACCGGGAATACCCTCGGATGATGATGAGTAATTTTATAGGTACTCTTAATTCACGAAATATTATTTAGCCTATTGTCGGAAATTATTAGTAGAAAATAACGGATTGTCATTAGCAGTTTTCATTTACGCATTTTGACTACAAGTATTGTATACTTTAATATTCTCTTTGGTGATAGAACACATAGCATACAGCGAGATTAAGTCGTCGGTCATGTTTGTATTGATCTGCAGCGATATAGGAGGTAGACATGCAATGTTGTCGTTAGGTCACGATAGTTTTATAAAATGTTACCGAGGAACGTACTCGTAGATGATGATTATGTAAAGTTTAATATCTAAATTCTTCTCTGCTTGTCCAAGATCCGAATTAACTAGTAACAATCTTCACTCATCTGTTTAATGGATGAAAAGACATTTATGTAAGTACATGAATGTCTTGTTGAAATGTTTTTACACTAACGTGCTCACCCTGAAGATCGTCTAAGTCGATCGGAACTTGATTGGCCCTTTTCGACTATATGACGCGAGTCAACCATTTTAAATTTGGTAATTAATTATAAATACTCTTTTAATTCCATAAGGAGATCTTAAATGTTTGCCTATATTGCAAAGCAAAGTTCCATTGCCTTATAATCATATTTTATTAGCCTATACTGTCCCACTGCTGGGCAAAGGCCTCCCCTCTTATACGCCACTGATCTCTTATGCTATTATTTTCTTGCGCGATAGAATTTTACTGAGTAGGTAGTTTAAAATATTAGCAGATTTCGTGGCTCACACGACTATCGAGCACATTGAAAATTAATCTACGGAATTCGGAAAAATGTGTTTCTGACTTTTTTCTAAAAGGTTAGGCTACAGAGCAAACCCTGAACCCGATCATTTTTATTTTGGGCTCAAATTGTAGGAAGGACAAAATTGACCAGAACAATTTTTCTCAAATTTTTGATATCATTCTTCGTTTCCAAATTATCGAGCACCAACATCAAAAATTCGGAAAAAATTGAATTTAATTTTCACTATTTCAGCCATAACTTTTTTTGTTTTTGACCTTCTCGAATAATTCTTTTTGCACCTTACTGCCTTTTTTGAATATCATATCTTCACAAGTATCTGAGTTATAAGAGGATCGCACTTTTTCGTAAAATCGGAGCCTACACTGGAGCGAACGAAAAGACATTTCCAATGTCAAAAGTACAATTTATTTTGTCTATAATATTATTTTCTTGGCACCTGTTACCAAAGTCGCTATCTAAGGAAATAGAGCTATCACCGTGGAACGAAATTCAACTCCGTACATATATTCAAAGCCACCTGATCACACTTGCTAATGAAATATGAGCCTTACCTCCCACAACATAGGGTTGTCACTCGCGAGTGAAGAAAACTTAAGTTGATGTTTCTCGTTTCACTAGTTGGGTAAATACGTATGTTTATCTTAAATATTTATCAAGCTCCTAATTAAGTATACTTAGTGAAGCGAATGTAACTTAATATGTATTAGTTACTTGGTTTAGCGTGTACCTACTATTTCATTACTACGTGTAAGTTTGACTGCACACAGATTATTAATTTGGATGATATTTAGAATAATTAAAAATTTGTACGATATTTGCAAACTTTTGGAAATACTAAGCAATTTATAGTTTGAGAGTACCAGAAATTCATAATCAAGGTGGAGGGAGGTAATGAAATCCTTTTAGGTTTAAAGGCAGCATTGGTAACTGCTGTCTGCAACAAGCTGATTTATGTACAGTGGGCCACATAGAAAAGTATACTTTTGGTACTAATATACTAGTCCTTCTGTGAGAACAGTAGACCTTGCAACCATGCAATAACCGACACTTTCCAAAGCTATTTATGCTTTACGTAATACAAACACAAGTCAAAAAAGTAATTTGCAAACAAAATTAATGAAGAAAGACCAATTTTAAATCGAATTTCAGGTGCCTAGTCACATTAGTACCATCAATAGATGTGATGGGACTAATGCGACGTTAATGGGCGCAATAGTACCATTGGACAAATTTTAATGGTACTAGTGAGAACTCGCATTTTGATCTTATCGCATTAGTACCATCAATAGAAGAAATGCTACTTCTGCAACCTTAACGGTCGCAATAGTACCATGGGACAAATTTTAATGGTACTAGTGAGAATGTACCTGAATTTCTCCAATACTTTTTATGTGGACCACTGTACACTCGTGATTTCACTCTTCTAAGTATAGATACAGAGTACCAGGAACTCATAAACAAGGTGGAACTAATTTAATCCCTTTAGGTTTAAATAAGGCAGAGTCTATGACAGCCGCCTGTTACATGCTGATTTATGTTCACTCGCAATTTCACTCTTTAAAGTACATTTGAATTAATTTGTCGACTTTGGGAATTAATGACCAATTTGTTGACCAAACTGTTGAGAGGATCAAGAACGTTATGTGGTTTTGATAGATTTATGTCAGTTATTGTCCAGCATTGGACCTTCTGCGGCTGAAATAATGATGATGATGTCAGTCATCATGCTTTATAAGGTACATTTTTAATATTTTACTAACAAGATATTAGAGGTACAATATGAAAATATCGCTTGCTTGCAAAAATCTTGGATCAGTTATTCGATAAACTTGCTAAGATAAGATATTTTTCGTTTTATATCTAAATCTCTTCAACAAATAATACGAACAAAAATACAAACTGTAGAATCGAAACAAATAATAATACTAGTAATTTAAAATAATCCCCAGCAAAACCTCAATTTGTACTGAAAAGCCGCACATTTTCCAATAATTCCTATTTAGTTAGACCGACACAGAACTAATACTGAATAATTTGAATACTAAATAAATTGGAGCCGCTATTACTCAGCCGCGACGCAGACAGGCTTCGTTGACGTCGGGGGAATTAGAACAAAAACAACATGCGTACCTACGTTTTTGGTAAAGAACAATTTAATAAATTTGATTTATCCTTCTTCTTATATTTAAGAGCTAATAGGCTCTTGTCGGTGGAGTGCTTTTCATGTCTATCTTTCTTCCGCCAAGTTCTTAACCTTATATGTTTTCACGTTTATTATTTCTTTATTTGATCAAAAAATTTTCTTTTGGGTTTTTCTACTCCTCTTTTGCCTTCTATTTTTCCTTCCATTATTGTTTTAAAAAACGCATCGTGACTCAATAGATGGCCGAACATTTTCCCTCTTCGACTTTTTATAATTTGTAGTATTTGCTTTTTCTCACCTACATTCTCCAATACCTTTTCGTTTGTAACTTTTTCTGTCCAACTTATTTCTTCCAGCACCACATTTCAAACGCTTCTAATCTATGTCTATCCTTTTTAAGTCATCGTCCACGTTTCACACCCGTGATTTATCCAGATAGGTGTATTACAATTGGGTATTTTAGTGGGTCAAAAATAAATTATTTGGTACTGTTAATAGAATAAAATAATGCCACTTGTCAATGATCACATCTACTTTGAGCGTGATTTTAGATTTATTAATGCAGAAAAATTGATATTAAGTGCGCTATTTGACTCCAAAGAACTATGACGTCATAGATCGATATTTCATACAAATTCCTTAGAAAATATTTGTTATTGACGTTAGGAATAAGTATCTGAATTTGACTTGTTGTAAAATAGCGTATTGCTACAGAATGAGTGTCAGTTTTGGCTAATAGTCATTATTGTATGTCAATAGGAGATATTACTGCAATGTTCTGCCGCCACAGTGCAGCATTAGCGCAGACCGTAAACAAGTAGGTACATCAAACACGCAATAAATTGTAAAAAAATATAGGTATTAGGTATTTAAATGGCCGTAGGAAGCCATAACACCACAGAACACCGACGTCGTCAGGGATGATATGCGTGCCAATGGTCTTACAATGAAGGATGCTCAAGACCGTGCGAAGTGGAGAAGAAAAAGCAGGAAAGCGGACCCCTGGCTTCACAGCATTACGGCTGTGGATGCAACTGGGAACGCGCTGAGATGAGAGAGAGAGAGAGAACAGGTGTTGAATTAGTGAATAATAATAAAACCATTTAAATTAAATACTTTTATACATAATAATTAATTGTTGCGAAGAAATATGACATGTAGAATGACAGCAGATTGTTTACTGTATGTGCTAGTGCCGCTATCTGCGCAAACACACCTGTCGGCGACTGTCGCCGACTGTCGCAGGCCTGTCGTTTGTTAGAGCCCTTATTTTTTAAATATTAATAAATGTATAATTATATGATTGCAAAAAAACATCTGGATGAGCTCGATGGTCTGCTGGATGTATGCAAAATCAGCGCAATCTCGAATGTGGTTCACACTTGGATTGGTGATCACAGGTGGAATAAAACATGTAGAGCTCCTCTGTGCTTTCGTAGGCACCGAGAGGTCATTATATGCTAGATACCTTTACATGACTTGAAAAAATTGACACCAGTGAACTTCCAACAACGAAAAACAATTAAAAACTGATTGAAATGTTAGGTCCCATTACACCCAGGCAGTCTCCCATTCACTCTAACATTTGCTACATACTCGTATTTATGAAAAGTACTTCTTCTTTCCTCGCCTTTTTCCTATTTGGGGTCGGCTCTGTATACTCCACGCGTCAACTCGTGAACGGGTGCCGCCAGTAGAGACTGGTCAGCTCGGACTACTGAGTGTTACTTATTTCTGTAAATTGGATTTGACACTCGTCCGCAAGCTTTACATGTTATATTGTGATAACATTGTATTAGGCATAATATCTATGTAAACTGACAAAGCCCTTCCAGCGCGTAGGCGACCAATACTGTGTAAATGAGTTTCTTTCGGCGTTTCTTCTCAGCAGTGGTCGTTACGAAACGTTAGTATAGGTAGCTTTTGCACTAAAAATAATTAAAAATAATGACCTTCAATAAGTGATTTACGAGTATTTATCCTACATTGAATAAAAATTTTTGACTTTGACTTTGACTACCTCCATAATTTTCTGTCCTTCACCATCTCTGTACTAACACCCCGTTCTCCCATATCTGATCTCACGCATTCTTCCCACGTCTTTCTCGGTCTACCTTTTCCTCTATACCCGTCTACTTTCAAGTCGACCATCTTTTTTGCCAGATGTTCGGCGTCCCTTTTTATTACGTGGCCATACCAGGTCAGGTATATATACCATACCAGGATAGCTATTTAATTTGTCGACTATTGGCGCCACTTTGAGACTCCCTCTAATATAATCATTCCGGATCTTATCTATTCTAGTAACCCCCGCCATCCATCTTAGCATACGCATCTCAGCCACATATTTTTGAAAAGTATTAGCAAATAAATACGTATACATACTACATACTATCACGTCTTTATCCCTAATGGGGCAGACAGAGTATTTTAGGTCTTGTGGCTCTTAGCAGACAGAGCCCAGAGCAGCAACTCAAAGGCCACTTTTAGCGAGAAGTTGGAAAAGAGAATCAACATAGTAATAGCGGCTCGCAACCCGCATCGTATATAAACTTCTTGGATTTGTGTGGGAAGAGAAGCAGCTGGTACATTCTATGTTTTTTTTTCTCCCAGACCAGCATGGAAGTTAAAAATCAATAAATCCTAAAGAAACCTTTTCGCTATACAATAGCTTAGGAAATACAAGCTAATACAAGCTAAACAATGCTTATAAACATCAATGAGACCTCTCCAACCCATCTAGCCAGCGTGGAGAGTACAGGTCCAATCCAAGTATGGCTCTGGTAGTACACAGAGGGTCGTGCTCCTGCAGTGGAGACTCAAAAAGACCTGGTGATGATTATGATTATACAATAACTGAAACCTCTCTTGTTCCAGATACATATTCCTGGCGATCTACACGGCGGAGATGACAATAAAGTGCATCGCGAAGGGTTTCATCCTAAACAAGTACACGTACCTGCGGAACCCATGGAACTGGCTCGACTTCGTCGTCATCACGTCAGGATACGCTACCATCGGCATGGAGGTGGGGAATCTAGCGGGCCTGCGGACCTTTCGAGTGCTAAGGGCTCTGAAGACTGTTTCTATCATGCCTGGTAAGATTAAGTATAATTATTTTATTAGCATAAAATAAAATATACCGACAGGTTGAATGTGTGTCGTTTCAGTAATCCATCGCGGCTGTAACCTGTCGCTCCCATACCTCGTCGCTCCAATGACCTGTTCCTCTAATGCCCCGTCGCTCCAATTACCTGTCCCTCAAATGCCCCGTCGCTCCAATGACCTGTCACTCCAATGTCCCATCGCTATAACTACCTGTCACTCCAATGTCCCATCACTCCAATGACCTGTCCCTTCAATGCCCCATCCACAGGCCCCATCGCTCCAATTACCTGTCCCTCAAATGCCCCGTCGCTCCAATGACCTGTCACTCCAATGTCCCATCGCTATAACTACCTGTCACTCCAATGTCCCATCACTCCAATGACCTGTCCCTTCAATGCCCCATCCACAGGCCCCATCGCTCCAATTACCTGTCCCTCGAATGCGTCGTCGCTCCAATATCCTGTCGCTTTAACGTCGCTTGCTTTCGCTCCAACAGCAATACATAGTATAAAACAAAGTCGCTTCCAGAAGCCTGCCAGCGACCATGACGGCAGTAAGGTCTTCAAAATATCTGACTCAAAATTATAGCAAAGGGCCGTGAAACTCTAAAATCATATATATATTCTACTTTTTTTTCTCTCAGACCTTTATGCAAGAAACTTTTCCATCTGTAAAAAAAAAACTTGTACAAAACGTTCTTATTAAATAGCATCTTCAAAGATCTCGGTACTAAAAATACCTCCAAATAATTCTCTCATATCACAATAATCGAATCACGCGCTTACAGATCTCATTACCATCACAATCGTTAATATCAAGTTAATATCATTCCGCTGTGCTATCAGAACGAGGAGTATCAAAATACCGAGGCACGAGACGGAATGCAAAATAAGAACATCTCATAAATAATACTCGTTTACGTCGTAAGAGACAACTAAGGGTCAGTTCACAGCGATACGTGACGCGACGCGACGTAGCGCGCATGTGAAAGGAATATAGAACTTGTTTACTAGACAAAAAGAGTGAGAGCCCGCCGCGCCTCGCTATGCATCACTACGCAGCGCGGCAAAGCGGGCTGTCGCTGAAATTTGTATCTTTTTGCCTAGTAAACATGTTCTATATTTCTTTAAAAGTGCGCGCTACGTCACGTCGCGTCGCGTCTCGTTGTGAACTGACCCTAAGGGACTAAAGCGCGGATACACTGTGTAACGCTTCTAAAATTTTTAATATTTTGTAAAGACCAATCATAGCTGAGGATGCTTCGATCATATAATATTATATGTGGATGCAACTAATACCCTTAGATGACAGAGAGAAAGCAAATACACATAAAAACTTTTTACTCCTTGCCAACAATTTACCATGGCTTCAGATAATAACACTGTGTTAGTATAAGTGTCTTGTCAGTGTTAATATAAATTATCTGACCTTGGAAAGATGGTATCGTTCTGCATAATAAAGCATGAAGCAAACAGACCAGGAGCGCTATTTTTTATTTAGGGACTCAGTGAAACACAAAACGTGTAGTTTTCCAACTCACCACTCACGTTTTGACGCATTGCATCGTACTCGTATTTTTGAAACCGTCGTGTCAGCAATAAGTAATATTCTGTAACTACGCAGATAAAATTATAAATTTGTCAATGGGTTTCTAAACATTTCAACAAAAACAAAAAAAGCAGCGTAAAATGGAACGGAAATTCTCCATGGAAAATCTAATAATTAAGACCGCTCGTTACAAATCGCATAAGATCAATTCAAAAATGCGCCCGTTTGGAAACACTTGCGCAAATCATTCGTAATGTGACTCCCTGAATGAAAAATAGCGCTCCAGAAAAAAAGTGTAAAACATTTCATTTCTGGTCACATTACCTACTTCTCTACCTTTATATCTATGGTTGTAGCACTCTCCGGACTCGTTAGTCTCAGGTGAGAATTTAAAAAAAATTTTTTTGGTTAGGTATTACTCGTAGTTACTTACGTACTGAAAGTAGAAAAATAATTTGGCATACATCCATACTGTCCATACTTTGTATCAAGACCATTACAAGGGCAAATTCAAATAATGTCGGGAATTTCCCAGTACTTTGGCCGTAACAGAGCCCCCATCCGTCGCTGTTTCCCTTGCTAAAAAGGAGGGACAAGAAATATTGCAGACATTCACCAAAACCTGATCTGACTTGATTAGATACTTAGGTACGTAGCTACTGATGTTTTGAGCTCCTTGCCTCGGAAGGTTGTTGGTACCGGCGGGTCATCATTTCGTCGTCGTCAAGCCAAGTCAGATTATTTTAGGCAACTTGAAAAATTTTACACTAGAGTCGGCCAATTACACAGATGAAAAACATAAAAAAATTTATAGGCTTTTTTTGTATTTCGATAAGCATAAGTAAGTAAAATAATAGAGTATTGAACCCTTTTTTTTCCTAAAAAAAAAATGTTTGCACTAATACTTTATTTAAGTATAATTAGAATACCCTTTTTGCTTGAAAAATTTGATACCAGTGTTGGCCACTTACACACACGAAAAACAAAACAACAAACAACAACCCTTTTTGTGATTTTGCCCGAATTTGAGAACATCGATATTAGGTAATCCGACTATACCACACTACAACCTCGTATCACGCATTGAGTTGTCGCCGCTGCTCGGGTAGTTTCCCACGACATCATGCTCTCAATGATATAGTTCGCAGGGCTTTCGTCTCAGCCAACGTACCCTGCGTGCTGGAGCCGCCGGGCCTTAATAGGTCGGATGGCAAGAGACCTGACGGGTTGACGCTGGTGCCGTGGAAGCACGGCAAATGCCTAATTTGGGACGCAACCTGCGACAGTACGGTAGCCGTCAGCCACATTGGGCGTACTGTATGCACGGCGGCGGCGGCTGCCAAGGATGCGGCTGATAGAAAGCGTTTAAAGTACGCAGCTATGGAGCCAAAATATTGTTTTGTGCCTATAGCCGTAGAGACCATGGGCAGCTGGGGATCGGACGCTAAGCGCCTTATAAGAAGATAGGTCAACGAATCGCGGAAAAAACTGGGGACTCCCGCTCTGGCTCGTTTCTGGTGCAAAGAATGGACATAGCTATCCAACGTGGTAACGCGGCAAGCGTTCTGGGCACCTTTGCACCGGAAACGCTAAAGAGCTGGTTGTAATTTTTATTTTGTTTATTTAATTTTTTTTTTTATATTATTTTATTTGTTTTATTTATTATTTTGTTTTGACTATGATGATGTAATTTTGAAATGTTTTGTAAAATGTATTTTGTGACCTATATAATTAAATATATGGATTGTTAAACGGAAATAAAAACTAAAACTAAACTAAATATAATAAGTATAAGACATTAAATTATATAAAAGATGGAATCGCTGCGCTCGCAAATTTACAAAACTTACTTACTTTAACTTTATTACAATAATTTAAAACGGTCAACCGAAAGATGGTGCAGAGATAAGTAAGACCAAAGTAGGAGCAAAAATAAAAAATAATTACATACCTAAAAAAAAAAAAATTGAAATGAGTGTTTCGGTTTTAACTAGTGTTTCGGGTGCGGCGGGAGCTGCAAGCAGCTCGCGGTTTTTCGTGCAGCTGTTGAAGTGGTCTATATTCCAGGTCCAGTTGAGAGATAGGTGAGGATTTGCAGTCTATATGAAAAAAAAAATGTATACGGGCGGCCATTTTGGATGCAAAATCAGATTTCATTTTCGAGTACCGCGCCAAGTATACAAAATTTCAGACCCCTTCGAAGTCTCGGTGAGACGTTATAAATGATATATATTTTTTTCTAAAACCCAGACGCCATCTTGGATTTTTAAAAAAAGTCAAATTTCGATTTTTCAACCCAAAACACGCCTAGATATCGATTTTCATCCAAATCGGAAGCAGTCAACTTTTGGCGGCCATCTTGGATTTCCAAAAATTAAAAAAAAGCAGCGCTTGATTTGGATGACTCGGCCTTCAGCCTCGCTCCTCAGCTCGCCCTTCGGGCTCGCATCACTCGGCCAGCGGCCTCGTGAAAATTACTTGGGGGGTGGGGGGAGGGGCACGGCCTGCGGCTTTGCGGGGGGTGCTCTGTATTCGGCCTTTGGCCTCAGGCTGTTTGTATGAAATTTGTATAGGGGGGAATTTTTTTTTGGCTCTGGTAATTGCTTAGGTACCCCTTCCATTTTGTCTATAGGGCCAAATCTCCAAGTCTTACCGTTTTGCCAGGCCGTACCCCTTCCACATCAGGTTTCTGCAAATCCTCAAATGTCAGATTTTTCTGGTACTCGAACCCCAGCCCTCTATACATTCCACTAAATGCTATATAGCTTGCAAGCTTACATGGCAGGCGGAGTGGGGGGTGTTAGGTTTTATTTTCGTTACGGAATTTCTTGATTCGGTCGCCGCGCTCAAAACCCGCGATAAAAACTATGCAATAACTTAAAAATCTTTTTGAAAATCATTAGTTAATTAAGTCTTTATCTGATCACATCATTCACAAGAAGTTCACAGCTGAACAGAACATTTTAATAATATTTAGTCTTATACTACCTATGTCATCTTCTTCTATGGGATACACAAAGATAGCTTGCTACACGAGTCGTTAGGTTACACGGACTCGATGGCCGCTTCATTTTTAATTTATTTTTAATTAGAACTTTCTTTATTCTGTAAAAATGATTCCTCTAATGACGCCTACCGTCTCCTGAATTAATAAACAGGAACGCTTTGAGCATAACAATGCCCATTTTCTGCGGCGTTCGAGCAGATTTTAAACTGTAAATTATTCTGTTTCAATCTAGAAATAAACAAATCTTTCTCTTTGATAAAACACCGTAAAATATTAATACAATTTTCTTTTCATTTATACCAGAAATCTTATTTTTATTTTTTTAGGAGGGATACCTCATTTTTATATTTTAAATTTTTTTAGGAATTGTTTTCCGGTCCTATACGGATACGAGTCCTTTAGAGTCTATCTTTAGTTTTTCGTTTCTTTATTCCTAACAAATGTCAATCAAAGGTTGGTATTCAACCTTGGTATTCAATTGGTATTCAATCAACGAACGTATACCACGTTCGTTGATTGCTTCAAGTAACCTTCTGGTGACAAATCTATACGTCCACTGGTTTTCAGTAAGTGGCGGATGACGCCTTAAGACGCCGATCACAGTCTGCTAAACGAATAACTATAACTATATCTGGATAACTTATGAAAAAACTAAAAACATATACATACCTATTTAGTTACTATTTTTTTTTCCAGACCGTATTTACGTAAATATGAAGTTTAATCAAGAATGACTACATTTCTCAAGAAATGTTGTCAGTATTCTATATTAACTACATAATGTAAAAACACGATTTAAAAAATTAATCTTTTATACTTAAGGCCATTGAGTATGATGACTGGGGCAAAAATAAATTATGGTACTGTTAACATAATAAAACGTCACAAAATAGTGTTACTTGTCATTGATCATATCCATTTTCAACTTGATTTATGATTTTTGAATGCAGAAATACTAATATTAAGAGCGCTATTTGACTCCAAATATCTATGACGTCACGGTTTTGTATTTCATTCAAATCCCATAGACAATGTTTGTTTTGACGTTTAATAAAAAGTGTCTGATTTGACTTGTTGTCATCTAGCGGATTTTGTTGTACGCTTGTTACTGCTGAGCAGAAAATATTTGTATAACATAAGCAACGTTTCTAGAAAATCCATTCCATCGACGTTATCGATAGGGAGGCATAAACATTAGAACCGGGAAAAATTAAAAAGAAAGAAAGGTCCGTTACCATGTTAATTTTACCAACAATATCGCTTTATATTTAAATGTGACCTTAATACTTTTAAATTACAGTTTCTCGCCTCGCCGACTCCATTAAGAGTCCATTACCGACTTGATTACGGACATGTCCCTTTGAAAACAGTGCAGTCATTATCGTTTTCAATAAAGATACGTGTAAACGCGCGTTGGTGGTAGGGTTGAACATTTATGGCATTATATCATCAACTGTCGTTCATGGCTTGAAGCGTCTACATAATTTCGCTGTTATTTTCTTTTTTTAACATGACCTTTTTCCCATCTCTCTATCTTATTCTCTCTCTCTCTCTCGATGCAAAAGAGGACGCCGTTTGTACATCCTACGATACACATTTATTTATTTACTAGCTTTTGCCAGCGGTTTCGCCCGCGTAGACTACACAAATTAGATTGTTTTTTTTTTAAACTGGGGTTGCAATTTATTAAAGTCCAATTAATGGATTATTATTTTTTAATAACCACTATTCAAAAATCTCGCCTCAAAAATGACGAAGATTCATAAAAATTTGCAACCCCTATTTCACCCCTATCGGGATGTTATTTTCAAATTATTTTCTACTAACTACTAAAATACATTAAAAATTTCATGTGTCTCATTTTAAAAATTACGTATTTTCATACAAACTGCCTGAATTTCCAAAAATCCAAAAATCTTAGCGGACGTCTTCTAGTCACAATCTACCTTCCTGCCAAATTCATCGTCATTGGCTAAGTAGTTTTGGAGATTTCATGATGAGTAAATGATTTTCGCTTTTATATATATATATATATAGATTTATTTCATCTTTATTTCTATTTTATTGTGCAATAAATTGCACAATAAAATAAACGTTCAAGTGGCGGACCTAATGTCATATGGCATTATCTCCCGTTCAACCATTAGACTAAGCAGAAAATATGTGTAGCTGGCGTAATAAAATTCACAAAAATAAGCAAACTTAATAACACATCTTACTTATATACCGGGGTAGGTAGAGCCAGGAGCCGCAATATCCTAACGCCTCGCTTGGCTAGATGGTGGCTCTATAAATAGAAACTGAAATTAGTAATAGTGACAGGTCGATAGCTCTTTGCCTATTTAAAAGAAAATAAGAATTCTACATTCCACGTTTTTTCTTGCTCATTACGACTTTTAGAATTCATGAAAATTATTTGTAATAAGTGAAGATTGCTACACATTTGATTTACATCTTGGCCAGCATCAGCGAGCTCACTGTTGTAGTTATTTAGTTTTAGTTTTTCTTAATTTATATTTTACTGTGACCTTGTTTGTGGTCCAATTTAATAAATTAAAAAAATATTTAAATATAGGATTGATAATAACGATGTACCTACTTTTAGTATATATAGCTAACGAGATGGACAGAGTATAGGGACGTAAGACACAATGCCATGTTTAGCGTAAAGATGGAGAAATTGAATCAAAATAGTGATGAATTTTTAGCCGCACCGCTTATAAACATGATTCAGATTCTCGTTCATTTCTTCGATCAGTTTGTAAAAACTGATCGAAGAAATGCGCATCTACTCCTTCTATACTACTACTACTATCTACTTGCGCAGATCGTAAGATCTGCGCAAGTACAGAAACAGCTGGTACATTCTAAGTTTTTTATTTCCTTCTTAGAGGTTTCAATAAAGAAGAAAAAAAACCACTGATACACCCCTTTTCCTCTATGGATTTTCATATTATAATGTTTTAAAATATTTAAATGTATTTTCGCCATTTCAACGTTTCCGGAGTCGTTTCATTCCGGGATATATCATGTCATTGCACTTTCATTTGTTTAGTGAATTCATGAAGAGCTATGAATCTTTCACTTGAAAATAATTCGTCACCACGTGAGTAATATTTTTTTGGACGGAAATAAGGTTTTTTATTTAAACAAGTCGAATCTATTGATTAATATTTTAAATATTCTATCTCAGGCTGATAATCTTGCCAAAGATGCTTGATTTTTAGGTTTTGCGATTCTAACGATCCTAATATGGTACTGAAACAAAGATTTGTAGTAGGTATATAGCTGTATACTACAAATCGTTGTGCCAAAGTACTTATTAAAAAGATGTCTCTTCCCGAAGATCTAAGCGTACATACAGAGGGACAAACAGGTCCCCCTGTATGTAAGCTTAGATCTTGTATACTACGCAACGGATTTTGATGCGGTTTTTATCAATAGATAGAGTGATTCAAGGCGAAAATTTTCATGTATAATACTCATCCAAAGACAGGGCGCGCTAGTAAAATAAAAAAAGAATTTGATGACAAAAAAACATACAGAAACTTCACAATAAATCGATAATTCTTTTTTTCGCTAACTAATTAACGCGTCACCTTTTTTTCTACTTTAAAAAAGTGACGCATTAATTAGACAGAGAACAAAACAAGACATTGTATAGTCGATAGTTTTTTTACAGTTGGTGTTAATTTTGTCAAAAAGCAAGTGGAAAAAAGGTGACGCGTTAATTATGTAGGGTTTACACGGGTTAAAGTCGCATGATTTTTGCCGCGCGGCAAAAATTTACTGTGTAAATGGTAATTCGGGTCGCAGGTAGCAGGTGACTGAAATCGCAAGCCCTAAAGTACTAGCATTTGACTTTAGCCGAGCAGCGACCGGCCGCATGCGGTTGGTGACTAAAATCGACCGTGTAAATGGTCAATTGCAGGCGATCACCCGCCGCATGAATGCGCACGTTGTTTCACTACCGTAACATTACATCAACTTGCTTAAGATTTTCAAAGAAAATGACTTAGCCGATTGCGATTTCAGTCAACTGTGTAAATGGGCTTGCGATGCGGCTTTGTGAGGCGATTTGTGAAGGGCTAAGCCGCACGGCGAAAATCGATCCGTGTAAATACCCCTTTAGTTAGATAAAAAAAAACTGGAGAATGACCGAAATATTTGTTGACAGGCCTGAAGACTATCATCAACGCACTGCTGCACTCCTTCAAGCAGCTCGCGGAGGTCATGACCCTCACGATCTTCTGCCTGATGGTGTTCGCCCTGTTCGCCCTACAGGTGTACATGGGGGAGCTGAGGAACAAGTGCGTGAAGAACTTCGTTGGGGTACCGGGGGAGAACTTCACGGATGAAATCTGGCTGGAGTGAGTAAGCTATTGAAAGCATGTTTTTTATATGTAATTTTTTTGTAGCTTTTCTGCAATCTGTGGGAGTGATGTGAAATGCGATGGAAACCGTGTATGGATCAGTTCACACCGAGACGCGATGAGAGGCGACGTAGCGCGTACGTAAAAGAAATATAGAACTTGTTTACTAGACAAAAAGAGTGAAAGTCCGCTGTGCCTCGCTATGCAACGGTACGCAGTGCGGCAAAGCGGGCTGTCGTTGAAATCAGTATGTTTTTGCCTAGTAAACAAGTTCTATATTTCTTTCAAAGTGCACGCTACGTCGCGTCGCGTCGCGTCTCGGTGTGAACTGACCCTAAGGCTTGAACTACGTCAAGCGGACGCCCGCGACGGGTTCAGTTCGTCTCTGTCCCTAACCCTACGTGCGATAGAGATAGCTGAAACCGTCGCGGGTCACGTGTCTCTGTTGCACGTAGGGTTTGTAGGTTCAAGCCTAACAGGAAGCCGGGGAAGCGCGCGCTATTTGATTTGACCAATGAGCGCGCGCGGTGGTAGAGTTGGCCATTACCAAGGTGAGATGTTACATACACATCATATGCGACTACTCGGCTCGCTCAATTTTTTTTATACTGAATTTGAAAAAAAAATCGTTTTAGTTTAATTTATTTATGTATTATTATGTAATAATTAATAAACAAATCCTACTTTCTTGTAATAAAGATTTAATTTGGAAAATATACTACTTAAATACCTGTTTTTCGTACGTATGGAATTAATTGCTGCTTATTTATAGTCAATCACTAAACAACTGAACAACTTTTATCAAGAAACAATTAATTTTACTGAAATAGGTATCGTACACATAACTTTTAAAAATAGTCATTTAAATGACCCAGCATTTAGTTACAAGATAACTATCTTACAAAGTTTATTCGCTTGGTTGCATGTCATGTGTATACAAATTATGTCTTTAATATACTCAAATCTCTTTTATAAATTAAATAGGTATATAAATTCAAGTAAGTAATAGCAGTTTACGAACGTGGACATATTCATAGAACAAACGACAAAAGGCAGCAAATTAAAAAGAAAATTATGGCGCTTCCAAGTTCCAACTTTCCCGTTAATTACGCCGATCTCTCTGTTCCAATGGACTTGCTGAAGTTAACGTCGAATTATATAATTGGATTGTCATTTTTCTGAAGTTGAGGGAAATAATTACTTGACAAAATATGTTTTGTTTTTATTTTTGGAAATTTATGCGAAAACGTACGCCCAGCAATTTTGTTATTGGTTTAATTAGATCGACACTAATGAGCAAAGTCACGTCGGATAACGTTGTTTTTAAATAAAGTAACATTAGTCAGTATACCTAGTAAACTAAAAGTGGTTTCGCCGTGATTTCCGTAAATTTTTGATTTTTCAAAAAATCTAATGTAATGTAAAGTGGGAGGGAAGCATGAGGGAAGGTATCTGTAGGAATAAAATTTGACGGTTTGTAAAACTGAAACGTCAACGCCTATTACATTAGCGATTTCAAAGCGGAACGGGGACGCACCGAACACGCCGCGAATGCGCAGCGAACACGCCGCGGACGCGCAGCGAATACGCAGCGAACACGCCGCAAACGCGCAGCGAACACGCCACGGACGCTCAGCGAAAACGTCGCAGGCGCGCGGCGTGTTCGCCGCGACTAGTCCAGTGGACTTCAATTCGTAAGCAGAGAAGAGTGTAAGCAGCGAAACCGCTAATGTGATAAGGCTCTAAGCTTTCATTTGACCTGGCGATGGTCATTCATAATCTAAGGATCTGATTAGGATAATTCTTTAAAGCCTTAGCTAAAAATTTTACATTCATTTTAACTTTAAACGTGACAACAAGTTTATTTGCCAACCATTAAAAAAACCCTGTATTTTAAGTGTTCATCCCCAAAACCTTTTTAATGGCTGAACCGATTTTCATTAAACATAGCTAAAAACCATCTCGATAGACAAAGCTTTTGATTAAATAAAACCGCATCGAAATCGATTTATTCGTTTAGGAGCTACGATACCACAGTCAGACATACAAAGACAGATACATATAGACACGTCTAACTTATAATAACCCTCTTTTTCGGAAATTTAAATGGTGTTAAGCAATGACGTGGACAAAAATCAAAGCTAAGGATTCAAAAACTTATTTCCTCCCCAGATGGATCAGAAACTCCTCGCACTGGATGGTGAACGACGAAGAGATCCCGATCATCTGCGGGAACCTCACGGGAGCTAGGCACTGTCCTTCCGAGTACACCTGCCTGTGCGTGGGCCCCAACCCGAACCACGGGTACACAAACTTCGACAACTTCTTATGGTCCATGCTCACTACTTTTCAACTCATCACCTTGGATTATTGGGAGAATGTATATAATATGGTGAGTGACATAATTTTATTACATGAACGAACGTCTTTTTTATTATTTACAGCTTACATCATTCCACTGCTTGACGTCATTTCGCAAAACATGAATGCAAATTAATAATTTTACTTTGCATCAAAGAATCAAATATTTATTCAGGGCACTAATACACGTCAATAATTTTAGAGTACATTAGGTGTACGTTTTATTCATATGTCTTTTTTTAATCTACCGTTTCCTGCGTTTTGCAACGACCACTGCTGAGAACAAACGCTGAAATAAACTCATTTACACAAATACCTATTGGTCGCCTACACGCCAGAAGGGCTTTATCAGTTTAAAAGCGAACCAGTGTCAATCCCAATTTACAATAGTTTGGAAAATCCAAAAGTGCACGCCTCATAATCTCATTTTTTACAATTAAATTGATTTTGATTGTTTTATTGCTAACTTAAAACGAAGAAAAGTATGTGTCGGCTTTAACGCACGACTGGAGATTATTTTTAACTTTTATTTTTAACTTCCCGCTGAGAAAGATATAGCGGGCACTGTGAAGGAGGACCCATTGCAAACCTCTTTGCCTACACCCCGACGATCTACGCGTGCGCGAAGAACAGCTCATGTTCTGTCACTCTGATTTGTTTTTGACAGTAAGATTATGGTTTGTAACAAAATGGCGAGCTCACGCGCGACGATTTGAATTTTTTTGCTGCTCGCTATAACTAAACTACATTGAATTAGACCGTGATCTTCGAAAGGACTTAGTTTTGGATAATACTGAAGCGTATAAAAAAAATGGACTTGATCAGATAAGTTTTTCGGGAGTTATCGAGACCACACCAGTTTCCATACATACAGACACACGGACGTCCACAAAATGATTTTATTAAACATTGTTTTTATTTATTTAAAAGGCAAAATGTCTTTTAAAAATGTCATAAGTGTTGAAACTAGTATTTTTCCTTGACATTTATGGGTAAATATTATTGTACAAGTGCGATAGAAAATAAATAGAGACACTGTAGGCGCAGATAGCTAAGATTACGTTCCGATACCAAGAAATATTACTAACTACGCTCTTGGTACGAGTCCGGCAATCCCACCGGCAACAAACAAACACACAAACAAACCTACGCAGTCTGCTACCACCCCAGATAAGGTCCAGGGAACCTCCTAACCTAATTATGAGTTGAACTTAATTCTAATTAAAAGTAATTACACTAATTACAAAACTTACCGCGTCCACGCAGTCTTCAGGCAGCCTCGCCTGGCCTTCGCGTCGAGTCCGAGGTCCTCCTCAGGGCTGGCGACGGCCTTAGGTCCCACCATGGGATCCCAAGTCAGTGGTGAGGAAAATAGGGTCCCTAAACTAACCTAACCATGAGCTCATGTATGTCGCCCCAAACGAATACGTCGTATTTATAACACCACTTCAACACCGCACAATAAGTTTCTTCCTTTTCTTGACACTTCAAGATTATTCACATAACAATTTACAAGGCCGCATGGCACGCGTTTTACATTTGACACAAATCACTGTTCTTTACGTAATACAAGTAATTTCGGCTCCACGCCGTTCCAAACAAATCAATAGCGACAATTCTCCACGAAATATTTGCATATATATCAAACACAAAAATTAATGCCGGCCATCGGCTATTTCGCGACAGGACCACAAACGCAAGTCATTCACAATGTCCCCATGACTTTGACGCAAAGACAATGATTATTTTTCTGGCCGGGCAAATATAATCCACGCTCGACAGCCGTAATATCGATGAATCGATAATCGTGCCCGTGTTTGTGGAGATCACACGCAGATGGCGCTAGTCTCCTAACAAAGCACTTTTATTCAAAACAGACACATTTAGTTAAAAAAATCACTTGATTTTTGTAAGGCGAGAGTAGAGCACTACCTCATGCGCTTCGCTTATGAGGCGTGCAAAAATAAGTAATACTGAGTAACTTATTTGTGTTTTGGTTTGACATGTATGGATTTTAAAACAGATTTTCATTCACGATTTTAATTTCATAGTTCAAAAGCCATCAGGGCAGGGTGGCCAGCCATAAATACAGCAACATCTCGTCCTCTCACCACACGAGCTGTTAGCGCTATGCTAATACACCCCATATTTCACAGTCACTGCATGTAGGTACTCCCAAACAAGATGCCGCTGATAAAGAACAGCCTGGGCCTGACGTAACGTGATTAACTGATCCCATGTTTGTGATATAAACATACCTCTATGAGATCAACTCTCATTTAAATCATGTTAGCATTATTAAAATATTACCCTTGTAATTCTTTGACCCTTGATCAGTCATAATATAGTCAATTATCTACTAATTTAAGAGGAAATCAATGGGCCGTATTTCCATACAAACATAGTCCCCTGATTGCTTGCCGGATAGTGCCATATGCCGGTTGAGGTATGGTTTATTTTTAAACTATGGATATATTGCAACATAAGGTACATTACGAGTTGCTCTTTGATATATTGGCATGTCTCTATGCTTTCTTTTTTTCAAAATTTTGTGTTGAAGCGTTTTCGAGGGGTCGAACCTCTGGACGCTATCATCAACATGAATTTAGGTAGACACCTGTTACCACCTTGGTATGACAGGGTCTGAAGGTCCTAATGAGGTAACCTACCGGGAAGGGTGTATTTAAAACTCACTATACCAACGGTAACAATTATTTATTTACAGTTAGGCTTAACTAGCACTATCTTAATCCTAGATTCACAGGATACCTATGTACGGATACCTATGCAACCCCAGAGCGACAGGGGAATACGGTGCGTCATGAATTGTCCACGGTCACACAGCTGTAGGCGATTTGGCGCGAAACGGAAACCACAGGACGTGTGGTTAAAACACGGGACGAGAGAAGTACCTACTTCTATGGGTCGGATCGCCGGATGTCGCGGGTTGCACCGGGGAAGTCACCCTGAGGAGGTGCGGTACGGGATGCAATACCAAAAAGGGAGCGCGCGGGCGCGCAGTGGCGGAAAACGGGGGGGCAGGGCACGGACGGGCCTGCCGGACGGGACGGTATCGCCGCAAGTACACGGGTACGTGGGCGTAAGGTTGCCACCCCTGTCGTGTGCTCACGAAAGGGTGGTGGTAAGGCGCTCGAGGGCGTGGGGTGCCGGGTGCGAGACGCACTCTCGTCAACGGTATCGCTGAACGCACGCGGACACGTCAGCGTCGGGGCGCCAACCCGTTGAGGACGAGTAGGGGTTGGTGATGCGCACGGGGTAGTGCGACCATAGTGTATTTACCCTGAAGGGGTATGCGGGACGCGCAGGAGCACGTCGGCGTCGCGACGCTCCCTCACACGGGGGTGAAAGGGGGTGGCGCGGACGACCACAAAACGGACGGGGCGGAGGGGGTAGCAGGGACGGATCCTCGACCGTACCGAGATATCTGATCCAGGCGACCGAGGGGGTGCGGGGGAGGGGAACCCTGACCGTACCGAGATGTCCGATCCAGGCGGCCGAGGGTGGTTGGGAGGAAGGGGGGAAGGGAAACCTGGTCGTACTAAGATATCCGATCCAAGCGACCGAGGCGGGCACCCGAGCGAGTGTCCGCGGCTACTGTTATTATATTAAGCTAAGTATTACGCTGTATGCTGAGGGCATTTTACAGCTCACCGGGCGCGACGGGTTAGGCGGGACCAACATTTGCCAAAGTGGCAAGATGTTGTCCACACCGTTAAGTGACAGCACAAAGGGCTCCCACCGGGTGGGAACGAACCTCGGCTTTGGGAGTCACTGGCGATCGGCTTTGACCAAGTGTCAAGCGCCTGAAGGGCTGACTGGCTAGAAGCGACCGGGTACCGTGCGGTACCTCGTGAACGCGCCAGTCCTATTCCTAACCCCCGCGGCTACTGGGCTCGTATGGCCTTATATAGTCGGCGGCGGTGCGGTCGGCGGGGGAATCTAGTGTGTGTGTTTGTATGCGGCGCGTACCGATTGCAGCTGTGTGAGTAGTGGAATATTCCTAAGGCGTATGTGTGCGGCAATACCGGTTTGCTGATCGCCGCATCACAATTTAATTATTAAAAGAGATACGAACCTTCGTAAACGTGAAAAATTGATAAGATTTTCCACTGTGTTTAAACATCTAGCAAACTTTGACAAGATTATATTAAAGAAAACATAGGAACACAGCCAGCTTTTCTTTTTGCACGCCTCATAAGCGAAGCGCATGAGGTAGTGCTCTACTCTCGCCTTACAAAAATCAAGTGATTTTTTAACTAAATGTGTCTCTATTTATTTTCTATCGCACTTGTACAATAATATTTACACATAAATGTCAAGGAAAAACACTAGTTTCAACACTTATGACATTTTTAAAAGACATTTTGCCTTTTAAATAAATAAAAAAAATGTTTAATAAAATCATTTTGTGGACGTCCGTGTGTCTGTATGTATGGAAACTGGCGTGGTCACGATAACTCCCGAAAAACTTATCTGATCAAGTCCATTTTTTTTATACGCTTCAGTATTATCCAAAACTAAGTCCTTTCGAAGATCACGGTCTAATTCAATGTATTTTAATCGTAATTTCAATTTAATTGTGAAAAATGAGATTATGAGGCGTGCACTTTTAGATTTTCCAAACTTATTTAAATTTATATATACTTTAAATTAAATAGGTCAAGTTTTGCTGTTGGTCCCGGCGGCTGTCATCAAAGTATGGCAGTCGTCAAGCTATGACAGATGCCTTTAGGCAGCTTAAAAAATCTGACACCAGTGTTACACACTTACACACTCGAAAAACAAACAACAACCGCTACCTTAAGCGGACGCACGCGACGGTTTTAGTCTATCTCCGTCACAAACTACGTGCAAAAGAGATAGCAGAATCCGTCGCGAAATACCGTGTCTCTGTCGCAAGTAGTGTTTATGACAGAGATAGACTGGACTCGTCGCGTGCGCCCGCTTAACGTAGCGGACGTCCTATAACCGAAATGCCGTGTTATACGTTACACGTGCCTTTTATGCTAATACTCGTATTCCCCATAATTCACACTCCGCAACAAAATGCCGTTAACGCCGTGCGGAACTGTACTTGACGTTTATATGTGATTTACTGGTGTTCTTGGTTGAACCCCGCGCTTGGAATACTAGTAGCTGTATTAGAACTGAGCAGTGTGATGACGACTAGCCTGTAGTTGTTATGTCCCACAACCAAGCATACCTTCCCTTTCTATTTACTTTATCTTTATTAAGTAAGCTCATGTAAGTCATGTCGCAGTAGGATGATTTTATATAAGGCATTTCAGTTAACTATTTTAGACTCCAAACATATTTTTACATACCTATGTACCATAAGTACATCAACTTTACCGACTATACCTTAGTTTTCCCGCTATATAATTAGAACTACAGACAATTAAAAATTTCAATTTTTAAATTAAAATTATTGTAATAAAAACTAATAAAAAGCTTTATTTTGTATAAAATTTTGTATTCTGGATAAAATTATCTATGACTAGGTATAATGGCACTTAAGAGTCCTCTTCAGAGTCAGAATTTCTCATACAAACGTAATCTAGCTTTTTTTTTAAAACATGTCGGCAATGTTTTGTAATTTCGAAAAAAATGCATACCTATATATTTTATAGCATATAACTGATTTTCACTTGAAAGAGAATATAGTGTATCATATCATATTTCACCATGAGTGTGAAAAACTTCTACACCCTTATATTTTCTTTCAAGTTCATATTTTGTCTGACTGTCGAAAACTATAGTTATACCCTAATATACGTACCTATGCCTATATATTTGCAATTTCTTAGGGCAAGGGGACTATGAAAACTTAATTTCAGTAGTAGGTACCTAATCGTTTCCTCCAATATGGCGCCAATTTATAACTCATTAGCACGGTTAACCGGGTCAGTTATATCCGCTCTATGGTGGTTAGATAAAGACTATCCGGAATTCCGGACCAATATTCCCGCAATTAAAACTCTCTGATTATCCTTTCGGCCTGTTTTTGAATATTCTACTGAATATTTTTATACTATAAATAAACTATGGGATAGTTAGTTCTAATATAAACACAGTTTCATTGTAAATTACTTACAGAAAAAGTATGAGATTACTAAAGTAAGATTAATAAAATTGACAAAAAATAGTTGTTAAATACGGCCCGAGGCTATGTATACCCGATTAGGAACAAATAGGTTTCGATACGGTAGTGTTAGTAGGGAGTAGTAAGTAAGTCGTCAAATAACGACTTTCGTTGGACTGAGTAGTATCATACCAACAAGTGGTGTCATTGGATTCAGTAATGTTTCCTGAGTAGGAAAAGTGACGTTGTCGCTTTCTAAGTTAGTGGAGTGACGTAATATGACGTCATAAAGATTCCAAACATACCAAGTTTGATATGTTTTGAAAATGCTTTTTTTTACTAAACAGGTAACTGGAAGGTAATGATGTAGTATATTTCTAGAACCAGCTCATAAAGCCCTTTCATTTGAAACCCACATGACAGGTTTTAGAAAAAAAAATTCAAATGCCATGCAAAATCTTTATGACGTCATATTACGTCACTCCACCAATTAAGAAAGCGACAACACTTTTCCTACTCAGGAAATATCACTGAATCCAACGATACCACTTGTTGGTATAATACTACTCAGTCCAACGAAAATATATTTTTTAATACTTAGCCTCCCTACTATGTACCTATATTTATCTGTTATCTATAAGATGTTGGATTTTAGGTACAGTATTTCAGTCGGGGGATGTTTCATTAACTTTTTGCCTATGTTTCAGATCATTAACACAATTATGTATGTATATAAAAATACAACAATAACTACTCACATCATAATTGCGACAAATTCCTAGAAACGTTTCGCCAAACGACGGCGATGCGTCATCTTATAGCGATTACACATTACGCCACCGCAGCAGCAGTTTTCGCAGGTGCGGCGCCGCGCAGTTCGGTTTTATTGAAGTGAAAACTTCTCCAGGCGCGTTGGGCATTTTTTGAGATGGTCAAAATAACCATTGAACCGAAACCGTTACCGTAACTGACACCACCTTGTTCAAGTTTTGCACTTCTGTCAAAAAATAAAACAGTGGCACTCCAGGAGTGCCCGGAGTGCCACTGTTTTATTGCACGCCTCATAAGCGAAGCGCATGAGGTAGTGCTCTACTCTCGCCTTACAAAAATCAAGTGATTTTTTTAACTAAATGTGTCTCTATTTATTTTCTATCGCACTTGTACAATAATATTTACACATAAATGTCAAGGAAAAACACTAGTTTCAACACTTATGACATTTTTAAAAGACATTTTGCCTTTTAAATAAATAAAAACAATGTTTAGTAAAATCATTTTGTGGACGTCCGTGTTTCGGTATGTATGGAAACTGGCGTGGTCACGATAACTCCCGAAAAACTTATCTGATCAAGTCTATTTTTTTTAATACGCTTCAGTATTATCCAAAACTAAGTCCTTTCGAAGATCACAGTCTAATTCAATGTAGTTTAATCGTAATTATTATTATAAAATACAGGTGACATATTAAAAATAATTTTGGATGTGAGGTTTGTTGAAAGAGTTAATACCTATGTATGATGAGTACGAATGTGTAACTGGCAAGTAAGAAAAGAAGTGAAAAGAAATTTGAATAAGGAATGTTGTGATTTTGTTTGTTTTATTAAATATGAAAGACGAATAAATGTAAAAGAAGCGATAAGTTAGTTAATATTTTATTTAATTTGCATTAACTAATTGAGAATGAAAAGAACAATCAGTGGTAACACTTTTCTTGACATTCGTGACGTAGTCTTGTGTCTTTTTCTTGTTTTTGCTTAGTTTTTTTGAGATTTCTCAAAATATACCGGTCCAAATCGGTTTAAATTCACAGGAAATCTGAGTTGTATAGAACTCTTTGGAAAGCTACTTGTTTGGTTTCGATCGGTTTAGTTGTTCAAGAGTTATAAGCGGGTCACATACACACCCACACACACATACGGTGGATGACACTTGCCCGTGAGTGGTCTGGGAAGATTCCTGAGACCTTTAAACGTCGATATCTGATGAAAACACGACTTTTCAAAAACAGGGTGAAACTAATAACGTCCCGAATTTTGAAAATTTTCAATTTTCTCAGCGGGAAGTTAAAAATAAAAGTTAAAAATAATCTCCAGTCGTGCGTTAAAGCCGACACATACTTTTCTTCGTTTTAAGTTAGCAATAAAACAATCAAAATCAATTTAATTGAGAAAAATGAGATTATGAGGCGTGCCCTTTTGGATTTTCCAAACTATTTTTATTTTTCCGCCGCGGCAGCAGAAGGCTTCGCCGTGTGTAAGGACCAATACCAACAAAATCGTAGCGCGTAGCGGCGAAAATCGCTGCCGCGGCGGTGTAGTGTAATGTGTTCACGCTCTTACAACCGGCCTACAACCCTACCACAATAAAACCACTTGTTACAGTAGACGGTTACGGTACCCTACCCAAGAATTAATTAATTTATAAGGCTGGAAGCACAATAGAAATAAATAATCAAATAACTCCCATAATACCCATACGTAACAATGAAGTTTCCCGGCGCGTATATTTGTTTGTCTGCCTACCTGTTTGTACTCGATAAACTCTAAAACTGGAGGGCCGACTTTGATGCCATACTGGCAGAGAATTTCTCCAGAAAGGTTATAAGTTATAATACAGACCCGTGCAAAGCCGAAGCGGATCGCTAGCGTTTTTTATGATATAAAGTATATGAGTCAATCACTTATATGATAAACTTGTATACCTTCCCAATATGATAGGTACCAAAAGTTATAGTACCTACGTAGTAAAAAAATAAAGACAGATGAGTCTTTTTAACTCGTATCCAGGGCCGTAAATTAAATATTACAAAAAGGCAAAGCAACAGGGTTAGTAACATGTGTTCTTTTTTTTGCGAACCTGGAGACTAAAATCGGCCTCAGGGAAAATTTAGAGAAACGTAAAAAGATTAGATTAGACGTAGAATTTAGATTTTTTTTAGGGGAAAATTTAAGACAGGTAACAATTAGTTTTTATTTTGACTGACATTATCATTGCAAATAACAAACTAAAATTTTAATGCAATGCGGCAATTTTAGTGGGTACCTAATTATTATTGTCTTTTTCACAAACTATTTTGCAGTGTAAGTTGAAACCCAGTAGCAAAAATTTACAAAATTTGTGGCAAGGAAAAGTAAATATCCGTTTTTATTTCACGTTTAAAAAAATGGTTAAAAAGTTGTGGGAATGGGAAATGGGAATAATCCGGAAATTAAATCAGCTAACCCTGTAAGTATAGCGAGATAGTTTGCTAAACGGCTACGTGATAGCATTATATCCACATATAATGTCGTACGGTCCTATCACTACAAAACCACTTGTTACAGTAGACGTGAGCTGACCTTACCCGAGAATTAATTAAATGATAAGGCTGAGAACATACAAGACGAACAACCAACTCAATAGCATAAAAGCCGCTTCGGATATTACTAGGTCAGTATTTTGTGGTAATAAGTAGCAGTAATTCGTTTTGTGGCACGGTTAAAGTCCTAGGTAAATCTTAAAATTTTCCGTAAATTTGCAAAAACGCTACCAGACCTATTACCTACCTATACTATTTTTACATAATATTTTACGATGACCATTATACATTACTTACTTGTTTGTTTGTAATAACTTTATTGTACCAAAAACTTTAAAGTACCTATACTCGTAAAAAGACAACATAATACGAAAGAGGAAAATATGCAAAGGCGGACTTTTCCAATGTACGGATCTCTTCCAGTCAACCTGCGCGATAGATTGAGTGAATATTTACTCTGCTTATAGTTAAATGAATGTATTTTCCGTTGCCATGTTTACCTTAGGTATATACTGGGTATATATTTTAGTTTTATCCAGGAAATTTAAAGATTGACAACTAAGGTAGTCAACATTAGCATATTGCGCAAAATATCTGGTTCTAAATTTACTACGAGTATAACATCACCCATAACCCATAACACAATTTTAAGGTATATTCGATGGCGCTCTCATTTTGGTTTTCCTAACTTAGTTCAGAACCTACAATTTCCATTGATACAAATGTGAATGTATTTTACATTAAAATATTGTAGAAGAGAAAATGTAAGTGTAGTTATAGCCTTACATTATGAATATGCTCGGTTCTGGGCAAACTGGGTTAACTTCGCTCTTCACGCGGTGAAAGCTTAATCTTTATGTAATACTAGATACCGCCTATGGCTTACTGAAATGACTTTCTTTGGCGTATCTTCTTAGCAGTTCTGAAACGCTGGTAGTTTAAACATTTTGAATTAAAAAGTAGTTTGAAAACTATACTGACTTCTACGAGTCCACACATTGTTTTTTGAAGTGAAACCTTCTTTAGCGGCGTTGTGCACTTTTTTTGTAATGGGTAAAAAATGTTAACTCGCGTCAGGACACGTATCCTGATCGAAAATTCGTAAGACGGATGGAGAGTAGACAGCCGGCGCGGCGTAGGAGAGGAAGTATCCCCCTCTCTTTCTACGGTGCGGCGAAAATGTATGCCTGCGCCTGCTGTTTCGTTTAGCTAAGAGATAAACTTTTTAATGGAATATAAATTGTCATGTTTGTGTACGATAGCGCAATAAATAAATATTGTATTCTACCACATAAATAAAAGCACTTTTATACTGATAATTTTTGCAATTCGTGCAAAATTACTCCCTAACCATTCCAAAATATCAAAAATGCACAACGTTAATATTCAAGTTTTTCACTTCTGCCGGCACTCCCGGAGTGCAACCCGTCGTTTTTTTTTTACTTTGGTCTTTTACTGTGATGTATAAACATACCTTTTTATAAACCTGATTTTTCATAAAAAATAATAAGAGATGAATACGAAATAAAAAGATTACATGTTTGTTTGCCATTTCCTTGGAAACCAAATTTTAAAGTTTTGTCCGACGATAGTTTTGTCTCCCTACACAAATCTATCGTCAGAGAAAGAAAATTACAGAACAGACAGAGATAGATTCAAAAAGATTTAAGAAAAGGCAAAGTTAAGAACTACCTACCTATAAGAGCTTATTTAATGCACTGTTTTATAATATTTACCGCCTATTATGTAACTTTAATACTTACCGTCTTAAATATAAAAACAGGACTAACTTTGTTACTAGGTTTAACCCTTTAGACATTGACAGGTGAGATAGTGTGATATTACTAGATGTCAACTTGATTTGGGCGGGTAATGGTTTAAACCTAGTAACCAAGTTAGTCCTGTTTGTATAATAAGACGGATTGTGTTTAAATGATTAGAGCGTCCGCTACGTTAAGGTGAAGATATAGGCAAATGACCTTGAAGTGGCGCCCTCATTTGAAATAAATTGTTAACTCGTAAATATGGAGATAATTTTCATATTGCTTTTCGTCATGCACTAGATAGCCCTTTAAATTATTTTATAAACCACCGTTGAAAGTATTTACATTAGTCCGTCTAGCTTTAAAACTTGCCTCCGCCAAAAGTGGCCACGGCAAGTTTTAAAGCTAGATGGATCACCAATAATAGTTTTAACGGCAGTTCAAAAATTAATTTAAAGGGCTATCTAGTGCATGACGTAAAGCAATATGGAAATTATCACCATATTTACGAGTTAACAATTTATTTCACACTTCAAGGCCATTTGCCTATATCTTCGCCTTAACGTAGCGGACGCTCTAATGGTTTAAAGGTGAAGGTAAAAGGCAAATGGCCTTGAAGTGTGAAATAAATTGTTAACTCGTAAATATGGTGATAATTTCCATATTGCTCTTCGTCATGCACTAGATAGCTCTTTAAATTATTTTATGAACTGCCATTGAAACTATTATTGGTGATCCGTTTAGCTTTAAAACTTACCGTGGCCACTTTTGCCAGGGGCAAGTTTTAAAGCTAGACGGACTTATGTAAATACTTTCAACGGTGGTTCATAAAATAATTTAAAGGGCTATCTAGTGCATGACGAAGAGCAATATGGAAATTATCACCATATTTACGAGTTAACAATTTATTTCACACTTCAAGGCCATTTGCCTATATCTTCACCTTAAGCGGGCACACGCGACGAGTTTAGTCTATCTCTGTCACAAACTCTAGGTGGGACAGAGACACGGCATAACGTGACGGATTCTGCTATCTCTTTTGCACGTAGAGTTTGTGCAGAGATAGACTGAACTCGTAACCCGTGTGGTTCCGGGTTAGACTAGGATCACTTCATCTCTTCCTATAGATGTCGTAAGAGGCGACTGAAGGACAAAGCACTAACATCTACAATTGCATTTCCAAGGGGGGTTAACGTCTGGCGGCGGCCGGTTCTAAAACTTTTCGCACAAATACATTCCCAAAGAGGGTTGACGTCAGGCAGGCGGCCGGTCGTAAAACTATAGCTAAATCATTTAAACTGTTCCGGCTATTTCTTCTCCATTTCGCAAAGTCTTTGGCATCCTTGGGTGACCATTGACATGCATGTTATATCTGGAGAAGAAAAAGCGGGAAAGCGCAGCCCGGGCTCCGAAGTAGCACAGCTGAGGATGCAACTGGGAACGCGCTTAGTAGAAAAATATAGACTGAACTCGTAACAAGAAGACCTCCCGCAATATGTCACCTCTTTTGTCAATGCCATCTTCATTTGGGTTTGTTTGTTTTTCGTGTGTGTAAGTGGCCAACTGGTGTCAGATTTTTCAAGCTGCCTAAAGGCATCTGACATAGCTTGACGACTGCCATACAATGACAGACGGGACCAACGGCTTTACTTTCATTTAGGTGAATAATGGTTTAAACCTAAAGTTAGTCTCTGTTTTATAATAAGGCAGTTTTTTTTACTAGCCTGCAGCCTGTTATGTCCCATAACTGGGCAAAGGCCTCCCCCCTTAGTCTTCTACTCGTCTCTGTCCGTTCGCTACTGTCTGCTATTTAGGTAAGAATATATCGAGGTCATCTCGCCATCTGGTTCTTGGTCTGCCTCTATTAAACCCAGAAGGTCGCCATTTAAGGTGGAGGTATAGGCAAATGACCTTGAAGTGGCGCCCTCACTTGAAATAAATTATTAACTCGTAAATATGGAGATAATTTCCATATTGCTCTTCGTCATGCACTAGATAGCCCTTTAAATTATTTTATGAACTACCGTTGAAAGTATTTACATTAGTCCGTCTAGCTTTAAAACTTGCTTCCGCCAAAAGTGGCCACGGCAAGTGTTAAAGGTAGACGGATCACTAATAATAGTTTCAACGGCAGTTCATAAAATAATTTAAAGGGCTATCTAGTGCATGACGAAGAGCAATATGGAAATTATTACCATATTTACGAGTTAACAATTTATTTCACACTTCAAGGCCATTTGCCTATATCTTCGCCTTAAGAAAAGGCAAAAAAAAGGCAGTTAAAACTTGAAAATAATCTAATAGACAGAAATGAAAACGTTATACAAGTCAAAGGCTTATGACTTTTTCGTGTGCAACGTAATTTATAAGATCAAAGCAGTCGTGCGGCAACGCGGGAATAAATTATGGGGGAAAATTGCCCGCGATTTCTGGTTTGAGCAATTTCCTCACTAATATGATTAAGAAGTTTGTTAATTTACGAGATTTTTAACCAGTCACTTTGTACTTGTTATGCCTGAAAAATCATTACGGTTTAAAATATACGAGTATTTTATAATTTTCTTTACTGTAATTTTCCACTATAACTCTTTTTTAAGCCTTTGAATTCCAACATTGCAGAAACAATGAATTTATATGTGTTAAGTATTTAATGAATTAAATTAAAAAATATATTAGAGACATCTAGGGGAAGTAGGTACAAAAAAAATGTTTTATTGATCGTACTTACCTGTATCTATCTATCTATCTTTCTATAATTTAAGAACTACGTTCTTGTTGGTGCAGTAGTTAGACGCAATGTCGTATAGGGAGTCTCCCCCCTCCGTCTGGGGAGGGCCCTGAAGAGCCGGTAACGTCTTTGTTACACCCCTGGTGTTGCAATTGTCCATGGGCAGCGGTGATCACTTACCATCAGGTGACCCGCTTGCTCGATTGCCGTCCTATAACATAAAAAAGGGAGGTCAAAAGGATGGCTCAAGGGAGGGAGACATGGATCATACCTTTTTTTTCTCTTTTTATTTAAGGGCTTTTATCTTAACAGACACGTCAGCCCTATCGTACCCTTAACCAAGGAATTTACGTCTGAGGAGATATGAAAATGTCATACAATTTTTTTGCAATTATCGAGCCTGGTTTCGACAAATTAGATTGAGCGATACTGATATCGTAATGATTATGCTTTAATTCCCTCATTAGTGAATCCCTTTTACATTTGTATTTGGTACACTCCATTAATAAATGTTGGGATCATACCGTAACATGAATAAATTTTATTTTTATCCATAACTACCTTAAGGTTGCTTGGTAGAGATTGCTGGACAAGGCCGCCATTTGTATACTTACATTTATTTCCATACATACGTGTCTCATTTGTTTAATTGTGTGCAATAAAGAGTAAAATAAATAAACCAATATCATTCATCATTTCAGCCGCAGTATTGCTATATATATAGCAGTGTTTTAATTATTAAAAAGAAAATTGAATTTCAAGATGTTTCAACTAATGAATACTTAAGTGGAGAACTTCTTCAATTAAAAAATACTTTTACTTAGCGTAAGTCCAACTATTGGATTTGTTACACTTGTATATGAGTACAATTTAATACAATTTAAATAAATAAATAGCCTATTCTTAAATACACAACACGAAAATTTGTTTTACTTTGGAGACTATTTATCGAATCTGATTAATCTAACGGGGCATTGATTTCGATTACCGTTAAGTGGGTAATTCAATACCGGCCGCTTAATGGTGTAGTCAGGCTTTGAAGGGATTGGCTACAAAATACTGATCATACAGAAGTATTTATTTCATCTGCACTATACGCGCGTTAGGCTCAATTGGCAGCGATGCGACGAGCAGTTTAATAACAACCCATTATAATTATTGATTTATACAGCTTTACAATGCTCAAAAAAATATCTATATTAAAAAGAATGTAACGAAAAATTTAGCTACGAGTGAAATTTGAACTCACGCCCCTCACATTTGTACTGTGAGGTGCCACCGTGACTTCGAAACACCCTAACGAATTCTCTCATTAAATTTATCTTACGCATTTGAAGCATGCGTATTTCTTCATTAAGTACTTTGCCAAAGTTCCCAAAGGTTTGACTGTTAGAGAATGCTTTTAGCATGTATATGTGTGTGCAATAAAGAATAAATAAATAGTTCCCCTATTCAGAAGTGTGGTATTCAACTTAATTCATAATAGATGAATTAAAAGTCGATTAGTTTGTACCGGTAGCTTTTGCACTAAAAATAATGACCTTCAATAAGTGATATATACTCGTATATTAGGATATATCCGAATCCGAAATCAAAGTCAAATTTTTTTATTCAATGTAGGACATTGAATAAAAAAATTTGACTTTGATTTCGACATTAAAGTGAAAAAGGTTTTTTTTACCAATTGATTTCCACTTTTACAATGCTCGGAACAATATCTTAATTTTAAATATGTGATGAAAAATTTCGCCACGAGTGAGATTCAAACTCACGCCCCTCACATTTGTACTGTGAGTGCACTTACTATTGTGCTACTGTGACTTCGAATTACCCTAACAAAATATCCCATCACATATAACTTACGCATATGCGCTAGCGCCGCGCGCCGACTCAACTCGCGCCGGCTTCATGTACAAATCTGTATGGAGCGCCATACATAACTGGCACCGGCGCCGGCGCCCGGCGCCCGGCGCCGTGCCGTGTGGAAACCGCCCTTCCTCTCCGAGAGATAGTGGCCATATGAAGTTTTCTATCTTGTACCCTAATTAATTTGTCCTCTCTCCCGAACGGGGAAGCCGATCGATGTTGTCTCGCAATTGATGCTAAATTTGGCAGTTCTAAAACAAATAGACGGCGAAGAAAAGACGGATTTAGTTACATTGAAGGCGCTTTACAGTTCTGAAAGGCACTAACTTAATTAACTTACTCGTGTTCAATGATTTATTTATACCTACTCATTAACCCCCAAGTTGTAACTCCATATTTGTTAGGTATGCAGGTTTAACTTGAAATATAAATATGTTGTTATTCTACTTTTTAACTTAACTAAACTAGTACTTAGTTCGCGCCAATCTATTAATTAGCGTTGGTTTTACAACCACTTATAACGGCAACCACTTTACCTTGGCTTATGTTTGAACTTAACACGTTCAACGCCAGTTGCACCGGTGACCCCCGAAAAATCATAAATCTATTGTGTCTGCAATGATTGCGTACATTGCATAATTCTCATTATCTCTTTAACCATGACCCCCCTACATCTTCCCCTGGTCAGAAAGTGGCTTTTCAAGGCCGCAGAAATCTAGGTTTTGGTCCGGGTGACGTAAAATAAGTAACATGTACAGAAATAATAGGTAAACAAAATATACAGAAAATAACTGACATATAGCCAATGGAATGAGCCATAGATATGGCTGCATCGGAACTCGGAATGCAAGGCGGTTAGACATTCCTGTGTTTAGACCTGCGGTTTAGTTTCAATGGTCTCCAACGCAAGAGGAATACATTCGTTTTCTGATATTTCATGTTGGTTCAATAAACTAAAATGGACTTTATTTTGAGTTGGTTTTTATATTTCAAATGAGCGCATTACGAAATATTATTGTATATCGGCAATGGGGCATTTTCCATAAATTTAATTTTGATTTGCAAAATATATGGAGGATTGACGGCATATAGAAATATTTTTACAATTCCATATTATACAGAGTCTAACTAAATATACTGAAACTATTTTAAGTTTAAAATTTGTCCATGATTCTGACCAATTTTTTGTTTATGTATTCTCTGTATATATTGTCCGTGTACATAAATTGGTAAATAAATAAATAACTTTCCCCAAGGAACGTGTATTAAAATAATGTTTGCCTTCCCTTACAAGTAACAGAAAGCCAAAAAATATTTTTCATATTTCGATAAGTATATTTATTTATTTTGCTCTTTATATAACACACTTAAACAAATGAGACACAAATGATAAGAGATAAATGTAAGCATACAAAAGGCGGCCTTATCGCATGATATATGTTCCTTCGGGAAAGTTATTCTGTATCATGGGCTGAATCTAACCTTTAAATAGTTTCATTATATTTTTTTAGACGTTATATATTATATTATTCGATTAAAAACTTACTTTACTTTTATTTTCAAATAGAAAAAAAAATTGAATTACTAAAATTACAATTTAATAACCCTCCTTCTGGTTCAGTCAAGTAAAAAATAGAATATTGAAGAAAACTCTAAATTTCAGGTGCTGTCGTCGTGTGGTCCAATGTCGGTGTCTTTCTTCACGGTGGTTGTGTTCTTCGGGTCGTTCTACCTAATCAACCTGATGCTGGCTGTGGTGGCGCTTAGTTACGAGGAAGAGTCGCAAATTACGCAAGAGGTAGGCAAACGTTCTTGTTCTTATAAGCTCGTGTTTCCTCAGTCGCCTTCTACGACATCCGCGGGAAGACTTAGAGTGGTCCTATCTACTTTGCTGAAAACGGATAATGAATATTATTATCAATATATTAAAGGACTATGTTCTTGTCGGTGAAGTATTTTCCATTCCATTTAATGAATATACTAATAAATGAATATAAAAACCAATAATAAATAAATAATTTCGTGTTAGATTACTTTTGTTCTTAGATAAGCTTTGAGGTATCGTAACCTAGCCGCAATAATTCCATTTTATTTTCTCTATAAAATGAAAAAACATGTACCTATTTGTAAAAAAACCATGATGAGTAGGTTATTTTGAACATGAAAAAATTTTGCATACAATGAAAATATTCGACGACTTATCATGCATTCAATATGAACAAGTTTGAATTTTGAAGCTCACGCGCCATCTTATTAAAATTCAAATTACATTTTTACACAAACAGAATGCGGGCAATGCAGTGTTAATCCTCCAGCAATTTAATCTCAGTAAAACTTTATTGTTTTAATTGAATTAAGTCTCAGTTTGAGTTTAGTTTTCCACGGTTAACGTCGTTTTCGTAGAGAAAAATTTAATTTGGAGCGAAAATTCTTTTGTTGCACGTTTCGCACTACTGACTATGCAACGTAAGTAGAGATTAGGAACCTAATGGGATCAAAAACTCTAGTAGTTTTCTATCCCAATAGGAACCTAAGTTCCCAGAGTTAGATACAATTTGTTACCATCTCTTTTCTCTCCCACGGACGTCGTAAGAGGCGACTAAGGGAGTTAATTTTTGCGGAAAACGGCCCCTTTTGGCAAAAATGCTAACAAAAGCTTAACGTTCTTACTTTAAACTGTAAAAATTATAAAATAGTTTGAAGGGTTATCTAGAGCCATATAAGACAATTAATATTTTAAGATTTTTCTGTTGCATAAAATCCGGTCTCTACAAATAATCAACTACTATATGGCCAGGCGCGTAACACCTATTTCTTAATAAATAAGTAAATTACTAAACCATTAGCGATGCATAAGTGAGCACAAACCCTCAATTTTAATGAACTCAAAGTGCGCCTAACCGCTTTGACTTTATAAACAGCACAGGGTAAAAGCCGGATAGTTGCCCCACTATTTGAAATCACTTCATAACTCTTTGTACAAAAAGCAAGATTCTTTATTTGTAAAACGGGTAGGTACTGTGGTTTATTATCTTTAAATTTATTGAAGAAATAAACATTATCTTCGATATTTCCAGAGTATTGACGATTTTTGCGCACCTCTCAATTTTGGGACAACTATCCTATACAGGGGATAGTTGCTATTTCACTCTTGAAAATATAGTAATTGCAATCAAGACAACTATACTATACCCCCGGGGCGACTATCCGGGTTTTACCCTAGATAATAAATACAAGCTGGTCTGAGAGAAAAGAGAAAACTTAGAATGTACCAGCTTCTTCTCTTCCCGTGCAGATCGTAAGAGCCGATCAAGGGACTGGGTGAAACTGATGCGGCTAACATGCCATTACTATTGTAATTCCTTTTTCCACCTTCTCACGCACCATCTCGCTAAAAGTAGCTTAGAGCCGCAAGGCCCCAAAACGTTCGGTCTGCTCCATTAGGAATAAAGACGTGGTAGTATGTATGAATAACTAGCTGTGCCCGCAACTTCGTTCGCGTGGTTGTCGGAACGTAATGTTATATAGCCTTAAGCCTTCCTCTATAAATGGACTACCCAACAAAAAAAGAATTTTTCAAATCGGACCATTAGTTCCTGAGATTAGCGCGTTTAAACAAACAAACAAACTCTTCCGCTTTATAATATTAGTATAGATAAAGTCGTTTAAGGGTTGGACTATATCTCACCGCATGGAACAGCTTCCTATGCTGCTATCGTTTTCTGTCGCTCAGGACAGTCACTTGCTAGAGTGAGAAACAAAGCGGAAATGCGGCCGCTTCGCCGAAACCGCGGCATACCCGCTCTTTTTCTCTCTCTAGCATCCCTAAAGCATCATCATCATCATTATCCAAGCGTATTCCCGGTTGCATCTTCAGCGGTAATGCTTTAGAGCCCGGTGTCGGCTACCTAATCTAGGTGATTTGACGAGGTTACTAGTTTTTTTCACAGAGCGACTGCCGTCTAACCTCCGCAACACAAAGGGTAGACCAGAACCAATCCTAGGAGAGATAGAAATGCTAGGTGGCGTTCGGGACCAACAGCTTTACGTTCCTTTCGAAGCACGGAATCATCTTTCTTTTCGGATAATCAAGTGATTTAAGCCTGCAATATCCTAACCAGACTGTTAACAACTTTTCACAAAGTATGCTTCCCAGTGGGATTTGAACCCACGACCTCCGGATTACAAGGCAGACGCCTTGACCACTGGACCACGGGACAGTCTGACTCTAGCAACCCTTTACCATTTAGCCTTTTAGCCTTTGTAAATTACACCGCCGGCACCATGTGTAAATCAGTACAAATACTAACAAAAGCCAAACGGCGACGCCGCAGCTACCAAAAACCACTGCCACAGAATACATAAGAGTCAAACAGAATGGAATCTCACAGCGTCTCCCGCAAATTGGCGTCCCCGCACTTCTCCCCCGCACTTTCTGTGCTCTAAACTAGGGTTTAGTTACTAGCCGCACGCAATACACGACGTATCTTGTCTTGAGAACTGTCAATCAATAGTAACCATCATGGTGAGAAGATGCGCATATAATAATTGTTTATCCACCGATTACAACAAAGAACACATATTTCATAGATTTCCAAATGATAAAAACAGGTAGCAAAGCAACAATATAATTTACGTTATTACCCAGCAACCATCTTGATATATATACCCTTCTCGCTGTCTCGTATTGGCGGGAGACACACAAAAGCGAGAGGGATTATCAATCGACAGCAGTATAAACCGGTAAAAATACATAGGCTCCTCGCTCACAGTTAATCACATACACGCAGATGCCAAGTAGATTTCCGCGGGTTTTAGTGTAGTGCTATAATGCCATTGTTGACAATGACAACTTGACAAGCCGTGCGTGGAAGCGTGATAAGATAAACATTTGTTTATTTTTATTGAATTTATTCAAATAATTACTGTATAGTTTTGCGCCGGATATGCAAATTACTATATTACAATAGTGAATTAGTGAATTTAGTGCGTTACATTATAAATGACTCAATAATAATCAGTAAAGTGAACTAATGGTCAAATGGACAATGGACATAATAAAAAATATTTGTGAAGTGATATTATGTAGCTGTTTCCGACTTTTCTGTAACATTGAATACATATAAAACAGAATATTTTTTACATCATAGTGTTCGCAAATCTCCCGGTATGGAAAGATATAATCGTAAATATTATATTATATGTCGAACTCATTAGTAAGTAAGTATTAAATTAATTCTGCGGTGCGACCCTTAGTATAAAACTCACTCATCGACGTGTGTACAGATAAATTGTTTCGTTTGTAGTAGTAGTAGTAGGTATATATGTTACTCTGAATCTATGGAGAGTCATACCAGTGCCGCTGCCTCGGCGGTGTAATGCATTTGTGAACGCTCTAACATTACATTTACTTTTACAGGAAAGGAAGAAGGACCTGAATGAGCACAGAGACGATTCCACCTTCAGCTTCGACCCCACTTCCCTGACCGTGCGGACCCTGGCCAAGGACTCAAAGAAACGCATCGACGCCAGAAAAGGCCTGCTCTTGGCATCGTACTCTAGAAAGAGAACAAGAAGACGTAAGAGAGGAAAGAGTGCTATACATCACGCGGCGGCGGTGGCTGCTGTTGCTGAAAGGTATGTAATAAGGTATGGTGAATCCTAACCTTTACCATTCGTAGACTCCAACTAGTCGTTTGCTCTGTAACGATGCCACCAAAACAATGTGAGCCAGCCCATGGGCTAGACCATCAAAATGAACATACAGTGTTCCCATCATTCATTCTAGCATTACTTTTTTTTGAAACGGCGATTGGAACAACTTCTAATGTCATTCGTTTACTTTTTTAGCAAGATGGCACCACTTTTAAGATAATTCAATGTTGTCATAATAAATTATGTAATAGTTTTTAAAAATCATGACAAATGTATGTATAGATAACAAGATACACAAGTAGTTCTTTCATGCTAGTCTGGGAGAAAAGAAAAAACGTAGAATGTACCAGCTGGTCCTCTTTCTTGTAAAAGCCGATAGGCTAGAAACCACAGCAAATATAACATGTACAGCCTGCGGACAAATGCCAAATCCAATTTACAGAAATAAGTAATATTGAGTATGTAGTAGTACTGGTGGCACCATACACGAGTTGACACGTCGATCAGCCATCGCTTAACCCAAATATTAGATGGAATACTAATAGTTCCTTCTTAGTCTTCTCGGACTTCTTTAACCTTTATCATTATTATGTAAATAAGTATGTAGGTAGGTATACCGTGTGGTTCCGGGTTAGAATAGGACCACTTCAACTCTTCCTGTGGATGTCGTAAGAGGCGACTAAAGGACTAAGCACAAACATCTCGTGCTACAATTGCATTCCCAAAGGAGGGTTAACGTCTGGCGGCGGCCGTTTGTAAAACTTTTTGCACAAATACATTCCCAAAGAGGGTTGACGTCAGGCAGGCGGCCGGTTGTAAAGCTATAGCCAAATCATTTAAACTGTTCCGGCTATTTCTTCTCCATTTTGCAAGGTCTTTGGCATCCTTGGGTTGCCATTACGTACATACCATTGACGTGCATGTTATATTTGGAGAAGAAAAAGCGGGAAAGCGTACCCCGGGCTCCGAAGCAGCACAGCTGAGGATGCAACTGGGAACGCGCTTAGATGAAGAAGAAGAGATATGTAGGTATATTTACTTCTAGCCGTGTGGTTCCCGGTAGAATAGAATAGGACCACTCCAAGTTTTCCCGTAGAAGTCGTAAAAGGCGATTTAGGGCACAACCTAATAAACATTAATCCTCTGCAACCCGTCTGGCCAGCGTGGAAAGTATAGGCCAAATCCACTGACTGCTTTTTCTATTTTTTTATTAGAGATTTGAGTGCGTTTGACTTCTATCTAGCCTGATAGGAAGCTAAGATGAGGTCTAAGGTGTAACACCTAGACTCAAAAAATGCCTATTCACTCTTGCCTTGAAAATCCCTTCCTCTTATCGAGTCGAAATGGTTACACTGTTGCTTCAATTTCAAATCACCTGTGACCAGTATGTGGCCACGGCGATCCCTCTGTCGTTAGCTTTATTAAGGTCCTCTATGGTAAATGACGTAGTGCAGCTCGGACATGACAAAAGGTGGTCCATCGACTGAATGGCACCGCAGTCGCAAAGGTTTTTATCAGCGTGACGCCACCTAACTCGGTTTTCCCGACACCTCCCAACACCAGCCCGGAGTCTATTGAGAGACTTCCAGACTGACCAGGGGAGGTCTCTACCCGGTGGGAGTTTTTCAGCAGGAGGGATATTTGACTCGTAAGGTGGATACTTATTTATCCACCTCACAACTTTTGCATTAGAAGCCTCTATTGCTGGTATGCTTGGCTGCCTGAGAAAGCTGTTACGACTCTTGAGACGTGCTGGTGGCGGGGTCTATCCGTAGAGTAGGTGCCTTTTGTCGTTTACCTGCTTTGATTTTTCCACTGCACTTGCCACATCACGTCTGACACTTGGCGGAGCAATGCCGGATAAGGTATACAGGTGGGACCGAAGTGTTGGCTTTAGAGTGCCTGTGATGGTTCGGCATGAGTCGTTAAGAGCTATGTCTACCTCTTTTGCGTGTGCAGAGCGAGCCCAAACAGGGCTTGCATATTCGCCTGCCGAGTAGCACAAGGCCACGCCACTCGTTCGCAGGACATGAGGTGATGCACCCCAACGGGTAGAAGTGAGACGGCGCAGAATATTGTTCCTGGAGCTGACTTTGGACTTCAGGTCATAGCAATTGTGTTTGTATGTTAGGGATCGGTCCAGAGTCACGCCCAGGTATTTAGGGGTGGGATTGTGTTTTATGGCTACGCCATCCCACCAAATTGTTAACTCCCTGCTATTAGCTTCCTGGTTGCATAGGTGGAAGACACTGGATTCAGTTTTCGTGGGGTTGGACCGCAATTAATTGTTTTTGTAATAGATGGAAAGTTGTCCTAAGGCCTTCGATAGGTTGAGTTCTATGTCCTCAATGCTTTTTGACTGAGATGTTAGGGCCAAGTCGTCGGCATAGATGTAGCGATTAGTACCAGAAGAGCTGGGTTGATCATTTGTGTAGATGTTAAACAATGTAGGAGCCAGTAAATTAATCAAAAAAATCCCTAAATCATACATATGATTTAGGGACTTTTTTGATTAATTTACTGGCCCCATGATTAATTTACCCCATACATATGGGGAAACATCGACGCAGGGCGGGAATTCCACACTTTAGCGGTTCGCACAATGAAGGATGTAATGCTTTGCCTAATACTCGTATATGGCTCTGGTAGTACAGAGAGGGTCGTGCTCCTGCAGTGGAGACTAAAAAAAGGCCTGATGATGATTTACTTCTATTATACCTTGAAATAAGACATCACGTCTGTTCAAGTGGCCAATAATTTTACCCGTCCTATTTTCAATTGCACTCAGCTCTCCTTTTCTCTTTTACGTAATGAGTGCATTACGCTTAAATATTTTGTTAAAACGCTCTTAGAATATGTGTGAAAGAAAACAAGGCAAAATGCTGCATTATCTCTCTCGAGCTCAAGATATATCCCGTGACAACTTGCTTTAAAGTCCAGGCGAAAATAAAATGTCGAGTAACAAGCGCAAAAAACATAATCCTGACTTTTTCTGTCGCCGAGTTGAGTAAAAATGAGCTTAGTAAAGATTAAATTATGGACTCGTTGCCCGGTTCTGCAGAGTTCTTTTAGTTTTAAGTCTTTCTGCTGATGTAAAAATATATTGAAGAAACTGTATATCTTTGCCCAAGCGAGCGAAGCGTGGCAGTTTCGAGATTGGCCAAAGTAAGCACGCAAGATCCTTGATTTATTTTAATTTTTTGGTCGTACACGATGTTTTATACAGGGAAGAAATAAGGAGGGGGAAGGGGGCTAATTTACTGTAGCATTAATTATTATTATCTCAAGTGGAGTTGGGCAGGACACCTGGCAAGACGAGGTGATGATAGATGGAGTAGAGTGCTGACAGATTGGTGGCCCCTAAATGGTAAACGTAGTGTGGGTCGTCCGAGAGCTAGATGGGTCGATGACATAAGGAAAGTCGCGGGTCCAAACTGGTTTCGTAAGGCGCAGGACCGACGTGGTTGGCATACATTGAGGGAGGCCTATTCTCAACAGCGGGATATCGAAGGCTGCCAATGATGATGATGATTAATTATTGACGGATTTCAATCTTTGGGAGGCACACCAAGGACTGCATTCTACAAAAGATGTTGCAAAAAATTTCCATAAGGGGTGAGTGGAGGGGAAAAGGGGAAGTTTGCTGTAGCGTTATATATGGACGGATTTCACTGAAATGGCTTTGCTAAGCCAGGGGAAAGAGGAAAGTGTCGGTTATTAATAAATAAATAAATATATAAGGACAAATCACACTTATTTTTGCATGGTTATATTGACGTGTGCACGGATATATAGTTTCGTTTGTAGTAGTAGTAGTAGTAGGCATGAATGATACTTTGCTTCCATGAAGTGCCATACCTGTGCCTTTAGTCCAGCAGTAGAGCAATATGGGCTGTAAAAGATAAGAAGAACCAGTAAAGTATAACCACCTAATTTTGTATCTGTGTTATAAATTCCAAAACTCACGAATCCATAGAAAATATGTCCAATATTCATAAATTGTGCAAACAAAACTTAATACTTACAACAAAGTGATCCGATTGCAAACATAATAATGGAGAACGAAACAAAAGTATCGCTCGAGAAATGTAATGCTGTTTTCTTTAAGGATCTTTCATTCAAAGTTGTAGCCAGGAGCGGGCAGATGGTTGCTTAGGGTGGGCGGCGCGGAGGCTAGCGACGCATGAATTGACCAATTATAAAAATGCAGCAGAGTTTCGAGTTTTCATCGTCATCTTTCATATCTTTACTAGCTTTTGACGACGGCTTCGCTCGCAAATCCCCAATCCTACGGGAACAGTACATTTTTCCGGGATGAAAGGTACCCTATGTCCTTCTCAGGACTCCTAACTATGTGTGTGCGAAATTTCAAGAAGATTGGTTCAGTAGATAAAGCGTGAAGAGTTAACAAACAAACAAATAAACAAACAAACAAATATGCAAACTCACTTTCGCATTTATAATATTATTTGGGATGGGATTGGGATACCACTACTTCGGCACAGCGCATGATTGTGCAACTTGTAGAGTTAGCAGCTTTGTCATTGAACAACTTGTAGGTCAGATTGAAATCATTTTAATTAATAATTCTAAACAAAAAAAAAGAGACTTAATTTTTTTTTAATTTATTTATTTAACTTTATTACAAAACATGTAATTCTTTTCTACCAGTCAACCTATTAATTTCTGGTCTTCTTCATCAGTTCCGTTTCACTAAATCTCACTTTCTAAATGCAAATGCTTGATTTCTTGACACCTCGCGAACAGTCATAAAATATAAGAATTTTGGGGCAACTAGAGATGCAATATTGACGTAATGAATGGAAGTATTGGCGTAATGAATGTCCTGTAACAAAATATTGATTCAACTCTAAATTCTTATTTTATTTGCTTCATGGGTAACATTGGTCTTAAATTCTATCAGGCAACGCGTAAGATTAAGTTTATTGTATATCACCCCTTTCTAAAAAATCTTAGCTACACCCTACATAGCATAATGTACAATTGAATTTGAAGCGACGCGGTTAGGGGAGCATTTGTCTCGAGTTTACAAGAAATATCGAGAAAAGGGAGGGGGTTATAGACACCCAATTTTTTTTTGACTACAATAAAGTGTTTACTTTTGATCAAATACTTTCTTTATAGACCCAATTTTTTTACTGCGGTTTTATTTAATTTTCTTTATTTAAAAAGGTATCTAGGTATGTAAGTATAAAGGTGTTTACTGCTATTTTAGCTATTGACTTATTTTTACGAATATAGCTTTTAGGCGACAAAGAATTATTTATTCCAATATGATTAGTGGCTGCTATGTGAGCTGTAGACTTCACCAGTCTTTGCACAGCCATAAAACTAAATAAATGGTCAACGCCCATTTTAAAAAGGCATGTATTTAAATCAATATATTCCCTTTTTCGAACAAAATATTTTAATGTTTCACGAAAAATACCGAATTGCACACTAATTATGCACACTAAATAAATCAAATTTAGTAGGTATACTGTTTAATGGTATTTGCAGAACTGTTTTACTGAACGAATAAGGGTAGTATTTAAACGCAAATCAAAATTACTGATTGCACAGCAAAATACTCAACTGAAAATATTACTAAACAAACTGCAATTTATATTTGTGGCGTAGTAAAATGGATAGAACTTTCATATAGCTTACGTGTGTTGATCGCAGTTCTAACATAACCTAACCTTATAGGTTTGCCCTAACCTAGTAAATTTGATGTGCAGTCAGTATTTGTTTGCTGTGCAGTCAGTATTTATGATGAGATTGTTGATTTATTTGATGTAAAAAAGTATATAAATGATGATATTTCATTGATGGGTGATTATTTATTTGATGTGCAATTGATAATATCCCTTTTAAAAATCCCATGGCTCCGCTATTATTTAAAAAAACCCTAAAACTTACTAAAAATAATACTAAAAAACATATACATATAATCATATATACATTTTTTTTTGTATCGATAAGTTTTTATATAAAAACACATACCTATAGAGGTATAAAACAAGACCGCCGTTGTCAATTTACTCTATATGTTATTTTTGTCTTTGGTTGTGTTTTTCATAGTAGGTACAATAAAGTTATTACAAGCAAACTTATAAGAGTTCCGTACCCGAAGGGTGCAAACGGGACCCTATTACTGAGACTCCGCTGTCTGTCTGTCCGTCTGTCACAATGCTCTATCTCTTGAACCGTAATAGCTAGACACCTGAAAATTTTACCGATTATGTATTACTGTGACCGCTATAACAACAAATACGAAAAATAAAAAAGTTGATAATTAAAGGGGGTCGTCATACAAAAAACGTGTTCTTTTTAAGCGTTTTCAACTTGATCTGTCACAGGGCCCTATCTTTTGAACCGTAATAGCTAGACACCTGAAATTTTCACCAATTATGTATTAGGTACTATGACCACTATAACAACAAATACTAAAAATAAGATAATGTTAATAATTAAAGGGGGTCGTCATACAAGAAACGTGTTTCTTCAGCGTTTTAAAACATTTTACGGTGGTACGGTACCCTTCATGTACGAGTCCGACTCGCACTTGCCCGTTTATACTTATCGAACCTGCTCACAAAATTTCAAGAGAATGGTAGACCAACCGGACAGCCGGACAGACATACGAAAGCATTTTTGCCCAAGTTGAAACGTAGACACATTTAATGAAGTAAATGTTTTATAAAGACAAATATTTCATACCACAAATCAAATTCATTAAACCATTTTAAATTATAACCATTAATTTCATTGTAAAGTACCTGATCGCTCATCCTCGCTGGTCCATTGTGTCCGCAAATGGTATCATTATTAAAGGTTAACCCCAAAACAACAGTCCATTCAGATTCTCCATTCAAAAGATATTTACAGGACAAAGCGGGGGACACATGAGGAGTATTATAATAACAAGGTTTTCATCGAGCTAAATGCCAAGCGACCCGTGAAAATTTGCGATATTTATATTCTAAAAAAAACAGTGGCACTCCAGGAGTGCCGACAGAAGTAGAAATTTGAACAAGGTGATGTCGGTTACGGTAACAGTTACAAAGCGCGAGTTCAATGGTTTTCTCCCATCTCAAAAAATGCCCAACGCCCCTAAAGAAGATTTCTCTTCAAAAATTAAAGTGAAAACTTGAAGAAGGTGGTGTCGGTAACCGTAACAGTGCGCGGGTTCAATAGCTTAAATGCAAAAAAACAATATTTTTATTTTATTTTACTAGGCTATCTATGTCCCACTGCTGAGAAAAAGCCTCCCCTCTACGCTTCCAGTAATTTCTCAGTTTATCCGACCACCTTGCTAGCAATTACGTTATTGTTTAAATTTTCATAAAATACGCAAATGCTGTTTTGACGTTTACGAGAAAGCATCTAATTTAACTAGTAGGAATCTACTTATAGATTGTGATGGGTAAAAAAGTTACGTCCTACAATCGTCATCTCACAACTTATAACTGAGGGATATCACGACACAGTGTGGGTAACTGGGGATACACAAGACCATTATATCCGGGGTCATCATGGTAAACGTTTTACGCTCATTGACGGCCATTCCCGGCTTATTCACGGCGACCCACTCGCGAGAGATAAAACGAGATATCCGAAGTTATATCCGGTTGAGTAACCTGTCGGTTATAAGTTACTACATCAAAAACCTAGAGCAGTGGGTTGGCATAATATTATAAAGTATTACAGAATCATTCAAAGCTTTTTTCTTTCGAACAAACATAGCTCAAGACAGAATAGTGTGGTACATACAAAGAGGCTCGTTATAAACTTTCATGGTTCCGGTATATTTCTCCGCTTGGTACGGTCTGCGGAATCTTGCCCATTGGCATAATTTATCTTTGGAAAAGAAAGGCACTGCTAAAGATATTCGAGAACGCGCTTAACCTAGATGAAGCATTAAATAAATCTTTATTTTTTATTAAAATACATATTTTATTTAACTTTATTACAAATCGTTGTCTTGGCAGGCAGTTGTTCAGGCAGGTATTGTCTTATTAGATTGGGCTATATATATATATATATATATATGTTTCAGGAAATACTTGTATAACTTGATACGCAAATCAAAATTTAAGTAAGCTTTAGAAGTCTTATTAATTCTGAAATAAGATTAAAATGGACCCCATTTCCATTCTTCACCACAAAAGCGGTTACAGAAAAGATAATTTTCAATTTCAAAAAGGTTGAATGATAACACGCTCCTTTAACCCGCAAAAGAATTCAATATCGTAAGGTAAGATTCCTCGAAGTTAATTGGAATTATTGGAATAAAAATGCATACAGAATATTAACAGAGACACCCACTCCTCGAAAGAAAATCTAAGGAATTAAGTTTATGAATAAATTTCTCATTTTCATCGGCTCCGACTACTCTATATTTACGCCTTTATTTCTTGTACTTGGTGTATGGCTCCTTGGACTTTTGTGGGTGCAAACTTGTAATACCTGATATCTACCAAAGCCACCACAATCCAACTATCATATTTGGGGATTGTACTTACCTTTTTATGGAGAAACTTTCAGTCTTTATAAAATAACGGGAGTCTGCCACTCGCGGGCTCTTGCTCTATTTATAATGGCCAATAAATAGCAACGACGAGAGTACGCACGTTTGATGTAAATGGCTACTAAATAAGATAGATGACAAGTGCAGTGCTATGCGCCTTTGTAAGCGGACGTACTTGTAATAAGGATTTTTTGTCTCTGTTATTAATTTATACTTGAGAGCTAGCTTTTGGTGAACTATGTTAACTAATAGAGAGTATGCATGCATTTTTTTTTAATTTTTAATAGATAGTCCTCGTCAAGAAATAGCCGCAAAAAATAAATCAGTGCCGAAAAACATGTATATGGTGTAGAAAATAAATATTAAAAATATCAAGTAGATAATAACAACTAAAACACGCCATTTTAAAATATGACGTCAAAGTCTGCAACAGAGATATGGGTGTTCTGAGGTCTGCAATATCCGCTAGAGACAGAAGCTGTCAACGCAAGTTTTTCTTTTTTGGGTACTTTCGATATTATCAGCCAGTTATGTTTGTTAAACCTCTATATAAAAGTACATACATTTCGAATGTAATAGATGGTCAAACTACATGGACGGACAGTCCTACCGAACTTGTCATTTCCTTTTTGTGAACTTTGTCGTCATTTTCCTTTGTTTGTCAAAAGTTCCCGCGCAATATTTGCATATTTTCAATAATTTATTTCTAATCCAATTAAGAGTCAATAAGAAAAATAATTAACTAGGCGTGGTAACGTATTAATAGAAATTGTAAAATAAAAATATGAGCCGGATTGGTATTACATGCATATTCCTTATTGAGTGTGTCTATGAGTGTAATCATTCTGAGCTAATCTATTGCATGCGCCAGTTAGCTCTCCTATGTCTAGCTATTTTGTTAGATGCTTCTCGATCCACATGAGTTTGCTCTAAGTCTTTTAGATGACGTCCGTGTAGTTCTTTGTTGGACCATGTATCGTTATGTATTTTAAAATATCCAAATTTGGTCTATCTTCTGCAAGTTTAAGTGGTGTATAATTAGTGTTTATTGTGAAAATAGCTTAATGAAGAGAACTAGTTTTTTTTTTTATTATTGAAAAACTTGGACAGACTTTGAATTTCTTTAGCATGTAATAACGTTAAATCAATTGAACCTCGTCCTCCTTCTGTCCTAGATATGGTCACACGTTCTATTGCAGATCGCGGGTGGTACCTGTATGACGTTAATAAGGATCTAACTTTGATTTCTAAGTTTTTCAGCTCAGATTATACAGCATCATCGATCACCAACCTGATGGGCAAGTCCTTTCTTTATCGAAAGAGTTCCTTTTTTGAGTCCAGCAGTGGACTGTAGGCTATAAAGAAATAAACTTTTATAATCACATTACTCTAGATAGACTAAAATAGAAGAAAATCGTCGTAGGTGTGCCACGGCGGCTTTCTTATCTTCTGTGACTTGTTTACCATAGACCAGTCTATGCTAGCTCTGTCTGCCCCGAAAGGGATAAAGACGTGATTAGTATTAAATTTTTTCCACTGATTGCTTAACATTTTCGCCCATTTCTTTGGTTGTCTGTTACAATTTGCGCGAGAAGTTTTGTTGTTTTCTCCCAAACCAGCATTAAAGAATTTCAGCATAAAGATATAAATTGTGACCTCAAAATAAGAAAATATTACTAACTTGTAAAACCAGTTTTCCCGCTGTTATTGGCTGGCTAGTTATCCGTTGATTGGATGAAGGCGATGAACGCTTCACATCAAATTTGCGAAAACAATTGGATATGTCATTGAGATAACAACTCGATGGTTTTGAAATGGAATCACTTTCATTAGCAGAGTTTGTGGAAAAATATTGTAACTATAATATAGAAAAACACTTTATATAACAATGTACAGTACAGACTGTAAGGTGTAAAAAAATCTCTTCTCTTGAAAGGCGTCTATTAGGCATAATATTTACGTGAAACGATTTTGACGATTTTAGGATCCCCTTCTCTCCTTGATGACATGTCATGAGATTTTGTTATAATCGTACCTTTCTTTGTTTGCATACATCTTATTTTACTATGTAGGTATGCCTACTGAAACATCGCAGTGTTTCGACAAACATTATTTCTACAACCTGCCTTAACAGGCCCGTGTAATATATTGGTAAAATATGTGTTCCTCATACATAAATACATGCCGCCTCATTTCTCATTTGAATGGCCATATGTTCATGTCATGATTGTATAAACACGTTAAAGCTCTTTTGCATTAGTCAAGTATTATTAAGATTTTCTACAACTCTGAATATTTTCAGATTTTTCTAGATTTTTACAACGTGGAAGGGACATATCAAACCATGGTCTATACTAGATCAAAGAGATGAAATTAAAATAACAGCCGAAAAACAAAAACAAAATCGGAATTTCCATACAAAAGTGTGCAGCCGCCCGGGGCAATGTTTTTTGTCTGTTATTTTAACTTTATTATTCTGTAATGATGTAGTATAGCCCGTGGTTCGATTTATTAGGGGTATGTCCCTTTCACGTTGTATTAGCAAAAGATGGCTCATACATAATACATTTCACTTCATATCTCATTCAAAGGGCCGTATGCTCACGATTGTACCAACTCCTTAGTCTCGCGCTACACTTAATTGGCAGCGATGCGACGAGCTGTTTAATAACAAGACATTATAAACTATGTACAACTTCATAAAATATAGAAACGCTTGATAGAATGAACGGGGCTCGACTGCTCCCCGTTCATTCTATCAAGTTTGAAGTTCATAATGTCTTCGTCGCTGCATGTGCCAATTCAGTGTTGCGTGAGCCTTATACTTGCCTCATTATTACATTATGCATAGATACATAGTATAGTCGAGTTACTACAGCGAATCTTCTCTCAACAAAAAAGTGAAAAAACATAATTTTTTTTTAATATTCAGTAATTTGTGGCTTCAGGGTAATTCTTGACATTAGGTCTTTTAGATCTGTAATGAAATGGTATTACCACTATTGAATAGTTTATTCTGCCTCAGTGTGATGTTCGTTCACTTTCGTTCTACCGCCAGAAATGCGGTTTATTTCTCAACACGCTTAGAGCTCATACAGCCGAACGGCACATTGTCAACTGTAGGTCGACGGCAGCTCGACGGCAGCTCGACGGCAGGCGTAGACGGTTGAAAAGTACCTACCTACAAAAGACAAGGTAACCTTAGGAGAGACTTATGGTGAAGATGTTTTAGGCCGTTGATTGTGTACTTTATAAAATTAATCAAAGATCCTTGCCGTTTAATTAAGAGGCACATAATGATTTAGAGCTGTACATTTTAATGGCACTAATGAAAACGATAATTAATTGGACTGTTATTTACGAGCTAGCATTTGGATATTTAGTAGGACATTATTATTGTTTGATCTTTACATATTAATTTAGAAGTAAGTGAACCTCTCTCTATTGCTGAATAAATCTGAATTATCATTTCAGATCGATTAACTTAGTTGTTAATCTATAATTTTAGATTAGAATTCGTAACGCCCCTAGAGACCTTATCTAAATAATTCTACGAATATTATAAATGCAAAAGTTAGTATGTACATATTATGTATGGACGTTTGTTCCGCTATGACGTCAAAACGGCTGGGCGGATTGGAATGAATTTTAGAATGTAGATAGCTTATTACCTAAATTAAAAAATAGGATACGTTTTATCTCGATTAAAGGTGAGGTTCCCTTGAGATCAAATACCCTTTACAAAGCAGGCAACGCCACTGGCAATGTCCTTATCTCAACTAAGTATCAAATATACTTCAGCCCCTTTAAATGTCCTTCTTATCTCAGCGCTTTCCTAGTTGCCTCCTTTCCGGATTTTTATATATTTTATATATGTGTGGAGAAGAAGAAATGCCGCGACTATTATATGCCTAATCATCATCATCATCATCATCCGAGCGTATTCCCGGTTGCATCATCAGCGGTTACGCTTCAGAGCCCGGGGTCCGCTACCTAACCTAGGCGATTTGACGAGGTTACTGGTTTTTACACAGAGCGAGTGCCGTCTGACCTCCGCAATCCAAAGGGTAGACCAGAACCAATCCTAGGATAGGTACAAACGCTAGATGGCGTTCGGGACCAACGGCTTTACGTGCCTTCTGAAACACGGAATCATCTTTCTTTTCGGATAATCAGGTGATTCAAGCCTGCAATATCCTAAACAGACTGGAAACAACTTTTCACAGAGTATGCTTCCCAGTGGGATTTGAACCCATGACCTCCGGATCACAAGGCAAACGCCTTGACCACTGGACCGCGGAGGCAGTATACCTAATACCGTATAATAATTATTTTTATGAAATAATATTATAAAATATATTATCGTTGAGTTAGTATCCTATTATACTGGGTGGCGCAAAAGTAAAGACCCTATTTGGTTCAGCTATAACATTTTTTCTAAATTAGAAAACTAGATTTAGGTTTTTTTAAATGTATATTTGTGCCATTAAATTTCGTACCATTAGGATTTAAAGATGATGTCTTTTAAATGGTGACCTCCAGAGTTGATACACATTTGAGCCCTATTTATGACATTTTGCATAACTTGCCGTAACACTTCCTGCGATATGTTCGTTATTTCTTGACGAATGTTTTCTTTTAGAGCTGCGAGAGTCTGTGGCTTGTTCACATACACCCGAGATTTCAAAAAACCCCAAAGAAAGAAGTCTGGACTGGTCAGATCGGGTGATCTTGCAGGCCAAGGCAAATCGCCAAAACGAGAGATAACTCGGCCTGGAAAAGCGTCCCTCACTAAGTCCATAGTGTCGCGCGCTGTGTGTGCCGTAGCGCCGTCTTGTTGAAACCAGATGTGCTCCAGCCCCAATTCGTCCAAACTGGGTATCAAAAACTCTCGTAACATGGTTCTGTAGCGTTCTCCAGTGACAGTTATCGCATTGCCTCCAGCGTCTTCGAAAAAATAGGGTCCGATCACTCTGTCAACACAGATGCCACACCATACAGTAACTTTTAGTGGGTGTAGAGGTGTTTCTTGAATAATGCGCGGATTATCAGTGCCCCAGAACCGAGTATTCTGCTTATTGACATGCCCTGAGAGATGGAAATGCGCTTCGTCACTCATAACCAATTTTGAAGGAAAATCATCCTCTTCAAGGTTGAGGTTTATGACGCGCTGGCAGTAATCTAGACGAGCTCGGTGGTCAGCAGGCAGCAGCTGATGAGTCATTTGAGTTTTATACGGGAACATCTTTAAGTCTTTCACCAAAATACGCTGCAGGGTCCGTCTGGAAATGCCCAATTGCGTGGCACGTCGCCTCGTTGATGTTTCTGGACACTCTTCCACATCTTCGCGCACAGCATCGATATTTTCAGCTGAACGGCCTGTTCTTGGTCTCCCAGACTTAGGTCTATCCAATGTTGAGCCAGTTGCTTCAAGGCGTGTGGCAAAGCGTCGAATTGTGCGACCAATCGGTGCCGGACGGTGGTGAAATCGTCGACGAAATTCACGTTGTGTTCTTATCACTGATGAATTATTCCGTAAGAACATTGACACAATTATTCCACGTTCTTGGGGAGTAAAACGGTCCATGTTTATTTTCAGTGTATTTTACATTTGTTCACTACACAATTTTCAACAACAGAATGACAGAAAATGTCATATAAAAAAAATAAAAGTATTTTCTTTAGTGCCAGTACTTTTGCGCCACCCAGTATAAGTCTAACCTTACTTTGGGGCTAGCTCAATCAGTGTGATTTGTTCTTATCTATTTAAATGTATTCATCTATTAGAACTGTAGTTGCACACCGGCCGGCTTGTTTGAAGTAAATTCCTTGAGAATGCATTTGTCTTTTGTGTGATTTTACTGTTTAAAATCAAGTATTGCAACGGTCTGGCTTAATGCACTCTCTGCAATCTCATCCAGATCCCTTATTTATTTAAGCCCGGCGAGTAACAGAGCGTTTTGCCGAGATTTTCTAGTCCTCGAGTTAACTTAATCCTAATCCGACGCTAGAAGAAATCTCGTTAGCTTTGTACACAATGACTTCAATTGTACTAGGATATTAGACTGAATAATTAATACATTGCCAATAATCGTGCGAAGTAGCGAAGAAAACTTCAAAGACGCGAGTTCCGTGGCAACGCAGCTAAGGATAACCGTGAGTCTGCCTTTAGTAATCCGATTTTTTTATTCTGACGTGTTTGATAAATTCTATTCTTAAATATTCACAAATACGGCCGCTTCGGATCCTTTGAGATCGGGCTTGCTTTCAAGACTAACATTCTACAACGGTCAGACTTTCTTTGAACAAGCTAAAGTTACGTGGTTAAATCAATAGACCTGATAAAAATAAATCAAATATATCTAATAAAACCTGAATGAACTAACCAAAAAGAAGATTGATCTACATTATACATATGAGTAGGTACGCTTTATTCAAAACACCTATTGGTATGGCTCTAAAATACAGACTAACTAGTTAACATTTGACCTATATAATAAAGTTCAGTATCCCGTATTGAAAACTGTGCAATTCGATCAAATTTTTCTGGAACATTTGGTATCATTATCGTCTGATTATTGCCAATGAATTAATATGTAAAAAAACTCTCATGACATCAAAGGGAAGTCGATACAAACACTCTGTTCAGTCCAGTGCACAATTTTTATGACCAGGCCGGTGTCCAAACCTCGCGATTGCTTTATTTGAACAATTCGTTTGTTTTATTATTTATGCTCTTCTGAGAAGATACATAGAGTTACATACGTTCCTTAGATTATTTCCTTTTTATTTATATTTCCTTTTTTAGATTATTTGATTTTTTTATAGCACTTCAATCTAAAATTCATGCCTACTTAAAAATAATCGTTTTAAAATAATATTTTTATTTCCTACCTATGAAACTTTTTAATGTTTATTTTACCATCGTAATCTACCATTTGAAGTTATTTATTTTTAAATCGTGAAAATTAGGGTATTCACTGCCTGTACAACATTTAAAACACTGCCTATGTCTATGACGAAAAACATTTATGAAATAATAACTTAAATTTTTTCATAACATACTAGCACACAAAATATCGCATATAAATTATGTAATAATGAAACTTAGTACCTGTTTGTAGTGCGCACTAATTAACTTTCAGAGTACAAACTTTTAGTTTTCCGGCTACCGTTTCCTTTCGCCCGCGGCTGGAATGTGTTTGTGGCAAACTGCGGGATTGAAATCTCGAGGAAGCTTGAAATAGTTTTAAAGCAATTGTTATTTCACATCTGGGAACGTGGGAGACAATGGGCACACCTTTTTCGTATTAATTGTAATATATAAACCTACATGACCATTGACTGACTCACTATAATAATAATAATAATAATAATAAATCTTTATTAGGAACAAATACAAGGCCATTTAAAAACATCATGTACGATGATACCTGCAGTAGTTTACAAAGAAAAACTGTGTCGCAGGCATCAACGCCCACCTCCGACTTAAGCACGTAAGGATGTTCCTGTACATAAACAATATTATCTGAATATTGCATGAAGTTACTAATAAGATTACAATTAGATAAGTATAGTATTATTCATTTTCACAAATTATTTCCAAATATTAGTTATATATTAGTTAAATATGTGTTTGTTAAATTATGACGACTTGGTATACATACAGCATAATAACAATTTAGTACAAATAATTGAAATAGAAATAAATACCTATAACTATAAGAATTTAAACAATATGGAAATTAATTAATTAACATTGATATTACATTACGTAAATACGATGAATGTAATTATAGGTACAAGGGTGTGTGCGTGCGTGCGTGTGTGTGTGTGTGTGTGTGTGATTTTTACATCACTCTTTAGTTTTTACAAGGGCTTCAGTAGCATCATAGGATAGAGAATAAAGCCATTCCATGCATACTATTTTGCACTTGTATAAATTAAGTGGACATATGTTAAGTTGTCTGTTTAGTCTGTTGTACAGTGTGGAGCTAATGTGATAAAAGTGTTTGGAAGCTAAGTCCGTTCGGCGGCCTTCGGTAGGACATACTATGTCAGATCTGCGTTTGCGACAAGTGAAGTTAGGATCATAGGGCACACGAGAATGTTTGCGTAAAATAGTTTGGAGAATAAAGAGCTGCCGGACTGTAAGAACTTTGCATAAAGAGTATAGGTCTACTCACTGAGTGATATAACACACTTCCACCAAGCGCTGAGCGCTTTTTTTAATTTAATAAGATGGCCGCCAATAGTCGACTGCTTCCGATTTGATTTGAAGGGTTTTTAGATCGCGGAATCCAAATATAATTTTTTTGCGTCTGTAGGTATTTTAGAATTTTAACTTTATACATTATGAATAATGGCCTACTATCTATTGTAGTTTTTTAGCCATTTTCTCAACTGAAAAATCTTATAAATCTTGCGTGTAGCCTGCGCAACGCCCGAAAAGCTCCACCAAAAGATAAATAAAAACTATTTGTTTTGTTCTTCATTCATTTAGTACATAAGCTTACTTTATGTGGCGTTACAAGCAAAAGGGTACCACTGGCACGGGTACCCTTTTGCTTGCAACGCCACATATTCATTGTGTAAAAAAAAAAATATTTTATTTTATCAAGTCTATTGAGACACAATTTTTGTTCAAGTTAATTTTATTTTTGGTATTTTTGCGATAAGGAGTACTTAACTAGATACGAGTATATTGCGAAAAATTAAAGAAAATTGTTATATTTGAAATCTGCAACGCAAAAACGGAGGTGATATATGGACATGTATCGTTTTCTGGTGGATATAAGGCACCCTTTTAGTCCATCTAAAGAACAATAGGCATTTTGAGAGAAAGACATAATAATGTTTGTAGGTAAAAAAATTTAAAGCAGTGTGGAAACACTGGTGTTAAAAAAATTATAAACATTAATAAACATTTTGAAAATTAAAAAAAAATAGATGATTATTGTAATATTGTTATCATAAGTATTATTATTTTTATCACTTACAATTATATTTAAGTTATTATGCATTTTTATTGTGTTACAAAATGTTAGAAAATGTTTGTAAACATTTTTAACAGCAGTGTATAAGCACCATAAACTGTACTAATAAATATAAAGGCGACTTAAACTTTTCAGTATACGAGTAAAATATAGTTTCTGAAGCACGTATGTAGTTTACAACAGCTAAATCTAGTAAACCAGCTTCGAATCCCGTGATCAGACTTAAATTCCTGCTTTGAAGGGATTCAATAAGCACCACGCGCCGAAACTCGCTAACAGGTTTCATTCAATTCATTCGTTCTTTGCAACTCTCAATCTCGATATTTCTTCGTTCAATGAAACCGTTTTAGTTCTTGTGTGGTAGTTTGTATTTTCTAAAGAACATTTTTAGTTTGACCAACAATGTTTGGATTTATTTATTTGTATTTCATTTGTCAAAGAGGTTCGTACATTTTTGTATAGAATGAAGTATTTTATACTTATTTTTCGATTAAGACTAACGTGAGATACAGAGATTATTAATATTCGATACACGGGTAACTTACGTAAGAAGTCAGCTACTGACTGATATGTTTTGACCTCATACACCTCGTGACTCACGACGCGTACACGAAGACGTTCGGTGCCGCACCCGTTACCCGTGTATCGCAATATTTATACTTAGCTACTGAAACTAACCCCATGGTCCCCGGCAGAGTAGACTAGGACCACTCCAAGACTTCCCATGGAAGTCGTAGGTGACTTTGGAAACACAATCTAAACAAAGCTTATAAACATCAATGAGACCTCTCCAACCCGTCTGGCCAGCGTGGAGAGCGTAGGCCAAATCCTCTGACTGTTCTGGTTAATATATGACTATGGTAGTACAGAGAGGGTCGTGCTTTCTCTAACAGTCAACAGATAGGTGTAGTGAGTATTTCTCAGAGTTTATCCAGTACAAACAGAGTTATGTATGAACCAGGGGGACTTAATAATGACTACGAATAATGTGAGTACTATATATATCTATATATAACAATCAATCGCTGTTCGTTTGTCTCGCTAAAACTCGAGAACGGCTAGGCCAATTTAGCTGAGTTTGGTTTTGAAATGTTTGTCGTAGTCCAGGGAGGGTTTAAACGGTGAGATAATATGGAAAAAGGAACGGGAAACGAAGTTCGCCGAGTCAGCTAATTAATAATAAATAGTACTTTGGAACAATTACGTACATTACGATATAAGTGCGTTATGGTGGTTATAACACACGAAGCGGAATTTAGCCCGAGACGAAGGCGAGGGCGTAACAGAGCTGAGTGTGTTTAACCAATATACGCACGTATATCGTACGATGTTTTTCAACACACTTGCGAGCAAATGTACCTATTTAACGGATATATATATAAATAAACTCAACCATAAAACTGAGATGCACACAGCTGCTTTCCCGCCGTTTTACTTTTTAAAATCAGCACGGCGCGCTGCCTACCGGAGGGCGACGCCGCGCGGCATGCGAATTCGAAATTTGAATAATTAAATTTTTAACAAAAAAAACAACCGACTTCAATTTTTTTTAGGACTTTCTTCTTTTTCTCCAAAGTTCTTCATCATATCTTCACCAAATTAAAATGGAACCAACTTGGTAGTAAAGGCTTTCAAATAAAAAAAGAATCATCAAAATCGGTTCACAATTGGCGAAGATATCGCGTAACAAACATACATAAAAATAAAATAAAAAGTCGAATTGATAACCTCCTCCTTTTTTGAAGTCGGTTAAAAAAAAACAACATGAAGCGTACTGAGGAAATGAAATAGAATGAGAAATATAAATATTGAAACAACGATGACGTTCGATGTCTGATTTATTATTTTTCTCTGTCTAACCTTTACCTTATGTTATCTTACTATATCGCTCACACACAACTGTCAAACTTTCTTACTCTCTCATTCATACTGGATTTAACATTAATTCTGTCCCTTTCTTTTGCAATAGCAAATAAATCGTGAGTTTTAGAATATAACTTCACTATTTGCGTTTTTAACAGACGCGTTTTTTATGAGCTGCTTTATATATCTAAAACCGGTGAAATTAGGTCCACTTTACGAGCAAGGGTGTTGAAAAGAGTTTTAAATAAATAAATAATTATAATGAAGCTAAAATATATGATAAAGCTAAAGGTACTAGCAAAAAATAAAATATTTCATGCTAGTCTGGGAGAAAACGTGGAATGCACCAGCTCCTTCTCTTTCTCCACACAGATCGTGAAAGCTAATCGAGGGAATGGGCAACAATGCGAATCCAGTGCTGCCCCCATTTGAAATAAATTATTTGTAAGGAAACGGAGATATCATTTAAAATTTTAAGCTACTAAAACCTAGATAACCCTTCAAACTATTTTATGAACCACTGTTTACTATTTGTGTTTGTATTTTGTTTAGCTTTAGTTTGCGTTTTTGCCAAAAGTGGCCGTTTTTCGCAAAAATGCAAACTAAAGCTTAACGTTCCCACTTTAAACTTTAAACAGTGGTTCATAAAATAGTTTGAAGGGTTATTTAGGTTTTATAGTAGCTTAAAATTTTAAATGATATCTCCGTTTCCTTACAAATAATTTATTTTAAATGGGGGCAGCACTGGACTCCGTGTATCGTCTTAATAGGCGAAGCGGCTAGCAACCCGTCAATTTTGATTCATATTTGATCTTCTCGCCCATCGTCACGCTAAGAGTGGCCTTTGGGCCTTGCGGCTCTACTCTGTAGCGCTGCAAGACTCAAAATGCTCTGTCTGCCCCATTAGAGATAAAGACGTAATAGTATATGTATGTACTAGCAATAAAACTAAAACTAATTACCTACATGGTATACCTGCCAAGTATGTACAGAGGAAAGATAAGATACCTGTGCCACCTCACGTAGTGCGCGACGCGCGCAGTGGCACAGGTATCTGATTTACCGTCTGTACCTACGAGCACCTACATGGTATACCTACCAGGTCTATACCTACCTACATGGTATTAGCTTTAGTTTTATTGCTAGTAGTACCTTTACTTATGTAAGTATAAATAATATTTTTGAAAAATCTGATTTCCTTGAACTAAACGGATGAAATCCCCCCGTATTTCAATCGTTACTCGCAGTGAGACTGCCATCAGCTAAATTGAGAGTGGACCTCCTCAGCAAATGACATTTTCTATTATTGCTTTGGGACAGTGTCGATAGTAATTCGAGTCTTGATTAAATTATTTTATTGTGTGAATAGCCGCCTTTCATTTGATTAACGTTCGACTTTAGTGGATAACACTTCTTATTTTATTTTATTTTTGCTCTGAATCAAGAATAATGTTTCTTATAGATTTTTGTATAGTGTATATGGACATATTTTCTTTTGTATCCAGGACGTCAGAATTTGGAATATTTTTTTATGAAAAATCCGATTTTCAATTTATAATTAATTCAAATAATTTCAATTAATTATAGTAAGTTATTAGTTATTTAGTTTATTTTTTTATAAAAAATGTGTTAAAACTGATAATATTTACCGCGTAGCACCCGCTCACATTATCACTTAGGTATACCTTTCGGTTTTATCATCAAATCGATTTCAGCCATGCTACGACTTGTAGAACTTACTACGAGACTACTCTTTGCAGTGTACACTAACAGACTACGAACTATAACGCTTTATCGTAGACGTGCTACGACTTGTAGAACTCGCTACGAGACTACGCATTCCAATGTAAACAGACTGACTACAAACTATAAGGCGATAGACCCACTGGCAATGCGCCCCGCAGCGGTGCACGGAATCTGACGCGTTTTTACGGAATCTAGGGTTTGACTAGGAGTGTTTTCTAAAAAAACTGAGATACTTGCATACAAATGTTAAAATCTGCCACCCCGCGCTCCACGAAGGTGTGTGGTGCAGTGGGATCACCGCCTAACGAGTTTTGTAGACGTGCTACAACTTGTAGAACTTGCTACGAGACTACTCTTCTATATATGCAGACTACGGACTATGACGCTTTTTGTACACGTGCTACGACTTGTAGAACTTTGTACGAAACTACGCTTCTCTATATGAACAGATTTCGACGCCATTCTGATTTGTACCTATATTTTATTTATTTATTCTGCACAGATGTACTTTGAATTCTTCTTGTGTGCCAAGAGGTCGATGGCCCGTTAGGAGCATGCATTGCTAGCGCTTTCGCAAGTTAAGTGACACTGAGTGCGGTCAGAACTTGGATGGGTGGCCACAAGTAGATACAAATTTCTCGAGCTCCTCCGCGCTTTGGAAGGCACGTTAAGCCGTTGATCCCCGCTGTCATCATTATACGGCAGTCATCAAACTATGTCAGCTGCCTTTAGGCAGCTTGGGAAATCTCACACCTAAAAAAACTAATTTGAATCAGTCTAAATCGTTATGCCTTTAAAGCTATCATGACATGAAAATAGTGTTTCCAATCAAAAATAATATATTAGCGTTGTAACTTTAAAAATCTCCTGGGTACTAAGCAGTGATTAACATATACGAAACAAGTAATTATTAAAAAATATATATATTTTTAAAACAAGCTTTTATCTAAAACAATGAACTAAAAGGTTTAAAATGCTCCTCAAGGCGAATCAATCGAGCTCAAATTTGGTGGGATTACGCTGTTTTATCACAGAGATGTCATGGCCTCCTGCCGGTTTCATCATGAGATCAGGTCACTGATACCATAATATTGCATTATGTGAATTTTCAGCTCAATAGAATAATGGGAAGTGGGTCTAATTTAGTCTTAATTAGTCGTATGGTTTCTGGCAGAAAAGAAAAGAACCACTCCAAGTCTTCCCGTAGATGTCATAAAAGGCGACTTAGGAAATACTACATACCAAAACAAAGTTTATAAACATCGATAAGACCTCTCCAACCCGTCTGGCTAGCGTGGAAATTGTAGGCCAAATCCTCTGTCTGCTCTGACCAAGTAGCTCTGATAGTACAGAGAGGGTCGTGCTCATGTTGTGGAGACTAATAAAAGATTTGATGATGACAGGAACTGAAACTGAATAAAAGCTTGTAAAAAAGACTAATGTTTGTAATGAAAGTGCGCTTTACTCTAGTTTACCAGTTCTCGAAGCTTCATTACAGTTTGGAATTTTCCACACAATCTCGGTTTCAATGCTAAAAGCACTGCTTTATTTATAAAAGATTTCAAAGTCGAGAAGAAAAGATATTCTGTTCCATTCAGAGGATGACGGGTGCAGATAAAAGGGTATTGTATTCAGTGATCACAACATTTTACATTAAAATCTATGGTCTTACATTGCTATACAAACTTTCAGTTCTGTAGTGAATGCGTTATTTATTTAACTTTATTACAAAAAATGTAACAGGCGGACTTAAGGCCTTGGGCCTTTTCTACCAGTCAACCTACAGGTGGTGCTGATAAAAGCAAATTTTGGACGATTAGTACATTCAAATTAGTTTTTCGACCATTATTAAACATTTACCTAAGACATATATTCATATAATATATACTTTCTTATACATTCATAGACCTACATATAAAAATGAACAAATATTTTATAAATTCATAGACCCTACATAAACTACATAAATATTTCTAATACTCTATGACAATTTGTGAAGATACGCGCACAGCACTCTTAAATGCTTGGCGACTAGGGGCTTTGGGGATATCAACGGGAAGGGCGTTCCATAGCTTCACTGCTTGTCTGGTGAATGAATGTTCGAAAAACCCAAAAACCTGCAGCGAGGCATATTGAGAAAGCGATTGTTGGAAGAACGAAGAACTTTGAGATGGGTATCACCAACCCACGTTATCTTTGTGAAAATAATTGACCTTGTAAGCCAAGTGAGCGAAGCGTCTCAGTTCCAAAATTGGCCAAAAATGGTTTTGTCCGTCTGTCTGTTCTCGGCTACAGGTCGCATTATTCAATCGTTAAAGAAAATTGATACACAAGTTCCTTGATTTTTAGTCGATCGCGATTTTTGATTGAGGGAGAAATAATGGGGGGAAAAGGGGGAACTTTGATGTAGCGTTATTTATTGACAAATTTCAATCAAATTTGAGAGGCACACTAAGGAATTCATTCTACACAAGATGGTGCAAAAAAAATCCAATATAAGTGCTTGCGAGGTCTACTTTTCTCACAGTACCACTAGCTTAAGGTGAAAGGATGGTTTCAGTGCCTCTCTTATGTGAAATATTTTTAATCATAGTGGGTATACCCCCAAAATGGGCAAAAATGAAACATGGCGACGAAAAAGTGGCCCTTAAATACGACAGTCAGACGATCGACGAACGAAGCAGTTGGTTCATTTTAAGTTTCATATTTCCTTCCAAACCACCATGGGAGAGGCCTTTGCCCAGCTGTGGACGTCATGCGGCTAAAATGAATGATGATGATGCGTGTATTTAGATGTCCTTTTCTATGTAGTCTGTAAAGGTTCCCTGCACCATTCAGAAACTTTTTTTTTAACTGATTATTTATGGAATTATGTTTCCCAGGTGACGTTCAACCGGTATTTCAATTTAGAGAAAAATTGTTTTCTTGATTTTTATATACCCGATTGTTCGTTTTACTAAATACTACGCCATTCAGAAACGGGTAAATAGTAGAAAAAAACCTTGACTATTCCCGACGCCTGGTTATAGGCGCCGCATACAATAATTATCATGCAAATTCATGCGTGTTAGCATGAGTTTGCAGAATTAGGTCAGGGGGAGTGTTCAGTATCTACATTGTGTGCCTCAAAACTAAAATTTTCAATGTGTGGCTCTGAAACGTGGTCCCTTACTATGGGTCTCATAAGAAGGCTCAAGGTCGCTCAACGGACTATAGAGACGGCTATGCTCGGTGTTTCTCTACGTGATCGAATGAGAAATGTGAAAATTCGTAGAAAAAAAGTCAGCGGATTAGGTCATGGCAGTGGGGGGGGGGGACAAAGCGTGATAAACTACTAGCAAGCGTAGCGTAGGACAGTCACCTACAAGTTAGTCCGACGACCTGACCAAGTTCGTTGGAAAACGCTGGATAATGTTTTAATGCAGGATAAAATTAATGTTGGGCAAAAGCCTCCTTTCTCTCTTCTCCATTAAGCTTTTGTTCTCCAGACAGTGCATTCAGATGCGAAATGAAAATAAAAAATTAAAAATAATTTTTGGCTTTCGCTACAAACTTGGATCAGTTGATCGGTCATCTTGTATGGGAAGCCGAAATTTTCATATTTCAATATTTGTTCCTTAAGGAAAGTTGTTCAGTATCATAGACTCAATCCACCCTTAAAATAGTTTCAGTATATTTTGTTAGACGATTATATACATAAATCCTATTGGTTGTTTAAAAGCCTGACACATATTATAAACTATATTTGACGCAGGATACCTGTGAACTTTATCAAAATAGTGGTCGGTATTTATATTGATATGACGAGGAAAGTAGGTACCTGCCGAAGCCTAGCTTAATTAATTCTTCGAAGTGTAACGCTCCGCCTAGAACAAGATGATATAGAAGAGATAAAGCCTGTGGATAAAGCGCATCGTTTAACACGTCGACCTACTTTGCAATGCATCTCACTTCTCATAATAGCCGGGATCGCGCGAGCATTGTTGTGTGAAACATGGCTTCTGTGTATACTTTATTTATCATTTATTTACATGATTTACATAACCTGCATGCAGGCGTGTAAATAATATAATACTCTGTGTCCATACACTAACATTATATTATAATATACAATATATTATTAAATTATATTATAAATTTAAATTTATTATTATATTTTACACTTTTTATTTTATAATAAATATTTTATTTTTAATTTGTTAATATTAATAACTACTAATCTTAATGTTTAGTGCAAATAATTAAAAATTAATGCCATACAAACAATATTCGATGTAATAAACAAATTCAATGTTTACTGTCCATATACAGGCTGACTTTTTAAACACCAGCCAAATTTTTGGAGCAAGTTTATTTATTTCTTTATTTATTCTTTATTGCACAATAAAATAAACGTACAAGTGGTTGACCTAATGCCATATGGCATTCTCTCCCGGTCAACCATTAGACCAAGCAGAAAATATGTGTGGCTGGCGTAATAAAATTCACAAAAATAAGCAAACTTAATATAAATAAAATATATATCTTTATAATAACTATACATATATACTAACATGCATAAGATACAATAGATAAATACAAAAATATAAATACTAATAAATATAATCAGGATGACTGTTATAGTTTTGTTATAACTGCAAGTTCAGTCCATGATACTGAACTACTTTCTATAAAATAACTTATTAAAAACCGATAACAATTTTTCGTCCTCCCATATAAAATCCGTTTGGCTGAGTGCCATACGGCGGCAATAATTTTCTAATTATAGCAACTCAAAGAGTATTGCAAATTCAGTAGATGTCAATCAATTATATTAATAAACTAAATACAATTAAAATAATATTATATTAAAGGAACGTATTGTTTATGTAAAGTTATCTATGAAACATACAGTCTTGACTTAATTCCTTAACTTAAAGAACATTGCTATAGTTTTATAGTTTGTTTATCTCATAAATCCTTCAGGATCTGATGCACCCATTCCTTTACAGGTCGAGATCGCGCTCCCGCTCGCGGTCAGTGACCCCGAGTGCGTCGCCACCGCTCCCGCAGCCGCCTCCGCTCCCGCCTCCGCCCCACACGCTGCACCCAGACAATGCCTTAGGTAAATGCAGCCTTTATCTTATGCAGAAGGCATCGAATGGAGAAGTTTCGTACAAATCAAAACAGATACAATTTTTCATAACAAAACATGTCTATTGGCATTTGATAGCACATAGAATACGGTGAAATGGCCTATGTCCAGGAGTGGACTTTCTGTGGCTACTATGATGATGATGACTTATACACCATTCGAGCTATGTACGTACATATATCAATTGTAACAATAATTATTTATTGGTTTTTAAACTTTCGCGCTTAAAACACATGATTTATATAAGACAGACTGTCTGCAGCCACGAATAATGTTACTCCTATTGGAAACGTTAGACCCAACAAAAAAGTCCCGTTAATTAGGTGTTATTTAGGTACATAAATAAATTATTTAGTCATTAAAAAATCAATTAAAGTTTGTTAAAACATTAGCGCATTCCCGGTTGCTTTCTTAGCTGTGCTGCTTTAGACCCCGGGCTCCGCTTTCCGGAATAATATATTATACTAAATTTACTACATCACATATTTTGTTAAGTCAGCACTTTTTGAGACAGCAGCTCCTAAATTTAAGATATGATATGACACAAGTTTTTTACGTGACGAAGTTCCCAGCGTTATAATCATAAACTTGCTGACTCCCGCAGTCTCAGAGATATAAGCTTGATCACTGAAACTCATGAAGAAAACGGGCAAATAAATTTTACTCGTAATAAAACCGGCCAAGTGCGAGTTAAACTCGCGTGGAGAGGGTTCCGTACAATTGATTTAATTCTTATAGGTTTTCCTGTAATCTACAAGCAATGAATTATATTTCGTACTTTTTCAAAATTTTAGGCTCAGTAGTTTCGGAGATCAGGGGTGGGAAGGTCAATTTTCGTCTTCTTTCATAAATAAAATCAAAACTATTTATTTTATAATTAGAACAAAAATATATATTTGAGATGCTCATAACGAGCCCTTTCATTTGATATATGACACAGTAAGGTTTGCAAAACTCATTTTAAATTTCCTAATTTATCCCACGAAAATGACCCATATTTAAAAAAAAAATATTTACCTTGCACATATGTGTTTGGGTCATAGAATAACACCATCCTACTTAATTTCACCTGCTTCGGTCTAGTAGATTCGGAGCAAATTGGCTGTGACAGACGGACGGACAGACAGACGCACGAGTGATCCTATAAGGGTTCCGTTTTTTCATTTTTTGTACGGAACCCTAAAAACCAAAACTCATCTCGCAGGTACCTATATGTAATCGAGATAAACAAAAAATATAAACATCTACTGATTTTATCTTGCGACGAGCTGAACCAGTTCTAATAAACATTGAAGACCCTAATCCATCCAACTAAAATCACTAAATCAATTTTGCTATTATATCTGAGCGATAAGAGTAGTAAACAAGAATAGTCTTTACACGAGTTTTTAGACTAATTTTAAGATAGATTCATATAATTCCAAACACCCCAGTTGTAAATAAAGCCTTAAATACCAAAGCAGCATCTGCTATAGGTCGCGGCGCTCTAAGCGCTGCGGGTCGCCAGTTAAGCGACCACAGCAATAACCGGGAGTCGTCTCTGGACGATTCAGGAGTGGTCGACGACCACGACGACGGGGAACACACGTCGGATGACCAGGCGCCGCACCCTCACCATCCGAGGCGGCATCACGTGTCGCTGCTGACAGTGCTGACACACCAGCCGCCGACGCCGATGCCGATGCCTCAGATACAGCAGGTACCAAAAATTTATACGCCATCGAAAAAGCTATATATATATGAAGCTGAAAGTAGGTGAATTAGAAAACAATACGAACATATTACACTATGGGATTAACTCGGAAATTGTGAAAGATCATCTGTTTCTTTTTAAAATTACTTACTTACCTACTATGACAAAATTTAAGAGGTGACGAGAGGTACAACTTTTTTTTGTGATTTCTGAGTTGGTAAAACTTAATTGCCCGCATTAACGACAGCATTGACTCCCTTTCAGCTGATGTTTCTGCCTGATATTTCCCTTATTTATTGAATAACGTTGCATAAAATCACCATAAATAACACATAGCCATATAAATAAGCAGATCCAGAGAGACCATTAAGGCTGATTTACATTGATACAGTAAGTGGCGCCAGTATCCAGTGCTGGATACTGGATGCTGGACTGGATTGAAACATGTTTACATTGATACAGTGCTGGTCCAGCGCCGGAATCCAGTGATGCTGGCGCCAGCTACTGTATCAACGTAAATCAGCCTTTATACTACTTTGTGTTAAACTTTCATAGATACATCCATGAAAGTTGCAGACTCACTATAAAATAATGCAATGCAATTATTTGATTTCCTCTCCAGGTTTTTTAAGGAAAATTGACCAAATGCAACGAAATTATAAATGAAAGTAAGTTTCCAATTCCGTATTTGTTTTATAATGTTTACATTTCAACAGATACAAGAAAGTCAAACACAGGCGGCAAAGCCAAAGAATGTATCAAAAGGAGAAAAGTACGAAAAGCCAAAGGAGAAACCGAAGAAATCGGAGAAGAGCAGCATCCAGGACAAGTATCCACTGAACCCAGACTACCTCAATCAGATCGTGGTGCTAGGTAAAACTCATTCATAACACTTGATGCACAGCTTACAACTCACAATAAACGTGTAATGCTACCAAAAAATTAAACCGGGAGAAATTTTTGAATCATAAACTGGATGGATCATCAATTTTGAAAAGTAAATTTAACTAAATTATACTTTTTTGACCTACTCATAGTTAATACAAAGGACAATTTATTAAAACATTATTAGTTTAATTCTTTTTTTTTATAACCATTTTACCTCCAAATAAGGTTCAAACTTATCTCCATGTTTCTATTATAAATAAAAAGGTAGACATACTTATATGTACAAAATTTGGTTGCATCACACAAAGAACTTGATTGGCACGGCTTAACACGGATAGCACTAATAATAAACACAATATCAACGATGCTGCCACTTTTTTCAAGAATGAAATGCTTTGCATATACCAAAATCTAAATATAGGAACATAACATTGGACTGAAATTATTAAGAATGCATTTAAATAGGAATAAAGATCTAAACACCATCAAATAATTTCTAAAAGTAGTTTAGAACTAAATGGTATGATATTGGCTACTAATTTGCATGTCTTTTTTGTATTTAATATTTTATTATTGTAAAAAAGACACTTTAGGACATCTGCTAGACCTGTCTACTAACAACTTTCAATGCTTGCATTCTTTGCAATTTTCTATTTTTCAAAATTCTTATAAATTGACAAATTCTGAAATTACGATGCGGAATTATTAGATAGTTTGATTATTTTTTCTTCAAATATCTAATTATGGTTCTGTTTCAATTTGCATTTGCAAACAGATGATATTTTCTTTGGATTTCACAAGCATTATGTAAGGTTTATTTTTGAATTCTTCAACACTTAATTCTGATAGTTTATGAACAGTTACAACAATAATTTTATTAATGTTATCAATAATGTAAACAAAATCTCAATTTTTGCATAACATTAAACTATCAGAATTGTAGATACTGCAATAACATTATCCAATTACTACAAATGTACTGCCGTTTATAGAAATGACTATTTGTCTCAAGTGATACCTAATAGTAACTATGAGTAACTGAGCAAGAAACGTTTTTTAACAGATTTTACTTGTAGTTGCTCTAGAGTTGGATAAGATGCCTGCAAAAGCATTAGATGCTCGAACATTTACGATACATCTAAATGACCCACAGTAACACATGAATATGTTTCTATAAGTTGTAGCTAACGCTAAATCTTTTCTTAGCCATGTTAAGTTCCAGACTCCACATTCAAAGCTGAAGCATATTGTACAGTATCAACAGTAGTAGATCTTTTGGTAACTTGTTTTGTTTTTGATTTTTCTTTATTAGGAAAAACAAACAGTTCCGGGTTAGAATAGGACCACTCCATCTCTTCCTGTGGATGTCGTAAGAGGCGACTAAAGGACTAAGCACAAACATCTCGTACTCTAATTGCATTCCCAAGTAGGGTTGCCGTCAGTAAGGCAGGCGGCCGGTCGTAAAACTATAGCCAAATCATTTAAACTGTTCCGGCTGTTTCTTCTCCATTTTGCGAGGCCTTTGGCATCCTTGGGGTGACCATTGACATGCATGTTATATTTGGAGAAGAAAAACCGGGAAAGCGCACCCCAGGCTCCGAAGCAGCACAGCTGAGGATGCAACCGGGAACGCGCTTAGACGAAGAAGAAGTACAGAAGACTAACATACAGTTTAACTTTAATATAAATTATGTAATTAACTACCCACAGCATTAACCACAGCGTATATCTTAGTTGAGATACTACATACAGTTCAAAACCCTATTATTTAATTTTATTATAAATATGTCCATAAGTATAAAATAAATTGTTCGCGAAAAATTCTAAAACTTTAAATAACTACTGCTAATTATGATTGTGATTAGTTACTTTGGCACGTTCTGCAATTTACAGAGAATAAATCAACTAGGTAGTAACCATATTTCTGAAATTAGAGGCTGATTTGGCAAATATATCAATTTCGTTTTTGGTATTGTCTGATTTAACAATTCTGTTTAAAGGTGATCGGGAACCTGCATTTGTGCGACTTCTTTTAATGGTAAAGAGTTAATATTTCCGAGAAAGTCTCATTGTAACCTTTTAGTTTTGAGTTTTAGCGAGACAAATGGTCGTTACTGATGGCTGTTAACATTCACTAGTAGCTTCACTTCTCAGTGGGTCGACAACCCGTTGGGCATTTTAATACAACACTGTTGCAATCTCGCTTCTACCCTCATTAATATCGTCAGGGGCGGACTGGCCATACAAGCGCGCGCCCGACCTCCCGCAAGCGGAGACGACGAAAATTAATGAGCTCAGTTTATTGGCAGCCACGCACAAAACTCATATGGGCAATTACGAGCAAAATTGCACTTACTTCACAGGTTAGTAACACTGACGCCAACGCTTTACCCCCCAGTCCACCCCTGTTCCCCACAGGAAGACTGCAGGGTGATTGTGCGATTGGTGACTTGATGTCGTCTCATCGCCTACTGAATCGCATTCAAGTCTACTCCTAAACATTGCACACTTTCCATGTTTTGCTGAACTTCTATGCGATTCGACCTTTGGGTACAAAATTACAACCACGATTCGACCTTTCAGATTGCACTTTAACACGCTCAAAATTATAATTGGCATTACAAAATTGTAACCGTGCATTTTCCTGCATATACTCTTAGTCCCGTTTCTCGCTTAAATTGCATGATTTTAATAATAAGTATGATAAATAACGAAGTTACTAAAAACTTTGCAATATTAAGCTTCGTAAAGAAAATACTAAGTGCGCTTTACTATGCTTTTGCTGTTATTAGATTCTTCCTTTCTTCCGTTTTCGATGTAATGTTGTCTTTGAGATGTTTTTTGTCTTTGTATTTATTACTGTTAATATTATCTTGAATTTTATCGCAGATGAGCTTTTGGATAGAAACTGTGAATGCTGCGTGACTTGCTGCATAGACTATGAAGGCTGGCTCCAATTTCAAAACTGCTTGTATGGGATCGTGAAGGATCCGCTTTTCGAGTTGTTTATTACAACTTGTATCGTTCTCAATACGCTCTTCCTTGCTTTAGAGCATCACGGAATGAGTGAGAACGTTAGACAGGCCTTAGATATAGGAAATAAGGTAAGACCAACAATGAGTATTAAATAAGAGAAAGTCTGCAGTAAGACAAGCTCATAAACCAAATCAACCACGGTCACAGACATTTCAGTAGCCTACAGATTTTCATCGATTTATTACTGTCCAAAATACGAGGAATAAAGTTTTATAAAACTAGTCTTCTGCACATTTCTCCAGAAAACCTTGAAATTCGTTCGTCATGAACAAAATTGTAAGAATTGTAAGTATGTTTATTTTCCAGGTGTTCACGTCAATATTTACTTTAGAATGTATGATGAAGGTGATGGCGATGAGCAAAGACTTCTTCGCCTGCGGCTGGAATATATTCGACTTGATTATAGTGTCCGCCAGCCTTCTAGATCTCATATTTGAGCTCGTTGATGGCCTATCCGTATTAAGAGGCCTTCGTTTGGTAAGTGACTTCATTTTGTAAAACAAAACAAAAAAGCGTTTATTCCCATTGTACCTCCTGCACAGCGCAGTGTCAATTTTTTGAAAAGTTTTCGTTAATGTGTACCAGTCGGGGACAACTTTTTTAAAGTCCTTTTTATTGTGACGTGGACGTGGATACGCATTGTAATAAATCATTCTTTCACTATTAGTGGACCCCTGTCTACTAAACTTTGCCATAGTCCTCTAGCTGTCCGCCGTGATACTATTAGCATTTCCTAATGCGTTTACCAAAATTGGTAAATACTATATTGGCGTTTGTTATAGTTGGACATTAAGTGTTACCATATAAAAGAGATATACCATAGACATAACAAAATGGACATTCGAAAAACGATCACTGAGAGTTTCTACTTCCAGTTAGTCAAGAAAGAATTAAATACGAAGTAATCAAATTAAATCTAAAGATGAGTGTCCCAAAGATAATAACACTGGGTCATTGTAACTTATCTATAGATGCGCAGAGATTAAGTGCCTTAAAGCCATAAGACGTGCTACAGTTAGCATTGAGTGCGGTCACTTACAACAATACAATCAATTGCTTTTCGAAAGTTGGAAACAATGAACACAGCGTACATCCTATGTGTAAACGAGTGCGTACTATGGAGAAACCAAGCGTAAACTGTCTCTGTACTTGAGGAATCCAAATAGGTCTAAGCAGAAGGAACGCTAATCGCTTTGACCTAATTACCTTTCGTCGTAATCGAGGTCTAGCTATGTCCATAGAAAAACGTCAATGTAACAAAATGTTCTAATACAACCTTTAGCGTTGTTACCTTATGAAATATTTAAGAGTCACGCGATGTTGACAATGTTTTCGGACGTAGTCGCGAATTCGTGTTTAATTATGCAGAATTCTCGCAAGTCCGGAAATCTCTGTTGCTGACGCTAAAAGTATCAAGTTTGTATTAAGTAATTTTGAAACAGGCCTTAACTACCCCTGAAATTAAAATTTATAATATCAGATAAACACCAACTTAACATGAATTCTTAGCTGTGCACTGTTTATGATTTAATATTATTATTAGGTACAAGCACCTTTGCTTGTGTTCTTTTTCTCAAAATTCTTGATTGTATTTTATTTTAAAGGTTAACAAATAAGTTAGGGGGCCATAGTACAGATTTTAAAAATACGGTGTCGCCATCTTTTTAGGTTCACTAACTTAGTATCCCACTGCTGAGCCCTCTTTCCAAGATAAATACTAAAATAAAATCATTATAGTTAAGTACTTAATGTTTTTAATTTCCTTATTGTTTCAGTTGCGAGTGTTAAAGTTAGCACAATCATGGACTACAATGAAAGTGTTGTTGAGTATTATAATATCGACTATCGGTGCTCTCGGTAATTTGACGTTCGTGTTAGTGATAGTTATATACATATTTGCTGTTATCGGCATGCAGCTGTTCTCCAAGTCGTATACGCCGGACAAATTCGAGCCTGATCCTGTGCCAAGGTAATCGCTTTTTTTAGCCTGATATTGTGACTCACTCTTGAGCAAAGATTCTAAGTCTTTATTCCGGGCATTATGTCGCCATCCACTCTAGATGCTGTCGATATCATCCCGTCACATCTTATTCCTTCACCTATCAGAACATATACACCCGGTAAAGTTTTCCGACTATTATTTTTAAATTATCAAAAGGTTTGTTTTATTTAAGGTTTATTGAATTTAATTTAATCATTTTTCGTGTTTTTTAGAAGTAGTTCCAGAAGCGAAAGCTATAGCTTTGCTTGTTTAAGTGATTATAAGTAAAGTCCGTTAAAAATATAAAATATTTAATTTTATGTATGTCGACATGTTTTGATTTTGTGTAATTTACGAGTATGTGGATAATTTCCACAGAATCTTTGAATTATCATATAACCACATATCGTTTCTCGATTTATCAATTTTTTCACTGCACTCTATAAACAAATTTTAGGTTACCCTCACACCTCGACACCTCCATAAAATTCTACCTCTAAAAATCTGTGCTAGTACGTGCTATCTATAAAAATATATACGCGAAGACATAAAATAATAAAAGTCTTTTTTTTCGAAATTAAAAATACTTAACATTGATTACAAAATCATGTTATTTCATTTTATCCTTACACTTCAGTAATATCCTTACACTTCAGTAATAAAGACTCGAATATTCGAAAATTATACATAATTTGACAAACTTCTCCAAATCTCTACTCGCTACAAGCATAAGTTTCATCTAAAATAAGTTACCTTCGTGCTTTAATATGAAAATCACATTTCAAACTAGTTTGAATTCTATTTTCTTTTAAAGTTGGCTTACCTTACTGGTTTTACAGGGAGCGCATAGCATAAGAACGCGTTCATTTGCCATTTCTATAGAGGGGGAGGATATAGCGCAAACAAACGTATAATAAGTTATCTAAACATTCACAAAAGAATATTAAGATTTCAAAATCGTTTTGGGAAATTATATAACTAGCCTTAGTGCATAATTCCATATACTTAACGAACCTTCCGTATGTAGGTATATTTAACTGTTTACTCCTAAAAAGGTGGAACTTCAACGACTTCTTCCACTCGTTCATGATGATCTTCCGGATATTGTGCGGCGAGTGGATCGAGCCGCTGTGGGACTGCATGCGCGCGGAGCAAGCCAGCGGCGCAGAGAGCTGCTTCTTCATCTTCCTACCTGCGCTCGTCATGGGGAACTTCATGGTGCTCAACCTCTTCCTCGCCTTGCTGCTCAATAGCTTCAACAGTGAGGAACTTAAGAATAAGAAGGAGGTACGTGTAAATTTTTTAACGGTTCCCTAGAACTAATAGATGGCGCTGACCAAAACTCAAGTGTCATTTTGTTTCTTTACGTTCATCCAAGCGAAAAATATGGATGTTTGGAAACGTAGTGGGTAATAGATAATTAAAAAATCTTTACTTTCGATTTCCGTCTAACAATCGTAATTTTGCGTGAGGTCTACTAGTGGATGTAGGCATCCACCAACGATTTCCAAAAAGACCGTTTGGAAACATCAAACAATGACGCTATTTTACAAGTAATCATGAAGGATATAAAAAATTAGACAGTAGCAGTTTAGTTTTGAATCGCGCCATCTATTGAATTTGTGTCGTGAAAAAGCCCTAATTTTAACTAGCCTTGATGTTTCACTGTCCTGTGATTTGATGTGCAGTGTTACCTATATCTGCCTATTGTCTTGTGAATCCCTTGCAATTATTCTAGTGTGTCTTGCGGAGCGATAACGATTACTTGATCAGAACTCCCTGGATCGATCTGAGAGTTGATAGACAATGAGTATTTTGTTACAAAACTTTCTTGACTCATTACGTAATCGTCTAAAAACACCTAATTGATTGTAATAGACGCCAATTTTTGTTACCCGTCTTGAGATCAGCGCATATACTTAGAGCGCCAATTGCTCCCCAAAAGCTGGCCATTTTCATCAATAAGCATATAGGATCAGCGTTCAACAATATTTTTGCCAATTCGTGGCGTGAATGTTGGTTACAATTACAACGCACCGCAAGACGCGATCTTAAATCTCTTATTATTTTAATGTCTTGGTGTCTGTCATTTAATGTCTGTCTATGAATCCCTACTTAATAAATACATCGTCCTTGGATGTTATTTGGTAAAATTCCTGTCGGCTTCAGACACATACAGAGCGGAAGTGGTGCAGCTCGATGAATTGTATAGGACAGCGCGTAAAAACAGCGGGTGTTTTTCATACAACTGTAAATCTGGCCTCACAATTAAATGCGGATACTGATTTAATATAGATTGAACGTTTTGTAGTGATCGATCAGATTTTTAATGTAACAAAACAGTCAATGTATATCAAAATCAGTATCTTAAATTGACAACACAGTAACAGTCGATAGTGTGAGTCCAGCTTAAGGCTGGATACCGCGCAGCACTCGCGCCGCTCTGAATGTGGCTTAGCCTTTACGCTTTGAGTGTGGTCCGTGATGTGTTTCTTTTTCTTTCTTGCAGTGCTTGAAAAAACAAAAGGTACCCCTGTTTATGTTAGTTACAAGCACCCTTAACCTTACCTTACACCTGCATCATTAGTTAAACTTTATAAATCTTTAACTAGGCTAAGATAATAAAGTTCAAAACCAAGGAATAATTTAATTGTGCCTAGTTAAAGGTTTGCTGAAAGTTATTACTATAAGTATATCCGTATAAAACACGGACTAAGTAAATTGCTAAGTTTAAACCACCATCCGCCCAAATCAAGTTGACATTGACAGATGACATTCATTTTACTAGATGTCAACTTGTTTAGAGTGGATAATAGTTTAAACCTAGTAATAAAGTTAGTCCATATTTTATAATAAGACGGTTTAAGTTTTTAGCGACCTTCAGATGAAACTGAAGAACAACACTTGAATTAAACTAGTTTAGCAGCTTACTACAAAATACAGGAAGAATTTCGTAAAGCTTTAGAACACATTATATCCATGATACTGATGACATTTACATAAAATATCTAATATCTAGCTACTAAGTATACTTTCAAACAAACGTGCAATCAGCTAATCAAAAGTATAGCGGTTCGGATTTTTCTTTTCGTAATTTGCTATATTTCTCGAATGTAATCAGTATCATGAACTAAATTTACTGTCATACGCGCACTGAATTAAAAAATATACTGTATAATGATAACACGGAAGTTGCCACGATTTTATAAAAATTCTAACACAAGCTCTAAAGTTTCCTACTTAGCAAGAATGTTACTAAACGCTTAAATAAAAGTGCCAAGACAAAGTAAAATGTGCAAGATCCTAACTTAAAATTTTAATATTTCAGGAAGTAGGCGAGGATTCAAAATTAGCTAAAAGTTTCGATAGAATACGCTCTATAGTAAGAAAAAAGGGTTTCCTTATATCGAGAAGTAAAGAGACTGAAAAAAAATCTAAGTTAGAAGAGTTAGTTAACGAATTTATGTCGCATCAACGTGCAGAAAAAGACAAGAAGGTTTCCATTCCCAGTGAGCAGAGGTTCTCGGCGTCGATACAGGAGACCATACTGTTCCCACATGACAATATTTATAGCCATAGTTATCAAGAAGCTTTAAATAGGTGAGTTGTCAATTCAACTTATTTAACATTTACAACTTTTATCAATTGTGTTGTGAGTTTTAACTTCTATGGTTTCAAATAAAGCATGTTTGTGATTTTTTTCTATCGAGCCAAAAATGCTCAATCGTGTTTTGGCTATTGTAAAAAATCCCTAAGATTTTTATGTAATTTTTTTGTGGAATAACCTGTAGTATTTTAATAAGTTTTTCAAAAACACGCACAGTATTGCAAATTGTAAACCCACGTCGCCTTAAGCTAGAAATATTACTTTTTGATCAATACTCGGATTGTTTTCTATGATATAAATTTCTTGTTTCAATAGATAATAACACGAACGATGTTAATTAAGAATTCAAGTGATTTCAATTAAATCGAGATCAAAAACTAGGACTGTAAGGACATTTAAGTTCGTTAAGTAAGTCGGTTTACTAGTCAGATCAGTTGCTACCCGCCGGGTTGCAAAGGATTTTTCGATATACATTCATTGGGAAAAGTTGCTCGAAATGATGGACTGAATCGCCGTTTAAAATATTTGTGCTAGGTTACATATTTATACAAGACTACCAAAAATTCTTGGCGTGTCCTATGTAGTCAGATACTTAGATTTAGCCAAATATACAAACTTACATAAATATTATTTTTTAATTCAAATTACCTACCTATCTGAAATCTAACTTTATTTTTATAGTTGATGAATCTTTAAAATTTTTTCCCAAAGAGGGTTGACGTCAGGCAGGCGGCCGGTTGTAAAACTATAGCTAAATCATTTAAAGTGTTCCGGCTATTTCTTCTCCATTTTGCAAGGTATTTGGCATACTTGGGTGACCATTGACATACATGTTATATTTGGAGAAGAAAAAGCGGGAAAGCGCACCCCGGGCTCTGAAGCAGCACAGCTGAGGATGCAACCGGGAATGCACTTAGACGAAGAAGAAGAATCTTTAACAATTTATGAAAAACACTAAGCTAAATGTTAAATTTCCAGGCCAATATCGGTAGGATCTGATTTCGCGTACCCGCAGCTTTATCAAGCGAACTTCAATCACGGCAGCCAAGAAACTTTGAAAGACGTGCGTGACTTGGCAGCCGAGCACAAGATAACCAGTATTAGGGAAGACTCCAAGGAGAACCTCGAGGTCATGTCTCCGACGGAACAGGTCGTGGCACAGAAACTGTTGAATCAGATGTCTTCGGGGTACCACACGCAGCCATCTGATTCACGAGGTAAGATTTGTTTTTACCCTTTTGTCACTTTTGTCCTGTCAATCGTTTTCAGGTGAGTGAAATATTTTGTGCTTCGGTAGATACGGTTTAATGGCGCCCCCTTTTGGGATAAATTCTCTTTTTAGCCGACTTCAAAAAAAGGAGGAGGTTATCAATTCGTCGGAATCTTTCATTTTTTTTATGTATGTTCCCCGATTACTCGAGGACGCATGGACCGATATAATTTTTTTTTTTTAAAGGGATTGTACTTTCCAAGTGGTCCCATTGAAAATTTATCAAAATCGACTAAGTAGTCTGGTTTGTAAACGTAAATAACTACAAAATATTTCATCTAAGTATTCAGTTGTTGCGTATTTAGCTATTCTATGACTGTCGGTTTTTTGTTTTGAAAAAATATCATAAATTATCTTCTTTATCAGCCTATAACAGTCCACTGCTGGGCTAAAGAACTCCCCCAATGGGTTGGTGATCGCAGTAGATGGAATAAAGTCGCCGCACAGAGGACGCTACTGCCCGTTCCTGCTGTTACCTATACTCCCAGAAAGGGGAGGTGACATGTAGTATTCTACTCTGCACCTCACGGCTAGAAATAAAATAAATTGTTTAATTAGGTATTTTGGTGGGTCAAAAATGAATTATTTGGTACTGTTAATAGAATAAAACGTTACAAAATAATGCCACTTGTCATTAATCACATCCACTTTGAACGTGATTTTAGCTTAATTAATGCATAAAAACGGATATAAAGAGCGCTATTTGACTCCAAGGAACTATGACGTCATAAATCGATATTTCATACAAATCCAATAGAAAATGTTTGTTTTTGACGTAAAAAAAAGTATCTGATTTGACTTGTTGCAAAATAGCGTATTTGTACAAGGGTGATAATTATTATTCTGCTTTTATAAACCGAATTATTTTATAAGCAACTGTCTTCTTCTGAGAAATGAACGTAGCCAGCTAGCTATAAATTGGGTTTTAATAATTAATTTTTTTAACAAAAAAGACAACCTTTTCTTCATCATGTCTTCACCAAATAAATATGGGACCAACTTAGTTGTAAAAGCTTTCATATAAAAAGGAATCATAAAAATCAAACATTTAATAGACGACCTTGTGGTCATCATGCCAAGCTGACACACAGGTGGTCCCGGGTTCGATCCCCGGTCAGGTCAAGATGGAAAATGATATTTTTCAGATTGACCTGGGTCTTGGTTGTTTATCTATATATGTATTTGTTATAAAATATAGTATCGTTGAGTTGGTCTCCCTAACACAAGTCTCAAACTTACGGGGGTAGCTCAATCTGTGTGATTTGTCCGTAAAAAAATAAATATTAAAAAAAAACAGTTGAATTGATAACCACCTCTTTTTTGAAGTCGGTTAAAAAGTAAAAATTGACGGACTTTTACTTTTACATAGTTGCATAAAAAATATTTTTGGGTTAGCTAAACGTTCATAAAAACAGAATTTTAATAATGACCTTTGTTTAAGATTATACATTAAATTTAGTTCAAAAGACTGAACCGAATTCTGGGCTTTAAAACAAAGTTTCCTCGCCAATCAACCCCAGGTGTAAATGCACTTTGCAAATTGTTCACATAGGTATTATACTACTTACGTTAGCTTAGGGAACTGAAGTTTCAGATGCTAAGATCCTTTGAAACGAGAAAGCGCCAAAGTTCTGTTATGCGCGATGTCCCATTACAAATAACTTTAATGTCAATTAAGTTATTGAAAAAGTTTGGTTGAATATTTTCAAATTTTTTTTTAAAGTAGACGGGATTTCTATAAGATTAAACTGTTATTACATCTGTATTCCTCCAATGTCTGTTTTACATACATTGCGAGTTTTTGCAAAGATGACGTTCAAATTGTTCATTGGTCATCACAAAATAGGCAATGTACATGAAATTGCAAATAATAACTAGCTTACGTGTAATAGCGCATGCCTTTTAGTGGACCCTAATCCAAAGATTTTCTAAATCGCAAAGAAAGATACGTCAAAAAATAATATGTTTAAAGTACCTACTTATTCCAAAACTAAAGGCCAATTTTTTTGAAAACTGCAATCCAACTGATCTTTCACCTGTACATACTCGCACGATGCACACCAAAAATCCGACCCTCTATATTTCAGATGAAAACGAACAGTACGAAATGGCACAGCTGTCCAGTAGAACGACTCCAGAAAGAAGACAGTACGGGAAGGACACACCAAACATTATAAGTAAGGAAGCCGCCAAACGCCCCGATGAGGAACAAATGAGGCGTCCCTGGCAAACTTTAGTCTCATATGTGGATGAATTAACCGTAGGTGGGAGAAAAAACTCCAAGGGCCAATACGTAGACGCGATGGGAAACTTCCCGGGATTCGGGAAGGCGAAAGAACCGAAGGTTCCGCAGGACTGCTACCCCCGCCAGTGTTACGATGCGTACGTATGCGAACCACTTCTTGCGCTATCTTGTATCCCTCACTCTCTAAGTTTAACTGCATGGTATTGACTATATTTTTAGATGTCCATGCTGGGACTCATGTATCGAAACAAAGATGGGTCAGCGATGGATGCTGCTCCGTACTTTCATCCTCCGCTATGTTGACACGCCTGCCTTCGAGTGGTTCGTCCTAGTGCTAATATTCGCATCCAGCATAACCCTATGTTTCGAAGATATCCATCTTGAGAAAAACAAACCGTTGAAGAAAATATTGTACTGGACCAACCTTGGTTTCTGCATGATCTTTGTCGTGGAAATGTTTCTCAAATGGATTGCCTTGGGGTTTTTCAGATATTTTACGAGTTTTTGGACTTTATTAGACTTTACTATAGTTTTCGTAAGTATGCTTTTAATCATATTTTATTCGTAAGCTTGTTTCAATGCCTTTTTAACAATTGAGTAGGTAACAAATAGTGCTTCCTAGCATTCTCATAATATTTAACAGTAAGCGTTGAGCATAACATTTTTTCTATCTAACCCTATCACTTTTGCATCAACCACAAGGTATTGCATGTCGTTTCAAATTAAAGAATAATCCATTTTTTACAGGTGTCAGTATTTAGTTTACTAATAGAAGAGAATGAGAATTTGAAGGTATTGAGGTCTCTGCGAACGTTGCGTGCTCTGAGGCCGCTGAGAGCGATATCTCGGTGGCAAGGGATGCGAATTGTGGTAAACGCGTTAATGTATGCCATACCAAGCATCTTCAATGTGTTGTTAGTTTGTTTAGTGTTTTGGTTGATTTTCTCCATAATGGGGGTGCAGTTTTTTGGCGGGAAGTTCTTCAAGTGCGTCGATGACGAAGGAGAATTGTTGCCTTTACAGGTATGTATAGAATTTAGTAAATTTTCTTAGAATTTTATAAAAATCCACGTGGACTTAAAATTTATTCGATTATTAAAAATCAATTCTAAAATAATGTAAGCACATCAGTACAGATACCGCTTTGCGAGAAATAAGAAATAATAATAAATTTAGTATTAATCTTGAAATATATAAGTAATTTATCCACACATTTCTACAATAGTAAATTGTTTATAAGCGCTTCTCGGTTCTACTCTAAAATATTTCAACTAGTCTTAACTTCGGAATATACGTGCATTAAGAAATGGAATACTATCATAACCCGCTTGGGAGCAAAATATCTAAAAATGATTTCTCTTTTCAGATAGTAAACGATAAATGGGAGTGTTATTACAATAACTTTTCTTGGATAAATTCCAAGATATCTTTCGACCATGTGGGGATAGCTTATTTAGCTTTATTTCAAGTTGCAACCTTCGAGGGTTGGATGGAGGTGATGGCTGACGCGGTGGATGCCAGGGGCGTTGACCTCCAGCCAGCGAGAGAAGCCAACTTATACGCATACATCTATTTTGTGATATTCATCGTGTGTGGCTCATTCTTCACTCTCAATCTGTTTATAGGAGTAATCATTGACAATTTTAATATGCTCAAGAAAAAGGTAAGATTTTGAAAGTTTTATAGTTTTAAGCTTCAGACCATACGGAATGTAGATCGATTCGACACATCGCTGGTGGCCTCGGTGGCCCGGTGGGAGTACGCATTGCTAGTGTTTTTACATGTTAAGCAACCCCGGGCGTGGTCCGTACTTGGATGGGTGACCACAAGTGTACAAAAATTTCTCGAGGTCCTCCGTGCTTCGGAAGGCACGTAAAAGCCGTTGATCCCGGCTGTCATTGTATGGCAGTCGACAAGTTATGTCAAATGCCTTTAGGCAACTTGAAAAATCTGACACCAGTGTTGGCCACTTACATACACGAAAAACAAACAAACAATCGCTGTATTTTTCTTTTGTGCAATAAAGGGTATTGTATTGTATCGCTAAATGAAGAACGATTCAGGGTCAGATCTCCTGGTCTAGACTATCGCATAAGTATGCATATAAAAGTTAAATACAAATCAAACATTATAAAAACTTTTACCAGCGGACGGACCGCATACCATTACTATCTTAAAAGTCTAAATGAAATATCTATGAAAAGGTCATCTATACCTATTATAATTAAGTAGATATAGAATTAGTACCTAGTAATTAGGTTTCTTAAACATTATTAAAACGTTGTTAGGTCAAATGTTATTGACTTACCCATTTTTACTTGAGATAAAAAAACAGGGTAATTGAGGTAATTCACTTAAATATAATTTATTTTTACATTCAAAAACAATAAACGCTAATTAAGTCGCGTGAAGGTCGCGTGTCATTTGATAAACTAGATTTAAAAGCAAATTAAATTAATAAATGAGGTGACAAACTAATTTATCTTACTTCAACATAGTAAAAACAGTTCGAAGAAACCGTACATTAAGGTTCGCTAAATGACGAAGACCATCAGTATCTAATGGCTTGTGAAACGTCTTTAAGGCAAAGATATAGGCAAATGACCTTGAAGTGGCGCCCTCATTTGAAATAAATTGTTAACTCGTAAATATGGAGATAATTTCCATATTACTCTTCGTCATGCACTAGATAGCCCTTTAAATTATTTTATAAACCACCGTTGAAAGTATTTACATTAGTCCGTCTAGCTTTAAAACTCGCCTCCGCCAAAAGTGGCCACGGCAAGTTTTAAAGCTAGACGGATCACCAATAATAGTTTTAACGGCAGTTCATAAAATAATTTAAAGGGCTATCTAGTGCATGACGTAGAGCAATATGGAAATTATCACCATATTTACGAGTTAACAATTTATTTCACACTTCAAGGCCATTTGCCTATATCTTCGCCTTAACTATTGAAGCAATTTGCTATTTCTTTTAGCTTTATAAAAGTATCCAAGTAACTTTTCTTCTGCTAAGCCCGAGCTCGATATTTTTTATGATTACTTGGGAATTCTTCGGAAATCTCTTTTCAATTTTACATTTAAGATATTGTGTTACTTCAGTATTTATCATCATCATCCGAGCGTATTCCCGGTTGCATCGTCAGCGGTTACGCTTCAGAGCCCGGGGTGCGCTACCTAACCTAGGCGATTTGACGAGGTTACTGGTTTTTTTTTACACAGAGCGACTGCCGTCTGACCTCCGCAACCCAAAGGGTAGACCAGAACCAATTCTAGGATAGGTACAAACGCTAGATGGCGTTCGGGACTAACGGCTTTACGTGCCTTCCGAAGCACGGAATCATCTTTCTTTTCGGATAATCAGGTGATTCAAGCCTGCAATATCCTAAACAGACTGGAAACAACTTTTCACAAAGTATGCTTTCCAGTGGGATTTGAACCCATGACCTCCGGATCACAAGGCAAACGCCTTGACTACTGGACCACGGAGGCAGTCAAGTCATTTAGTAAAACATTTTATATAAAGTAGGTACGTAATGATATTAAAAATATTATCCTAGGGTTCGAGTTAATCTAAAACAGACCATTTGCTTTCCGGAAACTGATAGCACTTAAGTTATATATATATGTATGTTGCTGATAACTTCCTGATACGTAAATATCATAAAACTGATATAAAGAGTATGTATGTTACTTCAGTATTTATATGATTTTATAATAGTGTCCCGAGATAAAGAGATAATAAAATATTCTGAACCTATTTTATGGACACATGACTGCCCAATAAACTGAGTAGCTTTCTCTAGTAAGAAACATAAATATATCGTAATATTGTTATCAGAATCAAAACGATCAACTTGTAAGATACTGCGTTTTATTTTTTGCTGTTTTTAATATTGGCCTTGCAGTTTAGCTTATTATATGGATCATCAGTTCAAGCAGAGAAAACATAATGATGGTTTTTGAAATAAGTTCCGGAAGTTACCTATAACAAATCTGCGTTTAAAAAAAGATTCAGAATATTTTTACTAGAAAATTTAGGAATCTATATTTCTGTGACGCAATGGTTTGAATAATTAATGCTCTTTGCAGTACGAAGGTGGCGTTTTAGAGATGTTTCTAACTGAAAGCCAGAAGCACTACTACACAGCTATGAAGAAGCTTGGTAGAAAAAAGCCGCAGAAGGTCATTAAGAGGCCAAGGAATCAGTTTCTAGCGATGTTTTACGATCTATCGAACTCACGGCGGTTCGAGATAGCGATATTCGTGCTCATATTCTTGAATATGTTAACGATGGGCATCGAGCATTATGACCAGCCCCATTCTGTGTTCTTCATTTTGGAAGTTAGCAATGCGTTTTTCACAACAGTATTCGGATTAGGTAAGTAAACAGTGCTAAGTTTATTATTGAGATTACTCAGAAATTTAAAACTTTAGTGCATTTTTGTCAACTTCTCGGTATGCCTGATTGATAAATTTACTTTATAATTTAACTTCTACTTGTACTGCATTGTATGCATATACCAGCAATAGAGAATGCATTCTTTCTTGCTGGTATATAGTCTTTTTAGAGTCTTTTAAGATTTTTTTTAGCTTGCACTGTTCATTATTTGTTTTTTGGGGTCAAATCTTGCAAGTTAAATTTGAGCCCCCGGTTTACAATCGAGATTAATTTTTTTATGCTAATGTAAATCAGATGGCAATGCAATATTATTATAACGAGAAGCTGATCTGATGATGGAGCCGGAAGGTGGCTATAGGAACCCTGTAATAAAACGACGCAACCCCATCGAGTTTGGGCTGATTACATTTGTCTCGACAAGTACTTACTACGTAGGCCTCACAACAAAAGCTTGTACGAAAAAATTATTTTGGTTCGAAACTTTTTTAAATCCACAAGGTACACGTCGGAAATGAGAGTTACACTAAAAATACTATTTAAAGAGCCCGAGACTAAATTTTCTTTAATCATATCTCACAACAAAGTTTTATTACTAGACATAAATACTGACAATAAATCTTATAACAAAACCACAGATCATCAATTCTGTGAACAAAACAACATTTTTGTATTTTAGGGGTTAATAAATTTCTACTCTATAAATTTTCAATTCCAGAAGCAATAGTGAAAATAGTAGGGCTGCGGTACCACTACTTCACGGTGCCATGGAACGTGTTCGACTTCCTGCTGGTGCTGGCGTCAATCCTGGGCATACTGATGGAGGATATCATGATCGACCTGCCCATATCGCCCACGCTGCTCAGGGTGGTCCGAGTATTTCGCATAGGGAGAATTTTAAGACTGATTAAAGTAAGTATCGTCTATTCAGTCCTGACACAATGACACAAGCGAAGCATAGGACACCCACCCACAAGGTGGTTAGACGATCTGATCAAGGTCCTATGTCCAGAAGTGGACGCTATGCGACTGAAATAATGATGGTGACATACCAGTAGCAAAGATTATTGCTATTTCACACATGACACAAGCGAAGCGTAGGACACCCACCCACAAGGTGGTTAGACGATCTGACCAAGGTCCTATGTCCAGCAATGGACGTTATGCGACTGAAATAATAATGGTGACATACCAGTAGCAAAGATTATTGCTATTTCACACCTGACACAAGCGAAGCGTAGGAAACCCACCCACAAGGTGGTAAGACGATCTGACTAAGGTCATATGTCCAGTAATGGACGTTATGCGACTGAAATAATGATGGTGACATACCAGTAGCAAAGATTATTGCTATTTCACACCTGACACAAGCAAAGCGTAGGACACCCACCCACAAGGTGGTTAGACGATCTGACCAAGGTCCTATGTCCAGCAATGGACGTTATGCGACTGAATTGATGATGATGACATCCCAGTAGCAAGGATTATTGCTATTTGCAATTATGTAGCTACTAGGATACCTAGGAAGTTCATTCTGGTAGAGCGATGACTGTCTAGTTTCTGGTTTCTGTGCTAAAATGTGACTCTTTTATTGGAATCTTTCGCTCAAATATGGATAAAATATAATGCAAAATGCTGATTCACTAATTTAATGCATGTGGTACGATCAAACACACAATATTACAACTTAAATATTATTCCGAGGTCGATCGCACATTCAATTCCTATGCAAATTGAAACAAACAATTACAAAACTGAAAAAGGAAGATACCATGAGAATCTGAGATAGTGATTATAAAGTGTATTTTTAAAGACGCTTAATTTACAACATAAATATTTAAATGCTATTAAATTAAATAAAAATAATTAATGCTACATTTTTAAGCAATCTTACATGTTTAAACAAATCTTAATTGAATTGTAAAGAAAGACTGTCATCAGACTATAATAACATTAGGTATAAACCACCCATGAAAACAACAAAGAAGGCGCGCGTTCCTGCTCTTTTCCTTAGGGATAGTCCACATATCACGTATCGCTATAAAACTGGGATATCGGATTTTGCCCTTCAAGAAGTTATATACGCCTCGGTTACATTAGCTTAGGAGCCTTCCCAAGCTAATGTGTTTACCTTTATGCCTATAAAGGTAAAGAAAAAGCATTACGCAGATTGTATACGTCCCTAAATCAAAGGTAAATCACCTTAATACTTGGGTGCAGTACTTTCGTTTGTGTGAAAAGAGCGTTAATTAATGATAATGTAATGCTAATGTATCTTTGGAAGGATTGTCAGTCACATTTAGAATTAATGATATTTACAAAGATTTTCTCATTTAGGGATTATCCACGAGAATTGAACAATGTACCTATACTCGTATTTTGTTTCTTGTTTAGATGTCTGTTTAAATACTATATATATACTATAATATATATATACATATATATATGTATAAATAAAGCATAGATACGCAAGGTATGTACAAAAAGGCATAATTTGGCAAATAACTATTACAAAACTGGTTTACTTAATTTTAAATCGCTGCTTAATTATTATAATAATAATAGACTAATTAATACTTCAGTATGTTTCTCGGGGAACACCGGACACGCAACTTATGAAAGTACTCAATGGGAATTATACGAAAATGAATTCCATAACTGTATGTATATTTTTTACAACGAATGTTGTTTCAGTCCCGAATCAAAAAACCTTATTCTTGTCGGATTGTTCGTGATTTTGGATATTTACCAATTGAGCGAAACCCTAGGGAACATCAAACTTGTTTATCCATAGTACCTACAGCAAATTTTTGCGATAAGTCATAACAATTCTGTATATTTTTTATTTTCAGGCCGCTAAAGGCATTAGGAAGCTGCTATTCGCGCTAGTAGTGTCACTGCCGGCCCTCTTTAACATCGGTGCCTTGTTGGCGTTGATCACCTTCATATACGCCATCATTGGCATGTCTGTCTTTGGACACGTCAAGGAACAAGGCGCATTGGATGACATCGTCAATTTTCAGACCTTTGGGAGAAGCATGCAGTTGCTTTTTCGGTAAGATCATTACATAGGTATATTCGAAAATTTTCGAAATGGCGGAATATGAGGATTAAAAACGTAAAAAACATTATGATGTTTTTAGCCATTTCGAAAAATATTCAAAAATATTAAACCTTTTTGTTACTCTTATTAAGACATTTTCAAAATGGCGGAATATTAGGGTTGAAAACGTAAAAAACATCATATTTCAGCTATTTCGAAAAATATTCAAAAATATCATTACAACTTTTTTGTTACTCTTATTAAGACTCAACTTTTGTCTAAACTTTTTCATCCTACTTCAAGGGGTCAGTATGTGAGAGGCTTTGCAAAGACAGAGTAGCGACGCCTACAACTCACAGAGCTACTAGTTTATGAACTATGAGCAGCTACTTACCTACTGCCATAGCAGTGCATCTCACTCTGTCACCAATAAGAGTGCATTTTCATATTTATATAAGCCCCAAAATTCTAGACATTTAATGTAATAATTACTCGTGGGCATCCATTCGAATGTCAACAATGGTCAAGCCCTTTTATCCTTAGTTCGCATATTTTATAAGTATGAAAATATATTATTAAAAGTGATCATCAACAGGTATCCATTGCAGGAGCACGACCCTCTCTGATTCTCTATACTACCCACCAGAGCCATAGTTGGTTAGAGCATCAGAGGATTTGGCCTACACTCTCCACGCTGGCCAGACGAGTTGGAGAGTTCTCCTTGATGTTTATAAGCTTTGATTAGCTTGTATTTTTTAAATCGCCTTCTACGACATCCACGGAAAGACTTAGAGTGGTCCTATTCTATTTTGCCAGGAACCACACGGCATTATTAAAACTATGAAATAAAAAAACTTAGTTTAATATCTCTTTCTCCCTCTTTCAGTCTCATGACGTCAGCTGGTTGGAACGACGTTCTAGAATCCCTAATGATACAGCCTCCTGAATGCGAATTGAATGACCATGGGCACCTCAACGGAAACTGTGGGAGTCCACTACTGGCCATCACTTACTTCACTTCGTTCATAATCATCAGCTACATGATCGTCATCAACATGTACATCGCTATTATACTCGAGAACTTCAACCAGGCGCACCAAGAGGAAGAAATTGGCATCGTAGAAGATGATTTGGAAATGTTCTACATTCGGTGGTCTAAGTAAGCTCAATATTATTCTCCTCTCGTCTTCTAATACTGGTTGCAATTTATTTTGAAATACAGAATTTATAGTCACTGTTAGATTTAAAATTGTGGATCCAGTTTTCAATAAGGAATGTTGGAAACATCGATTATTATTTTTTTCTAAGAAGACCTATTTGATGCATAAATTGTTACTCTTCGTAACTTTCAGTTGCTCCTTGGCATTGATATAGAATTCGCTTTTTTTAATGATCACTAAATTATTTTAATATTTCTGTTTCAGGTATGATCCCCACGCTACACAATTCATAAGTTTCGCTCAACTTTCTGACTTCATAGCGTCTCTTGATCCTCCGCTTGGTATCTCTAAACCTAATACAGTAGCACTCGTTAGCTTTAATCTCCCTATAGCTAAAGGCAATAAGATCCATTGTCTAGACATCCTTCACGCGTTGGTAAAACACGTGTTAGGACACGTGGAAGAGACTGACACATTCAGACAGTTGCAAGAACAGATGGATATTAAGTTTAAGAAGCAGTTCCCGACAAGGAAGGAGTTGGAGATAGTGTCTTCGACGAGAATATGGAAGCGAGAAGACAAAGCTGCTCGAATGATTCAAAGGACTTATAGAGAATATGTTAAGTAAGTATTCACAAATTTTACTTCTCAAATACTTTTTCCTCTTGTTATAATCGTAATGTAACCATTGTTGAATCAGGATAGATCATGAAGATCATGATCAAAATGTATATTTTGAGCACCATTTCTCTTATAGAATCGGATTTTTGGCATTCATAAAATACTATATCTTGATTTTACAGACGGAAAAACAGAAGTCCCTCGAATGAGGAAGAAAGCACAAAATGGTCACCAGGGGGAGGATGGGGTGGCCGCCTAAGCGCATTATTACACGTAAGGCGAGGGTCCCACGCATCGAGTCGGAAGTCCTCTCGTGCCTCAGATGCTTCCGACCTCAGCGAGTTAGGAGGGGCTTGGCTCAACTTGCCTTTGCTTCTGCTGCCGGGGGCAAACCCTGGCGACCAAGTAAGTTATAATGAAGATCTCTGGCAAAGTGGCGGGAGAATTTAAGGAATAGCAGTAACGGAGGACTTAGATCTAAGACTGATATAATAAAACAGCTTATTAAAGACCAAAATAAATATACTGATTTAATCTAGACTAGCCGTAGTTTTAAGTAGAGACAATATTAGGCCAATTGGTAGCTTGATTTTCATATTTCTATTTTTCGGAATGGCAAAGTTCAGATCATGTAAGATCATTTCTTCGCATTGGAATGGATTTTCTTTTTCACCTGGGCAAAGAGCTCATCATTCGCATTGCTGACTTGATATCTCCGTTACTGTTTCCTCAAATAGCGGACGAATGATGGTATTTATGGCCAGGTGGCGAGCGGTTCCGAACAAGCACCGCCCCGTAGGCGGTCTGCGTATGGTTTGCCAATATTCCTACGCCACCAGGACGCAGTCGACGAGGACGGCGGCCCGAAACGCGCAGGTTCATATGTAATGTTTTGCTTTCCGTGTCTCTTCCCTAGACCATAGATGTTGCCGCTAGTTTCACACTGCGCCGCGCAAATCTCGGTAATTAATTAATCTCCTTGATACTTCTTAACTCAAAACATCTGACGATGGATTTACTGGCCCAACTATATTCATAATGAATAAGATGAAAAATCCGTGTGAATTGCTGTTGAATGCTTGTGCATGACTGCTTGTACTATCTATTCGAAACCTCTATCTACTTCGTGTGTCAGTTTCCCTCGTAGGCTAGCTTGAGCTTTGATGTATCTTATAACTAAAGCAGCACAATAGACTGTGCTGGCTTTGTTGATTCTTCATTGTAATCCCATCCTTCTTTGTTTTTTTAAGAATATATGTAGTTAGTTGCATATTCTACTGTTATGATGTTTACTGAAAAAGTAAAAAGTTTCCCTGTAGATGTGAATTACCTTGGCTAAATAAAATTTAAAAAAAAACTTGAATCTATTCTGAAATTGGCTAGAGACGAACAGAATTATATTCGTATTCGTATATTCGTGAGGATATAAAGAAAATATAGTTATATTAAACGTTTTCTTAGCACCTACGGCGAATACAAATGTATATGGAATTGTGTGCATGGTATGATCCAAACCCCCGCTCTAGTTACCAATCAAAAACCGAATCTATGGATACTCAGACTAAAGTATGATCACAGGTTCCCTTCGTCTAAGTTCGCGGCGGAACTCGGCCCGGCGAGCGGGGCCCGGCCCGCCGGCCTTGCCGCCGCGCCCCAGGACGCCTTCCCCCCATGCTGCAAACAGCGAAGTAAGCATCCTGGTGACCGAGGCTTCACCAGACGCTGCCCCACCGCCCGCCGCCCCGCCCACGGTCGTGCGAGTTCTCGTTCACAGAGAGAGCGATGAACAGCCCAGCTGATCGACACCTGTCGAGCCCGAAGCTCCCTCTATATAGTTAACTCTCGAACGTTAGTGGCAAGATCGTCGTCAAGAGTTATGTGTTCACGCACGCACGGCATTCGAGTGATACACCGGACGATTGAGTTCGATTGTAATTTTGTGATTTTAATCTTAAATTGGATAGTTTACCCACTCGATAGAGAAAGATAAATAGACGTCTTAGTTTTGGTTAACTTGGCGCTAATATAAAGTTTTATAGATGCGTAATTGTTATGTTCTCATAAGCTAGCTTTAGTTTCCCGCGTAGACAGATTCTCGCTACAATTGTTTTTCTAGATAAACTAAAACTAAATAATGTCTATTTATCTATATAATATTATTACGCGAAAACAGAACACCAGGAACTTCCAGACATATTGCAATAAAATTTTAAAATATTATTGACTTCGCAATAAAGATAGATCAGAAATAAAATAAGTGACGAATCGAGTGATTACGTACGATCGTAAGTGATGAAACAGTAAAAATATATGTTTTTTAAAGTTCTTTTTAGCGAACTAGATGACTTGACCGTTGTATTTATATTATAATTCTCCTATTATTCGACTCGTTACCCTAAACACTAGATATTAATAATTTGTTTCAAGAAACGCTTAAAAATTCTAAGCAATTTTAACTAATTGTTTAAGTAGGAAAGCCATTTGAGATCGAATCGAACTCAGATATGGTTGTAAATAGTATTTTAGCTGTATGAGAACGACTGATTCGTCATCTTAGGTCGATACTAGATAGAGAATGAAACGAGAACAGGCTTTTACTATCATTAAAGTGTGCTTTTGAGAAAAAAGAAGAAAAGAAACCGATTTTTTGTGAGTGAAAATTAATTTCAGTTTGTTCTTTTATTAAGTATACGTAACTTCGAGTTGTAATGATTAAACAAAATTATAATAAACCATTAGTCTTTGTACATGTAATAGTTATATTGGTGACAAAATATACGAATAATGTATCAAGCAGCAGAAAGTTACTTCATGATTCCTTAGGCAAGTAAATCTATTATGTGTACATTTTGGAATGAGTTGCATACTAACTGCCATATTCATAAAAAATCTGCATAATCTCATCTCCTTAAGTTACATAGCACAATGCTACCGATTTAAGGAGCGCTAATTTTCCTGTCAAATTCATTTTAAGTCTGCAATCCTTAAATTTGTAGATTTCTCACTAAATTACTGATTTAAGAGAGCAGACTTTTTATAAATAAGACTAAATATGTACGCAGACGTCTTGCAATACATACTATATCATGTACAAACAATGCATTAAAGTTCAGTGCTGTTGAAATTAAACCCCGATACTTCCGATTAGAACTGCTAGATTTAAATATTTTTTTTAGTTTGAAATTTTATGAAATAATTTTCCTAATTTAATACAAAAATGATAAAGAATTTATCGTATTTATAAGATACAATATAGCCCCACATTTAAAAAAAATTATAGTTTTGTATTTCGTAAAAATGTGATATTGTAACAATGTCGTCTATATAAACAAAAACGTTCATGACAACATTTGTATAGAGGAAATTAAATCCAAAACACCAAATCCATGCACTTTATGGGAAGCTGCAGTATTGCATACTAATTAGATGTATTATGATGTTATGAAGTATCCTAATAATATTAATAATTATGAAATTTTACTTGATAGTAAGCAAGCCTTAAATCTAATCGTAAGTTTATCGCGACAAAAGGATTTATGGGTATTTTTAGACAAAATATAATTGTAGTTATCATAGTACTTTAAGATTGTGATTACAAAAGCGAAGTTACGTGTATTTAACTTCAAAGGCGTGATGCAAATGACAATTTTGATTTATTTCTATTAACAGTAATAGATATTGAAAAATAATTTATAGAAAGTCAATTTTCGCTTTAATACGAGTAGATAAACAAATTCCTTTGTACAGCTAGCTTAGTGTTTACTTAGATATAGGCATCGTTATTTTTTTCATTGACGCTTAGTTACCTACGGTAACTGTAACTGCCTTTATTACTTCTCCACCACGATAATTAGAGTCATGTCAAACGTCCATTTTTCTCTTCATATTTGTTATATTTATAACAAAAAGTGAAACAAGGTTGATAATATGGAAAATGGTAATTTGATATAAATCTAATAATATAAACGTAGGGGAGCAGTTATCGATTAATCACATCTCTATAAAAGGATTTTATTGATGTTACCATAGAAAGGGATTGCCTTTTTCTTTTTTAAAACTCGTATTCATACTTCATATTTCCTGCTTTTAGACAAGCAAAGATGCTTCACCATGATGATTCGCACAAATATTATTTATTAGTTAAATTTGTTGTACGTTAATTGTAAAAGACAATATTATTCGATTTAAAGCTGTTATATTTGCAATTTGTTTGACGGCTTATTGGCCTAGAGTTTTGCCAAGGACAGGCTGTCCGATTTTTTAAATTTTGTTAATAAATTGCTTTAAATATTTTTAAAACATTTCGCCCGTCCACATAATTTTTTGATTCGTTTGTAGATATTAGCTGCCATTATAGTAGATAAAAATATATTCGCACATAGTGCTTTCAAACATTTTAAATTATGATTTCAAATGTACTAAATAATACGTAAGTGTTCATTCTTTTTGTAAACAAAGTAAATTTGTAAACAAAATACGCATTAAAGTATAAAATTTACATAAAAGGGTTTCTTGAAAAATATCTACTTTATTCTCATAGCTTATTTATAAGCCTATGAAAAAATCTTAACATTTCATATGCATTTATTAAACTGTAGGTATAACTTGTAGAGCCTACCATTTTCTTAATTTAGTAAGGACCAAAAAGTCGATTATTTTACAAATTTTATCTCGATTTACCACTCGATCCTGACCAAGCCCTTTTTTTAAATCATTTGTATGTAGACATTTTCGAAGCCTGTTTCAAATTATTCTAGAATTTTAGACGCAGACACATATTACTGTTTGTACCACTTCGCTTTATGACAACTTTACACAGTTTGCTTTCATCCCTTTGATATTTCAATAAACAACCCACAATCACTATTGAACATTTTAAAGATTAAAAAAACATAATAAAATTGTTCTGATAGCATAGATTTCTCAAATATTGTTCATTATTATGTAAATAGATAAAGAAGAGGATGCAATAATTTTTCATAATTTTATCTATAGTTATAACTTAAAAAGGTTGTTAGAAATAATTTTAAACTCTACAATTTAATTATGTACGATGTACATGTAAAACTATAGTAGTTAGTAAAATTGCAATATTTAAAGCATGTGTTGGGCATGATTCAGAAATTATTTGTAACATATGTTTAAATTGTATAATATGTAAATAAAAACTTTTAAGTGAGACCTGCGAATATGATTTTCTTCCGAGGTACAAAATATAAAATTAACCATGTTGAAAACTATGATTAAACGAAAATATAGAATGACTGCTTTTTATTCCATGACCTTTAATACCCAGAGAAGTTCAATAGAGTACTGACTGCCTCCGTGGTCAAGGCGTTTGCCTTGTGGTCCGTAGCTTTTGGGTTTAAATCCCACTGGGAAGCATACTTTGTGAAAAACGATTCCAGTCTGGTTATGGTATTGCAGGCTTGAATCACCTGATTATCCGAAAAGAAAGATGATTCCGTGCTTCGGCAGGCACGTAAAGCTGCTGGTCCCGAAAGCCATCTAGCGTGTGGCTATCCTAGGATTGTTTCTGGTCTACCCTTTGGATTGCGTAGGTCAGACAGCGGTCACTCTGTGTAAAAACTAGTAACCTAGTCAAATCACCTAGGTGAGATAGCAGACCCCGGGCTCTGAAGCTTAAGGCCGTACCAAAATTTTCCGGGGTCCAGTGCTGCCCCCATTTTAAATAAATCATTTCAAAGAAAACGGAGACATCATTTAAAATTTTGCTACTACCAAGTCCTAGATAACCCTTCAAAGTATTTTATGAACTACTGTTTACAGTTTATAATCAGAACGTTAAGCTTTACTACGCACATTAGCCAAAAGTGGCCATTTTTCGCAAATGTGCGTAGTAAAGCTTAACGTTCTCATTATAAACTGTAAAGAGTAGTTCACAAAATAGTTTGAAGGGTTATTCAGGACTTGGTAGTAGCAAAATTTTGAATGATGTCGCCGTTTTCTTTCAAATGATTTATTTTAAATGGGGGCAGCACCTGGAATATTCAGGTACGGCCTTAACCGCTGACGATGCAACCGGGAATACGCTGATGATGATGATGAAGTCCGATAGAATGCTGGAAGAGTATGGTTCATCATTAGTGGTAAACTTCACGGGTACCTACATAACACAGCGTTGATACAACCACCAACCTGATAAAAATATCAATCTCCCTTTTTCTAAATAATTTAACTTTGCTGTTATACAACGCTGTGTCATACCGGCGTAAAGTTTAGTCAAATAAAGGTTGGGACACATCTGTCAGCACCGGGCCGGTGCTGAAGCGTTCCGTCGCACTCTTTCTGTCTAGCCGATGACTGCTTTGAGCGACAGAAAAGGATGCAGCATATGAAAGTGCTGTTCCGTGCTAACAGATGTGTCCAAACCCTAAGCGCCCGGTTATCCGACCTCAATCATTTGTAAAACTATTAAAATCATTGTCTTGACTGGCTTGACTGTAGCTGAGATAAACAGAAACATCTTAGGCTAAAGGGAACATCGCCTCGCGAAAGACATTACGAAGAAGTTTATGATTATCACAAACCTCGCACATTGTATTCAGAAGGCAGCTTTCGAGCTGCATCCAAAAGTTGACTTACAATAGTAAGTGGACGAATAATATAATACCATGGACGAAAACTAGAGAACTGACAATCTTCATACTTTGAAGCGTAATCCGATTTTTATTTGAAATGTAGCTAGATGAAGCTACTGGTTCGAAAAAAGGTAGGTTCGTATTGGTGCCGCCTAATATCGGAAAGATGGCGGTATAAGCGTTAATTTTCTACGAATAAATAAGCTCCTCTGATTTTTCGTGGATACTCAGTGTTGTGGGTACCTACTTGTTAAATAGTTATTGTGAAGGTAGATAAGCTTTTACTCAATAAACCAGTCGTCGTGTATCTGTTGTTTCACTAAGACGCCCTGCTACATGGTGTCAGGTATAAAAAGTTATCGTACGATTGCGTCGCGTTGTTATACCGAAATAATTTGAGTTTGTGTCGGGCTACAAGTTTTTTTAGTGAAATGGGTACTGAAAGTGATGTGTCGAAACGTGTGGAGGGCGTCTACACGGCGATTCAGCAAACCGACGCCGATGCTTCGAGAAGGAAACCTGGCCGCTAATTGGCGAGAATGGAAAATGGCTTTTGACTACTATTTGATTGCAGCGAATAAAGAAATGGCAACGTCGAGAGAAAAGAGTGCCTTGTTTATGCACAGCATTGGTAAATACGGGAGAGAAATTTACGAAGAACTCGATATATTATATTATCATGAACTGAACTTGCACACTGTAAAAAATCTTCCAGTTAGCACTTTAACAATGTGAAGTACGGATGTTACTCGTAATCGTGTATAGATCTTATACTAATAGCTAAGTCCAAAAAATTAGACTACGACTATATATGTAAGAAATTCTCAGATTACTGTGATCCATCAAAAAACGTGAATTACGAAAGACACGTATTTTTTGAAACATATCAGAGCGATGAAAATTTCGATAAATTTTTGGGTACATTAAAATTAAAATGTAAAAGTTGTGAGTTTGGGTCTCTCAAAAATAGTTTAATTTTAACACAGCTAATACGCGGTGTTAAAGATGTACAGATGAGAGAAAAACTTCTTGCAAAATCGTCACTGTCATTGGAAGACGCGGTACAATGGTGTCGAGCCGCGGAACGAGCAACGGAACAAGCTGCAGCGTGCAATTCAAAGCAGCCTGGAGATGTGGAACAGCTGGTATGGCGACCGGAACTTGCGTCGTACAGCGGGTACCGAGGCGAGCAGCGCGCGGGCCGGGGCGGCCGCGGAGCAGCCGGTACGGTAGCAGTGACGGAGCGGGTCGCGGTGCGCGGTATGTAGGTTCGACGGACTGCGACCAGTGCGGAAAATCACACAGTATTAGTGATCGGTGCCTAGCAACTGTTAAGTGTTATCGTTGTGATAACATTGGACACTATACCCGGTTTTGCAAAGTGAATTTTTCTCATGAGATGACAAATGAAGAGGAAAGACACTGTGAAGAGGACAAGGGTGAGCTGTTTTTGGAAAATGTATATATAGATTCATTACAAAGCTTTGTAGAACCTTGGTATTAGTTTGTTTTTGTCAACGGCATAAAAATTAAGTTTAAATTGGACAGTGGCGCAGATGTATCTGTAATATCATTGGATTTGTTTCATAATGCGAAATTGAATAACCACGAACTTTTGCAATCCAAGCTAATCTTAAAAGAAACAAGTAAAAATCGTTTACCAGTTGTAGACTATTTTAAAGCTGTTTTAAAATGCGGATCACAAAGTTGTGAAGAAAATATATATGTTTTGGCCACAAAGTGCAACAATTTACTAAGTTTAAAAGCATGTACTAAATTAAATTTAATAACAAGATCGAATCAAGTGGCCCTTAACAATTTACAGTTAGACGATTCTATTTTCAAAGGTATTGGATGTTTACCTACTATTTGTAAGCTGGAACTAGACGAAAGCGTTCCGCCTGTTATCAGTGCCACTCGTAAGATACCGATTAAGTTGCGACCCCGTTTAAAAGAGGAACTTGATAAAATGGTTAAATTGAACATTATTACAAAAGAAGAGGGACCGACAGATTGGGTCTCGAGTATAGTGCTTGTGGAAAAACCTGATAAATCGTTAAGAATTTTCTTAGATCCAAAGAATCTCAATCGTGCAATTAAACGTAGTCAATTTTTATTGCCCACCCTAGATGAAATAGCGAGTGATTTGTCTGGAGCTAAATATTTTTCAAAATGTGATGCAAAAAAGGATTTTAGATGCAAAGGTTAGATGAGGCTAGCTCAAAGCTTTGTACGTTTAGTACTTGTTTCGGGAGATATCGTTTTTTGACGGAGATTTTAGCACGCTTTTTGAATGGAACCCCATACAAAAAGCGTGCTGAAATCTCCGTCCGTCCTCTTATATTATTCGTACATGCTATTAAGGTGGAGGTATTGGCAAATGACCTTGAAGTGGCGCCCTCATTTGAAATAAATTATTAACTTGTAAATATGGAGATAATTTCCATATTGCTCTTCGTCATGCACTAGATAGCCCTTTAAATTATTTTATGAACGGCCGTTGAAACTATTATTGGTGATCCGTCTAGCTTTAAAACTTGCCGTGGCCACTTTTAGCGGAAGCAAGTTTTAAAGCTAGACGGACTAATGTAAATACTTTCAACGGCCGTTCATAAAATAATTTAAAGGGCTATCTAGTGCATGACGAAGAGCAATATGGAAATTATTACCATATTTACGAGTTAACAATTTATTTCACACTTCAAGGCTATTTGCCTATATCTTCGCCTTAATAATTTACTTAAGGTTCAAACTAAACCAATTACAAATAAATATTTTCATGTTTCAAAGAAAACAATGATTGCTTGCCAAAATGTATTAGGTGAATCACATGTAACAATTCACTTGTTATCTAACAAAATTAAATAAAATCAACAAATTATACTAACATCTACTTAGTTGACACTCGAGTGCGGCGATTCCACGAGAAGTTGATACCATAGCTCTTAGGCTTGTAGTCCTTCTCTGTCTTACCCACGTCTAGGAACCAAATCCAGCCGTTCTTTTCACAGTGATCTATGGCTTCCTCGGAAGACGAGAATTGGACCTTCAAGAATCAAAAATAATTTATTTGCATTAAAAAATAGATATTAATGATGTTAGTTAGTGTCAGTTGGATTGCGTAATTCGCTGTATTACACAACCGATAGCAGTTTGGCAATGCAGCTTGGTTTAGTGAAAAAGCTGAACATCGTTCAGATGGATTGACAATATGTTATTTTAACAATACTGCTTACCACTTTTAGACACAATGCAGAATATCACATTTGCCAGCATGATAAGGATTTGGTGTTGGGTGATGAAATAATATAAGGCAGTAATACGAGTATATAACTAATTTTGTACGTCATTCAGCTGTTTTACAATATTGAGCTGTATTGCTAGCGGTTATGTCAAACAGCAAATTATACAATCCAACTGCGACATGTAGGTGCATTATGTAAACCAAAAAGGCAGGTATACAATCATTTACCTTCATATTAGAGAGTGGATCTCCGGTTGAGGTCCAGCCCATGAGGGGGTTTTCCCAGCGCTGGCGATTGTCGAATTCCATTTCCCAGTGGTGAATGTTACTGGTTCCGCTTTGCATGGCGTTTTTCGGAGGCTGGTAGATTCTGACGCGGCGGGTCCTGATATGCTCGTCTGGGACCCCGTTTATTGGTGTTATGTCCACCTTGAATAGAAAAGAAGATGTTTATGACATTTCAGTTCAAGACAATAAGAAAAGTTATATATTCGCAAAATAAGATATGAAAAATATCCTCACAGTTTCATCCTCATCATTTATTAATTTCATACTGTATGTTATATAAAGTATGCAAGTATTCTACTTAGACAGTCTGTATAATTTAAAAAAAATTATCTCCAACTAAGTACAAAGGTTTACTGAAAGAGATTGATATGCGATAAGTCCGCCTTTGTAACATTTATCTGATTTTTTGTTTGTTTTTTGTAATTCCTTTTATTTATGCTGCAATAAAGAGTATTTGTATTGTATCGTTAGTATATTATTATTAGTCCTTGAATCGTTAGTTTATTTAATTAAGTCATTCAATTGCAAATTATACGTAATTTGAAATTGAATGACGTACCTATGGTTTCGAAAAGGTAACAGACAGTAGTAGTATCAGCGTATGACTGAGACCATGGCATTTGGTACGCTTACGAGGACCACAAGGCCCAATGGCCACATTTAATTTTTTACTAGATATGCTTTTGTAATATATTCATCTCTTAATGTGGATGTCGTAAAAAGTGAATAAAGAACTAAGGACAACATCTCGTGCTACAACTGCATTCCCAAGAAGGGTTGACATCGGGCTGCGGCCGGATATAAAACTTCTCCCAAAAATATATTCCTGAAGAGGGTTGATGTCGGTCATAAAACTATAGCCAACGTGTTTAAACTGTCCCGGCTATTTCTTCTCGATTTTGCATGGTCTTCATCATTCTTGGTTGACCATTGACATGCTTATTATATTTGGCTAAGCATCACAGCTGAGGATGCAACTGAAATCCGGTAAGACGAAGATGCCTTTTGTAATTGATTATGTACATACAAATTACCTTTGAAGGGACTACAATCTTAGACCCTAGAGCAGACTTCTCCTCAGCTTCTTCTGGTAGAGCCAACACAGCTTCATTTTCGATCTTAGGGGCTTCCTTGATACAGGCAGGATCGTCTTTCGCCCATCTTGTGCTGCTTGTTGACAAAGCTGGACTGGATCTGCAAATAATTGCTTTATATTAGTTATTTTCTCTCTAAATACAACATACATACTACCACGCCTGTTTCCCACTGGGTTAGGCAAACAATATAATATACTTACATGATAGTATATCTATAATATTATACATATACTATCATGTCTTCATACCTTTCAGGAAGTGGCCACAACATTATTATCTATATAAACTTGTACGGTTTATGTTATACATCCGTCTTTGGGTAAATGACTAACACATGTGTGCTACATTTTAACTCAATTGGTCCAGTAATTTCGTAGTACATTGGCTGCGACAGACGGACAGACAGACAAGTGAGTGATTCTCTATGGGTTCCGTTTTAACCTTTTGAGGTACAGATCCTAAAAAATTAATGTTTGTATGTTTTTCCTCTCTCTCATCTCAGCATATTCCCAGTTCCATCCTCAGCTGTAATGCTGCGAAGCCTGGAGTCCACTTTCCAGTTTGTATGTTTGTCCTCTGTACATTCCTAAACCATTGTTCAGATTGTGATGAGATTTTAGTTTGGGGCATTTCAGGACTCATGCAAGGATGTATGTGGCAATACAATGCATACTGGGTTAGTTATGTTTAAAATGTGTATAATGGTGGCAACTCAGGCACCAGTCGGGTGATTTGTAAGGTATAAGCAGTCGAGTGACATTATGTCTTGTCAATAGACCTATGAGGTAGGTACTAGACATTACATTAAGGTACCAATATTTTCTTATCTTTTCATATTCCTGATTTATTCTTACTACATTTACAAATACCAATGTACCAAGGGTTAATTCTTATTTATACAGGCTGACTTTTAAACCACCAGCCAAATTTCTGGAGCAAGTTCAGTCCATGATACTGAACTACTTTCCATAAAAACAATTATCGAAAAACTAAAATAAAAATTAGCCTTTTCATACAAATCAGCGCTCAGTCAAACGGATTTTCTATGGGAGGACAAAAAATTTTCATCGATTTTTAATAACTTTTTTTATAGTAAGTAGTTCAGTATCATGGACTGAACTTGCTCCAAAAATTTGGCTGGTGGTTTAAAAGTCAGCCTGTATACCAATATACCAAGGGTTAATTCTGATTTTGGTTTGTAATATACCATACCATATATTTTTACAGATGTTATGCTGTTGGTCAGAGTTGTCATTATTGCATGTCAGTTATCAAGCTATGTCAGATGCTTTTAGGCAGCTTACAAATTATGACACCAGTATTGGCCACTTACACACATGAAAAACTACAACACTATCTTATTGTAAATTGACTGTCCTTAATCCATGTAGTGTTCATATCACAAATAAATATTATGAATGAAAATAGATGTTTATTTCTTATTTTTATACAGACAAAAACCATGTTTCAACACAAGACATTTTCAAAGGACTCTGACAAACACAAGACATTTTCAAAGGACTCTGACAACTATCAAAATTAAAAGACAATTCAAAGGTCTCATGACAGCCAGTACTCTAACACACATAGCTAATGAAGATTTTGAGATTTTTTGTAAAATAAGTTTGAAGTACAAATGCAAATGCAGTGTAAAAAGATTAGTTTTAGCAGGTAGCTTGCACAAGACCTACTAATTGCAATATTACATTCAAAAGAGGAAAGCGAGAATGCTAACTTAAAAAAACCGGCCAAGTGCGAGTCGGACTCGCGCACCGAGGGTTCCGTACAAACCTGCAAGGTTTAGTATTTGGTATGAATTTCAATTTAATACCTCTACGCGTTTATGAGGAAATGGGTAGTAAGTTTAAAATTATTTAAAAAATATATATTATGTGATGTAACTAAAAATTTATGGTTTTCGTAATTTTTCCTTTATCTATGCTATAAGACGTTGCTTCGTACCAAATTTCAAGATTCTGAGTTCACGGGAAGCACCCTGTAGGTTTTGATTCCCTTGCAAGTGTCGAAAATTTGCAGCATAAACGGCTGTATCTTTTGATTGCGTTGGCTTAGAAGTTTGATTTTTTCACAGCTTCAAGGGACAGTAGACCTGAGTAATTGATATAAATTTCAGCTTCATACCTCCACGCGTTCCTGAGAAAAAGGGTCTTGACAGACGGACGGACGGACGGACAGACGGACAACAAAGTGATCCTATAAGGGTTCCGTTTTTTCCTTTTGAGGTACGGAACCCTAATAAAGGATCAATTTTACCTACAAGCAGCCAAAACATATATTTTATGTAATTATTATCCCTTTTGTTATTATATTGAAAGGGTATTTCAATCGCACTGTGGCTGTATAAGACCGCTTTTCCTTATTTTGGTTGAGCTGTAGCTCATGCTATGGTGACCAAACTTGAGTGAAGACGATCACGACTGTTCGAAATGTGTTAACACTGATGAAACTTTCTTACCTGGTTACAGGAGCTCGGGATAAGCTCGCTAAACGCGTCACTACCTTCAGCATGGCTTTTTAAACCAAAATCTAGTGGAAAATCGTATTTGGGAATTGATTATACAACTACTATCTGTAATTTTTTGACATTGACAAATTGACAATGACAACCAGTGTTGTTAAGCAAAATATATTGTCTATGGTATAGATTTGAATTTCGGTCCGGTAGACTTGCTGGACCGGTCCGGTCTTCAATATGTTAAATTGACCGCTTAACTGCTAAGCATTCATATTTTTTGTTGGCAACACATGTAGTCCAAAATTCCAATTTCCGTCATTTTTGACGTTGATACTTGATGTAATCCGTAGACCGTACCGTGGTTTTTTTGGCGGGAAGTTAAGGGGTTCGGTTGGGGTTTGCTTTAAATTATTTTACAAATTGATTTTAGTGGGCTTTATGATATGAAATTGGTGTTGTTTGGTGTTATAAATGCTAATGACATGAACAATGTGTGAAATAGTTAAAGTGGACAGGCATTATCAGGCATAGTACGGCTGTAGTGATATTCATTATGCGGACTGTGTGGGCGTCTTCGGGCGTCGTCCGCCACTCAATCGTCTATGTAAACCAGTGGACTCGTATAGATTTGTCGCCAGAAGCTTCCTTGCAGCAGTCAAAGGCCTACACCACCCTTTGATTGTCTTGTTAGGATTAGGAATAAAGAACAAAATTAAAGATAGGCTCAAAAGGACTTGTATCCAGAGCCGTAAAATTATTTAATAAAAAAAAAAAATAGACCGTACCGTAGCAAAAATCTGTCAAAAATTGTTTTTTTATTTGGCGTCTCTGACCGATTTGCCAATTTCGCAATATTTTATTTGTATCAAAAAGTCTAATTATTGTTTCATTGCGGTAATATCTTGCTGCTTTACGATTTATGCCTTCTTCAATAGTGTTTTCAAGGTAGAAAATGGTGTTCGATTTGGCTATTGTGACGACCGTTCTTCAGACAGCTGTTTTCTTGTAAAGGTAAATTTTCTAGTCCTATTAGATTGTTTATTATATAAATAAATATATAAATATATATATATGGACAAATCACACTGATTAAGCTAGCCCCAAAGTAAGTTTTTTAAACTTGTGTTTTTTAAATTTATATTTTATGATAAATACATATATAGATAAACACCCAAGACCCAGGACAATTTGAAAAAGGCCATTTTCCAACTTGCCCTGGCTGGGGATCGAACCCAGAGCCTCCGGATTAGCGGTCTAGCGTGTTAACCATTACGCCACGGAGGTCGTCAAATGAATATATCTTTTTTGTTATTATATGAATGTGTAATGTGATACTTTACTATTTGCGCTATGTCGTTTAAATTAAATAATCATTCTACGACTTGCCGATGAAAAAATTGACTGTTTTCGGCCGGTGTCACCTTATCAAATATCATTCGTCCTTGAAAGAGTGCTCTTGTAAAATTTGAATTTCTTTATAAATGGCTAAATTAAATTCAAATATTTTGTCATATTATGCAGCAGGTAAACAATGCAAATCAACACACCTTGTAAAAACTAAGATAAGTATGTACAAAAATCTTAATTGATTTGACCAGCAGTAGGACTAGAAAAAACAAAATATACATTTATTTCAATAAACTTAGTCAATGAATAGATTAGACATACCTACCATGGATAGACATTTTAAATAATCAAAAGTAGTGTTACATAAATACATACCTATACAAATATTAGTTTACATAATATATAAATTAACTTCTGCTCTTCTTTAAAAAAAATATTACTTTATACCTTGTCAAGAACCATATTAGTGAAATAGATAACTACTATCACGTTTTTATCCCTAATGGGGCAGACAGAGCCCTTTGTGCCTGGTAAACAGAGCCAAGCGCTGCAAGACTAAAATACCACTTTTAGTGTGATGGTGGGCGAGGAGATCAAGAAAAGGAATCAAAATAGTGGGTTGCTAGCTGCATGAGCCTATTAACATGATTCGTATTTTTGCCCATTCCCTTGATCGACTTTTATAGTCTGTGCAGCAGGAACAGCATTAGTAAAATGAATATATCTTTTTTGTTCCAGAGAGCCTCAACAACCATTATATCCTGTTAAAAAGATATAGTAACCCCTTAGGGGTTACTATAGAGCTCTACAGTACCTGTCTTTGTAACTTAATACCACTATATTATTAGTTTTATTAATTAAGTTTTAATTAGAGCATATTTATTAAAATAAATATTATTTCACGGAAATGAGTAAGAATAAGGCAGAAATAGATTGCACGAGACGGTGCAGGTCTCGGAGTCACGGACAGGCTTTAACAAGTGCCATTACAAAGAGATCTAGCAGCGATGAGGCATTGGCTTGCTTTATCAAAGCAACATGCGCAAATTTCGTCAAGGCATTTGATTTTGAGGTAAGGACATTCCACTTCTGATTATAACTTAATTCTTCTTCCATTGTTAGCACTTAGCTTACTTGGACAACTTTATGATATAATGCAAATATTAGCATGCATATAAAACAAGATATTGCACCAAAAATATAAAGCTGCTGCATAGTTAAGTTCGCGCCCACAATCTTGGTGTAAATATTTGTGCTCATTGAAAAAAGTTTGAAGTTTGATATTCCTTAAATACATTCAAATGCATTTTTTTTATTGGCTGATATTCCATATCAATGTAAATAAAGCCTTAGCATTCCACAGGTAAAAAGCTTATACTTGCTTAGTCGCACGCCGCGCCGCGTTTACGGACACGCGGCGCGGCGTGCGACGTGGGCTGCCAGGCGGGCCGCTGCGTGGGCTGCCTGGCGGACCGCCGTAAAATTTCCATAGTTTGTAGTTGCGGCGGCCGCTCAAAACAAACTATAGAAATCGCGCGGCGGCCCGCGTCAGCGTTACACGCCGCGCCGCGTGTCTATGAACGCGGCCTTACATTGTATGTTCAAATATCTTAGCAACTTGCCATTAGAGAACGACCTTCACTTACAGTTCTACCCTACTAACCCGCATTTGTTTGTACCGGAATAAGTAGATAAGAAAAGGGAAACCTGTTTGTTATATTTAATTTTATTTCTCCTTATAAGAAACCACTTACTTGAACACATATAATGTACTCTGTGCACAAGAAACATTGCAATTTTTTTTGGCATAGACTGGCGCCAATATTTTTTTTTATACGTAGGGTCAGTTCACACCGAGACGCGAAACGAAGATTCATTCAAAGAAATATAGAACTCGTTTACTACACAAAAAGATAAAAAATTCTTCTTTGGAATCTCACTCTCTGTGTAGTAAAAAAGCACCATATTTTTTCATAATGCGCTCCACGTTGCGCTATGAGGAATGCACTAAGATGAAGAAGATCTACTGAGTATATACTAATTTTTATCTAAATTTCTTCAAGAGTACATAGTTCTGTAAATTGACATGAAAAAAATTCATGTCTGCTAGGGCCAGTTTCTGAATAAATGTTTGATTCTTTGATTCTAGTTACAGAATTAATAAGAGTATTTTAAATACAAAACGGAATCTCCTAAGATCCTGCACAATTGGAGTCCCCATTCCCCGTCCCCGCACCTCTCCCCCGTTATCGCCTTGTCGAGGGGCGAGAGCGGGCAAACACACACGCATTGGCGTGTGCACGGATGTATAGTTTCGTTTGTAGTAGTCTTAGGCATAAATGATACTCCGCTTCTATGAAGGGCCATACCTGTGTACTAGGGTCGGACGGCACTTCACATGTCGGCATCCCGCGGCCGCGCTCGCCTCATGGATTGGCTGGTGCGGCACTCCTCCGAAGCGTTCATAAACGCCCGAGACAGGGAATCGGGGTACACACCATTGCATCGAAGCATCTTCTATGGTCAAATACATGCTGCTGTGTCGCTGTTGAAAATAGGTAAGTTCCGTTTAACTGTCAGCATAGATCGAGAGGAACGCAGTGAAGAGGACTTTTCTATGACACTAGAAATTAAACTAAACTATTGGTATAAAGTGCATAAACGTTTGAACATGACAAAAAATTCTCGCGCGGGTTCAGGGCCACGCAAGCATACCCACAGACGGATAGCCGGGCCGTAATATTTTTTTGTAGAATTTTTTTTTTATTCTCTTTTTGTAGGGACGTGTGCGTTGCACTATCGCAATCAGTACGTTCTATTTTTCTCCTACAAAAAATCGGTCACCGATTATCAGATGTGGGCGAGCAGCCTAAAGTTTATTTTCGAGTGTCATAAAAAATACTCTCCGGTACGCTCCCCTCGGTCTGCACTGACTCTTAAACTTCATATAAACCGTGTGGTATAGAAAGCAACCTAGCAAAGCAAGTGTGGTAGCAAAACAAAAATAAATAATCTAATCATAAATAGTAGCTGTGCAGTAAAAAAATAAAAGAAAATCAAATATCTTAAATCAAAATGTAATTAAATGAAAATGTGTTTCTCCACAGGCGTCAACAACGACATAGTAGACAAGGATGACTACAAAGCCCTCGAGCATGCTATGCTCGACCGCCAGTACATGTACAAGCATGTCGGCTGTGGCTCCAGCGAAGTGTATGTTTGGGGCAGCAACTCCAACTATACCCTGGGCACGGGCACTCAACAGCAGAAGAACACGCCGGAGTTGCTCAACTGCTTCAACAGGAGCAACGTGTATGTTAAACAGGTAATTTTTATATCGAACCTACCCGCTGGGCTTATAACTTGCAGGTTATGGGCCCAGCAAAATCTCTTTCTTCTGAACCAGACATAGTAGACAAAAACCGGCCAAGTGCGTGTCGGACCACGCATAAAGTAGGGTTCCGTAGTCATTTTTGGCACCGCGCTGTTTTGCATTTCTTGCATTTCAAGCTTTATTCAGTCCTAACAGTAAAATATGTAAAAAAACTTTTTAAGTTTATACTGTTCTTTTGGAAAAAGGTATATATTTTTATTTTATTTATTATTTCAAAAGTATTCATCACATAACCGAAACAATTTTAATTAAGAGTTTCCGCGCCTGTTTCTTTACGTGAGTGATTTGAAGTTTATAGGTCCAAGACTTTAGAAATTACAAGGGGGGGGGGGGACACCGTGTGAACGACTTTGGCGGGCTATATCTCGCAAATGGTAAAGCTGATAAAAAAGTGTTGTATGGAAACCCTACCTTATTTTCATAGTCCTTTTCAACGATACCCCACACAAGGGGGTGCACTCAAAAAAATAATTCACCCCCCCCCCCCCCCCCCCCCCTTTACATGTATAGGGAGGTACCCCTAAAAAGGGGTAATTTTAATTTTTTGTATTTTTTAAAATGAGATCTATATGTGAAGTATCCTCGAACCAAGTTACATGCAAATCAGTCCATAAACGTAGAAGATATTCTGCTGTGACAGACTAGGACGGACGTCCGTCCGTCCTAGTCTGTGGCCGAAGCCGAAGGACGGACTGAAGGATATTATAAGGGTTCCTTGTCGGACTACGGAACCCTAAAAACGTGTACAAGCTCTCGAGCTCGCCATACTCCACCGCCAGTAGACCGCCAAGCATGTGAAGCAGTTGAACAACGTGTGTTAAACAGGTAATTTTTACATCAAACTACTGGGCCTAGGCTAGGCTAGGGCCTACCTACATGTTGCTTATGAGCCCAGCGGGGTTTCATTCTAGGACAGCAAGTCTAAACTTATTTTGTAAGGTTAGAGATTTATCATGGTGCGTAAGTGATTTTTCAATTTGTCTTTAGTTACCAGGAAACAGAAATTCTGCTGGGCTCATTAGGGGGCGTCCATAAATTACGTGAGGTGTTTTTTCAAATTTTCTGTATGGTGAGATGTCGTGAGATTTTATTCAACCCCCTCCCCCATTCCCCCAATCTCACGTGAGATTTTTCAACATGTGGGTTTCTTACCAAACGCGTTGGATTGTTATTGTAATAAGAAAAAAAAATTGCTTCGTGCTTTTATTTACGACTAGTTAAGACTAGTAAGCAATATTGCTAAGAGTTTGATTATAAGTGTAATAAAAATTTAACAATAGAATACTTAAATCGTAACTACTGTGATTAAAAAATCTACTCTAATTCAGTCCATGGAGAATCATGCGCGGTCTCAAGAGAGACTATTGGAACCAACATGTCCATATGATTTTTAAATTCAGATTAAATTGAGCTATTTGGTATAAAACAAATATGGTGGTTTGGCAGTCAGTAGATGTATAACGTCGAAGTATGAATGAAATTATTTTCTTTTGAACGAATTAGTGAATGATCTTAATCATATTACGATTACGCTTAAGATTAAATCTTAAGCATGTACAATCTGGATTAAATGGGCCAAAATAGTATTTTTTTTTTTTGTTTCAATCAGAAAATAAATTGCGTGATATTTGCCGAGACCCCCCCCCCCCTCTCTCCAACGTAAGATTAGATGAGATTTGACTCGACCTCCCCCCTTAAACATCTCACGTAATTTATGGACGCCCCCTTACCTATAAACTTGCAGGTAATGGGCCCAGGGAAATCTAATTCTTCTTGTTGATCTTTTTCTCACTATTCATAGTCAGCAAACTTTTGTAATCCGAAATCTTTTTTGGTGGTGAATGGTGGTGAGCTATTAATATATATATATATTAATATATATTATCACGCCTGTCTCCTAATGGGGTAGGCAGAGACCAAAGATCTCCACTTGCTACGATCCTTGCAAACCTCTTTCGCCTCCTTAACACTCATTATTATTTTCATGCATGCTCTTCGGTTTTGGTTACTCCTTAAAAATAATACTTTTCGCAAAACTTCTATAAATACTTCTTTCTATCAATCTGTCAGTTCATTCAATAAAAAAAATTATGTCAACTGTCACTGAAAATCAAAACAACATGTCTTCAAAGCGTAATTTATTTATATGATTTACAAACAAAATGCACACAGTTGCGTTACCACGAACATGTTTAGGGTTCACGAACCTCGTCTTCTTTCTCCTGGGTTTGCTCAGCTTCTGCATTTGCTTGTGGTGTGCGCTAAATACTCAGTTCTTCCGGGAAGTAAACTACACATTGACGAAGAGTACATTAGTTAGTAATATAGCGGATTTCGTCAATTTGAAACTCTGGTTTACACCTATGACAACTATACTGATTCCGATCGCCGCGCTTGCAATGATGACGTCATGTTGTGGCATTTTAGGCGCCGGCTGTCGGATTCGATGCGCTATAAAATCTTATATATTTCTTGTTTCGACCTTATCAGGCGTCGCATTCTGGATTTTCTTCATATCAGGCGTTTACAACATCTATTCTAACAACCACAAAACTAAAGTGTTCTTCGAGAAAACGCTACTATTGGAATACGGAAAGGAAAATGATATGGTCACATTTCTGTGGAATTACACTATGCAGAAGTACGAATGCTGTGGTGTTAATAATTACAGGGATTTTATGTACTCACACTGGCATAAAAGTAATGACGACAGACTATATCCTTTACAATGCTGTATACTACAAAACAAAGATACTTTGACGCCCATATCTAAAAACTGCACTTTTGAAGATGACCCTGATATCAAGTCCTATAAAAACGTCGGTTGCTTTCTCGCCATGAGAAATGCCATTATAGCTAACAAAGCTTTGTTGATATTCTATATCGTGCTACTTGGCATTTTGTATTGTATTTTGACGTTGTTTGCTTACTGTATTATTAGAGGAGAGCCTTTATTGAGAGCTATGTCTGGACAGATAACGTTTTTGCCGTCGAAGAATATGCCGGATAGAACGGCGAAACCGTTCGATGCTGTCGAGTATGTGGAGGAACCGCCGAAGAAAGTCGTCAGGGTTGTGTCTGCAGTGAATCCGTATCAGACGTACAAATATACCCCTAGCGCGTATGAGCATGGCAACCTCGGTAACACCTACTCGCAGCATATTCGACGCCCGATGTAGTATGTTATTTTTTAATGTTTTTAGAGTAAAGTGTTTTAATTTTGAATTACTGAGTTTTATTTTAATAAACGGATATGGATATTTTAATAAATGGCGAAAAGCGAGAGATCCTAAAGAATTAGTCATCAAAAACATGCATTTGAATTTGTTAGTTAGCAGATTAGATTCTCTTGCTGACTTCCGTTGTATGTCTTCACAATATATAAGACTACTTATTACTTTATGCTATCATAATATTTTCACATACACATGCACTTAGTATACACGGGCCAATCGTCTAATTGGGCAGATCAAGATGTGCCGCCATATCATGATTTGGCTGCCTAATAACTGCCATATCGTTCAAAGCATAACGTTTGACGATTTGGCCGGCCATACTTGGGCATATCAATTCTGTAGGGTAACCAAAATACAACGGGAGGTCAAAAGTTATTTTTCCTATTTCGATATATGTTCCTTGGGGAAAGTTGTTCAGTATCATGGACTGATTTCACCCTTATAATAGTTTCAGTATATTAATTTAGTTAGACCCTGTATAACTAAGATATGCTCAGCTATGTTCAGCTGCTCTCATCGATCTGCCCAACTTTACATTGGGCACATCATGAAATAATTGGCCAAATCAAGAAATGGCGGCATATCTTGATTTGCCTAGGCAGATCTTGATTGGCCCACGACATAAACATTTATATTTCAAACACAATTATATTTGCAAAATTAGTGTAAAGTAATCGTTATGCATGCAAATAAAATTAATTTACAATAATATCCAATTGTTTAAAACTTAATTTAGTATCTAAATTGTAATTATCTATTCTAAATTCTTTCTTTACAACAAATTATATTTTCATCTAGAATTTATAATTAGAGAAGAACTGGTTTTCAGGATACAGATTTTCCTAGTCCGGCAGCCAGGGCAAAAATATATCTTAAATAATCTGTTTGTTGTGAATAAATGATTATTATTCTCTTTCTATAATGTGGTGTAGTGGTTAACACGCCAGTCGGCCACACGGAGGCCCTGGGTTCGATCCCCGGTCAGGTCAAGATGGAAAATGATCTTTCTCAGATTGGCCTGGGTCTTTGATGTTTATCAAAGACCCAGGCCAAATTGAAGAGATGGAGTGGTCCTATTCTACCCGGAACCACACGGGTAAGCGAACTAAACTAATATTTTGTTTTATTATTTTGACTGACGTATACTTGCTCTAATTTTGTTGTTAGGTCTGCTTAGGCAAGTTCCACAGCATTTGGGTCTGCGAGGGCAGCACCGGCGCGGGCGAAGTGTACGTGTGCGGACAGACTGCGCGCGCGGGCGGCCCGCACGGCACCGCACTGCGGCCTGTGGCTCTAAGACTGCCCGAGCCGTGTCTCCAGGCGGCTCTGACGTTGACGTCAACTATATTCTTGCTGGAGAGCGGCACAGTGAGATGATTTTTTAATGTTTTTATCTCTTTGTATTGGTAAAGACTAGTGGTTGCCCCGCACGTCAATGCATTGCAAACTGGTTTTGCGACTGCTAGAACCGCGTCTACAAGCGGCTCTGACGCTGGCGTCTACAATGTTCTTGCTGGAGAGCAGTACGGTAAGAATACTCTGTGTTTGTACTTCGGTGTATTTGTAAAAGCTAGTGTGTGCGGTATTGTAGCTTGTGGCTCTAAGACTACCAGAGCCGTTTTTTACAGGCGGCTTTGATGCTGACGTCGCCTGTCTTCATGCTAGAGAGGGGCACGGTATGATTAAATTTTGTAAACGCTATCAACAACACATTTGTAAATAAATGTAGTTTATAAATAAGCTGATCATTTTAAATCAGTTAAGTGTTTATGTTTAATTAATTACTTGCTTTTTGGGCGTTGCGCGGGCTGCAAGCAGCCCGCGGTTTTTCGTGCAGTCAAATCTAAAGCATTTGACTAATGGTGGCCATCTTGAAATATTAAAAAAAAAACGCTCAGCGCATGTCACTGGCCGATTTTGCCTATGGTAACTATTTTTTATGACTCCACAGATCATTCAATACAGCCTCAACAACGCCGACAACGCCAGCCATTCAACAGCCAATACGCCATCGGCCATCAAACTACCTTCAACAAAACCGCTGCTGAAAATATCCAAACCACTTGGCTTGGTCGCCGCGCGTTCTCACGCGGCTGTATGGAATGTCCACGCTGTGTACACGTGGGGAACGAACCTGGGACAGTTAGGACACTCGCAGGAGGACAAGATAGTGCCAGTGCCTAAGAGAGTAAGAGATATCTCATTCCTTCTTCTAAATTAGAGAAAATACTATATAACGCATATTGCGCGGAACCTTAGGAAATTTCGTCCTGTATGAAATACTCTTATGAATTCTGTGCTTTTTTACTCCATTAAATAACGCGACAATCATCCGATAGGGACGCCCTATTTCAATGTCAAACCAAATTAGACTTAATCATCATTGCATAGCGCTCAATGTTCCTTGACCCTGCAAAGCGGACACGTAGCTACGTACGTATATCGTGTAGATTTTTGAGTAAAGATCCTGTTACTAAATCTCAATAATGATTTCAGGTGGCAATATCGATAAACAACAAAGAAGAAGCGGGCATCCAACTCGTAGGCGTTGCCGACGCAGCCACTGTCATCACCACAAGCCGCGGAGACGTGTACTTACTGCACAAACACTTATGCAAGAAGATTGCTATCAAGTAAGTTGAATATTATACCTACATTATATTTTTTTCCAACAAATTACTTTAAAAAAATCTTTAAAAAAAAATGTGATAATGTATCTGTAACTTCTAAGTAAAAAAACAATCGTTTTCAGACAGATAAATGTGAGTCAAGTGTGTGTCGAGGCTAAAGTCAGCGAGCAAGGTGTCTATTCTCGTGTCACCGTGCTATTGCTGACCAGTGTGGGACAACTCCTCATCTGGCAAGATACCAGCACCCAGCTCACCAGGTTTGTATCATCATCAGGTCTTTTTTAGTTCCACTGCAGGAGCACGACCCTCTGTATTACCAGAGCCATACTTGGCCAGAGCAGTCAGAGGATTTGGCCTACACTCTCCACGCTGGCCAGACGGGTTGGAGAGGTCTCATTGATGTTTATAAGCTTTGTTTAGCTTGTGTTTCCTAAGTCGCCATCTACTACGACACAGGAAGACTTGTGAGTGGGTGATCCTAGTCTTCTGGGAACCACACGGCTAACACAACACAAATTTTGTATACTTAATTTCAATGCCTACCTCAAAATTGTATTCTAGGTATATTCTAAAGCTCACACACGACACAATTTGGCATAAGCTTAAGAATACACCTATTTTAACTCGCTGTAAAATCTCCTTTAATACAGGCTGACTTTTTATCCACCGGCAAAACTTTTGGAGCAAGTTCTATCCATGATACTGAACTACTTTCTTTACTACTTTGTTGAAGATATGATAAAGAACTTTGGAAAACTCCTTGAAGAAAATAAAGTTGGTTTCTTTTGTTAAAAAAACATAACTATTTTATTTTAGGTGTGTGTTTGGTCTAAGCCACCAAACCGTAATAACCCACGTCGCGCTTACACACGACGCCGTCTACTTTACAACAAAATACGGCGAAGCGTTCATTGGCTCAATATCCCGCAAAGCCCCTCCCTCCCAGCCGCAGCCAATCAGGAGGGAGAAGGAAAGAGACAACAGATCTGCGCTCGTTAAGTTCCTAGAGAAGGATGATTGTACGCCGGTAAAGATTACGAAGGTGCCCAACGTGCATAGGGCGGTGGCGATCGCAGTTGACGGCGAAGGGTTGAACTTAGCTTGTTTGCAGGTAACATTTTAGCTTTTTGAGAAAAATAAATATACTTATTTGGACAGGCTAAATTTTTGGAGCAAGTTCAGTCCATGATACTGAACTACGTTCTATAAAAAAAGTTATTAAAAATCAATAAAAATTTTTGGTTCTTCCATACAAATCAGCGCTCAGCCAAACGGATTTTGTATAGGACGAAAAATTTTTATCGATTTTTAAAACTTTTTTTATAGAATGTAGTTCAGTATCATGGACTGAACTTGCTCCAAAAATTTTGCAGGTGGATAAAAAGTCACCCTGTATAAGCCAGGTATATACAACGTGGAAGGGACAAACCCGTAATAAATCGAACCACGGGCTATACTAGATCACTTTATTATAATGAAATTAAAATAACAGCCGAAGATCAAAAAAAATTTTTGGCATTTCCGTTGAAAAGTGTGCGGCCGGTCGGACGATTTGTATGGAAACGCCAATTTATTTTTTATTTTTTTGTTTTTTGGCTGTTATTTTTATTTCATTATACTATAGTGATTTAGTATAGCCCATGGTTTGATTTATTACGGGTATGTCCCTTCCACTTTGTATATCATCGTACTCGTTCAAACAAAACTTGCCACACGTGACTTTGATCGCTATCTCTTTTGCTCTTGTAAGGGGACCGTTATCGTATTGTTTGTTGCACTAACTAGGCTATGGTGGTCTTTTTACACAATAATAAAAATCTAGGTCTATGACTGAAACTTTTAAGGAATCAAAGAATTACTACTAATTAATTACTACTTTAACCAATCAAAGAATTCGCTTCTTGTTGGATAATACTCGTAAAGTGTGAATAAGAAATCGGTTGTTAAGATTTTTAAAAGAACTTCGAACTTCGAATATGAGCTGTAAGCCGAACTGCTTGCAAAGTGTTTAGAAATGACCATATCGTCTTATATTGGTTGTTACTTTTACAGATAAAACCCACCTGCGGCCTGACTTCTATACCGGAATTGTCACCGACAAGCATGTCTAAACACATGGAATCTCTGATGGAAACTGCTTCTACCGATGATCTGCTACACGATTTGGTCTTCAAGGTTTGTACCGTAAAGTATTTTGTATACATTCCGCCACAGAATTTGTCCTTATTTCAATAGGACACATTCCAAGTGATAAAGTTTTATTTTGATTTATTTGTAATTTATTATCTGTTTCTTTCCAGATCGGCACGAGACTGTACCCCGCACACATTTACATAATCGCTTCGAATAGCGAGCATCTATACAAACTGTACCAGGAAAACATAACCAACCTAGAGGACAAACCATTGATCATATTAGACAACGTTATGCCTGAAGTTTTTGAGAGGATTCTAAGGTAAACGGTTTGCTTGAGCACTGTGAATTTATGCTTTGTTTGTACTACATAATAAAAATAAATAATAAAAAAAAAAAGTTTATTACGTAAACAAAAAATTGTGTTGACAAACATGGTTGTGAGGACTGCATATTATGCAAATAATGCTTGTACCAGACAGACCTGCTCTTTCATAACTTACATTATATTAACACATATCAAAATAGAAAAGTAACATCATTTTCATGTTTTATTCGAGAACAATACTCTTAATTTGACAAAAAACACTATTTAGGTTGAGTTATTTAATTAATAAGTACTTCCGTATCATTGTAGCTTAAGGCCGTACCTGAATTTTCCGGGGTCCAGTGCTGCCCTCATTTTAAAACGGCGAAAAACGGCCACTTTTAGCAAATGTGCGTAGTAAAGCTAAACGTTCTCATTATAAACTGTAAACAGTAGTTCATAAAATACTTTGAAGGGTTATCTAGGACTTGGTAGTAGCAAAATTTTAAATAATATCTCCGTTTTCTTTTAAATGATTTATTTTAAATGACTGGCACTGGACCCCGGTACGGACTTAAACTTTTTAACCCTTTAACCGCGAACGTCGGATTAATCCGACAAACATTTTCGTGCCCATTTCGCGAGCGTCGGATTTATCCGACCAAAAACGATGGATATTCACAATTCCTCGCGCTGGGAGCACGACAACTGATATAAAGTCTCGCGGTAAAAGGGTTAACCAGGTAGATACTTTTTCCTTAACTTCTCGTAATCGCAGAGGGTAAATGTCGAGATTTTCATTGACTTTGTTTGATTTTCATTGGCAAACTAAGGGTTGAAACTACGTCAAGCGGACGCCCCGGACGGGTTCAGTCCGTCTCTGTCACAAACCCAACGTGCGATAGTGATAGCTGAAAGCGTCGCGGGTCACGTGTCTCCGTCGCACGTAGGGTTTGTGATTGAGACGGACTGAAACCGTCCCACAGTGGTCTGAAAATCGCAGTCCATACACATAGAAACGAAAGTCGCATTTGTGTTGATTTTTGTACTCGATTAATTTCAGGGCTGTTTCTCATGTATTATCATGTAGGTTTCGTTATTGACAAGCTCGCCGATCCGGAGTAAAAAAATATTTAATCTTTTTTTGTATGGAGGAAAATACAAAAATATTTTTTTCTCGTTACTGCTTGGAACTGCCACCTTGCCGCTTGCATGGCGTGTTGCTCTAATAAAGCCGATTCCTAAAAGGTATAATATATGTGCCCATGCGCGCCGCTTTGGCTATAGGTGGATGTCAAACTTTGAAAAATTAATTACGGAATCTTTGCTATTTCATGTGTATTTATTTGGAATAGGAACATAATATATAGAATTACTAGTAGTATTAACTTAAACTATACTTTTAAATAACACTATACAACTAACAATAAACATCAACATTTCAGTAAAAAATATGAGAAATAGAATTACTCATACCTCATTACCTCTATTAAGTTAAAAACATATTTTGTCACAATACTAAAATTAAAATCCCTGACTCACACTCAGTATCTAATGCATCGTTAGTTATGCTGGATATAAGTCGACTCCATCCTGCTGAGCACACATTCTTATTGTAGTATACTGCCACTTAAATAACTTTAAAGATATAAATATTCCTAAGGCTTTCTCAGGAGAATATTTTGGAGCAATTGTCTTGCCCTTTATAATGTGTGTAACTTGTTAAGAAAGAATTTCCCACGTTTTAATTAAGTTGTTCCTGGCTAAATACGCAGTACCGTCAAGCCATTAATAAAAAAATAATAAAAAAAAAAAAGATAGAGGATCCTTACTCCAAAAGCAGCACGACAGACGTACGTGTCTAAGTTTCAGTGTCAAGCAACATTGAGCTTTACGCGATTGTGATAAAGTCTAATTTGGTAAATGGATGTAAATACTGATAATTTTTATGGTATAAAGTTTTGACATAAATTTTGATTTTAGGTACATGTACACTGGTACCTGTGACGTGGCTGAACTCGGGCCGTGTAGCTTGAAGATAAGGAGAGAAGATCTGAACACTATGATGAAGAAAGAGAAAGACGTTGATCTGGAGATGGAGTTGATTGGTGAGTTGTTTTGACGTTTAAGCGTTTACACACACGTTATATTGAGGTTACGCGCCATACATTTGTGTCAGGGACAGCGACCCAGATTGGCGACCTCTGTCGCTAACGGTCGCGAAATATCGCGCAACCGTCGACGACTAGTGTAGCGAAATGTCGCGTGATATTTCATCATCATCATCAGGTCTTTTTTAGTCTCCATTGCAGAAGCACGACCCTCTCTGTACTACCAGAGCAGTCAGAGGATTTGGCCTACACTCTCCACGCTGGCCAGACGGGTTGGAGAGGTCTCACTGATGTTTATAAGCTTTGTTTAGCTTCTATTTCCTAAGTCGCCTTCTACGACATCCACGGGAAGACTTGGAGTGGTCCTACTCTACTCTGCCGGGAACCACACGGCCAATGTATTCACTACCGTTTATTAAAAACTTTTCTTTAAATCAGTTGCGCGGTGATCGATCATGTGTATTAGGTTTTATATCGTCATGGTTCTATAATGTAACTCGTAAAAATATAACATCAGATTTGCTGACACTTTTTTGTAGTTTCCTGCACTTCTTCTTCATCTGAACGTGTTCGAGGTTGCATCCTCAGATATGCTGCTTGGGGTGCGCTTTCCCGCTTTTTTCTTATCCAAATATAATATGGATATCAATGGTCACCCAAGGATGCCAAAAATCTATCGAATTGGAAGAGACATAGCCTGAACAATTTGAACGATTTGGTTATAGTTTTACGACCGGCCGCCTACCTGACGTCAACCTTTCTTGGGAATGCTATTGTAGCACGAGCTTTACCAAGGCTTAAACCGGTTCAAAATTAACCGGTATTATAACGGTTAAACCGGTTCTATCGTAAAATTCCGTTTCTGTGCGGAATCAAATATAATCGATACTTTGAACTTAAATAAACCGGTTTATTGTTTTAATCTATAGTGGAGTTGAAAAGCGGGATTCAGTCCGTCTTTTGACCGAATATACTTCCAAAGAGGTTATACTTACCAGATTCTTCAGAAAATTTACATTTCATTGCCATTTTATTGTTTAATAATATAAATATAATTCACAATATGTCGAACAAAATCAAGATATCAATTACTCCTGTGACTCATGAGTATCTTAGAGGATAAATAAGCAAACAACAACGTTATAATGATAAAAACAAACGTGAAGTGAGTTGTTGTCCTGCCTGAGCGAAAATTTTACTCGTTTAATGAAAAATAAACCGGTTTTAAAACTGGTTTAAAAGAACAGAAACTTTTTCAAAAAGTTCCACATGTAACTTCGTCGAATCGGTTCAAAAAATTTACCGCTTTCCAAGCCCTGGCTTTAAGTGCTATATTTCATTTAGTCGTCTCTTACGACATCCGCAGAAAGAGATGGAGTGGTCCTATTCTGACCCGGAACCACACGGGTTTTGAAATTTCATGTACTCTCAGGCAAATATTTTAAAATGATTGCTTTAAAGCATGTGACCCTCTCTCCGACTCTTTTCTTTATCTCCTGTGTTTTATTTTAGAGAATCCCTCAGAAATATCAGCATTCGAAGTGTACAAGCAACAAGAAAAGAACAAGAAAAGCAACAAAAATAGAAGACAAACAGAAACCCCGCCACGAAGTCTTTACTGTGACCCCGTGAAGTTGGTGCAGGCTTCTGCTAAGAGACTGCAAGTTATGGGACTTCATAAACTGCTGGATAAGTTCTAGTAAGTTCTACGAACAATAATTCTCTAGAATCATAACTAATCCCGAAAAATAATACCACGCGATATGTACCGCGGCGGGCGGGGCTTAAAATATCAACAGCGCGGCGCGACAGCTCGCCGTGACACTCGAGTCGTGCGGTTGCGTCACAAGAAGTTTCCCTTGAGAATATTGCTGTGTTTTTGCGATAATCGATTCATTAAAAATGCCGTCATGTGCCTTGAAATAGTGTAAAAGCCCTACAGACATGAAAAACACAGGACTCACCTTTCATATGTAAGTAAATAAACATTTTAATATTGTACCTCACCGCTCGTGGCGTTGACCGCAGCCGGCTTCGGGGAGCTGGCTGTTTGACCGACACGACGCGTACGTGACCTTGTCGCGACCAATCGCATGCATCTTTGTCTATGTATGTGTTTGAGTGTTTCATTGAAATTACTGTTAGTTTGTTTGCGTAAATGGAATCAGAATCGAAGCGGTGAAGGTAGGAGCATTAGATTTCTAGAGATTATATTTCGAGGAGTAAGTTGTTAGTTGAAATGTTTAGGTATTAAAAAAACTAAAAGTCAAACAGTCAACTCAAACCCTTGTGAATTATTTTTCTTAATTCGATATATGTTTTTTGGGGAAAGGGACCGTAGAAATATTACGTACGCAGGATTTGAGCCATTATCAACCCCCATCCCCCTCGTCAGCAACAGTCAGCAAATCTCTTATCCCCCCGCTACGCTTTCGTAAGTATTGATATATTTAATAATATCCACTAGATATTTTTATTGTTTTCATGAGCAAGTGTTCATTAACTTTACTGTCTGTTGAATTTCAATTCTAAATTACAAATATTTTGTAAGGAATATAAAAGGTAACTAAAAAGTATTGCATCAAAAGTAAACAAATCAAAGACCCCCCTCCCCTCTCTTTGGTGTTTACGTAATACTTGAACGGTCCCAAAGTTCTTCAGTGATGTATTGACCATGTACTGGATTCACCATTAAAATATATTTTGTTAGGCCCCTGGATAAACATTTGAATCCTTCCGAAGTAACTCCTTTCATTCATTCGATGTGTCACAAGGGACACTTTAAGACCTTTTTCCCATCCATACTGGTCTGGGAGAAAAGAAAAAACCGTAGAATGTATGTATCATTTGTCATTCACGCGCACATAGTCAAAAACGAGGAATGGGCAAGGATCTGAATCATATTAGGCGATGCAAACCAACGTACGTGGTAAAGGGATCGGAATAAGCGTAACAAGAGGGAGGGTTCTGTATATTTTGGTCCGAGGGGGGGAGGGGGGTTCGAGAAAATTCGGCGTGACGCAATATGTTGTAAAAACTATTTGGTTTTTATGTTCTTTTATAATGAAAAAGAATATTCTACTTCAAAATAAAACTGTCACGAGTAAATACGAGTACGTCTATTATTATTAATTTTATCTTATAACACAATATGTGGACGGCCCCTACGGCATGTGGTTCTGTAGGTTCTGTGTACCCCGTTAGGATAAAGACGTGATCTGTATCTTCTTTATTTTCCAGCTACCGAGATGGGACAGTATACCTCCGAGACTCGGCGACCTACACCAAAAACCCGCCCCCAGTATGGGACCGGTGTCGTTTCCCCGAGTTGGTCAACACCAACGTTTGCTCCAAAGATGGCGCCCTGGTCGCTGCTCACAAATGTGTCCTGGCGGCCAGGCTGGAATATTTTAATGGGATGTTCATGCATTCGTGGACTGAGGTAAGGATTTTAGAAGTACATGGAATATACAGCTACATATTGTGACCGTTATTATTGACATTAGACAGACTTTCGAATACAACGTGAAAGGGACATACCTGTAATAAATCTAACCACAGTCTATACTAGATCATCATAGTATAATAAAACTAAAATAACAGCAAAAAACAAAAAAAAATCGCCATTTCCATAAAAAAGTGGGCGATTTGTATGGAAATGTCAAATTATTTTTTTTGACTTATTTTAATTTCATTATACTTTAGTGATCTAGATAGCCCGTGGTTCGATTTATTACGGGTATGTCCCTTCCACGTTGTAAACTTACGGGCCATCTTCATATTACATCATGCAGGATTTTAACTTTCTGAACCTTGTTTCCTATCATTTTAACACATACTGTCTTATTTGGCCTGATGCCCCTCCTCCCCAATCGCTGTGACGTAATATGTCAATGGCTCCTTATCAAGACTTACCTTACTAGTCTTTTTACAGAAAAATGTGTTAAAATTTAGAAAATGGTGTAGTAAATAATAGCAAAAATTGCTTGAAACAGTGCTTGTTCTTAGTTCGTTTTTCAACAATTAACTTTACATGGGGTACTTGTTTGTTGAAAGAAAATTTAAATGACTACCAAATTTTGTTCTATGATATGGCAGTAGTTATAGTTCCGAGGTGACGCAGCTAAAGATGCAACCGGGAACGCGCTTAGATGAGAGTAAGATAGAGATAGAGAAAGTAGATCTAATAATATCACTCGCCGGTTTATTCTCACTACATCGATTTTGTTAGTAAATTGAGTGTTATTTTGTTACAGAGTAAACTGCTATCCAAAGTGATGCTCCCGATCAACCACGGGATACTCCAACCAGTAATCGACTTCCTATACACCGATTCCTGTCCAGAGATAGAAAACTCCGACAGCATAGACTTCATCTGCAGCATGCTGATCGTCGCCGACCAACTGTTCATATCGCGGCTCAGAGAGATGTGCGAAGTAGCACTATCCAACTTGATAAACCTAAAGAACTGCGCAGAACTCTGCCAATTCGCTCACACCTACAACGCTACACAACTAAAACAATGCTGTATGGAATTCATATCACTAAACCTTTGCAGCATACTTGAAAACCGTACTTTAGATGTAATAGAAGATCATGTTATTGAAGATATATCTAGCTACTATTGCAAATTCAATCCTATAATGTCATCCAGAGTTATAACACCATTTTTCAACGCCCCATGTGATGAAATCATTGATGATTGCGCTGCAAATTTTCCTATACACTTAGAAGTTACAGATGAAGATATAAAGAACGACAGTTTGATGGAAATCAAAGAAAGTAAGAAGAAAAGTAAATCGAAGAAGATTGAATACACTGAGAGCGAAAAAGCAAGAATGAGATATGAATTGGTGAGTTCTGTGACGTCATTGGACATGTCAAACGAAGTGTCTGGTGATATAACTTTATCGCTAAGCAACATTTCAAAGGAAGCTGAAAAGGGTGCGAGAGAAAAACAAGAGAAGTGGATAGAAGTATCATCATCTCAGCAAAAGCAACAGAAAGTAGTTCAAGCTAGGCTAAAAGCTATAACTAACGCTCGAGACATCTTAAACGAAACACCAACAGAATCGTTTAGCGCTATAGTAAATCCATCGTCTGAAGTTCCTACTACGTCGCGAATGTCCGTATCTCCGAAGGATTCACCAATTACCGAAATAATGAGGAGTCCGAATATGTCCCAAGGTTTAGTCATAAGTCATATCGGGCCGAAGTTATCTCAAAAACAAAGAAAGAAGTTAGCCATGCAAGGAAATGATTCTACACCTCAGAGTCTGGATGGATACCTGGCAAATAAATTAAATATTGGAAGTCCTGAGAAACCTAAGAATCCGTGGAAAGTCATAGAGGCTCCAATGGCAAGCAGCAGCCCGAAGGCCAAAGCAATGAAGTTTAATCAAATTCTCACTGACCAGAAGAAGCAAAGAGAAGATTTTTCCAGGATTATGACCAAACCACTTGCATTGACTCAGGTAATTCACCCAATAAAGTATATCACAAACATCTTATTTCAATACGGATGTGGACTAAAAAAATATGTTTAGCCCATCAGGTAGATTTCAATTTATTATCTATTAATCTTTTTTTTACAGCTGGAAGACAAAGCTATAGAAGAATTAGAAAGGTTCTACAACATCCAGGAAGCAGATGACGAATTGATAACAGTACGGAGGATCGAAATCAAAGTGTCTTCTCCTCAATGGATCCACACTGCCCCTAAGTGATATACTGTGCTATTTTATATATTTCTAAGATTCACATTGACACGTGTATATGAAGTTATTTGAAATAAATTATATACCATATAGGTATTTGTTTCATTATAAAAATGTAATGCATGCCATCATGTTTCTGAGAGACTAATCAGTATAATGGAGCATTGTTCCAAGAATGTAAGACTGTTGTTTATTATTATTTATTAGCCCAAAAATAACTGACACATAGGTCTCAAGACTGTTACTTATGGGGAAAAATCTCGATGTGTAAGAGGGCGTCAAGTATTAAGTAACGCAATTTGGGGGAGGGGGTCTTGTAAAACGTTACGATGCTTACAGGGCTGCGCTGCGAGGGGGGTTCGAACAACTCGTCACATAACATTGTTTTTTTTATTTAAATAAGCTAGGGAAGAAAATCTCCTAAGCTGACTACAGGGAATCCCTCAATTTCATCAGTATTCTTTAGTGTTGCAGAAGCACGTTTCTGTAGTCAATGTTTTAAAGTGAGTTGATACTATAATGTCTAAGAGGGAGATTTGCATCACAATGCAACTGATATGTTCTGTTGACATTCATTTCTTAGGCTGCTTTAGTGTTAGAGAATTAATATTATCTATAGAAAATAATATAATCAAAGTCGCGGGTCGCACCTGGATGAGAGCAGCACAGGACCGAGATGGGTGGAGTTGACGAAGAGAGGCCTATGCTCAACCGTGGGCGGAAGGAGGGCTGGGGGGACGTTGATGATAAAAAAATAAAAGCACAAATCAGTTTTATTAATATCTATGTATATTAAATTAAAAGTACAATTTATTCACAAATGCTAGTCTAACTCATTATTTACCTATGTAGTCTATTTCTGAGGAGGAAATCGTTTTAAAAGTTGGTTCATTTGTTTGTGCGTCAGTTTCTTCTCACCTGGAACGAGTATACCCTTCTTCCCTTGCTCCCTTTGGACTGCCAGTTTCTTGCTGAAATCAGCATAACAACTTTGGAAAGCTGTAACCTCCTTCAAGCACTCTTGTTGGTTAAAATCGGATTTTTTGAAACAGGCAAACATAACTGCTAACTCCTGCATGCATGCTGCTTCTTTCAAATTGTCTCCTTTGCCAGAAACCGTCTTTTTGAGAGCCAGTGGCAGAAGTTGCTGAAAAGGAACTGGTTCTATTTGATGTCGCCTTGCATTGGTTTGTCTGACAGTAGCGAATGCTGGTGGATTTATACGCATCGTTGTTATTTATTAATTATTTTTGTAAACGGTTTATAATTTTTTTCCTGTAAATTATTTTCTTGCGAGAAAATTTTAGGTTACCTATATTTTGACACTGACTGACAGACAGAGTGACAGTCACAGCTGGCAGTGACATTTTTGAAAATGACATTTTCTTTTTTTATTCTTGCTGTTGGTACTGTTGTTGTGATGTTTTGTGCATTCCCGCTTTTTCTTCTCCAAATATAATATGCATGTCAATGGTCACCCAAGAATGCCAAAGACCATGCGAAGTATTAGTAAAGAAATAGCGGGAACAGTGTATTTTTATTTTATTTTTTATTAATGGTTTGATTGCTTTAAGGGAGCTTCTGGTGACAAATCTATAAGAGTCCACTGGTTTTCATAGCCGATTGAATGGCGGACGACGCCCGAAGACGCCCACACAGTCCGGGAAACAAATATCACTACAGCCGTACTATGACTGTCCACTTTAACTATTTCACATATTGTTCATGAGCATGAGCATTTATAACACCAAACAACACCAATTTCTTATTATAAAGTCCACTAAAATTAATTTGCAAAATAATTTAAAGAAAACCCCAACCGAACCCCTTGACTTCCCGCCAAAAAACTCAACAGTGTAATTAACTATTTGGCTATAGTTTTACCAAAGAATAGGATATTAGTAAATCCGTACAGAAGTCTCACTCGGCAAAGAAATTCAAAGAAATATCTACTTAATGTACCTAGTCGATATGGTTTAATTAGCTCACGTCAGAACTCAGCACCTTTTCGTTTAGATACCTAGACATCCATTGCAGGCCAATATCATTCTTATTACTTTGGACAAACGATTCGAATAACTGAATTAACCACTTGGAGGGGCTGCCGCGTTCTTAGTAATAATGTAGGTATATTTTGTAACATGGTGGTGTGGTGAAGATTCCAATCTTCAGAAATATTTACTTATGTGCCACAGAGCAGTGTATAGGACCCCTTACTTACTTCTTACTTCTCCCGAGGACTTCTTTTCCGCAATTTGGTCCATTGCGCTGAACCTGTTTTGCGTGTGGAGCCGGCGTAGTTATCAGTTTTCAAACCAGCCCAGCTCCCGCAGGAATCCGAGAACGCTCCCCGGCGCCCTCACGGCTTCCTCCACGGTTCCTTGATGTTCCAGGAACCCTCTTCTTATGTGTGCGACGCCACCGCACTCGATGAGGAGATGACTCGCAGTTTCATCAGCCTCCATGCAAGCTCTGCACAGAGGACTGTCTGTAATTCCTAGGGTGTAAAGGTGTTTGTTTAGTGCAATATGACCAGTAATAATGTCAACCATACGGCGTAGATTTCTCCGGGGTAGTGCTAACAGGCGTCGGGATAGGCGACTATCCCATTGGGGTAGTGCCTCCCTAGCCTGCCGACATGTCCGGAGGGATTGCCATGATTGATTTTGTTCTTCGCTAATGCGATTTCTGATCCAGGTGCGAACCTGCGTGAAGGGGATCGGAGCCATAGGAAGAGGTCCCAACGGTGTCATACTCGATCCTCGACGCGCGAGCTCGTCAGCTGCATCGTTACCCAGTGAGTTGCTGTGTCCTTTGATCCATTGGAGAGTGACTGTGTTATACTTACAGAGTTTTTCCAGGGATCTGTGGCATTCTTGTATTAAGGCAGAGTCCACATGTGTCCTTCTGAGGGCAAGTAGGACCGCTGCGCTGTCAGTTAGGATACGGATGGACATACCTGATACCTTCCTCCTAATAATTTCTGTAGCGGCGTGGGTTATAGCTGCGCATTCGGCTTGGAAGATGGAGTTTTCCTTACCCAGGGCATATGCAGAGTGAATGTTGAGGTCATGAGAGAATACGCCAGTACCTACACCATTTTGTGTCTTTGAGCCGTCTGTGTATACCCTCATTTCTTCAGTACCGGAGCTGTCTGAAGGTTCCTCATGTAATTGTATTTTGTATTTTTTGTCGAAGACAAATTGCTTGTGGATCCTGTCGTTTATCGCGCCTATGAGGTGTGATGCTTTGAGGGCTAGTGGCAGGATTCGCGTATGAGGGGCCTTGTCTTTGTGTTTCCACAGGCCTAGTGTTTTAAGTCTTGCAGCTGCGACTTGTGCTTCTTGTTTGATGTGTAGGTGTAGCGATTTGATATCAAGAATTGCCTCGAGTGCCGCTGTTGGGCAAGTTTTCATGCCTCCACTTATTGCCAGACATGCAGTTCTTTGGAATCGCTGTAGCTTGTCTTGCACTGTTGTCAGTGTGGTCCTATGCCACCATACTAGTGCTGCGTACGTAAGTCCTGGTCTTATGACTGTTGTGTATAGCCATTTCATGATTTTAGGGGAGATGCCCCAGTTTTTGCCTACTAATCTTCGGCAGTTCCAAAGATTTATGTTTGCTTTATTTATCTTTTCCTCTAGATGTGTGCTCCAATTAAGCTTTGAGTTTAGTTTTACACCTAGGTATTTGACTTCATTCGATAGAGTGAGAGTCGTTCCAAAGAGCTTTGGTGGTTCGTACTTTCCTAAGACTCTTTTGTTGGTGAACATGACCAGTTCCGTTTTGTTTGCGTTCACTGAGAGCTCGTGTGTGGTACACCATGTCTCCACTATGTGTAATGCACTTCTGGTCAAGCTGCACACGATACTTGCCGAATTCCCTTGTATGAGTATTGCCAAGTCATTAGCGTAGCCGACTGTGTGATAGTGTTTGTCGTTTAGCGATGTAATTAGATCGTTTACCACTAAGCTCCAGAGAAGGGGAGATAATACCCCTTCTTGTGGGCAACCTCTGGTTGCCATTACCCTTGTGGTGTCACATATGTCTAGTTGTATATTACGTAGTTTTATCATGTTGAATATCCAGCCAGTTACGGTGCTTGGTACTTTATGCCTATTTAGTGCTTCTTGTATACAATTGAAGTTTGTCTTGTCAAAGGCACCTTCGATGTCAATGAAAGTTCCTAAGCATAGATTTTTGCTGTGTATTGCGTTCTCCAGTATTGTTACCACTTCGTGTAACGCTGATTCAGTAGATTTACCCGTGCAGTATGCGTGTTGTTTTGGATGTAATGGGTAATTCATTAATGCCGTATCTCTGATGTGCCTATCACATAGTCTTTCCAACACTTTGAGGAGGAAGGACGATAGACTTATAGGTCTAAATGATTTGGCATTAGTGTAATCCGTTTTACCAGGTTTCGGTATAAATATCACTTTGACTTCTCTCCATTGTAGAGGAATGTATTTATGAGCCAGGCAAGCCGTTAATAGGTTAGTGAGGTGTTCTTGAAGAACTTTTCCTCCCCATTTGAGTAGGCACTTCTCTCCATTGTAGAGGAATGTATTTATGAGCCAGGCAAGCCGTTAATAGGTTAGTGAGGTGTTCTTGAAGAACTTTTCCTCCCCATTTGAGTAGGCCAGGGAATATTCCATCTGGACCTGGTGATTTGAATAGTTGGAAGCTGTTTATTGCCCATTCTACTCTATCTTTGGTTACAATCTCTTGGGCTATTTTCCAATCTTGTTCAGTAGGATGGTGTATAGTTTCCTCTGGTTTATCCAGGGGATTAAATTTGAGGCATCCAGGGAAGTGCGTTTCTAATAGTATCTCACAAATTTCCTCAGTATTTGCAGAGTAACTGCCGTCCTCTTTCTTTAGGGTGCCTATGGTTTTGTTGCCCCCGCCTGACATTAGTTTATATACCCTGGAGGCTTCGGACGTGGTCTCGATACTCGTGCAGAATTTACACCAGGATTTGCGCTTGAACGCCCTGATCCTGTTCTTATATTTGGCGCGAGCCCTGGCGTAGTTGTGTATAGGACCCCATCCATACTTCACTTACCAACATTTAATTTAGCATATTTTTTTATTAACATAATCTAATTTAAGTACCTACCTTACACAATGAAAAAAATTCTAGGTCTGGACTTCTTGAGACTAAAGAAGTGAAGCAAAATATTTGCGGCACGGCAACGGCACGACACCGCTGTCCTTGCTGTCGATAAATACTCGTATGCCTCCTAGCTTCGGACAAACTTGTAAAAAACCTTGAAAACATTTCTTCTTGCTAAGTATGTCCAATACACATTTTATACTAAGAGTATACTCAACCCCTGTGAATTGACTTAAGGTGCTACTAAGGCCCCCAGGTGGCAGAGGGCTTCGACTGTCTTTCGCCATCGCGATCAGTTCTTGGCTTCTCGCTTTACTTTGGGTCAGGTTAGTCCGATTGTCTTCATCTCCGCTGTCACAGTGCGCCACCAGGTCTGCGTGGGACGGCCTGATTTCTGCTTGTCCTGGGGAGTTTAAGTACTCCAGGGATTGCCTTGATATGTGTGTGGGCTCTCTTCTGAGAGTATGGACTATCCAACCCCTGTACCTCTACATAATACCCCTACATAGTATACCTTATTCCAGGAAGCTAGATCGGGGTTTTACCTGGATAGAAGACACTTTCTAGAAACACCTTACCAAGTGCAATAAATTTAATCGCATTTTGCCATATACAGTATCAACAAATAATTATACTGAATTGATTTTAAGGGTAAATTCGGTCCATGATCTTCTTCGTCTAAGCGCGTTCCCGGTTGCATCAGCTGTGCTGCTTCGGAGCCCATGGTGCGCTTTCCCGCTTTTTCTTCTCCAAATATAACATACATGTCAATGGTCACCCAAGGATGCCAAAGACCTTGCAAAATGGAGAAGAAATAGCCGGAACAGTTTTAATGATTTGGCTATAGTTTTACGACCGGACGCCTACCTGACGTAAACCCTCTTTGGGAATGTATTTGTGCGAAAATTTTTACAACCGGCCGCCGCCCAACGTTAACCCTCCTTGGGAATGTAATTGTAGCACGATATATTTGTGCTTAGTCCTTTAGTCGCCTCTTACGACATCCACAGGAAGAGATGGAGTGGTCCTATTCTAACCCGGAACCACACGGGTGGAATTCGGTCCAAGATAATGGAATGTAATCACAGTATCATGGATTTCACCTTGCTCGAAAGCGCGCTGGAAGAAATATCCTGTATAATAAATAAATCAGGTAGTAGCACAGAATAAGAACCAGTACAGAAGTCTCACTCAGCAAAGAAATTCAAAGAAATGTCTACTCAATGTGGTTAGCGATATGGTTTAATTTAGCTGACGTCAGAACTCCGCACCTTTTCGTTTATACAATTTCATCCTTATGACTCTGGACAAACGATTCGTATAACTGAATTTACCACCCCGAGGGGCCGGCTGCGCGCATAGTAATAATGTAGGTACATTTTCGATACCTAAACGGGGAGGGACACAGGCCTGTTAGTAGGTACCTTCGCAAAATATTAGATGTACGAATGTACGGGTGAGAAATGTTTATTAAGAAAAAAATAAAATAAATAAAATTGAGATTAAACTACAAACGAAAACTAAAAATAAAACCTAATCTAAATTATTGATTTAAAAATCTGAAAGATTATGACCGTGCAGCATGGTGCCAAGAACGCTGGCTGCGTTTCCTCTCTGGATAGCTTTTTTTTTTTTTTTTTTTTTTTTTTTTTTATCTTTATTATCATAGGATATTTATAATATCTCTTAATAATAGTCACTTTGTTTTGTTTTGCACAAATGTTGACGTCAAATCGTTACTTAAAGCTAAGTTTACGCCGCTTCCTAGGCGCAAGTGCAGAAGAAGCGGCAACAAACTGCACTGCACGTTTTCTCCAAAGACGTCAACTAACAAACTAAAAACTTAAAATTAGTTATATAGATGGACAGAGATTACATTGTTTATTATGTCATAATTAAATTGAATTATAAGAATTACGAAATTTAAAATAATGTCAATTTGTAAATTTAGTATGTACCAATGTACCTAAATTATGACATGTCTAAGTATACAAACCTTTAAGAGGGACCCGCGCCAAGCTCAAGCCAGACCTTTTTGTCTTTAAGATAGTCATCGGTCCTATAATAAGCCTTCTCACAAAGTACTTTCTTTACATACGCTTTGAATTTTCTGTCTGGCATATCAAGGACCGATTCTGACAATTTATTATAAAAAAGTATACACTTCCCCATAAAAGACTTACTGACTGTATTCAGCCTGTAATACGGGCTAACTAAGTCATTCTTATTACGTAAATTTCTATCTGTAAAATCACTTACTTTATTGAACATGGAAATATTTTTCCTTACATACATTATATTTTCAAATATGAATTGTGATGCAAAAGTAAGTATACCTATTTCCTTGAATAATTCCCTCAGTGAGTCTCTCGATCCTAAACCGTAAATAGCACGAATTGCTCTTTTTTGTAAAAGAAAAATAGTCTGAATGTCGGCTGCACTCCCCCATAGAAGTATCCCGTAAGACATTAGACTGTGAAAGTAACTAAAGTACACTTGTCTAGCAGTTGCTACATCTGTCAATTGTCTTATTCTCCTAACAGCGTAAGCCGCAGAGCTAAGCCTATTAGAAAGTTTAGTTATATGAGCGCCCCATTGAAGTTTCGAATCAATTGTGATTCCTAAAAAGGTAGTACTTTCAACCAGATCGAGTTTCTGACCATTAATTAGTATGTCAACGCAGGCTTGATTCACATTAGGAAGAGAGAATCGAATGCATTGGGTCTTGTTTGCATTTAACATGAGGTTATTGGCCGAAAACCAATCAGAAATTAAAGATAAGGTGCTGTTCACCGCGCTAGCATCACTGTTATGTCGATCTATTTTAAATATTAGCGAGGTGTCATCAGCAAACAGCACCATGTCAGCCTCTTTCTCAACCATGTAAGGCAAGTCATTGACATAAACTAAGAAAAGGAACGGTCCTAGAATTGAACCTTGGGGTACGCCCATTTTCACATTAGACCCGTGTGATTTTATGCCGTTTATATCAACAGTTTGAAGCCTATCTGTTAAGTAAGATTCTATTAATTTAATTGAATTATCATCAAAACCGTATTGACGAAATTTGAGCAAAAGTGTTGGATGATCAACGCAATCAAATGCTTTAGAAAGATCGCAAAATGATCCAATTGCATCATTTCTGTTTTCCCACGCGTCGTAGATATTAGTAATAAGTGCTACTCCTGCATCGGTGGTCGATTTTCCAGCAGTAAAGCCGTATTGTTGGCTATGGAAAAGATTATTGGTCTTAAAGTGAAGTAGCATTTGATTGAGCATTATCTTTTCGAACACCTTACTCAAAACTGGCAGAATAGAGATAGGTCTGTAGTTGCCAGGGTCTGTTTTTTCTCCTTTTTTGAATAAGGGAATTAGTTTACTACATTTCATTAAGTTAGGGAATATGCCTTCATCAATACATTCGTTAAATATAAAAGCTAAATCGGCAGCAATTATGTGTATAATATGACTTACTACGGCTACTGACATGCCCCAGTGATCTTCTGATTTTTTTAAATTTAACTGTTTAAAAGCATCTATTATATCGCTAGGGCTAACATGCTTAAAATTAAATTTAGAATCATGCTATGCTAATTCCTTGAGAAAAGAATGTACTATGTACAACTACAAGTAAGTAGATAGTCACTTACCTGACAACCTCTGTGGCGTATTGGTTAACAAGCTAGTCCTTCACTCGGAGGGTCTGGGTCCGATCTCTAGCTAGGGAAAGTAGGAAAAATGGGCTTTTTCAAATTGTCCTGGAACTTGGGTGTTTTCTTTTATATGTAAGTGTATCTATATCATAATAGAGGTATATAGTATCGTTAAGTTAGTATGCTATACAACGTGGAAGGGACATACCCGTCTATACTAGATTATTATAGTATAATGAAATTAAAGTAATAGCCAAAAAAAAAATTGCATATCCATACAAAAATGTGCAGCCGCTCGGGCGATTTGTATGGGAATGTCAAATTTTTTTTTTGTTTTTTGACGGTTATTTTAATTTCATTATACTTTAGTGATTTTGTGACTGTACTTTAGTGACACTTTGTATATACTCGTAACACAAGTTTAAACTACTTTTGGGCTAGCTCAATCAGTATGATTTGTCCCTATCTTTTATTTTTTTTAATAATCAAATAAATTACTTTAATTTAAAAATTAGGTACCTACTCGTAAATGTCGTCATATCAGGCAGGAATATAGAGGTAATCTTCATATCGATTATTAGGAACTGATACTATACAAAAATTATGATATCTTTACTGCTGGGCTTAGCGGCACCCTCTGTTCAGTAGTACCTTTAAAAACGTGAAAAGAAACTGGGCAATAAGTAGATATACATTTTTATCTTTAATTTGATAAAAAATAGATATAATAGCTTTACAATAAAACTAATTAAGGTTATTTAACTATACCGTAAATCCCGAAAATTAAGATAACGTCAAAATGCAAGATATTGAATTATATAAAAACGTTACAAAATCTTTGAAAAGCATAGTCGTGTAATCGACAAGGGCTAAAAAGTAAGTACAGCATTGTTACTACTATTGTTTTAAAAGCAACTTTATAGTTAACTGTGAGTTTGGTTAATTTATAGTAATTGTGGAGGTCCACAGGGAAGTGTAATTAGCCCTCCTACTTTACAATACGTTTTACTACTACTTTTTAACTATATTATTAAAAGAAAATAGGTACCTACATAGAATTTAAGCTGGTACATATCTCTGTAGTGTCGCAAAGTGTCAAACATTATTTCTATATTCGCAGGACCATCAAGATGAAATTCCTAGCAATTCTCCTCATCGCTGCCGTAGCATCGGCCAAGCCCAGGTCTGGTGAGCTCGCTGAAGTGCAGCAAATCATTGCTGCCATCCAGAGCCCCAGCACCAACCCCGCCACCGCCGCCGCCCTCGAGCAGATGCTCCAGGACGTCTACGGCTTCGAACTGAACCCCATTGCCGTCGGACCCGCTATAGTTGACACTGTTGACCCCGTTGTTGTTGTGGACCAGGCCCCCATCGCTGTGGAGCCCGTGATTATCGCCCCCGCCCCCGTTGACTCCGTCATCGTCGTCGACCAGCCTTCTCCCATCGCTGTTGGCCCCGCCATCGTCGAGCAGCCTACCCCCATCGCTGTTGGCCCTGCGATCGTTGAGCAGCCTACCCCCATCGCTGTTGGCCCCGCCATCGTCGAGCAGCCTACCCCCATCGCTGTTGGCCCTGCAATCGTCGAGCAGCCTACCCCCATCGCTGTTGGCCCCGCCATCGTCGAGCAGCCTTCCCCCATCGCTGTTGGACCCGCCATCGTTGACTTCCCCGTCGTTGAGCCCTCCCCTGTGGCTCTCCCCGACTTTGTTGAGTCTACCCCCATTGTTGAGGCTACTCCCATCGCTCCCGCCGCTGTCCCCAGCAGCAGCGCTCCCCTCGTTCAGATTATCCTGAACATCAACCAGGCTGAGATTTCCGCTGTGATCCCCCCCGTCGTTGCTGACGCTCCCATCGAAGCTCCCGTCGCTGTGGAGCCCGTCATCGTTGTCGACCAGGCTCCCATCGCTGTAGACCCCGTCATCGTTGTTGACCAGGCCCCCATCGCTGTGGAGCCCGTCATCGTTGTTGACCAGGCCCCAATTGCTGTAGAGCCCGTCATCGTCGCCCCCACCCCCGTTGACCCCGTCATCGTCGTCGACCAGGCCCCCATCGTGCCCGAGCCCGTGATCGTCGCCCCCGCCCCCGTCATCGACGTGGAGCCCGTACTCGTCGGAGTCCCCATCATCCCCGATGTCGTTCCTGAGCCCGTCGTGGTCGGTACCCCTGTGCTGCCTGAGACCATCGTCCCCGAGCCCGTGGTGATCCCCAGCCCCGTGCTGCCCACCCCCGTGCAGCCCGAGCCCGTCGTCATCGGCACCCCCGTGATCCCCACCCCCGCCATCACTCTCCCCGAGACCCTCAACTAAGCGGTATACTTTGTTACCATAGGTAATCTACGATCAGTGGAAGGTTACTGACATTTATTGTATACTATAAAATGTTTCGATTACACGAGATACAATGATAAAAATATGTGAATTTTTATGACCTATACCAAAGATTATCTATTAACCTAACATATACATACGTAAACCACCTAGATAAGCACCTAATAGTTAGTTAATATGGTCTAAAATATATACCTACTTATCTATTTTTTAGGGGTGAAAGTTTCAAAGGGGATTACGCCGCTGGAGAAAGCGCAGCACACCTCTCGACACCCCTGAGTCGCGGTAGTAGAGTAGAATTACAGGTAAAATATATGACCACTCCAAGTCTTCCCGTGGATGTCGTAGAAGGCGACTTACGAAACATAAGCTAAAAAAAGCTTAAAGAGAAAAAAGACCTGGTGATGAATCTATCTGGACTGCACATTCTTCCTTACCTTATCCCACTCTACGTGGAATCGGGACAGCATGCGATTCTATTCCATTTACCTCTATTCCTTTGTCTTCTTTACACCCCATCCACATTTTCCTTGGCCTTCCTCAGTTCCTGTGTCCAGTAACCCTCAGATTAAGTACTCTCTTACTCTATGTGTTACTGGGCACACCTTCCACCTCATCACTAAGTCCATATCATCCCAGTCTCTTTCTTCTAAGCTTTTCCGTTCTCGGGGCCATTTTTGTACTTCCTCTACTATATATAGATTTTTATTTATTTTGTGATTAATGAAATATAATATAGATAAATTTATTTATTTTGTATTTAATGTTAGCCGTGTGGTTCTCGGCAGAGTAGAATAGCGCCACACCAAGTTTTCCCGTGGATGTCGTAGAAGGCGACTTAGGAAACGCAAGCTAAACAAATCTTATAAAAATCAATGAGACCTTTCCAACCCGTCTGGCCAACGTAGAGAGTGTAGGCCAAATCCTCTGACTGCTCTATATGGCTCTGGTGGTACAGAAAGGTCCAGGTCTTTTTTAGGCTCCTGCAGTGGAGATTAAAAAATACCTGGATGAAGAAGATGTGATTAATGTTGATTACTATCATTATTAAGTCATTACCTATTCATTACATCAAGATATTATAATAAGCCTAGTTATCTGTGATTAGTTTATCTTCCATATTCGTTAAACAAAAAATATTCAACCAATCATGATGCAGCATATTTTCTGAATCTTACCTCTCTCTTGATAATAAAGGACTTGATAAAACCTACCTATACTTTTAGCTCTAAGTCGAGTTGTCCCAGTAGATATTTCCAACTAGCCCCTACCCGACCCCCGATCACACTGAACTAGCCCCAAAGTAAGTTTAAACTTTTTATGAGATACTAACTCAACGATACTATAATTATAATAAACTAGCTGTACCCTGCGCGCGTTGCTACGCCAATTTTTTATTCCTAAACCATCCCTGAATAACGAAAAAAACAAAATACAAATTATCGAAATCGGTCAAGCCGTTTACGATTTTATAAGGACATACAGACAAACATTCATTTTTATATATATCGGTAGATACATTACATAACTATATAGATAAACACCCAAAACCAAGGACAATTTGAAAAAGGCCATATTCCAACTGGCTCTGGCTGGGGATCTAACCCTGAATCTCCGAGTGACGGACTAGCGTCCGCGTCGGTACGCCACGTAGATCGTCGACATAAATAGGGTTTCCTACTCAAGGGTCAATACTGTACTAATACGGTTACTAATTATAATACGGTTCGTCCATATTATTGTGTGTCGGTATATGCTTATTTCTAATTACACAATATTTTATTTTATTAATAACTGGCCTAAACGTAGTACAGTAATTTAAGTATCGTTATGTTATTAAATAAATCAGGGGCGTGTCTGGCCTCGCTCAGAGTAGTTCCGAAATTACACTTCATGCTATTTTTCCATAATTTTCCGAAGCGGTGGTCATATCCTCGGTCCCTCAAGCGGCGTCCTATCTCACGAACAAAGCTCTTTGTTCACGAACATCATGGACCGGCTGTCTCAACGGCGACCGAAAAAATAGGTAGGTACTTTTAATAAGTCAGGCGGCTGATTCTTAAATTTAAAAAAAACTAACTTAGCCCACATAGTTTTCCTTAAAAGTTCAGTACATATATACTACTACCTACCTACTATCATGTTTTTTTTTTACTTTTCAAACTAACAGTTTACCTTGTTCGAGTTAGCGACCACGCTTAACTCGAACAAGAATTAGTTTAAATATTTTGAACGGGTTACTAAACCAAAACGTTTTCTTTGCAAACCCTCAATATGGGCTACACGCGAGAAATAATATCATCCCCACTTTACGTATAGGGGAGCTACCATATTTTTTTTTTTACAAAATTGTATTCTATCACTATCTCAGCTCAACTCAGCATGCATAATGTCTAAGCTTACCTATAAAAAATTACAGCTTTCTCGTTCTAACAGTCTCTAAGCTAAGCCGCGGATGGACAGACGGACATACCGAAACTAAAGTCTGAAAACTCTGAAACGAAAATATTTATTTTAATAATAATAATCTTTAAGTGCGAGTATTTTATACTTCTAGTCATCTTGTGCACTGCACAGGAAGTGTTAATACTCTGGATTAATGCATCCACGATTAATATTTACCAATTTGCGACTGAATTGTAATTCCAGTAGGTAATTACCTAATCTACGAGGATCTCGTAGATTATTCCTTTCTATTAGACTTAGTTCTGGTCTAGGAGAAAATAGTAAACTTATTTATTTATTATAATATACTAGCTACTTTTCTTCCCGTGTAATAGGTGATCCAGGGAATGGACGAAAATCCAAATCGTGTAAATAGGCGATGGGGCTAGCAACCCCTAACTATTTTGATTCCTTTTCCACCTTCATGCCACCCATTCCGCTAAAAGATGCTCTCTAAAAGTGGTTTGATTGTTTTAACTCTTTATTGCACATTTAAATATACCAAATTACAAATAATATGCATTACAAAATAAAAATGTACAATGGCGGGCTCATCCCACTGGTCTTCGGGCTTTGGCTTTTTCTACCCCGTTACGAATAAAGACGTGATAGTGGATCTGTAGCTCCTAAATATATTTATTACAAGCCAGACTCTTTTAAACAGTGAAAGAAGAGCGATGCTGTATGGAGGATAAGAAGCAATGCTGAAACAAGATCTAAGGGCGAAGTTAAAGCGCACCGTCACGCTAGCCCGGTCCCTTTGGAAGATTGGAGGAGCATTGGGGCGAAAACACATTATTTGTATGTATGTATGTATGTATGTATGTTTGTTCCGCGATAACTGCCGAACCGATGGTCCGATTTTGATGAAATTTGGTAGGCATGTAGGAAATATCAATAGAATTTTCAAGTTCGTTGGGCATCAAAATCGATTTAGTAGTTTTTTAAATATTAATAAAAAATCGCGAGGTCTAAGGTCGCGGCGCGAACTACTAGTATAGGTACTTATTTTATAAGCAGTACATAGATTGTTGTCTTTGTCTAGACGGTTGGGTGGTCTTAGATGACAGATCTCTTACAACAGATAATAAATATTACAAGGAAGTACCTATCCTCTTCACAGGAAATAATCTAGGTGTCCTATCTTGGACTAGATTCAAGTAGGTCCATGATGAGAGCGTTGGTTGTACTCTTCGCACATACACCACAATACATATTGTTAATATTTGCACGCCATTTGTTATTTAATCATGCAAATAAATAATTCTATTATATTCTATTAGGTATAATGAAGCAACTAAACAACGCTGCTGAGTCATTGTACCAAAAACGTCTATTAGGAAACGCGTAATATAAAAAAAAAACAATACATTTTCAGTAAGTACATTTATTTGTATTCATTACCATACGACAGCAAAATCACAAAAATACTGATGCATTTGTTTGGTAAAAATGTTTCGTGTTGCTTAAAATTTTGCACGTCTCCAACATCTTCCGTAAATAAATACTTAGATAAGTACTTGTTTTTTTTTTGGAAAAACCTGTGAAATATCATAGGTAGATCAATGACTACCTAAATTGCCTATTTAAGATGAAGTTAAAAGCAAATGACCTTGAAGTGGTGCCCTCATAAAATAAATCGTTAACTCGCAAATGTGGTGAAAATTTTCCATATTTCTCAATGTTAGGCACTAGATAGCTCTTTATATTATTTTATGAACCACCGTTAAAAAAGTGGCCACTTTTAAAAGTTAGAAGGCAAGTTTTAAAACTAGACGGATCACCAATAATAGTTTCAACGGCAGTTCATAAAATAATTTAAAGGATAGCCCTTTAAATTATTTTATGAACTGCCGTGCCTAACATTCATAAACTCACCATATATACGAGTTAATAATTTATTTCAAATGAGGGCGCCTCTTCTGCTTGGTATTCACCTTAACAAAACATAATGTTGTGTAGAGAAAACATGTAGACGGTTTTTGAGTTTGTACTAAAATAGTGAGTAGACACCTAGGTTAATTTTCATCGATTTACCTATCCTCTGACGTATACAGCAGCTTTCCATGTATGACGTTCATAGCCGTATTTGTAAGGGCTCATTATGAGGATCCCAAATATATTTTTGTTTAATTATAAAATAAATATTTTTGATTTTATTCATGAAAGAAAACGAAAATTTACCATTCCCCCCCCCCCCCCCCCCCCCCTGATCTCCGAAACCACCGAGCCTAAAATTTTGAAAAAAATACGAAATATAGTTCATTGCTTGTAGATTACAGGAAAACCTATAATAAATTCAATCAATTGAACGGAACCCTCTCCACGCAAGTTTAACTCGCACTTGGCCGCTTTTTTATTTAGGGACATATCACACTGAATTAGCCCCAAAGTAAGTTTAAACCTTTTATGAGATACTAACTCAACGATACTATAATTGTAATAAACTAGCTGTACCCTGCGCGCGTTGCTACGCCAATTTTTTTTCCTCAACCATCCCTGAACTATAACGAAAAATCAAAAAAAAAATATGGAAATCGGTCAAGCCGTTTACAGGAAAACTTATAAGAATTAAATTAATTGTACGGAACCCTCTCCACGCGAGTTTAACTCGCACTTGGCCGGTTTTATTTATTAGATGGACTGAACTTCTTTCTTTATTTTAAGTAGTGAATCGTGCACCCCATTTAATACCTTTTCTGCTACGTCCCTAAGGTAGTAGACAATGCTTAGCATTAAGTTTTACCTTTTGTATTATAATCGTTAGATTTATTGTGCAATAAATATTAAATAAATAAAACTGCCTTTTTAAATATTTGTAAGTATCTCATTTAAAAAGACCTGTCTTTCTCAACTTTCATTCTTAACAAAAGTAGTCAGATACCGAGTACTTAACCTGCTTCACGAACATTTTAAATAACTTCTTCTTCTTCGTCTAAGCGCGTTCCCAGTTGCATCCTAAGCTGTGCTACTTCGGAGCCTGGGGTGCGCTTTCCCGCTGTTTCTTTTCCAAATATAACATGCATGTCAATTAAAGGTTGGTCACCCAAGGATGCCAAAGACCTTGCGAAATGGAGAAGAAATAGCCAGAACAGTTTAAATGATTTGGCTATAATTTAACGACCAGCTGCCTGCCTGATGTCAACCCTCTTTGGGAATGTATTTGTGTGAAAAGTTTTACAACCGGCCGCCGCCCGACGTTAACTCTCCTTGGGAATGCAATTATAGCACGAGATTTTTGTGCTTAGTCCTTTAGTCGCCTCTTACGACATCCATAGGAAGAGATGGAGTGGTCCTATTCTAACCCGGAACCACACGGGTAATTTTAAACAGCTATAATTACTTTAAAAGATTTTATCAGAAACATGGTTAAAAACTAAAATATTTATTTTTCTTAGTAAGTACCTATACCTACCTACGTAACAACGTTAAAAACTTAGGTGAATATGTCATGTATGTAATTCGAAAAAGAATATTCTTAGTTGTTTATAAATACTTAGTTACCGTGTCATACTGAGAAGGATGTTATTGCACCTTAGTAATTGGTACATATTTTCATTTATAATATCACACTGACCCTGGATATGACCAAATAACTATACTTGATCTTAGACGATATTCAGGGTCTTATACGATATTGTTTAAGATCAAAACGTACAAGTTGAATGACTGCCTCCGTGGTCCAGTGGTCAAGGCGTTTACCTTGTGATTCGGACGTTGTTGTTTGGACGGACGAAAAGTTGTTTCCAGTCTGGTTAGAATATCGTTCAGACGCGCCGTGTTAATCATACGATCTAAACAAACAAAATCTTCATTTAAACCTCAATTATTTATAGCCCTATAGGTATTCGTATGCAAGTACCTTATTAGGTTTACTCGTATTTATAAAAATACAAAGCAAAGGCGTAGCTTGAACCACAGAATAAGAACCAGTACTCACGTACAGAAGTCTCACTCAGCAATGAAATATCTACTCAATGTGGTTAGCAAATTGGTTTAATTTTGCTTACGTCAGAACTCAGCACCTTATTGTTAGATACCTAGACATCCATTGCAGGCCAATTTCATTCTTATTACTCTGGACAAACGATTCGTTTAACTGAATTTACCACTCCAGAGTGGTCACCGCGCTCTTAGTAATATTGTAGGTATATTTTCGATACCTAAACAGGTAGTGACACAGGCCTGCTTAAACTAAACGGGCCCTGTATCAAAATTTGTTAAGGGCTTCTAAATGCGACGAAGCCAGAACCCTAATGGTTAAAGATACAAAGTTTTTTAGTATATAAATAAAAGCGGACGCGTTTATTTTATTGGTTACTTCTTAAAATAAACGTTCGTAGGAGGTAAGAACATATTGTTCGTGTAAAAGAATCCATGTAAGTATGATCTTGTATGAAAATATATGATTGTTTATTAGCGTATCACCAAAGATTTTGCGTTACATTGTTGATAACATTTTACGAAATTTTGCTAACACATTTGGGTCCCCTGTAGCCCGAGGGCCCCGTATCTTTGATACAGCTGATACGACGGTAGCTACACCCCTGATGCAAAGTACATTTAAATCAAATTAAATTTTATGCATACCACTTGATATTTTTGACGCGTTGATGTCTTTTCTATAACAACCAAATATTTTTCTACTGAGCATATTTTTTGCATTTAGATTAGTAAAGTTTGCATTTTTTTTATTAAGATGTGGACATAAGAAGACATCTCACAATGCAGCGACACCACACAAAACGCACGAAATTTAAATTATTTAATCTAATATACAACGTCGAAGGGACATACCCGTAATAAATCAAACCACGGTCTATACTAGATCTTCTTCTCTCTTCTTCGTCTAAGCGCATACCCAGTTGCATCCTCAGCTGTGCTGCTTCGGAGCCCGGGGTGTGCTTTCCCACTTTTTTTTCTCCAAATATAATATGCATGTCAATGATCACCCAAGGATGCCAAAGACCTTGTAAAATGGAGAAGAAATAGCCGGAACACTTTCAATGATTTGGCTATAGTTTTACAACCGGCCGCCTGCCTGATGTCAACCCTCTTTGGGAATGTATATTTGCGAAAAGTTTAATAACCAGTCAACGCCCGACGTTAACCCTCCTTGGGAATGCAATTGTAGCACGAGATGTTTGTTCTTAGTCCTTTAGTCGCCTCTTACAACATCCACAGGAAGAGATTGGTCCTATTCTAACCCGGAACCACACGGGTAATTTTTAATAAATATAATAATAATAATGGACGTGACGACCCCATCGCCCACTGGATTTCCAGTGCAGTCAGTCAACGCAGGGCAGCTTGTGGCGAGCTGTTGGTGAGTGGCGACACCACGGACCCTATCTCCAGGGGACCATACACACATGCGCTTACACACACAGGCAAGAGTGAACAGGCATTTTTTGAGTCTGCGTGATACACCTTAGACCTCATCTTAGCTTCCCATCAGGCTAGATAGAGATCAAACGCACTCAAATTTCTAATAAAAAAAAAAAAAAAAACATACACACAGTTACACACCCCCCGCCTCTGTCTTGCCTTGACCGGTCGGCCAGAGTGGAGTCGCAAGAGCAGAACATAAGCTCCAGGGTGGAAGTGTATTGCACGTAAGGGCGCGCAATACACTTCCAGCCTGGTGGTTATGAAGATCTCAAATATATTTTTGTTATTATTTTAAATTAAATAGTTTTGATTTTATTCATGAGAGAAGACGAAAATTGACTATTCCCCCCCACACTGATCTCCGAAACTACTAAGCTTAAAATTTTGAAAAAAATACAAAATATAGTTCATTGCTTGTATATAACAGGAAAATCTATAAAAATTCAATCAATTGTACGGAACCCTCTCCACGCGAGTTTTAACTCGCACTTGGCCGTTTTTTATTTCAAAGAAATTGCATATATCTAGGCATATGTATTACTACTACCATCTACCATCACTATGGAAAATTTCTACATTCTTATTGACTGTCGAAAAGAGATGTATGAAATTTCTTTAAAATTACAAAATACTGACGAAATCTATCATGTCATTTCAAAATAAAAGCTAGACACCGTTTGTAAGGGGACTTTTACAAACCTTCATGTTACACTGAGATATATCAAAAATGTGATATTTTCGAGATACATTTTTAGTAAATACTGGTATATTTACAGGTAGGTAAGTAAGATAAGAATTTTCGAAGGATTTTGATCGTAAACCGAAGCCCCCCACCGCGCGTTTGGGAATACGATTTGGAACACTATGCTGAATTTAAGATTCTGATTTATCATTGCCTGTTTTGTAACGATCGGTTAACATTGTTCCATTGCAAAACCAGCAACGTATATAACGTGGAAGGGGCATACTATACTATACTAGATCTATACTAGATCATTATAGTATAATGAAATTAAAATCACAGCCAAAAACCAAAAAAAAATCTACATTTCCATACCTGATATACCTATTGGTCGCCCGGGCGATTTGTTTGGGAATGTCGAATTTTTTTTGGTCTTTTGACTGTTATTTCAATTTCATTATACTCGTACTTAAGTGATCTAGATATAGCCCGTGGTTCGATTTATTACGAAAATCAGTATCTGAATTTCAGCAAATAGATTCTCAGCCATATACCTGCTTATTTGTTTAAGTCCGTAAACTCGGAAATCTTTAACATTTTATAAAGTACTACGGGTAGTGGTTGTTAATGTTTTCACGTCTTACATATATTATGACTGGTCCTAAAACATCTGATTCGATACGAGACCAATAAAATTTATCAATTAGGTCTTAATTTAATCTTTATTGCTTATTGTCAGCTATACCTATCACATGTTTTTCCGCGTTTCAAAGTTATTTACCTTTGTTCTGTAATATAGCACGGACAATTAACCAAAAAAAAAAATTGGCTATAGCTGTCGGCGATTAGGTCTTTTGATACCTGCTGTCATCTATGGGGGTTGTCCAGTAGCAATTAATTATTTTGATCCCTGCTGTCATCATAAGGGAGTTTTCCAGTGACAATTAGTTATTAAGATCTCTGCTGTCATTATTTAATAATGCTAATAATAAAAACTCTATTGCACCAAAACACTTGAAAGAGACAATACAAATAAGGTGTACAATAGGCGGCCTTTTTGCCAAGGCAATCTCTTACAGGCTACCTTTGGGTGAAAGGATTGGCTGAAAAATAATAAATAGGTGGTGCTATTATGAGACTATTATAAACGTAATTATATGGTGATATCGAACAGTAAAAAATAAAGCGAAGATGGAAAACCTGAAATATTAATAAAATATTAAATAAATATTGATTATAAATACAAAATACATACGTATATAAACATTTGGGAGTTATTTAGTGGCAATTAGTTATTTTGATCCCTGCTGTCATCATATGAGTGTTGTCCAGTGGCAATTAGTTATTTTGATCCCTGCTGTCATAATAATGAGAGTTTTCCAGTGGCAATTATTTATTTTGATCCCTGCTGTCATCATATATGAGAGTTGTCCAGTGGCAATGGCAATTAGTTATTTTGATCCCTGCAAGTTTAACGTAGATATATTCAAGTCAGATACTTTAAGGCAGCTTGAAAAGTCTGACACAGTGTTGGCCAGCAACACATAAAAAAAGAGAATGTAAAAAAAATATAGTCTAGTTAATTAATAGAGATGCGTTTGGTCGCTATACAAAAGACATCAACGCGACAAATAAAGGTATAATAATAAATCAACATTATATAGCATCTAACAAAATATACTGAAACTATTTTTAAGGTTGAATTGGGTCCATGATACTGAACTGAACAACTTTCCTCAAGAAACATATAGCAAACAATACAAACTCGGATCGGCCAACTTGTATTGAAGGCCAAAAATTGTTTTCATCTTTCAATACATGTTCCTTGGTGAAAGTTGTTCAGTATTGTTCAGTCCCTGCCAGTCAGTTCATTAATTCTATAAAATTTCTAGATATTCTATAGAATACCGGATTAAAATGATTACCGGTAACATAAATCATGCAATAATTACATTATTGCTTTTTTTTTATTAACATATTAGATTGAAAATACCTACTAGAGAAATTGCGTTGTAAAAACGAATTGTTATTTATGTAGAAATAAGGAAATAAGTATTTGATTTCTTTGACAGGTTCATCCATTGTGTATTGAAGAATAATATTGTAAAATAATACATAAGTAAGTTATTTATTATGGTTTGCCATATTTACTTTAGATACAGCGTACTTATATTTTAAGAAACAGTTCAGTCCCTCATTCTGAACATTGTTCCTTACTAAATGTATACCAAAATTCGAATAAAAAATTGCATCCCATACAAATAGCAACAGTAGTCATATGACTTGGTTATTGGATGGTTATTAAAAATTAAAAATGTCCTTTTATTTAACTACAATTTGAATTTGTTGAAAACAGTGGTTCAATTGATTTAATAAACAATTCAACAAGTCAAATCAGATACTTTTTATTAAAGTCAAAACACTAAAATTTTCTTTGGCATTTGTATAAAATACCGGACTGTGTCGTCATAGTTTCTTGGAGTCAAATAGCGCTCTGTCAGTTTTCCTGCATTAATTACCTCTATGGGTTATTATAACCCATAGAGGTAATTAATGCAGAAATTAATTAACAATAATTGTTCTTTGGCATTAATAAATCTAAAATCACATTCAAAATGGATGTGATCAATGACAAGCACAGACCTACCACTACTAGACTTGCAACGATATTGCTAGAAAGAGACTGTCAAATACAGTACAACGTGAGTGTGAAAGAAACTACCAAATTCTCTTTTACAAGGAAAGTTCACGCTCATCTTTTGAACTCCCTTCCTCCGTAAAGTCATCATCATTCAGTTCTCAAAATTGATTATATATGTAATTATATACTCGTATGTAGGTATAATATAATGGTACGTATTGTATAAGTAGATATTTATTCTGATATGTATTATATAGTATGTAGTAATGTAATGTTTTATGTATATGTTCTTAATATGTTATATGAAGTATTTATTAAATCGGTAGTCATAATTGATTAATTTTGCTTTTTGCGCCGAACAAATTCCTTTTCTGTTTATCCTTATGGTTGACTGGGAGAAAATGCTCTTAGCATTAAGTCCGCCATTTGTTAAAAGTATGTTTTACTTTAGAACAATAAAGAGTATTAAATAAATAAAAAAAATTAAAGGTGATTTAGGGTTTGTTAGTAACCATAGTGTATTCTGTGACGTGCAAAATATGGGTGGAGGCAACAATCAAAGATAGAAAGAGATGCACTAAAGTGGCCATGCACTATGCAGGTCTAGTAGTGGTAGGTCTGTGATGACAAGTGACATTATTTTGTGACTTTTTATTTTCTTAACAGTTCAAATTATGGAAACATCTTGTTTTGCTCATGGTACAATAATATAGGGTATTCTCTTCCCGCGATGGCCCAAAGACTACGTCACGAATGTCACGATAAGTGTTACCACTTATTAATATTTTCAGTAAATTAAAGGACTCTCTCAATTAGTTAATGAATATATAAACTCTCTCTCTAACTTCACTATTTAGTATCTCGTGTGATGTGATCGTGTGTTTAATTTTTAATAAATTTATTTACTTACTAGCAGTCCACCCCGGCTTCGCCCGTGGTACACACATAGCCTATGTCATTAGGGGATAGTGTAGTTTTCCAATGGTGAACAAACAATCAAATCGTTCCTATTTACACTATTATTTAGTATACATATTGTTTTTTTTTTTAATTTAAAAGCTTGCTTTTGACGGTGGAGTTAAGTGAAGATGCCTCCATTCCTCTCTTCTCTTATATTGAATTATTAGTTCATTATTGGTTTGTTATTTAAAAAAATGCATCATGCTCGTGTAATTCAATCACACACAGTCGCAACACTTGCAACTGATGACGTATTCTTGGGCCAATCACGTGACCAGCTGTCACGGAAAGAGAATACCAAGCGAAGTATATTATTATACCATGGTTTTGGTTTAACAAGAAATGATTCTTATTCACAAGAAACCGCATTATTTTTATTGTAAAGGATTTTTTTAATTTATTACAATAATACATGTCGTAAATCAGCCTGTATCTCTAGATAAAGGTTATTTTGGTTGTATTTCCTGTGTACTAAAATGTATGTACTCTGTGGTACTGAAGTTATGTATGATACCTACCGTATGACTTGTTTAAATGTAGAAATAGGATTCCAATTTCTAATTCCAAATAGGGTCAATAAATATCAGTAACCTGGGAGGAAATTACACTATAATAAATAAATATACTGATTAATTATTGATTAATATTAAACAACATTTTGTTTATGCTATATACTTATTAGTTTAAACTTACTTTGGGGCTAGCTCAATCAGTGTGATTTGTCCTTATATATTTATTTATTATTTATAACTTTTAGGTTATGGCCGGTTTACATTATTCCAGTACAGCGGTAGAATTCAGCGCTGGATTACAACTGGAGTAATAACCGACACTAGATTGTATGACCAGCCAGTTTCCATTACCTATTCTAGGCCTTATACCAGCGCTGGATTCGTTCGGAGAGGAATAATGTAAACCGACCATTATAGCAACGGCGGATCCAGCTTTGGTCCCAGGGGGGGGTCATAGAGTCGTGATCAAGTCACAAGAAGTTATAATTTAATTTTTATAATCATAGATACAAGTAATTAAACATTAAACATTGAAGGTACTTACATAAAATTATTAGTCTATATTGTGACAAAAAAATATTTAAAAACATTATGTTTAATAATTTTAATTAATGGTCCACCTAGGTCCTGGACCCAGCCCAGGGGGGGTCATGACCCCCATGACCGCCCCCCCTGGATCCGCCCTTGCATTATAGTCAAGTCAGTGATAATAGAAAAACAACGATAACATATTACAAAGAAATAGAACGTTGTTTGTTTGTTTTGTTTTTCGTACGTGTAAGATCAACACTGGTGTCAGATTTTTCAAGCTGCATCTGAAATAGCTTGACGACTACCATACAATGATAATACCGATTCCGAAGCAAAGAGGAGCTCGAGATTTTTTTTTGGCCACTTGTGGCCACCCATCCAAGTGCGGACCACGCCCGGTGTCACTTTACTTGTGAAAGCTAGTAATGCGGATTCCCACCGGGCTATCGAGTTCCTCACAATAGAACGTTACCCAGGGAACACAAATATCCCGACTCGCATTTACTCGTATTTTTGAACTCACAAAACAGAAACCAGACGCACAACCAAAAAAAAATTGTGGGTCTTGAAAACACAAATGCATTGTTTACAAGACCTGGAATTTTTTTCTTCAAGAACAGGTCGATAATCAGCATAATGTAAACGGACAAATATAAACGGAGTTAAAATTGAGATCGTCTTTGTTGATGTTCATTGTTTTCCTAAAATAATATTTACGACAAAATTTCGATGACAAAAATGATCTCTATTCGTAGGTAGCTCTATGGATATAATGTAGTTCAATTTATTATTAAGGTAAAGCGATTATACTAGCACTAGCAGCCTGCTTCACACGGGTATGTATTATTACGAGTAGTATTATTAGTATCTGTGGCACAGAATACAGTAAGAGTAAACAGAAGGGACTCTTCTAAGGTACGCGCAATATACGTCCCCGTTCCCCGCACCCGCACCTCTCCCCCGGTTCTTGACGGCCAACGTGAGAAATCGAGGCGAAAACGGGGGAGAGGTGCGGGGACGGGGAACGGGGACGCCTGGGTGACGCATATTGCGCGTACCTTAGGAGTTTCCGGCCTGTGTCTGTGGTATTATACATATACCTAACTTCCTCTTAAGGCTGCGCCTGATGTGGATAATCTAAATTTTGCTCCCGCTTCCACGCACACAAATTTACTCTAGCCAAAGCTAGACAGTGAGCCATGCGGGTTGAAAAGATCACGGGAGGTCAATGAAGCTGGTTTACGCGTTTCTGGTTATTGAGGTTTTTTTTTAGTTTTACAAAGAATATTTAAGAGTTATTTAAAAAATAAGACATACTCGTATGATGCCTGCCATATGTTTAATATACAATTAGGAATTATCCAAAGTTACATGCGATAATTTATGGTATTTCTTGAATACTTTTCGTTTTAGTATAGTTAATTATTCTAAGCTGATTTAGAGTAATGCGGATTTTTTATTTTTTATTTATTTAACTTTATTACAAAAAATGTAACAGGCGGACTTAAGGCCTAGGGCCTTTTCTATCCAACCTACAAGAGGTGCGGATAAAAGCAAATTTTGGACGATTAGTACATTCAAATTAGCTATTTGACCATTATTAAACATTTACCTAAGACACATATTCATATATATACTTTCTTATACATTCATAGACCTACATATAAATATTTTATTAATTCATAAACCCTACATAAACTACATAAATATTTATAATACTCTATGACAATTTGTGAAGATAATGAGCGCGCACAGCACTCTTAAATGCTTGGTGACTAGGGGCTTTGCGGATATCAACGGATTCCCACTCGGCTACCGAGTTCCTAAAAATAGAACGTTACCCAAGGAACACGAATATTCTGACTCGCATCTACTCGTATGTTTGAACTCACAAAACAGACACACCAAACAAACAATCAGGAAAAAATCTAGGTTTTGAAACACAAATTCATTGTTTTCAAGACCTAGAATAATTTTCTTTAAGAACAGGATACATACAATGAACAGCATAACGTAACAAAAATAAACGGAGTTCAAATTGACACCGCCTTTGTTCATTGTTTTCCTAAAATAATACTTAAGACTCAATTCAAAATATCTTTATTATCATAGGATATTTATAATATCTCTTAATAATAGTCACTTTGTTTTGTTTTGCACAAATGTTGACGTCAAATCGTTACTCAAAGCTAAGTTTACGCCGCTTCCGAGGCGCAAGTGCAGAAGAAGCGGCAACAAACTGCACTGCACGTTTTCTTCAAAGACGTCAACTAACAAACTAAAAACTTAAAATTAGTTATATAGATGGACAGAGATTACATTGTTTATTATGTCATAATTAAATTGAATTATAAGAATTCCGAAATTTAAAATAATGTCAATTTGTAAATTTAGTATGTACCAATGTACCTAAATTATGACATGTCTAAGTATACAAACCTTTAAGAGGGACCCGCGCCAAGCTCAAGCCAGACCTTTTTGACTTTAAGATAGTCATATTTCCTATAATAAGCCTTCTCACAAAGTACTTTCTTTACATAAGCTTTGAATTTTCTGTCTGGCATATCAAGGCCCGATTCTGGCAATTTATTATAAAAAAGTATACACTTCTCCATAAAAGACTTACTGACTGTATTCAGCCTGTAATACGGGCTAACTAAGTCATTCTTATTACGTAAATTTCGTTCTGTAAAATCACTTACTTTATTGAACATGGAAATATTTTTCCTTACATACATTATATTTTCAAATATGAATTGTGAAGCAAAAGTAAGTATACCTATTTCCTTGAATAATTCTCTCAGTGAGTCTCTCGATCCTAAACCGTAAATGGCACGAATTGCTCTTTTTTGTAAAAGAAAAATAGTCTGAATGTCGGCTGCACTCCCCCATAGAAGTATCCCGTAAGACATTAGACTGTGAAAGTAACTAAAGTACACTTGTCTAGCAGTTGCTACATCTGTCAATTGTCTTATTCTCCTAACAGCGTAAGCCGCAGAGCTAAGCCTTCTAGTTATATGAGCGCCCCATTGAAGTTTCGAATCAATTGTGTTTCCTAAAAAGGTAGTACTTTCAACCAGATCGAGTTTCTGACCATTAATTAGTATGTCAACGCAGGCTTGATTCACATTAGGATGAGAGAATCGAATGCATTGGGTCTTGTTCGCATTTAACATGAGGTTATTGGCCGAAAACCAATCAGAAATTAAAGATAAGGTGCTGTTCACCGCGCTAGCATCACTGTTATGTCGATCTATTTTAAATATTAGCGAGGTGTCATCAGCAAACAGCACCATGTCAGCCTCTTTCTCAACCATGTAAGGCAAGTCATTGACATAAACTAAGAAAAGGAACGGTCCTAGAATTGAACCTTGGGGTACGCCCATTTTCACATTAGACCCGTGTGATTTTACGCCGTTTATATCAACAGTTTGAAGCCTATCTGTTAAGTAAGATTCTATTAATTTATTGACTTATCATCAAAACCGTATTGACGAAATTTGAGCAAAAGTGTTGGATGATCAACGCAATCAAATGCTTTAGAAAGATCGCAAAATGATCCAATTGCATCATTTCTGTTTTCCCACGCGTCGTAGATATTAGTAATAAGTGCTACTCCTGCATCGGTGGTCGATTTTCCAGCAGTAAAGCCGTATTGTTGGCTATGGAAAAGATTATTGGTCTTAAAGTGAAGTAGCATTTGATTGAGCATTATCTTTTCGAACACCTTACTCAAAACTGGCAGAATAGAGATAGGTCTGTAGTTGCCAGGGTCTGTTTTTTCTCCTTTTTTGAATAAGGGGATTAGCCTACTACATTTCATTAAGTTAGGAAATATGCCTTCATCAATACATTCGTTAAATATAAAAGCCAAATGAGGGAAGACGAAAATGATTTCTATTCGAAGGTATAATAGGTATAGATATAACAAATTTGGTAAATCGATTTTATACTAGCACTAGCGGCCTGCTTCGCACGGGTATGTATTATTACGGCTAGTAATATAGTATACATATACGAGTACATATATTCCTCTTAAATAGCTCTATCTATTGATGACAATTGCATTTAATACTTATATCATGAAAGGTCATTGCTTATATCATATCATACGTATTTAATTTTTAAACAATGAAATCTGGTAACTTACCGATGGCGATGGAATGTTATTTCTTTACACTTTGCCGTGTTCCTTGAATTATTCTTACTGTATTTATAAATCAAAAGTCTGTCAAAAGTTCTAAAGGTATACTTAAAAGCAATTTATGGAGTTGTCTATGGGAGATAATAACAATTGAACTGGACAAAACAGTGATATGTGAGGTGTCCTCTATTTTACTTAAGTCAATATATTAGGTATTACGTTCACGGCGGGAAGCAACTTTGTTTTATACTTACTATGCATCGATTGATTGTGGATTGGTATAGCTTCTGGTAGGTAAGTACTTAGATTACATACTTACAATATTTAAAAAAAACAACCGATTTCATTTTGTTTTCTTCCATATTTCCAGAGTTTGGAGATTTTTCCATATCTTCAAAATTCTTTATCATATATCTTTACCGAATTAATATGGGATCAACTAGATACCTAGTTAAGAATTCTATATAAAAAAAGAATCATCAAAATCGGCTGACTATTAGCGAAGATATCGCGTAACATCTCCATCTACAAAAAAATAAATACATATGTATAGTCGAATTGATAACCTCCTCATTTTTTTAAGTCGGTTAAAAATATATTTTGCCGTTAACACTATTATGTATTCTGTGCCGTAAGAAATAACTATCAAATTTCCCTTTGCACTTTCTGTGTAGCACCTTCGTAGGTACCTTCTCAATATGAACTTACCAGTATTAGGTTTTGGTTTGTTGTACCTATACTGTATAGGTATTTGCGTCCTTTGGATTTGGTCCGCCAATATTATCATAGATACGCAGTTTTATCCGCACTGGGATTAAAGGGTGAACACTAATGCCGATTATCGGCGATTTCTGTTAAATCGTCATGTTACTGATAGTGGACAACAGTATATAATGCAATAATTTACTAATTGTGCCATAGTTTGTTACTACAACGAAAACAGCAGGTAAGTTGTTGATATTACCAATATTTTTTGAGGAATTAAAATAAAACAAAATATTCTGCCCGTCTGTGACCAAAAAAATCATAAAGGAGGAAAAGTTGTTATGGCACTAGGTAGGTAACCTAGTGCCGTAACAACTTTGCCTCCCTTAGGTTTAAATATATTTTATTTCATCTATCTAATTCACTTATAATGAGACTAAAACTTAATAAACGCATAATAAATTGTGTAGTTTTGCAAAATTTCAAATCTAAGAAGTCAATCATCTCAGAATTAAAAGAAAGAAAATGCTAGAGGATCTCAATGTTCACGTCTTTCACTACTTATACGAGTATTGTATAAGTAGTAAAAGACGTGAACATTGAGATCCTCTAGCATTTTCTTTCTGACTCCCATATCAGTAACTGAAGGTCCGCATCTTACTTTCACTTCTTGGAGAATCGCCTCGGGTGAATTATATTTGCATGGGCCATCTTGCCAAAATGCCATTAGATCTTGCGCCCTACCTACGTATATCAATCGCACAGATGTGAATTTTAATACTTTCTGACTGAATTATTATTATTTTCCAGCAAACATGCAATTCTTATTATTCGCTGCCGCCGTCGTCGCCGTGGCAGTTGCTGGCCCCACCCAGCGCGTGCTGGTCACTCCCGAAGTGGCTGGACCTGCCCCCATTGTCATCCCTGAAATCGCGGGCCCTGCACCCATTGTGATCCCTGAAATCGCTGGACCCGCACCCATTGAGATTCCCGAAATCGGAATACCCGCTCCCATTGTGATTCCCGACATCGCTGGGCCCGCACCCATCGTGATCGCCCCTACCCCTGTTGAGATCGTGCCTTCACCCGTCGACCCCGTGATTGAGCCCCAGCCCATCGCCATCGGACCCGCTATCGTCGACCCAGTGATTGAGCCCCAGCCCATTGCCATCGGACCCGCTATTGTCGACCCGGTGATTGAGCCCCAGCCCATCGCCGTCGGACCCGCTATCGTCGACCCGGTGATTGAGCCCCAACCCATCGCCATCGGACCCGCTATCGTCAGCGAATTCGAGCAGGTGCCCGCCCCCGTCGCTACTCCCAGCGCTAGCGCTCCCCTGGTTCAAATCATCTTGAACATCAACCAGGCTGAGTCTGCCTCCCCCGTGGTGATTCCCCCCGTCGTTGCTGACGTCCCCATTGAGGCTCCCATCGCCGTCGAACCTGTCATCGTTGTGGACCAGGCCCCCATCGCAGTTGAGCCCGTGATCGTCGCCCCCACTCCCGTTGACCCCGTCATCGTCGTCGACCAGGCTCCCATCGCCGTCGAGCCCGTAATCGTCGCCCCCGCCCCTGTCGACCCCGTCATCGTGGTTGACCAGATCCCCATCATCCCCGAGCCTGTGGTGCTGCCCAGCCCCGTGCTGCCCGAGCCCGTGGTGATCCCCGAGCCCGTGGTCCTTCCCAGCCCTGTGCTGCCTGAGCCCGTGGTGATCCCCGAGCCCGTGGTCCTTCCCAGCCCTGTGCTGCCCGAGGCCATCGTCCCCGAGCCCGTGGTGATCCCTAGCCCCGTGCTACCCACCCCCGTGCAGCCCGAGCCCGTCGTGATCGGAACCCCCGTGATCCCCACCCCCGCCATCACTCTCCCCGAGACCCTCAACTAAGTGGCAACTGCTGTTGGTGAACTTCACATTCCTATGATGTGGGATGATTGGACTTTCTAAAAAGACCTTGAAACGCTTGTATGTCCAAGAGATACAAATAAATATATATGTAAATAAAAAAAGATCTGTCCCATTTATTTATTTTCGTTGTTTTTCTATAATATGCACCAGTGAACTGCAAGTATATTTATTGCAGTTCAATGGTGCATACAGAATGCACTGCACATGAGCATGTTATAAGAACTACCAAAATTGCTTCATACATACGAGAAATAGTTATGGGCACAAAATAAACCAAAAACAATTGGCGCCAGGCATGCCGTATAAACTTTTGCTATATCATTTTACTGTTTTGTTTATATATATATATAACGTCTAACAAAATATACTGAAATTATTTTAAGGGTGAATTCAGTCCGTGATATTTAACAACTTTCCCCAAGGAACATATGTCGGCTTTCCATAGAAACTCGGATCAGCTGATCGGTCAACTTGTATGGGAGGCCAAAAATTATTTTTCATATTTCGATATATGTTCCTTGGGAAAACTTGTTTAGTATCATGGACTGAATCCACCCTTAAAATAGTTTTAGTATATTTTGTTAGACCCTGTATATATATATATATATATATATATATATATATATATATGTGTGATTTATCACACTGATTGAGTTAGCCCCAAAGTAAGTTTATACTTGCCTTTAGTATGCAACTTTTTAGATCGCTACGAACTGTTGCTACTAAGTAAAAACATAAAGAGGGGGATAAGGGGGTAGAGCTCTTTCCTCCAATTCATGGGATACTAATTCAACTATACCATATTTAATAATAATTACATATATAGATAAACACCCAAGACCATCGAAAGAGAATTATTTTTCGTAGCCCAAGACCCAGGACAAATAAGTGCGAGTCGGACTCTTACATGAAGGGTTCCGTACCACCGTACAATGTTTTAAAACGCTGAAGAAACACGTTTCTTGTATGACGACCCTCTTTAATTTTTATCTTAGTTTTAGTATTTGTTGTTATAGTGCTTATAGTAATACATAATTGGTGAAAATTTCAAGTATCTAGTTAATGCCATTATAAAGATCATGTTAAAAACGCTGAAAAAACACGTTTTTTGTATGGCGACCCCCTTTAATTTTTAACTTTTTTTTATTTTCAGTATTTGTTGTTATAGCGGCCCCAGTAATACATAATAGATAAAAATTTCAAGTGTCTAGCTATTAGGGTTCAAGAGATAGAGCCCTGTGACAGACGGACAGACAGACGGACAGACAGAAGGACAGACGGACAGACAGCGGAGTCTCAGTAATAGGGTCCCGTTTGCACCCTTTGGGTACGGAACCCTAAAAAAGCCATTTTCCAATTTGCCCTGGCTGGGGATCAAACCCAGAACCTATCATATTTATACAAAATTAGCCCTCCTTAATCAGTGAAACGGTTTTGAATAATAGGCCAATCGGTTCATTTTCATGTTAGCACGTTCCCGATTGCATCCACAGCTGTGCTGCTTCGGAGGCCAAGGTGCGCTTTCCCGCTTTTTCTTCTCTAAATATAACATGCATGTCAATGGTCACCCAAGAATGCCAAAGACCTTGCGAAGTGGAGAAGAAATAACCGGAATAATTTAAAAGACTTGATAATAGTTCTACGACCGCCTGCCTGCCTGACGTCAACCCTCTTTGGGAATGCATTTGTGCGAAAAATTTTATAACCAGCCGCCGCCCGACGTAAACCCTCCTTGAGAATGCAGTTGGAGCACTAGATGTTTGTGCTTAGTCCTTTACTACCACATGAAGAAATTCTAGGCTGGCAGCCACACGTAAAAAAGCCAATCGCCAATCGTTATCTTGCCTAAAATAGATGGCATAGGGTTAGAACACATCTGTCAGCACGGAACAGCACTTTGCTATTCTTTTCTGTCGCTCAGACAGAACCGTCATTTGCTAGAGCGAGAAACACAGTGGGAATGCGGCCGCATCGCCGATTCCGCAGCGTTCCGTCGCTATCTCTCGCCACAGAATACTCTCTCTCCCTCTCCCCGTTTTCGCCTTGATGACACAAGTTTAGGTTGGCCCACAAGAACCGGGGGAGGTGCGGGGACGGGGAACGGGGATGATATTGCGCGTACCTTAGGAGATTCCGTTCTGTTTACTCTTACTGTATTCTGTGCTCTCGCTCTAGCAAACGACGGTTCTAAGTGACAGAAAAGGAAAGCAGGATTGGAAAGTGCTGTTCTGTGCTGACAGATGTGTCCCAACTTGTAACCCTTAAAGGCCAATATTTTTCGAATAACTCCGATTGTTCATCCACCGAAATGAGAGAAATAAAAATGCAAAAGTAAGTTAGTACTAAGTACGTATTATACCTCTCCTCTATTATGTCGACCTCTGTGGCCTAGTGGTCATCATGCCAGGCTGTCACACAGGAGGTCCCGGGTTCGATCCCCGGGTCAGGCAAGATGGAAAATGATCTTTTTCAGATTGGCCTGGGTCTTGGATGTTTATCTATACATGTATTTGTTATAAAATATAGTATCGTTGAGTTAGTATCCTATAACACAAGTCTCGAACTTACTTTGGGGCTAGCTCAATCTGTGTGATTTGTCCGTATATATTTATATTTCTTTATTTATTATACAATAGCTTCAGTAATAACTTAATAAAATAAACACTATTTTACATATGGCAGTCCGGAACACATATAAGCCCGATGCCAATGGCGGATTATCCTAAAGGCAAAGTAGGCACGTCCTAAGGGGCGCGAGGTAACAAAACCCCCTTCTCCATCCCCGGATCTAGGCAAGCCGGCGGGGTTAATAATGGTAATAGGTGGCAAATTGAAAGAAAAAGCAGGTGACCCGCTTGTTCGTTTGCCGCCCTATAACATAAATAAAAACAAAAAACGTGTGGCGGGGGCTCGGCTTTCGGCCGCGCCACTCGGCCGATTACAGAGCACCCCCTGCGGCCTCACAGGGGGTGCTCTGTAATCGGCCTATGGCCTCAGGCTACGCCAAGTTACTTAGGGGAGCCGTTTGTATGAAATTTGTATGGAGGGGGGGAATTTTTTTTCCGAAAAAAAAAAAAAAAAATACCGGCTCTGGTAATTGCTTAGGTACCTCTTCCATTTTGTCTATGGGGCCAAATCTCCAAGTCTTACCATTTTGCCAGGCCGTACCCCTTCCACACAGTTTCTGCAAATCCTCAAATGTCAGATTTTTGTGGTACTCGAATCCCAGCCCTCTATACATTCCACTAAATGCTATATAGCTTGTAAGCCTACATGGTAGGCGGAGTGGGAGGTGTTAGGTATTATTATTGATTCGGTCGCCGCGCTCAAAGCCCGCGATAAAAGCTATGCAATAGCTTAAAATAAAAAGCTCGCAAAGCCGATTTGCACCTCCCTCCCTAAGTGGACATCCCCATTGAGGCTAACCTATAGGCTATTTCAACCGGACTTACAACCGCACTACTGCAACTACAAAAGATTCAAAGATTTAAACATTTGTTTGCTAACTATGAAACACGATTTAGGATTTAGGTCTCCGATCATAGTTTATACTTAGGTCTTCCATGGATTTTGCAATGATAACGATATCGTCGGCAAATCGAAGGTGAGTGATATACCGTCATGTATATTGATGCCAAGTCTTTCCTATTCCAGAAGCTTGAAGGTATTTTCCAGAGAGATAATTGAAGGCTTTTTCATAGTCCACGAACTCCAAGCATACGGCCGGTTATACTCCCTTCTCATCTCTATAACCTGCCGCAGCGTGTGAATGTGGTCCATGGTGATAAAGCCTTCACCTAATGTTGGTCCACTCTTTGATGTCGTCCAACCATTTGCATCTGGAGTGACCAGGGCCTTGCGAACTCCTACTGGGTTCCTCTCAGCAAGTGTCCGAAAAATGAGATATTTCGCCTCGAGATGGTTGTCAACAACTCCCTTCTACATATATATATATATATATATATATATATATATATCTACGGTTCGCATTTTTTTGTGGTGACAGACTAAGGATAATTCTGCTCCATGGATCCTGTTGATATTTAAGAGAACGTCCCAGATATTGCACAACTCGCCAATCATTGGAATATACAAGATATCCATTTAAAAAACTAAAATCCGACTACGGGAAAAATAAAATCAACTGCAATGCCCTTTTAGCTCTGGAGTAGTCGGGTAAAAATAAATTCCTTGTTTTAATTACACTACATTGTAACTACAATTTTCAAATGTAGCATTATCAGACATTGTGAAAAAGCCCCTCTGTATCTGCATGGAGATTTTAATTAATGCGGTAATGTACCGTAGCTTTAAGAACTCAAAGAAAATAAATAAATAATCGGATTAGATCTTTATTGAACTATATAATAAAGGTACAAGCGTTTCAAGATGTTAGCAGAAAGTCATGCCATCCCAAATTTTTAATTTAGTGCTTACAACAAAAACCTTAGTTGAGGATCTCAGGGAGCGTGATCGCGGGCTCGGGGATCACTGGGGTTCCGATGACGACGGGCTCAGGGATCACGACGGGCTCAGGAACGACTACGGGGATGATGGGGACTCCGACGACGACGGGCTTGTCGTCGACGACGGGTCCGGGGGCGACGATCACGGGCTCAGGAACGACATCGGGGATGATGGGGACTCCTACGAGGACAGGCTCCACGTCGACGACGGGGGCTGGGGCGACAATCACGGGCTCAGGCACGATGGGGGCCTGGTCGACAACGATGACAGGGTCAACGGGGGCGGGGGCAATGATCACGGGCTCAGGGACGATAGGGGCCTGGTCGACGACAATGACGGGGTCAACGGTGATGGGGGCCTCAATGGGAGCGTCAGCAATGACGGGGGGAATCACAGGGGCGGGAGAAACAGCCTGATTGATGTTCAAGATGATCTGAACGAGAGAAGCGCCGCTAGATTCAGGAACAGCTGCGCCACCGGGGATGATGGCAACGGGAGAAGGCTGAACAACGGGAGGGCTGGGGACAACTTCAGTGGGAGAAGGGGTGATGACGGGAGTGGGCACAACAACGGGTGTAGGCTCAACAATTACGGGTGTGGGCTCAACAACGGGGAATTCGACGATAGCGGGTCCAACGGCAATGGGAGAAATCTGGTCAACGATGGCAGGTCCCACGGCGATGGGCTCGACTCCTCCGACGATGGCTGGGCCTACGGCCACGGGGGTGGGGTCAACAACAGCGGGTCCGACGGCGATGGGGTTAGCTCCAGCCAAGATGTCCATAAGCTGCTGCTCAAGGATGGTGGCGGTAGCAGGGTCGGTGGAAGGGCTCTGGATGGCAGCCACGATAACGGCGAGCTCAGCGTCAGAAACTTTAGCGTTTCTGACGAGTGGGCTGGCCGCGGCCAGAGCGAAGAGGGCGACGATAGCGACGAAGTACTTCATTTTTTATCTGAAAGTTACAACCCCTTATAACAAAACCATCAAGTATACCTATACATATTAGTATTAGCCATGTGGTTCCCGACACAGTATAATAGGACCACTCCAAGTCTTCCCATGGATGTCGTAGAACGCAAATTAGGAACACCCGCTAAACAAAGCTTATAAACATCAATGAGACCTCTCCTACCTGTCTGGCCAGCGTGGAGAGTGTAGGCCAAATCCTCTGATTGCTTTGGCTAATATATGGCTCTGGTAGAACAGAGAGGGTCGTGCTCCTGCAGTGGAGACAAAAAAGACCTGATGATGACACCTATACGATTTCAGTTCAGTGGCCGTGTGGTCGCAGCAGAGTAGAATACGATTTGCCACCACCCTTTCCTTATCACGGGTGTCGTAAAAAGCGACTAAGGGAGGTATAGGCAACAGAGACTGGGCAACACCGTCCTCTGTGCAAAGACTTTATACCGCGATAACCAACCCGCTTCCCAGCGTGGTGATTTTTGGAAGTTCCTTCTTGGGAGCGGCCTTTGGTCTTTATACGAGTATAAGTTGTGGAAAAAAAACTTACAATCAACTTAAATTTAAAAAGTAATATCGATTTTTATACTTACAGCTCAAGTAAGATGTGATCAAACTGATGCCATCACCAGAAACTATTCAGCTTTTATACTTTGAATTTTAGGGTTATCATTATCATATTGCAGCCATTAAAATTTATTTATATATAAAGATAATCCTTCAAAATTTTGTGGTAGTTTAATTACTATATTAATACTCTGGATAAGATTGCGGTGTTTACTAATAAAATGATAAAAACAATCCTGCGACGTCATTTCCTTTGAATATTTTATTAACTTTCATTCACTGCAACCCAGAGATAATGGAGGATTATAGATAAAGTGTCAAAAGTGTCCGCTGTTTTGAAACGTAGCGGCGTCACTTTTTAGAGTTCCGTACCCGAGGGGTGCAAAGGGACCTTATTACTGAGACTCCGCTGTCTGTCCGTCTGTTACAGGGGTCTATCTCTTGAACCGTAATAGCTAGACACTTGAAATTTTCACCGATTATGTAATACTGTGGCCGCTATAACAACAAATACTGAAAATTAAAAAAAGTTAAAAACTAAAGGGAGTCGCCATACAAAAAACGTGATTTTTCAGCGTTTTTAACTAGATCTTTATAATGGCATTAACTAGATACTTGAAATTTTCACAGATTATGTATTACTATGGCCGCTATAACAGCAAATACTAAAAATAAGATAAAGTTAAAAATTAAAGGGGGTCATCATACAAGAAACGTGTTTCTTCAGCGTTTTAAAACATTGTACGGTGGTACGGAACCCTTCATGTACGAGTCCGACTCGCACTTGCCGTTTATTTTTGTACTTTATGCAGCGTCATTTTTTGTACTTTATATCTAAAACATATTATAGTATAAGTCTACTACTATACAGGGTCTAACAAAATATACTGAAACTATTATAAGGGTGAATTCAGTCCATGATGCTGATCAAGTTTCCCCAAGGAACATAAATCGAAATATGAAAAATATTTTGTTACCTCCCATACAAGTTGAGCGATCAGCTGATCCGAGTTTGTATGGAAAGCAAAAAAAATAATTTTCATATTTCGATATATGTACCTTTGGGAAAGTTATTCAGTATCATGGACTGAATTAACCCATAAAATAGTTTCAGAATATTTTATTAGACGATATAATTATTATAAATGACGGAACAAGTGGCAACGAGATTTGAATAATTGTCTATGATTGGTTAAAAGTCCACGTCACAGGCCCTAAGCCCATGGGCACCGGCAGGGGGGTGCCAGGGGGTGCACTTGCACCCCTTGGGAATCTCGAGGAATTATTGAATTAAAAAGCCGTCTGTTGGAAATCATTTTTTTATTCACAATAATTAGTAGGCAGTAATTACACAATTCTCATTTAAAAAGCAACTGCAGCCGGCGGGGTTTTTGACCGAACTTATTAATGACGTTTTCAATAAAGTTATCTTAAAGGCCCATTTACACAGTGCAAGTTTCTTGCTTGTTGCATACAATTTTATTAAAGCAATAAATGATCAGCCATACGAGGCTGACGTTCTGTTTAGACCATGCAAGTTTTCTATTGCTTCAATTTAATTGTATGCAAGAGGCAAAAAAACTTGCACTGTGTGAATGGGCCTTTATTGTCCTTGGTTATCTTGCCTCGGTGGACACTTAACAAGCATAATCCAAAAGGTGGCTATAGGAACTCTGTAATAAAAAGTCCCAACCCCATCGAGTTTGTCATGATAAGCTTTACCGCAGGCAAATAATATTTCGCCGCCCCATGTCCAGTTATTTCTGGCGCGACAAGGGGGGTTGCAAATTCACATCCATTAGGTAGGTAGATTTTACAAAAAAATGTATAGGTACGTTGTATAGGTACGTACGTACAGAAACAAAAAAACCTAGCGTTATCTATACAATGTGTTTTTAAATTAAGTGCAACAATGAATGTACATATGTCGCAGTTGAATGGTATAATCCGCTAATTCACTAAACCTCTAGCTGTTTGGCATTACAGCTCGGTTTTGTAAAACAGCGAACCCTAATACGCGGAATGGAATGAACGATTTGTATTCATCCATGCTGCTAGAGAAGTTGTTGAACATTCTATCTAAAAAAATTATATACAATTTAGAATGCCTACGAAGTGGCAATGGCGAGCGAGCGATGCGAGCGTGCCGCGGCAGCGGCCAGCGAGTTTTAGAAAAGTTCTATCCATTTTACTAGGTTAGGCAAACCTACAGCAATAAAAATCGTGAATAGTTTTCTGGGAAATTCGATGTCAGAAAAATCTTATCATGCATGTGTCGCAGTTGGATTGTTTAACGGTTTCGTCAAATAGCGGATTACCGCTACTGTTTCACAAAACCGCTAGCCGTTTGGAAACATGGTCACTCACAGAATACATAAGAGTCAAAGCGGTTTCAATGAACGTAACACGTTGCGCAATCTTAGACAATCCAGCTGAACGATATTCGGCTGTTAGCGGTTTATACCATCCAACTGCGACACATACATATTTCGAAATACGGAAAAAAGTTTAAATCAAAGTAGTTACGCGATAGTTACATGCTATGGGAATTGTAAAACCCTTTATTTGTGTTTTGATATACCTACATACTGGGAAAAGATGTACAAAAAAAAAAAAAAATGCGCCTTTTAAAACTGTTTTAAGTGGATATAAGAAAAACTATATTTAAGGCCTATTTAGACGATACCTTCAACTTCAATAATTAAATGCAATAATTAAAACGCAATAATTGCCCTCCAAGAGTTGTATCTGTTTACACGATCACATACTTAAATAATAAAATTTTTAACAAAAAATAACAACCGACTTTAATTTTTTTAGGGGTTTCTTCCATATCTCCAAAGTTCTTCATCATATCTTCACCAAATTAAAATGGGACCAACTTGGTAGTAAAGGCTTTCAAATAAAATAAGAATCAAAATCGGTTCACAATTGGCGAAGATATCTCGTAACAAACACAAATAAAAAAAAACATATAGTCGAATTGATAACCTCCTCCTTTTTCCAGTCGGTAAAAACTTGAATGCAAATTACATTTTGAAAGGCAACAATTTTTTTGCATAAAGATTTGCAAACTATTTCGTGTGATATATCAAATGATAGGCCTTGTTGTAAGAATCTTAAATACCTGTATATTTTTTTACTAGCTTTTGCCCGCGCCTTCGCCCGTGTAGACTACACAAATTAGATTGTTTGGTTTTTAAACTGGGGTTGCAATTTATTATAATCCAATTAATGGATTATTATTTTTTACTAACCACTAATTCAAAAATGTCATGTGTCTCGCTTCAAAAGTGACGAAGATTCATACAAACTTGCAACCCCTATTACACCCCTATGTAGTTTTCAAAATCTAATAAATGCATTATTATTCTCTACTAACTACTATAAAATAGTTTAAAAATCTTATGCGTCTCACTTTTAAAATTACGAAGTTTCATACAATCTGCCAACCCCTATTTCACCCCATTAGGGATAGAAATTCCAAAAATACTTTCTTAGCGGACGTCTCCTAGTCACAATCTACATCCTGCTAAATTTCATCTTCATTGGTTAAGTAGTTTTCGAGATTTCGTGATGAGTGAGTGATTTTTGCTTTTATGTATTGTACCATTTCGGTTAGTAAAGCCTAGATTTAGGATCTGGGAAGATATATGAGATAAAAGAAAGACCAGATATCGGCAAATGAGATAGGTATAATGAACAACTATTACATTACATTAGTTACTAAGATTCACAAGAACACTAGGTACAGATTAGGTAGTCAGGGTCGTGAGTTATAGGCACTAGATCAGTTGAGTAGCCCTTCTAGGTGGAAGAACTACTTAGCTTCAGATGCTGCCGAAGACGAAGAGGACAAGCGCCTGCCGCCGCGCCTTATATATGGGCATGGGCCCCCCCGCTGCGCCTAAGAGGGGCGGAGGAGTGCTGGAGCCCGCGCGATGTCACAATATAAGTATATAGATAGAAAGATAAATATTTTTTTTTAACTGAGGTTGTAATTTAATAAAATCTAATTAAGACGATACACGGAGTACAGTGCTGCCCCCATTTAAATAAATGATTTGTAAAGAAACGGAGATATCACTTAAAATGTTAAGCTACTAAAACCTAGATAACCCTTCTACCTATTTTATGAACCACTGTTTACAGTTTAAAGTGAGAACGTTAAGCTTTAGTTGGCGTTTTTGCCAAAAGTGGCCGTTTTTCGCAAAAATGCAAACTAAAGCTTAACTGTAAACAGTGGTACATAAAATTGTTTCTCTGATATAGAGGCAACTTTAAAACCCTCTCTTACAAACTTGTTTCAGATTTTGTCCAGTAAGGTGACACCCGTCCGCTGACCAGCGTATGCACATTTCTGTTGTGTGTAATTATATTATGTGCTGTTTATTCGTTGCAGTTAAACTCGCACTTGACCAGTTTATCTCTATAACACGGCTACTCGTATGTCCAAGCTCTACAAAGCACGCCAAGCTTTTTTGACACGCAAAGTTCTTTCTTTAGGTACAAAAGGGAAATCAGAAGACAATATTTATAATAGGTTCTTAAATAAATTTATTATAGAAATTTTGTAAGTAGACATAGACATTCCTTTGTTATATTTTGTTCAAATTATACTAAGTACCTACTGTCTACTACAAACTCCTTATTATTCTTAGTTAAGGATCTCAGGGAGGGTAATCGCGGGCTCGGGGATCACGGGGGTTCCGATGACGACGGGTTCAGGGATCACGACGGGCTCAGGAACGACTACAGGGATGATGGGGACTCCGACGACAACGGGCTCCTCGTCGACGACGGGCCCGGGGGCGACGATCACGGGCTCAGGAACGACATCGGGGATGATGGGGACTCCGACGAGGACGGGCTCCACGTCGACGACGGGCGCGGGAGCAACGATCACGGGCTCAGGCACGATGGGGGCCTGGTCGACAACGATGACAGGGTCAACGGGGGCGGGGGCGACGATCACGGGCTCGACTGCAATGGGGGCCTGGTCGACGACGATGACGGGGTCAACGGCGACGGGAGCCTCAATGGGAGCGTCAGCAACGACGGGGGGGATCACAGGAGAAGATTCAGCTTGGTTGATGTTCAAGATGATCTGAACAAGAGGAGCTGCGCTGCTGGAGACAGCAGCAGGTGCGATGAGGTCGGGGAGAGCCGCAGGAGAGGCCTCAACGACGGGGAAGTCAACAATGGCAGGACCAATAGCGATGGGGTAAGGCTGCTCGACGATGGCGGGGCCAACAGCGATGGGGGAAGGCTGTTCGACGATTGCGGGGCCAACAGCGATGGGGGTAGGCTGCTCGACGATGGCGGGGCCAACAGCGATGGGAGAGGGCTGGTCAACAACGATGACGGAGTCAGCGGGGGCGGGGGCGATGACTACGGGCACGGGCACGATGGGGGCCTGGTCAACGATAGCGGGTCCAACAGCGATGGGGTTGGTAGCACTCATTATGTCCATCAGCTGCTGTTCGAGGAGAGCGGCGGTGGCGGGGTCGGTGGAAGGGCTCTGGATGGCAGCCACGATGGCGGCCAACTGGGCATCTTCAGAGTTGGCGGGCTTGCCCAGAGGGCTGGCCACGGCCACGGCGAGCACGGCAACGAAAGCAGCGAAGAATTTCATTTTGTTTCTGAAAACGGAAAACAGTTACAGTGCTGACTTTTAGAAAATAATAGATCCCTTCGGTAGGACTTGGTCCCCAAAGTTTTGTGTTGTACCATTTATAATAAACATAATATTTTCTAGACTAGCAAGATCAAGAATGCAGCGTCGTACAACTCGAAACGTATTTTGACTGCCCTTTGCTCCGACCAGGACAGGAAAATATGTACCCAAATAAGAAAATTTAATATGGTTCAAATAAAAATATTAAATATATACTCACATGCGATTTAAAATCGGATCAAACTGATGGCTTCTTCAAAAACTTGTACGGTTTTATAGGGAGCCACCTAGTGTTATCAAGCACTGAATTTAGATTATATTTACGATGCTCAATAAGTAAATAAAATACTGATACAAACAAATAAATAAAAAACACGTGAATGTGAGGAATTTATTAAGTTACCTACCTTACTTTAGTTAAAAAAGCTTAGGTATTTTATTTTGTTACAATAAGGACATGACTTATTCCGCTTGAGATGTGTTACATTTACAGTCTTATCCTTGAGTACTCATAGATATAGATACATTTAATAGTTAATAAATAACATAAGAAACTCGTTAGCAGGCCGAATTTTGCGAAATAGAAATTAAATTATTGCCAATATTATTTTTCAAACGATCAAAGACTGACCCTTGGGGTACTCCAGGGATGAAAATTGAAGTGCTCTAATTTTATGTCTATCATCAGGTCTTTTTTTAGTCTCCACTGCAAGAGCACGACCCTCTCTGTACTACCAGAGCCATACTTGGCCAGAGTAGCCAGAGGATTTGGCCTACACTCTTCACGCTGGCCAGACGGGTTGGAGAGGTCTAATTAATGTCCATAAGCTTTGTTTAGCTTGTGTTTCCTATGTCGCCTTCTACGACATTCATGGGAAGACGTGGATCCACGTGGACTTTATGTCTACTTACTTTATTATATATGTATGTCTATTTTAAGCTACGAATTTTAAGTAGATTACTACTTAAAATAGATACAAATACAATAAGTAAGTAGTTTGAATAGATTTAGAAATTAATAAAAATATGCCAATTTTGACAGCGTTTTTCCTATTTGTGGTTTGTAATCGCAGATACTTTAAGGCGCTGTCAGTTCAGAGCTCAAAATACAGTAAGTGTTTTTTAAAAATTACTTTAATTAAACTAATTTTTTGTAGCAAATTTGACTAGTCATTTAAATTATACCTTTTTTGGTATAATTTCCATATAAAGGTGATTGTATAAAGTATACATAAGTATTTTAAAGATAAATTTAGAGGATATTTGTGATTTTTTCTATCAAGCCAAAAATGCTCAATCGTGTTTTGGATATTGTGGGTGTCTGTAGAAATTAAGCCTTAAGATTCCCATGTAAAAGAAATTCCTATTTTGAGAAATAAACTGTAGTAATTTAATAACAGTAACTTGTCAAAAACACTTACAGTATTGTGGGCTATCTGAACTCACATCGCCTTAACAAAAACATCTAAAAGCTTGAAGTAAATAAACGAGCAAGTGCGAGTCGGACTCGTACATAAAGGGTTCCGTACAATGTTTTTAAACGCTGAAGAAACACATTTCTTGTATGTCGACCCCCTTTAATTTTTAAACTTTATCTTATGTATATAGTTGTTATGGTGGTCATAGTAATACATAATCGGTGAAAATTTCAAGTATCTAGCCAATGCCATTATAAAGATCGAGTTAAAAATTAACGCTGATAAAAAACACGTTTTTTGTATGACGACCGCCTTTAATTTTTATTTATTTTTAGTATTTGTTGTTATAGCGTCCATAGTCATTCATAATATGTGTGAAAATTTCAAGTATCTAGTTAATGCCATTTAAAGATCTAGTTAAAAACGCTGAAAAAACACGTTTTTTGTATGACCCCCGCTATGTGCGCCGCCCACTGCCATTTCAATGAGCTAGTCCACTGGGCTATATCTATATCAGTGAGTTTTGCTGTTCTACTTTTCATTGTTTCTACTTATTATTATTTTATTTACGAATTTCCTAATTTCTGATTAAATCACGTAGAAACTTAAGGCGAGATGGGTTCACAATTTGCAATACTGTGCGTGTTTTTGAAAAATCACTGTTATTAAACTACTACAGTTCATTCCTCAAAAAAATTACATAAAAATCTTAAGGATTTTCTACAGACACCTACAATAGCCAAAACACGGTTGAACTTTTTTGGCTCGATTGAAAAAAATCACAAACATACCTCTAAATTTGCCTTTCCCTTTGCCAATCGTGTTTTGGATATTGTGGGTGTCTGTAAAAAAGCCTTAAGATTCTTATGTAAATTTTTTGAGGAAGAAACTGTAGTAGTTTAATTACAGTGATTTTTTAAAAACACTCACAGTTTTCTTGGCTCTAAACTGGCGGGGCCTTAAAAAACATGTCATTGGCATTGCACGTAGTAGAATAGAAATAGAAGAAGGCGGCGTAAATTGAGGAAGCTATGTAATCTTAATCTGTGAAATAAAATCATAAAGACATCGGCAGCTTACTGCTTTATTGCGTTCTATTTGATAAGTTAATCTGTACGAGTATTTACTAACATCAATAGCATGCCTAGCCAAGTATTTCATAACCTATTTAGAACTCAATATCCCTAAAATTTTAGTAGTATGTGAAGTCCAATGTTTTCGCAATATTTTTCTTTAGAAACGTAGGAAATCAGTAAGTATGAAGGACTGAACCGAACTGAAAAAATTTAATCTGCAAGCTTTCTCCGACAATCGTTACTCCTTTGGAATGATGATCACCAACAGGACGTTTCGTTTCTGAGAGATTCGCCGTCAGAACCTTTCACCTGAGGACCTTTCAGTGACAGAATGGTTCACATGAGTGTTTCGATGACAGGACTATGGACTATTCACCGAGATAACCTATAAATCGCTAATCATAGCATTTTTCCCCGTTACATCCTCAGCAGTGTAGCTTTGGAGCCAGGGGTTTGCTACGAGTTTATTACGCACCGGAAAAATATTCTATAAGAAGTAACTTCTTTAAGGAGCTACATGAATTTTCCGGGGTCCAGTGAATAAATTATTTAAAAGGAAACGGAGATACCATTTAATATTTTGTCTTTAGTAAGCCCTAGATATCCCTTCAAACTATTTTATGAACTACTGTTTACAGTTTAAAGTGGGAATGTGAAGCTTTTCTTCGCACATTTGCGAAAATCGGCCACTTTTGGCAAATGTGCGAAGAAAAGCTTCACGTTCATGGGGGCAGCACTGCCCCGGAAAATTCATGCCCTTAACTAGGTACTGTAGTTAGGGAGCGAAGTTCTTCAAGTCTTGAATAATCCGAAGTTTGTATACATAGCTTCTATGTACGTAAGTTTCTATATTCGTCACAACTTTATAAAATGGGTAGGCAAGTAGATGTAACCAATAAAATCTTTAAGTTCGAACATAAAATAAATCGATCATGGGGTTGCCAACATATGGGGGGTGGTTATAAAATGTCATACAATATATAACTCTCTCTCTCTCTCATCTCAGCGTATTCCCAGTTGCATCCTCAGCTGCAATGCTGTCCAGGGTCCGCTTTCCGGCTTTTCCTTCTCCACTTCGCACAGTAGGTACTACTATACTAACCCGCTTGTTCGTTTGCCGCCCTATAACATAAAAAAAACTTGGTTGTAAGACCATTGGCACGCATATAATCCTTGACGACGTCAAGCCAACGTTTCTTTGGTCTACCACGTCTGCCAGGCCCCGGCGGAGGCGGCATGGCTATTGGCTATACATTTGTTTCAAATGTAACTTGCCGGTTTCCGCAAGACGTGACCATACCAGCGTAGTTGCAGTTTGTCTGCTATGTCACGGACATAAAGGCTGTCGCGGATGCGGGTGTTTCTCACGCGATCGCTCCGTGTAACTCAGCATATCCAGCGCAACATTTGCATCTCCGTGACACGTACTTCCTGCTTGTGTCGCTCAAGCAATGGCCACACTTTACTGCCATAGTCTAGTGGATTTGTAGACTTGCCTGTCCCTTTAACGTAACCGGCATTTTGGGGTCACACACAAATGATAACAGTCACCTCCAACCACTTTGCCCATGCGGCAGATATACAGGCCTTGACGTCGGCATCGATGTCTCCGGACGCGCGAAGTACAGATCCCAAGTATTTAAACTGGTCCGTACGCTTGACCAAGTCTTAGCCTATGCGTACGGGTAGGGGATTGTAGAGTTGCAGGCTATGTATTCAGTCTTCGACCTTCGTCAGTCACACAATATATATATTTATATATATAACGACGCGCCCAAACGCTAGCCAGATTTAAATCCCAAGTAAAATCGCAATTTTCTATCCTTATGAAAGGTAAAAAATCTCCTTCCCTTGTTTCCACTTAGTTTCTTCATTTTGTCCTGTTATGTTTTCTTTATGTAAGTTGTATGTATTTAAGTATTAGATGTATGTATGTTTATTATAATTATTGTATATACGTATGTTTATTATATTGACCACCCCGCACTACCTAATTTCCCATAATTATTTCTATTTAAACTAGGTTGCCTGGAAGAAATTGCTTAGCGATAAGGCAGCCTTTTGCGCATTTCCTAGTTTTTAAGATAATTGTCCTGTTTTTTTTTTTACTTTTGTGCAATAAAGGGTATTGTATTGTATTGTATAACGTCCAACAAAATATACTGAAACTATTTTAAGAGTTAATTTAGTCCGTCATACTGACTGAACAACTTTCCCCAAGAAGCATGTATCGAAATATGAACATATTTTTCTTGCTATCCATACAAACTCGGATCAGCTGCGGATCAGCTCGGATCAGAACTCGGTCAACTTGTATGGGAAAAAATATTTTTCATATTTCGATATATTTTTCTAGAGGGGTAAGTTGTTCAGTACCATGGACTGAATTCACGCTTAAAATTGTTTCAGTATATTTTGTAAGACCCTGTAAATAATACGTATAAAGTAATACCTAGTTTTATACATATAGGTGTACATATAATAGAAAATAACCAGTTTTCGTAGTCACATAAAATTAAAATAAATAGGTACTTCTTACCTATAGTAAGTAAGTAGGTACCTATTTATTTTAATTTTATGTGACTACGCAAACTGGTTAGATTATTATAATCCGTTTCTTATAGCAAAACTGAACTTATATTGTTCTCTCGTCTAAAGTAGTATCTTCTATTTCAAATCATTAACATTTCCAGTTTTAGAAGGTGTGCTATTTTCGGTTTAGGATCGAGAGACTCACTGAGAGAATTATTCAAGGAAATAGGTATACGACCTATATTTAATCTGAGAGGTATACTTACTTTTGCATCACAATTCATACTTATTTGAAAATATAATGTATGTAAGGAAAAATATTTCCATGTTCAATAAAGTAAATTGTTATTGAATGTCCTTGACGTGCAACGTCAAAGTTGCCAATTTTAAAATTAATACGTATTTATACAAGTATTTGAGGCATCTGCGCTAAAATAATATTAAAGACATATGTGTTGGGGCAATTCAGAATCAGAAACATTAATTCGCATGAAATATATAAAATCAAAATATATCAAAATCAAAGACAAACAATGCAGAGCAGATTGACAAATGATTGTGTCAAAAATGCAAAACATTAACAATATATATACACAAAGGTAGTAAAGTTAGATCTATAAAGTGAACCATACTCGTATGATATCTCCTTCACAAGAGGACTATTACGCGACCCCTGAAGGAAGTCCCCAGAAGAATGCAGAAGGAATACCGCAGTCGGTACCACCACAAACACAAACGGATCAGTGTAGTACGCAGCCGCCGTCGTCAAAAATATATGATTCCCAACAGCCGGTTCCCCAAGATGTGTTTTATAATAGTCGGCCCATTGTTACCCAAGAAAGTAATTTTATAACATGCAATCAGTGTTCCGATGGTCGCCGTTTCAAGGGGCGTCGTGGCCTAAATATACATATAGGCAAATTTCATCGTTTATCAGCCCCTGTTGCTCCTATTACAGACTATCCCTCCATTACTTCTCCACCCATTATTTCGAAATTCCCTTTCGAACATCACCTCAGCAGTCTAAATTCTAACGTTCGAATTATCAAAAGAATCCCTAGGGGAGCAAGAATATGTCTAGCCAAGTCGCTATCTATTGCCTTGAAAAACTGTATAGAAAACCAAGATAAAGATGTCCAATCATGGCAAAATCTATTGACATTTAGTTACCACCATTTCAATGTTCCATCAAATAGCAATAAATCACTCACTACCCTCCTAAAAGCTAATTGTAACTCCATCCTCCAACGTAATAACCTACCCATCAATAGCCCTAAGAAACCTCATAACTTTAAAAAAATTGTAGAAAACAAGGCAATGGATGGTGACTTAAGAAATGCTGCTAAAATTCTTTTTTCAGATGACACACTTGCTCCCAACAGTGCAGAGACGCTGAGAAGCCTACTCGACAAGCACCCCTCGGCCATCACAACCTCTCCACCTCCAAATCCTCCAAATTCAACGCAGTTGGCACTCGAAATTAATATCGAAGACACTTTGGAGGCTATTATGTCGTTCCCCAATGGGTCTGCTGGTGGCATCGACGGACTCACGCCTCAGCATCTCAAAGACCTGATCAGCGTATCCGCCGGTGACGCTGGCGGGACATTGTTGAGCGACATTACAAAATTTTGTAATTTTTTATTTTCAGGTAATGTTGAACAAAATTTTAGAAAAATACTTTTTGGTGCACGCCTCTGCGCATTCAATAAAAAAGATGGAGGCGTGCGCCCTATTGCTATTGGATGCACTCTCCGCAGGCTAGCTTCTAAGCTAGCGTGCAGAAAGAATTCTACAAATTTACGATCTTTATTTGAACCAATTCAGTTAGGATTTGGCAGTCGTGGAGGTTGTGAAGCAGCAGTACATTCGGTTCGTACTTTTTTATGTAACGACAACGAAGCGGATGTACTACTCAAAATTGACGTGAAAAATGCCTTCAACAGTATTGACAGGTCTACTCTGCTGAATGAAGCTAATATACACACACCAAACATTTATAATTATATTTGGCAATGTTATAGCACCCCTTCAAAATTATTTTTCAACGACAAAGAAATTTCCTCCGAAGTAGGCGTTCAGCAGGGAGATCCCTTGGGACCAGCACTTTTTAGCTTAGGCATGCATTCCATAATAGCGAATCTAAATTCTAAATTAAACGTCTGGTTCCTAGATGACGGGAATTTAGGGGGCAAAGTAGACTCCGTTAAAGATGATTTAACTAAAATAATTAAGAATTTAAATAAAATAGGTTTAGACCTAAATTTAGGTAAGTGTAAGCTTTATGTTTCACCAAAGTTTGATGACAATGATAGGCAATCTATCATTCAAAATTTTAAAAATATAGCACCGGATATCAAAGTTTTAGAAAATAATTCACTTTGCCTCCTAGGTGCTCCACTACTCGAGGAAAGCGTTAGGCCTATCCTAGAAAAAAAATGTGAAACACTTTCGAAAAATATCAGCAGATTGGGCCTTCTAAATTCTCATATCGCGTTTACCATTCTCAAATATTGCCTTTTTGTTCCAAAATTTACATATATATTAAGAGCTTGCCCAATCTGGAAACACTCAGTTCTTTTGGAAAACCTAGATGCCACACTCAAAAACGCGTTAGAAAAAATTCTAAATTTAAAACTCGATGACCGCGTCTGGATTCAAGCCTCTTTACCTATTCGATCTGGTGGCATCGGTATTAGAAAAATTTCTAGCATAGCCCTTCCGGCTTTCCTTTCGTCCGTTCATAGTGTATCACTTTTGTGTGCAAAAATACTTAAAATGCCTTCAGCTGACATACACTGTGCAACGGACGCAATCGATGCCTGGAGGACTCTCTGTCCCAATGAAAACATCCCAGAGGCACCAAACCGTCAAAAACTCTGGGATGTCCCACTGGTACAGAGAGATTATAACTATCTGGTTCAAAATTCTGTCAGTGATCTCGATCGCGCGAGGCTTCTTGCCGTCTCAGAACATGAATCTGGTCAATGGTTACACGCACTCCCCTCCGCCAACCTCGGAACGCTTTTCGACAATGACAGCTTCCGAATTGTAGTTGGGCTTAGACTGGGTGCTGCTATTGTCGAAAACCACCTTTGTTCATGTGGTAGCGTCGTCGACAAGAAGGGACTTCATGGACTGCACTGCCAACGCAGTGCCGGCAGATTTTCACGCCACGGCTCCATTAACAATATCGTTAAAAGGGCGCTTGCCACCATCGACATCCCTAATTTGTTAGAACCTGTTGGAATAACTCGCGATGATGGCAAGCGTCCAGATGGATTAACCCTCATCCCTTGGGAGCGAGGGAGGGCACTCGTGTGGGACGCGACATGCGTCGACACGGTTGCCCCTTCTCGCCTCCAAGCCACAGTGTTAAGGGCTGGAGCCGCGGCAGCAGCCGCAGAAGACGCCAAGCGGCGCAAATATTCATCCTTATCTAATGAATATATTTTTGTTCCGCTTGGCGTCGAAACTTTTGGTCCGTGGGGTCCAAGCACAAAAAAATTTATTAAAAAAATTACTCCTCGTCTCGTCGACGCCGCTGGTGACAAGAGGGCTGGCTCATATCTCGCGCAGAGAATTGCAATAGCCATTCAGCGCGGGAATGCAGCCAGTGTTCTTGGCACCATGCCACATGATCAACTTTTAGATTTTTAAACACAGTTTTATTTTTTAATTTAGTTTTTTAATTTAGATTTTAGTTTAGTTTGATGTAGTTTTAAATAAATAAAAATACATTGTTGTTATAATCTAAAAAAAAAAAAAAAAAAGTAAGTGATTTTACAGATAGAAATTTACGTAATAAGAATGACTTAGTTAGCCCGTATTACAGGCTGAATACAGTCAGTAAGTCTTTTATGGGGAAGTGTATACCTTTTTATAATAAATTGCCAGTATCGGTCCTTGATATGCCAGACAGAAAATTCAAAGCTTATGTAAAGAAAGTACTTTGTGAGAAGGCTTATTATAGGACCGATGACTATCTTAAAGACAAAAAAGTCTGGCTGGAGCTTGGCGCGGGTCCCTCTTAAAGGTTGTATACTTAGACATGTCATAATTTAGGTACATTGGTATACCTACATACTAAATGTATAAATTGACATTATTTAAAATTTTCGTAATTCTTATAATTCAATTTAATTATGACATAACCAACAATGTAATCTCTGTCCATCCATATAACTAATTTTAAGTTTTGAATTTGTTAGTTGACGTCTTTGAAGAAAACGTGCAGTGCAGTTTGTTGCCGCTTCTTCTGCACTTGCGCCTAGGAAGCGGCGTAAACTTAACTGTAAGTAACGATTTGACGTCAACATTTGTGCAAAACAAAGTGACTATTATTAAGAGATATTATAAATATCCTATGATAAAAAAGATATTTTGAATTGAATTCAATTGAATTGAAAGAAGGTCAAATTTGTCGTACCTATGATCGTAGGATTCGTAGGTAACTTCATGAAACTTCCACAAAAGGAAGCTCTTCATTACAAGTACGAAATAGACACCACGTCATAAATTGTTAACTTACAGGTACAGATCAAAATAGTGATGGGTTGCTAGCCGCATCGCATGTCAGATTCTCGCCCATTCCCTCGATCAGCTTTTACGATTTGCGCGGGAAGAGAAGCAGCTGGTACATTCTACGTTTTTTTCTTTTCTCCCAAACCAGCATGGAAGAATCTAAAGTAAAAAAATATAAGAAGTAATAATAGTATAATAGTAATAATAGTATAATAGTAATAATAGTATAATAGTAAAATAGGTATGTAGGTATCTACTTAGAAATAATAAGTAGGCTGTTCCATAAGTCTAGGCTTGCAATGGTAGGAATCTAACAAGTTTTCTTTGGACTGTGAGGCATTGTAGTGGAGTTGTATAATATTAGACAAGAAGAAGATTGTCAATGTCAATCTAAATCTCTGGTCAATGCTATCGTAACTTGTCTCAAGTCATCTGCGAGCTGAAGAAACTATGCGGCCAAATGCCTGGGTAAGTAGTTGCCCATGATAACGCTCCTGCTTATCGAGCGACCATCATCAGCAGGTCTTTTTTAGTCTCCACTGCAGGAGCACGACCCCCCTATACTGCTAGAGCCATATATTAGCCAGACCAGCCAGAGGATTTGGCCTACACTCTACATGCTGGCCAGATAGGTTTGGAGAGGTCTCATTGATGTGTATAAGCTTTGTTTAGCTTGTGTTTCCTAAATCGCCTTCTAGAACACCCACGGGAAGACTTGGAGTCCAGCTCTACTCTGCCGGGAACCACACGGCCATCAAGCAACCATAACTCAGAAGTTTTTGGAGCAATTGTGGCTTACTGTGCTGGACCATAATCTTATAGCCCAGGCATTGCGCCGTGCGATTTATGGTATCTTCCCGCTGATTAAAGGACCACGGTTTGCGACTGATGACCAACTATTAAGGCCTGCGCCAGTGTCACAAAGGAACAGTGGAAGATCATGCTTGATACGTGGTTTGAACAAATTTATAGTGTATTAAGGCGACATGGGTTCACAATTTGCAATACTGTGCGTGTTTCTGAAAAATCATTGTTATTAAAATTAATTAAGATTTTTATGTAAATTTTTTGAGTAAGTAATAACTTTTAGTTTATTGCTCAAAAAATTTACATAAAAATCTTAAGGATTTTCTACAGAAACCCATAATAGCGAAAAGACGATTGAGCATTATTAGCTCGATAGAAAAAAATCACAAACTTACCTCTAAATTGCCTAAATTTGCCTTTATAATACAATTACTATTTTATACAATCACCTTTTTATATGAAAATCTGTAATGTATGTATTATCTAAATATCTATCCGTTTTGGCTACACAAAGAATCGTAAATATAATAAATAAAACACTGTGAAATATTCGTCGAGAGTGAAGAAAAGCCCGGAGCCGTGCTTGACGATATTTCGCAGTGTTTTTTTTTTATTATAGAGGTATGTTTGTGATTTTTTTCTATCGAGCCAAAAATGCTCAATCGTGTTGTGGCTATTGAGGGACTGTGGGTTTCTATAGAAAATCCTTAAGATTTTTATGTAAATTTTTTGAGGAATAAACTGTAATAGTTTAATAACAGTGATTTTTCACAGTATTGCAAATTGTGAACCCACCTCGTCTTAACAGTGATGAGAAGTTACATTTTTGCAAGACATGTGGAAAAACCTAAAAGAAGTACAGGATCCTAAAAATCTTATGTAATACCACCACGACGTGGAAAATAACGATGAGATGACGACAATACACATCTACGTATCCATGTTAATATGGGAGTTATGACGGTATCGCTAATAGAGTAACTGTGTTTGTTATCACATAAATTAAAGACGACAAAATAATATAAGTACTTACCTACATATCTAAGTACTTATACTTTTATTGTGACTTGTGTAATATGTAAGAGTGATGTGTGACATACCAGTGTTCATCCCCGGATCTAATTCGCCGGACGCCTAAAAGGGGGCGGTCAAATTTTAAACTTCATCTTTTCTTTTGTATCTAGATACTTTCTTTGTAGCCAAAAGAAATGCTTACAGGCTTACAGGAAGTTTTTAAGATTCTTCCATGTTGGTCTGGGAGAAAAAGAAAAACAAATCGTAAAAACCGATCGAGGAAATGGGCGAAAATGTGAATCATGTGGTAACAACCCATCGCTATTTTGATTTATTTTCCCACCTTTCCGCCAACCAGTGGCCTTTGGGTCGTGCGGCCCTGGACTCGGTCTGCTTAGAGCCGCAAGATCCAAAATACACTGTCTGCCCCATTAGGGATAAAGACGTGATAGTGTCAGTCCTGGATTTATAATTAGGCCGCATAGGCCGCGGCCTAGGGGCGGCAGCGTCCTAGGGGCGGCAGATTTCAGAGGACGGTCACTCGATTTCAGACGATAAAAGTCAAACACGTTCACTGGTTTTAGGTATTTTCCCTAAGGCCCATTGTGGCGGCACAATTTACGCGACTTAATATGATAATTAAAAGAATAGGGTGGCATATTTCAAGTGAAATGAAAGGTCAACTGGCGCTGCTAAGAAAGGGGCGGCACATGGCCTGGGGCCTAGAGCGGCTAGGACTGCAAATCCGCCACTGGATAGTGTATGTATATGTATGTATGTATGTAAAGGTCCTGCACACTAGTTCACTGTAATAGGTAATGACTGTTTTTACTAAATACTAGTAATTGGGATGTAGACTGGGTCCAAAAAATACTATTATATTTAGTCAATTAGATTAACCACAACCCTTATGGTTCCGGGTTAGAATAGGACCACTCCATCTCTTCCTGTGGATGTCGTAAGAGGCGACTAAAGGACTAAGCCCAAACACCTCATGCTATAATACAATTGCATTCCCAATGAGGGTTAACGTCGGGCGGCGGCCAGTTGTAAAACTTTTCGCACACATACTTTCCCAAAGGGGGTTGGTTGACTTCAGGCAGGCGGCCGGTCGTAAATCTATAGCCAAATCATTTAAACTGTTCCGGCTATTTCTTTTGCAAGGTCTTTTGCATCCTTGGGTGACCTTGACATGCATACCTATACCTATTTGGAGAAGAAAAAGCGGGAAAGCGCACCCCATGCTCCGAAGCAGCACAGCTGAGGATGCAACCGGGATCGCGCTGATACGAAGAAGAATTAGATTATCCAAAAATAATCGGGACCCATATTTTTTCGTTTAGCTAAGTATTAAAAATTCACAAAGATAGAGCACATCGAAGTTTCGGAGTAGGGGCGTTTTAGATACGTCACCGTATACTGAATAAACGGGCATGTGCAAGTCGGACTCGTACATGAAGCGTTCCGTACCATCGCACAATGTTTTAAAACGCTGAAAAAACACGTTTCTTGTATGACGACCCCCTTTAACTATTAACTTTGCCTTATTTTTAATATTTGTTGTTATAGTGGTCATAGTAATACATAATCGTGAAAATTTTAGGTGTCTAGCTATTAGGGTTCAAGAAATAGAGCCCTGTGACAGATCGAGTTAAAAACGCTGAAAAAAACACGTTTTTTGTATGACAAACCCCTTTAATTTTAACCTTTTTTTTATTTTTATTATTTGTTGTTATAGTTATAGCGGCCACAGTAATACATAATCGGTGAAAATTTCAGGTGTCTAGCTATTACGGTTCAAGAGATAGAGCCCTGTGACAGACGGACAGACAGCGGAGTCTCAGTAATAGGGTCCCGTTTGCACCCTTCGGGTACGAAACCCTAAAAACGTACTTGATCGTGACGTCATGCGACATTTAAACGCGCTGTATCTTCGGTATTATTTGCTAATCAGAGAAAAGAAATACTTGAACAATATTTTTTAATAATCTACTTTATCATCAGGTCTTTTTTAGTCTCCACTGCAGGAGCACGACCCTGTCTGTACTACCAGAGCCATATATTAGAGCAGCCAGAGGATTTGGCCTACACTCTCCACGTTGGCTAGACGGGTTGGAAAGGTCTGTTTGATGTTTATAAGCTTTGTTGAGCTTGTGTTTCCTAAGTCACCTTCTACGACAGCCACGATAAGACTTGGGAGGTTCCCACACAGCAAATAAGACCACTAAGGCAGAGTAAAATACCTAATCTACTTAGGCGGTGATCCCACTGCACCGCGCACCGTCTAAGAGCGCGGCGCGGCAGATTTTTAACATTGTATGCAAGTAGCTCAGTTTGTATAGAAAACACGCCTACTACCACCCACTGAAAACGCGTCACCGCGCGGGAGCGTCAGCCTTACCGCCTTAATGAGCCAAAAAAAATTTTTCGTCCAAATTTGTATTGTGGTGACCTTTAAGCAGCTCAAAAAATGTGAAAACTTAATAAGGAGGAGGATACTTATTGAGAAGAATGAACAATAGTTTTAAAAGAAAGATTACATCGCAACTTCCTGTACTCAAGAAAATACTATTTACAGCCTTTTCACTGCAGGGCAAAGATCATGGCGGTTTTGTTGTGTTGGAATTAAAATTCATAGCTCGAATCGAGAATGAACGAACGAACAATACATGCAGGCCTGTGTCACTCCCCGTTTAGGTATCGAAAATGTACCTACATTATTACTATGCGCGCAGGCGGCCCCTCCGGGTGGTAAATTCAGTTATACGAATCGTTTGTCCAGAGTAATAAGAATAAAATTGGCTTGCAATGGATGTCTAGGTATATAAACGTAAAGGTGAGCTAAGCGTAAAACGTAAGCTGAGTTCTGACGTGAGCTAAATTAAACCATATCTTTGCTAAGTGAGACTTCTGTACGTTAGTATTATTTATTCTGTGATACATGGTCGCGATAAGGTACCGCCCAAACATTAAGCCCATCACAGACGGAGCTATAAAATATATATTATAGCAAGACATACTACGATATATTTTACAATCTTCGAGCGACCACAGATGGAGCTACGAGTATAATATTTTTATACTATTACATCATCAAAATATGTGGACGGATATAGCAAGATATGCTGAAACAATTTTAAGGGTAGATTTAGTCCTAGCGGCGGATTTACCAGCAGGCTGAGAAGGCTGTGGAGCCTAGGGCGGTAGATTTTGGGTGTTGGTTCGAGGCCAATATTCCATGACATGTATCGAAACATGTAGACAGCTAAGTATTACGAACTTTTATTACAATTAGCATCAATATTTAATTGATTAATATGACTTTGAGATGAAACCTATTTTTACTGATATTGCTTTTATAAATTGTTACTATAAAAGTGTTTAATATTATATAGATTGGTTTTAATGTTACTTTGTGTTTATTTATTGTAAGTAGACGTATTGTAGTGCCCTTGCAGGGTTCCATGATGTATATAACTATTTATAGTGATTTTGTAAACCTTTACCACACATGAAAACAAAAGCCGACCAAGGGAATGGAAATGTTTCTGATATCTGATGATGGCTGGCTGGACCAAGTTAGTGTAGTGTAGGTAGGTATATCTGAGAGGTATATTAGATTGATTTGCTAGATTAGAGCGGCTTGATTTTGTATAGGGGCTTGGGCTTCTACTCCAAAAATGGTACGATATAAACAAGAAGCTACGTGTCTGCGTCAAAGAGTTATGCAACAATGTGCGTTACAAAATAATGATAAAGCGTTTAATTTGGCGTTGCAATGACGACCTCCGTGGCGTAATGGTTTACATGCTAGTCCGCCACTCGGGAGGTACTAGGTTCGATCAACCAGGCCAGGTTGGGGAAGTTAAAAATAGCCTGTTTCAAATTGTTCTAGTTTTGGGTGTGTATCAATATATAACGTCTAACAAAATATACTGAAACTATTTTAAGGGTGGATTTAGTCCATGATACTGAACAACTTTCCCTAAGGAACATATGTCGAAATATAAAAAATAATTTTTGGCTTTCCCTACAAACTCGGATCAGGTGATCGGTCAACTTGTATGGGAGGTCAAAAACTATTTTTAATATTTCGGAAAGTTGTTCAGTATCATGGACTGAATCCACCCTTAAAATAGTTTCAGTATATTTTGTTAGATCCTGTATACAGGCTGACTTTTTATCCACCTGCTAATTTTTTGGAGCAAGTTCAGTCTACTAATTCTTTCTAAACTACTTTCTATAAAAAAAGTTATTAAATTTTTTTATCGATTTTTAATAACTTTTATTATAAAAAGTACCTAGTTCAGTATCATGGACTGAAATTGATACAAAAATGTTGCAGGTGGATAAAAACTCACCCTGTATGTATTTATCACAAAATATAGTGTCGTTGAGTTTAGTATCCCATAACACCAATTTAAAAAACTGACTTGGGGGCTCAATCTGTGTGATTTACTATATACTTACAGTAAAAAAAATTTACCATCCGACGACAATGGTGTTATTTTTCAGAGTAAAGCCTAAATTGATAAACAAGGATTATGCTCATCAATCAGCAAGAGACAACGATACGAAAAATAATTATTTCAATAGGACAAGGTGAACAGAAAAAATAAAAAATCAGTTTCGCAGTTGAGCACCAATGAAAATCATTTATTATCCTTAATTAAAAAATATTATGACAGTTATTTTATTTTGTGTTTTCGTATTGCAGTATTTATTGCACGCAGGTGAAGTGCCCCTAGCTCCGACGACTTGCTTTTTCATCAACTATGTACCAATACTAAAATATTTTAATTACATTTAGCTATAAATTCTTTCTATATACTGTAACTGGTGAAAACCGTTGTATTTAGTTTTAACAATAAATAAATAAATAAATAAATCATAGGTAGGTACATAGCTTGTCAAAATATAAATTTTCGAACTAGTGATATAAACATAATTTGATTGACAGAGACAAACGATCACGGATTTCCCAACAAAGGAAGATTTCACTGGGAGAACCCAGAGAATATAAAATAGAAACCAGACAAACAACCTCACATTATGACATAAAAATATTGGTTCCTTGACGAAAAAAAATTACCTTGGGGTTTGAGTCTATTTTATGTACCTAATGAAGTTAAATAAAATTTCATAAAAACATCATGAGTGAACCACATGGACAAGTTAGCAGCGATAATGTTAACATTTGCCTAGTCTCCACTGCAGGAGCACGACCCTCTCTGCACACTACTATACTGCAGAGCCATATATAAGCCAGAGCAGCCAGAGAATTTAGCCCAAACTCTCCATGCCGCCGTCGGCCAGACGGTTTGGGGACGGGGCAGTAAAATTTTCCTTGTAAAAAACGCAATTGGCCCGTCAATGCGGTGATGCCGCGTAAACTCCAGACACGGGAGCGATCTGTTTCAACATAGGCTAGGAAATGACTATGAACGAGTAAATGTGACTCTAATAAATAATAACATCCGTACAGTCTTTCTTATCTGTGACAAAGTTCAAAGCATTATCTGTAATATATTACCGTCGTAAATATTTCCTGATAGAAAATTGCCAATTAGAAACATTACTATGCTACCGGGACACAAAACGCATGTCAAATGGCTATTTTCTATTGCTATTTTTGTTACATGATATGCGGGGTTTTTTAATTATATCCGTGTATGGAACACACGCTATCGCGACAGCCTTCATGTTCGTGACATAGCAGACAAATCGCAAGAGAGTCACCTCTCCGCCGCACAGGTACTGGCAGAAAACCCAAAAAACGTTCGCTTGATGTAGTCACATGATATTCGTGCTCACACTCAAGAACATGGAAAAGCTCTGGGAGACAAAGCAGCTCAGTGCTAAGGATACATGAGAGATAAATATATATAATTCATCAAGGTTGGAATTGGAAAATGTCCGTTTCACATGTTATTGTGTCGTGTTATTCCAGTAAAATATTTTTAATTTATTAGAATCCGATACATAAATAATTTATACTGGGACTAGCCAGTAGCAGTATTTTACAAAGATTTTACGTAGATGTAGAAGTTTCGAAACCATACGTGTATGTTGAATTAAATTAGACATACAACAGAATATTTTCAGTTTTGTTTATTTCTTACAATGTAATGTTGAAAGATAAAAAAAATGCATTATATGCATTTAAATTCAATACATTGACACTTCATTAGTAAATACTAAATGCGGCTGGTGTCAAATATAAATAGGTACTTGATATTTCTATCATATGGAAGTCTTACAAAAAAATTTCATTTCGGAAAAACATATATTTACAATAGATTCAAATTAACGCATTTTGTTCACAGTGAATGCTGCTGGGCGCCTGAATATTGTTACCTAGACTACAGATATAACTCTGTATAAAAAATTAATACTAGATTAATTATATTCTTTCACCCCTAAAACCATGTAAAATATAAATATTTCTAATAGTATATCAACTTCAGCACAGCCGCATAGAGGATGATCTAGTTGCTACAGGGGATGATTAATAGACAGCCGCCCGCTTTCTTCGTCCAGGAAGCTAAAATAAACTGAGCTATCAGTAAATTTATTGACGTGAATCACATATACAATATTGAGAAATAAAGAACGTCTGCAGCCCAAGTTGGCGTACTATTAGATTATATTTATACATACGCCTAAAACCCTGTCTAACCAGCATTCAAAAATATTGACGATAACCAACACATGATAACATACCCAATAAATAATTTGCATAAATAATAAATAACAATCAATTAACCCTGGAATATTGATAATGATAAGCTAAGTCACCAAACAATTTATTACAAATCGGTCGCTTCAAATGAGATGCGATGCGACACCAGGCGATCACGCGACGTATATAACATAATAGATACAATGAATAGGCCACATCGCCTTTATGCGGTGGTAATAGTGACTAAATTTGAATTTGCTATAAATTTGTGTAGCTTGAATTGCTGTTGACTATACTGTGTGACTACAATAACAAAAAAATATTTTAATCGTTTCTGCTAATGCATTCGCGTCGCATCTCAACCTAAAATGGCCCATAAAAGTGGACACTGTCTATCTCCAACCAAACACACGAAATTATACTATTCTAAAGCCAAGACACTTCAGACTTTCCTATCATATGTACGTCGTCTTTGGTCATCGATATTTGTGAGGTAGTAGGTACCAGGGAACAACACGTCTATGGAGCCTGAAGGCTCATAAGGAGCAGTATGATAATTTTTAGTTCTCAGGTCCATGAGATCAGAAAATACACCAGGATCTACACACTCTCTTTGATCCAGCATTGACACAGAATCTTTCAATGGATTAATAAAGGCCTTTAATTTTGAAACATCATTACAAATTTTTATCGAGTACATTGTTGATGCTAGTCCTGATCCATATGAAAATAATGCAAATTTCTTTCCAACTAACTCTTCTGGAGTTTTGCTTACGAGATACGAAGCTAGTCCTCCATACAGCGATGGTGTGTACATGTTACCAACGTTACGAGATATGTAAAGCGATGGTTTTGTTTTCTCCTCAAACAAATGCTGGCTGTATGTCATGAAGGCTTTTTCAACATCTCTGTCAAAGTAGGTGTCTTCTAGCTTGTAGCCTTTGAAGTTTGACAGTCCTGGGAACTGTTGTTCACGAGTTTCTGGGGCTGCATTTAGGAAATCATTGAAACATATTCTAGCTAAAGATTTCTGCACCAGCTTACAGTATGGCGAATGGAATAACATGCCATCTAAACTCAACAGACCTTTGAACTCTGGGTCTGTTCTCCTAGTTTTCTTACAAAATAAATTATAGCAACTATCTAAAGCACTGAGGTAGCAATGAATTGAAAGTTTTCCATCAACAAGAGGGAACTCTGACGCCAAGTCTGGTTTGTAGAAGTCGTATGCATGTGTCATGTATGAGGCACGCACTCCACGGTCAAACACTAAAGGGGCATCCGGTCCAATGAGCAGGGCCACAGCACCAGCTCCCCCTGTAGGTCTTGCAGGACCTTTGCTGTACACTGCAATATCGCCAGCCACCACAATAGCTTTCCTGCCATCCCATGAAGAGGATTCCACCCAGTTGATAGCATTGAAGAGAGCAGCAGTGCCACCATAGCAGGCATTAGTGGTGTCAATACCCTCAATGTCAGTGGCACCTTCCTTAGCAAATAGGCTCATTAGAAAAGTTTTGACACTTTTACTTTTGTCTATAATAGTTTCTGTGCCCACTTCCAGGCGGCCAATGTCATGCAGATTAATATCATGTTTCTCTATCAGTCTGTGTAGAACTGTAAGGCAGAGAGACTGGATGTCTTCTCTGTCAGAACAGAAGCCCATTTTGCTCTGACCCAATCCAACTGTATACTTTCCCGGGGCGACGCCGTTGTATTTCTCCAGCTCCGTCTGGTCCACGTACTGGGATGGGACGTATATTTCCATCGCGAGCACGCCAACATTTTCGACTCTTCCTCCCATTATTAGTCACACAGTAACTTTCACGCGTAAAAATTAACTAAGAAGTGACGAGTGGAGGCGTGTTAACCGGACAGTTATCGGCGCAGACTGATGCTCCCCGACGCTTCTCAGTTAAGACTCGTCTGTTATGTACGTCAGCAGCTACGTTACCGGTTCACCATTGACCTAAAAATCCAACTTTCTTTCAATAGTGCGAGTTAGTAGCATACCTCGCTCGTCACGCGATGGGTCAACGCGAATCGCCGGCTGATACTCTTGAGATATATATTATGCAAGTTCCTCTAATTAGATCACCAGATTGCTAGCTTTTTAATACATTTTATAGATTAATTTAATCTTGTAAAATTCTATTAAGGTTACCGAGATTTTGACATTTCTTTTACGTCATTCTAGCAAACGTCATAACAAAGAAACGTCAAAATAGGTACCGTTGTTCTTTTTTTGCATGCAGGCATATGAAGCTTGGCACAGAAAGTCGTATCATGCATGAGGAGGACACACAGGCACAACACAACACAAGGTATTTTTTTTTCCGTGAGGACCCTAATTAATATGCACACGGGGCACCACGAGTACCATGACATACCATAACACAATTTACAATACACAATCCATATTTATAAGTAGGTAATTGATAAATATGTAGGTTGGGAAAATGAAGTACCTAACTAGTAAGTAAGTAGGTACCTACTTATTTCTTTTTTATTATTACTTATCTTAAAGGTCAACCGAGATGGTTAATAAAGATAAGAACTTACCCGTGGATAAGATATCCGAGACCTAAGTACAGTACCTAATACTCTGATATCACTTGTTTCTACAATCACATGATTGATATAACTGATTTCATCATCACATAAAATCTTCATTGAATGTAGTCCGGTCAAATTAGACCAAAAAATGAGAGTCTTACAATAAGTCGCACCCAGCTCAAAGTTGGTAGGATTGTTCAAAACACCATTAGAAAAGAAATCTAAAAAGTCCTCATCGATCCGATACCTGGAAAAAAAATTACTGGGGGTCAAAGGTCACAAAAACGGGTTTTTCGCAATTTTCAGCAAAACGGTAAATTTTATCATAAAATTAGTTCAGACAAAACTTGTACCTAGATCAGATATACTTATATATATCTATAAAAAAGCGGCCAACTGCGAGTTGGACTCGCCCGTGAAGGGTTCCGTAGCAGCAAGTAACATTTTACGATTTAAGACGTATTAAAAAATAACTATCTATGATACCGAGACCGCTATAGTTTTAATTGAAAGTACCTACTTTGAGGCAGATTATCTCAAGACTGGGGGATTTGATCTACATACTGTCAAAGCAGTTTTTCTTGAATTTTAAAAGACCTTTTCAACGATACCCGATACGTTGGGGTTAGTCAATTTAATTTTTTAAATTCACTTTTCGTTGAATGCTGAAAAAAAAACGTTTTTTCATAATTTTAAAAACCAACTTTTGGAACTTCAATATCTATCAGTCCACCAATTTTCGTGACAATCGGTGCAGTAGCGGCGGAGTACGAGCCCGGACGGACAGACAGACGGACGGACGGACGGACGGACGGACATGACGAAACTATTAGGTCCTTACATATGAAATTGCCGTTCAGTATCAAAAAAGTAAAACAAGTTTTTTTTAATGAAATTATTATTTAATCAATCGAAGTATGCGCCGTTGTTATCGATACACTTCCGCCATTTTATAGGCAAATCATTGATACCTTTGGAAAAAAGTCCTGGGAGCGAGAGTCTATGAACTGTTTGAAGGCGGTTTTGACAGCCTCATCAGATTTGAAATTTTTTACTTGTAAAAAGTTATCCAAATTTTGAAAAAAGTGGTAATCGGTTGGGGCAAGATCTGGAGAGTATGGTGGGTTACGCAGAGGTTCCAGTCGCAGCTCCTCTAACTTGGCGATCGTTTGATGTGCAGTGTGTGGTCTAGCGTTATCCTGAAGGAGCAGTGGGCTGGAGCAATTCATCAGTCTCGGTTGTTTAATGGCGAGCTTTTCCATCATTGTTTGCAATTGTTGGCAATACAAGTCTGCAGTAATCGTCTGGCCTGATCTCAAGAAGCTGTAGTGGATAACACCAGCACTGGTCCACCAAACACTAACCAGAATCTTGTTTTTGGTCAGTTTTCGCTTAGGGTAAGGTTTTGCCGGTTCTCCAGGGTCAAGCCATTGTGATGATCGCTTCCGATTGTCGTACAGGATCCATTTCTCATCACAAGTCACGATACGGTTCAAAATCCCCTCATTATTGTGGCGATTAAGCAAAGAAACGCAGCAAGCAACGCGTGTTTGTTGGTTTGCTTCAGTCAATTCGTGCGGTACCCACTTTACGAGTTTTTTAATTTTTCCGATTTGGCGCAAGTGGATATGTATCGTTTTGTCACTTACGCCGAAGGCTGCTGCTAATTCAGAAGTGGTTTGAGATGGATCCACTTGAGTATCAGGTCGTCCACGAGGCTCATTGTGTAAATCGAAATTTCCAGAACGGAAACGTTGAAACCAAAAACGCACCGTTCGTTCGTTAGCGGTGCCTGGTCCATACACGTCGTTAATTCTTCGAGTCGTTTCTGCAGCACTGGTGCCACGTTGGAACTCGTATTCGTAAATACCGCGAATTTTCAATTTGTCCATAGTTGTTGTTATAGCAATGTTGAAACTCAAACAAATGATGTTAAAACAAATGAAATACGAATTTTAAAACAATATTTTTCTGGCTTTATTTCGAAATAAATTTGAATTTGGAACTCCTAATGAAACGCAAGATATTTGATTTTAAAGTTGCCAGTATTGAAAATCGGCAATTTCATATGTAAGGACCTAATATAAGGGTTCCTTGTGGACTACGGAACCCTAAAAATGTCTGAATACTTTTTTTTCCTAAAAGTCACCGTTTCTGAGATATAACGATTAAAAAAGTTGTAAGTGATTTTTTGCCGTTTTTTGCTCGATATTATTATCAGCAACAGATGGACGCTTGAAATATCTTGAAAACTGAGCTGGGTGCGAATTATTGTAACCTCGGCTATCTAAATTGACCGGACGGTTCATTATTAAATGTGTAATTTACATCAATAAAATAACAAATTATGTACTTAGATACCTACACTACACATACTACTTCTACCTATATCCTACTTATTTTATGACGAAGAAAACAAGCTTTTGGATCACCTGTTTCGAAAATTAAAAGTTTCAGCATGATTCATGATGAAGTTTAGATAAAAAAGGCGAACCCAAAACGAATAAACTATATAAACTAACTTGGCTATTTTAGTTTCTTCTTACATAGCCTATACTATATGGATCAGTCCACTACTGGACTAAAAGTCTCTTCACATAATATTCACGGTGGGCAAGCAGGTTGGTGATAGAAATACCTAAAATTGTTTGAATAGGTATTTAGCTTTACTGGTGTTGAAGTAGGTTTTTGTTTTGAAAAAATATCAATAAGTAATTTTATTATTTTAGAAAATCAAATAAAACATAAAAGATAAACCTAGGTAGGTACCTTATTTATTCATTGATTATCACTTATGTCTAAGTACTTGGCTTACATTTAAATTTATTTTGTATTTTTAATCACTTGATTTCTAATACTACAAAAAAGTCTCTTGGGAGTTCCTCGGATTGAACTTGTAAAACTTGACACCTGAAAAAACACAAATTATAAATAGTACTTATGTAAATTACTTTATTAAGTACTTACCTATCCACGAAAATCACAACCACTTAGTATAAAAATACTAACATGTGTGTGATATGATAATTACTAATATTAGGTATACCTACGAGATTACTTTTTCTTCTTCGTCTAAGCGCGTTCCCGGTTGCATCCTCAGCTGTGCTGCTTCGGAGCCCGGGGTGCGCTTTCCCTATTTTTCTTCTCCAAATATAACATGCATGTCAATGGTAACCCAAGGATGCCAAAGACCTTGCGATATGGAGAAGAAATAGCCGGAACAGTTTAAATGATTTGGCTATAATTTTACGACCGGCTGCCTGCCTGACGTCAACCGTTTTTGGGAATGTGTTTTGCAACCGGCCGCCGACCGACGTTAACCCTCCTTGGGAATGCAATTGTAGCACGATATGTTTGTGCTGAGTTCTTTAGTCACCTCTTACGACATCCACAGGAAGAGAGAGTGCAGGTCCTATTCTAACCCGGAACCACACAGGGTCAAACAATTTCTACAAACAGAGACATCTTTATGAATCAGAAGAAGAAATGATCCGGAGAGAAAAAACCCGAAGAAAAGATCTTACGACATGGATACAACCTAAATTAAGAGTGACAAACAATGACCTTCCATACACATGTATGGTGACAAAGCAATGTGTGCGATACCAAACAGTGCTTTTATTCAACAAGTTGCCTATAGAATTAAAAACAATACGAAGCAGAAAATTATTTACTAAAAAACTAAAGGCTGATCTCTTGGAAAAATGTTTCTATTCGATAGATGAATTTTAAATTGTATCTCTATGCCTAAATATGTCTAGTGTGTGTGTTGTGTTTTCTATCTATTTTTGTATCCTATCCTATTTTTATGTAAACTATGTATTCGAACACAAATATTGTTTTGTAAACGAATTAAATAAAATAAATAATAAAATAAATAACTTGACTATAGTTTTACGACCGGCCGCCTGCCTGAGGTCAACCCTCTTTGGGAATGTATTTGTGTGAAAAGTTTTAGAACCGGCCGCCACCCGACGTTAACCCTCCTTGGAAATGCAATTGTGACACGAGATGTTTGTGTTTAGTCCTTTAGTCGCCTCTTACGACATCCACAGGAAGAGATAGAGTGGTCCAACCACACGGGTAACCTACCTATCTTTCTAAATTAATTTTCATGATATATGCATGATATATAGCATTTTAGATTTAAGAGAAAATTTTAGATATCGTTACCAGTTACCAGATGATACTAAAGAGAGTCTAGAGGTACCTATAGGTATCTCGGTACCTGATTGTTCCATAATATATAATCTGAGTAAATAACAATCGTTACCCTAGCCTTTGTATTTAAATATAAATATTAATAGACATGCGACGTCTATCTAACATTAGAAATTTGAACCCAGCCCCCCGATCTATAGGTCACCAGAGGTCGAGACCTGGGTTCAAATTCTAACTGCGAATCCGTCTGTTACGAATATGTTTTTGGTATTATCAATAACAAATTAACAGGCACCAGGCACGCACCTAATGGATTTATTCTGACTTCGAAATCTTCTTCAGGTTTTAGATTTTTATCAGCTTCATCTTTGTACAGGTCCTGCAATAAAAAATTGATGATTATAGAAGAAGAATGTACGTTATGTTAGAAGTTATGTACCTACCTATTTACCTATTACTTAGCACTCCTTGTACTTCCTAACTAACAAAAACTAACTAACTTGACAAAAAAGGTATTGGGGCATTGTTACAATTGTTTATTGTGATGGCTGGTTTTCCCCTGTTCCAGAAGAGAGACGCTTCTCTTTTACCTTATTAGACATTCAGCATTCCACCATATACCCAACCAACCAACTCAAAGGTAAATGCTCAGAGCAAAGAGGATTTATTTTTGAAAGCTCCAGTCAGGTCCAAGCCCTGTGTGCGAAGTGAGCGGCGCACACAGGTGCCAATTTAAGGCAATAGGTTTTTTTTATTAGCTGTATAGGTCTCATTGTTAGGCAAAAAGCCTTCCCATCTCTGATTCCATCTTACGCGCTCCCTACACGCGATCTGCCATTATTTTTCAAAATGTGTACCCTCAGACCGAGGTATAAGGAGAGATATACAGATCTGTGTGTGTACCTAATTATATTCTAGTAAGACCAGGTACTTCAATTATTAGCTATTTACTGTAGAAATTACGATACCTTGATGTCATAACTTTGTTTAGGCAAACTCATTTCGTCGAAGGTAAAGTTGGCCGCATACGGGATGCCGTCATCTCTTTGACTGACGAATGCCAAGGCGTAGGTCCCGTCAAACAGCTCACGCTTCCAGATCTCCAGGTTTTTCCTCTGAAAAAAAGAAATTTATTTAATATTAAGAAATGTATGTTACAAGAAATACCTAGAGCGTTTAAGACTGCAGTCTTCGACCGTGGGAATTTTTGATTGAACACCCGAATCTATATTTTCTATCTACACATACGCATTGCGCTGTATACATGCACCATGGAGACGAATTTAGATGAATTCAGAAGCGCAGCGAGCGGTCTGCCTTATCAGCGTTTTCGTCCCAATATTTATTTGAGAATTTCGGAGAACTTTAAATTTTTCTATCTTTTTGCAAAAGACAAATCATTTTTATTTATTTATTGTACGTGTTTAAGCATGAATCAATCTTCATATATGTGTATTTTTTAACTCAGTCGTATGCGCAAGAAATCCGACGACGTATTCGCTTATATTTTCTTCAAAGTTTAACCTTTTTAACTAAGTTTTTGAATGAATTAAGTTTTCTTTTTATGAAAATCTTCTCATTCACTTTTTAGGATTTTCCTTTATCTTTATTTCTCTGTAATTTATACACAACTTCATGTTTTAAATTCCGTGTAAACAACAATGACATGAACGTCGCACACCGCAAAAAATCGAAACACGTCTCAGGTTATTTGGAATTAAACAAACTATTACAATGAAAATCAATAAATTGTCTCATTCACTTTTTTAATACTTAAATAAACTTCAATTTAACGTATCTTAACATATTGTTACTAAGATAGTTTGGCTCCAATTAGCTCCGAAAAAGCAGCCAAAATCATTAAAAATAAGGACTTTTTATAAAGTAAAAAGAAGATTGGCAGGCGTGGTACCCATTTAAATATTAGATGTAGGTTGTTGACTTTTTGGTATTTTATACTCGATACTTAACCATTTATTTTCCATACATTCAAGTTTTTCTACAACTTTTGAGAATAAAGAAAAATGAGAACTTTTGTTTTAAATTAAATCGTGCAAACTAAACGCATAACAGCATAACTGACTAGCAATAATAAAACGCAGTGGGCTCCAAACACTTTAGGGCCATCACACAGAACTATGTCATGCACTACAGAAAAATCGATTATTGATGAATTTACTTTTACCCAGTTAATCAAGTAACGATAAATGAGTCTGTCAAACAAAACTATTGTTACAATCAACATGATCAATACAATATAATAGTGTATATTGTGTTTACATTTATGTTTTAAGTTATTATCGATTAATATCGATCTTTTGTCTACTCATTATAAACCATTTGTGCGTTTCTGTCAACGTCACGGAACTTTCATTCATTAAATAATTTTACGGCTCTGGATACAAGTCCTTTAGAGCCTATCTTTAATTTGGTTCTTTATTCCTAATCCTAACCTAACCTAATCCTAACAAGTTACAATCAAAGGGTGGTGTAGGCCTTTGACTGCTTCAAGGGAGCTTCTGGCGACAAATCTGTACGAGTCCACTGGTTTTCATAGACGACTGAGTTGAGGACGGACGACGCCCGAAGAAGCCCACACAGTCCGCAAAATAAATATCACTACAGCCGTACTATGACTGTCCACTTCAACTATTTTACACATTGTTCATGAGCATGAGCATTTATAACACCAAACAACACCAATTTTATATTAAAAAGTCCACTAAAATCTATTTGCAAAATAATTTAAAGCAAACCCCAACCGAACCCCTTGACTTGCCGCCAAAAACTCTCCACGTCACGGAACTGATACAACTGTCAACGTCAAACAAAAATATTTAATTGACAGTTACATTCACTTTTAGATGTGTCAAAAAAAAAGTCAAAACGTTTTGTTATCTCCCTTTGTAACGTTTTGTTATGTCTTTACACTTTGTCCCATACTAACTTAAATGCATTTAACTTTTTACTCATAAGTTGTAGAAATATGGTATATTACATTTTTTATTACATAACTCAAGACAAATAAATTAGTAATATTTTTATTGTCCTACACTTCGTCATAAGACGGTACCACCAGTCTTTAGGTCTCTGCCAATCTTCTTTCTTTAGGCGCTCTGGGCATTTTTTTAAAGTGAAAAAACCGCTGAATTCACGACACTGTTACCGTAACCGACACCACATTGTTTAAGTTTTCACTTCTGTTGGCACTCCCGGAGTGCCACTGTTTTTTTTTGCTTAAAACTAACGTGAGATACAGACATTATTAATAGGTATGCGATACACGGTACGGCTAGAAACGTCTTCGTGTGTGCGTCGCGAGACACATTCGCCCTGAGGAAGACCTCCAGACAAGGATGTATCATATCGGCCAGTAGCTGACTTTTTACGTTAGAGGTTTTGCATTAAGTATATAAATGGGAATGGAACTTGGATCGGAAGATCTAATGAGATGAATCAAGTAATGGTAAAAAGGGGAGACAAAGTTTAAAAAAAAAATACTAACAGCAAAATTATTTATACTCGTATCTACCTGAACGTTGACTTAGGTACTTTTATAGCAGATAATGTTCGTAGCGTTTTTTTGCACAGCTTAATATGACAGGAGTAAATATACCAGACGGTTTGTACCCCCATCGTACCAAGTTACCTTTTTGTAGGACCAATAGTCGGGCCGATTTTTTTTTTTGTGGCAATTTCTGATCCACAATTTGTAGGGACGCGTGCGTTGCACTATTACAATCAGTACGTTCCATTTTTCTCCTCCAAAAAATCGATCACAGTTTTATCGGATGTGGGCGGGCAGCCTAAGATTCTGTTAACTTACAGAGCCGGAGTCCTTCTTCTTCCACACTCTCAACCCTTGCTTGCCCATCTTGTCCTGGTCTATGGCTATGATGTCCCTGTTCAGGAGAATCTCTCTGAACTCCGGTCTGATGGTTGCCAGATCTGTGCTCATGAGTAGAGGCGCCGCCAGGATCGACCATACGGCCATCTGAACGCGGGCTTGGTCGATGGTCAAACCGAAGTTGCCGATTAATAGCTGGAAAAAAGGATTGGATAGATACATTATCGTCGTCACGGGGTAGACTCCATGGCCACTTTTAGCAGGCCAGGTGTCACTCCCCGTTTTGGTATCGAAAATGTACCTACATTATCTCCGGGTGGTAAATTCAGTTATACGAATCGTTTGTCAAGAGTAATAAGAATGAAATAGGCTTGCAATGGATGTCTAGGTATCTACACGAAATGGTGCTGCGTTCTGACGTGAGCTAAATTAAACCATATCGCTAGCTACATTGAATAGATATTTCTTTGAATTTCTTTGCTGAGTGAGACTTCTGTAAGTTAGTATTATTTATTCTGTGCTTTTAGTGAGAGATGGAAAATGGAATTGAAATAGTGATGGGTTGCTAGCCGCGTTGACATTTTCGCTGATCTGTGATTGGAAATATTATAAAGATTATGCTATTCAATTCAATTCAATTCAAAATATCTTTATTATCATAGGATATTTATAATATCTCTTAATAATAGTCACTTTGTTTTGTTTTGCACAAATGTTGACGTCAAATCGTTACTTACAGCTAAGTTTACGCCGCTTCCTAGGCGCAAGTGCAGAAGAAGCGGCAACAAACTGCACTGCACGTTTTCTCCAAAGACGTCAACTCACAAACTAAAAACTTAAAATTAGTTATATGGATGGACTGAGATTACATTGTTTGTTATGTCATAATTAAATTGAATTAAAAGAATTACGAAATTTAAAATAATGTCAATTTGTAAATTTAGTATGTACCAATGTACCTAAATTATGACATGTCTAAGTATACAAATCTTTAAGAGGGACCCGCGCCAAGCTCAAGACAGACCTTTTTGTCTTTAAGATAGTCATCGGTCCTATAATAAGCCTTCTCACAAAGTACTTTCTTTACATAAGCTTTGAATTTTCTGTCTGGCATATCAAGGACCGATTCTGGCAATTTATTATAAAAAAGTATACACTTCCCCATAAAAGACTTACTGACTGTATTCAGCCTGTAATACGGGCTAACTAAGTCATTCTTATTACGTAAATTTCGTTCTGTAAAATCACTTACTTTATTGAACATGGAAATATTTTTCCTTACATACATTATGTTTTCGAATATGAATTGTGATGCAAAAGTAAGTATACCTATTTCCTTGAATAATTCACTCGGTGAGTCTCTCGATCCTAAACCGTAAATGGCACGAATTGCTCTTTTTTGTAAAAGAAAAATAGTCTGAATGTCAGCCGCACTCCCACATAGAAGTACTTATCCCGTAAGACATTAGACTGTGAAAGTAACTAAAGTACACTTGCCTAGCACAATGCCACAGGCCGGAAACTCCTAAGGTACGCGCAATATGCGTCACCCAGGCGTCCCCGTTCCCCGTCCCCGCACCTCTCCCCCGTTTTCGCCTCGATTTCTCACGTTGGCCGTCAAGAACCGGGGGAGAGGTGCGGGTGCGGGGAACGGGGACGTATATTGCGCGTACCTTAGAAGAGTCCCTTCTGTTTACTTTTACTGTATTCTGTGACAATGCTACATCTGTCAATTGTCTTATTCTCCTAACAGCGAATGCCGCAGAGCTAAGCCTATTAGAAAGTTTTGAGCGAGCGAGCGAAGTGAGCGAATCGTCTCAGTTTCGAGATCGGCCAAAAAATGCTTTTGTCCATCAGTCCGTCTGTCTGTCTGTCGGTTTGTTCTCGCCGGTCGCATTAATCAATCTTTTCTCGTGTTTTATAAGCAGGTTCGTTAAATATAGAATTTTTTTTTCAAAGTTTTTGGAAATTTTTCAAAATGGCGTCATTTGGTGATATGGGGGTTTCAAACTTTAAGAAATTCATATTTCAGCCATTTTGAAAATTTATCAAATATGTCTATCAAATATACAAAAACTTTTTTGTTACCCATATTAAGACGCAACTTTTTTGTCTGAACAACTTTTTTATCCGATAAACTTCAACGGGTTAGGGGTCAGTCCCGAGGTTTACAGCTCACAGACCCACTAGTATTATTATGATTTACTTATTAATTTAACTTAATTACAAAATAATGTACCTAATAGACGAAGGTAATGATTTGGTCAATTAATTTTGTTTTTTATTACCTACCGGAAGCAACTATCAAGAAACAAATGAAAAGCATCTATCAGTAAAAAAGTACTAAGTTTATGTATGATCGACACAGATCCGTACATTATTGGTAAATAATAGTAGTAGGTACGCAAGTGTGTGTATATATCATATTGACTTATATAGTTGAAATCATTGGTTTGATAGTCCTCCTGATAGGCATAGATTAGTATTAATCAAATGTAAATATAAACTACCTAATTAGGTGTTGCAGATTTTTATATTGATAATGTGGCATCACGCCGATAACACCTTCTTTCATGTCCGAGCTGCCCTACGTCATGTACCATAGAGCTAACGACAGAGAGATCTCCAAGGCCATATAGTCAAAGACGATTGAAGCTACAGTAAAACCATTTCGACTCTTTATAAAGGAGAAGAATATCGTTATTTACCATATCAGGGTCATTCCAGTGTCCCGGGCCGGCGAATGGTGCAAGCCTGTCCTGGTTGTCTCCGAACCAGTCCATGATCTTCGCCATGGAAGACCACGAGTCCTCGATGTCGTCCCAGTTGCGCCACAAGTTACAGTTCTCCGCTATCGCTTCGTAGTTTGGCTGAAATGTTAAAGGAATTCTTGTAAATCACAAATTATTTAGTAATGGGTCTAGGGTCACACTAACGAGAAACGTTAAAGCCCATGATCGCGATAAATAACGTGTTTGCATAGCGTTTCTTGGCTCTTCCCCCTTCACCAGACCAGGACCTAGTGGATGGAGGTTCATATCTCTTCTAAGGAAACAGTTTCTATGTAAGCAACTTCTAGATTGTAGGTACTTCATTCGGTTCTTCAACCAAGTTCTTTAAGTTTTAAATTCAAGTTTGCTATTGACAGTTAGCAACTAAACTAGGTACACGTAGTGTAATCGAAGGTTTATTTCACTGCTTGTTTAATTACCACCTCAGAATACAGTAGAAGTCTGAGCTTACCACTTAAGCTACCACCACCACCACCACCTTACACTAATAAACGGACAAGTGCGAGTCGGACTCGTACATGAAGGGTTCCGTACCACCGTACAATGTTTTAAAATGCTGAAGAAACACGTTTCTTGTATGACAACCCCTTTCATTTGTTGATATATCCGCCATAGTAATACATAGTCAGTGAAAATTTCAAGTGTCTAGCTATTACGGTTCAAGAGATAGAGCCCTGTGACTGACGGACAGACAGCCAGACAGACAGACGGACAGACAGCGGAGTCTCAGTAATAGGGTCCCGTTTGCACCCTTTGGGTACGGAACCCTAAAAAAGCACCAATATAAAGAACACGCTGGACAGCAAATACCTGCAGAGGGTCACTATAGTCGATCCATATGTTCGTATAGTACTTACCAATATTTTTTCAGGTTCTTGACCGCTTGCTTGCCCGTGTCAACTTGTAGTTAACAAATCGAGAATTTAGAATTGACCATGTCAAGTAGTAGTTAACATAACCTTGAAGTCAGCTTTGCCCGTGTCAACTGGTAGTTGACATTGCATTTCACTCAGCTATGACCATGTCAACCTGTGGTTAACATCGCTCCCGCCGTAGAAAAAGCTGATTCTACCCGTCTTTATCGCTCCAGGGCCTACTTTGCATTATTTGTCCCGTTTCTTCGTGAAATGTCCCCTCCACACAACCTCACTCTAGCATCCAAGCCATAGACAAAAGTCAAAAAAAAAAAGTTCCGTTTGACTCTCGACAGTTCGATTGATGCTTGATTCGGTGAGGATTGTGGTGCGATAAAAAAGTGATTTTCTTCATAAATCCAGTGTTATTCTTGGAGGATTTTTGTGAACATCAAGGTAAGTAAATAACTAACACGTAGATATAAAAATTCCAACATGAAACATAAGATTTAACCTTTTTTCGGGGCCTAACAACATACGGTAGGTACATGTTTGCGCGCAACATGGAAATGTTTATTTTGATAATTTTGATTGTATTTTCCTAGTAAATTCGCTTTAGAAGTTAAATCTGTTAATCATCTAACAAATTACAAGTACAAAGGCAATAATTTTGATGTCTAAATCGCAATAATTTTGATTTGTAAATAACCTTGAACGCGCTCGCAAAAATGACGGCGCGCTGAGGCGGTGGGGGCTACTAAGGCTGGTTTCACACAAAGGCCTTTTAAATAATAAATATCTATGAACAAGTGATCATTTTTTTTTCTTATTCTATTATTTATTATATAGACAACATAATGAAAGAATAAAAACCATATGTCATCGCTTTTATTTTTGAGGTATGAGCTTTTAAATATAAGGCGAGCTTCAGAACGCCCTACTTCTAAGTTCAGCACAGCATAACTCTGCACCAAAGGTCGTAATTTGATAAACAAACAATAACATTGTTTAGCTAGTTTCATAATAAACATAAATATATATAACACTTGACACTTTTATAAACAAATTGAGTCACAAAAAAAGCTTTGTGAAACCCCACCCGCGCGCTGACGGCGCAAAAAATGGCGGGGCAAAGTAGGCTCGTCACGTTTTTTTCGTGGGACATTAGAGGTAGGCACGCGCTGAGGGTCGGGGCAAAGGCGCGTTGCGCGCGGACCCCCCATGGGCAATCGAGCGGTTGATATGCTGGCCAGCTACAGGAATACAGAATAGACCGTCCAGTGTTATTTAACATTTTTCCGAATTTCGGGTAGCCTGCAAATCAAAAGGTTTATAAAAATAAACCGGCAAGTGCGAGTCGGACTCGTACATGTAGGGTTCCGTACCACCGTACAATGTTTTAAAACGCTGAAGAAACACGTTTCTTGTATGACGACCCCCTTTAATTTTTAACTTTATCTTATTTTTAGTATTTGTTGTTATAGTGTTCGTAGCAATACATAATCGGTGAAAATTTCAAGTATCTAGTTAATGCGATTATAAAGATAAAGTTAAAAACACTAAAAAAAACATTTTGTATGACGACCCCCTTTAGTTTTTGACTTTTTCTTATTTTTGATATTTGTTGTTATAGCGGCCATATTAATACATAATTGGTGTAAATTTCAAGTGTCTAGCTATTACGGTTCAAGAGATAGAGCCCTGTGACAGACGGACACGCACAGCGGAGTCTCAGTAATAGTGGTAATAGGGTCCCGTTTGCACCCTTCGGGTACGGAACCCTAATAAAGGTAATTGTATAAAACTATCAGTAGATATTGCAGTAAGTATCTAATAAAAGACACATTGAGATAAAAATAATAATACATAAATCGTTATTTACAAGAGTTGCTTGATGATCTTTCACTTAAAATATTTAATTTATACATATAAATATTTTAATTATCTATACTAATATTATAAAGCGGAAGAGTTTGTTTGTTTGTTTGTTTGTTTGTTTGTTTGTTTAAACGCGCTAATCTCAGGAACTAATGGTCCGATTTGAAAAATTCTTTTTTTGTTGGGTAGTCCATTTATAGAGGAAGGCTTTAGGCTATATAACATTACGTTCCGACAACCACGCGAACGAAGTAGCGGGCACAGCTAGTTATTATATATTTATTTTACTTTAATTTTGTTACAGCAAGAAAACACAAATACCAGTTTAGTTATCTAGTGTGAAGAAAGTTTACTTAATCAAATAATTAATACTTATAAAAAACTTTAACCTCCTATGCAAAAAAGGGGAGTTATCATCCTCAAAATAAAAATAAAACAACAAAAATCGAGTATTGAGAGGGCGATAGCGCAGGACTGAGAGTCTTCGAAGAGGGAGAGAGAGACCTTTACCCAACACTGCAAAAATCTTAAAAATTAAGTATTTAAGAATAAAATATTTTTAAAAATAAAATAAAATATTTTCTGTCTTTAAAATAAAATAAAATATAATAAAATATTTTCTGTCTTTACCTTCATCCATGGCCTCCGGCTTGATATAGCAGCCATCCAGTTTCAGGTAATCTATCTCCCATTCCACAAACGTAGCTATGTCCAACTCCTCATTGCCCAGCACACCTGGGTAACCAGCGCATGTCAGGTTTCCGTAATCCTCGTACATGCCGAATTTGAGGCCTTTACTGTGGATCTGAAATTGTGCACAGGGTTTATAGGATTAGGAGTATCTCCTTACTACAGGACATATATATCGACCTTCTCGCCCACCATTTATGTAATGCTGTACACACCGGCCCAACGGACGTCAGCAAAGGATATTTTAGCATGGCTTGCAGTAGCCAACGCTAAAATTAAGCCGTTGTCGCAGCCGTCATTATTAGACGATGGCACTAACGGTATGTGATTTCAGGAAGCTTGAAAAATCTGACATCAAGCCACTTACAAACGTGCAAAGAAAACGAAGTCTAGGACCTACTAATATAAACAGGGAAACAACCATAAAACAGAAGTCAATCAGTCAATTTTCTAACTCCGGTGGGTATACTCACATAGTCAGCAAGTGCCTTCATTCCACTTGGGAAACGTTCTTTGTCGGGTACCATACGTCCATCCTCTCCTCTCTTCTTCTCTAGCCAGCAATCATCTATCCCGATGTAGTTGTAGCCTGCGGCGAGGTATCCCTCGCTCACCATTAAATCGGCTGTTCTTTTTATTAGACTCTCACTGAAATTTACGTTTTGATTTATTTTAATCCACGGGTTAGGTATACGTTTATAACGATATCTATATGTACGCAAAGAGATAAAAAATAAAGATTTATTTTATTATTATGTTTATAATTATTTTTTTCAGTCGCTTTGAGTATCGGCCGGATACTGATTTTCACGGGCCGAGGCCAAGTGAAAATCAGGGCTTTATTAGATTCTGGATACTTGTAGTTTGAGTGATTGGGGTTAATAAAAAATATCTGGTGTGTTTGGGAAGAATAGGCAAAAATTAAACACCCCCATCTCTCCGAACTCATCGACTCTAAACTTGATATTACAGGAAAGCCAATGTGAAGTACGGAACCCTCTACAGGCGAGTTTAACTCGCACTTGACTGGTTTATTTTTTGATTAATTATTATGACCTGTGATTATGACTAACCTTATGCATTCGTTAGGATATTTCTTGCAGTCTGTGATGCACCTAAACCTCTCCCACGACAGCCAGCCCATGGGGGGCGTCAAGGCTAAGCCATTGTCCAAAGCCACGGCAGACGACACGAAGGCAGAAACCAGCCACAGGGATAGCATCTGTAACATATAGCAGATATCATCGTCATCATCATCACCAGGTCTATTTTAGGGTTCCATACCCAAAGGGTGCAAACGGGACCCTATTGCTGAGACTCCGCCGTCTGTCCGTCTGTCCGTCTGTCCGTCTGTCCGTCTGTCCGTCTGTCCGTCTGTCCGTCTGTCCGTCCGTCCGTCCGTCCGTCCGTCCGTCCGTCCGTCCGTCCGTCCGTCCGTCCGTCCGTCCGTCCGTCCGTCCGTCCGTCCGTCCGTCCGTCCGTCCGTCCGTCCGTCCGTCCGTCTGTCTGTCTGTCTGTCTGTCCGTCTGTCACAGGGCTATATCTCTTGAACCGTAATAGCTAGATACTTGAAATGTTCACTGATTATTTATTATTGTTTGTATGAAAGGGGGTCGTCATACAAAAAACGTGTTTTTTCAGCGTTTTTAACTAGATCTTTATAATGACATTAACTAGATACTTGAAATTTTACAGATTATGTATAACTATGGCCACTATAACAAAAAATACTAAAAATAAGATAAAGTTAAAAATTAAAGGGGGGTCGTCATACAAGAAACGTGTTTCTTCAGCGTTTTAAAACATTGTATAGAGGTACGGAACCCTACATGTACGAGTCCGACTCGCACTTGCCCGTTTATTAGTCTCCACTGCAACTGCGGGAACGATCTCGTATTTCTAGGGTATGTTACGGAATATTGGATATATGTATTACTAGCTGTGCCCGCGACTTCGTTCGCGTGGTTGTCGGAATGTTATATAGCCTTAAAGCCTTCCTCTATAAATGGACTATCCAACAAAAAAAGAATTTTTCAAATCGGACCATAAGTTCCTGAGATTAGCGCGTTTAAACAAACAAACAAACTCTTCCGCTTTATAATATTAGTATAGATAACCATATCAAGTGATACATTTACGTTAGTAAAATATATTTACAGTGATAAAAAATATGTCTGATAAATAAAATTACAACTTTCACTGCCATTTTCATTTATTGGGAACGTTCCCGGGAATCTGGGAAACGGGAACTGCACATCCCTAGCCAGAGCAATCAGAGGATTTGGCCTACACTCTCCACGCTGGCCAGACGGATTGGAGCGGTCTCATTGATGTGTATAAGCTATAAATAATTGATATTCTACGACATCCACGGGAAGACTTGGAGTATTCCTATTCTACTATGCCGGGAACCACACGGCTAATATAGAAGAAATGGCAAAAAAATATATATTTGCTAAACAAATTTTTCAAGCGTTCACCCCCAATAACTTTTGAACGTCTGAACCAATTTTTATCAAACTTAGCTAAGAACGTCTAGCTTTAAAACTTTTAAAGCTAGACGGATCACCAATAATAGTTTCAACGGCAGTTCATAAAATATTTTAAGGGGCTATCTAGTGCCTGACGATTAGCAATTTGGAAATTATCACCATATTTACGAGTTAACAATTTATTTCACACTTCAAGGCTTCTATATTCACCTTAAACGACACTGGAAATGCATGTTTCATTATTAATTTATCCTAATTGCATTTGTCAATTTTGTTTTGAAATGAATTTACGGATTTTTCGGAATTTGCTAACTATCTTGGACATGTTTGTTTATATTTCGTCCGTAAATAACTAAGTAGATAATAAATAGAAACAGTACTTAGTCGTAATTATTTACTTTGTACAAGGTTTTAAAAGCGAGGGTGATTGGTTTCTGATTATAATTTTATAGGCCACCTGTATACTAAGTACCTAGTAAGTAGGTAACAGCACCCAAGAATTCAAATAATAATAATTCAATTAAAGTAGCTATGACCTTTCCTTGAAAATTTTGTCCTTATGTTACCTGATTACCTCCTCCCGATGCAAAGCGGTATACACGCACCAGGTCGGCTTATCTCAATAGATCTCGCTGGCTTATCTAAACATCAAGTTTGACCAGAAAAATATCTTTGAAATTTTTTCGCTGATCGCAAAACCGCATTAACGGCATTTATAGGCACTTTCCGTTATCTCAACAAACATTTGGAATTCTTCATGTGGACAACATACTATATACAACTAAATACTCGTAAATGCACGAGTATGAATTGATAAAAGGTTCCTACTTGAATATATATACATATATATTTATACTGGTTTGTAGGTGTACTAGTGTCCCACTGCTGAGCAAAGGCCTTTCTATCTTTCTGCACATCTCGATCTTCGGCGAGCTAAAATCTGTCTAGGTCCTCCCGCCATCTTGTATGTCCTAGGTCTAATCCACGTCTAGTCCTACCCCTTCCCCTGCGCCCATCCCGATCCCGAAAAAGAATAATGCATCCGGCAGACATGTCACGCAATTTGCGTTTGTGAACGCAGATCGATGTTTTGCACCTTTGTAAGGCGCAAAGCCGTACTTATGCTAGGTATGGTATGTTCCATAGCTCGTTGGCAAACCTTGAGTCTATGGGGTTACTCCAAAAGCGGTACGCAAGACGTACGTTACTGCGTATCCGCGTTTCAGTGTCAAGCAACATTATTGACCTTTAACGCATTATGATAAAGTCTAATTTGGTTTGACTTATAAACAGGACGTCACTATCGTACTACTGCCGTATTATTTTATAGAGTAACCCCCCTGGACTTTTGAGTCTCGGTCAATGACCATGTCTGTGCACCGTAAGACATAATAGGCAGCATGTACACATCAAGAAGCTTTCGCTTGACTGTCAATGAATTTGACTTATTTTCAGAGACTAGATAGCCTCATCTGCGCTTCTCCTAAGCCCAAGATGCTTAGCAAGACTTATTCCGTAACCATCATCATTATTTAAGTGCCCCTTCATACTAAAGTCGGTTCTGTCAGAGAGAAATTTTGCCTGCACCAGAGTCCACTCTGTAATTTGCGACGAGAGTGTCCCTCTTTCCAGATAAATACCTGGAAAAAGGAACACTCTAGTCAAAAGAAAGAAGGGCGAAATCGCCCTTGAGGTCAACCTTGTGAACTCATATTGAGATTCTCTTTTTTAATTGGATTCCTTTATCCTGGGTTGAAAAATAGGTGCGGGCATGATTGATCCATCGATGGCCATCACCACTTTTACAGTAGTATCAAATAGACTTATTTCTCTGATCTTCACAACCACACTAACACGCATGCCTGCATGCATGACAATGACCGTGTTTGCACAAGACATTGATAGTATTTTTATTGTACCTACTGAGGTACCTATTTCTTTGTGCAAAACGAGTGCTGTGCTGACCTTTGGTGGTCTACTAACTTGACCTTATTTTAATCGCTGTAAGAATTACTCTTAGGGGTTACTGTAGGTAAGAACACGTGAGTTTTGATTTGATCTTTCTTTGGATGTTGTATTTTTAAGATTTGTTTTCTTCAAAATATGAAAGTCCTAAATATAAAAAGCGCGCAAAAGATATAGGTGCCATTTCGTCGAAAGTTTTTTATAGAGGTAAAGTACCTACTATGAAATTTATAAAGAAATTGCATATTGACGCGAGACATTGTATAAAAAATAAAATCAGTGTCATATTATGCCAGAATTTGAGTTTCAGAGGGTAGGTAGTTGAAATAGAAAATATAAATAGAAATTGTAAATTAATAAATGTAATAAATATCTAATTCTTATACCTATATAGTTACTTTGCAGCCGACTACTTATTAAAGTGTTACCAGTTTGTGTATAATTTTATTACTTCAAAGATGTTTTGTTATACCTAAGCAAACCATACACATTTTGGGGAAAGTACATTTCAAGCTCTTTGAAGCAAACACACTTTTATTAATACTCACCATGATTACGGCCAGTTAGATAATAAATAATCACTTCAAAACTTCTTAGGGTAAACAATTTTTAAAAGTTAAAAGAACGGCCAGTGTTAGGACGCGTCCGTCGTGGTCTAACAGACCACAAACATTGCAACTATCTTGTCTCAGCGGCTGCCTATATTACCGTTGTGCAAAGATAAGCTCCGCAGATCCAAGATCCATTACGTTTTTTCAAGATTACCATCAACAACAGGTACCGAGTCTGCTGCCACCTACACAACCGCTGTTTCGCCGGTCGGTGATGTGATGGGTTGCTAGCCGCCATGATTTCATTTTCGCCCATTCCATCGGCTGTTACAATTTGAGCGGGAACAGAAGCAGCTGGTACATCTAAGTGTTTTCTTTTCTCCCAGACCAGCACGGAAGAACAGTATAAAGTAAACGTAAAAGTGGAAAGGTACCTAACGCCCAATAAGAGCCGGTTCCTTAGAAGGTCCACAGTCCAAAAAACTATGTTATTTAATTGTAAAATTAAATTAAATTTCGCCAACACCTTCCCTATAAACCAATTTTTGAACCCCATCAGAGTTTGTTGATTCCAAGGTGATGCGATAGGACTCATTTATTTAAAATTATTAAAAAACTGCCTTCTTTATGGATGATTTGGGTAAAAAACCACGGTTCTTTTCAATATTTTTTCAAGTACAAGTTTCTTTTGGAACTCACTATTTAATATCTTGATTTATATATTTTCTGGTTAAATAAAAATGCTATATTAGCTCCACCGTGTTGTTCAAATTTTATCAAAATCATTCGAAAGTCACTAATGTAATAACTGTTTACTCCACGTCATTAGAAAATTATAAAAACAGTTTATAAATGGATCTTATTAAGGGCCCCATAGCCTTTAGGTCCATTGACAGCTTTTAGAAAATGTATTATATCATCAAGAAGGCGTTTATGTAGGGATAATAAAAACGAATTTAACAAAAATATATATAACCGCATAGCCAATCACCATAAGGAGCCGAAAACGGCCAGGGATAATATATGTTTATTTAATGTTTTTGCTTCACAAAGGGAGACATTATATAAATTAATACCTACATTCATCAAAATCGATTTATAATTTACAAAAAAATGGACAAAACCTATACTCGTGCAAATCCTCATACCAACTTACTTACACAAAATTATTACTTACTTGTAAGTATAAAATGGGCGACTTCGAAACGTACAAACACTATAGACTGTGCGTGACCAATTTATTCCCTTTGACCGCCAAACTTTATATCAGTTCTCGTGCCTTCAGCAGCGCCGGGAAAAGTGATTGGTAGAGGCTCAGATGGTAGAGGTATTTGGTCGTAAAAATACGACGCTGGCGAAATGGACACGAAAATATTTGTTGGAATAATCCGACGTTAGCGGTTAAGGCCGTACCTAAATTTTCCGGGGTCCAGTGCTGCCCCCATTTAAAATAAATCATTTCAAAGAAAACGGAGACATCATTTAAAATTTTGCAACTACCAAGTCCTAGATAACCCTTCAAAGTATTTTATGAACCACTGTTTACAGTTTATAATTAGAACGTTAAGCTTTACTACGCACGTTTGCTAAAAGTGGCCGTTTTTCGCAAATGTGCGTAGTAAAGCTTAACGTTCTCACTTTAAACTGTAAGCAGTAGTTCATAAAATACTTTGAAGTTATCTAGGACTTGGTAGTTGCAAAATTTTAAATAATGTCTCCGTTTTCTTTGAAATGATTTATTTTAAATGGGGGCAGCACTGGACCCCGGAAAATTCAGGTACGGCCTTAAAGGGTTTAAAGAATGTAACCGCGCAACCGTATTTACGTACTTTATATTTTTCCAACAGCCTGACAGACACTTGTGCAAATAAAAAATGCTCGTCGGTACTTACGTAGTATTTTTATATACTCATTTATTAAGTAAGTATATAAAAATTACCTTTTAAAAGTTAGACCTGCTAAACGTAGACGTAGGTAAAGTAGATGCAGTACCTACTTAATAACTTCATAAAAAAGAGGATTCTGAGGAAGATTTATTGTTTATAGATTACTTTTCCCAAATTAATAGGTACTTAGATTATTCAGGCAGGAAAGGAAATCATTAGATAAACATATACTACATAGGAACATTATTTTCAAATGGATCGTATCGTACACAGCCTGTCAGGCGGTCTCCAAAAAGTACAAAATAATAAAAAGGCCAAGACCGAAGAAAATAACTCGGAGGATAAAGATAACGCCTAATGGAACATCATTGTAGGAAGGCGCGTGTTTCGAATTTATGAACATAATCAGCTTCCTTGTAACGGTGCCCCGACCCCAGGATCAACACCCGTCTCTATAAGGCCATTGACCCCGTCTTCTGATTGCGATAAGATTGACAACTGAGTTCTAATAAGAATTGTTTTGTTGTCTTACTCGTATTCAAAAAATAAGGTCAAATTGATATGGAGCAGTGGATAGGAACCAAAAGTACTTACCTATATTTAATAAATAACAATGGACAAGTTTTTATTACGGAATAATTAGGTAGGTACTTACAATGGATTATTTCCCTAGCTTTAAGTACTGTAAAGAAGCACCTCTGTGAAGCACCTACAAGAGAATTTTGGAATAGATATAGTGTAGGGTTTACTTACCTCCATGTCAGATTTGAACTTTGTTGAGCTGTGTAGGCGTAACGTTGGTACCTACCTTTAGTGGTAGTATCGTCTACAGAAAAAGCCTAACATTGCTTTTCGATTGTGCCCTTTGTGCTCGACAAAAACGATTCAATCGAGTGTTATAGGTAGTAGTCCGGTAGCGCTAGCTAATTTTGAGTTTAAAAATTTTTAAAGATGCTTATTTTTTGCCTGTGTATAGAGTTGTACTTATAAAGCTTATTATTAAATTTTGTGTCACTTTCGGGCTTTGTTTTTCGGCAAACTTATTGATTTGTGACTGGTATTTTTAGTTCAACACAAAATTTACAAAATTGATTTAAAGTTTTAAATGTAATAGAATTGTATCACTGATAGCCTGAGTACTGTACAAACCTAGTTTGTGTCATCTCCGTCTTTAGTAAACTGGGATAGGGCCCATATGTAAAAACAGTGTCAAAAAGAAAATTACAGAAATCCAGATCTGTAATACCTATTTAGGTATTACAGATCTGCACAAATTTTTTAATGGGTATATTTATACCCATTAAAAAATTTGTGCTAAATTAATCCGCGTGTTTTTAATAATTTTAATTATTAAGATTTTCCAAGCTAAATACACTCGAAAAGAATATAACAATCATTAGAGTTTATATATTTAGTATCATAAATTCATAAGAGATTGAGAATCTAAATTTGTGTCATTTTCACTCACAGTTTGGACGCTCGTGCATTGCTCCGAATCCGAATCATATTCAAATCAAATCCGATTCTGACTCAAATTGGCCTTCCTAGTGATTGTATGGACGCTTGTGTACTTAGTCGTAAACGGTTGAAATCCGATTCGTATTCAAACCAAGAATTCTAGCTTCGGGTCATTTTTATATCGGATTAAAACTGACTCGAATTGGCCGCCGTAGAAATTGTACGTACGGCTGTGCACCCACTCGAATTCGATTCATATTCGAATTTCGGGTGAGGTACGGGGAGGGAAGCACACGTTGCACGCCCCGCCCACTGTCCCGTCTCGCCCGATAGTGTTGCCGAAAATATAGAAATTAATGTATAATATCGACAGTGTTATTGATAATGTTTCTGCTATTGCTATAACAATCGATACTATTTATAGTTCTTCTTTGCTGGTCTGGGAGAAAAGAAAAAACATAGAATGTACCAGCTGCTTCTCTTCCCGTGCAGATCGTAAAAGCCGATTGAGGGAATGGGCGAGAATCTGAATCATATGAATAGGCGATGCGGTTAGCAACCCATCACTATTATGATTTCCCTTTTCCACCTTCATGCCCACCATTACGCTAAACGTGGCCTGGGCTTTACCGCCCTTGGCTCTGTCTACCCCGTTAGGGATAAAGACGTGATAGTGTATCTGTGTACTATTGATAGTTTGATATTATAGATAATTAATGACCTTTATTTAAGTAGGTAATATTGGTTAGGGGGCGTCCATAAATTACGTGAGGTTTTTTTTTTAATTTTCTGTCGACGACTAGTTAAGACTAGTAATTAATATTGCTGAGAGTTTAATTATACACTGTACCGTAAATTCAGATTAAATTGAGCTATTTGGTATAAAAAAATATGGTGGTTTGACCAGTCAGTAGATGTATAATGTCGAAGTATGAATGAAATTATTTTCTTTCGAACGAATTAGTGAATGATCTTAATCGTATTACGATTACGCTTAAGATTAAATCTTAAGCATGTACAATCTGGATTAAATGGACCAAAATAGTATATTTTTTTTGTTTCAATCAGAAAAAAAAATTACGTGATATTTGCCGAGACCCCCCCCCCCTCTCTCCAACGGAAGATTAAATGAGATTTGACTCGACCTCCTCCCCCCCTTAAACATCTCACGTAATTTATGGACGCCCCCTTACGAACACCGGACGTTGTTACTAGAGATGGGCATATACCCGGGTATGTAAACCCACGCTTGGATATATACCCGATATGCACCGGGTAAATACCCGTATCTACCCGTTTGGTGGGTAGATTGAAATATTTATTAATAAACGGGCAAGTGAGAGTCGGACTCGTACATGAAGGGTTCCGTACCATTGTACAATGTTTTAAAACGCTGAAGAAACACGTTTCTTCTATGACGGGTAGTCATAGAAGAAACGTGTTTCTTCTATGACTACCCTTCTTTCCTTTACTAGGAAGCGGCGTAAACTTAGCTGTAAGTAACGATTTGACGTCAACATTTGTGCAAAACAAAACAAAGTGACTATTATTAAGAGATATTATAAATATCCTAATAAAAATATTTTGAATTTTGAATTTTTTTTTTAATTTTTATTTTTAACTTTATTTAATTTTTAGTATTTGTTGTTATAGCGGCCACAGTAATACATAATCCGTGAAAATTTCAAGTGTCTAGCTATTACGGTTTAAGAGATAGAGCCCTGTGACAGACGGACAGACGGACAGACAGCGGAGTCACAGTAATAGGGTCCCGTTTGCACCCTTTGGGTACGGAACCCAAATAAATTAGTACGAGTCCTCTAATTATCTGTAGAAATGTATAAAAAGGTTATCTTATGTATAAATAAATTAATATATCTCAAATAGCCATAACTAAATTAGCCATATTAAATATACAGATATAATCTCATTTGATGACTATTTGCATATTTTAAAATATAACTAGGTTAAAAATATATTTGCCAGTAAAAAATGTAAACTTAGACATGTCAATTCGTATGTTCCCATACAACGGGTAGATTGGGGTAAATACCCGATATACTAATTTGTGGGAAATGTTATAAAAAGTTGATGGGGGATTAAAAAACTCGTCAATACGAATATCTTTTGTTCCGGGACGAACCTCGAAATCAGTAGTTATGGCCTTCAAATAAGCAGTCAAAAATAATTATCTCTATGTTTTGCATGAGGGGTGTCCATATGTTGACATCGCGTTTGATGTCTGATTGCCTAGTTTAACATATAATTAGGTCTACAAACATTTTCTAGCAAAAAATGTAAACTGAGACGTGTCAATTCGTGTGTTTCCATACAACGGGTAGATTGGGGTAAATACCCGGCATGCTAATTAGTGGAAAAATGTTATAACTAGTTGATAGGGGATCGAAAAACTCGTCAATACAAATATCTTTTGTTCCGGGACGAACCCCGAAATTAGTAGTTTTGGCCTTCAAATGAGCAGTCAAAAAGAATTCTCTCTATAATATGTATGAGGGTGTCCATATGTTGACATCGCGTTTGATGTCTGATTGCTTAGTTTAACATATAATTAGGTCTACAAACATTTTTCACCAAAAAATGTAAACTGAGACGTGTCAATTCGTATGTTTCCATACAACGGTTGGGGTAAATAAATAATAAGTATAATAATAGTGCCAGCAACTGACGGCGGTTAAATGCAGGACACATAGTGAATGCGGCCTCTCTAATCAAAGTCTGGCGGTGCACTAACAAAATCGGTGGCCTCGAAATTCACGAATTTGATTCGGATTCGGCTGCAGTGCACAGACGCTACTCAAGAATTTTCCGTCCGAATTTTTCTCGTTTCGGATTTGATTCGAATATGAATCGGATTCGGAGCAGTGGACAACCGCTCTAAGAGCGGTTGTCCACTGGTCCGAATCCGATTTACAGTATAATTGGTGTATCTGATATTTGTTATATTTTTTTCACTGTATATTATGGTTTTCTTACTGTATATTATGGTTTATTATAAATCTGCATAAGTACTTAAAAAAAACATGAGTGATCCTCATTTGATAGGATTCACTCATTCCTAGACGGGATGAATATTTGTATTTTAAGGTTTTATGTAGGTCATAGTAACATACTTTTGTATGGCAAAAAACACATGCAATAACAGAAACATACCTTGTAAGATGTATCGATAGATATGAATATACTCTAGGATCGTCGATCGTTTTGGCAATCCTTGGGGGAGGCCTATGTCCAGCTGTGGACTACCTGTGGCTGATATGATGATGATGAAAGAATGAAATAAGAAATGGTGAAAAATTCCACGTGAGCAGGACTTGAACAATTTCATTATTTAATTTAAGTACCTACTTTATTACTGCATCTTGAATGCCTAAAAAGCTAAAAAAAAATCATGAATATAGGTACACACACACCCGTCCATTCCCGCACACTCGTAGTCGTACCCCGAGCTCACCTTGTCTTCTTGCGCAAGCTTGACTTTTGGCGCGTAAGTATTTCATTTCTTCAAATAATAAGATTTTATGATAACATTCATGCGGACTCGGAAACACATCAGAGTAGTTCCGGTCCTCTTCGATTCAATGCAGTTGCAAGCATGTTGGTTATACGGAAAACAAACAACGTACATAGGTACGTTATTTGTTTTCCGTAACAACCTACCTACCTAACAAAAAGACACGTGAAAAACCTGATCCTTCTTTTGCAGTCAGTTAAGTAAGAAGCGATAAATGAAAATATAAAATTCGAATCCAAAATCATAGCGATGCGCGCCGCGGCCGGTATGATATGCCCCGCACACACCCGTCCCCACGCACCCGTACACCGCGCTCGCCTTGTCTTCTCGCGTAATTTGACTTTTGGCGCGTAAATATTGAATTTTGGACGTGGATTGAAGTGACACAAATTAGGAATAGTGTTTTATCACACTCCAATAATAAAAAAGACGCAAACTCTATTAACTGTAATTATCTTTTGTGGCCTTAACACAGTGCTGAATGTAAAAAATAAAAAATCTAAAGATACTGTGGATGAAATTTGACACAAAATATTTTAAAACATAGATACTAGTGTTATAAAGCGCCTAACACCTATTAAACCCATTGTAATATTCTTTTAGAGCTATTTGAACCTATTAATAGGCATTGGTTAAATGACACTGACCCCGTGGCCAGAGTTGACACAAAAAGCAAATGTACATCGGATAGGTACCACATTATTATTGTCATGAAAGTGAAAATTTCTTATGTAATTATCTTTTCGTCTTACAATGTTCGAAAAGACAAATACCTAAATTTCTACCTAAACAAACAACGCAGATGACACAAACTCATGTATTAGGTCGGGCAAGTGGTCTAAAAACTATATGCGAAAAATCGAAATCTTTAATGTTTTTGAAACCTGAAAACCTAGCGCTACCGGACTATAGCGGATTGTTGCGGTTGATGCGTGGTCGACTGTATGCTACATATTACATTGAATGGGGATTAAGTTACAAACAGGTTCTTGGTTGGAATCACAGGTTGGAATGTTCCACCTTTGAATCAATTTTTATTAGATCGACGTTTTCTTAACAGCACGGGATAATGGCGAGTTTATGTGTGTGTGTGTGGGTACCTGGATAAAGGAGGTAGGTAGTACCTACTTCCTTTATAATATGATCTAAGGTACCTAACTACATTTTTGTGATGCTACTTCTCAATCAGTGGCGACAGTGGCGTAGCCAAATGGGTAGCATAGCACCCGGTGCAGTAATACAATTTCCAACAGTACCAGATGTAGACTTTTTTTAAGAGGGGCAAAATCTAAATATGCCGCCCCATGTCCAGTTATTTCTAGAGATGGGGGGGGGGGGTGAAAAAAGGAGACTCGGGCGTCACCCCGTCGCAATATCCATTAGTGATCCAATCTAGTGCGACCGTATGGACTCTGCCGCGCTACGAGTAGCTCATCTAGTGTACCAGCTAGTGAGCTAGATTGCATGGTGTCATGAGAGTTAGCGTACTAGGTGTATCTTGCTTCATGATGTGTGGAGTAGTGTGACCAAAGTCAGCCATTCTTCGAAGTGTGACGACCCCATTCTTAAAGTAATTCAAGTCATAGCGTCTGATGGCTCCAGCACATCTAATATATTCATACTGCACATTTTTTTTCGCAGTGTAAATACTCCTTGACCCAACATTTTCTACGTTTTTTTTTATTTATTATTATTGAACTTGACACCAACGCTAAAGCGATGCGATGCCATGCCAATTCTCTGGTGTTTTGATGGGGCCATTGGTTCTGAAATGCATGCAGTTCGAACGTTGAACACTACCGACATGAGGAAGTTTCGTTATCTAGCGTCGCTAGGTAGTGTAGTGTAATGTAATGACTGAGCTCTTTACCGCGCACTACAGCACTAGATCTAGTGCTCTGCAAATTGGATAATATAATGGGCACTTAAGGACTGTATGCACAAAGCCATGTGGTCAGATTTTGCTCTGAAATATGCAAAATTTTCCCGCTAGGGGAATAAAAATGTCAAGATGAAGTTACATAGAGTTAATAATGTGTAAACGGGACAATAGATGTAGGTAATCATAAATTGTAACGTAGAATTAGTATACAGCATACTTTTTTTTTCGTCAAGACTTCCAGTCCGCGATAATTATTAAAATTTTCAAATCAATCAAATCAAATAATTATTTTGTTTGAATTATTATTTCTGAATTAATGCCTTGGCAGACGTCATTATAATGTACTTAACACTTAAGTAGACAGGCTATCAGTAGAAAAAGTAAAGTTGAAAATACAGTAGTGTGCGTGAATGCAAGACGTTTATTTAAAAAGCGAGTTAAAATATATGTGAAATTCATATACCACTTTCTAAAAAATCCAAGCTATAGTTATTCGAATCTTGCGTAAAATTTATTACTTTTCAATGTATTAGTCGACCTCCGTGGCGATTCCTTAACACGCTAGTCCGTCACTCGGAGGTTCTGGGTTCGATTCCCAGCCAGGGCAAGTTGGTAAATGGCCTTTTTTAATTTGTCCTGGTTCTTGGGTGTTTATTTTATCCCATCAAAAACATAAATGTAAAAATGCCAAGTTCAAATTCCGACAAAACAATTGAAATTTAAATAGCTGCCAATTTATGTAGGTAGAGAAAACTGAAATTTATTCATAAGAATCTCAACATTTGACTTGGACAACATTAAGTTTGAAAGTACGGTCACCCATCCTAACTGTGACCAAGCTAGAAGTTGCTTAACCTGTAAAAGCACGGTCATTCATCCATCAATTTTTTTATTTATCGTATGCGAAGTGGAGCGAAATATTTGCACAAGTGGTTTTGATTACTCGTATTTTGAAATTTGTTAAAGCGCAAATGACAAAGAACCCTTAGAATAGAGAATCTGTTTCGTTTCACGCAGCTTTTTAGGGTTCCGTAGTAAACAATAAACCCTTACAGTTTCGTCATGTCTGTCGGTCTGTCCTCAGTTTTACTCATAGACTATTAGTACTAGTAGCTGTAATTGGGCATGGGCATGGATATGTGGTAATAAAAACTTGAAAAAAAAAATTGTGGTGTGAGACGTCCTTGAATAGGTCTTTCAAAAATATTGTAAGATTATGAACACCCTTTTTCGTTTTAGCAATCCGTTTGTGAAATATTTAGTTTTTGATTGCAAATTTTTGTTAGAATCATGTGTCTCCCCTCTCTGTCAGTTAAACGGTTCTATATGGACACTTAAAAAAATTCACGGCAGTAGTATATAACGTCTCCCTGTACTAAAACTAATTCAAGGTGGATTCAGTTCATGATACTGAACAACTTTTCCTAAAGAACACATATTTAAAAATGAAAAGAAAATGTTTGCTTTCCATTCGACCTCCGTGGCGTAATTGTTAACACGCTAGACCGCTAATCCGGAGGTTCTGGGTTCGAGCCCCAGCCAGGGCAAGTTAGAAAATGGTCTTTTTCAAATTGTCCTGGGTCTTGGGTGTTTATCTATGTATGTATTTATCATAAAATATAGTATCATTGAGTTAGTATCCCATAATACAAGTTCAAAACTAACTTTGGGGCTAGCTTAATTAGTGTGATTTGTCCTTACATATTCCCTACATATATTACATAAATATTACATTTTGCCAAATCTTGTGTGTAAGAGGTCAAAAATAATTTTTCTATTTCGTTTGTTCCTTGGTGAAATTTGTTCAGTATCATGGACTGAATTCAGACCTAAAGTTAGGCAGTTGTTAGTTACATAAAACAAGTAGGTACTGACTACGGAACCCTACACTGCACGTGGCCCGTCACGGCACGTGGCCGGTTTACTTTGATTAAGTTGAAATTTTAGGGAACCATAGACAAATTTATGATATTTCTGCGTAAATCAATATTACTTATCGCTGACAGGACGTTCTCAAAAATACAATCAAATAGTATTTTACGCGAGCGGTGACTTGGAAAACTACACGTTTTGTGTTCCACTGACAGAAAATGTACACATTTCTTTTTGAAACATAGACGTTTAGCGACCATCTGCAATCGTCACACCTTTCACTTCTATTCACCTTATTATGTAAGTACGGAGGGTAAAAAAGAATTGCACGTTGAACAGATCAACAGTCTTGGCTTAGCAGCTGTATGTGCTCAATGAATGACTTGACTGTTTGATTTTGTACAATATTTTTAAAGAATTAACAAAAAGCACTAAAAAGAAATCTTTTCCTGAAAACAGCTAAAAACTTGGTTGATTAATGAAGCAGTAATTAGCATTATTGCACCCTTTTATTTTTTATCTTCTAATGGGTTTTCCTGTAATCTATAAGTAAAGAACTATTAACTGTATATTTTTCAAAAGTTTGGGTTCAGTGGTTTCGGAGATAAGGGTATTTTTATTATTTATTTTCAAAAATAACTTCAAAAACACCAACTTAAAAAATATAGAAAAATATACTTAATATTATAATAAAATGCTCTTTCATTTGATATTTTACGCGATATAGTTCACAAAACCCTTTTTTTAATGTCTCATTTATCTCCCATAAGTGGCCCCATTTTTTTTAAATTTATTCATTTACCAACATTTTACTTCCGTCTTTGGGTCACAAATTTACATTATGTGCACCACATTTGAACTGAATCGGTCCAGTAGTTTAGTAGGGGGGGGTAAAAATTCGCCCATTTTCTTAAATAACTTAAAAATACCGATCTAAGAAATAAAATAAAAAAATATATTTAAAATTGTCATAAAAAGTTCTTTCATTTGATATGTCACACGATTTTGTTATCAAAACTTTTTTTAATGTCTAATTTACCCACAATAAGTGGCCCCCTTTTTTAAATTTCATTTATTTACGTTATACGTCTCTCTTTGGGTCACTAAGTTACATAAGTGTAGGTACTAAATCTCAACTAAATCATTCTAATAGTTTCGTAGCAAATTGGCTGTGACTTACGGACAGACAGACAAGTGAAACCCTAAAAACAGTAAAAACACCAAAAAAATCGGTTCCTATACAAATTTCCCGGGCGGCTGCACACTTTTGTATGAAAATGCAGATTTTTTTTGTTTTTTGACTGTTATTTTAATATCATTATACTATACTAGCAGTCCACCCCGGCTTCGCCCTTGGTACACACAAAGCCTATGTCACTCGGGGATAGTGTAACTTTCCAACGGTGAAAGTTTTTTTTAAATCGGTCCAGTAGCCTACTATAGCCTGCCTGCCTAGCCAAGTATAGATCTAGTATAGCCTGTGGTTCGATATATTACGCATAATGTCAATTCGTATTTTGATATACATTCATGGGGAAAATTTGTTCAAAATTTCAGACTGAATCACCCCCCAAAATAATTGTAAAACCCTAATTAAATAGCACTTTTTATTACAAAAACAGTTAATATGATTCCGCGACCCGAGAAAGTTCCAATCCGACTTTCACCCTAATCGCCAATTAAAAAATATAGGTAATAAATCAAACCAAATTATTTTTTTCATTGACTTAATTTTCAATAAAATTAAAAAAAAAATGTGCGATGCCGTATCTGCGATAGCATTACATCTTTCCTGGAACGTCAACAAAATGTCAAAACTGTACCATAGTTTAGCGAAAGTATGACATAATTTGGCAGTTTGTACATAGTTTTTTATTGAAATATTTTAGACTGTAATGCAATTTTACGTAATTTGAAAATAGATTTTTTTGAAAAATTCGACACAGCCTCCTTCCTGAACGCCCGGCGGGCAACTGAATTTGTATGGAGGAAATATGGCCGCCATTTCAGAGAATTCTGTCAAAAACGTTGCAAAACATCCAATTTTCAAAATTATTTTTTTTATTATTGCGTGATTGCATTGTAAGCAAATATTAAGAATAATGTTTCAAAATAGCCTTTATTTTTATAAAATATATGCAATCCCTAGTAGGTATTTTTTGGGCTTTTCAACACACGTATCCTTGACCTCATTGTCATTCGCTCAAGGATACGTGTTTTGAAAAGCCCAAAAAATACATTGAAATTTAAATACTTAATTGGGCTTTCTAATTCACTTCATCAAAGGCCTCCGCCCCTCTTTTTCAAAAGTCTCAATAAAAGATATGATATCATGCTTAACTCACCTGTATTTTACTCGAATCAAGTTTCCACTTCCCGAGGTATATTCACTATCACCTTAAACTATTATTACACGATTAAACCGTAGTGAATGATGGGAAAGGAAAATCTCTCTGTTCTGATACGATGATTATATTAGTTTGCACCAAGAACGATATTTCTACGCATGCTTGACAGGACGCCCTGTCTCCGACAATCAGATATTGCATCACTGGATCAGATTGACTCGTACCTTTCATCCGTAGATTGTAGGCACCCAGTAAGTACAATTTCTTCATATCGAAGTCAGGACATTGGTATTTTGATACCCACTGTAAACTATGCGAAAGATCTATCGCTTTGACGATCATTCTACCTCATGACCCAAGACACGTCTTCGACAGTACTGAGGTATCGCAAACTGGTCCGGATTAGGCTCGTGCTGATGACCCGTAGGTTGTTAGCACCCATTAAATACGATTCCTCAACATTGAAAACTATCGTGAGCGATGAGAAAGAACTTTCGCTTGACGGATATTTAATAGCAAAGTCAACGGGACGTCTGTAGTTGCGAAAGAATTATCTCGTTGCTGGTCCAGATTAGGCTCGTCCCGATCACCCGTAGGTTTTTGTGGGTACCCAGTAAATGAGATCCTTCGCAGACAATGATATCCACCGTGACTAATACTATAGATCATCGCTTTATATCAAACCAATTTCATATTCCAAATCACACTCCAGTGTGAATATTATTTCCCCCCAAAACCACCACGAGTTTTCAGATCACTTCACATATCATACTAGACAAAATAACTTTTAAACTACATTTTTACACTTTACACAATCACGATCCTTGTACAAATGCGGTTTGTCAATAAATGAACCACGATGTATTAGTGATGTAACATTGCATGGTGTATGGTAGTGATAAACAATCGATTATTCGGTAATCGATTATATTATATCAAATCATATTAACGTTTAGAGAATTCTGTGTGATGAATTGGTAAACCGTTTAATAGTAGGTAGCATATCTAGTTTCAATTAACACCTTTCCGTTTTTCAAAGAAGTTTACTTGTAAATTGTTTTGCGAATATTTTCTATCGATTCTACCTATGAATATAAATCGAATAAAAGTAACACTATTCAAGCACTATGATAAATTTTGCTAAACCTGCAGTTATGCGCTCCCACGTGAATATTCCTGAGCGTAACATGATAATCAGTGGCGGATTAAGCAAGTGCGAAGTCCGTAGCCAATTATTTTAAGGGGCTCGAGTCACGAGTGTTACGAGGGGATGGTGGAGTATATGCAAATCGAAAATGTATGCCTACTAGATTGTACGGGTTATTTTAAGAATTCACAATGCTATACTATCTTAATCTTATTAAATAAATAAATAAGATTTATGATAAGAAAATTCTTGAAACAGCTCTGCTCGCATGGATTTTTTTACCATATCTTATTTCTTCATACACCCAATGCTTAATTCTCTAGGCAGCTCAATGCTAGGTCTAACGAGATGTAGCAATTTAGAATGTAACACCTTTAGCGCGGGGCCCCTTTTTGCGCGAGGCCCGCAGCATTACCTACTCTTGCTATGGTTACTGTTTTTCGTGTGTGTAAGTGGCCAACACCTCTTGCTGCGGTGTTAATCCAACACTGATGATAATCAATCGTGATAGCGCGTTATGCTAAAAGTAGCATAAGTACATCTACATTGTAAAGACAAAGAGAGGTTCTCAAACATATGCAGTTGTAAAGGATGGAAGTTACTAAGTGCAAATACCTACCTAAAGTAAAATACGAAATATTATTTTAAATTAGAACTACATAACCCTTTTTTGACAGTTGGGTAATAAATTGAAATAACATTTGCGGTGCGCTATTGATAAAGACGGTGTGTTTGATGATCGTGTTACAAAGGAAGTATGAAACATTAAACTTTTGTTTTCGACTTATTATTTCAAAGGAAATAAAATAAAGTGCTTATGTCTTCAATAAAGTGCCTATGTTTTCAAAAATACAGAGTTTGTAAACCATTTTGCATTGCACATTGCTAATTGTTGTACGTAAATCATGAGTTTCTTTGGCAAACCTAAAGGTTTACAATACCTGTAAAATAATTGATGATTTAGCTAAAACGCATTATTTAATTCGTTTATTGGTGTGATGCACTCCAAATTATCTTTGCGATTTGCATCTTGACCAAGCTCTGTCGAAGCTCTACATGTGTACAACTGATCTACGAGGTCTCTCTGCTCGTCGTCAACCAGCTGAAACTTTGTTATCACCACGAAGATCTTCACACGTGAAATCATGTTCGTAAGTTTGAATAATTTTTATGTTGAAACTGTGATAACAAACAGAAATATAAAATAAATCTTAATTTTATATTTTTGTCTGTTCATGTATATTTGTATATTTCTATCGAATTTTATATATCTTGTCTCTTCATCTCTTAATTTTATATTTCTGCCTGTTCATGTATATTTCTGTTGAATTTTATATAGGTACTCGTATCTTCTCTCTTCATCGTTATTAATTACTTATGTACAAATTACTTGCAGGTCGGATTCTGAATATTACTCCGCTAAGCGCAGCAGCAAGGGAGCAAAAAAACAATTTCTAGAAGAGTTTGTGGATTCAGAAGCAGAGGGGACTACTTCTTCCAGCGTAAAGTATGTGTTTATTTTTAATATTACTTAAATGTTTCAAAGTAGTACTTAATTAATTATTATGATTAGTTTACAGGAGTAGTAACAAAATTAACATCACAAATTATGTTTTGTTTACGAAGTTTTCTCAACTTTACTGTGGTTATAAATTATTTCGACTTACAATTATATTTTTTTCTTTTCAGAACCACCTCAACCGGTACCAAGAGAGCTAAGAAACATTATTCGGAAGATCATATTGAATCTGACGAGGAAGTTACCCCTAAAAAGTATGTACTATCCATTACTTTTCTCAAATTATTTATTAGGTACTAGCTTTTATTTTTACTATCACCTGTCCCGTTGTCAAAAATCTTGCTAGTTTAATTCATTTCATAACATCTTGTTATATTTTCTAAACTTAACAGGTTCTCTGTCCCATGAATTCATATTATATTATAAACAATTCAATTTGTTTTACTATTGTATCTCATTTGTGGACAGGGAATCGGTTAAATATGTTCAGTGATTATTTGTAAAAATATTTATGTACAATCTATGTTAGTTTTGGATAAGATTGTTTTCTAGTAGTAAAAGTTTTTTACTCGACCGTGTCCGAATGAGGGTAATGTTTTTTGGGTATAAGTTTGTATGTATGTTCATTTAATTGGCGAGTTCTACCGCCCAAATGGTAGAACGGTTTTGATATGAATGAAGTGTTGTTAAATTCAAGAGAATTGTGGTAGTGACATTGGCTATAAAATTTTGAAAGCAGACGTCTTCTTTGTTTTTAAAATATACTTAATTCTTGTTTTCAAATCAGTTCAATAGTTTTTGAGTTTATTTGGACATTTTGTCAATTCAAACCACTCTTAATCTCTCTACTCTATTTTAAGTAGATTAGCAATAACTGCAATTATAACTATATATAACGTCTAACAAAATATACTGAAACTATTTTAAGAGTGGATTCAGTCCATGATACTGAACAACTTTCCCCAAGGAACATATATCGAAATATGAAAAATATTTTTTCACTTTGCATACAAACTCGGATCAGCTGATCGGGCAACTTGTATGGAAGGTCAAAAATAATTTTTCATATTTCGATATATGTTCCTTGGGGAAAGTTGTTTAGTATCGTGGACTAAATCCACCCTTAAAATAGTTTCAGTATATTTTGTTAGACCCTGTATATATATATAATTTTATTTAATGAATCATTATTATTTTTCAGATCCAAACCAGTCTCCAAGCCAGCCCCGAAGAGGAAGGCTCCCAATAGAAAACCAACGAAATCCATCGGGTGGTTTGAAAGTGAAGACGAAGACGAAGCGGTATTCCAGCAGAAGTCTATAAAGAAGCACGCGTTGCAGTCAGTGTTGACAAGAAGAGTTGCTGATGGTGCTTTGCGTCGCACCGCTACTCTACCTGGAGACGTATTTGTAGAACTTAAAATTTATAACACTGCAGATATTTTGACTGTGAACCCAAAAGATCGGTGGGAACATGCAGTTATATCTTTAAAGTATCAAGCCCATTCCGATGCCGATCAACTAGTGGTCTTGAAAGAATTTATAAAGCAAATCAAACCCTCATTCAAGGAAGAGGGTACTTTCTTTTCTAACAAGAAAAAATAAATTGGGTTTTAACTTAAAATCAAACTTAAAACTTAAAATTGTTAAAACTAAAATTAAGGACCCTAGTACTAATAATAAATAACTGATACCTATTATTGTTTTATCTGTTGTCTTTGTTTGCTTGTTTACATTATCTAGTTTTAATATTTTTAATGCTGACTTGACACGTCATCTCATTTAATTTTCTTAAAGTCAATACAATAAAAGAGTATGATTACTCTGTGATAAAAGTTATAAGTATTTAAAATAAGTACTTATTACGTCTAAAGAATTGGTAGTGCACTCACGGCGTCAACGTGAGGGTCGTGGGTTCGAATCCCACTCATGGCGGATTTTTTTATTACATATTTTCAATTTTAACTTATTACGTCTAGTTTAATTTTCAAACCAGCCTTTTCTAACCTTTGGAATTTTACATTTGGGTTGAAACCAAAGCATTATTCTAGCTATTTTTTATTTTACGCCTTCCTTGTCGCATTGTGTTTAAAGGTTTACACTAGTTAAAACTTAACTTTTAAAATCTCTCACAGTATTTTCATTATTTGTCTACTCGCAATAAAATTATTTTCCACATAGCTATTAAAAAAACATCAGGCGTTTTCGTTTATCATTTCAACTTTTTAGATTAATCTCGTTCATTTGTTACCTGCACTACAAACATGGTTAACAAAACAGTCTATTGCACGGTTTGTGACATATCTGTAAAAAGTAGCGCATTTTCTGCCCATCTTAGAAGTAATACACACAAAAATAATAATTCTGTCGAAGTTTGTGAAGGTATACAAAAGATATGTACAGCATTCAGAAATCGAATTGCTTCATATAGGGTGTGGCCGGAGGTTGCTCATACGGGAGATGACAGTAGTGAGAGCCTTGTCACACCGCCAGCTGAATTTTTACTAAGTTTAAAGTCGCGCTTGAAACAACTGTTAGCGGCGAGGCAAGCCACTTATCAATCTATCAAAGTTAACTTCGAGTTGTTTTCCGAATTTAATTTAGCTTCGAACTTAACTAGCGAAATAAAGTCTTTCGCTACTGAAAACGTTGTATTACACAATAATTATGATTTTAAACAAATATTTTCTAAAGTAATTTACACTATTATTAAAAAAATAGACGAATTTCAAGAACGGGATAGTGGTTGGGCATTCTTGCGTAATTTGTACTTAGAAGTAAATATTAACAAATACAGTCCTTTAAGAGGGGACCGCTTTATTGAACTGCTGAGAAATATAAAATTGAAACGTGCGTGTATAAATATACAAAATAATGACTCCTTCTGTTTTTTATGGAGTATAATGGCAGCTTTGTTTCCTGCTAAAAATAATCATCATCGAACATCTTCTTATCCCTCCTATGAAAATATTCTTAATACAAAGAATATGACCTTTCCCGTAGGAATCTCGGACATCAAAATTTTTGAAAAAAATAATCATCTTATTAGTATTAACGTATATAGCTTGAGAGACATGAACAATATTGTTGGTCCTGTTTATAAAACTAACCATAAAAGAAAACATCATATTAATCTATTACTGTTAGAAAAGGGGCAATTTAAACATTATTGTTTAATAAAAAATTTAAGCAAATTACTTAGACCTCAACTAACAAAACATCATGGCAAAATATTTTTTTGTGATGAGTGTATGATTTTCTTTAATAACCAAGAAAAATTAAATGCTCATATCTGTAGTGGGGTTCGGACAGTATTACCGGAACAGGGAACTGTAATTCAGTTCAAACATTTCGAAAGAATGCAAGATATGCCATTTGTTATATATACTGATTTTGAATCTTTATTAGAACCTGAATCAAAAAATAACCAGCATAATTCAAAATGTACAAATATTTTACAAAAACATGTACCAGCTGCATTTGCATACTATATCGTGTGTGCATTTGACAGCTCTCGCAATAAATATGTTTCCTATCGCGGACATGATTGTGTTGAAAAATTTCTAGATCTTCTTGGTAAAGACATAAAACAAATACATAAGATCTTAAAACACTCAATTCCTATGACATTATTGTCATGGGAGGAGCAGGAACATTTCGACAAGTCAACACACTGTTTCCTTTGTGAACAGTTGCTACTAGATGATAAAGTCAAAGATCACTGTCATATGACTGGGCGATATCGTGGCGCAGTTCATTCTTACTGTAACCTAAAATACCGTTTACCAAAATTTGTTCCAGTATTTTTCCATAATCTTTCTGGATATGACAGCCATTTGTTTATTCGACAGTTAGGAGATATGCCTGGTAAAATAAAAGTTATTGCAAAAAACAAAGAGAACTATATATCTTTTACAAAGTTTTTTAATACCGGTAATAAGGAATATTTACCAGTACGTTTTGTTGACTCGTTTAAGTTTTTAGGTGCTAGCTTGGAAAAACTTGCAGCAAATTTAAATGACAATGAGTTTATACACTTATCAAACTTTTTTCCTAGAAAAAAGCATTTTGATCTTCTGAGAAGAAAAGGTGCATATCCTTACGAATATATGACAAGTTGGAATTCATATAAAGAAAATAGTTTGCCACCGCGTCACTGTTTCTATAGCCATTTAACCGATGAAAATGTTTCAGAGTCCGATTACTGTCACGCACAAGTAGTATGGGAAACATTTTATTTAAAAGATCTGGGTGAATATACCGATTTGTATCTCAAAACAGATGTCATTTTACTAGCAGATATATTTGAAAACTTTCGTCGAACATGTAAAAAATTTTACAGGCTCGACCCTTGTTTTTACATGACTGCGCCGTCTCTTTCTTTCGACGCAATGTTACTCATAACAAAAGCAAAACTTCAACTTATTGATAACCTAGAAATTATACGTATAATCCAAAAAGGAATTCGAGGTGGAATCTGTTTATGTTCAAATAGATATGCTAAGGCCAACAACAAGTATTTACCTAATTATGATGCAACTGAACCCGATAAGTACTTACTATACATTGATTGCAATAATTTGTATGGTTATGCCATGTGCTCTTATATGCCTTATTCAAATTTTGAGTTATTAAACCAAACAGATGTAGCAAAACTTAATTTCCTCGATATACCCGATGATTCGGAATATGGTTACATTTTGGAAGTAGACTTAGAATACCCAGAGCGACTACACGACTTGCATAATGACCTACCATTTTGTGCTGAAAAATTTGCTCCACCTGGGTCCAAAATTCCAAAGCTTATTCCCAATTTGTATGACAAATTTAATTATGTTATTCACTACGTACATTTAAAAACATGTGTAAAACATGGTTTGCTGCTAAAAAAAATTCACCGCGTTATAAAATTTAAACAAAGTCCATTCTTAAAACAGTATATTGATTTAAATACAAAATTACGTCAAAGAGCCAAGTCAGTATTCGAACAAGATTTTTTTAAATTATTGAATAACAGTGTCTTTGGAAAAACATTAGAAGATCCAGAAAAAAGGGTTAACGTTAATTTAGTTAATCAGTGGTCTGACACTAGAAATAAAACAAAAAAAACATACACAGCTGAACAACTAATATCAAGACCAAATTTTCATAGTTGCACTATTTTTGGGGAAAATTTGGTGGCTGTTCAAATGAAACCGGAGTCAGTTGTTTTAGATAAACCTATTTACATAGGATTTACTGTCTTGGAAATTTCTAAGCATCATATGTATGACTTTCACTATTCTATTGTTAAACCATACTACGGTAACAATTTGAGGCTTTGTTACACAGATACTGATAGTTTCTTATATTCAATTGAGACAAAAGATATATATAAAGATATAAAATTGTATTTTCATCCATACTTTGATACAAGTAATTTTATCGAATATAATCAGTACAATATTGTACGTCAAAATAAAAAAGTACCGGGGAAATTTAAAGATGAGTTTGGGGGGCAATTAATTTTAGAATTTGTGGGTTTGAGGTCGAAACTATATTGTGTTAAAACAGAAGACAAAGAAATAAAAAAAGCTAAGGGTGTAAAAAAATCTGAAATTAAAAACATTCATTTTAAAGATTATAATAAAGTGTTATTGTTTAACAAGTCCTTAAGAAAAAAAAATATAGTATTTAAATCTCTTAAACATGAAGCATTTTTAAGAGATTTAAATACTATAGAAGATTACGCAAGATTACGCAAGCAATTGACAAAGTTGCATTATCTTCAAATGACGACAAACGTGTTATATTGCGAGATAGAACCAGTACTTTATCCTGGGGACATAAGTCAAGTTGGTTCTGAATTTCTGAATGCACTGATAATGGATCGTAATTAAATTACGAAGAAAAGGCTGGGTTGAAAATTGTAGATAAGAGTTTTGTTATGTATACATAGTTATAGTTTTTAAATAAAAATTTGTAAGCGGTTTAGAATATAATAGTGTAATATTAAGTAAAATGTAGCTCAATAAGATTTTTATTTTTAATAAATATTATATTTAATAAATCATTATCTTGTTTTATTTACTCGCAAATCCCAAAAAACATTCGATATCATAATATTTTCATTTATATGATAATTTATAAAAAAATATTGAGTTCGTGACACCAAATATGATGATGAATCGAATGAACTTATATAACTATTTGTGATGAAAAATTTGTGATGTATTATGATACTTAAAACTAGATAACATCCAAGACCCAAGGAATTTTTAAAAATATCATTTTACACAATGCCTTGGCTGGGAATCGAACCCAGAACCTCGTGAGTGGCGGGCGAGCATGGTAACCGTAACGCCACAGAGGTTGTCAAATGAAAGACTTAAAATTAGAATATTATTGAGCCTCATATGAAATATGATAGCTACTTTATTGATATACCTGCTAGTTACAAGGTGAACATCATGTACAGACATGTCTATTCCTGTTTATTTAGTTTTGCGAGGAACACCGTGTTTTGCAATATAATCAAATTTTATTTATAAAAGACTTGTTCTGTTTGTAATGGTTTTTCAGTTGTATATTGAACAGCCAAACTGCGATACATCATCGCTCACTACATCGATTCACAGCTAGTGCCTTCAATTTTATAACTGAACGTAAGTAGACATATTTTTCATTAATAATGCCTAACCGATACAGTATTTTAAAATATTATTCTTGTTATTAGTCACTTAATTTATATTTTGTTCTTTACAGATCATGACGGACTCGCAAGAGACTTGCATATTGTGCTCCCAATACGCTCAAGATCCCATCGAAGACGCTGAAGAATGCTTCCAAGGATGGAGAAATCGGATTGCAGAGCTAAAGAAAATAGAAGAAAAGAAAGAAGCTGCAAAAAAGAAAAGTGGAATTTCATCCTCCTCTTTTGTTATCAGCAAAGCAAAGAAAGGCATAAGAATGATAAAAATTCAGGTGTTGGATTTGGAAAACGAAGCTAGTAGTTATTCTTCATCGCAGTGCAGTGATAGTACCGAAAACGTGATACTTAGTGCGCAATATGTGTTGAGTGATACTTTTGATGAAATTATGGACCTGACTGAAAATGTAATTAGTAAAATTAGTAAAAAGCTAACTAGTGATAACTTTTGATTGTAAAATATGTATATAATAGTTTAAGTAAATTTATGTACGTATATAAATTAATTATTATTTAGATTTTAATTTTTAATTTTTTTTGTGTAATTCTAATTATGGTTATTTAAGGTTTTGTTAAAGAAATAAAATTATTGAATGGTAATGTAAATAATATAAATTATGGGTGTTAACTTAAATATAAATAGTGTATAGCTTAGTACCTATATCTTGGAATAAATACTTAAATATGTAAGTAGAGTTAATTTCTCCTTGTAACTTAATTTTATGTAGTTAATATGTGTGTATTCATGAAAATTATATTTTAAATTAAAATAAATATTTTGTATGTAATAAGTTTGTATATTACTCTAGAATTTATTAACTAATGAATAAAAAACGCTATAAATTTATCTTGCTTTATTATTATTCATAAACATGAAATATATTTACAAATAATTTATAAAAATACACTTTTTTCTATTATTAACTTCTTTATACATAAAACATTCAAAAAAAAACTTGATTTTACCTTTTATCATGACAAAACTAAATATTTTCTAAGTACCATTTCTTTATACAAATAGCATTTTTTAGTGCACAAAAGTTCTTATGACTTAAACAATTGAAGTTACATTCATTTTTGCAATATGTTTGATATAACGTCAAAAAATTAGGACTACCTATTTTTTCGATATCTAATAACACACACTCTTCACACAGTTCCTTTATCCATTTCTGTTTCTCGAGACCTTTCATTACAATAGTTTTGTTTTGCATTATTGGTGTAATAATTCTTTTAAATTCTCTAGAATCAATATGACCCTCACTCCAAGTGATCCCTCTCTGTCTTTCAAGGTATCGAACGGTCTTCTTTTCTTTCGTAGATAATGAAGTATATGCATATGGAGGTTTAATTAAAAAAACTTGAGTGAACTCCTCAGTAGATAATGCAAACTTTTTGATAATAAATTTATTATAGCAATCCTTGAATCCTTGAACATCAACGAAACTAATCGAGTTCATGATATTTTACGAACAATGTTGCTCAGAGGTCTGTATTCGACTATACAGTCATTCAAAATTAGACAATATGCCGATGTCTGATCTGGTATCTCTTTATCACACTCTAGTTCGAGGCGAATGTTGATCACCGGTCCTGATTTAATATTATCGTTCTGTCTAGAACAGTCTATCACGAATAATGGTGCAAAATTTTTAAACTCTTGTGCAGTCAACAATGCGTTGCATGGGCGGTTGTAATAAGACTGCTGAAAATTTACATATTGCTCGTATATTAAAGCATAGTTATGATATGAAAAGTTGGTGTTGTAACTTTCGTACGGGTAATATGTAGAGTTTAAAAAAACTTTGACATCTCGAACATTGCAGTGATCGAACCGAGACATATCATTCATACCGTTGTTCTTTCTGTTTGTTTGTAATCCTAAAATGACATATCTTGGTTTTTCAATTTGTGACGAAGTTTTAATTGACCAAGTGTGTTTTGTAGTCTTTGGTAACAAAGGATACTCATAAAGGTCCCAGTTTCTATACACTAATTGAATGGGTCTATCTTTTTCAAGTATTTTAAGTAAATTAATTCTTTCTCTATCTGATACTTTAACGTGAGGAACTCGCCATACAATTTTTTTTATGTCAATACTTTCAACCTTTTCGCCAGTGTTTAGCTTTAAAGCATTAAGGTTAGTATTACTTCGTAACAACACAAGTTCGTGTTTGCAATTGAGAATTATTTTTTATAATCTTCTGCAAAACCTAGTATATTGCTGAGAGGTATTGATGCAGCAAAATGACCTGCAATTTCATTTTTTGTACCGTGTATATCCCAACCCCACGCTCTGGATACCTTCGCCTCGTCTGCGTTCATAGACACCAGTGCTTTCATAGTAGTAGTTATACCAGCATTCTTCACTTTGTCTATTTCAATACCGTTCAATTCATATCTTATATCTTGAAAAAGGAATAAAAGGGGGTTGTTGGTAAAATGTACTGCTTGAGCTGCTTCTTTCTTCTCAACATTGATAACATTTACCACAGCTTCAACATACAAGGTACTTGCACATGGAAGCACATATAAATCTTGTTGGTTTATAGGTATCCGAATTTCATCATTTATATTGAAAGTAGTGGTATATGGCTTGTAAGAATGAATTTCTATGCCGTCTATAGAGTTATCATAAGCAGGTGGGTTAGTTATATTTAAAATACTCATTTTAGTAATCCAATCGATTTGAGAAAATGTATATTGGCAGCTGTCAATTTCTTTTTTTTATCACTAGTATGTGTAGTCTTCTTGATTGCCCGATGGGTACTAATCTTTTGAATACATGTAGTAGTGTATTTATTGTAGTCAATCATATTTTCTTTAAATGTAAGTACAGTTGAATTTGCTCACCGCAAAAATTGATTAAATCGTTATTTATATCCAATATTCTAATATTTATACTATTCACTGTGCTTCTATTAACAGGAAAATAAATCGTATTTTTTGGAATGTCTATTAGTCGATAGCCTGGAGGAACATTCAAAGTGAATATCCTTAGAGCAGAATATCGAGAGCTTCAATGTATTATTGTTGCACAATAACTTGAAAACACAATTTTTTACTTTTGATTGTATGAACTCGCTGATGTCTTGGAGTTCATACGCTCCTTCAGGAATTTCAACCACTTCGTTAATGCCGTAATAAAATTTATTATTTGTATTTGTTACATTTGGTATAGAATTAAAAGTAGAAAAATGTAAAAGAGAGCACTCGTATTGACCATCAAGTTCCAATGGAGGGGAATAGTTCGTTGTTAGTACTGAGCTGTTTCCAGTTATAGACAGAGTGAAAGACATTTTTGAAATAATGTTTTATTCAAACGTAATAACTAATATATACAATATTGACACCAAAAGTCTTGCAAAAATTTTAAACATAAATGACCACAGATCACTGTATCAAAGTTTTGAAACCTAGTATAATTATAATTTATATCACTAACATTCAAATATTTCACCAATTCATTGGGTGGTCTTAAATTTCCAAAACTATCGAAATATTCACAATAATTATTAATTTTTGCAAAAGCTACCCAGTGTGTTCCATTATTATTGTGACTGTCTAAGTTTAATATTCCACACTCTATCTGTTTTGGTTTACGTGGCAATCTATCTCTCATATACACACCACGAAAGTAGGGAATATTTTTAGCGTATTTAATAATATCGATATTCGTAAGAGCACGTTTGGGTAGCCTGCTTATTAGTTTTTTGTAGATTTCAAAAATAGCCCACTTCCTTTTTTATATGGCTTAAGATAAAATCCTTTTCCAAGCGCAATAGCCTCCATAGTTTTGTTATGACGTTCAGATTCTTTAAAATTTTGTTGAGCTATTTTACAATCATTTACAGTTTTAGCTATACCAGCCGCACCTCCTGCCAAAGCGCCTAGTGCTGATAAACCCGCAAAAATTGGTATCAAAGGTAAAATCCCGCCTGTTTTAGGGATTGGTATTATTCTTGGTAAACGAACGTGACATGTTTTAGGAAACATTTTTTTTGCCGCTTCATAAGCATACTTAATAACAGTTTTGTTATCCTTTGATTTCAGTTTCTTTATTTGTGAACGTATTTTTGACACAATGGTTTTAAATTTTTTTATTCCAGCACCTGTTTTTAATTTTGCTTTCATAACTTTGTTTACTACCCACGATGCTAACCTTTCTCCTTTGCCAGCGTCTTTAGAATGTAATCGCTTCTTAGCCATTTTCATAAGCTGTAAATCAGCTTTATGACGAACGGAGAGGTCCGGATTGTTATATGCAATATCGTGGTATTTACAAGCTTCGTCTAATTTGTTAACACCTTTATCACCTCTCAATAATCTTTCTTGTAGCCTAGTGCCTGGTCCACAATAGTTGTAACCTGGTAAGTGAAGCTCAAACGGGATATTGTTTATCAAGTTATTGATCAGTCCACCTCCTCTCATAATTTTTTACCTAATGAGCAAAATACTAGATGCTAACACTTATATGTATTATGATACAATTGAATTTCTATCCACCCAACTGTTTTCTGTGTCAGAGAGCCCTAACCATTTGACAAACAATTTATTGCCTTTTTTCCTAATAATTTTTTCAATTAAGTATATATTCGGGTATTTCGTTTTTTGTAACTCTTCTTGATAGAATGAACCCAATATATTTTGTTTGCGTTGATCTTGTATTAAATATGTAACTGGTTTAGTATTATTTACCGTTTTAATTATAAAAATTTCTGTAGACCAATTAGGCGTAAAACCTTTTGCAAAACTACTCTTGAACTTACTTATTCTAACGTGATCACCTATTTTAAATTTATTTTTGGTTAATTTACAACGTTTCTCTTGGAATTTTTTAATGTTATTTTTCACTAGGTTTTCATTTTTTGTATTTACATCTACTGGTTTAAACTTAGTAACGCTATGTGTTTCATTGTTATACGAAAACAAAACGCCGTTTATAGTTTTTCCTATCCATTTATAGTTACCATTATAACTAAAACATTTATACAATTTAGTCTTCAATGTTCTGATTAGCCTTTCCACAATTGAAGCTTTTTTTGTTGAATATGATGAATAATGGTTAATTTTCATTAACTGCATTTGTCTTTGAAAAACATCGTTATAAAACTCTGTGCCTCTGTCAGTTTGTAGGTTTTTAGGGATACGACCACTTTCCCTTATAATTTGAGTAAATGCTAAAAGAACCTCTTTCTTTGATTTTGTTTTCAAAGGAATCATCCAAGCATATTTTGAGAAACCATCAATGACAATTAAAATGTACGCGTATCCATTATTATACTTTTTAAATGATTGAAAGTCGGCAAGGTCCGCTTGCCATAAGTCGTCCATTCCTTTCAAGATCACATTACGACGATAAAAATTTTTGCGTGCTGATCTATGAATTTCATCTACCACTTGCAGTTTCGCCATTTTATAGTTTAATAATTTTATCGATGTAGTCTTTAGTATAAAACTTTTTTTCAAACTGATCGAGATTATTTATCACATCCTCTTTTATTGCCTTTATATGAGCGGTTATTTCATCAGCAATCTTTTTATCCACATATTTTTTATTCACCACATCATCATGTGCTACAGGTTCTGGAACTCCTCTCAATCGAAATGATTTTAAATCAAAATCTCCGTTTTCCGATCTAAGTAGGTGATTTGTCGAACAATCTAGTATTTCTGACAAACGCAGTCTTTTATGAACATGGTGACCAAATTTATCAACATTCATTTTGAACTGAATTCGGTCGCAGTGAAATAATAAATGATCTAAGTATGATATGCGGTTATGAATTTATACTACCATTTTCACGTAGTTCTTCTATGATTGAAATTATTTCGTTATCCAGACCAGTGTTTCCGGCATCTTTAGAAGCTATTAATAATTTTAGCCTTTCTACTAATTCGTTAGGGTCATCCCAGTAAACGTAGTCAGTATTTTTTTTATATTTCTTTTTAAGTATTAAACCTTCTCCAGCGCTGATATCATCAACATTACTGGTAGAAGATGTCGAAGGCTTTCGGAGTCTAAAAAGCGGTTTAATGATATGCAAGTACTTCCGTCCTTTATTAGATTTAATTGGTTTACTGGGATCAAAGTCTCGTCGATGAGCATTTGTGTCTAATAACATGGTTTTATATTCTTGACAGTCATTTTCAGTCACCACATCCAAATTAGGTATTTTTTTAACAATAGCTCCTGCAACCCTGGTGTAATTTGATAATCACGTCCTGCTACAGATATAATATTTTGATCGTTTATATGCACACGTGCTGAACCCATCATTAATTTACCTCGTTCTCGTCTAACACCAAAAGGTACATCATTAAATATTTCGGAGGAAAGTGACCAGGACGAAGTATTTTGACTAGGACTAGGTATTGACTCAACGGTTCTAAACGATGTATTACTGGTATTGGTAGAGTCTCTAGATTTTTCTAAACTAATATCTTCATCAGAATCATCTTCACCACATTCATCTTCAGAATTTTGTTGAAAAATATTATTCTTAAGAGTTTTGTTAAAATGCGATTGAGGCGATTGAATATGATGATCCTTTGCTTCTTTTGATTTAATTTTATGGTCCCCATCCTTAATCAACTGATGCATTGGGTCAGTAACAGGTCTAAAAACTGTATTCAAAACATTTTTATTATAGGATTCCATACTTTTCATATCTTTGATTTTCTTTTTAACAGCTTCTGCTATTTTAACTATCTGAGTCTTCAACCCTTTTTCCATTTTGAACTTGATGAATATACGTTATTTTCTTAGTATGGTAATAGTTCAACTGAAGATGATTATCGAATAAATCTTCTTATATGCTCGTATTTTTATCCTCATCAAACAAGATAAAAGTATCAAAATTTTTCCTGTAACAGCCTTTATTCTTTATACAATCTTTATTGATTACCAAATAGGTATAGGGTTCGCTCCATACTTTTGAACACATTTCTCGAAATTTGGACCACGACATGTCAGAATTAACGTGTTCATCATATACATGATGGAGGTTCACATCATCCTGTTTGAATAGTATTAAAAGGTTTGCGTTGTCTCTTACTAGCTGTTTAGGTATCTTACTGTACGTTTGATTCAAGTAAAAACAGTCAATAAATTTATGTCTACCCATTGCGAAATAATCCCTCATATTGGACTGATTCTCACATGCGACATCATCAAATATTATTACTGAGTGTGATTTTGCATCGTGAGGACTTAAAACAAGTTCATTATCTTTATATTTTACAAATGATACATCTGGCACTAAATTAAGAACATTTTCTAAAAACACATATTTCGGTTGATACAATGTTTTTGCATAAAGATAAACATTTTTAAAACGTAAACCATTTTCATGTAATAGAAGACCTATGATTAAATTAGTTTTCCCACAATTCGAGGGACCGCAAATAATACATCGAATAGTATTAGGTAGAAGGTCACCATGTCGAGAAACATCTACTTTTTCCTCTGGACATATTCTACTCAATTGTAAAGTTTGAGATTGTTTAACGAATTTCATCCTTTTAACCACTAAGACAGTTTTTGATTGAATGTTTTTTTATTTTTTAAGCAACGGTTTATATATATCGAAACAAACTGACTCTGTGATATGATATAAGTATGTGATTCAGTTATAATTTTGATCAGTTATTGTAAAGTAGTTTGGAAAACAGGGTATCAGCTATTTTAAAATATCTACCTGTTCATCGAATCAGTTGACATGTCATTGAATATTGGGGATCACGTGGATATTGTAATCATGTATAAGAGAAAAATATGTGGCATTCGCACAGTGAAAATGACTATCACCGGATCAGTTGACACATCTTTGAATATTGGAGATTACGTGGATATAATAATTACTTCTGAGAAAGTACTTGGTCTTCACATAGTTAAAATTATAAATTATGAGCAATATGATGCTATTCTAATACCTTCGCAAAAATACACTACATTATGGTCTAAAATTCGATTGGAAGTCACCAGAATAGATGGAAAAGAAGTAGACCTGACTGAAGTGGAAGATGCGTTTCCAAAAATGCTCATCGACATAAAATGCGACTGGAAGCCCAAATGGATATAAACATAGTAGTTCTGACTGAAAGTGTAACGAACTGACCCAAAAGGGGCGGAGGGCCTTTGTTGAAGTGGATTAGAAAGCCCAATTAAGTATTTAAATTTCAACGTATTTATTGGGCTTTTCAGAACACATCCTTGAGCGAATAAAAATGAGCGCTAAAGGATGTGTGTTCTGAAAAGCCCAATAAATACCTACTATCCCTTGTTAGAATATTTCTTTACGCAGAAAAACAGGCCAGTTTGTAGCAAGATTTTCTAAAATATTTCTTTCAGGTTTCTTTACAATTATCTTACTTTTTCTGAATGAAAATTAAATAAATACGGTTTTCGTCTACTGGCTAGTCTATTCACCTATAACTAGGTATGTAATTTTCTTAGTGGTCTTTTCTACTTAAGCCATAACTATTGCCCGCGCAAAGTGCGTTTTGCATGTTTTTGGGTAAATTCAATGCTTGTTTTTAGGAAAACTACAAAATATTTTAAAAAATCCTTTTTTTCGTCTACTGTCCCAACTCTTCCTCTATCTATGTGTATACATTATTTGACTTAAATCAAACGTTTTCTGTACAAACTTGTTGCCCGCGCAAACCCAGTTTACATGGTGCCGACCCTTAAGTTTAAAAAAACTAAAACCCGACTACGGGAAAATTCGTACTAAGTATGTGTAGCAGGCACATTTACTTATCCAGTTAATGCAACGCAAGCAAAACCGGCAGTAAGAGCTAAAAATGTTTTTGAAATGTGCTAATTATCATTGATTGTTGATACTAGTTCCATTAAAATTACAACCGTATTACCATTCCTTAAAGTATAAAATTGTATGAATATCGGCGGAGACTTCAAGCGTCGTCTATTCATACAATTTTATACTTTAAGCAATGGTAATACGGTTGTAATTTTAATGGAACTAGGAAATTCCGCGAGCATTTTTCCTCTCTGTCTGAACTGACCCTTACCCAGCCTAGGCAAGGGCCAAGACATGTGTGGGCCAGCAACAGGAGTCAAAATTAGTCGAAGTACTCGAAGCCGTAAGAAAAATCACAAGTGAACGGAACGTACATAACGAGAGTTCGTTTCATTCTGTTGGCTCCGCAGATTTTATATTTGCTTGAAACGAAACGCAGTCAAATCCAAACGTAAACAAAGGAAGGAAGTCTGACGTTAATTTGAAAATCAAAAACAAATGAATAAAAATGAAAAAGTGAAGTAAATTTGATAAAAAGTGTCGTTATACTGTGCTAGTTAAGTATATTAGCTGATACCAATACAAAACTGAAGATTAAATGCAATATATAGGTGATAATCTGCACAGGAAATCAGGAAATGGTGGGTGCCGTGCTTGTACCTAAACCATTTGAAATCGTAATAATTTGTGTAAACAAATCATGGGCACAACTTACAGAGAGTTATTTAAATTGTATGACTTAATACAAGGTGGAGATATAGGGTACGTAAATCACTTTGTATAAACCATAATGAAGGTATTTTACAATAGAAAAATATTGATTTTTATGCTCGATTTCTGTCTTTGAAACGATTATTTTTGCTTATTTACATTATAAACTAATGTGTCTTTTCGGCCAGCATTCGCATTTATCTACTCTTATTTTATATTCAGTAGCATGTTCTTGGAACTTAATTTGATACAAAAGGCAGGTGGAAGTACATTTACTTTCAATAACTGTATGAGTCATATAATACATCCTGTGAGAAACGGCACACCTGTTGAATACTTAATATTCTTGTTTCCAGTTCCTTAAAATGTTACTTGAGAGACAATATTGTGGCAGTGAACGAGATATTACCATGCAAAGGTATTGGTTTACTGCATTTGGCTGTGGGGGTAGACCCCCTGGGGAAGTCTAAAGAGTTTACAGAAATTCTACTGAAATATGGCGCAGATCCAAATTTACGGTGAGTATTTTGGAAAATATATTAAAAATATTAAATCAATAAAATAATTACCTAGGTTAAAAATTGCATAATAATTTCAAAGCAAAATTTTTGTACATTATTGCATAATGATTCTTAATTACTTTGTTAAGGGATCCTACAAATTACATGTTTTATGAACCATTTTTGCTTTTTCTTTGAAGCGGCAAATATATGACTACACTTCATAGTCGGCCTTGGGTTTATATCCAAGTACCTACCTATTAAAACATATTAATAAAAAATGTGAAAAATTAAAATAAACCACCAGATAAAACTCTTGCCTAATAACTTTTATTCCTATTCGACTATTACTATTAATATTTTATTTACACATCAAAGACCAACCATATAAAATATAAAATAAACGGGCAAGTGCGAGTCGAACTCGTACATGAAGGGTTCCGTACCACCGTACAATGTTTTAAAACGCTGAAGAAACAAGTTTCTTGTATGACGACCCCTTTTAATTTTTAACTCTATTATTTTTAGTATTCGTTGTTATCATAGCCACAGTAATACATAATCGGTGAAAATTTCAAGTGTCTAGCTTTTATGGTTCAAGAGATGGAGCCCTGTGACGGTCAGACAGCGGAGTTTCAGTAATAGGGTCCCGTTTGCACCCTTTGGGTATGGAACCCTAAAAATCTCCTTTCTATAAATAAATAAATAAATATATAGGGACAAAGTTTTTAAACTTGTGTTATGGGATGCTAACTTAACGATAATATATTTTATGATAAATACATATATAGATAAACACCCAAGACCCAGGACAATTTGAAAAAGGCCATTTTCCAAATTGCCCTGGCTGGGGATCGAACCCAGAACCTCCTGATTAGCGGTCTAGCGTGTTAACCATTACGCCACGGAGGTCGTCATGATTATATATCATGATCATATGATTTGCTATTTCCCATATTATGTCAATGATCAATCTACTCCCATTTAAATATTACAGTAATGACGATGGTATAACCCCGCTGCACATAGCCGCAATATGGGGCCGCGTGGACAACCTGAAGCTGCTGATAGGTTGTGGAGGGGACCCGGCTCTGCAGGACTTAGATGGACTTTCCTCTTTTGACTATGCAGTCAAAGAGGAGCAGTGGGACGTGTATGACTACCTACATAATGTAGTGGATCCCCTCGACAACTCCTTTGGCTCGCCTTGTGGATATACTTTAGATTTAGGTAAAAGATTTTGATTTTAGTTTTTAATTCACTGTAGAATTCCTAATGTTCATGCTGACCTAGATAATTTTTTTTAGTATAATTGTCATAACTTTTTACTCGCAGCTATTATGTATAATCAATTTTCATCATCCTATCTATATTATGTAAGATGTTTCAAGCTGGCTATATGCATCTGATATTACTTCACCTAATCATCATCTTATTATTTAATGTTTATGTCAATTGTTTTAATTATTTCAGATAGAATACTAGTGACAACAGATGAAATGGTTGCTGAATATGAGCCCGTGACACAACAGCATTTATCAAACATAACGGCACCACGGAAATCAGAAATGATCCGTGACTGGTGCGAAAAAACCAGTCTCATTATGAACAAGTTGTACCCAACCATTATTACCGACTCTTATCTACTAGAAAATGAATCGGCGCCGGGGAAAAGTATTGATTTAACCAAAAACATGACTCTTGATCTCACGCCAAGTAGGTTATCAAATGAGAACCTAAACGAAACTAGTTTTAAGACATGCTTATCTAGAAAAGTGTCTGATAAAGTTGACATAAGTGGAATACAGCGTTTGGAAATAACGTCTGACGAGTCAAAGAACTGTTCTTGTCTGAATCAGGCAAACATAAGACGCGACCGTAAAAGTATTTACGAAAACTTTTCATTACCAGGATCTCCAAATAGCATTACTCATAAGAATTACAATACGAAAACTAGTTTGAAAAAGACTAATTGTCATTGCAAAAAGGCGCAAGATAAGTCAACCAGTACACAATTGTATACTTCAGATGAATCATTGCAAAGATTAGATAAAGCGATGGTTATAGTTCAAAATAGAACTAATGAATGGTTATGGTCAAGTGGTGAAGGTCAAAACACTGATGTGAAAGACAAGAATACCAGGAGATCATCAGCAAGCAGCGGGGTTAGCAGTAACTATGCTTCTGGTAATATCATAATTGCTAACATGTCCGAGGAATATAAGTATGAGGATAAGGACGAAGATGTTGTGTTGATTGAGAAAAGGTTGCTGGTTTCTCCCATTGTGTAAGTATTGTTAAACTGAGTCATAGTAATGAGGAAAATATTATATTCATGTTGATAAGGGAATGGAATTACGTATTACGTTATTGTAGCACTACCTACACTCATTAGGAGTATATTAGGTCCTTACATATGAAATTTCCGTTCAGTATCAAAAAAGTGAAACAAGTTTTTTTTAATGAAATTATTATTTAATCAATCGAAGTATGCGCCGTTGTTATCGATACACTTCCGCCATTTTATAGGCAGATCATTGATACCTTTGGAAAAAAAATCATGGGAGCGAGAGTCTATGAACTGTTTGAAGGCGGTTTTGACTGCCTCATCAGATTTGAAATTTTTTCCTTGTAAAAAGTTATCCAAATTTTGAAAAAAGTGGTAATCGGTTGGGGCAAGATCTGGAGTGTATGGTGGGTGACGCAGAGGTTCCAGTCGCAGCTCCTCTAACTTGGCGATCGTTTGATGTGCAGTGTGTGGTCTAGCGCTATCCTGAAGGAGCAGTGGGCTAGAGCAATTCATCAGTCTCGGTTGTTTAATGGCGAGCTTTTCCATCATTGTTTGCAATTGTTGGCAATACAAGTCTGCAGTAATCGTCTGGCCTGATCTCAAGAAGCTGTAGTGGAAAACACCAGCACTGGTCCACCAAACAGTAACCAGAATCTTCTTTTTGGTCAGTTTTCGCTTAGGGCAAGGTTTTGCCGGTTCTCCAGGTTCAAGCCATTGTGATGATCGCTTCCGATTGTCGTACAGGATCCATTTCTCATCACAAGTCACGATACGGTTCAAAATCCCCTCATTATTGTGGCGATTAAGCAAAGAAGCATTGCAAGCAAGCAACGCGTGTTTGTTGGTTTGCTTCAGTCAATTCGTGCGGTACCCACATTTCGAGTTTTTTAATTTTTCCGATTTAGCGCAAGTGGATAAGTATCGTTTTGTCACTTACGCCTAAGTCTGCTACTAATTCAGAAGTGGTTTGAGATGGATCCGCTTCCACTATCGCCTTCAATTCTTCGTTATTCACTTGAGTATCAGGTCGTCCACGAGGCTCATTGTGTAAATCGAAATTTCCAGAACGGAAACGTTGAAACCAAAAACGCACCGTTCGTTCGTTAGCGGTGCCTGGTCGTTAATTCTTCGAGTCGTTTCTGCAGCACTGGTGCCTCGGTGGAACTCGTATTCGTAAATACCGCGAATTTTCAATTTGTCCATTGTTGTTGTAATAGCAATGTTGAAACTCAAACAAATGATGTTAAAACAAATGAAATACGAATTTTAAAACAATATTTTTCTGGTTTTATTTCGAAATAAATTTGAATTTGGAATTCCTAATGAAACGCAAGATATTTGATTTTAAAGTTGCCAGTATTGAAAATCGGCAATTTCATATGTAAGGACCTAATAGTATATATTTTTTAATTAAATACTTTAGATGAAATGCTAAAAATTAACACAACTATGTTCTTATTCATACAGGTTATTTTTACCTCTAAAACCATTCTAAAACAAATTTCAGCCAGTACATTTGGTGTATTACATTTAAAACTCAGTATCACGATTTGGTGGCCAAACCCTAGTATATCCTTTTTGATTATATTTTACATATAAATATGGAAATAGAAGGTTATTAGTATTTACCACCACAGCCAAATACTTGGGCAATCAAGTAAATATGCTTAAAAGGTGGCACCTTGTATACAGATTACCTCTGGATGGAGCAACGGAATCCACAAGTCCTGACCAAACGATCATCTCCGTGGCGTCTTCTCTACCCCCATCAGTGCAATATGACAACAAAACGCTCAAGGAAGAGCTGCTCAGGTTGGGCTTCACTCCAGGACCAATACAGGACTCCACCCGGACTTTATATCTCAAGAAACTACAAGGACTTAAGAAGAATCCGATTGTAGTCAGAAATCAAGGAAAAAGTGAGTATTTTTCATTACCAAACATTCCTCTCCATAGTCTTCAAACTTGGATTTACTCGGGGCTCAAACCGAGAGTCCATGGCCAAGGGACTACCGGACCACTAATAAATAAATAAATATAAGGCGATTATCACACTGCCACGCATCACGCTGCATGTTGCGTTTTCTGGATGCACTTTCTGTGTGTTGGACTGTGCGTGTTTTCTATACAAACGGAGATACTTACAAGCAACGTTAGAACACGCATTCACGCGCTACACTGCGTAGTGCGGAGCAATGTGAGAATCGCCTAACTCAGGAGAGCGTTGTTCTTAATAAAAAAAATTGGAAGAAATAAGTTTCATTCAAAAGTATAAAAGTAGAAGAGTCCATTTTTACTTTTTACCGTTATATCGAAAAAAAAAACATTTTGATTGATAGCTTTTTGACATATTTATTTTGTAACTAAAAATATAAATTATTGTTTGTAATTTCTCTCTTATTAATTTAATTGAAATTATTTAAACATGGTGTTTAAGAAGTTAAAATTGCCAAGTAAAAAAGTTGTTGAAATATTTCTGGACAAAGGTACAGGTAAAAGTACCGAAAGAAAGTACTTCCTTCTTACAAATAAAATTTCTCAAGCATTTATAAATGAGAATTCAATTTTTTTTTCTTCTTGTATTTAAGAGCTGCGCTCTTGTCGAAGTCCCGCTAAGTTCTTTCATATTTGATTTAATTTGATCGAAAAAATCTTTAAATAATAAAGAATCAAGAATCAAATATTTATTCAGTAATTAGGCCTTCGCAGGCACTTTTACACGTCAATAATTTTAGTGTACATTACGTGTAATGTTTAATTATAATATTAAAATTACTATTACTATTTTTTTTTTTTTTAAAAGCTACCGATACTAGCGTTTCGCAACGACCACTGCTGAGAAGAAACTAAGCTAATTTTTACCTATAATATTTTTTATAAATTTCCCAGCCTACAGTGTAGAACTTGAGAAATCGCTGCGTGACAGCGAATGGATGAAAAACTTAACCCCCTACATAAAGCTGGAGAACAAAACGCGGGCAGACTTCGCGAACCCCAACAAGAAATGGCGGGAAGGGGCCGCCAAGACCTCGTTTACCTACCTGCTGCTGGACCCGCGGGTCACGGACAACCTCCCCGCCAAGGCTGGCCAGCAAGCACAGCATCAATCGTGGATCACCTTCGTCAATTCTATCTTCTACGTCGGGAAAGGTAAATTTATTTATGAACCCCCTTATTCATTTCCTTCCATGCTGGTCTGGGAGAAAAGGAAAAACATAGAATGTACTAGCTGCTTCTTATTTATTTAAAAACTTTATTGCACAAAAATACTGTACAAGTGGTGGAGTGGTGCTTCTCTTCCCGCGCAGACCGTAAATGGCGAACGAGGGAATGGGCGAGAATCTCAATAGTTTTAATAGGCGATGCAGCTAGCAACCGTACTATTTTGATTTTTGACTTACTATTTTGATTCCTTTTCCACTGTTTCACCAACCATCACACTAAAAGGGGCCTTTGGGCCTTGCGGCTCTGGGCTGTAACTGCTTAGACCCGCAAGACCCAAAATGCTTTGTATTTGTGACTCCACCATTTGTACAATTACCTTTGTTATTTTATTATGTGAAACTATCGCTGATGTAGAATAAAGTTTTAAATAAATAAAATGCTCTATCTGCCCCATTAGGTATAAATACGTAATTGTACGTAAACCCGTGTGGTTCCGGGTTAGAATAAGATCACTCCATCCCTTCCTGTGGATGTCATAAGAGGCGACTAAAGGACTAAGCACAAACATCTCGTGCTACACTTGCATTCCCAAGGAGGGTTAACGTCGGGCGACGGCCGGTTGTAAAACTTTTCGCACAAATACATTCCCAAAGAGGGTTGATGTCAGGCAGGCGGCCGGTCGTAAAAGTATAGCCAAATCATTTAAACTGTTCCGGCTATTTATTCTCCATTTTGCAAGGTCTTTGGCATCCTTGGGTGACCATTGACATGCATGTTATATTTGGAAAAGAAAAAGCGGGAAAGCGCACCCCGGGCTCCGAAGCAGCACAGCTGAAGAAGACGTAATTGTACGTAAAAGCTAATTTCTGTATTTATTTTTTTCTTCACCTCAGGTAAACGCTCCCGCCCATACTCCCACCTCTACCAAGCGCTAACCCTCTGGAAGAGCAACTTCACCACCTCCAAGGACAAGAAGGTCCAGCACATCCTCGACATCTGGTCAGACAAGGTGGGCGTCATCTGTCTCCATATCTTCCAAAACGTCATCCCCGCTGAAGCCTACACTTACGAGGCAGCCATGATCGATGTATTAGGCCTTCCGAATCTGAAAAATCTTAAAGCTGGTAACTACTACGGTGCGACTGCGTCTTGGCCGCTAAAAGAGAGGAAGTTGTTAGGGTTGTATCTGCTATATAAGGCAATGCTGATATTTCTCAGCGAAGGCGAAAGGCAGCTGCGGCCGGACGATATAGACTGATACATGATTTTCCCTGTTAAGGTTGTTCAGTACAGTCTTCTTTTGGATACCTCACATTGTTTTAGGCCCTATTTTAAATGACCAAGTGGATATAATGGCGTAGGGTTCACTTGACTGAACTTGTGAAACTAGGTTTGCACACACAACTCTGTGCTTTGACTAAAATACTACGTACCTATGTACGTTTTGATTATCAAGTGTTGATATTTCAACTTTAATAAAGGTACACCAGTAGTTGTCATATTTGACAATTTGAGATTTTTCAGAACTGACCCTTAGGGTTGGGTTAGGACACATCTGTCAGCACGAAACAGCACTTTCCTATGCTGCTATCCTGTTCTATCGCTCTAGCAAATGACGTTTCTAAGCGACAGACAAGGATAGCAGCATAGGAAAGTACTGTTCCGTGCTGACAGATGTGTCCCAACCCTTAAATTGACGATTAACCCTTTAACCGCGAACGTCGGATTAATCCGACAAACATTTTCGTGCCCATTACGCGAGCGTCGGATCTATCCGACCAAAAACTATGGATATTCACAATTCCTCGCGCTGGGAGCACGACAACTGATATAAAGTCTCGCGGTGAAAGGTTTAAACGATAATGTTTGTATTAAAACGCTCTCTACATTTTTAGTGTCGTATTCGACACCGGTTGTGAATATAATTGTAAAAAAGTTTAGTGCTAGTTTATTTATGATAATAATTTATTTCTTTAAATAATTACATATTTAACTTTTAGGCCGAAATTGAAACTAATAACGATTCGTCACATTATGTAGAGATCTATCGTTTGTTTGAACATCAGAAAGCTTTAAAAAAAGCACGTGTAACTCTATGTACTTAAGTTAATTATTCAAAAATGCTTTACAGACAACCAAGCATATCCATTTTCACACTTAAAATTGTTTATTGAATAATAAGATATTCGTTGTTCTAACAAAAAGTTACGTGTTTTAAAACATAAAAATTAAATGTGTTTACAATGTAGTTATTTTAGAAGTATTTTTTTACTTGATAATGTGATTTACTGCATATATTTGCAGAATTTATGTACAAAGTTGCCAAAGTATTTTTAAGTTTTTACAACCTTTTACTAACTAAATATCTGACATGATGTAGTTTTATGACAATGTTTATTGCCATTTAATTTCGTCACTTGTGTGGAAATGTACTCTGTTTATTTATTTTAGTAAGCTTTAATTTTGCACGCCTATAATTTTAAGTTACCACTTTGAACAACTAACCAGTATTACGGGACAAGTTTTTTTAGATTTTAATAATCCATTTATAATAATTCCTTTTATAATGTTTATCTCTAAACATGCATTTCACGTTTACTACAATTAAGTTTTTTGTAACCAAATCCTGTTCCAAGAGGCTAGTTAATTCCTGTTTTACATATGTTTTTATTATATTTCCACTGTTGGGTGTAAAAGAAACATGTCCGTCAGTAGCTGACTTCTTCATCTAAGCGCGTTCCCGGTTGCATCCTCAGCTGTGCTGCTTCGGAGCCCGGGGTGCGCTTCGGCCAGTAGCTGACTGTACGTTAGTAACCGGTTTATCGCATATTTATTATGTAAAAGAAATACCAAGAGAAGAGAGTTCATTTCAAAACGACATTTTTTAGCGTTTCGATTTCGATTACGTATTCATTACGTTTTACTATATGAAATAAAATTACAATTAAATGTATATTACAGGAATCTTCTAAGATGGGTTCGAAATTACTTCCGATCGATAAGATCAGAAAAGGTACTGGCAGAACTAAGATTGTTTTAAAAATTTGTTTTATAGTGCCCATACAGTTAAGGTTGAAGGTAATAATATCATCTTTTGTCTACATGCATATATTTTGACGGATCCTTCGCGAATTGTTTTTAAGCTATTGTGTATTTTGTGTTGTTTGATCGTACAGTTGTTACCGTACGTGCTTCGTCCACTTGTGGGACGAACGTGGGATCATCGTAGGATCTATCGAAATCCTAACACGTAGACCTTAACTGCAAGGGACTATTTATTGTGTGGACAATAACTAAATTCCTAGTCATCATTGTAAATGTTGCACCTATACTAATGCATAATACACTGCAATAACATGTATTACATCACTAATGAAATAAAACAAATTTAAGAAATAATTTATCTTTATTATTCCTTTTTTTAAACGTCTCGAATTCTTTTCTAAGAAAATCAATCTTGGCTTTAGTTACATCAAAAAAATACACAAAGGTTCATATTATAATATACCGATGCATTATAAATACGTACAATGATCATGTTTCATACCGCGTTGCCACTGGCACTTCTTAATTAATGAAGCGTAATGTTTTTATCGTCGATAACTACCTTACACGCGTCCGTAACAGCTAACAGCGTAAAACAATAGTAAAATAGCCTAAACCACAGACAACGGAAATGGCACGGTACAGAGCATATAATAATGAAATTCGAAATACACTGCGTGTAATGTGGTAGGTTACCTACATAGAAGTGCCGCCATCACAGCGCAGCACACCGTAGCGCTTCCGCTGTTGTACTAAGGCTTGATACAGAAAGCAAATAACAACATTTAAGCTTTCTGAATTTAAAAGTGGCAGTATAATCATTAATCACATATATTAACATTTAAAACCACGCTATTAGGGCCAACGCTGCGTCAAACGCATCGCGCGGACGTCTGTTGCGGGAAAAACTAAGACAACGCACATAACTTAGCTCTGTCTCTCCAGAAACAGTCGCACACGGTATATCCGCGCATACAGTCTTGTCTAATAAGTGTAGAAATGGAAATAACGTCTTTTTAACGAATTTTCGTCTCCAATGTTCATACAACAATCGTCAAAATAGGGTTGCAATCATCATTTTCACTACTAAACAGTAGACCCCTAATTTTTTAATACTTATTAGGCAAAATGTATCACATTTGACGCACCGTTGACCTTGAGGTCGGCGCACATATAGAGAAGCGCATCGCACTGAAAAAGCATATGAAATAAGATCGAAAATTAACTAACACAACAAATTATCTCGAAGAGCATCTAAGCGACAGAAGTGGGAATAATAGCGTATAGTAACGCGATTGCGCGAGCATTGAGATTCAACGCACACGAAAGCAATAATGCTTTAGCAGTGAAAAATGCGCTGTGCTTCGCCATATGTGCGCCGGCCCTTAGAGTCACGCTATTACGGCCCTGTGTAGTTCGGAACTTAAAGATCAATCAGTCTATGCATTCTTCAGGATCGGTGCTATGAGATCATGTTAGCTATCTGTTATCTCTAATGACCTGTTAGGAGGGGTTAAATGATGCTGAACAAAATCGCAGTGTTATCATGTACAATCAGATTTATTCAGATTGAAGGAAAAAAAGTGTCAGCAGCATATCTATATGTAGGTGCTCTTTACCTGTACATAACTAGGTACATTGACATATATTGTTACAGGTCACATTTGAGCTGCACAAAATGTGCATATGAAACCATTTTGGTTGTACTTGTAACACTTTCTACAATTCCTTGTACCCGAATAAACCTTAGTTATAACAACATAATTAATTATTAATAAAATATAAGTGTGTTGGACAAAATTAAATTAATACCAAGCATCTAAAAATACCAGTTCTATTCTTTCTTTTTCTGACAAAATCTAACAAGAACAACCTATATGAACTTGGCTATGACTATGACACTGCAAATAGTGGAGTAGTACTCAGGAAGCACTAACCAAGTAAATGTTACAAATTCACAATAAGATAACAATTTGGGATAAAGCCATGTTTTCATTAGTCAGCATAAATTTCTATGACATGTTTAGCAATGTTTAACCACATTGCAAATATTTTAGTTCTGCAGCACAGCTACTGCTATATCTCAATTTTGTATTGGTTGTATGATATTACCCACGTTACAGGTTACGTAAGTATTATGGACATAAACTCAAGAGATCTTATGCATAACACACCCAGAACCCGAGACAAACAAGCATTTGCCGATGCTAGAAAACAAACCCATTTGAGTTGTTTACCACACCGATAATAACTGTAATGCCTGCAATGTTACCTAATGAAAACACAGCTTGCGGTCGCTTGGTACATGTACTTATTTGGGTACATCTACGTAAACTTTGAGCCGCTTTAACAAATGACTCATATTGTTCAGATCAGAACATTCCCCAAAAATTCAGTTAAATTTTGAAGAAATAAGTAGCTTTCTCGTAATATCAGTTTTATAAAAAAAAAACATACAAACTCAGTCACTGGTTACACAAAATTTCACGTTTTTAAATAGGAAGATAGGCCCCGCATTTATACAAAGTATTAATTAAATATGAAACAGGTACACGCGTACATTGACTAATGTCATGAAAATAATACCGTATCACTATGATTAGTTATTCGAATCTCTAGTGTAATAATGTTCATCTTTATGACATATAGAGAGTTAGCCTATTTTATTTTGCCAATTCGACATACAATAGAGAAAATATTTTAACTCAAAAATGATCGCGAATCACTCAAATCAACTTTTTGGAAGACTGTTTCATTGAACATCTAATTTACACTGCGTCTGCAGCGATATAATCCCGGAACCATCCTTATAACCTTGCTAATGGATTGGATATTATAAGCAGTATAATAATATACGAAGCGTTTTTTTATCAAAGTTTTCCAACATTGCGCAAGTGAGGATGGTCCCGCCTGAACATGAAATGCATTTTGATAATAATAACTCAACCAAACAACCATACAGGCAATCCCTCAATGCACGAAGGTACAGAAAGCTAATCCCTTGTATGAGAATATACCGGACTATGAGATTTTTATAGTTATCATTAAAAGCCAGACATACATACACGTACAGCGTTGTCCAAACACACCACGACTCTATAGAATGCTTCTACTTTATATAATAACGGCATGTCTTTGAACCATTCGTTGACAGATAGTCCTACTGATGCATCTAATATTTGATAGATCGCCCGTACAACTTTAAATAGACAAATTTCAACTATCAGTTGGCAAGAGCCGTCGTTATAGACATCTGGGGGCGGCCTCTTGACTCACACGCTTTGTGAGCAGAGCGATGCCTATGCCGAAAATACATAGTAACTCGCATCCGGAGTTTGTCACAGCCATTGGCTGAAATATAGCCGCAGCTAGACGTCTAACCAGTAGACGGTATAGGCTCTTGATCTTCCAACGAATCGTCAACAGAAGACGGCCACAAGTCATTCGATTCGTCACTATAATCGAGACAGAGTACGATTTGTGCACGCTACGATTCATATTGTAATGATCACATTGACGCCTTCAAACTTACGCTATCAATTACCTAAATATTAATTAACTTAAGTTACAACTAGGTACGCTTGCTTTCTTTGTGGAATGCAGTATTCATAAATAAAGATCTTACTAGGCTGAACTTCACGATATCAAATTTCAAAGGGGCTTCAAACATCAGTACAATGCCCGGTTGGAAAATCAGTGATTCGATGTTTATATTACATTAACTTATGGAACACTAACAACGTAATGTAATTTACAGATAACACTAATATGTACAGAGCTAGTTTGTGCTTTCGCTACTAAACATATAAAACAAATTAGATATAGGCAGAGGCGACGCCAAGTCCAGGCCTCTGCAACGCAATGTTCAACACTCGCGGAGTCTCAAAACAACACTCGTTCACTATAAAAGAACTCAGGTAACTATCAGTTCGTACACATGCTAACATTCAAAGCGCACATCACATACACATCGTGGGTTACGCGAGATCACAGTGTTTAAATTATGGCTACTGGCATAGATAAGTTCAACGAAATAAGTTCACAAGTCTATCATATCACTGTCAGTTCACTATCACATCCGGTTGTTTCCGATCCTGTTTCGAAGCGAGGCTGTAAGCGTAGGTATCGCCTGGTTGATGCCTTTGCTTCTCGCGTTACGAGACGCGTCTTTGTCAAGCTGGCCTTCACTAGTTATGTGGTTTGTCTCATTTGGGCGGCGTGGGGAAGGAGTTGACGACCGCCTGCGTGCTGGCGAGCACCGCCGCCGCTGCAACATACAATCCTCCGTTTACTCTACTCTTGCGTTTAGAATGACATCTCTCTAGGGCAAGCTAGACAGGTTGCGCGGGACTTGGCCGCTTCTCTGCCGTGTGCTATCGGGCCCCTGCAACCAAGGACATGCGGATTAGAAGCGGCCGGGGCCGGTTGCTTGAGGGCTAGAGAAGATGTATTCTAAAATCTGCTCTTAACCAACTATGATTTTTAAAGGAAATCAAAGTTGGATACAAATCTGAAGTTGAATTATGGTTAGTTTGTTTCTTGAAATTGGTACTTAATGTGCAGATTTTTAATATTACAAAATGTGTAATTACTTTTACATACATAAAACAAGGTACGGATGTGCAGGAAGAGATTAGAAGTTACAGTAATGGTCCGAGAGCTGGCATGAATTTTTGGGTAGGTATTTGAGGCAAGTTGAAAACTTGTCACATACCTCTTCTAATACGAGTATACCCCAACACGGAACTGCAGACCTGGCTGGTGAGTAGCGGGGCTAAAGCAACCTATACATTTTTAAGTTTCTTTTTTTTTAATTTTTTTTATATGTTGTCGTTTAATGTTTAAAGAATAAAAAATCAATAAGCCAGACGATTTAGTCGGGGCTTTAATATTGCCAGGCGCGTGCAAAAGTATTTTACAAAAAATATAAAAAAAGGTATTTGAGGCAACTTGAAAGTTTAATAGGGTATTACTTATAACTAAAAAATAAGATTCTCAAAAATACAGGTCATTTTGATGAGACTTTCTACCTGCCAGGTCATCATCATCCGAGCGTATTCCCGGTTGCATCGTCAGCGGTTACGCTGACGATGCAACCGGGGTCCGCTACCTAACCTAGGCCAAAGCCCGGGGTCCGCTACCTAACCTAGGTGATTTGACGAGACTACTGGTTTTTTACACAGAGCGACTGCCGTCTGACCTCCGCAACCCAAAGGGTAGACCAGAACCAATCATAGGATAGGTACAAACGCTAGATGGCGTTCGGGACCAACGGCTTTACGTGCCTTCCGAAGCACGGAATCATCTTCCTTTTCGGATAATCAGGTGATTCAAGCCTGCAATATCCTAAACAGACTGGAAACAACTTTTCACAAAGTATGCTTCCCAGTGGGATTTGAACCCATGACCTCCGGATCACAAGGCAAACGCCTTTACTACTGGACCGCGGAGTAGGACTCTTCCTGCCAGGTCAATCTAAATAAATCAAAATCGTTTAACCCCGCTACTCACCAGCCAGGTCTGCAGTTCCGTGTTGGGGTATAATAGGAGAGGTATGTGACAAGTTTTCAGCTTGCCTCAAATACCTACCCAAAAATTGGTGCCAGCTCTCGATCTATAAGCTTTAGTGATTACTCCATATTGTGACACCGCATTCCTCTGCATGCATTTGATGTTACTTAAAACTACACTCGCAACGATAACTCATTCGAGCAGTTTTATCGAAAGCTAGTATGAAAACTTGACATTGATTTCCTTTCTCTCGCCTATGATTTTATCGTTGCGTGTGAAGCCGCTATTTAGAGTAAATTCAATGTTCTACTTGGCGCACACTCCGACGATACTCACGCCTATTACTGGTAACAAGTGTATCAATTTTACTCCACATGTGATTATAACCATTCGTTACTGTACCTTGATTGAGGAGTTCTCTTATTTTACAAGAGATAAGTAAAAAAGTGCCCTACTTTTCTAATTGATCGTTGCGGGGGTGACAAGCGCGCGGGCTCCTTGGGCGGCTTGTACAGGACTGCTGTGATACTAACCAGGGTATGGCGGCGGGTACAGCGGGTAGCCCAGCCCCACGTGCGTGTGGTGGTGAGTGTGCACGTGTCGCTGCGGGGGAGGGGAGCGCGCGGGATCCTTGGGCGGCTCGGGGCGCGGCGGCTTGCCCCCGGGAGACTTGGCATGCTCCTGCAGCTCGTGGATCTTGTGCGGCGGCGCGTGCTGCGCCTGGTAGTACTGCGCGCCGTGCCCGGGGGGCAGCAGCTCCAGCTTAGACGGCGCGCCCGGACGGGACAGGTCCTCGGGCGCGTGGTACCTGGAGAAAACATTTCATGAATCAAATTGTACTACTCAAATTCAACGAATGACGTTTAAATATTCTCCTTAGGTCTAAAGGTACAAATACACAAAATAAAAATGTAAAATGTGACCAGAAATGTTTTTTATATATATATCCTATATATATTTCCTAGGTACTTACAATTATAAATAAATTAACACAGTTTACAATTTGAAAAATACAATATTCATATCGTAAGACGATGTTCGTGTTAGGCCGCCAAGACCTGACACGTCTTGTACTAAAACTTGTCCCATTGTCCCTTTGATCGCCATCTCTTTTACTCTTGTGAGGGTGGCGCACTCGGCTATGGTGGTCTTTTTACACAGAAAAAAATTTCTAGGTCTATGGTAAATGCCTAATGCAATAGAATTAGTTTAAAGTTGTAAGTTTCAGTAACGCAAACACCAGAGAAACCCCCGGGGTCTTCTCAGCATTATGGCTGAGGATGCAACTGGGAATACGCTGAGATGAGAGAGAGATTTATTTTATTGGTTTCAAGTACACTTGAAAATTTACAAACAATACATTTAAAAAGAAAATATATTACTTAGGTGCTACTTATTTCTAAAGAATTTTCTGCCATAAGACCCGCGAGAGGAAATGGGAAGAAAAAGGTAATTGGCGTGTACAGTACAAAACTAAGGCGATTCCCCCACTGGAAACGCGCCCCGCCGCGGTGCGCGGATCAGCAGATTTCGCTCGCGGTGACGGAGGCGCAGATCTTCCCCGGCGGCCCCGCGATAAATATTCACTTTACAGTCGATCGTCGTGGAGAATGGATACCGAACTCATTCAAGAAAGCATCTTGAATGAGAAACGTAGAAGTTCTTTTTCTTTGTCCTTTATACATACAAACACGGGCGGTACTGCGGAGCAATGTGTTACCGTGCGGCTAGCACCACGCCCCCGCGCAGACTGGCAGAATCAGCGCGCGGGATGCGCTCCCGCGCGTTATCAGTGGGTTGGACTAAGCGTGTTTTCTTTACAAACTGAGATACTTGCATACAATGTTAAAATCTGCGACCCGCGCTTCGCAATGGTGCGCGGTGCAGTGGGATCACCGACTAAATAAATAAATTAACAAAATACTTAGGTATTTTATGTATTGTGAGATCTACAATAGTGATATAAAGTATAGACCTGGGCACCGTCCACCCGCCCCCGAAGCCGCCCACCAGCATGGGGCTGAGCGGCGCGCGGTACACGGGGTCGAAGGGCAGCCCGCCGTAGTGCGGCGGCTGCATGTACGGCGGCAGGTAGTACTGCGATGTGGGCGGCGGCGGCGGGCCCTGCGTCTCCGTCGTCGGCTTCTGGCCTTCCTGCTTCACCTGGAACCAGTTGACATATAAGGCTACGTCTTGGAGAGAATACAAGTAAAGGTTACACACGACTCAATTTAGCATACAACCTGTTGCTGTAGGTACTCCAGATTGTAGTGTGTTGCGGCCGAAAACCCTTCTGTCAGCTAAACGGTTATACAGGGTAAAATAAATAAATATATAGGGACAAATCTTATTTTTCATAACTTTTTTTTTCATACAAAAATAAACAAAATTAAATTATGTGTTAGATCGCTTCATACATTTTGGGCCCTCATTGTTGCACTACGTGTCGCAGCAAGTATTTTTACGTCATTTTGTAGGAAAAAATCCTTAGATTACAAAAAGATTTTTTTTTTATTTTATGGACGTTTGTACACTATATAAAATAGTATTTTACTTTTTCTACATTGGGAAATAGCAGTGACGCTATCTGGCAACAATGGCAACACGATGGGTAATGCATCTTTGACGGAGCGTTTTGTTCATTACAGAGTTGTTCACTGAAATATATTTTGTTACAATACGATATATAGAAATAAAAATGTATGGTATAAAATCTCATAAAAATATAATAAAAACAAATCAACAACTTCATATCTTGCATCATGCATTTATTTAAAGTGATTTGCTGTCAAGAGGTTTGGTGACAGACAGTGAAACAAAACGCGATTGACAAATGAAATGAACGAACATGAATGATTCATATTGTATATGAAACTGCAGCTTTAACATAAGTTAAGTTCAAACCAGTGGCGCTATCTGGTAGCAAGGTTTCGCAACACCAAAGGAATAAAAGAACTTGGATTTGAACTCGCGATCTCGGCTCAAATACGATCACGTTCTAAACATCTGAGCTATTAAGTGATTAGCCTCACATGTCGAATTTCTCCACCATTTGATATTCCTATTCTATAACACGCATTATAAGTTAGGTCAGAACTTGTTGACTAGATGGCGTTTTATTGAATTTGTTTATCAAAATTCTGCTATGTTCTAAGTTCCATAGGCATGGAATGATTAATGACATCTCGTTCGTTCAGTAAGTATGGCGGTATAAAAAATGGATTATCATATGGAAAATTATAAAAAACCTAAGTATAGGAAACGTAAGGTTTTTGTAGTTTTTTAATCGTAAAATATGTTTTTATAAAATGTTATTAACAATTATAGTGCTATGCTTGTTTAAATTAATTTTAAGCCGCTGTACACATTTTGCGACATGACACTGCAACAAAGAGGGCCCAAATGAGAACAGATTATTTGCAATTCTGCTCGCCTTAAATCTATGGCAATCGGCACGCGGCAGTACTATTTCACGTGGCAGCGCACGCGGCGGCGCCTATGAAACATAGACTTAACGTTTGATAGATATGCAAACTTGAACTAAAAAATGTAAAATCTTGCTAAGTATTACGCTAAACAAAAGTTGAAAGTCTTGATATACTTACGTAAGTCGCCTCCTAGACGCGACTTAAGCCTCTTTATTATTTTATCTTTTCAATTATTTCTTCTTTATTCTTCAATAATTGAAGGAAAGATAAAATGAATGAATACCATTTAATGTTTTAAAGAACTCTATGGCCACAAGTATATTTCAATGTCTTATTAGATGTTCTATAGTCTAAGGCTTACCTTGACTTCCTCCTTAGGCTTGTCGTCTTTGCCATCCTTGCCGGGCGGCTTGTGCGCGTGCGGCGCGTGCGGCGCGTGCGGCGGGCGCGCAGGCGGTGCGGCGGGCGGGGCGGGGGGCGCGCCCGCCGGCTTCGGGGACGGACCGCCTTCTTTCCTGCGCTGCTCCAGGGTCATGTAGTACCTAAAACATCGTAACAATCTTTAATTTTCTACAAATAATTTGGATATAGGTCAATCATTTATTTATATGTACTTAACAATACTAATGTGGACTAAACCAAATATTTTTAGGTCATCATCATCATCAGGTAGATTATAAAAGAAATGTTGTATAGGCAGGTACGTATTCTTTTTTCTGATTAACAAATAATTAAAAAGATACAGCGCATTTAAATTCCGCATGACGTCAATATCAAGTCGATTTTCACTTGACGGTGACGTCAATCACCCCCACTCCGAAACTTCAACGCGCTTTGTGAATTTTCACTACTTTGATACACCGAAAAATACGGGTATTTTCGGATAATCTAACTGACGGACTAAATAAAATACAATTTTTTTGGATCCAGTCTACATCCCTATTTAGTAATATTACTTTATTACATGCTTATGTCCCATTCGACGTTCGATGTAACTCCGAATACTCCGATATTTAAGGTGTCATGAATTTCGGTCTGTAGCGAATTTAGGGGTTAAGCTGATGGGCTTAAGCCACCCCCAAAAGCAACTGAGTCCCTCCATAAAAAAAATTAGAGTCCCGAAACGCAGAACTCAATTGTAGAACGCCGCCAGGGCGTGAAAACTATGAATGAACGGGCTTCAAGCCCCACCCAAACAAAATTCCTGTATACGCCACTGATTTCAGTGTTGTTTTTAATAAAATAGTTGTTGTTTTTGTTGATCCAAAATGAGGTTCTATTGAGCGGCGAATGAAAAAGATTGACATAAGACATTAGGTCATACGCAGTACGCCAGTACAGTACAATAAAGTTAATATATCTGTGTTGTTGAGTCTCTCTGTTCTCCACTTTCACCTCCTATCTTTTATGTAGGATCTCACCTGACAGCGCCGGGACAGGTCAAGGTTCCACTATACTAACACCTTTTTTTAAGATATCCGATTAAGTATATCTTACCTTCTCAACTCTTCCTCCCGCCCATGGGGCGGCCTCTGGAAAGCGTACGGGCCCATCTGCGCCTTCATCTCAATACTCTCCTTCAGGATCTGGTGGTTATCGTTGGGTCTTGCCGGGTTCTCCTTCCCATCGGGCCCTCGCGGCTGCTTGCTCTTATCCAAAGGACTGGGAGTGGTCTTAACACGGTCAGGTTCCTTAGACTTGTCGTCTAGGGGCGCGCCCGGCGGCGGCCCCCCGGATTCCACGTTGTAGGGAAAGTTAGGAACGTAATTGTATGGGTAGAAATGCTGGGGGAGCACTTTTTGTGGCCCACTTTCTGGTTTGCCGTCCTGGAATAGAGAAGATCATTTTAAAATGAAGATATGCAATAAAGAGATTATAAAAAAACAAAGATTAACATAACTCAACATTTAAATAGACTGTTTACTAAGTTGATTTGGATCTTCATTAAAAAACAGAACAGCAATCCCAATCAGTCTTTTATTTGACCGAGTAAATAGAACTGGCTTGAAACTACATCAAGCGGACGCCCAAGGCGGGTTCAGTCCGTCTCTGTCACAAACCCTACGTGTAGCAGAGACGAGTGACCCGCAACGAATTTAGCCATCTCTATCGCACGTAGAGTTTGTGACAGAGAGGGACTGAACCCGTCCGGGGCGTCCGCTTGACGTAGTTTCAAGCCTAAAATATTTAGAAAGAAAGTGTTTTTGCAATAGCAGACTCACATTATGTCTAAATTCTCGATATAAATGCCAGTAAAATACTTCATGGATTTCACTGGCAAGGGCATTTCGAGTTGATTAACTGACCTTCTGAAGCGTCTTACCTTGAGATCACTCTTAGGGTCCCCTTTGCTGAGGTCCTCCTTGCCCTTGTCTCCGGGGGGCGGCGCCCCCTGGGGATGCGTCGGCGGCAGGTACGGAGGCTGACCATAATACTGCAATAGCAAAAAAGTTTCCTAGATGAAAAAGAAATCATGAAAATGACACAAGCTTAGTAAAGATGTCACATTTTCATTTACTAACAAAGTGGCAAGGCAAGAGTGAATAGGCATGACATGATAGGCAGACAAAGTTGGTCAAATAGTGATCTTTGCTGTAAAGCTGCAATACAAGTATAGATACATATTATTTGATTACCTGATGATAGACAGGGAACGGCCTGTGCGCCGGGTCCGGTTCGTTGGGGCCGTCCGGCGGCGCCGCGTCGTCAGATATGTCGGAGTACGCCGGCGACCGCACGCCCGGCGTCGGGGACCGGCGGCCGCGCCGCTTGCCCGGCGACCCGGCGGGCGGGGACTCGGTGGACTTACGCTCCTCTGCTGGCATTAGGGCTGAACGGGGCTTCACCTGGAACGAACACATTGATACATGATATCTCTGATGGCATTAATTTTTATTTATTTATTTGTTTGTTTCAGTTATAGACAAAAAACTTATAGCTAATGTGTCTATTTCGGGCATTGTTGAACTTTGTTTAATAGTCACTTCACAGGAAACACTTGGAATGAAGTTAAGCGCGTTGCTCAGGACAGATCGACATGGAGTCTTTGTGGATGCTCTCTGCCTCAATCCCCTAGTTGAGGAGTATAGGACGTAGCTTGTATTTCCTAAGTCGCCTTCTACGACATGCACGGAGTGCACACCCTATTCTACTCTGCCGGGAACCACACGGCAAAGTATGCATGTTTTTGCCTTACCTTAAACTGCGTAGGCTGAAGTGCAGGAAGATTTTCAGGTGGCGGCGTGGAAGGTAGTACTGGAGGCGTGGGCGGCCGCTCAGGGGCCGGCCCCGGCTCCGGCGTGGCGGCGAACTCCTCAGGGAATCGCGTCTGTTGCGGCGACTCAGGCGTCACTTCCGGCTTCTCTGGCGACTTCTCGGGCGTCTTATCGCTCTTGGCGTCCGGGGATTTTGCCGGAGTCGGCGATTTCACTGGTGTCGCCGGCGTGGCAGGCTCCGATGGAGGCCGTGCCGGGGACGCCGGCTCGGTTGTTTGTTCCTCTTGCTCGGAGCTAGAGCCGTCCTTGTCGTCATCGTCCGGCGAGCCGTGCGCGTGCGACCGGTGGTATTTGAGCCCGTTGGCGTGCTTGTACTTCTTCGAACAGTTCGGCTCTGGACATTCGAGGAGGACGGGGTCAGGAGGGGGCGAGGAAGGAGTCGGGGGAGGCCGCTTCGCTTTCGGCGTGGGCGGGCGGTCGTCTGCTTCGGAAGTCCGCTTCCTTTTGGAGTCGGGTCTGGGGGGAGTAAATGGGGTAGGCGATGGAAGCGCTCTGCGTCCTTTGGCGCCGCCGTTCCGCAACTTGCTGTGGACTGATGAGCGCGTCTCCGTGAAATTTGTCATGTCGGTAGGGGCGGCGCCGCGGCCGCGTTTCGCGCGCCCTTTTGGCGTTCTTGCGTCTAGCTCTTCTGTAGGTGAATCGCAAAACCTAAAAAAAAACAAATCTATGAACATCACAAATTTCCCATTCTTCATGAGTCCATTAAGTAGGTAGGTCTCTTTTTATGGTACATGCTGTGTAACTTGTGCAAGATATACTCACCGTGGCGGCGCCCAGTCGTGTCGCGTGCAATCCAACAACGTTCCAACGTAGGTCTTCCCTCTCCACGTCACATTCACTACCAGCACGCCTGTAACAATACACCTACACATTATATCCCCTATAAATACGGATATGAAAAGAAAATCCTCTGGAGGGTCGGATCGAAAAAGGAATCTCATTCGATGATAAATTACGTTATATAAATTCCATCATAAGCTTAATAAGGATCGATTGGCAGCGTTAACAAAATCTGTGCTCAAGTTATTATTTTATGGTGGTGGAGTTCGGATCCAATTTGTCACGGGTCTCATTTGCATATTAGGGAACGAGGGCTGGGCGCGCCGCTCGCGGACGTGACTCCGACCGCATATTTAGAAGCACCTCCACTGCGCCATGCCTCCCTAGTACTTATCACGCTAGCGTGTCAACTTATGCAAATTTAATTAATAAATTTTCACCCCTCTTTTATAACTTTTTTCTAAAATTACAATATCATTCCCGCTCTACTTTCTTCATGAATCTATAATGCGCGCAACATTATTTCACAAACCATTGTAATTCAGTGCGCGTTAATCTTCTCTTTGTCCGCAAAATGTTTTTCGTAAACAAGATGAACAAATTGAGATAAAAATGAGGGTCTCGGACAATCCCTTTTTAATCCCGGCCGAGTTTTTCGGAGACTCGATTTTATAGAGCGGTCTCGTTGAATTGTAAATAAGTACCTGCTTAACATTTTATAAAGGTTTAATGAGATTTCAGAGGCAGACGCAAATGTATCTAAATACCTCAAAAATTGTGGGTTTACTTTTAATAAATGCGCGCCCACGCCCTCCCAATTTACATGTTTTGTTGATAGGTACGTGTTTGTGGTGAATATTTGTATCTAAACTACAACTAAACAAGTACCGTTATTGTCGGTTTACTTCAGTTAACCTCCTCCTACGTTCGAGCAATCAAAGAACTTGATTGTCAATAAACATTTAAGTTAACCGTTTAAACTTCGCTGGTTATTATAGTATTAATAGAGATTGTTATAAATCTTTAACATTATTTTGAACCCCTAAGGCGGACTACAGGCAAAAGAAGTGCTTCTCTTTATTAGAGTTCGTGTCGTGGATCACTTCCAACAAGTTCTATGACACTACAAACAAAACGAAATCTTACACAACATTTATTAAATCAAGAACAACATTCTTATCTGTACAATCTAATAAGGACGATGAAAACACAACGACACTAAAAGACAATACAAACAACATTAAGAATTTAAAAAAATGTTCAGTAAAACAAAACGCATTAGAAACACATCTCGTTCAGCCAAGATCGGCATCGTGAGCTGGTTTCCCAGACCATATTTATGTTTCACGGAACAATGGACACATAAAGCATTTCTATAAGCCATTAGCGCGTTATTTCACAGTTTAATTGCTAGTTAATTGGATGTAATCTGTCAAACGAGATAGATGGCGATCGGTTGAGTAATTTAATCAACATTGGTCCAGTGCCACGCACGAAACTGTCTGTAATTATGTATATTGATTTCTTTATACGTGAATACCTTTTTGTTGTTGTCAATAGGTATATAAAATGTCAACAAAAACCCTTACTTTAGCAGCTTTTTGTTTTATTACTTACGAATAAAAATAAAAAATAAAGATAAAACGGCTGAACACAGTCATGATTCATGACTCTTGCTTAGGTAATGCTACCGCATGCGTCTTCTCATTATTTTACTAGAATCAATTGATACGTCGATCATATTACCTATGTTGTTTGTCATATCCCTAGATTTTAGTAAGATGATATGGCGCGGCATAGTATCATAAACTGATAATATCAGTTAAAATTAGATCACCTACACACTACACACAACATCTTCGTGATTTCATGGTATTCGTCAGTTCACTATCCTCTATTTACTTATTATATTATATCTAAATGTCACAGCACTCAGAACAGATCAAAACATTACCTAGATATTTAACAAAATCCCTGATATGATATCCTCATTATTTTCATAATTAAAATTCGACTCGTTAGTTTTTTGTCGCAGGAATTTTGACTTGCAAACTTTGTGAAGTCGGATTTTCTCAGCTCTAAACCAACTAGCTAAGTAGACTATCTTCCCCGTGGGCTGGTTATTGTTGGAATATCAGTTTTATGATGTGGCGCTGAACTACCAACGTGTACAAAGTTGGAAACTTTGCCGTGCATGTTGCGAATTTTCGATGCGAGCTTGTTATTGCGAACATACTAATTTAGTTGTCTTACCGTATTAATTATTAGTTTCTTGCGTTTGCTTTTCTTAAATCTGATAACATTGCATGCCGTGAATAGTTATAATATTAGTTTTGACAAGACTACGATAAGAATCACGTTTATCTGGCTAGTTTTTAAGTTAAATATCTCAGCGAATGATCACTGAATACGATTATGCAAAGTGCAATGAATTATTCAAACATACTTTTCAAACTTAACAACTCTACTGAAGAAAAACATGAATGTTTATTTTGACGAAAATGGGACGTGTTTTATCTAGGCAACTATAATGTTGTTTATAGTAAATTATGCAAAAAGTAATCTAACCACAAAGACGTTACCGCAGGAATACCTATCTAAAAAGTAGCAGGCAGATGGGCCATTCACCCGAGCCGGCGACGACCTCTCGGAAATTGTCGGCCGCCCTGTGCGCTTTTATTATTTAGGGTGGAATTCCCTTCTAAATGGTTAATACGGACTGCCGGTCACGGAAAAGTTAAATTAGAGGCCGTCCGGGCCTGTTTGCTCGCGTGTAATCGCTTCGATTTGTACATCTGTCGGTCTAATGGTTTGGCGACGTCAATAGACAGATCGTTAACATAGCGCCGAGCGCCGCCCAGCCAGTAAACTATCATTAACCGTCATGTTTTCCTGTAATTTGTTTATCTATTTCAAACTGGATCGGGAAAGATATGATCTCATAAATACCGTACCAGATCTATTAATTACTGTAACCCGTAAAATAGATCAAGCCATATTGCGGAAATTGAACGCGCAAACGTTATTGATATTCATTAAGGTTACCATAACAACCAATCAATCAGTTGACAATTTGGAGGACAGCGTCTATGTAGGTTTCACATGATCTATTAGATTAGTCCTACATTCTATAGATACGCATATATTGCGGCATAACTGAGATCGGGGCTCAACCGCAAGAGCGAAGCTCGAGGCAATAAGTCTATATAATTAATTCAAGCCTGTTGTCAAGGGAAGCAATATCTTCAGTGATGGCGATGCTGAGTAATTCAATTAATCCGAGTAATTAACTAAGCGAGAGGCTTGGCAGTGCTGTAGATGTTTACCGTCTGATTGAGATCGCGCTGGCCATGCCAGGGGAGCAGAGTACTGGAATAGGTTCATTTGGCGGTGCTAATTACACCTCGGGCGCGTAACCAACAGCCTAATGGCCGTCCCCACCTCGCCACCGCATTCGCTTTCTTTGTTTAATTCTAACCACCCTTAAAACACCTCCCCGATTCCGTGAAATTCGGGTTGTTTAGCATTATAATTTGAAAGTGATGTGATTATGAATGTAGATACTGACACGTGTGAGGTAATTACAAGGGTCACAAGTCACAACTTCACAAGATAAAAAGGCCACGTTATGTTTATGACAGAGTGTGGGCTTATACATGGGAATAAGGAGGTTATTTGTCCACAAGTACGCATCCATTCCTTGATAGATTTTTACTTGTAAGTGATTATTTGCTCCTAAACTGGGATATGAAATCGAAACACGTGAACAAGACTCAAAAAATTGTATTATTATAAAACACGGTCCAATGTAGTACCTACTTTGGTTTAACTATTATCCACTCAAAATAAATTGAGGCTGAAAGATGATCATTATCATCATCTCAGCGTTTTGTAATAAGACAGAAAGCATTAAAATATTAGTTGGCACTCGACAGTACTTACAATCAAAAGTGAACTTGAACCGGACCTCAATAACTATTAAAATTACCGATTGGAAAAAAAATCAGCACATTAACATATTTAAAAAAAAATTCGAGCGTACACGTGTCATTCAAGAAGACAATGAGACCAATGAGACAAGAAAATACATTTTAAATCAGCAAGAACGGTATTGTTCGCTGGCACTATTTTGAGGTGGCAATGATTTTATAATACAGATGAGCGTAGTGGGCGGCGAGATTCCGTCTGAGAACGGTTCTAATCAGACTTGCCCATTGTTTCCCACACCGGGACAAACAAAGTTCCCGGGATTTCATTTACATCCATTCACCGTGCTACCTACCTGTTGGTAAAGTAAACTTCGCGCTCTTAAAAGGTTTCCACACAAAGACCATACAACGCCGGAATTATTAAAACTTTCGTGATTATATCAAGTGTTAATACGAGCTAATGAGTTAATGAAAGTGAGACAAACCGAAACTTGGGAGGTAATAACATTTAAAATATGTCTGCTAATTAGCGGCATGGAATGTGCCGTACAGAGTCTGGATAGCCTCTTAATTGTTAGCACGTAAAGTCTCCGCACGGCTCATAAACCAGTCTCGGGGGCATTTTTTACCGAGCTCGCCAGATGCCGGCTTCAATTCCGAGAGCAGTGGTATTAATTCGAGGTGATTGAGTTTATAGACGTCGGAACATCGAAGATTCGACGAATCAACCTTCGTAAAGTCGAGTCTGATTTGGACTCTGATCATAACAGTAATTGACTTATCTTCGAAGTTATAAACAACACAGAATATCGTTTCTACCGGCTTTTTCTTATTGTTTTGCTGAAGTTTTATAAGGTCCAAATGATAAATGATTTTGTACACCTTTTAGCTATTTTTCCCTTAGAGTATAAGCTTGTATATGTTTTTTCCTAAGTTTGGATGGAATCTGATTCTAATTAGTTCTTATTTAGGGATCCTACGAGTAATGTTATGACTAATGTAATGATGGATAATTTTGTGCTTCTTTTGTAAGGGACATAATTATACCCATTCGTTTATAATTATGTTCGTTGGCATATATACATATTATTAGTATTTAAATAAGTCCTCTCAAAATTTTTAATGGTCAGTACCAGGATTTGTAAAAAATAATGATTTGTCAGAAAAAATACTCATTATTGTCGAGTCGGAAGAAAATAAGAGTATCTCGTTGAAATTATGACGCGGTCAAAGTCTCACATCGCAAACGGTATTTAATTTCCGTAAGCTGCTCGGCGCCATTAGCCGAAAATAAATAAGCCTGGAGAGTAGGGCGAGAATTGCCTCCCCAGCGCGGGCGGATAAATTTGGAAAGTGGCAACACTGGAACACCAACAGAAGCGGGCAGATGGTGATTTATTACTGTGTTTTATAATAATTACGAGAGGCACCCGAGCATTGTGTGCGAGCCCTCTAATGGCATCGGGACGTGTGCTCTGCTCGCCTATTACATTGTTCTGTTTTATTTCCATCCTAATGATGGACGATTTTGTAAGAAACACGTTCATTCAGTTCTAGGATTAAAATTATTGCCATCTTTCTTTGTTACTTTACTTTTTGCGAGAATAATTCTTGAGTGTTTGATTAAATTTTGGCAAATTTATTTGAGTACAATGATTAACGAAAACCTCCCTACACACCAATTTAAATTATATATAGCCAGTTGTAAAGGGACCATTTCTGAAGAAAATATTACGAGTAAGTGACAAGATTTGCGGTGGGCAACTCATTGAAGTGTAATATTTTTCCACTTATTCGGTTATGGACTGGTTTGGGAAGATTCTTGTTACGGAAGATTCTGTATTTGGCCGATTCGTTATACGACAGAAGTAACATGGCCAACATAAACCCATAGAGGTAGGATTACTTTGTATCTAATTATTTTATAAATATTTCCGTTTTGAAATTATGTGCAGAATATTATTAGAATATACTAAAGGTGCATAGATTGAGTATTATGTTAGTCGCACAGATCTGTATGTTAGTCGCACAAATCTGTATGTTAGTCGCACAAATCTGTATGTTAGTCGCACAGATCTGCATGTTAGTCGTATATCATAAAAGTCAAGACTTGCAATACTTAATCAGAAATTCAGTCCGGAAGACATGAAACGGACAAGCTGTAAAATTAATCGCCAACAGTTCCCGTTAGTTCCCGTTTCCCAGTCATAAATAAACAATTTATCGAGAGACGTTTTAATAAAGTTTGCTTGGCCGTTAACAAGTCGAGGCATTCATTACCAAGGCAGCATAAAAGGTGTAAAGGTACCAGTATCGGCCAGGACTGGGTTATTAAATATACTGATGCTATCTCGCTCAGCCGCTAATAAGGGGCCGGTTAATTATGCCGAGTCTCATTCGCTCACTGGTTTATGTACGGTGTGAATATTTTAACATTTAATCGCGGCTTTTCGGTTATGACTGTTATGAGCTATAAAGACGGGAGAAAAGTCATGGTTATGGCTTATACTCGTATTATAGCCGCTATGAAACGTAATAACAAAAAAGGACCAAGTGCTTTCAATAATCGCCGAGAGCCAGGTGCTATAAATTTAGGTGTTACTGCTCTAGTAAATACTCGCGTTCGACACACAAGCCATGTTTGTTTTTCACCTGTGGGTGTGTTCAATAAAAATTTAATAAGCTTTAATTTTCATAAACGACTCAGACGTGTCTTGTTTTTATAGTAAAGACAGGTATTTAGAATTTACAAATATGTATGTGTAAATTAAATGATGTTTGATTGTAAAGCTGATTATTTTATTTATCTAATCATATTCTTAGAACGATGAGTAATTAATTGCACAATAAAACAGAATATAAACAAATATCATTATTATTTATGCAAATAAATATTATTCTTATCTGTTAACGCAATCATGATAATTTGAATAATTTGTGAAATAATGGCGATAAGTAAAGGCCTGTTGCACAGCCCTATTTCAATTTTCAACTATTACACGATAAACTTGTTCGAATAAAACATCTGTGAGATAATTAATCACGGAGATATCGATCAGACTGCTAAAGTAATTTAATTTACAAGCAAGTTTCATAAATCGTTTGTGTTAGTATGGTCCTTCTGACGCCCAATATTTGAACTTGACTAGGTGCAGCCAAATTTAATAATTACAAAGTAGTTTAGATTGGAGTAGCATACATAGGTAAATCAGTAGGTACCTTTTCAAAATAATATGTTTCTGGCGTATACTGCTCTTTTATAATATTAAGAGCTAGAGATTTCCAAACTCAAAATAGTCAATCTTTTGTACCGGGCGTACCCTCAAAATTTGAAATAGTAATTTTTCATAACCATCTTTCAAGAAATTAATTCATCTGTGGATTCAAAACTGACTAACTTTCTAAAGATTTTCTATATTTAAGATCTGGTAAAAAAGTTATTGGATTGATTTTTTCAAATAATTGGTTTTATGTTATTATACTATTTGTGACGGGTCTACGCATATTTCTATTTTTTATTGACCTACAACCTACAAGTATGATGTGATAATTTTATGGCAATGATTTGGATGGGAAGAAATACCGAAGTAGTGCCTTTCATAATAATATACCCAAATCATCAAATTGACACCCGACACAAATAAATTTTCTCAGCTGTAATATCAATTTGATTCTAGGTATGGTCTGAACAATGTACCTATTAAAGTTTTTCCACGTTCTATAAATACTCGTACAGAGTAATAATAGTACAGCCTTATTATAAAACGCGAACTAAGGTTGGTACCCAAAATAAATTGACATTGACAGATGAGAAATTTACATATTGGTAAAAGTCGACTTGTTTTTGGGTGGATAATGTTTAATGATTAAAACCAAATACTAAGTTTAATACGTAAGTAAAATACGCGTTTTGTAAATAAGACAGTGTCTTTATGGAGGATGGCACACTTGAGTATTTCCGGATCGCAAAGCGGACACATGTACTAGGCGTGCAGAAGCGTGCAGTAGATGAGATAGCGAGCGCTACGGTGCATTGCGTTCGTGCGCTAGTAACAACTCACCACCTTCCGTCTCGTGCCACACGATGCCCTCCAGCGTGACCGAGGTACCAGGCTCGCAGGGCCCCAGACAGTCTGGTTCGGTGATTGTCCCCACCGATGTGCCGACACATACTTCTGCTGTCTCCTGAATAGATAGAAAATATTCTCGTGTTAGTTTTAATGCTAATGTTTATCAGATTTATCAAGCTGTCAAAGACCTTCTTAATGTCTACATGGCTGAATGTCTACCATTGTAGCACAGGTAAGTAAAACGTTGACCTATCCCATTTTCGTAATAACGAAGGAGGTTACGATAAATTGTCACTGCTTTCAGGCGTACTCTGCGTAACGTTAAAGCTGTACCTAGTTCTGCTAGCTCCTCCTTTTGATGTTACTTTAAACTTATTATAAATTCAAACCTATTAACGTTACCATAAAACGCTCTGCTAATGTTTTTGCATTAAGTTAGACACTTGTGAAATTGAATATTCGTCGTCGAACCATTTCCTGCAGAATGACGATACAGACTCCATTTAAATTAAATTAATGTCAATAACTGGTGCAGTGAAAGTACGAGTATGTACATATATTGTATTTTGTAAAACATTATTTTTGTTACTTATTTACACACAGACAAAATCTTTAGTAGGTACGATTTTGTATGTGTCCAGAATTTGGCATAATAATATCTGCATTTGCAAATTATGAGTCGGGCGCCGATGTATCACGAAATCTGAACGTGCGAAGAATTCAACACGATATAAAATTAAAGTATTCGTTTTATTGGCATCGCTTGCTGCGTTTTTAGTGCAAAAGGCACTTCCATTTATGTGATAAGAAGAAGATATGTTTCATACGACCCTAGTTGTGTACTGGTCAACACGCTAGTCCGCCAATCCGGAGGTTCTAGGTTTGATTCCTAGTCAGGGCAAGTTGGAAAATGGCCTTTTTCAAATTGTCAAATACATATATTTATTTATATATTTATTTAAGTTTATTGCACACAATCTCATATTTGATTGATTACAATGGGTCAATCTTAATGTATATATTTATTATAAAATATATGTATTTATTATAAAATATAGTATCGTTGAGTTAGTATCCTATAATACAAGTTTAAACTTACCTTGGGGCTAGCTCAATCAGTGTGATTTGTCCTTATATATTTATTTATTTTATCATCATCCGAGCGTATACCCGTTTGCGTCCTTAGCGGTAACGCTTCAGAGTCCGGGGCCCGCTACCTAACCTAGGTGATTTGACGAGGTTACTGGTTTTTACACAGAGCGACTGCCGTCTGATCTCCGCAACCCAAAGGGTAGACCAGAACTAATCCTAGAATAGGTTTGAACAAACGTAAGATGGACGTTCGGAACCCTCAGCTTTACATGCCTTCCAAAGCTCGGAATCATCTTTCTTTTCGGATAATAAGATGATTCAAGCCTGCAATATCCTAACCAGGCTGGACACAACTTTCCACGAAGAATGCTTCCCAGTGGGATTTGAACTCACGGCCTCCGGATCACAAGGCAAACGCCTTAACCACTGGACCACAGAAGAAGTGAGATATGTTTATGTGGAGACACTTTGCTCACACAGTTATAAAATAAACCTATAAAACTTCTAAGATAAGTAAAGATCAACAAAGTTACTTTTTCAAAAAGCCGAACCTTTTTACGAGTTCACAGCGAAAGCTAAAAACTTATATTATATTACTCCTTTATTCGAAAGTAAAAACTGATTTTGTTGTATCAAACAAACTATAAACTTCAAAGATAGAGAAAATAGGGAATTTCTTCCTAATTCAGCACCTGGAGATGAAAACGAGAAAATATATCCTCATTCGTGTTCAGTTTGTTTCAAAATATTATATAGTACATTTTGTACAAACAAAACACAGTTTAAATAAGTCATTACTATAACTCGTTTCGCAGGCAGCCACCACCGCAAATATTATATGAATTATGGACAAACAATATCAGAGTTGTACTTAATTTAAAAGCTGTAATTTATTGTCCAATCACAAGCCGCGGTTCAAATTGAGCACTGTTGCTATATTTCACAAAGGCTTGCGGTTCGCTTTCGCTGCAGCTTGTATTGTATCAATTATCACAATATTCATGATATTCCGTTTATTGTGTGTTCGTTTGTGTAATTAAGGGGTAATAACAGCACAAAATGAAGGCGCACGTTTGAACTGGTTATTCGGTAAGGTAAGTCCACATCCACACTCCAAATTTATTGGTTTTAAAACTTTAGCGTGCAATGACAAAAGTATAAATAGGTAATCAAAATAGAGTTTTAATTTTAATAAATGAGTGGATCGATTGACTGTACATTTATATCGTTTGTACTTCAACTTCAGAGGTTTTAGATGCCTAATTTTCCTAACGAAAGGCGTTTTTTTTTTTAACTTAATTTCTCTCTTCCTGTGCTTTCTTCTTATGCTTACATTAAATAATACTTGCAAGGTCCATAGATTAAAAATCAATACCGACTTAGCTCAACGCATACAAGTATACCTACTTAAAACCAGTATCCACCTAAAATAAGGCATTGATTTTACCGAGTAATACTCGTTACTCGGTAAACTTGGTGCAAGTTAAAAGTTAGCTTGCACTTTTTTATAAAACAGATTGGTTAAAACGAAAAGTACTTTGGAATAAGTGTTCAGTAGCCTGGAAGTGGAAAGAATTTAGGGTTTAGTGGAATAACCCGTTTGAACAACCAAATGGTAGTCTTACAAAAATAATTGCTACAAACTAACAGTTTCGTAGCCATATTTAAATAGTGATTAATTCGCTCATTCATATTAGAAGGCGCTCAATTGAATATGAAATCGTTTTAACTGTAGCAAATCGGCTGGAATTAACATCGGGACTCGATTAATCTTTCCGAGAATTACCTATTGTAAACTTAATTGATATTTTGTTATGCAAACGTTTTAATTGGATTTTGGTTTACGCGTTTGTATGGGCACGATAAATTATAATAAAATATAATTAACGTTAGCGCCTAGGTAAATTATTTTGTAAATTCATTAATATACGATGTAAAATATTGCTACTAGTAGGCATATGTCGTCATCATATGAAATTAATAATTTTATTTTTGTCTGTTACTCGTATAATAACAAAAACATTGGGACTATGAGGATATTGTTCTAATGAGCATAATCAGGATAATTCCTGATTTGATAAAAATATAAGCATGTTACCAAATTAATATTTGTTTTGCTTCTTGTCTCTTTAGCATTTAATGTATTTCCATTTTTTTTATAGACTAATCTGGTATGGCTAAACCCCGTTGCCATTTACTAAATTTTACCTGATTTTTGGATATTTTTTATAAAATTTTGATGATTTAATCTATTCTGTAATAATAATCACTTTAATAAAATTTGCCAGATTTTAGGAACATTTTGATGATTTAAAATTTAAGAAAACATAGTTTTTTTTTTGTATTTCTTTATATATGCATTATCTTTGAATTTCTTTATTCACTTTTTCGATTGGACGGGATTTTTTAACATATTGTACATTAGTGCGCAAGCTTAAATAGCGGAAAAATACAGCAACACGCTTGGAAACTTCCTTCCAGACTTTCGGGGCCAGCGATCCGTCATCTGTATGCAAGTAATACCTCGTCATTGTGAAACAACAACCGAATCACGCACATACCAAACAGCCACCATAAGGCATTGAATATGATCGTTGCAAGAAACGAGGAACAAGTATTGTTATAGTGGTTATTTATTTATTAATAATATTAAATAAAACATGTGAAACAGCGCATGACTGCGGCGAATGCGAAAATTATAAAATATTATGGCAATTTAACCCTCACCCTAATTTTTAGTAACCTTGTTAACTTTCGTAAATTTTGCGACATTTTAAATCAACTTTATTTATTAAAAAAATTAATTTTAATTAGTATTAACATTCTTCTTTGAAACAAACAACATGAACATTTCCTAAATAAACTACATTTAGCAATTATTGCACATCGAATACGCTGCTTGCATATTGCCTTATTTAATAATAATAATAATAAATTGAGCGAGGCAATTTCCAGGGTGACAGTTTGAGTCCATTATGGTTTTGCCTAGCCCTAAATCCTCTTAGCACTTTGCTGAAGGAGTCAGGATTGGGCTACCGACTCCGAAGAGATGGTGAAGTTATTTCTCACCTACTGTATATGGATGATCTTAAACTATTTACACAAAAAGCACTGACTTGTTGAAAGTACTAAAAATTACAGAAGTTTTTAGTAGTGGCATCAAGATGAAATTTGGTGTAGATAAGTGTGCGGTTATGCATGTACAGCGGGGAAAGGTAGTAAATTCAACAAATTTACAACTTTCTGAGACAATGACTATCAAGTCTCTTTCGGAGTCTGAAACCTACAAATACCTTGGTATGTTACAGTCATTGGGTATTATGGATGGGGACATAAAACAGGCAGTGAAGGAACGCTTCTTTGGCAGACTGACAAAAGTACTTAAAAGTCTTTTGTCAGGTGGCAATAAAACCCGTGCCTTCAACGCTTGGGTGATGCCCCTACTCATTTACTCCTTTGGCATACTAAGGTGGACTCAGACTGAGCTAGATGCCCTAGATAGGAAGGTCCGCCTACTGCTCACAACACATCGTATGCTACACCCACGCTCATCTGTTATGAGACTGTACATCCCACGGAAATGTGGAGGTCGTGGCTTTTTAAACGCCAAGAATCTTCACAACCGTGAGGTGTGCAGCCTTAGGGAATATTTCCTTAGCAATGAGTGTGGGTTGCATCGTGATGTTGAAGCAGTAGACAAAGGCCTCACGCCGCTATCCTTGGCAAAAGAGAACTGGCGCAAACCAACGGTGCTAAGTACCGAGGATCGCGAGAACGTATGGAAGAGCAACGAACTCCACGGGCGGTTCTATCTGGCCTTAACAGGGCCTGATGTGGATCAGCTCGAATCGGTGAACTGGTTACGTTTCGGCGACCTCTTTGGGGAAACCGAAGGTTTTGCCTGTGCAATTGCAGACGAAGTCATGATGACAAACAACTATCGGAGATATATCCTGAAAGACGGTATGGTTGATGTCTGTCGAGGATGTCGACGTCCCGGAGAGTCGATCAGGCATATAATCTCCGGTTGTTCTCATCTGGCTAACGGCGAGTACTTGCAAAGACATAACCTAGTAGCCAGAATTATTCACCAGCAGCTTGCTCTTCGATACGGGCTTGTAGAATCGGAGGTACCGTACTATAAGTACTCACCGGCGTCAGTTCTCGAAAATGGTCGTGCCACGCTCTATTGGGATCGATCTGTCATCACGGACAGGACTATTGTCGCCAATAAGCCTGATATCGTGCTGACAGATCGACTGATGCGCCAGGCAGTGCTCGTCGACATCACCGTCTCGCATGACGAGAACCTCGTGAAGGCCGAGAAGGACAAACTTAGCAAGTACCTTGACTTGTCCCACGAGGTGACTGCTATGTGGGATGTGGATTCGACGATCATTGTCCCGGTAGTCGTATCGGCGAACGGTCTTATAGCGAAGAGTCTTGACCAACATCTTAAGACTCTCTCGCTAGATGGCTGGATCAAGGGTCAGATTCAGAAGGCAGTACTCCTGGACACGGCACGTATTGTCAGGAGGTTTCTCTCTCTGTGGCCCTAACCGCCGGTAGCTTGGGCCTTGCCCCGCTGCCAGTGGGCAGCTAGGTTAGGTTTTTGTAAATGTTTATATTTTGTAATATGTTTTATATTTTACTTTTTATAAATGTATACCAAAACCTAGCCTAAGTTTCAAATTAAATAAAGAAAATAATAATAAATCTTTTATTTTCAGACCAATGATCCATACAATTTTTATAACATAATTACAAAGAAATTTCATAAATACAATTTAATAACACATACAATAACAAATTAGATAAAAATAAATTGAATTAAAATAAAAATAATTAATAAATAGAAATACATAATAAAATTTAAAATCATAAAAAATAAACTTAACGTACTAACCTAAAATTGCCGAACTCGTTCTCGAGGCACTGGAGCATGTACTTGCATCCAATGTCTCAAGAACGGGCCGTCCCACTGTGGAATATTTGGGTATGTTTCGGATCAAAAATCTGTAACTCCATCAATTTTAAAGATAGAGTTATCAAATTTTGCAGTAATATAAAGTGATATATAAGGATTAAAATTATATTACTGTTGCATGAATATAAAACCCTACAATATTTTTTTTTTAATAAAGAAAAGTCACAATATTTTAAAATGGTATATATTTGCCGATATGCATACTTTTTAATTTTTTTTTGTATATATGATTCTTAAAACTAGTTAAATTTAATTATGATTACTATAATATAATGTTAAAAAATAAAAAATAAATGTTACATTACCATTACACTATTTTGTGATGTCGGTATAGTCACTGAATATTCGGAATCTAACCAGTTGGTATTACTTGCTAAAAAGAAATCCTTATTGCGTCTTGCTTTTTTCCAGCGCTTATTAAATGAAGGGATTATATTCCTCTGAATATGTCCAATGATAAAACATATGCTGTCTTCGGACACTTGTTTTTCTTTTAAAAATATTGATAATGCCGCAGTGGTTTTCCCATTTTCTATGTAAAACACTATTAACTCACGCTTAGAACAGCTAAAAGTAGCCATTTTAAATAATGAAATAGTCGTACTTTACGAAGCGCTCACTGATTTAATACTGAAAAAATATTCTTTCGGCCCTATTTATACTGTTTCAGAGCATGTGAATAATTTCAAATATCTATTTTCTCACAGAAAAGCACCGCAAAATTGATAAAACAATAGAATAATTGATAAACAACCACAAAGTATTGATAAGAATAATCTATGAAACCGCAATCAGCAGTGAATTCCGTTCCCAGACTCGTATTAGATTTTTCTATATATCTTTGTCATTAGCAAGAACTAGCAGCTAATTTTTTTATATGCTTTTTATGAATACCTAAACTTTAAATTAATGTTAAATTCAAATCATCGGCAAACGTCGGTAAGTGTTAAAAGCTTCGACGAAGTTCGGAAATACCTTATTTTTCCCTTTATATGTTGTTTACCATTTTATATATGACGTCTAACAAAATATACTGAAACTATTTGAATGGTGGATTCAGACTATGATACTGAACAACTTTCCCCAAGGAACATATGTCGAAATATGAAAAATATTTTTTTGATTTCCCTACAAACTCGGATCAGCTGAGCGGTCAATTTGTATGGGAGGTCAAAAATTATTTTTCAAATTTCGGTATATGTTCCTTGGGGAAAGTTGTTCAGTATCATGGACTGAATGCACCCTTAAAATAGTTTTAGTATATTTTGTTAGTCCCTGTATATAAATATATATGAAAAAAAATATTATTATATATTTTATTTACATCTCAAGTAGATAAGCCTTACAGAAATATATAATAACCTATACTTTTTACTTCAAGTTTTTGAATTATTTCACTTTGAAAGTTGCTAAAAAAGAACTTTAAATTTGCTTATTACAGAAACGTCTAACTTTCGTACGTAAAAAAAAAATACTATCGCCGTATAAAATATGAACTACTTTACAGATAATATAAGTTTGACTTTCGAACTATTAAATAAAAATCATAGAATATACTATTTCAGTAATTGGTAAAAAGCATTTATGATATGCGTATATTCTACCATATTCCACAGTGGCGTCCGTCCGTTCCGCGATGACTGACAGGAGACTATTGCGACTGTCCTTCACTCTGCGCGCCGAGGATGCCACTCTCTTGCGCATTGTCGCATAGAAACAGTCGACTCTTGCTTTAGCGAACATTCCAGACGCGCTGCAGTAACGGGGCAGTCGCAACAGCGTCCTGAATGCATTGTTATATTGAACCCGGAGAGCACTGTATGTCTTCTGCTAGTAGTGAACCCACAGGCTGCTGGTATAAAATGAGGTGCAGTAGGCACGGAACAACGTTATTTTAACCTCTGTTGAGCTCTTAGCAAACCTGCGGGCGATCATATTCGCTCTGACTGACAATGCCCTCCGTTCACGCTCAATATCATTGTCATCTCTAAGGTCGTCAGTCACAATATGACCTAAGTATTTAAATTGCTGCACCCGCTTTAAGGGCAACCCATCCAACCGAACGGGAGGCACGTTTACCGGACATTTGGTCCCAGCCTTAAAAACCATTAGCTCGCTTTTCTTCGCGTTGTATTTCAACCCATGGCTACTTACATACTGCTCACATATGGTCATAAGTTCTCTGAGACCACCTACTGAAGCGCTCAGCAATACCTGGTCGTCTGCGAAAGTGAGATTATTGAAACAGACGCCCTCAATATGGCATCCGACATGCCGACTGCTGAGCTCAACGATGAGATCATTAATATACAAGTTGAATATTTGCAGCCGTGGCAGAAGTTCATTGGACGTTTTTTTTGAAGGACAGAAGCTTCAGTTTTTACGACTGTTAGAAACATGTTTACTAGTACTTGGCTAAGGATTATCAACTTTCAAGATTTCTGCGATATATTGTCTTAAATTTTTTTGCATAGATACGGTCTGAATCTGAATTCTTTGCAGATTTCTAGTGCAAAAGGGGTCCTATTTGCAGTGTTTTTTTTTCGCTCCGGAGCGCATTACACACGTAGATAGATTTAGTTTGTTCTAGAATAAGCACAGACTAGAGGTCATCGGTTAGTCTTGCGACTTGCACTCATAACCGCGCGCATCTGGTCTACAGAGTCAACCGTATCTTTTGTAGATTTATAAAATTATATAATTTCAGGCTTGTGTGTTATGTTGATCGTGTGTGATAGAAATCAAGTAAACTCGACCTTTGCGGCGGGAGGGGTACCGGGGTCGGGATCTTACCAAAACACAAAATGCGTACACTAGGAACTAGTAGTCGTAATTTTACGATGGGTTAGTGATTTAGGGTTAACTGAACAAACAGTTCTTCCCAAAAAGCTCCTCAATTTACATACCAAAAATACTTGTTTAAATTGGGTATTTTATTTAGAATCATAGACGGAAAACCCATAAAAGTCTTGACTAAATTAAGATGGCCGTTATTTATATTATTGATTGATGAAATAAGAGAATATTGAATCATTGTTACTTTTCAATGAAAAGCATCGGAAAAACGCCAATATTGACCCAAGTTTACTAGGATTGCATAAAAGCAAAGAACGTAGGTATACGTCGCAGCACATAATCAAATGAAGCCATTTACATTCAGCGCTCGACATCAGAAAAGTGCAGCTATATATAGGTTTTCTCGCTTACACACGTGGATAATGGCATCACAAATTGTGAAGTGCTCAGCTACTGAATCTGCCACCGACCTCCAAACTGTAGCTATCGGAAAATAACAAAATTTTATGTGAATCGACAGATATTACTGCCTGTATAATAATCGTATCACGATTCAGTAACAACAGAAAAGGTATACAATAGCAAGTTGCGAGAGAACCCTTCTCGTTTCAAATGTACGTGTATCCTGGTTCGCTCGATTTTACATGTACCGTATAACTACCACGATTCATTCCAATTGAAATTGTAAAGGTAGCATAGCAAACCGAATCAACATCAAGCTGGTAATAGTCATGAAAATCATTCTACTGGAAATACGGAAACGTCAAAGCGTGTTAATTGCAAAACCAAACGTTCGTATTAATGAGAAATGAAAATTGAAGTCAACAGACCGAAGGCAAAAGCAATTCGTGACATGATAATAACTAGGTTTTTATCTAAGTACTCGTAGGTACAGAAATTAGTACACGAATATGTTTGTCACTATTATTAGATGCGATAGTAAAAATTATAGTCAATCCAATTCAATTCACATCATCAATTGGCAGTACTTGCGTACAAATGTGCGCTCGAGATGAAGTCATATGTCCGAATGCATTAAGAGCGACAACAGCAAAATAATCGATTACCTAATGCCCACACGTTGCCTATAAATAAAATTAAACGCTTTATTGTTAGTCGAATGACAAATGTGCTATCATCTTACGCCCACAGCTCGCGCGTTCAAACAAACGTCAAAGACATTTCGTTTATATGGACAGTTTAGCCGCAAACATATTAATATTTCGACACGCCATATCGCTATTAAATCCTTTATGGCGCTGGCGTGAACGTTACAAGTTGAGTCTAGGGGAGGCATTGTGAGCACGAGGGTCGGCGAAGTTACGAGCGCGGCTCAATGCTCTCCCGCTAGTCGAGTGCAAACAGGAGGGGTCGTCGGCCCAGCTGCCGCTTTATCTATCTCCACAACGAACCGGCGGAATCAGGAAAAACGTTTGTTCGTCCAGCTTCGAATTTACATTTCAATAAAAAATCGCTCGAGCGTGCCAGCGGGCACATCGGACGCGAACAGATCACGAGGTGACGGCGAAGTCGGTGTCAATGCAGCGCCTTGAAGTTTGAAACAATTGTAAGTAAATCAATTCACAACATGGAGAACAAAAGGGCGCGCTGAGAGGGAATGTAATGAGCGCGGCGCCGCCGCACTATTAAGATGCCGAAGGGAGTCGTTCTCGCCGGATCTTTCATTGCGACGCGGCCTCGCAGGAACTAATTTGTAGTCACTCCGCCGACCCGAGCCGCAAAAGGAAACCGTTTCGACGAACGGCACCCTCCTACATGCCTAATGACTCGAAACAATGTTTCCCTGACCGACCTGACTCATACGAGCGTCACTTCTAAAGGCCATTATGATTTACCAAGTGTTCGTGCGGCGAGCCATAACAAATTGCTCGGATTCCGTAAACGCGGCAAATATTTGGCAGCGGAAAGCAGCAAGAAACATTGAGTAGTGTGACCGAATTTCTATCCGGCAAACATGTCATTAAAATAATTTAGGGAAATGGTTCGTTTTAGTGCGCGTTTATGGCGACGGCTAGGATGCCAGCGGACGCAGTGGCAGTAAATGACGGGGCGTAGTAGCCTCCCGCCGTCTTGTTTATACGCCACCTACAAGAGACGGCACATTAATTTCCTGCTACGTCGAGTAAATGGCGACGGCGACAAACCCTGGCAAAAGAATCTGTTCCGCCGTGGAGCCGCAATGCACCGCCTTGACCCACTTGCTAACAGGAATTAACATTTGAATTACTGACAATTAGAAAGCTCTTGTTATGGAAATCATTTTAATGTTCACAGTATTGTTTTAAATGTTGAAACTGTTTGTTAAATAATTACCCTCATTTACAAGTCCGTTTCAAAGTTACCGGTAATTATATTCAATCGCGGAACACAAAAAGACAAGTCGCTGACCGAGGTACTGCTGTAATTCAAGATAATTAAGAGAAATAAATTGATGGTATAATATATCAAACACTAAAGAGTAAGGCAGAGAACTGAGAAGTTTGGCGCATACTCCACCGACAAGAGCCAAAGTTCTTAATAAGAAGAAGAATATAATTGCAAATAACAATACGAATTATGGTTACTATTACAGCTATTCAGTTTGTATTGATTGTTGTCATTATAAATTGAGGATCCTCTGGCTGCTCTGGCTAATATATGCCTCTAGTAGTACAGAGAGGGTCGTGCTCTTGAAGTGGAGACTAAAAAAGACCTGATGATGATGATTATAAATTGAACAAAACTGGCCATAATGACCATAAATTCAGAAATTCCATTTGCGAAACGTTTAAGCCGCTGAGAGATATTAAGAAAACTGCGATTGAATACCTATCAACGAATCATCGCGTTAAAACACTCGTAACGTTATTAGCCACCCACGCACTCTATAAAATAAAACTGTAAATCAAGAAGATTAAACATTCACACGATGCGAGCCCGGCCGCAGGCGGTAGCTAGTGAATAATAATAAAGTAACACAATCAGCGTAGGGCCGCGACCCTTCTCAACGCTGACATTCTCTAATTAACTTTGTACAATTCGATTTGACGGTGAACGCATCGCAACTGTTTCAATATTCGTTTATTCTGGACAAAAAGTGCGAGCTGGCGCGTCGCACCTCACCGCTCGTCAACGTCAATCTCATAGAGCTGGGATGTGATGTGTCGCAATATTTCGTATTTCTTTGCGCATTTGACAAAGAATAGCACGACTGACACGGCACGTGTGGTTTCATACGTCTTTGAAACATTACCTACTAAAATCTTCTAAAGTTTCGTCGTAGTCTTTTGGTCGAAATAGTGAAAAATAAATCAATTTTTTCCGAATTTTTGATTTTGGCGTCGATATTTTGGAAACGAAGAATGATATTAAAAATTGTAGAATAAACCTCTGGACAATTTAGTCAGCTACAATTTGAGCCTAAAACTAAGACTAGAGGGTAAAAGGTTTGCCCGGTAACCTAACGTTTTTGAAAAAAGTGTCATTTATGTGGTAGAATAAATAAATATTGTATTCTACCACATAAATGATAGTACTTTTATACTGATAATTAAAGCAATTCGTGCAAAATTATTCCCTAACCATTCAAAATATCAAAAATGCACAACGTTAATATTCAAGTTTTCACTTCTGCCGGCACTCCCGGTGTGCAACCCGTCGTTTTTTTATATTATAGGATGTTAAACGAACAAGCGTGTCACCTGATGGTAAGTGATCGATCACCGCCGCCCATATGAGATAAGGCCGCCTTTTGATCTATTATTCTGTATAATCAGTATGTTTAAGCGCAATAAAGATTGTAAATAACTAAAATTATTTTTCATGGTGGCATCGTCGACGTGTACGTGCTCTACTCTAGCTCTACACTTGGGCATTTTTGGCGCTCACAGATTTTCTCCAGGCCTATTTTTCCGTTGCAAGCGGCACACATGCCCCGCACAGTCCCACTCAAGTTTTGCCGTCTTTACGTCGGAAAAAAGGAATTACAGTTAATGGATCAACAGGAAAAGAAAGTGGCCTTTGGTCTTTGCCCACTAGCTAAAAAGATGTGTGAAACACTACTTGAGTCTTGCGGCCCTGGGCTCTGTCTGCTTGAGTGGTAAGACCCAAAATGCTCTGTCTGCCCCATTAGGGATAAAGTCGTGATAATATGTATGTATGTATACGAAACACTACTACGAAAAGCATTACTCTGACATGACACAATTTTACAACTAGTTGTTTGGGTTGTTGTAGTACGCAGTTCCCACAAAAATACATGAGTTACGATCATAATCACATGCCACAAGTAAATGTTAATTGGCATGCTTTTATCATTAAGGCAGTTTAATGAGTGTAATTAAGCAATTACTTTTGAAATGTACGCATCCGGTCACCGGTCGCCAATAAGTAAAATTTTATTTTTTGACGGTAATCAATACTTCCTTTCAATATGCTTTCAATGACCGTGTGGTTCCGGGTTAGAATAGGACCACTCCATCTCTTCCTGTGGATGTTGTAAGAGGCGACTAAAGGACTTAGCACACACATCTCGTCGCTACAATTGCATTCCCAAGGAGGATTAAAGTCGGGCGGCGGCGGCCGGTCGTAAAACTATAGCCAAATCATTTAAACTGTTCCGGCTATTTCTTCTCCAGTTTGCAAGGTCTTTGGCATCCTTGGATGACCATTGACATGCATGTTATATTTGGAGAAGAAAAAGCAGGGAAGCGCACCCCGGGCTCCGAAGCAGCACAGCTGAGGATGCAACCGGGAACGCGCTTAGACGAAGAAGAAGAATAAGCTTTCAATAAATTCAACTTACTCTTAAATGAACCTACACCTCATTAAAGATATAAAAAGTGTAAAAGAGTAAACTCTTAGTTTTTTTTTTAATTTTCGATACTTATTTTTTTTGACATAAATTCCAATGTAATTAATGATATACTTAGGCCTTGGGTATAGATGGGTACATTACATTTCTGTACAAAAAGAGTAAGTAGCTATGATATGTACTATGAATTTTAAAGAATCTTAAAACTGAAAACAAAAATAGTGCATTTAAATGATATACCTAGTACGAGTAATTGGAAGAACAACAACTTTGAAACATGCAAGTAAGATTTAGTTGTCTACTGATTCCAGTCCAGTTGACTAAGACTGTTTTATTTGAATAATAATAAACAGTTTATTTATCTATGATTACGTTAATAAACACCGACCCCGGATTCACCCGTTTGCTTTACGATATTGTCAAGTACAAACTACAAACTAGACGATTTCAGCGTAGCCGAGCAATCGCAAATTACCTCTGTGATGTTAAATAATATTATACATCGTGTTAATGAAACAACGCAAAACCTCTCAGATGGTACCTCAGCCCATAAAACTGAACAACTTTTGTTCAACAACTTTCATGAAATCCAAAAAAAATATTCGAATTTTCATACAAATTGACTCGATCAGCTGATCAGTTTGTATGAAAATTAAATTTTTTTACTAAATGGATTAACAGCCTTCTATTCACCCTCTAACTTTGGTCTATATTTTAAGAAAACCATTCGCAAATAATAAATACTCTACTGATCTACGTGAACATGTATAGAATTAACATTGAAACATTGAACTGGAAAATGATGGAAATATACAGGCTTGAATTTCTTCTTGCCTTTTTTCCGCAGTTTTCGAAAAGAAATAAAAGGTTGTACCTAGTCTAAGAAAAGTTTTACATCTATAAATTTAAGAACTACGTTCTTGTCGGCGGAGTAGTTTCCATGTCTCCCTCTCTTGAACCATCCTTTTGACCTCCCTATACAACTTTCACCTTTACTTGATCTATAAATGCTTTTCTTCGTCTTCTCTTCCCTCTTCTTGCTTCTACTTTTCCTTCTATTATGTTTTTAATAAATTGATCGTGTCGTATAAGATGACCAAATATCTTTCCTCTTCTAATATAGTTTTTTTTTAATAATTTCCTTTTCTCATTAACTAAATTAAGTTCTTTTTCTCTGTCCCACTTATACCTTTTATACTTCTCCAGCACCACATTTACATAATGATCTGATGAGTAAATATTAATACGACTGTCCATTCCCAAACAGAGAAAATCTCACCAGAATTTGCAGAAAATATGTTTTAATGTTCACAGCTGCCTCGCTCGCGTGTTTATTTAAGTCCCTGTAGGTTGTCACATAAACAACAATGGCTTGCTTCGAGGAAAAATAACATATTTTATTGTAAATAAGTCAACAATAAATCTTTACAATGGCAGAGATAATCAATGAATATTTATTTTGTTTAAAAGCAATGTCAAACCCAGCATAAATTTACAACATCTGTCTATCTTGATATTTTAAAGATAAAATGCTCTCATTTGCGTAATATTTTAATGGCAACGGCTTGGCAATATTAAATATTCATTTCGCTTAAACAAATCTTGGCTGAACATAAAATTACGAAGATTTAAGTTACAAACTTTAAGATAACAAATAAAGAGATACCGAGTACTAAAGAGGCTTTTAAGAGTAGACTTTTCATTCATTTCATTACAAAAGATAAAAACTAAAGTATTATTGCACTGCGGAGTTTGCCCGAGGGTTCGCATTGAGAGAAAGAATGCAACTGTGTTCTCCTTTGTGCGGGGCGGTGGATGCATTTGCGCAATTTTAACTCTTATGTTGCTATTGTTAAGATTGTAAATAGGAGTGGTAGGTGCAAATTGCACAAGGCTAGTAAGGGCCCAGCGCGTAGTAAACGTAGGATGCGACAAGGAAACAGTGTCGGCAACACCGAACACGGCGAAATTGCTTTGAATGTAGAACAAGAACGACATAATCACAGCCCGCACTCCGCACTCCCGCACTCCACCTTTGTTGATGACATTTTCACTGAACATAAGATTCGAGCAATTCAAAAGAAAATTCTTCAAATGATTACTAATTGTCAGTCTCTTGAATTGTAAAATGGTGGATATAAAACGTTTGTGCTTGTGTTTTACAGTTTTGGCACCGTAAGCCATGTAAATAGTCCATTTCTCTCACTCGACGCTGTTGGCTTTGGTACATTAATTTTACAGCTGGGAATTTTAGCAGAACTCACACACAATTTATTTCAATGCCGTTGTATGTAATTATGTACTTCTTTTCGCCAGATTATTTATTTAGATAGAACTAAAATATAGTATTTCATATTTCGCCACCATTTAGAAATATTGGTTTATTTATTTATCAGTTTGTTGTTTTATAACTGCTGTTAAAAAGAAACTGCTTTCCTTTTAGAGCTCATATAAAAAATACAAAGAAAAAATAACAACATTGAAATTTTATTTAAATTTATTAAAATTTTATGTTCATGAATAATTTACGTTTAGCGGAAGTTAATAAAACATTAATTTTAATATATTATTATACTGACGTGCAAGTTAATGTTAAAGTTGAACCACAGATCGTGTCGCTGGGTTTAGCATTCATTATGAGGATTTACATAAATATGCTTAGTTAATATTAAACTAAATATTTGTAACCAAGTGCCTACTTAGGCATAAAAGTTATAGTATTATTAGTCGTATACGTGCCAATTTTCTTCAGAATCGGTTGAAAAATGAGAGCTGTAGACGAGAACAGACTAATTTCGAATTTTGGCAAATTTCGAAACCGAGACGCTTCGCTCGCTCTCGGTCAATTTATAAACATACTTCCAGGAACAATACGCCTAAGCAAATTCATTTTGTTTTCACCTGTAACTGTTTAATTGTGTAACAGTTGGTAAGGTTAAGGTACATTACCTAATTAATCAGACTCAAATAAAAAGCAAATAAACAAAAGAGAAATAAAAGTATATTCGGGCAACATCGTAATTTTCGTTCAAAGCCATTTAATTTAAGCGCAGAGGGCCGTGGGTGGAATAATCTGATTTATATCTGCTGGCTGTATTTCTCTTTATTCCCCACTAGCTGTTATTTGTTGAAAACATTTAGCTAAGTGTTTATTTTTTCTATTTAGTTGTGGTTAATGCTTTTTCATCCTTATTTCGATTGAGATGTAAGTGGATAATCAGATAAATTTAATTTATATTTCCAGTGATTGATATTCTTGTTGTATAGTTTTCATAATACATACATAGGAATAATACACCTGGTGAATTTACTTCACCCCAGTTTTAATCAATTCAACAAAATCAGTTGATTAATAATATGATGATTGGTAGTCACTGCTCTACATTTTATACCTCCATACAGCCCTAATCATGGCGTTCTATGGAAGGCTGTAAAATGTTTAAAAATTCGCTACACATTTTTAAAAAACAAATCCATTTACCACAATGTCAAATGAATAAATCATTTATGAGCAAATCATACTCAAGATCGCACTAAGCCACCAAGATATAACACGCCGAAGTAAAATAAATATCCTTCGCTTAGTTTAAGAAAGTAATCCGAGTAATATGAAGTAGCCTGTTCCCGACCCTCCGACGTGTTATTTATCCTTCTCCAAACGGTTTTTACGAGTACAATATCGGGTTCAATTTTATCCCGCACCGGGGAGGGATAAAAACAGCTTAGTGCCTGCCTTTGTATGTCTACCCATCTCCCGGCGAACGTAAACATATAAAATTACGCTATTCACAACTCACGAGCGTAATTTTATAATAAAGTGATAAGCTAGACAGCCAAGGAACGTCAATTTATTTATAGCCAACCGCACATCAAGTTACTCAAAATAATTGTAATTTCGCTACTTTTATAACTGTTTATAGGTGTTTTAATGGTATCTTACCATGCTTTGTGAGTCCAGTGTTGTAATGTACTCGTAATGATCATATTTCTGTTAACACTACTCTATAACATCTAATATTTATTGTAGATTGATGTTTTAAAATCTTTTATAGTTCTATCCTGTCTGTCTTGTATTGTAATCCAAAATAATTTTGCAAAGTAGAGTCACCATTTACTATCAAAATGTTAAAATAGATTTACATTTAACAAACAAAGTTAATTAGTATTTTAATTATGTATAAAAAGCTTAACATTAATTGCAAATAAACACCTGAATGTAAAGTCTTTTAAAAATACCTGTACAGTTTGAAAAGCTTAATAAAGAGCGAGTGCGCCGTCAAACTCTGTCTAAAGCCTGCGGCGTAAATTATTCATGATCCACGAGGCATATAAATATTACAGTAACAGGCGCTAATGAAACAAGATGCTAAGCCGCGAGCTCGCTTAAATCTTAAAATGTTCCTGCCACAACCGTCTTCATGCTAGCTATTATTTAAAATTATTTTTAATTGAGCAAGCGAGGGAAAAACACGGCCACTCCTCGAGTTAATTACCTTTGCCACGACTCTGTCAAAGCTTCTGGGACACGACAAAAACTCTAATTTGTACGAAAAATTCCCTTTTAGCGGTTCTTAAAAAGAAAATGACAGGAGAAAATGGTAATACAACAATGAGTCGTAATGAAATCTGTTTTTTACGGGCAACTTGGCAACGGCTGAGCAATTCTGACCTCGTTGTCATTGAAATACACATTTCATCCGGATACAAAGGGTTGGGTTCTTTGCGAAATGTCAATTGTGAGGAGGGTAGCGGTCTGCCGATGTTATCCCGGTAGTACGGACACATGTACTGCGTGACAAACACTACACAGCGCATGTGTGGCCACAGGATGAATAAAACATAAGCTGCAAACGAATACTTTAAAAAGTTAACAAGGTTTCCCGGGCTTTCCTTTGTTCCGCTATTTGCAGACAATCAAATTGCTCTGAGCGAAGCGGCGGAAAAATATTATTGAACATAATCAGTATCGAGTTGCCAACTGAGCTCGAACAATACAGTTATTCATGGTAGCTGTCTTTTCATTTTTATAAAACGTCGACGAAATAAATATCCAACAATATAAATAGAACTGTTTCTTTAGTAACCTACTTCAGTTAATTACAAGCGTGGGTAATAAAGAAGGTAGCGGAAAACCACTTCAAACCTTTTACTTCCAAGAAAGTCATAAGTCAAGACTAGCTAAAAGCGCTCCTTCATAATACAACTAACTTATAACAACCAGGAAATTAGGAATGCCTATAACTATTAGGGATCAAACTACCTGTGTAGTGGTGATCGGAGTGGCCAGCAAAGTTTTATCCGCCCACGCCACGGATAGCCCTCCGTAACAGGATTACCAACCCTCCAATGTTACCTGCTAATTCGCTTATACAATACTCCCCATACTGCTTTTTTTCCTGGTAGGTAGCGTGATATTCACTAAGTATCTTTTACACGTGTTAGCCCTTCGTCCCAGCTTTGTGCGGGTAATGATACATTTATTAAATTATAGATGTTGGTGTACATTTAAGTTTCCAGATCCATGGTAAGATATATATTTTTTAATGGATCAGTAGTTTGACTTATGCAGTTTATTAAACTATTATTAGGTACCTATGTTGTTTTGCGGTATTTTATGTACCTTGTAAGTAAAATAATGATACGCTAAATCTGCAAAGATAAAAATTCGTCATGTAATAAAAGATATTGTTAGATATATATTATATAAGACAATGCGATATTACCGCTAGCTTTCTATCGCACTCCCACATTGTATTTCGCATTGTACGCCAATAAACCTCCTTGATATATAGAAATTCCTCTCTTGAGCATTCAACATTATGGAAACTTCACAGGGAAACTTCGATGTTTATATTTTTGGAGATTCGACTTCCGTAGTTCTAACTAGCCAGTGCTACTCCTAGTAAGTAGCCAATATTCTAAGAATAAAGTATTTCGTAGAAAACCAGCCAGCATCCTATTCAAAATTCCGAAAATCAAGTGTCTGCCTCGAAAACGATTTTAAAGACTTTAACACGTTTTATTTTCTGGATATTGGTATATACAATACAATTTATACGAGTCAAGAGTATTCGTATTCAAAAATTGACGATAATTTCATTAAAATCACCAACTCAAACTTTTTCATACTTATGCTACATCATTTCATTATTTTGGATAATAATATAATTGGATAAGGTCACATGTCACAGTAACTACCAAAAATTTAGATAAACATTTTACAGGAAAACCACAATAGAACAGCGTTCGTTCATTAACGGTTCGCCGAAAACCCAACACAGAACTCGTCGGAATTAGAAATCAATTTTACAAGCTCATCGTGAATTGGGAAACATTTCTGTGTTTATTTTTACTTTTATTTTCCCGGAAAGAATAGTTTCTGTGTGCTTGATTATTATTATTCCGAATATTTGTGTCATCATGTTTTTTTTTAATCTCCACTGCTGGAGCACGGCCCTCTGTACTACCAGAGCCATACTTAGTCAGAGTAGCCAGAGGATTTGGCCTACACCTGTGTCTACACTCTCACACAGGAAGACTCGGAGTGGGCGAATATTTCTGTAATCTGTTGGTTTTGGTTGATTATAAATGCGAATTACGCGACCTCTTTAATAATTAATTAATATCTAAGGTATGAAGTTAATTAAAAAGAGGTTGGTAGTTTCATAAGCCTCGTAAGATGGGACTCCTAACGATTGAGAAGAAAGCAGGCAAATTGAAGCAACATGGCATTTTTTTTATCCATCATATACATTTTAATATGAACTGTTGGAAAATAAATAATTCAAAAATGTGGGTGAATATTACTAAATAAACAAAACCTGCTTGTAGTTTTAATGTAGAGTAAGGTTGGCTGAAAGCAGGCAAATTGATGCAACATGGCATTTTTTTAAATCCATTATTTACCGAGTATCCATCATATACCTTTTTAATATAAACTGTTAGAATAAATAATTCAAAAATATGATTATGAACATACCTGCTTGTAGTTTTGATAGTCTGTAGAAAGCCGACCTTACGTAAGTTACGTAGAGTAAGGACTATACACCGATTTTTTAAATTAAAGTATTTACTCACAAGCTAAGCTTACAAATTAACATAATTATTATAATCTTTCTTTGACATTTGGCAACTTTTAGCAAAATACCTATAAATACACAGTTTGACGCACTTTAAATTAGTAACACGGACCTCGTACATAACTTTTCGCTTAAGTTGTCACTCCCACATAAATTAAATAAAAAGGCATTGAATCCCTCGTTTATGATTTCCTATACAACAACGTCTGTTATTAGTATACTTGATAATATTGGCTAAACTATGTTTTAATGCGTCTCCGAATTGACTAAGTGTAACTACGTTTTTGCTTATTTCTTTTCAATAATAAGACTATATAAAATATGCACAATCATACATAACATGGTAAGTGACTCTTTACTTGACACACCACACCTACAACCTTTATCATTCCTATAGAGTTGTCTTAATGGCTTATCGCATCACAGATGAATACCTATTCAACGGCAGATCAAGCCTATCAGCTAAATACATTCAGTATGTTCAATTGCAATCCGTTTTATAACAAAACTATCGTCGAGTGGTTTACCAACGCACCTGGACATGAAGATAATGAAGGGTCCACAGATAGACCTTAACCCATAACTTCTCTTTTTGCAGTCGGATAATTACACGAACCGTCGGTCGTGAAGTTTATGGCATTATAAAAGAGTAATGTTAACTTCTCGGCGTCCGCTCGGTTATGGTTTAACGACTGGCTGGTCCACTTCCGCTATAAAATAATAGTTTGGCCTTAGCCATTGGGATTTCAGGGTGTTTAGTTGCACATTTACTCGTATCATATTGTCAGTCACGGAAAAGTTTTTTTTTTCATCGTATTGAAGTCGTGGCCAGATCGTAGAAATTTCAGGTTATGATCAGCTGAAACGTTTGGCCATACCAATAAACAGACAATAATGTAGAGCTTCCATGAAATCAAAGGTTTAATAAAAATTTAATAAAATGAAAGAACTTTATGAATGTTTCTTGAAGACTATTTGAGATTGAAATCTCCTACCCTGTGAAATACGTTTCGAACTCGAAAATTCAATTAGTTTTGTGTCTTAACGACATTTCACTTTAGTTTTATCCCGAATAGATGATACTAATGCTAATACATCTCAATAATCTGTAAATTCTTGCTTGAGGCTTTGTTAATACGGGTAAATTCAAACGCCAATTGCAAGGAGTGTATATGACCGAATTTGACAAATGTGGTACTCATTGCACGCTGAATTTGAGTCTCTACAACTTAAATTCAGTAAGTTTTTCTCTTCTATATATTTATTTCCAAATAAAAAACAAAGCAGATGCTTAAAAACCACTATATTCCATTTATTTACAAAGTTAAGGAAAAACTTCGTTTTTTGACCATAGATTTCCACTATTTTTAACCTAATTACATATTAAGTTTTGGAACTCATTAGATGCAGAATTTTATGCTCTTTAATTTTAAGGTTAAGTAGCTGCCATACGTTGTCTCGAGATGTGTCGTGTAACCATTTTGCTACACCACCTTTTGTAATGTCCCCTCCCCCCATTTAAAACCTCTACCGACTAGCCTAATATTAAATATATGTCCTGTGCTGCTTTGCCGACAGTTGTACTTTATGAAAAAAGTTTCAAGAGAGTTTTCATGTCAGTCAGCTATTCTTACTATACTAGCTTGCATTTTTTTTTTTTTTTTTTTTTTTTTTTTTTTTTTTTTTATTAGAAATTTGAGTGCGTTTGATCTCTATCTAGCCTGATGGGAAGCTAAGATGAGGTCTAAGGTGTATCACGCAAACTCAAAAAATGCCTGTTCACTCTTGCCTTGAAAATCCCTAAATTATATGTATGGGGAAACATCGACGCAGGGAGGGAATTCCACACCTTAGCGGTTCGCACAATGAAGGAGGAGGCGAATCGAGAGGTACGATGAGGAGGAATATCGACCACAAATGGGTGGAATCCCTGTCCACGTCGTGTTGTCCGATGGTGGAATGGTGCAGGGGGAATTAAATTATGTAATTCCTGCGCACACTCCCCGAAGTGCAACCTGTAGAAGACACACAGACTTGCTACCAGTCGGCGATGTTCGAGGCTGTGGAGCCGTCCTGCCGTAAGCAACTCATCACCAACGAGTCTTCTGGCACGTCTGTCGATAGCTTCCAGGGCTTCGAGCTGATAGCGGGCAGATCCATCCCATAGGTGGGAGCAATACTCCATACATGAGCGGACTTGAGCTGTGTAAAGGCTCAACAGTTGGTCAGGGGTAAAATATCGTTGGACCTTGGAGAGGATGCCCAGTTTTTTAGAAGCCGTCTTAGCCCTGGACTCTATATAGCTACCGAAGTTAAGATTTGATGAGAGATCGATACCGAGAAGTTCGAGATGACGGGTGATAGGAACAGGCACACCCCGGAAAGTGGGAGCCAAGTTGAAAGGGCTCTTTTTAGCAGAGAAGAGACACGCCTGTGTCTTAGAGGCATTGAATCTCACAAGGTTGGCATCACCCCAATCGGAGACAGCTTGCAGAGTAAGATTGGTATGGAGCACCATTGCCTCTCTTAGTTCGTCTATTTCCGGTTTTTTTGCCCTTGCACTAGAAAAATATCTTTCCGTAACGGTGCTATCGTCTGCATACCCAAAAATACCGGGCTTTAGCAGATCGTTAATGTGAAGCAGAAATAGCGTTGCGGAAAGAACAGATCCCTGAGGTACTCCAGCATTAATTGCCAATAGGTCAGACGAGCAGCCGTCAAGAGTTACTCGAATAAACCGTTCCCTCAGGAAATCGGAAATCCAAGCACAAAGGGTGGGAGGGATACCGTAAGCGGAAAGCTTCGCTATAAGAGCGTCATGCCATACCCTGTCAAATGCCTTTGAAATGTCAAGTGAGACAGCAAGTGCCTCACCGTATTTTTCAAGGGCTTCACCCCAAAGATGTGTAGCGTACACAAGAAGATCCCCAGTAGATCGGTTCTGGCGAAATCCGTATTGCCGGTCACTGAGGAGATCATTGTCCTCAAGGTACGCAAGTAAGCGCTTGTTAATAACACGCTCCATTACCTTACACAGAATGGAGGTGATTACAATTGGGCGATAGTTTGAAGGGTCGGCACGTCTGCCCTTCTTAGGTACGGGTTGAACATTGGCGAGCTTCCACATTTTTGGGACGATTCCGGACCGAAGAGATAGACGAAACAGGCGCGTCAGAACAGGAGACAACTCGGGTGCGCAATTCCTTAAGACAATAGCAGGAATACCGTCGGGACCACTGGCCTTATTCACATCTAAGTTGCGTAGAGTCTTGAGAACCTCCTTTTGATGAATGCGGACTTCAGGCATTTTACATCCACAAGGAGGTAACTGGGGCGGTGTTTGATTGCTAGCATCTAGACGTGAGTTTTCGGCAAACAGTGAAGCTAGTAAATTAGCTTTTTCTAAAGCCGTGTGTGCCAGTGTACCGTCAGGTTTCTGCAAAGGAGGAAGTGAGGAGCGGCAAAAGTTAGCTTCAACGCACTTAGCCAGAGACCAAAATGCTTTACTACCGGATGGGTACGAAGCAAGTTTGGCACCAACTCTGCCTATGTGGTCGAAGCGAGCCTTTTTAAGCGTTTTTTTGCAGGACTTGGCCGCAAAGTTAAAGGCTTTCTTCTTTTTACGCGTATCCGGAGCTCTGCGCTTACGAGCGTCAGCCCAAGCCTGGTATGCTGACTGTTTAATAGCCTCAGCTTTTAAACAGTCAGCATTGAACCAGGGTTCAGCTTTGATGCCAGAGGGTCGATCAGAAAATGGAATATAATACTCCATCGCCTGACCGAGAACCTCAGCAACGGCACTTGCACAGCTCGACGGATCGCCAGAAGAAAAGCAGGCTTGCAGCCAAGGGTAAGAAGCAAGGAAATGTCGCATCTCATCCCAATCTGCTGACTTGTACCGCCAAACCCGTCTATTGCCTCTAGGGCTGAAGTCAGGTGGAGGACATATGAGGACGGACTTTACCAGACAGTGGTCAGAACTCCCAAGAGGGGCTGAAACAGACACGTGATATCGGTCTGGTTCAGTCGTCAGCAGAAGGTCCAAGCAATTAGCTATGTGATTCTCAACGTCGGGTATCCTAGTCGCCTGGTCGACCAGCTGGGAAAGGTTCAAAGACAAGGCAAACTTGTACGCCTCTCTACCAGCATGGTCAGTTTTCTGGTATGGGAACAACCATTGTTCGTGGTGAGCATTAAAGTCCCCCAGAAAAACGATTTGCGCGGTAGGATACCTTTGCTGAGTCACATCAACAGCCTCACTTAGGTGACGAAATAGCCTCGTTGTCTCCTGGTCACCGCTATGCGATCGGTAGACACCGACATAGACAATTTGTTCTGTGCCGGTGTCCACAAGCAGCCAGATTGAAGAAGAAGAGGGATCTTCCAAGTTACGGAGACGCTTACAGCAGATGTCATCACGCACATAGAAACAAAGCCCTGCCTTAAAGCGGAAATTGTGCTCCAGGACATATCCTGGGTAATTCAAGTAGGATGTATCAGCAGGGGTAGTAATTTGCGTCTCCGTAAGCAAGAGCAGATGCGGCCTTACAGTCTCAAGATGGTGGTGGACTGGGACGAGATTAGAGTGCAGACCTCGAATGTTAGTGAGGTGCACTTTTAGCGAGAGGCCGTGTATCCGCTGTTGATTCCTCAACTTTTTGTTTCTTTTATTCATTATTGTTTTTATTTTTGGGGCAAGAGGGAAAAAAGGCGAAGAGTGGCAGTTACGCGAGGCATCAGCCAGCCCCCCCCAGAAGTCACAGTACTGTTGCGCGGTAGGATAAGACTAGTGCGGAGACCGCGGGGACGCCCGGACCCCCCCAAGGCCGCCTGTCGAGGCCTCTCGCCCGGTTGCCAACCGGCCCGACAGGGGCAACCTTAGGATTATGCGCGCGATGGCGGAGCAGCCTTTCACAGGCATCGTTGTTTTTGGATTTTAAGAGATGAACACACAGGTATTATTACTAGTCATTGTACCACATAATTATAAGATCTAACATGTACCAATACTCGGTAATTTCTAGCTAAAAATACCGTGCATTGGAGTTACTACTGTAATTATAGGGGATCGGACAGGTCTCACCAAAAAATCTTTGTTGTAATTAGAAATAATATTAATTAAATAAACTGACCATTCAATAAGTATTTTTTGTGAAATAATAATGATTTATATTTTTAAATCAAGAAATAAAATGCGTTAATTGCAATATTTTGAATCTGTTCGCCAACTTGAACGAAACAATAATAACAGCGCTTTACGTCATTCGTTTGTAATTGTCATTTTTGACGGCTGGGGTAACCTCAAAATGTCAACGATAGATGTCAACATTACTATGTGAATTTGTGGCCTCCACTACTGCCATCCTTTTCACCACTTGATTGTTTGATGTTTACTTACACACAGATGACGTCACGCGGCCAAGGTGACAGAAGGGAGCGTTTACGCGGCCTTTTTATGCATTCAAATTTTAAATGTAATTTATGTATATTTACAGCCTTATTTAAACAAAATATTGTTTTTAATGGTAATAAATAACCATTCTAATTACTTTCAAACACTTTGTGAAAAGTGGTTCGATCCCCTATTGTAGGCGACAGTGAACTCATTGTAGGCGACAGTGAACTCAAATTGCTGGCTGCCAACTCTTGCTTTACAGAAGGTGAAAAGCAAACCTCTGAATTAAAATTATACAGAAACTATTATTTTCTTTCTGCAAAAACGACATAAAGTAGTGAGTTAAGAAAACGTACAGTAAAACTATTATTTCCTTCTTTCGAATCTACTCTCAGAATTATTCAACATTTGTTAGACCTACATGGCATACGTAGCTACGTACGTGTCACGTTGCATTGTCAAGTATTTATTATATCTAGTATATATATCAAGGGCTGTGAAAATTAGAGCAAAGATTCAGATATAATAAACATAGGTACTTACCTATAATTAATTGTACGTGAATAAGTAATGGAAAATATTTAGTACAAACTTTTGGTCCGAGAGCTGGCACGAATTTTTGGGTAGGTATTTGAGGCAAATTAAAAACTTGTCACATACCTCTCCTATTATACCTTAACACGGAACTGCAGACCTGGTTGGTGAGTAGCGGGGCTAAACCATTTTGATTTATTTAGATTGCCTTCCGAAGCACGGAATCATCTTTGTTTTCGGATAATCAGGTGATTTAAGCCTGCAATATCCTAAACAGACTGGAAACAACTTTTCACAAAGTATGCTTCCCAGTGGGATTTGAACCCATGACCTCCGGATCACAAGGCAAACGCCTTGACCACTGGACCGCGGAGGCAGTCAAATTTAAAACATTATAAATGACTCAATAATAATCAGTAAGGGTTGGATCTCACCTATCAGCACGGCACAGCACAAGAGAGAGCGACGGAACGCTGCAGCACCGCCGGTGCTGAAGCGTTTCGTCGCTCTCTCTCGCTCTAGCAAATGACGCTTCTGAGCAAAAGAAAAGGATAGCAGCATAGGAAAGTGCTGTTCCGTGCTGATAGGTGAGATCCAACCCTAAAGTGAACTAATGGTGAAATGGATATGGACAATGGACATAATACAAAATATTTGTAAAATGATATTATGTAGCTGTTTCCGACTTTTTTGTAACATTTACGAGTAATACATATAAAACAGAATTTTTTTACGTCATAGTGTTTGCAAATCTCCCGGTATGGAATGATATAATCGTAAATGTCGAACTCGTTAGTAGGTAATTTAATTAATTCTGCGGTGCGACCCTAAGTATAAAACTCACACATCGACGTGTGTACAGATAAATTGTTTCGTTTGTAGTAGTAGTAGGTATAAATGTTACTCTGAATGTATGAAGTGTCATACCAATGTCTGAGGTACAGTCGCAGAGACTAAAAGGCGCCATTTCGATACGGTGGCTTAAACATTAATCATGCCGTTGCATTAGTCACGCTTTGAATTTACTAAGGGATTGAATTATACTTGTACGCTTAGATTTATTGAAATAAACATGTCGTGGTATTGTAGAATAAAATAGTACTACTTATAGACATGGGGTTAGTAAAGCGTAAACGTCGATTTCATATTTACAAGTTATGTTTATTTTAGAATTAGGGAAATGTTAAATAAGTAAAAACCCGAAACATTTTTTCTGCCGGCACGTTAACAATATCTTAAAGGAAAAGTAAAAAATAAGAAGAAGAACAAAAGACCTCTTTCTTTGCCACGTATTACAAAAACTGGAATTAGAAAGAAAAATAATACTAGTTAATTCACACATCAATATAAATAAATATGCAAGCAAAAAATTATAAAATGGAAAAATAACACTTTTTGAGAGACTGTGGTTCTCAAACTGTGCAAGACTCCACTTGACATATGGAGAGAGGTGTTCATTACACTACATTATAAATACTGTTCACTTGGCTATTAAAAATAAACCAGTAATGTATTTTCAGAAAGTATTTACAAAATTTGCCTTTTATAGCCTGCTTTCGTCGTATTTTCAAACATCAAAACCTTTTTTTAATTCACAACAGCTGCTCTTAAGGTGAAGATATAGGCAAATCGCCTTGAAGTGGCGCCCTTATTTGAAATAAATTGTTAACTCGTAAATATGGAGATATTTTCCATATTGCTCTTCGTCATGCACTAGATAGCCCTTTAAATTATTTTATGAACCACCGTTGTAAGTATTTACATTAGTCCGTCTAGCTTTAAAACTTGCCTTCGCCAAAAGTGGCCACGGCAAGTTTAAAAACTAGACGGATCACCAATAACAGTTTCAACGGCAGTTCATAAAATAATTTAAAGGGCTATCTAGTACATGACGAAGAGCAATATGGAAATTATCACCATATTTACGAGTTAACAATTTATTTTACACTTCAAGGCCATTTGCCTATATCTTCGCCTTAAAATTTTACTGATCCTAAGAAGACATTAGGGGTAACTCCCCTGATGTTATTTCTTTAAAATAAAACGTCCCAAAAAGAAAATCAACGCAATAATTGTCTCATCTGCGTCTGCGTACATTAAAATTAAATACAAGAGCCAGAGCGTTGTTTAAAGGAAACTTATTAATTATTACAAATAAAACTCGGCCCGCCGTAATTAAGAGTCCATTTTGCGACAACCTCTTAAAATTCACTTCACGAGCAGGGAGCTAGGGAGGCTCAAAGGCGAAATAATTAAAGAGGGTAGAAGAAATGCCAGAAGGTAGAGAGATCAAAGCACGGCGCTCCCCTCCGTAAATAATACAGGGCTTGGGCACCGGATTTTGGCATTTGTTACGGTTAAAATAGCTATTACCGTGAGTTACTGACAGCCCTAACGAAATTTATTATTTTGTAGTTGTGGTTAGTGTATCATCGAAAATGTATTCCTAAATTATTACATGGTCTGGGATGATCTTCTAGTACCGTTCGAAAAGTAATTAATCTTTGATCAAAGATATTGAAATATTGCTTCATAACGAATTAAACATGATATTAATAGAGTTTGAAGCAAGATAATGATTGTCGATTGTTCATCTGCCTAAATAAGGCGGCTCGGCAATAACACGGGCTATTAATGTAACAAAATGTTAGAAACGTGACCACTCGCCTCTTCGAATAATTATCAAAATAAGATTTCACAAGTAAGCTCAGTTAAAAATAGAAATATGCAAACTGAGGAGTTTGTATGCAAATACTACAATGAATATTTATATTGGCTGGTTAACTAAATGAATGTACCTATTAGTGTAAAATGTTCTATTGTTCTCAAGTTCACATTTTACAAGTTGTGAACTTACCGCTGAGTGTCTGGGAAACCATTAGATCACCTTGAACTTCGCCGACTTACCTGAAAAAATAAAAAAAACGAAAATTAAACGTAATTCATTGAAATACAAAACATTTCAATTTACTTAGCTAGAAATACTTTTAAACTATCGCGTTGCATTATTATTAAATTAATGCATACGGGAATTAACGCGAAACGTACCTTTTTTTATTTATTTTGCTGACGTTTCATTCGGGTTTCACCGAACGTGGTCCCAGCTTGACCACGTTCAACTTGTCAAGCTGGGACCACGTTCGGTGAAACCCGAATGAAACGTCAGCAAAATAAATAAAAAAAGGTACGTTTCGCGTTAATTCCCGTATGCATTAATTTACTTAGCTAGTTTAAAATGATATCTAAATTCGCTCTTTGAAATTGAAGACAAACATGTGAAGCAAACCTATACGTCGCAAAATAAAGGTACCTAAGTACGTACTTGAACAGTACAATAACTGACAGGATTGAGATTCTTTGGCTCTTTATGTACAAAACGTACCATCCCTTACCAGTACTACGGACGGAACCCGCACAATAATCGTAAAATCGCATTATTACGTCAACGTTTACGGCTCCCATTCTGAGCGCAAATCCGAAATGAACGACCTACAGAATTACGGATTCAACAGACGCCTCTCAACTCATAACAAAGTCACTAACAGTCCTAAATTGTTAAAAATTAACATTCAAATTGGGGGTGCGCTGTTAGTGGAATTAGTACGAGTTTTACTCATAAATCGTCTGGAGAGGGTGGAGAGTACCACAGAATGCGTCGCTTTATTGGCTCGACTCGACATTCGCCCGCTAATAAATGAAGCAGAAAACTTCTACCTAAGTGTAGTGCGCTGTTTGCCTACGGCGGAAGACATCTACACATCAGTGCCTCGTCTGCATAATGGAAAACTGACTTCACGTTTAGCAGCATAGGGTCGAAAGTCGTTGTACTCAGTTTTATAACTATACCTCCATCTTTCTCCCGCTCCTGGCAAATGAACAAGACGGAGCGATCGCATTATGGGTTATGAAATGAGCTCCGCCGCCTCATGTTACCCTGACGGAGAAAATGAAATTATTGCTGTGGAGCGCAAAGAAAGCGCGCATGACATCTCTAATTCTTCCTCGCACCGAGCCGCTATTACAAGGGGCGCCTTTGTTAAGAAATTGAATACCGTTTGTAATTGTAAGCAGTATTCTTAATTACACTCGACGCTTACTTTCTACCTTGAAACTCCACAACTCAAAGTAAATATCATCACTCATCCAATTTGAATTGCCTATAACAAAGTCATTAATTTAATTGAGTAACATGAGATGAGAATCGAGAACAATGATCTGTAAATAGCAATCTCAATCTTATCACATTATAATTAAATTGGATGCTTTGATCTGTGCTATGAGATAGCTCAAGCTTAATACATACCTAATTGCTATGGCTCATTAACTCAAGATTAATTTCGAAATTAAATGCGAAGGAAACTAATTATGGTGTAAGCTCAGCTGTAAGTCTTTTGGTTATCTATCATATAAAAGGGCAAGAGGGATTTAGGAAAACTTGTAAAGCTATATTTAACATTCCTGCCTCAGGAGTAAAGACCCCATCGACTGGTGGCGGGCCCCCAGGCAACACAAATAGAACCATCGGCCTCTAATTGAAAGTGATTAACGCCGACTTGTATTTTGTTGCAAGCTTTACACATTCAATTAAATTAATGCTCACTGACCCTCGTATTGACACTTATTGAGCAAAGTTAATAATCTAAAATGAACAGAATATATTCACGACGTATCTACACAACGCTTTTATAGCCTTGCTCAAGTATTATTCTAGTCATTTATACGCATTGTTATTTTTATAGCAGTGGTTCTCTCTTCATTTTTAGGACTGTATTCAAGTTATGATGTCGATGCCAAATGCCAACTTTTCTTTCGATTTATACAGATCTCTTTCATGTTATATGATTCTAATCATTTGTTGTAAGTTAATTAAAGACTATCATTGAAGGGAAGATAGAAGGGAAAAGGAGACCGAGACATAGCTACATGAAACAAATAAAGGAGAAGGTGAACGACCTGTGGGAAAGCTAAGAAAAACAGTTGGCAAACGAGTGAGACAAATGGAAGAAGATTCATACTCCACCGAAAGAAAACACATCTCTAAAATATAGATAGATTCATATTTTGTGCAGGCACGATACTTTTACCGCGAACTTTTAACTTTTTTTAATCAACTTGAATTGCTGAGATACACCTTAAAGTTTTGAAGCTCCGTGTGGTAAGTCGACAATTTCTCGCTTGTAAGGTTTCGCCGGCGAGTGTACTTAATACGTCTGGCTTCACTAGCTAACTTTGTCGATACAAAAGATTTTAACTTTCCTTAGTATCCGTTTTACAAATTGTTTACAATGGCCTTGAAATACAGGCTATTGTTAGCAATCTTTTTTTATTTCATTGCAGCTCGTTATCATGTTTATAGACAAAGTAGGTACATACCTACATTTTGAAATAAACTTATATTTTATTATGTACTTCACCTACACTACACTTTAACTATATAAAGTGAAAGGGATTTTTTTTTTGTTTATTGACTGTTATTTTATTTTCATTATACTTTAGTGATCTAGTATAGACCGTGGTTCTATTTATTACGGGTATGTCCCTTCCACGTCGTATACTTAGTGACTATTTAAGTTAAGTAGGTACTTACTACACTTCCTTCCAATATTTAAAAATCTACGACGGTATCAATTTGGACACAAGGCGCGACCGCCCGCTGCGCAACCTAATGTTTATTTATCAATTACTACGAATTACGTCACTCACGTACACGAGTACGAGCGCTATCAATTTAATTCATCGCCCAGCGGATATTTAAAACATGCAACATCAGCCTATGCTTATATTGATCAAAGGGTGCAAGCGGGACGGCAATAAACCTAACTGCGTGCAAGAGAGGGACAGCAGTGACAGCGGTTCTCAACATGTCGCGTTTAGCGGTGTTAAGGTTAATAGCGCTATTTGTATAGCGAGTGGAGATGTTATCACGAGAGGCTGCGGCTCGAGACACGACCAGATTATTGTCTACATCGACCACTGATAATTCCCGTGGCACTTATTTTCTCGTGTCAATCTATTAGCTGCCGCTTGTAACTAAAACAAGTTAATTTTACGGTATATAGGCAATATCTAGACGGCTAGGTGGTTTGGGATTACGACAAAATGAATTGAAAATATTATAATGAAATAAATAGTTCAGTTTTTGTAGGATCAAATAAGGGAATGAATTTATAATTCAAATGAGCTTAGCGAGACTGCCAGCAAAAAGTTATCATAACCATTCATTTCGTACAAAACCCGAGTCATTAGTCAGTTTCGTTGTGTGTCCAAAACGTAATCAATAAAAATAAAACCATTAATCGTGTTATCGTGGGAATTATTTACGATGTGATTCGAAACAAGTATTGATGATACTAAAAGTGTTATTAAATAAAAGTTAATTAGACTTCGGTATTATTAAATTTAGTTGACTTTTATATTCAAAACAAAGCTGTTATATTGATAAACACAACAAGATACATAATAATTCGGAGAAGTTATAGAGGAACAATTATAAAAAACATACATAATGATGTTACCGGCAATCTGTAATCTGTATAATTAAGGTATTCTATACCTAGGCATTGTATAGAATGCCTGGGGCGTACAGGCAATGTATGAAATATTATGAATATTATTGTCCATTATATACTTTACCTAGGTAATGCATACAATTCCTAGGGATTGTGTAGAGTACCTGCTAAGTATACAGGCTGACTTGTTAACCACCAGCCAAATTCTTGTAGCAAGTTCAATCCATAATACTGAACTACTTTCCATAAAAACAACGAAAAACTAAAATAAAAATTCGCCTTCCCATACAAATCAGCGATCAGCCAAACGGATTTTGTATGGAAGAACGAAAAATTTTTATCGGTTTTTAATAATTTTTTTATAGAAAGTACTTCAGTATCATGGACTGAACTTGCTCCAAAAATTTGGCTGGTGTTTAAAAAGTGATCCCGTATATTCAAATTGAGGAACAGGAGTTCCTTCAAAAAGGAGGACCTTTTTGAAGTCGCTTAAAAATTATGATGAACGACATAGGTAAATATGTAAGTACATACTACTTATGCTCATAGGTAAGTACCTATGTCGGTTTTATAGCAACAGAGTATAATAGAAAAGAATCGCCATAGAAAGATATAACATTAATTTACAACGTAAATAACAAGGCATGCTCAAACAACAAAAAAATACTATCTCAAATACCATCAAAACATGTTTTAGGCGACTTACATGGCGTGAATGTTCAAAAAGTTACCAACACAATGCGAGAACATTGAAGTATTAGTCATGTAAGTATCATTAACGCACGAGAGGTGGTTATGCTAATTATCGCGATGTATATGGTAATGACACGACAATTAGGTGCTCACAAAGCGATATTAACATGGCTATGACAACAAGATGTGCTCGAGTCGAAGCCGCAAAAAATCAATAGGTTATGATTGACGTTATGGCAGACTTAAATGGAACTTGTAAGTTGTAGCAGTCACCTATTGTGTAGTCGTGTTAAAAATTGAGGCCAATATCTTGATACTTGTCAAATTAAACACGATTTTAGTTCATCTTTACTAGCTTTCAATCACCTTAGGTTTACTTGCAATAAGGTTAAGTATCTTCCAGTTTGCGGCGAAGCTCAAATAGTCCAGACGATACTTCTTAAACGTTACGTACTTTACCTGTTTTTTTTACTAGTTTACTTTTAATTTAGTACTAGTCCCCATTTATTTATTTATTTATAACTCTTTATGGTTCCAAAGTAAAAAAGAACATACTTTTAACTTTATAAATTGTAATGTACTTTTCTACTGATTTAAAAAAAGAGATATATCAATAAGTTAGTCACACACGAACATTATTCAAGTTACTTAGATATCTTCATTGATAGAACATAGTCAGTCGCTTTCATCAAACTCTTATGAAGTTTTTGTCAAAATGTTCAATTTTATAAGATTAATGTTTCTGATACTCGCACCCAAGAAAGGATACGGTATTGAAACGAATACAAACAGTATAAATTAATTCAAAGATGGAAATGTAAATGATGAGAATACAAATATCACTTTCAATTTGTCGCGATCGGAAGACAAATGGGCCTGGCTTGCGCTGAACGTGAACACCCAGGGGTCTTAGAGGCTGTGTAAGTATCATTAAGCCGTTTGTAATACAGCAAGTATTTGCATGAGAACAAGATATTTGCATATGCAAATTACTTTTCGTCTTTATTTGGGCCGCGGACGTTAACTCCGCATCCTTATGTAAATGTAAGACCCCTGCTTTGGGCCATAAGCGTATCCAATCGTTCATTGTACTCCGAAAGCCCTAAATCAGTGAGCGATCGACCGTGTCGAGTTCCATCTTCTACACCGGCACTATTAACGAGGCTGTTTGCAAGTCTTACACAAAAACAGCTATGAATTGAATAGAGCAGTAACGAGAGAGAAACGGTAGTTTACATTTACAAAGCGGTTAATAACGTTATTTTAATGAAACAAAACATTTCTAGAAATTACCCGCGGCGATTGAACAAACCGAAGTCGAGTCGAGTGAACAATAACGACGAAGCCGCTCATTTTTGTAGTCGCAAACGAAAACAATAAAACAAAGAAAACGCAAAAACGACACCGTGCACGCAAGCGGGCTCTCGAAAAATAGCAGCGGCATACACGCGACGCTCCGCGATGCCCCATCCACGCCCTGCTTTGCCGGCATAAAGCTGCCAGCATTGCCAGGCTGCCACACATGCAGGACTTGAAAACAGGCAACTGCACACGAGCGCAGAACATCGTGTAGCGTAGCGTGGCCTCGTACTTGCAGAGGTATTCGTGCGTGAACTCGCCTCAACTCGTTGTGTACATAGCTACGTACTTTATACTCATTCTGGTACGGTACGTGTGTTGTGGTATCCATTACGCAGCGGAAAAAGCACGCGGGCCGGCGCAACGGTGTGTGTAATTGATTAACAGTTTGAGAACCCGTCCACGAGTAACGCCTACCCTACCTCCGTTAAGGTTCCTCGTATTGCCTCGATAATTAGTTGAGAATCTTGATTAACTAAATGTTTGTCATTATAGTTTTATATTTATATGCAGTAAGGAGATTCCGTAAAATTGATACTAAACTTATAGACAATATAAAACAAATATTAAATAGGTACCTATTTGTAAAATGCTAATACTATTTTTAATTCAAACAATATTAGTATTCGCACAGCAATGCAGTCCAGCTGCAACGGGTCTTTGACAATTTGTAGAGCACCTTTTATTATACATATAACGTCTATCAAAATATACTGTAAATTAAACCATTTTAAGGCTGTATCCAGTCAATGATACCAAACAACTATCCCAAAGGAAATTAAGGAAATATGAATAAAGAAAACAATTTTTGCTTTCCATAGAAACTGACTAGCTGATCGTTCCTTGGGGAAAATTGTTCAGTATCATGGACTAAATACAGCTTTAAAATATTTTTGTTAACAGTGGCGGCGCTGGGCGTCGGCGACCAGTGACGACGGCCTCGAAAAAATATATTATATACGCTTACGGAAATATATTCGAAATGGTCTATAGAGCCTTTCATAAATACATAATTTGTTTATTAATTATTATCTTCTTGCCCAAATAAAGGAAAGAACAAACTAAATTATTTATTAATAAACTAAATAATATTTAACATTGTAAATACTGACCGAACAAACGATCACCGTAAAATTGTTTTGGGTGAAATTAGGCAGACAGTGTTTATTTAAAGTTTTGTTTAGTTTGTGTTTAAACATGGTATTTAAACCCAGTCGCTGGGAACTTACTCACACGAAAAACATAGCCGCAAATGCTTAAATAAAAATGAACTTGTCACGAAGTTACAACAAAAAGACATAAAATGAAATAAAGGTGAACAATAAAGAAAGCCAACGAGTTTCTAATATTGTATGATAAAATGAAATACTGCCTTATGAAGGGTTTGGATCTCATTGGTTTGGATGGATGGTTGGAAAAAGAATATTTTACAGAATATAATGGCGCGCGGAGATGTGGCCGCAGGCGGCAGTGCTCGCTGCTCGCTGCTCGCGCCCTACATCAATAAATAATTCATGCGACATCGCACCATTGAGAAAGTGTTCTGTGATCCTCATACTAATTTAACACTGAATCACAAAAATATTTCTTTGTGAACGCATACCTTTTCTTTTAAAATAAGTATTACAAGTATAAATGCCGAAAGTTGATGATAACAATATTCGCATGAATGTTAGTTCTTATGTATCCGACTTTAATTTTCGGCGAAAGTGGCATCACAGGGCCGTTTTCAAGTGGAACATCTTTTTAAGATACATAAATTTTTCGGGAGACTGCCTCCGTGGTCCAGTGGTCAAGGCTCAAGGTTCAAATCCCAATGGAAAGCATACTTTGTGAGAAGTTGTTTCCAGTCTGGTTAGGATATTGCAGGCTTCAATCACCCGATTATCCGAAAAGAAAGATGATTCCGTGCGTCGGAAGGCATGTGAAGCTGTTGGTCCCGAACGCCATCTAGTGTTTGTACCTATCCTAGGATTGGTTCTGGTCTACCCTTTGGGTTGCGGAGGTCAGACGGCAGTCGCTCTGTGTAAAAACCAGTAACCTCGTTGAATCACCTAAGTTAGGTAGCGGACCCCGGGCACTGAAGCGTAACCGCTGTCTATGCAACCGGGAATACGCTTGGATGATGATGATAACATTAATTTTTCGGGGTCCATTATTTAAAATTTTGTACTATAAGGGTAGTGCGAAAAACGACCACTTTTGGCAAATGTGCGAAGAAAAGCTTTACGTTCTCACTTTAAACTGTAAACAGTAGTTCATACAATAGTTTGAAGGGTTATCTAGACCCGTGTAGTAGAAAATTTTAAATGATATCTCGGTTTCCTCTCAAATAATATATTTCAAACGGGGGCAGCACTGGACCCCAAAAAAATCATGTATCCCCTAATAGGATTGATATATGATTATTGATAAAACTGCAAATTCGTAATGTTTAGTAGTAACAAAATAGTACAGTTATAAAATAAATGTAGCAGTACATCTATACTAATAATATAAAGCGGAAGAGTTTGTTTGTTTGTTTGTTTGTTTGTTTGTTTAAACGCGCTAATCTCAGGAACTAATGGTCCGATTTGAAAAATTATTTTTTTGTTGGGTAGTCCATTTATAGGGGAAGGCTTTAGGCTATATGACATTACGTTTCGACAACCACGCGAACGAAGTCGCGGGCACAGCTAGTTTAAAATAAAACGGATAAGTTTGAGAACAATTGACTTAATCAATACAAAATAATTGTAAAAGAAAAATCAAAATAGTTTGGAAAATCCAAAAGTACACGCCTCATAATCTAATTTTTCACAATTAAATTGAAATTACGATTAAACTACATTGAATTAGACCGTGATCTTCGAAAGGACTAAGTCCTTAATATTATAATTTTGGATAATACTGAAGCGTATAAAAAAAAATAGACTTGATCAGATAAGTTTTTCGGGAGTTATCGTGACCACGCCAGTTTCTATACATACAGACACACGGACGTCCACAAAATGATTTTATTAAACATTGTTTTTATTTATTTAAAAGGCAAAATGTCTTTTAAAAATGTCATAAGTGTTGAAAATAGCGTTTTCCTTGACATTTATGTGTAAATATTATTGTACAAGTGCGATAGAAAATAAATAGAGACACATTTAGTTAAAAAAAATCACTTGATTTTTGTAAGGCGAGAGTAGAGCACTACCTCATGCGCTTCGCTTATGAGGCGTGCAAAACATATCCTTTTTACTTAAATGGCAAATCGTTTAATAAAATGCCGTAGAATTCCAAAAATATCCGGGCACCATCCCATAAGCACGTTCATCCCTAGGGCTGTCTACCCACGTGGATTAATTCGTGTAATTTAAACTCCGATACCAAGAAAATACGAAGCCGAGGCGATGCCTCATGTGGATGTGCTGGGAAGTTAAACGGGAAACTTTTGCATGCTATGCAACTTTCAAGTTTACGACAATAGGTAATTGAATCTCGTGCTGATTCTTGGCGAAATACGAGTAATAATGCTATTATATTTTTATGAATTAGAACTTTAGATTCGAACACATAACTTTATAAAACGATAACACATTTTGTAATTTAATTACGAGTAAGTAAATATATTCCGAATTCATCATAAAAATAATTAACTAATTTTTCTTTTTCCAAATCATGTTCTGTTAAAAAATTAAAGTAAATAAATATTAATTCAGAACATCCTCAAGCTCAAAACGTTTATTAGCTGAATATTAATTTACAAAATAATATCACGGTATTTTGCGCTTCGCTGGAAATTCTTCAATAACTTGCGCGTGTTTTCCGCTCGTCTACCCGGGAAGGGTGAAGAGGGAGAGGGAGGAAACACCCACCGCCCGCCACAAGAGGGAGAGGAGGATATTTCATCGACTCCGAGTACAAGATGGCAGACGTTTGCGGCTGATAGTTTATAGTTATTGCGAGAGTGCGACGTGTCCGGAGCGGCTTTATCACGTTGTTAGCGCTGTTATCCGCGTCCGCCGGATTAAGCGGAGATCACACTCGAGACCGGCAACCGGCTCGCCCGGACAAGCTTCCTGTAATGGCTTTTAACGGTTGCACGATATCCGTAACGATCATCTTTAAAGAGCTGTAAACGCGTCAACCCGTCTCAAAATAATAATCCTGAAACAAGCCTTTATTTTTCCATTTACTCTGCATGTTTAGAACTTTTAAAGCATTATAAAGTTTCAAGTTTATACCGCTTTAATTAAAAACAACGAAGCCGCGCGGTAAGAATTTATTTCCCCCATCTAGCGACTTCAAAGGGCCAGGAGGTGTCGCGCTTAAATATAAATCTCTCCGCGCCGCCCGGGATAAAAGTGGGAAGGCCCGGGACTAGATCTATATAAATGTTGCAATTCGTGCGAGTTTCTGTGATCGATTGCCCTCACTATCGTCCCACTATTTCAAGTACAAGACGTCTCATTTATTTCTGTCATATTCAAAACGTTTTTCTCTCGCATGAGAAATTTGTTACGATATGAACGAAACGAATGTTTCTGTAAGTGGAATGTGAATTATTGTAAACATTAACGCTGTTACTGCCGAGTCGAATTGTTTATTGGAGTGTCAGAAATAAAAATGTTTTACAGCGAACTAAATCGAGCTCGAACGGATTTGATCGATTCAGTGCGGTTAAGTACTAAGGTGAACACAAAGGCAAAGGAAGCGGAGTGTCGACCATTCCGCCATAAATCCGTCGCAGCTCGTGGAGCAAAGAAAGCGCTAACTGTGATTTACCGCAGCCGTGGCTCAGCTACGGCTGGTGCTGCTGCAGCGTGCAGCGAGCCTCACGTCATTGTTACATGTTAATAAATAAAAACACCTGCAATATAATGGAACATACACCTACATAAATGTTAGTTGGTCAGTAAACATTGCGAAATTTTACCACATCACAGGTGGTATGGACACGTCATGAGAAGGCCTGATCACGTGACTAGACAAGTGCTTAACATAAACATTGGTCCAAGAAAGCCAGAACGAAGAAGCCTGGTGAAGAATGACGAGGAGAGCCGACCCCAAACGAAATGGGATAAGCCTAGGCAAAAAGAGAGTTAATATTGGGAAACACTGACCAGTGTAGGGTTTACCAGTACCAGTAGATAAGGCGGAGCGGCGCGAGTGATAAAATATCTATGGAGATGTTACTGATTTCACGAGAAACTGGACTCTGGGGACAGGGCTACTCTGATAGAGATCGCTGACAGCATAAATCTGAGAATTCCAAGCGGACAAAGGAATTGGTGATACGTGACCAGAAACCCACTTCAGTTCAGCATTGTTGCTTTGAACTAGGAATAGAATTAGAGAAAACCTAAAGCTGATTTTCCTCACCGATAATAATCAAACCAAACACAACCAACTCGACATAAACCGAAATTGCTTTCTGGCAGAATTCAATTAAAACTTTATTAATTTCTTAAAGAATTGTCGAAGAAACTTCAATTCATAGGACGGTTACGGTGCCAAAGTTAGGAAAATTTAGCTAATACAATTTATACAGAGATAAAATTCAATACCCGGCTTCTCAAACTTTATAAGTCGAGAACTCTTAGGAAAGGAAACAATCAAGCTTTAATTTGAATCTAAACAAGCGAGTGATAAAAAAGACAATAGAGTATCATCGCGCGGTTAGATGATGCCACGTAATGACATAATGAATACATATCGCGTGGTAATAACAACTTTAAATAGAGCGAGCGATTTGTTCCCACCGGCGGGTTATTAGTTAAAAGTAGGGCTATGTAATTAGAAGCACATTTGGCCGCTGCTCGGGCGAGCGGTCTCGACACGACGCGGCGTACGTCGCGTTCATTAAATAATTAAAGCACGCTACTCGAACTGCACTCACGCTAATAGCCGGTTTATAGAGGAAAAAGTTGTAGAAAACAAACAGTCGGTAGTAAACCGAGCGCGATTACATCAGCGTACAATAAAGAGTCTATTGCAAGAGGCGGCGAGAACAGTTTCTCGACTCACAAATTGCGGTATTAACATTTTTGAACAGACGCTATAAAGCTGGCAGGAACATTGTAGTTTTAGAGGCAGCCGTTATGGTTCATAAAACGTTTACTATTCATGCACATCCTACGTCTGTGCACGACCGAACGTTGCACTTACACTACACTTAAAAACTTTGTGCACCTAACTGGAGCTTGTAGCAAACTACATTCAATCTAGACATTTTCTAGAATATCTGCACTTTATGTAGTTGTTATTTCTACAGTTTATTTTTAATTCAGTGTAGAATATATCTTTAGTGAGGCTGCAGATGAATAAAATATGAATGGGTATTAGACAATAAAATAGAAAGTTGTTTTATGCTTTATGAGCAATCGTTATAAACTCCCAGCGTCATCGAAGCGTATAAAAATATTATGGATGCGAATCTAATACAAATGGGCATATAAAATAATCCAATCAACATTCATTTGCTGCGGCCGAGCGCGGTCTGATACAAAACATAAATTAAAGAAATAATTCGATCGAAGCGCTGTAGATTATTTCTAGTGATTGCTTCAGCTAATAGATCAGATGGATCTTATCTCGTGGGTTAAACTAATTGCGTTTTGTAAGTATGTTTTCATTGTAGCTGCTTTATCGTATTATCCGTTATTCTCCTATAAGATTAGTGGATGAAGGCTCGCCGACAGATTTGAAATGTGTTCATATTTTTAGAAGTACGTGCAATCTTTTTAACTTAAATCTAACATTGAACAAAGTAATTTATCGTAGCAGTATTCTGTGAGCATTCGAGTCGAGACGTATACGTATTGTTTCGGTTCCAACATGTAATTGAGTACTGTCTGGGGTTGCGAAGATATAGCGAGATTCGAGCTGAATAGAGCTGCATAATCTGCGCCATGATCGGTACATTGCCGAGAAATTTGACGTTAACTACTGTGCAATCATTCGTAGTTAATAACCCTGCTATTTGGAGCCAAGCAAATAGCTTGAGCTTGACACGTCACGAAACCACTTTTTTGTTCAATGTTATTAAACAACACTATATTTAAGCATTTGTTTGTGACAAAGATAAAAACAACTTAAAATAAACCTGATAAAATAATCGCCGGCGTCGAAAACAACATAAAGTCACACAAAATTTAAATTAGCGTTATAAATACTGGCCGCCATTAGGCGAACGTAATATGTCGACGCGTCGCTTCGACCTCCTTTACCACAGACAATAAACCGTACCCATAAAACCTCGCAACGTGACTTTATCTACACTAAAATGAATCAATCAGCTATCAACGACCGCTCGTGGAATATAGCCAACGCCATATTGAGGCGATGAAATCTCAGACTCGCTGTATTATTACCGCCTACCGCGGTTGGCGACATCGTATCTCTTATTACCTTTTATACACAATTGGTGGTAGCTATTAACGAATAGGTCAAAACGTCAATAAAGATAGTGTATAAGTATGTTGTAGTCGCTGAGAGTAATTTAATGTCGTTTTAAAATAGCTGCAATAAATAGTAATTCGCTTCGCAAGAACGTTATTGTTATGAGTGTTAATGTCACATCAGCCTTAATGTCGGCTTAATGCTCTGCTCAATAGACTCTGATGTTGGTCGTTTAGACCCCAACAATGGTTAGGCCGCGCGAGTTCACACGCATCGGCGACTCGGTAAACAATGATGGTTGATAACAATTTTTTTGCAAGATAATTTATGATTTCTTTGCCGCAGAGCCGTCGCCTGTTTAAATTTACTTTGCGATATGATAAATGCCACGTCAAATAACAAATATGTTATTTCAAACCTGACATCTTATAGTATATTTTTCTGTTTGTATACTTAATCAAATTTAATTGAGCTCTTATATCTTCTTGCTCTTATATAATCTTATTGTAAATATATGTGTGTGTAATATTTATTATGTCAAGTATCAATTGTAATGGGATGGGATGGGAATCGCAGTGTGTGTATATGGGGGGTCGCGGCGTAAAATGTTGAGAACCATTGCGTAAAAATTGTTACCATTGGATCATTCAAGTATTACGTAACACGCAACATTACAGAATTTGAGCCATGTTTATTTATTTATTTTTACGTAATGGAAGTCCAAATCGGGAAGGGGGTCTGTACCCTAGTTATCAAAAATAAACAAATCAAAGATACCTGCTGACACCAAAGGGGGGTCTCTTTGGAGCTTACGTAATACTTGAACGGCCTCATACCAAAGATTTATGTTACTGCCCCTAGTAACTATGAAACGAAAATAATTAAAATTGCTTTCTGTTTGTAACACAGGACTACTAAGACAAGAAGCGGCTAAGCAATACAAAAGACGGCATCGTTGTAGGTGATCGAAACGTCGCGTGAGGGCGACAAGTGACCACAGGCGGCTATATGGGGCCACATTTCAAGCGCGTCGTTTGTCCAGACTCCAGCCCGACTTCACAATAAAACCAGTAATAAAGTTTACACATGTCGGCGTCGACCGCAAACAGGAAAAAACTCACCTGGCCAGATTTGTCTTACCTGCAACGATAAAAATATTCTGTTAGTGGAATAGTCGAGGAAATGGCTTTTCATAAAAATAAGGTAGTTAACAACAAGCTCTGGGCTCTGGGTTCTGACTGCCCTGGGCTGCGAGTCGGCCCCATCAGGGACGTGAATCGTGATTAGTGTATAGTATATGTTTATGTATGTATATTTATGTAAACTTTTATGTTTTCTCAATTTCTTCAATCTATTCGATCTTTATAATCGCTACTTTACAAGCTAAACACATATAAGATTACAAGTATCTTCAGTCAGTCTTTCAGTTTGCAGCCCCCGTAGCATGCCGCTATCATCTATCTATATCTCGCTCTAGGTAATAAAAACGAGCGGGATGGCACTAACCCGAACGCGATACAAACGTTATCTGGGTTTATCTACGGTGCCATTCTACGAGAGCAGACAGAAATAGTGTTGTCGTTGTCGTTTAGACTTTTAGAGATGCTTTGTCGCCTCAGATCTTAAATGTCTTTAAACATCAAAGAGTAGCTGGGAAACAAAACAAAATCAACAGAACTTTAAATCAATAGAACTGGTGTTCTTGCTCTAAAAATGCTAAGATAGAGGTGCAATCTCCCGACATTTAGAGATCACTTGCAATTTAGAGGCTGTCTCGAAGGATATCGTGACATAAATAAATCTTTCGTTCGTTGCAGGGCTCTGCTCTGTTTTGTCTCAGTTAACTTTTATTTATATGGTATCAATGCGAAGACGTCAAACAAATTCTAAAAGGCTACTTGTAGTGTTTTCTAAGATATTAAAAAATACATATGATATGTGGCTATTTTTTTAAAAAGTTTATAAAAATGAGAATTATATTCGTTTGTCATTTATGTTTTTTTAAACTTGAGTCGACAAGACTCAGTTTAAGAACATTCTAAAAAAATTGCCCTAGACCAGTGGTTCTCAAAGATAACAGGAAAGGGACCAACCTAACAAAAAGAACTAAATTCGATGGCGACTTCGTATCCAAAACAAAAAGGATACGCTTTATGTAACCAAACTGGTTAAGAAAATTTGCAATTGTTTTAAGCTCATAAATATCCAAAGCAAATATTATCCAAAAAGTATGGATAGTATTGCATGTAAGTTAACTCTGTTTGTGAGAACATATGTACAATATATGTATAATATGTATATAACACAAAATTGATGTATGTATGTACAATAATACAAAATTGATATATGTATGTACATTGTACATATATATATCAATGATGTGTTATTTTCTATTTTTTTTTTAAATATATGATTTAATTACATTTTCTGCTGTTTTATTTAATAGAACAACATAAAAGCTAAAGTTAACTGAGCTTAAAAATATTTCTATAACTGATATTTTTGTTTTTTTCTTTTGTTCGGACTGTACACACAATTCTTAAATATTTTTAGGTATTTTTACAATAGGTTGAGTTAGGAATACTGATGGGATCCCCCCGCCCTGCGGACTGCCTCATCCGCTAAAAGGGAAGCTAAGAGGAACCCATTGCCCGGGTTGAGGCTTAGGCCTCTCCGGGCCCGGTGGAGGCCATTCCTAGCAGGAATGGCCTGGCTGTGAGGGAAGGGGGTGACGACGACCCCCCTACCATCACAGCCGTGGTAGGGGTCGCGGGGGAAGAGGAGTGTCGGTGTGTCGTTGCCACTCGCCCTATCCTCTGCGACCAAGCGCGGCCGTGGCGCTTGGCACGGCATCGTTGGGGCCGCAGGGGAAGAGGAGTGTCGGTGTTACGTTGCCGCTCTCCCTATCCCCTGCGGCCGGCTGTGTGGGACCCGGTCGCCGTCAGGTTGACTGGGGCAGGGCCTGCTTTCGCAGGCCCCAAATTATGAGGTCTGGTTGGACGGTGGAAACGGGATTCCATCGTCGAACGGACAGCCCTCCGGAGTGGAAAGCAAGCGCGTGTGCGTGTCAGCGCGCCTGTCCTTGGGCCGAGAGGCCAAGGCGACGGTTGCTCCGGCCCCTCTGATTCAGCAGGGGGTGCCGTGAGGCCGTTTGCGAGCCGCGCCCGCTTAGGTAGCGGCCGGCCGCGCCGGGGCTGTGGAGCATGAGAAGCACACGGTCCCGGCCGATAGCGGCTGAGAGGTGACATCGCTGAGTTTTTTAGTGGTAACACCACATAACCTTACCGGTGTCCCGTAACCGGTAAAGGTATCCGAAGGGATTTCCTCCGCGTCAACAAAAAAAAAAAACGACGGTGTGCACTCCGGGAGTGCCGGCAGAAGTGAAAACTTGAATATTAACGTTGTGCATTTTTGATATTTTGGAATGGTTAGGGAATAATTTTGCACGAATTGCTTTAATTATCAGTATAAAAGTACTATCATTTATGTGGTAGAATACAATATTTATTTATTGCGCTATCGTACACAAACATGCCAATTTATATTACATTGAAAAGTTTATCTCTCAGCTAAACGAAACAGCAGGCGCAGGCATACATTTCCGCCGCGCCGTAGAAAGAGAGGGGGATACTTCCTCTCCTACGCCGCGCCGGTTGTCTACTCTCCATCCTTCTTACGAATTTTCGATCAGGACACGTGTCCTGACGCGAGTTTAACATTTTTTACCCATTACAAAAAAAGTGCACAACGCCGCTAAAGAAGTTTTCACTTCAAAAAAGGAATACTGATGGGATGAATAAGGAATATAAAATTAAATTTTTGTTGTGGGTTGGCAAGGCACATAAATAGGTTGAGTAAGGAAAAACTAATCAGTAGGATGAGACGACATAGGATGAATACAAAACAACCCCTAAATTGTTCTTTTATTGCTGGACTACTAATATTATTTTTAATTTTACAGTCGAGTTCAGTTTTCAATTTGGTTTAATCCAATGAGCATTTCTTTTTTACTTCTTAGTCTCGAGAGAATTACCAGTGACTTTAGTCCCAAATATTTTGGGATGTAAAAATAGTTTTTCGCATAGACGAGATGAAAATGTATTAACAACCGTATGTATTGCGTTTGTTAGTTGTTTTGTGCACATATTACAAGCACCATTATAGAGAAGATGCAAGATAGTCTGTGCCCGCATTAAGTACGGCTCATTGAAAGTATTTGAAAGCGTCCAGAAATAGTGGTGCAGATTCGAAATGCGAGATTTATTGGGTGATTTAGGCAGTCGTTAGACCGCATTTTACGTTGCGCTGGATACATTAGTCATGCGTTTTATGACTGAGGCGTGATACATATGGTGTCACTGTGCGCAAAGTGTTTGCGCGCAGTGCACATGTTGGTTTTAGATTCGAGAATTGGGTAGTTTCCTGGGTCAAAAATAAATTATTTGGTATTGTTAAGAGAGATATATCCCTCCTTACGGCGCAGTCGAGTAAAAAAAATTTAGAGGTGGGGAATATAGGTGAATTTATTTAATGATAAAATATCATCATGATGACATGACAAACTAAAACAGTGGCGCTTTATATCCCTAGTAAAAGGGAAGGAAGATCAGGAAGAAGAAAAAAATTCCCTAACAGCCAATGCTCAATCCGCTAGTTTCCAAGAAGTCAAATCAGACACTTTTTTCTAAATGTCAAAACAAAAAAAATCTATAAGATTTGTATGAAATATCGGACTGTGACGTCATAGTCTTTTGGAGTCAAATAGCGCTCTTAATATCCGTTTTTCTGCAATAATAAATCTTAAATCACGTTCAAAATGGATGTAATCAATGACAAGTGACATTATTTTGTGACGTGTTATTCTCATAATTTATTTTTGACCCAGGAAACTACCCAATTGTTCACTATGTTCTTTTTTTATTTGAAAAGTGATCTAATGGAGAAAGCTGTCAACTATTATAATTCCATATTTATTTTAGTCAGGGATATAAAAAAAATTAAGGTTTTTAAACTAGTAGACAATCAGAAAGCCCGATCTTTATAATTCATAAAACAATGAGTAAAATGCACAGTAATAGAGGAGCAAGTAATTAGCACTTGTGATGTTTTGATTCTTTTACTTTAATTGGGGACGATATATTATCCAATTTACTGTTTTAAATAAAGCCTTTTTATTTGACAAGGAGGTTATCGGCTTTTAATAAGCAACATATCACGTGATAAAACTAATTAAGTAATATTTATAGATATTTAGGAAAAACAATAACTTTAGGCACAATATGGCTATTTAATAGACATTATTATACTTACTTTTGCCTTTATACCGATTTTAATTGGGTTTTTAATTTATAATAAAATAAATTTACTTTTTATTTAACTTTATAGATATTTTATAAAACCTAGCAAGAGAATGGGTTACTATTCTCTGTAATAAAGTGAAATAAATAAAATAAAAATAAATAAAGGGAATTAAATTTATAATTTGTTAATGTATTTTATATGTATTGTACTCTTTTCTCATCTTGTTTTCGTAGAGATGAGCATAAACTGGTCGTACATCAGAGGATGATGGAGAGGAGAATTAAGTTTAGGATTATCTGATAGAAACACAAATGAATCTATAAGAAGGAGAACTAGGATCACGGACGTAATAGAAAGAATAAGGAATCTTAAACGGAAATGGGCCGGATATGTATGTACTCGTAGACTTTATAATGAAAAATGGACAAATAGAGTTGTAGAATGTATCTAGAGACGGAAAACGGAAGCAAGGAAAGCCGAGAATGCGCTGATCCAACGTATTTAGAAAAGGATGCGGTTCAGATTGGATGAGGCAAGTAAGAAACAGAAGAGATTGGAAAAAGAAAGGCGGAGTCTCACGCCGCAGAGGCGACTTCTAAAATCGAATAAGTTAAATTTAAAAAAAATGTGAATAGATATATTAATTGTAATATCAAAGTTGTAGTACAATAAAGGCTTTTTTATTTAATAGTACTCTAAAAGATGTACCAGTAATTTATACACAAAGAAAATAAAATTAAATACTTCCTAAAGTTATTTCAAATTCAATAGGACAACTACCGACTAAGTAAAGGCAACGAAATGAAAGAGTAACAATAAATTGTCTTGCCACGGCACATCAACGTTGTTCAGTTAATGGACTCGGCAGTAAGTGCAGTAACCGTAGTTATTGTAGGACGTATTACATATTTTAAGCCACGGTTAAGAAACTTGCCAGAGTCACGCTACACCTTAACTTGGTTTGGATGTGGTTATACAACCGGTCGCCTGCCTGACTTTTACCCTCCGTAGGAATGCATTTGTGCGAAAAGGTTTACATCCGGCCTTCGCCCAATGTCAACTTAGTAGTTATTGTAGGACGAATTACATATTTTGAATCACGGTCACGATCGGGAAACCTGCCAGAGTCACGCTACACCACACTAGTCGAGTGCAGTTTGCTTCCTGTCATCATTTCTAATTCGCTGAACAACTTTTTAAACGTCGTGCTCAATTTAATATTTTCTATTAAAAGCAATTTCGTTATTTCTAAGAAATGAACAAGTTTTACACAATTTTTTAGGGTTCCGTACCTGAAGGGTGCAAACCCTATTACTGAGACTCCGCTGTCTGTTCGTCTGTCACAGAGCTCTATCTCTTAAACCGTAATAGCTAGAAACTTGAAATTTTTACAGATTATGTATAACTATAACAACAAATACTAAAAATAAAACAAAGTTTAAGATTAAAGGGGGTCGTCATACAAAAAACGTGTTTTTTCAGCGTTTTTAACTCGATCTGTCACAGGGCTCTATCTCTTGAACCGTAATAGCTAGACACCTGAAATTTTCACCGATTATGTATTACTATACCCATTATAACTACAAATACTAAAAATAAGAAAAGTTAATAATTAAAGGGGGTCGTCGTACAAGAAACGTGTTTCTTCAGCGTTTTAAAACATTGTACGGTGGTACGGAACCCTTCATGTTCGAGTGCGACTCGCACTTACCCGTGTATTCTTGATATTTTTTCAGTGCAAAAAGCATTGCACTCAAAAAACATGAAGAAACATTGTAAACAAACAATAAAATAACGATTAAGTCCTTATAGGAAGTTTTTGACATGGATAAATCTTAGTAAAACGACTCTCCATTTTAAAAAAGAACACTCATTAAAGACTCATGTAATTACATACTTGAACTTCGCTGTTGCTCTACCCTAATTTATTGCACGGTTTAAATTAATGATTGCATGGGGTGGTAAATCATAATTCTAATCGTATTGTACAAGTATGTAACTGCTTATTTGGCAGGTTACAAGGTATAAAAACTACATCGGTGTCTACCACGCGCAACGTATCCTTTTCAAAAGTGGGCTTTTTGACCAAAACCGCTGTCCGTTCAATCAAGTTTTAAAACTCTAAAATTATCTAATTGTTATTTTTAAAATCAGACTTATCATCTTTATTTTCTTACATATAATTTACTATAAAAATATTTAACATAAACTAAGAATACAATGCTTTTGTCGGTTATTACGACCTGATTTTGAACTTCCGCTGTCTTTATAACGGGTTTTGTATCTGTATAATGATATTAATTTATTACTCTCATTATAATTATTTGTGATACTGCTGACGATATTAAAAATATGTATTATTTTTGTATTGCAGATTAATTTATTTTATGTTAAATTAGAAAACAACACCTACTTAGATTGTAATGTAAATAAAAATCGGTTCACACTGTTATCACAGTATAATCATTACCGTGCTGTTATGGACCAAAGCTCACTTTGAGAGGTGATCTCATCTCATCCGACATAATGATATAATCTATTCATAATTTTGACCCTGTTTCAGCGTTGCCTAAAACTAATAGACCAGTGCAGAAGCCTTTGAAAATGGTAAAAAGTGAATAAAAATTATAGTAGGATGAAACCCATCGGAAATGGAAGAGAATATTACAAAAAAAACCGGCCAAGTGCGTGGTCACGCATAAAGTAGGGTTCCGTAGTCATTTTTGGCACCGCGCTGTTTTGCATTTCTTGCATTTCAAGCTTCATTCAGTCCTAATAGTAAAATATGAAAAAAACTTTTTAAGTTTATACTGTTCTTTTGGAAAAAAGTATATATTTTTATTTTCTTTATAATTTCAAAAGTATTCATCACAGGATACCCGAAACAATTTTAAATAAGAGTTTCCGGGCCTGTTTCTTTACGTGAGTGATTTGAAGTTTATAGGTCCAAGACTAGAAATTACAGGGGGGGAGGACACCGTGTAAACGACTTTGGCGGGCTATATCTCGCAAATGGTAAAGCTGATAAAAAAGTGTTGTATGGAAACCCTACCTTATTTTCATAGTCCTTTTCAACGATACCCAACACAAGGGCGTGCACTCAAAAAATAATTCACCCCCCCCCCCCCTTTACATGTATGGGGAGGTACCCTTAAAAAGGGGTAATTTAAATTTTTTGTATTTTTAAAAATGAGATCTATATGTGAAGTATTCTCGAACCAAGTTACATGCAAATCAGTCCATAAACGTAGACGATATTCTGCTGTGACAGACTAGGACGGACGGACGGACGGACTGAACGATCTTATGAGGGTTCCTTGTCGGACTACGGAACTCTAAAAAGAGAGGAAAAATAAATTACGGGCGATCTGATGTCGGGGGGTGGAGGGGGTGAGGTTTTAAGAGTGAAAAACGGTTTATCTCGATTTCCAGCAAAACTACGGGTCCTACAGAAAAAAGTAATATAGCGAAGTTGTAGGTAATAAAAAGATCTACAACTTTTTCACATAACCTCAAAATTTATGTGTAACCCTCCCCCCCCTCGACCTCAGAACACCCGTAATTTATTTTTCCTTTCAATTTTGTAATATGATCTACCTTTTCCAATGGGTTTCATCCTACTATAATTATTTTTGGTTTCAAAAATTATCGGCACTGGTCTATAAACGCTTGTTTTGAGTACTAAAAAGCCTAATCAAATCAATCAATCTGTCGCTGTTGCAGTTGACGCTATGATCATCAGTGTCGAAACCGTCGTCGAGTACTAGGGGTCCATGAATGGCGAGGCAATCGCAGCGACCGCGGTCTGCCAGCCAATTACTGCGGCGCGTCACCAGTGATTTACGATATAATGGCATCCAGGCAGGCAGGACCGGCCGACCGACGACGCCTACATTGTTTAAATGCCTATCAATTCTATGCTTCTATGAATGCCGCGTTGTATTTGTAAAACAAATAAAATTATTTGGCTACTTACATGCCTCTTCTTTTGTTTACAGTTTCCAAAAATGACGTATATAATCTTATCATCGGTATCGATAACATTAAATCATAATATTGCCATATTGACAGGACAGAAGCAATATTCATCGATCAATATCCATAATGTAATTATGGACGTCCGATTATTATACAAATTATAAATGAGTTGTGTAAATTCAACCGAAATAATCTAAATTACAGTTACACAGAGCTTGCGTGCAGTTTAAATTTTGATCTGGCGACATATGCAATATAATTTAGGTAAATTATGTGTAATTACAAATACAACTACCTACTATTAGTTTTTATCACGGCCGCCTCGAGCGCAAATGACTAAAAGATACGTTATTAAGTGTTTAATTTATAAATTAACCATACAGGTTTTTGGATTTAAAACGGATGTAGTTGAGTTGGAGGAGAAATAAATGAATGGTTGGTATACACCACATAAAAATAAGAAACTACACGTTTATGGCAAGCAATTGAGACCTATTGGCGTATACCAGATGGAGGCAAAGTTGATCATGTTGTTATTACAGTTTTATAGAAACGTAAAAGAGTCATCTATATTCCATCTTTTGATTTAACATTAATTAATAAATAGAATTAGAAAATAGAAGGATGTAGTTATTATTAAAGTTTTACAGCCAGCAGATATTTAATTAACTTATTTATAATAATTGAACGATTATATTATACTGCCCATGACACTAAAATATATTTCCTGAAAATTTTTGTACCCAATTTTAGTTCATGGGAAAATACATTTTTTGTACCTACCATGAAATTCGATATAGACAGATGGGGCTTCCGATCCGACCAGTCATAGTTGTTAATATGGCTAAGGCCAATAAATAAAGACCACACAGCTAACGGGCAATTAACTCTGTTTAATTTATGATATCCCTGTATATTTGACCGTAATAATAAGAATTTTGATAAAGCGACGCCAATTGATTAAATTTGTTTTAATTCAAGATTTGTAGACATGGCAACAGTTAAGTTTATAAATAAACGGTACATAATAATGACCTTTATTCTGCCAGCGTGATAATATGAAGATAATTCAGTGTAAAAAGAAGTGTATTTGTATTACGTATTTATTAAAATGTATTTCTTTTCTCATTTTATGACAGTGGTACTTTTATCATGTAAATTAAAGTAGGTATTGCTAGTACAAATACAGAACAATCAAAAAATACAGTAAAAAAATCGGTAACATTATTTCGGTTGCAAAAGAAAAGGATTATAAACCTCACTACAGCGAACCATATTTTCATAATACAAACACGTCCCCTAAAAGGGGACTGAATTGAAACGGAACCCTCTTTCGAGCTGACGGGGCAACGAGCCGTGTTCTAATAACGTACGATACGACTACGAGCATGTAAGTATACACGTCTGTATAAAATAAATTGTGCAGTATCGTAGTACCAGAACGTAACTCATCGCAAAACCGGACGGAACATCGACATTCGCCCGTTCCAAACAAACACGTGTTGCAAACTTGACCAAGTTCACGCTCGGGCAGCCTAACCAGTCCCAAGAATAACGCTTAGATTTTTTGTGAGTCTAATCAGCCGCCGAAGCACGCGATCTGACGTGCTTGAGAGTACTTGCCGCATCCAGGCTATTATTCACGCGATTTCAATTATCTATCTCACGATCTATGTAATTATTACGCGTGTTATAAAAGGCATACTTTGCAGTCGCATGTGAACTCGATCCAGAGGAATGGGGTATGTAGTATGCCGGTATTTTCATTAAAGAAGCCGTCTCATTAAAGACGTGCCTGCTGTTCGGCTGCTCTGGCAATTAACGAGGTACAAAACTTTATTCAGTTGTCGCGTCGCGCCATAGTGATGCTCGAGGAAATTATTCCCGCCGCGAATTCCGCATCATTTGCGAGGGAGACCACCGGCGCAGTTCCACCTCGTTCTTCCTGTACCCCTGGTATCGTTTATATTTGTCGTTAGTTTTCATGCTTTGGAAGTAAAACTAGACGTCCGAAGTAATTATTTGCACGGAACGTGTATTTTATTTACGAAGATAGGCCTTATTGATTCGATAATAAATTAGAAATTTCAGTTATTTAAATAACTGACCAGGCAATATTAAGTTACACCTGCCTTTTTAATTGTTTATCCGCGAACTGGACAACAGCGCACTACATAAATAAGCAATTAAGTCAATTTGCCCCAACATGCACAGAGCGCTGTTTTATATCGCGCATTTATCTGATGGCCCGTCACTTTTCGTGTTGCGTTGCAATGCACGTTGGTAAAAATAAATGTAGTTTATTTTCGCTCACGAACGCACGCTGCGCCCAGCGACTCGACGTAGGCCGTCTAGAACAACACTTGCTAAAATACTATGATTTTACTCTTTTCATTTCCTTCTCAATTTTCATGTCTTTTTTTCAAACAACAAATATATGTTGACGATTGTTTTGTTTCTAAAATAGTCTTACTAATACAAACATGTGCATTGTATAGTTACATACACTACTACTTCAAGTGTACACATTACTTTTTTTATTCATTTAAAAGAAGGAAAAGAAAAACTTGGTGTGTTTGTACAAGTATAAATCATGTAAGTACTTTTTTTACCCAGCTAATAAGTATTTTTATTTATCTCCATATTACGAGTATTAAGTATGATGATATTAACTCGTAATATAGAGGCCAATCACCCATGACTAGGAAAAAACTTCAGCTATCACTGTGTATAAAACCGCCTACACGTAAGACCCGGTGTAGCTTACAAAGTCTATAAAGTTAGCCAATATTTGGATAATACACACGAACAGGTAATAACTGATAATTCTACGGGTTATTCTGAAAAACACATTTAACTATTCTGTATAAAAGTATTTTTTTTCCACTATTTAATATTATGTATATTTGTTTGGTACTCGTGGAAATTTGAAATAAAATACTATAATTTACTAGACAACCAATTACTGTAAGCTATTTTTTTTTATATAAATTAGACACAAAGACGCCAGTTCTAAAAAAACTACGTGAAATGACTAGAGTTCCTTACACTTATATTACAAATAAGAATATTTTTTTTCACTAAATCGTTAAACGTTCCAGCTGACTGATGGATGTAAGTATGTGAAACAAGGTCTTTTAAATTCTAGCCGAGTTAATTTTAATTTATACATACGTACAAAAAAGTTTCATAAAACTGCGGTTTTAATTATATTCCACTGTTTAGTACTTATTCGCGCAAATGTCAAGCTTTTACTACAGGATTATTATAGTTATGTAAATGTAAGTGTTTTGACTCTAACATCTTGTTATCATAAGAATCACGCTTATTTGAATTACCGGCTTTAACAACTAAATGTTACTGTATTCTGCATGTCGTTATAACCGATTTCGATTTATGTCAGATAATGTCGCATTAATAAATAAAAAATGCACAAAAAATAAATGCTTTTTTACAAATGCTACATCATTGAAATATTTGGTGGTGGTATACAAAAATTACGTGTTTTGGCTTCGCGTCAATGTTTTATGAGTTTTAAATAGAAACAAATACTAGCTTATTGCGTTGAAGTATCGAAGTTTACAAATACTGAAATAGACATGTGCGGTGGCGCGGGCGGGGAACCAAAATATTACGGAGATCAACACTCAGAATTAGCTGCCGTTTGCTTATATAATACACCGGTGAGTTATTTCTCCAAGAAACAGTTTGGATATTCTTGCGACTTCAATTCAATTCAATTTATTCATAAAACAACAACTTCAACAATTGATCAACTGCTTACCTTACACATTTCAAATTTCAATAAAATAAAGAATTTTATTAGTAGGTAAACGATTAGTTTATTATATTGTTTTGTTTAGTTGAAATAGGTTGTGTGTTTGAGTTTTAATTTAAATAAAGATTATTTTATTATATCCTACGTATCTTACATAAAACAACAAAAAGTTTGTCAGAGGTCAACATTTTTTAACTAAATTATAACAATAAAGACAAGATAATGTCATTAATAATTCATAACGGTGAAGTTTAATTCGTGAAAGGGTTGCATTCCCAGGGGTAAAGCGTGCTTTCCCTCGATGATAGCGATAAAATAGCTCTTTCGCACAGGAACGGCCGGAGGTAGCCCTAGGCGTGTCAAGTTGATAGCCGGCTTTGTGGCGTGGCGAGCGAACGAGCCGAGAATCCTTGCTTACTAATACTAGGGTAACAGAGAGCAGCCGAAAGTGGCAGTCGCATTCGTAGCACAAACACACGCACTCACACAAACAGAGCACAATCGATATGGGGGTCGCCACCCTGCATCCCATCGAGGGGATGAATTTAAATTATTCACAGCGGGTATAACTGCGTGCCGTCTTTAACAAACAAATTACGTATGCGCACCTAATAACGCGATACATGCGGCTCGGCTTCTGGGCCAGCGAGCTTTCAATTATAACTTGGTAGGATAAGCGGCGTGGCTCGGATTTGTAATTACCCCCGACCGATGCTACTCTCCTGGTCCGGAATTCGCTAATTACTTCAACTATGTCGTAATTATGAGTACGGTGAGATCACAAACGTTAAAGCTTTCGGCGGCAGATGGGTTTAATAATGCTATGCTGTGATAATTAAGTATCTATTCTCGGTTTTATAACTCTCATTTCAAAATGACAGCGCCATTACCGAAACTAATAAAAATGGCGTGAATTGAATTACTATGAATGGCAGCCAAAAGTAAATACGTTGTCATCAAAGTGACAAACCGCTTAAGTTTCAATAATCTTCCGTTCCTAATTGGTCAACGGTTAGAAAATAAACACAACAATAGAAACGGCTACGCAAAAGTTACAACGTGAAAATGAGCAAAGAAGAATGACCAAGCAAGATGTATCAAAGCGTTGTGGAATGCTTCCTTCAATCCCAATCGTGTTCTAAACGCCGACACAAAGTAAGAAAGTAGGGAGCGAATAAAACGTCAAAGAGATTGAATATCGATTGTGGAGTCGACAGCAATCTCGGAAAGACCTCGACGAGAAGCGGAGCTCGATGGTCTGAACGGGGGCGCGGCGGAGTGCGGAGAGCGGGACACTTCCGAGCGGCCGTGACAATTTATGTTATTGGCACCGAGCTGGGCGGCTGGTCGACGCGATACGGGACCCTCACATGTAATTGTTAGTTGGTACCGCAGGATATTGGGGCATTAAACGAAGCGGTGATTGATTAAGCGGCGATAACGATTACCGCTGGATATTGCGGTATGGCGGCAAATAGGGGAGCTATCCTCTAATTACTTCAAATGAACAACACTATGTGACAAAATATTTTGTCGAAAATAGCTTCGAGATAGACTGATGAGATGACTGACAGCCAAATAGGTCACAGACTATTTTTTTTTATTTGTTTTCTATCTCTCCTCTGCTGCTACCTAAGACTTCAGCTTCAGTTTTCATATAAATTGGTGAAAATATTCAAAAAAGTAATACTAAAATCTTCTATTAAACTCAAAAGGTTCTAGAATAGTTTAATCATAATCATAGGTATTTTATTCATATAAAATGTTTACTCGGATGCTGTGACACGGCATCTAGTATGTCTAAAAAATAAAACAAAAACAAATGACAATAACAATTAATTACAAATAAATCAGTCTAATAATGACGTAAATTAAATTACAAGTTGCAAAATACACATATTATAATAACAATTAGTCAATATAATTAATCAAAATAATTTAAATTTAATAAAAATAACCCTATACAAATGTTAAGTTTTAAATTAAAACACATCCAAGAAGCTGTTTCTGACTGTTGGAGCGCATGCCAAAACAAACCGAAGTTCAAACAAAATGAAAGTGAATTAAAAAGCCCGTAATCGCCAGTTTTATGTTGAAACAAAATAAAAACAGGCGGCTGCGAACGCGAGCCGCACTCACCCGTAACAGATTAAGCCAAAAGATCAACAAATATATTTTAATCCCACCCGACAGCATTCTCGCATTTCCGACGGCAAAAACTCGCTTCACGACACATGGGCTCACCAGCACCGAGGAAAACCAGACTTATTATCTTAAGTCGACCCAACAGAACCCATTAGTAAACAACACGGGCACAAAAGAGGGCAAAATAGCGGCTTATAAAAAATTGTAACAAAAAATCGGCTTTTGATCCCCGGTTCCCCTATATTGTATTTGTAAAGGTTTTATTGGTCGGTAGACTAGTCGTCCGATACGGCTTAGCATTTCGGATATCGTGTGATTGTTCTGAGAATATTTTTCCATTAGGATATCTTAAAAGGAGAATACATTCTATTGAAATAGTAATTAAGATAATACAAATCTTTATAGATAATGCCTGTGGATAATACGAATGATTTTATTCATTTAAGTCAATAAAGTCACGGCAATGTCGATAAAGATGACAGCGACAAACGTCGAGCGCTTGAGCGGTCTCTGATACAAAATAACAGTTTAGAGGAGATTCTGAATGCATCGCTTACTGCGACAAATCTGTGGGACGCGAAACTTTCCATTCGAACAAAGCAACTGCCAGGTACACGGCAGCTGCGGATTACTGTTGCTCGACGACACGCTCGACTCGTCTTCCAACTCGTCTGCCGATAGAGCCACCACTCAACTGGGAGCTCTACACGATCCGAGCTCCAGAATACCATATAACTAACTTAAATGAGTTTATGACAACTAAGACAGAGGAATTTTGTGAGCGAGCACAATGAAATGTGTTATTACGGCGGCGAAGAGCGACGACAGATTGACTTTGGTGTTAATTGAAGTAATAATAGACGGTGTTCTGAAGCGTCTTAATATAGCAAACTATCAAAGACATTTCGAACAGAACACGACTAAGAGCTAAATTACAAAACCGTTAAATAAGTAACTGTTAACATCAAGTTGTAAACATGAACTCGGTTCAACGAGGGGCGTGCGTGAGCCGTGATAGCCCGCGCATCGACGCAATTAACGTTGAATCAATTTGCTTTGTGCGAGTGAATATTTATTATCGTATCAATTGTGCATGACATAATAAACGAGAACGTAACAAACCGCAGCGGAGTATAATACGAAGCGGAAATAATAATGGCATTGGTTAGAGTGGAGCGCTGTCGGCGCCGCGGGCTTTGCCCGGCTCACATCCTAATTACGCCAATAATAATTACACAGTAGTCGGCAGCTGGCCGCTTGCCGCATGGTGCGGCCACCTCCTTGCGCCTTCTACTGTCTTGTTCAATATTGTAACGATCTCATTACATTCACCAACTTCTAATACTCCGTAATTTGTTCTTATTTTATTATCTAATCGGGAAACAACTGTCATCGCACGCAGCTGCAATTAGTTCATTGTTGACGGATGTAATTGATTTACTAATAGTCCCAGCTTCCAGCATAGTATTTGAGTTTTCACTTGTACTTTATTATCTGAATCTTCACTACTCTTAATCACGTCACATATTACATAAATATGTATTAAGTAGATATTTTTAAAGGAAGTCAAGTAAGTGATTTCAACATTTCAACATTATTAATGAATAATAATTATGAATAATTATTGCTATAATTACTTTGATTTGTTCCCCTACCCTACACAGGTGGAACGACTGTTTCAGAGGCGATTTCGTACCTATCACATTAATCAATTACTTGGGATTCGTTATGAAATTTTTAATTTACAATCTGACCGAGGAGAGGTCTAATCGTTTTGGTTAAAGCAATAAGGTTTTGTAAAATGAATGATGATACGCCCCAGCAGGTAAAGCGATACATCCGTTTCGAGGATAAATAAAACCGTTTGAGCGGCAAATTCGTCGGAATTTATCACTCATATTAGCAATGGTTTCGCCCGTTTAATCTGTACTAAATTCAGGCAACAATTCATCGCTGGTATTATAACATTAATCTGTAAACAACGCAATAAACAGCTGTGTTATAAGTTTATCAGCTCAGATCTGATTTTGTATCTGAGATCATTACATAAACAACATTATTATCGCACTGATTTACTTACGAAATCCTAAACACCACAAATTGTTTTTAGAATTACCGAGCTCGGGCGGGTATTTATTTAATGTGAGCGGCGAGCCCGGCCGCCAGTTAGCAGTTAGTTTAGCGGGGAACACTGATCAGCGGCAATCAACATGTAAATTTATTCAGAACGATCAGTATAATCGACCGCTGCGGTGCTATTAACCTCATTCACGATGACATATACATGTTAAAGATCATACTCCCCTGGTCATTCCGATAGAAATCTTATTAATTTCTCACATTCATAATTATTACACATTATTTAAATTGATTGAGTCGTTACAATTGAAAATGTGGCTTTTAGTTACAGTTATTTATAGATATTAACTTATTCTATTTATGCTTATTCTATATATTCTATTTATCATATATCATGCCTATTTAATATAATAATAATAAAATAATCAGTTGCCAGCGGACATCTTGGTAAGGTTTTTATAATGTATGTTTATACTTTGTACTATGTTTTACATTCCTCTTTTATACAGATTTTATAAAACCTAAATTAAGTTTAAAATAAATAAAGTGAATAATAATCCATTAGAAGAGAAAGCATAAATCAATTTTACACGGTTCACTATGTGCTATGACTACTACACTGAGCTGAGCTTGAATCGTAGAATTATTTATTTGATATTACAATATAATATAATCTACCTCTATCTAAATATGAAAATAACATACTGCAAAACACTATCAAATAAGACATTGTTAGATAGTTCACAAGGGTTTCTCACCCTATTCGAACTGATGATAATGATTGTTTATAATATAATGGAATAGTTTCCGCATCAGGCAATTGACATGATTCCATTCAATATAAAAGATAAAGGAGAGGGAGATTAAAAACGACAATAGCGTATTCGTTACTCAAAATCAAAGTCGAATGCGATGCAGACTGATCACACTCAACGACACTAATAATGTCTAAGATAAAAGGACTCCAATTTGATATTTCGTCTTTAATTATCAACTCGAAAACTTTTCCAGTTAGGGAGAGGACGTTAAATTGATTCCACGAGCACTTTAGAAATTTTTAGAGCCCTTGACAGTGATTAATGAAAGGAATTTCGGAGACTCGATGTATTCAGTCTCCGTGCTCCCCTCGTACTTACTAACGCTAAGAAAAGCAAGGGAGCCACCCTTCTCATATTGCGCGATACGAAATAGGTTCCATTTCTTTATGTAGCGCTGTAATTTGACTTCTGTCATAAAATATTGTGGTTGTGAGTGTTACAACAGCAAATATTGCTTAAACAGCTGTTGCACCTCGTGATGTACGGGACGTAAACATGTATATACCAACATCATTTAATGTTGTTAATCGTGATAAGTTCATAAAATATGAGCGCAATTTGCATGAGCCTTTGGCAATAAGTCGAAGCAGTTGAAGTCACGTCAGTGTGATTAATGATGCCTATCCACGAGGATCGTGAAAGATACTCTCGCAATGCAGGTGCACGATTGAGCTATACATTGACACGTCGAAGTATCGGTGGTCTTTTTAATGACTAAGAATGCAGAGTTAATTAATGCAACTAGCGGAATACGATTTGCCATTCTGGGTGTCAGAGCATCTGCAATTCCAAGTCAACCGAAGATACACAGCCTTATTTGCCAAAGAGACCACAATCGTATTAATTTGTGGAGTGCATCGGGTATTGTGAGGACCTCACAGGCTACCAGGCAGACAGAGCCGGCGAGGGGGTGATTTAATGAACCGATGCGGCGGGCGACAGCGCGGATTACTCCCCACGAGCGTTTGCACTCAATCAAGCTCGCAAACAGCCCTAAGCCCGAACAATTAAATACTCCGAAACAATTGGATACAAGCGCGATAAGAGCAATCGGACAACTAGTGTAAAATTATTGTTATCTGCACGATTGATTCGCAAATAGATAAAGTTCAAGTAAGCTGCAAGTTTTTACTAGATGCGATATCTATGATAATGCGTCTTCAGCTTGTTGTTAATTTTTGTTTGCCATATTGATCTTTAAACCTTTTCAAATTCAAAATAGAATCATCATAGTATATTTTAGTTTCTACGTTTTGATAGATTCAGTATTTTTCTTCATTGAATATCGGTTATAACGACATCGATGTCGATGTGATCAAACAAAAGGGTCGTAATTGCATAATAAATAGTTCAGTAAATCAAATATCACAGAGACAGCGTTTTTTCGTTAGAGAGTCGTTATAGCCGAATTGCAGTCGTTAAAACCAATAGAAAGCTAAATCATTATAAAAAAAATTACCTTAGATTCCATTTTTTGTTTCTTAGCTGGGGGTTGCGAACTAAGCGTCGTATCTTGCCGCGAATCGTCAGGTTCGGGTTTCGCGGGAGGTGGCGGCGCGTGAGGCGTGTGAGGCGCGGGCGCGGGCGCGGGCGGTGGCGGCGGCGTGGGCGCGGGGTTGGTAGGAGCGGGCGCGGGCGCGGGCACGGTCGGCTTGGCTTCCAACCGCGGTGCGGGCGCCGGCCGAGGCTCGGGCTTGGCCTGAGTCAGCGGCGTAGGAGGTAGCGCGGCGGTAAGCGGCGCGGAAGGCAGCGCGACGGGCGGGCCTGGCGCGTTCGGCGGAGGCGGTACTCTCGCAACGCCGTTAACGTCGTGGGGTGGGTGAGGGTGATGGTGTTTGTCGCGCGCTTTGTCGCGACGATGGCCACCAGACCCGCGCTTGGCTGCGGCGGCGGGTTGCGACGCGGACGCGGGCGGCGGCGGCTTCGGCTCGCCGTTCATTTCGTTGGACTTGACGATCTCGTGCTTCGCCTCGGAGCTTTTGGTACCAGGCTTCGTGCGCTTGATCTTCATCTTGAGCGCGGTGCGCTGCGCGTCAGGTTCGGCGCGCGCCGCCATGCCGCCCGCCTCGTCGGTCTTCTCTATGTCGGCATCGAGGTCTATGATGAGGTCGCCGATGCCGATGTCCCACTCGTTGTCATCGTACTCGAAGTTGGCGGGATGCGCGTGGGGCGCGGGGCGAGCTCCGCCGGCCGGCGCGCCCTCCCTCATTGGCGCCGCCATGCGCGCCGGCTGCCCGCGCCCGCCCCCCGCTCACCCGCACACGCACACACCATTGTAGCCCTGCAGCAAGAGCATTCATGTTAGCTGCTGGTCTTATTTGGCCAGCACAAAGAGTACACAAAAAGAGACATATCAGTTGACAACTGTTAGGGTTGGGACACATCTGTCAGCACGGAACAGCACTTTCGTATGCTGCTATCCTTTTCTGTAGCTCAGAGCCTCAGAAGCGTTATTTGCTAGAGCGGGAGAGCGACGGAGCGTTTCAGCACCGGCCATGCTGAAGCGTTCCGTTGCTCACTCTCGCTCTAGCAAAAGACTGTACTTAGCGACAGAAAAGGATAGCAGCATAGAAAAGTGCTGTTCTGTGTCCCAACACAGTTCCGTGTCACATCGGTGGTTTGACTCTACTGGAGTACGGAAGCATGTTTTATTCTAAGACTTGGGTTGAGTTGGGGTGGGATAGATACACAGCGGTAAGAGTTGATAGAACATCCACTTACACTTAGGTCTCAGATTAAATATAGACTTAGGTGATCAGACGAACTGACCAATAGTTGGAAAACGCTGAATGCATTACGCTTTCTATCGGTCATTTTGGAAATCCTTGGTAGAGCCCTATGCCCAGCAGTGGACGTATCCTGAATTGAAAATAATAGGACGGATGCGAAATTCCCTATCTATGAATGAATAACCAAATCCTAAGTTTTTTTAATCATACGGTAGACTATACATACATACATATTATAACTTTACATTCTTTGGAAATGTAATTTTATCGTGCTACACCAAAATGGTGCCGCGTAATGTATGTACATACAATGTACTGCATGTAGTTCCACTGCCTATTCCCAATCAAAATAAGTAATGATGATTAACAATTATTATAGGAGTATTCTACCAGTTACCATCATCACGGAGCGGCGAGTGCCACTAAGACAAATGAAAGACCAACGCAGACAGAACTATAAAAATTAATACTCAGTGCTTAAATGAACATGTCCATTTTAAACGATTCCTTTATAGAAATTTCATATCGTTCGCATTTATAACCAATTCAAAGAGGCAATAATCGTAAAATAGCCATAAAACAGCGTAGATAAGCCCGGTTACTCTCACAAAAGCGGCATAAACCTAGGAGGTGCGTGCTTACAGCCAAAGCTATGCTTATTTAGAGCAATTTACAACCTGGGGTTCTTTAGGGCCGGAGCGGCGGAATGACTTAAAATATTATTACAATAAATCAGCGTAGAAATGAATAGGTCTTGTAGGTAAGTAAGTACTTTTATTTTTCTAGCCTTTTAGTGTTACGTCCCACTGCTGAGCAAAGGCCTCCCCCATTGACATGAATATATAGACTCTGCATCTTCAAACACGGCCATGTCCTTTTTGGTAATATAGACTAAACACGAGAGTAGTACAGAAAGGTCAATATATTTTTACATACCTACGAGTACGTGGTTCAAATTAAATCCTACATATATTTTAATAAATGCGAATGTTGGTAAGTATGGCTGGATGTACGGATGTATGGATGGTTGTATGGTTGTATAGATTTTTAGATTATAGACTTACGACTATTATATTTATAAAGGTAAAAGTTAAACTGCACATATCTGTTTCTTTGGTAACCATTTATTATTCTTACTTAATTTCTTTACATAATGTTTTGCACTAGAAGAAAGTGATTTCTTGTACTTGTATACCTTTTTGTTTTTTTTCTTTGTTAGCTATCTCTGTATTTAATGTATTATACAATCATATACGTAGGTATTGGGTCTAACTTACATATGTTTATTTAGATTTGTAATCGGCTTATAGTTATATAATAATTTATCAAAATCGATTTAGCCGCGTAGTAGTTATGAGGAAACAGAATTATAGGGACAAACATAATAAAACATCAAAAATGTGTAAGCGGCCATCTTGGATCCAAAATCTGATAGCAGTTTCAAATTGCGCGGGGCACTTGTAAGGCTGGACCCTTTTTTTAAAAATTAAAAAAAAAATTAAGTTGAGTTTGAGTCCTCGGATCGGAGGTCTTAGTGAGACGTTACGAGATATGACTTAATTTTATAAAGGATTTATATGATTTTAGGAAACTTTTGTAAAGCATTTATAGCATATGTAGATAAAAATTATAAAACATGTTTAAACGTTTTACAAACACCTCCGTTTGACGACCTCCGTGGCGTAATGGTTAACACGCTAGATCGCTAATCTGGAGGTTCTGGGTTCGATCCCCAGCCAGGGCAAGTTGGAAAATGGCCTTTTTCAAATTATCCTGGGTCTTGGGTGTTTATCTATATATGTATTTATCATAAAATATAGTATCGTTGAGTTAGTATCCCATAACACAAGTTTAATTAAAAACTTACTTTGGGGCTAGCTTAATCAGTGTGATTTGTCCATATATAAAAAATAAAAAAAAAACCTTACAAACTGAGTAGCAAACAAATAGTTTTTCGATGCTTCCATGAAGAAAGTGAAATGTAGGCATATTTATGATGTCTACATTTCACTTCTGTTTTGTTAGTCTATGACGAATCATTCCATCAGTTGACAGATCATTCACTCATTACATTCATTATGGCAGCCGAAATTTTGCAATCCGTATTTAATTTTCAATCAATGAAATCTAGTTACTTACCGATGGAAGTTATTCCTTCATATTTTGCTTTGTTCTTTGAATTACTAGTGCAGTATCTCAACACACACCAAGGCATTTTTGACTAAGTTGACAGTGTTTTCTTTAATGAATTGTGAAGTGTTTTATGCGCGTATTGCTAGCGAGTGACTAATGTGAGGTTAACAGTGATAGCATATGATGAACAGAACACAACTGTGGTATGTGGCGTCTTCTCTAGTACGTAAGTACATAGATCTCGTTGGCCTCCCCCTTCCTCTTCCACTAGTCTCTATTCTCTGCTATCTTTTGCCATTATTGGCATAACTATCTAACTAACTATAATGTAAATACTTACTAGATAAGTTTAAAAAACTAAAACACAACTACGGGAATACATATTTTTATTGAATCGTACGATTTTCCAGTTAAGGCTGGGCCTGATGTGAATAATCTAAGTTTTGCTCCCGCTTCCACGCACACAAATTTACTCTAGCCGAAGCGAGACAGCAAGACCATGCGGGGTGAAAAGATCATGGTAGGTCAATGAGGCTGGTTTTGAGGTTTTTTTCGTTTTACAAATAATATTTAAGAGTTATTTAAAAAATAAGACACATGATACCTGCCTTATGTTTAATACAATTACAATCCAAAGTTACAAGTGCTAATTTATGGTATTTCTTGAATACTTTCCGTTTTAGTATAATTCTGAGGTGATTTAGAGGAAACTTCGCAATTTTTTTCTATAGAGAAAATTTTGAGCAATCGTGTTTTCGAAACATATTATGTATACCTATAGAGTTAGTCCTGAACTTTGCTGTTTTTATTTCAAAGGCCGTATTTCGTTAATATTGATAATATTTAAGATCACTCTAAGAACTAAAGGGTAGTACGGGCTCTTAATGCAAGCACAGCAGCTAGCAACAGCTAACGATATTTTTTATAAATGTGCAAATTTTAGCCCTTTCATATGTATGATACCCAACACGGTACGATACGATTTATTTTATTTTGTAGTTCATTACTTTATGGCCTATTGATTTAGTGTGACGTCACATTAGACCGACGTCCCAGGGCAAAACAAAAATGTATCATGTAATAGCATTGGAGTCATATTTAAGTGCCGTAGACTAGAGTAGAGACTACTAATCTATAAATAGAGTAGCCAAATAACCATTTCTTACGCGGCAGCTATAGCTCTTGGAAGTTGTGGGGCCCGGAACATCAGGAAATTTGTAAAAAATGTATCATATTACAAGAGTACTCTCCGGGGATAGGGGGGCGTCTAAATTAATAGAATAAACGGGCAAGTGCGAGTCGGACTCGTACATGAAGGGTTCCGTACCACCGTACAATGTTTTAAAGCGCTAAAGAAACATGTTTCTTGTATGACGAACCCCCTTAATTTTTATCTTTATCTTTTTTTTAGTATTTGTTGTTATAGCGGCTATAGTAATACATAATCGGTGAAAATTTCAAGAATCTAGTTAATGCCATTATAAAGATCTAGCTAAAAACGCTGAGAAAACACGTTTTTTGTATGACGACCCCCTTTAATTTTTAACTTTTTTTATTTCTAGTATTTGTTGTTATAGCGGCCACAGTAATACATAATCGGTGAAAATTTCAAGTATCTAGCTATTACGGTTCAAGAGATAGAGCTCTGTGACAGACGGACAGACAGCGGAGTCTCAGTAATAGGGTCCCGTTTGCCCCCCTTGGGTACGGAACCCTAAAAACCATTTCTTACGGCGATACTAGGAAGCTTTCTTGAATATCAGAAGCTTTTTGTTCAGTAGGTAAAAAAAATTATCATATTACTACCTAAGTTGCGAGAGTACTATAATATCATACCTGGTACCACCAATGATTTAAAAAACCATTTGTAACGAAGTTTTTAGGAAGCCAAGTAAGAAATCAGAAGGGTCAAAGTTATGATTTTTGGCAAAAAAAATATTTTACTATTACTAAGTCACGAGAGTACTATCCCGGGATTGGGGGGGGGGGGGATCTAAATAAATAGAAAAACCAACCAAAAACATGATAAACTACAATAAAAGCAATAATGACAGTTTTGGTATGCGTCGCCGCCGGTCACGCGTCTACATTTGGGATGCAGTTTAGTATAGTGTGATCATTAGCTAAAAATTTAGGAACCTAACTGTTCCTAGTTACAATTTGAAGGAAGGATTGCTTCAAATTTGAAAAAGAAACAGTTGGGTTAGGTTAGAGTAATAACCGCTTTAACCATAATCAGATTGTGCATGATGAAACTTTGGTAGGGTCTTCTGAGGACGCCCGCCATTGTACTATTGTAAGTGGCATTGCAATGCAAGCCATGCCGGCGGCATTGAGATACTACGAGTATGTACGCGTACGATACGATATATAAGTCAATGCATGCCGGGTACAGCTTGTTTATTATAAAAATGTAGCGTCGTTGAGTTGTATGTCATACATAATATAAGTTTATTATTACTTTAGGGCTAGTCTGTGATAAAATAAACCGGTCAAGCGCGAGTTAAAATTGCGTAAGGAGGGTTGCCTAGGTACTTGCATCAACCGCTGCCTTCGACAGATATTGGGTATCTTTTGGCTTGAAAAGATATCCAATGAACGTCTGTGACAGCTTTGCGGCGACACACCGATCGACCAACAGATAGCGCGTCGTAAATTGACATGTATTGGCCACACGCTCAGGAGGGAGTCTACTCACATTCCGAGACAGGCATTGGAATGGACCCCTCAAGGAAAGAGGAAGCGTGGTCGACAGAAGCAAACCTGGCGGCGATCGGTAGCGGCGGAGATGAAGACAATCGGGCTGTCTTGGCCCAAAGTGAAGCGCTTTGCTTAAGACAGAACAAGATGGAGAAGCACTGTAGCGGCCCTCTGCCCCAGCCAGGGGACATAGGAAAATAAGTCAAGTAGTAAGTCAATGTATATTTCACATCTTTGTCATATTTTTGTTTGCATCAACAATGTTTTTGCTTTCCGCATGCCCGGTAGAAAACACGTACACAAAATTACCCCTGCGCGGGTCGAGGGGCAGGGTATTGTCATATCATCTGCCATTTTGATAAATCGCTAGCTAGACATTTAGTGCATAATTTGGCATTTTGTTTGCCGGAGAAACTAAGTTTTGTGTACACAAGCCACGCGAGCACGTTTCAGATACAAAGTTTTGTTAATATCCAACCTCTACATGCCAAATTTTAGCTGGAGACCTGGCTTAAGGGATCCGTTTTTACCTTTTGAGGTAGAACCCTAAAAAGAAGAGGAAGACGCTTGTATTTTCGATATTAAAATACTTTAGACTTGGAATACAGCAATAGGGGTAGACGACTGGAGTCGGCGCGGGCAGTTTACGAGTATAGTCGACGACGCGACGGAGCTGGTTTAGTATGCCCTTTTGATCAAATTGTTAAATAACAATAACTTTTATAATCTACGACATGAATAATTTATGAAGTTGTGTTAAAATCCAATTCTCAACGTATCAATATTAATCAAACTATTATTTAAAATGGTAATTTGTTCTCAGAACCAGACTACAGAATATAATGTAACAAAATAAAATGATTCAGTGAACTTTAAAATAATTACACTTCTCTCGCAAATTGCTATGGCGGCGCTTATCGACGAGCACCCAATAATTTCTGCTGCTAATGGATATCTTGAACGTATTAAGCAATTAATCAGCTGCAGCCAGTATCTTGACATTTCTGCTTCACCTCTGTAAGAACTACTAAATGGCCACTCAACGATTTCAATTTAATCATTAATGTGACTAAAGGTTGGCAAAAACTTGACAGCGGATCAAAAAAGATACTTTAGATTAAAATGTTACCTCCAACTACTGTGACAATAAAATCATTTTAGTCATTGTTATTTTGGAGGTATTTGTAACGCAATATTAAAAATAATAAGATAAAGACGCTATCTCTTTATTTTTAGTAGCACTCAAGTCCGATAAAAGCAGGTGAAGCCTTTTCATATCATCAGATCAATAAATTCATAAGTGTTTGATTTATTCCGTTATCTATCATTAATACCTATAGGACTAGATACATAAACTCACCCATAGGCAGGTGTTTTTAATTATTCTACTTTTTTACTTATATTTGCCAATAAACATTAACTAACTATAGGACTAGATACATAAACTCATCCATAGGCAGGTGTTTTTAATTATTCTACTTTTTTACTTATATTTGCCAATAAACATTAACTAACTATAGGACTAGATACATAAACTCATCCATAGGCAGGTGTTTTTAATTATTCTACTTTTTTACTTATATTTGCCAATACACATTAACTAACTATAGGACTAGATACATAAACTCACCCATAGGCAGGTGTTTTTTATTATTCTACTTTTTTACTTATATTTGCCAATAAACATCAACTAACTATAGGACTAGATACATAAACTCACCCATAGGCAGGTGTTTTTAATTATTCTACTTTTTTACTTATATTTGCCAATAAACATTAACTAACTATAGGACTAGATACATAAACTCATCCATAGGCAGGTGTTTTTAATTATTCTACTTTTTTACTTATATTTGCCAATAAACATTAACTAACATAAAAACCCCCGGCGATGTACATAATGTAGGTAATTATGGTTGTTAAAGCCCGGACGTACAAAAACCCTGTTAGTGCAATCTATGTGCGAAGCACAAACCTAACACGATAAATAAAATAGCATAAAATTTATCAAAATGATAAGCCGTGTGAACATTGCATCAACAGCTTTTTAGGGTTCCGTACCCAAAGGGTGCAAACGGGACCCTATTACTGAGACTCCGCTGTCTGTCCGTCTGTCACAGGGCTTTATCTCTTGAACCGTAATAGCTAGACACATTAAATTTTCACCGATTATGTATTACTGTGGCCGCTATAACAACAAATACTAAAAATAAAAAAAAGTTGAAAATTAAAGGGGGTCGTCATACAAAAAATGTGTTTTTTCAGCGTTTTTAACTAGATCTTTATAATGGCATTAACTAAGTACTTAAAATTTTCACAGATTATGTATTACTATGGCCGCTATAACAACAAATACTAAAAATAGGAAAAAGTTAAAAATTAAAAGGGGTCGTCATACAAGAAACGTGTTTCTTCAGCGTTTTAAAACATTGTACGGTAGTACGGAACCCTTTATGTACGAGTCCGACTCGCACTTGCCCGTTTATTTACATCCCTACAAAAGTCGTACCTACTCGTGTCATATTTAATAAAAGTATTTACAATTACGTATGTACCCGTGTGGTTCCGGGTTAGAATATTATAGGACCACTCCATCTCTTCCTGTGGATGTCGTAAAAGGCGACTAAAGGACTGAGTACAAACATCTCGTGCTACAATTGCATTCGCAAGGAGGGTTAACGTCGAGCGGCGGCCGGTTGTAAAACTTTTCGCACAAATACATTCCCAAAGAGGGTTGACGTCAGGCAGGCGGCCGGTTGTAAAACTATAGCCAAATCATTGAAAGTGATCCGGCTATTTCTTCTCCATTTTACAAGGTCTTTGGCATCCTTGGGTGACTTTTGACATGCATATTATGTTTGGAGAAGAAAAAGCGGAAAAGCGCACCCCGGGCTCCGAAGCAGCACAGCTGAGGATGCAACCGGGAATGCGCTTAGACGAAAAAGAGTTACAATTACGTATGTATGGTCCCAATAGGACACTACCCTAACGTTATTTAGAGCGATCTTAAGTATTATTAAACACGTGAAAAATGCTAGATTTCGTTATTATTTAGAATCTATAGTTGCCGGTTGAATATTCGGCTATCCGGCCTATAGCCAGGCCGAACATGCGGTATCCGGTATCCGGCCGAACCACTATCCGTTGTGCATCACTACTAATTTCAGTTGAAGTTAGGCCTATTTCCTGCCACCTATTTGATTTAGGGACAGTTTACACCGAGACGCGACGCGACGCGACATAGCGCGCACGTGAAAGAAATATAGTAGAACTTGTTTACTAGAAAAAAAGAGTAAGAGCCTGCTGCGCCTCGCTATGCATCGCTACGCAGCGCGGCAAAGCGGGCTGTCGCTGAAATTAGTATCTTTTTGCATAGTAAACAAGTTCTAAATTTCTTCCAAAGTGCGCGCTACGTCGCGCCGCGTCGCGTCTCGTGAACTGACCCTTATTAGTGGGAACGACGTTATCGCACAATCTCTAGTGCTGACAGATGAATAGTAATCTTTGAAAGCAAGTAATAAAAGGGCGCTTTTAAATTACGTTGTTTAAAAAGTGTTTGGTTTTTATGTTTTGCAGCCTAGGTATCACAAACACAGATGTCCGTTTTTATCACATTTTAGAACTATAATAAAATATAAACGACCAATGTGACATTGACTAATCCTATATAAAGTGGAAAAGACATTATCGTAATAAATAAAAGCACATACTTGTACTAATGTTTAATGAAGGTATGCAGCAAAGAATCATTGAAATTCACCCAGTAGTTTTTAAGAAAATCATTTTTAAATGTCAGCTGCTTCGTATAGCCTGTGTTATTATTTATTACGCTAATGCCTTTTCCAGTTTATAACCTAATACCTGCCTATAAAATGACAATTTACTAAAAAGATCTAGAATCGAAAAAAAACAATAGCAACACGGACACCCCTCGTCATAGAATCAATACGAGTACATTGGAGAGCTCACATCATAGATAAAACTAATAAGTACCTATACACTCCAAACAAAAAGGGTCAATTTAAGTTAAGGGTCAATTTTAAAGAGCTTTAGTGGCGCGGATATATTGCTTTTTCAAGTTTGTAGCCTACCCAAAATATGACTAATGCCCAAGCTGTTCAAACTACTTCAAACATAACAACACAAGCCGCCGTATTTATAAAAAAACATACGTTATGTGTTTAAATCAATAAAATTTAAATAAAAGATTTATAATAGCATCACCTGCCATTTTTAAGTTTTCTGTCAAAGACGTTCCATTGAACGTCCATCACAAGCAGGTTTGTCAAAGGCTATGATATACATAGGTACTTAATTCAAAGAGCAAATCAGCAAACTATAGTCCTGGGAAATCGTGAGCTGACGTCAGTCTAAGCTGCAGTCATTTAGTGATTTCCTGGTTGTAGCTGTCGGCTATTTGATTTATTCGTGGGAACGCCGTATTCGCAGACTCCGGAATGACGGTCTCTGTGGTCTTTCACCAGCAATAACAGATAGACGATTTCAGTACGATTACGTTACGATTGGGTTTAGGCAATCGAAAAGTCAATCCGCCTAATTATAAAACTTGGGACTTTTACGAGTATACTTGGTCTCGTACTTAGTAAATCAATATCCGCCCAAAATAAGAACTCAGCCTGCATATGTTTTTTCCGCAGTTGTTTCGAGCTGGTGTGTTTCAGTAAGGATAATTGTCTAGGTACTTAGGTAACGCCAGAGCGTTCAACAGATGAATTTCCATATTGTATTTGGGTTATAATGCTGAGTTTGAAGACTAATTTTTAACCGACTTTAAAAAAGGAGGACAGCTTCTCAATTCGAATGTGTAATTTTTTTTTGTATTTAACTTTGAATAAGTTCCATAATAATTTCTCCGTTTTATAACAGATTTATAAAATTATTATTAATTTTTTAATTGAAAGAGTGTAGGTACATTATGGTAGGTACATATCTGTTATTGGAATCCTCAAGAAATCACCGACAAGAGCGTCTCTCTTAAATGATGATAAACAATTGTAGGTACTTATATAAATAAGTACCGTAATCCGCTACATTCTGTAAAAAAAAACCTAGAATTCGAATCCATAACTGATTTTATAGTATTTTATGCAACTGGTGTTTAGGAGGGGTCAACAAAAATACGAGTGGTTCAACATGCATTCAACAAAAGTGCTGTAATGAAGAATAGAGTAGGTTAGGTATAGACTTTTCTGAAGTCATAATAACTCTGTTCTTATAATAGTGTTCGTGACCATGTAAAGGACAGATAAAAGTTCAAGAAGCTGAAACATTTTTTTAACGCAACTAACCCGTCAACCTGAGTTTTCATTCTGTTGAATTTTCTGTTATAAAATTTATCGTTTATCATAAACTATCAATCAATTTCTCATAAGAAATCTATTTTAATTTTCAATGCAGTAGTTATTTGCTTTATTCTCGGTAGTCAACTACATACCTACTCATGCAAATGTTAAAAGAAAATACCGAGAAGTATATCAATAATTCCTTAAAATTAATCAATATCGGCACAACTACCGATATTGTAATAATATCGATATAACGATACTGTTAAAATATTGTTATTTACGGTCTTTTTCTTCTAGAGTCGAAAGGCTATTTATTAATTTAATTAAATAAAATTTGACGAGTATTTGGCCACGGCGATTCCCCGGTCATTTACGGTACTGAAAAGAAATGTCGGTACTTGTTTTTATGAAAAACTAGCTGTGCCCGCGACTTCGTTCGCGTGGTTGTCGGAATGTTATATAGCCTTAAGCCTTCCTCTATAAATGGACTACCCAACAAAAAAAGAATTTTTCAAATCGGACCATTAGTTCCTGAGATTAGCGCGTTTAAACAAACAAACAAACAAACAAACTCTTCCGCTTTAAAATATTAGTATAGATTATACAGATATTGTTAAAAATCGGTATTAAAATATAGGCAAGTATTACAATATATGATGCTCAGTGGCACCTAGTAGTTAGTCTAGTGATTTTTTTGTAAAGCAAGAGGTGGAACTGCTTGCCCCAATAATACTGGGACATAATGAATGGCGTGTAATTCGACTCGGAGTATTTGGGAGCGATTGCCACAAAAAGACGGAGCCAAGCCAAGACACGCCGTAGAGCACTTATTAAAACTGAATCAAGGTTATTTTGTTTGGATCGCGCAGCAAAAAATAATTTTATTATATTTGGCCAGCAAAAACAGCGGATTGTTTGAGAAAAATAATTTTGTTTTAAGTAAGTACTTTTTATTGCTCAGTGACTCAGCCTTATCTCGAATTGAGAGGCTATTTCATTCTATTACTCTTACAAATTCATTTTAAACTGATTCAAAGCAGATATACACACACATGCAATGAATATCTACTAGTAATTGACGTAGTCATATGTAAAATTTTGTTTCCATTACGTAGGTAGACAGATAATTTATTTATTCAAACTTTTTTGCACATAAAAAAGTGTACAAATGGCGGACTTAACGCCCTAACGGACTTAACAGAATAATGGACGCGTTTTAAAATTACCAATGATAGGTACCTATATATAAGTCAATGAAAATTACCTATTACTTATCTCTATTCTACAGACTCGGAAATCAGAATATTGTAAATTTAAGTAGACTAGACGTATTGGTACTATATTATAATTGCATTTATAAAATAATCTCTTTTATACTCTCAAACTTACATTAAAAATTTTACTTTACTATTGTGCTGAAATATAATTATCATTGAATTTAATTTTAACAAAGTTCAAACAAAGCTTGTAGTTGTTTAGTGTCAGCTCGACCTTAGCCATTATTTTGCAATCTGTTGCAATGAGTAAGCTTCTTTCATTTATTTTAAACACAAAATATTTTTGATTTAATTAAGTTTCAACGAAACAAAAAAAAATACCTAAATAGCAAGCTTTTTTGTACAGTAAAGATAATAACTACATAACTAGTCGTAATCCGAACAAAAAATCTGACGGTTCCATCTAATGCCAAAAGGACTAGTTGACTGGAATCGGCAAATAAATAGCGGGGTATTCCATTATACCCGCGCAGTATATTTGTCAATAGGCAGTCTGATTGGGAGCTCCTCGATGCCGCTGCGAGCCTGGTGCGACGCCGTGATTTACCGACCGGCCGCGCTACTTGGCGCGCTGCCGAGCATCGAACCCGGACCAGAGGTGCACTTTGCACGAGAAAAATTGCTTCTTTCGCGGAAATATGTTAGGGTATTAGCTACTGCGCTGCTGTTTTATTGAAGCAAACGTGGATTTATTAATTGATGAATTATGAACTACTATTTATTTATGCGATACTTTCCAGTATCTACACAATGGAACCAACATATTTAACAAAAATGTTTAAATGGTGCATGTATTAATGCTAAACCTAATAAAGAGGAGTCTACCTCCTTAATTAAGTATAAAAAAAATACTAAGCATCAATAGTTATAAAATACCGTAACAAAACTTAACGAAATTCGTGACACCTTTATATATAACACAAGTAAGGAATATTTTGAGTTACGAACAATTGATGTTTGTAAAGCGAATAATTTACACAGATGCACATCCAGTCTACATTCTTTAATTTCAGATTCGTCGCCATTAACACATAAAACATTTGAACAAGTGCGCGTAACTACTGTAAAATGAATTATGTTTGGGTACCGAAATGAAGGCGCAATAAAAACAAGATTAAACAGCGATTCGCGAAAAAGAATCAATACAACAAAGAGGATATATCACCAGAGTTGACATTGGAAACAAAATCCGCACTGTTAATCTGACTTGTCACGATATATTACCTATCTGCGAGATTATCTCACGTTCGCCGTAATGATGTAACTATCCTGAACGAAATTGTTGTTGCGCCAGTAAATTGCGGCACATCATACGGAGCAATAATGATCGGAGCGATATGACCATGCATTATCGTGTTAAACATTTCAAGCTAATGATATTATTAAACAACACTGCGTTTCTCATAATATGTATAAAGGCGTTACGTTATCATTAACTTATTGTCACCGATTTTTCGGCAAATTTACCGGAATGTAATCCCAATCTCACAAAACTGATGATATCGCCGTTAAATCTCCACGCAATTTTAATATTGAAATTCCAATACTTTGTATACAACAAAGTATTGGAATTTACCGCGGTTTTTGGCATAATCAAACAAATTTTTATTCTTTTATTATATTATTGTTCAAATAATCCGATAAACGATCACGAATTTAGAATATATAAATATAAATGTAATTTATAAATTTTAAATAGTACCGTATGTCGCGAAAGAAACAGTATCGATTTTTATTATATTATTCATGCGCAAAATGTGCTCGACCACGATTGCAATACATATTATTCTGCTCGCTCCCTTTTGGATCACAAAAGCATGTCATACGAGATGAATCAGTAATGTTGACATGATCAGTTAATTCTGCACAATGGGTATTAGTTGCCGGACATAATGGTATATATGTTACCGGAGATCTGTTAAATTCAAGAATGTATACAATCAATTCCTAGGAAATGTATACGATTACTAGGAATTGTACAATACCTGAATTAAAAATATTTTCGGTAATAATAAAATACTATTGTAAACATTGATTATAAAGATAACTTCAATCAACCATTAATATATTAAAGAACTATGTTCTTGTCAGTGGAGTATAAAGTAACTTGCAGTTATAAAAATGAAAAATATATATTTCTCTGTCGTACAATTATACAAGATTTATAGTATTTCTAATTTAATATTATTTATCAACGCGCCTTGACAGACAGATTAAAATGCTTAAGTAGATTTTAGTTAGCTTATCCTTCGTATCTATTATTGGGGTTTCAAATGAACGCATATTAAATCAGAATGATAAAAGTTCATATTTTCATAATTTAGTCGCAAACGTTTGAATTAATAAAATAACTGATGATGACTGTGGATTTATTAATTACTAATTTAATACCTTACATGTGTAGAACAAATTATGTATTCTAAAAGTACACTACAACATTTTTTTTTACAAGTTTACTCTGTCGTCATCTGTAACATGAAAACATGTATCTTTTCAGTCTCATCTTGGATAATATTGTTTTACTGATTCCACAAAATATGAGAAAACACTCAGATTACGAAATGATTGATGAATAAGGCGCAATCTAGACATAATGTACAGATTACCAAGCACACAAAATACTCAAATTCCAAAGACCACACGCAGCAAAGAATTCGAATAACGTACAAACTCAATACATTCGTCCTTTTCACACATAAGACGAGTATTCTTAAAGAAAACGAGAGAACAGGCGTGAGAACGTGTAGATAAAATACGTTATAGAAGGTAACATTTTCTGTAAAGAAGGTAAAGGTAATTGATTTTGATGGATATTCTGGCTCGTCATCTTGTAGATGCTAATAACAAGTTAAGCGTGAAAGAGCCCGGAGCGAGGTAATATCAGCGGGATTATCGCCAGACGTCTTTAGACATGAAAATAATTCGTTTTATGGAACGTCTTAGTCATTTTGGTATAATATAATAGCTAACTTAAAAGTTACAACATTGTCATTGTTTTGTTTTTGTTCACTTTCAATTAAATACCCAACTTGTTTAAGTTTTCTACTCACTTAAATGATTTATTTTATCAAATATTTACGAACTCTTTTATATTTAATTATCATTTGATAGTTGTACGAATAAGTCTATTCATAAATTAATAGGACATTATTATGATTTAGAATTGTAAAATTAAAATATATTTACGTTATTTCTAATTTTTCCCAAAGGTATAAAGCTGACTAAAGGGAATACGAACCAGTACGGAATATTATACCATCATTTATTTTAATTTTAATGATAATTTGAAAGAAAAAAATGTCTGAATGTGTATTACATAAACATGATCTCGACTAATAAAACATTTTGTCAAGAGTAAAGAAAACATTAATCGTGCCTTGAACTTGAAAAAACAAATAGCTGTTAACACCAAGAATGTTACCAATGAAAACTCTAAACACAAAGCTAGACAGAACAATGAAGAATAAGTAAGATTCACTGAATTATTGATGCGTATGGAAACTTAACGATGGATAAACGTGTGACAAGTGAATGGGCTATAATTTTAAAAATAAATTGATTGCTTCACTGCCGCTTCCCACATGCAATAATTGCGTAAGTGTGTGTGGCGTTTATGCGATGGGCTAGCAACAAAGTGGGGTCATGAAGGGATATCTCAATTTTAAGATAAAGATAATCACGATAGGTACTAGGTAACATGATTCAAATGAAAGGTTGATAAGTCAACGCTAAGCCACAGAATACATAAGAGTCAAACAGAATGGTATCTCACAGCGTCTCCCGCAAATTGGCGACCCCGCACCTCTCCCCCGCACTTTGTGAGCTTTGACGGCTCCAAACCAGGGTTTAATTACTAGCCGCACGCAATACGCGACGTGTATTGTCTTGAGAACTGTCAACCAATAGTAACCATCATGGTGAGAAGGTGCGCGTGTAATAATTGTTTGTCCACCCAATACTCTAAAGAACGTATATTTCATACATTTCCAAATGATGAAAACAGGTAAGCAAAGCAATAATATAATTTCATGTTATTAGCCAGCAACCATCTTGATATATATACCCTTCTCGCTCTCTCGCATTGGCGGGTGATACACAAGAGCGAGATTGTAACATTACCGGATTGCTAATAAGCAATCCGGTAATGTTACATAGGCTCCTCGCTCACAGGTAATCACATACACGCAGATGCCAACTGGATTTCCGCGGGTTATATTGCTAAATGCCATTGTTGACAATGACAACTTGACATGCTGTGTGTAAGCGTGAATCGTTATAAACATTTGTTTATTTTTATTGAATTTATTCATATAATTACCGTATAGTTTTGCGCCGAATATGCGAATAACTATATTACAATAGTGAATTTGTGAAATTAGTGCGTTACAATATAAATGACTCAATAATAATCAGTAAAGTGAACTATAGGTGAAATGGACAATGGACATAATGAAAAATATTTGTGAAGTGATATTACGTAGCTGTTTCCGACTTTTCTGTAACATTTAATACATATAAAACAGAATATTTTTTACGTCATAGTGTTCGCAAATCTTCCGGTATGGAAAAATATAATCGTAAATATGTCGAACTCTTTAGTAGGTAAGTATTAAAATAATTCTGCGGTGCGACCCTAACTATAAAACTCACACATCGACGTGTGTACAGATAAATTGTTTCGTTTGTAGTAGTAGTAGGTATATATGTTACTCTGAATCAATGGAGAGTCATACCAGTGGCTAAGCTGCCACGAATATTTAAAGATGCCAAGTTTTCTAACATAAAAATATTATATAATATGAAGTTGCAGATGTACCTAAATTATTCATATTATAATATTATAAGTATTATTATATTATTAATATTATAAGTGCTCCCTGGGCACTGGATTAAATAATTTAGGTGTTCCTGCAAGTCGAGCTATCACCGTCCTTGCGTGGCTATGTTGGTTTAACCTAATAAATACGAAAAATAAAATTATAATACTTTTGGTTAGTGATCATCAGTTGTGATGAGAACAATGATAGAAAATTATGGACGATCATTATAGGAAGTAATAAAATAGGCCTAAAGCCTGAATATTTGGCAGCCCTGTGTCCTGAGTAAAGAGACGATATATTGTGATTTAGATATCCATCTATTCATTATGATTTACATACAACACAACACAATGGCCATAAACTACTGCCTCTTATGTGTCCATGTCCAGTGTTCAGATGAGGTAAATTTGAGAACTTACTTTAAGAGGCATTTTCCGCTTGGCTGTCTCGCTCGCACAATCAAACGTTTTTAAAGATTATTAAAATATGTGTCTCGTTTTTATAAAACTGTTTCATTATTAACCTAGACAATTACATCGTGGATATTTAGGGCATGTTTCTATGTTGTGTAGACAATTAGACATTGACATCGTAAATTAGTTGATTAATAAAAGTTCTGACCGACTAATTTACGATGTAGTCAATGCATCATAAACAAGTACATTAACTGCATGAAATACAATAAATATTCGGAGCATAATGTGAAAATTGATGCAAACTGCATATATTTTATCGCATTTATTTATTATTACCAAACACTACGACATTTATTTTATCGCGATGAGGTCAAAGGTACCGAGTTGTTAGCATTCATGCGCTATTTGAGCCTTGACACAGACAGACAGATAGTAAGATATCCGAAATCATGCCAGACCCTTAGATTGTACTCCTATTATTTTTTATTAAGAGCCCGTGTGACCCTAATAGTACCTACTTAGAGCGATCTAAAATATTATCAATAGTAACGAAATACTCACTTTGAAATAAAAACACAGCAAAGCTCAGGACTATCTCTATACATTATATGTTTCGAAAACACGATTGCTTAAAATTTTCTCGATAGAAAAACAGTGCGAAGTTGCCCTTAAGTCTCTGAAAGTATTCAAGAAATACAATAAATTAGCACTTGTTACTTTGGATTTTGATTGTATTAAACATAAGGCCATCATAATATGTTTTACTTTTGAAATATCTCTTAAATGTTCTTTGTAAAATGGAAAGAACCTCAAAACCAAAACCAGCCTCATTGATCAACCGCGATCTTCTCACCGCGCATGGCTCGCTGTCTCGTTTCGGCAAGAGTAAATTTGTGTACGTGGAAGCGGGAGCAAAACTTAGATTATTAACATCAGGCCGATCCTTAATATGTTTGTTGTATTTTTTTAGTTTAGAATAGAAAGAACAGGATATTCAAAATACTTCTCTATTTATATATGTCGCAGTTGGATGGTATAAACCGCTAATACACGAAACCTCTAGTTGTTTGGCATTACAGCTCGGTTTTGTTAAACAGCCGAATATCGTTCAGCTGGATTGTCTAAGATTGCGCAACGTGTTACGTTCATTGAAACCGCTAACCATGTTTCCAAACGGCTAGCGGTTTTGTGAAACAGTAGCGGTAATGCGCTGTTTGACGAAACCGTTAAACAATCCAACTGCGACACATGCATGATAAGACTTTTTCGACATCGAATTTCATTTCCCAGAAAACTATTCACGATTTTTATTGCTATAGGTTTGTCCTAACCTAGTAAAATGGATAGAACTTTTCTAGCACTCGCTTGCCGCTGCCACGGCACGCTCGCTTCGCTCGCTCGCCATTGCCACTTCGTAGGCATTCTAAATTGTATATAATTTCTTTAGATAGAATGTTCAACAACTTCTCAAGCTGCATGGATGAATACAAGTCGTTCATTCTATTCCGCGTATTAGGGTTCGCTGTTTTACAAAACCGAGCTGTAATGCTAAACAGCTAGAGGTTCAGTAAATTAGCAGATTATACCATTCAACTGCGACATATAGATACGCAGAAACGACAACTTCAGCTTTCTTTTGTTCTGAGAAAAAAAAATCAATCTCTTTTATGACAAAGATACAATAGAAATTTATTTTAAAAAAGTAATATCTTTTACGATAAGATTAGCAAGTCACAAAAATAATATCCTTCAAATACATAATAGCTTTCACAGTTTAAATCAAGAATAGCATTATCACGTTTTCACATCGAGAAGCATCCAGTGCGTCATTTATTTTTGGTACAAAAGCCGTGGATTTACCAAAAATTCGTAGATGAAACAGCTTTGAGTGCCACAGAATATAAATACCCATCACGTCAGTAGCACTCCCTTTTGTTATTGGTTTAGATCGAAGTTTTTGTTTCGTATTTTAACAATGAGAAATTATGTAAATCCTTTTTGTGCGTTTCTTGTACACTCGACGTTCAAATCCATTTAATTATTTTCTAATGTCTGTTTGAAAAATTTTGCCCGGCATTATGTTTCAGATTTGAATAAGACCCGAAAGGAAAACTTAAAAAGACCTACCAAAAAATAATACCTAAAAAAATATGTAAAAAAATTACCAGTATGCAATAATGACACACATCGTTATTGCCATAACTCGTGACGATGTTTCTTTGTAGTACCGTTAATTTTTCCGAAACTAATTTCGGTAAAAATATCGATTGCAATTTCCCTGCTCTTTACGTAAATGGTACCTATTATTTTAAATTTCTAATTACTACTTGCTTCTTCATGCATAAGAAGCTACATTTAATTTTTATTAATTAGTGAACATTTTACAACATTTTCTATTTTTCTTGTAACAAGTCTTTTGTGTTTTTATATTATAGTTGAATAAAATAGAAACCTTTTGATCGTAATAGATCCAATTTTGTGATAGCATTAACATCTTTACAGAAAATATTTTTATCTATCAAATTCTAATAGATTTTATTGAAAATTAATATGTATTTTTTTAAGAATAGGTACTTACTATACTTTTGTAATATAAAAATAAGAGACGAATAATATATTACTTTGTTTAGCCTGACGAATGTAGATGATTACTAAGTAAGTATCTCTTTTTAGCGACTATCGAAAATTTGTATTATTTTCAAGCATACATACTAATAATGGATGTCTAGCTTTTCGACATACATTTATCGAAACTGAATGAATAGACATAGAGATCGGATATTCAGATGCCTAATTACCTAAAGTTGAAATGTTGGCTATTATGGAAAATGCATTTTTATTGAAAATCCCGCGACCCCAGTTAATTCAAATTAAAGTGTATAGTGAGACATAATAATCCCAATTTAACACAAATGACAGTTGCCTGTTACAACGGGTTGCCCAGTATCTCGGGATTTTATTTTACTAAAAATATCTGAAGAAGCCGCTTCTATATTTTGTTAGCGAAAATTTACTTTAGTTAAATATATGCACCCGATTATCCGATCTCTATGATAATATGCCATTGCAATATATTTGTGTTTTTTATCGTGAACCTGCCCAGCGTGGTGATTAAGGTAAAAACTAAATCCTATATTGGAAGGAAGAGGAGATGACTGCTAAAGACGTCGAATAGGCGACGGACGTAGGTACCTACACTATTTTTTCTAATAAATTGATAACTCACTAATGAGTGACTTAATTCTGTTGTGACTAACCTACCAGGAAAGCAGAAAGGACGCAGCGATGATGGCGCGAAGGGATGTTGAAACGCGCCGGAAGTCTTATAAATGTCACCAAACGAATCTGCTGCCGCATTCAAAAGTGGAGTCTTCTCACGTACCTCACTCAAGTTTAACACGATACGAAAGTCTCTACGCGTTTCTGTCTGTGAGTCCGTCCTCGTATAGAACAGATTTTGATGTGGTTTTTCCTATCACGTAGAGTAGGTTAGGTTTATGTAGAGAACACAGGCTAGTGCGTAGCCGGAACCGACCGTTGGCATTTTATATATGTCGCAGTTGAATGGTATAATCCGCTAATTCACGAAACCTCTAGCTGTTTGGCATTACAGCTCGGTTTTGTAAAAAACAAAACCGAGCTGTAATGCCAAACAACTAGAGGTTTCGTGAAATAGCGGTTTATACCATCCAACTGCGACATATACATATGTACTATATTTCATGTTCTAATCAACAAACTTTCGCTAGACGTTCATACTCGTAATTAATATCCATATTGAATGTAAATTTTAAATTCTTTTTAAAAATAAACCAGCAAAACCACATCATAAGTTTAGGCCTTTTGTTTTTACAAATTAGAACTTTATATACCATATTTTTATTCGGTACTTGAATCAAAAAGTAACATAATCTGAAACCGTATATTTAATAAACAAAAATATTTTTTTATAATCCGCTCTAAAATAACCAATTTTCTTGCTGTTTTCAGAAAAAGATTTCTTTAAAGTGTTAATTGTTGTTTCGTCATAAATATGGCACAAAATCAAACACACTCAAGTACTCAATTTTATAGAAAGAGGATAATGGGGTAATACAGTAACTCGTGCCAATTACATTAACATAATTAGGCTCATGTTCATACTACTAACAGGAAAATATTTTTAGCGTTTTCTATTGATAACATATAATTTGTTTTTGTTAAATAATAATACTGTTGTTTTTTAGAATTATGGTTATCTATCTACAGAAGAGAAATAGCGGCAAAGAGGGATAACAGGGATATTAAGGAATATTTTATGCATTTGAGGGAATTTTGCGTAACTTTGACAATACACCCACTTTGCTAGAATTCATCTCGTATGTTATCATTTCATTTTAATAGTCCACTGCTAGTATGATTCCTCTAAAGATTTACAAAATTGTTTCCGATTATTTTACACATAGAAACTTCAATGCAATATCAATAAAAAAGAAACTACGGGAAAATGGCATTCAAGGTCTAATTAAGGTGGACATGCATTACATACAGCATGGTATAATGAACACGCTATAGAAATAAAACCACGACTCGGACTACGCTAGGCTAAGGGCAAATACACACGTCAAGGATTCTTGCCGGAGTTAATGATATCAGTAAGTAATAGATAAAAGTTTGTTCTCCACTTGCACCAAAAGGGTAGATAAACTAGATGTTTAAGTAAAAAGAAGAAGAGGGTGTAATGTTATTGATTTCTCCTTTAATTTGTGTTATTTTATCTTGCTGAATGTAAACGAAACTAATGAATACACAATAAGTGTTAAATTAAAAATTATTATTAAACTGTGTGTCACTGAGCTTTGTTTGATTCGAAAGTGCACTTACAAGTTGTATTGAGTAATAAAATCCACTGTTTAATATTTAACATCGTGATTTCTTGGCCATATTCACTGCACTTACATGGATTTATTCAGTTATTTTTTAATTGTATTAATCTACTTTTTTATTTAAATAATAAAGATCAAGACTGAACTTTAACAAAGAAATTAAAAATAAAATGCACTCAGATGAATGTTGTGTGGCGTGTTGATGTCAATGTGTCCCTCCCCTCCTCTTCCCATTTCCCCCTGTTGGTCACATGTAATTAGTACTTGTGTACTCGCCCTTATTCAGTAGCAAGCACCATTGTTGGAATATTTTCTAAGCGTGAAGCAATTAGTTTTTGTGTTAAAGGTTGATTAAATGGCAATCATTACTATTCATTACTAACAAGATCGGTTTCTGCTATGAGGAAGTCAGAATGCTAATTAAGACCACGCCGATCATTTTAACAAGTAACTATGTAATTTATACTACATAAGTTTGTACATGTGAAGTGCTTTTTGTAATAAAAGAACATACAAACTACTTTATGTAAAGAATTAAATACGAGAATCATGCAAATTGCAAACAAAATGGATAACTTGAGCGAAGAATAAATAAAGCTAATTGCACACTATTTATCTTATCAACTATCATTAAAAAATCTTACCGTTCCCAGTAAGGCCTATCGAGGACTCGCGGGGGCAATCCAAAAAATACACAATCCATCCAGCACTGTATGGGCACTATAGTTACACTAACACTACTCAGTAGGAACGGGCACGATCTCAAAGCACCATCACTAGACACACTGGCATCCCGGCGATCCTGCTTCGTACTGCGTAGCTCCACACCTACGAAGAGACAAAGGAAGATATGAGCATTCACTTCACAGCAAATTTTAGAATTTAGGGCTTATACACACATACTTTGTGAATACGCGTCGCGTGGCAAAGTATACGCGCGACGTTATACCACGCTACTCGAATACTGACAGCGGCGCTCGAGCTCCGGTCGGTGGAGTCGCCCGCGGCACGGCTGCACCGAGTCGGCATTCGAATCGTGATACTAGAGTTCGACTCTTCTGTAGAGTTTCAATGGTTTCACGCTTCACTAAGTGGAAGAATACAAATTACGTATACAGTACTTAATTAAAACGTTATTGAGTAATATTGAACCACGCATGAGAGAATCGATTCTTTTTTGTGGCTGATAAATGATTGATAGTTTTAGCAATTAAACAATAAGATACGGTAAATGTTTTTGTTTGAGTTTCGCTGTTTAATCCAACGGATTTTCTAAGTACATGTTTAATTAAAAAAAAAAACGTGTTTTTAAAAGAACTAAATATATTTTTTTACAAAAAGCGCTAACCGTCATATTCGTGACACCACATGGCGTACCCAATCCTATATTCAATGATAGAAAGAGAAGGGTAGATAACTGATGCAACGTAGCGAGAGGAGGCGCGGGCAAAACGTGCCAGGGGAGCCCAGTAGGATTCAAAATATTACACAAACATTTATGCATGAAGGGATAACAGAATGTTATTGTTATTATGTCGAATTGATTGAGGTTTATACATCAATTATTGAGTGATGGATGAATCATAGTCTGTCGCCGTTCATTTGACAAATTATTTGAATAAGTAGTAAATGAGACCACGTCATTCTCTCAACCGCGCAGTAAAAGTTAAAACCAATTTTCCCCCGCGTCCCGCGTGTCGGGTCGGTGTGTGCGTTGAAGGAAACATGTGAGATAATAAAAAGTTATGTTTGAACGTTGGACTCGTAAAGTTTATTTGTGTAATACATTCTTTAAACAAACGGATAATTACAAAGCGTTTTATGGGCGGTTACAGCGCCAGTCGGGAACAAATAAGTTATAACAATGGATGGCCTTTAAATTTAAATAACTAACACTAAAATTGTGATCTTGAAACCGCCACAATATTAAAATTATCTTATTTATTTAAACCTATATTGAGCCAAAAGCTACAACAGGTTCTTACATATCTTGGTTTAATTATAAGAATAGTAGGTATTTCAATAGAACTAGATATACTTACGTACACACTTTATTTTTATCAATTATGCAATTTAGAAAATAAAAGCTTGAAGATTTCTCTACAATGAAAATCCCTCTGTAGTCGACTGCTTTGTATTACAAGTTACAAATGACAAAGAGACCTCCCGGGCGGAAGAAATTTAAACTGAGCATCTGGGACTTAAATTATGAATGAGCATTTATCTTAACACTTACATTATATCTGAACTTGCTGTGGTAAGATAACGATTTTCTTAGTAAACGTAATTTACCTAAGAGATAACAATCGATGTATTTACTTTCATTATTATTATAAAGCAGCCTTGTAATCCTTTCACAAACTGATATTTTAAAATAATGATATAGTGAGAAAAGAAGAAATATTTTCCAATATAAACGAAGAATCGATGCGATCCGGATTGTAGAGCCGCAGATATTTCTCATATTCTTTTGTTGGGATCTCTGCGAATGGCTCTTTGTTGTTTGAGTTATAGGAAGACTTACTCAATAAGAAAAAAATGAAGTATTATTTAAAAGTCGTCGCTGTAACGCGGATACGTTGAGAGATTTAGTTGCGAAACTTTGCATCTAAAAATGTACATCTACACATTTTCTTCCAAAAGTTCCTAACTGTCGCTGTGGTGGAAACTAGAATCTATAATCAGTATAATAAAATAAGTAAGATATGATATGACGAAACTGCGAAATAAATCAAAGATAATGTCAGTGCAGCAGATCGAGTAGTTAAGTTGTCAACATAGACTGTGGGTGTCAGTCTCCCATTTCCTATTATCCATAAGTAATTCAAACCTAACAAACAATGTTTGTCCGAAAAAGACATGCGTTCCATTCCAACTAAGCGAACGATTCAACGGCCAAAACGATTCGAAAACGTCTATTGACATTGTAATCTAAGCTCCGCGAGATTCGAGTAGGGCGATTCACACTTTCAAGCTTGAGAATGAACCCTATAAACGCCGGATGGATGAAGCCTTGCTTACACGACCCCAGCTGAACAATGGGGCAATAGAGATACCGGAAACTTTAATCGACAAGGGTTACTTTTAAACACGAACTGTCCCATCCTTTACGCTAAATCTTATAATAAATCTGTCTTCGCCGCTCACAACTGTCAACTACCGAGCCCTTTCTCCATCATTTGATTCGATTCGAAACGTACATTGCCCAACACAATTTTACCTCGTGTTTTGAAATACCTTCGCCTATTGTTACGTTGATCGCGTATTATATTACGGCTGCGTCGATGTTATTCATCGGATCGAGTGATTGTTTATTTAAACCCATTCTATTTCCATCCGCGCTATCCTTTGTATGTTTTTTAGTCATGTGTGCCGAGCCACACGTTGTTAATCATTGGAGCGACAGCAATTTGTATCCGATAACCACAACTGCAACGCGAGACCATACACTCGGTCGGCCCACTCGCTGTAAAGTGATTGATGGTGCAGTGTCAATTTCGCGTTATCGCTGACACCCCGATCCCGCGGCTGCCTCGATGAGATTGTTGCATAAATTTACACTAGAGATAAGGTTACGGGCCTTGGTTAATAACTTTATACGACGTTACGCTGTCGAGTCGCGGGAATTAGTAGCGGTTCTTTCTTCTCAATTCTTTTGTTCTAGGCCCGTTGAAACTCCTCCGACTTTATTGTCTCTATTTATTATAATAAGTTTAGTCCATTTCGGTGTGTTTAACTTTGATCATTTCTCATGGGTGTTTATGCTAATTTTATTAATTCGAATATACATTTCACTAACGTTTCATTATTAATCAGATTCGTATTATAATAAATATTTATTCTGAATAAAGTAATACGAACGCCTGGGATAAACCATTAACAAAAGCAAACAAACTGATAGGTATCACGCATTTACGTCGTAATTTTATAACACGTTTGTCGACTTTTGAGAAAAGACCATTTCTGAGAATAATTTTACATCGCAAATTTTATCTTATTTTCTCATTACTTTACAAATTACACGGTGACATTTCAAAATAAAATTGGTTGTGCACGAAAATAACAGTTAGAGATGAAGTGAGGCAGGCGTGTGACGAATTATTAAAGCCCCAAACAATTTGGAAAATACAGAGAACAGATTTCTACGACCCTCCCCACCGTCAGCGCTCCCCACAAACCGTTTTTAACACTCAATACATTTATTTTCCGTGAAACTCTGTTATAAACTTGCTGAACGTTTCGGTCTAGATAAAAAGCAATACAAATTCGATCACGGATTTGTTTAGTAAAAAATATGAAGTGGAAAAAGCTGCAGTGCATTTCGCATGCTATTTTTTAAGCGTCGGCAACACATTAACAATTTATTTGACTGTTACTATGTTGGTTTGAAGTTAACGTTTACTCGTTAAAAATAGGAAACGTTTGTCTGTTACAAGTCACAACACAACTTACAACTTTGTTTGTCATTAAACAATATCTTTACTAATAGTTATTAAAACGGTCGGTACTGAGGCGTTGCTACGTTACCCTATTCCCCTCTCGACTTTTTAAATATTATGCTTAGGTAGTTACTTAATAGGGTAGTATAGACGAATATAATAGATATGGAGTATTGAATATTGCTCATCCGCTTGGATTCTTGTTCAAAGTTTGTTCCCTAATTATCTGTCTGTGCACACGACTAGAATTTGTACACGTTCCCCGCAAAGCTAGTTCAATGGATATTCGCTGAACACACAACAAACGTGTATTCCAGAAATTCTATTGTAAATACGTACATACAAAATTTATGAAGCCATATAACGGGATATCTCAAGATAAATTATGTACAGCATTAATATCAAACATAAGAAATGGCCTTTCATATAAGTTTAATCTTAGAAAAGCTTACTGAACAGCTTATTTAATGGTTTTTTTTGTGGTATTTACCCTTAAGGCCGTATCTAAATTTTCCGGGGTCCAGTGCTGCCCCCATTTTAAATAAATCATTTCAAAGAAAACGAAGGACATCATTTAAAATTTTGCTACTACCAATTCCTAGATAACCATTCAAAGTATTTTATGAACTACTGTTTACAGTTTAAAGTGAGAACGTTCAGCTTTACTACGCACATTTGCGAAAAACGGCCACTTTTGGCAAATGTGCGGAGTAAAGCAAAACGTTTTCATTATAAACTGTAAACAGTAGTTCATAAAATACTTTGAAGGGTTATCTAGGACATGGTAGTAGCAAAATTTTAAATGATGTCTCCGTTTTCTTTGAAATGATTTATTTAAAATGGGGGCAGCACTGGACCCCGGAAAATTCAAGTATGCCCTTAAGTTTAATAAATAATAAATGTATTGTATAAGTACCCACAAATAAGTTGTTGATACATACAAAAACCCACTAAGTTCAGCCTTCATGGCATAGAAAAAGTAGGTACCTATCAAGACACAGGCTCCAAACCTTGTTGGTCCACATTTAGCAAATGTTGTTATTCTTGGAAACAGAAATAGTGACGGATTGTTAACTTGTTAACCTAGATTAATGGTTATCTGTTAACGTGACTTGATCGATTTTACGAGCTATGCGGGAGAAGAGGCAGCTGACACATTCTTTTTGTGCCCTCGTCAATGCTAAACATTTCAGACATCAGATAAACGTATTTGAAAATAAAATAAAATGACTGGTTTTATTCAGTTCCGTATCCTGCAGCTTCTTATATGATTTTCTGAAAATCGATTTCACCAATCTCGAATTCCCAGCGCAAACAAAGTCAAAGAGGCGTTTACGGAAAGACATATCGATATGCCTTCCCGAATTTCATATTCATATTATATTAGAATATTTCCGGCGTTACACGAGCGTTAGTCAAATCATACCAATGTGGGACTCGATAAAACCTTCGATACGACCTCGTAAAGAATATTGATTCATTCACCTGAAAGACAATGTTTAAATTTCTATCATCGTATTTATTGCACCTAAACCAATAGTTTCGTAGCAAATTGGCTTTGGTTCTATAAGGGTTCCATTTTTACTTTTTGAAGTAAGGAAGCGTATTAAAAAGTGACTTACTTATTTTTTTTAAACTACAGCCACTAGGAACGTAACTTTGAACATCATTAAACGTACCTAAATATAATTGATCACGCAAAAGTAATTTAAAAAAGCTATTACATGTCACGGCACATTATTAAAACAATAGGTACCTACTTGAAGACAGAAAAAGTAAACACAGTAATGACATTATTCAAGCTCTCCCCTAGCTCTCTTTTTTTTTGCTCCCTTTAGTACATTTAAAAGTAATAATGTCACGAGCAAAGTGAAGTGCCAACAACGAAGGCAATGTCATATTATTTTCGATCAAAAAAGTTGTCTGATTTAGGTACTAAAAACATTCAATTTTGTAATAAAACTAGCGGCCCGCCCCGGCCTCGCACGGGTATGTATTATACATATAAACCTTCCTCATGACTCACTTTATCTATTAAAAAAACCGCATCAAAATCCGTTGCGTAGTTTTAAAGATATAAGCATACATAGGGACAGACAGCGGGAAGCGACTTTGTTTTATACTATGTAGTGATAATTTTACTGATGATACCAATAGTATCGTCTGATAGGCAGAAATATTAGTCATAACATAAAACATCTGCTCTACCACTTTAAAAGGTGCTTTCTTTTAAAGGTTCGCAGACCGAGCCCCTCCTAATCTCCCCTCCCCAAGTGTCTAAGCGAAGCCTGAGGCCGAAGGCTGAGCTCCCCCGCGAGTCAATAGTCACCCAAGGATTCCAAAGACCATGCAAATTAGAGAAGAAATAGCCGGAACAGTTTAAATGATTTAGCTATAGTTTTACGACCGACCGCCTGCTTGACGTCAACTCTCCTTGGGAATGCAATTGTACGAGCACGAGATGTTTGTGCTTAGTCCTTTAGTCGCCTCTTACGACATCCACAGGAAGTTTGGAGTGGTCCTATTCTAACCCGGAACTCCTACTGGAAAATCAAAGGGGTCTGAAATTTTTTATACTGGGGTAAAGCACCCCGCGGAACTCAAAACTGCAAACAAATTTTGATTCCAAGATGGCCGCCCACACATTTTATGATATTCCTTTACTGACTGTACTTTTTACCCATTTTCTCAAATGGACATAGATTCCAACCAAATTCAACAGCTGCACGTAAAACCGCGGGCTGCTTGCAGCCCCCGCAACGCCCGAAAACCTAGTACATATATAAATATGTTTAAATGTAATTTGGAATGAGATAGGCCAAAAAAAAAACATATAATATACAAATAATCCCACCTATGTTGTATCAGGCAGTCGGATTTTTGTTTTTTTAATAATTACTTGTTGTCTTGGCATATTCCGCACTGAAGATTTTCATCTCAAATCTCAATGGATCTAAGATCGTTCGTAAGCGCATGGTGAGCGCGATCTTTATTTCGATGAAACGTAAATATTTTTTGCCTCAACCAAATCCATTTTGCGAAACGAAACACGATTTATGATATTCTTCATGATACGCTCCTTTGAGGGCTGTATATTTCAAATCTTACCTAACACATTGTACCTACATTTCGCCATCTTCGTTTAGTACACAGACATTGCGTAAGTACATGCTATTTATTTGTGTGATCTAGGTAATTTAAATGTCATAGTAAGATTGAAAGTAATGGCTATTATTAGATATGAATGTACCTACTTAGAATGTATTAATAAAGAGAATTTCGTTATTGTTCCTAAATATAGCAGTAACTAAGTAGATAGAAGGAGTCTACAGAGAGTACTTGTACAAACTTACACTTAAGTACGTAAAATAACTAAATATATACGGGCAAATCAATATATCAAAGACGTCATCTTAACAAACTTTGTTTAAAAACGTTATTGATCGATTTAAACTATTTATGAGCTTACCACATTACTGCTAATAATTGATGGGCAGGTAATATTACAGTAGTAAGTAGTCAACAATCACACAGTGCATTCGCCCATAATTGCATACTCAGCCAAAGCAACAATGTAAAAGTATATTTTATACGAGTACAGTAAGTAGACAGACAATAATAACGAATTTATTTGTTCGCGTGTTCAACAGTGCAAGTGGTGTCAGATTTGTAAAGCTACCTAAAGGCATTTGATATAGTTTGATGACTGTGATAACAGCTGGGAACCAAAAGCTTAAGAGGAAATCGATGGACCGTATTTCCATACTAATGTCAATCAGGGGACTGATTGCCATACTAACGTAGTCCCCTGATTGCTCGCCGGATAGTGCCGGTTAAGTAATGTTTTTCTTTTTCAATTTAATCTATGTATTATTGGCATGTCCCTATATTTCTTTTTTTCTTATAATTTAATAATTAAAAGAGATACGAACCTTCATAAACCTGAAAAATTGGTAAGATTTTCCACTGTGTTCAATCAACAAACATCTAGCAAGCAAATACGAGATTATTTATAATACTGAACACCGCCATAGCTTTTCTTCAATGTTTAATAAAAAGAAATTAAATCGGTTATGGTTTGGCGGAGAAATCAGGGAACTAATGTTGATTTTGTGTACTTTTCGTAGGTATTTCCGGTCCGAGCTGCAGTTGTCTCTATCGCTATCACACTCGCTCGTTTGTTGTTTATATTTTACAAATTTCTATTTTTCAATTCTCTCAACCATAGTACTTCCTCTTAACAAGATGAAGTGAGCTTCGCTTAATAGTTAATATGCATGCATGGCATGAGTGCTAATAATGCATTCGCTCGATCTTTTCATTCTCGAATGATATTTACGATGACATCAAAAATAAAATTAATTTCGCAGCAAGTGTTGTAAAAGTAGGTACCTAGTGTTCCAAATAGTGTAGTAAATGCAACATTATCTGAACATGATTTTTTTAAAGCAACGATGCTATTATTTTATTTTATGGTTTGCAGTTTGTAATTGACATATCTTCAGTTTTGCATTGCAAACAAATAGGTACTTGACGTTGTTGTAGCTAATACGTTGGAGTGCTTACGTGACTTTCATAAAATAAAACGATGTAACCTTTTAATTGCTGTCAAATACTAAACCTCATTATAAGCAATGAAATCATAAAATTTAGTGCTATCTCGGCTTAAATGTTATCTAAACAGAAACATGATACTTATGGATTTATTTAAAATACGTTTGAGTATATATGGTGGTTTGGAACTTATTTTGCCTAAGTTACGATATCACAAGATCTCTAGATCGGAATAACATAAAAACAGTAGACTCAAACAATCGACACTGGGAGCGACAAAGAAACCTAAGAACAAACGAGGGATCACAATCTCAATTCAACGTGCAATCAAAGCTCTTCAAAAGAAAAATCTTATTCGTTTTATATCACGAGAATGTCAGCATCGTTTCGGCGACTCGTATTGCCTCACCCACGCGCCCAAACCGCTACAAACGATATTATTAAGCCAAATCGTTCTCTTTAGTTTTATGCTCGCGTCGTACCTGACTAATAGATGCGATGGCGGCTCGGATACCACCCGTGATATATCGTCCAGATAAAACAAATAAGAAATATGCCCGATGCTTTAACTCCCCAAGATTAGATAGTACACCGAATTCTCTGATTTCGTGTTTTACAGCAGCTCGTAAAAGATATTCTTATGTAATTATACAGATACAAGAGATATAGGATACATTATCACGTCTTACTTTATTCACTAGCACGAATTTTAAGTTGACAGAGCCGAGGCAACGCTTGGAAGGTGAAAAAGAAATCAAAAATAGCTACCTACTCGTCAGCATATTACGACTTTACGTCCATCGATTCATGCTCTGATTATATTTTTTTTGTTAACCTGGTTTGGCTCATTGTTGGGCAAAGGTCTCTCCTATCTTCTTTCACTTGTCTCTTCCATCCTTTTTGGAATGCGTAGAGATCGTCTCGCCAGCACAATTTTGGCCAACCCGGGCAAAGGTAAATATCTTTGGGTAACCACTCCGTTGCAATTCTGGCCCATATTCCGCTATGTATCCTACCGACATGCCCTGCCCAATTCCACTTTAGTATGGTGGTATTATGTCACACATCAACGATTCCTTTTTTTGATAGAATTGTGATGTTTGGAATTCTATCTACCCCTTAAACTCCTAGCACAATTCGCGCCATGCTCTCTGACAAACCTTCATGTCCTACCCTAATTTAATTTCTACAATCTGCGTGGGATGGAATGTGGCAAGTATTCAAAGTTTTTTCGTTGCTCCCAGACCGACATGGAAGCAAGTAATGATTGTTTTATCTATAAACTTCTCTCACGACACTGATATGTAAATGACGGGCCCACATAACTATGTTGTTTGTCAGAACACACAATGGCCATTCTCGTAACAAGTTTACTAACGATCAAGGTTAACTTTCAAGCGCATATGTATTCAATAGACGTGAGTAAGTTGAGACGTTAGAAAAGGTAAAAGTTAGTAATTATCTGCGAGAAGTGGTTTATTGTGAGTCCGTCATATGTCAGGAGAAGTAGAAATAACTCTACGATCGCAGCACGTCCGATTGCGAACAAAAGCAATTTGTGTCCGCACGAAGTGGCTTTGTACGTGCGCTGCGTCCTAGGTGTTTATTAGCCGGTGTTTCTGCTGTGTCGATGTCGATGACATACACATGTATGTGTATATTGGGCCGTTAGACCGGTCCGCACGACCCTCTGAGGTCATCTGATATCGTTTTACTAATCTCGCATTCTCCACACTTACAACAGCTCCCACGGTCGCACAGTTACAATCTAATTACTTAGTTTTAATGTCGTCGAAATCCTCAGCGATGCACAAATTTTAACTAGCCAGAGCGAATACAATATTTCGATTAGGCAGGCAGTTATGAATACTTGGATAGTTGGAAACAAAGTAACATTGGCGGAAATCCAACGTCATTTACAATTCTGATTTAGTACACCGCATGGGCAATTTAAAAAGTTATTCAGAGTTCTGCGGTTAAGAATACCCATTTTATTTGTCTAACTAGTGCATAAATAGTTTGAGAGCTCTTCTGTTTGACAAACGTATCGTGGAAGAAGTAATAAATGAAACGTTATGAGTCACCTCGACTTGGCTCGAATAAAAACGTTCGTCGACGATGATGTTTGTGGAAGCGAGCAGCTTATTGGCGGTGATCCAAAAACATGCTCATCACAATCACGCGGCACGCAGACATCATTTAACGACAAATTTACCGTGTCACAGAAACTGCCGTTTCGATGACAATTTACTATTCGAAAGGAGGTAAAGTAATGCGACATATATTACGATAAAAATTGTGAAATGTTCCGCTCTTATTCTCGCATATGTCAGATTAGAGAGGCATGTGGAGAATTTCGCGGCTCACAAATTTTTATCGCCACTCGTTTACTGATTGATAAAATATCGCAAATAAAATAAGCCAACGAGGAGCCCCGCCAGTTTTGATAAATATCCTTTCAGCACTTTTCCATTATTCGGAGGGAGACAAATGTCCCGTCGGTTTGCCCGGCTCGGATCACGGCATTCCCTCATTAAAATGTCCCCCGGGCGACTGTCGCCCCTCTCGGACTGTCGACGATTCGATACGATACGATAATCGATTTTATTATTGCCGAACGCTATAAAACCTGCGATAAGTACGCTTTATGTTTTGTTTTTGTCACATATTCCTCGTCGCGAATCAATCACTGTGTTGTTTAAACTGTTAACAACTGTAGCAAAATTGTGCTCTATTGCATTGCACGTAATACCAGTATGGATGGACAATTACTGAGTATCGGACTCTCGGTACTCCGAGTGAAGCGGAACCAATTCGGCACACGATTGTGTTGCTGCATTCGATTAAAATAGTTTATATTGTACGAACACAGGGCTGTTGATATTTTTAAATGGCCAAAAAGTTTTGTTTTCATAATTTCTCTTATTTTCTTTAGTCCGTCCGAGACTCAACTCTGGTATTTGTACATTTGCTCAAAGAACGTTACTGCAAATATTTTAATAGCTTGTCCGAATGATATGAGCGTGGGACGAACAAAAGAATCTCTGAATAGAGCAAATAAATTAAACAACAAAGCATTATTATTAATCTAGGCATTTACGCTAATAGTAAATATGCCCGAGTTATTTGCACGTCCCCGAAAATTTGCTTGTTCATCCAACTTTACTAATTACTAACATTGGGTGTAGAGATTACAAACATTAGCACAAATTCGCGAAATTAGCGGCCAATGTTGTTACATGTAGGCTCCAATTTGCAAACAAGCCATTATAGGGTTTGCAGTCAAAAGCGCGCCAATAGAATTAAAATACTATTAAGCCAATACAAAGTTGATTTAGTGGAGGGAGCAGCACAGCGAGTCGTTGTCTGGGTATGGTGCGAACCGTGCGAGTATACTGGCATGCGAGCTCACTGGTTGCTGCAACTCGGCCCGTTACTCGTTCGCGCCGCACCGCGCTCCTGTAATTTGATTTGGAGTGGCGCGGGAGGGGCGGAGGGAACTGGGATCGATACCAGGCGGGGGAGGGCGCACGAAGGGTGCCGGCGGGTTACGGGGCGCGGGGACCACCGCTGTTGTTATGGAAACCGTAGCTACCCTCGCGCCTCCAGATTTTGTCGGTTGTCCTGGTAAATTAAACAAAGAGGATCACTGATATTATTTTCAGGTGTTTCGGGACTTAATGGATCTCAGTTCACCGAGGAAACTTAAATATTTAATAGTTACCTATAACGACGCCGTATAATTTAAAGACAAAATTCATGGAATAGAACAAAGAAATAAACTTTTCGCTTTCGAATTAAATTTTGAATAGGTATTCGAAAAGTTTAAATAAAATATCTGCTGTTTGTTTATTGGACATGAAACCACGCAAATTAACAAGTTTGGTTTTTTACGATCGACAAACAATACGCCTAAGTAGTTTCCAAAGATAGCAACTGCCCTCTAATTTGAAACCGCCATGTCATGACAAACTAGAAACTAGAAAACGGTAGATACGACAACTGAGGACAACGCTCTTGAAAATAAACAAAACCAATGTTTCATTAAAACATGTTTATTAAATCCGAATTAGAACGAAGCTACAAATGAATATGTCCGCAAAACATATAGATCAATTTAAAAATATCTGCATAACTGCGCCTTTTGCTATAAAGACGATTAGCATAAATATTTCTGCTACATATTCATTAACAGCTGAGGTCAATATCTAGAGGAGTTATTCAAATATGGTGAGACTGCTATGACTTTTTGCAGTCGTCTTGAAAGATAATTGTTTTAAGTACCATAAAAATTGAATTATGTTTTGAGATCTAAAGTTTTTTTAGTATATGGATGACATCATTGTTGTATTCATTCCATATCTAGAACATTTGGTAGGAATGCTTTGCTTAACACAAACGCTCTTAAAAAATAAACAGAAATCAATTCTTAAAATAAGACAATTAAATATTTCAAACAAATTTTGAGATATGTCGAGAGTTAAAAACACAGAAACCAGAATTAGGAATACAATGATCTCTACGACTTGTTGACCACCACTGCGCCAAAATTTTATAATATGTATTGTATATGTAATTTTTATACGCTTTTCACATTTCACCCAAAAATTAAAGTTAAATAACACCTATTTATTGGAAGGTAATATCTAATTTCCCGGCCGGCCGAAGGTATTTTCTCTCCATTATCTATTATCTCGTTAAACCAAAGTCGGCAGCGGCTAGATCTAATAAATCTAACAAATTCCTTTCTTCGGCATTAACTCCATTATGTTCCCTAATATTTATATCGAAAAACAATTTACCTTTTACAGACTTTTTAGAATTTTCATTATTGAAGTAAACTTCTTGAGGCGCGTTAGGCATTTTTTGAGATGGGAAAAAGCCATTGAACTTGCGACACTGTTACCGACACCACCTTGTTCAAGTTTTCACTTTTGTCGGCACTACCGGAATGCCACGGTTTTTTTTTCTACTACATCAAGATAGCAAGTGAAATATTAAATATGACTACGGTTTTCCATAATACAACCACGATCATGAAATTAATGACAGACTATCGATAACATACCATTCCACATTTCGCCCGAGATAATCATAGTTATTAATGCGTATACGACACCACCAATAACCCGCACTCGTTAACGACCTGACAAACTTGTTTAACTGAGTTTTGATATTCATTAACGATTATTTAGTACAACTTTAATATTTGACGTCTTAGAGCATATGTATACGCCACTAAATATTAGACGTAGAAGTCGCAATGTAAAAGCTATTTGCCATAACGATAAAATATGAGAGGTATAGAAGGTGCCGTTCCTTTGAGATAAAAAGAATTTCCATGGCTTTCATAGTCAAATGTATGCTTTGTAAGAAAATGTTCAAAGAGTACTAATGAATGCTTCGAGCTTTTGTGTAGGTCTAATGACATGTTTTAAACAGTGTGGTAACAGCCGCAGGCTTTCAGGTACGTGCAATTCAATAGGCTCATTTAAATTGCCTAGTCCAGGAGATAAGCAGACATGAAAGGGCGGGCGATGATGCTAATATACTGCACTTAACCTGGCCCGCGGCACCTTGCGGCGTCCCGCCAAACAGGTTCCGGCGTCGACCTTCGCACTATCTCGCTCCTGCGCGCTCATGTACCCCTGGTAGAACCGATCACTACGTCTGATTACATTTCGATTAATATCGGATTATTGAAAACCAATTCCAGTTTTATTTTTTGCTGAATCTGCTGTTTTAATGCTTGAAATAGATGTCGCTGTATTATCATTGAATTTCTATTTGACTTACCTATCTTTCTTGATCCGATTACTTTAGTACGCTGGGGAGATTTGTATAGATAACTCGGGAGAACTCGTCAGGTAAAGTACCTAGACCTGGATAAACAAGAATCAAATCCACCGGCAAGCCGCTTTACCTAAAGTGAATTACGAGATCGGGGAATTAGGTATGTTTCATGTTGAGGTACTACCGTTAATTTATAGTTTAAGGAGAGTTGGTGTCTGGCGCGTCGTGACTTTAGTATAAACATGATTATGTATTCAGTGAATGTTAAATGGTCATAATGAAATTTAATTTATTCAATCCTAAATCTAATTAATCTCTGATAATATACAAATAAATGTCATCAATGTGTTTATACCAGATGTAAGAATTATTCATGGGAGCTCTGCGACCACAGTCTGCGACCGTAGCGAATCTAGCGTACGTAATGGTCCACCAACCTAATAGATATCACATTGTAAAGCATTTGAACCTAATAGAAGTAATTGAAGACAAGGTCAAATTACCAATTGCACATGATTGAATGTCTAAAAAGAAAAGAAACACAAATACGAGGTATTTCTTTATTGAACAGGATGGCAATAAAACAGTTACTGGTAAGATTTGCGGCATAAAGTAAGCTTGTGGCTTTCAACGATTCTACTGCTCGAGTTAGCCGTTGTTGTTTAAATTTTAATTTGGAAATGGAACGAACATAAATGAACACAATTTTGTTTCCATGGCCGTTGACAATTGTAATTTGCTGCAGTAGAAATCATCGTGCGGCGAGGTGATTAAATCCATCCACGCCCGTCGCCATTAAGCTTTCGAACATGGAAATGGCATGGCAATTCATGGTATGGTAATGAAAGAGGCGTCTCTTTCTCTCTAAATGGCGGGGTTATCCGTGAATCGCGACAGTATAATCGCGTGAAGTCTATAATTGGCCTTAATCAAGCGAGATGGCGTGTGGTCTGGCGGAGCAATGTTGAGTCTGTGTTCAGCCAATTGCAATTGTAATTGCATGGATTATTTGTTTAATTGTTCGAGAGAAGTTTGCTTCTCTCGGGTAGTAATTACTGCCAGACCATAGCGATTTCTGTACTTGTTTGTAACGAAATGCACATGTATGCGTGAAAATACAACACCCGACATAAAAGTAATTACAATAATGAATCCATATGCAGTGAATTCCATAAAGATATTGTAAGCAGTTAATATAATTGGTCGTTACATCATACAGCGGTAATGTCGCTTAGAAATTTCTCTGGGGAAATGGGAAAACAAATGAGAGAGCTCTTATCTACGCATTACCGCGGCACGCCGTGATTTACGATCGGCTACCAACTCCACACATGCGAGCCAGCTCCGACTTACATTATACCGGTTTTACCGAGCGAAAAGACATAACCCGGTTGAGAAACAGACGTGAATTGAGTGTTAAACACGCCGGCTGAGACGTTGCATAAATGGCTATACGTAAACAAGATTGCTCGACTGATGGCTGTCACGATGAGAGCGATTATCAAACACTGGTTGTTTGGCGACGAATCGACTCTGTCAACAAAAACCTTTCAATGGCTACAAGACGAATTAGCGTGAACAAATATATGTAGTGAGAAACCGATGTCAACATTTTGTAGTGAGACAGAGGACGGAGGCACGCTGGGAAAGATTGTAGGTTTAATGACAAAGTGAGCCCTGTCATTAGGAGCGTAAATGTTAAGGTTGTTAGAGCGGTCATTCTTTTGTGTTTTCTGGTTTTGTAGGACTTAAAGGATGGAAAAAATATCACCTGCTTGTCTCTGACTCATTTTACTTTTTGGTTTTGATTCCGACGAATATATTATACAGAAGAATAATATTTTTATAATTTAGAGCGGGAGAGAGATGTTTATAATATTCTGCTCCAAATCCATACCAGGATTTTGATATAAGCGTGCTATTCCTTCCACCGTGTTTCCATGTCTCACCTCCTCCATGTTCAAAATTTTTTTTGTTACATACGTCAACATTCATTAAATCATAACCACGGAATTTCACCCATGCTTAACAGAAATAAAGGGGTAGCAAACTTGCAATTTATCTACTGCAACTAGGCTTCTACATGATTAGTATAAGCGGTAAACAATCATCTAATAAAGTTGCTGCTACAAACGTCTCATTGAAAATTTGAAATTGGCCGTGGGCTGTGATCAAATGGAGCCCCATTACATTAGCATAGCGTTTAGTTTAAGAACACGTCTTGCAGTCGGCCGCGGGCGGACAGCAAATTGCCAGTGGGCGGCGGCGTGATCCCGCGACCCCTCAGATAAAATATCCATCTATCGTGGTTCGTGCTCCTTGGAACACCACGGATGATGGACTGACCACGCAATTAATTATTCGAAGCGTATGTTTGAGTTTGAATAAGTTACTAAAAGTGTTGTTACAATTCCGGTTGTGCATTAAATAAAGGTTATGCACAAATGACACAATCGCATCGTTGGAAGATCAAAATTTGAGCGTCTTGAACTATGTATCTATTAAGGTTTGTTGTTTTTAATGTAAGCTTGAATATCAGAACATTATCTATCGTGTTACTCCAAACGGCACGGAATACTGACCACCAACTCTGTAGATCAGAATCAGAGCACCTTGGACTGTGTTAGCTTCAGTAGATTCCATGAAAGCACATATGCTGTCACAAATTACATACAAGTACTTAAAAAACTTGACGTCCTGTTCTAAGTACAGTGTTACACATACGTGTATATTTCCATGGTATACATATATTTAACCAGATCCTTTCATTCTGAATTTCCAGATTCAATTTTACCAATGAATCCAATGATATCGGCATCACAGATACCCAACAATTCACATATACTATACAAACATCATTGTTCCCTTTGCGTCGGTCGGGCGAGGTTATAAAACGAGAAAGTCTTTTGAATCCAAATTAAAATTAATCCACCCGGAAAACAGAAGGATATGAAAAGTCCAACAAAAGGGACAAAGGAAAAAATTCAAAAAGGAATCGGGCTAAAGATAAAAGAACTTAAAAAGAAAACGTTTATGGAGCGGCGGGTTGGTTGTGCGCCACTGGCGAGTACCCGGCGCGCATACCTCGCTGGTAGTGCTCAATTAAAAAGCGCCGAGTCGAGATGTAATCAAGTGTGATTTTAATAGAGTGATATCGATCGAGAAAAACCTATACGGTCTGACAGGAGAATACATAACTGTATTTTATTAACAAGCACACATTTTGCTCAAAGACAGGCGTCAATGAAATTGGAAACCGTTTACCACTCGCAGCATTTGAGATGTCGGAAGAACGAGTAGCATAGCCATTGCAAACAACTCGTTCAGTTGGCGTTTCGCACCACGGGATGTGAAGATATGATTGAATTCCCCCTGGCAACTGCAATTCTATTCTTGAACGATGCACAAAGAGCAAGCAATAAGTACTGTGTACAATGAGCGTTTCCACGAAAGGGAGCAACTGAGGTTCGGTTCGTGTAGTGCACACTGTGCGCACAAAGGAAATGCGTGTAGTTTGTGGACCGCCCGCTGGGAGCCCGCGGCGCTGGCATCGCCGAAAAAACAAATTGGACGCGGGCGCGGGCAGGCTTTAACGAGCCAATGTTTTAAACATTCCCCGTGTCGATTGCATTTTGAAACACATAATATTACTGTACTTTTTGAATTTGCAATCAATTGGCTTGTTTTACAGCTACTATTACAGCCGTTATCGTGGCTTTTAAAAATAAAATGCTTCAGAAAGTTCATGGAATGTTTTGTCATGTTCATGATTGGCATTATAAGTAAACGGTTTAAATTTCTTGTTTCCACCACTTTTATACCCAACAATAAAAGTCCAAATCATTTATTTCTTTTTGGATGTATTTTTTTTCGATTTCATGATATGTATGTATTTAGTTGTTTACAGCAAATCATTACTTTAGCTTCGCAAGCGCAAGTGCAGAAGAAGCCGCAACGAACTGCACTGCAGCATCTTCTCCTAATACGTCAACTGATATTAAATAAGATTATGTGGACTGAGAATACATTTTTATATCATAATTATAAATTAAGAATGATTTTATATTAGTGAAATTGAAAATACATAAGTACAACATACATGCCATAGCTATAGATAGATAAAATATCAGGTATAAGTGATGATAGGATACATAGTAACTGTAAGTTAATAAATGGATCAAATTGATGTTACCTGTGTAGTCGTAGTCAGTCACATAGAAAATAATTCCCTGAATCCTGATACATGCCTAAACACGCTGTATTTGGGGCGTAAATATTTTTAGCTATTGGCTGCTTATTAATCAATTTATTTCCATCCCTCCGACATCGTTGCCCCAAAGTTATTTTTTAGGATTCCGTACCCAAAGGGAGCAAACGGGACCCTATTACTGAGACTCCGCTGTCTGTCCGTCTGTCACAGGGCTCTATCTCTTAAACCGTAATAGCTAGAAACTTGAAATTTTTACAGATTATGTATTACTATGGCCGCTATAACAACAAATACTAAAAATAAAAAAGTTTAAAATTTAAGGGGGTCGTCATATACGGGTGTGTTTCTTCAGCGTTTTAAAACATTGTACGGAGGTACGAAACCCTTCATGTAGGAGTCCAACTCGCACTTGCCCGTTTATTAGGCACACTCCTGGATTATCATTTTATTATGTCATCATGACTGCTATCATACTATAGTTTATTTTTACTCTGTGCTAATTAATACGTATTCAGTGCTACTATGCAGAAGTACAGAGACTGAAACATGATGTAACTCACAATGAACGATACAAAAAAAGACAACATGAATAGTATTGGCTACAGTAAGTACGTGTCTAATCAAATGTGTCACAATTGATTCAATAACATGTTGAATGCGGCCATGTGGGCAATAACGAGTGGCCATAGAACCGGTCATTCAATCGCTGCCTGAAAGCAACCAATTTGTCTTATTCGCTTTCAATCATAAATGTCAATCAACATTACGGTTGCAGCAAATGCTTTTTTGTAATTATCGACAAGTCAGTGACAATATTACCACGTTTCACATTTTTTTATGTATTGTCAAACTGTGCTATTATTATTAAAGATATTGGAAGAAGCTCTTTGGCTATTTTAAGTACAAATATCAGTGTTATTTTGTTGTGCGTCAGTTAATTGAAAATCGACGGATCGTACTACGAGTACAACGGGTAGACTGGGTCAAAAATAAATTATTTGATATAGTTAAAGAATACAACGTCACAAAATAGTGTCACTTATCATTGATCATATCCATTTTCTAGAAGCCGTGTGGTTGCCGGCAGAGTCCGGACTTGGAGTGGATCCAAGTCTTCCCGTGGATGTCGTAAAAGGCAACTTAGGAAATACAAGCTAAAAACATCAGTGAGACCTCTTCAACCCGCCTGGCCAGCGTGGAGAGAGTAGGCCAAATCCTCTGACTGCTCTGGCTATATGGCTCTGGTAGTACAGAGGGTCGTGCTCCTGCAGTTTAGACTAATAAACGGGCAAGTGCGAGTCGGACTCGTAAATGAAGGGCTCCGTACCTCCGTACAATGTTCTAAAACGCTGAAGAAACACGTTTCTTGTATGACGACCCCCTTTAATTTTTAACTTTATCTTATTTTTAGTATTTGTTATTATAGTGGTCATAGTTGAACATAATCTGTGAAAAATTCAAGTATCTAGTTAATGCCATTATAAAGATCTAGTTAAAAACGCTAAAAAAACACGTTTCTTATATGACGACCCCCTTTATTTATTAACTTTTTTTTATTTTTATCTATTTGTTGCTATAGCGGCCACAGTAATACATAATCGGTAAAAATTTCAAGTGTCTAGCTATTACGGTTTAAGAGATAGAGCCCTGTGACAGACGGACAGACAGCGGAGTCTCAGTAATAGGGTCCCGTTTGCACCCTTTGGGTACGGAACCCTAAACAAAGACCTGATGATGATGATATCCATTTTCAACATGATTTTAGATTTATTAATGCAGAATAAACGGGCAAGTGCGAGTCGGACTCGTAAATGAAAGGTTCCGTACCACCGTACAATGTTTTAAAACTTTTCTTGTATGACGACCCCCTTTAATTTTTAACTTTATTTTATTTTTAGTATTTGTTGTTATTGTGGTCATAGTAATACATAATTGGTGAAAATTTCAAGTATCTAGTTAATGCCATTATGAAGATCAAGTTAAAAACGCTATGACAACAAATACTAAAATTAAGAAAAAGTTTAAAATTTAAGGGGGTCGTCATACAAGAAACGTGTTTTTTTCAGCGTTTTTAACTCGATCTTTATAATGGCATTAAACTACATACTTGAAATTTTCACCGATTATGTATTGCTTCGACCACTATAACAACAAATACTAAAAAAAGATAAAATTTAAAAATTAAAGGGGGTTGTCATACAAGAAACGTGTTTCCTCAGCGTTTTAAAACATTGTACGGTGGTACGGAACCCTTTATGTACGAGTCCGACTCGCACTTGCCCGTTTATTATATTAGTTGTATGTATGATAAATAGAATACGTAATAATATTTTACTACGGTATCTTTTCAGTGATTCATTAACACTTCTAATCTACTTAAAGTGGTAACTTCCTCAAAGATTTATATCAGCTCAAATAAATAACACGTGGTAAGTAAATAAAATATTTTCTATTATTATGCAACGTGTTAATGAACTAACGCAAAACCTCTCAGATGGTACCTCAGCCCATGAAACTGAACAACTTTTGTTCTACAACTTTCACAAACCAAAAAAAAATTTGAATTTACATACATACTGATCAGCTGATCGATTATAATTGTATGAAAATCCGAATTTTATTTTTGGCATTTTGAGAATGTTGTAGAACAAAAGTTCATGGGCTGAGGTACCATCTGAGAGATTTTGCGTTAGTTCATTTATTTATATGGAGTCAGCGCTTTCCAATTTTTTCTATTGCGAGTCATACCTTCATCTACTCCCGGATCATTTCTTATGCATAACATAACTCTTTTGATTCCCTTTTCGTTCCTAGTAATGCGCTAAACATGGCCTTTGTGGTTTACGGCCCTGGCTATGCCTTGATAGTGTATCTACATAGGTAGATAGACTCAGGTAGCTGAGTTCACGTGGACACGACAAACTACTAGTAAATGTTTAATTTTAAGGATCACATCAGATTATTAGATGGATAGTCAAAGTGCATATGTTACCTATGTGGTGCATGCAGTGATCGCTGCAGTGGCAGCGTGTACATCGTACATTCGGACAATGGCTTGCATATTTAGTAAAACATATAGGTACAGTAGCTGTTTGCAAATGTTCGGAACCTAAGCTTAGTAAAATACTTTTAACAAGTAATTATTAGTGTGATATAATATGTATAACAGGGATGCGCTTGGTTGCAGACATGGAATAAATTGAAAGTATATAAAGAAGTAAATCCTTTTATTTTTTGATAATAAGATAGAAAACATAAAACAAGCATTAAGTGATGTGTAATTTAATTTATTGATTGTAGACATCAATCAAATCTGTCTTGGGTATTATACGTCTTGGTATAACAAATCAAAACTACTTGTTTACCCAACATAAAAATATCACGCTAATCATTTTCTCATACAAGTTCAACAAAGAGATTCATGCCTCAAACCGTCCAAGAAAAAAAAAAAAGAAAAAAGAAAGATGTGGAAGCTTTTAGAGTAACTTTGTTCCGAATTTCAATTCGATCCAAAGGTGCTCAAGAACAAATATAATATGGTGATAGTAGACAGCTATAAACCCTGTCAGGAAAATTCGGTAAACACAGTTGCGTGCACAAAGATTTTTACTGGGGTAGACAAACTAAAGAAAGTCTAGGCTACAATACAATCTCAAAGCTACAACTTACTCATATAAAAAATGCTATTGACAGGGTAGAAAATGTCTGATTGTCTTTATGAAAGGCACGTCTCTGGGTAGACAAGACATTTGTCTTTCACCCTCCGGCGAAAAGTTACAAGGGTGTGATGTGAATGTGACACCACAAAGATAATGACATGGTTAGCCGAAACCACATAAGTGCGATTTCTAATTTCCTCGGCCATTTTGGTCACTCTGACATGACCAGTTGGGCCGATGAGTGTCGGTTTACGGATTTAAAATTAGAATCGATTAAACTTCTCGTTTCGTTACGTTAATTCGATTAAGTATCAAATCGTTCTTTGATGAATTGGATTTGATTTTAGTAAATGAGTACACCTACATTTTATAAGACGTAATGTAGAAAAAGTACTTGAAAAGCTGGAATCTTGAGTACCTATGTCAAAGCTAAAGTGTTTATACTCGTACTTGCCTTTTCTTTATTAAGATAAGAGCATTTGTAGTTGAAGCCAGAGAATCTTGGAAGGGTCATAGCAAGTGGTGACCCATACTCAGTCAGAGACAATATATTGTATATATTAATATATTGTCTTTGCTAATAGTGCTCGGGCAAATACATTCGCTAGTTTAAATAAATATATATACCCGTAATAATAACTGAACGTTTACAAGAAATGAAATACCTAAGATTACTTACGTACTCGTTGTTAAGCGCTTTATCCGTCGAGAACGGAGCCGAGTTATAATAACTTAGCTCAGTTTAGCTCACAGAACTAATCTTTTTTCCACGCTGAAGTTCCCGAGCGCGGAATATAAAGACCAACTTAACATAATTCACTTAGATAAAAATTTGTAATAACGCACATTAAGCATGTACGTTGCATAATTTAGAAAAATCCTTATCCAATTTATTTTAAACCAGTTATGATTTGAATAAGCACAAACTTTAACAATAACTGCATTAATATAAATTGCGTATTTCAGACGAATTTCCTACTTAACATGAAACATGTCATTGTCATACTACTACTTATATCAAGTTTTCATGGACACTTATCTAAAATACTGACGGCATTGATTAATGGTATAACAATGAAAATTTCTTATAAAACTTCAGTTAAAACAGTCATGCACCTTATTGAATTCTATGACATGCGAACCAATAATATCTGAAAAGAATTGAAAGAACGTGTAGATAAGGCTGACGAACATCATCTGACTTTGACTTGTTCTTCAACTTTTTCCTTGGAAGTGGGACCTGAGGAAACTTAGAGCATCCAGGAAATCATCTTTAAAGGAACATCTTAAATTGCAAATATATTTAGCGGATGAAAACACCCTTTCACACTCTACACTTGTGGGTAGTATACACAGGAGGAAGTCGTATGCTTGGCTCAAATGTATTTGGTTAGGGCCTCCTCTATCAACTATCGCCCTTTGCATTCGCACTGAGGTCTCCAACTCCTCTGTCTGATAAATTAACAGTAAATGTAGTAGAGGTAGAGGGAGTTGCTGAGAGTCATCGATCTTTTTTTGTAGTTGTTCTTTGAAGCTCATTTTAGGTTCGTCTGTGTACCGCGTTGTATTTTTTTGTAGCTATCGTTGACGCTGCTGAAGCTGAATTGAAGCTATGTCATCTTTGTTATCGTCCGAGTCCTGACCTTTAGAAACGTATCTTTCATTGATATCAATTATAACTTCAGTAATAGTGTCGTTTCCTGGTGACCGAAATATAGACGAATATTCAAATAATGCAGAATTTTTATTCGAATGTTCGAATATTCGAATGCAAGCTCTAATTATGACCAGCTATTACTATGGGCTGTTTGAAATCCAATTATGGTATTGGAATTCCTCGAGCTATCAGTTGTAGTTTAAGTGTCTACTACACAATTTGTGATACAATCGATACAATGTGTAACTGATATCGTAGCTTCGGAACAATGACTTTCTGAGAACTTGGATCCAATTTGCCGTATTTTGCTCAATTCGATTTATGTCGTTTACATTGTATATTATGGGCATATAAATCTTTGATTTAATTAAAGAGTGACTAACTGTACATAGATACTTTCTATACTACCCTCGATTTCGGTACCTAGATAAAAACATAAAATATGTACATTATTAATTTATTATTTATCGGTTACTTAGTGTTAACAAAAGGAGAAAGTAAGAATATGTACATAAATTAATCAATATGTATATTTGGGCATTTCTCTACTAAATGGAAAATCGCTGTCCCAAGCAAATTTTATATAAAAAATTCTATCATATCTATTTTTTTTTATTAATATGGACATAAATGTGGTATTCTTGGTTCACCATTGCTCATTAAGTAATTTAATATAATTGTTTTCGAGAAAAAAAATGTTAAACACCTCAAAACACAGTCCCCTGGTATGTCCCTTTTCCAGAATTACAAGCATTGATACCTATATATTTAATACTTTGCCATTTATAACTGAATAATAATCATATATCGTTTAAGAAGACTGTAAGCATCTTTTTAAATTATAATATATAATTATATGTCTATAATAGAAATTTATTTAAAAAAATATGTACGAAGGCTGTCCTCAAATTATTAAAACAGTCCCCTGGTAAAATTTGAAAACGGCGCGAAATTCACTTTAAGTATTGGTCCGAAACATTACGATCGTGAATTGTTACGCAACCGGTGTGTAGTTCGTTCGGTTGTATAGGTAAACAGACAGCCGGCATTTTGTCAGTTGGCACCACTGCGTTTGGTAGTGAACCACGCGTCTCGGCCGTTAGTAGGAACAGTCCACTGGTGAGTATTTGTTTTCCTATTTCAAGAGTTTTAATTAATATAGTTTGTTTAAAATAGTTTACTTACGAGTATGTCTTCACATCTGTTTTACAAATGTGATATGTTTTAATGATTTTGTGTTATTTAGTTTTCGAGTAAAAAAAAACAGTCCCCTGGTCAACAGTCCCCTGTCATTTCATTGCACAGGGGACTGTTCTTTATCTCAGGGGACTGTTTTTTTTTAAGTTTTATAAAGACTTACATGCTAGACAGCGCATCAATCTGCATCAACGTTAATAATATATCGTTCTTTTTCGTAGGTAATAGCTCAAAATGCCATCTAAAAAGAATTCACCCAAAACAAGAGAATAAATATTAGAAAAAAAAACGAATAGCTGAACGTTTGAGATATAAACGACTTAAAAATGACCCTCAAAAACAAAAAGAAAGGCTGAAATACCAAAAGAAAGGTAGCAGAAAATTGGTTAAGGATATGAGTCGTCGCGAGCATAAGGCTGCTAAAAGGACTTGGAAAGAGCACTGTTTCAAATATCGCCAAAAAAAAAAAAAGGAAAGAAATAACTAATAATATTGTGAGGGAAAAATATACGTGATTTTATTAGATTAGATCAATGGTAATTACGTTTTAGTTAAGTTTATTGTCAGAAACAGGGACTATCGTTATGCTGCTGTTGTTAATAAAGTAGATAATGAGGACGGCGAACTAACAGTGACTTTTATGAAAATTTGTGATTACAAGGGCTACAAGTTCAGAATAGGGGATCGGACAAGTCTTACCAAAAAATCTTTATTTACTTTTTAATCTGTTCGCCACCATGAACGAAACACCGATCACAGCGCGTTACGTCATTCGTTTGTAATTGTCATTTTTGATGGCTGGGGTAACCTCAAAATGTCAACCATAGATGTCAACATTACTATGTGAATTTGTGGCCTCCACTACTGCCATCCTTTTCACCACTTGATTGTTTGATGTTTACTCAAAAACAGATGATGTCACGAGGCCAAGGTGACAAATGGGAGCCTTTACGCGGCATTTTTACGCATTCAAATTTTAAATGTAATTTATGTATATTTAAAGCCTTATTGAAATAAAATATTATTTTTTATGGTAATAAATAACCAGTCTAATTACTTTCAAACACTTTGTGAAAAGTTGTCCGATCCCCTATTGATGAGAATGATATGTCTGATGTCGGTTTTGACCAAATATTGGAAAAGTTGTACAAGGAAGTAGATTATTTTATAGTTTTCCAAAATCAGTATCGGTCTTTGAGAAATAAGAGATGTTTCCCTGGATGGTAAGATTGATTTTTAGTAATATACTGTGCCATTGATGATAATTACTTTAAGTTACTTGAAAAGTACAAATGTTTCCTAGGTGTAATCCAAAATGTTTATTGTGATAATTAGTTAACAGAGGTAATGTTTCTTTTGTTTATTTTTAATAACATTCTAAAAGCTGACTTATGTCATACAATGAGTATTTAAAAAAGACTGTTAAAGTAAGAAGTTGATTTTAGTCAGTTTATCACAAATGTTATAAAAAAGTCTCTATTTTATAAATGTATTTCGTTATGATCTCGTTGATTATTTAAGTAATAATTACACATTGTAAGTGCTAATAAAAATAAAGCTTTAATTCATTTAAACAAACAAAAATACTAGTTTTTGTTCATAAAAACATTCCCCTGGTGGGTCACAACAGTCCCCTGTCGCAATTTTGCACAAAACCGTCCATAACTCAAAAACCAAGAGGAAAATGTGTGGGCTTCTTTAATATATATATTTGATATACTATTGCCTTTCTTTGTATTGACAGATATTCTCAACATTTAATACTATCTTACGATACTCTTACGATTACTCTACTTCAGCCATTAATACATACCAAACCATAAAAAAAATTAAGTCGATCTGAATTTCTAAATCCCTATAACCACACTCACCGGCTCATCTAGTCACGTAATACGTATCAAAGTGACCATTAACCAATGAAAATGAGAAATCAGACTTGTGTGATTTCGGACGGCGGCGGTGTCAGTTATCTTAGTGTTGCCATAACCCTTATAACTTTTCACCGGAGGGCAAAGGGCAAATGTCTTTGTTTACTATATTTTTCCGACGCACCTTTACAGCTGTTTACTCATCACTTTCAAGCCCCATTCGACTCGAAATGCAACTAAGAACCCTTCAAACACTCGACTAGTCCTTTGTCATCACTTCTGTGGACTATATGGACATTGGACTCCCAAAGTCCATATACCTATATGTATTTTCATCGAAAAAACGCAACATCAAAACGTTTGGTCAACATTTTTAAAATTCTTGATCATTGTTTTTTGAATTATAAATGTCATGCAAACAAACCCTTTAGCTTAGACTATGTTTGTTTTGTCGTTTAGAAAAAAAGTATCAGATTGATTTGATTCGTTTGATTTGAATCGCTTTTTGTCGTAGTAACGAGTACCTACGCGTAGGTCATGCAATCGTGTTCATGATTAGATTCATTTATATATAACTGTCTTAATTGTTTTCCTTATAAGAAAGTTATCGTATAATTATTTTAATATCTCTCATGACTAAAAACAGTTATAATCGTAATTAGAAACACGAGACTTCTAATTAAAGCATACTTTATTCTTAATTACCTTAGCAAGTCTCCACTTTATCAGCTAGTAATGCGGGTATAACACAGTTATGAGTTGTTTACGCATTTTTGCTAGGTTTGTGACGCAGTGTAGCTACGAAGCTCAAATCTCCAAAACAATAAGGTATTTCACTTATTTTTATTTAAAAAAGTAACATAATCCGAAACCGAAAAAAATAATTATTATTTTAATCAGCTCATATAAGTATCGTTACGTTAGCCTTTCAAAACTGGTGGAAAAGAAAACTCAACTAACAGAAAAAGGATGACGTCACAGTCATTAGGTATCCACATACGAAAGAAATAGCGAGATGTCCCCACCACACTCCCACTTTTCTTCATACTAACATTTGAAATGCTAATTGCTGTTTCATTAAATAACCAATTTTCATGCTGTTTTTAGAGAAGGATTTCTTTTAAGTATTATTTGTGGTGAGTGTTGTTTAAAATATTGTCTAAACACAAACACAGTGAAATACCCTATTGCCCAAAAATATTATTATAGGGTCTGGCGATAACACTGAGGACTGTAGTGTTGGCTCGAGGGCCAAGGGCCCGCTTATCGGCTCCGCGGGTAAATGGGCAGGCAAACACGGTAATCGCGATGGTCGACGCCACCTCACAAATTATATGAAATACAGATGGAATTTACGCTTCGCACAAACTAGAAGTGGAACCACAGCTAAGCCACGGTAGGCTTGCAAACAAGAACGCGAATAGATTAGTAGGACAGTTGGTACGACATGTACGTACGCTTCTGAGATCACTATCTGATGCGGTAAAACGGAGTATTAGTATCTTTTCTGTAGTACAACTCCTTATTCGTAGGGTACAACTTATTACAAGGCGGAATGTCAAACGAGTTTTAATAAAAAACAAAACATCACAATGTGAACCACATTTTGTAAATAAATTACATAAATCACAGAAATGACGTTTTACTCAATAAAATGACGGATCCAGATATCACACGAATAATACAATCTGGTTATTATGCCTATAAACGGAACTGTTTTTTAGGGTTCCGTACCCAAAGGGTGCAAACGGGACCCTATTACTGAGACTCCGCTGTCTGTCCGTCAGTCACAGGGCTCTATCTCTTAAACCGTAATAGCTAGACACTTGCAATTTTCACCGATTATTATGTATTACTGTGGCGGATATAACAAATACTAAAAATAAAAAAACAGTTAAAAATTAAAGGGGTCGTCATACAAGAAACGGGTTTTTTTCAGCGTTTTTAACTTGATCTTCATAATGGCATTAACTAGATACTTGAAATTTTCACCAATTATGTATTACTAGACCACAATAACAACAAATACTAAAAATAAAATAAAGTTAAAATTAAAGGGGGTAGTCATACAAAAGACGTGTTTTTTAGTGTTTTAAAACATTGTACGGTGGTACGGAACCCTTAATGTAAGAGTCCGACTCGCACTTGCCCGATTATTTAGTAATGGTAAAATAATAACTTATCATCTCCTTATGATACAGCTATGTCAAAATAGGGTTGTGTTATGTTATGATTATGATTGTGACTTGTGACTTAAAAATGCGTATTTTCTATGACACTTTAAATTAAATATAAAGCTCGTTGAGCACTAACAAATATGTAAACTGTTTGGCGATAAACCGATTTCTTCGCCAATGATTCAGTTTTTTATTTACTTCATGTTATTTCTACACTCTCGTCGTTTTGCATCGCGATGGCGGCTTGTTGACACGGCGCGCCGCCGATTTGGTCGGTTTATATTTCGGGCGGCGGCGTGCCATTATCCCATTAGGGAAGGACATTACTCAGAATGTGGAGCTATTAGCTGAGCTGCTGCTCTTCCGTCTAGGGCTTCCGTCAATTAGTTTTCACGGATTTGTCGAACGTAAAGAGAGTAGGTTACTCACCAATTTTCAGCCATTGTGGCTGGCTAACACAGCCAAAATTACAATGTACGAGCGTTGTTTATACTGTACCTATACGTGAAAAAGATTTCACTGCAAGGACTGCTCAAACGAAAATGTAGCGGATAAACGACAAATAGGTTCATCATTGTAAGCATCTTTGGCGGTTTTGTGTTTTTAGGTGACATTGAGGGAGGGCTAGAGATGCGCTTATAAGTAGGTACCTACCCTTCTCTTAAGTATATCATTGATAGATGATAGGGAAGATAACAAATATAACAATGTTTTCAAAGTCCCCACCCCAGAGTCCCCAGGCTATGTCCCCTTAGCAATATAATATAGTGAATACGCCACACAAGATGAAGAAGAATTAGGAATTGGAATACACTCTAGCTAGGTACCTACTCAACTTTTACCAGTAGTTGAGCATGTTATCTATCATCCAATCGACTGACATTTTGTATGGACAAGCGTTTGCAATAATTGCGCCATTATGCCGACCAACGAGATCTATGTACTTACGTACATGCCGACCATACAAATGTCAGCATTACCTAATGAAATATTAATGATAAGTTATTCGACGGCTATAACGCTGAATAAAAGCTTCGTGTAACGGTTATGGGAGTTACAGCACTTTTATTACGTAAGTAAGTAACTAGGTAGGTACTTAGGTAAGTAATGTTTAGTGGCAAAGTTAAAATGCTTTTCTTGTTTTCAACTCGACAATGTTTTTGTACCTATTATTACTATGTTTTGACCACATAGGTAGGTAGGTACTTATGTGATAAGTCCGACTTTGTACCCATATTGTTTCTTGTGGTTGTAATTTTTGTTTACTATGGCGCTAAAGTTAATTTGTATTGTATTGTAGGTATATGTAGGTATTACCTACCTAGTTTATTTTAATTTTACGTTTATAATAAATTTTGTTTTTAGGCAGTAGGTAAGCAAATTTCTAGGTGGCAGGCACCTATTCGACAATGTCGACGCCTTAACACAGACATAGTGATCATTTTCCATACTAAAAGCTTTATTGTCTTCGGTCGTCGTTGACGCATGTGGTGGTTCTACCCTGGGTATGTGAGTGAACAAGCCACTGCCCCGCGGTGAAATCGCAGATTCGCAGACGGATGAGTATTCTCGAAAGAACACCTACTGAGGCTCTGACCGCTGTGTACCTTTTGATATTGTTTGCCCTTGCGTTCTTTTATAAGGGCGCCATTCCATAATGTAACCAGGGTTCCCAACTGGTTATGAGTCATAACCAGTTGGGAACCCTGGGCACTTACACACTGGGTTGTCATAACTTATGACAACTCTACATATGTATATGACAGCTCTAGTATGTGGCACAAGGCTATGGATTCGTTCGACATGGATCAGGGAAGGAGTGAGATATGAATCAATACATGCGTGTAACTGAATACTGAGTAATCTATCGTTGGCAGATGAGCTTTTGCAAATGTCACGATATGTTCTATTAGCATAATAGGTATCAGCTACCTGTCGTACTTTTGACCATGTGATCAAGTTCCATCTCAAGTGACTCCACTAAATCCAACTTACTTTATCATGCTTCTATTCTACAATACGACAAATATAAAGAACCATGGATGGATTTCGCCCGCTCCCCGCGCCCCAGCCTCGCTCCGTAGGGCTGCTCCGCCGCCCGCCGGCGCCGTTCGTTCATCGCCTGACATTAAACACTACAGCAAACCACACCACTCACCTGGTCTGTACCAGCTTCTCCACAGCAATCCACAGCCTTTTCTCTCAATACGATCGATACGCACCGGCCCTCAACTCAACACCGTAAAAGCAAATTACTTTTAATCACCATTCAGCACTTAAACGAACACGGCCGACCCGTTTCACAACAGTATTAGCTGCAGGCTAACGATCACAAAGTACTGTACACTGCACTGTCAATATTCGATCCTGCCGACTGGTGTTCAATCCTTGGATTGTTTTGTGTAGTATAAACAAATAACAGTGGTGATTTCACAGTAGAAACACGAGCGCAACAACGTATAACGCAACGCACTTCACGTCAGCGCCGATTCGAGTCGGCGGGCGACCGCGGAACTCGGGTGAAGCGAGCGAGCGCTACGTGTCCCTCGACCGGCCGGCGAGGTGCGAGAGCGAGCGAGAACGCTATATTATTCCTACTAGTGTCAGAGAGAGATGCGACACGGTTTACGAGGCGGGAGACATAAAAATACGAGAAGGGCTCGCATAGACAGGGCATAAACGGCGTCGCTACACTGCTATCTTGGATTGATCCACGTTGAATAGATAACGATTGTTGTATCGTTTGGCGGCATGGTCGCTCATTCATTAAAATAATTATCCGACAATTAAGGCAAGAGGTCGTTGTCGTTGCTCGTTACGCTATGCACGCTGAACGCTCCGCTGGTCTGATGCTTTGGCGTTTATTACCTAGTCGCTGAAGATAAGGACTTTTTTATGTCATACTCATTAAAACGAAGTTAACCATATTTTATTATCATAACTGCCAGACTGCCACAGACATAAAAAATGTACTTAGCTGCCTAGAATATCGAACCAGTAAATACGTCGAAATTCACACATATTTTTATACAGCACCGCTAGTAGCTTCTTCGATTTGTGGTCATTTGTATTGTAGCGTAGCACACCTACGAGTACTTACATATTTCTCCTCTGTGACCACGAGATTTAATTATTTCTTTTGCTGAAAAAAGAAAGTTATCTACCACATCAACTTATGTTATCGACTGTACACCACGTGACGTCGATATTTCTATAGACCGCTATCAGTTTTACCACAGAATAGGATACTAGTACTCCGTACAGAAGTCTCACTCAGCAAATAAATTCTAAGAAATATCTACTCAATGTGGTTAGCGATATGGTTTAATTTAGCTCACGTCAGAACTCAGCAACTTTTCGTTTAGATACCTAGACATCCATTGCAGGCCAATTTCATTCTTATTACTCTGGACAAACGATTCGTATAACTGAATACACCACACTTAGAGAGGGGCCGCCGCGCTCTTAGTAATAATTATGTAGATAGGTATATTTTGGATACCTAAACGGGGAGTGACACATGCCTGGTTTTACGCAGATTTTACGTAGGTTACTTCGTAGATTTACCACTTACGAGATTCGTCTTTATATCTGTCACCTTATTGCGATCATGCCGATAGATCAATGCCGATCATTTTGCCTTTTTTTTTTTTTATACCATTTGGAAATGTCAACAGCTCTAAAAATATATATTGTAAAACTAAAAAGGTTTAAAATGGGAATAGAAACAAAACAGTGAGCATATTTACATTTATTGTTACTTACTTATACTCAACATACATTATGGGAAGAGTGACCACGGAATCGTGGCTAACTCAATCTTTACAATTAAAATAGTTTCATTACCCTAGCCTTAATTATAAATAAATTAGATCTCAGTGGTGAAAAACTGCAATTTTATCTGTACATATGCGATTTCAGTAGAGTCTTAGTCCAATTTTCTAAGTTTTCTCCCTCAATTTTGTTATAAGTAAACAATGTAATGTACTTAACCAATAATAAGACTTACGACACATATTTACTAAATTCGATATTACAGTAATTTCAATACATAATAATAACATAACCTAAACAAAATTTTTGGAACCTTGAAATGTAACGCCGGCGGGTCTCGCTCGCGCCGCCAAATGAAATATCGCCTTAGCTCGCATTGAAATTAGATCCAATTGTGTTAATACATATGCATTTTAATTAAATCTAACGCAGTGAATCATCATATCAGCCACAGGAAGTCCACTGCTGGACATGGCCTCCCCCAAGGATTTCCAAAACGACCGATCGGAAGCGGCCTGCATCCAGCGTTTTCCTGCAACCTTGCTCAGGTCGTCTGACCACCTAGCAAGTGAATAATCCATATTAAAATAATCAATACTCTAAAAGATTCTTGAAAGTACAAAATTCTTCCACTTCCATTTCACAATTAAAATCAAGCACTAAAAAGTCAGCAATACATCACTAAGATGGAACGTCAATAACCTTAGAATTAGACCGCAATGCCACTTCTGGAGTTTCGTATACACTACCATACCGCACATTAGGCGTAGATTTAGAGCTTCGATACATGTAATAGGCGCTAGAAAGGACAAAAAGATTTAAATCTGTTTTGATTGGTGCCCGTTTAACGTCTAACACTTAGTACATACATGTATACAAAGTGGAAGGGACATACCCGTAATAAATTGAACCACGGGCTATACTAGATTACCAAAGTATAATGAAATTAAAATAACAGTCAAAAAACAAAAAAAAATTTCGACATTCCCATACAAATCGCCCGGGCGGCCGCACACTTGTATATAGAAATGCTGAAATTTATTTTTGTTTTTGTTATTTTAATTTCATTATATTATAATGATCTTGTTTAGTCCGTGGTTCAATTTATTATGGGTATGTCCCTTCCACGTTGTATATGTCAGCCCTAAGGCGGTCATCCCACTGCACCGCGCACCGTCGCGGAGCGCGGTTTCTACATACAGACGTTCCCGCGCGGTGACGCGTTTTCAGTGGGTGGGAGTAGGCGTGTTTTCTATACAAACTGAGATACTTGCATACAATGTTAAAATCTCCCGCGCCGCGTTCCGCGACGGTGCGCGGTGCAGTGGGATCACCGCCTAATCCACAAATCCTTGTTCGGAATGCTAGTGTTTTGGTAGAGTGGCGAGCAGCCTAATAACTGGATAATGGATATGTCTAAACAACGAAATTTTAGTTGAGTATCATATAAAAGACAAGAAAAGTTATCGCCATTCAAATAAAATACAGGCATATTCCAAACAAGATTCAATATTCAACTATTTGGTACGAACATCATATCAGTATTATACTGGCAAGCCTTTTTTGATAATCTATATATTGCTGCCCTGACGTTAATGATAACATACTTACAGCATAATAAATCAATACAGATAGATTTAAGAACATTTTTGATAAGAGTCTCAAAATGCAGTGCTGAAATGCCGGAATCATTCATTCAATCAGTAATTTTCATATCTAAGATGCTATGCTTCATTCATGAATTCCGTATTCGCATAGCATAATTTGAATAACAATTCTAGAATGTTGTCTAAACATAATTTAACATAATATTACATTATATGCCTAATACATTGACTGTAACCTGCTAAAAGTAGCACACGCAATGAACTTTTTTATGTTTTTGAGTCAAAATGATGTTTGCAATGCCATCTTGACCATTAGATGCATGACATTAGTAATTCATTTACCATCCCATATCAATAGCAGATTTAATTTGATTTCTACACGCTTTTAACCAATGCCGAGGCGATTGCTAGAGAAAGACACCACCCGTATTTAGTAAGAGTTGCGATGGATTGGCAACTTGGCTATCTTCGTTGCAGATCCCTTGCCATCACTTGTCAAATAGATGTCGAAAATATACAAGAATCTACTACTCACTTGGAGGCGCCCGAAATACTGCACAATAATTAACAAAAGAAAACCATAGTCTGCCCGATGTGTTAAGGGCATTGTTTCTGGGTGCTGTAGTGATGCGCCATCCCTGGAAACTTTGGGAATATTCCCGTTAACATACCCGGCAAAAATACCTAAAAATGGAAATTTAGGGGAATATTTACAGAAACATTGGGAATATTTACGGAAATATTGGGAATATTCCCGGAAATATTGGGAACCCGTCAATTTACAACGGAAAATTCTCGTACATTTGGAATATTTCCAGCGGCGTGATGTGCCGCGGTGGCTCGTGTACGCTCAGGGCTCAGGGCGGCAGCAGGGGCACCTCGGGGTAGGAGGGCTCCTGCTCTTCCTCGGAAGAATGGCCGCTGGCGTACGACGGGCGGCCACTCTTCTCGCGTAGTCAGTACCTGTTGGTAAATAAACATGATTGCCTTTGTATTTTTCTGGCAAATAAAATATATAGACGCTATAATTAGGTAGAGAAAAAACAACTGATGTTTGAGCATGTATTTTTCTGGCAAAAAGAATTATAGAGACGTTTTCATTAGGTAGAGAAAAAACAACACACATGAGTTAGTATTTTTCCGGCCAAATAAAATATAGAGGGGTAGAAGAGAGGAATGGAGGCACCTCCACTTAACTCCACCGACAAGAGCAAGCTCTTAATTAAAAACAAAAAAGATTTGTATACCCTTGTGGTTCCAGGTTAGAATAGGACCATTCCATCTTTTCCTGTGGATGTCGTAAGAGGCGACTAAAGGACTAAGCACAAACATCTCGTGCTTCAATTGCATTCCCAAGGAGGGTTAACGGCGGCCGGTTGTAAAACTTTTTGCTCAAATACATTTCCAAAGAGGGTTGACGTCAGGCAGGCGGCAGTTCGTAAAACTATAGCCAAATCATTTAAACTGTTCCGGCTATTTATTCTCCATTTTGCAAGGTCTTTGGCATCCTTGGGTGACTATTGACATATATGTTATATTTGTAGAAACGGGAAAGCGCACCCCGGGCTCCGAAGCAGCACAGCTGAGGATGCAGCCGGGAACGCGCTTAGACGAAGAGACACATGAAAAACGATAACCCTTATTCTGGTAAAAAGCTCATTATATGAATGACATTGTTTTACCTTCTGTAGGGATCGTCCCGCTCGGCGTCGGCGTAGGGCTGCCAGTGCGCGGCCGCTGCGTCGTTGTCGTCGCGCTCGCTGGTATTGCTGGTGCCTGTGTAGCAAAGATAAACATACATTTATTTGCCAATTATGAGTTATAAGATGTTTCGTTAAATTATGTTTACCATCGTGCATAGTAGACGGATGAATAACGTCCACTGCTGGACATTAACCTCTTCCAAGGATTTAGCATCGGCTTCTCCCAAGGATTAAAGGCGAAAATACGGCGATGCGACTAGCAACCATCACTAGGTATTTTTATTCCTGTTTCCATCTTCTCGCCCACCACTACGCTGAAAGTGGTATTTGGGTCTTGCAGCCCTGGGCTCTATCTGCTTAGAGCCGTAGGACCCGAAACGCTCTGTCTGCCTCTTTATGGATAAAGAAGTGATAGTATACAACTGTGGTAGGATAAAATAGTTTGGAAAATCCAAAAGTGCACGCCTCATAATATCATTTTTCACAATTAAATTGATTTTGATTGTTTTATTGCTAACTTAAAACGAAGAAAAGTATGTGTCGGCTTTAACGCACGACTGGAGATTATTTTTAACTTTTATTTTTAACTTCCCGCTAAGAAAATTGAAAATTTTCAAAATTCGGAACGTTATTAGTTTCACTCCCTTTTTGAAAAGTCGAGTTTTCATCAGATTTCGACGTTTAAAGGTCTCAGGAATCTTTCCTGACCACTCACGAGCAAGTGTCATGCACCCTATCCGTATGTGTGTGTGGGTGTGTATGTGACCCGCTTATAACTCTTGAACAACTAAACCGATCGGAACCAAACAAGTAGCTTTCCAAAGAGTTCTATACAACTCAGATTTCCTGTGAATTTAAACCGATTCGGACCGGTAGATTTTGAGAAATCTCAAAATAAATAAAATATTAACTAACTTATCGTTTCTTTTACATTTATTCGTCTTTCATATTTAATAAATCAAACAAAATCACAACATTCTTTATTCAAATTTCTTTTACTTCTTTTCTTACTTGCCAGTTACACATTCGTACTCATCATACATAGGTATTAACTCTTTCAACAAACCTCACATCCAAAATCATTTTTAATATGTCACCTGTATTTTTATAATAATAATTACGATTATACTACATTGAATTAGACCGTGATCTTCGAAAGGACTTAGTTTTGGATAATACTGAAGCGTATAAAAAAAAGATGGACTTGATCAGATAAGTTTTTCGGGAGTTATTGTGACCACGCCAGTTTCCATACATACAGACACACGGACGTCCACAAAATGATTTTATTAAACATTGTTTTTATTTTTTTAAAAGGCAAAATGACTTTTAAAAATGTCATAAGTGCTGAAACTAGTGTTTTTCCTTGACATTTATGTGTAAATATTATTGTACAAGTGCGATAGAAAATAAATCGAGACACATTTAGTTAAAAAATCACTTGAGTTTTGTAAGGCGAGAGTAGAGCACTACCTCATGCGCTCCGCTTATAAGGCGTGCAAAAGTGATAGTATACTATCACTTTTTTATCCTATCACAGTTGTATACATAAGTGGAGAAAGAAGGGGGAGGCCTTTGCCCAGCACATCAGCAGGATAAAAAAATAAAAAATAAAAAAAAAGTATACAACTGACATCTGTCGAGCGTGCGGTCCTTGGCGGAATCTGCGAGGTCGGCGTGCGGCGGCGGGGAGGCGGGCGCGGGGGGCGACGGGCTGTCCAGCGAGATCACCGCGCCGCCGGCCGCGGGCGGCGAGCGGTAGCCGCTCGACGACACCGCTTCCGCTGGAACAACACACATTGTATATTTTTATTAGGCTTCCACCGCGGGATTTATGTCAGTTGTCGTGCTCCCAGTGCGAGAAATAGTGAATATCCATAGTTTTTGGTCGGATTAATTCCGGAACCGACGTTCGCGATTTAAGGGATAACAACCACATTCAATATGTGACGTAGCGTCTTCAGGGAATCGAACCTCTAAACGCTGATATCAGCAAAAATTGGGAACTACAGTAACGTGTTTACCAGGAATCGAACTTGGGAACGCTGTCACTGTTCCTTTTTTTAAATTTTATTTAAGAGTCTCCATACCCTAGACAAAATTCGAGTTTCCCATACAAACGTAGTCTACGTTTTATTTTGAAACGACATGTCAGTTTTCGGTAAAAATTTGTAACTTTAAAGAAATTGCATACATCTAGGGTTATAATTGGTTTTTAAGTCAAAACATGAACTGGAAAGAAAATATAGTGTATTATATCATTTTTGACCATCAGTATGGAAAAGTTTTACACCCTTATATTTTCTTTCAAGTTTATATTTTTATTGTGAAAACCAATTACAACCCTAGATATATGCAATTTCTTTAAAGTTACAAATTTTCACCGATATCTGACATGTCGTTTCAAAATAAAACGTAGACTACGTTTGTATGGGAAAGTCTAAGGTATGGGGATTCTTAATACCTTGTAACTATGTGCCATATATGTAGGGATAACTTGAGATCCAGGTAAATACACCGTATTTTCATCAAAATAACTTTTATTAATCTTCCGGTACAAAACAATCTTTACATAACAACCAACAACAACCAACTTCACACTCTTCGCTTGACAATGACATCTTAAAAGTGTTGCCACAACCATGCTACTAAAAAGGTAGAAAAATAAAAACAAAAAAAATAACTATATGATAAATTATACATTTATCCCACACGGCCTTCCTGCTCATCATCTGCCCCAGATGAGACATCTTCGGGTGCGACCCATGGTTTCATGAGATCCGCTGAGGTAGTCGTATTAATAGAACCTTCCGTATGTCCTATTTTTCTCACAGCATATCGGTCATTTCTACTACATTTGACTATTTCGTATGGGCCCAAATATTTTGGAAATAATTTAGATCCCTGGGAAAACTGCGTCTTCTTTATGGCTACTAGATCACCGATATTATAGGTTTTTGCTTCTTTTCTTTTCTTATTGTAACCTTTAATATTTTCTTCTTGTATTTTCTGTATTGATTCTTTAGCATTATTTCTTAATTCATCTCTTTTTTCATTAAAATTCTGTATCTTTTCTTCTTCTATTAGTTTATTAAGTTCATAGTCTTTATCTCTCATTTTCGTACCAAAAAGTAATTCAAATGGAGTCATCCCAATGGCTCTTTGATATGTTCCGTTCAAACATCGTTGCACACTGGACACACGGCGATACCATTTTGTGGGGTCATCAGCACTTAACTTACTCAATACGGCTATTATTATTTGGTGGATGCGTTCAACTTGACCGTTGCCTCTTGGTTGTCCTGTTGTGATAGTATAATGCGTTATATTTTCATCTTCACAATATTGTCGGAAATCGTTAGAAGTAAAAGCAGCGTTACGGTCTGTAATCATTCTCTCTGGTACACCAAAAGTTTGTTGTTGAAGTCTAAGCTTATCTATCGTCTCATCAGTGCTCAAAGTCTTAACTGGGTAAATCCATGTAAATTTGGTATATGCATCCACTATTGTTAGGATGTATTTGTAGTTTTTGTGACTCGAAGTCATTGGTCCCAGATGATCAACATGGTATGTCGATAGTGGGACGTCGCCTTTATAAATTGGATGGAGAAAACCTTCTTTCTTGCCTCTTTTGTGAGATATTAGGATACATTCAACGCAATTATCAATCACCTTTCTTATTTTTTCTGCTAGATTTTCAATAAAATATTCTCTATTAATAAGTTCTTCTGTTTTCACTATTCCAAAATGACCCTTTTCATGACTTTTCCTAATTATCTCCCATGACATCTTTTTAGGTATTACTATTAGTTTATTACCATCTTTCCATTTGTATAGTATTTCATTCTGATGTACTCATCTTCATTTTGTACTTTCTTTATGCGAGCTATGGTCTCCGTTAGTACTAAACAGACAGGATATCTACTCAGCGCATCTGCGTGTTTCATACGTATTCCTGGTCTGTGCTCTATCTTGTAGTCGAACTGTTCTAAAAGTAAAGCCCAACGTGCAACTCTAGGAGGCAGATCCCTTTTCTGAAGCGTCATTGTAAGAGCAGAGCAATCTGTTACTATTTTAAAATGTACACCCAGAAGGTAAACTCTAAATTTCTTCAATGCAGTAACAATAGCCAGCAATGCAGTAACAATAGCCAGGACCTCTAGGTGATAACTGTGGTATTTACTTTCAGCCAGGGTAGTCTTTTTGCTCATATAGTGAACAGGATGGAATTGGTTATCCTTAGGACTTCTTTGTAGGAGTACTGCTCCATATCCGTCTGCGCTGGCATCTGTGTGTAACTCCGTTTCAAGATCTGGGTTGTATATCCGAAGTACTGGAGAACTGCAGAGTATTCGTTTCAATTCCATAAATGCCCTCTCACACTTCTCATCAAAACCAAACTCAACGTCTTTCTTTAATAAATCCGTCATTGGTTTTGCAATCAGGGAGTAATCTTTAACGAACTTCCGAAAATAGCCTGTCAACCCTAGAAATGACTGAACAGCTTTGATATTTTTTGGTGTATTAAAATTGGCTACAGCCTTAATTTTCTCCGGCGAGGGTTGAACTTCGTTGTCGTAAATAATAAAACCAAGATATTGAATTTTCTTCTTCATAAAGTGGCACTTCTTCCAATTAAATTCTAGACCAAATTCTTCAGCTCTTTGAAATACTTTCTCTAATTTTCTTAATCCTTCTTCTTCAGTCTTTGACGGTATAATTAAATCATCTAAATATGTCAGTAAGGTGACATTTATGATTAGGTCGTTAAAGATGTCGTTAATAAATCTCTGGAAAACGGATGGGGCGGTACAAAGACCAAAAGGCATTTTCAAAAATTCGTACTGTCCTTGTGGTGTTACGAAAGAGGTATACTTCTGACTCTGTTCGTTTACTCTCACGTGTAAAAAACCGTTTTTTAAATCAAGAGAAGTAAAAAACTTGGCTTCCTTTAATTTATCTATTTGATCCTCTATGATCGGTAAGGGAAATCTTTCTTTAATGACCTTCTTATTTAGTTTTCTAAAATCTATGCACATTCTTCTTGATCCATCTTTCTTTTCAGCTAGAATTATTGGGCTGGCAAAATCAGATTTGCTTGGTTTAATTATTCCTCCCTTTAACCATTCTTCAATCTGGGTATTTACAACAGACACTTCAAGAGGCGATAAGCGACGAGGGTTTTGAAAAACTGGATTTTCATCGGTGAGTATTATCTTTAACTCAACATTACTTTCTTTCTTCTTCTCATCAGGCTTGTATTTTTTACACATTTCTCGAATCTTTTCAGTATATTTAGAATCTTCTATGTCATATTCATTACAATCATCATTCTTCTCCATAAAAAGTGTTAAGTGCATTATTCTTTCCATATGGACACCTTCAGGGGTAAAACGGACCTCAAAATCTTTCAAGATGGGATTTCCAATGAGTATCGTAACTGTTATTTCATTATCTTCGACGACATGAAACCTGACATCTGTATGATAGTCATCAATTTGTACTTTGGCCGTAAATACTCCTTGTGTGACAACTTTATTTTCCGCTATCCCGGTTAAGCATGTTGAATCCATCTTAAAGTCTTTAACATCTTCTTTAATCTTCTCAAATTCTGCTTTTGTGATTAGGTTCACATCGCTTCCCGTGTCTATCAGGGTTATAAAGTCTTGTCCATGTATCTTCAATCTTTTGTAAGGAACTTTCTCTTCTTCGTTTTTAGCTGGAATGTTTAATGTTTTCTTGGGTTTTGTACACTCGGTGGATTTATGGCCAAATTCGTTACATTTAAAGCATTTAATTCCTTTGGAACAGGTAGGAACTTGGTGATCTGTGTCACCGCAGTTAAAGCATCGCTTTCCATTATTGTTTTTACGGCTTGTATTGTTGCCAGAGGAATGACCGGACTGAACAGGTTTTCCTGGAATCTTTTTTCTAAATTCACTATACGTATCCAGTTTCTTTCTGAAATCTCTTAAATCTGTGGCACCATACAAAATAATTTTATTCGATTCTAAATCACGAATACCATCAATAACATATTCCATCAAGGCAGCGTCTTCTACCTTGCCATGTAAAGCCAATTCCTTCATGGTAAGGAAATATTGTTGGTAGGTTTCATCGTTCTTCATTTTACGCGAGGCAAGCTTCTTGTGTATGACTGCGCTATTAATTTTAGGGCCAAATTCTTCTTGCAGTGCCTTCTTCAAAGTTGCATAATCCTTCACTCTCCCATATGACCGTAAAAATAACTTCGCGGTTCCATCCAATAGCCTCTTTGCGTAAATCAGTTTCTCAACTTTGGTCCACTTCATGATTTGGGCAGTATCTTCAAATTCATCAAAGAAAGTCTCAATCGGGTAAGAGTCATCGCCAGTAAACAAAGTCATTGATTTTTCTAAATCCTTAAAAGATATTTGTACTTCGGGCTCCTGTTCTTCACCTTCACTTTCCTTTTCATCTTTCTTCGGCGGCATCGTGGCGGTAATACTGGTGTTATTCTTCAAAATATTCGAATTCCTTCTTTTACTCTTAATACAGTATGACGGCGCACGACTCATCTATCTTTGGCTTCAGAAAAAATAAATCATAAAATCTACCATTCTGGTAGAAATTTTTCTAAGCTTGCAACATTTTCTTTAGACAAGTCGGTAAAACAGCTTCTAATGGCGGAACATCGGCGTCTTCGGTAATATGCGGTTGTAGTCAAAACGTCTTCAATCTTCAGATTACCTTGAAATTTATGGCTATCCCGGACGAGCCCCCAAAAAGATGTAGGGATAACTTGAGATCCAGGTAAATACACCGTATTTTCATCAAAATAACTTTTATTAATCTTCCGGTACAAAACAATCTTTACATAACAACCAACAACAACCAACTTCACACTCTTCGCTTGACAATGACATCTTAAAAGTGTTGCCACAACCATGCTACTAAAAAGGTAAAAAAATAAAAACAAAAAAAATAACTATATGATAAATTATACATTTATCCCACATATATGTATTGCAAAAAATTAGTAAAAAACAGACTAGATTTCAGTATACAATAGAAAATTTTAATCTTTTTAAGTTTCGGTTTCGGCTGAAAAATTTGTTTCGGTCGAACACTAACAACGTTTATATGCTACTGCTCCACCTGCGTTAGCGTTTAACGTTGACGTAATGCCAAACTGCGCGTCGCTTATTGCATTAAAAGTGCGCGTTGGCTACATTAGGCATTAACGACGCAAAAAGTTATTTCTCACTAGTTAACGCGTTATCTTACAAGTGGAGGGTGAAACTACAAAATCGACGTTGCAGCAGCTGCACTAGTGGCAAAAATGAGTGTTTTAAATTATTGTTTATTGTTTTATTGCAAACCAATTTGTTGTATAGACGTCATTTTTACCTGCGCCTGATTTTAAAGATTTTTTTGTATTTATTTAAATGTATACGGTAATATCTTATTAGGGAATCTTTCTTCTTTTTTAATTCTTCCAATGTCGTTGGAAAGGATAAAGACTGCATGATACGACGCCATGCATCATTAACTGCCGAGCGATTTTTATGTGACTGAAGTTTTGGATTTCAAAGACATGGTTCATATTGAAGCAATTCCAAAAACTAACGCTTTTTCATTGGACCACTCCATTGTCGTATTTCGCTCGCGCCAAAAGAAAGCAAATACGTCGTTCCTCTACGCATGCGTCGTGCGTAATGAGCCGGCGTTAATGTAGCCAACATCCTCTAGCGTGTTACACTGCACAGTAAAACCCTTTGATGTGTCCAAAAAACCGTCTCCCGAGCTATCGCTTAGCGTTTCATGTCATTAGTAATGACGCTAGTACGTTAAAATATTGGCCACATCTACGTAGCGTCTTGATTAACGCGCTAATTAACGCGTAAAGACGCAGATGGAGCAGAGGCATAAGTCACATTTTTCATTACGCTGTATCTTGTCCCTTTATCCCTACGTTGATTACTGTAAGTAAACTCACCGTTAGAAGAGTACCCGTCGTCAGTCTTGATAGAAGACTCCGGCGCGGGCGGCGTGGCCTTGGGCTGCGGCACCTTCCTCTTGAGCGGCAGCTCGTCCTCGGAGTCGGACGTGAGGTCCACGACCGCCTCGGCGGGCTTCGGCGCGCGCTCCTCACCGACGGCCGCGCGCTTCGCATTGCCTTCCACTGGTATCACCTCTGTTTTCAAATGGAAAACAACAATTATGTATGGGCTCCAAAGATATAGTATGTACCAGTAGTTATAGATTTGACACTGAGCGAAAGAGAAAGATTGCTTCTTTCATAGGTTTATACATATACTTCGTAATTTGACCGGTTCACATGTCAAAATTGTCAAATGTCTCGAGGTTATTTTGGAAATAATTTTTTGTTTAACATAATAAAGTTTTTTCATGATACAACCAATAATTTAATGTTAATATGTCTCTCAATTATTATTTAATCCACAAAACCTTTTTTTGTTGGGCATTATTCAAAACACTACTACTTTGTTTTGCTTACTTGAAGTTGTACGTAGTATATTATTACTTTGTGCTTGAAGTATACCTATAACCTGACCATGAAAAAATGCTCGGTCAGTGATTGAGACAAATACCGGCGCTTTTTTCTTTTTTTAATTGAAATCGCAATAAGCCTATCTCGCTTTCGGTGATATAACAATCCATCATGGGTACATGTGTATATTAATCGGTGTTCAAGTTGTTTGCTGGGAACTTTACATGTGACACTCACCCAGGTCGTCCGAGATGAGCGTGACGGGCTCGGCTTGCGGCTGCTTGTGCTGCGGCGCGCGCGGCGGCGGCGCGTGCGCCGACCAGTTGCCGTCCGCGTGCAGCTGGATCTCGTTGCAGTCCGATGCGAGTCGCGATGACGTCAGCACCTCTTGGAAGTACCTGCAATAATACGGCAGGTTATCTACTCAGATTTGCCGTGTGGCTCCCGGACTAGAATAGGACTACTCCAACTCTTCCTGTGGATGTCGTAAGAGACGATTCAAGAACTACTCACAAACATCTCGTGCGGAAACTGCATTCCCAAGGAGGGTTGACCTCGGGCGGCGGTCAGTTGAAAAACTGTAGCCAAATCATAAAAACTGTTCCGACTATTTCTTATGGTTTTCGTCATCCTTGGGTGACCTTGGCATACATTATTTGGAAAAGAAAAAGCAGGAAAGCGCACCCTGGGCTCCGAAGCGGCACCAGTGTCACTCTCAGAATTAAGACGAACGTAACGATACCTCTCAGCTTCAATGGATTGATTGATGGATTTACATCAAGCCGTTTAGGCTGTAGAGATGCCATAGAAATATACATACATTAGATACACTCGAAAAACAACATTCCTTCCGCAGTTGAGTAAAAGAAAGTGATAAAATGCAGTATAACTAACCCGTCGACTACCAGGGAGTCATAAGGCGCGGGGCGGTCGCACACCGGACACAGCCACGTGGGCTTCCGCTCGTTCATCTGCAGGAACAGCGACGCGTCGAAGCACTGCAGGTGCGGGCAGTTGGCCGGCCGGCACGGACACGACATCCGCATCTTGCCGAGGGGACACATCAGCGAAACGCGGAGTGACGTCGTCGCGATTTCGCTGTCATAGTCCTCTGATAGCTTTTCTTTTACTGTCGAGGGAATTGGTAATGTTAATTTTGGCTAAGATCAAAAAAGAGCGAGTTCATGCTTACTACAACACATCGTGCTTTTTAGCAAATATTTTATGGGGTGATACAGTTCATCATTTTAAACAACTTTTTCCAATAAATGTACATCGATATTAGAAAAAGAATTAGGTTTTATACAAATCGAAGTAGTCACATGATCTAGTTACTATGAGAAGTGGTTTTGTTTTTGTTGCATTTCGATATATATAATGTACCTAACATTTATTGGAAAAAGATGTTTAAAATGACAGACTAAATCACCTCACCTCACCAGTTATATATGTTTATAATAAATTAAAAACATCCTGTATAAAAAGACAAAGGTACTTAAGCAAGGCCTACTATCATGCTAAGAGTGGCCTTTGGGTTTTGCGACTCTAGGCTCTGTTTGCTTTGAGCCGCAAGACCCAAAATGCTCTGTTTGCCTCTTTAGGAATAAAGACATGATAGTGTATTGTACAAAATTTACTTATTCATTATATTAGCCCTTCGAGAAAAAAACTCAAAAGTGTTATTCAATTAAGTACAAAGATCATGTTGGACAGTCAGGCAGGAGCATACTTTATGGCTCTATTTATCACATCTTAGTGCATTTGTTTTGCACCCAATAAGGAATATGCATGTAATACCAATCCGGCTCATATTTTTATTTTACAATTTCTATTAATACGTTACCACGCCTAGTTAATTATTTTTCTTACTGACTCTTGTTTGGATTAGAAATAAATTATTAAAAATATGCAAATATTGCGCGGGAACGTTTAACAAACAAAAGGGAAATGACGACAACGTTCACAAAAGGGAAATGACAAGTTCGGGTGCGTTCGGTAGAACTGTCCGTCCATGTAGTTTGACTATCGATTACATTCGAAATGTATATACTTTTATATAGAAGTTTAACAAACATCACTGGCTGATAATATCGAAAATACCCAAAAAAGAAAAACATGCGTTGACAGTTCTGTCTCTAGCGGATATTGCAGACGTTGACGTCATATTTTAAATTTTTAATATTTATTTTCTACACCATATACATGTTTTTCGGCACTGATTTATTTTTTGCGGCTATTTCTCGACGAGGACTATCGATTAAAAATATAAAAAAATGCATGTATACTCTCTATTGCATTGTTAGGTGTGCTGCTTTAGAGTCTGGTGCCAATGTATTATTTTGACCAGTAGATCAGATCAGAGTTCTTAAGTTAGGATATGAGCACATTCACAAACACCAGACAAAACTTCCTCTCCAACCCGTCTAGCCAAGTCATCATCATCTTCACGTATTCCCAGTTGCATACTCAGCAGTAACGCTTCAGAGCCCGGGGTCTGCTACCTATTCTAGGTGATTTGATGAGGTCACTGATTTTTACACAGAGCGACTGCCCGTCTGACCTCGGCAACCCAAAGGATACTGATTGCTCTGGTCAAGTATGGCTCTGGAAGTACAGAGGGTCGTGCTCCTGCAGTAGAGACAAGTAAGAACTGATGATGATGATAAAACCAGATACATATTTAAAAAAAACTCACTCAATGACCGTGTATAGTCCGGGTTCTTGGTTCCTTTGTTCTTCAACCGTTGCAACAGCTCTGCTGACGTCAACTTCCTGACCATGAACACACTGAGAACGTATGCTCGTGTGAAGTCTGCGGCCCACGACACGTGGATCGTGTTGGCGACTGTTGGGGACAGCTTCACCAGGGAGGATATGTTGACAGGCCGCGGCGGCCGCTTTGGCTCCGGTGTGGGTTTGTTTGTGGGGATTGGATTCTGTTTGGAACATTGTGTATGTTTATAGATTGAAGAAATATTTTACATAGAGCTTACTTTAGCAGTAAGTCACAAAAACACTGGTTAAGTGCGAGTCAGACTCGTTCATAAAGGGTTCCGTACAATTTTTTAAAACGCTGAAAAAAAAACACGTGTCTTGTATAACGACCCCCTATAATTAATTCATAACTTTATCATATTTTTAGTATTTGTTGTTGTAGAGTTGTTGTAAGAGTATAGCAGCTATATTAGTAATACATAATCGGTGAAAACTTCAAGTGTCAAGCTATTACGGTTCAAGAGATAGAGCCCTGTGACAGACAGACAGTGGAGTCTCAGTAATAGGGTCCTGTTGGCACCCTTTGGGTATGGTACCCAAAATTGAATTACATTTAATGTGCTCATAACTTTTTCAATTGATAAAAATGTATTTACAGTCAGATCATAAGCTCACTATACTAATTTTGATGCTCCTTTTCATACAAAATAAATCAAGTATACAAAGCTTGTGTCGCTATCGTTTGAAAAGGGACTTAAAACATGTTATTGAAAATATTTTAAGGTTATGATAGGACTATTTATATTACATTACATGAATTATTAGCAGTTATATTATTATGTAAAGAATAGATTTTAAAATATTACAAGTCGTAAATAAAATACAACTTACTGGTAGAGGACACATCTTATTGTTTACTTTAACATTAACGCTAGGTGGGAAGTAATCTTCTTGCTCGCACGATGTCTCCAGAAGACAGAACCTCAGTTGCGCCTGAAACAACAGTCAACATTAAGATGTGTTGCAAAATTTGTAAAATAGGATATTTAATACTAATTAGGAGTTAGTAGGAGATGGAGTTGGAGCTGTTTCCCTCCATTCTTTATCAAAAGCGGACAAATTGTCTGCTTTTGATAAAGAATGGAGGGAAACAGCCGTAGGTAGAAGTAATTGAAAACAAAAAAGGGAGGCTTTGCCCAACTAAGGGACCTACTTAAATGGCTAAATAAAAAAAGGGTTATTTAAAGTTTAGTGCCTCTGTGGCTGCTAAGGCAGAAATCTCGTGTTATATCGTCTTATTTCGTATGTAGGTCGTCTTTTTCATCAAACAAATATTTATTAAGTAATAAGCCTTTGCAGGCACTTTCACACGTCAATAATTTACATTAACTATGTGTAATGTTTATTTATATTTAAATTATTAATTACTTTTAAAGAGCTACCGATTCTAGTGTTTCGCAACGCGAAACGAGAAGAAACGCCGAAAGAAGCTTATTTACAGTATTGGTCGCCTACGCCAGAAGGGTTTTGTCAGTTTACAAAGATTTGGCTGATACAGACATAAAGCTACCCCCGCAGCATGGCACTGGCGACATCATCTATCACTATCTCGCTGTACGTTATAATAACGAGCGGGATGGCACTAGTGCGTCGCGCGATATAAACTCTATCCGGGTTTATCAACGATGTTATGCTACGGGGGCTGGAGTAAAGTTACATACGAGGGCCACACCGAAAAGATCGGGAATAGAAAAAAGTACAAAGATAATATAATAATGTTTACTTTTATTGTTTTTCGAAGTATTCTCCGTGACAGTCAATGCACTTTTGCATTCGATCAAACCAATTATTGAAACAGTAATTTCAGTCTGAAGTGGATACAGTCAAAACAGCTGATTTGTAAGCTTCGACCGCCTCTTCTGGGCCGTGAAACCGTTGACCACATAGCATATCTTTAATTCTTGGGAATGTAAAATAATCATTGGGGCTCAGGTCAGGGCTATACGGAGGATGGTCCATCAACTCTACGTTTTCCAGATTTAAAAACGCGCTTGTTTTGCGTGCGGTATGTGAGCTTGCATTATCGTCGTGAAGGATTATACGACGATTCGGATAAATTTTACGAAGTTCTCTTATGACTTCCGGCAAACAAACTGTTGTGTACCAATCAGTAGTAACCGTCCTTCGTTCTTGTAAAGGAATCGTAGCCACATGACCAGTTTTCGATACAAACGAAGCGACCATTTCTTTCGACACGCTGCGTGAGCGAATAACTTTTGTTGGCTTGAGACCTCACCCTCGAAGACCCAAACTGCCGATTGATGTTTTCTTTCGGGCTCATATGAATAAATCCACGATTCATCGCCAGAGACGATATTGTAAACTGCATTTGAGCTCCCTCTATTGAACCGTTGCAGAGCAGACCGACACCAATTAACACGAGCCGACTTTTGTTCCTCGGTGAAACGGTGGGGCACCCAGCGTGAAATTAACTTCTTGACACCCAGTTCATCATGTAAAATGGTCTGAATGGCTGTCATACCAATGCTGAGAGAAACCCGAATCTGCTCGTATGTCACATTTGAGCTCCCTCTATTGAACCGTTGCAGAGCAGACCGACACCAATTAACACGAGCCGACTTTTGTTCCTCGGTCGAACGGTGGGGCACCCAGCGTGAAATTAACTTCTTGACACCAAGTTCATCATGTAAAATGGTCTGAATGGCTGTCATACCAATGCTGAGAGAAACCCGAATCTGCTCGTATGTCACATGTCTATCTTCTTTTATTAATTGACGTACAGCATCGATGTTATCTTGTGTTACCGCTGTTTTTGGCCGACCAGTAGAAGAGAGAGGAACGTCCACGACGAAACTCAGAATACCAACGATATATAGTCGTTTTACTAGGTGCTTCAAGTTCATAAATAGAAACAAGCTCGGCGAAACATTGTTCTTGAGATAAACCTCGACGAAAGTTATGAAAAATTATTGTACGAAAATGTTCCCGCGTAAGCTCCATTTTTCTCACCGACTTGTCAAATTCAAATGGTCAATACTCTTTTCTTTTTTACTTTATTTAAAATTCAAAAATGGCATGTGTTCGAAATAATACTACATTTCAAACACCAAAAAGGTTTTACTCTAATTTATTCCTAAGTATTCTATTCCCGATCTTTTCGGTGTGGCCCTCGTACCTGTATGACATAGTCCAGTTTGTTGCTTGTGCCAACTATGTCTTTACCCGATGCGATCTCTGTGACTTGCTGCAGCGTCAAGTGGAATAAGTAGGTACCTTCTGCATAGGCATCATGGTTGATGTCGTCATCAACCTAGTAATATTACATACCTGTATGACATAGATCAGTTTGTTGCTTGTGCCAACTATGTTTTTGCCTGATGCGATCTCTGTTGCTTGCTGCGGCGTCAAGTGGAATATGTAGGCGCCTTCTCCATTATCATCATGGTTGATGTCGTCATCAACCTAGTAATATTCCATACCCGTATGACATAGTCTAGTTTGTTGCTTGTGCCAAGTATTTCTTTCCCCGATGCGATCTCTGTGGCTTGCTGCGGCGTCAAGTGGAATATGTAGGTGTCTTATGCATAGGCATCATGGTTGATGTCGTCATCAACCTAGTAATATTACATACCTGTAGGACATAGTCCAGTTTGTTGCTTGTGCCAACTATGTCTTTGCCTGATGCGATCTCTGTTGCTTGCTGCGGCGTCAAGTGGAATATGTAGGCGCCTCCTGCATTAGCATCATGTTTGATGCCGTCATTAACCTAGTATTAGGTCCTCACATATGAAATTGCAGATTTTCAATACTGGCAACTTTAAAATCAAATATCTTGCGTTTCATTAGGAATTCCAAATTCAAATTTATTTCGAAATAAAGCTAGAAAAATATTGTTTTAAATTTCGTAGGTATTTCATTTGTTTTAACATCATTTGTTTGAGTTTTAACATTGCTATAACAACAACTATGGACAAATTGAAAATTCGCGGTATTTACGAATACGAGTTCCACCGTGGCACCAGTGCTGCAGAAACGACTCGAAGAAGTAACGACGTGTATGGACCAGGCACCGCTAACGAACGAACGGTGCGTTTTTGGTTTCAACGTTTCCGTTCTGGAAATTTCGATGTACACAATGAGCCTCGTGGACGACCTGATACTCAAGTGAATAACGAAGAATTGAAGGCGATAGTGGAAGCGGATCCATCTCAAACCACTTCTGAATTAGCAGCAGCGTTTGGCGTAAATGACAAAACGATACTTATCCACTTGCGCCAAATCGGAAAAATTAAAAAACTTGAAAAGTGGGTACCGCACGAATTGACTGAAGCAAACCAACAAACACGCGTTGCTTGCTGCGTTTCTTTGCTTAATCGCCACAATAATGAGGGGATTTTGAACCGTATCGTGACTTGTGATGAGAAATGGATCCTGTACGACAATCGGAAGCGATCATCACAATGGCTTGACCCTGGAGAACCGGCAAAACCTTGCCCTAAGCGAAAACTGACCAAAAAGAAGATTCTGGTTAGTGTTTGGTGGACCAGTGCTGGTGTTATCCACTACAGCTTCTTGAGATCAGGCCAGACGATTACTGCAGACTTGTATTGCCAACAATTGCAAACAATGATGGAAAAGCTCGCCATTAAACAACCGAGACTGATGAATTGCTCTAGCCCACTGCTCCTTCAGGATAACGCTAGACCACACACTGCACATCAAACGATCGCCAAGTTAGAGGAGCTGCGACTGGAACCTCTGCGTCACCCACCATACTCTCCAGATCTTGCCCCAACCGATTACCACTTTTTTCAAAATTTGGATAACTTTTTAAAAGGAAAAAATTTCGAATCTGATGAGGCAGTCAAAACCGCCTTCAAACAGTTCATAGACTCTCGCTCCCAGGATTTTTTTTCCAAAGGAATCAATGATCTGCCTATAAAATGGCGGAAGTGTATCGATAACAACGGCGCATACTTCGATTGATTAAATAATAATTTCATTAAAAAAAACTTGTTTCACTTTTTTGATACTGAACGGCAATTTCATATGTAAGGACCTAATAATATTACATACCCGTATGACATTGTCTAGTTTGTTGCTTGTGCCAACTATTTCTTTTCCCGATGCGATCTCTGTGGCTTGCTGCGGCGTCAAGTAGAATATGTAGGCGCCTCCTGCATTAGCATCATGGTTGATGTCGTCATCAACCTAGCAATATTACATACCTGAATGACATAATCCAGTTTGTTGCTTGTGCCAACTATTTCTTTGCCCGATGCGATCTGTGGCTTGCTGCGGCATCAAGTGGAATATGTAGGTGCCTTCTGCATAGGGATCATGGTTGATGTCGTCATCAACCTAGTAATATTACATACCTGTATGACATAGTCCAGTTTGTTGCTTGTGCCAACTATGTCTTTGCCTGATGCGATCTCTGTGGCTTGCTGCGGCGTCAAGTGGAATATGTAGGTGCCCTCCTGCATGCGGCCCGCCTGCATGGGCATCATGGTTGATGGTTTCATCAACTCCGCCAACACGTCGTAGAAAGGAAGTCTGGCAGAAAGAGTGTATGTAAATTTATTTTTGATTAATATTTTTTTTGTTTCGTAAATGTTATTTTTTTAATTGCACTAATCTTGTCTTGATGGGTAACAGCAGGTGGAAAGTGAAGGTAATTTGATTTTATTTGTTACTAGCTTTTGCCCGCGGCTTCGCTCGCGTAGATTTATACAAACTTTCATCACCTATTTTATCCCCTTATGGGTGGAACTTATCAAAATCCTTTCTTAGGGGATGCCTACGTCATAGTAGCTTTACGCATGCAAAGTCTCAGCCCGATCGGTTTAAAATTGACAAAGTTTTATACAAACTTACATCCCCTATTTTATCCCCTTGGGGGTAGAATTGATCAAAATCTTCTCTTAGCGGATGTCTACGTCATAACATCTACCTGCATGCCAAATTTCAGCCCGATCCGTCTAGTGGTTTGGGCTGTGCGTTGATAGATCACTATGTCAGTCAGTTAGTCAGTCACCTTTGAGTTATATATATTTAGATTCACAAATTATTGGGATATTTTACACAAAAATGTGTTCATTGTGTACAACCTTACGTGATCGTGTAAAATTTATCTTTCGGTATAGCAGTGTAGTTGTGGGTTTCCACATGTCATTATGTAAAAAAATATAAGTATGTTCAATATTTAAGAAAATAAAATATTGTAACCTTAGTTAGCCTAGTAGATCTAGAAGTCATTGTTCGTAAGTATGTATGTATCAATTGGATGGATGGATGGATGGATTCTACTTCGAAAATGTAGTTTTACTTTAGGCTTTATTGGGTCCCAATGCACAAATTGACATGTGTTATGACTGATGCAGGGTGGGGAAGGGGTTCATACAAAATCCCCCATGGTCCTTTATTGGGAAATTAAATAACCTTGGTTAGCCTAGTAGATCAAGTTGTTATTGCATGTTCGTAAAGTATGTATCGTTGTACCTAATGTATGGAACTTACTTCTTAAATTTAACATCAGGATGCACGGGGAAGGGCGTCAACGGCGCGGTGGGCGAGGGCGCCGGCATTGATGCCAGCGTTGCGCCGGCGCCGCCGTGCCCGTACCCGTGGTACATGCCGCCCGCGTACATCGGGTTCTGCCGCGCCTGTCGGTGCACTTCTGTTCATTTGGCATAGTAACTCTACGCTACTCAGGCGTGCACAAACCATGCTAGTAGCTACTGGCAAACTGATCGACTAAAACTACTTTACTGCAGGACGGTTAATATGAGAACGAATTACGGCCAGCATTTTCGTCGAATCGCATGAGTACAAACTAATAAAATATGTTTTTTTTTCATGATTGTTTTTTACACAAGCATGTTATTCCTAATTTAAAGTCAATTAATTATTTAACTTTTAATTTAATATAATTTTAAACGTTATTTAATTTTGCGATTTCACTCATATAATTTATTGTAATGTAATTTTCAATTTAAAACTACAGTTATCTAATGTGCGTGCTGTGTTTGCTCCAAGTAGGTTGGCAACTTATATGCTGTAATTTGTATATGTTATAAACTTTGTGTAGTTCAGCTAGTTAGCGAACCAAATAAATAAATAAAAAATGGGACATTATCAATGAAGGAAATTCCCATCATATGGTTATACACAAATATAGAGATAGTTTTTCAAAATGTCAAAATAAAAATGATCTAAGTGATTTGTATACATACATACATGGAATACGTCAAAGGACAAAATTCGAAATTCGAAATACACAATAAAACTAATATAGTACCAAATAAATAAATATGATGGATGAAAGTGACATATTTTATTTTTGAAGTTCAAAAATAAAATATGTCACTTTGTTCAAAATTTTAACAAAGAAACTTCCTTATTGAAACAAAATTAAAAATGTCATCAAAGCTCTAAAACGTCTCGATAGAGTATAAAGAAGAAGCTCCGACAATTCTATTTTGTACCATACTAAGTGCCTAGCTAGGTACCTACACAAGAGCATGCATGAAGTGGTTGCTTACTTCATGTGTAGGTATCTTCATTTGCTATTTTATAGGTTAAAAAAAATCACAAAAAAAAAAACAAACCAAAAGAAGGCAATGTCTGTACAGCACACTCCAACAGTTACTAAAAATCATGCACCAGCTTGTTGATACGACTTACAGAGACTGGCATGGCCTGCGCCCTGGAGTCCTGAGGGTTATACCCCGTGACCGCCGTGTGCTGGTACATGTTGCGAGAGCCCGGCAGCGCGGGTGCCAGGGGGTCCTTGCCCTGCTGGCCCTGGCCGTGCCCCGAGCCGCCCGAGGGCAAGGCCTGATTGTTCCTGTCGACAGAACGCAAAACTCAACAATTTCAACTAACCAAGTCTCACAAGCTGAATCACACAATTTTACAAGTATCCTCACACAAATGGCACGATTCTTCTCTTCAGATTGAACCTGTGTTATTACTCACAGTTACTCCCAAGTTAGCAGTTACAATTACAAGCTAAGTACCCATCACCAGTTTCCGAGGCTCATGCATCAGACAGATCATCTACGAACAGACAAGTTGGTCGACAACTGATCTAGAGGCGAGCCTAAGTGCTTAGACTTGCAGCGGTACAGGCGCGGGCGATTCGAGCCACCAATAAATAATTTATCACGCAAACCTGGTTCCAAGATATTGTTATTTGACAAGCCAATGATTATAGTGTCAGTGTCCAATCAATATGAATATCACTAGCACAAATACTATGAAATAACTTTAGTTTTCAGTATTTTTGGCTAAGTCATGCCGAAGGGATGCCCGCGCCTGTGTCACCGCCGCTCCTGGTACTGAACAGTCATGCTAACAGCTAGGTGCGAGGCAAACGCGAGATGAACAGACACTTGCCTATTGTTACTGCTGCTCTTTTGCGAGCGGTGTCCGTTCTCAGTGGTTTTGAGCCGTGTTCTAAGTTCGGAAGTCCCATTTTCAGCGGGTGCGCTCGATGCCGCGTTCCCTACCCTCGCTGAAGACCGTGTTTTAACCATTGTTGACGTGCGACCGTCTCATGTCAACTGAAATTCACGAGTCCGAAAACGGACAGAAGCTATCTTAAAACAATGGAAGTGGTAATCAAAGGGGTTTTCTGGAAAATTTCTTCGACGTTGAGCTGTCTCAGCACCGTGACTCCTTATTTCTCTTACGCTTGGAAAGTTGAAAGGGAAAGGGGCTCGATATGACATCTGCAATTGAATAATTACCCATTTTTAGTCTTCAATGGTTAAAACATGTCTTACAGCTTTTTATTGTCTAAACAAACCACAAAATGTCCTTAATCGAAGATATTTTGATTGTGAACAATGATGGCGGTCGCCTTTTTGATAAATTATTCCACTGCAGCTGTGAAGGAGCTTAGCTAAGGAGAGAAAGTACATTAACAGGGTTCAATAACCGACATGTTACTAGGGACAGGAGCTCATTGGTAAGAGAAATAAGATGTCCTGTCACTTAAATTTTCCAGAAAACTGACAAGACAAGTTACTCCAACCAATTGAGTTGAGAGGAACTTGTTATAAAATACTTAAATCTATCAAATGGGACCACCACAAGATACAATACTGTAGAGGATTGTTATTTAATCTTTCTATGTGAAAGTAAGATTTTTTAAAATAATTAAGTTAAAAGCTTTGAGATGTTCAAGTAAAGTCGGCATGGATGATTCAGAAAGAAATCAAATACTATTTGTTTACTAACAAAGAAGATTGTATAATGTAAGTATAAAGTACCAAGCAGATTTGACTAAGTCTATAAAAGAGATATGCTAGGAAAGAAATAAATACTAATCTTTTGTTTATAAAACCATTATCTACCTTTGCCATGAAATTCCCAACTGAAGCACTAAAACTAAATGTTAGACTATGACTTATTAAATTAATAACTAGGTACTAGTTAAACAAATAGAAAATGAAAACTATAAAAAATATAGGTACACTTATTGTGGCTGATGCACTTCATGATATATAAAACAAATTGGTTCTATAGGAAAAGTCTATAGGTCCTGCATGAAGGATAACTGATAAAAAAAATTAAGATTACCTGAAGGGAAAGAACTCTTGATATTTATTATAGTCTTAGAAAATCCATCAATATTGCTGTATGTGTCATGTGTCAACATTCATAAATATCAATATTAACCATAGAAAAATTTTACTCTTGTTAATTTCAACTGAACTGTATAGGTACTAAAATTGTATATGACTCACAGACTTATTTTAACTCTAAATAACTTAATTTCTTAGGAAGTAAGCCTCAAACTGTCATTTTCATTCGTAGAGATGATAATTGGCTATAGGTACAGAATGCCCGGGCATCAGAATATTCTTAGTAGGTATTACTCTATACTCCTGTTATAAGTTTTACATATCTCCTTCATTGATTTTTAAATGTTATAAAAAATATATATTATTTGTTCAATATAAGATTTGAAGGAGGATGTATCTGTAACAGCTTCTAAGTTAGAACCTGCTTTTCTTTTCTACCAGATTTTAGGAGTGATTTTTGAACAGTTTACATCTATTTCTTTGACACATTCTGTATATTCAATGACAGACATAAAATTTATGAAGGGCCTGTTATTGAAGCGATAAACAGGAAATAATATATTGTTTATTAATTTAGTTTGAAAATTTTGAATACCTAAATAAAGATTTATTGAACGCTATTGCATGCTGTTCAGGCAGGGTTAAATTGATAAAACCATATAATAAAAACAGGTAAGTAAAACTAATAATTTTTAAGTAGATATTCCATGTGATCCAGGCAGAAAAAATCACTGGTGTGAATTATGTGAATATGACAAACATTTCTATAAGGTGCTAAGAAATCGGTAAATTATGGGTAAACGTATTCATCAATGAATCAAAGAGTGAATAGAAAATTTTCATACAACCACGTTCAAATTTGTGGAAGCATCTAAATAAATAAAATTTCTTAGAATCGAAGGACAGAAGATTTGCTTATTTTCAGCCAAATTAAATATTGCTAATAAACATTTAACTTAAGTATTGATTAAAAATCGATAATATTACAAATTAACAAAACGTATACAATTTTTAAAACAATATGGATGTCACTAATACAAAACTACTCACCATGATATCGCGTTACCGTAATCGTAATATCTACTACTCATATTGATAGATAATTAAAATTTAACACTAACATTTAAATATCACTACAAACATTTACGAAAGTCTTTCGATAAACGCCATAACTACTTGACGCCTGTACGACAGCAGCACGGCAGCCACATTGGCAATAGACAAAACTTTAGTTTTCAAAACAGATGTGTGTACTGCCCTATTAACAACTTTATTTTTCTTTAATTTAATTTTAAAACAAGTTCATACAAACATTGTTTTTTTGTTTCCTAAATAGATAAATTAATTATATTTACATTGCTACAATATAAATTTGCCTGATATGCTAGTATTTACAGAGCCATTTCTTAATAATTTTAGGGTGTGTACACATGAAGTTAATCAAAGACAATACATTGTTCGTGCATCATATCCGTTTCCTAACTTCCTTTGCTGCACCGTGTGTATAGTGTTGTGAATTGCCATTAAATTATTTTAAGGTCGAATGTGTGAATGAAGGGAAAAAAACGCATCATCCGGTCTACCTACACAGCACCAAACTAGTACCTACATATTTTATACTACCTTCCTACTAACTAGCTGGTACTATTTACCTACCTACTAGGTGCTGGATGGCATAAGATGAAAAGGATAAACTGGGTTGAAAAAATTACTAATGAGGAGGTCCTGAAAAGCATGAAATGGGAGAAAAAAGGTGCATTCGATATGATACGACACGAAAATATTCATTGAAGGAAAGATAGAAGGGAAAAGAGGACCAGAAAATCAGCCCTGCATGCAACTATGGGCTCCTGTACCATAACTCGGCCCTGTTTTTAAACTAGAGAGCACGTGTAAACTGAAAGTACTTACATACCTACTAACACTACTTAGTTAGTCGCACACAAATTTATTAGTGAGGAAATAAGTAAGGTCTGGCTGGCTCCTCTACGTCTTTTGTTTGGTCCATTTGTAGACATGTACTCAGACATAGACTATTAAAGCGCTATCCACACTTAACGGGTTAGTCCCTGAAGGAGCCAGGACGGAGAAAAATCGGTTGCATAAGATTTGTTTAAACTCGTTCACACAGTACAGGGCCGAGCCGTCAGTGTCCCGGAGGCCGCCCGTCCGGGCAGCCTCCGGGACACTGACGGCCCGTTCGTTCTGACGGTGCCATGCCATCCGATTCATACCTACCGGGGCCCCACGGCCCGAAAGTCTCCACACCAAACGGCACAAAAATATAGTCATCATTTAACGAACTATATTTGCGCCATTTGGCGATCTCAGCATTTTCTGCAGCCGAACCGGCTCTCGACACTGATCACGTTGGTGTGTATTTAATAAGGTTACTTTTTAATTTTATTCCTCGTTCCAATCCAAGCTAAGGCTACATGCATTTTGTTGCTCTTTCTTACATATATTAATTCTGATTCTTTATCCGTAGGTACCAAATTAATATGTGTATTTTGAATTTACCGCCCGTTAGAGAAGCTTCGAGGAAACGGAAATAAAGAGTCTGACGAATGAAAATGTTTGCTTATTATATAAGTACAGTGCTGCTTCCGGTTAGAAGAAACTTTATCGATGCTTTATCGATGAATTCATTGATGTTGGAAGTCAATGAGTGCAAAGGTTACTGCATGGCCGCCTGACAATATCATAGAGGCTTGTAAATCTTACTATAAGAACATGCCTAGACTATGTAACATTATAACTTTATTGTATCAACAAAAGTTCCCCCCGTGTGGATTCGAGTTAGAAGAGGATCACTATCTCTTCCTGTAGATGTCGTAAGAGGCGACTAAAGGAGCACAAACATCTCGTGCATTTCCAAGGAGGAATAACGTCGGGCGGTGGCCGGTTGTAAAACTTTTCGCCCAAATACATTCCCAAAGAGAGTTGACGTCAGGCAGGCGGCCGGTAGTAAAACTATAGCCAAATCATTTTAAACTCTTCCTGCTATTTCTTCTCCAACGCAAGGTCTTTGGCATCATTGGGTGACCGCATTGACAGCATGTAATATTTGGAAAAGAAAAAGCGGTAAAGCGCACCCCGGGCTTCGAAGCAGCACAACTGAGGATGCAACCGGGAACGCGCTTGGATGAAGCAGAACTTTATTGTATCAAAAATTTTTTTTAGTGGGTAAGGACCTAGGCCCTATAAAATTATTCACAGATTAACTGGAATACATATATACGGATATATTTCTGTTACGTTAATATTTATTTCTACCATGCTGGTCTGGGAGAAAATAATTAAATAAATAGATGGGGACAAATCACTCTGACTGAGCTAGCCCTTGTGTTATGGCAACTATACATATTACTATATTTTCCCAAGACCCAGGACAATTTGAAAAAGGCCATTTTCCAACTTGCCCTGGCTGGGGATCGAATTCAGAACCTCTAAGTGACGAACTAGCGTGTGAACCAATACGCCACGAAGGTTTTTACGAGAAAAGAAACAAGAAGACTAGACCAGCTGCTTCTCTTCCCACGCAAATCGTAAAAGGCGATCAAGGGAACGGGCCAGAATCTCAATTACACCAATAGGCGATGCGGCTAGCAACAGTAACCGGATTCCTTTTTAGGGTTCCGTACAAAAAATGAAAAAACGGAACCCTTATAGGATCACTCGTGCGTCTGTCTGTCCGTCCGTCTGTCACAGCCAATTTTCTCCGAATCTACTGGACCGAATATGGTGAAATTTAGTAGAATGTTATAATCCTATTACCCAAACACATGTGTGCAAAGTAAATAAATATTTATTTAAAATAAGGGTCATTTTCGGGGGACAAATTAGGAAATAAAAAAAAAAGCTTTGCAATCCTTACTGTGTCATACATCAAATGAAAGGGCTCGTTATGAAGATCTCAAATATATTTTTGTTATTGTAAAATGAATATTTTTGATTTTATTTATGAAAGAAGACGAAAATTGATCATTTCCCCGCCCTGATCTCCGAAACTACTGAGCCTAAAATTTTGAAATAAATACAAAATATAGTTCACTGCTTGTAGATTACAGGAAAACCTATAAAAATTCAATCAATTGTACGGAACCCTCTCCACGCGAGTTTAATTCGCACTTGGCCGGTTTATTTCATCTTCACGCTCACCAATCTTCAATGCGCTATACGTGGTCTTTGGGTTTTACGGCCCTGGGCTCTGTCTGCCCCGTTAGGGATAAAAATGTGACATTATTTTTACAGCGAAACATTTAGTAGGTATTTTAGAAAATATAAGGCAAAAATAAACAATAATTTGATTCTGTATACCTATGTATGTATGATCTTTATTTATTTGTATAAATATATGAAGTAAACATTACAGTCTTTAAGTTTTCATAATTAATTAATTTAATTTAAACCGGTTGACTCACATACATAGTCGGAAAAGGCCGACGTTTCGATCGATTACGTGATAACGTAAGTCAACCGGTTTAAATTAATTAATTATGGAGTTATCTCTTTAGTTAGTTTAATTAAACGTTAGTTTTAATAAAATAACTGTAAGTTCTCGTCAAGTTGTCCCCAAATTCACATATCCACACCATACTCGTTAGGAGACCTGGATGATAATATTCTGACATAGATGATGTTGATGCTGAATGCCACTCCAAAAATCCATGAGACGATGCCCAAGATGATGAGGAAGAGGTCCTTAATTAAGTAGATGTGGTATTTGCCGAAGTTTCCCGGGTATAATATACACATCTGCATCACAGCGGGAAACACTAGTGAGAGCAATGTTGTGCAAAGATTTCCAACAAACGCCACAAACGGCCCTTGGAACGGTACCAGATAGGAGATAAAGACTGAAAAAAAAAATTATGGGTGGCCAGTCACCTCCTGCCATAAAAGTATTTACTTAGTAATCATGATTATGGCAGGTGCTGGAGTCCCTATAGCCTAGTATAAATCCCTTACAATAGATCCTCTCCTGCCAGAACCTATTCGGTAGTACAAAGAGGGTCAAATCTACTGGACTGAATCAGGTGAAATTTTGTAGGATGGTGTAATCCTATGACCCAATCACATATGTGCAAATGAAATAAATATTTTTTTAAAATAAGGGAGATTTTCGGGAGACAAATGAGGAAATTAAAAAAGGTTTTGCAAACTTTACTTTGTCATATCATATATTAAATAAAAAGGCTCGTTAAGAGGATCTCAAATATATTCTTTTTATGATTGTAAAATAAAAAGTTTTGATTCTATTCATGAAAGAAGACGAAAATTGACCATTCCCGGGGTATGGTAAATTTACACATATGTGATTGGGTCAAAGGATTACACCATCTTACAAAATTTCACCTGATTTAGTCCAGTAGATTTTAGGCTCAGTAGTTTCGGAGATCAGGGGGGCCCTGATCTTCGAAACTACTGAGCCTAAAATTATGAAAAAAATAAAAAAGTTAGTTCATTGCTTGTAGATTACAGGAAAACCTATAAGAATTCAATCATTTGTACGGAACCCCCTCCACGCGAGTTTAACTCGCACTTGGCCGGTTTATTTTACTTACATGTTAAAATAACGAAGGTTGGTCTTCCAATGTATTCTATCCATTTAAGTGTATCCTGATCCAGTGGAGATTCATAGTCGTAGTTCTTTATGACTTCCATCATAATCTGAATTCCGGGATAGCACTGGAGTGGGTAACTGAATCCTACGGCTATGAGGTACAGACCTAATATCGCCATTGATGAACTGCAAAAGTTAATAAAATGCAGTTACTTAAATCTTCCCTTTTTAGGGTTCCGTACCCAAAGGGTGCAAACGGGACCCTATTACTGAGACTCCGCTGTCTGTCCGTCTGTCCGTCTTTCTGTCCGTCTGTCTGTCTGTCCTTCAGTCACAGGGCTCTATCTCTTGAACCGTAATAGCTAGACACATGAAATTTTCACCGATTATGTACATATTACTGAGGCGGATATAACAAATACTAAAAATAAAAAATAGTTAAAAATTAAAGGGAGTCGTCATACAAGAAACGGGTTTTTTTAGCGTTTTTAACTTGATCTTCATAATGGCATTAACTTGATACTTGAAATTTTCACCAATTATGTATTACTATGACCACAATAACAACAAATACTAAAAATAAAATAAAGTTAAAAATTATAGGAGGTCGTCATACAAAAAACCTGTTTTTTAGCGTTTTAAAACATTGTACGGTGGTACGGAACCCTTCATGTACGAGTCCGACTCGCACTTGCCCGTTTATTTAGTTCTAAGGGTTGGTGCACACAACGGCGTTGTCGGTTTGGTAGCATTTGTCGAACAACAAAGCCGACTCGAATCAATAGGCATGATGACTGAAAAAAAATATTTGGCACATCGGAAAAAAAAATATTGTACACATATTTTTTATTTTCTCTGAGAAACAATAAATGACGAAAATACAGCGCATTTAAATTTCGCATGACGTCACGGATTCGTACGATTTTTCGTCGACGTCACAAGCCCCTACGCTGGAACATAGGTACCTACTCTGTATCTTTGTGAATTTTTACTTTTTTGATCAAAAAGTCCATTTGCCGCCCTATAACATTTAAAAAAAAAACTAATAAATAAAATAACGTACTAGTCATCATAAGGTAGCGAGCGTAGAATATTCTCTTCCATTGTCCCGAATGACCAGTAGCCCAGGGTGCCGAAGACAGCACACACCACCGTGGCCACGGTCACCCCCACCACGATAGCTCCGTGACGGGTGATCAGTACAGTAGGGTCCACCAGAGATCTGTCTAAGGACAGCACCTGCGAGTTCACACGCGATTTTCTGAATACGAGTCCATCATCATCATCCGAGCGTATTCCCGGTTGCATCCTTAGCGGTTACGCTTCAGCGCCCGGGGTCCGCCACCTAACCTAGGTGATTTGACTAGGTTACTGGGCTTTACACAAAGCGACTGCCGTCTGATCTCCGTAACCCAAAGCGTAGACCAGAACCAATCCTCCGTACAAATGCTAGATGGCGTCCAGGACCAACAGGTTTACGTGCCTTCCGAACACGGAATCATCTTTCTTTTCGGATAATCGCGTCTCTACGTAATCGCTATAAGATCTCTTTTTCCCGTTCTTGCCAACAAAAAAGTGAATTCGCACTTAAACTGGAATTAAACTCACCACACCAACAAGCGACATATTAAAAAAAAATGTTCCCGTGGCGAACAGCAATGAAAGCGGATTAGTAGTAGCTACAAAAACTTCTCCGTGTGGATCGGAAAATATGTGGTAGAATATCAGAAGGAGACCTATCATAGCCATTAAGTTTCCTGAAACAATTTGAAAAAAACTTATTTATTAGTTACTCAAAAGAACCTTTTTGTGTAATAAAATAACTTATCTACTAGTGGCCTACCTAGTGGCTGTGTGAGCTGTAAACCTCGCGACTCACCCCCAACCCGTTGAAGTTTATCGGATAAAAAAGTTGCGTCTTAATAAGGTACCTACCTAACAAAAAAGTTTTATGATATTAGGTATTTGTAAATTTTTTGAAATGGCTGAGATATGATTTACTTAAAGTTTTTAAACCCCTATATCCCCGCCAAAATTAACTTAAAATTTTGTCTTTGTGAAGCCCTAGATAACCCTTCAAACTATTTTATGAACTACTGAACATTAAACTTTTCTTAACATGGGGGGGGGTCGTGTAAAAAGGAGACTCAGATGACACCCAAAGCGCCCCCCCCCCCCCCCCCCCCGCCCCCCGCCGCCCTAGCTCGCCGCTGTCTCGGGACCTCAAGCGATTTAATCACAGGATTTAATGCATCCTAGGGGGCCCGACATGGTTAATTCGGCCCTGGTGTATCCTACACATAGCTATTTACTTAAAATAATAAAAAGTGAATTATGTTATGAGTTGCTTACCCGCCATAGATACGTAACTTACTATTTTCAAGTCCTTCATCAAAAACTCAAGTAATAAATACGGTAAAAATAAACTTAATAACGCTGGATTTATACTTTCCCAATCCATTATCTAAAAAAATATTGATGAATAGGTTACAAAACGTTCAGTCTATCTCTGTCACAAACTCTACGTGCGATAGAGACACGGCATCACGCGACGGATTCTGCTATCTCTTTCGTTTGTAACAGAGATAGACTGAACCCGTCGCGTGCGCCCGCGCGGACGTCCATAAACTAAGTATTTAACTATTATTCTAAGTTTCTGATATTTTTCAGAAACCTACTTATAGAAAAATAACACAAGATGACGACTTACATCTTTCAAACTATCAGCAGTAAAAATAACGAAGACTGAACAAATACCGAGCTGGCTCAATATCATAAACACTGCAATAACACACCTAGAAGTAGAAACAAACACACATTTTTTATGTAACCAATTTTATCATATTTAAAATACTTTACTAATGATATTAGATAATATTATTAAAACTAATGCAAAATAAATTCATAATGAATATTTTACACGGATTACTCACGGCTCTCTCACGTAGTGTAATCGGAAAAGGCCAACTATTTAGAATTAGGCTGTGAAATTAGGGAATGCAATCTCGTTCTCATGAGATCTCGGCCATATTTACCAAGATTAATCTTGTCTAAAAATCATCTCATCCCAAACAATTTTCACAAGACCGCAGTCCGAGTGATGCGACCCCGAAGGGCGAGCAAAAGAGCGAGGGCGAAGCCCAAGCCATCCTCACCAGCAGCAGTTTATTGAAAATTCTTGAAAATTCAACATTGCCGCCGAAACTCTTGCGATTTGGCTGAAAAGGGGTATTTATGGTATTTTGAGTCGTAAAATCTGAATTTGACATTTTTTAATTATATCAAAGATCGCGGCTGGATTTTAGGAAAAAAAATCTTATTTTGCATATAACGTCTCACTTGTTTTGCTAGGCAAATTAAAAAAAAACCCCGACTGTTAAGAACACCATCTAGTGATGTGAACCGGAACTATTGATACGACTTGATACGGACATCAAATCGCGCTACATATAGCGCAATCTACCTATATATTTGCTAGAGCAAGCCCTTATTTTCAAGCGTTTATCCTCAATCTATACTAATATTATAAAGCGGAAGAGTTTGTTTGTTTGTTTAAACGCGCTAATCCCAGGAACTAATGGTCCGATTTAAAAAATTCTTTTTTTGTTGGGTAGTCCATTTATAGAGGAAGGCTTTAGGCTATATAACATTACGTTCCGACAACCACGCGAACGAAGTTGCGGGCACAGCTAGTAACTTTTAAACGGCTTTACCGATTTTCATTAAACATAGCTAAGAACCACTGCAAGGGTTATTTGCTATCACGTAAAAATAAACCGCATCGAAATCAGTCCATCCATTCGAGCGCTACTATGCCACAGACAGACAGACAGACTGACATTAGCGTCAAACTTATAACACCCCTCTTTTTTGTCACGGGTTAAAAATAGGCTTTCTAAAATTATACAGTGAGAATGTTATACAAAGTGGAAGGGACATACCCGTAATAATCGAACCACGGGCTTTACTAGATGACTAAAGTATAATGAATGAAATTAAAATAACAGTCATATAACCAAAAAAAAAACGACATTCCCATACAAATCGCCCGGGCTGCCGCACACTTTTGTATGGAAATGCCGAAAAATATTTTTGTTTTTTGCTGTTATTTTAATTTTATTATACTGTAATGGTCTATAGTATAGACCGTGGTTTGATTTATTACGGGTATGTCTCTTCCACGTTGTATAACTGAGATGAGAAGAAAATATAAAAATGCTCATAAAAAACACAGTTTGTGCAACATTTGGGCTCTACTTAAATAAAGCAAATATTATTATATGTAGACATGCAAAAAAACATTCTATGATACGCTCAATTTTAATGATGATGATGAATTGGATATGCCGCATAGTGATTTGATATGGGTGACCCTCCTAGTCGCCCATGGGTGGTGATGATGATGTTGACGACGACGCCTATGATGATGATGACGATGACGACGACTATGATGATGATGACGACGACGGCGACGATGATGATGATAATGACGATGAGGATGATGATGACGATGGTGATTATGATGATGATGACGATGACGACAACAACGAAGACGATGACGTTGATGATGACGACGATGATGATGACGATGATGACGACGATGCGAGACGGGACATCTGTCGCAGTCTGGCTTGCATTTGGAGTTTTCAGCAGCTTCTCAGGCCAGCGCGTCGGCACTCGGCTCTTTCATTGCCTTCCAAACCCGCGTGTGCCTTTATACAAAATAGGTTTATTATTTTATTTTGGAATTTTTGGTGAGGTACCTATGCCGTATGAATGACTCTAGTTATATCGTGTTTCTACAGCGAAGGGGTAGAGGCAGCTGTTGTTCTGTATTGTTTGAAGAGCTGCCAATGAGTCGCTGAAAACTCCAAACGACAGTGCATTCCGGTGTTTTACGATCTTCCCAGTTACAAAACATATTGCCAAGAGTTCGGCCTGGTAAACCTGGTAAGGTAATAAAGTAGTTTATGTAGAAAGAAATGAATTCTCATAAAAATTTTGCATTATATAGTGAAGCTGCCTCTGACACGGAGATTGAGAGGAAGAGCGTGACCTTTAGGATCTCCTGCGAGATCTCAGTTCTCCAAAATCCCACGATATTGCATTCTCTAGTTAGAATCACTGTGTGATCTGAAGTCAGCGAAGCCGTTGGGCCGTCGCTTATTACACTCGCCCCGATGATCCTCTAAACACCTCAAAATTAGTCGGCCTTTTCCGACTACACTACGTGGGTAAACCGTATAAGTACAATATTCATGATGATATTATTAAGTTAATAAAAAGTAAGTAGGTATTCAAGGGGCTGCAGCGGTCGCGCTCGCGGCCTAAAATTTGTAAACATCGCACAAGCATGAACCTTCGCTATTGGAAAATGTCGTATGAAATGACTTTGGAAGCACGCGACAGGCGGCGCGGCTACTTTGTAAAATTATGTCAGATGTCAATATTATTAGGTATATGAAGAAACAGCAACTCTTCATCGTCCTCTTCTTCTACTTCAAAGATCTGTAGTAGTAACTGTACGTCCATATTTACAATACCTACGCTTCGGTTCAATCAATAATTAGATAGTATGTCCTAAAGGATTTCCTAAAGGGTTCAATGATTGTGTGACTGGCAGAAGACGTCACATATGTCTCTGACTGAACTGCAACTGCCGCGCGGCATTTGCAGCTGTCACTGCCGCTTGCCGCTCAACAGCTTGACCGCAATATGATGAATCTCTTACTAACGGGCCATAATCACCACAGCATCGTAGAATAGGGGGACCGTGTAGGAGCGCCAACCGGAAGCCATATCGATATGATATATGTGGTATCTTCAACCGCCGACTGATTTCGTTGAGACAGTCAAGCTAGGGCACATAAAAATTATTATCTGGTTGGTATGTACCTATTGCAATTATGATGTTATGGCTGCATAATGTGTATAAGTATAATGTACTTACATAAATTCTTGAATTTCTTGATGATGCATTATCGATATCTACCTACAAAGATATGTTTAGGACAACAGTAAGTGACAACTTTCATTATTGTTGGTATTGCTACCTAAACCAGTGGCGGATTCACAAAGCTGCCAGGTAGGCTATTCATATTATGCCGCCCCCAGTGGTGGATTTATACATTTGCCGCCAATAGGCCATTCATATTTGGAGCAAAAAAACCTCATCCGCTTCACGCACGAGGCCCTGCTCATCCGCTTCATGTGCGCGAATGAGTGCTGAAGCAAAAAAGAAGCTCATTCGCTTCATGCACGAGGACCTGCTCATCCGCTTCATGCGCATGTATGAGTGGTGAAGCAAAAAAAGCCCATCCGCTTAAGGTGAAGATATAGGCAAATGGCCTTGAAGTGTGAAATAAATTGTTAACTTGTAAATATGGTGATAATTTCCATATTGCTCTTCGTCATGCACTAGATAGCCCTTTAAATTAATTTATGAACTGCCGTTGAAACTATTATTGGTGATCCGTCTAGCTTTAAAACTTGCCGTGGCCACTTTTGGCGGAGGCTAGTTTTAAAGCTAGACAGACTTATCTAAATACTTTCGAAGACGATATGTTTGTAAGGTACCCTTTGTTACAATAACCTATTCAAATTCAAGTAGCCTGATGAGCTGAGATTACTTACCAGCATCAAATGTGTGTGGATGATGAGTATTCCTATAAACACGACTAGCATTGGTCCCAGAACTATGCCCGCCTGACTTACTGCTAGAGGCAAGCCAAGCATTCCAGCACCGAACATCGTCCTCAGTATATTGATATACGCCATGGATGGACTGAAAAAAATCTTGAAAAGGGATTGTTGAAATTTTGTATTCAGGAGGATAAACAATTGCAACAATTCCTTTTTTACGAAATGTTGCAATTTTGTAAGTATATGCTAGGCTGGCGTATTTTACCAAGCTCAGTCAGGAAGCTAGCAAGCTACTAATCCTAGCCTCGTCTAGACGGAACTAGTTTTATTTTCATGCCAGTAGGTAAGCTAGTGAGAAAGTTACCAAGCCAAGCTAGTACTTACACTAACTAGACCGGTCACTTCAAATTACATATGCATAGCTGAAATTGGTTCGATGTTTGGAAACACCATAGCATGCACGTGTACACACGTTATTTTTCCAACACAAAATAGGAAGATTAGACAGAAAACAGGAACTAAGTATTTGATACTTAACGTGTACTAATAAACCGGGCAAGTGCAAGTCGGACTCGTACATGAAGGGTTCCGTACCCCCGTACAATATATTAAAACGCTGAAAAAACACACGTGTGTTGTATGACGACGCCCTTTAATTTTTAACTTTATCTTATTAGGGTTCCGTACAAAAATGAAAAAACGGAACCCTTATAGGATCACTTGTGCGTCTGTCTGTCCGTCTGTCACAGCCAATTTGCTCCGAATCTACTGGACCGAATCAAGTGAAATTTGGTAGGATGGTTTAATCCTATGACCCAAACACACATGTGCAAAGTAATTTTTTTTTTAAATAACAGTCTTTTTTCTGGGACAAATTAGGAATTTGAAAAAAAGTTTTGCAAACCACTGTGTCATATATCAAATGAAAGGGCTCGTTATAAGGATCTCAAATATATTTTTGTTATAATTCTAAAAGAAAAAGTTTTGATTTTATTAATGAAAGAAGACGAAAATTGACCACCCCCCCCCCCCCTGATCTCCGAAAATACTGAGCCTAAAATTTTTAAAAAAATACAAAATATCGTTCATTGTTTGTAGATTACAGGAAAACCTATAATAATTCAATCAATTGTACGGAACCCTCTCCACGTGAGTTTAACTCGCACTTGCCCGTTTTTTTTAGTATCTGTTGTTACAGCGGCCACAGTAATACATAATTGGTGAAAACAAGTGTCTAGTATGGCGGTATACTGCCATATCTATTATTATTACGTTTCAAGAGATAGAGCCCTATGACAGACAGAGGACAGACAACGGAGTCTCAATAATAGGGTCCCGTTTACTTTGGGTACGGAACCCTAAAAATTAGCTTGAAGTCCCCCGCGCATTATAATGATACCAGGGTGGACCGTGTGGGGCGTGGACATTATAACAGCCGTAAAAAGGTTTAAGTGGCATCTGTATGACCTGGATCATACCTACATAAACTGGATACCATTCCATTCCAGTTTATAGTTACCTACCTGATGGACTTCCTAGGTTCTCTATGTTTTCTAGGATCAAAGGTTGTTTGAGGTGAATCTGGGTCAGGATGTCCCGAGGGTAATCTAGCCGTCCTAATATCTACCAGAGACATACGACTTCCAAAAGTCTTCATTGTGACTCTGCTCACATTTTCAAAAGCAGCCCTGCAATCATCATTATTTTATAAGTTTAATTTAATAACCAACGAAACCATAAATACCTAGGTATTTTTATAATTACATTTTTGCGTGTTATTTTATAGTAAATTCGAAAAATCAAGGTTTAGTATTATTTATTGTTCTTTGGTTGTAGGTCAACTTGTCACTTATGTCATTTTTTCTGACTAAAATGACATGCTTGTCATGTGTGCGTGTATGTGTGACCCTCAAGAACAAGACCTCAGAACAATAAATCCCATACGTATCTCTGAACAAGACCAACTTGTGATGACACTTGAAAGAAGTCTATTCCTGAGGTCTATTCACTCACGAGCATGAGTCGTGCGTGAGTGAATAGACTTCTTCACGACACGACACGACTTCACGAGGCCCGCACGAATGATGTCCATCACAGACTACGGAGCAGATACTAATGTCCATGCATAATGACAAGATCACTCGTTCGTTACACGTTGCAATGCAACTCCTTCGCAAACGAGCTTCTTGTAGGTACCTATCTTCTTATCGAGTCGAAATGGTTACACTGTAGCTTCAATTTCAAATCACCTGTAACCACTATGTGGCCACGGCGATCCCTCTGTCGTTAGCTTTATTAAGGTCCTCTATGGTACATGACATAGGGCAGCTCGGACATGACAAAAGGTGGTCCATCGACTGAATGGCACCGCAGTCGCAAAGGTTTTTATCAGCGTTACGCCACCTAACTCGGTTTTCCCGACACCTCCCAACACCAGCCCGGAGTCTATTGAGAGATGTACCTATATGCTACGGTTACGGCTTACGGAAACGTACGATACGTGTAACCACCTGCCTGACACCGGCTGCAAGCAAGTTGCAAGTAACTACTAGCCGGCTAAAACTAGGCATAGCCACATTTCGGCTTTTAGGCGTGAGCCGTAACCACAGGTATGAATCTTCATAGAAAAGGAATATCATTTATGTTATGCCTACACTACACTACCACACACTACTACAAACGAAACTATACATCCGTATTTCGTGCACACGTCAATGCGTGTGTTCGCCCGTTCTCGCCCCTCGACAAGGCGAGAACAGGGGACAGGTACGGGGAACGGGGACGCATATTGCGGGACCTTAGGAGATTCCATTCTGTATGAAACTCTTATTAATTTATGTGCCATACATAACGTAAGGGCCCTTCCACACGACGTTTTTTTACTCTCGTTTGTATCGATACAAACGCAAGTTGAACGCTCAGCAAACGCAAGGAATCCGGCACATTTTAACCTTTACACACGATACTTGCAGTTGTATCGATACAAACGCCACGTTTTTCCAACGCAACCGGGTTGTTGTGTACGAGCTGTAAGCGCGCGTCTATTCTGTATCGTGTTTGTATAGCGCCCTTCCACTGAGGTGCACCGCGCAGTGCATTTTCAATAAACGCAAATGAAACGCGCTGTAAGCGAGCGTTTGTATCGATACAAATGCGCGTTTGAAGTTCGTTTCAAATGCGTTTGTATCGATAAAACGCGCGCTTACAGCGCGTTTGAAAACACGCAGAGGTCGCGCGCATCAAATAAGCGCGTCGTACGAGCGTAAAAAATACGTCGTGTGGAAGGGCCCTAACCTAACATTTATAGGTACTTATATTATCTTTGCGTAAGAGCGAATAAAAAATCTAAAATTCAGCATAGTGTATGGCCGATCATCATAGACGACAAGTCTATATTAATTTGTCACAACTGTCAACGTCAAACCAAACCTAATAAATAAATTGACAGCTAACAAAGCGATTATAATAGGCGGAACAGTTCCTTTTATTTTCTAACAATATTTTTATGATCTTTTTTAATTTTCATCAAATAGGCATTTTTCCCAAAGAATGATGTCTACGACAGAAGGAGAACTGGATCTTGAAATCTGCAATGATCGAGAGGATGGGGAGGTTAGGTCCATAATACATTCAAGGCTTTTTGCTGCAGTTTTTATCGTGTATATCTTGCATTTCGTAGATTAACTTTTAAATTAAAATAACTATACGGTTATGTTGTTTACTGCAAGAGTAACTATGCGAATGATGGTTTTTGACTGTAAAACAGAAATCTACGACGCAATATTGTGTTAAAAAAAATTTAAATGGCCTTTCTACTGCAGTTGGACGATTCTGACGTTGAAGAGGGCACATATATCCCTCTGGAGCGACCAGAGACTTTCAATCCCCCATCGTTGGTGCACATGCAAATCCAAGATGATCAGAGTGACGAGGCTTCCGCGCAGGAGTCTTCAGGGTCGGACTCCGACGATGAGCCGCGGCGCCGCCCCAAGCGGCTGAAGGTGCGCCCGCGCCGACCGCAGCCCCAGCCGCAGCCTCAGCCAGATAAGAAAAACAAGTACAATGTTTGGTGCACAGCCCTGCAGGTAATATTTGGTTCAGTGAACTTGTTGTTGTTAATAAAGATTAATTGTTCCCATGTGTTTTCATGCAATCTAGTTCATCCAAGTCAATTATTAGATACTGCATTGTGCGTTATACACAGAAATCAATGTTTTAATCAGATTGCACTGACCATGATCTCAGTACAACCATGCTGAGACTGGTTAGTGCAATCCAATTGAAACATTAAAACAAAATAAACAGGCAAGTGCGAGTCGTACTCATACATGAAGGGTTCTTGTTATAGTGGTCATAGTAATACATAATCGGTGAAAATTTCAAGTGTCTAGTTATTATGGTTCAAGAGATAGAGCCCTGTGACAGACGGACAGACAGACAGACGGACAGACAGCGGAGTCTCAGTAATAGGGTCCCGATTGCACCCTTTGAGTACGGAACCCTAAAAAAGCGACTTCAGTTTCTGGTCTACTTCATCAGTTCCTCTTCCCCAGAAATCACTTTCTGAATGCAAATGCTTAATTTATTGACAAAAACATAAATAACCCTATTTGTGTGCATAGAATATTTGAGGAGTTCCCTCAATTTCTCGAGGATTCCATCTTCAGATCTTTATTTTGGTGACAATGGAAACAAATTACATGTAGTATATATACCCTTTCAAATAAAAAAGAATTTTCTAAATGGATAAAAAAAACTGAGAAGATATTGAGGAACATTCATAATAAAAACGATATAGGTATATTTATTTATTTAGTCATCTGATTTTGCATCCTATTTCAATGTCAAACCAAAGTATCATTATTTGGTAGCACTCAATTTTGTATGAGATTGCTTTTGGGACATAGCTATGTTGAGGCCCTATTTTTTTTAAGCCGTACAGGCAGCGTTCGAAATTATCCATTATTTATAAGAAATATCCGATATTTATTATAAATATCCGAGGATATTTATATGTACAAGACTAATAATAAATAATAACTAAACTAAAACTACTCGTAACTAAAAAAAAAAACTTAATACAACTTACGAGTATATTTATTTATTTATTTTTTATTTTATAGCTTCATTCCAGGTACAATACAATAGAATAGATAATTTATCTATATTTATATGGTCACTCTTTCCCTGGATTGTCTTTTCCGACATAAGCCTCCTCCAAGACTTTCCAACTATCTCTTTCTCTTGCCCTTCTTGGCCACGTCTTCCCTGCCACCTCTTTTATCTCATCCTCCCATCTCCTTATTTGTCTCCCTCTTTTCCTTTTTCCTTCTCTCGGGTACCATGGTGTTATTCTCTCAGTCCAGTCTCAGTATTGCTAGCAAAATCAGGGTTCGAAAATATCCAATATTTATTATACATATCGGATATTTTCAAACCCTGCTTTTAGGCCTCCCCTTTTTGTTTCCAATTACTTCTAACTTCGGCTGTTTCCTTCCGTTCTTTATCAAAAGCAGACAACTCGTCTCTCCATCTCATACTAGGTTTTCCTCTGGACCTTTTTCCATCTGTAGGAACCCATGTTGTTGTTGTGTGGGCTCATCTTTCTAGCATCATGCGGCAAACGTGCCCTATTAATTTGCAAAAATTGTTGTATACAAGTAATGGTAGGTCTGAACAGGTGGCACAAGTACGACTCACCAGAATCTTGTATTGAAATAATAATGCAAATACTTTTGTGTCTAGATAGTTTCCACAAACATATTTACTCATATTAAAAACTTTACAGTCATAAAAGCAAGGGGTGAAAAATCTTACATAATTTTATTAATTTCAGGAAGACTTATTAACAGAAGACATGGTAAGCTGTGACGTGTCCAAGAAAAGCAGATATGGCGTTGAATCTTATGATTATACAATAAAGTATAGGTTAGATGATGACTATATATCTAAGAACGTATTTTCTGATAGATGCGATGACCAAGAACATTTAGAACGGACGTCGAATAAGAGGTCACGTGAAGACCGGTCTAACGTTAAGTTAAGGCTTGGGAAACGAATCAACAGCCACAGGCATTTGGATGAAAAACAAAAGCCAAGATATTTACTAGACTTATCAGTCAACACCGAAGACTCTTTTGAGGTGGTTGGTAATGATATTGCTGAGAAACTTGATGAGGAGAAAAAGGATTTAGTAGGTAAGTTTGAGGATTTATTAGGGTTGGGACACATCTGTCTTTTCTATGCTGCTATCCTTTTTTGTCGCTCAGGACAGAGAGAGAGCGACGGAACGCTTCAACATGGCCTGTGCTGAAGCGTTCCGTCGCTTTCTCTTGCTCTAGAAAATGACTCTCCTGAGCGACAGAAAAGGATAGCAGCATAGGAAAGTGCTGTTCCGTGTTGACAAATGTGTCCCAACCCTTAGTTTACTTACACTAAGTGGTGTCTTTAAAAGGCTTGTGAAGTTATTTGTATCAGTTTTTAACGACTAGATGACAGCGATTAAGTCTTTGGAGAGCTTAAAAATCAGTATCCAGTGTTGTTCAATAGTATATTAAATTAGATTCCAATACAGGGTTATTTTGAACCTCGTAGCTATATTCAAGGAAATTACTAAGCGAAATAAAAAATACATAATTGGTCATATGTATCTTGTTTCATAAACCAAAGATATCAGCTGACAAATGCATAGCAAAAATCTATGAACGTCAAGATGACGGGATCACTGCTTGTTTTGAACTGCCTTTCCTATCTTTTTGTAATACTCATTTGGTACCTTTTGATACCTTTAATAATAATTTTGGTACCTCCTTAGTTTGGAAGATATTGAAGGTCCAGACTGATCCCGCTATTTTGACGCATCAAGATGACAAGCTGTTACCACAAAACTACTAATTATTTTATAAACTAACTACTCTGTTATTTAATACTCATTTAATACCTTCGGAAAAACTTGTTACATTGCTTTTATAAATTATAGTTTTTTTTATATTTATTTTTTTCAATTTTTATGGCTTTGACGCCTGTTTAATTGTTAAGAGCAAAGCTTATATAGTACAATAAATTTGCTCTTCAAATTAGGTAGGTGGTTTTGCTTATATTAAACTAGCGGCCCGTTCCCGGCTTCACACGGATCAAGGTCAATAATTGAGATAAAAATGTATTATGTATTAAAACTCTTGTTTATTCTTTAACTAACATAATATTTTTTGAATTAGGCCAGTATAAAACATATAACGTACATGAAATTCCAACTAATTTAAAACTGAATAAATAATACATATTATTAAATTGTAGCAGTCATTGAGTCCATACCACCAATTTTGGGATCAGAAGGCTAGGACATTATAAATGTAACTGTGTTAGGGTGTCAAGAAAATGGAAATATGGTGATTTAAAAACTAAAATAACAAAAGTCTGACTTTCATGATCCCAATCCCAAACTGTATAATATACGGCGGAAGCGAAAAGTAGAATATTTTTTAAGTACCTACACTTGTATTTCCTATTATTAATAGGTATACATTATTAATGATATAAATCTGTTTTATTTTCACCTTTATTTTTAAAGTTTCATGAATAATGAAATTAAATCTTCATATTTGTAGAATTACTAATTACACAAATGACAAAACCTGTAGGTCCTGATTTCTGTTTTTTGTATTTTATAAAAATTATGATTGATGTTTTAATAACATTGTTATAATGTATTCGGAATAATTTAGTGGTTTCGTTTATCTATCTAAAACATATCAGAAATGTAATGACCGACTGATGTTAAAATTACCTATCATAATACATATACTTATAAAAAAATTGTGTCACGTTGTTTGTTCGCGATGGACTCTAAAACTATTGAATCGATTTTCATCAAATTTTGTTACTCTGTAATGTGGTACAACTTAAAAGATAGGATAGCTTTATCTCAATTATTGACCTTAAGGCGAAGATATAGGCAAATGGCCTTGAAGTGTGAAATAAATTGTTAACTCGTAAATATGGTAATAATTTCCATATTGCTCTTCGTCATTCACTAGATAGCCCTTTAAATTATTTTATGAACTGCCGTTGAAACTATTATTGGTGATCCGTCTAGCTTTAAAACTTGCCGTGGCCACTTTTGGCGGAAGCAAATTTTAAAGCTAGACGGACTAATGTAAATACTTTCAACGGTGGTTCATAAAATAATTTAAAGGGCTATCTAGTGCATGACGAAGAGCAATATGGAAATTATCTCCATATTTACGAGTTAATAATTTATTTCAAGTGAGGGCGCCACTTCAAGGTCATTTTCCTATACCTCCACCTTAATCCGTGTGAAGCCGGGAAAGGGCCGCTAGTTTAATATAAGCAAAATTACCTACTTAATTTGAAGAGCAAATTTATTGTACTATAAAGCTTTGCTCTTAGCAATTAAGTAGGCGTAAAAACCATAAAAATTGAAAAAAATAAATAACAAAAAAACTAATTTATTCAAGCAATGTTACAAGACTTTCCGAAGGGATTTAAATGAGTATTAAATAACAGAGTAGTTAGTTTAATAAAATGATTAGTAGTTTTGTGGTAACAGCTTAATCCCGCCATCTTGATGCGTTAAAATAGCGGGATCAGTCTGGATTTTCAATATCTTCCAGACTAAGGAGGTACCAAAATTATTATTATAGGTATCAAAAGGTACCAAATGAGTATTACAAAAAGATAGGAAAGGCTGTTTAAAACAAGCAGTGATCCCGTCATCATGACGTTCATAAAAATCTCCTATTTGAATGTCACCGCTCGCTAGCGGGCTAGAGGTCAACGGCCGCCCGGCCGCGCGTATAGTAAAGAAATTTGGAAGAAAAAAAGACTCCAATCTTTTATTTTTTCCCAATAAGTCTTTATTCCTTACGATTTGTGTTCTATTAATGATTCTGATTCCAAGATTTCAATATAGGTAGGGGTCCAAATCAATCTGTATGATATTGATGATTAACCATAATTACTTTGTTTTATTTTACATATTTTTTTCCCAAAATGCTTTGTACATTTTGTTCTACATGTTAAATTACGTAAAATAAATGTATAATTTTTGTTGACAGGCAGGATTGTTCAAGTAATTGGTGCTCACAAGGCGATGGAGATATACAAAGAAACTCAACGAGTGGAAGCAGATGGGGGCATGCTTGTTGTTGTAAGTATTACATATATACAGAGCCAGGGGAGGGGTCTCAAGACCCAAAAATCTCATTTAGCCAGATGGTGGGCTTGACATGAATTAAGGGAGATTGATATTTTTTTTATTAGGTTGGTGGTTGTATCAACAATATGTTATATACCCTCGTGAAGTTTAGGTAAATAAGCACTTGATTTATCTGACCACTAGTTCTGACTCTGACTTCAATTTGTCTGTACATTTTAAGAACGGCACCCGCCGGCGCACTCCGGGCGGCGTGTACTTGTTCCTGCTGAAGCGCGACGTGGACGTCTCCCAGGAGATGTTGAACCAGGTTAGTACTTCTTATTCTTCAATCATCATCATCATCAGGTCTTTCTAGTCTACACTGCAGGAGCACGACCCTCTACTGCCAGAGCCCTACTTTGCCAGAGGATTTGGCCTACACTCTCCACGCTGGCCAGACAGGTTGGAGAGGTCTCACTGATGTCCAAGCTTTAGGTTGTATTTCCTAAGTCGCCTTCTACGACATCCACGGGTTGATTTGGAGTGATTCTATTCTACTCTACTGAAACCACACGGCAAAAATATTCTTCAACAAATTACTCACAATTAAATCTGCAAATGTATGTAAATATCTTAAATGATGATGATAATGACGGCTTGTTTTTGAATTTTCCATGTACGATTATTGAAGAAATTAATGATTTTATAAGAGACTTCAAAAAAGGAAGAGCTTAATTTGAATGTATAATTTTTTTTATGTACGTTGCCCCATAATTTCTCCGTTTTTAAACCGATTTAATGTCGTATAGGTAAAAAAAAGGTAATATTGATGTTTTTGTCAAGAAATCAAGCATTTGCATTCAGAAAGTGAAATTTGGTGAAGTGGAACTCATGAGGAAGACCAGGAATTGAAGTTGCTTATCTTTAAAATAATGACTTCTACTTAGGTGTTCAACGAGGACCGCAAGGAGACCGCACGCCGCATTAAGAAGGCGCGCGCCAAGAGCCGCCAGAAGGTCATGGAGGAGCTGAAGCAGAGTCTCACAGGTACTAAACTTATCCAGAATGTGCATGCCAGCATCATCCATCACCAGTAAATTTAAGAACTAGGTTCTTGTTCTTCTATTTACCCGACTACGCCAGAAGGAGGGTTATGTTTTTCGAGTGTATGTATGTTTGTATGTAAATTTATTTGGCACACTCTACAGCTTAAACAGCTTGATGGATTTTTAGCTTGAGGGGTGTCGTTAGATTTGTCCTAACTCCGAGAGTGACACTGGGTATATCAAAATTAAAATAATCCGAAATTGCGGATTTACGCGCCAAATTATGTCTTCAAAAATTGTTTTTATTTAAAGCCTGTCGAGGGGGTATCAAATTAAAGGATTTAATACAAGGATTACAAAAATATATACAACTTATTTTATGGCAGTCGGGTTTTTTTAATAAGCTATAGATAGATAGATAAAACATTTATTTTGTACAGCTGTCACATACATTATACATAACAAATGTAATAACAATTAACATTAAATACATTCTTAGCTTTATTACAACATATGTATGCCACCTCAGCACAACGTTGTTCACAAGGAGCAACCGCTGATTTTCAGCTGTCACCTATTGTGAGATGACACGAATAAGTGCAATAAAAAAAATTAATCATTTCATGTTTGACCTCCCTATAAGACACGGCTTTTGTCGTGCCGTATATGGTGTCCAAACATCTTTCCTCGTCTTATCTCCAGAGGGCGCAAACGTAGGCGACGTGGGCCTCGCAAAAGGTTATCGTTTTAGATAACCTTTTCTTGCTACACCTTGCGCCCTGAAAGCGCCTTTTTTTACTGGCCATAGGGCCTCGCAGAACTATCTCGCCCACATGAAAGTTTGATCTTGCGCCGCCACTGCTTATCCCTATTGTACTCGTATGCATTAAATGTTCTGTTCTATACGGTCAAGTTTAAATATGGGTCGTCAAAAAATATTTTTAATTTTTCGCCACATGTTCCTCGAGGAAAGTTGTTCAGCATGATGCTGAACAACTTTCCTCGAGGAACATGACACACAACTTAAAGTTGTTCAGCATCATGTACAGAATTTAAAATTTAAAATAGTTTTGTTAGAGCCTGTATAACTTTTTTTTAAAACAGATTCTGAGTTACCCTCGTTACTGTCACGCGGAGAAGCAACAGTCCAATCAGAGCACGGCTCGAACCCGCCGCCGTCGCCGGCGACCGACGCGCGCGACTGCTCGAGCGACACTGACGGACACACTGACGGGCACGCGGAAGTCAACGCGCCGTCCCCCGCGCGCCCGCGCTCCCCCCTCCCTGACCGGACGGAGCGCCCTCTACAGGACTATGATGACGATGACTATCTAGAAGTGATGTGCAATGATGATATGGACTTGTTTTAAGCTGTGATTGGATGGTGCTTTGTACTGTGTGAGTGTTTGATAAAGGATACGCAGGTTTATCGCGAAGATTTTTGAAGTTAAACAATTGGTAAACACTTTTTCTCATTTGCAGTCTTGGCTGTAATGCTTCAGACTCTGTTTTTTCTTTGGATTTTTCGTTTTTGTTGTTCTTTTATCAGTACTGCAGTGCTCAAAATAAATTATGATAATAACCAACATTAAAACAGTCCTTAAGAATTTTACCTCATTAAATCGGTTAATTTAGTTGTAGAATAAGCATAAATTTTATATTAAAGTTCATATAGTTTATTAATTAGTTTGTGATTTCAGAAGTACAGGCGATGTTAAAAGAAAAAATAAATAATTTCAAAGTATTTTGGTTAAAAAATTAATAATTTTACAGTGTGGAAAAACAAATTTATCAATTGTTTAACTTTGATATTTTTTGTGGTAATAACCCCATAGCACTGATGTTTGGTGGCATGATTAGGAAAGGGGAATCTTATTTTCTGGTGCTAAAGCGAGCTGATGTTTTTTTTTTATAAAAACAATGACATGTTAGTACTAGTATGAAAGATAACAGTATAAGAAAACTACTCACATAAACAGACAGAAATAGCCACTCAATTGTTTGGTCCTAATCATTCCATTAATCAATATTGTGAGATAAGGTATTCAAAAAACAGTCATATTTTTCAGTCCATTAAAAAATAATAAAGAAAATGTACGACCTAGCGGTCACTTTATACATAATGGCTTTTTAACACCAGCCAAGTTTTTGGAGCAAGTTCAGTCCATGATACTGAACTGATTCCATAAAAATAATTTTGTATGGGAGGAGTGGGAACGAAACTTTTTTTTTCGATTTTTTTAAATTCTTTTTTAGTAAGTACTTCAGAATTATGGACTGAACGTGCTCCAAAAAATTGGCTGGTGTTAAAAAGTCGTTCTGTATTGTCATCCTTTTCATATTGGTATGAAATGATAAGGTTGGCGATAGAAACCCGTTTAACATTGTATCTAATAGACATGACGACTGGAAGAATATTTTTGGCCCATCTGGTTATATTGTTAAAAATTATTATGCACGTATTTTTTCTTGACTCTGGGAAACAAAAATTGAGGAAGATACTGCGCTTTTAAATTTCGCATGACGTCACGGCTAAGTACGATGTTTACCGAGCGGGTGACGTCACAAGCACTGAAACTAAGATGCTCTGTACTATCTTTGTAAATTTTTAACTTTTTTGATAAACTGAAAAATATGGGTCCATTATTTTTGGATAATCTACAAGACGGACTAATTAGAATAATACTTTTCTGACCCTGTCGTTACTTAAATAGATGAATAAAAGTTGTAATGCAACGAAGCGCCGATTAGCGAGTGAACAGCGTACATTGACCTGTACCTATGCAAAGAAGTTATATACAATGTTGAATGCTTAAGCGATTACAAATACGTTCCGAGAGGACAGGGTACTCACGTGTCCCTTTCTAATACCTAAATGGTTCGTAATTACTATATACCCTCTAGGTCTAACTAGATGATAGTTATATTTATCACTGCCACTGAAGACGCTTTTGCTAGAAAGAGATGCATATGCCCCCATGTCTCTTTCGCTCCGGAACGTGACGTATTTTAATGTATATGGCAATGTAAACTTTATATCTATGTAATTAAGGTTTATTTCTAAAACTAAGGATTTTGGTCGCCAGCATACCAGATTGTTTATAACTTTAACATATCACACACAGTCATTAGACCAAAGCAGAACCATATTAAAACGTCTTGAGTAGGAAGGGCAGCAAATGCGGCAATAAAAACTAGAAGCGATTGACACGAAAATATTGTTCTTTATACTATAAATATCAGTATAGATCTTTCTCAGCTTTCAATATATGATATTGGTAGACATAAGTATGGACGAACAAACAAAAAAGCGTACTCCGCTAGAAAGCCAAAATCCTGTATTATTTCTAGATGTCACTACTATTTTACCCGCTGCCCTACAAAGGGTGCTAATACTTAGGCTGACGGTGTCAACGAAAAATCAGAGATGGCGCTTGATTGTTCGTACAAAACTAACGCTTATAGCTACCGCCATCTTTCCGAAATTAAGCGGCACCACAACATATGAAACTACCTTGTTTCGAACTAACAATTACGCTTCAAATTATGAAGGTTGTCAGTATTTGTTCGTCCATGACATAAGTCGCTATTATTTCTTTAAGGTGAAGGTATAGGCAAATGGCTTTGAAGTGGAGCCCTCATTTGAAATAAATTGTTAACTCGTAAATATGGAGATAATTTCCATATTGCTCTTCGTCATGCACTAGATAGCCCTTTAAATTATTTTATGAACCACCGTTGAAAGTATTTACATTAGTCCGTCTAGCTTAAAAACTTGCCTTCGCCAAAAGTGGCCACGGCAAGCTTTAAAGCTCACCAATAATAGTTTCAACGGCAGTTCATAAAATAATTTAAAGGGCTATCTAGTGCATGACGAAGAGCAATATGGAAATTATCACCATATTTACGAGTTAACAATTTATTTCACACTTCAAGGCCATTTGCCTATATCTTCACCTTAACTGGCATTTGGTATAACAGATATTGCAAAAATCTGTTTGTGTTGTTTGTGGCAGCAGCCGGTTAGATCTGTCGATCCGGAAATAGTTGGCCTAAGTTTGAGAACCAAAAGCCCGATGTTATAAATATATGTGTAATATTAAGCATTAATTTTAAGTTTTACCCTTTACAGTTAACCAACCTTTGATGTTATACCAAAGGATTTTTTGAACGACATGTTTTGTGTAAAGCAAACGTGCTTGGATATTTGTTATTATATTAAGAATGGACTATATTGACTGAAAAACTGCAGATGAAAGACTATACCCTATTTCTTAAAAGTTGACAGGCAAGATTGCTCTTGGCAAGTAAGTAGCCATAGGGATGTGGACTGGCTCAGAAAAGTATTATTCAATTTAGGCCGTTACTTAGATTACCTATTAAAAAATAATGGGTCCATATCAAACTAATTAAAATCACAAAGATCCGAACTGAGGGCTTATTGTGATGTCACTGCCCTTTAAAAATCGTACGAGACCGTGACGTCGACCAAATTTAAATGCGCTGCATCTGTATCAATGTTTGTTAGAGAGAAGAAAAATAATTGTCCATTATGGGTTGGATCTCATCTATCAGCATGGATATTTATTTGCTAGAGCGAGAGGGCGACGGAACGCTGCAGCATGGCCGTTGCTGAAGCGTTCCGTCGCTCTCTCTCGCTCTAGCAAATGACGCTTCTGAGCGACAGAAAAGAATAGCAGCATAGGAAAGTGCTGTTCCGTCATCTATCAGATGAGATCCAACCCTATTTTTTTATTATATACTTGATGGGCCAGAAATATATTTACAGTTCACATGCCTATTAGACCCTTCGCCCACGACGACTTTTTGACGCGCGTTTCGTAAACGCGCGACAGCATCGCTACTAACGCGCGTTAGTCGCATTTGCAACGCGACTGTAGCGATGCAAACGCGCGACCGTGTCGGACGACATCGGGGAGAGAACGGAGGGAGGGTGGCGCGTGAGGAGTACCGAGTTACTGAAGCGCGTTTTCATCGCGACAGTATCGCGGTTGCATCGTGACTTAATCATGTTTACGGGGGCCAGGGTACACAGCTTGCGACCGCATCGCGACTGTACCGCTGCGAACGCGCGACAGAATCGCTACAAAGTCGCCGTTGGCGAGGGGCCTTATAACTTTCGGCTTAAATAATAACGCACTAGACAGAATAAGTCAGTGGTGCCATTTTTCAAATGCTGATTCACTAAACCAACGGTTCTCTGTATGGAAAAAAACATTCGTTTAGTGACTCCGCATTTCAAAAATGGCACCAGTCTGTAATCAGTACAAAAGTTTGTGTTATTCTTGCCCTCTTTGGACGTAAGGCTTTCGTCTGTGTAGGTACTAGTGGCACGAAGGTAAAGTTACTATAAATTATGGCTTATATTCAGGAATTATGTTTAAAGGTTGACAAAGAAGTTAGGGTCAGTTCACACCGAGACGCGACGCGACGCAAATTGGAACGCACTTTTGAAGGAATATTATAAAACTTTATTACTAAACAAAAAGAGCGAGATTTCAGTGAGAGCCCGCTACTGCTGAGATTAGTAACTTTTTGTACCTATATAGTAAACAAATTCTATATTTTTTCAAAAATGAAATGCTCGCCAAGTCGCGTCTCGTCTCGGTGTGAACTGACCCTTAGTAGAGCTCGCCATATTGCGGAAAAATTCTGAAACTAAATTTATTAAGGCACCGCCAACAATCTAATAACACAGATTAAAAAACAACCGGTGGCGCCATTATTTCAGGTACACTAAGTTGTTTACCTGTAAAGCAAAAGAGAAGGGAGGTGTTGTCCCTTACGCGATTATGCAGACCGAAAGTGAGGGTTATGTTTGTTCCAATATGAGTGGAATTTTAAGGAATGTTTAGCAGATTAGGAGTTATACAAAAAGCCACCACTCGTTTTGTCTAACTTGATCTCAAAATCTTGAGATAATTCAAATGTAAAAAAATATATAGAATTAGAATGAAATGGGCATCGTGTTCACATCCGCCTATGAAATTATTTTTATAATTAAAATCTGTGTCTATGGTTCAAGTAACACTGGCTGTCTGTATATAGCAGTAGTGGTAGGCAATAATAGTTTGCTATACATATAACGTTTAACAAAATATACTGAATCAATTTTAAGGCTTATATAACTAATTTTTCGCCGCGAACTTAGACCTCGCGAGTATAGTTCCCTAAGTAACACCTAAATGGCGCTATCCAAAGTTATAACGCGCTATGGTTTCGTTTGCTACATAATCGCGGACATTTTTATTAATATTTCAAAAACTACTGAACCAATTTTGATGCCCCACGAACTTGAACATTCTATTGATATTTCCTACATGCCTACCAAATTTCATCAAAATCGGACCATCGGTTCGGCAGTTATCGCGGTACAAACATACATAGCAAGGCCGGTAACGCTCTTGTTACACCCTTGGTGTTGCAGTTGTCCATGGGCAGTGGTGATCACTTACCATCAGGGGACCCGCTTGGTCGTTTGCCGCCCTATAACATAAAAAAACATACATACAATGTGTTTTCGCCCCAACTCGATAATATAATATTTTTTGGTTTTTCATACAAATTTGGATCATCTGATCGGTTAACTAGGGAGGCCAAAAATGTTTTTTCATATTTCGATACATATAATTATGTACCTTGGGGAAAGTTGTTCAATATCATGGACTGACCCTTAAAATAGTTTCGGTATATTTTATTAGACCCTGTATCACAGGCCGGAATCTCCTAAGGTATGCGCAATATGCTTCACCGCACCCGCACCTCTCCCCCGTTTTCGCCTTGATGACTCACGTTGGCCGTCAAGAACGGGGGAGACGTGTGGGTGCGGGGAACGGGTAATATTGCGCGTACCTTAGGAGATTCCGTTCTGTTTACTCTTACTGTATCCTGTGCCCTGTATAATGTGTTTTTATATTGCGCCGGTCTGTTTTATTTTCATTGAGTAATTATTTTCATATTGAAATCAATTTAAAATGTAGTTTTGAAAACTTTTATATTTATTTGGTCAACTAATTCTATAGAAAAATCGTTATATGTTTTTTTGCACTACATACGTACACTTATTTTTATTCTAATTTTGCAGTTGAAATTCGACCACAATTAAATTAGTATAAATACTCGTATTAGGCTCAATTTACATTGCCGCGGAATGGAAGCTTATACGGGTTGGGACACATCTGTCAGCACGAAACAGCATTTTTATATGCTGCTATCCTTTCCTGTCGCTCAGAACCGACATTTACTGGAGCGAGAGAGAGCGAAGGAACGCCGCGGAATCAGCGATGCTGCCGCATTCCGTCGCCGATAGCAGCATAGGAAATGCTGTTACGTGCTGACTGTGTGTCCCAACTCTTAACTACACAAAACATTTTGGATCCTTTGCCAATGTAGTATAGTAATGTATAAAATTGTGTCAACTAGAAGAACTTCCACAGAATACGCGGTAACACGAAGTTTCTTTCTTCATGCTAATTTGTACCGTATTTTCCTCGATTATAGAAATCATAATCCCCTGTAAATTTCTTTTAACCTCAATTTCGCGACAATGTAAATTAAGCCTTAGGCCACATATTTGTCACCTTTGCCTTTGACTCGGGCGAATAATTTGGCGGTTTAAGACTTTTTTTGCAATAACGTGTAGTTTTCTATTTATTTACTGTACATACTTACAAAGTCACATTATGATCGAAGGTGCAAATATAACGACTAACACAATGTACTGAAACTATTTTAATGGTGTATTCAGTCTTATGATACTGAACAACTTTTCCCAAGGAACATAGGTATACATTAAGGAACATAGGTATAGTTTATAGCCGCTTCTTCTGCACTTGAGCTTAGGAAGCGGCATAAATTTAGCTGTAAGTAACGATTTGACGTCAACATTTGTGCAAAACAAAGTGACTATTATTAAGAGATATTATAAATATTTTGAAATTTGAAAATATGAAAAAAAAATTGTGCTTTTCATAAAACTTGGCTCAACTTGAATGGGAAGCCAATGTTTGTTTCATATTTCGATATGTTCCTTGGAAAAAGTTTTTCAGTATCATGGACTGAATACAACATTAAAATAGCTTCAGTATAATTCGTTACATTATATTGTATGTATTGTAATTTTTCACCCTGGTCTTGTGAATTGATTTAGTCGACGATTGAGTGGAGTCTGATCATGGACTTTACTACTAGTAGGTAGTTGCCAATCTTTGTACGTCTAGTTTGGCAATAAAAAGTTTCGTAATAACGTTATCTTTCATTTCCCAGCAGACCACGGAAAGGTCCTAGTTGTTTCACAATATTCTCTATCAGACTTGGAAGGATCAAAGTATGAAATATTTATTCAGTAATTAAGCCTTTGCAGGCACTTTTACACGTCAATAATTTTAGTGTACGTGTATGTTTAATTATAGGTATTTAAATAAATGAAATTATTAATTTAAAATTATTATTATTTAAAAAAAGCTACCGATACTAGCGTTTCGAAACGACCACTGCTGAGAAGAAACGCCGACAGAAACTCATTTACCTATAGGTCGCCTACGCGCCAAAATTAAGGGCTTTGTCAGTTTACAAAGATATAATAGCCCTGTCAAATTAGACAAAAAAATGGGTGTGAGGTTACAAGATTTCGCACCCAGCTGAAAATTGGTAGGATTGTTCAAAACACCATCATAAATGAAATCTAAAAGTCCTCATCAATCCGATACCTGCAAAAAGTTTTTAGGGGTCAAGGGTCACAAAAACGAGTTTCTCGCGATTTTCATCAAATCGGTAAGTTTTATCATGAAAGTTTAGCCAAAAATTGTAGACCAGATAATTATCTATAAAAAATGTCATGATACTTTTTTTCCTAAGAGCCACCGTTTTTGAGATATAATGATTCAACATTTGGAGATGTTTATCTAGCGCTATCTCTCTTCGGCAGTTTACGTAAGAGCAAGCTCATCTAAAATGCCACGCTACGTTTGACTTCATACAGGCTGATTTCAATTTCCTAAAATGGGAGTGGTCCATTTAAAGTGTACAAATAAAACATAATTTACTATGACATTATTATATATTGCTTTCATAATCTAAACAATAACCAAGGACACCACAATGCGGTATTTGACTCGTTTTTTTATTATTCAAATGTAAGAGTCCGAAACCAAAAACAAAGATTTTTTTAAATACGCTCAAAAAAGATTTATAAGGCTCTTCAGAAAAAGGACACACGTACGGCCATGTGACGTCAATGCCATTAGGTTTCACGCGTATAAAAGAGATAGCAAGATGTCCTTACCATGCTCTCACTTCATAGCAATATTTGAAATGCTCTTACTGTTTTCAGAAAAGCTTTCTTGTGGTCTTATTTGTTGCTTCATATAAATTATTGTCCAAAAACAAACAGTCAAATACCCTATTGGAAACATACAGAATTAGACAGATACATTTTTATCATCTTTTACCTACAATATGATATGAATGGAATGAACGAGCCGTTACCAAAAAATATTTTAACATTATCACATTTTGGTGAAGACATTATTTAATATTATAAATTCTAAAATTTGTACTTGTAAATATTTTTAAACTTACATCATAATTTGCAAGCATATAATGTGAGCAAAGATACCAGTATAGCTTTTTAAAATGTGCATGAGGATACTTTTATTTCTAAAGTTACTACATAAGGGATGGGGCATTCATAAGACAAGTAGGTATTACCTAGGATTTATAAGTAAATTAACATAATTGCATTCGTAAAATGCAAGAGGAATTTTTGGTCCATAGTTGTGACTGTATGTTGATGTCACATGTTCATCTCGTGTCGGGGCCACATTTTCCAATTTCAAGAAAGGAAGGATTTTGATTAGTCATGTATTGAAAAGTTCCACTTTATGGAAAGTCCAGCATCTGTAATAAAAAAAAAACTTCATCATATGATACTGTATACTCATCCAAATTTATTAGTAAAGGTATTATATTAATAAGTAATAAGTACAAGTAAAAATAAAGAGAAAATTTTGGTAAAATATTGTACAGTCTATTTCATCAATCACCACTCATTGTACAAAGTGCATGCAAGCATGCGTTTTGTACAAAACTCAAAACTTTAAATTTCCGAATGAAATTAATAACATAGAGGATGTTAAGGTAGGCCTAATGAATCTAACTACATCTTCAGATACCAAAAAAATAGGTGCTGCACTAGGTATATAAAATCCAAGCCGAAGAAATTGTTACATCATTAGTTTGATAAGCAGATAAAAATAAAATGAGTACAGTTTTTGCATTAAATCACTCACTCACCTATTTAGAGTGAGTGAGTAGGTTTTGGAATACATAGATAAAGGAATGGGCATTGTTAATTTTTTTTGGAAAGCGTTATTTTGAAATCCGTTCCAAGATACAGAGTTAATGAACAGTTGTGGGTAATTTTTTTGCCAAAATAATCAATGATTTCGGATATTTCTACAAACAAACGTATGACCTTTGTTTGACCTTACTCCGCGACTGTATAGGTTTAAGGTCTGAGTCCATTCATTAAAAAATACCGAGTTACCTTTATGGTATTTATCCGTCACTGACAATAACGTCAATGTCACCGTTTCCGCCAATCTTTAAGAAAAGAACTTTCCGCCAATCGTGGGCAACTGAATTCACTGAATGACACTGACACTGACAAAGTCTATTATGACACTTTTATTTTATTTTTTAAATATGTATTGGGCTTGGCCATTTGTTTTGTTATGACACGACTTTGTCTTCGACATGATTTTTATAATAATTTACCATAATTTAACTAAGCCGTAATATGACTAAATATTTAAATTAGTTTCTTGAAATACGCTATATTTTGATATAAAAAAAATAAAAATTAGGGGTTAAAAAAAGAACAATCCCAATTGAGTACAGTCTGATATTTCATAGCATTAAAACATACCAGTTGAGGGAGGCACTTCTCAACATGTTCCAGCTCGACCTTGTCACAGGTCTCGCGCAGCGCCTCACTGGAAGCCCGCAGACAGGTCTCCGTCACCAAGCACTTGGCTACCTCCACGACCAGCGACAGCGCGTCATTGCCAAGCTTGGTTTTGTTATCCTGGAACGACCCGTGCATGAGCTCTTTTATTATTTCCTGTAAATACAAGTAAATTAACTCAGTAAATTAATTGTCAATTATGCTTTTAAAAAGCGATGAAATAAAAATTCAGGTAAGGTATGAAAACTTACATGCTTGATAGAGCTCTTCACGTGGGACGTAATAGACGTTGGGTCTATATTGTCGTCGTCATTTTCATTGCAATTGCGAGCCATTTCTTGAAATAATGAAAAATACAACGATACAAAAACTGATCAACTATTATATTTATTATGATTGATTATACTTGACATTGACGTTTTTATCCGCGTTCAGAAATCAAATTTCATTCGTTAAATTTTTCCTTCACTCAATTAGTGCTGCACTTCACTTTACCCGATTTTTCGGAACTCTACCGGTAAAGATGTTATCAGGAATACCAACCAAACATTATTTGCTTGTGATATTTTGACTGTGACGCAAACAAGTACACAACATCCGTCTCCATATTGAAATAGCGGTTTTTTTAAATATAATTCTATAAAAATCTTTAAATTTTGCGAGAATCTATTACAACTGATCTAAATTAAAACTAAACAAACTAAAATATTATAAGCATCGAGGTATAATTTTCTAGAGATCTAACGCTCCTGCTCCTACATTCACCGCTTCGATTCTGAATTCATTTACGCAAACAAACAAAACAAAAACAACGAAACACGAACGCACACATAGACAAAGATGCATGCGATTAATCGTGACAAGGTCATGCGTCGTCGTCGCCGTCGGGTAGGGCAGTCAACGCAACGAGCGGTGAGGAACAACGCGCGGATGGTACCACAGATGGTACCCAATGCAGTACGCTACTAACCTTGTTTACGTGTTACTTTTTTTTTAATAACTAATTTTCATGTCTGTATGGCTTCTACACCACTTCACGGCATTTTTAATGAAGCGATTATCGCAAAAACACAGCAATATTCTCAAAGGAAACTTCTTGCGACGCAACTGCACGATTCGAGTGTCACGGAGAACTGTCGCGCCGCTCTGTTCATATTTTAAGCCCCGCCCGCCGCGGTACATATCGCATGGAATGATTTTTCGGAATTACTTACGATTCTAGAGGATTATTGTTCGTAGATTATAAGCTAAATTAAAACTAACTTTCAAAAAATATTTAAAAATATCATTATAAGTAAAATATACCACCCCGGACAGTACCAGGCTCAAAGGTACCCATTATACTAGCGGCATTACCTCTTTGTATGGCAACAGAAATTTAGTATTATTCTTAGTCCTTTAGTCGCCTCTTACGACATCCACATGAAGAGTTGGAGTGGTCGGAACCACACAGGATTGTATTAGTTATAAAATATAGTATGTATGTGTGTATGACTGCAACGATCAAATACCGGCCAGACAACTCTAGTCTTTATGCCCAAACAACATAAGGCCTAGTTTCGCTTCATTTTGATTTATTTAGATTGACTTGGCACGTAGAAAGTCCCATCAAAATGACCCTGTTTTTTTAAGAATCTTATTTTTTAGTTATAAGTAATACCCTTCTCAAATTTCAAGTTGCCTCAAATTTACCTTTTTTATATTTTTTGGAAAAATACTTTTGCACGCGCCTGGCAATATCAAGCCCCGACCAAATCCTCTGGCTTATTGTTTTTTTTATTCTTTAAACATTAAACTGCAAACTACTTTTGAAAAAAAAAACTTAAAAATTTATAGGTTGCTTTAGCCTCGCTACTCACCAGCCAGGTCTGCAGTTCCGTGTTGGGGTATAATAGGAGAGGTATGTGACAAGTTTTCAACTTGCCATAAAGTAACTAAAGTACGGTGACTGACGCCAGAATAATACGAGCGGATTATGCGATCAGTCTCCCATCAGTCTTTCATCATTCAAAACAATTTTAATTTTCATCAGTCAGCGGGTTACACCTGAGATAAGGGATATATGTAGATATCGTATTATTTAGTCATTATAAGTAATAACTTAGCATTAGCAATCTTACTCACATGGCGTAAATGATTTTTGGTACGAGTGCGAGCGAAACAAGTAAACGCATTCAGTTCTGATTGTATCGTGTTGTCACAAGCGATCATTCTCCGATCATTCTGATCAGACTGATGGAATTGACTGATGCCAGAATGATGGTGTAACCAGGCTCTTAGAATGCGCTGTGAGACTATGGGCAAGAAATAAAACGGGGTGAAAATATTGTGGGTTTAATATAAACATAATTCTCCATCCTTTTTCCATTCACGCGACTGTTAAATTTTATATACGAGTAGAATGTTGAAACTGATTGTCAAATGTTTCCTGGTATTCTGATACAAGCTCCGTTTAGTTCAAATACAAGTCTCTCACAATCTTCCACTAACCAATAGCTAACTCTGTGTCGTTATGTTCTGTGATGTAAGATTGTGGAAAAAAATAAAATAAAATAATCATTTTTCGCTTAACAAAAGCATTTGTAACAAATAAATTATCCTATCTCTAATTTCTTCTCTCGATTTATGAATCAAACTGTCCGATAGCAACTGTATCACTTGTTTGTCTTCAATGAATTCTAGAATCGGTTTATCTCCGCGTTCCTCTAACGCGAGATTATCCTTTATGACTTGCAGTATCAGTTTGTCTTCATCCCTCTTCCATTCCGAGGTCTCTGATTTGATCGTTTCGCTGTCGGAATCGATGACCATAGACAGCTCCGAGTCGCTATCCCGAGTTTCGTTATTCGTTCTATCTCGAATGACTTGTGTGTTTTCATCTGAATCTTTTTCCTGTAAAAAAATTCAATTTTACTACCTATTTGAACAATTCTACTAATATAACAGTACAAGATTAGATTTGGAGGTTTGTTACTATAATTCATCAACATTTTGGTGAATGGCGACCACGTACTGGCAAGCGAAGCGTAGGACAACCACCCATAAGGTGGTCAGACGCAGTGCAAATTTGCCGCCCACACACCACGCTACGCTACTGTCAGACGACCTGACAAAGGTCGCTGGAAAGCGCTGGATGCAGGCCGCTCTACATCGGTCATTTTGGAAAACCTTGGGAGAGCCCTATGTCCAGCAGTGGACGCTATGCGGCTGAACTAATGATGATGATTCATCATTTTATTAAAAACTAGCTGTGCCCGCGACTTCGTTCGCGTGGTTGTCGGAACGTAATGTTATATAGCCTAAAGCCTTCCTCTATAAATGGACTACCCCACAAAAAAAGATTTTTTCAAATCGGACCATTAGTTCCTGAGATTAGCGCGTTTAAACAAACAAACAAACTCTTCCGCTTTATAATATTAGTATAGATAAAATCCCGGGATTCTGGGCTACCATTAACGTTGTAACAGGGCAACTGTCATTTGTGTCAAACTGGGATTATTGTGTTCACGGAGTTTCACATTTTTAATCGATAGTCCTCGTCGAGGAATAGCCGCAAAAAATAAATCAGTGCCGAAAAACATGTATGTGGTGTAGAAAATAAATATTAAAAATAGCAAGTAGATTATAACAACTAAAACACGCGATTTTAAAATATGACGTCAACGTCTGCAATATCCGCTAGAGACAGAAGCTGTCAACGCATGTTTTTCTTTTTTGGGTACTTTCGATATTATCAGCCAGTGATGTTTGTTAAACCTCTATATAAAAGTACATACATTTCGAATGACAGTCCTACCGAACGCACCCGAACTTGTCATTTCCCTTTTGTGAACTTTGTCGTCATTTCCCTTTTGTTTGTTAAAAGTTCCCGCGCAATATTTGCATATTTTCAATAATTTATTTCTAATCCAAATAAGAGTCAGTAAGAAAAATAATTAACTAGGCGTGGATAGAAATTGTAAAATAAAAATATGAGCCGGATTGGTATTACATGCATATTCCTTATTATGCATCCGAATATCCGATTTCTAGTTCAGACTGCCTCCGTGGTCCAGTCGTCAAGGCGTTTGCCTTGTGATGCATACTTTGTGAAAAGTTGTTTCCAGTCTGGTTAGGATTGCAGGCTTGAACCACCTGATTATCCGAAAAGAAAGATGATTCCGTGCTTCGGAAGGCACGTTACGCTGTTGGTCCCGAACGCCATCTAGCGTTTGTACCTATCCTATGAATGGTTCTGGTCTACCCTTTGGGTTGCGGAGGTCAGACGGCAGTCGCTCTGTGTAAAAACCAGTAACCTCGTCAAATCGCCTAGGTAAGGTAGCGGACCCCGGGCTCTGAAGCGCAACCGCTGACGATGCAACCGGGAATACGCTCGGAAGATGATGATGATCCGATTTCTAGTTATAATGGATGTAAATAGTACTTACAGATTTGATATTGGTAATGTAAATTTGTATTTTGTTATTATCTATTCGGTATTCTACTTTTGAAAGTATTTCATTTTGTCCATTTGTGATTTCTTCATTTGCTTCATTCGATTGTTCTTCGCTTCCATCATTTGTTAGTTCTTCATAGTCTTCACCCAGTTCATTTTCTTCTTTCGTTATTTCATGTTCCGTTTCACTCATGCCCTCTTCCTCGCCACTGAAATTTAAATATTAATTTATGGGTTACAATTAATTACCTATAACCAAAACTAGTCGACTTATCAGACTCTAATGTCAATAAAACCTTAATAGGGTATTTGACTGCATTTGTTTTTGGATAATATTTTATCCAAAATAACAAATAACATTAAATCTTTTTCTGAAGACAGTAGGAAAATTGTTTATTCAATGAAGCAGTAATTAGCATTTCAAATATAAGTATGAAGGTACTTCGGGGAGTGTGCGCTAGAATTACATAACTTAATTCCCCCTGCACTATTCCACCATCGGACAACACGACGTGGACAGGGATTCCACCCATTTGTGGTTGATATTCCTCCTCATCGTACCTCTAGATTCGCCTCCTCCTTTATTGTGCGAACCGCTAAGGTGTGGAATTCCCTCCCTGCGTCGATGTTTCCTCTTACATATGATTTAGGGATTATCAAGGCAAGAGTGAATAGGCATTTTTTGAGTCTGCGTGTTGCACCTTAGACCTCATCTTAGCTTCCCATCAGGCTAGATAGAGGTCAAACGCACTCAAATCTCTAATAAAAAAAATAAAAAATAAAAAGAAGAAAAGTGGGAGCGAGGTGAGGACATCTCGATACCTCTTCCGTATCCGCGAACCCCAATGGCAGTGACGTCACATCTATACGTGTATCCTTTTTCTATTACTTGACAGTTTCTCTTTCCACCAGATTTATAAGGCTTATTAAATAAAACTTACTTATTTTTGGACAGATTGAAAAAATAACTTTGCTTTCGATTTCAGATTTCGACCTCCGTGGCGTAATGGTTAACACGCTAGACCGCTAATCCGGAGGTTCTGGGTTCGATCCCCAGCCAGGGCAAGTTGGAAAATGGCCTTTTTCAAATTGTCCTGGGTCTTGGGTGTTTATCTATATATGTATTTATCATAAAATATAGTATCGTTGAGTTAGTATCCCATAACACAAGTTTAAAAAAAACTTACTTTGGGGCTAGCTTAATCAGTGTGATTTGTCCGTATATATTTATTTATTATGTTGCTTTTTAATAAGAATCATCATCAAAAAGAATAATAAAAAAAATTGAGTAAAGTACCGAATTGAATACCATACAATAAAAAAATACGTACCTAGACGAATGGTCGGCCTCGTAGTCGACTTGCATTTGATCGTCGTTGGTGAGCGTTACATTCGTCTCATCCTGAGTTTGAGTGGAGTCACCACACAGCGTAGTATCAGACTGATCCAGTTCTTCTTGCGGGGCAGGGGGGAGAACGTTTGGGGGGTTTATCACTGGGGGAAGAATGGCTAAGGGAATTACGACTGGCGGATGTATAGTAGGAGACTGTACAACTGGGGTGATAATGGTTGGGAGTTGTACAGCTGAGGTCGATGGATTTTCTGGAGGATGCAATCCTAAAGTATCCGTTGTTGATGTTTGTGTGAGTGGGGTATGTACGACTGAGGGCTGTAGGACTAAGGGTTGAGTGGTTAGGCGCTGCAGAGCTATGGGTTGCATAGTTGGTGGCACTATGATTGGTTGAACTACTGGCAGAGGCAGGGTTGAAGGTTTAACGGTTGAATTTAAGACTGTGATCGGAACAACTGAGGGTCGGTCTGTGGGCTCTACTCCTAAGGTCTGGGCGGCTGAGGTCTGTTTAGATATGGTCTGTAAAGCTAAAGTATGTAAGGTTGAAGATTGTGTGGCTGGCGCTGGTACAATAGGCAGTACCACTGAAGGCTGATCAACGCTTTCGACCCTGCAAAATAAGTTACGATTAACGATTACCTAACGATTACGATAAGTTAAATAAGCAATAAAATTAAAAAATTATTCAATAATATGCGTAAAAATGTAATAAATAAAATTGTAATTGTAAATAAATAAGAATTGAAATTATGAATAACTGTGACGATATTCCTCCTCTCTGCTTTGCAGTGCCCAACAGGGTCCTTAAATGAGTGTGGGATCATACAACACCGTACGTTACATTATACACATACGTTACATGCAGATTACATGTACATGTAATCTGCATGTAATTTGAGGAGCAATAAAGTATTGAGTTACGATTTATGCGTCAAAAAGTCACCCTGTAGGTAATGACGATATTCCCATATTATTTGACCACCATGTGAAATCAACTCTGATGAAATAACAAATATAATAATAATAAGTTTATTTACTCTTCACAAGGTGACATATCGTACAGAGAACTTGAAGTAAATACACAAGAGAGATCCTTGTGAGGAGTCTGGTGTCTGTACTAGGCGTGAGCCTGTACGACAGATCACCAGGCCCCCAAAGGCCAAACCGAAGTCCAATTTATAACGTTTGCTATAACTTTTACAAATTTACATTATAAAAATCAAGTTGCACTTTTATTACTAACACACCTGCAAATATTAGTTTCTTTGTCAACTTCCGTCTGGGCGGAACTGTCTCTAGTGACTGCAATGACAGGTTTTCTTTTGCGCCCGCCGGTATTGTGCGTGCTCGGGGACGGCGTTGACGCGCTGTATTCCACCCTAAAAAGTGAATACAAGTTATATAAGGTAGTATCCAGGGTCAAAAATAAATTATTTTGTACTGGTAAGACAATAAAACGTCACAAAAAATAACTTTTCCTTCATCATACCTATCTATTTTTAAACGTGATTTTAGATTTATAATTTCAAAACAACTGATATTAGCGCTATTTGACTCCAAGAAACTATATGACGTGACGACGTGGTATTTTATACAAATCCTATAGCAATGTTGGTTTTGACGTTAAGAAAAAGTGGAAACTAACGAATATATTACCAGGCCTGTGGCACTCCCCGTTTAGGTATCGAAAATATACCTACATTATGACTAAGAGCGCGGCGGCCCCTCCAAGTGGTAAATTAAGTTATACGAATCGTTTGTCCAGAGTAATAAGAATGAAATTGTACAGTGTAACCATTTCGACTCGATAAGAAGAATAAGAATGAAATTGGCCTGCAATGGATGTCTATCTAAACGAAAAGGTGCTGAGTTCTGACGTGAGCTAAATTAAACCATATCGCTAACCACATTGAGTAGATATTTCTTTGAATTTCTTTGCTGAGTGAGACTTCTTTACTTGAGTACTGGTTCTTATTCTGTGATAGTACTTACGTATATACACGGTTTCTCAAGCTTTTTACTATTAATAAAATGTAATAGTTACCTCTTTTCGTCGTTAGCAATATTGTGTGGAAACAACTTGAACACACGCTCGGCCAAACGAGGGTAGCTTTCAAAAGTGGGCAACAATGCCGTACATATGTCGCAAGCGCTGGGTTGGCTCACGCCCTCGCGCGTCAATATTTTGTTCAACTCGTTGAGAACCGAGCGACGGTTTTCAATTAGGACGATTTCTTCCTAAAATATATAAAGGTTATTGAAGTGTGTGAAGTTAGCCGTCTGGTCCCGGCAGAGTATAATAGGACCACTCCAAGTCTTCCCGTAGATGTCGTAGAAGGAGACTAAGGGAACACAAGCTAAACAAAGCCTATAAACATCAGTGAGACCTCTCCAACCCGTCTGGCCAGCGTGGACAGTGTAGGCCAAATCCTCTGATTACTCTGGCTAAGTATTTGTAAGACTCTGATGATCCCCAGCCAGGGCAAGTTGTAAAATTACCTTTTTCAAACTGTCCTTGGGTGTTTATCTTTATTTATTTATTTTACTCTTTATTGCACACAATTTAACAAATTATACATAAATAATAGAGAAAAATTTTAGCATACAAAAGGTTATGCTTTATATGTATTTATTATAAAATACACAGTATTGTTGAGTGAGTATCCCATAACACAAGTTTAAACTTACTTTGGGGCTAGCTCAATCGGTGTAATTGGTTATTTATAAAATAAACATTGTACTGCATCGACCCCAGATGATGGGATAAGGTGATGCTGACGATGTCTTAGTATGTTTTAGCGTCTTAGCAAGGATCTAGCACTGGTCGTTGATTTTGGCTTTTATCAAAAGATGGCAGCCGTCCAGCTATGCCAGATGCCGATAGGCAGCTTAAAAATACTGACACCAGTGTTGGCCACTAACTAAATCAAACTAGTAATGTCATCGACGTGAAATCTGAAGATGTAGCGACAACACGTCCAAAAATCGCTCGATAAAAACTAGCATTTAATTGTCAAGATTCGCTTTGTTTGAAATTTAAATAAGTTTGCATTTTATATTCAGGTAATAAAGTCGACTTTTGGAATACTACGATTCCGGCAATTTTAAACTTGAAATTAGTACGAAATGCTAAATACACACGTCAATGACTTAACCAAAATGACATTCGAGTGTTTATATTTACCTCGATCATTTTCACTAGTTCCCCGATACGGACTAAAGCGAAATAGTCCCGGAACTTTCCCATCCGCGCTGCTTGCTCCGCGGTGAGAAATGCCAAGAAATCCCTGAACAGCGCTGAGTGGTGCCCAGTCAGTACTTCGTACAGCGGCACTGCCAGTGACAGGGGGTCGTCCGTGTTGGGATCGAACTTCGAGAAAATTCCGTGGACCTTGAATTTTAAGTCTATACTTGGACCTAACCGGGCCATAAGCTTCATCTTGTAATTTATGACGTATGCTGAAAAATACATAATGTTAGTATATAAACTATTTCAATAGTTTTAAGTTAATAGTGATTTCTATTAGCCGTGCTTTCTGTATGTAGTCGTATCGTACAAGCGTGTTTCTGTATTAGGTTCCACACTCACTGCGTAATGTGTCATTTACAATAATCATCACTTGATATAGTTGCTTCTTCTTCTAGTGCGTGAAATGGAAAAGGAATTAAATCAAAGGCCTGGCTATTAAATATGAGGGAGAGAGAGAGAGAGAGAGAGAGAGAGAGAGAGAGAGACAACTGAAATCTGAAGTCCGCCATTTGCATGTATTGTAAATTTAAACAAATCATAACAGATACGAGTATAGAGAAATGGAAAGATTGAATAGCTGTCCCGACTCAAGTAGTGTGGGACAAGGCAAGGAAAATAAAAAAAAGATATGGAGAAAGAGAAAATACGCGCATGTACTTACACAAGTCATCTACATCTGTAGAAGTAGCCTCTTCAATGCCGTTTCTCTTCACTTCCGCTAATTTTCGTTTTCTTCTCTTATTCAGCTCGTTACGTCTTGGTTCGTTGGCCTCAGCCAAATTCAATGCTAAATTCTCCATAGCTATTCTGTACGGATCTTTAAATGTATTCACTAGACGTATAAGTTTCTTTGTTATCTTCGGATGTCTCATTTCTTTACAGAAACAATATCTTGGTTTTTCTTTACTGAAATATTCTGTTATTCGCGTCTGTCTTTGGCATACTTTTCTAAGTAAAATACAACATTTGCAATGAGTCGGTTTATCTCTTAAAGGTAGTAAAGTCAATGTTTTTTCAGATGACGTAGTCTTTTTAACGGGAACAGATCTCGTTGAAGTTATAGGAGATTGGTTGCTATTTACTGTGTTAGTAACTGAACGGGTATTGTTAGGTGTTGTAGCATTTGGTTTCACAGCTACTACCGTATTGTACGTACTGAATGAATTATTGTTATCAATTGTATTTGTTTCATCTCCACTTAGTGTTTCTGTAAGGTCGATAGAAGCGCTGGGAGCAGGCAAAGGGGTAGTTTCAACAGAATTAACTTGAATAATGAGAGGAACTAATTGTTGTCCAGTGGAATTATCATCCAATCTATATATATTTGCGGCAGCCAAATGCTTAAGATTCGTTATGTTAGTAGCAACTCCTTCAGGAGTTTGGAGATCTGTGGTTTGCGTGTTATCTGTGGTATTTTTATCATCTGTGATTTTCGTATTTTCTGTGGTATCAGTACAAACACAAGCAAATGTTTGAGCACTGTCTGCGGTGGTAGTTGGAACATTTCTTTTTTTCCTTCGTACGGTGACTATCTCCTTGGTGAAGTCTAAAGGAAGTGGTGGCTTCATAACTGGAGCATTGGGATCTAAGTTGACTTGAATAGGAATGCCCTTGGGAGGAGCTCCTGCCTGGTTTTTGTGTTTTGAGTTAAGGAATTTCTGCAATAAACGACATATTATTGGTGTCAGACTAAAAGGTAACTCTTCGAAAGTATACAAATACCTAGTATAGTGGCGACATCTACGCCACTATGCAGGAACTACTGAGACAATAATGAAGGCACGGAAATAGTTTACAAGAAGCATGAGAGATGGTGCTGACTCATCTTACATCTCGATATTAGAGTTCCTGCGATTGGTTGCAATATATACAACCTCCGACAATATACCTGTAGAGTAACCTAAAGCCGAATTTACATTACGAAACAAGTTTCATGCATGATGAAATTTATTTCATGACACTACGTTTAGTACCTCTGTAACTAGTTTCATTAAAAATAATAGTATCGTGAAATCCACAGTATGTCTGTGGTCATGGTTCCGTCAACATCTAAGCTTTATTATGAATTGCAAAATGTTGTCATACAGATGTTATTGTATTGCCTTCGCGATACTAGTTTCACGCCGCGTTTACACAATGACATTAGTTGCATGACACTAGTTTTATCCAAAAATCGCACGCGACACGAAACTGTTTCAATGTCGTGAAATCGATGCATGCTTTGTAAAACTTGATGTTTACATGTGAAATTGTTAATGAAACTAGTGTCGTGAAACTAGTTTTATGCCACTAATTTCGTAATGTAAATTTAGCTTAAAGTGAATATAGAAGCAAATGGCCTTGAAGTGTGAAATAAATTGTTAACTCGTAAATATGGTGATAATTTCCATATTGCTAATCGTCAGGCACTAGATAGCCCTTTAAATTATTTTATGAACTGCCGTTGGTATACACTCGAAAAACATAACCCTCCTTTTAGCGCAGTCGAGTAATAATAAATTTTAAGGCGTCTGCTACGTTAAGGAGGCGCACGCAACTAGTTTAGTCTCTCTCTGTCTCAAACTCAACGTGCGATAGAGATAGCAGAATCCGTCACGTGATGCCGTGTCTCTGTCGCACGTAGAGTTTGTAACAGAGATAGACTGAACCCGTCGCGTGCGCCTACTTAATGTAGCGGATGTCCCTAAAATTATTGACATATAAAGCTTATGTACAGATGAAAGTTAAGATACCTATGCCACCTCACGTAGTGCGCGGCGCGCGCGGTGGCACAGGCAAAGAATGAATAAGAGTATTTCATACAGAACGGAAGGTCCCGCGCAATATGGGTCCCCGCACCTCTCCCCCGTTCTCGCCTTGTCGAGGGGCGAGAGCGGGCGAACACACACGCATTGAATTGTGCACGGATGTATAGTTTCGTTTGTAGTGTGTAGTTGTGTAGGCATATATGATACTACGCTTCTATGAAGTGCCATACCTAGGCTGTGGCATAGGTATCTGATTAACAGACGTCTTGTTGGTAGCAAAATGATAACCTATTTAGCATGTGTATTGTTCTCACTCGGTACTTAGAGTCTGTCTTGGCGAGGTACTTCAGCCAGAGCCTTGGCATCTCCTCCACGGGCTGGTCGTGCAGCGTGGCCGTGGGGTTGAACGTGAGTATCTGGTGCTCCACCGGCGTCAACTCGTTGGTTGAGAAGAATTTCTGGGAAACAAGTTATTTACAGTAAAAAAAATGTAGAAAAAAAAAATATTCTCAAACGGATCCCTAAATCAAATAAACGGGCAAGTGTGACTCGGACTCGTAAATTAAGGGTTCCGTACCACCGTACAATGTTTTAAAACGTTTCTTGTATGACGACCCCTTTAATTTTTAACTTTATCTTATTTTTAGTATTTGTTGTTATAGTGGTCATAGTAATACATAATTAGTGAAAATTTAAAGTATCTATTTAATGCCATTATAAAGATCGGGTTAAAAACGGTGCAAAAAACACGGTTCTTATATGGCGACCCCCTTTAATTTTTAACTTTTTTTTATATTTAGTATTTGTTGTTATATGCAGTGCAGCCCTACATAAGGTGTTGACGTCCAAACTTCTCAGCAGAAGCACAAAAATACGGATCTATTAGACGATCATCCGTCCTATACTAATGTATGGATGTGAGGCGTGGACGCTAACATTAAAAGAGGAAAGAAGGCTTCTCGTAGCGGAAAGAAAGATACTTCGCAAGATCCTGGGACCAGTGAGAGGAGAGGATGGTGTATGGAGGATTAGGAGCAATGCCGAAATACAAGATCTAGTGGACGAGCCTAACATTATGGGCGAAGCTAAAGCGCACCGCCTTCGATGGCTCAGACACGTCGAAAGAATGGAGGAGGATCGGGGAGTGAAGAGAGCATACCAGGGCCGGTCGATCGGTCGCAGGCCGGTGGGCCGGCACAGGTATCGCTGGAGCGACGTGGCGATGGCGGACCTGCGCGAGCTGCAAGTTGGGGACAACTGGCGAGAGCTAGCGCGGGACCGGGAGCGCTGGCGTGCTCTTGTGCTGGAGGCCAAGACTCACTTTGGGTCGCTGAGCCAGGATAGTAAGTAAGTAAGTAGTATTTGTTGTTATAGCGGCCATAGTAATACATAATCGGTGAAAATTTCAAGTGTCTAGCTATTACGGTTCAAGAGATAGAGCCCTGTGACAGACGGACAGTCAGCGGAGTCTCAGTAATAGGGTCCCGTTTGCACCCTTTGGGTACGGAACCCTAAACACGGTGTTCACAAGCTCACAATATTTTTGAAAAAACTATTCAACGTCACCCCACACAACAGGTTAGTCATATTGGAACTACATGACGAAATTTTTTTTCCCGATCTTATTTTACTACTTTATCGACGTGATTAATTTACATAATTAATTAAATACCCATGCCGAATTACAATTTTCTAGTACTTATGGTCTCTGATTAAAACCGCGGACAGACGGACATGTCGAAACTATAAGAGTTCCTTACTACGGAACCCTAAAAGATACCTACATCAATGTCATTTACATAAATAGAGATTTGTATGAAATACTGGTCAAGTTTGATATAATTAAATTAATAAATAGCCTTTCGACTCGAAAAGAAGATGTATGAAATAAAACGGGATATTTACCGTGATTATTATTTTCGAGACTTCAATATTTCGGCCCAGTTGCATGAGCCATGTTCACGAAAGAACTGAAGATTTGCGGGCGGACCCGCAGGCAGCTGTCAAAAGGCAGATACATATATCTATCTACCCTCTTTCTCGTGCGTTTCGTGCTTGTGGCTGGGGTGGTAATACTTTTTGGTTTGGTTCTGTTTTATTTCATACTAATGTTGACAACCGTGAAAGTTTAAAAAAATAACTAAGGATTTTCATCTAGCTACTTACATTGATGGAGTTGTCATCGCCGTACTTCTTCCGGATGTTGTGGAGATGTGAAAGCAGCATCCTGACCGTCAGGAATGGCAGCATATGTTTGCATATCAGCTCTACGGTGGCGTTGAGCCACCAGCGATGTCGAGGATGCTCGCTTTTGGGAGGTGGGTACAGCTTTGGGTTGTCCACTACGTATTGCCAGAACTGGTCCAAACCTAGGGCTATTAATCTGAAAAAAATGTTATTGCTACTAACTTAAGATTCAAGAGCATTTGAATCCGTCAGGGTTCCAAATTCTAAATTTATTTCTAAGTCACAACGCGTCTCATCAAAGCAACTGAAGATCTAAGGCTTGAAACCACGGTAAGCGAACGCACGCGACAGGCCCGTCACGGGCTCCCGCGCGTGTCCATGCGCAAATACACTCCACACGCGAATTCGCGCGGGTACCCACCGTCAGTATCAGCTAGTTAAATTTTTAAGGGCATACATTTACAGTCGTGTCGATGGAGAATTAATATATAACTACGTAGAAATATGTATAGCAGTATGGCATTCAGGCGTCTGATCATAATTATTTGCTCTAGTCTATGCTAAAAAGGCCCAACCCGCGCGGGGCACTTTTACATGGAACCGCGCGGGCGTCCGCGTAACGTAGTTCAAGCCTAAGAGCTGGTAGTTATTGATTAGCATTATAAATATCTCAATTCCACGAGCCGGAAACTTTGCCAGTATTTTAGGTATGTTGAAGAAGTCTTTTATTTGTAATTTTAACGATATTGTTTCAATGTCTGATGAATGATAGAAGAATGATGAAAATGAATGTATAGATGAGTATTTGTTTCAAACAATGATGAATTTATCATCATCATTTTCAATCATCAACCCAAGGTTTATTTATTTATTTAACTTTATTTAGGCCTAGGGCCTTTTCTACCAGTCAACCTACAGGTGGTGCTGATAAAAGCAAATTTTGGACGCTATGGCACATTATCAATTAGATATTCAAAATGTACCTAAAACATATTTAAGTGACTTTCGTTTTATATACATACATACATTCATACATAGACCAATATACAAATATTTTATAAATTGATAAACCCTACATAGACTACATAAATATTTATAATACTCTATGACAATCTGTGAAGCGCGCACGGCACTCTTAAATGCTTGGCGACTTGGCTTTGCGGGTATCAGAAGGGAGGGCGTTCCAGAGCTTTACACCTTGTTTGGTAAAAGAATGTTCGAAAAACCTACTCCGGCAGCGAGGCACATTAAGGAGATTGTTGGAAGAACGAAGAACTCTGAGATGGGTATCACCCAGGAAAGTGAAGTTATTTTTAAGATACATCGGAGAGTCGTTCTTGTGCCGCCGTGCACACCTCAATGGGTGTATGGCTGTATCCTTATAATAGTACGTGATGTGAACTAGGATATGTATTTAATGTATAAGCAATTTATATTTTGCTAATTTAGCACATCACGTACTAAACGGACGTTCTTTGAAGAAAACACAGTCTACAATATCGCTATAGGTGTGTTCGCCCGCTCTCGCTCTGAGACAAGGCGAGAACAGGGGAGAGGTGCGGGGACGGGGAACGGGGACGCATATTGCGCGTACCTTAGGAGATTCCGTTCTGTATGTAATACGCTTACTGTGTTCTTTACTACTGTTCTATTCCCCTGTTTCGACTACCACTCCGTTACTGCTTTGGCCCACCGACTGTCTTCTCTGGTATGGTCTTGGGGGTAACAAGTACGTGTACAGGGAGTACCCTGAATACCTAGTAGGGTATTCCGCCATATACCTTCTTCGAAATTTAAGAGCAATCTAAAATAGATTTAATCACTATCGTAGTTTAGCTTAGTATGCTCTGTTACTTACTCATCTTCAGAAGTGAGGTAGCCATTACGTCGTTGCCTGTTGTGGTACGGTCTTGGAGGGAGCAGGTATGGGTACAGGAACACCGGACTTTCGGCCACTGCTTTCTTGAACATGACGTGAAAGTCGCCGACGTAGTAGTTGTTTCGGGCCACATGGCGCGCCCTGCGATTGAGAAGACATTTCTTTATCACCAGGATTAGATTCATTATATTAAAAATCTATACCGGGTTATATGTAAGTCTTTGGTAACGTAACAACTATTTAATACAAAACTTTGAAGTATTTATATCTATAGATTGTACAATTTAAAAGTGCTCGTTCCACTCCTCGGTTTAGCTTACAAGCAAAATAGGTCTTAATTCATTAATTGACTGCTTGTCAAAATGCCGAACGACCAGATTTGCTGACCCACTAGTGCATAAAATACATTATTATATCCGGATCACAGACCTACCACTACTAGACTTGCAACGACATTGCTAGAAAGAGACTGTCAAATACAGTACAACATGAGTGTGAAAGAGACGCTGATATGTTTTTTTATCTCTATCGGCGTGGCTGCTATAAGCTGGCCTACTGTCAAAATCTGGGCCAAACAAACCACAAAACGATCTAAGAAAATTATTAATTTTAGGGATTTTATCATTTAAAAGGTGATTTAGGTTTTTATTTGAGCTTATTATAAGTTAGTAACCATAGTGTGTTCTGTGACGTGTGCAAAATATGGGTGGAGGCAACAATCAAAGATAGAAAGAGATGCACTAAGGTGGCCACGCACTATGCAGGTCTAGTAGTGGTAGGTCTGTGATCCGGATTGATCGCACGATAGAATCCGCCGCACTTACTCAATATAAATGTCACAATAAGTATTTAATCTCACACATTGAAACAATAATAATTAGTGGTGGGGAGTTCATTTTTGGGCTAGGCGATCTATACTGATCGTTGTGTAATATCACCGTTGAGATATATAGAATTTTTATATCTTCACCAAATATGATCAAAATATTTAAATCAAAATAAAACTGTTTTAAAATAAAATCAGAATGTGTAACCTATTGAGATTAACTTACTTACCACTTAGCACAATCATCTTGGATATATCTGAAACAAAAAATATAAATGAAAAATGTTTATACTTGTTTGTAAAGAAAACATAGTCATTGTGTGCGTCTTTTTCATACAATCAGTCCATAGGCGTACGGGGGGGGGGGGGGGAGGTCTAGAGGTTCAAACCCACCTGATATAAAGATTCTGAGGTTTTTAGGGTTCCGTACAAAAAATGAAGAAACGGAACCCTTATAGGATCACTCGTGCGTCTGTCTGTCCGTCCGTCTGTCACAGCCAATTTGCTCCGAATGTACTGGACCAAATCAGGTTAAATTTGGTAGAATGTTGTAATCCTATGACCCAAACACATATGTGCAAAGTAAATAAATATTTTTTTAAAATAAGGGTCATTTTCGGGGGACAAATTAGGGAATTAAAAAAAAAAGGTTCGCAAACCTTACTGTGTCGTATATTAAATGAAAAGGCTCGTTATGAGGATCTCAAATACATTTTTGTTATTATTGTAAAATGAATATTTTTGATTTTATTCATAAAAGAAGACGAAAATTGACCATTGACCCCCCCCTGATCTCCGAAACTACTGAGCCTAAAATTAAAAAAAAAATACAAAATATAGTTCATTGCTTGTAGATTACAGGAAAACCTATAAGAATTCAATCAATTGTACGGAACCCTCTCCACGCGAGTTTAACTCGCAATTGGCCGGTTTTTTTTTAAATCTTGGCGACACTTTCCGAGAGGATGTTATCTAGTGTGAGACGGTTAAATTCCTATATGCGGAACACCATATCTCAGGGAAGACTGAACGAAACCTTAATGAATGTCCAGTATATCATTCCCAAAGAAGTAATAAAATATAATTACTAAGTTAAATCCTAGTGTTTGTCTTGACATGGACCCCCCACCCCTCCCGAAAAGCCGGTCTGGGTACGCCTATGAATGTGTCCGACTAGAGAATGGCCCTTAAATATTTTTAAAGATAATACATAACATTCCTGCATATTGACGACCTTCGTGGCGTAATGGTTAACAAGCTAGTCCGCTAGTGCAGAGATCTGAGAGACCTGAGTGTTTTGAGAGATCTTTTTCTCCCACTCGTTACCCAGGTCCATGGCAGGCCTCAAGTTGCTCACATCCATTACGAAGTTCGCCGTCTTCTCCGCCATCATAAACTTTTAACGATAATAAAGCCTGCACACTTACTGGATGTATTCGGTGTTCTCGGGCGTGTTCTGGGAGACCTTTTCCTCCCACTCGTTGACCAGCTCCATGGCAGGCCTCAAGTTGCACACATCCACTACGGAGTTCGGCGTCTTGTCCGCCATCTTTACTAAACTTTCCTGCGTAATAACTTATTTTATTAGAATACCTTCTATATTATTAATATAATTTTACAGTAAGTTAAGAGAGAGAAAAAAACCGAATGACTTTAAATATGTATGTCAGGTCCTATAATTGCAAATGGTGGCATACTCGACTCACGCAAATCTGTAGACTTGCTCGAATTCATCTTTATCTTTATTTTCACTTTAGAAGAAACGAGATGAATATATGTCGCAAAGAGGGTAGATAGATGGCCAATAAATTAAATTGCGACGGTAAGGTCAGCGCCCTTCCTCGCGCTGATCTATGAGAAGCTACCTTGCGAAACCACATCATAGCTTAAACTAAGTCTCTAGCCCGCTCAGTTATCCTGTGCCCACAGGGCTTACCGTCCAGGCGAAGTAGACTGTTATTATAACGAATCGATCATGTGATGTGCATTCCTTATAATCGTAATTCAATGAGTCATGGCCAAGCCCAGCCATAGCGGAGCGCAACAGCGAATATTCACGAGTTGTGCACCGCGCGGCCGCCCGAACCAGACTAACGACTATTCGACCGTACGACGCTTTTATAAGCCGTATACAACTATGCAATAGTGGGGTTTACGATATGCAGATGCGCGTTTAACAAGTTTTATTATTTAAACTGCCCACGTGGCCTCACGCCACGTGTTAACTACTATCTCGACCGACATATACATACATAGATGTGACCAACATAGATTTTTCATGTTTTTTTTTTTACTTAGCAATAAACTTTTTGCTGTATGATGATCAAGTACTTACGTTTAGAAAATATTACACGTGATAAGAACCTACTATGAATTCCTTGTAGGTCGGGCCGAAGCCGTAGTTCAGTGGATGCACGAAGAGCTGCATAAAGTTGGAAGCTGCCAGCTGGATATGCATCCGCAGCTGCTGCTGCAGGATGATGATTTGCTCCGGTAGTATCTGGAACATATGGTAGCGAGTTTCTTATGGCGGCTCTATACGTTAGCCAACATTGCGGCAAAGATATTAGCCAAGAGTTTGTGATGGCGTTCACACGTTGGAAGGTCGTTCAGTTTGCTTCGGTTCAGGCCAATGTGCGGACACATTTATTTTCTTATCGTCTTATTTATCCGAAAAGTTTCTTCATCGGTCATTCGGTCTACAAAATGGCAGGACCATTTTGTAGACACTAGTTAAGACGCGTCAATATATTTAAATCAAATATGTGCGTGCTATCAGTCTGGGAGCTCGTAGCAAACTAAATGCGTGCCCAACATGTGGACGCGGCGGCGATCACTCTGCCATAACCCTTTGATCTTTTGTTAAAAACCGACACCACACGGTCCGAGACTCCTATTCCCCCCCCCCCCCCCCCCTCGTCGCCAAAATCATGGGGCAGTATATGGGACTGTTGGGCTGCGGATATTGTATCACCGCACTGATGCTACCTATGCTAAGTCCTACCTACATGTAATAAATTCGCACAAATATTACAATATAATAACATCGCCAGTTACTTACACATCGCTCCGAATTCATATGCACTTCGACGCGTGTTATCTTGCTCCTCTGTCTGAATGGAGATTTGGCCTTATCGTTATGATGTCTCAGCAGTGGTATGGGCACCTTGGCATTTTTGTTCGGTGGTCTGTGCTCAATGGGCACGGGTATCGAAGAGACGGTCAATTTGTTCGCATTTTGCCCGACCACTATGTTAACGACGTTCACAGGTTTCCTGTCAAATATAGTTATTTATGCGTCAGGTTTTAAAACAATCAACAGGATTTATGTATATAAATGGGACTAAGCATGACATAAACATGTACCGTCTTGTTAAAAGCTTATACTAAAAGTACTTTGTGAGAAGGCTTATTGTAGGACCGATGACTATCTTAAAGACAAAAAGTCAGGCTTTAGCTTGGCGCTGGCCCCTCTTAAAGGTTTGTATACTTAGACATGTCATAATGGTACATTGGTACATACTAAATGTACAAATTGACATTATTTTAAATTTCCTAATTCTATTGATTATGACGTAACAAACAATGTAATCTCAGTCCATACACATATTTAATTTTAAGTTGTAAATTTGCTAGTTGACGACTTTAAAAAAAAAGCTGCAGTGCAGTTTGTTACCGCCTGTTCTGCACTATAGCGTCTAGGAAGCGGCGCTAAACTTAGCTGTAAGTAACGATTTGACGTCAACATTTGTGCAAAACAAAACAAAGTGACTATTATTAAGAGATATTATAAATATGCTATAATAATGTTACGAAACTGGGGTTCGAATTTGGAGAAAAACGCCAAACTTTGTATGAGGGATTTATTCACTACGGAACCCTAGGTTGACACGTGAAGATGGTCTTTCAAACGTCCAAGGTCCAAGTCGCGTAGCAGCTGAGGTCCAGGTATCTCGCCAAGGTACTTCCACTTATCACACTAAGGTAGGCTTCCTTCGCTTCGAAGTGATCGCTTTGATAGCTCGTATCGAACTGCCGCGCCGTGGCGCAACAGAATGGTATCTCACAGCGTCTCCCGCAAATTGGCGTCCCCGCACCTCTCCCCCGCACTTTGTGAGCTTTGACGGCTCCAAACCAGGGTTTAATTACTAGCCGCACGCAATACGCGACGTGTGTTGTGTTGAGAACTGTCAACCAATAGTAACCATCATGGTGAGAAGGTGCGCGTATAATAATTGTTTATCCACCCAATACTCTAAAGAACGTATATTTCATACATTTCCAAATGATGAAAACAGGTAAGCAAAGCAACAATATAATTTCACGTTATTACCCAGCAACCATCTTGATATATATACCCTTCTCGCTCTCTCGCATTGGCGGGAGATACACAAGAGCGAGATTGTAACATTACCGGATTGCTAATAAGCAATCCGGTAATGTTACATAGGCTCCTCGCTCACAGGTAATCACATAGGTACACGCCATCTGCGTGTACCTATGTGATTAGATTTCCGCGTGTTATAGTGCTAAATGCCATTTTTGACAATGACAACTTGACATGCTGTTCGTATAAGCGTGATAAACATTTTTATTGAATTTATTCATATAATTACCGTATAGTTTTGCGCCGAATATGCAAATTACTATATTACAATAGTGAATTAGTGAAATAAGTGAGTTACATTATAAATGACTCAATAATAATCAGTAAAGTGAACTAATGGTGAAATGGACAATGGACATAATGAAAAATATTTGTGAAGTGATATTATGTAGCTGTTTCCGACTTTCCTGTAACATTTAATACATATAAAACAGAATATTTTTTACGTCATAGTGTTCGCAAATCTTCCGGTATGGAAAAATATAATCGTAAATATGTCGAACTCGTTAGTAGGTAAGTATTAAAATAATTCTGCGGTGCGACCCTAAGTAAAAAACTCACACATCGACGTGTGTACAGATAAATTGTTTCGTTTGTAGTAGTAGTAGGTATATATGTTACTCTGAATCAATGGAGAGTCATACCAGTGCCCACGGTTCCCTATTTATATGCGCCATCGAATAGGTCCACATTAATCTCGAATATTCTACATAGTCGACGAACGTGTTTCGAAGCATCCAGGCGCCGGGTATGTGTGAGTGTAACATGGTCAAGCAACTCTAGACTTTATGACACATAACATATGGGCCAATTTGGCTTGCATTTTATTTTATTCTATCGTATTGCTTTTGGCTCGCGAACATTGTTCGAGAAGGTTCTGTCATGTTCGCGACAATAATAAAGATATTTTGATTTGAATTGAATTATAAAACGCAGACTAGCTTTACGTCTTGGTTTAAACCATTGTTCACACAAATGAAGTTGATCGTGGCAGAAGAGAAGGTGACATATTGCGAGAAGTCTTATTGTTTAGGGCGGATAATGGTTTAAAACTTTAAACCAAGTACTAAAGTTTGTTCGTGCTTTATAATAAGACTATTAATACATAAACATATTAAATGTACCAGCAGGTAAACATAGACACAGTAAAAAATACAAATAGGACCACTCCATCTCTTCCTGTGGATGTCGTAAGAGGCGACTAAAGCTCCGAGTGACCATTGACATGCATGATATATTTGTAGAAGAAAAAGCGGGAAAGCGCACCCCGGGTTCCGAAGCAGCACACCTGAGGATGCAACCGGGGACGCGCTTAGACGAAGAAGTAAAAAATACAAATAAATATTTACTCACCCATCGACAATTTGAATGGTAGGTGTGTTCGCACATACAAGTTCCCTTACCGCGGGTGGATTCGGAACAACGATCTCGTTGGAAACTAGGACTTTGTTCGAAGACGCCGGCAATACCCCTACAATATAAATAGAACTTCAGATACATGATTTTTTACAAAAGTGGCAGTTTTTATTTTCTTCCGTTGTCAGTTTAAACTGTAAACAGTAGTTCATAAAATAGTTTGAAGGGTTATCTCGGGCTTACTAAAGACAAAATTTTAAATGACATCTCCGTTTTCTTTCAATTAATTTATTTCAAATGGGGGCAGCACTGAACCCCGATAAATTCATGTAGCCCCTTAATATGCTAATATGAGCTAATATGATAGCCCGCAGGTACACGCGATGCTCACGGGAAGTAAAAGTGACGCTGTTCAGAGCATACTGTACATCGCTATACACCTGCAGCCTGTGGGCAAACTGCACTAGGCGAAGTTACAGCGGCCTCCGTATTCTGTACAATAACGCATTCAGAGTGATAGTGGGGCTGCCCCGTTTCTGTAGCGCTTCGGGTATGTTTGCGTGGGCGCGCACCGACTGCTTCAACACAACTATGCGCAAGCGGAGCGCATCTCTGGTGCGCAGGGTACGGGCCAGCTCCAGCGTCATCCTGCGCATGATTAGCGCTAGATTGGACTGTCCTTACCTGCGGCATTGCTGTGATAGACATGTCACAGTAGCTATGCCGCAGAGAAGGTACTAAATGATATTAGGATTACTGATTGTGCTTCGTATATTTATTGAATTATGTAGATATTATTATTATTTAAATTCCTTAATCCTTATGTGTCTAGTTTAATTCAATTTAATGTTTTCTGATCAGTAATGACATGTTTTAATTTTTTTCTTAATATGGATCTCAGTTGTCCGAAATAAATGATTTTATTTTATTTTTATATTTTTTTAAATTAAAAAACAGAATGTGCCAGTTCCTCCTGCTACCGCACAGTTCGTCAAATGTAGTGCTGAGGGCATCACCAGAAACAGCATTATAATTATTAGCCCTTTATCTGCCCGGTGCGAAACATGCCCCCGGCTGCGGATCTAACCCAGAACCAAACCTCCGGAGTGGCAGACTAGCGTGTTGACCATTACTACACCGCCTGTAAGTCTGTGCGCTACTGTACTGACTAAAGTGGATAAGTTTAAGTATCATGGCCATTGGGTGACCGATACGTTAAGTGACAACTCAGATATTGAACGGGAGGTGAACGAGGAGGAGGACGGTTAAGGTGACACTTTTTAAAGCTTACTGCCAGTCCTTCACGTGCAGTCTGTGGGCTGACTATTCGCGGCGCACATACAGCGCTTTGCGCGTTTAATACAATGATGCGTTCAGGATATTGTTTAGGCTGCCGCGTTCTTGTAGCGCGTCAAAAATGTTTGCCGACGCCAATACAGACTGCTTTTATGCAATTATTAGAAAGAGGTGTGCGGCGCTATTAAGTCGCTTACGTGCTAGCTCAAATAGTATTCTGCGCATAATAACTGACAGATGGGACTCCCCACTACTGGGCCACTGGATGCGCCTTCATACTGAGGTGGATGTTAAGATACCGGTGACCAGAAGGTGGGAACCTAGCTGTTAGTAAGTATGATTATATTGTTATGTTGTTTTTTCGTATTCATGTTACTAACAGATTAAGTTACCTCTGTTAATTACTAACACAATATGGATCAAGTTTGTCCGAAATAAAGAGAATTATTATTATATTATTATTACGCCACGGAGGTCGTCGACTTTACGTGTTACTTGTATGGAACAAACCATTCGTTTAGTAACACAGCGTTTAAAAAATGGCGCTCCAATTTATGTCGTGCCCCATCGGCTGCACTAAACTTGATCTTTACGAGGCCTCGCTGTTAAAGTGGCACTCTTCTGGAGGTAAAAAAATTGAGCTTTCGACACGAGAAGTAGAATAGGGTCTGATCTGGGTCAGAAAAATTTTATTCTAATTAGTCCGTTACTTACGAGTAGATTATCCAAAAATAATGTACCCATATTTTTCAGTTTATCAAAAAAGTAAAAATTCAGAAAGATACAGAGCATCTAAGTTCCAGAGTGGGGGCTTGTGACATCACCGATGTGTAAAAATCGTACGAAAAGCGTGACGTCATGCGAAATTTAAATGCGCTGTATCTTCGTCATTTATCGTTTCTCAGAAAAAAGAAAAAATATGTGTACAATATTTTTTAATAAACTAACCAATGAACCAAAAATATTTTTTCAGTCACCAGTCACTTTATCATCATCATATCAGATACTGGAAGTCCACTGCTGGACATGTGCCTCCCCCAAGGTTTTTAAAAATGACCGATTAGTAGTGTTTTCCTGCAACCTTGCTAAGGTCGTCCAACCACCTAGTGGGTGTTCTACGCTGCGCTAAGTAGCGTTAGCTGTCATTACCTACCTATGGAGGAGCTCGGTGGCCCGGTGGGAGTACGCATTGCTAGCGTTTTCACAAGTTAAGCAACCCCAGGCGTGGTCTGTACTTGGATGGGTGACCACAAGTGGTACAAAAATTTCTCGAGCTCCTCCATGCTTTGGAAGGCACGTGAAAGCCGTTGGTCCCGGCTGTCATTGTATGGCAGTCGTCAAGCTATGTCAGATGCCTTAAGGCAGCTTAAAAAATCTAACATCAGTGTTGGCCACTTACACACGAGAAAAACAAACAAACCTACCTATACGAGGAGGTGGCCCGGTAAAAATACGCATTGCTAGCGCGTATGGCAGTCGTCAAGCTTTGTCGGATGTCTTCAGGCAGCTTGAAAAATCTGACGCCAGAGTTGGCCAACTACACACACGAAAAAAAACCTACCTATCTCTAAATACTGTGGTTCTTCTTCATCATCTTGTGGTTCCATCTTCCCTACGGAGAGCCCCGTGCTGTCGCGCCTCTCGAACGTGATCCTGTCTGATATCCGCCGGCCGGATACATTTGTCTCGTCGTCAGATAATGGCTCTTGTTTCCCTTCCCAGTGACTTGATACCTAGAAAGAAAGAAAATCATTATTCAGCCACAAAAAAAATTATAACGTCAACCCTCTTTGGGAGTGCATTTGTGCGAGAAGTTTTACAACCGGCCGTCACCCGACGTTAACCCTCCTTGGGAATGCAGTTGTAGCACTAGATGTTTGTGCTTAGTCGATCTCTTCCTGTGGATCCACAGAAAGAGATGAAGAGGTCCTATTCTAGGCCGGAAGCCACACGGCATATCATTGGAGAAGAAGAAGTCGGAAAGCGCTGCCCGGGCTACGAAGCAGCAACGCTAAGGCTTGAAACTACGTCAAGCGGACGCCCTGGACGGGTTCAGTCCGTCTCTGTCACAAACCCTCCGTGCGATAGAGATAGCTGAAACCGTCGCGGGTCTCGTGTCTTTGCCGCACGTAGGGTTTGTGACGGAGACGGACTGAACCCGTCCAGGAGTGCTATTTTTCATTTAGAGACTCAGCGAAACACAAAACGTGTAGTTTTCCAACTCACCACTCACCACCGACGCATTGCATCGTATTTTTGAAACCGTCGTGTGAGCGATAAGTAATTGTAATTGTGTTACGCAGAAAATATCATAAATTTGTCAATGGTTTTCTAAACATTTCAACATAAATAAAAAAAGCAGCGTGAAACGGAACTGATACTTCATGGAAAGTTTCTTTGACATTTGTACGCTACAAATGTCAAAATTACGAGTGGTTCAGACCACTCGTTGCAAATCCTTCGCATACGATCAATTCAAAAATGCGTCCGTTTGGAAACACTCGCGCAAATCATTCGTAATGTGAGTCCCTGAATGAAAAATAGCACTCCAGGGCGTCCGCTTGACGTAGTTTCAAGCCTTATGCAACCATGAATGCAGTAAGATCAGAAAGATGGTATACATGGGTACATTTACTTACGTTCGGCTGACTTGTGACCGATTGATCAGTGAGCACACTATTGGCCATGTTCTCAGCGAGACAGGACTCCTCGGTGACTTCAGGCATAATACTGAATAATTCTGCGACCAAATCATTCAGCTCTTTCTTCGATATCTTGATGATGCTGTTCTCTAAAGCTTCTTCATCTTCGTCATCTGTTAATGGATGGAAGTAATAAGAAAACTGAACTAAAATAAGTGTAGAACTTCTAAAAAAATTAGCTCCTAAAGTCTTATATTTCCACTACTGAAAAGAAACTCTAACACTTGGTGTTAAGAAGCAAATTAGCTTGAAGTGATATACAACGTGGAAGGGACATACCCGTAATAAATTATCTACCCGCAATAAATATACTAGATCACTATAGTATAATGAAATTGAAATAACAGTCAAAAAACCGAAAAAAATTCGACGTTCCCATACAAATCGCCCGGGCGGCTGCACACTTTTGTATGAAAATACCGAAATTTTTATTTGTTCTTTGGCTGTTATTTTAATTTCATTATACTATAATGATCTAGTATAGACCGTGGTTCGATTTATTACGGGTATGTCCCATCCACATTGTATGTATTGAAAAAGTATAGAATGCCTGACAGGCAGAACTAGCATTATACTTTAAACCAGTCTTATTTATGAGAGCTCAAAGGTTTAAAAATATTATAGATTTGATTCACTAGGAACGTCTTCATAAAGTGAACCATAATTCTAAGTGCTAAGGTGCAACTTAGCTTTAAAACTTACGAGCATCAGGATCAGCTGCAACATTATACTCCGGATCAGCTTCGTCTTCGTCCTCAGGGTTCAAAGTAGGAGCAGGGTCTAAGCACTTCACCAGAAAGTTGTTCCAAAGGTCATCGACATCCGGCATGGGTATATCGTCTGGCGGGACAAAGGAACTCTCTATGTGTTCTATGGGCGTCTCTGACAGACTCAGTTTGGAGCGAGTGCGCAGCGCTATTGTCGCTTCCTCTTCTAATTCGAGTTTTCGTCTCGCTGGTGTTGTTACATCCTAAAAAAAGATAAAATATATAAATTTTTTACCCTCTTTTTTCCTGGTCTTCGCATATTTTCTAAATATAATGGGCAAATAACCTTACTATTTCATATACACGTTCTAATTAACCTTATTTCACTTTTTTACCCGACTGCGCCAGAAAGAGGGTTATGTTTTTCGAGTGTATGTATGTTTGTATGTAAATTTCTTTGGCACGCTCTACAGCCTAAACGGCTTGATGGATTTTAGCTTGAGAGGTGTCGTTAGATTTGTCCTGACTCCGAGAGTGACACTGAGCTTATCAAAAATTGAAATAATCCAAAATGGCGGATTTTCGCGCCAAATTGTGTCTTTAAAATTTGTTTTTTAATCAAAACCTGTCGAGTGCAGTATCAAATTAAAAGATTTTGTACAAGGATTAAAAAAATATATACAACTTATATGGTAGCAGTCAGGTTTTTTGTTTTTTTAATAATTACTTGTTTTAAATAAACTGTGTTGTCTGGAAGAATTTACTTAGCGATAAGGCCGCCTTTTGCGCGGTTTCTAGTATTTTATTGTATTGTTTTGTATCTAAAATTACTTAGATCGTTCAGCCATATCATATCTGAGTGGCAATCTTGACTATAAGGGGTATTACCTGGGGAACTTTAAAAGGCCCGTCCTTCACCACTCGCGGGCTACTAGCTCTTATTGGCTGGGGCGTGGCCGGCGTTCTCGGCTGCGAGTCTAGGTCACTGCACGACTCCAACGTTTGATCATCGTCACTCTGAAAATAAGTACAATTTTAGGAATTAATAGTTTTATTTTTGTGAGTATATGGTCAAAGTTCGTAAGACAATGCAGAACCAAGAGTAGGATTCGTAGTAAAAAAGGGCGGATTGTTATATTTTCCTATGGAAACACAACATGACCATGCCATGACAAAACATCAAGTTAGAAGGATAAAGTTCCTGAAGCCAGGAGAAAGTTTCCGAGGCATACTGCAAACAAAGTCACGGGCAAAAACTATGGATCAGTTTTTTCACAATTATTATAAAAAGCTGAAGTCCCTCGGCGCATATATCTGTCTGTTTGTACTGGATAAACTCGGAAACTGTGCCGATTTTGACGAGATTTTCACTACCATGTAGAGTATTGCACCAGGAAGGTTTACATGTATAAAACATACAAAGCCGGGGTAGACCACTCTAGCTCCATGTCGGTTTGTCTGTCTTCAAAATAATAATAAAGCAAAGAAGGTTCCTGGAAGACCATGGCGGAAGCGATCAGGACGCCTATAGACGTCTGCTTATGGTCCGAGAGCTGGCACGAATTTTTGGGTAGGTATTTGAGGCAAGTTAAAAACTTGTCACATACCTCTCCTATTATACCCCAACAGGGAACTGCAGACCTGGCTGGTAAGTAGCGGGCTAAAGCAACCTATAAAATTTTTTTTTTTCAAAAAAGGTATTTGATGCAATATGTGTGGCGGACCGACCACATTTAGCGAATGTAGGACGCTGGTTCTTCTTGTGTTTGACGATAATGGTCCGTTTTTCCTATCTACCTATGTTCAGTGGCTAGTTCGTTACCCTTGTGATATGAGATGATCTTAAGAAACAGTATGATTGCCTTAGAAACAGGAGGTGGGTAAATAAAAACACGTTGGTTGACTAGTACACTGTGCGAAACTAGCCACCGTCTAGTACCGAAAATATGAACGCAAATTTCCGACCACAAAGCGCCGCTCTACCGATAACCGACCGATCGCGAAAGCTCTCACAAGGCCCCTTCTTCGCATTCTTCAAATATTGATGTAGGGTCTCGGAGCGGGTTCTTCCGCGCGACGCGATTGTTCAAATAGCACTGTGTAGGCATCATCATCATTGGGTCATCTCACTCTCCCTTTCGAGAGACGAGGAGACTGTTCAGGGTTGTGGCCCTCTTCAGTAATGTTCTACGCTGCCCATTACGATGGGCAGGTCGTTGGGGTGGCCGTGGTGGCCGCGGTCATCGTCGTTTCCTTGGGCGTCAGTTTAATACACCGGCGCGTCCGCGTGGGCGGCGGCGTCGTCGATGGCGTTGCGGGCTTGAAGCGGCGGTCTGTGGGTGCGCGTGAATAGGCGCAATCCCTCTGAGGTTGGGAGTGCGCCGATAGGTCCGCGCGCTTGAATGTACAGGCGGCCAGGTGAGCGACGAAGGCGTCCAGTCCCTCCATTTTCAGGTCCCTGAAGATCGTCGCGTTCCTCACGTAGCGTGGGGCCCCGACGACTGCTCGGAGACTCTGGTTTTCTTGTGTACGGAGCCTTTTCTTGTTGGTCTCCGAGCAGTACGCGTGCCAGGCTGGGGTGGCATACGTGAGGCGGGATCTAACGTAGGTTTTGTAGATCCCGAGCTTCGTCTTCAGGGGCATGCGGGATGACAGCACTCCGTGCAGCTTCGTCCTGGCCAGCTTCGCTTGCGCCGCAACATTGCCGACGTGCTTCGTCATGGTGAGACGACGGTCGATGGTGACGCCCAAGTACTTGACGTGCGGCTGCCACGGCACGTCTTCGCCGATTAATTTGAGCGGCGGCGGCAGATGGCGGTTCCCAGTCAGTATGGCCTGTGTCTTGCCGACGTTCACCTGCATCCTCCACTTGGCGAGCCAGTCAGGTAGAGCGTCGAGGGTCGGCTGTAGTCTCTTGACGGCATACAGCGGTTTCATGGACGACGCATAATATGCTGCGTCGTCCGCGTACAGCGCCAGCTCCACCTGACCGACGACTGGGATATCGTCGGTGAACACGGCGTAGCAGGCCGGCGAGAGGCAACTGCCTTGGGGCACTCCAGCGTTAACTGGGCGATCCGTAGAGACCGCGTCTTCCACCGCCACGTCTACCCGGCGATCCTTAAGAAATGAGGCCACAACCCTGAGTAGCCTGCGGGGCATCGTCGTCTCCGACAGTTTGTATGTGAGCCCCTCATGCCACACTCTGTCGAAGGCTTGTTTAAAATCTATGAGGCAGGCAGCCACGCTTTTCTTTTTGTTGGCGCTCTCTGACATCCGGTGGAGCACTCTTGCCACTTGGAGCGTCGTCGAATGGCCCGGTCTGAACCCGAACTGTTCGTCCCGGGGCGTCAGGTGGGGCGTCATGTGCCGTAGGGCGATCTTCTCAAACACCTGCGAGAGCTTGCTCAGCAGCGAGATGGGCCTCATGTTTTCAGGTTTTCGGGCGTCCTTGCCCGGCTTGGGCAGCATGATGACCCGGGCGTTTTTCCAGATTGTCGGGAAATGGCCCGAGCGCAGTATCCCGTTGAACAAGCGTGTCACAGCCGCATTTGCCCGCGGCGGAAGGTGACGTAGCGCCTCGTTCGTGATGCGGTCCGCGCCCGGGGCCTTCCTGGGCTTCAGTTTGTGGATCACCTGCTGCACTTCGCCAGGCGAGACGACGATGGGGTCCTCATCTGCTGGGATAGGCGCCGCGAGGCGCTCCCGCACGAGTTCGGAGATCGTCCTATCATGTTCGGCGTCGACGACCGGGTTTGGCGAAAATTGGCGCTCCAAGTGGTCCGCCAGGATGTCAGCGCGGTCTTGCGCTTTGAACCGTGGGAGACCGTCTGTGCCCAGCAAGGGTCGCACTGGTTGGGGCTCCTTGGACATCTGTTTGCATAGGCGATGGACAGTAGGCACTTCATCGCCTATCGTTAGTAGATGGTTCTCCCACGAATCGGCTGCGTTCCTTGTGAGGGCGTCCTTCACCCTCTCCACCATACGGTTGCCACTGTGTGAGCGCTCTAATTTGTACGTAGTTATATGCAAAAATCTTCGGTACTTGACGTGTGCTTCCAGCTCTAATTTATTTATTTAAAACCTTATCAAAGTAAACACACATTCTATTGGCTAATTACATAATTCACATAGTATCTTACAATATTATCTCACATACATAATCTTATAAGAATCTATTACATACTAGCTGACCCGGCGAACTTTGTTTCGCCCGTTCCCGTTCCTTTTCCCATATTTTCTCACCGTTTAAACCTTCCCTGGACTACGACAAACATTTCAAGACCAAAATTAGCCAAATCGGTTCAGTCGTTCTCGAGTTTTAAGCAGACTAACGAACAACAATTCATTTTTATTTATATAGATTTATATGAATTACGTTATCTTTCTATGTACCAACAGTTATTTACTAACTATACTATGTGGTATGTATGAACTATATTGATAAGGAACAATCATCTTTCTAATTACTAAACAAAGTGTAAATAACTCTATTCAAGTACTATTATCTATTTACTATTATTTGAGTTATTTACTTAACCTATGCTATTTATGAGAGTTAATTTAAAGACGAAAGGTACTAATTTTATAACAATGAACCTAATATAAAAGTTTTTGTTTTTTTTTGGTACTTTAACTATTTACATAAGCTATTTTACATTTGAATGTCTGTCTCGTATAATATGCATTTTTTATATGTTGTAGTTTAATGTTTAAAGAATAAAAAAATCAATAAGCCAGAGGATTTAGTCGGGGCTTTGATATTGCCAGGCGCGTGCAAAAGTATTTTTCAAAAAAATATAAAAAGGCAACAAATGAAATTTTAATAGGGTATTACTTATAACAAAAAAATAAGATTCTCAAAAAGACAGGTCATTTTGATGGGACTTTCTACCTGCAAGGTCAATCTAAATAAATCAAAATGGTTTAGCCCCACTACTCACCAGCCAGGTGTGCAGTTCCGTGTTGGGGTATAATAGGAGTGGATGTGACAAGCTTTTAACTTGTCTCAAATACCTACCCAAAAATTCGTGCTAGCTCTCGATCTATTAGGCCGGCCGGGCGGCCGCCGGCTCCCCACGCAAAACGGGTCCAGAAAATACGGACCAAATTGCGGAAAACTGTCCTAGAGGGCGGTAAATAAGAACACAGGTAGGAAACTTCATAGAAGCGGAGTGTCATTTATGTCTACACTACTACAAACGTAATTATATATCCGTGCACACGTCAATGCGTGTGTTCGCCCGCTCTCGCCTCTCGACAAGGCGAGAACGGGGGAGAGGTGCGGGAACGGGTAACGGGGACGCATATTGCATTGCAAGGAATCTTAGGAGATTCCATTCTGTATGAAATACCCTTATTATATGTTAGACCGCTAATCCGGAGGTTCTGGGTTCGATCCCCAGCCAGGGCAAGTTGGGAAATGGCCTTTTTCAAATTGTCCTGGGTCTTGGGTGTTTATCTTTATATGTATTTATCATAAAATATAGTATCGTTGAGTTAGTATCCCATAACACAAGTTTAAAACTTACTTTGGGGCTAGCTTAATCAGTGTGATTTGTCCTTATATATTTATTTATTAATTTCTGTGGTAAGAAGTAAGTAATAATAATAAAGCCACATTACCGGCACATCGTCGTGCGTAGGCTGGTACTCATCGTCGTCCTCGTCTTCCGGCAGCTCCTGGGCGATCAGGGCCTTTACCTCCGGCCGCGTCTTCACCGGGATGTGCTTGATTGGGGTTAGCTCCAGATTCTCTAGGTTCCATGTCGGTTTGCCTGTTGCAACCTTTTTTAGCTCTCTGTTAAAAAAACAATAAGTTTTCCTAATAAACCACCTTTAAGGTGGAGGCCAAGTCCCCAAATAGTTGTAGCACCGAAGAAAGTAAGTAAATATTAAGACTTAAAGATTGGTCACGTTTTGGATGGATGAGATGCTAATAGCGGCTTATGGGATGTTTAACAGGCTGGCTTGAGCTCATACAGATGAACGGCAGGTCGGCAACGTGCCATCGGCTGTTTAAGCTCTAAGAGATACCTATTATGAAGAATCTCTATGCAAAATGTTGAATCAACTCACTTGACTTTTGATCTAGTGAGCTTGGGAACATGACTCTCCTCAGTGCTAGAGTTCTCCTCTTCCTCTCGCAATTTGACAAGCGCCAACACATGGTCATTTGTTACTACTTTCTGAAAAAAAATGTCAGAGGATAGATAATAAAATTAGATGCTATATTAGGCCTCGTGTCTACGTTTCCGGTTTGCGGCCGTATGGCGCGGCGCCGTCGCCGGCTATGCGTGTCCACGTGCACGGCGCCCGGCACGGTCGGTAGCCGGGTGCGGTGCGGGTCAGCTAAGTGCCCACTTAGTTTAAAACTTTTTTCGTAAATTTCTCGCAAACTTTTTACTTCTTAATTATAGAAATATATAATTTGAAAGGTAGAAATAAAATGCTTCACGAAAATGATTAAATTAGTCTGTAAACCTTATATTTTTATTTATTCACGAAGGGCACGCTCAAGTACATACTGGTTTTTAGGGAATTTTAGGGAAATTGGTTGAGGTAGCAATATAATGGTATATACATATAATATTTCTGATTTAATTAAGTATAAGTATCTTAAAGACCATAACTTATATTTTGTAATAAAAAAAGGTCTGCATGTATGGATGTTTGTTCAGCTTTCGTGCCAAAACAGCTGAACGGATTGGTATGAAATTTAGCATGTAAATTTTACCTGGATTAAGACTAGGATAATTTTTATCCTGAGAAAATGTGAGGTTCCCATGAAATTTTCAAAAATTTCACCACACACACAATGCCACAGGCATCAGCTAGTTCTTTATAAAAATGTTAGTGTTACCTACCTTTAATATCTTCTTAACACTAGTCTCATCCAAATTATTCTTTATTGCCGATGCATGTAAGTTTTTCTCAAATTCAAGAGTATTTTCTGGTAGGACATTGTCCTCGTCTGTGCTACTGTCACTTGATTCACTGTAAGAAACCAGAAAAAGAAAGTGCAAGAGGTAATTACATCAAAGTCAACTAAAAAATAAATAGTAAACAATCGATCATCAAACAAAATAGATTAGGAATCACACAATTCGACTGACTGAGGTGGATTTATACAACTATGACTGACCATTACAATATTTGTACATATACAGATAAAATTATTTATTTAATCTTTATTGTCCATCAAATACATCACTAAAGACTGATAATCATTTTACTCCTGCTGGGTTGCAGAACTAGAGTCCAGAATAGTTTAAACAGCTACAAACAACAGCTATAGTCAGTTCTATGGATGTGACTGAGGATGCTGCTGCTGAGGGAATGTAGCTTCTATTTCTTCTATTCCTTTAGGATTACGGGTCTTTTAATTTTGCTGCAAAATTGATAACATTCCAACGAACCTTAAAATATACAAATAATAACAAACCGTTTTCGTTTCTTTCCGCGGTTCTTGGCTTTAGATTGGGATGAAATGGCATCGTCAGTGTTTTTGTTTTCCATAATATTACAATTACCTATTATTGAAAAATAATATTTAATATAACATTCGTAAAAGTTTTATATTATATCAGCTATGTATGTAAAGCGACCACTTCTCCATAGATTAATATTGTATATAGGTACTGAAATAGATAAGAAACTTTAGCTTTAACATTAGATCAAACCAGTGGCGCCATCTGGTAACATGCAACACCAAAGGACTAAAAGATGAAATAGAACGGTGAAAAAATTATTCCGCGACCTGAGACTTGAACTCGCGATCTCGGTTCAAATACGACTATGTTCTTTAGCCTAAACAACTGAGCTATTAAGTGATTAACTACGCATGTCGAATTTATCCATCATTTAACATTCCTATCAAATAAAAAATGGTGTAAAAAATATACTGCGTGAGTGGGACTTGAACTCGCAACGTTGCTCTTATTTTAACCATGCTCTAAACAACTGAGCTATCACGTGTTTTACCTCGAATGGCGAATTTCTCCACCATTTGATATTCCTATTCTATAACACGCATTAGGAGTTAGGTCAGCTGATTCGTGACTAGATGGCGTTTTATTGAATTTTTTAATTAAAAAAATTTTATTTAAAATTCTGCAATGTTTTAAGTTTCATAGGCATGCACTTCTCTCGAATCTCGGTCAATCGAAAACAAAAATAAACGTCAAGCAAGTCTCAAGTCGAGACGTCAACGTCACTGCCAGTTTGAGCCATAGACCGTGTTCTTTTAAAAAGTGTATGGAAATTGATTGATGCAGCCAAACTTTTGTTTCTAGTCAAAGAGCTTGGACCTTCACCAATATCTTTGTTTCTATACAGGCTGACTTTTTATCCACCTGCTAAATTTTTGGAGCAAGTTCAGTCCATGATACTCAACAACTTTCTATAAAAAAAGTTATTAAAAATTCGATAAAAAATTTTCGTCCTATACAAATCAGCGCTCAGCCAAACGGATTTTGTATGGGAGGATGAAACATTTGTATCCATTTTTAATAAGTTTTTTTATAGAGTTGTTCAGTATCATGGACTGAACTTGCTTCAAAAATTTAGTAGGTGGATAAAAAGTCAGCCTGTACAGTTCTAGTAGGGTCGTAAATAGGGTTTATATTAGTGTAGCATCTATTTATTTAAGGTGCTACACTACAAGTGAGTAGAAAATAATAATTTGGACCTTGATTAGGTATCTGTTGCTTTATTCATCAGTTAATATATATATATCTCAAGCTTTATATATAAGCATTATATTACACTTATGATGAATCATCAATACAAAACAATAAAGATGTTATAATTTGACAGCTTTTTCATAAAATTCAGCTAAAAGCAGCTTCATGTCATCATATCCAGATATCTCTTGAGCCTGTTCCAAAGGCAGCCACTTCAAGTCTTGATGTTCGTGTGAGAGTATTACTTCTTGTTTTGGGTTTTTGAGCTTTGCCAGCCAGTATACAACCACTTTCGGTTTGCCTTTTACTTTGTAGTCAAGTGTTTTTGATACATCCTTGTAAACCTGTAAAAAAATATATTTAAGTTTAGTGTAAACTCTGTATATGCCATTCACAGGTAAATAAAACTGGGTTTAGTTTTGCTATACCAAAAAATAGTTAAAAGAATACGCTATTTTGCAACAAGTCAAATCAGATACTTTTTTCTTAAGGCGAAGATATAGGCAAATGGCCTTGAAGTGTGAAATAAATTGTTAACTCGTAAATATGGTGATAATTTCGTTGAACTGCCGTTGAAACTATTATTGGTGATCCGTCTAGCTTTAAAACTTGCCGTGGCCACTTTTGGCGGAGGCAAGTTTTAAAGCTAGACGGACTAATGTAAATACTTTCAACGGTGGTTCATAAAATAATTTAAAGGGCTATCTAGTGCATGACGAAGAGCAATATGGAAATTATCTCCATATTTACGAGTTAATAATTTATTTCAAATGAGGGCGCCACTTCAAGGTCATTTGCCTATACCTCCACCTTAATGTCAAAAACAAACATTTTCAATGGGATTTGTATGAAATATCGATTTATGACGTCATAGTTCCTTGGAGTCAAATAGCTCTCTTTATATCCGTTTTTCTTTATCACTACATAGTATAAAACAAAGTCGCTTCCCACTGTCTGTCCCATGTATGCTTAGATCTTTAAAACTACGCAAAGGATTTTGATGCGGTTTTTTTTAATAGATAAAGTGATTCATGAGAAAGGTTTATATGTATAATACATACCCGTGCGAAGCCGGGGCGGGCCGCTAGTTATATCTAAAATCATGTTCAAAGTGGATGTGATCAATGACAAGTGGCATTATTTTATGACGTTTTATTCTGTTAACTGTACCATATAATTTATTTTTGACCCACCAAAATACCCAATTGCATTGTCTAACTTCTTAAACTTCACTTTACACAGTTGTCTAAAAGTTAATTATGGAAAGATAAGTTATTTTCTGTTTTCATCCCATGCTTTTTTTTGTTTGCTTTATAAATTTAATTGACTATACCTCCAAATCTTCTTCTCCTAGTCCTGCTTCTTCCCTAGTTTCTCTGAGAGCAGTCACCCAGTCAGATTCACCAGGGTCCACATGACCTGAAAGTTATAAGTCTGGGATAAGTATGAATGTATTTGTTCGGGTTTTTGCTGATAGAACTGAGTAAGATAGATGATGCCCCTCCAGTAACCGGATTTGGGATATTAGTCGAGATATAGAAAGGATACCTAATTTAATTAACCTTTAGGAGGAGTCCAATGATGTTCGCCGTATGAAGTTTGCAGTAAAAGAAACTGAACCGCCTGATTTATTTTTCTGTAGATTACTAATCCTGCTGCTTTTGTAGGTGACATTTTATGTATATAAATCCACTTTTACTTAATTTAAAAATTTACAAAGTTGAGAAGAGAAACAAAATCAGCTGTTTCTGTGTTTATTTTTTAGTACTTACAAGGTGACTTATGTCACATCGTTCAGAAATATAATTTTTCGGTAAATGAGAAAATATCGGTATTTTTTGCCAGCAATAATACCAACCAAAAGACAATTAAATTAATGATATGTATGAAAACAGCAGATGTCAACTGTCAACAAAGTCAGAAAATAAACTAAATTCAAACTGCAACGGCAAATAACAACATTTTAACGTGCAACTGCAAAATTGGAAATTATTTGTTTATTTCATCGTCACCGTCAAATATTGTGTAAACTAATGTGAACAAGTGCTGTCCATGTATGAATTTTGTGTAAAGAATACTTTCCCACCATGTTGCAGAAATGGAAGACTATCCTTATAAACTGGGTAAGATAAAAACTACATAGGTACGCTAGTAATATTTTAAGTCAATGACTACATACAAATCTTGTGTTTTCTTAATGACTGTATTATCTACTAAATAATGGATAAGAAATGGTTTAATTTTATTTTATATTCCAGATAAACTGTTACTTTAACGAAAGCACAGCTAGAGAACAGAATGTTAGCTTGGAATCCCTGATTACAATAATTTCACATTTGCGGGAGAACCTAAACTTAGATGAATCTAAATCGTCCATTCTAGAGGCTGACACAGTCGAGAAGTTCATCTTAGAGAAGTACCCAGAATTCAAATTTGAAAATAATTCTACGGAGCCAGCCAGTGAGGAGGATGTGTACATAGTAGCGTCATTATTATTACTCTTTGTATGTGTAAATTCTAAGGATGTAGACATCAAGAATGCCATGTGCAACAAGCTCAGTATCCAGGACCAGGAGACTATCATGAAGTTCAGTAAATGTCTCATGGAATGCTCAAAAGTTTCCTATAGAGCTGTACAAACTGCTATAACAGGTTAGTATAGCTTAATGCAGCTGTGAATGCCATTGATAGTTACAAGGTGTCAATGCATGGTTAATGCCACTTGTTTACATTCAACTTTTATAATAGTTATGGAAAAATATTTCAAATAAATAATTGTATGTACTCATTATTCTACTTTACACACATAAGTGAAAAATATTAAGGCTGTACCTGAATTTTCCGGGGTCCAGTGCTGCCCCCATTAAAAATAAATAATTTAAAAAAAATGGAGACAATTTAAAATTTTGCTACTACCAAGTCCTAGATAACCCTTCAGAGTATTTTATGAACTACTGTTTACAGTTTATAATGAGAATGTAAAGCTTTACTACGCACATTAGCCAAAAGTGGCCATTTTTCGCAAATGTGCGTAGTAAAGCTTAACGTTCTCACTTTAAACTGTAAACAGTAGTTCATAAAATACTTTGAAGGGTTATCTAGGACTTGGTAGTAGCAAAATTATGAATAATGTCTCCGTTTTTTTTAAAATGAATTATTTTAAATGTATGCAGCACTGGACCCTGGAAAATTTAGGTACGGCCTTAATGTTGAAAGTCTTTAAAATACTTAACATGAATTGAATAATTTTCCAATATTACTAGATTTTTGTATAAAAGGCCATTTATGAAGCTTTTTTCATAAATATTTTCAAAGTTTGATTAAATAGTTGAGCACTGTATTATATTAATTCTAAGGCAGATCAGTCCAGATACTGAAAAACGTTGTCAGCATGGTATGTGAGAATTAGGGACTAAAAATACCTTAACATATGCTATCACATGTTCCCCCCTAGCAAAGGTGGGCATTACTTGTTAATTCCTTAATTAACGAAGTTAACAATCTGATGAATGGATTAACTTTTAAGTTAACTTCAAAAAATGTTAACGCTCTTGTTAACTTCTGTTAAATTGAACTTTCGTTAACTTTAGTACATTACATTATTTGTTTGTTGGCATGCTGTCATTTTGTTTGTGTAAATTACGCGCCACGCTACGGTCGTATGTTCGGCGACTGTTGGTGAGACGAATGGTGAAGAATATGATAAGCTATATTATATAAAAGTATGATAGCAGCAAATTCTCAACAGTCAGGAAGCTTATGGAAGCAAAAGTTGAAGATGCTTTGATTAAAGAAAGGGAAGCAAAGGAAAAGGATAATGTTAGTATTAGCGGAAGCAGCAATAATGAAGAAGGGGATAATTTTTACAGCACTGTTACTCAGTCTGAAGAAAATAAGTCTAGAGGCCACAAATCTCTGGAAAACAAAGCTTAGAATTTGATAAGAACTTGCTTAGACACAAAGTCAAAAGAATCTTGTACGGATGCTGCCTTTCTAGGTGAACCAGTGTGAATAAATCTTTTTATCTATACTAATATTATAAAGCGGAAGAGTTTGTTTGTTTGTTTGTACGCGCTAATCTCGGGAACTAATGGTCCGATTTGAAATATTCTTTTTTTGTTGGGTAGTCCATTTATAGAGGAAGGCTTTAGGCTATATAACATTACGTTCCGACAACCACGCGAACGAAGTCGCGGGCACAGCTAGTTAAATATAACACTGCTATCCTATCTAGTGCTGCAGTAGAACGTCTTTTTCTATGGGCAAAGATATTTTACGGGCTAAACGATCATCGCTGTCGCTGTCCCTGTCTGATGTCAATTATATGCAAATTTTTATGAAGGGGAACATGCACCTAAATTATCTTGACTTACTTGACTTATTTTCCTATGTCCCCTGGGTGGGGCAGAGGGCCGCTACAGTGCTTCCGCTCTGTCTTGAGCAACGCGCTTCACTTCGGGCCGGACCTAAATTATCTAATGCAAAATTAATAATAGCCTTATTTCTACCTACTTTATTATCGAAAAAATTGGTTGCCTGTAAAGTCGGTATACGGGCGAAAGTTTTACGTGACAAGTCTTTTTATGTCTGTCTCTCTCGCTCTTAGGCGGGCTAACCATGCCCGAGTGGAAGGGACGCGTGCCTCTCACTCGCTCTCATTGTGAGCGCATAACGTGAGCGGAGCGTAACGCAGTTTCTTGAAGTGTCACCCGGCTAACCAATTTATAAGACGTTGTCACGTCAAAAAAACAAGTAAAGAATTAAGCACACATGTGTTTCATTCTTTTTTTTACTTGTTTTTTTTTATATTCCTTATTTCTTTCCATTCAGACCAAAAGCAGTTGACGACAACTTTAACGTGCATTCAATTTTCGAGAATTTAACGCTGTACCGATTATCGAAGTTAACATTTTAACTAACGAATTAACAATTTACGAAGTTAACTTTTGGATTAACTGTGCCCATCTATGCCCCCTAGCATATTTGCTAGAAATGAGGACCAATCAATATTTTTGGCTCATTATGTAGATATTTTGTTTATTCACTAAAAAATATTACAATAATTAAATAAATTAAAACCTAAAATACAAATAGAAAATTATAACTTAATAAAAGTAAAACATTATATTATATAAAAAATTTACTTCAGATTACTTCGGCCACAGGGCATGAATCTTTGGCCAAAATGTGCACCAGGCAGCTCTTAGGCTTGAAACTACGTCAAGTAGACGCCCAGGATGGGTTCAGACCGTCTCTAATTTACAAACTCTATGTGCGACAGAGACACGTGACCCGCGACGGTTTCAGCTATCTCTATCGCACGTAGGTAACGCATGACAGAGACAGACTGAATTCGTCCGGAGCATCCACTTGACGTAGTTTGAAACCTTAGCTCCCCAGATATTAAAAAAACTACATACATCTTTTTCTTTCCTCTAATTAGCAAATAATGACGAAGATACAGCGCATTTCAATTTCTCATGACGTCACATTCTAGTATGAATTTTCTCGGAAACTTCAAGGCACTGTACCATGAATTTTTACTAGTTTGATAAACGAAAAATATTCCACGGACTAGTTAAAATAAAAAATTTCGGCCCAGTCCACATCCTTCTTTATGATACTTAATTTGCAATCTGTTACAGAGGCATGTGGTCAAGACATAGCATGTACTGAGACCACAAACGGGCGAGCAACTGTAGCAGAGACCCCGCCAGCTTTACGGTCGCTTCATAATGAAGTAAGGCGTCTACAGGCTGCTCTGGATGCTGAAAGGTTTGACCGCAACTATCTGCAGGAGGAACTTGCCAGGACAAACATGAAGCTGGAGAAACTTTGTAAGTTTCATCCTTTATTATTTTGTGTATCGTACAATCCCTTAATAGTCAAGTGAGGTGAATGCAAGCTCCTCTGAATGCCGAACAGTTTGACTGCAACTATTTGTAGGAAGAACTCGCTGGGATGAACTTGAAGCTGGAGAAACCCTGTAAGTTTAAACCTATATTCTGTTGTTTACATTACAATCCCTTCATGGTGTAGTGAGGTGAATGCAAGCTCCTCTGGATGCTAAAAAGTTTGACCGCAACTACTTGTGGAAAGAACTTGCTGGGATGCACTTGAAGCTGGAGCTTATTTAGATTCAAGCTATATTTCTTTGTTGTTTATTTAAGTACTTTGTTCATAAAAATTACATTGACTAAGAAGTTACTAGAAAATTACACATCAATTTAAAGCCATACATGAATTTTCCGGGGTCCAGTGCTGCCCTTTAAACTATTTTATGAACTACTGTTTATAGTTTAAAGTGAGAATGTTAAGCTTTTCTTAGCATTTTTGCGGCAAACAGCCACTTTTGGCCGGTATTATTATTGGGGCAAGCAAAATAGCGTCAGTTGATAGCATTAGACATTGTTGTGTGCCATGATGTTGTGACATAAGTGTTTAGAATATAGCATGGACGGACAAATACAAGAGGACTGACAACCCCATACAAACAAGCGTACTCTGCTAGAAAGCCAAATTCCTGTATAATTTCTAGATGTCGCTACTATCTCGCCTGCTAGTCATTTACTCTGACGGTATCCACGATAAATCAGAGACAGCTTGTTTGTTTGTAGAAAATACGCTTATACCGCCATCTTTCAGAATTAAGAGGCACCACTATCAAATTACCTTCTTAAGCTTCCTATATATATGGTCTATACATATGGTCCGAGAGCTGGCACGAATTTTGGGTAGGTGTTTGAGGCAAGTTGAAAACTTGCCACATACCTCTCCTATTATACCCTAACACGGAACTGCAGACCTGGCTGGTGTGTAGCGTGGCTAAAGCAACCTGTGAAATTTTAAGTTTTTTTTTTCTTCATAAAAGGTATTTGAGGCAATATAAAAAATGCACTATAAAACTACAACATATAAAAAATGCATATGCATTTTTATATGTTGTAGTTTAGTGTTTAAAGAATAGAAAAATCAATAAGCCAGACGATTTGGTCGGGGCTTTAATATTGCCAGGCGCGTGCAAAAGTATTTTTCAAAAAAATATAAAAAAGGTATTTGAGGCAACTTGAAATTTTAATAGGGTATTACTTATAACTAAAAAATAATATTCTCAAAAAGACAGGTCATTTTGATGGGACTTTCTACCTGCCAGGTCAATCTAAACAAATCTAAATGGTGCAAGCGAAACTAGGCCTTATGTCCTTAGGGCATAAAGACTAGAGTTATCTGCTTTAATCGTTGTAGTCATACACACATTATACTATATTTTATAACTAATACAATCCCGTGTGGTTCCGACCACTCCATCTTTTCATGTGGATGTCGTAAGAGGCGACTAAAAGACTAAGCACAAACATCTCGTGCTCGTACAATTGCATTCCCAAGGAGGGTTGACGTCAGGCAGGCACCGGTCGTAAAACTATAGCCATATCATTTAAACTGTTCCGGCTATTTCTTCTCCATTTTGCTATAACTAGTTTTAAGTTTTTAGTTTGTTAGTTGACGTCTTTGGAGAAAACGTGCAGTGCAGTTTGTTGCCGCTTCTTCTGCACTTGCGCCTAGGAAGCGGCGTAAACTTAGCTTTAAGTAACGATTTGACGTCAACATTTGTGCAAAACAAAACAAAGTGACTATTATTAAGAGATATTATAAATATCCTATGATAATAAAGATATTTTGAATTGAAAAAAAAATTGAATTGAATTTTGCAAGGTCTTTGGCATCTTTGGGTGGTTCACTCATGCTGCCGCATCGCGTCCCGCTTTCCGCGTTACTGACGCGCAGGTTTGACCGGGCCTAATTTATATGTATTTTTACTATTCATTTATATTTAGAATATATATACAGGGAGCATTTGAAATCATTGGCATTAATTTAACTTGTTAAAATACTCACTTAAAGGATATTTTTTACCGTAACAATACTGCAATTAGTGCAGTAATTAAAAAGTATCGAAAAGTAACAAAATTAAACAAAGTATCAAAACATCACACGTCGCGTACGTGGGAGTGCTATGACCCCGGCGCTGGTAAGTACACTCACCAGCTGTGGCGCGGGCGGCCGACATACAAAAACAGACTTTCAGTTGCGTGGATAAGGTTTAAAGTCGAGTGGGGAAAGGCGATGTCACGCGACCGATTGAGGGAACGAATGTTAGGTACTACCGAATCTACGACGACGCGATGAAATCAATACTATTATAATTAATTTACTTTACATGAGTTTTATGACGATAAGTTTTTTTATTTATAATTGCAGTAATGGTGTCTATCAAGGAGTTTAACGCATGTTTAGAGGTTTTCTTTAAAATGAAAATGGCGACTTTTGACTAACGTTTTATTAGGCTCAAATTACTTTGTATCATGGGTATAGCGGATATTTAAGGTGGAGGTATAGGCAAATGACCTTGAAGTGGCGCCCTCACTTGAAATAAATTATTAACTCGTAAATATGGAGATAATTTCCATATTGCTCTTCGTCATGCACTAGATAGCCCTTTAAATTATTTTATGAACCACCGTTGAAAGTATTTACATTAGTCCGTCTAGCTTTAAAACTTGCTTCCGCCAAAAGTGGCCACAGCAAGTTTTAAAGCTAGACGGATCACCAATAATAGTTTCAACGGTAGTTCATAAAATAATTTAAAGGGCTATCTAGTGCATGACGAAGAGCAATATGGAAATTATTACCATATTTACGAGTTAACAATTTATTTCACACTTCAAGGCCATTTGCCTATATCTTCGCCTTAAAAGGATGCCAATGATTTTAATTCTATCCTGTATAATTATCTTTTTTTTTAAGTTACTGTTTCTTTTTATCACAGTAAAAGATAAAGAGCAATACAAGCTGGACATTGTGAACCTGAAGGCGAAGATCTCCCTATGCTGCGGGCCAGAAGCGGAGTCGAAGACAGAGAAATGTGAAGAGGAGTCTAGCAAGCTTGCAAAGCAACTGGAGCAGATGGAAGAAAGGCTAGTAGAGACACAGGGGCAGCTCGATGATGTGCAGTATGAGAGAGATACCTATAAGGCTAAGGTATGTTTTAGTATTTTTACATGAGTGCTTAAAACTGAAAAAAGGAGTGTAATGTATTTAGGGTTCATGTATGGTATGTAAACATACATATACTCATCATCATCGTCCGAGCGTATTGCCTGTTACATTCAATTCAATTCAATTCATTATCATAATCATCATAAACATCAATTAGACCTCTCCAACCTGTCTGGCCAGCGTGGAGAGTGTAGGCCAAATCCTGTGACTGCTCTGGCTAATATATGGCTCTGGTAGGACAGAGAGGGTCGTGCTCCTGCAGTGGAGATTAAAAAAGACCTGATGATGAATAAATTATTACATGATTTTTACCCTACCGCTATTGAGCATAGTATAGCCACTCCTAGCTACGGTCTCTCAACAACTCTAACATTTCAGATCGACGAGCTAAAACAAGAGCGCGACAAATGGCTCGCGTACAGCCAGCAGGAGACCACTCGGGTCACTCAACTCACCGAAGAGCTGGAGACTGAACGTCGGAATGTGACGTCACTGAGAGAACTAGTGACGGAGCTGCGGCAACATAATCAGCTCAACAGACTTGATTCTAGCCAGCTAGAGTGCGACGACCCTGATACTAGTTTCCACTCAGTGCATAACGCATGTAAGTTTTCTTTTCATATTAGGGTTAACGACCGGCCGCCTATCAGACGTCAACCCTCCTTGATAATGAATTTGTGACATCAACTCTCTGGCATGATTCTGGCTGACTAGAGTGTGATTAACCTAAAACCCCTCCCTGTGAGGGAGACATGAATAAAGATAACTTTTTTTTCAGCCGTATGTAATGAGGCGTGTGCTAACGTTGTTGAAGTGCAGTTAGGGGAGGAGAGAGCCAAAATTGTGGTCCTCAAACAACAGATTCAAAGTTTACAGGTAAGTAATAATGCATATTTGAATTGTGATTTCATTTGTGCCTATTGTCGCAGGTTGTTCGAGCAAAATAGTTTATGTGTCGTAGTTAATTATAATTATTACTAAACAAAATCATTAAATTGTAGGAACAGTTGATTGACTTAAACAGAAAAAGTGAAGATGAAAAGCAATCACTACAAAGAGTTGTCTCTGAAAGGGAAAACGACATATTTAATTTCAAACATCGCATTAATGAGGAGATTGAAGAGAAACACAACATAACGGCGCAATTTAATGATCAAGTTGCCAGGCTTAACAACGAAATCAATGAACTCGAGCAGAAACTGACAGAAAACACAGAACAATCCAGAAGGGTCATTGAAGGGAAGATGCAAGAAATACAGACACTACAGGAAGAAAAACTGTCTTTACTTCAAAGCCTTTCAAATGAGACTACAAAACTCAACAACATCATTTCAAAACTCGTATCAGAACTGGATTCAGAAAAGAGTGCTAAAGCAAGTATGAGAGATGATTACGAAAACAAAATAATGAAGTTGAATGAGAAGGTTTTGAACAGGAATAATGAGTTAGTTGAACTGCAGAATAAGATTTCGGTAGCAGGTGAGCGTCTCGAGGATCTTCATGCAGATCTTCGTAATGAAAGGCAGGCCCGGCAAGATGTTATCGAGAAGTATAGTTTAGAATTAGAGCAGGTCAAGGAAGAAAAGATAGGTACTGAAAATTTGTTACAACAAAAAACACAAGAGGTTGAAGAGCTATCCCGGCAGCTAAGAGAAAGTGTTCAGTACAAAGATGAACTTCACAAGTCATTTGAGGAATGTAAACAAACAATTGCAGCTCTTCACGAAAATTGCAAACAATTAGAAGAAACTAAAGTTACCCTGCAAAATGAAATTGAAATTAGTAATACGAAAGTTGAAGAAATCCTAAAAGGCATGGAAAATATAAGAAATAAATTCAGTGAAGAAAGAAACAGACTAATGCAAGATATAGATGAAAGGAATGCTACCATAAATACCCTTCAAATACAACTACAGAATGAAATTGAGTACAAAATGAGGATTCAGCATGAACTGACTGTATTACAGACCACAAAAATGTCTTTATTAGAAGATATAAACGAATTGAATTCAGAATTGGCTAAATTAAGAAAAGAAATTCAGGACAAAGACAAGACTATCGTTGGTCTTGACCTTTATGTGCAAGAGGAGAAAAATAAAAATGATAAAATGAAAGCAAACTGTGAAAAATTGAATCAACAACTAAAGGCAGCTTCTAATGAAGTTGTGATTAAAGAAAATCATATAAAGCAAGTGCAAAGTACTTTACAAAACAAAGTGCATTATTATGAAGATGAAATTCGCAAACACAATGAATGTAATAAGCTTGAACATAAGAAGTTGTTATCAGTTATTGAAGAGAAAGCTGCTATTCAAGATGAACAGGAGTATCTTATAAAAGAAAAAAGAAGATTAGAAAATTGCGTAAATGAAAATTGCAATGAATTGTCACAGATACATGCAGAGTGTGAAAAATTGATGAATATTGTAAAAGAAAACAAAACGGGTAACTATTGTCAATTTTTATTTTAAATATACAAATTTTTGCAAGTAAATTTAATGAATGTTTTTTTCAGTAATTGAGTCTTTGGAGCAGAAATTGGATCAAGAAACATCACGTCGCGTAGAAACAGACAAGGCTTTTGATACGGAGACATCTCGTCTTATGGTCAGGCTTAACGAAACAGAGAAAGCTATGAAAGAGCTTAGATCCAACTCAAACAAATTTATCGAGGATAAGGAATTGCAAGTTCAAACTCTTAATGTAGAGTTAGGAAAGTTACAGAAAACAATTAGTTCTGACAGGGAAAAGATCCTTACATTGCAAAGGGAGAAAGAAGCGTTAGCAAACAAATTGGAGGAAGAGGTAGAATACAGGAATAATTTGGAAAAGGAATACCAAACTAAATGTGTGATGATGTCAGATGTATCCTCACAACTGACTGCTAAGATTGAGAAATTAAAGAATGAGGGCATGGATATGATGAAAACTATCAATAATAAACAAGAGGGTAAGTTCTAAATTTAAAATTATTTTCTCTTAAAGAATGGATATCTAAGTTACAAAAATAATAAACACTTGAAATAATCTTTTTTTACAGAAATACGTAGTCTGGAAGAGAAGTTGTCCTTGATGGATGAAGAGCTGAAGAGAGAAATTCAGCATAGAACACAAGCTATCGAAATATTAGAAAAAGAGAAAGAACAGTTACAATTTGTCATTGAAGAGGACAATAGTAATCATGAAGTTATTTTGAAAGAAAAAGATAGAATCATAGAGCAACTGGAGGAGGAACTTAAAGTTGGCTCTATTCAGTTAGAAGCTATACAAAAAGACTATGAAGAGAGTACTTTTACATTTGAAAAGTATAAACTTAATATGCAGGACATTATAAAAGCTAAAGATAATCACATCAAGGAATTAGAGAACAGTATGCAAGATTTAAAAAGCGCTATTGACGGTAATACTAACGATATGAAAATCATGGAAGAACAAATGATTCAGCAGATAGAAGGACTTCTGAAAGATGTTGATCAATGTAAGTGTGCATTAGCTGATGAGAAAGCAAAAACAGACACATTGGAAAATGAAAAATCCACTTTGATTGAACGTAATGTTTTATTGGAGCAGAAATTTATCAAAGTAAATGCAGATATTACAGATATAAAGGCTGAGAAAAATTCACTGCTAAAAGAAAAAGCAGTGTTGACTCAACAGGTGACGGAAGAGAAGTCTGCACGTGCACTTTCAGAAGAACAAGCGAGAATTACAGAACTTGAAAAAAATGATATTGCACGGAAATTAGCTAAAGAAGTTTCTATTAAACAACAACTGGTAGATGACAAGGAATGCTTAACGCAACAACTAGTTGAAGAAAAATCTGCAAAACATCTCGCGGAGCAAGAAAAGCAAATACTAATAAAAGCTAAGGAAGAATTTGAGAGCAAATTTTCGCATGATAAAGATAATTATTCCCAGCAAATAGTCACATTACTAGAGAATCGTGCTTTGTTGAGTAAAGAGGTCGAAAATGAGAGAACTGCTAAGCAAACTTTGGAAAAAGAAGTAGAAAAATTGGCCCAGGAGTCTAAAGACCTAAAGATTTTGAAAGTAAGATTTGCTGACGATAATGAAAAACTGCGTGGTTATAACAATACTCTTATTAATGACGTAGACAAATATAGGAATAAATATGACACATTAATAGAAGAGCATCATAAGTTACTTAAAGAGAAAGATGAATATGAAAAACTTTCAAGGGAAATGCATATTTCTCTTGACGCAATCAAAAAAGACAAGAATTATTGTGAACTATTGCTGGCAAAAGCACACGAAACGAATGATCAGTGTGTATCAGAAATCAGGGAAAAGCACGAAAAACTTAAAGAACTTGATCAACAAATTATGGAATTAAAGAAAGAATGTCAAGGTAATACATTAGGCAAATTGTCTTTAGCTTAAATACTTTTCTGTACAATTTGATTATGTTGACGATAATCCTATCCTTCTATTAATAATTAAACGAGTGATAATCCTATTTTAGTAGAAATTTGTTTCGTCTCGTTTAGGGTGATAGAGGAGAACGATATTTTAACTAAAATAGGCTTAATAAAAGTAAGGGTCCCGTGAAATTGTTGAATAATAAACTGCTATTTTGACCACGCGGTCAAAGCCGCGGGTTAGTTCTGTTATAATTTTATAACTTATTTATGTGTTTTTTAGCCAAAGAAGAACTTAACAATAAAACATCCACAACCTTAAATACTGGTTTAGAAAAATTGGTTGAAAATATTAAAAAGGAAAATATACAAAATGATGTGCTAGAGAAAGTAATTAATGAAGATTTGAAAAACAAGCAACATGATGTTAAATGTGAATGTTTGGTCGCAATAGCTGAAACATTAACATCGGAGTTATCTCTTAAAAAGAAGGTGGAAAAAGCTTTGGCTGATGAGAACTCTGCTCTTGTGGAAATGAAGGACTTGGTTCAACAGAAAGAAGTGACTATTCTTGAGCTGCATAATGAGAATAAGAAGCTTCAAGAAATCGTCGAACAAAAGAAAATTGGTAAGTTTGTCTCTTCCTCTTGGCGAGCTTTTTAGAAAAGAATAAACTCCTGTTATCTCTTCTAAAAAGCTGTTTTTGTTTTCTTACGTTCTCCGTTCTATTGTTTGTTATCCTTATTGTTGCCCTTATTTAATTCATGTTTTTCTCTTTAGAAAAGTGTTTATATTGGAACATTTAAAATATAATCCTCTGAACTTTAAGAGACCCCCACAATAGCGTCTTTTGACCGTCGTCGTCGTGTCAGCGTTTGCACAGCGTCGATGCGACGTCTTCGCTGCGGCAACGCGACGCCAGCGCTGGCCAGCTGCCGAACCGCTTACGCAGCGCTGGCGGCGTCTCGTCACCGCGGCGCCAGCGCAACGTTTTTTGCAAACAAGTACAATTGGCAACATGGGTAGATATGGGTATTTATCGGATATTTACCCAATCTACCGGGTAATTACCCAAATGGGTAGATTGGGTATTTATCCACCGCCCATCTCTAGGAGAGTGGATTGTGTTGCGAATTGAACTTGTTCGCAAAAAACGTTGCCGCTCGTTGCGCTGGCGCCGCGGTGACGCGACGCCAGCGCTGCGTAAGCCCGGCGTTCGGCAGCCGGCCAGCGCTGGCATCGCGTTGCCGCATCAACGCTGCGCAAAAGCTGACACGACGACGACGCTCGAAAGATGCTAGTGTGGGGGTCTCTTAAAAAATATTTCTAAAAATATACAGCGGCGTGGCAATAGCAATATATTGGACAGTTCGTTCTTCATGTAACACAGCACAGCTCGCTTTTGAAGGAAATAAAATGAATTAACTGTGACTTCCGCAAAGTAACACCTGAATCCATTAACTAAAATTATTGTGGATATTTCAGAGCTAATAAAACAAATTGACGCAAACATGACACTGGAAAGTAAACAGAGAGATTTGCAAAAACTCCAGCTTGAGAACCAATCACTACAAAACGAACTGAACGACGTAAAAGTACAGTTAGAAGTCAAGGTACACTCACTCAAGGAGAAACTAATCGACAACGAGAATCTAACAGAGAAATTGAAGAAGACCTATGAATGTCAGATTGACAATCTCAATGTGATGGTGAATAAACTGACTAACTACTTGAAGGATAAGACGGCTGAGTTGGAGTGCGTGAGAAAGGAAAGGGATAGGTTGCAGATGGTTGCGGATGAAAATGCTAAAGGTACGTAATATGTGATACTGAAAATTTCATTGTTTTTTTTTTTTATTATAAGAACGAATTTTTTCTTAAAAACTTTTTTCATCTATACTAATATTATAAAGCGGAAGAGTTTATTTGTTTGTTTGTTTGTTTGTTTGTTTAAACGCGCTAATCTCAGGTGCTAATGGTCCGATTTGAAAAATTCTTTTTTTGTTGGGTAGTCCATTTATAGAGGAAGGCTTTAGGCTATATAACATTACGTTCCGACAACCACGCGAACGAAGTCGCGGGCACAGCTAGTCTGTACTAAAAAGCAAATCATCCTTAGATCTTAAGAAATATAATATTCTTTCCTACAGACACTTGATGAGTAAGTATAAACATCAAACTTGATATTTTTCCAGCAATAAAAACATTAGAAGAAGAAGTGAGAACACAAAAGCAAAATCTAGAAAAGCTTATCACTGATTTTGAAAATGAGCGTCTTGTGCTCAAAAATATGGTAACAGTCACTGAATCAGTCATGGATGACCAAAAGATCGGTCTCAATAAACTAATAGCAGAATATTCAAAAGCCAATGAGGCATTACAGAACCAAAACAAAAATTTGAATTTATTACTGGAAGACGAAAGGAGAAATGCTGGCTTGAAAATGCAAGAGAAGGACACCCTATTCGAGACTGTGTTCAAAGAGATGTCAGACTTGAAGAGTGACAGAGATAGAGCAATGGCTGACAAGGAGGTTTCGGAGAAAGAGATTAAGATGATGAAAGCGACGTTATCGTTGAAACATTCGCAGATCGAGACGTTGGAGGCGCAGAATAGGGAGTTGGAAGCTATTCTGCAAAAGTGTAAGAATGGTGAGTAGCTATTTGATTGTTTTTATAGAACGAACCAAACTGAAGTCGTGGTATCTTGACTGTGGAACCGCTAGGGGCAATAATATATGTATAATTGTATATGAAAAGGATAGGGAGATATCCCTATTTAACGCTAAATGGTACAGTATTTTAAGAAGTTTCGTTCTGTAAATAATTACCAATTTAATTCTAGATATCGCGCTGATAGAAGAAAATAATAATGAACTGAAAATTAAAAAGGATGCCTTACAAGATAAACTAATAGAGAAAGTAGAGAAACTATCAAAGGATATGGAAGAACAAACTGAAAAGTGTAATAAAGTTCAGGAAGAATTCGAACAGAAAGTAGAACAAAATGCAGAATTGCAAAATACAATTAGCACTTTGAATGATAAGATTAGAGAGCTAAATAATCAAATAAACGGGTTAGTGAAAGAGAAAAACGAATTTGATGGACAAAAACGGGAAATGGTAGAGACAATATCAAAATTGAAAGAAAATGCTTCTAAAGATGCGGATGAAATCGATAAATTGAAGAAAGAAACAGTTCACTCTGTTAAGATTATAGATGAAAATAAAACTGGTAAGTTAATTAAACATATTTGTAAGACTCAGTTTGTTCATAAGTAAAAGAGAATTTTGAGCAATTCTTTTTTTTTATTTTTTTATTAGTAATTTGAGTGCGTTTGACCTCTATCTAGCCTGATGGGAAGCTAAGATGAGGTCTAAGGTGTAACACCAGACTCAAAAAATGCCTGTTCACTCTTGCCTTGAAAATCCCTAAATTATATGTATGGGGAAACATCGACGCAGGGATTCACATGTTAATGTAGTACAACTTTGGAGAATTAAAACACTAATTCTGACGTTACCCCACAAACTTTTTATTTGGACGAGACTTTACACACGTACTACTTTGAATAGATCTGTAAAGGATAAAAAATGGAAATGTCTAGTATAGTAATCCGCTAGAGGTACTTTAGCAACGCTCACTAAAAAACCGATGTCGGCAAATAATACATTAAACGATAAAACGTTTTATTGCTATTTTACCGCTAGTGGCATCGCTTTGAACACTTTACCGACAACGGCTTCGTAGTGAGTATAGCTTTAATACCGGCCGGCGCACCATAACTTATACTACATGACCTGGGTGGTCTACATGACTCTGCATGAACACTGTTGGCGGCTAGGGGGTGGCCCTAGGTGTGCCCCCGCCGCACCATAACCTATACCACCTCTATATAAAATGGTCTACATTTGCTGGTAGCAGCATACTAGGCACTTATAAAAAATATACTTTAAATTAAGCTTTATTTTGTGATATTTTCAACGAAATATTCTGTAATCTTTTCCAGTGATCACTAACTTAGAACAGCTAATAAAACACGAGTTAGAGCAAAACCAACAACTCCGCGACGACACAGGCAATGACAAAATAAATTTGACCAACAAATGCTTCATCCTTCAAGAGTACCAGACCAAAGCCGAGAGACAACTCGACGAGAGACAGAAAGAGATTGTTGTACTACATGAGGAGGTGAAAGAATTAAAGTTGAAACTTGACTCCTACGAGCAAGAGATTGAGAAAAAGAATGAGATTATAGCGAACATCGCTCAAGAGAAGGACGTGGTGATTGGTACAATGAGTAAGGAGTTGATGGATGAGCAGATGGTAAGAGAGAAGTTTAAGAAAGAGTTGGAGATGAAGGAGTTTGAAGTGGAGAGGTTGAGGCAGAAGTTGGAGGTGGCTGTGAAGGAGGGAGAAGCGTTGCAGGTGCTGAGGAGGGAGAATGACGCGCTGGTGAAGGCTGGGCAAGCTAACACATGTAAGTTGAATTTTATATTGTTGATAGTGAAAAATTAAATACTTCTTTTCACAGGCGTAAAATAGGCAAGACGACTGGAAAAATGTTTTTAGCCCTTAATCGGTTAGATTATTAAAAAATATAGTACACATATTTTTTCTTTTCTCTGAGAAACAAAAAATGACAAAGATACAATGCATTTAAATTTCAGCTAAGTAGGGATTTTACATAGTGGTGACGTCACAACACAAGCCCTCACTCTAGAACTTAGATGCTCCGTAACCCTTACCAAATTCTGGTAAAAAAAAAAATATATTAGAATTTTTTTACTTAATAAGACAAATAGAGCAAAATAAGCTCATTTTGCTCTAATATCTTCCTCTTATTGAGTCGAAAATTACTGACATACAATTTCGTGAATCAAGAGCACCTCGTGAAGTAGAGTAAAATTGACCATGCAGAATCGCATAATGATTTGACTAATTTCATTGCGTTGTTGGTAGTGTTAACAGCGCCATTTCTTTGGAGTATAACGCGGCTATCTAAATTTTTTCTAAGCTTGTCCAAAATAAGTCCTATAAAAACTATAGAAATATCTATACCCAAAATGGTGGTCAAAATGAAGTTAAGACATTTAGATTTTTTTAAATTTATTTATACAGCATTATAAAATGCGATATGCGTCAGCAATACAGTCGGTTGACTGGTAGATAAAGCCTAAGGCTTTAAGTCCGCCGTTTACAATTTTGTAATAAAGTTAAATAAATACATACAAAGTGGAAGGGACATACCCATAATAAATCGAACCACGGGATAGCCCGATTATACTTCATCTAGTATAGACTAGATGACTAAAGTATAATGAAATTAAAATAACAGTCAAAAAACAAAAAAAAAATCAACATTCCCATACAAATCTCCCGGGCGGCCGCACACTTTTGTATGGAAATGCCGAAAATATTTTTTGTTTTTTGGCTGTTATTTTAATTATTATACTATAATGGTCTAGTATAGACCGTGGTTTGATTTATAACGGGTATGTCCCTTCCACGTTGCATATGAGGAGGAAATTCTTCAGGGTGATTTGAAGTCACGGTAGCACAATAGTTCGAATCTCACTCGTAGCGAAATTTTTAATAAGACATAATTTAAAATTGAATGTGAGTAATTTTAACGCATGCATTTGTTGCAGTCCCTGTCGTCTCCTACGAAAGGCCCTGCACCAAATACTCTTGCTCCGGCGAGAGGGACGCCCCCCACAACCAGGTAGATAACACATCTGACTACACACACTCATCCTTGGAGAGCCTCAAAACTATTTCAGACCTAGAAAAGATAGTACACGACAAGAACAGGACCATCACCACGCTGCAAAGCGACATTGCCTACATGAAGACGTTGATGGCCGAATCCGAGAACAAGCTACTCGATGTGGCGAAGGAACTCGAAGTGTCCAAAGAAAATTGCCACCAGTTGTCCACCCAGCTGAAGAAAATAGTCCACCAAAAGAATGAAGAGATCGCAGAACTCAAGAAACAGGTATCCAAAATGAGCGTCACCGAAAACAGAGCGACGCAGATCATCAAAGTCTCAGCTAAATATCAGGCAATCATATTGAAAAGGATAGCCGAAATTAAAAGCAATACTGTGTTGAAAGAACTCACCAACTTCGGTAATAATGCCAACTGCGATAACTCAAACGAGTTGCGACGCAGTCTCAACGCTGGGACCATTACTATGGAAGACCTAGAAAACTTCTTGGAAACCACAGAGAGACATATCAGAAAATGTTCAGAGAAGCAGCTGGCCTTGCAGAAAGAACGGGACAGGTTGACCGAGGTCAACAGGATAAACGAGTCCGAGATTATAAATTTAAAGAAATTCTTGACTGAGCTATCTGTTAGCTTTAAAACGTTTAGTAATATTAAGGAGTTGTATGCGCAGAAATTGAGTCGCGTAGTGTCGGTACAGAGGACTGTACGCCGGGAGATATTGGGTTTAGACGGACAAGTGACCGATGCTACCATGTGCAAATTGGAGAGGGGATATGCTGCTGTGATGCAGGACTTGTCAGAGTGTTGTATGAATATGGAGAGATGGGTGGAGCGGTGCTTAGGCAGGACCATATCGCCGGAGAAAATCAAGCAGGCGTTTTCGAGTGACACCGAGCGCGCTTCGCTCGCCTCTACCACATTCCAGAACACCAGTCTCGAAGTCCAGTTAGGAGAGTTAGAGAATTCCTTCCAGAAGTTGTTAGAAGAAGTAGTACGCGCGCAAAAAGGAGAAGGCGCGAAAGATGCACAAGCAGTTACTGTGATGGAGGTCCGAGCGGAGTACGAAGATAAGCTGAGCAGAATGAAAGCTAAAATGGTCAGTATACTCCCTCTTCTGTTATTGATATTACTATATCAGGTCGTTTGGTGGTGTTACTTGCAAATGGATTATTGATTTTTGCATTATTTATGCTTTGTTGACTGTTATGACTGTGAAGTCGTTTATTTAATAAATGTTTTAATGGATACTTTTGTTTTATTTTTTAGTTTTCAGTCGCTTAGTGTTCATTAAAACATGTAGTTTAGTCCCGCTTGCAGACGACAAGGTAAAGACTCTTCTTAAGCATGTTTTGCACGTCTCGCATGATGGCTTATGCATGGTTTTCTTTTCTTTTTTAACGCCTGTAGCATCGCGAAACCGAAACGATAACGAAACGGAATAGCAAAACGCGAAACTTTGTCTATTGTAGTCTTGTATGACTTTTTTTTCTCACACAGCACGCGAATCGAAATCGTTTTCGATGTATGAATTAGGATACACGTAGATAGTGATTTTTATTGCTTTAAAACGGTAACACGATAAATCTAACGCTTAACTTACCAGGATTAATATTAAATTCAGCCTGATGTTACGGCGATGTTGCGAGTGTCGAAATCTCAGGAAGACTGCCTGCAGAAAATTGCTAAATAATGCGGCCAGTATCTTTTCCGTGTCAAGTTTGTGGCATGCCGTGAAAAGTTTCGTTTCAGTTTCGCTTTCGCAACTTCTTCATTTTAAAGCATCGACAGTAAACATCTGAAAACTTTCAGAAACAACTGTACCACGAGCAAATAGCGGTGTTCCAAGAGAAGCAAAAGCAGGAGATTGTTTCCCTGGAGCAGGAGCTGCAAGCAGCCCGGGATAAGTTGGCAGAGTCCAGTAAAGCGTATGAAGAACACATCCGGGCATTGACTATGGAGTTGTGGGACGTGGGACAGAAGTTCCTAGTGAAGAAAGACGAGGCAGACTGGCTGAGGAGGAAGCAACGCTCAGGGTCTTTGATGTCATTACAACATGTGCATTCGGTGAGATTTTCCTGTTCCAATATACCTACATTCCATTTGCCGTCTAACTGTCACACTACCAAAAATGTATTGAGGAACTGGCCCAGCGGGTGTAAGCATTACTAGCGCTTTCGAAAGTTAAGCGACACCGGGTGTGGTCCTCACTTGGATGGGTGAACACAAGTGGCATAAAAGTTTCTCGAGATCCTGTGTGCTTCGGAAGGCACGTTTAGCCGTTAGTCGCGGCTGTCATAATTGTATGGCAGTCAAGCTATGTCAGATTCTTCCTTACTTCCCTCGAGGATATTTTTTCCGCAATTTGGTCCATTGCGTTCAACCCGTTTTGCGTGGGGAGCTGGCGCCATTGTCAGTTCTCAAACCAGCCCAGCTCTGCAGGTAACCAAGAACGCTCTCTGCGACCTTCTTTCACAACCCACACGTGAATCACCTGCCAGGGGAATGCGAGCCGCCGCCGCTGGATTGCGACGACTGAAATAAATATGTGGACAATTAAATTTAACAAGTATTGTTTCACATACATTTTATTAAGTGGGGTTTTATTGAAAATATTTATTATTTATTATTTTTTATTAAAAACTAATTTGCCTGAAGGTTAAAATAAAGAATGATATAATAACCTAACCTCTCTGGCGTTCTAACAGCTTCCTCTACGGTTCTCTGATGTTCCAGAAACCCTCTTCTTATATGTGCGACGCCACCGCACTCGATGAGGAGATGGCTCGCAGTTTCATCAGCGTCCATGAGAATTATTTAAAACTCTTTTTCGAAATTTGTCAAATAGCGTATTGTTGTTATCTTGCAGTCTGGTCTGGTCCCTCCGCAAGAAGAACCATCCCGGCCCTCGGACACGCACTCCCTCCGGTCTCTGCCGGTCACCAACAACGCCAACACCAACACTGCCAACACCAACACCACCAGTAACGCGAACACTAAACGTGGTAAGTTACTTTAAAACATTTTTGCTGGAAAAATGGAAGGAAAAAATGGGGTTTTCATCATGGTCGCTAAATTTGGAAATCGGAAAGTTGGCACACATATAAGTAAGTCAGTGACCCAAAGATCAACGTGTAACGTCAATAAATGAATTTCGAATTAGGGCCACTTATGGGGGGTAAATTAGTCGGCCAGTAGCTGACTTTTGAGTCACCCGTTTATAGAATATAGTAAAGGCAGGCCTGTGTCACTCCCCGTGTAGGTATCAAAAATATACCTACGCGCGGCGGCCTTCTCGGGTGGCTAATTCAGTCGGGGCTCGCTTGCGAGCAGTGACGCACGCGCGAGCTTTGTTCGTCGCCTAGGTACTTCACCGATCCGGCCGTTTTAAAAATGGAAAAACATAAAAAGAAGGCCAAAAAATACTTAAAAGTTAAATTTGGATTGCAATCCAAATTTAACTTTTTTTAGACTTCCTAAGGACGTTGAAAGGTAAGATCTACTTTAAAGTAGTTATTATTATTATGTTGTCATTCATGATAGGTACACTAAGTAGGTTAAATACCTAGGACCTAGGTACCTTCTTAGGTTACAAAAATAAGTAGGAACGTAGGTATAAGTATACATATTATTCTTTCGAATTTCTGATGTTTGGTTTGAGATCGATCTGTTACGTTATAAGTAGGTACCTAACCCACCTACTTAGGAACTTTTCTGTTCGCTAGCAAAATAATTATGAAAGTTACAGAAATGGTATGTACCTACTAAGTACATCCTATAGAATTCGGTATCTACTTTAAAGACTTTGTTTTTGCTGGTATTTAACCAGCTAAAACAAAGTCTTTAATTTCGCTCATGTTATATTATATTTCATTCATTATAGTTTACTAACAAACGATGATACATACATACTATCACGTCTTTATCCCTAATGGGGCAGACAGAGCATTTTAAGTGTTGCCGCTCTAAGCAATCAGAGCCCAGAGCCGCAATACTACTCTCTCATTTAGCTGAGCTGTAGCCTATTTGTGTGACTGTGGCACACAGCTGCATACTAGATTAATATTTTAATAATTTAATTTTTATTTCATCTAATATTGTATATACATAATTGTTAATGTATCTAATTGAATGTTATTTGTGTTATAGTGAACAAATAAATTTTTTATCTATCGATCTATCTATCAATACCCAAAGGCAACTTTTAGCGTGATGGTGGGCGAGAAGGTGGAAAAAGGAATCAAAATAGTGATGGGTTGCTAGCCGCATCGCCTATTAACATGATTTGCATTTTCGCCCATTCCTTCGCTCGGCTTCTACGATTTGCGCGGGGAGAGAAGCAGCTATGACCTCTGTGGTGTAATGGTCAACACGCTAGTCTGCCAATCTGGAGGTTCTGGGTTCGATCACCAGCCAGGGCAAGTTCTAAAATGGCCTTTTTCAAATTGTCCTGGGTCTTGGGTCTTGGATGTTTATCTATATATGTATTAATTATAAAATATAGTATCGTTGAGTTAGTATCCCATAACACAAGTTTAAACTTACTTTGGGGCTAGCTCAATCGGTGTGATTTGTCCTTACATATTTATTTATAATAAAACTTGAATATAAATTCAAGTTTTATTCTTGCCTCCCAGACCAGCATGGAAGACCGATAATACGGTGCGCTAAATGGCGATAGTAGCTTCTTGTAGTAGTCAACCCTAGCGCATCGCTCGCTGAGTCTATTTAAGTCGGTTTTGTGTGTATTATGAATCGTTTGTCCAGAGTCATAAGGATAAAATTGGCTTGCAATGGATCTGTAGGTGTCTAAACAAAAAGGTGCTGCGTTTTGACGCCAGCTAAATTACACCATATTGCTAACCACTGTGAGTAGATTTTTCTTTGAAAACGTTTGCGGAGTGAGACTTCTGTACTACTGGTATTTATTCTGTGGTAAAGGGTCTGAAATTTTAGAAAAAAGTACAATATTGTACTTTACCCATAGATTTCAGGAAACCTATGAGATGTACGGAACCCTCCTTACGCGAGTTTAAGGCGGTGATCCCACCGCCCCGCGCACCGTCGCGGAGCGCGGGCGGCGGATTTTAGACATTGTATGCAAGTATCTCTGTATAGAAAACACGACTAGTCCAACACACTGACAACGCGTCACCGCGCGGGAGCGTCAGTATGTTGAACCGCGCTCCGCGTCGGTGCGCGGTGCAGTATGTTCACCGCCTAACTCGCATTTGACCGGTTTATTTTCAACACATTTATACTTAATTTATTTGACAGAAGGCCGGGGGCTGCACATGTCTGACGAAGAAGGCGAGGTGTTCGACAACCGCTACCTCAAGGAGCTCACCTCCACGCCCCGCCGCCCGCCCTCCCCCCGCGACTCCGGAGTCAGGTTGTCAGAACTTCGATGGAGGAATTCTCTGTGTCCGCCACATCTCAAGAGTTCATACCCCGCGGAGACGCAGTTCGCACCCGCCGTAGTTGATGAAGAAGACATTAAGGTAATGATTTATAGGGAGTTCTCTCACCTCTATCCTCCGAGAAAAACTGAGGCTGTGTAAGAATAGTAGAAGGCTGTGTAAGCTGTAGTTATGAATCCTATGTCCGCAACATCTGAAGAGTTAGACGTGGTAGACCCAAGAAACGTTGGCTTGATGTCGTCAAGGATGATATGCGTGCCAATGGTCTTACAACCAAGGATGCTCAAGACCGTGCGAAGTGGAGAAGGAAAGGCCGGAAAGCGGACCTCGGCTTCATAGCATTTCAGCTGAGGATGCAACTGGGAATACGCTGAGATGAGGGAGAGTCATATCAAGAGTTCACCCCGCCGAAAAACAGTTCGGTCCATTGGAATTTTCCCTCTTCCATCGATAGTTCCCCCTGCGACTCTTCTTTAGTGTCTACCTACAACTACATGGTGATTTTTCATTGGTTTTGAAGCCGAAAGCCACTTCACAAGGATCGTTAATAATGCCCGCGCGAATACCTACGTACTCGTATTCGAGTTCATCGGGGTCACGCGGCAGCTTTGATAAAGACGGGCGTAACTACGTGGTCTCGATCGAAAATCATTTTCTAAACTTTTTATCTTATGTCGTTATCCGCAACATGCTTCGTTAAAATGTCACAAAAAAGAATCCGCAACATGCTTCGTCTAAATGTCACAAAAAGAGTTTGCAACAAACTTCGTCTTAACTTCGTCAAAAGGTGAAAAATGTTGCGGTTTCTTTTTCACAAAAAAGAATCCGCTACATGCTTAGTGAATTTCCTAAGTGGTCATATGAATTTTCTTGCAGTGCGCGGGCACCTCTAGCGGCCGCCAGCGCAAGGAGGTGGGCATCACGGCGTACAAGAAGCCCGGCCCGCCCACGCCCAGCAAGCAGGCCGGCCGACTCTCCGCTACGGTCGGTGGCACATCATAACTTCTACTACACTTATAGTTCCCGGCAAACAACTTGAACACCAATTGTTACCCTTCTCGCTCTCTCGCATTAGCGGCGGGGGAACACACAAGTGCGAAAAGGGTATATCAATCGGTGATTAAGTTGTTTGCCGGGAACTATAAGCTTGAAAACGTCAAGCGGACGACGGCTGGTTTACGGAGTGACAGCTAGTTCAATTTTAACGGCGTACATTTACAGTCGTGTCGATGGAGAATTTAATATATTACTACGTAGTATCGTCTGGTTATAATTATCTGCTCTGTCTATATTGAACAAGCCCGCACCGCGCGTGCGCCCGTCGCGGGCACTTTTTGCACAAGGGAAACGCCTTGACCACTGGACCGCGGATGTAGTCATGGCAACTTTTTAAATATATGTTTTTAATCAATATTCGATAAACGGGTTATTCACGGAGAGAGTCTGCTACTTGCTGACATGTTTCGACCTCACCGGAGGTCTTTCTCAGGGCGAATGTGACTTAGCCGCACTAATGTATTTTATAATACTTAATACTATAAACCTACATTACCACTGACACACTCACTGACTGACATAGTTGCCCTGTTTCAATTCCTGGTGACAATTGGGGTAAAGATTGATGTACCATCGTATAAAGGGTGCTCCAGTGAGTACCAGAAAAATCTGATATCTTGAAGATCATCAGATTCTGAGTGGAAGGGGTACGGCCTGCAAAAACGGTTGGGGCGTGATTTTTTTTCCAAAATGTAGGAGGTTGTAAGCAATTTGACGGCTGTCATTTGTTTTTTGATTTTCTTCAAATCCAAGATGGCCGCCAAACAAGGACAATTCCCGAGTGTGTACCGCGAGACCGCAGGCCGAGCTGCGTGGCAAGGGCCAAGCCCAAACCCCTCCTTACCTCCCCCCCCCCTATAATCAAGTGTCTAAGGGAAGCCAGAGGCCAAAGGCCAAATACAGACCTCTTCCGCGAGGCCGTAGGTCGAGCTGCGTGGCGAGGGCGAAGCCGGGGCTCGGGCTCCTGACCTCCCCCCTCCCACCAAGCGCTAAGCGTTTTTTTTAATTTTCCAAGATGGCCGCCAACAGTCAACTGCTTCCGATTTGACTGAAATTCAGTATGCAAGGGATTTTTGGATCGCGGAAACCAAATCTGATTTTTTTATTGGAATCCAAGATGGCGTCTGGATTTGAGAATTTTGACTTGATTCGTTCATCACGTCCTCCTGAAACATCAAAGGGGTCTGAAATTTTGTATGCTGGGGTAAAGTACCCCGCGGAACTCAAAACTGCAAACAAATTTTGATTCCAAAATCCAAGAGCCCACACATTTTTTGATGTTTCCTTTACTGACTACAGTTTTTTACCCATTTTCTCAACTGGACATATACTTTAAGCCAAACTCAACAGCTGCACAAAATACCGCGGGCTGCTTGCAGCCCGCGCAACGCCCGAAAAGCTAGTATTTATTATATTTTAAAGTGTGATATTTGGATGCCAGGATTCGGAGCTGCGCGAGTCCCTCCGCGTGGAGGCCGACCCGCAGCCGGCGCGCAAGACCAGCACGCCGTCCCGCCTGCGCGCGCTCTTCAAGAGAAACGATACCACCGAAGTGAGTTGGAACTAAATATAACGTCTTACTAAATACATATACTGAAACTATTTTTAGGCGAACCGCTAAGGTGTGGAATTCCCTCCCTGCGTCGATGTTTCCCCATACATATGATTTAGGGATTTTCAAGGCAAGAGTGAATAGGCATTTTTTGAGTCTGCGTGAACACCTTAGACCTCATCTTAGCTTCCCATCAGGCTAGATAGAGGTCAAACGCGCTCAAATCTATAATGAAAAAAAAGGCGATTCACCCACTGGCAACGCGCCCCGCCGCGGTGCGCGGATACTGCCGCGTTATCAGTGTGTTGGACTAGACGTGTTTTCTATACAAACTGAGATACTTGCATACAATGTTAAAATCTGCCGCCCCGCGACGGTGCGCGGTGCAGTGGGATCACCGCCTAAAGGTGGATTCAGTCCTTTTTAAATTGTAAACTGTTAATTTATCTTTGCTGGTAGGTATGCTGCATTGCCGATTGTTCGTGTAGGAGGTACATCTTCAACCCTTGTAATGTGTGTGACCAGACCACACAATAAAATTTTATGTCTGGTCACATTTTTCATTGTATATCTATCATGTACCTTTAGATCTATGTTTAAAAAACCGACAGGATTCTATAGATAGACAAGTAATAAGTCTGTCAAGTAATAACGATTAGTCTACTACTATCGCTCTCATCATCATCTGAGCATATTCCCGTTGGCATCGTCAGCGGTTACGCTTCAGAGCCCGGGGTCTGCTACCTTACCTAGGTGATTCGACGAGGATCAACATTATTTGACTTATTCATGTACCTTTTATGAGGCCTTTTAGTGAATAAAGATTTTATCTATCTATCTATACTGGTTTTTTACTACTTTCTCTTTATAAACATCGAAATCTCATTATATGTTTAATAAAAACAGGACATCTTCAGCTTTAAGCTGTCAGGAGCCTGGCCCTTTACAAGAATCTACATGATATAATGTACATAGTTATGATGCACGAACAGAAGCTAAAAGTTTTCTTTTCTTTCCAGGGCACTCCCCGCACCAAACGATTAAGCATTTTCAGAAAGAAGTAATTTTATTGTGCGCCGTTTTGTTTCACGTATCACGTATTCACGAAATTGTTAAATAAAATTATTAATTTATTTTTTAACCTTTTGTTTTATTTTTTACCTACATCTACATACCTACAATGTTTATACGTACCAGTGAAATAACTGTTACACCAAATATTACGCAAAAAAATCTGAAACGGGAGACTTCATATTTAAAATAAACTGTTCAAGTGCTAGTTAAACTCGCGTGAAGAGAGGGTTTCGTACTTCTCATGGGTTTTTCTGAAATACAAAGGTAGAGAAGAAGTATTTGTGTTTTTTTTTTAAATGAAGGCCTTTTTTTGCACATTTGCTAACCGTAAAATTATAAAACATATTTATTTGAGATTATTGGTCACGCGACATCGTTTACAGACCTTTTTTTTAATTTGTATATTTAGTCCCTATAAGAGGGCCCCGTATTTAAAAAAAAATTCGTCTTTGGGTCACCAACTTACGTAACTTTTACACCCTTCACTCTTGTCGGTGGAGTTTTTTCCATTCCTTCCTATCTTCCGCCAACCTCTTGACATCTTGATACGACACTGCTGTCTTTTCCTTGACTTGCTTCATATAGCTGTGCCTTTGCTTTCCTCTTCTCCTCCTTCCTTCTATATTGCTTTCTATTATAATTTGCATAAAATTATCGTGCCGTATCAAGTGTCCCAACATATTGCCTCGCCTATTTCCGATTACTTCGAGTATGTGTCTCTTTTCACCTACATTACACTAAATTACACAGTGGTTAAAAATAGGTAGGTACCATCTCCTAAATATCTAAAACAAACATTGCTCTGACAACTAATTAGGCGTATAATTTTTTCCGTAATTTTGTTTATCGAATACCGTCCTTTACTTTGTTTTACATTTAATCTTAAAATGTAGGTATTTCAAAAAGCCCTGTCACAAAGGCGCCATCCACATCAATTGAGTCTAATAAATGTAATTGTTAATTAGTAAAATTTTATTGTAATAAAAGGAATCAAAGTAGATAATTACAAAAGATGGATTTTCAAAGTATTATTCAAGAAAATATTGAAATTCAAGATACAGAATTGGAAAATAATATTGGCATAGTGAAAGTCAAGATGAGTAACGTGAACAATAGGATAGATGATGTAATAACTACGCTAACCAAGCAGCGACACGAGTGGGTTCACGGGGAGATGTCGAAGAAAATATCTACTTTAGAGGAAAATGCTTCAAAAGACTCGGATGAAATACAACAATTGAAAAAAGGAAATGTCTTGTTGGATCAAATTATTAATGAAAAAAAGAATGGTATGTACCTGCATTTTTTTTATATTAGCCTTTGCCCAGCAGTGGGACACTGAAATAGGCTAATAAAAATAAAAAAAATCAATTGAGTGTTAAGTCCACTGCTGGGCAAAGTCTCTTTTTCCACTGATCTGTTTTCATCTATCGCAGCTAGATGGCTTCTTTTATTGAAGATGTCGATGTCGTCCAATAATTTATCTAGTTCATATTGTTTTAATTAAAAAAAGTAGTATACACAACAGTAAGTATACACAACAGTGTATTTGATTAGTGAACTCTTTATAAGTAAGATAAATCGGTCTCAGGATTCTCCAAAGGGGACGCCCAAAAATTACTTGAGGCACTTAGGTGGAGGAGAGGGTTAAGCTGAATCTCACCCAATCTTCCATGGGAAAAAGGGGCAAATATTACGTAAATATGATTGACTTGAAAGTAACAACTTTTTAGAGTAGTCTAATCAAGGCAGGGCGAAAGAGCAGATAAGTTTCCAAAAAAATAGCAAGGGTACGAGTATATCAATTCCAGTAGTTATCATTTTGAGGCAAAAAATGATCTCCCGTGGCCTGAATAAACGCTAGTATCCTTTTATATATAAAGTGTTAAAACTTAAGTGAGATAAATTCATAATATTCTTTTTAGGGTTCCGTACCCAAAGGGAGCAAACGGGACCCTATTACTGAGACTCCGCTATCTGTCCGTCTGTCTATCTGTCTTTCCATCTGTCACAGGGCTCTATCTCTTGAACCGTAATAGCGACACTTAAAATTTTCACCAATTATATTTTACTGTAACCGCTATAACAACTAATACTAAAAATAAGAAAAAGTTAAAAATTAAATGGGGTCGTCATACAAAAAACGTGTTTTTTCAGCGTTTTTAACTAAATCTTTATAATGGCATTAACTAGATACTTGAAATTATCACAGATTATGTATTACTATAGCCGCTATAACAACAAATGCTAAAAGTAAGATAAAGTTAAAAATTAAAGTGGGTCGCCATACCTTGAAATGTGTTTTTTTCAGCGTTATAACTAGATCTTTATAATGTAATGGCATTAACTAGATACTTGAAAATTTCACCAATTATGTATTACTATGGCCACTATAACATAAAATACAAAAAAAAGATAAAGTTACAAAGTAAAGGGGGGTCGTCATACAAGAAACGTGTTTCTTCGGCGTTTTAAAACATTGTACGGAGGTACGGATCCTTCATGTACGAGTCCGACTCGCACTTGCCCGTTTATTTTTATATTGTGAGTGCTTCATAGTGTATCTATGTTTCTACAGTTCGTTCCTATATAAATAAGATTCTTTTTAAATATACTCAACGCATAAATATAAGATTTAGAGGGAGGAAGAGAGTCTAGTCAAATCTCACGACATATCATCATAGGGATAGAGGGGGTAGAAAATTTGTCAAAACTGCCTCACGTAATTTATGGACACCCCCAAAAGCGATGATTTAGTAACTTTTCAATAATGTCTATTCCTGTTTCCAATTGAAGGTGGAAACAGGACTGACTACTTTCATAAGCCTAGTTAGACTATTTGAGTTCTGTTTTCAGGCGAAGCTATATTATGTACTTATAATTTATCTTTACAGTAATTACAAGCTTAAAACTGTCGATCAAACATTGGTTAAGGCGATACGAACAAGTTCAAATTGACAACATTGACCTCAATGAAAAGTGTTCCCAACTGCAAGAGAGCCAAATTAAAGCCGAGAGAGAGCTAGAAGAAGCTCAGAAAGAGATAGCTACATTACGAGAAGAAATAAAAAGCTTGGAGACTAAACGTGATTCGAAACATATTGGACATCAAAACGAAACGCCTAATATTGCTCAAGAAAACTTTGTTAGCGTTATTTGTACTTTATGTAACGTTATTGGAACTATGAGTAAGGAGTTACTAGAAGAAAAGATAGAAAAGGAACGGTTTATGAAAGATTTGGAAAAGATGAAAATAGAAGTGGATAAATTGACGCAGAAGTTGGAAGCGTCAACGTGCGATGTAGAAGTATGGAAGGAGATGATGGAAAACAAAACGTTGAAAACTGGTCAGGCAATGTGTAAGTATTTATTTTGATTGATATCAATGCTTATTTCTGTAGATCGCTGGGTTGTCAGTGTGGAAATATCAATTTCTATTTTTTTTTTTTTCCCCTCTAGCTTCTTTTTAATTTATTAGTGTACTTATCTTAGATATTTTTTCTTATCTAAAATATGTTTTGTTCCAGTCACTAACGTATCGCAAGAAAAACCATCCACCAAATTCTTGGATATCGACAGAGATATGCGTCAGAACGACGTAGACAACACCTCAAGCTTAAAGATGATTTCAAACTTACAGGAGATTATCCACTACAGGACTATAGCTACCCTGCAAAGTGATCTTAAAAATACGTATTCCTTGATTGCAGAATTAGAGAAAGAACTCGAAGGATCTAAGAAAAATCATCAGTTGTCTGCTGAGGTAAAGAGGTCGCCAGCAGGAGATTGGTAACCATCATACCCATTTTTTTAAAATAACACATTAAGGTCCGAGTTTACCGACATTTTGAAACAACTTGAACTGATCAATGCTCACGTAGAGACATACAGATCTGTGCTCACGCTAGACTGGATTGGCAGCGCTCGGCAGCGACGCGAAGAGCCAGGGCAGAGGGCTCGCGCGGGATCACGTCACCTTCGTCTCGCGCGACCGCACATCGGTCGCACGCCGCGGCGGCGCCGCGCTAGCGTCCGCCAGTCTACGATCTACATTTGGCAAGAGGATTCGTATTTTGTTGTTTTGGAAAATATGGAATTGGTCAAGCATGATAGCACTTATTTCTGAAGCAGAAGAGAAATAGATAAATAAACGTAGGCCAAAAAGGGAAAGAGGACGGCGCGAGTAGTGATGTAAAAAACTGGAGTCCGGGAGTCTACTATGATTTTCTAAACTCCACGACTGTCGACGCAGTGGACTCAGTCCATAAATAGACTCGAGCACTAATACCGAACTAACACATCTAGCAGTGGAGTCTCTATTTATGAGTCGGTCTTGTAATTTACAGTCGAGTCAGAATATTCAGACTCCCGGTCTCGAGTATTTTACAACACTAGGCGCGAGCCCTCTGCCCGGGCTCTTCGCGTCGCTGCCAAACACTGCCAATCCAGTGTAGGGTAAGCAGTGAAGAAAAGACAAGTTAGGCTGACTGGCCGCGAGTTGGTTAACGCCGCCGCGCGACTGCTCGCGCCTGCGCACGAGTGCTTGCGCCCGCGCGAGATTGCTCGAGCCGGCGCGAGCAGTCACGAGGCCCCGCCGCGCCGCGTTTATTCTATTAAGTGTTTCTATATCTTATGAAATTGTGCATTGTCGGCCCTTTTAGCCGAAATATTCATTTAAAGTTTTAAAATGCCATGGTGGTCACCTGGTGACCGACAAACAATTAAAAATCTATTGTCTGCAATGCTGACAGTCAAGGTGTTACCCGAAAACTTAGAGAAAACGTTCAGAAAAGCATGCTGGCCTTGCTAAAACAACGAGATTGGTTGATTGAGTGTCAAAGGTATACAACGTGGAAGGGACGTAGGTACCCGTAATAAATCAAACCACGGTATATACTAGACCATTATAGTATAAAATTGAAATAACAGCCAAAAAACAAAAATAATTTTCAGATATTTCCATACAAAAGTGTACGGCCGCACGGGCGATTTGTATGGGATTGTCGGATGCGATTTTTTTTTGTTTTTTGACAGTTATTTTAATTTCATTATACTTTAGTCATCTAGCATAGCCCGTGGTTCGATTTACTACGGGTATGTCCCTTCCACTTTGTATATCTCAAACGACGCAAGCTGAAATCTTGTGGATATTCTTGACTGGCTGCAACGGACCTGTATGTGTTAGTATGCATGCTTTAATTATGTTTTGTATTCATAAATTTTAATAATAAATTGATCATTTAAAAATACATACATATTTCATTATTTTTTGTACTGGATAAATACCAGACAAAATAGACTAAAGGTTGTAATTATTGTTACCGAACTAAAGGTCGGATTAAGAGTATTTTAGAGTAAACGCCAATTCACACCACACTGCTACGGCAGGGCACTTCACTGTCGTTTGTGAACTTTTAGAGCGTGAACTGCGTCAAGCGGGACCACGCGACGAACGGCGAAAAATAGATAAACACCTAAGACCCTGGCTGGGTATCGAACCCAGAACGTCCGGAGTGGCGGTCTAGCGTGTTAACCATTACGCCACGGAGGTCGTTACAAGTTTATGAAAAAAATACTAAACACGTCGCGACGTGTTTAGTATTTTTACTTACTACTACAAATCCGAACCACAGTTTCGTAACAATATTTTTAGATATTGAAAATGAAAATACAAAAATAGAATTAATTTTATATTTCATAAATTACACCACTGAAATCACTGTAGCACCAAACATTACATACAAAATGTACAAAATTGTGCTCGATTCTTTATTCACACCCATGGATTCTAGAGAAAAACGTTAAACATATAAATTCATATTTATTGTACACTACAGATTAACAAAATTTGTGATTTTTCATTACATGAACATAATCTAAATGCTGACCTAAATAAATACTACTACAAAATAAATATTAATCTCAAAAACGCAACAATATACAAAACGGTTAAGTATATTTACAAAAATAACTGGTAGGTAGGTAAATAAGATCTTTCTTTAATAAAACAGTAAGTAGGTAAATCATGTCATAATAAAAAACACAGCATTTTATAATAAGTATACGATTGACTTAAATACTATTAATTTTTTTTAAATTAAATGGTAATAAAAATAATTAAGTATGAATATCAAAATATTAGGTAGGTACATCAACTAAAAAGCTAGTTGTGTAAAATGATTAATATTCGAATGACTTATTTTTATAAAAATAATTAAGTTTCACAAAACTATGCATTTTTTAAATTAATACAAATACAATAGTAATGTTTCAAAATATGTATACAGGCTGACTTTTTATCCACCTGCTAAATTTTTTGAGCAAGTTCAGTCCATGATACTGAACTACTTTCTATAAAAAAAGTTATTAAAAATCGATAAAAATTAACGGATAAAAAGTCAGCCTGTATAGTATAATAATATGTAGTTTAAGAACAATAATGTTTAATAATTTTCAAGTATGTAACTGGCTCTTACAACAAAATGATTCAGGCTAATTATTTAACAGGATATTTTATACTCTTATCTTTCATCAGCCTATCTAAACACTATCTAATCTATCTACAAATTGAAAAACAAGTTTGAGACAAGTTAATGGCAGTAGATCTATGTAGCTAATAGAGGTGAAAATGTGTATTGTGTAATATTGTATTGTTCATGAATATGGATATATCACGTGACAAAAGTATTGACCGAATTAAAAAAAATACTTCAGCGCAGAATGTTCTGCAGGTGGTGAGACAAAAAAGGCGCGGCTACGTCGCGCGGATTCGCAGGTACATTATTGCTCTTTGGATTCGCTTAACTTTCTTCCGGTTTCAGCCCATGTCACAAACTGTGAGTGCGCCGGAAATGGATTAAATTTTTAGCGTGTCCCGTGTCGTCTGTCTTTATAGCACGTAAATATTGTGTGTGACTGAGGTGGGATGACTCTGTCACATGACGCAGCGCTAGCTCTATGGACCGAAATCTATCTGGGACATTTCTTTTTACTTGACCACTGGTTGTATAGACTTCGCATAGGACACTCCAAAATATTCTAAATACGAAATGAAAACCTTACATTACTTATATTGTATTAGCACTAGAAGCCGTTCTATAAAACGAGCAAAATTTGTTACGCCAGAGCAATCAGGTAAGGAACATCGTGTATAATATGAATTAAATTAAACCTTGATTTTTGTGAAACCCTAACGAAAATTATTGTTTTTATTTATTTTAACGTCGTGTATGCTCAGTAGCGTAACGTAGTAGCGACGGAAGGGGGGGGGGGTCCACCCCGGGCGAAGGGCATATTTGAAGGGCGGCAAAATTTTACTTCGTTCCCATGCCCCTCCGTTGTCGTCAGAAATAACTGGGTTACTGAGATCAGATGCACCTGAAAGTAATCCTGGCGGTGCCCATTATATTTACATATATAAATACCTAAATAAGAGGGCGGCAAAATTTTCTTTCGCCCCAGGCGTCTGACACCCACGCTACGCCACTGTGTATGCTATCATCATTGCTATATAACTCGGATTTTAATTACAACTCACACTGTGCATTCTTTTGTTCAATTGATTAACATGTAAAAACAAAACAACGTTAACAATACTTAGATGATAAAGCTATATAAGTAACAAAGGATTCAAACGTTTAACTTATTATTTATTAAATTTTTTGTGCATTATAACGATTTTACGAAATAAATTCATAATGTGGTATTTAACAAGTATTTCATTATTTTAGTTATAATAAGACAATATTATGCGCACGTTATAATATCGCAGAAAGGCTTATATAAATAAGTTTGTCATGTCTAAAAAGTGTGTAAATCGCTCTAGGTAAGTCTATACTAGGTCAGATTCTTATAAATAATGTATTGCACAAATGGAACACAGTAAATTATGATGCTTTACTGAAGAATTCACTTTAAAAACTGAGTAAGTAGAAATATTTTCTTTTAAATTCCACACACCTCGAAATGCCGTAAAAGGCGTACCTACGCCAACTCATAAAATTTGAGATAAATATCACTCAATATCCACTTACTACGCAGTTATGGACTAAATTATAAATAACTACATGCGCTGTACAAATTTCTATCTACTTATTTCAATGTTCATCTCTTTATTAGTCATACATGATTACTATGTACATGTGCATTCTGTCCTACACATAAGTCTATGGGCAAGTACTCGTGCTGTCAATCTCATTCTTTAACTACACTTGGTGGCTCTTACTCTTTACTCTACGCTAAGCTATGCTTCTCTTTGATTATACAGAGATCGAAATATTTTTTGCATCGCCTACTTAAAATTAAGGGCACATTGCTTGGAGACAACTAAGTAGGTGTTCCCGCAATCATGTCAAGTACTTTAAGATTGAAGCCCTTTACCATGGCACAACTTTGTTGTGCAAATGTTCCTAGCCGCGGGCTGCAGCGCCGGGGAAGCGAGAGTCAGACGCGTCGTCAGGACGCGGGGGCTCCGTCGCCGGCGGCTAGAGGCACGCGTGCGGGTTGTGCGAGCACCAGCGCGGCCACAGCGGCGCCGCGCGCACTCCGCGTGCCACCATCCGCGACCGCAGCGTGTCCAACCTGAGGTACACGTCAGCTGTAGCACCCTCCGCCCGATCAGACCATAATCTTTCAGCCGCTGCGGCCGATCTAGGCCACAGTCGCGCATCCAGGCCCCCTGGACCCAGCTGCTCAGTCCATTGGCACACCGCTCCACCTTCAATACGCCACGGCGAAATGTCCGGCGACATAGCCGTCATCGGCGTTTCTTCGATCCACGGCCGGTGCTCGTACACTTGCTGCCAGGAGTGGTATGGCCCGCAGTGACCGTCCGTGTTGTCCCGCCAAGATCCAAACCCGCAATCTAGGTACCAGGCGTCTACGTGCGATATCACCGACCGGAAACCGCCATCAAGAACGGCTCGGGACTCTTGCCATTTGGAGGAGCCCCACACTTGTATTCCTATGTGTTTGTTATCGAATCGTTCGAGGTATGGAGATCTTGTCAGTCGCGAAGACCACAGCAACGTCAACTCTGGCGCCTTACCGTTGTTAGCTTTCTCAAGAGCTGTCAACGCGCGTTTCGTGAAGTCGTACCAGAGCTCCATCGGGTCGCTGTCATTGAAGTGTTGCGCCCAGCAATGCTCTGAAACTTCGTCACCGCCCAGATGGAATATATCATCTACTCCTGTGACTTGGATTATTTCAGTATAAATTCTTTCGAGAAGATCATACACATGAGGATTACGAGGGTTCAGCTGGCCACAGGGTGGTTCGCCGCAGAATGCACTCCACGGCTCTGCTTCTACGCAATAGGCGAGATGTCCGAGCCCAGCGGAAGGGCCCCAACCCCAAGCGCGACCTACGTGTGCAGGAGCATCCACTTCTATCAACACCCGTATCCCGCGCAATCTAGCACGGCGCACTATTGCCCTCACGTCGTCCATGGTGTATATGGCGCCCGGGCCATAAGCGCCGTGTTGAGCTAATTGTGGGGCGCTGTCCAATCTCAATGGGAATGACTGCGAGTCACTGATGTGCCAGTGAAAAGTATTCAATTTACAAGCGGCCATCGCGTCAATGGTTCTCATAATTTCCCCCACTGGAAAAAAATTTCGAGCTGTGTCCAAGAGCAGTCCTCTGAAACCGAATTTAGGACCATCATCCACTGTCGCTGCTTCCAGTGTGAGTAAGGTCCCGGCGTAGGGATCAAACCAGATGAGTTGGGAAAGTGTTTCATATCCGTGTCGCGCGCCGCAAAACGTGTTGGCGGTGATGTCCACTTCCAAGGAATTTCCTGTCGGTTTCATTGCTAATTTGTAGCTTTCGTCAGTGTTGAGGCGTAAGCGTGGGTCACCGCTGCCATTGATCGCAACTCGTATCAAGATGTCTCGTGGGCTGCCGACTACTGATCGTCTAATTTCGGAACTTCCAACGCTTTCTAGTTGCTTTAAATCTTCTTGGAACAGGAAAAAAGCGTCTTTGAGATGGTTCGAGACGTCGCGAGAGGGGGAATGAACTATTTTGAGAGTAATTTTGTTTACGTTGATGGGTACAGCGGTGGTGGCGAGGCTGGCGGAGCCTGTGGGCTGTGGCCATAGCTGAGTCGATGCACATAGCATGTTACAAGTTTGCAGGGATTGTAGCACTGTAGATTCTGAAGCGGCCAGCCGCTCGCATCTGTCGGTCCGGCAGATCCAAGTCCATTGAGGTTCCACTCCTCTGAAATTAAAAATAATAGATTTTATCACTGGTTAGATGATGACTAGTAAACAGGTCAGCTGACTTAACTATATATATCACATTTTTTAAAATTATTTATTCAACATTTACAAAAACACACTAGTAAAAACTAAACCACAAAAACCTCGCAGCATTTATCTTGGTTCCGGCGAGTCGCTATATGTATTCTCAGGTAAGTAGTTACTTTACTGATCTCCGCCGCCGGTGACAAGAGGGCTGTTTTTTCGCACAACTTATTAGCTTTGCGATTCATTGCGGAAATGCGGCCAGCGTTCTTGGCACTATGCCACATGGACACGAAATTAAATTTATAGTAAGTAGGTGTTTCATCATCATCAGGTCTTTTTTAGTCTCCACTGCAGGAGCACGACCCTCTGTACTACTAGAGCCATATATTAGCCAGAGCAGTCAGAGGATTTAGTAGGTATTTAACTTTTCTATATCTGTAAATATGTAAATTATTTTATTTAACTGTAAATAAACTATTTCCTATTCTGTTATGTACTTTTTAATTTAAATTTATTATCATTTCTTTGATATACTCGTATACTTAAATTCGAAGTTCAGTAGGAAGCTTATTTACATAACTAGCTATTACATAGTTACTAATTCTTGTTCCATACAAATTGTTGTATTTAGGTAGCACATGTTTATTTGCATGTGAAAGTAGGTACTCTTAAGTTTAGTAACTTAAGAGTACCTACTTACGACTTACTTTACTTTTTACTTTACGACCTAGTGGTCGTATCAAAAGCACAAACATCTCGTGCTAGTACTGCATTCCCAAGGAGGGTTAACGTCGAGCGGCGACCGGCTCTAAAACATTTTCGCATCTGTGCGAAAAGTTAAAACCAAATAAAAAAAATACCCAAAAAGGGTTGACGTCAGGCAGGCGGCTGGTCGTAAAACTATAGCCAATCATTTAAACTGTTTCGGCTATTTCTTGTCTACTTCGCAAAGTCTTTGGCATTTCCCGCACCCCGAATGCGGGCCAAAACGAAGGAAAATGAGCAAGATATACGCCACTGTTAAAATAGTAAACAATACTCACGTGTAGACGCTGTGCAGCGGCCGGTGCGTCAGCTCGTTGGTCTGCTGCCGCCAGTACAGCAGCGCCGCCGCCGTGCAAGCCGCCGCTGCTAGCAGCCACATGGCGCGGCGCAGGCGCCCCACGCGCGGTATGTGCGCAGAGGCACCGCGCCCCAGTGCCTCCGCCCATGACTTCATCTTAGCGGATACAGTCACACACCTGAAGACAAAGAAATGTTTTTTGTATATATAAAAAATAATAAGAAAAACGACGTAGGTATGTTAGGTATGCGAACATCAATATCGTAAAAAAAAATTATTAGAGGAAATAATTTTGGGTGGTTTTGAATTTTTTTTTGAAATAAATTCGACTGCTGGCTCTAGTTAGGAGGTGATTGAGGAATATTATGACTTATGACATTCGTAGCAAAATTATGTACAGAAGATAGTCATGCGAATTGTCTCTGGCGCAGCAAAGAACAATAACCCATAGAGACAGCCAGGTATTGTCAAAAACAAAAGACCCGACATGATACAACAGTGTATACTTAGGATGCAACCGGTAACACGCTCGGATGAACAACAATATGTTGTATTTAGGGTTCCGTACCCAAAGGGTGCAAACGGGACCCTATTACTGAGACTCCGCTATCTGTCCGTCTGTCACAGGGCTCTATCTCTTGAATCGTAATAACGAGACACTTAAAATTTTGACCGATTATGTATTACTGTGGCCGCTATAACAAATACTAAAAATAAAAAAAAGTTCAAAATTAAAGGGGGTCGTCATAAAAGAAACGTGTTTTTTTCAGCGTTTTTAACTCGATCTTTATAATGGCATTAACTAGATACTTGAAATTTTCACCAATTATGTATTAATATGACCACTATAACAACAAATACTAAAAATAAGATAAAGTTAAAAATTAAAGGGGGTCGTCATACAAGAAACATGTATCTTCAGCGTTTTAAAACATTGTATGGTGGTACGGAACCCTTCATGTACAAGTCCGACTAGCACTTGCCCGTTTATTTTTTTAGCATTTCTCATTCTAAATTACATTTAAAGCTCAGAACATTTAAACATATATGTTGTGTATATTAACCAGTAACTAGTTAAAAAAATGTACTACCAGTTATTCTATAAGTCAACCTACTCAATCCATTCTCATCATTTACAAACCAATCATCTCATCAAACCCAGTCCTCTAAAACCCTTATACCAAAATACACAATACGGTAGCTGAGCCGTGTATATCGTAGTAAGCCTTTGGCGAGATCGTTTCGTTTCCTAGACGGTGTCTATTTCCAGCGAGACCTAAAAGGCGTAGCTTTTAGGTCACTTCACTCAAGTTAGCGCCTTAACGAAAGCGACGTTTGTTTTCTCAGGTATTCAGGTTGGTAGAGCACCACTACCAAAATAGTTACCAAGTCTATCTATAAGATTTAGGAACTACGTTCTTGTCGGTGGAGTAGTTTCCATGTCTCCCTCTCTTAAGCCATCCTTTTGATCTCCACATAAGACACGATGTCAACTTTCTTATTTGATCTATAAATGCGCTTGTTGGTCTTCCCTTTCATCTTCTTGCTGCTATTTTTTCTTCTATTATGTTTTGAATAAATTGATCGTGTCGTAAGATGACGAAAAATAAGTTACCGAGTAAAGAATATACATAGAATCATCATTTCAGCCGCAAAACATCCACTGCTGGACATATGCCTTGGTCACATCTTCTGACCACCTTGTGGGTGGGTGTCCTACGCTTCGCTTACCAGTACGTAGTCGCCATTTAAGAACCTTTCTGCCTCATCGGCCATCGGTTCGTCGTGCTATGTGTTCCGCCCACTGCCACTTCAACGAGCTAATCCGCTGGGCTTTATCAGTGACGAATTTTCTCATTTCATATTGGTCACGTATACGAGAAACACCGAGCATAGCCATCTCCATAGCGCGTCTTGTGTAAAGAATAAACCTATATTGTATTCCCAAACCTGTCGGCGTGATAAACTCCTTCCATCTCTCCTATATATCCGTTTCGATCGAGAAATCCAAAGCACTTATAACATTGGATAATAGCCAGTTTAAAACGAAAGTATTATAATATATAGTACACATTTTTTAAACAAATATGTATATTCAGTTCGATTAGTATGAGCATACTGCGAAATCTAGACACAAGATTAGGTAACTAAAATACAAACTCAATATTGGTTCTCTATTTATTATCATAAAAAAAATTTACATAATATTTATGATGTATTTTAACCTAATGTTTATGTCTCATCATAACATTTAAAAAATTAAATTTATGTCACAAAATTTTGATTAATATAACGACTAGCACATCGGCGACGTGAGATCAGAGCCCACAATACTGTGTTTTTGAAAAATTACTGTATTTAAACTACTACAGCTTAATTCTCAAAAAAAATTGTAGGAAATCTTAAGACTTTTCTACAGACACCCACAATATCCAAAACACAATTGAGCATCTTTGGCTTGATAGAAAAAAATCACAAAAAAACAATAAATTTTCCTTTAAATTATTTATTATTATTTTTTGTAGGTATTATAGATTTTTTTGTAGCGAATTTGACTAGTAATTTAGATTATACATTTTTTGGTATAATTTTCATATAAGTACAAATAACCGAAATTCTATATAAATAAAAAATAAACATGTTCGCGGCTTAGGGGTATAACCTAAACTATAATTTCTGTCATATCATATCATGAGTGATAACATTATGAGACTCAAAATGATGTCAAAAATCTTTAAGTTAATGAAGATTATGACTACAGAAACATTATGAAAAAGAACATTATGTCAAACTATGGTTATGCTATGACAAAAAAATACTGAGTCATTATGACAAACAATATTATGAATTAACAATTTAGGACAATCAAGGGGTAACGGTAATATTACTAGTAAAGTATTTGTCACGGAATCCTTGACTTTATTGCCTATTATTCGCATTAAGATCGATTTGATATGCTTTCTGAGCAAGGTTTTAATTTCAATAAGAAAACTTGCGTAAATACTTGTACGTATAGTGAACCATACACTAAGCATAACACCACCGTACCTTATTACGTTTTAGTATTGTTACGAATTGACCCACTGCATTGAGGATTTCAAACATTTGTTTTTGTGGCTTCCCTTTATATGCGTGTAGTAATGAAACACAACAATACTCAACCTTGGACAGTTTATAATAAAGTTCAAAGTAGATGCTTAAGCAGTGACCAGAATTAGTTAAGTCATTTGTTTTTGTCATCAACGACCGATGGTCGTGACTAACGGGTCTTAGCTCAACCTTAAGCTTCTTACGGCATCTACAAAAAGGCACTGTAAGATGGTCCTACACTTGCCTTGTTTGTTGTATAATTTATCCCACTTACCCCACGGTGCGAATAGTTCGTGATTAAACCGACCAAAGCCCATAGAAAGAAGATACATTCATAGAATAGGTGCCCTGGAGATTCTACTACACCTAGGTCTAACCAAGTCAATATACTCATCTTGATCAAATCTCTAGTATTGCGTGGAATCTTCTTTTGTGGCGAGGTCCCTCGTTTTTAGCGCAATTTTTATTGTCATTCATCATGCGAGCGTGTTCCCGGATACATACTCAGCGGTAACGCTTCAGAGCCCAGGGTCCGCTACCTAACCTAGGCGATTTGACGAGGTTAGATACTGGTTTTAACACAGAGAGACTGCCGTCTGACCTCCGCAACACAAAGGGTAGACCAGAACCAATCCTATCCTAAGGTTTAAGCAAACGCTAGATGGCATTCGGGATTCACAGGTTTACGTGCCTTCCGTAGCACAGAATATATTTATTTCTGGATAATCAGTTGATTCAAGCCTGAAATATCCTACCTAACCAGACTGGAAACAACTTTTTACAAAGTATGCATTGGATTTGAACCCACGCCTCCGAAACACGAGGATCACTGGACCACGGAGGCAATTTTTAATGTCATTATTATAATGAAATTAATAATCCGTCAACTACAGTTTTACCTTCATCCTTTTAGATTTTTCTTCTACCCTGTTCGATCGTGTTCATGTGCAACTTTTGGCGACCTCCGTGGTGTAATGGTCAACATGCTAGTCCACCGATCCGAAGGTTCTGGGTTCGATCCCCAGCCAAAGCAAGTTGGAAAATCGAACTTCTCAAATTGTCCTGGGTCTTGGGTGTTTATCTATACAGGGTTACTTTTTTAACACCGGCAACGTTTTTTGGAGCAAGTTATTAGGGATGATGACTGGGTCAGAAAAGTATTATTCTAATTAGTCCGTTAGTAAGATTATCCAAAATTAATGTACCCATATTTTTTAGTTTATCAAAAAAGTAAAAATTTACCAAGATACAGAGTATCAAAGTTCCAGAGTGGGGGCTTATGACGTCACTGATATGTAAAAATCGTACGAAAGCGTGACGTCATGCGAAATTTAAATGCGCTGTATCTTCCTTATTTAGTGTTTCTCAGAGAAAAGGAAAAATACGTGTACAATAATTTTTAATAATCTAACCAATGGGCCAAGAATATTTTTTCAGTCATTATGCGTAATTCGATAAAAAAAATCGTCCTCCCATAAAAATCCATTTGGCTGAGTGCCGATTTGTATAGGAAGCCGAATTTTTTTTTTCGTTTTTATATGATTTACTAGCTTTTGCCAGCGGCTTCGCCCGCGTAGATTCGGGGTATGAAAAATAGATGTTGGCCGATTCTCAGACCTACTCAATATGCTCACAAAATTTCATGAGAATCGGTCAAGCCGTTTCGGAGGAGTACGGGAACGAACATTGTGACACGAGAATTTTATATATAAGATTATAGAATATGGTGACGTTGAGTTAGTATCCCATAATATAAATTTAAACTTACTTTGTGGCTAGCTCAATCAGTGTTATTTGTCCTCTATCTATTTGCAACGGTTGAATAAAGTTATAAATAAACATTTCTATAAACTGCACTATGACCCTCGCATAGGTCTAGGACTTGCAGTTCCAGACGATGCCATCAAACATTCAGGGAGTTGAGGCAGCTCGCGCTGCGAACGACACTTGCATTTTAGGTTATGGAAAGTTAAAGCACTATCTCTTCAATGTTTAGCATATAAACGTGTATTCTTTCTCTAGAGATGTTAATCGAGGCCTTTCAGTTCAGCAGTGGACTGATATAGTCTGGTAAATAATCACGTAAGAATTAATTTAGATAATCACGTAACAGTTAAAGAAGTGTTACTGTTATAAGATAGTACACATTCCTTTGTTTGTGTCGACTGTAAGTGGCATTTCCTACCCCAGTATAGGTGTCATCATTAGAATGGAATTCTTCAAGGGATGTCAGCCCTTAGGCAGTTTGAAAAATCTGACACCAGTGTTGGCCACTTACGCACATGAAAACAAACAAACAACGTGTGTCACTCACTATTTCCATATATTATATTATACAAAGTGGAAGGGACATACCCGTAATAAATCGAACCACGGGCTATACTAGAACATTACGGGTATGTCCCTTCCACGTTGTATATTATCCAATAATATAATTACTAACGTAACAGATACCCAACGTCATAAAACCTATTGAAAGGCACTTAAATAGCAATCTTGTAGACTAAACCATTAATCTATGGACTAAATATATATTAGTACCAACTGCTCACATAGATGGCAGCACATAAATTACTATACCTACTAGTAAACCTGCGAAAGGCCTATATTACCTATATAGGTTCAAATACTAGCTAAGTAAGTATTAAAATTTTATTTTTGCCCTACTTTGGCCTCACTTGTCTCTGCACAACCTTTCGGTAGACCCTTTACCATTTTTGTATTAAAGTTGAATAAATAAAAAACGCCATCTAGTAACCTATCGTCTAAAACGCGCCACAACCTGCGCTAAACAACTCGTTGTCAAAATGTGCAAGAATAATTTTCTTTATTTTCGGCAAGGCGCGTGCGACACTCATATCACATGGGCTGTATTATATGTGGCTGCCAATCCATCTACATTAATAAAAACCGCGTCAAAAGCTTTGCATATTTCTCGATAGGCCACCACAATAAACTGCACGAAATGCTTTAAATAATGTTGAAGCGTCTGTACAATGAACCGAAAATTCTCCCGAGAGTCCCGTCTCGACAAAGTTTCGGTCCAAATTCAAGTCCAGAAGTTCTGCAAAAGTCGCCCATGTCACTCCACTGTGTCACAGATATAAGAATTACATTTGAAATGCGTAAAGAAACAAGTCGAAAGCGAAATTATTCATCACGTATTTTCAATTTTGATATTGTTCCGAGCATTGTAATGCTGTAGGTATAAATCAATAAATAAAGAAACAAGTAATTTACGTGGCTGACTAAAATCATTCCAGGTTTCCTCGATCGGCTTTTCAAAGAAAATCAGCTGGTACGTTTTAAGTTTTTAGGGTTCCGTACACAAACAGGACCCTATTACTAAGACTCCGCTGTCTGTCTGTCTGTCGGTCCGTCTGACACAGGGCTCTATCTCTTGAACCGTAACAGCTAGAAACTTGAAATTTTCACCGATTATGTATTATTATGGCCACTATAACAACAAATACTAAAAATAGGATAAAGTTAAAAATTGAAGGGGGTCTTCATACAAGAAACGTGTTTTCTTCAGCGTTTTAAAACATTGTACGTAGGTACGTATTTTATGTACATACGTGTATGACTCGCACTTGCACGTTTATTATTTCTTTTCTCCCAAATCAGCATGGAAGATTACAATTAAGACCTGGATATTATCAAGAAAATAGAGTAAGAATTAATTACAAATAAAGTTGAGATATGTCCAGATATTCATTCATAACTTTTGGTTCACATTCACAATATATGCTAACATTTAATTTTTTATTCTCTGCCAGATTAGCATCACATGTACCGTGGAAAATTTCAAAATAACACAATAGTTTAGTCAACTAAGTTAAGCTCCCTACATTTATAATGAGTAACGAATGCTTGGTGTATAACGTGTCACAATTTAAACGAACGAGCTTGGAACTGGCACAATGCGGCGGGCGTAATCGTATTCAAATATGCTTTTTCTCATCTTAGGGTTGGGTTACATCTGGCCGCACGGAACTGCACTTTCCTATGCTGCTATCCTTTTTGTCGCTCAGAACCGTAATTTGCTAGAGCGGAAATGTGGCCGAATCGCCGATTCCGCGGCATACCTGCTCTCTTTCTCTAGCAAATTATGGTTCTGACTCAGAACTTCTGAGCGACAAAAAGGCAAAAATGCTCAATCGTGTGTATCTCTGTAAAAAATACTTAAGATTTCCAGGTAAAATTTTTAAAAATAAATTGTAGCAGTTTAATAACATAAATTTTTCAAAAACACAATATATTGAGCTCTGGGCCTACCGCGCCTTAACGCACTGTCTCGTTGCGGCCCGCCCAAATATGTCATTTCCTTTAGTCTACATGCATAATGTTTTCGCGTAAGCAATCGCTGTAAGTGGTTTGGAGTCTGCTAACTTGCATATTTGATGACCGAATACACTGACCCCGCCAGAGTTAACCAATATGACTGACACCGCAAAATATGTTTTAATCCATTGTAATAAGATAAAAGATGTGAAAGTTATGAAGAACACTGTTTGATTTCCTGTGGGCATTGGTTCGGCATTTTGGGGCTCATAACTTTTTGATATCAATAGACGTACAGTAAATGTTTCGATCTTTCTTTTATTGTTTAGTTTGTTACTTATAATATTTTCTAAAGAGTTAAGTTTTTCTTCTTTTCTAATTATACAACTGTTGGAAAAAGACACGAATCTACCTTCAGATTTTTAAGTGATAATATAATAATTTTTACAATAATTATTGATATTTTTATTTCAAACAAAAAAACCAATATTTTTTCTAGTTATTTCGTTTAAAAAACAAACCGCATAACCGATTTCAATAAAATTTCTATGGCACCACCTGGAAAGTATACCCTTTACAAAAAAAAATATTTTTTTAAATCGGTCCAGGCGTCTTTGAGTAATCGGGGAACATACATAAAAAAGATTCCGACGAATTGATAATCTCTTCCTTTTTTGAAGTCGGTTAAAAATATGTATCTAACTGACGAAACGAAAATATTGAGAGAATGAAAAGGTCACAGTATGTTTTGCAGGTTGCAGGCAAATTATCGTTATAAAATAGGGAAGTTTACGATTTGCATTATGTTCCCTTTCCAAGTAAATATTTAGGCAAAGCCGCGAAAGCACGCTTGTTCATGCAAATTCCAGTTTGGGACTTTAGGCTGCTAATCATAAAATATGCGCGTCGACAAGAAACGCGCAATATTATATTATACGTAGGTATTTGACAGGTTAATACTAATTAAATTAATTATCTCTTTTATTCCTCCCACCAGTTGAACCTATGGCTCTGTCTACCCCTTAAGAGATAAAGACGCAATTAATATGTACTTGTATAAAAGGCGTACATAGACTAGTTTAGAAACTATAATCAGCTGATCGGGAAACTTGTATGGGACTCCAAACATTATTGTTCATATTTCGGCATACGTTCCTTGGTCCAAGTTGTTCAGTATCACGGACTGAAGTCAGCCTTAAAATAGTTTCAGTATATTTTGTTAGAACCTGTATATCATGGCACTAAAGTATTATCTTTGTACAAATGATATTTCCTTTTCTGTATTTTTTTATGTGTACCTAAATACATTTCTGAATGATAAATAAATAAAAGAATAAATGTACAAAATGCTGCCCACGTTTGGAGAGATGCGCTAGTATTCAGTATTTCGGCCATAAATAAAACACGATGGTCAAAGTATGACGGACGAAGACACCCGTCCACTAAAGGGCATGAATGATGCATGGGGCAAAATGTCGCGTAGGCCTACGTCATCGAGTGCTACGAGCTACGAGGCTACGACGACGCTGACAAAATAATCGTAGCTTGTAGCTACGGAGTGTGAGTTATGCGTAAACACAAAAAAAAATAGATTGTATTGCGCTTACGCTTACAATATGAACTACTTCTGTTAATTGTGTGTTATCTTTCCTCTGTGCTATTAATATACGTACTAATATAGTAGTAGATATCGAAGTTTGCTCTGCTTTTTAGGGTTCCGTAGTAAACAAGGAACCCTTATAGTTTCGCCATGACTGTCAGTCCACGTCTGTTTTACTTAGAGACTATTAGTAGTAGTAAGCTGTAATTTGGCACGGTTATATATAGGTATATAAATCACGCCGACAAAGTGATAGTATTAACAACATATATATTTTTTACTCCGGCAAAATGCGAGGTTCCCGTGGGATTGTCAAAAAACGAACCCCGACATCATTGTATAGCAGTCCTCAAACTGTGGCAGATGCCTTTTGGCAGCTTAAAAAATCCACACCTGTGGTTGGCCACTAACACATACGAAAGATGATAGACTATTTTGAATTTGAAACATTGCACACGAGTTAGGTTAGGTTATACGAGTATAATGTCTTTATTGAAAAATGACGAGATATAAAAATGCCGATTTTAAAAAGTAAAAGTATAAAAATAAATATAGAGTATATTCACCTAACTCCACTTCACTTACTCTAAAATAAATACGACCATTTATATCGGAACATTTTACTACTTTAGAAATGACATTCGCTTCAATGTATCGAGGATGCACTCATCTCAATATACACTAATCTACTGTTTTACAGCTTCCAGTTTGTGAAACTGGGATGTAACATCACAAGTTTTAAGTCCAGTTATCGGTGTTGTGTTCTGAGACTTGTTTACTTTTGAGCTTTGGAAATAAGCTCTGCGGAAACTCTCCTCTCATTCATCCCCTTCAGTAGTGCACGAAACTGGAATTTCTTGGGAATTATTTTGCTCCTAGTAAGTTAAAATAATACTGGACTGCCTCCGTGGTCCAGTGGTCAGGGCGTTTGCCTACGTTTCAAAGCCCGGGGTCCGCTCCTAACCTGTCATCATGAATTTAAGTCAATAAGTTGTATGTAATTATCTACTAGCATACAATCTACTAGAGATACGTAAAGTCTTTTATTTTGTTTGTTTTAAAAGTTCTCCAATCTACTACTGTTACACAGTTATTATTGTTATCTTAGCGAAATTAAGCACATCCAGGTGTGAGAGTTCTGGAGCACTGTGATACAGACTCCAGTCTCCAGTCCAGGTTCAGCTATACTTCGAATGTTACACGGTTTGTTATAATTGTTATTGTGTTTCTGAAGAAAATAAACACGCTTTTTACTTTTTTTTTACTAAATTTGACAAGGTCTCTGGTTTTTACACAGAGCGACTGCTGTCTGACCTCCGCAACCCAAAGGGTAGACCAGAACCAATCCTAGGACAGGTTACACACGCTAGATGGCGTTGTCTGCCAATTAAAATTCGTCAGTAATATTAAATAAGAACAAGACAAAAAGGAACATGATACCTGAGATTGTAGAGCAGAGATATGACTAATGACTATCCAAGCAGCCAGAAGTTTTTCAACTCTTAAAATTTAAAGTAACAAACTTAACATTTTGTATTCGAAGTCGATCATAATCTAATCATATCTCAATATAATATTAAGTGCAAAGTTGGCAACGTCCGGAGGCAAGTTCCACCGTTTATAACCCCTGAGCCTCGACATCATGAATATAACCCCACGTCACCACTTGAGCGAAACTTCCAGGGCATAAGGCTGTATACTTCATGCTACCTTTGCAAAAATTCCACCACCTTCATTCTAAGCCTTCATTGTAAGACGTTCTTAGCTCAATTTACTGGGACTTTTATGTCGACTTTCATACACTTAACATAATGAATGTACATTAAAGCTAGTGAGTTTTATAAAGGATTACATTGTCCTTTTATGTAATAAACTGCTTATTCAATAAAAGAAATTGTTATTACAAAACGATTGATGTTGAAAAATTTAATAAAGGGTGCATAACTTAAAATATATATATATATATATTGTTACGCTTTTAGATTGGATTACAATATTCTGTTGTGACTATCTAAAAGGTGGCTCCATTAAACAACTTCAACTCAATTTTATCCAATATAAGGTGAAAAACATTAAAAAGTACATACTTGGCAATATTTCTCATTTGAAAACCGTGCGTTTAACAACTGTTTATGCACCGATTCTTTTTCAAATATCTTCAGAATTTTCATTACCACACACCTTAATCTTGACAACATTAAGGTGTGTGGTAATGAAAATTCTGAATTCTGAATAGTGCCATAGGTTTAATAATAAGTAGATACTAAGTATAGTGACTCCCGGGAACTTGCACCTAGCTTATAATATTGATAGTTTGCGAAGCGGCCCCAGTGAGTCAACGGAAATCTGTTTCCGTAACTAAACCTGTATGTACTACTCGTATGTTGCCTATGAGTTTACTGACAGATTAATAAATACATATATTATATTAGGACTTAGTGTCAAAACATGCTATGCTGAAGTAATGCGACAAAAGTACGCCTGCAATGCTATTTGAATGACTAGCAACAAACTTTGCCGAACAATGTCGCGTTTTTCATTAAAAATAAATTAGCAGCGGAACTTCAGTCGCGCAACTTCGGCAAAGTTTACACTTTCGTTTCTTTCGCTACAAATACTATAAGAATTAGAAGAACAAAGTAGATCTTTACGGTCACTCTTGACAGTTTAATATCGAACAATCTTCCTGAGACCACGGCGACCGCATCTTCGTTATATCAGGTTAAACTGTTACATAATCAATTAATATACGGAAGAAAGGCGCAGACACAGAGAGGGCTATTTTTATGCTTAGCAGTGGGCCATTGAAAGCTTGCTGGTGATGATGACAACATGATGAGCAGATTGAAGCAGATGGGGTTTGAACAAATTTAGGCATGTTTTGCTTTTATTCCTCCTAACATAAATCAAACCAAGGCCCATCAAAATATTTCCTTTCAGGTGGAAAATAATTATTTTCTAGCTGATGTTTCTCCGTGGAAACTTACTTGATTAAAACTTTATAAATTTTGGTAGGTGAGTAGATGACACTAATAGATAGGTAAGTAATTAAGTTCGTTCATAAGCTAAATCGGTCAAGGGAATACTGATACATGGAGTTGAGAGTGAAAAAGGTCACGAATACTCAGTTCGCTACGAACTATTCAATACGGATAGTAATTCATTGATGCATTCCATCCAATCCAATTCACCTATTTATTTTTGCAACTCAATTAGGAATACACAGCTAATTCGTATCGTATCGTTTGACATATGATAAACTACCTTCAAACGTACAATCAAACTGGCGCTACATCGTTTAAAACTAATTAAATCATTCATTAAATTCGATATTCCATAAACTAAAGCAGGTCAATCTATTAAATCGTTCAAATCTAAACTTAATTGCTCAGGACATAAAGACTTTTTCCTTGGAGACATACGTCATTCGCTGACACCGACGTGGCCCAACGGGTGAAGCCCGGAGTTGTTATATTATTCAGAGACATCGATCAGTTTTTACTGCGTTAAGTAGTGTACAGCAATGTATCACTTAGCCACTTGTGGCAGTCACTGCAGGTCAAACGGATATAGTCGATTGAATACTAATGTTAATGTCTGGAATCGCATAACCCTACCTAGAAATAACTAGAATGTATTATTAGACCTAAAACCCAGTCTTCCCGGCAGAGAATAATAGGACTAATCCAAGTCTTCCCGTGGATGTCGTAGAAGGAGACTTAGGAAATACAAGAAGCTAAACAAAGCTTACAAACATCAATGAGACTCTCTCCAACCCATCTGGACAGCGTGGAGAGTGTAGGCCAAATCCTTTGACTGTTCTGGCCAAGTATGGCTCTGGTAGTACAAAGAGGGTCGTGCTCCTGCAGTAGAGATTTAAAAAGACCTGATGATGATTGAAAAAGAAACAAAGGTGATTTCATTGGTATGTCCAAGAATGGGTTTTGTCGGGAGCGATACACACATATATGTATAATCAACGGCTCTACGTGTTGCATTTGGATCACCACGCAACGTCCCAAAGGGACCGGGGTGAAGAGACCCGTGAATTCAAAGGAGACAAAAAAAACAAAGGTTAGCGTTTATCTTCTTCATAAGAAGTGGTTTAATAGTTAACATTGGTGTCAAATTTTTCTAACTGCCTAAAGGCGTAGCGTAAAATCATCCAGTAACAACAGTAATTTATTAAACACTAGTGAACTAGTGTGCAGGTTGCCCCATGGAGTGTGCAGGATTTTTCTTCCATGTTTCTTAATTTTTCAAAATATTTTATCAAGTCAGTTTCCTCGCAATGATGTTATAAGTGAATCTTCTATATATAACTATTATTCTGAAATTTGTAATATTACAGGAATTCTGTCGACTACAGTGAGAGCACTGATTAAACATATTAAATTAAAATACAAATCTGAATTACAAAGGGATTTCATAGCCATTCACCCAGAAAACGCATTTCGGCATCCACTGGGGAAACAAATTAATGTATTCATTCGTATAAATAGTGAAATAATCTGCAAAGAAGGCCATCTTAATTACGAGTATAATGCAAATCTAGGAATTCATTTCTTCTTCACTAATGAAGATATATATTTTTTTAATTTGGTAGACACCGTCGATACTTTTTTTCCGTTACATGCAATGTGCCCAAAAAAAGTTAAGTATAAATGATCTTTCATTACTTTTTAGGGTTCCGTACTCAAAGGGTGCAAACGGGACCCTATTACTGAGACTCCGCTGTCTGTCCGTCTGTCACAGGGCTCAATCTCTTGAACCGTAATAGCTACTTAATACTTGAAATTTTCACCGATTATTTATTACTGTAGCCGCTATAACAACAAATACTAAATCTAAAATAAAAAAAGTTAAAAATTAAAGGGGGTCGTCATACAAAAAAACCTATTTTTTCTGCGTTTTTAACTATATCTTTATAATGGCATTAACTAGATACTTGAAATTTTAACAGATTATGTATTACTATGGCCACTATAACAACAAATACTAAAAATAAAATAAAGTTAAAAATTAAAGGGGGTCGTTATACAAGAAACGTGTTTCTTCAGCGTTTTAAAACATTGTACGGAACCCTTCATGTATGTCAAAAATGTAATATAAAAATAGCAATTTAGCAGCAGCAAGGCGCGGCGTACTACGTCCTTCAATTAAACCTATCGTTAAACATTATTTTAATCATACAGAGACAGCTCTTACATTAGAATCCTGCAATTCATCGCCTGAATTCAAAAACTACTAGACCACGTGGTTTCAATACTCAAAGTGCCAAACAGACACCGGATACAAGTAAATTAAACTTGGAAGTGCAGGCGAACATCTTTGACAGGCAAGGTTTATATTATGCAAGTTGATTGTCCAGCAGTTTCTTCGGTAGTTAAAAAAAAATTGTAAACAAATCTACTTATTCTGATTACATACCACTTCTTATGGTCAAGTAGTGTAATGAATTGTAAGACTCCATTATACACTATTAGCTATTGCCCGCGACGTTGCTCTCGTTAGACAGATCATTCCAATCCGTTTAGTCGTTTTAACTTAAATACGGAACTAACATCCATTTACATGTCAATAATAAATAAATTAACATATAGGGACAAATCAAGTAAGTTTTAAACTTGTGTTATGGAATACTAACTCAACGATACTACATTTTATAATAAATACATATATAGATAAACACCAATGACCCAAGACAATTTGAAAAAGACCATTTTCCAACATGCCCTGGCTAGGATAGATAGAACCCAGGACCTCCGAGTGACGGACTAGCGTGTACTTAAATATTAGTAGGATTCTGTAGTTGACGATCTAAATTGTCGTCAGTAAAAATTTAGATCGTCAACATATTGTGGCACCGTGATACTAATTACACAAGGCAATTTTTTTCTTGTATGGTCTTAGATCACAAATTGATCCTAGTGTATGATTTACATCTCACAGATAAAGTAGGTAGTACTTCCATGATAGAAAACAAATGGGTATGTCAACCTAATCGCTTCTTAACTTGCCTCTTAAAACTCGCATAGTTTGAAGCGAGGCGTACGTTCAGTAGACAGGTGTCGCGGCTGAAGCGGGTCTAAGTAAAGAAACATTCTTGGGACATTCTTTAGTACGGAAATTCGAGGGCACTGTCTGACTCTACCTTAAAACTGACAATATGCAAGTATATTCGTGACTAGATTAAAGTTTTTTAACCCCCGCTAAAAAGAGGGGTCGTTTAAGTTGACGCTAATGTCTGTCGGTCTGTTTGTCTGTTTGTGTCATCGATGGACCGATTTATATGCGTTTTTTTTTTGATGTGAAAGCAAGTTTCCTTTGCGTTGGTCCTTAGCTATGTTTGATGAAAATCGATTCAGCCATTTAAATGTAATTGGGGGTTAACGCTTAAATGTCAGGGCTCTAGCGAATAATAGATGGCGCTATTCGTAGCGCAACTTGATATTCGTATTAAGTCGTATCGGTAGTTCCGCTACTCATTACTAGATGGAGTTCTCGACAGTCGGTGGTTTTTTTAATTTGCCTAGCAAATTAACTTGTTATATCATCCGTCGTGGTTTTTATCAAGAGTTACTTGCTTTTAGCCACAGAACACATAAGAGTACAAACAGAATGGAATCTCACAGCGTCTCCCGCAATTTGGCGTCCCCCCCCGCACCTCTCCCCCGTTCTATGTGCCCCTTATTACGCTCTAAACTAGGGTTAGTTGCTAGCCGCACGCAATTCGAGATGTGTCTTGATAAATTTCAATAGTAATCATCATGGTGAGAAGATGCGCATATAATAATTGTTTATCCACCGAATACTATGAAGAACGTATATTTTATAGATTTCCAAGTGATGAAAACAGGTAAGCAAAGCAACTATATAATTTCACGTTATTACATATAAAACAGAATATTTTTTACGTCATAGTGTTCGCAAATCTCCCGGTATGGAAGGATATAATCGTAAATATGTCGAACTCATTAGTAGGTAAGTAATAAATTAATTCTGCGGTGCGACCCTGAGTATAAATTTCACACATTGACGAGTGTACAGATATATTCTTTCATTTGTAGTAGTAGTAGGTATATACTCGTATGTTACTCTGACTCTAGAAAGTGTCATACCTGTGTTTTAGTATTAAGTCCGCCTGTTGTACTTAATACATTTGTATATGTGTGTACAATAAAGTATTAATAAAATACAGTAATTTATTTGTATAAAACATACCCGTGCAAAGCCGGGCGGGCCGCTAGTTATCTTTATAAACATGCCAGCCCTTACCAGTATTTAATACAGTCACGGCCTACAATATTTCTTTATTTCAATCAAAATAACACCCATCGCTTGAGTTCACCCACAACATCGAGCAGTGCAAATAGGCAATCTCGAATACCCTCAGAAATCTTTCCTCTCTACATTTAACGAAGGAAAGACAAGGATAGGAATCGCATTCTATCTAGCTAGCCTAGGCTCTATCCAGCATTGGCAAGACGAATGACTCTATGGAAAACGATACATAATATTAGTATGTATTATGGATGAAATTAAAATATGAGAGATGTCACGTAGTTTCTTAATAAAATCGTGTTGCTTTTTCTCTTCGAGATGTTGTATAAAATGTTTGAATAAATCATAGACATCAGTAAAACGTGACTGCTTCCGTGGTCAGGTCAAGGCGTTTGCCTTGTGAGGTCGTGGGTGGTGGAAAACAAAAACGCTACCCAAACTTTTAGCCACCAATTGTTTCGAGTATTTTATCAGGATGCGGTGTTTCGTCCGGTGGAAATTTACCATAGGACTTACAAGCGAATGAAGCTGATTGGACGGAACTACATGATGGTTGGGATGATAGAAAAGTAAATACAATTTACAATCTGTCTCTTACTTTGAAGTCTTCTCTGGCGAAAGTAAAGATAACCTTGTGGCAGTATTTTTAAATATATATGTATGAGTATTAAATAAAGAGAGGTATGCTTGTTTGTTGTTTTTCGTGTGTGTAAGTGGCCAACACTGGTGTCAGATTTTTCAAGCTGCCTAAAGGCATCTGACATAGCTTGACGACTGCCATAAGTACAATGACAGCCAACGGCTTTTACGCGCCTTCCAAAGCACGGAGGAGCTCGAGAAGTTTTTGTACCACTTGTGGTCACCCAATCAAGTACGGACCACGCCCGGGGTTGCTTAACTTGTGAAAGCGCTAGCAATGCGTACTCTCACCGGGCCACCGAGCTCCTCGCGAGCGAGCGAGCGGTGGGCTATGATATGATTATGGCAGATGTTATTACTAGTGGTTCTGTGAGAACAGTAGACCTCGCGAGCCCTTATAACCATGCAATAACCGACACTTACCTCTTTCCCCTGGCTTAGCAAAGCCATTTCTTTTTTCGCTTTACTTATAGTTTTGAAATTTTTTCTGCAACGTCTTGTGTAGAATGAGGTCCTAAGAGTGCCTTTCAAATTTGATTGAAAGCCGTCAACAAATAACGCTACAGCAAGCCGTCAACAAATAACGCTACGCCCACCCCCCTTTTCCCTCTCCTATTTCTCCCCCAAGCAAAAATCTCGATCGAATAAAAAATATGAATAAATCAAGGAACTTGATAGCCAATTTTCTTTAAAACTGGTTGATACATGCGACGTGTAGGCGAGAACAGACAGACGGACAAAACCATTTTTGGCCAATCTCGGAACTGAGACGCTTCGCTCGCTCAGTCATTATCACATAGACATTAAGTCGATAATTTCATTCATTCATTTCACTATAAAGTACCTAAGTAACAAAGTTATACAATGAAATCGAAAAAAGCCTTTGATAATTAAATTTTTAACAAAAAAAACAACCGTCTTCAATTTTTTTAAGGAGTTTCTTCCATTTCTCTAAAGTTCCTCATTATATCTTCACCAAATTAAAATGGCACCAACTTGGTAGTAAAGGCTTTCAAATAAAAAAAGAATCATCAAAATCGGTTCACAATTGGCGAAGATATCGCGTAACAAACATACATAAAAAAAAAAACATACAGTCGAATTGATAACCTCCTCCTTTTTTGAAGTCGGTTAAAAATGAGTTTAAATATGTATGTATATCACTTGGTGTTTCACCAATGCATCGCAGGCATAATTTTTTTACACATTTCTTTCACAGAGTCACAAAAAGCGTGATAAAACGAAACCGACACCACAACAATGGCTTCCATTTGAAAGTGGGAATTTGATTGATTGCCGGTGAGGCAATGCAATGTAAGATTTATGTCGTCATCGGCCTTTGTGCCATCGTAATGACATAGTCATACACACACTTTGTTAGGGCATTTTCAGACAGGGTTGTCCTATTTTTCCATATTTCTATACGCTACGCATAGCCTATTGCAAAGTAGTGTGAAGAGCCTCCACCTGACTTAGCCAGTTAACTCGAGCTAATTGGAAAGATGACCGAGTCAAAAATAAATTATTTGCTACTGTTAAGAGAATAAAACGTCACAAAATAGTGTCACTTGTCATTGATTATATCCATTTCCAAAATGATTTTAGATTTGATTCCAAAAAAATATGACGTCATGTCACGGTTCTGATTTTCATAAAAATAACATAGAAAATGATTGTTTTGACGTTTACATAAAAGTGTCTGACTTGACTTGTTGTATCTAGCGGATTATATTTGTGTGGAAAATACGTACGCCGTTACTGTCAAAAAAATTAATACGTAGGCACCTTTTTTTCAGTATTTGTCACGCTTATGTCTGAAGCCTTTAAGTAGTTTGAAAAATCTGTAACTAGAGTAACGCACTTCCATTAGTTGCCACTTACGCATACGGGAACAAAACAAATAGTTTTTGTCCTTAACTAGAAGTTACATGCTAATAAGCCCTCTGAGGACTTCTACTTAAATTTCGCATGACGTCACGTCTTTGTACAGTTTTCAGCCAGTGGTGACGTCACGAGCCCCCACGGAAATTCGATGTTCTGTATCTTTGTGATTTGTTTTCGTTTTGATATACCGAAAAGTACGGGTTTTATTTATGGTATTTATGTATAATCTAACTGGCGAACTAATAACTGTATTTAAATTCTATAAATTTTATTATTTAATTATTTGACATTTAAATTGACCATCCTGATTTTGTTTTTTTTTTATTACCTATATCTGTATAACATTTTGTAATTTTTTGACTTTATTGTAATTAACACTATTTTTATATAATATTTTAGTGTCTGTTTATATAATTTTAAAAGTATGGATATGGTATGACAATTTTAAGAGTTGTTTAACATGCGGATGCTATTGGTTGATATAAACTGTTAATCTGTGTGTAATTTATATAAATAAACAAATAAGAATGTTCTTTTCTAATCCAGTCATCATCCCTATTATGCAAATATATAAACTCATAATGATCGTAGTCAAACCCACGAATTACTTTACATAATAAAACCGGATGTGTGTAAGGTCCTTAGCAACATCCTTGAGAGGTGACATTGCCAGTGGACAGTCGAAGGGCGATTTGAAAGATGGAGACATCAGGCGGACAGATGAGTTTAGTTACGGTCCTCAAAGGAAACCTATTCTAAGGTTCTGCTGACAAGGACCAATGTAGGGTAGGAAGTATTATTGCAGTTGGGAGAACTTTGATTGGTCAATTCATTCTACTGAAAGTTCATTTATGTACAGTGTACATCATATAAAGAGGCTTCAACTGGTTTTTTCGATATTTATTTCATAAAAGTTAGATTGCTGCTGCAAAAACATTATTCAACCAAATCTAGTTGTCATTGATAGCTGAATCAGTGTGATTTGTCCCTATATATTTATTTATTGACAGATAAAAGTGTTAATAACAAAGAGCTAGTAATCTTTATAATAAGACGGAGTATGTTTAATACAAAGAGCAATAATGTACCTTATGTACCTTCCCCAAAGTTAATGCCTTTTATACGAGTAAAATATTATATTTGGAATGTAGATATCACTCGCCCTAGACAAGATACATGAAAAATTCCGGAAGCAAAAATAATAAAGACAAGTTGTACCATGCCAGTTGAAGTTAGGAAACATTTTGAATAACGTCCTGTAACGAACACGATCACAAGATATCTGGTTTGTAAATCTTAGCAAAAAGGGAGTTTTTGGCGGGAAGTCAAGGGGTTTGCTTTAATTTATTTTGCTAATTGATTCTAGTGAACTTTATAATTGGCGTAGTTTGGTGTTATAAATGCTCATGCTCATGAGCAACTAATGAAAGTTAAAGTGGACAGTCGTGGCTATAGTGATATTTGTTAAGCGGACTGTGGCGTCTTTAGGCGCCATCCGCCATTCAATCGGCTATGAAAACCAGTGGTCTCGTATAGATTTGTCGCCAAAAGCTGCCTTGAAGCAATCAAAGGCTTTCACCAACCTGTGATTGTAACTTGTTAGGAAAAAAGAAATAACAAAACTAAAGACAGGTTCTAAAGGACTTGTATCCAGGGCCGTAAAATAGTAAAAAAAAAACATAGTAAAAAGAGTTAATTTTAGTAGCGGCCCACTCCGGCAAACAACAACTGCAAACAAACCGAAATGCTAGTCCGGATGGTGTTAGCCGATTTAGTGTCAGCCGCCCTTTGCCCCTTTTATTATTCATTCATAATTATGTGGCCGCATCTAGCCGGTGGCGCACATAATAGGTCTTCACCTATGAAATTGCCGCTCTGCAATAAAGGCTAGTACGAGCAGCAATTACATACGTGTTAGATTGGTTATAATTAAGTCTTCAAACTTCTTCCTGCAAACTATTTGTTTAGTTCCATTATTTTATTATTCTGGCCACCCTATATGGGCTGGCAACATTTTATGAGATCCGCTAATTTTGGTGTCAGAGTAATGTCAATGTCAAATGTCTGTAAAATGGAGATGTGTGGAAAATTGTATTCTACTGTTTTTATTTGATTGAAAAGCTAACTTAATAGTGTTATTCTTTTAAAAAGTTCAGTAGTAAAGTGAGTTGAAGTAATACCATCTTTTATTTGAGGCACAACAAGAATAAATCTTACAGTCAGAAGTGGTACGCCGTGCGCCGCAAAATGGATGACAGAAGAAAATCTTTCAAGAGAAAACATAAACGGCATTCTTCAGAACGCGCCAGTAAATATAGAAACAAAAGACGTGATGATAAACAAAATTCTACTTGGGAGGCGAATGTTGGATCGCTTACTCCACCTTATCCAAGTTCACCGCAGTGTTCTCATTCACGGGATGATGAAAAGACTTCTACGAAACCTGAGTGGCCAACGGAAGCTGTTGGTGATCTCCTTAAAGAATTTATGGATTATGTAAAGAACTCTAATGAACGAAATACCTCTCAAAGGCTGCATTTTGATAAGAGTATGGTGCCAGAGTTTGATCCATGTATCAAAAACCATAAAATTGAAAACTGGATTACCAAAGTAAATGAATGCAGGGCAATATATGGTTGGTCTGATGTGCAAACAGCACACTATGCATTACCTCGGCTTGTGGGACACGCTAAACAGTGGTATGAAGGTTTACACTCCATAAATTTTAGCTGGATAGAATGGCAAGATCATTTGAAGAAGGCGTTTCCATCGGACACTAATTTTGGTCAGTTACTAACGGACATGCTTTCTAAGAGATATAAGTTTGGTGAGTCATTAGACGATTATTACTATAATAAAATGTTTTTATTACATGCATGTGAAATATCTGGTAAAAAGGCGGTAGATTGTTTAATTCATGGTATTGATGACCGTACCTTAAGGGCAAGTGCATCGTCAGGTAGATTTAATCAACCGGAAGATCTGCTAAAATTTCTTAAGGATATATGTCGTGAAGATAAAATTAAAACAGTTAGTGATAAAGTTGATGGTAAAAGTAATAATATAATTTGTTCTTCTTGTAAACGTGCTGGTCACATAGCTAAAAACTGTAAAACTGTTTGCCATAATTGTAAACTTAGTGGACATAGATCTTTCCAATGCTCTAAACCTTTAGTTATTTGTGATAAATGTAAGAAAAAGGGACACAGCGCTGAATACTGTTTCATATATAAAAATAAGAATGAAACTCTTGAGAAAAGAGTGTTAATTGTTGACACATTAAAACATACTAAAGATAGTAAATATTATAAACTGGTTAAAATTAATGACGGCAATGAGTTTGTAAAATGTTTCATTGATTTTGGCAGTAATTGTACACTTGTTACGCAGCATGTTGTTGATAAATATTGTTTACAAAATAAGCAGGGGTTATTACCTGTTATTAAGGGTATAGGTGAAACTCAAATAATACCGAAAGGGAAAACTGAATTTAAAATAACACTAGATGAGGTAGAAGCATCTATAACGGCTTATATTGTAGAAAATGAGCAAATGCATGTTCCTATCCTAGTAGGTCAAAATTTCACAGAACTTGAACATATTTTATTTATAAAAACAAGTACATCTTTACAGATTATAAAACGAGCCATTTGTAATGATTTACCCTTAATTGAAAATGAACAGTGTTCAACGCTACCACTTTATACTTGTGAACACATTCATTTACAGAAAACTGGTCTTATTACATGTTGTTCTCGGGATATGAAAGAATGTGTATTGTACATTCAAGGTAATTATAGGAATATAAATGGTGTTGAATTCTCTATTCAGGAAGGTATTTATAATTTACGGAACTATAAGTGTGATATCTTAGTTGTAGTTATTTGCGGTTCATTAACAATTAATGCTAACAAGTTATTAGTGCGAGCAGAAATCCTGAATGACGAGGTAAATAATAGCTTTTTAACATTATATTGTGATTCTCAAGCAAGTACACAGTCAGATAATTCAGAATTAAATAAACTACAACCATTAGACGAATCTCAAGTAGTTTATAATCCAGATTTAACATTTCAGGAAATAACTGAATTGCTTAACTTAATTAAAAATTATAGAAAAACTTTTGCTCACAATCTTTCAGAGTTAGGATGTACTAACTTGTGTGAACTGGAAATTAAATTATCTGATAATACACCAGTAGTTTATAGACCATATCGTTTGAGTTATAAGGAAAGAGAAACTGTTCAGGGCATAATTAATGAACTTTTGGAAAACGATATTATCGAAGAGTCTACCTCATCATATTCAAGTCCTATTTTGTTGGTTTCAAAAAAAACAGGTGGTCAGCGCTTATGTGTTGACTACCGAAAATTAAATAGCAAGACTATCAAAGAGCATTTCCCACTTCCACGAATTGAGGATCAAATTGACCGTTTAAAAGATAGTACATTTTTTACAACGCTAGATATGATGAGCGGCTACTATCAAATTCCTATAAAACCAGAACACCGTTATCTCACAGGCTTTGTAACACCAGATGGATTTTATCAGTTTAAAAGGATGCCATTTGGTTTAGCAAATGCTCCATCAGTGTTTCAAAGAGCAGTACATAAAGCCCTTGGTGCAAATGTTGAATCCCAATCTAATAATTCTGCAGAAATTCCACATAAACCTGCAATTGCTTATATGGATGACCTTATAATACCCTCAAAGAATTTTCCAGAAGGTTTAGCTAAGCTAGAACAAACATTTAAACTATTAAACATCTCAAATTTAACATTAAATCTAAATAAATGTAGATTTTTCCATACTGTTATTGACTATTTAGGATTTGAGGTATCCAGTGAAGGAGTAAGACCCGGTGCTTCAAAAATTGAGGCAGTTAGAAATTTTCCCCGACCCACCAATGTACATGAGGTTCGTCAGTTTATAGGTCTCTCTACCTATTTTCGTAAATTTATAAAGAACTTCTCTTTAATTGCAAGACCTCTTACGGACCTCACCAAAAAAGATCGTTCTTGGGAATGGGGTGACACACAAGAGAATTCGTTTGAAACTTTAAAAGAAAACTTAGTTCAACGCCCAGTTTTATCCCTCTATGATCCAAATTACATTACCGAATTGCATACAGATGCAAGCAAGCATGGTTTAGCTGGCATTTTATTTCAAAAGAAAACTGAAAATGATCCACTTAGACCTGTTGCCTATTACAGTAGGAAAACCACTATAGATGAGGAAAAGTTTCATGCATTTGACTTAGAAACATTAGCCGTTGTAACATCACTTCACCGTTTCAGAGTTTATTTGTTAGGAATAAAATTTACTATTGTTACCGATTGCAATGCAATACGTGCTACATTTGTAAAACGCGATATCTTACCCCGAGTGGCAAGATGGTGGCTTATGTTTCAAGAGTTTGATTGTAACATTGTCTACAAACCTGGTCATAGTATGAGTCATGTTGATGCTTTAAGTCGTAACCCAATAAAAGATCTTACAGATATAGACTTAGAACCAAAGGTATTGCAATTGACAGAAAAAGACTGGCTATTAAGTGTACAATTAGTAGATTCAAAGTTGAATCATGTTAGGGAAGTTTTAAGTGATCCTAAATATAGTGAAGTTGTCGATATCAAGCAGAACTATGTTATAAAGGACAATAAATTATATCGTAAAGTTGGTGAAGAACTTAAATGGGTAGTTCCAAAAGGGGCTCGTTGGCAAATATGTCGACAAAATCATGACGATATTGGACACTACTCTACAGAGAAAACTTTATCAAAAATAAAAAAGGATTACTGGTTTCCTAAAATGAATAAGTTTATAAAAAAATATGTGAAATCTTGTATTCAATGTGCTTATTCTAAAGAACCAGCAGGCCCTAAGGAAGGATATTTACACCCAATACCTAAGTCTAACAAACCTTTTCAAACTGTTCATATCGATCATCTAGGGCCATTTGTTAAAAGTTCCCATAGTAATTGTTACTTACTCTTGATTGTTGATGGTTTTACTAAATTTTGCATAATAAAACCACTGCGGAATTTAAGAGCATTATTAACAACAAAAGTTCTAACAGAGGTTTTTACTACTTTTGGATATCCAGAGCGAATAATTTCAGATAGAGGGTCAACTTTTACTTCTGATGAGTTTAAAAGGTTTTGTCATAAGTATAATATTGGTCATGTGTTGAATGCTGTTGCCTCTCCTCGTGCTAACGGGCAGGTAGAGAGATATAATCGTACTGTGTTAAGTGCTCTTAGTGCTTATTCTTCAAAATATGGTGAGAATAAATGGGATAACAACTTAGGAGATATACAATGGGGATTAAACAACACTCTTAATAAAGGAATAGGGAAAACTCCAGCAGAAGCTTTATTTGGTAGAAACCTTAATTCAAGATCTGAAAATGTTCTAAAAGAAGTATTTACACAAACTCGAAACAAGTCTACAGAACTAGAAAACATACGAAAAGACATAGAAAAACACATAGAGTTAGATCAAGCAAAACAAAAACATAGATTTGATGCAAAGCGTAAAGAACCAAAGAAATATAATATAGGAGATTTAGTTAAAATAAAAAAACAATTTTCTAGTAACGATGGGCTAAGTAAAAAACTAGTACCAATATATTCTGGCCCATATAAAATTTCAAAAATTTTAAATAATGATAGATACGAGGTTTCTAGTATACCTGGTTCGAACATTGGAAATAGAAATTATAAAAATGTTTGGGCAGTAGATCAGATTCAGCCATGGGTTAGTACCTATGTTGTGGATAATAGTACTGATAGTGACCAAAATGAAGTCTGAATAAAATAGATGTTGTTTAATTAACATACTATAGTGAAATGGCTATATACACAAACGAATAACATTTCTGTTTTTAATTTTATGTAGAACTTGTTACATTGTATTGTTGATATTGTTGAACATTAAAAGTTATATATTAAAGAATAAAGATATACTTAAAATAATTATTTTTGATATAATAGTTATTTATGTAATAGTTGAACAAGTAAATTGCTTTATTGTTAAATCTTGAATTATATTTATGATAAAAAAATATATATATATTGAGATATTTGATGTCTGATATAATTGTTATTGTTTTTATGTTAGTGCATTTCATTAATTAAAGTAATTCTGTATAAAAAGGCTGGTGAAGTTATCCCACCCTCCAAAGTTTATGATATCTAGTATGAAGCTATTTCATATTAGATGGTCATGTAAAGTTGTTCCTAAATTAAAAAGTATATAGTAAAAGGTTATACCGTGATAGTGAACACATGACGTTATTCCATGTGTCAAAGTATAAGTAATATAGTACGAAGTTATTCCGTGCTAGAAGGTCACGTGAAGTTATTCCATGTGTCAAAGTATAAGATATATATAGCATGAAGTTATTCCGTGCTAGAAGGTCACGTGAAGTTATTCCATGTGTCCAAGTATAAGATATATAGCATGAAGTTATTCCATGCTAGATGACATGTGAAGTTATTCCACGAGTTAAAAAATAAACAGAATAACTAGATTTTATTTTATATTAGACATGTTAGTCACATGTAAAATATATATAAAATGTTAATGTCTAACATAATATTTATGTTGCAAGGCTAATTAATGTGGTCTTATGATAAGTATTTATGTTTAAAATATAAGTAATTGACTTCTATGAAGAATTAAAGTCAATATGTATACTTATTCATTATACTATATGATTATTTGTTTAGTTAAGATTAAGATTTTGGTAAGACATTACAAGATTAGATGTGATGTTCAAGTGTTAGTAAACTTTCAGTGTTAGTGCACCTGTTATAATTTCTTCATAATTTGAATGAATATATATAGAAATAAAACAATTAAGCTGAATGTTGTAATTATAATACATGATAGTATGTAGCTAGTAAGTTAATTAGCTAAGGTTGGTACTAAGTTTGAGGACAAACTGTATTGTCAGGAAGGGCGACTGTTAGATTGGTTATAATTAAGTCTTCAAACTTCTTCCTGCAAACTATTTGTTTAGTTCCATTATTTTATTATTCTGGCCACCCTATATGGGCTGGCAACATTTTATGAGATCCGCTAATTTTGGTGTCAGAGTAATGTCAATGTCAAATGTCTGTAAAATGGAGATGTGTGGAAAATTGTATTCTACTGTTTTTATTTGATTGAAAAGCTAACTTAATAGTGTTATTCTTTTAAAAAGTTCAGTAGTAAAGTGAGTTGAAGTAATACCATCTTTTATTTGAGGCACAACAAGAATAAATCTTACATACGAGTATCATATATGTATGCGCGAAGGGCATCGATTGGCCGCCCCTTATATTTGGCCGTCCGAGGCCCCGGTCTACTTTGCCTTAAAATCCGCCACTGGACTTCACTGGAGTGAGTCAAGCTCTTTCCCCTGCTTGTCAGTTAGAAAAGCACATTGAAGTAATAATTGCTGTTCTATTGTATCCTGTAAAAATAGAATAAGTTTGGAGAATAAATAAAAAAATTAGTTCTTTTTTCTTAGGTTTAAAAAGGGTGATATAAAAGCTAAAAAATAAATAACAAACATTTTATCAAAGGAAATCTGCGAGTGACGTCATGTTAAGTTTATCGTGCGTATTTTATGCAGTTTAAACTAACTGCTAATAGGACATTCCTTATTTGATCTGTATGTTTAGTTTATATTCTCTAAAAAAATAGTAAATCGTAATACAAATTTTATGTTTTGATTTTTACATAAAATCTTATACGAGTAAGTATGCTTGTTACATGCAATTCTGTCTGGGTCCAACAACCATAAACAAAGGTTCAAGTCATCTTTTGATCATAAATGGTTAAATAATATATTAATCATTTTAAAAATGGACCATATTTTTTATACAATACAATAACAAAAAAGATTTAAAAAATTGTTAGTAAAAAGATTTTTATAAAACAATTTAAATTAATTTTGATAAAAACGTGTTAAAGAATATGGAAGATAAGAAATTGTAATTGTATATAAAATTTTATATTCTTAATAAAAATGTACTCATACAATTTTGAGTTCTTTTTGATTAAATGAATGTGATTTTTTAAATTTATAAATGTAAAAAATATTATACTATATGTTGCAATAATAATGTTGTAATGTGCATGAAATTGAAATAAAAGCGTTTGTTAAAATTTCTAATTGTCAAAATTGTAAAAATATCTTGTTTTTTCGGAGCACAGCAGCGTCGGATTTTTTACTTCCATGAAATCTTCTCTGTACTTCATTGACAAGAACCCCTTTTCATTATCCATTCATTATGCGTCGTTACATTACGAGCTCGCGACTGCTTTAATGAGTTTCATGTTTCAATTAAGAGGAACTGATCGACCCTTGCATTGTTTATTTTTGTTTACATTTAACAAATGGTACATACACATATATTCATTCATTTCACGAGCGACTTTTGTCGGTGGAGTTCCTATCATTTTCGTCTGTCTTCAGCCAGCCTTTTCACGTCTTGGTACGACACCACTCCCACTTTCTCTTTTATTTGCTTCGTAAAGCTGTGCCTAGGTTTTCCGTTTCCCCTTCTTCCTTCCATTGTGCCTTCTATTATCCTCCTCATGAATTCATCGTGCCATATCAAGTTTCCCAACATATTTCCTCGCTATTTCCGATACCATTTATTAATTGTCTCCTTTCGCCTACTGTGTTTAGGACTTTTGTATTAGTTTTCTGTCCATCCAGTTAATTTTTTCCTTCTCCAGCATAACATCTCATGCTGAAGAGGGAAGTAAGTTAACATATATTCACATATAGTTACATATACTCGTAAGTACTTAAATTTAAAAGCAGGTACACTACTAACTCAATTGCAGGTCAAAAGCGACGTTAATTAATTTAGTTTATACTGATACTAAATGTTACACTGTTACAACGATACAAAACATTTTACAGCACCACAGTAAATGTACCTACACGAATATTACACTAGATAAAACGTCATAATGAAGTATGTTACAGACGTTCTTATTGCTCAAGGAATTTCTTGCAGTCAGACATTCATAAAACTTTTTGTACAAAAATCTGATGCCACTTCGAATTCTTATTGAGTGTGTAAACTGGGTTTAGATCTTTCAAGCTGCCTGAAGCCTGACGTAACGCAATTACATCTATTGTCAACAGTATTTTTTTGCTCTAGTGAACTAGTGTGCAGGTTTTCTCACGATATTTTCGTTCGCCGGAAGCAAGTGGGGGTTAGAAAAATGACCGTACAGTACAAACCTATTGAGTCACGCCTAGTGAGGATCCAATTCTGGCCTCACAGACGAGCTAATGCCTAAATCGCATCTTTTAACAACACAGGCAGCATAATATCACAGAATAAATAATACTAACGTACAGAAGTCTCACTCAGCAAAGAAATTCAAAGAAATATCTACTCAATGTGGCTAGCGATATGGTTTAATTTAGCTCACGTCAGAACTCAGCACCTTTTCGTTTATATACCTAGACATCCATTGCAAGCCAATTTCATTCTTATTACTCTGGACAAACGATTCGTATAACTGAATTTACCACCTGGAGGGCCCGCCTGCGCGCATACTAATAATGTAGGTACATTTTCGATACCTAAACGGGAAGTGACACAAGCCTGATAATATGCTGAGTTAGAACCTTTTTAATAGTACCGTTACTTGTACTAATGTATTCTGTGGGGGTGGGCTACTTGACGTCAACAAGAAAAATATCAACCATTGGTCATGTAACAGATACACTATCACGTCTTTATACCTAACGAGGCAGACAGAACCTAGAGCGGTAAGGCCTAGGCCACTTTTAGCGTAATGGTGGGCATGAAGGTGTAAAATGGAAATCATAAATAGTGATGGGTTGCTATCCGCATCGCCTATTCATATGATTCAGATCCTCGCCCTTTCCATCGATCGGCTTTTACGATCTGCACGTGAAGAGACTTTTTTTCGGCGGTAGTTGTAAAAAAGACAACACATAGCTCCTCAAATAAAATTTATTTTAATTAAGAAATTAAAGACTTACTGAGTTGAATACTATTGTAATTTGAAGTCCAAGAGGTGTTTTCTAGATACACTTGTGTTTTGCACTGGATATGAAGTAAACTGGTAGTATTTACACTTGTCCTGCCAGCCATACAACACTCTCATAACCTATAATATTTGTCAACAATCACATAAATTACAAATCACTTAAATCTTCAACATGGCAAATTTTGAAGACGTGCTTGAAGGCCAGAGATCATTAATGTCTATGATGACCACGAAGATGGGGGAGTTTGAGTCGCAGCTGAAGGCGTCCAAATCTACAGCATCCAGCAGTCATGTGTCGACGGTCCTTGTGGAGCAGTATGAGGAATTCAAGAACCAAGTCTATGGTATGGTGAAGCTACTTTTCCAACAGATAGTGGCACTCTCTTCATCTGTGGACCATTTGGTGACTAAGCATCGAAGGAAAAATCTGCTTCTCAACGGTGTATCTGAGGATGTAGAAAGCGGACTGTCTCAGTTTGTGTCTAGGCTGTTTGGAGAAAAGCTGGGGCTGAATGTCATCAAGCCTGAAGATATCACCGTGTGTCATAGAATCGGGAAGGTGTCTGAGAATAGATGTAGGCCCATATTGTTAAGATTCTCAGAAATTTCCAACAAGGCTGCGGTATGGAAAAAGAAAACGGCTTTTAAGGGCACTCCGTATAGCGTGGCCGAGTTCCTGACTAAACAGCGGCAAGCCTTGTTTGTCCAGGCACGCCAAAAGTTCGGGATGAGTAGGTGTTGGACCTCGAATGGAGTCGTCATCGTAAAACTACATAATGGCTCGTTGCGGCGTCTGTTTACGGAGGCTGATCTCAGCGGCATGCCTCAAACTGAGGAAGCGGAGTTGTCGGCGGCATCAGGCGCTGCAGCGGCTGCGCCCAATTCACCCGAACTGACTGGCAGGCCCAGAAGGAAAGCCAAAGGCAGGAAGTGAACTGTGTGGACATTTCTATGTGGTCCCAACTACTATATTTTTTTTTCCCATTAACCCTTTTCGCATTGTTCAATTCGTACTTTGGCTTTTACGTAACCTTTGTCTGAATGCAATTTGTTTCACGTGCGGGTTGGCGGTGGTTTATTATTGTAATTGTATTATTGTAGGATTTGTAGGTAATTTAATAATTGTAAACAACACAATTTTCTTGTTGACATTCTCTATCTAATGTCAATGTCAAACTAACAAATTTGCGTTTTGTTTTCATCTCTGGCCTCCAGCCTATTTGCCATAATGTAGTTAATTTTGTGTTTTGCTTAGTTTTTTTTTTCTTTTCCGGCAACCGGCAGGACATGCAGATATGTTTTTACTTTATTTAAATATTTTTGGAGTTGTATTTATTTGTATTTTTTTTGTATTTATAATTATATATATTTATTTAATGTATGATGTCTGATGATGATGATTCATTTCACTCTTGTGTCTCCAGTAATGAATCGTTTCATGATGTTGATACGCTGGATACTTTTCTTTCAAATACTATGTCTGGAACATCTTATAACTTTAACGTATGCCACCTGAACGCTCAAAGCATACCAGCTCATCATGCAGATTTATTGGATACCTTTTCTTCAGGTCTTTTTGATGCGATACTGGTCTCAGAGAGTTTTCTCAAACCGTGCCTGTCTTCAGCATTGTATGCAATTCCTGGGTATATATTGATACGTAATGATCGAACAGGTGCGGGTTGCGGAGGTGTTGCATTATATCTCCGTAGCCATATCCAATATAAAATCTTGTTGACTTCTCCTCCTGAGTATTCAGGTGCAGCTGAATTTATATTTTTGGAAATCCCTGTCAATGGAACTAAAGTCCTTCTTGGAGTCGTATACAGTCCTCCTGGTATTGATTATTTTGCTCAAATTGAGTCTGTTCTCGACTCCCTTTGTTCGGATTACACACATCACATAATAATGGGTGATTTCAATACTGACCTTATTCATAGCGAAGAATCGCGTTCTCAGAAGCTTCTTAATATACTCAAGTCAGTCAATCTCTCTGTTTTGCCTTTGGAGCCTACTCATTTTAATCCAAAAACTGCTGACACATGGCTTGATTTGATTCTTACTTCCTCCCCTAATTTAATAGCAAAGTATGGACAAGTTGCAGCACCCGCTTTTTCAAGACATGATCTTCTGTACATGTCGTATAGATTAAAGGGACCTAAAGCTAAGCCTAGGGTTATTTGGACGCGCAATATGTCTGGTGTGGATCGTGACAAGTTACTGAGTGATGCAGCTAAGTTAGATTTTACTCCTATATTTGAGGCAGCAACTTTGGATGAAAAAGTCACTAAGTTAAATTCCATGGTGATTTCCTTATATGATGTCCATGCTCCTCTTAAATCAATGAAATGCAAGCGTCCTCCATCTCTTCTATCTCCATGGATCACGAGGGGCGTCAGAATGGCCATGACCAGAAGGAATCGTGCTTTTCGTATATTTAAGCGTGACAGGTGCGATATACACTGGGATGCATACAAGAAGGCACGAAACCGGTGTAACAATATGGTAAGGGCTGCCAAGCGCAAGTACTTATGCGACAATTTAAATAACTCTTCTTCGGCTAACATGTGGAAGTTTCTTCGTACTCATAATCTTGGTAAAAATCCTACAAATTCTTATTCCACTTCATTTTCACCTAATGATTTTAATAATCACTTCTCTTCTACAAATACCCTAGATCCATCTGTCAAGTTAGCGACTATTTCTAAAATATCTTCCATGGCCAAACCTTCAACTGACCCTTTTACATTTTCTCCAGCTACTGAAGACGACATTCGTAAAATAATTATAGCGATTAAATCCAAAGCAGTTGGATGTGATGATGTGAGTCGAGAAATGATAACAAATATTTTAACAGTAATTCTCCCAATTCTTACTCACATCATAAACTTCTCATTAGTTACCGGGACCTTCCCTTCTCTTTGGAAGAAAGCGTTTGTCATACCCCTTCCTAAAGTCCCCACTCCTGCCCTTTTGAATAATTTTAGACCTATATCTATCCTTCCTTTTCTTTCCAAAATACTAGAAGCCGTAGTTCACGCTCAAGTGTCATCCTATATCTTTACCAATTCCCTCCTTACTCCTTTTCAATCTGGTTTTCGTCCTGGCCACAGTACTGCCACTGCTCTTCTTAAAGTCACCGAAGATATTCGACTTGGCATGGAGAATACGTTGGTCACCATTTTAGTTCTTATCGATTTCTCCAATGCTTTCAATATGGTAGACCACGATATTCTGCTTGCTGTCCTTGAGCACCTTCAATTCTCGTCTTCAGTGTTGGATTGGTTTTCTGAATATCTCTGTCACCGCCAGCAGGCAGTTCGTATGGACCGCGTTTTCTCGGACTGGAATGATCTGTCTAATGGCGTGCCTCAAGGGGGTATCTTATCACCGTTGCTTTTCTCTCTTTTTATTAATTTACTTTCCACTTCCCTTGGCTGTTCTTACCATTTTTATGCTGACGACCTACAAATTTATGCCCAATCATCAGTTGACGACCTTGATTCTAGTGTAGCGAGTGTAAACTTGGCTTTGTCGGCTATCTTGTCCTGGTCCGATCAATTTGGAATTCAGGTTAATCCCTCCAAATGCCAAGCTATAATTGTAGGCAGTACAAGGCAAATTTCTCTGATTGACTTTAATGCTGTTGCACCTGTCATGTTTAACAAGTGTATTATCCCCTACAGTAAATCCGTAAAGGATCTTGGCTTTCACATTGATTCCACACTTAGTTGGTCCACTCAGGTAGCTGAAGTCAGTCGTTCTGTTACTGTTGCTCTTCAACAGCTTAATCGTCTAAGGAACTTCCTGCCTTTCAAAACAAAGCTCTTATTAGTCCATACATTGATATTACCCATCATTGATTATGCTGATGTGTGTTACCCTGATCTCAATGTAGATTTACTGAATAAGCTTGACCGTCTCGTTAATAATTGTATACGTTTCATTTTCTGCCTTCGCAAATATGATCATATATCATCTTTTCGTTCTGAGCTTAAATGGCTTCCTATCCGTGAACGCAGACAAGTGCGAATTCTTTGCACTCTCTTTTCAATTCTTCTGAATCCTAATTCCCCTGAGTATCTTAGATGTAAATTTAAATTTCTTTCTGACACGCATGATAGGCAACTTCGTTCTACTGATAATCTTCTCCTTTCTGTTCCTCCTCATCGCACAAATTTTATGGCGAACTCTTTTAACTTACAAGCTATACGGCTCTGGAATGCTTTACCCATTGACATCAAAGATATTTCGACAAAATTTTCTTTTAAGAGAAGAGTGCACTCTTATCTTTTTGATAGATGTTAGTATCTTTCTTTATTTTTCACCATCATCATTCATTATTTATATATATTGTAGGTTTGTATATATTTATTTGTTATATGTATTATAGATAGTCTTATGTACGTATGTAGGTATATTCTATGAGTTATATTTTATATGTATATTATATATTGTGTAGTAGACATATATTATATTATGCACATATTTTAATACTTTATTTTGTATCTAGTTTTTTGCGCCGCAACATGATTTGTTTCTGTTTATCCCTATGGTTGACTGGGAGAGAACGCTTTTAGCGTTAAGTCCGCCAATTGTACCATTTTTTTTTAATGTGGAACAATAAAGTTTTTTAAATAAATAAATAAAAGAGAAGCAGCTGGTACATTCTATGTTTTTTCTTTTCTCCTAGACCATCAAAGAAGAGAAGTATTGTAATTATGTTAAATGTTCTGTAATTGGGAGAAATCAAATAAAGTTTTTTTTTTATTAGAGATTTGAGTGCGGTTGACCTCTATCTAGCCTTATTTCATAACATAAGGCCAATACAGAAGGTCATTGCATAAGGCCAATGACCTTCCATCATAAGGCGATAAAGCCGACCACCGAAACATAAAACCACCGAAGCGTCAGGTTATTACTTAGACGTGGCCTTTGTATTTTCGCTATCTATTGAGACTAACTAACTTAAATATTTTGTATTTTGTATATCGTGTGATTTATCTGTTTGATTAATATTATTTTTTTATAATAAATTTCTTTTTCTCCTTCCACTGAGGATGACATACGGAAAATTATAATGTCTATTAAGTCGAAAGCGGTAGGATGTGATGACGTGAGCAGGCAAATGATTATAAACATTTTGCCTATAATTCTTCCCATTCTGTCTCACATCATCAATTTCTCCTTAGTTACTGGGACCTTTCCTTATCTTTGGCGTAAAGCTTTCGTTATTCCACTTCCTAAAGTTACTTCTCCCCAATCCTTAAATAATTTCAGGCCAATTTCTATACTCTCCTTCCTCTCCAAAATCCTTGAAGCTCTAGTGCATGCACAAGTTTCTTCCTTCGTCTTTTCTAATTCTCTCCTTACACCTCTACAGTCTGGTTTTCGCCCTGGCCACAGTACTGCTACTGCTCTTCTTAAAGTCACTGAGGACATAAGATTGGGCATGGAGAATAAGTTGGTCACCATCCTTGTCCTAATTGATTTCTCTAACGCTTTCAATGTGGTTGATCACGATATTCTCCTTGCTATATTTAATTATCTTCAGTTCTCATCCCCAGTGGTGGATTGGTTTTCAGCATATTTACGTGATCGGCAGCAATCGGTTCGATTGGACCGTGACCTGTCGGACTGGAAAACTCTCTCTCTAGGTGTAACTCAAGGTGGCATTTTATCTTCTTTGCTTTTCTCTCTTTTTATTAATCTTTTTTCTTCTACGATTGGCTGCTCTTTCCATTTTTATGCCGACGATCTCCAAATTTATGTTCAGTCACCAGCAGAAGACATCAACACGGGTATTGCCACCATTAATTCCGCCTTATCTTCGATTATGTCCTGGTCTAAAGATTTTGGAATAAATGTCAATTCATCTAAGTGTCAGGCTATAATCGTGGGTAGTTCGAAGCAACTTGCTCAAATTGATACTAAATTAATCCAACCAGTTACTTTTAACAATAATATTATCCCTTATTGTAATTCAGTAAAAAATCTTGGATTACATATCGACTCAACTCTTAGCTGGACCACTCACATAGCTGCAATTAGTCGATCCATCACCGTAAGCCTCCAACAATTAAACCGTCTTAGAAATTTTCTTCCTGTCAAAACAAAGATCTTACTTGTTCAGTCCTTAATTTTTCCTCTCTTTGACTATGCTGATGTGTGTTATCCTGACCTAAATGTAGATCTTGTTAATAAACTTGATCGAATTCTTAATAATTGTATTCGTTTTATCTTCTGTCTTCGTAAATATGATCATGTGTCCTCTTATCGTTCAGAGCTTAATTGGCTTCCTATCCATCAACGCAGGGAACTTCGGTTACTGTGTACCCTTTTCTCTATTCTTACTAATTCTGTCTTTCCTGAATATTTAAAATGTAAATTCAATTATCTTTCAGACACTCATGATCGACAACTACGTTCCAATGAGACACGTCAACTCTTTATCCCTCTTTTCCGGACAAATTTGATGTCTAACTCCTTTTCTCTCCAAGCTTTTACCCGTTGACATCAGAGAAATTTCTACCAAATTCTCTTTTAAAAGGAAAGTTCACGCACATCTTTTGAACTCCCTTTCTCCGTAAAGTCATCATCATTAAGTTCTCAAAATTGATTATATTTGTAATTACATATATATGTAGGTATAATATAATGGTATGTATTGTATGAGTAGATATTTATTCTGATATATATTATATAGTTTGTAGTAACGTAATGTTTTATGTATATGTTCTTAATATTTTATATGAAGTATTTATTAAATCGGTAGTCATAATTGATTAATTTTGCTTTTTGCGCCGAACAAATTACTTTTCTGTTTATCCTTATGGTTGACTGGGAGAAAATGCTCTTAGCATTAAGTCCGCCATTTGTTAAAAGTATGTTTTACTTTAGAACAATAAAGAGTATTAAATAAATTAAATTAAAATCATCATCATCATTCATCATTTCAGCCGCATAACGTCCACTGCTGGACATAGGCCTCTCCCAGGGCTTTTAATAAAATATTTTGAGTTCATAATTGGTTTGTTGAGTTAAAAAATGCATTTTGTTCGGGTAATTCAATCACACATAGTGGCAACTGATGACGTATTCTTAGGCCGATCACGTGACCCGGCTGTCACAGGAAGAGAATACCTTGTTTTATTATACCATGAATAAAGCTAAAAGCACGAACCTAGCGCCTTTTCTACGTCAGATTTTAATCCAAAAGTTTTAAATACAAGCACACATTAACAATTAAGCATAATAATATATAAGACATTCGCGGTCACAATAACTATAATATATTTTGCGTTACTTAACGCGATTAGTTTTGTCAATAAAATCATAATAAAATGCCACAGATAACACATAAGGCCAAGGAGAAGTGTATTTTTCTTTAGCCTTTCGTGGTGGTCACGTGGGAAAAGCCTTGAGTGGGGATTATAACTATACCCTTGAATTAAGGTGGAGAATCGCGTAATTATCAATGTTTACGTACCTCGGGGCGGCGTCGCGGGCGAGCACGGTCGAGGGAGTGACAGAACGCAGCGCTGCCTGGCGCATGTTGGAGTATGTTGGACCAAATGTTGCTAAGACGGGGTAACACCAAGTAATGTGTATTTAATTTGTGGTAAAACGTCTGGACAGTACGATTTCTATCGGGTTTCCTTAATTATGTGAAAACCTACACTTGAAGCACGGAAATATTAGATGTTCAATATCTTCCTACAAGGTACTTGTACGAGTAGCTTTTAATTACCTTAAAGTAATTATCCACCTAGTCCACCTGTTACATTTTTTTGTAATAAAGTTAAATAAATAAATAAATATACGTAATGTAAACTAAAATTATTGACGTGTAAAAGTGCCGGCAAAGGTTTTATTACTGAAAACATATTTGATTCTCGATTCTTTGACAATAATGCATTTGTGTCGTACTTAGGTATAAGTTTTGAACATGTAAATATTAACTTTCACCTAACATCAATTTTTATGTTTGAAGTATCAAACTATTATTGTTAACTTAATCTAGAAAGTAATACAATTAAGCCGCCATATGTCGCCAACATTGGCCAGCCCGCCCAACGTTGGCCGCGCTAGGGCGGGCGGCGTTCACTCGCTTGCGGCACCCCGGACCCGCGCGTCGCGTCTCTCTGAACTTGCACTTAAGTTACGATCGCGGTAACTTACGCGGTATTTTCTAGTGCTCGTTTTAAATATCGATTTTGATTATCTATTTCGTGGCGGTATCGAGTTATAAGGTAAGTTAGTGATATATAGTGGCGAACTTTAGTTTTGTTTTTTATTCTTAATTAATTAGCATTTTCAACTTATGCTTATTGATAAGTATGAATATAATCGTAAGCATAATTAATTTATACTGGAAGTATGGAAGAGGTGAAATTTCAGATGTAAAATTTCAAATAATTTTTGAAAACAAAAACTGACTTTAATTTTATTGACAGTCACAAAAAAGCTAAAAGTGTATTTAGATGACATATTTTTAAGTTATATCTATATATATAGTATATATAGTATATAGTTCGTTTCAAAACCAAACTACTAAACTAATTTTGATAAAAAAAATATAGGACTTATATGGAAGTCCTATATTTAAAAAAAATACATATTTTTCGAATCGATAACCTTTTATTTCTAAAGCCGATTGGAAATTAAAATCTTGAACTTAAAGTTGTTGAATAACTGGTAACTTTAGTCCGCGAGTTCAATTGTTAGTCATTCCGATCACTAGTTTCAGAATTTATGTACAAAGTTTTCCCTCAATTTTAAAATGAGCGGTGAACAATCAAAAATTTTGAAGATTCATCTTCAAAATTTTTGATTGTTCACCAAGTACCTTAAAAATTGTCAGTATGTCAATTATACAAGTAACAATCATAAAACATATATATAACACAAGTAGGAAGAAGCATTAATAATAAACTTTCTTTTACAATTTTTTCGATTTTTGAATATATTTAATTTATTATTTTATGTTCATACGAGTAGGCGACAAACATGTTTACATAAGAAAGATTTTCATTACATTGTCCTACTGTAATCCCAAATATATAAAGTGAGTAGTAGTAGAGTAAGTAAACCTAGACGAATCTTCTTGAAATTTTGCATATACAATACAATACAATTACTCTTTATTGCACCATGAAGAAAGGACATACAACAATACAGAGAAAAAAAACAAAAATGATACAAAGGCGGACTTATCGCTTATGTAGCAATCTCTTCCAGTCAACCTTTGGGTAGAGAGAGAAGTGAATTATGAGAGAGGCGATGCAGTATGTCGGATTTACTGATAGTAGATATATAGAATCTACTGAAAAAATATATAAATACATTAAATACAAATTAATAAACAAATATACTACATATATAATAGATATAATAAAATACATATACATACATATATCATAAATATAATATTATTATGTTTTATATATATAATATATAAAACATAATTAAATAAAATAAAATAATGAGCATAATGCGAACGAATCCAGTACAAACTGAATCATAATTTGGACAAATAGTGAGCTTTTACTTGGTTTTTAAAACTACAACTTGGTTTTTAACACATAGTTAGAGGTTAGTAATTATATTATCTTTGGTTAGAGTAATGAGATGAACAAACCTTTCATCCCGGAAAAAAGTGCGGTGATTTGCGATAAACGATTCGTATTCTTATAATTTTTTAAAGCGTGTTACAAACAACGGAAGTCGCGGGCCAAACTTGTGCGATAATGAAAAATATAGAATGTATGTAAATATTTATGTGATGGTGACGTCTAACACTCGTCAGATTTTTACGGGGCATCTGACGTAATTCTTGAATTAGTTATTAAGAAGTATGTACCAATTTAAGGAGCAAAGATTTTGTATAAAAGGAATAAAAATGGCACTGCTTGAAATGAGTACCTTCTTATAATTTAAAAGCTTGCTCTTGTAGGTGGAGTTAAGTGGAGATGCCTCCATTCCTTTCTACTTTCTATCATCTTTTTAATGTCCTGGTACGACCTTAGTCCTAACTTTTCTTGAATTTGTTGGAAAAACATCATCCTCGGTCTTCTTTTTCCTCATCTTCCTTTTATTTTTCCTTTTACGATTATTCTGAAGCTGTCTTATCATAGATGTCCAATCATCTTCCCTCTTCTAATTTCAATACTTTTTTTTTAACGTCGAAGTGGCGGCTCTCTACTGGGCTAACAAAATATAAAGACAAAAAAAAATGACCATCGACACGCAAAGAAGAATACTTTTTAAAATACTGCTCCTCTCTCCTGTTCTTTCTAAATGAGAACCATTGTAACTTTTTTTGTTAGCTATCTATTTAATTCATATAGTCGAGTAAAAGCACAAATTCCTTTTTTTTCCCCCCCAATCTTTGTGTGCTGTGCATATTTTTTACGAATATGACGGAATGATTTACATGTAGAATAAAGCCGAGTTATTTTGTACGCCACCGGCCCCCACTTAAGATTACGTCACGGGAAGCGTTTACACTTTTATTTACGAAAGATCTTCATCTAAATAAACTTATTCAAAAAAGAAAGGTTTTCTCACTAGGAACGAGTGTTTTTTCCTTGTTTTACGGAAATGCGAGAGAAAATTATGGTCGGAATAAACAAATTTTATTTTTGTGGTTGAGTACAAGTTTTTACTTTAAACGTTTAGACTTTCTAAACGAATTGGAAGAAATATAAGAATTAAAAAGACAAAATTAGTTTGTTTAAAATAAAAACAAAATACTGACTGTTTCAACTTTTTTCATGTAACAATAGATTTCGCGTTAAATATTATTCATATTTTTTTCACGCCATTATTTAAAAAAAAGGAAAGACACAATACGAAAGTTCTAATTTTAGAAACGAAAACGAATGTAATGTAATGTAACAGGAAAAACCAACTTGGAAATGTTGTAAATGGAAATTTACAAAACAAGCATTTCTTAATGGCCGAAATAAGTGGATGCATCAAAAACATCTAATAAAGTTATACAATTTACAATCAAAAGACGAAGTTATCCCTCATCGACGACATTCAATTGTGAATTCGCTGAAAGTTTCCGAGAAACGAACAGAATTTGTTAGCGCCCATTTAATTAGAATTATTGTTGTTCTTTCGTCCGACAGTGGCAAGGCGAAACTCTTCGCAGTTAGATCACGCACCATTCACCATTGAAGCGCGCTCAATTCATTATCGGAACAAAATGCTTTTCGAATTCAATTAGACTTAGCTATTCGTTAGCTCACAAGTTTCTGAATGCATAATTTGACATTAACAGCGCTTTCATTGAAATAAATTGTTTCAGATGCGCCGCGATTGCAGCTGCATGAAAGAGAAGAAAAGCTGATAGAATTTGACTGCGAAGAATTTGGCTGAAAATAGGGCAACATTTTGTCGAATAAAAAAGAGAGACGGACTGGCTGAAAAGGGTATGAGAAACTCTTTGGCCAAGAATTTGAAAAAGACAGAATTACTTTTTTGTCGTGGTGGCAGTCGCAGAGGCGGTGCCGCGCAATTCGGTTGTGGCTCGCTGGCGTTGCTGGTTGCTGGTGGGGGCGGGTGCCGTGAGCGCCCAGCGGAGCCCGCTTGGCTGGGCCATGGGCAGCTCGCAGCGGCTGGCAGCCGTGGCTGCTGTCTCTCACGCGAGACACTACTCAAACCACACGCAACCAGACGTTGCACAAACAGATACTACGCCATACACCGTCAATGTATTCTTTGTCAGGTTAGTACCCGTTAAAATTTATATTTGACCGCAAACACGGATTACGTAGGTACAAGCTATAGCATAAGTGCTAATAAGAGTTTTATAGCTGTCCAGCGCCGGGTTCCCACGCTCAAAGTTTGATCACAGCAACGAGTTAAAACATAATTTAAACTTATAACACACGTCCGTCTACAGTCCGTAAAGCGGTAAATCACGTCGTAACTTTTACGATGATAACCAGACGAACCGACGAGAAAATGGTCAATGAAATGGTTCAATCCGCGGACGAGTGTTCTGGTCACGCCCATTTCCGCTTTATGTTCTATGAATTTTTCATGGCTCGTAATTCCTTTAAGATTTATGCGAGGATTTGAAGATGACATTTTAAACTGCCGGGTGAGTGGATCCGCGCTAAATAATTCAGGGTAAGCGAGCAACGCAGGTGTTTCGAGCAATTTAATGTGTTTGGTAACGTTTAAATATTAACTGCTTCGACCTTTTTTGTGGTAAGTACGTGTGTAGGCTAATTCTACGTTAGGTATCTATTCGTTAAAAATTAATCGTCTGGTGTGGTAGTGCTATCTGGAGGGATGTAAAATACTGCTGAGAAAATACTCCATTTAAAAGTTTCATATACTTCTGCTATAAAGAAGAAATATAAGGAAGAGAAAGTCCGTAGAAAACATGGAAAGAAAGTGCGAAGTTAGATAATAATTTATAAAGGAACGGGGTCCATCGCTTTAAATAATGCAAAATTCATGGATGAGTTGATCAGTTTAGCCCAGTGGTTTAGCCCAAATAGGCTAAAGGGATTGATACAAATGCATACATATCCTTTGTGGTTATTATGCGCATTCGTATAACGACTGTTGCACAACATTGTATAAAAAGAAAATCATCCAAGTCTTTCTAGATTACTGAGAACACCTCAATAGAAGGTTCGATCCTAACGAGGCGCGACTTGTACCGCTGAGTTTTTACTCATGTACATGCTCATTTTCAGCTACCAATACTTGCTTTCGGTGAACGAAAACATCGTATGGAAACCTACAAACAAGTTCACTAGTGTGTAAAAATGACTGACACTAGATGAAAGTCATTGAGCCACATCAGATGCATTTAGGCAGCTTGAAAAATCTGACACCAGATATTAGACTATAGCACAATAAAAGATAAAATAATAACTGGAAATCAAAGCGCTGGATGCAGACCGCTCTAGATCGGTCATTTTGGAAATTCTTGGGACAGGCCTATGTCCAGCAGTGGACGTTATGCGGCTGAAATGATGACTATAAAAAGAGACTGGGAACATCCCCTAACGTAAGGGCTTACTATCTCAAGAAGCACAGTACATAAAAACCGTAGACATGGCTACAAAGTTCGCACGCCTCACAGACAGTGTAGACTTCCTCCTTCCTTGTTAATCTCGTATTCAACGACAAAGTAGGTTTTCTTTTACAGCCAGCAGATTATGTGTCTCCACATGTCTTTATCGGAAATGTTACAAATGGTGGAGTTTTAGATGAATACTTTTGTAGTAAGTTATTAAGGCGCGCCGCCAGTTCAGAGCCAAGCAATCTGTGTGTTTTTAAAAAATCACTGTAATTAAACTACTTGTTTATTCCCTTAACATTTTACATAAGAATCTTAAGGCTTTTTTACAGACACCCACAATATCCAAGTGAGAAGTGAAATGGAGGAAAAAAAAACAAAAGGTGACCGTAGAAAGCGGAAAGATAAAACCCCAGTCATTCTTGTCTCGTAACGAAACTAATCAAGTTCATTCATACATAAATCCAACCGTCAAATTACAATACCTTCCCAAAACACAAGACTTCCTTTAAGACTGAGCTAAGCATTCATCACAAAGAGAAAAGTTTGGTCTCCCAAGATCCTCAACATCTCAATTGTCAGAAGTTAGCACAGAGCCAATGTCCCAACTCCCGACTCGACTCAGTTACAGCAAGGAAACGTCGCGCTGTCGGCTAATTGGACACGTGAAGACCGGATGACTAAACCTGTATTAGTTACATCTCTATTAGGTCTACATTTGACATGACCCTTGTCACGCGTTGGCTTTTTTTTACTACACTTGTAAAATTTCTAAAATATGTGTATAACTTGTATAGTCATTCACCATATGCACACTGTACTCTATTGCCAAATAGCTTGCCGACAGGTTGATAACGCATTTGTAGGCAAAATTATAATTTTGCCGCTGCTTGCTGATGTTGTCCTCTCGCCTGTAGTTCACTTACTCTTTTTCGACATATCGCACAGTGTTGATCTAAGGAGGAATGATGGTTTTGTGATATCAAAGACTACGGTAAAACAGGACTTTACACCACAACAGTCTTGCCGTGTGGTGACGGGAGAGTAGAATACAATTTGTCACCACCCTTTTTCCTTTCCAACGGGTGTCGTAAGAGGCGACTAAGGAAGGCATAAGTACGGGCAGCAGCGTACTTTGTGCAACGACTTTAAACTCGTACCATCTACTGCGATCACCAACCCGTCTGCGCAGCGTGGTGATTATGGGCAAATCCTCCTTTTATTGGAAGAGACCTTTAGGCCAGCAGTGGACTGTTGATAAAGGAGAAAGAAAGTCTGCTATAAGGCATTTAGACAGGCTGATAAAGAAGAAAGAAAGTCTGCTATAAGGCATTTAGACAGGCTGATAAAGTAGAAAGTCTGGTATAGGTAGACACCTATGTGTTGTTTTTGAAGAACCGCAAAGCTGCAGTTTGCTAGTTTTCTAACTAAATTTCAGCTGAACCTAGGTCTGAAATTAGCCTGAATATTAAACTTCTTAAACGGCGTCTTTGTGGCACTGCCGCCGCAAATTAGCTGGCAAACTTTAGTGGAAAATTTCGAAAACGTTAGTGAATTTCCAGGTTTATTTTAATTATCAAGTCAATGGTTTCAGTCAAAAATAATTTTAAGGCCCTACCTGAATTTTCCGGGGTCCATTTCTGCCCCCCATTTAAAATAAATCGTTTTAAAGAAAACGGAGACATTATTTAAAATTTTGCTACTACCAAGTACTAGATAACCCTTCAAAGTATTTTATGAATGATTTATTTGAAATGGGGGCAGCACTGGACCCCGTAAAATTCAGGTACGGCCTTAAGTCAAATCAGACACTTTTATCTAAACGTCAAAACAAACATTTTCTATAGTATTTGTACGAAAATCACAACCGTGACGTCATAGTTTTTCGTAGTCAAATAGGTTTTTTGCATTAATAGATCTAAAATCATGTTGAAAATGGGTATGGTATGATCAATGACAAGTGACACTATTTTGTGACGTTTTATTTCCTAATACCAAGTAATTTGTTTTTGACCCAGTCATCATCTACCCAATCGAACTTAAAAACTTTGTACACAAATCAAAGAGACAAACGCGTAAAATTATTTCAATTTTTATAATTTAATAGGATACAATATGTATCACTTTTCAAGTATCTTGTTGTTATACCTATTTAGATGCACTATGTAAAATGCCTGAAATGCCTAGTTCGTGAATAAACGTTTGTGCCCATGGTCCGAGAGCTGGCACGAATTTTGGGTAGGTGTTTGAGGCAAGTTGAAAACTTGTCACATACATCTCCTATTATACCCCAACACGGAACTGCAGACCTGGCTGGTGAGTAGCGGGGCTAAAGCAACCTATGAATTTTTAAAAGTTTATTTTTTTATTTTTTTTAATGATTCTATTAGTTATTATATAAACGGAAAAAAATATCAGACTCACAGAATATTATTAAATAAGCTTAAAAAATAATAATTAAAACTACTATCATTTTCGGTCGACTTAAACGCGGTGCCATTTTGCGCTTTTATTCTGTGACGACACCGCACACTGTCAATGTCAGTGTCAATGGAAAAAGAAAATAAAAAAATAGTAGTACCATATTTTAGGTTATAATTAATTAATTGACTTGTCTCGTATCTACAAAACTGAGAAAAATGGAAATTTATTAAATATCTATAAATTATTTACCTCGCGGCTTTTACTCCACTGAGTTTAAAGGATATAAAATTGGAATAACTTGCGAAGTACGTAGTCATCATAAACACATCAATTTTAGGCAGATTATCTGACTGTATCTACCACAACAAAACCGCTTTCAATCATTGTAGCAAGTCTTTTTTCACCAGGAGTCAGACTTTTAGCTAATAATTCTCAAAGAACACTAATAATTTAGCAAAACAATGAAAATAACCTCCAACAATCATACAAATTACAAACAACTTATTGACAGTGACAGATTCTCCTTCTTTCTAATTTGTGGTTGACAGTACAGACTATTAAGAAAATTAAGTTTGACAGTGTTTGGTGTCGTCACGTTTCGTTCCGCCAATAGCGTTGCGTTTCGAAAATTTGCAAGGGAATTTGAAAAAGACAACTTTTAAATCATTAATTTCTCAATGGAAATATGTTAAATTGAAAAAATATATATACGAGTATGGGTATTTTTCTTTAGCAATAAAGTTTAAACATTATTTTTTTTTGTTCGTTTCTGAATCACATGCATATTGTCTATATGCATTTTTTATATGTTGTAGTTTAGTGTTTAAAGAATAAAAAAATCAATAAGCCAGACGATTTGATCGGGGCTTTGATATTGCAAGGCGCGTGCAAAAGTATTTTTCAAAAAAATATAAAATAGGTATTGCCAGGCGCGTGCAAAAGTATTAAAAAAAAAATTAAAATAGGTATTTGAGGCAACTTGAAATTTTAATAGGGTATTACTTATAACTAAAAAATAAGATGCTCAAAAAGACAGGTCGTTTTGATGGGACTTTCTACCTGCCAGATCAATCTAAATAAATCATAATAGTGCAAGCGAAACTAGGCCTTATTTATATTATAAGACTAGAGTTGTCTGCTTTGATCGTTGTAGTCATACACACATAAACTATATTTTATAACTAATACGAGTACAATCCCGTGTGGGTCCGACCACTCCATCTCTTCATGTGGATGTCGTAAGAGGCGACAAAAGGACTAAGCACAAACATCTCGTGCTCGTATAATTGCATTCCCAAGGTGGGTTAACGTCAGGCAGGCACCGGTCGTAAAACTATAGCCATATCAACTCAAACTGTTCCGGCTATTTCTTCTCCATTTTGCAAGGTCTTTGGCATCCTGGAGTGACCATTGACATGCATGCTATATTTGGAGAAGAAAAAGCGGGAAAGCGCACCCCGGGCTCCAAAGCAGCACAGCTGAGAATGAGGAGCTGCTTGCAAGAACGCAGTGAGCTGCCGATAAATGCTTTCTCTCACACTACAGCTTGCCTATAGCTATAGCTACTCACTCGCACATATACAGAATTTGTTAGATCACCTAGTACTCGTATTTCGACAAAAGGAATCGTCGAGGTGCCCGGTATGTGTGTCTTCTTCGTCTAAGTGCGTTCCCGGTTGCATCCTTAGCTGTGCTGCTTTGGAGCCCGGGGTGCGCTTTCCCGCTTTTTCTTCTCTAAATATAGTATGCATGTCAATGGTCACCCAAGGATGCCAAAGACCTTGCAAAATGGAGAAGAAATAGCCGGAACAGTTTAAATGATATGGCTATAGTTGTACGACCGGTGCCTGCCTAACGTCAACCCTCCTTGTGAGGAGATGTTTGTGCTTAGTCCTTTAGTCGCCTCTTACGACATCCACATGAAGAGATGGAGTGGTCGGAGCCACACGGGATTGTATTAGTTATAAAATCTATACTAATATTATAAAGCGGAAGAGTTTGTTTGTTTGTTTGTTTAAACGCGCTAATCTCAGGAACTAATGGTCCTATTTGAAAAATTATTTTTTTGTTGGGTAGTCCATTTATAGAGGAAGGCTTTAGGCTATATAACATTACGCGAACGAAGTCGCGGGCACAGCTAGTATAGTATATGTGTGAATGACTACAACGATCAAAGCAGACAACTCTAGTCTTTATGTCATAGACATAAGGTAAAGTATAAGGCAATAAAATGTAAAGACATAAGGCCTAGTTTCGCTTGCACTATTATAATTTATTTAGATTGATCTGGCAGGTAGAAAGTCCCATCAAAACGACCTGTCTTTTTGAGCATCTTATTTTTTAGTTATAAGTAATACCCTATTAAAATTTCAAGTTGCCTCAAATACCTTTTTATATTTTTTTGACAAATACTTTTGCACGCGCCTGGCAATATCAAAGCCCCGACCAAATCGTCTGGCTTATTGATTTTTTTATTCTTTAAACACTAAACTACAACATATAAAAAATGCATATTGCCTCAAATACCTTTTTTGAAAAAAAAAAAGAACTTTTAAAAATTCATAGGTTGCTTTAGCCCCGCTACTCACTAGCTAGGTCTGCAGTTCCGTGTTGGGATATAATTAATAATAACTTATTAACTTGCCTCAAACACCTACCCAAAATTCGTGCCAGCTCTCAATCTACCAGTGGAAGTTGCTATGCATTGGTATTAATGCAAAACTTATAAGATATGCTATTCATTCTCATTAAAATATAAAATGTCTTAGGACCTATTCAAATAAACCTGATAGACGCTTAAAAGTCAATTGTATCAAGAAGAAACATGTCATATATTTTTTCTCAAAGTTAAATCTATACCTAAGTCCAAGCCTTTGAATAAGAACCACAACCTAAATATTCGTACAAATTCATCCGACTATTGTAAAGCTTCGCCGTTCGTCTTACCGTAAATATTACTATCCGATCATTTCTATCCGTTTTGGTCTTTTGTTAGCTAAAACTTTTATAAAAACGACGACGGATTGAATAACGAAATAAAACTGAAATATGTGGTCATTTTTTATATCACAATTGGTATTAAAGGAGATAGGATCTGTGTGTTTAGCGAGCACGCTTTAACGGGGAAATTGGAAAAACTGTAGTTTAACATGCTATGAGTGTAAGGCACGCTTTCCACAAAACAGCGTGGGCGGGATATGATTCTGTTTTCAGGACACGTTTCAAATCAAATAAATGATTTTGTTTGATTTCGTGTCCAAATCAATCAAATAAATTTCGTTGATTTATATGCAATCGATACTTTTTGATGAACTTTTACCTTCCTTCACTTCGATTGATTCGTACAATTTAAAAAAAAAAATCTTTGATGCGGAAAAAATAGCCTGACAGATTATCTACCACACCTTAAGGCGACGTGGGTTCACAATTTGCAATACTGTGTGTTTTTAAAAAATCACGGTTATTAAACTACTACAGTTTATTCCTCAAAAATTTTACATAAAAATCTTAAGGATTTTTTACAGACATCCAATAGCCAAAACACGATTGAGCATTTTTGGCTCGATAGAAAAAAATCACAAACACACCTCTGTAGAAAATCCTTAAGATTTTTATGTAAATTTTTTGAGGAATAAACTGTAGTAGTTTAATAACAGTGATTTTTCACAAACACGCACGGTATTGCATATTGTGAACCCACGTCACCTTAAGACAGTAAAGCTCAGAGGTACAAGGTACCTTGAAAGACCCTTGAAATTTGCTGGTACATAAATAATTAGAGACGTAACACTTGATAATACATGTATTTTTTTTATTAACTATATATGTGTTTTCCAGTATTTATAGCTTTTGTTGGAATGTCAACCCCTTCGTGCTACAGCTAATCCTCACAAATACGGATAATACTAATTATTTTTATTTTCATTTCATTGCAAGCTCATTTGTATTTAAATTTTAATTGAATTATTTATTAATATTGGATAGACACGCACGATATTGCTGTTTGCAACAGACCTATAAAATGGTTCTCTTTTATATCATAAAATTATTTGTACAATATATCTTCACATAATGTATTTTAACTCATTTTTTAGGGTTTCGTACCCAACGGGTGCAAACGGGATCCTATAACTAAGACTTCGCTGTCTGTCTGTCTGTCACAGGGTCCGTCTATAACAACAAATACTAAAAATAGGATAAAATTAAAACATAAAGGGGGTCGTCATACGAGAAACGTAACTTTTTCAGCGTTTTTAACTTGATCTTTATAATGGCATTAACTAGACACTTAATTAGACACTAGAAACTTTCATTGATTAATATTGGCCGCTTTATCAAAAACTAAGATGGAGTTCAAAAATAAAGACGCACACAGCAATGATTTTTGGCAAAGATAAGTGGTTTGGTAATCCTCACGATGAAAAACAACGCTGTATTGTATCGCATAAAATTCTGATGGCTGCAGGTATATTCGCCTAATGAAGCCATTTGAAGTTTGTACAAAACATTAGCATCTATCGATTCGCTTAAAATCGCGCGGGCGGGTTAACAAGATCCCAATTACTTTATTCGGGCGTGCTGTAAGCCGCTTAGCGTGTGCTGTAACTCTGAACCGTATCCCTGTTAATCTTATTTGTTTATTACCGCTAAATAAATGCGGATGGGGTTCGATACTCGGCGGACAAAGAGGATAACCATTGTTTTTGATGACGACTTCCACAATAGCCCGACTTTTGTTGAAGTGGACGACTTAAATTTCACCTTGCCTCGAAAGTAAAACTAGTGGCACCGGGAGCTGTAGACCTCGCTATCCCCATGGCTCCGCCATTTAGACATATTCCCAAAAACTGATTAAATACATTATGGGATAAGTCCGCCGTTGTCAATTTACTCTATATGTTGTTTTTATCTTTAATTATGTGTTTTCATAGATACAGTATAACAAATAAACTGAATCGACGAGAAAATTACCACAAAATTTCATTAGTCGGTTGAGAAAGGCGACCTGTAAAGAAGACCAGCCGGTATCTGGACAGACATATCACATGAGTTACTTGACTTAAGGTTCTAAGGCCCCCATACAGGGCAGAGGGTTTCAACAGTCTTATTCGCCATAGAGGTCGGTTTTGGGCTAGGTTAGCCCGATTGTCTTCATTAGCGCTGCAACAGTGCGCAGCCAGGTCTGCTTGGGATAGCCTTCTTTTAGCTTACTCTGGGGAGTCCACTCCAGGGCTTGCATCGAGATATGTGTGGGCTTCTAAGAGTATGGCCTATCCATATCCATTTGCGGCGCATGATCTACTTATCAATTGGCATTTCCCGACACGCCTCCCACAGGCGTTCGTTGAACACCGGACTTCAAATAGGAAAGCATTTTTGCCCAACCCAACAAAATGGAGTCGCTTCGCTCTCGCTCGTTAAATAATAACCATATCTCTTTTATTTCGTGGAAAATGACACAACGCTATAATTAAGTAATATATTATTAATAATTAATTATTTAAAAAATATAGAAAAATCTTCACTTTTTGCTAAAAATAAAATAAAAACTCATAAAAAATGTTATTACAAAATATCTGAATTTTTCAATGATAACTTTAATGCTAATTTACTTTGATTTCTCTACTATATGAAAATCAGATGAAAAACAGAGAATTGTTAAATTTTATTTGTAAGTAAAGTGGCAACTAGCTGCCCTCATGTTTGCTGTGCCCTTGCAGGGCGTCACTTGTACTTATCTTTTTTATGTCTGAATCTAAGGGGTCTACCATGTGGATTCGAAACATGTATAATCGTTTTTCATTTTGATAAACATTATTGAAAGATAACATTTTTTTACGCTGTTTTCAAGCAATTTTAATGAGTAACAAAAATACTTTTACTTAACTACCTCTATATTTATGGTGTCACCAAGAAATTGTTAAAATTTAGATAGAGGGACTAGATTTCCTCATATTACCTTATTCTTATATTAATTAGAAAATCTTAATAAGTACGCACCACATTTTTAACGGTTTTATAATGACAGATGCAGCTTTAGATTTTCAGGACTTTCCGCAAGCCCTAGACGTGGAAATGTGCCTACGCTCAACGCATCCTCTTAAAAACTCAGCGGTGCATTTTGCATTTTGCAGGAAAAATACAAAAAACAGGAAACGAAATCTAACATGGGGCTAAATTACGTATCGTAATTTCAATCTCGCGGCATGTATCCGGTATCTCGCAGATAGACTTAATACAAGTGGTGCTTGATAGCATAGTTAATTAAGCTATCGACATCCATCGCGAATTATCAGAGCTCTGTAATCTGCCTCGATAGATTAATATTCGTGGTTCACGCCCAAAAATGTAATATCCCTAATTACGCGAGAAGGAAATTGCTAGGCGAGTTATTTAGCGAAATGTCACTTAGGGTCAGCTCACATTGAGACGCGAGCGCGACGCGACAAGACGTAGAGTGCACTTTTAAAGAAATATGGAACTTGTTTACCACATACACATCTATACTAATATTATAAAGCGGAAGAGTTTGTTTGTTTGTTTAAACGCGCTAATCTCAGGAACTAATGGTCCGATTTGAAAAATTCTTTTTTTGTTGGGTAGTCCATTTATAGAGGAAGGCTTTAGGCTATATAACATTACGTTCCGACAACCACGCGAACGAAGTGGCGGGCACAGCTAGTAAACAAACCACATACAAAGATACTAATTTCAGTGATCGCTCGCTACGCTGCGCTGCGTAGCACTGCGTAGCGCGGCGCAGCGGGCTCTCACTAAAATCACTCTTTTTAACCGACTTAAAAAAAGGAGGAGGTTATCAATTCGACTGTAGGTTTTTTTTATGTATGTTTGTTACGCCATGTCTTCGCCAATAGTGAACCGATTTTGATGGTTTTTTCATATGAAAGCCTTTACTACCAAGTAGGTCCCATTTTCATTTGGTAAATATATAATAAAGAACTTTAGAGATATGGAAGAAACTCCTAAAAAAATGAAGTCGGTTTTTTTTTTGTTAAAAATTTAATTATTGTGTAGTAACCAAGCGCCGCGTCGCGTCTTGGTGTAAACTGACCCTTAGTCTGCACTAAATATAAGGAAATTAGTCTTCAAGCAAGATTTGACATCGCAATCGTGTTAGTAAAGCAATCAAAATAAAGTTATATGTACATGTACCTAGATATTTTATGTGATTCATCTCCCATTTCTATGGATAAGGCAATGGGAAATTACTCCATTATCTCTGCCAAAAAATTGTCATTCTGTGCGTTTCTTTCCACACAATGACACCGAGAAGAGATGTAGACAGACTCGCCCTTGTCTGCCCCTTATATCAATTAACTATAACTAAATCACATAAATGGTATATAGACCTTTTTTTGAAAATTTGAAATTTTTATTAATCCTTCGATATAATGGAACATACATTAATGATTTGGCCAAACGTTGATTGACATATCATCTAACGTTGACGTGTAAAATTATGGTTAGTTTTAGCTGGCAATAATTTATCATAAAATATAACCATTTCATGAAATGTTCGGCCACATCATGAAATGATAAATTCTACGATCTGGCCACGGCACATGCATATTAAGACAGCTAAAATAATTTTAAATAAAATTAGTTTTGTATAAAATAAAATTAGACTCCGCTGTCTGTCTGTCACAGGGCTCTATCTCTTGAACTGTAATAGGTTAGACACTTGAAATTTTCACCAATTATGTATTACTGTAGCCGCTATAACAACAAATACTAAAAATAAGGAAAAGTTAAAAACTAAAGGTGGGTCGTCATACAAGAAACGAGTTTCTTCAGTGTTTTAAAACATTGTACGGAGGTACGGAACCCTTCATGTACGAGTCCGACTCGCACTTGACCGTTTTTTTTACGATCGTTCGAGAAAATGCTACTAGAAGGACCTAAAATATTATGTGCACCGCTCTGCTATCGAGCCGAGGTAACTGCCGTTATCGGGGTGAAGTAACGATTAAACCTTCGTAAAAGTCAAGGGGAGATCGCACAGCTGATTGGAGGTTTGAATCTAAGTAGCTTAGATGGCGTTATTTTTGAGTAACTAAGGTTTGTTGGTGAAAGCGAGGTACCTACGCGAGGGTACGACTTTTGAATTGAAAAAAAAGTGTATTCTTAAACTTTTTTTAAAACGTTATGATTCGATTTATTTTGTCATTCAGTTACTTTATGGCCTACGGTGGGCGCTATATTGAATTTTGTGTAACGTCACGGCCTATTACCAGTGGACAGTCAAGACGCTTCCAACAGTTCCCCTATTTGTCATGTTATCTTGCATAACATTGAAGATACGATGCAGGGGCAGATGAACATACAATGCGGCGAAAATCATAACCTTTCTTTTCGCATTGCCGTAGTAGGGTAAAATAGTGGATGGCCTAGTTTTGCAAGCAGCCTAAAGCTAGTAAAATTGAGGCTAAGGTTTGAGGCCTTCATAAAAATTAATTTCGTCCATGTGCAAGGTCTTTGGAACAGCATGAATGACCTTTTGCGAGGACATTTCAGCGGTATGACCGTTTGTGCTTTAGGCCATTTTTAACCCGCGACGAAAAAGACGGGTGTTATAAGTTTGACGTGTCTATCTTTGGCACCGTAGCTCCTAAAGGAATAGACCGATTTCGATGCGTTTTTTTTAATCGAAAGTCTTATCTGCCGAGATGGTTATTAGCTATGTTTAATGAAAAAAAAGTTATTGGGGGTGAACGCTTGAAAGTCAGGGGTTTTAATTTGTCTGACAATTATTAAACTTGTGCTTCATCATAGAGCACAAGTTTATTTGCCAGACAAGGAGTTGTAGTGTGAGCCATGTCTCTCGAGATAGTTCTTGGATATTTGGGATTGATGAAAATCGGTTTAGCCGTTCAAAAGTTATTGCGGGTGAATTCTTGAAAATCGGGGGTATTTTTATTTTTTAATTTTTCTGGCAAATAAACGGGTGCTGTATGAAGGAGATGTAGTGTTGGTGTTCAAAATTTCAAATATTACGACTTTGTAACTCCGTATTGCTTTCTTTTTTGACGTGACAACGTCTAATAACTCATCTACTACGGGCTGCATGCACGAAAAAGATGACGTCATTGTCGCGTTCCGCAAGCGAGAGCGCGGCACGAACGAGAGAGAATGTTTGACGTTGTCACGTCAAACTACCGTCCGTAAACCGACAACCAATTTTTTTTCAGTCTTTTTCTTTTTTTTACTCTTTGTATAAATAGGTAATTATATTATCTCCTTTTTATTTATAACTAGCTTTTGCCCGCGGCTTCGCCTGCGTAGATTCGGGGTATGAAAAATAGATGTTGGGCGATTCTCAGACCCACTCAATATGCTCACAAAATTTCATGAGAATCGGTCAAGCCGTTTCGGAGGAGTACGGGAACGAACATTGTGACACGAGAATTTTATATATAAGATAAGTACTACAAACTTAGTCTACGTTTTATTTTAAAACGACATGTCAGATTTCGGTAAAAATTTGTTACTTATGCCCAGTATCGAGCGACCTGTACTGAGTTAGGGCTTGCACTGAGGTCCTCCAGCGTGCAGGTATCGGGGCACGCAGGGCAGCTCAGTAGGTGTGCCATAGTCTGTTGGGATGCACCACAGCCACAGACGTTGTCGTCTCTGTCTATGTATTTTCACCTGACTAGGTTATCCTTACATCAGCCAACCTGGGTTCTCAACCTGTTGCAATACTGTAGCACACACATGCCTGTGATTTATATTAGGTTATTTCTTTTTTAAATTTTCTTTGTATTGTAGTCAAGTGTATTAAAGATGCAATAAATAATTATATCTATCAAAATCGTTTTGCTTGTCTGCAGCGCAACACTATGCGGTGTACTGGTGGCGGTCTGCGCAGCGTGTTGGCGGCGGTCGCCACCGTCTGATAAGCCGGAGGACGTGGCTGAGTGTCGCGGAGTGTACACTGTCAGCGCAGACATCAGGCTGACCCAGGCGAGTACAAGTTTTTATATAACGTCTAACAAAATATACTAAAACTATTTTAGGGGTGAATTGTGTCCATGATACTGAACAACTTTCTCCAAGGAACATATATCGAAATATGGAAAAAAAAATTGACCTTCCATACATATTGACCAATCAGTTGATCCGAGTTTGTAAGAAAAGCAAAAAAAAAAAAGAAAAGCAGAAAAACAACAACACTGTTGTTGCCCGCACACTATTTTTTGTTACCATGATTTCTTGAGTATTAGGGTTTCTACACACATAAGCGGGTTGGCACAGCCAGGCGGTAAAATCGATTATATGTAGATGAATGTTCAGGCAAAAAGTCGATATAATTGCTTCGGTTTTATTGTTCGACAAATATGCCGAACCGACAATGCCGGCCCGTTTATGTGTGTAGCAATTATGACTTGTGTGATGGTGATTTACTTTTAGGAAATGTCCTTCTTTCTTTATCTTTAGAACGCATTTATTTCAGTGATATAATATTTTATTTGGTGCCAACAGTAAAACGTTGGTTACCCCGTGTAAACTACCATATGCTGGTTGGCATTGTTTCAGTAAGAATATGTAATAAAATCAAATAACTTAAATTATTCTGCATCTCATTTTCAAACGTATATTCCTGAAAGTTTAACAAACAAGCTTTTGTCTATGTCGTGTTAGCACGTACCTGCCTATTTCCATAACCAACAAAGTGGCACCTTAGTTGCTTCCGTCTTTTCAACTTTGACATTTATGTTTAAAGCAATAAAGGCGTAGCATCCGCTACATTGTCGCGTGCGACCCTATTATAGATCGGATATGGTATGGAAAGGGCTAATGTTGTACTACAAATAAATAGGGTTGTCACACGCGATTTAATTCAATATTTAAGTTCTTACCGGAAATCGTCAAGGACAAGATTTACTTGTAATTTATAACATGTTTTTTTGCTTGGTTCGATCCCAAGATTACAAGTCTCAGAAGTGGGTTAATCAAACAGGATTGATCGTTTGTATACAAAGCTTCTATACAAATCAATCTCCCCTAATTTACGCTTCATGCCCGCGAGACTAATGCCTCTAGCATGTTTCATCGAAGAATTCTGTTTAGTTTTCTTTAGCTAGCAAACTTGTCGTTCGCTATTTTGAGATGTCGTTGTCATAAACGGATGTAACATGAAGAAGTAAAAAAAAATCACTCTCAAAATCACCTAGTTGGTTAATTGGCCTTTAAAAGCTTTAAATCAGATTTTACATTATAAAGTTAGATGATAAATAAATAAAAATTAAAAGTGACACCGGGAATATATAAGCTTTAAGCAATATTTATAGTAATTCCGTTCAATAGCAACATCCAGAACAAATTCTTAACAATATTTGTAGCATCTTCCCGCAATGAGTTCCATATTTACCTTGCGCCATCTCTATTCCCATAACAGATTCTCCACATGCCCGACAGATTTCCATGGCTACCGATGTTGCACACTCGAATTGGCGAAATACTGACGAATGTAGGGTCATTTAAGATAACTTATTATAAAGACCAAGAGCGGTTTAGACGATAGACTATTTATTTTTGCAACCATTTGATACTAATTCAAGGTACTACTGGCCTTCTTCTTCGTCTAGCATTCCCGGTTGCATCCTCAGCTGTGCTGCATCGGAGCCCGGGGTGCGCTTTCCCGCTTTTCCTTCTCCAAATATAATATGCATATCAATGGTCACCCAAGGATGCCAAAGACCTTGTAAAATGTAGAAGAAATAGCCGGAACACTTTCAATGATTTGGCTATAGTTTTACAACCGGCCGCCTGCCTGATGTCAACTCTTTTTGGGAATGTATTTGTGCGAAAAGTTTTACTCTAGCCTGGGAGAAAAAAAAACTAGTATGTCCCAGTTTCCCGATCGTATGAGTCGATCGAAGGAATAGGCGTAAATGAATTGATAAATCATGTGAAAAGGCGATGCGTCTGGCTATACATCACTATTTTCATTCCATTTTCTACCAACATCACGTTGAAAGTGCCTTTGGGTCTTATAGTCCTAGGCTCTGTATACCTACTTAGGGAAAAAAACGTGACAGCATAGCTATGCGAATGTTGCATACACGAGTTAGCGAAATACTGACACATATACGGTCAAGGCAATCACAGACGTCATAAAGCGTGGCGTACTTTCGGCGATACATTTTAGCATACACATTGTTTCTCTTATGACAAACATTCGGCTAAAACAGCGTACGGTTCTCAATTTGGGACATAAAATTGGAACTTCTTGAATGTAAGACTACTGTTAAAACTAAATTGTATATCTCATACAATAATACGGTCTTATTATAAAACAAGGTTTAAAGATAGATCGAGTTTTAAAGTCTGAACTCTGAAGAACTTTTTTCTTGAGCTATAGTTAAACCTTTATCACACCATAAAGCATTATAGCATGCATAAGGTACATCGAATGTGGCTTAAACGGCTGCTGAACTGAAAGTTTGAAATAAATAAATGCATCGCCACGCGCACTTTCTATCAAAATGACCGTCAAAAGTAGGCCTTTGGGCAACTATAATTACTTGTTTTTAATTATATCTATGAAGAATTGAAGATATACGCGTCTTTAGCAACCTTATTTGAAGCTATTCCTTTGTGCTGAGCGCCGCCGCAGCGCTCAATGCTTGCCGCGTGCGAGACGATCTGGAATGCGTTCTGTTCTGACAATGTGCACAAATATGCTTTGAGATCACGTCTGACTGACTTCCATGTACATAGCTAATATGCAGCATTACTGAAGGTAAAAGTTCACTGCGCATCGCACTTCCTTAAAATATTTCTTATAATTATAGTAAATTAGCCGATTTCTATCTAATTCAGATTTCCATTCTAACAGGAATGCGTTTATTTTGACAATGTGCACAAATATCAAAAGGTACTTACAATACAAATTTAATTTATTGCACCATAATAACACATATAAAACAAAAATAACAAAGACGAAAGAAATTATAGGTACAAAGGCGGACTTATCACTAAATGCGATCTACATTACTAGCTCTTTGACAAATATGCTTTAAAATCACCTTTGATTGACTTTCATGTCTTCTTCTTATATTCAAGAGCTGGGCTCTTGTCACTACACTTTTTAATTCCAGAAGTTCCCGTAGTTTCTCCGGGAACTTCGTGGAATTTAAAAGTGTAGGCGAATTTAAGTAACTAAAATATTTGTTGCACTTAACGCCGAGACGCCACGCTACATTCTTACGTTAAATTTATTCAGAGATAACCCAGAAGGAACCGTTACTGTATTTTTGCCATTTGCAACCAAGGAATAAACACATACACGTTTTAAAACGTAGTCTAAAAGCTTTCTTTAAAAATAGGTCTATTTATTTTCTATTCATATTAAGTACGGCGTTCCTTCGTACAACTATAACTACATAACGGATAATATCTACAGGAGTGTATTTTTCTAATGTTCTTTTGGATTGTCGGTGAAGTTAAGGCCGTACCGTTTTCTCCGTTTTCTTTAAAATGATTTATTTAAAATGGGGGCAGCACTGGACCCCGGAAAATTCAGGTACGGCCTTAAGTGTAGCCACAATTTCTTTCGTTTTTCCGTCGACTCTTTTATTCAACTTTACTGTTTCTGGCAATCCCCACCCATTCAGGGCAACTTTTTTCCAAGTGTTCTGGGTCTTGGGTGTTTGTCTTTAACTGTATTAATTATAAAATATATTATCGTTAAGGTTCTAGGGGCTACCTATTTATTTAATCTTTTAAGGCGACTACCTTCCTTCTGATATCTTTTAATTTAAATGTTTTATAGTTATGTTTTGTACCTAATCTTTTTATTATTGAATCTACAGCACTTTCCTTGTAAAAAAGTAAGTTTCGTTACTTCAGTCTTCAGTCCCCAGGGGCTGTAATGCGTTTAGCAGCGCGGCGCGGCCTTCCGCCGCGGGATTGTTGTTCCGGTTCCGCTTCCGCCGCACTACCACCGCTGTCAATAGAGACTATACTCGTATTATTGCTAAAGTATACAATCTTGGTGGAAGACTTTCTTTTGAAAAAAGAAAGTTAAGTAGCTCCCGTCACTGTCTTTAGGTGTTTAGTCCCTAGGGGCTGTAATGCGTTTAGCATGTGGCGCGGCCTTCAGCCGCAGGATGGTTGTTTCGTTTCCGCTTTCGCACTTACCAATTATAGCTGTCAATAGATACTATTTTGAATATCGAAGAAATAAATGAAAGAGTTTATTCAGAAAGTAGGCCTAAGCAAGTTTTTTTTTTTGGTTAAAACTTACGTGCGACACCGACATTACTATATGCTATAACGGGTAATTCACGTCTAAAGTCAGCTACTGGCCGTCATGTTTCGACCTCATCCGGAGGCCTTCCTCAGGACGAATGTGATGGGCGAAGCCCACACGAAGACGTCCCGAGCCACGGAGCCTGAGTCCCGTTTATAGCATATAGTAATGCCTAAGCAAGTTATCAAGTTCATAACTCCTCAAATTAGAAGCATACTAGCTGTAGAAGGACATCAGATTTATTATGAATATGTTTTTCTTAGAACACAATAGTAGTTCTACAATTACACACACAAGAATTACAAAATAGTACTTAGTTCTAAACAAATCGAGCAGACCAGCCTGAAGAGTTAACGCGTTATTTGACATCAACGACGATTGTGGCCCCACAATGAGTGAGCATGAATGAGAATGTTCTTATACTCGTACCTACTACATTCATACGAGCAATAGGCATGATGACTGAAAAAATATTTTAGGCCTATCGGTTAGATTATTAAAAAATTTTGTACTCGTATTTTTTATTTTCTCTGAGAAACAATAAATGGCGAAGATATAGCGCATTTAAATTTCGCATGACGTCACGCTTTCGTCACAAGCCCCCACTCTGGAACTTAGATTTTACTTTTTTGATAAACTGAAAAATATTATTTTTGGATATCTAACTAACGGACTAATTAGAATAATAGTTTTCTGACCCAGTCATCATCCCTATTGATCTGATTCTTGATTGATTGATGGCCATTTACTCCATTTTCGCATAGCAAGAATGAGCTGGCTGGGACGAGTGTCCTCCATACTTTCAAATTACTGAAACAACAATGTTTTCCAAACTGGTTTGAAATAAATAACCTACCACTTTTTTTGCTATTTACATCTAAGATAAAGGTAAATTCATATTATTCATATTAATTTTTTATATTTTATTAGCTAGTCCCAATTTAAATAATAAAAATATTTCTTCTTCTTGTATTTGGGAGCAACGGTCTTGTCGATGGAATGCTTTTTATGTTTTTCTTTCCTCCGCTTCAAATGTTTTCATATTGAAATGTGAATGATCTTTATTAAGCCATAATAAAAACCACTACAGTTAATGTTAGCTAAAAATAAGCTCCTTCCTTCATTCGGCAACAGTCCATCTACGAACTACTCGTAGACCTAGTCAGTATCCCGCAAATAGTGTGCTCCTGGGATAAAGTTCAATTCTTCTAGAAAATACACAGTTTTGAGACATTTTTTGAACTGAAAATTTCTTTAGGCGCGTTGCGCTTTATTTGAGATGGGAAAAAACCATTGGGCTCGCGACACTGTTACCATAACCGACACCTCACGTAATTGTTAAAGTTTTGTGTCTTTTGTCTATAATATAAACTTTTCTTATACATAATGTTATATATCTGTACATGACTGTTTGTTGCCATGAATAAATAAAATAAAAATTTTATTTTATTTTATTTATTCTAATCTAATGTTCTTTTGGATTGTCGGTGAAGTTAAGGCCGTACCGTTTTCTCCGTTTTCTTTAAAATGATTTATTTAAAATGGGGGCAGCACTGGACCCCGGAAAATTCAGGTACGGCCTTAAGTGTAGCCACAATTTCTTTCGTTTTTCCGTCGACTCTTTTATTCAACTTTACTGTTTCTGGCAATCCCCACCCATTCAGGGCAACTTTTTTCCAAGTGTTCTGGGTCTTGGGTGTTTGTCTTTAACTGTATTAATTATAAAATATATTATCGTTAAGGTTCTAGGGGCTACCTATTTATTTAATCTTTTAAGGCGACTACCTTCCTTCTGATATCTTTTAATTTAAATGTTTTATAGTTATGTTTTGTACCTAATCTTTTTATTATTGAATCTACAGCACTTTCCTTGTAAAAAAGTAAGTTTCGTTACTTCAGTCTTCAGTCCCCAGGGGCTGTAATGCGTTTAGCAGCGCGGCGCGGCCTTCCGGCGCGGGATTGTTGTTCCGGTTCCGCTTCCGCCGCACTACCACCGCTGTCAATAGAGACTATACGGCCGCCCGGGCGATTTGTATGGGAATGTCGTGTCGTGGAAATTATTGTTATTTTAATTTCATTATACTGTAGTCATCTAGTATACCCCGTGGTTCGATTTATTACGGGTATGTCCCTTCCACTTTGTATATAAATTACTTACGAATCCAAAAGTTATGTTTATTTTATCTGAGGAAGATTTTGGTTTACTTGCTAGAAAAACTTCTTTTACATATTTTATTTGTTACGACAAAACCTATCTTCATTTATTATTAACCAAATGGTGTCGTAGGTTGATTGATTTGATTCGAAGGGAGCTACTAGCGTCAAATCTATACGACTGGTTTTGATAGCCGACTGAGTGGCGAATATCACCTAGAGACGATCACACCACTGACAGCAAAAACTTTTTTGGACTTAGGATGATAACGCGTTGTATAGGAAGGAAGAAAGATACGGATACATAGAAAATACCCTACATACTCTTTAAGTTACTGATACGGAAAATATATAACTGTAAATCAAAGCACAACTAAATAAGTAAAAAGTTTGTATTTAAAATGAAAATGGAAAATACCTGCCTATTATTTACAAAAGTGGAGCATAAAGCCGTAAAAATCTATGTTGTTTGAGTGCGAAAGCTTAAAAAGAGACAATGTCTTTTGTCATTGAAAGATACCTTTCGCAGTTTGCGAGAATCACCGCGTTCCAATACAATAGCTAGCAAGCGTTGCTACGTCCATTAAATACTTAATACAAAAGACTAATGGCAGACTGCATCAGAAATGAACTTTGTATTTTTCAATAACATTAACAAATAGTCCAATTTAAAATGGATGCACAATAAATGGAAGGATATTTTAGAAATGATTACTGAACCGAAACTGGTCAAAGAATAATAATGCACCAGCCAGTATTACGGTTTAAAAAGAATATTTTTGTATCGTAAAAACAATTATTCTATTGTTGACCCATTGATCGAAGAACAAAAGTCCGTTCTAAAATTAAAATACACCGACTGCGGGCTAGTCTGATTGGATTATAGTCCGAAAATAGCAGGTCATGACTATTGGATTATCCAAGTACTCTCATTATTTGTGTGTTCGCGTCGCGTGTTGGGTCTCTCTGACGTCAACGAAATTGAGGTTATTTACATATTATTATTGTGAAGTCAACAGTGGCCAGATAAAAGGCTGCTTTTATTTAAAACCGATGGTATGCATTCGCTCTGAAGCAACCAATCTAAAAGCTAATATTTCAATATAAAATTATAAAAAAATATACATTCAAGTTACTAAACAAACACTAGATATTTTATTTGTTCATCTGTATGAAATTGGGCGATATTAAAAACTATCTAGATAAAGATTTTGATGCAGGTTTCAATAACGTGTAGACTGTAGAGATTTTTAGAGAAAATGTACTAACATACCCGTACAAAGCTGGGATGGCCACTGTTCTGTAAAACATTTTTGAAGTGAAAACTTCTTTAGGCGTGGTGGGCATTTTTTGAGATGGGAAAAACCATTGAACTCGCGACACTGTTACCGACACCACTTTGTTCAAGCGCTTCTGTCGGCACTCCCGAAGTGCCACTGTTTTTTTTTATACTAAATGTCATCTAATACTATGAAATGACGGTCATTATATCACAAAAATGAGAATCATTATACTCGTACAGAAAAATCATGGGATGAAACCAATTGATAAACGAGTAAATCTAATTTAAACTGAATGGATATTGATTCTAAAACCCTTCCAAAACAGCTTACCGCGTTTTAAACTGCAGAATTCATCAGAAAACCGATTAAATTCAGCGACGGTCAACACTAACGAAGCCAATTACCGCTAATGTGATTTTTATCAGATATTGTCTGGCATCCGAATATTATCGCGTACATGGGAAATCTCCGAAAAATACAGATTTGTGACTGAAATGTTAATGCCAGTTGTAGGTTAACGTATCTTGCGTTTACCTAAAATTGTTTCTAGAATTTCAACTTCTCATTTAACACACTCACAGACCAGACACAATAGAAAAGCAATTGTTTGTGCCACATATGGTGCACGAACTGTTGATGTGTTCAGGGTCCAGGTAAACGAGGGTAATTTTATGAGTCGCTTAAAATGACCCACGTTACACGTAAGTGACATTCTACACGGTGATTTTTAAAACACCAGCCAAATTTTTGAAGTTCAGTTCATGATACTGAACTACTTTCTATAAAAAGTTATTAAAAATCGAGAAAAAATTTCGTCCTACCATACTAAATCCGTTTGGCTGAGCGCTGATTTGTATGGGAAGGCGAATTATTATTTTAGTTTTTCGTTAATTGTTTTTATGGAAAGTAGTTCAGTATCATGGACTGAACTTGCTCCAAAAATTAGGCTGGTGGTTAAAAAGTCAGCTTGTATAGACAACAACATTTTAGCGTTGCCGTGTAGTGTAGCACAAACAGGACTCTCGTATGAAACCGAATGCAGCGTAAATTACGCAACTTATTTTAGCCGTGACCCGGACCGCTTTTCATATTTTATTCTCTTTGAAAAAGTGAAAAGAAAATCCGAATAAAACAATTTGTCTGTGGTTTAAAAAAAAAAAAAATGCTCTCGCCCATCGACAAGGCGAGAACGGGGGAGATGCACGGGGACGGGGACGTATGTTGCGCGGGGCCTTAAGAGCCCGTACTACCCTAAAGTTCTTAGAGCAATCTTAAATATTATCAATATTAACGAAATAAAATAATAACGATATAAAATACTCACTTTGAAATAAAAACACAGTAAAGTTCAGGACTAACTCTATACATAATATGTTTTGAAAACACGATTGCTTGAAATTTTCTCTATAGAAAAAAATTGCGTAGTTGCCTCTAAATCACCTCAGAATTATACTAAAACGAAAAGTATTCAAGAAATACAATAAATTAGCCCTTGTAACTTTGGATTATAATTGTATTAAACATAAGGCAGTCATGATATGTCTTACTTTTTAAATAACTCTTAAATATACTTTGTAAAACGAAAAAAACCTCAAAACCAAAACCAGCCTTATTGACTTACCATAATCTCTTCACCCCGCATGGTCTCGCTGTCTCGCTTCGGCTAGAGTAAATCTAGAAGCGGGAGCAAAGCTTAGATTATTCACATCAGGCACAGCCTCTTACTGTCTTCTGTGGCAAAATCAACCAAAATATAATTAAATCTTTCACAATAGGTGCGGGCTCAAGAGCGTAATACGTCAAAACTGAAAGTATCAGGCTATTGTGCTTAAATAAATTCAGAGCTTTGTTCACACGTTATTTAGCTCGTCAGAACCACAAAATACAGACAAAACTGATTTCCATATATACACACAAACTTCACACAACTTCCTATTGTTTATTTCTGTACGTCTGGTTTGTTTGAAGAGATGTTCAGGTATTACCTATATTTTGTGGCCGAAACGTTTACATTTACGAATTCTATTTAAAGCTAGCGACATTTAAAAGGTCATGGTTCATATCATCTTTAGGTGGCAATAGTCAAGTTATGCTAGATGCTTTTACAGGCAGCAGCTTGGCAGCTACCAGATATTGATAATTTTTTGTCACTAAAAACCTTTATGCTATCGCTGGCTCTATCTTTTATAAATTAAAACGTTCGCAACACTCTCTCCGCGAACTAGAGCACAGACAACCGCACCAGTTTCCTAACTGGGCGTCCGTTAATTTCTCTTTTTTTTTTCAATTTCGAAATACAATATAAAAAATAAACAGTCAAGTGCGAGTCGGACTCGTACATGAAGGGTTCCGTACCACCGTACAATGTTTTAAAACGCTGAAGAAACACGTTTCTTGTATGACGACCCCCTTTAATTTTTTACTATTTTTTATTTTTAGTATTTGTTATATCCGCCACAGTAATAAATAATCGGTGAAAATTTCAAGTGTCTAGCTATTACGGTTTAAGAGATAGAGCCCTGTGACTAACGGACAGACAGACAGACGGACAGACAGACAGACGGACAGACGGACAGACAGACAGACGGACAGACGGACAGACAGCGGAGTCACAGTAATAGGGTACCGTTTGCACGCTTTGGGTACGGAACCCTAAAAAAGAGTTTTATAAATTAAAGAGTTCGCAACACTACCCTAAAAGAGATGACGTTATTTGTCTACTTTCTCAAGGACGAAGTTATCAATTCGTTGAAATCTTCCTTTATATGTATGTTCCCCGATCACTCAGACGCCTGAACCGATTAGAAAAATTTTTTTTTTTTTGTTTGAAAGGGTAGGTATACTTTCCAGGTGGTCCCATAGAATCTTATTAAAAATCGGTTGTGTGGTTTTTTATTTAAACGAAAATAACTAAAAAACAATTGTTTGAATATTTAGCTTTTCTGGTATTAATAGTCGGTTTTCAGGGTTCCGTAGTCCACAAGGAACCCTTATAGTTTCATCATGTCCGTCCGTCCGTCCGTCTGTCTGTCCGTCCGGGCTCGTACTCCGCCGCTACTGCACCGATTGTCACGAAAATTGGTGGAGAAATAGATATTAAGGTTCCAAAAGTTGGTTTTTAAATTATGAAAAAAAAATTTTTTTTCTTATACAACGAAAAGTGAATTTAAAAAATTAAATTGGACTAAACCCAACGTGTGGGGTATCGTTGAAAAGGTCTTTTAAAATGCAACAAAAATGCTTTGAAACTATGTAGATCAAACCCCCCAGTCTTGAGATAATCTAATACAAAGTTAAAATTTGAGGTGTCCCCGCCACCGTAACTAAAATAATTCTGAAAAAAATGTGGTATATACCTTAAAGTATGTACTTTCAATTAAAACTATAGCGGTCTCGGTATTATAGATAGTTATTTTTTAATACGTCATAAATCGTAAACCGCAATTCACCTTTAGAACTTTTATATTATGTTACTTGCTGCTACGGAACCCTTCATGGGCGAGTCTGACTCGCACTTGGCCGTATTTTTGTTTCGAAAAAATATCAATAAATTATATGGTAAGTAATATGCCACGGTGTAATATATAAACACCATACACAAAAGACATTAAGAAATTCCCTAAAGATTGTTTTTGGTTTTATTTATGGTTCTTAAACGATGTTGGAAAGGACATATGGCAATGCAAAGTGATAGGTAGAGTGCTTACGTAGTGGTGGCCCATAAATAGCAAGCGAAGCGTAGGCCGCCGCGTCGGTCGCATATGGATCGATGATATCAGAAATCAATATGTTGAGTTCAGCGATGGCTAATCTACGCGTCAACTCTTGAACGGATGCCGCCAGAAGGGACTAATCAGTTCGGCTCCGTTTATCCAATACTATTTATTTCTATAAATTGGATTTGGCACTCGTTAGCAAGCTTTACGTGTAATATTGTGATAACATCGTAATAGGCATAATATCTTTGTAAACTGACAAAGCTCTTCTGGCGCGTGCATGGGCGACCAATAATGTGTAAATAAGTTTCTTTCGGCGATTCTTCTCAGCAGTGGTCGTTGCGAAACGTTAGTATCGTTAGCTATAAAAAAAATATAAATAAACAATAATGTTACATTTGATAAACCATATTACTCGTATAAATATGACGCAAATTATTGTAAAATGTCTACGTGTCACAGCAAATAGGTAATTAATTATTAAACTATTGTTTAGTACGGATTATCAGAAACTGAATGGAATTTTGGATCACGTATCGTTTTCAAATTAAACTCCGTTCGAATTGCAAAGCTGTCTCGTATTTAGCGAACACCATTAAATTGTCAACTATTTCGGTGGCAAATAAACGCAGTGGCGAGAGGCAACTGGACACATCGAAAACGTTTTAACTTAAAGCTATTTAGACTTCACTTTACTCACTCACTTGAAAAGATATTAGATTTTATTCAGCACTTACTTTTTAGGGTTCTGTACCCAAAGAGTGCCAACGGGACTCTATTACTGAGACTCGTCCGTCTGTCCGTCCGTCATCACAGGACTCTATCTTAAACCGTAATAGCGAGACTTTGAAATTTTCACCGATTATGTATTACTTCTTCGTCTAAGCGTATTCCCGGTTGCATCCTCAACTGTGCTGCTTCGGAGCCTGGGTTGCGCTTTCCTGCTTTTTCGTCTCTAAATATAACATGCACGTCAATGGTCACCCAAAGATGCCAAAGACATTGCAAAATGGAGAAGAAATAGCCGGAACACTTTAAATGATTTGGCTATAGATTTACAACCGGCCGCCTGCCTGACGTCAACCCTCTTTGGGAATGTATTTGTGCGAAAAGTTTTACAACCGGCCGCCGCCCGACGTTAACCCTCCTTGGGAATGCAACTGTAGCACGAGATGTTTGTGCTCAGTCCATTAGTCACCTCTTACGACATCCACAGGAAGAGATGGAGTGGTCCTATTTTAACCCGGAACCACTTCGCTGTCTGTCCGTCTGTCTGTCACAGGGCTCTATCTCTTGAACCGTCATAGCAAGACTTTGAAATTTTTACCGATTATGTATTATTAAAAAAATACAAAAAATAATACTTCCCTAGACAGGATAACTCTATGTGTAGTATTGTATAGTAGTCTTTTTATTTGTGTAGGTTTCTGAATCATATCTAATGCGATCAGAAATTTTCTATTTCATGTTATGTAATCCACGTTCAAATCGTCAGACCGAAAACAATTACGGGAATGCGATTTTTATACCTTCCGACGATCGTTACCCAATCTCACCCCCTTGGGGCTGCCGCCACTCGGATTTCTGATTAGGAAAATGAACAAAATAGTATTAGAGCGTCGACGGTTCAATAATTTGATTGTTTATATAATGCCGTTTTGTTTATATCTAGACAACATAGTCAAAGTGAACCGCCGACTTATAATAAGTCACAAAAAATCTGGTGAGTCTATCTAATACAGCTTTTTAGGGTTGCGTACCTGAAAAGGTTAAAACAGAACCCATATACTCTTAAGATCACTTACTTTTCTATCCGTCTGTTACAGCCAATTTACTACGAAACTACTGCGAGTGAGTACGCTCTACTGCGAGAACTACTGCGCTAAGAGATTAGAGCCCTGTGACAGACAGACGGACAGACAGCGGAGTCTCAGTAATAAGGTCCCGTTGGCACCCCCTGGGTAAAGAATCCTAAAAAAACCATAAAAATGTCGTTTAAAACGCATAGGCAACCAATTATGAGAAAACAATACAAAGAAGTTCTAAAACGTAGAAGTATTTTGGAGAAGGTTAAGCTTGTGTTTACGCTATTTTACGAGTAGTGTCCTATATGTAATCAATCTGTGGTGTGGGATGGGACTATTCTGCGGGGTCATCGCAACTAAATCATTAGTGATTTATGACCAGACCTTTTCATTAAGCTGGTCGTAAATTGGCCACCAAATATTTACTTGCACCCTATGCTACGTCATCCTCAAAACCACATAGACACACACCTTTTTACACCACATTTGAAACAAATTTCTAATTACTTACTGTTGTTACATCAAAATATTTTGTTTACATTTTCACCTTTGTGATGATTTGCTATAAGTAGTAATAAAATTGGTCAAGTGTGAGTCGGACTTGTACAGAGGAAAGATAAGATACCTGTGCCACCTCACGTAGTGCGCGACGCGCGCGGTGGCACAGGTATCTGTATAACCGTCCGTACATGAAGGGTTCCGTCCGTTCCGTACCTCCGTACAATGTTTCAAAACTTATTTTTAGTATTTGTTGTTATAGCGGCCACAGTAATACATATTCAGTGAAAATTTCAAGTGTCTCGCTATTAAGGTTAAAGAAATACGAGTAGAGTCCTGTGACGACAGACGGACAGACAGCGGAGTTTCAGTAATAGGTTCCCGTTGGCACCTTTTGGGTACGGAATCCTAAAAAGTTTTAGCAGCTGGTGAAAACTATTTTCGAGTTGAATTTATCTTATAGTCTGCCAGTATAGTTCTTAAGCGGGAAACTGTAAATAAATAAAATCTTGGTATTTACTTTTCGACTTCTAATATGAAATTAACGCTTAATAGGTACAACACCTTACATTGGACCTTATACCTTGGAAATAAAGTTCAAAACCTATGAATAAATAATACCTACGATGCCTGCTAAAGGTTAAAGAAATAATCCAGCAGCTCAACCATTAATCGGTATTCCTGTAATTGAGATCGGGCTGCGATGCAACCACCCGTAAGCCCTGCACTGCATGCATTGTTCAGATGTTCATGCTCGTCTTCAACGGGCCCTTACCTCGGTAAATTGTAGGTGCAATTCGTTGCATGCTGCTTGTACAATATTCTCCGATAAAAAATAACGCTGATTTCAATGATTTTATCATCATCAGGTCTTTATTAGTCTCCACCACAGGAGCAAGACCCTCTCTGTACTACCAGAGCCTTATATTAGCCAGAGCAGTCAAAGGATTTGGCCTACACTTTCCACGCTGGCCAGACGGGTTGGAGAGGTCTCATTGATGTTGACAAGCTTTGTTTAGCTTGTGTATTCTTAGTCGCCTTTTTACGACATCCACGCGAAGACTTGGAGTGGTCCTATTCTACTCTGCCGGGAACCACCCGGCTAATGTTTTTATGAGAATTCGAAATAGGGTGACGAAATGGTCAGAAAAGTATTATTCTAATTAGTCCGTCTTGTAGATTATCCAAAAATAATGGTGTCCAAATAATGGTCCATTATTTTTGTTTATCAAAAAAGTAAAAATTTACAAAGCTACATAATATATGAAGGTATAATAAAGATATATAAAACATCAAAGTTCCAGAGTGGGGGCTTGTGATATATATCACCGCTATGTAAAAATCGTACTTAGCCGTAATGTCATGCGAAATTTAAATTTTTTAGAGTACACTCCCTCCTCCCATACACATAATAAGTGGGAATCAATTTTTTTTTTCTGGACAAATCCATGGTGTGCGGTGTCGTTAAATAGGTCTTTCAAAAATATTGTGAGTTTGTAAACACCGTTTTCGATTTAAGGATTCTTTTGTCAATTAGTTAGATAATTAGTTAGACAGTTGTTAGTTACGTAAAACAAGTACTGGCTACGGAACCCTAAACTGCGCGTGGCGTGCCTCACACTTTACTGGTTTTTAAGTACTGGCCAGAACTGAAAAACGACGATTTCATAGATAAAGATTAATTAAATATCAGAGGTGCAAACAAGTCACAAAATACTATGCTTACGTGTTTGCTATCATATATTCTAGTTTCACCAAAGTGACTATTGTATTTCGTAAATTCGGTAGCAATATATAAGAGCACGTAGCAAGTTTTCTCTTGAGTACCCATCCAATCATTCTTGCATAAAGCGGCTCCGTGAGTTTCGTTGTCAGACAACAGTCACTGTCCTCTCCCTTGGGAACCTTATGCGTCACGTAAAGTGGATCCATCCAGAGTAAATAAGAAGAGTACTCGTATGTTCATATATTTCTGGGTTCGTTTGTAGAGTTCCGTACCCAAAGGGAGTCCGACTCGCACTTGCCCGTTTATTTATAATAGATAACGTTATCCGAAATAAGAATTCGCTATGAGTATTTTTTAATAATAGAAAATGTAATATCAATAGAAAGTGTTTGTTTTACTACAGAAGAGATTTCTAGGATCTGTACAGTTTGAGTAAGGACAATGACAGATTCTTACGCTTTATACCATTTTCGTGGCTTGATCTGATTGTTCAGAAATGAGTTGCTTATATTGCAAACAATCGTAAGAAAGAATACGTATGCGAAATTGTAGATATTTTATCATTCTGAGAAAAACTAATGCGATATTCCTGTAATGAGCAGAACGAGAGTTCAAAATTACATAGGTACCTCCTGTTAGCAACTAATCTTTCCCACCTCTTAATAAAAAAATATTTATTAATGGTTCTTCTTTATCTGAACGCATTCCCGGTTGCATCCTCAGCTATGCTGGTTCGGAGCCCGGGGTTCGCTTCCCGCTTTTTCTTCTCCAAATATAATATGCATATCAATGGTCACCCATTGATGCCAAAAATCTAGCGAATTGGAGAAGAATAAGTCCGGACCAATTTAAACGATTTGGATGTAGTTTTACGGCCGGCCGCCTGCCTGACGTCAACCCTCCTTGGGGATGCTATTGTAGCACGAGCTTTAAGTTCTTTTTTTCCTTTAGTCGCCTCTTACGACATCGACAGGAAGAGATGGAGTGGTCCTATTCTAACCCGGAACCACACGGGTATTTATTTATGGTTATTAGAACTTAACAAAGTATTATTATACGAAATCAATGAAGTAAAATACTTATACAATCAGTCAGTAACTTATACAGAAGTAAAGAAATACGAAGTCTGTGTCCGTAAAATATAAATCCATTTAGTTCATTACTTACCTGTGACCTCACCAACCTCATAAAAAGTGGCTGAACATTAACTGGGCACACAAATAACTCGTCCATATCAGATTCCAATGGAATTAATATTGACAAGGCATCCATCATGCCGGTCCCACTGTTTACGCATATACAGTTTCTATTCTTCGTTTTCTATGCTTTTAACACATTTCAGAACCTACATTTGTTACATCATCGTTATGCATAGGTTCATATTTCTCTTCTTTTTTGTGTGCTCCGTTATTGTACTGCTTTGAAGCCTATATGTATTAAAAGTTAAAACCGGTATACATGCAAACTTGCACGTCTTTTACCCCCTTTAGAACATTAATGAATGCGGCCGTCCTATGAAAGAAGGCAGGGCTCGGAACCGGTTTTGATTTACTGGTTAATATTGTTCGTTAACATATTGTTAGTTGATTAACCGGTTAAACAAAGAAACCGTTTAAAATTCGAGTATTTTATGTATCGATTTAAACGGTAATAACACCTAAACGAAAGCGGTTAAACTCAGGCGCACGCAGTAACTTCGCAACCGCTGCCCCGAAAAACAACAGATGGCGTAGCTCACTTATGTTGTTAAATTCATTTTAACCGGTTATTTTCCTTCTAAGTTACCGAAATTAGCAAAAAACCGGTTATCTGATTAACCTGTTGAGATACCGGTAAACGAAACCTTAACCGAAATCCTTTCCGGTTTGGAAAAAATGATCAATACCAGTTTGAAAAATTTACCGGTTTCCGAGCCCTGAAAGAAGGCGAAAGAATCATTCTAATATTTAGTTATTTTATTCCCGTTATCTGTCTATAGATAGACCTTATACCCACCATTTTGCTAATCGTGGCCTTTGTTTGGGTCTTGCGACCCATGAATCTGCCTACTCCGTAGGATAAAGACTAAAAGCCTAGACTCGTACCGTCTTATTATAAAAACAGGACTAACTTTGTTACTACGTTTAAACCATTACTCGCCCAAATCAAGTTGACATCTAGTAAGTAACATTACACTATCTCACCTGTCAATGTCAACTTGATTTGGGCGGATAATGGTTTAAACCTAGTAACAAAGTAAGTCCTGTTTTTATAATAAGACGGATAGTGTTTTAAATTCAAATATTGATTTTATATATAACGTCTAACGAAATATACTAAAACTATTTTAAGGGTAGATTCAGTCTATGATGAACAACTTTCTCCAAGGAGCATGTATTGAAATACGATTTTTTTGCTTTCCATAGAAACTCGAATCGGCTTCTATCAAAAAAAAAAAACATATTTGGATACATATATTCTCCCTGTTCAGTATGATATGGACAGAATTTTGCCGTACAATAGTTTCAATAAATGTTGTTAAACCCTGTATATTGATTCTTTTGTTATAGTTAAATTCCGATCGATTTATTACTCGTACAAAACAGGCAATGTATGTAAAATCCCATCAATGTAAAACACTGCCAGTCTGGCGAAAGTGTATCTGATTCACACTCAACCTACATTCCAGCATATGCAACGAGACATTGTGAAGTCCAACTCTAAAACAGTTTAATTGTTTCATTTTGCAGCTAGTTTTAAGCGCGGTTCCTTTTCACTTAATTTCATGCTGGCTGCAGGGCTGCAGCTAATTTATCCTATATAATAATCCAAAATAGTCTATGTAGCAGTACATTTTGCCAATGTCCTTTTATCATTACACCTCGCGCCTTAGATAAGGTCTTTTCAAAGCTTGGAACTGGAAGGTAGCATTTTTGGTAGATTTTCTGAAAGGTATGCACGATTAAGTTGTGAAATGAGGTTCCTGTCATGGTTTCCAAAAACAAGGTAATAAAAGAGGCACAGAAAGATTTCTTGACAGTTGGCAACGCGTTTGTGGTACCCCAGCTGTTTCAGGCTTCCATATGATATGGTAACCAGCTACTACCATCATGTGAGTCCTCTGTTGTCTTCGAGTAGTACGCCTGTTTACCTATTTGTCTATTCGTTCAATTGGATGGAAAGCTGTCGGCGCGCTTCAAAGGCGGCTTTACAAAGACGCGGCCTTTGTGCGCGCCGACTGCATGTACAACAATTTAGAAAATGAATTATAAATGACATGAATACTCAAGCTAAGAAGGCTTGCTTATTCCTTTTTCACAAAATTGCATAGGCATGCGTTGCCAGAGCGAGTCGCAAGTCCTATAAAAAGGCATTGTTTGTGAATTGTGAACTTACCATAACAATATAAAAATTAGGCTCTACTCCAGTCTTCTTTATTTGAGCATCTGAAATAAAGATAAGAAGTTATTAGCTTCAACTACAAAACTTTTCATCAGTGTCATTTCACTAAACGTAAAAAACATTACTATTTTAGTAGTATTATATTAGTAGCACAAATAGCTAACATACAGATGACGTACTTTAATGAAGGCTCAGATGCTACGTTTCTTAGAGTCAGCTCAGTCTCAGTGAGAGTCCGCTGCAGCAACTAAAATTAAGGCTGGGCCTGATGTGGATAATCTAAGTTTTGCTCGAGTTTTGCAGAGACCATGCGTGATTGACATGGTTTTGAGGTTTTTTTTCGTTTTAGAATGAATATTTAAGGGTTATTTAAAAAGTAAGACATATTATGACTGCCTTATGTTTAATACAATTATAATTCAAAGTTACAAGGGCTAATTTATTGTATTTCTTGAATACTTTCCGTTTTAGTATAATTCTGAGGTGATTTAGAGGCAACTTCGTAATTTTTTTCTATCGAGAAAATTTCAAGCAATCGTGTTTTCGAAACATATTATGTATAGAGTTAGTCCTAAACTTTGTTGTGTTTTTATTTCGAAGTGAGTATTTCGTTAATATTGATAATATTAAGGATCGCTCTTAGAACTTTAGGGTAGTACGGGCTCTTAATATCTTTTTGTGTAGAAAACAAATTCTCTTTCTCCAAAAGTGCGCGCCACGTTCAAAAGCTACGCGGACGCACTTCGTAGCGCTACGAAGCGCGTAGCATGCAGTTTGTAGCTTCGAAGCTACGCTGCTACGAAAGCACTCTTAATTACTTCTAGATCTAAGATTCATAATAATTCTATAGGTGTAGATCTAGATTCATAATAATTCTATAGATTCAATGCATTAATATTGTAGATAAGGCGACGTTTCAGTGTTTTTACAGTGTAATTAAAACAAAGTAGAACTCTGAGAATAGTTCCGCTTGCAACAGTTGTAAAAATCTCTCGCTAGCCTATAATTAACCTATTCAGCGTTTTTATTGTTTCACTTGATTAAACCTTATGTAATCCACGTTTCATTTATGCGAATAAAAATCTTCATCCTTCGTTACATGCACAACAAAAGTTTGAGAATGTAGGTATGTTGTCTGATTTACAAGATTCTACCCCGAAGTTAATACTATATAGTCCAAGATCCCAGAGCGAGCAGACACAACTTATTTTCACACGGACGAAACCTCAGGTCCTCAGTAGAGTCTCGTGTGCTTTGTAATACCTGAGTGGTTGTGAAGCTCTCCTTGTGACACCTGGGCATGTACCAGGTGAGAAAGGTAACTAAAAATAAGGGTAACTTAACTTAAATTTGTATGGCTGATTTTTATACATATATTGTAAAATATTATTCTGAAGTAGTATGTGTAAGTGGCAGACACTTTTTATGGGCCAAAACTTTTGGCAGACGCTTTAAAGCTGCACAAAAAATAAATGAACTTAACTTATTTTTACATGTCTGCCTTTTAAATATGTTATTAAAGTAACTATCACAAAGTTATATTTTATCAGGCAGACAAATTGGAGCGACCAAACATCGCCTAAACACAAAAATTATTCTATAATATGCATGTATGCATCTAGTGTGGGATAGACAATCTAAACTACGTAATAATATTATTACGTCGTTTATCTATCCTACACTAGATGTCACTAAATGTAGGTTTTGCATGCATATTATAGAATAATTTTTGTGTTTAGGCGATGATTTTTTTTTTGCCTGGTTTGACCCAGGCTCTAGATACTCTAACATGATTAGAGACTGTTTTCGCAATTCGCAAGTTAGTTGCCCTTATGAATTTTTATGTTTGGAGCAACTAGATTATAAATTTCTAAAATTTTAAACTTAAATGATTTTTGACCCACCAAAAATCCACCGAAATTATAGTTTCGGTTTATCCATTACACGCATTTTCGGAGCGTCACTGGTTTTTTAAACCGATAATTTTTTTTAAACAATTTTTTTTATACTTTGACGATTTCCAGAAATCGGTAAACGATCCTTGCTTTTAGCGTTTTTTGATCTAATGGGCGTCCCCATCCATCCAAGGCAGACAGGGCCCGGAGTTATGGCCTAGGGCCATCCCCGGTACCCTCTGCAAGCTCCGCGAGGGAAAGGGACACGCAGTTTCATTAATATTTTTCATAAGCTAAAGCGGAATCGCCTTCAATAAAAATGTAAATTTAGTTCTAAAATGTTTTCCTCTCCGCGACGGGGCGGACAGAGTTCAAGCTAGGCCCAGCCCAGCACTGGGTATGGCCGCCCCGAGCCGGGAAGCAACCTACCAAGAAATTTGATACCCAGAAAAGCAGCATATAAATTGCTGCATTTCCGTACCTATTAGTTTTGAAGGCACGTTAAGCCATTCTGGAAAAACGCCACGCGGTCCGACCGCTCGTCACTACAAAACCATTTCCCTCAGTTTTTTGTTTTCTACAACTATACACCCTGCCTGGCCCTGTTAAAGGGGGCCGGGTATCAATAATTTGTAGGGAATTGAAAATTCCCAACAGTCGGTACTTTTGAAACATTTTTTGCAAGACGTACCTTAAACCGATGCGCCGCCTCACGTCACTCTAATTTGTCTGCCTGATAAAATGTAACTTAAAATGATAAAATAAAACCTACATTTAGTGACATCTAGTGTGGGATAGACAAACTAAACTACGTAATAATATTTTTACGTAGTTTACCTATCCCACACTAGATGTCTCTAAATGTAGGTTTTATCGGGGTCGTACTCAGGATTTTTCACGAAGCAAATATTTTCGTATCAGAGATTTTTATACCATTGATAATGTTTGTGTAGATTGAATTGAAATAAATTGTGAGTTTAAGAAGGGGAACCGTGTTATTATGGATGTCTCACTCGCTCTGAGAAAACGCATTTAGTGACATCTAGTGTGGGATAGATAAACTGCGTAATAATATTATTAAGTAGTTTAGTTTATCTAACCCACACTAGATGTCACTAAATGTAGGTTTTGCATGCATATTATAGAAATAAAAATGTGTTAAGGGGATGTTTCGTCACTTCAGTTTGTCTGCCTGATAAAATATAACTTTGTAATAGTTAGTTTAATAACATATTAAAAAGGCAGACATGTAAAAATAAGTTAAGTTCATTTATTTTTTGTGCAGCTTTAAAGCGTCTGCCAAAAGTTCTGGCCCATGAAGTGTCTGCCACTTACACATACTACTTCAAAATAATATTTTACAATATATGAATAAAAATCAGCCATAAAAATTTAAGTTAAGTTACCCTTATTTTTAGTTACCTTTCTCACTGGTACCTGCCCAAGTGTCACAAGGAGAGCTTCTCAACCACTCAGGTATTACAAAGCACACGAGACTCTACTGAGGACCTGAGGTTTTATCCGTGTGAAAATAAGTTGTGTCTGCTCGCTCTGGGATCTTGGACTAATACTATCCAATCAAATCCATCAAGAAATTGCATAACGTCGCTTTGATAAGGCGGCCTGATATGAAATAGGACAAGCTGTGTGTCCATGTGAGAATATAAGATCTTGCAGAGTTGATAAGTAAATCATCATTTAAATAGAGGACAACAAAATAGAAGCGCAAAAAGAAACCTAAAACCAGTAATAAAATTCTAGATGTATGCCTAAAACCAACCTAGCCTAAAATGGGTTTGCCTGCAGACTTCTAATATGTACTAGATGATTAAGAAATAATACTTATTAATTTGTCTTTAAAAAAATTTATGTAAATACAACGTGTAACAAAAAGGGCGTATCAACCCGAAAGTGTGTTAACGTTCTAACCAATGTGCAACCGGACACACGCTCGGATGGTGCATGGTTGTATAGTATTTAGTTGTCATCGGGAACTTGTAGAGGTACCGTTTTTCGGCAGTCTTGTATGGCATGATACCAAATTGATTTATACTACCAATCTAGTGTCTCTTAAATCTTTATTCGTTGTTGGCAGGTGCAAGAAGAATTGCCCGGGCCACCGCCCGCCTACGACACCGTGGTTGCTGACGGATCCTCGAACAAACAATGTCACTCATTACAGGTAAGATAATGTTAACAATAAGGGTGATGACAGGGTCAGAAAATTTCTAATTAGTCCGTCTTTTAGATTATCCAACAATAATAGACCATTAGACCCATATGTTTCAGTTAATCAAAAAGTAACAATTCAGAAATATACATACAGAGCATCTGAGTTCCAGCTAATGACGTCACCGTTATGTAAAAATCGTACTTAGCCATGACTTCATGTAAAATTTAAATGCACTGTATCTTTGTAATTTATTGTTTCTCAGAAAAAAGAAAAAATACGTGTAAATTATTTTTAATAATAGGTACATCCGATGGGCGAAAAACATTTTTCCGGTCATCATGCTTGTAATGTAACTAATTTTATATACAGTATTTTTACAAGCTTACGTCTTGTTTAAAATTGCATAACCTCAATTTTTCAAACAATTGCTGGTATCCAATTGGGCTGTTTTTGTATACAAATGTAAATTAGATCACAATGCAATATGATGATGTCGTTAGTTACTCTGATATTGGAGCCGGAAGGTGTCCATAGGAACACTGTTACAAAACTTTGTTACTGTGCATTGCGTAACTAAAATCATTTGGACTCGACTAGAGGAACTGCTGTAACCTTCAAGGTGTGTTATTCAATTTAATTCAAAATATCTTTATTATCATAGGATATTTATAATAATAATCACTTTCTTATGTTTTGAACAAATGTTGACGTCAAATCGTTACTTACAGCTAACTTTAGTGCCGCTTCCTAGGCGCTTGTGCAGATGAAACGTTATGTTAACATTCAGCAGTGAAAGGGACCCTAAAATAAACTCTACGTTCTTTCAATTTTCAGGAAGTGGTCACAGAGCGGTGTCCTCGGTGCGAGACATCGGAGCGCTGCGACAGCGGACTGCCTTCATACGAGGCTGCGGTCCTACTCAAGGACACCAAGTTATAATGGTTTTAGTATTTATACTATGGATTAAAGCCTTATCGAGCCTGACGCTTCACTGAGGCAGAGCGGAACGAAAATGTATCATTGAACTGAACCAAGCTTTATCATAATGGTATTAATGGTGCTCCCAATGCTGTTAAAAACATTTTCAAAATTGAAATATAACTTATTATTGTAATATTTGTTATTATAAGTATCTCTAATTGATGCTGGCAATAGAAATAACGGCACCTGCCATTAATAAGTATTATTATTAAGAAGTGGCAGTGGGCGGGACACATAGCGCGACGAACCGATGGCCGATGGGGCAGAAAGGTTCTCGAATGGAGACCACGTACTGGCAACAAAGGTTAGAAAATGATCAATATTTTTTAAAAGCAGTGTGGGAGCACCATTAGCTTGGTGCTGACCATGGTTCGCAAAGTACTGATATTAAATTTTATTTTAATGGCCGTATCTTTCATGTAAATATAAACATTTATACCATGTTCAATTATTCTTAGATCAAAGCGTAGGCATCGTAGATAGGTCGTCGAGGTTTACTTATATCGCGCGATAAAATCAGACTACCATCTCGTTTGTTACTTTTGTGCCGCTTTTACGTAAATTGAGATGCAAATAGTCGCTGGCGTCATGTTCTACGAGTAGAGGTCTCTTGCTCGAAAAGAAAAGCTTCTTATTTCTAACTGCTTTAGAAAAAAAATACTTCTCCGTTCAGCTTTAGTGTAAAAGAAACCTGCCTTAGGCTATTTTAAGATTATACAGGGTCTAACAAAATATACTGAAACTATTTTAAGGGTGGATACAGTCCATGATACTGAACAACTTTCCCCAAGGAACATATATCGAAATATGAAAAATAATTTTTGGCCTCCCATACAAGTTGACCGATCAGCTGATCCGAGTCTGTATGAAAAGCCAAAAAATATTTTTCATATTTTCACATATGTTCCTTAGGGAAAGTTGTTCAATATCATGGACTGAATTCACCTTAAAATAGTTTCAGTATATTTTGTTAGACGTTATATATAGAGATATTTTTTTGTTTTATTATTTCCAGGTTTTGCAAATAAAATAATATCAAATAAGGACAATTTTATGACTAAATGTAAATAACATTTGAATACGATACCAAAAGAAACATTATGTCACAATGTTCAATGTACTAAAAACACCCAGTGTGACATTGTTGGGCCTTATAGGTACTATATCCGTACCAATCAGTACTTTTTATACATAATATACTGGTTGTTTCGGATGGTTATATGTAGATTTAGTGATTACATTTTCAATTATTAAGTACTTTGATTTTTTAGAATAATTTGATGATACAATACATGTTAGGGATTGAGTATATGTATACATAACATAACTAATTTAAAAATAATAAGCACCATATATAGCACATAGTTTAAAATACACGTTCTTTCACATATCAACAAGATGTAATGCATAACCACAGAATACATAAGAGTCAAAGCATAACATTTGCATAACGTTTAATTTTGCCAAAATATATTTTATATATATATATATATATATATATAAATATATATATAGATATATATTTCGAATATATGTAATTCCTTTTAGAATTGATCAAAATTTGTGACGCTGGAGACTACCTTAGAGCCAGCTTATCGTCTTGAAGACTTAGTTTTCACATCCAAGTCAATAATCCCCTAAGAGCGGTCTGTAGGCGGATCACGCGCGTCCAAAGAAGGTGCAATGTATGCGGACGGCGTCTGCAGACCGTCAGACCGTCGGATACGACCGATGATGAATGGCCGCGGATCGCTGACAGCAGGATAAAACTTAAGCGGAAACATGGACGGAGATATGGCTTTTGTATGTGAAGTGTCCATATCCAAGGTCTTGACTCCAAAAATTAAAGTAACTAATTGTTCAATAGTATCATTGCATTTCACGCTTGGTAATCTATTCGTAGCGTTCGATATTGCTTGTGTGTGCAACGCGGCTCGCGGACACGATACGAGTAGCTACGTGTTGACGTCATGCCGCTTTTGGGATAAGGCCCCAGGATCGAGTGGTTTTTTTTACAATCTGTGTATAATATAATTAATATATGCACAGATATAGGTTATTTGGTTTGAAATTGTTTGTTAAAATTTGCTAAAGATACAAGAGTGAGGGCAGTGAGCCTGAAAGTTTTAATCTGAATTGCATACGAAAAATACTAGTCACAGATGATGAGCTACGAGCTACGAGTAGGTAAGTGCGTGTTTCGGGCCTCCAACCTTTTCTATATACGCCTATGGACGGAAGCCCGACTTTTCAGATATACACCGTACTCTGCACTGTATTTCGTGAAATTGATCAAGGGTTTTCGGGTACTGATGGGATTTACGTGTCGGAAATATTGATAGAAAAACATCCTAGCTGTGTGATTCACCGTATCTATTGTGTTCACTTATATTCTTGATATATTACATTTAAGTACCTACTTAGTATTTCCTCTTTTCTATAATTATTTCCTTACCCATTTCAATCCAAAATTCCAATAATAAGACACATAACAGTTGAAAAATTGGTATTTACATTAGATATTAGGAGATTTTATTTTAATAACAATTAAATTAATTTACAGATGATATTCCTTGATTTAAAAAAAAAAGTTTTGTTTTTGTACATTTTACATAACTAGTAAAATAAGACCAAAAGTCAATAGAAGGGTACAAGTAACCAGATATTTTTTTATTACTCCTTCTTTCGGTTACTTCTAAAAGCAAAGTTTAAGGCGAAGATATAGGCAAATGACCTTGAAGTGTGAAATAAATTGTTAACTCGTAAATATGGTGATAATTTCCATATTGCTCTACGTCATGCACTAGATAGCCCTTTAAATTATTTTATGAACTGCCGTTAAAACTATTATTGGTGATCCGTCTAGCTTTAAAACTTGCCGAGGCCACTTATGGCGGAGGCAAGTTTTAAAGCTAGACGGACTTATGTAAATACTTTCAACGGTGGTTTATAAAATAATTTAAAGGGCTATCTAGTGCATGACGAAGAGCAATATGGAAATTATCTCCATATTTACGAGTTAACAATTTATTTCAAATGAGGGCGCCACTTCAAGGTCATTTGCCTATATCTTCACCTTAATTTTGAAACTACTTTAGTTCCATAAAAAAATATATAATTAGTTCTTGTTTCATAACTATTAGAATTATAGACATCCTCTATCAATTATTTGTCAAATTTAAGCAATATTTCATAAACTAGGTTATATCATCCGGTCTCATCAACATTAGTAGCTACTTGAATAACAGCTGTTACTTATCATGCGATGTTAATGAATTATATGCTTAGTTTACATATATGTATTTGATTGTATAAAAATATAAGGAATCATGACTTTAAAAGACGCTTTATACCAAATTAATAGATAAGCATATTATGTGTATTAGTAATATAATACAGCGTCTTATGACTAGCTTAAATTTAGATAAAAATAATATTATTTCAAATGTATCATAATGTTATAAGCCAAATTATGTTCCTGTGTTCTTTAGTAAGCAATGTTTTTTTTATCTTCAGAAAAACTCTAATCATAATTTATTATCATTATTTGAAATTCATTCGTTGTAATTTTTTATATTTTTTAAGTTATTGTTTGGATATAAAAAATAACTTACTTGCATTATTTTATCAAAAATTATTATTAATAAGTAGGTAGTCGTAATTAATTTTACAGATAATCCAGGATTTAGGACGATTGTTTTTGGAAATACATATTAAGTACTTAGATATAATAGTCCTCGTATACGCATGACGAAAATCTTAAAAACAAAGGACCTGATATCCCTAAATATTAAAATACTATAAAACAATAATTTTAATGGGTAATCAAGTAAATGCTGTGATAGTCTTAATGATTGGTATGGTAACTAATAAAGCAAACATGCAAACGTCAATTAATAATGTGTTTTTATTTAAAAAAGACTGATAATAATCATGGAATAAATTAGAGTAATGTAGAATATCTTTATTGACATAGAATATTTATAATATCTCTTAATAATAGTCACTTTGTTTTGTTTTACACAAATTTTGACGTCAAATTTTATTATAGGTAAGTTTAGTAACGCTTCTTATGCGCTAGTGCATAGTTTATAAATACCAAATATATGAGATTCGCACGGGTATGTATTATACTCGTACATATAAACTTTCCCGGTGAAAGTCCTCATATGCTGGTGAAAACCACACTAAAATCGGCCGTGTTGTTTCCGAGTTTATCGAATACAGAATTACGGACAGATATACAAGCCCGGGGGACTTCAATTTATAATATGAGTAAGTATATGAGTGATGTGAAATCTTGAAGCATATTTATGGATATTTGTTTAAGTTAATAGTTAATAAAAAAGTATAAAAAAGTCTAAAAAATATATTTTAATATTTTTTAAAATTAGAACTGCTATAACGTGAATCGCTTTATATAATGTATTAACAAGTAGCAGTGTTGCTATTTAATAAAAAAAAGTATAGTAAAAAAATAATATGTTTTAATAATTCGCTAAAAATGGCTAAATATTATTATTCTAAAAATTTAATTTATAAATGTCCGTAATAAGTTAATTTATATAATCTAGCCTTTAAATAAATATGAGCTAGCCTTTAAATTAAAAAAAAAGATCGCAAATTGTTGTCGCTAAATACATTCAAAATCCGCCAGTTCTCGCGACAAAGTCTCTACGGCAACCCTGACAAGTACGGATAGAAACAGGGACGACATGATTACTTTAATAAATCTCCATTTGTCAAATAACACTTGAAGATTTATTTACAGGCGAGCGCAATCAGCGAAACTTATAATACACAAACTTTGGGTTGACAGCTTAGTTATTTGTATTGCCAGTATTTTCAGGACTTTTATCGTTATTTTGTGAAATCTTCTTGATGAAATGATCTTGTTATATAGGTGATAGAATATCTCTGTGTATTCTCCGCTTCTGGTATTGTCCATCGAAATGTTGCTGAGTCGTGATTTTCACAATATTGTTAGCAAAATATTTGTCAACTTGACATACTTTCTCCAATAGTAAGTCATCATCATCGGAGCGTATTCCCGGTTGTATTCTCAGCGGTAACGCTTCAGAGCCCGGGGTCCGCTACCTAACCTAGGTGATTTGACGAGGTTTCTAGTTTTTACACAGAGCGGTAGACCAGAACCAATCCTAGAATAGGTTTAAATAAACGCTAGATGACGTTCGGGACCCATAGCTTTACGTGCCTTCCACCGGAAGCCATCCGGAAACATCTTTTCACAAAGTACCCAGTGGAATTTGAACCCACGACCTCTGGATCACAAGGCAGTCTTTCTCCAGAAGTAAATATGTCATTTATATACATACGAATATATAACTGTCACTCCAAGGACAAGTGGTGAAGAAAGATCTCAAACTATCAAAAAGATTTTGCTTTGGTTTGCCTGACATCAACATTGTCAAGAAGGGTTTCTTGGTAAGCAGCTGTTTCACGAGATGTTTGTGCTTTTTTAGGGTTCCGTAGTCCACAAGGAACCCTTATAGTTTCGTCATGTCCGTCTGTCTGTCCGTCCAGGCTCGTACTTCGCCGCTACTGCACCGATTGTCACGAAAATTGGTGGAGAGATAGATATCGAAGTTCCAAAAGTTGGTTTTTAAAATTATGAAAAAATGTTTTTTTTCAGCCCATACAACGAAAAGTGAATTTAAAAATTAAATTGGACTAACCCCAACGTGTGAGGTATCGTTGAAAAGGTCTTTTAAAATGCAACAAAAACTGATTTGATACTATGTAGATCAAACCCCCCAGTCTTGAGATAATCTAATACAAAGTTAAAATTTGAGGTGTCCCCCCACCGTAACTTTTAAAATATTACTAAAATAATTCTGAAAAAAATGTGGTATATACCTCAAAGTATGTTCTTTCAATTAAAACTATAGCGGTCTCGGTATCATAGATAGTTATTTTTTAATACGTCATAAATCGTAAACCGCAATTTACCTTTAGAACTTTTATTATTATGTTACTTGCTGCTACGGGACCCTTCATGGGCGAGTCCGACTCGCACTTGGCCGCTTTTTTTCTTTCTTTTCGAGTATGTTGTTACTAACAATGGAGTCAGATTTTTCGATTTACCTAAAGGCATCTGACGTAGCTCAATCAAAACTGTCTTATAGCAACAACAGTCATACACACTAGTGAACTAGTGTGGCCCTCACGGTTTTCTCACGATGTTTTCCTTCACCGGAAGCAAGTGGTGGTAGTTGAAAATGACCGTACATGAGTACAAACTCAGGGGTACAAGTCGCGGCTAGTGAGGATCGAACTCATGCGTCACAGACGCAGAGCCAGTGCCTTAACCGCTAGGCCACCACCGCTTCGTGCGTGCTGAGTTCTTACGATTTCCTTAGCAAGTGACGGAGTGCTCCTATTCTAGGCCGGGAATGGAGATGTGCCGCTGGAAAAATTCCTTTACAGCGGTTTTCCCATTGTTTTACGGGAATATTTTCAATGTTTCCGTAAATATTCCCAATATTTACGGAAACAATAAATTTGAATTCCGGTGGATGTCGAAGAGGCGACTAAAGCTTAGATCATTTAATACAGGATAAGTTACGCAGACAAATCTTCTTACAAAACTTTCTGCCGTTTTTGGTGCGGGGGGAGGATACTACTACATCTAAAAAACACACACAGTCACAAAAATAATTTGTGTCGTTATAAACGCACACTTACGTAAAATTGACACACTAGTTTATTTTCTGCACACTAGCAAGACTCACACTAAAACAAATGTGTATGTACACGTAATAATACACCCTAGTGCAAAAGGATTGAACAACAAAAAAAAAATATCGACATCGATATTTCGGAAAAAAAAATTACGTTCGTTTTAACTCTGGAATGTTTTTATATAATTAAGTCGGAAATTCGGGATAGAAGTTAATACGTCACGTGAGGCACCACGTGAGCAGTTTAAATAATAGAACTTGTTGAGTATCTATTTAGTTTTACAAGTTTTATTATTTATACTGCCCACGTGGCGCTTCACGAATACTATAAAACTTGTTAATTAGTTTAACAAGTTTTATTATTTAAACTGCCTACGTGGCGCTTCAAGCATACTACAATATAATACAAGTTTTTGAGTATTTAAACTTGTATTATGGGACACTAACTCAACAATATATATTTTATCATCTTCTTCATCTAAGCGCGTTCTCGGTTGCATCCTTAGCTGTGACGCTCCCCCGCTTTTTATTCTTCAAATATAATATGGTCACCCAAGTAGGCCAAAGACCTTGCGAAGTGGAGAAGAAATAGCCGAAACAGAAAACTTGTATTATGGGATACTAACTGGACAATATATATTTTATCATCTTCTTCATCATCTAAGCGCGTTCCCGGTTGAATTCGTAGCTGTGCTGTTTCTCCTCTGTTTCTTCTCCAAATATAATAAAGTTATATACCCAAGGATGCCAAAGAACTTGCGAAGTGAAGAAGAAATAGCCGAAACAGAAAACTAAAAAACTTGTATTATGGGATACTAACTCAACGATTGTATATTTTATAATAAATATATATATAGATGGGGTTATGTCGTTTAATCACGGAGTTCCTATGGCCACCTTCCAGCTCCATCATCAGACCCTGGATACCATCTAAAGACAAAAAACCCGTCAAGATGAATCATACGAGCCCAAACTCGATGGGCTTATGTCGTTTAATCACGGAGTTCCAATGGCCACCTTTCAGCTCTATCATCAGATCCTGGATACAATCTAAAGACAAAATACTCGTCAAGACAAATCATACGAGCCCAAACTGGATGGGGTTATGTCCTTAATCACGGAGTTCCTATGGCCACCTTGCAGCCCTATCATCAGACCCTGGATACCATCTAAAGACAAAATACTCGTCAAGATGAATATTACGAGCCCAAACTTGATGGGGTTATTTCGTTTAATCATGGAGTTCCTATGGCCACCTTCCAGCTCCATCATCAGATCAGATCCATGTTGTCATAATATTGTCACGCGACATACGTATGCGTGCAAAATTTCAGCTCAATCGGAAACCAGGAATTGGGTCAAATTTAACTTGCAAGATTTGATTACAGACAGACAGACAACGGGACAGGTAAAACTAACTTCTTTCTTTTTTTTTTTTAAAGTTTCTTTCTAACTCTTTTGCCATTACGGCAATAAGACTCTGGAACGCGCTTCCTGAATCCATTCGAACTGCTCCTAGTCGCGCTAGCTTTAAGATACAGGTATTTAAACACTTTTTGGCCAAGTTATAAAAGTTGATTTAACCCCCGACGTTAAGAATTGCTGCATTTATCTATTTATTTGTATGTATAGTATATGTAGAGTATATGTATGTATGCAGGTATATGTATAGGGTATATATATATATATAAATATATATATATATATATATATATATATATATATTTATGTAACAATGTACATTGTGTATTTTATGTATACTACACTTTATCTTGCAACCCACATTTAGACTTTCTGTATAACCCAAAGGTTGACTGGTAGACAACGCTTTTAGCGTTAAGTTCGCCTATTGTTCTGTACAATTTGTATTTGATGGACAATAAAGATTAAATAAAAAAAATAAACTAAATAAAAGCTTGTAAAATAATTAAAGTATTTCGATATTAAAATTATATCACAAATAAAACTATATCAAGGAAATGTAATTTTTATCGACATCGATAATAATGCGATGTCTCGTCACTCATGGCAGGATGGCAGGAAAGCAGTTGCAAACTTGACTCGATTATTTTTGCCGTAATCTAAACTGAAAGATATTATATCGATTTTTAAGTAATTACATTTAAATAGAAATCAATGTTAATAAAATAAAAAAATACTTACAAATGAAAGGTTATTCCATCTTTACTAAGATTAGAAGTATTTGACCTCTTTTTACATGCGTTAACTGCACAATTTGGCATTTTTAATCGAGCACTTGTAGACGTCCTTTCGATACTTTACCGATGCACATAATGATCATAATCGATTACGCAACTAGTTTTTATGAACGTATTAGAGCATGCGATCTTATACTTCGGCAGAGGGGAACGCGCAGGTAAGGCTTATCCTGTATTAAATTATCTAAGGACTAAAGGACTAAGCACAAACACTTCATGCTACAATTGCAATTCCAAAGAATGTTAACCAATGAGGGTTGACGTCAGGCAGGCGGGCGGTCGTAAAACTATAGCCAAATCATTTAATCTGTTACGGCTATTTCTTCTCTGCTTCGCAAGGTCTTTGGCATCCGCTGGTGGCCATTGAAATGCATGTTATATTTGGAGAAGAAAAAGCTGGTAAGCGAACCCGTTCTACGAAGCAGCACTGCTGAGGAATTGAGGATGCAATCGGGAACGCGCTTAGATGAAAAATAATATTTCTATAAATACTCCCCTAAATTTCCGTTTTTAGAAATATTTCCGGGAATGTTTACGGGAACATTCCCAAAGTTTCCAGGGATGACCCATCACTAGTCGGGAAGTTTGACGCTTGCTACCAAATAATTTACTAATGCACAGTTCTGTAACTCATTCCCTGTGGTTTCAGCGGTTTTATCGCTGTACAGTCATGAGTCGTGACTGAGCAACTCTTTCATTAAAAACCTATACATGGATTTTCCATTTTCAATCTTTACATCCAACGTAACAGCAAAAATGAGCTGTATTTATTACATGGCAGAGTAGATTTTTGTTGTGCGTTTTTTTATATCAAACATGATTGCTAGCCATTTGATATAGATACCTAACACCGGATTGCTTTCATGCAAATTACCAGCATGTTCAGTGATGAATATGTTTTTTATACATTTCACAGAAAATTTAAATCGTGGCGATTCATTTTATTCACTTGATAATTTGGCAGATTTTGTGGATAAAATTTTGAGTAGACAGCCTGTTTCAAAAAACTTTTTTTAGCTGTTGCCGTTATTTTTAATTAAGTCTTAGTGACGATATCCTGGCCGGTTTCGGCCTCGACGACTATTTTGTCATGCGTTTCAATTCCTTCTCTGGTGGGCTCTGTAGTGACTTGTGTAGCCCAATTTGTTGGTAAACGTCAAGACTCCATTAACATAATTATAGTGGTAGGCTGTAGGTGGTCTAGCCTTCAGTTTGTCTCGCTTTCTGTCTTCTTCCGCCAGACTGTTGGCCTCAAACTCGAGAACGCTGTCGTTAACCAACTGGCGCCACTCATCACGTCCTTCTGCCAACTTCTCCCAACGATTGATGTTTATTTTACAATTTTTCATACGCCGCTTTTGTACATCTTTAAATCTGAGAAGTTGGCCTCCTTGCAAGCGTTTTCCATGTGCAAGTTCTGAATATAACACGCGTTTTGCAAGTCTCCATCAGACATTCGTTTAACATGGCCTGTCTACCTATTAACTCCACCACCTGTTAAATCTTAGTAACGCTAAAACGTCTGAAGTCGAACCTTCCTGGGGCATTAACATATAACTAACTATTTGATAACAATATGAATTATCAACAAAGTACTTGTAATACACACAACTTAATAGATTAACTTCGGCGCGTGGATATTAGACAAAGTTTACTAGCCTACTTCAACGAGTAAATTTAAATAAAATATTACATAATATCCAGTATTTAATAGTAAGTAAACATAATGTTGCTTTAAAGCGTCACGCGACACGGAAACCGTGAAAAGAAATCCCGTGCAAAAACTTTTAAGTAGTTTCTAAACGGTGGTTATGTGCAGAGTTGGCGCCGTGTGGGACCAACCACAGTACGAGTACTCTTCTGCAGTGTTAAACTCGCGTTACAAACTTTACGCATAAAATACGAAAAAGAGGTTTAACGCACGTGCATTACATGACAAAAACCTACCTTTTTCTCACTTTTTTCTAGGATAAATTTTCCGGGAAACATATGGTATTTCCTGGAAAATGTATCTCGCCAGCAACTTTAGAATCCTTACTTAAATCTTTTATAGTTTTGTAATTTAGACTTTCGTTCCATTTTAAATTTAATTAGTAGCCCGCCGGCTACGCATGGATATGTATTATACATGTAAACCTTCCTTTCGAATAATCACTCTATCTATTGTTGAAAACCGCATTAAAATCCGTTGCGTAGTTTAAAAGTTCTAAGCGTTCATACAAAGGGACAGACTGCGGGAAGCTAATTTGTTTTGATACTAATGTATTGATGTATTTCATGTATTCATTCATCATGTATTTTCAATTTAAGCCTCCGTGGTCTAGTGCGCAAGAAGTTTGCCTTGTGATCTGGAGGTCGTGGCTTCAAATCTCACATACTTTTTAAAAAAGTATATACTTTGTAAAAAAGGTTTCCAGTCTGGTTAACTCTGTTTAGGATATTGCAGACTTGAATCACCTGATTTTATCCGAAAAGAAAGATGATTCCGTGCTTCGGAAGGCATGTAAAGCTGTGGGTTCCGAACGCCATCTAGCAGTTGCATGAACATATCCTATTATCCATTCCTGGTTTAGGTTAGGTTAGGTTGCGGAGGTCAGGCGGCAGTCGCTCTGTGTAAAAAGCAGTACCTATCCACGTCAAATCACCAGGTTAGGTAGCGGACCCCGGGCTCTGAGACGTTGCCGCTGAGGATGGAACCGGGAATGCGCTCGGATGATGATGTATTGATTAATTAACATAATATGTATGTAAGTTTTACGGCATTACTATGTATGTTCATATTTTAATAAACTAGCTCAAAAGTACTATCTAGTATCTAAGTCTAGCAGCAATATGCTAATAGGTACATAACAAGATAGATAGATAGATAAACTCTTTATTGTACACCAAAAGAAAAAACAATATAAACAAATAACTTAAAATAACAAGGACCTACACTTGAAGATTGAAGCATCACATTAACTTCCATCCTGTTCTTCTTGCATCAACTGTGCTGCTTCGGAGCCCTGCGTGCGCTTCCCCTTTTTTTCTCCAAACATAAAATTCACGTTAATGGTCACCCAAGGATGCCAAATACCATGCGAAGTGGAGAAGAAATTGCCGAACAGTTAAAATGATTTGGCTGTAATTTTACGACCGGCCTCCTGCCTGACGTCAACCCTCTTTGGGAATGTATTTGTGCGAAAAGTTTTACAACCGGGCATATAACTTCCATTTCGAACATCTATGACTAATTTCTGTTTTCTAACGAAGAAATAAACGGTCTAATTTGGGTGTACATTACGCAACATCGTTTATGTCGCGGTTTTTATTCCCGGTCCTTAAAGGTCACTTTTGAGTCCCATTTTGCATACTAATCAGACCTAGATCGTGGACGGTTTATTAATGCGCGGTAAACGCCTCGGCTGCAAATAGTTGTTACAAGAGGTGGAAGGGTAAAATGAAGATAAGGAAAGATAAACAGCAGTTAGGTATTCATATTTAAGATTTGTTATTGTTGTTTTATCTACTTATCTGTTTTTATTCTGATTTATGTAGGTACCTAAATTCCCACCAGTTTTTATATTTGAGCAAGGTTGCCTGGAAGAAATTGCTTAGCGGTAAGGCCGCCTTTTGCGCATTTCCTACTTTTTAAGAGGGCGCCTGATGTCAGTTATCTAAATTTTGCTCCCGCTTCCACGCACACAAATTTACTCTTACCGAAGCGAGACAGCGAGCCGTGCGGGGCGTCGGGAATCGCGGTGGGTCAATGAGCTGGTTCTGGTTTTGAGGTTTTTTTCGTTTTACAAAGAATATTTAAGAGTTATTTAAAAAGTAAGACATATGATGACTGCCTTATGTTTAATACAATTATAATCCAAAGTTACAAGTGCTACATTATTGTATTTCTTGAATACCTTCTGTTTTAGTATAATTCTGAGGTGATTTGGAGGCAACTTCGCAATGTTTTTCTATCGAGAAAATTTCAAGCAATCGTGTTTTCGAAACTTATTATGTGTAGAGTTATTCCTGAACTTTGCTGTGTTTTTATTTCAAAGTGAGTATTTTGTTCATATTGATAAAGATTTAGGATCGCTCTAAGAACTTTAGGGTAGTATGGGCTCTTAAGATAATTAATATGTCCTGTATTTTTTATGTAAAATACCCTTTACTGCACAAAAAAAAAATACAGGACATATTATCATCATCCGAGTGTATTTCCGTTAGCATCCTCAGCGGTAACACTTCAGAGCCCATGGTCTGCTACCTAACCTGGGTATTTGACGCCTTTTAGATGCCTTCCCAAGCAGGGAATCAGTTTTCTTTTCGGATAATCAGGTGATTTAAGCCTGCAATATCTTAACCAGACTGAAAATTACTTTTCACAAAGTATGCTTTCCATGGGATTTGAACCCACGACTGGATCACAAGGTAATAGCCTTGACCATAGCCACTGGATTACGGAGGTAGTCAGACTGGCGAGTCACTGGAGGGACAAAATATAGTTTCATTCATAGATCTTTTTACTGCGTCTAAATCTATGGTACCAATTATTTGAGACAATCGACACAAAAACAAGAAGGACGTGTTGCCAGCCATTGAAAAATTTCACGGTTTAAACGTATAACGAAAATGTAACAAAATAAAACAAATTTAAGGAAATAGAGAACTCGATTCTCACATAAATGTGGCATTTTGTGGCATTACGCAGGTAATTTTATGGGTCGTAAAATGGTATCGACTGTACCCATATTTTATGGCATGTTTACTTGCTATAAATCACATACTTGTGATACCCATAAGTGGCTATGATAACCTAATATTGAACACGTAAATCATAAGAAAATATGATTCTTCATATACACGATTATCAGGCCACCTCCGTGGCGTAGTCACAACTCGCCAGTCCGCCATTCCGTATACGTTCTGGGTTCGATCTCTATATATACATATATATTTTTACATATATTGTCCCTATTTATATTAAATATATTTTTTATTATTAAAGTAACGATAATTTATTTATAATTAAATCAAAAATATAATTTCCTTGTCATCATATCAGTCACAGGAAGTCCACTGAAAATCAAAAATATATTTTATTTCCTTATAAATAATAGAAACCAAAGTATATAACTAGTGATTTGTTTGTTGTTAGCTATACAGGATGACTTTTTAAACACCAGCCAAATTTTTGGAGCAAGTTCAGTCCATGATACTGAACTACTTTCTATAAAAAAAGTTATTAAAAATCGATAAAAAATTTTCGTCCTCCCATACAAAATCCGTTTGGCTGAGCACTGATTGTATTGTATGGGAAGGCGAATTTTTATTTTAGTTTTTCGTTAATTGTTTTTATGGACAGTAGTTCAGTATCATGGACTGAACCTGTCCAAAAATTTGGCTGGTGGTTAAAAAATCAGCTTGTATAATTCGTTTCAAAGGTGACGTGCAGTGAGTGTCGATATTAGCGTCAAGTCCAGTCTTTGTACCTCTGCTCTGTGGTCAATAAAATTAAAATAAATAATTTAGAGGTAACAAAACGATATGATTTATGCCATGTGCACAGACCAAGGACCTATGTGCATTGAGGTAAATTTTATAAATAAAAGTAGTCCAGTAATTGTAAAAACAAGAAAGGTTTTAGAAAGAAAGCAATTGTGTTGGTTGAATAGTGAATAAACGGGCAAGTGCGAGTCGGACTCGTACATGAAGGGTTCCGTACCTCCGTACAATGTTTTAAACGCTGAAGAAATTCGTTTCTTGTATGAAGACCCCCATTAGTTTTTAACTTTTTTTATTTTTAGTATTTGTTGTTATAGCGGCCATAGTAATCCATATACTGTGAAAATTTTAAGTACAAAGTTAAAACTTGAAATTTTCACCGATTATGTATTACTGTGGCCGCTATAACAACAAATACTAAAAATAAAAAAAAGTTAAACATTAAAGGGGGTCGTCATACAACAAACGTGTTTTTTCAGTGTTTTTAACTAGATCTTAATAATGGCATTAAATAGAATGCCATTATTAAGATCATAAAATCGGCATTAAATAGAATGCCATTATTAAGATCTAGTTAAAAACACTGAAAAAACACGTTTGTTGTATGACGACCCCCTTTAATGTTTAACTTTTTTTTATTTTTAGTATTTGTTGTTATAGCGGCCACAGTAATACATAATCGGTGAAAATTTCAAGTGTCTAGCTATTACGGTTCAAGAGATAGAGCACTGTGACAGACGGACAGACAGCGGAGTCTCAGTAATAGGATCCCGTTTGCAGCCTTTGGGTACGGAACCCTAAAAAGGACCGAAAGCCCAACCCAGAACATTAATCTACGGTGGTTAGAAGATAGTTGGAAAACTTTGGGAGAAGTCAAGTCCAATTGTGGTTGGCATGCAGCTGTAATGGTGATGAATGACGAGGGAATCCCTTCATTCTTGAAGTGTACTTGACCCATATGAACCAAGCTCCCACAGAACGGATGCTCGAGATGCTTCAGAGACAAAAGCGGGTATCAGCGGCACTCGAAGCCTTCGAGCAGGCTCGAGCGCCTCGAGAGGAGCGCCCTCGACACCCCTCGATGTGTGTCCGATCTGTGGATACCATGGATTTCTGTATGATATAACATGTAGGTAGTAACGAAAGCAAAGATTTGTAGTTTTTTTAGACAATGAACTTAGCAAACAAGCATACATTGGTTAAATGCGGCAGGTGTCGAAATGTTGAGAACGGACCCGGCAAGTGGAGATATTACGAAAATATTTTTTTAAATTATGGGATGAGTTGTGAGATGTAATAGCTCCAGACGTTAATATATTTACGAGCAGATCTAGAGTCTTAGTACGTATAGATACCTAATTAAAGATAACATTCGCACATTCTCAGTAAAAAAATTGACATTCGTAACATCCCTGCTTAAAAAACAGAATCCGGAAACATATGCATGAGTGACTTTAACGCTATCAGCAGCTAAAAAAACAGTGAACCATTTCCATAAACCATCGAAAATGGGGCAATATTTGTCGATGACGTGCCGCTCCGTTACACGTATTGACGGTATTGACCGAAAGCCAATATGCACAGTGCATAAACCATGGTACACAGTGCACTTGAAACGGAACGCAACCGATACGGGCCTATACATGTGAAATTGTATTTTACAAGCAGTATTGTAGTATGCTGACAGTGTCCATTAATACTAAACGACTGTAGTACGTGCCTTCAGGAGTGCTATTTTTCATTTAGGGACTCAGCGAAACACAAAACGTGTAGTTTTCCAACTCACCACTCGCGTTCCGTTCCGACGCATTGCATCGTATTTTTGAAATCGTCAAGAGCGATAAGTAATATTGTATTGTATTACGCAGAAAATATCATAAATTTGTCAATGGTTTTCTAAACATTTCAACAAAAATAAAAAAAGCAGCGTGAATCGGAACTGATTCTCCATGGAATGTTTCTTTGACATTTGTACGCTACAAATGTCAAAATTACGAGTGGTCCAGCCACTCGTTGCAAATCCTTCGCATAGGTACGATCAATTCAAAAATGCGCCCGTTTGGAAACACTGGCGCAAATCATTCGTAATGTGAGCCTTTGAATGAAAAATAGCACTCCTGTACCACTGAGGACCTCGAGGTATTTTTACCCAACTACGGCGAAGCTAAAAGAAGGGTTATGTTTTCGCCGCTATGTACTAAACATACGCGCTAAACGTTCGCGTTCTACGTACTAAACGTTCACGCTAAGTTCGCCGCTGACGCGAAGGAACGCGCATACTACGGACCGGCAAACTAAGCGTAACTTAACTAAATAAACACAAAAAATCTGCTCTAGATTAAGCCATCACACACACCCGTGAGTCACATCACAAAACACCCTGTTTTGTGATGTGACTCACGGATGATGTGATGTGCCACTGAAAATCAGCGTCGCGGACTCTTGGGTTCGACGACAAATGCTTAGTGGATCCCCTTTTTTCCCGGAATGCATTCACAACACACTCCTTTACGTATGCAGGACAACACCGCGTTCTAGTAAAATAAATATAATTGATTGTTAAGTTATTCCTAACCGTGTCGTGTCGTGTCTCTATTTTTTTTTCTTCTTCTAATTGTTATTGTGTGTGTTGTCTCCTATCATTGTCTTTATATTTATTGTGTTGTATTGTATTTTTTGGGAAAATAAATTATATTCTATTCTATTATCCGATCACCTGATCCGAAAATCTATGAGAAGCAAACAATTTTTTTTATATTTCGATTACGTTATTGAAAGTTATTTAGTATGATAGACGATTCAGTACTTATATTTCTTTAGACGTTTTATTATAAGTCTTCTAAACTTCAAGGTAGATTTTAGGTAGGTACGTACTCCACTATCTAAACTGTACCGGACATGACTCGATGTTTCGACAAGAACATTTGTTCCGATCAAACAATGGCAAATAAGTTTTTTCCTGCTATCTGTTTACACAATCATTGAAAATGTACGCGGCAATTGGCTATCTTCGTCACGTCTTTATCCTAAACGGGACTGACACCCAGTGCTGTTAGATCTCAAACGATGGCAAATGATTTTATTTACTGCCATCAGTTTACACAATCATTGAAAAGGTATATTTAAACTGAATGTTTTCAATTATATATCAACAAAATCTTTCTTATTATTTTTCAACTTTTTACCCAGTTAAGGGAGGATTTCCCTACACCACGCTGAGCAGGCAGGTTGGCGAACACAGTACATGGTACCTATCACCAACCTGCCTACCCATATTTTAATCCAAAAACATTTAAAAGCCAAGCTAAAGGCCAAAAACTTTGGGCAACATTGGGTTAAAAAGTTAACTCAGTAATGTAACTGGCTGCACATATTTAGGAAATGACCGGTTCTTTTTGTTGACCAATATTAGGTTATAGCAGGCCTGTGTCACTCCCCGTTTAGGTATCAAAAATGTACCTACATTATTACTATGCGCGCAGGAGGCCCCTCCGGGTGGTAAATTCAGTTATACGAATCGTATGTCTAGAGTACCTAATAAGAATGAAATTGGCTTGCAATGGATGTCTAGGTATCTTTACGAAAAGGTGCTGAGTTCTGACGTGAGCTAAATTTAACCATATCGCTAGCCACATTGAGTAGATATTTCTTTGAATTTCTTTGCTGAGTGAGACTTCTGTAAGTTAGTATTATTTATTCTGTGGTAATAGCAGCTGGCAGGAAACGTTTAAATTCGGAATTGCTTTTTCCAACGAGAGCCTTACATGGAGGCCCAAAGTGACACTGCAGCCCGGTTATGGGTTATTGCCAATTTTCTATAGTGCTATAACTGGCATGCTTGCACATATTTAGCAAGATGCCGGATCTTCTTGTCTTGATTTTATTAAGAAAATAACAGCTGGCAGAGAACGTTTGAATTCGGAATTGCTTTTAACTCCAAAGTCTTACGTGGATGCCCGAGGCGGCTCTGCTGCCCGGTTACCGGTTATTGCCAATTTTCTATACCACTGCTCCGCGGCGGACAATGTGGCGGCAAACAGCGCTATTTCCATTGTAAATTCATTGCACTTACAGCGTATTAGCATCTGTGTTAAATTAAGTAAGAAGCTTCTTAATCAGCCTATAACAAACCACTGCTTGAATAAAAGGCTTTCCTAATGAGGGGTGGATCTGACTATAATCACTACGCTGGGCAGACAAGATGGTGATCGCCGTAGATAAAAAAGAAAAAAGAAATATCGTTGTTTATTAATTTATTTATTTAACTTTATTACAAAAAATGTAACAGGCGGACTTAAAGCCTAGCCTTTTCTACCAGTCAACCTACAGGTGGTGCGGATAAAAGCAAATTTTGGACGATTAGTACAATTCAAATTAGCTATTTGACCATTATTAAACATTTACCTAAGACACATATTCGTATATATACTTTCTTACGAGTATACATTTATAGACCTACATATAAAAATACATAAATATTTTATAAATTCATTAACCCTACATAAACTACATAAATATTTATGATACTCTATGACAATTTTTAATTTTAATTTTTGTTTAATAGTTTTTTATTTTGTTTAAATTATTAAAATTAAATTTATTAAAATGGTCTTCGCTCAGCATAATATGTCGGGCGTGAGCCGCGACGCTGGTCTTCCGCGGACGTCAGTTAAACATACAGGGTCTGACAAAATATACTAAAACTATTTTGAAGGTGAATTCAGTCTGAACGACTTTCCCTAAGGAACATATATAGAAATATGAAAAATAATTTTTGGCCTTCCATACAAGTTGACCTATCAGCTGATCCGAGTTTGTATGGAAAGTCTAAAAATATTTTTCATATTCAGGTATGTTTCTTGGGGAAAGTTGTTCAGTGTCACGGACTGAATTCACCCTTGAAATAGTTTCAGTATATTTTGTAAGACGTTATAAATAAAAATATAAAAAAATATTATCTAGCTTTAAAATAAATAAGTATTATTACACAAAATACTTTTTTTTTGGGTGGGTGTTCTCAAATGGTATTCTACTCTGGCGTCACCCCACGGCCAAATCTCTTTTTCTTGTAACTTAAGTAGTTGTTCTTGTCGGAGGAGTTAAGTGGAGATGCCTTCATTCCTCTCTTCTCTCTGCCATCTTTTTAATGTCCTGGTACCTTACTCCTAACTACCGCAAAATAGCATGAAGTTGTTGAGGATAATGGACTTGACAAAACAAAAAAAAATATTTGACTGTAGAATGATTTGTTTTGACTAGATTTTGTATATATGAGTACGGAAACTTGGTACATACGTACTTAAATAAAACAATTAATTAATAAACCTAGCGTTCAATTATTACGAGGACAGGACCAGACCACAAATATCTGCGTCCAGTAATTACAATATTATCAAATACGTTTTCCGTAAAATCATTTAATTTTTTAATTATATATTTAGAAGTCAATTTGTTTCCTTTATTAGTTTTTAAATTGTATTTAGGTTTATTTTAGTTAGTATTACTTTAGTCCCATGTTTATAAAAAAAATTGGTGAATATTAACATAAAATTTATTTTATACTCTGTAATAGATAGATAGATAGATAGATACTTTATTTGTGTTACTGAGGCACACACATAATATAAATAAATTAACACTAAATATAAACAATATACGTCGACATTCGGTGTAGATACCGCAGTGACACAAAAAGGCAGTGACTCAGCTAGTAATAAACTAGTCGTTGGCCGTGTGGTAAAAAATTTGTAATAGGCAAGTAAAATTCTTTTTTTCTCTGAAATGTCCGGGGTTTTAAAATTTTTGTCCGGAGTCCGTAGTTTAGATGACGGCAGGCCTACTTATACCATAAGCACAGATATTAAAAAGAGTATTTCATACAGAATGGAATCTCCTAAGGTCCCGAGCAATATGCGTCCCCGTTCCCCGTTCCCGCACCCCTCCCCCGTTCCCTCACGCATTGATGTGTGCACGGATGTATGTATAGTTTCGTTTGTAGTAGTGTAGGCATAAAAGATACTCCGCTTCTATGAAGTTCCATACCTAAGCCATGAGTGTGTGGGGGAATAGGTAACAGGAGAACGGGCAGCAAGAGGACTTGCTGGCAGACTTTTACCATCTTGTGCTTCGCAAAAAAATCTCTCGAACAAAATCCATTCGAATACTTATAAATCGGACTTGGATATCGGACCCCTTCTGCGACACCGCCTACGCAGCGTGGTTATTATGAGCATATCCCCCCTCTATTAGGAGAGGCATTTAGTCCAGCAGTGCACTGTAAAAACGAAAAATAAACTAGCCACTCGTCCCAGCTTCGCGCGGGTATCATTATACGTGTACCATCCCGGAGAAATGTTCTACATGTTTATGAAAACCACATCAAAATCGGCCTAGTGGTTTTAGAGTTTGTCGAGTACACAAAATATAAAAACACTAGCATCAAAATACCGTCCATTATCAAAGTACTCTCCGTAATAAGGACAGCCCGGTGGATTCGAACACAATCGAAGATTTTACAGTGATGTTTTTAGAATGGAAAAAATAAAAATGCAGTTTTATTTCGCCAGACCATCAAATGAAAGAGCATGATGCAAAAAGAACTCGACCGATTTTTATACAACTTTAATTTATAAGCGAACTTCATAAGCGATGCGGCTAGCAACCCATCACTATTTTGTTTTCTTTTTCCACCGCCCAAAGTGGCATTCGGGTCGTACGTTCTGGGCTCTGTCTGCTTAGGGGCGGAAAACCCAAAATGCTATGTCTGATTTATTACGGATAAAAGGTGATAGTGTATGTATGTATTAATTAATTGATAACATATGTATGAATTGAGGTTACCCGTGTGGTTCCGGGTTAGAATAGGACCACTCCATCTCTTCCTGTGGACGTCGTAAGAGGCGGCTAAAGGATTAAGCACAAACATCTCGTGCTACGATTGCATTCCCAAGGAGGGTTAACGTCGGGCGGCGGCCGTTTGTAAAACTTTTCGCACAAATACATTCCCAAAGAGGGTTGACGTCAGGCAGGCGGCCAATTGTAAAACTATAGCCAAATCATTTAAAGTGTTCCGGGTATTTCTTCTCCATTTTGCAAGGTCTTTGACATCCTTGGGTGACCATTGGCATGCATATTATATTTGGAGAAGAAAAAGCGGGAAAGCGCACCCCGAGTTCCGAAGCAGCACAGCTGAGGATGCAATCGGAAATGCGCTTAGACGAAGAAGAAGATATGTATGAATGGAGGATAGAGCAATGGGTATAAGTTATTTCTACAGTTTATTATTTGATTTAACTTGCAATGCAACGTTCGTATGTAAGGTACTTTAGGTATTAGGATGGACGAACACTAACAACTAACAATACTATAGAACTGACAACCTTAAACAAAAAAAAAGTACTCTGCTAGAAAGCCAAAATCCTGTATTATTTCTAGATGTCCTACTATCTCGCCTGCTAGCCATACAATGGATGCTGAGTTTAGGCTGACGGTATCCACGAAACATCAGAGATGGCGCTTGTTTGTTCATAGAAAATTAACGCTTATACCGCCATCTTTCCGAAATTAAGCAGCACTACTGCAAAACTACCTTCTTTTGAACTAGTAGCTCCATCTAGCTACAACATTTAAACTAAAAATCGAATTACGGAAGGTTATCCGGCCTCTTACATTTGTTCGTCCATGGTACTAGTAACTAAGTTGTTCGTTTTAACATTTTTAAACCACATTGTAACCACTTATTTATTTATCAAACTTTATTGTTCCAAAGTAAAAATATATATACTTTTAACAAATGGCAGATTAGATGATCTATTCGTCTATCCGAAAGTAAGTACTCATAATAAAAGCTTGCACAAAACATTTCTCTAGGTAAGTCCGTAAAAAGCTTGCTTACCTAGCGAAGCACTAAAGTTCACTAGATATTTTCAAGTTAGGCCGCAATTTCGTTAAGTGGGCCACTTGCACCGGGCTCGGCGCACCGTCCTGCCAAACTTAAAAATGTCGATCCAGATACGGAAACATAATATAAATAGAAGTTAGACAACCTGCTTCTACAGTAATAATATCTATCATATACATAAAAAAATCTTCGTCACATACAGAATCATTAGTGACAATGACTGCATTGTCACTAATGATTCTGAAATGATGTATAGAAAAATTTTCAAAACCAGTAATGAACTTGACTTAAAATAATGATGTACTTACTACGTCAATAAATGTAGCGTTGCTTTTGAAGCGTTCATATTTGGACACTCTGTAACAAAGAAAAAGATTCTGTTAAAAAAACAAAATAGCAGATAGTTCATTTCTTTAAGCCTACCTATCCTTGTTTGACCTGTGCGTTTGACTGTGTAGGCTGGCCGGAAATGTTTGACGTCATGCGTGAAATGGGCATTCCTCCTCACCTTATTTTCCTAGTGCAGAATCTGTACCTCGACGGAAGCTCGGTAGTAAACGTGGACAGTGATCTCTCCCAACCATTTAAGCCAGAGCGTGGTGTGAGACAAGGCTATATCCTTTCCCCGCAGCTATTTAATCTCATTGGGGAACACATAATGCGCACATAATGCATGAGTACTCGAGAATTGGAAAGGAGGCGTAAGAATCGGCGGCCACCTTATAAATAACTCCGTTTTGCCGAGGATACCACTATCATAGGTGCCAGCGAGAGCGAGCTTGCAGAACTACTGCAAATAATAGAGAGCGTAAGCCGAGAGTATGGACTTCTAATCAACCGAAGTAAAACAAAGGTAATGTTCGTTGACAGGCCACATCTTAATCAGAACGAACGAATTGGCCGACCTAGACATTGTTGACGAATTTATCTACCTTGGATCAGCGGTCAGAAGTGATGGAGACTGTAAGCAAGAGGTGACACGTAGGGCTCAGATGGAAAAGTCAGCAGTTAGACATCTCGACAAGATATGAAGAAACCGCAACATCAGTCGCAACACCAAAATCAGACTTATGCGAAGTTTGGTCTTCTCCATCTATATGTACGCTGAAAGCTGGACTTGGAAATCCAAGATAGATGCATTTGAGATGTGGTGCTGGCGTAAAATGCTAAGAATTCCCTGGACAGCACACCGCACCAATGTATCTATATTGAAAGAACTAGGTATTCGGACCCGATTGTCTGCAATGTGCCTCCAACGACTCCTTAATTTCTTCGGCCACATAGCGCGACGAGCACCTGACAGTCTCGAAACGACTATACTGTTGGGCCATGTCCCAGGGCGCAGAGGTCAAGGGAAACCGCCGACAAGATGGATTGATATCGTTCGTAGGGTGGCGCGCTCAAATAGTCAACGGGCCATACACCTGGCGCAAGACCGTGCACTGTGGCAAACCATAGCGAGGAGAGCTGCTCAAGATGGTCACGAGCCTCAGACATGAGGATACGATTATGAAGAAGACCTATCCTTGGTCTTAGAGATACACGTATTTATCGCTAAAAGGGAAATCAGATTAGATTTTGTCTACCCCGGTAGTGATAAAGACGTAATTTTTGGATAGTAGGACCCAAAGGTTACGTTTGGCATGATGGTGAGCGTGGAAAGGAAATTAAAATAGTGATGGGTTGTTTGTTAGCCGCATCGCCTATTACCATGATTTAGATTGTCGCCTATTCCTCCTATTTTTTTCTTTTCTCTTAAGACTAGCATGAAATAAATTTATACTAGGTTTTATATTTATTTATTTATTATTTAGTATGTATACCCAAATTTATTGTAATTTCGTATTACCTCGGCATAAAGCTGTATGAAAGACAAACCACACGCCTTTCATGCAGCAATATGCTGTTGCTGCTGCTAACAAAAAATATTATAGGGAATTAAAAAAAAAATCCCTAAAAAGAAAAATATCAACGCAAGTTCTCGTACTAGCCTACCGTCATCTCTTACTGGCTTCTGTGCTACCGTTAAAATATCGTAAAATAAATACCCAGACAGATATAATACTATCTTGTTAGTACACCGACGCTAAATAGGTGTGATGTCTGAAAAAAGGCGATAGACTGATAACATAACATCACCACGGTTTAGGATGAGAGTGCTAAATGCCAAAGAGATCCGAAATCTCTTCTGTCGGTGATAAATGGCCATATTAAGAGGTCCTTCATCGCAGGCTCGCTATAAAGCAAGTAGAAAAATGTTTTCGCATTTCACACGCCCATTGAACGGAAAGCCGTCAAAATTCTCTGTTATGGAAATAAAAAAGGTTATTGCCCTGAAGCAATCGTCACAAATAACTCAAACACGATTTCCTACTCTATATCCAATGTATAAGGTTGAGTTAGGAAAGAAAGTCAGCGATAAATATTTTCAAAGTATGCCGCCAATAAAAGCTGAAAATATCACACCAGTTATCTATTGTGATGCTCATTAAGTCAAATTATCGCAAAGCTTGATAAATTGCAAAAATATTCCTCAATAAATATTAATGGGCCGCCATATTTCCTTTACAACGTAAGTCGCTTTTTAAAAGGTTGATTTACGTCACAATTACGTTTCTTTATCGTCAGGGATTTCGCTTTTCCTTTTAATGTTCCTCATTAATGAAAAAAAAACTCACTAATTATTTTGTAAGTTCACTGAGGAAGGAAATAGTTCCTTCGTATAGACGTATACTTACCTAATATAACATAATTTACTCATTTTATTGAAAACGGCGCAAACTATACGGTGTGAAAAAAGTAAAGAAAAACAACTCATAAAACATCGGTCGTCAGCTAAATGTAATATTTATACAATATTCACATTACACACACATACACACGCTCTCTACACTATTTCTTTATTTATCAGAATACTTAATTAAAATGTTATTTATAAATTTGTGGATAGGAAAAACTAAATACTCGAATTTGCAGAGATGCAACAAGGTTGATCACAATAGCAAAGATATTGTCCAAATTAGAACGAACTGAGATATTTTATTACATACAATTATTACAAACAAAGCCGTGATTCCAGGGTTGTTACACACTATTTTTCTTATTTTCTTCTAAATTTTCGCATTCGCTATGCTCGCTCTCTATTTCCCTTATAGTTAGTTGAAAGTTTTGCTCTCCCTACCAACGAGTACTTCATCTTAGCGCATTCACGGTTGCATTCTTAGCTGTGCTTCGGAACTCGAGGTGCGCTTTGCAAGTTTTTCTTGACGAAAGACAATGCGCATGGCACTGGTCACCCAAGGATGCTATAGACTGACTAAATATATAATAAATAAATTGTCAGACAAATTAAAAAACCTCCGACTTTCAAGCATTCACACCCAATAAATTTTGTACGGCTGAACCGATTTTCATAAAACATAGTTAAGAACCATCTCGACAGACAAGGCTTTTTATTTTTAAAAAAAACTGCATCTAAATCGGTTTATTCGTTTAGAGGCTACGATGCCTCAGACAGACAAATAGACGTGTCAAACTTAATAGCACCTCTTTTCTTCGATGGGGGTTAAAAATAGAATGTTTAAAATGCAACCAGCATATACTTGATTGATTGAAATTTGGATTAAAATTCGCCTCGTTTTCTATTTACGACGTTACGGTATAAACACTACGAAATATCTGATTTTCTCAGTTCCTCATCCAGGAAACGGATCCGCAGGATGAGGTACGGAACTCGCAAATTGCTATTTGGTGACAGGCAAAATGGCGGAGCCGAAGGTAACATATTGTGGGGCATGGAATAAGGGTTGTCGTTGACCAAGAAGTCACCTACATGGGCCTATTGTCCTTGCTACTTCCACGTGGCCCTGCCTCTTGAACTCCTAAGGAATAAGAATGTGAACTAGTTTTTTTTGCCATCGTCATCAATATATTTAAGAACTTTGTTCTTGTTGGTAGAGTATTTCCCATGTCCCGATCTTCAGCGAAATGCATGCCTTCCCTATACGACGAGACTTATTTTTTGGCAATATTTTTTTTTTTTTTTTTTTTTTTATTAGAAATTTGAGTGCGTTTGATCTCTATCTAGCCTGATGGGAAGCTAAGATGAGGTCTAAGGTGTATCACGCAGACTCAAAAAATGCCTATTCACTCTTGCCTTGAAAATCCCTAAATTATATGTATGGGGAAACATCGACGCAGGGAGGGAATTCCACACCTTAGCGGTTCGCACAATGAAGGAGGAGGCGAATCGAGAGGTACGATGAGGAGGAATATCGACCACAAATGGGTGGAATCCCTGTCCACGTCGTGTTGTCCGATGGTGGAATGGTGCAGGGGGAATTAAATTATGTAATTCCTGCGCACACTCCCCGAAGTGCAACCTGTAGAAGACACACAGACTTGCTACCAGTCGGCGATGTTCGAGGCTGTGGAGCCGTCCTGCCGTAAGCAACTCATCACCAACGAGTCTTCTGGCACGTCTGTCGATAGCTTCCAGGGCTTCGAGCTGATAGCGGGCAGATCCATCCCATAGGTGGGAGCAATACTCCATACATGAGCGGACTTGAGCTGTGTAAAGGCTCAACAGTTGGTCAGGGGTAAAATATCGTTGGACCTTGGAGAGGATGCCCAGTTTTTTAGAAGCCGTCTTAGCCCTGGACTCAATATAGCTACCGAAGTTAAGATTTGATGAGAGATCGATACCGAGAAGTTCGAGATGACGGGTGATAGGAACAGGCACACCCCGGAATGTGGGAGCCAAGTTGAAAGGGCTCTTTTTAGCAGAGAAGAGACACGCCTGTGTCTTAGAGGCATTGAATCTCACAAGGTTGGCATCACCCCAATCGGAGACAGCTTGCAGAGTAAGATTGGTATGGAGCACCATTGCCTCTCTTAGTTCGTCTATTTCCGGTTTTTTTGCCCTTGCACTAGAAAAATATCTTTCCGTAACGGTGCTATCGTCTGCATACCCAAAAATACCGGGCTTTAGCAGATCGTTAATGTGAAGCAGAAATAGCGGCAATATGGGTATTTTTAACCGACTTCAAAAAAGGAGGAGGTTATCAATTTGACTGAAGGTTTTTTTTATTTTTTTATGTATCTTTGTTACGCGATACAAGTATCTTCGCCAATTGTGCACCAATTGGGATGATTCTTTTTTTATTTAAAAGCCTTCACTACCAAGTTGGTTGCTTTTAAATTTGGTTAAGATATAATTTAGATCTTTGGAGATATGGAAGAAATTCATAAAAAAAATTAAGTCGGTCGTTATTTTTGTTAAAGATTTAATTATTATTCTTTCCTTTATTTAACCTAACTTCGTAATTGGTTCGGTTATAAGTACCACAACTTTACAAGTATACCAAGCTGCTACTGTTCGTTCAGCCGAATAAAAAATATACTTAAATATGTATTTCTTTATTGGTTATAATATAATTTTAAGTTTTATTTTATTATGTCAGTAGCAAATAAGCATTTAATTTAAATTCAAGACCAAGTTATATGTCGTAATCAAATTAGCTACAGTACAGCTAATTTAATTTTAAAATCGATAAACTTTTTTTATATTTCAATAAGTAATGGTTCTTGTTAGTGCAATGTGAACTACTCAATAAAATATTTCCAAGCATAATAAGTTTTAAACAATGTAGAGATTTTTATCGTAAGTGTAATGTTTTTTACAATTTGCGCAAGTATAATTTATAACAAAAATAAGAGATTGCAATTTCTGATCTTTTTCATGACTTGGACTCCACCAAAACTATCTTTCTGAATGCAAATGCTTATTATATATTATTGACATAAACATCAAAATCACTATAAGTGTGCTAGAATATTTGAGGAGTTCCCTCGATTTCTCGAGGATTCCATCATTAGATCTTCACCTGGTGATAATGGGACCAACTTACATGTACCTATACTATTGTTAATTTTTAGGGTTCCGTACCCAAAGGGTGTAAACGGGACCCTATTACTGAGACTCCGCTGTCTGTCCGTCTGTCACAGGGCTCTATCTCTTGAACCGTAATAGCTAGACACTTGAAATTTTTACCGATTATGTATTACTGTGGCCGCTATAACAACAAATACTGAAAATAAAAAAAGTTAAAAATTAAAGGGGGTCGTCATACAAGAAACGTGTTTCTTCAGTGTTTTAAAACATTGTACGGTGGTACGGAACCCTTCATGTACGAGTCCGACTCGCACTTGCCCGTTTATTTTTAATCTATCATAAAACGATTGTATACGTTAATTTTTATTCGAATTGAGTAGATCCTTTTTTGAAGTCGCTTAAAAAAGGCTGGAACATTAACTATCGTTTTAATTCCTGTTGGTTGGTACCCCTAGCTACGAGAGCATCGCTCTAGAAGTTCGTAAACAAGTTGATCAGTTGCTTACATGAAATATTAGAACAGCTTTATTATAAAATCGTGCGATATTTTGAAGATAGTTGTTAGACAATATGGTGTAGAACTAGTAAATTACCGAACTAAAGAGTTATAGGTGTAGGGTTAATCGTACAAACGTTACATAGCACCAGTAAAATATACTGAGTAAAACATCGCACTGATTTTTTGACATACGTACAATAAGAATCGCATCACCTCGAAACGAAATAGGGAATCCCTGCGGAAAGACTTTTTACTATCTACGGCGATCACCATCTTGTCTGCCCAGCGTAGTGATTATAGGCAAATCCTCCCTTCATTAGGAGAGCCCTTTAGCAGTGAATTGTTATAGGCTGATAAAGAATCAATTACCTAGCTTAACAGTTGCCAATGCACTGTAAGTGCAATGAATTTACAATGGAAATAGCGCTGTTTGCCGCCGCATTGTCCGCTGCGGAGCAGCGGTATAGAAAATTGGCAATAACCGGTAACCGGGCAGCAGGGCCGCCTCGGGCATCCACGTAAGACTTTGGAGTTGAAAGCAATTCCGAATTCAAACGCTTCTTGCTCGCTGCTTTTTTTTAATAAAATCAGACAAAAAAGATCCGGCATCGTGCTAAATATGTGCTAGCCAGTTGTGATACTATAGAAAATTGGCCAATTACCCATAACCGGGCTGCAGTTTTGTACTCTTATGTAGGTATTCTGTGCTGCAGTGCCGCCTCGAGCCTCCACGTAAGACTCTTTGGAGAAGCAATTCCGAATTCAAACGTTTCGGGCCAACTGCTATTTTCTTAATATTGGTCAGCAAAAATAACCGGTAATTTCCTATATATGAGCAGCCAACTGGCTGCTCATATATAGGAAATTACCGGTTAATGTAACTACATTACTGACTTAAATTGCCCATGCCTTTGACTTCAGTGGCTCGACTTTTTAAATCTAATTTAATTTTTTATAATTATGCCGCTATAACAACAAATACTAAATAAAATATGATAAAGTTAAAATTAAAGGGGGTCGTCATACAAGAAACGTGTTTTTTTTCCAGCTTTTTAAAACAAATACGGAGGCACGGAACCCTTTACGTAAGAGCTCGACTCGCACTTGACCAGTTTTTTTGTTAATAGGTACGGTATTTGTTGTTTATAAAAATCTTATAGAACAAGAAAACTATTTTCGGATCCAAAATATCGACACAGATATATACCAACGACTCGAATAGTAGTACAAGATAGGTACATGGCAACGTAATTTACAGCCTATTAATTTTTATTTATTTACTTAAACCATGTCAGATCCCATAGTTAGGCATAGAGTTTCCACTAAGATCTTCACTATGCGAAAGTTAAAGAAAAATAAAACATACCAGAAAACTTTACGATACTGTAATAGAATCTCCTCAATCTTCATTTCATTTCATATCTTCATAGATAAAGCTTACAAGAGAAGTACATTAAAATTTAGTTCTCAAACTAGAACTTGTTCGTTGATCATAAAAAAATGACAGGCAAGTTGAGCAACTTTATCGCGGTTAACTTGCACTCCAAGTTGCGGAGATGGCAAAACGGCCGGGCTCCAACTTTGATTAAAAAGTGAATAAAAAAATGGTTGCCTGTAAAGTCGGTTTTACGGGCGAAGATTTTACGTGACAACGGCGGCAGACCGATCATAGTTGAGTGGGAGAGAGACGCAAGGCATTCGGCGGGCCTCTCTCTCGTTCGGTGACTCATCGTAACGTTACCGAGCGTTACACTTTTTCATAAGTGACTCCCAGCCGCAACCTAATTTAAGACGTTGTCACGTCAATATAACGAACTAAATCGTGAAATATGTATTTCGGGACCTCGTTACACGTGATTGATTGATTTACAAATGAGAAACGAAATTACAACATTCATAATTTGAAAATAGACACGCCTTTAAAAAACCAGGTCGAACCATGATACCAACATTCCCGACCTCAGTTCTAGACATAGTTATGAAGCTGCAAAAGCATTTTGAATTTGGAATGCTTTGAAAGAAGCTGCCACTAACATAACTAAAAATGCAAAACTGCGTGAAACATGCAATTTTACAAAGAACCTAGAACTAACAAAATAATAAACCAAATTTCTTTTTTCGGCCTTAGGTACTCACAGTTAGTTAAAAATATATTTTTTTATAAATTTTCGCGTGCAGCCCGAGCGTGGAGACGGAAATCGGATAATTCCATGATAATTACCTACACTTTTGACTTCTTTTAAGCAAATAAATCAAACCGTTAAATGAAATTGAAATCAATGAAGTTTCCCTACGCACTTTTAACAGTCAATCGTAAATAAATACGAGTGGTCTTATAATGGGCGTAGGGGGAGGCTACTGGCCCAGTGGGCGCTCGCCGTGGCCTCTTCAGCAATTCACAAATCAGGCAGAAAGCTCGAGTGTCACTGCCGTGAGGTTTAAAAAAAAGAATCGTTGGCGAGCTCAATTTGAATAAATTTCGAGTGTCACTCGATTTTGTGTGCCGCAGCACAGGCTTTTTAGTATGGATTTTGTTAGTTGCAATATATGGCTTTAGTTAGGCTGCCTATATGACTAGGAATTACTTAGAGGCAGGTAACGAGATCTATGTAATTCATGTCAATGGTTAGAAGCTAGGAATACGCATGATGACTGAAAAAATATTTTTGGCCCATCGGTTACATTATTAAAAAATATTGTACATATATTTTTTCTTTTCTCTGAGAAACAATAAATAACGAAGATACAGGGCATTTAAATTTCGCATGACGTCACGCTTTCGTACGATTTTTACACATCGGTGACGTGACAAGCCCCCACTCAGGAACTTTGATTCTCTGTATCTTTGTGAATTTTTACTTTTTGGATAAACTGAAAAATACGGGTACATTATTTTTGGATAATCTAACTATTGAACTAATTAGAATAATACTTTTCTGACCCAGTCATCATCCCTATTGGAATAGAAAAACAAATGCCACACATACAAGATATACCGAAATAATTAGGCAACGAGAATGAAATAAAGCAGACTGAGAAGCACCCGAATAAAGTGTTGTTCCAAATGAACAGTTTCGCTACTTTATTTTAAATTACGTATAAAATGTTAAAGCCGATCTGTTGTTGATTTTTTATTCTAATATTGTGAAGCTTACAAGACAGCGCATGTCATGTAGTGATACCTACTCGTACTAACGTAATAACCATTCCACCTGTATTATTATGTACTTACGTACGTTTGTCTCACAAATAAAAACTGTATTCTGTATTGTTATGAAAAAATGATTACTATATATTGCAATAAAATATCACAACTTGAGAAAATCATTCCTCAACTGTGTACCTTACCGACATATCCAGCTGCAAATTGGTTTATTTGAGCAAATGCCTGTTAATCATTAATCATTGGTAATTTGCCGCTTAAACTTTTAATAGCTTATTAGACAGATAGCGAGGCGGCGACGGGATTATTTCCTGTTTGCAACTGCCATCCATAACCAGTTAGTTTATTTTATCAGATTGCTTAAGGAAGTTATATTTACATGTAGAATTTTTTGGGATGTTCTGTGGAAGTTATCAAAGAACCACGGTGATTTTATTGGGTCTCGGATTTGTTCAAATTTAAGCGAGTACCAGGCGTCTACAGCCGTGATAGCAAAGACATTTACATTTGTATCCAATGACGTCATATAACAATAGCAAATTTTGAATTGAAATTGATTTCTACCACGCCTGCCAACATTCAAGGTAAGTTTTAGCAAGTTTTAGTCATCTGGAGTCAGTCTAAGAAAGTCAGCCATGAATTAAGACGATACACGGAGTCCAGTCCTCCTTTGAAATAAATTATTTGTAGGGAAACGGAAATATCACCAAAAGTGGCCGTTTTTCGCAAAAATGCAAACTAAAGCTTAATGTTCTCACTTTAAACTGTAAACAGTGGTTCATAAATAGTTTGAAGGGTTATCTAGGTTTTAGTAGCTTAAAATTTTAAATAATATCTCCGTTTCCTTACAAATATTTTATTTCAAATGGGGGCAGCACTGGACTCCGTGTATCGTCTTAATAGCAAATGGGACAAAGAATGCTAAATTGGGCTCCAAACCGGCCGACCCCTTTATCAGACGCAGTTGTTTTTCATACACTTGTACCTTGATTTTTTAGTTCATATACAAAGTGGAAGGGACATCCCCGTAATAAATTGAACCACGGGCTATATTAGATCACTAAAGTATAATGAAATTAAAATACCAGTCAAAAAACCAAAAAAAAAATTCGACATTCCCATACGAATCGCCCGGGCGGCCGCGCAATATTGTATGGTAATGCCGAAATTTGTTTTTGTTCTTTAGCTGTTATTTTTATTTAATTATACTATAATGATCTAGTTTAGACCGTCGTTCGATTTATTACGGGTATGTCCCTTCCACGTCGTATATATGTCGCAGTTGAATAGTATAATCCGCTAATTCACTAAATCTCTAGCTGTTTGGCATTACAGCTCGGTTTTGTAAAACAGCGAACCCTAATACGCGGGATGGAATGATCGACTTGTATTTATCCATGCGGCTAGAGAAGTTGTTGAACAATTCTCTCTAAAGAAATTATATACAATGTAGAATGCTTACGAAGTGGCAATGGCGAGCGAGCGAAGCGAGCGTGACGCGGCAGCGGCCGGCGAGTGCTAGGAATGTTCTATTCATTTTACTAGGTTAGCACAAACCTATAGGTTAGGTTAGGTTAGAAATGCGACCAACACGCACGAGCCGAGCGAGCGTAGCGAGCGTGCCGCGGCAGCAGCCGGCGAGTGCTAGAAAATTTCTATCTATTTTACTAGGTTAGGGCAAACCTATAGCGATAAAAATCGTGGAATAGTTGTCTGGGAAATGAAATTCGATGACGAAAAAATCTGTTTTCTAATAGACATCCAATTATATTTCATTATGGTAACCCTACACCAAATCCTTATCATGCATGTGTCGCAGTTGGATTGTTTAACGGTTTCGTCAAACAGCGGATTACCGCTACTGTTTCACAAAACCGCTAGCCGTTTGGAAACGTGGTTAGCGGTTTGATTGAACGTAACACGTTGCGCAATCTTACACAATCCAGCTGAACGATATTCGGCTGTTTAACAAAACCGAGCTGTAATGCCAAACAACTAGAGGTTTCGTGAATTAGCGGTTTATACCATCCAACTACGACATATATATAACCAAACAGATAAAACTAAGCTGACGTGTGATCTAATAAAAATTAAACGAATTTCATTGTTACACACTCCAGAAGTTATTAGTTTTATTAATAGTCTGGGAGCAAGCGTGACGTGATGTATGGAACGTGGAAGTGGACGAACATTCGTCTTCCAGATGATTAGGTACGGCAGATACTGTAATGAGTTTCCTTGGAAATTATCTGCAAGTGCAAAAGATCTTTTATTGACTCATAAAGAATATACTTATTCACTTAGAACGAGTGTAAACTAATACGCATGATGACTGAAAAAATATTTTTGGTCCATCGGTTAGATAATTAAAAAATATTGTACACGTATTTTTTATTTTTTCTGAGAAAAAATAAATAACGAAGATACAGCGGATTTTAAATTTCGCATGACGTCATGCTTTCGTAAGATTTTTACACATCGGTGACGTCACAAGCCCCCACTCTGAAACTTTGATACTCTGTATCTTTGTGAATTTTTACTTTTTTGGGTAATCTAACTAACGGACTAATTAGAATAATACTTTTCTGACCCAGTCATCATCCCTATTATAAAAACATGTTAAAACTTAATGAACGCAAGTTTTGCAAGAATTCAAATCTACTAATACCTGCTTTAAACAAAGTCTATTTTGTTATGGTGAAATTTATTTGTGTACGAACTTCTTTGTAAGATTTTTTTAATAAGAATGCACATTTTGTAGGTACATTCTGTGTACTAAGTATCGGGAATTTGTCAATAAAACAAAAAATACAAATTATTCATCTAAATTTATTTTATCGCCTTCAAAGTAGGCCCCATCGCTTGCAATACAACATCTCCAACGCTTCACCCAGTCTTCCATACATTTTTCATAGGCTATTTGCGGTATGGCCTTTAGCTCATTCAGCGAATTTTCTTTTATGGCTTCTATCGACTCAAAACGTTTTCCTCGAAGTGGTAATTTTAACTTGGGAAATAAAAAAAAGTCAGACGGAGCCATATCAGGTGAATACGGTGCTTGGTCGAGAACTTTTGTTGAATTTTTTGCTAAAAACTCTTTCACTATAATGGCTGTGTGTGATGGTGCATTATCATGGTGCAGCATCCATGAGTTGTGTTGCCACAAATCTGGACGTTTTCGGCGGATACTCTCACGCAAACGCTTCATGACGCCTAAATAATATTCTTTATTCACTGTTTCTCCCTCAGGAAGGAATTCGGAGTGAACCACACCACGGTAGTCAAAAAAAACTGTCAGCATCACCTTGATTTTGGAGCGACTTTGCCGCGGTTTTTTGGGTTTCGGCTCGTTTTCGAGACGCCATTCTGAAGACTGTTGGCTTGTTTGCATGTCGTACTCATAAACCCATGTCTCGTCGCCAGTTATTATACGTTTCATAAAGGTCGGAACCGTAGAAGCTCGGGAAACCATGTCAATTTCGTTCAAAAAGCGCAGCGAAAGCATGTCGCTGATTGAACGAAATTGAGCTCTTTCGGAACTAGTCGAGCGGCGACGCGTTTCATGCCTAAAATGTCAATGAGAATGTTGTGGACGGACTTAAAAGATATGTTTACCTCACTAGCCAACTCTCTCAGACTCATACGTCGATTTTCGAGCACTAGCTTCTTGATTCTGTCGATGTTTTCTTTGGTCGTAGCGGTTGAAGGTCTACCAGAACGAGGCAAGTCTACTGCTACTTCTCGGCCTTCTTTATACCATTCATAAGCCCTTGTTTTCGATATACACGATTCGCGGTAGGTATTTCGCAACATTTTTAGTGATTCACCACACGAAATATCATTCGAAACACAAAATTTAAGGCACACTCTTTGTTCAACAATATTTTCCATTGTAAAAATCGCCGAGAACTCAAAACTATGACCAACAAAAAGTGTAGTTTAAAACAAATTAAATGACAGATCCCGCTCAAATTTTGCGCGCTAAATCAGTACAGTGCTACCAACATGCAGTAAAAAAATTAGAACGACCTCTTTTACGCAGGTCTTTTTATTGACATATTCCCGATACTTTTTACACAGAGTAGTATATAATTGTTTAATATTAAATATTGCGAATAGTGACGTGACAAACAAAACTATTATAAATCGAAAAAATTACCAGTTAAAAAAATACGCAAACCTAGCGCAACTAATATATACTTATATTATATAGATAGCCACACTACATATATACGTAGTTATTATCTGTTTCTTTCAGGCAAACTGCAAACTTAACTGAACTTCGGCTCAATTCAAACAAGTTGTAGCGTGCTAAAAGTAAACTTATTTGAATTTCGTTATTTGGACGATATTACGGATATTCTCTGGATATTCTCCCAAAAACTACTACTTACAGAGTTACCGGATTTCAAAATATGTGATTATATTTGCATGAATTTATACAAAAATAAAAATAAACCCTATTATGTATGTAGTCATATTAGGACATGACACATCCTGGTGAAGTCGTAGCATCCGTCAGTCCTCGTACGGTAATTCCTCATTTTACTGCCTCTGTAATATCCGGCTGGCGGCAATGTGCTGCACAAATATAATAAATATGGCGGCGGTACATATTGCCGCTCCATGGCTTTTATTAGGTCAAATTAATATTTACTCTGATTGATATTTCGGGAATTCAATCATTTCATCAGTAGAGCGGCCACAGCGATTAGCAATTTGGGACATTTCTTCTCAAATCAGCAATTCTCGAATAAATTGTATACATGATATAACGACACGACTTTTCCGTCTTTAATACGTCATAAACCTGTATAAATATTAAATTGTAATGTGAATGAACAGATAACTTGTGTATAAGTTGTTATTAAAGTTGGTGAAATAAGTTATTTTTTAACAACCTTGCGAGCTCTTATAATCAAGCAATAACCGATAATTTTTCCCTTTCCCCTGGCTCTTATGTATTCTGTGCCCCTGGTTTAGCAAAGCCATTTCAGTGGAATCCGCTCATATACAACGCAACAGCAAACTTCCCTTTTTTTCCCCCTCTACTTTTGGATTTTTTTTTGCAACAACTTGTGTAGATTTATTCTACACACAAGTTATTGCAAAAAATTCCATTCATTCCTTTGTGCCTCTCAAATTTGATTGAAATCCGCCAATAAATAACGCAACAGCAAAGTTCACTGCTTTTCTCCTCGATTTCTTTCCCAATCAAAAAACACGAACGACTAAAAATCCCAACTAATATTATAAATGCGAAAGTGAGTTTGTATATTTGTTTGTTTGTTTGTTACCTCTTCACGCTTTATCTACTGAACCAATCTTCTTGAAAATTCGCATACACATAGTTAGGAGTACGGAGAAGGACATAGGGTCCTTTCATCCCGGAAAAATTTAATGTTCCCGTGGGATACGCGAGCGAAGCCGCGGGCGAAAGCTAGTATGAAATAAAAATCAAGGAAATTATGTGCCAATTTTCGTCAAAATCGGTTGAAAAATGCGACGAGTAGGCGAAAACAAACACGAACAAATACATTTTTGGCCATTTCCGAAACTGAGACGCTTACCTCGCTCGGTCAAATAGATAGGATAGAAGTTATCTGTTTTATAATAATGTAAACCTATATTATAAACAGCCAAAACTGTCGAAATGAGGTTGAAAAGCATTTGCGACGTAAAAGAGTAGCGCGAACTTTAAATCTAATTATTTTTCGTAAACGTCTCGGCTGTCTTGAATGCAAGGCAAGGATGCACCACTACTCCTCATTACAAAATACCCAGTTCTGCACTCACAGTAATTCAGCTAAACGAGCTTAATTAATTTACGGGCTCCGTATTTTCAACTAAGTTCTTTATTGTCGCAACTTAGGCACTTTTATATATTTTGAAAAATGTTGGCTAGTTTTACTCGAAACAACTAGAAGCTACGATCGGATTCAGTATCTCCACTATGTTATTGTTAAGTAAGTAAATCTCGAATGTGTAAAAGTTCACTTAGATTTTACGCAGCTTACTATTAATATTTAACAATTTCTGGCTAATTCCTGCGACCTGAGACATAGGAAAACTTGTGTTCGTCGAAATATTCTTATTTTGTGTAAATCATCGAAAGAAAAAAAAACTTACATATATTAAGGAGGTTAGTAGACCCAAACGAGAGTTTTTTTGCGTAAAACTATAAGATCCACTACATTGAAACAATAAAAAAAATATATGATATTCTTGAGGATATTATATTCTTCACAAACGGTTTCAATGGTCCTACAAATGAGAAAGAGATGTAGCGAGCACATTCTAAGTTTTTTCTTTTCATTTGTATTTATAATGTATATATGTTTGGGTGTAAAGGGAAATAGGTTGAATACACATAATCCTGAATTTATAATTCTGAAATTCTTAAGTACTTGTACGCATAGATTAATGAAAGTGATTATTCATACAGTAATTAATTATTTAAGTTACATAAGTCCCTTCACAGTTGTTTATTAAAATACTAAAGTATGTATGAATAGCATTGTTACCAAAATTAAAGATCTTAATGGTATAAATCGAGGAAGATATATAACAAATGTAAGGGAAAATCACTCTTCACTTTACCCACATTTTGAGGCAATATTCCCAATAGACCCTACCTTGAACAAATATAGTTTGAAGTCCGAATTTAACTTGGACGTGACGTAAGCTCTTGTGAGAGCTGAAAATAGCATTGGATTTTTTTTTTAAAACAGCAGAGGAACTGAAATGTGAGTAAGATATGTAGGTGTGCGCAAAAATATATTATAGAAGTCGGGTAAAAAAAAAAGTATCCTTGCCATAAATGAATATTTACATGCAAGTAAATATGATGACAATGTTATGATACATTTCTTAGATCGATTAACTAAGCTGAAAGAAATTTATGTTGTATCTGTTCGTCTATGTATATATGTTAACGGAAATGTATGTAATCCGTCATTGTATACAATTCCTAGCAAATGTATGTAATTCCTAAAATCGCAAGGAAATGTGTGAAATAAATTATATTATACACATTACCTAGGCAATCCATGTATTTCCTAAATAGCAATCGGAAATGTAAGACTGCCGCGTAAACTGTCAGTGCTCGTACGTGGGGACAGCGGTAGCGGCCGGCGAGTGCTCGGAATGTTCTATTAATTTTACTAGGTTAGCACAAACCTATAGGTTAGGTTAGGTTAGAACTGCGACTAACACACGCACGAGCCGAGCGAGCAAAGCGAGCGTGCCGCGGCAGCGGCCGGCGAGTGCTAGAAAAGTTCTATCCATTTTACTAGGTTAGGGCAAACCTATAGCAATAATAAAAATTATTATTCTTATTTTAACAACGTGTTTTATTACAGAAAGAATTTATACGTTGGGCAACATCGATTACACAAATATAAATGTGAATGGCAAAGTCCCCTTTGAGACCAACTCGATTTATTTAGGGAGTTCCTTTAAGAGTATTTTTACTAATAGATCAAAGTGGGTGTGTATGGTAACACTACACTACGTCACGGAATTAATATAAGTACGAGTCCACTAACGGCTCGGCTTTGCACGAGTTATAAATCTTCGTCTTGAATCATTCATAATTATCTATTGATGAAATCCTCTTTAAAATCCGTTGTAAGTACATATATCTCAATGGTTGCGTAGTTTAAAAGATCGAACAGGTGCATACAGAGGGACAGTCTGCGAGAAGCGACTGTTTTATACCACAGAATAAGAACTAGTACTCACGTACAGGAGTCTCACTCAGCAAAGAAATTCAAAGAAATATTTATTTATTTAAAAAACTTTAATGTTCCACAATAAAAAAATGGTACAATAAGGAATATGCATGTAATACCAATCCGGCTCATATTTTTATTTTACAATTTCTATTAATACGTACCATGCCTAGTTAATTATTTTTCTTATTGACTCTTATTTGGATTAGAGCTACTAGTTCGAAAGTTCGTAGTGACAAATCACACAGCTCAGATTAAATAAATCACACACATTGAGCTAGCCCCAAAGTGAGTTGGCTATAAATCCGATAATCAAAATTTAAATTTCTAAATTCAACGTTTGGTATTTAGATGATGGAACCCTAGGAGGTGATGTGGATACTGTGTTTTCGGACCTTTTTTTAATCAAAAATAAATTTGAAGCCATTGGTTTGGAGCTTAATTTTAGTAAATGCGAACTTTTTATAAATAACTGCGACTTAAATTTAAATGACGTAAAACAAAAATTTAATATTTTGACTCCAAATATTAAAATAGTTAACAGTAATTCCCTTTACCTTTTAGGTTCTCCAATTTTTGATGAATCTATTTCTGAATATATTCATAATTCAATTACTAAATTTCAAAATTCTGCTGACCGTCTCCTTGAAATTAGTCCACATTATGCACTTTGCATCTTAAAATTCTGTCTTTTCGTCCCAAAATTTACGTACGAGCTCCGTTGCTGCTCCTTTTGGAATCACCCAGATCTTTTGACACAAATAGACGACTTAATCAAAATTTGTTTAGAATCGATTCTTAATATGCAGCTGAACGATCAATCTTGGACCCAAGCGTCCCTACCCATCCGTTATGGTGGTTTAGGGATTCGCCAAATTTCCAGTGTCGCTTTACCAGCCTTTTTATCTTCTGTCCATCCTCTTCAAACTTTGAGATTGCTGGCTTGGAAGTAGCTAGAAACGCTTTCTTAATTGCATGTCCAGGTCAAAATTTTCCAGTTTCTCAAAATTCACAGAGGAGCTGGGACGACATAAACTGCAAATTGACTTACGACAATCTTTTGAGCTGTAGTACGGGTTCGGCGCGTGCTAGGCTTTTGGCCTTGGGTGCGCATGAGGCCGGCTACTGGCTTCACGCGTACCCTTCGTCAAATACAGGAACATTTCTTGAGCCTGACACGCTCCGAATCGCAACCTGTCTACGGCTTGGGGTTCCGGTCTGCGCTCCTCATAAATGTGCCTGTGGCAGTGATGTCGACAAGCTAGGACGTCACGGACTGTCATGCCAAAAAAGTGCAGGCCGCTTCTCGAGACATGCCGCTCTTAACGATATCATACGCCGGTCCCTTGCCACCGTCAACGTGCCAAGTCTACTTGAGCCGACTGGTATTGCAAGAGATGATGGCAAGAGACCGGACGGTATGAGTTTGATTCCATGGAAGATGGGCCGGGTGCTGGTATAGGATGCAACCTGTTCAGACACGCTGGCCCCTTCCCATCTACATGGAACCAACAACAGAGCTGGTGCGGCTTGTGAAGCGGCTGAAAAAGCTAAAGCATGGAAATACAGGGTTCTAGGCTCCGAATATGATTTTGTCCCATTCGGTGTCGAGACCCTTGGTCCATGGGGTCCTAGCGCTATAAGGCTTTTAAAGGAAATAGCAAAAAGGTTAGTCGACATCACAGGAGACCGAAGAGCTGGCAGCTACCTCGGACAAAGAATCAGTCAAGCTATTCAAAGGGGGAACGCTGCCAGTATCTTCGGAACCTTGCCTACAGGGACTCCTTTTATGACATTTATTGTTGGAAGTAGTGAATTATGAATAAATAATAAATAAACAATATAACGTCTAACAAAATATACTGAAACTAATTTAAGGGTAGATTCAGTCCATCATACTGAACAACTTTTCCCAAGGAACGTATATTGAAATACGAAAAATAGTTTCAGTATATTTTGTTAGAGCCTTTATATGTTAACAAGAATATATAAATATACATATATATATATATATATATATATATATATATATATATATATATATATATTTATTTACATATAAAAATATCCATACTTATAAGTTTCCACTAGTAAGCTATACATAAAAACATTAAACAAACCAAGTATGATAATAATGTCATATAATACTACTGGATATTTTTCTATGTATATGTAATATAAAATTGTTTGTTACCCAAATAAGTAAAAAAAATAAGGATTATTAAACTACAATATCATACATAATGTTAATGAAAGAACGCAAAACCTCTCAGATAGTGGATGGTTGGTGGTGGAACAACTTTTGTTCAAAAACTTTTACGAAATCCAAAAAAAAAAAAAGTTGTTGAACAAAAGTTGTTCAGTTACATGGGCTTAGGTACTATCTGAGAGGTTTTGCGATCTTTTAATAACACGATGTATATAGTACCAAATGTTATCTCCTTCAACTTATATGCCAGGCAAGATTTTATTCATCCTATAGTACTAATATTACGAGTATAAATTTCAATGAGGAAGTGTTATATATAATCAAGCAAACATCTGTCCAACGATGGCAGACGAAGACTGCAAAAACTTGGAGATCCAAAGTTAAAGAGCAAGAAAAAATTGTCTTTAAAAGTTATTAAAACTGCTATCGAAAAATTAAATTATATACCTGTGGCGCCATCTAGTGGAAAATACAGTAACTTCAGTTTGCTTTACCAACCCTTAGCAACGGGAGGTTTCACACGATTGCGAACCCCTGATTTTCTCTTTTTGCCTTAGAAATTCATAGATGGCGCTGTATAATACAAAAGAGCATTAAAAAAAATTCTTGATCTTGCTAAAGAGTGACGTACCTATTTCATTGATGTACGTACTTATATGTTTTTCTTTTTGTAATACATATTACAATTGAATACAATTTTTACCTGTGTGGTTCCGGGTCAGAATAGGACCTCTCCATCTCTTCCTGTGGATGTCGTAAGAGGCGACTAAAGGAATAAGCACAAACATCTCGTGCTACAATTGCATTCCCAAGGAGGGTTAAGGCCGTACTTGAATTTTCCGGGGTCCAGTTCTGCCCCCATTTAAAATAAATCATTTTAAAGAAAACGGAGACATTATTTAAAATTTTGCTACTACCAAATCCTAGATAACCCTTCAAAGTATTTTATGAACTACTGTTTACAGTTTAAAGTGAGAACGTTAAGCTTTAATACGCACATTTGCGAAAAACGGCCACTTTTGGCCGGCCTTAACGTCGGGCGGCGACCGGTTGTAAAACTTTTCGATCAAATACATTCCCAAATAAGGTTGACGTTAAGCAGGCGGCCGGTCGTAAAACTATAGCCAAATCATTTAAACTGTTCCAGCTATTTTTTCTCCATTTTGCAAGGTCTTTGGCATCCTTGGGTGACTATTGACATGTATTGTATGTTATAGGTATTTGGAGAAAAAAAGCTGGAAAGCGCACCCCGGGCTCCGAAGCAGCACAGCTGAGGATGCAACCGGAAACGAGCTTAGACGAAGAAGATTACAATTTCATACAATTTGGCTAGTTTATCTCACAGAGCCTTTATGTTGGAATAGTTTTTTTTTAATACGATCATTTTATAGGTATTTGACTACGAACATTATATGTCGATGGTGTTTAAGTACCTCACATAAACTTCATTTCCACATTAAAACGTATTATCAGTACAATTACTTTCCGATAATGTGCTAAGAGCTAATTTCCAACCATACCAATAAAAAAGTAATAATAGAACTATAAAATATGTAGGTAGGAAAAATACGTGGAATTACTTGGGAATTGTCAAGTGATATTATTCACAGGCGAGGCGACCGAGCAGATGCCGCCGTACTAGATTTGTTCTTGGAATTTAAGAGCAAGGGTCGTCAAGCACTGCGATAAGCATAAGCATTTGTACATTACATATGTGATATAACGGATCAGAATATGGGATGCCAATATATAAATTATACTTATAACTGCGGTTTCAGATACGGTTACGGATATTAAATTATTTCGGATGACCCGTTACTTTAGGATAATTTTGGTTACGGATAAAGTTAGATTAAAAAAATAAATCCTTCGCCCCGGTCCAAAATTATTTGATTTTTTTATATTGGATTCGATTATGGTTATGGATATGGAGCTCTGTAATTATTTGAAACTTTTTAAATTGGATTCGATTATGGACATTGACATAAATATGTACATAGATCTCGCTGGTTATGGATATGGAGCTCCGTAATTATTTGAAACTTTTTAAATCGGATTCAATTATGGTTATGGATATGGAGCTCGTTAATTATTTAAAACTTTTTTAAATTGGGTTCGATTATGGACATTGACATAAATATGTACATAGATCTCGCTGGTTATGGATATGGAGCTCCGTAATTATTTAAAACTTTTTAAATCGGATTCGATTATGGTTACTACATATTATATACATATACATATGTGTATATTTATCCAAGTGCCCAATGAGGTGTTTATATATATATATATATAAACATAACAAACATAATTGAAAATCAGAAAGAAACTACATATGAATTCTCTTAATTGTTGAAAGATTCAAATGAAGGAATTTAAGCTTAAGCGTGTTACTAGAGCGAAGTTGCCGATATGCATGTCCGCAAGATATTGAAACTTACATTTCAAGTATTGCGGTAAAAAAGGGGCTTTTAAGAATAGAGAAAAGAGTACATAGAAGTCTCTGTTGCCTGCGCAGTCGAATGGGAAGCCAATTGAGTTTGGAACGGAAAGCAGAAATGTGATCATACTTATGCAAGCAGAAAATAAATAAAATAAGTTTAGTATCCTAACACAAGTTTAAAACTTACTTTGGGGCTAGCTGAATCAGTGTGAATTATCCGCGCTTTTTGACCGAAATAACAATCACGCTCATACATGCGTGATTGTTATTTTTCGAAGTTTTCCCATTTCCTCATAATAGTATTTTTCTCATAGTAACGCACAATTTGAGTGTCGGTAATCGTGTCATTATAACAATGTTATTAACAAACTGTTAGTTACACAAACCGCAATCGGAAACCGCGATAACACTTATCGAATAGATATGCGCATAAATAAATAAAAAATAAACATATACATATGTATATATTTGCATCCAATAATTTTTGTACCACAATATTAATATTAACCAAAACATTATTTTACCCGTTAGGTTAACTGAATATGACCACCTGGTAGATGCCTATCTATTTTTTGAACTGTCCTGTATTTTATGTAACCAGCAAGCAACCTACTGGAAGTGATAAACAAGTAATTATAAATATATGTACTAAAAAGATAAACTCTAGTATGCAACCTAGAAACACGCTCGGATAAGCGAGGTTATATGTTGCTTTTTAGCATTTCTCATTCTATGTACAAACATTTATATACGTAGTATTATATATATTTTTGTAATCCTCTTGCAGAGCGTGCCAAAGAAATATACATATACACTCGAAAAACATAACCCTCCTTCTGATGCAGTCGGCTAAGAGTACTTTTTGTTATATTATAGTATAATGTTATATTATAAATTTATTATACAAACTTACTTATTTTATTAAGTAAATATTATACTTTTTGTAACACAAGATCATAATGCTCTTCCGTGCTGATAGATGAGATCCAACCCTAAAAACCTCCTGGAAATCAGCAGGACAAGGCGAGAAAATCCAAAAATCTGCAGCATTGGTGTGCGTGAATATACTATACCAACAGTGTTGTCCGCCGCTCAGGGAATTGAGTAATGTTTTCCGCAACGTGTGGTCTACATCATGTCTACCACGTTGTCTTTGGAAAACATTACTTTTAAATCAGCTTTCAAATTGGTCTATATTTTTTTTGCTTTTTTCAATAGGAGTTTCCCCTCTATTTACTTATAGTAGTATAAGTACACAATCCTACTACTACGCATAACTAACCAAAATAGGTTTAGGTAAATACCAAATGGTTTGATCACCGGAAACGACATAAATGGAATTTAGTGTTTTTTTGTTAGCAAAATAAGGAAGGATATAAAGGGTAATTTATTTTATTTATACCTAATGTAGCGCAAGATGTATATAGATAAATAGATGCATGACAAAAGACTTATAGCATACTGGAACATCATCTTATGTTCGTTCAGTTCAGTTAATCAAGATAATAGCATAGTTGTCGATTAAAATGCTGATGCTCTCCAAGTAGCGTTTCGAGGGGCGATACGTGCTGAGAGTAGCTAAAAGCAAAACAGCATATAGATTGCATGTTAGGAACTTTCAGTGACTTTTAGATTTAGACAGGAGACAAAATCTAGGGGCTTTGTTCTAAATAAATTCGTAACGATGCTGGATGCCACTTGCATTCTGCATCTTGTTTTTATACCTCATTTCTTCATATCATTCTGTCCGCTTTTCATAACTTCATTTCATTCATTTTCGAATCATTTCCATCTTTCATCCTGAACACATATTCAGGACTACCTATCTTAGTACTTATTATAATATCTGGTAATTATACGTCTAATTATAACTTTGATACCAGTGCTATAAAGTGTATCAGTTCAATAAAGTTAATATATCCTGTGTTGTTGAGTCTTTCTGTTCTCCACTTCCACCTGTGCGAACTCCCCTGACTGCGCTGGGATAGGTCGAGGTCCCACAAATTTATGTATCAAAATCGGGTGGAAGACAGTATCAAGGTACTTCGTCTTTTTTACTTGCTTCTTTCTTCTGCATAAATAAACAACATGAAATTAAAGAACAAATTGAAAATTTATCAAGTGATACAACAAACATCCAAAGATAAATAAATGATTTTGACTTTTGACCTATCTATAAAGATGGGACTTAATCTAATATTATGTGTAACAAAAGGTCTCAAAATCAATTAAAATATTAATTACTTGTTTATAATATACAAGATCAATCTGTAAGGACACCACCAACATCTTCAACACCAGCGTTGTGTCGATAAGGCCAATGAATTCTTTTTAAAATGATGAATGTTAAGTGATTAATAAAAGAGTCGTTGTGCGATCGTTTAGTAGCCTACCTAATAATACGGATGCTTGCTTTTGGCGTAAGATCAATGCAGATTTTAAAATGTACTCTGTTGTATTTAGTGTATTGCTATCTATGGGAACCTTTTATTGGATCTCCGATATCCATTTAAATTTTTATTGTATTGTAAAAGCTGTTGGCTCCCCTTGAAAATCAATAATAAAAAAAATACCTATAAGTTCGGTAAGAACTATGACGTGATTAGTTTGTATGTAGGTACCCTACTACGTAGTACTTACTGTACATATGCCTTATCACTGATTGATACGGCACCAATACTATAAAACACCAGTCACCAGTGCGTGTTGTGTGTCAAGTTTTATTACAGTGTACGTTTTGATTAGCTATTCGCTTTGAAGACGGATAGCCTTGACACAACTTCGACTTTACTATTGTTTACTGCTGCTGCAATAACTACAGACTGGTACCATTACGTTCCAATTCCTCAGTGGAACCGCCATGGAATTGCTGAACTGATTGTGCCAGGTCATCGTTCCAATTTATTCCTGCCGCTCTGTACATCTGATAGTATGCTCTGTTAACTTAGTAACATGTATCTGTATAGTATTAAACATATAGGTATTGTATATGCCTACATAATAGTTTATTTTTATTTTCCACACAAAGCATAAAAACGATACTAGGTAGCGTAGGTAATTCTCTGATCTGTGATTATTCTTCAAGGCCTGCATTTTCAGATTTTTTGTTTTATAAAATGAAATGTTTGTACTATACAATATAATGTATTCCTAACGGGGCAGACAGAGCCTAGAAGGCCACGTCTAGCGAGTAATTAATACTTTGTAGCTTTTTAAACTTTCAACATTAGTATGAAATAAAAAAATAAAATATAATAATCACGGTAAATACCCCGTTTTATTTCATACAAATTACTTAATATTTTATTGAACACCAAAAAAAATAATATACACACAGAAAAAGACATACAGTGGCTGTCTTATCGCTCAAAGCGCTTTCTTCCAGAAAAAAGGTGGATAGAGAAAATATAGTAAAACGATAGTAGACTAAGGAGGAGCAAAAATAAAATTTTAATACTTACTTACCTAGTATTATATTTGAACCTATACTCGTATTACCTAACTTTTCCAGATTTGCTTATAATTTGTGTGCTTCCATATCTGTGAGCAGTTGGTACTAATAATTTATTACCAAGTCTGCTATTTACGTGCCCTCTAAAAGTTTGTACGACGTTTGGCACGTACTAGCATTCCTAATTCGGTTTGGTACTAAATCTGTTCCAAAGAGAATTAAAAGTCAGAATACGAACCGATTCTGTGATTCAGATCTTAGCCGTCTAAACAGATAGAACGAAATGTCAAAACCAGCCTTACTCCGAGATTAGCCAATGAATGGAGTAAAATGTCCATTAGATAAAGGAAACGCGATTGGTTTTCTTCCCATTGTGTTTCAGAGTTCACCGTTACTGGTATACCGCTACCTCAGAGCATCGCCCTTTTGACGGAGCGGAGGATTCAGATGCGCCAGAGAAAACATACTGTGAAATGCTCCAATAACCTTGCACTTTTCCCACGAATATTGGCAATGTTGACCTGGCAGTGGTTATAACACGCCAGTATGCCACTCCGAAGGTTCTGGGTTCGATCCCCAGCCAGGGCAAGTTGAAAAATGGCCTTTTTCAAATTTATCTATATGGTACCTTTGTATTTATTATAAAATATAGTATGGTTGAGTTAGTATCCCATATCACAAGTTTAAACTTACTTTGGGTTTGGGGCTAGCTCAATCGGTGTGATTTGTCTCTATTATTGTACGTAGTATATTATTATTACTCTGTGCTATTTTTATTATATATTTTTATTATTATATATTTATTTTTACTACGACTGACAGTTAGGGAAAACTTATGTATTCGTTGTATAATGTAATGTAGTTAAGGGACTTTGCGATATTACGGAAAAAATGGACATGACATTACAGTACAGATTAAAAAACAGTCGGTGACGTCATCATCTCAGGTCCACTTAGTTTTTGTGTTCGGGCATACCTAGATAATAGGTACAATAATTGTCAAAATGAACGAACATGCATCTTGTATTCATTCGTGGAATGTAAAGACGTAATAAGAATAATCCGTAATTATCCACTTATTACTGCAATTACTAAATGAATCGTTCGAAAGTGTTACCACGTGAGGCGTAACTTACACGATAAAATCTGAAACGAAGATATATTTTCTAGCATATTGACACCTTATTGTGGTATACATACCCTCATCATGTTTAAAATACTCGATATGGTCGTCAAATATATATTTTTTTTCAATGATTCCCAGTAAGGATAGGCCCATCGGAACATTTTGAACGTCGCGCCCGGAGCGGCCACAGCGCATGCGCTGTTGTCACTCCGGGCGCGTCGCTGCGAACATGGCTGCCATTCGGTTGTAAAATTAGCGCGGTAAAATTCCTTAGTATTTTAATTAAAACAAACAGTTATGTTACTTACCGATGATACGATATTCCATGAACTTTTTTAACCTATATCGTAGTTTTTGCAGTAGTTTATGAAACAAAAACGAATGAACTCTTCCGCGGACCGAGGACGACTAAGTCGCGTTGGTCCGCAAACTGACTTTATCGGGTCAACGAGTTGGTACCATTTTTTTGCGCGGTTGGTCTAGTCCTTACGCTTGTAATATTTAAGTCAATGATTTTTTTACTAATTATGACATTCAATTAAATTTCCATGAATATGAATGAGATCCATCAAAATCGTTAGAGTGCCTGGAACCAAGAATCCTCTAAAACATGAAGAATACCTAGGTATTCTTCATGTTTTAGAAGAACTAGTTCTTATATACTCAGAAACTGCGTCCGCCTCCATCCATGGGACAAGCAAAGTTTCATGCAAAAAGCTGGTATGATATTTTCCAACGTAGATTGATTAATTATTTGAACGCACAATATGATCTGAAAACATCGTGTCGTGGCCTGCCTGGCCCACTTTCCTAATAACAGTATGACAATTAATACCTTCTCAGAGACCAGGCTGAGGTCATCGCAGATGAGTGTCTGTAATGGGTATAATCATGATAATTGCTTTCAAAATGCTCGCTCATGACCTCGATTTTCTGTTGTTTTTCTCAGTGAAAAATAGTATATTGTAAAATAGTATTTAAAAGTTACTGATACACTATCACGTCTTTATTCCTAACGAGGTAGACAGAGCTTAAGGTCCTCAGACGTCTTGCGTGATGGTAGGCGTGGAGGTGGAAAAAAGGAATAAAATGGATGACAAAATACACAATGATCGGTTGCTGTTGCTCAGTGTTGCCAACCCCAATTTAGTAAAAAACTACATACATGCCAAGCAAAAAATGTAGAAAACTATAAATATTAATTTTAAAAACGGCAAATCTGCAGTTTTTCGAAGTTGAGTATGACTCCAAACTTTATTTAAAGGTGGTAATAAATACAACAAGTAATGGAAATCCAAAGTGACATTTTTTAATCACTGTTTTCGCTACAAATGCTAAAGAAACCTTCGTATTGTTTGTCATGGAGAATTCGACCGTACCAGTTTACACTGCTTTGTTTTATTCATCTTTTCTGCGTGAAAGAATATATATCAGTTTAATGTGACGCGACGGTTTAAAAATACGGTGTAATTGTATTTCGTAGGTAATCCTACCGCGTTAGAAAAAATAGGTCTCCAGACCGTTAGTAGAGGTACTATCAACTCATATCTAATCTGTGGCTATTCTACGTTAAAGCTATAGAGTAGAGAAAGTAGGTTCTTTTAAAGTATATTAAAGATAAAGAGATTTTGTGATGGAAAAATATTAATCTTATATTTTCTTTGAGTGACAAGTTACTTATCTATTGCTATGGATACAGTATTACAGCAAGGATTTGCATCATAGGTTCTACTCTAACATCCCCTCTGCTTTCTTCAAACCAAATTGGTTACAATACTTCATAAGTTTTGGTTTGAATATAGGCTTTGTCATCAGATCTGCCAATTGCTCTTGTGTAGCCACATGTTTCGCTTTAACACTGCCTTCAGTTATACGTTCTCGAATGTAGAAGTGTTTCAATCCGATATGCTTAGTTTTTCTGTGAAACTCATATGGCGGATTTTGTGCTAATTTTATAGCTGATTCACTGTCTACGTAAGTACTGGTGTTTCAACTATATTACACAAATTTTGGAATAGTCTTTTCAACCAAACAATTTCTCTGCAGGCTTCACTTGCGGCCACAATTTCCGCTTCTGTAGAGGAAAGGGCTACTGATGCCTGTTTAGCACTTCTCCAAGAGATGGCGGTTCCAGAATAAAGACCTAATATTCCAGTAGTGGAACAACCACTCTCACTGTCTCCTCCAAGATCTGCGTCACTATATCATACAAGTTGCTTCTCTTTGTCTTCTCTCTTGTATACTAGACCAGTTCCAATGGTACCATTCAGGTAACGAAAGATTCTTTTCACCTGTATAACATGCTGTTTTGTTGGATTCTGCAAATTTCTAGACACAACGCCTACAGCATATGCAATATCCGGCCTTGTACCAACCAGGTAACTCAATGCTCCAACAGCTTGTCTTTATGGGAATTTTACATTATTGTCATCTTCCACCAGTTCACTTTCTCAAGTGTCTTTTATAATTGGCGTACCGACTACTTTACAATCGCTTATTCCATATTTTTCAAGAATCTTTTTCGTATAAGCAGTTTGGTGTACTTTGATACTACCATCTTTCCCACTTTCTAATTCTAGTCCGAGAAAATATGATGGTGGCTTTGTAGTTATCCTAAATCTGACTTTTAATTCACATTCTATGAAATTTTTTGCGTCTAAATCATTTGAAGAGGCCAATAATCCAACATATAAAGCTAGCTGTATCTTTGTTTTTCGTCGTTGTCCAACGTATAAACATGGATCTGCATCACTATGTTTGAATTCGGACTCTATTAGAAAACCATGCATACATTCGTTCCAACATTTAGGTGCTTGTTTCAGTCCATACAAGCTTTTTTTCAGTTTGCAAACTTTGTTAGATCCATCATTGTATCCCTGGGGTTGATGCATATAGATTTCTTCTTTGACTGTCCCATAAAGAAATGCTGTAGAGACATCAAATTGTTTAAGTGTCAAACTTTCATTAGCAGCAATACTTAATAATGCTCGAATCGAACTCATTTTGGCTACTGGGCTAAATGTTTTGTCGTAATCTATGCCTTTTTTCTGTGAGTAACCAACAGCCACTAACCTAGCTTTGTACTTATCGACTGTACCATCTGGATTCCTTTTTATTTTGAATACCCATTTGCAACGAAGGGCTTTTCGGTACTTTGGCAACTTCGTCAAATCCCATGTCTGATTTTCTTTTAATAAACTTCTCGTTATTCATAGCCTCTACCCACATTATTATTATGTCGGTACGCTTTTCAGCCACGGGTCCATGGGGATCCGGTCCTTTGAGGCGTTCATGGGGCCAAAGCCAACATGAAGAGGCCTTTTAGTACCTTTTTATCTAAAAAGTGAGATGGCTGCATCTATGGAGGTCTATCCCTTAATGTACAATTGAGATGCACTAACGGACAGTCCTCCATAGCTGCCGAACTATTGCCAGCGAGGGAATAACTTGGTTTGGGCTATGTGGATGGGATGATAGTGGACCGGATAACTGGGTTATGGAGTGAGATACGGACATCTACCTAAAAATCTCTCACAACAATTTTAGCCTGGTAGATGGTGACTTGCTGCTCGTTGGCTACACTGCCTGTGGGCACCCTAACTAGCCACGAAGATGCGGCCAGGGCGCAACACAATGTGAGCAGCTGAGGGTGTCGAGAGGTGCGGCTCCGGTTTCACCATCACGGGGCTTACCCCCGAGAGCGGGTTTCCCCGTTATTACGCCATTACGTGCAATACACTTCCACCCTGGAGCTTATGTTCTGCTCTTGCGACTCCACTCTGGCCGGCCGGTCAAGGCAAGACAGAGGCGGGGGGTGTGTAACTGTGTGTATGTGTGTGTGTAAGCGCATGTGTGTATGGTCCCCTGGAGATAGGGTCCGTGGTGTCGCCACTCACCAACAGCTCGCCACAAGCTGCCCTGCGTTGACTGACTGCACTGGAAATCCAGTGGGCGATGGGGTCGTCACGTCCCGACGCCGTTTTATTATTATTATTATTATTATTTTCAAAAGTAAACCTTTCTGGAGGTTTTATTATATTTCGATCACGAAGAACTCGTCTGTTGGCTTCTACAACCGGTCTTTCAATTTGTCGAACTTCATTGTTTTCATCAAAATTATCATTCTCTTCTTCTGAATGTATCGATGCAAAGTCCTTATCTGGCTGTATCGGTACAATGTCTTCAATATTTTTATCATGTGAGTCGGGTTGAACAATTTTAGTAGTTGGGAGCTCAAACTCATAGGTATTCTTTTCAGGTCCAGATTCAGGTGTAACTTTTACTGGTGAGCTACTTAATAAAGGGACTTCTTGGAAAGTAACGTTTCTAGAACGTAACAGTCTAAAGTTTACTTTGTCGTAGACTCTATATCCATCATCACCTTCATATCGTATCAATATACCTTTCTGAGCTTTTCTGTCAAGCTTCTTTACTCTTCTTTGTTTAGGTATGTGCACATAGCATTTCTTGGAAAGTAACGTTTCTAGAACGTAACAGTCTAAAGTTTACTTTGTCGTAGACTCTATATCCATCATCACCTTCATATCGTATCAATATACCTTTCTGAGCTTTTCTGTCAAGCTTCTTTACTCTTCTTTGTTTAGGTATGTGCACATAGCATTCGCAACTAATAATTCTAAGATAACTAATTTTTGGCTTTTTACAGCACCATATTTCGTAGGGTGACTTCCCTTGTTCTGTCGTAGGTCCCGTACGATTCAATATGTAAACTGAGGTATTTGCTATTTCAGCCCATAGTCCTCTAGGGATCTCATTGTGTGCGTGCATTAGTGTACTTATCATTTCCACTATTGTGCGATTATCTATCTCAACACAACCATTTTGCTGTGACGTGTACGGCATTGTCAGCCTTTGTCGTATCCCTTGCTTCCTTATAATAGTACGTATTTGTTCGTTATCAAATTCACCTCCATTATCACTTAATATTTATTGTATAACATGACCAGATGTTTGACATTCAGCTAAGAAATCTTTTAATCTAGCAGCAACTTCTGATTTTTGTCTAAGAAAATATATGTGACGAAATCGGGAAAAATCATCTTTAAATAGAACATAGTATCTATAATTTGAAATAGAATAAGGGAACGGGCCACAAACATCTGTGCTAATAAGTTGTCCAGGATGAGTAGCTCTTTGTCTTGTTCCAAATTTGTTTCTATGAGCCTTTCCATGAACACATCCTTGACAAAGTTGTTCATTATCTTTGAATTTAATGTTAATTCCGAATTCCCTTTGAATAACTTATTTTACATGTCTTTTGTTTTGGTGGCCGAAACGTTCGTGGTAAAGTTGAAGTTGATTTGACATAGTCAGGGTATTTATTTGAGCGTTGGGAGTTAGTATCTCGACATTTAGTTTATACAAACCTCCGCATCGTTCTCTATATCCCATTAACTTTATTTGTCCATTTATCTTCAACGTGCAAGACTTGGTTCTCGACTCAAATAAGCTTTTCTCACATATATCTTGAGCAGCTAATACAGAAAACAAATTTCGTTTTATAGAAGGGACATACCAAACATTCGACAGAATACAGATCGCCTTTTTGCCATTTATGTTTGCTAACAGGTGTATAGAGCCTTTTCCTATAGCTCCAACGCTTTCACCATCTGCTGTAACAACCTTATGAGATTCGACAAAATATTGAAAACTTTCAAAAATATCTCCTGTATTGCTCACGTGACTTTTCGCTCCATTATCAACGAACCAAGAATCTCTATCTTCATTATTATTTAAGGTAAAAGCTAGGCTCATTAACACAGTCGTATTGCATGTAGATTAATGCGTAGGTTTAGGAGGTTTACCATCACATATGCACTTAGTGCATTTTTTGACTTCGTGTCCTTCTTGTCCACAATAATTACATTTAAACGATTTGTTTTTCATTCTATTTTGCTTTCTCCTCTCTACTAACAATGCCTCTCCGCTTTCTGGTGCTAGGTTAACATTACTATGCTTGTTTGCCAAAGCCCTTTCATAAGCACATAACTGCGTGGTCAAATTTTCGATCGTTCTTTCTTGCATTGCAATAAGCATCCAACTTGATTTAAAACTAAATAGCCTTCAGAAGGTGTATCCAAGACTTTACAGATGAGAAGAATTTCCGGTAGTTCCTTCCCGTCTGCTGACAGCATTTTATTAAAATCGTGCCATAAATCTTTATTACTGATAGATGTGATCCCATGTCATGTTTTGGGTCTTTCTTATACTTAAAGAGTTCTAAGCAAACATCATACGATCGGTCCTGTAACGAACGTTCATATAAGCGGTTCAACTCATTCCACATATATTTTACTGATGTGAAACGCATCACTTTTGTGAGCATATCCTCCGTCATATTAGTTTTTAGTAGTAGTAAAGCAGTGCTCTCAATCTTAACGAATGCATCACTTTTCTCTTTATATAATTTTAGATCTTCAGCAGAAGCTTTCTCACCTGGGTGCTGTGGCATGGCTAGACTCCCATTTAGTGCTTCTATAGCTCCAGCGTGAGTTTTCAGAAGCAACACCACTTTGTATTTCCAAGTCGGCCAGTTTGACCCGTTGAAACGTCCTATTTCAATTTTCATATTTGTTGACATGATTTTTAAATACCTGACGTTTCTCAGACAACTTTACCATTTCTTGCTTTTTAGATCCTTTTAACTACGCTCTGCTACCATATTAAAGTATATTAAAGATAAAGAGATTTTGTGATGGAAAAATATTAATCTTATATTTTCTTTGAGTGACAAGTTACTTTATCTATTGCTATGGATACAGTATTACAGCAAGGTTATTGCATCATAGGTTCTACTCTAACAGGTTTTGCTGAGGAGGCTATGTATGGACAGTATGGATTACGTAGATGCCGCGTCCTTAAAAATAAAAATACAAAAGAAAAGTAAAAAAAAAACTGTAGATTTGGAGACCTAAACTAAAAACTCAGAAAACTTTCAAAAAACTGTAAATCTACAGTTAAAATCATATCTAAACTTCGTATTGTTGCTCACTCCCACCCAAATTCTTCTGCTACAACCTGCTCATGCCCTTCCCTATCCCTTTCTGATAAAGTAACATATTTAGGCATAATAATTGATAAAAATTTAAATTTTAAGGAACACTTAAATGTTACTGCTGGGAGAATCCGCAGGTTAATGCACATCTTTAGACGTCTACGGCATGTTGCTGAACCCCATGTAGTGAAAATGGTATATTTCTCTCTGGGTCAGTCTTTACTAACATATTGTCTTTCCGTATGGGGTGGTGCCTGTAAATCCGCATTAATAAAAGTTGAGCGAGCTCAAAGAGCCCTCCTCAAGGTCTGCACTTTCAAACCCTTTCTTTTTCCAACCAGTGAATTATACCAATATTGTGAAGTCCATACAGTTCGTCAGCTTTATATATTAAATACCGTCCTCCAACAGCATAAATCTATCCCGTATAACCCAAACTCACTTCGACGTAACCGACTTGTAGCTTCTTCCTCCCCTTTCAAAACCGAATTTTCGCATCGCTTTCCTTGTTTCACGGGACCATTCTTGTATAATAAACTTCATGCTACTCTTAATATCCTGTCTCTCTCTAATTACTCATGTAAACGCCTTCTCTCTAAATATCTCCTAACGCTATCCTACGATGACTCTGAACGTTTATTACTTACCCTTCAATAAATTACTTCTTACTTACGATTACTTCCTTATAAATTACAATTACAATTACTTTCTTTACAGCTTTTACTCAGGTTGCAATGTATGAATCCATGTTTGTCTGGATTAAGCTTGTGAGTTAAATTAATAATAGTTATTTCTAGTAATGTTCAGTTAATTTAGATTATATTTTAAACTATGTACCTAATCCAAGGGCGGGGGCACTGGAGAACTGTAACACAGGTTCAGCCTTCATCAGTCTCCAGTCTCCTTCAATCAGTGCTGGCAACTCAAACGGTTATGAAACCGTTTACTGTTTTTCTACGTATTGTAAGATTTTTGGAGAAATAAACGATTTTTTACTTTTACTTTTTACAGTTAAAACTGTAGAGTTGGCTACACTGCTGTTGCTAGCCGCATCATCGACTTGATTCCAATTCGCTCGATTGGCTTTTATGATCTGCGCGGGAAGAGAAGCACATTCTACGTTTTTATTTTCTCCTAGACCGGCATGGAAGGTGATATTAAAATTTTATTTCATTTAATGTCTAATAAGGGATAAATTTAGCTTTTAGGAAGGTACCTACATTAACACAGTAGCGGCACAGAATACAGTAAGAGTATACAGAACGGAATCTCCTAAAGTACGCGCAATATACGTCCCCGTTCCCTGCCCCCGCACCTCTCCCCGTTCTTGTGCGCCAACTTGCGCCGTGCAGTGTGTGTTCGCCCGCTCTCGTACTTCTTCCAAGGCGAAAATGGGGGAGAGCTTTAGGGGGTGGCGATCAGGGCAGTCGCCCGGGGCCTTGCTCTTACATGGGCCTCACGCAACAACCCGACAAACAAACCCGAAAAACATGTGACATTCCCGTAGGAATGTCAAAAACCTTTTGATGATGCGCAATAGCAATAGCTGTGATATAAAATAATACCCCTCTAGTACAACCCAGATAGACAAAATACATAATATAATAAGTTAAAAAAATCTGCGACAATTCACATATTTTCTTATCATTAAACACTCGTTATACATATATGTTTGATAAAATTTAATATTATTTCATAATTTTAAATATCATTATATATCACAACAAACATGAATTCTTATCTAAGAACACCGTACTTAAAATGTACTTAATTATCATTTTGTTTTTAATCCCTGTCATTTTGATTATAAGGACGAGTATGTCCAGTTGTTCGATTAACACTTACAGATAAAATGAGACGATAAAATGGTAATTAACATATCAATATTGTATCAGGAAGCTGAGTAGTAGCTGTGGCAGTAGCACAGAATACATATTAGTACAAGTAGTAGATAGTAGTAGCAGGTGCATGAGATTTTGCACCAGATGGCAAAATGCACAATAGTTTACTGGGATAGGTACGTACGTGCCCGCGGGATTTTACGGGAATCAACTCAAATAATATTTTTTTTACCAAAAAAAAGTCATTTTCTTTTAGGAGTAGCTTTCATATCTCCAAAGCCAACGTCTTCACCAAATTAATATGGGGCCAACTTGGTAGTAAAGACTTTCAAATAAAAACAAGAATCATTGAAATCGGTTCACAATTGGCAAAGAGATAGCGTAACAAAATACAAAAAAAACACGGGTCGAATTGATAACCTTCTCCAAAAAATTCCACCATTACATCTGTTAACTAACTCACAGCAAAACATATGGATATTTTATCAGGGAGCCGTGTGATACTTGATAGTACCGGCTACTGCCCAACGAGATAGGTACCAGTCAATCCCGCCATCCGGCTTCACACGCTACTCGATTCGAAACCAAGCGCTGACGATTAATATGTGTGTGACAGACATACGATATTTTTCGCTGTGATTTACAGATTAATACTGTTATTAATGCGTGAGTATTTTATTCTAAAGACCGAGATTTTCGGAAATTCAAAACTCATAATTATGTCGTTCAATGGGAACGTGGGGAACGCACATTTTTTATTTACAGCCCCTAGTAAAAGCTTAGTAATAAAAAATAGAAAAAGGGCAAAAGTAAAAAAAAATTGTGCCTTTTTATTAGATTATACATTTCTAGCCAAGTACAATGAAAAAAAATATACCTGCATTGAATATTTTTACTTATCTAACAACTGCATAGAATTAAAGAAGTTTTATTTTGTAATTTAGAAATAAGTACCTAGAAGTTTTTTATTAGATTCTACAGTTTTAGCCAAGGCGTTGCGGTAACACTTAAGTTTAGCTAGCTAGAGATAGAAGAAACTAACATTAACCTCTCCTAAAAGATAAGACCTAAGTTTAGCTGGCGAATATTAAGTTTAGTTCACACCCATCTTTAGCCGTACCATATATACCAAGCTACCTTATAATACCTAGTAAAAAAAATTGTTCACGATTGACGCATGTGTAGTTTAGTGTGGTATCACTAGGTCTTAGACCATTTAAAATGGTCGAAAATCGAAAGCATCGCAATCGGTTATATTTTTAAGATCAACAGTATGTAGTGTTGCCACCACGATGTTAGGTACGTAGACTTTTTTACTAGCTACAATTTTTTTTTCAACCATAGGGACCTGAGTCCCCATAATCTACTTTCTTTTGACCAAGTTCAGGTCGCTACTGCATATAGCATAGGGTACAAGGCAATGTGTGCCATGTGCAATAGCGCATGCAAAAAGCGATCGCGTGGACGACTAAGCAGTGAAAGTGAAGTCGCTTTCATACCATTGCATCAGTAAAAGGATTTTTAATTTCATTGATGAAAGAAGACTACCTCCGTGGCGTGGCGTAATGGTCAAAACACTTAGGGTTGGGACACATCTGACTGCACGGAATAGCATTTTCCTATGCTGCTATTCTAGTCCGTCGCTCTTAACCCTTATAAATATCCCGAATAACACTGGTATTACTTTGAATTTTTTATTATTTTCTCAACTATGCGACTGCTGGTAACACAACACATACTCGTAATAACCAAGCGCTGAGAAAAAAAAAAGAAGTTATCTAAAATACTTGACACTAAAAGTTGGCTTACAAGAGGTAGCTAAATTATTAGATAATTTCACTGCAATAATGTTAGTACTTCACAACATTCCCTTTTGATAGCTGAAGCCAAAAATGCTTGTGAATGCTAAGAAAGATTTTTTTAATTATCCAGTCTCTTAGGGCTCTTCCACACGACGTATTTTTTTACGCGCGTTTTTGATACGCGCGTCCTCTGCACGTTTTGGCAGATGTTACACGTTTTTGTCGGAAATTAAACGCGCTGTGAGCGCTAGTTTGTATCGGATACAAACGCGCGTTTCTTTTAGGATTTTGAAAACGTGTTTGTGGATTCGTCACTCATCACTATAGTTGATTCGTCACCTACTTCTAATACTTACAATTCCATACAATCAAAGTTAATTAGTCACTTGTATAAAAGCTATTATGTAGATGGTGCTAATCGATATAGCGCGCGCTATAAAAACGCGATACAAACGCGCGCTTACAGCGCGTCCTAGTTGCGTTCGAAAATCGTGGCATTGTATCGATACAAACGCAAGGATCGTGTGTAAAGGTTAAAACGTGGCGGCTTTCTTGCGTTTGCTGAGCGTTCAACTTGCGTTTGTATCGATAGTAGACGCGTGTAAAATAAACGTCGTGTGTAAGGGCCCTTACTCACACTATAAAGGTAAATATACGTATATATCCTGTGTCACTCTTCGTTTAGGTATCGAAAATATACCTACATTATTACTATGCGCGCGGCGGCGGCCTCTCGGAGTGGTAAATTCAGTTATACGAATCGTTTGTCCAGAGTAATAAGAATGAAATTGGCTTGCAAGTTGCAATGGATGTCTAGGTATCTAAACGAAAAGGTACTGACGTGAGCTAAATTTAACCATATCGCTAACCACATTGAGTAGATATTTTTTTGAATTTCTTTGCTGAGTGAGACTTCTGTACGTGAAGTATAAGTATTTATTCTGTGGTATTAGTTAGTCGAGCAGACTTAGACCCACCCCACTATGTGATTCATGTTTTGTTGTTTATGTTAATTAACATAATTTTTACAACATAACGCTTGAAACTGCGTTAAGCGGAGACCCGCGACGGGTTCAGTCCGTCTCTGTCACAAACCCTACGTGCGACAGAGATAGAGATTTGTGCACGTGAGATTTGTGACAGAGACGGACTGAACCCGTCCAGGGTGTCCTCTTGACCTAGTTTCAAGCCTAAGAAACAATATACTCGTATGTGGTCAAAATTGATAAAATAACATACATTGATACAGATATAAACATTAAAGGCTGATTTACATTGGACTGAACCCGTCCAGGGTGTCCTCTTGACCTAGTTTCAAGCCTAAAAAACAATATACTCGTATGTGGTCAAAATTGATAAAATAACATACATTGATACAGATATAAACATTAAAGGCTGATTTACATTGGACTGAACCCGTCCAGGGTGTCCTCTTGACCTAGTTTCAAGCCTAAAAAACAATATACTCGTATGTGGTCAAAATTGATAAAATAACATACATTGATACAGATATAAATATTAAAGGCTGATTTACATTGATACAGTAAGTAATAATAATATTGGTATATTAAGGGATAGACCTCCATAGATGCAGTTATCTCACTTTTTAGATATAAACAGGCAAGTGCGAGTCGGACTCATACATGAAGGGTTCCGTACCTCCGTACAATGTTTTAAACTTTTCACAAAGTCTCTGAAAGTAATTAGAATGGTTATTTATTACCATAAAAAATAATATTTTATTTAAATAAGGCTGTAAATATGCATAAATTACATTTAAAGTTTGAAGGCATAAAAATGCCGTGTAAACGCTCCCATCTGTCACCTTGGCCGCGTGACGTCATCTGTTTGTGAGTAAACATCAAACAATCAAGTGGTGAAAAGGATGGCAGTAGTGGAGGTCACAAATTCACATAGTAATGTTGACATCTATGGTTGACATTTTGAGGTTACCCCAGCCGTCAAAAATGACAATTGCAAACGAATGACGTAACACGCTGTGATCGGTGTTTCGTTCAAGGTGGCGAACAGATTAAAAATATTGCAATTAAAGCATTTTATTTCTTGATTTAAAAATATAAATCATTATGATGTCACAAAAATACTCATTGAATGGTCAGTTTATTTAATTAACATTATTTCTAATTACAATAAAGCTTTTTTGGTGAGACCTGTCCGATCCCCTATTATAATAAACTTTTTATTCACTTAAAGATTTGTAGAGTTTTTTACAAGTTGGTTAGTACACAAAAAGGTTGAAATGTTAAGTGGCGCCAGCATCACTGGATTCCGGCGCTGGATCAGCACTGTATCAATGTTAACATGTTTTACTGGATGCTGGACTGGATTGAAACATGTTTACTATACACATAAGTGCTGATCCAGCGCCGGAATCCAGTGATGCTGTCGCCAGCTACTGTATCAATGTAAATCAGCCTTTACACTGGCCATAATAACTGGTCTTATAAAGTCTTTTTTTCGGTATCACCAGTGGGTTTACTGGTAGATAAAGCCTATGCCATTGGAAGTAAAGTTAATATATAATAAGGGATCTATCAGATGGGAACAAATTTAGTGTTCTGTCTCTCCAACTTCATTCTAAGTTCGAGTGTGAACCAACAAAGTTAGTTAGTGACTTGGTGTGAGTATGTCTATATAGTGTAATACAAAACAACAAATGCAAAATAGTGATGCAGAGCTTTTCTTCATAGCTACCTGTCTGATAGATACCTAAGATTTCATTCACAAGTGTTGCTAATACCATTGAAAATTGAAAAACAAACACTGAGTTAGCCTCAGTGAAACTGTTGATTACTTCACAATAATGGATGTTTCTCATCAACAATGACTTCTCTGTCACACTAATAACTCAAAACAATAGTATTAAATGACAAACAGGCAGTTCTGATAACAATGGCCACTTCTTTCTCGGTTCCCACAGTGGAGGAAGTTTTTGGTTTGTATTCAAAATAGGAACAATCACTATTACTGGCAATCTGTTTTCAGCCAGCAATAGGGATGTAGACTGGGTCAGAAAAGTATTATTCTAATAAGTCCGTTTTGTAGATTGTCCAAAAATAATGGACCCGTATTTTTCGGTTTATCAAAGTAGTGAAAATTCACAAAGATACTGCGCGTCTAAGTTTTGCAGTGGGACCCCCACTGACGATTGACGTACGTAACCGTCAAGTAAAAATCGTACTAGATCGTGACATTCGTGACATCATGCGAAATTTAAATGCGCTGTAACTTTGTAATTATTTGCTTATCAGAAAATAAAAACTAATACCTATGTAAGTACATACAATATTTTTTAATAAAATCTACATGAGCTAAAAATATTTTTTAGTCTTAATTTCTAACGTAACCGTCAAGTAAAAATCGTACTAGATCGTGACATTCGTGACATCATGCGAAATTTAAATGCGCTGTAACTTTGTAATTATTTGCTTATCAGAAAATAAAAACTAATACCTATGTAAGTACATACAATATTTTTTAATAAAATCTACATGAGCTAAAAATATTTTTTAGTCTTAATTTCTATTCTATAAAAAAAAGTAGTAAGCATGGGTACACTGGATACAAGCCACTTTTAATAATTAAGTAGGTATTTTTTAAACCGGAATATCCTTTAACACACATATACATATATATAAATATGGGGAGACCTTTGCCCAGCAATGGGACAACAAAGGTTAATTTTAAAAAAAGCTTTTAATAAGGAGGACTATGTCCATTAGTTCATCAGATATGAGCTTTTTGCAGCTGATAACCATAGATCAGAAACTTGGATGCTATTACTATCAAAAGTATGGATATGACCAACATTCTCGGGAATTCTCGGGAATTGGAATCGAAAAAACCTTCTATAACGTTTTTCTCTGTATGATATTTCACGCAATAAAAAAATGTATATGGTCAGATGATTGTATTTTAATTGTACGAAAAATATTTTTCAATCACATTTTTTTTCTATTAGGTAAGTAAGACTTGTTGTATGTAAATAGCTCCGAAAAATTTCGCTAAAAATATTTGTGTATTGTTAAAAGTAAGTATCCATTGATATATTTTCATTTAAAAAATAAAATTGGTTTCATATCTGGAGCATTTTCATTATTATCTGTTGCACTTTTTAAGATGACCCTATATTTATATTATTAAGTCTATACTGTGTAAATCCAAACACTGAATTAATAAATAAACGTATTTTTAAAATAAACACTATTTCACACATTTTTAATAATATTGAATATTTTTTCCGAGAATTCCCGGGATTATCGTCATATCCATATTAGTGATATCTTCCAAATAGCACCTAGATTCCGATCACTGCTGATAACTATGTACTAACAGAACAATATAGTTATAATCATTCTGTATGGCTGTCAGCCTTGAAATAATATACCTATTAAGCAGTGCCGGATTAACCACATAGCAAGGGTAGCGATTGCTACGGGCCCCGCGCTAAAAGGGGCCCCGCGTTCTCAAATCCGCTCACCTAGAGACCATTCTTTTTTTTGTTTTATCGTAAATGGCCAACAATTTTGTCAACTTCAAGCTACCTAAAGGCAGATACGTAGCTTGTTGACTGCCATCTTATTGCGTCCGTATAAATACATACACAATATTCAAATACTAGACTGTAGCCCAAAACATATGCACACCACAAGATTACAAAATACTACCTAACATAAACATAATTAATGAAAATAATGCATAATTATTTCAATCGAATAACAGTAAAAAAATTATTATAAAATTATTACAATAAACCTAGTATGTGTAGTATAGGTATACAACAATTTAAAACAAATACGATACGATTTTTGTTTGAAATTGTTTCCTTATTTTAGTAGGATGAATAATGTTGTTTTGTATTATATTTATCTAGAAGTTTATAGGTTCTATCAAGCATTAGGTTAAGGTGAATATAGAAGCAAATGGTCATGAAGTGGCGCCCTTATTTGAAATAAATTGTTAACTCGTAAATATGGTGATAATTTCCATATTGCTAATCGTCAGGCACTAGATAGCCCTTTAAATTATTTTATGAAATGCCGTTGAAATTATTATTGCTGATCCGTCTAGCTTTAAAACTTGCCTCCGCTAAACGTTACGACTTGGCAGAGAAAAATTTTAAAGCTAGATGGATTAATGTAAATACTTTCAAGTTAAGTAGCTTTATTTAACAACAGCGGGTATTATCAACTCTTTATAAAGAGATTATTTTTTATTGACTTTCTATATTTCTATTAAAACAAGTCTCATATAATTTAGCATAATTTAAACTGACAGGCGTTAGACAAGCTCACTGACAAAACTATCAAGTCATCTATTCTGGGGTACAACGTATTTGAGTATAATGAACTTTTGCTATAAATGTAAATAAGGAAGGTGTAGGCAGCAAATAATCTTCATTCTTGGAACAACAGAAAAGGATGTGGGTGGGAGTCTGCACAGAGAAAATTAATTAAGTAGGTGTCTATAAATTTAAGAGATTATTAGTTATGAGAAAAATAGGTAGTGGCATTTTTTAAATAAATAAACAAATAGTTAAAGACAAATCACCCTGATTGAGCTAGCCCCAATATAAGTTTAAATTTGTATTATGGGATACTAACATAACAATACTAATTTCATATTTACAGTTGACACATATTAACTTTATGAGCATTTATGATGCTGCTTTGAAATAATAAACCAAACATAAATAAATTAATAGATTAGATATATTTGGATAATTATTAAATAAATTAGCAGATCTATGTACTTACGTAATAGTTTGGTTATTTAGAGATACCTTATTATTACCTACCACAGAACAGTCCTGAATGGCCCAAGCAGAAGGTGACAATACTCTTTGTCAAGTAAAAATCTTCTAGAAGAAATATAGAAGACTCGTCTTATCGTCTATAGGGTTGCTTTGCCCTAGCCATAGACCATATATCTACATAATCAGTATGTTATGTTATTGGTAATCAATGAATTATTCCCAACTAAACAAAATATCAAAACATACGAGTCTAAAATCGAGTGATGTAATCGTAATTATACGTGTTTATATAAATGATTACTCACCAAAAACAAGTTGTACACAGTCCTTTGTATTTGTAATCCAAAGCTAAAGAAACACTGTACAATCACAATTCGTAGATTATTTTTAGAAAGAAATCCTCGATTAATAACACAGCATCACTGATTTATTTCACAGGGAAAACAAATGATTGAGTTGAAATATCCACTAACAGACTGTCTCCTTCAAGTAAAATGTTTAGAGATTACGGTTTCTGATAAGAAACGACAAAGAAAAGACATATTTATCACCGCTAAAAGTCAAAACAATGCAACTGATTTTAAATAAAAAACTCTAACCTCACTCAAGATTTGTACACATGACATTTACGCGGTGTTACAGTTTAGGATTATCTTAGTAAAATAACGGAATTATTAATCTATTTCAAGGTTCAAATAATAACTTATTCACATTTTTATAGTAAATAAAAAACCAAAACACGAATTTTACTACGAATGCGTTGCGTACGCAATGACAGACGGAGCAAAACTTTTTTTTAAATCCCGGGAGCAGCTGGCTACTGCGCTGCGTGCGAGCGAGCGAGCGACTAGGTGTAGCTGGCTGGAAGCGAGAGGGAGCGAGATAGCGGTTGAATAGTGCTGTACTGCCGGGGGCAACTGGGCAAATCTTGCGATTGACCGATTTGACACTGTCTGTGTAACCGTGCTGGTTGGTTGGGTTGGGACCTGGCTGCTAGAGCTGGGTGGGAAACATGGTAGATGACTGTAAATCTTTAGTTAGGGCTGATGAAGATGTGCCTCTGACCATTATAGTCTCTATATCATAATATAATACTGTAGCCACGGTAGTGATACGATATTATACTGTGCTGTAGCTCTATTTAATATTGCGGAGACACTATTCAAACCATTTTTTGTATGTAGCTACTATAGAAAAAAACATACATAGGTAGGTACTTATTTGTTTATCTATAGCATTTTTACCAGACCTATCTTGCTCTTTGTTTTTTACTGTTAAAAATGAATCTGTAGAATCCTGTTTTAAGGTGAAGGTCCATATTGCTCTTCGTCATGCACTAGATAGCCCTTTAAATTATTTTATGAACCGTTGAAAGTATTTACATTAGTCCGTCTAGCTTTAAAACTTGCCTCCGCCAAAAGTGGCCACGGCAAGTTTTAAAGCTAGACGGATCACTAATAACAGTTTCAACGGCAGTTCATAAAATAATTTAAAGGGCTATCTAGTGCATGACGAAGAGCAATATGGAAATTATCACCATATTTACGAGTTATCAATTTATTTCACACTTCAAGGCCATTTGCCTATATCTTCGCCTTAACAATTTATTTCACACTTCAAGGCCATTTGCCTATATCTTCAATTTTTAACCACCAGCCAAATTTTTGGAGCAAGTTCAGTCCATGATAGGTACTGAACTACTTCTATAACTTTTTTGTTAAAAATCGATAAAAATTTTTCGTCCTCCCATACAAAATCCGTTTGGCTGAGCGCTGATTTGTATAGAAAGGCGAATTTTTAATTTAGTATTTCGTTAATTGTTTTTATGGAAAGCAGTGCAGTGTTATGACTGAACTTGCTCCAAAAATTTGGCTGGTGGTTAAAAAGTCAGCAAGTATACCGCCCCTAATGAAACGAACCCCAAAACCTTTAAAGCCCAAAAGTCCCAAAACCTATCATTACCGTAGCCTAACCTAGCTGTTTTTTGAACACAGATGGTAAATTCCGATTAAGGGAAAATGGAATTAAATCTTCAATTCCTCATTTGTGGGAGTGATTGCCATTACTTTAGGCAAGATAAATATATTATCCCGAAGCCTAGGGACGTAAGACCCAAAAGTCTCGTTTAGCATAATGGCGTGAATATGGAAAAAGAGATTTAAATATCAACAATTTAGATTCTTGCTTATTCCCTATACCTAAGTATTTATGAAACTGAATGAAAATATTTAGAGGTGCCATACCATAGGTAATGAACAATTCACTCCACTCCCTATCAAAATAAGGTAGGCAAGGTGCCTAACCTTGCCTGCCTTATTTTGATAGGAATAATGGCACGATTTTTAACCGACTCCAATCAAAGTTGAAGGCCATCAGATGAGCTCACGACGATATTTTATGAATGGCAATGAGGTACCACGGGGTGTCCAGTAGAGAGATTCTCATGTCGAGTTTAAATATACCTACTTATCTGTATTCTAGAATTTATGATTTTTTATTCAATTCAAAGGCGCGGTAAGAAAGAACCTAGATAGAGTAGTACGTAAGTACATAGATCTCGCTGGTAGGGAATGTAGTTGTTGTACCGAGACAGACAGATATAAAAGGCGTCTAGGGACTAATAAAAATAAGTACTAGCGGCTCGTCCCGGCTTTGCAAGGGTATACATAGGTACATTACATCTTACATCGAAAATTCGAAACAATACGAGAAAACAATACCTCTCAGGTTGTAACTCAGTCCATGAAATTAAAGAACTTTTGTTCTACAACAGTCCCAAAAATGCCCAAAATGCCAAAAATAAAATTCGGATTTTCATTCAAATTGACTCGATCAGCTGATCAGTTTGTATGAAAATGATTATTTTTTTGGGTTGTGTGAAAGTTGTAGAACAAAAGTTGTTCAGTTTCATTGGCTGAGGTACCATCTTGGAGGTTTTGCGTTATTTGATTAACACAAAACCGGATCAATATCGGCCCAGTAGTTCTCAGTTTATCGAGTACAGACAGACACAGGGCCGGATTATCTAAAGGCAGAGAAGTCAACTGCCTAAGGGCTCATCGGTCTCCCGTTGGCCTCTTCACTCCACATGTAATTACCACAATTACCACCAATTTCCGGTTAGTATAAATATAAAATGATATATTTTTATTGTCCAGAATTTTTTTTAAAAAACAGTAGCGCCATCTTTTATTGAGTAGCTGAGCTTAAGCCAGTAATTTATATTGTCAGATTTTAAAAGCTACGGAAAGAGTTCACTTCTGCTGCTGCCATCTACTGTCCAACAGCAACACTATTTGTAACCTAATTTTAGTTTTTTTTTTATTGGCAATCAATTGGCAATAGTTAGTAAGTTTAATAAACTTTATAGTTCTACTTGTAGATCATAGATGGCGAGTTTTACAAAGCCTAGTTCCGGATTTGCGTAAGTAGGTACCTAAAAGAAGGACTGAACAACTAGTGCTTTCTAGGAAAGACTGAGAATAAAATAAGGTACTTGTTTTAAATCATTAGTTTATTTGTACGATTTCAATTCTTATTCGCAAAAAGAAAACAGAAGCAAAACATACATGTACCGAAAGGAACATACCTAGGTACCTACTTAGGTAGATCATAATGGTACAATTTCCTTGGGGAAAAGGTTAATACTTATACAGAATCATGGACATCATTTTATCACGAACAACAAAAATGAATTATTTTTTAAAAGAGCTTCAGTTATCTTACTGATTCAGTTTTATCACACATAGTATGTAAACTGGCCAGCCGATCTGATATCGGGTATAGACGCCAGGAGTGCTACTAGGGGTGCCTAATTTGAGATTTTGTACCAAATGTCTTCAATATTAATAATTTTTGATGTTCTTAGATTATCACAAAAATTTTTGATTGGCTCACTAGCAATGGGTCAAATAAAATGTTAAGTAGGTAGGTACTTATTGCATGAAATTCTTGCATGTTTCTGTCATATTTACGACACTGAACCACAGATTAATAAATAGTTACTACGTAAACTGAACAGGTGCGTAGGTACTCGCCTGTTTCAATATGCAGTGGTTGTTTTTCCAACTGAAATGGTTTAACAAATCAGCAATAAGTCGAATAAAATAATTTTATTTAAGAAATTATTTATTTGGCTTTGTATAATTTTAAAATGAAAAATTGTCGTCTATTAAAAATTTTGCGATTAAAACAAGTTTCCCGTAGATGATATCTTTTCGTAAATAATCAATAGTTCCAACATTAAAAATCAAAGCATTTTGCAGATATTTCAACTGATTCTACATCCACTACAATCACTTCGCCGAGTTATCATAATACATGCTAAACATAAAAATCTTACTAACCAGGTAATGCGATAACCATTTTTCTTATTTCCCAAGGGAAGGAGAATATATATTTTCCAATTCCAGGTTGTAAATGATTTATATGCATAAATAATCGAGGCATAAAGCCCATTCACACAGTGCAAGTTTTTTGCCTATTGGATAGGTACAATTAAATTGAAGCAATAAATGGTGTGTATGGTTGACGTGTTGTTAAGACCATACAAGTAATCCATTGCTTCAATTCAATTGTATTATTTAAATGCATTATGTAAAAGGGTCTTAAACGGAAAGAGATAGTCACGGCTCTGGTAGTATATTTTCTTACCTACATTTTGTAGATCTTGTGCTTTTCTCTACTACAAGCAGTAACTTGTTTAAAAAGCGATCATAATCTTGTAAATATTATAAATCATAAATACCTATTTGTTGTGGATGGAGGTTAAAATACGTATTTGATGTTCCTTTATCACAACTGTCATATAAAAATAAATAATGTAAGTTATTTAATATTTCAAATTAAAGATGATATTGTTACAAAAATACAACGTCGTATAATTGTATAAAATATAAAAAATGGCTTCAATAAAGCTATGTTATTGGACGTGATTGTTTTACTCTTGATTTTTTATACTATTTCGATTACAATGACAATCATCAATTGCATATAGTGCAGGTGAGTACACTTATAGTCGTCATCGTAAACATTACAGAATTGTGCAAGAACTTGACGCAATTTGTGATATAAGTACTTAACAATTGAACCCACCACTGTCGCGTCAACTAAAAATCACTTTTGGGATCTAGGAACACTTGAAAACTATTAATAATTGAAATAATTTGGTATAAAATCACAAAAAATGCAGTCATCGGTATAAAATCACAAAAAAATCGAGTTGCTGCACCTCTGTTGCAGTCTAATGTTGTAGGACATACCTGTCATCTGGGCTATCCGGTTTGACTACTTAGCTGTACTCTAAGAAAACTGAATTTCACTTCAAAACATATGCCTGAACGTAAGAGAATCCCAGGTCACCCACCTGCAACCTGGTGGATCAGTAAGGCGAAGCTATCAAAAGTGTTGAACCTCCACCCGAAAACCTAGAACAGATCGCCCTGGTGCCAAGAGCCCGAATTAAACAGGAAAGTGGATCCTGGTGGATCAGTAAGACAAATACAGACAGTAGATCAAAGAAACTTCAAAATATATTTAGTGAGATAACTAAAATAGAAGGGGGAAATATGATTAGCCTAATAAGACATGACAAACTCTTCGGAATAATAGTAGAAGGAAAGATAAAAGGGAGACGAGGAAGAGGAAGACCGAGGATGAAGATTTTTCAACAAGTCAAGGAAGGGTTAGAAGTAAGGTACTACCAAGACATTAAAAAGATGGCCGAGAGAAGAGACGACGGAGGCATCTCCACTTAACTCCACCGACAAGAGCCAGCTCTTCAATTAAAAAGAAAAAGAAGATAAATAACGATAAGAAAGGAAAGTCACGATGCAAAGAGGGTTAGCTAAGCGGACAATAAGATAGGGAGGCCGAAAAACGGTGGATGGAATGTGAAAAGAGATTATGGATAGAAAAATTGGTGCAGCGCCGACTCCACAATAATGGAGTACGAGACCGATAGGGAATTTTTTTTAAGTTTGAGGGCTTGCCGACAAGAGTCGGTGGAGTTAAATGGAGATGCATCCATTCCTCTCTTCTCTCTGCCATATTTTTAATGTCTTGTTCCTTAGTCCTAACCCTTCCTTAATTTGTTGGAAAAAGTTAAGGAAAGAAGACTAAGAAGATAACTGAAGCTCTTTTAAAGGGATGTTCAGCTGTTCTATTACAAGTTTAGTCTTTCAAGCTCACTTGCATAGGTTTGACGTTTAGTCTTTTCGCGAGTTTTGCGCTAGCGTCAATGAGCTGCTTGACGTAAAGGATAGTGCCAGTGTCATTGGTTTGCTTTAGACTCTCCTTCTCCCTGTCTCCGGGGGCTGTTACTGGCTTGCTGGGGTCCGTCTGAAAAAAAAACATACATATTGTGGAACTGTGTTTTGAAACGCTGAGTCACTAAACGTACGGTTTTTTGTAATAAAACCACGGTAAAACCATTTCTTAAGTGTCTATGTGTTTCAAAAATGGCTCTCCAGAACTCTATTGTGTGCCGTGTGGTTTCCGGTTTGAAGACCACTCCATCTCTTCCTCGGATAGATGTTGTAAGATACACTATCACGCCTTTATCCCTAATGGGGCAGACAGAGCATGTTGGATCTTGCGGCTCTAAGCAGACAGAGCCCAGGGCTGCAAGACCAAAAAGCCACGCTGTGCTGCTCACGCTTAACTGTTCTTGAAAATGCAGTTGTAGCACTAGATCCACCAAAGCTCTAGCCGTGCAGTGTGTCGTGTTCAACTGCTCAGATCAGCTGCCTGGTCATAAAACTAATAACATAAAACCAAGTCGTTTTAAATAATAATTCTGTGTTAGCAGTATAATTAACTCGTATTATTTATTACGTAGGCACACGCGACACGTCACAGCTAGGTAAGTAGCTAACAGATCGACACGTACATCTGAAAGCACAGAAAGCCACGCCAGTCTGCCTAGATCTTCTCAGGCTCGAGGCTTCGCAGGCGCCGCGACCTTGAGACTTCTATTTTAATATTATAATACTTCAGACTTTTTCTTCTACACATTGTTCGGTCCGGGAATGCGTTAAAATGAGGAAGCAGAACAATAAGTCAAATAGAAATACAAGACTATTTACCGGCTCCAATTTCCTCCAGTTGTGAATACACTCAGTTAGTCTCTCTCCAAAGCCTGGTGCAAAGTTCTCTGGGTTTATAGCCATGAAGCAGTGGGCCAGGTTAGCTGGGCCAGAAGTGTCACTCGCGGACCAATGCCTGATGTGATGAGCAAATTTTGAACCTGGAGGAAGTACGATGGGAACTAGTTAAAAGTAAAAAAAAATAACGACCTCTCACTAATTGTAAATTTATAACACTTCACACACTTACAACCAAGGATGCCGAGACCGTAGGGATCGTTCATTAATCATGTAAGGCTCGCAGGGAGGAGGGAGGGATTTCGTAAAAAATCACGTAATTCACAACGCGCGATTTCTAATCCGAAAAGCGGCGCATGACCTTGATTCGTCGTAATTTTCTAGTGGTTTGAAAGTGGAAGGGACATACCCGTAATAAATTGAACCACGGGCTATACTAGATGACTAAAATATAATGATTTTAAAATAACAGTCAAAAAACAAAAAAAAAAAATCGATTCCTATACAAATCGCCCGGATGGCCGCACACTTTTGTATGGAAATGCCAAAAATTATTTTTGTTTTTTGGCTGTAATTTTAATTTTATTATACTATAATGGTCTAGTATAGATCGTGGTTTGATTTATTACGGGTATGTCCCTTCCACGTTGTATACCTGTATTTAAATATATTGTGAAAAATACAAACAAATATATACCTATACATGCTTTACCGCGTGGTTTCCTGATTAGGATGATGATGATGATGCAAAAATATACGTGATTTTGGGTTGATCTAAAACCTCACCACATATCACTGAGGGGGAGGCGAGGATAAAAAATTGCTATAAAACATCACGTGATTGATGGATGACCTATATGACCTCTAAGAAGTGAAGAAGAAAAAGACGGAAAGCCGACTCCGGGCTCCGAGGCGACGCAGCTGAGGAAACTGAGGATGCGATCGGGAAAGTGAAGATGAGATAGAGACTGTAAGGGATACCGAGAGGACTACTGAGCAAGATGGCAGGCCTACTAACACAGTCATCAATTAGTTTCACTCGGGGTCCGTTTCAAGAAATGAAATGACCATCGCGGTCCGCACAACATTTTGTAGAAAAAAATATTTATTAAGGGCCTAGTCTTCTTGTGCAAAACAAAGAAATGGGAAAATTTTCGAAAGATAGAACCATGTCAAACTAAATACTGCAGTCGTCGTCACAAAAAATGCTCTACTTCCCATGTACATATATTTTTTTCATTAATTTAATACTGAATCAAGAGCAACGGACCAAAAAAAAATTAAAGCGAGAGAAAGAGGCCTTTGCCTAGTATTGGAGCAGAAATGACTCGTTTTAATAATAAAATAATTTAAAAACTTACTGATCTAAAAACTGAAAAAAAATTATATCAAATATAGTGCATAGCATATTTGGGTATGTCGATGTTGCCATTATATTTTCCTAGACAGTTTAATTAGTTTGATATCTAAAAATACTACTGCAAATGTGTTTCTTATAAATAAGTAGTAAAATGTCTATAGCAATAAGTGTATGTGTCCAATGAGTCCTACTCACGACAAATAATAAAAAAAATTAAATTTATTTTTTACTGTTTGGATTTTGGGCTTCCAAAGACACATTAAGCTTTTTGTTTATTGTTTGAAACAGCTTAAAAATCTATCTGATAAATAAAACTGGTATGTTTTTACTTGACCATATAATTGAACCTGAAATTCAGAAATACACATATTAGATTTGTAACAGATTTATATGAAATTTGAATCCACAGAATGATATCACTTTCATCAGTATTCCAAAGTAAATACGCCAAATTGTTTGAAAATGTCAAATGTCTTAAGTCTGCAATTTATGTACTTTTTGTGATCTTTCAAATTTTTAATTTAAAGTAGGTACTTGAAACCAAACCGTGCCTAAGTCACTCCCCGTTTAGGTATCGAAAATGTATCTACATTATTACTATGCGCGCAGGTGGCCCCTCCGGGTGGTAAATTCAGTTATACGAATCGTTTGTCCAGAGTAATAAGAATAAAATTGGCTTGCAATGGATGTCTAGGTATCTATACGAAAAGGTGCTGAGTTCTGACGTGAGCTAAATTAAGCCATATCGCTAGCCACATTGAGTAGATATTTCTTTGAATTTCTTTGCTGAGTGAACTTTTGTACGTTAGTATTATTTATTCTGTGACCAAACCAGAGTTTCATAGAAAATCGGTATCAGCTGACAATCAGCTACAAAATATTGATACATTGGTATGGAGATTGGTATTAAACTTTTTTCTATCTTCAAAATGGTTTTAAAGACGCAATAGCACCATTTTTGTCAATGGTCTCACACGTACAAACATCTGCCTGGAATTGTTTTTTTTTTCATGGAATGATAAGCGTTACACCGGCATCGGTCACAGAGTCCGATGCGGGCGAGCCGGTGTTGTGAGCTCGGCTATCAAATTCAAATGCAGTGAATGCTTGTTATGCATGCAGCCCAGTCCACGTTCACATTTAATCCCTACAGTATCACATTGTTTATTGAAGAATGTAAAACTTATCAACACTCGAATGGTAATTTTGTGTAAAAATCTTTTGAATGGTCACATCTTTAAACCACTCGAATGCTCTGTTGCAAACCTGCACGGTTTGCAACAGAGCATTCGTTGAGCAGCCGTTGAGTATGAGTAAGTCACGTGGCCAGTTGATAAAAACGAAAAAAAACTACAGTCAGTACAGTCAAAAATTCCAGATATGTGGACGGCCATCTTAGATCCAAAATATAAAACATACTACAAAATATAAACATTTACAAAAACCTAACCTAGCTGCCCACTGGCAGCGGGGCAAGGCCCAAGCTACCGGCGGTTAGGGCCGCAGAGAGAGAAACCTCCTGACAATACGTGCCGTGTCCAGGAGTACTGCCTTCTGAATCTGACCCTTGATCCAGCCATCCAGCGAGAGAGTCTTAAGGTGTTGGTCAAGACTCTTCGCTATAAGACCGTTCGCCGATACGACTATCGGGACAATGATTGTCGAATCCACATCCCACATAGCAGTCACCTCGTGGGACAAGTCAAGGTACTTGCTAAGTTTGTCCTTCTCGGCCTTCACGAGGTTGTCGTCATGCGGGACGGTGATGTCGACGAGCACTGCCTGGCGCATCAATCGATCTGTCAGCACGATATCAGGCTTATTGGCGACAATAGTCCTGATCGATTGTCATCACGGCCACACCACACACCACAGCATAGATCGATCTGTCCACACGGATGACAGATCGATCCCAATAGAGCGTGGCACGACCATTTTCGAGAACTGACGTCGGTGAGTACTTATAGTACGGTACCTCCGATTCTACAAGCCCGTATCGAAGAGCAAGCTGCTGGTGAATAATTCTGGCTACTAGGTTATGTCTGTGCAAGTACTCGCCGTTAGCCAGATGAGAACAACCGGAGATTATATGCCTGATCGACTCTCCGGGACGTCGACATGCTCGACAGACATCAACCGTACCGTCTTTCAGGATATATCTCCGATAGTTGTTTGTCATCATGACTTCATCTGCAATTCACCCAGCCCACCATCAGTGTCTCCACACCAGAGCTCTCTCCTTGTGACGGTAGTTTGTGTAGTAATGTGTCTGATTGTGTTGACTTTATTGACCCTCCATGTAATACAATAGTATTTTCTGACAGTATAGGTCGCAATATGGGTTGCATGTTAAACAAAATTCTAGATAAAACTTGTATAAATTACTGCTTCCCGGATGCAACCTATACTCAAATTTTAGATAAAATGAAATCAACCAAACTGAATTGTAAATCTACTGTTGTATTATTAATAGGCAATAGTAACAAAGTAGGAAAGAAAGAAATAATCAGCTGTATGGATTATTTATCTGAATTAGAAGTAAGCAAAATAATATTATGTGCGTTCCCATATCTACATTGCCAGTCTCCAAAAACTAACAAAATCATCCACTATCTCAATACTTTGATACATAATATGACATGTCGTTATAGTGATAAATTAGTGTTTTTTGACACTAACAATTTTATAAGTGAATGTCATGTGACAAAAGATAATATTTATCTTTCAAAATATTTTAGACATAAGATTGCTACATTGATAGCAAATAATATTAATTTTTGGACGAGTTTACATTGTAAACAAGATTCTAGTTTTAAGACACCTACAGACTTACCAAGTTTATGTAACGGTAATTCTGTAGACTTGACGACAGATTTAAACTGACCATTCAGACAACGGGAAGGCCTCATGAATTAAGAATACTTCATCAAAATTTAGAAGGTCTTTCCGGCAAAGAATTATTAGTAGAATTAGTTTTACAAGAAATGGATGTGGACATTTTATGTTTGACTGAACATTGGCTGCATGAGAGTCAGATGATGTTCAGCCTAAACAACTATAATATTGTTAGCTGCTTTAACAGAAAGTCTGCTCAACGAGGGGGTTCTATAATTTTTATAAAAGATTCTTTCCGTAGCAAAGAGCGGAAGGATATTGTCAGACATTCTGTTGAGCGCTGTTGTGAGGTGGCCTGTGCCGAGCTTGATCATCATATAATTGTTTGTGTATACAGTCCACCAGATAGTAATTTCAAAAGATTTTTAAAAGCGATGGACCAGGTTCTTAAGTCCTGTTCAACTAGTAAAAAGAATTTAATTATTTGCGGTGATTTTAATGTTGATATTTTAGTACATAATCCAAAGAGCACACAATTCCTAAATCTTTTTAAGTGTTATGGATTAGAAAACTTATTTTTTGAGCCAACCAGATTTACAGCTACATCTGGCACATGTCTTGATAATTTTTTTAGTAATATTCAATATTGTGATAAATCTGTTATCAACAAATTGCCTTCAGATCATTCTGGTGTATATGTAGCTTTTGTCAAAGAGTCCACCAGTAATTTGAGAAAAGATAAGATCTTGTGTAGACCGATTAATTCTAAAAACATAAAAAAACTTAAAAATAATTTAGATAACAAATTATTATCAGTGGTATATACAGGAAATAATCCTGACGACCATTATAATAAACTATTTAGTACTGTTTCCTCTGAGTATTCTAAAACATTGAAACAAAAAAGAGTAGTAGTTCATAGTAAATCACAGTTTAGTGAATGGGCTACTACCGGCATCTACATAAGTAGAAACAGGTTATATGATCTATATGCCCAAAAACAATATAACTTTAATCCTTCTTTTATAGAATATGTTAGAAATTATTCTAAAATATTTAAAAAAGTTTGTAGACGAGCCAAGTCGAATAGTATTAGCAAAAAAATAAATAATGCTCCTAATAAAATTAAAGAAACATGAAGTGTCATAAATAAGGAAACAGGTAAAAATAAAACCAAAGAAAATATTTGCCGAATCAAATGTAGTGGTAAAAATACTTCAAAAACTGAAGAAATAGTAAATATATTTGATGATTATTTTACTAACATTCCTTTGGAACTCACTTCTAATGTGAGTTCTAGCGCCCAGCGTGCTGAGGCTTTGCTTAAGAGTAATGTTAGCCCTTGTGATTCTAAATTTAATTTTAAGCATGTTAGCCCTAGCGATATAATAGATGCTTTTAAACAGTTAAATTTAAAAAAATCAGAAGATCACTGGGGCATGTCAGTAGCCGTAGTAAGTCATATTATACACATAATTGCTGCCGATTTAGCTTTCATATTTAACGAATGTATTGATGAAGGCATATTTCCTAACTTAATGAAATGTAGTAAACTAATCCCCTTATTCAAAAAAGGAGAAAAAACAGACCCTGGCAACTACAGACCTATCTCTATTCTGCCAGTTTTGAGTAAGGTGTTCGAAAAGATAATGCTCAATCAAATGCTACTTCACTTTAAGACCAATAATCTTTTCCATAGCCAACAATACGGCTTTACTGCTGGAAAATCGACCACCGATGCAGGAGTAGCACTTATTACTAATATCTACGACGCGTGGGAAAACAGAAATGATGCAATTGGATCATTTTGCGATCTTTCTAAAGCATTTGATTGCGTTGATCATCCAACACTTTTGCTCAAATTTCGTCAATACGGTTTTGATGATAAGTCAATTAAATTAATAGAATCTTACTTAACAGATAGGCTTCAAACTGTTGATATAAACAGCGTAAAATCACACGGGTCTAATGTGAAAATGGGCGTTCCCCAAGGTTCAATTCTAGGACCGTTCCTTTTCTTAGTTTATGTCAATGACTTGCCTTACATGGTTGAGAAAGAGGCTGACATGGTGCTGTTTGCTGATGACACCTCGCTAATATTTAAAATAGATCGACATAACAGTGATGCTAGCGCGGTGAACAGCACCTTATCTTTAATTTCTGATTGGTTTTCGGCCAATAACCTCATGTTAAATGCGAACAAGACCCAATGCATTCGATTCTCTCTTCCTAATGTGAATCAAGCCTGCGTTGACATACTAATTAATGGTCAGAAACTCGATCTGGTTGAAAGTACTACCTTTTTAGGAATCACAATTGATTCGAAACTTCAATGGGGCGCTCATATAACTAAACTTTCTAATAGGCTTAGCTCTGCGGCTTACGCTGTTAGGAGAATAAGACAATTGACAGATGTAGCAACTGCTAGACAAGTGTACTTTAGTTACTTTCACAGTCTAATGTCTTACGGGATACTTCTATGGGGGAGTGCAGCCGACATTCAGACTATTTTTCTTTTACAAAAAAGAGCAATTCGTGCTATTTACGGTTTAGGATCGAGAGACTCACTGAGGGAATTATTCAAGGAAATAGGTATACTTACTTTTGTATCACAATTCATATTTGAAAATATAATGTATGTAAGGAAAAATATTTCCATGTCCAATAAAGTAAGTGATTTTACAGATAGAAATTTACGTAATAAGAATGACTTAGTTAGCCCGTATTACAGGCTGAATACAGTCAGTAAGTCTTTTATGGGGAAGTGTATACTTTTTTATAATAAATTGTCAGAATCGGTCCTTGATATGCCAGACAGAAAATTCAAAGCTTATGTAAAGAAAGTACTTTGTGAGAAGGCTTATTATAGGACCGATGACTATCTTAAAGACAAAAAGGTCTGGCTTGAGCTTGGCGCGGGTCCCTCTTGAAGGTTTGTATACTTAGACATGTCATAATTTAGGTACATTGGTACATACTAAATTTACAAATTGACATTATTTTAAATTTCGTAATTCTTATAATTCAATTTAATTATGACATAATAAACAATGTAATCTCTGTCCATCTATATAACTAATTTTAAGTTTTTAGTTTGTTAGTTGACGTCTTTGGAGAAAACGTGCAGTGCAGTTTGTTGCCGCTTCTTCTGCACTTGCGCCTAGGAAGCGGCGTAAACTTAGCTTTAAGTAACGATTTGACGTCAACATTTGTGCAAAACAAAACAAAGTGACTATTATTAAGAGATATTTTAAATATCCTATGATAATAAAGATATTTTGAATTTTGAATTTTTGAATTGCACAGGCAAAACCTTCGGTTTCCCCAAAGAGGTCGCCGAAACGTAACCAGTTCACCGATGCGAGCTGATCCACATCAGGCCCTGTTAAGGCCCGATAGAACCGCCCGTGGAGCTCTTTGCTCTTCCATACGTTCTTGCGATCCTCGGTACTTAGCACCGTTGGTTTGCGCCAGTTCTCTTTTGCCAAGGACAGCGGCGTGAGGCCTTTGTCTACTTCTACAACATCACGATGCAACCCACACTCATTGCTAAGGAAATATTCCCTAAGGCTGCACACCTCACGGTTGTGAAGATTCTTGGCGTTTAAAAAGCCACGACCTCCACATTCTCGTAGGATGTACAGTCTCATAACAGATGAGCGTGGGTGTAGCATACGATGTGTTGTGAGCAGTAGGCGGACCTTCCTATCTAGGGCATCTAGCTCAGTCTGAGTCCACCTTAGTATGCCAAAGGAGTAAATGAGTAGGGGCATCACCCAAGCGTTGAAGGCACGGGTTTTATTGCCACCTGACAAAAGACTTTTAAGTACTTTTGTCAGTCTGCCAAAGAAGCGTTCCTTCACTGCCTGTTTTATGTCCCCATCCATAATACCCAATGACTGTGACATACCAAGGTATTTGTAGGTTTCAAACTCCGAAAGAGACTTGATAGTCATTGTCTCAGATAGTTGTAAATTTGTTGAATTTACTACCTTTCCCCGCTGCACATGCATAACCGCACACTTATCTACACCAAACTCCATCTTGATGCCACTACTAAAAACTTCTGTAATTTTTAGTAGTTTCAACAAGTCAGTGCGTTTTTGTGTAAATAGTTTGAGATCATCCATGTACAGTAGGTGAGAAATAACTTCACCATCTCTTCGGAGTCGGTAGCCCAATCCTGACTCCTTCAGTAAAGTGCTAAGAGGATTCAGGGCTAGGCAAAACCATAATGGACTCAAACTGTCATCCTGGAAATGCCTCGCTTAATCCTTATATAGTCCGACGGATCTGAGGTACTATCTCCACCGCCTGGTTGACAAAGGACTGTGATCCACTGTCTCATACAAGTGCTCAGAAAGTTAAAGTTGTGTCAACTTTGTACATCTCTAATATCCTCTCCAGCCATGCATGAGCAGCATGAGGCACTGAATCATAGGCCTTCTTATAATCAATCCAAGCAGTAGAGAGAGCCACTTTGTTCCGTCGGACTTGTTGGTTAATGGTCATGTCAATGAGGAGAAGCTCTTTAGTACCACGGGACCCAGCCCTACATCCATTTTGAGATGGAGCCAAAATTTTGTTCGCAACAATGTGCATATTCATTTTTGTTCCCAAAATGGATGTAAGGAGCTTGTATAATGTAGGCAAGCACGTGATGGGTCTATAGTTCTTCGGATCCGTGGTACTACCAGACTTATAGAGTAGGAAGGTGATACCAGTTGTCAAGAACTTTGGGAGTGAACCAAGCTCTAGGGCACTTTGGAATTGCTCCGCCAGCCGTTCGTGTGAGCTTCGAAACCATTTTATCCAAAAGTTGTGCAATCCATCCGGCCCAGGACTTTTCCAATTCTGTGCCGTACAAATTGCACAACTTACGTCATCGGGGCTGATAGTGATAGCCCCCATGGTCTCGATGTTCTCACACTCACATCCGACGACTCTCATCCAATCGCCCTCCGTGTGTTCGACCGGTGCCGACCAGATGCCACGCCAGAAATTAATCATAGCAGAGGCTTCTGGTGACTGCCCGTCGACCACACGTTGGTCGGTTCCCTCCCATTTCCGATATACCTTCCTTTGATCACTTTGAAAGAGGCGATTCCACTGGAATCTATCCACACGCTCCCTGTACCGACGAATACGACCCGCCCACGCATAGACCTTCTGCTTCAGGAAGTCAATACGCTCCGTGACACAGGCCATATAATCACGGGGACTAATTCCTGTCCCAGTGAATGCCTGGTTCACGAATCGCATGACTCGGGGGCGATTATTGCCCCCTCTGAAGCAGATAAGTTTTGCAATGAGAGTCCTGTACGTGCTGATACGTCGTTAAATTCGCGTTTGCCATGCGGGGACACCACCGGCGGTCCGAGATGCACGGTCAACTTCAAGGAACTTGACACGAGCAACCCGACACGCCGCAATGGCCCCGCAGTACAAAATTGAGTGCGTATCAGCAAGGTCCTTGCTAGTCCCTAAATATGAGACTAGCAAATCATCCAGGGCTCCCATTAACGCTAAATTGCGTTTATTCGTAGGCAGGCGAGGTAATCGCGGTCTAGAGTTAGATGTGGATCGATACAGACTGATCGTCTCTTCCAAAGTCCTCCTCAATTGCTCATGGGCCTGGGGACTTACGCTTATGTTCGCACAATCATCCTCATCGGCACCGGTTTCATTCCGCAACACATTTATCGGCTGAGCAGGTGTTGATGCCGCAGCCGATGACGCGACAGATTGATCCCGGGACGTAGAGGGAACTGAGCGAACGGGACGTGCCTCCAGGCGTAACCGATCAAGCACGGATTCATCCAGTCGTTTTGATCGTTGGATGACCCGCACTTGATCCGACAATCGTTGAGGAGAGACGGTGATAGCTGGTTCAAGCGTCTGAAACAGAGGAAGCATCCGAACACGATACGCAGTCATGTTAGTTTCTCCCTCTGTGGCCCCATAATAGGCGCGCATGCAATTCTCATTATTTGAATCAGTCCATCGCATGCGTCTCACTACACCACCGGTAGCGGGAGCCGAGCGCGGAGCAGATGGTCCCGCAGGCCCCAAGCGTGCCGGCAGCGGAGGTCGTCCTCGTCGCGCAGGTGGTCGCGGCGACGGGACCGACGACGGCCCGCGGTCGTCGTCGCTCGACTCGCTGGTGTCGGGCGCTGTGGCGAACTCATTGCCCGACGAAGATGGCGAGGAGCTGGACGACGATGCGGGCGAGGGTGTAGGGTGTGCGCTTTGTTCCGCTTTTCTTCGTTTTTGTCTTGTTAACATATATTGATCACAGTGTTGTTCTTTTATTTATCATATTACGTTTGACAGTTACAATATGTCATGATGGTTATTTCTTTGGGGAGGGAGAGATCATTGCTTTTGTATTATAATTTTTATATTTATTGTTTTATTGTGACCAGGTGATGTTTGGATTAATTTTTACAGGATTTCGTGATTTAAAATGTAAAATATCTAAAAAAATATACGTGAAAAATATATTGTTACAATGACGTCTGTGTCAGCGGTTTTTTTTATTATTATTATTATTATAAAATCTAGTTGAAGTTTTGAATTTCGCGGGGTGTTTTACCCCGGCATACAAAATGTTAGACCCTTAGGAGGTAACCGTGATAAGTTATGAAGGAATTAAGTTAAAATTATAAAGTCAAGACGCCATCTTGAAGTCCAAAAAAGCCTTTGGATTTGGATATCTCGACCAAAAAAACTCGCGAATTTCAGACAAATTGTATACAGTTGAGAATCGGCGGCCATCATGGATCAATAAAAAAGTACGCCCAGTTGGTGGAAGAGGCTCAGCTTTCGGCTTTTGGCCTCAGGTTTTACTTAGATACTGCGTGAGTTCAGGTACATCGACACATGAGGCGAGGGACAAGGATCGCGGCTTCGATAAAACTTGACAGTAGTCAAATTGCTTATCCCATTAAATTTTGAAAAAAAAAAAAATTTTATACTCTTAAAAAACTCTTAGCTTATCCTAACCGTTTCTGCAGGCACTGGAGCACCCTGAACACTAAGGCATACCTATTAATCATAACACCTGTCAGTCAGAAACAATTTAAGTCAAACATACAAAATATATAATACAAGTTATATATAAATAATGAAAACTAGTTTTTCGGGCGTTGCGCGGGCTGCAAGCAACCCGCGGTTTTTCGTGCAGTTATTAAAGTTGGATGAAGTACATGTCCATTGCAGACCACTTCGATGTACCAGTAGGACGTTATAAAAATTTAAGTTAAAATTCTAAAATCAAGACACCATCATGGATTCCAAAAAAAGTCAAATTTGGATTCCGCAGTCTATAAATCCCTTGCGTACTGAATGACTATTGGCGGCCATCTTGGAAAATTAAAGAAAAAACGCTCAGCGCTTGGTAGTAGCAGATCGGCATGCGGTCTCGCGAAAGAGCTCAACCTTTGGCCTTCGGCCTCAGGCTTCGCTTAGACACTGGGGGGGGGGGGGGGGGGGGGGATTTTAGGGGAGTGAGGTCAAGAGGGGCTCGGGCTTCACTCTCGCCACGTAGCTCGGCCTCGCTTTTCACAAACACGGACATTGAGAAGTACGCACTCGGAAATTGGTCACAACCTCCTACATTTTAGAAAAAAATTTACGCTCCTAACCCCAACCCTTCCACATCAGGATCTACTAGGTACTCACTGGAGCACCCTCTACATGACGTTATATCAATCAATACCCCTGGAACAGGGCAAACAATTATGTCAATTAGTGTACCAGTGGTACTATAGGTTTTCATATTATAACTAGTATTTCGGGCGCGGCGCGAGCTGCCAGCAGCTCGCGGTTTTTCGTGCAGCTGTTGAAGTGGACTATATTCTAGGTCCAGTTGAGAGATTGGTGAGGTGCAGTCTGTATTAAAAAAATAAAAATGTTTACCATCGGGCGGCCATCTTGGATCCAAAATCTGATTTCAGTTTTGAGTTCTGCGAGATGCTTTACCTCAGCATACAAAATTTCAGACACCTATAAGCACCCACTGAGACGTTATAAACGAAATAACTTTTTTTTACTAAAATTCAGACGCCATCTTGGATTCCTAAAAAATTTCAAAGTTGGATTTTTCAACCCAAAATACGCCTAGATATCGATTTTCATCCAAATCGGAGGCAGTAGACTATTGGCGGCCATCTTGGATTTCCAAAAATTAAAAACAAAGAAGTGCTTGGTCACCGACCCCTGGCCTAACACATTCACAGTCCAGTTACCAGACTGAATAGAAAAGCAATTGTTCGTGACCCCAAATGTGGGTTACGGATTATTGATGTGTTGAGAAAGCGAAATCAGAAATAGTGACTGGTTGCTAGCTCAGCGCATATTTAGAAGGACTAGATTTACAACCATTATTTTGATCGTCTTCTACGATCTGCACAGTAGCATCTAGGTCAATACCGTTTTTTGTTTGCTTCCTAACACAATGGAAGATGTAAAGGAACTGAAAATATAAATAAAAGAACAGGGTACGCTTACCTGACAATATTCCACTAAATATCTCCACCATGGCGGCCAGAGCGAATCCTTTATATCCTGCGGTGTCCTCCCTACCGCCCAGAGGCATCAGGCATCGCGTATCTGACGCCTGGAATAGTGACGACAGGGTCAGAAAAGTATTATCTACCTCTAGGTAAATAGTCCGTCATGTAGATTGTCCTACGAACAATCATTCTCTAGAATTCTAACGCTCCTACATTCACCGCTTCGATTCTGATTCCATTTACGCAAACAAACGAACAGTAATTACAACAAAACACTCGAACGCACACATAGACAAAGGCATCTTTGTGACCTTTACGAGGTCACGCCTCGTCGTCGGTCGGGTGGGGCACTCAACGCAACGAGCGGTGATTATTGTGCAGTACCCTACCATAGGCCGGAATCTCCTAAGGTACGCGCAATATGCGTCCCCGTTCTCCGTCCCCGCACCTCTCCTCCGTTTTCGCCTCGATGACTCACGTTGGCTCACAAGAACCGGGGGAGAGGTGCGGGTGCGGGGAACGGAGACGCATATTGCGCGTACCTTAAAAGATTCCGTTCTGTTTACTCTTACTGTATTCTGTGACGCTACGCTAAAACAAATAACCTTGTTTACGTGTTACTTTTTTTTTAATAACTAATTTTCATGTCTGTATGGCTTCTACACCACTTCACGGCACATGACGGCATTTTTAATGAATCGATTATCGCAAAAACACAGCAATATTCCCAAAGGAAACTTCTTGCGACGCAACCGCACGACTCGAGTGTCACGGCGAACTGTGGCGCTGCGCTGTTCATACTCGTATTTTAAGCCCCGCCCGCCGCGGTACATATCGCGTGGAATGATTTTTCGGGATTATTTACGATTCTAGAGAATTATATTTCGATAAGATTGTCCAAATAACCGAGATAGTTGGAGTGATGGTAACCTGCTCTGGGCCCGTTGCACTTTACACTACCGTGATTGTGAAAAAATTTTGTCCACCCTCATAAGTATTAAATAATTTTGTTTAGTGACTTGTATTATATATATTGTATTATATAGGTATGTATCGTATTATATATATATTGTAACTTCTATTGTAAGAAATAAATAAAATAATAATAATAATGATGGACTCATATTTTTCCATTAATTAAAAAAGTAAAAATTCATAAAGATACAGAACATCTAAGTTCCCGAGATATTTGTGCAACGACATTATATATATACCATCTATTGCGATCACCAACCCAACTGCCCAGTATGGTGATTATGGGGAAATACTTCGAAATGAAGAATTGGAAGGCCGGCCTCCGTAAATATAGCTACAAACCCCTGGCCCAACTACACCACCTGCAACTTCTTTAACCTCTCTTTGTTAACATACCAGTTTTGCATCAGTGGTTTCATGGCCATCTGGCCCTTGCGCCCAGCCTCGTGGTAGGGGCTCTCCTTTTCTCAACTGCATTTCGATCTGGGAAAAATATGATAACGTACTTAAGTAAGTACATCTAGACATACAACTTCTTATATAGCTCGTTACCGGTTGCATCCCTAATTAGTTAGAAGTAACACTTTATTGCACCAAAAACACATATAAATAATATTTTAAAACATGTACAGTAGTAATGTACAGTACAATAAGCGGCCTTATCGCCAAGGAAATCTCTTTGGGTGACAGAGTAATGTGAAACAATAATTTAGTGATATTAAACAGTGAAATACCAAGGTGAAGTAAAAAAAATCATAAAATAACTTAGTTTAAATTAATAAAATAACTTAGAAATCACCCGGCTACATCTAGACTATAAGGTATATAGGTAGTTATCTAAATGTTAGTTGCAAAGGAAGGTCGAGTTTATTTGGTTTTTCTGCATGTTCCGAGGGAAAAGTTGTTCAGTATCTTAGATTTAACTAAATTTTGAATAATTTTGAATTGAATTGAATTGAATTGGACTGGGTCCAAAAATATTATTAAATTTAGTCCGTCAATTAGATTATTCAAAGCAAATGGACCCATATTTTTCGGTTTATCAAAGTAGTCAAAATTCATGAACATACAGAGCGCATCGAAGTTTCGGAGTGGGGGCGATTTACGTCACCGTTTAGTGAAAATTGAACTGGATCGTGACGTAGTGCGATATTTTTAATCCGCTGTATCTTCGTTATTAAATGACAATCAGGGAAAAGAAAAAATACGTAGTTACATATACAATACTTTTTAATAATATACAATACAACAAAACATTTTTTTTGCTCATTAACATCCAAAACAAAATTTTTGTTTACATCCGTCTTTCGCGAAAAGAACTTTTAATGTATACTTACGTACACTGAAAATAAAAAAAAATAACTATTCTTTACGTAGTAAGTAGGTGCTATTTGATCGTTACTAGCTCGTAAACCATTTTATAATGCCATAAAATGAAGTATTGAAAACCATTTTTTATATTTTCTTCCGTCATCCAGCTAGACCACTCTTTTACACGTTTTTACGACTCGATAGCGTATTGGTAAACAGTTAGTCCGTCACCCAGAGGTTCTGGGTTCGATCCCCATCTAGGGCAAGTTGGAAAATGGCCATTTTCAAATTCTCTTGGGTCTTGGGTGTTTATCTATATACGAGTACTTACCTATGTATTTATTATAAAATAAAATATCGTTGAGTTAGTTAGTATCCCATACTCGCGGGGGTACCGGGAAGACTTTCGCGTCACTCGTCTTATCGCCGCGATAATATCGCTGTATGGAGGGTTCGTAGATTATTATACTTCGAAAGATGGTTATTAATTCGACACGCGGAACCTTGGAAGGAAAAGATGTTTGAGGATAAGCACCGAAATGTAATCCTTTTAAGTTAGAGAACATGATGAGCGTGTTGTTCAAACATACGCGAAACATTGTTGTGCAAACGTCCACGATAAAGGAATTAAAACAAAATCTGACATACGCTGAACGATTCATGTTAATTTTAGCAAGAACTCTCTCTCTCTCTCTCTCATCTCAGCGTATTCCCAGTTGCATCCTCAGCTGCAATGTTATGAACTATGAACACTTCGCACGGTCTTGAGCATCCTTGGTTGTAAGACCATTGGCACGCATATCATCCTTGACGACGACAAGCTAACGTTTTTTGGATCTACCACGTCTGCCGGGCCCCGGCGGGGGCGGCATGGCTATACATTTGTTTTCCACGTAACTTGCCGGTTTCCGCAAGACATGACCGTACCAGCGCAGGCAACTTTCTTCCAGTTTGTCTGCTATGTCACGGACATGAAGGTTGCCGCGGATGCGGGCGTTTCTTACGTGATCTCTCCGCGATACTCCGGATATCCAGCGTAACATTTGCATCTCCGTGACACGCAGTTTCTGCTTGTGTCGCTCTAGCAATGGCCACGCTTCACTGCCATATAAAAGGATAGGTCTAATGATGGATTTGTAGACCTGTCCCTTCAACCTAATCAGCATTTTGGGGTCACAAATGACACCAGTCACCTCCCGCCACTTTGCCACCTCCCGCCGCAAGATATAGGGCCTGGACGTTGGCATCAATGTCTTTGGACGCGTGATCATCATCGGGTCATCTCACTCTCCCTTGCGAGAGACGAGGAGACTGTTCAGGGTTGTGGCCCTCTTCAGTAGCGCTCTACGCTGCCCATTACGATGGGCAGGTCGTTGGGGTGGCCGTGGTGGCCGCGGTCATCGTCATCTTCCTTGGGCGTCAGTTTAATAACAGTCTATTTGGACGTATTGCACTCTATTTTCTAAGTAGATCCGAAGCCAGTCTAAAGGTTTTCCACGAATTCCAAGAGTTTCACATTTATTGAGTAGCAGCTCATGGACAACGAGATCAAATGCTCTACTCATATCAAACAAAACTACTGTCACGGGTCTTTTTTCATTTACACAACAGGAAGAGGAGAGGCGTATTCTTTGCCATGTATTTCTCCATGATGATGTCGATTACAGCGGGAACTACTGTCTTAATTACACGAAGAAGTGCAGTCCTTTTATTTTGGTGGGAGCAGGGGAAAAAATTTCCCTACACACTGTGGTAATGCACCTACTTGGACAACACAACTAGTCTACTGATAACCCGTACTGAATATAGCTATAGAGTGGTCCCTTCACTCTCCAAAATTCATTTTTTGTCGGACTCTCCTTCAAGTCAATACCGAAACAGGTTCATATTCTATATGATAACGAAGTTAGGACAACAAATTTCAGCTCTAGATACAGTAACATGGAATCACCAGGAGGCACGGCACGGAAAGGGAGCTCCTGATGGCTTTGGAGCTGTTGTAAAAAGGGGCCTCTGACAACTATGAGAAGTTTGGCGGTGATGATGGTACATTTAAAGACTTTCAGAAAGTGCTCCTAAAAAACATTCAAAATATCGATTTGATTGTAATTTCTCAAGATGAAATAAGCCGTAAAGCGTAAAAAGTTTCCTGAAAACGTTCTTAGTTTCAAGGGAACTGTGAAAGTGCACCAGGCAATATGGTCTTCTTCTTTGCCGTACAGCGTTGCTTTGAGAAGTCTGAGCTGTCTCATTTGCCAAAAGCTACCTGCCATGTGAGCATGAAAAGAGATTTTGACTTGCTGATGAGAACTGAATGACCATTTTTAGTATTAAAGGAAGGTTGATGATTACCGGAAAACTTTGTTTAACTTTCCTAAATTATTTCTTTCATTTTATAACAGTCGTAGTGTTGGTAGGTACACTTTTTTAGGGCCCCATACCCAAAGGGTGCCAACGGGACCCTATTACAAAGACTCCGTTGTCTGTCCGTCTCTCGGTCTGTCCATCTGTTTGTCTCGCACATTACCGGTTTTTATATTTTCAGTTAATACTAAACGAAGTTTTACTTATTACATTAGTAAATATCATTGTCTTCCATACACATTTATTTCTATCCTGCCATTTTCATTACCATCAATGCCTTCATTACCTTCCTCTAGATTTTTCCTAAAGTAGTAGCTCTACGAGTGTGCCTTTCTCTTCAAATCCATTCACATGAGTATATGAACTTTTTTTTAATATTAAATTTCCCTAAAAAGTCAATATTTTAAATTCCGAAAAAATAAATAAATAAATTTAACGACTCGCGAGAACGACCCATATAATCAAAGAGTTTGAGTACCTTTCCCATGGAGACCGCAGAAGTGGATATGTCCATATAGAAAGCTTCTCCTCCTGTACCATGAGCCACTAAAGCAATCGGGTTGGTGCCCAGTGCAGCCTGGGAACGTAAACATTGTTTAAGGGTTGGGACACATCTGGCAGCACTATCCTTTCTGTCGCTCAAAACCGTCATTTGTGAGAGAGAGCGACGGAACGCTGAGGAATCGGTGATGCTGCCGCATTCCGCTCTAGCAATAAATGACGGTTCTGAGCGACAGAAAAGGGTAGCAGCATAGGAAAATGCTGTTCCGTGCTGACAGATGTGTCCCTAAGTATCTACTTCCGGTATATTATTAATAATAATCTACCAGGCTATAATTGTTGTGAGAGATTTTTAGGTAGATGTCCGTATCTCACTCCATAACCTAGTTATCCGGTCCACTAACATCCCATCCACATGTCCAAACCAAGGTAATCCCTCCCTGGCAATAGTTCGGCAGCTATGGAGGACTGTCCGTTAGTGCATCTCAATAGTACATTAAGGGATAGACCTCCATAGATGCAGCCATCTCATTTTTTAGATAAAGAGGTACTAAAAGGCCTCTTCATGTTGGCTTTGGGATTAACGCCTCAAAGGACCACCCCACGGACCCGTGGCTGAAAAGCGTACCGACATAATAATATAATAATAATTCTAACATAATCTGTTAATTAAGGTTAGGAATATAAGTTCTGCTATTACCACAAAACACATAGGTACCTGTTTGCTTCTAGTGGGAGCCATCAGTGGAGAAGAGTTAGTTACAGCCATGCCAATGAGGCCTTCGTTTGCTGCCTTCTCAGCCCAGTACCCCGTTATGCCGTGGTGGTTGGACCCTGGAGATTTTTACAGGGTCTTACAAAATATACTGCGACTATTTTGAGGCTGAATTCAGCCCGTGATACTAAACAACTTTCCCCAAAAATTTTGCTTTCCATAGAAACTCGGATCAGCTGATCGGTCAATGTGTATGAGAGGCCAAACATTATATTTCATATTTTGATATAGAAGTTGTTAAGAGAGAATGGGCGAAAATGCGAATCACGCTAAAAGCTTGCGGCGCTGGGCTTTTTTTTATTTATTTATTTAATCATTAAGCAAACAACAGTTAACAATCACATACAGTTACATAACAAATTTTTACATCATATAAATTAGTCTAGATCGCTAACCAAAAACGTGAATGCATTACATGTTTATCCACAATGTTATATTATAAGCACTATCAAATATCATAGACATGAATGAAAGATATATTAAATGTAGTTATTACTAATATTGTAAACTAACTTGCTAAAACTAGCAAGTTAGTTGACAATATAACTAGCAAAAAACCATTAAAACCGTATTTTAATCAAATTACAAATATCTGCTCTAAGCCGCAAGTTGAGAGACCCAAAATGCTTCTTGCGGTTCTAAGCAGACAGAACCCAGTTCCTTCGATCAACAATACAACCAGATAACGCGTTTCAAAATCAAAGCTAAATTCTGTCCGCTTGAATATTAAAGAACATTCACTGTGAAGTCAACCTTATCACACTACATAAATAAAATAAAGTATAAAGTGTTTTTCTCCTTGACTGAACTAAACATAATGTACAAGTTTATTTGCTAGGCAAATTGAAAAAAAACTCCAATTGTCAAGACCGCCATCTAGTGATGAGTACCAGAACTACCGATGCTTGATATCCGCAGCACCATCTATATATTTGCTACAAAAAGCCCTGACTTTCAAGCGCTTCTAATAACTTTTGAACGGCTGAACCGATTTTCATCAAACATAGTTAAGAACCACCGCAAGGGGACTTGTTTTCACGTAAAAAACCGCATCGAAATCGGACCATCCATTCGAGCGCTACAATGCCACAGACAGGCAGACAGACAAACAGACAGACCGACAGACATTAGCGTCAAACTTACGAGTATAACGTCTTTTTTGTTGGGTGTTAAAAATAAGAGCTTACCGCCAGGAATCTGCTCTAATTTGACGAGCCGTAATTTTTGCGCCGACCCAATGTCTAGTTGTATTGTTGATTGAAGGTCTGCCCCATCAGTGTATGTAAATAACTGCATATTTTACCTTTAACGGAAACCCATCCAACACCGGTGTTTTTTGCCTTCTGCACAGCAAGACTCACGCAGAAATTGCTGGCGGTAGCTCCCAGGACGTTGTTGCCGTCCACCCAGGCTGTCGACACGCTTTCCTTCAGAATTTTTGGCTCGTTGTTAGGCTGGCACACGCCGCTGATTATGTCGTTTACATACTTTTCTAGAAAGAAGTATTTTAGGTAAAAGTTACCTTTGTCATGTGGTTTTGGTTTATTTAGAAAAAAAAACTATTTTGTGCAATATTTTACAATCGTTACTATACAGGGTGACTTTTTGAACACCAGCCAAATTTTTGGAGCAAGTTCAGTCCATGATACTGAACTATTTTTATAAAAAAAGTTATTAAAAATCGATAGCAAATTTTCGTCCTCCCATACAAAATCCGTTTGGCTGAGCGCTGATTTGTTTGGGAAGACGAATTTTCATTTTAGTTTTTCGTTGATTGTAATTATTTTATTTATTTATTTATTTAATCTTTATTGACCAAAATGGTACAAAAGGTGGACTTAATGCTAATGCATTCTCTACCAGTCAGCCTTTAGAAAAAACAGAAAAATTTAAATTAGCGGTAGGCGCTTTAATATAAGTATGTATTTCTACACACACTATACACATATCTGCATATACAATATATATCTACATACACATACATACATTAACATACATACATAATATAAAATACAAAAAAAAATATGTTAATTTATGTTTATGTATATATATATATATTATGCACCATCAGATTTTTTTTATTTAAGTTCCTATGTTATAGTCAACGTCAAATTTTTATTTAAATTTCATGTAGTACATAGAAAATGGTGCACAATTTTTTGGCTCTGTACATGAATGAGTCCCTGTCATGGTGCAAACATTGTAAAAAAAAAATATACTAGTAGTTCGCCGCGAACTTAGACCTCGCGTTTTTTTATTAATATTCCAAAAACTACTCAACCAATTTTGATGCCCAACTAACTTGAAAATTCTATTGATATTTCCTACATGCCGACCAAATTTCATCAAAATCGGACCAGCGGTTCGGCAGTTATTGCGGAACAAACATACATACAAACAATGTGTTTTCGCCCCAACTTGAATTATAGCCCTCGCTCGCTTCGCTCGCTCGGGCAAAAATTATAGGTATTTTAAATTCACAAATAAGATTTATTCTAATTTAATTAATTTCAATATATTTTATATGCTTCGTCAAAATGGTCACAAAAATTTATCCGCAACATACAATATTGTCAAACACTTGGGCCATTTTCAAAGATTTCGTTGAAGTTATAAAAGAGTATCTCCGCTAGATAGACATAATTTGATTTGTGGTGACGACAGACTAGAATACGAGTACATCGTCTCGCCCCACCTTCTTTCCAAAGGGTGTCGTAAGAGATAAATAAAGGACATCTAGGCAACCAAGACATTTAGCCGTGTGGTTCCGGGTCAGAATGGGACCACTCCATCTCTTCCTGTGGATGTCGTAAGAGGCGACTAAAGGAATAATAGCACTTAAAGCTCGTGCTACAATAGCATTCCCAAGGAGGGTTGACGTCAGGCAAGCGGCCAGTCGTAAACTACAGCCAAATCGTTTTAATTATTCCTGCTATTTCTTCTTCAATTCGCTACATTTTTGGCATCCTTGGGTATATTGATGCAACCGGGTAACAGGGAACGCGTTCAGATGAAGAAGGCGATCTAGGCAACAAAGAACGGGCAGCCCCGTGAGCAGCATCACCTGGGCAACGAGGTTATTGTTTATTACGAGTACATTTTAATAACATTTGGTAAAAGGTCAATATTTTTTAAAAACTTAAGACTTTTATTTACGTTTTATACTCCCAAAGGCCACCGAGCTCCGCAGTTCATCATTATCATCATCTTCCTCGCCTTCTCCCTATTTGGTAGTTCCTGATTCGAGTAGGTATAACACATTGGTCTTTGGTCATTATCAAGCTACGTCAGATGCCCATAGGTAACTTAAAAAATCTGACACCCATTTGGATTACTAACACAGATGAAAAAAAAAGAGCGAGCCTTACAGTAGTTGTATACAACGTGGAATTTAGGCCCCGCAATAAATCGAACCACGAGCTATAATAGATCATTATAGTGTAATGAAATTTAAACAACAGTACCTAAAAAAAAAAAAAATCCGCATTTCCATACAAAAGTGTGCAGCCGCTCGGGCGATTTGTCGAATTTTTTTGTTTGTTTTCTGTTTATTTGAATTTTATTATATTTTAGCGATCTAGTATAGCCCGTAGTCCCGTAGTTCGATTTATTACGGGTATGTCCCTTCCAAGTTGTGTAATGTGTTACATCTGACATCTCATCTTGGTGGACCTACTGTTTTCGTGAGACCCCCAAAACAGTAGGTCCACCATGCCAAAAAGAACTGACGGCGCATCGTGCTAGAAGATGTAAAGATTAGAATGACAAGTGACGTCGAAAAAGTAGCTCAAGGCAGATCAAGATTGAGTCTTAGTCGACATCTTCTGCCCCTTAACTTCACACCTTATACCTTCTCTTAAACCGTTAATGACATTAACGAAAATTCTACCTTTATTCGGCCTGCCGCCTGTAGTCCAGCAGTGGACTGTTAATACTGGTATAGGCTGGTCATTAATAATGACCACTCTGAGTGGCAGGTTAGTGATCGCAATAGCTGATATAAAACGTAAATAAAAGTCTTAAGTTTTTAAAAAATATTGACCTTTTACCAAATGTTATTAAAATGTACTCGTAATAAACAATAACCTCGTTGCCCAGGTGATGCTGCTCACGGGGCTGCCCGTTCTTTGTTGCCTAGATCGCCTTCTTCATCTGAACGCGTTCCCTGTTACCCGGTTGCATCAATATACCCAAGGATGCCAAAAATGTAGCGAATTGAAGAAGAAATAGCAGGAATAATTAAAACGATTTGGCTGTAGTTTACGACTGGCCGCTTGCCTGACGTCAACCCTCCTTGGGAATGCTATTGTAGCACGAGCTTTAAGTGCTATTATTCCTTTAGTCGCCTCTTACGACATCCACAGGAAGAGATGGAGTGGTCCCATTCTGACCCGGAACCACACGGCTAAATGTCTTGGTTGCCTAGATGTCCTTTATTTATCTCTTACGACACCCTTTGGAAAGAAGGTGGGGCGAGACGATGTACTCGTATTCTAGTCTGTCGTCACCACAAATCAAATTATGTCTATCTAGCGGAGATACTCTTTTATAACTTCAACGAAATCTTTGAAAATGGCCCAAGTGTTTGACAATATTGTATGTTGCGGATAAATTTTTGTGACCATTTTGACGAAGCATATAAAATATATTGAAATTAATTAAATTAGAATAAATCTTATTTGTGAATTTAAAATACCTATAATTTTTGCCCGAGCGAGCGAAGCGAGCGAGGGCTATAATTCAAGTTGGGGCGAAAACACATTGTTTGTATGTATGTTTGTTCCGCAATAACTGCCGAACCGCTGGTCCGATTTTGATGAAATTTGGTCGGCATGTAGGAAATATCAATAGAATTTTCAAGTTAGTTGGGCATCAAAATTGGTTGAGTAGTTTTTGGAATATTAATAAAAAAACGCGAGGTCTAAGTTCGCGGCGAACTACTAGTATATTTTTTTTTTACAATGTTTGCACCATGACAGGGACTCATTCATGTACAGAGCCAAAAAATTGTGCACCATTTTCTATGTACTACATGAAATTTAAATAAAAATTTGACGTTGACTATAACATAGGAACTTAAATAAAAAAAATCTGATGGTGCATTCTCGCGGCAGTTACTTTTTGCAGACCAACGTTTCTAAGTGTTACTGTACAACAGCCAATAGCAAAAAGTTATTCATTATTAGTATCTGTTGCCGTGTTAGTGTATGTGAAGACCTAATGTTACCTAACTTTTTAAAACAGTACCTAATCGATAACATTAATAGAAAATGTTGCCTCAACAGATCAACATAATATAACGACCGCGGGATGCGGACTCGCTTGTTGCTGAAAGTTACTCTTTAGTTACCTAATGTTACCGTGTTTCACAGTGTTGCCCAGCGAGATACTATGTATAATATTTATGTCGATGGTGTTGCCCCACAACAGTTAACTGCAGTATGGATGCACTATTAGGGTTGGGCTACATTACATCTGGCCGCACTTTCCTATGCTGCTATCCCTGTGCTATCCTTTTTTGTCGCTCAGAACCGTCATTTGCTAGAGCGAGAAAAAGAGTGGGTATGCCGCAGAATCGGTGATGCAGCCGCATTCCCAGTCTGTTTCTACTTACCCAGTCTATTGAGTCCATGCGTGAGGTACCCTATGCTATCTGCGTGGACAAGCAGGGTTGATTGCTGCGTCGCGGGTTTGATCCCGGCCCCCGCAGCCACCAGGCAGTCCGTCATGAACCTTAGCACCTCGGTCGTGGTGACTGCCATTAATTTTCCCATTTTTGAAGTGGATTCTATATAATCAAGACAGGAAAAGATCAGTCAATGACTAGGCGTCAAAAAAATGGTTTTACATTCCAAATAAAGATCACCAACTTGCGAAAATAATTCGTAAGTAACCTGGCTCTGAGTTATGCTATCATCGGCTCTGTCTATCTCTTAGGGTTGCGACATATCTGTCAGCACGGAACAGAACTTTCCTATCTGTCGCTCAGAAGCGTCATTTGCTAGCGAGAGGGAGCGACGGAATGCTTCAGCACCGGCCATGCTGAAGTGTTCCATCGTTGTCTCTCGTTCTAGCTAATGAATGTTTTTAGCGACACAAAAGGATAGCAGCATAGGAAATTGCTGTTTCGTTCTGACGGATGAGTCCCAATGTAAAAATGTATCTGTATAACAAAAGATCTATCATGATTTTCAGTATTAAGGAATATAGACACAAACTTTTCAAACCTCAATAGAACCTCAAAGAATTGCAGGAGATAGCTATCACGTCTTTACCCCTTAAGGGGTAGACATAGCCAAGAGACTTAACTTAAAAAAACAAGTCGTTCAAGTGGAAAAACCGGACATCAATTTCGTTCAATTTTGTTATATAGACTAGCGATCCCTTAGTAGATATTTCATATGAAAAACAAACATACCTAAACATATGTGGATGTTTGTATGGAAAGCAAAAAAAATATTTCATATTTCGATATACGTTCCTTGAGGAAAGTTGTTCAGTATCATGGACTGAATTAACCTATAAAATAGTTTCAGTTTACAGTCAGACATTATACATATACGTACAGTACATAGATACTGTATAGCTAACCTGACTGATTAAGGTATAGTATAGTAGGCATCGAAATATAATTCTCTAGAAACCTAACGCTCCTACATTCACCGCTTCGATTCTAATTCCATTTACGCAAACAAACGAACAGTAATTAAAACGAAACACTCGAACGCACACATAGACAAAGATGCATGCGATTGGTCGCGACAAGGTCACGCGTCGTCGTCGGTCGGGTGGGGCAGTCAACGCAATGAGCAGTGAGATACAACGCGCAGATGGCACCTATTATGCAGTACGCTACGCTAAAATAAATAACCTTGTTTACGTGTTACTTTTTTTTCAATAATTAATTTTCATGTCTGTATGGCTTCTTCACCACTTCACGGCACATGACGGCATTTTTAATGAATTGATTATCGCAAAAACACAGCAATATTCTCAAAGGAAACTTCTTGCGTTGCAACCCAATGCACGACTCGAGTGTCACGGCGAACTGTCGCGCCGCGCTGTTCATATTTTAAGCCCCGCCCGCCGCGGTACATATCGTGTGGAATGATTTTTCGGGATTACTTACGATTCTAGAGAATTATTGTTCGTAGATAGTAGGTATCAATTTTTACATATTATTTCCGTGGTTACTGGAACTTGACAATTTTCTGTGTAGATCCGTCTACAGGCTCTTATATTTTCATTGCGTGATCCATTTTGTGTGGATAGGATATTATTTTTTGTATTTTTTGAGTAAATCGAAATATTTCACAGTTTCATTTCTATTTCTTTTTGACAAAGTGTCAACAATTTTCTCTGTGATGTCAACTGCCTCTATGGTTATTGTTCTTTGGTGCCAACTCTATTATGTTTCTGCCGGTATAGCAAATATAAAACGGAGACCTAACTTTCCAAGGACATCACATTTTCTGCGACTCACCACACCACTCAAATATAACTATTTTTTGTAACAAAAATAAAAACAACCGACTGCATTTGTTTCAAGGAGTTTCTTCCATACCTCCAAAGTTCTTCATCATGTCTTCACCAAACTAATTGACCATTCAGGTAGTAAAGGATTTCAAATAAAATAAACGGGCAAGTGCGAGTCGGACTCGTCCATGACGGGTTCCGTACCACCGTACAATGTTTTAAAACGCTGAAGAAACACGTTTCTTGTATGACGACCCCCTTTAATTTTTAAGTTTATTTTATTTTTAGAACCTATTTGTTGTAATTGTGGTCATAGTAATACATAATTGGTGAAAATTTCAAGTATCTAGTTATTGCCATTATAAAGATCGAGTTAAAAACGCTGAAAAAAACACGTTTCTTCTATGACGACCCCATTAATTATTAACTATTTTTTATTTTGAGTATTTGTTGTTATAGCGGCCTATAGTAATACATAATCGGTGAAAATTTTAAGTATCTAGCTATTACGGTTTAAGAGATAGAGCCCTGTGACAGACGGACAGACGGACAGACAGCGGAGTCTCAGTAATAGGGTCCCATTTGAACCCTTTGGGTACGGAACCCAAAAAAAGAATCATCAAAATCGGTTCGCAATTGGCGAAGAAATCGCGTAACATACCTACCTACATAATATTAAAAAAAATCTCCTCCTTTTTTTAAGTCGGTTAAAAACTGATTCACCATACTGCATTAGTTGATCAAGGAAAGGAAATATAGATATTTGATAATATTAAAAGGGTTTAGATTCCTCTGACGGCCTGATCGGGCCGCTTTTATGAGGGGTTAAGAGTCCTGATTCCAGAATCTAAATTTTGCTTCCACTTCTCTGCACACTTACTCTAGCCGAAGGGAGACAGCAAGCTGAGCCGATGCGGGCAGCGCGGCGGCTGGTTTACGCATATGTAGTATTTTAGGTTTTTTTCGTTTTACAAAGAATATTTAAAGGTTATCTAAAGTAAGACATTATGACTGCCTTATGTTTAATACAATTATAATCCAAAGTCACAAGTGCCAATTTATTGTATTTCTTGAATACTAAAAATTTTAGTGTAATGCGGAGGTGATTTGGAGGCAAGTTCGCAATTTTTTTCTATAGAGAAAATTATAAGCAATCGTGTATTGATAATACTGAAGATCGCTCTAAGAACTTTGGGGTAGTATGGGCTCTTAAGTAAGGTTATATCTTACGTACGCTGATGCTGTAAAGTAGGAAGTCTAATTGATAAACTGTGCCCTCACAAAATTGTACCATATCATTCGCTAATGGTCACCCTTCGTGCTCGTTTCTATATACAAAGGAAATTGGATTTAAACATACTGTTTGCTACATTCAGTTTGCTCTGTTACATAAACTACATTAGATATAAAAATATGTAGCGGAATTGCGATAAAAACTAAAAAAAAAAAATTAAGATAATTATTTAAAACTTCGCCTGCTGAAAAATGCACCGTGTGTGTTTTGCGAAGAATGACAACACATACGGTGCGTTTTCAGCAGGCGAAGTGTGCATTATTTCTGTATACTTAATTACAATTTTATTATTTTGTATTAATACATTGAAAAAATACAAAAATAAAGTGAGTAGAACTTTTTAAAAATAATAATAAAAGCAATAGATACAGCAATTAGACAACTTGACAAAATATCACACTAAGTTAATTAATCTAGGAAATTTACTAACAGTAGGTACGATAAATACGTACTTAGGAATGAAAATAAAGATAAATACTAGGGTAGCTTAAGGTGAATAGCAAGCAAAAGTGGCGCCCTCATTTAAAATAAATTGTTAACTCGTAAATATGGTGATAATTTCCATATTGCTAATCATCAGGCACTAGATAGCCCTTTAAATTATTTTATGAACTACCGTTGAAATTACATTAGTCCGTCTAGCTTTAAAACTCGTCTGGTCACCAATAATACTTTCAACGGCTGCTTGTAAAACCACACCCATTTTTATTGTCAAATTCTCATGGTATTCGCAATTCTTAGCTGGTGACAGAAGCGGATAGACACGTGCCTAGGGGTGCGAGGTAACAAAGGGGCGTGCGGAATTTTTAAACGGTAGTTTAAAACTACCAACCATACAAAGTGACAAATCCTGTACCACAGATGTAGTAACGCTACCTATAGTCATCACGCATCAATGTTTACCATACCTTTACTACCTAGTTAAAATTTATAACATAGCCGCTACAGGGGCGCCCATAAGGTGCTTGCCTAGTGTGCTCTCAACATTTAATCCTTCTCTGGCTGCTGACAGGCCATTTTCCGTCTTGCCATAGCCGGGGGATCGAACCCAGCACCTCCGAGTGGCGGGCTTTATAAGCAGTAAAGCAATGGATGCAACAGGGAGCGCGCTTTAAGAAGATGGCACAGAAATTGATTGGAACCCTCCAATCAGGATTTGATCTTCATGAAAATCCTTTTCAGCAGAATTCAAAGAAAAATAAGACCGGAAAGAATATTTTAACCCTATTCTTGCGAGACGACTTCCATAGGTTTGACGTTGAGCCTCTTGTCGAGCGCCGCGCTGGACTCGATCTGCTGCTTCACGTACGATACCGTGCCGCGTTCAGCCGTGTCTTTGGCATTTTTCTTCTCTTTGTCGCCCGGAGCCAGCACTGGGAGGCTGGGGTCCGTCTGAAGAGACCAGAAAATAAATCATTTCACAAACACATTTATTGAACCAGACAGCGAAGCGAGTGAAGTTTCCAGATTATACTTCAGAGGTACTCAAAGTGGGCGATAACGCTCCCTTATATATCCCGAAATAAGTTTGAGAACCTCTGTTCGCGAGTTCGTTGTTCATAGGTGCGAACTACTGGTTATGCACGGTTCAGTTTAGCGTTTAGATTACTATCGCTTTAGACTTTTACTTTAGATGACCTAGACATATATCAATGCTAAATAGATACTTAACTATAGTGCCTGAACGATTCCTAGACTTGTATCAGCACCACCTATTGCTTTACTCGTATAAATGACCTTGGAGTTACATTTTAACCTCCAGAAACACCAGGCGTGTGTCCTATTCTCGGATTGGTTCTGGTATCTATGGGTTGCGGAGATCAGACGACAGTCGCTCTTTATAAAAACCAGTAACTTCGTCAAACCATCTAGGTTAGGTAGCGGACCCCGGTCTCTGAAGAGTTACCGCTGAGGATGCAATCGGGAATTCGCTCGAATGATGATGACTCCAGGCGTGTGTTGACATCCGCGTGCGGCGTCCTGATGTGAAATTTTTCGCGTAAATTTACAGTATAATTACCGGTTCCAACTGCCTCCAGTGATGTATGCTGTCCGTGAGTCGGTCTCCGAAGCCGGCAGCGAAAGACTCTGGGTCGACGGCTACGAAGCAGTGTCCCAGGTTGGCATGGTCACCTGATAACCCACTGTACGACCATGACCTTAATTGCCTTACGTGGTGGCCGTAGTTGGTACCTGAAATTTGAAGAAGACACATCTGTCGGAATCCGAATGCAGCATCACTGCCGATTCCGCGGCGTTCCGTCGCTCTCTTTCGCTCTACCTGTTTAATAAATAAATGGGAAATTTTCGCCTATTTTCTTATTAAATAACTTCAAAAATACCGATCTAAGAAATAATTTAAAAAATATATTTAAAATTCATAAAAAGTTCTTTCATCTGTACTAATATTATAAAGAGGAAAGATTTGTTTGTTTGTTTGCATAGAATAGGCTCCGAATCTACTGGACCGATTTAAAAATTCTTTCACCGTTGGAAAGCTACACTATCCCCGAGTGAAATAGGCTATGTGTGTACCACGGGCGAAGCCGGGGTGGACTGCTAGTTTTATATATCACACGCGATATTGTATACAAAACTTTCTTTAAAGTCTAATTTAGTGGCTATAAGTGGCTCTTTTTAAATTTATTTATTTCAAAAAAATATTCTTTGGTCATTGAATTATACTGCGTAGTTGTCTTGTAGTATTTGTGTTCTTGCAGTCATGTAGACCAACCAAGTCTTGTAGTATTGGTTCTGGTGCGGCGGGGGGCCCTTGCCACCTCCTAGCCGCCAACAGTGTTGAGAACATGAAGGAAGACCATCCAGGTCATGTAGTATGGGTTATGGTGTGGCCCTTGATGAAACTTGAAACGAAGTAAGTACTTGGTCAAATGATTTTTTTTGAAATGATAGTTTTAACATTTGAAATATTTGCAAAGTGAAAAATCTTTATTTTGTCAAATACAAGTAATATGCTTGCGAAATAAGATGTTTGTCAAATGATTAGTTATTATAAAGTTATATTTAAAATGATCATTTGTCATAAGTGTTTTGTCAAACATTAGTGAGCCATTTATTTTACTCATAGTAAAAGGTTTTTTTTTAAATTTTGTAACTGCTTTGCAAATATCCAATTACTTTAATTAGTCAATCATCATCCGAGCGTATTCCCGGTTGCGTCATCAGCGGTTACGCTTCAGAGCCCGGGGTCCGCTACCTAACCTAGGTGATTTGACGAGGTTACTGGTTTTTTACACAGAGCGACTGCCGTCTGACCTCCGCAACCCAAAGGGTAGACCAGATCCAATCCTAGGATAGGTACAAAAGCTAGATGGCGTTACCAACGGCTTTACGTGCCTTCCGATGCACGGAATCATCTTTGTTTTCGGATAATCAGGTGGTTCAAGCCTGCAATATCATAAACAGACTGGAAACAACTTTTCACAAAGTATACTTCTCAGTGGGATTTGAACCCATGACCTCCGGATCACAAGGCAAACTTGACCACTGGACCGCGGAGGCAGTCACTCTAATTAGTCAATATTTTTGGGTAATAACATAGTGTAAACGTTATGATACAACAACGACATCATATCATAGCACACGTAGCAAAATATTTAAGATTACCTGATGAGATTCCGCAGAACAGATCCACCATGGCAGCCAGGCCGAATCCTTTGTATCCAGAGGTCTCTTCTCCACCACCCAGCGGCATCAGACAACACGTTTCTCGCTAAGGTCTGTGTAGATAATAATGAAAGAATGATTTGGGCACGAACGATTAAACATTTTCAATGTAAGCATGCACTGTTTAATTCATCTGAGAGAAGGTGCTTCTATCGCCAAGAGTTGCAAGCATAGACCTACCCCCTTATTCATAAAAAAATTAAACGTTTGCTAAACACTTTTTAGTTAAAATACCTATGTTTTGCCTTGTTCTTGCAATGTCAAATATAGAAAAGAGTGATAGGGACAAAACATACTTTAACTAAAATAGGTTTAGCAAACGTTTGTATTTTTAGGGTTCCGTACCTGAAGGGTGCAAACGGGACCCTATTACTGAGACTCCGCTGTCTGTCCGTCTGTCCGTCTGTCACAGGGCTCTATCTCTTGAACCGTAATAGCTTGCCACCTGAAATTTTTATCGATTATGTATTACTGTGGCCGCTATAACAACAAATACAAAAATAAAAAAAAGTTGAAAATTAAAGGGTCGTCATACAAAAAACGTGTTTTTTTCAGCGTTTTTAACTCGACCTGTCTCAGGGCTCTATCTCTTGAACCGTAATAGCTAGACACCTGAAATTTTCACCGATTATGTATTACTATGACCACTATAACAACAAATATTAAAAATAAGATAAAGTTAATAATTATTAAAGGGGGTTGTCATACAAGAAACGTGTTTCTTCAGTGTTTTAAAACATTGTACGGTAGTACGGAACCCTTCATGTACGAGTCCGACTCGCACTTGCCCGTTTATTTATGATTATGAGGGCTAGAATTTTGCCTTCTATATCTGTGGTTGCATGATAAGCCACGCTTAGCAACCTGGCTGTGTAGCATCGAAAGATAACCAAAACATTCCATGTGGAAACGGGAATCAGAAACAGTGATGATCTTCTGTTTAGAAGAATCTTTATTTTGTCCATTCCCTAGATATTCTTCTGAGTCATGCACGGAAAATAAGCTGGTTTCTTTATAATCATGGAAGGAGAAGTGCTGTCCCAAGTGTGACGTCCGTCATCGTCACGGCAAGGTAAAGTAATAGTTGACGACCTCCGTTGATGTAATGGTCAACACGCTAGCACAGAATACATAAGAGTCAAACAGAATGGTATCTCACAGCGTCTCCCGCAAATTGGCTTCCCCGCACCTCTCCCCCGCACTTTGTGAGCTTTGACGGCTCCAAACCAGGGTTTAATTACTAGCCGCACGCAATACGCGACGTGTGTTGTCTTGAGAACTGTCAACCAATAGTAACTATCATGGTGAGAAGGTGCGCGTATAATAATTGTTTATCCACCCAATACTCTAAAGAACGTATATTTCATACATTTCCAAATGATGAAAACAGGTAAGCAAAGCAACAATATAATTTCACGTTATTACCCAGCAACCATCTTGATATATATACCCTTCTCGCTCTCTCGCATTGGCGGGAGATACACAAGAGCGAGATTGTAACATTACCGGATTGCTAATAAGCAATCCGGTAATGTTACATAGGCTCCTCGCTCACAGGTAATCACATACACGCAGATACCAACTAGATTTCCGCGGGTTATAGTGCTAAATGCCATTGTTGACAATGACAACTTGACATGCTGTGTGTGAGCGTGATAAACATTTGTTTATTTTTATTGAATTTATTCATATAATTACCGTATAGTTTTGCGCCGAATATGCAATTTACTCGTACTATATTACAATAGTGAATTAGTGAAATTAGTGCGTTACAATATAAATGACTCAATAATAATCAGAAAAGTGAACTATAGGTGAAATGGACAATGGACATAATGAAAAATATTTGTGAAGTGATATTACGTAGCTGTTTCCGACTTTTCTGTAACATTTAATACATATAAAACAGAATATTTTTTACGTCATAGTGTTCGCAAATCTTCCGGTATGGAAAAATATAATTGTAAATATGTCGAACTCGTTAGTAGGTAAGTATTAAAATAATTCTGCGGTGCGACCCTAAGTATAAAACTCATACATCGACGTGTGTACGATACATTGTTTCGTTTGTAGTAGTAGTAGGTATATATGATACTCTGAATCGATGGAGAGTCATACCATTCTGGGTTCGATCGCCAGCCAGGGCAAGTTGGAAAATGGCCTTTTTCAAATTGTCCTGGGTCTTGTTTGGGTGCTTAGCTATACAACGTGTTAATGATATAACGCAAAACCTCTCAGATGGTACCTCAGCCCATGAAACTGAACAACCTTTGTTCTACAACTTTGATAAACCCAAAAAAAAAAAAAAATTGAAATTTCATACAAACTGATCAGCTGAGCGAGCCAATTTGTATGAAAATTTGAATTTTATTTTTGATGTACTGTGCTTATACTTTAGTACTTACTTATTACCGAATGCCGCCCACCAGTGTTGCCAGTACATTACACTAAGAAACGTCATCTTTGCTTTCAGGTAATTCCTTACATACATATTATTATTGTAATTGTATTATGGGTCAAATAGTTACCTGAAATAAATGTACTTTATTTTATTTTTTATTTTATATCAGCATATAATTGCTTTATGCTTTACATACATAATCGGTGGTTTCCTTGCCGTCAGGACCCTGCACCCAGCCGTAAGGTAATGGCTCTCCTTTTTTCTGTTGCATATCTATCTGGAGAACACAAAAAAAATGTTAAATGGTGTGTGGTTGGGATGGCGAGGTGGGATGATACGAGTACATTACATTCTTCTTCTTCTTCTTTATCTAAGCGCGTTCCCAGTTGTATCCTCAGCTGTGCTGCTTCGGAGTCCGGGGTGCGCTTTTCCGCTTTTTCTTCTCCAAATACACTTACTTACTTACTCGTAAATGTAAATGGTCACCCAAGGATGCCAAAGACCTTGCGTTGGAGAAGAAATAGCCGGAAGAGTTTAAATGATTTGGCTATAGTTTTACGACCGGATGCCTGCCTGACGTCAACCCTTTTTAGGAATGTATTTAGGCGAAAAGTTGTACAACCGGCCACCGCCCGACGTTAACCCTCCTTGGGAATGCAATTGTAGCATGAGATGTTTGTGCTTACTCCTTTAGTCGCCTTTTATGACATCCACAGGCAGAGATGGAGTGGTCCTATTCTAACCCGGAACCACACGCTTCATTTTCTCTCTTATGTTTATGAAATGAGTAATTGCGTAAAGTACTCTAGTTGCCTGCAATGTCTTACAAACTGACTTAAATTCATTAGTAGAACGGTGTCACGATATAGGGTTAGTAATTAATACGGATCAAACTAAAATAATGTTGATAAAATCACCTTAGAAACAGAAAAATCCCATAAAGAATATTGTAGCCTACAATTATACCTGTCTTAACACACGGAACAATTGTTCTTGTTCAGATATTAAGGTAGTTCAATCATATACCTAAGTAGGGCCCGATTGTGGACTCGACATTCAATTGGAGTAACATATTGAGTATGTATGCAATAAACTAAGACAATTTTTAGGAAAGTACCTATAGTAATATAATTTTCGCATTCCCCCAAAGGTCTTGCTGAATCTTATTTACAATACAATACGGTATAGTAGCTACGAACGTACTTATAAAACATAATTAATTATATTGAACAAATATATAAATTACAAAAAAATATGAAAAAATATAGTACCCATCTCAATAAAACATGAGTAGGTATAATGACAACGACAGCGAATTATTCAAATGCTGTAAAATCTTGCCAGTTCATACTCAATTTAAGTACGTACTAACGAAAAAATTTTTTTGATGAAGAGAAAACAGTCGACCATTAACCGTATACGAGTACTCGGGCTATGGCATGGAATCTGTTGTAAACAACTCGAGCGAATAACATAACATCTACATAACTATCTGATACCTCTATTTATTAAGGTGAAGATATAGGCAAATGGCCTTGAAGTGTGAAATAAATTGTTAACTCGTAAATATGGTGATAATTTCCATATTGCTCTTCGTCATGCACTAGATATCCTTTTAAATTATTTTATGAACTGCCGTTCCAAGCTCTTTTAAGGGCCCGTATGACCCTAATAGTACTTAGAGCGATCTTAAATATTATCAATAGTAACGAAATACTCACTTTGAAATAAAAACACATCAAAGTTCAGGACTAACTATATACATTATATGTTTCGAAAACACGATTGCTTAAAATTTTCTCTATAGAAAAACATTGCGAAGTTGCCTCCGAATCACCTCAGAATTATACTAAAACAGAAAGTATTCAAGAAATACAATAAATTAGCACTTGTAACTTTAGATTTTAATTGTATTAAACATAAGGCAGTCCTCATATGTGTACTTTTTAAATAACTCTTCAATATTCTTTGTAAAACGAAAAAAACCTCAAAACCAAAACCAGCCTCATTGACCCGCCCCTATTCCCTACGCCCCGCAAGGCTCGCTGTCTCGCTTCGGCTAAAGTAAATTTATCTGCGTGGAAGCGGGAGCAAATTTTAGATTATTAACATCATTAATTTAACCCAACTGCCTTATTCTGTCTGTCATTATTGTATAGTAGTTGTAAAGTTATGTCAGATACGTAGCGACAAATTATTTCATATGTATCCGGGACACATATGAAATAATTTGTTGAAACAGAGGAGGGCGCTAGTGAGCCGGTGTCGTCACATCGGATCCGTAATTAAATATTGTTATTTAAATATAAAGTGCAAAAAAATAAAACGCAAGAAGTAAAATTGTGAAAAGTAACTGTGTAAAATATAAATGAACAAAAAAATCTCAAGCAAAATCAGTGATATAAGACTATACTAGAAAATAAACTGAACTAACGAACTATCAGTGTTACACAGAAAGTTATTTAAAAAACAGTGTTTACTTTAGTGTTTTGTGTTACGGGCGGAGGATTCTAAAAGGCAATAACGTATTTTGAATTCAGGAGCAATCTAGAGAAAGTTCTGACTGGACATAACCTAAAACCAAATATTAATCTATGCCTAAAACCTCCTAATGAATATTGCTAAATCATAACACAGTCAGATATTAGTTACAGCGCCATCTATTGGATAAGGGGAGTACTACCACAAAAACATCATAATAATACTTCCACACAAAAAAAGAACCAAGAACTTAGTAGTTCCGCTACTCACCGATAGAGGGCACCAAAAGGAAAAATGGAAGAATTTACCACGATCCTCAAAAATATTCAGCAACGCATGGATGAACAAAAAAATTATATCCAAAATGCTAAAGTGGACATCACCAATTCTATTAACGACAATATAAATAAAAAATTTCGTGCCTTCGAAACGAAACATCAACAGCTGCAAGAAAAAATAGAAAAACAGCAAGAAAATATCATGAACTAGAGAGTTTAATGCTGAGTCTCCTAAATAAAAATATTACTTACAAATTAGAAACGAATGATTTAGAACTTGTGAGAAGAATAGGAAAAAAAACAGCAAGTAATAGACCTATTCTTATAACATTTGTAACAATGGGAAAGAAGATTCAAATCCTCAAACACAAAAAACAACTCGTGACTACTCCATATTATATCAAAGAAGACTTCCCACCTGATGTATTAGAAATAAGAAAACAGTTATAGATACAGCTGAAAGAAGAAAAGGAAAAGGGAAATAAAGCAATAATTAAATACGACCGCTTAATTATTATTGGGGAAAACAAAGCAAAGAACAGAAAAAATGTAAATAAAAGAAATATGTCACATTCGCCTGAGATTTTCAGTAACAACCCTGAAGTAAGCATAACTAATAACAGAATGACTAAGAAGACCAAAACAATAAACCCTTGTCTGGAAAAAGCAAGCGATAGATCCACAAACTATTCACAAGATACAATATTGTCATATGTAAATAAAAATCCCGATAAAAATATCTCTAGCGGGTCAAAAACTACACACGCATTATAGCAACGAACTACGCCCCTCCTACATCCACCTCCCCCAGTACGGCCGGTCACCGCGGGGGCAGTAGACTATAACCCTCCACAAAAGAAAAAATACCATGTAGCGACTTTCAATGCAAGATCATTAGCGGACAAAACAAGAATCATAGAGCTCGAAAATGCACTTTCAGATACGAAATGGGACATACTTGGAATTTCAGAAGTACGAAGATCAGGATACAAATTAGAAGACAGACAGAATTACATCTTTTGCTACTATGGAGAAACAAAAGGCGAAAAAGGAATAGGATTTCTTATCAGAAAACAAAGTACTATAGTAGTTCTTGATTTCATCGGATTTTCAGAGAGAGCTGCACTTCTACAAGTTGAAATACAATGTAAACTTTATACAATCATTCAAGTATACGCACCCACCAAAAGTGATACAGAAATACAATTTTTTCATGAAAACCTCAAAAAAGCTATGAATAGCAGCACAGAAAATATTATAGTTATGGGCGATTTAAATGCTAAAATTGGAATGCCGATGCCAGACGAAAAACTCGTAATGGGCGAGTCCGGATACAGAAGAAGAAACAAAAGAGGAGAGCTATTCATAGAGTTTTGCTTTCAGTATAAACTAAAAATAATAAATACAATGTTCAGTAAACCACAAAAATTAAGATGGACATGGAGATCGCCTGATGGCAAAACTCAAAATGAAATAGACTACATAACAACGAACATTCCCAATTCATCGATAGAAAATATCAGTGTACTGAGCAAATTTAATCATTCAAGCGATCACCGTTTGGTTAGAGTTACCTTAAATGTAGAGAAAGCAAAATTGAAGCGAACACATTTTAATAAAAAAATACAAACAGTAGACCGGGGAAAGCTGCTGAATCAACTATCCGACTTGCAAAACATTGACTCTACCTTATCAGTTCAAGCGCAATACGATACAATTGAAAAGTCAATTTTAAAAGGCTCTGAAAACGAAAGTCTATCGAGAAAAACCGCAAAAAAGCAAGCAATTATAACAGAAGAGATTTCAGAACTCATAAGCCAGAGACAAATACTTAAAAATAAAGAAATTAAAACAAGACAAGAAAAACAATACTTAAGCAAACTATACAGAAGTATAAATAAAAAAATAACTAAAAATATTAAATCCTCCAGACTTAAAACGTTACAAAATTATATAAATAACACTGGGGCAGTAAAAAAAGCCTACAAGAAACTAAACAAAACAACTTATGACTTACTACAAAACGATTCTGGAATAAAAGTCACCAACAGACGAGACTTACTGAAAGTAGCTACTCAATTCTACGAAAATTTATATTCTAGTTCTATCACAGACAATAATTATAGTACATATATACCATCTAATAATGACCCGATCCCACTCTTTACCGAGAACGAAGTAGAGCTTTCGATAGACAAACTGAAGGCAGATAAAAGCCCAGGTCCGGATGGTATACCAAATGAATTGTTAATAGCAGGCAAGGACAAGCTAATTAAACCACTCACAAGATTTTTCAATATGATTCTAATGAAAAAAGAACTACCAAGACAGTGGACATGTACTGAGATTATACTTTTGTATAAAAAAGGTGACCCTACACTGATTTCCAACTATCGCCCCATTAGTCTTTTGTCATTCCTGTACAAGGTGTTCTCTTCAACTCTTTTACGTCGCATAACAAGAATAATAGACGAAAATCAAGCGATAGAGCAAGCAGGATTTATGAAAAATCGATCGACGGTGGATCATATACATACTCTCAAGATGATTATTGAAAAATATAATGAATACAATATGCCACTCTTCATTGGCTTTATAGACTATTCGACTCTATCTCGCACAACTCAATATGGAATGCTCTAGCAAAACAAGGTGTAAATTTAGAATATATACATATAATTAAGGAAATTTACAAAAATAGTAAAGCAAGCATCAAGCTAGACTCGACCGGACCAGCGTTTAACATAGAGTGCGGGGCTAGACAAGGAGACCCTTTGTCACCCAAAATTTTTATTTCAGTCCTAGAACAAATATTTAGATCACTTGACTGGAATGAAGTTGGTCTCAAAATACACGGTCAATTCTTATCACACCTAAGATTTGCTGACGATCTGGTTCTGCTCTCCGAAGACCCCGAAGAGCTACAATACATGTTACAGACACTAAATGAGCAAAGCAAGACTGTAGGGCTTGAAATGAACCACGGCAAAACTAAAGTGATGACAAACAGAAAAGAAACAATTATAACCTTAAACTCAGAACCCTTAGAATGGGTAAAAGAGTATGTATATTTGGGACACTTAATTTCTATAAAAGACTGCACAAAAAAAGAGATATCACGCAGAATAAAAAACACTTGGAACAAATACTGGTCCATGAAAGAGATCTTCAAGAGTGAACTGCCTATCAATATAAAGACTAAAGCTATGGAAATCTGCCTCATGCCATGCCTAACATACGCATGCCAAACATGGGCTCTAACGCAAGAATCGCTTAAAAAGCTGGGAGTTTGCCAGAGAGCAATAGAAAGGAGCTACATGGGCATAAAACTCAAAGACAAGGTTAAAAATACTTCAATTAGAGAAAAAACAAAAGCAAAGGACGTAATCAAACAAATTCTTGAGTTAAAATGGAAATGGGCGGGGCACATCCAAAGATTCAATGATGAAAGATGGACAAAGACAACAACGAACTGGTACCCAATAAATAAAAAACGGCGCCGCGGAAGACCATGCAAGAGATGGAGCGATGACATAGCCGCCGTGGTAGGAAGAATCTGGAGCAGACTTGCCAGGGACAGAACAGGCTGGAATGAAATGGAGGAGGCTTTTACCGCAACTTGCGGTCCTTACAATTGAATAGTTTTAATAATTAATATTAATTAATCTTAATTTTTTTTGTCTTGTAATAGAAATTCAATACTAATACAAATATAACATATACACAAAATTAATCTAATATATGAAATCACATAAAAATAATTACTGAATGATATTGTAAAGTATAAAAGTAAATAAAATCAATGTTTTTACATGCATGAAGTGAATAATGTAATAATTAGTAATTATTTAATTTATTAAAGTTGCCAAAATTATCTTAACCATAAGATTGGGACTATAAACTATAACTATGTATAAGTCAATTCTAAATCAATTAGTAAGTCAAAAATGCAAAGTGTGTTTTATTTAATTGGAATGTTAATCATGTAAGGAATCAATAAAAGCTATTTTATTTTTATTTTATTTATCCGGGACACTCAAGAACCTCATCTCGCGGGAGGAGAGCGAGCTTCCGTTCTGTGCGTTGGAACTTATAGTAATGCTGTGATTATTAATATGCGATAAACGGTTAACTCATGTGAAAGTCAGCTACTTGCTGTCATGTTTCGACCTCATCCGGAAGCCTTCCTCAGGGCGAACGTGACGCGCGACGCATACACGATTACGTCTCGAGCCGAACTGAGTGCGACGTGGTTTTAACCAAAAATTAATGCTCTTGTATTGCTCTGGAATGTTTGCGGAAGCGCACACTGATGGTTTCTCAGCCATTATGAGGAAGAGATGAGCTTCCATAATGACGCGCCTACGCTGCAGCTCTAACAGCATCTTGAAGGTGTTTAAAGACAGATGGGACACTCCGATGTGAAGCAGATGGATACATCTCCCTAATCCTTGTTACTAACAATAGTTTTTAAGTAATCAATGTTACTAACCCGATATGGACATGGTCTGAATTAAATTTGATTATTATTATGTTTTTATTTCACTATGCGTGCTCAGGCGGAACCTAGATTTTTGTGAAAGCACGGGTTTTCAACCAAGTGCTGACACATTTCTTTATTTTACTGGTTGAACGTCGGCGTCGCGTTATCGGAGTCTAACTGCAGGAATTTGCGTACAATTCTAAAAGTGTTCAGTATAGTAGCTTTCTTCAAGTTTATCTTGGGGTATGGATTTATTTCGCATAATTGCCCGTCTTTGGTCTCCGATTCTTTGGCGACTCACGTCCATATTGGGGAACTTTTCAAAAAAATTTACGTGAAGCGGTTCTAAGTAAGTTTTCAGGTCAGATTCGAAATTTGTTAGTAAAAGATAAGTACGCACAATGAATGTATTCATTTCCGTTGACCATTTCTTACGCGTACTGGATGTACTAGAGGTGGGTACAGGATCAGTGGCACAATGTGCCTCCTGTACAACATCCTCCAGCTTTGAACTACTTATTGAAGACTGCGTTGGGGAAGAGTTTGGGCGATAGAGTGAATTAGTTGGTGTTGAGAAAAGGGGATTACTATCTGACGAAATTACACTGCCTTGGTCGGCAGCTCGTATTTGTTATTATTATTCGAAATACTTACAAAGAGCAAGAATGAACTTGCTGTTTACAAAAGAAAATTACCTTCGCTACGGCAACTGCAGTAGTAGCCATGTCGAGGTAGAAAGATTCTCCTTGTGATGCTGGAGCCACCACGGAAATTGGGTTCGTCCCTAGTGCTGACTGGAACATACAAAAATCGTTTTTTATTGGCATGACGAGATCTTATCAAACTGTAGTTGTATTTGACACAATTAACTAGCTTACCAAATACTCAAGTTTTCTTTTAACTGGGAGTTATATTTTTTAGAACACGTTTATTACCCAAGACACACAAAAGCTATTTTTTTATTCTTTATCAATTCCCATTTCCCATACTGTATGTATGGGGTAAGAATTTTTATTTATGTAATCAATAGAATTCATAAACCTTGCTGTAATTTATTAACTTGTTTTATATTAATCAAAGCTTACTGGAAATAAATGTCTTTTGCTTAGGCAAGATGGCTGCAGAATGGATAAGAAGAAGAAGTTTAAAAAGGTTAAAACCTGTTTACTTCTGGTGGGAGCCATTAGAAAGCCTGTATTCGTGAATGCCATGCCGATGAGGCCTTTGTCTGCGGCCTTCTGAGCCCAGTACCCGGCCATACCGTTGTGGTTAGACCCTGAAATTTAAAAAAAGTTATCAATTATCCCAATTCCTATTTATAAATTAAATGCAATTGATTTGGAAGAATATTCTCCCGTAAAAAGATTCTTAACAGGTTATGCTGCAAGAATAATTGTTGATTGTTGGTTGATTGTATAATATGTATTTAGATATATGTATGTATATTTATTGCTCGTTTGTATGTATTTAATATGTAGGTATAGAATTATTATTATATTTATATTTAGTATGTTTCTTTTATTTTATTTTTTAGTTTAAAATTTTATTTAGTTTTTTATTGATATTTTTTATTATGTGTTACACCCACATAAACCCTCCCAATCAACCCAAAGGTTTGACTATTAGAGAATGCTTTTAGCATTAAGTCCGCCTGTTGTACTATTACATTTGTATGTGTGTACAATAAAGTGTAAATAAATAAATAAATAAAAACTCCATTGCTGAATAAAATAAAGGCCCCAAATAATTTTCCAATTGATTTGTTTTTAGCGCGTTTCCCTCCGACAGGGCCTTAGAACTTTTCAGTCTTGCCAGCCATTGGTTCTCCGTTTACCAGTCTCTGTTCGCCTGCGACAAGTTCAATGAGCTCATCCCTTCTTTGAGCTGGAGGTATGTTAGTAACATTTGCTTTTCTATAGATTTCCTAAATTTTATGAAGATCTGAACAAAGAAGAAAGGAGAGGAGGAACATTTAAAAACAAAGAGAATAAACATTTTTCATGATTATGGATTTCTACCAAATTCTCTTTTAAAAGGAAAGTCCACGCCCACCTTTTGAACTCCCTTTCTTCATAAAGTCATCATCCTTCAGTTAATATACATATTAAGCATGTATTTGTATGTACGTATATAATTGTATATTTTTGTATATGAACTGTATATTATATAGTAATATTTTATTATAATTATACATAGGTATATTGTATTGCGTTTTTGCCTTGAATAATTTTCTGTTTATCTCTATCTATGGATGACTGGGAGAAAAGTGCTATTTTTTGCATTTGTCGCTAGGTATACATATGTAAAAACATGACGTTTATTATATGAAACAAAAAAATGTAAAAAGATTTTAGGGACACAGTTACTTCGACTAATTTAGTTCTTCTAGAAATTAAAATGATTTGGCAAAAGGAAAAAAAAATGTTTTGATAATACTCGTTTTTCTGGCAAATAAAACATGTGATACATGAGTTGTTGACTTACAAAATTATGTAAAGATATCGAGTTGGTATTTAACATTTCTTCATAGCGTTTTCGAACAATCGAAATTAGAACAAACTTTTTTCGGAAATACAGATAGCTATGTCTAAGTAACTGTAGGTAGGCTAAGTATAGATATATTTTAATTTATAATAAGTATAAATCGTGATTTCGATGTATGAATACATCGAAAAGTGTGTGTAAGAATCGATTCATACTTATTATAAATTGAAATTCATCCGTTGTGATTGATCTGTTTTCCACTTATGCAGTAACTAGTAGTAGGCCGCATCCAGAACTGATTTTGCTGGCATCCTTTCGAGCATCTTACCTTTAACGGTGACCCATCCGACGCCAGTATCTTTGGCTTGATGGCGATGTCCATAGCGAAGTGGCTCCCAGCACGTTGTGAGCATCAACCCAGGGTGTCGAAGCGTTTTCTTCAGGATCTCAGGCTCGTTGTTAGGCTTGCATGATCCACTGATTATGTGGTTCACGTACATTTCTGAAAATATTTTCATTTTAGCATTCTGTAACTTTATAATCTAACGTTAACTTAATTAAATTATGCGCGTTTGATTCTTAGTAACTATTCAATTAATTCTTGCAGGTTCATAATCATAATAACATACGTAGATAAAATACGTCTGGTACTCTATGCATTTAGTTTTATATTTGCTTTATATTTTTATATCTATAGTTAAATTGCTCTTTGCTTCAAAATATGCCACTTTTATATGATGATGATGACGCTTAGTACCTAATCAAAAGTACGAACATTCTAAATTGATAACTTTAACTTTATTCATAGTAAGTGCCTAAGTAATCGAGTGACTTTACGAAAACATCGCGCGCTTTTAATTTACGATATTCTCGAAACCGATCTTAGATTAGTCTAGAATTGCGTATCAACCTCTTATAGTTTCTTACTCAGTCAAGTCAGGTTATGGCTAGGACTGCAAATCCTGTCGACGGAGTTGAGTCAATACATCAATACTCTGCGTCAGAAAAAGCAAGATGTGATGTTCGTACAAGTTTATTGAACATCTTTTTATTTATATTTGTAAGCTTGAGTCTGCGGCTATATACAACGTGGAAGGGACATACCCGTAATAAATCGAACCATGGGCTTTACTAGATCACTATATTATAATAAAATTAAAATAACAGCCTAAGAACAAGAAAAAATTTGCCATTTCCATAGAAAAGTGTGCGGCCGGCCGGATGATTTGTATCGAAACGCCAATTTTTTTTTTGTTTTTTGGCTGTTATTTTACTATACTATAGTGATCTAGTATAGCCCGTGGTTTGATTTATTACGGTTATGTCCCTTCCACTTTGTAAACGGGTTTAAATACTTAGAATATTTTTCCCATTTCCTGCGTATCGTCAAAAGGCGTCTTTGAGATACATTTACACGTATGTAATGTATATAATAAGAGCAAGCAGAACAATGCTTATAAGTAAACATCAGTGAGACCTCTACACTACAACCCGTCTGCGTGAAGAGTGTAGGCCAAATCCTCTGACTGCGGCGCTCCGGCTAATATATGGCTCTGGTAGTACAGAGAGGCTCTTGCTCCTGCAGTGGAGACTTAAAAAGTCCTGATGATGATGATATAAAAAGAAATTAGAATGATAACTGCATTATAGAAAAAGGAATTCCGTACTGCTCTAACATACTTAGGTATATTTACTTTCAAGTGTTTGTTCCTTACCCAATCTACTGTGGCCATGGCCAGGATGTCCAAACTTGTCTGCCTGGATCAGCAGATCTGCCTGCTGCTCCGCGGCTTTCGCTGCAGCCCCAACAGCCTTCAGACAGTCCGTCATGAACCTGATTGCCTCTGCGGTGGCGACTTCACCCATTTTTGGTGTTTGAGAGACCAGGAATATTCCAGTATTAAAATTATACAGGAAATATAATGCAAAACTGTCAAAAAATTTCGATTCCTCATACAAACTCGCCATTAGCTGTTTTATTTAGTATGGGGGGTCGTTAATGCTTTTTTTTCTATTTTTTCTATAAAGGTTCACAATCCCTAACTAGGGCAAGTTAGAAAATAGCCTTTTTCAAATTGCCCTGGGTCTTAGGTGTTTATCTAAAGATGTAAAACATAGTATCGTTTAGTAAACTAGTATCTCATACAAGTGACACATGCAACCAATGATTTAATATATACAATAAATATATATATAGGTAGTAATATATCAATGCATGCACGTATTTAAAATACCCGGCGACAGCCTTGAAAACCGGGAATCATATAAATTCTAATCCCTTCTGAATTTAAACAAAGAACAAGGATGATAAATGGCGAGATAAAAACACTGGCTGAAAACGTAAAACAAAAAAAAAAAAAATAAGGAGACATTATCTTACCGAAGAAGACAGATTTAAGAACGGATTTATAAAAAGAAAATTTTATTTTTAATATCGCGAAATTGATTACAAATCGGCGCTCAACTAAATGGATTTTGTATGGGCGGACGAAATTTTGTTTTCGTTTTTCGATAATTGTTTTTATGTAAAGTGGTTCAGTATCACGGACTGAACTTGCTTCAAAAAGGTTGCCGGTTAATTAAAAATAACCCTGTATATGTACTTACAAACATAGATACCTGTTAATAATTATATATAAATAATTTATTAAACAATTTTATGAAATACTGTTTACAGTTTATAATGAGAACGTTAAGCTTTACTAGGTACGCACATTTGCCAAAAGTGGCCGTTTTTCGCAAATGTGCGTAGTAAAGCTTAACGTTCTCACTTTAAACTATAAACAGTAGCCCATAAAATACTTTAATGGTTCATCTAGGACTTGGTAGTAGCAAAATTTTAAATAATGTCTCCGTTTTCTTTGAAATGATTTATTTTAAATGGGGGCAGCACTGGACCCCGGAAAATTCAATTACGGCCTTAACGTATCTATGTGTTCCACCGTAGCATCCGAATTTCTTATCCAATTTTCACAAATGATATGTCAATGATCATCATCATCAGGTCTTTTTTAGTCTCCACTGCAGGAACACAACCCTCTCTGTCTGTATTACCAGAGCCATATATTAGCCAGAGTAGCCAGAGGATTTGGCCTACTCTCCACGCTGGCCAGACGGGTTAGAGACCAATGTTTCCTTTACCTTTCTCATCGCAGCCGTGGTGCTTGAAAAGATGTGAATCGATTCGTCATTATTGTCCGCGTGACATAGGCTACTATTTGTATGCAAAAATGTACATATATGACGAATGTTACTTATAAAAAACTTCGAGTCACAAATATATTTATTTTGTTTCAATATGGAGTGTGGTATCAAATGAAAGGTCTTAATTGGCACATTTCAAAAATAAATACATTGTTAGCCGTAAATGGCTGCCGAGCTTGGATTATTTGAATAATTCATAATTTTCAGTAAGAATTTTCCCGTAAGTAGTTTTTAAGTACGTACGTACGTTTGTAAGTACGTATCTTGTCGGAGATAAGGAGGTCGATGGTGAATGTTATGACAACTTTAATTTTATATAACTAACTAGCTGTGCCCGCGACTTCGTTCGCGTGGTTGTCGGAATGTTATAGCCTAAAGCCTTCCTCTATAAATGGACTACCCAACAAAAAAATAATTTTTCAAATCGGACCATTAGTTCCTGAGATTAGCGCGTTTAAACAAACAAACAAACAAACAAACAAACAAACTCTTCCGCTTTATAATATTAGTATAGATTTCACCTTTTTGAAATTTTTTATGGTAAATAGTATATAATTTACTTTTACATTGTAAAATAAAATATAACTATTCTTAATCAAAATAAAATTTAATTTATTGTCCTGCCATTTTTATATTCACAGTTATATGAAACTAGCTGTGCCCGCGACTTCGTTCGCGTGGTTGTCGGAATGTTATATAGCCTAAAGCCTTCCTCTATAAATGGACTACCTAACAAAAAAAGAATTTTTTAAATCGGACCATTAGTTCCTGAGATTAGCGCGTTTAAACAAACAAACAAACAAACTCTTTCGCTTTATAATATTAGTATAGATTAAAGTTTCCATAACATCTCCGAAACTACAGGGCTACAAGATACGTATATATGGTCGTTTAAAACATTACTTGTGATTTGGTTATCATGATAATGATAATGACCACGAAGTCGGTCTTAGTGCGAGACTAAGTGCTGTGCTGAACTGCACGTTGACACGTTGACCTGACCTCGACCACGAAGTGGCCAGTAGCGTCCACGGCAGCGACTGACGTGACCGCATAAATTAGATTTTTTCTGAGATGACTTTTCAAATAAAAACAAGAAAATGTATGCACAAGATAAATAAAATAAACGGGCAAGTGCAAATCGGACTCGTACACGAAGGGTTCCGTACCTCCGAATAATGATTGAAATCTCAGGAAAAGTTTGTGCAAAGTGTAGTATTAGTGTCAACGGAGTGTTGTAGCGTGGTGGTGTGCCAAAGGCTCGGCTAGAGACAAGGAGACACGCTGAGAAAAGTGTGTCGGACACGTGTTCGGTAAGTGATACGCTATTTTAAAGTCCCTGTACAACCATTGAGGATATTTTATTTTTGACCCCGCCTGATACCAGGCAAGCGTATTCACTTACCCGTGACGGAAAGAACGTGTCCTGGAACGCAACGCATATCTTAGGTAGCCTAGCTTTTTAACATTTTAACCTCTGCCGTTTTATTTACCTTGACGATAATTTTAACACGGGTTTTTTATTCTTTGACCGTAATTTAGTAAAGTTTTTTTTTTTTAAAGTTACGACTTTGGCCATATATAGGCCTATACAGGGCCAAGAGATTTAAATTTTATTTATTTTAAATTTTTGACGGTGATATTTTTTAATTGTAATTTTATTTGTGGAATATTATTTTATGAAATATAATGGAATTTCCCCCGACTCCGGACCCCAGTAGGAGAGGTCCCTCGTAAGCCGGTGAGGGTGGTTCCGGGGGGGGGGGAGGATGTACCGTGCGAGGCCTCCAAAGAGAGCGAAGAGGTACTTACGGTACTCTCCGCTCTCTGAGGAGGAATAGCGCGAGGAATGGTACGCCCATACCCCGGATCCAACTCCCACCCCGGCTCACGAGGGATACGCCGCCGAGGCCGACGCCGTCCTGCGTAGGGCGAGGAAGCTCCTCAATGACTCCAGAAATCTCAAAACTGAGATTAAGTTTGGAGTCATTGAGGCAGTCGCGCGCCTGCATGGGATAGTGAAGGCGGGAACAGCGAGGGAGGATTGGGCCCCCGCTGCGCCCGCCCCCAGCGGACCGGGGGTGGAATCGCGCGAAAGGGTCCAAACGTCGGACGAGCCGTCAGCCAGGCTTGCTCTTGCCAAGAAAATGGAGGAGCAGGCCAGGCTGATCAGCGAGAACGCGCGAAAGTTGGACGAGATCAGGGAGTTAGTCGCGCGACAAACTTCTGGTGCTTTGTCTTACGCAGAGGTGGTGTTCCGCCCTACCATGGCGAAGCCGACCGAGCGGGGGCCCCTGCAGTCTCTTGTCATCACATCTAAGGATGCGTGCGACAAGGGGGAGCAGGTGCTCGATAAGGTCCGCGAAGCGGTAGACGCCTCGCGGAAGGGTGGGTCCGAGTAGAGCGGGTGCGTAAGGCAAAGGACCAGAAGGTGATTATGAGTTGTGCATCGGAAAAGGAGCGCGCGAAACTGAGGGTTAGGATTGAGACGGCGGGCAACCTCACTGCCGAGGAGGTGAAGAACCGGGACCCGCTCCTCATCCTCTGGGGCGTCAACATTCGCTATAGCGATGATGACGTCATCGGAGCGATGAGGAAGCAGAATCCTGAGGTGCTTCACGGCCTCGGCAGAGGGGAGGACCGCCTTCAAGTAAAGTACAGCAAAAAGGCACGAAATCCAAATAATAGTAATATTGTGCTCAGCACATCTCCGGCGGTATCGAGGAGGGCACTGGACGTCGGGGCCCTCCACGTGGACCTCTAGCGGATAAGGGTTGCGGACCAGTCCCCCTTGGTGCAGTGCTCGCGCTGCTTAGGCTATGGCCACAGCAGGCGGTTCTGCACGGAGGGGGAGGATGTTTGCAGCCACTGCGGGGGTCCACACCTGAAGTCGGAGTGTGCTGAGCATAAGGCGGGCACGACGGCCACCTGCCGTAATTGTAAAAAGGCAGGTGGCGACAGGGTTGACCACAATGCCTTCAGCGGGGACTGTCCGCTGAGGCGGAAGTGGGACGCGATTGCAAGGTCGGCAACAGCGTATTCCTGACCTTGCAATCAGTACAGCGTCATCGGTGAGAGGCTATGCCGCTTGTTGCCAATGTACCTCCGGGATATGAAAAATTATTTATGCGCATAAATAATTTGTTATAAATAAAGGTGTGGAAAATGGAACAAAGCGGCATGGCCAAATATCGAGCAGAAGTGGACCGCTGAAGGTATTGTGGGTAGGGGGGCAGTGAGGTGTTTTTCCTTTTATAATTTTTAACGGTAAATTTAAAAAAAATTATTATAATAATAAATTTAATTAAAATTTTTAATGCAAATATGTAGTAAACAAAGGAAAAACACCCCACTACAAGTAGGTAGTTAGGCAGCCTTTTTTCTGAACTTTATTTTATTATGGGAAAAAATATGAGGGTGGGAATTTTATTTAGCTGGCGTGTCCCTTTCCATTGCGGGGCGTGAGGATGTACCGGGGGTGGCCTTAGGCCATATCTCCGGGCTCCGTCTGTCTCGCAGTGGACGGGGACGTGTAAAAATAGGCTCGTCTAACTATCGCGTGTAAAATTTTAGGTAAGCGTATCGCGTCCCCGCCCGCGGGCGGCGTAGCCGTTGGTTGGGCGGGACCGAAGGACCCGTCGGACCGGACTCTGGCCGCTCCGGGCGGGCGGGGAAGTGATTAACGCTTCGTGAAAAAACACACGTTTTTTTTCTGTCATCGACTAACGTTTGGTTTTCTTAAGGATGCCAAGCGTTCGTCGTTGGCGGAGGAAAGCGTGTGTTTGTTGAGCGATTAACGTTTGGTTTCTTTAAAGAGACCAAATGTTAATCGAACGACTAACGTTTGGAACTTTTCGCGCCGGTAGGTCGTCGAAGCAGGAGAAAGGCAGATGGTTAATTAGGGCTGATCGGGAGGTGCACCGCAGACCGCACCACAGAAAGAAAAACAAAAACTACTCGGGGTGTGCATCCCGGAATCCAATGCCAGCATTGGATTATATATATAGACTAGCTGACCCGGCGAACTTTGTTCCGCCTTAATGTCAATAAATAAGCAGTTTTTTTTTTATTGGAAAAAATACAAAAAAAATTAAATTTCTACATCAATCATTCATAATTATTTCTGTATTTTAGTACATAGGTTGCTCTTCATTTAAGTACCTTGTGATACACGACATTTTTTGTTTTATTATCAGGCGCAAAAACAAACAACGCAGATGGTCTTCCGACCCGTGAACATGCCACGTATAATTGACCATGGGAAAAACATGAATGTTCTAGATTTAAACCACAAACTTTTAAGGATTGTCCTTGTGATTTGTTGATGGTCATGGCAAATGCAAGACGTATCGGAAATTGAAGTCTTTTAAATTCAAACGGCATATCGGTTGGGATCATCGGTATCCTCGGAATGAGAACTTCCTCACCTTTGAATTTTCCTTCACTTCACTGTTTATACGAATGGGCAATTGGGCAATAATGTTAATTATTTATTTAATAGAAATAGTTTTATTATTGATTTCTTACAAATATAAAATTGTCATCCATACGTCATTACATAGCTGTCACTATACGTCAATTTTGTTATTCCAATTCTGATTCTTTTTTGTTATACCACGTTTTATAGTGACTGACGTTACATGTCAAGTCACACGGGAATGATGTCGAACGGGATAAAAAGTATCCTATGTCCTTCTCCTGGCTCTAAACTACCTCCCTGCCAATTTTCAGCTAAATCGGTTCAGCCGTTCTTGAGTTATAAGTGAAGTAACTAACACGACTTTCTTTTATATATATAGATTTGTCTATGGTTCCCTAAAATTTCAACTTAACCAAAATAAACCGGCCACGTGCCGTGACGGGCCACGTGCAGTGTAGGGTTCTGTAGTCAGTACCTACTTGTTTTATGTAACTAACAACTGCCTAACTTTAGGTCTGAATTCAGTCCATGATACTGAACAACTTTCACCAAGGAACAAACGAAATACAAAAAATATTTTTGATCTCTTACACACAAGATTTGGCAAAATGTAATATTTATGTAATATATGTATGGAATATGTAAGGACAAATCACACTAATTAAGCTAGCCCCAAAGTAAGTTTTAAACTTGTATTATGGGATTCTAACTCAATGATACTATATTTTATGATAAATACATACATAGATAAACACCCAAGACCCAGGACAATTTGAAAAAGACCATTTTCTAACTTGCCCTGGCTGGAGCTCGAACCCAGAATCTCCGGATTAGCGATCTAGCGTGTTAACAATTAAACCACGGAGGTCGAATGGAAAGCAAACATTTTCTTTTCATATTTAATAATGTGTTCCTTAGGAAAAGTTGTTCAGTATCATGAACTGAATCCACCTTAAATTAGTTTTAGTACAGGGAGACGTTATATACTACTGCTGTGATTTTTTTTTATATGTCCATATACAACCGTTTAACTGACAAAGAGGGGAGACACATGATTCTAACAAAAATTTGCAATCAAAAACCAAATATTTCACAAACGGATTGCTAAAACGAAAAAGAGTGTTCATAATCTTACAATATTTTTGAAAGACCTATTCAACGACGTCTCACACCACACATTTTTTTTTCAAGTTTTTATTACCACATATCCATGCCCGCCCATACCCAATTACAGCTTTCTAGTACTAATAGTCTATGAGTAAAACTGGGGACAGACAGACAGACAGACATGACGAAACTATAAGGGTTTCTTGTTTACTACGGAACCCTAAAAAGTTGCGTGAAACGAAACAGATTCCCTATTCTAAGGGTTCTTTATCATTTGCGCTTTAACAAATTTCAAAATACGAGTAATCAAAACCACTTGTGCAAATATTTCGCTCCACTTAGCATACGATAAATTCAAAAATTGATGGATGAATGACCGTGCTTTTACAGGTTAAGCAACTACTAGCTTGGTCACAGTTAGGATGGGTGACCGTGCTTTCAATCTTAATGTTGTTCAAGTTAAATGTTGAGTTTCTTATGAATAAATTTCAGTTTTCTCTACCTACATAACTTAGCAGCTATTTAAATTTCAATTGTTTTGTCGGAATTTGAACTTGGCATTTTTACATTTATGTTTTTCATGGGATAAAATAAACACCCAAGAACCAGGACAAATTAAAAAAGGCCATTTACCAACTTGCCCTGGCTGGGAATCGAACCCAGAACCTCCGAGTGACGGACTAGCGTGTTAAGGGTTAACTGGAGGGACGAAATCCCATACAAACGTACTTTCGTTTTAATTTCGAAACCAGAAAACTCATCGTATTCAAATTTTTTACAAGCATTAAGATGATAAATATCTAGATCTGTAATTAGTTTTGGTTCGAAAATAATAAACAAAAAAAAAAGTTATAGCAACTTAAAATTTGCCTTTTTTATCGACGAAATCGAGTAATATTTAGACGCCTATTACACTTATAATTATATTTTCGATCCTTATGGAAACTAATTATACGACTAGAGTGAAGACTCTAAATTCCAAATAATTTAGTTTTATTTGGGTATGTATCGTATTTATCGAAATAAACGAAAACTACGAAAACCTTTCGATTTATGGCCTATAACGGCCCGTTTATTACACCTCTTCCGTTTATCACCCTTATTACACCTCGCGCGGGTGCCGGCGGTGTGACGGATTCTCTGTCTCGTTTTTTTAGCGCCCTTTCTCTTTCTCGACGAAATAGCAACACGACGAAGCGCGTCGGTAGGCAACTCGCTGTGGAGTTCGCCCGCGCCTCCAGTACCACCTTAAGGAATCGCCACGGAGGTCGACAAATAAATTGAAAAAGTAATAAATATTACGCAAGATTCGAATAACTATAACTTGGATTTTTTAGAAAGTGCTATATGAATTTCACATATATTTAAACTCGCTTTTTAAATAAACGTCTTGCATTCACGCACACTACTGTATTTTCGACTTTACTTTTTCTACTGATAGCCTGTCTACTAAAGTGTTAAGTACATTATAATGACGTCTGCCAAGGCCTTAATTCAGAAATAATAATTCAAACAAAATAATTCTTTGATTTGATTGATTTGAAAATTTTAATAAGTATCGCGGACTGGAAGTCTTGACGAAAAGAAAAAAGTAAGCTGTATACTAATTCTACGTTACAATTTATGATTACCTACATCTATTGTCCCGTTTACACATTATTAACTCTATGTAACTTCATCTTGACATTTTTATCCCCCTAGCGGGAAAATTTTGCATATTTCAGAGCCAAATCCGACCACGTGGCTTTACGCATACGGTCCTTAAATCTTTATTTATTTTTCAATACCATTCGACCTAACTACTTATATATATTTTTTTATATCTAATTCAGTTTTTGTAACAGAGCAAACAGAATGTACCTAGCCAATTTTACTATGTTTCAAAGGTTTATTTCAAAGGTTTTTATGGAAAGTAGTTCAGTATCATGGACTGAACTTGCACCAAAAAGGTTCTTTTTTTTTTCTTTTTTGAAAAAAGAACCCTCTTACGTGATCACGGACTGTGTTTGCATGTTTTGTTGTTTACTTATATAATTTAGGATAAATTTAACTATATAATAAATAAAATAAAGATATCTATATATATAAAAGAAAGTCGTGTTAGTTACTTCACTTATAACTCAAGAACGGCTGAACCGATTTAGCTGAAAATTGGCAGGGAGGTAGTTTAGAGCCAGGAGAAGGACATAGGATACTTTTTATCCCGTTCGACAGAAGGACATAGGATACTTTTTATCCCGTTCGACATCATTCCCGTGTGACTTGACATGTAACGTCAGTCACTATAAAACGTGGTATAACAAAAAAGAATCAGAATTGGAATAACAAAATTGACGTATAGTGACAGCTATGTAATGACGTATGGATGACAATTTTATATTTGTAAGAAATCAATAATAAAACTATTTCTATTAAATAAATAATTAACATTATTGCCCAATTGCCCATTCGTATAAACAGTGAAGTGAAGGAAAATTCAAAGGTGAGGAAGTTCTCATTCCGAGGATACCGATGATCCCAACCGATATGCCGTTTGAATTTAAAAGACTTCAATTTCCGATACGTCTTGCATTTGCCATGACCATCAACAAATCACAAGGACAATCCTTAAAAGTTTGTGGTTTAAATCTAGAACATTCATGTTTTTCCCATGGTCAATTATACGTGGCATGTTCACGGGTCGGAAGACCATCTGCGTTGTTTGTTTTTGCGCCTGATAATAAAACAAAAAATGTCGTGTATCACAAGGTACTTAAATGAAGAGCAACCTATGTACTAAAATACAGAAATAATTATGAATGATTGATGTAGAAATTTTATTTTTTTTGTATTTTTTCCAATAAAAAAAAAAACTGCTTATTTATTGACATTAAGGCGGAACAAAGTTCGCCGGGTCAGCTAGTTTATGATATTTCTGTGTAAATCAATATTACTTATCGCTGACAGGACTTTCTCAAAAATACAATCAAATAGTATTTTACGCGAGCGGTGACTTGGAAGTTTGTGTTCCACTGACAGAAAATATACACATTTGAATTTTCTTTGTGAAACAATACGTTTAGCGACTATTTGCAATCGTAACACCTTTCACTTCTATTCACCTTATTATGTAAATTCGGAGAGTAAAAAAGGATTGCACGTTGAACAGATCAACGTCTTGGCTTAGCAGCTGTATGTCCTCAATCAATGACGTGACTGTTTGATTTTGTACAATATTTTTAACGAATCAACAAAGAGCACTAAAAAGAAATCTTTTCCTGAAAACGGCTAAAAAAATTGGTTGATTAATGAAGCAGTAATTAGCATTATTGCACCCTTTTATTTTTTATCTTCTAATAGGTTTTCCTGTAATAAGGTAAAGAACTATTAACTGTATCTTTTTCAAAAGTTTGGGTTCAGTGGTTTCGGAGATAAGGATATTTTTATTATTTATTTTCAAAAATAACTTCAAAAACACCAACTTAAAAAATATAGAAAATATATTTAATATTATCATAAAATGCTCTTTCATTTGATATTTTACGCGATATAGTTCACGAAACCCTATTTTTAATGTCTCATTTATCTCCCATAAGTGGCCCCAATTTTTATTTATTTATTCATTTACCTACATTTTACTTCCGTCTTTGGGTCACAAATTTCATTATGTGCACCACATTTCAACTGAATCTGTCCAGTAGTTTAGTAGGGGGGGTCAATTTTCGCCCCTTTTTTTTAAATAACTTAAAAATACCGATCTAAAAAATAATAAAAAATATATATATTTAAAATTGTCATAAAAAGTTCCTTCATTTGATATGTCACACGATTTTGTTATCAAAACTTTTTTTTAATGTCTAATTTACCCACCATAAGTGGCCCCCTTTTTTAAATTTAATTTATTTACGTTATACATATATCTTTGGGTCACTAAGATACATAAGTGTAGGTACTAAATCTCAACTTAATCATTCTAATAGTTTCGTAGCAAATTGGCTGTGACTTACGGACAGACAGACAAGCGAAACCCTAAAAACAGTAAAAACACCAAAAAAATCAGTTCCTATACAAATTTCCCGGGCGGCTGCACACTTTTGTATAAAAATGCAGATTTTTTTTTGTTTTTTGACTGTTATTTTAATATCATTATACTATACTAGCAGTCCACCCCGGCTTCGCCCTTGGTACACACAAAGCCTATGTCACTCGGGGATAGTGTACCTTTCCAACGGTGAAAGTTTTTTTTAAATCGGTCCAGTAGTTTCGGAGCCATCTAATGCAAACAAACAAACAACCAAATCTTTCCTCTTTATAATATTAGTATAGATAAATAGCCTACTATAGCCTGCCTGCCTAGCCAAGTATAGATCTAGTATAGCCTGTGGTTCGATATATTACGCATAATGTCAATTCGTATTTTGATATACATTTATGGGGAAAAATTGTTCCAAATTTCAGACTGAATCACCCCTCAAAATAATTGTAAAACCCTAATTAAACAGCACCTTTTATTACAAAAACAGTTAATATGATTCCGCGACCCGAGAAAGTTCCAATCGGATTTTCACCCTAATCGCCAATTAAAAAATATAGGTAATAAATCAAACCAAATTATTTTTTTCATTGACTTAATTTTCAATAAAATAAAAAAAAAAAAAAATGTGCGATGCCGTATCTGCGATAGCATTACATCTTTGCTTGAATGTCAACTAAATGTCAAAACTGTACCATAGTGTAGCAAAAGTATGACATAATTTGGCAGTTTGGACATAGTTTTTTATTGAAATATTTTAGACTGTAATGCAATTTTACGTAATTCGAAAATGGATTTTTTTGATAAATTCGACACGGCCTCCTTTCTGAACGCCCGGCGGGCAACTGAATTAGTATGGAAGAATCATGGCCGCCATTTCAGAGAATTCTGTCAAAAACGTTGCAAAACATCCACTTTTTAAAATTATTTTTTTATTATTGCGTGATTGCATTGTAAGCAAATATTAAGAATAATGTTTCAAAATAGCCTTTATTTTTATAAAATATATGCAATCCCTTGCTAGAATATTTCTTTACGCAGAAAAACAAGCCAGTTTGTAGCAAGATTTTCTAAAATATTTCTTTCAGGTTTCTTTACAATTATCTTACTTTTTCTGAATGAAAATTAAAAAAACACGGTTTTTGTCTACTGGCTAGTCTATTCACCTATAACTAGGTATATAATTTTCTTAGTGGTCTTTTCTACTTAAGCCATAACTATTGCCCGCGCAAAGTGCGTTTTGCATGTTTTTGGGTAAATTCAATGCTTGTTTTTAGGAAAACTACAAAGTATTTTAAAAAATCCTTTTTTTCGTCTACTGTCCCAACTCTTCCTCTATCTATGTGTATACATTATTTGACTTAAATCAAACGCTTTCTGTACAAACTTGTTGCCCGCGCAAACCCAGTTTACATGGTGCCGACCCTTAACGCATTTATTTATGTAGAGGTACAATTTTATTATTTTACATTTATGTCATTGTAATAATACAAAAAATGGAGTGAGTAAATTATATTATATTCAAAATAGTTTATAAAACAATTAGTGTCCGACCGAAACTGGTTTTTACGACCGAAACCGAAACTGAAGCCGAATTTCGGCAACGGTCTCAGTTTCGGCGATACCGAAACCGAAATTTCCTTACAAGGATCATGTTTTAAGGAAAAAATAAAGAAATATTATTAACGTTGACTACCGAATTTAAAATAAATCACACGAAAACTCATAACAAACAAAACGAACTGCAAACACCAGTCATCACGCACACGCACGACATGATTAGACACGTGGACGTGGCAAAATTTCGGTCGTAGTATCGGCAGGTTTACCGCCGTAACCGAAACCCATTTTTTTGCCTAAACTCGATTGAAACCGAACATTCGGTCGGACACTAAAAACAATACATACTTATAGCAATTAGGCAGCTTGAAAAAAATATTACACTATATTAGTCTAGGGAACTTACTAATAGTAAGTTAGTACTAGTACGTTCCGAGTTTCCTATCTACTTAGGAATGAAGATATAGATAAATAAATAAAATATTACTTTCTTTTCCTTACAGTTTAGAGAGTCCCAATTGCACATACCAAAATGTAGTTACAAAAGTCAACAAAAGGATAGGTTACGTTTCAAGTTCTGCAAGTCACAAAGACTTACACAGATGGGTAGGTCAGCTGGAAAGAGTGAATGACACCAGGGCGTCACCTTAAGTGGCCATCATGTTATGTTCATCACTAGGTAGATCCCGCAACAAAAGAGACCCAGAGGTATTTCCAGAAAGTGGTGAAGGGATTGCGTGGAGGTACATAGATCTAAAGGCTGCTTTACACCGGGGTAACGTGTGGTATTCTCATCTATACTAATATTATAAAGCGGAAGAGTTTGTTTGTTTGTTTGTTTGTTTGTTTGTTTGTTTGTTTGTTTGTTTGTTTGTTTGTTTGTTTGTTTGTTTGTTTGTTTGTTTGTTTGTTTGTTTGTTTGTTTGTTTGTTTGTTTGTTTGTTTGTTTGTTTGTTTGTTTGTTTGTTTGTTTGTTTGTTTGTTTGTTTGTTTGTTTGTTTGTTTGTTTGTTTGTTTGTTTGTTTGTTTGTTTGTTTGTTTGTTTGTTTGTTTGTTTGTTTGTTTGTTTGTTTGTTTGTTTGTTTGTTTGTTTGTTTGTTTGTTTGTTTGTTTGTTTGTTTGTTTGTTTGTTTGTTTGTTTGTTTGTTTGTTTGTTTGTTTGTTTGTTTGTTTGTTTGTTTGTTTGTTTGTTTGTTTGTTTGTTTGTTTGTTTGTTTGTTTGTTTGTTTGTTTGTTTGTTTGTTTGTTTGTTTGTTTGTTTGTTTGTTTGTTTGTTTGTTTGTTTGTTTGTTTGTTTGTTTGTTTGTTTGTTTGTTTGAACGCGCTAATCTCAGGAACTAATGGTCCGATTTGAAAAATTCTTTTTTTGTTGGGTAGTCCATTTATAGAGGAAAGCTTTAGGCTATATAACATTCCGACAACCACGCGAACGAAGTCGCGGGCACAGCTAGTCGAAATATAATTCTCTAGAAACCTAACGCTCCTACATTCTTACGCGCTTCGATTCTGATTCCATTTCCCGCAAGCAAACGAACAGTAATTACAACGAAACACTATAACGCACACATAGACAAAGATGCATGCGATTGGTCGCGACAAGGTCACGCGTCGTCGTCTTCGTCGGGTGAGGCAGTCAACGCAATGAGCGGTGAGATACAACGCGCGGATGGTACGTATTATGCAGTACGCTACGCTATAATAAATAACCTCGTTTACCTGTTACTTTTTTTTGAATAACTAATTTTCATGTCTGTATGGCTTCTACACCACTTCACGGCACATGACGGCATTTTTAATGAATCGATTATCGCAATAACACAGCAATATTCTCAAAGGAAACTTCTTGCGACGCAATCGCACGACTCAGTGTCACGGCGAACTGTCGCGCCGCGCTGTTCATATTTTAAGCCCCACCCGCCGCGGTACATATCTCATGGAATGATTTTTCGGGATTACTTACGATTCTAGAGAATTATTGTTCGTAGGGTATTCTACAATATACAAGGTGGAAGGGACATACCCGTAATAAATCGAACCATTGGCTATACTAGACCATTATTGTATATCAATTAAATTATGAAATTAAAATAAGAGCCAAAAGCCGAAAAAAATTTCGCCGCGCGACATTTTTAGCATGCGGCCTTGTGGTATGCCGCAATGCCGCACAGTGTTGCTCCGGTGTAAAGCAGCCTTAAGGAGATTGGGCAGGAAAATATTCCGGAGCAAGCCACTGACAGAGCGAAGTGGAAGAATATCGTAAAGTAGGTCAAGACCCACATAAAAGCCGCAGGAATTAAATATGTACTTTCCATGCATATGAATGTATCGGACATACTCGTATTGGCGAAAATTACAGAACTTAATAAACTGAAATCTATTTCTACAACGTTACAAGTTTATTTGCTGGGCAAATTAAAAAAACCATGTCAAGAACGCCATCTAGAGATGCCTAGCGGACCTGCAGCTCCATACATAAATAAATACCTACTGTGGCAAAATGTAGGGAGCTGCAGATTTTTTTTCGCGATTTCAGGTATGGTCCCATAGTAAAAGTTGTTCACATTGGTTAGTACGTTCCTTTACGGGTTGATACCCTCTATTTGTTACACGTTGTATATTTGCTAGAAAGGCCTTGACTTTCAAGCGTTAATCCCCAATAACTTTTAAACGGCTGAACCGATTTTCATCAAACATAGCTAAGAACCCCAGGGAACTTGCATTCACGTAAAAAATACCGGTGAAAGACAGCGTCAAACTAATAACACCCCTATTTTTTCTGCGGTGGTTAAAAAGGATATTTCAAGTTAGCAGCGCGTATCTCATTTCAGACGGACTAGACGGAGTCTAATCCGTCTGAAATGAGATACGCGTAGGCTTGGTAGGCCTTTTATTTGCTGGCTCCATCTGATTTTTTATTTAAACACATTATAATTGAAGACTAATTTACTTGTTAAATAACTAAGTTTCATGGCACTAAACCAGTACATTCATTTAAGGCACTCAAATCACTCTTTTTTTTAAATTAAACATGATTCTTCGACGACTTCCATAGGTTTGACGTTGAGCCTCTTGGCGAGCGCCGCGCTGGACTCGATCTGCTGCTTCACGTACGATACCGTGCCGCGTTCAGCCGTGTCTTTGGCATTTTTCTTCTCTTTGTCGCCAGGAGCCAGCACTGGGAGGCTGGGGTCCGTCTGAAGAGACCAGAAAAAAATCATTTCACATTTAATAAGTGCTTCGGAAGGCACGCAAAGCTGTGGGTCTCGAACGCTATCTAGCGTTTGTTTAAACCTATCCTAGGATTGGTTCAGGTCTGAGTTACAGAGGTTAGACGGCAGTCAATCTGTGTAAAAACCAGTAACCTCGTCAAACCACCTAGGTTAGGAGGCGGACCCCGGTCTCTAAAGCGGTACCGCTGAGGAAGCAACCGAGAATACGCTCGGATGATGATGACTTCAGGCGTGTGTGGACGTCGTGCGGCGTCCTGATGTGAACATTTTCGCGTAAATGTACAGTATAATTACCGGTTCTAACTGCCTCCAGTGCTGTATGCTGTCCGTGAGTCGGTCTCCGAAGCCGGGAGCGAAAGACTCCGGGTCGACGGCCACGAAGCAGTGTCCCAGGTTGGCATGGCCTCCTGACCCACTGTGCGACCATGACCTTACGTGGTGGCCGTAGTTGGCACCTGGAATTTTAAGAAGAATTATTTATTTATTTATTGTAAAAACTAAATACAACGGTTTTCACCAATTAATATATAGAAAGAACTTATAGCTAAATGTAATTAAAGTATTTTAGTATTGGTACATAGTTGGTACAACGGGTGTCATTACTAATAATTATAACTTATAAGTGCCTTTCTTCTTGTATGAGCCACTCTTGACGGTGTGCTTACAATATCTCTCTTTACTCCGCTAAGTTCTTAACCTCCTTAAATGTTTTCACATTTATTTTTTCTTTTATATGATCAAAAAATCAAATTTCAAAAAATATATTTTTTTTTCAATGAATAAATGACCTAGTAGGTAGGTATAACTGAGTGGTGGACTGATAATTTTAGTACTTGTTGGGATGATTAATTTATTTCAATCATATGTGAAGATTTTTTTTAAATTTTTTTTTTCAAGATGCCCCTTTTTTTTAAATTTTTAAGTAGCCCCTTTTATTCAATGGTAACTAGTGAAGCTTGTGGGAGTGCGGCTTCTGATCCGTTAATGCATAGCAAATGCCCAATTAAAAAATATTTTTGGTTCATAACAAAAAACGTTAATTAACGTTATGGCAAACGTTATGATACAACGACATCGTAGCATCCGTAGCAAAATATTTAAGATGACCTGATGAGATTCCACAGAACAGCTCCACCATGGCAGCCAGGCCGAATCCTTTGTATCCAGAAGTATTTTCTCCACCACCCAGCGGCATCAGACAACTCGTGTCGAAGGCCTGTGTAATAATAAAAGAATCATTTAGGAGTATGCACGAACGATTAAACATCGATAAAGTATGCATTGTTTAATTCATGAACTGAATGAAAGTAAAAGGACAAGGAACTTAAATCTTCAAACGCCAATAAATAAATAGGGTCAAATTACATTGATTGAGCTTGAACCAAACTAAGTTTAAGGCCAAACATGAATTTTTCGAGGTCCAGTGTTGCCCCCATTTGAAATAAATTATTTTAAAAGAAACAGAGATATTATTAGGCCTGTGTCACTCCCCGTTTAGGTATCGGAAATGTACCTACATTATTACTATGCGCGCAGCCGGGCCCTCCGGTGGTAAATTCAGTTATACGAATCGTTTGTCCAGAGTCATAAGGATGAAATTGGCTTGCAATGGATGTCTAGGTATATAAACGAAAAGGTGCTAAATTCTGACGTGAGCTAAATTAAACCATATCGCTAACCACATTGAGTAGACATTTCTTTGAATTTTTTTGCTGAGTGATACTTCTGTACTGGTTCTTATACTGTGATATTATTTAAAATTTTGTCTTCAGTATGCCCTAAATAACCTTTCAAAGTACTTATTTTATAAACTACTGTTTACATTTTAAAGTGAGAACGTAAAGCTTTTCTTTACACATTTGCCAAAAGTAGCCGTTTTTCGCTGTGTCGGAGTGGGGGCGATAAACGTCACCGTCAAATTGTACTAAATCGTGACGTCATGCGAAATTTGAATGCGCTGTATTATTCGTCATTATTTACTAATCAGAGAAACGAAAAAATATGTATACTTACAATATTTTTTTATTATACTACCTCTACATACCAGCTTTGCATCGGTGGTTTCCCTGCCATCAGGACCCTGCGCCCAACCGTTGGGTAACGGCTCTCCCTTCCTCAGTTGCATCTCTATCTGTTGAAAAACACAAAACAAAATGTTATATGTTAATGATTGCAGTGCCGTAAATAGGGCGGTGCCACCAATGCCCAGGCACAGGGCGCAGAAAAGGCTATTTATGGCACTGAATAGTTTGGATCTTGAAAATTGTATCGTGTGAAATGTTAAATGGTGACGTCTTTATCTCTAACGATGTAGACAGAGCCTAGGGCCGTAAGATCCAAAAGCAAAATTTAGTGTAAAAGTGGGCGTGAAGGTAAAAAAAGGCAATTAAAAGAGTGATGGGTTATTAGCCGCATCGCCTATTAACATGATTCAGAATCCCTCGATCAGCTTATAAGATTTGCGCAGGAAGAGAAGCAGCTGGATATATTTATCCCTAATGACCCTATAAAGTAAAATAGAATAAGAAGAGAATAAAAAAAAAGCTATAATAGAGCAGGTACATATCGCGTGGAATGATTTTTCGGGATTACTTATGATTCTAGAGAATTATTGTTCGTAGATACCTACATTTTCAGCAAAATTGTCAAACAACAACAAGAAATGTAGGGCTATCTTAGATCGGCTCATTTTACCCTACTGCCTTAATCTGTCTGTGATTATTGTATATCAGTTAAAAGAAAGATAGAAAATTCGTTTATTTGATAGACATTAAATACACACTAGACACAAATTAAACTTGAGTCTATCTAACTAAATGGTCTCCGCTCAGCATATGTCGGGCTTGAGCCGCGACGCTGTGGTCTTCCGCGGACCCCATTTAATTATATGTAAAATGCAATACAATAAAATTATAAAGCCTATTTTGATGGTGTTGAACTGCGTGATATATAAACAGAGAAGTAGCTCAAGAGCAATTTTACACATATATTTGAAAAAGTATAAAGCTGTATTTAAAAAGGGATGACAGAATAGACGGAATAGGATGCAAAATTTAGGATTTTGGATGTATGATGTAAGTTATTTTTGAAGGTTTTATTGTAAAGCTATATCAGATTCGTAGCGACAAACTTTATTTCATATAAATCCATATTATACCGATTTGTGGGGGACACTCGGGAACGTAATCTTGCGGGAGGGGGAGAGCTTTTGTTCTGTACTAACGTATAATTTCCGTTCTGTACTAAAGTACTTTACTAATAAATACTGTGATTTATATGCGATAAACGAGTACCTAACTCACGTAAAAAGTCAGTTCTTGGCCGACGTGTTTTGACCTCATCCGGAGGCCTTCCTCAGGGCGAATATGACTCGTGACGCATACACGAAGACGCCCAGAGCGTGTGGTTCACGTTGGTTAATCAAAAATTTATGCTGTCCTTATGAGTTATTCGAACTACTTCTATAGCGCAAGAAATAAATAGCTGTTCAAAATATTAGACAAATTACCTTTCCTACGGCAACTGCAGTAGTAGCCATGTCGAGGTAGAAAGATTCTCCTTGTGATGCTGGAGCCACCACGGAAATGGGGTTCGTCCCTAGTGCTGACTGAAACATACAAAAGTCATTTTTTATTGGCATGACGAGATCTTATTATTTAAACTGTATTTGTATATTGATAAAACTCACTAGTGTACGAAAAAGTCATGTTTTCTTTTCTACTTTATAGAACAGAGTTATTATATTACCCAAGACACACATAGGGAAAAAAAAGTTTTTTTGCTCTTTTTCAAAGTTTGAATTTACTTTTATGTAAAACTTGCTGTAATTTTCCAAACTCACTGGAAAAAAAATGCCTTTTGCCTAGTAACGCGATGGTTTAAAAAAAAACTTTAAAAAGTACAAACCTGTTTACTTCTGGTGGGAGCCAATAGAGGGGATGTGTTCGTGAATGCCATGCCGATGAGGCCTTTGTCTGCGGCCTTCTGAGCCCAGTACCCGGCCATACCGTTGTGATTCGACCCTGGAATTTTAATAAAAAAGTTAACAATTATCCCTTCACCTGATTGTAAATTAAATGCAATGGCTTTGGAAACAATATTCTCCCGTTAAAAGGTTCTTAGAAGGATTATGCTGCAAGAACTGCATTCCTGCATTCAAATTGATTTGTGTCTAGCGGCCAGCAACTTTTTTCCTGAATCTTATGACGATTTGAACAAAGGTGAAGAGAGGAGGAACATTTTTATAAAGTAAAAGAATAAACATTTTTTATAATGATTGAGTATTTAAAAAAAAATCTTTTAAAAGGTAAGTCCACGCCCACCTTTTGAACTCCTTTTCTTCATAAAGTTATCATTATTTAATTCATTTATCCATTAGCTATATGTAAGTATAAATAATAATGGTATAATATCACCATATCCAAATGGATATCTACTTACACCTAAGTAGATATCTATTTGGACATATGACTATTTATTTATTTAAAAAACTTTATTGTTCCACAATAAAAAAAAATGGTACAATTGGCGGACTTAACGCTAAAAGCGTTCTCTTCCAGTCAACCATATAGGGATAAACAGATACGAATCATGTTGCGGCGCAAAAAACTAAATACAAAATAAAGTATTAAAATATGTGCATAATATAATATATGTCTACTTAACACTATATAATATAATACAATATATAATACACAAATAAATAAAATATAACTCATAGAATATACCTACATACGTACATAATACTATCTATAATACATATAACAAATAAATATATACAAACCTACAATATATATAAATAATGAATGAGGATGGTGAAAAATAAAAAAAGATACTAACATCGATCAAAAAGATAAGAGTGCACTCTTCTCTTAAAAGAAAATTTTGTCGAAATATCTTTGATGTCAATGGGTCATTGTCATTCCAGAGCCGTATTACCGAGAGCCGTCATACAGCTTGTAAGTTAAAAGAGTTTGCCATAAAATTTGTGCGATGAGGAGGAACAGAAAGGAGATTATCAGTAGAACGAAGTTGCCTATCATGAGTGTCAGAAAGAAAATTAAATTTACATCTACGGGAATTATGATTCAGAAGAATTGAAAAGAGAGTGCAAAGAATTCGCACTTGTCTGCGTTCACGGATAGGAAGCCATTATAGCTCAGAACGAAAAGATGATATATGATCATATTTGCGAAGGCAGAAAATAAAACGTATACAATTATTAACGAGACGGTCAAGCTTATTTAGTAAATCTACATTGAGATCAGGGTAACACACATCAGCATAAACAATGATGGGTAATATCAATGTATGGACTAATAAGAGCTTTGTTTTGAAAGGAAGGCAGTTCCTTAGACGATTAAGCTGTTGAAGAGCAACAATAACAGAACGACTGACTTCAGCTACCTGAGTGGTCCAACTAAGTGTGGAATCAATGTAAAAGCCAAGATCCTTTACGGATTTACTGTAGGGGATAATACAGTTGTTAAACATGACAGGTGCAACAGCATCAAAGTCAATCTGAGAAATTTGCCTTGCACTGCCTACAATTATAGCTTGGCATTTGGAGGGATTAACCTGAATTCCAAATTGATGGGACCAGGACAAGATAGCCGACAAAGCCAAGTTTACACTCGCTACACTAGAATCAAGGTCGTCAACTGATGATTGGGCATAAATTTGTAGGTCGTCAGCATAAAAATGGTAAGGCTATATAAAGTATGTAATTGTATAGTAATATTTTATTATGTACTCGTATATTATATTGCTTTTTTCGTCGCATAATTTTCTCTGTTTATCCCATCGAAATAATAATTCTCTAGAATCGTAAATAATCCCGAAAAATCATTCCACGCGATATGTACCGCGGCGGGCAGGGCTTAAAATATGAACAGCGCGGTGCGACAGTTCGCCGTGACACTCGAGTCGTGCAGTTGCGTCGCAAGAAATTTCCTTTGAGAATATTGCTGTGTTTTTGCGATACTCGATTCATTAAAAATGCCGACATGTGCCGTGAAGTGGTGTAGAAGCCATAAAGACATGAAAATTAGTTATTAAAAAAAAAAGTAAAACGTAAACAAGGTTATTTATTTTAGCGTAGCGTACTGCATAATAGGTACCATCCGCGCGTTGTTCCTCACCGCTCGTTGCGTTGACTTCCCCACCCGACGACCGACGACGACGCGTGACCTTGTAGCAACCAATCGCATGCATCTTTCTCTATGTGTGCGTTCGAGTGTTTCGTTGTAATTACTGTTCGTTTGTTTGCGTAAATGGAATCAATCAGAATCGAAGCGGTGAATGTAGGAGCGTTAGATCTCTAGAGAATTATACCTCGATAGTTTATCCCTATTTGTTTGACAAATAAATTGTAGTCAAAATCCAATGAATTAGTAAGTTTTAAACCGTATCTCACATAACAAAATGACATCACAAACATGTCCGAAACTGGGACAGTCAGGGAGTCAATTAATAATAATAGCGGTTATTACGTGCTCTTCTGACTGAGTACCAACTAAACCCAGTTCAGGCATACGATATCATTGCTATCATTTATTTTCACACTATACATTATAACCATAATTTCCTCAACTCTATATTTGTAGAGACTTATGCCGTAGAGTGATACATGATATAAGTATTCACTTCTTTAAAGTTGAGACTTTTTATTCTACCAAGTTTGACAGTACATGTTTGATAGATAGGCTCATATACATGAGTGCGTAACTGAACTTCGAAATACAAACGTGCGAAGAATAGTGGTTCAATAACAAGTAATAGACATCACTCCAATAACATTTTCATCTAAAGTAATGCCAAGAAGTACTCTTCTTACCTACTGGTAAGTACATATTTCCTGCACTGTAAAAAAGTTATCAGATCTCACGGAGTACAGAGCTCCTCACTCTACACGCCCTATTTTTTTTCGTTTTTGACGTCGAGAATATCCCTCCGGATACCTTACCGGTTGCGGGACACCGGTGAGGTTATGTGGTGCTACCACTAAAAACTCCGCGGTGTCATCTCTCAGCCGTTATCGGCCGGGGCCGTGTGCTTCTCCATGCTCTACAGCCCCGGCGCGGCCGGCCGCTACCTCAGCGGCCACGGCTCGTCAACGGCCTCACGGCACCCTCTGCTGAATTAGAGGGGTCGGAGCAGCCATCTCCTTGTCCTCTTGGCCCGACAAGGGCAGGCGCGCTGACACGATACGCGCCTGCCTTCCACTCCGGAGGGCTGTCCGTTGGACGATGGAATCCCGTTTCCACCGTCCAACCAGCCCTCATAATTTGGGACCTGCAAAAGCAGAACCTGCCCCAGTCCACCTGCCGGCGACTGAGGCCCACCCAGCCGGCCGCAGGGGATAGGGAGAGCGGCAACGTAACACCGACACTCCTCTTCCCCTGCGGCCCCACCGGTGCCGTGCCAAGCGCCACGGCCGCGCTTCGTCGCGGAGGATAGGGCGAGCGGCAACGATACACCGACACTCCTCTTCCCCTGTGACCCCTACCACGGCTGTGAGAGTAGAGAGTTCACCCCCTTCCCTCACCTGGCCTCAACCCGGGCAATGGGTTACACTTAGCTTCCCCGCGGATGCCCAGCCAGTCCGCAGATACTGAGCCCCCCATCACGACAAGATGGGAACCCGGGCGGAGGGGAACTCTACACGCCCTAACCTTACACTCACTAACTCTCACCATAGCGTATAGAGTTCTGCGTGAATGTTCTCTACAAACCTATGACACCTTTTTGGTCTCGTCTTGGTTCCCGATAAAAACTGTAATATTATATAAAGACGGATTTAACGCTCATATGAAAAACACAGTGATAAGATATCCAAACATTTGGTCAACGACTGATACAATATCTTTAACTGTCGTTAAACATTTGTCAAAACATAGACATTTATATCTTTTCGAAATATGTCTTATGCTAGGCAAAACTCGATCTGATTAGTTAAACCTGTCATAAAGAAGCTGCAGCTATCCGCTAGTTAAAAGTCGTCCTTCATCGTTGATCGTGTTTTCCACTGCAGCGAAGTTCAATTAGTGATTGACTTGCAATAATTATTATGAAACGACTTTCAAACGATGACAAGGATTAACATTAACTAACATCCTTTCGAGTGTCTTACCTTTCACGGTGACCCATCCGACGCCAGTATCTTTGGCCTTCTTGATGGCGATGTCCATAGCGAAGTGGCTAGCAGTAGCTCCCAGCACGTTGTGAGCATCAACCCAGGCTGTCGAAGCGTTTTCCTTCAGGATCTCAGGTTCGTTGTTAGGCTTGCATGCTCCACTGATTATGTCGTTTACGTACATTTCTGAAAATATTTTAATTTTTTAGGGTTCTGTACAAAAATGAAAAAACGGAACCCTTATAGGATCACTCGTGCGTCTGTCTGTCCGTTCGTCTGTCACAGCCAATTTGCTCCAAATCTACTGGACCGAATCAGGTGAAATTTGGTAGGATGATGTAATCCGATGACCCAAACACGCACGTGCAAATTTAATAAATATTTTTTTTTAAATAAGGGTCATATTCGGGGGATAAATTAGGAAATTGAAAAAAAAAAGTTTTGCAAACCTTACTGTGTTTTATATCAAATGAAAGGGCTTGTTAGAAGGTTCTCAAATATATTTTTGTTATAATTATAAAATAAATAGTTTTGATTTTATTCATGAAAGAAGACGAAAATTGACCGTCCCCCCCCCACCTGATCGCCGAAACTACTGAGCATAAAATTAAAAAAAAAAAAATGAAATATAGTTCATTGCTTGTAGATTACAGGAAAAGAATACAATCAATTGTACGGAACCCTCTCCACGTGAGTTTAACTCGCACTTGGCAGGTTTTTTTTAACATTCTGTGACTTTAGTACCTATGATAAACATTTGAGACTGTTCAATTCATTCTTGCAGATTCATAACATACGTATATAATATATAAGTACATACCTTACTTACGTCAGCCATTATAAGCCTTAAAGTTATGTGCATAAAGGCCCATTTACACAGTGCAAGTTTCTTGCCTGTTGCATACAATTTTATTGAAGCAATAAATGATTTGTATGGCTGACGTTCTGTTTAGACCATGCAAGTTTTCTATTGCTTCAATTTAATTGTATGCAACAGGCAAGAAACTTGCACCGTGTAAATGGGCCTTAATGCATAATGCACATAACTTTAGCATTGCAAAATAGTATGTACTATTAAGTTTTATTAGGGTTAATGTTATGTATTAAATTATTTTATTTTTAGTTTCATCATCATCACAATTTTTTTACTGCAGGAGCACGACCCTCTCTGTGCTATCAGAGCCATACTTGGCCAGAGTAGTCAGAGGATTTGGCCTACACTCTCCACGCTGGCCCGAGGGATTGGAGAGGTCTCTCTGATGTTTATAATTTTTTTCTTAGCTTGTGTTTCCTATGTCGCAATCTACGACATCTACCGGACTCGAAGACTCGGAGTGTGTAAATAAATAAAAAGCGTATTACGCCAGTACGTGTTTTATTACAGCTTTGTCTCTATATTTTTATTGCCTTTTTACTTCAAAATATGCCCACTTTTGTATTATGATTGATGATACGCTTACTACCTAATCAAATTTTATAAAGTAAAGTATCGACAAACATTCTACAATAATGACAATGACTTAATAATAGTAGTAAGTGCGTAAGTAATCGAGTGACTTTACGGAAACATCGCGCGCTTTTATTTACGCTATTCTCGTAACCGTCTTAGATTAACCGAAAATTGCGTGTTTACCTCTCTTAAGTTTCTTACCCAACAAGTAAGGTCATGGCTAGGATTTCCAAACCTGTCGAACGAGTTGAATCAATTCATCAAGAAACCTGATAGTTGAATATCATGTCAACTCCGCGTCAAGAAAAGCAAGTTGTGATTTTCGTACAACTTTATTCCTTTATTCAACATCTATCATTTATTGTAGTTGAAATACTTAGAATATTTTGCCCATTTCCTGCGTATCGTCAAAGGTTGAGATAGATAAATTTACACATACGATTATAAAAATAAGTTAGAACAAGTCAGCATTATAAAAAAAAAGAATTGCGTTCTGCTCTAACATACTTAGGTACACTTACTTTCAAGTCTTTGTTCCTTACCTAATCTATTGAGGCCATGGCTAGGATGTCCAAACTTGTCTGCCTGGATCAGCAGATCTGCCTGTTGCTCCGCAGCTTTCGCTGCAGCCCCGACAGCCTTCAGACAGTCCGTCATGAACCTGATTGCCTCTGCGGTGGCGACTTTGCCCATTTTTGATGTTTGAGTGGCCTGGAATTAATTAATTATAGGGCTAGGCTAGCAGCAAACGTCTTCGCTATCGGACGCCGGCGGGTACGGATGTGTGCACTCCCGGAATTGGGACTTAATTCTGTGTTTCCTTATCCTTACAGGGGCAAACGCCACAGGAAGACTGCAATATTTAGACAACATTTAAAAAAGTTGGGATTGTGACAATCTTCCTTGTCAGGACATGTATAATTAACTAGCTGTGCCCGCGACTTCGTTCGCGTGGTTGTCGGAACGTAATGTTATATAGCCTAAAGCCTTCCTCTATAAATGGACTACCCAACAAAAAAAGAATTTTTCATATCGGACCATTGGTTCCTGAGATTAGCGCGTTTAAACAAACAAACAAACTCTTCCGCTTTATAATATTAGTATAGATTTTATCAAGACTTTGGACATCTTAAAAAATGCCGGGACAATCCCGACGAATTCCGATCATCTGGCAACCCTACAGTCAACGACTTTGGAGAGATTACAGTGTATGACCGAGGCTTGCTTGTTTTTATTTTTTTTGTGGGACAGGTGAATGCAGTATCCGTCTTTATCAATACTTTTTGAATTGGATTTTGGATTATCACAGTGACCCCACTTGACTACTCTTCGGTCCTCGCCAATAGATATTTAAAAACTCAGAAGAAACTCATCGTCTCTTAAAAAGTAAAAGACGAAATTGGCAAGGTAGAGATACTTATTTCGCAATTGTGTCTACGTGATCTGCAGCAGGATTCATATGACTCATATGTGCTAAGATATAATTTGGACGGAGTTACACAAGGACGTAACTGTATGTGTGTTAATTTAAGGTAGTGCTAGTGGTAAATATATTAACCACCAAAAATTTTACCTTACGCCTTGGTGATAAGGTCTAAAAACAATTATTTTCAAATTAAAGGGTTAAAAAACAAGGGAAAGCAATTCAACCTAGACTACAGAGACTAAACCCAATGAAGGGTTCGGGGAGCGATGGGAACCTATTTTTGATGATAAAGAAATTGTAATAATAGGTAGATATGTATAAAACGTGTTATTAACATAATTATGCGTAATAAATCAAACCACGGACCATAGTATAATGAAATTAAAATAACAGTCAAAAACAAACCAAAATTCGGCATTTCCTGTTAATATACAAGTTTATTAAAAGTAAAAGTAATTAGTAAGGCAAATAAACAAACCTCTGACTGTTAAGAACGCGCTATCTATTCAATTCAATTTTTTCAATTTATTTATTTGCAGTAAATAGGGTTTTTTTTTACATACATGGTCAAATACAGTATGTCCTTAGTCCTATTTAGCTAATCATATAGCATGCAGAATTTTAATTACATTATATTTACCAAGCTATTTCATATAAATTTTCATGTCATTTTTAATTAAATAAACAAATCCATGCATCGCGTATTATTACCATTTCTAGTGATGAGTGGCGGAACTACCGAAACAACTTGATATCTGTAGCGCCATCTATTATTTTCTAGAGAAAGCCCTGACTTTCAAGCGTTAACGTTCAATAACTTTTTAACGGTTCATCAAACATAGCTAAGAACCATTGCAAGGGAACTTGATTTCACCCTAACAAAACCGCATCGAAATCGGTCCATCCGTTCGAGCACTACGATGCCACGGACAGACAGACAGACATTCAAAATTCGTTAAATTCAAATACAATTTATTAAAAAGTAACTTTTTTCGACTCTTTTATCTCAATTGTGGGGAATCCTCCAAATCCGACCCTGATAGATTAGTATAAAATTTTAATCTGTGTCCGGCCCCTGGCCCACCTATTTTATTTGACTTACTTGACTTATTTTCCTATGTCCCCTGGGTGGGGCAGAGGGCCGCTACAGTAGTTTAAATCTGTATTGCACCAAAATGGCAAATAAATAAATAATAAATCTTTACTTTTCCTCATTGCGCACAAAGCGCACATATTAAATGTTTACATAATATACCTACTTATTTCTAGGCTATCAATGTACAAAATTTTTGAAATAAAGTGATAAAAATATAAAAAAATATGTTTTATGTCATTAAATGTCAAAAACTAATGATAAATAAACCTAAAAACATCATAATGTGATGTCACTATCTGTATTCACTGTTTGGATTAACATAACGATGAAAAAAAAATAAAAATAAGAAAATGATGCGGTCCTTTGCACACAGATAAGTATTCTTTCAGGGCCAATGTCAATGTTATTATTGTAAATATGCAACGTATTCCAAACACCCGGCAACAGCCTTGAAAACCGGAGCATCATATAAATTCTAATCATATAATATAAATTCGAATTTAAAGAACACTTTAAATAGATGAAATAAGAGCTAATTTTGTTCATCAAGAATGGATGATAAATGGCGCGATAAAAGCACTGGCTGAAAACGTAAAACAAAAAAAAAGTAACAAGGAAACATAAACTCACCGAAGAAGACGGACAGAAATAAGAAACTAATAAAAAGGAAAGTTTTATTTTTAATATCGCGAAATTGATTACGTAGTTTTGTTACGTAATCTAAACGCGTGAGCTCCGAAGCACGCTACGATGCGAACTAACTACGGTACGGTACGGACGACAATGCTATGCTACAGAGAACGAATATGGCGAGACGGTTAGTAGTTATTTCATTACGTTACAGGGTCATGGCAAGATAATATTGCCGTTATAATTATATTGTCATATTTAAAATAAAAAAAATTAAACTATCTAAGCGATTAGTTCTTCTAAGAGGACCTCAAATTAGGTGGTTCAATGATGGTTCAATGCCATTGTAAAATAAGTACCGTATAGACATTATGTCGTGTGGTTCCCGGCAGAGTAGAATAGGACCACTCCAAGTCTTCCCGTGGATGTCGTAGAAGGCGACTTAGGAAACACAAGCTAAACAAAGCTTATAAACATCAATCCTCTCCAACCCGTCTGGCCAGCGTGGAGAGTGGCCAAATCCTCTGACTGCTCTAGCTTATACATATATGGCTCTGGTAGTACAGAGATAGTCGTGCTCCTGGAAAGGAGACTAAAAATGACCTGATAATGATGATGAGACATTTTAAGTGTTCATAATACTATTAGACATACATTAATCATAGATAAAAATAATTACATAATACCACAGAGTAATAATATATAATATACTATGTAAATGAAAGTAATCGCACCTATTTGATTTAAAGTCTGTCGATTACTTCACTAGCGATAGTTCTTTAGACAAAGTCGCTAGAAATTAGTGTGTACCTATAATATTTTAAGAATTAATCTTTTCATTATACATAAGTATATGTTACTAGGTACTATAGATATAGGTACAAGGTAAGTAATTTACTAACTGAATTGTAATCATCAGCCTAACTATTAAGGGGATACATGAAGTCCAGTACTGCCCTCATTTGAAAATTTTTTTTAAAAGGAAATGGAGATATCATTTAAAATTTTGTTCTGGTAAGCCCTAGATAACCCTTCAAACTATTTTATGAACTACTGTTTAAAGTTTAAAGTGACGACGTGAAGCTTTTCTTCGTACATTTTCGAAAAACGGCCACTTTTGGCAAATGTGTAATAAAATATATTTCTATGATACTTACTAAGTAGGTTTACGAGTATTATAAACATTTTCTGAAACTGTTCTCATACGTACAGAGAAAATATTATGACATTTTTAACTTCTTTTTAACTTCTTATCTAAATATCACAAAAGGTAGTACGTATAAAAATGTACGACACGAAAATTTTTAATAATTAACCTAATTATCTATACATGAATTAATTATAAAATATTGTATCGTTGAGTTAGTACAAGTTTAAACTTACTTTGGGGCTAGCTCAATCAGTGTGATTTTTTCTTATGGTCCTTATATATTTATTTTTCTTTTTACTTATTTTAATTCTTAAGTTAGGTTTTATATATTAATATTTATTATATTTACCTATACTATTTACTAGCTTTTTCCCGCGGCTTCGCCCGCGTAGACTATAAAAATTAGATTGTTATTTTTTAAACTGGGGTTGCAATTTATTAAAATCCAATTAATGCATTATTATTTTATACCAACTACTAAAATACATTAAAAATCTCATGTGTCTCACTTTAAAAATTACGAAGTTTCATACAAACTGCCAATCCCTATTTCACCCCCTTAGGGATGGAATTTCCAAAAACTAATAAATACATTATTATTTTCTACTAACTACTAAAATACTCGTATATAAAAAAAATCATATGTCTCACTTTAAAAATTAGGAAGTTTCATACAAACTGCCAACCCCTATTTCACCTCCTTAGCGATGTAATTTCCAAAAATCCTTTCTTAGCGGATGTCTCCTAGTCACAATCTACCTTCTTGCCAAATTTCATCTTCATTAGCTAAGTAGTTTTCGAGATTTCGTGATTAGTGACCGATTTTCGCTTTTATATATATAGATTAATTAATACCTTAACGTCAGCGAGAACATATGTACAAAACTTTACTAAATAATCATGGCAGTCGTAAATCCTAATTACATATTCGTGATCGATAATTTTTGATTTCTCATTATTCGTGATACATATTTTAAAAAGATTATAATTACTTTATGCTTCACGATTAGTTCACGACATAATAAGTACCTACTCTATAACGACATCGATTATATTTTCACTTATAATTTCTGTAAAAATGGGAATTTGATCACTTTCTAAGGAGACCTGTATACAGGCTGCTTATTTTTTAACAACGGATCAATTTTTAGGGTTTCGTACCCGAAGGGTACAAATTGAATCCTATTACTGAGACTCCGCTGTCTGTCTGTCTCTTGAACCGTAATAGCTAGACACTTGAAATTTTCACCGATTATGTATTAGTGTGGCCGCTATAAAAAAAATACTAAAAATTAAAAATTAATACAAACAACGTGTTTTTTCAGCGTTTTTAACTAGATCTTTATAATGGCATTAACAGATACTTGAATTTTTATAGATTATGTATTACTATGGCTGCTATAACAACAAATACTTAAAATAAAATAATTTTAAAAATTAAAGAGGGTCGTCAAACAAAAAACGTGTTATTTCAGCGTTTTTAACTTGATCTTTATAATGGCATTTACTAGATACTTGACATTTTTACCGATTATGTATTACTATGGCCTATATGTATAAAAACAAATACTAAAAATAAGATAAAGTTAAAAATTAAAGGGGGGTTGTCAAATTGTCAAACAATAAACGTGTTTTTTCAGCGTTTGAAAACACAATGTTTTCACAAACGGAGGTACGGAACCCTTCATGTACGAGTCCGACTAGCACAGGCCTGTTTATTTTTTTCTGTAACTTGCAATTTTCTCTTGTAGTTAGGTTCTAAACTTAGCACTTAGAAAAGCAGGTGGTAAATTCTTTTTTCTCTCTATTTATCTCTATATTTGTCTTGGAGAAAATGATTTGTTAAAAGTATGTATATTTTTACTTTAAAACAATAAAGTGTTAAGATAAATAAATTCATGGTTTTTTTTTCTACTAGAACAGCATCTAATGAATAACAAATATACACCTTTTTTGCCTTTATCATTTAGATAGTTATATATTTTAGAACTTGATCTGATAATTGCACTCTGGTTAACTGTTTAAAAAAATACCTTTTTACATTCAAACAATAACAAATTAATATTTAATATAACTTATAAACGCTGATAAACTATTGACTTGTAATCTTATTTACATATTGGAACAATTTCAGTCTGTTATAGATAAACCTCAAACTTTGCTCGCTTGGAGATACAAATGGTTACTTATTTTAGTTTAATGTTTGTTTTTATTCTTTGTAATTTTGAAACCGTGCTAAAAAGTTAGTTATTATTGTTGCCCGCGACTCCGTCCGCGTGGACTTAAGTTTAAAAATTTAACACCGTCATTCTGGTATTTTTGAAAACGGTGTCACACATTACTCGGTGCGGTTTAAGTTGATCGGAATTTTAAACATAGTATGGGCAGTACCTATATGTAAACATTGTTTTACTATTGTAACTGTTACGCCGTGGGTCTCTTAAAAACGTGCGCTCACTGCAAATATCTGGAGTGCTATTTTTCAACGAAGGTGTCAGCAAAACAAAAACGTGTAGTTTTCGCATCGTATTTTTGAAACCGTCATTATGTCAGCGAAAAGTAATATTTTTTGTTTTACACAGAAATAATAATATAATTTGTAAATAGTTTTATAAAAAAATTAAAATTATGAGTTCGTAAATAAAATAAACCAGCCAAGTGCGAGTTAAACTCGCGTGGAAAGGGTTCCGTACTTGATTGTGAATTCTTATAGGTTTTCCTGTAATCTTTACGCAATGAACTATATTTCATATTTTTTTTTCAAAATTTTAGGCTCAGTAGTTTCGGAGATCAGGGGGGCGGGGGAATGGCCAATTTTCGTCTTCTTTCATGAATAAAATCAAAACTAATAATTTTAAAACAATAACAAAAATATATTTGAGATCCTCATAACGAGCACTTTCATTTGATATATGACACAGTAAGGTCTGCGAAACTTTTTTTTTTAAATTTCCTAAATTGTCCCCCGAAAATGAACCTTATTTAAAAAAAAAATATTTATTTCCTTTGCAAATTTCAAATTTTTCAAATTCAAAATATCTTTATTATCAGTGCTGCGGCCCTCTTCAGTGGGGTGCTGCCAGCACCTAATACTAAGATTCGTTTCGTTTGAGTGTATGTAAGTGGCCAACAATGGTGTCAGATTTCAAGCTGCCTTAAGGCATCTGACATAGCTTGGTAACTGCCATGCTATGATGACAGCTGGGACCAACGGCTTATCGTATCTTTCGAAGCACGGAGGAGCTTGAGAAAATTTCGCCCAGTGTCACTTGCAAAAGCGCTAAGAATGCGTACTCTCATCGGGCCATCGAGCTCATTAATACTAATTTAGTGTAAGTAAGGGCTTCATCTGGGGTTCCGTTCAGGCAGGCCTGTGTCACTCCCCGTTTAGGTATCGAAAATGTACCTACATTATTAATATGCGCGCAGCGGCCTCTCGGAGTGGTAAATTCAGTTATACGAATCGTTTTTCCAGAGTAATAAGAATGAAATTGGCTTGCAATGGATGTCTAGGTATCTAAACGAAAAGTTGCTGAGTTCTGACGTGAGCTAAATTAAATCATATCGCTAACCACATTGAGTAGATATTTCCTTGAATTTCTTTGCTGAGTGAGACTTCTGTATGTGAGTACTCGTTCTTATTTTGTGGTTCAGGTGTCGCTTCTGAAGCGGCACCTAGCTTGGCTGTCGACGTGATGATAGCTTTGCGGGTTAAGGGCTTGTAACTTCTGTCCGGTGGGCGGGCGTCCCCCCCACCCATTATTTTAGTACGTCTTTTTTGTAATAAAATTTAGGGACTGAGTTTTATTTACGTAACAGTTTACTTTAATATTTGAAAAATAAAAACCACCTGTATGTCCCCCAGCCCTGTATTGATATCGATACCGCGCATATAAAGTGTCTGCTTTCCTTAGAGGCCTCACAACTTGGAAACCATGCCGGAGGTGCGAGTGGAAGAAGTGAGGAAATTTATGGTGGACAGCCTGCGAGCTGTGGGGGCTCTCGACTCGGAGGCCAAGGCCCATGCCGAGTTAATGCTGCATGCTGACATCACCGGTCACTTCAGCCATGGTCTAAATAGACTGGGTAAGATTTCATAATTTTTTCAGTTACACGAAATCCATAGTCAAAAAGTCTTGTCAAAGACTCAAAATTAGTTACGACAACTGAGAGAGACAAATGGAAGAGAATTCATACTCCACCGACAAGAGCATAGCTCTTAAATATAGATAGGTACTAAAATAGCATTCCATTATTTCAGAACTGTACGTTAATGACATAAAGAACGGCGCAACGAACCCCAATGCCAAGCCAGTAATCTTGAAGGAATCGGCTGCAACCGCTTGGGTGGACGGTTGTGATGCCCTAGGTGCTACTGTTGGAAACTTCTGTATGGATTTGGCAATAAAGAAAGCCAAAGAGTCTGGCGTCGGATGGGTTTCAGCTAAAAGTATGTGGTTTTGAACTACTGATATATTTCATATTAGTATTTAGCTTTGTCAGTAAAGCAACACATTCAATGTTAGTTTTTGTTCATTTTAAAGTACGTAGTCTTTATATATTTGAAAATATAAGGATATAATACACTAGATAACTATTTGCGAGATGTATAAAATGTGTCATAAAGAAGTCAGCAATTACGTTTATTTACGACACGGTTCTCTTGGTTTGTAGGCGCTGTATCAACTGATACATTTTGTAGGGATGGTAGGAATAGTTATAACAATTTTTGCTTAGCTAAAGTTATGAGTACCTGCGCTGAGGTTTTTCCAAATCTGTATAAAGATACAGATTTGGAAAAATCTCAGCTAATATTAAAAATTATTACTCAGCTAGTAAAAAACATGGTTTCATACTATGGAGGTATTTAATAACTACTAACAGATGAACTTAGAGTTTATTTGTTTGCAGGGTGCAACCACTTTGGCATGGCTGGTTGGTGGGCGATGAAGGCGGAGCGAGAGGGGCTCATAGGCTTGGCCTTCACTAACACTTCTCCTGCCATGGTGCCCACTAGGTCTAAAGTAGTATGTACAATTGTACACAATCATACAAACAAAGACAGTTTATAGGAATTAAATAGTTTCTTATTTCTTGTGTTGGCCTGTTGTTATGTATTCACGGCAAAGTCTGTCTTTATACTTCCAATTTTGTGCAGAAATCATAAAAATGGTTAATTTTGTACTAATTTACTTTTTTGACGAACCTTAAAAAATAGAAGATTAAAAAAATACTTTTTACATGGGAACATAAGGTAATCTTGGCTTAATAATTATATAATCTTTGTCTTGGCATGCATTTCTAATGCCGTCAAAGTTAAAGGGGAAATACTTTTTTCGATTATGTATTGACGGCAAAGTCTGTCTTTATACTTCCAATTTTGTGCAGAAATCATAAAAATGGTAATTTTTGTACTAATTTACTTTTTTGACGAAGCATGTTGTGGATTCTTTTTCTGTGACCCATTGACGAAGCATGTTGCGGATCAAAAAAAAAATGATAAAAAAATACTTTTTACATGGGAATATAAGGTAATCTTGGCTTAATAATTATATTATCTTTGTCTTGGCATGCATTTCTAATGCCATCAAAGTTAAAGGGAAATACTTTTTTCGATTTTATTATTTATATATTGGTTGGACATCAGTAGTAAGATAGGCCCATTGCGCTTGTTGAATTTTTTTCCAGTTGAAGTCAAAACTAGCTTTTTGGAAAATACCGTTTGCTCTGGTTTGCCTATTGTCATACAGTATTTAACAACACACTTTATTTAACAAAAAAAAACACACTACAGATAGGAAATACAATATTTTTTCATTCCATATCTGTGCCAATGTTTCAGTCCCAGAATAATATTTTCTGTGGTTTTAGCGTGCTTTGGGCACAAATCCTGTGGCGATGTTTGCGCCGGCTACCGGGGGAGATTCACTGGGTGTCGACATGGCAAGCACCACGGCTGCGATGGGAAAGGTAAAGAAAACGTTTGATTCTGCATAACGTAAGAAATAAGCGGATTTATGTAGAGATGCTGAGGCGGACCTAAGTTGGCAACTCATAACACAACACAACTGCCTGGCAAGTGGCCAGGTAAGGTAGATTTGAAGTATTTGAACGTGTGCCTGTAACAGGTAGCTATTTCTAAGAATTATGGAATTGGTGTGCTTCGGAAACTATGAATGAGTATGATACTTTTTTTTTCGTTTAATATCTTTAACGCGCCTCTTTGGAACTGGCGCTTCTAGGCACGAACCTAGTTTACCTAAAGGTTCTCGCCTACTGGGCCAAAGCGAATATGAATCACAAAAGCTTCGTCTTCAATCACATTCTATACTGGCTGTACCATTGTTATTAAATTTAAAAAAATGCTGTGTTAATTTTTCAGATAGAAGTACAAATTCACAAGGGAGAGTCGATTCCGCACGGGTGGGCATTAAGCCCAGATGGGAAAATTACAACTGACGCAAAGTTGGTAAGACTTTATTTTTAATTAGATACTTACTACCAACATATCTGAAAAACCTATAAGCAATGTCTGGCAGCATGTATCTTGATTATTTTCCTAAACCTTTAATGTCACGAAAACTCATAAAGATCTTTAAGTAAAATCAACGTCCCAGTGTTACTTAATGTACACAAAAGTTTTCCGTATTTCGCTATATTTTACAGATACATTATCACATTTTTATCCCTAACTGGGTAGACAGAGTCCACGGCTGTAAGACCCAAAGGCCATGGGTTTTAAGATGGAAAAAGAGAATCAGAATAGTGATGGGTTGCTAGTGGGTATTTTGCTTGTGGGAAACTATTACCTACTTGTATTTATGGACTGACTTTGTTGTAAAAAATTGTGCACTTACAAAACTTATTCTGTATGACAAGGAAGGTGTTGTAATGTGTCGCGTACACATTTCAGGCTTTCAATACTGGCCACCTTCTACCGTTGGGCGGGTTCGAGCAAACCAGTGGCTATAAGGGTTACAGCCTCGGCGCGATGGTCGAAGTTTTCTGTAGCGGACTATCTGGTAAGTACCACTTTTACAGTAAGTTTTTAATATTATGGTTTTCAACTTTTCATTACACGTGAGGGTTGCTTCAAAAACATTCGTGTCGGATTTGACGGTTCGGCAGTATTTGTAGAACAACAATGCAATATGATAAGGAAGGAATTAACCCTTCATGATCATGTTATCTGGAGGACGACAGTCATAAATGACCTGAAACAAGCTCAGTTGGACGCCGCCTCAGCTCAGGACCGTGCAAAGTGGAAAAGAAGGACAAGGAAGGCCGACTCCATTTCGATGGGATAAGGTCTATAGAAAGAGAGAGAGAAAGAGATCATGTTGCCCAAAAAAAAATCTAAATGTCTACGAATACAAGCTTAAAATTCATTTCTATAGAGCAAAATAACTATGAAGTAAATTATCTAAAATGAAAAATGCCTTTACAATATTATAAATAAGTTCGAGATACAAGACTATACCTGTACACATACAAATAACAGGTAAAACATGGTACAGGTAAAAAGCTATCATACCTCTGAATTCTTTGCCTCATGTAGGTACTAAAATACCTCTATTATAAACTTGGAATTTCCAACTCACCCAGGAAAATGTATTAGCCTAATTGGTTTCTTGAGGTAATCTCCACGATAAGAACTGAATTCATTTGATTTTCCCTATAAAATAATGATATTAGTTCAGTTAACGTTTGCTATTTTCCACCACTTGTAAAATTGTCATTCGTTAATATACTGACTGACGTCATGGTCATCTTGAATTAGGATAAAAATAACATAGATATCCATTCAATTATGGCCAAAGAGATCGACGTTGCTTGAACCTCAGAACTAGAGTGTTTTGGGTTGTGGTTTGGGCGGCATAAAAAAGGGGGCGGCGGCATAACGAAATATGATTAGCCTAATGACCCCAGTAGCGGGTGGTGTGCTTATTACCAAGGTGAGATGTCAGATTTTACATGTCATATGCTACTTCTGTAGGGCTCGCTTGTTTTTTTCTTTATTTCCTGCGTTACAAACACTAGAGTAAGATTTTAGGGTTGGATCTCATCTGTCAACACGGAACAGCACTTTCCTATGCTGCTGTCCTTTTCTGTCGCTCAGAACAGTAATTTGCTAAAACGAGAGAGAGCGACGGAACGCTGCAGCACGGCCCCGGTGCTGAAGCGTTCCGTCGCTCTCTTCCGGTCTAGAGAGATCCAACCCTTAAAAGCAAGCTTCCAAGAGTATCGATCCCATACAATTTATTATTTTCACACAGGTGCTAACGCGACACACAACATCCGCAGCTGGTCTCTGGATAGCGACGAAGGTCCCCCAAATGTCGGACAATGCTTCGCCGCCATTAACCCTGATTTCTTCGCGCCAGGGTTCGCCGAGAGAATGGCGGACCTCTTGAGGACTTACAGGAATTTGCCACCGGTAAAATGAACCAAAATATTTTACGTTTTCCCGTGGAGAGCGACCATGGTCCTCGAAACCTCGGACAATGTTTTGCCACCATTCTTAACTGCTTCGCGCCAGGGTTTGCGGAAAGGATAGCGGTCTGCTTGAGGACTTACATGACATTGCCACCGGTATAATGAGCAAGTTTTACATTTTTTTCCCTGGATACCGACGAAGGTACCCCGAACTTCGGACAATGTTACGCCGCCATTAACCTTAACTGCTTCGTGCCCAGGTTATTTATTTATTTAATATTTATTGTACATTAATCTAACGATTATAATACAAAAGGTAAAACTTAATGCTAAGCATTGTCTACCAGTTCACCTTAGAGGGATAGCAGAAAAGGTAGTAAATGGGGTGCAAGGGTAAAGAAAGAAGGCTAGCTTTTATTAGGTTATTAGAGAGGATGGCGGATTACTTGAGGACATACAGGACATTGCCACCCGTAAAATGAAACAAATTTGCAATTTTATACAATATATTTGGAGTTTGGGATGTGCAGGTACTAAAAATTCCTGCTTTTTGATCGAGGGGTTGCTGACACATAGGTTAGGTGGTGGTTTTAGAACAGTACACCGAGGGTTTCTTCACAATTATTTACCTACTAGTCACGTTTATAATGCCGCAATTGTCATTATACGCCTTAAATGCGCGCAGGCCTCTTTTTGACTTGAGGACACATACATATAACTGTAATTCTAAATAATACAGAATAGCTCTCTGTTTAATTCCTGTTTGTTCCTGCTATTCTAGTCAGATGAAAGGCAGTACGCATGCAAGTTCCCTACGCAAAGGACGTGATGGATTATCAAATAATAAAAAGTAAACAGAAAAAATTTCCACAAAACACGTTTTCTTCCAGATGGACCCCTCTCTCCCAGTCCTCGCTCCCGGAGACAAGGAGCGCATCAACGCCGAGAAGACCAGGGAACGCGGCGCTATCTTTTACGCCGTCAGGCAAATTAACGTCTGCAATACCTTAGCTGCCGTTGTGGGGGTTAAACCTATACAAGTTGTAGCATAAGTTAATAGTACATTACGATATAAGTGCGTTATGGTGGTTATAACACACGAAGCGGAATTTCAGCCGGAGCCGAAGGCGAGGGCGTAAGGAGCTGAGTGTCTTTAACCAATATACGCACGTATATCGTACGACGTTTTTCAACATACTTGCGAGGAAAAATACCTAATACTTAAACTGATATTTTTGATTTTAAATAAACTCAACCATAGTGATGCACACTGTTGCATTCCCGCCGTTTTACTTTTTAAAATCAGCACGGCGGCGCCGCGCAGCACGCAAATTCGAAATTTGAAAAATAAAAATACAATTTGAACCATTGTAAGTTAAAAAGATAAACATTGAAACAACGATGGCGTTCGATGTCTGATTTAATCTTTTTCTTTGTCTAACCTTCATCTTATGTTATCTAACTATCTCGCTCACACACAACTGTCAAACTTTCCTACTCTCTAATTCATACTGGATTTACTATTAATTCTGTCCCTTTCTTTCGCAATAGAAAATCGTGAGTTATAGAAATATAACTTCACTATTTGCGTTTCTAACACACGCGTGTTTTATGGGCTGCTTTATATATCTAAAACCGGTGAAAGTAGATCCATTTTACGAGCAAGGTTGTGTTGAAAAAACTTTTATGCGATAGTATTTCTACACTAACTGCAAGTATGATAGTACCACAGATGTCCCGGAAATATTAATATGTATTGTGTTTATTATGTAATAAAGAATTTTTGAAAACGATTTTTCATAATTTGCCAAGTTTATTGGGATTTTCCTCAAATCGAAAAGTCGATAATTTGCAACCGGTTTCCAAGCATGTGTACATAGAAATTCCATCATGAATGAATGAATAAAAAAACACTGACTATAAAAATTAAAAAAGACGAAATTAAAATAGCATAAGAAACAATTCTTACAGCCACATCCGTACCTGCAAATGGGACCTAGGACTCTAGGTATTGCTTCTAGGGGTTTTGGAGGTGAAAAAAAAAACAATGTAGCTACGTTTAATTTTTATAGAACCTCTTTTTCATCGAGCTAAGCTCGGTCGCTCATGTACTATACCAGGCCTGTGTCACTCCCCGTTTAGGTATCGCAAATGTACCTACATTATTACTATGCGCGAAGGCGGCCCCTCCGGGTGGTAAATTCAGTTATTCGAATCGTTTGTCCAGAGTAATAAGAATGAAATTGGCTTGCAATTGATGTCTAGGTATCTAAGCGAAAAGGTGCTGAGTTCTGACGTGAGCTAAATTAAACCATATCGCTAGCCACATTTAGTAGATATTTCTTTGAATTTCTTTGCTGAGTGAGACTTCTGTACGTTAGTATTATTTATTCTGTGACTATACGAGTACTTACTATATCATACTCGTAGTTTGCTCCGTTTAGGAGCAACTAGACTGTATTTGTTACCAAATAAGTATTTTATCATCATTCAAACAATATTTTATTAAATTAACTTCGAGATAAACAAATATGAGATAAAATTTAATATGTGTTCAAGAGACATTACAAATTACTGTTACATACTCGTAAGTCCAAAATGATGACGGAATTTTACCTTCGTTAATTTCTAAAAAAAATAAAATAAAAATTGTTTATTTGGTAACTATTTAAATAACGATGTTTTGTTGCTGGAGCCTTCTTCTAAGCAAGAATATGCTTAGCCAAACACAAGGTCTTTGGCATCCTTGGGTGACCATTGACATGCATGTAATGTTTGGAGAAGAGAAAGCGGGAAAGCTCACCCCGGGCTCCGAAGCAGCACAGCTGAGGATGCAACCGGGAACGCGCTTGGATAAAGAAGAAGATGCTTGTGCCAGGAGACTCCGCTCTTTCTTGTCTCTAACACATTATAAAGACATAGTTGACCAAATATAAGACAGATTGTCTTGATGAAAAAACAAAATAGGCTGTGTGTTCTATAACGAAAAACTTAAGGCTTATTTTTTAAAAAATCCCTAGATGGATAGATAGATAGATAAATATTTAATTTGCTTTGTCTATAACACAAAACAAAAGAAAATTATAACATTAAATAATCTCAGTACTCACTTAACCTAACATGCAAATTTTGTAATTTATACTAGGCATTCAACTTCAAAGAGATGTATCTATTTGATATTTGCCTATCAGTATGAAAAACTTCTACACCCCTATTTTTCTTTCAAGTTCATATTTGGCCAGTTGAAAACTAGTATGCAATTTCTTTGACATTACAAAATACTGCCAAAATCTAACATGCCAAAATAACAGTTAGACTACGTTTGTATGGAAAAGTCTAGCTAGGGGCTTAATATTTCTACAAACTACTACTTACTATAATAAATACCAGTAACTGGGTGAATCCGAGAACTTCGTCGTGAATGGTAATGACGATGTGAAAATGGTAATGATTGCACGTCCCATGGTAATGATAACAATAAATGGTGATGATATTAATATTAATAATCCTATATTACATCATTACCATTTGACTGTTATCATTACCATAGGACGTGCAATCATTACCATATTTTACATCGTCATTACCATTCACTCGGATTCACCCAACTTTTGTTTCCAAAGTTGTGCCTGCTAGAATTTGTTTAGGAATGTTGGTATAGATTGTAACATATGTATTTTACATTGTTTTAATAAGATAAAGTCTGATTTTTACTTCACCAGCGATAGTGTTCTTTAGATAGAGTCGCTAGAAAGTAGAGTGTATATTTGTAGAATTTTAAAAAGTGTTATTCTTTTTATTATAAGTACATAAGTAGGTATATGTTACTAGGTACTATAGCTATCTATAGGTACAAGGTAAGTAATTCACTGATAGAATTTTAATGTACCCGTACATTTAAAGACGATTATTTAATTTTATTTATTAGTAGAAAAATCTAGGTCTATGATACAGTAGGTAGGTAATGATATGAAAACTGTCGTTATGCGTAGTGAAAATAGCTCGACTCATTTTTAAACTTGCATTATTCTTTTCTAACGTGTTCTATAAATGAATGTCTAGTTTAAATATTACATTACGAAAGGTACGTGTTAAAACGTACAACAAGAAAATTTATACCTACTTTATTTTGACGTCTGTGAGAACATTATGTACAAATGTACAAAACTTTACTAAATAAGCATAGCGGTCGTAAATCCAAGTTCAGTTTTCGTGATCCATAACTATACGTGATCCATAATTTTTGATTCCTAATTATACGTGATCCATAATTTTTGATACCTAATTATTCGTGGTCCATAATATTTAACGACATAATTTTTACTCTATATATAACTTTATCGATAGTATAAACACTAGTATGACGTTCTTATTTTCACATATAATTTCTGTGGTTATTGGAATTTGATCACTTTCTTACTAGACCTGTATACAGGCTGCTTATTTTATAACAACGGTTCAATTTTTTTAGTATAACTTGCAATTTTTTCTTGTTAGGTATTGAAGCTTGGTAAATTTTAGAGTTTTCTTTTCTACCAGATCAGAATAGAAAATGTAAACCGCGTTTGAATATTTGAAATTTAGAGGTTTTATATTTATATTTTAAAAATGTATGTTCTGGAAATTGAACTCTGGTTAACTGTTTATAAAAAAAATACCTTATTTTGCTTATATTCAACAACAAAAAACCTACTTATAAACTTGATCTTCGTCTTAGCGTATTCCCGGTTACATCCTCAGTTGTTTTTCTTCGGAACCCGAGGTGGCTTTCCCGCTTCTTCTACTCTAAATATAATACGATGCTACAGACCTTGCTTGCTTGATTAAGTGGAGAAGAAATAGCCGGAACAGTTTAAGGCCGTACCTGAATTTTTCGGGGTCCAGTGCTGCCCCCATTTAAAATAAATAATTTTAAAGAAAACTGAGACATCATTTAAAATTTTGCTACTACCAAGTCCTAGATAACATTTCAAACTATTTTATGAACTACTGTTTACGGTTTAAAGTGAGAACGTTAAGCTTTACTACGCACATTTGCGAAAACGGCCACTTTTGGCAAATGAGCGTAGTAAAGCTTAATGTTCTTATTATAAACTGTAAACAGTAGCTCACAAAATAGTTTGAAGGGTTATCTAGGACTTGGTAGTAGCAAATTTTTAAATGATGTCTCCGTTTTCTTTAAAATGATTTATTTTAAATGGGGGCAGCACTGGACCCCGAAAAATTCAGGTACGGCTTTAAATGATCATTTCTACTACCGGCCGCCTTCCTGACGTCTATAAACACTGATAAACTATTGACTTAAATTATAGAGTAATTATGTAACTTGTAATCTTATTCGCTCATTGGAACAATTTCAGTCAGTTGATAAACCTCAAACCTTGCTCATTAGGAGATTTCCAATATTACATTTTTAAAGTAAAGTTTAGTGCTTGTCATTAATTTTTTGTAGTTTTGAAGCGGTGTTAAAAAGTAAGTAATTAGTTATAAGCTTATACTTTGGTGGGTAAACTTTATGACATGTGAAGTGTACAATGCAGTTCTAAAAAATCCCTATTTCAAAGTCAAAGTCATTTTCTTTATTAATTTTTCGTATGTATAATGTACCTATTTTAATTTATTCCATTGCTGTTAAACCAACATCGAAGTAAACGCTTTTGATAAAACCAAAGATAATATAATTATGTATAACGTACGAGTATCTATCCTTAAGAATTTATTAAGTAAGTAGATATTATTTTAATACTTACATCTGTATTTTCTGGTAGACAGCGCTTAGCGTTAAGATTATACCTGTTGTACATTAATTTAAAAGTGCAAAAAATTAAATAAATAAAAAAAATAAAATCTGTTTTGAACTTAAATTGAGGAACTAAATATTATTTGCCTAACAGTTTACAAGTATGAGGAGGTACGTTTATTTTTTGGAAATTGATTTATTTTTATCTTGGAGGCATAGTCTGTCTATTTTATAAATATTTACAAAAGAGAGCCACCTGTATGTTCCAGCCCTGTATTGATATCGATACCGTGCATATAAAGTGTGTGCTTTCCTTAGAGGCGTCACAACTTGGAAACCATGCCGGAGGTGCGGGTGGAAGAAGTGAGGAGGTTTATGGTGGATAGCCTGCAAGCTGTGGGGGCTCCCGAATCGGAGGCCAAGGCCCATGCCGACTTGCTGCTTCATGCTGACGTCTCAGGACACTTCAGCCATGGTCTAAATAGATTGGGTGAGATTTTGTCATTGTTTCAGTTATAGAACTCTCGTCAAGGACTTCCCTTACCAACTATAAGTGGTCTGCACTAGTCAAGGATGGGGCTTCCCATATTACCGGTTAGAAGTATCGTGTGATTCATCTGTTCAATTTTTAATAAATTTATTTATTGCATTATAAGTTCATGATTGGTTTGTTAAGTTAAAAAATGCGCTTTGCTCGTGTAATTCAATCACATACAGTGGCAACACTCCAAACATAAAGCCAATCACGTGACCGGTTGTCACGGGAAGAGAATAGTAATTGCCCGAGAGCACAGAAGACAGTAAGAGTATACAGAACGGAATCACCTAAGGTTCCGCGCACCTCTCTCTCTCTCTCTCTCTCTCTCTCTCTCTCTCTCTCGTATAGCCCGTGGACAAGGCGAAAACGGGGGGTTTTCGCCTTGTCCACGGGCGAGAGCGGGTGAACACACACTGCATGGCGCAAGCGGACGCACAAGAACGGGGGAGAGGTGAGAAATGCCGATTTTTTTTTCGACATTCATTTTAATTTCATTATACTACCATATACCTACACCTACAGCCCGTGGTTCGATTTATTATGCGTATCCCTTACACGTTCTGTATATAAACTTATAAGTGGTCACTGTCAACACAGTTATACATTCAACCAATTTGTCATAATCACTGGTATATTTTTGAACTATAGCTTAACATATGTTTTCAGAATTATACATATATGATATAAAGAACCGCGCAACGGATCCCAACGCCAAGCCTGTGATCCTGAAGGAATCGGCTGCAACCGCCTGGGTGGACGGCTGTGATGCCCTGGGTGCTACTGTTGGAAACTTCTGTATGGATTTGGCAATAAAGAAAGCTAAGGAGTCCGGCGTCGGATGGGTTTCAGCTAAAAGTATGTAGTTTTGAACTATTGATGTATTTCGTATCAGTATTTAGTTCTATCAGTAAGCAATACATTGAATGTTAGTTATGATTTTACTTTTTCTCTTCAAATTCTATAGGTAGGTATATGATAACATATAAAGGAAGATATACTAGATAGGTTATTGTATGGTGTATAAAATGTGTTTCTTCATTTGTAGGCGCTGTGTCAACTAGAAATAGTTATACTAATTTTAGCTAAGCAAAAGTTAATAGTACCAATAGTACTAAGATTTGTCCAAATTTGTGTAAAGAAGATTTATTAAAAATAACACTTATATTAAACATACGTTTTTCTTATGTAGACAGTAAATAATTTATCTCGGAAAGTTATATTTTTTATAAAAACCACATGAATTTCTTTGTTAAGTTGGTATTTGTGCTTTTTTGTTGAAAAGTTATGTTGATCGAGTAAAACCTTAACCTATTTAGATACTAATCTTTACGGCTAGCTGCCACAGCTAGCCGTATCCAAAGAATCAAGTTATATAATAGAGCCGTATCGTTTTAGCGACATTACGACACGAGTGCTGTAATGAGGAATAGAGTATAGTCTTTTATGAAGTCATATTATCTCTGTTCTTGTATTATTGTTAGTGACAAAGTAAAAGACAGATAAAAGTATGTAAAGAATATTACTTAGCTGTAAAATCACATGGTTTCATAATGATTTAAGTATGTATTATGTAGGTGTGTATTAACTACGAACATATTTACTTAGAGTAAATTTGTTTGCAGGATGCAATCACTTCGGCATGGCCGGTTGGTGGGCGATGAAGGCGGAGCGAGAGGGGCTCATAGGCTTGGCCTTTACCAACTCTTCTCCTGTCATGGTGCCCACCCGGTCCAAAAAGGTTTGCAGATTTCTCATTCATTTTATCCCGTCTACGGCAAAGCTAAAAGAAGGGTACTGATTTTAGCAATCTATGTATGTAAGAATATATGTGGGTATTTATGTGTGTAATTTCTTATCAAATTATCACAACTGAAAGGTCAATCGATTCGTCATTATTGTCCGGGTGACGTAGGCAAAACTGTATATAACGAATGTTACTCGTACATACAAAAAACTTAGAGCCAAAAATGTTTTTTTTTGCCTTTAATGGCTGCCAAGATTGGATTCATTGGATAATTCATAAATTTCAGTAAGAATTTCCGTTATCAGGTATCCGTTTTTAGGGTTCCGTATTTAAACGTATTTGAATAGTCAAATATAGATAGTATCTATACTAATATTATAAAGCGGAAGAGTTTGTTTGTTTGTTTGTTTAAACGCGCTAATCTCAGGAACTAATGATCCGATATGAAAAATTTTTTTTTTGTTGGTTAGTCCATTTATAGAGGAAGACTTTAGGCTATATAACATTACGTTCCGACAACCACGCGAACGAAGTCGCGGGCACAGCTAGTACATATGGATGTATTTTATGTTATCCTGTTGTTGTATGCTACGACATAGTTCTGTCCTTTTTAGGGTTCCGTACCCAAAGGGTGCAAACGGGACCCTATTACTGACACTCCGTTGTCTCCGTTTGTCCGTCTGTCTGTCCGTCTGTCACAAAGCTCTATCTCTTGAACCGTAATAGCTAGACACTTGAAATTTTCACCGATTATGCACTACTGTGGCCGCTATAACAACAAATACTGAAAATAAAAAAGTTAAAAATTAAAGGGGGTCGTCATACAGAAAACGTGTTTTTTCAGCGTATCTTTATAATGGCATTAACTAGATACTTAAAATTTTCACAGATTATGTACTACTATGGCCGCTATAACGACAAATACTAAAAATAAGATAAAGTTAAAAATTAAAGGGGGTCGTCATACAAGAAATGAGTTTCTTCAGAGTTCAAAAACATTGTACGGAGATACGGAACCCTTCATGTACGAGTCAAACTCTCAAAACGTTTATTCTTCCAATGTTGAGTAGAAATCATAAAAAATCGAAACTTTTAGTAATCTTGTAATAATAACATTTGTAATGCAATCAAAGTTGAATCTCTATATAAAAATCTAAAACAGTGGTGAACTACTTTTTTGATTTTACTTTGGCATAGTAGGCCGAATACTCTTCCTGATTTTTTTCGTCCAGTTAAAGTCAAAACTAGCTTTTCGGAAAATACCGTTTGATCTAGTTTTTTTAGTCTCCACTGCAGGAGCACGACCCTCTCAGTACTGACAGAGCCATGCCCGAGTAGCCTGATGGTTTGGCTTTCACTCTCCACGTTGATCGTCTGAGACGTCGCAGACGTCGACGTCTGCGACGTCTCAGTCTCACCGATGTAGAGGAATCACAAGCTTTGTTTAGCTTGTATTAGTCGCCTTCTACGATTTCCACGGGAAGTCTTATAGTGGTCTCATTCTACTCTACCAGAAACCACTTTAGAGATAGGCAACAAAATATTTCTCCACATGTGTGCCAATGTTTCAGTCCCAGAATATTTTTTTCTGTGGTTTCAGCGTGCTTTGGGCACAAATCCTGTAGCGATGTTTGCGCCGGCTACCGGGGGAGATTCTCTGGGGGTCGACATGGCAAGCACCACGGCTGCGATGGGAAAGGTAAAGGAAACTCATAACTTAATACAATTTTGGATTGTGCATGATGTAAGAAAAAAGTGGACTTATTTATGTACCTAGAGATGCCATGACGTATGGCAGGTCAAAAGGATGGCTCTAAAGAGGAAAGCATGGAAACTACTTTACCGACAAGAACGTAGTTCTTAAATTATAGGAAGGCAGGAATTGGCGAAAACTGTATGGGTAAGAGGTAAGACACTTTTTTTAAAATTTCGTTTAATATATTTCACACGCCTCTTTGGAACTGGCGCTACTAGGCACGAACCTAGTTTGCCTAAAGGTTCTCGCCTACTGGGCCAAAGTGAATATATTTCACAAAAGCTTCGTCTTCAACCACATTTTTATTGGCTGGAATCATTGTTAAACTCTTGCGTTATTTATTTTTCAGATAGAAGTACAAATTCATAAGGGAGAGTCGATTCCGCCCGTGTGGGCTTTAAGCCCAGATGGGGAAATTACAACTGACGCAGAGTTGGTAAGACTTTATTTTGAATTAGGTACCATCAATATACCTGAAAAACCAAGAATCAGTATCCTGAAATCTGACATTATATTATGATGGAAATTCAGAAATATCCTGGAGTAAAATCATTACAGATATCAATTTACGTCATAATGTCACTTTATTAGTATGTTATGTACTCCTTAAGACACAAAAGTACATACGCTAATGTTATCATTGAGCGATATGATTCCAGACGACGATATTGTTATATTTAATTTATTTGTTGCCGTGTTAGTATAGTTAAGTAATGTTGCCTAACTTTTGAAAACAGCCAACATTCTCTAACAATCGATAACAAACACATGCCGTGAACTCGTTTGTTGCTAAAAGTTACTCTTTGTTATATTTTGTTAATTTAAGTTATTGGCGGTATGGACTCGATGAGGGACATTCAACAAATAGTAACAAGTAGCCACAAAAGTTACAAATAGTTACCTAATGTTACCGTGTTGCACAATGTTCCATTTTTTCATCACGCCAGCCACACATATTTCCTGCTTGGTCTTATAGTTGACGGGTAGAGAATGCCATATGGCATTAGGTCCACCACTTGTACAATAGTTTTCAGCAATAAAGTTTCTAAATAAATAAATGTTGCTTCACAAAAGTTAACTGCGGAGTGGATGCACCATAAACTAAAGAGATATTCTTTGTATTTTGCTATATTTAGCTTGTGGAAAACTCCATATTAATGGATTGACTTTGCTGTTAAAAATTGCGCACTAGAAAAAACTTATTCTGTATGATAATTAAAGTGTTATAATATGACGCATAAACATTTCAGGCTTTCAATACTGGTCACCTTCTACCGTTGGGCGGGTTCGAGCACACCAGTGGCTATAAGGGGTACAGCCTCAGCGCGATGATTGAAGTTTTCTGTAGCGGACTGTCCGGTAAGTACTATTGCAACTTCTACAGTAAGTTTTTACCAGTATTTGCTACACACTTATTTGGGCTGGCATGAATCGGCAAGGCTGGGTGGTAAAATCGAATATTATATAAAGTCTTACAAAATATACTGAAACTATTTTAAGGGTGGATTCAGTCTATGATACTGAAAAAAAACCCAAAGAGCATATGTCGAAATATGAAAAATAATTTTTGGCTTTCCCTACAAACTCGGATCAGCTGATCGGTCAACTTGTATGGGAGGTCAAAAATTCTTTTTCATATTTCGGTATATGTTCTTTGGGGAAAGTTGTTCAGTATTATGGATAATCCACCATTAAAATAGTTTCAGTATATTTTTTTACACCCTGTATATGTAGGTGAATGTTCGGGGAAAAGCCGTTTGACAAAAACTACCGAACCAACAATGCCAGCGAGTTTTTGGCGGGAAGTCAAGGGGTTCGGTTGGGGTTTGCTTTAAATTATTTTGCAAATTGATTTTAGTGGACTTTATAATATGAAATTGGTGTTGTTTGGTGTTATAAATGCTCATAACATGAACAATGTGTGAAATAGTTAAAGTGGACAGTCATAGAACGGCTGTAGTGATATTTATTTTGCGGACTGTGTGGGCGTCGTCCGACACTCAGTCGTTTATGTAAACCAGTGGACTCGTATAGATTCGTCGCCAGAAGCTCCCTTGCAGCAGTCAAAGGCCTACACCACCCTTTGATTGTCTAGTTAGAATTAGGTTAGGTTAGGATTCGGAATAAAGAACAAAATAAAAGATAGGCTCTAAAGGACTTGTATCCAGAGCCGTAAAAATATTTAATAAAAAAAAGACAATGCCACCCCGGCAATGTGTATTACCAACCCTAAGGTTTTCATTAAAAGGAAAAAGTTTGACCTCTATTTTTGTATGGACCAAAACAATCTTAGCCAAGTGGATAAAGGCATTTTCTTTTTTAAATGAAATAGATAATTAATTCAATAGCACCAATTTTATTGTACACCGTTAAAGTGAGTATCGAATATTTTTCTTCATGTTTGGTCAGTCCTTTAGTATTGTCATGGATTCACAGTATTGAGGATAGTGGTGTCGCTTAATTTCGGGTAGATCGCGGTTTATACCGCCACAGAATAAATTCTAATACTAACGTACAGAAGTCTCACTCAGCAAAGAAATTCAAAGAAATATCTACTCAATGAATGTGGCTAGCGATATGGTTTATTTTTGCTCACGTCAGAACTCAGCACGTTTTTGTTTAGATACCTAGACATTCATTGCAAGCCAATTTCATTCTTATTACTCTGGACAAACGATTCGTATAACTGAATTCACCACCCGGAGGGGCCGCCTGCGCGCATAGTCATAATGTAGGTACATTTTCGATACCTAAACGGTAAGTGACACAGGCCTGATACCGCGGTTCATTTCTATGAACAAACAATGGCTCGCGTCTCAGAACTACAGTGTTTTGGGTTCGATCCCCTGCTAGGTGAGATTAGTCTTTATCAACAAATGTTTCATTTTTTTTCTTCTTTTCCTGCGTAAAAACACCAGTGTCAGATTTTAATACCAAGCTGCCAATAAGAATAATAAATTACCAGTTGACATAGAAACGCTCAATTTTATTAATTTTAGACGAATGGTATTTAATAGTTAGTTGATAAATGTTTCTATGATATTAAAGAATTTCTTGACAGTAAGTAAAAAATATGACATCAATTATACGTTAACATATGTACCTAATTTTGTAATACTACTAAGTAAAATATGTAAATTTACTTAATAGATTTTAGATGTAAATTTTTGCATGCCTATTTTATAGAGGCGGGTAATTACTGTATGACCCTTCAAATAAAGATTTTATTTCAAGAGCATCTTCGCATACTATTTTTTTTTTCACACAGGTGCCAACGCGACGCACAACATCCGAGCCTGGTCCGTGGTTAATGACGAAGGTCCTCCAAACCTAGGACAATGCTTCGCCGCCATCAACCCTGACTGCTTTGCGCCAGGTTTCGCCGAGAGAGTGGCGGAACTTTTGAAGACTTACAGGAATTTGCCACCGGTAAAATGAAGAAGTTTTACCTTATCTTATTCTAAATAATACGGTATCGCCTTCTCTGTTTAATTCCCGTTGTTCCTGTGATTGTAGTCATAAGGAAGGCAGTAAAACATTTCCATAACACACGTTTTCTTCCAGATGGACCCCTCTCTGCCAGTCCTCGCTCCCGGAGACAAGGAGCGCATCAACGCCGAGAAGACCAGGGAACGTGGCACCATCTTCTACGCCGACCGGCAAATTAACGTCTGCAATACCTTAGCTGCCGTTGTGGGGGTTAAACCCATGCAGGTCATAGCATAAATTTAAACTTTTTTGCGATAGTCTCTACATCTACGTCTAATAGAAAATTTAAAAAATTATAGCTCGAATAAGATATGGAAAAAATATATTTCGATACAAATGCGCGGTCCAATAAACACTTTTTTTTATGTCGACCTTTTCTTTCTTGAGGAGTAATCAGTAAATAAAACAAAAAAATATAGAATAAAATTGCTCTAAAAATTTGTACATGCACACAGAAAAATTTATTTGTACGTTGACGCAAAATCACTGCCAGAAAGTCAATAATAACGTTATACATTGATTTAAATAAATTATTCATGTAATAGACATCAACGCGTCTAATTATAATTTTGCTAATATAAAAATGATAGGAAATTCAGCGGCAAAGAAACGATTTTTTAAAACATGAATATTTATAAATACTTTTAACCTTTTGCGTTGCATTATTATTAAATTAATGCATACCGAACGAAACGTCAGCAAAATAAATAAATAAAAGGTATGTTTCGCGTTAATTCCCGTATGCATTAATTTAATGAATATTTATTACGAAATTATTAACAAAATAAACTTATTGATCATTAAAAATATAGGTACATAAAAGCGGCATATTCTTAAATAATTATTATACTAGATGATTGTAATCAATCAAAAACGTTTTTTTTTTATTATAGCCTATGTATTACAACGTAGTAAAAACTTAGTTTTTTGTATTCTTGAGAGAGATCATTGCATTTTTGTTATATTTTTTTGTGTATATAGTAATTTATATAAATGTTAATCATGTTTAATAAAAAAAGGTCTATACATGTTGTATTTTTTTTTTTATAATAAGTATCTACGCATCATTATTACATCATTACAGATTGATAGATATCATTCATGAAACATATTTTTTATGACTATGATAGATAAATCCTTCTTCCATATTAAGGCGACGTGGGTTTACAATTTGCAATACTGTACGGGTTTTTGAAAAATCACTGTTATTAAACTACTACAGTTTATTCCTCAAAAATTTACATAAACATCACACACACATAAAATTTTTGAGGAATAAACTGTAGTAGTTTAATTACAGTGATTTTTTAAAAACACTCACAGTTTTCTTGGTTCTGAACTGGCGGGGCCTTAAGTAAGTAGTAGTAGATCCAATGGTGTTTTTTAAATTGTTTTGGATGTCGGTTAAATTAAATAGGTAGGTATCAGTATTATAAAGGGATTCTCTAAACTTGTATTAAATGTCATATGGTCATATTGGTTTTACTATAAAAATGTATATAGAAGAAGAAAAATATAAATTTTGGAAAATAAAACTACTTTGTATAATCTAGGTAATTAATTTGTTAAGGTTCTGTACATCAACCACATGGTTGATGTATTTTTTTTTTATATTAAAACGTACTATAAGCTATGGCCATAGTTTATAGTATCATAAGTCGATTGATGTCAAATTAAAGCGTGGAAAACAGTTATCGCCCGAAATAATACGCCTGTGTCCGAGAGGCACAAACAAATATGAAACAACAATCTATCTAGAAGCCACCTATTTTCAACTCTTGACAACATTAATACTGAGCTATATGAAAGCCAATACGATGCCATTGATGCACTGCACACGGCCGGCCGACGGCACTGGTGCGCAAGCGCACGCGCTTTGCTCTATAAGTGACACTCTCATTTGAAATAAGTAGGTAAATAATTTTCTAACACCAACAGGATAGAAAAAAATCTCAAAAAAATATCTTTTGTGCATGCTTAGATAACCATTTAAATTATTTTCAGTCTCGTATTTGAGAAAATAATTCATTTAAATGTATTACTTCGTTGATTTTATTATTTTATAAACAAATTAATACATATTAAGTACCTCTAAGAACTAAAACTGAAAAAATTACAAATTATGTAATCCCATTAAAATATTACCCCTCGGCAGCGTGGTCAAAAGGCTGGCAGCATTGCCACGTTGTATGGCAAATACAAATATATACATATTTAAATGCAAACAATGTACTATTACCTACTTATTTGACTAAAACAATCATGACGAACCATACCGTAGGTACAGTACAAGTACCCCCTGCCCGGGTTCTCATCTTGTCGCGATGGGGGTGGCTCAGTACCTGCGGATGCGGCATGCGGGTTGAGGCTGAGGTCTCCGCGGGCCCGGTGGAGGCCATTCCTGGTGGGAATGGCCTGGCTGTGAGGTAAGGGGGCTAACTCTCTACTCTCACAGCCGTGGTAGGGGTCACGGGGGAAGAGGAGTGTTGGTGTGTCGTTGCCGCTCGCCCTATCCTCCGCGTCCAAGCGCGGCCGTGGCGCTTGGCACGGCATCGGTGGGGCCGCAGGGGAAGTGGAGTGTCGGAGTTACGTTGCCGCTCTCCCTATCCCCTGCGGCCAGCTTGGTGGGCCCCGGTCGCCGTCAGGTGGATTGGGGTAGGGCCTGCTTTTGCAGGCCCCAAATTATGAGGGCTGGTTGGACGGTGGAAACGGGATTCCATCGTCCAACGGACAGCCCTCCGGAGTGAAAGGCTGGCGCGTGTGCGTGTCAGCGCGCCTGTCCTTGTCGGGCCGAGAGGCCAAGGCGACGGTTGCTCCGGCCCCTCTGATTCAGCGGAGGGTGCCGTGAGGCCGTTAGCGAGCCGGGGCCGCTGAGGTAGCGGCCGGCCGCGCCGGGGCTGTGGAGCAAGAGAAGCACACGGCCCCGGCCGATAGCGGCTGAGTTTTTAGTGGTAACATGTAACACCGGTAACCGGTAAGGTATCCGAAGGGATTTTATCCGCGTCAAAAAAAGAAAAAAGGTACAGTACAAGTAGTGTTGTTTTGATATTTAATTAGCTCTTTATATTGCTAAGTTACAACTTGTGGTTTTCCTAAATGGGGTTTGTATATCCTTACAAATATCCTGATGATCTTATTGAAGTATTTACTTGAAATTAGTACTTAGGTAAGTCTTCACGAAGGTTAACATCAAAGTCAAAAGGACAATTAAAATTTATTAATTATTTGTCCTGCCTAATAGAGCTAAATGAATCCACATAATTTTAGAAAAACGTGCAAACCACATTACTCTCCTTCGGCAGTTGGGTAAAAATGGAATCTCCACGAGAAAGTTAAAAGTATATCCATGCCAAGCTTTTATTGCCATTCATGTGACAAGTAATAGCATTTTAGCATACAATAGAAAAACTTTTCCTTTGTAAAAAAAATACAAGTTGCCCGAGACAATGATATCGAATAATAGAGATTAACATGTGTGGGTGGACAGCACACAACTCCTATTTTTTTTTGAAAGTGAGACATGTAAATTATACGTGGTGCTTTCTCATTTTTTTTTTCATATTGCAGAGGTACGGTACCCACTTGACAGGTTGACAGGTTTTCCATTTTTTATTAATCAATATAGGCATTTACTAATTGAACCCGTGGCGGATTTCTCATAAGGTCATTAGGCCCGGGCCTAGGGCGGTCTGAATATCAGGGGCGGCCTAGGCCCACCGATTCAATCCCCCCGTGCATCGTGGCAAAAAAACAATACAAAATATACTTCAAAGCGGTTTGATACTACATACACGGCCAGTGTATGTCTATTATGCAGCTCGTGCAAGTAAAGAAAGCGAATTATACTAACACTAGCTTTTGCCCGTGGCTTCGCTCGCGTCCTTTCTTAGCGGATGCTTACGTCATAATATCTACCTGCATGCCAAATTTCAGCCCGATCCGTCCAGTGGTTTGGGCTGTGCGTTGATAGATCACTATGTCAGTCAGTCAGTCAGTCACGTTTGAGTTATATATATTTAGATTTTTCTATAAAAATGTTTTGAGAATAAATGGGAGAGAAATGGTCGCTCGTTCGGTTCATAGTAGAGACAGTCATCATCAGGCAGTCGGAGGATGAGGCCTTCACTCTCCACGCTGGCCAGACGGGTTGGAGAGGTCTCATTGATGTTTATAAGCTTTGTTTAGCTTGTGTTTCTTAAGTCGCCTTCTAAGACATCCACGGAAAGACTTGGAGTGGTCCTATATATTCTACTCTTAAGACGGTATTGACGGTTTAGTCGGCCATTGCCCATGGCACAGAGTAAAAAAATAATAGGTACCCATGGTCATACACATCAGGAACCAATAGCGGTAATTTGTAATTTTTTTTTGTATTCAAGAGCGCCGTGTCATTCATAATTGAATATCCTTGAGATGACAAGTGATTTATGCCGCGCAAAAAATATCAATATAATCAACAATGTACTCTTACCTTTTTTATGTAAATATTCATTAATATTGCTGGATCTATAGTACTTATATGATAGGCCTATGTAGGAGATTTGAATTTTAACTTTATAGGTACTTACAGGAGGCTTAAGCGGTAATGGCCAAGTAGTTTAGACACTGTCTCTGCGTCTCATCATCATCCGAGCGTATTCTTGGTTGCATCGTCCGCGGTTATACTTCAGAGCCTAGGTGATATGACGAGGTTACTGGTTTTTACACAGAGCGACTTCCGTTTGACCTCTGCAACCCAAAGGGTAGACCACAACCAATCCTAGGATAGGTACAAACGCTAGATGGCGTTCGGAAACAACAGCTTTATGTGCCTTCCGAAGCACGGAATTATCTTTCTTTACGTCGCGAAACTAAACCCTGGTTTTGAGCTCAAAAAGGCTCACAAAGTGCGGGGGAGAGGTGCGAGGACGCTAATTTGCGGGAGACGCTGTGAGAATTCTGTTTGAACTCTTATGTATTCTGTGACACTAGCACAGAAGACAGTAAGAGTATACAGAACGGAATCTCCTAAGGTACGCGCAATATGCGTCCCAGTTCTCCGTCCCCGCACCACTTCCCCGTTCTTGTGCGACCGCGTACGCCGTCCTCGCCTGCTCTCGCCCCTCGTCAAGGTGAGAACGGGGGAGTGGTGCGGGGACGGGGAACGGGGACGCATATTGCGCGGGATCTTAGGAGATTCCGTTCTGTATACTCTTACTGTCGTCTGTGCTAGTGCGTGCAATGGAGAAAGCAATGACATACCACATCATTAACTCTGCCAAAAGAAAGTCATTGTGTGAGTCTATTTCCACACAATCACACCGACAAGGGCTTGGCTCGACTTACAGGATTACCGGTAACTAAGTAGGTCAATTTCTTTTTGTAAAAATTTACTGACACCTCAGTTTCAATTTTCAATGATTCACACACATCTCCATTCTGAACCCGCTTATCTACCATACAAATAGTGTAAGCATTAAAAAGTATATTTTGTTTAGAGAACTATATTTCGTCAGTTTTAAGTAAGTCGTAAAGGAAAAACATGGTAAGTATCTACTCAATGCTCAATTGCTCATGAATAATTAATCTTTTTTTAATGAACAAACGAGTATATAGTAGTAATAACAAAAACATACTCGTCCAACGCCTAAGCGCAACTTGTAGTATATTACCTTACTTATATATTTTATTTAGAAAGCGAACTGCTTGTCGGCACAGGTAGGTAATATGACTATTCTCGGTATTTATCGCCCTGACTGTTTTAAAGACCCAACCGATTTTCTTGATTCTCTAGACACCCTTTTAACTACAACTAGATCGAGGAACATTGTAATTACAGGTGACATCAATATTGATACCTTAAATACTAACAGTTCGGTAGTCAGAGATTACTTGGAGATCATTGGTTCCCATGGTTTACAAAACACTATCGATGTTCCCACGCACGGGAAAACATGCCTGGATCATATCATGTGTAAGCTGGTTGGTTCCTTCCAAAGCTATGTTCTACTCTCAGATATCACAGACCACTCTCTGCTTCTTTTGTCAATTGCCTCTGCCCTTGCCCGAAATTCGGAAACATTGACCACTCTGACAAGAACTAAAATTAACTTTGAGTCAATAAAAGAGGCTATTCAAAATAAAGACTGGAGTCCATTTTTGGCAATAAGTGACCCGGAAATAGCAGCTAATACTCTGATTAAAACTTTACAAGAATTAATAGCTCTGAATACTAACACACTAACTTTCAAAAAAAGAAATAGACCACTCAAACCATGGATAACTCCAGGTTTAATAAAATGCTTCCAGGCACGAAATCGTATGCATATATTTGTAAATAAAAATCCCGATAACAAAGACTTTAAAAACCAATATATAAAATATAGAAATATCTGTAATCAAATAGCTAAATCATTAAAAAACAATTATTACAAGAACAAATTAAGCCAAAATTTTAAAAATAACAAGGGTACTTGGGAAGTAGTCAAGGACCTATGTAACATCAAAAGTAGTCATTCTCAAGCTGATCCCTTATTGGACTTGTTGCCGTCACCAAAAGCATCCCTTGACCTCGTAAACAACTTTTTCACATCGATTGGGGGGGAACTCGCGTCAGACATTTTGGGTAAACTAAATACTACTGAGTCCCAACTGACGACTACATGCAGTGGTACCTCTGAACCTGGACCCACAATGTTTATGTACCCTACCGATTTCATTGAAGTAGACAAAATCATAAGAAAGCTTAGAAACAATAGTGCCCCAGGTGTTGACTTGATTCCTACTATCATCCTTAAAAATTCACATACTATTCTATGTACCATGATAGCCCACCTGTGCAACCTTAGCATGGCTGAGGGAATATTCCCGACCATTTTTAAAAACGCCGTTGTCGTCCCGGTTTACAAGGGTGGTGGAGTGGATACAGTGTCAAACTATCGGCCTATCTCCTTGCTCAGCATAATCAGTAAAATCATAGAGAAGGTGGTAAATATTCGTTTAACTAACTTCTTGGAAAGCAAGGGATTGTTGGCAGGTAATCAATTCGGTTTCCGATCTGGCTCAAATACAGAGGATGCTGTTACTAGTCTGACTGAAATAATTACTAAATCTCTTGACAAAGGTGATAGATGTCTTGCTGTTTTCCTTGATCTTAAAAAAGCCTTTGACACTGTATCTATTTCACTGCTACTGGCGAAGCTGGAGTATCTTGGTGTCAGGGGTTCTGCTCTCAACTGGCTCAGGGATTATTTGACCGATCGTAGCCAAATTGTTAAAGTGTCTAATACTTACAGTTCTAGCTTACCTATTACATACGGAATCCCACAGGGTAGTACACTTGGTCCCACACTTTTCCTAGTGTATATAAACAGCCTATGTAAATTGAAAATCGAAAATGGTAGTTTGCTTGCGTTTGCTGATGATACTGCCCTCATTTTCCGGGGTACTACATGGCACCAGGTTAAAAAGTATGCCGAAGAAGGACTTCAAAAGGTAGTGGACTGGCTCGACAATAATCTCCTCACTATTCATGTGTCAAAAACAAAATATATTTGTTTCAGAACCTGTGGTGCTACAAAGCCACCTGATCAGTTTTGCCTAAAGGTCCACTTAAGAGGATGTCCAAACGATGAACCAATATTCACATGTAGCTGTCCCCTGTTGAGTCAGACAGATACACATAGGTATTTGGGCGTTATCATGGATGCAAACCTGAACTGGGTGCCACACATTTCAGACCTTTGTCAAAGAGTACGTAAATTACTACATATTTTTAGAAAATTAAGAGAGTCTGCAGACCCTTCTCTGTTAACTAGAATTTATTATGCTCTTTGTCAATCGCTTCTTACTTATTGCATCCCGGTTTGGGGTGGAGCTGCTACGACTCATCTCATAGAGTTAGAGAGAGCTCAAAGGGCCGTCATTAAGGTAATGTTTCGTAGACCCTGGAAGTATCCAACTGACAAACTCTACAAAGACTCAGGTTTGCTTACGGTTAGGCAGCTATTTATTGCTAATTCTGTTCTTCGTCATCATAAAAAAATTGACCCATCGCTCCTGCCAAAAAATAAAAGACAAATCCGCACCTTCGTACCTAGATTCTTTTCCACCCAGTCACGCCGGCAGTCTTGCTACACTGGACCATACTTATATAGATATTTTAATAACCTATACCTAATTTACAAAATGAATAGAACAACCTTAAAATCTAAAATGAAGAATGCACTTAAAACCTTATCCTACAACGATACGGAAAATATTCTCAGGGTTGTGTCGTAATACATAACATAAACTGATAATTATATATATATATCTTCCCTTTTTTTTTTCGTACTTATATTTCTATGGTTTTGGAATAAATAAGAATTAATATAAATCGATATAATAAATATAAATAAAATCATTAAACATACATAAACAATTAAAACTATCATTTATATTAAAAAGAAACTTTAATTTTTGTTACATAGTTACAAAATGTATCAAAAACTTGCAATCAAACTAATACCTACAAGAAATAAAATAAAATAAAAAAATTAACAACTTAGCAATGTTGATTGAATACAGTTCACTGAATACATAAATTAAATAATAATCATTGAGATATAATAATAGTAATTAATCCAATAAACAGACAAAGTAGTATCCAAAACATAATAAATAAACGCTCACGCTGCTCACTATGGTACAGGCTTAATAAACACATTGAGCAGCCTGCGGCCACGCAGTAGGTTTTGTTAACTACCCTACTGTATTTGCTTTTATTTTTCCTCGCAAACTGTGTCACTTGTTGGATTGTATTGTCTGTATTAGAGTAAGTACTAGTGGGCAATTCTTATTATTGTATACGCGTTCAGTTAGGCTCGTTGCATAGTCTTATACCTTTGTAAATAATAGTACAGACACCCTCATCTTGTATATTTGTTTCCATTCACTGGGGTGGAGGGTTGATAACCTAAGATACAGGATATTTCCTAGTTTAGGTATCAGCCCACCATAATCCGCTGAATTAAATTGTTCTATAGTGTCATAACACTGGAAACTTTTGTAGGTACCTATAGTGTAAATTGGTTTTAAGTTGTACTGGAATGTTTAGTGGTTATGGTGAGAAATAAACGTTTATTATTATTATTATTATTATTATTTCAAGACTTGGTCAGTTTTTATCATGAAAATAAAAGCAAAACATGCTTTGACTCATCCACTAAGCCAATCCATTGTCTTAGTGGATTGTCCTATCTATGGCTTCGTGTAAATGTATATACTATTTACACTGCAATGGATTGTCCTCAGGACAATGATCAAGACAATCCAATGAAATGTAACGACTTCTCCTCAGTGTATCTACTCGTACATAGTCAAATAAATAAGTTGCCATGCTCATTTCGCGTATTTGCTAATTTGAGAGTTTTGAAAGATACTTGAGATGATATCATGATACTAGTGGCCCGCCCCGCTTTCCTCGGGTTGTTTTATACATGTAAATCTTCCTCGACCTTTTGATCGAAACTGCGTAGTTTAAAAGATCTAGGCGTACATAGAGAGAGAGAGACAGACAGCATAAAGCTACTTTGTATTGATTTTGTATTACTAAAGTTCAGACTATTATTCCTATCCTAGCGTAAGTTTGATACTGGTTTTGTGGCAAAGGACGACAAAAGACCTTTGAATTTACTTTGGCAATAATCTTGCCTAGATTATTAAATATATAATTTATGTTGAAGTAGGTATGATTGTACAGATTTTAGGTTTCTTAGTATGAAAAAGCAAACAAATTAAGAAAATTGCATTATTGTCATATTTGAAATATTTCAGCATCATCATGATTTCAGACTCAGAAAGCTAAAGGATTTCCATGACGAATTTAAATTTTTTCACATCTTCGTTGATTTATAAAACTAACCGAAGTATTTATCGTTAAATAAATGTCGTTAACGTGGTTCCCAGCAGAGTAGAATAGGATCACTTCAGGACTTCCTCTTAAACAAAGCTTATAAACATCAATGAGACCTCTCCAACCCGTCTGGCCAGCGTGGAGAGTTTAGGCCAAATCCTCTGCTGCTCTGTCTAATATATATAGCTCTGGTAGTACAGAGAGGTTCGTGCACCTGCAGTGGAGACTAAAAAAGACTCGGTGATGATGATATCGTTAAGTACAATTTTCTCAGGAAGAAGAGTCTATTTGTCTTTTAAATATCTGATTATATTTACCCAATATAGAGATTTACCCAAGAGATGCAGGCTTGACGTCGTGGTCAAGGATGATATGCGTGCCAATGGTCTTACAACAATGGATGCTCAAGACCGTGCGAAGTGGAGCAGGAAGAGTCGGAAAGTGGACCCCGGGCTCCGCAGTATTACAGCTGAGGATGCAATTGGGAATATGCTGAAATGAGAGACAGCGATTCATATTATATATAGTGTACATTGAAGCACAGAATACAGTAAGAGTAAACAGAACGGAATCTCCTAAGGTACGCGCAATATGCGTCCCCGTTCCCCGTCCCCGCACCTCTCCCCCGTTTTCCCCCCGATGACTCACGTTGGCCGTCAAGAACCGGGGGAGAGGTGCGGGTGCGGGGAACGGGGACGCATATTGCGCGTACCTTAGGAGATTCCGGCCTGTGACTGAAGTCAAAAAGTTCCTGCGAAACCTATTTTCTTAGTAAATAAATTTTTATTCTAGAATCGAAGAATATCGAATGTCTTTGTCTGGAACCAACCTTCAAGAGCTTGCAATTCAAGTTGCCTTTCAAGAATCTCTAAATGTTAGCACGTAATTAAATGTACAGTTCAATGCTTCGTCAAAACCGGTATATCCCACACCATAAAGGGAATAAGTTAGTACAGTCTACCGAGTAATAGGTCCAGTTGGTTTCCAGTCTAGAAAAGGGCCACTCTAACTGTCTCTAACTCTACTTGTGGATTTCGTAATAGGTGACTCCTTGTGTTTATCCAACCGCGTTAAAATGGTTGCACGGGGTGCGCTTTCCGCTTTTTCTTTTCCAAATCCTAATCCTAATCCTAACTATCCTATCCTAACTAATATTATAAATGCAAAAGTGAGTTTGTATATTTGTTTGTTTGTTTGTAACCTCTTCACGCTTGATCTACTGAATCAATCTTCTTGAAAATTCACATACACATAGTTAGGAGTACTGAGAAGGACATAACCTTTCATCCCGGAAAAAAGTAATGTTCCCGTGGGATACGCGAGCGAAGCCGCGGGCAAAATCTAGTATTACATACATGCCAATGGTCACCCAAGGATGCCAAAGACCTTGCGTTGGAGAAGAAATAGCCGGAAGAGTTTCAATGATTTGGCTATAGTTTTATGACCGGCCGCCTGCCTGACGTCTACCCTTTTTGGGAATGTATTTAGGCGAAAACTTTTACAACCGGCCGCCGCCCAACGTCAACCCTCCTTGGGAATGCAATTGTAGCACGAGATGTTTGTGCTTAATCCTTTAGTCGCCTTTTACTACATACACAGGAAGAGATGAAGTGGTCCTATTCTAACCCGGAACCACGCAAGACGTGGAACGGATTTCGTAACAGGCGACTAATAGAAATTCACCGAGATCTATGTACTTACGTACTAGAGAAGACGCCACATACCACAGTCGTGTTCTGTTCATCATATGCTATCACTGTTAACCTCACATTAGTCACTCGCTAGCAATACGCGCATAAAACACTCCACAATTCATTAAAGAAAACACTGTCAACTTAGTCAAAAATGCCTTGGTGTGTGTTGAGATACTTCACTAGTAATTCAAAGAACAAAGCAAAATATGAATATTTCCATCGGTAAGTAACTAGATTTCATTGATTGAAAATTATTACAGATTGCAAAATTTCGGCTGCCATAATGAATGAAATGAGTGAATGATCTGTCAACCGATGGAATGATTCGTCATAGACTAACAAAACAGAAGTGAAATGTAAACATCATAAAAATGCCTACATTTCACTTTCTTCGTGGAAGCATCGAAAAACTATTTGTTTGCTACTCGGTTATTAATGTTTGTAAAACGTTTAAAAATGTTTAAGTTTTATAATTTTTATCTACATATGCTATACGAGTAAATGCTTTACAAAAGTTTCCTAAAATCCTATAAATCCTTTATAAAATTAAGTCATATCTCGTAACGTCTCACTAGGACCTCCGAGGGCTCAAAAATTTTGTATGTGGGGGCTGTACCCCTACAAGTGCCCCACGCAACTTGAAACTGCTATCAGATTTTGGATCCAAGATGGCCACTTACACATTTTTGATGTTTTATTATGTTTGTCCCTATAATTCTGTTTCCTCGTAACTACTACGCGGCTAAATCGATTTTGATAAATTATTATATAACTATAAGCCGATTACAAATCTTCATACATGTAATTAATGTATACGGGAATTAACGCGAAAAGTACCCGTGGACGAAGATCACACCGGGCAGGGGGAGGCGTAGGCGTCATCGCTGCTTTAGTCAAGCTGGGACCACGTTCGGTGAAACCCGAACGAAACGTCAGCAAAATAAATAAAAAAAGATACGTTTCGCGTTAATTCCCGTATGCATTAATTTAATAATAATTCAACGCGATAGTTTAAAAGTATTCATATATGTAATCTAAATAAAGATATGTAATTTAGACCCAACAGCTACGTATATGATTATATAATACATTAAATACAGAGATAGCTAACAAAGAAAAAAAAAAAACAATAAACGGGCAAGTGCGAGTCGGACTCGTACATGAAGGGTTCCGTACCACCGTACAATGTTTTAAAACGCTGAAGAAACACGTTTCTTGTATGACGACCCCCTTTAATTTTTAACTTTATTTTATTTTTAGTAATTGTTGTTATTTTTTTTTTATTTTATTTTAACACTCTTTATTGTTTTAAAGTAAAACATACTTTTAACAAATGGCGGACTTAATGCTAAGAGCATTTTCTCCCAGGATAAACAGAGAAATAATTTGTTCGGCGCAAAAAGCAAAATTAATCAATTATGACTACCAATGTAATAAATACTTCATATAAAATATTAAGAACATATACATAAAACATTACATTACTACAAACTTTATAATATATCTCAGAATAAATATCTACTTATACAATACGTACCATTATATTATACCTACATATATAATTACAAATATAATAAATTTTGAGAACTTAATGATGATGACTTTACGGAGAAAGGGAGTTCAAAAGATGTGCGTGAACTTTCCTTTTAAAAGAGAATTTGGTAGAAATTTCTCTGATGTCAACGGGTAAAGCATTCCAGAGCCGTGAAGCTTGGAGAGAAAAGGAGTTAGACATAAAATTTGTCCGGAAAAGAGGGATAAAGAGTTGACGTGTCTCATTGGAACGTAGTTGTCGATCATGAGTGTCTGAAAGATAATTAAATTTACATTTTAAATATTCAGGGAAGACAGAATTAGTAAGAATAGAGAAAAGGGTACACAGTAACCGAAGTTCCCTGCGTTGACGGATAGGAAGCCAATTAAGCTCTGAACGATAAGAGGACACATGATCATATTTACGAAGACAGAAGATAAAACGAATACAATTATTAAGAATTCGATCAAGTTTATTAACAAGATCAACATTTAGGTCAGGATAACACACATCAGCATAGTCAAAGAGAGGAAAAATTAAGGACTGAACAAGTAAGATCTTTGTTTTGACAGGAAGAAAATTTCTAAGACGGTTTAATTGTTGGAGGCTTACGGTGATGGATCGACTAATTGCAGCTATGTGAGTGGTCCAGCTAAGAGTTGAGTCGATATGTAATCCAAGATTTTTTACTGAATTACAATAAGGGATAATATTATTGTTAAAAGTAACTGGTTGGATTAATTTAGTATCAATTTGAGCAACTTGCTTTGAACTACCCACGATTATAGCCTGACACTTAGATGAATTGACATTAATTCCAAAATTTTTAGACCAGGACATAATCGAAGATAAGGCGGAATTAATGGTGGCAATACCCGTGTTGATGTCTTCTGCTGGTGACTGAACATAAATTTGGAGATCGTCGGCATAAAAATGGAAAGAGCAGCCAATCGTAGAAGAAAGAAGATTAATAAAAAGAGAGAAAAGCAAAGGAGATAAAATGCCACCTTGAGGTACACCTAGAGAGAGAGTTTTCCAGTCCGACAGGTCACGGTCCAATCGAACCGATTGCTGCCGATCACGTAAATATGCTGAAAACCAATCCACCACTGAGAATGAGAACTGAAGATAATTAAATATAGCAAGGAGAATATCGTGATCAACCATGTTGAAAGCGTTAGAGAAATCAATGAGGACAAGGATGGTGACCAACTTATTCTCCATGCCCAATCTTATGTCCTCAGTGACTTTAAGAAGAGCAGTAGCAGTACTGTGGCCAGGGCGAAAACCAGACTGTAGAGGTGTAAGGAGAGAATTAGAAAAGACGAAGGAAGAAACTTGTGCATGCACTACAGCTTCAAGGATTTTGGAGAGGAAGGGGAGTATAGAAATTGGCCTGAAATTATTTAAGGATTGGGTCATTGTTATTGTGGTCATAGTAATTCAAATTCAAAATTCAAAATATCTCTTAATAATAGTCACTTAGTTTTGTTTTGCACAAGCTTTGAATTTTCTGTCTGGCATATCAAGGACCGATTCTGGCAATTTATTATAAAAAAATATACACTTCCCCATAAAAGACTTACTGACTGTATTCAGCCTGTAATACGGGCTAACATTAACTTAACATTAACTAAGTCATTCTTATTACGTAAATTTCTATCTGTAAAATTACTTACTTTATTGATACACAATTGGTAAAATTTCAAGTATCTAGTTAATGTCATTATAAAGATCAAGTTAAAAACGCTGAAAAAAACACGTTTCTTATATGACGACCCCCTTTAATTTTTTACTATTTTTTATTTTTAGTATTTGTTGTTATAGCCGATACAGTAATACATAATCGGTGAAAATTTCAAGTGTCTAGCTATTACGGTTCAAGAGATAGAGCCCTGTGACTGACGGACAGACAGACAGACGGACAGACAGACGGACAGACGAACAGACAGCGGAGTCACAGTAATAGGGTCCCGTTTGTACCCCTTGGGTACGGAACCCTAAAAAGGTATACAAGTATAAGAAATCACTAGGTATGTAAAAATATATTGACCTTTCTGTACTACTCTCGTGTTTAGTCTATATTACCAACCGGGTGATGTCGAGAAAGAATGAGAAGAACTTAGTGCAAAACTAGAATAGAAATGTGGTGAAAATAAACTAAGTATACTTAACTAAGTAATATTAAACAATAAAATACATAAAAATAATACAACTATTATTATACTAAGATATACTACTTAAATATACTACATACACTAAGAACTATCTGACAGTTTTTTAAGAAAATGTGCCTTCACCTGTTTTTTAAATGTAAAGCGGGTTTTAGCCTTCCGAACATCAATTGGTAGGGCGTTCCAGAGCTTTACAGCTTGGACGATAAAAGAATGTGTAAAGAACCCACTCCGGTGAACTGGTACAGGAAGGCTGAGATTGTTAAAAGAACGAAGATCACTGATATGTACTCGTATGCCCTCTATGACGCTGAAAGTGGCTTTTGGGTTTTACGGTTTATTATCAGCTTTGTAACGAATAAAGATGTTATTAGTATGTTCTTATAAATCATTACCACATTGCTCAGACTGTACTGAGTTACCAGTGTAACAAGTTTGGCTGCTTGCTGCGACTGCCGTGAATGTACTAGACACATACAAGTATTGCAATGCACTAGCATTTAGAAGTCAGACTATGCAAATCAAAGGATTTTCATGTCTGTATGAAGGTAGAATTAAAAATATTATCTCATGTCTTTATTTTGCATGTTACGAATATTTTTTCCAGGAAGTACGCTTTCCATACAAACATAATCCCCTGATTCCTCGCCGGATGATGCCGGTAGTGTAATGATTTATTCCCAATTAATCTATGGATGTATTGGATGTATTATAACCTATGTTTTCTTTTTGTTTAATTATTTAATTATTAAAAGACATACTTACGAATCTTCATAAACCTGAAAAATGATTAAAGTTTTTCACTGTGTTGAATTGAAAATAGTAGTTGTAGTTAAATTGAAAATTATCTCATGTCTATTTTTCCAGTGCGCTTTTAACGCCAAGTTCCATCTATGATTATTAATTGTTATATTAATTCATCAATACTTAAAAAATCCTTTTATTTTTGAGTTATTACGAGCTAGTTACATTTTATTTTAAAAAGTAAATAATCAATTCAAAAAAGTTTAAGTTTCAAATAAATAAAAAAGGGTAAAAAATGTTGTAGACCTATGGCACTACTCTGCACTTCCACATTTGGATTGGTGATCACAAGTAGGATAGGTAATAATTTCTTTAGCTCCTCCGTGCTTCAGAAGGTACGTTGAGCCGTTGCTCTCGGCTTTCATCATTATATGGTAGTCGTCTAGCTGTGTTAGATGCCTTAATTAGGCCTGTGTCACTCGCCGTTTAGGTATCGAAAATGTACCTACATTATTACTATGCGCGCAGGCAGCCCCTCCGGGTGGTAAATTCAGTTATACGAATCGTTTGTCCAGAGTAATAAGAATGAAATTGGCTTGCAATGGATGTCTAGGTATCTATGGGAAAAGGTGCTGAGTTCTGACGTGAGCTAAATTAAACCATATCGCTAGCCACATTGAGTAGATATTTCTTTGAATTTCTTTGCTGAGTGAGACTTCTGTACGTTGAAAAATTTGACACCAGTGTTGGCCACTTACACACAAGAAAAACAACAAAAAAACCTTAAATACTCAACCAACTGAGCTGGTGTGACTTTGAATCATGCTGAATTTCCTTATCATATATATCTTTAGATTTTACTATAGGTAAATAGTAGATAATAGAGGATTGTGCAAGGTGATGTCTTCTATTATCTTCTACATACCCATATTAAAAAAGTCTGAATTACCCACTATTCAGTAGTTCGGTATTAAACTTAATACTTAATATTGCATGAATTAAAGTCGAAAAAGATTCATTAGGTGCTCAATAAAAAGTAGGTAGATAACTGGACCGACATACGAAAAAATCTATATACGAGTAGGTAGTCAGTAGTCACATTGAAAAGTATACCACCAATAGCATAATATAATAGTACCAATACTCTTCCATGCTGGTCTGGAAGAAAAGAAAAAAACTTAGAATGTTCTAGCTTCTTCTCTTTCCGCGCGGATCGTAAAAGCCGATGAATTTTGTCGTAAATGGCCGTTTTCCGCAAAAATGCGTAGAAAAGCTTAACGTTCTTACTTTAAACTGTAAACAGTGGGTCGTAAAATAGTTTGAAGGTTATCTAGGGCTTCACAAAGACAAAATTTTAAAGAAAACGGAGATTATTCCGTTTCCTTTGCAATGATTTATTTCAAATGCGCAGCACTGGACCCCGGAAAATTCATGTATGGCCTTAATAGGCGTTGCGGTTAGCAACCCATCGCTATTTTGATTTCTTTTTCCACCTCCCCCATTTTTACGCTAAAAGTGGCCTTTGGGTTTAGGGTTTAGCAGCCCCGGGGCTGTCTGCTTAGTGCCGCAATTGCTCTGTCTGCCCCGTGTGTGTACTTAAAGTCGAAAACTGATAATTTTTCGTATTTCGCCAAATAAGTAGTTGTTTTGGAATGTTATTCAACACCATAGACTAAACTTGTCGTGAACATTTAAGCTGTGGCTCTAATACTCGTATCCCAATCATACTGTTTTGTTTTCATAAAAATAGAGGGCATTACCACACCTACTGAGTTAAAGTCAAAACCAGTAATCTCTGTGTTTATTGTTACCTTCGAGTCGATGACTATATCATGCATTCCAATCATAAGCAATTAAATGCATTTAGCTCGCAATGTGCATTTTAATGCATCGAATAATGTACGTGACGTCATTTTAGAGATCTTTGTAAATAATAGGTTTAAGTAGAATAAGGTAGGTAGGCATTTGTTACCCGCAGTGACGTGTACACATTATAATTCAATGCGTACACAACAATTATTTTCAGGGTAGGTACTAATGTTACCTAATTTACGAACACAGCTCCATATCGAACAAAATGTATTTCTCGAATACTTATTACAAAGATAAGTATAAGTACTTATTTACCTAGCCCGTTGTTAAAAAAATAAATTTAAATACTTAATTAATAAATAAAATGTTGAAAGTTGTCCGCAGATCATTGTTGAGTAAAATTTTAATAAATATAAGTAATATAAAAAATATAAATAATATAAATAATATCAAAAACTCATTGTAAAAAACATGAACAAAGGTTTTTATAACACATGAGTTTTTTTCTGTGGGGTCGATAATCTTACTTATTCAAAAATATACGAGTAGATATACAATTTTTGGGGGAATAAATAAATCAAAATAGTGATGGGTTGCTAGCCGCATTGCCTATTAACATGATTCGCATTTTTATCCATTTCCTCGATCGCCTTTTACGATCTCCATGAAAAGAGAGCAGCTGATAAATTCTAAGTTTTTAATTTTGTTTCAGACCAGCGGGGAACAGTCCCAGACAGCATGGAAGAGGTATTACGGACACTTGCTCCATAAAGGCTGGTGGTTAAATAGCATACCAATTGATTACCGGAAAGTGTCTACATTTTAGTTTTGCTACATTAGAGGCAGTCAGCATCTTTAATTTAGTCTGTAAGGTCGTTCAGTTAGACCGAACATAATTTGGAGGTTCCCAGTTTTTTTTTGCTTTATCTTCCATATAAGGACGACCACTGCTTCCGTACTAGAGCACCTTCCATTTTGTTTTTCGATGCAGTGATAAAAGACGAAATCAACGAGCAGGAAGAAATGGAGAACCATTTCTTCCTGCTCGTTGATTTCGTCTGGCAACATGAGATGGCAGTAAATCAGGCTTTTAACCCTTTTGCCTATGTCCAGCTGTGGACTTCCTGTGGCTAAAATGATGATTTCAGAAACGGTTTATGAGTACAAAGTAGGTGTAGGCAGATGTAGTGGAGAAGTTAGAGACTCAACAACAATAATTTATAACTTTATTTCACTTGATATAGTTACAGTATATTATTAATATATAAAAAACCAGTGAGTATCCTATTAATATTCGTAAAAGGTATTTGCAGTGGGTTAGGAGTCGGAAAGTTTATTGTAAAAAGTTTTACTTTTGCTTGCATTGGCATTGTGCCCGCAGAACCGGAACTGAGAGAAAGGACCTGGACTGCAGCGGTTAACTTTCCCCTGTTACGATCGCAAACACAAGCTAGGGCCACGAGCACATGGTAAGTATGTAAAATCCGCAATTCGTTGACTTTGTGGCCACCACTGCTCCACGATTCAGAATGATCAGAGTCATCATCATCAGGTCTTTTTAGTCTCCACTGCAGGAGCACGACCCTCTCTTTACTACCAGAGCCAAATATTAGCCAGAGCAGAATTCGGCCTACACTTTCCACGCTGACCAGACGGGTGGGAGAGGTCTCATTGATGTGTTACTTTGTTTAACTTGTGTTTCCTAAGTCGCCTTCTACGGCATCCACACGAAGACTTGGAGTGGTCCTATTCTACTCTGCCGGGAACCACACGGCTAGAATCTGCCGCGTAAAGCTGCCAAATTTCTCCTCCACATCTGGGGCGTTCTCCGCATTATCGCGTGATCTCGGTTGCATCTTTAGCTGTGCCACAGGTATGGCGCTTCATACAAGCTGTTAACGATGCGCGTATTTTTACACAAGATAAACAAGGAAGCTAGTTTTAACTGGGTTTATTTTAGTAATCACAACCAAAATTATGTTGTACATTTTTTTTCTAGGATTTTTACAAGGAGAAGAAAAAACAAAAGCCGACAAACAAAATATTATTGCGGCAAATCAAAATTGGAACGTCAACAGTCAAACATGACATTTTTCTTTTTTATAAGTTGCCAGTGGCATACAAATTAAAACCCTGTACTACACGCGTTAGTAACACAAGCAGAGTAATATTTGTACTTTATTAAGTTAAAAAAAATTATAAAAAGATTCGTTTGTAGTAGTATTCTACTACAAACGAAACTTTTTATGCGTGTGCACGTCCATGTGTGAGTTTCAGTGTTCAAAGCAATCAAACGCACCTGAGAACAGGGGAGAGATGCAGGGACGCTGCAAGTTTCCGTTCTGTACGTTAGTAATTATATTAATTCTATTGCTCTGCGGTCTCGGACGGAACCCTGGTGCGCTTAAAGAAGCCTTAAATTCTTCTCCTTCAGTGATAAACATGTCAATATGTTTAATAAACATCCAAGGATGTCGAAAAAAATGCGAAGTGGAAAAAAAAAAGCTGGAACCATTAAAACACCGGCATTAGACCAAGGTACCCCTGATAAGGTCGATGAGGTGATACTTCAGAGTTTCAGAGCCATTCGCATCAGTTGTCGAATGGAATTGTCTGGTATAAAATACAAGAAATGCCGTCATCTAATTTATCGCAAGCCAAGATTTACTTTGAATCGCTGCGATACCCTAGTAAGCAGGGGTGCATATTGCAAATGCGCCGTGATGTGCCATTTTTCATTTGATGTAAATTACCTTTTGCTACCTTCTTATTTATCTTCTTCAGGTCACAAATGAAACCCAAGTTAAAAACATAGGTCTGTGGAAGCCCTTTAGTATGACCTTTTTGTTAACTATTTCTAAGCGAACAGGATTTTGTATAATAACGTCGTTTGTATGTGAGCAATAATATTAAATCTAGTAGGTATTATATGTATATGTATATGTCGCAGTTGGATGGTATAAACCGTTACTTCACTAAACATCTAGTTGTTTGGCATTACAGCTCGGTTTTGTTAAACCGGTGAATATAGTTCAGCTGGATTGTCAATACATCACGTTTAACAAACCATGTTTAGACCGCAGAATAGGTTATTTGCAGGCATGTTATCCTATCAAACAAATTTATGACGGGGCATTAAAATAAAACCTGAATTCAACTTCTTACTATGGTAGTAATCTAGTCTCCAACATCATAGATCACCATTAAGGAATGATACAAAGTTCGATGCAAGTCGATACAGAAAAGTTTATTAATGCGACATAATCTCAATGGCGTAGCGATTTCTCTTGGCCTCCATTTGATTCACGTAAATTCTCCATCTTGCCTAATAAGGCGTCGAAATAACTATATGGGAACCAAGCTGAAGATCTGCTTTATTCTTCATAACCATTTGTAGTCTTAAATCATAAACGATGTCTCCGATATCTCTCGATGAAAACAGCTTACTCTCGGAACGCTGTCGAATTTTGTTTGTTTGTCTGACTGTTAATTTAATATCATTATACTACAGTGATAATATAATGATATTAAATTAACCGTTGCATATGTCAATTACACGTTGTATAGTATAGCGATGTAGTAGATATTACATCTTCTCGAAATTTATGTTATTTATTTTAACAAATATACAATGTATGATATTTGTAAAAATAAATAATGATAAAGGCATACTATTTGTTGTCATTCTTCATTGTTGTTATCTTATTTAAATATATTTCTTAGAATATTCGTTCAATATATAATTAGGTATTATAATATATATTTTAATATTAACATATTTTTATAATGTTTAATAATTATTTATATTTAATTTAAATAGTATTGTGATTCAGTTTAATACCACGCATTGGCCGCGCGCCATAACGCCAGCCAATGACGTGTCGTTCGGTAAAAGTAGGGCAGCGGTAGGGAGGCATCGTTAGAGCTTGCCTGAGGAACACTGATTCATTATTGTGTCGAACGCCCAGCTGTGAACTAAGTCTAAAGAAACCTATGTAACACAAGTCTAAGTAAAATTAAAGTATCCATTTATTGAAAGTATCTGTAATTGTGCTGAAGCGAAGTATAAAAATAATCGTATAAAAGACGTCAGTTGTTTTAATCAAACCCCACTTTAGAAATAACGGCTCAAGTCAACATCTCAGAAGTGAGATAACGAGGAAACGCCCAACAAAGTGATAACCATGGGCAAACACAAGGATAAAAGCCGTAGGAGCAATCGGTCAAGGACTAAGAGAACTACACCGCGCTGCCATGTTGATAATGCTGCCGATGCTGTAGAAGTTTGCAGTCGTAGTCAATCTCGTTGCCAAACGCCGCCGCGGTCCCCGGAAATACAGTCGGGAGCCAGAGATCGAACAAAGCGATCCAGAAGTCACCGTCGACGAGCGAGTGCATCGAGATGCAAGTCGAGACAACCAAGTGAGTCTTTAAATAATACTGATAATAGTGAGATGTCTCCTCCACCGATGTCGAGATCAAGGATTAGATCTCCCTCGCCTATGCCATGCAACGACGAACCGTCGCTATTCGCCAACATGAGGACTGATAAGGGCGATTTCAACAAACAAATTATGTTCTTTAAAAATGTTTTAGATGTAATTAAGGAATTAGGGTCTAAGAGTGGTAGTGACAAGTTTTCCGTTTTAAATGTAGTTCCAGAATTTGATCCTTTAAATAAGGAACAGACTGTAGATTCATGGATTCATAAGGTGGATGAATGTGCCCAAATTTATGGATGGAATGACAAACAAATAGTCCACTATGCCATGCCTAAGCTTAACGGTATTGCAAAAACCTGGTATCAAGGTTTGCCTTCGGTCTTATATTCATGGACCGAATGGAAGTCAAAGCTACTAGAGTCTTTTCCCACAAGGGAAAATTATGCGGATTTGTTGATGGAAATGCTTAATAAAAGAGTTCGTTCTGGAGAATCATTAGATTTATACTTTTATTCAAAGATAAACTTATTAAACCGGTGCGAGATTTCTGGTAAACGTGCTGTGGACTGTCTTTTAGCAGGTATAGATGATCGAAATGTTCGCATCGGTGGCCAAAGCGCAGAGTTTACAACACCTGAGCAAGTGCTAAAATTTTTAAAATCTATAAAAGTAGGACAAGACCGTGACAAGACCAATAATGATGCCGTTAGAAATGAGAAACGTAATAATAGTAACCACCAATTTAATGATAAATTAACAAACAAAACTTCTAACTCGTACCAGACGCCTAGTACTCCTAGGGCATGCTATAACTGCAACGAAACAGGACATCCATTCTTTCTTTGCCCAAAACCCAGGTTACTTTGCAACAACTGTAAAATGCTAGGTCATTTAACAACAGATTGCCCAAAATCTAAGCAGGTTGACCTCACGGGGGACAAAACTAGGAATGTGTTAAACATTTAAAGCGGATCTGATTCGAGTTAAGTACAAAAAAAAAATTAAGATAAATGGTAACTTATTATATTGCACCGTAGACATGGGTAGTGAGGGCACCCTGATTCGATTTAGCAAAACTAGGAAATTGCAGTTAAAATGGCAGGTGGTAGAAGGCCCATTGCTTAGGGAAATTGCTAAAGCAACCTGTTGGCCTATTGGTTCGACTTAATGTTACAGTTGAAGTGCAGGGTATTATCATGCAAAATGTACACGTATTGGTCGTTGATGATCATATTATCTTTTCTCCACTTTTGCTAGGTCACACGTTTACAGAAAGACCTAATATCAAAATAATCAAAACTGATACTGATGTTATACTTCATAAATCGGAACCACAAAATCCTTTAAGCTGCCTCTTGCCTGTGCATATGAAAATTCTCTTGAGATCGGTGAGATTAAAACTGTACCAGTTAAGTGTCCCACGGGTCATACAGGCAAGATTTATGTACATGGTAGTATAAGATACACTCCAACTACCCGAAAGAGAAAACGTATTTGAGGCTATCGTTGCCGTAGATAAAATATTCCCTTGGCTTTTGGTTACGTAGTTTGTTTCTTCCGAGAGCGATTCATCTGATGAAGAGTCCTATCAAAGTGAAACCAACTATTGATCGAATTGTCACTACAACTCTTATACATTCGTTCCATAAAAGTCGAAGCCTTGTCAAAGGATGATTTTAAATGTATTTTTATAGTTTATTTACCTACGTCATAAGAATGTAGTAATGATGATTATAAGTGTAAAGGTAATAAAATGATAACCAGGGTGGTAATACAATATTGCAGTTAAATAGTAATGAATGATAATGATCAAAGTGTAATGTATATTTGATTAAAGGATATTGATCATAAAAAGAAACCTGTCATCTACATGTATAATGATGAGTAAGATAAGTAGGTTTAAGTTATTAATATTGCAGTAAAAAAAATAATAATAATGATGATCAAGGTGCAATGTATATTAGACTTAAGGATATAAATCATAAAAAGAAACCTGTCATCTAGTATATGTATAACGAGTAAGGAAAGTAGATTTTAAGTATGAAGGATACTGTTATGAATCAACATCATAACGATAACTTTCTTGCCGGTAACGGTCAGCGTCATGGACCGGGCAAATGCACTAAGATCCTGCCGGTCACGGTCAGCGTCGCGGACCGGGCAAATGCACTAAGATTGACAATAACGGTCAGCGTCATGGACCGGGCAAATGCATTAAGATCCTGCCGGTCACGGTCAGCGTCGTGGACCGGGCAAATACACTAAGATCCTGCCGGTCACGGTCAGCGTCGCGGACCGGGCAAATGCACTAAGATTGTCGGTAACGGTCAGCGTCATGGACCTGGCAAATGCATTAAGATCCTGCCGGTCACGGTCAGCGTCGCGGACCGGGCAAATGCACTAAGATTGTCGATAGCGGTCAGCGTCATGGACCGGGCAAATAAACTACAGAATGAATTAAGAATAAAGTGTTATTATTAAAGTACGTTTACATGTTTAAAATGCATTGTTGTATGTAACATTCATTAAGTAAATGCACAAAAATAATGGCTAATATAATTTTTGAAAAGAATTTGTTATACATAATATCTGTAACTTATTTTAAATAACTAGTACCTATGTCAACATGATCAAATAGCTTATGGCATTGTGCATTGTGTTTATAAATGAAACTTTTAGGAGGTGCTTCTTAGTTCCCCTAAAAAGTTTTTGTTGTTTATTTTTTTATTAATAGCGATATAACTTAAGGTTTATAAACATAATGGTCACGACTTTTACTTATATATTATTTAACTGTTAAATATATATGAACTGCACTATAATCAAATCACGAAGGGACTCGTTAATGGTCGGACGGCCGAGTTGTTGTCATTCTTCATTGTTGTTATCTTATTTAAATATATTTCTTAGAATATTCGTTCAATATATAATTAGGTATTATAATATTTATTTTAATATTAACATATTTTTATAATGTTTAATAATTATTTATATTTAATTTAAATAGTATTGTGATTCAGTTTAATACCACGCATTGGCCGCGCGCCATAACGCCAGCCAATGACGTGTCGTTCGGTAAAAGTAGGGCAGCGGTAGGGAGGCATCGTTAGAGCTTGCCTGAGGAACACTGATTCATTATTGTGTCGAACGCCCAGCTGTGAACTAAGTCTAAAGAAACCTATGTAACACAAGTCTAAGTAAAATTAAAGTATCCATTTATTGAAAGTATCTGTAATTGTGCTGAAGCGAAGTATAAAAATAATCGTATAAAAGACGTCAGTTGTTTTAATCAAACCCCACTTTAGAAATAACGGCTCAAGTCAACATATTATTCATTATTCTAAGATATAGATAACTACGCTTTGATTAAATAATATAACCGTATGAGTACTTATATCAAAGTTTATAAAACGCGCATATGAGCCTATGTCTATCAGATATATCACCTATTGTTTATATTACGAAAAAATGACCTTTTGCTATTTCAAGATGGCGTTCATTAAGCTACTTAATAACTTTCGAAACTCCTCAAGTAATCTCTGTTTCGTCAGTATGGATCACAAAAATAGATAAACTATCACGACACCCTTACACACCATTGTGGAAACCAGGACAGTCGCAAGCCATGCAAGATATTTCTAGATCAAGGTGTGCTATGTGACGGTGTAATGCACTATGAATATTTGATCAATGGTGCAATACTTTGCTACTGCGACATTGGAATCCATAGACAATGGTTATGGATTAAAGCGCTTCCATCGTCTTATCTTTTTTCTATTTTTATTTTGGCTTCTTCCTAAAGAATACTTACAGAAAATCATATTTACTTTCTCCACTATAACTTTGGCTTTGATTCAAGGTAAAAAACACCTTGCATTCTGTTCTTGCTTGCATTCTGATGTTTATTTCATAGAAACAATCATTTTTACTTTATTATGAAATAAGATACCTACATGACAGAATATAATTAAAACTAAATGAAAATAACATCAATTAATTAAATCTAAAAGTAATAATAAAATCAAAAACATTATTTTATATGAAAAAAAGATCTCATAGATTCTTGTATACTTGGTGATACTCACGGCAGCGTTGGCCGCATAGTCAAATGGACAACTATGACGATCTCACGGACCATCAATCAATCAATATATCCATCCAATTATCCTTGGAAATATTTCTTTCGTATTTATATTAATTTAAAAACTACAAACACGATTGTACAAATGGTGGACTTACCCAAAAAAGATCTCTTCCAGTCGACCAGTAGGGAAGAGGATTTATAAATATTAATGTATGATATGTAGAGTTCTTTTTTTGTAGAGTTTTCTTAATACCTAATGCAATGCCTGAGATTATAAATAAGTGCATAGAGCCTTGGGCATTCCATTTTTACATTTAATCACCTTGATCACTATCGACGGCCCGACTCGGCTGGAAAATTATATTTATATTAATATTTTTAGTCCGAGTAGTTCAGGTGCTTTTGCATTTAAAGTGTCCTACTATTTTTAGAACGAGAACTGGTTGCACAAGTATAAAAACTTGAATTAGGAATAAACAACATGGAAGGGCGCACATACCCGTAATATATTGACCCTTCCACGTTGTATATGATAATTTACACGACTAAATATATGAACATTGGCACAAAAAATAGACAGCTATAAATAAGTTAAATAACCAATAAGTAAATGTAATTCAAAAATAAGAAAGCTAAAACAATAACCACTAAAACCAAATAAGTAAAGGTAAGTTATGCATTTATCATAAAATATAGTATCGTTGAGTTAGTATCCCATAACACAAGTTTAAAACTTACTTTGGGGATAGCTTAATCAGTGTGATTTGTCCTTATAAAAAAAATAAGTATACTATAGAACCCCTACCATACAGACACCTTCTCCGCTGTCCCTCATGTCTTATGTCTATGTTCGATGGCCGACTTGATCCGGTGCACGGAAAGTGCTATTGCTGTTCTGTACCTCCGTACAACGCTGAAAAAATCACGTTTCTTGTATGACGACCCCCTTTAACATGAAAATTTCATGTTAAAGGGGGTCGTCATACAACTTATCTTATTTTTAGTATTTGTTGTTATAGCAGCCACAGTAATAAAAAGTAAAAGTCCAATGGTTGACTGGCAGAGAACGCCATAAGGCGGTAAGTCCGCCATTTGTACACTATTTTTATGTGCAAAAAAATTTTAATAAATAAATAATACATAATCGGTGAATTTTTCGAGTGTCTAGCTATTACGGTTTAAGAGATAGATACCTGTGATAGACTGATGGACAGATGGACAGACCTACAGGCAGCGGAGTCTCAGTAATACGGTCCCATTGGCACCCATTGGGCACGGAACCCTAAAAACGCCAATCAATACGTAATATACTATCGGTCGCATGCAATTGGTTATCTAATACTTGCAAATTCTATACACAGTCAGGCAGTGTGTTAAAGCCCTTTGAAGTCAACCGCAAGCATTTACTTGAAACAACTCACTAATTTGATTTGGATGTGATGTGATGATAGTGGTTTAGTGATTTTGATAGGTCATTGCAATTTTTTGAGGTGGGTAAATATCTATATAATTAGCTTATGCCATAGATTAATAAGCGTTATACCACAGAATAAATAATACTAACGTACAGAAGTCTCACTCAGCAAAGAAATTCAAAGATATATCTACTCAATGTGGCTAGCGATATGGTTTAATTTAGCTCACGTCAGAACTCAGCACCTTTTCGTATAACCTAGACATCCATTGCAAGCCAATTTCATTCTTATTACTCTTAACAAACGATTCGTATAACTGAATTTACCACCCGGAGGGGCCGCTTGCGCGCATAGTAATAATGTAGGTACATTTTTGGTACCTAAACGGGGAGTGACACAGGCTTGGTTATACTCGCTTTTCATCCGACCAAGGCGAAGCCAAAAGGAGGGTTATGTGTTTCGTATGTATATTCATCTGTATGTTCGAGGGAACCCTCGTATCTTCAAATATCCATGAAATCTTGACAAATGAGGTATCGTCGGAATCGTCTTTACTGTCAGCTGGTTAAATAAAGGCTATGTGACGTCACAGTAAATCCACTATGCCGCACTCTATAGGCCATAATGTAATGAACTAAGATGGAAGGTCATTGGAACTAAGAAATAAAATAAATCGAAGTTTAAGGTGAATATATAGGCAAACGGCCTTAAAGTGTGAAATAATTTGTTAACTCGTAAATATGGTGATAATTTCCATATTGCTCTTCGTCATGCACTAATAGCCCTTTCAATTATTTTTTGAATTGCTGTTGAAAGTATTATTGGCTAATAAAAGCTAGACGGATCACGTCTAGCTTTAAAACTTACCGTGGCCACTTTTGGCGGAGGCAAGTTTTGAAGCTAGACGGACTAATGTAAATATGTAAATACTTTTAACGGTGGTTCATAAAATAATTTAAAGGGCTATCTAGTGCCTGACGATTAGCAATATGGAAATTATCTCCATATTTATGAGTTAACAATTTATTTCAAATGATGGCGACACTTCAAGGCCATTTGCTTTTATATTCACCTTAAATGAAGGGGTTAAAATCACATTTAAAAACATACACATAGCTGTTGCTCCCTGCTGTGGTTGCATTAACTGGATAAATGTACTTTTCAGTATGAATTTTTCCGTAGTTGGATTTTAGTTTATAAAATTATAACTTGTTAAGTATAGAAGAATGAATGAACTAAATGAAATGTAAAACTGAATAAACTGAATGAATAAATAAATAAATAATAAAAATAAATTTATTGCAAAAAGGTACACTACATACACGGTGTATACATACAGGTTTAAATATTTAATTTAATTTACCATCACCAGTTCAAATGTACTGGTGATGGAAAATCAAATCAAAAGGTGATAGTGGCAAGATGGAGGGGAACCAGACGAACTGACAGCGACAGAACCAAACTAGGTCGAGCCTGTATTTTGGAGGGCTGCCAATCCACCAGGCCCCAAACCATCCCGCCATAGCACATACATTTGTAGGTATATAGGTACCTTAATTCTAAAAGCTTTAAACTGGAGACACTTATTTCCCAAACTAGTATCACAGACACAGTTAAGTTAAAACTAGGCTACAAGCAAGGCTTAATCTAAAATCAAACACTACTAAAACACTTAAATCTAAAATCAACTATGTTTTGAAGACAGAGGCCGGTGGCGTGGTGTCGACAAAGGAAGGGGTTTTGGCAGAGATCGAGAGGTTTTATGGACAGTTATACACCTCAGTTGCACAACCCAGCGGACAATTGGCTAAAGACCCAAGAGCCAAGCTGACCCGACACTATACTGAAGATATCCCGGACATCAGCCTGTACGAAATTAGGATGGCCCTCAAACAGTTAAAAAACAACAAGGCGCCGGGCGAGGATGGAATCACAGCAGAGCTTCTGAAAGCGGGCGGAACGCCGGTACTGAAAGTCCTTCAGAGGCTCTTTAATTCCGTTCTGCTCGAGGGCGTAACGCCAGAAGCGTGGCACAGGGGCGTGGTGGTCCTGTTCTTCAAAAAGGGAGATAACGCTCTATTGAAGAACTATAGGCCTATCACGCTTCTGAGTCATATATATAAGTTATTTTCGAGGGTCATCACGAATCGCAAACAGGTTTGATACCTTCCAGCCTCCCGAACAAGCCGGTTTCCGTAAAGGCTTTAGTACCATGAACCACATCCACACGCTGCGGCAGGTTATAGAGAAGACGAGGGAGTATAACCGGCCGTTATGCTTGGGGTTTGTGGACTATGAAAAAGCCTTCGATTCGATCGAAATATGGGCCGTGCTTCAGTCTCTCCAGCGATGCCGTATTGACTATCTGTATATCGAAGTGTTGAAGTGTTTGTACAGTAACGCCACTATGTCAGTCCGAGTACAGGAGCAGTGCACGAGGGCTATTCCACTGCAAAGGGGTGTGAGACAGGGAGACGTTATATCTCCGAAACTGTTCACCGCTGCAATGGAAGATGCCTTTAAGCTTCTGGAATGGGAAGGACTTGGCATCAACATCAATGGCGAGTATATCACTCACCTTCGATTTGCCGACGATATCGTTGTCATGGCAGAATCCATAGAAGACTTAAGCACCATGCTCGGAGACTTTAATCGAGTTTCCCAACAGGTGGGCCTCAAAATGAACATGGACAAAACGAAAGTAATGTTGAATGTCCATGTCGCGCCCCTACCTGTTTGTGTTGGGAGCTCCACCCTCGAAGTTGTAGAAATGAGGAAATTCGTAGGAGAACAAAAGCCACTGATATAGCCCAGCGGATTAGCTCGTTGAAGTGGCAGTAGGCGGGACACATAGCGCGACGAACCGATGGCCGATGGGGCAGAAAGGTTCTCGAATGGCGACCACGTACTGGCAAGCGAAGCGTTGGACACCCACCCACAAGGTGGTCAGACGATCTGACTAAGGTCGCTGGAAAGCGCTGGACGCAGGCCGCTCTAGATCGGTCATTTTGGAAATCCTTGGGAGAGGCCTATGTCCAACAGTGGACCTTATGCGGCTGAAATGATGATGATGAACTATGTTTTGAATGTATGGTAATGTTGTGGGTAGGTTCTAAAAACGAGTTAGTTATACATCGAGATAATTGAGTGTGGAAGTTCATTACTTTACTATACATAGGTATAATGAGCAAGTGATGAGTGAATGTAATCGAGTTAGTACAGATTGGAATTTAAATAAGTTGTATCTTCTTTAATTCATAGCATAAGAAGTACCTGGGTGACCGAGCTTCACTCGATGTGAACACCAAGAAAGGAGGTTTAGGTAGGTAAGGTTGTCAAGAAAATATAACCTCAATCTCATCTATTGGGAAGCCAAGTCGATTTTTCATCCCCGAAACCTATACATTAAATTTAATAGAAATAATTGGAAAGAATTCCATCGATCGAATAATTACAAGAATTGCTCGCTTGAAGTAATAAATAGGTACCCTACAATTTTTTTTTCCTTCTTTTTATTTGTGAATTTCTAGGCGCGATGGGCATTTTTTTGAGATGGAAGAAAACAAAACCATTGAACCCGCGATACCGTTACGCAAACAAACCAACCAGTCCAATTTTTCACTTCTGTAGGCACTCCCGGAGGTCGGTTTTTTATTATATATGTATTTTTTTTTCTTCTCTTTTTATGTCACAGTCAAGCATGGATAGTCAGCTCGACAACTCATTGGTGTCGAAGAGTCTATGAAATATACACTAAAAGTGACTCAGTTTCCGCGTAGTCTTTGGAGGTCAGCCATGTATACAACTATGTTTTGCAAGAGGATTTGGTGCAAGGGTAGATTTTTAGGTCTCTGTTTGCTATGTTGTAAAGGTGGTTACTAATAACTATGAAGTGATTTTCGGCTAGTGCTGTTCTGTGGCTGACAGCTGGACAGACGACATCAACTCGTCTCTTGTTAGAGTAAATAGATGCGTCGTATTTCAGAGTGACGTGCTTCTTCATTATAGTCAGCTGCACAAACAGCTGTCTTACTGAAAACACCGCAGTGTCTTTGTAAAGTTGCACGGTAGGGTACAGAAATGGTTTACGGTGTATGACTTTCAAGACAGCTCTTTGAGCACGTTCAAGAGAAAGCATTGTACTTTTTGCAGCGCCCCCCCACACAGTGAAGCCATAGGTAATGATTGATTGACATAAGGCGTAGTAAACAGTTTTTAGAGTAGTTAAGTCTGCAAAGTCTCGTAGATTTTTGAATATAAATATTAATTTTCTCACTCTTGGTATTAGAGAAGTGATATGAGATTCCCAGCTCAGAGTCTGATCAATATGTATCCCTAGGTATTTAATACTGGGTGCTCTATTAATTAGTAAGCAGGAGCAGCTAGAGGAGAGTTGAGGACATCTGTGGGCTTTGATAGTAAAATTAAAATGACACGGAGTAAACTTTGCTTTGGTAGCAAAGGTTATATAGTATATTTTTTGGATATTGATTGTCAAAAGGTTTTTGCAAAGCCATGCAATGACCATAGAAACTGCGTATTCAGTTCGTTTGTGGACTTCTTCCCAACTAGATCCATCGACTATAATGGCTGTATCATCAGCATAAACAAAGATTTTGCAGTATGGAAGATCTAAAAGACATAAGTCATTCACATAAATTGTAAATGTGTTAGGCCCAAGATACTCCCTTGCGGTACACCAAACACTATTCTACATTGATCACTAACAGAGTCCCCTACAGTGACAGACCGACTGCGGTTGGTTAGGTAATCCCGAAATATGTCAAGGGCGACACCTCTAATACCAATTGCTTCCAATTTATTCAGCAAAATGGGTATAGAAACGGTGTCAAAGGCCTTAGAGAGGTCCAAAAATAAACCTAAGCACTTGGTTTTGTTATCTAAACATTCCACAACATGGTCAGTCAAAACGGATACTGCATCTTTAGCTGAGACGCCTTTTTGAAATCCAAATTGGTTTTTTGCAATGATACCTTTTGCCTGTAAATATTTAACTAGCCTGTTATTGAGGACCTTCTCAAGAACCTTTGACATAGCGGTAAGTACAGAAATAGGTCGGTAGTTACTGACCTCATTTTTATCACCTCCCTTATGAATTGGGTGTACCAATGCCTTTTTAAAAACATTGGGGAATACGCCAGTGCTCAGGGACAGCCTACACATGTGTGTGAGAATGGGGACAAATATATCCCGTAATGTTTTTAATAGACGTGTAGGTATACTATCATGTCCTACGGCGCAATCATCTCGGAGATTAGAAATCAGAGTGTCAACCTCAGCTTCATCGACATCAAAAAGCACAAAAGACTCCAAGGGAGAACTGGGTGGGTCTAAGGCATTACCAATATTATGTTGAGAGTGAGGTGGAATGCTAGTAGCTAACTCCTTACCTACATTAATAAAAACGTTTACCATGTTAACGGCTTTAGCGGGGTCAGTATTAATGTTAAGCAAAGCTTTAGGCGTTGACGGTTCTGACTTATAGTGTGTAATATTGTGGATTACCTGCCACGTTGCTTTTGGGTTTGTTTTTGTTTTGTGTAATTGTTGAGTGTGATATGCTCGTTTAAGGTTCTTAAGTAGTTTATTAATGTAGTTCCTATATCTGGTATATGTTAGCTTTAGTATAAGATTGTTGGGGTCGTTCCTATATTTTTTATGCATTCTATCACGGTTTCGAATGCACCACGGCATCCGAGTTATCCACGGCTTAATAATTCGTTTATTTCGCGTGATGTTATGTCGAGTAGTGTGTCTTTTAATAATTTTGGTAACTTCAGATACCAAAATATTAGCAGCCACATTTGCATTAGTCGACATAAGTACTTGTGAGAAATCTGCATTTCTAATGTCCGTGTGGACAGCACTATGGTTAATTTTTACACGGTTTGTGTTAATGTACGGCAAATTACCAGATAGTGAGGCAGATAGGTACGTGGCGAAATGGTCAGTTACGGCAGTTTCAATTACTAGGGTTGTGGAATGCAACTTTGTTTTTAGTAGGCTATGGTCTAAGCAACTGTCATTTCTGGTAGGGAATTTGTGAGTAGGCAAAAGGCCATGACTTGCAGCTACGTTTAAGTAATGTTCTGATTCTGGGTGATCGTTGTTGATTTTAATATTAATATCGCCTACCAATGCTAGAACTTGATATGTTGCTAAAGTAAGAAGAAAATCGTTTAGACTGTCTGTAGATGTTTAGATAGTCTGTAGATAGCAACCAAAGAAAACATGGAACCAATCGTACAGATCATGCAGTTGGCTTCCTTGATTACCAACGATTCAGAGACCGAACAATCCAGCGTAGTCCGAGCATAGATTACTACACCGTCGTTTTGATTATAGTTCCGAGTCGTGTGGTGCTTAGAGTATCCTGCTAAGTCAGAAATAATTGAGTCTGACTTAAGCCGACACTCTGATAATACTATAATGTCTGGGTTAATTTTCATGCGGACGAGCAATGCTTGTAATTGGTCGAGATTTTTATTAACACTGCGGATATTGAGATGAAAAACCGATATGGACCTATTTATTATATGTTTTGATATAGTTTGTGCATTGTTCTGGAGAGCAGGTGTAAGCCACAAAAACTCCGAGAGCGTCCAGCTCAGATAGAGTTTTATCAATATTAATCATATTGAAAGTGGAGAGTTGTTAAAAGTCTAAAGTAACTTGTCGTAATGGGTCAAAGAGACTACTATTACAAAGTATATGACAGCAACGAGTTCGTGATTTGTTTTTCAACAATAAAATAATAATATGTAATTATAATTTAATTTCCTATTATTGGCAGAAGAATTAAATGAATAAAATGAAAAAGCATGAACTTTATTTTGTCGCGGTAAGTATGAATTATATTTTGTATGAAATAGCTATTCCTTTCACGGTTTTAGTGTGGGACTGACTGAATGTCCTTACATAATTTCACAAAAACAGCCACACTATACAGGGTCTAACCAAATATACTGAAACTATTTTAAGGGTGTATTCAGTCCATGATACTGAACAACTTTTCCCAAGGAACATATATCGATATATGAAAAATAATTTTTGGCCTCCCATACAAGTTGACCGATCAGCTGATCCAAGTTTGTATGGAAAACCAAAAAATATTTTTCATATTTCGATATATGTTCCTTGGGGAAAGTTGTTCAGTATCATGGACTGAATTCACCCTTAAAATAGTTTCAGTATATTTTGTTAGACTTTATATACAGGGTTACTGGTATGGACTCTAACGCATAACCTTTTTGGTGCAAGTTCAGTCCATGATACTGAACTACTTTCCATAAAAACCATATAGAAAAACGAAAAAAAAAATTCGTCTTCCCATACAATATCCATTTGGCTGAGTGCTGATATGTATGGGAAGCCAAAATTATTTTTTCGTTTTTCGACATTGGTTTTTATGGAAAGTAGTTCAGTATCATGGACTGAACTTGCAACAAAAATGTTATGCGTTAGATACCAGTAACTCTGTATACAGCTTCATTCTTACTAGATAATATATATTATGTTTTTTTTTTTTGCCAAGTCATGTCACAAAACACTATTTTATGCGTCAACTACCTACTTGCAATAAACTGAAAAAGATAAGAAAAAACTTTTTATTACATTAATTAAATACCATAGCAAACAATCTCTAGGTAAGGTACGTAGCGTGCCTAAAGGTCTCAAGGATATAGAGCGAATCAATGATATTAGATATAATAGAACGACAGTGTACCATAGGAACGTATTGCCGTGTGGTTACCGGCAGAGTAGAATAGTATCACTCCAACTCTTCCCGTGGATGTCGTAGAAGGCGACTTAGGAAACACAAGCTAAACAAAGAGAGATCTGTCCAACCAGTCTGGCCAGCATGGAGAGTGTAGGTCAAATCCTCTGACTGCTCTGGCTAATATATGGCTCTAGTAATACAGAGAGGATCGTGCTCCTGCAGTGATATTACTACTTAAGTCATTTCATGAGTCATGGTTAACTCTACGCGACATTATTTATTGGAAGTTAGTGGTATGTCCTATTTTCTTGTCAAAAAATTCAGGTCACAGATTTTTCAGGACTAAGGACTTCCTATACTTTAAGCGGTTCTGCCTATCTGTGTCACAATCTACGTGCGAAAGAGATAGCAGAATCCGTCGCGTGATGCCGTGTCTTTGTTGCACCTAGAGTTTGTGACAGAGATAAATATAAGCGGGCGTGCGTAGCGGACGCCCTAAATTTTCGTGCGCTATCTACATTTTCTTAATATCATTGGAGCTGAGGTAATCCAACAGGCTTCGACAATGTCACGTATAGCTAAGTGTGAACACTTATGTCTTCTTGTCCATAGTTTTAATCCTGTTTTATCCACGCTCTATTTTTTTTTCTTACTGTATATAGAGCCACTTCGACATTTGCAGCGGCAGACCTTGAATCGTGTTTGCTGTCATTAGCATACCAAAAAACAGCATTTACTTTCAAAACGAATATGCTACTAGCTCAGACCAAATAAAAAACTAGGTACATATATGCCTTTCTAAAAGGCCTGGTGATTATTTCTAAAATATATTTTATTGCAGTAACTATAATTACAACGAATCGCTAAATAATAACTAAACCACAGAGTAATATCTGAAATGAATCTATGGAGTAATTATTTTGAAATGTAGGCAAATATTTAAATACTATGTAGCTGCATTTCTTGTTGGTCTATGGGAATTCTTGAGCCGGGTACTATCTCGAGCGGTCGAAGCCTGTGGTGTAATGAGAGTTTTATCCCTTACAATATGATGCCTAGGTAATAAAAAGGTGGTAGGTGGTAGCCGATTTCAATGCGGTTTTTTAGGGCTCCGTACAAAAAATGAAAAAACGGAATCCTTATAGGATCACTCGTTCGTCTGTCTGTCCGTCCGTCTGTCACAGCCAATTTGCTTCAAATCTACTGGACCAAATCAGGTGAAATTTGGTAGAATGGTGTAATCCTATAACCCAAACACAGATGTGCAGAGTAAATTTTTTTTTTAATAAGGGTCATTCGGGGGACAAATTAGGAAATTAAAAAAAAAAGTTTTGCGAACCTTACTGTGTCATATATCAAATGAAAGGGCTCGTTATAAGAATTTTATATATCTTTTTTATTATTGTAAAATAAATAGTTTTGATTTTATTCATGAAAAAAGACGAAAATTGACCATTCCTGATCTTCGAAACTACTGACCCTAAAATTTTGAAGAAAATACAAAATATAGTTCATTGCTTGTAGATTACAGGAAAACCTTTGAGAAGTACTGAACCCTCTTCACGCGACTTCAACTCGCCAGTAACCAGTTTATTTAATCGAAGGCTTTGTCTGTAGAAATGGTTCTTAGCTATGTTTGATGAAAATTGGTTCAGCTGTTCAAAGTTATTGGGGGTGAACGCTTGAAAGTCGGGGGTTTTAATTTGTCTGACATAAACTTGTCATATATTTGCGCAAATAAATAAAAGGTATGTTTATTAAGGCAAGTGTGAAGGGAAATGCGGGACAGGGTCGACCTCGGCGAACGTTCTGCGATCAGATTGCAGACGTTCTGAAAAAGGGAGAGGTAAGTAGTACCCGTAACCGAAGGGCATGTATGATGTATGCCTGTTGTACTATTACATTTGTATATGTGTACAATAAAGTTTAAATAAATAAGTAAAGAGGCTCATGAGTGTAGATGAAGCCAAAGAGGTCTTCAGGATCGTAGCAAGTGGAGGTCCATACTCTCTGCCTACGCCTGTGGAAAACAGGCGTGATAGTATGTATGTATATTTCGCGTTAAATTCTCGTATGCATTAATTTAGTAATGATGCAACGCTATAGTTTTAAAGTAGTTTAGTTTTAATATTTATTTGGAATGTATTAGTGGTTCTCTCTGATTGTAGCGGACGGGGGATAAGGGCTCTTCTAATTAATAAAGCAATGGTTTTTGGCGAACAAGTCTTCATTAATTTAGTACTTATATTTATTGAGGTTATTTTAAATGAATAAATATTATACGAAAAGTTGAAGTTATAAAAAAAAAAAAGTATGAAATGAGGTCTGTTTGCCACACTGATTTTTGGGCCATATAATATTTCTGTGACAATAGGAAAGATATAACGACGTAAGTGCATGGAACTCTCTACCTATTCTGACCACAACAACACAATACCACCAGTAATACAATTGGCTGCACTAGTGCAGTGTATGTCTACAAGTAGTGCCTATAATCTCATTATGTCACAGTCACACCTCATAGGTAACCCAAAGGCAACCGCAGACAGAATCTTATTATAGTGGTCACGACACGACCTGACAGAGAGCTATTACATTGTGTAACTTTATTTACTAAGTTTTAAAGTTCTTTGTTTCACATTTTGATAATAGCGTAGGTAACCGTCGTGCCTTCACCCGAAACTCTTTTTGCAATTTGTAAAAATTCGAATGATCTACAATTCTACATGCCATGCCGCATGAACGACATTTAGACTTTTAATTTAGATTTTATTATGGAATTCTACATTCATGAAAAAGTTATACTGACTTACTTATTATTTGAAAATTCTTAAGATGTTTACAATTTAATAACCCTTATAAATAAATAAACGCATTCTTAGACATGCCCAGACTCAGTTTTTGCTTTGTGCAATCGTATTCCGAATTTCAATTTTATTTTATAAAAGGAACTGCACTTGAAAAAATAACAAAATGTGTTTTAAATGTATAGGTACTCAAAAACAGATTACTAATTATACAGCGGGAATAGCTATCTTAAATATATAGCTGTAAAGTTCAGTTGTAAAGAATTGCCCATTCCAAGAACTAATAGACTTATTTTTAGAATCTAATTTCCCCCCCTCTTGCGACTAATTGCTAAGCAATATGACATGTTATTTAGAGTCTTTTTCGCAGTCAACGGTTTATTCTTGTATTGTATGTAATTAAGATAGTAGTCAGATCGGCCTTGACAGTGGCATGGGCCTGACTACAGATCTAGTTACGTTCGATATACCAGTGCAATTATGATTGACTAAGCTAGAGTAGATTTACGAGCGGGGATTTCATTATCCAGCTATAAGCATGCAACTTTTTTTCTTCGGCTTTATGAGGTTCTGTCTTTTCCGTCAGGGATGAATACGTGATAGTGTAGATAGGTAGAAAGTATATGAGTAAGAATTACGTACGCCACCGACGTTTGATTTTCTGTTTATCTTGAAAGTTGACTGGTAGTAAATAATTTATTTCATATAATGAAATGTAAATATTTATTTAAAAAACTTTATTGTACATCTGCGGTAGTTACACATAATAAAATAATAAAGGTAATTTTACAAATGGTGGACTTGACTATTTATATGTATTTTGTTATTCAATAAAATTTATTTTATTCACAGCACGTAAAGCTGTTGGTCCCGGCTTTCAATATTGTATGGCAGTCGTCAAGCTATGTCAGATGCCTATAGGCAGCTTGAAATCTGACACCAGTGTTGGCCACTTATACACACGAAAAACAAACAAACAAACAGCACTTTTATTGGTGGTCAGTGTGTTGAACTGTCTTTTAAATTTACCTGTTGTAAATAACCTACAATTGTTGGAAATACCTTTCTTCATAATGTAAAATCTCAATTAGTTTTTAAATTAATGGTTGGTAAGTAGTGACGATATGTTTTTCCTAATTACAGACATGACTAAAACTTTATGTATAATTTGTAAATAATTACTAACCTAACCCGTTCGTAAAATTAATGTCGTCATAAAAGGTCTAGCTAAGCTCGTAAGAGGGAATAAATAAACGGGGAAGTGCGAATCGGACTCGTACATGAAGGGTTCCGTACCTCCGTGCAATGTTTTAAAGCGCTGAAGAAACACGTTTCTTGTATGACGACCCCCTTTAATTTTTAACTTTTTTTTATTTTTAACCGACTTCAAAAAAGGAGGAGGTTATTAATTCGACTGTATGTATTTTTTTTAACATTTTTCTAATGTTTGTTTGTTACGCGATATCTTCGCCAATTGTGAACCGATTTTGATGATTCTTTTTTTATTTCCTTTATTACCAAGTTGGTCCCATTTTAATTTGGTGAAGATATTATGAAGAACTTTGGAGAAAAAGAAGAAAGTCTTAAAAAAAATTGAAGTCGGTTGTTTTTTTTGTTAAAAATTTAATTATTAGTATTTGTTGTTATAGCGGCTACATAATCGGCAAAAATTTCAAGTGTCTAGCTATTACGGTTCAAGAGATAGAGCCCTGTGACAGACGGACAGAGAGACAGACGGACAGACAGACGTTTCTTGTTCCTTCCATTATAAAGATCTAGTTAAAAACGCTGAAAAAAACACGTTTCTTGTATGACGGCACCCTTTAATTTTTAACTTTTTTTTATTTTTAGTATTTGTTATTATAGCGGCTATATTAATACATAATCGGCGAAAATTTCAAGTGTCTAGCTATTGCGGTTCAAGAGATAGACCCCTGTGACAGACAGACAGACAGACGGACAGACGGACAGACGGAAAGACGGACAGACGGACAGACGGACAGACGGACAGACGGACAGACGGACAGACAGCGGAGTCTCAGTAATAGGGTCCCGTTTCCACCCTTTGGGTACGGAACCCTAAAAAGCCAAATAATGTACCTGGTTTTCATTAGTCATCTGATATCATCATCATCAGGTCTTTTTTAGTCTCCACTACAGGAGCTCAACCCTCTCTTTACTATCAGAGCTATAAATTCGCCAGAGCAGTCAAAGGATTGGGCCTACACTCTCCACGCTGGCCAGACGGGTTGGAGAGGTCTCATTAATGTTTATAAGCTTTGCTTAGCTTGTGTTTCCTAAGTCGCCTTCTACGACCGTGGGAACATTTGGAGTGGTCCTATTCTACTCTGTCGGGAACCACACGGCTAGCATGACCAGTCTTCTTCTTCGTCTAAGCGCATTCCCGGTTGCATCCTCAGCTGTGCTGCTACGGAGCCCGGGGTGCGCTTACCCGCTTTTTCTTCTCCAAATATACTCGTTATACGAGCATGCATGTCAATGGTCACCCAAGGATGCCAAAGACCTTGTAAAATGGAGAAGAAATAGCCAGAACACTTTTAATGATTTGGCTCTAGTTTTGCAACCGGCCCCCTGACTGACGTCAACCTTCTTTGGGAATGTATTTGTGCGAAAAGTTTTACAACCGGCCGCCGCCCGACGTTAACCCTCCTTGCTAATGCAATTGTAGCACGAGATGTTTGTGCTTAGTCCTTTAGTCGCCTCTTACGACATCCACAGGAAGAGATGGAGTGGTCCTATTCTAACCCGGAACCACACGGGGACCAGTCATCTGATATGAATACAAAATTGTAACTACTTATTTTTAAGTACAAGTTTAGTCCATCAAAACGGACACTTACAGACACCAACTCGAACTTAAAAATTGTAAAAATACTTTACTTTTGTACATGCTTGTTCCATACATTTTGTTGGGTTAGGTCTTTTGAATCAAGTCTAAACTAAACCTATGTAGTATGTTTTTATTATATAACGCCAGCTGGTCACGACTTTACGCTCGTTTGGGTTATTTCTACAAAGTTTCCGGTTATGTCATTACGTAGCAGTTAATAGATTTGATAGCACCGAGACTCACCGAGTGCACACAATAAATGCACTTTTTGTAAGAGGTGTATTTTATAGAAAGTAAATAAACTACACGCAATAAAAACTGGAATAGTAAGCAAAGTTAAGACGGCGCCTAAATTTTGCTCCTGTTTGCCACATACACAAAAAATTGTGAGCAAATATACTCTAGCCGAAGCAAGACAGCGAGCCATGCGGGGTGAAACGATCATGGAAGGTCAATAAAGCTGGTTTACGCGTTTCTGGTTTTTTTCGTTTTACAAAGAATATTTAGGAGTTATTTAAAAAATAAGACATTGATCCCTGCCGTAAGTTTAATACAATTATAATCCAATTTTACAAGGGCTAATTTATTGTACTTATTTCTTGAATACTTGCCATTTAAGTATAATTCTGAGGTGATTTAGAGGCAACTTCGCAATGTTTTTCTATCGAGAAAATTTTAAGCAATCGTGTTTTAGAACCATGTTATGTATAGAGTTAGTCCTGAACTTTGCTGTTTTTATTTCAAAGTGAGTATTTCGTTAATATTGATAATATTTAAGATCGCTATAAGTACTAGCAAGGTCATATGGTCTCTTAAGACGATACACGGAACGAGTGATACGATGAGAACGTTAAGCTATAGTTTGCATTTTTGCGAAAAACTACCACTTTTGGCAAAAATGCAAACTAAAGCTTAACGTTCTCACTTTAAACTGTAAACAGTGGTTCATAAAATAGTTTGAAGGGTTATCTAGGTTTTACTAGCTCAAAATTTTAAATGATATCTCCGTTTTCTTACAAATAATTTATTTCAAATGGGAAAATTAAAAAGAACCTTAATTTACAACTTATGTATAGGAAATTAAATATTTTTATGAGCGAGAATGAGTCAATGTTAAGTCAATGAAATAATGATATTATATAACTAGAAAGTATAGTTATTGTATTGTAAGAAAACCTTAGTTACCTGAACGATTGTGTATAAAAATTTGGTCTTAGATATGTATCGTTATATGTATAACGTCTAACAAATACTGTAATTATTTTAAGGTTAGATTCAGTCCATGATACTGAAGAACTTTCCCCAAGCAACATATTCCTCCGAAAAATAAATAAAAAATAGCTTGGCATAGAAACTATAATTTTCTTTCTTTCTTATTATTTTTTCTTCGGGAAACCAAAAAAATATTTTTCATATTTCGATATATGTTTCTTGGGGAAAGTTCAGTATCATTGAGTGAATTCAGCCATAAAATAGTTTCAGTATAATAGAGCCATGGTTTTCCCAACTTAAACAGTTACTTTATTTAAAGCTAATTGTAATTACTTCCATCCTAATATATCCTCCATATATCCTCCCGTAATCTTATTACACGCCCAAACTCAATGCTGTTAAATCATTTATATACACACTCATGTATCAATATCCATCATTATGTTATACACACATATACATACATGTGTATGCAAACTTTCAGCCCAATCAGAATCCACTGCATAAAAAAATTGCTTATCAAACAACTTCTTAACTACACAAACAAATATTGCATGTTAAAAAACCCGTATAAAAACATTGAAGCTGTTTTTGTTACTAGTATGTTAGTTAATCATTAGCAAATGTAAGAAGTTTCTCAGTGATCTTGATTCTAGGCCCACAGGCATCTACTAAGTAGAGGTCAAAGGGCCATGCCATGCGTCGTCATGGCACGTAACGCTATGGTCCGGGTTACGCCAATCTGCTAGTTTTACATTCTAGTAGGTTATGTACACAAATAATATGATGTTAGTGACGATTTTACTTTTGTTATATTTTTTTATAATAATGCAGTAAACGGTAGGCAAGTGAAGCAGTTGATCTTGATTCCGATTTTATGTCTAAAAGCTACGGAATCTGATATTTGATAAGCTATGGCAGATGCTTTTAGGCGGCAAGAGATCATATAAATCTAAATACATATTTACTTAAGTACTTAATTTAATTCACAGCAAGATTTGAGTTTAAAAATCTAAAAATAATGAATTATCCAATCAATGCAAGCTCTGCGGCTATTTACGGCGACCTTTCATTTGATACCCCACTCGTTATCGAAGCAAAAAATATTTTTTTAAGACCCACCTATTTTTGTATGATTATGTTTGTATTAAAATATTCATCATATTTATTGTATACATACAAAAAGGTGCCTGTGTGTCACCAGGACGATAATGACGAATCAATTGACATCTCATTTGTGCGGTTCTAAAACTACGGTGGAAGGTGGTACACACATAAATATTCACATTCATACATAGACTGCTAAAATCTGTTCAAATAACCCTTCCTTTTGTTTTTGCCGTAGTCGGGTAAAAAGGTCTACCGTCGATTGTTTTTAGTGCTATTTGTGTTATTTTCTCTCAGTCATCCTCAAAAATTTGTCCTACTAATCCAGCAGTTAACACATCCTTACTAGGTTATCAAATAAAGAACTGCAAATATTTTGCAGATACCGCTTTCTAACTGGCCGCCGTTCGCGGAGTGATGCTAAAAGAGGTTTAATGTCGCTAAAAGTAATGTTAAATATTTGTAAGTAAACTGCTTTCACTCAATTAAAAAAAAGGTCAGCTTAAGAAAGCTCATTTCCATGCAATTCTGCATTTATTTTGAAGGGCTCAATAAATTTTATCGTAAGATTAACTATTCTTACTTCTATCCTCATCATCATCATCATCATCAGGTCTTGTTTAGCCTCCACTGCAGGAGCACGACCTTTTCTGTACTACCAGAGCTATATATTAGCCAGAGCAGTCAGTGGATTTGGCCTACGCTCTCCACGCTGGCCAGATGGGTTGGAGAGGTCTCATTAATGTTTATAAGCTTTGTTTAGCTTGTGTTTTCTAAATCGCCTTCTACGACATCCACGGTAAAGACTTAGAGTAGTCCTATTCAACTCTGCAGGGAACCACACGGCTTGCTTATATCCGAATATTCTAATAATATTTTTGGTTATAATAACAATATTGTTTAAACAAGACTTTGTTTATTCGTTTTTTAAAAAGTCCACTTTTTGTTTAACATATTCGACAACATTTACATTTGAAGTGGTGGAATTAGCATATTTGAAACTTTTGAATATTTGTTTTACAAAAACATGCAAATCTGCCTCAAACACTAAAGGGTTTATCGCCCTACATCGTGATTTCATGTTGACGTGTAAAAAACTACTTCTTTGATTTTATTTTTTAACTGCCTCACTTCGATCCAGTTTTGTCGGTTTCTAATTCCTAAACTTTCAAAAACAAAATTAGCAGTAAAAATGAATGTACACTATAGGTACTAATAAAATTTAGATTTATGTTACAAAAAAAGTAATAAAATATTAGGTATATTACAATATTTTTAATTTCCCTTAATTTAAAGAGTTTTTATATTTTCCGTTTTTTTTTCACAACATAATAACAACCCATCACCTGTCGGTAAATTAAAGGCAATAGTTTATCAATATTATGAGTACATACTAATCACATCTCTACATCTTACGAGATTGAAACTAAAATCCTATTCATTTCCCAAAAAGGCTACAATGTCAAGATTCTAGCCTTTTTGACTTATTTCAAAACAAAACGAGTACTATAGCGAATTATCGCAAAGACAATGTGCATTGTCGCAATTTTGATCTTAATTTATGTTCAAGCAATAAAGACTGTCTCAGACGGTTACTCCAACACAATGGTCTTCCTCGGGTTGATATTGAATTTACGTAACAGTTCACGATCTGATGATTCTGATAAATTAAATTAGATTGGTCTGATAAATTAAATTTAAAAATGCTTAAATTGACTGTTGCAATGTTGCCTAAGTGATTTTATTTAATATATTATTACTAGATATTAGTTTTTAGTAAATTTATTATTCTAACTTAAGTAAGCCTACCTAACAGTATAAATATACATTTCACTTTTAATAGCGGCCCATATTATAGGATTACTGAATATAATAATAATAAACGTTTATTTTCAAAAAATAATACATTACAAAGGGTAACAAATTTAAACAGTTCTTACATTTTATTTTACCTTAACATTTGCAATGTTACTAGTAGTGATTCCCTGGTCCCTAAACTAGGATTGAACCTGTATCTTAGGGAACAGTGAGTCTGGTGGGGGTACATTTTTTTTTTTTTTTTTTTTTTTACATGAGAACAATAGGAAGGAACAATTTTATAAATAAATCTTGGCTGCATGCGGCTACTCTCATTATAAATACGTCGCTCTGTATATTTGTGTGTGTGAGTGCTTGTAATAGGTGTAGGTGTGAATGTGGGCAATATTTAACATATGGATTTCAGGAATAAGCCAAAAATAGTGACAGAAATGTAGTTTAGGACTTTTTTTTTTTTTTTTTTTTTTTTTTTTTTTTTTTAATTTTAAAACTTCAGTAGCACTTCGGTTTTATTATAATTTAGTGTAACAAGATATTCTACAACTTTTCGCTTCAGTGTGTATTTATTATAAGTAGGAAGGTTATCAATTGATTTATCAAGATTGTTATAGATTATAGAGCTAATTACTTTATAATGCCTGGCAGCAAAAGTTGTTTTATGTGGGACTACAGGACAGATATTTCTTACGGAGCGCTTATTTGGGTCACGTGACACAGGAACTTCAGGGTGTTTGCGTAAAATGATACGAGAGATAAATAACTGTCTGACTGTTAATACATTGCTCAGCTTATAAAGCTCAGCAGTGGGAAATCGGAAACGTTTAGAGTATATGACCTTCAGTACAGCCCGTTGTGCTCGTTCAAGAGTGATCATGAAAGATTTAGCTGCTCCTCCCCATGCAGGAATGCAGTAGCCAAGGATGGACTGGCAGAGCGCAAGATATGCCATCCGGAGAGTATCAACATCAGCGGACCGGCGTAGTAATTTAAAAATGTAAATTAAACTTCGACATTTAGAAGAGACCGAGGCCAATTGAGCTTTCCAATTTAATCTTTCGTCTATAATAATGCCTAAGTACCTTACAGTGTCAACACGATTCAAAATAGGGCACGCGCATTCAGTGCCTGTAGGATTGCTGCAGTTATGAATTTTTATACAAAACGAAGAAGGTGGTCGAGTAGAAGATCTAATGAAAAATGGGATGTACATAGTTTTAGCAACATTAAGAGATAGACGGTTGTAAGATAGCCAATTTTGTACGATTTTAATAGCTTTTTCGCTGTTTGTTTTAACAGAATTCCAATTTTCCCCAGAAACAAGCATAACAGTATCATCAGCGTATGTGATGATTCGACAATTAGGTATAGACAGTTGACAGAGCTCATTTATATATAAGAGGAAAAGAGTAGGGCCGATAATGGAGCCTTGTGGGACCCCGTAAGTAATAGGCACTGAGTTACTAAGTTGTCCATCTATTTTAACATGTTGGGTCCGATTTTTGAGGTAGTCGGAGAACATTTTATAGGCAACACCACGGATACCACACTTCTCTAGTTTACACAGGAGGGTAGGGACATGAACAGTGTCAAAAGCCTTTGACAAGTCTAGGAAGAAGCCAAGACATCTGATCCTTCTATCAAGATCCCCAACAACCGTCTCAACTAGGTGGGTAACGGCATCTTCAGTACTGACTCCTGAGCGGAAGCCAAATTGGTTTTCTGAAATAATATTGTTCACATTTAAGAAGTTTATGAGTCTATTATTAATTATTTTTTCAAGAATCTTAGACAGTATAGGCAGCACAGAGATTGGTCTATAGTTATTGACACTGGCCATGTCACCAGTCTTATAAATTGGGTGAACAACTGCTATTTTAAGACAATTCGGAAAAATACCACTATTTATAGATAAATTGCAGATGTGACAGATAACGGGTACCAAAATATTTTTTAGAGTTTTGTATCATTAAGGCAGAAATGTTGTCTATTCCAGGTGAGGTATCAATACGCAACGATAAGATTATAGATTCGATCTCCGCTAAGTCAGTTTCGGTTAGGATCATGGAGTTAAATAAATATACAGAAATATACGAGTATGATGATGATATAAAAATCTAAAAGTACACTTTGAACATATACAGAAATAATTTACTACATTGATTGAAATACTTAGTTGTTCGGTATGGTTTTGTAGTAGAAACGATTGAAATTGGAAAACACTTGCAAATGAGATCCAAGATCTATACCAAAATTTTATTTGCACCTAAAAGAGCCTCACATAGCCTTTGAGTATTAAGAAACAAAGACGATATAAGTCCTTTGACAATAGAATACATAAATCGAAGCTTTAGCGAAACATGTCCCTGAACTTAACCATCTCGTTTCAGGGCATTCGCTGCAGAAGAAAGCGCCGGCGCTGCGCAGCGCATCGACACTTTACATTATAACGCAGAGACGACGCATGCGCCGCTCATAGACATTCGACCTCGCGTCGCCGCAACTCGCGTGCGGATGTGACCATCGACAAAAACGCGGGAGTGCGTCCCTATTTTCCGAATGTTCAAATTTTAAAATTTTAAAATGCGCTCTTTATTTTTCTTTTGTGTATGTGTTTACGTAGTGGCTGGACAAAATGTTAACGATATGGCGAATTTGCCGAAATACGACGAACGATATGACTATTTGGATGTGGATGCTTTGTTTAATAGCAAAAGATTAGTAAGGAACTATGTGGATTGTCTTATAAGTGCTTCGAGGTGTACGCCGGAAGGAAAAGCCCTGAAAAGTGAGTGTACTTTAGTCTATGACATTTGAGAAAAGAATAATGTACTGATAATATTTTCATAGAATTTTTAAAGTTTATAATGTAAAATGCACACAAGGTACCTGTATTACTGCCTTACAACTTTACAACTTATGCTAATTTTGTAGTTGTAGATATAATTATTGATTTGAATAGCATTATCTACATTACTCGGAACAATATCTAAATTAAAAATATGTTATAAAAATTATCGCCACGAGTGAATTTAATTTAGATATTGTCACATATTGTATTATGTTTGAATGCTCATAATTTTTTATTGAACATTTAATAACATGTTTACGAATTAGTCTGATCTTATCAGCTTGAATTACGGATGGATAAATAAACAAACTTTATGATTTTAATCATCAAAAATATTAGTTATTTCAGAAATATTTTCCTAGTAAAATAAATCCTTCATAAAAAGTTTTAACAATAAATAATTATAATAGTAGATACTTAAGCATAATTAATAAATTGCGAGGCCGCGTCATAGATACCGCAATCAAATACCCGTATTGCCATTTGAATAATTTACGGAATTAAATAATTATAGTCAACTACGTGTATAAATCGAATATACGTGGAATATGCCTCTGTATATTAATTCCCAAGGAGGTTGGTGTCAGGTAGGCGGCTGGCCGTAAAATTTTCAGCCAACCCTTTTTAAGCATGAAGACTCACACGCTGTCCCGACCCCACGTAAAGTGGGATAAGGTGAGAAAGAAGAAGATGCCTACATATTAAAAAGTTAATTCAAAGATGTAATTGGTGCTTGGGGGAAATAAAAACAAATTCCTAACCTTTAGTCTTAGATTTTAATAAATTAACCTCCGTGGTGTAATGGTCAACACGCTAGTCCGCCAACACGAAGGTTCTGGGTTCAATTCCCAGCCAGGGCAAGTTGGAAAATGGCCATTTTCAAATAGTCCTGGGTCTTGGGTGTATATCTATATAAGTATTTATCATATTAAGTATATAGTATCGTTGAGTTAATATCCTATAATACAAGTTTAATTTTACTTTGGAGCTAGCGTAATCAGTGTAATTTGTCCTTATATAATATCTAAAGAAATTTTTTATTTTCTCATAAAAGACATCAACGAGCGCCTTTCGATGCATAATTCGAGTTTATTAAAATTACAAGAGCCACTAAGCTCTTAAATAAGAAGAAAAAGAAGAAAATTACATACCTACCTACCTTTATTTATACAAACTAACCATTTCTTTATCCCTACGGGGTAAATAGAGCCTACGGACTTAAGACGGTTTATTGTTAGTCGTATAAATGGAAATCAAAACATATTAAAAAAAATCAATATTTCTCCAATACAATTTCAATTTTGCGACATCATCCATTAGATAATGTGTTATATAATTTGTTCCTTAGATTCCACAAAAACACGTTTCCCTAGAAAGCTATATTAATTTGTTTGTTACTTACGTAAAAAGCGGAAGCCATCGTAAAGAGAACGGCGAATTGTAAAGGTCGCACAGTGGTTAGCATATGTAAATATAATACTTACAATACATATATGTTCTATTTATATATTTTAATTATTAAATCTAAAAATCAAAACATGGTATATAATTATTGAGATTAACAAAACAAAAAACCGACTTCAATACCAGAAAAGCTAAATATTCAAACAATAATTATTGTATACTTAGACGACATATTTTTTCTAGTTATTTTCGTTTAAAAAAGAAACCATACAACCGATTTTAATAAAATTTCTATGGAAACAATATTCCTTTATTGGTTTTTAAACTATCGCGCTTTGTCAGTCTGCGACCACGAAAGATGTAACTCTTCTTCTAAACGTTAGACAAAACAATAAAAAAGGTTCGTGCTAAGTCCCGTTATATATATATAAAAAAAAGGAATTTTCCAAAATGGTCCAGGCGCCTTTGAGTAATCGGGGAACATACATAAAAGAAAATATTCTGACGAACTGATAACCTCCTCCTTTTTTGATGTTGGTTAAAAACAAAAACAAAGTCATTTCCTGTCACCTGTCTCTCTGTATGTGACGGATTTTATGCGGTTTTCATCAATAAATAGTGATTCAAGCGGAAGGTTCGCATATGCAACCTTCTTAATTTACTTTATCTCTATGTACAATACAGCACAGTACTATATGTACATTTAATACCGTGCGAAGTCGGGGCGGACCGCTAATTTATTATATAACGTGTAACAAAATATACTGAAACTATTTTAAAGGTGAGTTCAGTCCATGATACTGAACAACTTTCCCCAACATAACATATACAGAAACATAAAAAATATGTTTTTGCTTTCCATAACTGGGAGGTCAGAAATTATTTTTCATATTTTGATATATGTTCCCTGGGGAAAGTTGTTCAGTATCATGGACTGAATCTAAACTTAAAATAGTTTCAGAATATATAATGTTAGACCCTGTATAATAGTTTAATAATAAATAAATGGCTTTGCATAATAAATAAATAAGTTAATGCCAAATGCACACAATAAATGATTTGTTGTAAACATAAAACGTGTAGCTTATTATAATTCTTGAATAGAAATATCAGGGATATGTTTCTATATTAAGCAGCCTAGTGCATCGGGCTTATGAATATTTATGAGCTTATTTAAATAACTAACATTTAGTAAAATTATTCAGATGTTAATAATAATCAAAACCTTCCTCACAAGCAACAAGGTCGTTCAGTCAACTTTAAAAGCTTCATTAAGTAGGCAAATTACATATTCGTAACTTATGTGTAGTATAAATAGTAATGTATTCCAAAATATGTAATTATGTTTTTACCAATATATATTCATATTATAACTAAAAATAACAACATTAAACTAAAATTTATCTATAACTACATACGTATATAAAACTAAACTAAATAAAAATACTTAAATAACATTAAATAATATATTGTAAAACAAAAATACGCCCTTCCCCTTGATGGACTTTTTCGATCTGCAAAAGTAGATCGATGAAAAGAGCATTAAGATGGATAGAAGAAGATAAAAGCTACATATAAATATATTCATAAATAAGTATCGTATAAGTATATTCATAAGTTAATTGTAATACTTTTTATATTAATTTTTGCGCCACAACTGATTTTATCTGTTTATCCCTATGGTTGACTGGGAGAGAACGCTATTAATGTTAAGTCCGCCAATTGTAAACAATTTATTATTATTGTGGATCAATTAATTTTTATAAATAAACAAAGCTACGTATGTACATCCAGTGTTTTTTTGGTCCTAGATTATCACGAAAGAAAAAAAATAGATAAGAACAAATCACTAATACTATATTTTATAATAAATACATAAGTATATAGATAAACATTCCCTTTCGTGAGAGTGTGAAGGACCTTGTTCTACACATCGACTCTACCCTGAGCTGGACTACTCAAGTAGCTGAGGTTAGTCGAAAAGTAACTGCCACCTTGCGCTCTTTCTATCGTCTCAAGAACTTTCTCCCACTTAAAACAAAAATAACATTAGTTCAAACCTTAATTCTTTCCTTTTTTGATTACACAGATATTTGTTATTGTGACCTTACGCAAGTTCTCCTTAACAAATTGGACCGATTGGCCAATAACTGCATCAAATTTATTTTTAATATTCGTAAATTTGACCACATCTCTTCATTTCGCGCTCAGCTTGCATGGCTTCCTATTCCCTTACGTCGTTATGCTAAAATACTCTCTATGCTATTTTCTATCTTGAACAATCCGCACTCTCCTAGCTATCTTAAATCTAAATTCAACCCTCTCAGTTCCACTCACTCTCGTTCACTTCGTTCTTTTAGCACTCTCATCCTTAGTTTTCCTCCTCATCGCTCTACCTTCATGGACAAGTCTTTTCAAGTCCAGGCTATCCGGCTATGGAATGCCCTTCCGGAGTCTATAAGAAGAGCTCCCAGTCGTTTGGCTTTTAAGCGAGCGGTACATAAATTTTTCCTCCAGCAGTCCTAGTCCCAGTCATCCTGATTATATTTATTAGTATTTATATTTATGTATTTATCTATTGTATTTTATGCATGTTAGTATATATGTATAGTTATTATATGTTTAAAAGTATATTTGTGTATAAGTATACCTATGTGTTTTTGATTATATATATTTTATTTATATTAAGTTTGCTTATTTTTGTGAATTTTATTACGCCAGCCACACATATTTTCTGCTTGGTCTAATGGTTGACCGCGAGAGAATGCCATATGGCATTAGGTCCGCCACTTGTACTTTTATTTTATTGTGCAATAAAGATTAAATAAATAAATAAATAAAAATAAACACCCAACACCCAGAACAATTTGTAAAAGGCCATTTTCCGACATGCCCTGCCTGAGGATCAAACCCAGAACCTCCAAATTGGTGGGCTAGCGTTTTGACAATTACCTATACCAAAGTATGTTCGTAACCCTATAAAGTATTTAACTAGAATGAATTCTAGGCAGAATATTCTTGAAGTCTAGCTCAAAGAAGGCGTAATGCGCACGCCGGTCACAAAACCATTAATTATTCCCACAATTATCCAGCTATGTTATCATTGTCTTTAATTGTTTTATGTTGCCAACTGCCAGCGACTGTAATCGTTCCTAAATAGAAAATGTCGCGATGACACCATAACGAGGAAATTAGATAGGTATACATTATAAGGTCGTTACAATATTAAGACTAGTCAATTTGCACTAATGTTTTATGTACGACTAGATATCAAAGAATCTTGTTAAAAAAGAATTTAAAATGTAATTTAACATTACATCAAAAGGTATTTGTAATTCATAGTTAAGCGAAAATATTTTAACAAGCTTTTATTTAGGTACACCCGTCCCGTTGTGTGTGTCCGTAATCAAATCTTTCAAGCAAAATTAGACCCATATGCCCATATATCAAGCTGAACTGATGATGGAGCCGGGATATGGCCATATACTCGTAAACTCATTGGCTATACGACATGACTCCATCGAGTGTGGTCTTCTTTGGCTCGTCTTGATAAGTGGTCTGGTTTAGATTATATCCAGGGTCTGATGGTCTGGAAGACTACTCGTAATTAAAGATTGTATAAATAACTCGGTGGCCCGAAGTACACGCTTTCACAAGTTAACCTACCCCGGGCGTGATCCGCACTTAGATGGGTGACCATACATGAGAGATTGGCAAAAGAAATCTTGCGCTCCCCCGTGCTTCAGAAGGCACGTTTAGCCGTTGGTTCTGGCTGTCATCATTGAACGGCAGTCGTTAAGGTATGCCAGATGACATATGGCAGCTTAAAAAGACGTGCAGCTCTGACGTGTAAACTTTCTCGGAAAAGTCCTCTACAATTTAACATGTTAAAAAAACCGCATCAAAATCGGCCCAACAGTTGTCGATAGGTTATCGAGTACAAACAGACAGATATACTTACGCGCCGAGTAACTTCATTCTATACATATAATATAAATTTATGCAGCTGATAGATTTTTGTCTGTACGTTTGTCGCTAATCCATAAACTGATTTAGATGTGGTTTTCACCAATGTATTGTGTTGTGGTAAACTTAAAATTTGCTATGCTAGTGTTATGTTATCAAATTAAAGAATCACGTCAATAATTTTTCGATAAAAATGCTATCCTCGCAGACGAGGTTGCGGCTATGTTTATAATAAGTTTAGTTCAGAATGTAAACGTATTTGTTTTCCTCCTAATATATTAAAGAAAATGATGCAAACATTCAGCCCTAAAGGAAAAAAAAAGTATTGAAACTGTTTTGTTAATGAGTTCACCTTGTATTCTATAATATTTTTCCCTGTTATAGCGTTATCAACTTATATTCATACTATTTCTAATAAAAACATTATCTTTGTTTTATAATACGCGAATGAACTTGTTTCAAACCACAAAGGTCAACTTTGTTTACCTACTTTACATGCATTAATTAAAACACTTCATTTTAAAACATTGGTTTTATTTTCAGTTTAAAGGTAGAAAGGAACTAACATAGGTACCAGAAATATACTTATTTAAGCGATTACGTGTATTTTGTAGCTGGTACACCAAATATAACAATAACACGATTTTGTTAACTAATAAATAATGAATAAATATATATTATATACGGACAAAGCACATTCGAACTTACTTTGGGGCTAGCTCAATCTGTCTGATTGAGCTAGCCCCAAAGTAAGTTTGAGACTTGTGTTACGGTATACTAACTCAACGATACTATGTTCTATAACAATAGATAAACGCTGGTTTTATCACGTTTTTGAATATTTCTTACACGGAAAAATCAAAACTTAAACTCATTTAAGTTACAACAATATTTTATCCAATTATTGGCTAAATAATGAGTCGAAAAGAGCGATCTAACCTCTAATGATTAATCAAACGAAGGATGAACTTTCACCCTCCGTAACTCTATTTACATTTCGATTTGCTACACGAAGATGAGAATAATTAAAATAAACATAGAAAGTCCTACATACAAAGAAGAATAGATTATGTACAATAAAAATAGAAAGTCCCAACCATCCGCTAATGTCCTTTCAAGGATCAATTAAACAATCATAGTTCACAGTAGTCATAAACAAATAAAGCGTCAACTTTCCATTTTGACAACTTTCGCACTCAAACCTGTTGTTTGCTTTGCGATCGCATTCCTCCGTCGACCGACACAGTTCGGCTAAGGTCAGCCATTACAAATGGTAGTCACGTCACGCCTGGTGAACCATTCATGAGTTCTATCGCGCCGCTAATCGGTATCGATCTTATCTAAAAATCTTACACTAAACTTTAAACTGTGAACACAAACAATGCTAACTTAAAACGGTTGCCAGGCAACGCTTAGTAAACATTATTTTCTTTTTCCAATGGATGAGTTAAACAATTATCCCAATTAACATAATCATTTCCAAGGAATGAGTTAAACAATTTTCCCAATTAACATGATCATTTCCAAGGAATGAGTTAAACAATTTTCCCAATTAACATAATCATTTCCAAGGGATGAGTTGAACAATTTTCCCAATTAACATAATCATTTCCAAGGGATGAGTTGAACAATTTTTCTAATTAACATAATCATTTCCAAGGAATGATTTGAACAATTTTCCCAATTAACATAATCATTTCCAAGGGATGAGTTGAACAATTTTCTCAATAAACATACTCATTTTCAAGGGATGAGTTGAACAATTTTCCCAATTAACATAATCATTTCCAAGGGATGAGTTGAACAATTTTCCCAATTAACATAATCATTTCCAAGGAATGATTTGAACAATTTTCCCAATTAACATAATCATTTCCAAGGAATGAGTTGAACAATTTTTTAATAAACATACTCATTTCCAAGGAATGAGTTGAACAATTTTCTCAATAAACATACTCATCTCAAAGGGATGACTTAAACAATTTTCCCAATTAACATAATCATTTCCAAGGGATGAGTTGAACAATTTTCCCAATTAACATAATCATTTCCAAGGGATGAGTTGAACAATTTTCCCAATTAACATAATCATTTCCAAGGGATGAGTTGAACAATTTTCCCAATTAACATAATCATTTCCAAGGAATGAGTTGAACAATTTTCTCAATAAACATACTCATCTCAAAGGGATGACTTGAACAATTTTCTCAATAAACATACTCATTTCCAAGAGAACTACCATGCGCATGAACTATACTGATCATATGACATAAGGTGCTAGACAAAATGCTTGAGGAGACAACGTACTTACGAAATAATAAAGATTATTGCATTAAAATTATTTTAATGCTTGCCGTTTTATTAGTCAGACACACCTCATGCCATATCGGTTGCCATATGTTTTGATCTGTGAGGTCAGCCCATACAATACAATGATGAATTTAACTCTTGATTGGAGCAAACTATTTCATACTCTACCTTGTTATCCATTGTTAACTGTGGTCCGACGTTTATTAATCGACTGATTGTGAGTAGTCCTAGAGTATACATTTTTTTTTGGACGAAGTACCGCTCATGTATGTTTGATCACTTCATTATCTCATTGAGAATGTAATATTTACAAATATAATATATTTTTTCAAAACAAAAAACCGTATATTCAAAAAATTGTATACCTACTTAGACGACATATTTTATATATAAAAAAGGTACAACCGATATTTATAAAATTTCTATGGAACCACCTAAAAAGTATATCTTTAAAATAAAAAGACTTATCCAAATGGGTCCAGGCGTCTTTGAGTAATCGGGAAACATACATTTAAATAAGTTTTTATAAAAAAAATCATTTTTTGTACAAGCTTTTATTATGATACCAAAGGTCTTGTCAACACAAAACAAATAAGCCCAAACTCAACGGGGTTGCGTCGTTTTATTACTGAGTTCTTATAGCCACCTTCCAGCTTCATCTGCAGATCAGCTCCAAGTCATCATAATATTGCATTGTCACGTGATATACATATGCGCGCAAAATTTCAGCTCAATCAGTTGAAGATATGCTTCAAAATTGAGTTGCAAGATTCCACCCGAACAAACATGCATACATTGCAATAAAAGCTTGTAAAAAAGGATACCGACGGATTGATAGCCTTCTCCTTTTCTAAAGTCGGTAAAAATATGTATCTAACCGACCTCTATTCTAGTAGTAGTACTATTTTGAAATCAGTTACAGATTTACAACTTCAAATTTAAGTATTATAAATTGAAGTCCCCCAGTGCCTATATATTTTCTGTACTCAAACTCAGTCCCTAAAAATACTAGGCCGAATTTTATACAGTTTTCTACTAACATGTAAAGGATTTTTTAGGAAGATTTACATGACTAATATACGTATACCCATGTAAAGCTGGGGTGGGATGTTGTACCTTGTATATTACGTACTTAGATATCTAATACTTAAAACCGTTTATTATTGAGAATAAATCGTCGATCTAAGGTTACAAACATCGTAACACATAATAGTTCTCAGTAATTGTATTAATTATCTAGACATACTTATAAATAAATATAATGTACTTACTTTTATAATTATGAGATATGAGCTATTAAACCCTAATGCAATACTAAAGCATATATGTTGCCAGTAATTTTTATTGCACTTTTTGCAATAAACACATAGACATACATTCCAATACATCTAACACATCGGAAACCATTATATAAATTACAATAACTGCAGTTGCCGATATTTATTCCTTATAAATTATAACTAATGTCAAACTGCTACTTAGGTGTTATGCTTCCTATACAAGATTTCCGAGTGAAGAAAAATACATAGGAAATACAGATGAGTAGAGTGACTACTCTATAAGGGTCAACGAGGACATAAGTCAGTCCTTTTGTGTTTAATTTTAGGTGATGTGTCAATGTACGAGCATCCTGTGACAAATGGCTACTTCCTATCTATGTTAATGTCAATAATAACTAGTAGTTCACCTTTACATGTGAACTCCCGCAACCCCTAGACATATTTGACACATGTTCGAACTTAAAATTTCTAGGCATTCATCCATCTTCCTATTTTTGCTACTCTAATCATCTTTCATATCAAATATCATAAAGTTCCGATACTCGAGCTATAGTCGAAAATACATACATATAAGTGGACTTGGAGGATTTAGTTCAATTACTTCAAGTTATATTTTTTTGTGAAAAAAAAATATAAGTACAGAAATATGAATGAGTACCTATAGACACAGAGTTATAATATATTACGTACAACTGTAGTTAATACCGTTTATGGATCAGCGAGGACATTGGCAAGTCCTTTCGTGATCAATTTTAAGTGATGTGTCAATGAATCGTAACACCGTTAATATAATACCGTATTCTCAATTACTGTTACTCAAAAAGCGATATGTATGTCAAAAGTGATTAAACGCATTTTGAAAATTTTCGCAAGAAGTTGACAATTATGTGCCGTTTTTTGCTGTCTTCCTACACGCACTTCGATTATAAATTATCGAAAATAAATTGAATAAGTTGAGAATTTATAGGTTAAATTTAAATCATTCATAATTACTTTCACAGCGACTATTCCTTAATGATTTTATCATTCATGATTAAAGACACTTCAGTAAATTGTTACTTAATTGAGTGCAATATAAAATGTATGAATTAAATAAACGATTAGTATCATTTTTAACCCCCGATGAAAAAGAGGGGTGTTATAAGTTTGAGTTTGTGTATCTGTGACAATCTGTGTGTCTATATGTGTCATGATAGCTCCTAAACGAATGGGCCACAGTGTTTTTAATCGGAAACTTTCTTACAATAAATAAATCACAATATGATACAGAACGCCGTCACAGCAAAATGCAATTTTTTGTCTAATATTATATAATCATTATGCATGAAAAATTAATTGTATGTAATTTTTTAGTCGTCTAGAAAGTTGTGTATCCAGTTATATAAATAAAATAGGATAAATAAGTAATATATTTGTGTACAATAAAGCTTTATAAACAAACAAACAAATATCATAGGCGAACAATACAAAAGGACTGACAAGACAACCTTCAAATTTTGAAGCGTAATTCGATTTTTAGGGTTCCGTAGCCAAATGGCAAAAAACGGATCCCTTATTTATGGATTCTTCATGTCTGTCTGTCCGTCCGTATGTCACAGCAACTTTTTTCCGAAACTATAAGTACTATACTGTTGAAACTTGGGTAGATGTATTCTGTGAACCGCATTAAGATTTTCACATAAAAATAGAAAAAAAAACAATAAATCTTGGGGGCTCCCCATACTTAGAACTGAAACTCAATATTGTTTTTTATCAAACCCATACGTGTGGGGTATCTATGGATAGGTCTTTAAAAATGATATTGAGGTTTCGAATATATTATTCTTCTAAACTGAATAGTTTGCGCGAGAGACACTTCCAAGGTGGTAAAATGTTGGTCCCCCCCCCCCCCTGTAACTTCTAAAATAAGAGAATGATAAATCTAAAAAAAATATATGATGTACATTACCATGCAAACTTCCACCGAAAATTGGTTTGAACGAGATCTAGTAAGTAGTTTTTTTTAATACGTCATAAATCGTAAAATGTTACTTGCTGCTACGGAACCCTTCATGGGCGAGTCCGACTCGCACTTGGCCGCTTTTTGCTTGAATGCTTTTCAAAAGAAGGTAGTTTCGTAGTGGTGCCGCGATAAGCGTTTATTTCCTACGAAGAAACAAGCGCCATCTCTGATTTTTGATTTTATTGTCGATACAGGCAACCTAAGTATCCAGCATCATTTGTATGTCTAGCGGGCCAGATAGTAGTGACATCTAGAAATAATACAGGATTTTTTTTAGCAGAGCGCTTTTTTATCTCGGGTTGTTTCTCTTGTATTTGTTTGTCCATGGAAATATTTATGAGGCCAGTGTAAAACTATCCCATTTATAATTTTATACAAGTCGATATAAAATATGGGTAGGACCAGTAATCAGGCATGCATTGAAGCTCCAGCTATTTTTGATCTGGCCTTCGCAAATCAACACTATTATAGCCCGACCTGTTTTGCTATTAAACTTTTTGTATCATTTACTTATCCAGAGACGACGCCTTATTAAAGCCAAAATTACATTTTAGCTGCTTCTTCTTTAATATATGGAAGCTGGAGCTGTTAGATAGAGCTACCGATTAGCCCTCTTATTCATAAAAAATATCAAACGGTTGATATACATACTAATTTTAATTAAAATATATTTTGTCCTTATCACTCTTTTTACAAGCTTTTACTTAGTTTCACCTGTCCCGTTTTCTGTGTGTCCGTAATCAAATCTTGCAAACTGAAGTAGATCTACTTACTTCCCATTATTCGATCAAGTTGAAACTACACATACTTATGTAAGTTGGGTGATAAACCAATATCATGGTACTGTAAATACTTTTTTACTAGTATCACTAGTATTCACTGAAATAAAACAAACGTGTGTAGTGGCAAACGAACTGATATATATTTTCTAGAAAACTAGACTAGGAAGCACACGAAAATACATGACATGAGCGAGCGTATACGTAAAAGGCGGGAATCAATGCTTGTCATATTTGACACTTCATGCATGACTTGATTTTTTTTTATTAAATAATTTTACGGCTCTGGATACAAGTCCTTTAGAGCCTATCTTTAATTTTGTTCTTTATTCCTAATCCTTACCTAACCTAATCCTAACAAGTTACAATCAAAGGGTGGTGTAGGCCTTTAACTGCTTTAAGGGAGCTTCTGGCGACAAATCTGTACGAGTCCACTGGTTTTCATAGACGACTGAGTGGCGGACGACGCCCGAAAACGCCGGGCACACAGTCCGCAAAACAAATATCACTACAGCCGTACTATGACTGTCCACTTCAACTATTTTACACATTGTTCATGAGCATGAGCATTTATAACACTAAACAACACCAATTTCATATTATAAAGTCCACTAAAATCAATTTGCAAAATAATTTAAAGCAAACCCCAACCGAACCCCTTGACTTCCCGCCAAAAATTCCTGCATAACTTGACATAATTATTTTTTTTTGTCGACGGCTTATAAATCTAAACAGGTACTTATGACCTGATCTCATAATGGAGCCGGGAGGTTGCCATAGCATCTCTGTGGTACGAGTAATACTCGTATGTTTCTACTCAACGAACAATAACCTATCTGTTTCTACTCGAGTTCGATCTGTCAGTTTACTGGTTACATACTACTAATACAGTTTCCTCGCTACCTCGAGACTTGACTAAGTACAGTAATTTGTATTGTGATCGCGCCGGTTGCATAGTGCGATGCATATTGAATCATTTCCGCAACAAACAAGTAGACCACAGCTGCGGTAACGCACTGATAGATATGAATGACAGGTTATTGCTTTTCTTGATTTCCCTATTTACCACGGAGCTGGAAATTTTTACCACAGCCACTTATCTCCTAACACGTACTAACACGTAGCTAACTGAAGAGCCGGCGATAAGAAATACTCCATTTTTAGGGTTCCGATCCAAAGGATTTCAACGGGACCCTAATACTGAGACTGTCCATATGTTTGTCAATCTTTTTTTAATACCTATTTATAAAATATAATGGCTAGGGAATAGAAAAAAAAACTAATAAGATTTTTACTCTGTTGAGACTTATATACTCGTACCTCTACAATGTGTGGATGACACATCAAGCTTAGGTGTTAATAGATATCTGCAATACCTATAAGTGTTACTGTTAAACTGTGGCTACCGTACTTTTTATTTATTTATTTAACTTTATTACAAACGTAATATATAGGCGGACTTAAAGCCTTAGGCTTAATCTACCAGCCCACCCACTAGTGATGCCAACTTGTGACGTAATAAGTCTGTTTTATTCCTAGTCACAGATTAGTTAAGTTCAGTCCTATACACACTAAACTATCACGTCTTTATCTCTAACGGGACAGACAGAACCTAGGGCGGTGAGGCCCAGGCTACTTTTAGCGTGATGGTGGGCATCAAGGTGGAAAAGCGAAATCATTATAATGATGGGTTGCTAACCACATCGCCTATTCATATGATTCAGATTCTCGCCCATTCCCTCGATCGGCTTTTACGATCTGCACGGGTAGAGAAGAAGCTGGTACATTCCATGTTTTTTTCTTTTCTCCCAGACCAGCAAAGAAGAAGTCACCGATATAGAAATGCTGAATGTATTTGGTTGAAGACCTACCCGACTTCGTCATACAGATAGTAGTCATATGATAACATCTATAGAATATAAACGTTTTCCTGCTTATCGAGATGGTTTATAGCAGGAAGTTACGGTCTTGTAGGCTCGAAGAAGTAATTATTCCATACAGTGCGAGTACTTTACTAACGTATGATTAAAAAATCGTTAACTAAATGGTTGGGATAGTGACGAGGATTTCATCACTGATTCGCATTTGTTTTTATTGAAGTGAAAACTTCTTTAGGCATGTTGGGCATGTTTTGAGATGGGCAAAAAATAGCTGATTTTTCACTTGAATTACCCGTATGTATAGTAATGGGAAAAACCATATACACATACATATGTATGTATGTATGTATGTATAGTAATGGGAAAAACCATTGAACTCGAGCGCGACACCACCTTGTTCAGGTTTTCATTTCTGTCGGCACTCCCGGAGTGCCGCTGTTTTTTTAATCTTGTTTGTTTGCAATAAATTTATTGTACTTTGAAAACAAATAAATAAAGACATATAATTGAAGACAAAAACAACATATAGAGTAAATTGACAACGGCTGACTTATTCCAAAATGGAATCTATTGTTAGTATTTACTTATATTTTTGTATTCTATATAAAAGTAGACAAGTGGTTGACGTTGGAAAGAAGTCTGCTAAATTATAAAGTGGGACTGGGCGAGTCAGGTTTGCCGCATGATGCCCGAAAGATGGGCCCACACAACAACAATATGGGTTCCTACAGACGGAAAGAGGTCCAGAGGGAAACCTAGGATGAGATGGAGAAACGAGTTGTCCACTTTTATACCGACATATACTTTATGATAATTTTCGGAAGTAGTTCAGAAGAAATGGTGCAACCAAAATGACAATAAAATTAGGCTCTCCGAATCGAAATTGTTGTATTCTATAGCTTTTACCTGAATTGCTTTTTGGTTCTAAGTAAAATGACCCGTGCCTATAATTCAATATTTTGACAGTAACTTATACCGTTCATATTAGATAACTTTGTCCCACATTCAAAACGTTATGTCTGAGGCTGTAATTTAATTTTGCCGCATTATCCAACGTTTTGGTATTGTTACGGAACGAATGTTATGTCTACCTTATTGGTAGTGTTCCGCACACGAAGATCATGACCAGTTATAGAAAACTGGTGATGGCAACAAAGAATACACATTGAACCGTAAATCTTTACGGATAAGGTTGAAAATGCGAAAATGTTTTCGAATAATGTAGATGATGTACGCATAATCAGTGCATCAGTTGATAGGCGTGAATAATGAAATGACTAGCGTTATGAGATGATTCAGATATCTTCGTGTCTCCAAACAGCCACTTCGGCTGTAGTCAAATCGAAAACTACTTATTGTGATGATTCATTGATATTGAATTTTGTCACGATGCGTTCTTTAAAACAATATTTGAAGGAAAAATAGAAGGAAAACAAAGAGTAGAAAAACCGAGACTAAGATCATTTGATCAAATAAAATAAAAGTTAAATGTAAAAACTTATTGGTTAAGAACTTTAGCGGATTAAAGAGAGACATAGAAAGAACTCCACCGACAAAGCTCTTAAATACAAGAAGAAGGTTGTAACTAGAGTTCTAGAAATATCAAGAAAGAGTTATGTAGAGCAACTGAACTAAATCTGAAGACCGAGAAATTTGGCGCATACTTTACCGACAAGAGCTATAAAACTCTTAAATCAGAAGAAGAAGAAGACTGTAACTATACCTAGTTTGTACATACACTGAAGGCACATTACATAGTGTAAGTTTCTTGCCTGCTTCAGACAATTTAATTAAAGTAATAGAGGACTTGCATGGTCTAAACAAAATTTCAGCCATCAAATCGTTTATTGCTTTAATTATATTGTATCATCATCATCATCAGGTCTTTTTCCACTGCAGGAGCACGACCCTCTCTGTACTACCAGAGCCATACTTGGCCAGAGCAGTCAGAGGATTTAGCCTTTACACGGCCTAACACAAATTAAATTGTATACTACAAGCATATTTTAGTATTGGAAAGAATCTTTAAATTGGATTAAACCACCATAGTTGACTGATTTCCTATATATCATTCTTGACATGGTTATAATATTTTTTTTACTTTTTAACATATTTAGATATCGGCTGATCTAAGTTTCACTGAAAAACAAAAATAAGTAGAGGAACTGCAAAGTAGATAAGTACTTCACATCACAAAATTTTGTTAGCACAAAATACTACTGGCCTAGCCTATTATGACATTGAGAGTTAATTAGTACGAACAGTATATCTGTCGCAGTTGAATGGTATAATCCGCTAATTCACTAAACCTCTAAGCTGTTTGGCATAACAGCTCGGTTTCGTAAAACAGCGTTAAATAACTGAACCCTCATACGCAGAATGACATAAACGATTTGTATTCATCAATGCCGCGGCGCAAGACGTGAGATTGTAGATTTTAGTTCGGAATTCTTCACAGCGTTCCGAGAGTAAGCTGTTTTCATCGAAAGATATCGCAGACATCGTTTATGATTTTAAACTGCAAATGGTTAAGACGAATAAAGCAGATCTTTAGCTTGGTTCCCATATAGTAATTTCGACGTCCGCCTTCCGGCAAGATGGAGAATTTTCGTGAATCAAATGAAGGCCAAGAGAAACCGCTACGCCATTGAGATTACGTCGCGTTAACAAACTTAATTTTCTGTATCCACTTGCATCGAACTTTGTATCATTCCTTATTGGTGTTCTATAATGTTGTAGACTAGATTACATAGTAAGAAGTTGAATTGAGGTTTTATTTTAAGATGAAACAGAGGGTGCCGTTTTTCCATACAAACGTAGTCCTCTGTTTCCTCCCTGGATAATGCCGGTAGTTATATTTTTTTCCTGGATATCTATAGCCACTATCAGCATGTCCCTATGTTTTCTTTTTTTTCATAAATAATTTATTAAAAGAGATATGAACGTTCAAAAACCTAAAAAAATGGCCAGATTTTCCGCTGTGTTCAAACATCCAGAAAACAAATGTGACTAGATTATATAAAAAAATTAAAACATACGAACACCGCTCAAGTCTTTGTTAATTCGTAATGAAAAAAGTACTTATATTGGTTAAGTTTTGGAGAAGAAAGTTGATTTTCTGTTCTTTCAATAGGTATTTTCAGTCCAAGTTGCAGTATGTGTTTGTCGCACTTGCTCGATTGTAGTTCGGGCACAGCGCGACAGCAATAGATTTTACAAATACCTATTTTTAATTTCTCTAGCCCTTGAGGTTTCCTCTTAATGCCACACGTAATAAAAAAAATTGTTTGATAATAACATGCCTGCAAATAACCTATTCTGCGGTCTATACGTGGTTAGCAGGTTTGTTGAACGTGACACATTGACAATCCAGCTGGACGATATTCAGCTGATTCACAAAACCGAGCTGTAATGCCAAACAGCTAGAGGTTTAGTAAATTAGCGATTTATACCATCAAACTGCGACATATCTATCTAACTAGTAAATCTAAATGTGCTTTATCTTCAAAAGAGAGTATGAATTAAGTATGCACTCTTCGACATTTTCTTCAAACAATACATCAACGTTTTCTCTGTCACCCTCAAATTGAACACTTAGTTATTTTGAGACCGGTTTAAATCGGGGCCTTGCACTCTGCATGCTTATTACCTACTTATGGAAAAATTAGAATAATTTCCGACACGGAAATTATTAGAATGCGCACTTAGTGCGGCTGATCATCGTTCAGTATGCTCTGAATATAAAGCATCCAATCTGTTATGCTCCAAAAATACAAAATGTTTGGAATGTGGCTATTTTCGGATATTTATGGTGTTGATTGTATGGGCCATGTATGGGCGCATTTTTTGCGTATCTCGACGACCTCCCACCTAAATTCTTGCATGATTTAACGGTTTGTTCCTAACATTATCAAAACAGTGGAAGTGTGTTCATTTCACTTTTGTACCTACTTATTATATTGACTAAGTTAGTGACATACTCGTACTTAGTCACGTTTACTGTATTGGAGACTTCACAAAAAAGTCTTTTAAAGTTTCAGCAAGTTTAGTAAAACTTAGGGTTGGGCCACATCTGTCAGCACGGAACAGCCCTTTCCTATGCTGCTATCCTTTTCTAGCAAATTACCTTCTGAGTGACAGAAAAGGATAGCAGCATTGGAAAGTGCTGTTCCGTACTGACAGCAGTGTCCCAACCCTTACTGATTAATTACATTCGACCAAATCCATGGGTCTTATGAGAAGGCTCAAGGCGCTATGGAGAAACTAAGCTTGGTATTTCTCTACGTGATCCCATCAGAAATTAGGAAATTCGTATGAGAACAAAAGTCACTGACATAGCCCAGCGGATTAGCTCGTTGAAGTAGCAATTGGCGGGACACATAGCATGATGAACCGATGGGTCAAAAAGGTTCTCGAACGGCGGCTACGCACTGGCAAGCGAAGCGTAGGACACCTACCCACAAGGTGGTCAGGCTACCTGACCAAGATCGCTGGAATGCACTAGATGCAGGCCGCTCTAGATTGGTTATTTTGGAAATCCTTGGGAGATCCCTATGTCAAGCAGTGTAGGTTATGCGGCTGAAATGATGATGATACAAAAATCATCGACGTTTCATGAGTATTAATGACATATGTCATCTCTTACGTACTTCCAATTTGTCGGTTGTATTTTACCGTCATCATTGGTCGATGTCCGTGCGCGATATTGACTTCCTAAGCCTACCTACACGCTGGCTCATCATCATGATCGTAATCTCAGCCCTTCTTAAGACACTGCTGAGCATAGGCGTCTCTTCATCGACGCTGCCCATCGGTTATATTGCTCTCATCCCGGTGCTACCCGTTCTTTTAACTATGACGAGTCCAACACACCCAACACATGACTGGACTTTCGATGCTTTTTTCAATCGTACAGGCAACGTTTAGTCAATGCCAAAATAAATATACAAAAACAGTCTTGTATAGGTTTATGTCAACGCATCTATTAAGCATTCTATATTTATACTAAGTATTTGTTGTTTTTAAATAGAAATGCCTTGGCTTCCATAGAAATTCTTGCATAAATTAACGGTTTGTTCCTTGTTTGATCAAAACATTGGTATACTTGCATATTTTTCTACTTGTAAATAGACTTACTGACTCACTATGCTATGTTGGGTTTATGACACAACACAACTCTAAACAAATATAAACAAAGCTAAAAAAAGGTACCACACCCGCATAGCCGAGCCTGAAAACACCTTTTTACCCCTGTTTTATAAACGACCTTAAAAAATCCGGATTTGTTGTCTGAATAAATGAATATTATTATTAACAAAAGGAAGAGCTTTACATTTCGGATGTAATAATAACCGCGTAGTCCGCGTAACGTAGTTTCAAGCCTTAGGGATATCATTACCGTGCTTAGGGCATTTTTAACGATAGGCAACTATCCGCCACAGGCGGCAACTATCCCTTTTTCGAGAGGTCAACAAAAACAGAATTTACTTAAAAAAATTATGTTAATTGTTTTTCAAAAATAGGCAATAAAAGGTTAAAGACCAATGTTTTAACGTGCATGGAGCATATTGTAAAATTAGATACTTAATTTTTAAGTACTTATACCTACAGCTTATTCAAAAAGTGTGGATTTCCAATGAAATAACTTAGATTAAAAATAGCGAACACAATATCTAATAATGTATCAATGTTCATTAAATTATCTATTTATTTGTAATTGGAGCTTATAAAAATACGCATGATGACAGAAAAATATTTTTGGCCAATCGGTTAGATTATTAAAAAATATTGTACACGTATTTTTCCTTTTCTCTGAGAAACAATGAATAAGGAAGATACAGCGCATTTAAATTTCGCACGACGTCATGCTTTCGTACGATTTTTACACATTGGTGACGTCACAAGCCCCCACTCTGGAACTTTGATACTCTGTATCTTTGTGAATTTTTACTTTTTTGATAAACTAAAAAATATGGGTACATTATTTTTGGAGTATTATTCTAATTAGTCTGTTAGTTAGATTATAACTAACAGACTAATTAGAATAATACTTTTCTGACCCAGTCATCATCCGTATTCCTGGCTATGACGTGTACGAGTTGACGTGACGGACGCCGCGTGTTTCGCAAAGAATGGATGCCATGACTCCATGTGACACGCAATTTTCTGCATGTGTGTATGATTCAGTTATTTATTGTATTCGAAGCGTTCATACAAATTACCTTTAAATTGGCTTTAATAATGTTCTATTATTTCTTGCTATTGCGCGCATCTAGGTGCATATGAATTATTTTGCATTTGTAACGCAACGATTATTTTCATTTACAACGCTAGCGTTGTTTTTATTAGGGTTCCGTGCTAGGAACGGAAGACTAAGTCACAGACTAAGTGTAAAGGTTCACGATAGGCAACCAGTACGTATACTGGCAAGCCCAGAGATAAGTAAAATAAACTTGATGGTACCAAGGAACTCTTCGTTAGAGAGACTTGCACGCGCTTGGTCGGTTTTTTAAAGTATTGACTATATTTTTTGCAATGCAAAGACTAATGTACCGAGGAATAATTTCTACATTAAATCTATATATTATTTATAACTGTGTTTCTAACATATACAGGGTGACTTTTTAAACACCAGCCAAATTTTTGGAGCAAGTTCAGTCAAAATTTTGTCGTCCTCCCATACAAAATCCGCTTGGCTGAGCGCTGATTTGTATGGGAAGGTAAATTTTTATTTTAGTTTTTCGTTAATTGTTTTTGTCCAGCTGCAATAACAATAATCTGAATATGTAACCGGGATATTGTGAATACTGCAAAATAATAACAAAATCCGGTCAAGCGCGAGTCGTGCTCGTACATGAAGGGTTCCATACCTTCGTATAATGTTTTAAAACGCTGAAAAATACACATTTCTTGTATGACGACCCCTTAATTTTTAACTTTATCTTATTTTAAGTATGTCTTGTTATAGCGGCCATAGTAATACATAATCGATGAAAATTTAAAGTATCTAGTTAATACTATTATAAAGATCGAGTTAAAAACGCTGAAAAAAACACGTTGCTTGTATGAGTAAGCTTTAACAACCTCCTTTGATTTTTAATTTTATCTTATTTTTAGTATTTTTTGTTATAGCGGCTACAGTAATACATAATCGGTGAAAATTTCAAGTGGCGCGCTATTACGGTTCAGAGATAGAGCCCTGTGACAGGGGACGGACAGACGGACAGACAGCGGAGTCTTAGTAATAGTCCCGTTGGCACCTCTTATGTATTCTGTGCTTTGGGTACGGATCCTTAAAAACGGTACATACATGGAAATATCAAGAATAAATTTATTAAATTGACATAAATGTTAGTTTTTTGTGGGTGGAAGAGGCCGATACTCTACTTAATTGTTGGTCTTACATCGTTGTTATTTTAATATGATCACCTCTTGTCCCAAATGAGTTAGTTGTTCCTTTATAAACTTAAGTGTTTTTGTATTTTTCCTAGGCAAGTCCATATGAAGTCATGTACGAAGTAAACATCTCATGGTATGAATACCAAGCGATAAAAAATTGCCACCATTAATAATGTAAAACACTTCCTTTATTTTCGCGTCAAGCCTATTGTTAGTTCGTTAGTTAAGTAGGTACCTATTTTTGTCATATCCCTCCTTATTTAGTTAGTACTGTTGTTTTTCTTTTTTTACTGTTACTGTTATGCAAATTAAGTTATCATAAAACTTTATAGAGGAGAATGGAGGAAATAAGCTGGATGGATAGAATAAACAATGAGAAGGTGCTAGAAAGAGTGATAGAGAGAGTGGGAGAGAAAAGATATATTTTAAAAACTATTGAAAATAGAAGAGAGAAGATGATTGGACATCTAATAAGACATGACAATCTATTCAGAATAATAGTAGAAGGAAAAATAAAAGGGAGACGAGGAAGGGAAGACCAAGGATGAAGTTTATCCAACAAATTAAGGAAGGATTAGGAAGAAGGTCCTACCAAGACATTAAAAAGATGGCAGAGAGAAGAGAGGGATGGAGGCGTCTCCACTTAACTCCACCTACAAGAGCAAGCTCTTAAGTTAAAAAAGAGAAAACTTTATTGTTCCAAAGTAAAAATATAAGTCAACCAAAATTATGCAACGCAAAATCAATACTTACAACAAAACATACTACTTATAAACACTATACATAAGTACATATATAAATATATCATACATACAATAATAATAGCTAATGAAAAGAACTGAATGACGATGACTTTATGAAGAAAGTGAGTTGAAATAGGTGGGCGTGAACTTCCCTCTTGGAAAAGTAGAAATTTATCTAATATCAACGGGTAAAGCATTCCAGAACCGTGCCGCAAACTATTGAGAATATTGTCTTCTTATTAGGATATTTCCTTTTTCTCAAGTCATTATTTCAGGGAATATTGTTGAATATGATTTAAGTAACTAGTCCTTTTCTCAGGCTGATCTAGGGCACTGCATTACAGTGCATTTATTAGTAGATTAGTCCAAATTGATGGTTTGCTCATAATTTTAGCTTAAGTAAGCTTAAATGATTGTAAAACCTCAAAGAATAATTCATATTTTTTTCGAATAAAACCGAAAGGTCTCTTTTTAAAAATTACATTCTCTACTATAAGATGAGAATTAAACGGATTACATAACACGAGGTCACTTTTAATTACAGCATGCATAGCGATGATATTCACGGCAAGCAATTAATCGGTCAGATGTATATTTAATCATCACACGATTAATAAGTACTAATTATCAGGTGGATAATTAAATAAGTATAAAATATGATAAGTTCTTAAAATTACTAAAATAACATATTCTAAAGATCTCTTTTCCCAAGAAGTTAACGTCAGGCAGGCGGCCTTTTGTAAAACCACATTTTATTCCGGCCTTTTGTAAAACCACATCTGGGTCCGGCTTTTTTCTTTTGCACTTTGCACTGTTATCTTTAGAGCAAAAACCCGGCAAATAGGCTGCGAAATAGAATTGAAGCTTTCTGACCAGGGGAAGTCAAGTCAAGTCAAAGTCAATGGCTGGCTTAGCTAATTTCTGTAATGTTCTTATTTTTTTCAATGATTCTTTCACCGAACAAAGTATTATTTTTAAAATTTCATGTAGTGTTATATAACAATTAATTTTTATTTTATTTTATTTTATTTATTCAAGTACACTTGGAAATGTAAATATATCACTTATTGAAGGTAATTATTTTTAGTGAAAAAGCCACGTTAACTACTAGGGGTTCTGAAGACGTCGAAAGTACAGTCGGTAACCACAGTAGTGCTCGGCCTCATGGGCTTTATTGCAATACATATTTACACTTATTCTTATCATATTTTATATTATACATTTAAATAAGACTTTACTTTTAAGAATTTTTACCAGATATAGTCATTTACATGATAATACGCCTATTTTATTGATTTTAAACAGCTGTCTTATACTTAGACAGTGGCAACGCTTCTACAGTGTTTGGAATTTTAGTATAGAGGCGTAATCCGACACCTCTGTGTATAATCTACTATTTGGTATTTATATATATTTATAAAAATCTCTTCATTCGTCCGCAGGATTACTCCCAGAAGCACTAAGAACGAAATGCATCCGTTGCACCGAACGGCAGAAGAAGACAGCAGTTAAGGTGATCAAGCGGCTGAAGTACGAGTATCCAGAGGAGTGGGCTAAGTTATCCTCACGGTGGGACCCTACGGGCGATTTCACGAGGTACTTCGAGGAGTTCCTGGCCAAGGAACACTTTAACACCATCGCTGGCTCCGGTAAGTTTTTCAAGAATCAAGAATTATTTATTTGCATTATACAATAGATATTAAAGATGATAGTGAATGTTAGTATATGTACATTGTATAAACCTGCAGATAGGTATGCAAACATTTTTCTAGAGGCTTCTGTTATCAATTTGTAAATATAATGTGTAGCAGTAAACTAAGACTTTAACGGCAGATTTAGTGCGGTATTGACAGACAGAGATCTGGGCAGATGAAGCTCAAAGCTTAAAAAAATAATTCACACAACAAAACGCTGATCAAAATCAAATTGAATTGTATCAGTCAGTTATTTACTAAAGCACGATTTTTTTTCGTAACCTGCCATATCTGTCTCGAGGATTCAATATTCTATTCAATATCAATCATCATCGATAATTAGAAAAAGTAAAAAATACAGAGCGTAAGTATTGTCAATCTTACTTGAGTAAGTATTAAGGCCCATTTACACAGTGCAAGTTTCTTGCCTGTTGCATACAATTTTATTGAAGCAATAAATGATTTGTATTGCTGACGTTCTGTATAGACCATGCAAGTTTTCTATTGCTTCAATTTAATTGTATGCAACAGGCAAGAAACTTGCACCCTGTAAATGGGCCTTTAATATACTACATATAGTATAATTACTCGTAAATACAGATTCACTATCACGTTTTTATCCCCAACGGGGCAAACAGCCTATGCCAGTGATGGTGGGCATGAACATGGAAAAAGTAAATCATAATAGTGATGGGTTGCTAACCGTGTTGCCTATTGATATGATCAGATTCTTGCCCATTCCCTCGATCGGCTTTACGATCTGCGCTTCCCGCGCAGATCATAAAGCCGATCGAGGGAAGGGAGAGAGAAGCAACTGGTACATTTAATGTTTTTCTTTTTTCCCAGATCAGCAATGAAGAATATTATATAGTTACATTATAGTATAATTTGTAGTATATGAATTATACTCGTAATTTAAGTAGAAGTATAAGGAAAATGTATTATTATTATTTAATTAAGTGTGCGTACCTCGTAGATAATTAAGAAAAAAGAACATAACACATTAATAATAATAATATAAAAATAATGATTTAATTGTCTCACAGACTTATTTATTACCATAATCTGTTGTTTGTATATTATTTCATTTGTATTCGAAGTTATAAAACAATAGTAAGTCACTAAACATGCGTGGGAAATGTGGTTATTAACTGTATTTTAGTTATGCTTACAGAGATAAAAATCTACGCTGAGATAGCCGTTTAAAAATAGCATAAATGTATCTCTTGGAACGATGCGCACATCCATCACAAAAGTTATTTAGTTGGTACGTACATACTTACCTCTACCAAATAATATACAACGTGGAAGGGACATACCCGTAATAAATCGAACCACGGTCTATACTAGATCATAATACTAAAATAAAATAAAATAACAGGCAAAAAACAAAAATTAATTCGAAATTTCCATACAAAAGTGAGCAGCCAACCGGGCGATTTGTTTTATTTATTAAACTTTTTGTGCTAAAAAGAAAAATAATACTCCATGTGACTTTGATTGAAGCAATCAATTTTGTTTTATTTATATACACATAAGTGTCCATTGAAACGGCGAGGCGCGTTTAAAATAATTATATGAATTCTAAAAATAGTGATATGTAATAAAAACACTAACGACATTTATCGCCAAAGACATATAAAAAACAATTAACAAAAAACGTTCGTTTTTAAGACTAAAAATATTAACACTGATGATACTTATATAACGTAAACGCTCCTATTACCGCCAGTTTAAGCTTTGTTCAGATTCGCACCCAAATATTAGGGGTTAGCTGTAAAGTTGATATAGGATTTTTAATTTATTCATTATCCTAATTTAGTTTTTTATGAAGTTCAGAGGTTAATTTAAATATTAAATCAATTGTAATTTAATAAATAAAATTTTAATCTGAAATGGCAATTGTTTCTATTACCGCCCCAAGAAAGGGGTTTGTTTCTATTACCGTGATTTCTGTTACTAATACCGACCACTGCAAAATATTCATACAATGACATAAATAATAATATTTATATATTTAAATTTTGCTATTTGAAAATTATACATAAATAGTCCGTCTCAACAACAGTCTTGAAATTATACTTCTACTTTTTGTCATCAATAATAAAGTAAAAGTTAAAATTAATAAAAATACAATAAGTAAAAATTCACACTTGAAAATTACTAAAACAAAACATTTTTCATTCATATATTTATTGTCTCTCTTATCGCGTAGGGCAGTTCTAGGAATACCATAGATTTTGGATACTTCATATATACTTTTTCCTTCATTTATAACTATGAGAGCAGCTTCAAATTGAATGGCACTATATTTGTTTTTAAGGTGCTCCATGTTTGTATAAAAAATCACGAAATATAATTTAGAAAAAATAAAAAAATCCGGCTTATATTGTAAGAGCATAATGCCCAAGTGTTTTACAGTTCATGTACCTACTAGTCAAATGTTTATAGCTATACATGATTATTCATAGCTAACAGACGGACTCTTTTAAATATCAGCCACAATGATAAAATCCGTCATAAATCAGTTCCTAGTCAAACTAGCGTATTTAAGTATTTATATTTAAAAAGAGAATAAATGAACTCGATACGAAAAACATATGAATCCCTAAAAAAGGAAATGGTAAAGCTGAAAAATACTGGCCATATAGCATGGGTCGGTAATAGAACTCTGTATGAAAATTGGTATATTCTATTAGCGACTAATATAATGAATAATATCTTGAATAACTATTTATTTGAATAGAATCACATTCACTTAATCTTGTGATCAATATTATATTATATTATGTATATATATATATATATATATATAATCAATCTTCTATATATCTTGAAGATATTAACACATAAATGAAGATTGATTAAAATATATAGCCATACAATACATAATAACGTTGGTAAAGTTTAATTGTTTCTTAAAAAAAATCGTAAGGCAAAAAATATGGCGTTAATTGGCGGAATTTTTATTTTTATATTTAATTTACGCGGAATATATTTATGAACAAAATTATTCAAAGAAACTAACTAAAATAACATTTATAAATATATATAAACAAAAATTCTAACTACTGTCAAAAGTCTAACACCGCCATGGGTCGTTTTAAAAAACAATTTGTAAAAATATGATTCTAATGCCGCTCTAATTTAAAAATTCGGTTTAAATATGAAGAAACAGTGGAAACAGTAAAATTAGATGTTAATATGGAAAACAAATTTATAAATTGTAATCTTTATATAATCACATGGTAATCTTTATATAACAACATTGGTTTAAACTGAAGTTATTTCCTTAAGAAAAATCAAGAATACCTTCGTGGCTCGGAGCGCATCACTATGGAACGTGCACCCGATCAGAGTGATCAGAGAGAGTTCACTGATAATTTACACACTTAAACTTTATTCTGAACGTTGCATAAACATCTAAAATGTTTTTCAGTAATAATGGTCTAAATTTATATTAAATATATTTTAAGAAAGATTGAAAATAACGAGCGGTAATAGAGTTAAATTTTTATAGGGCGGTAATAGGTACCTTTACGTTATGTATTTGTAATTGCATGGTTTTAGACCTAACACCGTTTTCATGCATTTAATATAAATTAGCCATGCCGTGTGGTTCCCGGCAGAGTAGAATAGGACCACTCCAAGTCTTCCCGTGGATGTCGTAGAAGGCGACTTAGGAAACACAAGCTAAACAAAGCTTATAAACATTAATAAGACCTCTCCAACCCTTCTGGCCAGCGTGGAGAGCGTATGCCAAATTCTCTGGCTGCTCTTGCCAACTATGGCTCTGGTAGTACAGAGAGGGTCTTGCTCCTACAGTGGAGACTAAAATAAGACCTGATAATGATGAATATAAATTGCCTTTCATACAATTTCATAAGTACATTTGCTATTGCAAAATACAATATTTTTTGTTAAATAAGTACTTATAATTACAGTTATTTTTATTCATTGCCTACTTTTCATATAACTGTTAAAATAATTACTGTTAAAATCTCATTCAAACTACGTGTCAGTAATTAAGCATACTTTTGTAACTGTTTCAAACGAGTCCTTGGCCTTAACTGCCCTTCAAAATTATAAATGTCTCTTTGTGTTTCGAACATACAGCTTTATTGTCATTTAATGTCGCCTTTCTAATTGTTTTTACCTATTTTATGAGTAATAGAGGTAATTTATCACGTGCATCTTTGTCTTTGTATTATAATGGCTGAAACTAAGATTTTAAATAAACTTGGTTCGATACTTATTTAAAACCACAACCTGTGCTACTTAACGGTAATAAATAACGCAACTTAATGATGAAATGAATTATGAAAATTTTATTTAATCCCAATCCCAACTAATATTATAAATGCGAAAGTGAGTTTGTATATTTGTTTGTTACCTCTTCACGCTTTATCTACTGAACCATTCTTCTTGAAATTCGCATACACATAGTTAGGAGTACTGAGAAGGACATAGGGTACCTTTCATTCCTGAAAAAGGTAATGTTCCCATGGGATTTGGGATACGCGAGCGAAGCCGCGGGCAAAAGCTAGTAAATTTATAAGATACAAAATGATCATGTCTTTATCCTCTAGAGAAGTGACAGAGTATAGTCACGAGCAGGTCTGTCGAGTCGATTTTCGTAGCGAAAGGATCAGCTAATCTGGGTTACCGACTAGTCTGTCCTCGCAGATTGCCCAGGATGCGCCGGACGTAAAGGGGGATTCAATACGTTACTCGGGGAGGCTCCTTTCTTGCATCCCTGTATAGAGAGGTAGTATTGGACCAACTTATTTTTAAAATTGTTTCTGGTGAAAGTGTCTTCTCACCAAACCTTTATCAAATTAAGGCCGTACCTAAATTTCCCGGGGTCCAGTGCTGCCCCCATTTTAAATAAATCATTTCAAAGAAAACGGAGACATCATTTAAAATTTTGCTACTACCAAGTCCTAGATAACCCTTCAAAGTATTTTATGAACAACTGTTTATAATGAGAACGTTAAGCTTTACTACGCACATTAGCTAAAAGTGGCCGTTTTTCGCAAATGTGCGTAGTAAAGCTTAACGTTCTCACTTTAAACTGTAAACAGTAGTTTATAAAATACTTTGAAGGGTTATCTAGGACTTGGTAGTAGCAAAATTTTAAATGATGTCTCCGTTTTCTTTGAAATGATTTATTTAAAATGGGGGCAGCACTGGACCCCGGAAAATTTAGGTACGGCCATAAGCATTTTAATTTATAAGCTATCCAGAGAGGAAACGCAGCCAGCGTTCTTGGCACCATGCCGCACGGTCATAATGTTTCAAATTTAAAAATCAATAATTTAGATTAGGTTTTATTTTGAGGTTTGGTTTGTTGTTTAATCTCAATTGCATTTATTTAGTTTTATGAAAAATTTTCTTTCATGCTGGTTGGTCTTGGAGAAAAAAATTTTTGAATGTACCAGCTTCTTCTCTTCCCGCGCAGATCGTAGAAGCTGATCGAGGGAATGGGCGAAAATGTCTTCTTCGTTGGGAATGTATTTGTGCGAATAGTTTTACAACCGGCCGCCGTCCGACGTTAACCCTCCTTGGGAATGCAAATTTAAGAATAAGAACAATTTATTTGCTCAAATACAGTACATAAGATGTAAATTGCATAATTAGTGTTATGTATGTATGTAATGTAGTGTATGTAGTATCATGTATGTATGTAGCACGAGATGTTTGTGCTTAGTCCTTTAGTCGCCTCTTACGACATTAACAGGAAGAGATGGAGTGGTCCTATTTCTAACCCGGAACCACACAGGTAATGGGCGAAAATGTAAATCGTGTTAAGGTGACGTATGTACATGAATATAAATATAATACAAAAAAAATAATAAATAAAACACAGTAAAATATTCGTCGAAAGAGAATAAAGACCCGGAGCCGTGCTCTACGATATTTCGCAGTGTTTTATTTATATTTTTTTTTGTATTATATTTATATTTTTTTAGTAGCCAAAACGGATAGATATTTAGATAATACATTTTTTGGTATAATTTTCTTATAAAATAGTGATTGTATAAAAAAGTAATATGTATTATAAAGGTAAATTTAGGCAAATTAGAGGTATGTTTGTGATTTTTTTCTATCGAGCCAAAACTACTCAATCGTGTTTTGGCTATTGTGGGTGTCTGTACAAAATCCTTAAGATTTTTATGTAATTTTTTTGTGAAATAAACTGTAGTAGTTTAATAACAGTAGTTTTTCAAAAACACGCACAGTATTGCAAATTGTGAACCCACTTCGCCTTAATAGGCGATGCGGCTAGCAAACTACTTACTATTATGATTCCTTTTTCCACCTTCTCGCCCACCATCACGCTAACTTTGAGTCTTGCGGCTCTGGGCTCTATCTGCTCAGAGCCACAAGACCCAAAATGCTCTGTCAACCCCATTAGGGATAAAGACGTGATAGTATGTATGTATGGTTTTATGATACTAAAACTAGGTTGTTCTGATAAGAGTATATTACTTAAATTAGTATGTCAATAATCTTTTTTTTTTGCCTATATTGGTGTCAATGTCAGCAGTGGGAAAGCATGAGCAAGGGCAAGTTGGAAAATGGCCTTTTTCAAATTGTCCTGGGTCTTGGGTGTTCATCTATATATGTATTTATCATAAAATATAGTATCGTTGAGCTAACTCACGGGATACTAATATCCCATAACACAAGTTTAAAACTTACTTTAGGGCTAGTTAAGCTAGAATCAGTGTGATTTGTTCCTATATATTTATTTTTATTTATTTATTTATATAGGCTAAATAGTCTTAAGTACTTAAGTTAAATAATTTGACATAAATGTTTTATTCCTCCGCAGTCTCACACTTACCTCTTGTATCTACAGCGGGTAACGAGATTCCAGGCTCGGTGCCGCCGCCGCCCCCGCCGCCGCCGACGCAGCCGCCCCTAACTAACCCGCCGCCGCCGTCGCCACAGTTCTTCCCTTCAACCTCGCCGAGACCTGTCATTCTAAACAGGTGAGATACTCAAGTAGTACTCTACTACATCTACAGGATATTTTTTTTGTGCGCAAATTTTAGAACAATGTTAGTTCCATTCCCCACGATATGGCAAAATACAAAAAAAATCTGACCTACCTTATTAAGTCAGTTGACCGTACGTTTGTATGGGTTGCTCGTGCGATTGCATCGTAAGTTAATTTTGTTAGGGTTCCGTACCGACAAGGGTGCCAACGGGACCCTATTACCACAGAATAATAATATACTGAGACTCCGCTGTCTGTCCGTCCGTCTGTCACATGGCCCTATCTGTTGAACCGTAATAGACTTGAAATTTTCACCCATTATGTAGGTATTACTGTGACTGCTATAGCAGCAAATATTAAAAATAAGATAAAGATAAAAATTAATGGGGGTCTTCATACAAGAGACGCGTTTTTTAAGCGTTTTTAATTTGACCTTTATAATGGCATTAACTTAATACTCGTACTTACCGATTATGTATTAGGTACTGTGGCCGTTATAACAACAAATACTTAAAATAAATTAAAAATTAAAGGGGGTCGTAATACAAGAAACTTTGTTTCTTGTTAAACAAGAAATGTTTATTTAGCATTCGAAAACATTGTACGGAGGTACGGAACACTTTAATGTACGAGTCCGACTCGCACTTGACCGGTTATTCGTTAGGATCACGCTTTAGTTGCATCGCTTATTCGCGCGATATTCGCGTAGTCGCGCTGTACTCGTATAAGGACAACGCCAAAAAGTAAAAAAATATTTGGACAAGATTACAAGTGACAAACTACGCGAATATAAAAGATTTCAACGCGTTTTGACGGTGTATGAATAAGTTATTTTACTAGCAACTTATATGCATTTTTAAGCTAATTTTATATCAGTATTGCATGCAAATTACTATTAATTTAGTACCATTTAATACGCACCTGTATATCGTTAACCAATCTGCCCCTGGTTTGCGCTACCTTTAAGTACAGCTTATTGTATTTACTTATTATTACGTTTTAACATGGTGGAATTAAAGCTTAATTATCTAATAATTATTTAGATAGTTTAAATATTTATTGTTCATGCAATAATACAATTTTATCAGTCACAAATCACTGACACTCTGAATTATATATGACGGGAAAAGATGACTCTATATCTACTCGTACATATCTACATATAATTAGAATGACTTACTTGATATTCAGTTACCATTACTTTACGTAGGTACTCGTAACTAAACGACAAATTTGCATATAATTATATACTTACTTCATTACAACATTATTTTACAATAGTTGGTAACTTTGAAGAATACTTATCAAAAAATAAGTTTGTCTCCTTCACCATTGGTGCCTCAATGCTCTCAGTATTCAAGGATCCGAACAACAAACACGGCGACTTTTAACCACCAGTCAAATTTTGGAGCAAGTTCAGTTTATGATTCTGCTACTTTTAATAAAAATAATAAATGAAAAACGTAAAAAAAATCGATCTAACATACAAATCTGCGCACGGCTATACCGATTTTCTATGGGTCGAAATATTTTTGTAAATTTTCAATCATTATTTTTAATGGAAAGCATGGACTGAACTTGCTCCAAAAACGTGAGGAGGTACTATGGATCGCCTTATGCATTCAGCATAGATCAAAGGATAGCTGAGATTTAGTGTTGCGGATATAGGGTAAGAGATGTCACGAGTTCATAGTTCATAGGGGCAAACTATGTATTCACAGAAATGCCATTTATTCATTACATCATAACACAGTACAATTGCTATCTAATAATACTATCATTTAGAAGTATATGACTTTAGAGTTTCGCAGTCACGATGACTTTATTAGTATTATTAAAGGACTTATTGCGATTAATACGATATAATACTTTTTATTGCACCATAAACAAAACAAATTACAAAAAAGAACACAGAAAAAAATGAGAGTAATATCACGTAGCAATATCACTTTTAGCCAGTTACGAGTATTTCGACGGCCCTACTACGTGTAATAGTACCATTTGCGTTAGAAATCGAACGTTAGCCTTCTTTCGGAAACGTAAATTCGATTTTCGGCTTACATCATTCGAAATCGTATCGAGTGAATCGAGTCGCGTGTCAAGTAATGTTACATACATTACTGCGATGTTTCGGTATAGCACATTTTAGACCGGTTCTGGCGGTCAGCCCTGATTGCAAACTTTAGGTTGGCAACATTGTGCTGGTTCAAGAGTGCATGCACTTTAGGTAGGATATTCTTAACTGTTATTGAAAGTAATTAAGCGCTTAAAGCGCGCAAAACCTAGGTGTCTAGGTAGGTGTATTCTAAAATCCTTATTTTTTTAAATAGTCGTTATCTTAACTATGTAAGTAATGGGAGATTTAATTTTCAAAAATAATTCTGACTATACAAGTAATTTTATAGTTATACCATATGATTAATTTTACTTTTTCAACAACTGTTTCATGAATGCCTACTATTTTATAAGTATGTTTTTCTATAGATATCCAAGTCCTTATATACTTATTTATAACAGAACGATGAATAAATTTAAATATTTCATTCACAGATGTAAGTAAAATCACAAAAGATAATATATAATCCATTTTCCTGCACCTAGTTAGGAGATAATTAAAAATGTTAGTAGGTTTATCTTCAATTTCCACGCCACATTCAATTGCCATTAAACAATTAACCAGGACAATTAAAGTAAATAACTTATGCGTAAGTCTATAATCAGACGCCGATGTATTATGATACTATTGTTCTACCTATCACGCTGAAAATTATCTGTCTCAAGGATAGCAAAAAAATTGTTACGTACAAATCGCTAAGGATGTCTCATTACTGCATAACGACATTCTTCGTTGATTGATGCCAATACAATGTATGCTAGAAGGTTGACGTTCCCAGGGAATCTTGTTAAAATAGAAATGGCTTCAAAAGCAATCAATTTTGCAAGGTCAATGATATCCGGTATAATTTTGTACAATTATAATGTCAAACGCTAAGGTACATACACTTAATTGAGTAGAAACGATGCTATTGATATTGATATAATATAACTATATATGGTTGACTGGGAGAAAATGCTCTTAGCATTAAGTTCGCCATTTGCTAAAAGTACTTATATTTTTACTTTGGACAATAAAGTTTGATAAATAAATAAATAAATAACCAAAAACAGAAAACCAATTTCAGATTCTTTTAATTGCGACAACAAATTACAAACAAATTATTTCAGAACGCCCAAGTGGATACCTAGAAACTCGAGGGCATTATTGCTTCGAAAAATCGTTATGGATTTTTCGATATATATGCATATTTTATCCTACGAGATCGCGCGTGTGAGTGAGAATTGTACCTATAGACTCATAAACAAACATAATAATAAACATAATACGAGTAAATACACAAATTACTGAAGAATTTAAGCAACTAAAAACAGTATTGTCAATATTTTTACCATATTATTATTCCACAAAAAAATACATGGGTTGTCAGGCAAAGGGGTGGTCGCTGTGTTGTAGCCTATTTCAGTACTATGACGCTTAGGATATTTATATTACTAAAAGAAACATAAAACAATAGTGTTTTCGTCACACACAGCAGCATCGAAGTCTAGGCGTTACAAAATATCTGAGCATGTCGTTAAAGCTAGATTGCGTTACTGCGTTCTGCGATGACACTCACTTAGTTGAGTTTTGAAGTTTTGAACCAGCACTTTTCTAGCTTCAAGCCGAATGAATGATACAGTAAGGCCCAGAGCAATGGCATAAGCTTAGATCGTATGAATAATCCCCTGGTCGCCCCGGTAGTCAATCTCGTCGAACGTGATGCGACCAAATTGCAGTTGTTCTTAAGAAAGGTGAGGTAAGGAGTACCCAAAACCGTAGAGGATAGATATACTTAATAACAAAAACCCTTCTTCTTCTTACAGCCATCTTTTACGAAGGTCGGCAATCATCTTAGCAATCTGCACTTTTCAGACGGCTGCTTTGAAAAGGGATCGCGTCCTACTCTTGTTGTACCATTGTGTGCAGAATGTTCGACGAGGTCGACCCGGCCCGGTTCATAAAACTGATTATGTTAATGTTATAAAAATATTTTTATATAAAAAATGTGTTTTCTATTCCAGGTTTGGTGATGACGGCGAGCTGATGATGGGTAGTCCGTCTTCAGCAACGGGCACCACGCGGCCGACCAGCCCGCCCCCCATGAGGCCAATCTCGCCCACCACCATGAGGCCTATGATGCAGCCCAGGTATGTACTTATAGAATATTACTTATCTTCTTACTCTAAGCGTGTTCCCAGTAGCATATTTGGCCTTTGGCTGTGATGTAGGTATATCATTCGTGACAAAATCAAGCCAAAGGCATTTTTGTGGGTCTACCCATACATTGGGACATTTGATCCGGCATGACAATTTTATGCAAATTATACTAGAAGGCAAAATAGAAGGAAGGAGGGGAAGAGGAATGCCCAAGGCACAGCTATATGAAGCAAGGCAAGGAAAAGGTGGTGTCGTATCAAGATGTCAAGAGGTTGGCGGAAGATAGAAAATAATGGAAGAAACTCCACCGACAAGAGCGTCGCTCTTAAATTTTGATGATGATGACCCATAGGGAAAGAATCGTATGTACCTACTTATGTATATTTTTTGAATAGTTTGTGTCCCACTGCTGGGCAAAGGCCTCCGCTTTCTTTTTTTCACTGATCCCTATTCATAGCAGCCAGCTGCCATTTTTTCATGAAGCTGTCGATGTCGTCTCGCCATCTCTTTCGAGATCTCCCTCTACTCCTGCGCCCTTCTGGCACTATCTCTCCTCTTCTGCGTTGCCTTTCGGGCCCATCTCTCCGAATGCAATAATGATCTGCGTTCTTGGACTTAGTACATACGGAATGAAAATTGCCAAATTTCATTATTATGTTTCTTCTTTAGATTCACGGTTCTTTTTACCCCGGTCCTTTGGGAAGCTTGCGTGGGGTTACAGATCCAACACGTGGAGAAGTTGACGTAAAGTGGCGCTCCCGCCAAAACCAATTCATAGATATACTTACGTTACCAATGAAAGATATATACCCTTGAACACATATTATTATTATACCTATAGATAATACCGTAGTAACATGACAGAAAGTGCCACAGTCTTGTTGCTGCTGCAAAAAGCATGCAATTATGGATTGTTATTATAATATATTTTTCACACTATGCTTAGTGCTGTCGTTCTAAAACATTAAAGACATATTTTACGATTGCAGTTTCGATGTGTTAATTACGACGAAAAACCAACAATAGCACAGTACGTATCCATTATGAGCGTGAGAGAGTTTGTTACTGGCGACCGGTAAAAAATATTGGCTATATGAGTTTAGAACAATACCTACACACAATCAGCTAAGGATTAATTTATTGTATGTACAGACGATTAAAGAGATACCTGTGCCACCGCGCGCGTCGTGCACTACATGAGGTGGCACAGGTATCTTAACTTTCCTCTGTACTCTGATACTAATATTAATTAGCTAATTAATTTAGTCATACCGCATACCGTTCACTGCGAATGCTGCGATTGCAATAAATAAATACTTGTCAAGTGCGTGTCGGGCCACGCTCAGAGTAAAGTTCCGAAGTTACAGGTACAACATTGACCACCCGCGCACTACCTAATTTCCCATCACTAAATAAATATATAGAAACAAATCACACTGATTAAGCTAGCCCCAAAGTAAGTTTTTTTTAAACTTGTGTTATGGGATACTAAACTCAACGATACTATATTTTATGATAAATACATATATTGATAAACATCCAAGATCACTTTTTCTATTTGAGCGAGGTTGCCTGGAAGAAATTGCTTAGCGATAAGGCTTCCTTTTGCGCATTTCCTAGTTTTTAAAATATACTTATGTAGTTACTTTCTGTATTTTTCTTGGACTTTATTTTCTATAATTTTATATGATAACTACCCAATTTTAACAAGTTACAACTTCATGTTAGTATTTTTTTCTGATGATTATTTTATTTTGACCGAAATTTTTCAACTAAGTAGGTATACTTTATAACTTAAGCTGCTGTAGCTCTTAAATGAACAAGGCCTAACATAGCCGTGATAGACATTATATTATTATGATTTCTTTTTAGATTTTTCAAGCTAACAGTTTAGGGAAGGTATATTTGACTGTACATTAAACGGTTGGTGTATCGGTTCTTTCAATCAGTCACCATTTCGTCTTGACAAACAAAAGAAAACGTTTTGAAGTAGGCACGTTTCATTTTTTTAATAAAGAAATCTTCAAAGTTCAAACTGTTTGTCAACTGCTGAGGTATAAATAACTATAATCATTCTTTTTCAGACCCACAATGGTATGGACAGCAGCAGCGTCAGACGCCATGCCGACCCGCTTCCCGCTCCGTCCGAACAAAGACCTGTTTCCTCAAACCACAGCCATCACGCTCATCGACCAGATCGGGTACAAGATCATCAGGACGACAGAGTTGGTGACCGATATCCTAAGGAACACTGTTAGGGCGGTGGTTGGGCGGTAAAAGTGTTCCTAGAGGCAGTCCCAGATCTAGAGGGAGCTGACCAGAAATTGCCTAAGTTTATGGGGCTTTCGCAAGTATAGATTTTTTTAATGATGTTATAAGATGGGGCGCCAAAATCAAGCATTCCTGTACCCCACCTTACATATAAGTGTACAATGGAGGCTCCATATTCAGGTAATTTTCGGGATTTTGCGAAAAAGCATTCCTTTTTACAACCCCACCCGCTTCCCAAAGTTTGGTGGACAAAGGTTTGCCCCCTCTCGAATAAGTCTAGATCCAGGGCTGCCTAGAGGAGTGTAATGATTAAGAGCATTGGTGGTCCATTAGATCAGGAATAGCATAGCAAATGTTTCATACAATAAAAACAATTGACAACTAGTTAGGTATGTTGTTAAAGACGTAATATGCCAGCTCCTTCTCTTCGTGGCAATAGAATTGGCTTGGAATGGGTGAAAATCTGCAAAAAGCATTTAAGTAATTATAAAAATAGGCGATGGACCAGCAAATTAGCTGTAAAAAATCTGATTCCCATTTTTAGGCTGCACGCCCACCATTTTGACTTTGACTTAAGTCACAGAATACATAAGAGTCAAACAGAATGGTATCTCACAGCGTCTCCCGCAAATTGGCGTCCCCGCACCTCTCCCCCGCACTTTGTGAGCTTTGAAGGCTCCAAACCAGGGTTTAATTACTAGCCGCATGCAATACGCGACGTGTGTTGTCTTGAGAACTGTCAACCAATAGTAACCATCATGGTGAGAAGGTGCGCGTATAATAATTGTTTATCCACCCAATACTCTAAAGAACGTATATTTCATACATTTCCAAATGATGAAAACAGGTAAGCAAAGCAACAATATAATTTCACGTTATTACCCAGCAACCATCTTGATATATATACCCTTCTCGCTCTCTCGCATTGGCGGGAGATACACAAGAGCGAGATTGTAACATTACCGGATTGCTAATAAGCAATCCGGTAATGTTACATAGGCTCCTTGCTCACAGGTAATCACATACACGCAGATGCCAACATGATTTACGCGGGTTATAGTGCTAAATGCCATTGTTGACAATGACAACTTGACATGCTGTGTGTAAGCGTGAATCGTTATAAACATTTGTTAATTTTTATTGAATTTATTCATATAATTACCGTATAGTTTTGCGCCGAATATGCAAATTACAATAGTGAATTAGTGAAATTAGTGAGTTACAATATAAATGACTCAATAATAATCAGTAAAGTGAACTATAGGTGAAATGGACAATGGACATAATGAAAAATATTTGTGAAGTGATATTACGTAGCTGTTTCCGACTTTTCTGTAACATTTAATACATATAAAACAGAATATTTTTTACGTCATAGTGTTCGCAAATCTTCCGGTATGGAAAAATATAATCGTAAGTATTAAAATAATTCTGCGGTGCGACCCTAAGTATAAAACTCACACATCGACGTGTGTACAGATAAATTGTTTCGTTTGTAGTAGTAGTAGGTATATATGTTACTCTGAATCAATGGAAAGTCATACCTGTGCTTAAGTAGATACGCCATGTCCAAGCAAACACTGCTCAATCAATAGAACATTTAAACTATTAATTTGCAGAAATTTATTGGCATCGAATGTTGTTTACCCGACTTCATAAAAGGTTCTTAATTTATCTAAATCCATTTTTTTATTATGTATGTTCACCGATTACTCGAAGACGCCTAAACCGATTTGGAAAATTATTTTTTTTGTTTGAAAGGCTGTCATTGGGGTTGAAGTCAGTTTTTTACTATGATCTTAATCAATACACTCGTGTGCTTGCTCACTGTAGTAAATTAGAGCGCTACGTGCGTAAGAATGTGAGATTATTTAACTGGTAATGATCCACCGAAATGATCGGCGAAAAATTATTGTCTATTTTAGAGCACTGAAATTTCTATGTTGCTTATGATTTCTAAGTAAGACATGTGCATAATATTACTTGTACTACCTTGCACTAAGATGCCTTACTTACATATACATAACATAGCTAAAAGTGTCTTGAAAATTTTAGTCCTAAGTAATTTTGATGAGGAAATTCGGACTGATTCAAAGATTGGACGTTTTCATTTGTTGGACGACTCCCTATTTTAAAATTAGCTGCACTTTACACTTGTTTCTTTTCACATAGACACCATTGCCAGCATACTGACATAAATGGTGTGGTATGACAATGTAGGCAAACTTTTCTGTTGTACAAACTTGGCTGACCTCGCGTCATCTCAGGAAGGCGGATTGGTCCTTTTATCATTTTGTGCGTTGTACTAGACCTTATGCTTTATTTACCATTAGGTATTTTATAATCATTAACTGGCTACTCTTTTGAAACAGACAGAGATCGCAGGAATAGTTTTAGTGAGTTCTTCTTCTTCTCAAGCTCAAAATATAATCAATTTTTTCCCTCCAGAAGGTTGCCCTTTCACAGCGTTGTCTGTAGCCTCACATAGGACACGCTTAGTGCAGCTGGTGGGGCACGATGGGCAGGAGCGGAGGTGTGACATAGTCTGGTCGTTATGTATGACTGATCACTAAGTAGGCTTATAATAACCGCTACACCAACAGCTCATATCTGCAAGTTTTGATTACCGTATGTATACCGTAAAAGTATCTCTGGCAAGAAACACTAAAACAAGCCCTTGTTTTAGTGTTTCTTGCCAGAGATACTTTTTCATTCGCAATTTATTGCACTTAGAGAGAAAAGCCCATGGTAGAGTTCATTCGCCTCCCAGATAGGATGTCAAGATTATAAACATGTCAGTAGGAAATTATGTAAAAGTCGATCTACGTACGTGAGAATCTCGGCTTAAACTCATCATTATTTTAGTTATAATTGTAAGTGTTAATTTATTAATACCTATTAAGTAGATACTTATTTTAAAGTTTAAGTAAACGCCTATTATATTTAGCATTATGTAAATGCGTACTGTACTTCAACGTACTCGTAGAATTCTTAAAATTTTTCGTAACGTAGACTTTTTTTAAGTAAGTCATTAGAAATAAATATTTTTATTTTATTACATTGTGTTACTTATTTAGATTTTTATCTCCTTTTGGAATCACTGGTCTTTTCACTCCGGATTTTTGGGAGATTTGCGTGGGGATACAGATATACAATACTCGTATATATAATAAACGGAGTTATACTTAAAGCCTTAGTGTACCCTTGATTAAATTCTTTATTTTATTATTTATCTTGTAATAAATACTTTTAAACAGTTTAATAAAACTGATTAGACCTGGTGGTCTAATCAGTTTTATTAAACTGATTAGAGTTAGAGATTAGAGCCGGGGCACGGCACAACACACATCACAAACTGGTGTTTGTGATGTGTGTTGTGCCGTGCCCCCGGCACATCACAAAACTCTAAATCCCGAATTTCCTTAAATCCCAAATTTCCCCCTTAATCCCGAATTTCCCCAAATCCTGGGTGCACAGGTAAGGACCCAAAATAACACTTCTCCTTGCAATGTAGGTACTCATTAGATACTGACACACATAGAGGATCATGAACAAGGGCGTAGCTAGGCGGTATCAATTATACCGACTAAGTATATAAGGCAATGGCAGTGGACTGGGACGCATGAAGGGAAATCCCAGCAGTGCGGACTAAAAAGGTTAATTTAAAAAAAGTATGAATAACCAAAATTCGTAAATTAAAAAGTTTCTACTCGAAAACAGGACAGAAAGTCCCAGTAGTCGTACTGGGACTAGCTCGAAAAATATTTAGCCTGTATTCAATTGGGATGTGGACTAGGCTGGGTCCAAAAAATATTATATGTACTTGTAGATATTATTTAGTCCGTCAATTAGAATATCCAAAAATAATTGACCCATATTTTTTCGTTTAGCCTACCTACCTTTTTCTTTCGTACCTAGTAAAAATTCACAAAGATCAGACAACGTATCGAAGTTTCGCAGTGGCGGTGATTTACGTCACCGTATAGAGAAAAAAATATATATAAGGACAAATCACACTGATTGAGCTAGCCCCAAAGTAAGTTTTTTAAACTTGTTTTATGGGATACTAACTCAACGATTAATTACTGGCCGGTTGACTGGAAGAGATCCCTATAGGGGATAAGTCCGCCGTTGTATGTTTACTTTTCTATTTTTGTATCTGATTCTTTTTTGTGTACAATAAACCTTATATAAATAAATAAACAAACAAACGATACTATATTTTATAATAAATACATACATAGATAAACTATAAGGACAAATCACACTGATTGAGCTAGCCCCAAAGTAAGTTTTAAACTTGTGTTATGGGATACTAACTCAACTATACTATATTTTATAATAAATACATACATAGATAAACACCCAAGACCCAGGACAATTTGCTAAAGGCCATTTTCCAACTTGCTCTGGCTGGGGATCGAACCCAGAACCTCCGGATTGGTGGACTAGCGTGTTGATCATTACACCACGGAGGTCGTCATCGTCAGTCAGAAAATCGGACATGATCGCGACGTCATGCGAAATATAAAGCGCATTTAGCGCTGTATCTATTATTTGCTAATCAGAGAAAAGAAAAAATACGTAGGTATACAATAATTTTTAATAATGAACCAAAAAAATATTTTTAGTCCACGTCATCCGTATTGCACTCATGTTTGCAAGGAAATTTATTGTTTATAATTATTAGGCGCTTGTGCCTTTTTACAAGATCTCTAGGTGTGGTGCTCAGAACACGGTGGTTTTATTGACATACTTGCGCCTGGCACACCAGCATCACTGTATCTTCGCAACATAGGTTCATACTACCACGTACCACGTTAGTGATCAACGCCTGATATAAGTTTAGAGCAAAGCATAAGGTGCCTTTCGATTAGCTTGCTATTTGAAATTGAAAAATTCTTTATTAAATTTTACAATTCAGTCGATTAAGGGAATGGGCAAGGACTTCTATGGTATAAATGCACCAAAGCTCCCTTATAGCAATCAAGGGCTTAAACCAACCTTTGATTGTAACTTGTTAGGAATAAAGAATTTCCCACGTTTTATTAACTTGTTCCTGGCTAAATACGCAGTAGCGTCAAGCCTTAAAAAAAATGCACCAAAGTTACCAATGTATAATGAATACTAGATGTTACATAAAAAAATTCACCTACGCAATCTGTCTGTGCGAGTGCACCACTTTTCGACCGGTGCGTGGCCAAAACGAAAGTGGTTTTGTCACAACGCTTAACAAAAAACAAGCCCAATCAGTTCGCCTTCATAACGTGGTGGTGAAAGTTATTTGTGGTATAATTAAGTTGAGCGTGACTTTAGGCATTCTAGATAATAGAATACCTTGCAATTCATCTTGTATGTTCCTTTCTTCGTCGTTCCGGTGTACCTTTTCAAACCGATAGGTACCTTGATACGTAACTATACTGTACCAATACTATTTTAAGGGTGGATTCAGTCCCAGATACTAAACAACTTTCCCCAAGGAACATATATCAAAATATGAAAAATGCTTTTTAGCCTCCCACATCACATAGGTTCTATACAGAGTAGATGAATGATTTGAGAGTATAGGTTAGTATTAGTATTTATTCTGTGGTATAGATAACCGATCATTTGACTGATCCGAGTTTGTACGGAAAGTAAAAAAATATTTATAATAATTCGATACATGTTCCTTGGGGAAAGTTATTCAGTACCATGGACTGAGTTCAGTATATTTTGTTAGTCAAAATCACGAGAGGTACCTACGCAACTAAAATTAATCTAAAAGATTTCCCGCAACTAAGAGTATTAAGTAATGCTTATCGTGCTTTATCGACCTTAAAAAAGCATTTGATACAGTCTCCATCTCCATCTTGCTGGCTAAATTAGAAAAAAATGGTGTTAGAGGCCAACAACTAAAGATCTTCAAGGATTATCTATCGGACCGGATTCAAAAAGTAAAACTGGATGCATATATAAGTGAGAGACAAAACGTGACCTTTGGCGTTCCACAGGGAATCGTTTTGGGCCCAACTTTGTTTCTCATCTATATCAACGACCTGTGCAACATGACGCTAAAAAATGCAAAAATTTGTTGATACGCGGATTATACTGCGATAGTGTTTACAGGTCCAAACTGGGAAACTGCTCGTAAAAATGCTGAAAATGGCATGGCCCAAGTAGCTATGTGGTTAAAAAACAATCTCCTAACCCAAAACGCATCAAAAACAAACTATATCTGTTTCAGCATATATAACAGTACTCAACCACCTGTTGATTTTGACATAAAAATCCACTCATGTAACCAAGCTTTAAATTGTATCTGCCCTTCTATTACCAAACTAAACCATATTAAATATCTAGGTGTAATGGTGGATCAAAATCTTTCATGGTATCCCCAAATCGAACAATTATCGGGAATAATACGAAAATTTATATGGATGTTCAAGACTCTAAGAAACATAGTTACACCAACTCTTCTTAATAAAATTTATGTCTCTCTTGTACAATCTATAATCATCTATTGTATACCGGTCTGGGGTGGTGCCTATAAAACCAGATTTCTGGAGGTTGAAAGATCGCAACGCACGCTTTTGAAAGTTATGTACTTTAAAGAAAGAAACTTTCCTACTACTTCTTTATATCACTTATGTGATTTATTAACAATTAGAAAGTTATATTTACTACAAATGACATTAAAAAAACATAAAAGTTTACCCTATAACTCCCAAATTGCTAGTAGAAGAAGACAAAATGCAGCTTATGTTCCCTTTGCTAAGACTGACTTTGCGAGAATTCAATATAAAATTCGCTCTGCCAATATATATAACTAGCAGTCCACCCCGGCTTCGCCCGTGGTACACACATAGCCTATGTCACTCGGGAATAGTGTAGCTTTCCAACTGTGAAAGAATTTTTTAAATCGGCCCAGTACTTTTTGAGCCTATTCATTACAAACATACAAAAATAGGTACAAATCTTTCCTCTTTATAATATTAGTATAGAAATACAGAAGTATAGATTAGTATAGAAGTATAGATAAATTAAATGAAAAACTAAATATATATAACAAACCATCCTATGAATGTACACCGCAAATAACATCTTGGCTCAAAGAACTCACCTATGATGATTTGGAGAGTCTTATTGCGATTAATCCTCCATAGTGCCAAAATGCTATTTTGTACTTATACACACAAACATTCAAAAACACCCACAGTACACACACGCATAACTCGCTCTTACAACATACACACTCACGCACACGCACGCACGCGCACACACACACACACACACACACACACACACACACACACACACACACACACACACACACACACACACACACACACACACACACACACACACACACACTCGCATACATACACACTTATATAACACACACACACTTATATAATTTAGTTATATCCATACTGTAATTTAGATTTTTTGTTTTATTTGGACTTTTGTTTCTTAGCTAGGTAGATTAAAAAATGAATAGATAAGGAAGAACGGGACCTACTGGTACAAGTATTTTATTACTTAAAAGTAGGCCCCAACACCTAATGATTGTAATTGTAACACAATTTACCTAAATAAATTATTTTATTTTTTTATTTTATTTTATTTAAGAGGAAAATTGTCTAATGATATTCCATATTCGCAAGCAGTAACTGTGCGCCAAACTGCCGCTTGGGAAATCACCACCGACCGTGACGTCGGTGATTCATTATAAATTCGAGCCTCTGGGTAATTACTGTGCTGACGTCATTATCTATCTGGCATGCAGTGCCTTCCCTGAGATAATTGATCTTACGCCTCAAGTGAAAAATATGTTTGGAGTTCTATGTTCAAAAGGACTTACATTTTTTTAATTTTTCTTTGAGGGACTTGGTTAAGAAATCTTTTTTAAACTGCTTCGAAATCAAAATTCAAAAAATTAAATGACTTAAAATGGACAGCGTGGCTTTTATATTTTTCACCTATTTTCTATATCATAAATAAATAAATCACACTGATTGAGCTAGCCCCAAAGTAAGATTTTTTTTAAACTTGTGTTATGGGATACTAACTCAACGATACTATATTTTATAATAAATACATTTATAGATAAACAACCCAAGACCCAGGACAATTTGAAAAAGGCCATTTTCCAACTTGCAAAAGTAATAAGGATCATATTCCCATTTTCAACTTGTCCTGGGTCTTGGGTGTTTATTTAAGTATTTTATTTTTATTTTATATATGTATTTATTTTGATATATAGTATTGTTAAATTAGTATCCTATAATACAAGTTTAAATCTTACTTCGGGGCTAGCTCAAGTGCTATTTATTTATTCATCATTGTGGCCCACCTTTCAAATCTTTTAGATAATTATTTTTTCCAAATCGAAATTATGTGATGAAAAAATCCGCCACGAGTGGGACTCGAACCCACATCATCACATATTTTAAATTTGGATAAATTTCCGAGCATTGTCATGCTATTACAAAAATAAAAAAATAATTATTATTTTTTCATACAACTCATAGCTAAGTAGGATCAGAAGTGAAGCTGGGTCCAGATTGCATTCATTTATACCCATAGCATTTTATTTCAATGATATGAAACAATGTGATTGTATTACTTCATAACTTATCAGTATCACAAGATTGACCTGTCTTATCAAACTATGAACTTTCATAATCTTACAAAAACAAGCTTATTGAAAAACTGTAATAATGCTTCAACATTTATTATATTCTTAAAATATCACATAAATTATGTAAAAATAACATTCGAAGACATTCACACTAACAATGAGATTGTTCCCTTATTGTCTGATATTATTACACTTACAAGACATTAAAAGCAAATTATTAGCACATTACCATCACACTAGATATTGATAAGTATTGTGCAATAGTTCACTTAATAAAAATACATTTGCCTTAATGATCAAAATAAATGCTTTTAGAAGACATCAAAGATTACATTGGTACACCAATATGACAATTAAATTGTCTAAATATTGTTTGTATAGTTAGGCAAGATTTATTGGACAATAAGTTCAGTGACATTATCTTTAGTAACCAGAGCAACCAAGCTGCCACTGGCCGGGCGCTGCTCCCCCTTGGTCCATTTCTCAAACAGCTCCGCGACAAAAGTCAGTGGGGTCCAACTGCCAAAGTCAGCTTTCGGCATCCACTTCCTGTTCATTTCTGTGTCCAATGTGACTGGCAGAATGGCCACTGCTAGTGAGTTTTCTGGCAAACCTGAGTCTTTAGCACCAAGAGATTTTGTTAACTGATGGACTGCACCTTTAGCAAGACCGTATCCAATCATACCGGGAGTAGGTTCTAAAGCTGCCTTAGCGCCAGTTAGAGCAAGAACTCCACCAGGGGTGAGGTATTTTGCAGCGAGTGTAGCGGCAATAGTTGAGCTCCATACTGATTGGCGCCACATGAGATCGGCTTGTTTGCTGAGTTCCTTGGCCGCGTTGCCACCAGCCCAGCCGCCGGCCACGCAAATCACCGCGTTTACTTTCTGACCTTGCAACGCTGCACCGAGTTCGTTAACAACATGTTCCTCTTGCTGGACCCACGAACCGTCTTTTGGAACAGTAATATTGACGTCGGCACTCTCATTGGGGTTTAAGTCGACGTTCGCGACCCACCAGTTTGCCGACTTGAAGTGGTTGACGCAAGCGGCGCCGAGCGCCCCGCGGCCTCCGTATACGACGATTCTGCCACTTGCCATTATCACGTCTCGCTACTGTCGCGATTCAGAACTAACTAAACAACAGGCGAGGGCAATGGAACGGCAACTGGTTATCTTGACGGGGTAACCTCGACTATCACTCGTACCTCGTGCACGAATGACCGGTATTTTAGTAATTAACCGCGCAGAACTATACCAAACTGGCACGTGAGAATACTTAATAGATACAATTTATTGTTAGATTTTTAGTGAAAAGTTTTATTGATTTGTTTTATCGTAGAACCGTCGTTTGAACGTCATATGACAAAATGTCAAATAACTTGATTGACATTTGGTAGACATTGACAATTGCTTTTTTAAAGAAATATTTTTTGGCTTGTATACAAGCCTTTGGAGCCTATTTCAATAATATAATGTAAAGTACCCCATAGTGGTAGTGAGTTAGGTAATTTGATTGCTTTCAAAGTGCTTTTGTAAGGTACAAAAGCAATCTGAAAAGGGGTACAAATTGTACCTCTTTTCAGATTGGATATATAGCAGGCTGGGCAAACACCCGACTGCCCAGCCAAATTATGGTCAAATGCTTCCTTTATTGGGAAAGGCCTTAGGGAAAGGCTTATAATAATCAGTGGACTAATAGACCTAAATTAAATGCTGTAAAGGAAGTAGGTACCTATGTAGGATGTTTTGGACTCCACTCGTTTTCTTTCATATTAAGTATTATATAGCCAAGAGTAGTATAGTGGCAGATAAGTTACACCTACAAAGTACACACACAATAGCGGCGATAGCCGCCTTTTTTTAAGATTCTGCCTTTGTGGTGCGCCAACAGTCTGCAAACCATTTGTCTGATCCAACTGTACCTACTTCTCATTTTGTAGATTCCACTATCTCCCTTTATTTGGAGAGGCTTTTAGTCCAGCTGTGGATTAAATTGTAATAAAGAAAAGAAAATTCCACTAGGTTACCTGCTTATTAACTAATCAAATTGCAAAGGGGGGCAGAAATGAAAAGATAAAAGCACGGTAATAGATATATACGAGTATTCATAATATCTTTGTCTATACTGTGATAAAGGTAAGACAGAGATGAAAAACTTTCTCTTCTGAATTATGACACCTGCATTGCCTTGTGCGCTGGGTCGGTGGGTAGTGGAAATGGGACAATTTTTTTTGTGGCTAAGTACTTATTTACATTAAATAAACGACATCCATGCATCGCTTCCCCTATTTGAAATCTAATGCCGTTTGATCAAATATGATTCTCTGAGCTCTACTGTCTACAAGACCCTACAATCAGTGCGCTCTAAGTACATCCACTAGTTAGTTAGATTTACCACCTAGATAACTCTTCCCGAATTTTAATCGAATGGGAATGATTAAATTATTAAATAAATAAATCAAATACCAAAACTATGATCACATATAAAACATCACCAGTAAGAGATTCAGTGCAGCTTTACGGAACAATAATAGAACAAGTAGAAAAATGTAAGTACTTAGGAAGCATATTAACTTGGTCTGAGTTGTATGCCATTCAAGATATAAACTTGGGTATGGAGCTTTTCGCGTCGCGGCTCTTATCATATATTGACGGTAATACTAAAATAACGAAAATAGTAAAGAAAAATAAACCCATCAAACCTTGGATTACCGTCGGTGTTGTACGATCCCTGCGTAAGCGTGACAAGTTGTTTAAGCAAATGAAGAAAAGCCCTGACGATATCATAGTTAAAAATAAATACATATACTATAGAAATGTCTGTAATAAAATTGTTAAGATGCTAAAGAAGGAATATTATCAGTCTAAGCTTGAAAAGAGTACTGGAAATGTCAAGGAAACGTGGAAAGTCATAAAGGAGGTTTGCAATCTTGAAAAAAGTAAAATAACTTGCCCAGAGCTTTTGTCTATTGAATCTAATCCAAAAGAATCTTTAAATTCCGTAAATAAATTTTTTACGTCGATTGGATCTAATTTAGCAGATGTAATTCTTAAGAAAATGGATGCTACAGAGAACGAACTAGCTCACAAAGCCCGACGTCACAGAGGTCCTCCCAACTCATTTTCTCTATTCCTAACAGACCCTTACGAAGTTAGAGATACTATCAAATCCTTGAAAACTTCTAGTGCACCTGGATGGGATAATATAACTGCGTTTACGCTTAAAGAAATAATGTACTTTATATTGGATCCACTTGTATATCTTTGTAACCTCAGCTTCGAATCTGGAAAGTTTCCCAATATCTGCAAAAAGGCCAAAATTTGCCCTATATTTAAATCTGGCGAGAAAAGTAATCCCTCTAATTACAGGCCTATTTCTCTTTTAAGTACACTTTCTAAAATATTTGAAAAAATTGTAAACAAAAGACTTGTTACATTCTTAGAGAAAAATGGACTGCTAAGCACTAACCAGTTTGGTTTTAGAGCAAATAAATCCACCGAAGACGCAGTACTAGAACTAACAACTAAAATCAAAGATTACATAGACAATGATGAGTGCTGTGTCGGTGTATTCCTAGATCTCCAAAAAGCCTTCGATACTGTGTCGACTGCTATTTTACTTGCAAGACTAGAGAATGCTGGGGTTAGAGGTGTTGCCCTGCAATGGTTCAAAAGCTATCTTACAAGCCGAGAACAAAAGGTAGTAGTTGACAAAGTGGAAAGTGATGTTGGTTACAGCAAATTTGGCGTCCCACAAGGTAGCACATTGGGTCCTACCCTATTTCTTGTATATATTAATGACCTTTGTTCAACATCCCTTCCAGGAATGGACCTAATGATGTTTGCAGATGACACAGTTCTTTTGTTCCATGATAGAAATTGGCAGTCTGTAGCGGAGTTGGCAGAGCTGGGACTTTCAAAAGTGACCTCCTGGCTTGAAGATAGTATCCTCTCCTTAAATACTTCTAAAACAAAATATATATGTTTTGGAAAAACCGCTTCTAGTCTGCCGAAATATGACTTCCAGCTAACCATACATACCTATCCCTGTAATCGACTTGTATTAAAAACAAAAAAAAGATGTATGTGTGAAAAATTGGAACGAGTTCAGAATGTCAAGTATCTAGGCGTAGTACTTGACACACACCTAACTTGGACATGCCACATAGATAACCTGTCCACAAGAATTAGAAAACTTATCTATGTTTTCAAAAACCTGCGGACTGTAGCAAATATAAAACTATTAATCCAAACCTATAAAGCTTTATGTGAATGTATAATTGCATATTGCATTTGTTGCTGGGGTAACGCGGCAAAAACGCATATAATTGATGTCGAACGAGCGCAAAGAGCAGTCCTGAAGGTTTTACTACAATTACCATACAGACATCCTACTACTAACGTTTACGAAAGAGCAGAAGTACTAAGTGTAAGAAAACTGTTTATATACAATGTCCTCAAGAAATACCATTCTAAAGTTGTCCCAACCCTACCGGTATTAAACAAAAGAGTAGATCGATGCCCTGTTCCGAGGATTGGTTGTAAAATTGCAGAAAACCACTTTGATGCTGTTGCCCCTAGACTCTATAATATATTGCTGAAACGTTACACAAAAAATCACATTAAAAAACAGCCGATGAAAATATTTAAAAATACTGTATTAGAATGGCTAAAAAGTATGGATTATGATTCCGTAGAAAATATGTTATATAACCTTTATTTAAAATAATTTTTTGGATTTAAAAATATTAAAATATTATATTAAAAATCATTTATGTTTATTAATAAATCGCGTTTGAAATGTAAATGTGAAAACACACGCACATGCACCAACATACACACATACACATCCTCACAGACCCCTACAAGCAAACGCATACGCGCAAACACACGCACACACACACGCACACACACACACTACTTGCACGCTTTGTTTTCTTTTGTTTTATATAGTCTCTACCTAAATTATTCTTAAATAAATAAGTTAAATACGCATAAGTGTCAAAGCACAGCTTGATATGGGAGAAGACGCTGGTTTTCGAAACACAGTGAAAACTATATCGTAAACCAGAGGCTTCATATATACTAGTATGTCAAATATTTTTAGTGTCAATAAAGATTATTATTATTATTATTAAGTAGAAAAATGTAAGTACTTAGGAAGCATATTAACAGAAGACTCTAGATGTACTGCAGATATTAAAATCAGAATTGCCATGGCCAAAGGAGCATGCAATAGTAAAAATAAACTTTTCACAGCAAATATATGCAGAAAAATACGCAAACGCCTTATAAAAACGTATATCATAGCATAGCACTTTACGGATGCGAAACATGGATATTGAATAAAAAAAGATAGTGACAGGCTGGCAGCTTTCGAGATGTGGTGCTGGAGGAGAATGGAAAAGATCAGTTGGATGGAAAGGAAAACCAATGAGGATGTATTAGAAATAGTAGGAGAGAAAAGTAGACTGCTGGGCGAAATAGAAAATAGGAGAGGGAAAATGATTGGTCACTTAATATGACATGACTCCTTATTTAAAAACATACTAGAAGGAAAGATAAAAGGAAGAAGAGGTCCAGGATGACCAAGAAAGAGCTATGTAGACCAACTGAAAGAAAAAGCAGGGGTCATGTCGTATCAAGCACTAAAAAGTAAGGCAGAGAACCGAGAAGTTTGGCGCATACTCCACCGACAAGAGCCACTAAGCTCTTAAATAAGAAGGGAATGATAAAAAAAAAACTCATTTAAATTTTATATAAGACGTAATTAGATATAATATATCATGATTACATAGATTAGGTAGGTATTTAAGTATTTTAGGTATGTTATGATACATAGGTACCTACTTCAAGACTATTAAGTAGATAGAAAAATATTAAACAACTACGTTGGTATCTAAATAGAAAAAGTTACCTAACTGTAAAAAGAATCGTAAAAGAATTCAATAAACATAAGAAATCATACACAATGCAATATCATTAGATAATACACTGCTGGTGAATTAAAAATGCAAGTTACAAACCACAGGAAAACTTATTAAAGGTAGGTACACTTACTTAATGAGTAATGAGATTCAATCATAAATATTCTTAGAAAATTTATTACACGACAATATCATCAACTTGGATTGAGTAGAATATGCTTATTAATACATTAAGACCGATGGTAACACTTTTGAAGCCTAAATTGACATTGTTGAGAATTTCAGCCTTTCTTTGGTCCGGTTGACGGTTAATATTGAAAATGCAGCCCAGTACAATGGCCACTATCGCTGACACCACCTATGAAATAAAATAATAAAAAGAAATAAAATAATAAAAAACATGTAAGTAATAAAATAATAAGTAATAAAAAAAACAACGAAACTTAAAGTAAACAACAGGGCATGGTAGGGCTATTTGCCAATTTTTTATAAAATGAGACCTAAATCAAAATATAACTAAAGCCAGTAGTAAATAAAAAACAAAAGGAACACTCATATAGACGAGTGCGTGCGTGTAACGTGTGTTTACGTACACCTACTTATGGTGTAAGTAGGTGCTTAGGTACCTATCTAAATTACAAAATCTACAGTCTAATTACAATAATAAATACTAAGCTAAGTTGTTAGTTTAATTAATGTAGTGTTTAGTATGAAACTACCTTCTTTTAGTTGTTTAGTAATGCTTAATTATCTTTTATTTTATGGCACTCTAGATCTCCAGTTATCTATCATGTATTAATTTATAAAACGATTATCTTATTCTATAATTATTGCCAAGAGCTAAAATAATTATTAGCAGTTCTATTCCCAAAAGAATCATGCTCGGAAAGCGCAGGGTCTAGGTCAAAGGTCATCTTAATGACGTCGCAAAACACCGCCCCCGTCATAAACCCATCGGACGTGTGGTTGGAAGAGCCAGTCAGATATCTTCTTTTGGGTGTGTTGTTACCTTTGGTTGGCCCATTTTCTTTTATAAAAAGTTCCCTTGGTAGGTAATTCTATTGCCAAGAGCTAAAATAGTTATTAGCAGTTCTATTCCCAAAAGAATCATGCTCGGAAAGCGCAGGGTCTAGGCCAAAGGTCATCTTAATGACGTCACAAAACACCGCTCCCGTCATAAACCCGATGGACGTGTGGTAGAGCCAGTCAGATATCTTCTTTTGGGTGTGGCTGTGTTCCACGTCCAGTGACGTATTTATCAACGCCAGGATGCCAGCGCTTGCCTGCGTAGCAAAAGTATAGATTATTTTGGGAAGAAAACTTTTTAAACAATTACTTATTGTGGTGGGTGTGGTGTTATGGTATGTTGTAATCTTATTTTTACATTTGTTACACTGAGCCAGTCCTGATCAAATCATTTTGTTTATATCGACTAAGAGTCTCGTCCCCGATCGCAGCGACTTGAATAGTTACTTATCTAGTTCTCCCACCATCAACCACCAGTAAACTAAGGACACATAGTAAATTGTTAAGTAAACTTTCTCGTGGCGAGACTCTAAAGACGGACTAACCCTGCGAAGAACCGAACACAGCATTTTTTGCGACTTATTCTGGCTAGACTACATTACAAAATTTATAACTGCCCCGTAGCATGGCACCGCTGCCAGCATTTATGAGTGCTGTTGTGTTGTTTGTTGTTGTTGTTGTTGTTGTTGTTGTGTTGTTGTGATGTTTATCAACGCTGTCATGCTACGGCTGGGATGGCACTAGTCCGTCCCGCGATATAAACTTTATCTGGGTTTATCGACAGTGTCATGCTACAGGGGCTGTACTGCTTAGCCTTAAATATAAAAATTACGACCCAGTAACATTAACCTTCCTCAAATATTCGCTATTGATATACTTCAACCTCTCTAAGACCAACGGGCTGTTTGAGTATTCTAACCCAAAGGCTGATATTACTATATTAATGACCGATATAACAAATATAAATATGACGATGACGTCATTGAGCACGAGCGCCGAAGGTTGGTCCTCGTGGTCGTTGAGATCCAGACCGCCTATCACCACGAATAGCAAGCCGACGAGAAGCTAAAACAAAACAATTAAATGTTACCAGTTCGGTCAGCCAGTATTCTTTAACTTTTCGCATCTGATGGAAAACTATTATGTATCGGACCCTTCGGACACCCTCGCCGCTCTTCGACTCATCGCCATTAAAAAATAAATGCAAATCAAATCAACATCATTTCTGAACTTATATAAATACAGATAAAAACTGCTGCGTTATAAACTCTGGTTTGTGTCAAGTTTGTGATCCAAAGGCTGATAATTGAGCTTAGCTTCGAGCTTGTCCAATTGTCCATGTAGACTTTTCAAGTTAATTAGTTACCCTACCTAACAAGTAACGCTGGGACGCTACGGCTTACAACTTAGACGAATGTTACATAGACGAATGTTACATAATTTCAGCTAGGTAATAGGTTGTAAGGTAACTAAATCTTGGAAATCCTTGAAAGAGGCCTATGTCCAGCTGTGGACGTTGTGCTGCTGAAATGATGATGATGATGAACAGGTTGTAGATACCACAATCTTCGCTACAAGTTAAACCTGTGAGTTAAACATAATCAAGTTCAAGATATTTGGCCAGCGATGAGTCGAAAGCAGACACGAGGACGTTAAGAACTGTCACCACGAAGGCGCAGGCCGTGGTCGCGTAGTTGATGTTCAGAGCCGAAGACTTGTGTCTTGGCATGTGGAAACGACAGTCGCGGAGAAGATTGAGGGTAAGGAGAACGAAACCCATCGCCACCTAAAGTTGCACCAAATTGTTAAGACGAAAATGATTCTCATGATCTTGAAAATTTGGAGTCGATATTCTCTATATTTCCATAACTATAGATGATGATGATGTATTAACTCTAGAGATGACTGTAGATTGAATAGATGGAAGATCATTGGTAGCTTCTTAGGTAAGGAAGGTCAACCATGGTAAAAGAAATTACGCTGTAACTAACAATTTAACAGAAAAGACTATATACCTTTTGATTGAGATGAGCACCAGTAGCATGTAGAACTCGCGTGTTTTGGCCCGACTTGCAGCACATACTTCACCTGGGAGGCTTCGGACTTCAGCAGGGTCTAGGTGAAGGTACAGGAAACCATGTTGTCACTCTAACAATTTAGGAGAAAAGACCATACCTTTCGTGCTATAGACATGGAGATGAGCACAACCAGTAGCATGTAGAACTCGCGTGTTTTGGCCCGACTTGCAGCACATACTTCACCTGGGAGGCTTCGGACTTCAGCAGGGTCTAGGTGAAGGTACAGGAAACCATTTTGTAACTCTAACAATTTAGGAGAAAAGACCATACCTTTCGTGCTATAGACATGGAGATGAGCACAACCAGTAGCATGTAGAACCCGTGTTTAAGCCCGTGTTGCAGTAAGTACATACCTCAGTTGTGTGTGAGGCAGGCTGATGTCCAGCATGCCCTGGGCGATGGTCTACAACCATGTAAAGAAAACCACTGTACTTTAACAATAAAGAAGAAGAGACTATAGGAGTACCTGTAGGGTTAGAGATGGATATGAGTACAACCAATAGTATGTACTTAGAAATCGTGTTGGCCCGACTTGCAGCAGATACTTCAACTGGGAGGCGTTGGACGTCAGCAGGGCGATAGTCTACAACCATGGTAAGGGAAACCACGCTGTAACTTTAACAATTTAGGAGAAAAGACCATAGATACCTGTAGGGTTATAGAGATGGAGATGAGCACAACCAGTAGCATGTAGAACTCGTGTTTTGGGCCGACTTGCAGCACATACTTCAGCTGAGAGGCATTTGACGTCAGCAGGGCGATATCCAGCATGCCCTGAGCGACGGTTTTCTTCGTCGCATACCGGTTGGCGTCCAGGCCTTTGACCTGCAAGCATTAAATAATCTATCTTTTATCGGAACTTTGAATGGTAAGGACAGTTGGTCCTCGTGGCAAAGAGAACTTAAGGGTTGAGACATGGAATCTCATTGTTTGAGTGTGAACGAATAAGATCATCAAGATCAACGTCCTCTTTAATGTTTCCTTTTTATTGGTTGTTCTTTTCCGAGTAACCGTTTTTACTAGTCGATGTAGCCTGAATTGGAGGTGCGAGAGATTCCTCCGTAACGCATGCGGGGAGCCGTTTTCACTAGTCGAATTACCGCAGATGATGTAACGACTAACGACAATTGACTTTTGGCTTTTATTGGTCGTTAGCCAACATATAGGGAGGGAGTCACCGAATCCTGAAGTTACTTACAATGTATTCAAATTAGGGCATTAAGTATATTTTATTTATTTGCCCAGGTAGGTACTTACTTAGTTGTTTTAAAAAATATCCATTTATACAGTTTAAACGAAGTACCTAACAAATTTATTACATCTGATAGGTGCTGGAATCGCCTAAATTTTATTCCTCAGTCATCAATGTCAATTTAATAGGTAATGACTATGTAGAATTGCGAGTCCCTGTCTACACTAACTCAGGAAGAACGTATCCTAACATTGACGACCTCCGTGGGCCGTACCTTAATTTTCCGGGGTCCAGTGCCCCCATTTAAAATAAATCATTTCAAAGAAAACAGAGACATTATTTAAAATTTTCCATTATTTAAAAAACCAAGTCCTAGATAACTCTTTAAAGTATTTCATGAACTACTGTTTACAGTTTGAAGTGAGAACGTTAAGCTTTACACATTTGCACATTTGCGAAAATCGGCCACTTTTGGCAAATGTGCGTTGCAAAGCTTAACGTTCTCATTATAAACTGTAAACAGTAGTACATAAAATACTCTGAAGGGTTATCTAAGACTTGGTAGTAGCAAAATTCGAGAGGTTCTGGGTTCGATCCCCAGCCAGGGCAAGTTGGAAAATAGCCCTTTTAAAATTGTCCTGGGTCTTAGGTGTTTATCTATATAGTATCGTTGAGTTAGTATCCCATAACACAAGTTTAAAACTTACTTTGGAGCTAGCTTAACCAGTGTGATTTGTCCCTATTTATATATATATATTTATATTTATTGTAAACTCCTTTGTGGTATGTATGATAATTTTATTTTTATTTTTATAAGGACAATCAATAAGCCAGTGCAAGGGAGGTGCTAAAATTAATGTGCAGCTTGCGAATAGCAAAATAAGTACGTTACATCGTCACTGATGACATCCGTTGGAGCTTGACCAATCACAATCTCGTCTATGTTAACCATCGGACCGTTATCGTTGTCACTTCCATTGTCTTTCTTATCATCAGACATTTTGCGAAAATTCCGAAATTACTATTTATTTTGTGTTTCTCACTTCGCGTGCTTGTATCTACTGAACCGTTTGATTCGAGATTTTGTAAGAAATCGCATGTTTACGGTACTTCCTTTGGACAAGGCCAGAGAGTTAAATGTTCTTTATACCTAGTTTGCTGTTTAATACTACTTAGCTTACTACTTCCCTAAAGTAGGTAGGTACCTATTGGATAAAGGACACGATTATCACGAAGAGGTCCTAAGTTCGATTCCTAGTAGGAATCGTACCCCGAACCTTCCGTGCCTGTACTCATTTTTACTTTTGATGTCACTAGTATTTTATGTCCGCCTAATTGTGTTCATCAGACGGACATAAAATACAAAATATCTTATGGACTTCGTGTGGGTCATTGAGCGTTGCTAATTCTATTTGATAATATGTGACGGTCCACGTGTAAAGGTACTTTATGGACGGTGGCGCTTAGGACGTTTAGAAAAACAATTCGTACAATTAACTTAGCTTGAATAAACACAATGTCGTAAGTGCCACCGTCCACAAGGTACCTTTACCCGTGTAACGTCACATATAAATAAAATAAGTTTAGTTTTTTTTTTAATCCGGAGTCAACTTTTGGTCTCGATCGAATTCAAATTGTGCACGAAAACTACAAATCCAAAATAATCAGCCATCAACATTGTGATGTTGTGTCTACCACTGGGACATGGACCCAGTGGTGCCCTCTTTCATCTCTTTTAAATATTATTTTTTTCTACTCTTGCACTTTTATTTGTCTTTTATATGGTCAATGGTCACAATCAATATTATAAGAATAAAAATAATATGACTTCATAAAAGTCTATACACTATTCCTCATTACAGCACTTGTGTCGTAATGTCGCCAAAACGATACGGATATACTTGGCTATACTCATATATTACGGTACTTTCTTTTGACAGTCATCCACTCATCGATATCCATACATAACTATCAAAATAATAAATGGTTTAATTACTGATTGGAAATCATAATTTGCGGAACAATTAAATTTCACATGATTTATTAATTAAATTGATTGATTAACTCTTATGTTGTACTTACCTAACTAAATTGGCGATTATTATTGAAAAATATCCAAAATTGCCCACTACAACTAATTAGTCGGCTAGAAGGTAATTTTTTTCAATTCGTTCATGTTGAAACTACTACTATTAATTCTTGATAGGTACCACTCTCGCAACTGAATTCATCGTCCAATTTTAGCCTAGTAATAAAGTTAGTCTGTGTTTTTAACCCCCGACAAAAAGAAGGGTGTTATAAGTTTGACACTAATGTCTGCCTGTCTATTCTGGCATCGTAGCGTTCGAAAGGATAGACCGATTTCGATGCGGTTTTTTTTACGTAAAAGCAGCTTTCCTTGCGGTGGTTCTTAGTATGTTTGATGAAAATTGGTTCCTTAGTCAAGGCTTTCTCTAGCAAATAATAGATGGCGCTAGTATCAGTAGTTCCGCTACTCATCACTAGATGGCGTTCTTGACAGTCGGATCGGATTTTTTTTATTTTCCTAGCTATTAACTTGTATAGATATTTGCCTTAAGGTGAATACAGAAGCAAATGGCGTTTAAGTGGCGCCCTCATTTGAAATAAATTGCTAACTCGTAAATATAGAGATAATTTCCATATTGCTAATCGTCAGGCACTAGATAGACCTTTAAATTATTTTATGAACCACCGTTAAAAGTATTTACATTAGTCCGTCTAGCTTTAAAACTTGCCTCCGCCAAAAGTGTCACCAATAATAGTTTCAACGGCAGTTCATAAAATAATTTAAAGGGCTATCTAGTGCATGATAAAGAGCAATATGGAAATTATCACCATATTTACGAGTTAACAATTTATTTTACACTTCAAGGCCATTTGCTTCCATATTCACCTTAACAATGACATCTGATACGCTAACAATAGATTTCATATTCGATTGATCAGATTGATTCTTTCTAGGTATCCGTTTTGCAAGGTTACATTGAAATTCAATGGAGTTTCATCTGCACTTTACAATCACGCGATTTTTTTGTTTACATAAAAATAAAAATCATACCTAAGTGAAATGCCTTCTCAACTGCTTCATCTAAAAACAAGCGCCTCGACATGATGCTAATAGCATAGATTAAATTGGTCTGAGGTTGAGACACCTAAACATTTTGGAAGCATACCTACCTATTTTGTTTTTCTTTTATATACAAGGTCGTTTATTGTATTTTTGTGCTTAAACTAAAGATCCCCGAACGTCGGATTAATCCAACAAACATTTTCGTGCCCATTTCGCGAGCGTCGGATTTCTCCCACCAAAAACTATGGATATTCACAATTCCTCGCGCTGGGAGCACGACAACTGATATAGAGTCTCGCGGTGATAGGGTTAATACGGTAGGATTTCTTTATGTTACGAGTACCTATACGCAAGTTATTGATTTGATATGATCTAATGATAAATAAATTCCAGAATTCTCTACAGACTTGGCACCCATTTAGATCTCAATTCTCTTGTCGGTAAAATCGTGAACCACCACCAAAATTGTAAACTCCAAAATCACATCAAGATGTTTTTGGTGGGATACCTACCTATATCCATTGATGTTGCAGCCAAAGTAGCTAGAAAATTGGCCTTAGCCTATCTTGGTAAAAAAAAGCCGGCATCCAAATGGCTGAAGGAAAACTAGCCAAGTCATTTAACGCAACTTTTACTAGATAGCTAACCGTATAGTGTAGTCATTTACTTAAATTGGATATTGATGTATTTGTGATGTGTGTACTTATTACTAATACCACTAATACCTGCCACTATGTTACTAGTAAACGTGATATATTTTTAAACACAAGCCCTCTAAGGGTCAGTTCCCACTGAGATGCGACGCGACGCGACGTAGCGCGCACTTTGGAAGAAATATAGAACTTGTTTACTAGGCAAAAAGATACTGATTTCAGCGACATGGCCGACATGCGACAGCCCGCTTTACCGCGCTGCGGAGCGATGCATAGCGAGGCGCAGCGGGCTCTCACTCTTTTTGTCTAGTAAACAAGTTTTTCACGTGCGCGCTACGTTGCGTCGCGTCGCGTCTCGGTGTGAACTGACCCTAACAAGTTCCCTCAGCAAAATATTGCAATAGCAGGAAACCGCCATAGATAGTTTGAAAATGCGGGGTGGTTTGACTTTGCTGCTGCTCCGGTCGATTTTTTCCCGCTTGTGAACCGCAGCGGGAAACCGCGCCGTGTAGTATGCCCCATACAACTTTCATATTAAATTGTGTCTAGTGGTTCAGGAGTGGATTTCTGCGGCAAAATAACTGCCCGTGTAGTACTAATAGGCATAAAGATAACAAACTTCCCAATAGTCCTACTATACTTGGTCTTGGGAAGTCGTCTTAGGTATACCATAGATGACCTTTATGAGGCTAACGACAGAGGGATTGTCGTGCACATACTGGTCAAAGATGATTTGAAGCTACAGTTTACACTGTACAAATGGTTTCCTATTTCGATTCGATAAGAAGAAGGAGGGAAAATCTCTTTGGCACTAAGACACGCAATGTTTTCTTTGTTCCCATTCCCAAAACAAGGAATGTCAAGCAGGTTACTCACCCCATTCCGTAGCCCCGCTGGCAAAATTGAAGCCATCTCTGAACACAAAGATACTTAGGTACTTAGTTCCAAATTTAAAATTTCCCACTCATAAAATCTGCATTATATTCGCCTCGGACGGAATCTTCTTTGCCATATTTTCAAATACGTGGCAAAGCCAAAATGCGACTACTATGTCACTGCCGTGGTAAGTTTGCATTTGATTTATATAAAATCGATGACGTTACTCAGACAACGGAACTAAACAACATGTAGTAGATATAATAGGCAGCTAATATAGAGTTATAGGCTATTACAGCTTATTAAAAATGTATTGGAAAATAGGCTTTTTAGAACTTTGACCTTGTTCTTTTCATTTACCTCCTTTACTTATTCAGCTTTTGGGGCGGCAAAATGAAGTACCTACTAGTAGTCACGGGTAACGAGGTGGCATTTTCTGGTTGGCGATTTTTTAAAAATTCCAATCTCTAATAAATTCCCATACAATAAGAGTATTGTATAAAAATGGATGCAATGTTATACTTAGGCGGTTGGCAAGTGAAGCTTGACTAAGTCTACATGATTTACTTTACGCTGGCCAGACGGATGGAGAGATCTCATTAATGTTTATTATGAGCTTTGCTTAGCTTGTGTTTCCTAAATCGCCTTCTAAGACACCCACGGGAAGACTTGAGTGGTCCCATTCTACTCTGCCGGGAACCATGCGGATTTGGACACACGATTTATGTATATTACGTAGGTATCGGGATCTTTTTTTGCTAGGGCTGACGTTTCAAAGCTCCTTTCCAACATTCTTAGTGGTCGCCAGCAGACATCACCACTACCACAATAGACCACGAAGAAAGTAACTCCTTAGAAACGTTAGAACCATAACATAAATTCACATACAAAGCTTAAGGGACTGGTGCGTAATAAATTGAACCACGGCTATAATAGACCACAATACTCCAAGTCTTCCCGTGGATGTTGTAGAAGGCGACTTAGGAAACACAAGTTAAACAAAGCTTAATTATAAACTCAATGAGATCTCTAATCTGCCTGGCCAGCGTGGAGAGTGTAGAACAAAACCTTTGGCTACTCTTGCTGGCTAATATATGACTGGTAGTACTGAGAGGGTCATGCTTTGGTCATGCTCCTGCAGGCAGTGGGGAATCAAAAGACCTGATAATGTGTTCAAAGCGTGAAAGTTTAAAAATCAATTATATGATATGTGTAGAAATGTATGGAATGACAAAATTACATATTATAATTCCTGTTCTGGCTTATGAAATTCCTTCGTCTCTACCTAACGTGTAGTCCTTGTCTCTACCTAATATAAAATTGGTAACAAGATAGATATAATTTAAAATACTTAAACCAGAAGAGGCGGTCGTCATCATCATAATCAGAGCGTATTCAGTTCCGGTTGCATCCTCACCGGTAACGCTTCAATGCCCGGTATCCGCTACCTAAACCTAGATGATTTGACGAGGTTCCTGATTTTTACACAGAGCGACAGCCGTCTGACCTGATTAATAAGTCGGTCGCCGTGGCCACATACTGGTCACAGGTGATTTGAAATTGAAGCTACAGTGTAACCATTTCGACTCGATAAGAAGAAGAAGAAGAATAAGTCGGTTACACACAGGCCCCTCTTTCCCAGTGGGCACTTTGGGCAAGTGCCCAGGGCCCCGCGATCGATAGCCCCCCCCCCCCCCCCCCCCCCCCCCAGATCAAATACAAAGTCCCTAGTTCCTGTCAGATCACCAAACAATAACCAATAGGTACTTATTTATTACCAAAAAACTTATATAATTCGAAGAAATCGAACCTAAATTACTGACTACAATACCAACTTACTAGCTTTTACATGCGCGAAGCTATTCTACTCTCGCCCAAAAATTAGGCTTTCAGCATGCTTAGATAAATTTAAATATATAATGGTATACTAAGCACATACACATTTTAAAGAAAAATCATCAGTAGTACACTCATCAGTGTGACTCGCTCCATTTAAATTAAGCGAATGAAGCGAAGCATTAAGCTCCAAGAAATAATTTAATTGAGAAATTACATAGAAAATTTAAACAAAATGTGTTTGACTTTATATTTAAGGAGATGGTAGAATGGAATCCCATACAAGTTCGGCCCTGGTTTGAATATCGATGTCCAAGAATAATTTATGCCACATTAGTTAGGTGTATAAATGCTAATAATAGGTACATATTTTATTTATTTACAATTAGTTTTAATAAAACAATGGAATTTGTGATCTGATAGTTTTTTTTTTTTGAGAACTTCGGTTCGCATTGAGGTTTTTTTTATTATAAATGAAGACTTTATTATTATTACTTCCGTATATTTTACATAAAAACAATAATTTATCATATATTCATTCGCAACATAAACAGAGAAGGCATTCGCAACATGACGATTCTTTTCGTACTTAACAAATAAGTGTGGTATGATGGAAAATACGTATTTTACGAAGTATTTTGGAGTAAAACTTCTCTAACATATTACAAACTATTAATATTGATAGATTGTTAAAAAAATCTACTTACTTTGTCTATTCTAAAAAAATAGTGTTCTGTCAAAGTCATAGCCCCATTATCCTAATATGCCCAGGGCCTCCAATAGGTTAAAGACGGCCCTGTTACACACTATGTTTTTACTTATCTTAATACGACCCCAATTTATCTGTTTTGGGTGGCATTTCGTCGCAGGCAAAAATAAGTAGGTAACTTAGGTAAAAACAGATTATAGGACCGGACTACTACTGAATCGCCTGATGCTGATAATCTTTTTGCTCCCACTTCCACGCACACTTTAGCCGAAGTGAGACAGACGTATTTAAAATAAGTAGGTAAGTATGTAAATGTGTGCATGTGTACTTTTTTTGACAAGTTTTTTCAGCCAAATTGAAGTTTTTTTATCGCGATCATTTTTATTTTATTTTATTTATTCTCCAAACTTACACCCACGTTTATTTTATTATTAGTTACTGGTAACATCAAGTCGGATTTTCTTTGGAATTATAATTAGCTAGTGATTTTTAATTTTAAAATAGGTATTCAAAAAGTTAGTCTTTGTCAGTGTTGATCATCATTTTTTATTAGTCAAATTCCCAACCGATATGCAACTTTTTAAAATTCCGCGCTAAAAAGTTATATCAACTTATATGTAACTTTCTACGATGAAAAGAAATCCATTTTAGATATTTTTTCTCGCGTACCTAAGTATAAAGTACAATTACTTTCATTATCGTGTATGTTATATCTGTTCAAATAATTAATGACTACAGTTTTTGTAATTAAAATATGTTAGCGCACTTCTCCGCCTGTTTTGCGCGCTTCCTTCCTTCCGTCTGTCAAACTCAAATGTTAATGTTATGTGTTATGTTTCCATTTTTCGATTCGATGCTTGTATTTGTTTGCATAAATACAAACAAAAGTTGATTTTTATTTGTATTTAAATTTGTGATTTAGTTTTATTTGTAGTGGTCGCTTGTTTTAATTTATAGTGTGTTAAGTTTTGTGTATAATAACATGTAAAGATCATCTGAATCAAAGGTGTGCCATTTCTTGTTTTGTTCAAGTTCAAAGTGGATCACGTAGATCTTCCAGATGTTGCCTTCTATGCCAATCCTTTTCACGAGGGAAAGCCAGGATGCTTTTGGGGATAAGATTCAGCCAAGTACCAGCTTTTTCAGCCAAAATTCATTGGCAAAGGCTTTTATAAACCCAGAGGTGAGTTGGGAAACCTCCATCTGTTTTCGTGTAATTTGAGCCTATTATCATAGATATCCGTTTTCAAAATTAGATTTATATAAGATTTCAAGCTGCGGTATATCAAATTTTAGCATCTAACACCCATTTCCACGTCATAATATTTCAATTTTTGGAGCGAAACTGTTGGACTCTAATACTTCGTCGCCATTTTTGTTGATCATGAGTAAAATTTATTTCACATTTTATTTTCAGCCACCACCTCAAATTATTGCTAAGGAGGCTCCTAAATTAGGGCAGAAGGAGCCAAAAAGTAAAGCAGCTACCAAGAAAAAAGAGGACCCGCCAAAAATTAATGAAAGTGCTTTACAGACAGGTCAGTGCAAAAATATTGTTTTGGATCGCCCTTGACACATTTGAGTCTAATTTAGATATTAGTACATATTTTACATCTTGTAATATATATCAAATAAATTCTAAATTATGGATTGATATTACTAATTTATCAGTGCCTAAATTAAGCTATTTTAATTTTATTTACAGCATTAGTTAGATCATATTACACAAAAGTACAATCAAGATTTGCCTCTTACACATCAGTGCCTACCAACAAATTTGTCCAGTTCCAAAATATCTTGAAATCATTCGACCCCTCCAAAGAGACTCCTATGGACTTGTACAGAAAGATTGAGGGGTTGTTTGGAGAGCAACATAAGGATATAGTGGAGGAATTCCTGCTATTCTTGAAGCCGGGACAGGCAGCTCAAGTCGGGAGGTTCATGGACCATTTTGCCCTTATTCACATGACTGAGTTCATCGAAATTTTACAGGTAAGTATTATGGACATTTTACTAATTTCTGTTGTCCTTAAAAATGTATATCATTAGGTATACTAATTTTCCTTGATATTTACATTATTTTATTTGTTATTGCCCATGTATGCTGTGCATGTATTATTTTTTAGATATTTAATGATGTCCAAATTATCTTTCTCTACAAAAATTACCTTTATTTCTCTTATTTCTTAAGTATAATTTTTCATTATTAAAATGGGTTTTTGTTTACAATTTTTAGCAAGTCATCTCTATTTTCAGAAGCAAAGCGAGTTTATTTTTGTATTCGATTGTAGGTTCTGTATTATAGATAGGGTGTTTATTTCATGATTTATTAATTACAATCAATCCTTTTCAAGGACACACTACACCTGAATCAATTGTTATTTCTATTGTGTCTGGCTGAGTGACAAGCAATGTTCTAAAACCATTGTGTAAATATCAAGTATATATTCAAACCATTGTACAAATGGCTCTATAAAAAATAATATGTTCATGTTATGGACAGCTACCTAATATTTAATAAAAAGGCATTAACATTGATAAATGTTTCTCGTGTTACATGCAATAATTGGTTAAACCACAGGCCGGAATCTCCTAGGGTACGCGCAATATGCGTCACCCAGGCGTCACCGTTCCCCGTCCCCGCACCTCTCCCCCGTTTTCGCCTCGATGACTCACGTTGGCCGTCAAGAACCGGGGGAGAGGTGCGGGTGCGGGGAACAGGGACGCATATTGCGCGTACCTTAGGAGATTCCGTTCTGCTTACTCTTACTGTATTCTGTGGTTAAACTAAATTGCAGTATGAATGGCACTGATTCAGATGCAAATTCTACAAAAAATATGTGGGTCATGATCATATTTTTTGTGTCAGCCAGCTAACATGTTTAGTAATCAATGAGCTTACCTATATTTTTTTTAAGATTAGGTAATAATTTTATTATATACATAAGTACTTCAAAATTTTATTTAATTTCTAGCATTATTTACTGCAATACATATACTATAAGAAAGTAGAAGTAGAAGAAACAGGGCCATGGGAAGTATTCTAATGATAGATTTGATTGTCTTATGAAGGTACCCGCCTCCAGTAATAATAAGCAAAAAAAAAAATAAGCAAATCATAACCCCACCCCCCTTTCGTGTTTACGTAATACTTGAACGGCCCCTAGGCGGTGTCATTGGTATCTGGTTCTGTTGAGCAGTTTTAGAAGGCAGGATAGAATGATAAATAAAAAAATCAATCAAGTCAATGGAAAAAAGTCTAAATAATTTCCCATTCATTTGTGATAGTTTGTATAACAGTAACCAAGCTAGTTTTACGGTGTATAAATCACGAAGTTTGTATAGATGAGTTTTTTACAATGTGTAGCTTGTACAAGGTTACAAGCGGGAATGTGTTCCCCGCATTTAAAACCCGACGTCACAAAACGATACAAGGCGAGGGCATAAACTCCTTCCTTGTCAAAGCTAGTTGGGCGAGCTAATGAAGGCCCGCCCCTTATTCGTGTAAGATTAACTGTAATCTAATCTAATAAATAAATAACTCTAATACCAATATGATTTCACCAATTATTAAGGCCGCAGTACCTTCTTCGAGGGCGAGGGACCCTGATCTACTCTTCCACTCACATTTTCTTCAAAAGCCGTTTTAGTAAACCTGCTTTCATCTCAAGTGAAAAATGTATACAAAATTTAAATATGCTTGCACAGAAAACATTCTCCCGTAAACCGACGGTGCTACGGAAGATACTGCGCGCCATCACAACCGCAATCAACAGCGGACAGAATGCGGAGATGAAGACCAGGGTGCTGCCGCATCTGCGAGCACATCCGCCCCTCGCGCAGATGTTCAAAGCGATGTTCATGGACGAACGACCACCAGATAGGTAAGACGTAACAAAAATCTCTAGAGAACCTCCCGCAGAGTGTGGAAATAAAGAGAACCACCCAGGGTGCTGCCGCATTTGCGACCACATCCGGACCTCACGCAGATTTTCATGGACGAACGATCACCAGTTAGGTAAGACGTAGCATAAATCTCTAGAGAACCTCCCGCAAAGTGTGGAAATAAAGAGAACCAGGGTGCTGCCGCATTTGCGACCACATCCGCCCCTCGCGCAGATTTTCATGGACGGACGACCACCAGATAGGTAAGACGTAACATAAATCTCTAGTGAACCCCGCAGAGTGTGGAAATAAAGAGAACCAGGGTGTTGCTGCATTTGCAACCACATCCGCCACTCACGCAGATTTTCATGGACGAACGACCACCAGATAGTTAAGACGTATCAAAAATCTCTAGAGAACCTCCCGCAGAGTGTGGAAATAAGGAGAACCACCCAGGGTGCTGCAGCATTTGCGACCACATCCGGACCTCACGCAGATTTTTATGAAGGAACGATCACTAGTTAGGTAAGACGTAGCATAAATCTCTAGATAACCTCCCGCAGAGTGTGGAAATAAAGAGAACCAGGGTGTTGCTGCATTTGCGACCACATCCGCCACTCACGCAGATTTTCATGGACGAACGACCACCAGATAGGTAAGACGTAACATAAATCCCTAGAGAACCTCCCGCAAAGTGTGGAAATAAAGAGAACCAGGGTGCTGCCGCACTTGAGACCACATCCGCCCCTCGCGCAGATTTTCATGGACGGACGACCACCAGATAGGTAAGACGTAACATAAATCTCTAGTGAACCCCGCAGAGTGTGGAAATAAAGAGAACCAGGGTGTTGCTGCATTTGCAACCACATCCGCCACTCACGCAGATTTTCATGGACGAACGACCACCAGATAGTTAAGACGTATCAAAAATCTCTAGAGAACCTCCCGCAGAGTGTGGAAATAAGGAGAACCACCCAGGGTGCTGCAGCATTTGCGACCACATCCGGACCTCACGCAGATTTTTATGAAGGAACGATCACTAGTTAGGTAAGACGTAGCATAAATCTCTAGATAACCTCCCGCAGAGTGTGGAAATAAAGAGAACCAGGGTGTTGCTGCATTTGCGACCACATCCGCCACTCACGCAGATTTTCATGGACGAACGACCACCAGATAGGTAAGACGTAACATAAATCCCTAGAGAACCTCCCGCAAAGTGTGGAAATAAAGAGAACCAGGGTGCTGCCGCACTTGAGACCACATCCGGACCTCACGCAGATTTTCATGGACGAACGACCACCAGATAGGTAAGACGTAACATAAATCTCTAGAGAACCTCCCGCAGAGTGTGGAAATAAAGAGAACCAGGGTGCTGCTGCATTTGCGACCACATTCGCCCCGCGCAGATTTTCATGGACGAACGATAACCAGATAGGTAAGACGTAACATCAATCTCTAGAGAACCTCCCGCAAAGTGTGGAAATAAAGAGAACCAGGGTGCTGCCGCATTTGCGACTACATCCGCCCCTCGCGAAGATTTTCATGGACGAACGACCACCAGATAAGTAAGACGTAACATAAATCTCTAGAGAACCCCGTAGAGTGTGGAAATAAAGAGAACCAGGGTGTTGCTGCATATACGACCACATCCGCCCCTCACGCAGATTTTCATGGACGAACGACCACCAGATAGGTAAGACGTATCATAAATCTCTAGAGAACCTCCCGCAGAGTGTGGAAATAAAGAGAACCAGGGTGCTGCTGCATTTGCGACCACATTCGCCCCACGCGCAGATTTTCATGAACGAACGACCACCAGATAGGATAAGACGTGCCATAAATCTCTAGATAACCTCCCGCAGAGTGTGGAAATAAAGGGAACCAGGGTGCTGCCGCATCTGCGAGCACATAAGCCCCTCGCGCAGATGTTTAAAGCGATGTTTATTGACGAACGACCACCAGATAGGTAAGACGTTTTAAAAATCTCTAAGAGAACCTCCCGCAGAGTGGAAATAAAGAGAACCAACCAGGGTGATGCCGCATTTGCGAGGACATCCGGACAAACGACATCGGATAGGTGAGATCCAACATAAATCTCTCTAGAGAACTCTAGTTCCCTAGGAGGTTAACGTCGGGCGGCGGCCGGTTGTAAAACTTTGCACAAATGCATTCCCAAAGAGGGTAGACGTCAGGCAGGCGGCCGGTCGTAAAACTATATAGCCAAATCATTCAAACTGTTCCGACTACATAATTCACATTACGCAAGTCCTTTGGCATCCTTCGGTGACCATTGAAATACATATTACATGCATATTTGGAGAAGAAAAAGCGGGAATGCGCACCGCGTGCTCCGAAGCCGCGTAGCTGAGGATGCAACCGGGAATGCGCTAATATGAAGGAAAAGAAGGTTGGTAGGAGGCCTCAAGTGTTCAATTAGTCCTGGTAAGCTGTAAAGTTTTAACCTAACGTTTTGTTTCCAGTGCATACGAGAGTGGCGTGGACACGCTGAATGAGAGCTTTCTCACTTCGGACAAAGGCTACGACGTGTGGGAGCTCGAGGGCGGCAGTGATAACAAGAAGAAACTCGACGCCAAGGAGGGATTGGATACTATGGTAAGAATAAGTTATATTGACAGCATATACTAGCGGCAATAAGTGGATGGGCAGCCCTCCAAAATACAGGCTCGACCTAGTTTGGTTCTGGTGCTGTCAATTCGTCTGGTTCCCCTCCGTCTTGCCGCTATCACCTTTTAATTTAATTTACCATCACCAGTACACATTCAAACCTGTATACACCGTGTATGTAGTGTACCTTTTTACAATAAATTTATTTTATTTTTTATTTTAATATACGGCTGCAATAAATTATACTGCGGAATTGTTTGAATTATAATAATTTTAAACAAAGTGACTTCAATTTCTGGTCCTCTTCATCAATTCAATGTCACCAAATCTCACTTTCTGAATGCAAATGCTTCATTAATTGACAAATACATTAAAATCGTGTGCTGCATATAATATTTGAGGAGTTCCCTCGATTTCTCTAAGATCCTATCATCAGATCTTTATCTGGTGACAATGGGACCAATGTGTGTACGCTTTCAAAAATATATTTGGGAATGTGTATACGCTTTCAAAAATATATTTTTTTTAATTATTAAAAAATTTATCGGTCCAAAAGCGGAAAAGTTTTCAGGGATCATTCATTAAAAAAAAACGAATTGAAAAAGCATCTCCTTTTATGTAGTCGCTTAAAAATGGACCTGAGCGGAGCTTAGCGGTGCAATTGACAATCACAAGCGCAGCGATGATTTCCAATATTATGATTAGTCAAGCTTTGCTCCGTCCACCTCCGATTGAATCGAAACACAGCCTTAGTTTGAAATGTTGTCTTTCAGTATCTTAGGGTCAGTTCACACCGAAACGCGACACGACGCGACGTAGAGCGCACTTTGGAAGAAATATAGAACTTGTTTACTAGACAAAAAGATACTAATTTCAACGCGACCGAGACAGCTGCGTAGCACGGCGCAGCGGAGTCTTACGGAAATGTTACTCTTTTTGTCCAGTAAACAAGTTCTATATTTCTTTAAAAGTGCGTGCTACGTCGGCGTCTTGTCGCGTCGCGTCTCGGTGTGAACTGACCCTTAGGATCTTTCTTCTTTTCAGTATCTTCACGGTCGAGTGTTTCTCCAACACGGCAGACTTCTTCGTTCAGCTCGCGTGACGTTTCCGTACAGCAAGGAGCCCTACCGGGTGCACGCGCGCCGCCTCGCCCCCGACCATTGCCACCTCTCCCCCCCGGAATCCGAGGAAGAACGATCCTCCCCCAAACGCAGCCGAGCGCCCAAAATCCCACCCAAGAAAACAAAGAAACAACTCAAATCACCCACCAAAAGTGCTAAAGACGTCAACGACAATACTAAAGTCAAAGAAACATTAACAAATGTACTTAATAGTCCGAAAACCGCTAAAGGAAAACTACAAAACAATTCCAAGAAGAACTTGAAAGAGAAAAAAGAAGATAAATCTGAGATAATTCCGAAAAGAGATAGGAAAGACAGTAAAAATCCCACGTGTCATAGAAATGAAGCGTCAAAGGCGAAACAAGTTAAAATAGACCCTGTTCCTATTGTAATAAAGACGGAAGTTAACCCTGTACCTATTGTAATAAAGACAGAAGTTAAAAGCAATAGTTGGACGCGAGACGAGGATAAGACGATGCTACAAGTTATAAAAGGGGAGGCCAGTTCTGAACAAGTATTTGGGAGAATCAGTGAGTTGCTACCGCACCGGTCTGTTCCCGAAATAAAAGAGAGATTCTGTCATGTTATGACCTTGTTACAAAAAATGGCTGTTGGTGAAGTCACGTAGTAAGAACCTGTGAAAGTTAATGTTAAGTAAAATATTTATAATTTTGTATGAATAAAAGTTATTTTTGACCCTAACTTTCCTTATTTATTATAATACAACATGGAAAAGACATTAGCGCAATAAATTATAGTACAGGCTATACTAGATACTAAAAACTGAAAAGTTAAAAAAAGTGATTTAAAACAAAATCATCGCTTTTCTATGTTTCAAAATTGATTTGGGTTTCAATGATTCTTTGCATATAATATATATATAAATAAGGAGTTACATTTTGACGGATGACAATATCGCGGTGAAAACAGACACTCGTATATTGTAACCTTTTTACATGCATAAAAAAACTACCAGACATATTTTATCTATGAATATTTTATTCCAATAAATTCAATAAGTGTCATGTCTTTATAATTCATATTTCTGAAAGTGGATAAAATTTTTTTGAATACGTATTATAAGTATTTTTAAATTTTATTTTCTTTATTATTTTCAACGATTTCAACATGGAGAAGTTGAGCGATGAATACTATGAAAGAAACTGTTTCTTCAAAACCGAAACTGTGCCGACGCAAAGCGTGATGAGGAAGAGAATGTCGCCTCCTCTTGCCAGTGTTTATTTCAAGTCGATGAGGCCGAAGCTGAAGGTCCTCGCTGGCCTCGCACCGCCCATGAAGGGCGGCGGCAACGACTGGTACGTGCCGCCCGACGAACTGCTTAAAGGCAGAGCCGTCTTGCAACCTGTGAAGAAAGAGTGCATTTCAAAACTAGGATTTAATGGTATCGCACATTTTGGCGAAAAGCTCGTCGCAAACCACAAGAGAAGAATGAAAGAATTCAGAACTAAGAAAGTTCTCGAGAACGATACCTACTGGAAGAACGCTATCGACGCGAAATGTCGCGCTGAAATGGAAGAACGCTCTCATTACGCAGCTAAGGTGAACACCAAGAAGATCGAGATGGCTTTCCACCAGTTCTGCTTCATGTACAGCACGTCTCTCACTAAACTAGAAGACATTCTGTTTAACGCCGCGATCAAGCATATAAACCAAGTCAAACAAGACGCCATAGACAAAATGCAGACACGCTATGAAGTAATGCTTAAACAACAAGCTACGGCTCTTTATGACCGCTACACTGAAAAGCTAAGAGTGGAAAAAGAAAGGTTGAAAGCCAAATTTATAACCAACTTGGAGGAAGCCCGAACTGTCTTGGGAAATAATATACATGACATCAACGTCGAAAAACATATGGCCATAGAAAAACTGAGAAACCTCCTAGAATGTCAAAACTTAGCTTGTCAAGTGTACGTAGCTTTGAAAGAGCGAGAAGAGTGTAAGAAAGAGATGGAAGAAATGCAACACAAACATAAAAAAGAGGTCAAAGCGTTGTCAGAACAAATAGCTTTGAAAGATTTTGAAATAAACCTCGCAAAAGAGAAGGAAAAGAAACGGCAAGAATTCCAAAAGATATGGTACAAAAAAGTATGCGAAGTGGTGAAGAAATTCCAGATGTTCGTATCGTACAGCATGAACATGCTGCCAGAGTACGCAGAGTTCTTCATTAACACAGAGAAACTTCTTTTGTTGCAGCTGAATGAAGTCCTGGAAGATCCAGAAGTTGAAAGCATATTTGAGTACGACCAAACGGACTCTTTCCATACTCCAGTACCGCGCCCGCATCCTTATTTTCTCTTTTGCGATAAAGGCTACAAACCTAAGATCAACCAGGACCTTTGTCCGAAGCATTGCACATCCAGCGCCTCCCAGCTCCCTGTAATCGTCGTCAACAAAAGATGTATCTACGCAGCTTGCGATAATTTTGAAATGTTTACCGACAAAGTGACTCAATACGTCCACGGTCAAAGAGGTGACGATGAAGATTTTGTTGATGACCATGACTACACCCTCAGCTTCCCAATAAAGTGCACCCCATCCGATCACATTGAGCAGCTCAAACTGGAGAGCTCATTGCAACAACTTCTACAACAAGAATGGGCAAATGTTAGAAATCTTCCGATAGAATGTTGCAGTTGTAGAATACCGTACTGTTTCTGCAGTCGCATGGAAGCAGCGCCAATGAAAAGCGATCCAGTGCCTAGTGTGAAATCTTTTAAAACGCCGGAATCAATACCTTCAGGTAACAAGATTACCTTACGGCGTGTGGAGTTGGAACACGAACGAGAACCCAAATGGGAGAGTTACATGGATTACGTGAAATCTAAGAAATGTAAATGCTCTAAAACGGCGAAAAAGCATCTGAAAGAACACTTGCCTCCGTACATGATGCAGATGTCAAAATATGAAGCACCAGATTTGCCACACTATGAGAAGTGTGACTTGGATATTTTGAAGAAAATGGTTGCGCAGGCTCAGGGCAAGCGAACTCCGCCGCCAGAACCGCCGAAGCCTGAGCCAAAAACGAGGGAAGTTGGCACGCAGTTCTCTGACTTGAATTTCGAATTCTTGTGCACTTGTTTCTCTGACGAAGAAGTGAATGTACTCTTGCAAAACCTCGTAAAGGAGTCCAAGATGTTCGACGCCGAAGCAACCAAAGCGCAATGCGAAATGGTGACTGGGTCCATCACACCGTCGTACCTGGGTCAGCCGACGACCTCGTTTGCGACCAGAAGAGCATTTTCTTTGAAAAACTTGTTAGATGACTCCCCCGAACTTGAAGAGATATTTAGAAAAAAAGATTGCAAGTTCGACTAATACCTTAAAGCGTTGTATATTTTATTACTATAATTTATTAAATATTTGTATTATTAATTGTATTCTATTAAAAAAACATGGCAACAGGCCTGCGCAGACGAGGGCCCATTTATTGCAGCTCCTAGTGATGTGTTGAGTTGCCAATTTTTGGAATCCAGTTAATTCGTATAGTATTCGGATCCTTAACTGAGTCTAGGATTCGAGTACATTACAAGCCCTTTGATTCGAGTCTAGGATACGAGTCCAGAATCTAATTCTGAAAAGTTTATTAGTAAAGAACCGGTAACTTACTTCTAAATCAAACTACCATTGGAGTTTATCTGAGGCTCGTCAGTTTCTTTCGCTAGTTTGTCGCATTCTGAAACCTAACTTTCATATATTTCGTCGCATCTTGTCGCCATCTTGTACGACAAATAGACAACGAAAATTGTGTTGTATCAATTGTAATTGCCTTGGGCTAATTAACTATAAATCATTGTGAACTATTGTGAATCAACTTATAAACGGTGAACGTAATCACTGAGCGAGGAGCTACGCACGGTTCATTATATCATTTGGGTGGGTGTGACGTCACGGGGTGCTTAGGAAGTGCTAAAACCCACAAGGAAGAACAGAAGAAAAGCCGGCGCGCCTCCGAAGGCGCTAGTGAGTCCATTTCGACTCGACAACAAGAAGTGAGTCCTGAACAATAGTTGTGTTTTCATTTAATTATTATTTCCATAGGTACTATAATTATACTCAACACCTTTTCCATTCGATGGACAGTGAGATATAAATATAGTATCTAATAATGTAGTTACACCATATAGTTTGATTGGTACCATTTCGGGTGCAACATTTTACAAGTCTTCCACTGGTTTACCGTAGAGAAATTTAGTTTGTTTATACCCAGTTGGTGGGTATATATTAATCTCCTACAATAGGTAGATATATTACTAGCGACCCGCCCCGGCTTCGCACAGGTACAATACTGATACTAATACTACATAATGTCTTTAAACCTCTAACAAAACGGGCGAAATTTAGTCAAAACAAACAGAAACAAATTAATGTCTACCTAGGTACCTACTAAAACTCAATGAAATAAGTAGGTGGGTATACTTTTATCGTACGAAATACCTATACTCTTCAGGACTAACAATACAACAAACACTAAGTTCTCAGACTTTGTTCGGCAAGGCGTTGCGAACGCTCGACACTTGACTGTCGTTCGCGTAAGTCAGAGGTCCTTACATTTTGTTCATGAAGACGTTGGGAACGCTCCAGCCTTGACTCTCGTGCACGTAACTCAGAGGTTCTCAGATTTTGTTGTGGAAGGCGTTGCGAACGTTCGACACTCGACTCTCGTGCGCGTACCTGAGAGTTTATCTGATTTCGTTCAGCAAGGCGTTGTGAACGTTCAGGTGACGATTCTCCCATACGACGTATTCTTGCTGCCCGTGCTTGAGAACTATGTTTAGAAAGTTGAGACCTGGCTCTCTTAGGCATTTTCAAATGTTTAAGAAAATATTAATAGCGTGTAATATTCTAGCTCTGAAAAGAACTGTTGTTTAGCCCTGAAAAGAACTGTTGGTTAACCCTGAAAAGAACTGTTGGTTAGCCCCGAAAAAAACTGTTGGTTAGCCCTGAAAAGAACTGTTGTTTAGCTCTGAGAAGAACTGTTGTTTAGCTCTGAGAAGAACTTTTGCGTAGGTGTAATTTTAAGAACGAAATTTAAAAAAAATCGGAAGAAAATTATTAGATTTCGCGCACGACCGCTGCGTAGGGAGCCGACCTCGCGTTTGAGCCGCGCGGGTACCTTACGAGTACTCATAGATCTAAACTTCCCTCCCGCATGCGCACGGGGCGCCTTGGTGACGCCCATTTCGCAACGGGCCGTGCAGCAGAAATCGTAATATTTTAATTTCGCCATAACTTCAAAACCAAACGTCCAATTTTAATCATTCAAAGACCAATTATTATCTACATAAACTGTACTAAGTGATGAAATAATTTATTTTAATAAGGATTAATAGCATGAGTAAAATAAACGCGTTTAAATGTAGTCAAAAAAAATTCAAAATTTCTGAATAAAAAAATGGTTGTTGTGCCTCACTCGACATAGATAAGTATAGTGTGTCGGTTTTTTGTAGATATTTGGTTAACGAGTTGGTAAGATCTACAATTAATTAGAACATTTTATGGTTCTATCTTTTATAGTTTAGGCAGCGTACGCAAAATAAGTAACTTTCTGGTAGATTTTTTACACCTTGTGTCCGAAAAACCCAAATATCTTACGGAACCCTATTTTTTTCCAAAACAAAATTTAGCCTATGTTACTTGTGGATAATGTAGCTTTCTTATGGTGAAAGAATTTTTGAAATCGATCTATTACTTTTTACCCTATTCATTACAAACAAACAAACAAACATACAAAGTTTTCCTCTTTATAATATTAGTGTAGATAATATGATACTTTTCATCCCGGAAAAATATTGGATTACCGTGCGACGTCAGACGTAAAAACGAGTCAGTAAGACTCGAATGCGTATGTGTAACCCCAGCAAAATGTTGCGCCTTAGAGAAATGAGAGTATTACAGATTAATGGTTCATAGTAAGCCTCAATATAAACAAATATAGCAAAATTCGTTCATGTTGTATTTTCGAAGTAATTCGAGAAAAACTGATTTTGCAAGCAAGTATATGAAAAGATAGCTCTTAATGAGTTGTAAATTTATACCAATAGCAAAATCTGTTCATCTTATACTTTTTGAGAAATTCAAGATTTTGCTGGGGTAACGTTTTGCAATTTTCCATATTTCGAAAACTGTTAGTAGCAGAATTTTGAAAAAAATACTGTTTATAGGCCTTAGTTCAAATGTGTTCAAATATAAGTATTTCGATTCATCAACAAATATCGAAGTAATTTATTATTTTAAAAAATCTGAAAATTCCGGTTTACTCGTAAACTAGTACATTTACTAACAAATTAAAAGCAGTAACATATACGTATGATATAGCCTTCTAACGTGTACAAATTCGGATGAACAAACATTCCGCGATATGAAGATATAAAGGCATTTCATCGAATTTCTAGCGGTGTGACTTTGGCCATCGAATACGCAGTTCTCTCTGAATACAAAAAGATAAACTATAGTGAACATTGGTGTTCATTTTGTTACAAAACATGCCTGAAAGTTTCGGCTTCAAATCTCGGATGAAATAAAAGTTATTAAAAAAATAAGAAAATATCATCAATACTCCTATAAACCGACTAAATAACGGAGGCTACGAAAAAGCGGCCGTTTCATACTTGAGCGTAACCATCTCAAAATAATGGTATAACAGTCTTATTTGCTAGTACAGTCGCATACAAAAAGTTAACTGCGTTTGGTGGATAAAGAAAATACATGAGCATGATTATTTTTTTTATTCAAATCAGTATTTCTCGAATAACTTCGAAAATACAACATGAACGAATTTTCCTATAGTTGTTTACATTGAGGCTTACTATGAACCATTAATCTGTAATACTCTCATTTCTCTAAGGCGCAACTTCTTGCAACTTACACATACCTCGAATGCACCACACAAACGAGTGGTTTTTGTTTGTGTTGGAAAAAATAAGTAGCGCAATTTACGTTCTATAGAAATTCACAACCCCTACGAGATCTAACAATTTATAAGGAAGATATATTTGATGGGAAAGGAAGATCTACTAAGTAACTCTACGAGAGACTAAGGGCCGGCGCACATATGGCGAAGCGTAGCGCAGCGAATTTTTCACTGCCAAAGCATTTTTGTCTTTGTGTTGGGTGAAATAAGATCGAATGAATTAACATGGCTCGGGCGAGAGCCGCCAGTTTGTGCTGTAGTGTAGTCCGTATTCGGTCTTATTTTAATGCGTACAAAGTCGATAATATTTTGGCAGTGAAAAATTCGCTGCGCTGCGGTTTGCCAGATGTGCGCCGGCCCTTAGGATGCAGCTGCAGAAGGGTTAAGGGTTGGGATGGGACACATCTGTCAGTACGGAACAGCACTTTCATATGCTGCTATCCTTTTCTGTCGCTCAGATGCGTCATTTGCTAGAGCTAAATGACTGTTCTGAGCGCCATAAACGGACAGAAGCATAGGAAAGTGCTGATCCGTGCTGAAAGGTGTGTCTCAACCAAACTCTTAGTCACCAAAAGTACGTCGACAGCGCAAGCCTATGCATTAAGGTCAGTTCAGACAGAGGAAAAATGCTCGCGGAATTTACTAGTTCCATTAAAATTACAACCGTATTACCATTGCTTAAAGTATAAAATTGTATGAATATCGGCGGAGACTTTGAGCGTCGCTCGTCTGGCGCTTAGCGATTGCTAAGAGTAGGACTCGCGCCTGTGTGGTGCGAGACTGGTCGAGAGCCGGTGTGAGTGAGAATGCTCGAGCTAGTGCGAGTCGCCGCCGCGTCGCGTTCATTCTCAAGCGTTTCTATATCTTATGACATTGTCAACTGCTCTTTGGGTGGCTGCCAATTCAGTGTGGCTTGACCCTTACAGAGTAATGGAAGCTGTGTTTGTGGGGTATTGTGTTGGTAAAGAAAACAAAGAATTAGTCTATAAAAATCTTTTATTAGAAAATCACTGCAATATTGTGTGATGTCGGCTGATCGACGTCGCCTACGCACAGGATCGGGCAAATACAATTAACAATTATCCTATATCATATGATCTTATCGCCGAAAGGCGTTCCACAAACATTACTCGATTACAACTAAATAAAGCGAATCGGAACAGAAACAAATGCTATCGAATGATTCAATTATAAAATAAATACATTTACATATATTTGTAGACATAAATCGGTGAATTATCGCGGCGCGTAGTTTGACTCGCGCGCGTTTATTTAATTAGGAAACCTCGACGCAAGCGTCTCCGATAGACCCGTTTACTAAACCGATAATTCCTTAATTAGTAATGTCAGTCCCAGAACTGGACACCGCGGGCACCGCCATGTTGGTTTCCCTCGACCTCGCCACGTGGATATAAACTAAGTCAGATCGGGAATGCTCCTTCAAATGCTGTATAAGCAGAGCCATCGCACACTTGACAATTCTCTATTGGCTGCCAAGTAAAACTAAAGTTCGCGTCTCTTGTCACTGTTGCCGGCAACTTTATTGACGTAACCTGCGTCAGAATATTTACGTTAATAGATATAAAGGTACAAGATACACATAGCGTAATGAACAATGTGACCAGAAATTAATGTTTTTGTGACTTTAAAAGGATTGTATTTGTACCTACTACGCGACCAATCGGTAATGCAGCATAATACCATCTTTTCAAGGTAAGATAACTTGAAAAAGCGACTATTAAGAGCATCTTGTGCCAAGACTCGTCACATGTCACTTTGATCGCTATCTCGTTTGCTCTTGTCAGTTTGACCGTAATCGTATTATTTATCACACTCTGCTATGTGGTCTCATTACACAGTTTAAAAAATCTAGGTCTATTTTTATACTAATAATTTGTTGAATCGTGACGAATACCTATGTATTATAGCTGTCATAAATGCCATAGAGGCACAGGCCCACTTTTTTGTGAAACGGTTTGGGGGGTGCAAATAGGAGTCCTAAAGTTTGCCGCCACCCCATTGTGGACCGGCGGGGGTGGGCGGAAGTATGATTTGGGTGCCCCCTGAAACTGCCGCGTAGGTTTGACCCCGCCCCCCCCCCCCTTCCTCTCTAGATCCGGGCCTGAATAGTGGTAGTCAAGTGTGGCATGGCTCTGCCGTAGGAGCGTGACTGAATAGTGATGAGCAGCTGGTGGTATTTAGCTGTAGAGGTCGTCGTCGCCGGCCTCCTCCTGGAAGGTGGGCTGGTCCCCGCCCGAGGTGCCGGTCCCGCCCGACGCGCCGCCGCCCGACGGGAACCTGATAACGAACAACATATACGTTAAATTTAAGGGTTCATAGTGGGCTATTTTAAGACAGTGTCTTTAAGTAGTTAGAACTGATGTACATTATGAATTGCAATAAATGAATTGAATTAATAGTTTATCAAAACTATCAAGTTTATTTGCTATATATTATTATATTTGCTAAAGAAAGCCCCGACTTTCAAGTGTAACCCCTAATAACTTTTAAAACGGCTGAACTGATATTTATTAAACATACTTACGAACCACCGCAAGGGAACTTGCTTTCACGTAAAAAAACCGCATCGAAATCGGTTCATCTGTTCGAGCGCTACCATGCCACAGACAGACCGACAGACATTAGTATCAAACACCCCTCTTTTTTGTCGGAGGTTAAAAACCGATTTCGAATCCTAACCACAGAATTATTAATAGTACCAAGGTACAGAAGGAACACTTGGATAGAAAGTTTGCTGAATTAAACCCAGTTACAGGTCGCGCCAAACTTCTAGATCGCTCTGAAGTTGCCTCACTCAGGTTACAAACAGGGACAGAATATTTACCACAATATTTTTTTCAGAATGATTGCAAGAATGTAGATATGCTATATATACACAATAAACAAAAATAAAGCAAATATTATCTGCTATGGGTATCTGTATTTTACTTCTGCGACGCGAACCGCCTCAACTTCAGGACGATCTAGAAGTTAGCATACTAAAGTCCCATTTAGTTTGCACGCCGCGCAAATTACTTGGTTACGGTAAAATACATACATAAAATAATTTAAAGGTCTATCTAATGCCTGACGGTTTGAAAAACGGAGCGCGGCAGCGAAGCGAGGAAGTAAAGCAGAGCGGAGTTGCGGACTTTTTACAAACTCTGAGCTAGGCCGCGAGCACGCGACTAGTTTTTTGAGCTGAAATTAATTCCGCCCCGGGTTTATAATATGTATTTGAATTCTTAACTAGTTTTCAAATCCCTGTCCACTGAAGCGGAACGGATATTTTATGCAATTCGATTGGCTAATTTTGACACATTGGACTGGTAGCCATAGGCCGCGTCCACGGACACGCGGCGACTATGACAATTTTCTGTTGTCGCGCATTTACTGTTGATCAACCGGGTTGTTCAGTAAGTAGAGCCACTCACCTGAAGTTGGTCCCGAAGCCGCGGCTCTGCTGCAGCGTCTGCGCGAACATCTCGTACTTGCGGATGTCGTTGTCCGACACTGAGCGGCGCGCGAATTTCATCGCTTCCTCGAAGTGCGCCCGGCTGATCTCGGGGACGGGGTCTTCCTCGTCCATCTGGGGGAAAGGTTATATAGTAGTCGATATCTCTTATTTCAACGCACACAAAGACGATAGTGCTGTTTCAGTGAAAAATGCTCTGTCCTGCGCTTCGCCATTATATGTGAGCCAGCCCTTATAGTTTAAATTACAATTTTGTTTACTTACTTAATAGTTTACAGCCTTGTAGTTAGCCTAGAATAAGACCACGTGAAACAGAAAGGGGGGTTGGGGGAGATCTTGTCATTTAGTACGGATGTTCATCGAAGAGGCCCCCCCTCTTCGAGGAACATCCAATGAGGTAAAAAATTATATAAAATGGGGTATTGGGTACGTTTCGTAAGCCTAAGATGAGGCAATAAAAACAACAAACACTAACGTCCATGACGGCCTGCGCGGGCTGCTGCTGGCGCGCGCGCTCGCGGTTGATCTCGGCCTCGATGTTCTGCCGGATAGCGAGCTTGCAGGCGCGCTGGCAGATCTCGTTCAAGTCCGCACCGCTGAAGCCTTGTGTCACCTGGACCAATATTAATACTTCCTGATTTATCGACATGCACACAATTTTTTTTTTCAGATCTAAAAAAGAGCATAGACATTTCTTAATTTTTTGTGCAAAAAAGTGTCAGTTCTGTTTTTAGAGAAAACAGAGATATATTTAAATACATGAATTTTTCGGGGTCCAGTGCTGCCCCTATTTGAAATAAATTATTTGGAAGGAAACGGAGAAGCATTTAAAATTTTGTCTCCAGTATGCCCTAGATAACTCTTGCAACTATTTTAAAAACTACTGTTTACAGTTTAAAGCAGGGCTTGTTAACGATACCAAATTCACACTAAAAGAAACGTTAAACAACGTTATTTTAGTAGTAACGTTATAAGGGGTATCGATAATACAGTTTATAACGTTATCAATTAACGATATAAGTAACAATACTTTTTTTCAATACTTGTAAAATATTATACAAATAGCTCTAGTAGCCAACTAGACAAACTCTCATCAATTTATTCTGTCATTTAAGGACTGTATGCACAAAGCCACGTGGTCGGATTTGGCTCTGAAATATGCAAAATTTTCCCGCTAGGGGGATAAAAATGTCAAGATGAAGTTACATAGAGTTAATAATGTGTAAACGGGACAATAGATGTAGGTAATCATAAATTGTAACGTAGAATTAGTAGACAGCTTACTTTTTTCTTTTCGTCAAGACTTCCAGTCCGCGATACTTATTAAAATTTTCAAATCAATCAAATCAAAGAATTATTTTGTTTGAATTATTATTTCTGAATTAAGGCCTTGGCAGACGTCATTATAATGTACTTAACACTTTAGTAGACAGGCTATCAGTAGAAAAAGGCTAAAGTCGAAAATACAGTTGTGTGCGTGAATGCAAAACGTTTATTTAAAAAGCGAGTTTAAATATATGTGAAATTCATATAGCACTTTCTAAAAAATCCAAGTTATAGTTATTCGAATCTTGCGTAAAATTTATTACTTTTTCAATTTATTAGTCGACCTCCGTGGCGATTCCTGAACACGCTAGTCCGTCACTCGGAGGTTCTGGGTTCGAATCCCAGCAAGGGCAAGTTGGTAAATGGCCTTTTTTAATTTGTCCTGGTTCTTGGGTGTTTATTTTATCCCATCAAAAACATAAATGTAAAAATGCCAAGTTCAAATTCCGACAAAACAATTGAAATTTAAATAGCTGCCAAGTTATGTAGGTAGAGAAAACTGAAATTTATTCATAAGTATCTCAACATTTGACTTGGACAACATTAAGATTGAAAGCACGGTCACCCATCCTAACTGTGACCAAGCTAGAAGTTGCTTAACCTGTAAAAGCACGGTCATTCATCCATCAATTTTTGAATTTATCGTATGCGAAGTGGAGCGAAATATTTGCACAAGTGGTTTTGATTACTCGTATTTTGAAATTTGTTAAAGCGCAAATGACTAAGAACCCTTAGAATAGAGAATCTTTTTAGTTTCACGCAGCTTTTTAGGGTTCCGTAGTTAACAAGAAAACCTTATAGTTGCGTCATGTCTGTCTGTCTATCTGTCCCCAGTTTTACTCAGACTATTAGTACTAGAAAGCTGTAATTGGGCATGGGCATGGATGTGGTAATAAAAACTTGAAAAAAAAAAATGTGTGGTTTGAGACGTCGTTGAATAGGTCTTTCAAAAATATTGTAAGATTATGAACACCCTTTTTCGTTTTAGCAATCCGTTTGTGAAATATTTGGTTTTTGATTGCAAATTTTTGTTAGAATCATGTGTCTTCCCTCTCTATCAGTTAAACGGTTGTATATGGACACTTAAAAAAATTCACGGCAGTAGTATATAACGTCTCCCTGTACTAAAACTAATTTAAGGTGGATTCAGTTCATGACACTGAACAACTTTTCCTAAGGAACACATAATTAAATATGAAAAGAAAATGTTTGCTTTCCATTCGACCTCCGTGGCGTAATTGTTAAAACGCTAGACCGCTAATCCGGAGGTTCTGGGTTCGAGCCCCAGCCAGGGCAAGTTAGAAAATGGTCTTTTTCAAATTGTCCTGGGTCTTGGGTGTTTATCTATGTATGTATTTATCATAAAATATAGTATCATTGAGTTAGTATCCCATAATACAAGTTTAAAACTTACTTTGGGGCTAGCTTAATTAGTGTGATTTGTACTTACATTACCATACATATATTACATAAATATTATATTTTGCCAAATCTTGTGTGTAAGAGATCAAAAATAACTTTTGTATTTCGTTTGTTCCTTGGTGAAAGTTGTTCAGTATCATGGACTGAATTCAGACCTAAAGTTAGGCAGTTGTTAGTTACATAAAACAAGTAGGTACTGACTACGGACCCCTACACTGCACGTGGCCCGTCACGGCACGTGGCCGGTTTATTTTGGTTAAGTTGAAATTTTAGGGAACCATAGACAAATTTATGATATTTCTGTGTAAATCAATATTACTTATCGCTGACATGACGTTCTCAAAAATACAATCAAATAGTATTTTACGCGAGCGGTGACTTGGAAAACTACACGTTTTGTGTTCCACTGACAGAAAATGTATTTACATTTGAATTTTCTTTGTGAAACAATACGTTTAGCGACCATCTGCAATCGTAACACCTTTCACTTCTATTCACCTTATTATGTAAGTACGGAGGGTAAAAAAGGATTGCACGTTGTACAGATCAACAGTCTTGGCGTAGCAGCTGTACGTGCTCAATCAATGACTTGACTGTTTGATTTTGTACAATATTTTTAACGAATCAACAAAGAGCACTAAAAAGAAATCTTTTCCTGAAAACAGCTAAAAAAATTGGTTGATTAATGAAGCAGTAATTAGCATTATTGCACCCTTTTATTTTTTATCTTCTAATAGGTTTTCCTGTAATCTATAGGTAAAGAACTATTAACTGTATATTTTTCAAAAGATTGGGTTCAGTGGTTTCGGAGATAAGTGTATTTTTATTATTTATTTTCAAAAATAACTTCAAAAACACCAACTTAAAAAATATAGAAAAATATATTTAATATTATCATAAAATGCTCTTTCATTTGATATTTTACGCGATATACACAAAACCCTTTTTTTTAATGTCTCATTTATCTCCCATAAAGTGGCCCCATTTTTTATTTATTTATTCATTTACCTACATTTTACTTCTGTCTTTGGGTCACAAATTTACATTATGTGCACCACATTTCATCTGAATCGGTCCAGTAGTTTAGTAGGGGGGGGGGGGGGGGGGGTAAATTTTAGCCCATTCTTTTAAATAACTTAAAAATACGACGTCTTTGGAGAAAACGTGCAGTGCAGTTTGTTGCCGCTTCTTCTGCACTTGCGCCTAGGAAGCGGCGTAAACTTAGCTTTAAGTAACGATTTGACATCAACATTTGTGCAAAACAAAACAAAGTGACTATTATTAAGAGATAATATAAATATCCTATGATAATAAAGATATTTTGAATTTTGAATAAAAAATAAATATATTTAAAATTGTCATAAAAAGTTCTTTCATTTGATATGTCACACGATTTTGTTATACTCACAATAAGTGGCCCCCTTTTTTAAATTTCATTTATTTACATTATACGTCTATCTTTAGGTCACTAAGTTACATAAGTGTAGGTACTAAATCTCAACTAAATCATTCTAATAGTTTCGTAGCAAATTGGCTGTGACTTACGGACAGACAAGCGAAACCCTAAAAACAGTAAAAACACCGAAAAAATCGGTTCCTATACAAATTTCCCGGGCGGCTGCACACTTTTGTATAAAAATGCAGATTTTTTTTTGTTTTTTGACTGTTGTTTTAATATCATTATACTATACTAGCAGTCCACCCCGGCTTCGCCCTTGGTACACACAAAGCCTATGTCACTCGGGGATAGTGTACCTTTCCAACGGTGAAAGTTTTTTTTAAATCGGTCCAGTAGTTTCGGAGCCATGTAATGCAAACAACCAAATCTTTTCTCTTTATAATATTAGTGTAGATAAATAGCCTACTATAGCCTGCCTGCCAAGCCAAGTATAGATCTAGTATAGCCTGTGGTTCGATATATTACGCATAATGTCAATTCGTATTTTGATATACATTCATGGGGAAAAGTTGTCCAAAATTTCAGACTGAATCACCCCTCAAAATAATTGTAAAACCCTAATTAAACAGCACCTTTTATTACAAAAACAGTTAATATGATTCCGCGACCCGAGAAAGTTCCAATCCGATTTTCACCCTAATCGCCAATTAAAAAATATAGGTAATAAATCAAACCAAATTATTTTTTTCATTGACTTAATTTTCAATAAAATTAAAAAAAAAATGTGCGATGCCGTATCTGCGATAGCATTACATCTTTACTTGAACGTCAACAAAATGTCAAAACTGTACCATAGTGTAGCAAAAGAATGACATAATTTGGCAGTTTGTACATAGTTTTTTATTGAAATATTTTAGACTGTAATGCAATTTTACGTAATTTGAAAATGGATTTTTTTGAAAAATTCGACACGGCCTCCTTCCTGAACGCCCGGCGGGCAACTGAATTTGTATGGAAGAATCATGGCCGCCATTTCAGAGATTTCTGTCAAAAACGTTGCAAAACATCCAATTATTAAAATTATTTTTTTTATTATTGCGTGATTGCATTGTAAGCAAATATTAAGAATAATGTTTCAAAATAGCCTTTATTTTTATAAAATATATGCAATCCCTTGTTAGAATATTTCTTTACGCAGAAAAACAAGCCAGTTTGTAGCAAGATTTTCTAAAATATTTCTTTCAGGTTTCTTTACAATTATCTTACTTTTTCTGAATGAAAATTAAAAAAATACGGTTTTCGTCTACTGGCTAGTCTATTCACCTATAACTAGGTATGTAATTTTCTTAGTGGTCTTTTCTACTTAAGCCATAACTATTGCCCGCGCAAAGTGCGTTTTGCATGTTTTTGGGTAAATTCAATGCTTGTTTTTAGGAAAACTACAAAATATTTTAAAAAATCCTTTTTTTCGTCTACTGTCCCAACTCTTCCTCTATCTATGTGTATACATTATTTGACTTAAATCAAACGCTTTCTGTACAAACTTGTTGCCCGCGCAAACCCAGTTTACATGGTGCCGACCCTTAACGAAAAGAAATAAATGTAGCAATCACTTCAAAGTGAAGGAAACCTACCTAAGTGCCACAAGTGGCGAGGTACCTGGACCTCAGCTGCTACGCGACTTGAACCTTGTACATAAGACCATCTTCACGAGTCAATTTTAGGTGTTATCTTGAACCATAGTTCCGTAACACTATTTTTTCAAATTGTTCGCAAACCACTTTTCATGCAGTTACCTTAGCGATGTAGTTGAGGTCGACCTCCTTGGCGATGGGCGACTTGCGCAGGTTGGCGCGCAAGATGGCCTCGCGGGACTTCTCGTCCGGCAGCGGGATGTAGATCAGCTGGTCCAGGCGGCCCGGCCGCAGGATGGCCGGGTCGATGATGTCGGGACGATTCGTCGCACCTACAATCAAAATACACTTACTACTAAACCAGAAATCAAGAAAAAGTCAACCTCTGCATACATTTTGGCAGGTTAGTCTTCTTTACGCCTATAGCAGTCCACTGCTGGACTAAAGACCTCTTCCAACAAAGGGAGGATTTGCCCATAATCACCATGCTGGGCAGATGGGTTGGTGATCGCAGTGGATGGTATAAAGTCTGCACAGAGGATGCTGCTGCCCATTCTCTGATACCTATATCTCACTTTTAGAATGATAGATAGGGAAGCCATTTATGTTAATTTAAAGAGCACTGCTTGTTCCTAAAAAGCACTGCTAAGAGTGCGACCGGGGGCTTGCTACGATGATGAAACTAATTGATTTTATTCAAAGTAGGTTAAACTGTTATGTACAATCTGCGGTCGAGGGTCTTTCTTTACGTTTTATGTATTATTATACTGCTCATTTGTCAATCAAAAGATGTTAAGATTATGAAAAACAATGCTAGTTGCACGCATGAGATTGTCGTGTTACTTTGTTAAGAGGGATGTGGACTGGGTCAGAAAAATTGTATTTTATTTAGTCCGTTTGTCAGAAAAATACGAGTCTTCCAATCCGCTAGTTGTCAAATCAGATCAGACACTTTTTTCTAAACGTCAAAACAAACATTTTCTATGAGATTTGTATGAATTATCGGACTGTGACGTAATAGTTTTTTGGAGTCAAATAGCACTCTCACAAAATCCGTTTTTCTGCATAAATAAATCTAAAATCATGTTCAAAATGGATGTGATCAATGAAAAGTGACATTATTTTGTGACGTTTTATTCTCTTAACAGTAGCAAATAATTTATTTTTGACCCAGGAAACTACCCAATTTTGGATAATCTGACGTACTAAATAAAAATTTGGACGCAGTCCACGTACGTATTAAACGGGACATAACGGTGATATGGGGTGTACGTGTACATACCGATGATGAAGACGTTCTTCTTGGCGCCCATGCCGTCCATCTCGGTGAGGATCTGGTTGATGACGCGGTCGGCCGCGCCGCCCGCGTCCGACACGCTGCCGCCGCGCGACTTCGCGATGGAGTCCAGCTCGTCGAAGAACAGCACGCACGGCGACGCCGACCGGGCCTGCACACGCATACACATGTATCACATACAAGCCTTGGAACCGGTAACAAAATTACAGGTTCTGTACCGATATTTAGAGGTTCTTTTACATTTCGGTACCTGGGTACCAGTAACAGATGAGTACCGGTAAAGTACCGGTACATCTATATACACGTAGAGCTCGATAAGACACGGGTCGACGTCGTCCGAGTTTGGTTTATATAATGTAAATCTGCTTTCTCACTCTGACGCAAATATTTAATAAGTATCGATACTGGTGCCGGTATAATACCGATACTTACGGAAACGGTACAGGTAGTACAGGTACTATGTCTGGTACCAGTATCTCACCGAGGTCAATGATACCGTTTCAAGCCTTGATTAAATACCTACCCTGCATACACCATCACATCTTTATTTCTTAGGGTTGCTACACACTTATTTAGGCCAACATTAATAGGCACAGCCGGGCGGTAAAATCGAATCTATCTATAATTTAAGAACTACATTCTTGTCGGTGGAGTAGTTTCCATGTCTTCCTCTCCTGAGCCATCCTCTTGACCTCCCTATACGATACAGCGTCAACTTTCAACAAAATCGAATATATGTAGATTAATGTTCGGAGAAATAGCCGATATAATTGCTTCGGGTCGGCTAGGTTGTTCGACAAATACTGCCGAACCGACAATGCCAACCCGAATAAGTGTGTAGCAACCCTTAGACTCGCGCTACACTGAATTGGCAGCGACGCGACGAGCAGTTTAATAAATAACAAGGCATTATAAGCTTTATGTACAACATCATAAGAAACGCGGCGCGGCAACGGCTCGCGCCGGCCCGAGCAGTCGCGCCCTGCTCCAGTTGTATTAAAATTAGAAACGCTTTATAGTTTTTGTTACAATTTATGAGAAAAGATTTATCTACCTTGTCGAAGATGTCCCGCACGTTGGCCTCAGATTCACCGAACCACATGGTAAGCAACTCAGGTCCCTTGACGGAGATGAAGTTGGATTGACACTCGTTGGCGATCGCCTTTGCCAACATTGTTTTACCTGTACCAAAAACAACTTTGTTAAAAACCTAAATAATTTTAACAACTTAATTCAAGAGCTAGAGGCCTACAGGATCAGTTTTATGATCTTGAACAAAAAAATCATAAACAAATAGACATTTATTAAATAAATATACTCATATAGGACTTAAGGCCCTAGGCCTTAAGTCCGCCTGTTACATTTTTTGTAATAAAGTTAAATAAATAAATAAATAGGGACATATCACAAAAACTGAGCTAGCCGAGCTAGCCCCCAAAGTAGGTAAGTTTTAAACTTGTGTTATAGGATACAACTCAATGATACCTCTATATTTTACGATAAATACATATTGTATAAATAAACGACCAGGACAATTTAAAAATTTGTCATTTTGCAACTTGCCCTGGCTGGGGATTGATCCCAAGACCTCTGAATGACGGCCAAGCGAGGTAACCTATACGCCACGGAGGTCGCCATACTAATGTTAAGAAACCACAATCTCGAGCACTAGATTTCCGAGACTTTTTTGAGCGTGTTAATCCAAGGTAGGTTAATCCAATTTCTGAGTATATTGTACTATGAAGGAAATTAGTACAAAACAAAATAACTTTGTATCATTATTCCAAACTCACCACAACCCGGAGGCCCGTAGAAGAGCACTCCCCGGGACGGCTGCATGCCAAACTTGAGGAACTTGTCGGGGTGCTCCACTGGGTACTGCACCAGCTCCTGCAGCTCGCGCTTCACGTTCTGCAGGCCTCCGATGTCGGTCCACGTGACGTTGGGCACTTCCACGACGGTCTCGCGGAGCGCAGACGGCGATGATTTCGTCATCGCGTACTGTTGATTGATTTAAGTTAGTAAATAGATGCATGATGACGAATGTACTTCTAGTTGAGCTAAATTTGGATGTCCTAGGGCTTCACAGATATTTACTAATATTTTAAATAAATCAATTCTAAATACAAATAAAAAATCATATAGATTTAAAGATAAAAAGATTGTTTTTAAATCTTTCAATGAAGTTTTTGTTTTTTCGTGTGTGCGTGTGTGTGTGTGTGTGTGTAAGTTAAGTGCCCAATACTGGTGTTAGATTTCAATGTAAACCTAAAGCATATGAAACAACGGTTTTCATTGGTATTTTCGATTAGCAACTTCAAGTCTGTGACAGTCATAAAGTAAAGTCACCGATTTCTTTCAAAACTGACAATGTATCCACAATTGGGTAGATGACTGGGTCAAAAATAAATTATTTGGTGCTGATAAGAGAATAAAATGTAACAAAATAATGTCACTTTTCATTGATAATATCCATTTTTTTGGATTTTTGAGTTATTAATGCAGTAAAACTGAGTTTGGTATTGGTGCATACAAATCCCATAAAAAATGTTTGTTTTGATGCTTAAAACAAAGTGTCTGATTTGATAGTCATCTAGCGAATTGACAACAAGAATAAATGATTTTTTTTCATCTGGCAATGATTAGAAAGCACTCACTCTGAAGTTGTCCATAGACACGGCGAGCGAGTTGAGCACCTCCGCGTCGATCTGGTCGTCCTCGAGGTCGATGAGGTCCATCTTCTCGCGGATCTGCTGCAGCGCCGCCTCCGAGCACAGCGAGGCCAGGTCAGCGCCCACGTGGCCGTGGGACTCTGCAGCAATCTGAAAAAAAATTGTTTCTAAATAATTTGTTCCGTAGTTTTTCTTCTTAGAATCAGACACATTTATGCCTACACTACTACAAACGGAAACTTTACATCCGTGGACACGTCAATGCGTGTGTGTTCGCCCGCTCTCGCCCCTCGACAAGGCGAGTAAGGGAAGAGGTGCGGGGACCTTAGGAGATTCCATTCTGTATAAAATACTCTTATTAATTTCTGTGTCAGAGAGCTATGCGAGTTGAGCAACTAATTACTTCCAACTTCTGTCCGTCTAAACTAAAGCCAGTTCCTTTAAATTCTGACAAGTGGTATATTAAAATTAGTAGATCACACACCAAGGGAGTTTTGAGCAGCGGCCAGGAATGAATTTTCATACTTACTTTTCTGGCCTAGGCCGGTAAAGTCATGGCATGAGCCAAGAATTACAAACTTCGTGTCTTCTTTTCACTACAAAAATGCCTACATTTCTGAGCATGTTTAAGAAAACGTATTTATCTGTATCTACCTGTTCTAGATCAACGTCGTCTCCCAGCTTCATGTTCTTGGTGTGGATGCGCAGGATTTCCAGCCGGCCGGTCGCGTCGGGGATGCCGATGTCGATTTCGCGATCGAAGCGACCGAACCGACGCAGCGCCGGGTCGATCGAGTTTGGTCGGTTGGTGGCCGCCATTACGATCACGTGGGAGGATTTCTTCATACCTGTTGTGTTAAAAATTTAGTAAGAGAGTAAATGGATGCATGGTCTTCCTGTAGCGAAGTATATTACTATGAAAAAGTAACTTCTAAGCGGACGAATGCGGCAGCATCGCCGATTCCGCGGCATCCCGTCGCTCTTTCTCGCTCTAGCAAATGACGGTTCTGAGCGACAGTAAAGGATAGCAGCACAGGCAAATGCTGTTCCGTGCTGAATGTCCCAACCCTAACATTATCATCGCGCAAAACGACCCCATCAAATCGATATGATATAATCATGAAAATAATGCGTTTACTTCTTTCCCTCACACGAGAAAAATGAGTAAGGACAGTCAATTTGGAGTGGGAGGAAAATATTTTATTATATTTATTTGACGACCTCCGTGGTGTAATAGTCAAGGCGCTAGTCGGCCAATCTCTCCGGATAGGCGGACTAGCGTGTTGTTCCTGGGCTCGATCCCCAGCCAGGGCAAATTGGAAAATGGCTTTCTTCAAACTCTCCTGGGTCTTGGGTGTTTATCTATATTGTATCTATTAAATAAATATAGTATCCCATTATACAAGTTTTAACTTACTTTGACTAGCTCAATCAGTATGATTCATCCTTATCTATTTATTCATATATTTTTCTTGAGATTATCAGCAGAATTTTTATTTCTATTTCCTCTTACTTTGGTATTACAGTGTCTAATAGCCATTATATCCTGGCCTGGTAATTCTTGAAGTGTGGACAAGCTGTCACGAGATTTTAAACCTTAACTCACCATCCATAAGAGTCAACAGCTGCGACACGATACGGCGCTCCACTTCACCGTGGGTCTTCTCTCTCTTGGGCGCGATGGCATCCAACTCGTCAATGAAGATAATAGCCGGAGAGTTCTTGTCGGCTTCCTCGAAAGCTTTGCGGAGGTTGGACTCGGATTCACCAGCCAACTTGGACATGATCTCGGGACCGTTGATCAGGAAGAAGAAGGCACCTGTTGAGGAAGAGATGGTTTATAAACATTTATGAAAATTATCATAATCATAACCTAAGTCAACCCTCATAGCGCATTCCTGCATTTGCTTCTTCAGCTGTGCACTTTCTCACTTTTTCTTCCAAATATAATATGCATGTCAATGGTCACCCAAGGATGCCAAAGACCTTGCGACGTGAAGAAGAAATAGTAGGAACAGTTAAAATGATTTGGCTATAGTTTTATGACCGGCCGCCTTCCTAACATCAACACTCTTTGGGAATGCTTTTGCGCGAAATCTTTTACAATACAAACCAGTGACGTACATAACTTTTTTCACAGGGTAGACAATAATCTTACTAAAATTAACGGTTCCATTTCTCGCGCTGGTACCTAAAACTATTAGTTCGGCTCAGGATACACAGTCTTTAATGAATTAATGACTCTATGGATTGCACGCTACACTCACCAGTCTCGTAGGGCACAGCATGGGCGATCGGCGTTTTGCCGGTACCGGGCGGGCCCTACATGAGGATGCCCCGCGGAGGCTTTACTCTGATGGCCTTGAACAGCGACGGATGCTTCACATGAAGTCACAATACAAACCAGTGACGTATGTAACTTTTTTTACAGGGTAGACAATAATCTTACCTGACTAACGATTCCATTTTTCCTGACAACCGATATACTGGATACACAGTCTATAATGAATTAATGACTCTATGGATTGCAAGCAACACTCACCAGTCTCGTTGGCCACAGCACGAGCGATCAGCGTTTTGCCGGTACCGGGCGGGCCGTACATGAGGATGCCCCGCGGGGGCTTCACTCCGATGGCCTTGAACAGCGAGGGATGCCTCAAAGGCAGCTCCACCATTTCCTTGATTTGCGCCAGCTGCTTGCGGCAGCCGCCGATGTCGTCGTAGCCAACCGCGTTCAGAGCTTCTTCTTCCTCCTGTTTTATAAAGTTATATTTAATGAAAAATTTGGAAAATAGAACTGTCAATCTTCAGTTATTTTATTTCGCTACCTAATTTACTATATTACCTTCATTGAATTATATATCTAACATTTTCGACTATATTACGTTTAATTCACATAAACGGCATTAGTATCGATGAAGACTTGATAAATTATTAGAAGTTCAACAGTTCAACAATTACCAAAATACCATAATTGGAACTAAAGCTCCCAGACAAGCATGAATTATGTTACAAGTATGACAGTAGTCAATGGGTTTTACAAATAGTCAATAAGCTAGATAATTGTCTAGCTATGTTTGTTATCTGGCAAAATAACTATGTATCTAGCAAAACTCATTGCCTACTATGAAATGGGCCGTATGCGGCATGCATACACACATTGTTATATAAAATAAATTTAGTTTCACTAACCTCTCGTTTGATAGGCTCGCCCTCGCAGTGTATGACTGTGTCCGGAGCGACAATGCAGTATGGGGAAGGATCAGTCTCCACCACTTTGAACTCGACAGCCCGCATGCCTCCGCGGACCATGAATGTGTCGTCGCGGTGGATGGGCCGGTAGGCCTCCATGAAGTACGGTTTCAGGTACACTTCAAACAGGTTTCTGTGCCAAAACAAATATCATCAAGACAAATGGACACACAGGTTGTACCTTACTATGCGGCTCAAGATCTTCAGAGAAATACCTACTTTCTAGTAATGATAATAAAGTAGAATTTGGTACGTACCCGGTCAAACCTTCAACGGAATCATCGATGGGCAGAATGTGCACGCGCTTGCCGTATTTGACGGACGGGCACGGCGCAATGGACACCACATCGGACAAACGGACACGCAAGTTGTTCCTAACTACGCGGTTCATGCGGATCTTCTCGTCGGGGCAGTTTTCATCTGACAGCACGATGCAGACGGTCTCCTTGCGTCGTTTGCCCTTGAGTAGGACTGTGTCGCCTCGGAACAACTGGAGTTGCTCCATTTTAGCCTGTGGATGTTGGTATATCTCAATTTTGGATGCCATACAAAAAGTTGACAACTAAGCTCATTATCGATACTTTTAAAATGTGTATGACTTATGTATGAGTGATGATAAATAATGAGTGTATAAAACCATAATTTTCTGCGACATGGCGAAGTGGACGAACTTGTGTCACCGACCTTTAAGGCCGTACCTGAATTTTCCGGGGTCCAGTGCTGCCCCCATTTAAAATAAATCATTTCAAAGAAAACGGAAACATTATTTAAAATTTTGCTACTACCAAGTCCTAGATAACCCTTTAAAGTATTTTATGAACGACTATTTACAGTTTATAATGAGAACGTTAAGCTTTACTACGCACATTCGCCAAAAGTGGCCATTTTTCGCAAATGTGCGTAGTAAAGCTTAACGTTCTCACTTTAAACTGTAAACTAAGTAGTTCATAAAATACTTTGAAGGGTTATCTAGGACTTAGTAGTAGCAAAATTTTAAATGATGTCTCTGTTTTCTTTGAAATGATTTATTTAAAATGGGGGCAGCACTGGACTTCGGAAAATTCCAAGTGATCCCTATATGGAATAAGTCCGCCATTGTATGTTTACTTTTCTGTTTTTATATCTGTTTCTCTCTTGTGTACAATAAAGCTGTATAACAAAAATAGTGTTTCTTTCTCGTTAATGTAAGTTCTGTTTATGCATGTACAGTGTGTAGTCAACACCACAGCAAACTATTCAAATTCATTACAATTTCGCCAGTATTACTAATGCAAAGAGGTATGTGAAGGGTACAGTACAGTCGTACCTTACACTGTACAGTCGTACAGTTTGCTGCTCTATAGAAGGGGAATTCCCTAATAATATGATTGGCATGACTTTGATGTGTGCTGTGTGAATACTTACTAGTCTATTTATGGCAATATACTAAAATTATATGTACTAAGGCCACATTCACTACAGTTACCTACTCATATTTTGTTCATTGTAGTTTTTCCTGTGATTATTTTTTAACGCCCTCCGTGGTGTAATGGTCAACACGCTAGTCCGCCAATCCGGAGGTTCTGGGTTCGATTCCTAGTCAGGGCAAGTGTTTATCTATACATATATGTATTTATTATAAAATATAGTATGCTTGAGTTAGTATCCCATAACACAAGTTTAAACTTACTTTGGGGCTAGCTCAATCAGTGTGATTTGTCCTTAGCTATCTATTTATTTTGATCTGTTTTATGCACCTCAACAAAAATAAATATAGAAATTCCAGCCATTGTCAAAGAAGAATCAAATATTTATTTAGTACCTAGTTAATTAGGCTTTTGACAGCATTTTTACACGTCAATAATTTTAGAGTACATTATGTGTAATGTTTATTTATATTTAAATTATTTTTCTTTTTTAAATGCTACCGATACGCCAAAACGCCTAAAGAAACTTATTTACACAGTATTGGTCGCCTACGCGCCAGAAGGGCTTTGTCAGTTTACAAAGATATTATGCCTAATACAATGTATCAAAATACAATGTGTTAATGAAATAACGCAATACCTCTCAGATGGTACCTCAGCCCATGAAACTGAACAACTTAGGTTGTACAACTTTCACGAAACCCAAAAAAAATAATTTGAATGTGTTTTTGGTTTTCTGTTAAAAACACTTACTGTAATCAGATACAAAAAAATCACATTATTCTTAGTTGGGTAACCAAACTTTGCCTGATGAAAACATCATCAAAACATGGTTCTCTAAAAAATCTTAGAAAGATCGATTTCTGACACTAAAACCCTACATATTAAATTAAATTCAAATCGTTGGAGCTGTGATCTTTAATCCTCATTAAATACAAGAATTGCAAGTAATAAGATATGTATAAACATGCCAGAATGTTATGCATATTCCTGTTAAAATAAGCAGTTCTTTCTTTAATCCAACTCATGTTACAGATTAGTCATACAGGTAATTTGGAAATATTATGAAATTTTGAATTGTCATACAGTCAATTTGAAATATTTAATTGTTAGGTCTTTTACAAAACACATAACCAAATCAGCATAACTTCTTAATGCAGATTTGGATATATGTATAGGGTATTGTAAGAATCCTTACATCATCCTAAGGAACAAACTATAATTTCATTTTCAGTTCAGTTCAGTTCAGTTCTGTGCCCACTCAGCCAGCATTTCGCAGCAAGAGCGTAGGAACTGGGTCCACCTTGGAGTGAGCATGACTGCACTTCCAGCAACGGCCCGATATGGGTACTAATCGTCTCCGTTTTACTAGCGCAGCCACGTCAGACCGCGTTAGACCTGTACCAGGCTCGAGAAACCAGGTGAGCACGTATATAGGATATGGAGTGTGTGGGGAGTTGCAGTCTGGGAAATGGGGAAGTGAAGGGAAATTAGAGTCTACCATATTCCAGCAACAAGTAAACATGAGGTAATAGATACTATACTTGGTGTGTAATATATTATAAGGAAGGGATATAGACTGCGTATTCTGTTACAGGGCGGTTTTGGCAGCATCTTGCTCCACAGCGTCAGAGATAGCGTTTGGAATCCTGATTCTTTTGACGCTTTCTTCTTAATCTTTTTGTATATTTTATCGGTCCTGAGGAATCTTCTTTGTTTTTTTTTACATATATGCGCACATAGGTATGTCTTGTATTATGTATTGATATAAAGTACTTTCCTTAAATACTAATGATAGGTAGGTGGTAGAAGGTTCGCTGTGGTTGTCTTTTGTTGTTTGACGGGAAAACCTTTGCGATAAACCAATGCGAGCTAACGCCTAGTTTAGTTTACTGTCGGTGGTGAATTGATTTGTGCTGCGGTCAAGGTATGTTCTTCTGATTCCAGGTCGGTTTCTGAATCTGACTCTAGGGCATTATAAATCTTTTCGGCTTCTTTTTTCATTAAGGTTCTGTTTTCCGCTTTTTCTCTCCATTCCATCTTTGTTTTATTTGTGTAGTGATGTATGTCGTGATTAAGAGAGTTTTCCCATGTATAAATGGGGCGCATTTTCATTTGGAGCGATTCGTGCTTACTGCTGAGTCCCTCGAAGAAAAATTTGGCGTCGTACGCTTCCTCTTGCTTTCAGATTCTTTTAAGATCGCGGCGGGCTTTTACTACTTTTTGCTGTAATGCTAGATTATGAGGGTTTTTTTGATTTTTTGAATAGTGTTTTTTATAGGTTTGCTAGTGCAACTCTACTTTCTTTTGGATTGGCGATTGGTTTTCGTAGGGCCTCATGTGCGGACTCTTTCAAAATTCCATTAAGAGTGTCCCATTCTAATGGGATGTTATTAGTGGGTGTCTTGTTAGAATTCGCAAGGTTCTGTTTTGCTATTTTTTATTTTCTCTAGTATGGCTTTCTGGTAGGCCGTCACGTGGGCTCTCCCTTATACGAGCTCGTAGTTGAAGTTTTTATGGTTATATTGTATATATTTTTTACTTTGGTGGGTCCCATATGTCTGTTATATCTCCAACACATTACATATCTGCTGAAGCTCTAAAGAGGCAGTTACCGTCACTGACAGTTTTTTCGGAATCCTTTGTTAAGGTTTTTTTCCATTGTGTGCACGTGTGGGTCTAGGGATTGTGTTGTTTTAAGAATATTTATTGTTATCGGCAGTGGCCTGCAGATGTGGAATTTTCTTAGAATTTATGTATTTTTGCTGCTTAAGATTCGTCGTAAAAGGACTTTGGTTTGAGTGTAGTTATGTGTTAGTAGTTTTACATAGAATGTTTTTAAATGGACTATAGGCCGTGGGTATTGTTTGGCTTAGGTGGGAGGGTAGATTTATTACTTGATAATTTCCGGAGTGAATACTATAACATGCTTGTTTTTATTTTCCCTTTTTAAATTGGTTACTAAAGTATGTAAAACTGACTTTGAACTAAATTTTCTTACATTATGTAAAACATTTATGTTATATTACAAACGTTTTTGGCGAAAAGTTTTATCCAAAGAAGTGAAGAAAAATTATTTTAGAAGATTAGTATATTAGGTACAATATGTGACATGCTTCTGACCGAGATCATGCAGTTTTCATTTGTAGTGCTAGTTCAAGATTCTTTTATGCGAGACATGATTGTATTTTGTTGCTATATTCAAGTTTGTTTTCTTTATTTTGGTTTCCCTGCAGATTTTGTTAGATTTTTTTTGTTTTACAGCTCGGCTGGTAATCTAGTGTCTTGACTTAGAAACCACAATTTGAAGCTCGTTCAAACAAAAGGGTATTTAGGATCACGGTTGATGACTCTTGTAGTATGTATCTCTCAGATGCTGAATTTAGGATGTTTACTTACTATTACGTCACTCTTAAATTTGATGTCTTAAAGCTAACCAAGTTTTAAACAGGGTATTCGCAGTTATTGATGACCTAAATAGGCAGCCTATACAAATAATCAAATTATAAATAGATAGATAAATAAATAATTGGAAAGACCTCACCAGATTTCTTCACGGCAGTAAGTAGGTTTTGTTCTAGGTTTTAGGGCGGCCTTGTTGAATGCACAATTTACGCAAACACACTACACTCACAAATTGTCACAAATTGCACATTTCACTTGAACCGCGTCTGTCCCAGTAATAGCAGAACGTAAGGCGAGCGAGAGGTTTATGATCGCAGACTTTTTATGTCCGGTCCCAAAATGGGAGACAACCGTTCGGCACCGCAGTCGGCCCAAGACTCCTCAGGAACAAATTATAATTTCATTTTGGAAATAAAAGAGCAGTTTTCTTTTGTAGTTTTTAATTGAGAATGGAGATCCTAATTCTTTTAAAGGTACAAAACATCAACTTTAAAAGTTATGATATGGATTTTAAATTGACTTATCACAATGAATTATCACAAAATTCCACAGCTGTTTGTTGGTTATAACAGCCCCTAGTAGGTAGGTATATAACATTGCTTATTTTTATGTAAGTGGCCAACACTGGTATCAGATTCTTCAAGACAAAGACATATCTACAAAGTCAGTATAAAAACAATCATGCATTCTTCATAACATTTAGATTTACACAAAATACAATGTATTCAAAGACTGCATTGTTTATGATACTCAGCATAATTTTAGGTTAGAATGACTTGACACAATAGAATATTTCACAAGTTTTGGTAGGTATGCAGTGATCAATATTTTTGTATGACCTTAGACCTTACCTAAGTTTTTAGCATAAAGATGTTATTGAATTTATTCAAAATATTCCAAGGATTAACTATACAGATGGGTAGGTGCTAACTAACAGAATAATATTAAAAAATATCAATTTTCATTTGCTTGAAATAAGAGCCTTATCAAGGTAACCTAGTTTTAGCTACAATAGAAGCCTAATGGTTTTGTACACTATACAATACATCTAACATGAAATGTTTTTGCTGATGTTACTATGACGCTAAAGGGTCCACTGACCTGCGATAATGCGACCACGGAGTTATCATCGCTAACAGCTTCCTCCACGATGAGACGGTTGGGCCTGTCCTTGCGGCGCAGGATCGCGGTCGACAGATCATCGGGGCTGCACAAGATACCACCTCCATCATTATAATAACCAAACAAGCGTTGGAACACTCGGAACGCTTTATATTCAAAAAAGTAAATCCAAATATTCTGATAGGATCTACTTCAATAATGTAAGAATAGAAGTCGGATGTTTGAGAATCAGCAAAAAATTAAATTTCTATGAATTATTCGTAACTCAGACATGATGACAAGCCAATTTTCGAAGATTCATCAAAGTCTAACAGAGCTAATTTACTTGAACCCAATAAGAAATCAATAGATTTTATAAATATAATTATGTGCCGAATGCTTACCTTTTGTTGTCTGCCATTTTTTATTAGAAATATAAGATAAAATTTGTAAAATAACTATTATTTCAAAAAGCCGAATGAACAATCACTTTACCACCCACTTGAGACTTGCTTGCGTGACGTTGCCGTATTTCATTTGTTCATCGATGACACAAGTGTTGCCATGATATTATCGTGGTCTATGGTTTATTGGTTCGTTTTCGTTTACAATCTTAAATCATTAAATACAGGATAAGCCTTACCTGCGCGTTCCCCTCTGCCGAAGTATAAGATACTTCTAATCTTAGTAAAGATGGAATAACCTTTCATTTGTAAGTATTTTTTATTTTATTAACATTGATTTCTATTTAAATGTAATTACTTAAAAATCGATATAATATCTTTCAGTATAGATTACGGCAAAAATAATCGAGTCAAGTTTGCAACTGCTTTCCTGCCATCCTGCCATGAGTGACGAGACATCGCATTATTATCGATGTCGATAAAAATTACATTTCCTTGATATAGTTTTATTTGTGATATAATTTTAATATCGAAATACTTTAATTATTTTACAAGCTTTTATTTAGTTTTACCTGTCCCGTTGTCTGTCTGTCTGTAATCAAATCTTGCAAGTTAAATTTGACCCACTTCCTATTTAGTATCCCATAATACAAGTTTTCTGTTTCGGCTATTTCTTGGTTTGCGTCACCACCTCCACAGGTGAAAATGAAATATACATTGCTCCAAGCTGAGCTTAATCGATTGTTGAAAAACCGCGCCAAAATACGTCCCGTATTTTTGGAGATTAGGGTGAACATACCTACAGACAGACAAAAATGTTATTTTAATCTTTTTTGTGTTCAGTTATTGACTGAATTAACCCTTAAAGTAGTTTCAGTATATGATGTTAGACCCTGTATATACAGGCTGCCTTTTTATCCACCGGTAAAATTTTTGAAGTAAGTTCAGTCCATGATACTGAACTACTTTCTATAAAAAAAGTTATTAAAAATCGATAAAAATTTTTCTTCCTCCCATACAAAATCCGTTTGGCTGAGCGCTGATTTGTATAGGACGAAATTTTTTATCGATTTTTAATAACTTTTTTATAGAAAGAAAACAATTCATTCATTTTATAGAAAGCAGTTCAGCCAGTAATCAGTATCATGGACTGAACATGCTCCAAAAATTTTGCCGGTGGATAAAAAGTCACTCTGTTAATTATTGAACTTTTTTTTGTGATTTTTCATTTCATGGTGGTCCGAAAACGCTTTGTGTCTTGATCTTGATGTCCCGAGTGGATGTACCCAAAATTCCTTTTTTCTCCTGTGTCTTTCCCGCCGTCAATTGCTTGCACTATTATTATTATACCTGATAATTATAGTGCAAGCAACTGACTGTTAAATGCAGGGTACATAGTTAATGCGGCTTCTCTTATCAAAATCTGGTGGGTCTCTAAATTCACGAATTCGAATCGGATTCGGGTGTAGTGCACATACGCTACTCAAGAATTTTCCGTCCGAATTTTTCTCGTTTTGGATTTGATTTGAATACGAATTGGATTCGGTGAGGTGCACAACCGCTCTTAGGAATTGTGATCTCAATACTTTTTACTGCGTTGCGTTTTTGCGAGACTGCAAGACGTATTGTTTTTGATTTATTATTCCTGCCTAAAGACTGTAGGTGTTTGTATAAAGAGCTAATGTGATGAAGACTTCATGATTTCATTACACATGATTTCTACCGCACACATAGCGCGACGAACCGATGGCCGATGGGGCAGAAAGGTTCTCGAATGGCGACCACGTACTGGCAAGCGAAGCGGTGGACACCCACCCACAAGGTGGTCAGACAATCTGACTAAGGTCGCTAGAAAGCGCTAGACGCAGGCCGCTCTAGATCGGTAATTTTGGAAATCCCTGGGAGAGGCCTATGTCCAGCAGTGGACGTTGTGCGGCTGAAATGAAATGATGATTTCTACCAAATTCTACCATGAAAGAATAAAAAATGATCTATTGTAAACTTAGATCATTTAATACAGGATAAGTTACGCAGACAAATCTTCTTACAAAACTTTCTGCCGTTTTTGGTGCGGGGGGAGGGTACTACTACATCTAAAAAACACACACAGTCACAAAAATAATTTGTGTCGTTATAAACGCACACTTACGTAAAATTGACATACTAGTTTATTTTCTGCACACTAGCAAGACTCACACTAAAACAAATGTGTATGTACACGTAATAATACACCCTAGTGCAAAAGGAAATTCGGGATAGTAGTTAATACGTCACGTGAGGCACCACGTGAGCAGTTTAAATAATAGAACTTGTTTAGTATCTATTTAGTTTTACGTTTTTTTTAAGTTTTATTATTTATACTGCCCACGTGGCGCTTCACGAATACTATTAGGTCCTTACATATGAAAATGATATAATTTCATTAAAAAAACGTGTTTCACTTTTTTGATACTGAACGGCAATTTCATATGTAAGGACCTAATAGTATTCGTGAAGCGCCACGTGGGCAGTATAAATAATAAAACTTAAAAAAAAAACGTAAAACTAAATAGATACTAAACAAGTTCTATTATTTAAACTGCTCACGTGGTGCCTTACGTGACGTATTAACTTCTATCCCGAATTTCCGACATAATAGGGTATATTCATGTTATTTTTTTATTTTTTTAAACGATTCTATAAGTTATTATATAACCGGAAAAAAATATAACACTTACAGAATATTATTAAATAAGCTTAAAAAAATAATTAAAATTACTATTATTTTTGGACGACTTTAAACGCTGCCATTTTGCGCTTTTTTCTGTGACGTCACCGTGCATTGTCAATGTCATAGAAACACTTATATGTCAGTGTCAGTCAAGTGCAAATTACAAATTCAAAATATTATCAACAAAACAACGAAGTTTTGGATTCACAGTTTTATTTTATAAGTAATACTATCTAATTTGTGATTATAAGTGAGTGATTAAAGCTTTTAATATCAATTCATTACAAATGGAAGGGCGCACAAAATCTTATTATAAATATTGTATGGTTCCTATGTGCAAAAATAACATCGTAACTGCACCTGACAAAATATATTTTCATATGCCCAAATATGCAAATGTAAGGAATCATTCCGCGTATTAGGGTTCGCTGTTTTACAAAACCGAGCTGTAATGCCAAATAGCTAGAGGTTTAGTAAATTAGCTGATTATACCATTCAACTGCAACTGTACATACCTAATGTGAACAAAAAATACATATTGTGAGCAAAATGAGTAGTGTCATCCTTTGCAAAACTACACAGTAGTATTGTAAGTACCTACTTCAATTATTTATAATTTAATAGGTAGTAGACTAGCTGCCTGCTACTATAAGCTATAAGATAATGTACTACCTACCGTAATTAATTAAACAAATTTATATTATTTAAGAAAAAAAATACCCAAAATTCTCCAAAAGATTTATTTTTTTTCTCTAAAATTTCCCATTTTTCCCAGAATTGCGAAAAAAATACCCAATCTGGTAACACTGCAAATTACAAATGACTTATTGACAGTGACAGATAGTCTTCTTCTTTTTAATTTGTGATTGACAGCACAGACTATTTAGAAAATTAAGTTTGACAGTGTTTCGTGACGTCACGTGGCGTTTCGGAAATTTGCGAGGGAATTTTAAAAATACAGCTTTTAAATAATTAATTTCTCAATGGAAACACGTTAAATTGAAAAGATATATATATGGGTATTTTTCTTTAGCAATGAAGTATACACATCATTTTTTTTGTTCGTTTCTGAATCACATGCATATTGTCTATTAGGGTATATTCATGTTATTTTTTTATTTTTTTAAACGATTCTATAAGTTATTATATAACCGGAAAAAAATATAACACTTACAGAATATTATTAAATAAGCTTAAAAAAATAATTAAAATTACTATTATTTTTGGACGACTTTAAACGCTGCCATTTTGCGCTTTTTTCTGTGACGTCACCGTGCATTGTCAATGTCATAGAAACACTTATATGTCAGTGTCAGTCAAGTGCAAATTACAAATTCAAAATATTATCAACAAAACAACGAAGTTTTGGATTCACAGTTTTATTTTATAAGTAATACTATCTAATTTGTGATTATAAGTGAGTGATTAAAGCTTTTAATATCAATTCATTACAAATGGAAGGGCGCACAAAATCTTATTATAAATATTGTATGGTTCCTATGTGCAAAAATAACATCGTAACTGCACCTGACAAAATATATTTTCATATGCCCAAATATGCAAATGTAAGGAATCATTCCGCGTATTAGGGTTCGCTGTTTTACAAAACCGAGCTGTAATGCCAAATAGCTAGAGGTTTAGTAAATTAGCTGATTATACCATTCAACTGCAACTGTACATACCTAATGTGAACAAAAAATACATATTGTGAGCAAAATGAGTAGTGTCATCCTTTGCAAAACTACACAGTAGTATTGTAAGTACCTACTTCAATTATTTATAATTTAATAGGTAGTAGACTAGCTGCCTGCTACTATAAGCTATAAGATAATGTACTACCTACCGTAATTAATTAAACAAATTTATATTATTTAAGAAAAAAAATACCCAAAATTCTCCAAAAGATTTATTTTTTTTCTCTAAAATTTCCCATTTTTCCCAGAATTGCGAAAAAAATACCCAATCTGGTAACACTGCAAATTACAAATGACTTATTGACAGTGACAGATAGTCTTCTTCTTTTTAATTTGTGATTGACAGCACAGACTATTTAGAAAATTAAGTTTGACAGTGTTTCGTGACGTCACGTGGCGTTTCGGAAATTTGCGAGGGAATTTTAAAAATACAGCTTTTAAATAATTAATTTCTCAATGGAAACACGTTAAATTGAAAAGATATATATATGGGTATTTTTCTTTAGCAATGAAGTATACACATCATTTTTTTTGTTCGTTTCTGAATCACATGCATATTGTCTATTATATGAAAACATTCCAGAGTTAAAACGAACGTAATTTTTTTTTCAGAAATATCGATGTCGATATTTTTTTTTGTTGTTCAATCCTTTTGCACTAGGGTGTATTATTACGTGTACATACACATTTGTTTTAGTGTGAGTCTTGCTAGTGTGCAGAAAATAAACTAGTGTGTCAATTTTACGTAAGTGTGCGTTTATAACGACACAAATTATTTTTGTGACTGTGTGTGTTTTTAGATGTAGTAGTACTCTCCCCCCGCACCAAAAACGGCAGAAAGTTTTGTAAGAAGATTTGTCTGCGTAACTTATCCTGTATTAAATGATCTAAGTTTACAATAGATCATTTTTGATTCTTTCATGGTAGAATTTGGTAGAAATCATCATTTCATTTCAGCCGCACAACGTCCACTGCTGGACATAGGCCTCTCCCAGGGATTTCCAAAATGACCGATCTAGAGCGGCCTGCGTCTAGCGCTTTCCAGCGGCCTTAGTCAGATTGTCTGACCACCTTGTGGGTGGGTGTCCAACGCTTCGCTTGCCAGTACGTGGTCGCCATTCGAGAACCTTTCTGCCCCATCGGCCATCGGTTCGTCGCGCTATGTGTGCGGTAGAAATCATGTGTAATGAAATCATGAAGTCTTCATCACATTAGCTCTTTATACAAACACCTACAGTCTTTAGGCGGGAATAATAAATCAAAAACAATACGTCTTGCAGTCTCGCAAAAACGCAACGCAGTAAAAAGTATTGAGATCACAATTCCTAAGAGCGGTTGTGCACCTCACCGAATCCAATTCGTATTCAAATCAAATCCAAAACGAGAAAAATTCGGACGGAAAATTCTTGAGTAGCGTATGTGCACTACACCCGAATCCGATTCGAATTCGTGAATTTAGAGACCCACCAGATTTTGATAAGAGAAGCCGCATTAACTATGTACCCTGCATTTAACAGTCAGTTGCTTGCACTATAATTATCAGGTATAATAATAATAGTGCAAGCAATTGACGGCGGGAAAGACACAGGAGAAAAAAGGAATTTTGGGTACATCCACTCGGGACATCAAGATCAAGACACAAAGCGTTTTCGGACCACCATGAAATGAAAAATCACAAAAAAAAGTTCAATAATTAACAGAGTGACTTTTTATCCACCGGCAAAATTTTTGGAGCATGTTCAGTCCATGATACTGATTACTGGCTGAACTGCTTTCTATAAAATAAAAAAAAAAAAAAAAAAAAAAAAAAAAAAAAAAAAATCTTTATTTCAAGCCAGTAGTTTTACAATACAAATTTCTGGGACCCACCTAGTAAGCTTTGAAAAAGCCTGTGGCAGGGGGACCCGCTCTTCCAAACACTTAGTATTAACATAGGCCTAGTTTACAAATATATTTTATAACTTTAAATATATTCTTATTTCTATTGACATGAGTGTATGTTGTGTTGTGTGATAAGTGAAGATGTGTAGATGCGTGAGTGGGTGTGTACGTGTGTGTGTGTGCGTGTGTGTGAGGGTGTGCATGTGAGTGTGAGAGAGTGTGTTTGTGAGGATTTATGTATTGTGTGTGTGTGTGGTAATCATTACTCATTCCTGGTGGTAAGTGAGAAATTATAATAAATAAGAAATAGGTTATGTAGTTCTCAACCCTACGATAGAATCTTGGGATCAGAGACCACAAACAGACTACACATAAAATTATGAACTGTCGTCAGTTATTTGTGGCCTCCATTGAGTATATTATCTTATATATTAGGTCACTTTATTTTGGTTAATAATGAGTTTTTCTGTCTCATCATAGTCTAAAGGTAACAGCCATTCAGTTATTAAGGTCTTACATTTATATTTTCTGAGTTTATGAATATCTAGTTGTTCATTTAGATTATTATATATATATGCCGATATTATATAGTATTGTCTTTTAGCAAACTCTGTATTGCTTTGATGAATAGAAGCGACCTTGGGCCTCCTCCTAGCAGTTTGTTGTTTGGGGTTGTAGGGTATTGTTTTGTGTAATCTCAAGGCTGCTGACAAAATGAATAATTTCCTAACTGAAAGAAGTTTACAGAGTTCATAAAGTTCCTTAGTAGGATATCTTAGTTTTTTGAAGAACATTATTTTTAACAAGTATCTCTGGCCCCTTTCCACCTCTAGAAATTTAGTTTTTGTAGCTCCACCCCAAGCAGAAATGGAGTAAGTAATTATGGACTGTGCCAAGGCGGTGTAGATTTGTTTTAGTAATTTTTGTGAAGCTACGTGTCTGAGTAATTTGAACATCCAAATAAGCTTTCTAACCCTTTTATTGACGTGCTCAATGTGTGGGTGCCAGCATAGTCGCTGGTCAAGTATGACCCCAAGGTATTTGATGGATTCCACCCTCTCCAGTGTCGAACAGTTACAGTAGGCAAAGTTCTCTCCATCACACATATGAGCTTTAAGATTATAATTTGGAGTAGGTTGTGTCTTTTTAGTTATATAATGGCATATGTACTTTGTCTTTGCGGTGTTCAACGAGAGCAAATTGGATCTTAACCAAAGTGAGACTCTATCGAGCCCCCTATTGGCTTTGTTAAAAACCTCATCCCATGTGGAACCCTCAAATACAATGGCAGTATCATCAGCATACGAAATGATACTTCCACCCTCCAATTCCAGGTTAGTAAGGTCATTAATATACACAAGGAACAGGGTTGGGCCCAGCACACTTCCCTGCGGTACTCCATGTGTGATTTCCTTGTCTTCGCTTACACAGTCTCCTATGCGAACTCTCTGTCTTCGCCCATATAAGTATTCGCCAAAGAGTTTTAAGGGAATGCCTCTTATTCCGATTTTTTCTAGTTTTTTTAATAGAGTGGGGAGAAAAACAGTATCAAATGCCTTACTGAGGTCCAAGAACACTGTAGCGCACTTTATCCCATTGTCTAGTAGCTTAGTAATTTTAGTTGTTAACGTTATTATAGCATCTTCAGTAGATCTTCCTTGTCTAAAGCCGTATTGTGCATTCGATAAGATATTGAGATTGTTGAGGTAATTTAGTAGACGAATATTTATCAGTTTTTCAATAATTTTAGAAAACACCGTCAAAACAGAAATGGGCCTGTAGTTGTTAGGATCTGTTTTCTCTCCACTCTTGTACACAGGTGTAACTAAGGCTAGCTTTAGAGGGTCAGGAAATTTTCCCTGTTGAAAACAGAGATTCACAAGATGACTAATTACGGGGGCAATTATCTCTTTTATCTGTATAATAAATCGAGTGGGCAGGTTATCAGCACCAGGGGCGCTGTCAGGTTTAAGAGTGGAAATGATGTCGAGTACCTCTTGCGGGTCAGTATCCATCAAAATGAATGAATTGTTTTCTTTCTATAAAAAAGTTATTAAAAATCGATAAAAAATTTCGTCCTATACAAATCAGCGCTCAGCCAAACGGATTTTATATGGGAGGAAGAAAAATTTTTATCGATTTTTAATAACTTTTTTTATAGAAAGTAGTTCAGTATCATGGACTGAACTTACTTCAAAAATTTTACCGGTGGATAAAAAGGCAGCCTGTATATACAGGGTCTAACATCATATACTGAAACTACTTTAAGGGTTAATTCAGTCAATAACTGAACACAAAAAAGATTAAAATAACATTTTTGTCTGTCTGTAGGTATGTTCACCCTAATCTCCAAAAATACGGGACGTATTTTGACGCGGTTTTTCAACAATCGATTAAGCTCAGCTTGGAGCAATGTATATTTCATTAAAATCGGATATCAGGTATAAAAGTTATCATAACTACTTTTCAAAGGAACGTCATCGAAGCTGAGTCTCAGCTCAGTGGATTTATTTCAGTTGATACTGTTTTCATACCACAAAATGTAGACACCACACCACTGATTCCCAACAATGTCCCATCCCAGTTTTAGCTCATACAATTTCCCATAGCTGCTTACTTCGCGACAACTGTAAAATGTCTCAGGGGGCAGGGGGCAAAAACAGGGGCTCCTTAAAGCTGGTGGAGTTGATCTAAGTCTAACTACTCTGTAATCTATATAGGTATGACACAAACCAAAAATTAATTTCAAATTTATTCTATTCAAAAATAAAACTATTAATGTCATTTTAATTTTGTCGTCGTGTATAAAGATTAAACATACAAGTTATCTATGAGCAGAATCGCAATAAAGAATTCGGACTCTAAATTATGCAAGGCAACTAAATTTTTCAATTTGTCAAACAGCGTGCACAATAAAACTGAATTTTACGCGGACGAAGTCGCGGGCACCAGCTAGTTTTTGCTATTGCTTTCCTCCCCGTACCTCACTCTTCATCCTTGAAACCGAAATTCGAATACGAATCGGGTGTAGTGCACACGCGTACGTACAATTTCTACGGCAGTCAATTCGAGTCGGTTTTGATCCGAAAACAAAACGATCCGAAGTGAGAATTCTAGGTTTGAATACGAATCGAATTTGAACCGTTTACGACTGAGTGCACAATATAATACAATCACTAGGAACGCCAATTGACAACATTACGTTTTCAAAAAGGTATAAAAATACGAAAACCGTTTTAAGATTTGGCGATTCTGAACACGTTAAATATTTTTTCAGATTTTTTTGCGTTATATTTTTAGAGGTTCATGAAAAAATCTGAAAAGTACGAGGAGAAAGGAATTTCACAGGTAACGCATCTAAAAGTTAAAAATAATATACAAACTGTCAGCTATCAATTTGTCATTTTAGACGTTGCGTGCACAGTGGTCACAGTACAACTATTATACAGTAGTGTGTCTCCATACAAACAGTCGGAATGTAAATCATACCTACCGCCTCGGAATGTGGTATGCAATGCAGTCGGTATGCAAAATGCAACAGTCGTGGATGCGTAATAGTAAACAGTAAGCGTGCAATTTGTGAATATTCACTACCTTTTTTGGGGAATAATATGGCAAAATATAGACTAGGTATATTGTGCTGTTAGTAATTGCTTGAATTCTTCATTAACTCACCCAGAGATATCATTTTTAAATTATCAAGATACTTTCAAGGGTTCCAACGGGACGGGATCCTATTACTGAGACTCCGCTGTCTGTCCGGTTGTCCAACTGTCTGTCCGCACTTAGATGGGTGACCAAAAAGTGTCACTTAAAATTCTTGAGATGGTCCGTGCTTCGGAAGGCACGTTAAGCCGTTGGTCCCGGCTGTCTTCATTATATGGCAGTCGTCAAGCTATGTCAGATGCCTTGAGCTTGAGAAATCTGACACCAGTTTTGGACACTTACACACACAAAAAACAAAAACAAACAAGTGAATTGCGTACAAATACTTTCGCATTTATAATTATTATAAAAAGTATAAAAATAACAAAACTAGAAAGAAACTCAAGTAGGTAGATAAAATAAAATACTGTAGGTGGGCAACCCTAGCGCGTGTTTACATACTGCGTTGCTCTAGGTATATAAGTCCAGGTGAGGGCCGAGTCATAATACTGTATAATAGTTATACTGTGGCATGGTCGTGTTGTTTGTGAATTTCGCTTTAAGTGCAAATAAACTGTGCATATTAGCTGCATGCCTGGATTCTCTCATAATGAAGGTTTCTGAGGGATTTTCTATGGCCGATAGTCGCAACTTGCCTAAAGTTGACCTCATGATGCTACTGGAATACCTATATGCAGGAAAACGACAGCTTCAATGTAGCAGAAATTCGAGGGGCTGATATGATGATATCGTCGAGAGATTCCTATGTGGAAACTTCAGTTGGATATGTTGAAGTGAAAAGACAAACTACATTTGTTTCCTACTCTAAAGGCAGAGTTACTCCAGAACAAAAGTCCGTTGTAAACTTTATACGAATATAGTAACATAAATAATTATTAACTACTTGTTAAAATTATAAATAAAACAATGTTATAAATTGGCAAAACAGCAAATTTTATTTTCTCTGTATAATATAACCATTTCAATATAGGACTTTGCAGGTTAATGAATCCACAAGCTAATATCACTGAATCATCCAGTGTGGTTTTAATAATTTAAATAATCGAACTCTTCTTATAACTCTCACTAAGTCAATGCACGAATTATAAAAAGCACAGACGAGACGAACGGTACCAAATTTATTTATTCATGAAGTTCTTTGTTTTGTTATGGTTTTGTTTGTCCAACTGACAACTGTCTCAACAATGATAGTGTTGGAAGTACTCGTACGTCGTAGTTCGATAGAAAGACCATCTAATATCGATAGTTCTTTCAGTACTTATAGTAGAATGAGGTTTGATAAAAAATACACATGCATTCAAATGTTTACCTATCCAAATGTTTGGTGACGAAATGATAATTGCTTTATATAATAACAATTGTGTAGCCAACGAGCAGCAAGTCACCATCTACCAGGCTAAAATTGTTGTGAGAGATTTTTAGGTAGATGTCCGTATCTCACTCCATAACCCAGTTATCCGGTCCACTATCATCCCATCCACATAGCCCAAACCAAGTTATTCCCTCCTTGGCAATAGTTCGGCAGCTATGGAGGACTGTCCGTTAGTGCATCTCAATGGTAGGTACATTAAGGGATAGACCTCCATAGATGCAGTCATCTCACTTTTTAGATAAAAAGGTACTAAAAGGCCTCTTCATGTTGGCTTTGGCCCCATGAACGCCTCAAAGGACCGGGACCCATGAACCCGTGGCTGAAAAGCGTACCGACATAATAATAATAATTCTCTTTATTTCGGACAAACTTGATCCATATTGTGTTAGTAATTAACAGAGGTAACTTAATCTAGTGTTAGTAACATGAATACGAAAAAACAACATAACAAAATAATCATACTTACTAACAGCTAGGTTCCCACCTTCTGGTCACAGGTATCTTAACATCCACCTCAGTATGAAGGCGCATCCAGTGGCCCAGTAGTGGGGAGTCCCATCTGTCAGTCAGTACGCGCAGAATACTATTGAGCTAGCACGTAGGCGACTTAGTAGCGCCGCACACCTTTCTAATAATTGCATAAATATATATGATTAACGTTTCAGGTAATAAAAAAATAATTTTGATATAAAGGTTTTAGAAACCATAAAAAATTAAGTAAGGAAAATTAGCTAGGTACGTTAGTTTTTGGTAATTACTGTTTAGATAAAAATACTAAGATCATATCTACTTCTTCAATCATACTTTTGTAAGTGATATACTATCAATATCGATATCCAACTGCTAAAAAACACAACTCTATAGACGTCAGTAAAAGGTTTATTTTTTAAATTATAAAATATGACAAAGACGTGAACTCGTTATTTCCTCTCTCTTGTACTTACGCTCTTTTAGAATGAAGATTTTAAATAATTTAATTTTAGGGGAAATAATGAAAAGAAATGAGAAAGAAAATATACGTATGTCTTGTTTTTTAAAGTTCTTTAAGGAAAAAAAATAAAATATGCATATAAAATTTTTGAAATGTTGTCAATTTGAGACAGAATTGGATTTGAATCGTATTGTGTAGTGCACAAGCGTCGTAAGAGCAAGAAAGGATGTACCCCACCAAGCCTCCAACATCTCTGCACAATCCTCTGAGAAGTCAATAGGTAGGTACTTAGTAAAGCCACGGTTACATTCTCAACATTCTTAACTTTCTTACATAACGTTATTTTTTAACTGATTAGATGATACCATAGCGAGGTAGAGTATACAACGTGGGAGGGACATACCCGTAATAAATCGAACCACGGTCCATACTAGATTATTACAGTATAATGAAATTAAAATAACAGCCGAAAAACAAAAATAATTTTCGGCATTTCCATACAAAAAGGGTGCGGCTGCCCGGGCGATTTGTATCCCTTACAAACCCGAGCCTAAAGTCCTGAATGTACGATCACTGTTGTAACTTTTTCATATGTAAAATGACCTAGTCTATCCATTTTCGGAAACTTTTCCAGATTTTCATGGCGCCATCTTGTTTTTTCCGGGGGCGTACAATTGTATTATCCAGAGCCATATTCATGAGACGTCACAATTGTGACGCTCACAAACGTGTCGAGCTGGGCCGAAGTTTAGAGACATCACGTCACAATTGTTTCTGGTTGGGCCCAACTTTGTTTGTAAAAATAGTTCAAAAAACGTAATAAGAAATATATATATATATATGTAGGTAGAATATTCTGAATAAAATAACACACAGACATATTAATCATTTATTCACTCTGGTTTTTAGCATTTTAGCCTTATAATTTACGGTTTGAAATAACCATAAAAAAATAAGCTGCCTCCAGGTAAATTTCTGGCCGAGCGCAAAACAACAGCTGGACCTAATGCAAAAGTTTAATTGTAAATTTTGTTAAATAACGAACCGGAAGCCGTGACTATTAAGGAAATTTCAAATTTTATTTTGGATTTTTGACTGTTATTTTATTTTATTAAGTATATCTGATCTAGTTAAGCCCGTGGTTCGATTTATTACGGGTATGTCCCTTTCACGTAGTATAGAATGTGATGTGTGGAAGCAAAAAAAAACCAGTTCACAACGCGTTGTGTTGTTATGAATGGTACTTGTGGCACTTGTGACCACTGATACATATTTTTTGTATACTTAACACCCAAAGAAAAAAGCTATCCCTTATCACGAAACGGCTAAGGCGGTGATCCCACTGCACCGCGCACCGTCGCGGAGCGCAGGGCGGCAGATTTTAACATTGTATGCAAGTACCTAAGTAAGTATCTCAGTTTGTATAGAAAACACGCCTAGTCCAACACACTGAAAACGCGTCCGCGGTTGCGCGGTGTAGTGGGTTCACCGCCTTCTACCTAGGTTTTAGGTTTGTTTGTGTGGCCAATATTTTATTATACACACACGTAAAACCTAGGTCATCGAATCAACAGTTTTTTAATCTCTACTCTACTGCAAGAGCACGACCCTCTCTGTACTACCAGAGCCATATATATGCCACAGGCCACAGCAGCCAGATGATTTTCCCTACACAGACATCACATCACCGAAGCACGGAGGCCGTGGCAGGCGTTCGGGGTATTTTTACCCCTTGCGGTCACCCGCCCGATTGGACCCGACCATTGTCAAAATCTCTAGCTTTTTGGCATTACAGTACAGCTCGGTTTAGTTCAACGGCTCAATATCGTTGCTGGATTGTCTATCGCTAACCAAACCATATACATACCTGCACACGACACAACCATACACAACTTGGCTGGCACGCAATTTGCACCAGCAACACATAATTGATATAAGTACTGACGCACAGAATGGAAACTCCCCCTCCCGCGCGATCACGTTCCTGAGTGTCCCCCCAAATCGGTAGGTATATTATGGATAGATATGAATTATGGTTTGTCGCTAGTTCTTTTTCAGATTGCTGCTGTGTATGCCACTCGGTCGTTAAAAACACAAGAAAAACCAGAAAAACACGTTTATTCTTTTATTAGACTTTTTGTTATTAGCTATAAAATTATATTGTATACCTTATTTATTGCATTGAAAAGCCAGGACCAATCTGAGTCAGTATCATATTCATCGATAGCTTTATACAGTTTATTTTTTATTTCCCTCTGAACTCTTTTGGGTAATTTCTTCACCTTCTCTTCAATAACCCATAGGATCTTACTAGTTTCATCTGTGATGTCAAATTTATATTCTTGGCCGTAGTCACGTAAATCATAAACGTAATTGTCAAATAATACATTTTCTCTTAAAGTCATGATGGAATTCATAGCGTCTAAAAATTCTCTACGATATTTCAGAGGCTTATCCAAGTCTTCTAAGTATGTCGCGATTTCTTGCTTTATATCATGTCCATCCGTTTTACAAAGCGATGTAAAATGTTTGGTCATTTGGATAGTGTCGTTATGCATATTATTTAACGTGTTTTTAAAAACCTTACAGACATTTCGGAGTTTACGTATAGGAAACCCTTGCGATAAGACTCTCAGCACATTTCTTAAAAATCCTTCGAAAATTCCGTCACGTGGTTCACTAAAAGTTTGAATACATATCGTTTCTTGTAAAAAAACATAAGACAAACCTACAAAAAATATGCTTTTAAACATCTCTCTAGATCATAAATGCAAAAAACTAATTGGAATTTTAATTTTACGGTGAAATTTTGTTGAATTATCTCAGTAAATCAATTCGTTTTGTGTCCCATATTGTACTCCTTTATGGCTAATTCAAATTTATTTTTAATGTCTTCCTGGGCCTCTTCACTTTGCCGGTAAATTCTATAAAAAACCACGATTTCGAATATATTCCTAGTTCTATCGCCGATATGGTCTATCTCATATGTGAGATATTTAACCAAGTGGTAAATATACTCATCCATTTTTAAGACGTCAGTCATAGTGTAAATACCGTTCATTGTTTCAAAAAAATCTTTTCGCCTGGGCCATTCGGCTATGACCACTCGTAAGAATTCTTTTACTATTTCTCTAAGTCGCTTTCCGTTAAAAACTGATAATTTCCTTAATGCTGCTGCCAACTGCATTATCTTCACCCTCATATATAACATGGGTCCTAGACCGTGAAGACTTTTGCCTAGCGTTTTAAAATATGGAGGCAACCTGTTCGTGGGATACTTTAATATAGTTCTGCAAATGTCTACTATGAAGTTAAAGAAATATCCTTTGGGCAAAATTGGTTTTGGTGTCGTAGGTCGGGGGGTCCTCGTAGTTGTGGGTTCCGTTTCATCAGACTCGCAACTATCACTGTCTGTTCGTTTACCTTCACGCCAGCAACTTTTTATTAAAGTAGTAGTTTCTAAAATATCATCTACAATTGAAAATCGTTTTCTACGACGAGTAACAACGATTGGAAGAATACGTTCTTCATTTGATTCTTGATGATTTGTAGTAGTGTCTTCTATTGCAAGACCGTGTTCTTCTATGCTAGTTTGATCACGGTCATCCATTTCCAATTCTTGGTTAACAAAACCGTACACATTGCAAGAAATTAAATAGAAAATGCTTAAGATCATTATCTTGACTTACACTGTAATGCTATTATAAGGTTTATGGTGATTGTTGTTTTTAATTAGAATCAAACAATAAAACAAACATTGATTTTAATATTTTATTGTACTACAATACTCTTGAATATATGGAAGTTACGATATAAATACAGGAATTTCTATTTCAGTCTTTTCTCTAATATTTCTGTTTCCGAAAATAGCCCTTAAATGTTTTGTTATCTGAAAAGAATTTAGAAAAAGTAGGTAACACTGTATAATTCTAACTCTGTGGAACACTGTATTCTTTATTTTTATCGAGCATGTTAATAGCTTATACTAGTGACAGATTTTTTGAGCTGCCTAAAGGAATCAGACGTGGCTCAATGATTGTTGTCTAGTGAAAACAGTCATTATTACACATAAGTGAACTAGAAAGAAGGGATTATTCCCAATTCTACAGAATTCCATTACAGATTTCAAATTCAACAGATTCCAATTGTACAGATTCCTAGTTTGACAGATTCCCAATTCATGGTAGTTGAAAAATTCCTTTTGCATGAGTAGGTAGTTCCTACAAACTCAGAGGTACAGTCACGAATGAAGATCGAATTCGAGCCTCACAGACGCACAGCCAGTGGTTAAACCAGGGCATGTTAACGATACCAGATTCACACTAAAAGTAACGTTAAATAACGTTATTTTCGTGGTAACGTTATAAAGGGTATCGATAATACAGTTTATAACGTTATCAATTAACGATATAAGTAACGATACTTTTTTCAATACTTAAATATAGTGTTAACAATACCTTTTACCGTTAATATAATTGGTAACGTTATCTGATTAACGGTAAATAGTGGGAAAAATACCGTTACCCAGCATAACGTTATCTTTGCTGATAACGTTAACGCCGTATGAAAGAATTAACGTTACCAGATTTTTAACGGTATTCCACGCCCCTGGCTTAAACCACTCGGCCACCACTTCGCAATAAATATACATAGAAGTTTGAGAAATCTTACTTGCCATGCTGTAAGAGTCACCAAAGCAGCTATTAAAGGCCCATCTACAGCGATAATGATGGTTCCAAACAACATGGCATCAAACGTACCCAATGTCCATTCTTCACCCCACCTGTTACAAAAAATTGCATCCTCAGTGGTAACGCTTCAGAGCCCGGGTCCCCTACCTAACCCAGGTGATTTGACGAGGTTACTGGTTTTTAACCCCCGGCAAAAAAGTTTGACGCTAGTGTCGGTCTGTCTGTCTGTGGCATCGTAGTGTCGTAGCGCTCGAACGGATGGACCGGTTTCGATGTGTTTTTTTTTTTACGTGAAAGCAAGTTTCCTTGCGTTGGTTCTTAGCTATGTTTGATGAAAATATTTGATAAAATTGTTTCAAAAGGAGTTTCCCCTCTATATACCTATAGGTACACAGTCCCACCTTTATGCTTACGTATGTTGATAGAACACGTTAAAGGATCTTACCAAGTGACCGCCATGCACGAAGGAGTCTCGTCTTCAGCGTCATACAATAAGCAGCTGGTAGACCCCGACTCTCTGGCAGTCAGTTCCACATCTAATAATCTTTCCAGCACCGAACGCTCGCTTGCCACCCAGTTCAAACCGTCAAGAGCCTGGGAATTAATTTAAAAATAAATAATGAAGCTGATTTTATTAAGGCCGTGCCTGAATTTTTCGAGGTCCAGTGCTGCCCCCATTTAAAATAAATCATTTCAAAGAAAACGGAGACATAATTTAAAATTTTGCTACTATCAAGTCCTAGATAACCCTTCAAAGTATTTTATAAACTACTGTTTACAGTTTAAAGTGAGAACGTTAAGCTTTACTACGCACATTAGCCAAAAGTGGCCGTTTTTCGCAAATGTGAGTAGTAAAGCTTAACGTTATAATGGCATTAACTAGATACTTTAAATTTTCACTAATTATATACTACTATGTCCACTATAACAACAAATACTAAAAATAAGATAAAGTTAAAAATTAAAGGGGGTCGTCATACAAGAAACGTTTTAAAACATTGTACGGAGGTACGGAACCCTTCATGTACGAGTCCGACTCGCACTTGCCCGTTTATTTTTATTAGAAATGATATACATGCAAGTTGGTCTTATTGTTACCGGGTAAAGGTCTGATGATGGAATCCTCGAGAAATAGAGGGAATAAATCAAGGGTAGTATTTAAACGCAAATCAAAATTACTGATTGCACAGCAAAATACTCAACTGAAAATATTACTAAACAAACTGCAATTTATATTTGTGGCGCAGTAAAATGGATAGAACTTTCCTAGCACTCGCCGGCCGCTGCCGCGGCACGCTCGCTTCGCTCGCTCGGCTCGTGCGTGTGTTGGTCGCAGTTCTAACATAACCTAACCTATAGGTTTGCCCTAACCTAATAAATTTGATGTGCAGTCAGTATTTATTTGCTGTGCAATCAGTACTTGTGATAAGATTGTTGATTTATTTGATGTAAAAAAGTATATAAATGATGAGATTAAATTGATGGGTGATTATTTATTAGATGTGCAATTAATAATATCCCATAAATCAAGCATTTGCATTCAGTGTTTTCACCCGTGTGGTTCCGGGTTAGGATAGGACCACTCCATCTCTTCCTGTGGATGTCGTAAGAGGCGACTAAAGGAATAAGCACAAACATCTCGTGCTACAATTGCATTCCCAAGGAGGGTGAATGTCGGGCGGCGGCCAGTTGTAAAACTTTTCGCACAAATACATTTCCAAAGAGGGTTGACGTCAGGCAGGCGGATAGTCGTAAAACTATAGCCAAATCATTTAAACTGTTCCGGCTATTTCCTCTCCATTTTGCAAAGTCTTTGGCATCCTGGGGTACTATTGACATGCATGTTACATTTGGAGAAGAAAAAGCGGAATGCAACCGGCAACGCGCTTAGACGAAGAAGAAAATGTGTGTTTTGGTTGCTTTATTTATAGGTGATCAATATGGAATAAGTAAGTACCTATATTTACTTACTCTTTCAAAAAATGCTGCCAAAAACTGTGATAGAAGCGCCTGCGCTGGTTCGTTAACGCCAAGAGCTATAGCTGAAAATATTTTAAAATAAAATAAAAAAAACGATAAAATATATTTACTTATTTATTTATTTATTAAAATCTTTATTGACCACAATGGTACAAAAAGTGAACTTAACGCTAATGCATTTTCTACAATCATAATGCATTATAATACAGGTAAATAAAGTAGTTAGTTATATACCTGCTTCTGGGCTCGATAATTGTTTGTATACGGTCCTGTTAAATAAATCAGCAAGTACATAAATGATTTAATTATAAAATATATATTATTGTAATTTGTAAAGTAATGCATAATTAACTAATCGACCGACCTTAGTTGCGGAGCAACTACCACCCGGCAGGTTGCAAGTGGTCCAGCCATGGGCCTCATTTCTTTTGAGTCATCGTTTCTAAAAACACAACATATTTGTTTTATAAATATGTAAATAAGGACAAATCACACTGATTGAGCTAGCTGCAAACTAAGTTGAAAATTGTATTGTGGAATACTAACTCAACAATACTATATTTTATACTAAATACATATACCTATGCCGTGTGTTTCCCGGCAGAGTAAAATAGGACCGCTCCAAATCTTCCCATGGATGTCGTACAAGGCGACTTAGAAAACACAGCTAAACAGAGCGTATAAACATCAGTGACCTCTCCAACCCGTCTGCAGGCCAGCGTGGAAAGTTTAGGCCAAATCCTCTGACTGCTCTGGCTTATATATGGCTCTGGCAGTACAGAGAGTATCGTGCTCCTGCAGTGGAGACTAAAAAAGACCTGATGTAGTACTTTGTACGTAGGGACGTAAGTTGTATGTAGGTAGGTACGTTTTACTAAAGATAAAGGTGGACTTGAAAAGGACTTGTAAGTTGAAAATATAATCATCAAAAGACCAGAAATGTTAAAAAACCTTGGTGTAAGAATACCTATAACTAAAAGTAAAAGAAAGAATTTAAACTAAACTAAAGTAAAATACAAACAATGATTCATGTACTGAAAAATAATGATCTATGAATCACCTTAGGTGTAGTATACTAACACTAGTCTTAAGGTGAATATAGAAGCAAATGGCCTTGAATTGGCGCCCTCATTTGAAATAAATTGCTAACTCGAAAATATGGAGATATTTTCCATATTGCTAATCATCAGGCACTAGATAGCCCTTTAAATTATTTTATGAACCACCTGTGAAAGTATTTACATTAGTCCGTCTAGCTATAAACTTGCCTCCGCCAAAAGTGGCCACGGCAAGTTTTAAAGCTAGACGGATCACCAATAATAGTTTCAACGGCAGTTCATAAAATAATTTAAAAGGATATCTAGTGCATGACGAAGAGCGATATGGAAATTATCACCATATTTACGAGTTAACAGTTTATTTCACACTTCAAGGCCATTTGCTTATATATTCACCTTAAGTTCTGTTTCTGTTACTAACACATAAAATGTAATATGATCCCTGGGTCTGTCGAGATAAAATAAACGGGCAAGTGCGAGTGGGACTCGTACATGAAGGGTTCCGTACCACCGTACAATGTTTTAAAACGCTGAAGAAACACGTTTCTTGTATGACGACCACTTTAATTTTTAACTTTATTTTATTTTTAGTATTTTTCGTTATTGTGGTCATAGTAACACGTAACCGAAGGGCATGTATGAAGAGGTTGATGAGTGTAGATGAAGCGAAAGAGGTCTGTCAAGATCGTAGCAAGTGGAGGTCCATAGTCTCTGCCTACCCCTGTGGGAAACAGGCGTGATAGTATGTATGTATGTATGTGGTCATAGTAATACATAATTGGTGAAAATTTCAAGTATCTAGTTGTTTTGGATAAAAGTACTTATTGTTAGGAGACTAGCGCCATCTGCGTGTGATCTCCACAAACACGGGCAAGATTATCGATTTAGCGATATTCCGGCTGTGGGCGCCCGCCGAGCGCGGATTGTATTTGCCCGGCCAGGAAATAATCTTTGTCTATGGGTCGCGTCAAGCTCTCGACCGACGCCATAGATGACAGGTTCGCTGTCCCGTCGCGAGAAAACCCATGCCAGCATTTTGTACTTGGGATATTGCGAATATTTCGTGAAGAATTGTCGCTAATTGTTGTTTGTTTGTGTGTGCCCAATTTGTTTCAAACGGCGTGGAGCCGGGAATAGTTCGTAGTACGGATAAGAACAGTGATTTGTGTCAAATGTGAAACGCGTGACATTGCGTCATTATAAATTGTTGGTTTTTGCCTATTGCCCGTGTGGAATACTTCCGTATTTATAAATTGACTATAAAAGGAACCAATTTTGGTGGCGTGGATGCCCATAAATGTATAAACAGTGATAAATGTTTGAATCGGAGCGAGAGACACCGCATGTTACGGTCCGCTGTTAGGTTATACCAATAATAGGTACTTAATCTTGAAGTGTCAAGAAGAAAATAAAATTTGTTGTGCTGTGGTGAAGTGGTGCTATAAATACGACGTATTCGTTTGGGGCGACATACATGAGCTCATGGGTAGGTTCGCATAGGGACCCCATTTTCTTCACCACTGACTTGGGACCCGTGGTGGGACCTAAGGCCGTCGCCAGCCCCGAGGTGGACTTCGGGCTCGACGCGAAGGCCAGGCGAGGCTGCCTGAAGACCATTGAGATACTGTAAGTGTTATCATTGTATCTCATTTGTAATTAGTTTAATTACTTTTAATTAGATTTAAGTTTAAGGTATAATTAGGTTAGGAGGTTCCCTGGACCTTATCTAGGGTGGTAGCAGACTGCGTAGATTTGTTTGTGTGTTTGTTTGTTGCCGGTGGGATTGCCGGACTCGTACCAATAGCGTAGTTACTAACACTAGTTAATGCCATTATGAAGATCAAGTTAAAAACGCTGAAAAAACACGTTTCTTGTATGAAGACCCTCTTTTATTTTTAACTATTTTTTATTTTTAGTATTAGTTGTTATATCCGCGACAGTAATACATAATCGGTGAAAATTTCAAGTGTCTAGCTATTACGGTTCAAGAGTTAGAGTCCTGTGACTGACGGACAGACAGACAGACAGACGGACAGACAGCGGAGTCTCAGTAATAGGGTCCCCTTTGCACCCTTCGGGTACGGAACCCAAAATAACTTCATCTCACCTCCCGTGTACGTAATGCGCATAATACTCCTCCTGGAACACCATTAGCGACACACCCAACCCTGTGCATACTTCAGGCAGTGTTTTAGTTGGTGATCCAACTAACTTATCCATTACAAACTGAATCAGGAGAACTGTAGTGTATGCAGTCCACCAGGCTATGGTCGCCACAGTCCATTTGTAGCCCTGGCTTTGGGGTAGGTAGCTCTGCCATGGTGACATAAGCTAGTGGCAGAAATATAAAGTAGTTTAATAATGCCTACTCGAATGAAGGTTGATGAAAGTTCTACACATCTGTCTAATATAAAAACCGGTCAAGTGCGAGTCGTTACAATGTTTTAAATCGCTGAAAAAACTACTACTAGATACGAATATTTTACGGCGGACCACATTTGCCGCAGGCGGAAGCATATTGCGCCTCTTTAGGTTTTTCACAAAATATCCTGGTTACTAAGAAACGTGAAAAAGTTTGTTTTTAGAACATTGTGAACATTTTATTACTTTTTCTTCGCCTTCCCGTGTAATTTGATTTGATTTTGCTGACCTGTATTTTGAATAAAACCATAAGTTCTACCACTATTTCCGAATCTTTATGTCTAGTAGACCAGTGAATTAAATATACCGTAAGCTATCTTACATAACTACTGCGATAAAGTACTTATAAAGGAACTCACATATAGTACAGCAAGAGCAATAGTCACGGTGTAGCCAGGGTGCGCCCTCCTTTTTGTTTGTAGATCCCTCCACTCCCTTGCTAGAGTCACCGCTTTCCATAAGTTGGCTTTATCATTTGTAACACCATCTAAATTTAAAACCGATTTATAGGAAGTTCTCTATTTAATGTAAAATTATTCTCTATTTAATATAATATTTACTTTATTGAAGCAAAAACATTCTCTTACCTTTTCCAAACGGAGAGTTGTATTCAGACCAATCTAATAAAAACAAATCGGTTCGACACTGTTTCCAATTTAGCCACGCTACCTTCAAAAGCTGTAACAATAACAGGGTAGGTATGTCAACATCAAAAAAGTTAATATTTTGACTGTAAAAAAATATATGCCTAGATATATGCACTTTCTTTGAAATCACAAAGTACTGTCAAAATCTGATATGTCATTTTAAAATAAAAACTATACTACGTTTGTATAGAAAGGTCTAGGGTAAGGGGACTCTTAAGTATAATTGGAGATAATCTACGAACCTACTAAAAGTTATAACGACCACAAAAGTTTACATGAACAACTAAGTAAGACGGAGGTACACTAACTAATTTGGATCAAAGAGTCGAAGTTACCTAGCTTGCCCTAGGCTGTTTGTTGCTTATTTATTAGTTTAGGTCAAATCTTGCAAGTTAAATTTGAGCCACTTCCCGGTTTCCGCGATTATACATCAGATGACAATGCAATATTATTATAATGGTCCGAGAGCTGGCACGAATTTTTGGGAAACTTGTCACATACCTCTCCTCTACGAACAATAATTCTCATTTCGACGCCTCTCCTATTATACCCCAACACGGAACTGCAGACATTGCTGGTGAGTAGCGGGTCTAAAGCAACTTATAATTTTTTTTTTCAAAAAAGGTATTTGAGGCAATATGCATTTTTTATATGTTGTAGTTTAATGTTTAAAGAATAAAAAAATTAATAAGCCAGACGATTTAGTCCGGGCTTTGATATTGCCAGGCGCGTGCAAAAGTATTTTTCAAAAAAATATAAAAAAGGTATTTGAGGCAACTTGAAATTTTAAACTTATAACTAAAAAATAAGATTCTCTAAAAGACAGGTCATTTTGATGGGTCTTTCTACCTGCCAGGTTAATCTAAATAAATCAAAATGGTTTAGCCCCGCTACTCACCAGTCAGGTCTGCAGTTCCGTGTTGGGGTATAATAGGAGAGGTATGTGACAAGTTTTCAACTTACCTCAAATACCTACCCAAAAATTCGTGCCAGTTCTCGATCTATAACAAGAAGCCGATTTGTTGATGGAGAGATAATAAAACGACGCAACCCCATCGAAATTGTACTTGGACCTCAAAAGAAAAGTTTGTCCAAAAAATTTTTTTCGAAAACTTATTTTTTAAAGTAGGTACATTATATTCCACGCTGGTCTGGGAGAAAAGAAAAAAAATCCTAAAATGTACCAGCTGCATCTCAACTCGCGAAGCCGATCGAGGGACCAAAGGCTACACATACAAGAGCCTAGGCTCTGTCTTCCTCCTTAGGGATAATGGTATCTTTTTTCTCTGTAAATACAGAGAAAAGCTTTAATATTTTTTTTGTAAAACCCAATTTAAATTTAGTTTATCATAATCAGTTGCATAATTGAAATGTATTTTCTTTATCAAATACGGATATTGCATTGTTAAATTACGCTCGCTCTCGCGTGTTGTCATAGGTGCCAGCTGAAAATCAGCAGTTGCTCTTATGGAGTCAACATTGTGCTGAGCTGTAGCTCTTTTGCGCCGCTGTGGCACACAAATGCATGCCTTTTAATTTTATTAGAATTAAGATTTTATTTGTATTGTGTATGTATTGAATCTAAATTTGTATGTATATGTGTGTTACAGAAGAATAAATAAAATATCTATCTATCTTTATCAAGTACCTTTAGTGAAGCTGCAGAGAATACGAAGGACTTTATGATATGCTCTTCATATCGCGACAGCGGCAGAGTCATGCCCAAAGTGCCGGCTTCAGCTGCTAGGGCGTGAAGAGTGGAGAACCAGACGGCCTGAAAAGTGGAAATTTGTAGCAAAAAAACGGCACCTTACACTGCTTAGTTTAAAGATTGTGTTAAGAAATACTTTATTCACTTTATCCAATATTTTATTTTAGAACTGGCACGGCTAGCAACCCATCTCTATTTTGACTATTTTTTCCATCTCGCTAAAAGTGGCCTTTAAGTCTTGTGTCTTGCTCTGTCTGCTTAAAGCTGCAAGACCTAAAATGCTCTTTCTGTCTCATTAGGGATAAAGACGTGATAGTAGATAGTAGAACTAGCGCTCTTAATCAACTCTTCGCATGTTGCAAACTCTCCCAGGACAAGTTACTGAAACCTGCGTCAAAATAGCTTCAGTAATTCTTTGATTGCTGCGATACTGCGATGCGATATAGGCCGATAGAATTAAGCATTAGTAGAACTAAGCACTGATAGATATCTTCTTTTCCTCGTGTCGAAAGCTCAAAATGTAATCAATTTTTTTCCCTCCAGAAGATTGCCACTTTCACATCGTTGTCTGTAGCCTCACATAGGTCACGCTTAGTGCAGCTGGTGGGGCAAAATGGGCAGGAGGGGAAGAGAATGATAGAGATAATTTAAAGATATTTACTTTAAATAGTTAATAATAACCCAAAAATTTAGGCTTCTTTTACTTACAAAATAGAGGACATCTGCGACAGCACCCCCCAGCAACGGGACAAGAGAGAAGAGGAGACCACCTCTCCGTACATTACCCCGCCACTGTACTAGCGCGTACAGTGCTGATAACACACCGAGGATTCCGCCCCAAATCTGAAACGGATTTTATTTGAAAATAAACTTTTATTTTCAAAACATTTTTTTCAGATAATATCATCCATTTCACACATCGAAAACGTTTAAATACTAAGTAGTTTATGATATAAGTGTGGTAAGTTGTTACACGAGAGACACAGGAATCAATCCGCTAGCAGCCAACCCATTATTAGAATAAAAAAATAATTCTTTGATTTCGTAACAGCAGATTTATGTATCTGTTTCAGTGTTTTACAAATTTTACGTCGCCATTCATCATGTCTTTTTTAGTCTCCACTGCAGAAGCACGACCCTCTCTGTACTACCATAGCCATACTTGGCCAGAGCAGCCAGAGGATTTAGCCTACGTCTCCACGCTGGCCAGACGGGTTTGAGAGGTCTAATTGATGTTATCAGCTTGTTTAGCTTGTATTACCTAAGTCGCCTTCTACGACATTCACGGGAAGACTTGGAGTAGTCCTATTCGACTCTGCCGGAAACCACACGGCTAATATTATTATGTACTGTAATATTATTTTTAATATATTTGTTTAGTATGTCATCCTTTTTGCACATCGCAAACGTTAATAAAAATATTCACATGCGGGAGGAACAAATAGTGTTGCTGAGTAAAATTCGCACAGCAAGGTACTTAGTTCAGGATTACGTCGCCGGAACCTCGTACCGAAGATTTTTAAGCCAGCCTTCTCACGGGTCCCTTGAGACACAGACCCCGATCGATCGCTAAACCAATGAAAATTCGTCTTCTTTTCTTTGCCTTGATCTAAAAAATCTTCGTGATTATTTATTTAACTGCTTACACAAATACAAGTGTAATGGCGGACTTAAAGCCTGGCATTATCTACCAGTCAACCAACCGGGTCATGTTGAGAAAGACAAGGGTAGTGCAAAAACTCAAATAGAAATGTGATACAGAAAATCATAATGCTGAAAAGATACGTGAGTGAAATCGTACATTAATTTTGATTAATAAATCAATTAGGACTGGTTTCTTTTGTCAACGAATTAGCATAGCTATTATGAGAGGAAACGCAGCCAGCATTCTTGGCACCATGCTGCACGGTTAAAATCTTTAAGATTTTTAAATCAATAATTTAGACAAGGTTTTATTTTATTTTTTTCTTAATAAACATGATGAATAACAGCTGTTACTGTTACCCTGTTAGAATTTCAATTTACGTATTTTAAACTGGCTAAATATATCTAACTAGCAGTCCACCCCGGCTTCGCCCGTGGTACACTCATAGCCTATGTCACTCGGGGATAGTGTAGCTTTCCAACGGTGAAAGAATTTTTTAAATCGGCCCAGTACTTTTTGAGCCTATTCATTACAAACATACAAACATACAAAAATAGGTACAAATCTTTCCTCTTTATAATATTAGTGTAGATATAGTAATGACGTACTTACTAGATAGATTAAATTTAACTAAAAGAAAATACCGGTCAAGTTCGAGTCGGTCTCGTACATAAAGGGTTTATTACCCCCGTACAATGCCTTTAATTTTTAATTTTATCATATTTTTAGTATTTATTGTTATAGCGGCCACAGTAATACACAATCGGTGAAAATTTGAAGTGTCTAGCTATTACGGTTCAAGAGATAGGGTCCTGTGACAGACGAACGGACAGACGGACAGGCACCGGGGTCTCAGTAATAGGGTCCCGTTGGCACCCTTTGGGTATGGACCCTAATAACCATGAAATAGGTAATAAAAAATATTTTTTCATAAACTTTAATTATTATTACTGAAACTCTAACCTCTAGTCCCCTTACAACTCCAGCGGTGGGCAAGTCATGCTCAACCTTGAAGTAAGTGGTCACAGTATCCGTTAAAGACTTAGTGGCGTACTGAGCCTCGGCGGATATTTGGCCACGTAAAGATCCTGACTGGTATTTGTCTCTCTGTATTCTGGAATTAAAATTAACTAGTAGTTCGCCGCGAACTTAGACCTTAAAGTTTAAATTAAAGTTCCCAAAGTAACACCAAGATGGCGCTATCCGAAGATAGAACATACTTTGTTTGCTACATAATCGCGGACATTTTTATTAATATTTCAAAAGCTACTGAACTGATTTTGATGCCCATCGAACTTGAAAATTCTATTGACATTTCCTACATGCCTACCAAATTTCATCAAAATCGGACCATCGGTTCGGCAGTTATCGCGGAACATACATACATACAAACAATTTGTTTTCGCCCCCAACTCGATTTAGAGAGTCAATTAATAAAAAAAGCAATGGCACTCCGGAAGTGCCGACAAAAGTGAAAAATTTAATAAGGTGGTGTAAGTTACGGTAACGGTAACAGTGTCGCTAACGGTAACAGTTTCGCGAGTTTAATGGTTTTTCTCATCTTACAAAAAGCCCAACACGCCAAAGACACAACAAAGAAATTTTCACTTCAATGTTTTAAAAGCAAGCTTTTACCTGAAACAATAAACTAAACAGTTTAAACTGCTCAAGACGAAACAATTAAGCCCAAACTCGGTGGCGTTATGTTGTTTTATCACAAAGATGCCACCTTACGGCTTCATCATGAGATCAGCTCATTGGTACCAGAATATTGCATTGTCATCCAACTTACGTATGTGAAGTTTTAACTCGATCGAATAATGGGGGTGGGTCTAATTTAGCTTGCAAGATTTGATTACAGACACACAAACAACGGGGCACCATCACGCTTAACGTGGTCTTTGGGTCTTATGGCCCTGGGCCCTGTCTACCCTGTTAGGGATAAAGACGTCATAATGTATCTGTATAAATATGCGCAGGAATCGAAACAGCTGGTATATTTTTCGTTTTCCTTTTTCTCCCTGATAAATATAATAGGTTGTAAAATTAACGAATGTAATGTTAGCCTATACTTACTTTATCCTTATAATCAGTGTACGTAAATAAATAGTCGTGGTCAGGTTCGCAGTTGTGGACAGCTCAGTGTGGACTAAAAAATATCGCCTGAATTTTGTTGTGGGCCACGTGTCTCCCTGGAAGTTTAATAATCTTAATTAGAAAAGAAAAACACAATAAATATTTATTTATCTTTAGATTTAATTAAAAAAAAGCAGGGATGCATCGATACGCCTTTTTGCCGATACGAAACCGATACCGATACTCCTATAAAAATATCGGCGACACCGATGCCGATACCGATACGCTTAAAAAAAATATAAAAATGGTAAAATAAAATAAAAAGAATGTATTTCATATAAAAAATACAGACTTAGAATGCCATTATTAATTATTAAAATTAGAATTAAGGTGTTAGTATTAAAATTAACATTATTAAAGCTTTTGTTTAAAAAACAAAGTATTCTCAAGTTATGCGGGGAAAGGCGATTTGGCAAGACTGTTTGAATGAGACCTGCAGTAGAAAATAGTCTCTCAGATGCGACAGAACTCATTTAAAAACTAAAGTATTTCTGTGCCATTTTTTTAAGTTTGGTTATAAGACATGATTGCGCCAGAAAACAAACGGATCTGCATCGAAGATTCGAAGATTCGATTGAAGCGCAAAATTTAAAAAGTATCGTTGTATCGGCAATAAAAATATCGCGATGCCGATATATCGGGTAATCCGAAGTATCGCCGATATATCGGCATCGGTATCGGTATCGGATGCATCCCTAAAAAAAAGATTAATACATTTACATATTTTTTATAATATATTACCAGCATAGAACCGGAAAATTGCTACGAAATGCTACAACGAACGACTCTTCGCGTAGCTTGCTCCTGTACGCTACGAAAGCTACGAGTCTCAACAGGGCTTGCTCCTACGACTGATACAAAATGCTACAACGAACGAGTCTTCGCTTCGGGTAGCTTGCTTCTATATGCTACAAAAGCTACGAGTCTCAGCAGGGCTTGCTACTACGACTGCTACGAAATGCTACAACGAACGAGTCTTCGCGTAGCTTGCTTCTGTACGCTACGACAGCTACGAGTCTCAGAAGGGCTTGCTCCTACGACTGCTACGAAATGCTGCAACGTACGAGTCTTCGCTTCGCGTAGCTTGCTTCTGTACGCTAGAACTACGCATTTATGAAGCGGTTGCATGCGAAGGATTTTGACATTCGTTGCGCGCAAATGCCAAAAAAAAAACCTTTGATGGAAAATCCGTTCCGATTCATGCTGCTTTTTTTATTTATGTTGAAACTTTTACAAAACCGTTGACAATCTTTTCTGCGTAAAACAATATAACTTATCGCTGACGACGATTGACGGTTATACGATGCCACTGGTATGAATCTCCATAGATTCAGAGTAACATATATAATTGTTCTGAGCATATATACCTACTACTACTACAAACGAAACAATTTATCTGTACACACGTCGATGTTTGAGTTTTACCTTACCTACTAACAAGTTCGACATATTTACGATTATATCTTTCTATATCGGGAGATTTGCAAACACTATGACGTAAAAAATATTCTGTTTTATATGTATTAAATGTTACAGAAAAGTCGGAAACAGCCACATAATCGCTTCACAAATATTTTTTATTATGTCCATTGTCCATTTCACCATTAGTTCACTTTACTGATTATTTTTGAGTTATTTATAATGTAACGCACTAAATTCACTAATTCACTATTGTAATATAGTAATTTGCATATTCGGCGCAAAACTATACGGTAGTTATTTGAATAAATTCAAAAAAAATAAACAAATGTTTATCTTATCACGCTTCCACGCACGTCTTGTCAAATTGTCATTGTCAACAATGGCATTATAGCACTACACTATAACCCGCAGAAATCTACTTGGCATCTGCGTGTATGTGATTAACTGTGAGCGAGGAGCCTATGTATTTTTACCGGTTTATACTGCTGTCGATTAATAATCCCTCTCGCTCTTGTGTATCTCCCGCCAATGCGAGAGAGCGAGAAGGGTATATATATCAAGATGGTTGCTGGGTAATAACGTGAAATTATATTGTTGCTTTGCTACCTGTTTTTATCATTTGGAAATCTATGAAATATGTGTTCTTTGTTGTAATCGGTGGAAAAACAATTATTATATGCGCATCTTCTCACCATGATGGTTACTATTGATTGACAGTTCTCAAGACAAGATACGTCGTGTATTGCGTGCGGCTAGTAACTAAACCCTAGTTTAGAGCACAGAAAGGTACAGAAAGTGCGGGGGAGAAGTGCGGGGACGCCAATTTGCGGTAGACGCAGTGAGATTCCATTCTGTTTGACTCTTATGTATTCTGTGATGATGCAATGGCTTGATTTACGCGAGTGATGACTTGAAAAACTACACGTTTTATGTTTCGCTGACGCCCTCAATGAAAAATGCGTCCCCAGGGCGTGCTACTACGCATTCTAAGAAATACCACGACTCATGACTATAACTGCCGCAGTATTTCTAGATTAGATTTGTTTTATGTTTCTCTATTCAAATTATTGTAACGAAACTCATCGTTGAATTAACAATTTTTTTTTATATAAGGTCAAATCACACTGATTAAGCTAGCCCCAAAGTAAAGTTTTAAACTTGTGTTATGGGATACTAACTCAACGATACTATATCTTATACTTTACCTTTATGTAATAGCCATTTGGTTTCCTAATTGCAATTGGTATCGGCCTAACATCCCCATCCGAAGATAAATACAACCCAAAGGTACTTTCGCTCTCGAAATGAGATAAATTAGAGATATTTGAATTGCACTCCTTACTGGAACAAAAACAAAGAATGAAAAACAAATAAAACAATAAGGCCAGTTGAAAAGAATATTTTCATGAATACTTACGAGAAATCATTTCCAATTCGTATTTCTGTCGGCGAAAAACATGAAAAGATTTTGTTGTTAGCATCTTCTTCAAACTTGAAGCCTCCGTCGGGTGTATACGCAGCTATAGCGAATTTTATGTTTTCCTGTCAATATTGCAGATACATTTAATCTTTATAATTAGTTACAATAATAAGTAATAAATCATGATAAAACTAAAATAACTAAACTAAATATAATTAGTAGAAAACAGACATTAAATTTTATAAAAGATGGACACCAAATCGCTGCGCTAGCAGGGTAGAGCGTCCAATAGGCTGGCGGCATTGCCCCGTTGAATGGCCAGGCTCAACCTTTGGCCAAAATGCGCGCCAGCCTTTGGATTCCCTGAGGCGTCCATTATAGGCGTGCAGAAATCTCCTTGTACAGCAGACCCCAAGGCCCCCCAAGGTCTCCACGGAAAAAGGCGCAAATATGTATATTAGATACTGGATATATAAGGTACAATGTCTAACAAAATATACTGAAACTATTTAAAGGCCAAATTCAGTCCACTCGAGTTTGTACTGAAAACAAAAAAATATTTTTCATATTTCGATATACCTACTCGTATAAATAATTTTAAACTACTCGTATTGCGTTGCATCATTACTAAATTAATGCATACGTAAAGTCAGGCTGGGACCACGTTCGGTGCAACCCGGACGAAACGTCAGCAAAATATATAAAAAAGGTACGTTTCGCGTTAAGAGGGCGCCTGATGCTGATAATCAAATTTTTTCTCCCGCTTCCATGCACACAAATTTACTCTAGCCGAAGCGAGACAGCGAACCATGCGGGGAGGGAAGAATCGCGGCGGGTCAATGAGGCTGGTTTAAGCATTTCTGGTTTTGAGGCTTTTTTTAGTTTTACAAAGAATATTTAAGAGTTATTTAAAAAACCGGGTAAGTGCGAGTCGGACTCGTACGTGAAGGGTTCCGTATCACCGTACAATGTTTTAAAACGCTAAAAAAATACGTTTTTTGTATGACGACCCCTTTAATTTTAAACTTTTTTTTATTTTTAGTATTTGTTGTTATAGCGGCCATAGTAATACATAATCGGTGAAAATTTAAAATGTCTAGCTATTACGGTTCAAGAGATAGAGCCTTGTGACAGATGGACAGATAGACGGACGAACAGACGGACAGACAGCGGAGTCTCAGTAATAGGGTCCCGTTTTCACCCTTTGGGTACGGAACCCTAAAAATAAGACATAATTATGATGATTGCTTTATGTTTAATACAATTTATTATAATCCAAAGTTACATGGGCCTATTTATTGAATTTTTTGAATGCTAGCCGTTTTAGTAAATTCGGAGGTGATTTGGAGGCAACATCGCATTTTTTTTCTATAGATTTTTTTTTTAAGCAATCGTGTTTTTGAAACATATAATGAGAGTTAGTCCTGAACTTTGCTGTGTTTCTATTTCAAAGTGAGTATTTCGTTAATATTGATAATATTTAAGATCGCTCAAGCACTATCAGGGTCATACGCGATCTTAATTCCCGTATGCATTAATTTACCTACTTGTATGTTTCATAAGGAAAGTTGTTCAGTATCACGGACTGAATCAACCCTTATCATAGTTTCAGTATATATTGTTAGACGTTATATAATGATTTGAAGGGTGACTCAGAATATCAAAATGGTATTTTTTTTCTATGGGACCAATGCTGGGATATTTAACAAATATTTAGGTTTAGATTTTTGTCTCACTTCCATGTTTTAATTTTCTTATCGGTGCCTCTCACCAAAATCACTAGGGATTTAGTAGGCTTTTACGTTCCAACGGTTTGAAAATATTTGTCAATATAAGTAGGCTTACTTTTCCACGAGACAAGCTAATCTCTCCTGGGTATTTGTCTTGAGAAGTAGACTCTATCGCTACAGGAGGTAGTCCTGAAAGAAACAAATTTATTATTTATAGAACTAAAATTTTCGTTCTATAGTGATTGCTTTTATTATTAATATCTTCTTCTTCTACATTTAAGAGGCTTACATCAGCTGGAAATGCACACATATTAAAACTGTTTCAGTCATATTGTACTACAGTAAGGGAGAGCGAGACTTTCTTATAGTATCCATCAGCCCTCGGCCGGTACAATAGACACACTCAAGGAGCGCGTGTGAGCGTACGTTTTATGCTCGTAATGATTTGTTTTTTTTTTACAATATATTTTTTTTAAATATATACATTGTTCGTTAGCATGTATGTTCATGAATAAAATCCTACAAAAAATCTATAGTGTTCCCATAAATTTTACTATTCATTAAAAAAAATTACGAGGTATATATTCGTAGTGTGTTTTTCTATCGAATCAAATTAATAGTATCATATGTTTTGAGGACACTATTTCGGTAGCATATATATCCTGAAGAATTGGACTGTCTCCGTGGTCCAGTGGTCAAGGCGTTTGCTTTGCGATCCGGAGGTCGCGGCTTCAAATCCTACTGGGAAAACTACTTTGTGAAAAGTTGTTTCCAGTCTGGTTAGGATATTGCAGGCTTGAATCACCTGATTATTCGAAAAGGAAGACGATTCCGTGCTTCGGAAGGCACGTAAAGCTGTGGGTCTCGAACGCCATCTAGCGTTTATTTGAACCTATCCTAGGATTGGTTCTGGTCTACCCTTTGGGTTGCGGAGGTCAGACGGCAGTCGCTCTGTTTAAAACCAATAACCTCGTCAAATCACCTAGGTTAGGTAGCGGACCCCGGGCTCTGAAGCGTTACCGCTAAGGATGCGACCGGGAATACGCTCAGATGATGACGATGATATACTGAAGAATACCATATTTTATTTTCATAGGATATTTATATTTTTATAGGATATTTATATTTTTATATTTATATTTTAATATCTCTTAATAATAGGATAACAGTCACTTTGATTTGTTTTGCAAAAATGTTGACGTCAAATCGCTACTTACAGCTAAGTTTAGTGCCGCTTCCTAGGCGCTAGTGCAGAAGAAGCGGCAACCAACTGCACTGCAGCATTTTCTCCAAAACTAACTTACAACTTAAAATTAGATATATGTACGAACTGAGATTACGTTGTTTGTTTGTTGTGTTGGCAGAGATAATTCAAGCCCACGACGGCCACGCCTAGCCACGCCTCTGTATCCCTACATAAATCTCATCGAACGTTTTTAAAATGATATGTAATAGGCATGTACCTAAATGTAATTAATGTACTGCCAAAGCCTCTTAAGGCGAGATGAGTTTACAGCTCACAATACTGTGCGTGGTTTTGAAAAATGACTGTAATTAAACTACCACATTTAATTTCTTAAAAAAATTACATAGGTATCTTAATTCTTTTCTAAAAATACCCACAATATCCAAAACAAGATTGAGCATTATTGGATCGATAGAAAAAATCACAAACATAACTCTAAATTAGCCTTAATTTACCTTTAAAAAATATATTTTATTTAATATGAAAATTTTACCAAAAATGTATAATCTAAATTACTAGTAAATTTCGCTACACAAAAAATTATAAATATAATATAAAAATTCCCCGTCGGTTACTTCTAACCTCTCCTTTCTAGAAAGTCTGCAATTTGAGTTTGAATTTAAGTGCGGATCGAGACATCGTCGTGTATGCGTCGTGAGTCACATTCGCTCTGAGGAAGGCCTCCGGATGAAGTCAAAACATGTCGGCCAGTAGCTGACTTTTTACGTGATTTACCTGTTTATTGCATATTCATAATGTCTGCAATTTGGTCATTGAATTAACATAGTAATATAGTAGATAAGGAAAGTAGAAAAGAAAGAAGATTCCGTGCTTCGGAAGGCACGCAAAACTGTGGGCCCGAACGCTATCTAGCGTTTGTTCAAACCCATCCTAGGATTGTTTCTGGTCTACCCTTTGGGTTGCGGAGGTCAGACGGCAGTCGCTCTGTATAAAAACCAGTAGCCCCGTCAAATCACCTAGGGTAGGTAGCGGACCCCGGGCTCTGAAGCGTTACTGCTGAGGATACAACCGGGAATACGCTTGGATGTAGATGAGTAATTTTTAGTTTACCTTTCGGAGTCTGAAGTTTGGGTTGTATCCACAGCCTACAAGGGCCTGCAGAGTCTGTTGTGTACAAATTCCTCACGCATTGACTTGTGAGAGTTCGGCAGGCAAGGAGGTTGTTTTGCTGAAAAATAATTCATTAATTAAATAAATTATGTAAATACTTTGCTAAGAGTACAGAATAAAGTAGATTCACGAGATAGGAAACTTGTTCAATTATTTACACACGACTTCTTCCGTGTAAAAGTTTCCCTATACGTAAGTACTTGGAATCTCGAACATACTTGGGTACCCTACCCTGCGAGCGCAGCGATTTAGGGTCCATTTTTTATATTATTTAAGTAAGTAATATAAGTGCCGTGTGGTTCTCGGCAGAGTAGAATAGGATCACTCCAAGAAAGTGATGTGCCGTTCCCGGGGAATTTGCGAACTTTCCCTGAGAACGTTCCCGTATTTCTAGGGAATGTTACGGAATATTGGATATATGTATTTGTATTATAACCATATCAAGTGATGCATTTACGTTAGTAAAATTTATTTACAGTGATAAAAAATATGTCTGATGAATAAATTAAAACTTTCCCTGACATTTCTATTTATTGAGAACGTTCCCGGAAATCTGGGGAACGGGAACGGCACATCACTACTCCAACTCATCCCGTGGATGTAGTAGAAGGCGACTTAGGGAACATAAGCTAAACAAAGCTTATAAACATCAATGAGACCTCTCCAACTCGTCTGGCCAGCGTAGAGAGTGTAGGCCAAATTCTCTGACTCCTTGTAAGCTAAGTATGGGTCTGGTAGTAAAGAGAGGATCATGCTTTTGCAGTGGAGACTAGGAATAACACATGATGACAATTTCTATATCCAAACAAAAACAAAACAGCATTTTATTATTTCCTTTTCTTTAAGTACGTACTTATTATTATGCATAAATCTACTAAGCCTTATGGCACTATTTTAACGCTAATCTAAACTTTGACAACAACAACTTGACATTTGTATAAAAACTTTTCGACAACCGTAAAATGTCCCAGGGGGCCCTAAAAGCTGGTAGTGTCGATCTAAGTCGAAATGTTTTACCCATGGGCAGTTGTACGTGGCTTGCTCGCGGGTAAGTAATCAATGTCGTTTTTATTTTGTTGTCGTGTATAAAGATTTAACATACGCGTTATTAATATGCGTTAAAGCAATAAAACTGAATTTCACGAGGACGAAGTCGCGGGCACTAGCTAGTAAAAAAAAAGTAATACACTCACCATACAAAGATACTCATACTTTACAAACTCTAGCACCGTAGAAGGGTGCAACCTCGTCTCCTCATACTTTGGCCTCTCCGCCAAGTATTTCTTTGTCACACACACATCCTTAACAACTATCTGGTTTTTGTTGCATGTACACGATTCGCAACGCACACACACGTTATTTTGAGCCTTGTACCCGCGGGAACACTTCACGCATAGAACCTCCTTCATTGGAGTCCCGTCGAGGTTTTGTGTCACTAGAAAGAAGAAGCAACAATTTTTATAAGCGGCTACACCGATGGCTGCATAATTTTAACTTTGAATAAATCTTTATCAAAATAATGGCGCTCTACAAATGCTTATTATTCTAATGAATTCAGCTGTTTTCAATTTCCCTTTTTATTTTAACCTTCCTTACTAGTCACCTGATAAAATTTTATTTTATTTTATTTAACTAATAACTGACATAATTTTAAAAAATCTACTTAAATTAGTCAAATAGTGAGTATGCAAAAAAATTAAGAGTTGAGACCATCGACATATAATTCTCTAGATACCTAACGCTCCTACATTCACCGCTTCGATTCTGATTCCATTTACGTAAACAAACTAACAGTAATTACAACGAAACACTCAAACGCAATAGACAAAGATGCATGCGATTGGTCGCGACCAGGTCACGCGCCGTCGTCGGGCGGGTGGGGCAGTCAACGCAATGGGCGGTGAGATACAACGCGCGGATGGTACTATTATGCAGTACGCTACGCTAAAATAAATAACCTTGTTTACGTGTAACTTTTTTTTAATAACTAATTTTCATGTCTGTATGACTTCTACACCACTTCACGGCACATGACGGCATTTTTAATGAATCAATTATCGCAAAAACACAGCAATATTTGATTTATTCTTGTAGGTATTTATAGATACTTTTAAATTTTGTTTACACACTCTGTCGCACCACCCAAATTATTTCTCTACTTGGTCCAATGGTTGACTGGCAGAGAACGCCATAAGGCGTTAAGTCCGCCATTTGTACACTTTTTTTTTATGTGCAATAAAGTTTAAATAAATAAAATATTCTCAAAGGAAACTTCTTGCGACGCAACCGAACGACTCGAGTGTCACGGCGAACTGTCGCGCCGCGCTGTTCATATTTTAAGCCCCGCCCGCCGCGGTACATATTTAATGTATTTATATATTTTTTCAGTAGATTCTATCTTATATCTACTATCAGTAAATCCGACATACTGCATCGCCTCTCTCATAATTCACTTCTCTCTCTACCCAAAGGTTGACTGGAAGAGATTGCTACATAAGCGATAAGTCCGCCTTTGTATCATTTTTTTTTTCTCTGTATTGTTGTATGTCTTTTCTTCATGGTGCAATAAAAAGTAATTGTATTGTATTGTATTGTACGTATCGCGTGGAATTATTTTTCAGGATTACTTACGATTCTAGAGAATTATTGTGCGTAGGTTGAGACATAATGAATTTTAATAAAAATCAGCGCTTCCAATATCGGTAGCTTTGTATTATATAACGGATTTAAAGAGTTCAGATTTTTTATGGTGATTAAACTTCAAAATCTTCCTTACTTAAATTGAGAAATTCCGGCGAGTTAAATGGATTCTTTAACTTTGGAAGAATTCTGTGGCGTCGCAAAATGCCGGCAACAAATAGAGATAAGCAAATAATCCTCTTATCTAGAAAAATCCTGCTAAATACTAAGTACGAGATTGTCTAATCCAAACCCTTTGAGCAAGAATTAGGAGAGCGCTTTGTTTTTTAATGGTTTTTATATTTGATATTTGCAAAAAGGTTGTTAATGTGTTCCCAAGATTTTGCCAAAAATTGCTATGGTTGCGTCGAGGTTTTGTGGCAAAAGCTACCGTGTCACCTACTGACATGAATCAGATTCTCTCCCATTCCCTCGATTGGCTCTTACGATTTGCACGGGAAAAGAAGCAAGTGGTACATTCTAGTATGGTTTCTTTTCTGTCAGACCAGCATAGAGGTAAGTCCCAGTAGTAGAAGATCAATCATGATTAAACAATTGACATTCTGTCTAAACAAACTATCATATCATAACGTTACAAGTTAAATTAAAAACTTAACAAAATTGAGTTAGGTACCCTCACCGGTAATATAGTCCCCAGGACATTTCCTGCAAACGAATCTTCCGGAAGAACTCTGACATCGTCTAGGAACACAGGCGGATCCGTCGGAGGAGACTAGTTCTGTCGCGTTGCACGACTTGCACTTCGCTGGGCCATTTGGTACACTGTGGTCATCACAGGTGCAAGAAAACCCTGCAATAGTTTAATTTTTTGTTTAGCCACTTTTGCTTATTTTACTGATGCAAGTTACAGTAATTTGTAACCGTAACGTGGATCAGAAGCATGTTGCTTACTCAGTTGCATAAAATACCTATATAATGTATGTCACCGGAAATGTGTAATTATACTATACAATTCGTATGCGCTCTATACACTTTGTGATCAATACATAGAATTCCTAAGCATTGTATACAACGTGGAAGGGACATACGCGTAATAAATCGAACCACGGTCTATCCTAGATCATTATAGTGAAATTAAAACAACAGCTAAAAAACAGAACTAAATTTCGGTATTTCCATACAAAAGTGTGAGGCCGCCCGGGCGATTTGTATAGGAATGTTGAAATTTTTTTGGGTTTTTTATTGTTATTTTAATTTCATTATAGTTTAGTGATCTAATATAGCTCGTGGTTCGATTTATTACGGGTATGTCCCTTCCACTTTGTATAATGCCAAATGTAGATCAGGAAAAGTTTGAAATGTACCTATGAAAAATGAACTAGTTGCAAATAACTTATTCATTATTTAGGCACCCCAAATTAGTCAGGTTAAGTAAATAAGTTAGGATATGTTTGTGCAGTGACCATCACAGAAGCGAGCGTGCAAGCGTCGATCAAGCAAGTGACGGAAGCGTCCAATTGGCTACCCTGAAATAGTCACGAAAGGTATGTTGGGTCATGGTTGTGCAGTGACCATCACACGAGTGAGCGTCGACTAAGCGAAAGCTTCCTTGATAATACCGATTTCCGATCGCTATTTAAGAAATGTATAAATTTCCTAGGAAAAGTGTGTATTATTAAAATATTTGATACATTTCCTGTCGATTTTTGGAATTGTATATATTTCTTAGGAATTGTATACAATGACGGATTACATAAATTTCCGGTAACAGATATATGTTTTACGTAAATACTTTATCTGTAAGCGAGTAAACGTTATGAGCGAGCACTAATCTTTAGGCTCGTGAAAATATATGTACAGTATAATATAATTTGAGAATTATAAAGGAAAGTAGATGTATTTCTAGAAGTTCTTAATTTTGAACATATCAATCAATCAATCAATCAAATCATTTATTTCAGGCTACGTAATATAAACTACAATATTAAAGGCCCATGAAATAAATACCTTATAGACTAGCATACATATAATTAATTTAAATATTAATGATAATAATTACATAACCTAAATCTAAAGGATCAGTAGTTATATTAGATATATAAGCATCTCCCCTGCAAAAACGAAATAAGTCGGTACAGGTATACTTACCATCTGCAGAGCGAATCATCGATACATTAGTCGGACACGACTGGCAGCTCATAGAACCAGGATCATAGTACTGAGTGACGTTACAGCTCTGCAAGTCAAATGCATTTGCTCCAAAGGTTATGATAAAAAATAAATATCCCCTAGCTATTAACATCTCACACCAAAGAGTTGATGATTGAAAAACACTGTCAATATATAAAAACAAAGAAAAAATATCTGTTAGGACAAAAAAGATAGCTTTTAGAATTTACGCAAAACTGCCCACAAATAAAACTATCTTCTTAGTTTCATTAAAAAATAAACGAAAACACTGGCCGATAAAAAAATGTGATATTATTTCTAATACAACGGTAGAGGTGTGTTTACAATTTCGCGTAATATCTGTTGCTAGGCAACCATTAGGGTTGCCACGAGTCGCTTATCGAGGAATATTATATCACGAGGACCTTTTAATATCATGTTATTAAATACATTATTATATGTACGGTGTCGTAAAGTAAACGAATTTATTATGTTTCCTGGCTACTAGGATATAAAAATGGATGAAACATATCATGATCTTCATAACGGGCGTATATAAAATATGGCTATAAAACGTCAATTCTATCAGCAAGTTACGTTAGAGATGTAAGTAGGTACATTTATTCTATTACATCAATGGATCGAGACATACTCTATAGTAATAGATTCTAGATATTATAGTAGTTTATATATCTGCTTGTTTTGCTACCCTTTATAATGTTCGACTTTTTTATATTCCACTATATTAGTTCATATAAACTAGTTCAATCAATATTATAAGTGCTCGTGGTTCAAGAAATTTTGAAATACGACAAACTTTTTTACATTATAATAAAACTTAATCGGCCGATGTCTGAATTTTATGGGCATCCAAAATTTCTTTCTAATTATTTCGCATTTTTTTATATTTCTTACAATTTAACAGTTTAATGTGAATTGATTATAAACTATCGTAAATTAATATGTTAAATTGTGAACAGTTCAGTACAGTTCACAATTTATTATCTCGCGCGATAGTTAATAAACCATCGGTGTTCACAATCACATAAATATATATAAAGTTGAATTTGCAACCCTATCTATATTGAAATCTTGGAATCAGAATCATTAACAGAACACAAAACAATAAGAAAAAGACATATGTTTCTTAATCTTTTGACGTGACAACGTCTTCTATAAATTGGTTAGCCGGGTGACACTTCAAGAAACTGCGTTACGCTCCGCTCACGTTATGCGCTCACAATGAGAGCGAGTGAGAGGCACGCGTGCCTTTCACTTTTTATGTCTGTCTCTCTCGCTCTTAGGCGGGCTAACCATGCCCGAGTGGAAGTCAAGTTTGGAGTGAAGTCGTTGTCACGTAAAACTTTCGCCCGTATACCGACTTTACAGGCAACCAATTTTTTTCTTTTAAATTTCTAATAACTAGCTAACTTACCGGCTTTACTACACGCGCGGCCGTTGCCTTCCCCGTTCGTCACCCACCGTTCTCCGTTGCCAGCTAGTAGGCGGTGACATTCAAATGGGAGATTTTTGGTTTGCATTCGTTGGCTGATATCTTTGTTTTTTATTCTTTGAGGTTCGAAATCACCCTGCATGTATTACCGATTTGCTCGTGTTTGAACATAACAATTGTTTTTTATCTACTCGCCTACCTACTCTAATCCGCTAGTTGCCAGCAAGTCAAAACAGATACTCTTTTTCTAAACGTCAAAACAAATATTTTCTATGGGATTTCTATAAAAAACGCACGGCGTGACGTCATAGTATCTTGGAGTCAAATAGCGCTCTTAATATCAGTTTTTCGGCATTAATAAATCTAAAATCACATTCAAATGGATATGATGAATGACAAGTGACATTATTTTGTGACGTTTTTATTCTCTTATCATTCCAAAATAATTTATTTTTGTCCCTGGATACTACCCTTTTATCACCAAACATACTTCTTCATTATCGAGCATATTATTACTAAAATTGGCGTCAGATTTTTGAGCTGCCTAAAGGCATCTAACGTAGCTCAATGACTGTCATCTAACGACAACAGTAATTATTACACACTAGTGAACTAGGGAGCAGGTTTCCTCACGATGATTTCCTTCACCGGAAGCAGGTGGTGGTAGTTGAAAATGTCATGCATGGGTGTGCAAACTCAGAAGTACAAGTCCCGCTTAGTGAGGATCGAACTCTTGCCTTACAGACGTAGAGCCAGCGCCTAAACCGCTAGGCCACCACCGCTTACATACCGAACACACTTATAATATCAACAGGTCTTTTTAGTCTCCACTGCAGGACCTCTCTGTACTACCAGAGCCATACTTGGCCAGAGCAGCTAGAGGATGTGGCCTACACTCTCCACGCTGGCCAGACAGGTTGGAGAGGTCTCACTGATGTTTAAAAGAGCTGTTTAGCTTGTGTTTCCTAAGTCGCGGGAAGTCCACGGGAAGACTTAAAGTGGTCCTATTCTACTCTGCCGGGAACCACACACTTATATACGAGTACTATAAATGACAGACTATCCAGGCCGACAGAGAGAACCCTCGTTTCGCTTACTCGTTCAATTTATTACCTATGCATTCTTCGTCACATGATACCATTTTGTAGGTAATATACGCATCAATCAGGCGACAAAAAATACGAAACACAAAGCTTTTTTAAAACAAAGACATTTCTGAAAACAAAGGCTGATTTATCGCGCTTTTACATTACGGGCCTTGTCCGTGCTATGAAAAATGCCCATTCTCCATTAACTAGCTGTAGTAAAGTGCACCAGCTTTCTTTAGAGTCTTTCTAATTCCAAACATGTGCGCATTGCACTTTCAAAGATAAGAAAGAATAATTTATATTATATTTCCCGGAATGATACCATTATTTTTCAATTATTTCATTACAATCATTTTACGTTTTGCATTTGCAGATATTGCAATAAGTACAAACGATATCACGAAAAAGCAAGATATAGTGAACTGTGGTTTGGATATAGCGAACAAACAATTCGACTATCGATCGCATACCGCTATATTTTATTGTGACGTAGAGTTAAAATTAGTCAATAACTTTCTGATGGCTTACAAAGGATCAGTTATTATAAGAAATAAAAGGGACGCAGCTCCGCCGAAGCAAGTGGTGGTGATTGTTAAATCATTCCACTCTTTCATGAAAATATTGTACAAATTAAAACCCGATCTCAGAGGAAAAACTCTGCTCAGCAGTGGTGCAAAATTTCTAATATTTTTACTGTCCAGTCCGAAGAAACTTGAAAGAATTTTCAGCATTTTATGGAGCTATCATGTAACAAATGTAGTTATCGTAACAAGCGATGGGAAAAACGACATCGCTTTGTATACATATTTTCCTTATAAAAACCATCTTGACTGTCAGAATACGCAGCCCCAACTGATTGGCTATTGGAAAGGAAAAACAATTACTGAGGATACATTTCCAGAGAAAATGAAGGACATGCAAGGATGCCCACTTTTTATATCAACGGATAAGTTGTACCATCCCGAACTTGAATATAAAGTGCCTCTACAGACGATAAAGAAAGTGGTAGTGCAACTACTGAGAGACAAGATGGATTTTACTCCTATTACATCCACCAGAGATTTTGTGAGCTTAGATCTGCACAGAGCCCGGAACTGGTCTGATTCGCTAAACGATGTGGTTTCTGGACGAGACAATATCTCAACTTGTAGCATCCCACTAGGAGTCGATAAATCAGGACTTCTAGATTATTCTACACCCTATTTTCGTGTTCGCCATGGATGGCTGGCTCCCCCAATAACATCAGGACCAGTTTTGTGGCGGTTATTTACACCGCTTAACAGCTATCTCTGGCTTATCCTTCTAATAGTCGTAACTTTCGTAAACTCTATTCCAGTGATTTGGAAAATAAAATGCGTAAATAGATTTGGATTAAGATATTTCAAGAACTTCGACAAATTGCATGGAATAATTTTCAGAAGTTGGGGAGTGATGATGGGGCAGCCAGTTCGTATGACGCCAGGAAGATTTCGAGATTTTTACATCATCGGTTTGTGGCTGTTGTTCACTTTTGTTGTGAGGAGTGCCTATCAAAGTGTGCTTATAGTGGCTTTAAAAACAGATACAGTAGAAGGTGCTTTTACTAATTTAAAAGAATCCATTGAAAACGGATATACATTTGGCGGACGTGCTACATTTATGAGTCACTTCGAACACGATCCAGTCATCAAAGATATGTTTGTAATTATTCCTGATTCAGAATTTGACAATATGTTTTGGGATGTCGTCGAAGGAAGGAAAAAGTTTGTTCTGGCTATTTCTTTAGAATACGCATGGGCTTACTGTCTTTCCCGGGGGAGAAAAGAAGATGAATGTGGATTGGTACTTATTGATTCAATCATGACAATTCCTTTAGTAATATGGATGAAGAATCATTCGCCGTTTTCCAGGCTGATATCGTTCTGGCTTCAGAGGTTTATTGAGAGTGGTTTGCTGGACAAGGAGTCTATCAATGCCCCTGGTTTGAAAACAGTGATATCTTCGGAGGCGACTCCATTGACTTGGAAGCAGACTACGAGTTGCATGCTGTGTTACTTGCTGGGCGTTTTGATCTCGATACTGGTATTTTTTTTAGAGGTCATAAGGTATAAAATTATCATGCGTAACGATAAGAATAAAGTTAGATTCATTATGTGATCTGTTTGATCATGACGTGTAGTAGTAGTAGACCTTAGATGTAGACACAAAAATATCCATGGAACAAATTCTTCTGTAGTAACATCGATCAAATAATACTAAAGTATAATATTTGATCGATGGTAAGTACCTAGTAAGCATCTGGCGCATAGGTATTTAGCACCTCTCTCTCTCTCAACTCAGCGTATTTCCAGTTGCATCCTCAGCTGTAATGCTGCGAACTCCGGGTCCGGTATCCGGCTTTTTCTTCTCCACTTCGCACGGTCTTGAGCATCCTTGGTTGTAAAACCATTGGCACGCATGTCATCCTTGACGACGTTAAGCCAGCATTCCTTGGGTCTACACCTGTCGGGCCCCGACGGAGGCGGCATCGCTGTACATTTGTTTACCATGTAACTTGCCGGTTTCCGCAAGACATGACCGTACCAGCGTAGGCGACTCTCTTGCAGTTTGTCTGCTGTCTCGGACATGAAGGCTGCCGCGGTTGCGGGTATTTCTCACGCAATCTCTCTGTGATACTCCGCATACTTAGGTAACTAGCACCTCTCTCTTGTTGTACATACAGAGATTCCTAGGAGGATACGTATTTTTCTGATATGAGAGACACGCAGCACACTTTCTAAACATCTATCTAACATAGATGTACAAGAAGATTGAAATAAAACAAGATGATTGAAATCTATAAATTTGTGATTTATTTAACAGTGTTCTATAATACCATTATCAATTGACATCAAAATAAAATAGAAGCGTCTCACATCTACGAAGCAATGTTCATATAAAAATAGACATTGATACTCGAGACATATAAAAGTAGGAACAATAGAGTTTCTGTACATAAATAAACTACATTTTTTAATTCTAAACATCAACATTTATTTAAAGCTTATGTAAATATATATTTTCTTAACTTTAACTTAAATAATACACTTTGTTATATAAATATCTGTAATTGTATGTAAGTAATCAAACCAATCAATGGCAGGAGCCGGAAGCGCAATTTCATTGTCAAACCATATTCACCTTTATTTCTATCCAAGAAATGCATATTATAGTTTGAGAAAAACAAAAGTCTTGCGGCTGCCTGCAGCGATGCGCGTCCACAAGTGGCCAATTCTTTCTCAAACTATTATATGCATTTCTTGGATATATTCTATAATATATTTATATAACAAAGTGTATTATTTAAGGTGAAGATATAGGCAAATGGCCTTGAAGTGGCGCCCTCATTTGAAATAAATTGTTAACTCGTAAATATGGAGATAATTTCCATATTGCTCTTCGTCATGCATTAGATAGCCCTTTAAATTATTTTATGAACCACCGTTGAAAGTATTTACATTAGTCCGTCTAGCTTTAAAATTTGCCTCCGCCAAAAGTGGCCACGGCAAGTTTGAAAGCTAGACGGATCACCAATAATAGTTTCAACGGCAGTTCATAAAATAATTTAAAGGGCTATCTAGTGCATGACGAAGAGCAATATGGAAAATAGCACCATATTTACGAGTAAACAATTTATTTCACACTTCAAGGCCATTTGCCTATATCTTCACCTTAAGTTAAAGTTAAGAAAACGGCACTGCCAGCCGCTGCCCTTCAAGTGTGAATCGGCGCTTTACATCAAACCGTTGAAGTTTTAATTTATCCTAAATTCTTAAATTACCTGAATATTTATTTCTATTCGTCATTGTTTGATTATTAGAAACAACGGTAACCGTCAGCACAAAAAATATATATTGGTAACAATAGTTTTAAAATATGAATGGGTTCAAAAACTAGTTTCGGCAATAACATCACTATACAGGGTCTGACCAAATATACTGGTTGTTCTTGGTCTAAGAAACAAACAACAAAATTTACTAAAATCATTTGAAAGTTGTATTTGTAATTGTTTATTTAGATGGTAAGAGCTGTTCTCAGACGGTCATCTTTGACGGTTTCTTTGTGCAATAATATTAAAAATATAATAATAGGGTTACATAGTGCGTCTTATCCTAGTCCATGATACTGAATAATTTTTCCCAAGGCACATATATCGACATTATTATCATTATCATGTTCCTCGCCTTCTCCCTATTTGGGGTCGGCTCTGTATGTCAACCCTCTCCATCGTTTTCTATCATTTATAATATCTGTACTAACCCCCCCTCCATCATGTCCCGCTTAACACTTTCCCCCCACGTCTTTCTACGTCCTCTATCTCTGTGGCCATCTACCTTCAAGTTAACCAGATGTTCAGCATCCCGGATATATCGAATATATGAAAAAATATTTTTGGCTTCCCATACAAATTCAGTCCCCGACCGGATTTTTTTTTTATACTTCGATATATGTCCTTGGAGAAAGTTGTTCAGTATCATGGACTGAATCTACCCTTAAAATACTTTCAGTATATTTAGTTAAACGTACGTTATGTAAAGAAATAAGTGTCTAAAAGAAAAATTAGTGTCTAAAACAGCACGATACCTCAACTTTTTCTCAGCTGGTAGAGTTTCTATACATATAGCAATCAAAAACGATATTCAGATTTCAATATAGTTTTTCCGGAATTAAAATCGTATAAAGCCTTACCATAAATGCCTGAAAACTCTAGATACAAATTAAATTAAATCCTTTATTCAAAATATCTTTATTATCGTAAGATATTTATAATATCTAGTCGGAAAACATAAAACATATTATTGTAAAGACAACTTTGTCCCAAGTTATTAAACCACGGTGTATATGAGTTTATCACCGTTGTAAACTGCATAGAATAATGCGTACTTTATGGTCCGGCTAGCTTAATGACCGAGTCAGACGGGATTTACATTTAATTAAGACACTGAGCTTTGTCGGAGGTATTTGTTTGCAAATGACCTGACGACTCGGTGCAATGGCTGACACGTGGACATTATTACAGACAAGAAAGATAATCTACGTATAAAAACAAAAAAAATAAATAAATACAATTATAATCACTTAGAGAGAATCACTCTTTACGCTCGTGATTCTACTATGGAATTCTTCGTTTCGTAGTAGCGCCCTCGCCTTAAAAATATTACCTTTACGCCTTGTAGCACTACTACTACTACTACTACTTTCAACCCACATAAACCCACTGTTGGGTATAGACCTCCCTTTTATTATGCAATTCCATACGGTCCTGTGCCAGTCCAATCCACTGCTTTCCCACTGAAATCACAACATCGTCCGACCAACGGGCAGGAGCTTTCCCTACTGGTCTGTTCCCCTGTCTCGGCCACCACTCTGTAACTGCTTTGGTCCACCGACTTGTAGCAAAATCTATTAATAATAATCTATCTTAAGATGATACATTGAGTCCAGTGCTGCCCCCATTTGAAAAAAAATATTTAAAAGGAACCCCTTGAAACTATTTTATGAACTACTGTTTACAGTTTAAAGTGAGAACGTGAAGCCAAAAGTGGCCGCTTTTCGCAAATGTGTGAAGAAAAGCTACCAAAAATATTTAATAGTCCACATGCGTATTCAGTTAATTAACTATATCATCAACATCGTTCGATCAAGCAGCCAGGGTCGGTGGTTCCACCACCAAATATGGAACTTGCAGAATTGGCTGAGGAAGCGCGGGGAATAAAATGGGGTATTGTGGTGGAGGCTGAGGACTTTGGGTCACAAGTCGGGCCTCAGGTTCCGAGCACTGCAGCAGCCAGTGGGTGAGCATGCGCCCTCTTCCCTTAAGTTCCACATCTCCGCGCCTCTCGACGACGAAGGTGCCCCATTGCTCGAGTAATATTCGGGTGCTTTCGCTGAGATGGATCCGTAATGCTTGAAATGAAAAAGAAATCGTTAAAATATTCATTAGGTACTTTAGGCTCTTACACATGTGGCGGCAGCTTTTGAGCCAGGCCTGGAGCACAGAATACATAAGAGTACAAACAGAATGGAATCTCACAGCGTCTCCCGCAATTTAGCGTCCCCGCACCTCTCCCCCGTTCTATGTGCCCCTATTGCGCTCAGGGTTAGTTGCTAGCCGCACGCAATTCGAGGCGTGTCTTGAGAACTGTCAACCAATAGTCCCCATCATGGTGAGAAGATGCGCATATAATAATTGTTTATCCACCGAATACTATCAAGAACGTATATTTCATAGATTTCCGAGTGATGAAAACAGGTAAGCAAAGCAACAATATAATTTCACGTTACTCGTATTATATATAAAACAGAATATTTTTACGTCACAGTGTTCGCAAATCTCCCGGTACGGAAAGATATAATCGTAAATATGTCGAACTTGTTAGTAGGTAAGTATTAAAATAATTCTGCGGTGCGACCCTGAGTATACATTTCACACATTGACGTGTGTACAGATATATTATTTGGTTTGTAGTAGTAGTAGGCATATATGTTACTATGTCTCTAGGAAGTGTCATGCCTGTGCCTGGAGGTGCACCCCAGCCATTTCTGCCCCCAGTATAGTGTACAAGTGATTGACCCAAGCGTGTTTAGTTAGGAGTGTTGCCACTGTGTGTGGTTGAATTGGGCAAAATGCATCGAACCAATTATGAAGTAATAATTCAAAATATACATTTATTACAAACTAGCTGTGCCCGCGACTTCGTTCGCGTGATTGTCGGAATGTTATATAGCCTAAAGCCTTCCTCTATAAATGGACTACCCAACAAAAAAAGAATTTTTCAAATCAGACCATAAGTTCCTGAGATTAGCGCGTTTAAACCAACAAACAAACAAACAAACAAACAAACAAACAAACAAACAAACAAACAAACAAACAAACAAACAAACAAACAAACAAACAAACAAACAAACAAACAAACAAACAAACAAACAAACAAACAAACAAACAAACAAACAAACAAACAAACAAACAAACAAACAAACAAACAAACTCTTCCGCTTTATAATATTAAAGTAAAGATTAAACTGATGAATGACACGATATACGAAATAGTTAAGTATTTTATTTTATATTCATTATATAACTAATTAAAAAGTCCTTAAATTTACTGAAGAGAACAATCAGTGGTAACACTTATCGTGACATTCGTGACGTAGTCTTGGGCCATCTCGGAAGGAGAATACCATGTTTTATTATACCATGGTGTGAAGAGCCTATAAAGTAGTTTTTTTAATCACGAACGGTCATTGACAAAGTAGAATGACACCAAAAGCTCCAAAGGTATAGCCCGAAATCAGAGCTCCGTTGTTAAAAAATTAACTTACCTATACCTACCTAAAAATATATATAGGGTGACTTTTTAATCACTAGCCAAATTTTTGGAGCAAGTTCAGTTCATGATACTGAACTACTTTCTATAAAAAAGTTATTAAAAATCGATAAAAATTTTTCGTCCTCCTATACAAAATCCGTTTGACTGAGCACTGATTTTGTATGGGAAGGTGAATTTTTATTTTAGTTTTTCGTTAATTGTTTTTATGGAAAGTAGTTCTGAATCATGGACTGAACTTGCTTCATAAATTTGGCTGGTGGATAAAAAGTCAGCCTGTATAATGTGCAGAAAGGGGCCAAAGTACTCATAAAAATAAATAACTTTCCCACTTACTCTACAGCAATAAAGGCATTCAAACTTTTTTGATAGCTTATTTTTCCTTTAAAAATTTCAAGGTTATTTTGAAACTTCCTAACTTTTTACTTTATTAGGGATTAAAATGAGTAAACTAAGCTTTTATTGACGTTGTTTTAAAGCTTCCCGGTCAAAATGTAAAGAAAATATATTATTTTCGCTATTTTGCGATTCCATGGTAAAAGTTCTTCGAATTGGCACTTGAAAACTATTGACCTTTCGTTATAATTCAACAAACTTCCTCATTTCGCAGTTTTCCCCAGCGACTACAACATAAAATTCTTCGAAATGAGCGTGAAAAGATTTTATCGATCGAGTTGCATGCAACGCAACTATGGCACTCCAGCCTCCACTAATGATCATTTTAAAAGTAACATTATAAAAACGAATAATTTGACAAACACATTACCTTTATAAGTAATCATTTGACAAACTATAGATTTCGCAAATGTTTCACTTTGCAAATATGCAAAAATATTCATTTGACAAAGTAATTCGTTTCAAATTTCGTCAAGGGTCAAAAAAAGTGATTATTTATTTATTTTTCGTTTGTGTAAGTGGCCAACACTAGGGCATTTGATTTGGCTTAACGACTGACATACAAACAACTTGTGAAAGCACTTAGAATGCGTGCTCCCACCGGTCCACCGAACTCCTCTATAACGAACGAAAAAAGTGATATAAAAATTGTATCTTACGTTGCCCCGTGGACTCCATCCTGCTGGCGGTGTTGACAGTGTCTCCAAAAAGGCAGTAGTGCGGCATCTTCACGCCCACCACTCCTGCGCAGACGGGACCTGAGTGCACACCTACTCGAACCTGTACGAAAATCAAAAATGCTATAAAACACACATATTTTTAGGATTCCGTACCCAAAGGGTGCCAACGGGACCCTATTACTGAGACTCCGCTGTCCGTCTGTCTGCCACAGGGCTCTATCTCTTGAACCGTTTTAGTTAGACACTTTAAATTTTCACCGATTAGGTATGTATTACTGTAGCCGCTATAACAACAAATACTAAAAATAAGATAAAGTTAAAAATTAAAAGGGGTTGTCATAAAAGAAACGTAAACTACATTTTTGTTTATGCTGCTTATTCAGCATGTAAATAGTTGTTCAAATGTCTACCTACCGACGGCCTTATCCAATCTAAGGAAAAAAACGTAAGTAACTACTTAAATTTAAATTACTTCTCGACTCGTTGACGCCGGTGGTGGCTTGCTTAAGTATATCTTGCGCAGAGAATTGCAGTAGTCAGTGTTCTTAGCACCATGTCACCTGACCACTTAGATTTTTTAATTCAGTTTTATAGTTTATTTTTTAATTTAGTTTTAAATTTAGATTCCTAAGAATATCTCATCTTACCTCGAGTCTATGAGTAGGCCGATGTCGCACCACGAAGCTCCGCACAGCCTCCACCACAGCCAGAGCCATCAGACATATTTCCCGTGCATGCAGATCTCCGTTCCGTTCTGGGAGCCCCGACACCACCATGTAAGCGTCGCCTATTGTTTCTACCTGTCAGACAATATTTTACAAAAAGTTATAAAGGCTCTTTTTTAACACCTCTTTCCAAGGTCAAATTTTTGTGTCAAAGAACCCGTATTTTTATGTTAATGTAATAAGGTTGAGATTTGCCTGTGTTAGAGCGGCCCGATTGGGCCGCTTAGGAGTACACAGGTAGGTAGTATAAATATTTTAAGAGCAAGTTTAGGTAGTGTTTAACCCCTACTTTAATTTTCCGGGGTCCAGTGCTGCCCCCATTTAAAATAAATTTTTAAATTTGTCTTTGTAAAGCCGCTAGTCGCTTCAAACTATTTTATGAACTACTGTTTACAGTTTAAAGTAAGAACGTTAAGCTTTTCTTAGCATTTTTGCGGAAAATGGCTACTTTAGGCAAAAATGCTAAGACCAAACACCCATTAAATGTGTGATCGACAAAAAAATTATTAAGATTATGATTACAACAACGTTTATCCACAAAAATGTAGGTATCTCTACTTACGAAAAAAAAAACAAAGTAACCAAATTACTAAAGAATTGAAAGAAACAGCCGGAATAGAAGTGATTGGAAACAAAGGACAGGGCTTTTGTCCAACTATGGGATAGTTTCTTTGCCATTTAGGAATGGCTAAATAAAAAAAAACTAAATCACACGACTGCTCCAACCTGAAACACGCCGGAAGTTCGGGTAATGTTTTTTTATGTGTTAAATAAACTAGGCCCAAAGGAGCCCTTTGTCTTTTGACGTAAGTATAAATAAAAGGCGTAAGGTAACTTCGTTGCTCAAGGCGGTATACCGTGACCTCACACCTTGTCTATTAATACTTGTATTTCGATATAGTCAAGTAGGAAAGTGGTCTAAAAAGGATCTTACGTGTTAGTAATTATTATATTATCTTTGCCCGAAGAAACTCTTTTTTCTCACCGAACTTTTTTTTTATAGAAGGCACTGTAGTTGACATACATTTAGTAATGGAGAGAGTTGACATATAGTTGGGAAAGGTACCTTATAGCTCTATGTACAAAGCCGACTTCAAATAGGGAAAAGGCGAAGAAGGTGATGATGACGATGACAAGGCAATGTAGTAAATTGAACAAATATTTTTACCCTACCTTATAAACGTCGTAAAAGCCGATGATCCTGTCAAAAGTGCTATACAGGTCGTTGAGCAGGTCAACGACCTGGATGGGGGTGGAGGCAGCGCACAACTCCGTGAACCCGACGATGTCGCTGAAGTACACCGTCACGCACTCGAAGCCCTCTGGTTGGACCATCTCGCCCGCCATCAGTTGCTGGGCTACTGGCCTATGAAACATCATTAAGACTATGAATTCTGTTACTACCGACTTCAAAAAAAAATAATACGAGGTTATCAATATTGTGGACCGTAGGGTTCACAGACCTACCACAAGTAGACTTGCAACGATATTGCTTGAAAGAAACTGTCAAATACAGTACACAACGTGAGTGTGTAAAAAACGCTGATATGTTTTTTTGTCTCTATGGGCGTGGCTGCTATAAGCTGGCCTACTGTCTAAATCTGGGCCAAACAAACCACAAAACGATCGATTGAAGTTATTAATTTTAGGGATTTTATCATTTAAAAGGTGATTTAGGGTTTTATTTGAGATTATTATATGTTAGTAACCATAGTGTGTTCTGTGACGTGTGCAAAATATGGGTTGAGACAACAATCAAAGATAAAAAGAAATGCACTAAGGTGGCCACGCACTATGCAGGTCTAGTAGTGGTAGGTCTGTGGTAGGGTTACTCCAAAAGCGGTACGCAAGACGAAATTTACTGCGTATCTGCGTTACATGTCAAGCAACATTGAGTGTTAACGCATATGTCACTTGACAATGTCAGTGCCGGATGATTTCATTTTTAGAAGACGAAAGCCACCTTTTTTCGAAGTGCCTTCTTCACGCACCAATTTATATAAGTTCGCTCCTGTGCCCAGAGCTTTGAGTATGCTCAATTCTCTTGGTCAGGAGTGTGTTGACATTGACGTGCTTGACTGTTCGCTGGGGAAATTCACAAATGAGGCATTTAAACATATAGGTACCTTCTTTGTTAAATGGTCTATATAGGTATGTTGCATTAGGGAAAGCCTGTAAAAACGAGCTGTAGGTATTGGAAATAAATAAATAATAATAAGATAGTCTAATTTGGTTTGACATATAAACAGGACGTCACTATCGGACGACTATCGTATTATTTTGTGGAGTAGGTAACCTCCCTGGGTCCGAAAAATATTTTTTTATTTAGTCCGTCAGTTAGATTATCCAAAAAGAAAGGACCCACATTTTTCGGTTTATCAAAGTAGTAAAAAGTCAGTAAGATACAGCGCATCAAAGTTTTGGAGTGGGGGCGAACTACGTCACCGTCTAGTGAAAATCAGGGACGCTCAAGACCGTACGAAGTGGAGAAGTTGTAAAGCGGACCCCGAGCTTCGCAGTATTACAGCTGGGGATGAAACTGGGAATACGCTGAGATGAGAGAGAGAGAGAGAGACTCAATCGATCTCGTTTCGACGATTGATAAAACAGCAAATATAACTAAATATCATATTAAAAACCTCTTCTTTTTCGTCGACAGAAATATAACTTTCGGTCCGTTTCCCAAAAGGGTTTGTAATCCGAGTCATTTACATCCGAGTGATATTTATGATTACCTAAAAATTTTGTTTCCATTATTTCGAAGTATGAAAGAGGCCCAGAGCCTTTTAGAATTTAAATAAAGCTTTTTGGCTTATGAAATATGTTTCAGACGTTCCATTTCACGGTGTCATGATCTCAATGTTATGTTGAATGGTGGAGGTACCTTCACCATCTTGAATGATATTTGATTTTAAATGGACATCTCTTTGTAGCCTGTTATTCGTTTATTGCTTATATTTATCATCTATCTATACCTAAAGACTAAGTACCTACTAAAAAGGTAACTATTCTGTCAATACAACATCTACCATAAAACATAAATAGCAGTTTCCAGACACAAAGGGTGGTAATCAACAAATAAACAGACAATTGAATCCCGCGCGAAGTTACGGGCTGTAAAACAGTTTATGCGATACATGAAGCGGAGGTAATTGTTATTGAATAGAACAGAACTCGTGCTGCCAGTAACATTGGATCGGTGTAGTTAAAAAGTACAAGTAATAAGTAACGAATAGTTAGTACTTTTAGTGAACTATTCACGCTAACTTATAAAAAATACAGATATATCACGTCTCCATCCCCAACGGGGTAGACAGTGCCCAGGGCCGCAAGACCCAAAGGCTACGCCTAGCGAAATGGACCCATAACTATTTTGATTCAAGGATTGAAAAATTGAATCAAATTAGTGATGGGTTGCTAGCCGCACCGCCTATTAAAACATGATTCAAATTTTCGCCCATTCCCTCGATGCTTTTACGATCTGTGCAGGAAAAGAAGCAGCTGGTACATTCAACTTTTTTTCTTTTCTGCCAGACCAGTATGGAAGAATGAAAATAAATAAAAAATAAATAAATATATAGGGACAAATAGCCCCAAAGTCAGTTCTAAACTTGTGTTATGGGATACTAACTTAACGATACTATATTTTATGATAAATACATATATAGATAAACACCCAAGACCTAGGACAATTTGAAAAAGGCCATTTTCCAACTTGCCCTGGCTGGTTAAACATTACGCCACGGAGGTAGTCAAATGTAACCTAATAATGTGAAAAATAAACCCATAATTAAACTACTCGTAGTTATACTTCGCCAATTAACAATAAAAAAAATACATTTCTCAAATTAAACCGCTTATTAGTTACGACTATAAACGATAAAAAATATAACATACTCGTAACTCTTTTTTACAAGCTTTTATTTTGTTTCACCTGTCCCGTTGTCTGTGTCCGTAATCAAATCTTGCAAGTTAAATTAGACCCATTTTCCATTATTCGATCGAGATGAAGCTTCACATACTTACGAGTATGTAAGTTTGGTGAAAATGCAATACTACGATGCCAATGACCTGATCTGATGATGAAGCCGGAAGGCGGCCACGGCATCTCTGTGATCATCATCATCATCATTTCAATCAATCTCTGTGATAAAACAACATGACCCCACCGAGTTTGGGCTTAATTGCTTCGTCTTGAGAAACACTTTAAACTTTTTAGTTCATTGTTTAAGATAAAAGCTGAGGATAAAAGCTTGTTTTAAAAAATATTTTTTTAATAATTACTTGTTACAAGGTTTAATTGTATGGTTTGACTTATCCTGTTTATTTGATTTGTCTTAAAAATAACATTTAAAAAATCTTTTTTGGTTGGTTGAGGATCAATGAATCAAATATTTATTCAGTAATTTGGTCATCGCAGGCACTTTTACACGTCAATAATTTTAGTGTACATTACGTGTAATGTCTATTTATAATTACTTATATTATTATTTATTAAAAAAAAAAGCTACCGTTGCCTAACGACCACTGCTTAGAAGAAACGCCGAAAGAAACTCATTTACACAGTATTGGTCGCTTACGTGCCAGAACCAGAAGGGCTTTGTCAGTTTACAAAGATATTTGCTACAATGTTATCACAAATATAACATACAAAGTTTGCGAACGAGTGCCAAATCCAGTTTACAGAAATAAGTAATACTGAGTAGTCTTAAAAAACGGAGTCAAGCTGACCAGTCTCTATACTGGCGGCATGTTCACGAGTTGACGCGTAGATTAGCCATCGCTAAAATATACTCACCTTGGCAGAACTTGGTACAGCAGTTCCTCGGACCTCCTCTTTTCCAAAGACAGTTGCTCCGTCTTCTCTTCCACCAGAGACTCGAGGTTGTTAGCGTACTGCTCCATGCGACGGAGCAGGTCATCCATCAGGTTGTCGCAGTAGCCCCTGCGTTTTATTAATTCAATATAGAGATAACAATTTAATGCAGGCAACTAGGAGTCTTAATCCAAAGCCATTACACGTAAGCCATTATAGATCTTCTAGCTAATAATAAAATTTTTAACGAAAAAAAAAACAACCTACTTCAATTTTTTTAGGAGTTTCTTCCATATCTCCAAAGTTATTTATTTTTGATTATTTATTTAATCTTTATTATCCATCAAATACAAATTGTACAGAACAATAGGCGAACTTAACGCTAAAAGCGTTGTCTACCAGTCAACCTTTGAGTTATACAGAAAGTCTAAATGTCAAAGTTCTCTATCATATCTTCACCAAATTAAAATGGCACAACTTGGTAGTAAAGGCTTTCAAATAAAAAAGAATCATCAAAATCGGTTCGCAATCGGCGAAGATATCGCGTTACAAACATACATAAAAAAAAATTAAAAAAACATACAGTCGATTTGATAACCTCCTCCTTTGAAGTCAGTTAAAAATATGATCAATAAGTGTAATTTCCTACTTGATATAGTTGGCATTGATGGTGTCGAAAGTAGGTCTTTCGTCCGGCACCTCACTCCAACACCGCGCCGCCAGCTCCAGTAGCTCTGCCGCTGCGCCTGCGCCGCCGCCCCCCGCTGTCACTTCACTGGTGCACACCACGGGCCGGAACGGGGGTGACTCGTGGGCACACACTCGGGATACTATTTCTTTGGGTACACAAGAGTTGAGTAAGTTATGTTATGTTATGTGTGACAAGAGTGATTCTTGAACTGATAACTTGACTAGAAGTTCGATCCGAAATGTGAACTCGCATCCTCATTTAAAGCATCATATCCGCGTGAAGTTTAGGCAAATAAATGCCCGATTATCCCACCAGAAGGCTCATTTTCGAACTTAAAAATTATTTTGGTGTCATCTACATGCCTACCAAATTAAATTCCGATCAAATATATTTACGTTACTTAAGTATTAAGATATATACATATCACAGACATAGATACAAACACAATTGCCTAAATAGACTAGTAGAACTATGCTAAATTGGCCCGCTCGTTCAAATTTCTACGCGACAAAGACGTAATCGGCTAGTCTTTTTAAAAGTCGGGGACTCAGGCTCAGGCTGAATTGATTAATATTTAGCAGGGCGCAGTTAATTCCGTATTCCATTAAAACTTCTGAAGTGACAAACGCGTTCCATTTAATTTGAGTTGAGCGTCTGACTAGAGTGGCCTAATCTGTCAAAAAAATAGGACATGTTAAATCTTGTCGTTTGAAAAATTCTGGGATATATGGTTTTTAATCATCCAGAACTGTAAATGCATCCTTGTAAAATCTGCATATATTTGTAAAGTATAAAAAAAACGTAGTCATAGATAAAGGGTAGAGCTATTACTTAGTATATATTCTTCTTTATATTCCAGTAGTAAAGTAGAAAGTGTCGTTCTTCTGTTAACGTTATTTTTTTGTCAATGGCTCAGTACTATTAAAAGCCCGTATGACACTGATAGTACTTAGAGCGGTCTTAAATATTATTAATATTAAATTTAGATTATCCACATCAGGCGCCGTCCTAATGCTAATTAATATCGGCCTTCAATCGTTTTCGTGAATTTCAGAGTGGCCAAAGGTACAAATAATTTTTTTTGGGTTAATTTAATTCATTACAATTTCAAATATGGCGGGTGGTAACCCTAGCTGGCCGAATCCACCCAGTTTGTTTTGACAACTAAAGCTGTCGTTTCAAATTAGTCGCTTTTGTAAATATTTCAGCGGAGTGTTTTTTAGATAGTTTAAAATTCAGATAATTTACGAGAGGCAAAAATTATGAAATGTTAATTTTGGTGGAATAACGTCAAGTTTTATTCATGAAATTTTCTGCATTATAAATATCTAGATTTATGTACGATATGCTTGATTGAGCCACAGAATAATAACTAGTACTCACATTGCGCTTAAGGGTAAGTTTAAACAAAGCAAACACCAAAATAACATTGAATTTTATTTTTCTTAACACAACAAGGATGCCAGGTGCGGAAAATTAGTCACTTGAAGTCAAGACGAGTTTATTTGCCAGACAAACTAAAAAGCCCCCGATTTTTAAACAGCTGAACCGATTCTCATCAAACATAGCTAAGAAACATCTCGATAGACAAGGCTTATCGCCGCATCGAATTCGTCTTTTCGTTTAGTAGCTATGATACCACAGACAGACACACAAACACACAGATACACAAACTTTTAAAACTTAAAAATGGCATGAAGGCAGAAAGAGAAGATGTAATGCTCTCCAAATGATCTTACCTTTATTGGACATGCTAGTAGTGAAGTGATGGAAGGGTCCTGCCCTCAACACGATTTCCTCCAGGATGATACCGAAGCTGTACACGTCACCCTTCAAGGAGGACGCGGCTCCAGGGTATATGCTGGCCGTTACCAACTCTGGGGCTGTCCATAGTAACTCTAATGGTAGAAAGCAGAAAAAATACTTTCTTTTTATCTCTTAAAATATACATACGAGTAAAACAGCAAAAAATAACGTTGCAACTACGTTCAAAATAAGGAAAAGTTTATCAGTAATTAGGCGTTTGCAGGCACTTTTACACGTCAATAATTTTAGTGTACATTACTTGTATTGTTTATTTATATTTAAATTATTCCGATACTAGCATTTCGCAACGACCACTGCTGACAAGAACGCCGAAAGAAACTCATTTACACAGTATGTATTGGTCGCCTACGCAGAAGGAAGGGCTTTGTCAGTTTACAAAGATATTATGCCTAAATACATACATACTATTACGCGTGTGTTTTCGGGTTAGAATAGGACCACTCCATCTCTTCCTGTGGAAGTCGTAAGAGGCGACTAAAGGACTAAGCACAAACATCGCGGGCAACAATTGCATTCCCAAGGAGGGATAACGTCGGGCGGCGGCCGGTTTGTAAAATTTTTCCCACAAATTAATTCCCAAAGAGCGTTGACGTCAGGCAGGCAGCCAGTTGTAAAACTATAGCCAAATCATTTAAGTGTTCCGGCTATTTCTTCTCCATTTTGCAAGGTCTTTGGCATCCTTGGGTGACCATTGACATGCATATTATATTTAGAGAAGAAAAAGTGGGAGAGCGCATCCCGGGCTCCAAAGCAGCACAGCTGAAGATGCAACCGGGAATGTGCTTAGACGAAGAAGACATACATACTATAACGCCTGTTTCCCACAGGGGTAGAGACTATGGCATGGACATCCACTTGCTACGATCCTGACAGACCTCTTTCGCTTCAGCTACACCGGGTAAATCTCCTCAAACATGCCCTTCGGTTACGGTTACTTCTGACCTCTCCTTTTTTCAGAACGTCTGCAATCCGATCGCAGAATGTTTGCCAAAGTCGACTACAATTATATTATTATAAAATTAAACTTTATTAATTAACCACATCGCTCCAAACATTTTTCACGCTCAATAGATAACCACTAATTGGCGGAATATTTTTCATTTGTCATAACAAGGGTTATTTTCGGTGGACCTTTGCCTGTTGACATTTCAAATGGCTGTGGTTGAGCCGTATTTTTTCATACTTAGCGATTCAGCCTTTTAACGGTCGAAGTTTTTTGCCTGACTGCTCTGAAATTAGGTCTTGTTGGGGATAAAAAGTGACCCACATTATGGTTCTCTATTTAACCCCATCCGTCTAGGTAATAAGAAAGGGTTAGAATATAAAAGCTGCTTCTCTTCCCGTGCAGATTAAAGGAAAGGTCGAAAATCAAAGCAGCTAGCAACCTATCACTACTTTGATTCCTTTTTAGGGTTCCGTACCCAAAGGATAATTCACTGTCTGTTTGTCTGTCTGGCCCCAGGCTGTATCTCATGGACCGTGATAGCTAGACAGTTGAAATTTTCACAGATGATGTATTTCTGTTGCCGTTAGAACACTATATACTAAAAACAGAATAAAATAAATATTTAAGAGAGCTCCCATACAACAAAAGTGATTTTTTGCCATTTTTTGCCCGATATTAAATAAAGTGTCTAAAGTTGTATTGATTTGGTTCGGTAGCCTTCGTGCGGGAGTCCGACTCGCACTTGGCCGGTTTTTTCTACGTTTACGCCTATAATATGCTTACATGACCTTTGTCATACGAACACAGACTTACTTTCTGAATGCAATATTCCTAACGGGGTAAATTAGCTCCTCCCATACAAAATCCGTTTGGATGAGCGCTGATTTGTATGGGAGGATTAAGGGAGGACAACATTTTTTTATCGATTTTTAACAACTTTTTTTATAGAAAGTAGTTCAGTATCATGGACTGAACTTGCTCCAAAATTTTTGCCGGTGAATAAAAAGTCAGCCTGTATGGTACTGAACATCTTTTAGTCAATCAAAGATTGATAAATCCCTGCTAAGTTAAGTGAAATGAAGTGGAATAATTGTCTTCAGATTAGTCTTGAGATCTCTCCAACACTGCAGATTGATTTGAAAACGAACTAAGTTCAACTGAGCAATCCAATTAAATGAATTACGGACTTAAAGTGGGACAAATCAGCTGGATAAAAAAGGTCTCAACGGGTCTTTGAAGAAAGAGATGTTATATAATTATTCTAAAACTTTTTCCATTTATTAAATTTTGTTTGACTGAGTATTTTCCATTGATTTCGTCATTGATTGGTTTTTGTTTCTTTTTGTTTTTCTTGTTCAATTATATTGAGTTTTTCAGTTTTATAGGAATACAGATGAAGCTTGGTTAGAAAACGCATTGCTAACGCTTGGGGCGTGGTCCGCACTTGGATTGAAGACCAAAAGTGACATAAAAGTTCTCGAGCTCCTCCGTGCTTCGAAAGGCACGTAAGGCCATTGGTCCTGGCTGTCATTGTGGTATGGCAGTTGTCAAACTATATGTCAGATGTGCAACGTCTTGCGGGCTAAGTCGCGAGCCACAGCTAATTATTAGTATATAACATACTTTATTATACCATATTCTTCCATACTGGTATGCACAGACCATGGATCAAGATTGATACAGCCTGTATGAATTTGCGTGTCAATCTGACGTCAAATTGACTTCATTTGGGATCGTCACTTTTAGTTCGTTACATGTCAATTCATTAGATCGGACATTCATTCTCTGCTGCAAAATACCTAAATCTGCCGTTTTGAGGTAGAAACTCGTCGAAAAACGTTGGAGGAAGTAATAAAAAAAATCCTTCCGTTTGTAAGTAAATTTTTTATTAAATATTTGTATTGAAAATGGGCAGGCCAGGTTTTCATACAAATTGAAGGACTTTTTTATCTAGTAGTATATACAGATATGGCAGTAATAATAAAAAATTGAATGTACCAGCTGCTTCTCTTCACGCGCAGATTGTAAAAACCGATCGAGGGAATAAATGAAAATGCTAATCATGTTAAGGTGAAGATATAGGCATATGGCCTTGAAGTGGCGCCCTCATTTGAAATAAATTGTTAACTCGTAAATATGGAGATAATTTCCATATTGCTCTTCGTCATGCACTAGATAGCCCTTTCAATTATTTTATAAATCACCGTTGAAAGTATTTACATTAGTCCGTCTAGCTTTAAAACTTGCCTCCGCCAAAAGTGGCCACGGCAAGTTTTAAAGCTAGACGGATCACCAATAATATTTTCAACGGCAGTTCATAAAATAATTTAAAGGGCTATCTAGTGCATGACGAAGAGCAATATGGAAATTATCACCATATTTACGAGTTAACAATTTATTTCACACTTCAAGGCCATTTGCCTATATCTTCACCTTAAGACGATACACGGAGTCCAGTGCTGCCCCAATTTGAAATAAATTATTTGTAAGGAAACGGAGATATCATTTAAAATTTTGAGCTAGTAAAACCTAGATAACCCTTCAAACTATGTTATCAACCTCTGTTTATAGTTTAAAGGGAGAACGTTAAGCTTTAGTTTGCATTTTTGAGAAAAATGGCCACTTTTAGCAAAAATGCAAATTAAAGCTTAACGTTCACACTGCAGGGCAGCACTGCACTCCGTGTATTGTCTTAATAGACGATACGGCCAGCATTATTTTGATACCTTTTCATCTCATCTTCTCGCTCACCATCACACTAAAAGTGGCCTTTGGATCTTGCATTTCTGGGCACTGTCTTCTTAGAACCGCTAAATCTAAAATCCTCTTGCCCCTTTAGGGATGAAGACGTGATAATGTATCAGACTGCCTCCGTGGTCCAGTGGTCAAGGCGTTTGCCTTGTGATCCGGAGGTCGTGGGTTCAAATCCCACTGGGAAGCATACTTTGTGAAAAGTTGTTTCCAGTCTGGTTAGGATATTGCAGGCTTGAATCACCTGATTATCCAAAAAGAAAGATGATTCCGTGCTTCGAAAGACACGTAAAGCTGTTGGTCCCGAACGCCATCTAGCGTTTGTACCTATCCTAGGATTGGTTCTGGTCTACCCTTTGGGTTGCGGAGGTCAGACGGCAGTCGCTCTGTGTAAAAATCAGTAACCTCGTCGAATCATCTAGGTTAGGTAGCGGACCCCGGGCTCTGAAGCGTAACTGCTGACGATGCAACCGGGAATACGCTCGGATGATGATGACGTGATAATGTATCTATCTATTATTGTTATACAAGGGCAGGATACCGTAAACCGTAAGTTGCCCATAACTTTCTATTACCGAACAACGTTATTTGGTGACCAGACGACAATTACTCACTGTAATAATACGTGTCATCCTTTATCAGGTCGGTGGGTGTGCACAGCGTGTTGAGTCCGTAGTCGGATATCTTGAGCACGAAGCGTCCATCGATGAGACAGTTCGAGGAGCGGAGCTTGCCGTGCGCGCCCAACCCGCCATGGAGATAGCACATGCCCTAAGAAACGAGATGAGGCGTCATGATAAATCGTTTAGTACTTAGTTTACGGCTTTGATATTATTTGAAGCTTCAAAACATACGTATAGTATAAAACATAGTCGCTTTCAGCCGTATTTCCCTATGTATGTTTGTAAATTAGAAACATATCACATAATCGCAAGATCTAATCGTACTTATGTACGCAACGGACATAACTACGATTAGATCTTGTACTTATTCCAGTTATTAAATTGATTACAGTTAAAACCGATATATTTTCATAACAATGTCTATATTGCCTTAGCGTAGAGTATTCTTGTGTAAAGTTTTTACTACTTACCGACTGTAAAATTTATCTAGAATTTTCTATGCTTTACTACCTTGCATTCTACCTTGCATCAAATATAAATACTTATCAAGATGAACCACAATACGCTATTTTGCAACAAGTCAAATCAGATACTTTTTTCTTAACATCAAAAACAAAAAAATTCCATGGGATTTGTATGAAATATTGACTTATGGTGAAGGTATAGGCAAATGGCCTTGAAGTGGCGCCCTCATTTTAAATTGAAAGTATTTACATTAGTCCGCCTAGCTTTAAAACTTGCCTCCGCCAAAAGTGGCCACGGCAAGTTTTAAAGCTAGACGGATCACCAATAATAGTTTCAACGGCAGTTCATAAAATAATTTAAAGAGCTATCTAGTGCATGACGAAGAGCAATATGGAAATTATCACCATATTTACGAGTTAACTATTTATTTCACACTTCAAGGCCATTTGCCTATATCTTCACCTTATGACGTCATAGTTCCTTGGAGTCATACAGCGCTCTTAATATCCGTTTTTCTGCATTAATTAATCTAAACTCACGATCAAAGTGGATGTGAGCAATGACAAGTGGCATTATTTTGTGACGTTTTATTCTATTAACAGTACCAAGTAATTTATTTTTGACCCACCAAAATACCCAATTGTTTATGTAGCCTTCTGCTGTTTTTCGGCCCTCGTTGAATTTTCATGTAATACGGTTAATACATGAAAATTAATAATAATAATGGTAATAATTCAAGCGCATTTTTAGAACCTATTGAAATAACTAAATCTCATGCTGTGCGAGTCGAAATATTTTAGAAACAAAAAGTTTAGTAAGTGTTATATATTTTGCTCACCTTTACGTTAGAATCCGCTCTACGAACAATAATTCCCTAGAATCGTAAGTAATCCCGAAAAATCATTCCACGCGATATGTACCGCGGCGGGCGGGGCTTAAAATATGAACAGCGCGGCGCGACAGTTCGCTGTGACACTCGAGTCGTGCGGTTGCGTCGCAAGAAGTTTCCTTTGAGAATATTGCTGTGTTTTTGCGATAATCGATTCATTAAAAATGCCGTCATGTGCCGTGAAATGGTGTAGAAGCCATACAGACATGAAAATATGTTATTCAAAAAAAAAAAACACGTAAACAAGGTTATTTATTTTAGCGTAGCGTACTGCATATTAGTTACCATCCGCGCGTTGTATCTCACCGCTCATTGCGTTGATTGATGATCCGACCCAATCGACGACGACGTGTGACCTTGTCGCGACCAATCGCATGCATCTTTGTCTATGTGTGCGTTCGAGTGTTTCGTTGTAATTACTGTTCGTTTGTTTGCGTAAATGGAATCAGAATAGAAGCGGTGAATGTAGGAGCGTTAGGTATCTAGAGAATTATATGTCGATGAATCCCCTAGATAACAACAAGTCAAATCAGTCCCTTTTTCTAAACGTCGAAACAAAAATATGAAAATCACAACCGTGACGTCATATTTTTTTGGAGACAAAATTATCAGTATTTCTGCTTTTAAAAAATCTAAAATCATGTTGAAAATGGATATAATATCAATGACAAGTGACACTGTTTTGTGACGTTCTATTCTCTTAACAGTACCAAATAATTTATTATTTATATTTTTGGGTTCCATTTTTTTTATTATTTTATGTTATTTAAGAATTTTTATGTAGTTATAGATTAATTTTACAATTAATTATGATTCAGTCATCTGAAATAGAATAACGACTTACCACCATAATTTTGAAACTACTACGAGTATATTCAAGTTCGGCAAACAACTTTTATGTAATATCTGTCTAGTCTATTCCAAAGTGTTTAACAGTATAACCGCGGTCGTAAAGTTTCTAGTAATTTGTATAGTTTCAGTAAAGGACACTCCTTGCCGACCATAAACTCTGACGTCAGAAGAAAGTTATGGAGGAGTAAATTGTTTTATTGTTTATAGCTTGGAATAATTTACATAAATCGACGAAGAGGAACGGGGATGCATAAGTGATAACATATTATAGAGATGGAATTAAACCGGGTTTTTTGCATAATTTGGTTATTTATACACAAAGAGCCTGCAAAAACATTGTGTTTGTTTTAAATCATAGATAAATGCAGCAGTAGATTCCTCGTCATATTTTCGTAAATGAGGACGAATCGCTAAGTTACTTTTATTTGCTAAAATTGGGATTTCGGGAAACTGAAACAACACATCACTATCATCATATCAGCCACAGGAAGTCCACTGCTGGACATAGGCCTATATTATATTATATTCATCACTATATTGACCATTTTTTTGATATTTGTGCACAAAGGACCAAAAAATATTGTAGAAGTAGATGCATGTTGGTAGAATCGAGTTTTGTAAGAAAATTTATAAAGAAAATTTGCAAATCCCTGGGAGAGGCCTATGTCCAGCAGTGGACGTTATGCGGCTGAATTGATGATGATGATTACAAAGAAAATTGTTACTCAAAAGGATTTAATGACTCGAATCCTTTTTGGGAAATGCAAGGATGAAAGATTACCTGCACTACATCGTGCACTAGCGAAGTCTAGAAGTTCCAGTGGAGTTGCAGCTCATGGTTGGCCAACACGTCCTTATGACAACCTTTGGAGCAGTACTCCGTCAGGATGAACACCACAAGGCAGTACAAGAACAACATCAAGGAAAAAAAAAACTTAAAAAAAACTATAAAGATGAATGAAAATGAATGAATGAAATTGGATTACATGCACCAGCGAAGCCCGGAAGTTCCAGGCGAGTTGCAGCTCGTCTTTAAGAGAACCTTTGGGGCAGTACTCCGTAAGGATGAACACCGGGCAGTACAAGATCAACATCAAGAACAAAAAATCTATAAAGATGAATGAAATTAGATCTCCAAAACCATTACCTGCACTATATCGTGCACCAGCGAGGTCCGGAAGTTCCAGTCGAGTTGCAGCTCTTCGTTGGCCAGCACGTCCTTCAGAGAGCCCTTGGGGCAGTACTCCGTGAGGATGAACACCAGTGGGCAGTCCACACAGGCTCCTATAAAACGCGCCGTGTTCTCATGGGACACGTTGCGTGCCTAAGAGAGAAAATATAAATTAGTGTGGGATATGAATCGCCGTGTGGTTCCCGGCAGAGAAGAATAGGACCACTCCATCTCTTCCTGTGGATGTCGTAAGAGGCGACTAAAGGACTTAGCACAAACATCTCGTGCTATAATTGCATTCCCAAGGAGGGTTAACTTCGGGTGGCGGCCGGTTATAAAACTATTCGCACAAATACATTCCTAAAGTGGGTTGACGTCAGGCAGGCGGCCGATCGTGAAACTATAGCCGAATTATTTAAACTGTTGCGGCTATTTCTTCTCCATTTTGCAAGGTCTTTGGCATCCGTGGGTGACCATTGACATGCATGTTATATTTGGAGAAGAAAAAGCGGAAAAGCGCTCCCTGGGCTCCGAAGCAGCACAGCTGAGGATGCAACCGGGAACGCGCTTAGACGAAGAAGTGTGGGATGTGAATGAAGTGTTTTACAAGCTTTTATTTAGTTGCACCTGTCCCGTTGTCTGTGTGCCCGTAATCAAATCTTGCAAGCTAAATTAGACCCACTTTCCGTTATGCGATCGAGTTGAAACTTTATATACTTATGTGAGTTGGCTGAGAATGAATAATTATGGTACCTAAAATTATGGTAACCCCACCGAGTTTGGGCTCGATTGTACCCTCTTGAGGAGTACTTTAAACTTTTTAGTTCATTGTTTCAGATGAAAGCTTGTTTTTAAAAATATTTGTAAATAATTACATGTTAAATTCACCGTTTCTGGGGTTTTTTATTGCTTATAATGTTATTTCCATCTTATTCTTTATGATAATGTTATAGATATACACCAAATAGATATTTTTTCTAGACAGAAATTTAAAAATATTTTTATACCTACTTATTTTTTAAACATTAAAATTTTACCTGTTTGATTTCCCAAAATAACTTCTTGTTAAGGTCCAGCTTCTTTCTATGTATCTTCTTGACTGCCACCCGGTTGCCCTTGTACAGGCCCACCGTGAAGGATGTGAGGGTGATGGAGGGATTGCTTCCGACCGAGGTGCCGGTACTTCCCCGCGCATTCCAGCCGAGAGATAACTGCATAAAGGAAATGTATTTAAAAAAAATAATTTTATTTTAGGTAACTTTTTGACCCATAATACAATTTAAATAATAATAATGTCAGTCGCTCGAAAATTTGTACAATTAAATACACAAAGCACACATTCAAATTTAAATGTCAAAAGAATTAACAATCATTATTTTAAAATGATTTATTTACAATTGCCGCTTAAATGGGCAGCACGGTTACAGTGCAGCATTTTGTACGTCGGTGAAAAAACATTGTTCATCAGAGTTGAGTACTTTCTGTACTGCTGTTAAAAAATGTTTACAAACATTTTCTGACAAAATAAAAATGCTTAATAACATAAAAATAAAATCTTATAATAACGTATAATAAGAAATATTACAATAATAAGTTATTACATTTGAATTTTTAAAATGTTTAATAATGTTTGTAAACATTTTTAACAGCAGTGTTGGGAGTACCATATAAATAACTTGAGTCTGGAAGTACCACCACGCGCTCCTCAATTCCAGGATTGGGCCGGCTGCATGCATCTATAACTTATGTCTGTGGATCTGTGACAATGTGTGACGTGTATTGTTCATACCAAACGAAGATCTTCTTTTCCTTTTTACAACCCTCCACTGCTAGATCTAGCTTTTGGCCTTTATTGAAAGGAAAGAATTGTCCGCAATCACCACGATGGGCTGGGCAGGCGTGTTGGCGATCACAGTAGATGGTCGGTATGATATGAAGTCTTTGCACAGAAGACTTGTTGCCCGTTCTCTGTTACTTATCCCTCCTTTAGTCGCCTCTTACGACACCCGTGGAAGAGGAAAAAAGTGGTGACAAATCGTTTTCTACTCTTCCGTCAACACTCGGCGTCAGATCACTTGAGAGCTATAAATCAAATTAGTATTATAATTCTAAAATAAATTGTAAGAGAAACAAATACTTTTCATCAAAATAATTAAAACAATGTCACTTATCATTTTGTAACGGGAAGTTTTACCAAGGACTCGACCGTTCAAAATTGCCTAAAAGTTTATTTTATCACGTAATCTAGAACTTTGGTAAGAGCTTTTGCTGAAAGTTCAATGACTTTTACGTAAAGCCTCGCTGGCTTTCGATAAATTATAACTTTTTTTAGAAAATATAAAAATTAAGCAATAATTTCTATAAAAACATTTACCATTTGATATATACATTAAATGAATTATACTTACGCGCTCACAACGACTATCATGGATCATAACGATATTACGGAACTTACCAAGATTAATTTTTGGGCCAGATTCATCGCAATTCTTTAGTCTGCCAGAGACCATGGCACGTGTAACGTCGTCGAAATATACAGACATATCTACCCCAACCGTATATTAATCGGGGTAAGTCCCGTAATATCATTTTTACAAGCTTTTATGCGAGCTTTCGTTAAGCTTGCCCTGTTTGTTGTTAATTTGTTTGAATCAAATCTTGCAAGTTAAATTTGAGTAGGCCTGTGTCACTCCCCGTTTAGGAATCGAAAATGTTCCTACATTATTACTATGCGCGCAGGCGGCCTCTCCGGCTGGTAAATTCAGTTATACGAATCGTTTGTCCTGAGTAATAAGAATGAAATTGGCTTGCAATGGTATCTAGGTATCTATACGAAAAGGTGCTGAGTTCTGACGTGAGCTAAATTAAACCATATCGCTAGCCACATTGTGTAGATATTTCTTTGAATTTCTTTGCTGAATGAGACTTCTGTACGTTAGTATTATTATTCTGTGATTTGAGCCACTTCCCGGTTTCCGATTGAGATGAGAATTGTATGCTAATGTTAATGAGATGACACTGCAATATTATTATAACAAGAAGCTGATCTGATGATGGAGCCGGAAAGTAGCTTTAGTCTATTTTTATTTTATTTTACAGTATAAGTACTTTAAGTTGTTAATGTAAGGCAGAGCCATGCCTACTCGACTGGTTCCTCTGAAAACCAGCGTCTTGGCCGCAGAAAGCCTCGACATAATGCTGAGAGAACCCATTTAGGTAGCATATTTTGTTTTTTCTTTTATATTCAATGCCATTCGTTGTATTTCTTTATGCTCTAAATAAAGATTTTCTATTTCTACATAGTCAGTTCTTTTTGTATTTACGTAAAAATAAACACACAGTACTTCAATTAATTTAATTACTATCACAAGTGGTACAATATGGAGTCCATTCAATAAAAAGCTACCTGGTAATCCCGCTAATTGAACGACACATAAAGGCCGTTGTTACTGACAATTAAACCCAAGTGCCGAGGAATTAATTAATGAGTGCAACTTTTATTGTTTCTGCAGCAATCAGTGTCACGCTGGATACTTGCGTTTTATGTGCAATTGAAAGCTGAGGGCTTTCTGATAAAGAGAAAAAGATTTTATTGTAAAATATATTATATATAAATTATTTTTCTTTCTTTCTTTTGAATATATTTGATCGAAATCAGTTCAGTAGTTTACGAGATAGGGATTAATACTAGTGAAAGTCGGCGTTAGTATTTTTAGGGTTCCGTAGCCAATTGGCAAAATACGGAACCCTTATGGATTCGTCATGTCTGTCTGTCTGTCCGTCCGTATTTCACAGTCACTTTTTTCCGAAACTATAAGAACTATACTGTTGAATCTTGGTAAGTAGATTTATTCTGTGAACCGCATTAAGATTTTCACTCAAAATAGAAAAAAACCGGCCAAGTGCGAGTCGGACTCGCGCACCGAGGGTTCCGTACAAACCTGCAAGGTTTAGTATTTGGTATGAATTTCAATATGGCGGGTTTGAATTTCAATTTAATTTCACTTTACTCCCACCACGCATTTGCGCGTCGCACTAGTCTTCCTCTGTCCGCATCCGCCAGTGCAATATCGTCAGCATACATGAGCAGCCACGGGAGTTGCTTGTGTAAGTCTCTGATGCTGTCCAACACCTCTTCTAATATCACACTGAACAGGTAGGGACTGAGGACTAAGCCTTGGTGAACCCCGACTGTAGGGTTTGGTATCACCAACGGAATTCCTAACTATAGACTCGGAATCGCGGTACATGTCGCGGATTATGTCAATATAGATCCCTGGCAACCCTTGAACCTCAGTTCCCACCAGATCATCTCTCGGGAAATACAGTCAAAGGCCTTCTCCATGTCCAAAAAACAAGATAAGATAAGATATTTTATTTGCTAAAAATAAGGTTACACAAGATGATTTAGTTAAAGTACTCTTATTTTACTCTGTTCGGGTGTACAAATATTGATTTACATAGATAATAATTGATCAAACATTCACTTAATTTCAGTTATAAGGATCATGCATAAATTATAAAATGTCTAATATCAATTTAAATTACATTACATTAACTAGTCAAACTTATACATTCAATGTCAACAGCTACCTATATACAATTTTCTTTTTAAATAGTCATTTACTAAGTAGAAACATTTGTTTACTAACCACCTATGCAATTCTTTTTTAAAATTGTATAATGAAAGTTTTTTAATATCAGCTGGTAAGTTGTTGTATATATTTACACACATAGCATAACAATTTTTTGCACAAATTCGTGTTCTGCTGTTTGGTAGCATTAACTTGTCGGGAAAACGAGCATTAAATTTGCAAATCTCTCCTCTTTTATTAAAAAGTTTTGAATTCTTAAATACAAACAGGCAAATTTCATAGATATACATAGATGGTAAAGTGAGCAGATTTAGTTGTTTAAACAGTGGTACACAGCTAGGTATTTGTGATACATCACAGATTGCACGAATACACTTCTTTTGCGCTAAGAATGCTTTGTCGATATCTACTGAATTACCCCATAAAAGCAAGCCATATCTGAGGTTCGACGCTACATAGCCATGGTAGGCCTTAAGCGCAGTCTCCTTATCAGTAATTTTAGTTAGTTTCCATAAGGCGTATACGAACGGATTTATTTTATTGCATACTTGTTAATGTGTGACTTCCAAGTGCAACAATCGTCCAAAACAATACCTAGGAAGGTTGATTCCGTCACTTCATCTATAGTGATGTCATTGTGTTTCAAGTTTAATTCTATTTTATTTTACACCTTGATTATGAAATTGTATGTATTTCGGTTTTGTCAAATTTATTTTCAAAAAATTATGCTAAAACCAGTCATTAAAATTTGAGATTTCATTATCTATATGATTATTATAGCTTTCTATGTCTTTACATGGAATCACAAGAGATACGTCATCTGCAAAGAGTGTACAGTCGCTATTTATATTTTCAGGGAGATCGTTTATATATATAAGAAAAAACCGGCCAAGTGCGAGTCGGACTCGCGCACCGAGGGTTCCGTACAAACCTGCAAGGTTTAGTATTTGGTATGAATTTCAATTTAATACCTCTACGCGTTTATGAGGAAATGGGTAGTAAGTTTAAAATTATTAAAAAAATATATATTATGTGATGTAACTAAAAATTTATGGTTTTCGTAATTTTTCCTTTATCTATTCTAAATTTCAAGATTCTGAGTTCACGGGAAGCACCCTGTAGGTTTTGATTCCCTTGCAAGTGTCGAAAATTTGCGGCATAAACGGCTGTATCTTTTGATTGCGTTGGCTTAGAAGTTTGATTTTTTCACAGCTTCAAGGGACAGTAGACCTGAGTGATTGATATAAATTTCAGCTTCATACCTCCACGCGTTCCTGAGAAAAAGGGTCTTGACAGACGGACGGACGGACGGACAGACGGACAACAAAGTGATCCTATAAGGGTTCCGTTTTTTCCTTTTGAGGTACGGAACCCTAAAAAAACAATAAATTTTGGTGGTTCCCCATACTTAGAACTGAAACTCAAATTTTTTTTACCCTGTGGGGTATCTATGGATAGGTCTCTAAAAAATGATATTGAGGTTTCTAATATATTTTTTTTTTCTAAACTGAATAGTTTGCGCGAGAGACACTTCCGAAGTGGTAAAATGTGTGTGTGTGCCCCTATAATTTCAAAAATAAGAGAATGTTAAAACTAAAAAAATATATGATGTACATTATTATGCAAACTTCCACCGAAAATTGGTTTGAACGAGATCTAGTAAGTAGTTTTTTTTAATACGTCATAAATCGTAAACCGCAATTTTCCTTTCATTCAATCAACAACGAACTACAAGATATTATGTTACTTGCTGCTACGGAATCCTTCATGTCCTTCAGTCCAACTTGCACTTGGCCGCTTTTTTTACTGATAAGGCAAAGGCCACGTCCAGGTGATCTAATTTGAAATTAATTATTTAATGATAAATAAATTTAATAATTAACTAGTTAAAAAAAATAAAAATAAACTATCTGCTACCTTTTTGTGTTAAGTTCTTGGTTGGCAGAATTTTAATTAACGCATTTATTTACGACTATTCAACTTAAATCAGACTAGCTGCCCGCATGATTAAAGTGTATTAGATAAATAAAAATCGGAAATAAAAATGATTCTATTTGTTAATCCAGAAAATAAGCTATCTACGTGCCAAATTTAATTGCAATTCGTCAGCCATTTTGCCGTGAAAGCGGAACAAACATCCAACATCTTCAGATCCATACTTTCTCATTTATAAAATATTAGTAAGATGAGAACTAATAGGTACCAATGTATGTAAATAGCAATTGATTTAATTGGTCTAATCTGAATGGACTAGTTTATTCTCTTCCATGAGAAAGCGTAGCACTAGGATAAACTGCTTTATTGTATAAATCCGAAATATCAATTTATTCTTTCAGTTGGAGCTTTTCAATCAGACTTCAATTTTCAAACCGCTGCCTGCAGTGCGACTTTCCAGGCTCGTTAAGACGAATACAAATGAACAGAAATTGTCGATGTTTCAGATTCTGTGATTTTGTTTGTTATTTTTTGTTTTTAGACCTTGATTGCTGTATTGAAGTGCGGGTACTCATTGAATAGGTATACCCACCACCATCCACCACCACCCACCATGGGCTACTAGACCACTATAGAATGATACATTTCCATAAAAAAGTGTTCAGCCGCCCGGACATTTTGTTTTTTTGACTTTACGTTTTATATTAAAAGTACAACTTATTTTTAGTTGGCACTTTTTTTGGATTGGGCGTTCTAATAAAACACGGTTGTCATATTATTGAATTCAAAACATGAAGATTGAAGGTACTTTGTATAAATGCCACATGTGCAGAGCTGTACTCGCTCCCAGTACTTTTTCAGGACGCACTCAAGCCGCCATGTTGTCTAGCTCGGCGTCGATCCGGGCTTGCTGAGAAGAAGATGAACGACTTACCTTCACAGCCTCGTTAATGTTGTGCAGAGCTGTACTCGCTCCCAGCCCTGTGCCGACTTCCACCAGGACTTCTTCAGGACGCACTCGCCACGCCATATTGTTCAGCTCGGCGTCTATCCGGGCTTGCCTTGGAAGCATAATTTTATGTCAAAGCACGGCCATTATTGTTAATTGCATGGTAGAAAAATATAAGGGTACTCTTCCCGCAATGGCTCAAAACTACGTCACTAATGTCATGATATGTGTTACCATTAATATTTATTTTCAGTAAATTTAAGGACTTTCTCAATAAGTTAATGAATTTAAAATAACATACTAACTTCTCTATTTCATATATCGTGTGATTCATCTGTTGAATTTTTAATAAATTTATTATATTGAATTAGGTATTAGTTATTAATTGGTTTGTTAAGTTAAATAATGCATTTTGCACAGGTCATTTAATAACACTCAGTGACAACACTCCCAACTGATGACGTATTTTTGGGCCAATCACGTGGCCCAGCTGTCACAGGAAGAGAATACTGTGTTTTATTATATCATGGTCGATTGTGGATTTTGTAAGCATTCACTTACTTATTAAATAACCCATATATATAGTATTTATAGATATCCAATCTTTTTGATATAATTGACTCATTTGACTATTCTCTTTCTATGTTGTTAAAGTTATTTAAAAAGGAAACTATTCACAAAAGGAAAACGTCGCCCGTCTAAGACATTGCCTGCACGTGCATAAAAGATTAAAACTCGCCGCACTCGAACATTCTATTCATTTCTGTCTGACTACTTTTTTATTATTCGTAATTTTTCTATTTCTTCATTATTATTACTTATATTTTATATGATATTTTTATACTTTGACTATTTTATATTTGGAAAATCGGCATTTTTATTAAAATTAAACCGTAGAATGTACCAACTGCTTTTCTTCCGAATGGGCGATAATGCAAATCATGTTAAGGCCCCGTCAGTTCAGAGCCAAGAATACTGTGAGTGCTTTTGAAAAATCACTGTAAATAAACTACTACAGTATATTTCTCAAAAAAATGAATCTTAAGGCTTTTCTACAGACACCCACAATATCCAAAACACGATTGAGCAATTTTGGCTTGATAAAAAAAATTACAAATATACCTCTAAATTTGCCTAAATTTACCTATAAGAAAGATATTACTACTTTATACAATCACCTTTTTATATGAAAACTATACCAAAAAATTTATGTATGTAATTTTTCAATTAAGACAAGTCACCTAACCTCTTTTTGTGGGAAAGGCAATTTCCCCGATTTTCACATTTCATGTTTTTGATGTGACCAGTTTTCGTGGAAAACGCCTTAAACCCCCAGATTAGTTTACCCGGCCTTGTATTCGTGTAACAAGGCTCTAATGAACGGTAAAGTAATTAGCGACACAGCCATCACATATAATTCGGGTGGCTTCCACTAAGCTCATCTATTACCCGACTTCTGACTGCTCCTGAGTAAATTAGTGTGATAATATATCATGATTAGTGATGTGCCGTTCCCGTTCCCCAGATTTCTGAGAACGTTCCCGGGAATGTTCCTAAAAAATGGAAATGTCAGGGAAAGTTTTATTTATCAGACATATTTTTTATCACTGTAAATATATTTTACTAACATAATTGCATCACTTGATATGGTTATAATACAAATACATATATCCAATATTCCGTAACTTTCCCTAGAAATACGGGAACGTTCCCTGGGAACGTTCCCAAATTCCCCGGGAATTTTCCCAAATTCCCGGGAATTTGGGCACGTTCCCGGGGTATTTGGGAACGTCCCGGGAACGGCACATCATTAATCATGATACATTATTACTTGCTGCATTGTGTGGAATGTAAGCTAATTTACAATTAGTGACTATAATAACTTTAGGCCTAACTTTCGAAATACGTTTTGAATTAACTTCTGGACACTCGTACATTTCTAGTGAAGTTAGGATAATACTACCTACCTGAAGATATTACCTAACTTCACTAGAAATGTACGAGTGTCCAGAAGTTAATTCACAACGTATTTCGAAAGTAAGGCCTAAAGTCATTAGTCACTTTGACTGAAGGTAGAATAGAATAGAATAGAATATTTTATTTGCACTTGAAAAGGGTACGATATACATACAAGGTCTTAAATCATATAGTAACACCTAATCAGCCATTACCAATAGCATGCAAATCTAAAAGTTTATAAATTACCTACAAACTATGTCACAAATAAATTTAGGAATGAATAATGTCAATAATATTAAATATAAGCAATTTGTATTAATGATTATTTCTTGAAATTGAGAAACTCTTTCACTGTGTAGAAGCCTTGCTCACTAAGCCAATTAAATAGTTTTGTTTTAAAAGAATTAAATGTCGCAGTTTTGATGGAGTCTGGTATCTTATTGTAAATTAACATACACATATAATAACAATTCTTTTTAAATCTTTCACTTCTGGGCATAATATTAGCCATCAAAGCTAGCCTGCTCCCATTTCTAGTATTTCTCGAAAACACTTCTCTAGCTTCATGGAATAATTTATAATTAAGTTTCACAAATTTGGCAATTTCAAAAATATAAAGGCAAGGGAGAGGTAGTATATTTAAGGATTTAAAAAGGGGTCTACATGAAGTGTCCGAAGACACTCCGCATATAGCTCGTACGCATTTTTTTTGGACAAGGAAGGCATCTTGTATGTTCGTGCTATTTCCCCAAATAACAAGCCCATATCGCAAGACGGATTCCACATAAGCAAAGTATGCTGTAAGGGCCGTGCTTCTTGTTGCAGTTCTTGCAAGTTTATACAGAGCATAAGAAAAGCTATTAAGTTTACTGCATACACTTTCTATTTGTTTATTCCAGTTTAATTTATGATCAATAGTTATTCCTAGAAATGTTCCAATGTCTACGCCTTTTAATAAATGTCCATCATGGGATATATTTAATGATGGGGTTGAGTTATTAAAATTTATATAAAATGTTTTGTCAATATTTATTTTTAAATTATTATTAGTAAGCCAGTCAATTATAGTTTTTATTGTATAATTTATGTCATGTTCATGATCTTGTAGGGTATGTTTACTATCTGTTGTTACAATAACTGATATATCGTCAGCAAATAATATACTCTTGTGTTGAATAACATTCGGCAGGTCATTGATATACACTAAGAAAAGCAGAGGGCCAAGTACGCTCCCTTGAGGTACACCAAATTTATTTTCCTTATAGGAAGATCTATGCTTTTTTACCACTTTATTATGCTCCAATTGTGATATTTCTACTGCTTGCGACCTGTCCGTGAGATACGATTTTATCCAATTTAATGCATTACCTCTTATACCATTTCTTTCTAATTTCAAAAGAAGTAAGGGATGATAAACAAGGTCGAATGCTTTAGTCATATCAAAGCAAAGTACTGTTGTATGATTTTTTTCATTTAAGCTATTTAATGTTGTGTTAACAAGATCAAAGGCCGCGAGTGTTGTTGATTTCATTTTTTGAAAACCATATTGATTGCCTTTCAACACATTATATTTCATAAAAAATGATGTGATCTTATCATAACCTTTTCATATATTTTTGATATGATGGGGATTAAAGTTATTGGTCGGTAGTTACTAGGAAGTGTCCTTTTACCTTTCTTAAACAAGGGTTTAACTACGGAAAGCTTGAGTTTATCTGGAAATATACCAGTTTCAAGTGACATATTTATTAAGTGTGCAAGAATTGGACTATTATGGTATTAATACCTAATTTTAATAAGTGACTAATATCTTTAGGCCTATAACTTTCAAAATACGTTTTGAATTATCTTCTGAATATCTAATTTTAATACAACACTCTACATCTAATCGTTTCCCGATTGTATCTTTAACTGTGCTGCTGTGGACTTCAGTCCACTGTCTGGCTTTTTGAAAAGATTGAGTTGACAATAAAATTCAGGACCCATTAAAACGATTTGGTTGTGGTTTAACGATCGGCAACCGGGCTAACCAGCCTGACGTTAATCCTCCTAGGAAACGCTACCTTGCGTCTCACAAGTCTAACAACATCCACAGGAAGATATGCAGTGGTACTATCTCCCATTCTAGGTCGAAAACTACGCGGCATATTTGTAATACTACACTTTTAGTAAAATATTTCAATATGAACCCAAGCTTTTACTATTTTCTGAGTACTATTATACGTTAAGCTTATATGACTGTTAAATTGCACGAATCTCCACAATACTAATTGTTTCAATGCCTACACTGTTTAACTAACAACCGAGTGCAATCACAAACAAACGAATCTCATTACAACGAGATTGTTCCTAGAATTATTTCTAGTTTGCAAGCGATTTTCGATGAATCGGCACATTTGAATTTCGTGGATACGTATCCAATGATTTCAAATTTCATTCCCTTTGTTCTAAAGTGCAACAAAACCCATCCATCAAATATATTCTCGTTTATCAATACTGGCGTGCGGGGTAATGCCCTAAGATGTACGTTTTTCATACGTTGGATAAATCCAGTATCTACCTAGATACATATTTATGTACAGATACAAATACATTATAACATCTTTATCCCCAACAAGGCATACGGGCTGGTGTTGGGAGGTGTCGGGAAAACCGAGTTCGGTGGCTTCACGCTGATAACGACCTTTGCGACTGCGGTGCCATTCAGTCGATGGACCACCTTCTGTCATGTCCGAGCTGCCCTACGTCATGTACAATAGAGGACCTTAATAAAGCCAACGACAGAGGGATCGCCGTGGTCATATACTGGTCACAGGTGATTTGAAATTGAAGCTACAGTGTAACAATTTTGACTCGATAAGAAGAACAAGGCATACAGAGCCCAGGACCATAAGATTTAAAGGCCACTTTCAGCGTGATGGTTGGAGTAAATGTGGAATTTGTAAAAAATTATGGGTTGCATGCCGCATCGCCACTAACATGATTCGCATTTTCGCCCATTCCCTCGGCTTTTACGATCTGCGTGGAAAGAAAGGCGGTTGATACATTCTAATTTTTTTTCTTTTTCCGTATTGATATACTTAGAGACCGACACTAGCGTCATCGTCGTGTCAGCGTTTGCGCAGCGTCGACGCGACGTCGATGCTGCAGCGACGCGACGCGAGCGCTAGCCAGCTGCCGAACGCCGGGCTTACGCAGCACTGGCGTTGCGTCACCGCGGCGGCGCCCACGTAAACCGTTTTTTTGCGAACAATTACAATTCCCAAAATGGGTAGATACGGGTATTTATCGGGTATTTACCCAATCTACCGGGTAAATACCCAAATGGGTAGATTGGGTGTTTATCAATCGCCCATCTCTAGGCGAGTGGATTGTGTTGCGAATTGTACTTGTGCCGCAGTGACGCAGCATCGACGTCGCGTCGACGCTGCGCAAACGCTGACACGAAGATGACGCTTGAAAGACGCTAGTGTGGGGGGTTTAGATAAACTTCAGCACTACTTATCTGTAAAACTAGGTAGTACCTTCAATGTGATTTTTGTGTAACAAAGTTTAAGTACGAGCTTACACTACTTGAACTTTGTTCTTACTCCCTCGATGGAGTGCGTATGCGCTACCATATTCTTGATAGTTAGATGGCAGGAATAGGTAGGTTCAAAAATCTTTTATTGACTCATAAATAATATATAATATACCCGTGTGGTTCCGGGTTAGAATAGGACCACTCCATCTCTTCCTGTGGATGTCGTAAGAGGCGACTAAAGGACTAAGGACAAACATCTCGTGCTACAATCGCATTCCCAAGGAGGGTTAACGTCGGGCGGTTGTAAAACTTTTCGCACAAATAGGTACATTTCCAAAGAGAGTTGACGTCAGGCAGCCGGCCGGTCGTTAAACTATAGCCAAATCATTTAAACTGTTCCGGCTATTTGTTCTCTATTTTGCAAGGTCTTTGGCATACTTGGGTGATTATTGACATGCATGTTCTATTTGGAGAAGAAAAAGCGGGATAGTGCACCACGGGCTCCGAAGCAGCACAGCTGAGGATGCAACCGGGAACGCGCTTAGACGAAGAAGAAGAAAGAATATACTAATTCACTTATAATGAGTCAAAAACTAGTTATAAAAATATGTTAAAACATAATAAACGCAAAAAACAGTGTAGTTTTGCAAGAATTCAAGCCTACTTACAATATTTTGCTGTAAATAAATTTTTGTCAGCCTTGCTATAAACAAAGTTTTTAATGTCTTTTTAATCGTTAGGTTAGTACAAACATTTTGGCTCTTTTATATAATATAATCTCACTTAGGTACCTAGTTTGTTCTAGGTGAAGTTAATTGTATTTTGTTGGCATTACTTTATACAACGCAAAACTTTATTATCTCGACCATGTTTTTATATATTTACTATAATTGTATTTTACCGTCTTTATACAGTAAAATACAATTAAGTATATGCACACATACAGCGTCCTAATCTTCCATTAATCTAAAAATAATAAAACTAAAACCTATGTCTGAAAAATACATCTTTCCATGATGTGCATCTCGATCGAGGGCCCATTTTTCAAATCCTTGCGAAACGAAATAGACTAGTTAAAAATAGTAGTAAAACATTTATAGCAAAGGGCCATAAATTTCTTCAACGTGAATTAAAAATGTTATGTTTAAATAACTTCGGCCCTCAATCCGGACGAAAAAGAAATCTCAGAAAGTACTATCTCTGGGTTAATAGTTTTCATTTAAGATATTCTTAAATATTTTAAGAAATTTCCAATGATAAATCGAGATTTGACTACATTATCATAAACGTCTATAAATATATTTATACTTACTTGTATGCGACGCATGCGGCCGTCACCGCGAAAGTAAGGAATATCGCTAGACCGATAAAACAATAAATTATAACGGTCTGGGCATCTAAGCAGCGTGAAAAGGAACGAAACAACAAATGAATTTAATGCAATCGTCACTTACATATAACACCAAAAATCTTAAAATCTAAGAAACCTTTTGACAGGTATCCATTAGGAAAATATCGGAACTCAAAACTGCCAAAAATTTTTGATTTCAAGATGGCCGCCCACAATTTTTTGATGTTCCCTTTATTGACTGCAGATTTTTACCCATTTTCTCAACTGAACTTGTACTTCAGCCAACTTCAATAGCTGTACGAAAAACCGCGGGCTGCTTGCAGCCCACGCAACGCCCGAAAAGCTAGTTCTTAAATATATAAATGTTTATTGTTGCCTTACTATTCAGCCACTTTCTTTTAGTTAAAGCATTTCGTTTACAAACGAATGCTATCTACCACGTCCATCAATTTATTAGATTTATCGTGAATAATAAGTTAAATTCAGAACTACGTTCTTTTTTGCTGTTTTGTTTTTTATTTCCATGTGAATTTTATAGAGCTGTACAACAATTTTTCTTTTTATAAAAACACTAGCTGTGCCCGCGTCTTCGTTCGCGTGGTTGTCGGAACGTAATGTTATATAGCCTAAAGCCTTCCTCTATAAATGGACTACCCAAGAAAAAAATAACTTTTCAAATCGGACCATTAGTTCCTGAGATTAGCGCGTTTAAACAAACTCCTCCGCTTTATAATATTAGTATAGATTTACTCATTTTCAATATAATATATACCGTGGAAATTAATAAAAATATATAAACAACAGAAAATACCTCTTCAACCGACTTCAAAAAAGTTCTTATGTTTGACATGTAGGTATGTTATTAAAATGAATATTGGACCAAAACGACCGACACACTGTTTGAATAATATTGTGTCCGAGTTGTAACTGAATTGACACTTTTATTTTAACTAATTAATTGTTACTTATATTTTCAATTTAGTCAGAATTTATTTTTATCTAAGTACCTGTGTCAGTATGTCACTAGCGATGGAATTATTACTTTATAATTATTACTGCTCGAAAAGTTATACAATATAAAAAATTTCATGTGGGAATTAACAACAATATACGCTAAAAATGATCTGCCGTACCGTGTCAATTAACAGCTTTCCTGTCATTATTAAATAAATTTCATAATGATCAGTAAAGAGTAATAACAACTCTATAAACTTCCAAACGGCCATTCTGGCAAAACACGTAGTTTTCCGAAAGACATTAAGAAAATAGAAGCACAAAGAATTTATTTTAAAATTTATTCAATTAAAATCGTTTTTAAACTATCGCTTTGCATTATTAATCCAGTGATTAACAAAACACAACCTCGGTTTGGTGCACAATCGGTTAACCACCAGAATACGGTTGCGTTACGGAATAGGGACACTGTGAGTGTTGTGTGTGACGGTAATTGGAGAATGAACAATATGACGGCGGACGAAGATCACACCGGGCAGGAGGAGGCGTAGGCGTCATCGCTGCTTCAGTCAAAATGGGACCACGTTCGGTGAATACCGAACAAAACGTCAGCAAAATAAATAAAAAAAGGTACGTTTCGCGTTAATTCCCGTATGCATTAATTTAACAATTAATTGTTTAATTGTTTATTGTGATAAAAACGACTTACATCTATTACATTTATCACACATGCATTATATAAATATAAGATAAAATTAAAATAATAATAATACACAGATACATCAAGCAATAATTTCAATTTCAAAACATTAATAGTCATAAATTATAAATATTTTCATGTCAATACAATTATTATTCATTATTCACTATCGTCACTATCGTAGTCGCGAGTATTGCACCACTGATCATTCAGGTTTTCACAATAAATCAATAGTGACTTTATAATAGCTGACCAGTTGTCAAAGAAAAAATCTAAATCAGTGTTGGTGCTCCGAAGTGCATTGAGATGGCTTAGTGAGCGTACCAAAGGTGACATCGCGCGCGCTGTGGTTATTAAAATCGTATTTTCACCACAAACTTATCCCGAGCCATCTAAACTTCGTAGACGGGAATTAATGAAATAGAATAAAAAACAAGAATTAGACACAGTAAAAAACAGTTGTTGGATTAGAAAATAGTAACTTTGGTTTCAAATCGGAAAAGTTTTGATTAAAAAGTTCGCTGAGAACTTGAGACACGAGTAAGATAGTTATGAGGGTTCTTTCGAGAGTAAGTAGAAGAATTAGGTATGAATTTCAACAGAAAATTTATTTATCTTATTACTTTAAACGAGCAATTCTTGTATATATACAACGTGGAAGGGACATACCCGTAATAAATTGAACCATTGGCTATACTAGATCACTAAAGTATATTGAAATTAACATAACAAAAACAAAAAAAAAATTCGGCATTCCCATACAAATCGCCCGGGCGGCTGCACACTTTTGTATGGAAATGCCGATTTTGTTTTTGTTCTTTGGCTGTAATTTTATTTTATTATACTATGCTACGAGTATGTATGTAAATGACTTTTTTTTTGTTGTAAATAACTGGTATATAATGAGGATATCGGAAACGGCTCCAACGATTCAATGAAATTTAATATATAGGGAGTTTCGGTGGGATGGAAAAATCGATGTAGTTTAATTATTAGACAACCTCCTTTTTTTTCTTAATAACGTTAGTAAGCTAGTGAGAATACTAGAAAACCAGAAAATCAACGCAAGCTAGTAAAGGCCTATGCCAGCAGTGAACTTCCTGTGGTTGATATGATGAAGGCAATAATCTTGTTTCTAAAAGCTTCGTGTAGATAGAACCTTACCTCCTTGGCACTTGGGGTCTGTGCCTAAGAAGCCACACCGCGGCGTATCCGGAGGGGGGCCTCGTCGGCCGCCAGGCCAGTGGATGGCCTTGCCTGCTACTGGCTTGTAGCTGCTGTTCAGACCATGGTAGAACGCAACGACCTGTACAAAGAAAAAGGATGTTACATCACTATTTATTATTTATTTATTAGATGCATTAGCACTGCTTTTAAGGGGATAAATGAGTTTTTTAGGGTACAGTGCTGCCTTTATGCTATTTGCTATTTGAAAGGAAACGGAGATATCATTTAAAATGTTGTACCATACGGCTCTTAGATAACCTTTCAAACTATTTTATGAACTACTGTTTAAAACTTTTGGTACTTAGAAATATTATTCATTTACATGTACATTACATTTACATGCATACAGTTTCGAAATCGCGAAATGCAATTTTTTTACAAAACTGTGTATCACGGAAACTGAATGCCGACAACAGGACCCTTTTTGCTTAGACGCCCACACATAATCCTTAGAAAACAATTACGTTAATTAAGATTTGTAGTTTGTTTAAAATAGGGAGCAAACATGTCAAATAAATGTCCTAACGGACTCCTATTAGCTTCAGTTAAAATGGTATGCTCATCCCGTCAACTCCTGTAGAACTCGAATTTGTCTTTCGGTTCTCTACTCTACAATGATTTGCTACGAATGGCTACGATGGGTCTACGAAACGCTACGACGTATCTGCTACCTACAGGTGCATACTCGTAGTATTGTATAGATCATTTGTTGAAATGGCGTGTATGCCGTCGGCGCGCCACAAAGGTCTAACAAAATCCGATGCCGGCATTCCATCCAATTGAATGAATTGGACTATACTACAATAAATATGTTTTATATTTACGTAGGCCTTTGCTCAGCGTCGAGACACAAGATCTGGTTTGAAAAGCATGCATATTATATATATACTATTGTGTACAATGGTATGATTAATAAATAGGGACAAATAGGACATATCATCCTGATTGAGGTAGCCCCAAAGTAAGTTTAAACTTGTATTATGGGATACTAATTCAACGATAAACGTAGAGATATGAATTAAAATAAAATGCCAGCTAAATTAATCCAAAAATTGAAGAAAATCTTAAGCAATTGTTTTATCTTTTCCAGTTTCAATTACAAAAGAAAAATACCGAGGATTTCCACAAACCTAAATTTCAGCGAATTCTTTGAAGAAAAAGGGAAATATATTTTCCATTGTTTAATACGGCCTCGTATAGGCTTCATTTTGTTTCGAACAAATTCGACCTGCCCCGAGGTTGCCAATCATAAATCTGAAAACCATTTGTGATATTTATGTTTTCAGGGCCGCTTTTAATAAAATATGGATTATTTTTCTTTTATTTTTTCTGTTCTCCTATTTTTTACTTTTTATTCTTAAAGAAAGCAAAGTAGATATAATTTTAATTTATTTAGGATTTCGAAGCTAGGAAATTATATTAACCTCCTGGCATATTGACGACCTCCGTGGTGAATAATTTCAATTATGAATGTTATAAATGTATGACATATGAATTGTAAGGCTATATGAAACATAAGTTGTTCTAGAATACTATTCTAGACATAAAACAAATCGATTTACAAATGATGGTTTTCTAAGGTAGGTAACAAACTTACTTTGGGGCTAGTTTAATCAGTGTGATTTGTCCTTATATATTTTTTTTTTATTTATTTATTTAAACATAAAAAATGCAACCTTCTTTGAAGTCGATTGATCATTATTTTACTTTTGAACTAAGCAAGGAAATATGACACGGTATCGAGCTCCCATCCTGCATATCATTTATATAATGTACAGTGCATGCCAGTTTTCTTTATTAATGAACACGGCCTGTCCACGGAATTTGACAAGCGCGCGTATTAGGTTCTCATTGATAAGTTTAAGTACTTTAGTATCATATTTATACCTAATAAAATAAGTTGTTACCTCGAATTTTCCGGTGACAGGATCCAGATCTAAAATTGCGTAGTCTGCATCTCTGTCCCCTACTGCATCGATGCGGACATGTCCTGTTATGCCTATTGAATAAAATAAAAAAATATTATCATCATTTTACAAAAATAGAAAAACCCTGATATAGTGAGCTTAAACCCCAAAATAAATAATGTAAAATCACTGTTTTAATTTTAAAAATGCCAATTCATGTCTTTTCAGACATGCACGACGTAGCATGACTTAAAGTCTGAAAACTTTCAAAGTAAAAAATATTTGGTCATTTAGAAATATATGAGTCATTTGAAATAAATAACTTTCTCAAAAATGCGGCAAAAATTAACATTTGAATTGTCTTTTAAGAATGTTTAGATAGCACTTAAAATAATTTTATGAATTATAAGAATAATTTGAAATATTAAAAATAATAATTTTGATTTTCATCTTAGTTTTCAAGATAAAACATTTACGTCGAATGGCGCCATTTTCTTTCCTGCTGCCTATGAATAACTACTATAGGAGATAGTAAGAACTTATATATTTGTTTGTGTGAGAGGCTGCTTTTGTGCGTAAATAAATGTCTTTTTTTAAATAACTTTTCATAAATATGCATGTATTTTAGTGTACTGTGCTGTCTTCTGCCTAGAATAGGACCACTCCATTTCTTCCTGTATCTATCGTAAGACCAAAGAACTAAGCACAAACATGTCATGGAACAATCGAAAAAAAAAAATTGCGATGAAAAACAGCTGGCAGATGAGAAAGACAGATGGAAGATAATTCATACTTCACCGACAAGAGCATAGCTCTTAAATATAGATAGATTTTTTATTTTATTTTTAACTAGCCATCTATGTCCCACTGCTGGGCAAAGGCCTCCCCTCTTTCCTTCTACAATTCTCTATCCTTGGTCTTCACTTTCCAGTGTTTGTCGAATGCACGCAAATCGTCTGCCCATCTCGTCCTCGGTCTACCTCTTTTTATGTATCCGTCGGATGGAACCCAGTTTGTTGCAATATGGGCCCATCTTTTAGAGGATAAAAATATATGAGGATGAGAAAGCGTATTTTAGTAAAAAATTTAACTAATACCGTGGAAGTCTCTGTCCCACATCCTGGCCGTGATGTTCCTGCCGTCGCGGATGTCGTCTCCCTCCGTGAGGGTCTCGTTCAGCGCCATGCCCAGTAGGTACACGCCGTCGTAGAACGCACCGATAAAAAAGTTTACCTGTTTGCAAAGAGCTATTATGTAAAACTAGAGGCGACACTACATATAGCGACCACTAGGGTGCACCACTGTGTTGTGGTGAGCTAATGAAACCCAATGGATCTGGTTGATCCATCACCGTCTATAGGCCAGGAGTGGCGACGGGATAGTGGATGATTTATTATCATAACAACTGGTTTTTATATAAAAATATTTACAATGTTAACCTTAGATCAACACGTCCGTTTAGTACGTGATGTGCTATATTAGCAAAATATAAAATGCTTATTAATTAACTTTATATTATATCCTAGTTCACATCATGTACGATTATAAGGATACCGCCATATACATATCACTGTTTTGTCTCGTTCAACTTAACTAAATATAAATATATATAGGGACAAATCTATTTATTTATTTATTTAATCTTTATTGTCCATCAAATACAAATTGTACAGAACAATAGGCGAACTTAATATATTTTATAATAAATACATAAATAGATAAACACTCAAGACCCAGAACAATTTGGAAAAGGCCATTTTCCAACTTGCCCTGGTTGGGGATCGAACCCAGAACCTCCAGATTGGCGGACTAGCGTGTTGACCATTACACCACGGAGGTCGTCATAATATTTCCATAAACTTCACTTAGTCGCTTTGCTAGCTCTTATATACGCCTAGTATTTTTTACAGAATTATAAGCGACAACCATACGAAGACTTGGTTAACATAATTTAAAATGATTTGGTGTATGTAACAATAATAATACAGTAGAAGTTAATATAGTAAGAATAATACAAAGAAACATCCATAGTCTCTGCCTACCAATGTGGGAAACAGGTGTGATAGTATGTATGTATGTATGTAATTCAAAGAACACGGCCAAGTGTAAAGAAATAAATTTCCATCGGTGAGTAACCAGATTTCAATTGTTTAAAAATTAAATACGAGTGAGCCGTGACAAATTCACGCCACAGTATATTCAAAAATAGAACAGGGGCCAATGTTTGAAATAGCAGGTCTATATATTCTATCTCAATGCCTGTTCACAAAGTTTTTAATGTTAAACTTAGCGAAGGAGGAGTGAAGCTTAGTAGATGAGGAGAGAGGAGTTTGGTGGCCCGGTGGAAGTACACATTTCTAGCTCTTTCGCAAGTTAAGCGACACCGTGCGTGGTCCGCACTTGGATGGGTGACCACAAGTGGCATAAATAAAATTCGAGCTCCTCCAGAAGTCACGTTAAGCCATAAGTTCCGGCCGTCATCATTTTATGGCAGTCGTCAAAGCTACGTCAGATGCCTAGGCAGCTTGAAAAATCTGACGCCAGTGTTGGCCACACACGAAAGAAAGAAGCAAATAGTGTGACCTTCAATGACGGAGAAGAAAGTACAAACCACACCTTATTATACATAAGTAGGTAGGGTAAAGTTAAACTTCCCAATTCAGATGAAATTAGAATTTTTCATTATACGCTAGTTTATAACAAGTCAAATAAGATACTTTTTTTCAAAAACAAACATTTTCTTCGGGATTTGTATGAAATATCGGACTATGACGTCATAGTATCCGTTTTTCTGCATTAATAAATCTAAAATCACGTTCAAAGTGGTGTGATCAATGACAAGTGGCATTATTTTGTGACGTTTATTTCTATTAACAGTACCAAATAATTTACCCATTAAAATACCCAATTATGTAGGTTTGCAATATATCAGCTCTATCAGAATTTGATGTCAATGCAACATAATATACGGCCGAGGATGGCACCGGTGACAGCGATTATCGAGCGTTATCAACTCAGTATCTCGCTCTACGTAATAATAACAAGCGGGACGGCACTAGACTGTCACGCGATATAAACTTTAATATCTACGGCGCCATGCTACGGGGGTAGTATCTCGCTCTACGTACGATAATAATAACGAGCGGGATGGCACTAGACTGTCGCGCGATATAAACTTTAATATCTACGGCCTTCTAATTATCAGCTTTAATTAATCTTATCAGCTCCCATCTTAAAAGCTTTATCTTATCTCAAATACTTAGATCTTTTTTATTGTACCAACTATAAGAACAACTTCAAAGTAAGCTTAAAATATAAGTAGGTACCTCTAATGAAATAGCTAAGAGGCACTAATATAAATTTAAAATAAATATTTTACAACAACAATTTTATTTTCCATTATATAATATCAAAAAATGCGACACGGCAAGCCAATTTATTAAAGATATTTTCGTCTATTAAATGATATTGAAAAGCAAAAACTCGTCGTAACATAATAATGTGTATCTATATTTACCTAATAATATATAACAGTACTTTTATCACAAATCTAGATTTTCTTACTGTACTTCCAAATACACGAGATTAAATAAAAAATGTTTCCATTTTCCGTCGCTCGCAGATCATTATGTATTCTGTCACCAAATGTAGTGAAAGTGCCATTTTTACCGCAAACATTATTTATTTTTTCTTATTTTGAACAAAAGTATATTACGTTAAGAGTATACAGGTACTAACTTGGCCCTGGTACGCATTTTCCTCATTCCTGTAAAAAATCTACATTCCTATACAAACCGGGCCTTTTGGTATGGTAAAAGTCTCACATTTTTGGACCGAAGATTCTTAACTTACTATCAGAGCCATACTTGGCCAGAGCAGCCAAAGGATTTGGCGTAATTTTGCCTACACTCTCCACGCTGGCCAGAGGGTTGGAGAGGTCTAATTGATGTTTATAAGCTTTGAAGGAGACTTGGAGTGGTTCTATTTTACGCTGCCGGGAACCACACGGTAATATGTCGACTACACTCATCGTTTCACCCGGTAGGTATAAGTCTACCGAATTGACGTTTTTATTTTACATCAAGAAATATCCCGTCGTAAGTTGCATCTAATAAGGCAACGAGTTGTTTTATTCGAGCTCGTTATCCCACCGCAATAGAAGCTGTTTTCTTTTTATTTATGTCACTCAATTATCATATTTTGCAGTTGTTGCATAGTATCGCTTTTATTTTCAGCGGCTTAGCGTTATTTTTTTGGTTTCAAAGTAAAAAGGAGCTATATACATATATTATTAGCTTATTTACTAATCTGTTTTTTTTTTATTTTGTGTTTTTCTTTATTATTACAAAATAACAACTTATAATAAATAATCATCATATCAGCCACAGGAAGTCCACTGCTGGACATAGGCCTCCCCCAAGGATTTCCAAAACGACCGATCGGAAGCGGCCTGCATCCAGCGTTTTCCTGCAACCTTGCTCAGGTCGTCTGACCACCTAGCGTCCTGAGTGTGAGTGTCCTACGCTGCGCCTGCCGGTACGTGGTCGCCATTCGAGAACCTTTCTGCCCCATCGGCCATCGGTTCTTCGCGCTATGTGCTCCGCCCACTGCCACTTCAATGAGCTAATCCGCTGGGCTACGTCTGTGACCTTAGTTCTTCTACGAATCTCCTCATTTCTGATTCGATCACGTAAATAAACACCTAGCATAGCCCTCTCAATAGCCCGCTGAGCGACCTTGAGCCTTCTTATGAGACCCATCGTAAGGGACCACGTTTCAGAGCCATAAGTCATCACTGGTAACACACATTGATTAAGCACTTTCGTCGTGAGGCACTGGGGTATTATGGACGAGAAGACACTGCGTAACTTCCCGAACGCTGCCCAGCCGAGTCGGATTCGTCGAAAGACCTCTTCCTCGAAGCTGGAACTTCCTGCCTGGATCAATTGACCCAGGTAGATATACTGGTCTACAACTTCGAGGGTGGAGCTCCAAACAGAAACAGGTAAAGGCGTTACGTGCATATTCGACATGTCCTTCGTCTTGTCAATGTTCATTTTCAGGCCGACCTGTTGGGAAACTCGATTTAGGTCTTCAAGCATCGTACTTAAGTCCTCCATCGATTCTGCCATGACAAAGATATCGTCGGCAAATCGAAGGTGAGTGATATACTCGCCATTGATGTTAATGCCCAGTCCTTTCCATTCTAGAAGCTTGAGGGCATCTTCCAGAGCAGCGGTGAACAGTTTTGGAGATATGACATCTCCCTGTCTCACGCCTCTTTGCAATGGAATAGCCTTCGTACTGAGCTCCTGTACTCGGACCAACATAGTGGCTTTGTTGTATAAACACTTCAACACCTCTATATACCGGTAGTCAATAGGGCACCGCTGGAGAGACTAAAGCACGGCCCATGTTTCGATCGAATCGAAGGCTTTCTCATAATCCACGAACCCCAAGCATAACGGCTGGTTATACTCCCTCGTCTTCTCTATAACCTGCCGCAGCGTATGGATGTGGTCAATGGTACTATAGCCTTTTCGGAACCCGGCTTGTTCGGGAGGTTAGAAGGCATCAAATCTGTTAGCGAGACGGTTCGTGATGACTCGAAAACAACTTATAGACATGACTCATAAGTGTGATGGGCCTATAGTTCTTCAAGAGAGTATTGTCACCCTTTTTGAAGAACAGAACCACCACACCCCCGTTCCACGCCTCTGGCGTCACTCCCTCGAGTAGAAGAAGCTGTGATTCCGTCCTCGCCCGGCGCCTTGTTGTTTTTAAGCTGTTTGAGAGCAATCCTAATCTCGTACAGACTGATGTCCGGGATATCTTCGGTATGGTGTCTGGTTAACTTGGCTCTTGGATCTTTTGCCGTATTTATGTTAGGTTTTGCAACGGATGTATATAACTGCCCATAGAACCTCTCGATCTCTCCCAGAACCCCTTCCCCCGTCGACACAACGTTTCCGCCCTCCGCCCTTGCAAACACTTTGGAACCTTAGTTTTGTTCTATCGTCTCCTTAATACATTTAGTATTAAAGGAGCGAATGTCGTATCGCAACGACTTTTGAATTTGTCGGTTAAGCTTTCGATATGACTTAGCGTCTTCGGAGGTTTGCAGCGGCATGGATCGTCGCTGTGTCATAAGGTCTAGGGTCTGAGCAGAGATTTTTTGAGGTTTACTTTTAGGACGGGACTTAAAAAACTTAGATCCCACTGCTTGGACAGTTTCTATAAACCCGTTGCTTATCTCGTCCACTGAAACGCAATCCTGGAGAAGTTCAAAGCGATTGGAGAGTTCAACTTGAAAGCTTTCGGGGTTTTGGATCCGGCTCAGCGATGGTCGGAGCGTAGACTTCATAAGCCTTGACCTTTCAAGTCGGAGGTCGATATTCAAGATGCCTCTTACAATTCGGTGATCGCTGCCGGTTTTAATCATATTGATCACAGAGACATCATTGAATATCTGCCTCTTCGCTGTCAGGAAGAAGTCTATCTCGTTCTTGACTGGTGGCTGGTTATTCTTACTAGGACCCATCCAGGTCCACTTCCTCTGTGGCTTCTTGAAGAAAGAGTTCATCGCAAAGAGTCCCTCTTCCTCCAGAAAATCAGCCAGCCTGTGCCCCCTGTCATTGCGCTTACCATATCCAAATTGCCCCACCCTGATCGCGTCCCTTGCCCAGTTTTGCGTTAAAGTCCCCCAAAATAACCGTGAAATGGGTTTTGGAGGCGTGTATGGCTCTACTTATGTCCTCATATACTACCTCAACCTCCGCATCTGAGTGTGTTGCGGTCGGCATGTATACCTGTACGAGTATGACCTTCAACGAGTATCTTTTGGATACTCTGAGTATCAGGTATATTACCCTGCTGGAAACACTGTCGATGGTCACTACGCTATTTATAAGGGGCCTGTGAACGAGAAACCCGACACCATGCTGGGACTTCATTTCGTCTCCCTCCCGGTGATAGAGTAGGTTACCGGACTCTAAGGTTGTCGTGCCCTCGCCCTCTCTTCGGACTTCAGACAACCCCACTATGTCCCACCGTAACCTACTCATCTCCTCTTCCACCTCAGCCAGTTTCTCGTCTGTCCTCAAAGTGCAGACGTTGTGTGTTACCAGGGCCAGTTTTCGCCGGTGGTGGTAGCCGGATCCCATCCGGGGATTCTTAGCACCCCCTGCCCTGCCGTTACCATGACCGCTACCGGAGTCAGGAATAGCAGGGCTGCCGGGTACTGGGGGCCTGGTCGCATTTTGTACCTTCATTGAGGGGTTTTGCCATACTCGCCACGCTTGGCAGGCGGGGCGCAGTGGGGGGTCACTATCGCACTTCCGACGCTGCTGCCCATAGGAAGTCTGTTTATGTACAGTGACGGAACTCTACTTTAGTCGCCTCTTACGACATCCACAGGAAGACTTGGAGTGGTCCTATTCTACTCTGCCGGGAACCACACGGCGTATGATAATAAATAATAACTTAACCAAACTAAAACTAAGTAACTAAAAAAAAAAAAATAGTATAATTATATATTAGCTATGTTAGTTGCCAAACTAACATAGCTTTCTGGAAAAATAATGAATGTTTTATGCTTTTTTCTCTTCTTACGACTTTGTAAAACATATTTTTTTAAGTATTTTGCTTCAGGACTCACGTGAAGCTATAGGTTCTGACCGTGCCATTATTCTAAAAAAGTCTATGCCTTTAGGCAGCTTAAAAACTCTGACACTGCCTAACCTTCGAGTCTTATAGCACTAGGCTTAAAAAAAGCTAGGTACTTTATTTTCATAGCAACGTAAATGTCTACATTGAGGATTATTATTTAGATATACTCGTATAATAATAACACCACGTGTAGCCTAGCTTAGCTTATTGGAAATGAAGATCTCAAAATCTATAACCTAACGAAGCTTTTCTATATTAGTAGGCATTTTCCTTTTCTTTGTAAGTATTTCTCAACCAGAACCTATTAGTTTTGAGATTAGTTTTAGGTTTCTTTTTTAGAGAACTTCGTGTCCTTGTTGCTTTCATAGAGCGAAGCTTAGTCACCAAGGTATCTTCTTCTTCATCTAAGCGCGTCCCCGGTTGCATCCTCAGCTGTGCTGCTTCGGAGTCCGGGGTGCGCTTTACCGCTTTTTCTTCTCTAAATGTAATATACATACATGTCATTCTCACCCAAGGATGCCAAAGATCTTGCAAAGTGGAGAAAAATAGCCGAAACAGTTTATGATTACTCTGAAATGGAGTGGTGACCGAGAGAGCGGAACAGACCAATAGGTTAACAGCCGACCAGACGATGTTGTGAGGTTAGCGGGAAAGTAGTGGATGAGACTAGCGCAGGACTGTAGAGAATGGCACAAAAAAGGGAGGCCTATGCCCAACAGTGGGTTGATGTGGGCTGAAAATGAGGAGGGTGCAAATAGAAGTCGGACCGGGCGCATAGGAACATCACCTGTCCGTAGATAGGTACATTTATGCCTGGGGCGGTGAAAAATAGGAACGTTTCAGAGCAGAGGGATCAACCGCCCGAAACGAAATTAAGGGCCATAAAATGATTTGAAGCTTTTTTATCACCCATTTTACTGTCCGGAAAGAACAAGGAGACGGACTTTTAAAGTAGCGAGCCTAAAATGTCACTTACACCCCAAGCTGATATTATGTACTTATTTATTTATATCATCGATACGTCGATTCCTATTAAAAATTGATCTTCCTACCGGGATGCACTACTTATCTGTATAAATAAAGCTCAGGGCGCACCACCATTACCGTTCCTAAATGTTTGATGACGTCACGTCGGTACGTCCTATTCCTGCGATTGCGATTCCCGTCACAGACGGAAACCCCTGGGAATTATAGTCTCGACCGCCCACACACTGTCTGTAGATCGTACAAATTGCTGGATTTAACGTCTTCCGGAGATTAAGCCGATTGGAATTTCAGATACTGGCCTAACAAGACTAGATTATAGCAAAGAATATATACACTACGCGAATTATAGTGTTAGCGCCGCTGCAGACTAGAATTTTACAGCGCATTTTTATTGTCAAGCCATATGCACCTTTATTTCTATCTAAGAAATGCATAGTATAGCTTGAGAAATACAAAAGTCTCGTAGCCGAGCGTCCACAACCGGCCAAGTCATTCTATGTATTTCATATCTATCTCAATTTGTGTGATTTGTCCGTATATAAAAAATAAAAATAATGGTGACTATGGTTTGACACTGAAATGCCCTGCAAAACCCTGCCGTTCCAGTGTGTATCGGCGCTTACGGATAAGGTAGTTCGATTACAGATTATTAGTCGAGATAAACGATGCGACAATTGAAAAATCTCATTATACTTCAACCCGAAATTCTTAATTTCCGAATGAAAATAATTATCTAGATAACCTATTGAAATATAACACTTGTAAAAGAAAATTCAAGATATGTACTCGTAGGCAGAAGGCCAGGAGCCGTGTAAATCAGGTCTAAAATAGGACCACTCTGTCGTTTTCTTGTAGATGTCGTAAGAGGCAATTAAATAAAGGGAATTAGCAGAAAAAACTTCAGTCCCAAGAAGGGTTGACATCGGGCGGCGGCCAGATTACAATGCAGCCTGGCTTGGTCGTTGAAATAGTCTGATGGACAACTTCAAAGCAGCTTAATAACTTCTTGGCACTCGTATTTCTACAAATATCTATACTGTTGTATGAAAGTATATATAATTCCTCACCTCTTCTCCATCAGAAAACGAGTAGTTATAATGCAGTTTCGCCCTCCCGCGCACAGCGTCTGCGAAGTCGTCGAAGCGGTCCCCAGTTGGCAGCTTTAAGGATACTCGCAGCAGGGCTTCGTAGGCGGCCCGGGCGGCCGCGTCTCGTTCGTCCCCGGCCGCCCAGCCTGTCTCGCCCCAGTAGCCACCCTGGTAATAAAAAAAATATTAAAAAACCTAAATCCAGCAAAGACTTTAAAAACTTTCGTACAAGCTTTTATTATGAATAGGTACCTTACGGCTTTATTGTCAGATAAGATAAAGACGTGATTAGTGAATATAAATGTTGTTAGGACTCCTAGGAGCAAGTTAAAATGGTATGCTGTTCCCGTTAAACTCCAATTTGTCTTTCGGTTCTTGTTCTCTACTCTACAATGATTTGCTACGAATGGTTACGAAGAGTCTACGAAATGCTACGAGATATGCCTACCTACAGGTGTCATAGTATTTACGTAGGCTTTTGCCCAACAGTGATGGGACACAAGATCTGGTTAAAAAAAAACAGGTAATTTTTATTTATTATTTATTTATCATAACTGTGTACTATTGTGTACCCTGATATAATAAATAAATAATGAATAAATATATAGGGACAGAACACACAGATTGAGCTAGGCCCGAAGTAAGTTTAAACTTATGTTATGGGATACTTACTCAACGATACTCTATTTTATGATATATATACATATACAACGTGGAAGGGACATACCCGTAATAAATCGAACAACGGTCTATACTAGATCATTATAGTATAATAAAACTAAAATAACTGCCAATAAACTAAAATAAATTTCGGTACTTCCATACAAAAGTGTGCGGGCGCCCGGGCGATTTGTATAGGAACGTCGAAATTTTTTTTGGTTTTTTGACTGTTATTTTAATTTTATTATAGTTTAGTGATCAAGTACTCGTATAGCCCGTGGTTCGAATTATTACGGGTATGTCCCTTCCACTTTGTATATATATATATTTTATATATACGTGTTTTTGATTCCATACTTGCCCTGGCTGGGGATTAAACGAGCTTGTTAACCATTACGCCACGGAGGTCGTCAATCATCATATTAGCCACATGAGGTCCACTGCTGGACATAGGTCGTCAATAATTGTAGCCTATCAACGTGTACATATGTGACTATGTGTGTATGAGAAGCAAATTCTCTTAAAATATACGTTATTTTTCAATCTTTTATGCCCTTATGAACCTAACGTCATTGTAAAGGGGTTTGGACCTTAAACCCCACCGCGCTGGTCCAGTGTGGATTGGCGGGTTGCCAGAGCCTCGTTTGTTCAACATGAATCTAATATAATTACAAATATTGACAAGATCCTAATAAACCTGAGGGTATAACAGAATCTGTAGGGTCCGCAATCGACCTCTTGAATGAATACATATAGAGGCTGAGAACAAAGTCAGTCCGTCAACATTGTGCTAGGATCACCGGAAATGATGACCGTAGGACGGCACACAGTGACCTTGCGATTATGCATGATTTTTATCAAGAGATTTTAATACTGGCTTAAAACCAAATTGTGAAAAATAAAAATAAAAACTCATTCTGATCTTTTTTCCCGAGTTAGGTAGGTACTTAGTTATGAGAAACTAGTGGCTTTGTGAGCTGTAGACCACGTGAGTCTGTCTTAGCATAGCACCGGACATACTGACCCCTTGAAGTTAATCGGATTTAAAAGTTGTTCAGAAAAAAAAGTTGCGTCTTAATAAGAGTAACAAAATGTTTTATGATATTTTTCGAAATGGCTGAAATATGGTATTGTTTATGTTGAAAAGTTTCATAAAACTAGCTTGAGAGAAAATTTATCAAATTTGCTTACAAATTTCAGGCGAGAACAGCCGGAAAATTGAAATTTGGACACACGAAAGAATTTTTGCCGAATCTGAAACGAGACCTGCGTTCGCTTCGCTTACTCGGTTAGTTACGAACCTTTTCTTTAATTTTCACAAATTACTTAAAATAAATATTATCCTAAACAAACCTGCAGGTTGGTCACCATACAACAGAAATACGTCGAGTCAACAAGCCAGTAGCCGGAACCGAGCTCTTGAATTAATAAAGAGGCTTAGCACAAAGTCACTTCACCAATATTGCACTGATGGAGGTCGGCCTGCAGTCGACGGTCGAAGGACGTCACGCGATTATGGAAATGGTCAATTGAATAGAGATCAGTCGAGAGAGAAACTTGTCACGTATCGTTTTAATAAGAAGAATAAGTTTTTTGAAGAAATTTCATTTTGAGGGTTCCGTACAAAAAATGAAAAAACGGAACCCTTATAGGATCACTCATGCGTCTGTCTGTCCGTCCGTCTGTCACAGCCAATTTGCTCCGAATCTACTGGACCGAATCAGCTTCATGATCAAACAAATAAACTACAAATATTTCTAATTGGCTTTTTGCTTGAGTATATGTAAAAGGCTTACACAAGTGTCAGGTTTGTCAAGCTGCCTAATGACGTCTGGCATTAAGCAGCTTGAACAATGAAAGGTCATTGAGCTTGAAGAACCGGCACTAGTTTAACGACAAAAATATTTCTGTAAAAATGTATTTAGATTGATTGACTTTTATTTTCTACTATTGCAGTTCATATGAAATAAAGCTCACAAAATGGAGATCTAAATATTAGGTATAAAATTCAGAATTTTCACGTAAATAGAAACATCGGCGTGGAATTTATGATGTCAATGAAAGTATTAGGGTCTCTGTTCTTTCGTATAATATATTTGTATTGTGCTTTCATATCACAAACCTTTTCGTAATTTAATTTTGTGAACACAATTATCTGGCTGGAAAATCTGGTGTAGCCCAGTTTAATTAAGATTGAAATCTAAACCAAATGTGAACTTAGTTAATTTTAATTAATCTCGTACAAAATTTTAATCAAAAACCTAGAGGAATATTAAGCAAACATATTTACATACGCAGATTTATTATAAGAAGGAATATAATATTCGTAGTCGTTCGGGGTTATGTATGCATGGGTTTGATATTATCTATTTTTTTTACGCTTAATAGAATATTACACGCTATCTCTAACAGATTATGGCTGCCAGGGTTGTCTTTAGACATTATGGTTGTCAGGGATAAATCGTTCTTAGCGAAAATAAGTACAAAATATAATAAAATGTTATAAGTCATTCAAAGTCTTTTCAAAACTGAAAAAACTATTACAACAACTGTTATATATACTGCTTAATAAAATTAGTTTTTGTATACATAAAACCTTTTCGACTGACCTTGTTTAAATTATCTAAGTAGATAAAAAATAAAGTTTGGTTACGTCATCGCGTCACCTAAATTAGAAATCAATTTAATCAATGTTCTAGAAAGACAGCCTGTTCCGTTATTATCGTATTTATTTCTCATCATTTTTAAATTTAGCGCTCTTTTCCAACGATGTCACAATTCGGCCAATTAGATCACGCGGCTCGTATTCCGCGTGCATGCATGGAGCCTCTGGTGGCAGGAAGAGGAACTGTTATAATCGAAAAACCGCCATCGCCGCGTTTGGTTGAGCGAACGAAATTAAATTAACTTTTTCTACAATTTTCTCTAATTGAGTGTCAGTTGTGTGCCTAGACTATATTGGTGAATGTGACTAAGTGTACTCGACGACCACCACAGCCGGCCGGCTCTTATCCAAGGACCTTTTTTAAAATAAGAACCGCTACGCGAACGAAGCCAAGAAGAACACCATCTGGTAAGACTTTTGCATGTGTCTTTTTGGTTAATTGTGACTATTATCGTTCCCTTCAACGTTGAGTGTTCTCCTCAGACACTCGATCCAAAGTAGCAACGAACATTTCCAAGTATCCACGTCCGCCTTGCTACATTTTATGGTGCCGAAACCCGGGACCTTGGATACCTACAAACAGTCGGCCCGCCAAATTACCAATTATATCGCATCAAATTACCTTGATAATATTCAATTACCTACCAATTATATTTTATGCAATCAGTGGTGCATAACTCGACTGAGTACCTACATACTTCATTTCGATCGTTCAACAATTCATTTGCATACCTGCCTATTTGAAATTTCAATTTAGTTAAATTTCTAATAGGTAATATCGTATCGTAACGTTTTACCGATTTTTTCGTATCGTAAATAACATTCGTAACGTTTTACCGATTTTTACCACATACCTATCATAAAAACTTATTTTGTGTTCCGTGTACCGCAACACCGTACCGTAATATATAATTACATTTCTTATTATCTAAAAGTGATAATATCGAAAACTCCGAAAGTGGGTCTGGGTACATTTTATTCAAACTATTCAACTTGGTTCATTCATAACTACCGACGTTGTGAGCTCGAGGTAGTTTGCGTGTTGCTATGCGAGCTACGATGATATTGTAAACTCGACTACGCACATAGCTACTTATAACGTGATCGTTGCTAACGTCCAGCACTAAGTTACTGACAATTTCGAGTGTGAATATTGTTAACATTGCATTGCGTTAAAAATTGTTGTTTACCAATTGCGTATACTTGGTAAAATATTATACTCGCATTAGTGATAGTTTCATTTGTGTTTTACCATGTCTTATTTGGCAAGGCGCAAGTCCAAGTCTAAAAAATGTACCGAACATACTTACTCAGTCAATAACTTGCCGAGTTTGCGACGTAAACGAACGATAGCTTATAATCGTATTTCGAAGGCTTTGGAAATAGGGAACTTGGCCGTTACCGATGAATCGCAAATCGAGTTGTTCCTTTCGTATTGTCAGGAAATAAAAAATATTGCTGATAGTTTTCAAGAGGCTCATTTGATTATTTTGGATCTCCTGAAGGATGATGCTACTGAAAATGAGAATGACATTCAGGAACATTTCGATGACACATACTTCCAAGTTTCAGCCATCCACTTCAGCCGTGTTCGTCATCTCAACAATTAAATAATTTTAATCGTGATTCCTTGAACAGTTTACACAGCAGCAACATGCGATTACCGAAAATTACTTTGCCAACCTTTGCAGGTGTGGTCACAGAATGGCCCGAGTTTATTTCCACTTATGACGCGTTGATTCACGCCTCCCCTTTATTAAGTAATATTGAGAAGTTTCATTATTTAGTGTCAGCATTGCGCGGTGATGCTTTATCGTTAATTAGAACATTCCCTATTGGAAGCGAGCATTATTTAAGTGCATACAACGCTCTCAAGTCACGTTATGAGGATAAACGCGACTTAGCTTTTACATGCTGGCGTGAAATCTTAGATGTTAATTTAAAAACTACAAACGCTCAAGAATTGAGACGCGCTATAGACACGATCGACAAAAACTTAACAATTTTAAAAACATTAAATCACACAAAAACCGACCGAACACTGGGATTTTATACTTTGTTATAACATTCTGGCTAAACTCGATACTAAATTAAGACTCGAGTTTGAGGAAAAACACACCGACATCGAGCTTCCACAATATAAGCAGTTAAGGGCATTTTTACATTCGAAATGTGAAGCGTTAATACGTGATACTCATTTTCCCGCGCTGGTCACCAATAAAGGCGCTAGTGCCTCGAGGGAAGCATCGGGTTTTCCACAGAAACCGAAGCGACAAAATTTTACGCATTCTTTTATCGCTCCCGCTGTAAATAGTCCTAATAAGGTTGGTGACAAACAGGAGGCGAAGCCTACCAACAATACGACCGCCCCAAAGTTAATTCGTAAATGTAGTTATTGTGGTGACGCACATCCCATATCAGCTTGTAAGGATTTTTTAGCTAAATCGGTAGACGAGCGCATGGCTGTAGCCAGCGACAAGAGATGGTGCTATAACTGCCTTAATGCATCTCACTCAATGCGAGATTGCACATCGATATTTACGTGTCAGAAATGTAAACGTAAACACCATACTCTGTTACATCGAGAGCAAGCGGCTAGCAAGCCAAGCCCGGTTAGTGCTGTGTCAAGTTCAGTCGCCTTAATCGCTAAGGAATCAGGAACACAGCCTGACTCGGGACCTACTACCGTGTTGCTGGCAACTGCCCTAGTCCAAATTCGTGACGCATCTGGTGAATTTCACACATTTCGCGCGTTATTTGATACCGGAAGTCAGAATAATTTCCTCACAACTCATGCGGCTCAACGTCTGAACCTACAGCCTCGAGCAGGTTGTATTAACGTTTATGGCCTGGGTGGCAGTCCGGCATCTGTCAGTGGTGTAGTCACATGTGATGTTGGTAGTAATCGTAACGTCAGATTCCGTTTGGATATGTTGATCATGCCAAGCATTTGCGGTGATCAACCTATAGCAAGACTCAACACGAAGGGATGGGATAAAGTCATGACATTACCGCTGGCAGATCCTGGTTTTGACATCCCTGGCCCGATCGACGTCTTGTTAGGCGCCGATGTCTTTGCCGAGTCACTTCTCGAACAACGTCTGAAAGGCAGTGCCTCTCAACCGCAAGCCCTTAACTCAGTTTTCGGCTGGCTTCTTCTTGGAAAGTCTCGACTCGCGTCTTCCTGTTTACTACACCTCCTACTGTAGACAATAGCTTAAACAATATCGTTCAACGTTTCTGGGAAATCGATAACGTTCCGCAATCTTCCCGATTGACCCCAGATGACCAACTCTGTGAAAACAGTTTTATCAACAATCATTACCGCGACGAGACGGGCAGATATGTCGTTTGTCTTCCTTTCAAGGAAAATGTGGAGCCAGTCTTTGAAGGTTCTCGAGCGATTGCCTTACGACGTTTTCATGCCATTGAGAGGCGTCTGTCTCGTGATCATAATTTAAAACAACAATACGTCGAATTCATGTCTGACTACAAAGAAAGTGGTCACATGACCGTAGTGCCTGCCAAACAAATGGGTCAAGGCAAATACTACATACCGCATCATTGCATTCTGCGTCCCGAAAGCGCCACAACGAAACTTCGCGTCGTCTTTGACGCTTCGGCTAAGGATGCCAACTCCAAATCGCTGAACGACACGTTGCTGACGGGATCGAAATTACAATCGAATATCGTAGAAATTCTTCTTCACTTTCGTGAACATCAAATTGTCTTCATGGCCGACGTGCGCCAAATGTACCGTCAAATTAACGTAACTCCTCATCATCGTGATTACCAGCGTATTCTCTGGCGAGCTCACCCAGATGAACCGCTTCAAGAATACGTTTTAAACACCGTAACGTACGGGGTATCTTCGGCTCCCTTCTTGGCATGTCGCACCATCCAACAACTGGCTAATGAAGAGGGGCACAAGTACCCTAAGGCCAAAATCGTCTTGACATCTGATGTATATGTAGATGACGTCGTTTCCGGTAGCTCTTCCCTGGTAGATGCTCGTGAAATAAAAACGCAAATCATTGCTCTTCTTGCTTGTGGCTCGTTTGAGTTACGAAAATGGGCGAGCAATCGAACCGAACTTCTTAGTGACCTTCCTACAGAGGCGTGTTTGTCAGAAGCCATAACCTTCACCGAGGCTGAAGACACAACCATTAAGGTTCTCGGTATTAAGTGGGAGCCTGCCTCAGATACGTTTGTTTTTAACGTCAATCCGTCTAATCAACCATGTACCAAGCGAACGATTCTAAGTGAGGTTGCTAGAATTTTCGATCCTCTGGGTTTCTTATCTCCCTTAACAATCCAAGCTAAATGCTTAATTCAAAAACTTTGGATTCTTGGAGTTTCGTGGGATGAACCTCCTCCACCAGATGTTGTTTCTCAACGGAGCAAATTCTCTCAACAACTTCCAGAAGTTAAAATTCTTAAAATTCCTCGTCAATTTGTAACTGAAGGCACTCAATCGTATCAACTTCATGGTTTCTGCGACAGTTCTGAGGCAGCGTATGGTGCCGTCATTTATCTTCGTGTTACCGGCTCTGACGGTTCTGTTCGCGTTTTTCTCGTCTGTTCAAAGGCTCGTGTAGCTCCTTTGAAACGACAATCGCTGCCTCGCCTAGAGCTCTGTGGCGCGGTCTTGCTTGCAGACCTCATTAAATTTGTCAAGGAGACGATGCGAATACCTGTCCACGACACTTATCTATGGTGTGATTCAACCGTTACTTTGGCTTGGTTGCGGGCTCCTTCTGCTCGTTGGGTGACATTCGTTGCAAATCGTGTCAGTCACATCCAAGATATCGTACCAACGGAGTATTGGAGGCATATTTCCTCTGCCATGAATCCTGCAGATATTTGTTCGCGCGGACAGCTGCCACACGATTTTTTGCATAACAAGCTATGGTGGGCGGGACCCGAGTGGTTGGCTCAACCACAATCTGAGTGGCCCATTGACACATGAAAGGATAGTTCCAAGGATAACGTAGTGCTTTCTGAACAGCGTCGCTCCGTAGCTCTTGTTACAGATAAACTCGATATCGCAAGTCAAACGTCAATAATCGATCAGTTATTTGAGAAATATTCATCGTTAGACAAAATTTGCCGTATTGTAGCTTACGTTCGTAGGTTTTGCAGCAGCGTGCGTGATGCCGGTTCACGAACAGAAAACCTGTTCATATCGGATAGTGAGCGTCATCGTGCATTGTTAGTTGTCGTCAAACATTTCTAAAATCGTTATTTTTCCGACGTTATTTCGAAGTTAACGCAGCGAAAGCAGTTGCCCCGCAGCTTTCGCAAATTAAATCCTTTCTTAGACGAGCAGGGTGTGCTCAGGGTGGGCGGACGGCTCGCTCGTTCTGGCCTTGAGTTTGAACATAAGCATCCGGCATTATTGCCTAAAAAATGTATGCTTACAGCAGCCGTAGTCGAATCAATTCATAAAAATAACTTTCATCCCGGTCTGAACACAACCCATTATCTGATTTTACAACAATTTTGGATACTTGCGGCTAGGAATGTCATACGACACCAACTTTCTAAATGCATAAAATGCTATCGTCTCCATCCGCAACCCTTGCAACCATTTATGAGCGACCTTCCGTCATTCCGCGTGAATCAAACAAAGGCATTTTCGGTCGTCGGCGTTGATGTGGGTGGACCCTTCCAAATTAAGCTTGGCCATCATCGTAGTGTGAAAGTTGATAAGGCTTACCTTTGCTTGTTTGTATGCTTAAGCACAAAGGCAGTGCATCTTGAGGTCGTATCGACGTTATCGACTGACGGATTCATCGCGGCATTACGTCGTTTCGTTGCTTGTCGCGGTCGTTGCAATGTTATTCATTCAGACTGCGGTACTAACTTCGTAGGCGCGAGTTCACAGCTGGCATCTTCTATCGAGCAAGCTTCGCATGTAGAAAAAAATTTCTTTAAACGTAATCCGCCCTCGAGCCCGCACTTCGGCGGAGTGTGGGAGATTCAAATTAAAGCCGCAAAAAGTCATTTATATCGAATTGTTGGCGATCAGACTCTAACATTTGAAGAGCTTACCACGCTCTTCGCTCAGATTGAATCTATCTTAAACTCGAGACCTATGTGTCCATTAAGCTCCGACCCTAACGATTTAAACGTTCTCACGCCCGGTCACTTTTTAACACTGGAACCACTTACAGCGGTTCCTGATTCCGACTATACGGACGTGAATCTCAATCGACTTAATCGATGGCAACTTATTCAATCCTTTCAACAGCAATTTTGGAAACGCTGGAAAAATGAGTACTTGCATGGGTTAACTCAGCGGGCGAAATGGACTAAGGACTCAACAACGTTAAGCGTAAATTCAGTAGTTCTTATCAAGGAGGACAACCGACCTCCCCTTCAGTGGGCGCTTGGTCGTGTTGTCTCCTTACACCCCGGCCCTGATGGAGTGGTTCGGGTTGCAACCGTAAAAACGGACAAGGGCCTGTTGATTAAGAGACCTTTAGTCAAACTTTGCCCTCTACCATCAGTGTAAACGTTTATTATCCACTTTCTTTAGTTTTGTTTTTTGTTTGTCTTAGTATCGTAAGTATTAGATTACCGTTTAATTGGGAAAATCCCATTGGTATTTTGGTGGGTGGAATGTTCCGTTATTATCGTATTTATTTCTCATCATTTTTAAATTTAGCGCTCTTTTCCAACGATGTCACAATTCGGCCAATTAGATCACGCGGCTCGTATTCCGCGTGCATGCATGGAGCCTCTGGTGGCAGGAAGAGGAACTGTTATAATCGAAAAACCGCCATCGCCGCGTTTGGTTGAGCGAACGAAATTAAATTAACTTTTTCTACAATTTTCTCTAATTGAGTGTCAGTTGTGTGCCTAGACTATATTGGTGAATGTGACTAAGTGTACTCGACGACCACCACAGCCGGCCGGCTCTTATCCAAGGACCTTTTTTAAAATAAGAACCGCTACGCGAACGAAGCCAAGAAGAACACCATCTGGTAAGACTTTTGCATGTGTCTTTTTGGTTAATTGTGACTATTATCGTTCCCTTCAACGTTGAGTGTCCTCCTCAGACACTCGATCCAAAGTAGCAACGAACATTTCCAAGTATCCGCGTCCGCCTTGCTACACAGCCATAATAACCCTACATGGTCTAGATAAGTTTAAGAGATGAATGATAAAGACACAAGTCAAACTGCAAGGTCTCATTTGGAGAGTCATCCCGCCAAAGCTAAGAAGGTCGGGTCGAGAACAAGATTGTTTCAACTTTGTACCACTTTCCTCAAGTTTTGTTCCATGTAATTACGTTAGCAATATCACATTTTGTTGTTTGTGTCAAATTGAATATAATGAGACTTCTTGTTTGTTTAAATCGCTATTTTCAAACAATATCAATAGAATCTACAAAGCATAATGTGTTAAATCTGGGTAAGTAACGAAATAAATCTATTGTATGGCTTCTAAGTATTTAGCTATGTATACTATTTATTAAATACTATATAACGTGCCACTAAAGCCCGTGACTTCGTCCGCATGAAATTTGACGCTTCTAGTGATATTTTTCTACGCATTTTTAATTTAGTGGCGAATAAATTACGATAACTTTTTTCCCTGACATCAGATTTCAATTAAGCAAAGCATATATGTTGTTCTAAGCTAAGCTTGAATACAACGCTAAAATTAGTGATGTGACGTTTCCGGGAACGTTCCCAAATTCCCCGTGGAACATTCCCAAATTCGCGGGAATTTGGGAACGTTCCCGGGAAACGTTCCCATATTTCTAGGGAATGTTACGGAATATTGGGTATATATATTTGTATTATAACCATATCAAGTGATGCATTAACGTTAATAAAATATATTTACAGTGATAAAAAATAAATCTGATAAATAAAATTACAACTTTCCCTGACATTTCCATTTTTTGGGAACATTCCCAGGAACGTTCCTAGAAATCTGGGGAACGGGAATGGCACATCATTAGTTAAAATCCGTATAGAGTACTTTGGGAATAGTTTAGCTAGTACAGACAGACCAAAAAAAAACTTTTGGATTCTGCCTCTTTTCTTATCGCCTTGCTAATGTAGGTACTAGTATATGCTACTCGTATTCTTTCTTGTTGCTTGCATTCCCTGATTCTTGAGTCTGTCTTCCTTGTGATTTGTAATTAGAATCTGAAAGTTGCTAAGCGCACCATGTCCTTTTGACTACTAAAAGTGTGTGGCTTTAAAAATAAAATTTGGCAAGGAAACAACGGGTACATTAGTTGCTATCTACCTATGTGGCGTGGTACGAGATAAAATACGGTATTCTCTTCTCGTGTCACCCGTGTGGTTCCGGGTTAGAAAAGGACCACTCCATCTCTTCCTGTGGATGTCGTAAGAGGCGACTAAAGGACAAACATCTCGTGCTACAATTGCATTCCCAAGGAGGGTTGACGTCAGGCAGGCAAGCCGGTTGTAAAACTATAGCCAAATCATTTGAACTGTTCCAGCTATTTCTTCTCCATTTTGCAAGGTCTTTGGCATCCTTGGGTGACTATTGACGTGCATGTTATATTTGGAGAAGAAAAAGCGGGAAAGCGCACCCCGGGCTCTGAAGCAGCACAGCTGAGGATGCAACCGGGAACACGCTTAGACGAAGAAGATTCTCTTCTCGTGACAGCTGGGTCACGTGATTGCCCAAAAAATACGTCATCAGTTGGGAGTGTGGCCACTGTGTGTGATCGAATTATCCGAGCAAAATGCATTTTTTTACTAAACAAACCAATTATTAACTAATATTTAATTCAATATATGAATTTATTAATAATTAAATTAACACATGAATCACACGAAATACGAAATAGTTCAGTTAATTAGTATTTTATTTTATATTCATTAACAAATTGAGAAAGTCCTTAAATTTACTGAAAATAAACCGGCCAAGTGCGAGTTAAACTCGCGTGGAGAGGGTTCCGTACAATTGATTGAATTCTTATAGATTTTCCTATAATCTCAAAGCAATGAACTATATTTTGTATTTTTTTCAAAATTTTAGGCTCAGTAGTTTCGGAGATCAGGAGGGGGGAATGGTCAATTTTCGTCTTCTTTCATGAATAAAATCAAAACTTCTCATTTCACGATAATAACAAAAATATATTTTAAATCCTCATGACGATCCCTTTCATTTGATATATGACACAGTAAGGTTTGCAAAACTTTTTCTTAAATTTCCTAATTGATCCCCCGAAAATGACCCTTATTCTAAAAAAAATATTTATTAACTTTGCACATATGTGTTTGGGTCATAGGATTACAACATTCTACCAAATTTCACCTGATTTGGTCTAGTAGATTCGGAGCAAATTGGCTGTGACAGACGGACGGACAGACAGACGCACGAGTGATCCTATAAGGGTTCCGTTTTTTCATTTTTTGTACCCTAAAAACAATCTTTTCTTCTGGTAACACTTATCGTGACATTTGTGACGCAGTCTTGGGCCATTGCTGAAAAAGAATACCCTACAATCTTGTACCATGGTATGAAGTAACTACTTTTTTTGTCTATTATTATTATTCTAGTTAAATACCTGAAATATCTCGACGTCGAGAAAGGCCCAGTCTCCGCGCGTCATTCCTAAGGCATGTGCTGCTAGAAGGAACTCCCGCACTAGAGGACCTCGGACGCTCAGGATGACAACTGTAGACAAAAGATCAGAAATCAGCGATAAAGGTACTCGTAATGGTGTGCGGTCGAGGGAGCCCAGACAAGTTTCTCGCGTCTTTTCTTCAATAGACAGGTTATTTTGTACTAATAAGAAAACAAAAGTCACAAAAAATGACATTTTTAGGGTTCCGTACAAAAAATGAAAAAACTGAACCCTTATAGGATCACTCGTGCGTCTGTCTGTCCGTCCGTTTGTCACATCCAATTTTCTCCGAATGTACTGGACTGAATCAGGTGATATTTGGTAGGATGGTGTAATCCTATGACACAAACACATATGTGCAAAGTAAATAAATATTATTTTAAAATAAGGGTCATTTTCGGGGGATAAATTAGAAAATATTTTTTTTTTCAAAACTTACTATGTTATATATCAAATGAAAGGGCTTGTTATAAGGGTCTCAAATATATATTTTTTATTATTGTAAAATAAAAAGATTTGATTTTATTCAAGAAAAAAGACGAAAATTGACCATTCCCGCCCATGATCTCCAAAAGTACTGAGCCTAAAATTTAGAAAAAAAAGTACAAAATATAGTTCATTGCTTGTAGATTACAAGAAAACCTATAAGCATTCAATCAATTGTACGGAACCCTCTCAACGCGAGTTTAACTCGCACTTGGCCGGTTTATTAAACGTAATTTTAGATTTATGAATGCAGAAAAACTGATTTAAGAACGCTCTCTGAATAGATGTCTTGTCATTACCTAAGTATACAAAATGTTTGTTTTGGCGTTATTATGACTTTTGAAAACTAGCGGATTCCGAAAGTGTAACTTGATATAGACACTTTTGTCTATTGGTACGAGTACCTATAGGGTATGGCCAGTATGGCGGCAAGCGCCTGATGATATTATCTAGAACCTACGCCGGATAGAACCAAACATTTCGTTACGTATTTTCCTTATTTTACAATTTCTACCTCTCATCTTCTACCATAAATTGCGCAAAGGAACTTTGTTCTGAAAACACTTTTTCTAGGAAATTATTGGTTCTACAAACAAAGGAATACAAAACTTATAATTTATAAAACTTCATATACCTATTATTCAAATTATGATGAACTCAAGTCTTATTGTAAATAACAAATTTAAATTACTTAAATATACTTATATATATACCGGACAAAACCTTAACTTTTCATAAACAAGAAGTTGATCCCTCGGCCTCGCCTCAGCACGTCATAGCCAGAAAATTCCATACGATTTTGTAAAATATTTTTGTAGGGACATGTTTTTGTGTTACATGAAAGCCTCGCCATCCTTTTCATGGACAAAATAAAGCTTATGTTGTATATTATCTTTACCCTAAAAACTTACATACGAAAGGTTCTTTTGTGTATTATTCCACTGCATAAAAAAGCTCTTTAGGGCTTCTTCTGTATCTAAATACGATCTTAAGGAATGGGGTTTGAGGGGCTGCGACGGAAAAAATCCTTGAGTCTTTGTTGAATCCGGAGGGGATTCAACAAAGACTCACAGATTTTTCAAATGATTTTCCGTTTCAAAGTTCCTTTGCGCAATTTATGGTAGAAGATGAGAGGTAGAAATTGTAAAATAAGGAAAACACGTAACGAAATGTTTGGTTCTATCCGGCGTAGGGTCTAGATTTTATCATCAGGCGCTTGCCGCCATACTGGCCATACCCTATACTATAGGTACCAATAGACACTTTATATCAAGTAACTCTTCCGGAATCCGCTAGTTTTCAAAACTCATAATAACGCCAAAACAAACATTTTGTATACTTACGAGTAGGTAACGACAAAACATCTATTCAGAGAGCGTAAGGTGAATATAGAAGCAAATGGCCTTGAAGTGGCGCCCTCATTTGAAATAAATTGTTAATTCGTAAATATGGTGATAATTTCAATATTGCTCATTGTCAGGCACTAGATAGCCCTTTAAATTATTTTATGAACTGCCGTTGAAACTATTATTGGTGATCCGAATCCGATTCAACAAAGACTCACGGATTTTTGCCGGCCGTCATTGCAACCAAGTTTCTCAACTAGTTGCGATGAAAGAATTTATATTCTTTATACTCTACTGAGAGAGGCCTATGCTCAGCAGTGGGCGGAAGAAGGGCTGGGATGATGATGATGATACGCTACTGGATAGGTACGCTAAAAGACTTTTGTTTATTTGTCCGCCTTCCTTCTTATACTCGTAATTAAGAACAGTTTCCATAAATTCACCTTTCAAATAAAAAATATCAATGTAGGTTCTTCCGTTTGGGAGCTACAACAAATACCGTGCCACAGACAGATACACAGTATCTACCTACATCAAACTTCAAAAAAAAATATTAGTGAAAAAAAACCATATCGTATATTCATTTTAAAAAAAATACAGACTTACCGACGATACCGACACATCATTTACATTTGATTTGACAAGTGATAACCCAATGACAACCATTTTTAGGGTTCCGTACCCGAAGGGTGCAAACGGGACCCTGTTATTGAGACTCCGCTGTCTGTCCGTTTATATTTATATTTATTCATAAATCACATACAGATTGACAGTTATTCACCAAAGCATCTGTACAGTAGTCAAAAAATACAATAAAATTAAAGAATTAATTGTCAATAGGGTCAAATTACATAGAAACATACACAATCAAATAACAGTGTGGAAAAAAATAATAAAAGGTAAAAATCGTCATGCATATAAAATTGGAAAAAAATGTCAATGATTACTAATACGAATATGTCATAGTTAATCAAAATAATTAATAGAATTGAGAAATGTGAATAAATTGTCCATAAATACATTTATTGAATCACTAAAGAGATCTACATCTACATCCAGATCATTGTGTAGTACGAGCATGTCCTCTAGTAGTTGCAGGGCTCTCACCGTAGGAGCATTTTTTGTATAATTTTTAGTGTGAAACACTGGTGTCCGTCTGTCATTGGGCTCTATCTCTTGAACCATAATAGCTAGACACCTGAAACTTTCACCGATTATGTATTACTATGACCACTATAACAACAAATACTAAAAATAAGATAAAGTTAATAATTATTAAAGGGGGTCGTCGGTGGTACGGAACCCTTCATGTAAGAGTCCGACTCGAACTTGCCCGTTTATTTTATATAAGTACTTCTTCCGGATTTCAATCCTTCATAAAACCCCTGAAGTTAACAAGGGTATCGGTTATTGTGAAAGATATTACAATACTCAAGAAATACGAAAATTCTGTTACTAGGGACCTGTTAGAATTTTGTTCAAAATCTATATTTATTTTAATTTTGTTACTCGAGAAATTTATCAATCATAAAATTCTTATAAAAGCAGGGCATGCTTGTAATATAATCAGGGCGAACTGGGTAATCAGATACCCCGGCCTTGCCCATGCATTATGCATAATTAGCTTCAGAGCGACCGCAAACTATAGTTTCAAAGTTAGTTTCATGTTAATGATATCAGTGTGATGCCACTGGAAAATGTAACAATTATATACTTAGTCTGGCCATAAATACTGATACAATTAAAAATAAACAAAATATTACATTTGACTTTGGAATCCTATCTTTTCTTATTTTGGCGCCAATACATTGTACAATATTTTGCGATATTAAAATTGAGTGGGGTGATAAACAAAACCAAATCGCTGTGATTGCATGGTCCTTCCAGCAAGACTCGCACCGAGTCACAAAGCTCGGTCCACGCAGTCTTGGTTGGAATCGAACGTTTCCGACTTCATCAGAGCTGAAGACTAGCCGTCGTCTAGTCCTGATCTTAATCTGCTGGATTATGATTTATGATCAGTTTTAGAGAGTACGGCTTGCTCTTAACGGCATGATAATGTGGATTCCCTAAAACAATCCATACGATTGGCAGTGAAGAATTTCCCATGGAAAGAGTGCGTGCTTCTATAATATTGATAACTGGCCTCAACGTTTAAAGGACTGTATTGCAGCTAATGGAGACCACTTCGAATAAGCTTTTTATATTTTTAATTGTTTTATATTTATGTATTAAATAAACTAACGCTTTGTAAAAGTAATAAATGTTATTTGCAGTAGAAAAATATTTTTTTCTTTTTTACAATATTTATGGCTAGACTAGGGGTGGATTGAATTATGCATTAATACACTATCACGTCCCTAGCGGGATAGACAGAGCGGTATTACCCAGGCCACTTTTAGCGTGATGGTGGGCATGAAGGTGGAAAAAGAAATTGCTAACCGCATCGCCTATTGATATGATCCAGATTCTCGCCCATTTCTTCGTTCGGCTTTTAGCTGCTCGGGAAAAACAGCTGGTACATTCCATTTTCCTGTGTTTAAGAGCCATAAGAAATGTGGAAGGCATCAAAGGCTTGGTACTCGTACTTGTGCTTGAGTGATAAAAGCTTTTTAACGCCTCGTTTCACTAATGACGGTAGGGCATGCACAAGTAGCTACCGAAGACTTGCTAACAGAATACGGGCCTTTGAGATTAAATTCAAAACTTGAATGATTGAAACACATTTGTTGGGGTGTTACGCTATTTTGTACTTTTTAGGGTTCCGTACCCAAAGGGTGCAAACGGGACCCTATTACTAAGACTCCACTGTCTGTTCGTCTGTCCGTCTATGTGTCCGTCTGTCTGTCCGTCTGTCTGTCCGTCTGTCTGTCCGTCTGTCTGTCCGTCTGTCTGTCCGTCTGTCTGTCCGTCTATCTGTCCATCTGTCACAGGGCTCCATCTTTTGAACCGTAATAGCTAGACACTTGAAATTTTTACCAATTATGTATTACTGTGGCCGCTATAACAACAAATACTAAAAATAAAAAAAGTTAAAAATTAAAGGGGGTCGTCATACAAGAAACGTGTTTTTTTCAGCGTTTTTAACTCGATCTTTATGATGGCATTAACACTTGAAATTTTCACCGATTATGTATTACAATGACCACTGTAACAACAAATACTAAAAATAAGATAAAGTTGAAAATCAAAGGGGGTCGTCATACAAGAAACGTGTTTTTTTCAGCGTTTTTAACTCGATCTTTATGATGGCATTAACACTTGAAATTTTCACCGATTATGTATTACAATGACCACTGTAACAACAAATACTAAAAATAAGATAAAGTTGAAAATCAAAGGGGGTCGCCATACAAGAAACGTGTTTCTTCAGCGTTTTAATACATTGTACGGTGGTACGGAACCCTTCATGTACGAGTCCGACTCGCACTTGCCCGTTTATTATTTTTATATCTACACCAGATTTCTATATCTACATCAGTTAATAGGACTAGGAATTTTTTTAATTAGTAGATATTAGAGGTAAATTTAGTTTTATATCTACTAATGTATTTTTAGTTATAACAATACAATACAAAAAACTTTATTACACTAAAAAACATTTACAATATGTATTTGTATTATGGTAGTTGCCTGTAAGAGATTGCTTCGGCGATAAGATCGTCTCATGTACCTTATTATAAGGTACATGCCGAAGAAGTCTTTTACAGGCATAAAGAGTGCAAAGTATAAGTAAATAAAGTAAGATGGCGCAGTTAAAATTTCATTAGATTTTATTAATTATTTTTCTTTTCAGATATGTTCAATTACTTATTTTTTTTTTATATTTACCTTTGGGAAATAGAAATAGTAATGATAATATGTATTCCTCCCTATTTATTCCCTACCGTCATTGTTTTTCGTTACTATTCCAGTTCGTAATATTTTCCAATAATAATTTCATAGAGTACATGAACGGTGAGATAAATCTTTCCATTACGCAAGCCATTACCAAATTCTGAGTTAAAATAAAGAGAACGGCAAATTTGAAATATATTTTGACAAATTAATTTACATTTCAAATCAGCTCTGAGTACCGGTGAACGAACCGAAATTGAAAATGTTAACATAACGAATTTTGTGAGCTGTCTTCGGTCGATCACTGTCAGATTTTGGACGTCTTGGATATGTAATATTTGATAGAATAAAGATTTTATTCCAGAGGGTTTATCTGAGTAACAGAACTATGCGGCAAATCTTGAATACACCTATATTCTATGTCAATGACAAACTATTATATTGTACCGAGGTATTAAGTGTAACTTGACCAAAGAATTAACAATACAATCTAGAATAACTACGAGTAATAATCTTAAAAAAACAACACTGAAAATTAAACTTAATGCCACACACATAAAGCTCATATTTTCATAATGCTTATGTTTAAATACCTAATGTTCCCAAAAAATGCACCTAAAGCTCTATTAGGCGTCCCTTTCCCGCAAACTGTCAGTGCAATAAAGTAGCAGGGGAGAGCTATAACTTTAGGTATATTTTTTGGGAACGGCCTTGCCACTTCGTAAGCATTCTAGATTTGTATACAATTTCTTCGAGTTTGACATAAACAAAACATAAACTGATGGTCCCGAACGCCATGTAGCGTTTGTTTAAACCTTTCCTAGGATTGGTTCTGGTCTATCCTTTGTGTTGCGGAGGTCAGACGGCAGTCGCTCTGTGTAAAAACCAGTAACCTCGTCAAATCCCCTAGGTCTTAGGTAGCGGACCCGGGGCTAAAAGCGTTACCGCTGCAGCGGTAATTATTATGAGCTCGGATGATGATGACGACATAACCAAATCTTTTAAGCATACTCGTTTACATAGGTAAACATAGTCTAGCTTAGCTATAGAGCTATATGTTGTAGCTGAGATGCTAAAATATATCATGTCGTTAACAAATCTTCCAAGAACGAATCGAACCTTGTACGGAATTATGTGAGCTCCGATTTAGTTTGAGAATAAAACAATACCCAAAAGAAAAAAAATACGGCAACAGGCCTACAATATAACTTCTTCTTCTTCTTTAGGTGCCGCTTCATTCCTGAAGATTGGCAGTCAGCTCTTCAAATCTTGATTTCTCCATGACAAGCCTGATCAGTTGTTCTACTACTTACCGTAGAATACTACGCATAAGCTGGACAATATTAGGTACTAGAGGTGGTCGTTTTTGCAATTACAATAAACAATTTCCACGATAATTTTAAAAAAATTGTTGATATATGTACCTATTTGTTATTTGTCTATATCTATATCTATCTATCTATATACATTTAATAAATTTATGAAAAAATGAGTGTGGGCGATTAAAAAGGGTAACTGAATTCAAAATAGAATAAAAAATATTTTTTGTCTGTCTGTCTGTCTGTATGTTCACGCTAATCTTCGAAAATACGAACGGATTTAAACCCGGTTTTCAATAATAGACGACTTAACGTTCTCATTATAAACTGTTGACAGTTTATAATGAGAACGTTAAGCTTTACTACGCACATTTGCCAAAAGTGGCCGTTTTTCTCAAATGTGCGTAGTAAATCTTAACGTTCTCACTTTAAATTGTAAACAGTAGTTCATAAAATACTTTGAAGGGTTATCTAGGACTTGATAGTTGCAAAATTTTAAATGATATCTCCGTTTTCTTTGAAATGATTTATTTTAAATGGGGGCAGCACTGGACCCCGGAAAATTTAGGTACGGCCTTAACAAACAAAAGGGAAATGACGGCAAAGTCTATAAAAGGGAAATGACGAGTTCGGGTGCGTTCAATAGGACTGTCCGTCCATGTAGTTTGACTACCGGTGACATACAAGATGTATGTACTTTTATAAAGAGGTTTGATAAACATCACTGACAGATAATATCGAACGTACCCAAAAAAGGAAAACATGCTTTGACAGCTTCTGTCTCTAGCTAGATTGTCACAGTTGTCACAAGAAGTTTTTTTTTTCTAACGGCATGTCTGCGGATCTGCCGATATTGTAGACTTTGTCGTCATATTTTAATATGGCGCGTTTCAGTTGTTAATCTACTTGATATTTTTAATATTTATTTTCTACATCATATACATGTTTTTCAGCACTGATTTATTTTTTGCGGCTATTTCTCGACGAAAGCTATCAATAAAAAATATAAAAAAATGCATGCATACCCACTAAAGTCCTGTCAATTCTATTCAAGATATAATTTTTTCGATTAGGGACTACTTATTAAATAGCAGTAGGGCATTACTATTTTCCAAATTTTATCTGATGAACCTCACGTAAGTATGGAACTAAGTTAAACTGAATTGATGTATTTATAACAATTTATCAAATTTTACTTTAAAATAAAAGAAAAATTTACGTACAGCGAAGTGTGCATAATAATGATTGGCATTGGAAAGACATCGATTTTTGTCATAATGCTGTTATGGCAAAATTCGTTCTGATGTCTTACACAGCAATTAAACACCGAATGTGTAACATGTAAACAGAATAAAGGACACGTGTTTGAGGATTTGCTGTCTAATAGTTTGGGATGTATGCACAATGGCAAACAAAAAAGCCGTCAAGATCGTGGATCGAACACTACGGGGCATTTTTCGTGAGGCAAGTTACATTACTTTTCATAGAGGAATTCACAATTGAGAACATCAGGTAATGCTTCCTGGTGACCTGAACTTGGAGATCTAAAGCTTGCGAGATCAATTTTAAAAAAATAAGCTTGACAACCGTGAACTTTTGGCCATTCAGATGCCCAAAAATTTTCTAATGTTATAGCAAAATTAGAAAAGGCTTCTATCCTGAAGAAAACGGTCAGTGGTCAAGTGATTCTTCCGTAAACACTTGACAAAGTAAATTTAGGAAATTTACTCCAAAAGTGGCAGGACATGCATAAATAACTACGTGTCTGTGTTGCAGTGTTATGCAATATTGAGCGCTACGAAATAATGATTAAGTGTAATTTGGTTTGATATCAAAATAAGACGACACTATCGGATGACTGTCGTATTATTTTATGAAGTAAAGGTCCTCATGGACGTTGCGAGGGCACCACATATAGAAAATTCTTCGCTATGTGAATGAACGTGCTTTACTTCAAGAAATAACCAAGCCGCTGCAATTAATGGAAATATTGTCACAATTTGTTGAGAATTAAGTGGTTAGTGGTTTTGAGTTCATTTACTGCAAGCCATCTTCATCCTCACTCAAACTTACTCAAACTTGACGAACCGACAATGATTTTGAGAAATCTTTCTCCGCCTAATTAAGCATATAACTCGACTAAAAGTAACTATATTGCAAAGGAACGTCATCGAAGCAGCGATTCTCAGTGGATTCAGTTCAGGTGAAACTGTGTTCATACCACATAATAATTACACCACTGATCCCCAACAATATGCCATCCCATCCCAGTTATAGTGCACAAAATTTCTCATAGCTGCTTATTTCCCGACAACCGTAAAATGTCCCAGGTCGATCTAAGTCTAAATGTTTTTCCCACAGGCAGCTGTACGTTGCCTGCTTGCAGGTGAATAAGTAATGTATTCTATATAGGTAAGAAGCAAGCCAAGCAAAAATAAAACTATTCATGTCATTTTAATTTTGTCGTCGTGTATAGAGATATAATCCTTGTGCTGAATCGCATTAAAAAACTCGGACTATAAATTACGCACTAATTAACTAAACTTTTAAATACGTCAACCAATGTGCACAATAAAACTGAATTTCACGCGGACGAAGTCGCGGGCATCAGCTAGTAGTTAATATAAAGCTTGTACCTGTCTTACGTGCACGCTTTGGGAGACTGTAAGTGCGGAGTATTTTTAAAGAATAAATAGAGACAAATGGTAAAAATTAACATATTGTGTCAGTTTTCCGACCAAAATTAAAGTGAGCCAAGGCCGACAAGAATAAGAAGATTGCTACCACAAGAGGAGCAAAGTCAGGAAGCAGCTGTAAGTAAAGTCACTGAAACATAAACAAGTAAGCAAAAGGCGTGAATTTCTTGCCGGGTTCACTGAAGTGTCTGACGTCTTGTGGAAAGTTCAAAGTGGCGTGGGCAGTGACTCGAGAATTAACTGCGATCTGATCTAAAATTAGGATGATACCTGGTCCTGAGATTTCGAAATCTTATAAATATTTATATACAAAAGTATGTATGGACGTTCGTTCCGTTTTCTCGCTAAAACCGCTACACGGATTCGTAACAGATTTGGCATGTAGATAGCTTTATTACCTGGATTATTACATAGGAAACTTTTTATCCCAGAAAAATGTGAGGTTCACGTCTTCTCTTTTCTTTTCTTTCTTTTAGGGACAAACACTGATTAAGCTAGCCCCAAAGTAAGTTTTAAACTTGTGTTATAGGATACTAACTCAACGATACTATATTTTATAATAATTATACATAGATAGATAAACACCCAAGATCCAGGACAATTTGAAAAAGACCATTTTCCGACTTGCCCTGGCTGGGGATCGAACCCAGAACCTCCAAATCGGCGGATTAGCGTGTTGACCATTACACCACGGAGGTCGTGGAATTATCAAAACGTTTTATAATAGAAAAAAAAACTTGTATGATTGCGCAAATTTAATATTAATATGTGTAATTTGATAGAGATATACGAAAATTCTTCCATGCTGGTCTGCGAGAAAAGAAAAAACATAGAATGTACCAGCTGCTTCTCTTCCCGCGCAAATCGTAAAAGCCGATCGAGGGAATGGGCAAGAATCTGAATCATATCAATAGGCGATGCGGTTAGCAACCCATCACTATTATGATTTCCTTTTTCCACCTTCATGCCCACCATCACCCTAAAAGTGGCCTGGGCCTTGCCGCCCTAGGCTCTGTCTGCCCCGTTAGGGATAGAGACGTGATAGTGTATCAGTATCAGTATATACGAAAATAGACCGTTGACTGTATCATAGAATAGACCTTCCAAAATATCTATTAATAGTATAGCTATTCGTTCACCTCGTTAGCGTAGCATATACAGAGTTACTTTTTAAACACCGGCAACGTTTTATGGAGCATTTTCACTTTTTGATAATACGCATGATGATTAAAAAAATATTTTTGGCCCATCGGTTAGATTATAAAAAAATATCGAAAAATAAATAACGAAGATACAGCGCATTTAAATTGCCCATGACGTCACGCTTTCGTACGATTTTTACACATGGGTGACGTCACAAGCCCCCAATCTGGAACTTTGATACTGTGTATCTTTGTGAATTTTCACTTGTTTGATAAACTGCAAAATATGGGTACATAATTTTTGGATAATCTAATTAACGGACTAATTAGAATAATACTTTTCTTATCTAGTCATCATCCCTATTGTTTTTCTGGAAAATTATTCAGTATGACGGTCTAAACTAGCTCCAAAAATGTTGCCGGTATTTCAAAAGTAACCCTATACAGCTCTGTACTTCAGTTCACAAAGCAGTAATTATATTATCTTTGACCAAAGTATGAAAAGAGGTGTGTGAGAGGCTTTATAGAGAGCGACAGTTGAGGTAAGTGAGATTACAATTAAGATTTGAAAGAGTCAGACAGTAAAATTGCGATTTGTATTGAGAGCCACTGGACAAAATGGTTATGTACTCGACCAATGACGTCCGCGCAGCATTTTCAGATATACATGGCAAATAACCAATAATTGTGTTTCGCAAATTGGTTATATCACTAATTAACGTTCAGCGTGTTGTCAATACAGTTAACCAGAGCCAATTAGTAAACCAAATGTGCGACACGACATATTCGTAAATAATGTATTTGGTATTTGGGTATGATACACGTCCTTATAAAAAAAATATAAATCAAGTTATATCAAAATGATTAAATTTGTTTTAATGTAAGTAATAATCATTTTTATTTTTGTGGTTGATATTTTTCTTATTAATATGTATCGAATAGTACTTATAGTATAGTAATAAAACTAACTCATAACTAGTAATATAGTAAGAACAAATCACACAGATTGAGCTTAGCCCAAAGAAAGTTTTTTTAAAGTTGTTATGCTTATGGTATACTAACTCAACGACACTATATTCTATAATTAATTCATATATACCTAGATAAACATCCAAGACCCAGGACAATTTGAAAAAGGCCATTTTCCAACTTGCCCTGACTGGGGATCGAACCCAGAACCCGAGTGACGGACACCGTAGGACACCTTTAACCTCCGGAGTAGCGGATTAGCGACCTACACTTTCCCCTGGCTTAGCAAAGTACCTATTTCAGTACATCCGTCTATAGACAACGTGGAAGGGACATACCCGTAATAAATCAAACCACGGTCTATAATACTAGACCGTTATAGTATAATGAAATTAAAATAACAGCCAAAAATCAAAAATAATTTATGGCATTTCCATACAAAAGTGTGCGGCCGCCCGGTCAATTTGTATGGGAATGTCGTTTTTTTTTTGGTTTTTTGACTGTTATTTTAATTTCATTATACTTTAGTGATCTAGTATAGGACGTGGTTTGATTTATTACGGATATGTCCTTTCTACGTTGTATAACGCTACAGCAAAGTTCCTCATTTTCCCCCTCCACACCTTCTTTTCGTTTTGGAATGAGAATGAGATCCTTAGTGTATCTCTCAAATTTGATTGAAAACCGTTAATAAATAAGGCTAAATTCCCCCATTTTCCCCCTATTCCTTCTCTAATGAAAAATCGCGGTCGACTAAAAAATTTAATAAATCGAGGATTAACTTGTGTGCCAATTTTTGTCAAAATCGGTTGAAAAATTACAAGTGTAGGCGAGAACAGACAGACGGACAAAACCATTTTTAAGCGAACGCCAAAACTGAGACGCTTCGCTCTTTCGGTCATTTTTTTATATAGGGACAAATCACACTGATTGAGCTAGCCCCAAAGTAAGTTTTAAACTTGTGTTATGGAATACTAACTCAACGATGCTATATTTTATGATAAATAGGTACATATACAGGGTGACTTTTTAACCACCAGCCAAATTTTTGGAGCAAGTTTAGTCCATGATACTGAACTACTTTCCATAAAAAGAATTGGTGAAAAACTTAAATAAAAATTCGCCTTCCCATAAAAATCAGCGGTCAGCCAAAAAGATTTGGTATGGGAGGACGAAAAATTTTTATAGATTTTTAATACCTTTTTTTATAGAAAATAGTTCAGTATCATGGACTGAACTTGCTCCAAAAATTTGACTGGTGGTTAAAAAGTCACCCTGTATAGATAAACACCCAAGATCCATGACAATTTAAAAAGGCCATTTACCAACTTGCCCTGGCTGGGGACCGAACCCAGAACCTTCGGATTAGCGGTCTAGCGTGTTAACCATTACGCCACGGAGGTCGTCAAAATTAGATACTATCAAATTTTCTAAACTGTACTTATTTAGATGATCTCCATACATTAGCAAACATAACTGTAAATAACATAACTAACCTCTTGCGTACATGCTGACGTCTTTGAGTAGAGCCTCGCAAGATTCCCGCTCATTTCCGTCCAACTCCCTGACAGCCTTCAATATGCCTTCTTTGCGAAGGCCCCACTCTAAACTTTTACCTGATGAGCAAAGTAAATATATGAGCATTGAAAACATATGAATATGGTGAGTTATACGCGTATTTTTAAGACTCTTTCATGTAGATACATTTCTTGATTGTAAGTAAGTAGGCACAACAAAACATGAATTACGGTAACTCTGAATACTTGAAAAAAATCTGCCGTTTAATTTCACTGCCATTTAATTTCAAATTATTTTTCATATTTCGATTTTATGTTACGTTCAGTGTCGTGGACTGAATTAGTTTCAGTATATTTTGTTAGACCCTGTATATTAATCAGACTGAACTGGCAGAACTCACCGACAGTCAGTGTGCACTGTGATAGTCAGCACTCACCGACAGTCAGTGTGCACTGTGATAGTCAGCACTCACCGACAGTCAGTGTGCACTGTGATAGTCAGCACTCACCGACAGTCAGTGTGCACTGTGATAGTCAGCACTCACCGACAGTCAGTGTGCACTGTGATAGTCAGCACACACCGACAGTCAGTGTACACTGTGAAGTCAGCATTCACCCACAGTCAGTGTGCACTGTGACAGTCAGCACTCACCGACAATCAGTGTACACTGTGAAGTCAGCACTCACCCACAGTTAGTGTGCACTATGACAGTCAGCACTCACCGACAATCAGTGTACACTGTGAAGTCAGCACTCACCCACAGTCAGTGTGCACTATGACAGTCAGCACTCACCGACAATCAGTGTACACTGTGAAGTCAGCACTCACTTACAGTCAGTGTGCACTATGACAGTCAGCACTCACCGACAATCAGTGTACACTGTGAAGTCAGCACTCACCCACAGTCAGTGTGCACTGTGAAGTCAGCACTCACCCACAGTCAGTGTGCACTGTGAAGTCAGCACTCACCGATAGTCAGTGTGCACTGTGACAGTCAGCACTCACTTACAGTCAGTGTGCACTATGACAGTCAGCACTCACCGACAATCAGTGTACACTGTGAAGTCAGCATTCACCCACAGTCAGTGTGCACTGTGAAGTCAGCACTCATCCACAGTCAGTGTGCACTGTGAAGTCAGCACTCACCGACAGTCAGTGTGCACTGTGACAGTCAGCACTCACCGACAATCAGTGTGTACTGTGATGGTCAGCACTCACCGACAGTCAGTGTGCACTATGAATTCAAAACTCACCGACAGTCAGTGTGCACTGTGACAGTCAGCACTTACCGACAAACAGTGTGCACTGTGAAGTCAGCACTCACCGACAGTCAGCGAGAACAAGTCGGACTTGTCTAGCAGCAGCGCGACGTGCGCCCAGCCGAACCGCTCGAACACGCTGGTGAACACGTGCGGCAGCCGGCACTGGCAGTACGACATCCGCGTCAACGTTGGATACTTCCCCTTGTCGTTGAACAGTGTTTGAGGCTGCAAAAAAAAATACGTCACGTCTCGCCAGCCAGAGATATTGGAGATATATGTATAGATTAAGCGATGAAGTGTCAAAAATGTAAAACGTAGTGGCATATTTTTTTAAGGCCGTACCTGAATTTTCCGGGGTCCAGTGCTGCCCCCATTTAAAATAAATTATGTAAAAGAAAACGGTGACATCATTTATAATTTTGCTACTACCTAGTCCTAGATAACCCTTCAAAGTATTTTATGAACTACTGTTTACAGTTTAAAGTGTAACTTGGAAGTCGCAAAATTTTAAATAATGTCTCCGTTTTCTTTTAAATGATTTATTTTAAAAGGGGGCAGCACTGGACCCCGGAAAATTTTATGTCATTAAACAATGTCTTTTTTTGTCGTATTAAGGCGACGTGGGTTCACAATTCGCCATACTGTGCATGTTTTTGAAAAATCACTGTTATTCACTACTACAGTTTACCTCAAAAAAATTCATAATTCTACAGACACCCACAATAAATAAAACACTGCGAAATATCGTCGAGCATGGCTCCGGGCCTTTCTTCGCTCTCGGCGAATATTTCACTATGTTTTATTTATAATTTTTTTTGTATTATATTTATAATTTTTTTGTAGCCAAAACGGATAGATATTTAGATAATACATTTCTTGATATAATTTTCATATTAAAAGGTGATTGTATAAAATAGTAACATGTATTACAAAGGCAAATTTAGGCAAATTTAGAGGTATGTTTGTGATTTTTTTATATCGAGCCAAAAATGCTCAATCGTGTTTTGAATATTGTGGGTGTCTGTAGAAAAGCCTTAAAATTTTTATGTAAAATTTTTGAGGAATAAACTGTAAACACTCACAGTTTTCTTGGCTCTGAACTGACGGGGCCTTAAGCTGAAAGTAATATGAAGCAGGCTACATTTTTACTTTTGACGTTTAGCATTGTATTCTGTGGTATAACGAAGTCTCTTCTAGCAACTATAAATGCCGATAAGAGGGAAAGAGACAAAACATAGGTTTTAACCAGATTATCTCTATAAAAAGGTTTTTTTTTGCTGTTTGGCGTAAGCTAAATTTTTAAATGTTTTAATTTGCTTGCCATGTATATTGCGTTTATTTTTGAAAAAAAAAATTACAACAAATTACCTTGATTCCTTTTCGTAGGTTCCTCAGCCGATGCATGCGACTGACGACGCTTGCAGGTGCCGCCAACTCTCCTTCCGAAGGAGGCTGCATACATACAATATATATATTATATTTTCACCATGAAATTAACCGTTTCTTGAATGACAACCCTCTTTAATTTTTAACTTTATCTTATTTTTAGTATTTGTTGTTATAGCGGTCACAGTAATACATAATCGGTAAAAATTTCAAGTGTCTCGCGCTACGCTATTACGGTTCAAGTGATAGAACCCTGTGATAGTTGGAAGGACAGTCGGACAAACAGCGGAGTCTCAGTGATAGGGTCCCGTTGGCACCTTTTGGGTACCCTAAATAAAAAAGACAGTGTCAGCTATTATCATAGACCTAGAATTTTTTTCACTGAATCTATTTATCATCCATTCATATTACAGGCAATTTCCTCTTTGTTACAGGCATATGTAAATGTAGAAAGACTGCTATCGAGTCAACTTGTACTGTGAAAGGAGTTCGGTGGCTCAGTCACAGAACTAATAAGAGTATTTTATACAGAACGGAATCTACTAAGGCCCCGCGCATTAAGCGTCCCCGTTTCCCGTCCCCGCACCTCTACCCCGTTCTCGCCTTGTCGAGGGGCGAGAGCGGGCGAACATACACGCATTGACGTGTGCACGGATGTATAGTTTCGTAGTGTAGGCATAAATGATACTCTGCTTCTATAAAGTGTCATACCTGTGGCTCAATTAAATAATACGCACGCGTTAGTGCCAGCTGTAATAATTGTATAGCAGTCGTCACACTATGTTAGATGCCTGAAAAATTCTCCTTCATGTACCAGAGCGGCTTAAGACTCACCTTACCCTAGACAGAATATGAGTTTCCCATACAAACTTTATTTTGACTTTCTACGTTACGTTTTTTTTCGTTTTCGTCTACGTTTTATTTTGAAACGACATGTGAGATTTCACATGTCGTTTAAAAATAAAACTTAGGTTGACGAGGAAAAAATTTGTAACTTTAAAGAAATTGCATATATCTAGGGTTATAATTGGTTTTCACAGTCAAAATATGAACTTGAAAGAGAATATAGTGTAATACCTATATTATTTTTGACCATCAGTATGGAAAACTTAATTTTGGAAATATTTTTAATTCTGTAAAAACCAATTATAACTCTAGATATATGCAGTTTCTTTAATGTTACAAATTTTTACCAAAATCTGACATGTCATTTCAAAATAAAACGTAGACTAAGTACGTTTGTATGGGAAAGTCTAGGGGGTAAGGGGATCCTTGCACTCTAAACATTAAATATTTAATCAGTTACAATTTTAGTGGCATTACCCCTCTTTTTATTACTAGTACAAGCTTTTATTTAGTTTGACCAAATTTTTGGTTCAAATCTTGGAAGTAAAAAAAATAAAAAAGCCACTTCCCACACGGTTTCTGATTGAAATAAAATTGCAATCGTATGCCAATGTAAATCAGATCACAATGCAATATTATTATGACAAAAAGCTGATCTGATGATGGAGCCGAAAGGTGGCTATAGGAAACCTGTAATAAAACGACGCAACCCCAGCGAGTTTGGGCTTATTACATTTGTCTTTATAAGTTCTTAGGCCTTACAATAAAAGCTTACGAAAAAAATATTTAAAAAGCTTATGTTGTAAGTCTCTTCCTTCCCAGTCAATTAATACTTGTCAAGAGCAACGCGCGGAATTAGAATTACCTATCCCTAATTACGATGGGAAAGTCATGGTGTTGTGAAATGTGTCCCAAAGCCTGGCAGCTTTTTCAGTTTCAACGGCATTGCATTGGGATGTACCGGAAAAACTTGCCCAAACGGGTGGCAGTAAAATATTAATAAAATAAGTAAAGTATTGTCTTTTCCGCTATTTAACGCACATAATTATGTTCAGAACTATTTGGAATACGAATGAAATGTTATTTTTTATTCATTTACAACTACAATTATCTCTATTATATAATTTATCTCTATTATTTATGTATAATTTGTTAAATTGTGTGCAATAAAGAGTAAAATAAATAAATAAATATATAGGGACAAATCACACTGATTAAGCTAGCCCCAAAGTAAGTTCTAAACTTGTGTTATGGGATACTAAACTGAAGCGGTGATGAGCCAACTTTAATCAATAAATAGATTATTGTTACTCTTTCCCTGAATTCTATTTAGCTCCGCAACGCTTAAGTGGAGTCTGTCCATACTTTCGGAAATAAAAAATTCCCCATTCAGTGATATTTTGACATAGGTATCGTACGTAGTCACTTCACAGGTTTCTAAAACAACTGAGATAATACTAGTATATGAAATAGGTATACGATTATATGATTAGGTATGATAGACTTCTAAATAAATGTATAAGGTTTATTTTTTGCCTTTGAAAATATGGCCATGTTTCCGAACACCGTTCTGAGCTTAAATGGCTCCCCATCCGCCAACGCAGGATTCTTCATATTTTATGTCAACTTTATAATATACTTAATAATCCCCTAGCCCCTAAATACCTCAAATCAAGTTTTCAACTTTTATCTTCCACTCATGAAAGAATCCTGCGTTCTTCTAATACTTTGACTCTTTCTATTCCTTCTCACTGTACTGGTTTTCTTTCTAACTATTTCGCCATTACGGCAATAAGACTCTGGAACGCGCTTCCTGAATCCATTCGAACTGCTCCTAGTCGCGCTAGCTTTAAGACACAGGTATTTAAACACTTCTTGGCCAAGTTATAAAAGTTGATTTAAGAATTGCTGCATTTATCTATTTATTTATATGTATAGCGTATATGTATATGTATATGTAGGTATATGTATAGCAAGTATATAAATATATATATTTCTGTAACAATGTACATTGTGTATTTTATGTATACTACACTTTATCTTGCAACCCACATTTAGACTTTCTGTATAACCCAAAGGTTGACTGGTAGACAACGCTTTTAGCCTATTGTTCTGTACAATTTGTATTTGATGGACAATAAAGATTAAAGATGAAGATAGATAGGTAGGTACCTATTAGATATATGTAGGTACCTATTGTATTGAACTTGCTAAATACATCATACATTTATAGGTTTAGAGAATCCATATCCCAGAATTTGCTCAGTTGTATTAGAAACCTGTGTTCCAACAAGACGGGATTGCTTATAAATATTAAATGTAGTTTTCTCCAGAGAACTGCAGCGGAACACACTCATGTTACGATATTACGAGTATTGTATAATTTGTCTTAGGTCTTTATATTGTAGCCACTGTAAGTTTATTTTAGTAATTAATATACTTAATGGCGTCGTGTGATAATATTTCTTCGGATGATTTAGTTTTGCGTGCATCTTAACTGCTTTATTAACTAACAACATAGATGAGGATTAAATCTAACTTAAGATAAATTCATTATGAATATTGCAAACGGTTTAAAACATACCCATAGCTAGCATATCTACCCTCTCATTATGTAGGCCTGTACATTACTTTAAACAAAAAAGTCAGTTTCAGATATTTTTAAATAAAGATATAGGTACTCGTACACATAATATTTTAGTAAAAACACACAAAGTTAATATAATATAATTATTTATATTATGCGTAATAAACAAAATTACTAATTCCAGCAGGAGACCCCGTTTTGACGGAATTTAGTCAAGCCAAAAGCGACACGTAATTAATAACGCAGAAATTCCGTCGTAACTCTGTTACAAGTCATAGAGCACCGTAAAAGCTTCCGCACATCACACTACTGGCCCCTAGGGAAAAAAAATTGAAATAATAAATATTGGTATATCTTGAAGGGTGAATAGGACAAGTTTCGATCACCAGCCAGGTCTAGTTGGAAAATGGCCTTTTTCACATTGTTTTGGGTTTTGGGTGTTTATATATTTAAGTATTTATTATAAAATAAAGTATCGTTGAATTAGTATCCCATAACACAAGTTTAAAAACTTACTTTGGTGCTAGTTCAATCAGTACATATCTTTCGCATTTGAATGGTATAATCGGCTAATTCACTAAACCTCTAGCTGTTTGGCATTACAGCTCGGTTTTGTAAAACAGCGTTAAATAACTGAACACTCATACGCAAAATGGCATGAACGATTTGTAATGCCGCGGCGGCGCAAGACGTAACATTGTAGATTGTAGTACGGAATTCTTCACATCGTTTAGAGAATAAGCTGTTTTCATCAAGAGATATCAGAGACATCGTTTATGATTTGGACTGCAATTGGTTAAGAAAAATAAAGCAGATCTTTAGCTTGCTTCCCATATAGTTATTTCGACGCCCGCCTTCCGCAAAATGGAGAATTTACGTGAATCAAATGAAGGCCGAGAGAAACCGCTACGCACTTGAGATTATGTTGCGTTGCGTTAACAAACTTTTCTGTATCCACTTGCATCGAACTTTGTATCATTCCAGGACTGTATGCACTAAGCCACGTGGTCGGATTTGGCTCTGAAATATGCAAAATTTTCCCGCTAGGGGGATAAAAATGTCAAGATAAAGTCACATAGAGTTAATAATGTGTAAACGGGACAATAGATGTAGGTAATCATAAATTGTAACGTAGAATTAGTATACAGCTTACTTTTTTCTTTTCGTCAAGACTTCCAGTCCGTAATACTTATTAAAATTTTCAAATCAAAGAATTATTTTGTTTGAATTATTATTTCTGAATTAAGGCCTTGGCAGACGTCATTATAATGTACTTAACACTTTAGTAGACAGGCTATCAGTAGAAAAAGTAAAGTCGAAAATACAGTAGTGTGCGTGAATGCAAGACGTTTATTTAAAAAGCGAGTTTAAATATATATGAAATTCATATAGCACTTTCAAAAAAATCCAAGTTATAGTTATTCGAATCTTGCGTAAAATTTATTACTTTTTAGGGTTCCGTACCTCAAAAGGAAAAAACGGAACCCTTATAGGATCACTTTGTTGTCCGTCTGTCCGTCCGTCCGTCCGTCTGTCAAGACCCTTTTTCTCAGGAACGCGTGGAGGTATGAAGCTGAAATTTATATCAATTACTCAGGTCTACTGTCCCTTGAAGCTGTGAAAAAATCAAACTTCTAAGCCAACGCAATCAAAAGATACAGCCGTTTATGCCGCAAATTTTCGACACTTGCAAGGGAATCAAAACCTACAGGGTGCTTCCCGTGAACTCAGAATCTTGAAATTTGGTACGAAGCAACGTCTTATAGCATAGATAAAGGAAAAATTACGAAAACCATAAATTTTTAGTTACATCACATACTATATTTTTTTTTAATAATTTTAAACTTACTTGTCGTAATGAACGAACTTTGTAAACCTTGCAGGTTTGTACGGAACCCTCGGTGCGTGAGTCCGACTCGCACTTGGCCGGTTTTTTCAATTTATTAGTCGACCTCCGTCGCGATTCCTTAACACGCTAGTCCGTCACTCGGAGGTTCTGGGTTCGATTCCCAGCCAGGGCAAGTTGGTAAATGGCCTTTTTTAATTTATCCTGGTTCTTGGGTGTTTATTTTATCCCATCAAAAATATAAATGTAAAAATGCCAAGTTTAAATTCCGACAAAACATTGAAATCCGACAAGATTGAAATTTAAATAGCTGCCAAGTTATGTAGGTAGAGAAAACTGAAATTTATTCATAAGAATCTCAACATTTGACTTGGACAACATTAAAATTGAAAGCACGGTCACCCATCGTAACTGTGACCAAGCTAGAAGTTGCTTAACCTGTAAAAGCACGGTCATTCATCCATCAATTTTTGAATTTATCGTATGCGAAGTGGAGCGAAATATTTGCACAAGTGGTTTTGATTACTCGTATTTTGAAATTTGTTAAAGCGCAAATGACAAAGACCCCTTAGAATAGAGAATCTGTTTAGTTTCACGCAGCTTTTTAGGGTTCCGTAGTAAACAAGAAACCCTTATAGTTTCGTCATGTCTGTCTGTCTGTCTGTCCCCAGTTTTACTCATAGACTATTAGTACTAGAAAGCTGTAATTGGGCATGGGCATGGATATGTAGTAATAAAAACTTGAAAAAAAAGGGTGGTGTGATACGTCGTTGAATAGGTCTTACAAAAATATTGTAAGATTATGAACACCCTTTTTCGTTTTAGAATCCGTTTGTGAAATATTTGGTTTTTGATTGGAAATTATTGTTACAATTATGTGTCTCTCTGTCAGTTAAACGGTTGTATATGGACACTTAAAAAAATTCACGGCAGTAGTATATAACGTCTCCCTGACTAAAACTAATTTAAGGTGGATTCAGTTCATGATACTGAACAACTTTTTCTAAGGAACACATAATTAAATATGAAAAGAAAATGTTTGCTTTCCATTCGACCTCCGTGGCGTAATTGTTAACACGCTAGACCGCTAATCCGGAGGTTCTGGGTTCGAGCCCCAGCCAGGGCAAGTTAGAAAATGGTCTTTATAAATTTTCCTGGGTCTTGGGTGTTTATCTATGTATGTACTTATTTATCACAAAATATAGTATCATTGAGTTAGTATCCCAAAATACAAGTTTAAAACTTACTTTGGGGCTAGCTTAATTAGTGTGATTTGTCCTTACGTATTCCATACATATAACATAAATATTACATTTTGCCAAATCTTGTGTGTAAGAGATCAAAAATAATTTTTGTATTTCGTTTGTTCCTTGGTGAAAGTTGTTCAGTATCATGGACTGAATTCAGACCTAAAGTTAGGCAGTTGTAAGTTACATAAAACAAGTAAGTACTGAGTACGGAACCCTACACTGCACGTGGCCCGTCACGGCACGTGGCCGGTTTATTTTGGTTAAGTTTAAATTTTAGGGAACCATAGACAAATTTATGATATTTCTGCGTAAATCAATATTACTTATCGCTGACAGGACGTTCTCAAAAATACAATCAAATAGTATTTTACGCAAGCGGTGACTTGGAAAACTACACGTTTTGTGTTTCACTGACAGAAAAATATATTTAAAAATGTCATAAAAAGTTCTTTCATTTGATATGTCTCACGATTTTGTTATCAAAACTTTTTTTAATGTCTAATTTACCCACCATAAGTGGCCCCCTTTTTTAAATTTCATTTATTTACGTTATATGTCTATCTTTGGGTCACTAAGTTACATAAGTGTAGGTACTAAATCTGAACTAAATCATTCTAATAGTTTCGTAGCAGATTGGCTGTGACTTACGGACAGACAGACAAGCGAAACCCTAAAAACAGTAAAAAAACCAAAAAAATCGGTTCCTATATAAATTTCCCGGGCGGCTGCACACTTTTGTATGAAAACGCAGATTTTTTTTGTTTTTTGACTGTTATTTTAATATCATTATACTATACTAGCAGTCCACCCCGGCTTCGCCCTTGGTACACACAAAGCCTATGTCACTCGGGGATAGTGTACATTTCCAACGGTGAAAGTTTTTTTTAAATCGGTCCAGTAGTTTCGGAGCCATGCAATGCAAACAAACAAACAACCAAATCTTTCCTCTTTATAATATTAGTATAGATAAATAGCCTACTATAGCCTGCCTGCCTAGCCAAGTAAAGATCTAGTATAGCCTGTGGTTCGATATATTACGCATAATGTCAATTCGTATTTTAATATATATTCATGGGGAAAAGTTGTTCAAAATTTGAGACTGAATCACCCCTCAAAATAATTGTAAAATCCTAATTAAACAGCACCATTTATTACAAAAACCGTTAATATGATTCCGCGACCCGAGAAAGTTCCAATCCGATTTTCACCCTAATCGCCAATTAAAAGATATAGGTAATAAATCAAACCAAATTATTTTTTTCATTGACTTAATTTTCAATAAAATTAAAAAAAAAATGTGCGATGCCATATCTGCGATAGCATTACATCTTTACTTGAACGTCAACAAAATGTCAAAACTGTACCATAGTGTAGCAAAAGTATGACATAATTTGGCAGTTTGTACATAGTTTTTTATTGAAATATTTTAGACTGTAATGCAATTTTACGTAATTCGAAAATGGATTTTTTTGAAAAATTCGGCACGGCCTCCTTCCTGAACGCCCGGCGGGCAACTGAATTTGTATGAAAGGAACATGGCCGCCATTTCAGAGAATTCTGTCAAAAACGTTGCAAAACATCCAATTTTTAAAATTATTTTTTTTATTATTGCGTGATTGCATTGTAAGCAAATATTAAGAATAATGTTTCAAAATAGCCTTTATTTTTATAAAATATATGCAATCCCTTGTTAGAATATTTTTTTACGCAGAAAAACAAGCCAGTTTGTAGCAAGATTTTCTAAAATATTTCTTTCAGGTTTCTTTACAATTATCTTACTTTTTCTGAATGAAAATTAAAAAAATACGGTTTTCGTCTACTGGCTAGTCTATTCACCTATAACTAGGTATGTAATTTTCTTAGTGGTCTTTTCTACTTAAGCCATAACTATTGCCCGCGCAAAGTGCGTTTTGCATGTTTTTGGGTAAATTCAATGCTTGTTTTTAGGAAAACTACAAAATATTTTAAAAAATCCTTTTTTTCGTCTACTGTCCCAACTCTTCCTCTATCTATGTGTATACATTATTTGACTTAAATCAAACGCTTTCTGTACAAACTTGTTGCCCGCGCAAACCCAGTTTACATGGTGCCGACCCTTAATGGTGTTCTATGATGTTGGAGACTAGATTAGTTACATAGTAAGAAGTGGAATTGAGGTTTTATTTTGCCCCGTCATAAATTTGTTTGATAATAACATAGTCTGCAAATAACCTATTCTGCGGTCTATACGTGGTTAGCTGGTTTTTTGAACGTGACACATTGACATTCCAGCTGAAGGATATTCAGCTGTTTAACAAAACCGAGCTGTAATGCCAAACAATTAGAGGTTTAGTGAATTAGCGCTTTATACCATCCAACTGCGACGTATCGACCACTTCAATTAGTAACTTATTGCAATGTGCGGAAGTTCTAGAGATAAATTTAATTTACTACTCGTATATCATATCACATAACATCGACCACTTCAGCCCTACACCACGTGCAAATGATTCGACTCGGTTAAAGCTATACCTATATAACCGTACCCTTGTCGAAATTATGATAATGTACCTCCAATATACTCGTGCCTACTCTCAAATTGGGTAGATGACTGGTTCAAAAATAAATTATTTGGTACTGTTAAGATAATAAAACATAACACAATAGTGTCACTGCTCATTGATCATATCTATTTTCAACATGATTTTAGATTTATTAATGCAGAAAAACGGATATTAAGAGCGCTATTTGACTCAAAAAAGCTATGACGTCACGTTTTGTTTTTCATACAAATCTCATAGAAAATGTTTGTTTTGACGTTTAGAAAAAAGTGTCTGGTTTGACTTGTTGCCATCTAGCGGATTCTTGTGTTGTTCATAACTTAGAACTTCAATTATCGGTTTAATGGATTGTAAAGAAAATATTCTTTACAATCCATTAAACTTTATGTGACGGTTATGTGAGAAGTGACAAAAACTCATAAATCTATCCATTCATTTAAATTTCCCGATGCGTATGTAACATCTAATAAAAAATACTAAAACTATTTTAAGGGTAGACAATGATACTGAACAACTTTCCCCAGAGAACACATATCGAAATATGAAATAAAAATTGGCAACCAGTCAACTTGTATGGGAGACCAATTTTTTTTTATACTTCAATTTATGTTTCTTGATGAAAGTTGTTCAGTATCATGGACTGAATACTCATTTAGAATAGTTTTAGTATATTTTATTACATCCTATATATGTCCAATCCGTCTGTTCCAATAAATAGTTTTTTAGTTAATCCTGAACAGCAATATTAAGAATTCAAAAAACCACTGTTGCGATTTTGATGCAGTTTTCGTTTAAAAGTTGAACTTAATCTTTGGGAAGGTTTACAGAGATTAGTGAGAGCCCTTGAATGTTGTTATTTCAGCTCAACAGATTTTCAATAAGAAATTTAAAACTAACTTATTTAAAATTGTCACGCACGAAGTTATATAAATTGATTAATGGGATTAAGCGGGCCATTTCAGCAGAATGCCTCCAGAGAAATGGGCGAGTAAAGTAACTCCCTGGATACCCGAGGATGGTCGTCGTCGCAAGGAAAGGGCGAGAAAGAGATGTTGCGACGTCTTTTCAACGTGGTTATAGGCAATGGCAGTGGACAGGGACGCACGGAGGGAAATGGGAGATACCTTTCCCCAGCAGTGGGACAAAATAGGTTATTAAAAAAAGTACAAGGCGGCAAATGAACAAGCGTTTACTACAAGATAACGAGAAAAAGTTTATTTCTTACACAAAAAGTTTAGCTGACCGGACTCTTTGTATGAAAATGGCGAAATTTTTTTTTAATCCCAGCAATAGATCCATTGGTAACAGTTATTCATATTCGAGCTGTCACATCTTCAAGTACAAGTACTTTTACATCATAATTGAGACCCTATATAAGGGGACCCTATAAAAGAAAAAACATAGAATGTACCAGCTGCTTCTCTTCCCGTGCAGATCGTAAAAGCCGATCGAGGGAATGGGCGAGAATCTGAATCATATGAATAGGCGATGCGGTTAGCAACCCATCACTATTATGATTTCCCTTTTCCACCTTCATGCCCACCATTACGCTAAAAGTGGCCTGGGCTTTACCGCCCTTGGCTCTGTCTACCCCGTTAGGGATAAAGACGTGATAGTGTACCTGTATATAAGGGGTACTTACGAATTTACCGAATGTGTAATGTAATACGAGTACATATCCATAAATGTCAATTCATAAAGTAATGCATGGTATGTTGTGGGCCCTTTCTTTGTTCTCTTACTACCCGCCGCCTGAATACTAAAATATTCCCTCGTCTTCCCGCTTCGGCAGAACGGGATAATAAGGCGATATGTCCAAAATATTACGTAATTACATTATAATAAGAGTTACAAACATAACTCTTATAATAATGCAAGGAAAAAATAATAAAGATTTTCCATAGCAGTTCAAAATCAAAATCAAATATTTATTCAGTAGGTGAATTTATCTTTACTAATCTACTAAATCCTTTGAACACAGAGCATCTGCTCACTAATCCAGACATCATTCTTTTGTATTATTAAAATAACAATAATTTGTTATGGGAGGCGGGGTACTACACTAGAAAATGACACTAAATGGTAAGTAAATCGTAGGTAATTATTTAGGTCTAGACTACCGGAACGTCCTTAAAGTTAAATACCACAGAAAACCACAAATATTTGCTTATTATTACAACCTTAAAACAGTTATAAATCCTTTGAACATAAAGCATCAGCTCACTAATCCTGACATGATTCTCTCGTCCCTTACAAGTTTAGATAGTACTTTTACATAAAGTACTGGAATGTCTTCAAACTAAAATACCAAAGACAACGTCAAATAGGAACTAAATATTCCAATGTAGTAGGTAGGTAACTTAGATACAAATCCTTTGAACGCAAGGCTTCTGCTCACTAATCCAGAACTTAAGTAGCGCTTTGTGTTCTAAGTAGGCGGATTGGGTTAGTCTAGGTAGTTATAAAAGTTATTGCAGAAATGTACCAACGATAACCTCAAATATTCCAGCCTAGTAACTGAGATACTAAATCCTTTAAACACAGGGCATCAGTTCACAAATCCAGACATATATCTCTCATCCCTTTCGACCGCAAACATCAAATGCGGCATTCAGAGTAGTGATGTAGAAATTCGTCGTAAAATTACCAACTCGCAAAACGTCCTAATAGTAAGAAAGCATTACAAATTTACCTTTTCTTAGGTACTATAAATATGTAGTTCTACTTTTTGTTCGCACACATGACTTGACCTGATGGCTATGTTGGTACTTTTGAAGTGGTTTTATTACTTACCTTAGCACTAACAAACCTAATAGCAAAAAAAAACACTCTTATGTCATCTGAATTTAATGTAGCAAACAGATTATGGATAGCAAATATAAGTTAAATTTAATCATCATACGAGTTTATGTATATAATTTTTGAATGATAATATCACATCTTAGTCATCGTTTGAACCATATAAACCACAGGCTGGACACAGACCTCTGCGAGAAAATTCCAAAATAACTATTCAATGTATAAAACTTAGAAAACACAGTAAAAAAGATCCTAGGCCTGTAGTAAAAACGGTCCTTTTGCGAAAAACTTCGCATCGTTCCGCGTGCCATAGCGATCTACAGTGGCGCGCAAGACTATAAAGGGTAAAACAGATCGCGCTGGCTCATTACATTCCGATCCAATCCCATTACTCCCCAATGCCAAGTTCGAGCCATCCTGCCATCGCATGCTTTCACTCTGATTTGTTTGTACCCTTGACCAAAGTGTCTTACATTCGCACCACGTTTATGCTGTCTATACACTTAGGACGCCCGGACGGACTACGGTTATTGACAAATTTTGAAAAATCGTTTGATATCATTCTTTATTACAAAATAAGCACAATATATAAAATTTTCCTGGATGTCTATTGTATAATCAATTAAAAAGTTTCAAGTTTAAATTTCCACAACTGCTCCAAAAACGCTAATTTCTGTCACGACGGCGGCGGTTATGTGTCAAATGACGTTACTCACAGGTGTCACATGTAATACGCGCATACAAAAAAATACCCCTGAGCAATAATGGATGTATCTGAAATACCCCATTTACTTTCGTGTAACGTCATTGGAGCTAACGCCATTCACAGGGCGTTTTAGTCGTAGATAAAAAATAGTTTGGAAAATCCAAAAGTGCACGCCTCATAATCTCATTTTTCACAATTAAATTGATTTTGATTGTTTTATTGCTAACTTAAAACGAAGAAAAGTATGTGTCGGCTTTAAGGTGAAGGGGTAAAAAAATTAGTTTTTTATAAATTATAATTAAACGACAGTACTTAGAACGCTAATATTAACTAGGAATCAGCACAGTGTAATACTTTATATATTAAAAACAAAAGTATTCCGATAATATGAATTTTTCGACCAATTTCTCTGCCACATACATGGTCACATAAACACAGACTCACGGACGTCCAAGAATTATTAGTTTGAATGTTATTATTTATTATATTAAACAAATTAATTGTTTATAAAATGTACCACATGTGCTAGACAGATTATTTAACTTCATATTAGTGCACTCATATTATCCTGTAAGTGTTATATAAAAAAAAAAGTCATTTAAGTTTCGAAAGACTGGGTTTTTTGACATGTCGAGAGTAGAGCACTACCTCAACGCTCCGCTTATGAGGCGTGCAAAATAAAAATATTGTAAGTGATTTTTTTTCATACATATATTCGCAAAACCCATGTATTATTTATATAATAATTAAATAAAATATGTTTCTATACCTTATCTGATAGAATGACAACAAATCATGGTTTATTTTAAATGTTGTCCAACAGCCTATTGCATTGAAAATACTTATTTTTAAGCGACTTAAAAAAAGGAGCTTCTCAATTCGAATGTTTTTGTTTTTTATGTATATTCCTCAATAACTTCTCCGTTATAATAAAGACAGCGTAAAAAAATTATAATTATCATATTATACAGGGTTATTTTTAATTAACCGGCAACCTTTTTGGAGCAAGGTCAGTCTGAACTGAACCACTTTCCATAAAAACAATTATTGAAAAACCGGCCAAGTGCGAGTCGGACTCGCGCACCGAGGGTTCCGTACAAACCTGCAAGGTTTAGTATTTGGTATGAATTTCAATTTAATACCTCTACGCGTTTATGAGGAAATGGGTAGTAAGTTTAAAATTATTAAAAAAAAATATATTATGTGATGTAACTAAAAATTTATGGTTTTCGTAATTTTTCCTTTATCTATGCTATAAGACGTTGCTTCGTACCAAATTTCAAGATTCTGAGTTCACGGGAAGCACCCTGTAGGTTTTGATTCCCTTGCAAGTGTCGAAAATTTGCGGCATAAACGGCTGTATCTTTTGATTGCGTTGGCTTAGAAGTTTGATTTTTTCACAGCTTCAAGGGACAGTAGACCTGAGTAATTGATATAAATTTCAGCTTCATACCTCCACGCGTTCCTGAGAAAAAGGGTCTTGACAGACGGACGGACGGACGGACAGACGGACAACAAAGTGATCCTATAAGGGTTCCGTTTTTTCCTTTTGAGGTACGGAACCCTAAAAACGAAAAAACATTTTCGACTTTCCATACAAATCGACGCTCAACCATATGGATTTTGTATGGGAGGACGAAATTTTGTTTTCGTTTTTCGATAATTGTTTTTATGGATAGTGGTTCAGTATCACGGACTGAACTTGCTCCAAATAGGTTGCCGGTTAATTAAAAATAACCCTGTATACGACGTGGAAGGGACATACCATAAGGGCTGTTATTTTAATTTCATTATACTACGAGTATAATGGTCTAGTATAGACCGTGGTTTGATTTATTACGGGTATGTCCCTTCCACGTTATACAACCAATAAACAACACTTCTTTTTACGACCGATTCAAAAAATTCTTTACAAGGTTCTTTAATAGGTACATGTTAGTTGGTCCCAATGTCATCAGGTCAAGATCTGATGACGAAATCCTCGAGAAATCGACGGAACTCCTCAAATATTCTATGCACACATATAGTGATTTTGATGTTTCTGTCAATAAATCAAGCATTTGCATACAGAAAGTGTGTTTTGGTGAAGTGGAGCTAATGAAGAAGACCAGAAATTGAAGTCACTTTTTTTGTTTAAAATTATTAGTGCTTTTTGGAATTATGATATCTCTTCCATGCTGGTCTCAGAGAAAAGATAAATCTTAGAATGTACAAGCTGCTTCTCTTCCCACGCAGACCGTAAAAGCTGATCGAAGGCGAAAATGCGAATTATGTTGATAGGCGATGCGACTAGCATCACGATTTTGATTGCTTTTTCCGTCGTCTCGCTCACCATTTCGCTTAAAGTAGCCTTTGAGTCTTGCGGCCCTGGTTCTGTCTGCTTAGAGCCGAAAGACCCAAACTGCTCTGTCTGCCTTATTAGGGATAAAAACGTAATAGTGTATCCCAAAGTGACTTTTCCTGATCGACTTCGTAAATATTGATTGATAAACTCGATGGTGAATTGAAAAGTGATTGATACGATCGATCTTTTGTGTCTCCGCGTATCTGGGTGTGGTGAACCTGGATAGGTATACCTGCTAGTGGCACTTTGGTTCGTTCCGTGCTTTGGAAGGCACGAAAAGCCTTTATTTCACATACTTTTAGAGAGCTTAATAACTTCCTAACAATTTAGCTTTTAGGTGTTCTGATCTAGTCTTGCAAATTGTTAAAAACCTGAGGAAAGTTTAATTGTGATTGTAAATGGATGGCTTTAAAATAGGGTATTTCACTGTAGTTGTGTTTGGACAAAATTATATACGAAACTTCAAATACAAAGTATTGCTTTGTTCAATTAACAAATTATATTTATTACCCTCAAAGCCCAACCCAACAGACCAAAAGCTGCTTCAAGAGCTTGTCTAAAAGTTAAAAAAGCATTTACCTAGCCCGTTTTAACTTTATTAAGTATACCAAAAATATGAAAACTATTCAGTGCTTTTTGTTCAACAGAATTTCAAACGGTTTGTTACGATCCCGAATGCCTTATGAACCAGAGCATGTGGCTGGATGGGCTTGTTTTAATGTGAAAATGGTCACTCGAAAAAATAGACCCGGCCCAATTGGAACACATAATAATAAACAAAGTATTATGGACTAAGTAAAGTACCTTTTTAGGGTTCCGTAGTATATCACCCCCACACTGAAACCTTGATGCGCTGTATCTTTGTAATTTTTTACTACTTTGATAAACCAAAAACTATTGGTCCATTATTTTTGGACAATCTAACTGGTAGATAATGCATTAGCGTTAATTTTGACCTAATATGAATCAATTAAATATGATTGTCTGCAATATCATTATCCGAGCGTATTCCCGGTTGCATCGTCAGCGGTTACTACGCATCAGAGCCTGGGGTCCGCTACCTTACCTAGGTGATTTGACGAGGTTACTGGTTTTTACACAGAGCGACTGCCGTCTGACTTCCGCAACCCAAAGGGTAGACCAGAACCAATCCTAGGATAGGTACAAACGCTAGATGGCGTTCGGGACCAACAGCTTTACGTGCCTTTCGAAGCACGGAATCACCTTTCTTTTCGGATAATCAGGTGATTCAAGCTTGCAATATCCTAACCAGACTGGAAACAACTTTTTCACAAAGTATGCTTCCCAGTGGGATTTGAACCCATGAGCTCCGGATCACAAGGCAAACGCCTTGACCACTGGACCGCGGAGGCAGTCAATAAGTTTGTGTGCAATAAACTTAAATAAAATAAATCTATCTGACAAACTTCATCAGCATCAACAGGTCCTTTTTAGTCTCCCCTGCAGGAGCACGACCCTCTCTGTACTACCTACTAAAGCCATACTTGGCCAGAGCAGTCAGAGGATTTGGCCTACAATCTCCACGCTGGCCAGACGGGTTGGAAAGGTCTTATTGATGTTTAAGTTTTGTTTAGCTTGTATTTTCTAAGTCGCCTTCTACGAAATCCATGGGAAAAATTGTGTGTGCGTGCGTGTGTGTGTATGGTCCTATTCTACTCTGCCAGCACCACACGGCAAACTTAATAAAACAATATTTTTCTGACCCAGTCCTCATCCCCATTTTTAATTCCCAAATGTACAGGAAAAATTCTGAGGCCTTTATAGTTTTAGTAAGTAACTAACTAAAGTAATTTGAGCCTAAATGGACTTTGACGTGTTTACGCTGCTTACCTTGACCATCGTTTAGGATTTCAGTTTAATTATCCCGCACGCTATCCCGTCATCTGCCTTTTGTGTGGTGAAGTGAAGAAAGACTTGTGTTTCATGAAAACACTTAAAAGGTTTATAATAATAAAAATAGGTTATAAAGGGAAAACCTCTTTTATTGACAATGTTCGCTTTGACAAAGTCGGCTTGGGCGAACATTCTGCAATCAGATTGCAGACGTTCTAAAAATAAGGAGGACATGTAATCGAAGTACATGTAAAAGGCATGAATTGGTTGATAAGTGTAGATAAGGCGAAAGGGGTTAGTCTAATAGTCCTTAATATCTTATGTACTCGTATTAGTACACCTGGTAAACAAGTGGTAATAAAACCGAATTAATAACCTCCTATTTTTTTAAATCTTTTAAAAATATAAAAACACTTCGTATATACTCGTAAGGCTACGATACGTAACAACGTAGGACTCTGTAGCAATCGTAGCTCTCCGTAGGCATTCGTAGCAAATTGCAAATCAATTGTTATTTGCTGCAAATACCTCGAAATTGTTTCGGATTCAGCCAAGCCAAAAATAACTTATCTAGCCGACTTTGGTAATAATGTGAAAACGATAAAAATTTTATCTGTAGTGCTTACATGAATCAGTTATTACACGTGGGCCTAGTTAGATGTTCTCGCGGGTCGTTAACTTAATGGCAGATTTATTGACTTCGTTTTTAGGGATGCGTGCTGAATTATTAAAATCCATAAATTTCTTACGAACGCCATGTTTATATTTTATTCACAAATCAATATACTAATCTTTATTAATTATTTCAACACACTTTACAAATTCAAATAAAATAAAAATTTACAAATAAAAAAGAGACTCCAACGCTTCGCCGCTCAGTCACAAGGGATTTTGCTTCTGGGCCCAACGGACCCATCATCTCTATTCAATTCAATTCATCAAATTTGATAAATTTAACCTATTAAAAATTAAAAATGTCCCTTATATAAAATCTTTATAATACTTTATGATAGACATTCATATAGTACACATGAATATATGAAGAAAGACAGCTACGAGTACATCATGTATATTGAATGATTCATATAAATCTACTACTCACTTATAATATCCGCAAATATTTGTTAGCGCTTAGGTAGATAGTTGTATTGATATTATCATTTATATTTTGCGTGGGTGTATGTATAATGTTTATTTTTTTCTTGCAATGACGAAATGAACACAGTTTACTACAGTTATTAAAAACGGAACCTTCGGTGCGTGAGCGCGACTCACACTTGGCAGGTTCAGTTCGTTAGCCAAATGACTTATTCCATTATATCTAGAAATAAAACAAGCACTTACAGATTAACTATCGTTAAGGATTAGGAGGTTATACTCGTATAGAGCTAAGATGAAAGTAAAAGCTTTTGGAGAGTAGGTTTATTTCTTTAGATAACGAATTTATAGCTACCAAATAATATTTACTTATATTAGTGAATAATTTTAATGATAATAAATATTATGATTGAATACTCATTATTATTATGCGATAGACAGGACTCACGTCGAAGGTTAGTCGGTACACGTACTAGATCGCATAAATGAACAAATTGTGTGAACGAACAGCAAACAGCGTTTGAACATGACGTGAATAACGATTCATGTGTGAAGGTAACGTATAATCAAACCTAGAAGGCATAGGTCTGACTCTATATATGTAATTTCATCGACTATAAAATATTTTTAAAAATACTTTACAACAGAATAATAATTGATATTTTTTCTAGCTGAAAAGCTAAATATTCAAAGAATTGTATACTTAGATGACATATTTTCTCTAGTTATTTTTGTTAAAAAAACAAACCATACAACCGATTTTAATAAAATTTCTATGGGACCACCTGGAAAGTATACCCTTTACAACAAAAAAAGAATTTCTTAAATCGGTACAGGCATTTTCAAGTAATCGGAGAACATACATAATGAAAAATTAAAAAAAAAACGACGAATTGATAGCCTCCTCCTTTTTTTAAGGTCGGTTAAAAAAAACAAATGATTATTCAAAAATATTTTTAAAAATAAACTTTTATCTAAATCAATTAACTGAAAAGTTTAAAGGGCTCAAGACGAATCAATTGAGCCCAAACTCGATGGGGTTATGTTGTTTTATCATTATCACAAAGATACCGTAGCCACCTACCGGCTTCCTCGTGTATCAGGTCATTGGTACCATAATATTGCATTGTCACCCAATATACTTAAGTACCATGCGAAGTTTCATTTCAATCGAATAATGGAAAATCTAATGTAGCTTGTAAGATTTGATTACGGACACACAGACAACGGGACAGGTTAAGGTGAAGATATAGGCAAATGGCCTTGAAGTGTAAAATAAATTGTTAACTCGTAAATATGGTGATAATTTCCATATTGCTCTTCGTCATGCACTAGATAGGCCTTGAAATTATTTTATGAACTGCCGTTGAAACTATTATTGTTGATCCGTCTAGCTTTAAAACTTGCCGTGGCCACTTTTGGCGGAGACAAATTTTAAAGCTAGACGGACTAATGTAAATACTTTTAACGGTGGTTCATAAAATAATTTAAAGGGCTATCTAGTGCATGACGTAGAGCAATATGGAAATTATCTCCATATTTACGAGTTAACAATTTTATTTCAAATGAGGGCGCCACTTCAAGGTCTATATTTGCCTATATCTTCATCTTAAACTAAATAAAAGCTTATAAAAATAACAAAAAGAATAATTGAACGAGGCAAGTGAAGTTTTCAGGCATTTATACAGGATGACTTTTTAACCACCAGCCAAAGTGTTGGAGCAAGTTCAGTCTATGATACTGAACTACTTTCCATAAAAACAATCAACGAAAAACGATAAAAAAATTTCGCCTTCCCATACAGATTGGCGCTCAGGCCATCTGATTTTGTATGGGAGGACGAAAATTTTTTATTTATTTTCAATACATTTTCTTATAGAAAGTAGTTCAGTATCATGGACTGAACTTGCTCCAAAAATTTGGCTGGTGGATAAAAAGTCACCCTGTATGGAAGTATTTATAATATTCAAGTATATGATGTACCTTTTTATATTACTTCGAAAATAACTTTAGTATCTTCGAAGCTGTGCTTTATGAAATTTGGTATGCGAATAGATTAAACTAACTTTACACAAATTGGTTTGGGATTTCATGAGTTCAAAGTTCGAAGCAAACTACTAGTATTAACGAGAGAAGAAAGTTTTTATTTATTTATTATTTTATTTCTTCTTACATACTATCATTACAGGTTATTAACCTAATGCGATAGCGCAGCCTAATTACGTTTCTTTTCAAATTATCATTAATGTTCTCATTTTCTAATTATCATGAAGTGAAATTCTACGAATTAAGCGACAAGTTTGTCTTGTAACTTAAGGTGAATATAGAAGCAAATGGCCATGAAGTGAAAAATAAATTGTTAACTCGTAAATATGGTGATAATTTCCATATTGCTAATCGTCAGGCACTAGATAACCCTTTAAAATATTTCATGAACTGCCGTTGAAACTATTATTGGTGATCCGTCTAGCTTTAAAACTTGCCGTGGCCACTTTTGGCGGAGACAAGTTTTAAAGCTAAACGAACTAATGTAAATACTTTCAACGGTGGTTCATAAAATAATTAAAAGAGCTATCAAGTGCCTGACGATTAGCAATATGGAAATTATCTCCATACTTACGAGTTAACAATTTATTTCAAATGAGGGCGGCCACTTCAAGGCCATTTGCTTCTATATTCACCTTAAACGTAATCTAGGTTTGTCGTAGCCACGGCGTAGCAAGTTCTACGAATGCAACGATACTCGTAGCAGTATTATTACTTTGTGCTCGTAGTCTACGATTCGGTAGCATGTCACACGACCACCTACCTATCTTCGCCGTGTATTATACATAAAAATCTATTGGTATTTTCAGTTCATTTCATTTGAAAAACGAAATAAAAGTAGTATTTTCCTCAAACTGCGAAATTACGACAAATCCGATATTTAGGCAACTCCTTCACCGATTTTAGTCATTCACACACAGATCACACTTTTTTCTTATCTACTTGCCTACCTAACATGAAGTTCCAATCAAAGATGCACGATTTTATTATCTAACAGCCATACATACGATTACCTACATTAAAACGTCTGGTCATCCAAACTACTGTCTAAAAACTGAAAAGTCACAAACAATTATTAGTTTCAAGCAAGTTTCAGTTGTTTAGTTTGGAACGAGCTAACCTCAAAATAAAGTCAGTAATGTAATAATATGATAGGAAGAATAACAAAGATTTATTATTTGTTCGTACGAAGTACGAGTAATAACGAGCCCTGAAGTTTCCGTTTACTTTATTTTTGTTGTAGTTACGAAAATATTGCCCTGGAATAATTTAGAATAAATTCAGTTCGTCACTAAAACATGTATGTATATAGGTAAGTTCTTTATCGTGCGCCTTAAATTAAGTTTCATAGGTTTTTATTTTCTTTCGCGCACAAATGTCATCATCAGGTTTTTTTTAGTCTCCGCTGCAGGAGCACAACCCTCTCTGTACTACCAGAGCCATATATTAGCCAGAGCAGTCAGAGGATTTGGCCTATACCCTCCACGCTGGCCAGCCGGGTTGGAGAGGTCTCATTGATGTTTATAAGCTTTGTTTAGCTTGTATTTCCTAAGTCCTATTCTACTCTGCCGGAAACCACAAGGCTAAATTTTATGGTAAGATTCAGATATTGTCTTACACTTACAGGTAGATATAGTGCAAGTATAGTATACATCTTCTTCTTATTTAAAAGCGTAGTGACTCATGTCGGTGAAGTATGCGCCAAACCAAACTCTCGGTCTTCAGCCTTCTTCTTTAGCGCTTGATACGACATGACCCCTGCGTTTTCTTTCAGTTAGAGTAAACATCATAAAACATAATTTGTAATTACTTACCTAATCTACTGGTTGATAAAAAATAACTTCACATTTTTTGGGTCATTTCACCAAAAATGTGTTTGATAAAAATTTACATTTAGCGAATTGTTCACCTTGTCTGGTGTTGAAATTTTTGACTCTGCCTAACCTGGACGGTATAAAAACGTGAAAGTGTCTCCGTATCATCCCTGTGTCCTTGATATTTACCTACTTCCAGAATTATATGTTACACATTTATGTTATTCTATTCACTTAATCTAAGTAAAGTTCCACTAAAGTTTTAAAATCTTTATTTGCCTGGGAGTTTTACAATAGTTTTATAATAAGGTTTTAGGTTCTTTAGGTTTTGACCTTCATGAAGCAGATAGGTGCCTTAGTAGTGAAATAACGGCACTAAGTTTTCATGTCACGAATTTGCCAAAACTGCAGAGAATGTTCAATGACAAGACTTCCATTCCTGAAGCTAGTACCTAGACCCGAGGGAATTGGGAGACTTTTTCAAAGGAATTCAATATTTTTTTAGTCATCGAGAATATCCACAGCTGTGCATTTATTATTAGGTAGGTACGACTGTTGAGTTTGGCCATTGTTCCCGGAATATCATTAAGGTGTCGTGAAACACGACAAACACGACTCGTGTTTAATTAATTCGTGTTTAAATCTTACACACATGAAATAAAAATGAAGCGTGTAAATACATTTTTAATTTAAAATAAGTATGGCTCTTTGGTTGTGGTACGTCTGGTTTGTGACATTTATTTTGTAGCTTTACAAACCACATTAAGAAAAAAAAACATTAAATGTGCTCATAAATATGAATGTATTTGTTTATTTCTATGAAACCAATCTGAAATCGCGAAATAAATCGACAATAAGCGGTTCTTATTAAGTAAAACCGTTTATTTTTCGCCATGATTGTAGGTTTAGGGTCTATTCTTTTGCTGTCAATAGCATACCAAGCTAACATTTTGTACGTTTGCTATATTTTAAACTAAAAATGTTCTAAGCATATCATATACTATTTATGATGATACAGATAGCAGATATGCTATTTTTGGATGGACTGATGTAACTTCCTTCAAAAAGTGGTTGACCTTTTCGAAAGGAAAGTTACCGCTGACGCTTGCTTAAACCCTTAGTACCTAATTTTGTGCGAACCACAGAGAAAATACCTGTTTTATTTTATACCATAAATATGAGTCTTTCTAGTTTATTTACATGTGCTGAAAGTTATTTAGAACCATGGCAGCTCTAAATTCAAGTTCGAACTCAAGAGTTCGGCTCGCGAGCCCGAGAGAATCGGAACGTTAGCGAATACGCTGTAATCTTTAATTAATATCACCGAACAAATCGCATAAATACGATCGTGTTGTATACCAATCTGTGCACATACCATAAACCTACAAATTGCTGTAAACTAATAGTGAAATCTGATGTGATAAAACTGAAAAATCGACAAAATAAATTCGAAATCACGGTACAAATATCTACCGTTGCCGTGACGGAGACCAACCGACCAACCAGCGCGCGGCTTTTGAAGCTGCTCACCCCCGCACCCCGTACAGCAGCCAATAGGTGCCCATCACCGCCAACCAAGCAACAATGTCCAACACAGGCAAAGTATGTGCTGCAGGATGCAACCAAGACACCAGGAATGGAGAAATGCTGAAATGCTCCATGTGCCAAGATAAGTACCATTACAGCTGCATAAACATGTCTTTATCCTACTATATGACAAACAAACACTACCTCATCAAAAACTGGCACTGCCCTGCATGTGAAAATATCACCAAACGCTCCCGAAATGATAATACACCATACAGTCAGCAAACACAGACAACACATGCTAGATGATACGACAATGTCAATCGACGAAAGTTCTACACATAACCAAAGCATAATAGGCGATACGCAAAAATCACCGACTATAGAAACATATAAACATCAAAACCTCCCTAATGACGATCACGGGAAAAATACACTTACCCTAGAAAGTATACGCCTGCTACTTGAAACCGAACTCGAGAGCAATAAGCAATCCACCCTATCCGATATTAAACACATTTTGACTAGCGAAATTAACACAGTCGCTTTAAAACTACAACAAGAATTCATCAAAAAAACTGACACGTTACAAAAACACCAAACTGTACAACATCAAAAATATTAGAACTAGATGAAAAGGTAAAAAAATTAGACATTGAAAGGAAAAAACTACAAAACGAAATACAAGAACTACAGCGGAAAAGTTATGACTTATTAGGACAAAACACTACAGTAAAATTAGGAACTACCCAAACACATTCGTGCTATACGGATTATCCGAGTATGCAAGAGAACAAGAGTATGACATCGAACACAGAATTATTCATGCGTTTAGGGACATTTTGCACGTAGACCTTACGGGCTACATTGAAGAAATACAACGACTCGGAATAAGAGGACCGCGACGACCACTACGTGTGGAATTAATAAGTAAGCGAATGACGCATTACATACTTAACAATGTAAAGTACTTTAAAAACACGGGACTTTACGTTTCAAAATTGCTTGACAGGAAAGAATTAGACGAAAAAAACAAACAAAGAAGATTGACACTAACTAGCAAAGGCAAATCAACAAATATAACACAAAATACTACTACCCTACAACAGGACACCCAGCACACGACTCACACGACACATGAAGAACGTTCACCAAGAAGCACCACTAATCGACCATCCAGCTCACAAAATAACACTTCTGCCGATGCCGATATGAATCACAATAATGCACCGAACACATTTCGCTCCTTTCGCAAACACTACTGATATACACATATTCTTCCAAAATATGCAAAGCTTGTGTAGATAGACTACTCACCCTTCAAAAGAAGTGTATAAGAATAATTGTTAATATAAAAGGGACGGAGAGCTGCAAGCCTTATTTTAAGGATTTAGAAATATTAACTTTACCGTCTATTTATATTTTGGAGGCCTGTAAGTTTGTCCGTAAATATCCCCAATTTTATACAAGGAAGGAAGACTTGCCGCGACGATATCCCACTCGGAAGAAAAATAAATTAGTTACACCGACTTCCAAGCTAGAACTATTTAAGTCTGGCCCGCTAGCTATGACGATAAAAATTTATAATGCCCTACCCGACAGCCTACGAAATGAAGAAAATAATTCACTTTTTATAAAAAAATTAAAATCGATTTTAGCAAATAAAACGTATTATAAATTAGACGAGTACTTGAACGATAAAAAAAATTTAATTGAAATTGACATTATAAACTATAGGTAGGTATCAAATAAACATTGACATTCATTGACATTACTTTTTTTTTTTAACTTACATTAATTTACTTTAATTAACGATCTTGCTGACAATAAATTAAAAAAGAACCTATTTGGTAAACACTTAGGTAAGGCTTATATTCATTAATTAACTGCATGTCATAAAACTCGCTTGCCGTTCCAAACTTTGTTTTGCGATACCCGACAGGGTTCATAGTGTTTTAATACAGTGACTTTAAGTAGTTAGAACTGATGTACATTATGAAATGCAATAAATGAATTGAATTGAAATTACATAACAAGTAGCAGCGCTTGCTTCAAAGAGATTCAAATAAGTTGGACTTTGATTGGCTCCAACGGTCTTCTTCATCTTAGCGCGTATTGTTAGTAGTATCATTGAGTTAGTATCCCATAACACAAGTTTGAAACTTACTTTGTGGCTAGCTTGATCAGTGTGATTTGTCTTTATATATTTATTTATCCTCAGCTATCCAAAGCAGCGGCTTCGGATCGGAGCCCGAGGTGCGCTTTCCCGCTTTTTCTTCTACATATATAACAGTAGGCATATCAATGGTTACCAAAGGATACCAAAGACCTTGTAAAGTGGAAAAGAAATAGCCGGAACAGTTTAAATGATTTGGCTATAGTTTTACGACCGGCCGCCTGCCTGACATCAAGCCTCCTTGGGAATGCAGTTTATGCAGGAGATGTTTGTGCTTAGTCATTTAGTCACCTCTTACGACATCCACAGGAAGAATTTGAGTGGTCCTATTCTAGGCCGAAAGACACACGGCACAGTTGGCTCCAATGGTAATTGCTAGTTATTCTCCATTAAGCCCTGTGATTACGCCACAGAGATCACCGAATCAGGGATTAAAATAAATAAATAAATATATAGGGACAAATCACACTGATTAAGCTAGCCCCAAAGTAAGTTTTTTTTTAAACTTGTGATATGGGATACTAACTTAACGATACTATATTTTAAGATAAATACATATATAGATAAACACCCAAGACCCAGGTCAATTTGAAAAAGGCCATTTTCCAACTTGCCCTGGCTGGGGATCGAACCCAGAACCTCCGGATCAGCGGTCAAGCGTGTTAACCATTACGCCACGGAGGTCGTCAAAAAAGACCATGAGGAGTTTTTGGCGGGAAGTCAAGGGGTTCAGTTGGGGTTTTCTTATCTAGCAAATTGATTTTAGTGGACTTTATAATATGAAATTGGTGTTGTTTGCTGTTATAAATGCTCATGCTCATGAACAATATGTGAAATAGTTAAAGTGGACAGTCATAGTACGGCTGTAGTGATATTTGTTTCGCGGACTGTGTGGGCGTCTTCGGGCGCTCTCAATCGACTATGAAAACCAGTGGACTCGTATAGATTTTTCGCCAGAAGCTCCCTTAAAGCAATCAAAGGCCTACACCAACCTTTGATTGTAACTTGTTAGGAAAAAAGAATTTCCCACATTTTATTAACTTATTTCTGGCTAAATACGCAGTAGCGTCAAGCCAATAAAAAGAATAAAAAATAAAAAAGTAAAAAAAAAGACCATGAGATCATTTCTAATAAGGCACGTCCCTGATTCTTGACCTACCTGATCTCCCATGCCAGTGATGATGGGCGTATTCCAGTACGCGGCTAGCCTGGCCACGGGCTCCAGGGCAAAGGCGCAGGCGGGGCCCACGAACGCGATGACGTCATCCTTGAAGTGCATGTCGGCTGCAAGACCAGGCGCGATAGCTCCAGAGCATGATGGGTAGCTGTGGGGAAACATAGTTATGAAATATCTAAGATATAAAGATAATATAATAAAGTTAACAAGTAATTGGGTATATGACTGAGTCAAAAATAAATTATTTGGTACTGTTAGGAGAATAAAACGTCTCAAAAGTGTCACTTTTCATTGATCATATCCATTTTCAACATGATTTACGATTTTTTAATGCAGAAAAATTGAAATTAATAGCGCTATTTGATTCCAAATATCTATGACATCACGGTTTTGTATTTCATACAAATCTCATAGAAAATGTTTGTTTTGACGTTTAGAAAAAGTGTCTGGTTTGACTTGTCATCTAGCGGATTATTGAAAAGTATAATTTTTATCTAAAACAATGAACTAAAAAGTTTAAAGTGCTCCTCAAGCTAATTAATCGAGCCCAAAGTGGGGTTATGTTGTTTTATCACAGAGATGCCATGGCCACCTTCCGGATTCATCATATCAGTTATTGGTACCATACCTAATATTGGATTGTCACCCAACTTACATAAGTATATGAAGTTTTATCTCAATCGAATAATGGAAAGTCGGTCTTATTTAGTTTGTAAGGTTTGATTACGGACACACAGGCAGCGGGACAGGTGAAACTACCTAAATTAAAGCTTGTAGTAAAAGTTATTAATAAACGGGCAAGTGCGAGTCGGACTCGTACATGAAGGGTTCCGTACCTCCGTACAATGTTTTAAAATGCTAAAAAAACACGTTTTTTGTATGACGACCCTATTAATTTTTTACTTTTTTTATTTTTAGTATTTGTTGTTATAGCGGCTATAGTGAAAATTTCAAGTATCTAGTTAATGCCATTATAAAGATCTAGTTAAAAACGCTGAAGAAACACGTTTTTTGTATGGCGACCCCCTTTTATTTTTAATTTGTTTTATTTTCAGGTTTTTATAGCGGCCACAGTTATACATAACTGCAACGGCAAGAGCAAGCTCATAAATAAGAAGATAGTATAGTAATTTATAAGAGGTACAAGATGTTTTATTTCACGAGTGCTCCCAACCCAACCCTTGGTTGTAGTTGTAAAGTGCATGCACATGCGCTTTTGTGTGCGTATTAGGGTAGCGTTATATGCGATTGTTATAAATATATAAATCAGTTTTTGCACCGTAAAAAGTTGTATAATCACCAAGTGCGTGTCGGACCACGCATAAAGTAGGGTTCCGTAGTCATTTTTGGCACCGCGCTGTTTTGCATTTCTTGCATCATCATCATCTCCCTAGCCTTTTCCCTGTTGGATATTTTTTTGGCCGCTTTTTGCGTTTCTGCGCTCTATCTAGGAAGTATATCAAAGCTGCCCGCTTTCGGGCTCTACACTCGAGCACCTCCCCCTCTACACCGCACTGCGCACCTAGACCGCGCCGCGGCTCATTTTGTCTGTCACCGCGTGTGTTTTTTTCTAGTTCTAAGTAATATTTAAATGATTTACCTATTTATTCTTCTCTGGATGTTATTTAAAATTATTAAGCTTCATTCAGTCCTAACAGTAAAATATGTAAAAAAACTTTTTAAGTTATATATTATACTGTTCTTTTGGAAAAAAGTATATATTTTTATTTTATTTATAATTTCAAAAGTATTCATCACAGGATACCCGAAACAATTTTAAATGAGAGTTTCCGCGCCTGTTTCTTTACGTGAGTGATTTGAAGTTGATAGGTCCAAGACTTAGGAATTACAGGGGGGGGGGGGGGGGGACACCGTGTAAACGAATTTGGCGGGCTATACTTATCTCGCAAATGGTAAAGCTGATAAAAAAGTGTTGTATGGAAACCCTACCTTATTTTCATAGTCCTTTTCAACGATACCCAACACAAGGGGTTGCACTCAAAAAAATAATTCACCCCCCTTTACATGTATGGGGAGGTACCCTTAAAAAGGGGTAATTTTAATTTTTTGTATTTTTAAAAATGAGATCTATATGTGAAGTATCCTCGAACCAAGTTACATGCAAATCAGTCCATAAACGTAGAAGATATTCTGCTGTGACAGACTAGGACGGACGGACGGACGGACTAAACGATCTTATAAGGGTTCCTTGTCGGACTACGGAACCCTAAAAACAGATCGAAATTGGTCTATTTGTTTAGGAGCTACGATGCTATCGCTAATTTAAATTTTCTGTTTTTCCTAAAGGCTGACTGGTAGAGAATGCATTAGCATTAAGTCCACCTTTTGTATCATTGTGGTCAATAAAGATTTAATACATTAATCCCAACTATCCCAATCCCAACTAATATTATTAATGCGAAAGTGAATTTGTATATTTGTTTGTTTGTTACCTCTTCACAATTTATCTACTGAACCAATCGTCTTGAAAATTCGCATACACATAGGAGTACTGACAAGGATATAGGGTACCTTTCATCCCAAAAAAAGTAATGTTCCCATGGGATTTGGGATACGCGAGCGAAGCCGCGGGCAAAAGCTAGTTAATTAATAAATGCCAAAGACAAACATACAGACCCGTCAAACTTATCACACCCCTCTTTTTCGTCGTGGGTTAATAAAAAAAATCTGATAGAAGCAGTGCCAAAACCAAAGTACTGGAAATTGTTATTGAGTAAATATATTGTACGAGTATCCCCAGCAAATGAGTTTGCTTTGTATGGTTTCCTTCGATCTTACTACTCGTACAGAACTACCTATGTACACTACTACTAAGAACACTTACAAATACATGGCTGCTCTTATTAAAAAACTGGCCAAGTGCGAGTTGGACTCTTACACGAAGCCTAGGGTTCGTAATCACTACCGCGCAAAAAAACGCGGAAAAAATGTTTTCTTTAATATATCCTGTTTACAGACACAAGTAACTATATATAATTTTTACTGTTATGCCTTACCTAGCGGCAACAGAAATATAAACTGAAAATTTCAGCTGTCTAATTAATTACATAACATGTCTAAAAATAGAAACAGCCCGCTTAAAACTCGTTCGCAAGCTTTACATGTTATATTGTGATAGCATTGTATTAGGCATAATATCTTTGTAAACTGACAAAGCCCTTCTGGCGCGTAGGCGACCAATACTGTGTAAATGAGTTTTGTAGACGACAGGAGGTGCTGGCATTCCAAAAACACAGTTTAATAAACTAGCTTTCGCCCGCGGCTTTGCTCGCGTATCCCATGGAAACATTACATTTTTCCGGGATGAAAGGTACCCCTTATCTGTACTCCCAACTATGTGTATGCGAATTTTCAAGAAGATTGGTTCAGTAGATAAAGCGTGAAGAGGTAACAAACAAACAAATATACAAACTCACTTTCGCATTTATAATATTAGTTCGGATAGGATTAGGATAGTTAGGATTAGGATTACAAGCAATCGATCTTACTTATATCGAATCAAAGACGGTTTGAAAATTTGAAACAGTAGTAAGAAAAAACAAAGGAGGTCGGCAGCGCGGCAGTTCCAAACAAGTTTCTTAGAGCGTTTCTTCTCAGCAGTGGTCGTTGCAAAACATATCGGTAGCTTTTTAAAAAATATGTAAATAAACATTACACGTAATATACACTAAAATTATAAACGTGTAAAAGTGGTTGCAAAGGCGTATAATTACTGAACTAATATTTGATTCTTTAAAGAAGAATGGTAAGGTTAGTAAGTGGCTGTATAGTAACACGAAGACCTTTTTTCTAAATATCTACCTTGATACCCATTTGGTACCGGAAAAAGAGCCTCTAAAATGAATAGAGTCGATGATCGGGATCGGGATATAGGTACTTAATATCCAAGAACAGCTTTAATATTATCCCGATCGAGTTAACTCCGCGTCGGAGTCATCTTGAACATTGTACTAAGACTATATTATTTTATTTTTATTTTTAATTTTTATATTTCATGTCATCATCATCATCATTAGGTATTTTTTGTCTCCACTGCAGGAGCTCGACCCTCTCTGTACTACCAGTGCTATACTTGGCCTGAGCAGCCAGAGGCATACACTCGCCACGCTGGCCAGACGGGTTGGAGAGGTCTCATTGATGTTTATAAGCTTTGTTTAGCTTGTATTTCCTAAGTCGCCTATTCTACGACATACACGGGAAGACTTGGAGTGGTCCTATTCTACTCTGCCGGGAATCACACGGTAGATATTATTTCATGTGAAGCCACAGAATATTGCAGGTGACATCTTAGAAAACAAACAGTAATGTAGGTCAGGCAATCAAACATTAATCTAACGGCAGTGCCAACAAGTCAAGGGAAGATAAACAACCAGCAAAAACGTGCTAGAGCGTAGCCTAAATGTTTCTTCTCTTAAAATAACGTAAAACAAAATATGTTCATGGTTCATGTTCATGGTTCAGGTTCATGTTGCTGCGTTTTGTATAGAACATGCCTACGTTAATATTCATAATATTCTTATATCACAGAATTAATAAAAGTACACTTCGTCCAGACAAATCAAAAAAGGCCAAACGCGATGTGGTGGCGTCGTTTCATTACTGAGTTCCTTTGGCCACCTGACTCCATTGTTATACTAGCTCTACGACATCAATAAAATATGACATAAATAGTAGTTCTGTAATAACAGTAGACCTCGCGAGCTCTTATTAATCGAACGGTGTCCCTTATCCCCAAGCACAGAATACAGTAAGAGTAAGCAGAACGGAATCTCCTAAGGTACGCGCATTATGCGTCCCCGTTCCCCGCACCCGCACCTCTCCTCCGGTTCTTGACGGCCAACGTGAGTCATCGAGGCGAAAACGGGGGAGAGGTGCGGGGACGGGGAACGGTGACGCCTGGGTGACGCATATTGCGCGTACCTTAGGAGATTCCAACCTGTGCCCCAGGCTTAGCAAAGCCATTTCAGTGAAATCCCCCCTTTTCCCTCCCCCTTTAGGATTTTTTTGCAACATCTTGTGTAGAATTAAGTCCTTAGTGTGCCTCTCAAATTAAATTGAAATTCGTCAATGCTACAGCAAATTTCCCCCTATTTCTCCCCAAATAAAAATCGTGATCGACGAAAAAAATTTTATAAATCAAGGAACTTGTGTGCCAATTTTCGTCAAAATCTGTTGAAAATGCGACCTGTAGGCGGGAACAGACACACGGACAAAAACATTTTTGGCCTATCTTGAAACTGACACGCTTCGCTAGCTCGGTCAATAATATATAGTAGGTACATATGAACGCTGCACGTCGAAAAGCTAATAAAAAGTTATTCGTAAAAAAGTACAATATCAAATTCATACGTCGGAAAGTAACCGCAACAAAGAGTAGTAAAAACGATACTCGGGCTGCATAACAAGCAGAACAAGTGGAAGTAAACCTGATTACTGTCATTTTTTATATCGATATACGTGTTATATCATTCGTGCGATATGTTCTGAGCAAAGCTACGTTAATAATGATAATTGAAATTCATATTTACTTACTAAGATTATATATATTGGATGCACTCTCCGCAGGCTAGCTTCTAAGCTAGCGTGCAGAAAGAATTCTACAAATTTACGATCTTTATTTGAACCAATTCAGTTAGGATTTGGCAGTCGTGGAGGTTGTGAAGCAGCAGTACATTCGGTTCGTACTTTTTTATGTAACGACAACGAAGCGGATGTACTACTCAAAATTGACGTGAAAAATGCCTTCTACAGTATTGACAGGTCTACTCTGCTGAATGAAGCTTATATACACACACCAAACATTTATAATTATATTTGGCAATGTTATAGCACCCCTTCAAAATTATTTTTCAACGACAAAGAAATTTCCTCCGAAGTAGGCGTTCAGCAGGGAGATCGCTTGGGACCAGCACTTTTTAGCTTAGGCATGCATCCCATAATAGCGAATCTAAATTCTAAATTAAACGTCTGGTTCCAAGATGACGGGAATTTAGGGGGCAAAGTGGACTCCGATAAAGATGATTTAACTAAAATAATTAAGAATTTTAATAAAATAGGTTTAGACTTTAATTTAGGAAAGTGTGAGCTTTATGTTTCACCAAAGTTTGATGACAATGATAGGCAATCTATCATTAAAAATTTTAAAGATATAGCACCGGATATCAAAGTTTTAGAAAATAATTCACTTTGCCTCCTAGGTGCTCCACTACTCGAGGAAAGCGTTAGGCCTATCCTAGAAAATAAATGTGAAACACTTTCGAAAAATATCAGCAGATTGGGCCTTCTAAATTCTTATATCGCATTTACCATTCTCAAATATTGCATTTTTGTTCCAGAATTTACATATATATTAAGAGCTTGCCCAATCTGGAAATACTCAGTTCTTTTGGAAAACCTAGATGCCACACTCAAAAACGCGTTAGAAAAAATTCTAAATTTAAACCTCGATGACCACGCCTGGATTCAAGCCTTTACCTATTCGATCTGGTGGCATCGGTATTAGAAAAATTTCTAGCATAGCTCTTTCGGCTTTCCTTTCGTCCGTTCATAGTGTATCACTTTTGTGTGCAGAAACACTTAAAATGCCTTCAGCTGACATACACTGTGCAACGGACGCAATCGATCTCTGTCCCAATGAAAACATCCCAGAGGCAACAAACCGTCGTAAAAATTTTGGGATGTCCCACTGGTACAGAGAGATTATAACTATCTGGTTCAAAATTCTGTCAGTGATCTAGATCGCGCGAGGCTTCTTGCCGTCTCAGAACACAATGGTTACACGCACTCCCCTACGCCAACTTTGGAACGCTTTTCGACAATGGCAGCTTCTGAATTGTAGTTGGGCTTAGACTGGGTGCTGCTATTGTCGAAAGCCACCTTTGTTCATGTAGTAGCGTCGTCGACAAGAAGGGACTTCACGGACTGCACTGCCAACGCAGTGCCGGCAGATTTTCACGCCACGGCTCCATTAACAATATCGTTAAAAGGGCGCTTGCCACCATCGACATCCCTAATGTGTTAGAACCTGTAGGAATAACTCGCGATGATGGCAAGCGTCCAGATGGATTAACCCTCATCCCTTGGGAGCGAGGGAGGGCACTCGTGTGGGACGCGACATGCGTCGACACGGTTGCCCCTTCTCGCCTCCAAGCCACAGTGTTAAGGGCTAGAGCCGCGGCAGCGGCCGCAGAAGACGCCAAGCGGCGCAAATATTCATCCTTATCTAATGAATATATTTTTGTTCCGCTTGGCGTCGAACCTTTTGGTCCGTGGGGTTCCAAGCTCAAAACAATTTATTAAAAAAACTACTCCTCGACTCGTCGACGCCGCTGGTGACAAGAGGGCTGGCTCATATCTCGCGCAAAGAATTGCAGTAGCCATTCAGCGCGGGAATGCAGACAAGGTTCTTGGCACCATGCCACATGATCAACTTTTAGATTTTTAAACACAGATCATCAGATCTTTACCTGGTGAGGTGACAATGGGACCAACTTGCATATAATATTTCAATCATATCTTTATGGATATACCCTTTGAAACAAAAAAAAAATTTCTAAATCGGTTCAAAAACGGAGAACTTATAAGAAGAAAACATATATTAGGTCCTTACATATGAAATTGCCGATTTTCAATACTGGCAACTTTAAAATCAAATATCTTGCGTTTCATTAGGAATTCCAAATTCAAATTTATTTCGAAATAAAGCCAGAAAAATATTGTTTTAAAATTTGTATTTCATTTATTTTAACATCATTTGTTTGAGTTTCAACATTGCTATAACAACAACTATGGACAAATTGAAAATTCGCGGTATTTACGAATACGAGTTCCACCGTGGCACCAGTGCTGCAGAAACGACTCGAAGAATTAACGTCGTGTATGGACCAGGCACCGCTAACGAACGAACGGTGTGTTTTTGGTTTCAACGTTTCCGTTCTGGAAATTTCGATTTACACAATGAGCCTCGTGGACGACCTGATACTCAAGTGAATAACGAAGAATTGAAGGCGATAGTGGAAGCGGATCCATCTCAAACCACTTTTGAATTAGCAGCAGCCTTCGGCGTAAGTGACAAAACGATACTTATCCACTTGCGCTAAATTGGAAAAATTAAAAAACTCGAAAAGTGGGTACCGCACGAATTGACTGAAGCAAACCAACAAACACGCGTTGCTTGCAGCGTTTCTTTGCTTAATCGCCACAATAATAAGGGGATTTTGAACCGTATCGTGACTTGTGATGAGAAATGGATCCTGTACGACAATCGGAAGCGATCATCACAATGGCTTGACCCTGGAGAACCGGCAAAACCTTGCCCTGAGCGAAAACTGACCAAAAAGAAGATTCTGGTTAGTGTTTGGTGGACCAGTGCTGGTATTATCCACTACAGCTTCTTGAGATCAGACCAGACGATTACTGCAGACTTTTTTTGCCAACAATTGCAAACAATGATGGAAAAGCTCACCATTTAACAACCGAGACTGATGAATTGCTCTAGCCCACTGCTCCTTCAGGATAACGCTAGACCACACACTGCACATCAAACGATCGCCAAGTTGGAGGAGCTGCGACTGGAACCTCTGCGTCACCCACCATACTCTCCAGATTTTGCCCCAACTGATTACCACTTTTTTCAAAATTTGGATAACTTTTTACAAGAAAAAAAATTTCAAATCTGATGAGGCAGTCAAAACCGCCTTCAAACAGTTCATAGACTCTAGCTCCCAGGATTTTTTTTCCAAAGGTATCAATGATCTGCCTATAAAATGGCGGAAGTGTATCGATAACAACGGCGCATACTTCGATTGATTAAATAATAATTTCATTAAAAAAAACTTGTTTCACTTTTTTGATACTGAACGGCAATTTCATATGTAAGGACCTAATATTATACTTATGTTTTGTCTGTCCTTTACGTTGATGGGAACGACGTAATGTTTTGCAAACTCGAGGCACCGGAGAGTATTATAGGCTAATAAAGAAAAGATTGAAAAAATGACAATGAAAATTCTAACTATAATTTAATTTATTTTATCTTGAAGGATATTCTAAAAATTTTTTGCTCATTTTGACTCAAAGAGATGACAGGCAGGACTCTCAAATGTTCGTAATACGTCTCTTATTCGATTTTGCAAGCTTTTATTTAGCTTCCCCTGTTTGCCTCCCGGTTTCTGAATGAGATTAGATGTTGTATGCTATACTACTTAATACTCGTAATTAGTAACTCAGAAAACAATGCAACATTCTTATGACATAATTAGATCAGCTTGATCTGATTATGGAGCCGGAAGATAGCTTTATAAATCCTATCCTAATCAAACGACGCTACCCCGTCGAGTTTGGGTTTATTGCATTTGTCTTGATTTAAACCTCACAATAAAAGCTTGAAAAAAATTTTTTGAATTTATTTTTCGTACTTATAAGCTGGCTCATATAATTAAGCTGTAATTTTAAACCTATCTCTTTGATGGCTTATTGACAGCCTTTGTGTATTGAACATGTACTTGTGTAAAAATATACCTACCTAGATAGGTATTTATTGATAAACAGGAAGTTTTTGCCAACAACGATTTCCATGTTGCATTATCCTCGTTCACGATTCGATGGCTTCATAATCTGTTTATTTTTACTAGTTTTTTTCACACTGACTGCAGAAAAACGCAGTGTATGTTTTCATTTAAACCATCAACCGTAGATATACTGTCTGGACGTATGTCCGCCATTTTTAACACACGACGAAAAAGAGGTATGTTGGGTTGGATCTCATCTATTAGCACGGAACAGCATTTTCACAGTAATTTGCTAGAGCGAGAGAGAGCGTCCCGTCGCTCTCTCTCGCTCTAGCAAATTACTGTTCTGAGCGACAGAAAAGGATAGCAGCATAGGAAAACGCTGTCCAGTGCTGATAGATGAGATCCAACCCTTATAAGTTTGATGTATCTGTATATCTGTGTAACTGTGTGTCGGTCTATTCGTTTACGATTAGACCGATTTGGATGCGGTTTATTTAATCGAAAGTCTTTTCTGTCGAGATGGTTCTTAGCTATGATGTTTGATGAAAATCGGTTTAGCCGTTCAAAAGTTATTGGGAATGAACGCTGTGACCTGTTTACTCTCAGAATAGCGTTAACGAGATGTTAGTAAGCCCTTATATACAGGTGACTTTTTGTCCACCTGCTAAATTTTTGGAGCAAGTTCAGTCCATGATACTGAACTATTTTCTATAAAAAAAGTTAATAAAAATCGATAAAAATTTTTCGTTCTTCCATACAAAATCTGTTTGGCTGAGCGCTGATTTGTATGGAAGGACGAAAAATTTTTATCGATTTTTAATAACTTTTTTATAGAAAGTAGTTCAGTATCATGGACTGAATAAAATAAATCTATACTAATATTATAAAGCGGAAGAGTTTGTTTGTTTGTTTGTTTAAACGCGCTAATCTCAGGAACTAATGGTCCGATTTGAAAAAATCTTTTTTTGTTGGGTAGTCCATTTATAGAGGAAGACTTTAGGCTATATAACATTACGTTCCGACAACCACGCGAACGAAGTCGCGGGCACAGCTAGTAATAAATATATAAGGACATATCACACTGATTAAGCTAGCCCCAAAGTGAGTTTTAAACTTGTGTTATGGGATACTAACTAAACGATACTATATTTTATGATAAATACATATATAGATAAACACCCAAGACCCAGGGTAGTGTATATATTCTTTGACCCAGGACAATTTGAAAAAGGCCATTTTCCAACTTGCCCTGGCTAGGAATCGAACCCAGAACCTCCGGATTAGCGGTCTAGCGTGTTAACCATTACGCCACGGAGGTCGTCAAACTGACTGACTGACTGAACTTGCTCCAAAAATTTAGCAGGTGGATAAAAAGTCAGCCTGTATAGCGTCTAACAAAATATACTGAAGCTATTTTAAAGGTATATTCAGTCCATGATACTGAACAACATATGAAAACCAATTTTTGGCATTCCATAAAACCTCGGATCAGCTGATCGGTGAACTTGCATGGAAGGCCAAAAAATATTTTTCATATTTCGATATATGTTCCTTAGGGAAAGTTGTTCAGTATCATGGACTGAATTAACCCTTGAAATAGTTTCAGTATATTTTGTTAGACTTTGTATAAATGCGTTATGAATATAGAAAAGAGAGTATATATACACTCCCGTCTTATCATAAAACGTGAATAAACTCAAAAAGATAATTTAATGACTAACTTTATTACTTGATTTAAACTCGAAGGACTTATATTAATATTCTGCATCGAAGGTTTATTTTATTATTCAATGCAGAAGTGGCACCCTCAATTAAATTAAACTGTTTCGTAAATATGGTGATAATGAATATTTTACGAACATTAGAGCATTAGATACTAGGTAGCTATTTAAATTATTTTTTGAATAACCGTTGCTGAAAGAGAAGCAGATCGTAGAAGCCGGTCGAGGGAATGGGAGAAAATGCTAATCATGTTAATATGCGATTAGGCTAGCAACCCATCACTGTTTTGATTCCTATTTCCATCTTTTCGCCCACCATTACGCTAAATGTGGTATATGAGTCATGCGGCCCGTGGCTCTGTCTGCTTACAGCTGCAAGACCCAAAATGCTTTGTCTGCCCCGTTAGGGATAAAGACGTGATAGTTTTTATATATGTTTGTTGATAAAAGTATCATTTGTAATCTAGCCACAAGAGTCTAGAGAGAGAGTAAAGAGAGCTTTAAACGCGTTTCTGCTACAAGTGGCCACTTCACATCCGTCAATGTCAACTGGATTTGGGTTGTTATTGGTTTAAACCATGTAGGTACCTGACGGTGTTGCGTTTTTCGATCTTTTCTTAAGGGGCCGGTCCTTATTTTTAGTGATTTTGACTTATTTTTCTGAGCTGATTGGAGCCACACTAACTTAGTGACAATATGTTAAGATATGTTAAATTGAAGTTTATTGAAGTATTAAAAAAGTGAATAGGACAATTTATTGATTTTCATTGTAATAGTTTGTTTAATTCCAAATAACCTGAGACGTGTTTTAATTTTTTGCGGTGCGCGACGTTCATGATGTCTTTGTTGTTTACACGGAATTTAAAACATGAAGTTGTGTATAAATTACAGAGAAATAAAGGCAAAGGAAAATCCTAAAAAGTGACTGAGGAGATTTTAGTACTTTTTTTTATTTAAAGAAAAACTTAGTTAAAAAGGTTAAACTTTGAAGAAAATATAAGCGAATACGTCGTCGGGTTTCTTGAGCATACAACTAAGTTACAAAATAAAAATACACATATTTGAAAATTGATTCATGCTTAAACACGTACAATAAATAAATAAAAATAAATTGTCTTTTGTAAAAAGATAGAAAAATTTAAAGTTCTCCGAAATTCTCAAATAAATATGAGAACGAACTGAATTCGTCTAAATTCGTCTCCATGGTGCATGTACAATACAGCGCAATGCGTATGTGTAGATAGAAAATAAAGATTCGGGTGTTCGATCAAAAATTCCCACGATCGAAGACCGCAGTCTTAACAGCACCTATGCTAATATCGGAAGCTTTATGAACATACCTGCCCTGTACTTTCTGCAGCTCGACGTTGTGATGAGCCAAGAACTTCTCGTTGACAGTGTCCAGCGCCAAGTCGACTGCTGGGCCGCAGCGCTCCAGGTCGAAGGGGGAGTCCAGGCGGGACGCCATCAGCACCCCCACTTTATACACCTTTTTGGGGGACATCTCCGTAGAGAGTACAGGAATGAACAGGAGTATATTTATTAGCAGCATTTTTGATTATTTCTACCCTAAATTCTTAAACATATCTGTCTTATAAATAGTTATCTTCAGGTAAAAAGTTAGGTAAAGTTACGCCGTCTATTCGATAAATTTCATTTGTTTATAAAATTTATATTTCATTGTTTTTGGTAAATAATAAATCTTTTTTTTTTAACACTTTAAGAATATTTGCATCGTATAGATAGAAATTCCAACAAAGTTTAGATACAATATGCTAAAATAAAATCATAAATAAGTGTAACTTTATTTACGTTCCACAGCCAACCAAATCATATAGGTATTTAATAAATACTAATGCAGTTTTCAGAAGTCAATTTTTTTCATACGAAAATCAAAACACGCGAGAAATGGCGCGAAACCGTCGTCGCTTTCCCGGCGGCAACTTTCCCGCCAGAGCGTTCGGTTGACACTGACCAAGAGTAAATCAGATTCGGGAGTCGGGAGATGAAAATGGGGGAGGCTAGGGGGATAGGGGTGGGCGCAACAGGTCTGCCGTTACCCGCAAACCCCCATTAACCCTTGATGAGACAGCATCGCAGAATTAACGTACCTTTAATTATAAACTGAAGGATACCGAATTTCAAATCTTTGTTTGTGCAGGGCAAATCTTGAAGGGATTTTCGTTCTGATCTATATCTTGCTACCTGACAGCTTCCATCTCCCGCAGATCACCGATGATGCACCGTATCACTCCAGCCATACTTACGATCATTATATATTTTTACTACAATTCTATTACTCTTTGTCTCAATCACAGAAGGGATCATATTATGTAAAATAATGTGTAGCTTACAGTTGGCTGACCCAGCATATAATACGTATGTCAGTATGTCAGAACATAAATATTAGGTTGAGGAAATAGTATATTTCATTACAAGTGCGGAAAGGCTGTCATTGCAAAGAGTTCCGACAAATGTCTACCCGAGCCGAGGCGCAGCCAAAGGCGAGGGTTGACAGTCGGAACAAGTTGCAATGACGGTTCCGCACGTGTACTGAACGACTATTTTTAATACAGTTGCGAAAAAATGAAGCAATTTAATAAAAAAAAATTCTGAATAATGGCGCCAACCGTAGAATATAAGCAGAGTTCTTTTTTCTTCACCCATTCTGGTAGGCAAAGGGAACTATGCCCATACAGCCAAGTCTTTAGTAGAATTTTTTTATTGATATGACATGAAAATGAAATTTAATGAGATGAGATCTTCCTCGTAGAGTTCGTACTGCTCAGACTAAAACAAGCTTTAAAAATCGTCTCCATAAATATTATCTGTCGTTATGCCAGTAAGTCTAAGTTCTGTTAAGTGTCACTAAATACATTTAAATATTTTAGCATCGTATATGTATTATATATATGTATATATTATGAAATAAGTTTATGTATGTATATATACAAGTATTAATATGTAAGTATATAATTAGGTATAGATACTGCACCCACCTTATTCCGTACTATTAATTTTTCCTCTACCCAAAGGTTGACTGGAAGAGATCGCATCTAGCGATAAGTCCGCCTTTGTACCAATATTTTCTTTGTGTTTGTTATTTTTATTTTATTAATTATTATGGTGCAATAAAGATAATTTGTATTGTATTGTATTGTATTGTATTGTATGAGATGAAATGAAACCTAACCTTACTCATTCAATCAAATAATTAAATCTGATATTGAAACAAATTAGTAGCTTCTTTTATGAAATATACGTATTTGCATAAATCATAAAAACTCCTATGATTTTTTTTAGTAAAAACTTCATGGTTGGTTTTTCTTTTTAATAGACATTATTTTGACAGTTGGGAAAGAGAACGCACGAGTTCGGGCAAGGTAAAAAAAAAGCACGAGTATGTAATAGCCCACATCTCGAACGCTATACTCGTACGTCCCTGCAATACGCCACTTTTTGAGCAACTGTATTAAAAAAGTCTTTTCGCATATAGGTAGTATGTATGAACTTGTAATAAAACCACTTTGGCTATAATATAATATACGAGTAATATAATATATTGGTTTTGGTATCATTTAAAAGTTTAAATTTTAAAGAAGATAATTCCAAATTCAAATTAGGAAAATGCGTGATTTTCATTTGTTTTTCTTACCGTCAAGATGAGTGAATCTAATGAAGAAATTAGATACATTTTAAAATTTTACTACCAAAAAGGTAAAAATGCAACGCAAGCCGCGAAAAAAATTTGCGATGTTTATGGACCTAGTGCAGTGTCTGTGAGAGTAGCACAAATTTGGTTTAAGCGTTTTTAATCCGGAAATTTTGATGTCAAAGATGCACGTCGCTCTGGTCGCCCTGTTACGGATAAAATTGATGCTATTTTTGAAAAAGTGGAGCAAGATCGGCATATCAGTAGTTACGACGTAGCTAAAGAACTAGGAATTGACCACAAAACAGTTTTGGCGCATTTGAAAAAAACTGGGTACACAAAAAAGCTCGATATTTGGGTACCTCACGAGCTCTCTGAAAGAAACCTAATGAATCGTGTACTCATTTGTGATTCTTTATTACGACGTAATGAGACCGAACCATTTTTGAAGAAATTGATAACTGGTGATGAAAAGTGGATCACGTACGACAAGAACGTGCGAAAAAGATCATGGTCAAAGGCCGGTCAGGCTTCACAGACTGTGGCAAAACCCGGGTTAACTCGCAACAAGGTGATGCTGTGTGTGGTGGGATTGGAAGGGCATTATTCATTATGAGCTGTTACCACCAGGCAGGACCATCGATTCAGAACTCTACTGCGAACAACTAATAAGATTAAAGCAAAAAGTTGAGAGAAAGTGGCCGGAATTAATCAACAGAAGGGGTGTGGTTTTTCATCATGATAACGCTAGACCTCACACATTTTTAACCACTCAGCAAAAATTAAGAGAGTTTGGCTGGGAGGTGTTAATGCATCCGCCGTATAGTCCTGACCTGGCACCTTCAGATTTCCACCTGTTTCGGTTTCTTCAGAATTCTTTAGGCAGTGTCAGGTTAACATCACGAGAGGACTGCCAAAACTACTTGACGCAGTTTTTTGATCAGAAGCCCCAAAAATTTCCATAGCAATGGAATCATGTCCACCTATAAGATGGCAAAGAAATATCGAACAAAATGGTACCTACATACTTTAGTTAAATGTAAATAAACTATATTAAAAAATGTTTTGAATTTTCATATAAAATGCGAAATGACTTTTTCCCCAACCTATTACGTGAGTGTTTGTATCGGGTACTAATTAGGTATACTTACTACTTAAATTAGTTAGTGTTACAAATAGACAAGTAATTCCTTGATGAAGTCATAATAATCAGTCCATATAATGAAATAACAATACCCAGTCAACAAATATAGAAACAAAAAATATTCCCAGATAGAAACTCAATCAACATTTTCACAAAATGTCGGCGCAGCGTTTTAAAATTCGATATTTTATTCCCCATATAAAGTTTACAAAATCATGGACTGTTTAGTGATCCTTCAGGGATTATTTCGCCTAAATTCAACTCCTGTAGATAAAGAACCTACCTGTAAAAATTACCTAACTAATAAAGTGATATCACCTTAATAACGTCGAAACTTGTATCTAAAGGTTGTAGGTAAAGACCTACACCTACACTCCGGTTATGGAGTCTGGAGCGCTGAGCGACATTGAATAAGATTGTACGGCTTAATAAAACCGGCCAAGTGCGAATTCGACTCACCTACGATGGGTTTCTTACCTGCAAAAATCTTAAACAAGGTTTCCCTTGTTTTCAGATCACGTACATTGTTTTCTTTTCTTTTGTTTTAAACGATTTTATTAAGCTTTATCCTCTATATTAGATTGTGTCACACTAACTTACAAACAAGTTTGTATAAATCTGTAGTTCTAAAAGCTGTCGCAAGGTTTGAAACACAGATTCTAATAATCTGTTTCAAATCTTGCGACAGCTTCGTACTTATTAGAAGTTTTCAACTATAGAGATCCCCTTGATTCTTTTAAAATTTTAATTCATAAGATTGGTTGTCGTAATAGTTTCACATAATGTTTTTTTTATGTTTCTGTAGTCATAATCTTCACTTTTCGACATAATTTCGAGTCCCATAATGTTATATTATACTATAACACATGATATAATAAAACAACTTTAGTTTAGATTCAGTAACGCTAAGACATGAACAATTTTTTTTTTATTAATCTCTAATATTGTTTATATTTTAATTAAATTGTGATTTAGGTTTGTCAATCAAAATAAATTATTTTTAAAAACTTAAGTTAAATAAATATTAGTAGAAATGAAAATTAGTTTAAAATACATTATGCATGTGAAGCTATATTATGACAAATTATTTTTATGAGAATAAATAGAATAGAGAACCTTCGCCTGAATATGTATTTCGGTTCATGCTTGAGATAATTACCTATTAAAGTTAGTCTGCTAATAATCGGATGAATGGACAGCGGAGGCCTAGTAATAAGGTTCCGATGGCATATAAGGATGCGGAACCCTTAAAATGTTTACGTGCGGACTTTAATCCGGAGAGGAGCAGGTTTTGATAAAATTGAAGCGTTTACCCTCGTAAAGGCATGAATAAGGAAACGGAAATTATAAAAGCATTCTTGGATTATGTGTGTACGAAAGTCCTTTGGTTCGCTTTTCACTGATAGTAAGAGTTTTTATATTTATTTATATAAAATGTGTTCATGCCTAGGTTGTTAATTTTTAATTTTGCATACCATTTACAGCCATGTGCTAGTTCGATTGGACGGAAGTTTCTAAACCATCCTTTTCTTAGATATCAAAATTTTGCCTATAGCACACTGCTGGGCTTAACCAACCTTTAGCTTGGCAGTGAGCCATTATAGGCTGGTAAAAGAAAAATACTTTTATTGTTTGATATTATATAATCCTTTCCAGACCTATCTTAGTGTAAAAATAAAGATATATAAGTCTATAGGTATGTATGTTCCGTTTTTTAAAACTACTCAGTGTAACTTATTTCTGTAAATTGGATTTGGCACTCGTTCGCAAGCTTTACATATTATGTTGTGATAACATTGTATTAGGCATAATATATTCGTAAACTGACAAAGCCCTTCTGGCGCGTAGGCGACCAATACTGTGTAAATGAGTTTCTTTCGGCGTTTCTTCTCAGCAGTGGTCGTTGCGAAACGCTAGTATCGGTAGCTTTTGAACAAAGAAAAAATAATTTAGATATAAATAAACATTACACGTAATGTACACTATAATTATTGACGTGTAAAAGTGCCTGCAAAGGCCTAATTACTGAATAAATATTTAATTTTGATGATTTTGATTTTATGTTTACCTCTATCAAAGATAATATAATTACTAATACGGTTAGGATTTAACTTAATCATATAGAGATATTCCGGAACCCTATGCTTTATCATATAGCCGTGTGGTTCCCGGCAGAGTAGAATAGGACCACTCCAAGTCTTCCCGTGGATGTCGTAAAAGGCGACTTAGGAAACACAAGCTAAACAAAGCCTTTAAACATCAAATGAGACCTCTCCAACCCTTCTGGGCAGCGTGTAGAGTAGACCAAATCCTCTGACTGCTTTGGCTAATTAGCCAGAGCGTCTGGGTCTGGTAGTACAGAGATTTTCATGCTCCTGCAGTGGAAACTAAAATAGACCTGATGATGATGATGCTTTATCACTCCAAACAATAAGGTTTATTTTTCTCCAAATTCAGCATCGAAGCATCGTTCAGATAAACAGATGTGTAAGGACATATACCATCAAACACATCACACAATCTGCGCCGAATGAAATCCATAAAGACGGCACTTTAATGTGCGAGTAAATCGCTGCCAAATGCTTCCTCCCGCCACAGCCTTTATGGCCCGACATTATGTCCGTCACACACAGAGCATTGTCCAAATAAAGCCTCATATATTTTTGTCTTTCAACAATCGGCTTATTTTTGCAGATAATGTATGGTAAATACAATCTCTCTCATCTCAGCGTATTCCCTGTTGCATCCTCAGCTGTAATACTGCGAAGCCCGGGGTCCGCTTTCCAGCTTTCTCTTCTCTACTTCGCACGGTCTTGAGCATCTTTTGTTGTAAGATAATTGGCACCCATATCAAGCTTGAAGATGTCAAGCCAGCATTTCTTTGGCCTACCACGTCTGCCGGGCCCCGGCGGAGGCGGCATGGCTATACATTTGTTTCCCACGTAACTTCCCGATTTCCGCAAGACATGACGCCAAACTAACTTACGGACATGAAGGCTGCTGCGGATGCAGGTGTTTCTCACGCGGTCTTTCCACGATACTCCGCATATCCAGGTAATGAATACACTATTACGTAAACGGCTTATTTTTGCAGGACACATCACACACATTAGTGAACACAATTACGTTTATATATAACGGTCTTCCCATGGTTGTCGTTGAATGCGACTTAGGAAGCTAAACAAATATTATTAACATCATATCAATCAATAAGATCTCTCCAACCCGTCTCCTACATGTTTGAAACCGTTTGGCCTACTTATGTAGACCAAATCCTCTGGCTGCTTTTGCCAAGTATGGCTCTGGTAGTACAAAGAGGGTCGTGACTCGTGCACCTGCAGTGGAGACTAAAAAAGACATGATGATGACGTACCTTTATACGTATGTATGGTGTGCCCAAAATAATTTCAGGTGCTCTGTAGAACTTTGAAACTAAATAAGGTGTTGGTTCATTGTCATGAAGCTTAGATGCTGCGTTACGTTATAGGGCGTTACGTCGTCGTTACGCAAAACTTCTGACGCGTTGCCGGCCATACAGGCGCTGCGACATCGCAGCGTTGCTACAACGTATCGTAATGAGGTACAAGTCCCTCCCGCTTCGTCTCGGGGGCTGCAGTCAGTCGTGTGTGCGTTGCGGCGACAGCTCGACGCAGCCCATGGTGTGTACCTGTAGTTATTGTATGTAAACCGACGCAGCGTCAGCGCTACGTCGCCGCAACGCTGACGCAACGGGCCTGTGGACTATGGACTCGCTTTAACGAGCCTTACAGTAGTCGCATATGATGTGTAACATCTCACCTTGGTAAGAAACAACCGCGCTCATTGGTCAAAACAAATAGTGCGCGCTTTGCCTGCTTCCTGGGTACAAATGAATTCCCTTCGCATTTTACGAAATCAAGATTGCAGGAGAGCGAGAAGAAAAATGCAATCACACATCAAAAATATTACCTACTTACATGTTACAGCATTTTAGAATAGGACCACTACATCTCTTCCTGTGGATGTCGTAAGAGGCGACTAAAGGACTAAGCACAAACATCTCGTGCTACAATTGCATTCCCAAGGAATTAACGTAGGGCAGCGGCCGGTTGTAAAACTTTTCGCACAAATACATTCCCAAAGAGGGTTGACGTCAGGCAGGCGGCCGATTGTAAAACTATGGCCAAATCATTTTAAGTGTTTCGGCTATTTCTTCTCCATTTTGCAAGGTCTGTAGTATAAGGGTGACTATTGACATGCATGTTATATTTGAAGAAGAAAAAGCGGGAACGGGACGAAGAAGAAGACAGCAATGAGTTTCCTTGCGTACTGCCGGCTTGCTTCACGAACATGAACATTGCATGAGCTATACTTCTCTACTTTCTAAATGTGTGCTATTATATCTACTCGTAGGTCCGTAGCAGTGCGTGCCACCGACAGTAATTGCCCACACTTCACTGACGAACATAAAAGAAACGGATATAAAAATATAGATGAAGCTATGAGAAGGGAGGACACAACTGACCAGTGCCGGTTGTAGCCCTACCAGCGCCCCGGGCGAGAGAATATTTCGCCCCCCCCCCCCCCCCCACTATTTCGCCAACTAACTCAAAATAAAAGTTAAAACATTTTACATTTTGATTGTTCCAGATACATATACTTTCACGTCTTTATCCCATAAGGGATAGACATAGCTACAGATTACAGATGTAAATTAGAAATATTGACAGGTTACTAACTCATATCTTAAATAGAAATTATCCTTTATTCCCTTGCAGAAGTTAGATGACCAGCGCGGAAGAAACTTTCTCGGACCGGCATGAAAGTTTTATTGTAAAGAAAGAACTAAAAAGCTAACATTGGTAAAGTAGATGCGACAAAAACGAGATGTAGAGAAATATTTTCAGCGGCGGCCTTAACCATTGCGAGGCTCCGGGCGGCAGATCTTCTCAAGGCACTTATCCTATGTGCAAAGTATTTCACGACCTTTATTGGTAACTTCGCTTGTCAGCTACTCGGAGGTTCAGTATTCCATACCCGGCCAGGGAAAGTTTGAAATTCAATAAAAAACCTTAATTATTTTTTGTTATGTTTTTACTAATAGTAAGGATTAAATAAAATGTTTTAAATAAAAAAAAACTGCTCGGGTTGTTGCGCGAGGCCCCTGTATGAGCGAGGCCCTGGGCGAGTGCCCCGCTCGCCACCCCCTTGCCGCCGCTGCCCATTTTATTTCCAGTTGCGCCTAGGCAATAGCAAAGATAATATAATTACTTAGTAATTCATAATAATATAAATAATTAGTAATTACTTAGTTAATATATTATAGTCATAACATTATAATAATACGTGGGGCGCACTATAAGTTTCCGGAATGAATATGAAAAAATACTATTAAAGGTACAAAATTAATTTATTGTTTTTCAAAATATTCTCCCTTGGCGTCTATGCACTTTTTCATTCGATGAAACCAGTTTTGAAAACTTTTGTGCCACTCCTCTGGGTGACCTCTGAAACGTGTTTTTCATACTCCTCGACAGCCTCTTCTGGTGATGAAAATCGTTGACCGCGTAATTGGTTCTTAATTTTTGGGAACAGAAAAAAGTCACAAGGTGCCAGGTCGGGACTGTATGCAGGATGACTCATGAGTTCTACATTTTTCGCCTTCAAAAAGTCGTTTGTCTGTCTGGCCGTGTGAGAACTAGCATTGTCGTGGTGCAGGATGATACGGCGTTTATGGTTATTTTTACGGAGTTCGTCAATAACTTCCGGCAAACAAATGGTCGATTCTCTAAAGCAACAGTAGCCACGTGTCCAGTTTTATTAAAAAAAGAAGCAATCATCCGCTTAGATGCACTTTTCACGCGCGCCACTTTGGTTGGTTTCGGCTCATCTTGAAAGACCCATACGCTCGATTGCTGCTTTGTTTTGGGATCGTAGCAATAAATCCATGTTTCGTCACCTGTTACTATGTCCCACACCAAATTTGACGCACCTTCGTTGAATCTGGTAAGCATGGCACTGCACCAAGTGACGCGGTCCGTTTTCTGAGCCTCGGTCAAGTTGTGTGGGATCCACCGCGAGCACAGCTTTCTCACACCCAAATGTTTGTGTAGGATTAATTGTATTTGACTCATGCCTATTTCTAAGGATGCGCGAATTTCATGGTAGGTCACATGCCTGTCTGTTTCAATCATATGGCGCACAGCATTGATGTTTTTGTTGGTCACAGCGGTGGACGGCCGACCATCGCGAGATTCGTCACTGAGATTGATACGACCACGCTTGAATTCTGCAAACCAGCTATAAACAGTTGTCTTGCATGGTGCTTCATTGCCAAAAGCTGTTTCAAGCCGAGCGATGCTCTGTTGAGCTGTCAAATTACACTTAAAATCGTAGAAAATCATACTACGAAAATTTTCCCGAGTTAAATCCATGTTGATGCAGACACACAATTTTTTAAATGGCGCCACAAGGTAAAAACAAAAGACAGTCAGATGAAACAAACTGTATTCTACAGCCAAAGAGTTCTATTTTCAAATGTTGCAATAAATTTTTAAATATTGTTTATGTAAGTGGCCAGTTCCGGAAACTTACAGTGCGCCCTATGTAGTAAGTTACATACTTACCGCGTCAAAATGTATGGAGCTGGCTTTTTTTTTGCGATTTCGGATAGATGACGACAACATGTCCCTAAATTATCGGTATGTCATGACCGAAGACATTGTATAATGTGTGCACTGTAGGCACCTGTAGGTATATTTATAAAAGTGCCTATTTCAACGGATTTTGTAATAAGTTCTTAGGCACTTTATTTAGTTGATAGACTTGACACAGCTTATACTTACAAAAACTAATTTTAATAAAATTATAGTTCGATAATAATTTGAGAACGAGTACATAGTACCTATGAAGTTTTAAACAGAAAAAATAAACGGGCAAGTGTGAGTCGGACTCGTACATGAAGGGTTCCGTACCTCCGTACAATGTTTTAAAATGCTAAAAAATCACGTTTTTTGTATGACAACCCCCTTTAATTTTTAACTTTTTTTATTTTTAGTATTTTTTATTATAGCGGCCATAGTAATACATAATCTGTGAAAATTTGAAGTATCTTGTTAATGCCATTATAAAGATCTATTTAAAAACGCAGAAAAAACACGTTTTTTGTATGGCGACCCCCTTTCATTTTTAACTTTTTTTTATTTTCAATATTTGTTGTTATAGCGGCCACAGTAATACATTATCGGTGAAAATTTCAAGTGTCTAGCTATTACGGTTCATGTGATAGAGCCCTGTGACAGACGGACAGACGGACAGACGGACAGACAGACGGACAGAAGGACAGACAGCGGAGTCTCAGTAATAGGGCCCCGTTTGCACCCTTTGGGTACGAAACCCTAAAAACAAGGAACAAGAGTAAGTCCGTCAGTTGTTACTCAAGTTAAAATGGTAGGTACCTTCCATATTTAAGTAGGTACAAAACGTTTTTGATTGGATATGGCATTTGCCATTAATATATTTTGTACCTCTAGATAATTATAAAACGTTATAGACATACCTCTTGGGTGTAGGTGTCTATATTGTGTAAATATATGGTTTTTTAGATTAATAGATCCATGTCTATGTCTATTTGTCATAAATGGACCTCGTAAGAATTTTCCATGTCCGATCAATTAACACTTTGGTGTAATATAACTAATCAAAGTGTTTTTTTTTATAGCAGTGATCCCAATTCCCACAAGGAAGCCCCATTGTCCGGCTGAGTTACCCCTTCAAATATGTGTCGGCTGTATATTTACCTACATTGTGTAAGTAAATTTCTTAAAAAATAAAACGAAATCCAATTTAATTCGTTATAAAAACGTAGTAAACATTTTTTTATTTACATACTTAATTATACATCAGCCACAGGAAGACCACTGCGGAACATATGCCTCCCCCAACTATTTTTATACTCTATGCACTTATTATTGAATTACTCAAACGTAATCAGAAGGCTGCTAACAATTTTCTAAGTCTTTCAAATATCAGTGTCCTAAAATGCTTCGCAACAATGAAATCCAGGTGATTGAATTGTGGATGTGGTATCTTGTAAATGTCTATGGCATTCGGAAGCCTTTGATACAAAGCATCCACGTCGTCCGGGTGAGCCATCCAGTCGTTGTCACTGTAGAACAAAGACACTGGAGCTCGTATATTTTCTAAAGCATAGCTTGGAGGAATTTTGCTACCATATATTCTAAGATTCTTTACTGGGCCATAGTCATACTGCTTGAAATCGCCTGAGTTGAAGCTTTGTCCATAGTGCAGCAGTTGCTTCAGAGCTGCACCTGACGGCGTGTGTCCAAGCAGAACTGGCAGATTCGTCACATTCAGCTCTGCAAAGCCAAACCCAACACCAAGCAACAACGGGTTATAACACATTATCTCCGCAATAGGGCTCGTACCACACATAATTGTTTTGATAATTCGCATCAAAGTAGTATGCGGAAGAATCTCGTGCAATCCAAGGCTTTGGATGATCACGCCATAGAGCTCACTTCCCGGCGCCGCGAGTCGAACGAACGGAGACTTGGCTCGCGATAAATAAGCCCCGGGAGACAGGGCCACCATCAGAGCTATCTTATCGTTATAATCTGGCCTTTCGGAAGCCATAACAAAGAAGCTGGTCGTGCCTTGCGAGTGGCCGATATACTTGAGCGTTTTCTGATTTGTAGTATTCAACACGTAGTCAATCATAGCAGGGAGGTCAAAGAAACCTATTTCATGCCAGGAAAAGTCCCAGAACGAAGCTTCGGATGGATCCATCTCGACGTGACGTCGAGAGTGCTTGTTTCCGCGAGCGTTGCCCAGCCACACGTCGTATCCTTCATCCGCCAACAGATACGCAAGACCGCTCTCCGGGCCAGCGATCACGTAGTCGTCCGCGCTGCCAAGCAGTCCATGCATGAGGAACACTGGACTCCCACTCCCGGGTATTCTGAACATCCGCAGCACGTAGCCGTCTTCGGTTACAGTTTCGTGTATTTCGACAGGGCGTCCATATTTAGCGAGCAGTTTATCTACGCTGAGCGTGGCGTCTTCGTTTCCTAAGCCAGCTTGAAATTCCGCGAGGAATCTATCAGTTTGTCCAGCTATATTGTCGTTTATCAGGACGGGAAAGTTTCCGCTGACACCGAGGGCGCGGGCGACGGCTACAGGGACTCTGGTAACGTCGTACACCGCTCTGGCCAAGAGATCGCCGGCTCCCTGCGAGACGGATTGAAGCAACGGCTGTTCCAACACCAAACCTGTCACTTTTCTAGCCGTATCCGCTAACGCAGGCAGCAGTCCTTCCGATTGCCCTCTACAGCAGAGCATTGCCATGGCGAGGACGTATAGTAGCGTAACGCGAACCATGATCACACGCGCGTTCAAGCATAAGTTTTATAGTAAACTAATCGCTTCACTTATTAAGTACAATTTATCGACCTTGGTATTTACCAGTTTTTTGCTATTCATCGAATGTACCGACTCGCGAGTTTTTGTAATGACGGGCCCGTATTCGGTCTAGCTGCGGCAATGATACGGACCACTGTGTAGTGGAAAACTTCGTAACAATTGTTGAACCGTATGTAAGTAATTCCTCTTACATTTTGGTGTAACGGCGCGATCTCGAGTCTTTTTTTGCAAAAACACGGAATGTCATCGACATTACCGGAATAAATATACATGTTAGCACTGACGTAACGTAATGTGAGTACCTACTTATTACACGTCTATTATGAATATTAATGTGATGTCTGGTTATGTACCTATGCCATAGCCGCGTGAGTTAAATCCAGTTTTGACGTACCTATTCGCAATACAGAAACAATATGTGGGCCAGCTTAATATTTTTTTTGAGGGGCAGCATCACAGACCACGGATCAAGATAGACACAGCCTCTATATGAATTTGCGTGTCAATCTGACGTCAAATTGACTTCATTTAGGATCGTCACTTTTAGTCTGTGTATGTCACATCATTAGATCGGACATTCATTTTCTACTGTAAAATATCTAAATCTTCCGCTATGAGTCGTAGAAACTCGTCGAAAAATGTTGGAGGAAGTAATAAAAAAGTTTCCTTCCGTTTGTAAGTAAATTTCTTATTAAATATTTGTTTTGAAAATTGGCATGCCAAATTTTCATACAAATTGAAGAACTTTCTTTATCTAGTAGTAGGTACATATAGATCTGTGGGCAGCATTATAAAAACATATACATTATAGCCTGAATAAATAACAGTCAAAGAAATAAAAAAAAATCGACATTCCTATACAAATCGCCCGGGCAAAAAAAATTCGGCATTTTCATGCAAAAGTGTGCAGCCACACTTTTGTATGAAAATGCCGAATTATTTTTTTGTTTTTCGGCTGTAATTTTAGTTCCATTATACTATAATGATCTAGTGTAGACCGTGGTTCCATTTGTTACGGGTATGTCCCTTCCACATTGTATATTTTCTATGTTCTATGTAGATATTTTAGGTAGATATTTTTTAGATAGATATTTTTTTTTTTTCGTTTCACAAAGTCTTACGGGATACTTCTATGGGGGAGTGCAGCCGACATTCAGACTATTTTTCTTTTACAAAAAAGAGCAATTCGTGCTATTTACGGTTTAGGATCGAGAGACTCACTGAGAGAATTATTCAAGGAAATAGGTATACTTACTTTTGCATCACAATTCATATTTGAAAATATAATGTATGTAAGGAAAAATATTTCCATGTTCAATAAAGTAAGTGATTTTACAGATAGAAATTTACGTAGGTAATTAGAATGACTTAGTTAGCCCGTATTACAGGCTGAATACAGTCAGTAAGTCTTTTATGGGGAAGTGTATATTTTTTTATAATAAATTGCCAGAATCGGTCCTTGATATGCCATACAGAAAATTCAAAGCTTATGTAAAGAAAGTACTTTGTGAGAAGGCTTATTATAGGACCGATGACTATCTTAAAGACAAAAAGGTCTGGCTTGAGCTTGGCGCAGTTCCCTCTTAAAGGTTTGTATACTTAGACATGTCATAATTTAGGTACATTGGTACATACTAAATTTACAAATTGACATTATTTTAAATTTCGTAATTCTTATAATTCAATTTAATTATGACATAACAAACAATGTAATCTCAGTCCATCCATATAACTAATTTTAAGTTTTTAGTTTGTTAGTTGACGTCTTTGGCGAAAACGTGCAGTGCAGTTTGTTGCCGCTTCTTCTGCACTTGCGGAACCGGCGTAAACTTAGCTGTAAGTAACGATTTGACGTCAACATTTGTGCAAAACAAAACAAAGTGACTATTATTAAGAGATATTATAAATATCCTATGATAATAAAGATATTTTGAATTGAAAAAAAAAAAATGAATCTTATTGTAACTAGCTTCCAAAATAAAACACTATGATTCTTTAATTTGGAGAAATAAAAATAGTAATATCTAATTTAGTATGCAGTGGCATAGTAATAACATAGTAGTCTGTATAGCCACGACTAATGAAAGGGAAGAACAGGGTAATACGAAAGAAACGCATTATTTCGAAACATGACATTTATTCAACAAAACGTCTACACACTGCCTACAATTTTGCATAAAATATAATTATTACAAACATGAAAAGGTACTATTTGGTGTTATAAATTATTACACGTAACAAAGTAGGTACATATTCTATAAATATAACATGGACCAAACAAAATGACAACAATTCTCAACATATAAAATTTTGTACATAAAAACACGTAATATCGTTTTACCGTTATTGTTCAAATCACCTAGGGTAATAATAATATACTCTCTTATAAACTCTAATCTATGGAATATATTAATTAAACATTAAAATTTAAATATATTTGTAAGCGTCAATTTCGTAATGACTACGGGTATTGAACAACTAGGTACCTATACGGTAAAACTATGCGTTTCGAATAAGAATAAAACTGTCGAATGATTATTTTATATCGTAGTCCTTATCACTCTTTTTTGTGAGGTAAGGACAGCGATAGAAATTGTCATTTGACAGTCCCATCCTTAGTAGAAAGGCACAGAGCCTGCGTCGGGGAAGTTCCTTCAGAACTTACGATCCGACGTTACAATTCTTAAAAAAAGAGGTAAATGCAATCCGTCATGTATGTAAAAAGAACATTAAATAATTTTTTGAAAAACTTTTTCTCCATATTTCAGTCACAAAAATGTCTGTCTATCAAAATGTCCGAAAAATTTAATAGTGGAGTCGGGTAAATGACTAGGTCGAAAATAAATTATTTGGTACTTTTGGTAGAATAAAACGTCACTAATTAGTGTCACTTGAGAAGTGATTGATCATATCCATTTTTAACATGATTTTAGATTTAATATTTTAGAAAAACTGATATTAAGAGCGCTATTTTACTCCAAAAAACTATGACCTCACGGTTTTGTATCTTATACAAATCCCATAGGAAATATTTGTTTTGACGGTAATACATCGACATAAATTGTTTACACGTAAATTTGGTAAAATTTCCATATTTCTAAATGTTAGGCACTAGATAGCCCTTTAAATTATTTTATGAACTGCCGTTGTTGAATTCACCTTAATGAAAAGAGTCTAATTTGACTTTTTGTCATCTAGCGGTTGTGTTGATTCTTTATGAAGGCGCATGCTTTAAAATAAAACTCAATTCTATTCCTATACACGTTACGGATTGCATCCCCGTCACAATACATAATATACTAAAATCGACATAATAAAATACCGGGGTACCTTCATCTACACTACCATGGCTAGCATGCGAGTGCGATTTCATCAAATCATATCTAAAAGTTATTTACGGAATGGTTATTATTCGGAGGCGAGCACAAACAGATACGCTATCCTATCCCATAGCACAATAATATAGGGTATTCTCTTCCCTCTGGCCCAAGACTACGTCACAAATGTCACAAGTGTTACCATTGATTGTTCTTTTCAGTAAATTAAAGGACTTGCTCAATTAGTTAATAAATATTTCGTACATCGTGCGATTTATCAGTTTAATTTTTAATAAACTTATATATTGAATTATTAGTTCATAATTGGTTTGTTAAGTTAAAAAATGCATTTTGCTCGGGTAATTTTATTCACGCACAGTGGCAACACTCCCAGCTCATGACGTATTGTTGGGCCAATCACGTGACCCAGCTGTCACGGGAAGAGAATACCGTGTTATAATATACCATGTCCTATCCGTTTTATGCATAATATGCCCTTAATTCTTACCCAGCTGCCTAAGAAGGGTAATGCTTTTAAGCATGTAAGTCTTGAAGCTATTTTGTCAAACGCTGAAATAGTAATTTTATATCTCCGGACTCATGGCTTTATTGTTTACACAAAGTTTCACAATGTCGTCAAACATGCAACTTGTAATTGACATATGCGTAATAAAGCGAACCACGAGCTATACTAGATCACTATAGAGTAATGAATTAATGATATTAAGTCAAAAAACAAATCAAAAATCGTCATTCCCATACAAGGAGACCCATACGTGGAGAGTGTAGGCCAAATCCTTTGACTGCTCTGGCCTAGTCTTGCTCTTGTAGTACAGAGAGGGTTGTGCTGCAGTCGAGACTAAAAAAGACCTGTTAATATGATCATACAATAGTGATCTAGTATAGCCCGCGGTTCGCTTTATTACGCATATGTAAATTACACGTTGTATGATATGAAATTAAATTCCAAATTGTCAGAAAGTTGTACAGAAAAAAGATTATATCGCTGCAAATGACATAATCGACTTCTTTCCCCTCTTTTTGCCTTTACGGACGCACTCAACATGCTTTACAACTCAATAAAGACTAACTTAGGCCATTACTGAACGCGGGCACAGAATCACTGTACGAGGATTGGTTCCGACAACACTAATACTACACACGTTATACCGATATACTGCCGCAGATGAGCCAGTAAACCGCACTTTGAGATTGAAATAAAGCATTTTAAGGCTGGGCCTGATGTGGATAATCTATGTTTTGCTCCCGCTTCCACGCACACAAATTTACTCTAGCCCAAGCGAGACAGCGAGCCATGCGCAGTGAAAAGATCGCGGTAGGTCAATGAGGCTGGTTTTGGTTTTGAGGTTTTGTTCGTTTCACAAAGAATATTTAATTGTTATTTAAAAAGTAAGACATATGATGACTGCCTTATTTTTAATACAATTATAATCCAAAGTTACAAGTGCTAACTTAGGTATTGTAATTCTTGAATACTTTCTGTTTTAGTATAATTCTGAGGTGATTTGGAGGCAACTTCGCAATGTTTTTCTGTCGAGAAAATTCTAAGCAATCGTGTTTTCGAAACATATAATGTAGTCCTAAACTTTGCTGTTTTTTTTTCAAAGTGAGTATTTCGTTACTATTAATAATATTTAAGATCGCTCTACGTATTATAAGGGTCACACGGGCTCTTAACATGTCTTTATCCCTAATGTGGCAGACAGAGCATTTTGGGTTTTGCGGCTCGTAGACAGAGTCCAGGGCTGCAAGACCCTAAGACCACTTTTAGCGTGATGGTGGGCGAGAAGATCGGAAAAGGAATCAAAATAGTGATGGGTTGCTAGCCGCATTGCCTATTAACATGATTCGCTCTGTTGGCCATTCCCTCAATCGGATTTCAAGAGGAAGACGACGAAGACCTCAAGACGAACACGTCCCGAGCCACAAACTTCTTGTGTGGGCGTCGCGAATCACATTCGCCCTGAGGAAGGCCTCCGGATGAGGTCGAAAAATGTCCCATTTATAGCATACTAGCTTCTGCCTGCGGCTTCGCCCGCGTATAGGGGTATGAAAAATAGATAGTAGCCGGTTCTCAGACCTACTGAATATGCATAAAAAATTTAATAAAAATCGGTCAAGCCGTTTCGGAGGAGTATGGTAACTAACATTGTGGCACGAGAATTTTATATAGCTGGTACATTCTTTGTTTCTCTTCTCCACGACCAGCAAGCCATATTTGAAAACTATATCCGTCTTTTTATAAAACATGGACTAACATTTTTTACTAGGTTTACATTTACCATTATCCAACTAAAACAAGTTCACATCTATACTAATAATATTATAAAGCGGAAGAGTTTGTTTGTTTAAACGCGCTAATCTCAGGAACTAATGGTCCGATTTGAAAAATTCTTTTTTTGTTGGGTAGTCCATTTATAGAGGAAGGCTTTAGGCTATATAACATTACGATCCGACAACCACGCGAACAAAGTCGCGGGCACAGCTAGTGTACTTATATGTCACTTTCTCAACCATCCGTGTCAACTTTATTTGGGCTTAACATGGTTTAAATTTAGTACTAACTTTATTTCGTGTTTTATAATAGGCTGTATAAGATTATTCGAATGCCGTAACTACAATGCACTCCTTGAAATTACATGCGTATCATATCATATAACGTCTTACAAAATATACCTACTATGAAAAATATTTTTTTGTTCTCCATAGAAACTTTAATCAACTAATCGGTCAACTTGTAGGGAAGGATAAAAATAATTTTTCATATTTCGATACACGTTCCTTGTAGACATGGGTTACTCCGGATTCGAATATTTAAATGAGCCGATTCATCAACAGGAGCCGATACCCGTACTGAATCCCGGTAATCGTTATCGGCTCCAGCGAGTTATTGAGTCCGCACCGATCTTGGTCCCGCCGGAAGCCGGCTGTGTCGCGAGCCGTGACTAAATTCACCTTTAAAATAGTTTCAGTTAGACGTTGTATAAGGAATATGTCATTTGAAGGACAGCCTTGTAGTTTGCGTAATAAAGAATATTTTATTTTACTTGTAAAATAAATCTGTGGGTCTTTCACTCAATCACAAAGTCGATTCGCAAGCTCATCGCCACATATAAAGTTAGGCCGAACATCTACGTTTAACAACTATACCAAATTATAATGACTAGAATTAGAACCTATCGGTGATATAAGGTTTTTAGGTCGGGGCTAGTTTCATATTCTACCACCAGAGGGCATTTTTATTAACTTATATTATTATGAAACGTTAATATAGAAATTTTTTAAATGTATATTTTAAACCCCAAGTGGCGCCCTCTGGTATATATACAGATTTCCGACCACTATAGGTAGCATAACTGCAATATCAATAAAATAGTAAAATGTTTAAACATAAGTGTGAAAATCTGTCAATAAAAATTACTTAAACCACAGTTATGGCCGCTTGCTGATATTTTTTTTATTCTTTTGCTGCCATATACATATAATAGTATACCTATTTTTACAGACATTTTCAAATGGAATTGTATCATATCCATTACTTCAAAATCTTTATCAGCAAATGGTAAAAATATTCCTCATGATTATTTCTTCGATCACCAATGAAATTATATTCCCCGTTACGATATTGTACTTTACACCGTTCAAAAGAAGGTTTACATTACATCGCCGCCCATTCCCAGGGCCATATTTGGGCGTTAAACGCCTCACGCGGCAAAGCTCAGGTTGCTTATGAATACTTTAAATAATAAATACCCTAGTTTGACACCATCTTATTTCACTTAACATTAGTGGGAAACATGACTCATACATGAAACTTTACATAAAATTTGATAAAAAAGTGTAAATAATAATTTATAGACTAAGGTTTACGATTATGGGAGAAAGGACATGAAGAAGATAGTCTATATAAATTCCGTGTCCGTGATATAAACAAAAGAATTTATCTTGCTCCGACTCGATCAAGAATCGATCGAATTTTTCTTTAAGGTGAAGTGGTAGCATAAGTGGCGCCCTCAATTGAAAGTAATATTGGTTTTCGCCAAAAGTGGCCACTTTTGGCCACTTTTGACTTTTTAATAGTCCGTCTAGTTTAAAACCCGTTTTAAACTATTAGACTTTTAGACTATTAGTAATAATTTCAAAGGTTATTCATAAAATAGTTTAAAGGTCTTTTTAGACATTGATACAAATCAATTTTTTATAAATAATATATAAAAGTAATATTGGTTTTCGCCAAAAGTGGCCACTTTTGGCGAAAACCAATATTACTTTTTAATAGTCCGTCTAGTTTAAAACCCGTTTTAAACTAGACGGACTATTAGCAATAATTTCAAAGGTTATTCATAAAATAGTTTAAAGGTCTTTTTAGACATTGATACAAATAAAATTTTTAAATATCACCATATTTAGTTTTAAACAATTTATTTCAAATGAGGGCGCCACTTATGCTACCATTTCACCTTAATTTCATATCAAAACGTTGGTGGTCTACCAGGGGTAGTAACGTGGTACTCGTATGAATCATGTCCAACATAACATTCAGTACATATTTATTTCATTGCACCAGGAACGACTATTTCACTTCCTATTATCATTAAATATTTATTTCCTAATACAACTATTATATTGCACTACAAAAACTATTTTACAATGCCTTATTTGCGTCATCGACATTTCATACTCTACTTAATACTTTTAAAAAATCGTTCCTCAATACAACCCATGTATGTACTAAGAAAATCTTTCTGATTAAAATATTTTCTTGCAAAGGAGCTTCTAGAAATACGTGTATATTATATTTTATTGCTAGTTTGTGCGAAATAACACGAAGAAATACAAAATAGTCGTTCCCGAGAAGCAAACACACAGACAGACACACTCACAGTATCCACTACACTAAAATTTGTGCGTATCAAACTATTATTACGATACAACATCCAACCGACACCTCGACGAATACAATACATACATCGATATTACTACATATATAAATATACTTTATTTACTTATTGCTGTTTTTTGTCACTGTCATACAGACTTATGGTGTTCGCACACTACATCGACTCAGCACTAAAGTCACCTCGGCAACTAAATATCACCCAAATGACGTCATTTCATGAAGGGTACACAGGACAACGCCACAAAGATTGGTAATGATTTTAATAATAATACCACCGTAGCATCTAAGGGCGTCCGCTATGTAAAGCGGGTGCACGCGACCTATTAAGGCCGTACCTGAATTTTCCGGGGTCTAGTGCTGCCCCCATTTAAAATAAATCATTTCAAAGCAAACGGAGACATTATTTAAAATTTTGCTACTACCAAGTCCTAGATAACGCTTCAAAGTATTTTATGAACTGCTGTTTACAGTTTATAATGAGAACGTTAAGCTTTACTACGTCTCCGCTTTCTTTGAAATGATTTATTTTAAATGAGGGCAGCACTGGACCCCGGAAAATTCAAGTACGGCCTTAAGTCTATCTCCGTTACAAACTCTCGCACTCTCGCACCACGCATCTTCAGGACACAGCTGAAAATCAGTGTTTTGCTCCCGGGCAATATTACCACTGAGCTGTCCTTTTTGTATTGCTGTAGCACACATATTTAAAATTGTTATGTTTTTGTGTCCATTTTTTTACTATGTTTGTCTGTTTTTTTGTAAGTATGTGTGTTATAGCAATCAATAAATGTCTTTAAAAAAACTCACAAAGTCTACGTGCAACAGAGACATGGCATAACGCGACGGATTCTGCTCTCTTTCGCACGTAGTGTAACAGAGATAAACTGAACACGTTGCGTGGCCGTTAGCGGACGCACTAAAATACTGATCCGCTTGCGATATAAGCATACATATTTGCTTAAATTTTTGAGACCATCCATTCCAATATGTAAAGGCTATATGCGACCAGTGGGTCGATGTAATGTGCGAAACCCTTTAGCGCCGATTCACACTGTAACGGAAGCGGCGGGCAGTAGACTTTCACTGTCAAACTATGTTCACCTTTATCTTATCTACGGAATGCATAAAATAGCTTAAGAAAAACTTGGTCGCTCGTGGTCGTGCGGTATTTGCATGCATTTCGTAGATAGAAATAAAGGTAAATGTAGTGACAGTGAAAGTTGTGGCCGATGCCATTCCAGTCGGAATCGACACTTAAAGGAGAGCTCAATACATCACTTACATTAATTAAATTGTACTCCAAGGTTAATAAAATGGTCGCTTAAAACTTAATCACACTGGTAACTTAATCGAAAAATATACTTTGGTTATATAACATTTATGGCCGATTCGTGGCGCTTGTTTACTTGATGGAAAAAAATGGGAATAAATTACTTATTTTACGCCCTATAACTTCAACAAGTAAACAAGCGCAATATTACTAAAATTGCGCCCTAAAGTGATAGCATTTCTGACAGTTACTTTAGTTCTTATTTTTACTTTATAAAGTAAAGGTTGGGGGCTAATTTGTAAAACTTCAAACCGTATAATTACATGTATATGTCATTGACTGAAAATATGACACCCCGCTATATTATGAACAAAATATAAAATCAAAATCAAATATTTATTCAGTAATTAGTAGTAGTGGGACGTGGGATTTATTCAGTAGGTACATTATAAAAATGTGTATATAATTTATTTTTCTTTTTGTTCCATATGAATATTCCATATATGTATATGGATATTATATATACAATATATGTATATTCCACAGTTAACTATTAAAACTGCCATCACTCTTTGCCGCAGTATATTTAAGAGACTAATCGCCTACCAGGTCCTCTAAGCTACGACTAATCTGTGTATAAGCTAAACATTTAAACTCTAAACAAATCAACGGCTCAACACATAGTAACACTAAGTTATTGCTTTTTAGGGTTCCACGCGGAAGACTTGCTATACCACAGAGTAAATAAATACAGAAAATGGAGCATTGTACCAATAAGTACAACACCGCACATGGAGCTAACATAAAAGGGAGGCCTATGTCCAGCAGTGGACTTTCTGTGGCTGCTATGATGATGATAACATGGAGTTAGAATATATCCAAAGTTATACAAGACTACAACCATTGTTACGTTGCGAAGGATATTACTGTCTGTATTTATTTAGTCTGTGTCCGTATTGAGGCCAGTTACTCTATCGATATTAGGTAAACTGCTTAGTTAACTAATTATGGGGGTTAAACTAAAGTACATGCAATATTATACTATTTGAACCGTAACGTTTCCATTGCTAAGAAGTCAAATAATGAAATATGAAGCATATTCAGATTCACGCGAAAGTCATGATTTATATATTTTACAAAAAATATACGTGTAATTTTTTTTGTAAAAAATATACTCATATTTTTTACAAATAAAAATACTGCTAAAAATAAAACCTTTACGCAAAGCAAGGTATTCTAGAGGACCGATATAATCGTAAAAGAATTGTTGTTATACTAAAATTCCTTAGGTCAATATGGCAATTAATATTGATTCATTACCTATGTGGCAAAATGACAAGCGCCAGTTAGCAAGTCAATAGCGTTTGTTGATCTAGATATTTGTACACACATGCATTTGTACCGCTCATACTAGCTGTGCGTCTGTGAGGGGTTGTGACGCAATTCGTCACTTTCGCAAATGGTCATCGCTCGAAAATTGGTCACTTTCGCGGAATGTAATTTTCGCAAAGGGTCACTTTTGCAGCTCGTCATTTTCGCAATATGTCACTTTCGCACTTTATCATTTTCGCAACTCATCACTTTCGCAACTGGTCATCAACAACTTTTCTATCACATTTCCGACGGCCAAAAGGCTCACAAATCCTATTTTTGCGTGTATCTGTCTGTGTCAAACCTCACAAACAGATGAATCTATTTTTTTACCTGACTGCTAAGGAAGGGTTATGTTTTATTGCGTATCTTGTAAGTAAGTATGTTTGTTTTATTACCTCGTATCATCGAAACAGCTGTATGGATTTCTGTAATCAAAATATTGTTAGATTCGTTTTGGTGACTAAAGTGTCCTTAGATAAGTTATAAAAAAATTAAAATAAAAGTGGCGTATATGTGTCACAATATGAATCACTAATATATTTTTTTTCTTTGAAACATATCGAGTAGGTTATAAAAATAAAAGATTTTTTTAAGGCCATTAGCCATAAAGGATAAATGGTATAAAACTTATTTATTTTTATACTTATTTATTTATGTAGTCGGATATTTGGATTTTTACATAAAATAACTCATTATATGTGTTATAATATATAAAGAATATGAGTCATTATTAGCCGTGTGGTTCCCGGCAGAGTAGAATAGGACAACTCCAAGTCTTCCCGTAGATGTCGTAAAAGCCGACTTAGGAAACACAAGCTAAACAAAGCTTATAGAAAATAAGTTCACCGTACATTCATCATCATCCGAGTGTATTCCCGATTGCATCATCAGCGGTAACGCTTAAGAGCGAGGTGATTTCACGAGGTTACTGGTTTTTACACAGAGCGACGGCCGTATGACCTACGCACGCCAAAGCACGGAATCATCTTTCTTTTCGGATAATCAGGTTATTCAAGCCTGCAATATCCTAACCAGTTTGAAAACAACATTTTACAGCAGTGGGATTTGAACTCACAACCTCTGGAAAACGGCAAAAGCCTTAACCACTGGACCACTGGAGTCCTGTTTATAAGGTACATTGACACACACTAAATTAAGCGTTTTGAGTCTTTTAGCCGTCGGAAATGTGATAGAAAAGTTAATGATGACCAGTTGCGAAAATGACGAGTTGCGAAGAAAATGACAAAGTGCGAAAGTGTCGAGTTGCAAAAATGACAAGTTGCGAAAGTGACCATTTGCGAAAATGACATTCTACGAAAGTGACCAATTTTCGAGCGATGACCATTTGCGAAAGTGACGAATTGCGTCACAACACAACCCTGTGAGGCACGAGTTCGATCCCCACTAGGGGCAATTTGTACCTCTGAAGTCATTTAGATCTACCTCCACTTGCTTTCTTTGAAGGAAAACCTTCAGGTTTTCCTTCAATAGTGTTTAATAATGACTGTTGTCACTAGAAGACAGTCATTGAGCTACGTCAAATACCTTTAGGCGGCTCGAAAATTTTACAACATTGTAAGCTACTCGTTTTAACACGCACTATAAGAGAAGAGAGCTCGTACTTGGCTTTCAGACTTTATAATATATTTAATATACTGGGGCCAAAGTTAAGTAATATATTACCATTACAGGAAATTAGTAGTAATTACAGACAGTAATATTACACATAGTAATTCTTATCACCATTACAAAATGGTAACTTTATGTTCACCGCATCAAAACATTTGGTTAGATCTGTATAATTAGACAACGCATGAAGTACAAGGAAAGAAAAGTCAATGAACACTATTGATTTACTTTTTGGCGTTTGGCATACAATTGGCGGAACTTATGAAAGTTACAGCAACATTGAGGTAGTGGGAAGTAGGACGTTACTTAATTTTTTTCTACTTATAGTTAGGGTTGGACCATAGCCATCTGCTTGAAATATGGATAAGGCGAAAATGTGATACGTTGACGCATATTTCGGATATTCGGCTTATTTCTATCTCAATGTCTAAACACACTGTGCCGAAGTTACACGGCCGACGTACCGCGGCGAATTCGTTTCTTCGCTAGTAATTTAAATAGCATTGCAGACGTAATTCCGCCGAAGTTCGGTTGCGCAACATCGGCATAGTGTGTTTGGATACTCACACGTAAATTTTGTGACTAAGGTGAGCTGACGGATCAGCCCATCTTCAGAAAAGAAGGCAAAAGGATGCTTTATTTTTCTTTGCATTGTTATTATTTCAAGTATACGATGTGGTCCAACCAATGTATTGCGCAGTAAATTCTCAATAGTACTTTATAACTAGTGCTCGGATAATCGGGCTCTAATTTGCGTAAATTTTACACGGGTACCTAACACAGCGTTGATGCAACCACCAAACTGATAAAAATAAATATAGCTTTCCCTTAATTAAATTTTGCTATTATGGTTATAAAGTTTGGAAATAGCCTCGGTAAAGAACGTAAGCAGTATTCAATTCAAATATTTTTATTTTGACGCAATGGGTTCTACAAAATTTCATAAGTAGGTAAAATTTTTAACAAATTCAGCACTATGTACTTCTCGTAATTCCATGTTAAATGTACAACTAGATAATATCTAGCATCTAGATAAACCATAATAGCAAAGTTGAATTAAGGGAAATTTATTTTTATTTTTATCAGGATGGTGGTTGTATCAACGCTGTGTTATGTGCCCGCGTAAAGTTTAGGCGAATAAGTGCCCGATTATCCAACCACTAGTTATTATATACTTTTCCCTTGTGAACCGATCACTAACAACTATACACGACAAATATTTGTTACTAATGTATACGTTTTATTTAATAAAAAATTGCCCCTTCGTTGAAAAATTGCCTATAAGTTTCTTTTATTTAGCTGACAACTTCGGTAACTTTTATAAAACTCTTGATTGTTTTATAATTCTGATTTCTGATTACTACTTTATTATAATCTAATCGAAAAAGGGACAAACCGGGACCCTTGTCCCAAATACACAAAAGAAATACGCCAAATGAAGCATTCTTGTTTGCCCAACCCACAATTGTCAACACATTTTGGGTGACAAGAGGGGCGTAATTATTAGGTTTTCCCCTTACCCCTCCAAAATTGCTGGATCCAGGGCTGGCTCTTATGAGCACCATTAACATACGCCTCAAGTTAAATGATGATAAGACGTTTGCTGCCCAAAATGTACACAACCAACACCAGGCAGATATTAGCATGTTGTCCGATGTGAAAGCTGATAAGGGACCTCCTGTATGAAGCACAAAACACGCTCCAAACAAATACATTTAATTTCTTTCAAAAGGACTTATTACGTTACTTCAAGGCAAAGATCTCATAGGCATAGGCTGCGTGTTTAGGGTCGCTATATAAATGTGAGACTTTAATACACTAACGTTCCATACCGCTTTGCTATGCAGACGTGTTAGGCGTCATCGAAACATGATATTTACTAAAGTATTCGAACTAAAGGTGAAAAAATACCAAGGGAGCGGAACTTGAACTCAGGACCTGGTCTTTATAAGACCATGTGCTTCCAACTGAGCTACCACGTGTTCTACTCCACACGTAGAATTCCTCCACCATATCCTATTCCTTTTAACACGCATTAGACTTGCTTCACGTACATATGTGCTTTGCTGTCAGCACAGAAATTAATAAGAGTATTTTATACAGAATGGAATCTCCTAAGGTCCCGCGCAATATGCGTCCGCCTTCTCCGCCCCCGCACCTCCCCCGTCCCCGCCTTGTCGATGGGCGAGAGCGGACGAACACACGCATTGACGTGTGCACGGATGTATAGTTTCGTTTGTAGTAGTGTAGGCATAAATTATACTCCGCTTCTATGAAGTTTCATACCTGCGCTGTCCGGCTAGTTCGTCTAGGACGCATGTTTAGGGTTCGTACAGAGAAGATGTGAGAGCTTACTGCGTCGGGGCTCGCAGTCGGCGTCGCTCGGCTATGGCTCGGCGTGCGGCGGCCGGCGCCGGCGGCGGAACACGAGCGCGAAGATGCTGCGCAGGCGTCGCCAGCGGCGCCGCCCGCCGCCGCCCGGGGACACGCCCGTGCCCAGCAGGGAGGACTGCACAAAACATTCACATTGCAGTGTTGAGCTAACTTTTGTGAGTTCTATTTAAATAAAATCTATAATCAATTTCAGCAAACTGAGTGTTTATTGAGAATCACAATTTTTAAGATGGCAAAGAATGACTAGAGAGACAGAGGCTGGGAGGGAAGACCTCCAGAGCATCGCGATGGGCGTTCGCGTGGTAAGTGCCGTCATTAGTTGTATCGGACTGATCGACAACATAACAAAATGAATGCGCTTGCGCGGTTAGTGTGGTCATTGGCCAAAGCCCTCAGGATCACCAACATAAAGTTAAAATATACATATCCAAACCTAGATACTACGATAAATATGAAAATAATTTGCTCATACAAATAAATAATAGTTGGTGAATATACAATAGGGAAAGGATGAAAAATTTTTAAACGCTTAACCCTTAAATGTAGACAATACAGACAAAATCTTCACCTGTCTCTGTCGTTCCAACCGTCTTATCTCCCGAACTAGCGCGTGGAAGGCATCATCGACGAAATGCCGTAAAGCTGCTGATGTCTCGAAGAAAGGGCATCCTAGTTGTGTCGCCAGGGCTTTGCCTTCCTCTGTGCTCACCTAGAAAGGTAAACACACAGCGCCTTTATTGTCATACACTTATTGTCATGCCCGAAATGCCCCACATCCTGCACAATACAAGACCTAAATGAGGCAAATGACCGGAGATTCGCTGTAGCCAGATACTGGCCAAGTTTGATATAGTAAAATTAGTAAATAGACTTTTGACTCGAAAGGAAGTAGAGTGAAATTATAAAATGCGAACTAACTTAAGTCCTTGGTTTAAGCGCCTAAAACAAGAAGCCCTCCCGTAATATGTCACTGCTTCAAACTTCATTTGGGTGAATAATGGTTTAAACCAAGTCTTTAAGTTAGTCTGCGTTTTATAATATGACGGTATTAGACATATCAGCACGTCTCAGTCGCAAGACATATGTACGAGCAAGATTGAAGGCGTGCGCTGCGTCAAGCATGACCTCGGTCTATCTCTCTCACAAACTATAAGTGCGAAAGAGATAGCACAATACGTAGCGTGATATCATGTCTCTTTCGCACGTAGAGTAAAACTGAACACGTCGCGTGGTCCAACTTGACGTAGCGCATGCCCTAACGCGAGACCAGCGGTTTGTTCGGTACCTACATCTCTCTCGCACGTATGGCTTCTGAGGGAGACAGACTGATACGTCGCTTACTGTAGGCATAAAGCAGTAAACTCCTATGCAAAAATATGTGTATGCTAAAGAATCAACTCGAAACTGTTGATTTCAACACTCTATGGTTCTCCTCTGTAAATATTTTAACTCGGTACTTGGTACTCACTTGTCTAAACCTGGGCGCTAGATCCAGTTTGTTCCCAACAAGCACTAGGGGCAGCCGCTCCGAAGGCCGCGCCTGAGCCAGCAACCGCCGGTACTCGGCGGCGGCTCGAAATGATCGCCGGTCAGTCACGGAGTAGCAGAGGACGAAGCCTTCGCCACATCGCATGTATTGTTCCCTCATCGCTGTGAATTCCACCTAAAGATAAAGATAAATTTATTTTCCATACATGTTTGTTTGTTTGTTTATAAAGCTTTATTGTACACAAAAAAGAATCAGATACAAAAATAGAAAAGTAAACATACAACGGCGGACTTATCCCATATAGGGATCTCTTCCAGTCAACCGGCCAGTAATTGAGAGGAATGTTTACTTTATGCGTTTGGGGTAGAAGTGGTTGGTACCAAAATAGAGTATAAAAAAAAGGTGAACAATATACGTATAAAAATATAAACTTACACATATACAAACAAAATAAACTTACATATAAGTATAAACCTACATACAATATAAACTAAGAACATGAAAAAGAAATTAAGTAGCTCAGAGAAACTCACGAATCCTAAACGGAATTCAAAATTTTGTTTTTAAAGGAACCTACGGATGATGCCATTTTAGTATCCAAAGGGAGCGAATTCCATAGGTGTGCTGCCATCACAGAGAAGGATTTAGAATAAGAGTGCGAAGAATGAGGAGGAATATTAAGACGAAGACTGCCAGCGGAGCGGAGACGTTTGTCAATTTGCTGAAAGGAAAACTTTTCACTAAGGTAATTAGGACAGGAAGAATTGAAGAGAACATTGAAAAGAAGAGAGAGAATGTGGTAGTTACGACGGTTTCTTAACATGTGTTACTAGATATTTACATATTTCGTGATTTTATCCAATCATGTTTATATATGAACATCTCCTCTCACGGGCCTACTGGAAGAGATCTCTTTTGAGATAAGTAGTGCCTTTGTACAACTTTTTGTTTATGTATTCTCTGTATATATTGTCCGTGTACATAAATTGGTAAATAAATAAATAAATGTTTACCATCACCGAAGTGAAAATTTAGTCAGAAAGGCTGTCATCTACCAAAATACTATAAAAATAAACTAAATTATGCCTTATACAATGTTATCCCAATATAGCATATAAAGCTTGCGAACGAGTGCCAAATTGAATTTACCGAAATAAGTTACACTGAGTAGCCTTAAAAAACGGAGCCGAGCTGACCAGTCCCTACTGGCGGCACCCGTTCACGAGTTGACGCGTGGATCAGCCATCGCTGAAATCAACCATATTAGAGGGAATGCAGCGACCCGACCCACGATGCCACCACCAGTCTGGACATTAATAGTCTGCATAGCAAAATACTGTGTCTATATAAAAATAACACAACTGTTTCTTTGGGTCTAAGGGATATGTCAGTGGATAAGATAGATGGCAAAGTAGAATACATTTGGTCACTACCCCTTCAATCTCCCACGAATATCATTATGAGATTCTCTCATAATGACGAGGAGGGAGGTATACAGGGTCTAATAAAATATACTGAAACTATATAACTTTAAGTTCCCCAAGGAAGATTATAGAAGTATGAAAAAAAATTTTTGATTTCCCATACAATTTTTTTTTTCATTTTCAATATACGAGTACATACATATGTATTTATGTATATGTTCCTTGCGGAAAGTTGTTCAGTATCATTGACTGAATCTACCCTTAATATCTTGACTGCTACTAATTTAAAGGGCTATCAAGTGCCTAACATTAAGAAAAATGGAAATTTTCACCATATTTACGAGTCAATAATTTATTTCAAATGAGGGCGCCACTTCTGCTTAGTATTCCCTTAACCAAAATGTAGATTTTATACAATAATTTCCTTAATTGGGACAGACCTTGAGTCCAGAATTTGAACTTACCTGGCCAGCTGTGTCCAAAATATCCAAAAGTGCAGGCTCTCCATCTATCACTGCTTGTTGTTGGTAAGAATCCTCTGAAAATAAACAAAATAAAGATGAAGAGTGCAAAAAAACCTTTACTAGTGCCTATAACAAGAAAGGAATTAAAGGCATTAGGCACTGTTAAAGGTTTTTGTAGAAGGCATCATTTGAGTTTCACAAAATTTCTGAATGGGAAAGGGAAATACACATTTTTTAGTTTATATGTAGTGTGTTGGTAACTCTTATTAAGTCTCCTTTTGTAACACTTGTAATAATTTACATATATATAATTATTTCCTTAAAATAATTAGCAGTGGCGTAGTGTGCCCTGTATCAAAATTAGTTGGGAGGCCCAAATAAAGGGTAAAAATTTCTCAAAATAGAAACAAAAATGCTTGCAATAAACTAAAATAAATTTTTATTGATTATAAGTTAAAACTCTATAGGCACGTATGAGTAAATAGAATCTAAGCTTTCATCAACATCATCATCTCAATGCTTCTACCGCCCACAGCGGAGCACAGGCCTCTCTTTGTCAATAACTTGACCACCAGTCTTGCACCTGTTAGCATATGTATGTCCTAGCAACACAACATACTTAATCATATCATCAAAACAATTCTCACGAATCAAACCGATTACAGATAAACTGTTTTCTTATCAATTAAGATCAGGTATTTGTATAGTGACTGTGTATACTAAACAGCTAAAAATATCTGAATTTTTTATTAGCCTTTAGATAGAAGCTAAAAGGATAATTCTGATAAATTGTTTCACGTGCATGCTAGGTACTATTATTGTTGAATGTATCCACCCATAAAAGCTTTCTTTTCCTCACAGACTGACCAACTATCTATGTTACTAAATGGTTTATGACTTAAATGTGTAGGTACCTATAGTCGGGTCATGGTAGTCCAAGAAGCTGTGACTGACAAACTGCAGGGTGACCGCGGACTTGCCGACTCCGCCGTCGCCCAGCACCACGATCTTGTAGACTCGGAGGCCGCGCGACGTGCCCGCAGCCTCGCCCGCCATACCGCCGCATGCCTGCGCCGCAGCCCCCGACCCAGCACCCTCACTTCCACTTCCAACCCACCATCGCCCAACACACAACCCGCTGCCCAACGCTAACACCACCGTGCCAGAAATGTTAACCGCACAACTCAAAACACCACGCTTTTCATTTAACAACGCACATTTTATTGGGAATTAACAATATAAATAAATTAAATCTTCAATAAAAATCGACAGCTGATTGAAGGCGATTGACATTTTGTATTTTGGAAATTGGTTTCGAATTCGAAATGTTGCCATACTTGGGCTCAATGGGGTAGATTTGAGAAAGGCAAATGATTGTCAGTTTTGTTTGGTGATCTTGTTTTATATTTACATAGATGTTCAATAATTACAATAAATATAGTTATATCTTTAGTATTTGGGATTATAGTTTTATTTTTTTTGTGAGAAATAGGTATAATGCATGGCTGCAAGAGTAAGTTTCTTTACACAAATAAAAATATTTGAATTTCGTTATGTTAGCTGTCAAACAACTGTCATTTATCGCTATCGCATCTTTTTTCAACATCTTGTTGCAAATTGTTATAAATTTTGATTTTGAATAAAACTTATTCCTATTAGAAAATTATGGCTCACATACAATTTGTAGACGAACTGGTGCGTGAATATTTACTATTTAGAGGTTTCACAGCTGCAGTTAAAGCTTTCGACAGTGATTTAAAGGCGGATAAAGACAAAGGGTTTAGGGTAGACAAAATAATTGAACAAATTTCGCATTATATTAATGTATCAGACCTTGCTGGCTTCAAAGAATATTGGTCTCATCTCGACGCATTAGTTTTCTCAAAGTTAGAGATACATGTTCAACCAGGTAAGCCTTAAAAACCTTCTACACTTAACATGAACTGAATCACTATACCCAGATGTCTATTTGTTGTTTTCATCAAGATTATCTTTTATATTCAGCAAAAGTATTGCATATTCTTTTGATAGAAATGGTTTTTTTCATATAAGATCACCTTTGTTGTTAGTATGCCTGATAACTATATTGACTAAAAAACAAATTTTCAGCTGTCCGGAAGTTAGAATACAGCCTATACAAGCTGTACTTAGTGACGGCGGCCCAGAGCACGGGTGGGGTGCGCAATGAGAAGGTTGCAGACTTCTTCTCCAAGATGATGCCAGAGCTGCAGGGACAGAACGAGTGGAGAGACTGGTTCAGTGAGTAAAATTGAATACCTAACAACACATTCCTATGATAAATGTGGAAGATTGTGGGTTTAGATGCCTGTTCCTGTTACACAATCATGCAATAACAGCCATACAGATTGGAATAAAATTTGGCATATAGTGACAGATAGCTTATTACCAAAATAAATACAAAAGATACTTTTTATCCTAAAAAAACTTGAGGTTCCTCTTGGATCATCAACCAACTGCGCCTTTATTTATTTAAACTTTATTGCACATCAAAAAGTGTACAAATGGCGGACTTAACTTAACCTAAATACCTACAAGAATAAATCAAGAATATACATAAGTATTAATTTTAAATAAATATATACCAATACAATTTATTTATTTATTAATTACATCTTTATTGACCACAATGGTACAAAAGGTGGACTTAATGCTAATGCAGACCAGTCAGCCTTTAGGAAAAACAGAAAAATTTAAATTACCGATAGGCGCTTAAAGATAAGTATGTATTTCTACACATACAATACAATTACCTATACATAAAATAAATATACAAAATATATAATTATGTAAGTATAATACATAAAGAACTAATTATATACCTATGTATACGGATAAATAAATACATATATGGATGACTACTAATTACTGAGCAGGGACACAACGAGAATAAGAGACTTCTTAAATACTTTTAAACTATCGCATTGCATTATTATTAAATTAATGCAAACGGGAATTAACGCGAAATGTACCTTTTTTTATTTATTTTGCTGACGTTTCGTTCGGGTTTCACCTGACAAAGACTTCTTGGAGAAACCGTTTATGAACCGCCTGTTTAAAAGCGTAACGACTAGGCGCTAGTCTAATAGAATCAGGAAGAGAATTCCAGAGAAGGATGGCTTGAATTTGAAAAGATTTATTCATAAATTCAGTGCGATGATGAGGGATGGATAATGTTAGAAGAGTGAAGATTTCGCGAATGCGTATAGCTAAGAAGAGAAAATTGAGATTTGAGATAAGCAGAAGAGTAAGGATTATTTAGGACAGCATAAAGCATGCATAGAATTCTAACGTTTTGATGCTGGGGGATATGGAGCCAGGCCAACTGTGACTGAAAGGAGGAGATGTGGTCAAATTTACGAAGTCTGAAGATATACCTAATGCAGCAGGTAGCAAATTATTATTTTTATTAGTGATTTAAGTGCGTTTGACCTCTATCTAGCCTGATGAGAAGCTAAGATGAGGTCTAAGGTGTAACACGCAGACTCAAAAAATGCCTATTTACTCTTGCCTTGAAAATCCCTAAATCATATGTATGGGGAAACATCGATGCAGGGTGGGAATTCCACACCTTAGCAGTTCGCACAATGAAGGAGGAGGCGAATGGAGAGGTACGATGAGGAGAAATATCGACCACAAATGGGTGGAATCCCTGTCCACGTCGTGTTGTAGAAGAAATTGATTTAAATTTGAATAGCAAACGTCTGCATAATCGATTATAGGAATAATTAGGGATTGCGTCAAAGTTACTTTTGTTTTAGGCGGAAGAAAGTTCTTATATCTACCTTTACCACATAATAAATACCAGTAGCACTGGTATGACTCTCCATTGATTCAGAGTAACATATATACCTACTACTACTACAAACGAAACAATTTATCTGTACACACGTCGATGTGTGAGTTTTATACTTAGGGTCGCACCGCAGAATTATTTTAATACTTACCTACTAACGAGTTCGACATATTTACGATTATATTTTTCCATACCTGAAGATTTGCGAACACTATGACGTAAAAAATATTCTGTTTTATATGTATCAAATGTTACAGAAAAGTCGGAAACAGCTACATAATATCACTTCACAAATATTTTTCATTATGTCCATTGTCCATTTCACCATTAGTTACTTTACTGATTATTATTGAGTCATTTATAATGTAACGCACTAATTCACTATTGTAATATAGTAATTTGCATATTCGGCGCAAAACTATACGGTAATTATATTAATAAATTCAATAAAAATAAACAAATGTTTATCACGCTTGATGATGATGACAAATTGTCATTGTCAACAATGGCATTTAGCACTCTAACCCGCGGAAATGTAGTTGGCAGCCTATGTAACATTACCGGATTGCTTATTAGCAATCCGGTAATGTTACAATCTCGCTCTTGTGTATCTCCCGCCAATGCGAGAGAGCGAGAAGGGTATATAATCAAGATGGTTGCTGGGTAATAACGTGAAATTATATTGTTGCTTTGCTTAACTGTTTTCATCATTTGGAAATGTATGAAATGTACGTTCTTTAGAGTATTGGGTGGATAAACAATTATTATACGCGCACCTTCTCACCATAATGGTTACTATTGGTTGACAGTTCTCAAGACAACACACGTCGCGTATTGCGTGCGGCTAGTAATTAAACCCTGGTTTGGAGCTGTCAAAGCTCACAAAGTGCGGGGGAGAGGTGCGGGGACGCCAATTTGCGGGAGACGCTGTGAGAGACCATTCTGTTTGACTCTTATGTATTCTGTGCCAGTAGTACAGAAGTCTCACTCCGCAAACATTTTCAAAGAAATATCTTCTCACAGTGGTTAGCAATATGGTGTAATTTAGCTCGCGTCAAAACGCAGCACCTTTTTGTTTAGACACCTACAGAAATCCATTGCAAGACAAACGATTCATAATACACACAAAACCGACTAAAATAAACTCGCGAGCGACGCGCTATGGTTGACTACTAAGTACAAGAAGCTACTATCGTCATTTAGCACACCGTATTATCGGTCTTCCATGCTGGTCTGGGAGACAAGAATAATACTTGAATATAAATAAATATAAATATGTAAGGACAAATCACACCGATTGAGCTAGCCCCAAAGTAAGTTTAAACTTGTGTTATGGGATACTAATTCAACGATACTATATTTTATAATAAATACATATAAGATAAACATGTAAGACCCAGGACAATTTGAAAAAGGCCATTTTCGAACTTGCCCTGGCTGGGGATCGAACCCAGAACCTCCAGATTGGCGGACTAGTGTTTTGACCATTACACTACGGAGGTCATAGCTGCTTCTCTCCCCGCGCAAATCGTAGAAGCCGATCGAAGGAATGGGCGAAAATGCAAATCATGTTAATAGGCGATGCGGCTAGCAACCCATTTACTATTTTGATTCCTTTTTCCACCTTCTCGCCCACCATCACGCTAAAAGTTGCCTTTGAGTTTTGCGGCCCTGGGCTCTGATTGCTTAGAGCCGCAACACTTAAAATGCTCTGTCTGTCCCATTAGGGATAAAGACGTGATAGTATGTATGTATGTATCATCGTTTGGTAGTAAACTATAATGAATAAAATATAATATAACATTAGCGAAATTATAGACTTTGTTTTAGCTGGTTAGATACCAGCTAAAACAAAGTCTTTAAAGTAGATACCGAATTCTATGGGATGTACTTAGTAGGTACATACCATTTCTGTAACTTTCATTATTATTTTGCTAGCGAACAGAAAAGTTCCAAAGTAGGTGAGTTAGGTACCTACTTATAACTAAACAGATCGTCAATCTCAAACCAACATCAGAAATTCGAAAGAATATTATGTATACTTATACCTACGTTCCTACTTATTTTTGTAACCTAAGAAGGTACCTAGGTCCTAGGTAATAAACCTACTTAGTGTACCTATCATGAATGACAACATAATAATAATAACCACTTTAAAGTAGATCTTACCTTTCAGCGTCCTTAGGAAGTCTAAAAAAAGTTAAATTAGTTTCGCAATCCTTGTTTAAACAGTAAACTGCGCAGTATTTTTTAGCCTTCTTTTTATGTTTTTCCATTTTTAATACGGCTGGATCGCTGAAGTACTTAGGCGACGAACAAAGCTCGCGCGTGCGTCACTGCTCGCACGTGAGCCCCGACTGAATTAGCCACCCGAGAAGGCCGCCGCGCGTAGGTATATTTTTGATACCTACACGGGGAGTGACACAGGCCTGCCTTTACTATGCGGGCAATGCCAGTATCATACTAGAATAAAGTATGATTGGAAGCTTTACATAACAATGTTATAAAAGTATTACAGCTTTACTTTTTGTTAATTGTTTTTACTATATTAGTTAGAGAATGCCATATGGTATTAGGTCCACCACTTGTACAACATTTTTGTGCAATAAAGTTTTTAAATAAATAAATTAATAGCATCCCATTAATATAATAAACTAACTGTGCCCGCGACTTCGTTCGCGTGGTTATCGGAACGTAATGTTATATAGCCTAAAGCCTTCCTCTATAAATGGACTACCCAACAAAAAAAGGATTTTTCAAATCGGACCATTAGTTCCTGAGATTAGCGCGTTTAAACAAACAAACTCTTCCGCTTTATAATATTAGTATAGATAATATTCATACATACCTAGAAGCATACAATGCTACATAGCAACCCATTAATATTTCCAGTGCTACCCTACATTCAGAAGCCAGAAGAGAACCCCTCCTTCAGCCTGTACTTTACTCGGGCGTGGCAGGACAGCGTGTGGGTATCCTTGCACAACCTGCTGGCTACCGTGTTCCAGTGCATGCCGCAGCCGACGCTGACCAGCTATGAGAGCGACGCCGCCGCGCTCAAAAGGCTACACGATGAGATCGTTAGTTTAAGGAGCAAGGTGGGAATTCTATTGACGTGACAACGTCTTAAATTGGTTAGCCGGGTGACACTTCAAGAAACTGCGTTACGCTCCGCTCACGTTATGCGCTCACAATGAGAGCGAGTGAGAGGCACGCGTGCCTTTCACTTTTTATGTCTGTCTCTCTCGCTCTTAGGCGGGCTAACCATGCCCGAGTGGAAGTCAAGTTTGGAGTGAAGTGGAGTGAAGTCGTTGTCACGTAAAACTTTCGCCCGAAAGCCGACCAATATAGCAAACAATAAAAAAGCGGTCAAGTGCGAGTCGGACCCGCCCATGAAGGGTTCCGTAGAAGCAAGTAACATAATATAGAAGTTCTAAAGGTAAATTGCGGTTTACGATTTATGACGTACTACTTACTAGATCTCGTTCAAACCAATTTTCGGTGGAAGTTTGCATGGCAATGTACATCATATATTTTTTTTAGTTTTATCATTCTCTTATTTTAGAAGTTACAGGCCCTCCTCCCCCTGTAACTTCTAAAATAAGAGAAAATGTGTGTCCCCACACGCATTTTACCACTTTGGAAGTATCTGTGTTTTTTTTCTATTTTTGTGTGAAAATCTTAATGCGGTTCACAGAATACATCTACTTACCAAGTTTCAACAGTATAGTTCTTATAGTTTCGGAAAAAAATGGCTGTGACATACGGACGGACAGAAAGACAGACATGATGAATCCATAAGGGTTCCTTTTTTGCCATTAAGCTACGGAACCCTAAAAAACGTTTCTTGTATGACGAACCTTTAATTTTTAACTTTCTATTTAGTATTTGGTCGTTATAGCGGTCACAGTAATTCATGATTGGTGAAAATTTCAAGTATCTAATTAATGCCATTATAAAGAACTAGTTAAAAACGCTGAAAACCCCCGCTTTTTATATGAACCCCTTAAAATTTTAACTTTTTAATATTTGTTGTTATAGGGCTCACAGTAAAACATAATCGGTGATAATTTCAAGTGTCTAGCTCTAGCTAATACTGTTCAAGAGATAGAGCCCTTTGACGGATGGAACCCTATTCCGTACCCAAAGGGTGCCAAAAGCACAGCCTTAGTAGGTTATACTAAATACTTTTCTGGAAGCCATTCAAGTCACTTGTGACACCTGTAACTTCAATGTGGAAAAAGCTATAATAGAAGCCTATTTTTTCAGCAATTAAAAAGAAATACCATAGCTAGTGTACCTATAGTTTTCAAAGTTCTTGTATTTTGTCACTGACTCACTCACCGATCTTCTTTTCAGCAGACCTTGAAGCTTTAAATTTGTATTTTATAGATTTTTTTTAAGAGAAGGCCAAATCATAACTTCTTAAAGTTTTTGTCTGCAAAAAGAAATGAGATCCATTTAAATCGTAACCTTATAAAGGTCTGCCAGTCTCACAACACATTCTCTTTCACCGTAAAAAGTTGTGAGATCACATAATAAACGAAGTGCCAATCATTTCTTTATTCAGAATATTAATTGGCAATACGAGCATCTTTCCATAGAGGATTCTAAAGATTGTTCTCAACCAGAGTTGTGGGTAAACTAGCTGTATTATTTAGGAATGCACTAACAAATTTTGGAAACTGCGTTAACTGGCCCTGTGGCGCAATGGATAACGCGTCTGACTACGGATCAGAAGATTCCAGGTTCGAATCCTGGCAGGGTCGCACGGATAAATTTTATGAAAAAAGTATTGATTTTATCTTTTTTTTGTACTTATATATTTTCTTTTTTTTTATTAAGTTTCATTTATTTTTCAGACTTCCCAACAATCAACAGAGAAGACTTCTCCGATTGGTCATCAGTCGCGCCTGTCCCAGTACTCCGAGCGACTTAGCGGGCCCCTTCCTCTCGTGGACGACTTCTGTGCCGTCCCTTCAGAACAGCTCGACAGTGGCATCAGAGAAGCCAAAGGCCTCCGCGGCCTTCTCCGTCAAATGGGCGGAAGCCCGGTCATGGGACGAAAGTCGGGCAGATCGCAAAGCCAAAACTGACCTCATTTATAGTTAAATGTAAATATGTAACATTCCTTATCATGTGTCGAGTGGTTTGTGTTGGTTGAGAGTGTATGTAGATATAAATGTTGATTTTTAATAAAATTTATTATGACATTAGTCTCAAATTTTTTACAATAACATTTATGATAAGGTAATGGGGCAGACGATCCGCGGGGATATTGAATGGGTGTAATAAATACATATATTTTACAGATTTCCTCTATTCCTACTTACAGAAAAAACCAAAGACTTCATTCCTGTAGGCCTACACGAGACCTTCACCTAGTTAAAAAAAAACAAAATTATAAGAAAAAAATAATGTCATGTACAGACGATTCAAAACAAATCATTTATCAATCAAATCATGAGTGACGTTTAACCACATTTTAGCAAGCCTGTTTTTTATTTAGATTTAAAAATTTCCCGTGTTATATAAGTAACAAATCCAAAATGACGCACGCCTACTACGCGGACGCAGAGAATCGCTCCAAGCGGCGCATCAGGAAGTGGTATCAAGAGCATCTGATGCCAGCGCTCATAGCTAACAAGGAGCGCCAAGCGCGGGATATCGACGCATCGATAGCTCTTACAAAGCAGCTGTTGTCTGTACGTGAATCTGATTATCTTTAGAACCGCAGTAAATAATCAAATCACTGAAGGTAGCCCCAAAGAGTAAGATTAAACTTGTGTTATGGAATGCTAAATCAACGATACTATATTTCGTAATAAATACATTTATAGATAAATAAATGGCAATATAGCCAAATCTTAACTTTTTTTAAGTAGGTGATTTCCACTCGCCAACGGAGCCCGCCTTGCGCTTTTAAGAGGAAACCTCAAGGGCTAGAGAAATAAAAAATAGGTATTTTTAAAATATATTGCTGTCGCGCTGTGCCTGAACTACAACCGAGCAAGTGCGATAGAGACATACTGCAGCTTGGACTGAAAATACCTATATTAAAAGAACAGAAAATCAACGATTCGTAGTCCCCTGATTTCTTCTCCAAAACTTAGGTAACCAATATAAGTAGATACTTTTTTCATTACGAATTAACAAAGACTTGAGCGGTGTTCCTATGTTTAAATTTTTATACTAGCTTTTCGGGCGCTGCGCGGGCTGCAAGCAGCCCGCGGTTTTTCGTGCAGCTGTTGAAGTTGGTTAAAATCTTATTTCCAGTTGAGAGAATAGATAAGTTGCTAAAGTCAGTATAAAAAAAAAAACGTATACGGGCCGCCATCTTGGAATCAAATTTTGTTTGCAATTTTGAGTTCCGCGGCGTGCTTTACTACAGCATACAAAATTTCAGACCCCTTCGATGTTCCAGTAGTTTGAACGAATAAAGTTAAATTTCTAAAATCCAAACGCCATCTTGGATTCCAAAAAAAATGTCAGATTTGGATTCCGCGATTCAAAAAACCCTTGCATACTGAATTTCACTCAAATCGGACGCAGTCGACTATTGGCGGCCATCTTGGAAAATTAAAAAAAAAAAGCTTATCGCTTGGTGGGAGTGGCTCGGCCTACGGCCTCGCCACGCAGCTCGCCCTGCCGCCTCGCGGAACATCTCAGCCTTCGGCCTTCGGCCTCAGGCTTCGCTTAGTGACTTGGGGGGGGGGGGGGGGGTTATGGGGAAGGGGGGAGGTCAGGAGGGGCTCAGGCTTCGCCCTCGCTACAGAGCTCGGCCTTTGGCCTCGCGGGGAGCTTAGTTTTCGGCCGTTGGCCTCTGGCTTCGCTTAGTGACTTGAGGGAGGGGGGGGGTTCTGGGGGGAGAGGGGAGGTCAAGAGGGCCCCGGGCGTCACCCTTGCCACGCAGCTCGGCCTACGGCCTCGCTTTCCACGGTACACACTCGGGAATTGTCCTTGTATGGCGGCCATCTAGGATTTTGAAAAAAATCAAAAAACAAATGACATTCGTCAAATTGCTTACAAACCCCTACATTTTGAAAAAAAAATCACACCCCTAAACCTAACCGTTTTTGCAGGCTGTACCTCGTCCACATTAAGATCTGATGATCTTCAACATGTCCGATTTTTCTGGTACTCACTGGAGCACCCTCTACACGACCATACATCAATCATTACCCCACCCACCCGGGAACAGGTCAAACAACTATGTCAATCAGTCAGTGAGTCAGTGGTAATGTAGGTTTATATATTATAACTAGCTTTTCGGGCGCTGCGCGGGCTGCAAGCAGCCCGCGGTTTTTCGTGCAGCTGTAGAAGTTGGCTAAAGTACATGTCCAGTTGGGAAAATGGGTAAAACACTGCAGTCAGTAATGGAAACATCAAAAAATGTGTGGGCGGCAAAATCTTGGAATCAAAACCGTTTTGCAGTTTTGAGTTCCGCGGGATGCTTTACCCCAGCATACAAAATTCCAGACCCCTAAGATGTTCCAGTAGGACGTTATGAACGATAAAGTTAAAAAAAAAATCCAGACGCCATCTTGGATTCCAAAAAAAATTACAGGTTTGGATTCCGTGACGCAGAAAACCCTTGCATTCTGAATTTCAGTCAAATCGGAAGCAGTCGAGTATTGGCGGCCATCTTGGAAAATTAAAAAAAAAACGCTCAGCGCTTGATGGGAGTGGCTCGGCCTACGGCCTCGCCACGCAGCTCGGCCTGCGGCCTCGCGGTATGGCTCAGCCTTCGGCCTTCGGCCTCAGGCTTCGCTTAGTGACTTGGGGGGGGGGGTTCTGGGAGAGGGGGGAGGTCAGGAGGGGCTCGGGCTTCGCCCTCGCCACGCAGCTCGGCCTACGGCCTCGCGGAAGAGTTCTGTTTTTGGCCTCTGGCTTCGCTTAGAAACTTGAAGGGGGGGGGATTCTGGGGGGTGGGGGAGGTCAAGAGGGGCTTGGCCTTCACCCTGGCCACGCAGCTCGGCCTGCGGCCTCGCTTTCCGCTCGACCTACGGTCTCGCGGTACACACTCGGAAATTGTCCTTGTATGGCGGCCATCTTGGATTTTGAAAAAAATCAAAAAACAAATGACAGTCGTCAAATTGCTTACAACCCCCTACATTTTGGAAAAAAAATCACACCTCTAACCCTAACCGTTTTTGCAGGCTGTACCTCGTCCACATTAAGATCTGATGATCTTCAAAATGTCAGATTTTTCTGGTACTCACTGGAGCATCCTCTACACGACCATACATCAATCATTACCCCACCCACCCGGGAACAGGTCAAACAACTATGTCAATCAGTCAGTCAGTCAGTGGTAATGTAGGTTTATATATTATAACTAGCTTTTCGGGCGCTGCGCGGGCTGCAAGCAGCCCGCGGTTTTTCGTGCAGCTGTTGAAGTTGGTTGGATTCTTATTTCCAGTTGGGAGAATAGGTAAGGTGCTAAAGTCAGTATAAAAAAATAAAAACGTATACGGGATACGTATCTTGGATCAAATTTTGTTTGCAGTTTTGAGTTCCGCGGGGTGCTTTACCCCAGCATACAAAATTTCAGACCCCTTTGATGTTCCAGGAGGACGTAATGAACGAATAAAGTTTAAATTCTAAAATCCAGACGCCATCTTGGATTCCAAAAAAAATGTCAGATTTGGATTCCGCGATTCAAAAAACCCTTGCATACTGAATTTCACTCAAATCGGACGCAGTCGACTATTGGCGGCCATCTTGGAAAATTTAAAAAAAAACGCTCATCGCTTGGTGGGAGTGGCTCGGCCTGCGGCCTCGCGGGGGAGCTTAGCCTTCGGCCTTCGGCCTCAGGCTTCGCTTAGTGACTTGGGGGGGGGTTCTTGGGGAGGGGGGAGGTCAGGAGGGGCTCGGGCTTTGCCCTCGCCACGCAGCTCGGCCTACGGCCTCGCGAAAGAGGTCTGTTTTTGGCCTTTGGCCTCTGACTTCGCAAAGACACTTGAGGGGTGGGGGTTCTGGGGGAAGGGGGGAGGTCAAGAGGGGCTCGGGCGTCATCCTCGGAACGCAGCTCGGCCTGCGGCCTCGCTTTCCGCTCGACCTACGGTCTCGCGGTACACACTCGGAGATTGTCCTTGTATGGCGGCCATCTTGGATTTTGAAAAAAATGAAAAAACAAATGACAGTCGTCAAATTGCTTACAACCCCCTACATTTTGGAAAAAAAATCACACCCCTAAACCTAACCGTTTTTGCAGGCTGTACCTCGTCCACATGAGGATCTGATGATCTTCAACATGTCCGATTTTTCTGGTACTCACTGGAGCACCCTCTACACGACCATATATCAATCATTACCCCACCCACCCGGGAACAGGTCAAACAACTATGTCAATCAGTCAGTCAGTCAGTGGTAATGTAGGTTTATATATTATAACTAGCTTTTCGGGCGCTGCGCGGGCTGCAAGCAGCCCGCGGTTTTTCGTGCAGCTGTAGAAGTTGGCTAAAGTACATGTCCAGTTGGGAAAATGGGTAAAACACTGCAGTCAGTAATGGAAACATCAAAAAATGTGTGGGCGGCAAAATCTTGGAATCAAAACCGTTTTGCAGTTTTGAGTTCCGCGGGATGCTTTACCCCAGCATACAAAATTCCAGACCCCTAAGATGTTCCAGAAGGACGTTATGAACGATAAAGTTAAAAAAAAAATCCAGACGCCATCTTGGATTCCAAAAAAAATTACAGGTGTGGATTCCGTGACGCAGAAAACCCTTGCATTCTGAATTTCAGTCAAATCGGAAGCAGTCGAGTATTGGCGGCCATCTTGGAAACTTTAAAAAAAAACGCTCAGCGCTTGGTGGGAGTGGCTCGGCCTACGGCCTCGCCACGCAGCTCGGCCTGCGGCCTCGCGGGAAGCTTAGTTTTCGGCCTTTGGTCTCTGGCTTCGTTTAGAAACTTGAGGGGGGGGGGGGGTTCTGGGGGAAGGGGGGAGGTCAAGAGGGGCCCGGGCGTCACCTTTGCCACGCCGCTCGGCCTGCGGCCTCGCTTTCCGCTCGACCTACGGTCTCGCGGTACACACTCGGAAATTGTCCTTGTATGGCGGCCATCTTGGATTTTGAAAAAAATCATAAAACAAATGACAGTCGTCAAATTGCTTACAACCCCCTACATTTTGAAAAAAAAATCACGCCCCTAACCCCAACCGTTTTTGCAGGCCGTACCCCTTCCACATCAAAATCTGATGATCTTCAAAATGTCAGATTTTTCTGGTACTCACTGGAGCACCCTCTACACGACCATACATCAATCATTACCCCACCCACTCGGGAACAGGTCAAACAACTATGTCAATCAGTCAGTCAGTCAGTGGTAATGTAGGTTTATATATTATAATATAACTAGCTTTTCGGGCGCTGCGCGGGCTGCAAGCAGCCCGCGGTTTTTCGTGCAGCTGTTGAAGTTGGTTGGAATCTTATTTCCAGTTGGGAGAATAGGTAAGGTGCTAAAGTCAGTATAAAAAAATAAAAACGTATACGGGATACGTATCTTGGATCAAATTTTGTTTGCAGTTTTGAGTTCCGCGGGGTGCTTTACCCCAGCATACAAAACTTCAGACCCCTTTGATGTTCCAGGAGGAGGTTATGTACAAATAAAGTTAAAAAATTTAAAATCCAGACGCCATCTTGGATTCCAAAAAAAATGTCAGATTTGGATTCCGCGATTCAAAAAACCCTTGCATACTGAATTTCACTCAAATCGGACGCAGTCTACTATTGGCGGCCATCTTGGAAAATTAAAAAAAAAACGCTTATCGCTTGGTGGGAGTGGCTCGGCCTACGGCCTCGCGAAAGAGGTCTGTTTTTGGCCTTTGGCCTCTGACTTCGCAGACACTTGAGGGGGGGGGGTTCTGGGGGAAGGGGGAGGTCAGGAGAGGCTCGGGCGTCACCCTCGGAACGCAGCTCGGCCTGCGGCCTCGCTTTACGCTCGACCTACGGTCTCGCGGTACACACTCGGAAATTGTCCTTGTATGGCGGCCATCTTGGATTTTGAAAAAAATCAAAAAACAAATGCCAGTCGTCAAATTTCTTACAACCCCCTACATTTTGAAAAAAAAATCACACCCCTAACCCAAACCGTTTTTGCAGGCTGTACCCCTTCCACATTAGGATCTGATGATCTTCAACATGTCCGATTTTTCTGGTACTCACTGGAGCACCCTCTACACGACCATACATCAATCATTACCCCACCCACCCGGGAACAGGTCAAACAACTATGTCAATCAGTGAGTCAGTCAGTGGTAATGTAGGTTTATATATTATAACTAGCTTTTCGGGCGCTGCGCGGGCTGCAAGCAGCCCGCGGTTTTTCGTGCAGCTGTTGAAGTTGGTTGGAATCTAATTTCCAGTTGAGAGAATAGGTAAGGTGCTAAAGTCAGTATAAAAAAAATAAAAACGTATACGGGCCGCCATCTTGGAATCAAAATTTGTTTGCAGTTTTAAGTTCCGCGGGGTGCTTTACCCCAGCATACAAAATTTCAGACCCTTCGATGTTTCAGTAGGACGTTATGAACGAATCAAGTTAAAAAATTTAAAATCCAGACGCCATCTTGTATTCCAAAAAAAAAGTCAGATTTGGATTCCTCGGCGTAAAAGACCTTTAAATTTTGAATTTCAGTCAAATCGGAAGCAGTCGACTGTTGGCGGCCATCAGAATTTAAAAAAAAACGCTCAGCGCTTGGTGGGAGTGGCTCGGCCTACGGCCTCGCCACGCAGCTCGGCCTGCGGCCTCGCGGTACAGCTCGGCCTTCGGCCTCAGGCTTCGCTTAGTGACTTGGTGGGGGGGGTTCTGGGGGAGGGGGGAGGTCAGGAGAGGCTCGGGCTTCGCCCTCGCTACGCATCTCGGCCTGCGGCCTCGCGGGGAGCTTAGTTTTCGGCCGTTGGCCTCTGGCTTCACTTAGTGACTGGGGTGGGGGTTCTGGGGGAAGGGGGGAGGTCAAGAGGGGCTCGGGCGTCACCCTCGGAACGCAGCTCGGCCTGCGGCCTCGCTTTCCGCTCGTCCTACGGTCTCGCGGTACACACCCGGAAATTGTCCTTGTATGGCGGCCATCTTTGATTTTGAAAAAAATCAAAAAACAAATGACAGTCGTCAAATTGCTTACAACCCCCTACATTTTGGAAAAAAAATCACACCCCTAACCCTAACCGTTTTTGCAGGCCGTACCTCGTCCACATTAAGATCTGATAATCTTCAACATGTCCGATTTTTCTGGTACTCACTGGAGTACCCTCTACACGACCATACATCAATAATTACCCCACCCACCCGGGAACAGGTCAAACAACTATGTCAATCAGTCAGTGAGTCAGTGGTAATGTAGGTTTATATATTATAATATAATCTAGGCAAATTCGTTTTCTGGATGTTTGAACACAGCGAAAAATCCATGGACTTTTTTAGGTTTTTGAACGTTCTTATCTCTTTTAATAAATAATTTATGAAAAAAAAGAAAACATAGGGACATGCTAATAGCGGCTATAGATATTCAGGAAAAGAAATAAAACTGTACCGGCATTATCCAGTGAGAAAACAGGGGACTACGTTTGTATGGAAAAACGGCCCCTCTATTTCGTCATGCGGAAGTGTTGGTAGCATTTCCCGCACAGACGTAGAAGCCGATTAAAAAAAAATGTGTAAAAATCTGGGGAATATACCTACAGGCTAACTTTATCCAAATATTTTGCCAGTGGATAAAAAGTCAGCCTGTATGTATAGGCAATGCGGCAAAGTTTAAATCTCTTCCATGTGAAAATTAGACTGACACAACTTGACGATAACCGCCTGCCTCCGCGGTCCAGTGGTCAAGTCGTTTGCCTTGTGATCCGGAGGTCATGGGTTCAAATCCCACTTGGATGCATACTTTGTAAAAAGTTGTTTCCAGTCTGTTTAGGATATACGAGTATAACCTGATTATCCAAAAAGAAAGATGATTTCGTGCTTCGGAAGGCACGTAAAGCCGTTGGTCCCGAACGCCATCTAGCGTTGTACCTATCCTAGGATTGGTTCTAGTCTACCCTTTGGGTTGCGGAGGTCAGACGGCAGTCGCTCTGTGTAAAAACCAGTAACCTCGTCAAATCACCTAGGTAAGGTAGCGGACCCCGGGCTCTGAAGCTTAACCGCTGACGATGCAACCGGGAATACGTTCGGATGATGATGATAACTTGACGATAACCATAATGATAGGTAACAGAACAGCCGGACCAACAGGTAGCACGGAACTCGAGGACTTTTTATTCCATTGCTAGTTCTCTTTGCACATCCAAGTTCGGACTACACCTGGGATTGCTTAACTTGCGGAAGCGCTAGTAATGCGTATTTCCCTCGGGCCACTGAGCTCACCAAAGTCTACCCCGTAAGGAATATAGACGATAAACGTGTTTATTCTCTTGACTTAGGTCATAAGGCCCCTAGGTGGGGCAGAGGGCCCCCGGTCTTTAATCATCATCACGTCTTTTAATCTCCACTGCTGAGCACAACCCTCTCTGTACTACCAGAGCCATATTGGCCAGAGCAGTCAGAGGATTTGGGCTACACTCTCCACGCTGGCCAAATAGGTTGGAGAGGTCTTATTGATGTTTTTAAGCTTTGTTTAGCTTGTGTTTCCTATGTCGCCTTTTACGACATCCACGGGAAGACTTGAAATGTTCCTATTCTACTCTACCGGGAACATACAACAACAACACGGCACACATACGATCGGTCTTTGGCTACGTATTGGTTCGAACCTGGACCCAGGGTTAGCCCGATTGTTTTCATCTCCGCCGCAACTGTGCGCCGCCAAGTCTACTTGAAACGGTCATCGGATCTGTTCGCTTGCCCTGGAGCGTCTTCTCTAGGCCTTGCCTTCGGAATGTGTGTGGGAACTCTCCTAATACTGAGAGTATGATGTGTTGATTCTTTGTTACATGGTAATTTTGACGACCTCCGTGGTGTAGTGGTTAACACGCCAGTCCGCCAAACCGGAGGTCCCGGGTTCGATCTCCGGTTAGGTCAAGATGGAAAATGATCTTTTTCAGATTGGCCCCAGGCCAATCTGAAAAAGATCATGCATCTTGGATGTTTGTTTATCTATATTGTATTTGTTATAAAATATAGAATCGTTATGTTAGTATCCCATAACACGAGTCTCGAACTTACTTTGGGGCTAGCTCAATCTGTGTAATTTGTCCGTACTCCGTATATATTTATTTATTCTCTTCTTCGTCTAAGCGCGTTCCCGGTTGCATCCTCAGCTGTGCGGGGTGCGCTTGCCCGCATTTTCTTCTCCAAATATAACATGCATGTCTATGGGCACCCAAGGATGCCAAAGACCTTGCAAAATGGAGAAGAAATAGCCGGAACAGTTTAAATGATTTGGCTATTGTTTTACGACCGGCCGCCTGCCTGACGTCAACCCTCTTTGGGAATGTATTTGTGCAAAAAGTTTTACAACGGGCCGCCGCCCGACGTTAAGGGTTCCTTGGGAATGCAATTGTAGCACGAGATATTTGCTTAGTCCTTTAGTCCCCTCACGACATCCACAGGAAGAGATGGAGTGGTCCTATTCTAACCCGGGCAACCCGGCACCACACGGGTAATATTATTAATTATAATATTTATTTATTCTCTATAACATGTTAAATGTAGGCTTTAGACGAGCCGGCGGCAGTGCCAGCTGAGATCCCGCCGCACGATATCGAGTCCCGTGGGGACGACGACAGCCTCATGCTGCCCATAGAGCCCGAAGTGCTGAGCTTGCTGTATGACAGTACAGAGAAGGGCGCGGCGGAGAAATATCTCAAGGCAAGGTATAAGAAGGCTCCGGAAGACAAGTAAGTTACAGATTTTTATGTACTGGAGCGGCTCTATTATGGGTCCCTGCGGAACACCTTAATGAAAGAATATTATTTTTATTTTATTACTGTTTATATCGTAACATGTCTATTTTCTAGGTTTTATTTCCGAGTGGCTACAAGCTGGGACTACGGCTGGCAGCAGAAGCAGTCGCGCATGCGCGCTCGTGACATCAACCGCGGCCGCTGCGCCATCCTGAAGGAGACATTCTACAGGAAGAACAACCTGGCTCCCGACCCTCGGCACTACGCGCAGCCGTCCGGCGGAGAAATCTCCATTTGCAGCGAATACTCTTGCAACTTCACATAGTCATCATCATTCGCTGCATCATCCAATAACGTTCTAAGGAAGAACAATCTGCCACATAGAGGTAGATATATGTCCAGAGGCTGACAATCAGCAGGCAGACTGGTCTTTGCGGCTGAATGGTCATGCTACTGAAGATTACAAACTCAACAGTTGCACTAATTTATCTAAGGTAGAGCAACCTTTGCCCAATCTGATAACTGCCGTTTGGCTAACTGCTGACAGGGGTGTGCTATACAACCAAATAACAGCGAGATCTATGTTCTTTATATGCCAAAGAAAATAATACCTAGGTATATCTCAGTACACAGCAACATACCGCCGACACCACGTCATCCTGAGTGATTCTTTCTAAAGAGAATCAGCTGTTTTCTGATCCAAGGCACTTCTCTAGATCTCAAATTCTCAACTGATTACGTTTACACAGTAAAAAAATCTCAAGGTCAATGACATTATGTACGAGTCTACTAATTGAATCAACGTGGAATCAGCCGTGAAGAAAATAAGCCGAAGAAATACAGAGGTAGAATTACCTACATGGTTTCTCATTAATTCTTTGGCCTAACTTTTTAATCAGAATTTGACAGTAAAACTATCCTCTTTTGTAGATTGTTTATTTTTTTAATAGATTATGATATGACAGAACTTACATAGAATCGTCAACAGTTAAAAGAATATGTCAAAATTACTTGTTGACGAGTCTGCCATTGTCCAAATTCGGATGTTTTCGTAATCATTTAATGGTGTTAATATTAGCCCAAGCACATAAAACTTTTTAGAAAAAAAAAGAACGATGGATACCGCAATTATAAGTCCTTTGAGGAAGAAGGTGATCATAGCTCAGCAAATATTGATGCGGATACCATCGTTGCTGACACAAGTATTACATCACATGAAGTACTACTTCTTGCAGCTCGCGGCCAATGAAATGCTGGGTATTGCTTCTACTGAGATGCGTTACTATTTCTACTTCTAGGTTTTCAATAATAAGACTGTGTTAGCAAAAAACATATATTTATAATTTTATTATTTACAATAATTCAACTTTTATTTACATATTAACAACAGCAAATGTACCCCTATGCGTAAGGCCACATCTAACTGTTAGAAAGGAATTATTAAAAATAAAAAATATAATAATAAACCGCCGAATCTCTGCCACAGATGTATGGTCAGTGGTCACTCGAGTAGAATACATTAAAATCGAATGATTCAATCGTCTCAATGAATGTTTTAACGAAATACAGATGCAGCAATCATTTAATTTAATACGCTATTTTACAAAAATAATAACAAACACGGCTATTTATTCGACAAGTATTGTGAATTGTGACCAATGTAATTCCAATATCGAGACACATCCATGAAACATACAGCGGTGATTTAGACCAATACTCAAATGCTACATTAAAATTAATTAACCAGCAAATCGCCAACAACGTCACTCACTCTGGGGCCTTACTCTGATAACTGACGCCACATGACACCACCAGCCACGTGTCCGCGTTGCGATGTCAAGCTAAATTGAACACTATAAATAGCTAGAGCTCCATTACACTTCGCATTGCATCAATAAACGGTTGTATTCTTCTTCTTCTTCGTCTAAGCACGTTCCCGGTTGCATCCTCAGCTGTGATGCTTCGGAGCCCGGGGTGCTGCTTCCTGCTTTTTCTTATCCAACTATAAATGCATGTCAATGGTCACCCAAGGATGCCAAGGACCTTGCAAAATGGAGAAGAAATAGCCGGAACAGTTTAAATGATTTGGCGACCTATAGTTTTACGACCGGCCGCCTGCCTGACGTCAACCCTCCTTGGGAATGCAATTGTAGCACGAGATGTTTGTGCTTAGGCCTTTAGTCACCTCTTACAACATCCATAGGAAGAGATGGAGTGGTAAAATGCCGATTTTTTTTTTTTGTATTTGACTTATTTTAATATCATTATACTATAGTGATCTAGTATAGCCCGTGGATCGATTTATTACACATATTTCAATTACGCTTTGTATATACATTTCGCAGTATATAAAAGTAAGGCCCCCTGAAATACCTACTACGAAAAATAAAAATTAATAATAAATATGAGACGTTTTGTTCTTTCTCAAGTTCGTTATTTGACACCTTATGTACATTATCAGTCCGTCAGAATGTAATAGGGATGACGACTTGGTCAGAAAAGTATTATTCTAATCAGTCCGTTAGTTAGATTATCCAAAAATAATGTACCCATATTTTTCAGTTTATCAAAAAAGTAAAAATTCGTAAAGATACAGAGTATCAAAGTTCCAGAGTGGGGGCTTGTGACGTCACCGATGTGTAAAAATCGTACGAAAGCGTGGCGTCGTGCGAAATTTAAATGCGCTGTATCTTCGTTGTTTGTTGTTTCTCAGAGAAAATAAAAAACACGTGTACAATATTTTTTAATAATCTAACCGATGGGCCAAAAATATTTTTTCAGTCATCATGCGTATTGTTCCGAAAATCTTAATTTCGCTGAAAATTTTGGGGATTGTGCTGAACAAGACATTAGTATGCTCTCTCCTTTGGCGTGTTGACTTTGGGCCTTCGCAAACCACATCAACTCTGAACAGGGCTTCCCAAAAACTTTTGTAAAATTCTAAAAAAGTACATGCATCATCGGAAGAACCCTCCTTCCCAAAAATCTTTGATCCATTTGAACTAAGGTGCCATTAATTTATTACACTACTGATACATATTGATCCCCTCAACAGGCAAAAATCGTCTTAAATAAATGAATGGCACCTAAGATAATGTAAGTAGACATGACATTGGTTATTTTAATAAAAAATATGTACAACAAATATTTGCAATTATTCAAACATGTCATTTTGCGACAAATACCTCAGATCAATTAAGATGTTCTTAATCGATTTGAGACAAATACCTATCGCGATATCAGTTCCGATTATGAGTCGACAGGTGTATGAAGGCATGTTACGCGCGAGCTATGGGCCTTTCACTACAATATTACATATCTGTGAAAGACGCATCAACTGTTTCGATAGATGGCATTAATACTAGACCAAAAATTAAGATACACATAAATAATTCTCAATTAAAAGTACGCTACAAATAAGTTAGATAACTAATTTTACCGTTCAATCAAAATTGTACTATGTCTTAAAAAATTTAACAGTAACTGAAATTATACAAAAAATTAATTTCACATACCATCTATTAAAACGAATTTAGAATATGAAGACAAGATATAACTAATCTATGTTTGATTGAGGATGAAATACGATTATTATCTTGGTAGCATGTCATTTGAAATATGAATGAATGAGATCAGGCAAATGTTATGAGACCCATTGAAAATCAAATAAAAAACTGCATTTTTAGAGTTCCGAAGTCCAGAGACGGAACTCTTGTAGTTTCGGTATGTCCTTCCGCGGTTTTGCTCAGAGACTGCTAGGACTAGAAAGCTATAATTTTGCATGGATATACATACATATAATGCTGTCTACACACCGCGGCCGCCGGCCCGCCGGCACGTACCCGGCGGGATAGTGCCGGCGGGTTGACTCGGCAGCTTTAGAGTTTGTGAGCCGGATAAGTTTTCCGGCGGCACGGCAGTCGCGGCATGGAGTATTTATAAATTAGTGATAGCCAAGTAAGCCTTGAAAGCCGGCGGGCAACTGAATGAACGGAGGCGTGCCGCCGGCAAATACGCACGGGCGCAAGCCGCCGGCAAGATCGATTCAAATAAGGCCGCCGGCCTTGCCCGGCGGGTTAGGCCGCCGCGGCTTTGGTGTGTAGACAGCATAATACGTATGTTGACAAAGTGGTAAAATAAAATGTATTTTTTTTTATTGGTGTATCTCCCTTGTAGGTAAAGCGGGGATAATATTTTTTTCGCGTCTGCTGTCGTCGCGTATTTTAAAACCATTACGGGTTTGCAAACAACTTTTCGAATAAGCGACCCGTTCTCAATAAAATAAAATAAAACTAATTCTAGTTCAAGTAACGCCCTTCTCTTTTTAGGAGAAGAAAACTATGACGGCTAAGTTAGCTTTGTTTTAGAGTTACAGCCGCCTAAGTGCCGCATACAAAGTGGAAGGACATACCCATAATAAATCGAACTACGGTCTATACTAGATCAAGAAGAGGAAAGGGAAGACCAAGAAGAGCATTTATAGATCAAGTGAAGGAGAAAGTTGACTTGTGTCGTATAGGGAGGTCAAAAGGATGGCTCAAGAGAGGGAGACATGGAAACTACTCCACCGACGAGAACGTAGTTCTTAAATTATAGATAGATAGATTGATTAATAAAATTAAAATAACAGCCAAAAAACAAAATTTGGCATTTCCATACAAGTGTGCAGCCGCCCGGGCGATTTGTATGGGAATGTCAACATTTTGTTTTGGTTTCTTGGCTGTTATTTTAATTTCATAATACTTTTGTGATCTAGTATAGCCCGTGGTTCGATTTATTATGGGTATGTCCCTTCCACGTTGTATAAGTTATAAAGTATATAGATTTGAAAAATTTCATGCTAAATACGAATACATACCTAGTTGATAAGAAACAATAACTTAAAGTTAAAATTGTTTAAAATGGGTAGTAAACATGTAAAATTATGGAAAATACAGTTTCCATGTTGTAACGTGTAACTTCGGAACTCCTCTGAGCATGGCCCGACACGCACTTAGCCGATTTATTCTAATTCATTAAAACTGGGCTTTTTAGTTCAATAGATAAATAATTGCTTTTGCATATGTGGCTGTGTACTATACATTTTGTAGAAGATTATCAACAGGAAAGTGCCCGCGAGTCTCAGCAATTGCCCTTCTGATCCTTATTCATCAGCCTTTATCAGTCCACTGCTGGAATAAAGGCACGCTGGGCAAGCGGACATGATCTTTTAATACATTAAAAATATTTCAATGAGACATATTACGCAAAACTCTGCGCATATGGCGGCACTAGCACAAACAGTAAAGAATTTGCTGTCATTCTACATGTCATATTTTTCGCACCAAATAATTATTAAAAAAGTATTTAATTTTAATAGCTTTATTATTATTCACTCATTCAAAACCTGTGATGTGGTGTTATGTCTCCCTACGGCCATTTAAATGCCTAATACCTATACAATGTGGAAGGGACATACCCGTAATAAATCGAACCACCGTCTATACTAGATCATTATAGTATAATGAAATTAAAATAACAGCCCAAAGAACAAAAAAAAATCGGCATTTCCATACAAAAGTGTGCGGCCGCCCGGGTGATTTGTATGGGAATATCGTTTTCTTTTTTTTTGTTTTTCGCTCTTATTTTAATTTCATTATACTTAAGTGACCTAGACAGCCCGTGGTTCAATTTATTACGGGTATGTCCCTTCCACTTTGTATAATTTTACAAATTCATTTCGACTTTGATGTACTTGTCATTGTCAAACATTTGTTTACGGTCTGCGCTAATGCTGCACTCTGGCGGCAGAAAATTGCAGTAATATCTCCTATTTACAAATTCCTACTATGAAAACAATTGAAGCATCAATGGGTGTATGATACAAGTGATTTAAAAATATACAATTATCTACTAAATTTTGACATACACGAGAGGCAAACAACCTATACAGAGTGACAGACGTAAGTCTGATATGAATTTATTGTCATAACATTTAAACGTAAACAATCACTAAAATCAATTATGATAGTGATGGAAGCAGAAATATGATTTTGCATTGCTGCTGTCACACTAAATATTTAAAAAAATAGTATAGTTCAAATTGCTAAAAACATACAATGCATGTTGATTGGACATAGTGATGTGCCGTCCCTGGAAACTTTGGGAATATTCCCGTAAAAATTCCCGGAATATTTCTAAAAATGGAAATTTAGGGAAATATTTACGGAATATAAGAAATATTTACAGAAATATAGGGAATATTTACGGAAATATTGGGAATATTTACGGAAATATTGGGAATATTTACGGAAATATTGGGAATACTCCTGTAAATTAACAATGGAAAAAATTTCGTAAAGGAATATTTCCAGCGGCACATCACTAATTGGACACGGTAGGTGTTTTGCCATACAAAAAGCCGCCGCAGCTTGTCTGTAATCGCCTCACTTTTAGTCCGCTTTTGGCCCCAGCAATAAGTCAAATTATGAAATGGATTTTACTTAATTTATGGCGAAATTAAATACGAATCCCATTCACCCTCTCTGGTATTAATCACTGCCAGTGGGGGCAAATGGGAGTTACCCATTTGTTCATTGAGTTTATTATTTACATTTACTATGAATTTTAATGTCAATCTTAAAATTATTTTGAGAATTCAACTGTTGAGGTTGCTACATAAATAAATATCTCGGTCATGTCCTCAGGTTTGAAACTACGTTAGGCGGACGCCCCGGAGTGGTTCAGTCCGACTCTGTCACAAACCCTACGACAGAAATAGCTGCAACCGTCGCGGGCACAGACCTACCACTACTAGACCTGCATAATGCGTGGCCACTTCAGTGCATCTCTTTCTATCTTTGATTGTTGCCTATATTTTGCACACGTCACAGAACACACTATGGTTACTAACTAAGCTCAAATAAAACCCTAAATCACCTTTTCAATAATAAAATCCCTAAAATTAATTACTTTCTTCAATCGTTTTGTGGTTTGTTTGGCCCAGATTTCGACAGTAGGCCAGCTTATAGCAGCCACGCCGATAGAGACAAAAAAAATATGTCAGCGTTTCTTGCACACTCATGTTGTACTGTATTTGACGGTCTCTTTCTAGCAATATCGTTGCAAGTCTAGTTGTGGTAGGTCTGTCGTCGCGGGTCACGTGCCTCCATCGCACCTAAGGTTTGTGACAGAGACGGACTGAACCCGTCCGGAGCGTCCGCTTGACGTAGTTTGAAGGCTAAAGTAGCTATTACACCAGACTACTTATCGTATGCGATTTGATATTTTTTTAGGCTTATCAATATAGACTTTCAAAACACGCAATGTACATCAAATCGCATACGGTAAGTAGTCTGGTGTAATAGCTACTTTAGTGGAAAACTATTTAATATGACAGCAGCACCTGCACGTGTAACGGGCCCTACACTATTAAAATTACATAACGTGGAAGGTCAGGCTGTGGCCTAGTATCTACTGTACATATTAGGAAACGGATAAGGCCTAAGACAAAATAATTGCCAAAATTCATTGCCATATCGTTAAATTATGCACATGCTTTACAATATTTAGTCATCAAAGCATGGTTTGGACAGTTTGGTTAACCTAACCGAAATAATCTGTTTTTATCCCAATTGGAAATGGGTTAACATATATTTTGGGTTAGCCAAAAGCTAAGTTAACCTTACTAAATCGAAATATAGGTTTCTAAATGTTACTACAAGTCATTCCTCGCCACTCACAGCACCTTTTGTATAGATAAACCGAATCAATCGGTAACCATTTATAAATGGCCACCTTATGCATGAGTTCTCGATCCCTCGCTGATCAGAAGTGGCAGAAGAATATGGGGTATGAGATTTTTCAACACGAAAACCGCGCTTGGCACGAAAGGATTCCGCTGGCGTTACGTTTTTCGAAATTCGATTCGTGTGCAGCACTGAAAGTGCGTTGGGGCGTAAACTGGGCCAAGCGGGACCACGCGCCGTATTCAGTATCTCTTTCACACATAGTTTATGACAGAGATAGACTGAACACATCGCGTGGTCCCCCTTGACGCAGTTTACGTCCTTAGGTTTACAAATACAGAAAGCCACAATGCTTATGTGTATAGCCATAAAACTTATATATGATCACTGATACAGCGATATTGTGATATAGTTTCCAACAATAAGAAAATGGGGATTTCTGTGTTGTATCTGTATATAATTTAAAGATTAAGCAATATTACAACTGGCATAATATACAAGACATTTATGAAGAAAATAATGATGTATTGTACAAATAGATTGTTAGACCTATTGCCTGAACATATTCTTGTGATTATGTCATTATGGGGCAGTAAGGCTGAGACCGACTAGAATGGGGTGCGCACCTTTCATTGCTGGCTCGATATGAAGATATGATTAATTATTGGTTAATAAGCTAGCATTGGTCATGTAATTGCGCAGTCTCACTTTTGTCGGTTACAACGGCATTAACCGTGAGTTGGCTTTTCACCATACCGTTTTAATCAAATCTATGAAGAGGTGAGTAAGAAACCACCATAGGTTTACTTGGAATTTCAGTAGCGATTTGACATCAACATTTGAACAAACCAAAGTGACAATTATGAAAAGATATTACTGGACCGAAAATTAAGCAATCTATTGGCTGGATTTCTCATTCACCGTAATTCTAGCCTGGTGACAAGCCAATATGAAAGTTCTACTGCTACATCAACCATTAGAAGGCAGTTACTCAAACAACCATAGAACATACACACATATACAAGTCACTAATCAGATCATGGACACAAGTCCACTAAGATAGTTAAGTCACTGTGGAATATCACTTTCGTCTTTTAGGCCAAAAAGTCCAATTGTACTTTCCCATTTTGGCTGGCTTATCGTTTGCTTTGACAGTTTCTTCACTGGATGAACAATTTACATCAAAGATTCACTAAAGTTCCCCAACCACTGTCACACGCAAAGTCAAACACTTCAAACACCAAATAGTCCACTTCGATTTTTCTGCCTGAGGTCTTGGTCTACATATTTCTTATGGTATGGTATTGCACTGAATTCTCATCAAATTTGAACCTTTAGCGACATGAATGTGAAGCATATAAGAAAAATGTCCATAAGACTAATTACATTCATTGCTTCTTGTCAGTTTAAAAATAAAATATTTTTAAGAACCATCAGCATTTCTCCATCCAGCTTTCTTCCTCTCACCATCTTACCATCTTCTTCTTTTCTGTAATTTGTCTGTTACGCTGGATTCTTTGTTTTTTTACAAGTATATATTGGCATTGACTTATTTCTGTACCGCTGTAGACCCAACACATGGGTCTCTCTTTGATTATCCATTGTGTTTCCCAGGTCAAAGGTTAATCTTGTAAACAGAACTCTTCTATGTAGACCAAAGTTTACATCTTCCAGCTCAATGAAGACCATAATTTGAGTGGAGCATTGCATAGCCCGAAGTTGAAGTCTAGGGGGACTATGTAGTGTGTGCGGCGGGCGGCGCGGGCAGCGCCGGCGGCGGCCCGCTGGTCCACTGCAGCAGCGCGTGCTGCGGCATCTGCGTGGCCGCGAAGTGGTCCTTCAGCAGCGCTTGCGAGAAGTTGCAGTGCATCTGGTATGCTTCGTTCTCGCGTTCGGAGTCGCCCGCTAGCCGGTACAAATCTGTGAGGGAAATGTTTTATTACATTGATATTAAATAATGAAATAAGAAATGGTGAAAAAATACCACGTGAGCTGGACTGGAAATCGCGACCTCGGTTCGGGTCCCGCTCACGTGGTAATAATTTATTTAAGTACTTTAGTACTGCATCTTGCATGCCTAAAAACCCTATAAAAATACATTAATATTGCCGTTTGGTTCCCGGCAATAGGACCACTCCAAGTCTTCCTATGGATGTCGTAGAAGGCGACTTAGGAAACAGAATCTAAACAAAGCTTATAAACATCAATGAGACCTCTTCAACCCGTCTGGCCAGCGTGCAGTGTAGGCCAAATCCTCTGACTGCTCTGGCTAATACATATTTGGCTCTGGTAGTACAGAGAGGGTCGTGCTCTTGCAGTGGAGACTAAAAAGACCTGCTGATGATAAACAACACCTTTCAAGCTAAAATCCATCAAGGCATTTAGCCTGCAAAGCGTGTCAAAGAAATATATGTACACAAACATACATACACTCGAAAAACAAACCCTCTTCCTCCTCCCTGGCAGTCAAGAAAAAGCCAGTCTTAAATGGTAGTTTTACCTTTGAGTATGGCGGAGGCCCACAGCTGCACGTGCACGTCCGGGATCTTGCTGGCCAGCTGCATGGCGGGCGTCACCATGTTCATGCTCTCGCGGGAGTTGTTGATGGACAGGAAGATGTGCCCCAGCAGCACCAGCGAGCACGACGTCAGCCGGTTCAGGTCCTCGGCGTTCGCCATCTTAAGTGTTTCTCGCAGGTACCGCCTGACAAATTATAATAAAATTACCATTGTTTATTTATACCGATGTCAGCGATCAAAACGAATAAAGCCCAGTACTACTCGACTCTTAAATAGGAGTGGACAGGAAATATTCTAAGAGAAATTAAGAAACCCCAAGAGACCCTCACCCCGAGATTCGAGACAAAAAGAAAAAAAGGAAAGCAAGTTAAACGTTGGTCTGACGACATTAAAAAACAGCAGACTTTCGTGTTACAAAAAGACACGCCATTAAATCTCAATGAAAAGCAAATGTCAAAATTGTTGGCAATTAAAAGCTAAATAAAACTACTCGAAAATTTTGCTTGGTCTAATGTTTGACCGGGAGAGAATGCCATATGGCATTAGGTCCGCCATTTGTACGTTTATTTTGTTGTGCAATAAAGATTAAATAAATAAATAAAAAATTATTAAAGCTAAATAAAAATACTTTAGATATTTTGGTACATGATGGCACACTGTCATTGTCAATGTTAAACCGCCATTTTCTATCACTGTCCTTGTCATACTAATCATAAATAACAAAGATGGAGACAGAAAATAACGGTAAAAATACGCAACTATTGCATATTAGTAAGACGACCATTTTTTTCCATTTATTTTGGTATCAAAACCAAACTATAAAAATTCTATGAGACCAATTCACAAGTATACCCTTTCAAACAAAAAAGTAATTTTACAAATCGGTCCAGGCGTCCGTCAATTGGGGAACAATCATCAAAATAAAGGATTCCGACGAATTGAAAACCTCTTGTGTAGTATGTTAATAAATTAGTAGCAAACAACTTACTTGGCCTCGTTATACCGCGCCTGGAAGAAGGCCTGCAGCCCCAGCACGTAGTATGACGCGGCGCGCAGCCCGTGCGCGTACGCCGGCAGCGCCTCGGGCCGCACCTGGACGCAAACCATCAATGAAAACCGGTCAAGTGAGAGTCGGACTTGTACATGAAGAGTTCCGTACCTCCGTACAAGTCAAATCAGATACTTTTTAGGATTCCGTACCCAAAGGGTGCAAACGGGACCCTATTACTGAGACTCCGCTGTCTGTCCGTCTGTCACTAGGCTCTATCTCTTGAACCGTAATACCTAGACACTTGAAATTTTCACCGATTATGTATTACTGTGGCCGCTATAACAACAAATACTGAAAATAAAAAGAAAGTTAAAAATTAAAGGGGGTCGCCATACAAAAAACGTGATTTTTCAGCGTTTTTAACTAGATCTTTATAATGGCATTAACTAGATACTTGAATTTTTTACAGATTATGTATTACTATGGCCACTATAACAACAAATACAAAAAATAAAAAAAAGTTAAAAATTAAAGGGGGTCGTCATACAAAAAACGTGTTTTTTTAGCGTTTTAAAACATTGTAACGTGGTACGGTACCCTTCATGTACGAGTCCGACACACTTGCCCGTTTATTCTGTATTAATAAATGTAAAATCACTTTCAAAGTGGATGTGATCAATGACAAGTGACATTATTTTGTGACGTTTTATTCTCTTAACACATACATACATATTATCACCCGTGTTTCCGCTAGGGGTAGGCAGAGAACACGGATCTTCACTGGCTACGATCCTTGCAAACCTCTTTGGCCTCCTCAACACTCCTTACTCCCTTAACAGTACCAAATAATTTATTTTTGACCCAGGAAACTACCCAATTCAAAAATCTGTTTTGGACGAAATTTCACCTTAAGAATCCCCTTATCCTAGATTTATACATATTTTGACTGTAAAAACCAATTGTAACCCTAGATATATACAATTTCTTTAAAGCTTCAAATTTTTACCGAAATCTGACATGTCGTTTCAAAATAAAACGTAGACTACGTTTGTATGGGAAACTCTGATTCTGTCTAGGGTAAGGGGACTCTTAAACATTACTATATTTTTAAAACCAAAAAGCAATGTGTAGCTATCGTACCTGCTCCATCAGCTGAGCCAGCTCGTTGTCCCTCCTCGCCCGCAGATATACGATGGCCAGGTTCAACTTCGCGAACATCCACAAGTCGCGCTCCTGTGACATCTGAAACAGTAAAGTGTACAATAGTTAACATAAAAAGATAACATGACAAAATCTTAATAGGATTAATAAAACTATTTCTTGTGTGGTTTCAGAACAGCACCGTCTCTTCAACGTTTGACATGTTCATTTCGTGCTCAAAACAAACTATGGAAATTTTGCGGCGGTCCTGGCAGCCCGCGTCGAACGCCACGTGCGTGTCCGTAGACGCGGCCTTAGACAGGCAGCCAGTCGTATATAAAACAACTAAATCTTTTAATGGTGTTTTCTTCTCTACACGGCCTTCAGCAATCAGCATCCTTTGGTAATCATTGACGGTTTTCTATTTATTATCATAAAATAATTTGTCATAATATAGCTTCACATAATTTATTTAACCTAATTTTTATCATAATTTTATTTCATATAATTTGGTTTAACTTAGGATTAACACACCGTAGTCATAATTTTATCCAAATATAAATAAAACTTCAGATTAATAAATGTATTCGCAGCTTCGGTGTCGCCCAAAGACCACCCCCGCCTCACATTAACTTATATTATAGTTTCTGTCATATTATATTATGTGTTATTATAATTATAAAATTATGTGACTGATAATTATTTCAAAAAACTAAGTTTATGAATATTATGGCTACAGAAACGTTATGAGAAAGGGCATTATATATAACTATGGTTATGACAAAAAGTCATTATGAAAAACAATAGTACAAAATAAAAATTATGGAAAATTAAAGGGGATCCCATCATTGACATGCGCATCATATTTCGAGATGAAGAAGCCGGTAAGTGCACCCCGGGCTCCGAAGCAGCACAGCTACTCACATTGATGGCGGTGTGGAACTGCGCCTCAGCGGCCTCCATGCAGTTCATGGACATCGCGTACAGGCCCAGCAGGCAGTGCAGCTGCGGAGTGTGCGCCGCCGCGCTGCAAGCTGCAAACATATAATAGTACTCGATATAAGTGCGTTATGGTGGTTATAACACACGAGGCGGAATTTCAACCCGAGCCGAAGGCGAGGGCGTAATAGAGCCGTGTATGTTTAACCAATATACGTACGTATATCGTACGACGTTCTTTAACACTTGCGAGGAAAATACCTAATAAACTGTTTTTTATTTTATTTTAAATAAACTCAACCAAAAAACTGATGCAAAATGTTGCTTTCCAGCCGTTTTACCTTGTTATAGACATTTATAAATAAGTTTAAATTATTTGTAATAAAAAATATATACATATTTAGTAGGAGAATATATGGAGAGGACAAAAATAGAAATGTTTATTTATAATTCTTTTTCACATAATTGTTAATACATTACACGACTTTATTTTTAAATATTTGTCATTATTTTCTTATCCTTTTGACAGTATTGTTTAATTAATTTGGAAACATTATTTTACAATTGTTATTGGTAGGTTTTTTTTAATGATGTATTTTGAGTAACATGATTATTAATAATATCACTACACCCATAGCCCGGTCAAATTAGACGAAAAAATGGGTGTGAGGTTACAATAATTCGCACCCAGCTGAAAGTTGGTAGGATTGTTCAAAACACCATCAGAAATGAAATATAAAAAGTCTTTATCGATCCGATACATGGAAAAAAAATTATATAAATAAATGAAAACTTTTTAAAATCAGCGCGGCGCGCTGCCAACTGGCTGGCGCCGAGCGGTGGGCCAGTTCGAAATTTGAAAAAAAATATACAATTGGAAGCATATAAATAGCAAATAGTGCGGTTATAGAATATAACTTCACTATTTGCGTTTATAACACAGGCCTGTTTTATGAGCTGCTATATACAGGGTTATTTTTAATTAACCGGCAACCTTTTTGGAGCAAGTTCAGTTCGTGATACTGAACCACTTTCTATAAAAACAATTATTGAATAACGAAAAAAATTTTTCTACTTTCCATACAAATCGGCACTCAACCAAATGGATTTTGTATGGGAGAACGAAATTTTGTTTTCGTTTTTCAATAATTGTTTTTATAGAAAGTGGTTCAGTATCACGGACTGAACTTGCTCCAAAAAGGTTGCCGATTAATTAAAAATAACCCTGTATATCAAATTAATTACTTTTCTGTTTGTCCTTATGGTTGACTGGGAGAAAATGCTCTTAGCATTAAGTCCGCCATTTGTTAAAAGTATGTTTTACTTTAAAACAATAAAGAGAGTTAAAATAAAAAAATAAAAAATATATCTACCTAGGCTGTTTGATAAGTACCCGTTTATGGAAAAAAAAGCATTTTTTTTTGTATATATGCATTTATTTTTCTACGTAGTCACCTTTTAACTCTATACATTTGTTCCATATATACTCAAGCTTCAATAAACCATCCAAAAAGTATGATTTTGGAAAGTCATTAAAATAGGCCTCTGTGGCGGCAATGACTTCGTCATTTGATCCAAATCGCTTGCCACCGAGCCATTTTTTTAGGTTGGGAAACAAAAAGAAATCGCATGGGGCCAAATCTGGATACGGGGGGTGAGACAATAGTTCGTAGCGTAACTGTGCTAATTTAGCCGTCACAACTCTGGACGAATGAGCCGGGGCGTTGTCGTGATGAAACAGTACTTTTTTCTTTTTTAAATGGGGTTGTTTGTCCTTCAACACGGCGTCAAATTCATCCAATAAATTGGCATAGTACTGCCCTGTTATTGTTTTTCCCTTTTCTAAATAGTCAATATGTATAATACCCTGCGAATCCCAAAAAACGGTCGCCATGACCTTTCCAGCCGATGGGACGGTTTTTGCTTTCTTTGGAGCAGGTTCACCCGGTAAAATCCACTGCTTCGACTGCTCTTTCATTTCCGGGGTGTAGTGGTGGACCCACGTTTCGTCCACGGTCACGAAACGACGCAGAAACTCCTTCGGGTTACGTTTGAACACGGCCAAACACTGCTCCGAAGTCGTCAGTCGGTTCCGTGTTCGCTCCTCCGTGAGTAAACGCGGCACCCACCTCGCCGATACTTTCTTCATACCCAATTTTTCTTCTAATATGTGTTGTACCCTCTCGATTGAAACATTTACAGCATCAACGATTTCTCGAAGTTTAATTCGGCGGTCGGCTAAAACGATATTTTCAATTTTCTTAACCATATCGTCTGTAGTCACCTCAACTGGCCGGCCTGGGCGATCCTCATCAAAGACGGTTGTTCTCCCCCGCTTAAACTCGTTATACCAATATCTGACGGTTGTCATATAAGGAGCACATTCATGGTAAACCGCTTGCATTCTTACTTTTATTTCATCACATGTTTTTCCTTCCAAAAATAAGAATCTAATTACAGACCGATCCTGTTCTTTCTCCATTTTAACAATTTTAAGTTCACGCCTTCACTGAATCGTTGTCAAATGAGAAAAAAAACAAAAGAATGCCATTTTTTTTTTTTAATTTTCCCGCCTCTGAAAAATGGCTTAAAAAGGTGGTATACTTATTTGCGGCCAGTCATATTAATATATTTAGAAAACGGGTACTTATCAAACAGCCCTCGTAAAACCGGTGAAATTAGATTCAATTTAAGAGCAAGTGTGTTGAAGTAGTATTTTATGCAACAGTTGTATAAGAGGGTTCAGAATACACGAGTGGCGGGTTACGGTGTGAGCCTTGGTGAACATCGTAAAAGACGCCTCGAGAATTTTTTGACTCACTTATATAACGTTGCATATTTTTTTTTCTAGAACTAGTATCATTAAGTAGAACTATTAAATAAAATACAAAATTAAGGAAACCGTAATCGTGTTAGAAACATGGAATGTTTGATATACGATATGTAAAGTACTCACGCTCTGGCGCGGTGGTGAGCAGATGCGCGGCCCTTGAGATCTCGTGCAGCGCCAGCGCCTTCCCGCCCGCCACGAGCCGGCACAGCGCGGAGTGCTCCACCAGCGCCATGCGCAGCCGCCACGCCAGCGCCGCGCTGCTGCGGGGCCCGCTGCACGACACCGCGCTGATGCCCAGGGCGCCTTCTTCACCGCTCGCTGAACGAAAACATTTTCATTAGCTTTTCATGTTTTCGCTATAGATAACTAACCTATAACCAATAGAATACATCATTTTCTTACAAATGTGGGCGTCCAAGCAAAATAGGTCCAGTTTTACGGTCTTATTCATAAGTTTTTTATAAATAAAACCTATAGCACAGAAGACAGTAAGAGTATTACATACAGAACGGAACCTCGTAAGGTCCCGCGCAATATGCGTCCCCGTTCCCCGTCCCCGCACCTCTACCCCGTTCTCGCCTTGTCTCAGGGCGAGTGCGGACGAACACACACGCATTGACGTGTGCACGGCAGCACAAAAACGGGGAATGAGGACGCGTATTGCGCGTACCTTAGGAGATTCCGTTCTGTACGCAATACTTTTACTGTCTTCAGAGCATGTTAAGAGCCGATAGTCTCTATGCCTAGAGCAAAGAGGTCGTAAATGTCCGTCTGAAAGGAGGCTAAGCGCTGAGCGACGTAACACCTATTGGTAGTGTCGACTGACCGGTGAGCTTGTCGATCTGCGCCAGCGCCTTCTCGGTGTACTTGTGCGCCTTGTCCATGTAGCCGGCCTGCGCGGAGTGCATCACGGTCACCAGGTACACCAGCACGTAGATCTGCTGCCGCGACAGCCACACGAACGACTCGCCCGCCGCGCTGCCGCACACAGCTGCCAACAAAATACATAAATAGTCAGCAAATATAATACGCTGTTTTGCATCAAGTCAAATCAGATACTTATTTCTTAACGTCAAAAACAAACATTTTCTATGGTATTTGTATGAAATATCGATTTACGACGTCATAGTTCCTTGGAGTCAAATAGCGCTCATATTATCCGTTTTTCTGCATTAATAAGTCTAAAATCACGTTCAAAGTGGATGTGATCAATAACAAGTGGCATTATTTAGTGACGTTTTATTCTATTAACAGTACCAAATAACTTATTTTTGACCCACCGTAATACCCAATTCGGAAAATACACGAAGCCGGATAGCGACGTTACTCCTTAAAACAATTTATCGCTTGAAGTATGCTACAATTAAAGACAATTTTTTCCAAAAGTAACGAACCCCTATTTTTCGGTTGATCAAAACAAAAATGAGGAAGTCTCACCGTCGTCGTCTGGCCACGTGGGCGCCATGATAGTCTGAATGCTTTGCTGCAGCTGCTTGAGGCACGGCTTCACACTCTTCACTTGCCCGGCCATCAGGTAGTGGCATACCTTGTGATTTAACAAATTATAACATTAGTGCATAAACAAACTAAAAAAAATCAATGTAGATAAATAGCTCTTTTCAAGGTCACTTTTTGACCCCCGACAAAAAAACAGGGTTGTGATAAGTTTGACGCTAATGACTGCCGGTCTGTCTGTCTGTCTGTGGCATCGTAACGGTCGAACGGATGGACTGATATCGCGGTTTTTTTTACATGAAAGCAAATTCCCTTGCGGTGGTTCTCAACTATGTTTGATGAAAATCGGTCCAGCCGTTTAAAAATTATTGAGGTTTAACGCTTAAAAGTCAGGCTTTCTCTAGCAAATATATAGATGGCGCTATCCGTAGTGCGACTTGATATTCGTATTAGGTCGTATCAGTAGTTCCGGTTCTCATTACTAGATGGCGTTCTTGACAGTCGGGGGTTTTTTAATTTGGCTAGCAAATTAACTTTTTTAAAATTATTTTTAGAGCAAAAAACTACTTTTACCTACTACTGGCCTTAAATTATTAGTTAATTTTGATTTGACTCTGGAGCGACGGTCTACCGTGGTAAGCAATACGCCACCTTCCCCGTCCCCACACCTCTTCCCCGTTCTTGTGCCGCGTGCGCCGTGCAGTGTGTTCGTCCGCTCTCGCCCTGAGACAAGGCGACAACGGGGGAAGGTGCGGGGACGGGTGTAACACAAAAAAATAAATAAATAATTTAGTTACTAGTAGCGCCATCTATTTATTTGTAAGCAAAACAAAAATATAATTATCTGACAACAGAGGTCGCTCGCCTTTAAATAATTAGTTTCTCGCTTTATAAATATTTTTGATTTGATAAAACTATTTTAAAAAATAAGAATACACAAAATTAAATATAAGCGCTTTCCTGTCAAACAAGAGGATGTCATTAATGGAGTAAATCGGCGTCCAGCAGTGTGTCTCTACAGGAATAGCAATGTTGTAACTATATATATATATATCTTGTATACTTAACCTTTAACAACAAGTAAGTGTCAACTTTTTATAAACTACAATGTTAGGAGCTTTAGCGTGTGTTTAGACTCAAGATTATTTTGGTGTATACCTGTGAAGTGTTAAATCATCGTCATCACAAGGACTTTAAATATATAGTGTTCACACAACTACTTTTGTTTGATTGAACCACCAAATTCTCACGCCACCCACAACCCATGAGTGCCATGCAAAACTACTGAACAGCCGGTGGTAGCTTCTTTAAAGAAATTTACATAAAGGGCTACACGGGGAACGGGGACGCATATTGGAAGGGATCTTAGGAGATTCCGTTCTGTATGTTACTCTTACTGTGTTCTGTGAAGCAGGTGAAGATCAACCGCAGAATAGACACTCTAATTTAGAACAATTGGAAGGATCACTCGAACACAAGTCAAGTAGACAAAGTAGGTTCCTAACAAAATCTAGTTTCAATTAGAAACAAAACAAACCACATGATAAATAGAATAATGATAGTAAAAACATTGTAGCTCTGCTTTGAGTAGCACTACGAAATTACTTAATGAGCCTATTGTTCCTTTGAGATCAAGGACAGTTCTCAGATATTTATTAATGACTTATTGAGCATTGTAGGAACCAGCAGAGTAATGAAACTGTTAAGAGTCGCCTTACCCTAGACAGAATCAGAGTTCCATATACTTACAAACGTAGTCTACGTTTTATTTCGAAACGATATGTCAGACTTCGGTAAAAAATTGTAACTTTAAAGAAATTGCATATATCTAGCTAGGGTTATAATTGGTTTTCATAGTCAAAATAACTTGAGAGAGCATATAGTGTATTATATCATTTTTGAGCATCAGTATGGAAAACTTTTACACCCTTATATTTTCTTTCAAGTTCATATTTTGACTGTGAAAACCAATTATAACCCTCGATATATGCAATTTCTTTAAAATTATTAATTTTTACCGAAATCTGACATGTCGTTTCAAAATAAAACGTAGACAACGTTTTTATGGGAAAGTCTAGGGTAAGGGGATTCTTTAGGCACTACTCGTGAATGAGTGGCGCCACAATTTCAGGCCAATTAGTTTAATTAAGGAAAACAGAATTAATATAAACGAATTATTGGGTATAAATTATATTTTTAATAATTAGAGCTATAGATAAGAGGCCGTCCAATAATCACGTGAGGCGATTTACGGACCCACTTTTTCCACACGTGAGATTCGGCTCAAACCCCTTTATTCCTTCATAAATCATATATGAGATTTTTTTAAATAGAACAAGTTTACCTTCTCACTAAGAATGTAGATCTAGAATCACAGTGAGAAAATAAAAAAAAAATAACAAAAAAGGGGCTTCAAAAACATCAAAATCACTATTATATACCTATGTGTGCATAGAATATTTGAGAAGGACCAAGTTGCATGTACATACCCTTTAAAATAGAAAAATATTTTTTTAAATCTGTTTAACAAAACAAAGTTATTGAGGAAGCATACATAAAAAAAATATACATTCAAATTGAGAAGCTTCTTTTTTGAAGTTACGATCGCGATTATCGAGACCCCTCTCCTCCATGAGTGATTGGGTGTGATTCGACTTGACCCCCTCCTCTCAAAATGATTCACGTAATTTATGGTCCTCCCCTGTTTACATTATTTAATGAATTACTCATTACTATTTACATTCAAGGAAAACCCACTGCAAAAAATATTAATCTTAAATAACTACTATTTTCAATATTTTTTTTTATATGTCGACAGCACTTTGTTCTTACCTGCAATACAAGGAAGAACACCTTGAGGTATTCCTTCTGATGTGGACTGCCAGTCCATGAGTCCACCAGGTGCCCCGCCTGGTTCAACAGAGGCAGGACTTCCTGGATCTTTTTGTCTATTAACAGCAACTAAAAAGGGAAATTGCGAAACATTAGCAAACATCTAGATCTCGTCTCAGATAGACAAGCGACAGACAGTGTATCGACGACAGCTCGCGTCAGTGGGGGGTACTTATACAACTGTTCCATAAAATAATTCGATAATCGTCCGATAGGGACGTCCTATATCTATGTCAAACCAAATTAGACTTTATCATTATGTTTCAAAGCTTAATGTTGCTTGACACTGTAACGCGGCTACACAGTTACATACGTACTGCTTTTGGAATAACCCTACTTACTAATCACAGACTAGTGTCACTAGCACACTATCGCTCAACAAAGAAAGAAAATTTGAAAAATGACTTCTTTAAAACACGTTGGCTAAAATTTTATCCTGCCCATGTATATGTTACCGGCAATCTGCATAATCTGGCATTCTATGCAACACCTAGGCAATGTAAAGAATGCCTAAAACGTGTAGGCAATGTATGAAATATTATTTATTTTATATTTTGCTCCTGTCTTCTGTGACTTTGCCTAGGTATTCTATACAATACCGAATGAGCAGCCGGCAATTTATGTAATGTAATAGCGATCGGAAATGTATTAAATTCGCCCAGTTTTCGTCACTTAGTCGACGCTCGCTCGCTTCGCTCGCTCGCTCTTGTGACTGCACAACCATAACCTAACCTACCGTCCGTGACTAATTGGGGGTAGATAATTAATAATAGATTACACACATTAGTCGACGGTCGCTTGCTTCACTTGCTCGCTCCTGTGATGGTCACTGCACAACCATAACCTAACTTACCTTCCGTGACTAATTGGGGGTAGATAATTTATATATTACACACATTGCCTGTGGAACAGCCTTAGATCATTTAATACAGGATAAGCCTTACCTGCGCGTTCCCCTCTGCCGAAGTATAAGATCGCATGCTCTAATACGTTCATAAAATTTAGTTGCGTAATCGATTATGATCATTATGTGCATCGGTAAAGTATCGAAAGGACGTCTACAAGTGCTCGATTAAAAATGCCAAATTGTGCAGTTAACGCATGTAAAAAGAGGTCAAATACTTCTAATCTTAGTAAAGATGGAATAACCTTTCATTTGTAAGTATTTTTTTATTTTATTAACATTGATTTCTATTTAAATGTAATTACTTAAAAATCGATATAATAGTTTTCTGTTTCGGCTATTTCTTCTCCACTTCGCAAGGTCTTTGGCCTACTTGGGTGACCATATTATATTTGAAGAATAAAAAGCGGGGAAGTGTCACAGCTCAGGATGCAACCGAGAACGCGCTTAGATGAAGAAGATGATAAAATATATATTGTTGAGTTAGTGTCCCATAATACAAGTTTAAATACTCAAAAACTTGTATTATATTGTAGTATGCTTGAAGCGCCACGTAGGCAGTTTAAATAATAAAACTTGTTAAACTAATTAACAAGTTTTATAGTATTCGTGAAGCGCCACGTGGGCAGTATAAATAATAAAACTTGTAAAACTAAATAGATACTAAACAAGTTCTATTATTTAAACTGCTCACGTGGCGCCTCACGTGACGTATTAACTTCTATCCCGAATTTCCGACATAATTATATGAAAACATTACAGAGTTAAAACGAACGTAATTTTTTTTTTCCGAAATATCGATGTCGATATTTTTTTTTTGTTGTTCAATCCTTTTGCACTAGGGTGTATTATTACGTGTACATACACATTTGTTTTAGTGTGAGCCTTGCTAGTGTGCAGAAAATAAACTAGTGTGTCAATTTTACGTAAGTGTGCGTTTATAACGACACAAATTATTTTTGTGACTGTGTGTGTTTTTTAGATGTAGTAGTACTCTCCCCCCGCACCAAAAACGGCAGAAAGTTTTGTAAGAAGATTTGTCTGCGTAACTTATCCTGTATTAAATGATCTAAGGGAACAGCAGACATTCTATACAAAATTACAGAATCATTTATTTACCGAAAAAAATTGACAATGAGCTTAACTAACGTCTCCCGCACTAGGCAAAAGCCTGTATCGCGGGCAATCAGAACGAATTAGCATAATACTTTTTACAGTTTAGGATGAGCGGCGAAGAGAATTTAAGTTTAAAAACTATAATGGAACAGTAATTTTTAAACTTAAATTTTCCCCGCCGCTTGTACCATTATTACCGTATACAATACCGAGCGAGGCATTATGTACAATGCCTAGGCAAAGCGTATAATAGATATTAATATTCATAATATTTCATACATTGGCTACCAGCCCAAAGCATTTTATACATAGTCTAGGCATTGTATACAATGCCTGAATTATACATATTGCCAGTGAGATATATATTTTTAAAAAGGGAGGTCCGATATTAGCCAGAGCAGTCAGAGAATTTGGCCTACACTCTCCACGCTGGCCAGAGAGGTTGGAGAGGTCTCAATGATGAATATAATAAGCATTGTTTAGCTTGTGTTTCCTAAGTCACCTTCTACGACATCCACAGGAAGACTTGGTGTGGTCCTATTCTACTCTGCCAGGAACCACATGGCTTTGACAGGGTAATTAATAACTTTTTAAACAATTTGTAATAAATGACAAAGTAGGTAATATCTACTACCTGATTTGCACAATATATGTAGGTACCTAGTAGGTATTATAATGCAAGGTCCAACGGTATTTTACCCCTGACCAACTGTTGAGCCTTTATACAGATCAAGTCCGCTCATGTATGGAGTATTGCTCCCACCTATGGGATGGATCTGCCCGCTATCAGCTCGAAGCCCTGGAAGCTATCGACAGACGTGCCAGAAGACTCGTTGGTGATGAGTTGCTTACGGCAGGACGGCTCCACAGCCTCGAACATCGCCGACTGGTAGCAAGTCTGTGTGTCTTCTACAGGTTGCACTTCGGGGAGTGTGCGCAGGAATTACATAATTTAATTCCCCCTGCACCATTCCACCATCGGACAACACGACGTGGACAGGGATTCCACCCATTTGTGGTCGATATTCCTCCTCATCGTACCTCTCGATTCGCCTCCTCCTTCATTGTGCGAACCGCTAAGGTGTGGAATTCCCTCCCTGCGTCGATGTTTCCCCATACATATAATTTAGGGATATTCAAGGCAAGAGTGAACAGGCATTTTTTGAGTCTGCGTGATACACCTTAGACCTCATCTTAGCTTTCCATCAGGCTAGATAGAGGTCAAACGCACTCAAATTTCTAATAAAAAAATAAAAATAAAAAATCTAAACTGATCAGAAAATACTCACCATAACCCTACTAAGTAGAAATAGCACTCGGGTGTAGGCAGCGTTGGATATCTGAGCATAGTCAACACCCACTCCCAATAAACTACTCGCCACTTCATATTCCCGCTCTGTGGCATGAATTTGCTGAAAAAAATATTATTAAATGTCATTTTATCTATTTACACAGTAAGATGTATATAAGTATTAGGTATATATATGTTTATTATTATATATTATATAAGTATGTTTATTATATTGACCACCCGCACTATCTAATTTCCTATCATTTTTTTATTTAAACAAGATTGCCTAGAAAAAATTGCTTAGCGATAAGGCCGCCTTTTGCGCATTTCCTAGTTTTTAAGTTAAGTAAGTAATTATGTCCTTTTTTTGTGCAATAAAGGGTATTGTATTGTAAAATTGTATTTATCATTCATATCAGCTTTGTCCCACCTTTTTTTTCATACTGGTCTGGGAGAAAAGAAAAACTTAGAATGTACCAGCTGCTTCTTTCCCCGCGCTCATTGTAATAGCAGATTAAGAGAATAGGTTAAAATCAAAATCATGCTAATAGCCGATGCAGATAGCATCCGAACCAGCTGCTTCTTTCCCCGCGCTCATTGTAATAGCAGATTAAGAGAATAGGTTAAAATCAAAATCATGCTAATAGACAATGCAGATAGCATCCGAACAGAACCCATCAGTTTTTCAATGGGATCCCTACAAAATGCGATTGTATGTAATCAATTGAGAGACCACTCTCGACATGCTTGTTCTTTTGATTCAGTACACAGGAAGGTCTGATACTGAGTAATTTAATTTTACAAACTTAACATATTTAATTTTAAATAGATTTGGAGATATTGGCAATCTTGCAGTCGCGGTTGAGAATTTATAGTAACTTTATAGTGGTATATATATAAGCTAACACATTAAGGAATTCATTAAAAAAAATTTCAGAACGTTTACTAAATAAAGCAAATAATAATATTTGGAAACTCAAAATTCATACAATGGGCATGTACATGAAAACAGGTAGTAGGTGAATACAAAATAAACTCAAGTTAAATAAAAATACATATGGGTACTTATCTATAAATATAAACATACAGAAAAATATATGTATATACAACGAGCAAATGAAATAATGCAAAACCTCTCAGATGGTACCTCAGCCCATGAAACTGAAACTGTAAAAAAATTATTTGAATTTTTATATGAATTGACTCAATCAGCTTGTATGAAAATTCAATTTTTTTTCGGGTTTTGTGAAAGTTGTAGAACAAAAGTTGTTCAGTTTCATGGGCTGAGGTAACATCTGAGAGGTTTTGCGTTGTTTCATTACCACATTGTATAATGTGTGCTAGTGAATTCCATAATTTCACCACTTTGCCTTCAAACAAGTGGGTATAGCAAGCAGATGATATATGATCAGGGATTCTAAGTAGGGTTCTAAGGTGGGATCTCTAGGTCACATCTTATTTATGTAAACAAATATAAAAACAAAATTCATTGCTTCAATAATAAATAAAATTCATAATGATTTTATCTACTTTGCCTATATCATCCTATAAAAGTAATAAATAATAATCGTACTTACTGCCAATTGGAATATTAGCCTGCAGTGCCAGTAAACACTGTGTTGTGATAACTCAATAGCTTTCCGTAGAATTGGTTTGGAGTGTGTCGGCTGACCCTGCTGCTCGAACAGCTCGGCCAGCACGCTCGCCGCCTCGAACTTAACGTCGTCAAACCCATTGATAGTCTGAGAAAGGCACCACTGCAACCAAAACATTACAACTGACCCACTTCACTATTATTGTTTACATTCTATCAACAACTTCACCCAACCGTATCACTTTAAGCCCTGAATAATACTACCACAACTACTTACACTATTCGCGCTACTATTATTTTCCTCAAAACACATAAATAACAATAAAAAAACTTACACTCTGCTCTAAATGCGTCCTCGCCAAGTCGATGTTTTTGGTGTGTGTCAAAAGTATATTTCCGAGTTGTAAATGAGTCCTGGCTTCGACCCTTTGTGGTGGTTTGAAATTGAACACGGCTTGTAGGCACTGGATACAACTTTTTATGTCAGGTGGATTTGATGTACGGAAATGTTCTGCTAAACCAAGTAAAGAAATATACCAAGCGTCCTGCGTTGACGCCATTTTGACATTTCTGCTTGGAGGGAACAGTGTTTTTTACTAATATGATGAAAAATCTACCAACTGTCAGTTTAATATTTTCTACTATTGCCGTAATTAATTTAGAAGATATTGCGAAACTTTTTTGTTAAATAAACCTAAATCGATATTATTTTACGAATAATAGAAGCGTTATATTATACCTTTTTGTTTTGTATTAATAAAAAAAATGCTATACATTGAATTGCGGCATTTGCGGCTCCGTCGGGAGAAGGTAAATGGTCAACGCAATGAGATGCGGTGCGGGAGTTTCAGAATTCGATAACTATCCACAGCTGTCGCAGTATGCCATAGATTAATATTGTATATACTGAAATAGATAAGAAACTGTGGCTTTAACATTAGATCAAACCAGTGGCGCCATCTGGTAACATGCTTTCGCAACACCAAAGGACTAAAAGAAGAAATAAAACGGTGAAAAAACTACTCCGTGAGCTGGGACTTGAACTCGCGATCTCAGTTCACATACGACTATGTTCGACTTATGCACATGTCGAATTTATCCATCATTTAATCTTGGGTGTTTATCTATATATGTATTTATCATAAAATATAGTATCGTTGAGTTAGTATCCCATAACACAAGTTTAAAACTTACTTTGGGGCTAGCTTAATTAGTGTGATTTGTCCATATATACAGTATGTATCAAAAACCCTGTTGTTCCTCTTAGGTACGTATATATAAGCCTTTATGCTTTACATTTATGAAAATAATAATTTAAAAATAATAATAATAAAGTAGTTTTTAAACAAAATAATTAAAATCGATTTTTGCCTAATTGTTTATAACATCTGATTAGAAAAACGGACAGGTTGCCACACCGGGCACCGGCGCTGTCGCCAAAAGCGATGCTACCTTTGTCGGCGCCCGCGCTTACCCTTTGACATGCCGCCGCCGCACGAAAAATCCGGAAATTACTTCCTTATTTTAGTCTTCCGCGCCGATTACTATCGCACGCACGTAAGTGTAATTGTGTTTCGATATTCGGATATTTTTGTCGTCGCGGGTGACTGGACAGTATGTCTTATTCTAACGAAGAATATTTTAATATGTTGATGTGTCTCGGAAAGTGCGACTGCAATTATGTAGAAGCTCGCAGACTTTATGTTGAACGGTTTGCAACTAGGAGGAACCTACCGTTGCCATTGGTATAATCTTATTAAAAGGTGCAATGAGTGTTTAGAGGTACATAGTGGACATTTTGAACAGCATCTCCATCTCCGACAACGTCAGGTGGACATAATAATGAATTAAGTAGTTAAGTGCGGTACCTAACCACGCGTTTTATGATGTGAAGTGATAATCAGACCGACGAATATTAAATTGGTAAACAACAGATCTGTCGTTTGTTAAATTCATTGATGTGTTAAAGTGATAATAGTGATAAGAGAACACTTGAAAGTTCATGACCTTTTGGAGAAAGACGCGCGCCGCACGCGCTGCGTTGCCACGCTGCCGCGGTGCGGCCGCGGGCTATCTTTTTCTGGCTTAGGTACACAGATTTCAGGGGTAAGTAAACAGTTTATATCGTCAATTTTTAATGATTTAATATTTATTTTTAATAATTTAATAGTCGCGTTACATAATTTAAATTGCATGAATACTTTCGTATACCGATTCTTTATATGCCCCTAACAGGAACAACAGGGTTTTTGATACATATTGTATATATTATATTATTATTATATTTAATATTCCTATCAAATAAAAAAATGGTGTAAAAAATATACTGCGTGCGGACTTGAACTCGCACGTTGCTCTTATTTTTACCTTGCTCTAATCAACTTAGCGAATTTGTCCACCATTTGATATTCCTATTCTATAACACGCATTAGGAGTTAGGTCAGCTGATTCGTGACTAGATGGCGTATTTTTTTTTCAAAATTCTGTAATGTTCTAAGTTTCATAGGCATGCAGTATGCAACCAACGTATCGATGAGCTGACTGAGCGAGTGAGTGCTGTTGAGAACCGGCAGCAGGAGGAGAGCTGACACAGCACACAACCAGCTCTTCTCCTGCTGTCGGTTTACAGCCTGTGGCTGTGTGTGACACCACACCATTGACAACCTGAAGTCAGAAATTAATATTGCCCGTGACCAGGAGCTACTTCGTGACGACGTTAAAATCTCAGGCATAGCTGAGGATAATAAACGGGCAAGTGCGCGTCGGACACGTATGAAGAGTTCCGTACCTCCGTACAATGTTTTAAAACGCTGAGGAAACACGTTTCTTGTATGACGACCCCTTTAATTTTTAACTTTTTATTATTTTTAATATTTGTTGTTATAGCGGCTATAGTAATACATAATCTGTAAAAATTTTAAGTATCTAGTTAATGCCATCATAAAGATCTCGTTAAAAACGCTGAAAAAACACATTTTTAGTATGACGACCCCCTTAAGGTGAAGTGGTAGTGTTTTGAATAAAAGTGCTTTGTTAGGAGACTAGCGCCATCTGCGTGTGATCTCCACAAACACGGGCAAGATTATCGATTTAGCGATATTCCGGCTGTGTGCGCTCGGCCTTTTGTCTTTGCCCGGCCAGAAAAATAATCATTGTCTTTGCGTCAAAGTCTTGACTGACTGCCATTGTGAATGACTTGCGTTCATCGTTCCCCCGAAAGAGAAAGCCGGAGGCCGGCATAATTTTGTATTTTGATATATTGCGGATATTTCGTGAAGAATTGTCGCTAATTGATTTGTGCCCAATTTATTTGGAACGGGGCGTGGAGCCTAAATAGTTTGTATTACGTAAAGAACAGTGATTTGTGTCAAGTGTAAAACGCGTGCCATGCGGCATTGCAAATAGTTATGTGAATAATCTTAAAGTGTCAAGAAAAGGAAGAAACTTATTGTGCTGTGTTGAAGTGGTGTTATAAATACGACGTATTCGTTTGGGGCGACATACATGAGCTCATGGGGAGGTTAGTTTAGGGACCCTATTTTCCTCACCACTGACTGGGGATCCATGGTGGGACCTAAGGCCGTCGCCAGCCCTGAGGAGGACTTCAGGCTCGACGCGAAGGCCAGGCGAGGCTGCCTGAAGACTGCGTGGACGCGGTAAGTTTTGTAATTAGTTTAATTAAATACTTTTAATTAGATTTAATCTTAATTAGGTTAGGAGGTTCCCTGGACCTTATCCAGGGTGGTCCAAGCAGACTGCGTAGGTTTGTTTGTGTGTTTGTTTGTTGCCGGTGGGATTGCCGGACTCGTACCAAGAGCGTAGTTAGTAAAATTTCTTGGTATCAGAACGTAATCTTAGCTATCTGCGCCAACATTTTTGGTAGCAGAGCGTAGTTAGTAAAATTTCTTGGTATCAGAACGTAATCTTAGCTATCTGCGCCAACAGGTAGCATAAGTGGCGCCCTCATTTGAAATGAATTGTTTAAAACTAAATATGGCGATATTTAAAAATTTGATTTGGATCAATGTCTAACAAGACCTTCAAACTAAAGACTGCCATAAGTGGCCACTTTTGGCGAAAAACCGTTTCAAAACTAGACGGACTACCAATATAACTTTCAATGATTATTCATAAAATAGTTTGAAGGTCTTTTTAGACATTGATCCAAATCAAATTTTTAAATATTACCATATTTAGTTTTAAACATGTGCTTGCACGTATTGTAGTTGACCCAGGGGGCAGGACGCGGGGTGCGACGGCGGCCGGGGTGGCGCCGCGGCGGCGCGGTGAGCGAGCAGTGGCGCGGCGAGCTAGCGGCGACGCTGCTGCGTGGCGGCGCGGCAGTGGCGTAGCGTGGTGGTGTGGCGTGCAGCACCCTTAACTGGCACGGGGCGTGGCGGCCGGGGCGGCGGCGCAGTGAGGCGAGCACGCTAAAAAGCACGTTTTTGGTATGAAGACCCCTTTAAATTTTAACTTTTTTTTATTTTTAGTATGTGTTGTTATAGCGGCCATAGTAATACATAATCGGTGAAAAATTCAAGTATCTAGCTATTACGGTTCAAGAGATAGAGCCCTGTGACAGATGGACAGACGGACAAATAGCGGAGTCTCAGTAATAGAGTCACGTTTGCACCCTTTGGGTACGGAACCCTAAAAATGAGCATGGCCTCCATTTAGTACTCGCTGTAAATAAAAAACTGGGAATCCCATTGGAAGAGAACGACGTCATCAATGTCATCATGCGTGATCGTGAGCGTGGAACGAGTAGGTCCCGTGCGCACAGTATCACGGGATGGCGCAACTGCACTTCGGCGTGATCTTAATACCGGCTGGCATGGGGCTCAAGTCTCAACTCGTAGTTCTGCGCTTCTATGTGAACGGAGTGATCTCTAGTCGGCATTCGAAGCTACGGAACCCTACACTGAGCGTGGCCCGCCCGACACGTTGTTGATTGAGTAATGAGTTTATTATTATAGCATATAGTATAGTTGATAGCAAATCTACTAATAGTAAAAAATATTTCTAAAAATGGTAAGTTTTATATTTTTCAATATTGGCAGCCTTGAAAAAGAATATTTCTTTGGTGTTTGACACCTAGGCTTTTTGCCACATGATTTAGGTTTTACCCACTTCAAAAAAAAAGGTAAGTATACTATGTTCAGCTGTATATTTTTTTTATCAGTGGATCAATGCGTTTCATAATTTCCAAGGCAAATTAAAAAAAACCCCCGACCCAACTAACAAGAACGTCATCTAGTGATGAGTAACGGAACTACCATACGACTTGATATCCGTCCGTGAGCGCTATCTATATATTTGCTAGAGAAAGCCCTTACTTTTAAAAATCTTGCTTTCTCGTAATAAAACCACATCGAAATCGGTCCATCTGTTCGAGCGCTACGATGGGCACAGACAGACCAGAGCTTTACTCTTACTGTATTCTGTGCCAGAGGCTTGGACCGACCTTCTCTCTAGACAGACCTTTATATGGGCAATCCTACCTCTATGGTCATCAGCGTCAAACTTATAACACCCCTCTTTTTTTAATGGGTTAAAAACGTCGCCTCTTTTCATTGCCTGTCTCCTTTGTTGGTAAAAAAAAGTAGACCAACAAGCTCTGCTGATTGCAGAAGGTAGTGCCACAGGTAGTTCCACTGGTAGTGCGCAGAGCACAGATGCTAATCCATTCTTTTCGTCGCTGTTTGACTGATTATAAGCGTTAATTCTCAAATACCTTTAGATATTTTCAGTAATAAAATTAAGAATGAATTTTTTTGGAAATTGATAAAGAATTACAGCTATATATGTTATTTTGTAAATTGAGTATATTTTGATTTGGAACAATAAAGTTTGATGAATAAATATAATTTAAGCAAAAATAGTAACAGGTACTAATAGCAATTATAAAAAATTACAAACTATCTAGTAATATAGCAACATTAGACCAATAACCATAATATTTTCAGATAGTTTTTAAGTATATACATGACTGTATGTTGCCAGAAATTGGAGCCGATCTAATCTGATGATTGAGCTGGAAGGTGGCCATAGGAACTCTGTAACAAAACGACGGAACCTCATCAAGTTAGGACTTATTTGTTTTGTGTTGACAAGACCTTTAGTCTCACCTGAGATAAGGGATATATGGGTCTCACAATAAAAGCTTGTACAAAAAAGGATTTTTTTTATAAAAACTTATTATTTGCCAGACTTCACAAAGAGGAGGTTCTCAATTAGTCGAATTTTTTTTATACTAGCGTAGATAGTGACTACGCCACTACTATGACAGTTCGTGTTAAAGCCAGGTAAGGTATATTGAAAGCACTCAATAAGATAACCAATATTTATTCATCAATGGTTACAGCGCCATTGTTGATGTCCACAATGACGTCATGAGGTGCTCTGCCGTCGATCGTGCATCCAACAGACTGTGATGTGCCGAGGATTTCCTTGACTGTCCCAGACAGGTCTCGGGCCATGGAACGAGGCCTCATGACCTTGGCGATGCCGATGACATCTTCGAGGGTGATGTTGCCGTTGTGTTTAACTGAAATATAAAGAAAAGTTGTCTTATTAAAAAGCTTCTTAAGACTAATAAGAGGCCGTCTCCGTTCCGTTAAGGGATCAAGATGTGAAAGTGCACCTGTATCTTCTGAACATTTGAAAAAGAAATTCTTCTTCATCAGACCTTTAGGCCTGTTGAAAAAGAATACAGATGTTTTTGATTAAGTGTCCCAAAGGCACAGAATACGGGGACGGGGAACGGGGACGCATATTGCGCGTACCTTAGGAGATTCCGTTCTGTTTACTCTTACTGTATTCTGCGCCAAAGGCTCAGTTTACATTGCCCCAAATGGAAGCAAATTTTTAATACTCTACAAAACATTTTGGACCCTGTCAATGTAGTCTTCTTTTCTCGGCATAACCAGTGGATTGACTGGTAAATAAAGCCTATGGCTTTAAGCCCGCCTGTTATATTTGTAAAGTTCTTTAAATAAATAAATGTAGTATAGTAGTGTATAAAATTGTGTCAACAAAAAGACGTCTGAGCAATACTGCGGTTTCATTTTTCATGCTAATTTGTACTGTATTCTCCTAGATAATAGAAGTCAATACTCATTATCCACTTTAAAATTCACCTCCATTTCGCGGCAATGTAAATTGAGGCTTGGCTGAGTAAAAACTAATAGCCCATTGTAGAAGATAAATATGTTAGAAAGTATTTCCTAGTAATTACTATTACTATAAAAACATACATACATCACATCTTCATTATATGCTGTGATAACCAGTGTAAGTGCTAATAGAAAAAGCCAAAGAGCAACTTTAAATAACCAGACAAGTGCGAGTCGGACTCTAAAAACATGTTCTTGTATGACGACCCCCTTTCATTTTTAACATTATCTTATTTTTTGTATTTGTTGTTATAGTGGTCATAGTAATATATAATCGGTAAAAATTCCAAGTATCAAGTAATGATGATAACGATAGAGTTAAAAACGCTGAAAAAACACGTTTCTAGTATGACGACCCCCTTAATTTTTTACTTCATCTTAATTTTAGTATTTGATGTTATAGCGGCCATAATAATACATAACCAGGGAAATTTTCAAGTATCTAGTTAAGGCCGTACCTGAATTTTTCAGGGTCTAGTGCTGCCCCCATTTAAAATAAATAATTTCAAAGAATACGGAGACATCATTTAAAATTTTGCTACTACCAAGCCCTAGATATCAAAGTATTTTATGAATTACGCACATTTGCGAAAAACTGCCACTTTTAGCAAATGTGCATAGTAAAGCTTAACATTCTCATTATAAACTGTAAACAGTAGTTCAGAAAATACTTTGAACATCAATGAGACCTCTCCAACGAGTCTGGCCAGCGTGGAGAGTGTAGGCCAAATCCTCTCAACTGCTCTGGCTCTGGTAGTACAGAGTCGTGCTCCTGCAGTGGAGACTAAAAAAGACCTGATGTTGATGAAAAACAACTTACTGTTCTTCTGCTTCTTGCGGTCACGTGGGGGCTCCTTCAGGGCTCTGATGATGAGTGCGGCGGCTGACGGCACCACCGAAATCTGTGCTTGTCTGTTCTGTACAATCAGCTGCACTGTGATTTTGAGTCCCTTCCAGTCGCTAGTCGCCTTTGCAATATCATCACCCACCTTTTTAGGAGACTGTGGCACAAAAAATAGGTTACTACATTTGTATGATAAATGTCTATTATAAAACTTAACAATATGGATGGATTAAGCTACATTTTAAGTTTTTTAAGTATTTATATATATGAGAATAAATACATTTATAATAAAACCATGACAGCTTAAAGAACCTATAATGTATAAAATTACATGAGAATCTTATACATTATAGGTTTTTTCAGCTGTCATGGCTGTATTATATTAGGTATCTGTGACCACAAACGATGTAAGATAGAGAGATAAAATCTTTATTTACTAAAAAGGCCACATGTACATGAATAAGTCACACAATGACTAACAAAGATTCAGTATAGAAGTTATAGACTGTAGTAATGCAATGTGATTGTAGGTACCGTGAGAAATGACCTAGATAGTGAAAAGGTCCTGACTCAGCATGATGACACAGACAACCTGGTCGAGCTGCAACACTGTAACTCATATTCGAAATGTTACACACAAATAAAAAGGTTTGTGCTAAGTCCCGTTTATTGATTCATGGGATCTTATACATTGCCAGGTATTCCTGAAGACACATTGCATTAATTAGACGAGCTAAGAAATTTCTTATAAATACACCCATTGATAAAATTAATGAATAGGTTATTTACCAGTTATATACATATTATGATGGGATACTCACAAATCGTGTACCAAATGTTAGATAACCTAGAAAATAATGGCGTGACAGTCACATTGCCTGGTCCGCGACCCCTTCAACGTCGGAGTAGCCGCGACAGGGAACCTGGTGAGGGATCCTGAGTCGCGGGTTCCTTCCATCCGCCACCCGGAAGGACGCGCCTGGTAGGGAGGCACCCCCCAGGATGATACAAGTCATATTTAAAAAACGAGACCTTAAGAAAAGCCTCGTGCTTGCACTGTAGTAACTAGCAAGTCAAACAGTGCTTCATAATCATGAGTTTAGGACTGCCACGCGTGAATTATAGGTTAGAAATGTTAAAATAAATATTCCAATTTTTCTACTTACGAGACCCAAAGGACCAATTTTAGGGGCCAAAGATGATGTGGCACTGACTTCTCCACCGACGCATCTCAAGTTAACTGTAATAAATGAACATCACTGATCACGAACTTGTAAAAACACTCACTGCACTGAAGTGGACATGACACGTAAAATGTATGCTTACCGATTTTAATTTCGTTAGGATCGAACTTGGGCGGCATTGTATTAGTTAATTATATCACAAACTTCACAGTTTAATATTATATCCAAGCTGATTAACTTGGATTAAAAAGCGAACCGCCGTAAAGACGTTCACACAACTCTGACAGTTCGCCGGAAAAAGAATGAAATGCATGTGACATTGACATATGTAGAGATGCATGAAAAAAAAATGTTCTTACTCTAGATTCTAGCTATTTATGCCAAAACCTTAAAGACGTGGAGTGCTATTTTTGGAAAAGGGACTCGCTCGAAGTGCTGTGCTTTTACGGCTTGGCCACGAATTGGCGCGACAGCGACGGCGGCGGCCGGCGGGGCGGGTGAGGCGACACGACTACTGATGTGCCGTTTCCGTTCCCCAGATTTCCGGGAACGTTCCCGGGAATGTTCCCAAAACATGGAAATGACAGGGAAAGTTGTATTTTATTTATCAGACATATTTCTTATCGCTGTATATATATTTTACTAACGTAAAAGCATCACTTGATATAGTTATAATACAAATACATATATCCAATATTTCATAACATTACCTAGAAATAAGGGAACGTTCCCGGGAAACGTTACCAAATTTCCAAATTCCCCGGGAACGTTCCCAAATTTGCGGGGAATTTGGGCAAGTTCCCGGGAACGGCACATCATTAGACACGACCACAGGCCGGAATCTCCTAAGGTACGCGCAATATGCGTCACTCAGGCGTCCCCGTTCCCCGTCCCCGCACCTCTCCCCCGTTTTCACCTCGATTACTCACGTTGGCCGTCAAGAACCGGGAGAGAGGTGCGGGTGCGGGGAACGGGGACGTATATTGCGCGTACCTTAGGAGATTCCCTTCTGTTTACTCTTACTGTATTCTGTGACACGACGGCGCAAGGCGGCGCCGCCGTCGCTGTCGCGCCAAGTTGTGGCTGAGCGTTACTGCGTTAGTGTCCGACCAACCGAATGTTCGGTTTCGGTTTCGGTCCAGTTTCGGCAATAAAACGGGTTTTGGTTTAGTTTCGGTTTCGGTGGCAAACCTGCCGAAACTACGACCGAAACCGAAACTACATTCGGGAGTTTTCGCGCTGTGCTCGGTCATGTTCGGCGCGGTAGTTGTGCTCCTTGTGCGCGCGTTATCCAAGCGTGAGCGACGAAAACATTTTGTCGCGTCCACAGACTACGGAGCAGATACTATACTAGTATCAGACGACCGACTGCCATACATATTTTTTTGTGGATAGTGTCTATGGGCGAGGCCTTGATTGAATTTGACATTTGACTTTTTTCTGTCCCGTGACATTTAAAGCAAAGAAATTGTCTATTTTGTTTTTTTTTTTAATAGCAGGTACCTTTTAAGGTTAATTAAAACCTCATATTTATTACAAAGAAAACAACAAAATAAAAAAGGAAATATTTTTATTTATCGGCTAGTATGGTGACTGATTGCGCGCGAATTACAAAGTCGCTCTCAGCGTTGCATTGTGTTGTTGACCTTTAGACTGGTCTTTGTTTGCATCTTTGTTCTACTCGCTTCATTATGGTTAAGTTAAAGAGAGATAGGAACATTAATCCAACCCAAATTGATCTCTAAAGTGGCGCTGGTGGTCGACACCAGAATATGGCGTCGAACAGATGCGCCTATTTCTTGACACACCACAATGTGGCGTCGGGACAGACGAGGGGTTATGTATAATATTACGTCGTACGTGAAATATAAGAGGTAGGTACATCGATATAATACTTATTCATTTTTATATAAAATTTAAAGTAGTGCAGGCAGGGAGGAGCAAATTTGATTTGTGTGATTTTTCTTATCTGAAAAAAAAAGAAAATATCTTTATTTACTTGTTTATGTAGAGGCACAGATAGAGGTATAAGACATTTTTACATGTTAGTCAGGGAGAAAAGAAAATATTGGACTGGTATATTCCATTACTTATTTTCAAGCGCAGATCGTAAAAAGTCCGATCGAGGGAATTGGCGAAAAAACAAATCATTTTAATAAGCGCGACTAGCAACCCACCACTATTTTAATTCCTATCACCACCATAACGCTAAAAGAGGCGTTTGGGTCACGCGGCCCTAGGCTAGGATATATACCATTTTTACGTCGTCAGCAAAAAGTTAAGTCTTTATCAGGAATTTAAAATGTCAGACACAAATTTAGAGCTTTCGCACATGGGCTAGCATAGCCGCAGCAGTTACTTCAAACAAACTACAAACTAATGCCGATGGTCTTACGGTCAATTTGGCCTCCTAGTTTTAGCTATAGGTAAGACATTTTACTTTAAATATGTACTTACATACCAAAGTACTTTTTTTTTTTTTTCCTAGCCTGTTGGTGTTATGTCCCACTGCTGAGCAAAGGCCTCCCCCTTCCTCTTCCACTCGTCTCTATTCTCTGCTATCTCTTGCCAATTATTGGCATAACTATCGAGGTCATCCCGCCATCTCTTCCTCGGTCTGCCTCTGCTCCGACGGCCATCCGGCAGCCAGAACGTAGCCAACTTCGCCCATCTTCCCGGGACCATTCGACAAACGTGCCCAGCCCAGTTCCACTTCAGACTGGCAATTTTTACTCCTACATCTGCAATTTGAGTTTGAGAACGCAGCTCTGTGTTTCGCACCTTGTCTATAAGACGTAGTCCCAGTATGCTGCGTTCCATTGCTCTTTGGCAGACCTTGAGTTTGGACTTTTGGGTCTCAGTCAAAGACCACGTCTGTGAGCCGTAGGATAGGATTGGCAGGATGCACAAGTCGAGGAGCTTTCGTTTTAATGTGATTGGAAGGGTACCTTTCATTAGTTCTCTCATGGACCAGTAGCTCTTCCATGCATTATTGATACGGCGATCAATTTCTTGCTCTTGCCTCTTGTTGAAGGATGCTACTTGGCCCAGATAGATATACTCCTCGACGTACTCCAATACCTGCCCATCCACCTCGATCTTATCTTTAGTGCTGTTCGTCATAACTTTAGTCTTTGACCGATTCATCGTGAGTCCAACCTCAAGGCTTGCCGCGCTCAAATCTTCGAGCATTCTTTCGAGATCAGATGCTGAATGCGAGAACAGGACAATATAATCAGCATATCGAAGGTTAGTTAATCTTTGACCGCCGACGACAATGCCCAAAACTACTTACTTTAATTCTGTACCTGTCAAATAATATAAACTTACGTTGGATGTTGCTGCCTCACCCGTTCAAGTCGTAAAAGCCGAGTTTGAGCGAAAGGTAAACAAACAAAGATATCCCTAAATAGTTTGTGACAAAGTAAACTTATATGTGCACTTTTGGAATGAAGTTAGTTCTGACTCGGCTTTTACGACTGGCGTGGGTTCTTTTTTTCCAAAAAATTACATGGAAGATTACAATAGTATGACAATTACGATAATAACTTAGGTATTATATGTACTTACAATTGGACTTCACTTCGGATTTTCTTAGGGTAGGTACCTACCTTTTATATGGAAGATAGGTTAGGTATTGAATGTTTAAACTTTTACAATGGGATGAATCGATTTGTTCTTTTCATGGTTGACTGCTTAAATTTATTTGCGCTAAAACAATAAAATACAAGTTATAAAATATATGTACCTACTACCTACACTAAAATAAACCATTTTAGTACCTATATAAATATATAGAGGTACCTAATCGGTACCTACTTACCAAATACTTACCTACTTCTTTCAATGTTCCTCATTCCGTGACGAGCGAAAACTCCAATCTACATAACATCAGCACAAAATAAGATGAACTGTCGCTTGTTTATCTTAGAAAACAAAATTATAATTACTTATTTTAATTTTTTCAATAGTTGACATAATTTTCACAAAATGGCGCCAAGATGAAAACATAGAATTCAAATTATTTCGAAACCAAACAAAGAGTTCGGGGATATTGTTGCAGTACTGCCAACCTTTTTGGGTAAGTAAGTGCTGGGCGACCGCGGGGGTGAGGTGCGGTGCGCGAGTTGGCAGGTCATTCAAGGCCTCGCCACTAAGAATTAATTTCTTTTTTTTTCTATATCTTAATTTTTTAAAAGGCAAGTGAATCGGCTGTGGTCGCGTCCACGTGCCTAATCATGTCGTGCGTGCGTGTCGTGTCGTCGACGTCATCGTGCGTGCATGCATGTCGTGTCTTGTTGCACGCGCGTTTTTACACTAGGCAACACTGTCTACAAAATGACAGATGAATATGAAATGACAAATCAATCAAAAAGAATTGACAAATCGTGATTTTATTGATGGTGAAGTGTTCTTTTCAGTAAATCTTTCGTTGTAAATAGTTGTGTTTCTAAAAGTTAACATCGTGAACAGTTTACTTACCTGTGCATCAATCAGCTATTAGTGTAGTGTTTCCACAATGACTAACGACGAATCGATCCTGAAACAATACCTATCAAAATATAAACATCGAGATTACACCATTCGAGAAGTATTGAATGTGATTCAGCTGTACAAAAGTTTGGTTTATCGTTTAGAAGCCTTCGTATTTAATAATGGAACCAGAAAAGATCTGCTTCACCTTGACGGGACCATACCCGTTAACTACAAAGGCGCATATTACAACATTCCTATTTGTATTTGGCTAATGGACACTCATCCTCAGAACGCGCCTTTGTGCTTCGTAAAGCCAACTACAGACATGTCTATCAAGGTATCGATATACGTCGACAACAATGGCAAGATTTACCTGCCATACCTGCACGAGTGGTCACAAAATGGCTCCACCCTAATGCAGTTGATCCAAGCTATGATATCAGCCTTTGGGGAAATACCACCAGTGTATTCGAAACCTCGAAACGATCGGCCTTATCCAGTTTCGTCATTCATGCCTCAACCTGGTGCTGGGTATCCTTATCCACAAGTGGCACCACAACCTGGATATCCTCAAGCAACGCCATACCCTACAACATCCAATTTACCATACCCAGGCTATGGAACTCCGTACCCAGGGGCAGTCAACACTAACGGCACACCATATCCACCCCCTGCATCAGCTACTCCATATCCACCTGCTACAAACTACACTCCTGGGGCTGATGCTGCTGGTGGCACTATAACTGAGGAGCACATCAAGGCTTCACTATTGTCTGCTGTTGAAGACAAACTGAGAAGAAGACTTAAGGAACAGTCACAGCAGTCACAAGCTGAATTGGAAACTTTACGTAGAACTGAGCAGGAGCTGCAGCAGGGTAAGACACGCCTTGAAGACATATTAGCTCGATTGCAAAGGGAGAGGGCAGAACTTGACAAGAATGTGACAACTTTGCAAGAGAAGGAAAAGGAATTACAAACAGCTGTGGAGAGATTGGGAGAACAGGAAGGCATTGATGTTGACGAGGCAGTGGTGACCACTGCCCCTCTATACTCCCAGCTATTGAACGCATTCGCTGAGGAGGCTACCCTGGAAGATGCTATTTACTACATAGGAGAAGCTTTACGGAAAGAAGTAATTGATTTGGACACGTTTTTAAAGCAAGTTCGTACCCTGGCACGTAAACAGTTCACTTTGAGAGCTTTGATGCATAAATGCAGACAGAAGGCGCAGCTGGCTTGCTAGTAAACATCAAGAGCTATGGCCAACAAATCTATGTATTTGATTGGTATTCGTGTGGAAATCGGAATTCAACATGTAAATTAATATATTAAATGTACAAGTTGTTCAAAGTTTAGAACATTATTTTTTTAAATTGAATCTTTTTTTTTAATTTTAGTTTCATACTTAGTAAATAATCTAAAATTTAAAGCATTGGAAATAGCTTTTGAGATATTTTTGTTAAGTCTTGGCATTTCTACGTAAATATTATTGTTAGTTGCCACTTACTAAAGTAACACTGCATATTGATCTAGAAAATATTACTATTACGTAGTATCACATCTATTACTTTTAGAATCTACTGATAAGTTGTTAGCCACATGTAATATGTAATCTTTTGTGTGGTTGTGAATGTAGTATCTATTTGTGTCTTATTGGAAAACTTTCAGTTGCTATGTCAGTAATCATCAATTATTTTTTTAAAAGACAATCTTTTTTTATAAAATCCTATTAGCATAATTTTTGGAATGTAAGTCATTTAATGTTTGATTTTTTGCATGGAGAAAAGAAATTATTTTTTAAAGGTTGTTTTTTGGACCTAATTTTTAAAGGTTACTGGATTTACGGAAGGAAACAAGAAAAGAGTTACTGAGTCACATTAAAGTTACTAGTACTTATTTAACCTCTCATATGGAGGGAATATGGATCATACTATAAATAAACTAGTGCCTCTGTGAGCAGACCTTGTGAGTCTGTCTGCATCGCACCCTTAACCACTTGAAGTTTATTGGATAAAAAAGTTGTTCGACAAAAAGTTGCATCTTCATAAGGGTCACAAAAAGTATTATGACATTTTTGAAGATTTTTCGAAATGGCTAAAATTAGTTTTTTTTAAGTTTTCAAGCCCCATATTTCTGCCACTTTAGAAAAATTTCGCAAAACTGGCTCTTAAAGAAATTCTACATAATTATCGAAACTGCTCACAAAATTTCACAAGTAACCGAAACACTCTTGGACACACGAAAGAATTTTTGCCGAAGCTGAAACAGATACCTTTGTTTGCTATGCTCACTTGGTCAACTGATGCGGTCCCCATAAGGCAAAGTTTAAGTTTATTCTTCAAGTTTCTTATATTACTCAAACGCACTACTGCTTACGTCATTAGTGCTAATGATAAAATAGACAATAAGACAAAAATATATGTAGAGATTTGCAGAATCTACATTGATAAATAATGCAATGTGATTGTAATATTACGGATTTTTTTATGTTTTATAATAATAATTTAAAGATAAGGCATTATATTTGACTGTATTACAATATTATAGCTTCATTATAAATGTTTAAAAAGTATATAAAAATTAAAAAAATATTGTTGTATTGTATTTAATGGCTCGTAAACGTAAGATTATTTTAAATTTTTGCTTGTATTGTGCTAGTTTTACCTCATGAAGTCCGGAACTGCCCTATATTTTTATGATAATACTGTCTTTGCAGAGACAGTATTAATCAAGTTCCTTTCTGTATAATATACATACAGTTAAAACTGAATTTACTCTTTTATTTACATTATATTATCTTACATTCTGAGAGATATTTGTTAATCAGTTTTATATCTTGACGAATGTGAATAGGGTAAGTTTTGCATTGCATGTCATTGTGGGTGGACTGATAAACTTTGTCACAATAAATAAGATATTGTATCAGATACCGTCTTATTATTATTTGGCCCCTTTTCTGAGCTCACTACTAGACTAGTACTTACACTCACAACACAATAGTGTTAGATTGGTGTGCATGCCGTCTACCTGCGTGGTCCATGACCAGGGCGTTTGCCTTGCTATCCGGGGGTCGTGGGTTCAAATCCCACTGGGAAAGATACTTTGAGAAAAGTTTTTTTTGTGTAATATATTATAGAATAGGTATTCTACTGACGTGTAGTGGTAAATTAAAAGTAAATCATATATAAGTACTTATTATCGGTGTTATCCTAACGAAGCACGACAACTCCTTCCTACGCAAAGTAATTCTCTAAATATAATAACTCAAAATATCCGCAGCCTATCTGCTAACTTCCCCGATTTTCTGGTGTTATTAAACGAAATTAAAGTTAAACCAGACATTATTTTGTTGACAGAATGCTGGTTGGAATGCAATCCAAATATACCGATTCTTGATGGATATTCGTATTCCGTTTCTGCAGCTCCAGTCAACCAAAATGATGGTGTATTGGTTTATTATAGTAACTCCCTTACCCAAATTTCTATAATTAACCCTCCAATCAACGAAGCGAGCTCTCTACTTATTAAACTAAACACTGAAACCGCACTCTTGGGAATATACCGGCCATGCGCATATAAAAACTATGCGAACTTCGTCCAATCTCTACATACATTTCTTTCTACGTTTAAGTCTTTTAAAAATATTATTATCCTCGGGGACATCAATATAAACATTTCTTCAAATTCATATTCCCTAGACGATGACAACGACACATATCTTAATATGTTGGCCCACCACGGCCTGCTTCCGGCACACACTTTCCCACTAGAGGCCCGAATTACCTAGACCATGCCATGTTAAAATCCTCATCCGCTGCTCATTGCGTTGTTATTGATTCCTCTATTACTGACCACCAATCCGTCTTCCTATCTCTACCTAACAGTATAAACCATACACCACCCCCTCCGTTCAAACGAATTGATTGTAATGGTCTAAGCACCTCTCTCCAACAAACAGATTTTTCCCTAATCCTAACTTCCTCTAATCCCGAATTCGCTACTAACTATCTTATTACCACGGTCCAATCTCTGATCTCCAAACACAGTACTAATGTTGTTGCCCCTCGTCGCCGGAGAATTATGAAACCATGGATCACCTCGGGTTTACTTAGATGCATCCGAAATAGAGATCGACTTTTTCAAAAAATGAAAAGAAATCCTAACAATGAGGTGGTCCGCTCGACATACACCAGATACCGTACCTTTTGTACCAAAACACTTCAATCAGTAAAAAGGTGTTACGAAAAAGATCTGATAAAGAAAGCAGGCTCAGATTCTAAAGCTCTTTGGAGCGCCATCAGACATGTCACAGACTCTTCCAAATCTCGTTCTGCAGCATCGGAACTATTATCTGTTAAGCCTACATCCAGTAGCTTACTGGACTATGTTAAATCATTTTTCGTAAACGCAGGAAAAAATTTCGCTCAAGATATCCTAACAAACAGCTCACCCTTTTCCCATTCTTCTTGCGCGCCGGTAATAAATTCATCAACCACAAAATCCACGTTATATTCCCCACCTCAATCTTTTGTTCTGTTAGATTCCACAAACGAGGAAGTGGAAAATATTATTGATTCTCTTAAAGATAACAGTGCTGTAGGTTGGGACAATATCCCAACATCTCTAATAAAAAAAACATAAGAACATTTTCCCTCCTTTACTCACCCACATCTGCAATCTCTCCATGTCGTCTGGTATCTTCCCAACAGCATTCAAAAAGGATCTAGTCCACCCTATTCATAAAAAAGGTGATCGTAAGCATCCCAACAACTACCGACCCATATCAATTCTCACAGCTCTCTCAAAAATCCTGGAACGTCTTATTAATAAGCGTCTTATTTCATTTCTCGAATCACGTTCAATTCTATTTCCTAATCAACATGGCTTTAGAAGCGGGAAATCGACCAACAGTGCTGTGCAAGAACTTACAGACTATGTTGTGCGCAAGTTGGCCCAAGGGCACAAATGCTTGGCCATCTTCTTAGATTTAGCCAAAGCCTTTGACACGGTTTCAACTGACCTTCTCATAAACAAGCTGGAATCCATTGGCATAAGGGGAACCCAGCTCCAACTATTTCAGAGTTATTTCTCTGATCGAGTGCAGTCGGTTTTGGTAGACGGCCAATCAAGCTCGGACTTACCAATACTCTACGGTGTACCCTAGGGTAGCATACTCGGACCGACCCTTTTTCTGGTCTATTTAAATGATCTCTTCTCTCTCATTATCCCTCATGGTAAGATCATCTCTTATGCCGATGATACAGCTCTTCTCTTTTCAGCAGAAACTTGGGAAAGTACTTACCTCCACGCCCAAAGCGGTCTCGACATTACCTCAAATTGGCTTCGCCTTAACCTCCTTTCTCTTAACGTTCAAAAACTCAGTTACTAAATTTCTGAATTCATAACCTCGATAAATAAAATAAAATCATATCTAAACTTCGTATTGTTGCTCACTCCCACCCAAATTCTTCTGCTACAACCTGCTCACGTCCTTCCCTATCCCTTTCTGATAAAGTAACATTATTTAGGCATAATAATTGATAAAAATTTAAATTTTAAGGAACACTTAAATGTCACTGCTGGGAGAATCCGCAGGTTAATGCACATCTTTAGACGTCTACGGCATGTTGCTGAACCCCATGTAGTGAAAATGGTATATTTCTCTCTGGGTCAGTCTTTACTAACATATTGTCTTTCCGTATGGGGTGGTGCCTGTAAATCGGCATTAATAAAAGTTGAACGAGCTCAAAGAGCCCTCCTCAAGGTCTGCACTTTCAAACCCTTTCTTTTTCCAACCAGTGAATTATACCAATATTGTGAAGTCCATACAGTTCGTCAGCTTTATATATTAAAAACCGTCCTCCAACAGCATAAATCTACCCCGTATAACCCAAACTCACTTCGACGTAACCGACTTGTAGCTTCTTCCTCCCCTTTCAAAACCGAATTTTCGCATCGCTTTCCTTGTTTCACGGGACCATTCTTGTATAATAAATTTCATGCTACTCTTAATATCCTGTCTCTCCCTAATTACTCATGTAAACGCCTTCTCTCTAAATATCTCCTAACGCTATCCTACGATGACTCTGAACGTTTATTACTTACCCTTCAGTAAATTACTTCTTACTTACGATTACTTTCTTATTAATTACAATTACTTTCTTTACAGCTTTTACTCAGGTTGCAATGTATGAATCCATGTTTGTCTGGATTGAAGCTTGTGAGTTAAATTAATAATAGTCATTTCTAGTTATGTTTAGTTAATTTAGATTATATTTTAAACTATGTACCTAATCCAAGGGCGGGGGCACTGGAGAACTGTAACACAGGTTCAGCCTTCATCAGTCTCTAGTCTCCTTCAATCGGTGCTGGTAACTCAAACGGTTATAAAACCGTTTACTGTTTTTGGAGAAAAGGGCTAGATTTTTGGAGAAATAAACGATTTTTTTACTTTTACTTATTTAACTTATCGTTTTCTTTGCACCACCGTGTTTTCTTGTGCCTACATTTCTCTCCATCCACTGGTTGTCTGGAAGAGATCTCTCTAAGCGATAAGACCGCCCATTGTACCTATGTGTATTTTATTTTATTATTTTTCTTTTTTGTATTACATTAAAGAGTTTTCATTCATTCATTGTTTCCAGTCTGGTTAGGATATTGCAGGCTTGGTGGGCTTGAATCACCTTATTATCCAAAAAGAAAGATGATTCCGTGCTTCGGAAGGCACGCAAAGCTGTGGGTCCCGAACGCCATCTACTTAGCGTTTGTTTAAACCTATCCTTTGGACTTCTGTTCCTACCCTTTGGGTTGCGGTCAGACTGCAGTCGCTCTGTGTGAAAAACCAGTAATCTCGTCAAATCATCTAGTATACTGTAGACAAGCTCTGAGAACTGTACGTGGAGCCATAATAATCAGAAGCTATTTAAGAATGGAAGGTCTTTACACAGAGGTAGATTAAATGTCGAGAGCGCCCTAGGCACCTTATGGGCGCCCCTTTAGCGGCCGGTATAAATTTTAACTAAGTACTGGTTATATAGTAAACATTGATGACTATAGCACAGACCCTAGTTAGCGTTACTACATGTGTGGTAAAGATTTTAATTTGTCACTTTCCATGGCTGATAGCCATCAGCCCGCCGGCTATAGTTTAAATCTACCAGCCGGTAGATTTAAACTAAAGCACAGAAGACAGTACCAGTATTACATAAAGAACGGAAGTCCTAAGGCCCCGCGCAATATGCGTCCCCGTTCCCCGTCCCCGCCTTGTCTCAGGGCGAGAGCGGGCGAACACACCCATTGACGTGTGCACGGCGGCACAAGAACGGGGGAGAGGTGTGGGAACGTATATTGCGCGTACCTATAGTAGATTCCGTTCTGTATGTAATACTCTTACTGTATTCTGTGACTACAGTATAAAAATTCCGCGCGCCCCTTTGTTACCTCGCGCCCCTGCATAATTCGCCTCTTGTCTATTTGGGAGTGATGTAACAAATGCTAGTAATTAAATAAAACACCTAAATCCAGACATTCATTTAATGAAATATATAAAATTTAGGCTTAGCGTGGAAAATAAATAACAATGCTTGCAGGAATGAGACGTGATTGATGCAGTATTTTTATTTCTTTTCTTGCTTATTGCCTTTCTTGGCGGCGGCAGCTGCTTCCAGGTCGATGGGCGCTGGCTTCACGAACGGTATCAGGTCTTGGTACTCTTCAGGCATCCAGGGCTTCAATACTTCAGGCACCTGGATATAAAGTAAATTAATTACTTACCATCATTTCATAGTTAGGTAGAATAGGCAAATGCTAAACATTTTCGTGCCCATTTCGAGAGCGGCGGATTTATCCAACAAAAACTTTTGTATATTCACAATTCCTCGCGCTGGGAGCACAACTGATATAAAGTCTCACGGTGAAAGCGTTCAATGAGGTAGACCCCAAATTCTTATATATGTACGTCCATACATACATATAATCAATTACTCTATTCATGCATGCCAGCCAATTACGGATACTTCGGACTCTTCCTTTTTAAGAATGTCTGCAATCGGATCGCAGTACGTTCGTCGAGGACGACCCTGACCCACTCAAAGTCAAAGTCAAACTTTTTAATTCAATGTAGGATAAATATATCACATCATCATCAAATCAATAAATAAATAATTAGTTTTATTGCAAAAGCTACAAACTACTAGTGTTTCGGAACGACCACTGCTGGGAAGATTACGCTGAAAGAAACCCAGTTCAGTATAGGTCCCTATTTTTGACTGGTATTTTAATTTCATTATACCAGTGGTCACCAAATGGCGGACCGCGCGACCCATTTTGTGCGGACCGCGAAAACACAGCAACTTGCACTTTTTTTCGAGGATGGACTTCATTAAGAATAAATTTCGATCTCAAATTACTGATGAACATCTGCAAAATTTAATGGCAATAGCTTGCACCAATTTATTCCAAACTTCAGACAGATAGACCGCAACAAAAAATTACATTTTTTTTATTCGTATGTAAAAAATACCATTGTTATTTGTTTAATAAATATTTTTTCTACAAAAATGTGCCGACCGCGATGGTTATTTTATGAGCAAAACTAATTGGTGACCCCTGCATCATACTATAGGCACAGAAGACAGTAACAGTACTCGTAAGCAGAACGGAATCTCTTAAGGTGCGCGCAATATGCGTCCCCGTTTCCCGCCCCCGCATCTCTCCCCCGTTTTCGGTTCGGTTTTTATATCGGAAAAACATAAGAAATCCGAACCTTGACGCCCTGGTCGGCCTGGTGCACCTCGAGGATGGCGCAGATGACCCTGGTGGTGGCGCACATGGTCGCGTTCAGCATGTGGACGTACTCCGTCGCTGCGTTCATCTTCTTCGTTTGCCCATATCTGAACAAAATTTATTTATACAATATGTAAAAAACCCTTTCCGAGCCGTGAAGTTGTTTCTGTAGGTTTTATTTATCGATTTCTTGCCAGAAAATAGGTACAAAATTTACCCTTGCTATAATTTCATTTTAATTTGTCTTGCATGGCAACTCAAGGGCTTCTTTTGCGGCGATCAAAGGAGCCGACAGTTGATGCCGCGCTGTAACTGCGTCTAGACATGCCGCCACTAAAACGGTGTTTGTCACTTTCTTTCTTTGAATTTGCTATATTTTGGGAAAACTTTGTAAATTTCTCATGATTTCGTAATCAGATAACTTTTTCATTTTTGTTACTATTTATTTATTATCATTGAACTTATTTCTTTTTACTTGTGGTTTTTTTAGGTACTTATATGCGTTTTCTTTACATGACTGCCTCCGTGGTCCAGTGGTCAAGGCGTTTGCCTTGTGATCCGGAGGTCATGGGTTCAAATCCCACCGGGAAGCATACTTTGTGAAAAGTTGTTTTCAGTCTGGTTAGGATATTGCAGGATTGAATCACCTGATTATCCGAAAAGAAAGATGATTCCGTGCTTCGGAAGGCACGTAAAGCTGTTGGTCCCGAACGCCATCTAGCGTTTGTACCTATCGTAGGACTGGTTCTGGTCTACCCATTGGGTTGCAGAGGTTAGACGGCAGTCGCTCTGTGTAAAAACCAGTAACCTCGTCGAATCACCTAGGTAAGGTAGCGGACCCCGGGCTCTGAAGCGTAACCGCTGACGATGCAACCGGGATTACGTTCGGATGATGATGATGCGTTTTCTTTAGATATTACATACAAAGTGGAAGAGACATACCCGTAATAAATCGAACAACGGGCAGTACTAGATCACGTGTACTAGATGTACTACATCATAATGAAATTAAAATAACAGTCAAATAACCTAAAAAATCGACATTCCCATACAAATCGCCCGGGCGGCTGCTCACTTTTGTATGGAAATGCCGATTTTTTTTTGTTCTTTGCCTTTTATTTTAATATCATTATACGATAATGATATAGTGTAGATTGTGGTTCGATTTATTACGGGTATGTCCCTTCCACGTTGTATATGTAGGATGTGAGGTTTGTCAAAAGAGTTTATAATGTAAGATGAGTGCGAATGTATAGCTAGCACGTAAGAAAAGAAGTAATTTGAAATTAGAATGTAAGGTTTTTTTTTAGGAAAAAGGGAGAAGATGAAGACGTGTAAGACGTCAAAGATATAAAGAGGATTTATTTATAATAATATAAGAAGTAGAGATCCTACCGTGGTTTCTCTCAGCCCCAATCCGGAAACCGAAATTCTTTTTCTGTTTTTCGATAATTGTTTTTATGGAAAGTGATTCAGTATCACGGATTGAACTTGCTCCAAAAACGTTGCCGGTGTTTTAAAAGTAACCCTGTATTAATAATTCTAGCCATGTACTCCAAGCAGAAGACCAACTCCTTAAATGCTCCCGATTCTGGGAACCACGCTTCAAAGTCCAACTTCTTTGAAGCAGCATGGTTCAAAGCCCCGGAGATGATGTTCACGATGAAGTAACTTAACAGAGCACCAGGCACTCAAGTAGTTCCTCCTTCTTCATCACAGCGCGTTCCCACTTGCATGCTCAGATGAGCTGCTTCGGAGTCCGAGGTGTGCTTTCCCGCTTTTTCAGCCGCTCAAGTAGTCCAGTAACCACAGATATAGATGTACATAGATGACGCAAGTATCACAATTTGTATGGAAACCAAACGTGCCGACTTTTTGACAATGAATTTACGTATAACATAATTTTAAAATAACTTACCTGTGATGAGAATATGTCCTTGCCTTTGGGTGCCAATGCCTGACCAATAGTCTTCTAGCCTGGTACTCCAGCCAGTTACTGCAGGAGACCAGTTCCCTGAAGGCTCCCGACCCTGGGAACCACACCTCCAAGTCCAACTTTGAAGCAGCATGAAGGAACTTAACAGAGCACCAGTCACTCAAGCAGTCTTCTTCTTCTTCATCTTTGCGCGTTCCCGACTGCATCCTCAGCTGGGTTGCTTCGGAGCCCGAGGTGCGCTTTCCCGCTTTTTAAGCCACTTAAGTAGTCTAGTAACAATTACAATTATTCAATCTTACCTGACCAATAGTCTTCTAGCCTGGTACTCCAGACAGTTACTGCAGGAGACCAGTTCCCTGAAGGCTCCCGACCCTGGGAACCACGCCTCCAAGTCCAACTTCTTGGAAGCAGCATGGTTCAAGGCCCCGGAGACGATGTTCACAATGCGGTACGGAATGCCCAGCAGTTGGCAGAAATTCTCAGCGTTGTCGATCATCTCGTCCATCATCTTCCAGGAGGCGTCGTCGTGGGGAGACGTCAGGACGAATTGTTCCACCTGTTTCGATAATACATACAGATATATTCATCATCATTATCAGGTTGTGGCGACCTCTACGCCACTACGACGGAACTACCACAACAACGAAGCGATAACATTAGTTCACAAGAAGACTACGAGATGGCGCCAGCAGTATCCTACATCTCGATCTTAAAGTTCTGGTTGCACCTGACCATATATGCAACCTCCGACAATACCCCGTCGGAGCCGCGGTTCCCCGCGCACCACCATGCCTGGCGGGAAGATCTTCTTTTGTGGCGGTCGAGCACATCACCTCGCTCCCGCTACAAGGTCTTTTTTAGTCTCCTCTGCAGGAGCACGACCCTCTCTGTACTACCAGAGCCATTAGCCAGAGCAGTCACTTTTGCCTACACTCTCCACGCTGGCCAGACGGGTTGGAGAGGTCTTCTTTATGTTTATAAGCTTTGTTTAGTTTGTGTTTCCTAAGTCGCCTTCTACGACATCCACGGGATGCAGTGCCGTAAATAGGGCGGTGCCACCGGTGCCCAGGCACAGGGCGTAGACTCTGGAGGGCGCAAGAATGGCCAGACCAGGCAGGACTATTATTTTTTTCGGTTTGCTCCGATAAGTTCCCGCTGCGCCCCTAGTGCTCGATTCTAACACAGTATGAAGACAATAGTGGCCTTAAATCTTAGCATCAGGGTGGGCAACGCATTTTCACTTGTGAACTTGCGTTTGGGTTTTAGTGAGTGAGACACAGTGGGTGGTATAATAGGCCAATGGTCTGCTTAACATCAGATGGATCGTCTGCTTGTTTGCCCACATCAGTGCTTAAAAAAAATAGATTTTTCTTCCAAAATATTACATAATTGGTCCACCAAAACCAAGTTCCTTGTGCTTTATTTTATCACCCTGAATGAAAAAAGTAGGCCTATATATAGCATTGCTCTAGGGTACCTATAATTTTTTTTTTTTTTTCATTTGTTTGGGTAAGCAAACAATGGTACATTGTATATTTCCACAAAAAGTTACAGAGAGACAGGTGAATGTGCCATCAAAATCGCCAACCACTGATTACCACAAAAGTATTAATAAAGTTCGACAGAAAGTTGAGATGGGTTGGGTTACATTTAATTTCCTATAATTGATATAATTAATATTTCTAATGCTTTACAAGCTTAGTTTACAACTTACATAGCTTGAATATTGTCTAATATTGCTGATTTAAACGCACCGATGCGCGTTGACCAAATTTCAACATCATTAAATAAATTGTTGTATGATCAACCATTCGGTGCAGTGACAGAATCGGAAGAGACGTGACTTCACTAATGGCATGGCATCCATCCTAAATTGGATATTGTAAAACACGGAGCACAGTACCAGGCCATTCAATTGTTTAACAGGTTACCAAGAGAACTAAAAGACATACGCAATCATCTAGTGTTTAAGTCCAAGCTGCGTGATCTTCTGTTGGAAAAGTGCTGCTATACGATTGACCAATTTTAGGTACATTATGTATATTGTAAAATGTATGAGCACTTGACTTAATTTTTAATTTATGATTGACAATTTTATTTCTTTTTAATTTTATTTTCTAATTTTAATTAATAATCTTATTATTATTATTTTTTTTAATGTTCTTATGTTTTTATTTTTGTATAGTTATATTATTTTCTAGCATAATGTACATTGTTTAAGAAATAAATAAATGAAATGAAAGTGGTGATCTTTTACCTGTTGGTACGGCAAACAGTGCTATGAAAAGCCTACATGGGGGACGGAGATTTACTCTACTGGGAACTTTATAGCAAAGTTGATTATGCAACGGCATACAGTCGTATCTGTTGTTACAGATCACATAGAGCACAATCATTTCAAGTTGCAACCGTCTATGTTTAAGTGGTAACAGATTATATTTATTCAAAAGATCTTCGTAAGACATACGATTGCGGTAACATTTGTAGTGCAAGAGTCTTAAAAATCTTTTTTGTACTGATTCTATTGCATCTATGAATATGTTATAAAGTGGATTCCATACGGGCACAGCGTATTTAAGTTGGGAGCGTATCAATGAAGTGTACATAAGGCAATAAGCGTTAGGCCGTGTGAACTGAGAACAAGATCGCGCAACCAGACCGTACATCCTTCTAGCCTTGCTAATTACGTTAACAATATGTATGTCCAGGTGTAATTTTGTGTCAAAATAACTCCTAGGCCTCCTTTAATGTTATCAACTTTTTCCAGAAGAGTGCCATTTAGTGAATAATTTGTATTTATGTTATTAATTTTCTTGGAGAAAGTGATAGCCTTACATTCATTCACACTCAGACTCAATTTGTTCAGATGACAATATTCTGAGAATCTATCTAAGTCCGATTGAAACTTTTGATGATCATTAATGCTTTCTATCTAAAAAAAAAACAAGGGCGCAGTTATAGAAGCTCGCACAGGGCGCAGAAGAGGCTTTTTACGGCACTGACGGGATGACTTGGAGTGGTCCTATTCTACTCTGCCTGGAACCACACGGCTACAGATACATTATCACGTCCTAAAACAGAGCCTACCGCCGTAAAAACCAAAGTCCACGTTTAGCGTGATGGCGTGTGTGAAGATGGAAAAAGGTATCAAAATAGTGACATTGCTAGCGCACGCCTATTAAGGCCGTACCTGAATTTTCCGGGGTCCAGTGCTGCCCCCATTTAAAATAAATCATTTCAAAGAAAACGGAGACATCATTTAAAATTTTGCAACTACCAAGTCCTAGATAACCCTTCAAGGTATTTTATGAACTACTGTTTACAGTTTATAATGAGAACGTTAAGCTTTACTACGCACATTTGCGAAAAACGGCCACTTGGTAGTAGCAAAATTTTAAATAATGTCTCCGTTTTCGTTATTTCGAAATTATTTATTTTAAATGGGCCCCCATTTAAAATAAATAAGCACTGGACCCCGGAAAATTCAGATACGGCCTTAACACGATTCAGATTATAGCCCATTCTGAATGGGATCTATTTACCCGACTGCGCCAGAAGAAGGGTATGTATGTAAGTATATGTATGTTTGTATGTAAATTTCTTTGGCACGCTATACAGCCTAAACGGCTTGATGGATTTTAGTTTGAGTGGTGTCGTTAGATCTAACTCTGAGAGTGATACTGGGTACTTACCTATATTAAAAATTTCAAAACCTATCGAATGAGGTATCAAATTAAAGGATTTTATATAAGGATTACAAAAATATATACAACTTATATATTGGCAGTCGGGTTTATAAAGTTTTTTTAATAAAAAAATTTTTTTTCTCTCAGTTCACACCGAGATGGAAGCGGCCGGATGCGAAGCGGAGAGCAGTTTCAGTGTTATATAATTTTAGACTTTATCGCCATGACTATGATACATAGAATCGCTTCAAAAACTTGAAAACGTAGAGCGAACGCCCGCGGCTTCGCGAGCATTCCAGCGGCGTCCGCGCAGCGTCGGCGCACGTCTGCTCTGGCGGGCGCGAGCGGCCGCTGGAAGTATCCTCCCACCCCCGCCCGCTCCACGCCGCGCTTCTACCGCGCAGCCGCGCCGCGCACTCACTACTTGAAGTGCATCGGATACGTACATGGCATAACGTTCAAAATGGATCACGAAGAATAAGTTATATGTAGAATATAAACTGCGCAAAGGAATAGCGTGAGCCTGAGCCGTGACGCGAGTTGCGAGCGGCCTCGAGCACTCGCGGGCGGGCGCGAGCAGTCGCGCGCGGCCTTGTCCACCTCGGTGTGAATTGAGCCTAAATGTCACACTTAGAAATAGTGATAGGTTGCTACTTCATCGCCTATTTAGAATAGAATCCTAGCTTTACCGCACATTCCCCTGGCTGAATTATTTTTTATTTTTTTATTTATTTATTTACCAATTTATGTACACGGACAATATATACAGAGAATACATAAACAAAAAGTTGTACAAAGGCACTACTTATCTTAAAAGAGATCTCTTCCAGTAGGCCCGTGAGAGGAGATGGTCATATATGAAAGGCATACAGGCGTGTTCGTTAAATAAAGGAAGAAGAAATTAACATACTATGAAACTACAGATAAACATTACATATACATATGTTACATATATACTTAAATAAATACATATGTGTATTTAGAAATAAATATACTTAATATATAATATATAAACTACAACTATGATGATTTTATTTATTTTATTTATTTCCAATACAGCTCGTTTTTACAGGCTTTCCCTAATGCAACATAGCTATAGACCATATAACAAAGAAGGTATATGTTTGTATGCCTCATTTGTGACTTTCCCCAGCGAACAGTCAAGCATGGCAATGTCAACACACTCCTGACCAAGAGAATTGAGCAAACTCAAGGCTCTGGGCACAGGAGCGAACTTATATAAATTCGTGCGTGAAGAAGGCACCTCGAAAAAAGTTATACAACCTTCACGAGAGGTAAAGCACCTGGTACATACTTTTTACGTTTTTACTTACGTAATTCAGATATTACTGGATATTTCTATGATTATTACTGATTGGGAGAATTCTAGATGGAATGTTATGCTCGGTTTACATTATTTCCAGTCTAGGGATCGAATTTCCAGTGTCAGTTTGAAAATACAGTGCATTCTAGTGGCAGTTTACATTTCTCCAGTTGTAATCCAGCGCTGGATTCGATCGCTGGACTGGAATAATGTAAACCAGGCATTGATGTTATTATTTTTACCTTTTCAAACTGATGTACCCTGAAGATACCGCGTGTGTCGCGGCCGTGCGAGCCGACTTCTTGCCGGAAGCAGGTAGACAGACCTGCATACCTGTGTGGATACATTCAATATTATAATTATTTATTAGAAATTACCACAATCCACATCCGGATTTAAAAAAAATTGAGTTCATAAGGCAGATTATTAAAAAATATTGTGTATACGTATTTTTCTTTTTTCTGATTAGCAAATAATTACAAAGATACAGCACATTTAAGTTCCGCATGACGTCACGATTAAGCACGATTTTCACTTCACGGTGACGTCAATCAAGCTTGAGACAATGAAGTTTCGGTGAAACGGGGCACTCTGAAACTTCAACGGGCTGTATCTTTGTGAATTTTCACTACTTTGGTAAACCGAAAAATATGGGTCTATTATTTTTGGATAATCTAACTGACGGACAAAATAAAATACAATTATCTGGACTCAGTCTACATTCCTGTGGCTGATATAATGATGATGATGAATAACCTTAATATTCATCATCATATCAGCCAGAGGAAACTGGACATAGGCCTGGACCAAACTTTTCCAAAACTACCGATAAGAAGTGGCCTACTTCCAGCGTTTTCCTGCAACCTTGCTAAGGTCGTCTGACCACTTAGTACATGTAGTCATGTACATATTTTATTATAAATAAAAAAGAAACAAAAAAAACACATCTCGGAAATTAGGAACAGGGCCGGGTTTTAGGGAATGGCAACCGGGGCTACAGCCGTCACGATTTTTTTTGGCGAACCATTCTCCCCGCTCGACGCCATACAAATATACCCACGCCATGCATTGCCCAGGGCCCGCGACATGGTTATTCCGGCCCTGACTAGGAACAGGCAAATCAGGATTAGTACTGACTTGATTGGTAAAGAAGCTTCCGGCAGCCACTCGTCCCTGTGGTACGCAGCGATGGGCTGCTCGGAGGTGGCGATCAGGTACTTCTCCTCCACTGCACTGTCGCCCTTGTTCTCAGATCCTTTGCCGACCACTTTGTAAAGTTCCTCGTCGAATTGCGCCAACTGTGCCACTTCTTGCATCACCTATAAATAGAAACATAATTTGGAGTTGATTGTCGCAATCCTTCACTTTACGGTTGCCTGTAAGAGATTGCTTCGACAATAAGGTCGACTTCTGTTCCTTATATTATATATTGTCCTTACCACAGATCTGTATATACTACTAGATAAAGAAAGTCCTTCAATTTGTATGAAAACCTGGCGTATCCATTTTCAATACAATTTAATAAGAAATTCACTTACAAATGGAAGAAATCTTTTTTTATTTCTTCCTCCAACGTTTTTCAACGAGTTTCTACAGCTCAAAACGGCAGATTTAGGTATTTTACAGTAGAGAGCGCTATTTCCGATCTAATGAATTGACATACACGGACTAAAAGTGATGATCCTAAATGAAGTCAATTTGACGTCAGATCGACACGCAAATTCATACAGAGGCTGTGTCTATCTTGGTCCATGCTCTGTGGTCCTTACTTTAAATTTTGTAATTGTAAATGTCATTAGGTGCAATCAAGTTTTTTGTATTGTATTCTTGTGCAATTCAGAGCCCAGGTTACGCTTTCCCGCTTTTTCTTCTCCAAATGTATTATGCATGTCAATGGTCACCCAAGGATCCCGAAGACTATGTTAAATCGGGAAGAAACAGGTTTCTGCTTTGCAATTTCAAATTTTCCACCAGCCTACAGTACTGCTTCACTTAGGCTGACTGGCTTATACATTTTATCATTTCCTCACATCTTTCCTCATGAAGAATGGCGTATACAACGGCGTGTATCCTTTCTTCAGCAATATCCTTAAAGAAAGCTGCACTAGTGCCTGCTCCAAGAACACAGCTGCTCCTTTGAGGTAGTACCCCCGACCTCCGGCTACCGCTGCGCCTCTGTCGCCGTCCATACCTGGAAATGTATACATTGAAGTTATTCAAAATTCAAATGTTCATTCAAAGTCGATTTTAATTCAATTAATAAATTTGACGAAGAATGTTGCGGATTACTAGCTATGACCATTTTGATGGAGTTTGTTGCGGACTTTTTAAGGTATTTCATCAAATTTCGTCCTAATGAATAGTATTTTTTTGATTATTTTTCAATATAATATAAATGTTAGGGCTTGACTATTACACAGTAAGATAGTTACTACACATAACTAAATATAGTAATGTGCAATAACTATCTCTTAGTGGTGAGAGGTTTCCTTGTGGCCTTGGAGATTTTGTGATCCTACCCAGTAACACCTACTCTGTAAAATGACAGGTACTAACCCTTCCAAGGAATAAATTCAAAAAATTCAAGACATTAAAAAAATTTGCATTGACCACTTCGATCATATATTCATGATGAGGTTCAAACCATTATCCGCCCAAATCAAGTTGACATTGACAGGTAAAGAGGTGATATTTATAGATGTCAACTTGATTTGGGCAGGTAAAGTTTAAACCAAGCAACAAAGTTAGTCCTGTTTTTATAATAAGACGGAACAATTTTTAAGAGGTTTTCGTCATGCCTTTTTCATGGCTACACAGTCCAATTCTGGAGCAGCTAGACCTTCCACATTTTGCATAGGAGAAACTAAAATCTGCTGTGTTAGCAGTTTGGTTTTGGCTAGAATCATGTAGTTATTTTTTGGTACCAATAAATAATTTCATTTCAGTTATGTAAGCATTTCCTGGAGCATAAGGGAACCATGGCGGAAGAGATCAGGGTGCCTACAGAAGTCCTAAGCTTTCTGAAGGAGCTGGGCTGGTTCGAGAACTGAAAATGCAGACCTAATTGCGGAAAAACAGTCCTCGAGGGAAGTAAGAAGTAAGTTATGTATGCAGACATAACATCCAACAGTAATCACACACATTTTCAATTTGCGTAAGACATGTTTTTCAGCCATCTCTTGTTTACATAAGTACAGTTATTTAGTCTTTATTGACACAAGTGTGAGTTTTATGTTCTCAACATTCAATTTTATGATCTTAGTGCACTTTTTGGTTCTTAAAACCTCTCAGTATAATACAACATGGAAGGGACATACCCGTAATAAATCGAACCACATGCTATACTAGATCACTATAGTATAATGAAATTAAAATAACAGTCAAAAAACCAAAAAAAAACTTTGACATTCCCATACAAATCGGGCGGCTGCACATTTTCGTATGAAAATGCCGAACTGTCGCTTCCACGTTATATAAAATTAAATAGAAAAAAAAATTAAGTTCATGCACAGCCTTAGTCAAATCATTTGTTCTATTTTACATTTTCAGAAGAAACACTGGTTTAAAAAAAAATTGTAACATCAAGAGTCTTAGAATCTTACCATCAATCATACAAATCAGGTCGACATGAGAGTACTTGTTTCTAAAAGTAACATCCCCATGTGTCCTTTCAACCAGATTGTGGTCCTCATCATCATCCACTGGCACTGAGTGGTGTAAGTGGTTGCCCACTTCCCGGAGAGCTGCTGAGCGGATCCTCTCAGCATCAACGAGCACGTGCGCATTGTTAGTTATGGCTTCGTCTATGAGGATCCTGACCTATAAACAAATTTAAAAAGTTAAAAAAACCAACTACTTATTTATTTACATAAAAATATAACAATTATAGGTTATTTGAAGTATATTTATTTTTTGATAAGTTCAAATAATGTGTTAGATCGCTTCATACATTTTGGGCCCTCATTGTTGCACTATGTGTCGCAGCAAGTATTTTTACGTCATTTTGTAGGAAAAAATCCTTAGATTAAAAAAGATTTTTTTTAGATTTTATGGACGTTTGTACACTATATACAAAAGTATTTTACTTTTTCTACATTGGGAAATAGCAGTGACGCTATATGGCAACAATGGCAACACGATGGGTAATGCATCTTTGACGGAGCGTTTTGTTCACTGCAGTAATTCACTTTAATATATTTTTTACAATACGATAAAAAGTGTATGGTATAAAATCTCATAAAAATATAAGAAAACAAATCAACAAGTTCACATCTTGCATCATGCATTTATATAAAGTGATTTGCTGTCAAGAGGTTTGGTATCAGACAGTAAAAACAAAACGCGATTGACAAATGAACGAACATGAATGATTTATATTGTATAAGAAACTGTAGCTTTAACATAAGTTCAAACCAGTGGCGCCATCTGGTAGCAAGGTTTCGCAACACCAAAGGAATAAAAGAACTTGGACTTGAACTCGCGATCTCGGTTCAAATACGACCACGTTCTAAACAACTGAGCTATTATATGATTAACCTCGCATGTTGAATTTCTCCACCATTTGATATTCCTATTCTATAACACGCATTAAGAGTAAGGTCAGAACTTGTTGACTAGATGGCGTTTTATTGAATTTGTTTATCAAAATTCTGCTATGTTCTATGGAATGATTAATGACATCTCGTTCGTTCAGTAAGTATGGCGGTATAAATAAACGGGCAAGTGCGAGTCGGACTCGTACATGAAGGGTTCCGTACCACCATACAATGTTTTAAAACGCTGAAGAAACACGTTTCTTGTATGACGACCCCCTTTAATTTTTAAATTTATTTTATTTTTAGTTTTTGTTACTGTGGTCATAGTCATACATAATTGGTGAAAATTTCAAGAATTAGTTAATGCCATTATGAAGATCAAGTTAAAAACACTGAAAAAAACACGTTTCTTGTATGACGACCCCCTTTAATTTTTAACTATTTTTTATTTTTAGTATTTGTTGTTATATCCGCCACAGTAATACATAATCGGTGAAAATTTTAAGTGTCTAGCTATTACGGTTCAAGAGATAGAGCCCTGTGACTGATGGACAGACAGACAGACAGACAGACAGACGGACAGACAGCGGAGTCTCAGTAATAGGGTCCCGTTTGCACCCTTCGGGTACGGAACCCTAAGAATGGATTATCATATGGGAAATTATAAAAAACCCAAGTATAGAAAACGTAAGGATTTTGTAGTTTTTTAATTGTAAAATATATTTTTATAAAATGTTATTACCAAATATAGAGCTATGCTTGTTTAAATTAATTTTAGGCCCCTGTACACATTTTGCAACATGACACTGCAACAAAGAGGGCCCAAATGAGAACAGACTCTTTTGTTTTATAAACTAAACATTGAAGCATTATGCTCGAATTTGATGACTAATACATTGTTGGTATGTATGTCACCATATGGAACCTATATTGCATAATAAACTTTGTTAGTAAAAATGCTACTTCATCAACTCACAATCAATTTTATTAAATCTAATTTTTTTCATGCTGGTCTAAGAGAAAAGAAAAACTTAAAATGTTCCAGCTGCTTCTCTTCCCGCGCTGATCGTAGAAGCCGATCGAGGGAAAGGGCGAAAATGCGAATCATATCATTAGATGATCTGCATAGCCGCATCACTATTTTGATTTATTTTCTATTTTCCCGCTAAAAGTGCCTTTGGGTGTTGCGGCCCTGGACTCTGTCTGCTTAAAGCCGCAAGACCCAACATGCTCTGTCGGCCCCATTAGGGATAAAGACGTGAGAGTGTATTAGTATCAGTAATTTGGTCCAAAATATTGTAAAGGAATAAAATATTTTGAATTTATTACCTTCTTGATTTGATTTACTGTGAGATACTTCAGCTGATCGCCCGTCAAAGTGCTGAGCTTTTCGATTATCTCCTCTGGAACTTCCTGGTGTCGCGGCCCTTCGAGCTCCTTGTTCTTCATTTTCAGACCAATCTCCTTGCTGCACAAATTTTTCAGCTTATTCAAATTGTCCGCTTCGTGTCGCAAATTCCTCCAGAGGGTGTCCTGCTCCACAACGGTGTCAACCAAACCCACGTCTTTATACCTCTTGCGCTGGTTCTCCCGGATTTTCTCTGGGTCACCATCTTTGTCGGCGCGGAATAAATCTAAATCCAGGACCATTTTGCTAAGTACCACACAGAACTTTCAAGTAATTTGAGAAAACACCGTTCTCTCTCGTCACGTCAGCTGCATGCGCTACTTGCTGTCAAAAAAGAAACATTCCGAATCATAATTAAAAGAAATTAATAATAGAAAATCCTCTTCTGTTTGTCGATAAAATAGCCTTTTGGATTATAATAAAATGTGATAAGTAGTACCTATTATCTTATTATTCCAGGCAGAATCACTTTTCACGGACTGAAAAACCCGGTCCCGCTGTCAATAATAATAAATAATAGTATTTGAAAACAATATTAAATAAAAATCTAATTAGTTTAAGGTTATAAACGCAACATGTCATGGGTGACAAGACAACAGGTGACATTGACAGTTAAAAATAATATTGCCAGCTTAAAAACAACAAGATGGACCGTGTCGCGGAACTTTGCGCGGAACTGTAAGCATTTTGCAGTTGCAGGTTGCAGCACAGAAGTAAAGAAAAAATAAACTGTCAGATGTACGATTGTTGGTCGACCCTTTATTCGTCCCTATTGTTCAGATTATTTAATTATTTTGATGTAATATGCGGCTTTTAGCAAAGAACAGCTGAAATTATTACAGCCCTATCTGCTGCGCGCATATTGTGAGTATTGTTTCCATACTTCTCAACTAATTGATTTTGTAAAAATGACTTCATTTGGCCCTTGTTTACACGTCCTCATCACTATGCCCGTAATGTACCTATTTACAAAGGGGAGGATTCGCAGAGATATTTTGGCATTTAGCTTTTATGGTTCTATGTTTTTTTACACAAATCCGTAACTCGAAATATAACTCGAAAAATATTCATAATTGGCTTTGTTTTGTAACCCAGTTGCTCACTGTACGTAGAAATAATGCTGTTTCCCTACTAACTGGCTATGTATTTAACCAGAATGTGACAAGTTCATGATATTTGATTTGCAGGCAATGTGAAAATGATTCCCCTTAAAGACAATCAGGATGTGGCATCCTTCCTTGTCACAAAACATTCATGGAAGGGAAAGTATAAGCGAGTGTTCTCAGTTGGCACCCACGGTGTCACCACATACAACCCAGACCGGCTGGAGGTCACAAACAAGTGGTTGTACTCAGATGTAATCACTGTAGCCTCGGCCAAACATTCCAATTCGGCTTTGAACCATGACTTTACGTTAGTTATGAAGAAGGAGAAGAAGGTGGATTCTATGAAGTTCTCTTCAGAACACAAGTGTCTGATATTGACTGAGGCATTCAAATACAGACATCTGTTTGCTGAAAAGCCTAAGGATATTTTTGTAAGTAATGCTTTTTGTATTAGCACCAGCACCTAAGCAGTACAATTTTTGATTATTCTACTAAAATCTTTTTAGTGTTCAAAAAGTATTTACTTATTTGCATTGCTGACATTATCAGATATGAGATGATGAATTGGTTTAGTTGAATAATGACTAATTCTAGAATGACTTGATTCTTTAAATTACTCATTTATAACTTTTTCTTTTCAAATATTATATGCTACCTATTTAAATTGACTAATTCTTGAAATGGCAGATTCTAATAACAACTGTCTTTTTATTTTGACACCATTATCCCAAAAACTTAAAACCAGTTTTAAGTTTAATAGCTCAAAATTGTTGTTGATGTTTCCTATACATCTACCACATTTCATCAATTTATGAGCTGTCAACACAAGCTAAACATAGCTTATATACATCAATGAGACCTCTCTAACTTGTCTGGCCAGCGTGGAGAGTGTAGGCCAAATCCTCTGACTGCTCTGGCTAATATATGGCTTTGGTAGTACAGAGAGGGTCTTGCTCCTGCAGTAGAGACTGGAGACTAAAAATGACCTGATGATGAGAGTTATGATTATTTAACTAAACCAATCAACTACTTACACTATGTTTTTACTGAATTTTACATTATATGCCCTGTTTAAGTCTAAGTTCTTCAAAAATATTTACCTGTAACAAAATGTTATTAGAATGTAATAAACAGTAAACAATTATGTAGTTATTTGTTAATTTATCCTTTATTTTCCAAAAATACAATTCATATATGCAAACTAAAAGCATTTTTTACATTATTATGCATGTAGGTACATACTCAAATTTTTTTTTAAATAGCAAACCTTTTTCAGAGATACCAAGCATACAAGCACCACTGGAGTGGCACAAGGCTGCCAGTTGTTCTTGAAGTGGGTCCGTGTGCATTAGAACAGTTAGACCCTTCGACCCACACACTGTTAGCTAGTTACCCATACAGCGATATCCAGGGCATATTACAAGTCAGAGATGTACCCGGGGGGTTCGTACTTGCCGTTGGAGGCTACAGTCGCCTACATCTATTCTCCAATGCGATGGAGCATCAAATGGTGATAAACAAGATGTTGGAAATGGCGAACTTGACACTCAGTATTAGTATCAAAGTGTTATCAGCAACAATAACTTTGGAGGACTATCATGATCAGAGATTTGGGAAGTACAGGTAAGGATGTTTCGATTTTTTCATACTTTTTTACATTACATGTTTAATGTGCATGATAATAAAAGCCCTTTTGGATGGATGGATATCAATGTGGCAGGGCTTTACAAAACATACTTTTGTGACTTGCATGTAACTCATGATAGCAATCACTATGTAATAACATAGTCCTTGTTTGCTACAGATGTAGCAAACAAAGGTTAGGCCTCTGCCATCAACATGCCCCTCACAGCTCAGCTTGTCCAGTACAGATTATGCCATTTCTTGCTATTAGAAATATTTGTTACAATAATATTTATACAGAGTCTAACAAAATGTAATGGAACAATTTTAAGGATGGATTCAGTCCATGATACTGAACAACTTTCCCCAAGGAACATATATCGAAATATGAAATAATTTTTGACTTTTCATACAAACTCAAATCAGCTAATGGGTAAACTCTATGGGAGGCCAATTTGTTTCAGTATCATAGACTGAATCTACCCTTATAATAGTTTCAGTATATTTTGTTAGATTCTGTTTAATGAGATTTATGTTTATTAATTTATTATTCTTTAACTTATTCTATTTTTACAAGTTTGTATCCAATACAATAGAACAGTAATTTCTTATAAATTAGTATACGTATTTACACCATAACTTATAAATGGCAACCTTTGTAAATTCACACAGAGTATATTATGTAGATTATAGATATATGGCTTTTTTCACAACAAGCTTTAATGTTGTTGTAGAGTAGAGGGCCTATCTATCGAGCAGGATGCTAGAAGATTACTTATACTTCCTGTTATATATTTCTATAAATTAAAAAACTCAATATTTTATTGAAATTAATGTATGTAAACTTAATGAACCAATTAATTTTTAATGTGGTTTACAATGACTTCAGTTAATTTGGCTGGTGTTTGTTTATAGTTTTAAATGCCCCGAGGAATGATTAATTTAACCTTGTGTCACGCTTATCTGCTGTGCCTGTTTTTACATATGTTAGAATAGTATGAGATAAAATGTCTTGTTTCTGTTTGTGTATATTTTGAAATTTAATTGGGGTCATTTTCAAAGTACTTCAAAAAGAGTTCCCAAACTCATCATCATCAGGTCTTTTTAGGGTTCCGTACCCAAAGGGTGCAAACGTGACTCAGACTCCGCTGTCTGTCCGTCTGTCACAGGGCTCTATCTCTTAAACCGTAATAGATAGACACTTCAAATTTTCACCGATTATGTATTACTGTGGCCGCTATTACAACAAATACTGAAAATAAAAAAAAGTTAAAAATTAAAGGGGGTCGCCATACAAAAAACGTGTTTTTTTTGCGTTTTAAAACATTGTATGGAAGTACGGAACCCTTCATGTACGAGTCCGACTCGCACTTGCCCGTTTATTTAGTCTCCCCTGCAGAAGCACGACCCACTGTACTACCAGAGCCATATATTAGCCAGAGTAGTCAGAGGATTTGGCCTTCAGACTTCACTCTAGTCAGACGACGCAATGGGTTGGAGAGGTCTCATTGATGTTTAAAAGCTTTGTTTAGTTTGCGTTTCCTAAGTCGCCTTCTACGACATCCATTGGAAGACTTGGAGTGGTCCTATTCTACTCTGCCGGCAAACTACTCCAATGAAAAAAAAAAATTTTTTGTTGCATTGTACTCCATGATACTAATGATTGGTTAGCAACCCATCACTATTATGATTTCCCTTTTCCATCGTCATGCCCACTATCACGTTAAATGTGGCCTGGGTCTTACCGCCCTGGCTCTGTCTACCCCGTCAGACGTGATAGTGTATCTGTATTTATATTTATAAAAATTATTGCAAATCAAAAATGTGTATACGAGCAAGTATATAATTTTTATGGCCTTGTCAGATCTTATTATTTACTTGCAAAATTGTTATTTGCAGTGGTGACCAACACCAGACGTCTCTCAGTGAGTTCATAGTGCACAAGGTGAATCCGGCGCGGCATATGGAGCCCATGCGACGGACACTGTGCCTCTCAGACACCTGTATACTGGAGAGAGACCCGCAGACATATTCTGTGAGTTTTTTGGTTTAAACGTTAGACACAGACATTACATTCAGCTATTGGCAGACATGTTTCGACCTCATCCGGAGGCCTTCCTCAGGGCGAATGTGATATGCGACGCCATCGACATGAATATATAGACTCGGCGTCTTCCTACACGGCCATGTCCCAGATTCGATTATTCATTCATTCTTCATTCTCATAGACTAAACACGAGAGTAGTACAGAAAGGTCAATATATTTTTACCTACCTACGAGTACGTGGTTCAAATTAAATCTTACATATATTTTAACAAACGCGAATGTTGGTAAGTATGGCTGGATGTAAGGATGGGTGTATGGATGGTTGTATGGTTATATAGATTTTTAGATTGTAGACCCACGACTAGCTTTTACGATCTTCACGGAAGGGGAGGCGGCTGCATTCTTAATGTGTTTTTTCTTTGTTTTTTTTTCTTATCATATTTATAAAGGTAAAAGTTAAACTGCACATATCTGTTTCATTGGTAACCTTTTATTATTCTTACTTAAATTCTTTACATAATGTTTTGCACTAGAAGAAGGTGATTTCTTGTACTTGTATACCTATTAGTTTTTTTTTCTTTGTTAGCTATCTATGTATTTAATGTATTATATAATCATACACGTATGCTGCGCAATTGGGCGCCAAAAATCCGCCATTATGCTTTCCAAAAATTTTAATATAGCCTATGACTACTACTGGTATTTATTCTGTGCTATGACACTCAAGTGATAAAGATGAATCTAACCACATATAATTTATCAAAATCTATTTAGCCGTGTAGTAGTTACGAGGAAACAGAATTATAGGGTCAAACATAATAAAACATCAAAAATGTGTAAGCAGCCATCTTGGATCCAAAATCTGATATTAGTTTCAAGTTGCGCGGGGCACCTCAAAGGGCTCAGAAATTTTGTAGGTTTTTGTAACAGAATGTAGGCGTACAGCCCCCACATACAAAACTTTTGAGCCCTCGGAGGTTCTAGTGAGACGTTACGAGATGTGACTTAATTTTATAAAGGATTTATAGGATTTTAGGAAACTTTTGTAAAGCATTTATAGCATATGTAGATAAAAATTATAAATATAAACATTTTTAAACGTTTTACAAACATTAATAACTGAGTAGCAAACAAATAGTTTTTCGATGCATCCATGAAGAAAGTGAAATGTAGGCATATTTATGATGTCTACATTTCACTTCTGTTTTGTTACTCTATGACGAATTATTCAATCGGTTGACAGATCATTCACTCACTTCATACATTATGGCAGCCGAAATTTGGCAGTCCGTATTTAATTTTCAATCAATGAAATCTAGTTACTTACCGATGGAAAGTTATTCCTTTATATTTTGCTTTATTCTTTGAATTACTAGTGCAGTATCTCAACACACACCAAGGCATTTTTGACTAAGTTGACAGTGTTTTCTTTAATGAATCGTGGAGTGTATTATGCGCGTATTGCTAGCGAGTGACTAATGTGAGGTGAACAGTGATAGCCTATGATGAATAGAACACTACTGTTGTATGTGGCGTCTTCTCTAGTACGTAAGTACATAGATCTCGTTGTGCGACGCCCACACGAAGACGACCCGAGCCACACTGTCAGTGTCAGCTTTGACGTGAGTTACCCGTTTGTAGCATATAGTGATTTACTGCGAGTGTTGTTTCGATACAAAATATAACGCTATTGCTGCAGATTAATGTTAATACCTATCTAACTGTATATTTTTATTTTCAGGTGGTGTGTCTCCGACCACTGAGTGACGTGTTCGCGTTGGTTAGAGACCCAGATCATCCGCAGAGGTTTTCAATTGAATATCTCAATGGACAGACAAGAACTTACCTTGCTGGCGAAAGGTAAACTAGTAGTTGTTAGAACTGTGAACTTTCGCGATCTCTTTTACAACCCCATATATCGGCAGGCAACTCATTGACCGGTTAGGTTTGATTTTGAACGTGAAAATTGGCCACATTTCGTTGATCCAAAAATTTTATCATTTGCTAGTTCAATTAACCTTTTTTTTGTTGAAATATTTTGTCCCGTTGTTGGGCAAAGGTATCTCCCATCTTCTTCCATTTGTCTCTTTCCCTTATAAGTCTCGACCATTTTTGGAATGCGTCGAGTTCATCTCGCCAGCGCTTTTTAGGCCTGCCCGGACGGTGGTAACCACCTTTAGGCAACAATCCGTTGCAATTCTGCCCATCTATCGCTGTGCTATAAAAATAAACATAAATTTAAAAAATATCCTGCATCTAAAGAGTTTCGAAATTCTGGTTTCTTTCATAGCCAAAGATAAATATTGAATCTTAACACTTTCCAGGACACTTAGGCTTTAAGTTTATCAATTGTTATTTTTATTGTGAGTGCTGAATGACCCAGAACGTGTTAAACTGCGTTCTGTGTTTGGCAGAGACGCATTGCTGGCATCGCTGCTTGATGGCGTGCGTTCAGCCGGGCAGCGCGACGTGCACGTGCGGTCTTGTTACACTCCGCGCGGGTTCCGGCTAGGGCCGCTACAGCAGGCAGTTGACGAGGAGACAGAGTCCAACCATCTCAGGTAAGTTTGTTAGAGACGCGTTACTGACGTCACTGTTAGACGGCGTGCGTTCAGCCGGGCAGCGTGGCGTCATGTGCGGGTATTCCGCTAGGGCTAATTGATATATAAGAAATAAAACAGTTTTATTTAAGATGCAAACTAATAGAATTAACCCTATTCCCGTCCATAAATAAGTATAATAGTTAAAAAATGACCATGAATCATATATGATTCATTATGACTCGTATTTGATTCATCACGCATCATATATGATTAATGGCATAGGGAACTAGTTAAAAAGATTTTATTTCCACAGACTGTTCCAAAACCCAGTGGGCATGAGCCGCGCGGAGGTGATAGAGCGTTTCAATGCGAACGTCGGGTACAGTGGCCTCATCTACTCCGTCAGCCAAGACGTAAGATAAACACTGCTCGGCTTCTATTGTATTATCTGGACATGTGGACCAATGGCTTCGGCAAAGTAAAAGATGAGCCCTCCTTTTTGCGACGTTTCTATTTGTATCCTTAGCTGTGTAGCTTCGGAGCCCAGGGCTCGCTTTCAAATTCTTCTATTTGTATCTCACAAACAGGCATAGATTCGGGGGCGTCCAATAATTACGTGAGACCTTCGAGGGGGGTCGAGCCGAATCTCATCTAATCTAAAGGGGAGCGGGTTGGTCAGAAATTTCTAAAAAGCCTCACATTTATTAAATGGACTCCGCGTTATGATGCAAATTCGAGCGCATGTTTATTGGGAATGTTATCATCACTTGTTCAATATAAATTTTGGTTACTATGTTTCTGAATGTCTGCCTGCGATTCGAATTAAAATTTAATAGGGTATATTCATGTTAATTTTTTATTTTTTTAAACGATTCTATAAGTTATTATATAACCGGAAAAAAATATAACACTTACAGAATATTATTAAATAAGCTTAAAAAAATAATTAAAATTACTATTATTTTTGGACGACTATAAACGCGGTGCCATTTTGCGCTTTTTTCTGTGACGTCACCGTGCATTGTCAATGTCATAGATACACTTATATGTCAGTGTCAGTCAAGTGCAAATTACAAATTCAAAATATTATCAACAAAACAACGAAGTTTTGGATTCACAGTTTTATTTTATAAGTAATACTATCTAATTTGTGATTATAAGTGAGTGATTAAAGCTTTTAATATCAATTCATTACAAATGGAAGGGCGCACAAAATCTTATTATAAATATTGTATGGTTCCTATGTGCAAAAATAACATCGTAACTGCACCTGACAAAATATATTTTCATATGCCCAAAGATGCAAATGTAAGGAATCATTCCGCGTATTAGGGTTCGCTGTTTTACAAATCCGAGCTGTAATGCCAAACAGCTAGAGGTTTAGTAAATTAGCGGATTATACCATTCAATTGCAACTGTACATACCTTTTGTGAACAAAAAATACATATTGTGAGCAAAATGAGTAGTGTCATCCTTTGCAAAACTACACAGTAGTATTGTAAGTACCTACTTCAATTATTTATAATTTAATAGGTAGTAGACTAGCTGCCTGCTACTATAAGATAATGTACTACCTACCGTAATTAATTAAACAAATTGATATTATTTAAGAAAAAAAATACCCAAAATTCTCCAAAAGTTTTATTTTTTTTTCTCTAAAATTTCCCATTTTTACCCAGAATTGCGAAAAAAATACCCAATCTGGTAACACTGCAAATTACAAATGACTTATTGACAGTGACAGATAGTCTTCTTCTTTTTAATTTGTGATTGACAGCACAGACTATTTAGAAAATTAAGTTTGACAGTGTTTCGTGACGTCACGTGGCGTTTCGGAAATTTGCGAGGGAATTTTAAAAATACAGCTTTTAAATATTTAATTTCTCAATGGAAACACGTTAAATTGAAAAGATATATATATGGGTATTTTTCTTTAGCAATGAAGTATACACATCATTTTTTTTGTTCGTTTCTGAATCACATGCATATTGTCTATTTATTACTTTATGGACGGACCAACTACCAAAGTTGGTCTTACAATGGCCCACATGTTCAGAAAATATCAGTGTAATTTGCATTCTGCGCTCCATTGGTTAACATTTCCACTTCAACTTAACACGGCATACATGTTATTGGTTTTATTATACTTAGAAAAATATTAAAAATAAACATGTAGATATAGCCCGTCTCTGTCAAACAAGATGTGTGTCTACGACGGGCGGAAATGAGCAACGTAATTCCGCTTCTTTTTTATCCAAAAAAACATGCACATAAATAAAGCGAAATGGCGTGCATGCCGTCGGCGCGCTACAAAGGTCGCGTCTTTGAATAAACGGGCAAGTGCGAGTCGGACTCGTACATGAAGGGTTCCGTACCACCGTACAATGTTTTAAAACGCTGAAGAAACACGTTTCTTGTATGACGACCCCCTTTAATTTTTAACTTTATTTTATTTTTAGTATTTGTTGTTATTGTGGTCGTAGTAATACATAATTGGTGAAAATTTCAAGTATCTAGTTAATGCCATTATGAAGATCAAGTTAAAAACGCTGAAAAAAACACGTTTCTTGTATGACGACCCCCTTTAATTTTTAACTATTTTTTATTTTTAGTATTTGTTGTTATATCCGCCACAGTAATACATAATCGGTGAAAATTTCAAGTGTCTAGCTATTACGGTTCAAGAGATAGAGCCCTGTGACTGACGGACAGACAGACAGACGGACAGACAGCGGAGTCTCAGTAATAGGGTCCCGTTTGCACCCTTCGGGTACGGAACCATAAAAAGCCAACTAATTGAACGTATGGTCTATATTGGCATTAACTGGAAATTGATATGTATATTTTTTGTGTGTTGTAAATATAATAAAATTTGAAAAATAACCCTTAGCGGAATGCATAAAGATTTACTACGAATACAGAAGAGTTTAGACGATGACAAGTAAATTTATTATTTGATAAGAACATAAACATATTAGTACGCCTGACTAATCCAATGCATTGTGGCGTGACGTAATGCATGGTTTCATCTTTTAAGTTGTTCGCACGTAATCGCCATTTTACAGTACTGGATCTAGACTTGTTTTAGGAGGGACAAAATGTCATTATGCCGCCCCGTGTCCAATTGTTTCCGTGCCCCGGTTAGCCCCCCTTCCCCTAGATCCGGGGCTGCCATTTTAACTACATAATTAAATTCACACGTAGAACAATAACCTATAAATTTAAATATTTTCACCATTATTATAATAACGTACACTTGGATACCATGCTTTACAAAATCCATACAACTAGGATAAAATCTACAAAAAACACACATATTTTGATGTTATAAAAAATCTTAAACGACCAACACCTCTACACCATCTTAAACATGTAATAAAAGGCAATTTAGCTGGTGTGAAAACTATGTACTAGGTACCGACTGCGCCACTTTTATTTCTTAAAATGTTTAACAAAAATCAAACATTTCAATATAAAAAGGACTAAAATCAAACACTTATCGACACATCAGTGAACATTTTCTTTAAGATTTGATTCGGAAAATTACCCAATCAATCAATCAAAATAGAATTTGATATCTTTTCTATCTATACTTGCTTGTTTTTGCTTCCCGTATTATTCTGTTGCCGGGCGTATTCACGTGACCGTTTCTGCCTGTAGGCCCGTCCCCTGTTGTGGCTGTTTCTAACGTGGGATCTCGTAAGTCCCTATTTACTTTTTTAAGGCCTTGAGAACACTAGCTGCTTTTATATCCTACCTGATACTATCATATATGTAAGAAGATCCTAACGACTGCGCCATTTTTTATGAAATGAACTGATTTATTAATGCCTTCCGTCCTTTTTACGTATGCAGAGATTGAATCCACACGAACAATTTGATTTTTTATTGTTAAACGACAGATCGTATATCTACTTGGCTCACATTATGTCTAATCAAATCATTTTACAATCGCATAAGCGGCTAGAAAATTAAAATCTATTGTGAAGACTTCTTGCTATTGCAATTGAACAAAAGGCTCTAAAAATGAATAGTTAAATGGCCAGTCACAGGTATTAAAAGTTGCAAGTGGGCTCAGGGCCTTCTCAATTTATTTTTATCCTCCTTGTACATGGTGTGGGGCCATCACATCATTGTAAATTCCATATTTTTCACAAATTGCTTTTTTATTTGCTTTTTTTTTGCTCGTTAGTATAGATGCGATTATGTATTGTAAAATAAATTAGCAGTCAATTATTACCGAAGGGAAAAAAAAGAAAATATGTAAGTAACGCTAGCACATTATGGTATACTTTAGTTACCCAGGTAATAGTCTCTTTCTCGAGTATTTAAATGTTGACTTTAGCGAATAAACGTTAGGCCGGCTGTTTAATTTAAATGTTCCACTGAGCCGAGACTGATATGGCAACGCTATTAAGATATTGCTTATGTACGATCGATCTATGCCTCTATAATACCATAACTCTTTTTTGCCAGCGGTTGTTCGCGGAGAACAAAGAGAAATTGATCACTGGAGCGCTGACAGCGCTCGTGAGCAGCGCGTCCTCGGGCGCTGCTCTGACGCCGAAAGAGCTTGAAGCGCAGTTTCATGCCTTGCGACGCCTTTGCGCTAGTAAAGTGGGATTTGCTGCGTTTACGGCATTACCAGGGTAAGTATATGACAGAACTCTCATGACTTGACCAGTTACACATCAATATATCACTACAGTAAGTCTTCTCGTTTTAATGGTTATGTACCCAAAGGGTAAAAACGGGACCCTATTACTAAGACTCCATTGTCCTTTCGTCGGTCGATGGTACGGAACACTTCGTGCGCGAGGCCGATTTGTACGTGGCCGGTCTTATTTTAAACCCTGACGCAAAAAGAGGGGTGTTATAAGTTTGAAGTGTCTGTGTGTGTCTGTGGCCCCTACTAAACGAATGGACTGATTTATAATCGTTTTTAGGGTTCCGTACCTCAAAAGGAAAAACGGAACCCTTGTAGGATCATGTTGTTGTCCGTCTGTCTGTCTGTCTGTCAAGACCCTTTTTCTCAGGAACGCGTGGAGGTATCAAGCTGAAATTCATATTAAATACTCAAGTCTACTGTTCCTTGGAGCTGTGAATAAATCAAACTTCTAAGATAACAGCCGTTTATTCCGCAAATTTTCGACACTCGCAAGTGAATCAAAACCTACAGGGTACTTCCCGTGAACTCAGAATCTTGAAATTTAGTACGAAGCAACGTCTAAATAGCATAAATAAAGCAATAGCAAAAAAAAAATATAATAATAATAATAATAGCTTAAAAATAATAGCACAGATAAAGGAAAAATTGCGAAAAGCAAAATTTTTTGTTGCATCATGTAATAAAAATATTTTTAATATTTTTAAACTTACTTATATACCTAACCCGTTTGTACGGAGCCCTCGGTTCGTGAGTCCAACTCGCATTTGACCGGTTTTTTTTTGTTTGAAAGCTGACGTAATTGAAATTGTGCTTAGCTACAGTTCTGTCGGGGGTTACTTAAAATTTTTAATTTAATTTATTTTTTTATTTTTTATCAATGGCTTGACGCTACTGCGTATTTAGCCAAGAACAAGTTAATAAAACGTGGGAAATTCTTCTTTCCTAACAAGTTAAAAGGTTTCAAAGGTTCTGGCGACAAATCTATACGAGTCCACTGGTTTTCATAGCCGATTGAGTGGCGGACGACGCCCGAAGACGCCCACACATTCCGCGAAACAAATATCACTACAGCCGTACTATGACTGTCCACTTTAACTATTTCACATATTGTTCATGAGCATGAGCATTTATAACACCAAACAACACCAATTTCATATTATAAGGTCCACTAAAAACAATTTGCAAAATAATTTAAAGAAAACCCCAACCGAACCCCTTGATTTCCCGCCAAAAAACCTTTAATTTAATTACTTGTTTAGGTTTCGCGAATGGATCGGGTCGGCTGTGGTGTCGGCCCTGCGGCGCGGCTCGGCGGCGTGCTCGCACGCGGCGCTAGACGCGGTGTGCGCGCTCATGCAGCCGATGCACCAAGACCCGGACTTGCGGCAGGAGCAGCTGAACAAGGCCAGCATGCTGTCGTCCGTCCCGTTCCTGGAAGGATTGTTGACTATGTGGGCGGATCACGTGGTAAGTATGAATGGCTCGCTAGCTTGCTCGTACGCCGCGTTCGACGTCCCGAAGGCCGGAGCATCAGCCAGCATCCCATCAATAATCAATCATAATAATCATCAGGTCTTTTGTAGTCTCCACTGCAGGAGCACGACCCTCTTTGTACTACCAGAGCCATATATTAGCCAGAGCAGTAAGAAGATTTGGCCTACACTCTCCACGCTGGCCAAACGGGTTGGAGAGGTCTCACTGATGTTTATAAGCTTTGTTTAGCTTATGTTCCCTAAGTCGCCTTCTACGACATCCACGGGCAGACTTGGAGTGGTCCTATTCTACTCTGCCGGGAACCACGCGGTGCTGGCATCCCATTACCTAGATTTAATAAACAGACCGTCTAGCCTAGGTAAAAAAAATCATTGATTTCTTTTCTCTGTTGTTTTCCACGCTGGTCTAGAATCACCAGCATTTTTAACAGTTTTTACGATTTACATGACAAAAGTAAGATGCACTTTATTTTATTATTTTTCCCAGAATGAAATAGCGTTTTTTCCTGTGTACAGAAACATTTTATTTACTTTACATAAAAGACTGCCGGCAGCGGCGCTCTCGTCGTGGCCGCCATGCTGGATTTCCTGACGTTCGCGCTGTGCGTGCCGTACAGCGAGACCACGGACGGGAAGCAGTTCGATCAGCTGTTGGAGATGGTGTCCAATAAGGGGCGCGTGCTGTTCAAGCTGTTCGAGGTAAGCTATACTTTGCACGTAAGATGGAATTTGTTTCAATTTTATACATGATTAAAAGTTTGAAGTTTACACAAAGAATTGGAACTATACAACGTGTAATGGACATACATATGCGTTATAATAAAATAACAGTAAGAAAAATCCGCATTTCCATACAAAGTGTGCTGGATTTGTTTTATGACTGTTATTTTGATATTAATATACTATAGTGATCTAGTAAAGCCAGATGTCGCTTTTTATTCAGCGCGAACATTCAATATAGTCAAAGTTGTTAAATGCTTAAAAATCTGAGGTAAATTAATATCAACATGGGAACATTATATTTTTCGTCATTTAGTTCAGAAACGTTTCTAAAAACATTTAAGATGAAAATAATAGAAGTCGTAAGATTTCTTGACATTTACCTAGTTTGACCATACTATACTACAGAATTAATTTAAGTTCTAACGTTCAGAACGGAAGCTCGCAGTCCTTCCCGCAATTTGGTGCCCCTCACCTCTTCCCCGTTCTCGGGTGCATTTGAAAGCTTTATACACCGAAACTCACACATTGACGTGTGTACGTCTGCAAAGTTTCGTTTGTAGTAAAAGTATTAGGCATAAATATTACTCCGTTTGTATGAAGCGATACAATACCTGTGATTATACTTAACCTAACCCAAACTCAATTTGTCTGCAGCACCCGTCAATGGCTATCATCAAAGGGGCAGGCTTGGTAATGCGCGCCCTCATCGAGGAAGGCAGTAGTGCCGTTGGTCCAAGAATGCAGGCTCTTGCTTTGGCCGAAGCTGCTTTACCACGACATCTACTGTCTGCCTTATTCGCACCAGCGAGATTGCATCAACGACATTTGGCGCGCCATCTTGTGGCGCTATGGCTGGTCGAACACGCGCCCGCGCACGCCCTTCTACGTCGTATCATGGTACAATATTATCTTCTTAACTCGTCTAGCTGGCTTTAGTGTTAGCAGAAGCTGCCCTACCGTGACATCTACTGTCTGATTTATTCACACCAGCAAGATTGCATCTACGACGTTTTGGCCGCCATCTTGTGGCGCTATGGCTGGTCGAACATGCGCTCGCGCACGCTCTTCTACGCCGTATCATAGTACATAAGATTATCTTGTGATTCTGCAAAGAGTAATAAGAATATGTAAATTTTGTTTACCGAGTTATAAAAAGGAGGTTATCAATTCGACTGTATGTTTTTTTGTACGTATGTTACGTGATATCTTTGCCAACTGTAAACCGATTTTGATGATTCTTTTTTTATTTGCAAGCCTGTACTACTTAGTTGATCCAATATTAATCTAATGAAGATGTTTGGAGATATGGAACAAACTCCTCAAAGAAATCTATGTCGCTATTTTCTGTGAGAAGGTTCTTAATTATTTCAGTTTGTGCATTGGTTGTAAACTTATTAGACCTCACCGCCACTTATTTTGAATAACTCTTTGCTATGTTTAATATTTTTGAACGAGCGTTAGAAGAAGTAATGATTGCAACATTGTTAAGTGTATAAAACCTAAAAGAATATATTAATCTTCAGCCATCAGGTCTTCTGGCGTTCTTAGAATCAGCAGAGGCCCCGCCAGCGGAGGCTCTGGCGGAACAGCGCGAAGAACAGCGTGATAACTTGCAACTAGCGCAGGCCACCGTGAAACAGCGCGCGCCGCACTGGGAGGCACTCGAGAGACAAGTCAAGTACTACGAGAAACATATAGAGGTAGGTGAGGTGTGAGGTTATCAGATTACTCATAGAACAAGGTTGGTCAATGAAGAACAGCGAGCAACTTGCAACTAGCGCAAGCCACCGCGAAACAGCGCGCGCCACACTGAGAAGCACTTGAGAGACAAGTACTACGAGAAACATAGAGAAACCAAATGTAGTATAATGTAAAATCAACTCTATGTCATTACTCTATAGTCTTTTTAGGGTTCCGTACCCAAAGGGTGCAAACGAGACCCTATTACTGAGACTCCGCTGTCTGTCCGTCTGTCACAAGGCTCTATCCCTTGAACCGTAATAGCTAGACACATGAAATTTTTACCTATTATGTATTACTGTGGCCGCTATAACAACAAATACTGAAAATAAAAAAAGTTAAAAATTAAAGGGGGTCGCCATACAAAAAACGTGTTTTTTCAACGTTTTTAACTAGATCTTTATAATGGCATTAACTAGATACTTTAAATTTTCACAGATTATGTATTACTATGGCCGCTATAACAACAAATACTAAAAATACTAAAGTTAAAAAGTAAAGGGAGTCGTCATACAAAAAAAACGACGGGTTGCACTCCGGGAGTGCCGGCAGAAGTGAAAACTTGAATATTAACTTTGTGCATTTTTGATATTTTGGAATGGTTAGGGAATAATTTTGCACGAATTGCTTTAATTATCAGTATAAAAGTACTATAATTTATGTGGTAGAATACAATATTTATTTATTGCGCTATCGTACACAAACATGACAATTTATATTACATTAAAAAGTTTATCTCGCAGCTAGCTAGCTAGCAGGCGCAGGCATACATTTTCGCCGCGCCGTAGAAAGAGAGGGGGATACTTCCTCTCCTACGCCGCGCCGGCTGTCTACTCTCCATCCGTCTTACGAATTTTCGATCAGGATACGTGTCCTGACGCGAGTTTAAAATTTTTTACCCATTACAAAAAAAGTGCACAACGCCGCTAAAGAAGTTTTCACTTCAAAAACGTGTTTTTTTAGCGTTTTAAAACATTGTACGGAGGAACGGAACCCTTCATGTACGAGTCCGACTCGCACTTGCCCGTTTATTATTTCTATTAAACTAATCTTCAGTAGAGAGTTACCATTTTCGCTTTTGTTGCGTTATGCAAGTCTGAACTTAACATGTATCCTGTCTTTACAGCACTACGCAGCCCTAGCCCTCCAGCACTGGGCTCAGCGCATGGGGCGAAGCACCAACACCGGTACGGGGGCCGGCGCAGGCGCCGCCGCGATACGAGAGCGCCCCGTAGTGTTGAGAAGACGTAGGGAAAGAATCAAGTCCACTGCGAATTGGCCGCTGTTTTATTACCAGTTCCATAGGGACCATGCGCTGCCTAACCTCATATGGAATCATACAGTAAGTAATACTATTTCTTCTTCTCAGTATATTTGTGTCTACTGCTGGACATATACCTCTTGCCATGCCATGGATTTCCATTTCGATCTTGCTGAAAAATCTTAATATTTAAAATTCTTACTATTTATTTATTTATAAAAACATTGTTCCACAATAAAAATGGCGGACTTAACTCTTAAAGCGTTCTCTCCCAGACAACCATAGGGACATCTCCATACAAAAAAGAACTCTGCTAGAAAGTCTGCAAATCCTGTATTATTTATAGGTGTCGCTACTATCTCACCCGCTAGTCATACAATTGATCCTGGATACTTAGGCCGACGGTAACCACGAAAATTCAAAGATGGCGCTTGTTTGTTCGTAGAAAATGAACGCTTATACCGTCATCTTTCAGAAATTGAGCGGCACGACTACGAAACTACCTTCTTTCGAATTAGTAGCTAGATGGAGCTAACAAAACATTAAAACTAGTAATCAAATTACGCTTCAAAGTATGCTGGTTGTTAGTCCTCTAGTATTTATTCGTCCATACTATTGATGTGGAATCAATGTGTGAAGAAAATAGGCCAAAGCCCAAAGCGTTATTTAGCTCCCTCCCCCTCCCCCCTCAAACGTAGTCATACGAGAATTACTCTCTATGGTGTGCGTGTCTAAAGCAGACTAAAATAATCGTATTAACGTGAGTCATATTATAGGCTCAAGATAAAAATAATGTGAGATTTTGATTTTTGAGATAGATAGGACGCTCACTTGAACCTCACCCTTTAATTTTTTTAACTTTAAAATAATCCCTTCTCTTACCTAGACACGTGAAGAACTACGCAACGCTCTAGAGAACGAAATCCGCGCGTTTACAAGCGATAGAGAAGCCGCCGGCGGTATTCTGACGTCTTGGAACCACGCGGAGCTGGAAGTGCACTACCAGTGCCTGCAGAACGAAGTCAAGATTGGAGATTATTACCTCAGGATATTGCTGGAGCAGAGAGATAACGATGATAGCCCTATTAGAAAATCGTGAGTATTCTTTTGCAAAACTGATATCTTGATAATTGATTGATTCTAGTTCTGCCATCTGGCCTGTTTTTGGCATTAAATTTGACTTGTTTCTGTTTATAATGATGATTCTGATCTGTTTCCGATGCCCTCTTCGAACTATTTCTTGTTGCCATGGCTAACATTTCTTCTTTCCAACTTTGATATATTCCTACTGCCATTTATCAATTTCAGTCGCCAAATCATTGAAGTCCCTAGAAAACTGGTTATGTACTTGTGTTTGTTTTCCGCCTAAAAAAGGAGATAGATAATTTCTAATTAAACTTATGCCACCAGTGGAACCGTATAGGTTAAATATTTAAAAAATAACTAATAGGGTGACAAAAAAACTTTTATTAATATTTTAATACTTTGTTTCAGCTACGAATTTTTCAATGATTTATACCACCGTTTCTTATCGACTCCCAAGGTTGAGATGAAGTGCATGTGTCTGCAGGCGATGACTATAGTCTACGGTCGGTACTACGAAGATATAGGACCGTTTGCAGACACCAAGTACATCGTACAGATGTTAGATAGGGTGAGGTATACTTGATATTAACATAAGATTTGTTTTAATATGTTTTATTGTCTATATATTGTTTTTCTATGACTCGATTTTTAATTGGTGTGATAATATGCTTGAAGTGGGTAAATCTTAGTCAAATTTTAAATACTTTCATTAATTCTATGTGTCAAACTATTGAAACAGAAACTATACGGACAAAAAGCTTAGTTGAACTATCAATATCTCCAATGTTCCCACATTTCACATTTATCCAATTTGACCTTATTATTAGTTTCAGGAAAGTATGAGATTGATTTTGACGTAGATATATCATTATTTTTTATTTACTTTATATTTTTTCAGACATGCGACAGAATGGAGAGAGATAGATTTGTACAGTTCCTTGCTAAATTAATATTACATAGGCGAAACGTAAGTGAAATATTAGAATGGAATGGTATTAGGTAAGTGAATTCTTTCAAAAAACCTAAAATATTAACTGCTTTTGAATTTAGCTTTTTCCTTAGATGCATGTATAATGCATGCTTTTGAATAATGTTCTCAGAATCCGTTTCATATTTTTTTGAATTTTCAGAATCCTAGTAGAATTAATGACATTAGCACATTTACACACGTCGCGGGCGACGGTGCCTACTCAAAGTAATGTCATTGAAGGTCCCGCGCAAACCGCTGACCCGAAAGGAGTAGATAGAGAATGGTACTACAATGTGGAACAAGGAGATAAGGTGCAAAGAGTAGGACCAGTTAGCTTTCAACAGGTCAGTAGATATAAATGTGTGTGACCTAGAATAGAACCTTGGGAGACACCATTCTGAATTTTGATGTCAATGAGTTTATCGCTGTTTTATATGTCGTAACAGAGTGTTTTGTTCAAATATAGGATATAAAGCTGCAACCTTGGTCATCAAATAATGTCTTAAAGCTTGAGTTGTATATTATCAAAATCTGTTCGAAGCCTACCTTGTCAAACGTTTTCGAGAAATCTTTTTCATTTTTTGTGAATAATCCATACTTTATAGTAACACGACAACCTTTTTCTAGTTAAAAGACCTCTACAAATCAGGCGAGATCAACAACAAGACGAAGTGCTGGGCGAACAGTATGGAAGGATGGCGGGCAGTAGGGAGCGTGCCGCAACTCAAGTGGACGCTGGCGGCGCGGGGCTGCGCCGTGCTGGACGAGAGTTCTCTGGCGGCCACCGTGCTGGACCTGCTCATCACCTGCGCTAGATATTACCCCAGCAGGTAGATAATACTTTTTAGATAGCGTAGGAGGATCGTTCACTACCGAAAAGTTAGAGCCGTTAGTTTTCATGGTTGATTCTTTTTATACTAAAAGTAGCATGACGGACGTAATGTAAAATTTACTGACTTAGTGTTAAATCGATAATGACACAAGGAACCTCAGAGATATTCCGGTGGAGTTTTTGTAACTAAAACTAAAGCGAGGGACTTATGTTAAAAAATACTGAGTACCTAATTAACGGCTGTGTAATTTCTAATAGTGTACCATCGTCTGAGTTTTTTGAATATTTGTTATTGTTTTCAGGGACGAAGAAGATGCAGTTATAAGGCCACTGCCCAAACTCAAAAGAATGTTATCAGAACCAGCATGCTTAGCGCATGTAGTTCAATTGCTGCTCACGTTCGATCCTATCCTTGTGGAAAAGGTAAGTCACATAAATGTCAGACGATTCAGAATCGTCTGGCGATTCGGTCGATTCATGCTTACCAAATTAACGAAGTAAAGTAATATAACCCGTGAAGAAAGGAATATAACCATCTGTCAAAAAATAAAATAATAGTAAAACAATTTATTTGGGCTCATAATATGCTTCCGCTAAACAGGAGGATAGTTAAATCAATGATCAATTTTTAACTGATCTAAAACATTTTTTTCAGGTGGCAACACTATTGTACGAAGTTATGCAAGACAACCCAGAAATCTCTAAGCTGTACCTAACAGGCGTTTTCTACTTTATGCTATTGTATACGGGATCCAATTTACTACCAATTGCTAGGTTCCTCCGATTGACTCATATGAAGCAGGCCTTTAGAGCAGATCAGGTATGAAGAATCAAAGCTCTGAAACCTTGTTGAAATAATAAATCTATTTATTTGTGACACATTACATTTACTACACAAATGTGTAGTATCAATCAAGTGTGAAGTACCAATGAAGATCGGTGTTCATAATATTCCACTTTATGTAAGGACTAGCAGTCCACCCCGGCTTCGCCCGTGGTACACACATAGCCAATGTCACTCGGGGATAGTGTAGCTTTCCAATGGTGGAAGATTTTTTTATATCGGTCCAGTAGTTTCGGAACCTATTCAATGCAAACAAACAAACAATCAAATCCGCATGGTATCTGGTCCAAAGGCTATCCAATTCCATAGAAATTCAAAGAGGAAATGCGGCAAGCATAATGGGTACCTTTGAGCCGGGTACAATTCGGGGTGGTATTTTTGATTAATTTATTTCTTATTGTCGAAACTTGTGAATGTTGTATTGATTTTGAAATGATTAAATGAATTATAGAACACTAAAAAAAAAACAAATCTTTTCTCTTTATAATATTAGTATAGATTATAAAAAGAATCTCGTAATTTCAGTCGACTTCAGACATAATGCAGCGATCCATCCTCGGCCAACTATTGCCGGAAGCGATGGTGTGTTACTTAGAGAACCACGGCGCGGAGAAGTTCGCGCAGATCTTCTTAGGAGAGTGGGACACGCCTGAGGCGATATGGAGCTCCGACATGAGGAAACTGCTCATGATGAAGGTGAGGAAAACTGATGAAGATCTATACTAACCAGACTCTAAAAACAGACAACTGTTTTAAGTAATCGTCAGGTCAAACTTAAACTCAAAATCATTTATTTATATATAAATAAAAGGGGGTCGTCATAGAAGCAAGTTTTTTTCAGCGATTAGAAAAATTGTGCGGAGGTACGGAATTTTCATATAGTAACCTTTATGTAGTAATGAGTCCGACTCGAACTTGACCGGTTTTATTGTTATTTGATTTCATAATAGTTGTTGACGTCAGATCATTTACTTACAGCTAAGTTTAGCGCCGCTTCCTAAGCGCAAGTGCAGAAGCGGTAACAAACTGCATTGCAGCTACTAGTGATTATATATCAATCACTCTACTAGTGGCCATTGGTGGCCGCGGCTAAGCGATAGTGGTCGGTTCTAAGCCACTATTCGCGTGACTTTAGTAGATTTTCTATTGTATTGAGTATGAAAAATAGTGTACAAAGTGTAAATAATATTAAAATAATGTAAGAAAAAATTACAAATATGCCACCTAAGTGTGGTTAGAGGTTATACACTACCCGAGGTGTGTATACAGTTTTACGTCTCCCCGTAGCCAGGTTTCTCGTAGCTGGCGAAAAAGCAGCGCTTTTGGCCCGGGAGGACGTAAATAAATCATCGTCATCATTCCAGCCCTTCTTCTGCCCACTGCTGAGCATATGCGCTTTCTTCGTCGACACCGCCCATCTTTTAAATAAATATTTATGACTTTTGTCGCAGGTCGCCGCACACATAGGCGAGTTCACCCCTCGCCTGCGCGCGCACATCGCGGCCCGCTACCCGTACCTCGCGATACCGGCTGTTCAGTATCCGCAGCTGCAACACGAGCTGTTTTGCAATATGTTCTACTTGCGACATCTATGTGACATGCAGCGATTCCCGGATTGGCCAATACCGGAGCCGGTAACTATTCTTACTGCTTTCTATAGGCTTGTTCAAGTACTAGTACTGGCAGCGCGGTAGCTTGGACTGTTGAGTGGCTAAGCACCAAACGAGGTCTTTGATTTGATTATTTTTGATGATATAGGGGGTGGGGGATCTTGACTTCCTATTACGTAAGCAAATTTTTTACTTATTTTTTTATAGTTCTTGGCAAATTTCTGTAATTTTGATTACAAATTATAAAGACAGTGAAATAAAAGCTTCGAGCTCTCGATCTCGAATGTCGTTCCCATGTTACCACTTAGTTTCTTTATCTTGTCGTTTATTTTTTATTCGTGTAAATTTTATGTATTGAAGTATGATGCATATGTATGTTTTTATGATAATCGTGTATAATTATTTTGTATACTAACAACATACTACATACATACTACATACTAACATACGTATGTTAATAATTAATTATATTGACCACCCCACACTACCTACTTAATTTTCCATCACTTTTTCTATATAAGCGAGGTTGCCTGAAATAAATTATTTCGCGATAAGGCGCATTGCGTAGTTTAAAAAAAAATTATGTCTTGTCCTTTTTTGTGCAATAAAGGGTTTCGTATTTGTCTTTCTATACTGTTTTTGATCTCTAAGGTTGCTAAGGATGCTAACAAATCCAAAGGTATTAAAGCAATACATTTTAAAAGATAATCCTACACAATCTGACTGCCTCCGTGGTCCAGTGATCTAGGCGTTTGCCTTGTGATCCGGAGGTTGTGAGTTCAAATCCCACTGGAAAGCATACTTTGTGAAAAGTTGTTTCCAGTCTAGTTAGGATATTGCAGGCTTGAATCACCTGATTATCTGAAAAGAAAGATGATTCCGTGCTTTGGAAGGCACGCAAACCTGTTGGTCCCGAACGCCATCTAGCGTTTGTACCTATCCTAAGATTGGTTCTGGTCTACCCTTTAGGTTGCGGAGGTCAGACGGCAGTCGCTCTGTGTAAAAACCAGTAACCTCATCAAATCACCTAGGTAAGGTAGCGGACCCCGGGCTCTGAAGCGTAACCGCTGACGATGCAACCGGGAATACGCTTGGATGATGATGATTTTAAAAGATATTGCTACAAATACATAACATATTTTTTTATTTACCTAGGTGAAACTCCTCAAAGATGTCCTAGAAGCGTGGCGTAAAGAAGTGGAGAAGAAGCCGCCATCGATGACAGTGAATGAAGCGTACACGGCCCTGGGTCTGGTGGGGAACGGCCCGCACGACGAGGCTGCCGTCAGGAAAGCGTACTACCGCCTTGCCCAGCAGTACCATCCTGACAAAAATCCTGAAGGACGGGTTAGTATGGTTGTCAGTTTCAAATATATACAGGGTTAGGGGTACAAAATCCATTTGGCTCAGCGTTGATTTGTAAAGCCGAAATTTTTTTTTTTGTTTTTCGATAATTGTTTTTAAGCAAAGTGCGTGGTTCAGTATCACGGGCTGAACTTGCTCCAAAAATGTTGCAGGTGTTTTAAAAGTAAACCTGTATATATTAAAGGCCTTATTTTATTACTGTAAACGAACAATTCTTGTATATTTTATGCTAAAAAAAATTTTTGTATTATTGTCTCTGAGGATCTCGGAATTTGATTGAACTTAGGGGTTTACTCCATAAAACAATACGAAAGTCGTCCTATAGTGATGTCCTATTTCGTGTCAAACCGAATTAGACTTTATCATCATGTTTTAATGCTCAATGTTGCTTGACACTGAAACGCAGCAACGCAGATACGTACGACTTGCTTGAAATTAAAGAGACTCATTAATATAATGACAAATCACATAGATAGGATTAGCTAGGTCTACGAATCTTAAAGATAAGAACGTTTGGGCCGTGAAACTAATGCATTGTATTAATTTCAGGACCGTTTCGAGGCCGTCAACCAAGCTTACGAGTTCCTTTGCAGTCGGAACGTCTGGACGGGCGACGGTCCGAACGCGAACAACATCGTACTCATATTGCGCACGCAGACGATATTGTTCCAGAGGTACTCGGACGGTGAGTGTTCTTGAAAAATTACTTAAGTTCCTTTGTTTATCTCGCGTCAGGTATAGACCAAAGAAATATATATATATACTATATAATCTAGAATGCCTACGAAGCAGCCGTTCGCAAAAAGGTGTACTAAAATTTGTTGGCGTCCTTTTCCTGCAAATTGCACTGGCAGTTTGCGGTAAAGGAATGCTCACAAATTTTGCTACTTCTGACTAGGAACTTTTGGTATTTAAACAAAACATAACATTCTTTTTTTTGAAATTATTACTCGTAGTCATTCTAGATTGTATTTAATGTCTTTGGTTTGCTGGCAAAAGTTTGGTGACTTCGTGGGGATGACACTTCTAAGCTAGTCGTGTCAATCCCACGGTTTGCCTTTTTTATATTACACACTGTGTTTTCAGCAGTAATGTGTCTAATACAGCGTTATTGCTTTCTCTTTCAATTGGTTTAACTTTGAGCTGTATCTCGGATCAGCTGATCGGACAAGTTGTATGGGAGGTCAAAAATCATTTTTCATATTTTTGTATATACATATGTTACTTGGGGAAAGTTCTTTAGTATTATTGACTGCATTCACTCTTAAAATAGTTTCAATATATTTTGTTAGACCCATGTATAACTTTTAGATACATAGCCACTAAATCTATGCAGATGGAAAGATTAAAAATGTCTACTGATTCTGTAGAAGCGAAAAGGAAACTTTGAATTATCCACATTTCCCATTTTCTTTTGTTCGGTCTAATTTCATTGGGTCTTGGATGTTTATCTATACATATGGGGATAGCTCAATCAGTGTGATCATATAATTTCTAATTTTCTACCATCAGCACAGCTCGTTAGCTCTGTACAGACTACCTAATTTCCCATAATTTTTTTCTGATCAAACGAGGTTGCCTGGAAGAAATTGCTAAGCGATAAGGCCGCCTTTTGCGCATTTCCTAGTTTTTAAGATAATTATGTCCTGTTTTTTACTTTTGTGCAATATATGGTATTTTTTTTTTTTTTTTTTTTTACTGTGTAAACGAACTACCATAACCGAGGGCAACAAACAAGTATTTTTTTGTATTGTATTGTAATGTACAGACGGTTAATCGGATACCTGTGCCACGTGCGGTCGCACAGGTATCCCATTAACCGTCTGTACAAGTATCAAAGGTGATATCATTCAGTACTGGCGCCGTACAAATACGCCGGCTACCCGCAACTGCTGCGCACGGCGCGGCTCGAAGCGGAAGCGGAGTCTCTGTTCGCGGCGCGCGACGCGCCGGCGCTGCTGCCGCCGGCGGCGGAGCTGGCGCTGGCCACCGTGCGCTGCTCCGCGCTTAATGCTGAGGAGCTGAGGAGAGAGGGTGGCCTGCAGGTATGCTTTTCTTAACGCCCATTCCACCTTCTTTGTGATAAAAGTTATGTCCTACAGACGGGTCTACCCTTCATAGCAGAACTTTTTATTTCATAATATTACTCGTATTATGCATATGACATACACTCATTTATTGTAAGTCAGAATCTTCTCCAGGCATAAATTTCGTTGTATCAAAATTCTGCCAGTCCTTTTTAATCTGTGTTATGGGCGGTGCCAATTTAGTTTGGATTTTCCCCGCAATATGGCGATCCACTAACTTGACCTTTAATATGTCCTCACAGGTGCTGCACGAAGCCCTATCGCGCTGTGTGCCCATGCTGTCGAGCGCGCGCAAACCCGACGATCTGAGCGCGGCGGTGTGCGCGCACGCGGCGCGCTGCTTCGCGGTGGCGGCCAGCTTCCCCGCGTGCCGCGAGGTGTGCGCCGGCATGCCGCAGCTGGCGACCGACCTCGTGCCGCTGCTCAAAAAGCCGGTAAGGATAAGGAACGATGCACACCACTTTTTTTTTACTAATTGGCCTCCAATTTTCCGCCCCCTTAAATCTGCTATTGGTCGGTATAATTATATTAGCATCGCGTGTGTATCATTTGAAACGCAAACAAACTGCTTTCTATATAAAACTTTATTGCATCAAAACAAGACTATACAAGTGGTGGACCTAATGTCATATAGCATTTTCTGCCGGTCAACCATTAGACCAAAAAAGCGTGATAAAATTTGTATATAACAAGTAGTAATAAAGTTTTAAATAAAAAATATTATTTAGATTAAAAATGTGCTTTGTTTTAGCACCTGGGCGACACGGCATGCGCAGGCGCAGAAGCCGTGGCAGCGCTGGCGGCGGACCCCACTTGCAGAAGCGCATTAGCGCGGGCGGGAGCAATACACGCTTTACTGCCTTCCGTACTGCAGTATGATTACACTCTCACTGAGTCAGGCGTTGATACGGAACACAAAACTAACAAACAAGTAAGTAACAGTAGATAGAAAACTTGAAGAACCGCAAAAACAACCTCTAAAAATCGTATTGACTTTTTGTTTTTGCAGGAAGTTGCAAATCAATTAGCAAAGCAATGTGTATCAGCACTAGCGGCAATGTACGGTCCACATGAAACGCCCTCGGACTGCGACGAGCACATCACACATGCATTGCACACGCTACTGAGGCCATATTTATGTTCGAGACTGGCAGACGAAGACCATCACGAGGTGAGAAATCATTGTTTAAACTGACTTTTTTTTAACCGAATTCCCATTCTCGTGTTACTGTTGCGGGATGTTAAACAAAATAGAACATTAAGTTAGTTCTCGCAATACTATTGTAGTTTCTCGCTGTTTTATTGTAGATTCTCATTGTTTCATTGAATTTTCCCGTGGTTTAATAGCATTTTCTCATATTTTTATTTCAATATCACGTGTTTAAGACACGATATATTAAAATAAAAAGACGAGACCTTTACCTTTGTTTCTCACTAGTTATTTCATATTTCTCATTTTTATAGTCTCTGAATTATTTTAAGTTACTCTGCAAGTATGTTTTTGTATATTCAGTTCTATATTTTGATAAATCTTCTTTTTTCCAGCTCCTTAAAACAATCACGTCAAACTGGCGTACGCCATACCTAGTCTGGGACAATAGTACGCGCGGCGAATTGCGTGAAGTTCTACGGGATACGAGACTAGACGCGATAGAATCAGGACCTCTGGTGCCAGAGTTCTCATATTCTGCGCACGAGAAACTGGTGCCGGTCGGAGGCGTGTATATAGACATTTATAACGACCAGCCTGACTTCCCCATACAGGTATATCTTACTAAATCTATGTAGGGTTTCTCATATGAGAAATTAAGAGAAATCTTAACAAAGTTTGTTTTATCTTATATATAAAATTCTCGTGTCACAATGTTAGTTACCATACTCCTCCGAAACGGCTTCACCGATTTTTGTCAAATTTTTTATGCATATTCAGTAGGTCTGAGAATCGGCTACTATCTATTTTTCATACCCCTAATCTACGCGGGCGAAACCGCGGGCAAAAGCTAGTTTATACATAAATCCTTAAAAAATGAGGGGTTGGTATTTATCTTGTTTATAACTGTCTGTAACATGTTACAATCTTGACATATTTTTACAGAACCCACAACAATTCATATTGGATCTGTTGAAGTTCCTACAAACAGAGACAAAAGCCGATATGACAGGCGATAGAGTGCGGCACATCACGTTTGCGCTCACCGCCGTGGCTAACGTCATCATCAAGAATCCAGGTAAAGGATTCTTTACAAGTATTGACCTCTTGTACTCGTATAGGTTGAGTAAGAGTCAAGCTATCAGTCAGCCATTTTTTACAACCAACTTCGTTAATTATTAGCCACATCTACAAACCTACCAATTTCATGAAGCTCTGCTCAGAGATACTCGGTCTATCGTCGAATAAACATCCATACATACAAACGCCGAATTGTTCAAATAGATTTCTTAATAAACTAGTACTTCGGCCCTTACTGTGAACTCGCGGACCCCATATCTCGGTGACCTTTTGTCTGATTCGGCTCAGGTTCGAATAAAAAAATTCTATTAGTTACATCTACACACCTACCAAATTTCGTAGAGCTCCGATCAAAGATACTTTATTTATCGTCGAACAAATATACATACATACAAACGCCTAATTGTTTAAGTAGACTCGCCAAATTCGTTTGCTTGTTCAATTAATAAAGTTCTCGGTATTTTCTAGGCGTGGAAATCCAATGCATCGGGCAGTTCGGGCTAATATTCGGGCTGCTATCTGCCCGCGCTTACCCCGCCCTACAAGATGCTGCGTTACGAACAGTGCTGGCCGTGGCGGGCAGTCAGGAGTGTGTGGAGGACATCGCGGCGTCGAGCGTGCTGGGGCACTTGCTCGCGTTGTTGGGCGTGAGGCCACCGAAGGTGGAGGCGTTGGCTGCATTGGCCGCTTTGTTGGCCAATACGGCGCTGGTCAAAGAGGCTTTAGCTAAAGGTTTGTATAAACTTCTTGGTCGTATCCTCGTGACTGAGGGTCATAGATATAAGATATAATCTTTCTAAGATAAATTATCATTTAAATAACACATAAATCCAATTTTTGTGTGAGTTATAAAAGCCCGGCCAATAACGGCTAACATGTCTTGTACCAAGACTTGCCACATGTCACTTTGATCGCTATCTCTTTTGCTCTTGTGAGGGCGATCGTTATCGTATTGTTTGTTGCCCTCGGTTATGGTAGTCCTTTTACACAGTAAAAAAAATTGGTCTATGCTGAGGGTCGTAGTTCTTCGTACAGTGACATTCCAAGAAGCTCAGTTTTGTATCTAGTCTATGATTCGTTGGATATTGATGCGCGCAATCGTTTGTATGATGACAAATATAATAGGTCCTTACATATGAAATTGCCGATTTTCAATACTGGCAACTTTAAAATCAAATATCTTGCGTTTCATTAGGAATTCCAAGTTCAAATTTTTTTCGAAATAAAGCCAGAAAAATATTGTTTTAAAATTCGTATTTCATTTGTTTTAACATCATTTGTTTGAGTTTCAACATTGCTATAACAACAACTATGGACAAATTGAAAATTCGCGGTATTTACGAATACGAATCCACCGTGGCACCAGTGCTGCAGAAACGACTCGAAGAATTAACGACGTGTATGGACCAGGCACCGCTAACGAACGAACGGTGCGTTTTTGGTTTCAACGTTTCCGTTCTGGAAATTTCAATTTACACAATGAGCCTCGTGGACGACCTGATACTCAAGTGAATAACGAAGAATTGAAGGCGATAGTGGAAGCGGATTCATCTCAAACCACTTCTGAATTAGCAGCAGCCTTCGGCGTAAGTGACAAAACGATACTTATCCACTTGCGCCAAATCGGAAAAATTAAAAAACTCGAAAAGTGGGTACCGCACGAATTGACTGAAGCAAACCAACAAACACGCGTTGCTTGCTGCGTTTCTTTGCTTAATCGCCACAATAATGAGGGGATTTTGAACCGTATCGTGACTTGTGATGAGAAATGGATTCTGTACGACAATCGGAAGCGATCATCACAATGGCTTGACCCTGGAGAACCGGCAAAACCTTGCCCTAAGCGAAAACTGACCAAAAAGAAGATTCTGGTTAGTGTTTGGTGGACCAGTGCTGGTGTTATCCACTACAGCTTCTTGAGATAAGGCCAGACGATTACTGCAGACTTGTATTGCCAACAATTGCAAACAATGATGGAAAAGCTCGCCATTAAACAACCGAGACTGATGAATTGCTCTAGCCCACTGCTCCTTCAGGATAACGCTAGACCACACACTGCACATCAAACGATCGCCAAGTTAGAGGAGCTGCGACTGGAACCTCTGCGTCACCCACCATACTCTCCAGATCTTGCCCCAACAGATTACCACTTTTTTCAAAATTTGGATAACTTTCTACAAGGAAAAAATTGCAAATCTGATGAGGCAGTCAAAACCGCCTTTAAACAGTTCATAGACTCTCGCTCCCAGGATTTTTTTTCCAAAGGTATCAATGATCTGCCTATAAAATGGCGGAAGTGTATCGATAACAACAGCGCATACTTCGATTGATTAAATAATAATTTCATTAAAAAAAACTTGTTTCACTTTTTTGATACTGAACGGCAATTTCATATGTAAGGACCTAATATTATATTTAATAGAACTTACTATCCAGTTTTTTTACTGAATATTTTTACTTTTTCACAGGTGCTGTGATATATCTATTAGATCTGTTCTGCAATAGTAAACTACCAGAGATAAGACGAGCTGCTGTCGAGCTGTTGGCTCGCATGATGTCGGATAAACTGCACGGACCAAAGGTAAAAATATTCTATATAATAAATACGAATAGCTATGACAGATTTTCAATTTAATTCCTGACCACTTTCTTGCTTAACTAATAGGGAAACCCCTCTAAACTATATGCTAGTAAGTCTAGACACTAGTATGTACTCCCGTTTAGAAAAGAGACATATTACGCCATTCTTTTACATAGGGCGCACTGTAAGTTTCCGGAACTGGCCACTTAAACAATATTAAAAAATTTATTGCAACATTTGAAAATAGAACTCTTTGGCTGTAGAATGCAGTTTGTTTCATCTGACTGTCTTTTGTTTTTACCTTGTGGCGCCATTTAAAAAATTGTGTGTCTGCATCAACATGGATTTAACTCGGGAAAATTTTCGTAGTATGATTTTCTACGATTTCAAGTGTAATTTGACAGCTCGACAGAGCATCGCTCTCACTCATCATCACATTTGGGTGTGAGAAAGCTGTGCTCGCGGTGGATCCCACACAACTTGACCGAGGCTCAAAAAACGGACCGCGTCACTTGGTGCAGTGCCATGCTTACCAGATTCAATGAAGGTGCGTCAAATTTGGTGTGGGACATAGTAACAGGTGACGAAACATGGATTTATTGCTACGATCCCAAAACAAAGCAGCAATCGAGCGTATGGGTCTTTCAAGATGAGCCGAAACCAACCAAAGTGGCGCGCGTGAAAAGTGCATCTAAGCGGATGATTGCTTCTTTTTTTAATAAAACTGGACACGTGGCTACTGTTGCTTTAGAGAATCGTCGTACAGTGAATAGTGACTGATACACGACCATTTGTTTGCCGGAAGTTATTGACGAACTCCGTAAAAATAACCGTAAACGCCGTATCATCCTGCACCACGACAATGCTAGTTCTCACACGGCCAGACAGACAAACGACTTTTTGAAGGCGAAAAATGTAGAACTCATGAGTCATCCTGCATACAGTCCCGACCTGGCACCTTGTGACTTTTTTCTGTTCCCAAAAATTAAGAACCAATTACGCGGTCAACGATTTTCATCACCAGAAGAGGCTGTCGAGGAGTATGAAAAACACCTTTCAGAGGTCACCACAGAGGAGTGGCACAAAAGTTTTCAAAACTGGTTTCATCGAATGAAAAAGTGCGTAGACGCCAAGGGAGATTATTTTGAAAAACAATAAATTAATTTTGTACCTTCAATAGTATTTTTTCATATTTATTCCGGAAACTTATAGTGCGCCCCACGTATTAAAACTAACGTGAGATAAATCCATAATTCATTAATTTAACCCGGATGACTCATGGGATATAGTCGGAGAAGCACTGAGGGCTGCCTCGCGCGTCGCCGCCCTCGCCCTCGAGATGATCGTCTAAATCGATCGAAACCTGGTCGGCCTTTTCCGACTATATCACGTGAGTCAACTGGTTCAAATTAAATAATTATACTTTTGATTTGTATTATTGTTTTATATCATAAGTTGAATTTGTTCGTTGTTGATTTATTATTTTTGTTTTCAGGTCCGACTAACGATATCCCGATACGTACCGGGAGTGTTCGCCGAAGCGATGAGAGAAGCGGGCGCGGCGATCGCGCTGCACATGTTCGACGCGCAACACGAGCACCCCGAGCTCGTGTGGAGCGAGGACGCGAGGCTCAGGGTCGCACAGCATGTTGCGAGGCTGAGGGACAAGTAAGTATTACCATAGAATAAGTCTCACTCAGCAAAGAAATTCAAAGAAATATCTACTCAATGCAGTTAGCGATATGGTTTAATTTAGCTCTCGTCAAAACTCAGCACCTTTTCGTTTAGATACCTAGAAATCTATTCCAGGCCAATTTCATTCTTATTACTCTGGATAAACAATTCGTTTAACTAAATTTACCACTCAGAGTGTTCGCCTTTCTGCAAACTATTTAGGTTAACGAACTGTACTTTAAGTACCTGAATTTTCCGGGGTCCAGTGCTGCCCCCATTTAAAATAAATCATTTCAAAGAAAACGGAGACATCATTTAAAATTTTGCTACTATCAAGCCCTAGATAACCTTTCAAAGTATTTTATGAACTACTGCCTATTTTAAATGGGGGCAGCACTGGACCCCGGAAAATTCAGGTACGGCCTTAAGATGGAACTTACGCTAAGTCTTGAAACTACCTACGTCAAGCGGACGCCCGCGACGGGTCCAGTCCGTCTATGTCGCAAACCTTCCGTGCGATAGAGATAGCTGAAACAGTCCCGGGTCACGTGTCTCTGTCGCACATAGAATATGTGACAGAGACGGACTGATCCCGTCGCGGGCGTCCGCTTAACGCAGTTTCAAGCCTAAAAACCGTGATCTTTTTTCAACAGCCATCAGTCAAACCAACTCCGCGACCCCAACTCCACGTTCGAAGACAGAGAAGCTCTGGAACGCGCGGCAAGCGGAGGCAACGAGGAAACGTGGGCGCCGCCCGGAGAAGTCGTGGTGGCGGGAGTCTACCTTAAACTGTACCTACAAAACCCTCATTGGAACCTTCGGAGTCCAAAGAGGTTCCTGCAGGAACTACTCACGGAAACCTTTGCTTCGTTGAATAAGGATTCTTCAGAGGTAAGATCGTATAGTGAAGATATCAACGTGGGGGCAACAACGAATAAACGTGGGCGCCGCCTTGAGAAGTCGTGGTAACAGGAGTGTACCTTAATTAAACTATACCTAAAGCGAAAAAAGCAATTCAAATAGCGTCGATTCTCATGATTGTACGACAAGTTTATTTAACACTAGCTGTTTCCGGCGTGGTTGCACATGTTTTGAAAGATAAAATATTATAGCCTTTGTTACTCGTTGATAATGCAGCTTTAAATACGCGAAAGAATTTTTAAATCGTTTTTGAGTTTTTTTTTAGCCATTTAGGTCCCATAGTTGGGCAAAAGGGGAGGCTTTTTTTGAGTTTATCCATTACAAACTAACAATTGAATCTTTAAAATATTAATATAGATTTTCAAAGACTTTCCTGTGACTGTCACTAATAAATGAATAGGCAAGGATAAATCACACTAATTGAGCTAGTTTCAAAGTAAGTATAGATTTGTATTATGGGGTATTTACTCAACGATACTATCTTTTTATAATAAATACATATAAATATAAACACCCAAGTCACGGGTATTGAAATTTATTGAAGTAGGATTTTGTTTGAAAAAATATCAATAATGATATTTCTCATCATTTTCCTTTAGAATTCTGCTAAATCATTAAACATTTATATTTTAACTAGGTTTTTCCGCGGCTTCGCTCGCGTCCTTTCTTAGCGAATGCCTACGTCATAACATCTACCTGCATGCCAAATTTCAGCCCGATCCGTCCAGTGGTTTGGGCTGTACGTTAATAGATCAGTATGTCAGTCAGTCAGTCACCTTTGAGTTATATATATTTAGATTCGTATATTGATTTTTCAACAGGGCAGTCGAGGCGACGTGTGCGCCAAAGCGCTCGCAGTCCTCATTCGCTCCAAGCCCGCGCTGGCCGAGGCGTGCGCGCAGCTCGGGGAGCTGCCGCGGCTGGCGCGCTTGCTGGCCACGTGTCCCAGACACGCCGTGCCCGTGCTCGCATCTCTCGCGGACACGCAGGTATTGTTTTTTATTAAGGCGAATACCATTCAGAAGTGGCGCCCTCATTGAAAATTGTTTCATGGTAAATATGTTGATAATAGGACATATTACGTAAAACTATTATGCCGTTTATGCCGTGTGGTTTACGGCAAAGTAGAATAGGGTCACTCCAAGTCTTCCCGTGGATGTAGAAGGCGACTTAGGAAATACAAGCTAAACAAAGCTTATAAACATCAGTGAGACCTCTGCAACCCGTCTGGCAAGCGTGGAGAGTGTATGCCAAATCCTCTGACTGCTCCGGCTAGTATATGGCTCTGGTAGTACAGCGAGGGTAGTGCTCCTGCAGTGGAGACTAAAAACGACCTGATGATGATGATAACGCAAAACTCGGCGCAGATAGCGGCACTAGCACAAACAGTAAACAATCTGCTGTCATTCTACATGTCATATTTTTTCGCAACAAATAATTATTATAATAATGTGGGGCGGGGTGGTGAATAAAAGCGATTTCTTCCTTAATTCGTCTTATTTTAATTCTTACCACACACGTCTTTACAAAATCGTCCTAATCGTCATCTTCTTTTCTATCGCTTCCTCTTATCCCTCTCTTTCACACCTGTACAATAATCCTATTTGACTCTCTCATTCTTTTAACAATGTATTTCCTTTTCTTTCATACATCACCTTGCATATAACCTATCTCTCTCTTTCTCTCTTACAATGTTGCTAGCCCACAATAATATTTAATTTTAATATATTATTAATCAAAGTCTGTGCTGTGTTGTTATGGTTTCCTACGGCCATTTAAATACCGATTGCCTAATACCTATATAATTTTACTTTGATGGACTTGTCATCGTCAAACGTTTGCTTACGGTCTGCGCAATTTTTTTTGTGGTATAGCCACGCTACCGGCAAAACTCTGTTTTGCTAGTAGCATGACTAGGCCGGCTCGTCCGGGGAAGTACCACACTCTCACAGAAAATCGACGTCTGAGTAGTAGCTTCACCGCTTCTATGCTTCGTTCGGTGAGTGAGAGAGCCGGAGCCCCCCTCTCCCTCCCCCCTCAGGGGAGGGCCTTAAAAGGCCGGTAACGCTACATGTTACACCCCTGGTGTTGCAGTTGTCCATGGGCAGTGGTGATCACTTACCATCTGGTGACCCGCTTGTTCATTTGCCGTCCTATGACATAGAAAAAATAAAATAATAATAATGCTGCACACTGGCGGCAGAACATTGCTGTTATATCTCCTATTAACATATTGCTAACCGTGAGGTGCTAGATATCACTTTATATTCGGAAATCATATATGTTACACATTTGTTATAATTTATTTAATGCTTACTTTATTTCCAGGCGTGTGTTATAGCCTTAGGGCAGACAGAAGTGATGCCGGGCCTCAAAACCGCAATAAAGTCGTGTCGAGAGGTCATCGGTAGTGCGTGTGAAGCCCTAGCCGCCATATTCAATAGCACTGTCAATACGGACCGGTTGGTCCATCAGGTAATTATTATCAGTGTTCTTTTTTAATGTGTAACACCTTTCCTCTCGCTATCCTGCAATTTTTAATGTGTAACATCTTCCCTCTCGCTTTCCTGCAATTTTTAATGTGTAACATCTTCCCTCTCGCTTTCCTGATTTTTTTTATGTGTAACATCTTTCCCCCTCGCTTTCCTGCAATTTATAATGTGTAACATTTTCCCTCTCGCTTTCCTGCAATTTTTTATGTGTAACATCTTCCCTCTCGCTTTCCTGCAATTTTTAATGTGTAACATCTTCCCTCTCGCTTTCCTGAATTTTTTATGTGTAACATCTTTCCCCCTCGCTTTCCTGCAATTTATAATGTGTAACATTTTCCCTCTCGCTTTCCTGCATTTTTTTATGTGTAACATCTTCTCTCTCGCTTTCCTGAAATTTTTATGTGTAACATCTTTCCTCTCGCTTTCCTGCAATTTTTAATGTGTAACATATTCCCTTTCGCTTTTCTGCAATTTTTAATGTGTAACATCTTTCCTCTCGCTTTCTTGCAATCTGTGGGAGCGATTTCGTGAAATGAGACGGTAGTGTGTAACAAGAAGCCGGGGAAGCGTGCGCTATTTGATTTGACCAATGAGCGCGGTTGCTCATTACTAAGGTGAGATGTCTGATGTTACACATTATATGCGACTATTGTAAAGTTCGTTCGTTTTTAAATCCTGATGTTTAAATGCTGCTTTTTTAGCTCATATAGTAATTGTTTTTCTATCAGTACTTTGTTCCACCTACCTGAGGCCACCCTTCCTTGTCCTTCTTTTCCACTTGTGTGCCTCGTGTTTTAGTGGCCAACTGGTGACAGATTTTTCAAACAGCCATATGGCATCTGGCACAGCTTAACTGCTATTTCTTGATGATAGCCGGGACTAACGATTTAAAATGCATTTGTTGGGAGATCCAATGATTCCTGTTCACTTGCTGAGAGTAGCAAACGGAAAATAAAACGTCCAGTGAATGTATTGATAGTTTTATTATAACACCTTTGTTATTGCCCTTTATCAGCCAGAGTTAGAATAGAGACAAATTTAAACTGGACCATATGTCTTGGAAATAGAGTTCTTATGCTTAAGTCTGTTTTTATGTTTTCACAGGCATTAGAGTGCGACCTAATAGGCGAGCTGCTATCCCTCCTGGAAACCCGTCTAGACGGACAGACGGCCGCCCAGTTAGTGCGAGCTCTGAAGGCCATGGCTCGGTCTACGCCGCACGGGGAACGTGTGCGCACGGCCCTAGCAAAGAGCGCGGTGTGGGAGCAATACGCCGCGCAGAGACACGACTTGTTCATATCCGCGGCGCCGCAGCACGCGCTCACTGGTAAGGAACCACTTCGTTATTTCGTCGTGAGTCCTCTAAGCGGCGGTGGCCTAGCGGTTTAGGCACTGGAATTCTGTGTGTGAAGCATGAGTTCGATCCACACTAGACACGACTTGACATCTGAGTTTTTATTCATGTACAGTCAATTTAGCGGTTAGGTCGTTGAAGTTGCCGTGGGCGGGACACATGATGATGCCGATGAGGCAAAAAGGTTCTCGAATAGCGACCACGTACTGGAAAGCGAAGCGTAGGACGGCCTACAACACACAAGGTGGTCGGACGACCTGATCAAGGTCGCTGGAAAGTGGGTGGGATGCAGGCCACTTTAGATTGGTCATTTTGGAAATCCTTGAGGCCCTAAGTCCAGCAGTGGACGTTATTCGGCTGAAATGATGACAGTCAATTTCACAACTATCAGCATTAAATTACCTGATTATCCGAAAAGATAGATGGTTCCGTGTTTCGGAAGGCACGGAAAGCTTTTGGTCCCGAATGTCATCTAGCGTTTGTAATAACCTATATAAGATTGGTTCTGGTCTACCATTTGGGTTGCGAAGGTCAGACGGCAGTCGCTCTGTGTAAAAACCAGTAACCTCGTCAACGGACCCCGGGTTCTGAAGCGTTACCGCTGAGGATGCAAACTGGAATACGCTCGGATGATGATGACCCGGTGCGGATATTGTATCACCGCACCGGGTGCCCCGCATGCTAGGTTACTACTACTACTACACCGCAGCTTACATGAATACGCAATTTTGCATCAAGTCAAATCAGATACTTTTTTTTTAAAGTCAAAAACAAACAATTTCTATGGGATTTGTATGAAGTATTAATTTATGACGTCATAGTTCCTTGGAGTCAAATAGCGCTCATAATATCCGTTTTTCTGCATTATTAAATCTCAAATCACGTTTAAAGTGGATGTAATCAATGACAAGTGGCATTATTTAGTGACGTTTTATTCTATTAACAGTACCAAATAATTTATTTTTGCCCCACCGTAACACCCAATTGTGTGGTGCAGGTGTCCCGCAGTCGGCGGGCTACCTGACGGCCGCGCCCAGCGACATCCCGGCGCAGCCGCCGCCCATCGACTGACCGCGGCCCGCGCACCACCCGCTAGCAGACTGACCGCCACCACTACCCTGCTAATCTCATGTAAATATCCCTTGTTTCAAACATTTACTTCAAAGTCCAAATGTGCTTGCGTCATTAGGTTATCCTCACTCGGATACGGAATTCCTTGTAGTACCGTTTTTTTTTATGATGATGATGACTGGGTTAGAAAAGTAATATTATTTACTTATTTATTTTACACTTTATTGCATACAGTTAAACAAAAAAATACATGTTTTTGGTGACAATTGTATAAAAAAACGGCCTTATCGCATAGCAATTCTTACAGACAACCTTAGAGTATTTAGTCCGTCAAATTATCCAAAAATAATGGCCCTATATTTTTCAGTTTATTAAATTAGTAAAAAAATACAAAGATACAGTACAGCATCCATTTTCCGGAGTGGGTGATTGTGACATCACGGCCCTGTAAAAATTGTACGAAACCGTGACTTAATGACATATTTAAATTCGCTGCATCTTCGTAATTTTTGTTAGTAAGAGGAAAGAAAAAATAGGTGAGCAAAATTTTTTGATAATATAACTGATGGATTAAAATATATTTTTTTAATCGTGATATCAGATTTAAGTATATTTTCATAATCAACAATACTGACTGCAATATCGGTATTAATGGGACTAAAATGAAGCATTGGTACATTTTTTTTTACAGATACAGATATACACTTTCACGTCTTTATCCCTAACGGGGTAGACAGAGCCAAGGGCGGTAAAGCCCAGGCGACTTTTAGCGTAATGGTAGGCATTATAATTTTTTTTTACATTTCTAAATAATAATTGCTAGGTACCAGTTATTGGATATCGATACATATTTAAGTACCAGTAGAACATTTCATATTAATAACTCCCATATTTCCTTTCTCTAAGCTACCAATTTACACTCTAGCGCGATTAAACCTTCTAATGAGTGCAAGTGAGAGATAATGATGCTATGGGTATCTATTTGTCACTCGCACTCATATTAAGGATTCTGTTGCAGACTACCGCATATGTGTATGAATTCGCTAGATAACAATAAATCAAATCAGACACACACACACACACAGATGTGAGTTGTATGAAAATCCCAACCGTGACGTCATCATTTTTTCGAGTCAAATAGCGCTCTTAACATCAGATTTTCTACATTAATAAATCAATGACATGTGACAGTATTTTGTAACGTTTTATTCTCTTAACAGTACCAAATGATTTGTTTTTGACCCAGTCATCTACCCTCTCAAAGCTACTTTCAAAGACGATGCAATTTGTGACGTTGCAATTATGAAGACAATAAAAATTTACATAAGTTTCGTTATGTTTTATATCTCCGATCCCAACAATACTCCTGCTGTATCCGGTTGATTATGGACAAAGGCAATACGTAACGAGTGAATTGATTGAAGAAGTACATCGCTACTATTTGAACCAAATTATCTTTTGGTTTGTACATTTTTATGTAATTATTATGTAGTACTATCAGTTACCACATGTTGCCTTAGTTTTAACACAATTTACATGTCTCGAAACGGCAAATGTAATAAAAATTGCAAGCAATAAGAAACGCAGGCGTTGAATTAAAATGGCATGGTCGACGGGCTAAATGTATGTATGTAAAAATGTGTCTCGATCACCTTATTGCGAGGCATCATAATGTACTTATGTATAAAATATTTGTACAGATTGGCTGCAAAATCTAGAAACGGATTTTTTTATTAGCAATATCCTCATGACTTTATACCACAGATGTCAATAGGGTTGCTGTGGCACATAATACATTTAATATCACTATGACACTGGCTCACTTTCACACCAAGTACCAAGTAACACGTCCGCTCTGTAAGCCACCCGATCTAAGGTTTGAAACTACGTCGAGCGGACTTCCCGGACGAGTTCAGTAAGTCACAAACCCTACGTGCTATAGCTATAGATAGAGATAGCTGAAACCGGACGGGTTCAGTCCGTCTCTGTCACAAACTTGGTTTGTGACAGAGACGGACTGAACCCGTCCGGGGCGTCCGCTTGCCGTAGTTCCAAGCCGACTGAGTGAGCCGACTGTCACACAACGCCATCTAACGTTTACCCCTACTTGTGTGAGTAAAACAGCGTATGTATTATCGAAATATAATTCTCTAGAAACCTAATGCTCCTACATTCACCGCTTCAATTCTGATTCCATTTACGCAAACAAACGAACAGTAATTATAACGAAACACTCGAACGCACACATAGACAAAGATGCATGCGATTGGTCGCGACAAGGTCACGTGTCGTCGTCGATCGGGTGGGGCAGTCAACGCAATGAGCGGTGAGATACAACGCGCGGATGGCAGTACGCTACGTTAAAATAAATAACCTTGTTTACGTGTTGCTTTTTTTAATAACGAATTTTCATTATTATTATTATTAATTTTCGTTATTTTCAATCTTCATGTCTGAATGGCTTCACGGCACATGACGGCATTTTTAATGAATCGATTATCGCAAAATTACAGCAATATTCTCAAAGGAAACTTCTTGCGACGCAACCGCACGACTCGAGTGTCACGGCGAACTGTCGCGCCGCGCTATTCATATTTTAAGCCCCGCCCGCCGCGGTACATATCGCGTGGAATGATTTTTCGGGATTACTTACGATTCTAGAGAATTATTGTTAGTGGGTAAGTATCTATTGCATAGACACAAACCCTACAATTGCTATATTCCGCCATTGTTCTAGACTTTGTAGCTAACATATAAGGCCTTTTCACTAGGCATTTTAATTGTAAATTATTTAAATCGGGAAAGGACGACGCAACTGATCACATGACACGCAAAGTATTATCAGCCAAAGCTCGTTGTCTCTACATATGTATGTAGTTTTGTGTATGATCTCTAATAGAACGGCTTATACAGGCAGCAGAACTAATAGCTTCGCATTAGAACATTATACATTAAAGAAAAAAAAACTATTAGAAAGAAGTTTCACATAATCTAATTAATCTTAAAAATCCGTATCAAAAGTAATTATTTAAAGAGTAATCAACATAGGTAGTCTATGTTGAAATGGCGTGCATGCCGTTGGCGCGCCACAAAGGCCGCTTCTTTGAAAAAGCCGACGCCACTTTGTCGGCATACCAACCAGTTGAACGAATGGACTATATTTTGTACGCGCATACCGGACCGTAACAGTGCATAACCGACAAACATCCACGTTCATATTCGCCGTGTCGAAAATTTAACCTAATCAGCAAAAAACACTAGACCGTCGTCTTGAGGCACAATGAAAATCATCACCTTAGTGCAGCTTCAGACTGGAATGGCATCCACCGGCAGTACAATTTAATCGTCAGACCATATTCACCTTTTTTCTAGCCACGAAATGCATACTATAGCTTGAAAAAAAACAAGTCGCCCGTCCTAAAGCGGGAAGTTTTTCTCAAGCTAATCTATGCATTTCGTAGATAAGATATATAGATAATAAAGAGTAGCACTGCCAGCCACTGCCGTTTTAGTGTGAATCGCTGCTTATTTCCTTGTGCGATTTTTTTTTCCAACACCTGTTTTAAGGATAGCTATTTGTTCTGCTGACTGTACAACAATATTAAATATTCCTATAATTGTTAGAAAGTAAGTTTTATATGAATGTGAGCATAGAATTCGCACTTTTGTATGGGTATTATACGGTATAGGATAGATCGGATATTGGATAAATAAATACTCATACATGTAATACTATTGTTTTTTGTTTTTATGTCGATCATCCATTTTGATATTTGTTTGTACATTCATTAATTTGAATATTCTATTTCAAAATTACATGTATGTATGTAACGTGTATACATATAACGTCTAATAAAATATACTGAAACTATTTCATGGGTAGATTCAGTCCATGATTTTGAACAACTTTCCCCAAAGGAACATATTATATCGAAATATGAAAAATATATTTTGGCCTCCCATACAAGGTGACCGATCAGCTGATCCAAGTTTGTATGGATAGTAAAACATATTTGTCATATTTCGATATATGTTCCTTGGAGAAAGTTGTTCAGTATCATGGACTGAATTCAACGTATATTTAGTTAGACCATGTATAATAATATATATGTATGTACATTCTTGCCATTCCTTTACTGTGGGTCTGATACTGATAAAGTATTTAAGTTATGAGACTGACCATTTATTCGAAATTCGACATTAATCAATGTACCAGTTTCATTCAAATATTTTTAACATATGCATGCATGCTTTCAAACTTCTATGGTTTGCCCAAATAGTTTTATTCCTTTTTTTGATATTGTGTTATTTTGCATCACACAATATTGTAAAAATATATGAATTCTTGCTAATAAGCAAAACTGCTTATTGTTTTGAAGAGGTAGTGTAATATAAAAGTATATTCAATTAATATATGAATCGGAAACCTATTCTAAAACTTAGTCTTTATTATATCATATTTCGTTTATTTTAGTACGGTTTTGACAAATTAAAAAAATAATAATTATGGAATTCCCTGCAATCATAGCGAATGTTCGTTGAACTGTTGATTTTAGTCATATCATAGTTAAGCCGTCTACATATAACATACGAAATGCTATTATGTTTGCTCATATGAGTACGTCCTAGTAACGGAAAAGACATGGCTTACATAACGTGTGTTCTGACCTTTATGAAACGTTAGTTGGTTATGTTAAACCCGGTCGGGTCGATGTACAGTCAGCAACTCATCAAGGTATCTCAATAACAATGGGACCTCTCCACTTCCTTGCTAAGTGTTGTCTTTGGACCCTACACCGTAATTTCTAAAACTTGTTAGCGCGTATTTTACAATTATGCCGTGGTAAAAGTTATTCATATTGATGTGTATTCTTAAGGCCCATTCACACAGTCCAAATTTGACCCAAAAAACAAAAGGGCGAGCTAAATCATCATCCAGGTCTTTTGCAGTAGAGAACTGCAGGAGCACGACCCTCTCTGTACTACAGAGCCAAAGGTACTTAACCAGAGTAGTCAGAGGATTTGCCTAGACTCTCCACGCTGCTGGCCAGGCGGGTTGGAGAGGTCTCATTGATGTTTAGAAGCTTTGTTTAGCACATGTTTCCTAAGTCGCCTTCTACGACATCCACGGGAAGACTTGGAGTGGTCCTATTCTACTCTGCCGGGAACCACACGACAAGCTAAATAAATACTTGTAATAAAAATATTTTTGCTTCAATTAAATTGGTGAACCCACTGCACCGCACCGCGCACCGTCACGGAGCGCGGTTAAACACACTGACGCTCCCGCGCGTTGACGCGTTGTCAGTGTGTTGGACTAGGCGTGTTTTCTATACAAATTGAGATACATGCATACAATGTTAAAATCTGCTGCACCGCGCTCCACGACGGTGCGCCGTGCAGTGGGATCACCGCCATAAACTTGCACTGTGTAAATGGGCCTTTAGTCTGTTAGCTTGATATACCCATTGTCCCCATTCTAAGTAACATTGTATGCTAAGTTTAATTTTCTTTCCAAGTGATATGTAGGCATTATGTAGATACTAAATAAAGGCGGGAACACACGCTTCGAAGAAGGGACGCGCAATGTGATGTTATCGATCGAGTGATGAATATGGATATTTTTATATTTAGCACTAAGTGTCATTGTAAAATATATTAAATTGATATGATTATTATTGTATTATTATTTAATAATCCGCACTAATTTTCCTGACCGCGCGGGTCTTTTCTTTGCGAACTAAATTTAATTACTGCATAAGTGGATATTTTTACCCATATCCCAGGTATGGCACTTCATACAAGCGGAGAATCATTTATGCCTACTACTTCTACAGTCAAAACTATACTTATGTGCACACGTTAATGTGTGTGTGTTCGCCCCCTCTCGCCCCTCAATAAGGCGAGAACGGGGGAGTGGTCCGGGGTCGCATATTCTGCGGGACCTTTTGTATGTAATATACTCTTATTAATAGACAATATGCATGTGATTCAGAAACGAACAAAAAAAATGATGTGTATACTTCATTGCTAAAGAAAAATACCCATATATATATCTTTTCAATTTAACGTGTTTCCATTGAGAAATTAATTATTTAAAAGCTGTATTTTTAAAATTCCCTCGCAAATTTCCGAAACGCCACGTGACGTCACGAAACACTGTCAAACTTAATTTTCTAAATAGTCTGTGCTGTCAATCACAAATTAAAAAGAAGAAGACTATCTGTCACTGTCAATAAGTCATTTGTAATTTGCAGTGTTACCAGATTGGGTATTTTTTTCGCAATTCTGGGTAAAAATGGGAAATTTTAGAGAAAAAAAATAAATCTTTTGGAGAATTTTGGGTATTTTTTTTCTTAAATAATATAAATTTGTTTGATTAATTACGGTAGGTAGTACATTATCTTATAGCTTATAGTAGCAGGCAGCTAGTCTACTACCTATTAAATTATAAATAATTAAAGTAGGTACTTACAATACTACTATGTAGTTTTGCAAAGGATGACACTACTCATTTTGCTCACAATATGTATTTTTTGTTCATAATAGGTATGTACAGTTGCAGTTGAATGGTATAATCCGCTAATTTACTAAACCTCTAGCTGTTTGGCATTACAGCTCGGTTTTGTAAAACAGCGAACCCTAATACGCGGAATGATTCCTTACATTTGCATATTTGGGCATATGAAAATATATTTTGTCAGGTGCAGTTACGATGTTATTTTTGCACATAGGAACCATACAATATTTATAATAAGATTTTGTGCGCCCTTCCATTTGTAATGAATTGATATTAAAAGCTTTAATCACTAACTTATAATCACAAATTAGATAGTATTACTTATAAAATAAAACTGTGAATCCAAATCTTCGTTGTTTTGTTGATAATATTTTGAATTTGTAATTTGCACTTGACTGACACTGACATATAAGTGTATCTATGACATTGACAATGCACGGTGACGTCACAGAAAAAAGCGCAAAATGGCACCGCGTTTATAGTCGTCCAAAAATAATAGTAATTTTAATTATTTTTTTAAGCTTATTTAATAATATTCTGTAAGTGTTATATTTTTTTCCGGTTATATAATAACTTATAGAATCGTTTAAAAAAATAAAAAAATAACATGAATATACCCTATTCTGTGCCCATATGCGACAATGAAAGATCCAGAGAATATTTAAAACAAAAATGCTCGGAATAATCCGCAGTGCGGTATATCCCTTAAATTTTAAATTGAAAATCACTCATCATTTAAAAATTCTAATACGAAATTCCTTTACGATTCTTATTCATCGATTTAGGGATAAATAAAGAATAAAAACAACTATTATACAACTTTAAAGCAGATTTATTACCTATCTAAATGTAGTTAAGTATGTATACAAATATACAATTGGTACTTTACAAATAACTGTAAAACTTACTTATTATCACATGATATAAAACGATATATAGCTACAACAAATACACACAACATAGTGACCAGATCTAGCTACTTACATTCCGAATTTTTATCAGATCTACTAGCTACTTACATTCCTAATTTTTATCAGATCTAGCTACTTACATTCCTAATTTGTATACGTTACACAGCCATTCAGGAATATATGCAATGAAAAGGCATACCAATGAAAAGGCATACAGTTTTCCAACAAAATTCTATGCAAAATCTAGTCTTTCTGACTTCCTTCGGACTTCTACTATTCAAACATATTATATACCTACATTTTTACTATGCTACTATATATATACTACCAATCCATGCCGTCTAGTTTTTGTGTCTCACACGATGGTACAATAAAACAAGGTATTATCTTCGCGCGATGGCCCAAGACTACGTCACGGATGTCACGATAAGTGTTACCACTAATGGTTCTTTTCAGTAAATTTAAAGATTTTCTCAATTAGTTAATAAATATAAAATAAAATACTAACTAACTTAACTAACTCGTATATTGCGTGATTCAACTGTTTAATTTTCAATAAATTTATATATATTTAATTATTAGTTCATAATTGGTTTGTTATGGTATTTGATGCAGGCCGCTTCCGATCGGTCGTTTCGGAAATCCTTAGGGGAGGCCTATGTCCAGCAGTGGACTTCTTTGGCTGATATGATGATGATGATGAATTGGACGACGCTCCACGACGACGGTGCGCGGTGCAGTGGGATCACCGCCATATTCGCACACAGTGGCAACACTTCCAATTGATGACATATTCTTGGACCAATCACGTGGCCTAGCTGTCACGGGAAGAGAAAACCATGTTTTATTATACCATGTCTCACACAGCCTGATACGCGTGTCATTGGTAATAATAATAACGTTAGATCTCTAAAATATTTTCTCATTTTTGTTGACTTGATAAGTCAATCAGGGTCAGGTACTTTGATATCGTAGTTCTTGTCACTATTGTTACATGTTCCTCTTCATAACCAAGTAACTAATCAAATGTATGAGAGAGTTTCTATTCACCGATTGTACTGCGTCCACGGATATGCAGAATCACGACAGCTTTCACTGCACCAGTTACCATTGTAGACACGTACAAATACTTCCTGCTCGCAGCTTTGAGCAATCATCAAGGTACCAGGAGTGGCTAGTGCTATTTTTCATAGAGGGAGTCAAAAACCTGTATTCTCCCAACTCACCGCTCGCATTCCGACGCATTGTTTTACGCACAAAATATCATGAATTTGTAAATGGTCAAAAAAGCAGCGTGAAACGGAGCGGCTTTTCCATGAAAAGCAACACGAAGGTTTCTTTGACATTTGTATCGAGTGGTCAAGACCACTTCCAAATGCGTCTTTGGATACGCTCGCGCAAACTATTCGTGATGTGACTCCTGATTTCAAAAATAGCATTCCAGGTCATAGTAATGATCGTCTCCAGGCGCTTGGGGACCATCACGACAATCTTCGTTGATTTGATTGCTTAGTTGATACGAGTAAAGCGTTCTCTAGTTCAATGTAAGGCCGCGTCCACGGTAACGCGTCGCACACCGCACCGCGTGTCCGTGGACGCGGCCTTAGGGAACCTACCACATACTACGTGACCTTTTTAGGGGGGAGGGGAGGGGGTTCTTCAAAATACCACGCTTGGTCACAGAAGGGGGAGGCTTAGGTGTTCGTGGGGTCACGTAATATGGCCACGTTCCCTAAGACCTCAGTGAGTCCGACTATCGGGTTTGTCTATATTTGTTTTAGTCGATATCGTCAAGCGGGCTGCAGGGCGGGTATGGCGGCTGGCGGAGACGAGTAGTGGTTGTGAGTGGCTCGGCATGGGTATGTGTAGCTCTCACTGCGGTTCCAACCCAGCTTTTCTCTGTAAATAAAATATCTATTGCCTTTACTGAGTCTACTGTACTCGATGTCTCGCAAATTTTTTTTTGAGGCTTATGGCGTTTTCTGTGGCTTAGTGGTCATCATGCCAGGCTGTCACATCGGAGGTCCCGGGTTCGGTCTCCCGTTAGGTCAAGATGGAAAATGATCTTTTTCAGATTGGCCTGGGTCTTGGATGTTTAGTATCCCATAATACAAGTCTCGAACTCACTTTGGGGCTAGCTCAATCTGTGTGATTTGTCCCTATCTATTATATATTTATTTATTATTTAATTTGTTTGGCTAAGTAAGCCTTCAAATTCCTTCGAAGGATTGATCAACTATATGAGTAGAGATAACGGAATAGAGAATGATAAAGAGAGGGAAAGAGAGTGACTGCGTGAGCGGGTTTGTCCAAAATATTTGATGTCTTTATGATTGAACCATCGTTGCAACTGATTTAAAAGAGGGAGAGAGATAGAGAGTGGGTGTGTGAGCGGGTTGGTCCTAAAAATATTTGATATGATTTTATAATTGAACCAACTGATAGATTGACATCGCTGAGTGTGCATTTGACTTCCAAGTGACAGGTGGCAAAGCTAAGAACTCACTTGATCATGCGCATATATTTGTTCTTGGAAAGCACCGGTCTCGCGTCTTCGTTCATCTCCAGGGAAAGGTAGTCGTGCGCGCTCGCACTGTCCAGTAGTTCGTCCAACCGCCTGTATAGCTCGCTGAACGAGGACCGAGCGCTGGGTTGTGCGTGCCAGCACGACAGCATGAGGTCGTAGCTGTGGGGAAGGGTTTAGGTTAGTCTGTCTGATATTATATGGCGGCACCACGCCTCAAGACCACAAATGGAACGATTGCCTTGGTAAAAATTATAGCAATTTTGACTCCTAAAGAAGAAGGCCGCTAACTGTTGAATCTTGCCATGTAAATTTGGGACTTTCCTCTGAAAGCTACTCGACAACGTATATGTAGTCCCCAATGCTTGTCGACGCCGCCAAGCTGCAATTTTAAATTCAAGCCGTTCGGCTCTGGAATGCTCTTTCCTGTTCCATCAAAAGAGCTAACTTTCAAGCAGGCGCATCATAAACGGTTTCTTCAAGAAGTCCCTTCTTATGGTGTTTCCAGGCAATTGACGTCGCGTAATTTTCAGAGTACGCCAATCCACTCTACTGTTTATCATGACAAAAAAATAATCTACTAACAGTTCCATACTGCAGTTGTTGGGTCTCTGCATCCTGTAGCCCTCTCGAAGGAATCTCAGTAGCCTGGCTGGCGGCACGTCGGGGTAGGGAGAGCCTCCGACCGTCACGATCTCCCAAACCACCACGCCGAATGACCATCTATAAAAGGTAATATATTATATAATCACTTTAAAAAAACCGGGTTGGGTATTGCTAAACTGGGAAATTGGGTAACTCTTCGCTAACCTCGCAAAATAAGAGTAAAAGCATCATAGAATATTAAGATTTTCGGGTATGCCGTGTGGTTTCAGGCAGAGTAGAATAGAATTACTCCAAGTCATCCCGTGGATGTCGTAGAAGGCGCCTTAAAAAATACAAGCTTAACAAAGCTTGGACATCAATGAGACCGCTCCATCCCATCTGGCCAGCGTGTAAAGTGTAGGCCTATCCCCTGGCTGCTCTGTCCAAGTATGGCTCTGGCAGTACAGAGAGTCGTGCTCCTGCAGCGGAGACTAGAAAGACTTAATGATGATGACTGATGACACTTTTCATCACATCAGTCAGATCCAGTACATTCTTCCAAATAAAATACTTACATATCGCTCTTAGTGGTGTATATCTTCCGCTCCAGCGATTCCAGCGCCATCCACTTCACGGGCATCTTCCCGTTGCCTTTCTGCTTGTACTGGTTCTCCTCGTACACGTCCCTCGAAAGACCAAAGTCTGCTATCTTCAACGTCCTATCCCTTGCCACCAGTATATTCCTGGCCGCCAAATCTCTATGCACCACTTTGTTAGAAGCCAGGAAGTCCATTCCAATAGCTATCTGACGACAAAATGATAGCAAATCTCTGGAAGTCAGTTCCGTGTCGCAAATCCCCTGGAGATCGTACAACTTGTTGACGACCAGTTTGGAGTCGAAATTGCATTTGAAAAGGTCATTTCTGTATTCGCAGCCTTCGATGTTGTTGTTGTAGTATTTGGCTTTCCGTTTGGATACCATCACGTCCCAGATGCACCTGCAAAATATTGGTGAAGAAATAAAGTAAGTTGTTTAAATATTTCGGCATTTTCTATAAGAGTCATTTCCAGCATTTGTTCTGATAGAGGTAATGTACATGAGTGGTTACAGTAACATAGTGGTGATTAAAGAGCTTGTCATGATTTGAAGATACGGTAACTAGTTCTTGGGTTTACTGCTCTGCTAAGTCACCATTGGAGACTTTTGTCAACAGCCTTAGCGATTGAATCTAAAAAAAACAGTGGCACTCCGGGAGTACCGACAGAAGTGAAAACTTGAACAAGGTGATGTCAGTTACACGGTAACAGTGACGCGAATTCAGCGGTTTTTTGCCATCAAAAAATGCCCAACGTGCCTAAAGAAGTATTCACTTCAGAAAACGTAAAATTTAAGTAGACCTAAACTTAGGTCAAGTTAAGGCAATAAAAATATCTGGTCATGCCTCTTTATGGTCTCACTACCAAGGATGTTGAAGAAATACCTTGAGAAGTGGAAAAAAAGCCGGAAAACCGACCCCGGGCTGTGACGTAAGCAGCTCTGCTCTCAAGAGCTCAGCTCAAAGAGACTGTAATAAGGTAGGTATACCTAAGGTAGCTGAGCAAGTCTCCGCCGCTGCAGTACTCGCTGAGTATGAGCGGCCTGCGTCCGGCGAAGCACTCGATCATGTTGAGCACGTGCGCGTGCCGGCCTACTGTCTTGATCAGCTTCATCAGCTCTATCTCCGCGTGGAATGAACGGACCTCGTCCGGCGTTGGGAAATCTGTTGCAACCAATACATAGGGAGGTTTTGTAGTACTTATTCGTTTAGTTTCATATAAAATTTTGTCTTATGCAGTTCATGATGATGTAAAAAGGGAAACTCGTTTCAATAAGCTTGTTCTAAAACTAAAAGAGTATTTAACACTACTCGTATTTTGGAGTTTCGTTGCTCACTAGTTTTCTTGTTTTCAAATTAAGTCTTCGAAGGCGCATTCTAATGCCATTTCGTGGAGAAGCATTTGACTGCAGGTAGCCAAGGTTATGACAGATAAAGTTGAGTAAATTCACAACTAAAAGAAGAAAGAAAAACTTGAACTAATACTTTTAAGCTTTATGACATCGGTTCCCATTAGGTTTTTAGGGATAACTTTAGAATTTGAATATCCACTTAACTGACCTTTGAGCATCTTTACAGCCACTTCTTCGCCACCCAGCGTTCCTCTCCTTACGACCCCAAAGGCGCCTTCCCCGACCACCTCGTGGAGTAGCAGCCTTCGCGACCCGACTTCCCAGTACTCCTCTGTTTTCGACGACTCTACGTCGAAAGTCTCCAGTACGTCTTTCGCAAGTTTATCATCCAAGTCCTGTGAACGGATACGTTTAATTCTAGAGTTTAAGGCGGTTCTAAGCTTTTAAAACACTAAAGCTAAATTTACATTATGAAATTAGTGACATAAAACTAGTTTCACGACACTAGTTACATCAACAATTTCACGTGTAAACGTCAAGTTTTACAATGCATGCATCGTTTTCACGACATTGCAACAGTTTCGTGTCGCGCGCGATTTTTGGATAAAACTAGTGTCATGCAACTAATGTCATCGTGTAAACGCGGCGTGAAACTAGTGTCGCGAAAGCAATACAATAACATCTGTATTACAACATTTTGCAATGCAGGATAAATCTTCGATGTTGTCGGAGCCATGACCAGAGACATACTGTGGATTTCGCGACACTATTATTTTTAATAAAACTAGTTACACAGGTACTGAAAGTAGTGTCATGAAATTAATATAATTATGCATGAAACTTGTTTCGTAATGTAAATTCGGCTTTAGGCCTGAAACTGCGTTAAGCGGAGACCCGCGACGGGTTCAGTCCGTGTCTGTCACACACTCTACGTGCAAGAGAGACACATGACGGTTTCAACTATCTCTATCGCACGTAAGGTTTGTGACAGGCGGACTGAACCCGTCGCGGGCGTTTGCTTGATTTAGTTTCACGCCCAAACAGCAAACAGGGTATACAGGGTCTAACAAAATATACTGAAACTATTTTAAGGGTGGATTCAGTCCACAATACTGAACAACTTTCCCCAAGGAACATTTATATCGAAATATGAAAAATATTTTTGACCGGTCAAAGTTGACCGATCAGTTGATCCGAGTTTGTATGAAGTAATTTTTTTTTTATATTTCGATTTATGTTCCTTAGGGAAAGTTGTTCAGTATTGTGGACTGAATCCACCCTTGAAATAGTTAGTATATTTTGTTAGACGTTATATATACCGAGGCGAAAGTAGGCGTAGGTATACATAGGTTCATAGATTCGTCTGGAATTAAAGTCTTTGACGCTGGAAATAGACGGACGTGTAATTAATGTCTGAGTATGTAGCCACTACAGAATACGTCGCGCTGAAAATTCATCACCATATTTGGTCATCAACTTACATCGCACGCGCTATTCGTCTACAACTCCAAATTAGGAAACATATCGGGACACGGGAGCAGTGTCGCACCGCGCCAGCCAATCAAAACACAGGAACGAGAACATTACCTTATTTGGCTATCTGTTTGTCCCTAACCACTGTATATAAACCCGAATTTTGTAAATAAATTATTCATTCGACTATCGACTCAGGAGCATAGAACACGCATTATTATTTACCTCCAGCTAGGTACACGTACCCTACTACACACACCATCGTTAGCATTCATAAGCTACAGTGGTGACCGCCGACGACTCCGCGTGTCACGCGACACGTGGACCACCAGCTCCAGCGTCAACCAACGCGACGTCCTAAGCAAGTGATGTAGAAACACTCACCGAGCCCACATCCTCCGCACCCACGTCCAGCTGCCACCGGAAGAAAATTCTGCCCGGCTGCGCGCCGTGCACCAGGAACTCCAGCTCATCTCTACGCAACCAGCGTTACTTTTATCGTGCACTTCATTTCACTGGCACTGTATGTACCAAGCACTACGATGTCCACGACCGTTCAAGAATATCAAGAGCTCGTCCAGAGTCTTCGAAAACTATCACAAGAAATCGCGCACCTTAAGAAAGTCAGATCCGCCACTTTGTCAAACACCGGGTACAGCCATCAACATCGTCAGTCGAGTCATCACCGTCCGGCACATTTTCATCACCGCTCACGAATCCCACTACCGCGTCCCACGTCACCTGCCCGTTCTACGACGACCTGCCACAAGGAAGCTAGAACTCTCGCATCGACAGACAACAGCGACGCCGCCGGAACATACCGCCTATTCGTCACTGATAAGAAGACAGGCTTATCATTCCTCGTCGATACCGGTGCAAATATTTCCGTACTACCACGCAGAGCAGGCCAGCAATCGACGCCTCTACCTTTCAAGCTGTACGCCGCGAACAACACTACGATAAATACCTACGGAGAAAAAACGCTCGAACTCGACCTCAGCCTACGCCGTCCATACAAATGGAAATTCATAGTCGCCGACGTCTCGAAGCCTATCATCGGAGCCGACTTCCTCAAACACCACCAGCTCGTCGTAGACCTTACAAATCGAAGACTTGTTGATGGAATCACGAATCTCCAAATTCACGCTCCAGTCTGCGCCTCAAGCACTCCGACTATACGAAGTATCGACGTTCAACAGTCATACCACGACATACTAGCTGAATTTCCCGGCATCACTCGCCTAACACCGACAAAAGTTAACCCGAAAACAGCTGTTGAGCACTACATCGAAACTCAAGGCCCACCAGTCTTCTGCCGCGCTCGCCCGATCGCGCCTCATCGCTATGAACAAGTACGAAAACTATTCGAAGATATGATGCAGCAAGGAATATGCCGCCCAAGCAAAAGCCCTTGGTCATTACCACTCCACATCGTACCTATGCCAGCAGCGAGCCGCCCGCATCGCACACGCCGCCCGCGCGATCCAGTTTACGCATCCCGGCCGCGCCTGATACAGCGCTTCTTCCCGCCACAAGACAAACTCGCTCCGGAAGGAACATCAAGTTACCGGTACGCTTTCGCTAAGGAGGGAGTACTGTAGCCACTACAGAATACGTCGCGCTGAAAATTCATCACCATATTTGGTCATCAACTTACATCGCACGCGCTATTCGTCTACAACTCCAAATTAGGAAACATATCGGGACACGGGAGCAGTGTCGCACCGCGCCAGCCAATCAAAACACAAGAACGAGAACATTGCCTTATTTGGCTATCTGTTTGTCCCTAACCACTGTATATAAACCCGAATTTTGTAAATAAATTATTCATTCGACTATCGACTCAGGAGCATAGAACACGCATTATTATTTACCTCCAGCTAGGTACACGTACCCTACTACACACACCATCGTTAGCATTCATAAGCTACAAGTACAAATATACAGCGCAAGGTCTTCTCGACATAGGTGCGGATCCAGCCTTCAAAACAGCCCTCCCTCGTCAGCAGAAATCATGCGGCATATTTATTAAGATTTTAGACTGCTACTTTTTGTAAAAAAAATTACTCAAGACTCCTATTTGCTTTTACCTTCAGATTGTATCTCGGGTTCTGGTCTTGGGATTGGATCTTGGATTGTGGAAAAACTACTTAGTTATTGCACTCTCTACGCTACGAGTTCAGTACAGTACATTACATACCAGGAAGTAAGATCTATTTAGTTGGTCCGCTCTGCGCTTCTTTAGGCACAAGGCTGCACCTACTAACAGTATGACGGCCGCTAGAACGGCTACAGCCGCCACCAGGCTAGTCAGATTTGAGTGTTCTGGAAGTAAAATAAGTTTATTTAAAAAAATACACCGTGAATAACTTTCGGGATATAATTTAGAACCAGAGCACTTCTTCAATTTGTCAAAACAAATTAAAAAGCCAATACGTCGTTACATTACTAAGTTCCTATCAAAGTGTCTATAGTATTTCCGTCCAATCGTGTGTATGCAATATTCCAGCCCAATCGGATCCAGTGAGTAATTAAAAATGGTTTGTATAAAACGAACAACTTAAGTTACATACCTACAACTATACAAAGATACAAGTTAAATAAAAGGTTTTCAAAACTAGAGTTACAATTTAACTAAATAAGAAACTGAAGAAATCAGCTCCATATAGGTTTCAAGACCTATCTATGAGCCACGCTTAGCGAAATCACGCGAAATAGTGGACTGATGGATTGTCAAGAGTCGCAAATAAAGATAATTGAGAGTCCCTAAAACATTATGAATCTAATCGTGTTACAATTAAAATCTCCGTAGGCACTTTTGACTATAGAGAAAAAGAAAAATATATGAAAAGTGTTGTCGAATGAAATAAAAATTAAAATGAGAGACACTTCATTTGAGAACAAAATAAACCGGCCAAGTGCGAGTTAAACTCGCTTGGAGAGGGTTCCGTACAATCGGGGGGGGGGGGGGGGGGGGATGTTCAATTATCGTCTTCTTTCATGAATAAAATCAAAACTATTTATTTTATAATTATAACAAAAATATATTTGAAATCCTCATAACGAGCCCTTTCATTTGATATATGACACAGTAAGGTTTACAAAACTTATTTTCAATTTCCTAATTTATCCCCCGAAAATGACCCTTATTTAAAAAAAATATTTATTTACTCTGCACATATGTGTTTGGGTCAGAGGATTACACCATCCAACCAAATTTCATCTGATTCGGTCCAGTAGATTAGGAGCAAATTGGCGGACAGACGGACGGACAGACAGACGCACGAGTGATCCTATAAGGGTTCCGTTTTTTCATTTTTTTTGTACGGAACCCTAAAAAGAATATAAATATTATTAAAAAATAAGAATAAACAAGTCAATTAAAGATTATCTTCATGAAATGGAGATCTTCTTACCAGGGAAAATAGCGCTTCTACTGGTACGAGAAGTGTGTGTGCCCATTAATGAATCTATTAAAATGGAGTAGTAACCCTCAGCTTGTACGTTCTTTAAGACAACTTCGGTCTCATTCTGCGATACCTAATAAACAATTATTTAAATTAATTTATAAAATTTAAATTTTTAGAGTTCTATATGTAGTGCCCGGGAACATACATAGGGCGCACTGTAAGTTTCCGGAACTGGCCACTTACATAAACAATATTTAAAAAATTATTGCAACATTTGAAAATAGAACTCTTTGGCTGTAGAATGCAGTTTGTTTCATCTGACTGTCTTTTGTTTTTACCTTGTGGCGCCATTTAAAAAATTGTGTGTCTGCATCAACATGGATTTAACTCGGAAAAATTTTCGTAGTATGATTTTCTACGATTTTAAGTGTAATTTGACAGCTCAACAGAGCATCGCTCGGCTTGAAACAGCTTTTGGCAATGAAGCACCATGCAAGACAACTGTTTATAGCTGGTTTGCAGAATTCAAGCGTGGTCGTATCAATCTCAGTGACGAATCTCGCGATGGTCGGCCGTCCACCGCTGTGACCAACAAAAACATCAATGCTGTGCGCCGTATGATTGAAACAGACAGGCATGTGATCTACCATGAAATTCGCGCATCCTTAGAAATAGGCATGAGTCAAATACAATTAATCCTACACAAACATTTGGGTGTGAGAAAGCTGTGCTCGCGGTGGATCCCACACAACTTGACCGAGGCTCAAAAAACGGACCGCGTCACTTGGTGCAGTGCCATGCTTACCAGATTCAACGAAGGTGCGTCAAATTTGGTGTGGGACATAGTAACAGGTGACGAAACATGGATTTTTTGCTACGATCCCAAAACAAAGCAGCAATCGAGCGTATGGGTCTTTCAAGATGAGCCGAAACCAACCAAAGTGGCGCGCGTGAAAAGTGCATCTAAGCGGATGATTGCTTCTTTTTTTAATAAAACTGGACACGTGGCTACTGTTGCTTTAGAGAATCGTCGTACAGTGAATAGTGACTGGTACACGACCATTTGTTTGCCGGAAGTTATTGACGAACTCCGTAAAAATAACCGTAAACGCCGTATCATCCTGCACCACGACAATGCTAGTTCTCACACGGCCAGACAGACAAACGACTTTTTGAAGGCGAAAAATGTAGAACTCATGAGTCATCCTGCATACAGTCCCGACCTGGCACCTTGTGACTTTTTTCTGTTCCCAAAAATTAAGAACCAATTACGCGGTCAACGATTTTCATCACCAGAAGAGGCTGTCGAGGAGTATGAAAAACACGTTTCAGAGGTCACCACAGAGGAGTGGCACAAAAGTTTTCAAAACTGGTTTCATCGAATGAAAAAGTGCATAGACGCCAAGGGAGATTATTTTGAAAAACAATAAATTAATTTTGTACCTTTAATAGTATTTTTTCATATTCATTCCGGAAACTTATAGTGCGCCCCACGTATACGAATATGTACATCGATATTTTTCTGCTTACAGCTATTTAGCCACTGCAGGACATAACCGCAGCCTAATGTACTCCATTCCGCATCCTAATGGTGCCGTGTGGTTCCCGGCATCGCACAATAGGACCACTCACAGACCAAGGGTAGAGTTATACACTTATACAGATCTGTGAGACCACTCCAAGTCTTCCTGTGGATTTCGTAGAAGGCGACTTAGGAAACTGAGTCTGGCCAGCGTGGAAAATGTAGGCCAAATCCTTTGACTGCTCTGGCTAATAGGGCCATAGCTCTGGTAGTACAGCGAGGGTCGTGCTCCTGCAGTGGAGACAAAAAAAACCTGATGATGAATGTACTCCACTCTTTTCGATCTTTTGGTGTTTTTCTCCACTTTGAGCCCGTGACTTTGGCGATGTCGCCGCTTAAAGGCAATTGCTCTCACCCGTGGCCTAATCAAGTTAGCTTCGGCCACATCTTCGTTTTTATTTCATATTTCTGTTTCTGTAATCTATGCTGATCTGGGAGAAAAGAAAAAACAGAATGTAGCAGCTGCTTCTCTTCCCCCGGAGATCGTTTAAGCCGATGGAGTGAATAGGCGAAAATGCGAATCATATCAATAGGCGATGCCGCTAGCAACCCATGACTATTTTGATTCATTTTTCCATCTTCCCACCCATCATCACGCTAAGGGTTGGATCTCATATATCAGTACGGAACAGCACTTTCCTAAGCTGCTATCCTTTTCTGTACCACGTAACTTGCCGGTTTTTGCAAGACATGACCGTACCAGCGTAGGCGAGGCCTTCACCACGAAACTCTCACACAATGCTTATACCCTTCTCCCTCTTTGTGACTGTCATATTCTCTTCTCAACACAACTCACCCATGGTACTGGCATGCTACGTAGAACATGACCAATATGACCATCCCACTCGACAAGTGTCACGTTGTAACCGATGGGAGTCTGGATAGGTGGCATCCAGGCAACTGTAACATCCCAACCACCATCCGAAGACTCCTCATGCCATATCTTCACGTCTCGTACCAGGCCTTCCAGGAAATCCGTGTTGTGATATTCTTTGACGGTAGTTCCTCGTATGCCCGACAGTCTAAATTCGCATTTCTCGTTTTTGGGCAGATTTCTCACTACCCATTGAGTCTTGTTACTTGCTTTGTTTTGCTGCAAGTAAATCAATTATATTGGATTAGTTATTTTATATAGGATTAGCAATGTAGATATATTTTTTTATTTAATCTTTATTATCCATCAAATATAAATTTTACAGAACAATAGGTGAACTTAATTTTAATTACTTAATATTAATTAAAACCTTTGTTAGTTTCTTTAAACTGGCTGTGTGAGCTGTGTCTGTAATTACCTACTACTTTCCTTAGGGTTGCTACACACATAATCGGGTCGGAATTGTAGGTTCGGTAGTATTTGTCAAACAATAAAGCCGACTCGAAGCAAATACTGAACTGGTTCGGCTTCATTCGGCTTGTGCCGATCGGGTATTTTATTCGGGTCGACACATCATTGATTCGGCAGTATTTGCATTCATCTGCACATATTATTTTCACCGGCCGGCTACCATGCCACTGCCGCCTAGTGAAAGCCGAGCGGCTATTTCCCCGAACATTCACATATATTCGATTTATCCGCCCGGGTGTGCCGATTAATGCCAGCCTGATTATGTGTGTAGCAGCTCCACTTTTTGACACAGTCCATCTATTTCGTGGTACAGCAAAGGTGTATTTCAAATCGAAACGTGTTGTACTTACAATTCTTAAGAATTTTTTGGCGAGATTGAAAAGAGAACATAGTGGAAGTAATTCAACAATTACATACTTACCGATACAATGTCTTCTGCAATTATTCTTTCCATGCAGATATATTTGACTTCGTAACACGCAGGTTCAGCTGGAACAACCAGGTAAATAAGCATATAATAGTTAATTATAATGTGACATGTCGTCCTTTTTTTAATCAGATCATGGCTATGCCTAAGGCTTTGTCAATCTGATGATAGGTAGATCTTTTACTAGCTTTGAGCATGCGCTAAGCAGCGCTAGCTAGATATAAATGGTGCGGGTGTGGCGCGCCATACGGCTTGCCATCGGCGCATCGCTTCTGTTTTGGGCCGTTTTTATATATTTTGTATAAAAAATCATTACAGGAAGAAGTAAGGTGTCGAGATGGCCCGCCACGCTTGCAACGTGGGCGCGACGAAGTGCGTGCTCGTGTTGCAACCGTGGCGCGCCAGACTACGAAGCAGACTATACTAGTATACGTACGTATCAGACGACCGACAGCTACATAATATTTTTGTATGGATACTTAAATAAATCATATTTATTATTTAAGTCTAGTATTTTGAGATAAAGACGCTTTATTTTATCTTATTGTCCTATATAGACGCTGTTATCGGTGCGCGTATTATAAATAGGTACAAGATAAACGATTTATTTTCATTTCCAATTTATTCCAATCACAACAAAAATACATTTGTTTTCCATAAGTTTTGAATAAAAATTGGGCGGTAAGATAAACATTGCATTACAATGCATTGCATTACATTGCATTGCATTACATTTCTTTTTTTTTAGTTTCCAGTGGCATATAAATTAAACGCATAAGTAACAGACGCTTTTTTGTGTTTTGTGATTATAGTGCTGTGATAGTGTTGATATCAACCACGCTGTTTAAAATGCCCAGTAATAAATAATCGAAAGTTACATTGCTTATTTTATTTATCTTTTTTAGGGTTCCGTACCCAAAGGGTGCAAACGGGACCCCATTATTGAGACTCCGCTGTTTGTCTGTCTCTCTGTCCGTCTATCACAGGACTCTATCTCTTGACCCTTAATAGCTAGACACTTGAAATTTCCACCGATTATGTATTACTATGGCCACTATAACAACAAATATTTACTAAAAATAAGGTAAAGTTAAAAATTAAAGGGGGGTCGTCATCCAAGAAACGTGTTTCTTCAGCGTTTTAAAACATTGTACGGTGGTACGGGACCCTTCATGTACAAGTCCGACTCGCACTTGTCTGTTTACTTAATCCTTATGTAATTAAATTGCTATATTACTTGATTTAAATCATTTTTTCATTTCTGTATTTTTTTGCAATAATAGAGCCTCAGAATGAGGCTTTACAACAAATGATCAATCACTGTAAATAATAGTTTTTATTGTTGAGTATGATCACAGCGAACCTCACAGAAAATCTTCAAGTTTGTTTCGGTTAAAATCTGTTTTGCCGCGCGACATGCACAAAATGCACATTCTATTGTCCATAATTTTATAAAAATAAATTACAAATTAATTCCAAGTAAGTCATTATACTGTCAAAGAGTGCTACGAGTATTATTAATATCTAAATAAATTTTTTGAAAAGATATTATCAAGAGATTCTATAAATATAGGTATGTAGTGTGTCCTGCACAAATGATGTTTTTCGTCAATGAAAGTCAACATTATGTAAGTACTTACTTTTTTTGATACTACTTTACTTGATGGTAGCATCATCATGGTATTTTAATAGCCTTATGCCACAATAGCCAATGTTTCCATTGATTTTTGTACCATTTGTACCTAATAGTTTATTAGTTTTGTGTTCTACTTTTAGCTTTTAACTTACCTTCGTCATTGTCCCACTGGAACACACCTTTGACTGATATCCCATCCTCAAATTCCACGACCATATTAATGTCATATTGCTTGTCCAAGCCTTTCCAGGGTGTGATGTGAGGACCACGGAGCCAGGCAGAGTGCCTCCCTTGGCCGTCGAGGCTTACAGTCCAGATATTGAAGCTACCTGCTGGTGACTGTATCGAATCTGTTTTTTTATCGCCTTCCACAAGGTCCCATTGTATCTAAAAAGAGTCACACATAACGTTATTCATCACCCGATTTGAAAAACATTTTTACCCGACTACGGCGAAGCCTAAAAGGAGGGTTATGTGTTTCACCGCTATGTATGTTCATCTGTTCCCTCGTGTCTTTAATAATACCCATGATACCTTAACAAATGAGGTATCGTTGGAAGCGTCTAAGCTGTCCGCTGGCTATAGGCTACATGACGTCACAGTAAATTCAATATGGCGCCTTCTATAGGCCATAAAGTTATGAATAAATAATTAAATTTTTAACAAAAAAAATCCGACCTCAATTTTTTTTAGGAGTTTCTTCCATATCTCCAAAGTTCTTCATCATCTTCTTCAAAATAAAATGGGGCCAACTTGGTAGTAAAGGCTTTTAAATAAAAAAAGAATTATTAAAATCGGTTCACAATTGACGAAGATATCGCGTAGCAAACATACATAAAAAAACACAGTCGAATTTACTACTTTATTTAACCTCCTCCTTTTTTGAAGTCGGTTAAAAATAAATTGAATCATATCGAGGGTATCAAAAGAAACATTTCAAAAATGTATACATTATTATCTGTTTGTCCCTGCTGAGCTTGCATTTACCTTTCAGCATAATTCATCCCGTAGTCGGGTTTTAGTTATTAAAAATTGTTTGTTAATTCTTCTACAGAAGCAACTGTCTGCTGCAAATGCTGCAATACCACACTAACTCGTCACTAACGTACAGAAGTCTCACTCAGCAAAGAAATTCAAAGAAATATTTACTCAATCTGGTTAGCGATATGGTTTAATTTAGCTCACGTCAGATCTCAGCACCTTTTCGTATAGATACCTAGACATCCATTACAAGCCAATTACATTCTTATTACTCTAGACAAACGATTCGTATACATGAATTTACCACCCGGAGGAGCCGCCTGCGCGCATAGTAAAAATGTAGGTACATTTTCGATACCTAAACGGGGAGTGACACAGGCCTGGCAATACGAAATACATTGAAAGCAAACAGAGAACTGTACAAATTTTGTGCCAACTTCATAGCTTAGGTGTTTCTCAAAAAATGCAAAATATCTTACCGGAATTTTTGACACCCATCAATTTAAAATCAATACCGGACCAAACATAGAGTCTTGTGAGATTTTCTTTTTTTATTTATATTATTAATTTATATATATTATGAAAGAAAAAAAAATTGTTTACTCTGGGAAGCGAAAGAACCAACAAAATAGCACTACCGTTATGTAAAATAAGTGCATAAGTATTACACTGCTCTGCGGGTGTTTAACGGCAAAAAAATGCAAGATTTAAAAGTAAAGCATGATTACATTAGTGTTATTATGTAAGTAGTGTTAGTAAGTTATTACCTTAACTTTAAGTAAGCTTACTAACTGTTTATTGCCGTGCAGAGCATATGACATGTTAATAAACAAGGCGGCCACTTTTTCATGGTATTATGTAAACTACCGTCTTTATGAACCACGGTTATGAAAAAATGCGTAATTTCGCTATCGCAAGTATGATTCGATCTATGTAGTCGTCTTGTCTTATAGCAGCTCTCTTGCCTCTCCCTCTCCAGGTTTAGGTTGCCTTCTTCTTCTATTTATTTATTTTACTCTTTATTGAACACAATTTAACAAATTATACATAAATAATAGAGACAAATTTTAGCATACAAAAGGCGGCCTTATCGCACAGCAATCTCCTTCAGGCAACCTTAGGGTAGTATGGATACAAAAGAAATTTAGATATGTTACAGGTGAGGTGCAATATTTCAAAGGAAATATACAAATAAAATGTTATAGAATACATATAATATAATACAAAAATATTTACATATATATATATATATATATATATATATATATATATATATAATATAAATAAGATAGTGTACACGAAAGAAAGTAAGAACCTAAACAAGATGCGAAAGGAAAAGAGTGACTTACAAAGAAGAAAGGAAGTGTGATTTGACTTGTGATTTAAAGCTGGCTAGCGTTCGAGCCTGTCGGATGGACAGTGGCAGTGCGTTCCAAAGCCGAACAGCTTCTACAGTGAAGGACTGAGAATAAAACCGGGTGGAATGATCAGGAATGATTAGTCGCAAATTTTCGGAGCTGCGTAATTTACGAGTTGCATGCATGGGGATGCAGGATTGAATAATATGGAAAACAGGAGTGAAAGAATATGCCATTCCCGGCGACGTTTGATAGGTAGCCACTTGAGCTGGGAGCGAAAATGGGAGACATGATCGTATTTCCGGAGACCGAAAATAAACCGAATACAAAGATTTTGGAGGCGCTCAAGCTTGGTAAGTTGCTCTACAGTAAGATTAAGGTAACAGGTATCAGCATAGTCAAGGATAGGATCGTCATATTTTTTAACCGACTTCAAAAAAGGAGGAGGCTATCAATTCGTTGGAATCTTTTTTTTATTTATGTTCCCCGATTACTCGAAGACGCCTAGACTGATTTGAAAAATTCTGTTTTTGTTTGAAAGGTTATACAACCTGGAAGGGACATACCCGTAATAAATCGAACCACGGTCTATACTAGATCATTATACTATAATGAAATTAAAATAACAGCCAAAGAACAAAAAAAAATTTGCATTTCCATACAAAGTGTGCAGCCGCTCGGGCAATTTGTATGGGAATGTAAATTTTTTTTTTGGTTTTTCGACTTATTTTAATTTCATTATACTATAATGCTCTAGTATAGCCCGTGGTTCGATTTATTACGGGTATGTCCCTTCCACGTTGTATACTTGTCAAGTGGTACTATAGAAATTTTATTAAAATCGGTTGTGGTTTGTTTTTTAAACGAAAATAACTAGAAAAAATATGTCGTCTAAGTATATAGTTGTTTGAATATTTAGTTTTTTTTATACCTATTGAAGTCGTTTTTTGTTTTGGAAAAATATTGATATTAAGTGAAGATAGGTTAAAAAATCTATGTTGATCCGTGTTTTGATGAGTCTTGCTTGTTGTAGCTTGCGCTACGCTGACCTAAGCGTTCCAGACGACCTCAGATCATGTGTCGCTAGATCAAGCTAGATAGATATAAAAATACTTACTAAAACATCATCTTCATCGGGCACCAGAACCACAAGACGCCACAAGGCGTCTGTTGTCGTCAGGTTGAACACCACCTTGCTTTTAAGGTGGCACGTTTGTATTTCTGGAGGGCTCGACGATGGTAGCCCTATCTCGCTGCCTGAAAATTTTCATTTTGGAGCATTAATTTCACATACAAAAGTCAATATTGAATGTTTAATTTATGTATTATCATGTTTTATACCTATAGAAGCGAGAGTCTTAAGTACCTACTTACCAAGATGGTGAAGTAAGTATAGATGAAAAATGTGTATGTAGTAGGTGGCAGGTATGCTGGTAGTAACAATAGTGGGTGGGCGCAAGTAACACCTGAATCTATTAACGACTCGCGGTTTTTCATTAATGTTTCAAAAACTACTGAACTGATTTTAATGCCCAACGAACTTAAAAAATCTATTAATATTTCCTACATGGTTACCAAATTTCATCAAAATCGGACCATTGGTTCGGCAGTTATAGCGGAACAAACAAACATACATACATACAAACAATGTGTTTTCGGCCCAACTTGAATTATTTATTTATTTAATATTTATTGCACAATAATCTAACGATTATAATACAAAAGGTAAAACTTAATGCTAAGCATTGTCTACCAGTTCACCTTAGGGACGTAGCAGAAAACAGAAAAGGTAGTAAATGGGGTGCAAGTTTAAATACTTAAAATAAAGAAAGAAGAGTGTTATATACAAATAATAAAACATATATAATTCGTATAATTACATAATATATATACACTATACATATATTCATATATAAATTCCATTAATCCATATACATATTTACATACTTAAAATAAACTTACATAAATATAAATACATAAGCATAAAATAAATATGCTTACTTAAATTATTGCAGCAATTTTTATTTAATTAATTATAATATATTAGCCTTAAGGCCGTACCTGAATGTTAAAATGTTAAGCAAGTTAGAACGTTAAGCTTTACTACGCACATTTGCGAAAAACGGCCACTTTTGGGTAATGTGCGTAGTAAAGCTTAACGTTCTCATTATAAACTGTAAACAGTAGTTTATAAAATACTTTGAAGGGTTATCTAGGACTTGGTAGTAGCAAAATTTTAAATGATGTCTCCGTTTTCTTTGAAATGATTTATTTAAAATGGGGGCAGCACTGGACCCCGGAAAATTTAGGTACGGCCTTAATTATAATATAATTAATTCTGCACTCTTTTAAATTGGTGGATTCCTCACCATATAACTAGTATAGTGGAATGAACATGGCGGTTAACCAACTTCGACGACATGCGTGAGGAAGCTGCTAGTACCATGAGCATGACGTTGATCTTCCCTAGATGATAATGATCAATTATTTTTCCAAAAGGTACTTACTCAAGAAATTTTCTTTGCACTTTGTGATATTGAACTGGAAAGAAGAAAAAATTTTTTAATATTAGAATAAGGAACAACAACTTCTGGCAAACTTAAAAATAAAATAGGTACGAACTTAGATAAATATAACTCTGTCCCTGTATAGAAAACATTATAACTATGTTTCGTCGTTGGCCTCCGTGGTTGGCCTACATTACACATATAAAAATGGCAATAAATGTATATTGAAATAGCATCATCAAGCGCTACTATACAACATTCCAAAAGTATCAAAAAGAGTAAGATATACAGGCTGACTTTTTATCCACCAGCCAAATTAATGGAGCAAGTTCAGTCCATGATACTGAACTACTTTCCATAAAAACAAAGAAAAACTAAAATAAAAATTCACCTTCCCATACAAATCAGCGCTCAGCCAAACGGATTTTGTATGGGAGGAAGAAAAAATTTTATCGATTTTTAATAACTTTTTTACAGAAAGTAGTTTAGTATCATGGACTGAACTTGCTCCAAAAATTTGGCTGGTGTTTAAAAAGTCACCTGTATAAGGTCAACCTAGTAACTTATTTTATCTTTCTTTTATAAATAAACTATTTCCCCTTTACCATTTAGGATAAATATATCACTTATTGAATACCTGGTAACGAATTCAAGACCTCACCTTTGAGGCAAATACAAACTGTTAGGAAATCGGCGTTGTTTATCTCGAAAACTGCTGAATATTTAAGCAATTTACAGAATCTATTGTAGATTGTAGAGTAGCACCTACGTCACCCGACTTCCGGAGACCCATAGCAATGCAAACAATACCTTGCCACTTTAAGATAAGGTTTAAATCACTATGACTTAAAGAGGTGATCATAGTAGGTACTAGTCACTGTGAAGTAGGTGGTCGCTACTTCAACGAGATTGAATCATTCCCGCGGGCGCATGTTTGTCAACAAGGAACTGAAATACTTCTCATTTCTCTGTTAATTGCTTTTCGTTTACCTATATTCAGTACGTCGTAAATGTCAGCAGGAATTTATAAGTCGTTCCTATAGTACCTACTTATATTATAATCTAACACTTTAACATTTTGTGGTACAAGCGTATGTGCATCCCACTTTGTACCTACCAAATCACTAAGTCTTAAGTTTTCATAGTTATCTTAAAAAGAATCTTGATTCAAAATATGTAAATGTTTATTCTAAAATTTCGGCTCTATCGAAAGCAAAAGTTATTATTTTTGGATTTTAATTGATGCTAGTATCATTGATGTCTCATATTTAATTACCAAAAGGGGTATAATGGGACTCTAGTGAATCTGTTTCTATTTATTTTCTAGAGTCCCGGTCGGTTGTGCATGTGAATATGTAGTTACATATTGCATATGTATGTATGGCAGCTCCTCATAGTAGGTAAGTACATGATGCCTTGCCATGATTTTACCTACTTGTAGATTCACAATATACTTAATAGGTATTCTTTTATTTCTCAGGGAAAAAGGATACCTGTAAAGCTAAACTTAACTGATATTCTTACTTTTACTGGAAAAGTCTGGCTGAATGACTACCTACATTAAAATTAAATACCTATGAGTAACTATCTAATTACTCATATATTTACATAAAGGCAAGGAGTAGGTATGTTGCTAAAACTATGTTTTTGTGTTTTCTTTATCCAATTTCCAATGTGTGACGTAAATATGACGTATTTTGCGTAATCAATGAACCCGGGTATTTGAACAGTTGTAATTTGTATGCGGTGTGAATAGAGCTCTTGTACAAGTAGGTAGTAGGAATGTAATGTACGCCTAAATGACATTTTTCGTCATAAAGTAACCTAATGCACTGATTACTTTTCGCAGAATTGACTTTGTTATAAATGAAGTTATTTAGACCTAGATTAGATATTTATATGACTTATAAGTTATTTAGAATTTTGTTGGACGTAACACATTGTCAATCCAGCTGAACAATATTCAGCTGCTTACAAAACAAAGCTGTATTGTCAAATTGCTAGCGGTTTTGTTAAACAGCGGAGTATACAATCCAACTGCGACATCTAAATACTTGAATTATCTTTTTTTTTCGAGTATGAGACTCCGTAATTGATAAATTTTTGTATGTGTTGGTTTGGTAAAAGAGTAAGTTGACCGATTTGATGAGTAAGTACTTCTTGTTTGGCTTTAATTCCCTTTTCGACATCCATTTGATGAGTTTAATCGATAATGTTTTTCCGTTCACCTTGTAAATAAATAAATATAAATAAATATACAGGGACAAATCACACTGATTAAGCCAGCCCCAAAGTAAGCTTTTTAAACTTGTGTTATGGGATACTAACTCAACGATATTATATTCTATGATAAATACATATATAGATAAACACCCAAGACCCAGGACAATTTGAAAAAGGCCATTTTCCAACTTGTCCTGGCTGGGGATCGAACCCAGAAATGTTAAAAATAAAATAAATGTTGTAAATGTTTACTTATTATTATTACTTACCACTATTGTTTAAATCATTTCTTTAATTTCTATATATTGACAATTCTACGAGTACCTACATCACATTTTTTTGGGATGAAAGCATCCTACGTGCTAAATTTATTCTAATTTCAACCGTTTTGGTGTGAAAGCGGAACAAATATTCATGCATACATCCGTACAAACTTTTTAAATATCGTTCTAATTTATGCAACGTGTTATCACTTTACTTATACACTGCCCTAAGTACGAGTAGATAGAGACCGCAACGGTATATTCTAATAGGAATAAAAAAAATTGGTTGCCTGTAAAGTCGGTATACGGGCGAAAGTTTTACGTGACAAGTCTTTTTATGTCTGTCTCTCTCGCTCTTAGGCGGGCTAACCATGCCCGAGTGGAAGGGACGCGTGCCTCTCACTCGCTCTCATTGTGAGCGCATAACGTGAGCGGAGCGTAACGCAGTTTCTTGAAGTGTCACCCGGCTAACCAATTTATAAGACGTTGTCACGTCAAAAAACGGCATGAATTAAAATTTTGCAAGTTAAATACATCGAGGCATCTAATTTCAATTAACTGTCGATCGATCACAGCAGCGTCTGATAACAAAACACTCATTTTATTCTCTTGTCAAGAAATTCTAGTAAAAAGTGCAGTAAAAATGAATATACTGACTTTATTTCTGTTTTTAAAACAACAGTTACTTAAGTAGCAATCCCCAGATAAGATTTTTTTTTGATCGGCCGATTCTTTCTCTATGATAATATAATAACACTAGCAGTCCACCCCGGTTTCGCTCGTGGTACACACATAGTCTATGTCACTCGGGGATAGTGTAGCTTTCCAACGGTAAAAGAATTTTTCAAATCGGTTCAATAGTTTCGGAGCCTATTGACAAACAAACAATCAAATCTTTCCTCTTTATAATATTAGTATAGACAACACAACAGTAGACAACAAGACGATTGTTGTACAAACTTGAACGTCATGTCGCTATAAAATAAATAAATAAAATCAATTTATTTCAGGTTACTAATGAAATATTTAAAATTTTTACATGTTTTATGAGGTAGGCCATTGTCAGTGCCATTGCTAATAAATATCGTATCGCAATGAACCTGTAAAAACACAGGACTTCACTGGTCACTGTACGTCGTAATAATTATATTTTAACTACAAAAAAAAAAAAAACTGGCTGCAGTGTGCGTTTGCAACACGTTTAGCCTAGGTGTTTATTGTCAATTGAAATCTTGTGTTTCATTCACCTTTATTTTAAACGTTTACCGTTTGTTTATCAGATCCACCATTATCTTTTTTTAAATTCGCCGATTGCGGATTTTTCTTCTTATTTCATTTAGGTCAGTCGCTCGATGTTACATTTTTTATTTCTTTTAACAAAATAATAGCATTGTGATAGGCAAAGACCTTGTAACAAGACTGGAAATCAGTGTGAAAAAGACGAGACCACAAATCAGCTGCATTAGTGTGCGTAAATATGCATGTGTTGTACGCCGCACAGGGGATTGAAAAAGTAATGTTTTCCATAAACAACGTGTTGTCTACACCATGTCTACACGTTGTCTACAGAAAACATTACTTTCAAATTAGTCTAATTTTTTTTGCAAGTACAATAGGAGTTTCCCCTTTGTGTACCTATAGATACACAATCCTACCTATGTACACAATATATCAAGGTATGGTGATAGGATAAGTCATTTCAAGCGCTGCGCCGTAGTGCGCCGTTATGTATGATGCCCTCCGTCCAGCTTTTCGGTATGAGCATAAATAATATACTAGTTGTACCTTGTACCTAGTATATTATTACTCTGTGCTAGTAGATACGGATACTTTTATAGTATCTACTAGTGTTTGAGTGCTAGTCTCATTAATTGTATATATATCTCGATGATATCGACCGCTACCACCGTTTCGAGTAGTACGGAAGATAGCTTAATCTGGTGTAAGCTTATACGGCTTTTGGCGAGCACGATCTCACGATGTAAGTATATGATATTTGTCGTGTTTATATTTGAGTGATTTTTTTTTAGTTCCTAATATAATATAATATTTATTTGTTTTAGAATATTCGGCAGCCGGATATTCGACTATCCGGCCATAATTAGGCTGAATATTCGGTATCCGGTATCCAACCAAACCACTATCCGTTATAAAATCTGTAAACGATACCTTTCATGCTTAAATCCATTAGGCTGTTTAGGCTGTAGAGCGCATGGACGTACCAGCGTGCCAAATAAGTATAAATACATACATACTTGAAAATTTTAAATGTACTTCTGGCGCAGTTGGGTAAAATTGTTACCGATCGCTGTCTGTACATGAAAGATAGAAAGATAGATAGACAGATATAAGAAGAAATAAAATGTTATTGGGGCCTGTATCAACGCCGTAGAATCCAAAACCATGATTGTTAAAATTTTTGTATGTTTGTCTGTTTGTTGTGGGCGCTAATCTTAGAAACAGCTTATCCGATTTGGGTTCGATTTTGCAGTAATGTGTTGTGGTAAGCTTAATTTTTAAGTGTTTGTTTTATTTCAATCAGTTCATAAATAAGAAAGTTATATCAATTTAAAGAATCACGTCGAATATTTGTTCGATGTACAACAAATTAAAGAAAAGTAAGGAGTAAGGTCGTACCAGGACATTAAAAAGATGACAGAGAGAAGAGAGGAATTCCACTCCACTTAACCCCACCGGCAAGAATAAGCTCTTAAATTAATAAAAAAGAAGAAGCTAAGTACAGGAAGATGAATATCGACAAAGATTGCAAACAGGTAGAGAAAACTATTAGCTAACAGAGTGAAACAATTATATAGTATAGAGAGAGAGAAAGAGTAAGGGAAATACGGCATGACCAAACTATAGACAGAAAAGGCAACGTCCTCTCCTAGTAAAGGAAGTAAAAGTGAATAAAGGGATTCTCCCAATCAGCCTTGATAGTACTTTTTACATAATTTAATATGTAGGTAGATATTTTTTTTCTTTTTTCTTTTTTTTCAATGGGTAGATATTGTTAATTTAAATCTAGTATTCGTTTTAGTATTAATTAAGAGCTGTTATTTTAATTTAGTTTTAATTATATTCTGTTATGTTGTTACCAATCGATGTTATTGCGCTGGGCTGGGTTCGTGGAAGACAAAAATGAAATATTTTTTTTTTGGACAAATCACACTGATTAAGCTAGCCCCAAAGTAAGTTTTAAACTTGTGTTATAGGATACTAACTCAACGATACTATATTTTATGATAAATAAATATATAGATAAACACCCAAGACCCAGGAATATTTGAAAAAGACCATTTTCTAACTTGCCCGGGCTGGGGATTGAACCCAGAACCTCCGGATTAGCTGTCTAGCGTGTTCACCATTACGCCACGGAGGTCGTCAAGCACGCAAAATACTTTATAATATTTATGTGACTCCTTTTACTTTTCTTGTGAACAATAGGTAGACACGACACAATAACAAATTTGGAATAGGTATCAAAAAACAAATTAAAAATACAATAATAAAAAAAGAGTTTTATAAATTCTTGTTTCATTTATGAAAGATAAATTAACTTAATCATTTTAAATTATGTTATATAAATTCCATAACACAAATTTAAACTTACTTTGGGGCTTGCCCAATCAGTGGGATTTGTCCCTATCTATTTATTTATTTGTGTCTACGGGATTTTGAAAAACTTTTTGTCGGTGAAATAAAAACGTAATAATTATTTAATTTTATTTTTATCAAGACTTTTATTTCTGACATCAAATATAAATATATATATATACATAACTATAAATATCCAGAGCTATTTATTGATAATTTGATATAATATACCTACCTCGGCGTTGTCAGATTCAAACTGCAAGTCGCTGCAGACGCTGGTGGCGACTTCTAGCATATCGTCAGATACTCCTATATGATTGGTATCCGCAACTGTCACAGAAGTCCGTATCTCGGCGTGCACATACACTACGTTCAATAACGCGCTTAAAATATTCACTAAAAGAAAATATTCGTAATTCCTTGGCAACATTTTTTTAGAAAATTTGATCTTAAAAATATAGTAATATAAAAGATAGAAATAAGCTCAATCTATCTGTCTGTTCATGTTTTTGCAATTATTCTCAATACTTAGTTAGATTTTGTTCGAAATATTTTCCACACACACACACCAAAATTATTCATAAACAAATGAAAAAGTCAGTAAAAATATTCCAAGAAAAATAATAAATCGAATTTGATTTTATTTAAATAGAAAAAGTAAGGAATAATAAAGTTTGGTAGTAGAATTTTCCGGCGTGCGGCAAACGCGTGCGTTTGTTGAACTTTAGAGCGCACGCGCGGCCGGCGGCGCTGTGTTTCGGAACTGGGCGCGGGCAGCCTCCACCTGAGCTTTACGTGTGCACGGGCGGGCGGCGCCGCCGCCGGCTCCGACCGGCACCCCTTTGCGCGTACAGGAGCTCTATTTTTGAACGTGGGAATCAGCAAAACTTAAAACTTGTAGTTTTCCAAGTCATCGCTCGCGTTCCAAGTCACGAAGTACCATTAGTACCATTACACAGTATTTTTACAATAGTCGCTTCAGAGAACTTTTCGCAGAAAACTTAGATTTATCAATGGTTTTCAAAAACTTTTACATTAATAAAAAAAACAGCGTGAAAGGAACGGGTTTTTCATGACAAACAAGAAGAAGGTATTTTAGACATTTAAAGGAGACGAGTGGTGAAAACGACTCGTTGCAAATCCTCCACGATTATAAAATGCGGCACTGGGAAAGTTTGCGCAAATCAGTCCTTGTATGACTCCCGCGTTCAAATATAGGTCTCCAAAAAAGTTTGGGTACTAATACCGATGCACAAAGGCGTGAAGGATAACTGATGTTGCTGTCGACTGTACCTACAAAAAAATATGATGAAATCTTGCCGGAAATTGCACATTTCTAGCCGACTTCGCCGGCGTATGTATGTATCTATATTTCTTTGCCACGATCTGCAGCATAAACGGCTTGATGGATTTAAAAAATGCAGTGGTATTAATAATTAAAATGAAAACTAAATGGCGGATTTTTAGCACCAAATTATGTCTTCAAAAACTTTTGTTCAAAACCTATCGAGTGGGGTATCAAAATAAAGATTTTGTAAAAAGATTACCAAAATATGTACAATTGTGTGTTTTGGAATGAGAAATGCGTAAAAAGGACTCATAATCTCGCTTATCCGAGCGTGTTGCCAGCTGCATCCTGGGCTGGGCATACAAACAAGTAATTATTATTAATAAAAAAACCCTACTGCTAGTAAAATGAGCGAGATTATATTATATGTTGTTTATCAGCATTTCTATTTTAAAATTCCATTTAAACATATACGTGGTATATATTTTTGTAATCCTTATAAAATCCTTTATTTTAATAATGACAGGTTTTAAATTAAAAAAAAAAATTGAAGGCATTGGCGCTAAAATTCCACCATGTCGTTATTTTTTTAATTTTTGTATAACCCGTGTCACTCTCACAATTAAAACGAATATAACGACACCACTTACGCTAAAATCCAAAGAGAGAACCAAAAAAATATAAACACCCGAAAACATAACCCCCTTCTGCACAGTCGGGTAAAAAAAACAAAAAAACCCGACAGCATTATCACGCAATTCACGCAGTCAGGTTTTTTCTTATAATTACTTGTTTATTTATGTCGTATACTCGTACTTAGAAAAACCATATTATTGTAAACCAAAAATTTTATTTATGTAGAGTAAAATCCATGGGTAAAATCTAATTGATAATGAAATCCCCTCAACTGGTAATCGACCATATTAGGTTGATCCTTGGTGCGCTTCAATATACAAGACGTTTTATCCACCGGCAAAATTTTTGGAGCAAGTTCAGTCCATAATTTTGAAAGTTCCCATACCAAATCCGTTTGAGTGAGCGCTGATGTGTACCTTTGGGAGGAAGAAAAACTTTTTTTATAGAAATTAGTTCAGTATCACGGACTGAACTTGCTCTTAAATTTTTTCCGGTGGATAAAAAGTCAGCCTGTTTTTATTTTACCGCCAATCTAATGGCGTCTGCCGGATGTTTTTTTTTATGAATTTGACACAATAAAAAGAGACAAAATAGGATTTTAAAAATCTTGGGTTATTGTTCATTGTTAAAAATAGCGCCATAACAGTGTTAACTGTAAAAATTTTAATCGTAGATTTTTTTACAACAAGCAGGCAATCCGTTGAGGGAGCCCAAATACGCGTCAGATATTTAGGCGCTAAGATTGAAAATGTAAACAAAAGACATTTAAACGTTAAGATGTAATATGTAAGTAAAATAATAAAACAATTTATTTATGTTCTTAAAAAATATACTTTATAATTATATTTGTTCCACACGGCGGCGACAGAAAATAAGTTGAGAACAGAAATTATGCAACAAATTTTCTTCGACTCTAACTTAGCACTGGTCTAAAAAAAAGAAAAAAAAACTTAGAATGTACCAGCTGCTTCTTTTCCCGCGCAAATCGTAAGATCGAAAATGCTAACCATGTTAATAGGGGATGCTATTATGCATCACTATTTTGTTTCCATTTAAATCTAAAATGCTCTGTCTGCCCCATTAGGGATAAAGACGTGAATCTGTATCTCAACTGAAAACAATACGGTCCTTTGGCTTAGCCCATATGCATGAGTCAAGTAGGTATATGTCTCCATGACTGTTAGATTAACTTTAAAATATTTCATAATTAATCTGTGATAAATTTGTTATTAAAACCTGTTATTCAGGCCCCAGAAACTAGATAGATAAAGATATTGAGAAAAATAAACTAGTTACGCAAGTAGGTACATACTATTTATTGGTATTTAATTGGCACCTACTTTTTAAGAAGTCAATTATGATTTTATTATAAGTAGGTTACTCTTTCTCGTGTCAGATACGCTATCTCTTTCATCTCTAACGGGGTAGACAGTCTAGATTTTTTAGAGAGAGTTTAGTGTGATGGTTGGTGTAAAGGTGGCAAACGACAATTATAAAAGTGATGGGTTACTAGCCGCATCGTCTATTGACATGATTCAGATTCTCGTCCATTACCTCGATCGGCTTTTACGATAAGGACAAATCATACTGGGTGAGCTAGCCCCAAACTAAGTTCAAACTTGTATTAGATACTAATTCAATGATTTATTTTATTATGGCGATGACGATGTAAATTAAACCACAACACAGTTAACGGTAAAACAGAATAATTTTATTTAAGATTACACTAACTTAAACATGGTGACTTTTTATCAACTGGCAAAATTGTTCAGGAGCAAGTTCAGTCCATGACACTCTACTTTCTATAAAAAAAAGTTATATAAAGTTATAATATATTAAAAATCGATAAATTTTGTCGTCCTCCCATACAAAATCCGTTTGGCTGAGCGCTGATTTGTACAGGAGGACGAAAAATTTGTACCGATTTTTAATAACTCTTATAGAAAGTAGTTAAGTATCATGGACTTAACTTGCTCCAAAAATGTTGGCGGTGGATAAAAAGTCACTTTATTTACAATTATACTCGTTGATAAACTTAACACTTAACACCAAGGACAATTTGAAAAAGGCTATTTTCGGATATATATGATACTTATACACCCGTGTGGTTCCGGGGTAGATTAGAACAGGACCACTCCATCTCTTCCTGTGGATGTCGTAAGAGGCGACTTAAGGACTAAGCACAAACATCTCGTGCTACAATTGCATTCCCAAGGATTTGACGTTAGGACGTTAACCCAACGTTCGGGCGGCGGCCGGTTGTAAAACTTTTCGCACAAATACATTCCCAAAAAGGGTAGACGTCAAGCAGGCGGCCGGTCGAAAAATTACAGCCAAATAATTTTAACTGTTCCGGCATTTTCTTCTCCACTTGGCAAGGTCTTTGGCATCCTTGGGTGACCATTAACATGCATGTTATATTTGGAGAAGAAAAAGCGGGAAAGCGCACCCCGGGCTCCGAAGCAGCACAGCTGAGGATGCAACTAACGCGCTTAGATGAAGAAGATATAATACTTATACAGGGTCTAACAAAATATACTGAAACTATTTTAAGGGTAAATTTGGTCCGTGATACTGAACAACTTTCTCTGAGGAAATTATATCGAAATATGGAAAATATTTTTTGACCTCTCATACAAGTTGACCGATCAGCTGATCCGAGTTTGTATGGAAAGCAAAAAAATATTGTTCATATTTCGATTATACATATATATCTATATTTTGTTAGACGTTATATATATGATACTCTGTCTAATGGTTAATTCGTCACTGCGCGTCGCCTATGTGATGATTTTCGCCTATTCCTTTAATCGGCTTCTACGATCTATGCGGGAAGAGTATTGTACGTTTTTCCTTTTTCCTCAAACCAGCATGGTATAAAAAAACAGAGGCACTTCGGGAGTGCCAACAGAAGTGAAAACGTAAACGTCGGTTACGGTAACAGTGTCGCGACCTTAATGGTTTTTCCCATCTCAAAAAATGCCCAAGACGCCTAAATAGGTTTTCACTTCAAAAATCTCACGAAAACAATGTTTTCGCAACAGATTTTCCGACCCGCCCCTCGTGATCCTCTGGTTAGAATGTACTATTATATCTCTCTCTCATCTTAGCGTATTCCCAGTTGCATTCTCAGCTATAATGCTGTGAAGCCCGGGGTCCGCTTTCCGGCTTTTCCTTCTCCACTTCGCACGGTCTTGAGCATCCTTGGTTGTAAGAATGTACTATGACACGCCGCATGACAAGATGCCAATACATCTTGACCTCGACTCGACTGTCTCTGTCTGACGAGAAAAGTTCACTGCCATGAACCGCGAGCCCTTAACACTGAGATGTATGAATATTAATAAGCAGTGCCGGACTAAGCAAGCGCAGGGGCCGTATATAGCAAATTATGACGGGCCCCCGATCCAATATGGGGTGTCAGTGACACAGCGGGAGCATTACTAATACTTATATTCTATACAATGGGATTGGTGACAATAAGTGACATAAATGTCGTACTTCCTCCATACTTCGGAAGACACATTAAGCCGTTGGTCCAGCTGTCATCATTAGATAGCAGTCGTCAAGCTACGTGCGGAGCTTGAAGCTGACAACAGTGTTAACCATTTACGAAAAAACACAATCTGAAAAAAAAGTACACTGGAGGAGCGGGTTTAGATACGCGGGGCCCCTTTTTGCGTGGGGCCCTAAGCAATTGCTGGTCTTGCTACGTAGATAATCCGGCACTGTTAATAAAATGGGTGTGTTATAATTTAATACTACTTATATACCAGAATGTCCACAATAGCATATTAAACATTTTTTCTGAACAAAAACTGACTAGTCCGCGACAAAGTCACAGAAAAGCTATATAAATACGCACAATTGTTTACTTAGTTAGATGGCATATTTTTCAGTAATTTTTGTCTCTGAACCGATTTTCATAAAATTTCTATGGGATCAATCTGGAAGTTTTAAAGTAATTTTTCAAATCGGTTCATAAATCACTCAGTTGTGAAGTAACAAACACATAAAAACCGCAATGATAACATCAAGGTGAATGAAGATACTCGTAATCAACCATGCATTGCAATAAGTTTTTTAGTTTCGTACATCGTTGACCAGGAAGCTGTATGTACTAGTTCATCAATATTCAAGCGCCGCGTGAATGATTAGGGTCAGTTCTCACCGGGACGCGACGCGACGCGACGTGGCGCGCGCTTTTGGAGAAATATAAAATCCAGTGACAGCCTGCTGCGCCACTCAAATTATTTGCGCGGTGCAAATATTATTTCTTCAAACGTGCGCACTCGGAGGAGAAGTTCGGTGGCCCGGTGGGAGTACGCATTGCTAGTGCTTTTACAAGTTAAGCAACCCATGGTATTCAATAAAATAAAATAAACAAAAAGCCTTTATTATACCAAAAAAATTACAATTAAACTCTTTAAACATATTTTTCACTTTACTATAATAATTTTGGAAGTCGCTTTTGCGGCGTAGGCCTCCACCAGCTTTTTCCACTTTTTCCTATTTACCCATAGTATTCAATGTAGGATAAATATATCACTTATTGTATTGAAGATGGGGACCACAAGTGGTATACAAACTCGAGCTCCTCCGTGCACGTAAAGCCGTTGATCTCGGCTGTCATCATTGTATGACAGTCGTCAAGTTATGTCAGATGTCTTCACTGTGCCAACACTGGTGTATTGTGTATGGTGTATTGTATATAGACGTATTTTACTACAATTTGTAGTAAAATACGTCACGCTGGTCGAGACATCTGTCGTCGTCGTCAGCTAAGGGTCAGTTCTCAAGCAAGTGGCCACATTTACACACACGAAAAACAAAAACAAACAACGCGCCACATCGCGTCACGTCGCGTCTCGGTGAGAACTGACCCTTAGCCGACGACGACGGCAGATGTCTCGACCAGCGTGACGTATTTTACTACAAATTGTATGAATCGCTAGGCGCTGAATCACGCGTACGTAACCTGTGAAATTGTTGGTCAATACGAGTATGCAAATAACTTGCCGAAGCGTTCAGCAGTTTTTTTATAGATGTCGCAACATTGTAAAGAGGATTGATGAGTAATTGTTTCCTGCTGGGAAGTAAAGTTGTTTGTGCAATGTCTGGAGTTTTTTGCAATATTTGTTATGAAGGTAAATATGTAAAAGTGTGAACATAACGACGATGGCGGACGTCATAAATTGCAGATTAGGCAATTTAAAATAAACCGATCAAGTGCGAGTTAAACTCGCGTGAAGAGGGTTCCGTACTTCTCGTAGGATTGCCTGTAATCTCTCTCTCTTCTCAGCGTATTCCCAGTTGCATCCTTAGCTGCAACGCTGCGAAGCCCGTGGTCCGCTTTCCGGCTTTTCCTTCTCCACTTCGCACAGTCTTGAGCATCCTTGGTTGTAAGACGCATATCGACGTCAAACCAGCATTTCTTGGGTCTACCACGTCTGCCGGGGCCCGGCACTGTAATCTATAATGTACTATTAGGTATCTGTTTTTTTTTCAGAAGTTTAAGCTCAGTGGTTCCGGAGATTAGGGGGGAGGGGTGGTCAATTTTCGCCTACTTTCTTAACGCATTCGCATATTTATGTTAAAAAAAAGTTGGAAAATACATATTGTGGCAGTTAAAGTGTTAAAAAACTTCAAAAATACCGATCTAAAAAAATGTATACCTATTTAAAATTCTTATAAAAAGCTCTTTCATTTGATGTCACATAATATAATTTACAAAACTTTAGTTTTAAATGTCTAAATTTCCCCCTATACGTGGCCTCTATATTTGAAAATAATTTATTTACGATTTTTGTATTTATGATTATGTCGCCTTCGCTTGTCACTTAAACTTTATTTGCGTGAATAATGGTCCTAAAGTTAGTTTGCGTTTTATAATAATACTGAGAGAGAGAGAGTGATGTTGGAGACAGCGTGACGACGAGGTGACCGGTCGAGTACCATCTAAGCCGGCCAACCAGGTGTGAAGGGGACGGCGACTGTCGACCTCTGCTCCTAAATACCAACGCGGGTCATTTACAACTCATTATAGAAATCGAGATGCCAATCCACCAATTATTTGACCTTGTAGATCATAAGATCACGCGATACTTACGTTTGTATAAAATACTAGCTGTGCCCGCGACTTAGTCTGCGTGGTATTAGATTTGGGTTTAATTTTTTTTCCACGGATCCCAATTATTTTCTAAAATAAAATTAGTTTATTTATGTTATCTATATACATTTTTTTTTATAAATATACATAAAAGCAAAAATCACTAACTCATCACGAAATCTCGAAAACTACTTATGAAAAGCCATTGCCAAAAATTGGTGCCTTTATGTTTTTAGCGTGGCGGTCAACCGTTTTTTGTATGCTTCTACAAAAAAAATACAAGAAGCAATATTCATTAAGGAATGATATTTGTAAACTCAGTCGGGACGGAGTTATATCGGCTCAAAGATGAAGAAAAAAATATTTTTAATTAATTGAATTATGGATTTACCATATATATTCCTGAGCTATTGATGCTATTTTGATGCTAATGTTCATTTGGTCTATGACACAGTAAGGTTTGCAAAACTTTTTTTTTCAATTTCCTAATTCATCCCCCGAAAATGACACTTATTTCAAAAAATATTTATTTACTTTGCACATATGTGTTTGGGTCATAGGATTACAACATTCTACCAAATTTAACCTGATTCGGTCCAGTAGATTCTTAGCAAATTGGCTGTGACAGACGGACGGACAGACAGACGCACGAGTGATCCTATAAGGGTTCCGTTTGCATTTTTTGTACGGAACCCTAAAAATATACTTAAAAACCGCATTCATATCATACAGATTCCAAAAATATAAGTTTTAAGTAAAATATAAGTTATACTTAAGTTTTTTGGGAACGGCTTTGCCACTTCGTAGGCATTCTAGATTGTATATCGTTTTTAAAATTAAATTAGTACACGTAAACCTATTTTCAATATACAATCCATCACCAACTGTCGGTTGACTGGTAGAGAAAGATAAAATTAAAATAATATTTAAAAAAATCTGCAATTCTGCATACTTTCGTTTCCAATGGAAATGATGATTTTTTTTACTTAATTAAATTTCATATTCGATTTATAATAATAATAATAATATTTTGGCTCCATCTCAAAATGGATGTAGGGCTGGGTCCCGTGGTACTAAAGAGCTTCTCCTCATTGACATGACCATTAACCAACAAGGCCGACGGAACAAAGTGGCTCTCTCTACTGCTTGGATTGATTATAAGAAGGCCTATGATTCAGTGCCTCATTCATGGCTGGAGAGAATATTAGAGTTGTACAAAGTTGACACAACTTTAAGATCCTTTCTGAGCACTTGTATGAGACAGTGGATCACAGTCCTTTGTCAACCAGGCGGTGGAGATAGTACCTCAGATCCGTCAGACTATATAAGGATTGAGCGAGGCATCTTCCAGGGTGACAGTTTGAGTCCATTATGGTTTTGCCTAGCCCTGAATCCTCTTAGCACTTTGCTGAAGGAGTCAGGATTGGGCTACCGACTCCGAAGAGATGGTGAAGTTATTTCTCACCTACTGTACATGGATGATCTCAAACTATTTACACAAAAACGCACTGACTTGTTGAAACTACTAAAAATTACAGAAGTTTTTAGTAGTGGCATCAAGATGGAGTTTGGTGTAGATAAGTGTGCGGTTATGCATGTACAGCGGGGAAAGGTAGTAAATTCAACAAATTTACAACTTTCTGAGACAATGACTATCAAGTCTCTTTCGGAGTCCGAAACCTACAAATACCTTGGTATGTCACAGTCATTGGGTATTATGGATGGGGACATAAAACAGGCAGTGAAGGAACGCTTCTTTGGCAGACTGACAAAAGTACTTAAAAGTCTTTTGTCAGGTGGCAATAAAACCCGTGCCTTCAACGCTTGGGTGATGCCCCTACTCATTTACTCCTTTGGCATACTAAGGTAGACTCAGACTGAGCTAGATGCCCTAGATAGGAAGGTCCGCCTACTGCTCACAACACATCGTATGCTACACCCACGTTCATCTGTTATGAGACTGTACATCCCACGGAAATGTGGAGGTCGTGGCTTTTTAAACGCCAAGAATCTTCACAACCGTGAGGTGTGCAGCCTTAGGGAATATTTCCTTAGCAATGAGTGGGGTCTGCATCGTGATGTTGTAGCAGTAGACAAAGGCCTCACGCCGCTATCCTTGGCAAAAGAGAACTGGCGCAAACCAACGGTGCTAAGTACCGAGGATCGCAAGAACGTATCAAAGAGCTCCACGGGCGGTTCTATCGGGCCTTAACAGGGCCTGATGTGGATCAGCTCGCATCGGTGAACTGGTTACGTTTCGGCGACCTCTTTGGGGAAACCGAAGGTTTTGCCTGTGCAATTGCAGACGAAGTCATGATGACAAACAACTATCGGAGACATATCCTGAAAGACGGTACGGTTGATGTCTGTCGAGCATGTCGACGTCCCGGAGAGTCGATCAGGCATATAATCTCCGGTTGTTCTCATCTGGCTAACGGCGAGTACTTGCACAGACATAACCTAGTAGCCAGAATTATTCACCAGCAGCTTGCTCTTCGATACGGGCTTGTAGAATCGGAGGTACCGTACTATAAGTACTCACCGGCGTCAGTTCTCGAAAATGGTTGTGCCACGCTCTATTGGGATTGATCTGTCATCACGGACAGGACTATTGTCGCCAATAAGCCTGATATCGTGCTGACAGATCGATTGATGCGCCAGGCAGTGCTCGTCGACATCACCGTCCCGCATGACGAGGACCTCGTGAAGGCCGAGAAGGACAAACTTAGCAAGTACCTTGACTTGTCCCACGAGGTGACTGCTATGTGGGATGTGGATTCGACGATCATTGTCCCGATAGTCGTATCGGCGAACGGTCTTATAGCGAAGAGTCTTGACCAACATCTTAAGACTCTCGCTAGATGGCTGGATCAAGGGTCAGATTCAGAAGGCAATACTCCTGGACACGGCACGTATTGTCAGGAGGTTTCTCTCTCTGCGGCCCTAACCGCCGGTAGCTTGGGCCTTGCCCCGCTGCCAGTGGGCAGCTAGGTTAGGTTTTTGTAAATGTTTATATTTTGTAGTATGTTTTATATTTTACTTTTTATAAATGTATACCAAAACCTAGCCTAAGTTTCAAATTAAATAAAGAGAATAATAATATCCTTACTGTCATGCCCTAGTGAGTGCTCCATTACAAACTATAGCAAATCTCTCACAAGGCCTTTACACTTTGTTGGACCTATGTCCCCATGCAAGCCTCAAAGGTCCGGGATACGTCCCGTGAAGGATAAACCTTGAGAGAACATAATAATAAAATGTATATTTATATTCCTCCAAAAAAAACTTTTATTACGCATAAGTCCCACATAATAAGTTGTATTTACGTAAAATAATAAAGGATAATTATTCAGAATAATTTAAATACTGGACTGCCCATATAACATGATGGATAGGTCACGTGACTAGCATTGTGTGTACACTGTGTATTCACAGTGTAAGTACACACAATTTCTTTAACTTTAGATTAAAGTTAGCTTCAATTTTGCAATATAGATTTAGCATACGTTCTAATATAATATAATAATATATTTATTTGTTACATTAGTTGTTTATTACAATTTTTATATCACACTTCTAACCTGTAGATGAACATGAACCTAGGCATGCAAATGTCAATTAGGTATGTTATCATTCATTTTTTATTTTATTTTATTCATAACTGTCTATTCTATCATTAACTATTATTGGGTCTAATTTATTATTAGTAATATTTAAAAAGTCAAATTAATACTAAGCATCCATTGCTTTCCTTCTCTAATCTTCTATGATTTATAGCGAAGTTATTAAGTGGGCTCTTATCGAGTGCTATTGTTGTCATATCACTTTTTAATACCGCGTTTTGCCATCAAGGTTGTCTATTATTGGATGTGTATATTGTTATCCAAAATAAGAGTGACTGCCAAAATAAGAGTGTCAGTGACGTCAAGTTGATAAAATTGTGGTATTTTGTCATGTAGGTATCATGTGGTTGGTAATGTAAGTTATGAAAGCAATTTTAAGAAACACCACATAAATATACGTAAGGAAATAAAAGTATACTACTTACCTACTTTTTTTTACTAGCCATCTATGTCCCACTGCTGGGCAAAGGCCTTCCCTCTTTACTTCCACAATTCTCTGTCCTTGGTCTTCACTTTCCAGTCTTTATCGAATGCACGCAAATCGTCTGCCCATCTCGTCCTCGGTCTACCTCTTTTTCTGTATCCATCTGTTGGAACCCAGATACACATGTTGACGAGTTTCTTCTTGAGGAATGTTGGAAGATTGCCTTTAAGGGTTGGATCTTATCTATCAGCACAGAACAGCACTTTCCTATGCTGCTATCAGAAGCGTCATTTGCTAGAGCAAGAGAGATCGACGACGGAACGCTTCAGCACTGGCCGTGGATGCTGCAGCGTTCCGTCGCTCTCTCTCGCTCTAGCAAATTAATGCTCTGAGCGACAGAAAAGGATAGCAGCATATAAAGTGCTGTTCCGTGCTGATAGATGAGATCCAACCCTAAGTAGCTCTTTCATCCACCAAAAACTTTTCCATACATTTTCAATCCTGCGGTTGATTTCTTTGTCATGTCGATTGATGAAAGATACTACTTGGACGAGGCATATGTACTCGTCAACATACTGCATAGCTTGTCCATCTACGACGACCCTTCGTACTACCTACTTACTTATTTAATTACATACTTACTTATTTAATATATTCATTTTACGAAACGGGGAAATTAGCACTTTGTCCAATAGATACGGTGATAAAATTGTGGTATTTTGTATGAAATATTTTTATTTTACTTTTCCGTAATAACTCGAGGGGTTATCATAGCAATTTCGGGAAAAACCACTTAAACATACATAGGGAAGTAAATGCATACCTACCTACCTACTTACTTACTTAATTTATATATTTATTTTACGAAACGGGGAAATTAGCACTTGTCCTATATGAGTACTTACTAGGTATACGAGTAAGTATACCTTTCCTGTAAAGGTCATTTTTAATTAAGTGGGTACACATCATTATGTACCTATCCATAGTATCCAGTTACTAAACAACGTAGAAGGGACATACCTGTAATAAATCAAACCACGGTCTATTCCACAGACCATGGATCAAGATAGACACAGCCTCTGTATGAATTTGCGTGTCGATCTGAAGTCAAAATGACTTCATTTAGGATCGTCACTTTTAGTCCGTGTATGTCTATTAATTCACTGTGTTAATTCATTAGATCGGACATTCATTCTCTACTGTAAAATACCTAAATCTGCCGTTTTGAGCTGCAGAAACTCGTCTAAAAACGTTGGTGGAAGTAATAAAAAAGTTTATTTTCGTTTGTAAGTGAATTTTCGTGAAAATGGGCATGCCAGGTTTTCTTACAAATTTAACGACTTTTTTTATCTAGTAGTATTTATACAGATCTGTGGTCTATTCTACACTAGATCATTATAGTATAATGAAATTAAAATAACAGCCAGAAAAAAAAAATATTCGGCCTATCCATATAAAAGTGTGCAGCCGCCCGGGCAGTTTGTATGGGAAAGCCAATTTTTTTTGGTTTTTTAACTGTAATTTGAATTTTATTTTACTTAAGGCCCCACCAGTTCAGAGCCAAGAAACCTGTGAGTATTTTTAAAAATTACTGTAATTAAACTAACTACTTCAGTTTATTCCTCAAAAATTCTACATAAAAATCTTTAGGCTTTTCTACAGACATCCACAATATCCAAAACACAATACAATCACCTTTTTATGTGAAAATTATACCAAAAAATGTATTATCTAAATATCTATCCGTTTTGGCTACAAAAAAAATTATAAATATACCTAATACAAAAAACAATAATACATAAAACACTGCGAAATATCGTCGAGCACGGCTCCGGGCCTTTCTTCGCTCTCGACGAATATTTCACTGTGTTTATATTTTTTTTTTTTGTAGCCAAACGGTTTTGTGATCTAGTATCCCGTGGTTCGATTTATTACAGGTATGTCCCTTCCACGTTGTATATGGGAAATGAAAAACTGTTTTTCGTATTACAATATACATTTATTGGGAAAAGTTGTTCAAAATGATGGACTGAATCACCCCTCACTAATATTTGTACTTAATTAAAAATCATCTTGTACTCGTACGCCGCCGCACTATGTCAAGATATAAGTAGGTAGTAAGTATTTTGTGTACTTGCGACACTTATAAAATATGCATCTGTATTTTTTGTAATTGACTTCTGTAGACACCTGTTTTGTCCATTGAGAGGCAATGTACATGTGAAAGTAGTTATGTATCGTACGATCAATTTGAAATTCAAAGTAGCCCAATTAAGTTTTGCAACAATCCATCGCGTATGTTAACATAATATTACTTATCGTTATAGGCGACTTGTCGTAATAGGGTGACAATAAATTGAAAAGGAATAATTTAATTCAAAGATCTAGAATGAATAATTAATTAAAATGTGTTTTGTCAAATCATCGTTAGGTCTTTTTTTTAGTCTCCACTGCAGGAGCACGACCCTCTTATTAGCCATATATTAAAGGATTTGGCCTACACTCTCCACGCTGGCCAGACGGGTTGGAGAGGTCTCATTGATGTTTATAAACTTTGTTTAGCTTGTATTTTCTAAGTCGCCTTCTACGACATCCACGAGGAGACGTCCTATACTTATACGCCTAAAAACTATACTGTTTCTTTTGCCTTCTTGCTGGTCTAGGAAAAAAGAAAAACGTAGAATGTACCAGCTGCTTCTCTTCCCGTGCAGATCGTAAACGCCGATCAAGGGAATGGGTGAGAATCTGAATAATTTTAATAGGCGATGCGGCTAGCAATTTATAGTTTGGTTCCCTTTTTCCATATACACGCCCAATATCACGCTTAACGTAGCCTATGAGCCTTATTTCTCTAGGCTCTGTCTGCCCCGTTAGGGATAAAGGCGTTATAATGTAATAGTTTTTTTTGTGTTAGTAAACGGGATAGCTATTGTCTATAGCCATTTGAAAAATGTATATCCTATAGATAGGGTCTTGGTTTATATTTTTATAACTCGCATAAATAAGGATTTTTATTTTACAAAGAGTCAATAGTAGGTAACTACCTACATAACTCTAAGTTGTAGTCGCCAATGCAGGATAAATGGTTTAGCCCCGCTACTCACCAGCCAGTTCTGCAGTTCCGTGTTGGGGTATAATAGGAGGTATGTGACAAGTTTTCAACTTGCCTCAAATACCTACCCGATAATTCGTACCAGCTCTCGGACCATTAGACTCATTTTTTTTGTTTCATTAAACCCATACGTGTGGGTTATCTATGGATAGGTTCTTAAAAATGATATTGAGGTTCCTATCTAATATATTTTTTCTAAACTGAATAGTTTGCGCGAGTTGTTGGTCCCACCCTGTAACTTCTAAAATAAGAGAATGATAAATCTAAAAAAAATATATGATGTACATTACCATGCAAACTTCCACCGAAAATTGGTTTGAACGAGATCTAGAAAGTAGTTTTTTTTTTAATACGTATAAATCGTAAACCGCAATTTACCTTTCATTCAATCAACAACGAACTACAAGAACTTTTATATTATGTTACTAGCTGCTGGAACCCTTCATGGTCGAGTCCTACTCGCACTTGGCCGCTATTTTTAATAAACACAGTGACAAAAAAGTTTGTACTTTATGTAACTAATACATAAATAAATATATAAGGACAAATCACACAGATTGAGCTGGTCAGTTAATTCCAGACTTGTGTTATGGGTATTAACTCAATGATACAAATTTTATAACAAATACATGTATAGATAAACATTCAAGACCCAGGACAATATGGAAAAGATCATTTTCCATCTTGACCTGACCGGGGATCGAACCCGGGTCCTTCGGTGTGACAGCCTGGCATGATGACCACTGGGCCACAAAGGTCATTAGGTCGCCCGGTCGTCAAAATACTAAATAGGTAAACGGTATGTAAACCATACGGCCAACTTGATAGCTTCATGACACGGGCGTTACCAACCATGACGTAATGTAACATCTCAATAAACTCGATCGTCTTCTAAATAATTTCATTAGGTTCATATATTGCCATCGCAATATGACACATCTTCTTTTATCGTTCTGAGCTTAAATGGCTTCCTATCCGACAGCGCAGAGACCTTCACATTTTATGTCAACTTCATAGTATACTATATAATCTTTCTGCCCCTAACTACTTAACGTCTCAATTCCAGCTTCTATGCTCTAATCATGACAGGGTACTGCGCTCTTCCGACAAATTAACTCTTAATATTCCTTCTCACCGTACTGGATTTCTCTCAAATTCTTTTGCCGTCACGGCTGTACGACTTTGGAATGCCCTTCCCGATAACATCATGAGAGCACAGACGCGGGATCACTTCAAAATGCTGGCCATTCGACACTATCGCGAAAAAGCTTTGCTGCAATAATTTAAGTAAGTATATTTATTTTATGCTTATGTATGTTTTATTTTAAGTATGTAAATATGTATATGGATTAATGGAATTTATATATGAATATATATATGTATAGTGTATATATCTTATGTAATTATACGAATTATATATGTTTTATTATTTGTATATAACACTCTTCTTTCTTTATTTTAAGTAGCTAAACTTGCACCCCATTTACTACCTTTTCTGCTACGTCCCTAAGGTGAACTGGTAGACAATGCTTAGCATTAAGTTTTACCTTTTGTATTATAATCGTTAGATTATTGTGCAATAAATATTAAATAAAATAAATGTTTTCACTTTTTTTTTAAAAGGTATTGAAATCTCGTAATTGTATTGTAGCCAAAATAAACATTCAGAGTTGCTGGATACTCAGTCTCTTGGTCCGCCGGAGCCCGCTCGTCGTGTTTTATGTATGTACATATATTACGGCGCCCGCGCTGGCGCGCTTACAAAAAACACTAGATTTTGAAATTATAATCATAAGGTAGGAGACCCAAATACCGACCGGCCTTTTGATTTTATATAATAATTATTATAACTTTAGTTCAAACTCAGAATCTATTTTGATACCTTTTATTACCGGAATTGCCATACAAATGTGAAGCAGCTGCACGCAGCAGAACGCATATATGAACATATATTAATTATACTGTATAAGTACTCAGTATAAGCAGTTAATCAAAGACCAATTTTTTTTTATTTGGTAACTTCTGAATATCATAACTGATGAATGTGTCATCCTTCAGTTAAGGGGCAAAAACATAAGATGCAATTAATACTTTAATTGTTAGTACCCTGTTGGGTTAATGTTCCTATATACAATAGTCAGCCGCGAATTAGGCCAAACTATACCTATAGCCGTGTGGTTCCCGGCAGAGTAGAATAGGACCACTCTAAGTCTTCCTGTCGATGTCGTAGAAGGCGACTAAGGAAACACAAGCTAAAAAAGCTTATAAATATCAATGAGACATCTCCAACCCGTCTGGCCAGCGTGGAGAGTGTGGGCCAAATCCTTTGACTGCTCATATATGGCTCTGGCAGTACAGAGAGGGTCGTGTTCCTGCAGTGGAGACTAAAAAAGACATGATCATGATGATGATGATGATACTTATAGCGAATGGTTGGTATTAAAGACAGGGTGATAACCGGTGCATCCACCCTACGTCCGTTGTGTCCGCCCGCGGTCGACGGGTGAAAAAAATGACTTCGATATGTCTTTGCAAATATTTAATAGTATGTCTCTCGTTTCCCTGCCTCTCGATACGTTTCGTTGTTTATAAATCTATGAATTTCAAGCAGACAAATAATTTCATGGCCTATTTAGAAACTAGTCGAACACTAAACTACAGCACTGCGCTGTTTATAAAGGAATCGAATTTCTTTTGGTAGATATTTGTACGAGGAAATTATTTGAATTTGAATAGAACAACTATTCCAAACTATTTGCAGTTCTGTCGGATAAATGCCAATGGTCCATATAAAAGACATAAACGCGTTTAAAACTTGAATAAAATTTTGAAAAATAATATTAGCTAGTATAATAATAAGTAGACTTCCATAAACCTTTACCTTTTCTTGCAATAGATCCTTCTCCTGCCTAAACCTATTCAAGGGTATACCCATGTATTACCCATTCTTGGATATACCAATGAAAGTCATTGGTATATCCAAGAATGGGATTTTGCGGGGGCGCCACATTACATCAGCTTCTCCAAAGGGCCTCTACGTGTTGGGTCTGTATCCCCACGCAAGCCTCCCAAAGGATCGCGGTGAAAAGACCCGTGAATCCAAAGTAGACTATGACATTTCAGGAATGCGGATGACGCCGTGAGACTTTTGCTTGTTGCGAAGCTCGAATTTGTCATGCAATGACTAAGGTGACTAATTATAAAATTACTAATCGTAGCTAGGTCTATTTCTATGGAAAAGACTTTAAATATGTAGAGGTATAATGATAATAAATAGATAAGGACAAATCGCACAGATTGAGCTAGCCCCAAAGTAGTTTTTAAACTTTGTTTTATGGATACCAACTCAACGATACTATATTTTATAATAAATACATATATTACGTCTAACATTTAGTCCATGACACTGACCAACTTTCCTACCGAAATATAAAAAACATTTTTTGCTTTCCATACAAACTTGGATCAGCTGATTGTTAAACTTGTATGGAAGGATTTTTTCTATTTCCATATAATATGTTCCTTGGGGAAAGTTTTTCAGTATTATGGACTGATTTTACCCTTAAATAGTTTTACTGTATTTTGTTACACTCTGTATAAATAAACACCAAGAGCCAAGGCAATTTCAAAAAGGCCATTTTCCATCTTGCCCTGGCTGGACATCGAACCCAGAACCTCGAGTGGCTGACTAGCCTTGGTTACCAACTTACCCATACGCCACGGTAGTTGTCGCGATTTCGCGAATAGTTGCGATAAATCTATTTAGTATATGAGTTTGGAAATTTGTTCAACCAACTGCTCAGATGAACCAGTGACATACGGTGGTAGGTATGTAGGCAACCTAGGAGTCCCACATCACTCTACGGTTACAATAATTATTTTGGCGAGCCATTGTTCCCTGGTTCTTTAGGGGGCGCCAATCTTGCTTGTTAAAAGGGAACAAAGTCAAGCATTCTGTTTGTTTCCCCCAGCGCTCGTCAAGGGCTAGGATCGGCGTTGGGTATAAGGTCACGATTAATCTAAGGCAAGGCAATGCATTAATAGAGACCCTGAGGGTATCCCCTAGGTATAATTAATTCGGCCCTGGTTGATAGTCCTTTAATCTATTCTTTGGAGTCTCAAGTAGTGCAAATTCACTTCTGTATAAAAATATACTTATTTAAATTATCAGGGGAATGAATAATGCAGAAAAAAAGACATGTGATTTGTTGTTCAGGCGTGAGGCATGCATGATTGATTTGGTTGCCCTTGATCAGTGCTGAAGGTCCGTTCCGTCAGATCCTGTCAGCTCCATATTCAGATTTAGAGGACTAATACATATACAAATTTGACCAGTAAGGAGATTTCGCATATACCTACACAGGCGGGAACTGATCTATTTGTACCCGTCTACGGCGAACCTGAGGGTTATGCTCATTGAATTTACTGCAGCCTTCCAGATAAAGAAATGTTACATACACGAGCAACCCCCATGGCTGCTCGTGTATGCAGATGATATCGCACTGGCGGATGCGGACAGAGGCAGACTGGTGCGACGCGCAAATGCGTAGAGGGAGTCGGTAATCTTGAGCTAAATGTGGCAAAGACTGAATACATGGCCGAAAACTTGGTTAAGCGTACGGACCTGGGATACTTATATACTTGGGATCTGTACAACGCGCGTTTGGAGAAATCGATGCCGACGTCTAGGCCCGTATATCTGCCGCATGGGCAAAGTGGCGGGAGGTGACTGGTGTCATTTGTGACCCCAAAATGCCGGTTAGGTTCCTTTAACCTGTCCCTTTGACAGGTCTACAAATCCATCATTAGACCTGTCCTTTTATATGGCGGTGAAGCGTGGCCATTGCTTGAGCGATACAAGCAGGAACTGCGTGTCACAGAGATGCAAATGTTGCGCTGGACATGCGGAGTATCACGGAGAGATCGCGTGTGAAACACCCGCATCCGCGGCAGCCTACATGTCCGTGACATAGCAGACAAACTGCAAGAAGGTCGCCTACGCTGGTATGGTCATGTCTTGCGGAAACCGGCAAGTTACGTGGGAAACAAATGTATAGCCATGCCGCCTCCGCCGGGGCTCGGCAGACGTGGTAGACTCAAGAAATGCTGGCTTGATGTCGTCAGTCAGTGCCAATGGTCTTACAATGAAGGATGCTCAAGACCGTGCGAATTGGAGAAGGAAAAACCGGAATGCAGACCCCGGGCTTCACAGCATTACAGCTGTGGATGCAACTGGGAACAAGTTGAGATGAGAGAGAGACATAAAGAAATGTTAGTGTTTACTGTTTTCTTTGATATCTAGATTACAAAAAGGCAATTCAGACACTTTTTTCTATTGAAGTTCTGTTTTAGTCTCTTAACAGTACAAAATGATTTATTTTTGACCCAGTCATCTACCCAATATCAGTGAGCCACAGTTTAAATATTTAGTGACCCAAGGACAAAAACCTAAAAATCTAACAAATAATTTTGTTTGAAATATTTGTTACCTGATTAATTAGTTGGTTGACTGGTAGAAAAGGCCTCTGACCATAAGTCCGCCATTTACATTTATTGTAATGAAGTTAAATAAATAAAATAAATAAATAAATTTTTAATCGGACCAAATTCCTCAGAGTTCGTGGCCAAGGTTGTCGCCCTCTAAATCCTCTAAGCTTTTTAATATTGACCTGCCATCAACCCTACCCCGGCAAAAAAAAAAAACCCATAAGGCATGACCATGAGTCATGCATATCAAGCTTGACCATGAAGCGATATTGTCAAAGAGCTATATTGTAAAACTAGAGAAGTCACTACAAATCACTGTTTTGTCTAGCTCCATTAACTTCACTTAGTAGCTTGTTTGCTCTTATATACGCCTAGTACTTTGGACAGCGTATAAGCGAAAACCATACGAAAACATGGTAGACATGTTTATTACGTGTTTCTTGAACTATTCAAAAAGCATTTATATATTAAAAATGCTTTAAAAATAATTCAAGGAACACAACAAAGTAATAATAATAGGCATGACGACTGAAAAAATATTTTTGGCCCATCGGTTAGATTAGATTTAGATTTCCCGCTTTGTCTTCTCCAAATATAATATGCATGTCAATGGTCACCCAAGGTTGGCAAAGACCGTGCGAAATCGAGAAACAGTGATTTGGCTGTAGATTACTTTTCTCGGCATCACCATGCAGTGGGTTGACTGATAGGTAAGTGGTGGCTTTCCACCACTTACCTATCAGTCAACTTAAGCTTAACGTGGTTTTAAGTCCGCCTATTACATCTATACTAATATTATAAAGCGGAAGAGTTTGTTTGTTTGTTTGTTTAAACGCGCTAATTTCAGGAACTAATGGTCCGATTTGAAAAATTCTTTTTTTGTTGGGTAGTCCATTTATAGAGGAAGGCTTTAGGCTATATAACATTACGTTCCGATAACCACGCGAACTAAGTCGCGGGCACAGCTAGTTTGTAATAAAGTTAAATAAATATAAATTAAATCCAAACCACAGTCAAACCCATGCCCATAGGACAATACCCTAATTAAAATAAAACTAAAAATCAAACGGCCTTTATGTAAATACTCCAATTCACAGGTCGGCGACCTCGATCAGTTCCGTAAGTTACAAAAATTGTTGAATTTTTTTTCTAACGCGGCGCCTACTGCGTTACCTTGGTGTGATCAAACGTCCAACCTTCGATATATTTCGTTGCTCACGGTCAATGAACTTAATTCCTGGTCGCCTAATGATGATAAAATTCTTCAATTTGAACTTGCTACGATCCTGACAGACCTCTTTCGCTTCATCTACACTCATCAACTTCTTCATACATACCCTTCGGTTACGGGTACTTCTTACCTAAATATAATAATTATACAATAGTGTGAAAAAGCGATCACCCTGAGCAATTTCTCGATTACTCCCAGTAGTTCCCTCTAGCACTGTCCCCCGGGTGACAAAATCTCCTAACTGTTCACTTCCGATTAATGCCAGAGGGGACAACTGGGAAGGAATCGTAGCAATTGTAATATACTGTAATAACTATATAATATACACCGGGGGTGACAATTGCTACAATTCCTTCCTAGTAGTCCACTTCGACCGTCGTCGTCGTTTAGAGTAGTCCCCTCTGACTACAGTTAGGAAAATTTGTCACCCCAGTGAAAACTTCCCAGTTGTCACCCGGGTTACAATGCTAGAGGGGACTATTGGGAGTAATCGCAATTCGAGTTATACTCGTAACCCCTGCGACTGCGATGATCAATTGCAGTCAATCATCTAAAGTCTAGAAAGACACACTGCTCCTTGAATTACTTGTAGATTGCAGATCTACGCCAATGATTAGGTCAATGTCTACAGCATTTTTGTTTCATTGTAATTAAATAAGAGTGTTGCACTAAAATGTTGGTAGGTTAGTGTAATAAATATTTGATACCTTTATAGTATAGGAAAACCCAGAAGATTCACTAATATTCACTATCTGTATTTATCATCCTAATATATTTAGAAATATTAATATATGTATTTATTATATATATGCTTTATGAATATATATTTTTTGATGTATTTATGTAAGTATATTTATGTATGTTTATGTAGGTATGTATCTTGTCTATTTATTTATTTAGTTTTGTATTGTAGGTACACGCCAATTACCTCTTTTCTCCCATTTCCTCTCGCGGGTCTACTGGAAGAAATTTCTTTAGAAATAAGTAGCACCTAAGTACTATGTTTTCCTTATGTTTTTTATGTGTTTGTTAATTTTCCAAGTGTACTTGAATAAATAAAATAAATAAATAAATAAGATTTTTTGATCAAATATAAAAGAAAAATTAAATGTGAAAACATTGAAGGAGGTTAAGGCCGTACCTGAATTTTTCGGGGTCCAGTGCTGCCCCCATTTAAAATAAATCATTATAAAGAAAACGGAGACATCATTTAAAATTTTGCTACTATCAAGTCGTAGATAACCCTTCAAAGTATTTTATGAACTACTGTTTACAGTTTATACTACGCACATTTGCCAAAAGTGGCCGTTTTTCGCAAATGTGCGTAGTAAAGCTTAACGTTCTCACTTTAAACTGTAAACAGTAGTTTATAAAATACTTTGAAGGGTTATCTAGGACTTGTACTTGTACTAGACTTGTAGTAGCAAAATTTTAAATGAGGTCTCCGTTTTCTTTGAAATGATTTATTTTAAATGGGGGCAGCACTGGACCCCGGAAAACTCATGGCCTTAAGAACTTAGCGGAGGAAAGAGAGTCCTGGAAAGCACTTCACCGACAAGAGCGCGGTTCTTAAATACAAGAAGGTACCTTTATACCTTCAAATATACCTACAGTTAGCGTAGCCAATGCGATTTCACTTAAGTAGTACCTAGTGTAGAAAAAGATTTGTTGAAAATAATCTGTGTAAATAGTTCGAGAGTCCCAAAATAAACTACTTGTTCATTCCATCGAATAGATTTGCTATACTTCTCGGTCAGACACAAAGGGGTCGTACAATCCCTAATAGATGCTCTGCACCTATCCAGGCCCCTCATACATAAACGAATTTTAAGAATATGAAAACGACGCAATGATTGCGGTTGAGGCTATAGCAGACCAACTACTTTTGGAATCAGTATTTTGTAATAAGTAGTCACATGTCGAAATCTTCAACTAGTTTTGGTCTCAGTACCTAAGTATTTTGTAAATAAATATTCTTATACTCGCATTTCGAAAGCAAGAAATTATCAATCGCAAGAAAATACCACGGCTGAGTTTGTCGCTTTTTATTTAGATTTTTAGTTTTTAAAAGACTATCCAAGGGTACCTGAGCCCTCAATATGGGGTACACGCGAAAAAAAGAACTAATATCATCAAATTATCTTTACTTTGTACCTAGAAGGTAATGTGTAAACCCGCTTTACACATTACCTTCTAGGTATACAGATGGAGAGCGGGGGTAAGTACAGATATAATAAAAGATAGAATACGATGGAGGGAGTTGACATACAGAGCCGACCCCAAATAGGGAGAAGGCGAGGAAGATTTATTTATTTTTTTCAACATAGCTTAAATTTAAGATGAAGATGATGACTACAAAGCCATCATCATCATCTTAAATTAAGTAAGAGTTAGCACAATTGGAAGTGCACTCATCATGGGACAGACTACGGAGTGTGAGTTCTAATCTTCACAATATATTATTCATTTAGATATTTTGTGACGCTTTAGATGAAATTAAAAATTTTAATTTTAAGTTTAGATTTAAATTTTAGATATAAGTTTTAGTTAGATTAGTAGGTATTGTTTGCTTTTTTTTCAATTACCTATTTTTATTCCTAATAAAATTAGTAATAAACCCGTCGCATTCAGTACCTATTTGCAATTTTAAAATCACCAATGATCTAATAAAAGTATAATGTCTGCTGTAGCCTTTAATTATTAATGAAAAAAAACAAGTCACGCAGTCCTTAACTGCGTAGGTAAGTATAATTACATATCGATAATGACATGATCGCAATAAAATTATTTATTATCTGGTACTTTGGCGCCAAAATTCCGTATAAAAACGTGCCCGACCGGCCGTGACTCCGCCGGAGAAAAAATACAGCGACGGTTTGACTCTGTAAATAAGTATAATCCTTGTGTATCGATTTAAATTTTGTCTGTATGTATGTATCTAGTAATAAACTAGTAGGTATATACCTACTTATTGTGTACATAGGTATGTCTGTCTGTATGTACACCTGTGGTCTGTTGGTACTTCATATATACCATAATAGGTACCTGTTTCTAAAAAGAGCATGGATGTAAAGTTGGTCACTAATAACATGTAATATCTATCTTATCTTTCTCTTCTCTAACCAGGTTCCCGGTATCTGGTTGCACAGCGGCTGTGCTTCAGCACCCTTTGGTTTTGATTTTGAGGTTCACCCACCCAAGTTTATGAGGTTATCGACACGTGAAGGTATGCTACGTATTCTTGCAACATAACGCCAGTATCTTCTTTCGTTCTTGGCTCTATACTCCCTAGTCCCTACCCCTTCCTCTCACTATTTATTTGAATAAATAGTGATGTCGGATCGGTCTGTAAATCGGCCATTATAGATTGATCTACGAGTATAATGGCCGATTTACAGACCGATCCGACATCAAAACATCCTGCCAGACACGTCGTACACGTGTTTCACTAAATGTGGGCCTGGCAGGATGTTTGGCAAGTCTGATTGGTCTGGCTGCTTACAGAACGTATTAAAATAGTTGCCAGAGTAAGTAAATATAAATAAACAGCCCTGAGACTTAGAGACGTGAGTTTGAGCCCTCGTAACAGTAAATGGGCCCTGTTTTCAACCTAGCTAGTAATTATGCGTAAGCAAAGTCGAAGTCCATTTTTTTTATTCATTTTAGGCTAAATATATCACTTATTGAAGGTCATTATTTTTAATTATTTTTAGTGCAAAAGCTACCGATACTAGCGTTTCGCAACGACCACTGCTGAGAAGAAACGCCGAAAGAAACTCATTTACACAGTATTGGTCGCCTATATACGCGCCGGAAGGGCTTTGTCAGTTTACATTTGTAAATTATATAGGTATTTACCTAATACAATGTTATCACAATATACCTAACATGTAAAGCTTGCGAAGCTGAAAGTAAATACTGACTCTATAAGGAATATCTGGCAGTCCTGCGGTTTTTGCTTCGTCCAAAAGGAGGTATAGGAACTTAGGTATTTATTTAGGTTTAATGCTTCATGCTCATAGTATTTACATAAGTAGGTCGGATAGACTTGCACGCAAAAGCTAGTGATCATATATAATATTTGCATATATAATACTGGCATATACGCGTATAATACTTGCATATGTAGTTACTAGCTGATGCCCACGGCGTTGCTCACGTGGTTAATTTTTAAAAATGATGAAGTTTCATACAAACTTCCATTCGCTATTGTAACCTTTTGAAGATTTTTTTTAAACATTTTGAGCGGTAGTGCTTAAAAATATTCCCATAGGGAGGGCAGTAATGACATCAATTTTATGTATGGGAACTGAAAAAAAAATTTTAGAAGCCTATCTTGTGTGATATCACAGAGTACTAAATACTAGCGTAAGTGATATCAAATAAAAGGGCTTCATGAGCCGATTCTAGAAATATACTACACCATGACCTTTCTGCCACCTGTTTTCTAGAAATCCAAGAAATATTTTCGAAACATATATACAAGTTTGGGCTCCTCCAGGTAGGAGACGGCTTTGTAAATTTTTGTAAAACATGCGACGAATGTCGTTTAATATGTACTCATATCGAACCTCAAAAAGGCGATTTTAAAAATAATATTATTTACTATTTTTTAATTTTTGTTTTTTATTGAAAGTTTCAGATTAATAATTTTTAAACTTATCGATATTTAGGTACTGATATTTTTTAAATTGAAAGGGGAAATCAAATGTATTCCTCTTCGTCTTCTGCATAATATTTGCTGCAAATAAAAGAGCGGTATTTATAAACAAAATCTAAAACATTACTAATCAGAGGCTGAAAAAAAAAAGAAAAGTAGCGCATACTCTTTTATTTGCAGCAAATATTATGCAGAAGACGAAGAGGAAGATATTAAACACCCCCATTAAATTAAAAAAAATTCAGTACCTACGTGTCGATCAGTTTAAAAATTATGAACTCAAACTTATCAAAAAAGAAAAAAAAAATAGTAAATGTTCTTATTATTAAAACAGTCAAAGATCAAAAAACAATTCGGCATTTCCATACCAAAGTGTGCAGCCGCCCGGGCGATTTTTATGGGAATGTGTGTTTTTGTTTCTTGACTGTTATTTTAAATTATTATACTTTAGTGATTTTTTATCGATTTTTGAAACTTTTTTATAGAAAGTAGTTCAGTATCATGGACTGAACTTGCTCCAAAAATTTGGCTGGTGTTTAAAAAGCTCAGCCTGTATATTATATAGAAGATAAAAAAAAATATTTTTTTCTGGAAAGGACACACGGGTGTGCACATCAAACTGCTATTAAATAAATTAATCTACAGATATAATCGGCGCCTGTTCGTGAAGATTTGATTGACATTCAGCAGACAGACAATGTTAAATCGTAACCTTTCGTCTTCTATTAGTCCACTAAACTACTTAAGGCCATACCTGAATTTTCTGGGGTCCAGTGCTGCCCCCATTTAAAATAAATCATTTCAAAGAAAACGGAGACATTATTTAAAATTTCGCTACTACCAAGTCCTAGATAACCCTTCAAAGTATTTTATGAATTACTGTTTACAGTTTAAAGTGAGAACGTTAAGCTTTACTACGCACATTCGCGAAAAACGGCCACTTTTGGCAAATGTGCGTAGCAAAGCTTTGACTCTTATGTATTCTGTGGCAAAGCTTAACGTTCTCATTATAAACTGTAAACAGTAAATCATAAAATATTTTGAAGGGTTATCTAGGACTTTTTATTGGTTTTTGACGGGTCTCCAGCAAATACATTCATATATCGTAACTTAATACCTAAAGGATTAAGAGAAGGTGACCTCTTATTTGCTTAAACTAGCGACACTTTGCACGGGTTTGTACTACACATGTTAATCTTCTCGGGGAAATGCTCTACATGTTAGTGTCATAACCGCAGTGCCGTAAATAGGGCGGTACCACCGGTGTCCAGGCACAGGGCGTAGACTCTAGGGGGAGCAAGAATGGCCCACATCAGTTCTTTAAAAAATAGATTTTTCTTCCAAAATATTCCATGATTCCATGGCCACTTCTGGCGAATGGGGTGGAAATAGACATCATATTAGATGACAAGTCGCCCCATAGCCACTTATTTCTAATGACGGGGAAAAGGCTATTTACGGCACTGCATAACCGCATTAAAATCGATAGAGTACTTTCAGAGTATATCGAGTACAGTACAAAGGTTGTTGAGGAACTGGTTATGAGGAATAGGAGGAGGAAGCGGAAGTTGTACTTGTTGCTTTCACACAGTTTTTGGAAGCAACGAGTACAAGTTTGTGGAAGTGTCAACCACAAAGTTTGTGGAAATGAATAATGATAGGTATATTTATGAGGAAGAAGATGCGGACAGGGCAGAATAGGAGAGAGAGTGAAAATTAGCCGTTTATTTTTTTACACTTTTATGGCATGACAGGCTTATTTATTTTTTTACTACTTAAATATATAACGTGTAAAAATTACAGATTACTACAAGGATATTTATTGCGAAAAAAAAATTGTATCTTTGAAAATTTCGGGTCGATTTAGCCCCGCTACTTTCCTACTAGGCTGCACTTTTGAGTTAGGGTATTATAGGAAAAGTATAAGCCAAGGTGACGTTAAAAACTTGTCTCAAATAGGTACCTACCAAAAAAATTTTACCTACTAGCTCTCGGAATATTAGAGATGACTATATCCGTCTATTTTTAAACAACTTTACTAATTAATGACTAAATAAAAAAATAATATGGATGGATTTTGTATACCGGGGTGAATACCTACCAAGCAGAAGTGGCGTCCTCATTTAAAATAAATTGTTAACTCGTAGTGTGGTGAAAATTTCCATATTTCTCAATGTTAGGCACTAGATAAAGATCGATATGAGCTCTGTTCCCTCAATTTCTCTAAATAATACTAACATCTCACTCACTCAATCCGTCAAAAATCTTGGTCTTCTGATTGACTCTACGTTTAGCTGGAGAAATCAGGTCACTGAGATCAGCAGAAAAGTCACCTTCCTTACAATACCTGAATCGCTATAGAAATTTTCTTCCAATCAAAACTAAAATTACTTTAATACAATCTCTTGTTCTTCCTATTATTGATTATGCTGATGTGTGTTATCCTGATCTAAATGCAGATCTTCTTGATAAGCTAGATCGTCTCATTAATAATTGCATTCGCTTTATCTTCTGCCTTCGTAAATATGACCACATATCTTCTTTCCGATCTAAGCTTAACTGGCTTCCTGTTCGTCAGCGCCGACAACAGAGAATGCTCTGTACTCTTTTCTCTATACTTAAGAACCCTCTTTCTCCCCAATATATGAAAACCAAATTTAAATATCAGTCTGAAAGCCATGACCGTGAGCTTCGCTCCAGTCATACTCTTCAAATTTATCTTCCGTTATTTCGGTCTGAATTTATGTCTAACTCTTTTACTCTTCAAGTTAGGCGACTCTGGAATGCCTTACCTGAAGACATCAAAAGTATCTCAAACAGATAGTTATTTAAGAAGAAAGATCACACGCACCTTTCTTTAAAATTTTTGCAGCAGAATTAGTCATTATCTTTAACATTTGTAGTATATATATGTGTATGTATATTTATATAAGTATTTATATGTTTTAAGTGTATTATATGAATGTATTTAAGTATACTTGTAAATAGTAAATTATTAAGTACATCTTTAAAGCGCCTATCGCAATTAAATAATTTCTGTTTTTCCTAAAGGTTGACTGGTAGAGAATGCATTAGCGTTAAGTTCACCTTTTGTACCATTTTGGTCAATAAAGATTTTAATAAATAAATAGATAGCCCTTTAAATTATTTTATGAACCACCGTAGAAAATATTTACATTAGTCCACCAATAATAGTTTCAACGGCAGTTCATATCATTTGCTTCTAACATCACCTTAAGGCGACGTGTGTTCACAATTTGGAATACTGTGCGTGTTTTTGAAAAATCACTGTTATTAAACTACTTACTACAGTTTATTCCTCAAAAAATTTACATAAAAAGGATTTTCTACAGACACCTGCAATAGCCTAAACACCATTGAGCATTTTTGGCTCGATGGAAAAACATTACAAACATACCAGTAAGTCTAAGTTTGCCTAAATTTGCCTTTATAATACGTATTACTATTTTATACAACCACCTTTTTATATGAAAATTATACCAAAAAATTTATAATCTAAATAACTATCCGTTTTGGCTACAAAAAAAAATTATAAATATAATACAAAAAAAATAATAATAAAACGCAGTGAAATATTCGGCGAGAGCGAAGGAAGGGCCGGAGCCGTGCTCGACGTATGTACTTATGTAAAATTTTTGAGGAATAAACTGTAGTAGTTTAATAACAGTGATTTTTTAAAAACACTCACAGTTTTCTTGGCTCTGAACTGGCGGGGCCTTAAGGCAGAAACACCGTAAATTTTTTTTTAAATATTAATTTATGCTATTTTTAGTACCTATGTAAATAGGTACTTACGTATTTTAGTTCATGTGTAAATGGCGGATCGGAGCCGGAAACTCGTGCGCTGTTGACCGCTGCAGCACGGAGGTCGACCAAGTTGTTGAACTTTGTTATTAAATCTACTATAGTTTTTATCGACATTTACTATTAGCTGTAAAAAATTAATGTGTAGGTAGGTATACTTGTGCAAATCTATCAGAAAAATATAAAACCTGTTATTGCCTTTCATACAACATCTCGGTCTAATTAATTTATCAGTCAGAAGATTATATAAATAGAAAATCTTTATTTGGAGCAAAAAATACAACAAATGACATTGAATATAAAAGAAAAACAAAATATGCTACCAAAATGGTTACTCTCAGCATTATGTCGAGGCTTTCTGAGGCCAAGACGCTGGTTTTCAGAGGAACCAAATAAGTAGGCATGGCTCTGCCTCATTAACAACTTAGAGTACTCATAAACTACAATGCGCTGTAAAATAAAATAAGAATAGATACTCGTAACTAAATGAAAATAAGTAGCAAAGAACATACCCGGGTAAAGATGAAGGTTTATTTAACAAATACGTCATCAAAATACGCATAATGCCGTTTCGTATTTTAATTAATTTCAAACATAAGTACTCAAGTACCTAATAAGAACACTAATAGCTGTCGACCCTTGGAGAGACATACTTCTTGTCTCCGCACAATTTGCCGCACGCGATCTGGCGGTCCCGTTCTCGACGCATGGCCTAACGGATAAACATACCTATATCAGTGAGGAATCGTCTGCCATATAGTCTAGCCCAAGGGCGGATCCAGCCAGTTCAGGGGGGTCACTATCACTAGGGCCGTTCACAAGCACCCCTCCTTCACAGGAAGAATGCTTGAATTTGACGGCCTTAATTTGAATTGACAGTAGCGTCGCTATTCCGTGGGAGGAGCACGGATTCACATAGTCGGAGACGGGGGGAGTCATTATCCTTCCCAGGATCAGCGCTTGGTCTTGCCATTTTAAAACGAGGAGTTACTCTAAAGGCCTATGTCCACCAGTGGACTTCCTGTGGCTGATATGAGTTACGTGAGTATAAATAAATGATACTCATCTTTGCTTTAAAAATAAAGCTACTGTTAATACCTATGCCTTGAAACATCTGCGATTAATGAGACCGTGGTGGACAAATTGTAAGGCTACAAATTTGGACTTTGTCTTCCATTAATTTGATAGTTTCCTACGATCTGAGGGATGAGAAGCAACTGATACCTTCTGACTGGTTAATAGGCTTAGTCCTAGGCTTAATCTAAAGCGCCTGCCTGATATCTTGTTAACATTAAAAAGTTTGATTGCGTAAGTTGCAGATTCTGTATCCACCCTATGTCCAGTACATAATGGCTACCATGACTGGTCAAAATCAAACAAACACCAAGACGTCTAATTTCCATTACATTCGATTTTAGCTGAGAGGGTTTGCCTTTTACTCATCATCATCATCATCCGAGCGTATTCCCGGTTGCATCGTCAGCGGTAAGGCTTCAGAGCTACCTAAACCTAGGTGATGAGGTTACTGGTTTTTTTTTTACACAGAGCGACTGCCGTCTGACCTCAACCCAAAAGGGTAGTCCAGAACCAATCCTGGGATAGGTTTAAATAAACGCTAGATGGCGTTCGGGACCCACAGCTTTGCGTGCCTTCAGAAACACAGAATCTTCATTCTTTTCAGATGACTACTAGACCACGGAGGCAGTCAGGGTTTTGCCTTTTAATATCAACAGATTTCTACTTACGAGGAACCGCTTATACTGTTTGCATTTCGTCTGGCACTCAGTGAAGTCTTCGATCAAGTGCTTGCACTTTTTCATACCGCGGTCTACACCGTAGGCCTCCATACAGTCCATGACGGACATCTCCTCGCGGGCACAGCGATCCAAGAGCTGGTGGGACACCATTCCTCCGGTGACGTCAGTAAACGGCGAGCGGAAGAAAGGAGAAAGTGATTGGGCCATTTTACGAAGATAATAAATTTTTTGTACCTATTTACAACTTTTAAAAGATAGGCCAAGTTACAGATGTCAATTTGATAAGTCAAAAAAGAGGTTTAGTATAATTTAGGGAAGTGGCGACTGATTGAAGAATACTTACTAGTCCTAGTATTTTTTCATAAGTAGGTATGTAAGTACTTGTGACTTTTCTATAAAAGTATTTGCCTTCATTTAAATAACTTTTTTGTATGAACAGGTGAGTTCGCATATAAAAAGAAAAATGTACTATGGAACGTGGGGTTTTGACTGGATCTTATTACAAAGTTTTTTGATAGTATTTTACATTGAAAATATTATTAAATTGCTAAATAATATTGTTCTTTTGTTTTCTATTATATATTAGTCAGCCAGATGGTATGGATGGCCTGATATATTAAGACGTTTAATAAATAAAAGAACTAGGTATTAAATAAACGAATTTACTTAAAGCAACTATTTACTGATTCAATTACACATATTCTATCCCCATTTAGAAACTGTCCACTCTGGGCGAGACATATTTCTGGTCTCCCTTTAACTTGCCCTCAGCTATCTGTCTCTCTCTTTCGCTTCGCATTGCCTGAAACAAGAATGACTTATCAGAGGTTTATATTTATCAATACATTTGCCAAGATATTTAGTCTAGTTAACAAAGTAGTTGTACCTTACATGAGTATAGTCTGACCACGACCGCAATACCGCGCCTGCGGTATGCGAGCGGCGAGACGGGGGCTGTCTATGTCAGACGCACATGAGATAAAATATCCAAAGATGGGTCGTGCTTTATCTCGAGATGTCAAGGCTGTCGTTTTCAAAGTGGCCGAATATTTTAGAAAAAGAATAGCAGACAAAGATAGTTTCGAATATAGGAGTGATTTTTGAAACGTTTTATATTTCCAATAATTACACATTCATTTCACTTATATTGGTTTTTTTATTTGTGCTTAAAAATCGTATTGAACCATAATAAAAATTGGATATAATCAAAATAAATACAGCATCAAAATATTGTACTTCAATATCCTTAAATCTATCTGACAGTATGAATCTCTTGTGAGTCCATGATCCCCCCTGCCTCCCGGCGCAACCTCAGGCGCAGTACAGCGGTCGTGGTCAGACTATAAAAGTATCTGTTTTGATAAAATGGTATGCAGAAACTATGGACCACGACTTGCTAAGAGTCTGATTAAACACTTTTTTACTTCATCACAGTCAGAATGCATTCTCTTTTTAACCCACTCAAAAAAGGAGGAAGTTATCAATTTAACCCGTATGTTTTTTTTTTGTGAACCAATTTTGATGATTCTTTTTTAGGGTTGCGTACAAAAAAAGGAAAAAACGGAACCCTTACAGGATCACTCGTGCATCTGTCTGTCCATCCTTCTGTCACAGCCAATTTGCTTCGAATCTACTAGACCGAATCAGGCGAAATTTGGCAGGATGGTGTAATCCTATGACCCAAACACATATGTGCAAAGTAAATAAATATATTTTTAAAATAAGGGTCATCTTCGGGGGATAAATTAGGAAATTAAAAAAAAAAAGTTTTGCAAACCTAACTGTGTCATATATCAAATGAAAGGGCTCGTTATGAGGATCTTAAATATATTTTTGTTATAATTATAAAACAAAAAGTTTTGATTTTATTCATGAAAGAAGTCGAAAATTGACCATTCCCCCCCCTGATCTCCGAAACTACTGAGCCTAAAATTTTGAAATTAATTAATGTGTCATTTTAAGTTTGTGAGACGAATATTGCCAGTTATGTTGTGTGTGTATCACATATTACTCCAAGGGCTTATTATTAATTTGAATTGCGTTTGTTATAGGTTTTACCGAAACGTCACTATAACAGTAAAGATGGAAGCATCAAAAGTATGGAAAATAGGAAATATTTCAAAAAATAAAAAAAATGAGGAATCTGCAAATGCGCAATGCCTAAACTGCCCAAAAACCAATTCTTGCAAAGGTTCAAATACTATATAATAATGGTTTTATTTGAGAGGAAAACCACTGAATTTGTTGACGTTATTGGAACCAAATAATATGAGAAAACGTACGTAAATATAATTTCTCGGCAACCGGCAGAATTCTCAAGACCCGAGAAATTGAAAAGATCGAGAAATCATGAACCCCAATTCAAACATACTTGGTGCATTTTTTCATATTTACTGAAACAGATTCTAAAAGTGACATAATTCTGTGATGTAACCAAAATTACATAAAACATTTACATACTTCAAGCCTAATTTTAGGACTGGAATTTATAGATTGTCTAATGTTTTACATTGTTAATGACATCTTCTCCATATTAATTTACAGATATGTTCACAACACAAGTTGTGGACCCGATATGGTACATAAATCTGTAATATCTACTGGGAGAGTGGTGTTAGCTTATTTGAGTGTTGTGTTTAGATCCTTTATTTATTGAATATATATATGTTCACTATAGTCACTACGAAGATGATAACACAAATATATAATGTCTAACAAAATATACTGAAACTATTTAAAGGTTAAATTCAGTCCATGATACTGAACAACTGTCCCCAAGGAACATTATATCTTATATATAAAATTCTCGTGTCACAATGTTCGTTCCCGTACTCCTCCGAAACGGCTTGACCGATTCTCATGAAATTTTGTGAGCATATTAAGTAGGTCTGAGAATCGGCCAACATCTATTTTTCATACCCCGAATCTACGCGGGCGAAGCCGCGGGCAAAAGCTAGTTGAAATATGAAAATTATTTTTCGAGTTTTCATATAAACTTGGATTAACTGATCGGTAGACTTGTATGGGAGGCCAAAAACTATTTTTCATATTTCGATGTATGTTCCTTGGGGAAAGTTGTTCAGTATCATGGACTGAATCCACCCTTGAAATAGTTTCAGTATATTGTGTATATAGAACTAGCTCTACTGTACCATAAATCTCTTGTACTGTTTAGTCAATGTCTGACATTCGTGGAAATCATGGAACAAGTGCTCGCACTTCCTCTTGCCGCGCTCTAGGCCATAGGCCTCAAGACATTCCATGTAGCGGCTCTCTTCCTTCATGCAACGGTCCAGGAGCTGATGGGAGACCAAACCTCCCGTAAGGTCGGTGAAGGGATTACGCAAGAATGGAGATATAGACATTGCGACCTGGAACAGTTATGTTAATGTTATTGCAATGGGAGAATTAGGTTATAAAATTACGTAAATATATAAACAAAACAAACTCGCACAATTAAACTTTGATATTAACGTTGCAAATGTAATGTATTGAATTCATAAAAAAAAATTAATAAAGAATTCTCACCTTGTTGATTTAAAATTGGAATAAATAAATTCAATAGAAAAATTCTGATCAACTCAAATCGATTTTGATTTTTTGACAATAACATTGACGTATTTGACGTTAAGAACATGTGTTGCTAGTTTAAAAAATCAACAGCTGTCTTAGATGAAAGAAAAGAGAGAAAGATTTTCTCATGCGATTTTCTAATAAAACATACATATTACACGTTAGTAATTATATTATCTTTGACAGTACATACATAACACAAACACAGCAAATCCTTAAGGTCAATTTTGAATAATTTTATTTACAAACACCTTAGGAATAAGGAATAGGTATTTTTATTAGTGATTTAACCATGTGTCCATGTCGCATCATTGTTCTTTTCCCGTTATCGAAACAGCTGATTATCAAAATGACATATCATATCATATCAAATTTATGTAAAAGTTTGCGTTGCGTTGCTAACTTTCTTTGCGATTAAGAATTTAAAGCAGCTTTAATTTCTATAAGTATAAAATGGACCAGTGGCTAAGTGAAGGATTGTCTAAAATATTAGATTTCCAAGTTCCCGACGATTTAATTGGGTAAGTTTATTTTATTCATGGTTTTTTATTTATTTACAAACAAACTGTGTGAAGGTGTTGCAATATGTTGCATTACTTATTACCTCTAATTAATTGAAAACCAGAGTTATTTTATTTAAACACTTTCAGGTATATTTTATCCATAGAAAACGAGAATGATTTGAATGAATACATGAAAACTTTACTGGACTTTGATAACCCTCATCATAGGAGTTTCTTTTTGGAGCTGGCCAAGAGAAAGTTCCCCGGAAGAGGTGGAGGTATGATCTAAATTCATCATTCTTATCTATATTCACATATCTATGGTGACAAGAAACACTTGTCCTTTAGGACTGCTCAATCTAATCTGTTCATTTGGCAGTCTCCACTTCATACTGCTTTCCTTAATAAAATAGTTAAACAAATATTAAAATTTTCTAATTGGAATCTTATCATGAGTGTATGTACTTATTTGGCTATCTCTTCACACAAATCCATGTAAGCAAACAAAAAAAAAAATTAGGGGCAAGCCAAAAAAAAAAATTGTGAAGAGTAATACTCCTTTGCCATAGAGCTTTATTCTTCTGACTGTACACTAAGTTCCTATATTTGAAAACAAAGTGCAGAAATAAGATTGCACAAAACAAGTGTGTTCTTATAGGAGAAATAGAAGTAAATCACCACATTTTTAAGTAGTTGTGATGTAGTTTGAAAAAGTTATATAAAATAAGTTTATTTTCATTTACTCTTAAGGTAATTCAAAGCAGCTAAAGAAGAAGAAAGGCAAACAGCAAGAGGTGACCCAAGTAGAAGTACCTCCACCGATCGAGGCTGACACCAAGTCTAAGAAGAAGACCAAGTTTGTCAACCTGTACTCACAGGAAGGCAGGAATGCTCAGGTTGTCTTATTGAAAGGTGTGTGGTCTTATTATTTTATTTTTATTAACAGTCTTTTTTAACTAAAAAGGGCACTAACTCCTAAGGCCTGCAGCACAACCTAACTATTTACGGGCATCAAAACCTTTATAGAAGAAAAAAAAGTTGAGTTCTTTGAATATAAGGATATTAAAACTAAAAAGTTTGGCTTGAGCTTGGCGCAGGTCCCTCTTAAAGATTTGTCACTCACAAATTGCATAATTTAAGTACATTTGGTAAATTTACAAATTTACATTCATTTCAATTTCAATGTATTCATAGTCCACCCACATATCTTATTTTAATATCTGTCTAAGTGTTAGTTGACATACTTGAAGAAAATTCTGCAGTGTAGTTTGTTGCTGCTTCGGCACTTACGCTTAGGAAGTGGCACCAAACTTTGATCTGACATCAACAACTATTATTAAATCATAATAAAAATTGACAATTATCAAGTAATAAAAAAATCCAAAGATAGATAAATGGTTTGACTTTGACTGTTACACAATGCGTTCACTTGGAAAGTATATTTTATAGTTTTATTTTTTGCCATAGCTTGACCCAAATAAAACCCCCATAGTTCTGGGTAGTAAGTAGATGGGGAAAAAGCACAAGACCATCTATTGGTTTGCATAGTTCTATGGTGCACACCCTCAGAGCAAACAGATCTGTGTGCACAGGCACACCGGGTTGGGAGAAAACAGGCCGAAAAGAAAGATTAAATGAAAAAAAGGTGTTTGCTAATCATGCTTTAATTTTAATAATATAAGTAGTTTGTTTAACTTTAGGTTCTTTTTCTTTTTATGGCAATCCAAATGTAATTGAAAATCTCTAATGAGATTGTATAGCGTTGTGTATTTATCTGAATTGTATTGTATATTCATCGAAACATAATTCTCTAGAAACCTAGCTCCTACATTCACCGCTTCGATTCTGATTCCATTTACGCAAACAAACGAACAGTAATTACAACGAAAGACTCGAACGCACACATAGACAAAGATGCATGCGATTGGTCGCGACAAGGTCACGCGTCGTCGTCGAGCGGGTGGGGCAGTCAACGCAATGAGCAGTGAGATACATCGCGCGGATGATACCTATTATGCAGTACGCTACGCTAAAATGTAAACGCAACCTTGTTTACGTGTTACTTTTTTTTTAAATTTTATGTCTGTATGGCTTCTACACCACTTCATGGAACATTACGGCATTTTTAATGAATCGATTATCGCAAAAACACAGCAATATTCTTAAAGGCAACTTCTTGCGACGCAACCGCACGACTCGAGTGTCACGGCGAACTGTCGCGCCGCGCTGTTCCTATTTTAAGCCCCGCCCGCCGCGGTATATATCGCGTGTACTATTCTAGAGAATTATTGTTCGTAGTGTTTTAAATAAAAAAATTAAGGTAATGCAAAAATCTGGGTAAAAATTACAAAACATAATTGGTTCTCAGGTCGCCACCGCTGCGACTGCCAGGCCTCCAAACACGAGCTGATCAACAACTGCCTGCACTGCGGCCGCGTCGTCTGCAAGCAGGAGGGCTCCGGCCCGTGCCTCTTCTGTGGCAATCTGGTAAGTGGCAAAGCTTACATCTGTAGGACACAATACGCTAAGTAAGCGATTCTAATTTCGTTCCACGATGCGATGGCGTGCCGTCCTTGTACATTGAAATATGCCTGTGTCCGTAGATAGCTCCCCGCAGTTGTCTGTGTGTCCGTATATCAAAAACCTGTTACATTGTGTAAACTGAAATACAGAGAATTATAATTATTAAGTGTAATAGTAAAAGTAATATTTAGTGTTGTTGGACTTTAACTTCTGAACCTTATAGGTAGACTCCCACTACACTATCATTGGACAGACACTTAGCCAGGAAATATACAACTTGTTAATGAACTAACGCAAAACCTCTCAGATGGTACCTCAGCGCATGAAACTGAACAACTTTTGTTCTACAACTTTCACGAAACCAAAAAATAAATAAATTGAATTTTCATTCAAACTGATCAGCTGATCGAGTCAATATGTATGAAATTCCGAATTTTTTTTTTGCCATTTTGAGAATGTTGTAGAACAAAAGTTGTTCAGTTTCATGGGCTCAGGTACCATCTGAGAGGTTTCGCGTTAGTTTATTAACACGTTGTAGACAGTAAATTCAGTGATTAACTTTGAAGTCAGAATATAAGTAGAGTGGTAGCCCAGGTGCCTACACAAACATTAGATTATATCTATACAGGCTGACTTTTAAACCACCAGCCAAATTTTTGGAGCAAGTTCAGTCCATGATACTGAACTAATTTCTATAAAAAAGTTATTAAAAATCGATGAAAATTTTTCGTCTTCCCATAGAAAATCCGTTTGACTGAGCGCTGATTTGTATGAAAAGGCGAATTTTTATTTTAGTTTTTCGTTAATTGTTTTTATGGAAAGTAGTTCAGTATCATGGACTGAACTTGCTCCAAAAATTTGGCTGGTGGTTTAAAAGTCAGCCTGTATATATACATTCAGATACATTATTACATCTTTATCCCTAACGGTTAGTACGAAGAATGAAACTTGTTCAACCATCCAGGTATGCACCCCTGAAGAGCAAAGGGAGCTAAATGCGAAGACAAAAGCTAGCGCCAAGCTTATGGAGTCCCTCCTAGAGAGGAGCAGGCCCGAGGGCTGGGAGGCCGCGCTGTCGCACAGGAACAAACTTTTGGAGTATGACAGAACCAGGTAAAAACATTTAATTTTTAATGAGCATATTTTAATTTTTTATTTTAATTGCGATGGGCCATCAATTAGCCATTTCTAAACATAGCCTTTGGTTCTAACAATCCTTGGGCTAGAATACCCCACAAGGAACTTGTGTACTCTTCGGCTGTCGTTTTTAGGGTTCCGTACCCAAAGGGTGCAAACGGGACCCTATTACTGTTTTTGTGTACGAGCGAATGTTTTGATAACAAGTTATTATTAATAAAACAACAAACCCGACTGTGTAAATTTTTTTCTGAAAGTGCGAGGCTATATTTTGTTTTTTAGCATTTCTCATTACAAACTACATTTAAACATATATGTTGTATATGTTTTTAAACATACAATGATGAAACATATACGATGTTTTTAAACATAAACGTTGTAAATGTTTTTGTAATCCTTTTATAAAATGCTTTATTCTGATACACCACTACAGGTTTTTAAATAAAAAAGTGTAAAAAAATAAGGTATATAATTTGGCACCGAGAATTCGCCATTTTATTTTTTTTTTTTATTTATAATGTACCCATTGTCACTCTTGAATTAAGACCAATCTAACGACACCTCCCAAGCTAAAAACAAAGTTTGGAATGCAGAACGCGCCAAAGAAGTATACATACCCTCCTTCTGGCGCAGTCGGGTAAAAATGAATGACGTGTTCCAGCGAGCGCCGCACGCACGTGACGGACGACGACAGCGACTACTTCAACACCAACAGCGTGTGGCTGGAGTCCGGCGAGCGGCAGCGGCTGCAGCAGTACCAGCAGAGCTTGCACGACAAGAAACACGCCTCGCGACTGCACAAGAAGATGACTTTTGACTTTGCTGGTAAGACACATGTTAGTTGCACTGTGGTAAAAACGTTATCGGCAAAACTCAGTTTTGCTAGTAGCATGAATGGGCCGGCTCGTCCGGGGAAGTACCACACTCTCACAGAAAATCGACACTGAGTATAGCCACAGAAGACAGTAAGAGTATTACATACAGAACGGAATCTCCTAAGGTACGCGCAATATGCGTCCCCGTTCCCCGTCCCCGCACCTCTCCCCCGTTCTTGTGCCGCCGTGCACACGTCAATGGGTGTGGGCGAGGACGGGTGAGAGGTGCGGAGACGGGCAACGGGGACGTATATTACAAGGGATCTTAGGAGATTCCGTTCTATATGTACTGTCTTCTGTGGTATAGCTTCACCGCTTCTATGATTCGTTCTGTGAGTGAGAGAGCCGGAGCCTCCGTCCCCCTCCACTCCCCCTCTGGGGAGGGCCCTGAAAGGCCGTTGTTACACCCCTGGTGTTGCAGTTGTCCATGGGCAGCGGTGATCACTTATCATCAGGTGACCCGCTTGTTCGTTTGCCGTCTTATACCATAAAAAACATAGGTAATGAAAACTACCGACTTTAAACTCCACATCTTTGTAGGTTGAAAGAACTTGATCTTTCAGTTATTTTATAAAACTGTCTGTAGAAGAAGAGGCAATGGAAGACCCCTTTGCCTCTTCTTCTATTTTTCCCTTCAATATTACTTTAAAAGACTCATCATGTTTAATAAGGTGCTAACATTTTACCTTTCATTAACCCTTTCACCGCGAGACTTTATATCGTTTAGTTGTCGTGCTCCCAGCGCGAGGAATTATGAATATCCATAGTTTTTGGTCGGATAAATCCGATGCTCGCGAAATGGGCACGAAAATGTTTGTCGGATAATTCCGACGTCCGCGGTTAAAGGGTTAAAAACTGCCGTCTTATTATAAAACGCATACTAACTTTAGGACTTGGTTTAAACCATTAAAAAAAATGATTTATTAACGGTAACAGTAATAATCTTACATAACTAGGTGTCGGATTCTCCTTTTAGGCTATCAAAGATGCCTGTGCCAGGAGGCTCCGCTCTTATTTATTTATGATCGTTTGATTATACTATAAATAGTTACTATGAATAGGCACGACATGTGCATGTAGGTAAGAGATTACGTGGGTGTAGGTATGTGTATAAGTATGTGTGTGTATGTATGTATATGAGTACATGCAATTTGTAAAGCTCCTTGTTGTGGACTGTATCTATTTTGACTTCTTGTACTATTTACTTTGATAACCCATATTTATAACTTAAACACATTTATTTTGTAATTAAAAACTATTGGCTTGGCTGGTAGATAAAAGTCGGCCTGTATGGAAAGTGTGTAAAGCATAGACTTAAAACTAGTAAGTAATAACAATAGGGAAGGAATAAATTGACCAAAAAAATCTTTCTGGTGTTTGGTACAACATTTTTTTTACAATTTTTTTTTTTATATTTTATTGAATTCAGGTCGTCAAGTCGTTGAAGACACTACCATCGAATACGAAGTAGATCAAGAAGAGATCCGTCGCATGACAAGTTCCTCCGACCACAGCGGTCACATGAACCAGCACCAGATGTACATCGGAGTGCCCACTGACAGGGACGTCGCGCCAGGTGTCAACGCGCCATTGTTACAGGTTTGTATATTGTATAGAGTCTGGCCAACAAAAGCAAATTTAATTAAATAAAGAAAAAAACCACTATTTATAAACTACTACATACTTACTATAAAAACGGTTAAATAAAAATAAAAAAGTTTGAGACGTAATTTGTAGAGAATTTTGTACTCTACAATCTGCTAAAATGCAAATAAGATTGAGGTGGAGGTTGAGACATATTTCCAAAAAAACTATTACTTGAACTTTTGACCATGAATATTTAAGGACGCTCACAGGTGACCTGATGAGATTTCTGAGACATTTAGAATTCCAAAATAAAGGTTTATACAAAAATACAGCTAATTCCGCTTCATTTCGAGGTTGACCCTATTATTTGACTTAAGGTGGCTACACACGACATAACCTGGCATACAATCTGCAGTAAAAATCTAGTGTTGTACTGCAAATTACAACGTGTGTAGACGTTGTGGGCCACAACTACGTACATTCTACAGTACAGCACCAGATTGTTACTGCAGGTTTTTGTACCAAATTGTGTTGTGTGTAACTGGACTAGATGAATATTGCTGGATGGATAATAAGGGTTGGCACAAGAGCAGTCATTTTCTAGAGCGAGAGAGAGCGACGGAACGCTTCAGCATGGTCGGTGTTGAAGCGTTCCGTCGCTTTCTCTCGCTCTAGCAAATGACGCTTCTGAGCGGCAAAAGCATAGCAGCATAGGAAAGTGCTGTTCCGAGCTGACAGATGTGGCCAACCCTAATTGTATATTTTTATTCCCAGTTTGATCCATCAGTGGAGACCCCGGCGTACGCGTCGTCCGTCAAGGCCGCTCCAGGCGCCCTGCCCGGCCGCGTGCAGGACTGCGAGCTGCTGGAGATGAGCGACTCCGGCCGCTGCCTGTCCCTGCACCAGCCCTGGGCCTCCCTGCTCGTCGACGGCATCAAACTGTGAGTACTACCTAGAAACTCAGGCCTATGCATCAGCTGCAAGGGCACTGTGATTCCTATTTACCATACAAAAATATCAAAATTTTCTGTTGAGTCAATTAGTTAATAAAAAAATAATCATATCCATATAATATTTTAATTTAATTATTCACTTATAATACCACAAGAGCTTCAAAATTATCGGGTATTTCCCGATAGGTTCGTTGCAAACAAATGAAGGAGTCAAAGAAGAAGAAAAACTTGACGACTTTATTTGTTTGCAGGGAACCTTGAGGGAAATGCCAGATAATTTTGAAGCTCGTGTGGTATTCGGGGGATATTTTTCCGTCCCAAATGTCGGCCAATAGAATTGCACCATTCGACGTCACGTGGTACAACAGAGAAAATATTCAAAAAATTATCAGTATAATACCATGTAGGTTGTACCACGTGACGTCGAATGGTGCAATTCTAATGGTCGATATTTGGGTCGGAAAAATAATCAAAATTATTTTGTGTAAGCTTTCCGCTGTCGCTGTCATATATTTTACTTGAATCTTCCAGATCTAAAAAAAGTATTTATATAAAATATATTTTAAAAATAATATATATGTCGGGATGAACTCTATATCGTTCAAAGATCCTTTCTTGCTTTATCTTTTTACATGGATGTACGTGCAGTCTACAAATACGCAAAAAATAAAATATTGTTTCAACAAAACAAAACTAAAACAGTTGCCATGTCATGTACGTATACGTTCCAGGATTGTCCTCCGTTTTGTGAATTAGCTGTCCATTAAAATATTATAAAATAAGATATTAATCAGTAATAAATAAGACTAATAAAAGTATTTAATAAGAATTATTAAAGTAACATTATGAACAGTGCAATAAACGAGCCATCTTGAACTATTAATTTGATATTTTAGTGACATTATGCGTTAATTACCTAAAAACACCTAAAAACTTGAAAGTCCTCCCTCCGAAAAAAAATATCAGTCACTAAAACATAAAAATAAATTAGTTTATGTACATATGTTAAAAATAGATTACATTATATGTATTTAATTTAAATAATAGAAGAAAATAAATAAGAAAAAAAAAATCAAAGTAGTAATATGTACTATTTTATGAAATGGGTCACATGTTAGGATTCTACTCTTTATAATATTTTATTCTTCAGCATTATTATACAACATTCATTTAATATCTTTCGTAATATTTAATTTGCTGACAGGATTATTTTCAACTATTAAGTTATAAATAGTCAATTTTATTAGTATGGCACTTGGTCACTGGCTGGCATGTTCTGTCTGACTCACTAAACAAATAAGCACAGATAACTTTTGAAATCATAATGATAACGTTATATCATACTAGGTAAGTACTAGGTACGTTGTACGATTTCGTCAGAATGTAGAAACACGTGGACCGTGGATGCCAGAGTGCTTAACCTAATCTATGCGTGGTTTCTCTGGAGCCCCATAGATGTCGCTGTTCTGTTTACTATAAAATTACATCGCGCTATGGAGATTTTTTCGCGCAAGACGATTTCTCCGACGAGATCAGTTAACGGTAAGACCTTACTTCATAGGATCATTTCTATAGTAAGCTCTTCGCATAGACGCTCGCAATTCGCGAGGCCTCACTAACCATGATGAGGAGACGTGGCGCAGTGTCCTGAGCGTGAGGCGGGCGGTGGCGGTTCTCCATCAGCCCTCGATGATCGTTCGCTTCCCCTTCGGGGGAGGGTGGGATACTGTCGCTTTCTGAGTGGTTAGTTTTTGAAACCTTTATAAAAACTTTTATATTGATAAAATACGTCTTTTTATGTAAATTTTAAAAACTGTAAATCAATAAATAAAATTAGTAACATAATTTGTCTGTCTGTCATATTTTATTTTATTGTTTAGGTTAAATACCAAAAATATTCGATTTAATTTATTGTGTTGCGGTTTATCTAATTTATGCTACGAATATAGTATCATTCGTAGAATTTGTGTCATATAATTTATGTTATTGAAAAATCAATTTATTTTATACTTTTGACTTGACTTATAATTTTGACGACGACGTCTGTGGGCTCTGTGGCGTAGTGGTCATCATGCCAGGCTGTCACACCAGAGGTCCCGGTTTCGATCCCCCGGTCAGGTCAAGATGGAAAATGATCTTTAAGTTTTCAGATTGTCCTGCGTCGTGGATGTTTATCTATATATGTATTTGCTATAAAATATAGTATCGTTGAGTTAGTATCCCATAACACAAGTCTCGAACTTACTTTGGGGCTAGCTCAATCTGTGTGATTTGTCCCTATATATTCATCTATATATATTTATTTATTTATAAGTTCCAAAGAACTTTCTATAATAACGAAAATTACAGTTTAGTACTTATATAAAAACTTAAATCCATTTTACAATTTTAGTACATTTATTTATGTTAATAGTGTTCTAATGTACTGTGGAAAGATATCGATATTTTCTAAATGTTCTTTATTTTAATATTTATGTGGATTATGTTATGACATAAATACAAATAATTTTGGTCATTAGCACTCATTAGTACAACTTGAATTTGTATGAAAATTTATCAAATGTACTTAATCAATGTATAAGCTGTTTAAAAAAAAAGAGTGATTATTCTGGTATTTCCTCCCACATCGTTTGCTTTATATTTTAATTTCTAGCCACGAAGGACGCACGTGGTACACCAGTCACCGCGGCCGACTGTGGATCGCGTCGACAGCCAAACCTCCCGACAATGACGTCATCAGGGCGCTCGAGAACCAGTACAGGGTATTATATCCAGGTAGAATGATTTAATAGGTATTATTATTTGTTACTAGTGTATTTTATAGATGAATATATATGTATAGTATGTATCAATGTATGTATAGTTATGTAGATACATATTTATATTTTTGAAGTATAGTAAGTATTAATGAAGTAGTTTATGTAGAAAGTAAATATATGTCTGAATGCTTATCAATATCTCTTTGGTACCCATTTTAAGTTTTCTAACAACCCAAAGCTTGGCTGTCAGATAATGCTTTTAGCATTAAGTCCGCCTATTGTGCTATACAAATTGTATTTTGTACAATAAAGTTTAAATAAATAAATAAAAATAAAATGCGCCATTCATGAGTAATTTTTTCGCATACCTACTTTAAATATTTACCTACCTGATGTAGTAATTTAACTGCTCGATTTGCAGTTATACATTTTACTATAAACATTTTGGATGCGTAACATCTTTCCTCGCTATCCTGCAATCTGTGGGAGCGATTTCGTGAAATGCGATGGAAGTGTGTAACAGGATGTCGAGGAAGCGCGCGCTATTTGATTTGACCAATGAGCGCGGTTGCTTATTACCAAGGCACCAAGGTGAGATGTCAGATGTTACAATCATATGCGACTACTGTAAGACTCCCTCGTTTCTTTAGGGTTCCCGCGTAGTCCACAAGGAACCCTTATAGTTTCGTCATATCCGTCCGTCCGTCTGTCTGTCCGTCCGGGCTCGTACTCCGCCGCTACTGCACCGATTGTCACGAAAATTGGTGGAGAGATAGATATTGAAGTTCCAAAAGTTTGTTTTTAAAATTATGAAAAAATTTTTTTTCAAAAACTTTGAAAACTCCTATTATAACCCAACACGGAACTGTAGACCTGGCTGGTGAGTAGCGGGGCTAAACTATTTTGATTTATTTAGATTGACCTGGCAGGTAGAAAGTCCCATCAATATGACCTGTCTTTTTGAGAATCTTATTTTTTAGTTATAAGTAATACCCTATTAAAATTTCAAGTTGCCTTATTACCTTTTTTATATATTTTTTAAAAATACTTTTACACGCGCCTGGCAATATCAAAGCCCCGATTAAATCGTCTGGCTTATTGATTTTTTTATTCTTTTAACATTAAACTACAACATATAAAAAATGCATATTGCCTCAAATACCTTTTAAAAATTTATAGGTTGCTTTAGCCCCGCTACTCACCAGCCAGGTCTGCAGTTCCGTGTTGGGCTATAATAGAAGAGGTATGTGACAAGGTTTCAACTTGCCTCAAATACCTACCCAAAAATTCGTGCCAGCTCTCGGACCATTACAAAGATAGCGGCGGACTGTACTAACTTTTTCGTCATTTCTTGAGTTCTATTGCATCAATTTCATTATTTGATAAGTCATTTGCAAGGTTATTTGCTATGATTGCTGTTTAAAACCTCCTAATTAAGTTTTGTAGTTGTTAAAATATTTCAAAAAATATGATATTTTTCATATACTTTTTTCTTATTTACCGGTATAACTAAAAAAAGAGAAGCGTACCTAAGTTCATAACAAAAATCAAAGTACGTTTTATTACCTTACATAAACATCATTGTGGTGCAACAAATAAACAAAAAATTTGTGACCAATTCCGTAAATGAAGTCTTGCCACCTGATTATTACTGCCGTTTTTTACTTTGGTTTTCTATGGGTATTTAATAAATAAAAAGTTATTATAATTTTACGTAAACCACATTACACATTGATACATACATTTTACATTATACAAATAGTAAACAGAGCATATCAGCACTAACTACCTGCTCATCGTCAAAGTTATGTTGATTAAAACATAATTCTTTTCCTACATGTCATACCTACCCGTATCAAACACTTTTGCTTCATGCGTGCACAGCTGCATTCCCCCGTCCGGCAGTCTGTCTTACACTGGCACGATGTAAGTTCTTTATCTTGCAGAGATATCGGAGGTTTCAAGCTAGTGATTGGAATCAGAGACGTGTTATTTAATCTCCAGCCACAGTTTTCTGCTGAGGGTAAGTTTTGGACCGGGATATTTTCAGTTTCCCAAATAAAAGCCTTGTAATCTGTCAGCTCTGTGAAGATGGTGCTTCAGAACTTCTCTAGAAGGTGGTAATTTATCCAGGATCTTAATATTTGGAAAAACAACGGCACTTAGATTAGATCATCAATGCTGTCTATGGCTGACAGTGTAGGTTTTTTGTCACAATAAACGGTAATTATAAACGTTTCTCCATTCTTCGTGAAGTCTTCTGTTAGTTCCCCTTCAGATCCAAATTCGTCAAGATGTTTTTACCATTCAGAAAACCTTCCAACTAGAGCAGACAGTGAGCTTGTACTATCGAGCATGGAATCGTATAGAGCATGTAAGGCAAATAAATTATTCTTTTCTTACTTGCCTTCCATGCTCTAACGGGCTGCGATAATATATAACAATGTGTAATGTGATTTACGTAAAAATAATAAAGCTATTTCTATAAAATAGTTATATTTTTATTTATTAAATACCTATAGAAAACCAAAGTGAAAAACGGAGGTAATAATCAGGTGGTGAGTACTTTATTTACGAAATTGGTCACAACTTGTTTGTTTATGCACCACAATGATGTTTATATTTTTGGTAAGGTAATAAAATGTACTTAAATTTTTTATATGAACTTAGATACGCTTGTTTCTCTTTTTTTAATTACTTATACCGGTAAATAAGAAAAAAGTCAATGAAAAAAAATCATATTTTTTTAAATATTTTAACAACGACAAAACGAAATTAAAAGGTTTCAAACACCAATCATAGATAATCAAATAACCTTTCAAATGACCTATTAAACAACGAAATTGATGCAAAAGAACTCGAAAAATTACGAAAATCTTAGTACGGTGGGCGCCATCTTTGTGACGTCACAGCTATGCGCGTCCCCACTTCCTCTTTTTAAGTCCGCCAGTTTCGTGTTGTACATAGCACAAGGAACACATACATACCAGTTTTAGGTATATAGAAGAGATGGCTACGAAAATCGTGAAGGAGACGACTTTTTAAAATATTTGCCTATGGTCTAATACCATGAAAGTATGTTTCCGTTTACAGATAAGCAGCTGAAATTCCCGTCGTTCTACCCCACCGGCTGCCTGCTCGGCTGCGTCAGCGTCGACGACTGCTTACCGCAAGAGGAGTATGAAAAGAAGTAAGCGTTTTAAATTGTGCATTCGCGAAAATCTATAGACGATACTGTTAGAAACCGATCATTATTTAAGTACCTGACTGCGCCAGAGGGTTATGTTTTCGGGTGTATGTCTTTGTATGTATGTATGTATATTTCTTTGGCACGCTTAGAAACCTAAACGGCTTGAAGTTCTAACTTGAGAGGTGTCGTTAGATTTGTTTTAATCGGAGAATGACACTGGGTATATCAAAAATAAAACAAAATGGCGGATTTTTCGCGCCAAATTAGGTAAGTATGCACACAGTTTAATTTTTGTTAATTTTAAATTTAATGTATCAAAATAAAGGATTTTATAAAAGGACCATAAAAATAAGTCTTCAACATCCTTGGGTGACCATTGACATGCATATTATTGGAGAAGAAAAAGCCCGGACTCCGAAGCCTCCGCAACTGAGGATGGAAGACGGGAGTAAAACCATTGTTATTTTAAATGCAACTGTTGAATGTCCCACAAAGTGTTAAGAAATAATGTTTTTTCAGGTATCCGGATGGAGAAAGTGACAGTCCTTACGTGTTCATCTGTTCGAATCCCGTCAGCTTGAGGCTGCGGTTCCCGATCAAAGGGCAGCACAAGATTTGTAAGTACCTACCTTTTTGCATTGGTCAGACCATTCTCCTTCATTTTAGCGTGTTCCCGGTGACATCCTCAGCTGTGATGCTTCGGAGTCCGGGGTGCGCTTTCCCGCTTTTTCTTCTCCAAATATAATATCCATGGCAATGTTACCCATAGATGCCGAATACCTTGAGAACTAGAGAAGAAATAGCCGGAACAGTTTAAACGATGTGGCTATAGTTTAATGTGTTATTATATTAAAGAAAATAAGAATTAATCTCTCATACGAATTGATTGCATGTAATCGGCCAATCCTGTTCGTACAAAATCTGAATAGTTTTGGATTTTTATATTTTGGAATAAATATTTTTTTTTCACTTGGAAGTTGCTTCAGTATTAATTTGTATGTATGTTTTTCTATCTCTGTGATATCAAAGACTTATTTCCCGCAATCTTATTTTTTTTTTGTAAAGATTTTAAGATTTTTTTAAAGATGTTACGTCGTCTTTTTGTATAATAATACATTTTATAGTTCTAGAAATATAAAGATTGAACCAGCTTAAACTTAGTCTCAATTTCTGTTGAGTTTGTTGTTTTGCGTGGAGTTGAGTTGTTGCTGTTGTTTCAGATGCTCTGGATAAAACCATTCACCAGGCCGCCGTCAAATGTATCCAGAAAATGTCCAAGATTCAACCCAAACAAGTTACCGCTGCCTAGAAACCTCTTATATAAAAATCTACCATCAAGTTTATAGGCCTCAAAATATACGAAAAATTAAATTAATTATTTAATCGCCTTAATAGGGATGTGGACTGGGTCCGAAAATATTAATTTTATTTAGTCCGTTAGATTTATCCAAAAATAATAGGTCCATATTTTTTTGGTTTATCAAACTAGTGAAAATACACAAAGGTACAGCGCGTCGAAGTTTCGGAGTGGGGGTGATTGACGTCACCGTCAACTGTAAATCGTACATGAACGTGACGTCATGCGGAATTTAAATGCGCTGTATCTTTGTAATTATTTTCTAATTAGAAAAAGGAAAAAAAACGTATACTTACAATATTTTTTAATAATCTACCTGATGAGCTAAAATGTTTTGTCCCTGCGAAATCGAATATTCCACTATTCGATTTCCGTATCAAGGAGGGTAGATGTACCTCTACTACAGATACGGCGCTTCATACATAAACAGTAATATTTATGCCTAATACTAACTACAAACGAAACTATATCCGTGCACACGTCAATGTGCCAGTTTTAGTATTCAAAGCCATCAAACGCACTCGAGAATGGGGAGAGGTCGGAGGACGCCATATTGCGGGGGACGCTACGAGTTCCCGTTCTGTACGGTTACTTTTTATTTATTTATTTATTTCAAAATAATCAGTGGCGTAGTAATTTCAAGTCTTTAAACTTCTTGGTTAATCTTTATTTATAATTATATCTTATCAATAAAGTTATGTCAAAAATTCCAAGTCTTTTGTTCTGTTGTGTTCAGAGTCCGCCCAGCCAGCAGTCACGCTGCAGGAGCGTATGGATGAGGTCTTTGAAAAGTGCGTCATCACGCTTACAGACCAAAGCCGCTACGTGTACCGACCTCAGTTCTCTAAGTATGGCGATGCCAAACTTCCAGTTGGACTCGCATATAGGGGGTACCTTCGTTGGGACGTTCATATTGCCGAGGTCTCGGGTAAGGTCACGGGGGCCCTTCGCTCTTTATACAGGTTAAAAAACTTTCTCACTATTAATATTAAGACTATGTTGGTGTATTCACTTATTTTCCCCATTTTAGATTACGCGGATGTATGTTGCTCAGATCTGAATTGCAACTTTCTCAACAAACTTGATAGACTTCAAAACAATTGTCTCCGATTTATATTTGGACTACGGAAGTACGACCATGTGTCGGCTTGCCGATCTAAACTTAAGTGGTTACCCATCCGTCAACGTCGCAATTTGCATATTCTCACTACTCTATTTTCTATACTCTTCGACCCAAAAACTCCGATGTATCTTAAAAACAACTTCACTTTCCTGGGTGATACCTCTCAAAGTTCTTCGTTCTTCCAACAATCTCTTTCTTAATATGCCTCGCTGCAGGAGTGGGTTTTTCGAACATTCATTCACCAGACAAGCCGTGAAGCTATGGAACGCCCTTCCCGTTGATATACGCAAAGCCCCTAGTCGCCAAGCATTTAAGAGTGCTGTGCGCGCTCATTATCTTCACAAATTGTCATAGAGTATTATAAATATTTATGTAGTTTATGTAGGGTTTATGAATTTATAAAATATTTATGTATTTTTATATGTAGGTCTATGAATGTATAAGAAAGTATATATATGAATATGTGTCTTAGGTAAATGTTTAATAATAGTCAAATAGCTAATTTGAATGTACTAATCGTCCAAAATTTGCATTTATCCGCACCACCTGTAGGTTGACTGGTAGAAAAGGCCCTAGGCCTTAAGTCAGCCTGTTACATTTTTTGTAATAAAGTTAAATAAATAAAAAAAATAAAAAAAAAATAGGGAGGTCAAAAATACGATGTCTTTTGTTAAGAAAATTAGGTATTTATTTACAAAACTATCGACTAACTATATAAATAATAAGTACGTCATTCCACTGCCACACAAAGCTAAGCAACACACACATACACACACTAATATATAATGTTTAAATAATGTGTACACTGAACACAAACATTTTCCATCAGTTTTACATCATCCCACCGATAGTCCGATATATATGTTCATTTACAACTAGCACCCTCTTAAAAATAAACACATTTCAAGTGAAATTGTATAAATAAATATGTCTAATTCACCACTTTCATTATTTGGTATATAACTAAATGCAAAACTAATTTGAAATTTGAGAAGACCCTAACAAAGTGATGAATCTAGATTACAAAATAGTGCAGTCAAGTGCTTACAGTCAAATACTCAAAGGCATTTTAAGCATCCCCGTATATAACTATTTTTTTAGGGGAGGCAACACCTTTATGCTTTTTGTCCACCAATATGTGGTATTTACGAGTATTTACGGGAAGCGGTCTAAACAGTAACGCTTTATTTTTCCGCCTCCTTAAAACCAGAATTTGGCGCCCCTCTAAACTTTGCGCCCGGGGCAAGTGCCCTGGGACTGATATTTAGGAATGAGTTTGGATTTCATTACTAATGCGTTTGAGTATATTGCCGTTAGAAACTTAAGGAGTAAGTACTTTGGCAGTTAGAAAGAATTTGGTTCAAAACTTCATTAGGAACGTTACGATTCCTTCTTTTGGTTCAACTGTGGAAAGAAAGCCTCGATTGGAAGGATCGGGTCGTCCGTGGCTATCGTGAAGTAGTTTGGTATCCGCCTGCTGTTTGAAGACACTGTTTTAAACATGCCAGGCGTGTTGTAGTCCTTACTAGCTGCTAATGTTAGATCAGACACCCGTTTAGAATGCTCAAACAAGTGTTCTAATTGATGATCGTGATGCTTTTTGTCAGCTATCTTCATTATAGCGCTTTCTGACCTCGTCCTTTCTGATGTGAAATCGTTCTTATGGTCATAGTGTACTGTAGTCTCCGTCACAGCTATGTCTTGGGTTTCTTCTCCAATCGAGTCTTTTATCTTCTTCCTGAGAGGCCTTTTACTATGAACTGTTGTAGCACTTGCGGTTTCAGTGGTGTCCTCAGTTGGTTTAGGTCGCCTTTGACCGTTTCTTATGCGCGAAGATATCTTCTGAGTGACTACTTCAGTTGTTTCCGCAGTTTGTCTGTTTCTCAAGGGTCTGGCCGAGTATGTCTCTCTCTCAATTGGTTCATTGTCTGAATAGTTGCCGGACTTATGTCGTGGATCTTTAGGCATGAATTTTCTTCTTTCTGTAGTGACCTCAACATCTATGTTGAAGTAGTTATCAGTGCTCGGCACCCGTCTCTGTGGGAACCTTATTTTTGTTGTGGGTTCCGTTGTCTTCTCGGTTGTACTTGTGGTCGCATTTAGCCGATTCCTGTAGTCTTTCACACTAAATTTTGGTCGGTTAAATTTATTCTTGAGTCGTGGTCTTTGTACTCTGCCTGGCGTTTCTTCACGGCCGGTGGTTGTCGCTTCACTCGGCGCTTCGGTGCCTTTCAATGAATCTGTCGTAGTTTCTAGTTTAGCCTCAATCGGCTTGACATCTTTGTGGAACGCGAATGCTGGGGCTTGATCTAGCTCGGTGTGTGCTGTCGTCTCGCTTAGGTTCACAGCGATGTCACTGGTTGGTGTATCTTTTTCATCTTGCTTGTGAGAATAGTCTGGAATTTCGCCAGATTTGTATTCATAAGCTTGAGATAGTTTGGAATACGAGGGACGATTAGCTATTTTCATTATTGGTGAGTCATTGCTTGATTCTAAGTCTTTGTACACCTGAGTTGTAGTTTCGAGTCTCTCTGTAGTTGTAGTGTGCGGGCGGCGAACTAGTTTCTTTTTGACTAACGTGGGTATCGTGGGAGAGATGGTTGGGAGCGCACTGGTCGTCAGATCAGTTGTAATGCTAGGTGTCGTCAAATTCGGTTGACTTTTGCTTTTGAAAGGCCTGACTCTGGGTCTGATTGTGTAATTTTCTTCAGGTTCAGTCGTTTGCACGAACGGGGCCTCAGTTGTTGTTTGGTAATATTTCCGTGTTGTAGTACTAGTACTGTTGCTGATGTTCGCTAGCGGGGGACGACGGCGCCTGTTCTTGTTCCTCTTACGAATCCTGTCCTTGTCTAGTGGTTCTTGAGAGTTAGGTCTTTTAAAATGCTGATTCGGAGGCAGCGTAGGAAGCGCTTCCGTTGGTTTTTCATTATTCTTGTCATTTGTAATGTCGAAGTGTGTTGTGGTCACTTCAATTTTGGGAGCGTCCGTCGGCTTTTTCGTTCGTCTTGCTGTAGTGTGATCGTCGTACGATGTTGTCGATACCTTATAGTAGTAATCTTTCAGCTTGTGCTTACCGATAGGTTCGAAGTCATCACCCAGAGGCCGCCTGCTTTGAGATTCGACTTGGCCGTCGTAATTCAAAGAGTTATCATAGCCTTTTTCGGCTTCGGTCACGATGGCGTATTCCTCGGGAAGCTCGGGTATGGACGTCGTCGTCGGGTTGCCGAAAATGCTATCAAGGTATTGCTTGGTCACCGATTGCTCGGTGGACTTTATACTGTCGTACGATGGATAAGTCCACGCGGGAGGGGAGGAGTGAGTGATAATCTCACCGGCGCCGGAGTCGGTAGTTTCAATAACTTCGTATGTCGGTCTGCTACTAACAAAGTTTAACTCCTGCTTCGGTGGGCTGCTATATTGCTGTGGGACTTGATTCACTCCAGCGGCGAAACTGTCATGTATCTTTTGCTTCTTCTTTTCATAGGCGTTGAAGTTTTGGACTGGAGCGCTCTGTTGCGACGGGAAACTAAGGTCGAAGTAATTGCTCGCTAGGGTGGTGGCCTGAACTGGGTTGTACGTGGTGACGACCACTTTGTTGTGGTTGGTGTGGAATTTGCTGACAAAAGGATCTTGTGGGCTCGGTTTGAATGTACCCCTAGTCGGGGCATTAGGGTCTATTTTGGCTGGAGCTGATAATTTTGTTTGTTGAGTCGGGGCTTTGTACTCGTTGAATGTTGGGTTGAAGTTGATGTGGTTCAGAGTGGTCTGTAGTTTAGGCGTGGTGCTGAGCACGCCGGCTGACGTCTTGTACGAGGGTGAGAAACTGAAAGAGTTGAAAATGGTTTGTTTCGTGGGCTGGGGAGGCAGATACGTTGTCTTGGTGGTTGGGAATACTGGATCTCTTCCTTTTACTGATTGCACGCCAAATGAGCCAAATGTTCCTGGAAGAGAGAGTTATCATGTGTTACAAAAAATTCGATATAAACCATACGATGTATATTTTACAATAATTTAAATTTTATTCAGGTACCATCAACATTTTATTATTTCTAAAATTTTGAATATGAAATTCAATTTGACATGACATGAAAAACACTCCACCGACAAGAGCGCATAATACAAGAAGTGGGAAGAGACAAACTCGCTTGTTATCTCTCTGGGTAAACGTAGCAGTAAGCTACATTTTTTACATAATAAGACATTTTGTACTAGAATTTTCCTTACCTAGTATGCTCGGTGGAAATCCGGAATCTTGAAACGAAAAATGCGAATAAGCGTTGAGCGGAGTCTTCGGCGTGACCACGAACGACTGCTGCTGCGCGGTCTTCACTTGCTGGCTGATGGACTGCGAGGCCGTGTCGCTGTCCGGCAGCTTGAACACCTCGGGCTTAAACACCTCCAACCCATTAGACTGCTTGCTCGACTCTGTCGGCCGAACGTAACCTTCCACGGGCTTCGCAAAGATGTCCAACGGTTTGATTGTCTGATACTGCCCAAAATGTATCGGTTGGATGTTATTCAGGTGCTGCAGCATAGTGTTATGGTACGGCTGTTTGATTTTACCAGGATATTTGGAGAAGACTGGCCGTGCCGCGTAAGGGTTTTGAGGGTTTCTAAACAACATGCTGTCTAATGGGTAGTTTTGGACGTATTTGTACGTAAAACCATTATTTGGCAATGCGAATGGATTGTGGTATGAGCTGATTGGTTGATTCGCGGGAGGGGCAGGCGCGGCTGACGACACTGTCCTTAAAGTCGTAGGCCTGTAACTCTGGGCTATCGAGGTTAACTTTGTCGCGTCTCTAGCAACTAGTGGGCGAGACGATGAAGCATAAAGATCTAATACTGGTACTGGGATTTTGTACGTAGGACTTTGGTGTGCGCCGGCGAAAGACCCGTACAGAACGCCCCCCGAACCGAGGACGGGCCGCCATCCACTCTTTGATGCTGGTAATGTCTGGAATTGAAAAAAATACGTGAAAGTTTTAAGATTGTGATATAATCATTTTTATAGCTAGTTGTTGTATTGCTGAATCATTATCGATGCAACAATTGCTATAAATGAAAGTCATGCTTTTCTCATTATAAGACAACTTTTGCGTTATACCATTTACCAAAACCAATAGGTATGTTATAAGCGCTGTTACACGTAGTGTCTGCCTCACTTTCGGCATCCATTTAAGATCCATTTAGCGGCCAGAAAAGAAACATTAATGGCCCATTTACACTCATGTTCAGCCGTTTGTAGCTTATGGCCCATTTACACACAGAATGGCTGAATTTTCTTGCACGTTACGACTCTTTATCATAACAGCCGCGGCAAGTGCACTGCTCGACGACACAGGCCTCCTCCAAGGATTTCCAGAACGACAACTCTTATTCTGAGCAAATGTGATGAAATAGCATTACCGCCTGCGTGGGCATGGACCGCCGATGGTGGTGGTGGTGGTGGTGCTTCCCGCTGCCCGCTGCTAGTAGCAGCGCTTGCAGCGACACCAAGACCAACAGCCACCAGCGCGAACCTGGAAACAAGGACATATGACTTTTAGTCAGGGATGTAGGGTTTTTAATAACTTTATTGTAGATACTATCATGACCAGTTCTTTTTTAGTCTCCACTGCAGGAGCACGACCTTCTCTTTATTGCCAGAGACATATATTAGATTAGCCAGAGCAGTCAGAAGAGGATTTGGCCTACTCTCCATGCTGGCCAGACGCGTTGGAGAGGTCTCATTGATATTACGCACGGGGACGCATATTGCGCGGGACCTTAGGAGATTCCGCTCTGTATGTAATACAGTTACTGTCATCTGTGACCATGACAAGCTAAGTGGTTCCAATTCGATAAAATTTTACGAGTAGGCTTTATGAATATAATAAGAATAAAAAAAAATGTTTATTTATTTCCCCACAATTTATCCTGAAACTAAGTGAAGAACTAAAACAAGATATAGAAAAATAAAGAAATACGTACACCTAAACAACAGCTTATATGTAATCAACGGGGAGCAGAACGAAAGTCACTGACATAGCCCAGCGGATAAGCTCGTTGAAGTGGCAATGGGCGGGACATATAGTGCGATGAACCGATGGCCGATGGGGAAAAAGGTTCTCAAATTTCGACCACGTACTGCCAAGCAAAGCGTAGTAAGTACGTCACACTCACCTACAATGTGTTCAGATCTAAGCAAGGTCGCCGGAAAAGCAGGACGCAGGATGCAGGCCGCTTTAGATCGGTCTTTTTGGAAATCCAGCAGTGGACGATGATGGAGAGGCGATCTTAGCAGTGAATTTCATACCACGCTACTCTTATTAACTATACATGAATTTTTCTGGGTCCGTGCTGTCCCCATTTGAAATAAATTATTTCAAAGGAAACGGAGATATCATTTAAAATTTTGTCTTTGTGAAGCCCTTCAAACTATTTATTTGGGGCAGCACTGGACACCGAAAAATTCATGTATCCCCTTAAAATACTCAAATAAAGCCTCACAATATTTTTTATGATGCTTCTAGTTTACTTAATGAACTAGAAAATCGTAACTTCAAGCGACACTACTGTCTAAGTATCTAATTATTCGCCTAAAGACTGAAAGAGATTTCATTATGCATTTGCACACAGGACAATCCACTAATAAGCCAATCCATTGTCTTAGCAGATTGTCCTGTCAATGGCTTCGTGTAAAAAAGCCATAATGGGATAAATCCGCCGTTACCCATTTACTCTTTACGTTGTTATTGTATCTAATTATGTGTTTTCATAGTACAATAAATAATTAGCCGTGTTGTTCCCGGCAGAGTAGAATAGGACCACTCCAAGTCTTCCCGTGGATGTTGTAGAAGGCGACTTAGGATATACAAGCTAAACAAAGGTTAAAAATATCAATGGGACCTCTCCAACGCGTCTGGCCAGCGTGGAGAGTAGGCCGGGAACGGGGGAAAGGTGCGGGGACGGGGTACGGGGACGCATATTGCGCGTACGTACCTTATGAGATTCCGTTCTGTATATGTATATACTCTATATATAATACTCTTACTGTCTTCTGTGTCATGGTGTAAGGTGGTCGAATCTCAATAAACGTGACACTTTCTCAAAACCTTTATGATCTATCCTACAATTTTCTTGAACAATAGCAAATCACAGGCTATTTTAAATTAATAATACTTATTTCGGCTACCGTACACTCCACGTAATGTCACTTTCTATGTCTCACGTTATTTCACATTATTGCTTGTCATATGCCCACTGACCGACAAACGGTATGACGAATTATAGTGTGTGGTCATATTCGTGTGAATTTAGCAGCAATACTTTTGTTTCTTTCGAAAAGGTTTGTCTCTCAAATGTTAGCTTTAGCCTTAGCCCACATCCGCCGCAATACGGCATCCCCGCACCTCTACCCCGTTCTCTACGGCGTTTGCTCAACATTGCCGTGTGCACGGATTTATAGTTTCGTTTGTATTTATTTATTTTATTTATTTATTTAACTTTATACACTAATACAAGTGTAATGGCGGACTTAAAGCCTAAGGCCTTATCTACCAGTCAACCAACCGGGTGATGTCGAGAAAGACACGGGTAGTGCAAAAACTCAAAAAGAAATGATGAAAAATGAACCAGGTATACTCAAATATGTAATAATTATTAAATATGTAATAGTTTTAGGGGGTCGATTGTCACTCGCGTCCGTAGGCTTTACCCTCGAGACCCTACACGTGACCCCCGGGTGGTGCTAAAGAGTGACACCCTCTCCGGTGGAAGGCTTAGGCCGCGGCTGGTCACCACCCTCAGTGGAAAAATCAGGGTGCCAAGCGTTCGCGCGTTCCATCCTGCATTCCCTGAGTAGCCGTTCGAGGAGTGGGTCTACGCAGTTTTGCATCTGCCAATGTACCGAATTCAGACTCACAGTGTTGTTGTGCGGGGTGCCTAGTTTCGGGGGGCAGCGGGATCCGGAGCAACGGTTTTTTCGCTGACCGCCCGCCGATAGTTGGGAGCCCAATTGCAGACTAGCCTTCTGTGAAAGGCTGCTCCGCCATCGCGCGCATAATCCTAAGGTTGCCCCTGTCGGGCCGGTTGGCAACCGGGCGAGAGGCCTCGACAGGCGGCCTTAGGGGGGTCCGGGCGTCCCCGCGGTCTCCGCACTAGTCTTATCCTACCGCGCAACAGTACTGTGACTTCTGGGGGGGGTCTGGCTGATGCCTCGCGTAACTGCCACTCTTCGCCTTTTTTCCCTCTTGCCCCAAAAATAAAAACAATAATGAATAAAAGAAACAAAAAGTTGAGGAATCAACAGCGGATACACGGCCTCTCGCTAAAAGTGCACCTCACTAACATTCGATGTCTGCACTCTAATCTCGTCCCAGTCCACCACCATCTTAAGACTGTAAGGCCGCATCTGCTCTTGCTTACGGAGACGCAAATTACTACCCCTGCTGATACATCCTACTTGAATTACCCAGGATATGTCCTGGAGCACAATTTCCGCTTTAAGGCAGGGCTTTGTTTCTATGTGCGTGATGACATCTGCTGTAAGCGTCTCCGTAACTTGGAAGATCCCTCTTCTTCTTCAATCTGGTTGCTTGTGGACACCGGCACAGAACAAATTGTCTATGTCGGTGTCTACCGATCGCATAGCGGTGACCAGGAGACAACGAGGCTTTTTCGTCACCTAAGTGAGGCTGTTGATGTGACTCAGCAAAGGTATCCTACGGCGCAAATCGTTTTTCTGGGGGACTTTAATGCTCACCACGAACAATGGTTGTTCCCATACCAGAAAACTGACCATGCTGGTAGAGAGGCGCACAAGTTTGCCTTGTCTTTGAACCTTTCCCAGCTGGTCGACCAGGCGACTAGGATACCCGACGTTGAGAATCACATAGCTAATTGCTTGGACCTTCTGCTGACGACTGAACCAGACCGATATCACGTGTCTGTTTCAGCCCCTCTTGGGAGTTCTGACCACTGTCTGGTAAAGTCCGTCCTCATATGTCCTCCACCTGACTTCAGCCCTAGAGGCAATAGACGGGTTTGGCGGTACAAGTCAGCAGATTGGGATGAGATGCGACATTTCCTTGCTTCTTACCCTTGGCTGCAAGCCTGCTTTTCTTCTGGCGATCCGTCGAGCTGTGCAAGTGCCGTTGCTGAGGTTCTCGGTCAGGCGATGGAGTATTATATTCCATTTTCTGATCGACCCTCTGGCATCAAAGCTGAACCCTGGTTCAATGCTGACTGTTTAAAAGCTGAGGCTATTAAACAGTCAGCATACCAGGCTTGGGCTGACGCTCGTAAGCGCAGTGCTCCGGATACGCGTAAAAAGAAGAAAGCCTTTAACTTTGCGGCCAAGTCCTGCAAAAAAACGCTTCAAAAGGCTCGCTTCGACCACATAGGCAGAGTTGGTGCCAAATTTGCTTCGTACCCATCCGGTAGTAAAGCATTTTGGTCTCTGGCTAAGTGCGTTGAAGCTAACTTTTGCCGCTCCTCACTTCCTCCTTTGCAGAAACCTGACGGTACACTGGCACACACGGCTTTAGAAAAAGCTAATTTACTAGCTTCACTGTTTGCCGAAAACTCACGTCTAGATGCTAGCAATCAAACACCGCCCCAGTTACCTCCTTGTGGATGTAAAATGCCTGAAGTCCGCATTCATCAAAAGGAGGTTCTCAAGACTCTACGCAACTTAGATGTGAATAAGGCCAGTGGTCCCGACGGTATTTCTGCTATTGTCTTAAGAATTGCGCACCCGAGTTGTCTCCTGTTCTGACGCGCCGGTTTCGTCTATCTCTTCGGTCCGGAATCGTCCCAAAAATGTGGAAGCTCGCCAATGTTCAACCCGTACCTAAGAAGGGTAGACGTGCCGACCCTTCAAACTATCGCCCAATTGCAATCACCTCCATTCTGTGTAAGGTAATGGAGCGTGTTATTAACAAGCGCTTACTTGCGTACCTTGAGGACAATGATCTCCTCAGTGACCGGCAATACGGATTTCGCCAGAACCGATCTACTGGAGATCTTCTTGTGTACGCTACACATCTTTGGGGTGAAGCCCTTGAAAAATACGGTGAGGCACTTGCTGTCTCACTTGATGTTTCAAAGGCATTTGACAGGGTATGGCATGACGCTCTTATAGCGAAGCTTTCCGCTTACGGTATCCCTCCCAGCCTTTGTGCTTGGATTTCCGATTTCCTGAGGGAACGGTTTATTCGAGTAACTCTTGACGGCTGCTCGTCTGACCTATTGGCAATTAATGCTGGAGTACCTCAGGGATCTGTTCTTTCCGCAACGCTATTTCTGCTTCACATTAACGATCTGCTAAAGCCCGGTATTTTTGGGTATGCAGACGATAGCACCGTTACGGAAAGATATTTTTCTAGTGCAAGGGCAAAAAAACCGGAAATAGACGAACTAAGAGAGGCAATGGTGCTCCATACTAATCTTACTCTGCAAGCTGTCTCCGATTGGGGTGATGCCAACCTTGTGAGATTCAATGCCTCTAAGACACAGGCGTGTCTCTTCTCTGCTAAAAGAGCCCTTTCAACTTGGCTCCCACTTTCCGGGGTGTGCCTGTTCCTATCACCAGTCATCTCGAACTTCTCGGTATCGATCTCTCATCAAATCTTAACTTCGGTAGCTATATTGAGTCCAGGGCTAAGACGGCTTCTAAAAAACTGGGCATCCTCTCCAAGGTCCAACGGTATTTTACCCCTGACCAACTGTTGAGCCTTTACACAGCTCAAGTCCGCTCATGTATGGAGTATTGCTCCCACCTATGGGATGGATCTGCCCGCTATCAGCTCGAAGCCCTGGAAGCTATCGACAGACGTGCTAGAAGACTCGTTGGTGATGAGTTGCTTACGGCAGGACGGCTCCACAGCCTCGAACATCGCCGACTGGTAGCAAGTCTGTGTGTCTTCTACAGGTTGCACTTCGGGGAGTGTGCGCAGGAATTACATAATTTAATTCCCCCTGCACCATTCCACCATCGGACAACACGACGTGGACAGGGATTCCACCCATTTGTGGTCGATATTCCTCCTCATCGTACCTCTCGATTCGCCTCCTCCTTCATTGTGCGAACCGCTAAGGTGTGGAATTCCCTCCCTGCGTCGATGTTTCCCCATACATATAATTTAGGGATATTCAAGGCAAGAGTGAACAGGCATTTTTTGAGTCTGCGTGATACACCTTAGACCTCATCTTAGCTTCCCATCAGGCTAGATAGAGGTCAAACGCACTCAAATTTCTAATAAAAAAAAATAAAAAATAATAATAAACCATAAATATGTAATAATAAACCATAAACTACATACAAATAATACACACTATTATTATACTAAGATATACTACTCACATATACTACATACACTAAGAACTATCTGACAGTTGTTAAAGAAAATGTGCTTTCACCTGTTTTTTAAATGAAAAGCGGGTTTTAGCCTTTCGAACATCAACTGGTAAGGCGTTCCAGAGCTTTATAGCTTGGACAATAAACGAATGTGAAAAGAACCCACTCCGGTGAGCTGGTATAGAAAGGCTGAGATTGTTAGAGGAACGAAGATGTCTGACATGGGTGTCACCCAGAAACTGAAAGTTAGACTTGAGGTATGCAGGAGTAGCGGGTTCAAATAGAATGGAAAAGAGGGTTGTGAGGATGTGCAAATTGCGACGTTGACGAATTGGTAACCAATTAAGTTGGGAGCGGTAAAACGACACATGATCATATTTACGAAGACCAAAGATATATCGAAGACAATTATTGAGAAGACGGTCAAGTTTGTTCAGCATATCAGCTGTCAAGTCCGAGTAGCACACATCAGCATAATCTATGATTGGCAGGATCAATGTGTTCACTAGCATTGTTTTAGTGTCACTGGGGAGAATTTTTTTTAACTTATAGAGAGTTCTTAGGACACCCGTAACCTTTTTGGAGATTTCTATGACTTGTGTATTCCACGAGAAACATGAATCCATGTGCAGACCCAGGTCTTTGACAGTTGTGCCAAATGGAATTACTGTACCCTCAAAAGAAACAGAGAGATGGGAATCAATGTCAATACATCATAAAATATGAACTGCCTAGTAATAAAGCCTGACAGTTTGTAGTAGTAGTACCTAGTAGGAATAGATGATACTCCGCTTGTATGAAGCGCCACATCTGTGCCTTACCTCTTTCTCTCTCTTTCTCTCTCTCTTAAACACATCTCAGCGTATTCCCATTGCATCCTCAGCTGTAATGCTGTGAAGCTCGGGGTCCGTTTTCCGGTTCTTTCTTTTCCACTTCGCTCGGTCTTGAGCATTCTTGTTTGTAAGACCATTTGGCACGCATATCATCCTTGACGACGTGAAGCCAGCATTTCTTCGGTCTACCACGTCTGCCGGGCCCATCTACTACCAACCACCATGACCGAACTAGCGCAGGCGACTCTCTTACAGTTTGTCTGCTATGTCACGGACATGAAGGCTTTTCAATTCAAATTCAATTCAAAATATCTTTATTATCATAGGATATTTATAATAGTCACTTTGTTTTGTTTTGCACAAATGTTGACGTCAAATCGTTACTTAAAGCTAAGTTTACGCCACTTCCTAGGCGCAAGTGCAGAAAAAGCGGCAACAAACTGCACTGCACGTTTTCTCCAAAGACGTCAACTAACAAACTAAAAACTTAAAATTAGTTATATAGATGGACAGAGATTACATTGTTTATTATGTCATAATTAAATTGAATTATAAGAATTACGAAATTTAAAATAATGTCAATTTGTAAATTTAGTATGTACCAATGTACCTAAATTATGACATGTCTAACTATACAAACCTTTAAGAGGGACCCGCGCCAAGCTCAAGCCAGACCTTTTTGTCTTTAAGATAGTCATCGGTCCTATAATAAGCCTTCTCACAAAGTACTTTCTTTACATAAGCTTTGAATTTTCTGTCTGGCATATCAAGGACCGATTCTGACAATTTATTATAAAAAAGTATACACTTCCCCATAAAAGACTTACTGACTGTATTCAGCCTGTAATACGGGCTAACTAAGTCATTCTTATTACGTAAATTTCTATCTGTAAAATCACTTACTTTATTGAACATGGAAATATTTTTCCTTACATACATTATATTTTTAAATATGAATTGTGATGCAAAAGTAAGTATACCTATTTCCTTGAATAATTCCCTCAGTGAGTCTCTCGATCCTAAACCGTAAATAGCACGAATTGCTCTTTGCTTTTGGCTGCCGCGGATGCGGCCCTTAGCTATGTCTACTTCAAAAAAGATGGAGACGTAATTTATTTGATATACATCTTTCAGAAACGCGATATTAATCTTTAAAAGATATGCTCAGCTGAGTCCGTAATCGTTACTGAATAGATCTAAGAAAGAAAATTCAGAATACGATTTTTTTCTTATAAACTCAATCAGCTGATTGTTCAAATTATATGAGAATCCATTTTCATGGTTCGATGTTCTTCTAGTTCCATATCACGAAATCGAGAATTCCCTTCAAGAATTATTTCATCTTTGTGAATCACACTGTTTGTACAATGATATTTTTACACTTTCATTTATTTATTTTATTTAAAAAAATTATTGAGCCAAAAGCTACAATAGGAAGACTTAATGCGAAAGTATTCTCTCCATGTCAACCTTTCAATAATAAATATATCTGCTTAGCGAAGCATTACCTACAACCTACCATGCCTACCATAAAAATGCAAAGTTTTCACTTGTAAAAGTAAGGAGACACCGCCATATAGAGCAGAACTGCGCCGACCGAGATCTCTTTCCCACGCCGAGAGATCATAAGGCACGGCGAATTTGGCAAGTATTTGAAAAAGAACAGCGTCTGTCCTTACGGGACAGATAGAACCTTGATGAAAAGCATCCAGAAGCTGTGTAAACAACAGCATTTATGTACTTACAGGTAAGAAAAGTGAGTGTTGGTTGAATCACTATATTTACAATACAATACAATACAAAAATCTTTATTGCACCAAATAAAAACAATAAAAAATTACAAAGTTTACGGAACTTATAAATAAATAAGGTACAAGAGGCAGAGGTATTTATATTTGGTTTTTTGACTATTGATGTAGAAATAGAAATAAAAACAAAGTTTTATGTGTATGTGCGTTTAATTAATGAAGCTATGTAAGTATAATACTTTAAATTAATTACTACGTATGTACTTCTACCTTTGAATCGAGTGATTATGCTCTCAATATACCGCGGGCAGGTTGACTGGAAAAGATCCCTATAAGGGATTCCGAAAGTCCGGCATTGTGTAATCTCTTTCGAATTTTTTAGTTAGAGCCGTAAGATCCAAAGGCCACCCACTATCTGCCTAACTAAGCCTCATATACATGATTTGAAACTTTCGCTATCACAATGAATATTATTTATCACTACATAGTATAAAACAAAGTCGCTTCCCACTGTCTGTCCCTATGTATGCTTAGATCTTTAAAACTACGCAACGGATTTTGATGCGGTTTTTTTTAATAGATAAAGTGATTCATGAGAAAGGTTTATATGTATAATACATACCCGTGCGAAGCCGGGGCGGGCCGAGACTTCCTAAATTAGTTTTGAGTTTGGGATAGATGTTTATTTATTGTTTAAAACCATAACCCGTCTTATCAGTTCAGCGAGAAAAAAATCGACGTATTTTCCAAAAAGCTCCAACTTTCTAAAGCCAAACATACAATTTTGTCCAAGGAACTGTCCGGCCGAGTAGGAAACGTTTAGCCAACTGCTGTGTCATTTCACATAATGAGGCAGTGCGGTAATTGCTGGAAGTGAACTTTCCCGACGTGTGGCGCCTCTAGCACTGTGACTGTGATTTTATTGTGTTGATTCCGCTTTGGATAGATAATTTTTAGGATTCCGTACCCAAAGAGTACCAACGGGACCTTCAGTAGCGGCGTTAGGGTAGGGCGCGGTTGGGCGACCGCTCAGGGCGCCAGATACAAAGGGGCGACAGGGGACGTTTTTGGGCAAGGGGGGGGTCACAGGTAAAGATAAATATATAAACAGCGGCTGGTTAATGGCGGCAACTGCTAGACTCTTATTTGTATGCACCCCCCTTCCTCCCTTCGTTTACAATGGGGCGGAAAATTTGAAGAATCCTATATCGTACTTCCGTACTTGCATCCTCGGCAGAAATAAATCCTATAAGATTTAAGCCTAAGTCTGAGTGAATTGCAGTTTGGAAAGGGGGGGGAATCTCGCCTGGGGCGCTGGTAGCGCTAAAACCGGCACTGGGGACCTTATAACTGAGACTCCGCTGTCTGTCTGTCTATCTGTCTGTCCATCCGTCTGTCACAGGGCTCCATCTCTTGAACCGTTATAGTTAGACACTTGACATTTTCAGTGGGCAGATGGCTGAAGGAGGCTCCAGATAGAGATGAAGGAAACATAAGTTACCTTATTTAAATTAAATCCTGAATTCCTCGATGCTATAGCCCACATCGACGTCTATATTACTAGATTACAAAACTACTTCTCATTATGCTCTATGCACTGTTACGTTTGTTACATCATTGAATATACAATTTTCCGGTGGGAACTGCAGTAAACTTTACTATATATAACATATATATAACCTATGTATACATATATAACGTGTAACAAAATATACTGAAACTATTTTAAGGGTGAATTCAGTCCGTGATCCTGAACAACTTTCCCCAAGGAACATATATCGAAATATGAAAAATATTTTTTGGCTTTCCACAGAAACTCGGATCAGCTGATCGGTCAACTTATATTTGAGCACCCTTAAAATAGTTTCAATATATATAGTTAGACCCTGTATATGTGTTTGTTACAAAATAAAGTAAGTATAGATGGGTTGTCACTAGTCGCTTGAAAAATCTGACACCAGTGTTGGCCACTTACATACACGAAAAACAAGAACTAGTCACTTACGGAGCACTTACATATGCAGTAAGACAGTTACTACAGGAAAAATAAATGCAGATAGACTATCATGTCTACAAAGACATCTAGGAACACCCTAACGGGGTAGACAGAGCCTCGCAAGATCCATAGGCAACTCTTAGCATAAAGGTGGAAAAAGCTAATCAAACTACTGATCCAGCCGCGCATCGGCTATTGCCGCCGCTTTTATGACCTGTACAGAGCAGAGAAGCACTAGACGAACCAGCTGGCATATTCTTAGCTTTTCTCTTTTCTCCCAGACCAGCAAAGGAGAAAAAAACTAGCTGCTAAGCGAAGGTTTATAGATGAGCTGTTTTTCTGTGCTCTCCTTATATGGTGTCTTCAGCCACCGTATGAAAAGCACGTACCATAGTACATAGAAAGTGATAGCATATTTATATGTGCCTTTCTACGAGTTTTCCAACGCGACTTGAATTTCAAAGTGGACGTGGAGACGTTATGTTATGATTTATTTGGCAATTGTTTTTATAGGCCGTTTGTTGAGTAATGCTCGCGTTAATGAATTTTGTTTGTATTATTGCACTCGGTATAATACTAGTAAGTACTTTTTTATATAAATAATAAATATATAAGGCCAAATCACACTGATTGGGGCTAGCCCTAAAGTAATTTTAAACTTGTATTATGAGATACTAACTTAACGATACAATATTTTATAATAAATACACATAAAAAGAAACACCCAAAACACAAAAAAGTTTGAAAAGGCCATTTCCAATCTTGCCCTGGTTGGGGATCGAACCCAGAACGGTGAGGGGCCGCTGCGAGTTTCCGTTCTGAATACTAATACTTATATTAATTCTGAGCTAAGGGGGTAACTTTAGGTATAGCAGCGTCCAATTATCCGATTCTTGATCGACGTGTTATATTTAATAAATTAATCTAATTGTAATAAGTAAATTAAATTATTTAGGACCTTGTTTCGCATTCATCTCCGAAATCTATAAGGTTTGGTTTGATGTAAAAAGAAACGTCTGAACATCAACGCAGTAAAATTATGCGTACCGCAAATGTAATCTTCATTTAATTAATTACCGAGCGCCGTCTGGTAACATTGCTCGGTAATGCGACACGTATACCGACGCTCTCAATGTTTTCCATCTAATTATAGCATAGATAGACGTATTTATAAATAACAATAGATGATAATAGAAAAACTATTTTCACGTAAGTAGTAAAAGTTAGGCCATACTTGACTTTTCCGGGGTTCAGTGCTGCCCCCATTTAAAATAAACTATTTGAAACGAAACGGAGATATCATTTAAAATTTTGTTTGTATTTAAACTATTTTATAAACTATTGTTTACAGTTTAAAGTGAAAACGTGAAGCTTTTCTTCGCACATTTGCCAAAAGTGGCCGTTTTTCGCAAATGTGCGAAGAAACATCTATCTATCTAGGGCTTAGTATAGACAAAATGTTAAATGATATCTCCGTTTCCTTTCAAATAATTTATTTCAAATGGGAGCAGCACTGGTCCCTGGAAAATTCAAGTATAGCCTTAATTGATGGCGTGTTGTGTGGATTTAGGGTTGGGACACATCTGTCAGCATGAAACAGCACTTTCCTATGCTGTAATCCTTTTCTGTCGATCAGAACAGTCATTTGCTTGAGCGAGAGAGAGCAACGGAACGCTTCAGCATGGCCAGTGCTAAAGCGCTGAAGCTGTCCCAACCTTTAAAAAAACTTGTAAGTTAAAGTAGGGATTTATTTACTAAATAGGTATGTAACGATGCTGCATGCCACCTGCATGCTGCATCTTGTTTTCATACCTCATTTGCTCATCTCATCCTGTCCACTTTACAAAACTTCATTTCATTGTTTTAGAATCATTCACACATCCTTTCTTTGTGGTCGGGTTCGATCCCCGGTGAGCCCAAGATGGAAAATGATCTTTTTCAGATTGACCTGGGTCTTGGATGTTTATCTACAAAGTTTTTAAAATATATATAGTATCGTTGAATTAGTATCCTATAACACAAGTCTCGAAATTACTTTGGGGCTAGCTCAATCTGTGTAATTTGTCCGTATATATTTATTTATTTATTTCTCATTTTGACTCATTCCATTTCCATCCTCCTAAACACATATTCAGGATTATTCTAAGTACTTATTATAATATCTGCTTATGCTTTAAAGTCTAATTATAACTTTGATATCAGTACGTTAGTATTATTTATTCTGTGATGTCAGTACAATAAAGTTAATATCTGTGTTGTTGAGTCTCTCTGTTCACCACTTCCACCTCCTATCTTCTATGTAGGAACTCCCCTGACTGCGCCGGGACAGGTCAAGGTCCCACATGTATGTGCAGAATTTATTTCTTCTTAATTATTTTTATTTTCTTTTATAATTAGTAGTTAGTATTTTTTTTGTGACAGGCGCAAAATATAATTGTAATATATGTATTTTCGTACGTGCTGACGGCTCGTTGATGTCTTTTGAACGATATCGTACAGTCATGGTTGATGAAATACATTGATTTCAATTCACACATAGCCGACGACTGTTTTTGATTATTTATTCATAAAATATCTGTTAACTGACATTTCGCTCGCACGCTGTTTTTAAATATCTCTTGGAAATCAGTATATTCAGAAATCTCCCACGAAAATGAATTAATTAAATAAATCACACTGATTGAGCTAATTCCAAAATAAGTTTATTATGGGATACTAACTCAACGATACTATATTTAATAATAAATACATATAGATAAACACCCAAGACCCAGGACAGTTGAAAAAAGACTATTTTCCAACTTGCACTGGCTGGGGTTCGGACCCAGAACGTCCGGATTGGCTGATGGACTAGCGTCTTAACCATACCACGGAGGTCGTTATTCAAGATTAATAATGATGTACTTTATTCGTACCTGTGTAAAACAAGTGGACGAGCTAACTATAGGTAATATAGTTAAGCTTAGTTATGTCATTCTGTCAATTCCACAACGAGATGCATAAGACCTCAAATTTACAGGAAGTTAGATATAATTTTTACACTGAATCTTTGGGTTTTATGATCATAAACTTAATGTTTGTTTGCGCTCGTTAACAGGCGTAACGTTACGTCATTCTAATGTTACTTTTTGTGACATAAAAAATATTATGGATGTGTTATGGACAGTGAAAGTCCTCCGTCCGAAGGCAGCTCTTTATTATGCGTGGTACTTTATTATCATAGCAAAAGATCTTACAGCAGGTGAGCCCTTTTCAAAAGTAAATACAAGCTTATTTTTAATTAAGTACAAATATTTTAATATCTGATTCACTCTATAATTTTGAACAACTTTTATATTATTCAAAAATGTTTACTTCCCATAAAAATCGAAGTAGTCACGTGATCTATTACTATGGGTATGAATTTTTTTCGTATTTCGATATGAGAAGGTACATTTATTGGGTAAAGTTGTTCAAATTATGGAATGAATCCCTTTCGAAAAGAAGAATCTGGCTACAGTGCATATTTATATATAACGTCTAACAAAATATTCTAAAACTATTGTAAGAGTAAATTCAGTCCGTGATTCTGAACAACTTTCCCCAAGGAACATAGGTATATCGAAATATGATAGCTGATCGGTCAACTTCCTAATGGGAGGCCAAAAAATATTTTTCATATTTCGCTATACGTTCCTTGGGGAAAGTTGTTCAGTATCATGGACTGAATCCACCCTTAAAACAGTTTTAGTATATTTTGTTCGACCTTTTGTATATTTATCATCAGATTTATCATCGTCAAGTCTTGTAGTCCCTACTGCAGGAGCACGATCCTCTCTGTACTACAAGAGCCATATCCAGAGTTAGCCAGAGCAGTCAGAGGATTTGGCCTACACTCTCCACGCTGGCTAGACGGGTTGGAGCGGTCTTATTGATGTTTACAAGCTTTGTTTAGCTTGTGTATCCTAAGTCGCCTTATACGACATCCATGAGAAGACTCGGAGTGGTCCTTTCTACTCTGCCGGGAACCACACGGCTAACACTGGTGTTAGATTTTTAAAACTGGGTTGCTTTACTTGCGTAGCAATGCATTCTATAGATACCAAATCAAGGTAGCTAAAGAACGTACGTACAATCATGGTAACTATAGAACATAACTTGCTATCATCTGTGCGCAAGCGCCGGAACGCATGGTCTACGAAACAATGGGTGCATTTCCTGGCCACCATTGCGTTGCATTCTTACCTCACTATAGATGCATCTAAATAATTTCTGGGTTGCAAGAGGCTTAGTCGTATTGAAGAGTCAGTGGGGTCATTACTGTGTTGATAGCAGTGGCGTTCTTTCGCACTAGCGTTCTTCAAAGAAGAATTCTGTCGCTACACAGTTTATCCCACTACCATTGCTTTGTACTTTCTTTATTCGCACAAGCAATCTGTCGACCAACAGTTTTTGTAACTATGATATTTCGAACCACAGTTCTTCGAACATTTGTATTTCGAAGTTCAGTTACGCACTCTATCAAATCAAATACACACACTAAAAATCTCAGATTAAAGATAGGTCTAAGCTAAATTCGTAATAATTAAAAATAAAATCAAAAGTACTTTTCATTTTAGTTTTGAAAATTTTTCATTTTATTTATTGAATTTTCCTTCCTTGTTTTAACGTAATGCGTCAAATTACAAATATGTTTAGAATCAAAGGTTTATTTAGTAATAAGCCCTCTGCATGCACTTTTACAAGTCAATAAGTTTTGTAAAAGTACAGTACCTACGTGTAATGTTTCTTAATATGTTATAGTTTTTTCTTAATTTCTTTCTTATTTCTTTCTTTATTTATTTATTTAATGTTTCTTAATATATATATTTTTTTTAACATATTTTTGTTCTAATTATAGAATAAGAAGAATAAATAAAACTAACTAAAAACTAGAGCTTAAAAACTAAATATATTATTTAAAATAAAAATTTAAAAATATTTTTAGAAATAAAAAATATCATTGAGTTCAAAGCCCTGCGGTAGGGTGCCCAAAACGCTGGCTGCATTGCCACGTTGGATGGCAATGCTTACTCGTTGAGCGAAGTAATTGCCCTTTGGTCACCCGACACCTCGACCAGCATTTTATTTAAAATCTTAAAAAATTTATGGGCCGATGGCCCATCGTCTCGACCCCAAACGGCTCAAATATGAAGCCGTTCCCTAGGAATTCATATTTGCGCCGTTTTAGGGTCTCAGCAGTGGCTGCAGCAGCGCCAGCCTTCGAGCTTGTACCGCGAAGATGGGTTGCCGCCAGTGTGTCGACACACTTAGCATCCCACACCAACGGCCTTCCCAACTTCCACGGCACAAGTGTCATACCATCCGGTCTCTTGCCATCATCGCGGGCCAAACCATTTGGTTCTAAAATGTTTGGGAACCCAATGGTGACAAGAGCACGGTGTATGATGTTATTCAAATTGGCATGACGGGCCATCCGGCCGGCGCTTCTGGTACATGAGAGTCCGGGGTGGCCGAACTGGTCGACGGTATCACCGCAGAGGCAATGATGGGAAACATTTGTCTTAGCTCCTAATCGGAGCGATGTCGCTAAGCGAAAGGTGTTATCGTCCAGGAATGTTCCAATATTCCAGGATGGCAGGGCCTGCAACCACAAACTTATATACTTATATTTAAATTATAAATTATCCATATTGAAAGAAAAACTACCTATCATATAGGTACTAGCGTTTCAGAACGACCACTGCTGAGATGAAATGCCGAAAGGAACTCTTTATAAATACCTACTTTTGTCGTAATTACACAATAATAAATTATGTGATACATAACAGCGTGAATAGGAACATTTACGCGTGTCACCGAATAAATTAATGAGTTATCTACCAATTTTCATACTATTAAGGAATTAATTATTCATTATTATGAATTGATATATTGATTTGTAATATTACATCACGAAACTGGTTTTACTCATAGAAGTATTATACTACTAGTTTCACACGTATGATTTGCCGCTGCTTTAGACTAGCACACCTTTTCTTTTTCTTTAACAGCCTATTTCGGTTCACTGCTGGACTAAAGAGCCTCCCCAATAAAGGGAGCTAATCATTAAATAAATAAATAAATAGTCAAGGACAAATGACACTAATTGGGCTAGCCCCAAAGTATCAGAATCAGAATCATTTATTCGCATAAAATATGGTAAGTACATAAAGATGTTCTACATAATAAATATACTTAGTACACATATTTTACCAAATATGGCATGCAAATATAAAATTATTAATGACTATACACACAAACAAATAATTACATATTGATTATTAATACATACATTTTATTTATATATTCATTTGTCAATATTATTTTTATTTAAAAAGTCCTTTACAGAGTATTTTTTTTTCCTTTAAGCCATTTCATGAGTCTACTTTAAAATAATTGGTTTAGCAAAGATTTTAGGTCAATTGGTATGGCGTTAAAGATATTAACGCACATACTATTGCATTGTCTTAAATAAAAATCTAATCTAGGATTAGTGCTATATACAAGTCTGTATGGATCTCTCTGGTTTTTGGAATTTCTGTCTATTGCCTTATTAGGCAAATTTATGTTAAACTTTACAAAACAGGCAACTACCTAACAACAAGTACCTAAGTTTAAAATTGTATTATGGGATACGACACGCCCGTGTAAGAAGAAATTTGTACAAATTGGTTATTTCCCTGGTCAAAAAGAAATTATTTGGTATTTTTAAAAGAACAAAACGTCCCAAAATAATGTCACTTGCCATTGATCATATCCACTTTGAACGTGATTGATTTATTAATGCAGAAAAACGGATATTAAGAGCGCTATTTGAGTCCACCAAACTATAACGTCACATTCCGATATTTTGTACAAACCTCATAGAAAATGTTTGTTTTGATTTAAAAGTTTAAGTTAAGTAAGAGTGGAGTTGTTGTTTGTTAAAGTTGGAGTTAAAAGAAATAAACGGGCAAGTGCGAGTCGGACTCGTACATGAAGGGTTCCGTACCTCCGTGCAATGTTTTAAAGCGCTGAAGAAATACGTTTCTTGTATGACGACCCCCTTTTATTTTTAATTTTATCTTATTTTTAGTATTTGTTGTTATAGTGGTTATAGTAATACATAATCTGTGAAAATTTCAAGTGTCTAGGTAATTCCATTATAAAGATCTAGTTAAAAACGCTGAAAAAACACGTTTCTTGTATGACGACCCCCTTTAATTTTTAACTGTTTTTTATTTTTAGTATTTGTTGTTATAGCGGCCATAGTAATACATAACCGGTGGAAATTTCAAGTGTCTAGCTATTACGGTTCAAGAGATAGAGCCCTGTGACAGACGGACAGACAGACAGACAGACAGACGGCTAGACGGACAGACAGCGGAGTCTCAGTAATAGGGTCCCGTTTGCACCCTTTGGGTACGGAACTCTAAAAAGTATCTGATTTGACTTTTTGGAAACTAGCGGATTGTATTCTACTCTGCCGCCCCACGTATTTACTACATCTAAACGGCAGCACAGCAATGGATAGGGTCTATATCTTCATTTTGTTTCAGATCAGGGCGGACATTAATCAGCCTTGATTTACCATTTACCCAGCTAAATCTTTCTATTTATTAATCTGTGCCGTTGCACTGTAGCATGGTGACTCTCTCTACAACCTGATTCGTAATATAGTTGGCGCCTTCTCGGCTGATGATGATAAATGTTGCATTTGTACATAAACATGTAGCCAAAACTGTCATGGAGTGGGATAGGGAGAGGAAGACAGTATACAGGTTGACTTTGAAACACTGAGCTTTATTGAAATTTTGGAATCAGAATCACTAATAGAACACAAAATAGCAAGAAAAAGAATACTTTTTTTACTATTTTTCATTAGGAAATGTCCCCCCACATTTGCAATTCATGGCTAACGTATTATTATTAGTGTCAATGACCTCGCTGTCGCTCGATTCCTCCGTATGACGGCTGTAGGTACCGGCGGCGCGCGGGGCGAGCGATCATAATGGCGGTCGGTATAACTGTGATTGGGAATTTGCCGTACAACTTTGAGGGTATTTATCTTTGGTTTTTATTATGAAACAAGGTAATTGTAAGAGAACTTGTATATTTTATTACCGCATAGAGTACTTTCCTTGAGCACAGAGGGTCAAAATCATCCTATATAGACATTTTAAGAATGTGACTGCATCCGTACACATCTGCCAGCGGCGCACTACGTAACGTCAGTGCGCGTTCGTGTGTGCTCACCAAGCGTGGCCCGTTTCACTCCAGCTATTCGCCTCGAGAAAACACCACCACATTTTTATGCTTTTATCTCGCTTCGGAGAACACATAATTCACTAAGACTACGACGTCAGCCGGTGACAAACTGGAATAGACTCTCGGCACTTGAAAAGAAAAGTGAATTTTCTTTGGAAGTTCTCTGGCTTGAGACGGCCTAATCGGGCTATGATGACACGGTAATTGAAACGTAACCTATTTGCGAATTAAAAATATTTTAATTTCTGAAAGATTGTCTGAAATGTAACTATTTGATGTATATTATATTATTTTATTTACTATTCTAAGAATTTCAAAACAGCGGATGTAACTAGTCTAGTTACACAGTAAGAAATTCTAGGCCTGTAAGTCTAGTGCAGAATCATTAAGTCTGCAAGAATAAGACCGGTGTCTTGATGATTTTAATTTTTATTATACTTCGTGAATAATGATTGCCAAAAAGTATTAAATTAAGACTTAGCCCTCAGATCAAGCGCAAATGTTTTTCATTCTATCAATTAGAAATGTCAGTTTTTTTATTTAATTGAATATGACAAGTATTAACTTTTTTACTATATTGTAACGCTTCGCTAATACATGCATTTAATACTGGGATTTAATAAGAAATGAAAAAACATTGTCGTACACGAAACTGCATCGCATAGTTATTGTTGAAAAGTTGTTAAATTATCGGTGTGGCCGAACTTGTGGAAATATTTCGATTGGTTATTGCTCTTGGTCGATTGTTTTTAGGGTTCCGTTTGCCAATGAGACCGCATTACTAAGGTTTACAGGCTACTACGAACTTTCCTCTGTCACAATAATATTGTACGTACATACATAGTTAGTGCTGAATCTTTGAACCTTAGTAGGGGTAAACATTTTTTTATTTTATAAAATATGCATTATTATAACTTGTATTGTACAGGATTTTGCAGGTAGGTGAAATTACTCTTGAAAGCCATGCTCGGTACGGGATGTTTACAGTTTACCCAGGAAGTTTAAAGGGGGATATACAAGAAAATTGATTAATTTGGAGTTTTAGGTATGAATTACGGAACTCTTTATGTTCGAGCCCGACTCGCTGTTGGCTGTTTTTCTATTTACGTGTGGCATTTCTCATTTGGCGTCGGCAGCAGTGCGTGCTAGGCAAATCGGAGTGTGTTATTAAAATGCACGCCCATTATCACTCCAAACACGAACCGTTCAACTTTCCAGCGAAACTTACATACGAATGTGTATGGTTTAATGTTATTGGCTATTTTTTGTATAAAAAAAAACAAGTGTGTCGAATGTTTAAGCAACTAAGTACCTTTTTATTAGCTTTGAGTATGCAATTATATATTTTTTTAATATGTATTTATTCCTATTAATACAGCGTAAGTAAATACCAACTGTACCGTCGTCGAAAAAATATAGTAAAAATAAAATATTACCTATGTATGATTTTTACAATACCTGTAAGAATCAGTCACACTTTTTCTTACTGATGAAGAGCATCATGGGTACCTATCTGAACGAAAAGTATACTTTACATTATTAAGTATATTAATCTGCTTTCTAACTAAATTTTCAATATTGGAATTTCTTACAATAAGTATTTAATGACTTTTTAAATCGCGATGGTTCCATGCGCAAGAAAAAGTATAGTAATCTTGTACATTTATCATTTCGTGAAGTTAAAAAGAGAAACTTTAAAATAAAAAAGTAAGTGTATTTAAATAATAGTTTTCATTATAAACCAAGCAGCCGTATGTAATTTGCACTCGGAATCTTATTGTGTGGTTTTAATTTTTTTAATGTAGTGGGCCACATAGAAAAGTTTCCCACCCACCAATAGTATAATATATAAGTGTACCACCAGTATAGAAGTAGTATACTTTTCTATGTAGGATAAAGTGTGGAAGAAGAAGTGGCCCACTATACTGTACATAGTTAATTCATAAAGACTTTTCCAGGGCGCATTTTACAGCAATGATTAGATTAGATTAGAGTGTAGCGAACATTGGTGAAATGGATGACATCATATCAACCTGTACGAGAGGTTAAAAATAACCTGTGTTGTGGCGAAAATTTTCTTGCGCTAGGTATTTTTTTAGTCAGTCAGTTAGAGCAGCCAGAGGATTTGGCCTACACTCTCCACTCTGGCCAGACGGGTTGGAAAGGTCTCATTGATGTTTATAAGCTCGGTTTAGCTTGTGTTGCTTAGTCGCCTTCTACGACATCTACAGGAAGACTGTGGTCCTATTCTTCTCTGCAGGGAGCCACACGGCTAAGATGAGTCATGAGAGAGAGCAATGAATACCCAGATAGTGGTGAATAGATGTTATAAGGTTGTGAAAAGAAATCGAGTGTACCTTGTAGGTACTGTCAACAGTTTCACTTTCAATTATGCATTGTAACAGTGAGTCGAGTTTGTTTGCCAATATTTAGAAATCGGAAGCAGTCATTATTTATGGGAACTTGGACGATCGACAATGCTACGCCAATCAGTTCCGGTAGGAGACAGTTTCTTCGCTTTATTACACGGCCACTTACTGTTGATGTGATGTGTTTTCTTGTTTGTCTGTGAAAAGTTTCGATAATGATAAAATTTACTGTAAAACTAATTTATTGAGAAAATTACATACATGACAATATTCAAAACACATTAGATATTTTAACCGGATGTAACAAATATTCATCAGCAACATGCTTCGTCAAAAAAGTACAAATTTATATCAGCAACATGCTTCGTCAAAGGTTTACAGAAATAAATCCGCAAATTATTTCAAATAAGTCTTAAATTCTTATATGTTTTTTAAAAACTAAGATGCAATATGTATTAAATGTAGGATGCGTACCGATACATTTTAAAGATTTGAAAATAAGTAAAAGTTGGTATATTACATTATATCAGTTCCTTTGCAATAGGTATATGCGGAACCTAATTGTTGACCTTAATGTTCCACAGACAATCTCTATCCCGCAATACCGTAAATGCTCTGTCTTTGGGGATACAGACGTCCACAATAGTGTGTGTGTGTAATGTATGTACGAGTATTACGAGAATCCAAGTTGGAAAATGGCCTTTTTCAAATTGTCCTGGGTCTTGTGTGTTTATCTATATATGTATTTATCATAAAATATAGTATCGTTGAGTTAGTATCCCATAACACAAGTTTAAAACTTACTTTGGGGCTCGCTTAATCAGTGTGATTTGTCCTTATATATTTATTTATTAGTTTTAGATAATTAGATTTGACGATATAAATCAAGGGGACAGAATGGGATGGCGCAGACAAAGGGAAGCCTATGCTCAGCAGTGAGTTTTTGAAAGCTGATAATGAATTGAATTTCTATTAGCGGGATTGAGTAACTCGGTGGTCTGGCGGGAGTACGCATTTCTAGCCCTTTTGTAAGTAAAGCGACACCGGACGTGGTCTGCCCTTGGATGGGTGACCACAAGTGGCATAAAAAAATCTCGAGTTCCTCCGTACTTTGGAAGACATTATGTATGGCAGTCGTTAAGCTGTGTCAGATGCTGTTTGAAAAATCTGAAACTAGTGTTCAGTCATTTACACACACGAAAAACAAAAACAAATTGGCGGGATTTTTTGTGATTTTTCCCAAACCACATTTATCAGTGTATCTACCCCAGAAATTACGTAAGCATCTCCTGCCCTCGACTTGCACAATGCTACATTTTCCCAGCACAAAACATTCACAATGGCTTTTCTTCCCACCGACGCATCCATGGGCTATAAACTTCTTGTGGGTTAATGAAAGTGCGCGATTTTATGTTATATTGAACAATCTACCGCATTGACTGCTGACTGGCGTGAGAATTATGTGGGTCGTTGATCGCTTCGTAATTTATTTTCATGGCACGGTTATATTATTACCTTCATTCAACTTTTTTTAGACATTATTTTAATGCTTTCAAGTAGGTAGGTAGGTAGGTTATATAGAGACTATCGTTTATTCCATTCATATATATTATATATTATTATATTTCAGCCATTTCAAAAAAAATCAAATGTGTCATAAAACTTTTCTGTTACCCTTATTAAGACGGAACTTTTTGTCTGAACAACTTTTTTATCCGATATACTTCATCGGGTTGGGGGTGAGTCGCGAGGTTTATAGTTGAGAGCCACTAGTAATAATTTTTATATATTTAATTTCTTTTGATCATCTTTCCTCTCGCTTCCCTGCAATCTGAGTGATTTCTTGTAATGCGACGGAAGTGTGTAACAGGAAGCCGGAGGGAGACTCACGCGCTATTTGACCAATAAGCGCGGGGCGCAGTGCTAGAGTTGGTCATACCAAGATAAGATATCAGATGTTACATATGATAATATGCGACTACTGGCTCACTCCTTTTTTGTGACGAGAGAGAAGAGAAAGCAAGCTTTAGGGTGAACCTACCGATAAATGAGTTTTTTTCAGAGTGCGTTCCAAAACGCAATTCGTATTACAATTTTGAGTACGAGTGTTGTGAAAAGTATATAACAAGAAGACTAATTTCAACTTTACTGTTAGCTATTGCAACACTGTCAATTATTGCAACACTGTCAACTTCCCCATTTTTAGGGAAAAATGGGGATGGAGGGGCAATGTTGTAATTGTTACACTTTAAGTGTCAAGTACTCTTAGTCATATATTGGCTGATTAATAGAAAACTGTTTACAATACCTTAGCTCGATAGTCTAACACAAACATTTAGTATAATAAACAGTGTAGTGTACAAAACACAAAAAGTGTATACAAGTTTGTATGTAGAGTATAGGTTGTAAGAATTACACTAAAGAGTCAATTTTAGTTTGAGGCTGGCTCTGTAATTTGTCCTTATCTATGTAATCTAAGTTTCTTGGTAAAAATAAAGTTTCTAAGTCTCCGACGCTTAAATTGAATTATATGAAAACAAAAAATCCCCCACCTGCGCCTGCGCCGATGCGCTCGCAAGTAGGGCGTGAAGCTCCAGCTATGGTTTAGTAAAGCCGAGCACGGAAAGTAACGCGATCAACGCTGATTTATTCCAAAACAATGACCCTGATCTTTCCTTTTTTTTAGAGTTAATGTACGCTAGGTAGAGCGGTGGAGCGTCAGTATATGTTGAGCCGATTCATAATCCCATATTCAGTAGCGGCTTTAGGGTAGGGCGCAGTTGGGCGACCGCCCAGGGCGCCAGATACAAAGGGGCGACAGGAGGCGTTTTTGGGCAAGGGGGGGGTCACAGGTAATAATAAATATATAAATAGCGGCTGGTTAATTGCGGCAACTCCTAGACTCTTATCTGTATGCACCCCCCCCCCCCCTCTACCTTCGTTTACAATGGGGCGGCAAATTTGAAGAATCCTATATCGTACTTGCACCCCTCCCTCTGTCGGCAGAAATAAATCCTATAAGATTGAAGCCTAAGCCAGTCTGAATTGCAGTTTGGGAGGGGGGGAGAGGGGGGCGGGAGAATCTCGCCCGGGGCGCTGGTAAAGCTAAAACCGGCACTTTGGCCTTTTTCAAATTGTCCTGGGTCTTGGGTTGTTTATCTATATATGTATTTATTATAAAATATAGTATCGTTGAGTTAGTATCCCATAACACAAGTTTAAAACTCACTTTGGGGCTAGCTCAATCAGTGTGATTTGTCCTTATATATTTATTTATTTATTTTGATGATCCTTTTTTTTATTTGAAAGCCTTTGCAACCAAGTTGGTCCCATATTAATTTGGTGAAGACGAAGATGAATAAGAGAAAAATGAAGTCGGTTTTTTTCCTATGATATGTCTTCTGTGTCATAGAAAAGCAATTTCAATGTACATTGTTTATTTAATTAATTAGTAAGTTTGTATGTATTTCATCATATCGGCCACAGGAAGTCCACTGCTGGACATAGGCCAAGGATTTCCAAAACGACCAATCGGAAGCAGCCTGCATCCAGCGTTTCCCCGCAACCTTGCTCAGGTCGTCTGACCACCTAGCAGGTGGGTGTCCTACGCTGCGCTTGCCGGTACGTGGCCGCCATTCGAGAACCTTTCTGCCCCATCGGCCATCGGTTCTTCGCGCTATGTGCCCATATTTATGTGTATATGTATGTATGTATTTAACAGCCCAAAATAATATTTATTATTTTGTGAACAATGCTGTGGGCTTCATTATTGATAACTCTTTTTATGTATAAATTGTATATTGTATTGGTATTTACAATGTAGCTGTTTGTTGTTCCCATTAAATAAATAATAATTTTATTTTTTTGTTAAAATATTTAAATATTTCTAGTAAGTACCTACTTTGTTCAGACAAAAAAAAAATATTTGGCTAACGTGCTTTGTCCATTGCAGTGCACTTAAAACTGGAGAGAGAGGAATCGATGGTGTTATGTGCATTAGGCTGACCGTGTTAATATTTCTTATGCGCTCACAGTAATTCAGATTAAAGTCCTTGCGATGTTTGGCGACTGCCATACTACTGACACAAAAATAGCCTATCATGTTTCTTTTAACTTTAAGAAACATCCCTACGGCGTAGAAATCACACACACACACACATCAACCAAAACAAACGATAGATCACTGATTCAGCCGGTGAACTCTCATTGTCATACTCCGACCGTGACCTTTGGGTGACGTCACCACTTTCCTTGCCGACGTGGGCAGAATGCTGACCATCGCGGAACATGTCACTTTCGTTGGAGATATCGACATTTGATATGCAGTGATTGATTACGAACCTATGTGTTTTGCAACTAACAACATAGAGTGAATCACGATGGAGATGATACGTAAATTCACGCACGGTTATCAGAATCGGATTAATAACTAGTTGCATCTATTATTTACGGCTATTAAGAGTTAAAAAAAAACCCATGTGGTTCCGGGTTAGAATAGGACTACTCCATCTCTTCCTGTGGATGTTGTAAGAGGATACTAAAGGACTAAGCTGAAACATCTCGTGCTACAATTACATTCCCAAGGAGAGTTAACGTCGGGCGGCGGCCGGTTGTAAAACTTTTTGCACAAATACATTCCCAAAGAGGGTTGACGTCAGGCAGGTGGCCGGTTAAGACCGGCCACCTGCCTGACGACCGGTTTAAATGATTTGGCTAAAGTTTTACGAAACTATAGCCAAATCATTTAAACTGTTCCGGCTATTTTTTCTCCATTTTGCAAGGTCTTTGGCATCCTTGGGTGACTATTGACATGCAAGTTATATTTGGAGAAGAAAACGCGGGAAAGCGCACCCCGGGCTTCGAAGCAGCACAGTTGAGGATGCAACCGGGAAAAAAACACATATGTTTACAATATGATACAAGCCTTATAAACGATGAGCGTAATATTTTTTTTAGAGGCTTACACCAGCTAGAAATGCTCGCACATGTGTGCGAGCATCGTTTGTTTCAGTCATATTTTTTATATTATTACAGTAAGAAAGAGCGAGACGTGCGTATAGCAGGCCTCGGCCGGTACAATACACACGGGGATGCGCGCGCGTGAGTGGACGTTTTATGCTCGACATGATATTTTAACTATTTTCTTACAATATACCTATATACATTTTATTAAAAAAAGAAAACACAACTTCGTTAGCATGTATTTAGGAAGGCATTGTTTGCTTCACAGCCACGAACTTAGCTCTTTAATAAGAAAAAGAAGAAGATGGTTACATTGCTATATATGATGTCTAACTTACTGCCAATGCCATGACAATAGCTGATGACTAAGTATTAAATGACGTTGAATGCATTTCCCGTACCGTAATACTCGTAAGTGAAATTTAATCAACAACGGTTACATATACAGAGAAATCTATGTCTGATTGACGCACACATTGTGAAGACTCAAAAATAAAAGTAACTTTTATTCAGGTGGCACTAACTACAAAATTGGTGTAAAGCCGCTGATTCTAGGAACTTCTGAATTTCGAATAAGAAAGAAAATACAATGGAGTAGAGTTGTAGGTCACTGCAACGCTTCTTCTACATCTGAACGCGTTCCCGTTAGCATTCTTAGCTATGCTGCTTCGGAGCCCGGGTCGCGCTTTCCCGCTTTTTATTTTTCAAATATAATATGCATATCAATGGTCACCCAAAAATCTAGCAAGAAATGGAGAAGAAATAGCCGGAAAATTTTAAACGATTTGGCTATAATTTTACGACCTACCGCCTGCCTTGGGAATGCTATTGTAGCACGAGCTTTAAGTGCTATTTTTCCTTTAGTCGCCCCTTATGACATCCACAGAAAGAGATGGAATGTCCTATATTCTGACCCGGAAACACACGGTGTGTGTGGAGTAGGTGTAGGACACTACAACACTAGTACATTGTATTTTCTTTCTTTCCCTGGAGATTTCCAGGGAGATAATCTTTACTTTATAGACAAGTTATACTTATCCCGTTATGTTTTTTTTACTACTCGATAAAAAATCATTTCTTCATGTCGTTCCAATCATTACCAACTAGCTCAAGCTCTGTCTACCCACTCTGATATCAATCACCTGTATATGTAATCGTATCATCTTATATTTTAAATGTAGTACTAAGTATATTTTATTCCTAGAAAATTATCTGGCTCGTAGAAGCAGGAACTACATATGTAGATATTATTTTCGTGGAAATTCCTTTCAAATCAGTAGGTTGGTCCGAGTCTAAGCTTACTTGATAGTAAATGTCTGAATATAATAAGAGTCTTCCAGTTATTTGCTCGAAAGCTAATTATAAGTAATTTGTGGTGACGACCTATTCATACTTCAAGCCACTTTTCTACCAATGAAAATTCTTTAAGGCGAGGTGGGTTCACAATTTGCACACACAATACTGTGCGTGTTTTTAAAAAATCACTGTTATAAAACTACTACAGCTTATTCCTCAAAAAATGTACATAATTTTCTAAAGACACCCACAATAGTCAAAACACGATTGAGCATTTTTGGCTCGATAGAAACAATCACAAACATACCTCATAATTTGCCTAAATTTACCTTTATAAGACATATTACTATTTTATACAATCACCTTTTTATATGAAAATTATACCAAAAATGTATTATCTAAATATCTAGTTGTTTTCGCAATAAAAAAAATAATCCAAAAAAATTGAAATATTCGTTGAGAGCGAAGAAAGGCCCGGAGCCAACCCCGAGCCGTGCTCGACGATTTTATACTATCTATTTTATACAATCACCTTTTTATATGAAATTATACCAAAAAAATTATTATTTCTAAATATCTAGTACCTATATAATCTAAATATAATAAATCGTATAATCTAAAGGCAAATTTAGGCAAATTTAGAGGCATGTTTGTGATCTTTTTCTATCGATCCAAAAAGCGCAATCGTGTTTTGGATATTGTGGGCTTTATGTAAAATTTTTGAGGAATAAACTGTAGTAGTTTAATTACAGTGATTTTTTTAAAACACTCACAGTTTTCTTGGCCCTGAACTGACGGGGCCTTAAAGTTCTGTCAAGCTTTTACTTTGCTAAGCACTTGCTGATTCAATAAATAAGTACCTATACTTATTAATGAATGGTGCCGTGTGCTTTCCGGCCTAGATCAGGTAAACACTACATATTTTCTTATTTCCTATGGATGTCGTAAGAGGCGATTAAAAAACTAACACACATGTATGTAATTATTGATTGATGCATTACAGATTACAGGTGTGTATACTTATATTTCCATTTAGACCTGTTACACCATGTCTCAATTTAATAACTTAAAAATTATTACAAAAGCACACACTGACTAAGCTAGCCCCAAAGTAAGTTTTAAACTAATTATTAACCGACTTCAAAAAAGAAGCAGATTATCAATTTGACCCGTCGGGTATGTTTTTTTGTTGTTGTATGTATGTTACGCGATATTTTCGCCAATACGCTATTTTGCAACATGTCAAATCAGATACTTTACTTTTTCTTAACGTCAAAAACAAAAATTTTCTTTGGGATTTGTATGAAATATCGATTTATGACGACATAGTTCCTTGGAGTCAAATGGCGCTCTTAATATCAGTTTTTCTGCATTAATAAATCTAAAATCACGTTCAAAGTGGATGTGATCAATGACAAGTGGCATTATTTTGTGACGTTTTATTCTATTAACAGTGCCAAATAATTTATTTTCGACCCAATAAAAACCCAATTGTAAACCGAATTTGATGATTCTTATTTTATTTGTAAGCCTTTACTACCAAGTTGGTCACATATTAATTTGGTGAAGACATGATGAAGATTTTTGGAGATATGGAAGATAGTCCTCAAAGAAAATAGAGCATGTTGTTTTTTTTTGTTAAAAAAATATTATATCCCTACAAGAGAAAGTTTATTAGTTTTGGTGGCCAACAAAGGAGGGCCATTTAGCGGGTGATAATCATCTCGCCACAAGCGTAGATAGTGTGATACGTGTGCTGCCACCATGTAATAAGCAAGTATAAATAGGACTGGTCGTGATTAACTTTGTGATTTATTTTTGTTTTGGTAAAAATACGGAGGGAAAATACCGCTGTCAGATGTGACAGCTCTATTAAATAACCTCCAAAAATATTACGTAATGTAGAGTTGATTATAACTATGTAGTCACTTTCTCAACTAATTAGCATAGTTATTCAAAGAGGAAATGCAGCCAGCATTCTTGGCACCATTTATAGTTTGCAAGCTTTAAGTACCTACGTGTTACATTGTGATAACATTGTATTAGGTCCTTACATATGAAATTGCCGTTCAGTATCAAAAAAGTGAAACAAGTTTTTTTTAATGAAATTATTATTTAATCAATCGAAGTATGCGCCGTTGTTATCGATACACTTCCGCCATTTTATAGGCAGATCATTGATACCTTTGGAAAAAAAATCCTGGGAGCGAGAGTCTATGAACTGTTTGAAGGCGGTTTTGACTGCCTCATCAGATTTGAAATTTTTTCCTTTTAAAAAGTTATCCAAATTTTGAAAAAGTGGTAATCGGTTGGGGCAAGATCTGGAGAGTATGGTGGGTGACGCAGAGGTTCCAGTCGCAGCTCCTCTAACTTGGTGATCGTTTGATGTGCAGTGTGTGGTCTAGCGTTATCCTGAAGGAGCAGTGGGCTAGAGCAATTCATCAGTCTCGGTTGTTTAATGGCGAGCTTTTCCATCATTGTTTGCAATTGTTGGCAATACAAGTCTGCAGTAATCGTCTGGCCTGATCTCAAGAAGCTGTAGTGGATAACACCAGCACTGGTCCACCAAACACTAACCAGAATCTTCTTTTTGGTCAGTTTTCGCTTAGGGCAAGGTTTTGCCGGTTCTCCAGGGTCAAGCAAGCCATTGTGATGATCGCTTCCGATTGTCGTACAGGATCCATTTCTCATCACAAGTCACGATACGGTTCAAAATCCCCTCATTATTGTGGCGATTAAGCAAAGAAACGCAGCAAGCAACGCGTGTTTGTTGGTTTGCTTCAGTCAATTCGTGCGGTACCCACTTTTCGAGTTTTTTAATTTTTCCGATTTGGCGCAAGTGGATAAGTATCGTTTTGTCACTTTCGCCGAAGGCTGCTGCTAATTCAGAAGTGGTTTGAGATGGATCCGCTTCCACTATCGCCTTCAATTCTTCGTTATTCACTTGAGTATCAGGTCGTCCACGAGGCTCATTGTGTAAATCGAAATTTCCAGAACGGAAACGTTGAAACCAAAAACGCACCGTTCGTTCGTTAGCGGTGCCTGGTCCATACACGTCGTTAATTCTTCGAGTCATTTCTGCAGCACTGGTGCCACGGTGGAACTCGTATTCGTAAATACCGCGAATTTTCAATTTGTCCATACTTGTTGTTATAGCAATGTTGAAACTCAAACAAATGATGTTCAATCAATCAATCAATCAATCAATTCTTTATTTGCATAGTAAGAGTTCACAAGGTCTTATAACTATATACAGTTCTCCTTACTTACCCTCTCGGGTGTTGCAAAAATAATTACTTAATTATAAATCATTCAATATCATATAATTTGTCACATATAAATTCCTCTATACTATAATAACATTTTTGTACTAATAATTGTTTCAATTTAAATTTAAATAGTCTAGTATTAAGTTCTTTCAAACAGTCAGGTAATTTGTTATATAATTTAGGTTAAAACAAATGAAATACGAATTTTAAAACAATATTTTTCTGGCTTTATTTCGAAATAAATTTGAATTTGGAATTCCTAATGAAACGCAAGATATTTGATTATAAAGTTGCCAGTATTAAAAATCGGCAATTTCATATGTAAGGACCTAATAATAACATAATATCTTTGTAAACTGACAAAGCCCATCTGGCGCGTAGGCGACCAATACTGTGTATATGAGTTTCTTTTGGCTTTTCTTAAATTTCTCGGCAGTGGCCTTTGCAAAACGCTAGTATGGGTTCCTTTTAAAAAAGGAAAAATAATTTAAATAAACATAAACGTAATGTACACAAAAATTATTGACGTGTAAATTAAGTGCCTGCAAAGTCCTGTAGTTACTGAATAAATATTTGATTCTTAATTCTAATCTTATATATTTTTAAATTGATAATTTAGACTAGCTTTTATTTTGTAGTTTAATTTTAATTGTACAGAAAGTGACAATAAATAATTTGTTACTTTCTGGCAGCTTAAAAATCTCGCAGTAGAAGGAATAATGCTCTAGGATATTCTTTATATTAGGAAGGTGACTATCCTGACAATAATACCCTTTCAAAGAAAAAAGAATTTTTCATAACAGTTCTGGCGTCTTCGAGTAATCGGGGAACATACATAAAAAAATCCGACTTATGAGAACCTACTCCTTTTTTGAAGTCGGTTAACAAATAATCATCTAAATGGTATGTAGTTATAAATAATTAAATTTTTAACAAAAAAAAAACAAACGACTTCAATTTTTTTTAGGAGTTTCTTTCATATCACCAAAGTTCTTAATCATATCTTCACCAAATTAAAATGGGCCCAACTTGGTAGTAAAGGCTTTCAAATAAAAAAAAGAATCATCAAAATCGGTTCACATTTGGCGAAGACATCGCGTTACAAACATACATATATATATATATATATATATATATATATATATATATATATATATATATGTTTATACAGTCGAATTGATAACCTCCTCCTTTTTTTAAGTTGGTTAAAAAGATAATGCACCACGTTCTGCATTAGTAGTCATTGTCTTAATACCTAATTTGTAAAATCCACGTTCGTGGCTACATCGCATGAGAACAACGGACTCGCTGTATCAATGCTAATACCTTGGTCTGAGGCTAATACCCTAACAATTTGCCCGATTCGACTGCTGCAATTGCTGTAAAAGTAATATTACCATTTACCAACTTTCCTTTTATGTACGTGCTCGTAATCCTCATGTAACCCATTTCTGCCACGTAAGTGGTTATGATACTTGCTGGATATTCATCATCATAAACCCACTACTGGGCATAAGCAAAGACAATTGATCGAGCGAAGCGAGTGAGGGCTATAATTTAAGTTGGGGCGAAAACACATTGTATGTATAGATGTATGTTTGTTCCGCGATAACTGCCGAACCGATGGTCTGATTTTGATGAAATTTGGTAAGCATGTAGGAAATATCAATAAAATTTTCAAGTTTATTGGGCATCAAAATCGGTTCAGTTGTTTTTAAAATATTAATAAAAAATCGCGAGGTCTAAGTTCGCGGCGAACTACTAGTATAATTACTAACGTAACAGGTACCCAACGTCATACAAAGTTTTGGAGGGCACGTAAATAGCAGAAACTGGTTGACACATTATTAGTACCAGCTGCTCATAGAGATGGCAGCACACAAATTAGGTTCAAATACTAGGTTAGTAAATAATAAAATTTTATTTTTGCTATTACTTTGGTCTCACTAGTCTCTGCACCACCCTTGGCACCTTTCGGTTGACCGATTATAATTTTTGACCGAGCGAGTTCTCTTAATCGAGTTGGGGGCGAAAACACATTGTTTGTATGTATGAACCGCGATAACTGCTGAACCGATGGTCCGATTTTGATGAAATTTGGTGGGCACGTAGAAAATATCAAAAGAATTTTCAAGTTCGTTGGACATCAAAATCAGTTCAGTAGTTTTTGAAATATTAATAAAAATGTCCGCGATTATGTAGCAAACGAAACCATAGCGCGTTCTAACTTTGGATAGCGCCATCTAGGTTTTACTAGGGAACTATAATCGCGAGGTCTAAGTTCGCGGCGAACTACTAGTTGTAATAAAGTTAAATAAAGTAAACGCCCACTAGTGACATATTTTAAAAAAAAAAACAGAGAAGAGCAAATTGTTTTTGGCGACTCTCTTGCAGTTTCTCTGCTTGTCACGGACATAAAGGCTACCGAAAATGCGGGTGTTTATTTTAAATCTCGCCAAGAAAGACCAGGCTTGCGCTTGGGGACCAACTCTACACAGTCTGGTTCTGATTGGTGGAAACCTACTTAGTAAGTATTGCGGTTAAATTAAGATCAGTATGCAGTTTACAGCAGCAATAGCTACTGGCAGATAGCCACAGTGCTCTACAGAGCGAGAAGATCGCATCTAATTTGCGAGGTTAGGACAATAAAAGTGAAACTAGGTAATCGATCACGCTTTACTTTCCATTTTCTTTGCAAATTTAAATAAAGCCGGGATCAAATTATATTTTATTGTGTTTGGACAACTTATTATTGTTTTGGTCATTTTGTCGCAAGCTTTAATTTTGTCTCTTCTAGTATTCATACAAATATAGTACTTACTTGTAAAACAGTAACAATACACATCATCTTAATATCATGATTCAAAGATTGAAAGGAATGAAATAACAAAAGTCCGCCGAATCAAATATTCAAATATTGCAGGCACACGTCAATAATTTTAGTTCACATTACGGAAATCGTTTATTTATAAATTTCAACCACTGCTGAGAAGAAACGCCGAAAGAAACCCATTGTCGCCTACGGGCTTTGTCAGTTTACAAAGATGTTATCACAATAATATAACATGTAAAGCTTGCTTGCTGTACAAAACAAGTGGTAATAAAAAGGAAGATAGGTCATTTCTTGTAAAGTCGTCGTCACGTTTTCATATGGCAGATGTTAGCTAGATGTCTAAATTATTAATATTTTAAAGAAATTAGTACATTTTCAGCTTCGATCAACTTAAGGCGGCCATATCGTAAGCAATCTCTTCCAGTGAACGTTAGGGTTATGGAAACACAGAATTCAAGTTATAAGTGAGGTGCAAATGGTGCAATGTAGCCTGCACCTTGCTAACAGCATTTTGCCTCAATGTAAATACTATAAGAACTACTGCACGTCAGATACTATAGGAATATGTTGAACTGGCCGACTCCTTCGACAATAGGGGTCAACAACCGGTGTAAATTGTACAGATACACATTAATCACGGCTTTATCGCATACGGGGTAAACAGAGCCAAGGGCCGTTAAACCCAAAGGCCACGTTTAGCGGGATGATGGGTGCGAAGATTGAAAAACGGAATCAAAATAGTGAGCGATGTAAATTGTAGCAAAACAAAAAGCTTGCAGCGCAAGACTCAGCACTGACAATCTAGTTACCGGATGATTGATAGTATGACATAAGTAGACTGGTCCTGAGCAGATTGACAGCTGCACCAATAACGGTGCTCTGCAAAAATGTTACGTATTTTAATCTTTTACATGTTAGCAGAAAAAATACTTGGCATGGCAAATTTAATGAGACATCACCATCCCCTAACACCCATATTTTGAACTTTATTTAAACCTAAATACAAAAATATGAAGGGACTACCCGTGTGGTTCCGGGTTAGAATAGGACCACTCCAACTCTTCCTGTGGATGTCGTAAGAGGCGACTAAAGGGCTAAGCACAAACATCTCGTGCTACAATTGCATTCCCAAGGAGGGTTAACCTCGGGCGGCGGCCGGTGTAAAACTTTTCGCACAAATACATTCCCAAAGAGGGTTGACGTCAGGCAGGCGGCCGGTTGTAAAACTATAGCCAAATCATTGAAAGTGTTCCGGGTAAAATGGAGAAGAAATACTTCTCCATTTTACAAGGTCTTTGGCATCCTTGGGTGGCCATTGACATGCATATTATATTTGGAGAAGAAAAAGCGGGAAAGTGCACCCCGGGCTCCGAAGCAGCACAGCTGAGGATGCAACCGGGAATGCGCTTAGACGAAGAAGATATAATAAGATACAAAAATATGAAGGGATACGCGCGTTTTCAACCCTTTTTGTGCACATGTCTTCACAAATTATTAAATTTGTATTGTATGATTACATTCCAGAATAATCAAGAGTCCATATTCCATGCCTGAGTCTGTTATCTAGCAAATCAGAGATTCTTTCATACAGCAAGCTCACAGCAAGTACACTCACCAACAGCTAGCCTTAAAACAAGCAACGGGAAATGTAGATAATGAATAATTGATAGCGACAGATCTAGACCGGTCGTGGGCCTGAGAGATCAATGGGTGCAGCGAGCCGGTACATGCACCACTAACGGTGCCGTGGCACAGAATACAGTAAGAGTAAACAGAAGGGACTCTTCTAAGGTACGCGCAATATACGTCCCCGTTCCCCGCACCCGCACCTCTCCCCCGGTTCTTGACGGCCAACGTGAGAATCGAGGCGAAAACGGGGGAGAGGTGCGGGGTCGGGGAACGGGGACGCCTGGGTGACGCATATTGCGCGTACCTTAGGAGTGTCCGGCCTGTGGCCGTGGTCTGCAAGTAGGTACAGTCAGCAGGGAGAGTTATCCTACCAACATACAATTTTATGCAAAGTTATTAATGGCGATTTGGCGAAAGTGCAGTTAAATTGCTCGAGTAACTTGGTGAGCTGACTTTAAGGGTTGGGACATATCTGTCAGTCAGCACGGAACAGCATTTTCATATGCTGCTATCCTTTTCTGTCGCTCTAAACCACCATTTGCTAGGGCGAGAAAGAGCGATGGAAAGCCGTGGAATCGGCGATGCGGCCGCATAACTCTGTTTCTCACCCTAGCAAAGGACGGTTTACTGTATCCAACAAACGGGGAAATTGATTAGGCTTTTTAGCAAAATTGTTTCCGACGTGTTCTTTTCCCCCGACAAAGACGGGTGTTATAAGTTTGATTTCTATGTCTCTATGTCTGTCTGAAGCATCATACTTCTTCTTTTCCTTCTTCATTCAATCGCGTTTCTGGTTGCATCCTCAGCTGTGCTGCTTCAGACCCCGGGGTGTGCTTTCCCGCTTTCTCTTTTCCAAATATTACATGCATGTCAATGGTCATCCAAGGATGCCAAAGAGCTTGTGTTGGAGAAGAAATAGCCGGAAGAGTTTAAAGATTTGGCTATAGTTTTACGACCGGCCGCCTGCCTGACGTCAACTCTCTTTGGGAATGCAATTGTAGCACGAGATATTTATGATTAATACTTTAGTCGCTTTAGTGTGGTCCAATTCTAACACGGAGTTACACGGGTAAAAGGCTGTCTGAGGCATCACACCTCCTAAACAAATAGACCGATTTCTATGTGGCTTTTTGTAAACTGAAAACCTTGTCTGTCGAGATGGTTATTAGGTATGTTTGATGAAAATCGGATCAGCCGTTCAAAAGTTATTGGGGGTGTATGCTTGAAAGTCAGGCGTTTTACGTAAACACCTTGTGAGACATTCTCACCTTGTTAGACATAAAAAAGTAATTATCTGTCTATCCCGGAAATAATTAAAGTTTATTTTCACGTTCTAGACCATGAAGAAAAGACACATGTAAAAGTTTAGGTTGGTAAAAAAAACTATACGTGTACATCTACATGACACGTTGCTTTATACGAGATATCTTAACAATTTAACTAATATTTTCAAACATACGCTAAACCACTAAACGGATTGGGATGTTTGGCATATAGGTAGATCTGGGTACCTAACACATAAGATTCTCTTGGGATTGTCAAATAACAAACTATACCAATAATCACGCGGACAACGCTGCGTCATCTAATATGTATTCGGCGGCTGCGTGTAACAGCTTTATAATATAGGTTCATTCTTCTTCTTCTTATTTAAGAGCTTAGTGGCTCTTGTGGGTGGAGTATGCGACAAACTTCTCGGTTCTCTGCCTTACTCTTTAGTGCTTGATACGACATCACCCCTGCTTTTTCTTTCAGTATATATAGGTACATAGAGAATTTAAAATAAAAGTCAAGTATTCAATTTTTTGCACCCAAAGTGCAAAGCAGTTATCGTTTTCTTGTTTTTCATTTAAATAAATAGTATTAATATAAATAACTAGCTTTTGCCCGCGGCTTGGCCCGCGTAGATTCGGGGTATGAAAAATAGATGTTGGCCGATTCTCAGACCTACTCTTTATGCTCACAAAATTTCATGAGAATCGGTCAAGCCGTTTCGGAGGAGTACGGGAACGAACATTGTGACACGAGAATTTTATACATAAGATTATCCATCCATACATGATAAAATATTGACTTACAGCATGAATACACTTTTACAAATTATTAAGTTAATTAAACCATAAATTATATAGGGTCTAACAAAATATACTGAAAGTATTTTAAGGGTGAATTCAGTCCATGATAAATATTTTTTAGCTTTTCGTACAAACTCGAATCGGCTGATCGGATAAGTAAATAAGGGAAGCCAAAAATTATTATGCATATTTTGATATAAGTATTTTTCTTGGGGAAAGTTGATCAGTATCATGGACTGAATTCAACCTTAAAATAGTTTCAAATTATTTTGTTACACTTTATTTAGCTCCCTAGCTCTAGCTAACATACCCTTAATAAATTATTGACTTGCATTTTGAATTTACAAAGTTACAACAAAAACTATTTTAATTAAAAAAAAATAGATTCATCACAGCACTTACCGTTCATTGTAACACCCATAACAGTCCGCAAAAGTTTATCACAATTAAAGTCAAGTACACATCACGGTCACAACACTTCACTTCGAGACAGCGCGCAGTCGCAATGGAAAGTGGCGACTGCGCAGCGTTTCGCGCGACTGCAAGTGGCAGGGAGCATCCGCGGAGCCTGGGGTGGAGGAACCCAAATATACCACCCGAATCGTATGATGCTTTCACACGTAATATTTCAATTTGTGATGTGTGATGACTGCCTCCGTGGTCCAGTGGTCAAGGCGTCTGCCTTGTGATCCGGAGGTCATGGGTTCAAATCCCACTGGGAAGCATACTTTGTGAAAAGTTGTTTCCAGTCTGGTTAGGATATTGCAGGCTTGAATCACCTGATTATCCGAAAATAAAGATGATTCCGTGCTTCGGAAGGCACGTAAAGCTGTTGGTCCCGAACGCCATCTAGCGTTTGTACCTATCCTAGGTTTGGTTCTGGTCTATCCCTTGGGTTGCGGAGGTCAGACGGCAGTCGCTCTGTGTAAAAACCAGTAACCTCGTCAAATCACCTAGGTTAGGTAGCGGACCCCGGGCTTTGAAGCGTTACCGCTGAGAATGCAACCGGGAATACGCTCGGATGATGATGATTTCAATTTGTGATGTGATGAAAACCGGCAAGCTATGTGGGAAACAAATGTATAGCCATGCCGCCTCCGCTGGGGCCCGGCAGACGTGGTAGACCCAAGAAATGCTGGCTTGACGTCGTCAAGGATGATATGCGTGCCAATGGTCTTACTACCAAGGATGCTCAAGACCGAGCGAAGTGTATAAGAAAAAGCAGGAAAGCGGATCCCGGGCTTCGCAGCGTTGCAGCTGAGGATGCAACAGGGAATACGCTGACGAGAGAGATTTCAATTTGTGATGTCATGTTTTTCTTATTCCATACTGGGAGAAAAAATCCGGTCAAGTGCGAATCGGACTCGTACATAAGGGGTTCCGTACTCCGTACAATGTTTTAAAACGCTGAAAAAAAACACGTTTCCTGTAGTATTTCTTTCCTTCTTTTAGTATTTGTTGTTATAGCGGTCACAATAATACATAAGCCCTATGACAGACGGACGGACAGACAGCGGAGTTTCAGTAAAAGGGTCCCCGTTGGCATCCTTTGGATACGGAACCCTAAAAACGATGCTTCTCTTTCCGCGTAGATCGTAAAAGCCGTTGGGATAGGCGAGAATCTTGGCAGATTTTGTTTTTCGTGTGTGTAAGTGGCCAACACGATGTCAAACTTTTCAAGCTGCCCAAAGACATCTGACATAGCTTGACGACAGCCATGCCATGATGACGGCCAAGACCAACGACTTTACCTGTTAGAATTTTATGTCGAACAAGAGAGCTTACTTGCGATTCATCTCTTCTGGATAAACATTGGCTAGATTATCCCTAGCATTATCGAATGATAATGCTAGGGATTATCCCCTTTTCAGTAAAAAACAATTACCTGTAGGTAGGTAATTGTTTTTTACTGAAAAGGGGATTACAATGTGGAAGCACAGAATAGGTACTAGTACTCACGTAGTGGAAGGGACATACCCGTAATAAATCGAACCACGTTCTATACTAGATCATTATAGTATAATAAAATTAAAATAATAGCCAAAGAACAAAAATAAATTTCGGCATTTCCATACTAAAGTGTGCAACCGCACGGGCGATTTGTATAGGAATGTCTATTTTTTTTTGTCTTGACTGTTATAATATTAGTGATCACAGTCTATTATAGCCCATGGTTCAATTTATTACGGGTATGTCCCTTCCACATTATACAATATTTTCTTGCTCCTCAATTATATGTAGACCACATAAACAGTGTTATTGTATGATCCCACACTCATTTAAGGACCCTGTTGGGCGCTGCAAAGCAGAGAGGCGGAATCTCGTCACAGTTATTCATCATTAAAATTTTATAATTTTTTTATATATGCTCTATCTAGTATATGATACTTATTTCAGGTTTCTAAGTTTATAAAAGCTTTTGAGAACATTTACAACGACATACTGGTTCCTACAGTTTATTCCCAAAACGTTCATTTAATTTAACATACCAATGTATATTTATAGATACTGTGCTATAAATATCAAAATCAACATAATAAAATGATTACAGATATTTCACAGTCACAGGACGCATGGTATATACAACGTGCAACAAAAAGGGGGTATCTACCCGAAAGGGTGTTAACGTACTAACCAATATGAACAACTTTTACTATGGGACCAACCCTAAAATCACGAAAAAAAAAAGGCAGCAAACAATGCAGCTCCATAAAAAATGTAATACCTACCGTGCCAAAATGTATGGAGATGCAGTTTTTTTTGCGATTTCAGGGATGGCCCCATAGTAAAAGTTGTTCACATTGGTTAGTACGTTAACTATTTCGGGTTGATACCCCCTTTTTGTCACACGTTGTATAAACATTATTTTAATAAGCCAACGTTGCGTGAAGTTAAAACTCCTTACTTGGAAATTATATTTGCAAGTAAGATGAAGTGTATCATGATCACATAACTGAGTAGCATTTTCTACTAATGTATCTGCTTCGGATTCTGTAAATTATACATCCTCAATTGGATTGAGAAATATTTTCTTTAATTTGTGAATCTTATTTATATAGATGGTATGAGTGGCTACTACTGGTACCAGATATTTAGTATATTACTAGCTTTTTCCCGCGGCTTCGCTCGCGTATCCGACGGGAACATTACTTTTTTCCGGGATGAAAGGTACCCTATGTCCTTCTCAGTACTCCTAACTATGTGTATGCGAATTTTCAAGAAGATTGGTTCAGTAGATAAAGCGTGAAGAGGTAACAAACAAATAAACAAACAAACAAATATACAAACTCACTTTCGCATTTATAATATTAGTTAGGATTAGGATTACTCTGTGGCTATAGTATCTGACATAGCTTAACGATTGTCATCTAACAATAACAAACCCAGTTCAAAGTTCAAGATTACATGCCTTCACTTTTCCGGAACTTAAGATAAAGTGCTACTAGCAAGGATTCAGGTTTAGCCCCCAATCACGTGCACCGCTGAGCCCCCAAAGCTCTTCCGCTTGTTTGAGTGATTTTCCAAACATTTAAAGTTCTTTACCAATCCAGTAAGTATCTAATTCAAATCGAAATGCCCTTTGGAAGGCCCACGCATATCAATGACGCAAGTTTCAATGCGTGCATCGATAAATAAATTAATATCTATTGTTGCTTTCATCCTGCTTGCCATGCTGCGCACGCGCATATGGGCTTCTGCGATATAATTTCTCTGGTCCTCGGGAAAGCGTGAAAGTGGTTCCGGAATATTTTGGGCAATCGATAAAATAGAAAGTCAATTAATACTTTGTCGGAATGTATTGCGAAATAGGAATGATAAAAGCAGTGTTGTAATAGTAACAATACCGAGGAAAAGTGAGGTACAAACAATATAATTCACATTATTGAATTTTGTTGGGGTTTTCATATACGTTGTGTATATACATAACATTACCGCTACGATTACTAATCGCTGTATAAAAGATAATTTAACCTACTATTGACGTATTCTAAATAATATGAAATACAACAACTTTTGAAATTGATTTATTTATAGGAAGTATTATATTTTTTTTGAAAATATTGAAATTTTCAAAAAAAATATAATAGTTATTCAATTTAATGTAACGCCATTTTCCGCTAGAATCTCTTTTACTATGCCCAACACTGTCTGTTTCGCCTCCTTCATTTCCCCCTCCACTGAAACTTTCTTCCTTATCAGTTGCAGAGTCTTCACCACCAGGCTCTGCTTGCACAAAGACCTTCTCGACTGCCCTCGACTATTTTTCAAAGTTATCTTCATTAAAGTCATCCAGTTTTGGATAAATGTTAGAAACTCCTCAAAAATGTTCTGGGTTAGTTGGAATTGAATTAGAATGTGGGTCCAGGGTTGCGAAGTGAGGGTTGCGACCAATTTTGGATCGTTTTTGAAGACAATCGCGTGATTGAATAGCGAGCTGAGAGTTTTCCATCCGACTGGCGATTGGGTTTCAGATTCCTGGAGATGTTATAAGCTTTTAATCAAAAATAAAATTACTTTCCCTTTCATAATAAACTATAATTTATTGCTCTTCAAAGTAATCAGTTGTTAAAGTTTATACGGAAGCACAGAATACAGTAAGACGGAAGTCATTTTAAAAGTAGAAAGTACGTATTTTCTGTTTTTATTTCACTATAACTTTCCTGATGATTTATTTAAGCAAAAAAATATTCACGAGGATTTTAAAATGAAATTACCTATACTGTCACACTTTTCAATGAGTAAGCTAAGAAAAAAATGAAATTTTAACAAACCCGACTGCACAGAATAATCTGAATCCTAAACATCAGCGCTCTCAACGCGTTACATTGCTGCGGCACCGAGCTCTGGACCTCAAAGTTGTACGTCAATACCATCGGTGTATTGATTCCCGAGCTCAACACCATGTACACCAGCTGGAGCAGCGACGCCTCTCGTTTGTTAGAACTGTCTCTTCTAAGAGCCTTTATTATCAAATGGGTTTGGATTTGAATGATGGACTTTGGCTGAAAATACGAGGGATTAAAGTTGTGATGAATGACACTAAACAGGACAAGAAAGTAGATAGAAGCTTTCATTTGTACTAAATAAAAGAGATTAGGAAGAAGATATAGAGGAGAGAAAATGTATAAACATTATAGATATTTTTAATGTGATGCCTGCCTCCGCGGCCTTGTGATCTGGAGGTTGTGGGTTCAAATCCCACTGGAAAGCATACTTTGTGAAAAGTTGTTTCCAGTCTGGTTAGAATATTTCTGACTTAAATTACCTAATTATTCGAAAGATGATTCCGTGCTTCGGAAGGCACGTAAAGCTTTTTACGATGAGGATATAAATGAAGGTACACTAAAAAGAAAAACAAAAAAGGTCGAATAAAGAAGAAAGAGACTTAATAGGTTAGAAGTTATACCTCCAAGAAGATGTAAATGATAAAGTAATAGAATGAGATAAAAAATATGGTAATATCTACCTGATAGGTGTTCTTGGCGTAGTAATGGATGATATAGGATAACAAATGCAGCGCCATGCAGGAGACTTTGTCGTCGGTGCTGTTCGTTGCTGAGAGGACGCTTAGGAGGTATCCAGGTCGGTTAATGTAGGTCAGAAGAACTAAAATGGGAATAATGTTGTCAATCTAAAACCCATAAGCAAATAGTGTGATACGCTATTGCGTCAACCGCTCAACTTTGAGTAACTCAATAATGAAAAAATTTTCATGCTAATTATTGCTGTAACTTCAACATTTTATAGACATGTGGCGTCCACAATGCCGATTAACCATCTTGTTTTTTATATTTTCAAATACGTAATAAATATTCTTTTTCATTCTAATATGTCCAAAGGTGGGCTTTCTGTGGCTGATATGATGTTTATCATAATTATAATATCAGCCACAGAAAGAAAAGAAAGTCTACTTAATTTAATCTGAGACATATAATTCTCTGCTTGAGACGTGTCTCATTACTCATTGCAGCTAGTATACCCATCAAGTTAGTCAGAAAGGGTAGAGTCAAAAAAGCGACCAAGTGCGAGTCGGACTCGCCCATGAAGGGTTCCGTAGCAGCAAGTAACATAATATAAAAGTTCTAAAGGTAAATTGCGGTTTACAATTTATGACGTATTAAAAAATAACTATCTATGATACCTTTTGTATTATAATCGTTAGATTATTGTGCAATAAATATGAAATAAAATAAAATAAATACCGAGACCGCTATAGTTTTAATTGAAAGTACATACTTTGAGGTATACGAGTATACCACATTTTTTTCAAAATTATTTTAGTAATATTTCAAAAGTTACGGTGGGGGACACCTCAAATTTTAACTTTATTTATTTATTTATTTTATTTATTCAAGTACACTTGGAAATTTACAAACACACATAAAAAATAAGGAAACATAGTACTTAGGTGCTACTTATTTCTAAAGAAATTTCTTCCAGTAGACCCGCGAGAGGAAATGGGAAAAAAAAGAGGTAATTGGCGTGTACCTACAATACAAAACTAAATAAATAAATAGACAAGATATATACCTACATAAACATACATAAATATACTTACATAAATACATAAATAAATATATATTCATAAAGCATATATACAATAAATACATATGTTAATATTTCTAAATATATTAGGATGATAAATACAGATAGTAATCTTTTACTCGTTTCTTGAACGTCGTTATGGTTTTAGACTCTCGAATGCTCGGTGGTAGCTGATTCCATAGCCTGACTGCCTGCACGGAAAAGGAGTGAGTATAGGTAGTGGTGCTATGTGTTGGGAAATGAAGGATGGATTTACGGGCAGATCTACAAGGAGCGTCGTCAGAACGTGCGAAAGAAAACCGTTCACGCAAATAAGGAGGGTATGAGGGATTGTACAGGACGTTGAAGAGGAGGCAAAGGATTCTAGTGTTCCGGCGAAGACGGATGGGGAGCCACTTGAGTTGTTTGCGAAAGTCAGAGACGTGGTCAAATTTGTATTAAAATTAAATTTGTAAAGACTTTGTATTAGATTATCTCATGACTGGGGTTTGATCTTCATAGTTTTAAAGCAGCTTTTTTTTTGCATTTTAAAAGACCTTTTCAACGATACCCCACACGTTGGGGTTAGTCCAATTTAATTTTTTAAATTCACTTTTCGATGTATGGAAAAAAAAACATTTTTCATAATTTTAAAAACCAACTTTTGGAACTTTAATATCTATCTCTCCACCAATTTTCGTGACAATCGGTGCAGTAGCGGCGGAGTACGAGCCCGGACGGACAGACAGACGGACGGACAGACAGACGGACGGACATGACTAAAACTATAAGGGTTCCTTGTGGACTACAGAACCCTAACAACGCGGGCTTGACGTCGTCAAAGATGTCAAGTGTGCTGAGGATGTTTGAACGTAGGAAGTGAGAAAAAGCTGAAAAGCGGACCAAGCAACACAGATAAAGAAGCAAGCGGGATCGCGTAAGATGTAAAGAGTATTATTATATTAGGTAGGTATATTTGCTTACCTCTATTATCATTTTTGTTGAAAGACAGCCCCAGTAAGTATGAGCTCAGCCTCAAACACACGTACTCATACTGGCTCCTGGAGTCATCTACTGACTCTGGCGCGACCTTCAAGAATATGATCGTGACCAATAAAGCTATCTTCAGGCACACTGTCTGATCCAGCTCTGGCGGTACCAGGCTACTGGCTAGGTCTAGGAGATGGTAGATGTTAATGTCTGAAAATTAAGCTTCAGTATTAGTGGGCGAATCCGAGAATTTCGTCGTGAATGGTAATTGTGTAAAAATGGTAATGATTGCACGTCCTATGGTAATGATAACAGGTAATGGTAATTATATTAATATTAATAATCCTATATTACATCATTACCATTTTACTGTTATCATTACCACAGGACGTGCAATCATTACCATTTTTACATCGTCATTACCATTCACTCGGATTCACCCTTCAATGTGGGATTTAATGATTGTTCGACATAAATACCTAATACAGATACATTATCACGTCTCTATCCCTGACGGAGTAGACAGAGCCCAGGGCCGTAAGACTCAAAGGCCACGTTTAGCATGATGAGAGGGGTGAAGATGGAAAAAGGGAATCAGAATAGTGAGTTGCTAGCCGCGTCACCTATTCATTCATAACATGATTCAGATTTTCCCCCATTCCCTCGATCGACATATACGATCTGCGCAGGAAGAGAAACAGCTGGTACATTCTATTTTTTTTCTTTTCTCCCTATGGAACAAAAAATAAATACCTGATAATAAGTAAACCAAGATTGCCGAAAACCGGCCGAAGAAGACAAAAAATAAGCCAAGTCGTTTTGATGTCTCCGTTTCCTTTGAAGCGATTTATTTAAAATGGGTCAGCACTGGACCCCGGAAAACTCAGGTACGGCCTTAACAAACAGCTACGTGCCTGACGTGGACCGACCTTGGGGATGCATTTGTGGGAAAAGTTTTCCAGCCAACCCACGCAACGCGACGTTAACTCTCCTTGAATTCAGTTGTTTGCACGAGATGTCTGCTTAGTCTTTTAGTCGCTCCCTAGGTCGTTGACAGAAAGGATGGTCCGATTCTAGGCCGACATTCAGAACCTAAGATAATTGCAGTTACTGTGATAAGTACTTAGATGTACTTAATTCAATATCAAACAAAGGAATGATGAGCTATTAATAACGAATGATACTAACATGCTTACTTACATCAACCAAAAAATTAAGGTCACCCAAATTGATGCTGACAACAATACTAATATGAAAATGCTGTATTAAGCTGTCAACTGGTCACCACCACGTCGTTTCTCACCGTTCCAACCCAAATATTTCAGACAAAGGGCTCTGAGTGCTGCGTAATGAATATCCAGAAGCACGACAAAATGCTTCCGGTAACATTGACCAGAACTTAATTAATCAAAGACGACCTTCGTGGCGTTATGTTTAAATCGATAGTCTGCCGCTCCGACCGAAGGGTCTGGGTTCAATTAACTAGGGTAGGTACTTCTCGTGTTTCAATATAATTTTTTTGGAGAAAGTTGTTCAGTATTATTATCTGAACTTGCTATTAAAATATTTGCACTCAATTAAAAGTACTTTTATCAATTCTCTACCCTAACCCCTAACCCTAACGAGGTAGACACCTCGTTAGGCGTTAGGATCGCAAGACCCAAAGGTGTGTGATCTTAGTGTGATGGTAGAAAAATTTAATCAAAAGAGTGATGGGTTGTTAGCCGCATTGCTTATTGATCGATAATTGCTCGATCGGCTTTTACGATCTGCGTGGGAAGAGAAGCAGCTGGTGCTTTCTTTTCTTTCAGCCTAGAAGGACGTTATACCTATAAAAGCTGCCAACCTAAAGTGGAACTAAGGAACTAATCTCTGCCGCATGTCCGACGAACTCCCAATGGACTCAAGCAATATTTTTACCGAACAACTTAAGCACGTTAAAAAAAAAAGATGGAGGGTATGGGCTTCGATCGAAGGCCCTAGATCGAGTTGAAGTAGACCTGCAGTAGAACAGTTCATAAGAACGGTCCTACTGCAGTAGAAGTAAGTAGTAGTGTAGTAGCAAGAAGAAAGAACATAAGGCTGAAAATGAAATATAAATAGAATCATCATCATTCATCACCTACACCAAACTACTGCTGGACATAGGTCTCCTTTTATCGCGCCATTTTCTTGCCAGACTCATCCACTGCTTTCCCGTTAATCTCACAATGTCATATTAGATCGAGAGCTGGCACGAATTTTTGGGTAGGTATTTGAGGCAAGTTGAAAACTTGTCACATACCTCTCCTATTATACCCAAACACGGAACTGCAGACCTGGCTGGTGAGTAGCGGGGCTGCCTCAAATACCTATCCAAAAATTCGTGCCAGCTCTCGAACCATATGACCAACGGGTCGGTGATTTCTTTACTGGTATGTCCTCTTGTCTCGGCCATCACTTCGTAACTTCTCTGGTCCATAGAAACCTATAAAAACTCACCAATAGAAGTGTTTTGCTCGACGAGCGCCCTAGACAGCACTTCAGGCAGCATCGTCCAGATGGAGCAGGCGAACTGCTGCCTGAAATCGTCACCTCCCTCCTCCAAACAAAAGTTAAGAGCCTCCACGCAGTTTGCTACTATTGTTTTGTCTTTGCATTGGGTTAGGACGTTCAGAAGTAGCTCCCAGACTATTGGTTCTATTGATAGTTCTGTTGGGAGGCAATCTTCGATTTTCAGCCATTGGGAGAGCTGAAACATATGTGGTAGTTAAGTTTTTTTTGTTTTTTTTTTACATAATCTTTAGAAACCATTAAAAAGTACTCCAATTAATTAATGAAATAAGAAATGGTGAAAAAATACCATGTGAACGGGATTCAAACCAAAGCAAAGTCGCGAGTTCAAGTCCCGCTTACGTGGTATTTTTACCCGACCGCGGCAAAGCCCAAAAGGAGGGTTATGTGTTTAACCTGACTCTATGTTCCCTCGTAACTACTAAACAGCTAAACCGATTTTAATAAATTAAGTATACGTGGTTAGATTCGTCTTAACATGAAATCTATCTAGGGTATCAAATTAAAGGATTTTATTCAAGGATTACAAAAATATATGCAACTTATATGCTTAAATGAAATTTGGAATGAGAAATGCTAAAAAACAACATATGACATCTCTTCGCCAAGCGTATTCCCGGTTGCATCCTAGTCATAGGCACAGAATAAATAATACTAACGTACAGAAGTCTCACTCAGCAAAGAAATTCAATGAAGTATCTACTCAATGTGGTTAGCGATGGTTTAATTTAGCTCACGTCAGAAGTCAGCAGCTTTTCGTATAGATACCTAGACATCCATTGCAAGCCAACTTCATTCTTATTACCTTGGACATACGATTCGTATAACTGAATTTATCACCCGGAGGGGCCGCCTGCGCGCATAGTAATAATGTAGGTACATTTTCGATACCTAAACGAGGAGTGACACAGGTCTGGCATAGGTAAGTACTGCTGTTGTATCATGCATTTGGGTTTTTAGTTTTTTTACTAATTACTTGTTTAACCATTTTTTATTTCATTATTTGATTTGAGTAGGTACTTTAGTACTTCATCTTGAATTCCTAAAAACTCTATAAATATACGTAGATGAAGTTGTAACTCGTTTAAAATGGGTAGTAAACATGGGAAAATTATGGAAAATAAAGTCCCCATGTTTTAACATACCTTACAACTCTACTCTGAGCGTGGCTCGACACGCACTTGCCCAGCTATTTTTGTATACTTTTACAACAATATGACACGTAGGTATTTTCGTGTTAAGTTAGTCCGTTGTCCCTTTGGATTAAACTAAAACTATGTAAAAGGTATAAGTAACTACTAACATATCCAAAAGACTGCTAGGCAAGTATACAAGGAAGGTTCGTAACAGCAAAAGCAGCAAACTGTAGTAGAAAATTCAACTCAGTGCATGAATTCCCGGCATTCTGTAACCGGTCATTGGCACGTGGTTCCAGGGCAGGATATCTGAACTGGACTAGACAGGAACTTATGGAATTTATCGCATCGCAAAATAGGCAGTGCTTGTAAGTACTATGATGTAGTGGAAATATAGGATAAGATTAGTTGTGGAATAAGCTTTCTGCCACTTAAAACTATCATCAGGTAGCAAGTATGCCGTATGCCTGTTTATTTAGTTAGTTAGTTAAGATCTTTATTGCACCGAAAATAATGATACAGAGTAATAGATTAAAGAAAACAGATGTCAAAAGGCGGCCTTATCGCAGCTGCAATCTCTTCCAGGCAACTTATTTACTGCAGTTAAGTAAAAAAAAAATTGTATCTACTTAGGCATGTATAGTTTTGAGTCTAAACTTACTATGATTTAAGCTAATTACTTGATATATGTGACATTTGCGTGATTTGATCATATTCGGGAAAGCCAGACCTAGTGTTAGTTATTATTTACGAATTATTATATTAAATCTATTATTTACTTGATTATTTAACTAACTTTCTTAGCCTTTGTTGGCTAATTGATCTTTTGATTATTTACGAATAGTGTACCACTTGCAGTCATCGTAATTTTGTATTCGATGAAAAGGCATACTTACAAATACATGGCTAGGTTATGAGTATAATATATACCGAGGGGTCAGGTCAGGGTACAATATGTTTACTAGGTGATTTTCGCTGTCTCAATGCTAAGTACCACTGGAGAGAGAAAAAGTGAGTACTTACGTAGTTAGGTATCCGCTGCAACGAGAAGACCCATCGTCCTTGCCCATAATAGTATGGCTGGGTTATGAGTATAATATACAGAAGGATTAGTGTACAACAACGTGTTTACTAAACGATTTGTAGCCATCACTGTTCAAATAATTGTATCATCATCATCATCCCAGCCCTTCTTCCGCCCACTGCTGAGCATAGGCCTATCTTCGTCGACGCCACCCATCTCGGTCCTGTGCTGCTCTCATCCAGGTGCGACCCGCGACTTTGGTTATATCGTCAACCCATCGCATAGGCGGACGCCCGACGCTTCTCTCACCCGTTCTGGGCCACCATTCGGTCAGAGCCTTGCTCCACCTGCCATCACTCCGTCGGGCCAGGTGTCCTGCCCAATTCCACTTTAAGTTCATCACCATTATACCGTTAAATAATTGTATGACAGAGATAAATTACCACTTGCAGTCTAACGTAGTTAGGTATCCACCGCGACGAAAATACCCAAGAAGACCCACTGCAGTATGGCTAGGTTATGAGTGTTTTGACTAGAATAATATACCGAGGATTCAGGGTACAACATGTTTACTAGGCGATTTGTAGTCATCTCTGTTTAAATAATCGTATGACAGTTTAGTGTTACTAACATAATATGGATGTATCTGTCTGAAATAAAAATTTATTATTATTATTGTAACGTACCACTTGCAGTCTAAAGTAGTTGGGGATCCGCTGCGACGAAAAGACCCACAACAGTATGGCTGGGTTATGGGTGTAATATACCGAGGGGTCAGGGTACAACATGTTTACTAGGCGAAGCGTAGCTTTCTCTAGGTACACTCTCTGGTCTAGGGATTCTAGGGACCCGTTCGATATTGTTGACATCTGAAAAAGGATTTAAAGCCAAACTTATCCTACTGCTGGGCGATGTATTTGAAACTATTTGTAATTTTATATCAATGGAGATGATCATATATTTTAGCATTTAACTCTTGATGAAAAGTGGTTATTCTTTTTCATATTTTGATTTCTTCTAAGCAGAGGCTAACTATTATAGGTGTGTACAACACGTGGGCCCACGGCCTCACGGTAGGGCCTCACGCGTGAAGCGGATGAGCTTTTTTTAGGACGCCTCTCGAAAGCACATTTACTACTAGCCAAAGGGCCTCGGCACGAGACTAAATTTAGAGCTACGTCTATAGGTATTTGTCCACGCTACGCCTAAACTTCGAAGTTTATCGGGGACAGATGTTTGACTGCAGATTGACAAAAAGATTGTGTGTATACACACACACCAATTAAAAAAGAAATTAATAATGTGTCATCTAAATATATTTTTCAACACTAAAGGTTCATACATTAAATTTAAAAAGATTATGTGAATATTTGTGAAAATTACAGCAAACACAAGCCAGAGCGCTTTCACGATGTACGCGGGGGGCGCGACGGACATCGGGGTGCGTAGTATGTGCTCCACCAGGTATGGCAAGAGAGGGGCCGTGGCTTCTTCTGGGCTGGAAAAGAAACACTCCAAGGAATTAATCCTGTATTCAGATATAAAGTTATGTTTTAGTTAATTTATTGTTAAATTTAATGTAATTGATAATACTTCTCTGAAGACTGGCAGTAGAAGTATATGTAAATGAGTAGAGTGTAGGGCTGTGACTTCTGCAGATGAGAGCCAATAGCTTGCGGCTTTTCTATGCCGTTCTGGAGTTCCAACAATTCCGTCTGTAAATAACGGTGAATTATAAAGGCACTTACGTCTTTCTATGATCTTTATAAAAGTTTATACAAGTAAATACCCTAATAGCATGGTAGCGTAGATAAATCATCGATAAAGTTTATATCGCGTGACAAACTGGTGCTGTCTCGCTCATTATCATTACATAAAGCTACAGTGGTAACTAAATAATAATAAATAAATAGTTAAGGACAAATCACACTGATTGATCTAGCCCCAAAGTAAGTTTTTAAACGATAAAAACTTACTTTGGGACTATAAAGATACTAACTCTGACTAAGATATTTAATAAAAAATTATCTACTAACTATACTTATTTAATACTAATAATGAAAAGTTTAGCGAAAGTGAAGACTGAATTTTTTTCGTCACTCGTTGATGTCTTTTGTTCACTAAAACATTCAAACAGAAAAAAACTATTTTTTTAATGAGTTATCACATGTAAAATCAATTATACAGCTACGTTTACTTATTAATTTAACACTGAACATTCTGAAGGACACAAATAAATATAAATCATACTAGTTGAGCTAGCCCCAAAGTAAGTTTAAACTTGTGTTATGGGATACTAACTCAACGATACTATATGTTATAATAAATAAATAGATAAACATATTTAAAGATAGCCGTGTGGTTCTCGGCTGAATAGAATAGGACTACTCCAAGTCTTCCCGTGGATGTCGTAAAACACAACTTAGGAAACACAAGCTAAACAAAGCTTATCATTAAGCATGTTACTGCATGAATCCTAAATACTTAATGGCAGGTTATTAATAGGTAAAAAAGCTCATTAACATCAGTGAGATTTCTCCAACCCGTCTGGCCAGCGTGGAAAGTGTAGCCCAAATCCTCTGACTGCTATGGCTAATATTTAGTTCTGGTAGTACAGAGAAGATCGTGCTCCTGCAGTGGAGACTAAAAAAGACCTGATGGTGATGATAACATAGATAAACACTGAAGACCCAGGACAATTGAAAAAGGCCATTTTCCAACTTACTCTGGCTGGGGATCGAACCCAGAACCTCCAGATTGGCGGACTAGCGTGTTGACGATTACACCACGGAGGAGATTGCGCATGATAAGTACGTATACCAATCCGCTAGATGACAACAAGTCAAATCAGACACTTTTTTCTAAATGTCAAAAACAAAAGACGACCTCCGTGGCGTAATGGTTAACACGCTAGACTGCTAATCCGGAGGTTCTGGGTTCGATTCCCAGCCAGGGCAAGTTGGAAAATAGCCTTTTCAAATTATCCTGGTTCTTGGGTGTTTATCTATATATGTATTTATCATAAAATATAGTATCGTTGAGTTAGTATCCCATAACACAAGTTTAAAACTTACTTTGGGGCAAGCTTAATCAGTGTGATTTGTCCATTGAAAAAAAAAAAAATTATCTGTGGGATTTTTATGAAAAACACAACCATGACGTTATAATTTATTCAAGTCAAAAATCGGTTTTAGTACATTAATAAATCTAAAATCATGTTGAAAATGTATATATCGATGACAATTGACACTTTTTTGACAATTTATTCTCTTAACAGCACCAAATAATTTATTTTTAATCCCAATAGTCGCTGGTGTTACAAGTATATATTACATTGTAAGTGTCAAAAGCTAGTAAATAAAACGAATAAGTTTGATTGTTCCTTACATGGATGACTCTGTCGTAACGTCCATGTTCGTCAGCGTTGTCGATGTTGAGGTACTTATCAGCTAGGACCTTCAGCATTTCGCCTAGAATTAGGGTGCTCATTTTGCGCACTGACATATCTTGCCTGGGTATAAGAAACACATTATCTGAGCGCCTTTTGAATCATCATACGGTAAGTATCGGTATGGTATGGTTAAATTTTAATACTACTATGTTCTTTGTTGAAATAATTTTATTTGTTGGCAATTTTTTGAAAGTCTTCACGGAAAAAATATTTCTTTTATTCGGAAAATCTAATTAGGGGAGTATCAAAATAAAGGATTTTATGTAACGATTACAAAAATATACAACTTAACTATATGTTTTAAAGTAATTTGGAATGAACAATATATTACCCCGTTAGCTAGGATGGAACCGGGAACACGCTCGGATGGAGCGTGTTCCCGGTTGCATCCTAGCCTAGGCATATCTGTTGTTGTATCATGCAGTCAGGGGTTTTTTTTTAATAGTCACTTGTTTTAAGTATGTAAGTACTTATCTATTTACCTCAAAATCTGAATTTGAGGCAGCATAGTCAAGTAGCCTTTGGTGTACATCATATCACAAAAGTCGGTGAGCTGTTCCCCTTTGCTGTTCTCATAGAAATAGGTCAAGAGGAACTTCAGGAAAACGCCGTATTCTGTTGTGGATATTTGGTGTTGATTTTCCTGTAGTTAGAAAATAGGCATGTACACTGGAAAATTATCATCCCATCCAGCCCATCGGTTAGATTATTTAAAATATTGTACACGTATTTTTTCTTTTCTCTGAGAAACAAAAAAAAAACGAAGATACAGCGCATTTAAATTTCGCATGACGTCACGACTTAGTATTTTAACACAGCGAAAAGACTCACAAGCGACTCTGGAACTTAGATGCTCCGTATCTTTGTGAATTTTTACTTTTTTTATAAACTGAAAAATATGAGTCCATTATTTTTGGATACTCTAAAAGACGGACTAATTAGAATAATACTTTTCTAATTCTATCATCAACCCTTTTGATGAAAGACAACTCTTGAAACTACATAAGTAAATAATACCGTATTTAAACAATAAGGTTCTGTAAATCATGCAAATAAATAACTCTATTCTATTCTAAGATGCTCTAAAATTCTTTTTACACATACGAATATTTTGGATTTATAAACACATTTTTCTTTTTGTAATAAAAAACAGGTCTTTTATATTATTTAACCGCTTTCCATATGGGAATAGGCCTGTTTGGCAGTTTCTTTAACTATTGTTAACTAAACCAAATCCCTATTACCTAAACCTTCAACCCCACATTTTAAAAAGTTCTAACAATAAGCTAGAAACTAAATAAATAGCTAGAAACGCCGGCTCATCACAGTATGCCAAGTTAGTCCTACCAGTACTAACGGGAATTTTCGTCCCAATAGACCTACAGTCGTTTTAGGGAATGATAAACTCTGTGGCTCAGTGAAACTATGCATTACTAGCACTTTCACAAATAACACCGAACGTGAAGTTATCTCGAGCCCGTGCTTCGGAAGGCACGTTAAAATTGGTCCGGGCTGTCATTGTATGGCAGTCGTCAAGCTATGTATGCCTTTAGGCAGCTAGAAAAATCTGACACCAGTGTTGGCCACTTACACACACGATAAACAAACGAGAATTTTAGTCACAATAGACTTACTAGAGATTCTTTTGGGGTGCTATAGGGATTGTATTAGGGTGTGATATGATAGCGATGATATATGTTAGAAGTGGTTTTGGGGTGTGATAGGGATGCATTAGAAGTGACTTTGGGGTGTGATAGCGATGTGTTAGGAGTAGTTTCGGGGTGTAATAGGGATGTATTAGGAGTAACTTTGGGGTGTGATAGGGATGCATTAGAGGTGACTTTGGAGTGTGATAGCGATGTGTTAGGAGTGGTTTTGGGATGTGATAGGGATGCATGGAGTGACTTTAGGGTGTGATAGCGATGTGTTAGGTAGGACTGGTTTCGGGGTGTAATAGGGATGCATTAGGATAACTTTGGGGTGTGATAGGGATGCATTAGAAGTGACTTTGGAGTGTGATAGCGATTTGTTAGGAGTGGTTTTGGGATGTGCTAGGGATGCATTAGGAGTGACTTTGGGATGTGATAGCGATGTGTTAGGTAGGAGTGGTTTTGGGGTGTGATAGGGATGCATTAGAAGTGACTTTGGGGTGTGATATCGATGTGTTAGGAGTGGTTTTGGGGTGTGATAGGGATGCATGGAGTGACTTTGGAGTGTGATAGCGATGTGTTAGGAGTAGTTTCGGGGTGTAATAGGGATGCATTAGGAGTAACTTTTGGGGTGTGATAGAGATGTGTTAATAAGGAGTGGTTTCGGGGTGTGATAGGGATGCATTAGGAATAACTTTGGGATGTGATAGCGTGTTAGGAGTGGTTTTGGAGTGTGATAGGGATGACGGGCGGGTGACGATGAACTTATTCGCGCCTTACCTTTGTAAAAACCACAAGCTCCGAAATGAGATGTCGTATAGCGTTTTTCATCCGAAGAGAGCATTGTTCCAAAACGCTCACTTCCTGGTCATCTGCTAGAATCGACTGTATGAAGTCACCGTTATTTTCGATGCGGAGGAACTTTGTTAGTCTACAAAGTTTAAGTAATAATTAAATTTTCAACAAAAAAACAACCTACTTAAATTTTTTAAAGGAGTTTCTTTCATATCTCCATAGTTCTTTATTGTATCTTCACCAAATTAAAATGGGACCAACTTGGTAGTAAAGGCTTTCAAATAAAAAAAGAATCATCAAAATCGGTTCACAATTGGAGAAGATATCGCGTAACAAACATACATAAAAATAAAAAGACATACAGTCGAATTGATAACCTCCTACTTTTTTGAAGTCGGTTAAAAATAAAACAAACTATCTTATTTTGGAGTTTTTGGCGGGAAATGATTATTAATAAACGTGAGATTTATGATCAAAAGTTTCCTAGAGGCAATTAACTGACAGATTTGACTACAACATCATTTGTTTAGGATAGGAATACGGGCTATAAAATAAATAGGAAATATCCTAATTGACCTACCTGAAAACTTCCATCCCCAACTCGCATGTCACCACAAAGAACATTCCAAAACTGTCGGTCCCCATCAGCATCGCGTGGTTCAGCGCTTCCATCAGCATTACCAGCCATTTCTCCAAGACTTCCACCAAGCAGCTGGCCGTACCAGCGCGCACTGTGAGGTTATCTGGCTGGTAGGAGACCAACGCGTGCAGCACTAAAGCGCTTGAGAGGATGCCGTTGGGGTTGCTGTTGACGCGGAAGGCGAGGCTGTTGAGGCTTGCGAGTAGCTGCTCAGCGCTGTAAGCGCTTTGATGGGAGAGGGCTGGTGTCGATTTGTGGGCGCTAATGCTGTAGGAATAGAATAGAATAGAAAAACTCTTTATTGTACATCCAAAGAAGAAAACAATAAAAACAGATAACAATACAATACAATACAAATTATCTTTATTGCACCATAATAATTAATAAAATAAAATAATTAACATTAGTACAATGGGTATTTATTTATACTTTATTGTACACACATATACATGTTCAAAGTACAACAGGCGTTACGTACGTACGTAGGTAGAGAAATGTTTACCTATTGTGAACAAACTTCATACTTTTTAAATTTATTATTATGAATATATTTAATATTATGAAACTTTATACAGGGAGTGTGTAATGTTGATAGCGTTTTGTTAGAAGAAAGAAAATTTATTTGTTTGGTAAACATTATTATGTACCTACTGACATGCTGGACTAATATGCCGCTGCATTTTGGTTCGCATGCGACTACGAAGGGTAACTCGTTTAACTACTTTCATCATCATCATCAGGTCTTTTTCAGCCTCCACTGCAGGAGTACGACCCTCTCTGTACTACCAGAGCCTTATATTAGCCAGAGCAGTCAGAGGATTTGGTCTACACTCTCCACGCTGGCCAGACGGGTTGCAGAGGTCTCATTGATGTTTATAAGCTTTGTTTCCTAAGTTGCCTTTACGACATCCACAGGAAGACTTGGAGTGGTCCTATTCTACTCTGCCGGGAACCACACGGCACGATCTCAGATCAGTGTTGCCGAGAAGCCCGAGATAGGCTTCCCTACTTTTTCTTTTTCACTACGGACGATGTTAGGCATCTCCGGAACGTTTTATAATACCATTGGCATGTACAAGAACCTTGAAAACGTCAAGCCAACGTGTTTTAGGGCTCTTAGTCTACCTAGGTGGTGATCTCCAGTCTGCCTACCTTACTTACCCATTCAACAGATCGCAGAGGAAATGCAGACAGGCGTCCACGGCGGTGTTGGAATGGCTGCCCGCGTAGTGGGCCAGCGCTCGCAGTACCGCCGTGCTAGCGTGCGATGCGTGCTCCTCGGTGAAGAAGCGATGGTAGCGCCATAGCAAGCGGAAACAGGAGAGTATTGATCTGAAAAGATATCCTGTCTTATTAGGGATTGTTCAAATATACTAAGCAGATTTTGAGCCATTTTATCCCAGCCCCCCTTTGTCAGCAAAAGTAAGCAATCTTCTTATCCCCTTCGCATTGATGTATTATTTATAAAATCTACTTTTCTTAAGTAACTGAGTAAGTACCTATATTGTTCGTAGCTATTTATTCACTGTCTGTTTAATTTCCAATCAAAATTACTTACAGAAATATAAAAAATAACTAAATAATTTTTTTTATAGCCTCGGCAAAGGCTCTTACGTAATAGAATTCCAGACCCCCCACTCCTTCTGTCTGGAGCTTACGTAATACTTGAACGGCCCCTTATGAACGCAGACAATATTAGAACTTGGAAACACATCATTACCATTTTCTAGGTAGGTATTTACTAGGCACTCATACTTACCGAAAAAGTGAAAAGTCCAAATTGGCTGTAGCTTCACACAGAAAAACTGTTATGTCGTTATCAAGTAAATATTCTACCATACATCCTCTTTCGGCCGAATTTCGACTGATTACTTCAATTATATAGCCACAAGCTTTATTTTGGGTTACCGTGTCTCGAGAGGTCAGCAATCGCTTTATATCTGAAAGTGCATTTTGTCGTCCACTGGGATTGTATGTTTTACTAAATGTAGAATTTACTAAGCTATACATGACGGTAATTGAACTATTTTACCAATAGGAATAATAGATAGATGCGAATAAAAAAAAATATGAATATTAGTAACGTGTAATTTTTCTAGGTCGTTAGAAATAATAATTTTGAATTTCGCGGCTATGAAAACCGGAAATGCTTTTTTTCAATGTTACCTATTAAAAAAACAGCTTGACAAATTAAAATAAATAACTAGTATTTATGACAGTGACATTGACATCGCATGGTAAATATTCAAACCAGCGGCATTTTAGAGCACTCATTGTCTGTGATTAAAAAAAAATTAACTGATGTCTTTGGTCATGTCACGTCCTGTCTTCTGTCACTCTACTGCCATTGTCATTCTCACTTCATCAGCCTGCTGGTTACTTACTGTCGAATCTAAAGACGAAAACGACTTCAGTCTAATTTATATTATTTTGGCTTCGTTGTTTAATAATTAGGCATCTATAACCTTCTACAATCTTAACCGGTTGCATTCAAATAGATATACAATGGTAAGTATTACAATTGAAGCAGATTCTTACTTGAAAGCTGAAAGTTACGCACCATGTTTGGTCCTTGATTACTACCTTCGCGTGCACTTTCAATAAATTGTCCCTTTTTTTTGCAGTCCGTGATAGAGTTTCTGAAAGATCTGCCGTCTTACGACGAACACAACTTCACGCTGTTCAATACGGACCATGGCATTAGAAACTGTTCGAAAAGACCGTCGATATACCTCCCTACTAAGGAAATACCTTCCGAACAAAGTTGAGTATACGATTTCTATTGCTTATTTCTTTGTTTTGAGAATTCTCAAGTAAAGTAAGGAAATGTCTGGTTACTGGCCAGAATACTTATCTTCATTCCTCATGAATGACAACATAACCCTTATTAAAATAATACTGTGATACTGGAGTCTCTTATTTTTTCTTTATTTTGTTCGTCAACTTGTACCAACTATTTGAATTTAAATAAAGGTCACTAACATTAATATTTTTATCTTTTACAGTTATTGTAACAGAAAAAACTAATATTTTGTTAAGATATCTACATCAACAATGGGAGAAAAAGGTAATTAATATATTAATATTTCATTTATATACTTACAGATCGCGTCAAACTTCTAGTTCGCTCTGAAGTTGCCTCACTCAGGTTACAAACGGACAGAATATTTACCACAATAATATTTTTTTCAGGATGATTGTAAGAATGTAGATATGATATATATACACAATAAACAAAAATAAACAAATTCTATCTGTTATGGGTATCTGTATTTTACTACTGCGACGCGAATCGCCTCAACTTCAGAGCGAACTAGAAGTTTGGCGCGACCTGTACTTAATTATGTATATCCCAGTATTTTATTATATAGTATAGTATTTTATTATATTTTAAAATAATCATAAAATTAAATTCTTCCCGTGCAGATCGTACAAGCCGATCGAGGGAATGGGCGAGAATCTGAATCATATGAATAGGCGATGCGGTTAGCAACCCATTACTATTATGATTTCCCTTTTTCCCCTTCATGCCCACCATTACGCTAAAAGTGGCCTGGGCTTTACCGCCCTTGGCTCTGTCTACCCCGTTAGGGATAAAGACGTGATAGTGTATCTGTATGTATAAAATTAAACAACTTATCTAATAAAAACACTAAACCAAACTAAAATAAACCTTACTCCAACTTAAAAGCTAATTGAGGATTTATAAATACATAACCTGTTTTAAATTTAAAAAAATATCTCACATATCCTTTCTCTGCAGAAAAGTGCCCAATAGGCTGGCTGCATTGCCACTTTGGATGGCAATCTATTGGGCGAAATAATTACCAGCCCCCTGATCCTCTGATATCTTCACCTGTCTTCTGCTTATAAATTTAAATAAACTATGTGCAGAAGGCTCTACAGTCCAACTGTACTTCATTAATTCTATTTTTTACTTTAATTTCTAACATCCCAAATGTTTGTTAGTATAATAAATAATTTCCTTAAAAGAAAAAAAAGATTTACAATGACATCAAATCTGAATTATCTTAAACAAATGATTTCTGAGTTACCTACCTACACAAAAACAATTATTTTTATTTAAAATAAATTAAGAAATGTATGTACTTATGTGGCATGTGTTTAATTTGCATTTAATTTACATATTTCTTGTAACTTTACAGAATAACAATTCACCGAAAAAACGAGACCAAAGCCACATCGAACAAAATGGAGATGAGAGCAGACCTCGCAAAAGGCCATGTCTCAATTCTCCGCTCAACTGAAATCACTCAAGAACATTAACAATTTTGTGCTTCGGTTATAGACTCTGCAAAGTGTATGACATTTTTATAATAACATTTGTATCCCATGTCAAAAGGTCAAATTATACATTGATCCTCGAAACATACTGGTTTCATGTATTTTGGGAAATCATTTCAAAGTCTGGCACTATTTTCTTATTGGATATACAGAACTTACACAAATATGTAATTGAGTGATAAACATCTACTAAGTGAAACTCGAAATTAATTCATTTTTTTCTAATGCTGTAATCATCGGCAATAATATGTTTACGCGCGACGTCGCGTCTCGTCTCGGTGTGAACTGACCCTTAATGGTTGTATGGCTTTGATTAGAAAAGCTGGTGGTATTTAAAAATATACGAGTTAATGAAATAACGCAAAACCTCTCGGATGGTAACTCAGTCCATGAAACTGAACAACTTTTGTTCTACAACATTCCCAAAATGCCAAAAATAAAATTCGGATTTTCATACAAATTGACTTGATCAGCTGATCAGTTTTTATGAAAATTCAAATTCTTTTTTGGGTTTCCTAAAAGTAGTAGAACAAAAGTTTTTCAGTTTCATAAGCTGAGGTACCATTTGAGAAGTTTTACGTTATTTCATTAACACTTTGTATAAGTGCAGCAAGCAATTATTATTGGGTTTTCAATTCTAACCAGATGTACATGTGTCCAGTTCTGTATGTCCGATTAAAACAACCTAATGTTTAAAGTGCCATTTCATCAAAATCTGATTAATCGGTAAAAAAATGGTCACATATTGTAACTAACGGTAGCGTTACATTTCAGTATGTTGAAATAAAAGTATGAATTATATTCATTCCATGTTATTATTAAGTTTTGTATATTCTCCTCGGAGACGGCTTCAGATCTTCAATCACAAGCACCTGATAGTATAAAGTAAGTTATCAAGCTATACAGGCTGACTGGTAAATCACGTTACATATTGAAAGTGGGCACTCGGTACTCGATTCTCGTTCCAAATACGTATATAAAAAAGTAGGTGCTTAAATTTGACCAAATTATCCAATAAAAACAAGAAGTGTGGACACCCGCGCTACGCGCGATGATAGCGGTTTCAAACAACGAGCTGATAACGCGGCGGTACCTTTGGTACCCTTTGGCGCGTGCCGATAAGCGAAAAGCCGCCCGACCACCTGTCGCCGCGCGCTGCATCTCGCCCCTTGTTCCCGATTCCCGCGCCGGTCGGCTCAGTCTCTCTCTCTAGAGCGCGCGGTTTCCAAACATTCCGAACGCACTAATTTGATAATTTTTTTCTTTGTAATTAATAAGGATTTTGGTTGGTTATATATTTTTTGTATGACACGTGATTTACCAGTCAGCCTGTATAATGCATACTTTTAAAATAAATTAGGATGTGTTCAGTAATTTAAGTGCTTATAAAGTGCATTTGCTAAATTAGTATGCATGCCGACGGCGAGCGCAAAGGCCGCGTCTTTGTAAAAACCGTTGCCGCCTTTGAAGCGCGCCGACAGCATTCCAACCAATTGAACGAACGGACTATACAAAGCACAAAAACCTGTCGGTTTTAATTTTATGATATACTTACAGTTAATATTTTGCCTAATCTGTCATCATTAAATATAACTAATGAGTTGATTACATTTTAAACTATTCTAAATGAATGCAGCATTAAACACAGCTGCAAACTCTAGATTTTAAAATTCATACTATTGAAATATAGTGTTATAATTTTTTAATACATGTTTTATTACTTATGTTGGCTGGAAATTAATTGTTCGAAACACCTTGATTGTCTAATAACTTGTAATATCACCTACTTTGTTGATTACCAATGTTTATTTGCATGCAAGTATTTTTTTTTAACGAATAGGTGAATTAAAGAGTGATTAAGAAGCAATAGTTATTTTACATTAAGAACATGACAAAAGTAAAAAAAAACTATTAGAGATATTCGGATTGCGAATCTGTACCAATTCTGAATTAATAAGGTGATTATTCTCTTTTATGTTGTCAACTCAACATTGATTTGTTTATCAATAAATTGTAAATTGTATAGAATTGTTATTTTCTTTTCCTTTGCGCACTTCTATTTCCTTTATGCGCGCAGGCGCGCTTAATTTAATCAGAAACTTCATACAAGCTGAGCGAGAATGTGCTGTCTTTTCACAAACGATAGGATTCCAAATACTGTGTCAAACTTCTACCTTAGCACTGTCCACTGTGTACTTGACAACCTCATATTTTCAAGAAAAAAATATTCTATATCAGTTCTAATAAATTCTAAGTTAACTACGTAGCGCCATCTATTATTCAATAACGGAACTATAGTACTAGCGCTGGTAGGGCTAAAATCGGCACTGTGTGGATGTAATCCTAGACGAATTATGCTACATTTTGAACTACTACTACATGCAAACTACTGGTGAAGGTAAACATCGTGAGGGAACCTGCACACTTAAGTGGTTCACTTGTGTTTAATAATGACTTGTCGACAGTGCCGGTTTTAGCTCTAACAGCGCCCCGGGCGAGATTTTACCGCCCCCCTCCCCTCCAAACTGCAATTCAGACTTAGGCTTCAATCTTATAGGATTTATTTCTGCCGACGGGAGGGGAGGGGGGTGCATACAGATGAGTTACCGCCATTAACCAGCCGCTATTTATATATTTATTATTACCTGTGACCCCCCCTTGCCCAAAAACGCCCCCTGTCGCCCCTTTGTATCTGGCGCCCTGGGCGGTCGCCCAACCGCGCCCTACCCTAACGCCGCTACTGCTTGTCGAAAAATCTGACAACCAACAGTGATAATAATAATTATTACATTTGATAAACTCGAAGTTTCGAATGACATAAGTACAATACAAAGGACAATGTCCTCGCGGGTTCCCTACGCCAGTCAGAAACACTATTTATAGAATGATGTTTCCCAGATGATATTCAATCAATCGAAAGCTTAATTTAGAGAATATTTGAGTTTTACCGAATACTACGCCATTCAGAAGCACTTTTTATGTAACTTTGTTTCCCAGATGAAGTTCAATTCAACCGATAAAAATGAATTAAGTGAATATTTATTTTGTCGACTCTTATTACTACTCATTATCATCCCAGCGTTATCCCGATTGCATTCTCAGCGGTAACGCTCCAGAGCCCGGGTTTCGCCACAGAGCGACTGCCGTCTGACCTCCGCAACCTGGAGGGTAGACCAGAAGCAATCCTAGGATAGCTTTAAACAAATGCTAGCATTTTTTTAAAGCTATCCTAGGATTGCTTCTGGTCTACTAGACATGGGTAACTCCGGATTTAAATGAGCCTATTCATCAACAGGAGCCGATACCCGTACTGAATTCCGGTAATCGTTATCGGCTCCCGCGAGTTATTGAGTCCGCACCGATCTTAGTCCCGCAGGGAATCGGCGCCTGTCGGGTTGCGAGCCGCGTTTCGACTCCACCGCGTCTCGGGAGGAAGGAGTTAATATTATTCTGTATTGAAACCGGTACCAGAAAGGCCGTCTTTATTCTGTAGATTCAATAGCGAAACTTAGCGGACCTCGGAGCTGGAGCCGATAAGGGAGTAGGAATCATTAAGATGAGTCGATACCGGATGCGGAGTAAGATTCAGTGAGCCGAAACACTCCTCGGAGTCGACATTACCCATGTCTAGCCACCTCCAGGTTGCGGAGGTCAGACGGCAGTCGCTCTGTGTAAAAACCAGTAAAGGTTTGATCTCACTTATCAGCACGGAACAGCACTTTCCTATGCTGCTATCCTTTTCTGTCGCTCAGAAGCGTCTTTCGCTAGAGCGAGAGAGCGACGGAACGCTTCAGCACCGGCCGTGCTGCCGATGCAGCGGAATGCTATAGCATCCTTCCGCGCTCTGTATAATATATTCTGCAGAGGCAACAGCATGCTTCAGCACGCTACCGCGCTCTTGTTAGGTCACAGAATAACGGTGTACAATTTTATTTAAGGAAAAATCTATAAAGAATTAAATAAAATACACATTTGACTGAAAAATAAATTTATTCTAATAGTTATATGTACCTTATCTTACAATTTGCAGAAACGGTCCACAAGCTGCAAACAAATGTTACGGTGTACCTAATGGAATTGTTCTCCTTACTTGTATTTATTATATCTTATCTAATTATAAACACCAATAGACACTAGATCAAGTTTTCTAAAAGCTCCTTACTACTATTCCACAATAAAATCATTTAGCTGTTCTTATCTTACAAAAACAGTGCATACAAGAAACAACTTATAATGAGAACAGAGAATCTTCAAATTATACAAATTGTATAAGATTTCAAATGAAAGTCAAGATTTGACAGCGCTTAGAAGTAAAAAAAATGTTTAATATTATTCAAACTCTGAAATGTCTCAAACTGATTCAGTTTAATCCTTGGCGGGCACTTCGATCACTCGGGGCTTGTCGATGATGCGAGCAGTACGGTTGCCTTTCTCTACGATACCAATAATCCAGGCCTGATAGCCTTCCTGCTTTTCAATATCCTTGCAGTACGCAGCGGCCTGCTCTCGCGGCAGGCAGATTAAGAGTCCTCCAGAGGTCTCGGGGGCATGTCCTTGCAACAACTGGAACATGTTGCCACAAGCCTTGGCCACAGCTGCCATCTTGGCAATGACTGGTAGGTTATGGATGACAAATGAAACTTCATTCTTTTGATGCGATGCTAGGTTTTGTGCATGGCCAAGCAGTCCAAACCCAGTGACATCGGTGGAGCCGTGAGCATTGTATTTATGCATCAAACGAGCCGCAATACGGTTCAGTCGACTCATTGAATCCATTGCACGGTGATATGCCTTCCGGACATCCTCTTCAGAGACTACCAGTTTAATACGGTTCCAGCGCTCAGGTTGGTCCAGCCACTGATGGGCATTTACTGCTACTTGAGTACCTAGAGGTTTGGTGAGGACCAACACGTCTCCCATAACGGCATTATCTGGGACGATATACTCATTGGGTTGGCAGATTGTTGTAGCCACCCCTCCAATGGTGCACCATGGGTTAATTACAGTTTGCCCACCAGTCACAGATGTTCCAGCCTCCAGGGCAGAGTCTTTGAAACCTCGCATGATGAGGGGAATAACTACATCTCGCTCTTTTTCAGTCATCTTTGTTGATACTCCGAGCAACATGAGCATATTGTCACATTCCGTCACTCCCATTGCGTACAAGTCGCTCAAAACGTTCGCACACGCGATTTTACCCATCATGTAAGGGTCGTCGACTAGGGGATAGAAAAAGTCCGTAGTTTGCACCAAACAAAGCCCACCGTGTCGTAGCGGCGTCACCGAGCAATCCAAACCGATGCCGATGCGGGGTATCGCCACATGCATGAACTGATCCTGCTCCTGTTGGGAATAGTCCTGTTGCAGGGACTCCACCAACTTTCCCAAAACATCTTGAGGTACTTTGCAACTCCTGCCTTTGAGATCAGCAAACCGTGTTAGCCGAAAACTGGCTTCCAAGTCATGCGCCACAGGATCGAATGGCCGACGCAAAGCCAGGGCATTGGGGTTACCGGCCATCTCTAACTGAGCCGCAGCTAAAGTATCCTGCGCTACACTAGACTGATACGACATATTACACAAAAACAAAACAATAATAAGGTTCGCTTGAAGGTATTTCTGGTCAAAACGCCGAAACCCGACACGCCGCCAAGTGACGCTTGCAAAATGGCGTCTCCTTTACAACGAGATCATTCTACAAAAAATTTAGAATATTTTGGACTGTGTGATTGGTTATTACAAATTGTAAACAACAGAATCTTGGCCTTGATTGGCTGTTTTGCAATAAGCTGTCAAAACTGACAAAGAGAACGAAATTGTTAACCGCAGAACAGTTTCCATTTACGCAGAATTTATTATGATCACTATGATCAGCAGAACAAAAAGCTAAGGTTTTAGCCTTAGATCATTTAATACAGGATAAGCCTTACCTGCGCGTTCCCCTCTGCCGAAGTATAAGATCGCATGCTCTAATACGTTCATAAAACTAGTTGCGTAATCGATTATGATCATTATGTGCATCAGTAAAGTATCGAAAGGACGTCTACAAGTGCTCGATTAAAAATGCCAAATTGTGCAGTTAACGCATGTAAAAAGAGGTCAAATACTTCTAATCTTAGTAAAGATGGAATAACCTTTCATTTGTAAGTATTTATTTATTTTATTAACATTGATTTCTATTTAAATGTAATTACTTAAAAATCGATATAATATCTTTCAGTTTAGATTTAATCGCATTATTATCGATGTCGATAAAAATTACATTTCCTTGATATAGTTTTATTTGTGATATAATTTTAATATCGAAATACTTTAATTATTTTACAAGCTTTTATTTAGTTTTACCTGTCCCGTTGTCTGTCTGTCTGTAATCAAATCTTGCAAGTTAAATTTGACCCACTTCCTGGTTTCCGATTGAGCTGAAATTTTGCACGCATACGTATGTCGCGTGACAATGCAATATTATGACAACATGGATCTGATCTGATAATGGAGCTGGAAGGTGGCCATAGGAACTCCATGATTAAACGACATAACCCTATCAAGTTTGGGCTCGTAATATTCATCTTGACGAGTATTTTGTCTTTAGATGGTATCCAGGGTCTGATGATAGGGCTGCAAGGTGGCCATAGGAACTCCGTGATTAAACGACATAACCCCATAACCCCATCTATATATGTATTTATTATAAAATATACAATCGTTGAGTTAGTATCCCATAATACAAGTTTTTTAGTTTTCTGTTTCGGCTATTTCTTCTTCACTTCGCAAGTTCTTTGGCATCCTTGGGTATATAACTTTATTATATTTGGAGAAGAAACAGAGGAGAAGCAGCACAGCTACGAATTCAACTGGGAACGAGCTTAGTTGATAAAGAAGTTTTGTGTTTCGGCTATTTCTTCTCCACTTCGCAAGGTCTTTGGCCTACTTGGGTGACCATATTATATTTAAAGAATAAAAAGCGGGGAAGCGTCACAGCTAAGGATGCAACCGAGAACGCGCTTAGATAAAGAAGATGATAAAATATATATTGTTGAGTTAGTGTTCCATAATACAAGTTTAAATACTCAAAAACTTGTATTATATTGTAGTATGCTTGAAGCGCCACGTAGGCAGTTTAAATAATAAAACTTGTTAAACTAATTAACAAGTTTTATAGTATTCGTGAAGCGCCACGTGGGCAGTATAAATAATAAAACTTGTAAAACTAAATAGATACTAAACAAGTTCTATTATTTTAACTGCTCACGTGGTGCCTCACGTGACGTATTAACTTCTATCCCGAATTTCCGACATAATTATATGAAAACATTCCAGAGTTTCGTCACACCAAAAACGGCAGAAAGTTTTGTAAGAAGATTTGTCTGCGTAACTTATCCTGTATTAAATGATCTAAGGTTTTAGCTGCGGTTTTAGACAGAAAGTTAAATTCTACTGCACTGTCTTCTTCAGAAATCCAAATATTTTTAGTATTCTCCTCTAGTTTTGCCGAACTATTGATTGTTCTATCTATTTGTTCCACTATCGATAGTTGACCTCGAAAATCAGGATATCGATAAGACTATCGATAGTTCGAAATGTGGTAATACAGGGTAATACACCTGTAATACACTATTGATGATTTGCAATAATATCGATAGTATTAAACCTTGATAATCGCTATGCTATCAATACTATCGATAGGTTTGATAGACTATCGATAGTTCTTTATTTTTCGATAGTATTGATTAAGGCTAAGACTACTGCTTTAATTAAGATCACGGACGACATTCGATTAGGTATGGATAATCAGGAGCTGACAGTTTTGGGGCTCCTCGATTTCAGCAACGCGTTCAATATGGTGGATTTCGATATACTATATATTAGGTGTTTTACAATCTCTTAATATATCTCCAACGGCAATTGAGTGGTTTCGATCCTACCTGTATGGGCGCCGTCAACGTGTGCGCATTGAGAATAAATACTCTTCTTGGTGTGATGTAACTGCCGGTGTACCGCAGGGTGGTGTTTTGTTTTCTCTTTTTATAAATTCGATTACTGGTCAGCTTCAGTCTTCTTACCACCTATATGCATGATTTACAATACAAATCTACGCTAAGGGTTCTGTAAACAATTTTTCAGCTACACTTGACAAAATCAACAATGATCTTGAATACTTATCTGCCTGGAGCAAGTCACATGGCCTCTTAGTTAATCGTACCAAGTCTCAGGCAATCATTATTGGCAACCCTCAACTTACCTGATTACTTGTAAATTAGATATGGGACTTCTACCACAAGTTGAGTTCAATGGGGTTGTCATAAGTTATAGCGACAAAGTAAAAAATCTGGGTACCTGGATGGATAGTAAGTTTTCTTGGCTCCCACAAATTGCTGAATTAAGTAGAAGGCTAGTTGATGTTTTTTGCTCATTTAAAAGACTGAATAAGTTATTTCCTGTAGATACCAAAATTATGCTTGAAAATTCCCTCCTACTTCCTAGCCTTGACTATGCCGATACCTGTTACCTTTATCTTATTGTAGAGCAACTTATCAAGCTTGAGCGCCTGCAAAATCTTTGTATTCGGTTTTTTTTCGGTCTCCAGAAATTCGATCATGTCTCATTTTCACTCCCAGCTCAAGTGGCTACTTATCAAACGTCGCCGGAAATGGTATATTCTTTCACTCCTGTTTTCCATATTATTCAATCCTGCATCCCCTAGGTACTTAAGGGAACGTTTCGTTTTTTACAGTGAAACTGCAACTCGAAAATTACGCAGCTCCGAAAATTTGCGACTAATAATCATTTTGTTTTATTCTTCACCCGGTTTTATTCTCAGTCCTTCATAGTAGAAGCTGTTCGGCTTTGGAACGCACTGCCACTGTCCATCCGACATGCTCGAACGCTAGCCAGCTTTAAATCACAAGTCAAATCACACTTCCTTTTTTCTTTGTAAGTCACTCTTATCCTTTCGCATCTTGTTTAGGTTCTTACTTTCTTTCGTATACACTACCTTATTTTATATTATATGTATATGTAAATATATCCAAATCCTTCCTAACTAATATTATAAATGCGAAAGTGAGTTTGTATATTTGTTTATTACATCTTCACGCTTAATCTACTGAACCAATCTTCTTGAAAATTCGCATACACATAGTTAGGAGTACTATCCCGTGTGGTTGCAGGTTAGAATAGGACCACTCCATCTCTTTCTGTGGATGTCGTAAGAGGCGACTAAAGGACTAAGCACAAACATCTCGTGCCACAATTGCATTTCCAAGGAGGGTTGACGTCAGGCAGGCGGCCGGTCGTAAAATTACAGCCAAATCATTTTAACTGTTCCGGCATTTTCTTCTCCACTTGGCAAGGTCTTTGGCATCCTTGGGTGACCATTGACATGCATGTTATATATGGAGAAGAATAAGCGGGAAAGCGCACCCTGGGATCCGAAGCAGCATAGCTGAGGATGCAACTGGAAACGCGCTTAGATGAAGAAGAGAAGACATAGTTAGGAGTACTGAGAAGGACATAGGGTACCTTTCATCCCGGAAAAAAGTAATGTTCCCGTGGGAATTGGGATACGCGAGCGAAGCCACGGGCAAAGTCTAATATATATATATATATTAGACTTTGCCCGTGGCTTCGCTCGCGAAGTGCGTTCCAAAGCCGAACAGCTTCTACTGTGAAGGACTGAGAATAAAACCGGGTGAAGAATAAAACAAAATGATTATTAGTCGCAAATTAAGATAAAGGTAACAGGTATCGGCATAGTCAAGGCTAGGAAGTAGGAGGGAATTTTCAAGCATAATTTTGGTATCTACAGGAAATAACTTATTCAGTCTTTTAAATGAGCAAAAAACATGAACTAGCCTTCTACTTAATTCAGCAATTTGTGGGAGCCAAGAAAACTTACTATCCATCCAGGTACCCAGATTTTTTACTTTGTCGCTATAACTTATGACAACCCCATTGAACTCAACTTGTGGTAGAAGTCCCATATCTAATTTAGAGGTAATCAGGTAAGTTGAGGGTTGCCAATAATGATTGCCTGAGACTAATAGATAATAATAATAGACTTTATATGAGTATGTATTATATGTATCTTTAATATTTTATTTGTATATCTCCTTTAAAATATTGCACCTCAACTGTAACATTTAATTTCTTTTGTATCCATACTACCCTAAGGTTGCCTGGAAGAGATTGCTGTGTGATAAGGCCGCCTTTTGTATGCTAAAATTTATCACTATTATTTGTGTCTAATTTGTTAAAATGTGCAGTAAAGAGTTAAATAAATAAATAAGGGTTTCGCTTTTTAGCAAAACAAGAGAATCTCGTTAACCCCACATAGTTATACATGTTTAGTTAGTGTCACACTTACACACACACACACACACAGGCACAGCATAGCACAGCACAGCCCATCAAATAAAGTTTTTAGATGATACGATACGACATACAAACTTTCGCTGTTCTAATTAATTTATTAGGTAACAGTAATTAGTAAGTCTATGTTTGTATTGTATCTCAAATAATATTATCTAACAGCAATCTTGAATCTTGATAAAAAAATTGATATTGACAACATAAACATTGAATTCTATTCTAAGGTAGGTATTTTCAATTTTCATGTAACTTGATATGTTAATCACTATCACTGCATTCACTGCAGTGGCACTGGCCACTGAACATCATACCAACAAAATATGCAGACAATACTATTGCAGAATACATAACTATCGATACCTAGTAAAGTTGTCAGGATCCAGGCACAGAATACATAAGAGTCAAACAGAATGGTATCTCACAGCGTCTCCCTCAAATTGGCGTCCCCGCACCTCTCCCCCGCACTTTGTGAGCTTTGACAGCTCCAAACCAGGGTTTAATTACTAGCCGCACGCAATACGCGACGTGTGTTGTCTTGAGAACTGTCAACCAATAGTAACCATCATGGTGAGAAGGTGCGCGTATAATAATTGTTTATCCACCCAATACTCTAAAGAACGTATATTTCATACATTTCCAAATGATGAAAACAGGTAAGCAAAGCAACAATATAATTTCACGTTATTACCCAGCAACCATCTTCATATATATACCCTTCTCGCTCTCTCGCATTGGCGGGAGATACACAAGAGCGAGATTGTAACATTACCGGATTGCTAATAAGCAATTAGTGCGTTACATTATAAATGACTCAATAATAATCAGTAAAGTGAACTAATGGTGAAATGGACAATGGACATAATGAAAAATATTTGTGAAGTGATATCACGTAGCTGTTTCCGACTTTTCTGTATCTTATCTTATCTTGCATTGGGGTCCACGATGGGAAGCACGTCGAACCTTTGGGTTATATTGTACTTACCCCCTTGCCTTACTCACCCGCCTCGGGATTTCTGAAGAAGGACTGCATAAGCTTCAGAATATCACCTGGTGCGTAGTGCCTGTAGTCCTCTAGCTTAGGATATGCTGATCCGAAGAGGTCCATGCGCTTACCAGCCATCGAGTCGCAGCTACACATGATGTGTCTCATTGTCTCCTCTGAATCCTCACATGCCCGACATTTTGGGCTATCAACAAGTCTCATTTTAAAGAGATGACTGCGATTGTGGTAGTGTCCAGTCAATGCTCCCAATAGAGTTCTTGCCTGTTTTCTGTTAAATTTATTTAACCGTTTGTACCACTTGGCAAAATTCTCGCCGAGTGTCTCTTTGGAGTGGGTGTGTCCACTTATATCACTCCATTCAGCCTTGTGTCTCATGCTGACATAGGCGTTTATGGCATTAGTAACCATTCCATATGATAGTCCTAAGAAGGGTTCGGGGCCTATAGGCGTGTTACTTGACCCTTCCCTTGCCAGCTCATCAGCTTTCTCGTTTCCCTCGATGCCAACATGACCCGGCACCCAGACCAGCACCAGTTTGTTGTGCCTGCCCAGCTGATTTAGGGCACGCACTCCATCCCAGACCAGTCTGGAGCCGATCCTGCTGGAACTAAGGGCCGCGAGGGTTGCCTGGCTGTCTGTCAGAATATAGATTTGGCGGTTCTTTAGGCCTCCTTCTAAATTCATTTTAGCACATACAGTTACCGCATATGTTTCTGCTTAAAAAACGGTAGCATACTGCCCCATGCTCTGATACAGTTGTTTGTCCTTTGAAAAGATGCCCGCTCCTGTTCCATGGTTGGTCTTCGAGCCATCCGTGTACCAGGTCAAGCAATCTCGATTTGAAGGTCGAAGCTCTTCTTTCCATTCCTCCCTTGTAGGGACATATATCTTATAATTTCTCTTGAAGTTGTACACAGGGAGCATCTTATCGCTTCCCATGTCCAACATCCTTTCGAGCTCATGCGTCGTCTCCATTCGCGTATGCCTTGTCCTTGGTGCGTGCCTGTTCCACAGACCAGCTGTAGTTAGCCTGTAGAGTGCTTTACAGGCTTCGCCTTGCACGTATAGATATAGTGGTGGCAGTCCAAGGATGATCTCCATGGATGCGGTCGGTGTTGTAGAGAACGCCCCAGCTATTGCACAGCATGCCAATCGCTGGAACTTTCTGAGGTCATTTCTACAAGTTACCTGTCTTACCTTGGGCCACCACACGAGTGCCCCGTAGGTCAAAATTGGCCTTACCATCATCTCATATATATAACGTAAAATATAAGGTTTTAGGCCCCATGTTTTACCATAGGTATTCCGACACATGTTCAATACTCTAGTGGCCTTCGTTATTATATTATTAACATGTATGTTCCAAGTCAGTTCTTTATCTAACGTAACGCCTAGATATTTTACCTCCTTGGACAATTTAAGCTCCGTACCGTTCATTTTGATATTATTCAAACATGTCAGTTTCCGGAGCCTTGTAAATGGGATAATTGTTGTCTTGCTTGGGTTGATACTCAAGTGGTTCCTATTACACCATTCTTGCACCTCCCGCAAAGTTTTGTTCATTATCCCTTTTACCGTATCAGGAACTTTCCCATTTATTAGAATGGCGATGTCATCCGCATAACCGACCGCTGTGAACGGTCCTTTGTTAAGAGAAGCTATCAGAGAGTCCACAACTAAGCTCCACAGCGTCGGTGAAAGCACCCCGCCCTGTGGGCAACCTTTTGTAGTCAATGCTGATAGTTCCTCTCCTAGAAGCTCAGATGTGATTATTCTACTCTTGAGCATATTTTCTATCCATTTGCAGAGAGTGTCCGGTATACCATGTTTCGTCGCCGCCCTGCTGATGGATTCGAAAGTAGTCCGGTCAAATGCCCCCTCTATATCGAGAAAGGCCCCCAGACATAACTCCTTTTCCTCTAGTGCCTTCTCAGCCCGACTCACTACATAGTGCAGAGCTGTCTCTGTTGACTTGCCAGGCTGGTAGGCACACTGCATTCTGTGAAGCGGGTGCTTCCTCAGTGGGCCATCTTTGATGTATCTGTCCACCATTTTCTCCAATGTCTTCAGCAGAAACAACTGAAGACTAATAGCTCTATAGGCCTTTGGCTCGTCATATGTCGCCTTTCCAGGCTTTGGAATGAACGTCACCTTTACTAATCTCCATGACTTGGGAATATGTCCAAAAGCAATACAGGCTCTGAAAAGTCTGCAGAGATGTGGACTAAGTACAGAGATTCCTTTCTGCAAGAATATTGGATAGATGCCGTCAGGCCCTGGGGCCTTGTATGGTTGCAAGGTACCCACGGCCCATTTTAATTTCTCGTCATCTATCACCTTCTTGGCCACTTCCCAGTCTCTCCTGAAGGTTCTAGCCCCCCAAGATTCCACCTTGTTGAGATCCTGCTGATCAATAGTTGTTTCCATGCAACCTGGAAAGTGAGTTTTATACATCACCCTTAATGTCTCTACGCCAGATTCCGTTTGCGCACCATTTTCATTCTTAACAGATGACAATGGATCCGCCTTAGTGACAGCCATTGCTTTAGCTAGTCTCATTCCTTCAGGTAGAGAACTGATAGAGTCGCAATGTCCTCTCCAGGCACCCTTCTTTGCCTTTCTCACCATTTTGCTATAATCGGTGAGGGCCTTGTGATAGTCACTAAAGTCCTTTTTGGCTTTAGCTACATTAAAGAGCGTTCTTGTCTCCCTTCGCATTCTTTCCAATGCCGGAGTCCACCAAGGATCTTTTTGTGCCCTCGGTTTACGCAGTGCACAATTGTCCACCCATGCATTTCTAATGCCGTCCACAATACGTTGAGCCTCCAGTTCCAGGTCAACTATAGAGTTAAGCTTGGATCCCGGAGTCCCTAGTTCGGCCTTCAATGATTCTTTATATGACACCCAGTTCGTGTGTCTTGGGTTCCTTTTTGGTACAGTTTGTGATTTTAAAATATTCTCACTCCTGTACCTAAAGCATATGTACCTGTGATCAGACAATGTTATCTCATCCGACACATGCCAGTCGTGAATTTTACCAGATGCCTTCCTACAGGCCATTGTAATATCAATTACCTCCTTTCTCGTAGCTGTTACGAAAGTCGGTTTGTTACCTTTGTTGCAAAGAAATAGAGGTGCACTTACCAAGTATTCGGCTAATTTAATCCCTCTATCATTCGTGTCTGTGCTACCCCACATTACGTTATGGGAATTAGCATCGCACCCTATGATAAGTTCCAGCTTTCTCTCCTCCGCATGCCGCACAAGTACGGTGAGTTTGGGTGAAACCGGTTCCTTTTCTTCATACGGCAGATAGACTGCAGCTACAACTACAGACTGACCTGCCCCTTGTTGGACCTTGACGGCTGTCAGGTCCCTGTAACAAAGAGAAATCAAGGGCATGGCATTTATACCCTCTCTGATATAAATGCATGTCCTTGTGTCATTAGTAGTACAGTAGGAATAAATCCGACTCGTTAACCTACCAAAGTCTTTTATTTGGCCTTTATATATATACGGTTCCTGAATAAGAGCTATATCATACTTGTTCAGCCGCAGTTGTCGTGCGGCTGAACAAAGACAGCTACGGCTGCCTTACAGTGGTGTAGATTAATCTGTACACACCTTAGTTCCGCCATAATGACGTCTACATTATTGTCGGTCACCCGACGGTCCATCAGCGTCCAGGGACGCATCCATCTCTTATAACCCTTCGAGGTCCAGCGGTCCCTCCGAGGTGGCAGGAGACAAAGTCAACTGCTCAGCAGCATCCGTTAACGTCGATAAGGACGACGGTGGTCTCGCCGGTGGCCTGGTGATCACCAGGCTAGGCCGTGGGGACGGTGCTCGTGGTCGTATCAGACCCTTCTTGCGTAGGTCCAGCGGTGGTCGAGTGGTAGTCACCCCACCTCCTCCGGGCGCAACCTCCGGTATCACCAGAGCAGTAGGAGGTTGCATTTCATGCTCCCTCACAATCTGCTCCTCCGGACGCGGAGGCTGCTCCCGTGGAAGTTGAGACGCATCCCGCCCATTTCCCCCTTGCCGACATCCATCTTGCCCCTTGCCAGAGGTACTCGGCCCCTCAGCGGTCGTGGCTGTGGAGTCCTCAATTACCTTAAAGACATCCATGCTCATCCCGCTGTAGAGCCTGTACCCCCTGGACTTGATGAAGTCAGCAGAGGCTTGGTCCATGAGCACAATACGCCTCACGTGTGTCCCCTCAACCAGCGTGTCCACCACCTTCCAATCACCCGCCTTTAGGGTCGGGTGATATTTTTGCAAGACCCGAAGGACTCTTGCATTATCAAGGATGACATAGTTGGTCGTCTTCCATGCCATCTTTATTGGCTTTGGAAGGTCCTTCGCATGCAGGACCTTAACCTTCAAGCCACCAACTGTTTCGCCATTCATAACGTCGCAGAGCCATTTCGCAGTACTGTCTTCATTACAGGAGACGTGTATGGCACCTGCGACCACTCCTTTCATGTGGACTTCCGGTAGTCCGGTTGCCTCCTCAATCTTCGGGTATAGAACAGGCGCAAGTGCAGTCCATCCATCACCCTGAAACTGCTGAGCCGGGTAGTCTATAGGGACGATGACCATCCTGACGGCTGCTGCGGCTTTATTGTAAGGTTTGACTGCTTCAGTCCTCGTCCTTTTTGCCCCAGCAGCTGCCTCGGCAGCCTCGTCGCTTACCTCCCGGTTCCTTTTAGCTGGCGATACATCGACAGCTCCTTCCCTTCTCAACCTCATCAAACGCCGCTTTGCAGAGCCGCTAAGGTTTTTCCTGCTACGCTGCGTTCGCCACTCTGACCCGGTACTATCCTCAGTCATTGCTTCCTCACAAGGTCCCTCTCCTTTACTAGGTCCCTCCTGGCGGTCCTGTGCTAGGATCTCACCAGGTGGCCCCAGCTCAGGGACGGCCCTCCGCTCGGTCGCAACAACTTCTGGTTGTCCCTGGGTCCTTAAATTAGCCGCGGAGGTTGCACCAGGCAAAGTATTACCTCCGCACTTGGTCGTCCCCTCCTTGGCACTCGATGTTAGCAGGCAGCTCGAAGCCGCCAAGCTATCATCCTGTCTCTCCTCTCTCACTCCTCTCCCATCCAAGCTTGCGCCGTGTAACCGATTATGTTTATTGAAAGACATAATATACGGAAACTAAGTTTTCACCCCCTTAACTCCCCACCCGCCACGGAGCCCTCAACTGGGAATGTCTGCTCGACACTAGGGCTATTAAGGGGGTATAGCACTCCTCCGGGGCAACCTACGAGACCAACCCCGGCGGTGACGGTCACGCGAACAGCGCGAACACGCGACACACATCACCACCTTCGACTGCAGGCCGCGATCCTTCAGAGTGCTCGCCAACGTCGTCTGATGGACGGACGTTAAAGCCGATTGGAACCACTGTTGGCTAGACAGGGCCCGCCCGTGTGAGACGAATAGCCAGGCCAAAGAGGTGTGTTGCCGCAGTCCCTTTGGCTCAACCTCCAGGACACCTTCATCCGTCCGTACGGGTCCCCGCGCACGGCAAGAACACGCGGGTGATCTTCTCCTCCATAACTGCGCCAACCCGACCACAAAGTCAGCACAGGGGAATGGGATTAGGTTGTGTGAAAGTAAGATATTATAGATTCAAAACGAGGGGGGGGGGGGGGGGTAGGACGAAGAGGACAAATGACAGGATAAAAGGTACAGGGAGTGGGAATGGAGGAGGGGGCTGCGTCCTAGCCGCCAGCTGGGAGATTGCAACTGAAACTCCAATTACAATCTCCCCAACTGACGTTTCCAGGGCCCACCAGTCCAGGGCTCTGTCATCCGACAATTGAAATATAGTATAATTAATCTGTCAGGATGTCAGTGGACCCTGGCACTCGAGGAGGTGCGCAGCCGACGAGCCCCGACTTTTCTGTAACATTTAATACATATAAAACAGAATATTTTTTACGTCATAGTGTTCGCAAATCTTCCGGTATGGAAAAATATAATCGTAAATATGTCGAACTCGTTAGTAGGTAAGTATTAAAAAAATTCTGCGGTGCGACCCTAAGTATAAAACTCACACATCGACGTGTGTACAGATAAATTGTTTCGTTTGTAGAAGTAGTAGGTATATATGTTACTCTGAATCAATGGAGAGTCATACCAGTGGTCCAGGGACGGCAATAGTATCGATAACATAGCGACTATCAAGGATTAATACAATCGATAGTATTGCAATTTTGCAATTGCAAATCATCAATAGCATTACCACATTTTGTACTATCGCTAGTCCTATCGATATTTCCACTATTGCCGCAGTATCGATAGACTATCGATAGTGGCCTATCGATCGGCAACACTAGATATTCCTCATTGTGATAATGATTTTCCAATGTTTTTTATCTGCTGGCACCTGGCACGTAATACAGCAGGTAAAAAAGATTCTAAACTATTCTAAAAGATTGTATTTGAAAGTTATTGCTTGAGATTTTTGACTTGACAAAAGAAAATATCCGATCGAAGTTTTGGGTGGGTAGTACCTAAATGGAATCCGTTGGGTTGGGTTGGGGTGGGGTTTGTTATAATTATTTTGCAAATTGATTTTGGTGTTTTATTTAGTTTAGTTTTAGTTAAATTTTTATTATGGAAAGTTATTTTATATCAATAATGTTTTTTAAATAAATTAATAAAACTTTTAAAAAAATCTAGTGGACTCATAATATACTTAGTTATAATATAAATTCTCATGCTCATGCATGACATATACAGGGTGAAATTGAAATCTTTGGCATCCTTTAAATATCCACCATACCCATAATACAAAGTAATGTGAGCCTATTAAGGCCGTACCTGAATTTTCCGGGGTCCAGTGCTGCCCCCATTTAAAATAAATCATTTCAAAGAAAACGGAAACATCATTTAAAATTTTGCAACTACCAAGTCCTAGATAACCCTTCAAAGTATTCTATGAACTACTGTTTACAATTTAAAGTGAGAACGTTAAGCTTTCCTGCGCACAATTGCGAAAAACGGCCACTTTTGGCAAATGTGCGTAGTAAAGCTTAACGTTCTCATTATAAACTGTAAACAGTAGTTCATAAAATACTTTAAAGGGTTATCTAGCACTTGGTAATAGCAAAATTTTAAATAATGTCTCCGTTTTGTTTGAAATGATTTATTTTAAATGGGGGCAGCACAGGACCCCGGAAAATTCAAGTACGGCCTTAAAACGTCAGTCAGAAGTCGTCATTTTCATATTAAAGAAAACCTCTAAACATGCGTTAGACTTCTTGATAGACACCATAACTGCAATTATAAATAAAAAAACTTATCGTCATAAAACTCATGAAAAGTAAATTAATTATAATAGTATTAATTTCATTGCGTCGTCATAGATTCCGTAGTACCTAACATTCGTTCCCTCAATCGGTCACGTGAACTCGCGTGACATCGCCTTTCCCCACTCGACTTTAAACCTTATCCACGCAACCAAAGAATATATATGTCGCAGTTGAATGGTATAATCCGCTAATTCACTAAACCTCTAGCTTCTATCTAAAGAAATTAAGTACAATGTAGAATGCCTACGAAGTGGCAATGGCGAGCGAGCGAAGCGAGCGTGCCGCGGTAGCGGCCGGCGAGTGCTAGGAATGTTCTGTTCATTTTACTAGGTTAGCACAAACCTATAGGTTAGGTTAGAACTGCGACCAACACACGCACGAGCCGAGCGAGCGAAGCGAGCGTGCCACGGCAGCGGCCGGCGAGTGCTAGAAAAGTTCTATTCATTTTACTAGGTTAGGGCAAACCTATAGCAATAAAAATCATGGAATATTGTCTGGAAAATGAAATTCGATGTTGAAAAAATCTGTATTCTAATAGACACCCAGTTATATTTCGTTATAGTAACCCTACACCAAATCTTTATCATGCATATGTGTCGCAGCTGGATTGTTTAACGGTTTCGTCAAACAGCGGATTACCGCTACTGTTTCACAAAACCGCTAGCCGTTTGGAAACGTGGTTAGCGGTTTGAATGAACGTAACACGTTGCGCAATCTTAGACAATCCAGCTGAACGATATTCGGCTGTTTAGCAAAACCGAGCTGTAATGCTTTTTTTTTGGTTTATACTATCCAACTACGACGCAACTGAAAGTCTGTTTTTTTGTATGCTTGCCGCCCGCGCCACAGGCGCCACAGCTGGTGAGTGTACCTACTAGCGCCGCGGTCATAGCCCTCTCGCAAGCGCGACGCGCGATGTTTTGATCCTTTATACTATAACTTCATGGTTTTGATACTTTGTTTATTTTTCTTACTTTTCGATTGTTTTTAATTACTGCATTAGTGCAGTATTGTTACCGTAAAAAATATCATTTATGTGACAAGTTAAATTAATGCCAATGATTTCAAATGCTCCCTGTATATGTGAAATACAGTGGAGTGGACAGTCATCATTAGCATATCATTTCTAACATATTATATCATACTAGTGGACTGGAGTCATTACATCCATTCAATGTATAGGAACCAATATTTTTCGGATCAAAGGATGAGCCTTTGCACACTTGTTCTTGAGGTAGACTAGTGTGGAAAACGCCCGGGAGTCAGCGGCTAACAGCCCTCTGGGGGGTAGGAGGGGGTAAAGTCTGCTTACTCCGCGCGCACTGTAACTCGCCATAACTGCTAATTTAAAGCTTGCTAATTTAAAGCTACTAGGACAAGTTTGGTGTCGTTTTCAGCTAAATAAAAGATGGCCGATTGATTTCTGAAACAAAATAAACGGGCAAGTGTGAGTTGGACTCGTTCATGAAGGGAACCCTACCTTGTACCACCGTACAATGTTTTAAAACGCTAAAAAACACGTATAATTTCAATACATGCTTCGCAGCAGTTATGTATGACGAGTTATAGTGCGCGCAGAGTAAGAAAATTTTACCCCCTCCCCCTACCCCCTAGAGGGCTGTTAGCCGCTGACTCCCGGGCGTTTTCCACACTAGTCTACCTAAGGAACAAGTTTAGTGTGCAAAGGGTAAGGCTCATCCTTTGACCCGAAAAATATTGGTGTTGGCGTATAACAACCCGACCCGACTATTCATAAATAAATAACTCATTTATAAAGAAGCAACAAAACTAAAGATAGGCTCTAAAGAACCTGTATCCAGGTCGTAAAGTAATTCTCCAAAAAAAAAGAATATGACGAATTGACATTGTTCTGGAGAGTTTTTGGCGGGAAGTCAAGGGGTTCGGTTGGGGTTTGCTTTAAATTATTTTGCAAATTGATGTTAGTGGACTTTATAATATGAAATTGGTGTTGTTTGGTGTTATAAATGCTCATGCTCATGAACAATGTGTAAAATAGTTGAAGTGGACAGTCATAGTACGACTGTAGTGATATTTGTTTTGCGGACTGTGTGGGCGTCTTCGGGCGTCGTCCGCCACTCAGTCATCTATGAAAACCAATGGACTCGTACAGATTTGTCGCTAGAAGCTCCCTTGAAGCAGTCAAAGGCCTACACCACTCTTTGATTGTAACTTGTTAGGATTAGGAATAAAGAACAAAATTGAAGATAGGCTATAAAGGACTTGTATCCAGAGCCGTAAAATTATTTAATATTAAAAAAAAATGACATTGTTCTGTGATTGACATTGACATTTACAAATTCAGGTCAAATTTCATTCACCCTATCATACCACAGATTAGAAACTAGGTACTTATCATACTTCCAAACTTTTTTTGAATAATTCGTGGCGGTTGGGTTATTTACAGAAAGAAAGCTAAAAGTTACAATATTTATGGAATATTACGATCATACGATGATCTCATAAACAAATAAGAAAATATGGCTCTTAACAATTGGAAGAAACTTGAAAACGAAGCAGGTTATCCATGTTATGTGGAGTGAGTAACTTTCACCAATTTTTCCATTGTTTGTGTTTTGTGTATAATTACCTACTATACTTTTACATAAAACAATGTTTTAGTGAAACTACTGGCAAGCAGCAATATGACCATCCACGATTTCAGAAAATTATGGAATCGCTGAAGGAGTACGATGGAATTAAGTACAGCACCTATAAAATAGCATTCAAGATTTTTGCTTTGCAGACACAACTGGAAGGTAAGAATATAATAAGTACAACAATTAGGTACACTATAACCAAAAAGGGTTCTTTAGTTGGTTCAAATACTCGAAGCTTGTGAAAAAGCTGATGTGTCTATTACATGCAAATTAGAATGTCTCTGGTGTTATTCTAACATACAAGTGCTTTATGATTTATTGATATGTCCAGTCCTGTTTTAGAGTATCTGCTTTCTATAAGTCAGTTAATAAGACTTCTTCCTCAGACAGTCTATTTTTAAATAGTGAACCACTCTGCTCCACATTTCCACAAAAGGTGAAAATAGTTGCAGTGATTTCTTTGACTAGCTCCCGGTGTATTAGGTAGTATTCATATAACTTTCGGCTCTCGGTTTCGGCGTCGGAAATGGAAATCCAAAATTAATGCTAGTCTGCTGAAGGAAATCTTTTTATAATAAGATGTACCCTTCTCTTTACAACCTCGAGTGGTACCCGGTTTCCAGGGCGTGACGTCATGGCGCCATTTAGTCAAACGGCAAACCCCAAACGGCAGCCTGCTACTACTCTATGCCACTTAACCTTGCACCTTTTTTCAAGCATTTACATATCACTTTAGTATAAAGTAGTTAAGACAGACAAAACACATCTACTGTTATTATTATTTTTGACATTTCGCTCCCGGGTTTGAGGGTATTGTACAATGTGTAAATTGACATATTCATAATAAATCAAACCACAGGCTCTACTAGATCACTATAATACAATGAAACTAAAATAACAGTTAAAAAAGAAGAAAATTCAGCATTTCTATACAAAAGTGTGCAGCTGCCCGAGCAATTTGTATGGGAATAGTGAATTTGTTTTTTTGGTTTGTTGACTGTTTACATTTTAATATCATTATACTAAAGTGATCTAGTATATAGCCTGTGGTTCGATTTATTATACAAATGTCAATTACACATTATATATTTTAAAAAATACTAAATATATTATACATATATTCTAGTGCCACCACTTCGCATCAGTTCAGGAGTATTTGCACGGCACCAGCTTAGCCTATCAGAAAGTAGCCTGTCCTTAGACACCACAGAGCTGGAGGCTGTTCTGGCGGACATCTACTTTGCTGCAGAGAAGGAGGGAGTGTTCAGCGGTGATGTAGATTTAACTGTGGACTTGTTGATCAACTTGTTGCTCAATGTATATGATAAGTATGTTCTAAGCCAGACTTCTTTTGACCTATTCCTATTTTTATGTGGGTAAGCTGGATTAACTCGTTCCATGGGACTTTCGCACCTAAGCTTTTCTTTTGGGCCCCTTGCACGTAAGGGAGGCAGTGACATGCTTTTGTTTTATCACAGAATAAATAATACTAACGTACAGAAGTCTCACTCAGCAAAGAAATTCAAAGAAATATCTACTCAATGTGGCTAGCGATATGCAAGCCAACTTCATTCTTATTACTCTGGACAAACAATTCGTATAACTGAATTTATTTTATTTATTTCTTGGGATAAGTCCGCCTTTGTACAAGTTATTTCTTTTTCCCTTCATATTAAATAATATACATTTAAATGTAATTTTTGTGCAATAAAGAAATTAAACAAACAAACAAACAAACTGAATTAACCACCCGGAGGGGCCGCCTGCGCGCATAGTAATAATGTAGGTACATTTTTGATACCTAAAGGGGGAGTGACACAGGCCTGGTTTTGTGGGTTTGTTTCTTGGAAGTCGTCATCATCATCATCTGAGCATTTCCCGGTTGCATCATCTGCAGTAAAACTTCAGAGCCTGGGTTCCGCTACCTAACCTTAGGCGATTTGACACAGAGCGACTGCTGTCTGACCTCTGCAACCCAAAGAGTAGACCAAAACCAATACTAGAATAGGATTAAACAAACGCTAGATTACAGCTTCGGGACCCACAGCTTTACATGCCTTCCGAAGCACCGAATCTTCTATCTTTCCAGATAATCAGGTCATTCAAGCCTGCCATATCCTAACCAGACTGGAAACAACTTTTCATTAAGTATGCTTAATGAAAAGTTGGTTCTCCGGACCACAAGGAAAACGCCTAGACCACTGGACTACAGAGGCAGTCTTTTTTCTTGAAAGTAACTGTTGAAACTGAGTTTCATATAATCATAAGTGGCATTGATATATCTAGAGCTTCTTAATTCTTTCATTCAATCAATTTTGATTAGGCAGTGACTATAAATAAGGGCCCTCGCTTACGACGTTTGACGTTGCAAATACGACTAACGCGCGTTAGTCGCATTTGCATTTGCGCCAGCATTGCGACTATATATATCGATGCAAACACGCGACTGTGTCGGACGACATCGGGGAGAGAACGGGGAGGGTGGCGCGTGAGTGGAGAACCGAGTTCTGAATCACGTTTGCATCGCAACAGTCGCGTTTGAATCGTGGCTACATGGGCGATGGCACACAGCTAGGGACCCCATCGCGACTGTATCGATGCGAACGCGCGACAGCATCGCTACAAAAAGTCGTCGCCCTAAAGCTCAGGAGAATCTACATCTTGCCTATGTGTACTTCGTTTCTTGCCCTGATTCTATAATCATTCATCATTTCTCACAAATGCCAGTACTATTTGTATGTTTTCCTTTACAGGGAAAGAAAAGAACCAGTGAGAGTTCTCTCAGCAAAAGCGCTACTGATTATACTCAGCAAGGAATCTGCTGCTGATAAATGGTCTGCCTTGGCCAACTGCTGTGCGGATCACAATGGTTGCGTATCGCCTCGGAGGCTATCTGCTCTTATATCTCATGTGACAGCCCTGCCTCAATACTTGGGCGTGCCTTGCGATCACACAGAGCAGGATGTGGATTCTTGTTTTGACAAGGTAAAAAGTTACAATACCAATAATAATGACGGGTTGCACTCCGGGAGTGCCGGCAGAAGTGAAAACTTGAATATTAACGTTGTGCATTTTTGATATTTTGGAATGGTTAGGGAATAATTTTGCACGAATTGCTTTAATTATCAGTATAAAAGTACTATCATTTATGTGATAGAATACAATATTTATTTATTGCGCTATCGTACACAAACATGACAATTTATATTACATTAAAAAGTTTATCTCTCAGCTAAACGAAACAGCAGGCGCAGGCATACATTTTCGCCGCGCCGTAGAAAAAGAGGGGGATACTTCCTCTCCTACGCCGCGCCGGCTGTCTACTCTCCATCCGTCTTACGAATTTTCGATCAGGACACGTGTCCTGACGCGAGTTTAACATTTTTTACCCATTACAAAAAAAGTGCACAAAGCCGCTAAAGAAGTTTTCACTTCAATAACCTTTTTTGCTCAAGAAAAAATAAATGCAAGACTTAATTTTATTACTTTACAACTCACTGCCCTACGCACGACATGCCTAGCTCTTTGTTTCTTGGCCGGTGAGTATGCATGCCCAGTTTGGTTACGTTCCACACACGGCAAAGAGGGCGATGTGGCGCGCTTAATGTCGCTGTCAAACAGTGACTGGGAAGCTTGAAGCCAACAATCTTGCCCCACCTTTACACCCTGGATGGAAAAGCCATCCTAGCGTGCGTTGAAATGTTGCTTGCGCTGTGGAGAGATACAATCAAACACACGATACCAGACATCCAGTCTACGGACAATCAAACACACGACACCAGACATCCAGTCTACGGACAAGTCCCATTATTGAAACAACTTAAGAGCCGGAATAGCTGAAATCAGGCAGCCTGCCGTTGATACTAAGGAATCCGAAAAACCCAACTGAAGCAATGGAATATCAAATTTCCCGTCTCTCCCTCAACTTCCGCCCTCGAGAATCTCCCACCAGGTGCTGACCTCCCCTGGGTAGTCTGGAAATCTTTAAATAGTTCATTATAAATCAGGTATAACAAAAAAATAAGTACTTACTATTAAAATTTGTTTTTTTTTTCTTTTCATCGTTTTAGTGAAACTCTTTTCTAAGTGTACATTACATAAAGAATAATAAGTAGCGTGATAACTGTGTAATACTGTGAATTGAGAAGTGTGTGAAAAATATAAGTTAATTTATTGTGTACGGTACATTTGTAATTGGGTATTTGACTGTGTTTGATTTTATACAATATTTTTTACGAAACAAGAAATAATACTAAATATAAATCTTTCTGAAAACAGCAAGAAAATTGGTTAATAAAATGAAGCAGAAGCTAACAGCAATTAGCTTTTCAAATATTTTTATGAAGTGGGAGCCTGGTGAGGATATCTCGCTATCTCTTTCATACGCACGAAACCTTATGGCAGTGACGTCATATTTTTAAATGTGCATCAGTTTTCTGTTATTTGACAATTTCCCTTTCCACCAAATTTTATAGGCCTTATAATTTACATATTTTTGAACCAATTAAAAAAAAACTTTTTGTTTTCGGTTTACTTTTTGATTTTGATATAAATAATAAAAATAAAAATAAATTCAAATACCGAATTAAACAAATTAATAATTTATTTGTAATGAAGCTAACATGCAACTCCTTTTTGTACACAAAAGCTACAGAAAACCCTTTACCAATCCGCCAACAAGTCAAAACAGATACTTTTTAGGGTTCCGTACCTAAAGGGTGCAAACGGGACCCTATTACTGAGACTCCGCTGTCTGTCCGTCTGTCTGTCTGTCTGTCCGTCCGTCTGTCACAGGGCTCTATCTCTTGAACCGTAATAGCTAGACACCGAATTTCACCGATTATGTATTACTGTGGCCGCTATAACAACAAATACTAAAAATAAAAAAAAGTTAAAAATTAAAGGGGGTTGTCATACAAGAAACGTGTTTTTTTGATTGTTCTTAACTATATCTTTATAATGGAATAACCTAGACACTTGAAATTTTCACCGATTATGTATTACTATGACCATAGTGGTCATAGTAATACAGAATCGGTGAAAATAAAAAATACTAAATATAAGATAAAGTTAAAAATTAAAGGGGGTCGTCATACAAGAAACATGTTTCTTCAGCACTTTAAAACATTGCACGGAGGTACGGAACCCTTCAAGTACGAGTCCGACTCGCACTTGCCCGTTTATTTCTAAATGTCAAAACAAATATTTTGTATGGGATTTCTTGGAGTCAAATAGCGCTCTTAATATCAGTTTTTCGTCATTAATAAATCTCAAATCACGATCAAAATAGATATGATGAATGACAAGTGACATTTTTTGTGACGTTTTATTCTCGTATCATTCCAAAATAATTTATTTTTGACCCTGGATACTACACTACACACTACTATCTCTTTGCTTTGTAGGGGAAAGCAACTTGATGTTTTTCCACTTAACAAAATGATGTCCTGTACAGAGTGCGGGTATGTTGGGGGTATCCTCCCGCGCGGTGGCCGACTGGGGGCTGTCTTCCAGCGCCAGCGCGCGCTGGCTGCCCGTGCTGCAGCGCGCAGTGAGCAGCAGGAACTGTGCCAACATCAGCGCGCAATGCTCAGCGTGCTCGCAGCCGCTCATACAGGTATTTGATTATTCTTGAACACACTAACAACTTATTACGCTGATGTGTGTGTGTCTTGATGTTTGGAGATCTTTTTATTATCTAGTCTTGAAGCTGTTCACTGAAAGTGGAGTAACAACATAGTATTTAGGATTGTCATGTCATCACATCTTTTGACGACCTCCGTGGCGTAATGGTCAACACGCTGGTCCGCCAATCCAGAGGTTCTGGGTTCGATCCCCAGCCAGGGCAAGTTGGAAAATGGTCTTTTTCAAATTATTCTGGGTCTTGAGTGTTTATCTATATATGTATTTATTATAAAATATAGTATCGTTGAGTTAGTATTCCATAACACAAGTTTAAACTTTGGGGCTAGCTCAATCAGTGTGATTTGTCCCTATCTATTTTTTTTATTTATTATCTCGCACCATGGACAGCCATTTTCATTTGTGCCAGGTAAAAGAAAAAACTGACAGCATGGAAGGCTGGAGGGGAGGCCTTTGCCCAACAACAAAGAAAAAAGAAATAACTGGACGTAATTTCTTTATTTTTCTTTTTGCTTAAGGCTTTGTTTTTAAACCAGCCAATATGCGTAAAGTTAGTTGCGTAGTGTTAGTATGTACTTTCAACATACTAACAATACTTAATCCTTATTTATTAAAAATTATTAGTGAGAAACTTAGTTCTGGCGCCTCCTGGCTCTCTCTTCTTTGTTTGACACTGCATCGATTATGAACAGAGAAAAATGCCGAAGATGAAGTTAATATTTCTGTTCACACTTATCCAGGTCCTCAAATTCAAATGCTCCAAGTGCAATGAGGTGTATTTCTGTGAGAAATGCTATTTATACGACAAGGACTTGACTGCTGTTAGTGGACACAAGAAATCGCATTTGGTGCATGAAATTGTCGATGGAGAGGTGAGATGAATGTTTATTTGTTTATACCGTTATATTTCGCTTAGTTTTTTTCTGTGGTCTAAAAAATTAAAAATCTGTGCATATCTCAACTGTACTAGATAATCACGCACTATGCCTGCTTTATTACAAGTTTTTTTTTAGTTTTACCTGTCCCGTTGTCCGTGTGTCCGTAATCAAATCTTGCAAGCTAAATCAGACCTACTTCCATCGAAATATAATTCTCTAGAAACCTAACGCTCCTACATTCATCGCTTCGAGTCTGATTCCATTTACGCAAACAAACGAACAGTAATTACAACGAAACACTCGAACGCACACATAGACAAAGATGCAATGATAATATATAAATCATAATTTATTTTATTTATTTATGATGTTATGTTATAAAAATAATTTTTTTAATAATATAATTTAATATTTAAGTAACTGGCATCTAGTGCCTCTGTTTGCTGTGCCCTTACAGGGCGTCACTTGTACTGAAAAAAATTAAGATCTAAATGTAAAACAATGATTTGCAATAAATTATGATTATGCATACGATTGGTCGCGACAAAGTCACGCGTCGTCGTCGGTCGGGTGGGGCAGTCAACGCAATGAGCGGTGAGATACAACGCGCGGATTGTACCTATTATGCAGTACGCTACGCTAAAATAAATAACCTTGTTTACGTGTAACTTTTTTTTGAATAACTAATTTTCATGTCTGTATGGCTTCTACACCACTTCACGGCACATGACGGCATTTTTAATGAATCGATTATTGCAAAAACACAACAATATTCTCAAAGGAAATTTCTTGCGACGCAACCGCACGACTCGAGTGTCACGGCGAACTGTCGCGCAGCGCTGTTCATATTTTTTTAAGCCCCGCCCGCCGCGGTACATATCGCGTGGAATGATTTTTCGGGATTACTTACGATTCTAGAGAATTATTGTTCGTAGCCCACTTCCCATTATTTGATTGAGTTTAAACTTCACATACGAGTACCTATGTAAATTGGGTGACATAGCAATATTATGGTACCAATGACCTGATCTCATGACGAAGCCGGAAGGTGGCCACAGCATCTTTGTGACAAAACAACGTAACCCCATCGAGATTGGGCTCAATTGATTCGTCTTGAGAAGCTCTTAAAACTTTTAGTTAATTGTTTTAGATAAAAGTTTTTACAAAATATTTTTTAAATAATTGTTTATTACATTTTTGATTGGCTTTAAATATTTTTTTCGGTCTTTCTTGCACATCTAGAAGAAAACATGCCAAATAGAAACTGATGTGCTAAATATTTTTTGAACCTAACATTTTATTTAGATGCAATCAACAAAAGTTTTTTTACGTTTTGACTATTTCAGATAAAACCGTCAGAATGTTTAAGCTTTATCAGAGGTATGAAACGATTTTTCTTCTGCACACGAACGAAAAAAAAGAAAATGTCGAAAAAGAGCTCTAAGAAGAGTGTTGACAAGGTCGATAATCCCCCGAAGCGAAGGCGGGATGGGCGACCAGCGATGGTGACATCTACCGTGGGGAAAGCATCGGGGAATAATGCGAGCAACCCGACGTCGATGTTGCAGGATATTATAACGCAGCTGGAGGTGCAGAATAAGTGAGTACTTACAGAATTTTCCAAGATGGCCGCCAATAGTCGACTGCTTCCGATTTGACTGAAATTCAATACGCAAGGGTTTTTGGATCGCAGTGTCCAAATCTGTATTTAAAATCCTAGATGGCGTCTTGATTTTAGAATTTAACTTAATTCGTTCATAACGTCCTACCCGAACATGGAAGGGGTCTGGAATTCTGTATGCTGGGGTAAAAGCACCCCGCGGAACTCAAAACTGCAAACAAATTTTGATTTCAAGATGCCCATCTTGGCCCACACATTTTTTGATGTTTCTTCCTTTACAGTTATAAATATATCTCGAAAAAGTCTATCTCACTCAAAAGACGACGGGAATTCGAAATTGATGTTTCAGTTTGTCTCTAAGAACTGCGTCAATAAGGTCGAGAATACCTCTAATAAAGTGAAGGATGGATAACCAGCTAGTGGCTAGTCACATCCTATAGTGCAATATAAAAAAAAAGCAAATATGACAACTTATTTTCAGGGCTCTCGAGGACCTATCATCTCAACTACAAACTGCGAAGAAAGATGCCGTTGATGAAGAACTCAAAATTAAAGTGGAGGCTCATTGGCACCAGATTTCAATGCAGATCAACAGGCTCAAAATACTTAAAGTAAATATTTTATTGTTCTAAAAAATAAATTTTAACTATTCTGTGGTCTCAAAATTATAGTTTCGTGGCAGAATGGTCAAACTGCCATTCTCTCCCTTCGCTATTTCCAACAATGTGTTATGCAAAACTACTACCTTATTACTATTTCCTTGATCTTCTCGTTTCTACTTTACTTCTACTTGTGGAGCCTTCCTAATGGCTTTCTATTTCCAATTATTTGTATGTAATTTGATTTAATAGCTGTAAGTCTTCCTGTGTAATAAATAAATAAAAAAAAATTACAAGTTCGTTCAGTCCTAAATTTTTTTTACGTCGCTATTATTATAATTAATGAAACTATTAATAATTTCAGGAAAACTTATCATCTAGTCCGCAAATTAAAGCAGAATGTCAAAAACCGGACAAGAATGATCGCCCGCAAGCCTTTGATCTGTTCAGCCCCATACCAGTGGAAGAAAAGCCGTCAAAAGTCACAGAAACCCTGAAAAATCAACCTAGAGTGTTGTCTATGGACTCTGGGAATTTTTCGGTGGTGTCGAAACAGACGGACAGCCAGAATCTGATGACGGTGTCCGGAGATGCATTGAAGCCTGTGGTGGTGCATGCCACGTCTGATAGTATATCTACTGTGTCTATGAATGACATTAGCAATTGGTATAATGGTAAGGGCTTTTCTTTTTAACATTTGCTTTTTCACCATTCTCATTCTACTTGTTAGTGTTTTCCATTTACACACCCCATTCATCTTTTTTTTTAGGGTCAGTTTATATCGAGACGCGACGCGACGCGCCGTAGCGCGCACTTATATAGAACTTGATTACTAGACAAAAAGAGTCAGATTTCAGCGACAGCCCGCCATGCCGCGCTACGCGCTGCGTAGCGTCGCGTCGCGTCTCGGTGTAAACTAACCCTTAGCCTTCCTCTGCTTCTGACCCACTAACTTTCATGTATTTAATTAATTATTGTGATGTAAAAGAAAATAACGACTAGAGAGTTCGAAATGACCACCATTGTGTTGTGATATGTTTTGTGGCAGTTTACAAAAATATTGAATTATTAAATAATCAATATAACGTGTTATACTTCGGAATGAACAATATAATAATAGATCCAAATATAATAGTAGTAGGTAATTTCAAAGTGGAGCCGGAGACCTGTTTTTAAAAACGAACGGTGGCTAAAATCTAACTAAGTCCTGCATTCAAAAATGGTTTTCCCGAGCTGTCAAACATCCACCAATTCTCCACCGTAATTTAGAAAAAATAAAAAGCTCTATATATTGTTTTTTTACATTTTAGAAACAGAATCAGCAGCCCTCGACAAACACCGAACAAAACTCGACACGAACCAATCCATCTCAGCTACGGAGCAGAAATACGCGGCCGATATACGCAGCGTAGAAACCAGTAACGATAAAATGAAGGAGCTAAATGCTGATTTGGACACGGTGCTGGATAGGCTACAGCAGATATTGAGCAATAATTTTGCTATGGACGGTAAGCATCGTTTTTATCCTTTGTTGAACATGCTCAGCATATTTATATTGAATATCTATATAATATATTTGTTATAAAATACAATGTCCACCACAAGAGCATAGCTCTTACATATAGATGATGATGGGTTCGAATCCCATTCGTAGCGAAAATTTTTCATCACATATTATTACTAAAAATTTTTTTTTACTAGACATCTATGTTTCACTGCTGGGCAAAGACTGCCCCTCTTTCCTTCCACAATTGTCTATCCTTGGTCTTCACTTTCCTTTCAATTACGTGCTTCGGAAGGCACGTAAAGCCGTTGGTCCCGGTTGTCATCATTGCATGGCAATCGTCAAGCTATGTCAGATGCCTTTAGGCAGCTTGAAAAATCTGACACCAGTGTTGGCCGCTTACACACAAGAAAAAACAAACTTTCCAGTCCTTAAAAAAAAAGTTATGATGCTTAATTTTTTTTGTCTAGAAATTTGTTAGTCCTTCGAGCCGGGTTTTTGGTCAGCATACTTATTATGTTTGCAATACGCTTTTTCTTTTATTTTCAGACTCATGTTTTGACAACACGCAACTCCGCGAGACAGCCAACGAGATGGAAGGTCTCCTGGGCACGTTGATCCGAGGGGTCGAACAACGCGCTACGCTCAACGCTACTAAAGGGCTAGTATAGTAGATATACAACGTGGAAGGGACATACCCGTAATAAATCGAAGCACGGGCTATACTAGATCATTATAGTATAATGAAATTAAAATAACAGCCAAAAAACAAATTTTGGCATTTTCATACAAAAGTGTGCAGCCGCCCGGGCGATTTGTATGGGAATGTCGAAATTTTATTTGGTCATTTGACTGTTATTTTAATTTTTTTATACTTTAGTGATCTAGTATAGTTCGTGGTTCGATTTATTACGGGTATGTCCCTTCCACATTGTATTGTTAGTATCGAGTAGAAGTAGATTTATGTTTGATATTGAACTAGTTTGATTAATAAATAGCCTTTCGACTCGAGAAGAAGAACCGGTAAGCGCAGCGTAGGCACCCACCTGCTAGGTGGTAGGACGACCTGAGTAAGGTTGCAGGAAAACGCTGGATGCAGGCCTCTTCCAATAGGTCGTTTTGGAAATCCTTGGGGGAGGCCTATGTCCAGCAGTGGACTTCCTGTGGCTGATATGATGACGATGATGATACTTAAGTAGATGAGTACAAGATGAGTGTCTTTTAAAAAAATATACTGCAACTATTTTCAAAGTGTATTTAGTCCATGATACTGAACAACTTTTCCCTAGGAACATATATCGAAATATGATAAATATTTTTTGGCTTTCCGTACAAATCCGGATCAGCTGATCGGTCAATTTGTATGGGAGGCCAAAAATTATTTTTCATAATTCGATATATGTTTCTTGGGGAAAGTTGTTCAGCATCATGGACTGAATCCACCTTTAAAATAGTTTCAGTAGATTTTGTTAGACCCTGTATATCCCAGTATTTATAATCACATCTTTATCAGCCTATAACTGTTTAACAGTCCACTGCTTGACTAGAAGACTCTCCTAAAAAAGGAAGGATTTCCCCATAATTACATAATATATGAGTATATTGTTTCTCTTTTTTTGCTCGCAGTTGAATTTATTATCATAATGTTACGCTTGATGTGCTGCCGTAGAGTACTTGACTGCTTTGGGAATGAACTTTGCATTGATTGCATTTTTTTTTATGAATTGCTGATTATTATCTACTATAAGGGATTCGTTTTAGATCCTTTTCAAAACACTTTTGACTACACGTTGCTTCAATGTGTCATAAAATGATGAACTAACCACCGACAAATAAAGCAAAGGCTTTCTTCTATTTGAAACAGTATTTGTAATGGTTGTGAAAAATTAAAAAAATATAGTACTGGCCAATTATCGAGTCAATAAAGTTTATTGACCCCTAAGTATAATCTATACTAGAAATTAGGCGATTTTTTAGTTTAGGAGTAATTGCAACTTTCTGTATTGGCTCATAAACTGACAACTTAACATTCTTTGCTCATATACATCAATGTTTTGTAAACATACGTACCCCAGGGTTTTTTCTTTTCTCAAATTAGCTTGCTAAGATAACATTAAATACTCTATTTTATAAGTGAGATATGTATATTTTAAGTGATGAGATCTGATTTAAAAAAACACTGCCGTCCTTTTTATTTAGGTGCTCAATTGAAACAAATAAGATTGGTAATTATTAATAATAAGTTTATCATAATAAGGATAAATATCGGACCAACATATAATATAATGTAATATTTAAGGTCAAGTCAAGCTCTTGGATCTGTTTAAAATAATAAAAAATAAATGTTTAGAAAAATAACATGCCATATATTTTATAAAATGTACAATATATTGCAGTGTTCAAATATAAAAAATACGTTATAAATTAGGTATAAAGTATCCCTATAGTACGCTACACTATGTTTTATAAATTGCTACATTTTATTAATTTGTGTAACAAGTAATATTTCAGTAATAAAATAGAGCAATCTAGCATTGTGTTATTTTGTGCTGTTATATGAACTAAGTGTGAACAATACAACGTGTAAAGTATATTACTTGGCCGTTTAAATTTGTCAAAAGCGGTCATTGAACTATGTCTATGTTTTGAACTTGCTTGTTTATTATAGCGATATCTCTTTCACACAGATAAACCGGCCTAATCATGGTATAATAAAACAAGATAATCTCTTGCCGCGATGGCTCAAGATTACGTCACGAATGTCACGATAAGTGTTATCACTGTTGTTCTTTTCAGTTTTAATAAATATAAAACGAAACACTAGCTTAGCTAATATTAGTGTGGTTCATCTGTTTAATTTTTATAATATAATTGTATATAGAATTATTAGTTCATTGCTTTGTTAAGAAAAAAATGCCTTTTCAGTGGCAACACTCCCAACTGATGACGTATTCTTGGGCCAATCACGTGACCCAGTAGTCACGGGAAGGGAATAACTTGTTCTTTTTATACCATGGCCCGTAGATGGTCAATGACCGCATTAACATGTTATCTGGCACGTAGTATAATCATTCTGCAACTTATATATATGAAACTTATATTATAGTCTATACAATATAAATCTGCAATTTAATTGCATATGCACAACCTATTTAGAGTGAATAACTTTCAATATCCAAATTATTTTACAGATGACATAGAATTGTATAAAATATTATTAACCTACAATATAATGTTTTATATTAATGGATGGATTTTATTTTACTTAAGTCATACAATAACATTATATCTACATTTGGGTATATTCTTCGCCATATAAAACTAAAATGTCTCCTAAATAATCTTTTTAATTACTAGCTGCATTCAATTATAGTTATTATGCTCATGCATTTACAATTGAAATTAAAAACAGACAATACTTTCTCGTATAGTCTAATATTATTTATGTTATATCAGAGGGCACGGCACTGAATACCGAATTTGGTATCTTACTACAATACTGTTAACGTTCAAATTCGCGTAATTTTGGCCAGTGCCTTTGCATTTAATTGCATAGTTATGTATGTAGCTAAAAAAAATAACGTGTAACGAAATATACTGATACTATTTTATGGGTGTCAGTCCATGATACTGAACAACTTCCTCCAATGAACATATATCGAAATATGAAAAATATTATTTGGTTTTCCATACAAAGTCGAATCAGATGATCGGTCTACTTGTATGGGAGGCCAGAAATTATTTTTCATATTTCGATATACATTCCTTGGGGAAAGTTTTTCAGTATCATGGTCTGAATCCACCCTTAAAATAATTTTAGTATATTTTGTTTAACTCTGTATATTTCACTGGAAGAAACTGAGGTTATTAAGGTTTTAAAGAGTATTTTCCACACAGTATTAATTAACACATTTACTTGAAGGCATTTGGTCTCAGACCAAAACTGGTTATTTGTGGATATAATAGACAGAATTATTGTCCAGACATTTTGAAGCGCCTGGCTACAAAGTCTCTAGGCATGACGGCGTCACCACAGAAGACAGTAAGAGTATTACGTAGAACGGAATCTCCTAAGGTCCCGCGCAACATGCGTCCCCCGCACCTCACCCCCTTGTCTCAGGGCGAGAGCGGGCGAACACACACCCATTGACGTGTGCACGGCGGCACAAGAACGGGGGAGAGGTGCGGGAACGGGGAACGGGGACGCATATTGCGCGTACCTTAGTAGACTGTTCTGTATGAAATACTGTTACGGTCTTCTGGGGCGTCACTAAAGAGTTCTTAACGAGGTCAGAGTAAGGACTCTGACCTTGTTAAGCACACTGACTCCAGTAGTGGTTTGAGTAAACCAGTACTGGAGTCAGCTAGAGGGTTGCATAAATCCAAAGGCCCACGCTCACGCTCAAAAATATAAACATCAAAAGCTGGAGACAGAAAGCCCAAAAAATAACTATTTGGACGAATTAACTAGACCAAATCTAGCCCACTTGCGGCTGTAGTGCCCAAGATGATGTTAATGACGATGAATAGTCCATAACTGAATACGTAGACTAACTTAAGGACTTGATTTAAACTAGTATTAACAAAAGAGCTTGGAATGTACCTTCTTATAGAGATAATCTTACAAACCCATCTTGTGTCTCTTTCCCCTTATCGGCATTTACTGTTGCAAGAATGAGACTTCGCCAAACCTCAAAAGTAAAAATGTTAACAGGTAACAAAACGACAAAATAATCATGTGGCTGCTTAATACAACAAAATTTAAATGTCACTGTGTAATGACATTGACATTTCATTTAGAACGCGCGTCCAAAATATGTGACCACTACGTTTCAAAACAGCCTATGCTTTTGAGACGTCATCGCCGAATCTATTGACCTCCAATACTCTGTGATTCACTCAAATTAAGCTGACATTGACAAAAGAGAAGGTGACAGATATCGGGAGGTCTTTTTGTTTTGGGTGGATAATGGTTTAAAACAAGTTAGTCCGCGGAGAGAAGACAGTAGAGGTTCACGGGAATTAGTTTCTCTTGCTACTGTTGATGAGGTACTTGCAGCAGTGCGTGAGGAGGTGCTTCTCCTTCTCGGTGGAGCCGTTCTGGTGGATCGCGGTCGGTCCGCCGCGCTCGCGAGTGTAGATGTCTAGACCGTATTGACCTGTGAATAGAAATAAGCCTATTAACACGCTGTGAAATCAGCGGTGCTACCGTATTCCGTCGCTATCTCTCGCTCTAGCAAATTACGGTTTTGAGCGACAAAAAAGGATAGCAGCATAGAAAGCAGAAAATGCTGTTCCGTGCTGACAGATGTCCCAAGCAAAATAACGTTTTATTGATATTTTATAGTGGTATCGAAATGAATACAGGTATTTTAACGACAATGGCGTTGGGCCACCCCCGCCGCACCGTACCGACAACGGTTTATTAGCGAGTTTGCTAAAGTACCTCTTGCGGCATACTAAACACTTTCTAACCCATTAACACGCTATGAAACTGATCAACTGATATAGCTGGTTCCTAGCGTAGGCAAATAAACGGTCAATGACCCGTAATAGGGATGTAGACTGGGTCCGAAAAATATTTAATTTAGTCCGTCTGTTTGATAAACCGAAAAATATGGGTCCATTATTTTTGGATAATCAAACAGTAGACGGTTTAAATAAAATATGTTTCGGACCCAGTTCACATCCCTATTACATCATTAACTCTTTACTTGCCTACGCTCAAAATGCTCATACTTTACTTTTGTATTTACATAAAAATGTTTCATAAAGATACAAGGGACTAAGTAACACGAATCATTGCAGGCCATTGTCATTTTTCCGCTTGCCTCAGGCTGACTATATTCTGACACATCCAGATAGCCAGATAAGACTTATCAATCGATGTGTCTACAAGTAAAGAACTCAATACTCAATACTTTATTGCTCCTCAAATTACATGCAGATTACATATACCTACATATACAGTGTTGTATTATACGTACCTTCTTCCGGGAAGGTGATATAGAACGACACGATGTCAGTGGTGACGCTCTGTTGTACGTATTTGGAGAGCCGCTTCTCTTCTACTCCGTTCTTGTGTAACGTCGCCATAAAGTCCGCTAGAGGGCGCGACATGCGGAACTGGATTTCTAGCTCGCGGCCCGCAAACACTAGCGCCTCCTGTAACATTATAATCAAAAGATTAAGAGGGCGCCTGAGGCTGAGTATCTACATTTTGCTCCCGCTTCCCCGCACACAAATTTACTCTAGCCGAAGCGGGACAGCCAGCTATGCGAGGAGGGAAGCGCGGCGGGTCAATGCGGCTGGTGTACGCATTTGTGGTTTTTAGGTACTTTTTCGTTTTACAAAGAATATTTAAGAGTAATTAAAAAATAAGACATGATGACTGCCTTCTGTTTAATACAATTGTAATCCAAAGTTACAAGAGATAATTTATTGAATACTAGCCTTGCTACTAGCAATAAATAAATTTTACATTTATACCCCATGATTCTAACTAAGTGAAACGGGTAAGGAGTAAGTACGCCACAAGATTTGGGTTAATGTTGAGTCAACTACATTCCAATCGCCACCGTAATGAACTAGTAGCTCCATCTAGCTACAATATTTAAACTAAAAATCGAACTACGCTTCAAAGTATGAAGTTTGTCAGTCCTCTAGTGTTTGTTCGTCCATGTTATTATGATACAACAGTTTGGTGTTTCTATGTTTTGGAGTACAAAATGTCAATTAAGATATGTACGCTATACCTGATGAGTGATCGGTACAAGTCCAAAAAGTCTGGTAGCTTTTGTCGGTCCCCATTCTCCGCTCGCGCAGTCTGGTAGGGGCACCATCACTGTTTGTAGTTCTGCACAGCAAATCTGAAAATTGCATTTTGAATGTGAGATTATTTTTATCTGATATGATTTCAAGTTGCTAATACGCATCATATAGCTTGACTGCTATCTAGCGACAACGACCGGATTCAACGGCTGAATGTATTTTAAGATAATGTCACACCTATCCAGGTACAGCTTAATGTACGCAGCTGCTTCACTTCCAGCGTAGATAGTAAGAGCCGATCGAGAAAATGGGTGAAAATCCGAGAACTCTTATCAAAATGTGATGAGGTTAAAGCTATTACACATGACACAATTTGGCATACAATCTGCAGTAACAATCTGCTGCTGTACTGCAGATTGCAATGTGTGTAGACGTGTTGTGCTGCAGATTGTAATGTGTGTAGACGTGTTGTGCTGCAAATTGTAATGTGTGTAGACGTGAAGTGTTGCAGATTGTAATGTGTGTAGACGTGAAGTGTTGCAGATTGTAATGTGTGTAATCGTGAAGTGTTTCAGATTGCAATGTGTATAGACGTGTTGTGTTGTAATGTGTGTAGACGTGTTGTGCTGCAGATTGTAATGTGTGTAGACGTGAAGTGTTGCGGATTGTAATGTGTAAAGACGTATTGTACAGCAGATTGTAATGTGTGTAGTCGTGTTGTAAGATTTTAATGTGTGTAGACGTGTTGTACAGCAGATTGTAATGTGTGTAGACGTGTTGTGCTGCAGATTGTAATGTGTGTAGACGTGGTGTACTGCAGATTGTAATGTGTGTAGACGTGTTGTGCTGCAGATTGTAATGTGTGTAGACGTGGTGTACTGCAGATTTTAATGTGTATAGATGTGTTGTGCTGCAGATTGTAATGTGTGTAGGCGTGTTGTACTGCAGATTGTAATGTGTATACGTGATGTATTGCAGATTGTAATGTGTGTAACATTATAATCTGCAGTACAGCACCAGATCGTTACTGCTGATTGTGTGCTAAATTGTGTGTAGCCATCTAAACCGGTCACTGTTTAGATTTATTTTTCTATTTACACGTCCACCATCACGTTGCACGTTGCCTTTGGCTATTATGGCCCTATGCCTTGTTTACCTCGTAAGAGATTACATGATTAAAAGTATATGTCTCACCTTAAATTTGCACACGCTTTTGAACTTCATGGGTTCGCCAGTGAGGTACTCTCTGGGAGTGACGGCGTTGGCGAAGATGTCCAGCAGGAAGGCGCCGCTGCAGGGCGCGTGCACGCGGAATGACACCACGTTGCCCACTACCGACTGAAACAAACGGATATTTGCATAGGCCTAGTTTTTGAAGTGAAAACTTTTTTAGGCGCGTTGGTCATTTTTTGAGATGGGAAAAAAACCATTGAATTCGTGACACTGTTGACGACACCACCTTGTTCTAGTTTCCACTTCTTTCGGCTCTCCCGGAGTGCCACTGTTTTATTTTTTTGGAGAATTAGAAGGAACCAGGAGATTAAAGATCTAGTGTCCGAACCAAATATCATCGGTGAAACGAAAGCAGCTTGGCTTCGTTGGCTCGGACTCGTAGAAAGAATGGGAGAGGATCGGGCAGTGAAGAGAGCCTACTGGCCGTATCTCTTTTTTTTTTTTCTTTATTGTGACACAAACAGTCACTACAAAAATATTTATATAACTAAAATTTATTTTTAAGTAGCAGACATTGAGTGTCGAAGCTTAACGATCTCGACAAATAGGTACCTGCATGACAAATCTCTTGAGGCTGACTCCGTCGAAGCCGTCGCCCTCTGTGTCGTAGAACTTGAGGTTGTAGTGGAAGATAAGCGAGCTCTGCATGTGTGCCGGCATGGCTATGCGCATAGTCGCCGCACCTGGAGATATATTTGTAGAAATTGTAGTGCAGGCAGTATTCTGGGCAAGTGCTATGATCACAATGTCATGTCAGCGTTCGATGAACTCAATAGGTGTACCCAAGTCGCCTCCGCCAGATCCTAGCAGACGTGGTAGACCCAAGAAATGCTGGCTTGACCTAATCAAGGCCAATGGTGCAATGGAACAACAAAAAAGCGGGCTCCGGGCTTCGCAGCATTATAGGATGCAACTGGGAATACGCTGAGATGAGAGAGGAGAGAGAGAATGAGAATAGGCGTACACAAACCAGTTTGTTGGAGGGGGATCAAACCCCTAGATCCCCCCCTCGGTACGCCTATAGACGCACTACAGGGCTGACTTGAAATGTCTTTCACTTTGAACATCAGATTTTATTGACTTGGCCTACAAGCTCACGCTTAACAGCTTTTAAGGTCATACATACATGAATTTTCCGGGGTATAAATCATTTCAAAGGAAATGGAGATATAATTTAGTTAGTTTGAAGGGTTGTCTAGTGCTTCACAAAGACAACATTTTAAATGATATCTCCGTTTCCTTTGAAATGATTTATTTCAAATGGGGGCAGCACTGGACCCAGGAAAATTCATGTATGGTCTTAATCGCGCTCCTCCTAGCCCAGCTAACTGTAGACTGGTGGCTTGCAAGAGGCACCTGTTCAGTTACGTATACGTGATCTCACCTGTGGAGTCTGTGTACATAACAGCCTTTGTATTTGGATCGCTAAAGTACAATCCATATCTGAAGAACAGTGAGCGGACGAAGGGCAGTTCTTCAAAGTCGTGAAGGGTGATAGGCGTCTTCAACAGCTGCCAGTCAGGCTGCAATGGGAAGAACTCGTAGATGAACTCCCGAGGGTCTGTCAGGAAGTAGTGGTCGTCGTATTCGTATCTGTAATGAATAAATAAATAAATATATAAGGACAAATAACACTGATTAAGCTAGCCTCAAAGTAAGTTTTAAACTTGTGTTCTGGGATACTAACTCAACGATACCTGTGACGATACTATATTTTACGATAAATTCATATATAGATAAACACCCAAGACCCAGGACAATTTGAAAAAGGCCATTTTCCTACTTGCCCTGGCTGGGGATCGAACCCAGAACCTCGGGATTAGCGGTCTAGCGTGTTAACCATTACGCCACGGAGGTCGTCAATATATATATCAAGATTTGTTTTGGGACTGTTCCATATTGTGTGAAGGATTTATTCAAGAGTAGGATTATTATAGTAACAAGTTTTCTGTCTGTGATCAAATAATTACTTATCGTCTCTTTTGAAATGCACCGAAAGGGAATCAGAACTTGAATTCGGCAACATTGGAGAATATGTTGCCAGATGATTGAAACAACCAAGACATAAGTAGTAACTGAGTAGAGTCAACACACATTTAAAGCCACGTCAGATTGGTTTTACATAATATTACTACCTCGCCGTGGGATCCTAGGCGGCTGTCTCGTTTTTATTTATTTATTTAATCTTTATTGTCCATCAAATACAAATTGTACAGAAAAATAGGCGAACCTAACGCTAAAAGCGTTGTCTACCAGTCAACCTTTATTGGGTTATACATAAATTTTACTCATCCTTAGAATTCTGATTGCTCTTTAATTGATTAATAGAGATGTGAACACGTTCAAAAAAGTATTATTAAGTCGGTCAGTTAGATTATCAAAAAATTACGGACCTATATTTTTTCGTTTATCATATTAATAAAAAAATCACAAAGATACAGAGCATCGAAGATCCAGAGTGGGGGCTTGTGACGTCATGCGAAATTAAAATGCGGGTATTTTCGACAATATTTGCTAGTCGGAGAAAAGAAAAAATACGTATACAATATTTATTTAATAATCTACCCGATGATGAGGCAAAAATTTTTTTTGGTCCACATCAATGATTTCAAAACGAAATATATAAATCAATGGTCCACATGCTTATTAGAGGTACATTCAATACGAACCTTAGGCTATCGCTCTTTCCTCTGTTCCCGGGCTTAGGCGCGTCTTTAGCATTCACCAAATGCCTCGCCCCCCAGTTGCACTGCACGAAGCGCCATGCCCCGGCCACGTAGACCGCGTTCCAGGAGTTCCTGAACCGGTTGTCTTCGAATCTCACTCCTGGTTGGTACCCGGCGGATTTGCTGTAGCCTTTTATCACTACGCAGTGAAGACCAGCATAGCTGCAATGATATTATATGGATTGAATAAGACAATTGTAGTAGATGTTTAAGGATTTGCTTCGTCACGAACCTTTGTGGACAAAGTATCGCTTGAGGATGAAGTCGCATTACTACTCTTATTGAATTTAATCACCGAAAAGTCAAAAAATAAATCTAAAAGCAGGATCTGAACAGCTTAGGACTGGAGTAGGTTCGCCTGCGACTCCTGCGAGTGACAATTAGCCTTTTACGTTTAAAGGTTCGAAAAAAATACCCCAGATGCCCCACTAGTACCACTAGTAGGGGCCGTAGAGGGGTGCAAATGTTATCATATCATGTTTTATAATTTTGTATAAAACATATATTTGACGTTATTACCAAAAGGGAAACTAAAACATTTGTATCCCTACTAGTGGATTATTTGGCGGATTTTTTTGGAACCTCAAAAGGAAGAAGTCTCATTCTTGAGCTCATCAGTTACTTTATTGGTCACGACTCTTGTCTCTAGTAAATTATGCTCGGTATATTAGATGGGGTCTAGGCAGCTTGCAAAATAGGACATTTATTTTTCGCCACACATTTTCGACTAGTATAGAACGAAATAGTATTCTCACCTGCATAATCTCTTAAACAGTACATGGTAACTCTCGGTGCCGTGTTTGATGCCCCTCAGCAAGCCGAGCGGGGAGTCCCCCCGCAGGTTGTCGTCGAACTGGATATTGTTCAGGTTTTTCACGGTGATCCAGCGGAAGATGGTGCGCGCCTTCTCCACGTCTGTCGCACATCTGCCCACGAGTTGACGGACTAGATCTGTAAAGGTTTTTTGGTCTTCTTGCGCCACCTAGAAAAAAGTGCGACCCTTACAGTTGAGAGAGAAGGTCCAAGCTCTTTGCTTATAGTAGTCGCTTAAGATACATCTGACACCTTGGTAATGGACAACTCCTGCCACCGCGCGCACTCATTGGTCAAGTCAAAGAGCTTAGACCTTCTCCAATATCTCTGGGCGCTTCCTGTTACACGCTTTTGTCGCATTCCTCTAATCTTTTACGATAGGAACAGAATCCAAAAGTAAAATAAAACTACCTTTTTACATAGGTACATGTAGTTATAGATATATGGAAAAAAGCTTCATAATAACAGTCATGTGAACATAATATTGTTAAGTATTTGGTTAACCAATGAGGTTCTTACGTAATCCACCGTGTATTAAGTTTAGCATAAGAAATTGTTTCGATTTGTATGCATACTGAAATGGTCGTAAATATAATTGCAGCCCACTCCGTGACTTTAAAGTAATCGTTGGTCAACGCCACGAAGCTTCAAAGTAAACCGCATCATTAATAAAACTTAAGAACTGAAGTTGACTTGGCTGCGGGTACTTAGCGTATACCTACTTAGTTATTTGTATTTTATAGAGTTTTCAAATTCTATATTATACGAGTATTAGGTGACTTTAATCATCTGACAGTTTTTTGGAGCAATTTCAGTCCATTATACTTAACTACTTTAACGGTAGGAACGTTCCGTATACAGCATGGAATAGCATACAACAGTTAAAAAAAAAAAACGAAACACGGCCTATTTTCTCTATCTAGATCAATATAGAAATTATCCATCCATCCATCCATAGCAGCATCTATGTTATCCTTTTCAGGACATAGGCCTCCTCTATATCATTCCATTTGTGTCTCTCCCTTGCCACCTGCATCCATTTGCGGCCTGCGTGACGCTTAATATCGCCTACCCAACGCATTGCTGGGTGTCCTCTACCTCGCTTATTGGCCCATGGTCGCCACTCCATTACCCTTCTGGTCCATCGATCTGCGTCCATTCTCGCTATGTGTCCTGCCCACTTCCATTTCTGTCTCTTTATAGTATCAACAACGTCCCTGACTTTGGTCCTCCTTCGAATCACCTCGTTTCGTATGCGATCGAACAATGTTATTCCTAACATTGCTGTCTTCATTGCCCACTGAGCAACTCTGAGGTTTTCTTTAGATTTCATTGTCAAGGTAGTCGTTTCCATTCCATAGGTGAATACTGGCAGGACACGTTGGTCAAAAACTACTTTTCAGCTTTTGTGGGATGGGAATAAAAATTATAATAACAGACAAAAAACAAAAAAAAATCGGCATTTCTATAGAAATGTGTACAGCCGCCCGAACAATTTGTAAAGGCATGTCGATATTTTTTTTTGTTTTTTGACTATTATTGTAATTATATTATACTTTAGTGATCTAGTATAGCCCGTGGTTCGACTGTCAAGTGATGTTTCAGTTTGTCTTGGGATAAGTAGGTACTTTCTTTAATGCTCTTAGTAGTAGAGTATGATTTTCCTTCGTAGATACTTTTTTCAAACTTCCAAATTCCTTTACTTCTACATGTGTGTTACCAGTGGAGACTGTTGGCTCTGAGCCGTGGTAAACCTATGAAAACTTACCGAAATAGCAATTTTGTCGACATCTGCGAATTCCGCCGGGTCGGTGTATATGTGGAACTTGGAGACCAGGGGCGGTTGGGGCGGGGGCGCGCGCGCGGGGTACGGCGGCGCTTCCTCCCCGTCGAGGTAAAGTGAAGAAGCCGCCATGTACTCTGAACGTCGCTCTTGAATAAGCTCCATCATTTCGTAACTTTGCTTCTCTACTAGCGCCGCTGTTGCTGCCCTGGAAAATTGTTCTTTTTTAGAAAACAACACAGTTTATCGGCATGTATTTTGATGGTTTCAAGAAGGTTTGAATACTAACCATTGCCATACTATAATGGGTACCGATTCCTGGTCTATCACATTGTTACAGACATTTGTCAAGAGATATTTTGTTAGAGCAGCCGCACCCAAAGTCATTTCAAATATATTAAATCTTCTCGCAAGGACTTGCGTGGTTTCCGCTGGGTATGCTTACACATTTGGACACACACCTCTGGAGATGTCTTACTCGTAGTTCGAAATTTTTAAGGTACTCAGCGTTATATGACAAAACATAACTACCTTCAAAAAATCTTCAGAAAGATCTTAGTAATTAATATTGTTTGTATTGTTTCCCTTTCGGTTCGACATACTCTCCGACTAATGTTGTTTCCCTGATTATGCTTTTAATGATCAACACAAATCTACACAAAAACACGTAAACTTACCTTTCATGCTCCAACATCTTCCTCGTAAGGCTCTCTTTCTTCTTGTCCCTTCTTAGCGTCATATTCTTCTCCAAATCCGCCCGTTCCTGCTGATGCCGCAGGGTCAACGCCCCTATTTCTGCATCAGGCCTCCTCTTCTTTACCTGCATCTCTTGCTGGAATCTACTGGTAAGTCTTTCCAACTCTCTTTCCCACTCATCCTGCAAGTAATTTCCACTTATGAGTTTAATTTCTTGGTACCTTTGCATTGTTTACAACACGTATAAATTGCGCAAGTTATCAAAAGTAAATGTGAGCATTAACTAAGTTACAGGATGCATTAAAATTATCATAGAAATCGTAATTGACGTAATTTTGCAGGAGACAAAGTATTTATTTAGGTATTGTTAGGTAACCATTATCTATTTATGAATGGAATCTAAAAGTTCATGTCCGTGGCATAGCATTTTCAGTAACGGAAAGAGTTGCTAAGATTTTTAAAAGTTCTCAAAGTGTCTTTATTTCGGGGGGTTTTGAACTCTTACATCCCCTGGGTACGCCTGTGAGAGAGGGGGTCAATAAATAAGCAAGTAGAAGAATACCTGTATTTCTTCTCGTATTCTTCTGTTCTCCTCTTCGCGGTGCTTAGAGAATTTTCTGTACAAGTCATCTTCTTCCTGCCGGTGTTTCATTTCTAGCTTGGTTTGTTCATCTCGATCCTGAAACAAGTAAATTAATATATATATATATATATATATATATATATATATATATATATATATATATATATATATATATATATATATATATATCACACAGATTGAGCTGCCTGACTGCCTGGCATGATGACCACTAGTAGCCACAGAGGTCGTTGCCCTTCATCAAATAATATTATTGAATGAGTGAGTCAGGAAGCTAGTTAAGGCCGTACCTGAATTTTCCGGGGTCCAGTGCTGTCCCCATTTAAAATAAATCATTCCAATGAAAACGGAGACATTATTTAAAATATTGCTACTACCAAGCCCTAGATAACCCTTCAAAGTATTTTATAAACTACTGTTTACAGTTTATAATGGGAACTTCACTTTAAGACCAATAATCTTTTCCATAGCCAACAATACGGCTTTACTGCTGGAAAATCGACCACCGATGCAGGAGTAGCACTTATTACTAATATCTACGACGCGTGGGAAAACAGAAATGATGCAATTGGATCATTTTGCGATCTTTCTAAAGCATTTGATTGCGTTGATCATCCAACACTTTTGCTCAAATTTCGTCAATACGGTTTTGATGATAATTCAATTAAATTAATAGAATCTTACTTAACAGATAGGCTTCAAACTGTTGATATAAACGGCATAAAATCACACGGGTCTAATGTGAAAATGGGCGTACCCCAAGGTTCAATTCTAGGACCGTTCCTTTTCTTAGTTTATGTCAATGACTTGCCTTACATGGTTGAGAAAGAGGCTGACATGGTGCTGTTTGCTGATGACACCTCGCTAATATTTAAAATAGATCGACATAACAGTGATGCTAGCGCGGTGAACAGCACCTTATCTTTAATTTCTGATTGGTTTTCGGCCAATAACCTCATGTTAAATGCAAACAAGACCCAATGCATTCGATTCTCTCTTCCTAATGTGAATCAAGCCTGCGTTGACATACTAATTAATGGTCAGAAACTCGATCTGGTTGAAAGTACTACCTTTTTAGGAATCACAATTGATTCGAAACTTCAATGGGGCGCTCATATAACTAAACTTTCTAATAGGCTTAGCTCTGCGGCTTACGCTGTTAGGAGAATAAGACAATTGACAGATGTAGCAACTGCTAGACAAGTGTACTTTAGTTACTTTCGCAGTCTAATGTCTTACGGGATACTTCTATGGGGGAGTGCAGCCGACATTCAGACTATTTTTCTTTTACAAAAAAGAGCAATTAGTGCTATTTACGGTTTAGGATCGAGAGACTCACTGAGGGAATTATTCAAGGAAATAGGTATACTTACTTTTGCATCACAATTCATATTTGAAAATATAATGTATGTAAGGAAAAATATTTCCATGTTCAATAAAGTAAGTGATTTTACAAGAAATTTACGTAATAAGAATGACTTAGTTAGCCCGTATTACATGCTGAATACAGTCAGTAAGTCTTTTATGGGGAAGTGTATACTTTTTTATAATAAATTGTCAGAATCGGTCCTTGATATGCCAGACAGAAAATTCAAAGCGTATGTAAAGAAAGTACTTTGTGAGAAGGCTTATTATAGGACCGATGACTATCTTAAAGACAAAAAGGTCTGGCTTGAGCTTGGCGCGGGTCCCTCTTAAAGGTTTGTATAGTTAGACATGTCATAATTTAGGTACATTGGTACATACTAAATTTACAAATTGACATTATTTTAAATTTCGTAATTCTTATAATTCAATTTAATTATGACATAATAAACAATGTAATCTCTGTCCATCTATATAACTAATTTTAAGTTTTTAGTTTGTTAGTTGACGTCTTTGGAGAAAACGTGCAGTGCAGTTTGTTGCCGCTTCTTCTGCACTTGCGCCTAGGAAGCGGCGTAAACTTAGCTTTAAGTAACGATTTGACGTCAACATTTGTGCAAAACAAAACAAAGTGACTATTATTAAGAGATATTATAAATATCCTATGATAATAAAGATATTTTGAATTGAATTGAAAAATACAAGTCTGCAGTAATCGTCTGGCCTGATCTCAAGAAGCTGTAGTGGATAACACCAGCACTGGTCCACCAAACACTAACCAGAATCTTCTTTTTGGTCAGTTTTTGCTTAGGGCAAGGTTTTGCCGGTTCTCCAGGGTCAAGCCATTGTGATAATCGCTTCCGATTGTCGTAAAGGATCCATTTCTCATCACAAGTCACGATACGGTTCAAAATCCCCTCATTATTGTGGCGATTAAGCAAAGAAACGCAGCAAGCAACGCGTGTTTGTTGGTTTGCTTCAGTCAATTCGTGCGGTACCCACTTTTCGAGTTTTTTAATTTTTCCGATTTGGCGCAAGTGGATAAGTATCGTTTTGTCACTTACGCCGAAGGCTGCTGCTAATTCAGAAGTGGTTTGAGATGGATCCGCTTCCACTATCGCCTTCAATTCTTCGTTATTCACTTGAGTATCAGGTCGTCCACGAGGCTCATTGTGTAAATCGAAATTTCCAGAACGGAAACGTTGAAACCATAAACGCATCGTTCGTTAGCGGTGCCTGGTCCATACACGTTGTTAATTCTTCGAGTCGTTTCTGCAGCACTGGTGCCACGGTGGAACTCGTATTCGTAAATACCGCAAATTTTCAATTTGTCCATAGTTGTTGTTATAGCAATGTTGAAACTCAAACAAATGATGTTAAAACAAATGAAATACGAAATTTAAAACAATGTTTTTCTGGCTTTATTTCGAAATAAATTTGAATTTGGAATTTCTAATGAAACGCAAGATATTTGATTTTAAAGTTGCCAGTATTGAAAATCGGCAATTTCATATGTAAGGACCTAATATAAGCTGGGAAAATAAATAATAGAAACAGACAGTAACCAAGAACATACAGAGAGAGTTGCTATCACTGAGATCTGAGTTTTTCATAATAAATAAATCTTGTTCCATCGGCTTAGTCATCGGCGGCTGTACCAGTTTTAAAGTGATAAGTCATAAAATAAAAAACCGGAAAGCGACTCGGTAACGTGCAGTATGGCCTTTCTTTGTCATGTGAAAAATACGGTTAGCGGCGAAAGATAGCATCAACCATTTATTTAATTGAAAAGGATTTTATTTTATTTTCAAAACACCATCAGTATATTTATGCGCTTATTACCTACTTTGTCATCAATTCAAATTTACAAGTTAGCTCATTGAGAAATTAGTTTAATATATAATTAATTAATCGTTAAAGAATGATTTCTAGAGTGTGAAAACTTGCATCAAAATAAACTAATTGAGATTAAATAACACAGAATTCTATAACGTAATTTTGGCGTTTATTACAGCAATTTGCTCGTCTGTTCGCATTCTCGTGTGGTCATTCATGTATTTGCACTGCATTCTTTCTCAGTAGGTTAACCAACGTTGTCTATTTTGTTCTAGTTGTTTTCATTTATCTATATTATCATTTAATTATTAAATTCCTTCCTCCATCGTGACCTTTTGGTTACGCAAGGAGATGTATTTGGGCCCACATAAAATTTTATGGGAGATTTTTTTTTTACGGCCAATAAAGCAAATGATATAATACTTGTCAGGCGTTGTAATATAGGTAAGTGTCGCCAACTGGTGGCCAGTCTTCTTCGAAAGTGAAACGATGGTGTCGTTCACCCGCAGTTGCCGGCCGGCGGAGGCCTCTTAGATTTAGATTTGATACGATACCTACTCGGTTCGGTTGTTAGTTATATTCCGTCTTAGTTAATGGGTTGTGGTTTTTCCGAGCAATAAATTATTTGCAAATTGATTATATCTACATATTTGTGGAATGTTTATTTGAGTTTAAGCTATGTTCAATTATCATGTTTATTCTATTAATATCTACTGTTATTGCCCGTAAATTAACATAATAAACAAGTCATTCAAATATACACTTGATCATAAAATGGAGATATTTAAGGAGCTATGGGAAATATAACAACGTAACATTGTTGAATTGTACTTATAGTACATACAAATCCATTCAAGGTTCATTCATTTTACACTTACACTATGCGTAACATATAACTGCGCCTGCGACTCAACTGGGTCAAGTCATGTCACAATCATTGAATATCCATTCACGTGGATGGTAAAGTAAGAAGTCGTGTCGTGAATATCGCCAGATTGTCATTTATTTCCCAGCATAGTGGGTTGAATGGGAGCATGCCGACGAGTACCTTTACCTACGTAACTGAACCAGTATTGCATAAAGTAATCGCTGGCAATCGTCACAATGGCCCGACATTATCATATAATAAATAATGCGTGGTTTTATCAGGACCGCGCGAAGAATTTGTTTTTGTACGGCATAATTGTATATAGATAACGGTATACATTATCGCCAGTGCCGCGGCAACGACTCGCCGACCGGTCGTGTTCCGAACGTAATTTACGATATGAAAATGCTCAAACTGGTCAGGGGAATAGGGCGGTTCAGCGTCCAATGCCGGCACAACAGCCATGCCGCCGTCATCGGCACAGAGCCGACCCGAAGTGATCCTTATTTCCAAGAGAATAAGGCCAGAATGGAAGAGCTCGTCAACGAACTGCGTCAGAAAACCAGCGAAGCCATCAAAGGCGGCTCAGAAGACGCTGTTAAGAGACACACTGATCGAGGGAAACTGCTCGTGAGGGACAGGATTAACCGGTTGGTGGATGAGGGCAGCGACGTTTTGGAATTGAGCACATTAGCCGCCACGGACATGTACAAAGGCCAAGTGCCGAGCGCGGGCATCGTCACCGCCATCGGGAAAGTTCACGGTCGCGATTGCATGATAGTAGCTAATGACGCAACTGTTAAAGGAGGAACTTATTTTCCTGTCACCGTGAAGAAACACTTGCGAGCACAAGCAATTGCCCAAGAATGCCGGCTTCCTTGCATTTATCTCGTGGACTCCGGCGGTGCCCACTTACCCGATCAAGCTGACGTGTTCCCGGATAGAGAACACTTCGGAAGGATATTCTACAATCAAGCTAATATGTCTGCGGAAGGAATACCTCAGATATCAGTCGTAATGGGATCGTGCACGGCAGGTGGCGCTTATATTCCTAGTATGTCTGACGAGAGTATTATTATCAAAAATCAGGGTACGATTTTCTTAGCGGGCCCCCCTTTAGTTAAAGCCGCTACTGGCGAATCAGTCTCTGCAGAAGATTTAGGAGGTGCAGATCTACATTGCCGTCAATCTGGTGTCACCGACCATTACGCTCAGGACGACGAACATGCGCTCCACTTAGCAAGGAATGTTGTTGCCAATTTGAACTGGAATAATGAACAGAGATCTAGAATTTATTCTGCAAAAGTTGACGAACCTGTTCATGATATAAACGATTTACATGGCATTGTTGGGGCAAACATACAAAGACCTTTTGATATCCGAGAAGTCATTGCCAGAGTTGTTGACGGGAGCAGATTCCATGAATTCAAGGAATTGTACGGTGATACTTTAGTATGTGGATTTGCAACGCTTTATGGTCATGCTGTGGGAATCATTGGAAATAATGGCGTGTTACAATCGGAAGCAGCGTTGAAGGGATCTCATTTTATTCAGCTTTGTGCCGCTAGGAAAATACCATTGGTATTTTTACAGAATATAACTGGTTTCATGGTAGGAAGGGAGGCTGAAGCTGGTGGCATAGCGAAGAACGGTGCTAAAATGGTAACAGCAGTAAGTTGTTTCAAAGGGCCTAAAGTTACAGTGATAGTGGGCGGTAGTTTTGGAGCCGGAAACTACGGTATGTGCGGCCGAGCATATTCTCCGAGCTTCTTGTACATGTGGCCTAATGCAAGGATATCCGTGATGGGTGGGCCGCAAGCTGCTACTGTATTATCTCTAGTCGCCAAGGAGAAAGCCCAGAGGGACGGCAAACCGTGGACTGATGAACATGAAAAGAAAGTTAGAGCACCTTTAGAAGCGCAGTTTGAGAGGGAAGGTATACCTTACTACAGCACAGCTAGATTATGGGACGATGGCATAGTTGCACCTAAAGATACTAGAAGAGTTATAGGTCTAAGTTTATCAGCCGCATTGAATGCTCCATTTAGAGAAAGCAAGTTTGGAGTCTTCAGAATGTGATGTGATGTTTTATCATTTTATGAATACGTAGGTGTGTGTTTTATTTGACTTGTTGACAGTGACATTATTTTTTATCTTATCGTGTGCGATTGCGTTGTTGCTAATCGTGGTTTGATTTGCTCCTTGATTTGTGATATGATAAGTAATAGTTTTTAATTACGTGACGAATTTACCTCTATGTTAACTTGTTAGTACAATGTTATTTCTTACATTTATTGCATATTTATTTTTATTCAAAGGGTGAATGAATTTGACATTAACTGATTCCACCGGTTTCTACACATGATTGTCGTTTCATGTTTTAATTATTTTCTTTTTATTTCATCTTTTACTCAGACAGTAATCTAAGAAATCGAAATCCTGCAAGAAATTCATATTTATATTTTATCGTATCAAGTCGATTCAAATGAAGTTGGTGTTTTAAAGTTAGATTAAACAATTTTGAACATATTTTTTTTTTCCTTCTTATCTCAGGACCACTTGGTTAATTACATTATTTTTAATGAGATAAGCAAATCGTTGTCAAGTACTATATCACTGTGTACCAGGCATGCAGATAAGATTTTTTATTTATTAATATCATGTTGTACATAGCAGGGACTGAAAGCGGTTACGGTATAACGTTACGGTACCGGTATAAAATAAATGTACATTAATAAAATAAAGTTAGGGCCAAACCGTTATTTAACCTTTATCCGATATCGGTACCGAAAAACAAAGCATCGACCGTTGCGGGGCGAGGAGTGCGGATGCGATCCAGGGTAGGTAGGACACGAGCGCGTGCGTCGGCGAACCTGTTTTCGTCGCGTTTCGCCAGTTATTCTCTTCTATCTATCTCTTTAATACCTTTATTTATTAACGTTCAAGTACCGGTACCGAAATATACCTTTTTCTATCTGTACACAAAAACTTAGGGTACTGAAATAAATTTGTGTATAGAAATAAAGCGGTAATCGCTATTTTTCGATATGACGTCATACCGCAATTGAAAGATATCGTATTTTTTGGGTTATTCTGTCCCTGGTACATAGGTACAAGAGAAGTTTATTTGATTTATGATAAATTAACTACCTGCAATGTTACAGCGTCAAAGCCTGCCTGTATTTGTATTTTGCAATATTTTTTATTTATTTAAGTTCATATTTGATTGATTACAATGGGTCAAACTTAACGCTATGCATTATCTACCAGTTTGCCTTTGGGACACATCGAAAAGTTGGTAGAAGGGGTGCAAGTTGTAGCAGTATTACAATACAACATTCCTACATAATATTACACAATACATACATATACTTAATGTAAATATTATTAATTTCAACATAATTTTATTAAATAATACATGAATAGATTGATAACAACACATGCAAACATATATATCCACAGAAACACTTAATAAATACCATACATATACATACATACACATACTTATATATTATATACAGCAGAGTTTATTTTCTTCCAGATAATATTTCTTGACCAGCATTTTGAAATATATATATAATATAGGTACTATCTACTCGTACATAAATGCATGACTTCTGTAAAATAAAAACTAAAAAGCACAGAAAATAGGTCTAAGCATAGAAAAAAACCTCCTGTACGTAGATATTTCATTTGCTCATTTTTTATGTAACTTTTTTTTAATTCTATAAGTAGTTGTAATTTTCAACACGCATGAGCTACATTTTTGGGGAAAGGCCTACCCTTCTTTCTTCCACGATTCACGATCCAAGGCTGCTGCCATGTACTCATATAAATTTAAATAATACGAGTTCATAGGTTAAAACAAAATCAGATATACATATTACACTAGAATGAGACTGTTGATAATGAGATGGAAACTTCACAGACAGGTAGATTTTAATTGCACAATAAAACAATAGCATGAACCGTTGTGTGAGATGTCATGCAAATTAGATTCGTTGACCCCGCGCATTACACTCAGTTCAAGTTTACTTGGGGTATACTATACCTACAATATATACTATCCTTTTATTTTCATTTTCATTTATTTTATTATTGTTCCGTCAACAGAATATTAAATACTAGCTTTTTCCCGCGGCTTCGCTCGCGTATCCCACGGGAACATTACTTTTTTCCGGGATGAAAGGTACCCTATGTTACTTCTAGTACCTCCCAGGATATGTGTACAAAGTTTCATGATGATTCGTCAAGTAGTTTTTGCGTGAAAAGGTAACAAACATCCACGCTTTCACATTTATAATATTAGTAAGGATTGCTGTTGCGAACTCCTTTTTTTATTATTCTTTTAAATTATATTTTGACATGCTTTTGTCTTTTTAGTGTGTCATTGCGTTTTGAACAGTAAAGATCTTTATGCGTATTATAAAAGGATTTTTATTATTTTCTCTTTCTATCGAACCCAGCGCAATAAATTCGATTGGTAATAATTGCACTGTTACTGTCAGTACATCACACAAATCAATTGACACTGACCCGTTTATACAAGTAGTTTTTATTCACATATGTGAATAAAAACTATAAATCAATTGACACTGACCCGTTTATACAAGTAGTTTTTATTTACATATGTGAATAAAAACTATAAATCAATTGACACTGACCCGTTTATACAAGTAGTTTTTATTCACATATGTGAATAAAAACTACTCGTATAAACGGGTCAGTGTCAATTGATTTGTGTGATTACGATCATTTGTCATGATTTGTCATTTGTCATTGGTCACGATTACGCCACGAAGATCGTCGATACATATGTATCGACGATCTTCGTGGCGTAATGGTCAACACGCTAGTCCGCCAATCCTGAGGTTCTGTGTTCTATCCTAAGCCAGGGGCAAGTCGGAAAATGGCTTATTTCAAATTGTCCTGGTCGGTATTGATATCCCATAATACAAGTTTAAACTTTATGAATTTCTACCGCTTGTTCGATCATCTGTGTCAAAGCGGCTGAGCAATACATAAGTAGGTATATTCCTTAAAACATACGTTCGTCAATGTATAAAAATAATGTGGGTCAGCGAGATCTATGTACTATATATGTCAATTATGTGGGTTTATCTTTACCGGAAACATTCTGGTAACCAAAACTGAATGTTAAATGGCCCTGCGTAAGCTATGCCAGATTTTAATAAATAGACCTAGCTTATTTTTACTTTAATGGTTATTTGTTTTGTTGTCCTCAGTATTTTACTGTTTATACATATAGGTAACTACTGCATAATTGCACATTACACTATAGGCAGGATTACTCGTCAAGCCATGGGCTTTCCCACAATTCTTAGCAGTAGTGCAATCTACTGGGAATTTATTCCGGGTATACAGGTCTAACAAAATATACTGAAACTATTGTAAGGGTGAATTCAGTCCATAATACTACTGAACAACTTAGTATATGTGAGTAGTATATCTTAGTATAATAATAGTGTGTATTATTTGTATGTAGTTTATGGTTTATTATTACATATTTATGGTTTATTATTACATATTTAAGTATACCTGGTTCATTTTTCATCATTTCATTTTGAGTTTTTGCACTACCCGTGTCTTTCTCGACATCACCCGGTTGGTTGACTGGTAGATAAGGCCTTAGGCTTTAAGTCCGCCATTACACTTGTATTTGTGTATAAAGTTAAATAAATAAAAAAAAAAAAAAAAAACTTTCCCCAAGGAACATATATCGAAATATGAATAATATTTGTTGGCCTCCCAACAGCTTGACCGATCAGTTGATCCTAGATTGTATGAAAAGCAACAAAATATTTTTAATATTTCGATATATGTGCCTTAGGGAAAGTTGTTCAGTATCATGGGCTGAACTCACCCTTAGAATAGTTTCAGTATATTTTTTTAGACGTTATAGGTAAGTATATACCAATTTCAATAGCTAACTTTTAGTACCTTTATACTTGTACTAAACCGCTCTCTTGCCAAACATTTAAATTACAGGTTTATTACTGTATTGCATACAGATTTCATGTTTCGCGTGTTACCCACTTATTAATATTTCCACATGTTTACATGTAAGTATTCACATAGCTTTAAGTGCTATGTAATAAAGTAATCTTTAAATCAGCACCTACTAAATATATCTCATAATCTTTGCTTACACAAGTTGATATTTTGATTTGCCTTCGACCAGCAAATATTTTCTTGCATTCCTAAAATGAACCAATAATAATAAATGTTTGTTTTGAGATAAAATATACGTGGAAGATATGTATCAGTACCTATACCTTTCTACAAGTCCGTTAGTTATTCAAGTTTATTAGGAATCAAAGGTCTGAAAAAACAATAGCGTTACTTACGCGTGTAGTATAGGGTTTTATTGAATTTGTATGCCACTGGCTTTTGTTTTTTCGTCGTCTTGTAAAACCTATGGAAAACAAATGTATGGAGTAGGGCTTCCAAATACCGGATATTTTGAATACCAGAATTCCGGTATTGAGGTGGAAATTCGTATTTCTTTTTAAAAAAGTTTTTTTTCGAAGTATTAAGCTAAAATTAAAACATAGGTCATTAAAAGTCAACTTTTATTCATATAACAAACTAAATCATCACAGCTTTACCTAATACTACTTTAAATATTTATGATTTCTACAAATTAATCAACAACTTTCAACGTCATACAGTTTTACAGTTCTAACCGGCATCAAATCAGTCTTTTAATCTTACTATTAATTGGCATCAAATCAGTCTATAATCTTACTATTAATTGGCATCAAATCAGTCTTTAATCTTGCTATTAATTGGCATGAAATCAGTCTTTAATCTTACTTTTAATTGGCATCAAATCAGTCGTTAATCGTTACAGGAACGTCCACTGTATGTACGTGTAAATTTTTACATACAATATATTATGAAAAAAAATCTAAAATAAAAAAATACTGGTAATTTTTTTTTAAATTTAATTTTCATAACGAAACAGGTATAAAAAAATATTTAAAATAAAACTGATGTTATCAATATTATCTCATAATAAAAATATTACTTCAGTCTGCCTAAATAAGAAAAATAAAAACACTGTTTTCACTTTTCATAATTTTAAAGTACTTAACAATATCGATTAGAATTTTTCTGTCCTTTGAATTTTACGTGTGAACATATATTTTTTTCTTCAATTTAAGGGTGAACTACTGTTTTAGAGCCTTTTTTTCTTGATAATTGGTCCTCATCTAAGGTTTTATCCGAGAGCGAGCTTTTTAATCGATTGCACAAATACGTAACTGAAGAAATGGCTTTCTCTGCCTCCACACTTGTGGGTGGAATGCACAAAAATATTATACGATATAATTCTAAAATCACCGATTTCGGTATTAAAACCGGTATTTAACTTCAATACCGGTATTGAAAACAGGTCAAAAATCGCCTAATACCGGTATTGAGCAATACCGGGAACCCGGTATTGGAAGCCCTAGCATAGAGGTAGGTATCATGATTTGGTTGTGATTATAAACCCAGTTCCTTATTGTTTATCTTTTATATATATATATAAAATACACGCACCGTTAACAAATAGGTCTAAAAAGGCATCTAAAATAACCTTTTTAGACCTATTTTTCCATCACATCTCCGATAATACAGTATGTATGACTCAATCTCACATGTTCACAGCAAGATACCGTTCCATTTTACGCTTTCCAGCCGCTACGGTAGCCGCGTGCGGTGTTTTTCTAACTGGAATTCTTCACAAGAAAATATGAGCACCGACTATTAAGATAGTTAATTGTCGATTTCTGTGTCCATTGCTCGCGATGACCTGCTTTTGATAATAAGATGTGTTATTCTATATATCGCTGCTTTGTGTAGGAGAGTGGATAGATCGTCGCTGGAAATATTGCTGTTTTTAATAGAATATTTTGAAACCAAGAGAAAAACCAAGAAAGTCATGACACTGACTGAGCTATCCCCATAGTAAAGTATTTTTTAAACTTGTTATAAGATACTAATTCAATGATACATTATTTTATAATAAATACATATATAGACTATACAAGCTAAACAAAACTTATAAACATCAAAGAGAACTCTCCAACCCGTCTGGCCAGCGTGGAGAGTGTAGACCAAATCCTCTGACTGCTCTGGCTAATTTATGGCTCTGGTAGTACAGATAGGGTCGTGCTCCTGCAGTGAAGACTAAAAAAGACCTGATGATGATGATGACATATAAAATAAACTATACCAAGAACCAGGACACTTTAAAAAACGATGAAACAGCCGACGAATAAGACATTGTGGTAGATTTCTTATACAGGGTGACTTTTTATCCACCAGCCAAATTTTTGGAGCAAGTTCAGTCCATGATACTGAACTACTTTCTATAAAAAAATGTATTGAAAATAGATAAAAAATTTTCGTCCTCCTTTCTCCCATACAAAATCAGTTGGCCTGAGCGCCAATCTATATGGGAAGGCGAATTATTTTTATCGTTTTTCGTTAATTGTTTTTATGGAAAGTAGTTCAGTATCATGGACTAAACTTGCTCCAAAACTTTGGCTGGTGGTTAAAAAGTCCGCCTGTATGTATATGTACTCATAATTCCATACGTTACTCAAATCCTAAACAGGAAATTATCTTAAACAGACGTCATCCTAGATATCACAACAATATATTTTAATTAAAAGCTTTGCGTAACTAACTTCCTTTGCGCAGGGACAGTTTTTGCGTTGTACGGAACGTTGCATATTTTGATCCAGTTTGAAAGTAACAGTGCAGTCGAGGCTGTTCGTATCTAAAGCAACCTGTTTATATGTCACTCGTGTAATTACATTCGCTGAAATATTTCTACTTTCTCTATCAATATTATGATGAGGAACCTACTTAGGTGATATTAACTAGAATGAAGAGCTCTCATGCGTATACAATATAGCTGGATGTAGACTTTACCTGGCGATTGCTAATAGGGATGATGACTGGGTCAGAAAAGTATTATTCTAATTAGTCCGTTAGTTAGGTTATCCAAAAATAAAGTAGGTACCCATATTTTTCAGTTTATCAAAAAAGTAACAATTTACAACGATACATAGTATCTAAGTTCCAGAGTGGGGGCTTGTGACGTCACGGATTTGTAAAAATCGTACGAAAGCGTGTCGTCGTGCGAAATTTAAATGCGCTGTATCTCCGTCATTTATTGTTTCTCACAGAAAAGAAAAAATATGTGTGCAAATTTTTTTAATAATCTAACCGATGTACCATAAATTATTTTTCATCATCATGCGTATGTCCATTATGTTTAACCCTTTCGTGGCACTAGGCTCTGTCTACCGTTAGTGGTATAGACGTTATAGTGTATCAGTATATTTCGTGTTTCTTAAGAGTCCCCTTACCCTAGACTTTTCTATTCAAACGTAGTCTAGCTTTTATTTTTGAAACGACATGTCAGATTTCGGAAAATTTTGTTATTTTAAAGAAATCGCATATATCTAGGCATACGCGAGAAGCAGCTGGTTCATTCTAAGTTTTTTCTTTTCTCCCAGACCATCATAGAAGGATAATTATCACGTGAGTGCATTACATTTAATTTGTTATCTAATAAGTACTTACTTATCCAAAGACGTAAAAAAATCAAGTAGATACGTCCTGTAAACAAGCCAGGTTATGAAGGACGAATGTATTATCAAAGAAATTGATATTTATTGCATTCGCCAATTGCACAATTGAGACGCTGCCGTGATCATTCGTTGCAGAAATTAACGCTCCGGATAACAAGTGTTAGAATCATCATGGAATCATCTTGAATTTTCTGGTATAGCTTAAGATTACTTTAATTCCATATAAACAATTAAGTTACACCTTTTTAATACATAATGAAATTAATTTCTGATAAATTTTAAAGGTTTGTAATCAGACCTCGGAAAGTGGCGAAATTTCTAAAAGGTAACCGAGCCTTGCAAAGTTAGTATGAAAGAAAAACTGTTTGCAGTTTATTTATTACAATCAAAAAAGTTATTTCCTTTAATAGGTATTTTCTTTTTAATAATTAATCAGCCATGGCAATGCACGTACAGGCGTTTTAAAATTGTATTCCTGTGCCATGTGTACAACGTTTTTTGTTGTTTTTTTGGGTCAACCATGAATAAAACCCACAGTTTGTCACCTAATAAATTACGTAAATACCGTATAGTAGATCCGATTAGGTTGGCAATCATTTAATCTCAAAGTAAATCGAAATCCATTGTTTACAGAGCATCAAATCGCGCCTTTTTCTCTCATAACGTTTGCAGTACTACTTCTTACGTCAGAAAGGCAAAGGTATTTCCCTGTTCAGCCAAATGGTCTATCTGTTGCGTTCCATTACACAATCGAGCGCAAATCAGCCATCTTAATTATCGACTTTCTCTCAAGTCAACGAACGGCGCGGTAGGCCGTGCCAGCATCAATGCACTCGCGATTAAAAAAAAATAATTAAAAAGTTGATTGCGGTGGTACGTGCCCGCGGCTCGATTCGACTATTGTTATTTTTCGTATTCATATTGTTTTGGATGTGTGCGCCTTTGTTGTTGAGCGAGATCGAGATCAATTCAGTACTATGATACATAAAAATGTAAAGTAACAAAAGCTGTAGAAACACACTTTCTTCTGTACATGTAATCACCAGCCCAGCAAAATAAAAGAAATTTGGTAACAATTTTTTTTAAATAATACCTACTATAGTTTCGAATTGTAATGTACATTTTATGGAGCAGCCATTGAGATATAGTATCTCGATATAAGCTAACTTAACTCCTTTCTTTATCAAAACTGTTTTTTATTAATCCAGAGATGTTCATTTTCATTAACACTTCATTAACATGACCCTCATTGCGGTAGTTAAACTTTGTTGTATTTTCACTACTTTTAGGTACCTGCGTGATTTTTTCTGTACTAGGTACTACTTAAGCACATAGTTATGTTTAATTACGTTCTAATTCTAAAGAGAATAGGTACGTGACCTTAGAATCTAGTTTAAATCATTGTGTTCAACAACTGCGTAAACTACGAAAAAGTTCACACTAATCATCGCAACGTTTCCGCCAAGTTTTGTGTAACGATAACGACAAGTACATTAGAATGTCGCAATGTCGATTACAATGTCGTTGAAACTAAAACCAAATTACATTATTGACTGTCAGCACACAATATCTAAGTGTGTATTATATTTATAAGTGCCTTATCCAATCCATAAAAACTTGGAGAAATTTGTAAATTCTATTAAATAAAAGTACTTATGCCAGACAAAATAAAATGAAAAAGTTACTACTTATCGAGTTTTATTTTCTTCCAATTCATTAACTTTTTCAAACAGCTTTGCAATAGGTACTATTACAAAATGGACACAATGGCAGTGGCATGTAAATTGGTCATTGTTATATCAATTTTCTAATTTGTTTTTTGTAATTTCACTGAGACGTAATATTTTTTTACGTAATTCGTGTTATACAAAGAGGGTTCAAGATACAATAAAACAAGATAAAAGCTATCTGAATTCTGAAAATGGTCGGTTGTAGTGATGTGCATTCCCTGGAATCTTTGGGGATATTCCCGGCAAATTACCTAAAAAATGGAAATTTATGGGAATATTGGGATTATCCCGTAAATTTACAATATTTCCAGCGGCACATCACAGTCGGTTGAGCTTATTCTAATCATTGGGTAAAATGTCTTAAAAAGTCATACGCGATGTTATAGTAACTATCTTCAGCTGTGTGCATATTTAGTGAGGTGCGCTTTCCGGTTTTTTTTTACTCCGAAGATGAAATGCTTATCAAATATCAATGGTCACCATAAAGAGGCCGGAACCATTAAAACGATTTGGCTGTGGTTTTACTCCGGTCGCCTGCCTGATTGCAACCAAACTCCTTGGAAATCCATTTGTGTAACACGTTAGTTAGTTACTAGGGACCGTTATGGGTAATGTCTAGAAATAAGCTTTCAATTTACACAAGCTCTCGAAACGAAAGATTGTTCCACGCCCTCTTACTTACTAACATTATGATCACATATGGCCGTTTTATGGCAGTTCCAAGGCCGCCTTTATTCCCAAATACAACAGCGACAGCACGCCTACTTCAAATATCGTGATGGGACAGTAAAAGACTGACATCATGGGCTTTTGACGGAATACCAATAAGGCCATTACAGCGTGGATTGATTGTGTGTTAATAACCTACTGGTTTTTAAGGCAAGAACCTGTGATATGACATCAAACTGGAGCAATTAATAGATAGAGAATAAATTAAATAAGTAGATAGATATTTAGTGATATTAGTCGAGTTTGCCTTCATAAAAATTAATAAAAAAAAATTAAAGATTAGTTATATTTGGTCATATACAGGCAGGCTGAATTTTTAAACACTTTCCAAATTTTCACTGGCAACATGGCACGATATCTTTTTTAGGGTTCCGTACAAAAAATGAAAAAAAACGGAACCCTTATAGGGTCACTCGTGCGTCTGTCTGTCTGTCTGTCTGTCACAGCCGATTTGCTCTGAATCTACTGGACCGAATCAGGTGAAATTTAGTAGAATGTTGTAATCCTATGACCCAAACACATATGTGCAAAGTAAATAAATATTTCTTCGAAATAAGGGTCATTTACGGGGGGACAAACTGGGAAATTAAAAAAAAAAGTTTTGCAAACCTTACTGTGTCATATATCAAATGAAAGGGCTTGTTATGAGGATTTCAAATATATATTTGTTATTATTGTAAAATATTAAAGAATACGAAAATTGACCATCCGCCCCTGATCTCCAAAACTAGTAAGCCTAAAATTTTGAAAAAAATTCATTGCTTGTAGATTACAGGAAAACCTATAAGAATTCAATCAATTGTACGGAACCCTCGCCACGCGAGTTTAACTCACACTTGGCCGGTTTATTGTTTATTTAATTTGTCTATTTATAATTATAATTTGTTAGATAATTAAAGTATAGTAACTATTGTAAAATATTACACCAAATATTATTTTTTATTCTAAATTATTCTAAAAGGGACGTGGACTGGGTCCAAAAAATTGTATTTTATTTAGTCCGTCAGATACGAGTAGGTTATCCAAAAATAATGGACCCATATTTTTCGGTTGATCAAAGTAGTCAAATTTCACAAAGATACAGCGCGTCGAAGTTTCGAAGTGATTGACGTCACCGTCAAGTGAAAATCGTACTTGATCGTGACGTCATGCGGAATTTAAATGCGCTGTATCTTTGTAATTATTTGCTAATCAGAAAAAAGAAAAACTGCGTACGTAATTTTTTTTAATAACCTACCAAAAATATTTTTTTAGTCCACATCCGTATTCTATTTGCATCTTTAGGAAAATGTTAGTTTATTTTCTCTCCTTTTTTCTATTAACTGTCGTAATAAATAGAAATAGGTTCTTACTACAATTTTTTCCAGCACCTTTTCCAGTGTTGTCCTAAATCAGTGGCAATCTAAGCCGTCCTACACTACATGTAGCCCACACGAACGTTTTACATAAACAGCGTTTATGGAACCGAAAACCTTTTATAGTTCACTTGTTTGAGACTTCTCAATCTTCTCATAGATATGTGTATGTGGGTTTTCCATCGGTTTAGAATTTAAATTTTAAATTTAATTTTAGAGCTGGTGCGCATTTTGGCCAAAATTTTAGCCTGGCAATACAACGTGGAAATGCCGCCAGCCTCTTGGGGACCTTGCCTGCTGACGGTGATTTGGGTTAATTTTTTATATATAAATTAATGTTTGTTGTTTTTAATATTAGTTTTAGATTTAATTTATTGTTGTTTTAGTTAGTTTTAATTAAGTATATGAATAAAATTTACGATTTAAATTTAAAAAAAAAATCTCATGATCTATCAAACTGTCATTATTATTTTGATGTCCTGTTTAGGAAGTTTGAAATAAGATAACCACTACAAATCAAGTAATATTTGTAGACTTATTCTTATTAGCAAAACTATTAATATATTATTATTATTTATGTATCTTCATATAACTTAACAAAATTATTCGTAACTGACCTAAGATAATCTGGAAGAGATTACTCGTGTGATAACGCCGCCTTTCTGTATATATTTTTTTACTCTCCACGTATAAAGTATTCAATAAATAAAGAATAATATTAGGTATATTACTAAACATTATTATTTGACTGCCTCCGCGGTCCAGTGGTCAAGGCGTTTGCCTTGTGATCCGGAGGTCATAGGTTTAATCAAATCCCACTGGGAAGCATACTTTGTGAAAAGTTGTTTCCAATCTGTTTAGGATATTGCAGGCTTGAATCACCTGATTATCCGAAAAGAATGATGATTCCGTGCTTCGGAAGGCACGTAAAGCCTTTGGTCCCGAACGCCATCTAGCGTTTGTACCTATCCTAGGATTGGTTCTGGTCTACCCTTTGGGTTGCGGAGGTCAGACGGCAGTCGCTCTGTGTAAAAAACCAGTAACCTCGTCAAATCGCCTAGGTTAGGTAGCGGACCCCGGGCTCTGAAGCGTAACCGCTGACGATGCAACCGGGAATACGCTCGGATGATGATATTATTAAACATTACACACAGAAAATAAAACCTATCCTAGGATATCGGAGGTCTGACGGCAGTCGCTCTGTGTACAACCCAGTAACTTCGTCAAATCACCTAGGTTAGGTAGCGTACCCCTGGTTCTGAAGCGTTACCGCTGTGGATGCAATCGGGAATACGCTCCGGTGATGATGATTAGGTATATTATTCATTTATTTATTGAACAAGCAATCTCGTTACAGCCGCAATAAAAGCTCGCAACAATACTGTACATTGCGTCTACCTGCTAATAACCTATATGTGAAATCGCACGCACAACGCTATGGCAATGATAGTGCATTTGCAAGCGTGGCAATGAAAATAATGAGGTGCAGATGTAAAACACATGTAACTACTTGAAAAAATTCTAATAGAAATAGGGTTTCTATATAAGTCAAACAATATATAAATTTAAGTATTTATAACTTACTCCCTAGCAAAGTAGCTAAATTTGAGCTTGTAATAATATAGTGTGAATCTCTAAATCTAATTAGGAAAAGAGGAAAGCATAAAACAAGATGGTCAGACGACATCAAAAGTTACTACAGGGATTGGAGAGAAAAGACCCAAAATAGAGAATTGTGGAAGCAGGGAGGGGAAGCTTTTGCTCAGCAGTGGAACACAAACACCTAATTAAAAAAGATTGCGGATATTATATAAAAAAAAAAATTATGATATTCAATACTACCGATACCTCTGGCTTTAAAATTATAAATATTGTTGTAGTGATTAGGGTTGCTAAAAAGATGCCTATAATTGGTTTGTATAAACTCTTTTGTTCAAATAACCTTTTTTTTATAAATTATTTTTTATTTGTAAGTACGTACTTTTTATCTTGCTCACTACAGCCCTGCAGCAATTTAATCTGGATTTGTGTTGTAAAAGTATTTATTTTTTACTTGTGCAATAAAGTCTAGTACCTACATTAAATTAAACCGTTACATACTCGTATTAATCGAAAACAAGTTGCCAGTGACGGATGGGAAAGTAACATAATAGGTGCCAACTTGTTTCGTATGCATAATAATTTAAACCAGGTACTGAAATGAGTCTGGGTTTTTTATAACAGTACCATTTTATTAGGAAAAGGCAGACTGAAGTTAGTAAAAAACGTTTAAAATAAATACAAAATAAGTTCTTCTTTCGAGTCGATTGGCTATATAAAAATTATAATTTTTTTATTATTAGTTTGACCGGTGCTTGGCTACGGTGACTGCCAAAGTTAATATGAGAACATGTAATTTTGTTTCGAGTGGATAATAGTTTAAACCAAGTACAAAAATTACCTTTTATAATAAATCGGTTAAAAGTTTCACTTCCCTAGTGTCCCTATTTTGCGAAGCAGACGATGCGCCTTTGTGCAATAAACACATGCAGTACGTTCAGTATTTACTCACTTTTTTAATAAAGCTACAAAACCGCAATGTATATCAAAGTCACTTTCAAATTGATTAAATCCGTCTGTCCCTCTGTACCAATGTTTGTACACTTAGATCTTTTAAACTACGTAACGGATTTTGATGCGGTCTTCATTAATAGATAGAGTGAGTCAAGAGAAAGGTTTATATGTAAAAAAACATACCCGTGCGACGCCGGGGCGAAAAAGTCGAGGTATGCCACTTAGGGCACCCGTCCGAATAGCACCTGGGCAAATAGCACCTGGCCTATTCCACGAAGGACGGTGCCCTAGGTGGCATACCTCCTAAAATCTGCATACAGATCTTTTATATAAATATTCGAAGTTCCTCATAAATTTTCACTGCAGCATTTGTACGTAAAGGAGTGTCTTGCATTAACTTTGAAACCGTAATAATGTAGGAGCATACAAACTGACAGCAATATTTACGATGGGCGAGCGCCGTAGGAAGTTCAAAGGCTAGGTATAAATCATGGAGGTTGTATCAACAATGGCTGCTCCAGTGTGAATGCACTTGACTGCAACCGTGGGAATAACGGGTTGCAGTGCGGCACGTGAGCGAATATACTTATAGAAGATAGTCTTTATCGCGAAGTGAGAGCCAAAGAAAGTCAATCAATCAATCAATCAATACTTTATTTGCATCCTTAATGTATATACATAGGTCGTTTTACAATAGTGCAGAATCAATTAAGGACCCTGACGGGCGCAGCAATCGAAGAGGGGCTGACTTGTCTAATTTCGTATATTTGGTGTCAATAATTTAAATTACATATTTAGTCTATTTAAAAGGATAGGAAAGTAGTTTTTGTACAAATGTCAAAGATTCAAAACAAATTTCATATAATTGATATTGAAAGGATTTATTTTATGTAGAGAATATTGAATGATAAATGGGTTATTTATATTGTTATTTATTTAAAATGCAGTGAATTGTACTATGCGAAATTATTATTAATTATTCTTTTAAATGTCATATATTTTAAATTATTTTATCTTCCAGATATTCTGTTATTGTGTAATAACATCGTTTAGCCAGTATGTCTTTGATTTGCCTCAGGAAAGATTTATCATTTTTTATGCCTTTAATAGTATCAGGAAGTTTGTTGAATATTTTAACAGACATTGCTAGAGGGCTATCCGAGTGAAGTTTAAGGCGAGATGTTGGGATCTGTAATTTATTGTGATTTCTCAATGTATGTTTCCCTGTAGTCTCTCCTCTTTTTTGAAAAAGGTTTGGATTTTTTCGGACGAATTTACATGTTTCCAAAATGTAGATGCTCGGCAAGGTTAGGATTTTGTATTTTATAAAATAGGGTTTACAACTGTCTGTATTTTTGATATTTGCTATTATTCGAATGAGTCGTTTTTGAAGAGTGAATGCCCTGTCCCAGTCAGTGCTGCTGCCCCATAGTATCGTACCGTAGCTCAGACATGAGTGTGCATAAGCATGATAAGTGACAATCGCGGTCTCAGTGTCAGTTGCCTTTTTAATCTGTCTCAGCGCATAGGCAAATTTGGAGAGTTTCGCACATACTTGATAAGTGCTGATTTTTTGTGTTGTTTACAATAGAATATACATATTCAAATGTAAATGTACCAATCCATAATTATAAACAACCATTTCTATGATCCATAGGAGCTTGCAAAAAAACAACCGGCGTTATCATGAAAAATGTCTTCATATAACGCAACATTATACGGTAAATAGCTGGTGTAAGTTTACCACTCGTGATTCTGTGAGAGAAAACAGTAGACCTCGCGAGCCCATGCAATTTTTTTATAACCATGCAATAGCCAATACTTTCCCCGTTCCCCTGGCTTAGCAAAGCCATTTCAGTAAAATCAGTCCATATATATAACGCTACAGCTTCTGCCCCTTTCCCCTTCCATTCCCGCATTTTGGATTTTTTTGCAACATCTTGTGTAGAATGAAGTCTTTAGTAAGCCACTTAAATTTAATTGAAATCCGTTAATAAATAACGCTACAGCACAGTCCCCCCCCCCCCTTTTACCCCCTATTTCTCCCTCAATCAAAAGTCGCGATCGACTAAAAATTTTAATGAATCAAAGAACTTGTGTCGGGTGGGAACGCAAGGAGGCCGGTGGGTCGTCCGAGATACCGCTGGAGAGACGAAGCAAAGACGTCAAAGCCCTCCAAGAAGATCTGCAGATGGCGCAGAACAGGGAACAGTGGCGTCTTCTGATGTCGGAGGCCAAGATCCATTTTGGGTCACTGAGTCAACGCAGTAAGTAAGTAAGTAAAGAACTTGTGTGCCAATTTTCGTCAGATCGGTTAAAAATGCGACCTGTAGGTACAGAATAAATAATACTAACGTACAGAAGTCGCACTCAGCAAAGAAATTCAAAGAAATATCTACTCAATGAGGCTAGCGATATGGTTTAATTTAGCTCACGTCAGAACTCAGCACCTTTTCGTATAGATACCTAGACAAAAGCATTTTGGCCATTCTCGAAACTGAGACGCTTCGCTCGGTCAGCAAGTAGTATTTTACTTTTTAAAATGATAATCATGAAACCATCCTCAGTTTTCGAAACATCTTTGTCTTTATTCACCTTCCACCATCGGACAACACGACGTGGACAGGGATTCCACCCATTTGTGGTTGATATTCCTCCTCATCGTACCTCTCGATTCGCCTTCTCCTTCATTGTGCGAACCGCTATGGTGTGGAATTCCCTCCATGCGTCGATGTTTCCCCATACATATGATTTAGGGATTTTAAAGGCAAGAGTGAATAGGCATTTTATGAGTCTGCGTGTTACACCTTAGACCTCATCTTAGCTTCCCATCAGGCTAGATAGAGGTCAAACGCACTCAAATCTCTAATAAAAAATAAAAAAAACTTTGTATTTATTCATGCGGTGGCTCTGCTCAAGCCTAAGCCGAATAAATTATAACTGTCTTCGGTTCATCTTCGGCCTTCGTAAGTACGACCATGTGTCGGCTTACCGTACTCAACTAAAGTGGTTGCCCGTTCGTCAGCGTCGCCGGCTGCATATTCTTACAACCCTCTTTTCCATTCTATTTGACCCTAAAACTCCATGGTATCTCAAATCAAAATTCACTTTTCTTGGTAATACTCATGTAAAAAATCTTCGCTCTTCTAGCAATCTCCGTCTCGCTATACCAAATCACCGGAGTGGGTCTTTGAGCGTTCGTTTACTGTTCAAGCGGTAAAGCTTTGGAACGCCCTACCAATTAATGTCCGGAAGGCCCGTACTCGTGTAGCGTTCAAGAGTGCAGTGCGTGCTCATTATCTTCGTGAACTTTCAGATAGAATATAGATATTATGATATAGTATGTAGTTTACGTATAGTTTATTATATTATATATTATAACCATGTATATTTTGAATGTAGGTTTATTCATATGTATATATATATATATATATATATATATATATATATATATATATATATATATATTTATATATATATTATATTGTTACTGCTATCCTCATAAGGTAAATGTGACAATATCTACATAACTTGCACCTCCTTCTAAAATTTTCTTTTTCTTGGCATCACCAGTGGGTTGACTGGTAGATAAAGCCTATGGCTTTAAGTCCGCCTATTACGTTTGTAATAAAGTTAAATAAATAAATAAATAAAAAATAAATTATATATTTGTGCAACGGTTAGTCCGCTTTATGTGGTTACCAAGTCACATTATGATGCATTTGTAACATTTTAAAAATGTTGAAGGTGATCTATATCAAAATTAGAAAAAATATACTCGTATAATGATTTTTCAATACTAAGCAACCGTGTGTATAAATATTGACATACAAAAAGAGCTACGAATACGAACGAAGTAATGTACACATAATCATCTTACTTCCTAGCCCGGGGTGCGCTTTTTCTTTTCCAAATATAATATGCATCAAGGATGCCAAAGACCTTGCGAAGTAGAGAAGAAATAGCCGGAACAGTTTAAATGATTTTGCTATAGTATTACGACTGGCCGCCTGCCTGACGTCAACACTCTTTGGGAATGCATTTTTGCAAAAAGTATTACAACCGGCCGTCATCCGATGTTAACCCTCCTTGGGAATGCATTTGAAGCAGGAGATGTTTGTGCCTGTCCTTTTCTTTTTGTTTCGCCTCTTACGACATCCACAGGAAGAGAGAGATGAGTGGTCCTATTCTAGGCCGGATGCCACACGGCACATAAGCCAACACTATGAGGATATAAAATATCAGTTAGTAGGTAAGTACTCAAGTCACTACCTAACTAAATTAACATTTAACGCGCGCAGTTACCCCGAAAGTGTCAGTAAACCGAAGCGGCACTTAGAGAATTAACAGTTTTCCTTTGCTTATCTTTTTTTCGAAAAGTTCGCATTGTTGAATAACGTTACGGCGTGTGAGTGGGGTCAGCGGGTCGCCGGGTCTGGTTTGGGGTCCGTTAAAACGGAATTGCCATCAAATATTTTCATACTTTTGTAAGAACGCGAATCTACATTCGGTCATGTAGGAATTCGTAGCAAACTATGAAATAATAAATACTATGGAGAGTAATTTCAAATATTACAATTTTGCAAAACAGCAGAAATTTATTAGAAACTAGCTGTGCCCGCGACTTCGTTCGCGTGGTTGTCGGAACGTAATGTTATATAGCCTAAAGCCTTCCTCTATAAATGGACTACCCAACAAAAAAAGAATTATTCAAATCGGACCATTAGTTCCTGAGATTAGCGCGTTTAAACAAACAAATAAACAAACAAATTCTTCCGCTTTATAATATTATTAGTATAGATGAAGTACTCTTAACCAACAACATATTTATTTGAATAAAGATTAATATTATTATGTTGATACAACTTAAACAAATTATTTCGACCAAATTAGGTACCATAAAAACGGTTTTTGTGAGTTAATCTTAAAAGATAGACATATACTATCGCGGACTGTTTTTTAGATCATTAAAAGAGCTATTATTCTTTAATACATATTTTTTGTGTATCTTGAACCGTTTTCACGGCGCACGCAACGGAAGGCTTCAAAGATGAAATAATTTCTGCCGTTTTTTACACATTTACCACTATATCTTTGCTCCTATTGGTCTTAGCGTGATGTTATATAGCCTATAGCCTTCCTCGATAACTGGACTATCCAACACAAAAAGAATTATTCAATTCGAACCAGTAGTTTCGGAGATTAGCGCGTTCAAACAAACAAACAAACAAACTCTTCAGCTTTATAATATTAGTATAGAAATAATATTAGTATAGATGATTGTCGCATGACGCAACGTTAACTCTGACAGCCTGCCTCCAGTGTTCAACTTTAAAAACAAGTAATAGGGATGATGACTGGGCCAGAAAAGTATTATTCTAATTAGTCTGTTAGTAAGATTATCAAAAAAATGTACCTATATTTTTCAGTTTATAAAAAAAGTGTAAATTCACAAAGATACTGGTTATCTAAGTTCCAGAGTGGGGCTTGTGATGTCACCACTGTGTAAAAGTCGTACGAATCCGTGACGTCATGCGAAATTTAAATGAGATGTAGGTATCTTCGTCATTTATTGTTTCTTAGGGAAAAGAAAAATATGTGTACAATATTTTTTAATATATAATCTAACTGATGGGCTAACAATATTTTTTCAGTCATTATGCCTATTATATCGCATAACAATATATCGCAGGTTGGCTGGAAGAGATCCCTATATGGGATTTGATGACGGACACACAGACAACGGGACAGGTGAAACTAAATAAACACTTGTAATAATACAATTCAGGGAAATGAAAAAGAAAGGAAACCACGGATAAGTCAATAATTTACCTACATGAAAGAGAAATCGCTAAGGGCGCGACCCGGTGTAGGCAATCAAAAATTAATTTATATTTAATTGAGAATCATCATTATATAGAATTAGCTATAATTGTATCGGTTGTTGTAAATTTATGCATGTTGTATGTAAAACATGTAGAGAAACTTGAAAATATAATTTTAGGCGTGAGAAGTCTTTTTTACCGTCATTAATTAGAAATTTTATATAACCTCTTTTGTCCCAATCCTGGGTAAAGGTCTCCTCCCATATTCTTTCAAGCTTTTCTGTCCAGTGCAATCTCAAATCAATCAGTTTCTCCTCCTTACTTAAGTCATCCTTCCAGAGAGTCCCTAGTCTTCCCGCCCATTTAAGGACTTGCGTCCTTGAATCCCATATCGGCGATACCTATCTTTGTGCGAAGCATAGTGTTCCTAATTTTTTCTATTCTTGCAACACCTAGTATGCTTCGCTCTATTGCTCTCTGACAAATCTTGAGTTTGGACTTTAGAACTTTGTCTATGACCATGTTCGGGCGCCATAAGCACAGGTATGGCTTCATACAAGCGAAATCCAAAAAAAAAATTGAATTTTCATACAAACTGATCAGCTGATCGAGTCAATTAGTACGAAAATCCGAATTTTTTTTTTGGATTTCTGAAAGTTGTTGAACAAAAGTTGTTCAGTTTCATGGGCTGAGGTACCATCTGAAAGGTTTTGCGTTCCTTAATTAACACGATGTATAGTTTACTACTTATTGGTAAAGTACTACCTTAGTGGTAAAGTAACTCTACCATTAAACTCTACCCGTACCTATACCAGATGCTTTTACGACCATCTCCTTAGATTAAAGCCTTCGGACCATTCTGTTGTCAGTCATCAAACCGAGATGATTTTCGTACAGTTGGTCACAATCCAGGCGCATCATTTTCTCGAGATTATGCACTTTATGCGCCCCACATAAGAACGGTATTGAATTCAAAGTGTGCCGGTGATGATTGGCAGGCTGTACTATGTTATACAATAACTATTGTTTCTCGTCTTCCCTACAAGACATATTATTAACAGGTATCTGATATCTTGCATCTCAATGGTCTCGTAAAGTGAAAGAGAAACATTAGCGGCTTCGCTTTATTAGTTAATCTTCAGGTTTAGATTAAGTCGTTTTCATTGTTAGTACTTATTTCATTTTCCACCTTCTTGTTATAAGTGGCATTTGAGTCTTGCGGCCCCGGGCTCCTGTCTGCTAAAAGCCGCAAGACGAAAAATGCTTTGTCTGTCCCATTAGCGCTAAAAACGTGAGTATGTATGTATGCTACTTAGTATCTTTCTTAGCATATCTTCAGCAGTGATCGTTTCGAAACTTTAGAATAGAATAGAATAGAATAGAATAGAATAGAATAGAATAAAACTTTATTTGAATTGAAACACACAATCTTAACAACAAAAATAAAAATAAAAAAAAACATAAATACAGAAATTATAATAAGTAGGTACATAAAAGAAAGAAAACTTTACTAGTTAAGACTGGTGACTGAAATAATAAAAAAGGTTTTAGGAAAGTAAAAGTCGTGTTATGGAAGCCGTACTTCACACTATTAGTTTGTGGTAGGTCGGCTAAGGTGCGGTTTCCTGACTCGGTGTTATAATCATACATGCTTTACTTATGAGCCGTAACACATAATAATCCGGTCGATAGAGGAATGGTCTTCCGGATAGTAAAATAGGATAGGTTTTCTCGAATAAAATACATAGAAAGTAAGAATAAACAAGGATCATTGAATAAATAAATAAATAATTAATCAGTAAGTTCCCATTTCTGGCCTTAGTTACTCAGCTATAGTACCTTTATCTTCCGTGCTGATCTGAGAGAAAATAATGTACTAGTGGCCTCTCTTCCTGCGCAGATCGTAGAAGCCGATCGAGGGAATGGGCGAAAAAACCCATCTCTTTTTGATTCCTTTTTCCACCTCCTCGTTCACCATCACTCTAAAAGTGGCTTTTGTTTAGAGTCGCAATACCCAAAATACTCTGTCTACTCTGTTAGGTATACATTCATACTATCACGCCTGTTTCCCACAGGGGTAGGCAGAGACTATGGACCTCCACTTGCTACGATCCTGACAGACCTCATTCGCTTCATCTACACTCATCAGCCTCTTCATACATGCCCTTCTGTTATGGGTACTCCTTACCTCTCCCTTTTTCAGAACGTCTGCAATCTGATCGCAGAACGTTCGCCGAGGTCGACCCTGTCCCGCTCTTCCTTTCACACTTGCCTTATAAATATTTTTTATTAATCTCTTTTCATCCATCCTTTCTGTATAAATGTCATGTATCCTGTTAGGTAAAGACGTGATAATGTATTGTACTTAGAGAAAAGTTTGCCGTTTTAGTATCATTGTCCGACGTGGGCGCAAGGCCGCTGCAGCTCAGCCTACTCCATTCATAGAATGCATTTGTAGCCGGTGCACCGCGCGGCACAGTTTGTTTGGTCTATGACGGTTCGGTTCGGATTTCATCTTGTTTGGTCGGGTTATACTGAGGAATAATCCGTCCGTTTACCTGTGCTATAAGTACTTAAGGACCTGGCGGCGATGACGTCACTGCGACATGGTTACGATGTCACAGAAGACAGTAAGAGTATTACATACAGAACGGAATCTCTTAAGGTAAGCGCAATATGTGTCCCCGTTCCCCGTCCCCGCACCTCTACCCCGTTCTTTTGCCGTTATGTGCCGCCGTGCACACGTCAATGGGTGTCTGTTCGCCCCGTTTCGCCCCTCGACAAGGTGAGATCGGGGGAGAGGTGCGCAGGGACGGGGAACGGGGACGCATATTGCGCGGGACCTTAGGAGATTCCGTTCTGTATGTAATATTCTTACTGTCTTCTTTGACGATGTTTAAAAAATTAAACGTTTGTGAAAACTCTAGGTATGTTGTGTTAGATTTCATAATTGAAATAATTTTTAGTATTGCTGGTCACATTCCAGGTCCAATCTATCAGTAAACGGGATATACTAGTTTGCATTGTTTTGCGGGTTGGTGAATCATATGACCTGATGTTAATATTATGCCTATTTAATTTACATAAGGCGATGGGTATTTCCGATTCCAATTTGCATCTACAGGCCCACCAATGGGCATAACATGGCTTTTGGATCCTTTATTTTACAAATAAGTAATATACTAGACTGGTTTTACAAGGTCTAAGAAAATAAACTAAAACTACTTTAAGGCCGTACCTGAATTTTCCGGGGTCCAGTGCTGCCCCAAATGATTTATTTTAAATAAGGGGCAGCACAGGACCCCGGAAAATTCAGGGACCGCCTTAAGGCTGATATCGGTTAATAATACTGAACAACTTTCCCCAAGGAATTTATATCGACAAAAAATATTTTTTGACATGCCATACAAATTAACTATCAGCTGATCCGAGTTTCTTTAAGTAACCAAAAATATATTTAAGTTGTGTGACAAATAATATTAATCTAACTGTTGTGTCGAGTCTCTGTTCTCCACTCCATCTACTTCCTTATATGTGGGAACTCGACTAAGAGCGCCGAGACAGCTCGAGGTCCCACAGCACGAAATACGCGTTATTTAATTTCAAATTAAGTAGAAAAGAATAAAAATATAATATGGACACGTCTTCGTTCGATATCCGGGGGCGAGAGATTTATTTTTTTCTTTCGAAAAAGTTGTTTACTATTTAATTATGGACTGAATCTACCCTTAAATAGTTGCAGTATATTTTGTTATCCGTTATGTTATAAGAGTGCTTTAAACGTTCACAAGATAAACAATATATTTTCCTTGAACTTATGTCTCATCTATAGCTACCTATCCTTGTTTATATGTCTACACATATATTTACAATTATATAGCATTGGTAAGCTGCCGCTGACAATACACGCACTGAATTATACATGTCCCGAGTATGTGTTCCACGGCCGGCTTATTGGTGAAAACCGGATTGCACTTTCAATGTCGGAATGCTAGGAAGCGATTAAATTCTGTCAGCGTCTGCTCTGGAGACAATGACGTCATTTTCGTAGCGTTTCTATTTCTAGAATGCAACTTTAGACTAATGTGTGCAGCAACCCTAAGATTGCTATACAGGGTGAATTTTTAAACACCAGCCAAATTTTTGGAGCAAGTTCAGTCTATGATACTGAACTACTTTCTATAAAAAAAGTTATTAAAAATCAATAAAAATTTTTCGTTCTCCCATACAAAATACGTTTGGCTGAGCGCTGATTTGTATGGGATGGCGAATTTTTATTTTCGTTTTTCGCTAATTGTTTTTAGGGAAAGTAGTTTAGTATCATGGACTGAACCTGCTCCAAAAATTTGGCTGGTGGTTAAAAAGTCAGCCTGTATATTTTCTTCATTGGTCCCATCTTTTTGCCAGTAGAATTTCTTCGCTTTGCCGTTTGTGTTTCTTTTTAACTCATACCATTATAAATCCTGTCACACTAATACTCTAGGATACTTATTGCCTGGCTTACCCCACAAGCTTACCCCAAAACAATGAATGGGTCGTATTTGATAATTCGAAGAATAAGTAATTTTCTTTTGTGCCTTTCAGCAGAGGCTGATGTAACCCATAAAGGTAAGTACTATGAAGTCCACGATACTGATCAACTTTCCCCAAGGAACATATGTATATCGAAATATGATTCTTTTGTTTTCTATAGAGACTCGGATCACCTGATACACATTTCGCTATCAATTCCTTTGATACAGCTGTACAGTATCATGGACTAAATTCACATTTAAAATAGTTTCAGTATATTTCATTACACCCTGTATAGTTATATACTGTAGTTTATATTATAATGCAGCGTTTCCCATTTGCCGGGTCGCGACCCGGTATCGGGCCATCAAAATAAAATGCCGGGTCGCAACATTCCCGCCTTATTTCAAAAATAATACCTACTATCGATCGACGCATCGTAAATATGGTGGTGGTAAATACGGCACAAGTACACAGTTGAGTGATAGTAGGTTAGGTATAGCCAAGTACAAGTTCTTATATTAATTCCAACAAACAAAAACAAACGGGTTAATAAATCTTTAAAAAAAGAAAAAGGGGTCATGGATCCGACAATATCTTGAACATTACATTCAATTTGGCTTTATGAAGGGCACATATAACAAACCATTATGTGTAATTTGCAATGTCGAACTATCAAACGAATCAATGAAACGTTAAAGTTGCAGCGGCATTTGGAACTAAAACATCCTGACTACAAAGAAAAGCCAAAAGAGTTCTTCGCAAATAAGAAGAGAGAGTTAAATAATAGGTGGCTTGGGTTTAAAAGTATTAAGTGAGTCACGAAGGGGCAATGTGAAAATTACCGGGCCATGGCTGAACAATGTTTGAGAAACACTGTTATAATGCATAGTTTATGAAAATAAAAGAATAAAAATAAATAACAGCCTTAAAAAAATGTTTTTAGTCACGGATCCCAAAAAACTTTTTGTTTATGTAGCTACTATACTAACTATAGAACTCTATAGTAAGTCAACTATTCTCAGCTGAGTCACTTATCGCGATCTGTTAAAACAGGTCGCTTTTACCGCATACTTTGATGATGCGGCGAAACCGTCATAATAGTTCACGTTATTTGAATGTACAGACTCTTCAATTGTTAATTGAGCGAACGAGCGAAGCGAACGTTTCAGCCTCGGCAAAAATTCTTTCGTGTCCGACTTCCGGCTTTTCTCACCAACAGCCTCAACCAATTCTCGTAATCTTTTGTGAGCAGTTTCGATAACTAATTATATATCGATATTTTTTGTCAATTCAGTCTTTCTAAATTTGGCAAAACGGCAGATATATGGGGGTTAAAAAAGTAGCGACTGTCTAGTCCTTTGTCTATTTAGAAGAATTACCAGGTTATCCATGTCTTTTACCAATTTTTATAATCCGCACGGGGTTAGCAGCTGCTGTTTTTTTGATTTGTTGAATGTTTCTTTATTTTTTTTAAATAGATAGATAGATAGATAAATCGTTTATTTGTGAAAACTGCACATACACACTCACACACAAAAAATAAATGAATAATATTACGTTATTTACATACAGATTTTATAGCGATGAGATGTGTGTATGTATGCTGCAGCAGCACAAAAAGGTCGTAGGCTCAGCGAAAATTTTGCTCAAACAAAAGAGCAATGCGCTGATTTTCAGCTATAACCTTAGGTAGGTGCAAGTGCGATCATTTGAGAAAATTGTAAGGTATACGTGTTAAATACAATAAAAGAAAACAACTACTGGACATTTAGACACACAATAGGTACATATAACTACTTAATACAAAATATAGGAATTATAAATGTGCCGCTGACAGATTCGTGTCCGGGTAAGTTTTTAAATTATTAAATAGAAACATTATAATGTTGGCAGCACCCTCTACCGGCGACTTGTTGGATTCATGATTTTTTCAATTGCGTCCGACTTAATACTTCTTATCGAGTCGAAATGGTCACACTGTAGCTTCAATTTCAAATCACTTTTAAGTCTCCGACTTACTGTTCTTTCTGGACAATGCGTCATTACAAAAAAAATCTAAATTCTACGATAGATAGATAAAAAAATATTATCTGGATTTATAAAACACACCCCCACGTAGAGTGGGATAAAGTAGGAAGAAAAATAATATTTATAGAGCACATGAGCTATAATTACCTCTAAATGCCATAAAATTCTTTTAAAGTTGCTTTAACTATAAAAACCCTTGCAGTTGCATAACAGTTACGTCAAGTAGGAAGGCTTCATACAAACTATTATGGTAAATAGGTGTTACTTAACCACCCTAGCCGCGGAAATAGTTCGTATGCTGAATATGGGCCGAGCTGAATGTGTAACAGAGTGGTAATCTCTTCCGGAAGATAGAGTTAAGAATAATACTTGAAGATCTAGAAAAGTCTTGCAGCCAAGTTTATAGGTACTAACTACTGTACAAGGTTTAACGAAAAAGGGTGTAACAAGATGACTCAGTCCGGCAATCTGAACAACTTGACCTAGGAGACCAATGCTAGAATCTTGAAAGAAAATCGTCTTTCCCATACAAATCAGGTGGGATCAACACTTTTGCATTATGATCATATGAATCCTCTTTCATTTGTCTTTCTCGCCCGCCAGTTGCGAGCTGTTTTACTTCGCTGTACGACACGACGTTCACCTTCTCCTTTATCTGTTTCATGTAGCTATGCTTCGGTCTTCTTGGTTCTCTTTTCCCTTCTATCTTTTCTTTAGTGATAGCTTTATGAAATCGTCGTGTTTTGAGGTCCCAGCAATGATTTAAGTTATCCAGGTTGACGGATTGAGTCACATTTTCACCACGTAAGTTAATACCAACATCAAAACCATCTTGTTCTACACGTAGGTCCTTAAGACCCTAGTTGCCACAAAAGGATCGACATCTCAATCTGTCCGACTCCATATATGGACTCCCGAAGTCGATGAAAGCTGCTCTAGAATACGCTCTGACTCAGCCTTATAAGTCTTTTAACATGTCGTCTATAATCCACTCACGGCACACCTACGGGAGTCGAATAAGGAAGTATGAGTGATTTTTGTTCTCTTATTAGTAGAATTACTTTGTTTGGTTTGGTTTGAGATAGCACATTTGATTCATTTTTAGGGATTCGTACCCAAAGGGTGCCAATTGGACCACAAGGCTTGACCACTGGACCATGGAGGCAGTCAATGGATTACAAATTGTAATACAATCTCTGCCACTGCCAAACTGCCACCACGTGGCAATTTTGTACAATAGGTAACGTTTGAAATTAATAAATATCATCATCAGTTATGTTATGTTTAATAGATCGTATGATTTAATTAGCGAATAGAATGCAGCGTGGCATCAGCGGGACTCGGCAGATTTCGCGAGATTTATCGGGATTCCAGATTCAGAAGATAATTTTAGCATTTGGTCCAAGTTTTAAATACAGTGTGAGAAATCACAATACGAGTATGTTTACCACTTTTTCTCTTAAGTCGATGTTACTATATATATATGAAATAAATTTCCAGTAGCACAATAAAAAATCAATATTATAATAGGTAGGTCTATTGGTACAAAACCCGCGTTAGAACAACTAGTAGTTCTAATGAAACACGCTTTTTGTTTAGTGTTAACCGTTGCCGGTATTCTTTGTATCTTGGAGCACTATTTTTGAAAGTGAAATATTATCAATTCGATTTTTACACGCATAAATAGTTCTTTTAATGGCATATTATTTTAAAAACATAAGTCAAAGTATTTAAGAAAACATACAAGTTCGTAGTATTCACTTCAGATGATCCATTTATTACATGCACGGATAAGCAACAAGAAATTATGACTGACGTGTGATTACATTATTACAATAAATTAATATTGATGATTTCGTCTCCTTATTCGTTTCGCTTGCTTGTTTTTATAGATCACTTGGGAAATTTTTGCAAGAAGTGATCTATAATTAAGTAAGTACCTATATTATTTTACTATATTGTCTCAAAAAAAAAAAATTTAACATCGACAACAATTTCAAAATTTTGTAAGTGAAAACAGATATTTAGCCACTTGTAGTTTAAAGTAGAATTTAACATTTAACACGCTCCAGCCTGAAACTCGCACCACTACAATCCGCTCCCGCTCTTGCCTCACACCGTGAATACTCATCGCACGCGATCAGTTCTACCCGACGGCACAGGAATGCGAGTTGATGCTCCGATATTTCCACTATTATGTGCACTCCATCGCGTCGCGTTGATAAATAAGCGAGATCTCGTATGGCGTGTCTCTGCGATAATTGGCGATTCGACGCGTATGAAGTAGGCTGGAAAATAATTCCGATATATATAAATACTCGCCACAGAGCCGTGTGGTTTCCGGCATAGATAATATAATGTCATTTCTTCCTGTGGATGTCAAAGTTGCGACTAAAACATACACACAATAATTTAGTGCTACAACTGTATTCCGCTTGCCTGGTTGTGAAGAGACAGTCAGATTATCACTTCCTCTATTAGACCTCTTTACTACGAACTATGGCGAAGCCAAAAGGAGGATTATGTGTTTTCATCTGTTCCTTCGTATCTTCAAAGATAGCCATTACCTTGACATATAAGGTATCGTCGTAATCGTCTTGGCTGTTCGCTGGGTATGGACGTCACAGTAAATCTACTGTGGTGGCGTTCTATAGGTCATAAAGTAATGAACTAAATCATCATCATCAGGTCGTTTTTAGTCTCCACTGCAGGAGCACGACCCTCTCTGTAGGTACTACCAGAGCCATACTTGGCAGAGCAGCTAGAGGATTTGACCTACGTTCTCCACGCTGGCGAGACGGTTGAACTAAAAAATAGAAGAAATCGTTTGTACAGAATCTTTATGTAATCGTCTTTAATATTGTACCACTTCTGCCCCAAACGCATATTATGTAAACATTCTCTCGGTTGACTGGAAGAGATTCCTATACTAAGTCCGCCGATGTATGTGTACTTTTCTGTTTTTGTATAAGTATGTTGCTAGCATATGTCGATAAACTGACATTTTAGCTCAACTGCAGTAACGCCCAAATAATAATAAAAATATATTTATTTGCTGTAAAAGTGGTTACAATACTCGTAGTTGTTTATTACAATTTTAGATCACACTTCTAACCTGTCTAGGCATGCAAATGTCAATTAATTATTCAAAGTAGATGAATGATTTCAGAATCTGTTTGTTTGTAAAGCTGTATAATAAAGCTTTACATAAAACAATTTGTCCATATTGAATGGAACAAGACTGAACCGAAAAAAGGATAGGTACCAACCGCGACGTAAAGTTTCAAAATTTAGTAAACGCCATAGAAAATTGACGAAAAAAATTGCATGGATCTGTTTGCTTTTGTCTCGTGAAGCGTGGTTGATTTATAAAACAAATGATACGAATTCGATTTTATTACTGCAATTGTGGTTTTTATTTTCCATAAGTAGTTTGAACAAACAAGATATGTTCCTATATGTTACAATTTTCAAATAGATATTGTTATTTTCTAATGCCACACAGTCACACAGCACAGAACTGCAGTAGGTCGATACTTATATATAACCTTTTTATCCATTAAAAAATCTGCCTTTTCAAATCAGTTAGATAATATACTACTGATTTATGGAGCGCTATTTGCACTCTTTAAATTGGTAGCATATTTACTTTATTGGAGGGATTTTCACACTCACGCTTTTTACCGACTTTCTTTAAATGTACTGTTTTTGATCCTGAGTTGAGTTTCTGCCTTTTCCATTATTTGGTTAATGCTCTTGCCAATCTTGCCACAAAACTTTCAATAAGTTGAAGAAAACTGGTCATCGCTTGTTGACAAGATGTATTCTACTCAGCCGTGGGAGAGATAAATAAGCAAAACGGGCAGCAGCATCTGTACAATTATTTTATCAGTACCATCTACTGCGATCACCAACAGTACCAACACGCCTGCCCAGCGTGGTGATTATAGGCAAATCCTCTCATTTTAAAGAAAGGTCCCCATAATCAGAGAATTTGCTCATATCAGTTAACTGCTGAACTAAAGTCTTAATTTAGTCCAGCAGTTTACTGATATAGGTACCTAATATCGAAATGTAGTTCTATCAAACGAAGAGATTGCTTTGTAGCTTTGGTCACTAATTACTATTATTTATACTCGTAAGTACTAGTTACTTCACTTACCAAATAACAATCAATAGGCTTCTCCCTCGGCCGATGGTACGCTTTCTGTAGCTCTGTTTGTTTGAGGGCATGTGCGATGTGGAGGGCGCTGGCGTCGAACCGTCCATACTGGTAGTCCGGAGTGTCGCGCGACAATTCTCTTGCGGGCGACGCGTGGACGCTATTGCCGTTTGTTGCACGCGTAGGGGACACTGTAAAAGACATATCTATAAGGCCTCGTTCAGAGAAATGCAGGGCGCCAGGCGGTGGTGTGGCGCGCAGGGCGGGCAGGGCTTGGAAACGGTTCGAAAAATATCAGCTCATTAACATCCCCAACCAGGTTTTTCGCGAACAATCGCTAGGAGCGGAATCGATACGCAAGCGTTATATTCGCCGGGATTAACCAGGTTAATTTCAAACGATTTGGGGGCGGGGCTTCCCGTCACCTTTCAAGTCAAGTTGAACTGAACTTATTTTATAAAGCAAGAAAGATACAGGCGGGCGCGCGGGTAAAGGGTGTCGGTAGGTGTAGCCAAAATGATCTGAACGAAATTAACCTGGTTTCGCAAACTAAAACACTTATTATTGGTTCTTTGATCAGAACCCAAATAATATCGATTCCGCTCGAGCGGAATCGATATGTTAATGCTCTTTTTAAAATGTATGGCGTTTCTACTGAGCTGGTTCAATATTTTAACCTGGTATCCGAGCCTTGAGGGCGGGCTTCTTGGCGTCAAGCGATTTTCTCGTTTATGGAGAAGTGGCGCGTGTCGCTGCCCGCCGCATTTCACGCGCAAATCTATTAGTTTCGTTTATCAAGGAGAGCATACGGAAAAGTGGTTCCCGCCACTTCAACCGCCGCGTCCTTTGCGTCGTCGCCCGTTGCTTCATCCACCACATGCGACGCTACAATTTAAACGCTTTAAAATGCTTCTACTTGAATGCTCTGTACAACGCCATAGTTTGTATTTCCTGACGCGCCGCGTAAATGAGAGTAAATGAGGCCTGAGGCAAAAAGGCCTTAAGTCCGCCTATTTCAATTTCATGTAATAAAGTTAATATAAAAAATAGATAAAACTCCTCTATTTAAGATTCTGTCTATTATAAGAAGTCTTTAAGAAACATTGACGAACCTGGGTGGCCCTTTATAAAAAAGAATCTGGAAAGCGCGTGGTGCTCTCAAGTAAGAAACGATGTTTATTGTCACACTCATAGTCTATTCTTTTAGAATTTAAATCATTCAAACATAGATATATGATCGACCTACACCGCTCTCTCTTGGGATAGAGCTTTGGGAGAGGCAGTGTGGGAGTCGATGCTTAAAATAGTGTAGCAGCGAACTGGTCAAAGACGAGCAAAGCAACCATGCAGTTGCTTTTAAGCGTAGCTTTTAAGCATGTTTTTTTAGTATGTACCTAAGTAGGTTTAGGTTTTGAGGCTTAATGAGCTGACAAACAACTAAACTTCGTGAAAATTAACACATACGTTTGATGAATGCAGAAAAGAAATTAATGGAATGATGTGTGAAAATTTAAAGATCGTAAATAAACCATTGTAATGTGATAAATGTGCATAGATGTACTATTAATAGCCATTAAAAAAACAGTTCAACCAATGACAGTACGTGCGTGATAGATAAACATTTGTAAAAGTGACAGGGAGATCAGCTTGATAATTTAATGCTATTCATTTGATTTATTGGGCTGAAACTAAAAGTTGATATGAAGTACCTACATCATGAGATCATACATTTGTTTCTAAATATCTCGCGACGTATTTTGTGACAGATTTTATTATACACCAGCCAGCATACAACCCAGCATTCGAATGGTTCAAAAATGCAATAAAATGTGACCGTTCTAAAGATTTTACACTGATTACGATTACAATTACTGCTATAAGTTTTAACTCAGTTTAACTAATTTCCCAATGAGACTTATTTTGTTTCACAAGGATTTAAAAAATGGGCCCTTGATCCAAATCCACATGAGAAATATTTAAGACATTCTCTCTACCCTATAAATTAACGATACATATCACCTTTCGTCTGAAGTTTACTTGCATATTAACTACAATGCGTGGCTGACTGGCATATTCTGGTGCATCTTGCACGGACAATGGCTCAGCAATCGGTGATTACCGGTCGTTTGTATGGGAGGCCATTTGTATGGGCGCCGAGGCGTGCCAGCGGCGCCTGTACGTTTAATTACAATTTAAATGCACATGTAGGTGGCCATACATAACATACAACATGAATGTAAGATATCTTTGATTTTGTACGTTATTTTATCTTTAAGCCACCTATTTTGCTAATTTTACAGAAAGGAGAAGGACATGCTGAATCCGTAATAGAATGGCTTACTCAGGAAAAATTCTGAAATACTCAAGGTAAACAATGGAAGCTTCAATTATTGAGCTTCTGGCAAACAAAACCTTTATGAAGAATTTACATAAAGAAGTTAAGAATAGGTTAGAAGGAAATTACCTGTGTGGTTTCGAGTGAGATTAGAACTACTCTATCTCTTGCTGTAAAGGTCGTGCAAGGAGACTAAACCAATTGCAAATCCAAGGAGGGTTGACGTCAAGCAGGCGGCCGGTCGTAAAACTAAAGCCAAATTGTTTAAACAGTTCTGGCTATTTCTTTCCTACTTCGCAAAATCTTCGGCATCCTTGGGAGACCATTGGCATGCATATTTGGAGAAGAAAAAGTGGGAAAGCACACTCCGGGCTTCGAAGCAGCACAGCTGAGGCTGCAATTGGGAATGCGCTAAGATGAAGAAGAAGAATAGTTTAGGAGGAAACATCGTGAAGAAATCCCTTATTAAGTCATTGGTTTTAGTTTCTATCGTTACACGACAATCTTTAAGCTATATTTGATTTGAATTTGATAGAGTATCAGTCATCTAATTATTAATTAATTATAAAAATAGACGCTATTAAATATAGTCCACGTTCACTTTCAGCTAAAACTTGAATTGGCCAACCGTGATTTCTCAAAATCTTTTTATCTTAGCCTGCGCGATCAGTCATCAGCTCGTTTGCGATTAATTATTACCTAATTAACATATTATTTCAAGGCAAACGGCAAATCCTGCATCGGAATTACCTAACCGGCACATTGCCGGTTGATATTATGTATATTATAATGACGAAAGGTCGTTTGGTTGCTTGAATATTCATCTCGGGTTCTGGATTGTGACAAGGCTTGTGGAGCTCGGGTTAGCTTAGCGGATTTTTATTTTCCAATTGTCTCATATATACACTATCACGTCTTTATCCCAAACGGGATAGTGTCTATTAGCACCGTCATACCCAAACGACACTTTTGAGGTGATGGTGGAAAGGGAATCAAAATATGTAGTTGATTGCTAGCCGCATCGCCTAGGATCGGATTTTAGGATCTGCGCGGAAAGAGAAGCTGCTGGCTGGTTCGTTCTTAGTTTTATCGTTCTCCCAATTAGAAAAATCCTATTTTTGACTACCTTTATTTGGGTCATCTCCTTTTTCCGTGGCCTGCGCGGCCGAGGTTGCATAGCCAGATATTTGTTTCATATAATTATGTTGCTTTCTGGTTTCCTCTAAACGTGTACACACAGACCATGGATCAAGATAGACACAGCCTCTATATGAATTTGCGTGTCGATCTGACGCCAAATTAACTTCATTTAGGATCGTCACTTTTAGTCCGTTTATGTCAATTCTTTAGATCTAACATTGAGCTCTCTACTGTAAAATACCTAAATCTGCCGTTTTGAGCCGTAGAAACTCGTCGAAAAACGTTGGAGGAAGTAATAAATAAGATTCCTTCCGTTTGTTAGTGAACTTCTTATTAAATATTGTATTGAAAATTGGTACTGAAGGACTTTCTTAATCTTGTAGTATATACAGATCTGTGCGTGTACATATTATACCAGCGTATACTTTTTTGCATTTGTCTGTTACTCGTATGTCACTGACTGAAGTTTGCCGCGAACGCAGAAGTTCTTCATGAGGTCTTTACGCGAAAATCCGCACATCAAGTAAGGCGCGATAAGCCTCGATAGCTCGAAAGATTAAAAATTTGTGTGACTCTAAAGAGTCTAGTCAAATGTTACTTTTGTTATCTACTGAGAAAAATAGTATTTGTAAGGAAAAAACATTTTAATAATTTCCCATCTTACAACGAAGGAAATACCAAATATAATAAATCGTGGGTAGTTATTTTAATCGCAGAATTTGAGAAGATTATAGCTACAAATCCGCTAAGCCATTTAGGATTTGAATATGAATGAAGTCTAATAGCCTCTGCTCAAAAATAACCAAGAACCATTCAATGGTAAACTCCCAATAAATTCGGAAATAGGTGTTTTACACATTTTAACAAACAATAGTAAACTTAATCTTAACGAAGTTACAGATGGATTTTCTTTGCAGCTCTCACTTTAATAGAATGGTGTCATTGACCACGTATCGTATTCATAAGTTACTGCGTGTAAAACGAGTAAAGTAGGCGATAGTTTTTGTGGCAAAACAGCTGTGTTGCAACAGCCCAGTAAAAACAGAAAAAATGTTTACAATATGACGAAATTGTAGAGTTGCAATGAGAGTCACCATGGCATGATGCGCAGAATCGGTTAATCGAGGGTGAATAATTTTAATCGATATTTGAAACTTCATTGATTTATTTTGGTAATCATAAAAGAATTGATCAGTCATTCAAATTTTGCAAATAAAGAATTATGATTATGATAAATGAATGCGGATGACTAGTTGATTTTATATCCTTGAAGATTAATATTTGCGAGCATATTAATAAGGAAATCATTTAACAGCTCCTCCGTCAATCACATTTAATTGAGTTTATTAAAAACCTTAATTGTTTCTAAAATCTTAATACTAGGAAGTCATCAGGTAATCTAATTAGTCTATTCCTCGAAAGTTACTAAAAAGTGCCCCATTTTTCGTTCTGTATACCCTACTTTCTTGTATAATCTATCTATAAAAGCGACCTTTGTATGAAAATGATGATGCATCTTCATCATGATTACTACTGCTACTACTACTCCGCTGGCTCAGCAACCCGAAGTGGATCTTGGCTTCCGAGACGAAAGAGCGCCACAATTTCCTATTCTGAGCTATATCTTGCCAGCTGACAGCTCCCATCAGCAGATCATCGTGACAGTTACCCGTAACATTCATACTAGAAACATTGTTAGTTCCGAAATAACTCCTTTAAATGTAATCTCAAGAGGTATTTACTTAATGAGCAATGTAACACATAATAAGCTGTACTATGCTAACAACCACAACAACCATGCGTATTTATTTACCTAATACCTACGCAACTCTTGCTATAATTGATATTGCTTAAAAAGACTGGTCAACATAGCTATTTTTTTTTCTTATTACTGTGCGTTATTATTTACAGTGCATTGTAAATTACTTATAAGTACTTCAAGTTGTTAATGTAAGGCAGAGCCATTCCTACTCAACTGGTTCCTCTGAAAATCAGCGTCTTGGCCGCAAAAAGCCTCGACATAATGCTGAGAGTAACCATTTTGGTAGCATTATTTGTTTTTTTTGTTTCATGTTCAGTGTCATTTGTTATTTTTATGCTCCAAATAAAGATTTTCTATTTCTATTCTATTTTCTAAATACGAGTAAGCTTTTAATCTGTAGAGTAACTAATCTTTTTCACTTCAGAGAGAAGTAGAGAAGCATATAACATAGTCACAAAAACTAATATCTTCAACATGGTACTTTGACCCTATTTTGGCCCGTTACAAACTAGTCAAACTACCTAAACAGGCTGCAAAGAGTAATGTTTCCTTTGGATAAGGAAATATTGCAACGCTGCAGGTGGGTGCAAGCTTGCCATATCGGGGTGCAAATAAAAATGTTGCCAGACATTGCCCAAGCGATATACTTAGCCAAATAGGGTGTGTGTTGTAACACCTCACTACTGCATTTTGATGGAAACGGGCTGTGTAGGCATGCAGTTGCTTAATTTAGCGATTTCTATTAGCATCCCACCTATTTGATAGCTATAGAAATAAAATAAGTAAGTAATAAGTAGCAACTAGCAAGAAAACGGAAAACTTTGCTGTTTGGAGAAAATCGTTTTGAATAAAGATCTTTACTTGGAGGAATATAAACTGAGGAATAATGTGAACATAAAGACAAAAAAGTTAATAAGAATAATGAGAATGAGAATGAGAACAATAGTCAGAAAAAAATCTAACATAACTTAGTAGAGAATAATATTGATTCTGCTCCACACGCACTCTTTAAAGAATGAAGAGCAGTACAATATCAGCCAGTTTAGCTAGTAATCAAATAAAATAACTGAGATAAAGTATAAGATAAAAACCACATAGCAACAGGGCACATCAACCTAAAAAAAAATCTTTGAAATCAGGCTGAAGGATAAAAAAAACAAGACTTCACTTGACAAATTGCTACAAGAAACCACTTTTTCATAAACATTAAAAAGTAATAAACAGAAACACACCACAGTTCCCAGGCTCACGTAACGATACACGAACAGAAAATGTGAAACAGAGGAGCTTCGGTACAGTAGCAGGCAAGACGATAAGCAGGCAACCACTAATTATTCGATAGGCGATCAAAATAAGAGACTTCGGGAACGACGTTGCCAATTTTTTTTAAGAGATGCCCAAAATTGGCAAAGAATTGATGAAGACGTAATCTCCAAACAATAACACGAACCTCAGTCATTATGAGCAAACGAGGAGGATCAGGATCAAGAGAATTTTTGTGTATGATTAATGATTACGCATTACTATTAACAGAGCTTATCAAGATGATAATTTGTTAGATAGGGTATAAGATAGTCATTATATCTAATTCTGAGGCTTGTAACTTTATACGTATTGGGCATAGAACTAGATTTTTTTTTACTGTGTAAAAGACCACCATAGCCGAGTGCAACTAATAATATGATAACTGTCACCCTATCTATCTATAATTTAAGAACTACGTTCTTGTCGGTGGAGTAGTTTCTATGTCTTCCTCTCTTGAGCCATCCTTTTGACCTCCCTATACGACACGACGTCAACTTTCTCCTTCACTTGATCTATAAATGCTCTTCTTGGTCTACCCTTTCCTCTTCTTGCTTCTATTTTTCCTTCTATTATGTTATTAATAAATTGATCGTGTCACCTGTAACTGTCTCACAAAAGCAAAATAGATAGCGATCAAATCTCAGAACAAATATCCTATATCTCTGGATCAAATTGACAATGTGACAACTTTTAATACAAAACGTAGAGGGCCTTTTCGGCTAGACATGAACATCGTCTCACGAAAATTGGATTTTGAAATTATCAAACCTTGGCAAGATGTTATCGTGCTGCATTACCGATTGTTCATCACACAAAAACATTTCATTTCTGGTCACATTTTTAATTACGCTATGTCTATTTTGTACGAGTACCTTTATATCTTAATGGTATTGGCCTATTGGGTTATCCAATCTTAATAATTATTTCCTTAGGTAATAAGGAATATGCATGTAATACCAATCCGGCTCATATTTTTATTTTACAATTTCTATTAATACGTTACCACGCCTAGTTAATTATTTTTCTTAATGACTCTTATTTGGATTAGAAATAAATTATTGAAAATATGCAGATATTGCGCGGGAACTTTTGACAAACAAAAGGGAAATGACAAGGTCTGGTACGTTCGGTAGGACTGTCCGTCCACGTAGTTTGACTATCGATGACATTTAAAATGTATGTACTTTTATAAAGAGGTTTAACAAACATCACTGGCTGATAATATCGAAAGTACCCAAAAAAGAAAAACATGCGTGACAGCTTCTGTCTCTAGCGGATATTGTAGACTTTGACGTCATATTTTAAAATGGCGTGTTTTAGTTGTTATAATCTACTTGCTATTTTTAATATTTATTTTCTACACCATATACATGTTTTTCGGCACTGATTTATTTTTTGCGGCTATTTCTCGACGAGGACTATCGATTAAAAATATAAAAAAAATGCATGCATACTCTATTGATTTGAATACCAAAAACTTACTTTTACTGTTACAATGTGGTTATTTCTACGAAACAATTATTTTAAGATTGTTTTAATTTACCTACAGCAACTGGGTTAATTGATCAATCTTTAGTAGGTTTGGTTTTAATTAAAGTACTTTTCATACACATTAAAAGTCAATAAGCAAGAACACATCACGCAGGTTCCCAAGCTTACGTAAGGAGATACAGAACCAACACATACGATTCCACTTTTGATAAACGTGCGACTTCTGTCTCGACTTGTGTAACTGATAATGATTCGCCTTTCTTTGAGTCATTGCTAGAAATTGCGCTGAAGCCGTTAGTGTATTGTGTATGGTGACTTTACAATGTTATTGTTTGTTAAAAATGATGTAACTGTTCAAAATTACATAAATTTTTTTTTTTTAATTTTTATTGTCGTTTTAGAATAAATATACATAATACTGGCAAAATGTTACAGCAAGTTTTAAAATTTCGTAAATATTTTTGAACGTCAATTACTGTTAAATCAAAATTTTAAAGTGAGAGTACTCATTATAAATCGCCTTAATATTAACATTAATTACCTTTAAATCTCATAGCTATTGAATTATAAAAATACTAACAGTAATATTAGCGACTTTGAGCTTGTAGTTATCGTGAATTTCATAATTTAAAAGTCATATATGTTCCAAATCAGTATGCCACCATAAGTACAGAGCACACATTCCATAGTTGGCACCAAACAGACGTGGCCGGCCCATGTACCCAAGCTTTAGGTCACTGGGCTGGTCCGTGGAATGTTGCCGGCTATTTTGCAACAAGTTCTTCCATCTCCCTCTAAATCCGCCGCTCTCGTTTCCTCGCACGTTTCCCGAATTGTGCCGAAGGTCCAAGAGCCTTCTTCGGAAGTCAACCGGATTCTTGCTGCAAAGGCGTCGTCTAATAATGTTTTATTGTAAGAGTTAATAAACCTTATTGCTTTGATTTAAAGGGCATATAATACATGTGTGTATTTTTCGACGTTCATGATCATGAATAGGTACACATAGTAACGGATTTAGAGATTGCTTGAATGGCGCAAATGAGTTTGATGGCTTGTCTAAAGACTTTTAATGGCATTGTACGGGTTAAAAGAGTTAAAACACTATCAATATTGTCTCTCAATTTATGATAAATGGTCAGGTGTGTTGTATTCGAAGAGCTGACTTTAATTTAAGTGACAAGGCTTAAGATTTCTTATCTCGTTTTCTATTTGAAATTATTTCTCATCATTATCATTACCATCAATCATAGCAAATAATGGACCTGATTGTCTTCTTTCGTGTTACTTTTTTCACACAGCTAATTTTTTTTAAAATATATGAAGTAAGAGCTATTAACATTTTAGGTACGCGATAAGAATTAAGTAAGACATATATTCTTAGAAAATTGAAAATATTTAGGAATATGCGCTTTTAGAAGTAATAGAGGTGAATTACATTATAATTCTTATGGGTTATTATGATTCTTAGTAAGTACTTACTCGCGTGACGAGCAACAAGTGCACGTGATTCTATATTAACAACACAGAAGTTGTAAAGACCACTTAATCCTACTTAACCAGTGACATTGAACTCGATCATATGGCTATTTTTGTCATTCCAAGCCCAAGAAAACAATAGCAGCGACCTTGGAGACTACAATGAGACAAAGCCTTAGCTCCGATAACCTATATAGGAAATAGACTTGTAGCAAGGCAAACTTGTAGATTACGACGACGTTTGAGTCACAAACCGCACTGTTGTAGTCATACTGTACTAATATCAGTATCTAGATGTTATGAATGGAAATAGAATCATTATGGTAGTACAGATCTCTTCTTCAGAGCGCGAACTATTGGGATTTTGGGCGTTGGCTAAAAGGTTCGTAACTTAAATGGCAATAGGCTGGAAACTTGATGTGGGCGACGGGTTTTAGTTGAAGCGAGAGTATTCAACTGGCGGGCGCCAAGAAGGGATATCCATACTCAGAAACCTTATGGCTGAACAACATAGACAACAATAAATAACTATAAAATAGAACAAGAATAAATCTATAAGTTATACATTTCGCCGCCGCTACAGCGTCGGGCGCCTGGACGCCGCGGCAGCGTAACAAATACTAACAAACTCTAACAACTTCCTATCAGGTGAGCCGTATATCCGTTACCCAATTGTATAAAAAGAACTGAAACGGTATAAATTAAAATCTTAAAAAACTTACGCTCAGTATCATGACTGTTCCTGGCGTGTCCCCTGATCTGCTCGTTCACGTAGTTATTGCTTTTAGGCACATTAAGCGCGCTTCTGATGCCCACGGACGAGTTGTCCAGATGTCCAGGGCCGATCTTGGGCACGTGACTCGAGCAGTACACCTCCTTGTCTTCTGTCCAATGCTGGTTGTTGTAGTACGTCTGGAATAAAATATAAGATAGCATATTAATTATAGTCCGCCAGATTTAGATCAGTATTAGACCGATCCAATGATCAACTTCGCAAATGGGTCTCAAAAAACCTCCAGAGTGTTGCTGTGGATCAAATCAAATCTTCTGAAACATTACTGAAGAGTTTTTACATGGAGTGAGCAAATAAAAGAAATACTACGAATTTATCGAGAATGACGACTTCCTGTAAATAAAATTATGTTCCAAAATAAACAATTTTCTTTCTATTAGAGCTATCCTAAAACCTGGTTCATCTAAGCATGATTGTGAATGATCAAATTTACATGATCGTGTTAAGATTAATTTACTTTCTCCAAGATTCGAAGCAAAATTTGAAATACGACAAAAGACTGAAACGATTTTTTCAGTGTGGTTATTTTTTGAATGAACTTGAAAAGACTTGAGTCATCGCCGAGACTGGGTCACTAACAAGTCTATAATTACAAGCACCGATAACGCAATCCTTGTAATTTTAGAATTGAAATAATGTCTTTTAAGGTACAAGTTCGAAGCCGACTGCAGACAGTAGCAGCAGACGACGTGTCGCGTGACACTACTGGTTTCTATGTTATTTCTATGAAATAGCTTTCGCAGCTAGCGACTCGTCGCTGAACTTCATGTGGCTCGACCGCAGACGACGTGTCCGGCCGCAGATCAGTAGTACCACCGACTGCAGACAGCAGCAGCAAACGACATGTCGCAGCGACACTACTGGTTTCTATGTTATTTCTATGAAATAGCTTTCGCAGCTAGCGACTCGTCGCTGAACTTCATGTGGCTCGACCGCAGACGACGTGTCCGGCCGCAGATCAGTAGTACCACCGACTGCAGACAGCAGCAGCAAACGACATGTCGCAGCGACACTACTGGTTTCTATGTTATTTCTATGAAATAGCTTTCGCAGCTAGCGACTCGTCGCTGAACTTCATGTGGCTCGACCGCAGACGACGTGTCCGGCCGCAGATCAGTAGTACCACCGACTGCAGACAGCAGCAGCAAACGACATGTCGCAGCGACACTACTGGTTTCTATGTTATTTCTATGAAATAGCTTTCGCAGCTAGCGACATGTCGCCCGACCGCAGACGACGTGTCGGCCGGCCGCAGATCAGTAGTACCACCGACTTCAGATAGCAGCAGCAGACGACATGTCGCAGCGACACTACTGGTTTCTATGTTATTTCTATGAAATAGCTTTCGCAGCTAGCGACACGTCGCTCGACCTCAGATCATAGAGGTACAAGTACCGACTGCAGACGGAAGCAGCGACGCCGTTGCCGCGACGCCGCCAGGTTCGGATTTATGACTGCAGCGACATGTCGCAGCGACGTGTCGCGGCGACGCGTCGTCTGCTGCTACTGTTTGCAGTCGGCTACGAACTTGTACCTTTATTTAATCTTTCAATTGATCTCACAAGATTCAATTTCGGACTCTTTTTCATCACGTAACAAAGTTGAAAATACAGTAAGACCGGTTGTGCACTAATCAGAATCCGAACCATATTCAAATCAAATCCGAATCTGACTCGAATTGGCCTTCCTAGTGATTGTATGGACGCGTGTGCACTTAGTCGTAAACGGTTCAAATCCAATTCGTATTCAAACCAAGAATTCTCACTTCGGGTCGTTTTTATTTCGGATCAAAACCGACTCGAATTGGCCGCCGTAGAAATTGTACGTACGGCTGTGCACCCACTCGAATTCGATTCATATTCGAATTTCGGGTGAGGTACGGGGAGGGAAGCACACGTTGCACGCCCCGCCCACTGTCCCGTCTCGCCCGATAGTGTTGCCGAAAATATAGAAATTAATGTATAATATCGACAGTGTTATTGATAATGTTTCTGCTATTGCTATAACAATCGATACTATTTATAGTTCTTCTTTGCTGGTCTGGGAGAAAAGAAAAAACCTAGAATGTACCAGCTGCTTCTCTTCCCGTGCAGATCGTAAAAGCCGATTGAGGGAATGGGCGGGAATCTGAATCACATGAATAGGCGATGCGGTTAGCAACCCATCACTATTATGATTTCCCTTTTCCACCTTCATGCTCACCATTACGCTAAAAGTGGCCTGGGCTTTACCGCCCTTGGCTCTGTCTACCCCGTTAGGGATAAAGACGTGATAGTGTATCTGTGTACTATTGATAGATTGATATTATAGATAATTAATGACCTTTATTTAAGTAGGTAATATTGGTTAGGGGGCGTCCATAAATTACGTGAGGTGTTTTTTTTAAATTTTCTGTAAAGGTGAGATGTCGTGAGATTTTATTCAAAATGTGGGTTTCTTACGTAAACGCGTTGGATTGTTATTGTAAAAAGAAAAAAAATTGCTTCGTGCTTTTATTTACGACTAGTTAAGACTAGTAATCAATATTACTGAGAGTTTAATTATAAGTGTAATAAAAATTTAACAATAGACAGGCGGGCTACACTGTACCGTAAATTCAGATTAAATTGAGCTATTTGGTATAAAACAAATATGGTGGTTTGACCAGTCAGTAGATGTATAACGTCAAAGTATGAATGAAATTATTTTCTTTCGAACGAATTAGTGAATGATCTTAATCGTATTACGATTACGCTTAAGAATGTACAATCTGGATTAAATGGACCAAAATAGTATATTTTTTTTTGTTTCAATCAGAAAAAAAATTACGTGATATTTGCCGAGCCCCCCCCCCCCTCTCCAACGTAAGAATAGATGAGATTTGACTCGACCCCCTCCCCCCTTAAACATCTCACGTAATTTATAGACGCCCCTTTACGAACACCGGATGTTGTCACTAGAGATGGGCATATACCCGGGTATGTAAACCCACGCTTGGATATATACCCGATATGCACCGGGTAAATACCCGTATCTACCCGTTTGGGGGGTAGATTGAAATATTTATTAATAAACGGGCAAGTGCGAGTCGGACTCGTACATAAAGGGTTCCGTACCACCGTACAATGTTTTAAAACGCTGAAGAAACACGTTTCTTCTATGACGACCCCCTTCACTAGGAAGCGGCGTAAACTTAGCTGTAAGTAACGATTTGACGTCAACATTTGTGCAAAACAAAACAAAGTGACTATTATTAAGAGATATTATAAATATCCTTTGATAATAAAGATATTTTGAATTTTGATTTTATTTTTTGAATTTTGAATTTTTTTTTTAATTTTGATTTTTTTTTTTGAATTTTTAACTTTATTTTATTTTTAGTATTTGTTGTTATAGCGGCCACCGTAATACATAATCCGTGGAAATTTCAAGTGTCTAGCTATTACGGTTCAAGAGATAGAGCCCTGTGACAGACGGACAGACAGCGGAGTCACAGTAATAGGGTCCCGTTTGCACCCTTTGGGTACGGAACCCAAATAAATTAGTGCGAGTCCTCTAATTATCTGTAATTAATATATCTCAAATAGCCATAACTAAATTAGCCATATTAAATATACAGATATAATCTCATTTGATGTCTATTTGCATATTTTAAAATATAACTAGGTTAAAAATATATTTGCCAGTAAAAAATGTAAACTTAGACATGTCAATTCGTATGTTCCCATACAACGGGTAGATTGGGGTAAATACCCGACATACTAATTTGTGGGAAATGTTATAAAAAGTTGATGGAGGATGGAAGAACTCGTCAATACAAATAACTTTTGTTCTGAGACCAACCCTGAAATCAAATGAAATGAAATGAAATGTAGTTTATTCTCTCTATGTTTTGCATGAGGGGTGTCCATATGATGACATCGCGTTTGATGTCTGATTGCTTAGTTTAACATATAATTAGGTCTACAATTATTTTCCAGCAAAAAATGTAAACTGAGACGTGTCAATTCGTATGTTTCCATACAACGGTTGGGGTAAATAAATAATAAGTATAATAATAGTGCCAGCAACTGACGGCGGTTAAATGCAGGCAGGACACATAGTGAATGCGGCCTCTCTAATCAAAGTCTGGCGGTGCACTAACGAAATCGGTGGCCTCGAAATTCACGAATTTAATTCGGATTCGGTTGCAGTGCACAGACGCTACTCAAGAATTTTCCGTCCGAATTTTTCTCGTTTTGGATTTGATTTGAATATGGTTCGGATTCGGAGCAATGCACAAGCGTCCTAACACTGGATTAAACATAATACTTAATTGTATAACTATCATAAAATTGTCTTATTATTTTAAATTAAAATACTTAAGTCGTTTGTGGTAATTTCGCAGTTGCATGAATGACCACCTACGGTGCGTGAATCTAGGACACGAAATATAAATATATTAACGTGTAATCACAAATAACCGCAGGTATAATAACTTAATTATGTATTTATTTAGTCGGTGATATTTTTGTATAACAATGTTTTATACTTTTGCTGTGTAAGTTTTCCGCTGTAGTACGAAACCTAGTATTTTGTTATGAGGAGATATATTTTTTTAATGAATAATTTATTTTTATTTTGAGTTTACTAATATTGCTTTAATATCTTTAACAAAAAATTGAATGTAAAAAGATTGTCATAATTAAATTATTTTAACAAAAAAATACTTTATTTTCTTTGAGGAGTTTCTTCCATATCTCCAAAGTTCTTCATCATGTTTTCACCAAATTATTATGGGACCAACTTGGTAGTAAAGGCTTACAAAAAAAAAACATAAGTACGGGTCGAATTGATACTTCTATTGAAGTCGGTTAAAAATTAAAAGTGAAGTTCCTTTAATTGTTTTCAATCTTATTTGCTGAAGCTCAAAATTTATAATTACATAATAATGCAGTTCCACTAACAATACGTCATGGATTATAATTTGTTCAACAAAATTAAACCATGATTTGGCTGGTTATCGAATTAAACCGTTCAATTATTGTGCATTGATGCAATTATTCTCTGTGACGTCAACCATTCAGCCCCTTTAGGACCGTCTAAATTAAATTGAACCGCGAAAAGTAATTTTTTCATACAATTTCTTTGATATTCCTACTCATCAGAGGCCTATATAGTTTGGATGTGATTTCAATAATAATGATATGGTCAGTTACATTGCGACAATGTGTCGGTCGTAATGAATTTTGTGTTATGGCTGATATTATCTGATGGGAGTGGTGGGTTTGTCAGACAGGTTTTGGATGTGTAATACGTAATTTTTATAGAACGAAATAAAATGGTTTTAATGATTCATGTAAGTATTTATTTTGATCTGTGATAGTTTTGTAAGTATAGCATTATTTTATACTATTGTTGTATAAGTTTTTAGCAGTAGTCCAAAACGAGCTAGTATTTTGTAGTTACAAGGAGTTTTTTTTTAAATTGTTGCATTAAATTGATATCTTTATCAAAAAAATTACTGTAAAAAGTCTGTAAAAATCGAAAATATCCAAAAATGCACATTTCAGGGCTGAAGTAGGTATTGAAAATGATATAGTTATTCGTAAAGACTGCAAGTAGATTAATGAAAAAAATAATAAAAATATTTTACTTGTATTTTCCTTTAAACATCTCATGGTTTTTTTTAAAATAAAAATTTAAAAACATACAATACAATACCATTTATTAAAGAAAAATACAGGACATTATTATCTTGAAAACTAGGACATGCGCAAAAGGAGCCATTATAAGCAATTTATTCCAGGCAACCTCGCTCAAATAGAAAAAGTGATGGGAAATTAGGTAGTGCGTAATAAAGAAGCAATTCAATCACATATTATGTCAACTTCAATATTCAGCCATAATAAATTCATAATAAATGATCATTTTCTTTGTACAGAAACAAGCCACCTGTCTGGCTGTCTAATAAATATTGGCTCAAAACAAAAAACTGATCGATACAATCTGAACCAACGCAATTGTATGCAAATTAGGATAACACCGTATAAATTTCATTTTTAATCAGTATAGTACTGGTAATATATCTATTCAATTTGAGACGGCGCTACTATCTTCACCACACGCAATAAACTTTTACATGCATGTAGTTCCGATTTTGGCCGCCGGTTCAGATAACTTTGTAGATAGGTACTACTATAATTTATTCGGCATTCTATATTGTTTTGTTTTTACATGTATGTAAGTGATGCACGTAGGTATGTAGAAACATCTGCCATATTTGATGCATTGTGACGTCATTGAGAGTAGCGAAAGTGTTTTGTTTTAGTTTTCTTGAATATAGAATATATTATTGTAATTATTAATCTATTATTGTGTTGGAGAAGGAAATTAATGTTAATATAAGTTCATTTAATGTTTTGAAGTACATATCTACTTGTGAAGAAATAAGTATCGCTTGTAAAAAAAATGTATAGAGATTTTTGCCAAAAATATCACTGATTTGTCTTTTGGTCATCTGTAAGTGAAATAAGTCTAAATTGAACTGTTTTTAGCAGAGTCCCCTAAAACTTCAGTAAATTAAATAAAGGAACCAAATATTTGTAACTAGGTAAGTAAAACTTTTGAAGAAGCATGTTGTGGATACATAAACTTAGCTGTAAGTAACGATTTGACGTCAACATTTGTGCAAAACAAAACAAAGTGACTATTATTAAAAGGTATTATAAATATCCTATGATAATAAAGATATTTTGAATTGAATTGAATTGAAATACTTTCTGTACACTTTTCGACGAAGCTTGTGGATACTTTTTGTACACTTTTTGACGAAGCTTGTTGTGGATACTTTTTGTACACTTTTCGACGAAGCTTGTGGTGGATACTTTTTGTACACTTTTTGACGAAGCTTGTTGTGGACACTTATTGTACACTTTTTTACGGAGCTTGTTGTGGATACTTTTTGTACACTTTTCGACGAAGCTTTTTGTGAATACTTTTTGTACACTTTTTGACGAAGCTTGTTGTGGATACTTTTTGTACACTTTTTGACGAAGCTTGTTGCGGATAAACCCGTGCCGTGTAGCTAGTAGCTATTATAATACAATTCGTAAAATTCATGTTGTACACAGTTTAATATTTCCTACCACTTATAAAGAGTGTGCTGTCACTATTATTGATGAAAACAATAAATAAATAAATATAAATAACAATGAAAGGCCTATACCTTAGTAGGTATTGTATCTCTACTTATTGATTTATACAGCATTATACAGGCTGACTTTTTAAACACTCCAAATTTTTGGAGCAAGTTCAGTCCCAAATTTTTCGTTCTCCCATACAAAATTCGTCTGTCTGAGCGCTGATTTGTATGGGAGGATGAAATTTTTTTATTGATTTTAATAACTTTTTTTATAGAAAGTTTTTTTACAGTAAGTATCATGGACTGAACTTGCTCCAAAAATTTGGACAGTGTTTAAAAAGAGTGGGATCCGAACTCACATAGGTATGTGAGTGCACTTTGCATATGTGTTACCGTGACTTCGATTCACACACACACAGAGCATGTGTATTTATTACTAGGTATACTATTCAGAAGTGTGGTATTCGACTTAATTTATATTACCTCTAGATGAATTGGAAAGTCGATTAAAGTGAAGAAGGCTTTTTTTTAATTATTGCAGCATTACAATGATCCGTGTTTCGGAAGGCACTAAGGCTATGATGGGTCCCAAACGCATTCTAGCGTTTGTTTAAACCTATCCTGGGATTGGTTCTGTTTTACACTTTGGGTTGCGGACGGCAGACGGCAGTCGCTCTATAAAAACCAGTAACCTCGTCAAATTACCTAGGTAAGGTAGCGGACCTCGGGTTCTGAAGCGTTAACGCTGAGGATGCAACGCTCGGATGATAATGATGATGATATTGAAGACAGCATTACAATGCTCGGAGCATTATCTAAATCTGTTCAAAATAAAATAAAATAAATATTTTATTTTATATTTTTAATTCACATATTGTATCTCTACGTTATTAAAATATACGCCATATTTAACCGAATAAATTATATTTGCAGAGGGACGCCCAAGTAAATTGACTTTGTGAGTCATCTTTATGAGACTTATAAGTTATAACTTGTAAATAAAGTGATATATAATGAAACAGAAACATATGTTAGTCGGTTACACGAATCCAAGTGAAATAAATACTGACTCATTTACGATTACACGTACAATGACTCATTTATATCAATGTGAAAGAGGATTTTTATTAATTCAGATATAATTTTACATTCAACAAACTGTTCCGGCTATCTCTTCTCCATTTTGCAAGGTCTTTGGCATCCTTGGGTGACCATTGACTTGCATGTTATGTTTTGAGAAGAAAAAGCGGAAAAGCCCACTCCGTGTTCCAAAGCAGCACAGCTGAGGATGCAACCGGGAATGCGCTTAGACGAAGAAGAAGAAAATAATTTTACATTCAACCTTCCCTTGAAGTATGAGAAATTAAAAAGATAAAAAATCAGGATAAGAGGATATTTGAAGGAAGTTTGCCGTTGTGAAAATCTGCTATCGGAATCACATACTTACATAGTCTATTCATAGAATTTCCGGTAATTATTTAAACCCCTTTTTAACCAAATTAAAGGGGGATTTGTAATTAAACAAGTAGGTAGTTAATTGGAGAAAGTGACCGGAAAATTTAAAAAAATATACTTCATATTTTCAGAGTTGTTTGTTTGTTTTTCGTCTGTCTAAGTGGCCCCACTGGCATCAGATTTTTCAAGCTGCCTAAAGGCATCTGACATAACTTGACGACTGCCATACAATGATGAATGACAGCCGGCTTACCGTGCCTTCCGAAGCACGGAGGAATTGATTTTTTTTCCACTTTTGGTCACCCATCCAAGTGCGGACCACGCCTGGGGTTGCTTAACTTGCGAAAGCGCTAGGAACGCTTTCCTCCCGGCTATGGACAGTATTATGACAGTATCGGTCGCCTACTCGCCAGAAGGGCTTTGCCAGTTTATAGAGATAATACACCTAATATCATTTTAAAACGGCACTGATTTAAAGAGGCAGTTAAAAATAGCAGTTTTGGTAAGTTAAAAATTATAAATGGCATGTTTAATAACTAGTTCAGCAGTTAAAAAAGCAGTAAAGTAAACAAAAATGAGTAATAAAAAATGATGAACTGGATCAGTGTAATATTGATCAGTGATCAGTAAAATAATTAAATGGGCGGTAAAGAATATTGAACGAGCGGTTCTATAGGTTTTCTCTTACCTAGTAAAATGGAAAAAAAACCGACCTAGCACTCGCCGGCCGCTACCGCGGCACGCTCGCTTGGCTCGTGCGTGTGTCGGTTTCCCTAACCTAGTAAAATGAATAGAACTAGTAATATGATAAAATAACCGACTAATTGATTTTTATTACTGTTCATGTTTTACTGTCGCAATAATTAATCAACCGCCAATAATTAAATAACTGCTCAATATGTTTTTCAACTGATCATAATAACATCCCGAATATTTCAATAACAGCTCAAAAAAATAGTTCCCTTTTAAAACTAACTAATACTTAAAGTTATTAAGCTTGAGTCTGAACTAATATGTGAAGTTAAATAAGCTTGCGTCTGGTCGTTACCATACAACAACTGGCGCACATCGTAAATCATATGGTACGGTACCAACATCAATCGAATCAGAGTGAATCGATGCAATCGCCTTATTAACTCGAGCACTATTGCGCAGTGACATTAACTGCTTAATTACCGCTCTGATTAGTACTTAGTCAGTGCTTTGTCGATACAGGTACTTACCTAACCTACATGTGAGTTTTGCTACGATAATAGATATAGGGTTTAGGTATACGGTATTATTCAGGGTCTAACAAGTAACATATCCGAATAGAACTTAGCCTTAAGGCTGGATAATCTAAGCTTTGCTCCCGCTTCCACGCACACAATTTTACTCTAGCCGAAGCGAGACAGCGAGACAATGCAGGGTGAAAAGATCATGGTAGGTCAATGAGGCTGGTTTTGGCTTTGAGGTTTTATTAGTTTTACAAAGAATATTTAAGAGTTATTTGAAAAATAAGAAATATGATCCCTGCCTTATGTTTAATATAATTATAATCCAAAATTACAAGGGCTAATTTATTGTATTTCTTAAATACTTTCCGTTTTATTATAATTCTGAGGTGATTTAGAGGCAACTTCGCAATTTTTTCTATAGAGGAAATTTTAAGCAATCGTGTTTTCGAAACATATTATGTATTGAGTTAGTCCTGAACGTTGCTGTGTTTTTATTTCAAAGTGAGTATTTCGTTAATATTGATAATATTTAAGATCGCTCTAAGAACTTTAGGGTATAGTCTGACCACGACCGCAGTCCCGCGCCTGCGGTATGCGGGCGGGGAGACGGGGGGCTGTCTATGTCAGACGCACGTGAGATACAATATCCAAAGATGGGTCGTGCTTTATCGTAAAAAGAAAAGCAGACAAAGATAGTTTCGAATATAAAAGTGATTTTCGAAACGTTTAATTTTGCCAATAATTACACATTAATCTTCTCAATATTTATAAATTCTGTCACTTTTCTTCTTTCCTGTAACTTTCATCTCTACGCAGACGACCTTCAGCTTTACAGGCATTTCCCTGTATCTGATTTAGATGCAGCTATTGCTGCTATAAACGATGACTTGCGCCAGGTCAGCGAGTGGGCCCAGTCTTTTGGTCTTAAAGTTAATCCCAAAAAGTCTCAGGCTATGCTTATTGGTAGTAGTTATTATCAGAGAACCATTGACTTATGTTCATTGTCTCCTTTATATCTTGATGGCTCTCCAATAGCATACACTGATTCTGCTAAAAAACTTAGGGGTTATTATGGACAGAACCTTAAGTTGGACTGCTCATATTTCCGAAATTAGCCGTAAGTTACATTATTCACTTCACTCTAAAATGTCTTCAAAATTTCTTGCCATTTCAAACTAAAGTCTCCCTCTGTCATTCCTTATTACTCCCACTTCTTGACTATGCTGATGCCTGTTTCCTTGACGCTACAGAAGAGCTTCTTACTAAGCTTGAACGTTTGCAGAATTTGTGTATTCGTTTTATCTTTGGCTTAAGGAAATTTGACCACGTCTCTGACTTTCGCAAACAACTCAAGTGGCTCCCCATCCGTCTTCGGAACACTAGAATCCTTTGCCTCATCTTCAACGTCCTGTACAATCCCTCATATCCTCCTTATTTGCGTGAACAGTTTTCTTTCGCACGTTCTGCCGACGCTCCTTGTAGATCTGCCCGTAAATCCATCCTTCATTTCCCAACACATAGCACCACTACCTATACTCACTCCATTTCCGTGCAGGCAGTTAGGCTATGGAATCAGCTACCACCGAGCATTCGAGAGTCTAAAACCATAACGACGTTCAAGAAACGAGTAAAAGATCACTATCTGTATTTATCATCCTAATATATTTAGAAATATTAACATATGTATTTATTGTATATATGCTTTATGAATATATATTTATTTATGTATTTATGTAAGTATATTTATGTATGTTTATGTAGGTATATATCTTGTCTATTTATTTATTTAGTTTTGTATTGTAGGTACACGCCAATTACCTCTTTTTTTCCCATTTCCTCTCGCGGGTCTACTGGAAGAAATTTCTTTAGAAATAAGTAGCACCTAAGTACTATGTTTTCCTTATTTTTTTTAAGTGTATGTTTGTAAATTTCCAAGTGTACTTGAATAAATAAAATAAATAAATAAAATTAATTTCACTTATATTGTTTTTTTTATTTGTGCTTAAAAAAATCGTATTGATCTATTAAAAGAATTGGATATAATATGAATACACCGTCAAAATATTGTACTTCGATATCTGAAGATCTATCCGACAGTATGCATCTCTTGTGGGTCCATGATCCTCCCCCTGCCCCCCGCGCAGCCTCAGGCGCGGTACAGCGTGGTCAGACTTATAGTACGGGCTCTTAAAAAGTAATTTAACCTTCGGACTTTTGTTTTATGTTTATCTAATTATATCCGTGGCCTTGTAAGTTTATCAGCGAATCCGCTAAAAGCATTTTGACTCTGTGATAATCTGCTAATCAGTTGTCTGCATATTAAAAGGGATCTTTATGACACTATTAAATATTGATGTGTATTTAATTTGTTGGAGGTCAAACTGCTTTCAAGGTCAAACTATAGTGTGATGTAATTTAATGTATTTTTAACCTCTAACGAAAAAGAGCGGTGTTATAAGTTTGACGTGTCCGTGTGTCTCTCTGTGGCATCGTAGTCCCTATACGATTAGACTGATTTCAATGCAGTAAAAAAAAATCTACCTAAAGCCTTGTCTGTCGTGATGGTTCATTTACTTACGTGTGTTATTTACATCTCCATTTTAGGCGTTTATATTTGTTTCTAAATTTAGATTTGTTTTTTATCTTTGTAGTCTTATCTTTTCTCTTCTTTTGACTCTACTTACACTTCTTTCCATTCTATTTTTTTTGGAAAAAATCTTTGCTCTATTGGCTCCATCTGGCGAGGAATTAGGAGACTACGCTTGTATGGAAATAAAGCTCATCAATTTCCTCTTAAAATATTCTTCAATGCCTGTTAATAATGCTGATCATATCATAACTAAAGACATCGGTTAATTACGAGTTCTACACTGACAGCAATGACTGTGTTAATTTAATTTGGCCAGGCAGGTCAATGTGTCCAACTGGGCTACTTTAATTAAACACTTAATGATACAGTAACTGGGCGACTGAGCTTTGCTTAATGAACAACGCGGAGAAAACGAGGTTCTCTAAAGATGAAACCGAACTACCTAGATCGATTATTCGGCCCAGAAACCCCTAAATATAAAATTTCATAGAAACCGTTGGGGCCGTTTCCGAGATCATAATTAGTTATATTCATTTAAATTTACAAAAAACTTCTCGTTTTAAGCAGGTGTTTTTGATAATAATTGTAAATTTACTTTTTTAGAAAATCTGTTCGAGAATTAATTGAGTAAATAAATGATATATGTTTACATTACAATACAAAGACATCTGCATCATGCTTAGTCAATGGGTCACAGAAATGCATCCGCAACATGCTTCGTCGAAATTATAAATGTAAGAAACCGCTCTTCATTTTTGGCCCAAGGTTCACAACACTTTAATATAAAAATTAAATAATATAAAAAAATCGACTAAAAATAATCTCACCTTCAAAGTCAGTTTGGTCCCACATACTGCACATTTAAAGCAGCCACTATGAAAAAAAGTAAAATCCTTCAAGGGGCCGACCCTATCCACCTGGTACACTATCTCATTGCAGCGAAAGCAGGTGCTTTCGTAGAAATTCGGGCGGTACATGGCTTCTGGCTGTCACGTCATAGTTCACTGGCACTTCACTTTAAAGTCACTTCACTCGCAGTCATGAGTTCCAAGTCACTTCAATCGCAAGTCATGAGTTCACGTCACTTCACTGTCACTTTTAGTTCACTGTAGTCTGTAACTGGTTCCTGAAACAAAAAAAAAATATTTAAATAAGCATAAAATAATAACAAGCCTCTAGATACAAACAAATGTAACCATGGCGTAATTCACTGTAGTGCTTAGGGATTTTTTAAATATGAAGATTTTTGCACACCACCATCATAATGGACTTTATATTTAATTTAATGGAAATTTATGAAATTTATTTATTTATAAAACATGAATGAACTTTTCAATCTACCATCAATACACGTATTTTGTATTGTAGGGTAAACAGAAAAAGAGTCGTTGCAGTCATAGTAGACTCCTCAATTCCATAGATCAAGTAATTTTATCGTAAGCATATCAAAATTGAGATGTGGCCAGTTACGACCTAATAAAGTAATTTAACTATATCAAACTAATTATCGATACGATAAAATAGATGTAGGTAGTGATACTTGTCACCTATCTAATAGGAAACATCTAATTCATAAAATGACTCAAAGTAAATTATTTCATTCAAATAGTTTACCCAACCCTATTGAATATTCACCCCTCAAATCAAAATGGTCTTGGTATCGGCTACAATCTACATGCTACGCTGTACCCGCTATGGGGTTGCAGGGATCAATAAACTTACTCGCTTGACCGATTCTTACGTCTTCCGGATTTTTACAACAAATTAAAATATTTTAAATAGCCACGTGAGATTTAAATAACCTCATAGGTACTCAAAATGTCAGTCATAATTTAGCCAACGTGATTTTTAGTTCAAATGTCAATGGATCTTACACCTTACCTATCTAAATATATATAACTCTGACTCTGACCGACATAGTGATCTATCAACGCACAGCCCAAACCACTAGACGGATCGGGCTGAAATTTGGCATGCAGGTATATGTTATGACGTAGGCATCCGCTAAGAAAGGACGCGAGCGAAGCCGCGGGCAAAAGCTAGTCATTATATATGTAGATTTATTAATTGTACGTATTTACATTGGGCCTTCTTTTATGACTTGGAAAAAGTAGGAGTTATTATATTATAGTATATGGTATATGTTTATTTTTATGTATCAATAACTTCTCAGTTTTTTAACCGATTTAGTAAATTCTTTTTTTATTCGAAAGGGTGTACATACATGCAAGTTGATCCATTGTCACCAGGTGAAGGTCTGATAATGGAATCGAGGGAACTCCTCAAATATTCTATAAACACACATAGTAATTTTGATGTTTATGTCCATAATCAAGCACTTGCATTCAGAAAGTGTATTTTGGTGCAGATGAACTCATGAAGGAGATCAGAAATTGAAGTCGCTTTTTTGTTGTTTAAAAATAATATTAACAAATTGTTGGACACTAAGCCAGACAATAGAAATAACAATTGATTTACGCCTATAGGCGTATTGTGTCCTACAATGTGTTAATATTACGGGCATAGCTTGTGACACGATTATAGGAGCAGAAGTCAGTCTTGTTAATTCGTGACTCTTAGCATTGGGTTATGGAAATTATGAGTATTTTCCTACCAATGATATCATTACTGCAATTTTACAGTAGGTATTGTAATTATCCTTATGCATGAGAAAATTGCTTTTAGTTGGTATTATATGTTAAAGAATCTTAGATCTTGATATTTTCTGGATTGTCTATTAAAACGTGGTAGAATACAATTAATATTGATAAAGGATTGTCCTAAAGCTTCTCTTTAATTTGCCCACCTCCGTCCCACAAATTTTGGGGCTCGTCTGGGATCTGAGGTAGAAAATTACTACGTTGACGACAACGTGTCACGTAGTGGCGTGGCGTGTAATCTACGACGCAGGCAGAAGACGATTTTATTACTCGAAGACAATTCCTCGGACCAAATGTAACGACGTGACGACGACATTATGCCAAAAGATCGGCGAGGTAGCAGGCAACCGGACTTTGACGACGACGAGACCTACGATGACGTGAAGTCACCACGAGGTAAGGATAGCATGCTTCATCTGGCCGAAGATCTAATACAGAAGTTCAGTGGCAACGACAGGGTGTGTGTGTACGGCGTATCATTAATTTTCCTGCCTCTGTCCCACATTGATGTCATCAAGATTCACAGATAGGTTTTTTTTAAAACAAAATCCAAACAGTCCTTATGGAACGCCCAACAAAATTAGGCGTTACCACTTGCCAAGTATTGTGGGCTATACTTTTACTAACCGCTTTATTTTTATAAGGGTACAAGTATAACGCTCTGAAGATCAGTGGTAGTTAGTATACGTGTCTTAAAACTACTGTGTTCGATCTCCGGCCAGATAAAATGGAATATAATGTATTTTTTATTTTGACCTGTTTGTTGGATGCTTATTTACGAGTATTTAACGAATTGTCAAATTTATGAACCAGTCTATCGTTGAGTTAATATGTATTCTATTGAACTTGTGTTAACAACTATTTAAGGTTGGCTTAATACCTATGTGTGAAATGTCCTTAACCTCACGTATTATAGATTTTATAGTTTGTTAGCTTACAAAGACATGTTTTGAACAGTTTGAGAGTCCAGTGTACTTTACAATCTCACCAGTCTTGCTCTGGAACCGTTAATTCCGGAACACAATACACTCACACTACATAGTTTATTAGCAGAGCTATGCTTGGAGCGTGTAGCGGAACAAGTCATAGGCTCAAGCGTTTTATTAGTTATTTGATCGTATTTGTAATTCTAAACCCATGCCAGGTTTTTCAGACGTTAAAACATTATTATTTTTATTGTGTATCAGTGTGCGTCCCACGAAGTGTTTAAAAACATTCTATGTAAGAGCGTAATCTGTACTTTTAAACGTTTAAAGACATATTCAGAAAAAACATATAGATATACCTGATATACCTACCAGTGTAGTTCCGGGTCAGGATAGGACTGTATACTCTATCGATAGGCGATTTGACTATCGACAATTGCATTCCCAAGGATGGTTAACGTCGGGCGGCGGCCAGTTGTAAAACTTTACGCACAAAAACATTCCCAAAGAGGGTTGACGTCAGGCAGGCGGCCGGTCGTAAAATTACATCCGAGTAATTTTAACTGTTCTGGCAATTTCTTCTCCACTTCGCAATGTCTTTAACATCCTTGGGTGACCATTGACGTGCATGTTATATTTGAAGAAGAAAAAGCGGGAAAGTGCACCCCGGGCTCCGAAGCAGCACATATGAAGAAAATACTTGATATACCTTACTCCTGCTGAATAATGGACATCATGAAGCATTGCTTGTTAAGCTACTCATGTAAGTAATTTACACGTTTAAATTAACGTTTACAGCTGAGTTTTAGTTTTATAAGTTCAAAAAATACAATTTATATTTTGTTAATATCTACCGATTTCTTAATATGTCCTGATGGCAAACTGGTAGATAGAATACATTAGCGTTAAAGTTGACCAATATTACAATTTTAAAACAGTGTTTAACCTAAATAAATAAACCTTTGATATCGATAACTCTACTATCCCTTTTTCATCAATCAAGATATAGAAAAATCGCTTACTAATTGCACCACACATTAAAGGTAGCGGCATCTATTGGGACGTGCCGATGTAATGATAGCTTGATCTTTACGTACACAGCGATATGAAGTGGAACTCATTTCGCAGTGAAAAACGAATGAGGTGCCTTAACTGTAGACTCCAATGACAACCGATGATCAGCCACTTTTATATATATGTAGAGGTAGATAGCCCTTGTTTGTTTGTTTTTCGTGTATGTAGTGGCCACCACTGGTGTCAGATTTTTCAAGCTGTCTAAAGGCATCGGACATAGCTTGACGACTGCCATACAATGACAGCCGGGACCAACAGCTTTTACGTGCCTTCCGAAGCACAGAGGAGCTCGATAAATTTTTGTACCACTTGTGATCACCCATCCAAGTACGGATCACGCCCTGGGCTGCTTAACTTGTGAAAACGCTAGGATTGCGCAAACCGGGCCACCGAGCTCCTTTAAGTTTAGATAGCCCTTTAAATTTGATATAAGTTAGTTCATTTTTAGGGTTCCGTACCCTAAGGGTGCAAACTGGACCTTCCCTTGTCTATTATATATATGAGAAAAAGGAGAAATTTCACAAATTATATACTGTCTCTACGAACAATCTAAATATATATAACTCAAAGGTGACTGACTGACTGACTGACATAGTGATCTATCAACGCACAGCCCATACCACTGGACGGATCGGGCTGAAATTTGGCATGCAGGTAGATGTTATGACGTAGGCATCCGCTAAGAAAGGACGCGAGCGAAGCCGCGGGCAAAAGCTAGTATCTAATAAAATTGTTATTTATATATCAGATTCAGGAAACATTAGCTCATATAATTAAAAAAAATATTTTATAGCTATTGGTGCGTTCTTAGAAGAAGAATTGTATAAAGAAGCCGCGATGCGCTCTTGAGTTGGATCTTTATCTTCTTCTTCCTTCATCATCATCATAATCAGGTATTTTTAAGTCTCCACTGCAGGAGCACGACCATCTTTGTACTACCAGAGCCACACTTGGCCAGAACACTCAGAGGATTTGGCCTACACTGTCCACGCTGGCCAGACAGGTTGGAGAGGACTTATTGATGTTTATCTATAAGCTTTGTTTAGCTTGTGTTTCCTAAGTCGCCTTCTACGACATCCACGAGAAGACTTGGAGTGGTCCTATTCTACTCTGCCGGGAACCACACGGCGGTTTTCTTCCTTACCATTCCCCATTTATTTATATGGGGTCGGCGCAAAATGTCTTTTCTTTCCTATTTTCTCTATTACGTGTCATACTTATATACCACAGAATACAGTAAGAGTATTACGTACAGAACGGAATCTCCTAAGGTACTCGCATTATGCGTCCCCGTCCCCCGTTCCCGCACTTCTCCTCCGTTTTCGCCTTGATGACACAAAATGGCCCACAAGAACCTGGAGAGAGATGCGGGTGCGGGGAACGGGGATGCATATTGCGCGTGCTTTAGGAGATTCCGTTCTGTTTACTTTACGTTTCATCTACTCTTACTCTTTCTAATGGTTAATAATGGTTCTTTAGGACCGCTGAGATAAAACTAGAAAACTGAAAAATATTATTTTTATTTTAAATGACAACAGAAGACTTCTAAATTTTGCATTGCTACAAGGAGTATGTAAATGTGTGACGGGATTTATCATGCTCTCGGTCACTGCTTTTAGGGTTCCATAGTCCACAAGGAACCCTTATAGTTTCGTCATGTCCGTCCGTCTGTCTGTCCGTCCGTCCATCTGTCTGTCCGTCCGGGCTCGTACTTCGCCGCTACTGCACCGATTGTCTCGAAAATTGGTGGAGAGATAGATATTGAAGTTCCAAAAGTTGGTTTAAAAAATTATGAAAAAATGTTTTTTTTTCAGTCCCATACAATGAAAAGTGAATTTAAAAAATTAAATTGGATTAACCCCAACGTATCGTTAAAAAGGTCTTTTAAAATGCAACAAAAACTGCTTGAAACTATGTAGATCAAACCCCCCAGTCTTGAGATAATCTAATACAAAGTTAAAATTTGAGGTGTCCCCCACCGTAACTTTTGAAATATTACTAAAATAATTCTGAAAAAAATGTGGTATATACCTCAAAGTATGTACTTTCAATTAAAACTATAGCGGTCTCGGTATCATAGATAGTTATCTAATACGTCAAATCGTAAACCGCAATTTACCTTTACAACTTTTATATTATGTTACTTGCTGCTACGGAACCCTTCATGGGCGAGTCCAACTCGCACTTGGCCGCTTTTTTTGCACTTCTTTTTGTTTAAACACTCGTGTAAAAATGCAGACATTCTAAATTGACCTTCAACTTATGCTAATACCCGTATTTATTTTTGTTTTGTTTCAGCTGACAGACTTTGACATGCTAAATACGTTATACTCGTATAGACGGACATTTAAAGGAAAAGAAGGAAGAAAATATTTAAATATTGAATGACATTTAAATGTCATTCAAAGGTTGCAATTTATTAGGTACTAATTACTAAATATATGTTTTTGCTTTTAGTTGGTTTTTATCCTACAATGTAATAATAACTGTTGGTGAATCTGTGGTTTCTTAAAGTACAGCTTATGAAGCTTTTAGTAACCATAGATTCACTAATTACATTAAATGATAAAAAACAACTAAAAACATAAAAGATAAATCTCATAGATCTGCTCTTTTCTGTAGTCGGGTTTTACCCGAAACGAGTTCTTGACCTTAAAACCATGGCAGAAAGCTCATTCCATAAGATACAAATTTCTTACTTATAACTTGATCGTACATTACTTTTCGTCTTTTCCTTTTAATATTGTATAAAAAACCTTATAAGAGTCAAACTTCATGGTACTTAATAAGTAAATTACGATTATGTTGTTTATGATTCATATCTTTCACGGCAGACTGATATTACTTACATACCTACCATCTAACACATTCCAAAATCACACCTTACGACGCTCCACAAAAATCTAGTAGGACTATTGGGATTAATAATATCCAATTGAACTAATGTTACGTCATAGCCAACCGGTAGATCTATTGGGACTAAGATGCCCAGTTGTCCTACTGGTAGGACAAACATGGCAGGACTACTGGGACTAGCTCATTTATTATACCTTTATAAAATATAAATTTTAATTAGATATTTTAAAGTGTTACAACGTTAAAATTATGAGGCAAACTGTAATATAGCTTGCCCTTACGCACAGTTGCATAAATTTTAAAAATGTCTTAATATTACGACAGTCCACATTCAAAGCTCTGTCATCATTATCTCATTGCTTGGAGTAAAGAGCTATTAGGTAAAACTAGACGACAAAATTAGAGGAGACACAGGGCTTGGAAACCGGTAAATTTTTTGAACCGGTTCGATAAAGTTACAGGTGGAACTTTTTGAAAAAGGTTCTGTTCCTTTGAACTGGTTAAATGATAAATATGGGTATTTTTCATTAACCGGTTCAACTTTTTGGTCAGGCAGGACAACAACTCACTTCACGTTTGTTTTTATCATTATAACGTTGTTGTTTGCTTATTTATCCTCTAAGATACTCATGAGTCACAGGAGTAATTGATATCTTGATTTGGTTCGACATATTGCTGTGAATTATATTTATATTACTAAACAATAAAATGGCAATGAAACGTAATTTTTCTGCAGAATCTGGTAAGTATAACCTCTTTGGAAGAATATTCGGTCTATATATTCTATGTCAATGGCTTGGAGCCACTTAGTATCAGAGAGATGTCTTCATTAGCATTTCTAGTTTCTTGTGTAACTTTGGCAAAGAACATTGATCTACATTTTTAAGGATTGGCAAGTTAATTTGTTGAAATATTGCCAAAGTGACCGTGATAGTTTAAGTGTGTCGAAATATTAATTTAAAGTTATTTTGTAAAAGATTATCATCACCAGGTCTATTTTATTCTCCACTGCAGGAGCCCGACCCTCTTTGTACTACCAGAGCCATACTTGGCCAGAGTAGCCAAAGGATTTGGCCTACACTCCACGCTGGCCAGACGGGTTGGAGACGTCTCATTGATGTTTATAAGCTTTGTTTAGCTTGTGTTTCCGAAGTCGCCTTCTACGACATCCACGGGAAGACTCGGAGTGGTCCTATTCTACCCTGCCGGTAACCACACGGTTAATAAAAAAACGCCTAGTAAAACATTTAATCACTTAGCAATCCTGAGTTTTTTTTTGGCACGGAAAATTCAGTCTGTCTGTTTATATAATCATTTACCCTAAAATTCTTCATCATACATTTTAATACATATTTATTGATGTAAAAAATATATATCCTAAATAATTTAATATTTGCGTCATATTTATGTTTCGAGTCTTAAGTAATACCTGAGCAAACCCTGAGCAGCAGCGGTCCATACATTTGTGAAATTTCTTCTTTTTCTCATACAAAGGGTCAAAAAAATATACTGAAACTATTTTAAGGGTGAATCCATGATACTGAACTACTACAACTTTCCCCAAAGAACATATATTGGAATATAGTTTGGAAAATCCAAAAGTGCACGCCTCATAATCTAATTTTTCACAATTAAATTGATTTTGATTGTTTTATTGCTAACTTAAAACGAAAAAAGTATGTGTCGGCTTTAACGCACGACTGGAGATTATTTCTGGAGATTATTTTTAACTTTTATTTTTAACTTCCCGCTAAGAAAATTGAAAATTTTCAAAATTCTGAAATACAGTGGTATATTAGTTTTTTATAAATTATAATTAAACGACAGTACTTAGAACGCTAATATTAACTAGGAATCAGCACAGTTTAATACTTTATATATTAAAAACAAAAGTATTCCGGTAAGATGAATTTTTCGACCAATTTCTCTGCCACATACATGGTCACATAAACACAGACTCACGGACGTCCAAGAATGATTAGTTTTAATGTTATTATTTATCATATTAAACAAATTCATTGTTTATAAAATGTACCATATGTACTACACAGATTATTTAACTTCATATTAGTGCACTCATATTATCCTGTAAGTGTTATATTTAAAAAAAAAAGTCATTTAAGTTTCGAAAGACTGGGTTTTTTGACATGTCGAGAGTAGAGCACTACCTCAACGCTCCGCTTATGAGGCGTGCAATAAGTTGACAGTTCAGCTGATTCGAGTTTGTATGGCAAGCAAAAAAATATTTTTCATATTTCGATACCTATATGATCCTTGGGGAAAGTTGTTCAGTATTATGGATTGAATTCACCCTTAAAATAGTTCAGTATATTTTATTAGATTTTATATAATATAAATTATTATTAAAATATCTGTATAGTTCAATATCGGTAGGTACTAAATATATGTGATCTACATAGTTTTTAGAAAATCAATTTACTTTTTACATATACTTCCTGTAGGAAGTTGGATTTCCCCGTATTGTTTTAGAATAAATGCATAATATTTTTATGAAAGATTCGTGAGAAAATTTATACCCCAGTCTAAAGAAACAATAGTGTTATAGCCACTATAATACCATTGTTTCAAGTCGTTACGTACTCTACTTTCACAAATTTGCGACTAAAAGTTTAGATGCAACTGTATAAAAAAGTATAAAAATTTCTTGTCATTTTAAAAGAACTTTGGGTTTCAAAGTAATTCAACGAATCGAAGAATCAAATATTTATTCAGTAATTAGGCCTTTGCGGGCACTTTTACACGTCAATAAGTAAGTAATAAGTATACGGTATACATTGAAATATTAATTTATATATAATTATTGTAATTTTAAAGAAAAGCTTCCGATAATAACGTGTTACGACACGCTTAGAAGAATTGCCGAAAGAAATTCATTAAGACAGAACTTGTTTCAAATTACTTATTTTGTTTGTCTATAATATTTTATTTTTTTCTTTTATATGCGTCTATACATGCATACTCGTATGAACTTACATACTCGTAGGTCCAACTATTATGCTCAATACTCAATATTTTATTGCAAACCATAAAGTACATAAGATGAAAACAATACAATTTAAGATCATTTATGGACCCTGTCGGGCACAGCAATTTGGTTAGAGAAGAGGAGCTTTGACGTTAGTAACATCTAATATTTTGTTTTTAAAATAGGTTTTAGTACCTTCACTTCTACTTATATTATATGTATTTAATAATTTTGGACATTAAATTTTATGAGTCTCATTTTGAACTCCGACTTTTAAAATATCGAATACGTATCTTAAGTTTATTTTAAGAAATACAATCATTTATTTATCATGTCATGCTTTTTTTAGGGTTCCGTACCCAAAGGATGCAAACGGGACCCTATTACTGAGACTCCGCTGTTTGTCTGTCCGTCTGTCACAGGGCTCTATCTCTTGAACTGTAATAGCTAGAAATTTTCACCCATTATGTATTAATGTTGCCGCTATAACAAAAAATACTAAAAATAAGATAAAATTAAAAATTTAAGAGGGTCGTCATACAAGAAACGTGTTTTTTCAGCGTATTAAAACATTTTACTACTACTACGTAGTACGTACTGAGGTACGGATCCCTCATGTACGAGTCCGACTCGCACTTGCCCGTTTATTTTTTGTTCTTATCTCTCTATTGTATGCTCATATACTCGCCTATATAAATAGTGTGCTATGTGTCATAGAATAACGTCAATCTTAAAATAAATCGTGACCATATTTTAAATATATTATTTTTATCTGAATTCCAATCTAAGTTCACAGAGATTGGGTATTATTAAACTATAAAATTATAGAATATTTAAAACCAATACTGTGAATGACATCATATACAGATGTTAATTCCCAAAAGGAGCTTAGAATGCGGACGTTAACATTAAATTGTAAAGGCTCTTTCACACAGCACAACTACATTAATTTAACTGTATGCGGTTTTGTAATATGCGTTTTTGTATCATTATTATCGCAATGTTCCAGTTATGTAGAATTACAGGAAAAATATATGCAAGATGTTTTATAATACTTAAGAATTATTTAATGAGATATCGTTGAATACTAAAGTGCTCTACTTTTTTCGTTAATATTGCAGTGTTTTGACACACACTAGGTATCAAGTCTTTATCCCTAATGGGGTAGACAGAGCATTTTGGGTTTTGAAGCTCTAAGCAGACAGAGCCCAGGACCGAAAGACCCAAAGGCCACTTTTAGCGTGATAATGGGCGAGAAGGTGTAATTGTAGTAGTAGTTTTACTTTGAAATATCATATTTACCCAAAAAAAAAAAAAATCTTCTGAAGTCACAATGCGATATTATCGACCGCTTATTATGCCTCATTGTGTGGTGGGGGTCTTTATTAGCGTGTGTCTGATCCATAAAACTTGGCGCTATGAGCAGATCAATTTAACATAATAACGCAAAGACGAGAATGGTCAATGGCAATTTCACAAGTATACAAATGGCATTTTATAATGAGAATTATATTCAATTTGAATGTCTGACTAGAGGTAATATCGTGTTAAGAAAAGAAACGTAGGTTGTAGATTGTACCTATTTGATCCTTTGAGGTTCGAAATGTTAGCCTGTTTCAATATTGACAAAGATATGGCTTTCGCTTTGCTGGAACATTGGTTTTTAGTCAAAGTATAACTTCGAATATCACTGGTTTGCTACAAAATTCAGTGAGTAGTGAATTTAAATGAAAACATAATTTGTTTTAAGCCAATAAAAATAGACGGTTGGATAAAAATTACCCTGTACTTAGTAAGAAGGTTTAATGTACATTTTAACAGAGTAAGCCTGACGGTTTTATTAGATTGATAGATTGGTTTCTCCCACTTATGTATTAACTTCAAAAGTAGATTTTTGCCGTCTTGTTTTCTTATTACAAGCATGACACTGTGACACTGCGTACCAGCATATGAAACCTTCACACGTAGGGCCATCATTGCGCCAATTCACTGTACATTACTGTTTAACTCACAAAAGCTTTTGAGAGCTTTCCATCCAACGCATCAATGGACCACAACCTGTGCAATGATGGCCCATCGTGTAGAGGTACTTAGTGGGTTCATTTGTCTATTAGCTAGACAAATCAACCCACTAAGTTCCTATTTCTAAATTCAATAAATCACTTCACAAAATACGCCTTTCCCAAATCTTTAAAATGAACCAACATTAACTATTTTTAATCCAAACTCGTTTCGCCAAAAGTAACTGTTATTATTGTAGGTGATCGTTTTGGCCACTGGTCAATGGGCGTGTAATTTATGCCCAGGCGTGGGTCACGCGTGGGCTCGAGGGCTGCGATCGGAGACTACTTTTACTAGTTGCTCTTGTTCAATGTATAATCTGATCAGGAATTTTATTGAAGCAGGTGGATAATATGTACTGGTTTAGACCGAGGGTGCGATTACTGGTGTCAAGTGATCCGGTTCGAAGGAAGCAAGGAGCATCTTATTTCATTGATAGAGTTAACGACCACTAGATTAGGTAGTAGGCAATCTTTTTATTTTAATTAAGTCTAATTTTTAACCCCCGTCGAAAAAGTTGTTTTAAGTTCGTGTCTTTATGTCGGTGTATCTGGGTGTCTGTGTGTCCGTCTGTGGCATCGTAGCTTCCTAAACAAACAGACCTATTTGGAAGCGGATTTTTTTAATCGAAAGCCTTTTTTGTCGAGGTGGTACTTAGCTTTATTCAATCAGCTTAAGGTCACGTAATTAGCCCAAGAATACGTCATTAGAAGGTAGTGTTGCCACTGTGTGTGATTGAATTATCTAGTAAAGTGCATTTTCAACTTAACAAATCGATCAAGGACTATATAAAAATTAAATATATAAATTTATTAAAAATTAAACATGAATCGCACGATATACTAATATTCATTAACTAATCGAGAAAGTTCTTAAATTTACTGAAAATAACAATCAATGCATGGTAACACTTTGTATGACATTCATGACCTAGTCTTGGTCTATCGCAGGAAGAGAATACCTTGTTTTATTATATCATGTACAAGACCACCCTGAGAGCAGACAAGAAAATCTCCCACTTTAAAACCAGTTACTGACAAATTCATCTTACATACGACATGTACGTACTTACGAGTATCATCAACGGTTGTACACACGCATTTATCACCACAGTACCTTTCTAATGACGTTTCTGGTTACCTTTGATACAATATGTATAACGTATATGCTAGATGTGCTTTAAAGCACTGCTAGGCAAATTATAGCGTGATCGCTGATAATAAATTGGAAAAAAACCTAATGAAATATATTTGCTAACACGGTTTAATTTATAAATTAACTGCATGTCATAAAACTCGCTTGCCGTACCAAATTTGGTTTTTTGACACCCGACAGGGTTTATAGTGCTAGTAAGACAGTGACTTTTAGTAGTAGACAGAACTGATGTTTATTATGAAATGCAATAAGTGAATTGAAATGATAATCCGGAATGATTTATACAATACACTAATTGCACCATTATATTCATTTCTTTAAATGTTAGTAGCCGATAATGCCCAAAACTGATTTATGACTTTATGTTCTTTTCGTAGCACAGAAGAGTTTATGTTAGTGCAACAAATCGTGCGTCGTATGTGGTGGCGCTGGCGTGGAATCATACTCGTAATGCAGTTATTTATTAGCGTGTGTTGTCAACCCTCGCGCAATGCTGAGCTATCAAGCTCCATCTATCGAAAACTAAGGTGCATCTTTTTATTTAGCTTGCATTGTTTGTTGTTTTTTTTTGTGGGTCAAATCTTGCAAGTTAAATTTAAGCCACTTCCCGGTTTCTGATTGAAATAAACAATTCAATATTATTATGACAAGAAGCTGATCTGATGATGGAGCCGGAAAGTGGTTATAGTCACCCTGTAATAAAACGACGCAAAACTTATTTCATCTGTCTTGATAAGTTCATAAGACTCACAATAAAAACTTCAACAAACCACATTTAGAGTTGGACACTTCCAGCTTAGAATTTGTAATGCGACATCTACACAAAACATGCCATCATCGCTGGTTACCCAACCGATTTGCATACAGTTCGTCATTATGGTGCTCTTGTTTCGAAGGTGCATTTTTTAAGAGTCGTCTTGCATCGGCATGTCGTTTGCCCACATATCCATTTTAAGGCTAAGGTCAGCGGGGTGCTTGATCGCAAATTACTGTGTAGACGATCTTGTTGAGTTGAGAAATAATAAATAAATAATGTAGGGACAAATCACACTGATAAAGAGGCTGTCTAACGATGCATTTCTTTAAGTAGGACGATACCTCCATAACTAACGTCTCAGTTGGATACTTAGGTGGGCTACTTATAAGTTACCCGAGATGCACCTTCAGGCGTTTTTTCTGCTGAAGAATTTTCAAAGTAGAAACAATATTAAAAAAAAAACCGACTGCATGAATAATTTAATAAATGAACTGAAAAGATACAAAAGCACTATACGCCTAGGATGCAACCAGGAATACGCTCGGATGAGTGAGGTTATAGGTACGTTGTTTTTAAGCATTTCTCATTCGAAATTAAATTTAAACATAATATATTGTATAATTTTTTTGTAATCCTTTTATAAAATCCTTTAACTTGATAAGTACTCCACAAAATAAATTTGAAGACACATAATTAGGCGCCAAAAAAAACGGGACCCTATTACTGAGACTCCGCTGTCTGTCCGTCTGTCTGTCTGTCTGTCCGTCTGTCACAGGGCTCTATCTCTTGAACCGTAATAGCTAGACACTTGAAATTTTGACCAATTATGTATTACTATGACCACTATAACAACAAATACTAAAAATAAGATAAAGTTAAATATTAAAGGGGGTTGTCATACAAGAAACGTGTTTCTTCAGCGTTTTAAAACATTGTACGGAACCCTTCATGTACGAGTCCGACTCGCACTTGCCCGTTTATTTTAGTGTCACTTTGACAATAAAGACAAATCTAAATCCATCAAACCGTTTTAGCATAAACAATACTCGATAAACATAAGCTCGTAGTACCTCCGGCGCAGTCGGGTAAAAGACGGAACCATTTGACTGTGGTTTTATGATCGGCCGCCCGCTTGATGTCAGTACCTATTGTCAGTCGCCCTAACCTAACCTTCAGTTGCCTTTTACAACATCCACATGAATACATCATCATCATCAGGTCTCCACTGCAAGAACACGACCCTCTCTGTACTACCCGAGCCATATATTAGCCAGCAGTCAGAGGATTTGGCCTACACTCTTCACACGGGTTGGAGAGGTTTTACTGATGTTTATAACCTTGTTTAGTTTGTGTTTCCTAAGTCGCCTCCTACGACATCCACGGGAAGACTTGGAGTATTCCTATTCTAGGGCGGAAACAACACGGCGTAAATTAACTTTTACAAATGACTACACAAAATAAATAAAACTCTAGACTCTGATTAGTCTAGTTTAACAATTTATTGATAAACTAGCTTTTGCCCCCGGCTTCACTCGCGTATCCCAAATCCTACGGGAACAGTTTATTTTTCCGGGATGAAAGGTATATCCTTCTCAGTACTCCTAACTATATGTATGCGAATTTTCAAAACGATTGGTTCAGTAGATAAAGCGTGAAGAGGTAACAAACAAACAAACAAACAAACCAACAAACAACAAATGTACTAACTCACTTTCGCATTTATAATATTAGTTAGGAAGTTAGGATATCTGCGAAATTCGAACTAAATGGCAACGTTCTTGGTATTTCAATGTAAATTGTTATTCAGCCCTGACATTTATCCAAAAAGAACGAGTTTATCTTAACAATATGCATTTGGTAGAGATATACATAAATTGGTGCAAGGTCCAAACCTTATTTCTGATTTTTTTTTCAGTCTTATTACAAATTCTGTGTCACAGAAAAGCAATTTTAATATATCTACATGTTTTTTTTATTTAATTAGTAAGCTTGTATGTATTTAGCAGCCCAAAACCCTATTTGTTATTTTGTGAACAATGCTGTGGGCTACGTTATTGATAACTCTTTTTATGTATAAATTGTATATTGTATTGGTATTTATAATGTAGCTGTTTGTTCCCATTAAATAAATAAAATAAAATAAATTGGCACTGCTTTACATATTATTTTTTTATTATTGCCGATAGTATTTTATACAGACTATATATATTCACCAGGTTAAGCAAATGTAGAGTTTTTCGTTATACACGTGTGAAATCGGGAACGAAATTATAACGTGACTTAGAATTTGTACTGAACACTTACTATTCAGTTTCTATCATTAGAATTGGTTAAGTATTGAAAGAGGAAACAGTCGAGAACGAATCCTTGATTTTTGAGATTTTTATTTCGGATTTTTTGTCGGGACGAGATACGGTAGTTGTGTTGTGCATCTCGCAAGTGCGACAGAAATGTTTAGTAAAAAACATTTAAATCTTAATAAACGGGCAAGTGCGAGTCGGACTCGTACATGAAGGGTTCCGTACCTCCGTACAATGTTTTAAAACGCTAAAAAACACGTTTTTTGTATGACGACCCCTTTTAATTTTTAACTTCTTTTTATTTTTAGTATTTTTTGTTATAGCGGCCATAGTAATACATAATCTGTGAAAATTTCAAGTAGGTATCTAGTTAATGCCATTATAAAGATCTAGTTAAAAACGCTGAAAAAACACGTTTTTTGTATGGCGACCCCCTTTAATTTTTAACTTTTTTTTATTTTCAGTATTTATTTTATAGCGGCCACAGTAATACATAATCGGTGAAAATTTCAAGTGTCTAGCTATTACGGTTCAAGGGATAGAGCCCTGTGACAGACGGACAGACAGCGGAGTCTCAGTAATAGGGTCTCGTTTGCACCCTTTGGGTACGGAACCCAAAATAGGGCTCAACGAATGTTTCTTATTAACCGTAACGCCAGGGAGGTCGTCTCACATTTTCTATTTAAAAAAACGTTTTTCTATCTTGCACTTAATATTTCACGCCATGATTACAACATAAAACCTACACTCGACCCGCCAACGCCAACAATAGAATACTGCTGGGCAGCATGGGGCTCGCAATCAGTTAGACATGGTCGTTACCGTACTTTTCTAACCTTTTTATTGCAGGTTATTGTCATGTAAAGCTTTTTAAAACGAATATAGATAGATAGTAGGTACGTAACGATGTCGTCACGTAAACGATTAAAGTTGAATGACATACGAATAATTGAATTGGCTCTGATATTTTTTGGTGGTTAAATCTGAAACCTCAAAATATTTGCTCAACAAACGAGTTTTCGATGTCACAAATTTTAATTTGATTTATTCATGTACACTTCATAATTTACATATACAGGCTGACTTTTCTTTTTGTTTTTCGTCCTATACAAAGTCCGTTTGGCTGAGCGCTGATTTGTACGGAAGGACGAAAAATTTTTATCGAATTTAATTTTTTTTTTATAGAAAGTAGTTCAGTATCATGGACTGAACTTGGTCCAAAAATTTAGCAGGTGGATAAAAAGTCACCGTGTATAACACTATCACGTCTTTATTTCTAATGAGGCAGACAGAGCATTTTGGTCCTTATGGCTCGAAGCAGCCAGAGCCCGCACTTTTAGCTTGATGATGGGCGAGATAAAATGGAAAAAAGAATTAAAATAGTGGTGGGTTGCTAGTCCCGCATCGCCTATTAACGTGATTCACATTTTCTCCCATTCCCTTCATCGACTTCTACAATCTGCGCAGGACGAGAGACGCTGGTAGATAGCTGTGAGATGTAACAGCTACGAGTACCTCTCTTCCCGCGTATATAGTAAATGCCTATCGACCCATGGTTTAATAAAATATAGCATTCTCTTCCCGTGATATCCCAAGACTGCGTCACTAATGTCACAAAAAGTGGTTATTTTTTAGTAAATTTAAAGACTACCTATATAAAATATAATACTAACCAACTCAACTATTTCGTATATCGCGTGATTCATCTGTAATTTTTAATAAATATATATTGAATTATTTGTTCATTATTTGTTTGTTAAGTTGAAAAATGCTCTTTGCTCGGGTAATTCAATCACATACAGTGGCAACACTCCCAACTGATGACGTATACTTGGGCTAATCACGCGACCAGCTGTCACGGGAAGAGAATACCATATTTTATAATACCATGAATCGAGGTAATAGAATCTTAACTAGTTCGTGCACAACAAAAAGCGTTATTTACCAAAGTCATAGTAATGAAGTCAATAATTTGTAACAGAAATCAGAAGTATCTTTTTCCAACTGCGTGACTACAGAATATCTATAATCCCAGTGATCGGAACTTTGGATGCTATTACTATCAAAAGTATTGATATGACCAACATTCTCGGGAATCAGAATCGGTACCTTCTATAACCATGTTTTTCTTCTGTATGATATTTCACGCAATAATAAAATTTATAACGTCAGAAAATTGTATCTTAATTGTACGAAAAATATTTTTCAATTAGATTTCTTTTTTCTATTATATAAAAAGATTTTTTTTCTATTATATTAAAGATTCTTTTTTCTATTATATAAAATATATAAATAAGACTTGTTGTATGTAAATAGCTCGGAAAAGTTTCGCTAAAAATATTTGTGTATTGTTAAAAGTAAGTATCCAATGATATATTTTCATTAAGGAAATAAAATCGGTTTCATATCTGGAGCGTTTTCATTATTTTCTGTTGCACTTTTTAAGATGACCCTATATTTATATTATTAAGCGTCTACTGTGTAAATCGAAACACTGAATTAATAAATAAACGGATTTTTAAAATAAATACTATTCCACACATTTTTAATAATATTAAATATTTTTCCCGAGAATTTCCGGGATTTCGTCATATCCATATTAGTGATATCGTCCCAAATAGCACCCAGGTTCCGATCATTGTCACAAATTATGGATACCATTACAAGCTTCGAAAGTCAACGTACCGAACCACATCAATCTAAGCTCCCACAATGCAAATGTGATAGAATGTAAGTCGTGACGACTCTCGGTGCCTGATTACCCAATTCCCAGTTTTTGTGGACGAGATAGGTGCCAGCCTTTCGCCTAGCACAATTATTGGACTAGTTTTTGTGGCGGCCACAATTTTCAGCTTTGGAAATTGTAAGGTGGAGATAAAAACGTCTTGGATATTAAAATTTGGCTTTTAAAAACGGATGAAAGAAAGCAAATTAAAGAACGTTTAACAATAATAGAAGAACATAAAATAGGATCGAAACCATCTACTATTTTTTCAGAAACTGGGGCTTTACAGTAATTTTACGTTATGTACCTATATTGTTTAGAAGTCAGTTCTATGCTACACGAGTGTCTGGGAAATAAGTTTGTCGCCACATACAAACAGCAGTTCTTTATTTCCCATAGCAACTATGTAGGTTTTACGAATTGCATCACTACCTACCTCACGTAAAAAGGCCCCAGATTAGGCCAATTGCTGACAAGCTTCGTCTGTCTAAGAAGGCATTTGTTGCCACCATCATTCAGTAATGCTATGTTTCTAGTATATGGGTGAGGATATTGAATACTATCACGACTTTATCCCAAATGGGGCAGACAGATAATTTTGGGTCTTGCGGCTTTTTAAGACGGCGCCTGATGTAGATAATCTAAATTTTGCTCCAGCTTCCACGCGCACAAATTTAATCTAGCCGAAGCAAGACAGCGAGCCATCGGGGTGAAAAGATCACGGGAGGTCAATGAGGCTGGTTTACGCGTTTTTGGTATTTGAGGTTTTTTCGTTTTACTAAGAATATATAAGTTATTTAAAAAATAAGACATGATCCCCGCTTAATGTTTAATACAATTATAATCTAAAGTTGCAAGGGCTAATTTATTGTATTTTTTGAATATTTTCGTTATAATAGTTTTAGTATAATTCTGAGGTGATTTGGAGGCAACTTCGCAATTTTTTCTATCGAGAAAATTTTAAGCAATTGTGTTTTTGTAATATATAATGTACTTGAAATATATAATGTACAGAGTTAGCCCTGAACTTTGCTGTGTTTTTATTTCCAAGTGAGTATTTCGTTAATATTTAAGATCGCTCTTAGTACTATCAGGGTCATACAGGCTCTTAAACAGACAAAGCCCAGGACCGCAAAACCCAAAGATAATATTGAAATATCGGTGAGAAATACAGTGCCACTGCATGACACTGCATCTTTCTTCCATGCTGGTCTGGGAGAAAAGAAAAAACATAGAATGTACCAGCTGCTTCTCTTCCCGCGCAAATCGTAAAAGCTGATCGAGGGAATGGGCAAGAATCTGAATCATATCAATAGGCGATGCGGTTAGCAACCCATCACTATTATGATTTCTTTTTTCCACCTTCATTCCCACCATCACGCTAAAAGTGGCCTGGGCCTTGCCGCCCTAGGCTCTGTCTGCCCCGTTAGGGATACTGACGTGATAGTGTATATAATTATAACCCTATTTAGATGTCAGTTACGTGGATATACAACTTATTGCCCTTACCAATAAATTATGTTCCATTTTTAATCTTTTAAGCCTGCCTGTGTGTACCTAAAAAACGTCAGATAAGGGTCATCAAACTGATTTATTACTAGGCAATGTTTACTTACAATGTTTACCGTTAAATATGTGCTTAACAGTACGAGTATATGACTAATAAAGACGTGTGTAACATCAGCTATGATGGCGAGTGGCTGACAGTTTCAAACATTTTTTCAAGAAACTTTTTAACCAACTTCAAAAAAGAAGGAAGTTATAGATACGACAGATAAGGTAAGTTTATGTTCCATGATTACTCAAAGACGCCTGGACCGATTTGGAAAATTCTATTTTCTTTTTTTTTTTTTTGTTTGAAAGGGTATACTTTCTAGGTGGTCCCATAGAATTTTATTAAAATCGGTTGTAATTTGTTTCCTAAACGAAAATAACTAGAAAACATATGTCGTCTAAGTATACAATTGTTTTAATATTTATCTTTTCTAGCGCAGATGTTTTGGATTTTGACTGTTTTTTAATTTCAATAAACTATAGTGATCTAGTAGGTATATGCTACTACACGTTGTATTTCATAATGTATGTTCCTCAATAACTTCTCTCCGTTTTTTAACCGATTTAGAAAAATATGTTTTTATTTGAAAGGAACATTAAAGTGGTAACAATGGGACCACCATTGTTACCTCAAGAAATCACCTCAAATATTCTATGTATATTGTTATTTGGATGTTTTTGTCAATAAATCAAGCATTTGCATTCAAAAAGAGTGTTCAGGTGAAGTGGAACTGATAAGAAGACCAGAAATTGTAGTCACTTTTTTTATTATGTAGGTTTGATACCTAACAACACAATGCGGGCGACAAAGTCACTTTGTATATTATCATAAAGTAACATTACTGAAAATACTGCTTTTGCGAAACTCTACTTACGTAATTTTGTCTAAGTAGAGTTATTTTAGTTTTAATTTTGCTGTATATTCTATGTACTCATCTTCATCGAAGTGTAGTCTTCTCTACGCAGTCTTCTCTATGCAAACTTGTAAGTAGAGATGACCATTGACCACATCTTATGAGTTCTCTGCATAAATTAAGTGTTAAAGTATATCTGTACTTCAAACTCTGTGATTAGAAAAAAAAACAAACATTGAGAAACAAACAAAACATAATTGTAAGTACGTTCATAGTACCTACATACCTATTCCTAAAATAGGTCAATTATACTTAAAAACATGTAGGTACTTAAACTAAAGCCAAAACTGACACAGAGCTGTAATTTACAGTTGGCCACATAAAGTCACATCACAGCTCTAAACGTAAATGAAAGCAACTTACACTTGCGAGCCACCTTGCAACAACATCAGCCATCCATGGATCTCACACCACAAACCCACTATAAAAAGTATTCATATCAATCACACAACGGTACACTTTAAACTTCGAAAATGGAGCGTGTTTCTTTAAGTTTAGGGCTGGCACCTGTCGGGTTTCATGGCGCGTGTGCCATTCGCGGGGGCCGCCCAGAGACTGCGCGATTGTTTACGCTCGGCCTCGCGCCGTCATAGAGCCTTCTTTTAAGTGGTGAGTTTTCGTGGTTAGATGGGTTTTTGGTGGAAGCCTCTGTGAGACAAGATAGTGAGGTGTGAAGGTATGATGTCTGCGACAAACAATATCTAGGGTCTAACAAAATATACTGAAACTATTTTAAGGCTGAGTTTAGTCCATTATACCATTATAACTTTCTCCAAAGAACATATATGGAAATATTAAAAATTATTTTTGACCTCCCATCCAAATTGACCGATCAGTTGTATGGACTGCATCAACCCTTAAAATAGTTTCAGTATATTTTGTTAGACTTTATATTTAGATCGTTCCGCCAAGAAATAATGTTGTAGTGCTAAATAAGTAACTGACGAAGTATCAATTGATTTGTATCTACTTACAAGATTTTTATGTTTCCTTATTAATTTTGACAAATAATTTTCTTCCAATAGTCTTCTGTGGCTTGAGAAATCTATTCAAAAATACGAGTAAAGCGTGCGAAGTTCTGTAAGTCCACTTTGACAATCCATTACCTTTGATTAAAACTTTATAATGTTTGGTAGGCGAGTACAGTAAATATTAAGTTCATCGCAGATCAGACTGTAAATTTCAAGATATTATGTTCGAGAATCGTGGCTGTTTGATAATAGGTAATTTCATCTAAGAGCTCATCCGTGCTTCGGAAGGCACGTTAGACCGTTAGTTGTCATCATTGTATGGCAATCGTCAAGCTATGTCAGATGCATTTAAGACAGCTTGAAAATTCTAACACCAGTGTTGGCCACTTACACACACACGAAAAACAAAACAAACAACTGCCTACAAACTGCTGCACAGTTTGGCCGAATCTGTATAGTAAAATTGTACTGTTTTTATAAATGAATTAACAATTTCATAATAATCCGATAACAAAAGAAGCACATTAAATAAATCAATAAATCAAGAAGTTGTAACGTATACAACCAATATTTTTGTTCAGATAAATAAATAGCTGTATTTTTTCCCTTCGTCCATTCTGTGACTGCGCCATCTTTGCACACCGCTGGTAGACGAAGCAGTGTGGCCAGTCGGCACATCGGGCATTCCAACCCGAGTCGTCCAGCAGAGAAAGTAAACTGTACCTTACACCACCTCTATACTACTGACAGATTATAGATACAAGGAGTTATAGTAACACTGCTCACGGTAGTAATAACCATTTTAAAGTAGAGATGGGCTGATGAGTGAAGAAAAGATGGTCGTTGCGAGTGTCATACTGAATTTCGACAATTAATTATTTCGATACAGTCCTCATTTTGAAAAACAGACTGCTCATTGCTTCGACAGAATATTACGCGCCTATTCCAGAATAAACCCTGCCGGAGGCGAGAGACCGCTCATATACCGATCATATACAAGCCTATACTTACATAACAATGGACGAAAAAAGGCTGAAGAAGAAGACCATGAAAATTCTAGCTGGAATATGAATGTATATGTAGTCAGCGCAACGTCAAGTAAAAGTGAACGGAACCTTTCAGTACTAAAAATAGTACCTACAGGGTATACGGATAGAGGTAGTTTAGATTCTACACCTTGTCTCCTGAAAATAAAAAAGTACACGTCTAAAGTTGTCCAACTACAGGAATCATGAAATTTGTACATAATTACACAAAATAAATAAATATACAGGGTCTAACAAAATATACTGAAACTATTTAAAGGGTGGATTCAGTTCATGATACTAATCAACTTTCCCCAAGGAACATATATCGAAATATGAAAAATAATTTTTGTCCTCCCACACGAGTTGACCGGTCAGCTGATCAAAGTTTGTATGGAAAGCCAAAAATATTTTTCATATCTCGATATATGTTCCTTGGGAAAAGTTGTTTATTTTAAGGGTGAATTCAGTCATGGACTGAATTCACCCTTAAAATAGTTTTAGTATATTTTGTTAGACGTTATATAAGGACAAGTCACACTGATTGAGCTAGCCCCAAAGTAAGTTTAAACTTTTTTTATGGGATACTAACGCAACGATGCTATATTTTATAATAAATACATATATAGATAAACACCCAAGACCCAGGACAGTTTGAAAAATACCATTTTCCAACTTGCCTTAGCTGAGGATTGAACGCAGAATATACGCGCTAAAATAAACGCTTGATACGTAAAAAGCCTTACCATTGCCACATCTTCTCTTTCCCGTATCTTTGAACTACTTGATCGTGCCAAGTAGACGAATTGCCTCCCCCTCTTCAATACACGTTTGTCAGAACAGATGGCAATAGAGGGAGTGATGTCAAGTGTCACGGCCGTCTGTATACCTTGCTTGGGTTTCTTGTCAGTTTAGTTGAGCTTGAATTTCACTGTTCAGGTTGACTGGCTAGCCAGGCTCCACCAAAGATAAGGGAAAGAGATAGTGCCTTTTTTAGTGAGATAGTGTATTTTCGGTATGCCATTATAGCACGAGATGTTTATGCTTAGTCCTCTAGTCGCCTCTTACGACATCCACAGAAAGAGATGGAGTGGTCCTATTCTAGGCCGGAAGCTACATGGCACAAAAATTTTAACTTATATCTTGTTATAACTTCCTAATGTAGTCAAGGTTATTAAATTGATTAATCCTTTAAATTGGGTTGTTCCGTATTCATCCTATGACGTCTCATCCTACTCATTATTTTTTCCTTACTCAACTTATTTATGTGCCTTACTCAACCCACAACAAAAATTTGATTTTATATTCCTCATTCATCCCATCAGTATTCCTAACTCAACCTATTGTAAAAATACTTAAAAAAAGTAATAATTGTGTGCACGGTCTGAACAAAAATATCAGCTATAGAAATATTTTTAAGCTCAGTTAACTTAACACAGTTACAGCTTTTATATTGTTCTATTAAATAAAACGGCAGGAAATCTGATGAAATCATATATAAAAAAAAAAACATAAATTTTAATAGAAAATAACACAAAACTGATATATGTCCTCACAAACAGAATTAACTTATCAGCTTACCAAAAACGATTAATCTTTTATATCTATAAATATGCACATTTGATTTCTGACTCTAGGTAAGTATTTATATCGTATACATAATAATATTTAGTAAAAATATTAAGCGTTGTTATACTATCTATACTTTTTTGATAATATTTGCTTTGGGATGAGTAAGAAATGGGATGAGACGTCATAGGATGAATACGGAACAACCCTTTAAATTATTATTTTATGATGCACAATGTCCTGTTTATCCACCATAAGCAAAGAATGACATCATGAGCGTTTGCGATAAAAATGAGTTTACTTTGAAATCCGATAGCCTTGTGATGCTTTATGACAAAACAGCATGATGCTAGACATCTATTTCTCCATGATTTACTTGGCTTTGTGTGACGACCTCCGTGGCGTAGTGGTTAACACGCCAGTCCGCCTCTCCGGAGGTTCTGGGTTCGATCCCCAGCCAGGGTAAGTTAGAAATGACCTTTTTCAAATTGTTCTGTGCTGTTTATCAATATATATATTTATTATAAAATATAATTGAGTTAATATTCCATTACACAAGCTTTAATTTACTTTGGGGCTAGCTCAATTAGTGTGATTTGTGCCTAGATATATTTTTTTGTTTCCTTCAGAATGTTCAGTGTTAAATACATAGTAAACGTAGCTATGTAATTGATTTTACATGTGCTATTTTTTAAAAAAATGTTTTTTTTTTTCTATTTGAATCTCTTTTAGCGAACAAAAGACATCAACGAGTGACAAAAATATTTCGTTTTTACTTTCGCTGAACTTTACGATATTAGTATTGAATAAGTTTAGTTAATAATTTTTGTACAGAAAAAAAAATTGGTTGTCTGTAAAGTCGGTTTACGTCAAAGATATGGGATGAAGTCATCTTTTTCGTGCATGCAGCCCGTAGTATCTAGTTATTAGACGTTGTCACGTTAAAAATTAAAACATCATTTTACGATCAAATATAATATTGAAACAAAAAATAGGACCAAATAGAATTCTAAGAAAGGCTTCAACAAACGTCATTGTATCTATATTTAAATTGATTATACATAGTGCATACTCGTAGTGAGTGCACACGTAAATAGCAAAGACAGTATAATCTTAAAAAAAAAAACATTCACAATTAAACTTAAATTCACGTCATCGTCATCATAATCATCATCAGGTCTTTCTAGTCTCCTCTGCAGGAGCACGACCCTCTCTGTATTACCAGAGCCATATATTAGCCATAGGAGTCAGAGGATTTGGCCTACACTCTTAAAGCTGGCCAGACGGGTTGGAGAGGACTCATTGATATTTATAAGCTTTGTTTAGCTTGTGTTTCCTAAGCTCGCCTTCTACGACATCCACGGGAGGACTGTCCTATTCTACTCTGCCGGGAACCACACGGCGAGTTAAAATCCACGTTTAAGTCCAAATTTGAGTTTATATTTCCATAATTCTTATATATATGGTATTAAGTTTAATTTCAATGATTTTTTTAAATTATTACTCGTAGTCATTCTAGACTGTATTTAATTTCTTTGGCGGTGATATCAAACATGTCGAAAAACAATTGAATTTCCTAGGGGGGTTGACGTCGTGGCTGGTCGAAAAACTAAAGCCAAATCGTTTATTCAAACTGTTCCAGCTATTTCTTCCCCACTTCACATGGTCTTTGGCATACATATTTGGAGAAGAAGCGCACCCTGGTTTCGAAGCGGCACAGCACAGCTGAGGAGGCAACCCGGAACGGGCTGAGATGAAGAAGAAGAAGACACTGTAGCGGGACTATTAATATTTTTTTGTCATTTATGGTAGACATAATTTTTTTAGCCTCTTTAATATACCTAAATATTTTTTTTAATTATACTTATGTATAGTTCGTAGTATCGTACTTAGTTTATTGAACGCAAAACTGAACAAATGTTTTTTGCTGTTAAAATCTTGTAAAGAAATTTTAAAGTATTTTTAAGAGGTACAAGTACTTTAAAAAAAAAAGGAAATTCATAAATTTTTAACTTTTTTATTGTTTGTTTAATAAAAAAAGAAATAAAGCAGACACTGGATTAAAAATATATACTAAATCGAAAAAATACTTTTTTAAATGTTTATTACTCACAATTCGAAATACACAAACTGAAAATTTTGCTCTCTAAATTCGAAAAGGAGATTTCTTTTAGATTTTTTCTAAATATGTACTTTATGTTACTAGTTTAAAAATACCACTTGTTTATTAAAATACAGCTTTGGCAACTACTTTATTACATAACTAAAACATTAAATTATTTAAAATTGAATTGAAGCATGTTGATACAACATTCTCCTGCGACTAGCACCATATCAATTCAATATTTTATTTATTTCTTGCTCTCTGACTATTTTTTAATAATGCAATGAACTTATGCAGTTGGAGCTTACAAGGTCAAATATCTCACAAAGATAATATAATATTCAAAGTCATCAGTTACTCAGAGAACTAGTTTGAAATATAATTGTACAGGTTCGAGTATTCTTATCTTTGTTTTTCTATACTCTATGCAGATGTTATTATATTTGAAAAATCACTTTGATACAAGGTACCTAGTTTCTTAGCACATTTCGGGACACTTAACCAAGCAATAAAAATAGACGTCAGGCAATAGACGCTAATTATTATTAGCGTATTTTTAGGCGTTTAGCGTGACCGCTAAATGTGGTATTTGAGTCCTACCGCCCTAGGCCCTGTCTACCCTGTTTGATTCTACAGGTTCCATTCTTCATTGAAAAGCGAGTACAATTTATGTCAGTATTGAATTTCTTTTTCTTTGTGAAAATGAGATCTCTCATTAGTCAAATAGTCAAAAGATTAATCTTGTATTGATCATTTCTTAAAAATGACTTATAATTATATCTACTTAAACTAAACCTAATGTAAACTACGTTATAATTATGACAATGTTTCTGGGTGAATCGTCAGGGCAACGTCGTTTTGCGGCAGTGGTGAATGGTTTTTCTTCTTTTGTATGAGGTCTGTTCCCCAAGTCCACTAAAAAATAAAAATAAATAAATAAGGTCACAAAGTTTAAAGAGTTCAGAGTATGAGTATCTATATATTTTAATTTCATCAATTTGGTAATTTTTTTGGCGGAGAACATTATGATATAATCCTCCATGCTGGTCTGGGAGAAAAGAAAAACTTGGAATGTTCCAGCTGCTTTTCTTCCCGCGCAGATTGTAATAGCCGATCGAAGGAATGGGCGAAACTGTGAATCATGTTAAAAGGCGATGAAGCTAGTAACTTGTCACTATTTTCATTCCTTTTTCCACCTTCTCGCCCACCATCACGCTAAAAGTGGACTTTGAGTCTTGCAGCCCTGGACTCTGGCCGCAAGACCCATAATGCACTGTCTGCCCTATTAGGGATAAAGACGTGGTAGAGAATTAGCATTACATTATGGAAAGAAGCTTTTACCTACTAAAATATTCTGTAATACGCTAAGAGAGCCCAAGAAAGAATTTTAGGATTCTTTTAACGATCACATAAAGTTAGTCGAATCTGATCGTAGTATATTATTACTCTGTAATCTGATGATGGAGGCAGGAGATAGTCATAGAAACGCAGTAATAAACCGTAGACGGTGATTAGGTAATTGAACGATCACGCATCGATGGTCAAATTGCACGAGTTTGCGTAAGATAAGAGCTTATCACCATGAACTTTGTTCATAACATGCATTAAACATAGCCCACATAACAATGAGATCCAGGTCAATGACCCGCGTGACTCAGACTGACAGGTAGACTAGTTATTATTATATTCGTTAATTAATTGCAAGTTCGGGGTCACTTCGATGGTATTCACACATTGACTGCTGTTGTTGACACATTTTAATTATTATAAATAAAAATATTTTTTACGATAGCAATCAATGTCACAGACCTGTCGCATTGCTTTTAAAGTAGGTAGTTAACCTATTTTTTTCATTATTAGTATTCCATTGAAATTAAAAGCAAAGCGCTTTTGCAAGTTAAGTAACGCTGGGCGTAATCCGCTCTTGGATGGGTTACCATAGTGGCACAAAAATTCTCGAGCTCTTCCGTGCTTTGGAAGGCACGTTTAGCCGTTGGTCCTAGCTGTTATCGTTGTATGGCTGTGGTCAAGCAGACAGCTGCTTTTAAGTAGCTTGAAAAATCTGACACCAGGACACCAGTATTGGTTACATACACCATGGAAGAACCAATACAAGAGGACTGATAAACCTATACAAAAAAGCTTACCGTGCCAAAAAGCAAAAATCCTGTATTTTTTCTAGAGGTCACTAGTATCTCGCTAGCCATACAAAGGATACTGGGTACTGCTGACGGTATTTACGATTAATCTGCCAGCTGTTTTACTTCGCCGTACCTCGATACACCTGGCTTATTTCTAGTAACAGTTGAAAGTGTGACTTACAATAATGACAGCCACGAGGAAGCCCATGAAGTATCCAGCTAGAACATCGCTCCAGTGATGCTTGTAGTCGGAAACTCTGGACAGCGCGGTGTACCAGCTCAGCATCAAAGCACAGAACTGAAGCGTGTGTCGGAGGACGCGGGTGCCTCGCCAGACCATGCGCTTCTCTAGGTACAGCTGGAAGAAAGATTGCAACTCAGTATTCATTCATAAATAGATGAGGACAAATTACACAGATTAAACTAGCCCCAAAGTAAGTTTTAAACTTGTGTTCATCATCCTCGTCTAAGCGTATTCCTGGTTGCATCCTCAGCGGTATGGCTTCAGAGCTGATGTCCGCTCCGGGTCCGCTACCTAACATAGGTGATTTGACGAGGTTACTGGTTTTTACACAGAGCGACTGCCGTTAGGTTTAAACAAACGCATAAATGGCGTTTTTCGGGTAAACTCAGCGATACTATAGTTTATGATAAATAATATAAGTATTGATAAACACCCAAGACCCAGGACAATTTGAAAAAGGCCATTTTCCATCTTGTCCTGGCTGGGGATCGAACCCAGAACCTCTGAGAAGCAGACTAGCGTGGTAACCATTATTCTTTCTCATGTTTTGTTTCGAAATAGAAAATGAATATACATTTTTAAGAACGGCGGTGTTCAGCGTGGTAATTATAGGCAAATTCTCCCTTTATTGGAAGAGATTTTAGTCCAGCAGTGGACTGATATAGGCTGTAAAGAAAAAGCCCTATGAGACACATAGGGACCACGTTTCAGAAACATAATTCAGATGGTAACTCAAAGAGTGACATGCTGGCAGCTTTTGAGATGTGGTGCTGGAGGAGAATGGAAAAGATCAGTTGGACGGAAACGAAAACCAATGAGAAAGTATGAGAAATAATTGGAGAGAAAAGAAGACTGTTAGGAGAGATAAAATGATTGGTCACTTAATACGACATGACTCCTTATTTAAAAACATTCTAGAAGGAAAGATAAAAGGAAGAAGAGGTCCAGGACTACCAAAAAAGAGCTATGTAGAACTGAAAGAAAAAGCAGGGGTCACGTCGTATCAAGCACTAAAGAGTAACGCAGAAAACCAAGAAATTTGGCGCATACTCCACCGACAAGAGCCACTTAGCTCTTAAATAAGAAGAAGTACTCAAAGAGAACTTAATTTACTTACAGTCAAATACACCATGGTATACGCAGCCCAGGAAGAGTGTCCGCTCAGAAAGGACATCCTCATGTCCTTGCTGAGCTCCGGGTGGTTGCTGGTGCACTGGTAGTCGTGACCCTGGATATACCGGTTCTGCCACTCGGGATTACTGCAGTTGACTGAGGGTTGGCAGAGCTAAGAAAACAGATGACAAGTTAGTACAGGAACTGCAAGGTATAATAAGATATGGTACTCTCTTCCCCTTCTTCTTCTTCTCGAGTCGAAAGGCTATGTATTAATTTAATTAAATCAAATTTGGCCAGTATTTGGCCACGACAGCTGGTCACGTGATTAAAACAAGAATACGTCATCAGTTAAGAGTGTTGCCACTATATGTGATTGAATTACCCAAGCAAAGTGCATTTTTCAACTAAACAAACCAAATTATGAACTAATATTATGATAATGGATAATGAATTTTGACTGCCTCCGCGGTCCAGTGGTCAAGGCGTTTGCCTTGTGATCCGGAGGTCATGGGTTCAAATCCCACTGGGAAGCATTCTTTGTGTAAAGTTGTTTCCAGTCTGTTTAGGATATTGCAGGCTTGAATCACCTGATTATCCGAAAAGAAAGATGATTCCGTGCTTCAGAAGGCACGTTAAGCCGTTGGTCCCGAACGCCATCTAGCGTTTGTACCTATCCTAGGATTGGTTCTGGTCTACCCTTTGGGTTGCGGAGGTCAGACGGCAGTCGCTCTGTGTAAAAACCAGTAACCTCGTCAAATTAGAGCCCGGGGTCCGCTACCTTACCTAGGTGAGGTAAGGTAGCGGACCCCGGGCTCTAAAGCGTAACCGCTGACGATGCAACCGGGAATACGCTCGGATGATGATGATTATGGTAATGGATAATGGATAAATTTATTAAAAATTAAACTATATATGAAATAGTTATAGATAAGTGAGTGATCATTCAGCTTAGGTAACTAATTTACATATGCGTAATATTTTACAGCAATTAAGTCATCTATTGTTTATTTTTAACAGGTTGCGTCGAGTATGTATACAGAAGAAATTCTTGAAGTTGAGTCATTACCTTACCTATCCAATTAAAACAATGATATTCAAACACGGATATGCTTTAAATACAATATTTTCCTTACATCATTGAAATATTGTTAATTAACGATGTAGTTATAACTTTATGTGGATAAAATATAGGGATAATAATTAATAAGGAACTCCTTGGGATAATAATAATTACACTTCCTCTAGTCACGCTTTAGTGTGTTAATTAAAACGTAAATTAAGGAGTTGAGAGCAAAGGTCAGCTAGTGATGTGATTAATTTTATTAACACGCACTCCTAATTTAAGGTAATAAGCCAAGAAAACTACATCGATCGAAAAAAAATCTTTGAAGAAATCGTTCGTTTGTCATGCATAATCTATCTGCCTACCGAAGCCTACGGTGGATTTTTGTTTATTATGTAAGTATTCATTATATGTACTAGTGGTTCTGTGAGTAGACCTCGCCAGCTCTTATAATCACGCAATAACTGACACCTTCCCCTTTCCACTGGCTTTGCAAAGCTATTTAACACACTGCTGGACACTCAGCCAGACACAATATATAGAAAGAACAATTCTTCTTCTTATTGTCGTGTCGATTGGCTCAAAAGACACATTGATCTAAGTCTATAAACGTAGTGTGTCCAGCAATGTGTTAGGTGAATTCTCTACTTTGGAATCCTATTTTTGGTTTTTTTTTTGAAGTCTCGTGCCTCTCAAATTTGATTTAAATCCGTCCACTAATAACGCTACAGAAAAATTGCCCCATTTTCCCCCTATTTCACCCCCAATCAAAAATCGCGATTGACTAAAAAGGGGGAATTAGAGGCACGAAACCCGCGAAAGATAGGTAATATAAGTTCGTTAGGGCTATTCCCTTCTGGTAGACGTAACGGCCAATGTTTTATGGTCATTACCAAAAGCCAACGAGTAGACAAGTTGAAATTGACAAATAATATGGGAGTAATAGGATTGGTTCAGTCAAAATAGGTACTTACGTCAAAGAAGTGTGGTCTTGGCCTTCCAATGGTGTTCTTAGCAACGTTAGCAACTAGTTCAGTGAAGCACACTCCTAAGCTGAAGGACACTAGAGCACAATAGGCTCCTCTGACCCAGGCCGGTATGCGGACTCTAAAGCAGTACTGGTCATTTTTTTCCTTGCGGAGGAGAACACATTCGCAGATTATGATCTGAAAGTAAACATAAATATTTAGACTCCCTTTATTCGTTGCCCCAGGGCTTTTAGACCTTTTAGAAGGCCCCTATTTATTTTCCGAATAAAAATCACATTATCGGCAAACTCAAAGACTCCTATTTGTACCCCCTAGAAAATGGGTACTGTGTATGAGTGCCCATTTACTTTCATCACATTCACGTACTTAAGTCAAATTTTCCATTAAATTAATCATATCATCATCAGGTCTTTTTTAGTCTCCACTGCAGGAGCACGACACTTCCCTGTACTACTAGATTTGGCCTACACTCTCCACGCTGGCCAGACGGGTTGGAGAAGTCTCATTGATGTTTATAAGCTTTGTTAAGCTTGTGTTTCTTAAGTCGCCTTATACGACATCCATGGTCCTATTCTTCTCTGCCGGGAACCACACGGCTTCACTTAAATTAATCATATACTCGTAGTAGTGAAAAATGTACGGAGTGCACTTTTAATTAATTTGACAGTAAAAACAGTGCCTATAAAATCGGTAGCATTCACAGACCTACCACTACTAGACTTGCAACGATATTGCCAGAAAGAGACTGTCAAATACAGTACAACGTGAGTGTGAAAGAAACGCTGATATGTTTTTTTGTGTATATCGGCGTGGCTGCTATAAGCTGGTCTACTGTCAAAATCTGGACCAAAAAAACCACAAAACGATCGAAGGAAGTTATTAATTTTAGGGATTTTATCATTTAAAAGGTGATTTAGAGTTTTATTTAAGCTTATTATAAGTTATTCACCATATTGTGTTCTGTTTTGTGACGTGTGCAAAATATGGGTGGAGGCATCAATCAAAGATAGAAAGAGACGCACTAAGTGGTAGGTCTGTAGTAGCATTATTGTAACTGACAAAATATACCGAAACCATTTTTAAGGGTAGATTCAGTTCGTGATACGGAACAACTTTTCTCAAGAAACATACAGGGTGATTTTGTACCTCCTACCTAGCTATATTTAAGGAATGTACTCTAGGACAGGAAAAACTAGGAACTATTATAAGATAATATGTATGTATGTATGTAAATTCTTTATTGTACATAAAAGGATACACGGAAAACAAAAAACAAAATAACAACACAAAGGCGGACTTATCATAAGGGATCTCTTCCTTTAATGTATTTAATTAAATTGAAATCGTTATGGCAAAATGTTTTGTTTTTAGTATAAATTTAGTTTTATCTTTGTATTTTTTCCCATAATAATAATTTATATCGGAACTAGCAACTGCTTTAGATCTAAAAATAGCTTGCAAAGATATACTTATCGAGATAGAAGGGTAAATGTCAATTATATAATTGATTCAATTAATTGATGCCTTGTCGGCTCCGTTTTATTCAGTGTAACTAGATTTATTAGAAGACTGGTCTTTGTCAGTTCGTTAAATTCATAGCATTCCTTTTAGTCAGTAACATTATCACGTCTTTTTCCGCAAACGGAGTAGACGCAGCCCAGGGCCATAATACCCAAAGGCCATCATCACACAGGAAATCAAAATAGTGATGAGTTACTGGTACATTGTACGTTTGGGCTCAGGCCGGTCATAATAGTTTGATATGTCAGACCCTTAAATTATACTACTTAGAAATATTATATATACATATATATTACGTCTTTATCCTTGACGAATGGGCAGAGCTAAAAGTCATTAGAACAAAATCGAATAGCGCCAAACCGCAAGCCTTTCGCTATTTTTCATTTTGGGCTATAAATTAAGTGGGAAAAGTAGTTTCTCAATGATGCACTGAACTGCCTTAAAGTATTTGTACTTAAAGTGTTTTTACCTAAAGTGTTGGTACTTTAAATATTTGTACTAAAAGTATCTGTACTTAAAGTTTTTATCCTTCAAATATATGCACTTAAAGTATTTGTACTAAAGTAGTTGTATTTAATATATTTGTACTTAAAGTATTTGTACTTCTAATACTCACAGCAGCTATGGGCAGCCCCAGTCCAAACAGCCTCAGCATGAGCACGGTGACCGTGTCGCTCCTGTAGGGGAACATGAGGGTCTCGTCTCCGCAAAAGAAGCCGCGCTGAAACGGCATCCAGAGGAAGTCGGTCATAAAGATGCATGCCGCCACTAAAAATGCATGAGAAAATTAAACTAAGGTAGTACAGGCAGAGGCGGTGTAAGGTGTGGGCGGTGTGGGCCACTGCCCACGGCCTTGCGGGCCACCGCCCACGGCCTTGCGGTCTGCAGGGCCTCGCATGTGTTGCGGATAGGATAACCTTTTTTAGGACGTGTGGTTACGGGTTAGAATAGGACCACTCCATCTCTTCCTGTGGATGTCGTAAGAGGCGACTAAAGGACTTAAGCACAATTGCATTCTCAAGAAGGGTTAACGTCATGCGGCAGCCGGTTATAAAACTTTTCCACAAATACATACCCAAAGAGGGTTGACGTCGGCACAGGCCGGAAACTCCTAAGGTACGCGTAATATGCGTCAACCAGGCGTCCCCGTTCCCCGTCCCCACACCTCTCCCCCGTTTTCGCCTCGATTTCTCACGTTGGCCGTCAAGAACCGGGGAAGAGGTGCGGGTGCGGGGAACGGAGACGTATATTGCGCGTACCTTAGAAGAGTCCCTTCTGTTTACTCTTACTGTATTCTGTGACGTCGGGCAGGCGGCCGGTCGTAAAATTACAGCCAAATCATTGTAACTGTTCCAGCAATTTCATCTCCACTTGGCAAGATCTTTGCCATCCTTGGGTGACCATTGACATGCATGTTATATTTGGAGAGAAAAATGCGGGACAGCGCACCCCGGGCTCCGAAGCAGTATAGCTGAGAATGCAACTGGGAACGCGCTTAGATGAAGAACCTTTTTTTAGGACGCCTCGCATCTGAAAGCGAATTTTTTTACTAGCCAAAGGGCCTCACAGATGTTATACAAGTTTATTTGCTAGGCAAATAAAAAAAACCCCCGACTGTCAAGAACGCCATCTAGTGATGAGTAGCGGAACTACCGATACGACTTGATGAAGCGCTATTGCCGTAGAGAAAGACTTGCTTTCACGTAAAAAAAACCGCATCGAAATTAGAAACACAGACAAACATTAGCGTCAAACCTACAACACCCCTCTTTTTTTCGGGAGTTAAAAACGCACTAAGAGCCACTAGGCAACTAACGTGTCCAACACGGTTACTGCTGTTTGCAAATGGAAAAGCGTGCCATATACAGGCTGACTTTTTATCCACCTGCTACATTTTTGGAGCAGGTTCAGTCCATGATACTGAACTACTTTCTATAAAAAAGTTATTAAAAATCGATAAATATTTTTCGTCCTCCCATACAAATCAGCGCTCAGCCAAACGGATTTTGTGGCGGACGACGCCCAAGGACGCCCACACAGTCCGCAAAACAAATATCACTACAGCCGTACTATGACTGTCCACTTTAACTATTTCTCACATTGTTCATGAGCATGAGCATTTATAACACCAATTTCGTATTATAATCTCCACTAAAATCAATTTGCAAAATAATATAAAGCAAACCCCAACCGAACCCCTTGACTTCCCGCCAAAAACTCCGTCACTAGATGAGAGTCATTGAGCTACGTCAGATGCCTTTAGGTAGCTCGAAAATCTAACGCCAATGTTAGCTACTAACACACTCGATAAGACCGTTTTCTGCGGTTACCAACTCGCTTGCCCGTTTGGTAATAATTAGGTACACTACTGATACACTATCATGTCTTTATCCCTAACGGGGCAGACAGGGCCTAAGGTGGTAAGGCCCAGGCCACTTTGAGCGTGATGGTGGGCATGAAGTTGGAAAAAGGAAATCATAATAGTGTTGGGAGAGTGTTGAGTTGCTAACCGCATCGCCTATTGATATGATCCAGATTCTCGCCCATTCCCTTAATCGGCTTTTACGATATGCGCAGGAAGAGAAGCAGCTGGTACGTTCTATGTTTTTTTCTTTTCTCCCAGACTAGCAAGGAAGAATTAGTAAGAAACTAACACTTTATTGCACCTAAACACATATAATGAATATTCAAAAATATGTATAGTATAGTATACCTAGGTATAAAATAGGCGGGAGGCACAATTGGGTGATAGGAATTGTGCTAAAAAACAAAAGGTGGCGAGATGTAGAGTGTTATGTGAAACAATAATTTAGTGATATTAAACAAACAGAGTACAGTAACACACGGAGGCAAAGTAAAAAATTAATAAAATAACTTAGACTTTAAATAATAGGTACAAATTAGAATAAATACATATACACCATGTTAATGAAAGAAGGCAAAACCTCTCAGATGGTACCTCAGCCCATGAAACTGAGCAACTTTTGTTCAACAACTTCCTTCAAATAATTCGGGTTTTCATACAAATTGACTCGATCAGCTGATCAGTTTGTATGAAAATTCAATTTTTTTTTTTTAGTTTCGTGAAAGTGAATGTCGAATTTTTTTTTGGTTTTTTGACTTATTTTAATTTCATTACACTTTAGTGATCCAGTATAGCCTGTGGTTCAATTTATTACGTGTATGTCCCTTTCACTTTATATATATGTCACAGTTGAATGGTAAAAGCCGCTAATTCACGAAACCTCTAGCTGTTTGGCATTACAGCTCGGTTTTGTAAAACAGCGAACCCTAATACGCGGGATGGAAGGAATGACTTGTATTCATTCACGCGGCTAGAGAAGTTGTTGAACATTTCTATCTAAAGAACAGCTGAACGATATTCGGCTGTCGGCGTAGCCTATCTACTAAACGCAGTACCTATATTAGGTAAGTACATTTAATAATATGCTTTATCTAACTTTGGAATTATACAATAGTGTTACGGGATTTATGCATACCTATATTTATGATTTTGCGCTGGTAACAATTTGTGTTACGAAATATCGTAATAAAAATCACATAAAATACATTGGAATGTAACTTTTATTGATTATTACAACCAATAGGGTATATTAAATTTTAGAAAAGGGCAACTCCGTTGTAGTATGAAGAATATTTTTTGCACACGGGAATTAGCACCATCTTTTTTAATATATTTTTCGCTGACGTTTCAGTTAGGTACACTTACCCAGGCCGTGGTTTCGCTGACGTTTCAGTTAGGTACACTTACCCAGGCCGTGGTTTCGCTGACGTTTCAGTTAGGTACACTTACCCAGGCCGTGGTTTCGCTGACGTTTCAGTTAGGTACACTTACCCAGGCCGTGGTTTCGCTGACGTTTCAGTTAGGTACACTTACCCAGGCCGTGGTTTCGCTGACGTTTCAGTTAGGTACACTTACCCAGGCCGTGGTTTCGCTGACGTTTCAGTTAGGTACACTTACCCAGGCCGTGGTTTCGCTGACGTTTCAGTTAGGTACACTTACCCAGGCCGTGGTTTCGCTGACGTTTCAGTTAGGTACACTTACCCAGGCCGTGGTTTCGCTGACGTTTCAGTTAGGTACACTTACCCAGGCCGTGGTTTTAGCGTGACTCAATATATTAATAATCGAGATAAAAATGTTTAGCTGTCGTCGTGAACATGTTACAATGAGAATATATTATTTCCCATATTATATATTCCCATTGAGTGATAGGTTAATATATATTTCGTTTATCACGCTTGTTTTCCGTGGGAAATAAATAACGATTTTCTGTCTCAAGTTTCTGGCGAGCACAACAAATTGGAAGTTGTAAGAGAACTACGTTCAGAAGAAAATGTGCCATACTTCGTGCTTGAACCGTAGTGAAAATAACTCGATTTTTTGTTTAAGAGCCCGTATGATCCTGATAGTTACTTAGAGCGATCTTAAATATTATTAAAATTAAGGAAATACTCACTTTGAAATAAAAAACACGAAAGTTCAGGACTTAAGGTTCATTTACACAGTGCAAGTTTCTTGCCTGTTGCATACAATTTTATTGAAGCAATAAATGATTTGTATGGCTGATGTTCTGTTTAGACCATGCAAGTTTTCTATTGCTTTAATTTAATTGTATGCAACAGGCAAGAAACTTGCACCGTGTAAATGGGCCTTAACGCTATACATAATATGCTTCGAAAACACGATTGCTTAAAATTTTCTCGAAAGAAAAAAATTGCGAAGTTGCCTCTAAATCAGAATTATACAAAAACGGAAAGTATTCAAGTAATTATCTATACTAATATTATAAAGCGGAAGAGTTTGTTTGTTTATTTGTTTGTTTAAACGCGCTAATCTCAGGAACTAATGGTCCGATTTGAAAAATTCTTTTTTTGTTGGGTAGTCCATTTATAGAGGAAGGCTTTAGGCTATATAAGATTACGTTCCGACAACCACGCGAACGAAGTCGCGGGAACAGCTAGTACTTAATAAAATAAATAAGCCCTTGTATCTTTGGATTATAATAGTATTAAACATAAGGTAGGGATCATACGTCTTATTTTTTAAATAACTCTTAGGCCCCGTCAGTTCAGAGCCAAGAATACTGTAATTACTGTAAATAAAATAGTACAGTATATTTGTCAAAAAATTTACATAGGAATCTTAAGGCTTTTCTACAGACACCCACAATATCCAAAACACAATTGAGCATTTTTGGCTCACAAACATACCTTTAGAGGTATGTTTGTGATTTTTTTCTATAAAAAGTAATTTAGATTTACCTTATATATTATAAATATTATACATATTATACAGAAAAAAAAAACAGCGAAATAACGTCGAGCTCGGGTCCGGGCCTTGTTCACTCTCGACGAATATTTCACGGTGTTCTTTTTTTTTATAATATTAGCTCCTAAAAGAATAGACCGATTTCAAAGCGTTTTTTTTATCAAAAGCCTTGTCTGTCAAAATGTTTCTTAGCTATGTTTGATGAAAATTGGTTCAGCCATTCAAAAATTATTGGGGGTGATCGCTTGAAATTCCGGGGTGTTTTAAATTGTCTGGCAAATAAACTTGTAATTGAATAAATTATCAATTGTAAAATATGTGGAAACTGCTTAAGATGATACACGGTGTCCAGTGCTGCCCCCATTTGAAATAAATTATTTGTAAGGAAACGGGGATATCATTTAAAATTTTAAGCTACTAAAACCTAGATAACCCTTCAAACTATTTTATGAACCACTGTTTACAGTTTAAAGTGAGAACGTTAGGCTTTAGTTTGCATTTTTGTAAAAAACGGCCACTTTTGGCAAAAACGCAAATTAAAGCTTAATCAAGCTGGGTAGGGATCTGAACTACATAGGTTTATTTCGGCGTATATATCTTCCCAGCAGTGGTGGTTCCGAAACACTAGTAGTTTTTAGCTTTTGCATTAAAAATAATGACATTCAATAAGTGACATAGGTATTCATCCTACACTGAATATGAAGTAGTTACTAAAAAAACAAAATCTTCCCGAAAACCCGACTTCATGAAAAAAATCGAACTTAATAAATGAACTGAAAATATACCTACTAGCTAAACCTACTGCTTAGGATGCAACCGGGAACATGCTCAGATGAGCGAGGTGATATGTTGTCTTTCATTGTGATACTTTTATAAAATCCTTTACTTTGATATCCAACTTTTTATTGACAGTTTTTTAATTATTGATACTCTGACAATTAAGACAAATCTAACGGCACCGCCACCGCCACCGCCAAAGAAATATACATACACACAAAAACATAACCTTCATTAAGGCGCAGTCAGGTTAAAGGTGACGATCTCATGCACCCTGCATTTGTAAAATGTCCATACATATTTTATTGCGGCCAAAGTAATACATAATTGGTGAAAAATTCAAGTGTCTAGCTATTACGGTTCAAGAGATAGAGCCCTGTGACAGACGGACAGGCAGACGGACAGACAGCGGAGTCTCAGTAATAGGGTCCCGTTTGCACCCTTTTGGTACGGAAGCCTAATAAAAAAAGAGAAATATGTCTATGAACATATCGTTTTCTCATAAACGTCCCAAAGGTATTTTCTGGTAGACAGCGCTTAGCGTTATAATTATATCTAATATCTATTGTATAGTATTAATCTGATAATCAATAAAATAAATCAATAAAAAAATATATTATAATATTAATCTAAAATTACCAAATTTGTTATAAAATACAATATGTATATAATAACTTACGTATAGCCAAAAGAAACACATCCAGAACCACTTTCCTCAGCACGTGTAGGGAAGCGTCGTCCTTAGCCATCGTATGACGCTTGTATGGCAGCGGGTAAGGCTGCGCGTGCGCGTATGAATGTCAAGAAACACAATCACTCTGGTCGGAATGTGGTGGACGCAGTCCTTAAGTACTATCGGTACCATTGCCCATTGATGTGATAAGAACTGGATGCGCTTACGTTGAGAAAAACATGAAAATAACGCTCAGAAATGTTTTGCAATGAGTTGTGATTACTTTTATGTACCTATATTTTGAATGAACTCAAAAAAATTGGATCTTAAATAAAGAATTAAAGAACGGTGATTTTTTCTTTTTCTTTATATTTTCGTACAATACCAGAATAGTCACTTTAAAGATGAAGTAGAAAGGTTAAGTAGAAAATGAAAAAAAATAGACAATTTGCTAAAGTCCAGACTTAGATTACTCTTACATACGTACTATAAAGTACGTAAGCCAGTATAAATCTTGATTTTTATAATTTCAATTTATTGTACAGAAAATATGAAAAATATTTTGTTTTATTCATATACACATAAGGTTGAAATAAATAATAATAATAAATAAATAAATATATAGGGACAAATCACACTGATTGAGCTAGCCCCAAAATAAGTTCGAGACTTGTGTTTTGGGATACTAACTCAACGATACTATATTTTATAACAAATACATATATAGGTAAACATCCAAGACCCAGGCCAATCTGAAAAAGATCATTTTCCATCTTGACCTGATCGATCCCGGGACCTCCGGTGTGGCGGACTGGCGTGTTAACCACTACACCACGGAGGTCGTCATATTATAATAATAACTTATTAATTTAGTTTCAGTTCACTGTATTAATCTATTTTTATTCTCGACTAAAGATTACATCACAACAATTTAGAATCCTAATTTGCCTTCATCTAGTTATTGAGGCATGACTTTAGAAACAAGTTTGAGTCTCGGTTCATCACGGATCTTTAAGACTTGAAGACTATAATTTTATTTAATGCTGTCATATCTCTGTTTTAAATTATCTTTATAACTAATTTACAGTGTATAGCAGATCTATTATTAATCTATGTCCTTCATGGGCCGCTGGGCAGGTGGCAGTAATAGTTGGTTTTCAAGTTGAATTTACAGCATGGTGACTTACTCTGATTCGTTTGTGCGTTTGTATATTCATTCGTCATTCGTCACGACCATTGTGAAGGCTATTTTTGACTTTGATGATAGCATTTCAAAATTCTGCGTGACTTTATAGCCATGGATGGTCCCTTACTACAAAAAAGCACATCACCAGAATTTAACATTGTGTAAGTTTGTATTGTAATTAAATATTTTTTATTATTTATTTATTTTACTATCATATTACAATTATGTACAACGAAATATTTATAAAATTAAACAATTTATTTAACTAAAACTAAACTAAAATCTAAATTAAAAAAATAATTTAAACCTAAATTAAAAAATAAAACTGTGTTTAAAAATCTAAATGTTGATCATGTGTCATGGTGCCAAGAACACTGGTTGCATTAAATAATTAAACATATTTTATTCGTTCGTTTTCCTTCAAAACATTGCACCTCACCTTTGACTAGACTTTTCTGTCTCAATAACTACCCTAAGGTTGCCTGGAAGAGATAGCTATGCGATAAGGTCTTTTGAATACAATTATCTCCATATTCGTATATGTTTTTATTTTTTGTTAAACTGTGTGCAATAAAGTATAAATTAAATGAATAAACATTTATAAATGCCAAATCAAACATTAATTTAACAAAATCAATTTTATTTACTTATTCTTCCAATATGCTTTTATATCGACTGTAAAATTAGGTTTACGAGTATTTGTCATCAATATCTAATCGCTAAGGTGGATGTACCTGTCACATAGGTGCCGTCTGCCACCCCAATGATCAGTCCGTGGTGGTATGATGTACGCTGTGTGCCATACAACACAGGTGTATTCCGTATCTATTTACTACCTATGCAATGTATGGAACTGATGACATGTAAATAAACGGGCAAGTGCGAGTCGGACGTACGTCGTCGAATGTACGAGTACATAAAGGGTTCCGTTTCTTATTTTTAGTATTTGTTGTTTAGTGGTCATAGTAATTCATATTCTGTGAAAAATTCAAGTATTTAGTTATAAAGATCTAGTTAAAAACGCCGAAAAAACACGTTTTTTGTATGACGACCCCCTTTATTTTTAACTTTTTTTTATTTTTAATATTTGTTGTTATAACGGCCATAGTTATAAATAATCTGTTAGAATTTCAAGTATCTAGTTAGTGCCATTATAAAGATCTAGTTAAAAACGCAGAAAAAACACGTTTTTTGTATGACGACCCCCTTTAATTTTTAACTATTTTTTATTTTATATTGTAAAAATTTCAAGTGTCTAGCTATTACGGTTCTAGAGATAGAGCCCTGTGACAGACTGACAGACAGCGGAGTCTCAGTAATAGGATTCCGTTTGCACTCTTTGGGTACGGAACCCTAAAAAGATAATCAACATTAAAAGTAAATATTTATTTGATGACGCTCCATTCTGCGGACATGTGGATGATAAGATGGATGTGTGGAGTGACGCGAATAGATAGGGTGAGAAACGTCTACGTAAGAGTATCTTGAAGCTTAAAGCTAAGCAGCAAGCTAAGAAGTAACATATTGGCTTAGTTTCGACACATTCGAAAAAATACAGAGTGATTTTGAAACTCGTAGCTATATTCAAAGAAATAAAAAATACATATTCTTTAATATGAAACTTGTTACACACCTATTAAAAACCAAAGATATCAGCCGATAAATGTATACGAGTACCAAAAATCTTCCATTTGAATGTCACCAGCCGCTACCGGACTCGTGGCGGGCAACGGCCGCGCGTATAATAAAGTCAGTAAGGTAGCCAATAATTAGGAATTTTGCGAGAAAAAAAAATATCAAAATTAAGTTTTTTTTTCTTACAAAAATTAAGTTGGTTTTGTGTTCATGATTCTGTCTGTGTAAGATTTTACATATAGCTAGGGGATGTAAAACACAGATCTGTATACAGGGTGATTTTTTAAACACAAGCCAAATTTTTGGAGCTGGACTTTCTATAAAAAAAGTTATTAAAAATCGATGAAAATTTTTCGTCCTTCCATACATAATCCGTTTGGCTGAGCGCTGATTTGTATGGGAAGGCGAATTTTTATTTTAAAATTTGGCTGGTGGTTAAAAAAACAGCCTGTATACTACTGGTCTGTGGTGTAAAATCAACCTATATACTAAACATGAAGGTATAAAGATAGGGGAAGACCAAAGAAGAGGTGGATGTAGTACGCAATGTATGACATGGGTATAGTTGGGGCTAATGTAGGAATCACGGGTGACAGAGGGACATGAAGGGACAAGATGTACTGCGCCGACCCCAAACAAAATGGGAAAAGGAGAAAGGAGATGATGAGATGAGAAGTTTTTCTGTTGCGCAGTATACCTATTATAGTTTTGTAGTTGTGGTAGAGCCACGCTACCGGAAAAACTCAGTTTTGCTAGTAGCATGAATGGGCCGGCTCGTCCGGGGAGATACCACACTCTCACAGAAAATCGACGTCGGAGTAGTAGCTTCACCGCTTCTATGCTTCGTTCGGTGAGTGAGAGGCCAGTAAGGGTTGAATCTTATCCATCAGCACAAAACAGCACTTTCCTATGAAAGCACCGGCCGTGCTGCAGCGTTCCGTCGCTCTCTCTCGCTCTAGCAAATTACTGTTCTGAGCGACAGAAAAGGATAGCAGCATAGGAAAGTGCTGTTCCGTGCTGATAGATGAGATCCAACCCTAACGCTCTTTTTGGACCCTTGGTGTTGCAGTGGCACTCACCATCAGGTAAGTGCGCTTGTTCGTTTGCCGTCCTATGTGTTCAGCGGACTGTAGTATTTTATGATCTTCTGGTTCTGGGATAAATCCAATAAAATCAGGAGCGAGTTGACACGTTTATTGCGGTCCAAAGAGAGAGAGCTTTACAAATATTTAATATTTTAATTTCCCTAAAAATAAAACATAAAAACAATATTAATATTAATATTTGTGCTTAGTATTTTAGTCGCGCTTTTTCTTCTCCAAATACAATATGCATATCAATGGTCACCCAAGGACACCGAAGATCATGCACAATCGAGAAGAAATAGACGAGATTTGGCTATAGTTTTACGACCGGCCGCCTGGCTGACGTCAACCCTGTTTGAGAATACCAGACATAGGTAAGTAATTATTTTTTTTAAACAAAAAAGAACAACCGGCTTCCTTTTCTTTGAGGAATTTCTTCCATATCTCCAAGGTTCTTCATGATGTCTTCACCAAATTAATATGGGACCAACTTAGAGGATTTCAAATAAAAAAAGAATCATCAAAATCGGTTACCAATGGGCAAAGATATCGCGTAATATACGGGTCGAATTGATAACCTTCTCTATTTTTAAAGTCGGTTAAATATTAGTATCGCTAAAATAAACAAATCTTTAAAATAAAGAATATTCGCCAGTCAGTGCCACGCCCACAACACGCTCCAATCACTTCCTCGTCGTCTGATGACACCGTCCCCTGTTATTATAATCATATATGTTGCTATGTGTCGAGGTATCTACTTATAGTATCGTAAAGCTGATTATTATCTGATCACTGAGTACAGAAGTGATGCTACACAAATACAGTCAAAACAAAATCACTCGTGTTAATTCAAATTATACATCGTGGAAGGGACGTACCCGTAATAAATCGTACCACGGACTATACTAGATTACTATAGTAGATATAATGAAATTAAAATAACAGTAAAAAAAAAACTGATCTAGTAGGTATACACCGTGGTTCGATTTATTACGGGTATGTCCCTTCCACGTTATATATAACCCAAAAAAATTTTTCAACTCTTTAATTTAGTTTTGGGCTATCGCTGGAAGAAAATGCTAAATTTTATTATACCATACTCGTAGACGGGGCGATCGAGTTTTGATTGTTGAACAATTTGGAGCACAAAAATTCATGGAAAATATGCATGGATATTTTTTGCAGATCCCAGCTTTGTTTCTGTAGGAAAAGTTGTTTTTTAGGGTTCCGTACCCAAAGGGTGCAAACGGGACCCTATTACTGAGACTCTGCTGTTTGTCCGTCTGTCCGTCTGTCACAGGGCTCTATCTCTTGAACCGTAATAGCTAGACACTTGAAATTTTCACCGAGTATGTATTACTGTGGCCGCTATAACAACAAATACTTTAAAAAAAAGTTTAAAATTAAAATGGGTCTTTATACAAGAAAGGTGTTTTTTTCAGCGCTTTTAACTTGATCTATATAAAATGGCATTAACTAGATACTTGAAATTTTCACAGATTATATATTACTATGACCACTATAACAACAAATACTAAAAATAAGATAAAGTTAAAAATTAAAGGGGGTCGCCATACAAGAAACGTGTTTCTTCAGCGTTTTAAAACATTGTACGGTGGTACGGAACCCTTCATGTACGAGTCCGACTCGCACTTGCCCGTTTATTTAGATGTCCATGGTTTTTCCCCGGTATAGATGGATGGCACGCAGTGACAGAGGTATATTTCCCCAATAGTGAGATGGCGAGGGCTGTCGATGATGAAGACAGGTCGGCGAGGTATGAGTTCTCTCATAAATGCTTAATTATTGACCTCATCAACCATCATCACCAACAGGTCTTTTCAGGAGCACTACCCTCTCTATACTACCATACTTAGCCAGAGCAGTCAGAGGATTTGGTCTACACTCTCCACGCTGGCCAGACGGGTTGGAGATTCGAGGTCTCATCGATGTTTATAAGCTTTGTTTAGCCACAAAATAAATACCAGTAGTAGTTTAGCTTGTGTTTTCTAAGTCGCCTTCGACGACACTCACGGAAAGACTTATTCTACTACTTGGAGTGGTCTTATTCTACTCTGCCGGAAACCACACGGCAAAGCTAGCTCTTATCTCTTACAAAAATCAGTACAGCAGAGTAGGTTTCTGTACCTAAATATACTTTTGTAAAGTAGAATAATGTATGTACCTAAAATAATCTTGTTAATTATCAAAGCAAAAAAATAAGGAATATCTAAAAACGTGAAATAATAATTTCCCTATTTTTGTTCTTGATAAGATAATATATCTGTATCATAATTTAAACAAAATAGAACACATTATCTAAACTAACCTAACATAGCAACGTTGTACGTATTTTTTAAATCTTATCGCTACAAATAATCGGTAACTACTTTTAAAACGTCTAATCACAATTAAAAATATAGTATATATATAATTATAACAAAAATAAAGTTAAATTATAAGTCATTGACGTCGTCCAGGGGTCAGTTCAGGCTTATGTCAGCAAAACATAGGAAACATGTTTTCATTACAATTCAATAACAAGTTTATTTATTTAATTTCCAATAATAAAATAGGCCAGTGATCGCTATGATTTTTATCAACTAACTTTTGTATATAATAAACAGCGGCTGTCCGCGGCTTCACATGGATATTAATTATACATATAAGTAAACCTTTCCGGAGAAATACTCTATAGGTATATTAGTAAAAAGAAAAGTGTGGCACTCGGGGACTGCCGCGGTAAAGCTATTGCATACGACGTTAGACGATGCACGGCTTTCAACGCCGCGCCGCTGTGCCGGTCGGTAGGCGGAGTGGGGGGTGTTAGGTTTTATTTTCGTTACGGAATTTCTTGATTCGGTCGCCGCGCTCAAAGCCCGCGATAAAAGCTATGCAATAGCTTAAAAAATCTAATTCAAAATAGTTTATTCAGTACTCAGATATACATTTTTCTGCGTGGCAATGGGAGTGCTTGTATTAGTGATACCCGCTCTCTATACAAAAGTTTTAACTGTTAATAAAACTGTATTCCATTACATTAGATACTTATATAAATTAGTTTCAATTTTAACATAGTAGTATTCATTATTGTTCATATATTTTTATATACATTAATCAAAGTTAAGATATTATACAATTATTACAGCATCAAAATCGATTAGGTATATCGAGTTCAGTCAAACAGAATAAATATACCCACATTAAGTATAAAATAAGTAGGTACATACCATACCTTTACCCTCAGCCCATTAATTTATACATGAAAAGTTGATCTATCTACATATATTGCTTCGAGGATCGATATTGTTCATTGCATCGAAATATAATTATTGTTCGTAGGTTCATTGTAATTTTTAGTGCACTTTGGGGCTACGTTAATCAATGTGATTTGTCCCTTTATATTTTTATTTATTTATTAAAACCTTTTTATGGTAACATTGTGTACGCAATAATATAAATTTTGGCGTGGAGAACGTACAGACATACTAAATATATATATATATATATATAATTAATAAAAAATAACAATATAGCGAAATACATTGCGTGCTGAATTGGGTTAACTTAACAATGTTTTTACAGGTTATCACATTCTTCGCCGATAAAAAATAACTCTGGATCGTAAACAATGAGTAACGCTCCGACGTGTCAAAAAATAAGTACTTAAGTACCTACGGGTTCAATCACTTTGGCAGATAAGAGGTCAGCTGGCTTGTCAGGGGAGATGTTTAAACAGATGCGTCTTTTCTATAATTTCCATTCACATTGTAAATATACTTAGGTACTTGTTTATTTATGTATGTGTTTGGCGCTATCATTGCAATGTATAGGTGTTTTGCTTATTATTCCGTTCTGGGCCCATAACCTTCGCACTATTTTACACGTTCTTTAAAGCTTTGTTTTTTCGTTAATTCACTTTTTAAGTATAATTTAATTTTGCACCTACTTGCTATTGAAATCGTGTCAAAATTACTTTCACTGCGGGAATACGCACCGTGTGAGTTTCGCGGAACAGACAACACATGCGATGTGTTTTTCAGCAGTCAAAGTGTAGAACACAAGACCGAGAAAAAAGACTTAATTTCTGTAATTTTTTTCTCACTTTCTAATTATATGGCTATCCTACTCTTTACTATACGCGCGGCCGTTGCCCTCCCCGCTCGCCGGCAGCCGCCCGCCACGAGCCTACTAGAGGATGGTGACATTAAAATGGCAGATTTTTGGTTTGCATTTGTCGGCTGATATCTTTGGTTTTTATTATGAAACAAGAGACATGGGTGAATTAATATATATATATATAACGTCTAACAAAATATACTGAAACTATTTTAAGGGTGGGTTCAGTCCATGAAACTGAACGACTTTCCCCAAGGAACTTATATCGAAATATGAAAAATTATTTTTGACTTTCCATACAGACTCGGATCAGCTGATCGGTCAACTTGTATGGGAGGTCAAAAAATATTTTTAATATTTAGATATATGTTCCTAGGGGAAAGTTGTTCAGTATCATGGACTGAATCCACCCTTAAAATAGTTTCAGTATATTTTGTTAGACGTTATATAAGCAAATGGCCTTGAAGTGTGAAATAAATTGTTAACTCGTAAATATGGTGATATATATATATATATATTTATTTCCATATTTCTCTTCGTCATGCACTACGTAGATAGCCCTTTAAATTATTTTATGAACCACCCTTGAAAGTATTTACATTAGTCCGTCTAGCTTTAAAACTTAGCTCCGCCAAAAGTGGCCACGGCAAGTTTTAAAGCTAGACGGATTACCAATAATAGTTTCAACGGCAGTTCATTAAATAATTTAAAAGGATATCTAGTGCATGACGAAGAGCAATATGGAAATTATCACCATTTTTACGAGTTCAAAATTTATTTCACACTTCAAGGCCATTTGTTTATATATTCACCTTAGGACTGCAGTCTTCGACCGTGGGAATTTTTGATTGAACACCCGTATCTATTTTCTATCTACACATACGCATTGCGCTGTACTGTACATGCACCCTGGAGACGAATTTAGACGAATTCAGAAGCGCAGCGAGCGGTTTGCCTTATCAGCGTTTTCGTCCCCATATTTACTTGAGAATTTCGGAGAACTTTAAATTTTTCTATATTTTTACAAAAGAAAAATTATTTTTATTTATTTATTGTACAAGTTTAAGCATGGATCAATCTTCATATAAGTGTATTTCATTTTTTAACTCAGTCGTATGCGCAAGAAATCCGACGACGTATTCGCTTATATTTTCTTCAAAGTTTAACCTTTTTAACTAAGTTTTTGAATGAATTAAAAAAAAAATACTAAAATCTTCTCATTCACTTTTTAGGATTTTCCTTTGTCTTTATTTCTCTGTAATTTATAAACAACTTTATGTTTTTAATTCCGTGTAAACAACAAAGACATGAACGTCGCGCACCGTAAAAAATTGAAACACGTCTCAGGTTATTTGGAATTAAACAAACTATTAAAATGAAAATCAAATTGTCTCATTCACTTTTTTAATACTTAAATTTACTTTAATTTAACATATCTGAACATATTGTTACTAAGATAGTTTGGCTCCAATCAGCTCCGAAAAAGCAGTCAAAATCATTAAAAATAAGGACTGGACCCTTAAAGAGTACTTTGCCTGAATATAGGTACGGGGTCTAAAATCACTCTGTAGGTTCTCTTCCTTCTGGGGTCTTATTTCACAGCCATATTGATTTCATCACGTTCTCATAGTGATAATGGTCGGTCATGTGTAAAGTTCATGTTAGTATACACGTGCACAATCAAAGTACAATATTGATATAGGACTTAGAACTCAATAATATTATTTTAAATGTGAAAGTGTGTTTTTTTGTTAATTTTTTACGTAATACAGATACACTATCACGTCTTTATCCCTAACGGGGTAGACAGAGCCTAGGGTCCAGGCCACTTTTAGCGGAAAAGGGAAATCATAATATACTTTTCTTATAATAAATTTTTCACGTAAATACATTCATATCACGTTTTTATCCCTAATGGAGCAAATAGAGCATTCTTGGTCTTGCGGCTCTAAGCATAAGCAGACAGAACCTAGGGCAGCAAGACCTAAAGTCCACTTTTAGCTTGATGTTTGGCGAGAAAGGGAAATAACCGCGAAAAAACCGCATCGCCTACTATTACATGATTCGCATTTTTGCTCATCCCTTCGATCGGCTCTTACGATCTACGCGAAAAGAGACGCAGCTAGAACATTCTAAGTTTTTTCTTCTCTCCCAGACCAGCATGAAAGATATCTAAGGCGAAATAAAACGAAATAATGGATTGATGTGATATTTTAAATGCAGGCACTTGAGAAGCCAAAGGGTATCCATGAATAAAGTTATTGAGGGATGCGTGAGAACCAAGTCGAGGAAAAATAAAGGATGACAACGTATACACAATCAGTTATCAAATTAATTAATTATTATAGTAGTAGCTTCACCGCTTCTATGCTTCGTTCGGTGAGTTGAGAGCTGGAGGGCCCTGAAAGGTCGGTAACGCTTTTGTTACACCCCTGGTGTTGCAATTGTCCATGGGCAGCGGGATCACTTAACATCAGGTGACCCGCTTGTTCGTTGGCCGTCCTATGACATACAGCATCACAAGAGACATGGGTGAATTAATATATATATATATAACGTCTAACAAAATATACTGAAACTATTTTAAGGGTGGGTTCAGTCCATGAAACTGAACGACTTTCCCCAAGGAACTTATATCGAAATATGAAAAATTATTTTTGACTTTCCATACAGACTCGGATCAGCTGATCGGTCAACTTGTATGGGAGGTCAAAAAATATTTTTAATATTTAGATATATGTTCCTAGGGGAAAGTTGTTCAGTATCATGGACTGAATCCACCCTTAAAATAGTTTCAGTATATTTTGTTAGACGTTATATAAGCAAATGGCCTTGAAGTGTGAAATAAATTGTTAACTCGTAAATATGGTGATATATATATATATATATTTATTTCCATATTTCTCTTCGTCATGCACTACGTAGATAGCCCTTTAAATTATTTTATGAACCACCCTTGAAAGTATTTACATTAGTCCGTCTAGCTTTAAAACTTAGCTCCGCCAAAAGTGGCCACGGCAAGTTTTAAAGCTAGACGGATTACCAATAATAGTTTCAACGGCAGTTCATTAAATAATTTAAAAGGATATCTAGTGCATGACGAAGAGCAATATGGAAATTATCACCATTTTTACGAGTTCAAAATTTATTTCACACTTCAAGGCCATTTGTTTATATATTCACCTTAGGACTGCAGTCTTCGACCGTGGGAATTTTTGATTGAACACCCGTATCTATTTTCTATCTACACATACGCATTGCGCTGTACTGTACATGCACCCTGGAGACGAATTTAGACGAATTCAGAAGCGCAGCGAGCGGTTTGCCTTATCAGCGTTTTCGTCCCCATATTTACTTGAGAATTTCGGAGAACTTTAAATTTTTCTATATTTTTACAAAAGAAAAATTATTTTTATTTATCTATTGTACAAGTTTAAGCATGGATCAATCTTCATATAAGTGTATTTCATTTTTTAACTCAGTCGTATGCGCAAGAAATCCGACGACGTATTCGCTTATATTTTCTTCAAAGTTTAACCTTTTTAACTAAGTTTTTGAATGAATTAAAAAAAAATACTAAAATCTTCTCATTCACTTTTTAGGATTTTCCTTTGTCTTTATTTCTCTGTAATTTATAAACAACTTTATGTTTTTAATTCCGTGTAAACAACAAAGACATGAACGTCGCGCACCGTAAAAAATTGAAACACGTCTCAGGTTATTTGGAATTAAACAAACTATTAAAATGAAAATCAAATTGTCTCATTCACTTTTTTAATACTTAAATTTACTTTAATTTAACATATCTGAACATATTGTTACTAAGATAGTTTGGCTCCAATCAGCTCCGAAAAAGCAGTCAAAATCATTAAAAATAAGGACTGGACCCTTAAAGAGTACTTTGCCTGAATATAGGTACGGGGTCTAAAATCACTCTGTAGGTTCTCTTCCTTCTGGGGTCTTATTTCACAGCCATATTGATTTCATCACGTTCTCATAGTGATAATGGTCGGTCATGTGTAAAGTTCATGTTAGTATACACGTGCACAATCAAAGTACAATATTGATATAGGACTTAGAACTCAATAATATTATTTTAAATGTGAAAGTGTGTTTTTTTGTTAATTTTTTACGTAATACAGATACACTATCACGTCTTTATCCCTAACGGGGTAGACAGAGCCTAGGGTCCAGGCCACTTTTAGCGGAAAAGGGAAATCATAATATACTTTTCTTATAATAAATTTTTCACGTAAATACATTCATATCACGTTTTTATCCCTAATGGAGCAAATAGAGCATTCTTGGTCTTGCGGCTCTAAGCATAAGCAGACAGAACCTAGGGCAGCAAGACCTAAAGTCCACTTTTAGCTTGATGTTTGGCGAGAAAGGGAAATAACCGCGAAAAAACCGCATCGCCTACTATTACATGATTCGCATTTTTGCTCATCCCTTCGATCGGCTCTTACGATCTACGCGAAAAGAGACGCAGCTAGAACATTCTAAGTTTTTTCTTCTCTCCCAGACCAGCATGAAAGATATCTAAGGCGAAATAAAACGAAATAATGGATTGATGTGATATTTTAAATGCAGGCACTTGAGAAGCCAAAGGGTATCCATGAATAAAGTTATTGAGGGATGCGTGAGAACCAAGTCGAGGAAAAATAAAGGATGACAACGTATACACAATCAGTTATCAAATTAATTAATTATTATAGTAGTAGCTTCACCGCTTCTATGCTTCGTTCGGTGAGTTGAGAGCTGGAGGGCCCTGAAAGGTCGGTAACGCTTTTGTTACACCCCTGGTGTTGCAATTGTCCATGGGCAGCGGGATCACTTAACATCAGGTGACCCGCTTGTTCGTTGGCCGTCCTATGACATAAAAAAAAAAAAAAAAATTTGTAGTACTTACCTCATCAATATTTACCAAAGAAAAGCCGAAAGGAGGCCACGGCATCTCCGTAATAAAACACATAACCCCACCGAGGGCTTAATTGTTTCATTTTTTTTAAAATAAAAGGTTGTTTTTAAAAATATTTTAGAATTACTTGTTTAATGAATGCAAACAGTGGGCGAAGTCACAGTAGGACGCCAGTTTAATAAATTCGCTATATGGACGTAAATAGAACATAGAACAGAGATAAGAATAATTATTGGAAGAATGGAATTTCTCGGGTATGGGGTGGGCTGGGTCACCGCGTTGTAAGTTAATGAGGGTTCAGAAAGAACACGCCTGTAACATATTTTAATAAAGTAGAGTGAACAATTATTTTGTAAATCGATTTCATATCTTGGACATGAGGCAGCTACAAAGAAACTCTGTCTGATCAGGCCTGTGTCACTCCCCGTTTAGGTATCGAAAATGTACCTACATTATTACTATGCGCGCAGGCGGCCCCTCCAGGTGGTAAATTCAGTTATACGAATCGTTTGTCCAGAGTAATAAGAATGAAATTGGCTTGCAATGGATGTCTAGGTATCTTTACGAAAAGGTGCTGAGTTCTGACGTGAGCTAAATTAAACCATATCGCTAACCACATTGAGTAGATATTTCTTTGAATTTCTTTGCTGAGTGAGACTTCTGTACGATAGTATTATTTATTTTGTGGTCTGATCAATGCAACAAAGCAAGCCGAGTCATAGGTATGATCAGAGATATTAGAGGTATTTAGATTCCGCGACGAAGTGTCTAACAAAAATATTAACTGTTTTGAAACGTAGTGGCGTATTTTTTAAAACAGAATGCCAGGACTTGTATGACGCTACTAAATAGTAAAGTCACCTAAACACAAGTCAATGCCATTTAAATTTTGTCGAAAACAGGCAAAATTTTTACTTTTGACGTTTAGCGACGTCTCATTCTAGCAACAGTAAATGTCGATAAGAGAATAAGAGCACAAAGATGGGTTTTAAAAAAATATCTCTATAAATTAGGTAATTAGGTGCCTTTTTTGCTCTTTGGTTTGACTTCTGCACTGCCTGTATTTGCAACGTACAGGAAAAACTCAATGGAAACATTGCTGGCCGCTATTTATAGGCGATAAAGACGCGCACTTTACAGAAATAAACACTACTCACATACTAGATGCTTGTTTGCGGGTTTGCTCATAAGACATTTTACTAAATATCCAGATATGAGATTATGAATGAAACACAAGAAACAAACAGGAAACAAAGATCTAAAATCTATTCTCTTCTGAAAATCTGAAAATAGTGTAAATCTCCCATTTTCTTTTGACAGAAACAACATTTTCCTGCAGTAATAAGAACCCTTAGAAAGCTGCTGGCACACAGACACAGGGTGGGCAAATAACAGGTACTAATGCGCTTTATTTTCAAAATTTTATTCTATGAATAATAAAAACTATCACATACTCGTAGTCGTGGTCAAGTCACAAGAATTTATAATTTATTTTTGATAATAATAGATACAAATAAAAAATAGGTAAGTATTTTATTAATACCTAAATGTAAGTACTGTATCTAAAAATACCTACCTATATTAAAATAACAAAGTAAATTTTTTTTACGTCTTCTCTTCACACCTTATTGTCTTAAACGTGCTCAGAGGGCACTTCTAAAAATCTGTTTGTTTAAGCCGATTCTCTTTCCTACTTTTTCACTCCACCAGTTATGCCAGGTACTAACTGTCCGTCAACTCTTCGTCCTGAACATCGTTCTTAAATAACACCGTGAACTAGAACCAACCTCTTCTTCTTCACGCTCTGTCCGCCATCCTCCCACTATCATCGACCCTATCTATTCTATACTAATATTATAAGGCGGAAGAGTTTGTTTGTTTGTTTGTTTGTTTATTTGTTTAAACGCGCTAATCTCAGGAACTAATGGTCCGATTTGAAAAATTATTTTTTTGTTGGGTAGTCCATTTATAGAGGAAGGCTTTAGGCTTTATAACATTACGTTCCGACAACCACGCGAACGAAGTCGCGGGCACAGCTAGTATTTCATACAGCCTTTTCTAATCGCTTTTACTGTTTCCTTGGCCCCTTCCTTTACAATAAATTAAATCGAAAATTAGACTTTCATTCACTTCCATACTTTAGCTGCAAAAATAAAGTCACCAAATATGTACAGGGTCTCAACTACTTTGAGACCGAAGACTTGATACAGCCTTTGATCTAGTAGCTTATATAATAATGTTTAAATGTAATTTTTTGTAAATTAATTAAATAATTTAATTTAGTTAACTAATAAATTTTGTAAATATTTTCCCAGCCGCTCGTCCTAGACTGTTAAGTATAAGTATATTGTGAACACTTTCTGATTGCCCGCGATACAGGCTTTGCCTAGTGCGGGAATCTTTGTTTAACTTATAAAATAAAAATAAAAAATGAAATGAAAAAAAATCTACTTCAATGGCCGTACATTTTTATGGGGGAGGTTTTGGCGGGAAGTCAAGGGGTTCGGTTAGGGTTTTCTTTAAATTATTTTGGAAATTGATTTTAGTGGACTTTATAATATGAAATTGGTGTTGTTTGGTGTTATAAATGCTCATGCTCATGAACAATATGTGATATAGTTAAAGTGGACAGTCATAGTACGGCTGTAGTGATATTTGTTTCACGGACTGTGTGGGCGTCTTCGGGCGTTGTCCGCCACTCAGTCGGCTATAAAAACCAGTGGACTCGTATAGATTTGTCACCAGAAGCTCCCTGAAAGCAATCAAAGGCCTACACCAACCTTTGATTGTAACTTGTTAGGAAAAAAGAATTTTCCACGTTTTATTAACTTGTTCCTGGCTAAATACGCAGTAGCGTCAAGCCATTAATAAAAAAATAAAAATAAATTATACGTTTTTATGGACGTGGAGAAGCGCCAGTCCGGTTAGACGTTCGTCAACCATTGAAGCTCTTAGTCACAATTTGATTTTTCGTAACGTAGAGAAAGATCTTTGCTACGTTACGAAAAATCATAATACATAAAAAAATCATATATTAGGTCCTTACATATGAAATTGCCGTTCAGTCACAGGCCGGAAACTCCTAAGGTACGCGCAATATGCGTCACCCAGGCGTCCCCGTTCCCCGTCCCCGCACCTCTCCCCCGTATTCGCCTCGATTTCTCACGTTGGCCGTCAAGAACCGGGGGAGAGGTGCGGGTGCGGGGAACGGGGACGTATATTGCGCGTACCTTAGAAGAGTCCCTTCTGTTTACTCTTACTGTATTCTGTGGTTCAGTATCAAAAAAGTGAAACAAGTTTTTTTTAATGAAATTATTATTTAATCAATCGAAGTATGCACCGTTGTTATCGATACACTTCCGCCATTTTATAGGCAGATCATTGATACCTTTGGAAAAAAAATCCTGGGAGCGAGAGTCTATGAACTGTTTGAAGGCGGTTTTGACTGCCTCATCAGATTTGAAATTTTTTCCTTGTAAAAAGTTATCCAAATTTTGAAAAAAGAGGTAATCGGTTGGGGCAAGATCTGGAGAGTATGGTGGGTGACGCAGAGGTTCCAGTCGCAGCTCCTCTAACTTCGCGATCGTTTGATGTGCAGTGTGTGGTCCAGCGTTATCCTGAAGGAGCAGTGGGCTAGAGCAATTCATCAGTCTCGGTTGTTTAATGGCGAGCTTTCCATCATTGTTTGCAATTGTTGGCAATACTAGTCTGCAGTAATCGTCTGGCCTGATCTCAAGAAGCTGTAGTGGATAACACCAGCACTGGTCCACCAAACACTAACCAGAATCTTCTTTTTGGTCAGTTTTCGCTTAGGACAAGGTTTTTCCGGTTCTCCAGGGTCAAGCCATTGTGATGATCGCTTCCGATTGTCGTACAGGATCCATTTCTCATCACAAGTCACGATACGGTTCAAAATCCCCTCATTATTGTGGCGATTAAGCAAAGAAACGCAGCAAGCAACGCGTGTTTGTTGGTTTGCTTCAGTCAATTCGTGCGGTACCCACTTTTCGAGTTTTTTAATTTTTCCGATTTGGCGCAAGTGGATAAGTATCGTTTTGTCACTTACGCCGAAAGCTGCTGCTAATTCAGAAGTGGTTTGAGATGGATCCGCTTCCACTATCACCTTCAATTCTTCGTTATTCACTTGAGTATCAGGTCGTCCACGAGGCTCATTGTGTAAATCGAAATTTCCAGAAGGAAACGTTGAAACCAGAAACGCACCGTTCGTTCGTTAGCGGTGCCTGGTCCATACACGTCGTTAATTCTTCGAGTCGTTTCTGCAGCAGTGGTGCCACGGTGGAACTCGTATTCGTAAATACCGCGAATTTTCAATTTGTTCATAGTTGTTGTTATAGCAATGTTGAAACTCAAACAAATGATGTTAAAACAAATGAAATACGAATTTTAAAACAATATTTTTCTGGCTTTATTTCGAAATAAATTTGAATTTGGAATTCCTAATGAAACGCAAGATATTTGATTTTAAAGTTGCCAGTATTGAAAATCGGCAATAAGGAATATGCATGTAATACCAATCCGGCTCATATTTTTATTTTACAATTTCTATTAATACGTTACCACGTCTAGTTAATTATTTTTCTTACTGACTCTTATTTGGATTAGAAATAAATTATTGAAAATATGCAAATATTGAGCGGGAACTTTTGACAAACAAAAGGGAAATGACGACAAAGTTCACAAAAGGGAAATGACAAGTTCGGGTGCGTTCGATAGGACTGTCCGTCCATGTAGTTTGACTATCGATGACATTCGAAATGTATGTACTTTTATATAGAGGTTTAACAAACATCACTGGCTGATAATATCGAAAGTACCCAAAAAAGAAAAACATGCGTTGACAGCTTCTGTCTCTAGCGGATATTGCAGACCTTGACGTCATATTTCAAAATGGCATGTTTTAGTTGTTATAATCTACTTGCTATTTTTAATATTTATTTTATACACCATAAACATGTTTTTCGCAACTGATTTTTTTTTTTGCGGCTATTTCTCGACGAGGACTATCGATTAAAATATAAAAAAAATGCATGCATACTCTCTATTTCATATGTAAGGACCTAATATTAGGTTAGGTAGGATACATCTCAATATCGCAATTTAAAATAAGGTCAGAAATCGACTGCTGTATGTACTGACTCCGCTGCCACTTCACCATCCACAGCTGTGGATGGTGATGGTGAAGTTGCACACCCAGCCCAAGGAGGGTCATGACCCCTCCCCCCCACACAAAATAATTTTCATGAAACAACTAAGTACCTACATAACATATTTGCCGCTAAAATAAAATGGTGGCAAAAAAGAAGTATACCTCCAAGTTGCCCGCCCTGTATGTATTGTAGAAGTATCAGAGATTCTAAATGATTTGGCTATTGTTTTACAACCGTCCGCCTGCCTGACGTCAACCCTCTTTGGAATGTATTTGTGCGAAAGGTTTTACAACCGCCGCCCGACGTTAACCCTCCTTGGGAATGCAATTGGAGCACGAGATGTTTGTGCTCAGTGCCTCTTACGACATCCACAGGAAGAGATGGAGTGGTCCTATTCTAACACGGAACCGCACGGGTAAGTCCACTGAGTCTTCTGAATTAATAGTGTGAAAAACATTTGTGATGAAACAAAGTTCAAGCATGCGTCGGTTCACGTGGGGTAAATTACGCACGGGCGATAGTATCGATATGCGGATATCAGTGTCGATAAAACTCGCCAGTGGGTCAATAATGATAAAATAAGTTTCATTGATAAGGTTTATGTAGGGAATAAGTTTCATTACGTACCTACTTGCTTATTATAAAACACGGTTTAACGTTGGTAAGTGCTTGGTCCACCCAAAAAATCTGGCATCTACCGTGGATGATAACTAGTTTTGAGTACCTACCTAATAAGTATCTCATCATCATCATCAGGTCTTTTTTAGGGTTCCGTACCCAAACACTGTTTGTCCGTCTGTCACAGGACTCTATCTCTTAAACCGTAATAGCTAGATACTTGAAATTTTCAGCGATTATGTTATACTGCGGCCGATATAACAACAAATATTAAAAATAAGAAAAAGTTAAAAATTAAAAGGGGTGGTCATACAAGAAACGTGTTTTCTTTCAGCGTTTTTAACTCGACCTTTATAATGGCATTAACTAGATACTTAAAATTTTCACTGATTATTAAGTATTACTATGGCGACTATAACAACAAATACTAAAAGTAAGATAAAGTTAAAAATTAAAGGGGTCGTCATACAAGAAACGTGTTTCTTCAGCGTTTTAACATTGTATGTATTAATTAACATTGTATGGAGATACGGAACCCTTCATGTACGAGTCCGACTCGCACTTGCCCGTTTATTAGTCTCCACTGCAGGAATACGTGTAGTTTAAACTGACATGTATGAAAATGACAGTATGAAAATTTGGTTAATCAGTTTATCGCTTGCAAATGTGCAACACGTAGGAAACGTGTGTTGAAGAATCTAATTGGAAATTGGTGGAGGTTTGGATTTTGAGTTGAAAAAATGTAATAAATCGTATGAAAATAAATATTTATTGAAGTTTTCACTATTTACAAAAATAATACTCTTTTATGCCCCATCTTACAACTTAATTTAATAATAGTCTACTTACAACATACAACACAAAGTCAGTGCCTCTTTTCCACTACCACATTGGGCTCGATATACTTACTTGTATATGTCTAGTAACCAATCCCTAAATACAGGATGTTTCACATCGCGGCCAGATTGAAAGAGAAATCCTCTGGCTCTCTCACTCACCGATAGAAGCATAAAAGCGGGGAAGCTACTACTCAGACTTCGATTTTCTGTGAGAGTGTGGTACTTCCCCGGACGAGCCGGCCTATTCATGCTGCTAGCAAAACTGAGTGAGTAGGTATTTATAAATACAAAATTATGCAAACAGTAATCGAGTTAGAAACATGGAAAGTTTGACATATGACACTTAACTGCTAAACATATGTCAAATCATGTTTGGCAGAAAAGTTTGACATATGACACTTAACTGCCAAACATATGTCAAATCATGTTTGGCAGAAAAGTTTGACATATGACACTTAACTGCCAAACATATGTCAAATCATGTTTGGCAGAAAAGTTTGACATATGACACTTAACTGCCAAACATATGTCAAATAGATATGTGTCATATGCACGCCACTCTTTTTTTAATGTTCTTATACAACCGTTGCATAAAATACATATGTACCTATACCTATAATATACATCTATTGGTGATCTTTACAATACGATTATGAGCATGTGTTCTGATTATAGACTGAAGTGGCCGGATTTCAAGCATTTTAAAAGTTGCTGTACCTAAGTTGAATTTCTCGATTTCGATTATTCAAATTATTTTCCTAGTCATTGAACTCGTCTAGGATTAGATCACTGTTTCATTTTATTTCGTTTTATAGTGTGCTTTACATTTTTTAGTGCGGATCCATTTCTATGTCTGTGGAAAATAAGCATTTTTTACACACATACCTATATTTTAATAAGATCAAACATTATCTCACAAAATATCTGCTTAAATCTATTTGGTCAACATCTTTCAGAATTAATCTAAGCTATTCCCCCACTGGCAACGCGCCCCGCCGCGGTGCGCGGTCAGTGGGATGACCGCCTTATTCTGGACTGTTTTCGGAACATCCTACTTAGTACCTCTAAATAATTTAAGTAATACAATATTTTTAATAAATCATAATACTATATAAAGTGGGCGCTGCATACCAAAGATCTTACATCTTCGAATAAGATCCATACAAAGTTAGGTAAGTACCCTTAACTACCAAGGATGTAACTCAAGTCATGGCGTTGTTTTAATACTCGTATGAAATTTTGAGATCTTATCATATTTTTCTGATGATGACCTATCCTTGGTTGGTCATTAATGTACATTCAGTAAGATGACAAATTTCCTTAGCTCCCTACCGTATACCAATACTTTACATATATATTGCATACATAAAGTGTTTGGTATCCTTTTTAAATTAACACCAAGGTTTCTACTTACTATTTTACTATTCTATGGTCACCGGCAGTCTTTGATCAATAAGGATGTGGACTACAAAAATATTTTTGGCTCATCAGGTAGATTATTAAAAAATATTGTAATTTTGCATGACGTCACGATCTAGTAGATCTTTTTAAATTTTTATTACTTTACGGATTAAATAAAACAATATTTTTCGGCACCAGTCCACATCCCTATTGCGACTGCCGATCAAAAACAAAAATTAAAAGAACTAGGTATGTTCTTAGCGTGTACAGCTTAATCAAGGGATACAAAATTTAAATTCAAAACGCCTTACTCAGGAATTTCCTTGCTTCCTTCCTTCCTAAAAAACCTGGTGAAGTCATGTTAAAAAAAAACTTTTTTAAAATCAGTTCATTCGTTTGGGATCTGAACAGAAGCACATAGATACACAGGTAAAAAAACACATGTCAACTTATAACACCCACAATTTTTTTTGGATCATTGATATAACATTCCCGATTAAACATCTTCAAACAAAAAAAACATCACTAATCCATTCGGGAGCTACACACGTTACTGATACACAGAATACACGTAAAACATAACACCTTCCCTCTTCGTCAAGGGTTAAAAAACCGAAGCCGTCGTGCCATATCTTACTCTACATACATAGTTATAAAATTAAGCACAAAAAAATAAGAAATTCAGCTCTTTGCTTGCAATTTTACCAATCTTTGTTCAAAGAGTGTAAAAACGCTTAAGAACCATGAACCCAGAAAACATTACACTCCTTTTTTGCGGCAGTTGTGCAAAATGGAAGAAGCTCTGATTTTCGAGTGCAGTTAAACCCATGTTTGTTCAAAGATTAAAACATACATAGTTATAAAATTAAGCACAAAAAAATAAGAAATTCAGCTCTTTGCTTGCAATTTTACCAATCTTTGTTCAAAGAGTGTAAAAACGCTTAAGAACCATGAACCCAGAAAACATTACACTCCTTTTTTGCGGCAGTTGTGCAAAATGGAAGAAGCTCTGATTTTCGGGTGCAGTTAAACCCATGTTTGTTCAAAGATTAAAACTTATATAAAAAATTGTAGATAGTAAACCCGAACTTCAAAATTTTCTTGCATCTCAGGATAAAATCCTCTTAAAAACCTACAAAATCCGATGATCCATTTGGGAGTTACTCATAAATTCACAGATAAACACTATTACACACGTATGACTTATAACTAGTGTTCCCGTGGACTATAGGCTTTTAGCCCTAAATTTAAGCCTGTTGGTCCTTTTTTAGGGCTATGTAATTTTAAAAGCCTATGAGCCTAACATAAGTCTTTTTTGCGACTTAGTAGGTTTTTTAAGTAATAGGCTAAAGATATTTTTGAGACTCAGCCTAACGCGGTGATCCCACTGCACCGCATACCGTCGCGGAGCGCGGCGCGCCAGATTTTTAACATTGTATGCAACTAGCTCAGTTTGTATACAAAACACGCCTACTCCCACCCACTGAAAACGCTAGGCTTTAGGCTTGGCCTATTGAACAGGCCTAGCCTAAACGACTAAAAGCATTTATAGGCTTTTAGCCTGTCAAGTCCCTCAATTAAGAGTCTAGCCTTCAAAAAAAAGCTAAAAGCCTATAGTCCTCGGAAACCTACTTATAACACCTTCCATTTTTCGTCAAAAGTTAATAATCATCTAAGCAATCGTCCTGTATGTAGCACTATTATTGGTCATCAGGCGCCCCAGCTCCATGTCTTCGGCAGCCAGTCACCGCCCCAGCGGAGCCAGCACTGGTCTGGGCAGCGCGGTCTGATGCTGGGAATCTTGCCAGGAATGTAGTAGTCCGTATGTCCTTGGCTTGTAGATGTAGACGAACTGTGTAAACGAAATTGATTATGTTATATCAAGTAAATTATATATTTCTTCTTTGCTAGTCTGGGAGAAAAGAAAAAACATAGAATGTACCAGCTGCTTCTCTTCTCGTGCAGATCGTAAAAGCCGATCGAGAATTCCCATTCGGGCGAGAATTTAAATCATACGAATAGGCGATGCGGGTAGCAACCTTCACTCTACCACCTTCATGCCCATCATCACTTCAAAAGTGGCCTGGACCTTATAGCCCTAGGTTTTGTCTGCCCCGTTAGGGATAAAGACGTAATAGTGTATATCAAGTATATTGTTGAGATGGATTTGTGTAGTGACGCGAATGGACAAAATAAGGAATGAGTACTTATGTAATAGGAAGTTTGAAAGTGGCGCCTGTAACAGAAAAATTAAGGGGCAAATAGTAGGTTGGGCTGGTATAGGCATGTTATGAGTCCCAGAGAGAGTTACCAAGTTCATAGCTTTTTAAAAATTGATTTTTTTGCGCTGGTTTTCTTTGTAGCTTCGTAAATACATATAACGTACACAATTTACTAGCAAACGGTGCTCGGCCGTGGACGGTTAGACGCGGAGAGCACGTTCGGGGTGCATGACACCCCAGGTGACTGTTTGTGTAGTCCAAATTGCCGGTAAGTAAATAACTTTTGATTTTATTATTTCTGTTTTAAAACATTGTTATTGGAAAAATAACAAGTTTGAAAGATCCTGAATTACATTTTTAGGGTTCCATACCCTCCGAGTGACAAAACATCAATTATTAAATATTATTAGTGTGTCTGTCTGTCTGCCCGTCACAACAAATGTTTTCCGTATCTACTATTTCTTAAACTACTGGACCAAGAAAACTGGAAATCATTCATTATTATAACAAAACGGAAGGAGTTGATACGAACGACCAAATATGCAACAATTATAATGTAGGAAGACGTACCAACAGATGGCCGATGGTGATATTGTTCCATCTTTTCAATATCACAGGTATCCTATATTCCTATGTAATATATAAGTCTAAAATTGAACCCAAAATATCCCGAAGAGTATTTATTGAAGCAATTGGCTGTCGATTTAGTCAAACCTCCCCAAATAGCAAGAGCCAGTATACGCACATATCCACGACCGCTGCAAAAACGACTAAAAAGGCGTCATGACATTCCGGACCAAGAATCAATTTCTGAAACTGGCCGATCACAGTCATACAAAAGATGTCAAATATGTCTAAGAACTAAGGACAGGAAAACAAAGACTGAACGCTCTAATTGCCATAAACATGTGTGCAATGATCATATGATTGTAGTCTGCCAAAATTGTACCGAAGAAAACTAGAATTAAAAAAAAAATACTTTTCACTGTAAAAAAAAAAAAAAATTAATAAAGTGATGTTTAAAAGTTGATCTATAAGTAAATTGAAATGTAATCATTAATAAAAGTCGGATTTTGCATAAATTTTTTGTTTTATTTTATTTTTTAGATTGGGGTGCTACACACCCCACGCGACCTCTTATGTAACTTTTTAGGCGCGCCTAATTAAGGGTTAACCGTACCTGTAGCCATTTAGTGAATAAAGATTTTATCTATCTATCTATCTTAACTACCACCACCAGCTCCCGGGGAACGAGAACATCGTGAGGAGACCTGCAAACTAGTTCAATGACTGTTGTCACTAGATGATAGTCCAGGAGCTACGTCTGATGCCTTAAAGCAGCTCGTAAAATCTAACTCCAGTGTTTTTTTTTTAATTCTTGTTTACTACCTACCGTGTGATTCCGGGTCAGAATAGGACCACTCCATTTCTTCTGTTGTAAGAGGCGACTAAAGGATTAAGCACAAACATCTCGTGCTACATTTACATTCCCAAGAAGAGTTGACGTCAGGCAGGCGGCCGGCCGTAAAACTAAAGCTAAATCGTTTAAATTGATCCGGCTGTTTTTTCTCCAATTCGCTAGATTTTTGGCATAAGTGGGTGACCAGACCATTGATATGCATATTACATATATTTGGAAAATTATAAAGCAGGAAAGCGCACCCCGGGATTCGAAGCAGGATAGCTGAGGATTCAACCGGGAACACGTTCAAATGAAGAAGAATATTGTTGGTTAGTACTGGGTGGTAGAGGTAGTCAGTATTTCTCTAGTATTTCTTCCAGGTGAGTACTTACAGCCTATGCTCAGCAGTGGGCGGAAGAAGGGCTGGGATGATGATGATGAGTACTTACAGTGAAGATGGCGATCATGGTTCCTATCAAGAATCCAGCGCCTACGTCGCTCCAGTGGTGGTGGTTCTCCTGCACTCGTGAAAGACCGACGTACCACGCCGAAATTAGTACGGCATACTGTGCTAAATGGCGGCACAGTTTGGATCCGCGCCATTTGCACTTGGTTTGTATGTATAACTGAAAGAGATAATGATAAAAATAAAATCAAAATCAAATATTTTTTCAGTAATTAGGCCTTTGCAGGCACTTTTACACATCAATAATTTTAGTGCACATTACCTGTAATGTTTATTTATGTCTAAATTATTTTTTTGTTTGTTTAAAAGCATCCGATACTAGCGTTTCGCAACAACCAATGCTGAGATGAAACGCAACGAAATAAATATTAGACATTGCAGAATCTAATCGCTGATACATAGGTTCGAAATTTAGCTATATTGACGACTTCCGTAGCGTTAAGTCCATCACTCAGAGGTTCTGGGTCTGATCCCCAGCGAGGGCAAGTTGGAAAATGGCTTTTTTCAAATTGTCCTGGGTCTTGGGTGTTTATGTATATTATATGTATTTATTATAAAATACAGTATCGTTGAGTTAGTATTCCATAACGTGACGACTTTAAAACTTACTTCTGGGCTAGCTCTATCTGTGTGATTTGTCCCTATCTATCTATTGATTTATTTTTTATTTATGAGCCATTTAATTAGCTAAAGAAAGCAACTACTAGCCGGTCTAAAGAGTATAGAAATTATCTATACTCTTTAGACCGGCTAGAGAAGCCTATATACATAATTTCTTCGTACAAGCTTTTGTTGTGAGGCCTAAGTAAGTACTTATCAAGACAAATGTAATCAGCCCAAACTTGATGGGGTTGCGTCATTTTATTACAGGGTTCCTATAGCCACCTTCCGGCTCCGTCATCAGACCAGCATACAAAATTTCATCTCAATCGAAAACCGGGTCGGAAACCGGGAAGTAGCTAAAATTTACTTGCAAGATTTGACCGAAAAAACAAATGAACAACAACAAACGGGGTAAGCTAAATAGAATGTAGTAAAAAGCTTGAAAAACGTAACTACGAAGGAAAATGTTGTTGTTTGTACTTTTAGGCACTTGAAGTGAAGGATAATGCTGTTACTTACAATGAAGAAGACGGCAGTATACATAGCGTAGCAGGAATGGCCAGAAGGGAAGGACAGCCGCGCATTCTTGATCCTGTCGACGTCGGTGCCCATGCAGGTGTAGTCGATGATGTAATCCAGGTTGTTCAGTTGGGTATTGCTGCGGACAGGTTGGCAAGCCTGGAAAAGAAATAAGTACTTATAAAGACAAATTGCGGTCATTCTCCAGTATTTTCCCCTCTACCTAATTAAACAGTCGCTTTTTTCCACTTTAAAACAAGCGATGCGTTAATTAGGCGGAGAACAAACCAAGACGAAGAAGTGAATTTTGTCAAAAAGCAAGTGGGAAATAATCGACTTGATAATTAGGTTGCGAAAAAAACTAAAGATTGACTGATTGATGTTTTTAACTTTTGTTTAGCTTGTATTAGCTTAGTCGCCTTCTACAAATGGCCAAATTTTCTGGCTGCTCTGGCTAAGTATGGCTCTGGTAGTACAGAGGGGCTCCTGCAGTAGAGACTAAAAAAGACCTATTGATGATGATGGAATACAAATTATTAGTAGAACCATTGTTAGCTCAAAAAGTAGTGATACGAAAAAAAGTAGATCACATAGATTGTGATGTAATTTTTGGCCAACCTTTAAAATCATCATTTCCTCATTTTCTTTAGATGACGTAAGATGCGACTGATGGACTAAAGATGAACATCTCATGCACATGTTGAGTCGCAACGGTCGCCGACTGTCACTGACAGGTGTCGCGGGCATACTATCGCTCATTTGTTAGAGCCCTAACCATCCTATGAGGATTCGGGTACGCGATCGGTCCTAAAACCACAGCGAAATGAAAAACATGATTCCGGTACAACAGAGATTCCAGTTTCTTTTATCCACTTCGCACCGTCTTTAGCTTAACATGCATATTATATTTGGGGAAGAAAACGCTGAAAAGCGAATCTGGGCTTTCTAGAAATGAACGTGCTAAGATGAGAAGATTAATGCAGAATGAGTCCCCTATCCCTGAGTATCTGCGCTTTCCTCTTTTACAATAAGTCTGTAAGTGATAAATTCCTATGTTATCAATATGTTATCTTTTTAGTATGATAATTTGTCATCAGTTTAGTTACTTATATGTATTTCCGCAATTACAAAGCATGACCAAATAGATACAGTAGATAGTAGTAAATACGCCAGGTACATATCTACGAGGTAACACAGATACATATGAGGTACATAAAGTTTAAGTAGGTGCCGCAATTTCTTCTTTATCCTAATGCCAACGGCACATTCCCAGGCAGAAAATCTCCCTCTCTCATCTCAGCGTATTTTCATCCTCAGCTGAAGCTGAATGCTCTGAAGCCTGGGGTCCATTTTCGGCTTTTACTTCCCCACTTCGCACGGTGATGAGCAGACTTGGTAGTAAGACAATATCATCCTTGACGATATACTTGCCGTGTGGTTCCCGGCAGAAATAGAATAGGATCACTCCGAGTCTTCCCGTGGATGTCGTAGAAGGCGACTTAAAAAATGCAAGCTAAACAAAGCTTATAAACATTAATGAGACCTCTCCTACCCGTCTGGCCAGTGTGGAGAGTGTAGGCTATATCCTCTGACTGCTCTGGCTAATATATGGCTCTGGTAGTACAGAGAGGGTCTTGCTCCTGTAGTGGAGACTAAAAAAAGACCTGATGATGATGATGATCCTCGATGACGTCAAGCCAGCATGTTTTGGGTCACTTCCGCCGGTCAGACTGGCGGAAGTGACAAATTCAGGTAGGAAATCTATTGTGATAAAATCCTGATGAGCAACCCTGACGGGAACTTGAAAGGTTTACTATGAACCACCTTCTTATGCTAAGGATTTTCTGAACTTGGTACGCAGAACACTTACTTCATAAAAGAACGGGCGTAGTCTCCCAAGGGTGTACTTCCCAATGGTTACAGTCAGCTGCTGACATGCTGCACCAAAGGTGTACACACCTATGCATCTATAACTCTCCCACAGCCATCCTGGCACCAGCTTCTCACACAGGAACTTCTCTCCCAAACCGGACTTGTTTTGGAATATTTCTGATACGATAACCTGAAAAATTAGAAGGATTTTGTCATTGTTAGGTGCAAAGCTCCTTAAAAATTGTTTGCTACTTAGAGAGTAAGTAGCACTCACCCTCTATTACCGATCATCTTCTCACAAGATTCGAATAGTTGTAATTTGGTAGCATTTGAATTTAATAATTTAATTCGAGCAGCATCTAATATTGTAACTACCTAATTAGGCCTTTGCTGACACTTTTACACGGCAATAAGTTTAGTATACATTTCGGAACGACCACTGCTGAGAAGAAACGCCAAAAGAACTCGTTAACACGTCAATTTACAAATATGTTTACACATTATAGTGCTTGCGAACAAACATAAATAATGTATTAAGAAATATTAAGTGTTCAAAAAGCAGTCGAAGTCGAAGTCGAGCTGACCAGTCTCTCCTGGCGGCACCCGTTCACGAGTTGACGGACGGATCAGCTATCGTTGAACTCAACTATTAGAGAGAATCCTGGAAAACCCGGCCCACGACCCACGACGCCACCACCAGATTGCACATACCCATAGAGATTGGATTTATAAATTTTTTATTTTATATTTTCTTACATTATGACGATTCCTTTAGGCAGTGATAAGCATTAAGATATCACCTGACACCGTAGTCAAGTAGATAATATTGCAACTACTTACAGTTACAATGATGAGGGCGAAGCCCAACAAAGCCAGCAAAGTCTCAGATATGGACTGCTCCACGTAAGGGTACCGGATAGTCTCATCATTTTCGAAGTACCCTCGCTGGAACGGCTCCGCGTACAGCTGTACCATCAGCAGGGGGACTCCGACTGAAAAAATATTAAATTACATATATAGTACTGATACACTCATCATCATCCAAGCGTATTCCCGGTTGCATCGTCAGCGGTTACGCTTTAGAGCCCGGGGTCCGCTACCTTACCTAGGTGATTTAACGAGGTTACTGGGTTTTACACAGAACGACTGCCGTCTGACCTCCGCAAACCAAAGGGTAGACCAGAACCAATCCTAGGATAGGTACAAACGCTAGATGGCGTTCGGGACCAACAGCTTTACGTGCCTTCCGAAGCACAGAATCATCTTTCTTTTCGGATAATCAGGTAATTCAAGCCTGCAATATCCTAACCAGACTGGAAACAATTTTTCACAAAGTATGCTTCCCAGTGGGATTTGAACCCACAACCTCCGGATCACAAGGCAAAAGCCTTGACCACTGGACCACGGAGTCAGTAATTTTTTTCCATTACTACTGATACATTATCACGTCCTTTTCCCAAATGGGGCTGAGAGAGCAATTTGGGTCTTGCGGCACACAAAGCCCATAGGGCCGCAAAACCCAAGGTGAACTATTTGAAGGCTGAATTAAGTCCATGATACAGGACAACTTTCCCCGAGGAACATTTATCGAAATATGAAAAAGATTTTTTTGCTTTCCATAGAAACTCGTATCAGCTAATCGATCCACTAGTTTGGATGGCCAAAAACTATTTTCCAAATTTTGACATAAGATTCTCGGGGGAAGTTGTTCTTTATCATGGCCTGAATTCTGAGTATATTTCGTTAGAGTTATATTATCTATCTATCCATAATGATCCAGGTAGCTATCTCATAATGAGGTCGTAACTAAATATGCAGTAACTGATAAGTTCATGAAAATTTGAGATAAGAATAAAGTGTGCACTATGTATGAATCACGTAGTACTCAGAACTGAACGATAAGAAGCGGTCAGAATTCAGAAAACTGAATTCTGGCCGCTACTCATCAGATATTTTGGAAATCCTTAGAGGAGTCATACGTCCTGAAATGAACTCTCTGAGGCTGAAATAATGTGAATTTAAAAACACCCAGCAGGCAATTTACAAACAGCAAAATTTTAGGTACCTACTTCTTTTTTTATCTTTACAGTTTTTTTTCGTTAGCTTGCCGTTGTTAGAATGACCAATGCGTATTTTTTGCGGCAGTTGGATTTTCTACGGTATACAATCACAAGGCTTCTAATGAACCGTAACTTCGGTACTAGTAACTAGTACTAAGATCGGAATAGAAGGTAATAATGTAAAACCTAAATATTTGTTAGATTTTCTGTTACTAACATAACTCGAATAAGTCGAGTTACGAGTAGGTTATAACAGAAACAATTGAGAAAAACTCTCCATGCGAGTTAAACTCGCGTGGAGAGGGTTCCGCACAATTAATTGAATTTTTATAGGTTTTCCTGTAATGTACAAGCAATGAACTATAATTTGTATTGTTTTCAAAACTTTAGGCTCAGTACCTACTTTCGGAGATCAGGGGGGGGGAATGGTCAATTTTCGTCTTCTTTCATGAATAAAATCAAAACTATTCATTTTACAATAATAACAAAAATATATTTTAGATCCTCATAACGAGCCCTTTCATTTGATATATGACACAGTAAGGTTTGCGAAACTTTTTAAGTTGTAGCAGATTCGGAGCAAATTGGCTGTGACAGACGGACGGACAGACAGACGCACGAGTGATCCTATAAGGGTTCCGTTTTTTCATTTTTTGTACGGAACCCTAAAAATGATTCGCGTCAACATGTTCCCATTATATTTGCTTATCAAAATCAATATTAATTAACCAAATTGAAAATATGTGATGAAAAAATCCGCCACGAGCGTTGTTGTAATGCTATTAAAAATAATAATTGAATATTAAATACAATCCTACTAAGGTATTTTTATAGGTATTTTTATTTAGTTTAGTTTTATATACATATGTAGTTATACATTAATTTTAGTTTAATGTTAGTTTTCGTTGTAAATAAATATATTTATATAGATTTTAAAAAAAAACCTACTAATATACAACGTGGAAGGGGACATACCCGTAAATCAAACCACGATCTATACTAGATTATTATAGTAGGTATAGGTATGATGAAATTAAAATAAAAGCCAAAGAACAAAAAAAAATCGGCATTTCCATACAAAAGGGTGCAGCCGCCCGTTCGATTTGTATGGGAATGTCGACATTTTTTTTGGTTTTTTGTCTGTTATTTTAAATTCATTATGATTGTCCCTTCCACGTTGTATAGGTAGGCACTTGAAAACACGAAGCTTAACACTTTTAAGTCTACCCATAAGAAGGCGATTGAAGTGAATATGATTTTCTGTGTTGAAATATTAATTTTAATATGTATGTGTTATAGGCATTTACTTATAATAGGTACCCAATGAAAATAAAAAATAGGTAATTTGTAATATTCACTGTCTATCAATAGTATCCTCAGTTTTTCTAAGTCAATAATCTATTTTGAAAACTTTCAAAGTTGCTGGTAATTTTGGAAGTTAAAGTTGGAAGAGGAATACTTCCGGAAGTATTCCTGAAATATTCCAAAGTTTCGGAAATATTCCGAAGTTTTCACCTCTAGTTGTAGATAGCTATTACCTGGATTAGCACAAAAGATTGTCAAAAATTATGTATATAAGTACCAAGCGGGCAACGCCACGGGCATCAGCTAGTTGTTTGTTTTTCGCGTGTGTAAGTGGCCAACACTGGTGTCAGATTTTTCAAGCAGCCTAAAGGCATCTGGCATAGCTTGACGACTCCCGTACAATGACAGCCGGGACCAACGGCTTTTACGTGCCTTCTGAAGCACGGAGAAGCTCGAGAAATTTTTGTACCACTTGTGGTCACCCATCCAAGTACGGACCACGCCCAGGGTTGCTTAACTTGTAAAAACGCTAGTAATGCGTACTCCCACCGGGCCACCGCTAGCAGATAGTAACAAAAGGCCTTACTTTGCTCAAGAATACCACAATAATTTTCAAATAAAAAAAAAATCAGTGAACAACTGAACATATTGCTCAGTCAGAACGAACGCGAAATATTCAGAAGTTGGGGCAACCGTAATGAATAACTGTAAACTAAATAAGTACACTTTTGACTGGACGAAAAGGTCCTAAGACCGCTTGTTACAATTTTTTTATTGTAATAAAGTAAAACTAGTGGTTCTGTGACTACAGTTAGTAGACCTCACGAGCCCTTATAGCCATGCAATAACCAACACTTTCCTTTTCCCCTTTTATTATAATGCAAATAAAAGTCCAAAAACAGGCCAAGTGCGTGTCGGGCCACGCGCAGTGTAGGGTTCTGTAATTGCAATCAAATTGCGAATGCTGATTTAAGAGTATAAATATAAGTAGGTACCTACTGTAGTTGGCTACAATCAATTAACCTCCGTAAAAAATCAAGGCCCTGTTTTATGTGGAAAATAGTACTTACCACATGCCAAAACTAAAAAATCCAGGAAAATATTCCAAAACAGCCTGTCGCACGCCATTTTAGTAGTTAAACACCAGTTATAATTTTCGCAGCATAAAACACGTCTGCCCTTATCGGGCGATAAGTTATACTGATATTGAATCTGCGGGTAGATAACGTGCTTTTGTAGTTAGTTATACTTAATATAAATAGCGATGGGAGTGTTTGTTTTTATGTTGTGTAGATATGCGAAAATTGAACTAAGAGAATGAACTCCCATTTATTTATACGACTTAGTAGGCATAGTCTGGGGGAAAAGAAAAAACTTAGGATGCATCAGCTGTTTGTCTTCCCGCGCAGATCGCAAAAGCCGATTGAGGGAATAGGTGTAAATGCGAATGCGGTTAGCAACCTATTTTGATTCCTTTTTCCATCTTCTCATCCATCATCACACTTAAAGTGGTCTTGGGCTTTGTCTGCTTAGAGCCGCAAGACTAAAATGCTCTGTCTGCCCCATTAGGGATAAAGATGTGATAGTGTAGTAGGCAATAAACGGGCAAGTGCGAGTCGTACATGAAGGGTTCCGTACCTCCGTACAATGTTTTAAAACGCTGAAGAAACACGTTTCTTGTAAAACGACCCGCTTTAATTTTTAACTTTATCTTATTTTTAGTATTTGTTGCTATAGCGGCCACAGTCAAACATAATTGGTAAAAATTTCAAGTGATAGAGCCCTGTGACAGACGGACAAACAGACGGACAGACAGCGGAGTCTCAGTAATAGGGTCCCGTTTGCACCCTTTGGGTGCGGAACCCTAAAAACCATACTTATGCCGGCGATACATTTACACCGGTACATCCAAATTCGATGTCAATGATGAAAAAGCAAAGGGTATTATAGGAATGGGTTCGGCACCAATGTCATTAAAACTACGTAGTATCAGAACAATATTTATTATGCTTTTAAATGTTTAAACATCATTTAAATACAGTAAGTATAAATAAAGCTTTAATCCTATTTATATAAATAAAAAGGCAGTGCATTGAAAGCCTCCTCTTAAAATAAATCGTATGTTTAAATAAGTTATCGAATCGGGTTTTTATAGTAAAAAATATCTATTTTATTTTTTTTAATCGTTAAGAAAAATATTTACATATATAAATAGGGACGTAAAAATTAACTGTCTACCTATTTAAGTTCATGGGATATATCCCATTGAATGAAAAACATGAGTAGGAAAACCAAAAAAAAGAATTTATCAAATAAAACAAAAATTAAATGAGAAAACATATAAGGCGGATAAGAACTTAGCGGAGGAGAGAGACATGGTAAGCACTCCGACAAGAGCGCAGCTCTTAAATACAAGAAGAAGACCCCATTGAGTAAGCCTCCCCGAATAACGCACTAAGCCGTCCTCAACGGCCGGCGCACCCTGAGAAATCCGCGAGGACAGTTAGTCAGTAACGCAGATTGGCTGATCCTGTCGATATGAAATCATCATCATCCGAGCGTGTTCCCGGTTGCATCGTCAGCGGTTACGCTTCAGAGCCAGGGGTCCGCTACCTTACTCTGATTTGACGCGGTTACTGGTTTTTACACAGCGACTGCAGTCAGACCTCCGCAACACAAAGGGTAGACCAGAACCAATCCTAGGATAGGTTTAACAAACGTTAGATGGCGTTCGGGAACCACAGGTTTACGTGCCTTCCGAAGCACGGAATTCTTTTTCCGAAAATATTATTCAAGTGATTCAAACCTGCAATATCCGCACCAGACTGGAAACTGGAAACAACTTTTCAAAAAGTATGCTTACCAGTAGGATTTGAACCCATGAACTGCGGATCATAGGGCAAACGCCTTGACTACTGGACCATGGAGGCAGTCGTAGTCATAATTTCGCGATGAAATGGCTACAAATAATAATTGTAGCCATTTTCGACTCGATAATGAAAATACTGACAAACAGACAGTCGGTCAGCGAAGGCGTAAACCTCACATTCCCCCCTTTGGGTACAAACTCCTAAAAGGAGGAAATTTAATTTGTTCACCCAGGATTTATAACTAATTTAAACATACACGAAGATAAAAATCTAACTATACAAATAAAACTATCTCTACAAAATATTTTACAATATTCGCTCAGCACCCGCAATGACATTTTAAATAAAGTTTTGAACCGTTTCACTAACAATTTTTATGATATGAAACCAGCTTATAATTCGAATAGGTTATAAGTAGTGAAAAAGTTTTTTTTGATATGTCTTGTCCAAAAATTCGATTTTTTTTACAATATCTGTAAAAGTCATATCTTTAAAAGCTTTTTATATGTGTTTTATTGCTACTAAAATGAATCTTTTTTTCTAAAAGACAAAAAAACTGAACTTATTTTACTATACACTATCATTTTATGTACTTACAATGAAGATATTAAAAATAAATGAATCAGGAACCTCGTTACACTTTTATATATTTAAGCAAAATTTTGAAAATAAAAATTATACTAATTTTAACTTTTAAATATACTTTTGGAAAAATCTCCCATATTTTCAAAAATAATCTTATTAATTAACCCAAAATAAGTTCGATAAATAAATAGACTAGGTAAAACTTGCAATTAAATTAAAATAAAACGTTATATCTAAACGAATGACCCTTTACTAGCACCTAATCTTAACACTACAAAATATAATAATAAATGAAAACTCAAATACCTAATAATATTCTAAATTTCTATATCACAGTATTAAAATACATACCTTGCGGTCTTCTAGACCTCAAAGCTGATTTTCTTTGACTACATTTTACAAAATGCAATACATAAATAATATGTTTTCGTTAAAACTTTTCAATTCCTTAAAAAAAATCCCCAAATTGAGGTCTTTAAAATGCATTCACTGATATAAAATTTAAATAAATTTGTAATTAACCAATGAGATTTAAATAATCGTATTTGCTCCCAGGTTGCCTCTAATGGAAGAATATTTATTTCGTTGAATATGCGGCAGTAACCATGTAAAGCATTACGAAACACTATCTAAATATATATATATATATATATATATATATATATATATGCTCAAACCAATAAAAGCCTTATTGGTTACTACTTACTGGACTAAACATTAGTAAATCCTTTCTATTCGGTCATATTAAAATGAATGTACTATGTCAAAAATCTGTGCAATGCATGTCATTCTAACATAACCTATAATATTATTATACAACGGAAATAATTGCATTAGTTAAGATATAAAAATTGTACTTTAAAATGCAAAAATATTTAAAATACAAAAAATCATTGCGAGATTGACAAAGTATACTTCAACGCGAATAAGATAAATTATTTACAATACTTTTTCACTGTACGTGTTACAAATAAATAAAATCTTGAAAGTAAAATTGCAAATCCCTTCACAAAAAAGTACTGGAAGCTACCGAGTCCTTTTAAATAGCGTTAAGTAGTATCATGAAATAAAAATCTTTAAATTATTTTATTTGTTGCATTTGAAAAGCAAAAGGGTAACAAGTACATAAAAGATGAAATTAAAGATGAAAGCAGTAAGGAAGAAGAAAACAAAAGCAAGTTTCGAATTCTGTTCTTCGATGTTTGTTTGTTTTTCGAGTGTGTAAGTGGCCAACACTAGTGTCCGATTTTTTAAGCTGCCTAAAGGTTTCTGACATAGCTGAACGACTGCCATACCATTCTTCGATAATTCAAAAGAAATCCGACTGAAGTATCGGAGGGGTCTGTCAGTAATTTTTAATTTTCGAGAACGTTATGGTAATTTTTTATGCTTTAAAAATATCTATGACTATCACTGTGTACTACTTGTACCAGAGTTTTACTACTTATGTTACTTCAAAATTCATAAACTTCCGAAATCCACGAGATATTCGGTGGTTCGGATCATGCCTCTACATCGGTCACGAATTTTGAGTTGGGAGGGTCTTTCAGACCTGCACCCTATTGTTGCATGGTCGATGCCATTAATGTATACTAATAATATCTACGCTAGATCCATAGAAAATAAGTAAACACAGCTGCCCGGCACTGAAAGTATACCTCACTGTCCAATCCGATATAGTCCAGATATCTAAATACATATTGCACTTCAAAGTTCATGAAACTCGTGCGAGATCCATGAGATGTTCGGTGGTTCGGGTCATGGCTCCTCGTCAGTCACGGACTGGGAGCTGGGAGGGGTCTGTCAGACCTGCACCATGGTGGTGTGGTTGGTGCCGTTGGTGACGTGCATCTCGGCGCTGCGGTGGGTAGTATGCCGCGTGCGAGGAGACTTGCGGAGGTCGGAGACGAAAGTGAACTGGAATTTGAAAGAGTAGATATTGCATTATCTATTATATGATAGACAGGTACATTCTACTTATATGTTATAAACGGGTCACTCACCTCATCCGGAGGCCTTCCTCAGCTGTCTTTTGACGTGAGTTAGTTACCCATTTATAGCATATTAGTAATATCTGTGTTTCACGTTAGTTTTAACCAAAAGAAGGTACATCCTACATACATTTTTTTACTACTTCCGTGGCGTATAGGTTAACATTTTAGTCCGTCACTCGGAGGTTCTGACTATAAAACTAGCTGGTGCCCGCGACTTAGTCCGCGTGAAATTCAGTTTTATTGTGCACTTTGTTAGCTTATTGTGTAATTTAGTCCGAATTTTTATTGCGATTCGGCACACAAATGCCGCCTGGGACATCTAGAGTGAACAGTTTTCAAACATTATTATGCACACCTCGCTGTGAAAATCTATTCTGAAGTAAAATTTGATAAATTGTTATTAAATACATTATTTGAATTGAACTTAGTTTCTTATTTAAGCGAGGTTGATCAGGTAGTAAAAAGGTTATCATTTTATTACCATCACCTTTTTAATTTTCGAAGGTGTAATAGGATTAAAGGTTTATTTACATTCAGCACAACAGTTACGCAAAATCGTAGAACACCTTATCGTATCTTAATGTTTTGGCGAAGTTTTTGACACAATCTTTCATATTTTAAGAGTTAAAGTAAACTTTATGTATATCTACTGTACGTTGCCCGTTTACCAAATGAACTTCCAAATTTATAGCGCCCTTTATACTAGGTACCTACCTAGAGAAAATGTAGTTAAATAAAATAGGAATTGGATAATATAGGAATCGGCTATTCCACTTACTTCACGGGTGCGTAATAAATCTCACTTTCACGCGATCGAAGTCGTAGGCTGCATACAGCTAGATAAAATAACAAGAAAAAAGTTCTTTTCTCTGCGTTGTTTTTTGTATTAGGTACCTAAGTCATGAAATGTAAAAATTTCGACCAACTATAAAAATGAGATCAGTATGGAAGGTGTATCTACCAATTCTTATTTCAACATAACAAATAATAATAAAGCGGACAGGTACTTACTATAACAATAGCATATAGGAGACCAATGCCAAAGCCAGCGAGCACGTCGCTCCAGTGGTGCTTGTAATCAGAAACCCTGGTCATGACAGTATACCAGGCGAGCATAATAAGTAGGAACTGGATGCCGTGGCGGAGGAGTTTGGAGCCTCGCCACGTGAAACGCTTGTGCAGGTACATCTGGAACAGGGCAGTATCCATGGTCAAAAACAAATTATTTTGTATGATAAGAGAATAAAACGTCACAAAATAATGTCACTTGTCATTGATCATGTCAATTTTGAACGTGATTTTAATAATACAGAATGACTGATATTAAGAGCGCTATTAGACTGTCACAACGTGGTATTTCATACAAATCACATGGAAAATGTTTGGTTTGACGTTGAGAAAAAAGTATTTGATTTGACTTGTTGGAATCTAGCGGAATGGAGAGTTAGAGAAATGAATTAAGGACTTATTGTAACGTGGAGACGGTACTACAAAAAAAGCTTTTTCCACTTTGTCAATCTCCCCACCTTGCAAGTTTCGCTCTCCCTCCTAGGTTTATGTCTATAACTTAAACTTAAGTAAGTTTTATTGTAAAGATCCTTTGCCTTCGCCCTGTGGTTAAATTTCTAAACTATGAATAAGTTTTATAAAAATCGCATTTTGTTTAACCAGAATTAAGAAATAAAAGATAAAGCACCTGGTTGAAACAGCCCAGATACTAACAAAATATGAATTAGCTTTAACTTCTACGTTTTGTCTCATAACAATAAATTATTCCTGAAGGCATACGGAAAAATTACAACACAACGAAAGAAGAGTACGACATATACTCACAGAGAAGTAAAGCATAGTGTAGGCAGAGAACGAAGAATGTCCACTGGGGAAGGATAATCTCATCTCTTTCATCAGCTTGCCGTCGGCTCCGTTGCATTTGAAGATCTCGATGTAGCGCCATTTGTTCTCAGGTAAGTCGCAGTCGATGTCTGGTTTGCACACCTGAAAAAGGTACAAAGGGAGTGTTTAGTTTCTTATTGTTTACACCTAAGGGACTAAATGGGACCTAGAACAGGCCGCAGAAGCGTTACTAGATAGATGGACCGACGATCTTGTCAAAGTTGTCGGAAAGAAGTGGATAAAGAAAGCTCAAAATCGAACGAAATGTCGTGCATCGTTAGAGGCCTACACTCAGCATTGAGTGACAATGGGCTGAAGAAAAGAGAAGACTACGTAGGACACTTAATTGCCTATGGACTCTTGTAACACCAGAGGTGCCATACGCGCATTAAATTGCCAACCCTGAAGATATCTTAAGTTTGGCAGTTTATTTCGTTAAGTGAAATTTCGGTGGCGCACAGTCTATGGTTCTCCCTTTTGATGTGTCTGAATCCCTAGGTACGTCTTGTATCGTAGGTCTTATACAACTAAAGATCTCAATGATACGAATGACATTGGGAGGTCAGCATTGCCAAATAGATATCAAACAAATCTAGAATCAAATACTTTTGGTAGATAAGAAGAATTCGATCCACTAAATACCATTGTTGATTTACAAAACGCATGCATTGTTTTTGTAGGTTGCTTCTGGTTAGTTGGCTGTAATTTTAGGAAATAAGGATGAAGAATGTGGTAACTACGCTTATTTAGTTGCGAAATGAAATCTCGAAGGATACCGTGCAAAACCATACAACGTCCAATTATCTGGCCCAGATTACTCTCGTAAATTATCAGGTAATTCATATTCTCTTTAAAAATAATGTCGGCGCTGCGGGCCACCGTTTTGACATTTACAACTGCCTGAATGACATGTTTTATATGCATTGCCTTTTATGCATTCAATTACGGTAAAAATACGCGTAGGTTGAGAAATGTTGTTACTCTTATAAGGAGCGAGTGTAAATGGAGAGAAATCCTTGCTGAATCTTTAAATTTGGCAAGATGTTTAGCATTTCTGGTTAAGATTTGCAAGTATTCTATATTGCAAGAAAGGTTATCTCGTGTTTACGCATGATAACATTAGTCTACCTACTATTTAAAATGAGGTCTGTCGTTGAAATTAAAACTTCTTCCTTCTAGCACATCCTAGGTTGCATCCCTGGCTGTGCTGCTTCGGACCCTGGACTGCGCATTCAGGATTTTTTTTTCAAAGATGATATGCATATCAATGGCCAAGGATGACGAATACTAAATAAATTGGAGAAGCGATATGGCTGTGGTTTTAGGGACCAGTTGAAATTTTTACTCTTTTCTATAGTAAAACCTAAATTATTGATTACCAATTTATGCTATTTTTTTGTTTACCAATCTCCTTGATCCGACTTATAGATATTACGAAAAATAGTTAAAATACACAAAGAGGAATTCATCAACAATTTAATATAAAAATGTAGAAAAGGGTAAACTACCATGTATTTAATCCACCTGCTTTTGGACCGGTTTATCAACAATTTATTAGAGGCTTGTAATTTTGTTTGCAGTCTCGATAACATGTAATTACTGGTTGCAATCTGATTTTTTTCGCTTTATACGGCCACGTCAATCATCCAATCATGCAGTGGCGCCCATTCGCTGGACAACGGGTTTGGCTAGGGCTGCCTGTATCATCGTCTAAAGTAGCGTTGCCTGCATCTGGATAAAGCCGGTCACAGTCAGGCTTTTGTTGCGTCTGCGGCCAAATTGAACAAGATCTCGCATGTCCGGCTTTTAAATTTGACATTTTTTTTTTACAGTTGTCGTGTGTTGGTTTCCTTACAGGTCAACAATTGAATTCCCTATAGGTCTAATAGAATTAAGGAAAATTTTATTAAACGTATCAAAGTGTTGAAACACACACAAACACTATTTTAGAAAATCACTACATAGTATAAAACAAAGTCGCTTCCCACTGTCTGTCCCTATGTATGCTTAGATCTTTAAAACTACGCTACGGATTTTGATGCGGTTTTTTTTAATAGATAAAGTGATTCATGAGAAAGGTTTATATGTATAAAACATACCCGTGCGAAGCCGGGGCGGGCCGCTAGTATGTATTAAATTAGCACTACATATAAGGACTATTGTAAAGTATATCAAGTTCCTTAGTACATTAACAAATTATTTAATAAAAAAAAAATATTATTTAATTAGTTAATAGTTGGAAGATAAGGAAATAAATATGTATACATCGCAGTTGAATGGTATCATCCGCTAATTCACTAAACATGAAATAAATGAACAAACACTTGCTGAAACGGGTAAAATATTTGCAAGTCTCATCATAAGAGTATTACGTAATTGATATGTTAATTTGTTATGTACAACCCTAACTTTGACTATAAAAGTTCCTTGGCAAGATTGGCTATAACGAACGTTTTCATGACCGGTAAAATATTTATTTTTCAAGTTTCGCTAAGGTTCGGTAATTTAGTGATTATGGAAACAAGGGTAGAGGCGGGACGACCGCCGAAGGGCGGAGATTGAGGCCGAAGTATGCTAACTGCTTTGGTAGTTGGTGAATAAAATATAGCATATTTCGCATCACTTTATTGCTGTTTATGTGTAACATCATTATCAATTTTATAATTTAGTAACGAATCAGAAGGATTCTTACCTGATACATAAAAATATGAATATGACCCGTGTGGTTCCGGGTTAGAATAGGACTACTCCATCTCTTCCTGTGGATGTCGTAAGGGGACTATGCAAACACATCTCGTGCTACGAACAAAGAGGTTTGACGTCAGGCAGACGGCTGGTCGTAAAACTATAGCCAAATCATTTAAACTGTTCCGGCTATTTCTTTTTTTATTTTGCAAGGTCTTTGGCATCCTTGGGTGACCATTGACATGTACGAGTATGTTACATTTGGAGTAGAAAAAGCGGGAAAGCGCACCCCAGGCTCCAGCACAGCTGAGGATGCAACCGAGAACGCGCTTAGACGAAGAAGAAGATTTCCCATCACTTTTGATTTTTTCACTATTGATACAAAAGAAAATTTCTAGAAAACTGGTATTTACATCTAATAAATAGTTATAATCCTAATGACAACTTTTTGATTCATTCGTTTTTAAGAGTGATGTTATGATGTATGCGGTTTTTTTAAACGAAATCCTTGTCTCTATTGATTTTTTCATCTATTTCCACAATAAGCACAACCACTGGATCTACTAGGAACTAGCTCTCTAAATGAATGCTCATGCTCGGCACGATCTTAGTTTTTATTATCTGGCTTTTGCTTATATTTTCCAAAATTATTACTTCGATAGAATTCAAAAAAGTCGCTGTCTAACTACCAATAATCTTTTATCGATCATAAACTCTGCTGCTAACACGCTAATTTGCAACATTACGCAGTTTGCGGCAACCGACTGGCTTTCGCTTTCGGCACGAAATTACGCTGACGACATTATCATTACCTGCTCCAGCTTAACACTGCATTAAATTGATAGTTGGCGAGATTTACGGTGGTGTTACTACCAATTTGAACATTCAGGGCATCTTCATATTATTTAGGATCATTAATGTAACATAGAATGTAATAAGATGTATTTACGAGGTTAGTTTCCAACAATTTGTAACTTATTCATATTAAAAAATCCACGCTGTATAATTATGATACATATTATGATCATGAAGTTGTTACATTAAGTACAACCAATTTGAACATTAGAGTTTTGTATCCTTGATAATTACAGTAAACAATGTATTTTTCTTGTGTGTTTCTTTACAATTCTTATACCTATCTTTTTTTAATTATTGATGCTCTTTGTAATGTCAATATCTCAGATAAACATGGCAGCACTACTAATATAAAAAGCCATGTTGCAGTGTCTGACATAAGCGATAAAAGCTCAACCTTTTAGTTGAGTCCTCTCATCAGGAAAGCAGTTCTCCTAAAATTATTTCCATCATGAATCAAGTTTCATACGCATCGTATTTACTTTTAAATAAAATAAAATGGTCAATTGCGAGTTAAACTTCCTTGCAGAGGGTTCCGTACTTCGCATAGGTTTTTCTGAAATCTATAAGTGCCCCGCCCCCATATTTGAAATTAATTTACTTACGGTATACGTCCGGCATTGGGTCAATGACTTACATAAGTATACTTTTCAACTCAATCGGCCCAGTAGTTTCGTAGCAAATTGGGTGTGACAGATGGACGTACAGACAAGTGAGTGATCCTATAAGGGTTCCGTTTTAACCGTTCAAGGTACGAAACCCTAAAAACAAGTCTTTCAATATTCCTTGCGGTAATCCTCGTCGTGACCAGTCAGCGCGGTCACCCACTTCAGTCGATTATTGGGAATCAGGCCTGTGGTTTGTGGCTGAGCAAAGCCTTAACATGCACCACACGTTTCTTAATGGGCTCACGATTTTACCACTTGCATTCGGTATTATGGGAGAGGAAATTATTTTAAAGTGGACACGAAGAATTTTTGACAGACTTGAAAATATTTCTTTGATGAAATATTTTCACCAAAGAATCATTTTCTTTCGTGAAATATTTTCTTAGTCTAACAGACGAGTATTTTTACCCAATGGTACTCAGTCATCTTTGCCCATTTTAATAGTAACAGATTCTACGAATGCTGTACCGAGCGGCATTATATCTTGCCTCTTTCAAACTGAAAATTTCAACCTTAAAATGGTGGAAAAGGAATTAAAATAATGATGGGTTGCTGCCCGCATCGCCCATTAACATGATTCGCATTTTCGCACATTCCCTTAATCGGCTTTTACGATCTGCATGGGAAGAGAAGCAGCTGGTACATTATATGTTTTTTCTTCTCTCCACCAGCTTGGAAGATACTGATTGTAATGTTCTATTATGTTTTCTTATTACGCATCCTCGAAGGATTTCCATTTCAGGCTGTGTCAATCGATTTCAACTTAAATCGTTTTAAACAAGTCTTTTCAATTGAGTTATCGTATTCCATCAACTATAAATCACTTCAAGTAAGTATTGCAGACTAATCGCGAATTGATTTACAGACCATGAAAGCTCACTTGGGCTGGCGTATATTTGCGAGATAGCATCGCCCGTAGGCGGTTGATCTGCACTTATCTTGATTTGATGCAACTTTGTGGGAAATATTATACGATTCGATTTTATCCAGTTTGTGTATCCAGTACAGCTAGTCTCTAACGCATATAACGATTGCAAGCCGATTCGATCGATAAAATCGAAAATAGATCGATCCGCACGATAGAATATGTTATTTTATTTGAAACTAATTGTTATAATTTCACGAGCGAGCGAAATGCCTCAGTTTCGAGATTAGCGAAAAATGCTTTTGTTCGTTTTTAGGGTTCCGTAGCCAAAGGGTGCAAACGGGACCCTATTACTGAGACTCCGCTGTCTGTCTGTCCGTCTGTCACAGGGCTCTATCTCTTGAACCGTAATAGCTAGACACGTGAAATTTTCACCGATTAAGTATTACTATGACCACTATAACAACAAATACTAAAAATAAGATAAAGTTAATAATTAAAGGGGGTCATCATACAAGAAACGTGTTTCTTCAGCGTTTTAAAACATTGTGCGGTGGTACAATACAGTACAATACAATACCCTTTATTGCACAAAAGTAAAAAACAGAACATAATTATCTTAAAAATTAGGAAATGCGCAAAAGGCGGCCTTATCGCTAAGCAATTTCTTCCAGGCAACCTCGTTTATATAGAAAAAAATGATGGGAAATTAGGTAGTGCGGGGTGGTCAATATAATAAACATACTTATATACAATAATTATAATAAACATACATACATCTAATACTTAAATACATACATACAACTTACACAAAGAAAACATAACAAGACAAAATGAAGAAACTAAATGGAAACAAGGGAAGGAAATTACCTTTCATAAGGATAGAAAATGCGATTTTACTTGGGATTTAAAGCTGGCTAGCGTTTGGGCGCGTCGGATAGTAAGTGGTAGTGAGTTCCATAGACGTACGGCTCGAACAGACAAAGACCGCGAGTAAAAGTCAGTGGAGTGAGCAGGAATTCTTAAAAGAAGGTTTTCAGCGCTGCGTAGTGGACGCCCATGAGACTCACTAAATAGAATAAATAATAGACAATATGCATGTGATTCAGAAACGAACAAAAAAAATGATGTGTATACTTTATTGCTAAAGAAAAATACCCATATATATATCTTTTCAATATAACGTGTTTCCATTGAGAAATTAATTATTTAAAAGCTGTATTTTTAAAATTCCCTCGCAAATTTCCGAAACGCCACGTGACGTCACGAAACACTGTCAAACTTAATTTTCTAAATAGTCTCGTGCTGTCAATCACAAATTAAAAAGAAGAAGACTATCTGTCACTGTCAATAAGTCATTTGTAATTTGCAGTGTTACCAGATTGGGTATGTTTTTCGCAATTCTGGGTAAAAATGGGAAATTTTAGAGAAAAAAAAAAGTCTTGGAGAATTTTGGGTATTTTTTTTCTTAAATAATATACATTTGTTTAATAAATTTCGGTAGGTAGTACATTATCTTATAGCTTATAGTAGCAGGCAGCTAGTCTACTACCTATTAAATTATAAATAATTGAAGTAGGTACTTACAATACTACTGTGTAGTTTGGCAAAGGATGACACTACTCATTTTGCTCACAATATGTATTTTTTGTTCACAATAGGTATGTACATGTCGCAGTTGAATGGTATAATCCGCTAATTCACTAAACCTCTAGCTGTTTGGCATTACAGCTCGGTTTTGTAAAACAGCGAACCCTAATACGCGGAATGGAATGAATGATTTGTATTCATCCATGCGGCTAGAGAAGTTGTTGAACATTCTATCTAAAACAACAGTATAAACTACTTAAACACGATACATCGTCTCTTCTCATCGCCTTACACCACGTTTTCCTTACATTTGCATCTTTGGGCATATGAAAATATATTTTGTCAGGTGCAGTTACGATGTTATTTTTGCACATAGGAACCATACAATATTTATAATAAGATTTTGTGCGCCCTTCCATTTGTAAGGAATTGATATTAAAAGCTTTAATCACTCACTTATAATCACAGATAGTATTACTTATAAAATAAAACTGTGAATCCAACACTTTGTTGTTTTGTTGATAATATTTTGAATTTGTAATTTTCACTCGACTGACACTGACATATAAGTGTATCTATGACATTGACAATGCACGGTGACGTCACAGAATAAAAGCGCAAAATGGCGCGTTTATAGTCGTCCAAAAATAATAGTAGTTTTAATTATTTTTTTAAGCTTATTTAATAATATTCTGTAAGTGTTATATTTTTTTCCGGTTATATAATAACTTATAGAATCGTTTAAAAAAATTAAAAAATAACATGAATATACCCTATTCTCGTAGATAGTTAGGAGAGTTAGGATTGAAAAGAGTTGTGTATAACATTGATAGTACGGAACCCTTAATGTACGAGTCCGACTCGCACTTGCCCGTTTATTATCTGTTCTCGTCTACAGGTCGCATTGTCAACCGATTTTGACGAAAATTAGTAGTAGTTGCTTGATCTATTAATTTTTTTAGTCAATCGCGATTTTGATTTGGGGAGAGAAAGGGGGAACGGAAACTTTGCTGTAGCATTGTTTATCGACGGATTTCAATCAAATTTAAGAGGCACACTAAGGACTTCATTCTACACAAGATGTTGTTAAAAAATCCAAAATTAAGGAGTAGACGGGGAAAATGGGGGAAGTTTGCTGTAGCGTTATATATAAACGGATTTTATTGAAATGGCTTTTCTAAGCCAGGGTAAAGGAGAAAGTGTCGGTTATTGCATGGTTATAAGACCACACAGAACCACTAGTTTAAAACGGTGTAATAAAAACGGGAACAAATTTTTTGCTGTTATTTAAATATTCGAGATGTTATTATGATCAGTTAGAAAACATATTGAGCAGTTATTTAATTTAATAGCGGTTGATTAATTATTGCAACAGTAAAACATGAACAGTAATAAGAAATCAATTAGTCGGTTATTTTATCATATTACTATAGGTAGGTTAGGTTAGAACTGCGACCAACACATGCTAGGTCGGTTTTATCCATTTTACTAGGTTAGGGAAAACCTATAAAACCGCTTGTTAAATTTTTTTTACCGCCCATTTAATTATTTTCCTGCTCAATTATATATTCACTGATCCAGTTCATTATTTTTTATTACTCATTTTTGTTTACTTTACTGCTTAGTTTTAACTGCTGAACTAGTTATTAAACATGCCATTTATAATTTTTTACTTACCAAAACTGCTATTTACAACTGCCTCTTTAAATCAGTGCCAATAAAAACACACACTTCTATAAATTATGTTATGATGCTACGCGATGAATCGCTCAGATCAATTACCTTGACTGATCTAGGTACATCTTTAGATTTATAAGCCTTTCAGCCCTTCTAGGAATATAGACATTAACTTACCAAGACTTAATAAGTAAATTGAAAGGAACTAACTTTATACAAACTTGTTTTAAGTAGATATAAATATTCTTTAGTCTTATAAGTATTTACGAGTAGTTCACAATAAAGAGTTATTCATCCCATTGTCCTAATTTAACCTTGTTTTAGTCTATTTGCAAACAATTTCTTCCTAAGTGCTTTTTAATTTTTTTATCACTATAGCCTACCACCATCATCCGAGCGTATTCCCGGTTGCATCCTCAGCAGTAACGCTTCAGAGCCCGAGGTCCCTACCTAACCCTAGGTGGTTTGACGAGGTTACTGGTTTCTACAGAGCGACTGCCACTACACTGTTATAGCCACATACAAGTAGTGAATATAAGCATATAGATTTTGACTATTTGGAAGTGGCTTCGTTAATACATTTCATAGATTAACGAAGAATGAATGAAATAAGAAAATGTTCTGAAGCCTTCTCAGATGGCGAACTCAATTTCCTGCTCAGTCTAGCCGGCAGCTAAATCTAGCTTCACGATGAATTCTCAAGTTCTCAATGCAAGATGCTTGTCAGATTAAAACAAAAAGATCGCAAGATATGAAACAAGTTGACGGCGCGGTGGTAATATTATGTCGGTGGTAATTTATAACACGCCGTGTAAGATGATCCGCCACTGAGGTGCGAAGTGTTAATATAATTTATGGAAGGTCCGAACGTATAAATAAGTTAAGAATTATTTATACATTCACAAAAAAAGTTAAGATTGTCAGATTAGTTTTTATATGAAACTAGTTGACGGCGGCGCGGTGGTTATTTCGGTAGTAATATATATATATATATATATATATATATATATATATATATATATATGTTACATTATAATACGCTGTGAAAGACTATCCACCGCCACTGTAAATATTAAAATATTTATTGAAGGAGAACGGTTTCCCGGTTTCCCAAGAAACATAGCTAAGGTTGCAACTAGGAATGCACTTAGATAGGTCAAAATATTATATGCAACCGTTGGATAAGAGAGGTCAAAACTACGAGTGGCGCGGGTTACGCTGTGAGCCGGTAGGCGAAAATGGCACCACAAGCGTTTTTTGACGTAGGTAAGTACCTACGTCAAAAAACGCTTGTGGTGCCATTTACAACGTTGCATATAATAATTTTTCTACGACTAGTATTAAGGCAGGTTATGAATAAATTACAAAACTAAGCAAACAGTAATCGAGTGAGGAATATGAAAATGTTTCACAAAGAGAATTCAAATACTACCCATTTGACATGACTTCCCAGTGACGATCTTATGTTGGCAGTAAAGAATTTATATCGGAATAATTTTAATAAAACTCGTTGTTTGTTTAAATTGGTAGTCCCTATGTCACCCACATGATTATAATTAAAAAGAATTGAAGACAGTGCTCTTATATGGCAAAATCCGTCAACCTGTTAAGGCCTCATAGGAATAGAAAACATATCCTCAAAAAAACAATACGTTGAGTTGGCAGACACTAACTCACATTTAGTGGTTTGTCTGTAAATATTCCCTGGCCGAATGGCGAATGAAAAATATCTCGAAGTCCATTGAGCATAGTTTATCTTGATTCCTTGCCAACACCATCATTTATAAAACACACATCGCTTGTTTTACAATTTTTGTTTATAATTCAGACAGTCTATTCGGAATTGTTTTATTGAAAAGATGTCGCAAGTTTGTCATATTAAGACGGATTATGTAATTTTTGCTTTGATTTCAGTAATTAAATAACAGCACGTAAAAATCCGTTTAAATCGCACAATCAAAAAAATACGAAATACAAAATCATTTATTAACCGAAAATCAATACATATAATGAGCTTTAAATACTTTTAAATTATCGCGTTGCATTATTATTAAATTAATGCATATGGCAATTAACGCGAAACGTACCTTTTTTTATTTATTTTGCTGACGTTTCGTTCGGGTTTCACCGAACGTGGTCCCAGCTTAACTGAAGATCACACTGGGCAGGGGGAGGCGTAGGCGTCATCGCTGCTTCAGTTAAGCTGGGACCACGTTCGGTGAAACCCGAACGAAACGTCAGCAAAATAAATAAAAAAAGGTACGTTTCGCGTTAATTCCCGTATGCATTCATTTAATATAATGAGCTTATCAGACTCCCGCACAAGGCAAAAGCCTGTATGTAAACAATATGATTCATTGTGAAATCCAACTTCTGACCTTCTCTAATAAATTTTCCTGCCCCTCGTTTTAGCATGTTCCAGGTTTTAGGAGTGTTGCTTTATAGACTGGGGTCTGCTTTCCTTCCTTTTCTAATAATTTTTTTTAAAGGTTACTGCCTGTTTGATTATGTTAAGTAACGTCTGCATTTTGTGTCTGATATTTCGTGGAGTTCGGTTGCCCAGTAAGCTTCCGCGTTGCTAGAGCTTTCACCAGGGGCGTGGTCCGCACTTGCATGGGTGGCATTAAAGATTCTCGACCTAATCCATGATTTGGAAGGCACGTTAAGCAGTTAGTCCCTGCCGATTCGTTTGTCGCGTGCCGATACAATCTGGCACCAGTGTTGGCCACTTACATACACGAAAAACAAACAAAAACCTACTATTCCTGCACCGTTCTTTCATGCTTAGGTAAACTTACTTTCAAACTAAAAGCTCTGTCTATAAAGAGAACGATGTATATTCAACGACCAATCACAGATTCCCAGTAAGTGTTTACCGACACACGTGACATGGAATCAGAAGTGGGAATCATACCGTTATCATTGGTAAGTGCGGACAACACTCAACCTCCCACGACGCAGTCGGTTAAGAGAAAGAGAAATTAATATTATAATGATTGTGCACCGAACACAACGACATGTTTAGAACTTTCACGGGACTGATTACATTGATATAAAGTTTTAATATGTAGAAATGTTAAAATATATAAAACGTTAACTATCACACAGAATGGGGTCCAGAGGCAAAATCTTTTGTGACTGATAATGTAAAGTTGACCTTCAAATAATACGAGTAAAATATGGGCTATTATTAAAATACTTGAATGGGACAGAAAAAAGGCACGCTCACGCACGTATTCCCACGGTGCGCCCCGTTCAGAGTGATCTGATGCTAGACTTTGAACCTGAAGACCATTGGTTATTGGTTGGTTTTGATTGATTTGGTTCACCTAAATTTCAAACTCATATACATTCCCGGTTTTAAGTCTCAAGTTTGGAAATACCTACTGAATATTTTTTTAACAGAAATGACTTTTATGTTGTTATGATTGATCTTTTTATGGACTTGTTACTGTTAAATCTAAAAAAAGTTGGAAATGGTTGGATCATTTATGATGACACGGTAAAGACTTAAAAAAACGGAATAAAAAGATCTACGGGTAGCTAAAGCTAGTAGTAGTAGTTCTGAGGTTTTTTTTTCTTTGACGTTGATGTACGATTGACTTGGATGTTACCATTTTTTTATTTTATTAAGCGCATCAGGCTAGGTTATACCTATACTGATCTGGGTTTCTTTCAGCTTATCTTCCCAGCAGTGATCCTTTCGAAACGCTAGTAGTTTGTAGCTTACCTATACCAAACCTTCAATAAGTGATATATTTATCCTACATTTAATAATTTTTTTGGCTCTGACTTTATCATCATCAATCAAGCAATTTATAAACTCTCGTAGTTTCATGAACTGTTAGAAAATAGCTCAATATCAATTCCAATTGGGATGTCACCATTTTTAGGGTTCCGTACCCAAAGGGTGCAAACGGGACCCTATTAATTAGACTCCGCTGTCTGTCCGTCTGTCACAGGGCTCTATCTCTTGAACCGTAATAGCTAGACACCTGAAATTTTCACCGATTATGTATTACTATGACCACTATAACAACAAATACTAAAAATAAGATAAAGTTAATAATTAAAGGGGGTCGTCATACAAGAAACGTGTTTATTCAGCGTTTTAAAACATTTTACGGTGGTACTTCAGCGTTTTAAAACATTTTACGGTCGGACTCGTACATGAAGGGTTCCCCTTCATGTACGAGTCCGACTCGCACTTGCCCGTTTATTTTTTATTTAGCCATCAGACTGGGTTATACTTATACCTATATTGATCTTGGTTTCTTTCGGCTTATTTTTTCAGCAGTGGTCGTTACATTCAATATTTTTTTTTACTCTGACTTTATCATCATCAATCAAGCAATTTATAAACTCTCGTAGTTTTATGAACTGTTAGAAATAGCCCAATATCAATTCCAATTGGGATCTATTAGACATCTTGGCAACAGTTCAGACACCACTATTGTAAACTCATATGATTAAACACATATACCTAATGCTAAATAAAAGTCTACAATAGCAAATAAAGAGCCTTTACGGGCCTTCTGACGCAAGTGGAGACAATAGTAATTTGAATGAGTACTAACAGTGTGGTGTTACGATGAATTAGTACTGATATAGAAAGTTATTATAACTAATTTAGTAATAATAGCGGATGTTGAATTCGAATCAAAGAGAAGTTCTTATGTATATCTGTCTACCCCGTAAATACATAGGCATTATACATCACCAACATCATCATCATTATCAGGTCTTTCTAGTCTCCACTGCAGGAGCACGACCCTCTCTGTACTACCAGAGCCATATATTAGTCAGAGCAGTCAGAGTCGGCCGTGTGGTTCCCTGCAGAGTAGAATAGGACCACTCCAAGTCTTCCCGTGGATGTCGTAGAAGGCGACTTAGGAAACACAAGCTGAACAAAGCTTATAAACATCAATGAGATCTCTCCAACCCGTCTGGCCAGCGTGGAGAGTGTAGGCCAAATCCTCTGACTGCTGTATTATACATAGTAGATAGTTATTGTTGTTGTAGATATCTTTATTGTACAAAAAAAATATTTTACAAACATACTTATAAACCATAAGAGACCAAATAATTATACAATGGCGGACTTATCCCATAAAGGGATCTCTTCCAGTCAACCAAGTATCAGCGAATGGAAATAAAAAAATTGGCATAATGGGCAGAAGTCAAAGCGTTGATCAATAGAAATTAAATGTTCACTTTTAATCTAAAACATATTACATATACCTATAATACATAAACTAATACATAACAGAATAATATACCTAAATATCACCAACTAAAATAAATAAAATACAACTACAATATTGTTAGCTCAAGGTGTCTGAGGATCCTTCGTGATGTCTTCTAAGTCTGACTTTGAATGAATCAAGAGAGGGCGCATTTTTCACATTACATAGTACATGTTTTACATAGTATATGTATTAGTATACATAGTACATGTTTAATGGCATTTTTTAAAACCTTATTTATTTATAATTAAAATATATTGAAGTGAATTGAATACCTACAATTAGTAGATGTATGAATGAACTAAATTTAGTCAATTTCAGAGGCACGTGTCCCGCTGTTATTGGAAACCAATTGGAAACAATTCGCTACGTGTTTCTAAATCTAAACACTCAACGAAAACATTGACCGGGTCGACTTATATTTTGTGGCTTGTTTTTGGACAGTTGTGATGCAATCCCACCTACGTCTGAAGATGATATCACTTTTGCAAAAAATGCGAACTGCATAACAATGGGTACAGTGTCACCTTAAGTATAATAAATTGTATTATTTTGGGAATCAGATAAACTTTATGGGCAATCCAAAATTGAACTTTAAATCTGACGCGACATTATTTGAACAGAGATAAGTATGAGTCTTTTGGCAGCATCGAGGACAGGTCTTTTTGTAAAATGGAAAACACACCCACTCTCAAAATGGAAAATGGAAGTAAAGTTCAATATCCGACAAAAGAATTGTTTGAAGATTAATTATACACACCATGTCGTTTATCTAGAGCCAAATAAATAATACTCATATAGACATATTCGAAGTCTGCAGACCCATTTTGGGTGCGTTTATAGGCGTCTTTTAGTACCTAAGGATATAATAATTCATTGTATCAACCCACAAAATGCTATCGGAGACTGATATACTGTCTTTTAGGTTATATAATTAGGACATTGATAGTGTATAAGCTATAAATGTCTACAATTGGATGTAAAGTTGATAAAATACGTCCTACACACCTTTTCTCTTCTATCAAAGTGTGAATTGGTACTAGTCTCTAACTTTCTATGTTAGTAAGATCCACACTATACTCTATACAATAAGGTTCGATTTAAGTCTAAGGTCCACATTTTTAGTGAAACTTCTAGGTATAGTGAAGTACCGAGTATACCTGACCAGCAGGCCCTTTTCGCAGGTGCTTTTCGGGTTTAAGAGAAAATTTTTGCTATACATCATATATTTATTACATTAGGTATATTTTGCTATATATCTTGAATTTTCACATAAACCCGAATTAACTAAAATTAGATTCACTAAAGTCTTTCTAAATATAGTTTTTTTAAAGGGAAATCGAACTGTATAAATATGTAATTACATAAGAAAGTACTGCGGCAGAAAATAAGAGTGATGATTTAAATACCTCTACAATATTTTAAATACAATCAACAACAAAAGTAAACATCATTTATTTATCGCACATAATCTCATCCCAAGTAAATTCTTTATTTCATCTGATTTTGTCGTTGACATGTAGTTAATGAAACGTTAGACTTACTAACGTTAATGACTTACTAACAGTTCATTTAACTAGACAAGCTTACTACAATCAACAAAAGTTAAAATCATGCATTAATCAATCTCATACCAAGTATTCGAAAAAAATAAATAAAACGAGTCTATATCTTCCTGAAAGGCCGGTAACGCTCTTGTTACACCCCTGGTGTTGCAGTTGTCCATGGACAGTGGTGATCACTTACCATCAGGTGACCCGCTTGTTCGTTTGCCGCCCTATAACATAAAAAAAAATAAAAAAAAAAAAAATTCTTTATTTTATCTGAATTTTATCGTTGACATTTCATTCATAAAACATCATTCTCTAAATTAATCAAAGACTTTATGAACTCTACAAACAAATCCAACAAGTACCATTGCTCCGCAAACATGTCTCCACACCCGTCTCTGTCATAGACAATTAACAGATTTGTGCCAAGCGACACTTACTGAGGAAACTATTAGGTTTGTTTAGACTCGTTACCCGTTGTAATTGTCCGTGAAGACAGCAATTCTAGGATTAACTGTATGAAACACCTAGTCATTCTTAGCTTAAGACGATACACGGAGTCCAGTGCTGCCCCCATTTGAAATAAATCATTTGTAAGGAAACGGAGACATCATTTAAAATTTTAAGCTACTAAAACCTAGATAACCCTTCAAACTATTTTATGAACCACTGTTTACAGTTTAAAGTGAGAACGTTAAGCTTTAGTTTTCATTTTTGCGAAAAACGGCAAAAACGCAAACTAAAGCTTAACGTTCTCACTTTAAACTGTAAACAGTGGTTCATAAAATAGTTTGAAGGGTTATCTAGGTTTTAGTAGCTTAAAATTTAAAATGATATCTCCGTTTACATGCAAATTTTTTTTTTTAAATGGGGGCAGCACTGGACACCGTGTATCGTCTTAATGGGGTTTTGCTTGCTGAGAAAAACATACTATTTACCTTTGAAAGATATGTTGCCAAGAGTTGTGATCTTGTGATTGTTTTTGATCGTGATGTTACAAATAATAAATTTTTCGAAAAAAGGATTGTTTTTCGTTCAAGCTTTAATTGTGAGGCTTAAGCTTATTAATGTCATAAGCCCAAAAGTTTAATTACACCCTATAGCCACCTTCCAGCTCCATCATCAGATCAGTTGCATTGTCATTTGATTTACAAAAGAAACCGTGGAGAGGCTCAAATTTAACTTGCAGGATTTGATCCAAACAAACACAAACAGGGCAACCTAAATTAAAGCTTGTAAAAATAGGTGTGCCATCAGGCCATCACCATATCAAAACGAATCTCTCTTTTGTATTTGTCAACTTATTTTTTTTTATGTCGATGATCATATTATATTTCAATATGTAATTGTCTACTTGGCTAGGTGCTAGTCTATACATTACATATATTTTATGGGCTGTGCAAGTATGCACAGCCATCAATTGGAATTTTATGATCTGAAATAGTTATAAACTCGAATTAAAAATATTGTACACAAAAATCGTTACCTCTTCAAAACTCTCAATTCAATCGAATTCAATTGAAACATCAAGCTGAACAATCACGTCCAATTGTAGTCATTAAAACCTTCCATCAGTTAACCAGAGCCTATTGTTTAAGCTCCGATCGGGTATTGAGTTACGAGCTTTCGAAATATCCAGTTACGGGTCTTTCAACTGTTGAAACTAAATACACTAATTCACAACTTGTCTTTGTAACTTAAACAAGATTTATTATTATGATTTATGCATTTATTAGTATAGATTTATTTGATGAACGAGACTAGCTAGCATGTCATAATCTGTGAGATATGTTAATTTAGAATTTAATACGTAAGAACTTCCAATTATATAATAGAAATTCTAATATTAAACTCGAATAATTTAAACTTTAATCTGAATTTGGAGGTCGGGATGATATTAAGAAGGATGGATCATAAAATTTAATCTCTTGATTATAAGAAACATCGTAGATACTAAGAATAAAAAAGAGGGATTGCGTCATTCATGATTTCGAAAAAAAAAGAAGATACAGGTAAGCTTAACGATGCGACAAACAAAATGACAATACTGCATCGATATACAGCAAAAAATGTACAATCTCACCTTGAGCCTGCTAATCCTCCGCGTCCGTGACACTTCACAACAATAGGCGGGAAAGAGACAGATATAGGCTCAGAATTCATTCATATGGATAGCATTGTTGTCATCAACTTACCATCATAACATGATCTCGCGATGATGCCAAGCATTCATGGAATCAAAGGTGTTACAGTTCATTTTAAATTGGTCGCGTTGGCTAAGGGCGCGCTGGAATCGAAGAATTATTGCATGACGCTTTGTATGGCTCTGGGGTCGGTCGGTAGTGATGGGTCATAAGTTTTAATTAAACGGGAAGTCTAAATTGGTAGGAGTGAAAGAGATGCTTTTGAAACGATATTGGCGTGTAATTGATTGTGATGAAATGAGATGGGAATAGTGGGTCGCAATAAATTATTTCCGATGATAATGAAAATGTTGTCACGCATTAAGCTTTGGTGTGCTATGGTCAGGAAGCGGCTGTCATCGATCTATTATATCAGTCACAGGGGGGACTGATTATGCGAAATAAAACTAAATTTATGCAGATGCAAATAAAATATAAGAGATTACTTTTTAGGGTTCTGTAGTCCACAAGGAACCCTTATAGTTTCGTCATGTCCGTCCGTCTGTCTGTCCGTCCGGGCTCGTATTCCACCGCTACTGCACCGATTGTCACGAAAATTGGTGGAGAGATAGATATTGAAGTTCCAAAAGTTGGTTTTTAAAATTATGAAAAAATATTTTTTTTTCAGCCGTCCCATACAACGAAAAGTGAATTTAAAAAGTTCAATTAGACTAACCCCAACGTGTGGGGTATCGTTGAAAAGGTCTTTTAAAATTCAACAAAGATTGCTTTGAAACTATGTAGATCAAACCCCCCAGTCTTGAGATAATCTAATACAAAGTTAAAATTTGAGGTGTCCCCCCACCGTAACTTTTGAAATATTACTAAAATAATTCTGAAAAAATGTGGTATATACCTCAAAGTATGTACTTTCAATTAATACTATAGCGGTCTCGGTATCATAAATAGTTATTTTTTAATATGTCATAAATCCTAAACCGCAGTTTACCTTTAGAACTTTTATATTATGTTACTTGCTGCTACGGACCCTTCATGGGCGAGTCCGACTCGCACTTGGCCGATTTTATAAATATTATTAGGCTACGTTACGTATAGTCAATAAGTGAAAACGCTGAAACTTGAAATATAAGTTGTAAAAGTCCTAGGACATATTAATATTTTAGAAAACTGTTCTTTAGATGTTAGAAATTACATAAATGTGGATGACATTATTAATTCAATTTTATTCATATTAACAATAAAAATTGCGTCTGAATATGAATGTACCTACACATATTACTAACTTAATTATGATTTTATTTTTGTTTAATCCTTTAGGATACATTATTAAGAGGAATTTATAACTATCTTTAATTCTGAACTAAGGTTTGAGGATACAATAAATGTGTTTACTAGTGACATTAGTTAGTCTTAAGACACACTCCCAGTAAGGAACGGCTCTAAGTAATAGAATATTCAATTCCGTAAATCCAGTTTATCTGGCACGACACTTTACAGCCTTGGGGAAAGTCGGTCTCGATTTACGGTAACATTACGTCTGCACCATCGAATATTATTCTCTAGAATTCTAACGCTCCTAAATTCGCCGCTTAGATTCTGATTCCATTTACGCCAACAAACGAACAGTAATTACAACGAAACACTCGAACGCACACATAGACAAAGATGCATGCGATTGGTCGCGACAAGGTCACGCGTCGTCGTCGGTCGGGTGGGGCACTCAACGCAACGAGCAGTGAGGTACAACGCGCGGATGGTACCTATTATGCAGTACGCTACGCTAAAATAAATAACCTTGTTTACGTGTTACTTTTTTTTTGATAACTATCTATCTAGATAACTAATTTTCATGCCTGTATGGCTTCTACACCACTTCACGGCACATGACGGCATTTTTAATGAATCGATTATCGCAAAAACACAGCAATATTCTCAAAGGAAACTTCTTGCGACGCAATCGCACGACTCGAGTTTCACGGCGAACTGTCGCGCCGCGCTGTTCATATTTTAAGCCCCGTCCGCCGCGGTACATATCGCGTGGAATGATTTTTCGGGATGAGTTACGATTCTAGAGAATTATTGTTCGTAGGTCTGCACTATATCGTTTACAACTAATGACTATGGTGCTTACCGTTGTTTTATGGTTATCGTTTTCAAAGCAATTCAAGCCAATTGGAAATTGGTTTAAGTAGTGCGGATAAACAATTATAGAATCAGTAATGAGTTTTGCTGAATGCTTCTGCAATATTAGCATGATTCGGATCATGTTTACACAATAATGTTTCTGTTTGTGATACTGTGTGCCAAATATTGATGGCCTTCGAAAATTTTTATTGCAGTTATAATTTTTTTTCTTCTACCACCTATTTTTACAAATGTAAGGCAAGAAAAGGCCCTGGCCTTAAGTCCGCCTATTACATGTTTGGTAATAAAGTTAAATAAATAATAAGAAAAAAATTAAGCCTTACATTTGATGTAAGGCATTCGTATCACTGTCTTTTTAGAGTAATTTACTTCCTCAACAATCGACCTAACATTGTTTTTGGCTATAAATACATATAGCTGAGCAAATTCCTGATAAACATATAAATTTATAAGGAATTTCCCAAGCTCTTAGTCATCTTACACGGGTGCACCTAGTTGCGAGGATGGGGTGGCTTTAGTGTTGTTAGACTCCAGGAGAGCGTTTTGGAGGTGAAACGCTTCAGTAGCCGGCTATGGTCATAGAAGTGCTTATCGTAGGGGTATTTTTATTCTGATTATTATTAAAATTGTGCTAACAAAACTAAAGAAAGAAAGAAGAAAAAAAACTGTGCATAAATCAGTATTTTTAGGCTCTGTCTATATGATATACCTACACAGTTTTTTATTCTTCTTTCTTTAATTTTTCTTTTTTTTTATTACTTGCCCATTATCTAGAAGTTTTCGCCCATTTAAGGCGACGTGGGTTCACAATTAGCAATACTGTGCGTTTTTTTGAAAAATCACTGTAATTAACAACGAGATCTATGTACTTACGTACTAGAGAAGACGCCACATACCACAGTTGTGTTCTGTTCATCATATGCTATCACTGTTAACCTCACATTAGTCACTCGCTAGCAATACGCGCATAAAACACTCCACAATTCATTAAAGAAAACACTGTCAACTTAGTCAAAAATGCCTTGGTTTATGTTGAGATACTGCACTAGTAATTCAAAGAACAAAGCAAAATATGAAGGAATAACTTTCCATCGGTAAGTTACTAGATTTCATTGATTAAAAATAAAATACGGATTGCAAAATTTCGGCTGCCATAATGAATGAAATGAGTGAATGACCTGTCAGCCGATGGAATGATTCGTCATAGACTAACAAAACAGATGTGAAATGTAGACATCATAAATATGCCGACATTTCACTTTCTTCATGGAAGCATCGAAAAACTATTTGTTTGCTACTCAGTTATTAATGTTTGTAAAACGTTTAAAAATGTTTAAGTTTTATAATTTTTATCTACATATGCTATAAATGCTTTACAAAAGTTTCCTAAAATCCTATAAATCCTTTATAAAATTAGGTCATATCTCGTAACGTCTCACTAGGACCTCCGAGGGCTCAAAAATTTTGTATGTGGGGGCTGTACCCCTAGTGCCCCACGCAACTTGAAACTGCTATCAGATTTTGGATTCAAGATGGCCCCTTACACATTTTTGGTGTTTTATTATGTTTGTCCCTATAATTCTGTTTTCTCGTAGCTACTACGCGGCTAAATCGATTTTCATAAATTATTATATAACTATAAGCCGATTACAAATCTTCATATATGTAATCTAAATAAACATATGTAACTTAGACCCAATACCTACGTATATGATTATATAATACATTAAATACAGAGATAACTAACAAAGAAAAAAAAACAATAAGGTATACAAGTACAAGAAATCACTTTGTTCTAGTGCAAAACATTATGTAAAGAAATTAAGTAAGAATAATAAAAGGTTACCGAAGAAACAGATATGTGCAGTTTAACTTTTACCTTTATAAATATGATAGTCGTGAGTTTACAATCTAAAAATCTATACAACCACACAACCATCCATACACCCATCCGTACATCCAGCCATACTTACCAACATTCGCATTTATTAAAATATATGTAGGATTTAATTTGAACCACTTACCTACTCGTAGGTATGTAAAAATATATTGACCTTTCTGTACTACTCTCGTGTTTAGTCTATATTACCAAAAAGGACATGACCGTGTTTGGCGACGTCGAGTCTATATATTCATGTCAATGGTTATTAAAGTACTACAGTTTACTCCACAAAAAAATTACATAAAAATCTTAAGGATTTTCTACAGACACCCACAATAGCCAAAACACGATTAAGCATTTTTGGCTCGACAGAAAAAAATCACAAAAATCATAAAACATGTATTATCTAAATATCTATCCGTTTTGGCTACAGAAAAAATTATAAATATAATACAAAAAATAATAATAGATAAAACATAGTGAAATATTCGTCGAAAGAGAAGAAAGGCCCGGAGCCGTGCTCGACGATATTTCGCAGTGTTTTATTTATTATTGTTTTTGTAATTTTCATATAAAAAGGTGATAAAATTTAGGCAAATTTAGAGGTATGTTTGTGATTTTTTTCTATCGAGCCAAAAATGTTCAATCGTGTTTTGGCTATTGTGGGTGTCTGTAGAAAATCCTTAAGATTTTTATGTAAATTTTTTGAGGAATAAACTGTAGTAGTTTAATAACAGTGATTTTTCAAAAAAACGCACAGTATTGCAAATTGTGAACCCACGTCACCTTAAAAAATATTCCCATTACGTATCACAATTTTCAATAAGCAATGACAATTTTAAAAGCCATAACGCTGGCAGCCGTAAAAGCAGGAAGCCGCTTTAGCCATTAAAAAGAATTGCTTAAACGACAATAAACATTTTTATCACTGACTGTACAGCATTAGGTCATTGACACTAATGGCTCTAGTCATTAATGAAAGAGACCTACCATTCAATGTTGAAGCGCTTGTAAAAAGAAAAATAATAAAATTATAATTTTAATAAAAAAAGTCTGCCAGTGCATTAACTGCTTCCTCCAATTTATTATAAAAAATAAATGTAATTTAATTACGCAAAATTATATTTTGTACTCCTTACTATGGATCGTCACGCATATAAAATAAAATACATACATACTTTCATTCGCCACTTGACTACTTAACTGTCCCTGTTGTTATTTATAAACCATATTATAAATAGGTAAAAATGGGACCATAAAGTATACAATTATGGCTCAGGTAGTAAAGAGAGTTTTGTGCTCCTACAGTGGAGACTTTGATTAGCATAGAGTCGAACAAATCCATGTAGATATTTATTTATACGTATAGGTACCTACTCATTTTTCCTATGAATATTAAATAGCTTTTTAATGACATTTAATGAGACCTGGAGCTCAACTCGGGACCAAAAATATGCATCAGAACAGGTTTTTCAATTAACATAAGATGACAGTCGTAAACAAAATACGTGACTATGGCTTTTCCAACGAGAAATAATAAATTACTGAAGCACGTTAAAATCTCGGTGGTCAATAAAACCACAGAGATATCCATTTGTCTTTAACACCCGTGAGAACATGCCTTTATAATATTATTTAGCCTTTATAAAATCTGTACAAATACACTATCACGTCTTTATCTCTAACGGGGTAGACATCTTATGCTTATGGGTCGAACCACACACAGCGCAAGATACGCGACGCAACATGTGTTGCGTTACGCGCCTACAGGTCGTTTCATAAAATTTGTGCCCACAGCCGCCCCGCGCCGTTCAATCATCAACTTTATTTTTTTAAAGAAAGAACCCAAATTTAAAAAAATCAGTACTTACGGGCCTAGTTTATAGTATCATGAGTCGATTAATACCAAATTTGGCTAATTTAATAAAGTTTGAGGGGGATAGTTAGTTATCACCCGAGACAATCATTTTACGAAAAATATAATACGCCTGTGTTCGGGAGGCACCAACCAAATTGAAACAACTATCCATCTTGAAGATGGATAGAATCTTTCTATTTTCGCCGCGTAGAATACGTACACACAAGTCATGATAGACCTCGATATGGTCAATAAAACCACTGAAATATCCATTTCATTTTATCGGGTTACGGGTTCCGAGTGAATCTTGAGTAATATCATCGCGATCCCAATTCGATTCAATTACAAACTCATGTTTCAAAACAAATCCAATTAATGGACGGATGGTACAAGTTACAGGCGAGAAACTTTCTATAAGAATATTGGAAGAGGGTAACATATAAGAGTGAAGAAGTTATATGAATTCGTGAAGTAGTTTGTTTTTGTTTTATTTTAGGCGAAAAAAGGTTTTTAAATCGTAAAACCTTTGATATATCGATAAATTTTAATGAAATAGCTGATATTTTTCAGAACTTCAGAGTCGAATCCATATATTGAAATAAATATTTATGACCAGAATCGGCTCATTTTAACTCATCAATTCGGTAGGTAGCCTACTGTGGGATAAGAAATTAAAAAGTGACGGACGCGTATTGAGACTGAAATGTTAGAAAAAATATGCTAAAATTAAAAAGTAATGATTCGGCATAGTCCGTGGCATAGTCAAAGAACAACGCGCTCCGCAAGAAAAAACTAGGGCGCTTCTCAAAAACCCGAGGCGTCGTCGGCCCCGACCGTGTTCATCAATGGGCCAAATGGCTGAAAAATTTAGTATTTGAAACGACAGTTCCCCCTTATTTTGTACCACACAGGACAGTGGATGTCGTTTCAATCGTCACCAAGAGATAGCGCTAATTGGTCGTTTGAACGCGCCGCTGATGTTACCGCGCTGTAAATCCGAGCCGATCAATGACCCTGTATCAGGAGTTCAGGACCCTGCGAATGATGTTAAACTAAATACAGTGGACCCCCGGTAGTCCGACAATCATTTTGCAGGGCAGTGTCGAACTATCGAATTTGTCGGATTGTAGAGTACTGCCTAAGACCCCTTATAGTCCGATTTTTTTTACAAAAGAGTACCTTGTAATCCGACAAATTATAGATCCAATGATGATTCTTTATAATAAATACATTGTATAATGTACTCTGAAGTACAAATCATACTTCATTATGTACATATGTCAAATTTAGTAAATTAAACAACACAATAGAGAGCTTACGTTTTATTATAAAATAACGTCATTAATGCTATAAAACTATAAAAAATAAATAATAGACCATGTCGGATTACAGGGGTGCCGGACTAGACAGGGGCCGGATTACCGGGGGTCCACTGTAGTTGTTTTGTGTACATCTTTCGTTTTTGAACCATTATTTATTTCTTAAACATTACCTACTAGGCTACTAATACAAAATGATTATTTGCCAAAATATTTGGGAATTCTCTCAAATCTTCTACATATTAAGTATATTCATTACGACTAAGTACTTATACTCGTACTTTACCTGCTTCCTAACACATCTGTATCATTAATGGGATAGACAGAGCATTTTTGGTCTTGCGGCTCTATGCAGACAGTTGCTAGCCACATCGCCTATTAACACGATTTAGTACCTACTAGAAAGTAATAAAAAACGCATCTTGCGTGGCACGTATGTTTGATGAAACATGAATGCATTAAAAATACAAAACTATACGGTTTCATGTTAAAAACCAGTTACCGTGATGACTGCTTAAGTACATTACTCGTATACGGAAATAAAATAAACAAGATACCATAAATTTATAAATCTTTCTCCCTAATCTGGGCTATAAACATAACTATCCATTACTTTCTTCTCGCCTACATCGTTGCTTTTGCTATCCCAAGGGATAAATGAAATACCCGTTTTTAGTCCTGCCTGAGTTGCACTACCCAACATAATTTTAAAAGGCGCACTCTGCCTGAAATCTAGTGCCAAAGTGTAATATGTATATGTAATATTTGGAAATGAGGAGATTCGCAGAAGAACTAGGTAAGGTCACAGACATAGCCATTGGATTAGCTAATTGAATTAGCAGTGGGCGGGACACATAGCGCGAAGATTTGAAGAACCGATGGCCGATGGAACAGAAAGTTTCTCGAATGGCGGCCACGTACCGGCAAGCGCAGCGTAGGACACCCACCTGCTAGGAGGTCGGACGACCAGAGCAAGGTTGCAGGAAAACGCTGGATGCAGGCCGCTTCCGATCGGTTGTTTTAGAAATCCTTGGGGGAGGCCTATTACCTTTATATGCCAAGTAGTGGACTGCCTGTGGCTGATATGATGATGAATATTTGTCACAAAAGTTAACAGCATTTAATTTAAGCAAAATGATATACCTATAGTGGGTGTTCAACTCTAGTTCACGGCTATGTTATCTTATAAATGACAAATAATTAATGAGTAGGTATAAAAATCATACCTAGTGATAACGTTTAACATACTGTAAATTTGTGGAATATTACTGTTGATAAAGAATAACGATATAATTTAATTTGGTTATATAATTTCAACTTACAGCCTTTTTACAATGAAAATAAATGAATACTCCGTCTTCTTCTTCTTCCTCACCTTATCCCACTTTACGTGGGGTCGCAGCACAGCATGTGAGTCTTTGAATAAATAAATAAAAATAAAAAAAAACATAATGAATACTCTATACAGGGTGACTTTTTATCCACCTGCTAAATTTTTGGAGCAAGTTCCGTCCATAATACTGAACTACTTTATATAAAAAAAGTTATTAAACATCGATAATTTTTTTTTTCTTCCATACAAAATCCGTTTGGCTGAGCGCTGATTTGTATAGAAGGACGAAACATTTTTATCATTTGTCAAGGCATCTTGGATATTATTGAAGATACGAGGGAACAGATGAAACACATAACCCTCCTTTTGGAACGGTAATATTATCTAACAGTATTGTAACCAGGCCTGTGTCACTCCCCGTTTAGGTATCGAAAATGTTGCCAGCCACATTGAGTAGATATTTCTTTAAATTTCTTTGCTGAGTGAAACTTCTGTACGTTAGTATTATTTATTCTGTGTTGTAACTCAGCTCGCCGTAGTCAGGTAAAAAAAAATGGTTGCCTGTAAAGTCGGTTTTACGGGCGAAGATTTTACGTGACAACGTCTTTTCATAGTTGAGTGGGAGAGAGACGCAAGGCATTCGGCGGGCCTCTCTCTCGTTCGGTGACTCATCGTAACGTTACCGAGCGTTACACTTTTTCATAAGTGACTCCCAGCCGCAACCTAATTTAAGACGTTGTCACGTCAAAAAATATGACCGGCTTCGCAAGGGTATGTTTTATACATGTATATGTAAATCTTCCCAGAGAAATGCTCGTCATTTTAGTGACCATCCTATAGCAGAAAGTCAAACGGAAAGACATATATACACAACCCGCTAACTTAATTAAACTAAAAAGACTTCCAGTCTTGCTATAAATAAGTAACACTTTACTCATTTAAACAAATACTCCAATTAATATTAGGTACGTACAATACAAATACACTTTATTGCAAAAAAAAACACAGGACATAATCATCTTATAAACTAGGAAATGCGCAAAAGGCGGCATTCTCAAATTATCACTAAGCAACATCTTCCAGGCAATACGAAATGGATAAGAGAAAATAAATAAAACTCCAAAAAAAGTGTTTATTTATGTTTATACGTACTGTTAACTCCATACTAATAATACGTATTTATAAACACAAATAAATCTTTCTCTGCCACCAAGTTAAGTATATTTTTATAGCAAGCAGTTAACATTTTAAACATTAGATTATTTTCATTTTGTGTAAACAATTCTCCAAAATTAAGCCACTGATTGTAAACCAAAGAGGCTCATAAATCTTCAATGTCCAACATTTGTAAAGTGCGTGTACAAAAATACTGTTTAATAAACTAAAGCGTTGATCCTCACTATAATGGTAGCGACCGGCAGAACACTTTCACTGTTAAACCATATTCACCTTTATTTTTATTAGCGTAATGCATAGTATAACTTGAGAAAGAATTGGCCGCTTGTGGACGCGCGTTTGTTTTTCTCAACGCTAAAAGAACAAATTCACTCTTGAAAAAAGGTAGCTCGTACACACTGATATGTGGCTCGATAAACATGGCGATGTTAAACATATTGCCAAAAAAAATAATGAAGAAGGACAATACGAGTATATGAAAGACACTCTGGTTAATTGATGGCACTCATAAATAACAGACATAAAACGTTGCTTTTAAATTAATGCAAGTGTAATAAGATGAAACCGTAATTTATTTCAAGACGAGCTTTGAGAAGTTGGTGTACGGTGACATATTAAAATCATGATTCTAAACTAAAATTGTTTGTCGAAATCGATATTTTGTTTTGGCATAGTTAAATAAAATAAATAAATAAATATATAAGTTACTTCATTAACTACTTTTTCGCAAAATTCATAGCGATAATTTTTTGTCCCCATCAAATAATTCACAAGTACATTATATTCCATTCTTTGTTTTATATATTTCAGTCTTAGATCATTTAATACAGGATAAGTTACGCAGACAAATCTTCTTACAAAACTTTCTGCCGTTTTTGGTGCGGGGGGAGGGTACTACTACATCTAAAAAACACACACAGTCATAAAAATAATTTGTGTCGTTACAAACGCACACTTACGTAAAATTGACACACTAGTTTATTTTCTGCACACTAGCAAGACTCACACTAAAACAAATGTGTATGTACACGTAATAATACACCCTAGTGCAAAAGGATTAAACAACAAAAAAAAAATTGGTTGCCTGTAAAGTCGGTATACGGGCGAAAGTTTTACGTGACAACGACTTCACTCCACTTCACTCCAAACTTGACTTCCACTCGGGCATGGTTAGCCCGCCTAAGAGCGAGAGACAGACATAAAAAGTGAAAGGCACGCGTGCCTCTCACTCGCTCTCATTGTGAATTGTGAGCGCATAACGTGAGCGGAGCGTAACGCAGTTTCTTGAAGTGTCACCCGGCTAACCAATTTATAAGACGTTGTCACGTCAAAAAAATATCGACATCGATATTTCGGAAAAAAAAAATTACGTTCGTTTTAACTCTGGAATGTTTTCATATAATTATGTCGGAAATTCAGGATAGAAGTTAATACGTCACGTGAGCAGTTTAAATAATAGAACTTGTAATTACAAGTTTTATTATTTATACTGCCCACGTGGCGCTTCACGAATACTATAAAACTTGTTAATTAGTTTAACAAGTTTTATTATTTAAACTGCCTACGTGGCGCTTCAAGCATACTACAATATAATACAAGTTTTTTAGTATTTAAACTTGTATTATGGGATACTAACTCAACAATATATATTTTATCATCTTCTTCATCATCTAAGCGCGTTCCCGGTTGAATTCGTAGCTGTGCTGCTTCTCCTCTGTTTCTTCTCCAAATATAATAAAGTTATATACCCAAGGATGCCAAAGAACTTGCGAAGTGAAGAAGAAATATCCGAAACAGAAAACTAAAAAACTTGTATTATGGGATACTAACTCAACGATTGTATATTTTATAATAAATACATATATAGATGGGGTTATGGGGTTATGTCGTTTAATCGCGGAGTTCCTATGGTCACCTTCCAGCTCCATCATCAGACCCTGGATACCATCTAAAGACAAAAAACCCGCCAAGATGAATCATACGAGACCAAACTCGATGGGCTTATGTCGTTTAATCACGGAGTTCCAATGGCCACCTTTCAGCTCTATCATCAGACCCTGGATACCATCTAAAGACAAAATACTCGTCAAGACAAATCATACGAGCCCAAACTGGATAGGGTTATGTCCTTAATCACGGAGTTCCTATGGCCACCTTGCAGCCCTATCATCAGACCCTGGATACCATCTAAAGACAAAATACTCGTCAAGATGAATATTACGAGCCCAAACTTGATGGGGTTATGTCGTTTAATCATGGAGTTCCTATGGCCACCTTCCAGCTCCATCATCAGATCAGATCCATGTTGTCATAATACATAGGGCGCACTGTAAGTTTCCGGAACTGGCCACTTACATAAACAATATTTAAAAATTTATTGCAACATTTGAAAATAGAACTCTTTGGCTGTAGAATGCAGTTTGTTTCATCTGACTGTCTTTTGTTTTTACCTTGTGGCGCCATTTAAAAAATTGTGTGTCTGCATCAACATGGATTTAACTCGGGAACATTTTCGTAGTATGATTTTCTACGATTTTAAGTGTAATTTGACAGCTCAACAGAGCATCGCTCGGCTTGAAACAGCTTTTGGCAATGAAGCACCATGCAAGACAACTGTTTATAGCTGGTTTGCAGAATTCAAGCGTGGTCGTATCAATCTCAGTGACGAATCTCGCGATGGTCGGCCGTCCACCGCTGTGACCAACAAAAACATCAATGCTGTGCGCCGTATGATTGAAACAGACAGGCATGTGACCTACCATGAAATTCGCGCATCCTTAGAAATAGGCATGAGTCAAATACAATTAATCCTACACAAACATTTGGGTGTGAGAAAGCTGTGCTCGCGGTGGATCCCACACAACTTGACCGAGGCTCAAAAAACGGACCGCGTCACTTGGTGCAGTGCCATGCTTACCAGATTCAACGAAGGTGCGTCAAATTTGGTGTGGGACATAGTAACAGGTGACGAAACATGGATTTATTGCTACGATCCCAAAACAAAGCAGCAATCGAGCGTATGGGTCTTTCAAGATGAGCCGAAACCAACCAAAGTGGCGCGCGTGAAAAGTGCATCTAAGCGGACGATTGCTTCTTTTTTTAATAAAACTGGACACGTGGCTACTGTTGCTTTAGAGGATCGTCGTACAGTGAATAGTGACTGGTACACGACTATTTGTTTGCCGGAAGTTATTGACGAACTCCGTAAAAATAACCGTAAACGCCGTATCATCCTGCACCACGACAATGCTAGTTCTCACACGGCCAGACAGACAAACGACTTTTTGAAGGCGAAAAATGTAGAACTCATGAGTCATCCTGCATACAGTCCCGACCTGGCACCTTGTGACTTTTTTCTGTTCCCAAAAATTAAGAACCAATTACGCGGTCAACGATTTTCATCACCAGAAGAGGCTGTCGAGGAGTATGAAAAACACGTTTCAGAGGTCACCACAGAGGAGTGGCACAAAAGTTTTCAAAACTGGTTTCATCGAATGAAAAAGTGCATAGACGCCAAGGGAGATTATTTTGAAAAACAATAAATTAATTTTGTACCTTTAATAGTATTTTTTCATATTCATTCCGGAAACTTATAGTGTGCCCCACGTATTGCATTGTCATGTCACGCGACATACGTATGCGTGCAAAATTTCAGCTCAATCGGAAATCAGGAAGTGGGTCAAATTTAACTTGCAAGATTTGATTACAGACAGACAGACAACGGGACAGGAAAAACTAAATAAAAGCTTGTTAAATAATTAAAGTATTTCGATATTAAAATTATATCACAAATAAAACTATATCAAGGAAATGTAATTTTTATCGACATCGATAATAATGCGATGTCTCGTCACTCATGGCAGGATGGCAGGATGGCAGGAAAGCAGTTGCAAACTTGACTCGATTATTTTTGCCGTAATCTAAACTGAAAGATATTATATCGATTTTTAAGTAATTACATTTAAATAGAAATCAATGTTAATAAAATAAAAAAATAATGAAAGGTTATTCCATTTTTACTAAGATTAGAAGTATTTGACCTCTTTTTACATGCGTTAACTGCACAATTTGGCATTTTTAATCGAGCACTTGTAGACGTCCTTTCGATACTTTACCGATGCACATAATGATCATAATCGATTACGCAACTAGTTTTTATGAACGTATTAGAGCATGCGATCTTATACTTCGGCAGAGGGGAACGCGCAGGTAAGGCTTATCCTGTATTAAATGATCTAAGATTTCAGTGTATGACATTGAACAGCTGACATAAATCAAACATAAGTATCAAAAGGTGAAAAGGACAAAACACAGTTTTGCTAATCACTGTCTATTGTAACAACAGAAGCATGAACTATTCATTCAAAAATTTCACGTCACGTAAGTAAACGAAAAAACAATATTTATAATAAAAACACGCACCACTGATCTCTTTCAAGTGATAGTGTTAGTAAAAAAACGTTTTCCTATAAAAATAACACTACTAAATACAGTTCAAATATACGCTTTAAGAATTCTGTTCGTTTTGGTCTTTGTGTGGTGGGTGACACTACAATATGATCCCCTGGCTACCAGTTTACGCATGGCATGATTTAGGGGAACAAAAGGTAGTACGTGATATGATATAAATTTAATATCCGATAAAGTTTATAACCCAATAGATTTGTTTTCCGAACACGTTTTCGATTTCAATGCAAACAGTTGAGATATTAAATGCATAGCTTCATTGTTCGATCGTGATAATGTTTTAATAGAATTCAATGATGATTTATTATGATAATGTGGTGGGATACTCTATTGATATGATAATATAGAGTAAAGACCACCAAATATTTCTATTTAAGAAATGAAATCAAATTAAGCACTGATTCTTACAGAACTCATTACCGATGTTTTAAATAAACTAGATCAGTTTATTTAAAACATACAAATCAAGTATGCACAATTAAAAGAATATTATAGTCAGAGGAAAAAAATATTAAACAAGGGTTGTATTTTTAAGCAACAATCCGAAAGGGGGGTACTATTAATGCGAAGAATTTTAAGCAACTTCAAAAAAGAAGGCGCTTCTCAATTCGAATGTATATACGTTTGTTTTTTTATGTACCTATGTTTTCCTATAACTTCTCCGTTCTTGAACCGATTTAGAAAATTATTTTTTTGTTTGTAAGCGTATACATACAAATTGGTTCCATTGTCACCAGTTGAAGATCTGATGATGGGATCCTCGAGAAATCGAGGGAATTCCTCAAATAAGTATTCTATGAACACATACATATAGTGATTTTGATATTTTTGTCAATAAATCTAGCATTTACAACCAGAAAGTGAGTTTTGGTGAAGTAGCACTGATGAAGAAGACCAGAAATTGTAGTAGCGTTTTTTTTGTTTAAAATTATTTAAAATCGCTCAAAAAGAGCACGATTATCACGTGAGTGTCAAAATAATGCACGAAGCAAAGTTATTTCTCTTCGCAAACTAAAAAAAATCCACATGACGATTGACAGAAATCGGTGTCAGTTCTGAAAGTACAAATGGAGTGCAGACACATCAAATAAAACATGTCTTAGCAAAAATATCAAAGCGACCTTTGTGTCTGACGGCGGGCCGTCTCGCCTCGGCGATCAACCGTGCTGTTCTGTATACACCTTTTGTATCACCCCTTTTATGCTTTCCTGGTACTGTGGAATTGATGTTGAATCGAACGTAATAAAAGTTCATTATGTTGTCGGTTGACGAGATTTGATTGAGGCAGATGAGTTTGGACTTGATGAACTGTAAATGGTTATTGTCGATCGAATTATTTTTGTTTAGGTTTGATTTTTTGTATAGGTATGAATTCGAAGAATAAATAGGTACATATCATCATCATCATCATCTAAGGCTCTACAGCCGCGGGTGGGCCAGGGCCTGGTTAAGTAAATTGTTCCAGATAGTCCGGTTTTGGGCGATCTGTCTCCAGCCTTTGACGCCGACGTCATTAAGGACTTGTTCGACGCCATCCAGGCATCTGAGCGTGGGTCTGCCTCGGCCTCTGCGACCCTCGGGTCGACTCTCCAGTATTTTGTTTCTATATATATGTATCAGTTTTTGTAAATAGGTACATAAAAAAACCCAAAGCAATGATCAGAAACAATGCGAGAAATGTTAAATCTAATGTTGGTGCAAATAATATTAAAGATATTTAGATAGTTAAAACAGAAAAATCAAGAAAAAACCAAAGTAAGACAGCAAAAACCTCCGACTCACACTATAAGCATCTATTGACAAATTTAAAATCTCTGATGCACTTTGCAAACTACACATGGAAATTAATAAGTCGCAAATAACGGTCAGTACAAACAGTTATAAAAAGGCCGGAACTTAATGCATATGGTGACGGCGCCGGCGCACAATATGTCAAAAATTATAAGACAGAGAGCGACGGGGCGAGGCGCGTTATTGATGCCAGCTGTGTCTACTTTTTGTTAATTACATTTTTGTTGACTACAGTTTTGTTAATTTCAAAAGGGTTGGGAAATTATTTTGAAGCGAAAATATGTGTGGTGTTGGATAAATTGTAAGCAGCGCAAACATCTTGATGCCAAAAAATATTTGGACTCAATGATTTTCGAGTTTTGACCGATTTAAAAAATATAATTATAGTATTGGAGAAAAATGCTAATAATAGCCAATATACGAGTAATATAAAATCTTAGCTGAAAACAAAACAAATTTTGGTGATCTTAACCTAGGATGATCTGACTGATCTTAAACTTAGTTTATACCTATAGTGAGGAAAATAGATAAAAGTATTCAAGACTTAAGAATGTTACCCGAGACAGAATCAGAGTTTCCCATACAAACGTAGTCTACGTTTTATTTTTAAACGACATGTCAGATTTCGGTAAAAATTTGTAGCTCGAAGTTAGGTTATAACACAGCATAAATAATACTAACGTACAGAAGTCTCACTCAGCAAAGAAATTCAAAGAAATATCTACTCAATGTGGCTAGCGATATGGTTTAATTTAGCTCACGTCAGAACTCAGCACCTGTTCCTATAGATACCTAGACATCCATTGCAAGCTAATTTCATTCTTATTACTCTGGACAAACGATTCGTATAACTGAATTTACCACCCGGAGGGGCCGCCTGCGCGCAAAGTAAATAATGTAGGTACATTTTCGATACCTAAACGGGGAGTGACACGGCCTGGTTATAATTGGTTTTCACAGTCAACATATGAACTTAAAAGAGAATATAGTGTATTATATCATTTTTGACCATCAGTATCGAAAACTTTTACACCCTTATATAACGTCTAACCGAAAACCGAAACTATTCTAAGGGTGAATTCAGTCCATGATACTAAACAACTTTCCCCAAGGAACATATTATATCGAAATATTAAAAATATTTTGTTGCTTTCCATATAAACTCGGATCAGCAGATCGGTCAAGCTGTATTGGTGGTACCAATTATAACCCTAGATATATGCAATTTCTTTAAAGTTACAAATTTAATCAAAATCTGACATGTCGTTTCAAAATTAAACGTAGACTACGTTTGTATGGGAAGCTCTGATTCTGTCTCGGGTAAGGGGACTTTTAAGGGGTAAGGGGTAAGGGGATTCTTAAGTGTCATTGGTAACATAAAAAACCGGAAGTTCAATGTCCACAGCGCTGAACAAGCCAAATTTGTAAGTACCTATCTAAATACCAAGAGATACCAAAAAATTTATAACAATAGTTTTAAAATTATAAAATCACGGATCGCAAAATTTAAGGCAAACGCAAAGAAAATGATTTTATAGGAATTTCGGTATCATCAGTAGTAGGGTCAGATACATCTAAATTATTTTCCTCAAAATTATACGAACAATGATAAATCGAAATTCAAGAACTACTCCTTCATTTCGTGCATAATTGACAGTACATATATACTAAAGACAGTGATCAAGTCTAGTGCCTTGATCTAACCCAAACATTCATCCTTAATTAAAGTAGCACCATGGAATCTATTTAGTGGAAGAGTTAATTGATTTTGGTGTATTTAAAGCCACGGACGAGACGCGCCACCCAGACTGCAAAATGTAGACGTTTTGTGCTGGATTTAGAGAGGATACACGAATCAGTAACAGATTCACAAATGGATTTAATTAGGTTTATTTTAAATATAGTAAGTCTTGAAATACCGGAACAAGATTCGCAAGTATCACAAAACTTGGTAAAACTATAAAAATTCTTCATAAAATTAACAAGAAAGTAGGCGTCGGCGCAAAATGCTGTATTAATAGTAATTTAAGTCGAAGCACAAAGTTTAGGACTTCCTAGGTTTTGTTATCCTCTTTGACGCGGAGATATGTTAAAACGCCCATTACGAGTTAGGGTTTGAACACAAAACTGCGATGCGACGCTATGCGAATTCGCAACGCAGAAAATTGCGACACGAATTGCTGCGATGCGATTTCGTGCGGCAAGACGTCTCCCAGGGTGACCATTCCTTCGACGACCGTCAACCGTACTGAACGTCTTTTGAAAACTAAGTCCTGACATGGATCATAAAAAGAAGTGTGCACTTTTGTTATTGCGGAAAAAGAAACAAAGAAGATTTGGGGTTCATCCATTTATTACTATTATAAATACCGGTGGGAACTATTTTCATCTAAAATATGAAGTAGTTTATGTAATATTAAAATATGAAGCAGTATAGGTAATATTGTGTTACGCAGAAAATATCATTTTGTCAATGGTTTTCTTATCATTTAAAAAAAAAAAAATTTTTTCGCTTTTCGATATTAGTTTTTATGGAAAGTAGTTCAGTATCACGAACCCTGTATAGTTTGTGACGCTGTCCCAGAGCGGAATAAAAGGGAGTCACCAAGTGTGACGTAATATCAAAATGATATTTTCTGCGTGACACAATATTACTTATACTGATTCATATTTTAGATGAAAATAGTTCCCATCGGGATTCATAATAGTAATAAATGGATGAACCCAAAATCTTCTTTGTTTCTTTTTCCGCTATAACAAAAGTGCACACTTCTTTTTATGATCCATGTCAGGACTTAGTTTTCAAAAGACGTTCAGTACGGTTGACGGTCGTCGAAGGAATGGTCACCCTGAGAGACGTCTTGCCGCACGAAATCGCATCGCAGCAATTCGTTTCGTAATTTTCTGCGTTGCGAATTCGCATCGCGTCGCATCGCAGTTTTGTGTTCAAACCCTTAACTAGGAACACTCTTCACATAGCTTATGTGAAACTTTTTACTAGTGAAGTAAAATATTAAAATTAAAATTAATAGAAACGTTAACTTAATAAATATATTTTGTCGAATGGTATGTTACCTTTTAGCATTTTTATGCAGCGGTAATGCAATGAGTTTAATTTATTTTAATATATTTATGTACTCTTGACTGCCCTGCTTGTATTCTCTTGGTTTGTAAGCTTAGTCATAAGCTATTCATTCATATTCGTGTGGTTTATTTAATATCTCATTTTACTACTGCCGATAAATATTTAATCGATAATTTTGGAGAATTTAGTCCAAATTCGTCTATGGCGCTATATAAATCAGCATCGTACACTATAACAACGTAGTTCTGAGCCCCCAGACTACAAAACTGATTGCAGTACAATAGTAATGTTGCCATTCGTGTATTTGAAATTGTAATAAGCCCCCAAAGTATTAAATGCGTCAGTAAAATAAAATATAAACTTAGTCGGTTATAAAATGAGTCGGTAGATCATCATTACTATTTTGGCCAGGTCACAACGAGAATAATCCGGATTGAGGAAGTCGTTCACATACTCCAATTGACTGTGCAGCAACGCGATGCTACTACGATTGAAGCAATTTGACACAGTAGTAAACCTACGTCTGATGCCATGAAAACATAGGTTTCCATTAAAATACTAGTTTTAGCACTTATCATCCTTTTAGAGTGTCCATGATACATTGTCATCAAATTGTAAGTTGTCAGATCAGTCAGATCTATCCTAACACTAGTAACTACTAATGTAAATGACGATCTCCGGGGTGTAATGGTCAACACTCTAGGCCGCCAATCCCCAGGATCTGGGTTCGATCCCCAGTCAGGGCAAGTGGAGTTGGCCTTTTTCAAATTGTCTTGGGTGTTTATCTACATATGTATTTATTTTATTATATTTATTTTATATTATTTATTATATTTATTTAATATTTTATTTATTTTATATTTTATAATAAATACATATGTACTGATACTAATATCTAATAATACAAGTTTAAACCTACTTTGGGGCTAGCTCAATCATTGGGATTTATCCTTATCTTTTTATTTATTCACTATATTACAATAGCTTAGTAGACTCGAGCCTCAGTTATTTCGTCACCGCAGCTATAAAACACGATTGTTTCCTAACGCACATTTTATGGCAACATAAATACTCTAAGGAACAGATAATTTTCATTAACTAAACAGTTATAACTTGAACCGCAGACCTGGCGGTCCTACATAATAACGAAGAGGAATTTTGTACATTTTTACAGAGAAACTACGATAACCGTGTAGGCAACAATGAACACAGTTTCGATAATGATAATGACGATAAAAAAACATTGACGGGATCGTGTCCGAGGATCGTATGGTAAATCAAGACGAAAGAAGTAACAGAGTGAAACAAATGAATAATTTGACCATGTTAGATTGTAGGAAGAGGAGGATGTTTTTATCCCCTTCAAGTTAGATGCAACCAAAGATTTCAATTTCAAGACACACGCTAAGTGAAATGCTGCGTTTCTAGATTAAGGTATCTGTGATCAACACAGGTTGGTAATTCATTTTATAATGATAAAGATGTTACAGGGCCTTTAGTCCAAAAGCGGCACGACATGCGTACATAGCTACGTGACCACGTTTCATTCGTACGTCAGTATCGGACGACTGTCGTATTATTTTGTGGAGTAACAGTACAGATTAACAGACGCACGAGTGATCCAATAAGGGTTCCGTTTTTTCATTTGTTGTACGGAAACCTAATAAAATTGGAGATAATTACAAGAGGGTTTACAAATAAGGGACTAAAAAAGATAAAGTCTTAATAAAAATAATTTTCTACCCATACATTACATACATGTAAGTTACTACTCGTACATCCGCCGCTGAAATAACAAGCTTTCCAGAGATGTGAAGATAAAGTTAACTGACAGGACAATGTATCCACCCAGCCATTACAACACAAAAGGCATTTTAAACGACAAAATGTATACGTCGCTCATACTCTTTAAGATTGCAGCTAGCCTGTTTCTTGTTAAATTTGCAATAAACTTCTAGGAAGTAAGCTTGTGTTTGCAAACATACTAATTTTAGTGCCGATCGATATTGTTACTATGCGATAAAATTGTTAGTACGCTGCTTTTATGGGGTCACAATTTAATGCTTCATATTGTAAGTTGGACAGTTATGTTGGTTCAATTAATATTAATTTTTTCATTAACATTTTTAATTTACTGGGTAGCTTTTGAGGAGTAGTATATGATATACTCGTACTATTCAATACACTTATACAATGTGGAAGGGACATACCCGTAATAAATTAAACCACGGTCTATACTAGATCACGAGAGTGTAATGAAATGAAAATAACAGCCAAAGAACAATAAAAAAAATTGCCATTTCCATACAAAAGTGTGCAGCCGCCCGGACGATTTGTATGGAAATGCCAAATTCTTTTTTCTTTGACTGTTATTTTTATTATACTATAGTGATCTAGTATAGCCCGTGGTTCGATTTATTACGGGTATGTCCGTTCCACATTGTATGTAAACAACTATTCAATAACGAGAAGAATGCTAGTCCTACAATTTGATCAACTATGTACATAGTAACTGAGTTTTTATGAAATGTATGAAAATATATTTGTTTACTGGGTAAAGCTAGTTTCGAATAATAAAATAAAATAAAATAAATTTAAATTTAGTCTACGCACACTTCAGTTTTACTGCGACATCATCATCATCTTCATCATCATCATCATCAGGTCTTTTTTATCTCCATTGCATATTAGCCAGAGCCGTCAGAGGATTTGGCCTACACTCTCCACGTTGACCAGATGGGTTGGAGAGGTCTTGTTGATGTTTATAAGCTTTGTTTAGCTTGTGTTTCCTAAGTCGCCTACTACGATATCCACGGGAAGACTTGGCCGCCGACGTTCTACTCTACCGGGAACCACACGGCTTATTACTGCGACATATCAGCAAGATATTACCTATTTTTTTCTACTGTAACCATAAGATAACGACACGTACGAGTATTCGCGATGAAAAATCGTGACGATGTACCGTTACCGTTGTCGCACGCTCATAAAACGTGTCAAGACATAAATCTAGAACAAAGTGACGTCTCACAGCAACCACTACTAGGCAAACATTGTAAATCTGTATGCAAACATTAAGTGGAGTATTATGTGAGGCTACGTGAAAGCCAACACGTAGCCGACAATACACGTGTCGAGCAAAACAGTAAATTCCCACGGCGTACGCAAATCAGTGACTTTACACCAATAATTGCAATTGATAACGTGGTGTTGCGAACTATTGTTGGCTTGGAAAGTTTAAGTTGACGATTTCGTTCCCGGATGTAACAACAGTACAATACAAGAAAGAAAGACACGTTGCATAGATTATAGTTACTAACAGTGCTTTCAGTGACGATCTATAGGTAGGCTATATAAAAGCGGAAATTAAAAACAAACCAAAAGAATACATCAAAGATAGATCAATAGTTACGGACAAATCATACAGATTGAGCTAGATACGGAGGTCGTCAAGATGTGCGGCCGCAACTTTCCAATAGATCCCATTGGTATCCATTTCTATATCTTTTTTACAGACCCATCGTAACCCTTACGGTAGCCCTCCTAGACAAGGATACTCCTGGAAAACCTATCGGTGTTATCTGTCTTCTTTGACAAAAGTTGGAACTAAGTTTAAGAACTAGCTATAAGCAGTTAGAGTCATATCAAAGTAAGGTACTTACATCAAAGAAGTGCGGCCGAAGTCTCCCAATGGTGTATTTCGCTATATCCGTTGTGAGCTGCTGACAGGCACACCCAAAGAGGAAGACACCAACCACCTTGTAGACCTCCCAGACCCAGGCGGGGATGTTTCTGCCGAAGATAACGCGTGGCCGACCACCCACGTAGTCTCGGAGTCTGATCCATTCGGTTAGGGTCATCTGGGGACAATTAAGATTGCAGTAGATTAGACTATGTGAACATTTAATAATTTATTATAAGGAACATCCAGAGATGTAAGGTGACGTGTAAACTAAAATCGCGCAAATTTGCGATGTTGTGTGATCGCGTTCTGGTCGACGTCTAAGAATTTCAAAAGTGAACAGAATTTAAGAATTTAGACAGAAATACGAGAAGAAGCTTGGGAGAGAAATTACTTTAGCCTAGAAGATGAAATAATGATCTGAAGAAATTTTATTACTAAGATAGAAAGTACTACTAAGTAACTACTAGTTGGTTTAGGATTGTATTATACATGGCCCTATTACGCAGGCTTCTATAAGTAAATATATGGATTTGCTATAGAAAATAAATTTTAAAACATTAGACATTTAGAGAAATTAATCTAATATCTTCCGGAACTTCATATAGATATTTTTTGAGTCAATGTACTCACACTTGAATACATTTACGTAAAACAACCTTTTGTATCCTGACATGCATACCAAGGCGTATCTCTATGCATTCTAGATCAAGATCTACTTGACACTTTATTTGGACATAAGTGCATTATTCAAATTAACCAAGAGCCAAAAAAGGAACAAAACGGTCAAGAAAAGGACATAAAATGTACCTATTACCTATGTAAATAAAACTGGTTCAAAAAGGTCAGGAAAAAACGTCCGCGCAATTTGCATCAACTCGTCAGAAATTAATTTATTAACAACTAGCAGTCCACCCCGGCTTCGCCCGTGGTACACACATAGCCTATGTCACTCGGGGATAGTGTAGCTTTCAAATGGTGAAAGAATTTTTTAAATCGGCCCAGTACTTTTTGAGCCTATTCATTACAAATCTTTCCTCTTTATAATATTAGTATAGATAAACGGGCAAGTGCGAGTCGGACTCGTACATGAAGGGTTCCGTACCTCCGAACAATGTTTTAAAACGCTGAAGAAACACGTTTCTTGTACTACGACCCTCTTTAATTTTTTACTTTATCTTATTTTAGTATTTATAGTGGCCATAGTAATACATAAATCGGTAAAAATTTCAAGTATCTAGTTAATGCCATTATAAAGATCGAGTTAAAAACGCTGAAAAAACACGTTTTTTGTAAAACCACCCCCTTTAATTTTAACTTTTTTTTAGGGTTCCGTACAAAAAATGAAAAAACGGAACCCTTATAGGATCACTCGTGCGTCTGTCTGTCCGTCCGTCTGTCACAGACAATTTGCTCCGAATCGACTGGACCGAATCAGGTGAAATTTGGTAGAATGTTGTAATCCTATGATGAGACACATGTGCAAGGTAAACAAATATTTTTTTTTAAATAAGGGTCATTTTCGGGGTACAAAGTAGGAAATTAAAAAAAAAGTTTTGCAAACCTTACTGTGTTATTTTATTTTATATTTGTTATAATTGTAAAATGAATAGTTTTGATTTTATTCACGAAAGAAGACGAAAATTGACCATTCCCCCCCCCCCCCCCCCTGATCTCCGAAACTACCGAGCCTACAATTTTGAAAAAAATACAAAATATAGTTCATTGCTTGTAGATTACAGGAAAACCTATAAGAATTCAATCAATTGTACGGAACCCTCTCCACGCGAGTTTAACTCGCACTTGGCCGGTTTATTTATTTTTAGTATTTGTTGTTATGCGACCACAGTAATACATCATTGGTGAAAATTTCAAGTGTCTAAGTGTCAAGAGATAGAGCCAGACAGATGGACAGACGGACAGCCAGCGGAGTCTCAGTAATAGGATCCCGTTTGCACCCTTTGGGTACGGAACCCTAAAAAGTAAAGACGCTATCACTTCCTTATTTGTCCGGACATGCATCCTCGGCTACCTGTTCGTATCAGACACTCAAATGGGAACTCCTGTTCCGATAACACTAGTTATCACCACTTAACACCCATTTACAGCTAACTGGGTGGTCACGTAATACTTAGTAGTGTTTGTAAACGTACATCTGTTGTTGACATTGTGGTGAGTGCGTTAAGTAATTATAACTTCCATGTATGTTATTAATTGTCTATGATTTCTTTCGTTTGTCTTTACATCTACACTTTTGTGATCAACCTTATTGTGGTCTATGACTACTTTGGTTGGCAAAAAAGGTAAAAGTTGATGACCTATACTGAGAAGTATTAAAGATCAATGATAGTATAGCGGGAGTCACAAAAAAAGTTGACAAAGTCAGAAATGAGTATATAAAGAGTTAGTTCAAGGTGGCGGCTAGCAGCAAAGATGACAAAGTTGTATGAGGTGGTTTGGGCATGTGATGAGACGAGACAAGGAGCATTGAGTCCAAAGGGCTTCGGCCATTCCCAGCAAGAAGAAAGGCAAAGTGACACCACTGTATACGTGGTGGACAGCCGTAAATAGGGAAACCAAGCGGGCATAATTTAACATCCCGATATCCAGCGGAACCGAGCGGCCTGGCGCCACGGTACATGGAGGGCCGACCCCAAATAACGGGACGAGGCACGGTAAAAGAAGATAGGTACTGGCACTTTATCTCGAGCTTCTTCCTACTTCGGAAGGCATATAAAACCCAGTTAAATGTCGCATAAACTATGTTAGATGCCATTAGACATTAAAGAGATAGGGTTTATCTCATTGAATCCTTATACCTATATACTTAGAAGTCTACTAGTCGTTCAAAACTGGTAAACGTTTTTGCACTCCCAGATCCAAAATCAGCATTACTTTTTTCAAATTGCATGGTAGATTCACTGTTATGGATGGGTCACAAGAGTATAAGAACGTATGTAATCAATTTTCGCCAAAATATCTAGGTAGTCACCATATTTTTTTATTACAACCTTTTATTTATCATGCCCTGTTTCTTGTTGTTTATTGTTTTAAGGTCAAATCTTTCAAGTTAACGGTTTCCGATTGAGATAAAATATGTATAAATTCGATGACAATTGTACCGTTTCGGTTAGTAAAGCCTAGATTTAGGATCTAGGAAGATAGATGAGATAAAAGCAAGACCAGATATCGGCAAATGAGATAGGTATAATGAACAACTATTAAATTACATTAGTTACAAAGATTCACAAGAACACTAGGTACAGATTAGGTAGTCAGGGTCGTGAGTTATATGCACTAGATCAGTTGAGTAGCCCTTCTAGGTAGAAGAACTACTTAGCTTGAGATGCTGCCGAAGACGAAGAGGACGAGCGCCGGCCGCCGCGCCTTATATATGGGCATGGGCCCCCCCGCTGCGCCTAAGAGGGGCGGAGGAGTGCTGGAGCCCGCGCGATGTTACACAATGCAATATTTGACAATGCAATATTAATTATAACAAGAAGCTGATCTGACGATGGAGTCGGAAGGTATAGACTATAGAAACACTGTAATAAAACCCTTCTGGACTAGAATTTCGAATTTGCAAAAAACGAAGCTATCCCATCGAGTTTGGGACTATCACATTTGTCTTAATAAGTACTTAGATAAGTCTTACAGTAAAAGCTTGTAAGATTTTTTTTTAACTTATTACTTTCGAAGGCGTTAGCAGTTCGATACAAATGTCAAATATGAGTATATAGTGCTTCTCGTTACGACATTTCTCTGTGGCTATACTGCTATTTGTAAGTAGTATATTATTACTCTGTGCTACTATAAAGCAAAAGTAGTTTTTTTCGCGATCTTTTTTCGCCCATTAAATAATCATAAAACGCCGTATGCGTCCGACCCCAGCCCGACGCGACATTGCGCCATATCAGAAGGCCGCATGCAGCATGTGATAATGTAATCTAATTATACGTTGCTGCAAGTGTGCAACTGACAGCTATCTCAATGCAGATTCTGCGTAAAGATACGTAGGTACATTTGTAATGAATATTTACAATTAACAAGGGAGATTTGATACAAAAGTTATCTACTTGCATGGACACGCCAACAATAAGGCTGTGTGTACACTGGAGCGGACAGAAGAAAACAGGAGCGGAGCTGTGCCAAAATTACCCGTTCGAATTCTCTATTTAACTATGTGCTATTCTATGTTCTCCCGTTTCCACTTTAGCGCTGTACAAGTAATCATCTGTCGGCTTACTTGTTTATAATATAAGCAGATTTCACATAAATATGCGTGTACAATTTTAAATACATTTATAGATTACGCATATAACGTGTAACAAAAAAGCGGCCAAGTGCGAGTCGGACTCGCCCATGAAGGGTTCCGTAGCAGCAAGTAACATTTTACGATTTATGACGTATTAAAAAATAACTATCTATGATACCGAGACCGCTATAGTTTTAATTTAAAGTACATACTTTGAGGTATATACCACATTTTTTTCAGGATTATTTTAGTAATATTTAAAAAGTTACGGTGGGGGGACACTTCAAATTTTAACTTTGTATTAGATTATCTCAAGACTGGGGGGTTTGATCTACGTAGTTTCAAAGCAGTTTTTGTTGCATTTTAAAAGACCTTTTCAACGATACCCCACACGTTGGGTTTAGTCCAATTTAATTTTTTAAATTCACTTTTCGTTGTATGGGAGGGGGGATGAAAAAAACCCTTTTTTCATAATTTTAAAAACCAACTTTTGGAACTTCAATATCTATCTCTCCACCAATTTTCGTGACAATCGGTGCAGAAGCGGCGGAGTACGAGTCCGGACGGACAGACGGACGGACGGACGGACATGACGAAACTATAAGGGTTTCTTGTGGACAACGGAACCCTAAAAAGGGGTCAGGGGTCTATCAACCCGAAAGGGAGTTAACGTGTTGTTTACACGTTTGTGACACTTTTACTATGGGACCATCCCCGAAATCGCGAAAAAAAAATCTGCAACATTTGGCACGGTAGGTATTTAATTTCGTATGGAGCTGCAGGTATTTTTTTTACGATTTCAGGGATGGTTTCATAGTAAAACTTGTTCACATTGATTAGTACGTTTACTCCCTTTCGGGTTGATACCCCCTTTTAGTTACACGTTGTATAAATCTACTTAATTAAAATCGTATATAGATTTACTGTCGTTGCCATATTTATATTTTCCTAGACGGTTACCGTGATTAATGTCTCTTACTTGTAATATATCATTGACTGCCATTGTCTGCAAAATCGTCTCGTGCATGAAGATTAGGATTATAACTAATTGCCTGTAAGTACCTACTTACATTCTTTGTCTATGACGCCTACATTGATTTTATGTCCGATAAATATGTATGTATATTTACTTTTTGATTTTGCGCCCAAATATAGCCTTGAGGTAAAATAAAAGTAATCTATGATCTACTTATGATGACATCTCGCAACTGATACCATTCGGTAGACAAGTAAGCTGGTGGCAGAAATAGTAAGTAGAAAATGATGTCTAATTTATAACTCTGTTTAATTAAGTTTTAAAACTCAGAAGATTGGCTATAAAAAATATATAAATCTGGGCCAAGGGGATAAGGATAAATATAAGGCCAAGATATTCTTGTTTTTCAGCGAAATCAGAGACGTTTCAATAATTTTCCTGTTGCTAGACTGAGAAAAAGATTGTTATTTTTAGATAAGTTTTAAGAAATTGCTTAATATAATTTATCTCTGTTATATATAATGATTCAGTTTTGTTAGAAATCCCAATGCGGTGCCATCGACCAAATCTATTTTTTATCAAACTATTTTTCAATGCAGTAAAAATACACTTTTAACAAATGGCAAACTTCCAGTATACCAAAGGGTTAAACAAATTGGTATGACGCAAAGAACTAAATTATTTTTAGTAAAAAAGTTTTTTCTTTCAACTTTGCTTCTAGTGTTGTGTGTTGTGTGTTTCAAGTGTTCCTTGAATTATTCTTACTGTATTGTAAAACACAGCCATTTTAAATTATGTTCATGTTCTCGTATGGTTTTCGCTTATAAAATGTCGAAAGTAATATAAGAGCTAGCAAGCGACTAAGTGAAGTTTATGGAGATAGCTACAATAGGGATGATAACTAGGTCAGAAAAGTATTATTCTAATTACTAGTCCGTTAGTTAGATTATCCAAAAATAATGTACCCATATTTTTCAGTTTATCAAAAAAGTAAAATTCCACAAAGATACAGAGTATCTGATTTTCAGAGTTTGGGCTTGTGGCGTCACCGATGTGTAAACTCGTACGAAAGCGTGACGTCATGCGAAGTTTAAATGCGCTGTATCTTCGTCATTTATTGTTTCTTAGAGAAAACAAAAAATACGTGTACAAAATAATTTTTCAGTCATCATGCCTATTGAACGGGACAAAACAGTGATATGCGGTGTCACCTCTAGTTTTACATAAGTAATAGCTCTTTGATTTATGAAAAGATTTTTTAGCTAAACAAAAAGCTCTTACTTTTTATTTTTATTTTTTTTATTACCACTTAGGTAAGTATATTATGATCAATGTTCATTCAGACATATTTGGTGCATTGCAATTATCTCAGATACTGCTACTGCTGTGAGATATATTGATTGACGATCTCCGTGGCGTAATAGTTAACACGCTAGATCGCTAATCCGTAGATTCTGGGTTCGATCCCCAGCCAGGGCAAGTTGGAAAATGGCCTTTTCAAATTGTCCTGGGACTTGGGTGTTTATATATGTAGGTATGTATTTATTTATCATTAAATATAGTATCGTGTTAGTATCCCACAACACTAGTTTAAGGCCCCACTAGTTCAGAGCCAAAAAAACTGTAAGTGTTTTCAAAAAATCACTGTAATTAAGCAACTACAGTTTATTCCTCAAAAATTTAACATAAGAATCTTAATGCTTTCCTACAGACACCTACAATATCCAAAACACGATTGAGTATTTTTGGCTCTATAGAAAAAAGTCACAAACATACCACTAAATTTGCCTTTATAATACATATTACTATTTTATATAATCACTTTTTTGTATGAAAATGATACCAAAAAATGTATTATCTAAATAGGTATCTATCCGATTTGGCTACAAAAAAAAATAAGTAAAACATAGTGAAATATTCGTCGAGAGCGAAGTAAGGCCCGGAGCCGTGCTCGACGATATTTCGCAGTGTTTTATTTATTTATATTTTTTGATGAATAAACTGTAAAAGTTTAATAACAGTGATTTTTCAAAAACACGCACAGTATTGCAAATTGAGAACCCATCTCGCCTTAAAACTTACTTTGGAGCTTGCTTAATCAGTGTGATATGTCCCTATATATGACGTCTAACAAAATATACTGAAACTAATTTAAGGGTAGATTCCAGTCTATGATACTGAACAACTTTTGCCAAGGAACATATATTGAAATACGAAAAATAATTTTGGGCTTTCCATACAAACTCGGATCAGCTAATCGATCAACTAGTATGGAAGGCCAAAAAATATTTTTCATATTTCGATACATGTCCTTGGGGAGAGTTGTTCAGTATCACGGACTGAATCCACCATTAAAATAGTTTCAGTTTATTTTGTTAGACCCATATTTATTTATTCAGTCATACTCGTATACTGCACTTTGTTACGATAATGAGTTTTATCTACTGAAAAACTGCATCGATACTTCATAGAGATAGCTACTCGTTCATAAACCAACAGTAGAATTACCACATTTGCATAAACAATGTATTGTTATTACCCGTTTAATGTAACTGAAACTTATCTGTTAAGGTGCGGTTGCATTGCAGCCATTGATAAGGAACACTACAACCTCGCCTCGCGCCTTGGTTTGGTATCAGTAAATTGGAGTGGGTTGGGAATTTAAGGCGTTACTCACTGCAATAGATAAATACGGCACCCACGCTGCGGAGGTAGGTAGTGGAGGTCAATATTATTGTGTTGACAATTGGAACAGAAATAGAATATTATATTTAGAAAGCTATAGATGAAAAAAAATATGAGCTATTAAGTTTTCAACGCAAAAGTTGTCGAATGGCGACCACGTACCGTAGAGCGCAGCGTAGTCACATTCACACGTAGGTAACATCAAACTACAAGGTGGTCAGACAACCTGAGCAAGGTTGCAGGAAATACGCTGGATGCAAGCAGCTTCTACCCATTGGTAATTTTGGAAATATTTACTTGGTAAAGGATATGTTACAGTTAGATTTTTCAAGCTGCTCAAAGGCATCTGAAAAATCTTTACGACTGCTATACAATGATGATAGCCGGGACTAACACCTTTACGTGCCTCCCAAATTATTTTATGCCACATGTGGACAAAGTGTTAATAATTCGTTCTCCCAACGGGCACCGAGCTCTATAAATCTATAGAACTTCCCCAAACATAACATAATCAACACTCGCCGACATAGTAAATACCTACATAAGTTGTTTATCACATCGATAACTGATACGTAACAGCGTATAATTAATTCGAACAAACGACAAGCATGTCAAATTAGCTTTCATACAAATTACCATAAACATGTCATGCAAATCAAAGGCATTTATCTATTACGAGATATTAATAGACATGCATGTCAACAGAGGCTATTGAGATGGTTTCTCAGTGGTTTCTCATGTCCAGGCATATATTTATAATTTTCTTACGTACCTATGAGGAGAAGGGTTCTGATGGAAAGATTAAAACTATTTTTAATGCATAAATATTGCTAATTATTCATTCAATGATTTCTATTTTGGGCACACAAGATATGGTTTTAAAATTAAAACCTGATTACAAAAAAAATCATACTGGAAAGTACATTTATCGAGTATATATTTTTGAAATATGCTATTTGAGCCCTTTCATTTGATACCCCACTCGGTATGATTCGATTTATTATATTTTTTAGTTCATTACTTTATGGCCTATATAGAGGGCGCCACAGTGGATTTACTGTAAAGTCACAGTATAACCAGTTGATAGCCAAGACGATTCCGACGATGCCTTATCGTCATGGTATAATGGATATCTTTGAAGATACAAGGGAACAGATGAACAACATACATAGCGGCGAAACACATAAACCTTTTGGCTGTGCCGGGTAAAAATAAACGGGCAAGTGCAGAATTGCGAAAAAAATACCCAATCTGGTAACACTGCAAATTACAAATGACTTATTGACAGTGACAGATAGTCTTCTTCTTTTTAATTTGTGATTGACAGCACAGACTATTTAGAAAATTAAGTTTGACAGTGTTTCGTGACGTCACGTGGCGTTTCGGAAATTTGCGAGGGAATTTTAAAAATACAGCTTTTAAATAATTAATTTCTCAATGGAAACACGTTAAATTGAAAAGATATATATATGGGTATTTTTCTTTAGCAATGAAGTATACACATCATTTCTTTTTGTTCGTTTCTGAATCACATGCATATTTGTCTATTTCTAATTACAACAAAGATTAAAGACATCAACGCAACCTGTTTTCCTACCACTGAACATGCAAAAATAACCAGCATAGTTTGAGCTCTAAACAAATTTATCCTAAAACATAAAATATTAAATGTGGCTTACCTGTGGAATGTTATGCCATCTTTTTTTAAACTAGATTTTTGGAGCACGGTACATGGAGCCATTTTACTTCAATAGTTTGTTTCAATTTAAAGTTTTTTTTTATAATCGCACGCAATGTGTATGGGTCACGGAAGTGGTCGGTACTAAGGTAGATATCCCGCTCGGCGTCTTAAGGTGAAGATATAGGCAAATGGCCTTGAAGTGTGAAATAAATTGTTAACTCGTAAATATGGTGATAATTGCCATATCGCTCTTCGTCATGCACTAGATAGCCCTTTAAATTATTTTATGAACTGCCGTTGAAACTATTATTGGTGATCCGTCTAGCTTTAAAACTTGCCGTGGTCACTTTTGGCGGAGGCAAGTTTTAAAGCTAGACGGACTAATGTAAATACTTTCAACGGTGGTTCATAAAATAATTTAAAGGGCTAACTAGTGCATGACGAAGAGCAATATGGAAATTATCTCCATATTTACTAGTTAACAATTTATTTCAAATGAGGGCGCCACTTCAAGGCCATTTGCCTATATCTTCACCTTAAGTCAGACGTATTAGTCTGACGTGTTGTCTGAAATCGTTCGCCCTGCATGCGGAGTCTAGTAGGTGTATAGTCGAACGGTTCCGTAAATGGAAAATCTATTGGTCTTCAAAGAAAAAATAACCAAGGTCAAAAAGTATAACTGCAATAGGGTATAATTTCCAACTAATCAGATAGGTACATTTTAGGGTTCCGTACCCGAAAGGTGCAAACGGGACCCTATTACTGAGACTCCGCTGTCTGTCCGTCTGTCACAGGGCTCTATCTCTTGAACCATAACAGCTAGACACCTGAAATTTTCACCGATTATGTATAGTATTACTGTGGCCGCTTTAACAAATAGTAAAAATAAAAAATAGTAATTAAAGGGGGTCGTCATACAAGAAACGTGTTTCTTCAGTGTTTTAAAACATTGTACGGTGGTACGGAACCCTTCATGTACAAGTCCGACTCGCACTTGCCCGTTTATTTCTTAACGTCAAAACAAACATTTTCTATCTATATGATGTGTATGAAATACCAATACCGTGACGTCTTGTATTTTTAACCCGGGCCGGGACACAGAAGACAGGTAAGAGTATTTCATACCCGGGATCATCATACTAATCATAATCAAGTCATCTCAAAAACGAAGCACTTATCATATTAGTACGGAAACACACGGTGATCTATAAAGCCGCTAATTAACCAATACATACGATAACTCATATCGCAAAGAAAGCGTATCTGCTTTGTAGTCCGAGATCGGCATGTCGACAAAAACGCGGGTCGGTGCATCGCCGCGACTTTGTGCCGTTCTCCACGCATATGCATAGCATTTTGTTTATGAACATGTCACTATACCACAGATTCATCTCAATATAGAGAATCAAAATAGTGACCTGTTGGCAGTGGCAGCCGCATTCCCTATTGACAGATTGGCTCCCTTGACGTCGAGTCGCGCCACGTCGAGTCGCCGCCACGTCTACTTCGAAAAGTCCCGTTTATATTCCCGCCTTGTCGAATCGTTGAAAAAGTCACTTTTATAGATCGAGACCTGGCACCAATTTTTAGGTAGGTATTTGAGGCAAGCTGAAAACTTGTCACATACTTACCTCTCCTATTACCCCAACACGGAACTGCAGAACTGGCTGGTGAGTAGCGGGGCTAAATCATTTTGATTTATTTAGATTGACCTGGCAGGTAGAAAGTCCATCAAAATGACCTTCCTTTTTGAGAATCTTATTTTTTAGTTATAAGTTCCTGTTAAAATTTCAAGTTGCCTCAAATACCTTTTTTATATTTTTTTGAAAAATACTTTTGCACGCGCCTGGCAATATCAAAGCCCCGACTAAATCGTCTGGCTTATTGATTTTTTTATTCCTTAAACATTAAACTACAACATACGAAAAATGCATATTGCCTCAAATAGGTACCTTTTTGGAAAAAAAAAACTTAACAATTTATATGTTGCTTTAGCCCCGCTACCTACCAGCCAGGTCTGCAGTTCCGTGTTGGGGTATAATAGGAGAGGTATGTGACAAGTTTTCAACTTGCCTCAGATACCTACCCAAAAATTCGTGCCAGCTCTCGGACCATTATTACTGCTACGTCGAGTCACCGCCACGTCAAATGTGAAAGGTACATACAGTCAATTGTTTCTGACTCCCGCTCGTTCCCTAGATCGGCTTTTATAGTCTATAGAAGCAGCTGATATATTCTACGTTTTTCTTTCCTCTCAGACCAGCTTGGCCAGCCAGCGGGTTAAAATTTCTGTATAACCACAGAATGAATAATACTAACGTACAGAAGTCTCACTCAGCAAAGAAATTCAAAAAAATTCTACTCAACGTGGCTAGCGATATGGTTTAATTTAGCTCACGTCAGAACTCGGCACCTTTTCTTATAGATACCTAGACATCCATTGCAAGCCAATTTCATTCTTATTACTCTGGACATACGATTCATATAACTGAATTTACCACCCGGAGGGGCCGCCTGCGCGCATAGTGATAATGTAGGTACATTTTCGATACCTAAACGGGGAGTGACACAGGCTTGGTATAACTAAGTATATTAAGTACTCGTAGGTTACAGAGGCGGTGGACCGGTTAACAGGATTATTTATAATTCCTTACATCCTATTAGAGCTCAATAGTTTTCTTTTTAACTTTGTAATGCAACTTTTCCATTTCAATTTCGATGAAGCATTGTTCTGTAAACTAATATAAAAGTGTGAATAAAGTTCGGTAGACATTTTATTCAAAATTAATCCACAAGGATTTCTAAATTATGTGAAGTGACCTGTATTATTGTACGCCATGAGCTCGATAGTTGAAAGTCAGTAAAGCGGTTCCAGACGTCATCATTAGCTGGCAGTCGTCAATATCAGAAGCCGTGTCAGAATCCTTTAAGGCAGCTCGAATAATATGGCACCGGCTTGCAACACCGGTGCACCCCGGTGTCAGCTTTTACACAAACTTAACACAAACGATAGAAATACAAAAGCACCCATTTGAGCTAATACTTTAAGATATGTCAGCCTGGTCACAAAATTCTGTTGGAACTGTTCTCCATCCTGCCCAATTTAAACGCAAATAGTAATTCCTTCTCTCCGTGTCTTCGGACTGTGAATAGCATTCCAACAAGAATAGAGAGGATTATACGAAGACAGCCACTGACATAACTCGGGATCACTCCGCTGCCCAGGGGATTGACACACAAACCGACACTCGTAAACGTATTTACATAATACGGATATAAATAGATATACTTATAGGTTGGAGAGATCGCTAATGAGTTCACACTGGGAATGGATTTGTTTTGAAGACGTGTTCTAGTTATTAGAAATATATTTTTTGTCTTTTTAGGGTTCCGTACAAAAAATTAAAAAAGGAACCCTTATAGGATCACTCGTGCGTCTGTCTGTCCGTCCGTCTGTCACAGCCAATTTGCTCCGAATCTACTGGACCGAATCAGGTGGAATTTGGTAGGATGGTGTAATCCTATGACCCAAACACATATGTGCAAAGTAAATAAATTTTTTTTAAAAATAAGGGTCATTTTCGGGGGATAAATTAGGAAATTTTTAAAAAAAGTTTTGCAAACCTTACTGTGTCATAAATCAAATGAAAGGGGTCGTTATGAGGATCTCAAATATATTTGATGTTATTATTGTAAAATTAATAGTTTTGATTTTATTCATAAAAGAAGACGAAAATTGACCATTTCCCCCCCCCCCCCCCGCCCTAATCTCCGAAACTACAGAGCCTAAAATTTTGAAAAAAATACAAAATATAGTTCATTGCTTGTAGATTACAGGAAAACTTATGAGAATTCAATCAATTGTACGGAACCCCCTCCACGCGAGTTTAACTCGCACTTGGCCGGTTTATTTTAGGTTTGCTGCAAAGCTTAAGATCATAATCCACTTATGAGCATTTTGTTTTAATTTTTTTAAGTGATTTAAAAAAATGAGGGGCTTCTCAATTTGAATGTACCTACATATATTATATGAAATAATTGACATTGTATATTTCTTATCAGAATTAAATTATTTTGAACTTTTTAGTAAAAACTTTTATTATTACTTGTTAATAAAATGATTATTAACAAGTAATAATAAGTTTTTTTTTTAAAGTTTACTATTTTTTAAGTTTTTATATATGTTCCCCTAATAACTTCTCCGTTTCTTAACCGATTTAGAAAAGTCTTTTTTTATTTGGAAGGGCATACATGCAAGTTGGTCCCATTGTCACCAAGTGAACGTACCTAAAGTTTTTTTTGTTTAAAATTATTAAAAACTATAAATTGTATTCGTTCACTACCTACTACAACATTAAAATAAGTGTCCGTCGATAAAAATACGTTTTGGGAAAAATTAAGAAAGTCCAAGAGATAAAATAAAACACAAATTATTTTTGGTAAAAAGTTTTTTTTTCTTCTCAATGTCGGTTTTTAATGGCTAGAAGTATTTTGCATAATTACACCATTTGCTATTTTAACGGAAATAGATAAGCATAATTTCCGGACGTTCTACATATTTTGCGTGGTTTTATAAGTAACATCATTATCATTACGTAGTAAAATAGGTATGATAAGTAATAAATTTATATTCATACAACGGAACATTTTAAAAAATCTTACTAATAATACTATAAAGTTATGTTATGAGGTAGAATAAAATAACTTACTCCCGGGAACTTATGGTATATTGTGACTTAACTTACTCGCTAGATCTTATATACTCTAATATAAATATTTGCGTGGCCGTGGAAAGGCACGCTAAGCTACGTACGTGCTGTGCTAAATTAATAAAATATAATTTGCTTATTAATTAAATATATTATACTATACGTTAAATTTAATATGCACAATCTAAATTAAATAAAAAGAAAAAAAAACTTTATTTTTACTTATTTAGGTACTTTAGAGGACTTTTTCTTTTTTTACACAGGTGAAGGGATTAACGTTATTTTTTTTAAAATTAAATATGTATCGATTTGATATTTTTTATTCTAAAGTGTACCTACTAGCTGTTACCCGCGAAATCAAAGGCCAAAAAAATATTGAAAATCGCAAGGAAATATCACCTTTTTTTTTAAATAAAATGTATCTAATGTCCAGTTAATAAGCTATTTATACGCTAAATTTCATTCTAATAAGTTATTAATGAATTATTCTAAATAGTTTAAAAATGTTTATATTTATAATTTCTATCTACATAATGCTATAAATGCTTTACAAAAGTTTCCTAAAATCCTATAAATGCTTTATAAAATTAAGTCATATCTCGTAACGTCTCACTAGGACCTCCGAGGGCTCAAAAATTTTGTATGTGGGGGCTGTACCCCTACAAGTGCCCCGCGACACTTAAAACTGCAATCAGATTTTGGATCCAAGATGGCCGCTTACACATTTTTGTTGTTTTATTATGTTTGTCCCTATAATTGTTTTCTGTAACTACTACGCGGCTAAATCGATTTTGATAAATTATTATATAACTATAAGCCGATTTAAAATGTTCATATATGTAATCTAAATAAACATATGTAATTTAGACCCAATACCTAAGTGTATGATTATATAATAAATTAAATACAGAGATAGCTAACAAAGAAAAAATAAAACAAAAAGGTATACAAGTACAAGAAATCTTTCTTCTAGTGCAAAACATTATGTAAAGAAATTAAGTAAGAATAATAAAAGGTTACCAAAGAAACAGATATGTGCAGTTTAACTTTTACGTTTATAAATATGATAAGAAAAAAAACAAACAAAGAAAAAACACATTAAGAATGCACCAGCCGCCTCCCCTTCCGCGAAAGCTAGTCGTGGGTCTACAATTTAAAAATCTATACAACCATACAACCATCCATACACCCATCCGTACATCCAGCCATACTTACCAACATTCGCATTTATTAAAATATATGTAGGATTTAATTTGAACCACGTACTCGTATGTATGTAAAAATATATTGACCTTCCTGTACTACTCTCGTGTTTAGTCTATATTACCAAAAAGGACATGGCCGTGTTTGAAGACGCCGAGTCTATATAACGTCTAACCAAATATACTGAAACTATTTTAAGGGTGGATTCAGTCCATGATACTGAACAACTTTCCCCAAGGAACATATGTCGAAATATGAAAAATAATTTTTTGATTTCCCTACAAACTCGGATCAGCTGATCGGTCAACTTGTATGGGAGGTCAAAAATTATTTTTCAAATTTCGGTATATGTTCCTTGGGGAAAGTTGTTCAGTATCATGGACTGAATCCACCCTTAAAATAGTTTCAGTATATTTTGTTAGTCCCTGTATATTCATGTCAATGTTATCATAGGATATTTATAATATATCTTAACAATAGTCGCTTTGTTTTGTTTTGCACAAATGTTGACGTCAAATCGTTACAGCTAAGTTTACGCCGCTTCCTAGGCGCAAGTGCAGAAGAAGCGGCAACAAACTGCACTGCACGTTTTCTCCAAAGACGTTAACTAACAAAACTTAAAATTAGTTATATGGATGGACTGCACAGCAGGGATACATAGCTACTGATGTATATATTTTTAAAATGTGCTAATTAAGCCCTTTCTTTTGATATCCTATACGGTATGATTCAATTTATTTTATTTTTAACCGACTTCAAAAAAGGAGGAGGTTATCAATTCGACTGTATGCTTTTTTTGATTTTTTTTTATGCAAGTTTGTTACGCGATATCTTCGCCAATTGTGAACCGATTTTGATAATTCTTTTTTTATTTGAAAGCCTTTATTACCAAGTTGGTCTCATTTTAATTTGGTGAAGATATGATGAAGAACTTTGGAGATATGGAAGAAACTCCTAAAAAATATTGAAGTCGGTTGTTTTTTTAGGGTTCCATACCCAAAGGGTGCAAACGGGACCCTATTACTGAGACTCCGCTGTCTGTTTGTCAGTCACAGGGCTCTATCTCTTGAACCGTAATAGCTAGACACTTGAAATTTTCACCGATTATGTATTACTATGAGCACAATAACAACAAATACTAAAAATAAAAAAAGTTAAAAATTAAAGGGGGTCGCCATACAAAAAACGTGTTTTTTCAGCGTTTTAAAACATTGTACGGAGGTACGGAACCCTTCATGTTCAAGTCCGACTCGCACTTGCCTGTTTATTTATAAAAAAATTAATTATTTATTTAGTTCCTGAGTTTAGTTCATTACTTTATGGCCTAAAGAGAGCGCCATATTGAATTTACTGTGACGTCATATAATTTATAACCAGCGTACAACCAAGACGCTTCAAACAATACCTCACTTGTCAAGGTATCATGGATATCATTAAAGATACGAGGGAACTAGACATGGGTAACTCCGGATTCGAATATTTAAATGAGCCGATTCATCAACAGGAGCCGATACCCGTACTAAATCCCGGTAATCGTTATCGGCTCCCGCGAGTTATTGAGTCCGCACCGATCATGGTCCCGGGAACCGGCGGCGCACGGCGGCGCCTGTCGGGTCGCGAGCCGCGAGCCGCGTTCCATTGCGTCTCGGGAGGAATCGGGAGTCGGGAGTCAATATTATTAGCGAAACTTAGCGGACCTCGGAGCTGGAGCCGATAAGGGAGTAGGAATCATTAAGATGAGTCGGTACCAGATGCTAAGTAAGATTCAGTGAGCCGAAACACTCCTCGGAGTCGAGATTACCCATGTCTAGAGGGAACACATGAACATACATACGTATAGCGACGAAACACATAACCCGCCTTTTGGCTTGGCCGTAGTTGGGTAAAATAGACAGACACAAGCCCGCATGACGCTATATTTAGGACAATGCCGTGACAGCGAGGCGCCCGAACTTAATTAATTGAAATACCTATTTATAGTACGAGGTCACTATGCTAACTTTCGGCACTAGCAATACTGACAGTATGGATGGATAGCTTGAGTTTGTACTTCTCTTTAAATATACAACAATAGGACATATTACACAAAACTGCTGTGAGGTTCCCGGCAGAGTAGAAAAGGATCACTCCAAGTCTCTCCGTGGATGACGTAAAAGGCGACTTAGGAAACACAAGCTAAACAAAGCTTTATAAACATCAATGAGACCTCTCCAACCGGTCTGCCCAGCGTGGAGAGTGTAGGCCAAATACTTTGGCTGCTCTGGCTAATATATCAAATATATGGCGTTGGTACCTACCCGGCCTGTGTCACTCCCCGTTTTGGGTATCGAAAATGTACCTATATTATTACTATGCGCGCAGGCGGCCCCTCCGGATGGTAAATTCAGTTATACGAATCGTTTGTACAGAGTAATAAGAATGAAATTGGCTTGCAATGGATGTCTAGGTATCTATAAGAAAAGGTGCTAAGTTCTGACGTGAGCTAAATTAAACCATATCGCTAGCCAAGTTGAGTAGAATTTCTTTGAATTTCTTTGCTGAGTGAGACTTCTGTACGTTAGTATTATTCATTCTGTGGTTATACAGAAATTTTAACCTGCTGGCTGGCCAAGCTGGTCTGAGAGGAAAGAAAAACGTAGAATATATCAGCTGCTTCTCGTATAGATACCTAGGTATCTATTCGAAAAGGTGCTGAGTTCTGACGTGAGCTAAATTAAACCATATCGCTAGCCACATTGAGTAGATATTTCTTTGAATTTCTTTGCTGAGTGAGACTTCTGTACGTTGGTATTATTTATTCTGTGGTAGTACAGAGAGGGTCGTGCTCCTGCAGTGGCGACTAAAAAGACCTGATGATGATTATGACGCAAAACTCAGCGCAGATAGCGGCATTAGCACATACAGTAAACAATCTGCTGTCATTCTACATGTCATATTTTTTCGCAATAAATAAAATATTATAAAAATATTTAATTTGAATAGTTTTATTATTAATTTATCCATTCAAAACTCGTGATGTGATACCTGTATAATATTACAAACTTATTGCGACTTTGATGTACTTGTCATTGTCAAACATTTGTTTATGGTCTGCGGCAGAACATTGCAGTAATATCTCCTATTCATTTTAATAGTTGAACCTCTAACAAAAGTTTCGATCACTCTTAACATTCTTTAAAGACCTTGATTACTGTGTACAAAAATCTGAAAAATCTGACACCAGTGTTGGCCACTTACATACACGAAAAACAAACAACAAAACAAGCAATCGTGTACAAATACGCTTTTTGGATTCAGAACGTTCTTTATATAGATACATTATCAGGTATTTATCTCTAACGGGGTAGACATAGCCTAGCCCCCTAATTCATAAAAAAATACAAATGTTTGCTAAACCTATTTTAGTTAAAATACATATGTTTTGTCTTGTTCTTGAAATGTCAAATATAGAAAAGAGTGACATTAAAATGTACAATGGGCGGTCTTATCGCTAAAAGCGATTTCCTAGAATTAAGAATGTCGACGAGGTCTAGAAAAATCCAAACTATATAATAGATAATAGATAAGGCATGTTTAATTAAAGTAGCTATTACACCAGACTAATTATCGTATGCGATTTGATTATACATGCCTGTCTTGTAATGAACAATCTGAACGTTCTCTTTCAAAATACGCAATGTATATCAAATCGTATACGATAAGTAGTCTGTGTAATAGCTACAGTAAATAATACGGAGAACACACGAAGAAGACGCACTTATTTTGGGCCCTACTTTCTCGAAGTGTCAATTCTATTTTCAAATTTCTATAAATAGGTCTATAAATTACTAGGTTTTCGGTTAGCTTAGATAAGGCTTATAGAAAAGTCAAGGCTTGGGAAAATTGCAATGTGGTATGGAACTGAAAGTTTGTTTATTTCTGTTTAATGTGAAGATATAGGCAAATGGCCTTGAAGTGTGAAATAAATTGTTTACTCGTAAATATGGTAATAATTTCCATATTGTTCTTCGTCATGCACTAGATAGCCCTTTAAATTATTGTATGAACTGCCGTTGAAACTATTATTGGTGATCCAGGCCACTTTTAGCGGAGGCAAGTTTTAAAGCTAGACGGACTAATGTAAATACTTTCAACGGTGGTTCATAAAATAATTTAAAGGGCTATCTAGTGCATGACGAAGAGCAATATGGAAATTATCTCCATATTTACGAGTTAACAATTTATTTCAAATATAGATGAGGGCGCCACTTCAAGGTCATTTGCCTATATCTTCACCTTAATTTTGTTTAGGTGTCCATTTTTACAAAGTGTCAATTCTATTTTCTCATTATTTTGTTCTATCGTTCTATTAGGTCTATAAATAACTATTGATTAGGTTAGATAAGTTTCAAGGCTTGGGAAAATCGCTGCATTTGAATTTGAATCGATAATATGATGGAACTGAAAGTTGGTCCGCTTAATCTGTTTTATATATTTATAGAAAGATGAGACTGAATACGACACTAGAAAAGCTGAGCAAGCGATTGAAAGACACGGATGAAAGTACTTCTAAGATAAGGGTGCTCCAAATTATCAAAGAGGCCAAAATATGTCAAGGGTACCGGCTTACTACCGGCTTAGATTTACCCGCATCGCATCAGGAATAATAAGTCTTTATTTAGGGTTCTTATACATTTCGGAACATTTTTTAACCGACTTCAAAAAAGGAGGAGGTTATCAATTCGACTGTATGTTTTTTTTTTTATGTATGTTTGTTACGCGATATCTTCGCCAATCGTGAACCGATTTTGATAATTCTTTTTTTATTTGAAAGCTTTTACTAAGTTGGTCCCATTTTAATTTGGTGAAGATATGATAAAGAACTTTGAAGATATGGAAGAAATTCCTAAAAGAAATTGAAGTCGGTTGTTTTTTTTGTTAAAAATGTAATTATGTTCTACCTATAAAGTGTAACAAAAGAAAATCCTGGAGTGAATTTGAACTGGTGCAGAATAGGTAAGTATTAGCTGTACAGATCTTTCCTTATTTTTGTGTTCAGAATTTCAGATTAATTAAAACAGTTAAAATCTTCCTCAACAACCGACTGGTTATCAAATGGTAAACATGCATTAACTTCTACACTACATATTCACAAAATATTTAAACAAACGAATGATAAGATTACGATGTTTTGGCAAACCAAGTGCTCCGTACTTTTAACGAAATTTAAGGAAAATGTAAAATAACAAGAGATTAAAATTGGGTGTAATGTAAACTATGAATTCCAGTAATTCTTTGCAAACATAGCTGTTTAAAGCATTATAAATATAATAAGACAATGTTTTCCTTAAATTTTATAACGATAAACTTGATGGTAAATATTTAATATACCTACTAAAATAGCATAATTTATTAAATTTAAATTATAACATAATAATGTCTACTCACGAGTCACGACCACGTACCTAGTTTTATAACCCTCGACGAAAAAGAAGGGTGCTATAGTTTGACGTGTATCTGTGTATCTGTCTGTGCCGACGTAGTCGTCCTAAACGAATATACCGATATAGATGCGGTTTTTTTTATCGAAGGCCTTGTCCTTCGTGACGGTCCTTAGCTATGTTTGATGAAAATCGGTTTAGCGGTTCAAAAGCTATTGGGGGTGAACACTTGTAATAATTTGTCTGGCCAAAACTTTATTGTACATCAGCGATAGTTACACATAATAAAATAACAAAGGATATTTTTCCAAATGGTGCACTTATCCCAGTAGGGATCTCTTGCAGTCGACCAGTAGGGCAGAGGACAGTTACATATTAGTAGGAAGGCAGAAGTACCTACAGAGCAATGAAAAAAAACAAGTATAATATGTATAAATTAAATTGTATGTTATTGAAGAAAATGCAGCAGTGGTGCTTGTTGCTATTTCTTCTGCACTTGCACCTACGAAACGGGTTGTTGTACATTTGCCACAAAGTTAATTCGTCACTAAAAAAAGCATGTGTAAATTTGCCACACCTTTATTTTTTTGAAGTTAATTCGTCACGTTTTAATAAGAGAATTGTAAATTCGTCACATCGATTATTTTCTTATAGACACCAAAAAAATTAAACAATAACTCAAAGGATTGGTTGTTTGTTACGCCTAGAAAGAGATAGATGCACCGAGCAAGCGAGCGCATGATAGCATGTGCAGGAGCGCTGTCTACTACCTATGTTTGTATTAATTTTCCCAGATTATCTTGTCCTCATATAGTTGCATACTTCAAAACATTTGCAATAAATATCTATATTTCATTTTGACCGCTAAACAATCACTTTGCTTGCTGTCGGTACTTTATTACTTGTGGCAAATTTACAATAACCCGAACTTACCTGTGACGAACTAACACATACTTTTTAATGCAAGTGACAAATTAACTTTCAATGTATGAAGTTTTAAAAACGTGACGAATTAACTTTGTGGCAAATGTACAATAACCCTACGAAACGAACGGCACAAAAACTTAGCTGTACCACAGAATACATAAGAGTCAAACTGGCTGTACTTAATTATTTCAAGTCAACGTCATCAAAATATAAAAAAAAAATTATGCATATTATTAGTGCAACTCACGCAGGGTGTTAATAAAAATAAAGAAACAGAAGTAAGGTTCTCTCCCGTTGCGAATAAAGAATGTAATAGGGCATCGGACAGGTCTCACCAAAAAATCTTTGTTGTAATTAGAAATAATATTAATTAAATAAACTGACCATTCAATGAGTATTTTTGTGAAATAATAATGATTTATATTTTTAAATCAAGAAATTAAATGCGTTATTTTCAATATTTTGAATCTGTTCGCCACCTTGAACGAAACAACAATCACATAGAGATGGGCGGCGGGAAGAAATTCGGGAAGGGTAAAATTGGGAGGAAAGGGAAGGAAAGGTAAAAATGAATAAATTCCCATTTATACCGGGTATTTTTAATAAATACCGGGAAGAAATTGGTTTTGTAAAATTTCCTACAATAAAACTATTATATTTTAATTCAGCAGTTATCTTCAGTTACATATCGTTAGGAAATTAAATAAAATAATGAATTTTGTTTAAATCACTTAAATTCATGAATTAAAATTTTTAATAACAGCTTTATATTCAGTAGAATCACATTAAGTACAATCAAATAAATGTACACAGTATCCTGTATCACTAAGTAAGCACGAAATCTAATACAACATTGGTTTGATACAGATGCATTATCACTTCTTTATTCCTAATGGGGTAGACAGAGCCTGGGTCCATTAGACATTTGTTTATACGCATTTTTAATAAAATTTGCTCATGATGTACCTTATAAAAATATTACGACTTACTCGTAAGTCTCAACTATTAATATAATCTGCAGTGCGTATAACTAGAGCCGTCCATATACCCGGATATTTAAGGCCGTACCTGAATTTACCGGGGTCCAGTGCTGCCCCCATTTAAAATAAATCATTTCAAAGAAAACGGAGACATCATTTAAAATTTTGCTACTACCAAGTCCTAGATAACCCTTCAAAGTATTTTATGAACTACTGTTTACAGTTTAAAGTGAGAACGTTAAGCTTTACTACGCACATTTGCGAAAAACGCCCACTTTTGGCAAATGTGCGTAGTAAAGCTTAACGTTATTATTATAAACTGTAAACAGTAGTTCATAAAATATTTTAAAGGGTTATCTAGGACTTGGTAGTAGCAAAATTTTAAATAATGTCTCCGTTTTCTTTGAAATGATTTATTTTAAATGGGGGCAGCACTGGACCCCGGAAAATTTAGGTACGGCCTTAACCACGCTTGGGTTAAATACCCGATATGCACCTAGTTGCTAACATGTCAACATATGTTTGAGGTTGCTCATACATATGTTGACATGTTATGTATAAATAAATGAATATATCTCAAATAATAAATGACAGAGTAAAATCACTAAAATATCCAAATTAAATAAGTATACAGATACAATCTCATTTGATGTCTGTTTGCTTATTTTGATATAAAATTAGGTCTACAAACATTTTCCAGCAAAAAATTATATTTTTTGCCAGTAAATTCGTATGTTCACATATGACTGGTAGATTGGGGGTAAATACCCGGCATGCTATTTTGTGTAAAATGTTAAACAAAAATTATGAGGGTACGAAGAACTCGTCAATACGAATATTTTTTATTTTGGGACCAACTCCGAAATCAGTAGTTTTGGCTCTTTGATGAACAGTCAAAAAATCTACTTTCCATATACTTATATGTGGAGGCATTGCATTTGATTTCATTGTATTGACATAGCATAGCATATAATTAAGTCTAAAAACATTTGCCAGCCAAAAATTGTTCCCATACAACGGTTAGATTCGGGTAAATACTAGGCATGCTATTTTGTAAGAAATATTATAACAAGTTAATGGGGTTTCAAATAACTCGTCAATACGAATTCTATACTAGGTAATGTAGGAGTGTGATCATATGTTGACATCACGTTTGATATCTGTTTGCTTTTTATTTAACATATAATTAGGTCTACAAACATTTTCCAGCCAAACATGTAAACTTAAATTTGTCAAGCCGTATGTTTCCATACAACGGGTAGATTCGGGTAAATACCAGACATGCTAATTTGTGGGAATCACCCGTGTGGTTCCGGGTTAGAATAGGACCACTCCATCTCTTCCTGTAGATGTCGTAAAAGGCGACTAAAGGACAAACATCTCGTGCTACAATTGCATCCCCACGGAGGGTTAACGTCGGACGGCGGCCGGTTGTAAAACTTTTCGCACAAATACATTCCCAAAGAGGGTTGACATCAGGCAGGCGGCCGGTCGTAAAACTATAGCCAAATCATTTAAACTTTTCCGGCTATTTCTTCTCCATTTTGCAAGGTCTTGGCATCCTTGGGTAACCGTTACCACGCATGTTATATTTGGAGAAAAAAAATCGGGAAAGCGCACCTCGGGCTCCGAAACAGCACAGCTGAGGAAGCAACCGGGAACACGCTTAGATGAAGAAGAAGATGCTAATTTGTGGGAAATAATATAACAAGATGATGGGGGATCTAAGAACTCGTCAATACGAATATCTTTTGTTCCGAGACGAACCTCGAAATCAGTACTTTAGGCTCTTGGATGAGCAGTCAAAAAAATCTCTCCATATATGGTACGTATGAGGATGCTCACATATTGACGTCGCGTTAAATGTCTTTTTGCTTATTTAAACATATAATTAGGTCTACAAACTTTTGCCAGCCAAAAATTTAGACTTAGACCTGTCAATTCTTATGTTCCCATACAATGGGTAGATTCGGGTAAATACCCGGCATGCTAATTTGTGGGAAATGCTATAACAGGTTGATGGGGCTTCAAAGAACTCGTCAATACGAATATCTTTTGTTTCGGGACAAAGCACGAAATCATTAGTTTTGGCCTTCAAATGAACAGTCAAAAATACTCCTCTCTACATTACTTACGAGGTTGCTCATACATATGTTGACATCGCAATTAATGTCTTTTCATTTATTTTAATATATAATTTCGTCTTAGCACACCTCCCAGCAAAAAAAAATATAATAAATCACTATATGACGTTTTCATATACTTTAACGTCGCATTTGACGTACCTGCATATTAAGCATATTAGATTATTACCAAAATTACATAAAATTACATTTTTTTAATTTCTGGGAGTGAATAATAAAGGTTCCAATTTCTTCCCGGAAGAAATGAAAATTGGGTGGGTAAAAATGGGTAAAAATGGGAATATTTCCAGAAGCCGGGTTTTTACCGGGAAGGCGCCCATCTCTTCACAGCGCGTAACGTCATTCGTTTGTAATTGTAATTTTTGACGGCTGGGGTAACCTGAAAATGTCAACCATAGATGTCAACATTACTATGTGAATTTGTGGCCTCCACTACTGCCATCCCTTTCACCACTTGATTGTTTGATGTTTACTCACACACAGATGACGTCACGCGGCCGTCAGATGGGAGCGTTTACGCGGCATTTTTATACATTTAAATTTGAAATGTAATTTATGTATATTTACAGCCTTATTTAAATAAAATATAATTTTTTATGGTAATAAATAACCATTCTAATTACTTTCAAACACTTTGTGAAAAGTTTTCCGATCTGCTATTAAATGAAATTTGTATGGGAATGAACCTGGCTATTGTTGTTATACACATTGTGTAACGATGTTTATAAATGTGAAACAAAAAAGAAAACGTGCCGTTTATACTTTTTTAAAGTAGGCGAGAAATAGGTAAGTACTCCTACTTATAAACGAAAGAAAGAAGAATTCAAAATGACGGTAAAACTGTAGTTTAAGCAGTTTAAGTTAGCCAATAACGAAAAAGAAACCGCTATACAATCAATCTGTCTTAGAACTGAAAATGTTGAACAAACATGTCATCAAAAGACTGTTATTACTACAGCGAGTACATATTACGCCAGGAAAAATGTTTAAACATTTCGCAGATCAATGTACCTACGACGCATAAACAAAGTTCCTTTTTGATGATCGTGAAAATATTGACTGGCGGAATGCCAGGGCGGCCTCACTGACGGTCAATGTTAATTTAAAAAGGTAAAATAAAACATAGAATGTACCAGCTGCTTCTCTTCCCGAGCAGATTGTAAAAGCCGATGGAAGGAACGGACGACAATCCATTATCATTATTTAATTATCAGGGACTACGAAGCAAAATGCCTTAAATTCATGTCAATAGAGCACAATAACTATGAATTAAATTATCTGAAATAGTAATTTGCTTAAAATTCAAGGAGCCTGTGAAACAAAATGCCTAAAGTGCCATCTCACTGGAAGTGGCCTAGGTCTTGCCGCCATTGGTTCTGGTTACCGTTCCACAGATCTGTGTATTGGTCTAAGTGCCTACCCTGTTAGAGATAAAGACGTATTGACCGCAAAAATATTGACTGGGGAAATGCCAGGGTGCCATTTTCTACGGTCAAGGTTATTTGTTAAGGCGGGGCACACTCGCAAGGATCGATAAAAAGTCAGCTAGAATATGGTGTTGTCATTGCCCGTTGGCTAAGGTTAGGTGTGCCTTTAAGTATTATTTCGAGACCTAGTAGACATTTTTGGATAATTCACAGATCATTTAGTCGGGTTTTTAACTTTTAGACATAAAAATTCAAGAATTGACTAAGCTCCACTACTTTTTTTTTTAATATCCTATTTTAACGCGAAAAATAGCAGGATGCCTCAAGGATATTTTTTTGTAAAGAAAAATTGCATCTCAAAATTTGTGGGTCGATTTAGCCCCGGTACTTTTCTGCCAGTTCTGCAGTTTTAGCGTTAGGGTATTTATAGGGGAAAAGTACATGAAAAGTTTTCAGCTCGCCTTAAATACCTACCAAAAAACGTCTTCCAGCTCTCGGACCATATATTTTCTCACCTTATGTAGAATACCATTCACTTTATCATTACAACTAGTCTTGCTGATGACCTGCCTGCTAAGAGTAACTTTAAAGTTTTAACAAAGTCACAAAAAGAAGCAGCTTAACCACATGACAGAATAGTCGCTAAAAAATTACACAGAACTTGGTAGGAATACCGTACGTCATCACCATGTGGAAGAGAATCCTAGCAGGGAAAATTTAAACTTGGCTTGCATCCAGCATGAAGTTGATAGAAATGTTAAGGAAGAACTTAAATCAGTAGTACAAAGTAAAGGAAATCCTAACGGATAAAAACAAGAGGCCATTGGAGTTGAGGTTAATGAAATAAGAACAGTTAAAGATACAGAAGGTATGCGGGGCCTCGATATCAGCCTCTTTTTCGATTTAAAAAACTTTCTTCATCATCATCATCATTCCAACCCTTCTTCACATAGGCCTCTCTCGTCGACGCTACCTATCTTGGTCATGTGCTGCTCCCATCCAGTTGCGACTCGCGACTTTGATCATGTCGTCAACCCATCGCATAGTCGGACCCCCGACGCTTCTCTTACCCATTCTGGGCCAATTAAATTCAGCCAGTGCTTTGCTCCACCTGTCATCGCTCCGTCGGGCCAGGTGCCAAGTTCCACTTTAATTTCATTACCGTTGTACCAACATCTCGTACTTTAGTACGTAGTCGGATTACGGTATTGGGAACGCGATCCTGCGGCCTGATGTCAATCATAGCGCATAATTATCTTAGAAACAGGTAATTGAGCAAATAGTAGACGGTTGATTTTGTCCAAGTTTAATATTAGATTCCCAAGTGCCACCTAAATGCCAATTAAATTCTATTCATTACAATAAAAGCGTGATAAAAGTACAAACTATTACTCTAACAGCGAAACCATGACCACGACAATTCCGAAACGTTTATGGCTATATTATATACCTTGACGGTCACGCTTTCAAGGAAACTTGTCACTTTAACTGATTAGTTCTACACGTTAGCTTTTTATTGTGGCGTTAAGTCCGTTGATTGTGTTGCTAATTGTATGGCATCTCCATTTAATTAAAAGTTAATTAGAAAGAGTGATAGCCGTTGCCGATAATTATCATTTTTGCCATTACAGCTTCAGAGATTTCTATATCCGTTTCAGTTTTCTAATTTTGTGACTACTTATTAAATCTTTAAGTGATAGACCAAAGGTCCAATGAAAAGCTAGGAAGGTTTACTGATTGCGTGTTTTGACATTTTCGGTACGTCACTTCGAAATCCATTACGCACTATAGAGGTACACTATATAAAGACACCAAACAAAGGCATGATGCTATTATGTATTCTGTAATAATGGATGGACCTGATGGATAGAAAATGGTACTTTAGATTTACCAGATTTGAGCGACATTTTAACGGTCACGCTTTTACGGGACTTGGTACTGTTCTGCGTCATCATCATCAGCTCAGCCACAAGAAGTCCACAGCTGGACATAGGCTACGGATTTCCAAAACGACTGATCGGGAAGAGGCTTGCATCCAGCAGGTGGGTGTCCTACGCTGCGTTTGCCGGTACGTGGCCGCCATTCGAAAACCCTTCTGCCCTCTCGGCCATAGATTCTGCGTGTTTCTTTTAATTGTGTGACATTAATTTATTGCTGCTTTTCATGTAATATTTAATTTTATTTCAATTTATATTGAGAGAGAGAGAGAGAGAGAGATGATATTGTAGAACATTACACGCGCCATACATTATTCAACACGTGGTATTTTAAGGCCGTATCTAAATTTTCCGGGGTCCAGTGCTGCCCCCATTTAAAATAAATCATTTCAAAAGCTTTAAAGCTTAACGTTCTCACTTTAAACTGTAAACAGTAGTTCATAAAATACTTTGAAGGGTTTAACTAGGACTTGATAGTTGCAAAATTTTAAATGATGTCTCCGTTTTCTTTGAAATGATTTATTTTAAATGGGGGCAGCACTGAACCCCGGAAAATTCAGGTACGGCCTTAATAAAAAAAAGATTTTTATGTACCGCTGTCAGGCTATGCGCTTTTCCAATTTTTAGCTTTATTTATCTTCTATTGGGTGCATTCACCTTCTATTATTTTTCTGCAATAGATACTAGAAGACGAGACTGTAGCCTTGGACTTTTAAGACTTTTAGTTACAAACTATCGAAGATCACCAGGTAAAATTCTTAGATAAGTTTTTTATCATCGTTGATTTTATCCGTCGCTTTATTCTTACCACATCTGATTCTTGTTTGGTTGCACCGTTTTATTCAGTTCAGTATCTAACATTATCGATCAATTATATTCTTCACTTTCATGTAGGTAGACCTCTCTCTATTCTTATATTTAAGATCTGGGCTCTTGTCGGTGGAGTGCTTTCCATGTCTCTCTTTCTTCCGCCAAGTTTACTTAACCTCTTTATATGTTTTCACGTTAAATATTTTTTTTATCTGGTTGTAATTTTTTTCATGTAGACCATTTGGCTCATATTTACTATGTTCCTCACCAATAAATAAATTATGAAATGTCGATATTCTTTAATGTCAAATTTTTATACTTTGCATCTTGACTTCTTCTAATCAGTAATTTTTGAATTATATTTCTTACGCTTCAAACGTCTTAAATCTCTTTAATAGCATGTCTGGCACATCTAAGTCTTAACAAGCTCTGTTCGCGTCTTTATCAAGACATAATAATCTTCTATTAAACAAGCCATAATATTTCCTTTAGGCTATGGAATGCTCTAAAAAATAGCTTTAATCTTGCCCTATCAATCATCTAGCAAATGTTTGAACTTACGTTTTTGTAAACATGCGGTGCATATTATTTAGGTATGATTCCATTCGTATACTTCGCCCGTCGAAATATCTCTTTCTCTTTCTTCATCTTTGCGTGTTTCCAGATGCATCCATGGATGTGCTGTTTCGAAGCGCGGGGTCCGCTTCCCGACTTTTTCTTTTCGACTTCGTACTGTATTCGGAATCAATGGTTGTTAGACATTTGTAACACATCAAGCTAGCCTTTGTAAGTATAGGTACGTAGGCTTGTAACTTCAATTCTCATAAATATACCGAATAACATTGATCAAATTAACAAATAATCGACGATCGGCCGTACAGGTCACATGCACCAGTTTGATGCAATGTCTATCGGCCTTAAATATATATTATATAATAATATCTTCTCTAAAATCATAGTGTAGATAAATTGTTCAACTGAGACGTGGAAACACTATAGTTTTAAGGAATTTTAATCAAAGCAACCGAATACTTGCGACAGAAGCTTTAAAGGTAACTTAAGACACCAAAAGTAGGGTAGGATGCATAACCTGGTGTTTCAAAATAAATTTTCACTGAGCTATAAAATTGAATTAACTCCCAAAGTATCATATTACATCAGAAGCTGTACGATAGCCTCTCACAGAATCATAAAAAGTCGTGTTCGAATTACTTGATAAACTACACTTAATGGGTTATCAGTTTTATTAGGTAAAACGTGTTAACAAACATGTTTGACAAATTGACATGTAAGACATTGGTATATACTTATATTTATAATAGTTGTGTAGAGTATCTGATGTGTTGTCCGTACCCCTAAGGCTAAATAGCTACCTGAGTTGGCGAATTATGAATAATAAATCCGAGCCCCCTATAACGGAGTGTCAGGATACAAGTTTTTCAGACTTCTTGCAGATGAAATGAAGATAATAAATTTCTAAAACAAAAGTGGTCACAGTACTGGCGGCCTGGAGATGAAATAACTTTTACAAACAAAAACCGAAATCGATTCCAGTGACCACACCACTAACACAAGTCACAGAAAATCAAAATACGCAACAATTGTTTACTTGGATGACATATTTATTTAGAGTTATTTGGCTCAACCAAACTACTGAACCGATTTTGATAAATTTCTATGGGACCAACTTGAAAGATAAAGGTAAAGATAAATAATTTTGAAAAACACATTCCGTTTCGTCCAATCATGTTTACTATCACCGTACAGTTACCAAAAGTACATAATATGTACCTACATATATATGTAGGTACATATTATGTACTTTTGGTAACTGTACGTTATATATGTAGGTACATATTATGTACTTTTGGTAACTGTAGTATCATGTTTACTATCACCGTACAGTTACCAAAAGTACATAATATGTACCTACATATATATGTAGGTACATATTATGTACTTTTGGTAACTGTACGTTATATATGTAGGTACATATTATGTACTTTTGGTAACTGTACGTTGATAGTAAACATGATTGGACGAAACGGAATGTGTTTTTCATGTCACCTTATCTCCGTCATTTATAGACCGTTTTGAAAAAATATTGTTTCAAAGAATATATATCTATATATATTCTCAGTTTTGAAAAAATATTGTTTTAAAGAATATATATCTATATATATTCTTTGAAACAATATTTTTTCAAAGAATATATATCTATATATATTCTTTGAAACAATATTTTTTCAAAACGGTCTATAAATGACGGAGATAAGGTGACATTAAAAAAAACAAATTGAGCTCCTTTTTTTAAATCAGTAAAAAAATAATAATTTATGGCATGTGATTTATTTCATCGAAAGTAAATATAAGTGAATTTAAACAAAATCATTTTATATGAAAAAATTCTAAGAGCTGATAAATTAAGACGTGACGTTACAGGAAAAAATATAAATACCGGAGACAAAAAGTTCAATAATTTATTCATTCATTATACATCGGATGATGCTTGTCATTGGTCAATAAAGGATTCCGTGGGAACCAGCGCATGTGTTCGATATCAGTTGAATAAGATTGGGGATGGTTTCGATTGCGATACTGGCGTGACAGGATTGAGTTAAAAATCTTGTATCAGCCATTGTAAGTATTAGATACCACCAAGGACCACCAAGCGATCTATAGAATTCCAAAACTTAGCTGTAAGTCACCAGATACAAGATTCTCGTTGTTGAAACGAAAAAGAAAACTGAAAAATAATACGTTTAAAAAGAAGCGTGACGAATTTATGGTTCTTTACTGTGGTTCTTTAGGTAGTTTCTATAATTAAACCAAATAAAAATAGCCACTAACTAAAAGCAGAAGACAATAAGGATGCTTTGTCATAAATTTATCTTCCTACGTTTGAAGAAGTAGTACTTCTAAAAATAAAATAAACGAAATTAATCTTGGCGATGGCGATAAGGTACAATGACTTAGAATCGATAATCGATGTCCCACACGGTAAATATTGACAGTCGATGATTCCGAATCAAGCAGGTCAGAACACAGTGTTAGAGATTGTGGTGATAGAGGTAGACTTGAAACAAACTATTTGCATAAGTTTTTCTTACAAAATCACAGCGAATCAAATTAAATTATTACATTAAATTTATTACACGCCCGATTGTAATGAACGGTATATTTTATAAATCAATATTAAATATGTACTATAATTGTTAAATGCTGCAATCAGATACCTTCAGAAATAATAGTCATCCGTTCAAAACAAATACTTTATTTTATTTAAATAAAAAAAAAATAACACAAGTAGCAGCGAATCGTCTGAGTAGTTTAAAATTTTAATGTCTTCTTTTATTTGTGTAGAATAAAATCTCCATTATCTGCTAAGTTCCTTGGTCGGAACTTTACGTAATAGTTCACACTAGTGATGTGGTCGCTCGGTCATTGCCGCCTGCAACTGGATCACGTAGTGCGTCTATTTGTGATGAGATGACAAAATAGTGGCGGTACTTATTGGGGTATTTGTGTGTAGTAAATATTTGTGTATGTGCATTTGCACCTCTTACATGTTTTTGGAGTTTTGACAAGCAGTATGACATTGGATTTTTTGTTAAAAACATTTTCAGATGTGTAAATATATGAAGATTCTAAACGGTACAGGTTTTAGTAGAAACAAAGATTAAAGATTTTATAGATAGTTGGAGAGAAAAATAAAATACTCTTACTCTAAAAAAATAAAAGATAGCAGAGTAAGAACAATTAGCAGTAATTCGATATGTGTATAATAAAATTCTAAAGAGAAAGAAAATCAGACAGAGCCTAAATTACTAGCTACACCACAATAGGTTCGTTGACAATACATTCCAGAAACCATTAAAACGAAAAAAAAAAACTTACGGTTAAAACTGGCAACCCCAAGCCAACGATGTATAGCATGTAATTGGTGACAGTCGATGGTTTGAACGGGTGCTTGAGGGACTCATCGTCGCAAAAGAAGCCTCTCTTGTATGGACTGCCCCAAAGGTAGAATACGAGAATCATGAAGCCAACTGTAACAAGGAAAGTTAATGTTAACATTGATGATAACAACAAATCCATTTTATCCGACAAAAAACTATTACTGCAAGAACAACACAAAAAAATGCGTAATCGTGATCACACATGTATAAAAAATTTATCGGGGCATGACTTTTGAGATAAGAAATATACGAGAATCGCTCAAAATATTCTTCAAAACAAATTTAATATATTCTTCAGTTTCTTAATCACCTAAAAATAAAGAAATTTTAAAATGAACCAAAAATACCATCAACGTGTTAAAAATAACCGCAACGAATTATAAAAACAACGCTATTCGAAACACAACAACACATTTCACTATAAATCACACTCATAATTAAGGTTACTGCTTATAAAAAGTGTACCGATTAAAATCGAGGCTCGTCAAAAATGGAATTTAAATTGGGAGCAGGGTACAACCCTATTTAGGATAACTCCACTATTGTTTCACCGATTGTTTCTTGTCCAAACACATCAAGGGATGGACAAAAAACAGCAGGTACGGAACGGAGATTCAAGAGATAAAATAGTTGGAAACGTCACAAGACTTACAAGGTGAAAGGCGGTACTCATTAAAATATAGGTATTTGACAGATTTATTGTTTGTAAAAGTGTCTGTTTTTGAGAAATTTACAGCTCAGCTGATGGTAACGATAAATCACTTTAGAAAAACACTTTTAAAACTCCTTAAAAGATAACTGAAACCGATAAATAAAGAAAGTAATCAAGATCTATTACTGAAAGACAGCATAATTTGAGATGAATTATTTATTACCCAATGAAATTTTTTTCCGTAAATTAAAATAGTATTTTCACGAACAAACAATCATTTGTCACTGTAACAATTTCGTCAATACTGATTGAATACCTATTAAAAGAAACGAGTAATCATTTCTTAAACAAGTAATATATAAAATTAATAAATCCTACTAATATTATAAATGCGAAAGTTTTTTATGTTTGTTCCGTTTTCATGTCAAAACGGCTGAATGGATTGGAATGAAAATTAGCATATACAGTCTGACTTTTAAACCACCAGCCAAATTTCTGGAGCAAGTTCAGTCCATAACACTAAAGTACTTTCCATAAAAAAAATTAACGAAAAACTAAAACAAAAATTCGCCTTTTCATACAAATCAGCGCTCAGTCAAACGGATTTTCTACGGGAGGACGAAAAATTTTCATCGATTTTTAATAACTTTTTTTATAGAAAGTAGTTCAGTATCATGGACTAAACTTGCTCCAAAAATTTGGATGGTGGTTTAAAAGTCAGCCTGTATTTTACGATACGTATAACCTGATTAACACGTAGAAGACTTTTTTACGGAAAAAATGTGAGGTTCCTGTGGGATTGTCAAATACCCTTGACCACCCAGGCAATGTCGCAGGCAACAGCTAGTAATTTTTTCTATTTCTATTATTAGCATATGCTGCTTTTTAGCAAATGCAGGGCAAAAACCTCCCTGCCTCTGCCTTCCTGCCTTCCAAAACTTGCGGTATAGGGCTCTTGAGGTGCCAGTCTACAAAAAATTTCGATGTCTTTCCGCCTATGTCTAACGGGTTCAACCGTTTTTAAAATGTGTAAAGAATTAAAAAAGCCACGATAAAGCGAATAACGTCGTGAGGGAAGGTATTCATGATATTCTAAGAACTTCCAGTGTTCTAATTCTATCGTAGTGGGAGAGTCTTTGTTATTGATCTTAGTAAAAATAAACAGTTTTATGCCCCATGCCATTATCGAGTTACAGACGCTTTTGAGTGGATTGGGCAATATACTCGCAGTCTCAAAAATAATTATATCTTTTTTCTATTTTAGGAAGCTATTTCTATGAACTTTCGACTATAATTTAGAACTCCAGCACTCCTTTAAACTAACTAAATCTGTAGATTGTAAATAAAGATTGTATATAATAGAGTAAATATCCTCTCAATCTATCGCAGGTTGACTGGAAGAGATCCCTACATGGGATAAGTCCGCCTTTGTATATTTGCTCTTTCGTATTATGTTGTGTTTTATACTTAAATTTTGGTACAATAAAGTTATTACAAACAAATAAGTACTAAAGTACGGATCGGAAACTCGCAGCCTGCAATATGGCGTCCCTGCATCTCTCCCCTGTTCTCGGGTGCGTTTGATGGCTTTGAATACTGAAACGTCTAAAACTCACACATAGATCATCACACGTGTCACTGTGCAGGGATGTAAAGTTTCATTTGTAGTAGGCATAAATATAACTCCGCTTGTATGAAGTGCCAGTAAATAAAGCTTACTGTAAGGTCGACTTCTTCGTTTCCATTATTAAAGGTAATAAAAATTATTTCATAAATAAATCGTTTGATTACTGCATGAAATCGACGACATGTTTACTTATTCGATCTTTCATCAACATTGCAAATATCCCACTTTTCGATACTTATAGGACATTATTTTGAACTTTATTATTGCAAGAATTACTTGTTTTTTTTTAAGTTCCGTTCTACATAGCTGATTGTATTTTTTTAATGAGTTTGTTGTACTTTAATGTTTGTTAATTAAACTTTTTAATGTTTGTTTAATGAGTTGATTGTACTTGGTTATAATTGCTTTAGCCTAATTGTAGAATTCGCATATGTTTTCGTCCGACCCTGACCGACCATGCAGTTTACTTATCGTTAATAGTTCCACTTTTTTATGTGTGACCTACCAATTATTTTACGATAATTGGCCATGCTGTAACGGTAGAGTTGAATACGATTTGTCATCAACCCTTTCCCCTCCCACGGGTGTAGTAAGGGAGGTAAAGGCACATGGAACGGGCAGCAGCGGAATCTGTGCAAGGAATTTATACCATCTACTGCTATCGATCACCAACCCATCTGCCCAGGGCAAATCCCCCTTTCATGCCTAAAGGCATTCAGTCCAGCTGATAGGCTGTAAAGGTAAAGAAGGTAACAAATAGAAATACCGTAAGTCTAATACTCTAAATAGTACGCAGTGAGGGAACTCCACAAAGAGAAATTTAGCCTAATGACTTCCAAACCAAAAGCACCATACTTTCGATGACAGATCAGGGGCTTTTGTTATTAATCATTGGGTTGGTATCCAATGATGATACATCAGAACCTAGTAAAAACCCATCTCTAGAGAGTAAATAAAAAAAGAGATCAAAAAAAGCTAGTTCTGGCACAGCATCAACATTGAGAAAAATATTGAAATAGGAGGAAAACCTTATAGAAACTATGTGTTGCTAAGGTGCAAAATAAATCAATAATTTGTAATGACTATAACATTCACGATAACGATCCTAAAAACTACATTAAAGTTGTTTAAAAATTCCAATTCCAGCGTCTGTAATTTTAATGAGTGTGAATTTTAGATGAGCGATAAAAACTATGAGTCAGTGTGGTCTGAGTAGGTACAAATTAGGTCAATGAACCGTCTGTTGCATAATGGAGCCTAGATTCTGTAATCTGAGATTACGTATCTCGTGTGGTGTACCGTACAGGTTGTGGTTAGCGACTGAGAAGGTGATAGTAGCGTGGTTGGGATTATAAATAATTTGTACATAATTATTATTGCGTGTGATGAATGTATTTGGTATTTTTGCTAGATTGCCAATATTTTCAATTTCATCATTAGTAACAAGCATAAATCAGGTTACCTACAGATTAAACATCTAGGTGTTCCAAATTTTGATTCATGATTTTTTCGTCTGTCAATGAAATTGAAGATAATTTGTCCGTGATACTTTAAACAGCTTACACAGGTATACAGACGCAGGTATAAATAATTACTGTGATGTGAAACTCGATCAACTGAAATGTCTTTCCTGTGTAAGCCGTTCCTTATTTATTTATTTTCACATTTAGTGTAACTTTATTACAAATGTAATAGGCGGACTTAAAGCCATAGATGTCTAACTTTTTTGTAGTATCACTGTGGCTTTATCTACCAGTCAACCCACTGGTGATGCACCCTATCACGCATTATTAAGGTTATATAATTCTTAAATTCAAGGTTTATTTCGCCTTTCTATAACACCTGCGTATTCAATCGAATATTCATAGATTGAAAATTTATTTGACTCAGTCAGCTGCAGAACCAGAAACTTTAGTAGTAGCTACCATTAGTTACTAAAGTAATGGTTCTATAAATTGGAAGTAATTTATCGGTCAAAGGCTGGAATCGTAATTAGACATTATAGAAACAAACAGGAAAGCACTTCAAAGAAAATGGACATAATGACACTGAAGACAGCGTGTTACTTTTAAATTCGAAACTTTCTATTAATAGCTTCCCGATAACACTTAGCGGTCTATCTGATCAATAGTAATGTAAACAGTGGTATCCCGTGGTGTATAAAATAACACGTAGGTAATGCTTTCTCCAAATTAAATTAAAGAACTTTGAAGATACACATTATATGCCAGAAACTTTTTTTACACCCCACAATACGTAATCATTATCAAGAAATAAACGGGCAAGTGCGAGTCGGACTCGTACATGAAGAGTTCCGTACTTCCGTACAATGTTTTAAAACGCTAAAAAAACACGTTTTTTGTATGACGACCCCCTTTAATTTTTAACTTTTTTTATTTTTAGTATTTGTTGTTATAGCGGCCATAATAATACATAATCTGTGAAAATTTCAAGTATCAAGTTAATGCCATTATAAAAATCTAGTTAAAAACGCTGAAAAAACACGTTTTTTGTATGGCGACCCCCTTTAATTTTAAACTTTTTTTATTTTCAGTATTTGTTGTTATAGCGGCCACAGTAATACATATATAATCGGTGAAAATTTCAAGTGTCTAGCTATTACGGTTCAAGAGATAGAGCCCTGTGACCGACGGACAGACAGCGGAGTCTCAGTAATAGGGTCCCGTTTGCACCCTTTGGGTACGGAACCCAAAGGGTGCAAACGGAAAAAACAGAGACAGAACACTGACGTTTTTCTCTTACGGACTAGAAGTCGCAAAACAAATGTTACGGTTAGCAAGAAACGTCACACCAAGTTTTACTCTACTTAGGTGTGTCCCTCTTAAACCAACGTAATGAATAAACGGGCAAGTGCGAGGCGGACTCGTACATGAAGGGTTCCGTACCTCCGTACAATGTTTTAAAACGATAAAGAAACACGTTTCTTGTATGACGACACCCTTTAATTTTAAACTTTATCTTATTTTAAGTATTTGTTGTTATAGCAGTCATAGTAATACATAATATGTAATAATTTCAAGTATCTAGTTAATGCCATTAAGTATAAAGATCTAGTTAAAAACTCTAAAAAAACACGTTTTTTGTATGACTAGTGACTACCCCCTTTAATTTTTAACTTTTTTTATTTTTAGTATTTGTTGTTATAGTAATACATAATCGGTGAAAATTTCAAGTGTCTAGCTATTACGGTTCAAGAGACAGAACCCTGTGACAGACGGACAGACAGCGGAGTCTCAGTAATAGGGTCCCGTTTGCACCCTTTGGGTACGGAACCCTAAAAATGTAAGTCTGAATGTAAACAGGAAAATACAAAAATAAATGAATGGTACATCTAGAACAAAAGTAAGTAAATGATACACTGTCAAAGTAATTGAGATGTGTGTCAAAAAACTAACATAGAAACACATGTAGGCAATTTATCTTAATCATTTGCGTATATTGTAATTTAACATTTATGACACATGATATAAAATTCAAACTCAGACCGCCAGCTGACGTGATAGATGAAGTAGTGTTAGCTACCTAATGTAATAAATACGGTAACAGGTGTTGCCAAAACGTAGGTTATTGAACTTACGTTGATGCAGGATGAAAAATTTAAACAACCTATTCAAATCCGGTTTGTGGCGACCGGTCTAAAGGATGTCTCTGGAGCGGAACGGATAAAGGGTAATTTTATCTCGGTAATAAATAAAGAAGTGCATGCCGTCGAACTGATCTGAATTACTGCTAATGCACTCGCAAATGCTACACATAATGATGGTGGCAGTAATAACCCAGAATATGTTGCGAACATTTGATTTGATTCAGACAATCTTGGTTAATATATTTTTTAATAAGTATCTTATCTTTTTGAATATTGAACACGCTTTACTCATGTAGTATAGTCGGTAGGGCCTACCAGATTTCGATCTATTTAGACGACCATCATCAATCGAGCGAAACCGTCGGGTCGCCGTTATAATACTAGCCTGGTCGTGAATAAACCGTACACAATATTCTTAAATAATTTTTCTCACGTTACTTTTAATATCTTATCTATACTAATATTATAAAGCGGAAGAGTTTGTTTGTTTGTTTAAACGCGCTAATCTCAGGAACTAATGGTCCGATTCGAAAAATTCTTTTTTTGTTGGGTAGTCTAATTATAGAGGAAGGCTTTAGGCTATATAACATTCCGACAACCACGCGAACGAAGTCGCGGGCACAGCTAGTCTTTGATAAAATTATAATATTTCTAATGTCATGAATAAAGCTAATACTTTTTCATTGAACTAGATGATAAAAATGCCCGTTTAATAGCGACAAAGCTTTTGATTTTGATAACTGAAAAATATGGCTGAAAATATTTAATGACATGGATGTTTTTAACAGTCCTATTATAATATTTATACAGAAATTAGATTAAGTACTTATTTAAATTCTATTAATTACATAATTTAAGCTTTGACATGAAATTCAGTTTTCATTATCATTATAATTTATTATGCCTATGACGTTTTGAGAATTTTAAATGTATCGTTTGATTAACAAATTAGTTGGTGTATACTGGAAATCTGTATGTAAATTATTAAATAAATATAAAATATCACTATATCACTACGCAAAAATATAAACTTACTACATAAATTATAAATCACGGTTTCAAAGATTTTCCCTCGTACCATACATCACGTCAGTTGTAAATACATAAATACTCATTTCATCTAAATCCGCGATACGAGCCATTACGCCTCAGTGGGCGTCCGTTTGTGCTGTCATGATGAATCTGACCCTGTCGGAACCCTTGATAGTAAATCGCAATTTCCAAGACCTGGTACGTGCTTGATTACTTGCACGCATACTCAGCTTTTCTAGAGTTTAGATTTAGAGCATGTCATCGAAATTTATTTACATGAAGTTTCTAACTTGGCTTGGTGTGTTATGATATGATATTATCATAGATCGGAACCTTGGATGCTATTACTATCAAAAGTATGGATATGACCAACATTCTCGGGAATCGGAATCGGTACCTTCTATAACAACGTTTTTCTCTATATGATATTTCACGCAATAAAAAAATGTATATTGTCAGTAAATTGTATTTTAATTGTACGAAAAATATTTTTCAATTAGATTTTTTTTCTATTAGGTAAGTAAGTCTTGTTGGATGTAAATAGCTCCGAAAAATTTCGCTAAAAAATATTTTTGTATTGTTAAAAGTAAGTATCCATTGATTTATTTTCATTTAGAAAATAAAATCGGTTTCATACTTATCTGGAGCGTTTTCATTATTTTCTGTTGCACTTTTTAAGATGACCCTATATTTATATTATTAAGTCTCTACTGTGTAAATCCAAACACTGAATTAATAAATAAACGGATTTTTAAAATACACACTATTTCACACATTTTTAATAATATTAAATATTTTTCCTGAGAACTCCCGGGAATTATATCGTCATATCCATATTCGTGATATTGTCCCAAATAGCACCCAGATTCCGATCATTGGATATTATACATCAGAAGGTATTTAAGATCATTCTGATTTCAAAAACTTCTAAACTATTTTCAGCATGTATTGTATCACAAAATACCTAATTTAAATTAGGTATTCAGTTCTACTTTCGATCTGTATAGTCAGTAGTAGTCAAGGTTCATTTATATTTTTGGATTTTGTTCCGTAGGCAACTTTGGGCCATTTTCATTAGTTCAGAAATTTCCAAGACTGTACTTTGTTGATTGCACGCACGCGATCTTAACTGCACTTGAGTTCAGGGCATGTCATAAGTGACACCAATTGGGACTACTTCGTAGACAATTGTCGAATTAGTGAGGGGAATTCTTTGTGAATCAGCTAGTTGCCGGCTTCATCCTTATTTACTTTATGATATCATAATGATAAGAATATAACGTGTTAGTAATTTACAGGTTAGACTAATTATTTTGACATATATATTTTTTTAAAATTTTTTGCTTCTGTTTTAAGATTGATTAATATTTTGCCTCAATCACTCTCTTTCATTCTAACTTTAACAACATAGATCTCCTTTTGGATTCGTATGATTTTATAGTAAGTATTCGTGGTGTCTCTTTAAAATATGTTTATTCTGCAATCAAATACTGCCACTGAATAAACAAATGTATGTTTTTTTTGATGTTATGATAAAGTATGCATGTTAACACGACAATAATTAGAAATGCAGAATACGGAAGACAATATCGCCCTCGAACTGGGATTTTAGACCATCAGTAACACCATGACTTCTGATGAAACATGAATCAACTAATAGACCACGTACCATATTAAAAGTACCATACTGATGAATATCCATTGAACATGATACGTGGTAATTTCTTATCATTTGCATCAATCATCATAAATGCAGTTCCGTTACAAATTGTTCAGAGTTGTCGAAACTAACTGGGGAAAACGACTCGAGTAGCCAATAGTCTAACAACAACAGTAGTAAACAAATTATGCGGGTATTAAGAACCTTACAGCGATAATAATTTAACACTGTTGTACATAGCGGCAATATACAAGCAGATTTAACATGATGGGCATCTGCCCGTAGTTATTATTACTGCATAGCTAGAAGCTAGCTTCTGCTCGAAGTATACATAAATAATAAAATAACTGTACCATCAATTGATTCCTATAAAATATCTAGATCAGGTACTAACATGATATTATCTGATCTAGATATTTTTTAGCTAATGGAGCAGACAGAGCCTAGGGCCGAAAAATGCAAAGGTCACGTTTGGCGCCATGATTCAATCCATCATTAATCATCCCATCTTCAAGATGGAAAAAGAGAATTAAGATGCTAGCCGTATGGCCTATATTATTATGATTCAGATTCTCGCCCGTTTCCTCGACTTGATTTTGCGATTTTCCGATCTGGGCGGGAATAGAAGCAACTGATACATTCCACGTTTTTTTTTGTCTCATAACAACATGGAAAGAGATTTAGATCAGAAATAATACAAATAAGGCTAGCATATAAATTTTACAGACAATTAGATCATGATTTAAATTCTCGTCAAGCTGCATGAAATCTGTTTCGTCTTTCTCAAAATCACATTTGTTTACCACTTGGCATTCAACTCGTCCAACGTGAATGACTCGTACGTGAACCACCATCTTTGGCGGGCGGATTGATCTCGTTTATAACTGTCAGTTATGCTAACACTTATTTGAGTAACACATGAATATGTAGCCGCATCTACTGCTAACCACTGCATCGCATCTTAGCCATGTTTATCAAACAAGTTCTTTGCTTATTAACTTATTACCAACTTCCTTCTGCTTCGGTACGTTATATAAAACATATATGTTATCGTCGTCGTATGTTATACAAAATCTGAAATAGAGTATTTCGCTAGTTGATTTTATCTAAAATATTCAGTAAAAATATCTCGTCCTATTTTTCTAAAGTATCCAGAATGGATACATACAATTTTTTAAATTTACACATGGAAATTTTTTTACTGATTTAATAGCTAACAGAGATAAATGTTTGGGTTAAACAGCCAAATAAACAAAATGTAAAAATAGATCTCTAGTAGCTGCGAGTTGAATAGAAAATTAAAACAGCATAAATGTGCCAAGTCACCGCGAGACCTAGAACGCAATAAGAACGAAGGAAAACTACACGAGATGCAAATGACGGACAGAGTACGATAATATTATGTAAACTATGCACGCATGCACGCAAGTTCTTGAGAATATGCGTTACCGGCCGGTAAGAAAACCAGGTGTGTGGTCAAACAAGTGTAGTAAATATAGTCATATCATTCTAACAAGATGTATATTTAATATCGAAGGTAATGCACTAAACTTATGACATAGTTAAATAGTAAGAGAAATAGTAGAATAAGATATAAATAATAATATTGAAAATGTAAAACGCACGTAAAGCAGGTACGAGTATAATGGCTGCTCAGAGGCTTGGGCACTAACACCAAGTGTGTATTAAGAAAACTAGTAGTAAATAGTAATAATGTTCTTAACTTGTCTGTTTATTTAAAATTCTAAAGTATCAAGTTAATAGTTAAACGAGTAAGAAATAGTAGATTCCAACTCCAGTACGAATAGTTTTAAACGAAATAAATTTAGAGATATCATCATCTAAAACAAAAAAAACAAGAACGATTTGATATAACTCCCGGCGAAAGTCCTCTTTGTTTGAACTCTTTGGAATGTAAGACGATTGACGCTGCAGTTGTCAATAAAACTTATTTTGAATGCAAAGCACGCAAATTGGTCATTGTGTCATGTTGATGTTATTGTAAGACCAAATAAGCAACTGAATCTCACATCTCATCTTCATAGTCAATTAAATTTGAAATTCAAATTATTCAGCCTAGCCCAGCTACTGAGAGCGCCAGGTAAAAATACTAGTAGTCAGTTATGTTTATAATAGACAAATATGTTTGTTTTATGATCATTTGCAAATACTTCTGGTTATGTTTAAGGTTTAACGGGTACTCGTGTTTGTGGGAATGGACCCTTTTACGAGGCGAGTAAAATTTTATGGCGTATACAAGCATGGTATGGCATTTTTAAAGTTAACACTATTAATGTTTAAGTAATAAGTAAACGCTTTGTGTGCATATTATCATGATAAAAAGTGAGGAAATCTTTAGAAATATTAAAATTGCACTTAAATGCAACATGAAGTATATGAAATGACTGTGCAGCGGCTACATACATTGACGTGTATAGAATGATAACTCGTTATTGTACAACAATAGAAGACTAAGAATATTTAAAACTATTTGTAATTCTAATGGTTAGCTAATTATTCCTTAGAGGATATCTTTAGACAGAAGGCTGAAATGAGAATACTAACTATTAATTGGTTTACGACAATAATTTATGAAATAAATTTAATAGATGAAAAGCAAGTAAAATATACAAGTGTTTTACAACTGTTTACCATAATTATATAATTATGGTAAATAGATTTCAATGCAATACGTAATCAATCATTGATATATATCAATAATTGATTACTTATTGCCAGAGATCAAATCAAGAATACAATTATTATTATTAAATGTTGGCTGTTGTAAGTCAATATTTATACAACTTAATGCAATATAATTTCCATAAACCATAACATGCAGGTTCACAACCTGCACTGTAAAACAATAGTGTTATGGTTCTGGCATTACATTTAAACACAATTCAGGCCTCCGGTTACGTACAGACAAAGAAATAAAGAAAATAAGAGTCAAACTCGTATGCTTGTGTTGGTACAACGTACAGTTTACAGCCGATATATGGCAAGTGCATGTTTAAAAAACAACCATTACAGCATGAATGGAGCGCTGTTACCAACTTAGGAGGAATTAATAAGTATCGACATGGCAATTACTTCGGGCTTCTCCATTGGCCTCAAGTTATGCTAGATTTCTACGATGTTATCATCCTCTCCTGGAAACTTCTGAATACGCCGTGTCTCAAAATTATTTATTTATTTTACAAATTGTTTACAAAATATTTATTTTGCCAAATTGCTGAGCATATATATCCGCAAAATGCCTTATGTACTTTACTTATAAATACAATATTATCTAATAATAATTAGGATCTGAATTTCGAATTTTTGAGGAAAAAGTTGTTATCACCTGTACATGTACAACGAATCCATCGGTATTTTTTCTGTGTTTGTATATTTCTTATGTTATGGTTTGTGTTTCCCTTCATATTTAAATACTAAATGTCATCACTATACAAAAATTATTATTAATTGAAAGCCTCAGTCATTCAATTGCTTGAAACGCATAGGCGACGCATTACCATCGTCATGATGACACGTAATAAGCTGTAACCACTATGCTGGACATTAAATGAAGTCGATCGCCCAATGACCCCAAGCCGGGACGAAGGAAGATGGACGATGGACGCTGAGTTTGTTTGGGTTTATAATTGCCTAATAGCCGCACCGTACGAGTCATAAACGGTTATTTGTGTGACATAACGGACCGAGACGAACACGAAACGTCAATAAAGGATATTAAAATTATTGATACAAGTGTGGGCGTGCAACAAAACAACTGATTGTTGAAAAAGAAGCAGCGTGAAGTATTAAGAATATTTTATGGAAATTCAAATGCTGTGGTATAAATTGACAAATTAAAAATTAAATAAAAGTGATAGACTGAATAGGTCAGAAATATTAAGTTCGTACAATGTATTTCATGATCTGAGAGACGATTAAATGTTACTATACTTAAGAAGACTAATTAAATTGCATACATTGTAAAAGTACGTGACCTAGCCAAGCAGTCGTTTTAATTGATGTAAAAATTGCCTAAATGAGGTAAATGACCGGGGAATCGCTGTGGCCTCGACTCGTCAAGTTTGATTTAATTAAATTACTTAATAATTAGCCTTTCGACTCTATAAGAAGAAGAATAGATGTAAAAGACCCTAAGTTTAAAGAGTTCGTCCATAAGCTTCTAAAAATAGACTTCCATCGTATGTAAACGCCAACACTTGCGTTGCTAGTGGCTACTGCACACAAACTGTAGAAACCCATGCAATTGCAAATGAGGCCACTTCAAAACTTGTCCATGTGAGCAATTTAACATAAATTATAATAACAATGCAGCGCTTCCACACGACATGGCACTTTTCTATGAATATAAACTGTATTCTTTGAATCTTAGTCTACAGAGTCACACCTTTAGTAAGTGCTTTCTTTAGTGCTTTCACGTTTACTTAGAAAATATTTTCTACATTCCTCCATGGGCAAGGTTTTGTTATTTTAGCTTTGGACTTTCTGCTGAGATCCCTTAAATGACTACGCAAGAAATGGTTACAATATTATAAGCGAGCGGTCACTCTTCTACTCGCACACTCAATCTAAAATAAGTTTAACTCTCCAACCAAATCGACGTAAAAATAGCAATCTGACACTCTTAAAAACTAATATACTATTAGTATCATAAGTACTCATAACAAGTTCGATGAGTGAAGTAAAGAAAGTAAGAAATTAAAACAACATGAAATAACAAGATCAATGATGATCATTAATCAGTAAAGCATCAAAGTAAAATCGTAGCTGCAGCACACGCAAAGCCGATCATTCGCCTAAGCTTATAAATTATGCAACATTGTAGTTTTTTTTTTTGTTATTACTGTTTTATCACAATAAAATGAAAAAAAAGGAAAAATATCTAGGCAAATACTTAAATAAGTATACTTTATCAGAAGTTTATAGTAAATACCTGTATGACCTATATCTTATAAAATCTCAGTGCAAAATCTTCAACTAGCAAATGTATAGTAAACGTTGGTAATGGAAATCCGAGTATAATCACATTTTTGAAATTATCCTGTTCATTTCGCAAAGCTATTTATCATAACACTATTTTTAGAAAACATATGCTGCCCAGGAATTTATTAGTCCATTGTTCTGTGAGCAAAATAAGAGAAATACTGCTTGGCGCCTAGGACCGCTTTGGCTAGCAATTTATGCGTATAACTCAATAATAAGCTATACCTTAACACAAGCTCAATATCCTCTGGCTGATTCTCTTTGCTTTTAGAATTATTTTCAGGCAAAAGCTCCAGGTTTTTATCAACCGCTGCTTGTGGCAAATAGGTATTTTCTGGCATGAGAAGATCTCGAACGCACGTCCGAAGGAAGCATTCATGAGTTTGGGCAGATGTACCGATGTCGATATATTCAATCGTAAGGGTTCTTCACCATTGGTTGAAAGCGTTTTGTTAGCCCAGTGTGGCATGAATTGTTCTGATAATCTATGATAAAATCAAGAATTAAGAAATTAAACTACTCCTAATTTAATTTCTTCTTCGTTTATTAAGTGATGTGGAAGTACAGTTAGCTGTAACTAAGTGATCCATAGCGGCGATTACGGATTAAATATACCCCGTTAGTTTTCTAGCATTAATGAAGTCGAGATCAAATCATTCCTTGCCAATATTGAAGATAAATTTACAGTTAAATCAAATTAAATATTTATGGCTAATACGCTGTAAAATAAATAACATAAAATTGCTTTACAGATAACATTTACAAGCCTCGCAAAAATTATAACCTTATTTATAAAAGGTCTTTAAAAGATGTATATTGCCGTTAATAGACTGATGAGAATAGAGTTAGGTGAAAGAGCCTCTCCTATCCAGCTTACCAACATTATTATTTATAAATATCTTTTGATGCCGTGTGGTTCCCGGCAAAGTAGAATAGGACCACTCGAAGATTTCCCGTGGATGTCGTAGAAGGCGACTTAGGGAACACAAGCTGAACAAAGGTGGTAGGTGCAGTGCTATGCGTGTTAGCAACCGGACGTGCATCACTCCGCTACCGAATTAAATTTTAATTCGCGATAAGCGCGGCATTAGCCGCTGCCCGTCGTCGCCATGAGCTCGAAAAATCTTGTGGCTTCTGGATAATTATATACTCGCGTTCCTGGAGAAGCAACTGGATTGCATGGACGAAAGTAGAGTGATTCAGATTTGCACGAGCAACTGGAAGGAAGAGGAGATCCGCAGCGCAAAGGTACTGCTACACGAGTCGCTCGCCATGATCGACCGAATGCAGTCTCGCAGGAGAGACGAAAAGGGAGGGAGGAGTCTCCAGGACATCATCCGGGTGTTCAAGGAAACAATACGGATGAATGGCCCGTCGAGTTTGTAGTGACAGCCCGAGGGCTTCACTCCTTACCATCGGTGACATTTGACCATGTCGACGTTACCAGGCTTCTAAAAGACATAACAACGTTGAAATCAAGTCATCTTGCAGTTGAAGTTTGAGGCATCTCAATCTACCATCAATGATTTGCGTACGGAAATTATTGAATTAAAAACCAATAAATCTGTAAGTAGGTCACCCGATGCCTTTAAACAGCAACCCGTGCTGCGCTGCATTCGATGCATAGCCGTCAAGTTTTCGCGTCAGCGAAATTCGACAATTTCGCTGACGCGAAAACTTGAAGGCTATGATTCGAAATTCGTGCGGCACAGCACTTAGCGGTCCCAACATGTTACTGCGTGCTGCCGTACCGACGACCCTAGTCTACGTGTCCCGCCTGCATTACTCTACGAAGAGTGAAGACCTGGTGGAGTACATACGAGTCAAGACCAAGCTCATCTTGAGAATCGTAAAGTTGGAATCGCGTCACGACGTGAATTTTAATTACCAACCGCACAGCTGGAGACCTTCACTCAAGAAGATTTCTGGCCGAGAGGTGTCGTCTTCTGGCGTTATCGCGGGAGGCTACAGGACACCTCGACATCGTGCAGTGCGTCACAGACTATACGTACAAAGTAGTGCTAGTTTTAAGTTTTATATTATTATGTTAGTCTATAAGGTATATATTGATATGGGCCTCAGGATGTTTATTGTGTACACATTTATAGCCCGAAATAAAATGATTTGAATTGAATTGAAAGCTTATAAACATCATTGAGACCTCTCCAACCCGTCTGGCCAGCGTGGAGAGTGTAGGCCAAATCCTCTGGCTGCTCTGGCCAAGTATGGCTCTGGCAGTACAGTGAGGGTCGTGTTCCTGCAATGGAGACTAGAAAGACCTTATAATGATGATGATAATCTTTTGATGAATTAACAAAAACTAGAATTCTGTATGAAGACGAACTACTGCTGAACCGGTTGCACCCATAAAAGCTAATAACAAACTTGACAAAATTGATGTGATACAAAAACCAATAAAATTGAAATTCAAAATACAGCCAATTAATTTAAAGTGACATTTATATCTCTAAAACTCGTACTTGATGGACCTAGGGTTCTCATACTTGAATATTTGCTTAACAATAATTCTGAAGAGACGCTAAAAACCGATATTACAATTTCGTAAACAATAATAAACATTTTCTCAACAAAACAAACTTGATAAATATTCAATTAAACTTATTACACATCTGGTATTGCTTGCAGATGATTTTGATGAATGAATTAACTTCAGATTTGTTTTTAAAGTTTTAGCAAGTTTTCGTGTCTTAATTAATAAAACGTAGCCGAAGCTCAATTGATATAACATGATCGGTTTCATTAACCTAGTCAAATAAGACTAAGTTTTATAAATACGTTTAAGTTTTACATCTGGCAACACTAGACGGGCCAGACCATAAAGAACGGGATGTTAGTTTGGTAGACCTAATTCAACATTTCCATTCACACCATAATAAAACCATCGTAAATCTTATTTGCCTTTATATTCCCCTCATGGGGAGCTGTTAAAAGACGCCATCAAATAGAGTGGTCTTGTTCTTGTTCGAGACGAGATATATGCATTGCAGTCATAGAAATCAAAATTATTTACTGGAACATTTAGATGAAAATGTCACTGTTGTACACATTTCGCGTCTTCGGACATAAAGGATAAAGGGGCAAGGGTCGCAAGAACTAGAGGCCACTCTTGATAAGATTAGCAATTTTGTCTGTTTTATTGCACCAGCTCACAAAATGTCAGAAATATATGAGTCATTTTGAGTTTTAACAGTTCATTTACCTCTAAATTTGATTTGATTTAGGATCACTATTGTGGGTAAATGCGGCTTAAATGATGATGATTGTGGCTAAAAGTTAGATAATTAACGTCCTTGCCGACCCCACATCAAATTCTTTAGGAAAGGTTAAGGAAGAAGAGGTGTACCCGTGTACCTAATATCATAATGGTAATTGTAATTTATTCAACGAATGACACTTGGAATTTCACGATACCTGTAAGCAAGTATTACAATCCAGTGACATAACTATAAGGAAAATTGGTAAATGACGAAATGGTTCGATGTGTTGATGGAAAAATCGGTAGTCAATTTTAAGGATTAAGTCACGTGTGATTGGTTTAAGTTACTCTTTTTAAAGCACTAGGTTTTCCTTGAACTATTAATGGTATTATTGAAAAGTGCTAGTTTCTAATGTTTGTTTACTATTCAAGTCTTAACTTTCTAGTATTGAAGATGTTAGGCTGGATTACACTGATTCTCAGTTTCGAAATTTCATATACATACATAGACTGTAAGAATTTGGAATGTTCAATCTGAATTTTATCATTACATTAGCGATAACATAGACAATAATATCACAATCTGAAAGGCAAGTTGGTTGCGGGCAACCCGGGCAACCATTAATATAAGGTCTATCAACTATTTTAGAGGTAAATTTTGTCAAATAAATTCTTCCAAGCGATCAGCTCATCAAAGTTACAATGGGAAAAAACATATTTCGCGTATTATGCTGTATGTTTTTGGGAAAAGTTGTACAGTATCATAGAAAGAGTCTACACTCAAATGTTTGAGGTTTCAGTATTTTTGGTGTTTTTGTTTGTTTGTAATAATAACTTTATTGTACCAAACATTTAAGTATATATAAAAAGACAATAATACGAAAGAGCAAACTTACAAAGGCGGACTTATCCCATGTAGGGATCTCTTTCAGTCAACCTGCGGTAGATTGAGAGGATATTGTTGCAAGACATATAAAAACTCTCGAGAAGACCACATGGTCAACAAAGATGAAATAAAGAAAGAGAAAGTGGCCTTCGTCATCGTCATCTGCTTATCGAAACGAAATAAATCTCCAATCAGTCCACACGTCCGACATTGACACAGCTCAATCAAGTTGACTAATGAGTCATTATTTACACGGTCCACGCTCACGATAACGCACGGCCATTAAAATACAGTTAACTCGTGTGTTTTAATAGTTGTAACGTTGTTACGTTGTGTCGTTTTACAGTTAAATTTAGATTAAAACAGAATGTTGCAAATATATCGTGAAATATACAATTCCTAGCTACATACAAAAATTTTAAAGGGCAGTTTAGCCCGTCATTCTAAACAACTTTTCATTATAAATGTGTACAAAAATAGGTGTAAAGGTATACAGAAAGTCGATTGCAATTTTTTTTATCTAACCTGTAATATTATACAAGACCATTGCGATTTCTATCGTATTCTACACACATTCATCTTTAGTTACATTACTTTTTTTTTATTTTTTTTTATTAGAGATTTGAGTGCGTTTGACCTCTATCTAGCCTGATGGGAAGCTAAGATGGGGTCTAAGGTGTAACACGCAGACTCAAAAAATGCCTATTCACTTTTGCCTTGAAAATTCCTAAATCATATGTATGGGGAAACATCGACGCAGGGAGGGAATTCCACAACTTAGCGGTTCGCACAATGAAGGAGGAGGCGAATCGAGAGGTACGATGAGGAGGAATATCAACCACAAATGGGTGGAATCCCCGTCCACGTCGTGTTGTCCGATGGTGGAATGGTGCAGGGGGAATTAAATTATGTATTTACTGCGCACACTCCCTGAAGTGCAGCCTGTAGAAGACACATTATTTTAGTTTACGTCTCGCTGAGGCGGCGTGGGTGTGTCTGCTGCGAGTATGTAACGTAATATAATATATAATCCCTGTGTACTTCTTCTAGTTGACTGAAACACTTAAAGATGATATTGAGTTAGTATTACTACCTATAGCAGCCTATTTTATAATACATACGTAAATTCTAAACTGCCAAAACCTAGGACCCGAACCAGTAACCTCGTAATTCAGAGGCAATAGCGTTAAGTCGATACACGGAGTCCAGTGCTGCCCCCATTTGAAATAAATTATTTGGAAGGAAACGGAGATATCATTTAAAATTTTAAGCTACTAAGACCTAGATAACCCTTCAAATTATTTTATGAACCACCGTTTACGGTTTAAAGTGAGAACGTTAAGCTTTAGTTTGCGTTTTTGCCAAAAGTGGCCGTTTTTCGAAAAAATGCAAACTAAAGCTTAACGTTACAATTTTAAATGATATCTCCGTTTCCTTACAAATAATTTATTTCAAATGGGTGCAGCAATGGTCTCCGTGTATCGTCTTGAGTTAGTATTACTATACCTATAACAGCCTATTTTATAATAGATACGTAAATTCTAAACTGCCAAAACCTAGGACCCGAACCAGAAACCTCGTAATTCAGAGGCAAGAGCGTTAACTCTACGACTATGCTACAGATGCTGTTAATAGTATGGTACTAAATATAAAAGAATGGAAGGAGTTGCGCGAGACCAACAAACGTAACTCGTACCTACGTATTACTGATATTGCCCTTCTGTACTTGGCATTATCTTTGCCTATTAATCATTACCGACTCACAATCTGTGATCTCTGTATTATTCGAATTGAATTTAATATTGGTATTGTTTAAACTGATAAATCACGATTGTTAATGATATTTGGTTTTACGAGAGAGAATTTTATCGATTTTAATTTCAACAAAATATACTTTTAATCGATATACCGAATCTACCCTTAAAATAGTTTTAGTTTGTTTTGTCAGACGTTATACATATAGGTACTTATATCAAATAAATGCAATAGTGTTGAATTTTGTTTAGTTATTGAGTGATTAAATAAGTCCGAAGTTTTGTTAACATAAAATAATCTGTACTTATTCCGGAATATAACGCAATAGTTAGACTTTTTTAAATTAAGTAGTTACTAAATTTTTTCGCAATTTCTTACAGTTCCCCTTATTAACAACTGAATGCAAGCAGTAACTCAAAATAATTTATTACCTATTAGCATTGTTCAAAACGCTACATAATATATTTGGATGCACACAATCAAGAACTGCAAGAGCAAATTAATGCATGGACATTTATTTTGCAGATTGAAACCCATATCTCATGCGGGGGCTGAATAAAACCCTACCTTGTAACCTTTATTGCTGAATATTAAAGCTCAATACAATTCATTTGTTTTTGGGGTTCCGTATAGTAAACAAGCAAAGAAACGTATGTAATTGCAAGTGCAAATTGCCCACATTACGGCCAACCTACTATTTGCAGACAGCTGATTCTCGAGGAAGATAGAGGTAGAACCACAGAATAGGATACTAGTACTCCGTACAGAAGTCTCACTCAGCAAAGAAATAAAAAAAAATCTACTCAATGTGGTTAGCGATATGGTTTAATTAGCTCACGTCAGAACCTAGACATCCATTGCAGGCCAATTTCATTCTTATTACTCTGGACAAATGATTCGTTTAACTGAATTAACCACTTGGAGGGGCCGCCGCGGTCTTAGTAATAATGTAGTTAGTTAGTTAGTTAAGATCTTTATTGCACCAAAACATAATGATACAGAGAAATATAGGTAGTATATTTTCGATACCTCAACGGGGAGTAATACAGGCCTGGTAGAACGCAACACTCTTGGATTCCGCACCGCAACTTAAGATCTTCTTTCACAGGAAGACTAGCGAACATGAACGGTTTACACGGCTGTGTGCTTATGGGATAAGTCCGCCGTTGTCAATTTACTCTATATGTTGTCTTTGTCTTGTCAAACAAATTGCAAACCAGTTGCAAACAAGAATTATTATTAGAGTCTAAATAGTTCGACCAGCAATATGTCAACAAAATGTTAATTGCAACCTGAAGTCACAACCACAAGCTTACTAAACGTTAGTTGCAGGTCGCAGAGCTTCACAGCTGCTATCTCAAAATGTGTGAAGAAAAGTTCTTGATTTAAAAAATTTAGACAGTAAGTGTGACTTTCAAATGACGTAGAGTAATCTAGAAATTGATTGAAAAATAAGCAATCATAAAGCGAATTAATTGCAATTCGAATAATTAGATAACGTAGATATGTAACTCTAAACCTCAATTTCAATGTATTTTAGATACGGAACCTACATTTAAATTCGACTCGCACTTAGCAGTTTAAGTTTTATTTTACCTGTCAAATGGCGTCCCACGTGGGTGTAGCATTAAGGAACGATATATCTTCAAAAGCATTAATTATTCCTCATCTCAAAACGCAGGGTTTATTTCATTACATTGAGATAACGCCTGAAGTTGATTTATAGATCTTGATTAACCCTCCAGTCATTACAATTAGAGGCGACGCCTCCTATTTTGGTTTGTTTGGGTACTTAATACCCCTGGGGATATGGTGTGATATTGTAATATATAAGAGTAGTAGCTAATTTTAAAATATTTGTGGGAATGAAAACGAAACGCTTCTATCTATAATTTAAGTACTACGTTCTTGTCGGTGGAGTAGTTTCCATGTCTCCCTCTCTTAAGCCATCCTTTTGACCTCCCTATACGACACGGCGTCGACTTTCTCCTTCACTTGATCTATAAATGCTCTTCTTGGTCTTCCCTTTCCTCTTCTTGCTTCTATTTTTCCTTTTAGTATGTTTTTAATAAATTGATCGTGGCGTATAAGATGACCAAACATCTTTCCTCTTCTAATATCGATTGTTTTCAATAAGTTAATAACGCTTACCATGATTATAATTTCTAAAAAAACTTACAACTTTTCTTTTTATATTTTAGAACAAGCTGTTGTAAGTGTTGTTCGGTGTTTCTCTACGTGAAGGAATCAGAAAGTAGGAAATTCGTAAGAGAACCAAAGTCACTGACATAGCCCATCTGTTTAGCTCGTTGAAGTGACAGTTGGCAGGAAGGACACATAGCGCGACGAACCGATATGGGGCAAGAAGGTTTTCGAATACCGACCACTTACTGGTAAGCGAAGCGTAGGACACCCACCCACAAGGTAGTCAGTCGACCTGACCAAGGTTGCTGGAAAGCGCTGAATCCATATGAATAAAAACACTTAAAACGAATCCCCAGAAATAGACATCTAATCCTTTAGTCACATTGCTATTTTCACACCAATTACGAGTAGAATCCATTTGAAAAAGAACGCAAACCCTCCGAAGAGGATGCAATAATTTCAGATCTTCCTTTTAGATAGGGTTGTCAGTTAATGGTTGTTCATGTTAATTAACATTGTAATTTTAGCTTGATGACTAGCAGGTAGCCTATAAACACTAGAGTTGTACTCATGAAAAGGGCCATAAAGTTCTAATAAGGAATTTTTAAAGTAAATTGTGGCAGAAACTTCTTAGGGGGCGTCCATAAATTACGTGAGGTGTTTTTTTAAATTTTCTGTACCTCCCTCCTCCCCTGCGATGTATGACAAGAAGCAAGGTAAGATAAATAATAAATGCGAATCAAACCGTTAGGACGCCGAAACGTTGACTAAATAGTCAAAGTCTACTACCAACACCAGGTTCCAAGGCAACGCAGCTGAAGATGCAACCGGGAACGCGCTATTACTAGAACTGAGGGTTTTTGCAAGATCCGATGTTCATTTTTACCAACCCTATTTTTGCAGAGCATTGATTAGGTATTAGGCTATTACAGCGAAAAGTGGGCAACAATAGCTAGCAGCTCGTAATGGTACAGCAGATGGTAGCTGACGATTTGACGGTTAAGTAGGGATATTATGTATCTTCATACATTTATAACATAGGCATACTATGCCCAAAAACATGGAAAGAATGGGGGGTTAGTAGTTAAAGAGTACTAGCGAAGACTTGACCAATTACATTTGCGACCATTCGATACTAACTACTTTAGAGATGGTGCCAAAACTGGAGAAATTTTACAATCAGGACCGTTTATTAATTAAATTTTTTAATTAATCAAATTTAAATAGGAAGTACCTCCAGCCATAGACGAACAAATACTAGAGGACTGGCAACCCCATACAAAAAAACGTACTCTGCTAGAAAGCCTTTATTATTTCTAGATGTTACTAGTATCTCATCCGCTAGTGGATGCTGGGTATGAGATGGCGCTTGTTTGTTCGTAGAAAATGAACGCTTATACCGCCATCTGTCCGAAATTAAGCGGCACCACTGCGAAACTAGCTATCGAACTAGTAGCTCCATCTAGCTACAACATTTAAAGTAAAAAATCGAAGTACGCTTCAAAGTATGAAGGTCGTCAGTTCTCTTTAAAGTGTGGAAGAAACATAATATCACAGCAGTGACGGATTTACCAGAGGCTGGAGTAAATTTGTGAATCCGCCACTGTATCACAGTGTAGGATTCCTGTGAATTGTGACGTGTTGCGAATTTCCGATGAAACATGATCTACCTATATGATCCTCATCACACTTCGGATCAGTTAGTAGGATGTAGACTTCCTAACAATAAATATAGGAAGCCGAATGCACAAATATGACAGGATGCGATCGTTTAGAGCTCCGGTGAGGCCAATTGAGGCCAATAAGACTGCACAAAATTGACGCCCACTTTCTATGCGTTTATTGTAATTAATTGCAATTGAATGACGAGTGCGTGAAATGTAGTGTAAAACTTTTTGTTTCAAAGAAAATAACTAAATATTTCAGGTTTAAACGTAATTCTCACAACGCAATTTTTTATTTACATAAAACCATGTACGATGTACATTAACTCCTTATCTAACGCTCTAAATTAGCCATACAGTGAGAATGCTTTTAAAATGAATGATTTTAAAAACGCTTGAATATTTTTTGTATATGACAGTTGCTTAGTCGACTGGCATATGACATTATTTTTATAGCCATTATTTTTATAATACTTCAGACGGCCAGGGCAAGAAAACGACAGCTATATGGGAGTTAATTCTACGTGATTTAAAATTAATTCTTTTAACATTGAATTGACTGAACAGAAAAATCTGATATTTTATTATTGTAAAGGGGAACGTTATTTTAAACAGCAAAAAACTATTCAAAAACGTTTTCAAAATTTTCATCCCTTCCCTATTCAAGAGGTACTTACATCAATTTTTATGCAATTGACACAAAAACAATAATTCTTTAATAAGTCGGGTTATACTATACATATAATATAACCGAGTTAAGGAATGCAGTTTTTTTATGAAAATAGCAATAAGTTTACAAAAACCAAATCCATTCATTCAAGTATGAAGTATGATCTATGATCTATACATATATATGAAAGCGAAAATCACTCACTCATCACAAAATCTCGAGAACTTCTTAGCCAATGAAGATGAAATTTGTCAGGAAGGTAGAATGTGAGTAGGAGACGTCCGCTAAGAAAGGATTTTGGGAAATTCCATCCCTAAGGGGGTGAAATAGGGGTTGGCAGTTTGTATGAAACTTTGTAATTTTTAAAGTGAGACACATGAAATTTTTAAGAAATAAAAGTTAGAAAATAATAATGCATTTATTAGAGTTTGAAAATTAAATCCCTATAGGGGTGAAATAGGGGTTGCAAGTTAACATATGAATTTTTTAATTATTGGTTAGTAAAAAATAATTATCCATTAATTGGATTTTAATAAATTGCAACCCCAGTTTAAAAAAAAATCTAATTTGTGTAGTCTACGCGGGCGAAGCCGCGGGCAAAAGCTAGTTATGTATAATCAGTAATAACCTCAGAGGGAGTTCTGGGCGGGAAGTCAAGGTGTTTGGTTGGGGTTTTCTTTAAATTATTTTGCAAATTGATTTTAGTGGACCTTATAATATGAAATTGGTGTTGTTTGGTGTTATAAATGCTCATGCTCATGAACAATATGTGAAATAGTTAAAGTGGACAGTCATAGTACGGCTGTAGTGATATTTGTTTCGCAGACTGTGTGGGCGTCTTCGGGCGTCGTCCGCCACTTAATCGGCTATGAAAACCAGTGGACTCGTATAGATTTGTCGCCAGAAGCTCCCTTAAAGCAATCAAAGGCCTACACCAACCTTTGATTGTAACTTGTTGAAAAAAGAATTTCCCACGTTTTATTAACTTGTTCCTGGCTAAATACGCAGTAGCGTCAAGCCATAAATTAACAAAAAAAAAAAAAAAAACACCTCAGATCATATAAAGGAATTATTTTATGTTCTGAGGTAATCACTAATCAGCTAGGTGTAAGAAAATACCACTCACGTTTTGACTCTAACTAAAACAAACACTTGTTAAATGTCGAAACTCAAGAATGCAGTTCACACACACGAAATGCACCTGTGATATCAGACGGATATTGCGCCTGATAGTGCTGCTCAAATATTGGCGTAGTCTAGGGAATCAAAGGGGCCGACGCTCTACCGAATTGCGGCAAAGACTAACGACATAGTAGAGATGTGACATGTCGCATTCGAAGGTAAAAAAAAAATACAAGTTTTTTCAAATAACCGTGCAAGTGCAAGAGTCGGACTCGTAGATTAAGGGTACCTCCGTTAAATGTTTTAAAACGCTGGAAAAACACGTTATTTGTATGACTTAAATATTTAACTTTATCTTATTTTCAGTATTTGTTAGTTATACATAATCGGTGAAAATAACAATTGTCTCATTATTACGGTTCAAGAGATAGAGCCCTGTGTCAGATATAGTACACTGTGGTCTGGTCAGACGGACGGACAGACGGACAGACAGCGGAGTCTCAATAATAGGGCCTTGTTGACACTCTTTCGGTACGGAACCCTAAAAAGAGCGTAAAAAGATCTCTTTAAGGTTGGTAACGCTCTAGTGGCACCAATGATTCTGCAGGAATCCATAATATAGCTACGGTATCATTTAACTGATCCACCTATGATCAGGTAGGCCTACAGCCTGTTTTTCTTGGTATTTGTACAAAAAAATGCAAGTGCAAGAGGGTTCTATGTATATTAGTTGCAGGTGCGTTTTACGTACAGAATTTTAAAGGTATACAACTTTAAGCTTTATCGGTGACAATGGCTGTTACACCACGGGAGTAGATAGATTTTTTTAGTTTGGCCTGATATTATAGCAGTATCTGCTTAGGACCATGGCACAGAATTAACAACATCTCCCACAAAACGGCGTCCCCGCACCTCTCCCCCGTTCTTGACGGCGTTTGATGGACCAAAACCTAAAACTTACACATTGACGTGCGCACGGGTGTGCGCGGATGTATGCCTAGTTTCGTTAGTAGTAATGGTAGGCTTAAATATTACTTCGCTTGTATGAATACCTGTGACCTGTGACCAGGGCGCCTGCGAAGTCGATAAATTAATATCCGTTAGCCTCGCAGTGTTAATGATAATAAAATGTATAAAAGAAATACTAGAATATGCCTTTCTCAATGTTATCAAATATTCAAGTAACCTTTACTTACATCAGGGCAGGGGGTCTAGCAGGTGCAACAGTTAAAAGTAAGTACTCAAAATTTACATGATTAATCCACCATAAATATTAATTAATGACGTTACTAATGATAACATTTAAATGATAATAGTACAGGACGATATATCATCATTTTTAATTACCGTGCCCGTTTGATTATGTATCAATTTCTTCTTCTTCTTAAATTAGTATCTCGAAACTCTATCAAATATCGGTTAAGTGCGATTCAGACTCGTACATTAAGGGTTCCGTAACTCCGTACAATGTTAAAACGCTAAAGAAAACACTTTCTTGAAATCGGTAAAATTTCAAGTGTCAAGTACGGTTCAATAGATAGAGCCTGTGCCTATGACCCGGGGTCTGCTTTCCTGTACTGTGGAAAGTTGCAGTAGCGTTATTTATTTACAGATTTCATTCAAAGAGAGGCACACTAACAACTTAATTCTACACAAGATGTTGCAAAAAAATCCAAAAAGGGGAACGGGGGACGTTTGCTGTAGCGTTATACCTATATGGACAGTTCACTGAAATGTCTTTGCTAAGCAAGGGGAAAGGGGACTGACATTGACATCGTTCTCACAGAACTCTAGTATAATAAGGAACATCTGCGCATTTTAATCTTTGCGACCGTGTGTGCGGCTTTTCAAAAGCATTCTTTGCGTTAATTGTAGTACCATGTAGTACACATGCTTATATCATTATAGATAAGATGAAGTGTTCACGATGTTTTGCCCACTTGTGAGCTCACAGCTTGTGTGTACTCAGGCTAAGTGTTTCAATGACGGGTGACGGCTTGGGAATAAGAATCTAATCGCGAAAGAATAGATAAGAGCTTTATTTGCAAACTATTATATTAAATACATTATATCTTTCTGTGTGGTTAAATACCAAAAAACTATCTAAATATAATGTTATACCTACTTGCTATATGAAATGACATAGTTTCAGTACCTACTTATGTATACATTAAATATACCTACTGAAAGTATTTTCAGTGTAGGCAAGTGTAGGTTCAGTTCATGATACCGAATAACTTTGTATTTATCGTGGGCAGATCGTAGAATTTCATTAAATGGTTGTATTTCATGTCGGTCAACCAACTTATATGGGGGGGCCGAATTTTTTTTTCTAATGTATTTATAAAAAAAATCGCTGTCTAAAAACAAACTGCGAATGAGCATATATAACGTCTAACAAAATATACTGAAACTATTTTAAGGGTGGATTCAGTCCATGATACTGAACAACTTTCCCCAAGGAACATATGTCGAAATATGAAAAATATTTTTTTGATTTCCCTACAAACTCGAATCAGCTGATCGGTCAACTTGTATGGGAGGTCAAAAATTATTTTTCAAATTTCGGTATATGTTCCTTGGGGAAAGTTGTTCAGTATCATGGACTGACTCCACCTTTAAAATAGTTTCAGTATATTTTGTTAGACCATGTATATAATACTCGGACATCATCATCATCCGAGCGTGTTCCCGGTTGCATCCTCAGCGGTAAGCAGGGGTTGGGAACGGTTCAAAAAATATCAGCTGATTAACATCCCCAACCAGGTTTTTCGCGAACACTCGCTAGGAGCGGAATCGATACGCGAGCGCTATATTCGCCGGGATTAACCAGGTTAATTTTAAACGATTTGGGGGCGGGGCTTCCCGTCACCTTTCAAGACAAGTTGAACTGAACTTATTTTATAAAGCAGGAAAAATACAGGCGGGCGCGCGGGTAAAGGGTGTCGGTAGGTGGAGCCAAAATGATCCGAACGAAATTAACCTGGTTTCGCAAACTAAAACACTTACCTAACCTAGGAGTATTGACGAGGTTACTGGTTTTACACAGAGCTACTAGTACCGTCTTTCCTCCGCAACCCAAAGGGTTAACAAGAACCAATCCAAGGATAGGTATAAACAAACGCTAGATGGCGTTCGGGTTCAGCTTTACGTGCCTTCCGAAACACGGAATCATTTTTATTTTCGGATAATCAGGTGATTCAAGCCTGCAATATCCTAACCTGACTGAAAACAGCTTTTTAACAAAGTATGCTTCCCAGTGGAATTTCAACCCACGATTCCCGGATCACTAGGCAAACGCCTTGACCACACTGGAGCACGGAGACAGCCGTACGTATACGTACGTACATACCTAACTACGGAATACGCCAAAAGTAGGTACCTAACATGGTAAATATGTAATATTCTTATCAGCTATGAAAAAATTTAGTCATTTAAGTGCATAAAATCTTTAATGATAAATGAATGACTCATAAATAACTAATCGTAGTTGTAAGTGATTAATTCGGTATTTTACATCAAGTGTCATAACCCGTTACAGAGCGCTTTAACCTGACACGAAACAGGCAGTACTTATTAATTTTTAGGGTTACGTACAAAAAACGGAACCCTTATAGGATTACTCGTGCGTCTGTCTGTCCGTCCGTCTGTCACAGCCAATTTTCTCCGAATCTACTGGACGGAATCAGGTAAAATTTGGTAGGATGGTGTAATTCTATGACCCAAACACACATGTGCAAAGTAAATAATTTTTTTAATTTCCTAATTTGTGATGAAAAATGACCCTTAGTCATTTTCGGGGGACAAATTAGGAAATAAAAAAAAAGTTTTGCAAACCTTACTGTGTCATATATCAATTGAAAGGGCTCGTTATGAGGATCTCAAATATAATATATTTTTGTTATTATAGTAAAATGAATAGTTTTGATTTTATTCATGAAAGAAGACGAAAATTAAAATAATAAACTTGATCGCATTCTTAATAATTGTATTCGTTTTATCTTCTGTCTTCGTAAATATGATCATGTGTCCTCTTATCGTTTAGAGCTTAATTGGCTTCCTATCCGTCAACGCAGGGAACTTCGGTTACTGTGTACCCTTTTCTCTATTCTTACTAATTCTGTCTTTCCTGAATATTTAAATGTAAATTCAATTATCTTTCAGACAGTCATGATCGACAACTACGTTCCAATGAGACACGTCAACTCTTTATCCCTCTTTTCTGGACAAATTTTATGTCTAACTCCTTTTCTCTCCAAGCTTCACGGCTCTGGATGCTTTACCCGTTGACATCAGAGAAATTTCTACCAAATTCTCTTTTAAAAGGAAAGTTCACGCTCATCTTTTGAACTCCCTTCCTCCGTAAAGTCATCATCAATCAGTTCTCAAAATTGATTATACATGTAATTATATATATATAATGGTACGTATTGTATAAGTAGATATTTATTCTGATATATATTATATAGTATGTAGTAATGTTTTATGTATATGTTCTTAATATGTTATATGAAGTATTTATTGAATCGGTAGTCATTTTGCTTTTTGCGTCGAACAAATTATTTTTCTGTTTATCCTTATGGTTGACTGGGAGAAAATGCTCTTAGCATTAAGTCCGCCATTTGTTACAAGTATGTTTTTACTTTAAAACAATAAAGAGTATTAAATTAAATAAAAAATTGACTATTCTCCCCCCCCCCCCCCCCCCTGATCCCCGAAACTACTAGCCTAAAATTCTGAAAAGAAATACAAAATATATTTCATTGCTTGTAGATTACAGGAAAACCTATAAGAATTCAATCAATTGTATGGAAGCCTCTCCACGCGAGTTTAACTCGCACTTGGCCGGTTTTATTATACTTAACCACCTTCCAAATTCCTCCTGTCACACTGTCACGCAACGGATACCGGTAATCGGGCAGGCGTCGGATGTTTTGACATGCGCTCAATTGGCTGCCACTTGCTTGGGTGCACCGCGCGTTCACATCCTGCTGACCTGGGGAACCTGGGGCTACGGTACGGTGTGAGTACCAATGAAACCTTGACAAGTCTATTACCTGTCTCATACGTTGATGTGTGTATTTTTCCTAGGTACCTTGCTCACAAGTCACAACCAATCACACCAATCTTCTGCATAATATAGTAGACTATTTTGGATTACCACATAATCGCTAGGAAATCTCCTGGTAACCTAGAGATAACATAGCTTACAGGCAGTGGCGTAGCTAGGGGTGCGAACTGGATGCCACCCGTTTGGGGGTGACACCCGAGACTCCTATTACCCCCTCCCCTCCTCCGTCGCCAGAAATAACTGGCAACGGCACATGGCATATTTAGAATTTTACCCCTCCTAAAAAAGTCCCTCCTAACATCTAGAATTGTTGGGGTGCCACCCGTGCTAGCTACGCCATCGCGCCGGGTGCCACTCATGCTAGCTTAGCCACCGCACCGGGTGCCACCCTTGCTAGCTACGCAACCGCACCGGGTGCCACCCTTGTTAGCTACGCCACTGCACCGGGTGCCACCCTTGCTGGCTACGCCACCGCTCCGGGTGCCACCCTTGCTAGCTACGCCACCGCACCGGGTGCCACCCTTGCTAGCTACGCCGTCGCACCGGGTGCCGCCCTTGCTAGCTACGCAGTCGCACCAGGTGCCACCCTTGCTAGCTAGTGACTAGAAGCACAGAATACATATAATAAAAGTACTAGAAGGCAGCTAACAGACACGCGCGCGATCAAATTCGCAATACTCGAGACAAGTGTCAACAATGCTGCCAATAATGCAGCAGCATTAGTGGACAATTGTAACGCGAAATACTAGTAAGTAATTCATAAGGAGATGAGATCATAAACCTGAGTAATTGAGGAACGGTACAAGAATCGCTTCGATATCAAACGAAAGAATACAATGTTCTTTCTTGGGTCGCGAATCTAAATCTATTTTGACCTGACGGGCACCTCTAAGCTTAAAGAAACGATGACAGGTGGAGTAACCTTGACACAGACTGCTACCTCAGAAATTGAAAATATATCTGACATTTATTTTCCAAATAGGTAGGTACAGTGGGTACTTAAATTCATACAAGTACAAATATTATCATGCAGCTGTTTCCCACAGGGGTAGGCAGACTATGGACCTACACTTGCTACGATCTTGACTGACCTCTTTCGCTTCACCTATGCTAATTTATAGTATAATGTAAATACAACATAATATAATAATTGTCAGGATTTCACAAATTCCTAGTCACTACAGACTTAGCTTTAGTCGGTGCATTCTCAGTCACTTTAATTTAGTGTCTTGAATGGAGGGACAGGGTCAGCGATGAATGGCCACTTGAGACTGCATGAATGCACCCACTGTGCGCATGGGAACTTGCAACATATGCAGTTGCATGTGCAACACTACTGTCAGGGTAGAATGTACAAATTTTTAGGAAAGGATTTCATTGACTTAGAAACAAAACTTAAGTATATCCTTGACATGTTACCACATGGAATAAAATAAAGCTAATAGATAGATTTCATGTCAAATTTTCCTATTTAAAAAATTTTGTAGACAGGTATTTATACCTACTATATACATATGTCTAAAAGAGAACATGATTACGATTGACATATAAAATTACTTAGATAATAATTTTATAGTTTTCTTTTTCTCGGGATCACCTGTGGATTGACTGGTAGATAAAGCCTATGGCTGTAAGTCCGCCTATTAAGTAATTTATAATAAAGTTTAAATAAGTAAAAATAAATAAATATTATTGATGATAACATCATTTAAAAAGTTTTTTTTTTGTTGAATTTATCTTAACTTTGAGCATAATCCCAAGGAAGGCAATATCGTTTAATTAAAGTTACATAACCAGTAAAATATAATGTTTTTTTTTATATGTAAATATACCTACAAATACCTACCTACATAAGTATATAGGTATTTTTGTTTATTTACATAAGTAATTATAAATTAGTTGACGACGATTATTTTGTTTTAATTTCAACCTCAGAACTTACACTACGAGTCTGTTTTGTAGGTATGTACCTACATAACAATTTATATTCCATCAACGAATAAAAATAAACAAAATTTCAAACTTACCGCAAAATAGAATGAAGAAATCCATTGCAATTTTACGTAAAATGAACTTCGAATCTCGATCAGCCGTTAGAGATTGAGTACGCGAATTAGCATTTCTATCCATTTTTGAGAATTTATTAATTAAAAACACTTGCACAAATCACGATGTTACGAAATAACGTCAAAATCGTACAAGTCAAGAGGAAAACTGACAAGAACTCCACGTCAACCACGAAGCGCATGCGCGCGCCAACTGACAAGCAAAGCGAGTGTGTTTACGGAGCGGGCTTGCTTTATCTGATTCTACATTTCAATGTTTGCGTAGGGGAAATTAAAATTAACTGTAAATTATTTACAGCAATAAAGCAAAATTAGAACATTAGATGACGGTAGATCTGAATATTGTTCATACTAAATATTACCTAGTGGCCAAGTATGGCTCTGGTCTGGCATCGCTCCTGCAGTGGAGTGGAGACTAGAAAGACTTGATGTTGATGATGATGAATCCTTACTAATATTATAAATGTGAAAGCGTGGATGTTTGTTACCTTTTCACGCAAAAACTACTTGACGAATCATCATGAAACTTTGTACACATATCCTGGGAGGTACTAGAAGTAACATAGGGTACCTTTCATCCCGGAAAAAAGTAATGTTCCCGTGGGATACGCGAGCGAAGCCGCGGGAAAAAGCTAGTACATAATAAACTAAGTAGGTATTTAGATACCTAACATACTTAAATGTATCTAGTAGGTAGGTAAGGTACCTACATATCTAATTTTAACTTTAAATAGGAATTTAAACTTTTTTTTACCTAAACTATTAATATAATAATTACCATTAAATATTATTTTGTACCAGATTTTACTGTGAACATTCATACTTATTGATACTTACTTATTATCCCATCTTTAACAATCAAAAGATGTCCATGTCAATTTGCGGACATGAATAGCTCGATCTAGGAGAGAGGCCAGCCCACCCACACATAGGTAGGTAAAAAGCAAGTGAAAAATTGGCCGTCTAAAGCAAACGCCTCTCGGCGCCATCACCATCATCAGTCACATAGTGCCTGTCCCTCAGGCCTGTCCTGTCTCCTGTGCCATGCTCTTTGCCTGTGTCATCAGTGTGTGTGTGACATCATTACATCGCATTGTCATCCAGATTTGGGCATAATCCGCACAATATGACGTCTATGCTAAAATTTGGCCTAAAAAAACACACCTAGATAAAATAAGTGGGTCCATACCATACTAACTAACTGCTAACACCAAAAGAATATTTTTGATTACACTACATACCTACCTACATTTACATACATAAGGTACACGCGAAAAACAACTTGCCTTTTGTGGTAGGAAGGGTAAAAATACAGGCTGACTTTTTATCCACCAGCCTTTATGGAGCAAGTTCAGTCCATGATGCTGAACTACTTTGTATAAAAACAATTAAAGAAAAACTAAAATAAAAACTCACCTTACCCATACGAATCAGCGCTCAGCCAAACGGATTTTGTATGGGAGGACGAAAATTTTTATCGATTTTTAATAACTTGTTTTATAGAAAGTAGTTCAGTATCATGGACTGAACTTGCTCCAAAAATTTGGCTGGTGTTTAAAAAGTCACCCTGTATAAGGTTGTAGAGGAAATAGAATGCCTACGAGTACAAACTAGACCCGGAACTTATTAATTTAATACTACTAGGTAATTTAAATACTTACATGTCATTTTATTAGGTACTTATCTGCATTTTATTTTCTGAATAGTTATGAAAATTAAATACAGATACACTATCACGTCTTAATCCCTAATGGGGCAGACAGGGCCTAGGGCCGCAAGACCCAAATGCAACTTTTAGCGTGATGATGGGCGGGAAGATGGAAAATGAAATCAATCAAATAGTGATGGGTTGCTAGCCGCATCGCCTATTATGATTAGAATTTTCGCCCATTCCTAAGAGTAAAAGCCACTATCCACCCTAGAGATAATTACCAGTCACCATTAACCAGTTGACAAATTTTAAATGACACTATAATCATCTGTCAATGTCAACGAGATCTATGTACTTACGTACAAAAAACAAAAAGGTATACAAGTACAAGAAATCACTTTCTTCTAGTGCAAAACATTATGTAAAGATATTAAGTAAGAATAATAAAAGGTTACCAAAGAAACAGATATGTGCAGTATAACTTTTACCTTTATAAATATTATAGTCGTGAGTCTACAATTACGTTAGTATTTTATTTACTCTATGCTACAATCTAAAAATCTATATAACCATCCATACACCCATCCGTACATCCAGCCATACTTACCAGCATTCGCTTTTAATAAAATATATGTAGGATTTAATTTGAACCACGTACTCGTAGGTATGTAATAATATATTGACCTTTCTGTACTAGTCTCGTGTTTAGTCTATATTACCAAAAAGGACATGGCCGTGTTTAAAGACGCCGAGTCTATATATTTATGTCAATGGTCAATGTCAACTTATTTGGGCGGATAATGATATTATAGACTTGATTTAAACTTAAGACTGTAGGTAGCGTAGCTAATAAAGCTGTCCCGTGTATAAACGGTAGGTAGGTGTCTAGTCTACTCACCTGTTATGTATCAATCTTCCTTTATACAATTATTTAAGAACCAGTCAGGCATGACTTAAATTCCCGCTTTAATCACAAATCACACAAAAAACTTCAACCATAAAATTGAACACGACAAAAGAGACCCATTTAATCCATTTTTTCTCCGTCTCGCAAAGGAATACCGCCTTGAAGTTCTTTGATAGATATTGGAGGCGATCGGTAGCTGCTGGGTTGACACCTGTTGAATTATTATTTACCTCTCCGACAGGATTTTAGTTTAAATAAGTACTTCATAAAAAAATCTAAGTCAGTGGTTTACCTGGACCTGATTGACACCATTGAGGACACATACCTAGTTATAATACTGGGTGGCGCAAAAGTACTGGCACTAAAGAAAATACTTTTATTTTTTTTATATGACATTTTCTGTCATTCTGTTGTTGAAAATTGTGTAGTGAACAAATGTAAAATACACTGAAAATAAACATGGACCGTTTTACTCCCCAAGAACGTGGAATAATTGTGTCAATGTTCTTACGGAATAATTCATCAGTGATAAGAACACAACGTGAATTTCGTCGACGATTTCACCACCGTCCGGCACCGATTGGTCGCACAATTCGACGCTTTGCCACACGCCTTGAAGCAACTGGCTCAACATTGGATAGACCTAAGTCTGGGAGACCAAGAACAGGCCGTTCAGCTGAAAATATCGATGCTGTGCGCGAAGATGTGGAAGAGTGTCCAGAAACATCAACGAGGCGACGTGCCACGCAATTGGGCATTTCCAGACGGACCCTGCAGCGTATTTTGGTGAAAGACTTAAAGATGTTCCCGTATAAAACTCAAATGACTCATCAGCTGCTGCCTGCTGACCACCGAGCTCGTCTAGATTACTGCCAGCGCGTCATAAACCTCAACCTTGAAGAGGATGATTTTCCTTCAAAATTGGTTATGAGTGACGAAGCGCATTTCCATCTCTCAGGGCATGTCAATAAGCAGAATACTCGGTTCTGGGGCACTGATAATCCGCGCATTATTCAAGAAACACCTCTACACCCACTAAAAGTTACTGTATGGTGTGGCATCTGTGTTGACAGAGTGATCGGACCCTATTTTTTCGAAGACGCTGGAGGCAATGCGATAACTGTCACTGGAGAACGCTACAGAACCATGTTACGAGAGTTTTTGATACCCAGTTTGGACGAATTGGGGCTGGAGCACATCTGGTTTCAACAAGACGGCGCTACGGCACACACAGCGCGCGACACTATGGACTTAGTGAGGGACGCTTTTCCAGGCCGAGTTATCTCTCGTTTTGGCGATTTGCCTTGGCCTGCAAGATCACCCGATCTGACCAGTCCAGACTTCTTTCTTTGGGGTTTTTTGAAATCTCGGGTGTATGTGAACAAGCCACAGACTCTCGCAGCTCTAAAAGAAAACATTCGTCAAGAAATAACGAACATATCGCAGGAAGTGTTACGGCAAGTTATGCAAAATGTCATAAATAGGGCTCAAATGTGTATCAACTCTGGAGGTCACCATTTAAAAGACATCATCTTTAAATCCTAATGGTACGAAATTTAATGGCACAAATATACATTTAAAAAAACCTAAATCTAGTTTTCTAATTTAGAAAAAATGTTATAGCTGAACCAAATAGGGTCTTTACTTTTGCGCCACCCAGTACAAGCCATAGTTAAGTTAACATGTGCAAAATTGAATACCTACATAAGTTAGTTCTATTACAGAATAAATAATACTAACGTACAGAAGTCTTACTCTGCAAAGCAATTCAAAGAAATATCTACTCAATGTAGCTAGCGATATGGTTTAATTTATCTCACGTCAGAACTCAGCACCTTTTCGTATAAATACCTAGACATCAATTGCAAGCCAATTTCATTCTTATTACACTGGACAAACGATTCGTATAATTCGCTATCTAGTGCATGACGAAGAGTAATATGGAAATTATCTCCATATTTACGAGTTAACAATTTATTTCTAATGAGGGCGCCACTTCAAGGTCATTTGCCTATATCTTCACCTTATCAATGTTGTTTTTTGTTTACATTAATTTATTACTTGTAGTCATTCTAGGTTTATTTGTATTTAATTTATTTGGGTTGGACTCACAACTGTCATAAATTCATATTATGTTTTTGTAAGTAGGTACCTACATTGCCTATTTTGTTACAATTAAATTCAGAACAAAATAGGAAATGTTAGTAGGTAGGTAAGTTGGTAAAAAAGAACAACAAAGAATTATGAATTATGACAAAAAACCAGAGCTTATTGCGGGCACAGAAGACGAGTATTCCTTATCGCGGGTCTGCGTGCATGACATCGTGCGTGAACATGCATGATATAAGATATTGAAGTGGTTTTATTCGAAAAATCCACATTATCGCCCATTCCCTTGATCGGTTTTGTCTACCAAGAAGAAAAGGACAATAGGTAGGTAACCTATTGTTCTTTTCTTTTGTCAGGGAAAACTGAGGGAAAAACATGTTTTATAGCGTCATCTGGTAGACATCCTATAGAACTAAAATCGTTAGAGCTATCTAGTGAGTTAAGTTAGAACTGTTAATGTATTATTGCCATCTACTGGGAGTTTGTGGAACTATTCATGACAATCATAGATGTCGTACTAGTGACCGCACGTACTTTTTTATACTGCCATCTAGCGGAATATGGGTAAACTCGTATGTAACATTTGGAAGACTGAATATATTTTTAATCTCTAAATACGAAAACAGATGTCACTGATGTATGTCAAATTAATTTATGGAGGGAAAAAAGGCAATAACTATTCAATGACTACCATAAAAACAACGCGAATTTTAAGTGATTTAAGAAATTACTTATTCAATTTGAGCCAAGGTAGCTACCGCACCTTAGATTTGAACAGAATAGATAAGTACTCGTACTGCGTACATCTTCCTTATCTCAACAATTTTTAGATGGATATGGGTCCGTGATACTTATATAAGTACGAGTGATTATGATAACTATCTCCAATAAAAATATATTTATTCAAATACGAAAAAATGGACCTCCACTGAACTAAATCTAAATAAGCTCAGCCGACCACGTGTGTGTATGTATGGGAAGTCTATTTCTTTTTCATACTTACCTACTTTGCTATCTTTTGCACTAGAATCATACCGTTGTATTATGCCTCTAGGTGTACCTAAATATACCTCTGGGTGTACTACGGGCGGGACTAGACTACGGATCCAAAACAGCGAATAATAGGATTGGGCATATTAACGCGTGTGGAAATAACACCTAGGTCGAATCGTATCGTACCTAATCAATATTAATTTTCGTGTCAGTATGTTGTTAAATATTTATAGGCCTTCCATGCTGGTCTGGGAGAAAAATAAATGCTTAGAATGTACCAGCTGTTTCCCTTCCCGCGCAGATCGTAGAAGCCGATTGAGGTAATAGGCAAAAATGCAAATGATATTTATAGGCGATTCGGTTAGCAACCGATCACTAACTTGATTTCTAACCTTCTCGCCCACCATCACGCTGGGCTCTTAGAGCTTAGAGTCTGCTTAGAGCCGCAAGACCCAAAATGGTCTGCACGCCCCATTAAGTATAAAAATGTGATAGTACTTACGTTGTATACTAATAAAATGTATATACAGGCTGACTTTTTAAACACTGTCCAAATTTTTGGAGCAAGTTCAGTCCATGATACTGAACTACTTTCTATAAAAAAATGTATTAAAAATAGATAAAAAATTTTCGTCTTCACATACAAAATCAGTTGGGCTGAGCGCCAATCTGTATCAATCTGTATGGAAAGGCGAATTTTTTTTATCGTTTTTCGTTAATTGTTTTTATGGAAAGTAGTTCAGTATCATGGACTGAACTTGATCCAAAATTTTGGCTGATGGTTAAAAAGTCAGCCTGTATACACGCTGACTTTTCAAACACTGTCCAATTTTTTCGTCCGTACAAAATCCATCTGTCTGAGCGCTGATGGGAGCGTCTGTATAGGAGGAGGAGGACGTCTGAACGCTGATGTAATAACTTTTTTGTAGAAAGTAGTTCAGTATCATGGACTGAACTTGCTCCAAAAATTTGGACAGTGTTCAAAAAGTCACCCTGTATGTATAACTGTATAAGTGTCGACAACTGCACCTAATGGTGAACGCGGAGAACACCGGCTTCACTTGTTTCTCGGATGGAGGATCTAGAGATATGGGGTTGCTTAAGAGTCCCCTTATCCTAGACTTTACCATACAAACGCAGTCTAGCTTTTATTTTGAAATGACATGGGAGATTTGGCAGTATTTTGAAGTTTCAAAGAAATTGTATGTATCTAGGTAGGTATATAACTAGTTTTCGACGGTCAAAATACGACTTTGAAAGAAAATATACAAGTTGTAGAAGTTTTCTATACTTACTGTCAAATATGATACACTATATTCTTTTTCAAGTTCATATTTTGAAGTAGAAAATTACTTATATGCCTAGATATCAATTTTTTTCTAAAATCTGACATGCCGTTTCAAAATAAAAGCTTGATTACGTTTGTATGGTTTGTCTAGGGTAAGGGGACTCTTAACATGTGTAAGTTAGTCAGGCGTACTGCCGCAGCCTGTGCCATCGAGCTTCTCCAGGTCGTAATGTGTCGTAGCTATGTCGTAGCAAGGTCGTAGGTATGTAATAGCAAGGTCGTAGCTATGTAGTAGCAAGGTCGTAGCTATGTAGTAGCAAGGTCGTAGCTATGTAGTAGCAAGGTCGTAGCTATATAGTAGCAAGGTTGTAGATTTTTCGTGTCTATTTTGTAGCCCTCTACGACTTTACTACGAACTGGCTGCTGGCCTTTGCATAAACTTGAATTTTCGTATTTTTTATAAAATAAAAATCCGTGATCTTTTTTTAACATAATTCCTACTAAACTAATCATAATTAATCAACGAAAAAGTACCTGTAACCTAAGTTAGTAATACAGAATGTACGTACATATATTTATCAGCAGGTCTATAAAATTTAAGAGTAGGTACCTATAAAACTAGGCTATACTAACAAAACAAAATTTCAACTGCAGAGTTTTGTAGAGCTACCTAGGTACTTACTGTATAGATCTACAAGTTAAGTATGTTAAATTTCATCTTAATCGAATAATATTACATTATTCGATTGCGCTGAATTTAGTGGGCCTAATTTAGCTTTCAAGAAGTGATAACGGATACGGTAACGGGTCAATTTAACCTGCAATATTGCAAGCCAAATTAGACCTACTTTCCAAAATTAGATCCACTTTCTCAAGTTGAAAATGAGGGCCAAAAAATGTAAACTGAAGTTGCGCCAACGTGGAAAAAAATTTGTCCTACAGCAAAAATGTCTTTTGGAACGTAAATTCCAAGAAACGAGAAACAATCAATTCAATTCAGAATATCTTTATTATCATAGAACATTTATAATATCTTCCCGTGTGGTTTCGGGTTAGAACAGGACCACTCCATCTCTTCCTGTGGATGTCGTAAGAGGCGACTAAGCACAAACATCTCGTGCTACAATTACATTCCCAAGGTGGGTTAACGTCGGGCGGCGGCCGGTTGTAAAACCTTACGCACAAATACATTCCCAAAGAGGGTTGACGTCAGGCAGGCGACCGGTCGTAAAACTATAACCAAATCATTTAAACTCTTCCGGCTATTTCTTCTCCATTTTGCAAGGTTTTTGGCATCATTGGGTAACCATTGACATGCGTGTTATATTTGGAGAAGAAAGAGCGGGAAAACGCACCCCGGGCTCCGAAGTAGCACAGCTGAGGATGCAACCGGGAACGCGCTTAGGCGAAGAAGAACATTTGTAATACAAATGTTGACGTCAAATCGTTACTTAAGGTGACTTGGGTTCACAATTTGCAAAACTGTGCGTGTTTTTGAAAAATCACTGTTATTAAACTATTACAGTTTATTCCTCATAAAATTTACATAAAAATCTTAAGGATTTTTTACAGACACCCAGCATTTTTGACTCGATAGAATAAAATCACAAAAATAGAGGTATGTTTGTGATTTTTTTCTATCGAGCCAAAAATGCATAATCGTGTTTTAGCTATTGTGGGTGTCTGTAGAAAATTCTTAAGATTTTTATGTAAATTTTTTGAGGAATAAACTTTAGTAGTTTAATAACAGTGATTTTTTAAAAACACGCACAGTATTGCAAATTGTGAACACACGGCCCTTAAAGCTAAGTTTAGTGCCGCCTAGTAGACGTTAGTGCAAAAGAAGTGGCAAAAAACTGCACTGTAGCATTTTCTCCAAAAGAATAACTACTTATATAAGGTGAGATGGATGGATAACCTGTCTGCAAGGCTTAAAAAGACTTGTAGCTTTAGATCAAACTACGTAGGTACTTACTTACAAACTTACTAGCCAACAGAATAGGTAGGATTTTGCATATAGGCCAAGGGCCCGCGAGGGGCAGACTTCCGTTATTTTATAAAGGCTGCAAGTTTCTTTATGTACTCGTATTACCCTTATTCAGGTAAGAACAATTCCCGAATATGAAAGTTGAGTCGTGGTGACTTTGGTAGATATCAGGAATTCAATACTACTACTACCTGATATCTACGAAAGCCACCACGTTCTTACTTGTTGGCGCTACATAGAGAAACAGCCCTTATAAAATAACGGAGGTTGGCCCCTCGCGGGCTCCTGCTCTAGTATCCACGGGACCTAAATGGCTTAAAATGCTCTGTTTCGCAAAAAATTAAATACATTTTTAATAATTTATAATAACATTTCCATTAAAAATAAAATGATTTAGCAATCCGCCTTTTGGCCACGCTGTCGAGGGGTAATAGTGGGACTACACAATTAGTATTTTTTTTAGTTTTAGTCCTTGCCTACATAGTTTTAAATTATCTATATTTAATTATCAAGTTTTTATTTACTTCAAATGAAAATAATATCTTGAAACGGTTTTGGATACAGCTGACCAAAATATAAGTATGGTATACCATACTTATATTTTGGCTCTTACACTCTTATTATACATAATAAGAGTGTAAGAGCTCTATAACGCTACCTTCATCTATCTACGAGTATCCTTTGTCGAGTTGTATAAAGCCAAACTTCCTACATCTTTACTTAGGTACTTCACTTTAATCCGAAAAATTTACCAAAAACTTAAACTTAAACTTTAGATCTAACAAAAATCACTGATCCACGCACTCACCAAAAGCCGAAGCTCCAGCAAACACTGAGCCAAAAGCTCAATAAATTAAAACAAACGAACCTCATTCACGCAAAAAACGCAACTGGCAACAATCGGAAAATTTCATGAATTCCTTCATTACCGAACAATACCTACAGACATATAAATAGCTGCGTCCAATTTAAATAACAGCCTTGCAAAGCTGAAAAACAAGCGCGTAACCGAAGTTGAGAATAAATTAGCAACCCCCTATCTCCCCCTTTGCCCAATGTGTACATTGAGCGGAATATTATTTGCGTTGCCAGACAATAATAGGATCTAGTGCCCCGCCCTGACATGTTAGCTTTACCAGGCCCCGCCCAAACCAAGCTCGCTCCTCATTGGCTGATCAAATCCCCCATCTCTTTCTATCTCGTTGAACGTCTCGTTCTCGCGTATAGCTTTTTCCCGACGCCTGAGGGGTAAATGTTTTGGTAGGAAACATATACGGGGTTTTCTCCAGCATTGTCAAGGTTTAAATATTTTTTACGTTATTCAAAGACGTCTACCTGACTGAATGGAGTACTAGAATTCGCTTTATGAGATTTTTTCAATAAAAGTCCCTTACGGGATTATGGGATCGTGACACTCGCATATCTCGGTAAACATTTTCCTTTGGAAGTCTTTTATTACGTCTCGTTTGACGTATTTTATAAAAAGTTCTTGTATTGTTTGAGATGTTATTGATCATTCAGATGATTTGGAGTTTAATAATTTAGGTAGGCAGGTATCTACTCTAACATCATTAATACCCATTATTCAAGCGATACTGTAAGAATAATTTTGATTTATAAAAGATACTTATTGATTTCTAAGAAAGTTCCATGATAAAATATTATTCACCTGATGAAACTTCCCAAATAAGTTAAATAGTGATGCTAAAGTAGACAATTGTAGACAATTTGCATAAATAAATAAAGGTCAACATCCAATACATAGAAGCCAATCACAAACTCTATAATAATCTACATACAAACCTAAAACTACATTGGTCTTTAAAAAAAACTAGCTCAAATCCAAACAAAAAGCTCAACGAAAAAAAAGAGGAAAACCAAAAATGAATACACAAAGTAGAATTGATGAGCACGAAGCGGACTAATAATTATTAGTCGGCGGCCTGAAATTCATGCACAAAGCGCCGACCCGCAGTAATAATAACGACAATTGTTGTGTTTACTGGAACGTAAACTGGTGGGCCACCCCCCGGGGGCGGGGCCGGGGGCCGAGTCTCCGGCGCCGGGACTTCGGACTCCGGGCTCAGTCCGCGCCGCGCCACGCGCCTCAACGCACCTCTGACATGTGAAAGCATGGAAGATTGCGATCTTGATCAATACCGCGATATGATTATCGAAGGCGATCTTCCCTTGGACTTGCGACCACCACCTCGGCTGTATCTCCCGCACTACCTCCGTGACGATACTTCAGAATATCCACAAGACGATACTTATGTGTCCGTCGACGAAGACACACCAGATATCCCGCCACCGTCCAGCGATTCCGAAAGATACGACGCGTCCAGCCCTATAGACAGCAAATCTACGTCACCGAAGAAGCCAAAATCAAAATCTTCATCACAGCTCATCAAACCGCCTTACTCCTACATCGCTCTTATCACCATGGCGATTCTCCAGTCTCCGCACAAGAAATTAACGTTAAGTGGAATTTGTGAATTCATCATGACCAGGTTTCCTTACTACCGAGAGAAGTTTCCAGCGTGGCAGAACTCGATCAGACATAACTTGAGTTTGAATGACTGCTTTATAAAAATACCAAGAGAGCCGGGGAATCCTGGGAAAGGGAACTACTGGACGTTGGATCCTCTCGCTGAGGATATGTTTGACAATGGGAGTTTCCTTCGGCGACGGAAGAGGTATAAACGACCGGCTCCATCGTTGCAACATGCGCATGCTGTTGTGGCGATGTTGGCGCGAGAGGCATACGCTCCGCTTTTGCCTTTGCCGTGTTACTTGCCTCCAGCTCCACTATTGACGCTGCCTCGACCTCCACCAGCTGCCTTGAGACCCGTCCCGTTGCCACCAAGAGTAGCAGAAACAACTGAACCGCGAGGGAAGAGATCAAGAAACGGTTTCTCTATTGAGTCCATCATTGGAACTCAAGACTCTTCTGTGAATTCAGAGCCTCGACGAAGCGCATTTTCTCCTCTTCATCAGGGCATCGGGCCTCCGGACGACTGGGCCAGGTGAATTTACCTAAACGGGTGCGTTTCCAGTCCATCCCCTTACTGAAGCGCCCCGACGGGCGGTACCGAGGCCTCCCTTACAGACTGATCAGTGTTCTAGTGATTTGTAAGATACTGTTAAAAACTATAACGGGTATTAATCAAATATCATAGTGTTAGTAAAAGGACCAAGCCAAATGAAGTTACCAAACAGTTTGCTACCGAAGAGTAAGTACCAAAAATTGATTTAAAACGCATTTTTTAAAGAGTGTGTTTAATTATGCATTGTTTTAGTTGAAGTGTTTGAATAAGAATTAATTACGTCCGTAAAATAAGTGTAAATTAATGCTAACGTGCCAAAATTATAATGTTGCTACTTTTTTATTAAATTTTATTATTTAAATTGCTGAATAATTTTTTTAAAATTGCTTTAAATCTGTGTTATATAATTTTTTCAACATTTTGATTAAAAAGTAGCTGCATTTCATAATATCTAGTCATTTATGTACAAAGTAGTATCGAATATGACTGTAAATATATTCTTAAGGTTTTTTTTTATAATTGTAAGTAGATAAGCAATAATATTAGAATAAAAAGGCGCGTATACAAAGTCCTGTAAAATGAAACTTTAATTGTACTAAAATTGTCCTGAATTGCGCGACTTTTGTACTATTTGAAAACTAAAATTGTATTTAAATGTTACGATTGTAGTATATTTTTGTGTAATACCCCTAACTTATTTTTAAGGATAAACATAAAATATTATGAAACATAACATTTACTTTTATTTAGCCCTACTTTAAAAAAAACATGAATATCAAAAAAGTCTAAACAATACGAAAGAGTCGAAATAAAAATAATTTTATTTACACTATTTTCAGAAATATTCTTTCAGCAGTAATTCTTTACGAAAATAATTTTGAAAAAAGAATCTTATTATTATTACAAGAAATAAAAAAAAAAAATTTTAATTAGACATTAAATCTATACTAATATTATAAAGCGGAAGAGTTTGTTTGTTTGTTTAAACGCGCTAATCTCAGGAACTAATGGTCCGATTTGAAAAATTCTTTTTTTGTTGGGTAGTCCATTTATAGAGGAAGGCTTTAGGCTATATAACATTACGTTCCGACAATCACGCGAACGAAGTCGCGGGCACAGCTAGTCGATAGATAATAAAGAAGTACCTACTTATTTGCAGAAGTTGAACCAAGTAAGAGTAAATTACTTAAACATTTTATGCTAGCGGTTTTCTCCGGATTCACACGGGTATGTATTAGGGTAAGTCCGGGGTAGTTGGCCATAGATTTTCAAACTGCCATAAAAAAAAACTCTCGCACATTAAATTCAAAATATTTATTAGTAATTAAACTTTGAACAATCAACTTTAAATATATTAATCTAAATAGGAACAATTATAAGGAGAACACACTTAATTATTTAAAAAAAAAACACTGTTGGCCATCTCTCCCGCAGTATTCGGTTGAGATGGCCATTCGGTGCAATGCTCGTGCACCCAAAACTGACAAAATTTACATTGAAGCCAGTCTTCGCCAGCTGGGTTTCGTATTAGTTTTCGCCACATCCGCGACAATTATCCTTTTCGTTGCAGTGTTTTTTCTTAGTCTTTGCTAAATTTGCTAAAGGAACATCGTCACTACAATCAGAAAGCCTACGAAGAGCTTTTCTTTGAAAATATTTTAAGGGTGAAATCAGTCCAAGATACTGAATTTTCCCAAGGAACATTGTTGCGAACTCTTTTATATTTATAAAACGCTTTTTATTGTATTCTTTAATTATTTTTTGATATTCTAGATAAAGTGGCAGCTGTACAGACCTATTGTTCACCAGCAAAGAAAAGTAAAAGCTTGGTGTCACATATAAAGTCTCATTTTTAGGGTTCCGTACCCAAAGGGTGCAAACGGGACCCTATTACTGTGACTCCGCTGTCTATCCGTCTGTCCGTCTGTCTGTCCGTCTGTCTGTCTATCCGTCAGTCACAGGGCTCTATCTCTTGAACCGCAACACTTGAAATTTTCACCGATTATGTATTACTGTGGCGGTTATAACAACAAATACTAAAAATAAAATAAAGTTAAATATTAAAGGGTCGTCATACAAGAAATGTGTTTCTTCAGTGTTTTAAAACATTGTACCGTGGTACGGAACCCTTCATGTACGAGTCCGACTCGCACTTGTCCGTTTATTCTCTTCCACGAACCCCCAGCTGAATAACATCGATTGGTATAAACATATATCGAATTATGAAAAATATATTATATTCTTCTTTCTATACAAACTCGCATTAGCTAATCGATCAACTGTATGGGAGGCCATATAATATTTATAATATTACTATAGGTATATGTTTTTTGGGGAAAGTTGTTCACTACCATGGACTGAATTCACCTTTAAAATGGTGTCAGTATATTTTGTTAGGCCCCTGTATTTGGGGAATATGGGGAATCATACACTGAACTTGGTGTAAAAGTTTATATGTTCCTCAGGGAAAGTTATTTAGTATCATGAGCAGAATCTACGAGTAGGTACCTATGAGTAGATAGATTACAGATCATCACATGGTGACCCTGCCAGCATAACATAATGGTTTAACACTCTCACTGCCACTTTAAGGTGAATATAGAAGCAAATGGCCTTGAAGTGTGATATAAATTGTTAACTCGTAAATATGGTGATAATTTCCATATTGCTAATCCACAGAGCTAATCGTCAGGCACTGAACTGCTGTTAAAACAATTATTGGTGATCCGTCTAGCTTTAATAATAATAAAACTTGCCGTGGCCACTTTTGGCAGAGGCAAGTTTTAAAGCTAGACGGACTGATGTAAATACTTTCAACGGTGGTTCAAAAAATAATATAAAGGGCTATCTAGTGCCTGACGATTAGCAATATGGAAATTATCTCCATATTTACGAGTTAACAATTTATTTTAAATGAGGCTACTTTAAGGCCATTTGCTTCGATATTCACCTTAATTTTCCAATTTTCAACCTTTTCTTAACGCAATGCGTTAACTTCAGACCACCCGAAACCTATACCAACTAGTGACGTCATCCTTACCACACGATAACTGATAAAATAATCCTTGAGCTTTCGCCGTCTATCTTACAGTTTGCATAACGGGGCTTACCGCACACGAAGCTCGTCTGAAATCCTTAAAGCTCGAGTTGAACAACTTTAAGATGCTTGAGCTTAACTAGTTTGTTTGTTTAAGATCTTATGTAGAGACTTGACTTGATAAGAAAGGAGACGTGATAGTCTAACGGACAAATACTTATTCGTATTTTTAACCATGGATGCAAAAAGAGAGGTGTTTGACGGCTGTATCTGTCTGTGGCGTTCTAACTCCCGAATAATTGAAGCTCTTTTGTTAATTAATTATAAAGTACCTAGTATTTTTGAAAGGAGATTTAATAGAGCGAGTTCTTATTAGCTTCGTTTCAATTATACCCATATCACAGAATACAGTAAGAGTATACAGAACGGAATCTCCTAAGGTCCCGCCCGCGCAATATGCATCCCCGTTCACCGTCCCCGCACCTCTCCCCCGTTTTGCCTTGACGACGGGCAAGAGCGGGCGAACACACACTGCATGACGCAAGTTGGCGCACAAGAACGGGGGAGAGGTGCGGGAGCGGGGAACGGGGACGCATATTGCGCGTACTTAGTTACTTTATAGGAGTCAAGGGCCGGAAGACTCAAAGGCTACTTTTAGCGTGATGGTGCGCGAGAAGATGGAAAAAGGAATCAAAATAGTAATGGGTTGCTAGCCGTATTCTCTCGACCGGCTTCTACGATCTGCGCGGAAAGTGAAGCAGCTGGTACAATCACATTTTTTTTCTCCCATACTACCATGCAAGTTGGAAAAAGAAGCCATTTTCCAACTCTCCTTGGGCTGGGAATCGAATCCAGAAGTTCAAATGCGTTTACCCTACGAAGGTCGTTTTTTATAATGAAATAAATAAAATAAATATATAGGGACAAATCACACTGATTAAGCTAGCCCCATAGTAAGTTTTAAACTTGTGTTATGGGATACTAACTCAACGATACTATATTTTTATGGTAAATACATATATAGATAAACACCCAAGACCCAGAACAATTTGAAAAAGGCTATTTTCCAACTTGCCCTGGCTGGGGATCGAACCCAGAACGTCCGGATTAGCGGTCTAGCGTGTTAACCATTACGCCACGGAGGTCGTCAAATCAAGTGTAGAAGTATAGGAATATACACAAGATGACAGAGAGTCACCTACACTTTACAACATTCAGGATCAATATTTGAACATATTATAATATTTAATATAGTAACATGCATATGTAAATATTGAAGCTAAAAATATAATGTTTATTTATTACGTGTTCGTTCACACCTTACATGTTACATTACTGATATGCTTTATAAGGGTAACTCACGTCAAAAGGCAGGTACTGGATGGCTACTGGCCCATTCGCCCTGAGGAAGGCCTCCGGATGAGGTCGAAACATGTCTGACAGAGCTAGTTTCAGCGTGAGTTTCCCTTTTATAGCACATTAGTAATGACTGTGCCTCATGATAGTTTTAAACAAAAAAAACATATTAAATAATATGAATATGTATAAAGGGTCTAAAAAAATGTATTGAAACTATTTTATGGGTGGATTCAGTCCATGATACTGAAAAACTTTCTCGAAGGAACATATATCGAAATATGAAAAATATTTGTTGGATTTCCATATACAAACTCAGATCAGCGATCGGTCAACTTGTACCTATGGGAGGCCAAAAACCTAGGCAATGGGGCTTATATATCATGGACTGAATTCACCCTTAAAATAGTTTCTTATAATATAATTCCTTAAAATAGACGTTATATAACGTCTAACATATATCGAAATATGAAAAATATTCTTTGACCTTCCACACAAACTCGGATCAGCTGATTGGTCAACTCGTATTGAGGGCCAATAATTATTTTTCATATTTCGATATATGTTCCTTCCGGAAAGTTGTTTAGTATCATAGACTGAATTCACCCATAAAATAGTTTCAATATATTTTGTTAGACCCTGGTTCACGTTAGTAATTCAATTCAATTCATTTATTGCATTTCATAATGTACATCAGTTCTAACTACTTAAAGTCACTGTCTTAAAATAGCACACTACCCTGTCGTGTATCGCAAAACAAAATTTGGAACGGCAAGCGTGTTTTATGACATGCAGTTAATTTATGAATACAAACCTACCTAAGTGTTTACAAATTAGGTTTTTTTTAATTTATTGTCATCAACATCGTTAAGAATATTATCTTTGACCCTGTATACATATATTGGATATGCTAATCATATCTTTACAGGGTAATAGGTAGTCAGAGGCAGGGCAGTAAGTCCCAAAGGCCATGTTTAGCGTTTAAAAAACGCATTCAAACAGTGAGATTGCAAGTCCCATTGCCTATAGATATGATGATATGCGATTCATTTGACTGTCTCCGTGGTCCAGTGGTCAAAGCGTTTGCCTTGTGACCCGGAAGTCATGGGTTCAAATCCATACTAACTAACATACAAAGCATACTTTGTAAAAAGATGTTTCCAGTCTGGTTAGGATATTGCAGGCTTGAATCACCTGATTATCCGAAAAGAAAGATGACTCCGTGCTTCGAAAGGCACGTAAAATGTGTGGGTCTCGAACGCCATCAAGCGTTTGTTTAAACATATCCTAGGATTGGTTCCGGTCTACCCTTTGCGTTGCGGAGGTCAGAAGGCCGTCGCTCTGTGTAAAAAACAGTAACCTCGTCAAATCACCATGTTAGGTAGCGGACCCCGGGCTCTGAAGCGTTACCGCTGAGCTTGTAACCGGGAATACGCTCGGATGATGATAATATGCGGCTCGTTTCACGCATCCCCATAAAAAGTAAGATGTTTTATACGAGTAAAACTGCATGATAAAACTAGTAAAACAAAATAAATAGCATTCAAACTCCTCCAGATGTCACAGACAATACTTATCCAAGCAAATATTATTGCCCAATAAAAAGTAAACGAAAAACGTGAATAAAGACTCGTGCAAACATTGTTTCGTAAATGATAAACACTCAAAATGGAACGTAAACTACACAAAATAAATGTTTGGAAAAACAAACTTGAGTTTAAGACCGATAATGCACCTTTGTCAGTTCAGTACAGGTAGGTCCAAAATGTAATCGTTATTATTAAAACATTTTATGATATGGAATGTACACTCTGGCAACATGTGAATCATTCATAATACGCATGATGACGGAAAAAATATTTTTGGCCTATCGGTTACATTATTAAAAAATATTGTACACGTATTTTTTCTTTTCTCTGAGAATCTATAAATTACGAAGATAAACGCATTGAAATTTCGCATGACGTCACGGATTCGTACGATTTTTACACAGCGGTGACGTCACAAGTCCCCACTCTGGAACTTTGATAATCCGTATCTTTGTGAATTTTAACTTTTTTGATAAACTGAAAAATATGGTTACTTACATTATTTTTGGATAATTTAACTAACGGACTAATTAGAATAATACTTTTCTGACCCAGTCATCATCCCTATTATTTTCTTATTTTTAAGATGTCTGAAAATATAACGCCTAAAAATATATACTGAAACTATTTTAAGGGTGAATTCAGTTCGTGATATTAAACAACTTTCCCCAAGGAACATGCAAACTCGGAACAGTTTGCTTTCCATACAAACTCGGATCATTTGAACGGTCAAGAATCAAGATGTATAGGAGGCCAAAAATATTTACACATTTCGATAAATGTTTCTTGGGGAAAGTTGTTCAGTATCATAGACTGAATCCACCCTTAAAATAGTTTGAGTATATTTTGTTAGACAATAAAAAAACCGGCCAAGTGCGAGTCGGACTCGCGCACCGAGGGTTCCGTACAAACCTGCAAGGTTTACAAAGTTCGTTCATTACGACAAGTAAGTTTAAAATTATTAAAAAAAAATATATTATGTGATGTAACTAAAAATTTATGGTTTTCGTAATTTTTCCTTTATCTATGCTATAAGACGTTGCTTCGTACCAAATTTCAAGATTCTGAGTTCACAGGAAGCACCCTGTAGGTTTTGATTCCCTTGCAAGTGTCGAAAATTTGCGGCATAAACGGCTGTATCTTTTGATTGCGTTGGCTTAGAAGTTTGATTTTTTAACAGCTTCAAGGGACAGTAGACTTGAGTAATTGATATAAATTTCAGCTTCATACCTCCACGCGTTCCTGAGAAAAAGGGTCTTGACAGACGGACGGACGGACGGACAGACGGACAACAAAGTGATCCTATAAGGGTTCCGTTTTTTCCTTTTGAGGTACGGAACCCTAAAAATGTTCGTCCTCCCATACAAAATCTGTTTGGCTGAGCGCTGATTTGTATGGGAGGACGAAAAATTTTAATCGATTTTTAATAACTTTTTTTAATAGAAAGTAGTTCAGCATCATGGACTGAACTTGCTCCAAAAATGTTGCCAGTTAATTAAAAGTTACCCTATATAACTAATCTTACTTGAGTTTCTAATATAAATTAATGTAAATAACATCATGATCAAGTAAACTGAGTAAACTTGAATATTCGAACTTTAGACTACAAACTTTACAAAACTTTTTGTCTGAGATTAATTATGTTAAATACGCCAAAACACACTTATTTACACAGCATTGATCGCCTACGCGCAAGGAGTGCTTTGACAGTTTATTAAGATTACATACAGATACACTATCACGTCTTTATCCCTAACGAGGCAGACAGAGCCTAGGGCGGCAAGTCCCAGGCCACTTTTTACGTGATGGTGGGCATGAAGGCGGAAAAAGGAAATCATAATAGTGATGAGTTTACTAAAATTAAAATGCCTAAAACGAGTATCATTATCACAATAATAACATAAAGACGACGACCTCTGAGGCCTAGTGGTCACCATGCCAGGCTGTCACACTGGAGGTCCCGGGTTCGATCCCCGGTCAGGTCAAGATGGCAAATTATCTTTGTCAGATTGACCTGGGTCTTGGATGTTTATCTATATAAGTATTTGTTATAAAATATAGTATCGTTGAGTTAGTATCCCATAACACAAGTCTAGAACTTACTTTGGGGCTAGCTCAATCTGTGTGATTTGTTCGTATATATTTATTTATATTTAACATGTAAATCTTGCGAACAGCTTGCAATTAAAAAAACAGTGGCACACCGGGAGTGCAGACAGAAGTAAAAACTTTAAAAAAGTGGTGTCGGTTACGGTAATAGTGTCGCGAGTTCTATTTCCATAGTATAATAGTTTTATTTCCATTTCAAAAAATGAAAAGCGCCTTAAGAAGTTTTCACTTCGAAATGGAGCCAAGTTGACCAGTCCCTACTGGTGATACTGGAGTTGATGCTTGAATCAGACATCGCTGAACTCAACCACATTAGAGGGAATCCAGCGACCCGACCCACGACGCCGCTACCAGTTTGGACATTTTAGTGAGCATGACAGGCCCGGGCTCACAGACGTGTGTGACGAAGACAACTTTCCTTAAAACTTTTCTACGCGACTGTACATCCACAATGAGAGTAATTTATGTTAAGCAAACACCTTGCTTGTACGAATACACTGTGTCACGTTGATTTTGATAATAGACATGTCATGTTCTGATGCAATGGTAAAATGAGTCCGAAAGAATATTGTAGAGTAAGTGAAATAATTGTGAGCAAATTTACTGAAACTCGTTGCAAAGCTTTTGAAATACTTGGTATTATAAAAATGTAAACGAAATACTTTTTATTTCTAAAATCCAGACGCCATCTTGGATTAAAAAAAAAATTATTTCCGAAAAAAAATAAATACCGGCTCTGGTAATTGCTTTTTTGTCTATGGAGCGAAATCTCCAAGTCCTACCATTTTGCCAGGCCGTACCCCTTCCACATCAGGTTTCTGCAAATCCTCAAATTTCAGATTTTTCTGGTACTCGAACCCCAGCCCTCTATACATTCCACTAAATGCTATATAGCTTGTAAGCCTACACGGTAGGCGGAGAAAATAAAACCTAACACCCCCCGGTGTTAGGTTTTATTTTCGTTACGTAATTTCTTGATTCGGTCGCCGCGCTTAAAGCCCGCGATAAAAGCTATGCAATAGCATAAAAATAATAATAATAATCTCTTGTTGAATACAACGAACTAAAGTATAGATATTTATTATACCTTCTTCTTGCAAATTTTTGGTGCACAAGTTTTACACATGATGAGTTTTGTAGTAGATTTACTTATACCTCTATAAACCACGGCTAGTTCCGTATGTACTTACAAACCTGGCAGTAGGTACAATGGTGACTGTAACTGTTTATGAACAATAAATAATTACATTTAATCGTAGTCTAAAAGTATTGAATTTAATCTTCGATCATATATTCTATAGATGCACTGTTGCCGCCTAAAAAATGGCACCGAAAACAAGGCATAAAACAGTATTATACCTCGTTTCGCTCTCATTCGCTCGGTGGCCGCGCGCGTGACGTTACGTTAAAGATGCCAAAGTGCGTGGTGAAAATACGGATTTACTTCCACGCTTATCTCAGTTACTTAAGGTTTAAATTAGATTAAACTGTATGACACTTTAGAACTTTTTTCGCAATATACGCGCGGTATATATCTATGTACGTATTGACACGGGGACAATATTTTGTTTGATTTTGCAAGGAACTATGCATCTATAGAATATATGATTAAAGAATTTAATGTTCATAATTGGTTTGTTGAGTTAAAAAATGGATTTTGCTCGTGTAATTCAATCGCACTCAGTGGCAACACACCCAACTGATGACGTATTCTTGCGCCAATCTCGTGATCCAAGATGTGTCCCAACCCTAAGGGTTGGGACACATCTGTCAGCACAGAACGAACAGCACGAAACAGCATTTTCCTGTGCTGCTGAGATATGGGATATAACTCAGAACTGTCATTTGCTAGAGCGAGCGTCGAAATGCATCAGCATTTCCGCGGCGTTCCGTCGCTCTCTCTCGCTCTAACAAATGACGGTTCTTATTTTATTTTACCATGATGTAGCAATATAGCAATGTGTTGCGTACCGTCTACTGTTGACACACCGTTAGATTTTTTAATGACTGCCGTCAGGTGACGAATGTTTGAGATAACATAAGTTGTTCCACTTCGGTTTGTAGGTTTAACCTCCAAAAAAGATGACAGGGTTGGACTAGTTTTTGGGTGTTTTTAAACGACTCTAAAATACAGAATAGTAAAATCAGTCTCCTGGATGTAAAGTCTCTCTTGCGGCGACATCGATAAAGTGACGTGAGAGTAATTAAGTTTGCATCCTGACATTAGCCTGTTTTAGTACTGTAAGTAGCAAAGTGTTGCTCACGTCAACCGTTATGTCAAAAGCCATATCCCGCTCAGCCTCCCTAGCTCGTTTCATTCCTCTTTGCGACATAAGAGTTAAGATTGTAATTGTTGTCAATATACCCTCGCGCCGACATATATATATATATATATATATAAATAAAAAAACTAAACTAAACTATAAATATGTAAATACTATATAATCATTATCATTTCAGTTGCATACCTAACGTCTACTGCTGAACATAGGCCTCTTCCAAGGATTTCCAAAATGACCAATCTAGAGCGGCCTATACATCCAGCGCTTTAGCGACTTTAGTCAGGTCTTCTGACCAGACTATCTTGTTGCTTGGGTGTCCTACGCTTCGCTTGCCAGTACGTATAGTCGAGACCCTTTTTGCTTTTTTGCCCGTGGTTCGATTTATTAAGCATATATGTTAATTACAGGTAGTAGGTATACAAAATGATTTGGATTAAATTTAGAATTTAGTTTATTGCACATTACTTCAACCAACAAAAGAAAAGTTTTACAACCGGCCGCCACCCGGCGTCAACCCTTCTTAGGAATGTAGTTATAGCACAAACGCTTACTTTTTTCGGGTTGGGATTGGGACACATCACACATCTGTCAGCAGCCAGCACGCTGCTGCTATCCTTTTCTGTCGCTCAAAACCGCGGAATCGGCGATGCAGCCGCATTCCGTCGCTCTCTCTCGCTCTAGCAAATGACGGTTCTGAATGACAGAAAAGGATAGCAACATAGGAAAATGCTGTACATTGGTGACAGATGTGTCCTGCCTAACCGTTAGTCCACATCCACAAGAAGAGATGGAGTAGTCCTATTCGAGGCCGGAAGTTACGTGTCGTGACGCCATTAATTGGCCGAGCAAGCGAAGCGCCCTGAGGAAGCGCCTTAGTTTCGAGATTGCCAAAAATGATTTTGTCCGTCAGTTTGTCTGTCGGTTTGTTCTCGCCTACAGGTCGCATTTCTCAACAGTTTCTCGTGAAATTTTAAAAGCAGGATTCGATTCAATTTTTGGAAATTATTCAAACATTTCTTAACAGATTCTCGTGAAATTTCAAAAGTAGGTTCCGATTCAATTTTTGGAAATTATTCAAATTGGCGGAGTAGAGATATGTGGGTATAAAACTTTAAGAAAATCATATATCAGCCATTTCGAAAAAAAAAATCAAATATGTCATAAAACTTTTTTGTTATCCTTATTAAGACGTAACTTTTTTTGTCTGAACAACTTTTTTACCCGATAAACTTCAACGGGTTGGGGGTGAGTCGCGAGGTTTACAGCTCACAGACTCACTAGTATTAAAATATAAGACTTTTACCTTGCAACTGCTATAAAGCAGTTTAAAATAGTCATAATTAAAATCACAAACACTATAATTACAAAACAAAATCAATAAACAAATCGCAAAACAAACCAACTTATCTTAAGATTGGCGCATGTGATGAAATCTCATGGTTGTAACATTGTATCTTTGTTATTTTACGATATTATCTTAGTAACAGATATAATAAGAGGCATACACAAATATTTTGTGAGCAAACAGTGGAGAAATTGTGTATAAAGTTTGTTTTACGATTATATCTTATTGTTTCATTAAATAACATATAATGTTTTTATTTTTGCTAAGTATGAAAGTTTCGAAGGAAAATTTTGCTATTATGACGTCACATTAAGTAAATATGTCAGGTGATAAAAAATTATGTGTCATTATTTGTGTTTATCACTCTTTAGGGTTCCGTACCCAAAGGGTGCCAACGGGACCCTATTGCTGAGACTCCGCGCTGTCTTTCCGTCTGTCTATTCGTCTATTACAGGGCTCTATCCCTTGAACCGCAATAGCTAGACACTTAAAATGTTTTACTGATCATGTATAACTGTGGCCGTTATAAGAACAAATAGTTAGGTACTGAAAATGTCTTTTCAGCGTTCTAAATCATTGTATCCGAAGGTACGATGTTTTTTAAAAAAAAAAACATTTTTAGTACCTACCTACCTGTTTGTTAGTAGGTATAGAGTAGGGTTTCGTACCTCTGGAACCCTTCATGTACGAGTCCGAATCGCACTTAACCGGTTTTTGTTCACCATGACAGTAGACTAAGCTGCTGTGTACTGAGGTAGGTAAATGTCAAGAGAGCCTATGCCATACAAATAGTACGGTATTTTAGTCTAAACGAGATAAAATCTAAAAATATATTCTTGATTGAGTTGAATTCAGAAAAACCCAAATAAGTTTAAAATTTTTAATTAGATTATTTATGTACAAAACAATTTGAACAGAATTTATTTATATTTATTAGTACCTAACCTACGTCCCTATTGCTAATACGGAAGTGGACAAAAAATATTTTTAGCTTATCAGATAAATTATTAAAAAAAAAAACTTATTTCTGATAAGCAAATAATTACAGCCGTGTGGTTCCGGCAGAGTAGAATAGGACCACTCCAAGTCGTCCTGTGGATTTCGTAGAAGGCGACTTAGGAAACAAAAGCTGAACAAACCTTATAAACATCAGTTTGACCTCTCCAACCGTTCTGTCCAGCGTGGAGAGGGTACACTGTTAAAAAAATTTAATTTTACATAAAATTATGTAATTTTACATGCAAAAAAATTACATAAACCTGTAAAATGCCCGAAAAATCTGGGAAATTTACGGAAAAATATGTAAAAATGACAAAAAATATGTAAAATTTCATATATTTCCGTAAATTTCCCAGATTTTTCGGGCATTTTACAGGTTTATGTAAATGACATAATTTTTTTCATAATTTTTAACAATGTAGGCTAAATCCTCTGACTGCTCTGCCTAATATATGGCTCTGGCAGTACAGATAGGGTCGTGTTTCTGCAGTGGAGACTAAAAAAGACCTGATGATGATGATGATGATGAAATGATTACAAAGATACAGTGCATTTAAATTCCGTATGACGTCACGATCAAGTACAATTTTCACCGAAAATTGGACGCGCTGTATCTTAATGAATTTTCACTACTTTGATAAACCAAAAAATATGGGTCCATTATTTTCAGATAATCTAACTGACGGAATAAATAAAATACAATTTTTCGGACCCAGTCCACTTAAGATTTTTTTAAAGAATAAAGCGGTAACTTATTACTTCAGAAGTGTGTGTGAGTTTGGTTCAAAAACGGACATTTGGTCGAATGCCTTTTATTAAATGAAGCGCACACTTGAAGTATCACATTCACGCTCGTCAAATCAATTGTAATTCCATGTTATTGAGTACAAATGAATTTGAAGGGAGCAGTGTGTGGTCGGTTGCTTGTATACAAATTGTAAAAAAGTTCTTTAACTGCCGTTTCTAAAATCTCTCTCACATCGTTTCCTAACTTTAACATCGTACCTGAATTTTCCGGGGTCCAGTGCATTTGAAATTATTTATTTTAAATGGGAGAATTTAAAATAAATAATTTCAAAGGAAACAGCGACATCATTCAAAATTTTGTTTCTACCAAGCCCTAATAACCCTTCAAACTATTTTATGAACTACTGTTTACATTTGAAAGTGAGAACGTTAAGCTTTACTTGCCAAAAGTGGCCGTTTTTCGCAAATGTGCCTAGTAAAGCTTAACGTTCTCACTTAAAACTGTAAACAATAGTTCATGAAATAGTTTGAAGGGTTATTAGGGCTTAATGATGTCTCTGTTTCCTTTGAAATGATTTATTTTAAATGGGGGCAGCACTGGACCCCGGAAAATTCAGGTACGGCCTTAAAACACATACCTATCACGTCTTTATCCCTAATGGGGCAGACAGACCATTTTGGGCCTTGCGTCTCTAAGCAAATAGAGCCCAGGCCCGCTAGACCCAAATGCCACCTTTTAGCGTGATGGTGGGCAAAAAATGGCCTCTGGGTCTTGCGGCTCTGGGCTCTGTCTCAGTGTAGGTATGTGTGAGGGCCACAAGGCCAGTCTTATATTAGGCGTGCAGATGAAAAAAGGTAATGATAATAGTGATGGGTTGCTAGCCGCATCGCCTATTTACATGATTCGCATTTTCGCCCATTCCCTCGATTGGCTTTTACGATCTGCGCGGGAAGAAAAGCTGCTGGAATCTTCTTCGTTTTTATTTTCTCCCAGACTAGCATGTAAGAATATTTTTTTTATATGAAAGGTAAAAACTGAAAAGTATATCAATTTAAGTATTTCTTCAAAACACTTCATACAGCATTATGCGCACAATTGATTTGCCCACAATACTTTTGTTAACAATGAGCCATGTAGCACCCGTTTGCCTTCTGTTATTGCCTCTTTCAACGCTTATCCGGGCGCGAGCGCGATCTAAACCTAAAGACGGTCTTTGTGACAAATATGGATTACTGGATACAATAATGGATTAATTAACCAGGATTGCACCCGGGAATCAGGATACTACGGTACGGGAGCACAGCAAAACATGTCATTTCACTTATTGATTTTATTCATAGAAAAAAGCACCTAATAATAATAAACAAGTATACTTTAATAAGTCTTACCCGCATCAGTAGGTACATATATCACACTTTGGATCACGATCGTGGCCGCAGCTCCGTGCTACTACAATTTGAGAAAAATACCATTTCTCCGATAACTCAATGTACGAGCAATGACGAGCATATACTACATACATGAACTGCATGCTCAGCATTGCTAAGGTTGGATTCACATCTGTACAGGAAATCCGTACGGTTCGGCCGCTCCGTGATACGGGCGACCGGCACGTAAGCGCCCTGACCTGTCAGTGCTCTGACTGAATTGAGTGTTCGGTAGCGTTGGACGGGCTCTACCCGGAGCGTGTTCCGTACGGAACGATTCGCGTCGCTGTGAAACAATGTTCTAGCGACTAAGACGCACGTGTGACTCTACTTTGGGAGCCCGTACGGAAGATCCGTACGGATCTCCAGTACATTTGTGAAACCAGCCTAAATACCTACGTAGCAAAAGCTACATACAATTACTTAGTAAGCAAAAACGTCACTTTTTAAAACCTGAAAGTTGTAAAAAGGAAATATACTAATTGAGGCATGCATTTAGGTTTATCATTGTCATTATCATTTTATTTCAGCCGCAAGAACACTACTGCTGTTTATAGGCCCCAATAATTTCCGACAGATTATGTAGGTATCTAACCTCTTCATAGAGATTTAATGATTGCTATAGACTCAACATTTTTAGGGTTCCGTAGCCAAATGGCAAAAAACGGAACTCTGGATTCGTCATGTTTGTCTGTCTGTCTGTCCGTAAGTCACAGCCACTTTTTTCCGAAACTATAAGAACTAAACTGTTGAAACTTGGTAAATAGATGTATTCCGTGAACCGCATTAAGATTTTCACACAAAAATAGAATAAAAAAAACAATAAATTTTGAGTTCAGTTCTATGTATGGGAAACCCCATACATAGAACTGAACTCAAAATTTTTTTTCACCAAACCCATACCTGTGGGGTATCTATGGATAGGTCTTCAAAAAAGCGGCCAAGTACGAGTCGGACTCGCCCATGAAGGGTTCCGTAGCAGCAAGTAATATAATATAAAAGTAAAGGTAAATTGCGGTTTACGATTTATGACGTATTAAAAAATAACTATCTATAATACCGAGACCGCTATAGTTTTAATTGAAAGTACATACTTTGAAGTATATACCACATTTTTTTCAGAATTATTTCAGTAACATTTCAAAAGTTACGATGGGGGGACACCTCAAATTTTAACTTTGTATTAGATTATCTCAAGACTAAGGGATTTGATCTACATAGTTTTAAAGCAGTTTTTGTTGCATTTTGAAAGACCTTTACAACGATACCCGACACGTTGGGGTTAGTCTAATTAAATTTTTTAAATTCACTTGTCGTTGTATGGGAGGGGGTTGAAAAAAATACATTTTTTCATAATTTTAAAAACCAACTTTTGGAATTTCAATATCTATTGTTCCACCAATTTTCGTGACAATCGGTGCAGTAGCGGCGGAGTACGAGCCCGGACGGACAGACAGACGGACGGACGGACGGATGGACGGACATGACGAAACTATAAGGGTTCCTTGTGGACTACGGAACCCTACAAATGATATTGAGGTTTCTAATATAATATTTTTTCTAAACTGAATAGTTTGCGCGAGAGACACTTCCAAACTGGTAAAATGCGTGTCCCCCCTCCTGTTACTTCTAAAGTAAGAGAATGATAAAACTAAAAAAAATAAATAATGTACATTACCATGCAAACTTCTACCGAAAATTGGTTTGAACGAGATCTAGTAAGTAGTTTTTTTTTTAATACGCATAAATTCGTAAACCGCAATTTACCTTTAGAACTTTTATATTATGTTACTTGCTGCCACGGAACCCTTCATGGGCGAGTCCGACTCGCACTTATTTATTACATGAGTGGGAGGAATGGGTGCGAGACCCATTTGCGTAGACCACTGCGAAGATCATAAACTTGGCAGACACGATACTCCATTCATTAATTTGCTAAATTAGCTTTGACATGACTTCCAAAACTTAACTTTGAACTATGGAATTGTTTTGGCAATTTGTACGTGTGATCAATTTGTGGTTGGTTATGGATAAGGACAAGATATTACGCCTATTAGAATTTAGTCGAATTTAAAAATCATTAGGTATGATGATTTAAAATTCTAATCAAATTATCATAAACAAAAAAAATAAACGGGCAAGTGCGAGTCGGACTCGTACATGAAGGGTTCCGTACCACCGTACAATGTTTTAAACGGCTGAAGAAACACGTTTCTTGTATGACGACCCCCTTTAATTTTCACCTTTTTTTATTTTTAGTATTTGTTGTTATAGCGGCCACAGTAATACATGATCGGTGAAAATTTCAGGTGTCAAGAGATATTACGGTTCAAGAGATAGAGCCCTGTGACAGACGGACAGACAGACAGACGGACAGACAGCGGAGTCTCAGTAATAGGGTCCCGTTTGCACCTTCGGGTACGGAACCCTAAAAAGTTTACAATTATTTTATTCAAACTAACGTGAGATAACTCTATAAAAACGGATGACTCATCACGTAATATAGTCAGATGCAGTGCTGGGCGGACAGCGGCATCGTCTGGTCGCCGTTTCTGACACTCGTCCTGAAGATGATCGTCTAACTAAATCAATCGAAACCTGGTCAGCTTTTTCTGACTGTATTATGTGAGTCAATTAAGAATGTTAACAATATTCCTAATCGAATTAGCGAAGGATTTAAGCGAAGTTTTTCAAGTCTACTAAGCTTGGATATTTCAGCGTTTGTATGTATCAGATTTCAATAAAGATACTTGAGTCATCTTACAACCCCATGTCTTGGCCACCCCTTGGCTCTTATATTTATACTCTGTCACGAAAAGGATAAAAATCTTGATCATAATGTATAACTTACACTCCACTCTCCTATAAAAAAACATAACTAAGATGCGAAAGACAGCTGTGGTTCGAAGAAATTGTTTTTTTGGTTTTTCTTTTTTATTAGAGATTTGAGTGCGTTTGACCTCTATCTAGCCTGATGAGAAGCTAAGAAGAGGTCTAAGGTGTAACACGCAGACTCAAAAAATGCCTATTCACTATTGCCTTGGAAATCCCTAAATCATATGTATGGGGAAACATCGACGCAGGAAGGCATTTCCACACCTTAGCGGTTCGCACAATGAAGGAGGAATTGTACGATGATGACACTAATACTTATACACTATCACGTCTTTATCTCTAATGGGGCAGACAGAGCATTGTCGGTCTTGCGGCTCAACCCAGGGCCGCAAGATTCAAAGGCCACTTCTAGCGTGATGGTGGGCGAGAAGGTGTAAATGGAATCAATATAATGATGGCTATTAATCTGATTTATATATTTCTCTCATTCCCTCGATAGGCTTTTATGATCTGCGCGGGAACAGAAGCAGCTGGTACATTCTAAAATTTTTCTTTTCGAGAAATGACGATGATGAGAATGTATGAAATGAATCTTCTTGGCACAAACGTCTCTCAGAGACAAACCTATATTAGTTACCTAACAGACCTTCTACAATTGCATTCCCAAGTACAATCGCATACAAATCGCCCGCTGCGAGGCCCCCATGATTTCACCATATCAATTATGCTGCAACGCAACAATCAACATATCTTATGATGGGTGCACTGGAGTGTACACTTGAACACATGGGGCCGATTTGATTCTTATTGAGTTTGCTGAAGATGTTTTCGCCGGGTGGTGTGTGATTTAATAATGTGTAATTCTTTTGTGTCGTATTTGTCATGGTAATAGTGGAGAGTTTTTAAATTACAATTAAGTACTTGCGTACTCGTACTGTTGTAGTGATATTGTCATCGTTCATAGCTGAACTTTTTTGAATTTGTTGTGCCGTGTTGTTTATTTATTTATTAAATCTTTATTGACCACAATGGTACATAAGGTGGACTTAACACGATACACGGAGTCCAGTGCTGCCCCCATTTGAAATAAATTATTTGTAAGGAAACGGAGATATCATTTAAAATTTTAAACTAGTAAAACCTAGATAATCCTTCAAAGTATTTTATGAACCGCTGATTACAGTTTAAAGTGAGAACGTTAAGCTTAAGTTTGCATTTTTGCAAAAAGTGGCCGTTTTTCGCAAAAATGCAAACTAAAGCTTAACGTTCTCACTTTAAACTGTAAAGTGGGAAAGTGGTTCATAAAATAGTTTAAAGGATTACCTCGGTTTTACTAGTACTTTTTTACTAAAATTTTAAATGATATCTCCGTTTCCTTACAAATAATTTATTTAAAATGGGGGCAGCACTGGACTCCGTGTATCGTCTTAATGCTATGCATTCTCTACCAATCAGCCTTTAAAATAATTTTTAACAAAAATAATTACTACAATTCCTTATCTTCTTCATCAGGTTTCTTCACCAAATCACACTTTGTGAATGCAAATTCTTGATTGACTGACAAAAATATCAAAATGTTTACTATATGTGTGCCTAGAATATTTGAGGAATTTGTGGATGCATCCAGTCCATGGAACATCTGCTGGCATGCCCTACGTCCAACGCATCTTGTTCTAGAGACGATCTAATGGAGGCGAACCAAAGGGCTAGATGTGGCGATTTTCTGGGCCAAAACACTTTAGATCCTATGCCATTGACACGATAGAAGAAGAAGAAGAATTTGAGTTCTCTCGATTGCTCGAGGATTCCATCATCCTTTCTTCACTAGGTGACAATCGAACCAATTTGCATGTATAGGTACTTACTATTTAAAAATAAACCGGCCAAGTGCGAGGTAAACTCGCGTGGAGAGGGTTCCGTACAATTGATTGAATTCTTATGAGGTTTTCCTGTAATGTACAAGCAATGAACTATATTTTGTATTTTTTTTTAAATTTTAGTCTCAGCAGTTTCGGAGATCAGGGGGGAGGGGGGAATGGTCAATTTTCGTCTTCTTTCATGAATAAAATCAAAACTATTTATTTTACAATTATAACAAAAACATATTTGAGATCCTCATAATAAGCCCTTTCATTTGATATATGACATAGTAAGGTTTGCAAAACTTTTTTTTTAAATTTCCTCATTTGTCCCCCGAAAAGGACCCTTATTTAAAAAAAAAATTGATTTACTTTGCACATATGTGTTTGGGTTATAGGATTACAACATTCTACCAAATTTCACCTAATTCGGTCCAGTAGATTCGGAGCAAATTGGCTGTGACAGACGGACGGACAGACAGACGCACGGGTGATCCTATAAGGGTTCCGTTTTTTCATTTTTTGTACGGGACCCTAAAAAAGGATTTTCTAAATCGGTTAGAAAACGGAGAAGTTTTAGAGGAACAAACATTAAAAAAATATATACATACATTCGAATTAAGAAGCTCCTCGTTTTTTTAAATCGCTTAAAAACAAATAAATTTATTAGCGATAGGCGCTTTAACTACACTATACACATGTCTACATACATACACATATACATTCCCATACACATACACAACATACATACTAATATGTTTCCAGCCTAGAAAGATTTAGTTGCCTCTTACGACTCTTCTTTATCTTAGCGCAATCCCAGTTGCATCCTCAGCTGTGCTGCTTCGGAGCCCAGGGTGCGCTTTCCCGCTTTTTCTTCCCCAAATATAATATGCATGTCAATGGTCACCCAAGTATGCCAAAACACTTTGCAAACTGGGAAGAGAAGCAGCTGGTGATTTCAAGTTTTTTATTCTGGTGTTTATGATGAGAAGAAGGATAAAACGACCAAGTTACTAAGTTACAAAAGAAAGAGTCAAAACGTACTAAGTAATTACTTTCAATGTCGTTACCACCGAAGCTTACAAAAAACCCATCAATGACAACACATTCACAAAAACTGCGGTAGTTTGATTCCGCCCAATCTCACGACAGACAATTTTCATGGTACTTAACCGCACACAATCCGGGTGTTTTATGAAATGACGGGCCAAATTGGGGGTTTGGGCAGCCGGGCGTTATCGAATTTGCCCCACCGGCAAAATATTTATTTCATTACTCCTATTCATAGGCTCTAATCTGTGTTGCGGTGCAAGTCGGGCTTTCGTGTAATTTTGAAGTTGACTATGTTTGATTTGTGACCTTTTTGAATTGCTGCAACTCACACATACTTTAAGTTTTTTTTAAAATTATAATTTATGTATTTTTATGTGTTTGTTTCGTTGTAATAGGTTGTGTGTGTTTTAGTTTTAATTCAAATAAAGATTATCCTATTCTTCTATTCTATACTTCCATGCTGGCCTAGGAGAAAAGAAAACGGTAGCAATATACCAATTTATATATCGAGTAGACCTTATTTCAAATCACTGAATATATTGACCTTGCCATACATATCTAACTAACTATCCATACAGGTCTAACAAAATATTCTGAAACTATTTTAAAGGTGAATTCAGTCCATATTACTGAACAACTCTCCCCTAGGAACATATATCGAAACATGAAATATATTTTTTGGCTTCCCATACAACTTGACCGATCAGCTGGTCCGGGTTTGTATGAAAAGCAGAAAAATATTTTTCATATTCCGATATATGTTTCTTAGGGAAAGTGGTTCAGTATCATGGACTGAATTTACCCTTAAAATAGTTTCAGTATATTTTGTTAGACGTTATATATATAAGAAATATTAAGCAACTTTGTAAAACAAAATGAGCATTTATTTGTTCAAGCTAGACATTTCTTGGACGTGTGGTTCCCAGCAGAGTAGAATAGGACCACTCCAAGTCTTCGTGGATGCTGTAGAAGGCGACTTAAGATACACAAGCTAAACAAAGCTTATAAACATCAATGAGACCTCTCCAACCCGTTTTTCCAGCGTGGAGAGTGTAGGCCAAATCCTGACTGCTACGACTAATATATGGCTCTGGTAGTACAGAGAGGGTCGTGCTCCTGCAGTGGAGACAAAAAAAAGGCCTGTTGATGATGATGATCTATAAACTAGACAAAATATAGAATGCCCGATTTGAAGGTTTTATTCGCAACAGACAGTAGGAAACATCACAGCTTACTTCACGGGGCGTCGCAACCGGGGGCTGGATTTTTTCGACCCCTATGGCGACATTATCCAAATGGTACTATCTAAAATCAACCTTAACACAAAGTTCAAAATCTCAAAATTTCTTGGTTGTATATTGTCAACGTAGCTTCAATGTGCATACGAGATAATGCGGCGATCAAACGTGCTCCTATTGTCCCCCAAAAAACCTAAAATTGAGCCTTATGTGTATATTAATAAAGGTGTTTTTGTTGAGAATACTTCAGCCCTTAACAAAGGGTAAGTGAGATGCGTTTAATTCGTCTGGATTGTCACTCGGACTCTTAATTTCTATTGTGAAGTGTCTCAGGAATGTTTTGAATAATCAATTGCATATTTGTTCGTGAGTAAAATTAATTTGTTTTGACTTATCGTTTCTTTATTCGGTTTTATACGAAATTTAATCATTTTACGTGGTGGTGGTGGTTTGAAAATTACTACAGACAAGTTTATATAATAAAATACCCGACTGTCAAGAACGTCATTTAGTGATGAGCAGCAGAACCTCAGAGCAGAACTACCGATACCTACGACTACGACTTGATATCCATAGCGCCACCTATTATTTGCTAGAGAAAACCCTGACTTTCAAGTGTTAACCCCTAATAACTTTTAAACGGCAACCGATTTTCATCAAACATATCTAAGAACCACCGCAAGGGAACATGCTTTCACGTAAAAAAACCGCATCAAAATCGGGCTATCCGTTCGAGCACTACGATGCCACAGACAGACAGACAGACCGACAGACTTTAGCGTCAAACTTATAACACACCTCTCTTTTGTAGGGGGTTAATAAAATACATCAAATGTGCTAAATTCTAATAAATTGCTGGACACTCAGCCGGACACTCTAATAGCTCCTCTACGCGATGGGCCATCATACCTCAGATTTTTGTCCATTACTGCGTTGGATGGAAAACTCAAAAGCTTGCAGAGTTAAACAGCAATGTACTCGTACCTAGAGTGAATTGGCGCAATGATGTCCAAATGTGTGTGCTTAGTTATGTGGTTTTATTGTTAATTCAGTAGTGTGGAACTAATCGAAAATTCTTCTTTCTTACATATGCCCTTTCATGTCTTATTCTATACACAATAGATTATACAGACTCCCAAACTCAACGTTTCGGCTAGAAAATCGCCTATTTAGAATAGCCAATATAATCTTTAAGAACACGACATTTTTGATAATCACACTTGATTGTAACTTTTTTTTTTTTCAAATGGCGGACTTGATGCTAAGAGCATTTTCTCGCAGTCAACAATAGGGATAAATAGAAAAAAATATGGCAAAAATGTTGAAGCCGTGTGGTTTCCAACAGAGTATAATAGAACCACTCCACGTCTTCCTGTGGATGTCGTAGAAGGCGACTTAGGAAACACAATATAAACAAAGCTTATAAACATCAATGAGACCTCTCCAACCCGTCTGGCCAGCGTGGAGAGTGTAAGCCAAATCCTCTGACTGCTCTGGCTAATATATGGCTCTGGCAGTACAGAGAGGGCCGTGCTCCTGCAGTGGAGACTAAAGAAGATCTGATGATGATTATGTGGCAAAAGTAAAACAAATTGCAAAATACAGATCACGGCCCTAGGCTTTGTCTGATCAGTTAGGGATTAAGTCCCTAACGGGTCATACAAAGCCCAGGGCCCTAAAACTAAAATCAAAAGCCACGTTTAACGTATCGGTAGGCATAAAGATAGAAAAAGGGAATCAAAATAGTGATGGGTTGCTAGCTGCAACGCATATTTGTATAATTCAGATTATTGCCCATTCCCTCGATCGACTTTTACGATCTGCGCGGAAAGTAAATTAGCTAGTACATTCTATGTTTTTTATACTGCCTCCGTGGTCCGGTGTTCAAGGCATTTGCCTTGTAATCCGGAGGTCATGGGTTCAAATCCCACTGGGAAGCATACTTTGTGAAAAAGTAGTTCCAGTCTGGTTAGGATTGCAGGCTTGAGTAACCTGATTATCCAAAAAGAAAGATGGTTTCGTGCTCTGGGTCCCGAACGACATCTAGCGTTTGTCTATCTTAGGATTAATTCTGGTCTACCCTTTGGGTTGCGGCGGTCAGATGACAGTCGCTCTGTGTAAAAACCAGCTACCTCGTCAAATCACTTAGGTAGCGGACCTCGCAGGCTCTGAAGCGTTACCCCTTCAAAGTATTTTATGAACTAGTACTTACAGTTTATAATGAGAACGTTTAGCTTTACTACGCCCATTTGCCAAAACTGGTCGTTTTTCGCAAATGTGCGCAGTAAAGCTTAACGTTCTCACTTTAAACTGTAAACAGTAGTTCATAAAATACTTTGAAGGGTTATCTAGGTCTTGGTAGTAGCAAAATTTCGTATGATGTCTCCGTTTTCTTTGAAATGATTTATTAAAAATGCGGGCAGCACTGGACCCCGGAAAATTAAGGTACGGCCTTAAGAAACCGTGTCAGAATCTCAAATTTCCACAGTCCAAAACAGTCACTTATTCGTAAACAAGCGTAAATATCTCCAAATGATTTGTGTTCATCCCAAACAGACGTATATTATGTAAAGGGCCGTACCCTCGTCCATCCTTCGATCTAATAAACAACCCTTAGGAGATTCGGAAAACAATTTGATCAGGAGCCTGATTCTATCCGATCTGTGTTATAGCGAGTTTCATTATACGAGTAGCTATTGGAATGTAGGGCAGAAGGTTTGAAGTGAACTGACAATTACTAAAGTGAAAAAACGTCTTCTACTACAAAAAATAGTACATTACGATATAAGTGCGTTATGGTGGTTATACACAAGCGGAATTTCAGCCCGAGCTGAAGGCGAGGGCGTAAGGAGCTGAGTGTGATTAACCAATATACGTACGTATATCGTACGACGTTTTTCAACATACTTGCGAGGAAAAATACCCAATAGTTAAACTGATATTTTTGATTTTAAATAAACTCAACCATAATTGTCCTGGGTCTTGGGTGTTTATCTATATATGTATTTATTATAAAATATAGTATCGTTGAGTTAGTATCCCATAACACAAGTTTAAAACTTACTTTGGGGCTAGCTTAATCAGTGTGATTTGTCCGTATATATTTATTTATTTATTTATAAAACTGTGATGCACACTGTTGCTTTCCCGCCGTTTTACTTTTTTTAAATTAGCACGGCGCGCGGCCTCCTGGACGGCGCAGCGCGGCATGCAAATTTGAAATTTGAAAAAAAAAAACAATTTGAAGCATGTAAGATACACAGATAAATTAATATTGAAACATCGATGACGTTCGATGTCTGATTTATTCTTTTTCTTTGTCTAACCTTATGTTATCTAACTATCTCGCTCACACACAACTGTCAAACTTTCTTACTCTCTCATTCATACTGGATTTACCATTAATTCTGTCCCTTTCTTTCGCAATAACAAATCGTGAGATATATAAATATAACTTCACTATTCGCGTTTCTAACACACTCGTGTTTTATGGGCTGCTTTATATATCTAAAACCAGTGAAATTAGATCAACTTTACGAGCAAGGGTGTTTAAATAAATTTTTCTTTGAAAATAAAAATACATAAAGTGGTGGATTTTAATCAAACAATAAGAAAATGTAAACACGATGTCTTGTCTATGGTATACCATAGACAACCATAGACAAGACCATGTTTTATTAATAAAACATGTAGGTATTCTCTTCCTGCAATGACCCAAGTCTATATCACGAATGTCACGATAAGTGTTACCAATGGTTCTTTTCAGTAAATTTAAAGACTTTATTAATTATTTATTCTTCTTCTTTAAGGTGAATATATAAGCAAATGGCCTTGAAGTGTGAAACAAATTGTTAACTCGTAAATATGGTTATATATATATAATATATATATTTCCATATGGCTCTTCGTCATGCACTAGATAGTCCTTTAAATTATTTTATGAACCACCGTTGAAAGTATTTACATTAGTCCGTCTAGCTTTAAAACTTGTCTCCGCCAAAAGTGGCCACGGCCAGTTTTAAAGCTAGACGGATCACCAATAATAGTTTTAACGGCAGTTCATAAAATAATTTAAAAGGATATCTAGTGCATGACGAAGAGCGATATGGAAATTATCACCATATTTACGAGTTAACAATTTATTTCCACTTCAAGGCCATTTGCTTATTTATTCACCTTAACTTAAGAGCTTGCTCTTGTAGGTGGAGTTAAGTGGAGATGCCTCAATTAGTTAATGAATATAAAATTTTAACTAACCCAACTATTTCGTATAACGTGACAATTCATCTGTTTAAATTTTAATAAATTTATATATTGAATTGTTATTTCATAATTGGTTTTTTAAGGCACAGAAGACAGTAAAAGTATACAGAACGGAATCTCCTAAGGTCCCGCGCAATATGCGTCCCCGTTCCCCGTCCCCGCACCGGAGAGGTGCGGGGACGGGGTTCTCGCCTTGTCTCAGGGCGAGAGCGGGCGAACACACACTGCACGGCGCACGCGGCTGCACAATAACGGGGAAGAGTTGCGAGGACGGGGAACGGGGACGCATATTGCACGTACTTTAGGAGATTCCGTTCTGTATACTCTTATTGTCTTCTGTGGTTCAGGTAAAAAATGCATTTGGCTCAGGTGTCATCACACACCGTGGCTACACTCCCAACTGTCAAATCTTTGTTTACATTTTGTTCTTTTAATTTGTTGAGTTTACATAGATACATTGCAAGTTAGATAAAAGCTTATGAAAATCGTATCCCTCTACGAGATGAATACGAAATTATATCACGAAATTCCGTTTTTTCTTTTAGGTCTTTTTTTTCATTTATTAATAATTTTATTAAATAAATTTGATATTTTTTTTTTAATAAACAATTTGTTTTCCAAAAAAATGTGAACTAAAATAATACTCTAGTCCACCAAAAATACACTAAAATTAGGGACAAATATCAAAATCACAGAAACACAGCAGTTTGATTTGTTTGTATTGATTTATGTGTAATTAGAAACAATTCATATTTCACTGGGAATCGAACCACTTTCCACTCAACTACGCCGCACCACATCACTAATCCAGGGGGTGTTCTAATAGCTCACATTATACTGTATTGTGCACCCTTTAATCACCCCCAATATTAAACTCGCCCTTAAATGACAATCAACGCGCCCCGGCTTTTGCTAAATCTTATTTGTAGTTTGAGTTTGCAGAGTCAATAGCTTTTTCTGGATTTTAAATTGTAGTTATTAAATCACAAACTAAACTAAAACATCGAGTTGGTCTTGTATCGAAATACGAGGTTCTTTAAATGCATACATACACGTCTTTATCTCTAATGGAGCAGACAGAGTATATAGGTTCTTGCGGCTTTAAGAAGTCTAATACCGTAAGACTAAAAGGCCACTTTTAGCATGATGGTGGGCGAGAAAAATTGTGACAAACCCGTAAAAAAAAGATTTATTTTATGTCATTATTTATCCTAAATTACTTTAATAAATGCCTAACCTACTGACTTTACTTATACGTGCAGTTGTTGCCCTCCCCGCTTACCGACCGCCGCTCGCCAGTCGCCCAATAAGAAGCGGTGACGTTCAAATAGGAGAGGTATGCATTTTCGGCTGGTATCTTTGGTCAGAATATATGTTTTTTTATTTTACTCAAAGAGTTCTTTCCTTGAATAGAAAGAAAGAAAGAAAAATAATATTTTGGTGCAATATTTTACAATCATTATTTACACCAAAATGGGACCACTCAGCTTATGGCAATGATGTGAGTTAGGTACATCACGCCGCTGGTCTTCCGTGGTAAGGGAAAAAGCACTACCAGATATCCATTGACACTGATCAAGTAAAAACAATGTTATTTATAGTATAATACTGTGTAAGTAAATTTGTTTCTTCGATCTCTTAGATCTATTTGCTAGAGCAAGAACAGAGCAGGAATGTGGTTACATCGCCGAGTCCGAGGCATAACCGCTCTCTTTCTCTCTCTAACAAATAACGGTTCTGAACGACAAAAAAAGATAGCAGCATAAGAAGTGCTGTTCCGTGCCGCAAGATGTAGCCCAATCCTTAGGCGATCCCCCAATGGCAGCGCGCCCCGCCGCGGTGCGCTGATCAGCAGATTCAGCGCGCGGCAACGGAGGTGCACGTCACCCAGCGGTTCGATCTGCTCCCCCGCGCGGAGCGACAGTGTACGACGGCCCCGCCCGCGCCAAACGCAGCGTCGTAGGCTACTGCCTATGTATGGTGCTACGCTGACTATACGACCTACGGGTCGTAGAGTCAGCGTAGCTCCATCCGTAGCGGCTCGTAGCGATCTTAGGAACTTCGTTTGCTAGAAGCTACGAACGTTTGTCCTCTTCTATTCTGCTCAGAAAAGCAAAGCTGTTATTAAAAAGCATCGAATTTGCCAAAAGAATGCTATGCTTACGGTAAACAGTGTAAAATTTCATACCTGGTTCCGATTACTCCCAGTAGTCCCCTCTACCACTGTCTTTCGGGGTGACCCCTGAGAACTTACTTCACAGTTGTCATCCGGGTGACAAATTTTCCCAACAGTTTACTTCCGTTTCATGCCAGAGGAGACAACTGGGTATGATCTAGGACAACAGCGATACGATCTCCTTCAAAGACAAAGTCGCAGAAAAATAAAGGTTGGGAGGAAAAAGAAATCCTGGCTACAAAACATCTGAGTGTGGACCGGTTAGCGAGCGCTGCTAAGCTATTCCGCCAAGCTAAAAGCAATGAAGACTACACCAACCTGATCGCTAACCTTTACTAGTTCCGGGGTCCCGTGTTGCCAAAGTTTTCCGCAAATAAGTTCGCAAGTTCATAAAATAGTTTGAAGGGTTATCTAGGGCTTGGTAAAAACAAAATTTAAATTGATTTCTCCGTTTTCTTTGAAATGATTTATTCAAAATGGGGGCAGCACTGGACCCCGGAAAATTCAGGTACGGCCTTCTGTATATGTTATTAAAAACTAGTGGTTCTCTGGGAACAGTAGACCTCGCTAGCTATTTTAACCATGCAATAACTCATATACTCGGGTGCCCTTTTGTTCAGCTGTACTCAGAAAGCTTACAATGCTCTGCGAATCCAATACAATAATGCCTTCAGAATTCTGTTGCGACGGTCACCGTTCTGTAGCGCGTCAACTACGTTCACCGTCGCACAAACTGATGAGTTTGACCAGGCCTGTGTCAATCCCCGTTTAGGTATCGAAAATATACCTACACTATTACTACGCGCGCAGCGGCCCCTCCAAGTGGTACATTAAGTTATACGAATCGTTTGTCCAGAGTAATAAGAATGAAATTAGCCTGCAATGGATTTCTAGGTATCTAAACGAAAAGGTGCTGAGATGACGTGAGCTAAATTAAACCATATCGCTAACCACATTGAGTAGATATTTCTTTGAATTTCTTTGCTGAGTTAGACTTCTGTACGTGAGTACTGGTTTTTATTCTGTAGTTTGACGCGATTTAGTGTAAAAAATCTGCAGCACTGCTGCGCACGGTTCGCACCAGTCGCAACAGTATTGTGAGTGCAATAGCCGATCGGTTTGTCAGTCCACTCTACGCTCATAGATCGAACCCTGTTGCTTTTAGCAATACAGTACTAACATGGTTTATAAGGGTGCTGTATTAACACTTGCAAACCATATTAAATGTTATTTAAGATTGCTTTATATTTAGACAGGTTTAATTACTAACGTAGAATAAATACCTGCCATCCCTACGACGCAGTTGTACGTGTCCTGTCTCTTCCATTCCACAAAGGCTGAGGAAGTGGAGGAGTATGTCCGCGTGAAGACCAACATCACGCTGAGGGTCGTGAAGCTGGAGTCGCGCCACAACGTGAACTTCACGTCTTTTATGGTGCGAGTTCCGAAGGAGAAGCCGACGACCTTAATGGACCCGAAGTTTTGGCCGAAGGGTGTGGTATATCGTCGTTTTCGCGGAACGATACCCGACACCCCGATACCGCGCAACACGTCGTCGCAACCTTAACGTGTGCCGTCCGTAGTATTAAGCTATATTATACAAAGTGGAAGGGACATACCCGTAATAAATTGAACCACGGTCTATACTAGATCATTTTAGTATAATAAAATTAAAATAACAGCCAAATAACAAAAAAAAATTTGGCCTTTCCATACAAAAGTGTGCGGCCGCCCGGGCGATTTGTATGGGAAAGTAAACATTTTTTTTGTTCTTTCGACTGTTATTTTAATTTCATCATACTTTAGTGATCTAGTATAGGCCGTGGTTCGATTTATTACGGGTATGTCCCTTCCACTTTGTATCTATTTTAGGTTAAGGTATATATTGATTGATTGATAAAAAAAAGGAAAAATTGATATGGGCCTCTGGATGTTTATTCTATGTACTTAAACTTTTATTGCCCGAAATAAAATGGATTGATTGATTGATTTCAATTTCAATTTCAATTTCAATTTCAATTTATTTATTTGCTTTACATATTGTACATATATTATTACATTACATTTCATTGTCAATTCATTAGTTAGTAGGTACAACATGAACCCTGATAGGGCATTGCAAAAGAAAACAATGGAACGGCATGCGGATTTTTATATATGCTAAATTCATGTAATTATATTTTTTTATTGATTGTTACTAACCCCTTGGCCTATGTCGTCATAAATAAAGATTTATTATTATTATAACTGACACTTTCCCCTGGCTTAGCAAAGCCATTTAAGTGAAATCCGTCCATATGTAACGCTACAGCAAACTTCCCCTCTTTTCCCCTCTCCAATTTCCACCTTTTAGATATTTTTAGCAACGTCTTGTGTAGAATTAACGACCTCCGTGGCGTAATGGTTAACACGCTAGACCGCTAATCCGGAGGTTCTGGGTTCGATCCTCAGCCAGGGCAAGTTGGAAAATGGCCTTTTTCAAATTGTCCTGGGTCTTGGGTGTTTATCTATACAACGTGGAAGGGACATACCCGTAATAAATCGAACCACGGGCTATACTGCATCACTAAAGTATAATGAAATTAAAATAAAGGCCAAAACACAAAAAAAATAAAATATATATATATATATAATATATTTTATAAATATATATATAATTAAGTTTGTGTGCCTCTCTTTGATAAAAGTCCTACAATAAATAACGCTAAAGAATAGTTCACCCCTTTCCCCTCCAAAAAAATGATTAAATAAATCAAGGAACTTGTGTGCTAATTTTCAAAATCAGTTGAAAATGTGACCTGTAGGAGAAAACAATCAGACGGACAATAGCATTTTCAGCCTAGCTTGAAACTGAGACCCTTCGCTCGCTCGATCAATAATAATATCTCTTCTTCATCTAAGCGCGTTCCCAGTTGCATCCTATGCTGCTTCGGAGCCCGGGGTGCGCTTTCCCGCTTTTTCTTCTCCAAATATAACATGCATGTCAATGTCACCCAAGGTTGCCAAGTGGAGAAGAAAATGCCGGAACAGTTAAAATGATTTGGCTGTAATTTTACGACCGGTCGCCTGCCTGACGTCAACCCTCTTTGGGAATGTATTTGTGCAAAAGTTTTACAACCGGCCGCCGCCCGACGTTAACCCTCCTTGGGAATGCAATTGTAGCACAAGATGTTTGTGCTTAGTCCTTTAGTCACCTCTTACGACATCCACAGGAAGAGATGGAGTGGTCCTATTCTAACCCGGAACCACTCGGGTGATTAATAATAATATCACGAACCATAGTATAGGCCACAGATATCTGGCCTATTTCTCATAAACAAGCCTTCAAAGTCCACCACTGTTTACCGATTTATCTGAAAGCGCAATGCGCTTTTGGGTTATAAAAGATTCAGCGAGGGTGGCGCCCCCTGTGTGGAGTTCGGCTTACGGTGCAGTCGGCCGCTCTCAGGACTTCGGCAAACAACGACACTTGCCACGGCTTTTTGTTTAGTGGCTTGTTCAATACCTATTAAATTTTAATTTCCCAATGCTTATGTAGTATTTTTTTTATTTCTATGCTGCTCCGAAATCAAAAACGTGGAATGTACCAGCCGCTGGTACATTCCACTTTTTTGATTTTGAGAAGCAGCTGTACTATGCAGGTGTCAGACTGGATACTGTCTTAAGGCCGTACCTGAATTTTTCGGGGTCCAGTGCTGCCCCCAATAAAATAAATCATTTAAAAAAAAAAACGGATACATCATTTAAATTTTTGCTACTACCAAATCCTAGATAACCCTTCAAAGTATTTTATGAACTACTGTTTACAGTTTAAAGTGAGAACGTTAAGCTTTACTACGCACATTTGCGAAAAACGGCCACTTTTGGCAAATGTGCATAGTAAAGCTTATAGTTCTCATTATAAATTGTAAACAGTAGTTCATAAAATACTGTGAAGGGTTATCTAGGATTTGGTAGTAGCATCATTTTAAATAATGTCTCCGTTTTCTTTGAAATGATTAATTTTAAATGGGGGCAGCACTGGACCCCGGAAAATTCAGGTACGGCCTTAATTCAATGTTGACTTTGAAACTCTACAATGCGCGTGTCCCGATACATAGGCGATGATCCCACTGCAGCGCACCGTCGCGGAACGCGGGGCGGCAGAATTTAACATTGTATGCAAATATCTCAGTTTGTATAGAAAACACGCCTAGTCCAACACACTTTCTTCTTCGAGTCGGAATGGCTGAAATTATTATATGAGTGTGGACCAATGTGTAGCTACACTTACTCCCCTGTCATTAGCCGAATTAAGGTCGTCTATTGCACAAGGGGTTGGGCAGCTGGGGCACGATAGTAGGTGGTCCATGGTTTGAACAGCTCCACAGTCGCATTGATTGCCCGTTTTCGCCTCGATGACTCACGTTGGCCGTCAAGAACCGGGGGAGAGGTGCGGGTGCGGGGAACGGGGACGCATATTGCGCGTACCTTAGGAGATTCCGTTCTGTTTACTTATACTGTATTCTGTGCTTTAGTGTATTGTATGTGTTGTGTTTTTCTGGAAATAAAAATCCGTCTATGTCTATGTCTATGATCTAGTATAGCCCGTGGTTCGATTTGTTAAAAGTATGTACCTTCCATTTTGTATAACGTCACTTCGTAAATAATAAATACCAACGACGCAAATAGCTACCCACCTACAAAAGTGAGTATGCAATCACTGCGACTCACCGACGGTGGAGCGACATGATCCTCTGAAGTATTGTGTCCACACAATATACGCGCAAATAAACCGGATATCCGGATACAAAGGAGCGCTTTGCTACTCTAAGCCATCTTGGTACATGCAGTCAAATAGAATATTTCACTGGTTTTGAATGGTATGCCGTGGTTTCTGGAAGAGTAGAACAGGACCGCTCCAAGTCTTCCCGTGGATGTAGTAGAAGGTGACTTAGGAAATACAAGCTAAACAAAGCTTAAAATTTGCTCTCTTCAACCCGTTTGGCCAGCGTGGAGAGAGTAGGCCAAATCCAGGCCAGACCTTTACTAAGGAGGATTTCTGGCCGAAGGGTGTCGTGTTCCGGAGATATCGTGGACGGTTACCTGACACCAGTACAAAGTGAATTGCGTCACAAAAACAATAAATCAATAGTTTTTAAGTGGTTTATATAATATATTATAATATATTTTAGGTTAAGGTATATATTAATAATAATAAATAATAATAATAAATATATACGGACAAATCACACTGATTAAGCTAGCCCCAAAGTAAGTTTTAAACTTGTGTTATGAGATACTAACTTAACGATATTTTATGATAAATACATATATAGATAAACACCCAAGACCCAGGACAATTTGAAAAAGGCCATTTTCCAACTTGCCCTGGCTGGGGATCGAACCCAGAATATTGATAATTACAAATTAATTAATTAAATAATACAGAAAACCCATATTGATATGGGCCTCTGGATATTTATTGTATGTACACATTTATAGCCTGAAATAAAATGATTTGATTTGATTTGAAATCCTCTGGCTACTCTGGCCAAGTATGGCATACATAGTACAGAGAGCGTCGTGTCCCTTCAAATTCAAATTCAAAATATCTTTATTATCATAGGATATTTAAAATATCTCTTAATAATAGTCACTTCTCTTAATAATAGTCACTGGTCAATCACTGGTCAATAATAGTCCCTACAGTAGAGACTTAAAAAAAATTATGCAATCATAAATTGAGTTAAATATTAATTTTTATATCCTATGTAGTATATTTATTAGGTATGTATGTAGTATATTCGTAATGTTTAAGCTTTAATATTATACTTGTTTTTTTTATTGCTCTGTACGTACTTCTGCCTTTCCACTAAATATGTAACTGTCCTCTGCCCTACTGGTCGACAGGAAGAGATCCCTCCTGGGATAAGTCCACCATTTGTAAAATTACCTTTGTTATTTTATTATGCGTAACTACTCGTATCGCTGATGTACAATAAACTTTTTTAAATAAAAATATGAAGATGATGATGACTGACGAATAGGCCTGATGACCTGGTAGACGTGGAAAACCCAAGAAATGCTGGCTTGACGTCGTCATGGATGATATGCGTGCCTTACTACCTCTCGTATAGGATGCTCAAGACCGTGCGAAGTGGAGAAGGAAAAGCGGACCCCGGGCTTCACAGCATTACAGCATACTGCATCGCCTCTCGAAATTCACTTCTCTCTCTACCCGAAGGTTGACTGGAAGAGATTGCTACCTATGCGATAAGTCCGCCTTTGTATCATTTTTGTTTTTTTTCTCTGTAAGTATTGTTGTATTTCCTTTCTTTATGGTGCAATAAAGAGTAATTGTATTGTACAGCTATGGATGCAACTGGGAATACGCTGAGATGAGAGAGAGCACATATTAGCAAGGATCATGGCATTTTGGTCCAACTGTAGTGTATGAAAATAGTGCCTTTCAGTGTGATGACACATTTCCAGCGTCACAAGTGTGGCTCGAGAGTTTCCTCGAGGAAGATAAGCCAGCCTAGCTTACGTCATGCTGGGTGTCTGCGTTTATTTGCTTTCTATGGAACTTTTGTCATGTAGGTATTAGATAATAATAAACAAAAAACTGACTTCAATTCGATAGTCACAGTAAAGCTAAATGTACGTTACAATGAAATGACATATTTTTATAGAGGTAGTTATTTTGGTTTAAAAAGCAAACAAATAAATCAATTTTGATATTAATTCTATGGAACTAATCTAAAAGTGTAGTCTATGCTGAGGTTACAAACATAAAAAAAATACAACCGAATGGTTTTTTTAGGTCGTTAGAAAACAAAGAAATTATGGGTAAAAACCATAACTTACAGGTACTTACCTACCTAATTTATGGCATATTTGGACGATCATGGCGTACAGAGTTCGATTCCTAGCCAAGACACGTTGAAAAGAGGCATCTTGCCTTGGCTGGGTTCGATCCCTAGCCAGGAAAAGTTGGCAAAAATGGCCTTTTTCAAATTGTCCTGGGTCTTGGGTGTTTATCTACATAGGTATTTATCATAAAATATAGTATCGTTGAGTTTGTATCCCATAACACAAGTTTAAATTTAAAAAAAAAACTTACTTTGGGGCTAGCTTAATCAGTGTGATTTGTCCTTATATACATATTTATTTATTTATTATTTATTATTATTTCAGATTGTCCTCGGCTTTGGGTGTTTATCTGCATTAACTATAAAATCTAGTAAATGTCATGGAGTAAGTATCACATAATACAAGTTTAACCTATTATTTTGGGGCAAACACTTGCTTGTAAAACAAGTAATTTTTAAATAAACGGGCAAGTGCGAGTCGGATTCGTATATGAAGGGTTCCGTACCTCCGTATAATGTTCTCAAACCCTGAAAAAATACGTTTCTTGTATGAAGACCCCTTTAATTTTAAATTTTATCTTAATTTTAGTATTTGCTATAGTAATGCATAATCTGTGAAAATTTCAAGTATCTAGTTAATGCCATTATAAAGATCTAGTTAAAAACGCTGAAAAAATACGTTTTTTGTATGACGACCCCCTTTAGTTTCTAACTTTTTTTTATTTTTAGTATTTTTTGTTTTAGCGGCCACAGTAATACATAATCGGTGAAAATTTCAAGTATCTAGCTATTACGTTTCAAGAGATAGAGCCCTGTGACAGACGGACAGACAGCGGAGTCTCAGTAATAGGGTCCCGTTGGCACCCTTTGGGTACGGAACTCTAAAAAATATTTTTGAAAACATCTTTTATCTAAAACAATGAACTAAAAAGTTTAAAGTGCAGACTCCTCAGGACGAAACAATTGAGCTTAAACTAGGTGGCGTTGATGTTGTTTTATCACAGAGATGCCGTAGCCACCTTACGGCTTCATCATGAGATCAGGTCATTGGTACCATAATATTGCATTGTCACTCAACTTACATAAGTATGTGAAGTTTCAGCTCAATCGAATAATGGGAAGTGAGTCTAATTTAGCTTGCAAGATTTGATTACGGACGCACAGACAACGGGACAGGTGAAACTAAACAAAAGCTGGTAATATTGAACAGAGGGATAGTTAAATTAAAATAAACTTTTGTAAACATTTGTTTATTCTTACGAATAGGAGGGTTATTGTATAAAATTTGGAATTTGTGATTTACTAGCTTTTGCCCGCGGCTTCGCTCGCGTGGGATACCACGGGAACATTACATTTTTCCGGGATGAAAGTTACCCTATGTCCTTCTCAGTACTCCTAACTATGTGTATGCGAATTTTCAAGAATATGAGTTCAGTAGATAAAGCGTGAAGAGGTAACAAACAAAGAAACAAATATACAAACTCACTTTCGAATTTATAATATTAGTTAGGATTAGGATAGGATTAGGATAATGTAAGTTAGTTAAAATCTTTATTGCACCAAAATATTATGATATAAACAAGATAAAACATAAAACAGATGTCAAAAGGCGGCCTCATCGCAACTGCAATCTCTTCCAGGCAACCGAGGTACTTAGAGATGTTTGACGGAAACAGTGAAACAGAAATTGTTTGTAATTAGTCCCTTTGTTTTGGGTCTTCTTGTTTTAAAAATAATCTTATTATCCATCCATTGCCACTCTTTTTAGAGCCTCAGCTTAAGTGTGAAAGAGATAAACAAACTACTTACTAATCACGTCGCGTCGTTCAAACATATCTATTCCACTTCACACCCTCCGTTCTACAATATTACATTCCAAAATTAACAAAACACAACCCACACTTTTGATGTTGGCGGCACGTGTCGAAATAATCAATTGACGCCCTTTTATTAGGATGTAACATTTAGCCAACTCTAAAGTGAGGAAGATTTATACCAACTTCCCATATTTGATAGATGATTTAATGAAAATAAAAAAAATTTAAATAATCTAACGACCTCCGTGGCGTGTTGGTTAACAGCTAGTCCGGGTTCGATTCCCAGCCAAGGCAAGGTGGAAAATAGCCTTTTTCAAATTCTCCTGGGTCTTGGGTGTTTATGTAAGTATGTATTTATCATAAAATATATTATCGTTTAGTTAGTATCCCATAACACAAATTTAAAACTTACTTTAAGGCTAGCTCAATCAGTGTCATTGTTCCTTTTTTTAATAACCTCATTTGTCCTATTGTTGGGCAAAGGTCTCTCCCATCTATATAACTTATATTTATTTAGGCTTGAAAGTAGGTAAACGTCAATTCAACAACTTTCGCATTTATAATTTATTTACTGAAGTAGGTTATCTGGGATTTCATTTAACTCTATTTCTTGTCTAACAATAGGTACCACCATAGAATTACAAGTACAAATTACAGTTACAAATGTCCCAACAAGGCGCTTCGTTTTAAAGTAAGAAGTATATAAAATCATGTCCAAGCTCCAAACTCATTATTAGTCATTACAACATCATACAAACAACGACAATGGGCAATATCCATACTTCCCACATAAGGGTGCGTACACACTGACGCGTGCCGTCTAGTGCGAACTGCAAATAGCCTCGCGGCGTGTGTCTAATTACATTCTTGTAATGTGCGTTTCATAGCGTAGTAAGTATTGTAAAAAATATCTAATGAATATACTGAAATTATTTTAAGGGTGCATTCAGTCCATGATACTGAACAACTTTCCCCAAAGGACATATATCGAAATATAAAAAATATTTTTGCTTTCCATACAAGCTCAGATCAGCTGATCGATCAACTTAGATGGGAGACCAAAATTATTATTTTTTTTTATTTTTTTTAGTATTATTTTTCATATTTCGACATATGTTCCTTGGGTAAAGTTGTTCGGTATGATGGACTGAAATCACCCTTCAATCAATCTATTTAAATAATCAAAATAGTTTCAGTATATTTTGTTACACCATGTATAAGTACTAACTTTGTATGAATAGGTGCTCTATCAAATCAAACATTAATATTCTGTATACAGGGTGATTCTTATCCTCTTAGTAAAAAATTCTTATTCTGTCAATACGTACCTTGTTTCGTGATAAAAATTAAAGATATCAGTCAACAATGCATATCAAAAATCTCCCATTTGAATGTCTCCGCCCGCTACTGGGCTCGTAGCGGGTAGCGGCTGGCGAGCAGGGAGGGCAACGGCCGCAGGGCAAAGTCAGTAGGTTAGCCATTTATTAGAAATTTGTGGTCTAATAGTAATTCTTATTCCAAGATTTCAATATACGTAGCTAAGGGCTACAAAACACACCTGTATAATCAAGAACCTATCACATTTTTGTATTGGCATCTTTGATTTAAAGGTGCGTTGTAGTTTCATGCATTTGTGCGAAAAGTTTTACAACTGGCCGCCACCCGAAGCCAACCTTCCTTGGGAAAGCCGATGTAGCACAAGATGTTTGTGCTTAGTCTTTTAGTCGCCTTTTACGACATCCACAGGAACTTACTTTAATTACGTACAAAGCAATTTTAATAAAATTAAAACCACCGCCAAATGACGTCATAATATTAAGTGTTAACTCTTCTTTAATGAATATACGTCGTCTGCTTCTGACCGTTCATAATGTGGCACCAGAATATATTTTACAAGCTTTTATTTAACCTGCAATACTTGTATGTATTAGACATGGGTAACTCTGGATTCGAATATTTAAATAAGCCGATTCATCAACAGGAGCCGATACCCGTACTGAATCCCGGTAATCGTATCGGCTCCCGCGAGTTATTGAGTCCGCATGTATGTGTTCGGGTCCAATCTTGCTAATGAATTTGAAAGCAATTATCCTTAAATGATTAAGCTAAAATTTTTGAAACATACTTAAATGCATAATAATGAGAGGGGAGGGAGGGGAGGGAGCAATAGGACCTCAATAATCGAAATTCAAAAATTCTATTTGGGCTCCTTTGATTCGTCTTCGGTCTCACAATAAAGACTTGCACAAAGAATCTAATAAAAAAAACCGGCCAAGTGCGAGTTAAACTCGCGTGGAGAGGGTTATGCCGTATGATTGATGGATTTTTTATAGGTTTTCCTGTAATCTACAAGCAATGAAATATACTTTGTATTTTTTTTTAAATTTTAGGCTTAGTACTTTCGGAGATCAGGGGGAGGAATGGTCAATTTTCGTCTTCTTACTTGAATAAAATCAAAACTTTTTATTTTACAATAATAAAAAAAAAATATTTGAGATCCTTATAACAAGCCCTTTCATTTAATTTATAACATAGTAAGTTTTGCAATTTTTTTTCAATTTCCTAATTTTTCCCCCGAAAATGACCCTTATTTTAAAAAAATATTTATTAACTTTACACATATGTGTTTGGGTCATAGAATTACACCATCCTACCAAATTTCACCTGATTCGGTCCAGTAGATTCTGAGAAAATTGGCTGTGACAGACGGACAGACAGACAGACACACGAGTGATCCTATAAGGGTTCCGTTTTTTCATTTTTTGTACGGAACCCAAAAAATTAAGCTTTTACGTAAGAAGCGAACGACGTTTGATTGTTACGCGGACGCTGCGCTAATGCTACGCCGATACTACGTCGACGCTACGCCAACACTACGCATCAACACAAAATTATCACAATGCCACCAATACTATGTCGAAGCTTCTTTCCTGCAAGTATGGAGGGTAGAGATAAGGAAAATCTTCAATACTTATCTAAGTGTCCGTTTTTTTGTCTCCAACACTGCAGGAGCACAACCCCTCCTTAGGTATTAACATACCCATTTATTAGCCAGAGCAGTCAGAGGATTTGCCTATACTCTCCCCGCTGGCCAGACGGGTTGGAGAGGTTTCATTGAAGTTTATAAGCTTTGTTCAGCTTGTGTTTCCTGAGTCGCCTTCTACGATATCCACCGGTGGACTTGGAGTGCTCTACTATTATTAAATATATATTCCACACTGCCAGGAACCACACGGCTTATGTTATGTGCAAGAACCTTACCGGTCACCCAATATGAACACAGAAAATGGAAATGGAACGGTTTTTAATTGAAATATTTATAATTGCGAAGGCTCCGGAACGCGGCGTAACGGAACGCAAAAGCAATTATTGTTTTTACATCTTTTTCCTGTAATGGGGAATTTCGGAGAATTGAGTACAATGTTGGAGATTCTTCGTAGCTTTTTATTTTCAACTGATATCTTGCTTGGGTTTCTCTTTTTTTAGGAAAATAAACCACCGTTAGGTTACAAATTAATTAAACAGACTTAATTTAAAACTTATGTAAATACGTGTTTTATGATAAAGTAACATTTTATAATAAATAATTTCCATTAATTATTTTTAGGGTTCCGTACCTCAAAAGGAAAAAACGGAACCCTTATAGGATCACTTTGTTGTCCGTCTGTCCGTCCGTCCGTCCGTCTGTCAAGACCCTTTTTCTCAGGAACGCTTGGAGGTATGAAGCTGAAATTTATATCAATTACTCAGGTCTACTGTCCCTTGAAGCTGTGAAAAAATCAAACTTCTAAGCCAACGCAATCAAAAGATACAGCCGTTTATGCCGCAAATTTTCGACACTTGCAAGGGAATCAAAACCTACAGGGTGCTTCCCGTGAACTCAGAATCTTGAAATTTGGTACGAAGCAACGTCTTATAGCATAGATAAAGGAAAAATTACGAAAACCATAAATTTTTAGTTACATCACATAATATATATTTTTTTAATAATTTTAAACTTACTACCCATTTCCTCATAAACGCGTAGAGGTATTAAATTGAAATTCATACCAAATACTAAACCTTGCAGGTTTGTACGGAACCCTCGGTGCGCGAGTCCGACTCGCACTTGGCCGGTTTTTTAGTTTGTGAACAAACTCAAATATCAGTTTTTGTTATATATTTTAAAAAGTCTACTACCTGGCTATTCGGGCCTAAGTATGGTACAGAGAGGGTCGTGCTCCTGCAGTGGAGCCCAAAAAAGACCTATTAATGATGATGATTGGGCGTATAAAAGTTGTAATTAATATTCAAGGCATATTATATTAACCCAAAGCTATATTTCTATAAACTTAGGTACCTAGCTTTTATTAAGTTTCGAATTTTGGAGAAAGAATTTTGTTTATTATTTTAAGATGAATTCTTACTTATTTTAATATCCTGATTGATTAGTATTGTTTCACCAGCAAGAAAACACTGTTAGACATAGGCTTTCCAAGATTCACCGTTCGCACGGCTGCTTTTCTGACTATACTATATCATCTTAAGTACTTTCTTACGTATTACTCATTACAAGCTTCCCAGAATCGTCCTAACATGAAGAAATTGATCGTCAATTATCATGACACCATCTCAATATCGGCTGACACGTGGCCCTTACAACTATATTGCTTTTTTATTTGCCAAAACGCCCCTTCAAAAGTTGTCAACATGTTTGAACGAAGTATTACTAACTTAAATTTTCACTTACCACAAAAATCTACATGCGATTTTGAAGCTTAAAAATCATGAAAATAAGGTGTAGTGTGTAGTTTATTTGGTAGTAAAATAACGTTTGCGTTTCGCCTTATTCGCCGTTTGCTCATAGGATATTAGACTCGAGTATTTGACTAAATTCTTTAGAAGCTGATCGTTCCCATGGAAATGGATTAAAATAAAGATTTTGTTGTTTTTTAATTTCACACTTGACGCACTCTCACGGCTTGTAATGGTTTTTTTTTAAATGAAATGAAATGAAATGAAATAAAATGGAAGTGGGTCTAATTTAGCTTGCAAGATTTGATTACGGACATACACAACGGGACAGGTTAAAACTAAATAAAAGCTTGTTATAATTGATTCTTCCCCGGAAACATAACAATACGGTTCCTTAAACTACACGACACCGAACCAAAATCCAGTATTCGATATCTAAAAAAAACTGAATGAGAAATTTGAAATTCCCATTTAAACTCACCCATCCAAAATAAAGCCACAAAACAATCTCGGTCTTTTTTCAACTTAAAAAAGGCGTCTATCAAACGGTATTTCATTAAGTCCAGCGGCAGACTAAAAGAATAGGCTCACATTCTTTGCCCCTCTAATGAAGAATGCCCATGACTCGCCAACCTTTTGTTTTGCGCTTTTCTTCTTAGTTAATAAAAGGCACTTCACTTGGAAATATTTTAGAGACAAGCGCGAGGCGAGCCGTGAATCAGGACGAATTAGAAGAAAAATAAACCGGCCAAGTGCGAGTTCAACTCGCGTGGAGAGGGTTCCGTACAATTGATTGAATTCTTATAGGTTTTCCCGTAATCTACAAGCAATGAACTATATTTTGTAATTTTTTTAAAATTTTAGGCTCCGTAGTTTCGGAGATCAGGGGGGGAATGGTCAATTTTCGTTTTCTTTTATGAATAAAATCAAAATTTTTCATTTTACAATAATAACAAAAATATATTTGAGATCCTCATAACGAGCCCTTTCATTTGATATATGACCCAGCAAGTTTGCAAAACTTTTTTTTTAAATTTCCTTATTTGTCCCAAAATTACCCTTATTTAAAAAAAAATATTTATTTACGAGTACTTTCCACATGTGTGTTTGGTTCATAGGATTACACCATCCTAGTAAATTTCACCTGATTCGGTCCATTAGATTCGGAGCAAATTGGCTGTGACAGACAGACGAACAGACAGACGCACGAGTGATCCTATAAGGGTTTCGTTTTTTCATTTTTTGTACGGAACCCTAAAAAAAATAATTTAAAAGCGATAGGAAAGTAATAGATAGTTTTTAAGTAATCGTCTAGTCTAAAAATAAACGTCTCACTCCACATTGAAATAATCAGTGGGGGCGGTCATCATTAGCAACAGGTCCTTTATAATCTCCACTGCAGGAGCACGATTCTCTGGACTACCAGAGCCATATATTAGCCAGAGCAGTCAGAGGATTTGGCCTACACTCTCCACGCTGACGGGTTGGGGAGGTCTCATTGATGACGAGAAATGTTTATTGCAACATATTGTGTAGAATAAAGTCCTTAGTGTGCGTCTCAAATTTAATTAAAATCCGTCAATAAATAACGCAACAGCAAAGTTCCCCCTTTTCCCCCTATTTCTCCACCAATCAAAAATCGCAACGGAATAAAAAATATACCGGCCAAGTGCGAGTTAAACTCGCTTGAAGAGGGTTCCGTACAATTGATTGAGTTCTTATAGGTTTTCCTGTAATCTACAAGCAATGAACCATATTTTGTATTTTTTAGCTCAGAAGTTTCGGAAATCCGGGGGGGGGGGGGAATGGTCAAATTTTGTCTTCCTTCATGAATAAGATTAAAACTATTCATTTTACAATAATAACAAAAATATATTTGAGATCCTCATAACGAGCCCTTTTATTTGATATATGACACAGTAAGGTTTGCAAAACTTTTCTTTTCCTAATTTGTCCCACGAAAATGACCCTTATTTTAAAAAAATATTTATTTACTTTGCACATATGTGTTTGGGTCATAGGATTACAACATTCTACCAAATTTCACCTGATTCGGTCCAGTAGGTTCGGAGAAAATTAGCTGTGACAGACGGACGGACAGACAGACGCACGAGTGATCCTATAAGGGTTCCGTTTTTTTTTTCATTTTTTGTACTGAACCCTAAAAACAAGGAACTTGTGTGCCAATTTTCGTCAAATCGGGTGAAAAGAATACGAAGCACATACAAAAGCATTTTTGTTCAATCTCGAAACTGAAACGCTTCGCTTGCTCGGTTAATTACATAGGTATGTGTGTGAACATACTATACTAGGTATATATATGGACTGCCTCCATGGTCCAGTGGTCAAGGCGTTTGCCTTGTGATCTGGAGGTTGCGGGTTCAAATCCCACTGGGTAGCATACTTTGTGAAAAGTTGTTTCCAGTCTGGATATTGCAGGCTTGAATCACCTGATTATCCGAAAAGAAAGATGATTCCGTGCTTCAGAACGCACGTAAAGCTGTTGGTCCCAAACGCCATCTAGCGTTTGTACCTATCCTAGGATTGGTTCTAGTCTACCCTTTGGGTTGCGGAGGTCAGACGGCAGTCGCTCTGTGTAAAAACCAGTAACCTCGTCAATTCACCTAAGTATGGTAGCGGACCACGGGCCCTGAAGCGTAACCGCTGACGATGCAACCAGGAATACGCTCAGATGATGATTTATGTGAACACATAAGTGAATACACAGTCAATCATTCATAAAGCATACGTAACGCAGCACTTATGTTACAAAATAAATAAGTACATTCTCGACAAAATAAAGTTTAGCATTTAAATAAATACCAAATCTGCATGCGGCTGTCAATGCAGCGAGCAGCTGGTCTGCATATTTAATGGCTGTTCACAGTGTCCACTCAGAGCCGGACAGCGGCCGACCGTATCAATAATTTATTCTGCGATACATGGACGGAAACCAGAAAATCGGTACTGGGTTTTATTTTACACTAGCTTATGACCACTGGTTCGTTTCGCGTTTTCCTTAGGAACTTTATGGCAGCCATTACACGCTCAATCTAGATCGTGATCTGACCAAGGTCGCGAATCGCAATAGATTGATATATCTTGATCTGGCTCGTTGTAACATTAGACAGTCAATCCAAATCATGTCAGTCCACTTTTCGCAAACGACAGATGAATATGGATCTCATCTATCAGCACGGAACAGCACTTTCCTATGCTGCTATCCTTTTCTGTCACTAAGAAGCGTCATTTGCTAGAAACAATATTCCCCAAGGAACATATATCAAAATATGAAAATAATTGCAAGCTGACCGATCAGCTGATTCGAGTTTGTATGGAAACCAAAAAAATATTTTTCACACTTTGATATATATGTTCCTTGGGGAAAGTTGGGCTCCCGGCAGAGTACAATAGAACCACTCCAAGTCTTTCGTGGATGTCATAGAAGGCGACTAGACGACGAAACACAAGCTAAACAAAGCTGATAAACATAGGTGAGACCTCTCCAACCCGTCTGCTTAGCGTGGAGAGTGTAGGCCAAATCCTCATGGCTAGTCTTGCTAAGTGTGGCTCTGGTTGTACAGACTGAGAGGGTCGTGCTCCTGCATTGGAGACTAAAAACACCTGGTGAAGATATATATATTTTATTAATTCTTCTACCTGCAACATATATCGGAGCCTGTGTTTACCGATTTACTCTTCCATTGCAGTTCTTGCTTTTATGCCTCTCGTACTATCATTAGTCATACTGGCCAAATTCATACATCATCTTTTACTTTGTTACGGCTGGTGATGATATTATATGCATATAATGCATATGCATAAAATTTATTATTCCCGTTGAGAATCATGGCAAATCTTTGGTTCTATATACTCTCAATCAATGTTAAATTTTTCTACAAAAATCTCTAGTAAATAGTTTCTGATGGAGTATCTACTTCAACCGACCAAAAATCTAAGTCAGGACTATATTGCTGCCTATTTATCTAGCAATTAGCTAGCTCTATACGTATACAGCCAATGTATAGAAGATACTTACTGCAAGCAGCGAATCCACTAAGTGATTTGTCCGTTTGCGTGCATAATTGATGTGCAGCCGGCCTCTCCCAATTCACTCCAAACTCTGCTCGATGTAGAGGCACTTACTCTGTACATAGGTAGGTTATAGAGATGAGTATAGCTTTACCTCCCGTATTTTGTCACAGTTTTGCAATACATAAAGGAATATTTTTCAGTGTACAAATTTTAACAGTAAATCTATGATACTGATTACAGTTTTGAAGACACCATTTTTTGTACCCATTATTAAGGAGGTAAATAGGCAGTTGACCGACTAATCATCATCATTCGGTCTTTTTTTTAAGTCTCCACTGAGTACGACCCTCTCTGTACTACCAGAGCTATATATTAGCCAGAGCAGTCAGAGGATTTTGCCTTAGGTACTTTTATTTAAATATATACATAATTTTGTACCCATGTGTGAAACCAAACAGTAGTTGACTGTTAAATTGTGTGGTACAAATAACTAATAACAAATAAGGGACTGTCTTACTGAATTTCGAAGTTCAAAATATCGATGTTCTGTATTCATAAAGTATAATAAAAACGATTAACGTGAACTAGAAAGTATGCTATGACGAATTCCTCGATATCGTATGTCCCTCATTGCGATGTACGGTAGTTCGACACTTTATTACAACGAATTCCAAACATTCATCATGAAACATGACACAACGACCTCCGTGACGTAATGGTTAACACGCTAGACCGCTAATCCGGAGGTTCTGGGTTCGATCCCCAGCCAGGGCAAGTTGGAAAATGGCCTTTTTCAAATTGTCCTGGATCTTGGGTGTTTATCTATATATGTATTTATCATAAAATATCGTTAAGTTAGTATCTCATAACACAAGTTTAAAACTTACTTTGGGGCTAGCTTAATCAGTGTGATTTGTCTGTATATATTTATTTTATTTATTTATTTAATTACTGCATATAGATTAATATAAATTATAAAAGATGGGTCGATGACATAAGGAAAGTCGCGGGTCGAAACTGGTTCCGCAGAACCGACGTGGTTGGCATACATTGAGGTAGGCCTATTCCCAACAGTGGGATATAGAAGGCTGCCAATGATGATCATGATGATAAAAGAAATCTGCCTATATACTTAGATGCAAGATGCTTTCTAGTGAGGACTTTAATAAAGTTTTCATTATTCATGTATTCTATCAAGGCCTAGTTATATTACACGACAAGACGCAGGGGTAACTGTGGGTGCAAGCTGATGCATTATTCAGGGCGGACATTTGCAATACAAATTCTCCACTAATAAAATGCATCCAGCAAATTAAAATATCGCGCGGTTGGCAATCTTAATTACTTCTTCGCTTATTGCGGCTTACCATTTATCTCTTTAAGATACTTTAGAATTTAAATTTTTTTTTTTTACTTTTTATTTTCAACGCACTTGAATTTAATGTGCATATTTTCCCATCTCCAAAACTGCTCAACGCGCCTAAATAAGTTTTCACTTAAAAAAATAAATACTCCTTGAGAGTAACATTTATTCCTGCCTACTCTACATATAATTATATGTAGGGCTCACCTAACAAGCTGGGACAGGTGGGACTTACAGGATGTCTATATAAACGTAAAAAAAAACATTCTCTGATTTATACCCTAGTTGGGAGTGAATACACCTTTGGATTTATACTCTTGGGAGGAAATATAGCTTAGGTGATGCCGATTCACATTGGAACACTTTTCCCACCAAGTTGACCTGAAGTTTGGGAAGTTGGAAGTTGTCAGCAGTCGGCAGCTGGCATGCGGTCGCCGTGTCGAAACCAACTTCCAACATATTTCTCTGCAAGCAGGCGACTGCGCTGTAAGTTCTTAGGTACCTACGGCTTTTCTAAAATGTAGGTAAAGACCTAACTTTGATACGTTGTAGAATTTTTGGAAAATTGTTTTTAAATTTGGCTATTATATCATAAAATAGGTACCTAAGGGTCTTTTAACACCACGTTTTTTAGGCTCGTTTGTATCAGTACAAACGCATGTTGAACGCTCAGGAAACGCAAGGAAGCCGGCACATCGATACAAACGCCACGTTTTTTGAACGCAACCAGGACGCGTTGTAAGCGCGCGTTTGTATCGTGTCTATATCGCGTTTGTATCACGTCTTTACTGTATCGCGTTTGTATAAATCGCAAATGAAACGCGCGTTTGTATCGATACAAACGCGCGTTTCATTGTAACAAAAAACGTGTTAAATCTGCTAAAACGCGACGAAAACGCGCAGAGGACGCGCGCATCAAAAACGCGCGTCCGTTTATGTAACACATGTAAAACTTTACAGGAAAATCTTCGACTTATTAGTAAAAACCGCATCAAAATCCGCCGAGCAGTTTTGTTTCAATAATTAAGTAGATAAGTTGAAACGACCGACAACGGTATCCGATGTTCGGAAAAACCAAATCTGGTTTATGTAACGGCCTGGCCACTACGCAGCGTAGCGCGTGAGCGTGTTCTGACATTGCTTGTAAGTATCTCCGTTTGTATAGAACATACGCACAGTCCAACACACAGAAAATGCATCCAGAAAACGCAATATGCAGCGAGATGCATGGCAGTGTGATAATCGCTAAAACAACAGCAGTATCGAGCAAGCCACGCGCGCCAGTGCGCGTGTCTTGCTCGGTACTTCTATAAGTCGTATTACTGGTGTTTCTATAATTCGTTTATTCTCCAAGATGTTTTCCGCTTAATTAACGCGTCGCTTTTGTGTCCACTTAAAAAAAAGCGACGCGTTTTTTAGGCGGAGAGCTAAACCTGGAGAATGACCAAAATATGTCACAATAAGACAAATCTTCACAAAAAATTGCGAACTCAAAAGTAGAGTATCACACCACACTACATGCTCTTCAGGTATGAATCGTACATGATTTAACCATCAGGGACAGTGACGTATCGTCAATCACCCCTCAACCCCTCATGCCATCTCGGCTCGTCCCACTTCGCCCCGCACCTTGTCCATAGATATTAAACCAAATAGATGGTTTATAACTTCTACTACATCACTTTTTTTGTATTTCGTATTGTAAGTAGCCAGCAGTAGTGATGGATTTTTCGAGCTGCCTAAAGGCATCTGACATAGCCTGACGACTGCCGTACCATGATGGTAGCCAGGACAAACGGCTTAACGTGCCTTCAGAAGCACCAAGGAAATCAAGAAAATTCGTTGCCACTTGTGGTCTTCCACCTTCCACCCATCCAAGTGCGGACCACGCCCGGGGTTGCTTAACTTGCAAAATCACTGGCCACCGAGTTCCTCACTTTGGCTGTTATTATCATAACTCAGCAAAGGGCCCTTACACTCGTCTCATAATCACTGTGAGTGCACTTCCAATTGTGCTACCGTGATTTCGAATCACCTTCACTAATAACACAGAATAAATAATACTAACGTACAGAAGTCCCACTCAGCAAAGAAATTCAAAGAAATATCTACTCAATGTGGCTAGCGATATGGTTGAATTTAGCTCACGTCAGAACTCAGCACATTTTCGTATAGATACCTAGACATCCATTGCAAGCCAATTTCATTCTTATTACTCTGGACATACGATTCGTATAACTGAATTTACCACCCGGAACGGCCGCCTGCGCGCAATGTAATAATGTAGGTACATTTTCGATACCTAAACGGGGAGTGTGTGTCACTCCCCGTTTAGGTATCGAAAATGTACGGCCTCGACTGTAAATTCATCTAATCTAATATGAATAAAGTTGAATATCGTACTTCTAAATAGTGGAATAGTGTAAGTCTAAATAGTGTAATGAAGAAATATGGACGCATGCTTTAAATGCGTAAGTAATATGTAATGAGGAACTTCGTCAGGGTGATTCGAAGTCACGTCAGCACAATTGGAAGTGCACTCACAGTACAGGTGTGAGGGGCGTGAGTTCGAATCTCACTCGTGGTGAAATTTTTCATCACATATTCTTAATCTTCTTTTTCTTCTTCTAAGCGCGTTCCCGGTTGCATCCTCAGCTGTGCTTCTTCGGAGCCCGGGGTGCGCTTTCCCGCTTTTCCTTCTCCAAATATACCATGCATGCCAATGGTCACCCAAGGATGCCAAAGACCTTGCAAAATGGAGAAGAAATAGACGGAACAGTTTAAACGATTTGGCTATAGTTTTACGACCGGCCGCCTGCCTGACTTCAACCCTCTTTGGGAACGAATTAGTGCGAAAAGTTTTACAACCGGCCGCCGCCCGAAGTTAACCCTCCTTGGGAATGCAATTGCAGCACGAGATGTTTGTGCTTAGACCTTTAGGCGCCTCTTACGACATCCACAGGAAGTGATGGAGTGGTCCTATTCTAACCCGGAACCACACGGGGTATTTCATCACATATTCTTAATATTGATGATTAATGATATTATGTGACCTGTATTGTAAAATTTTAATATAAATAAATATTTACTTTATTCAGATATGTAATGTACTTACCTACTTATGTCCAGAAGTGTTTTATAAATGCTTAATAAATAATAATAAATATATTTATTAGGAACAAATACAAGGCCATTTAAAAACATCATGTACGATGATACTTGCAGTAGTTTACAAAGAAAAACTGTGTCGCAGGCATCAACGCCCACCTCCGACTTAAGCACATAAGGATGTCCCCGTACATAAACAATTTATCTTAATATCATTGCATCAAGTTACTAATAAGATTACAATTTAGTACAAATAATTAAAACAGAGATATAATAATAATAATTTAATAATAATGATATATAATTATAATAATTTAGACAATATAGAAATTAATTAATTAACATTGATAATTGAGATTACATTACGTAAATATGATGAATGTTTTGTGATTTGACGTCATTGACTTATACAAAGTAGAAGTGACATACCCGTAATAAATTAAACCACGGCCTATACTAGATCACTAAAATATAATGAAATAAAAATAAAAGTCAAAAAACCAAAAAATTTTTCGACATTCCCATACTAATCACCCGGGCGGCCACACACTTTTGTTCTTTGGCTTTTATTTTAATTTCATTATACTATAATGATCTAGTATAGACCGTGGTTCGATTTATTACGGGTATTTCCCTTCCACGTTGTATACTAGATCATAATAGTCTAATGAAAGTAAAACAACAGCCAAAAACTAAAAAAAAATCGGCAATTCAATACAAAAGTGTGCAGCCGCCCGGGCGATTTGCATGGTAATGTCGAATTTTTTTTGGTTTTCTGACTGTTATATTAATTTAATTATACTTTCGTGATTCGTGATCTAGTATAGCCCGTATTTTGATTTATTACGGGTATGTCCCTTCCACGTTGTAATTACTACTTAGTTTGACGTCTATTCAAAAGACGGTCAGTGGTTGTACGAGTAGACTCGGCTTGAATTCAGATTGAATCCCGGAGTCACAGTGTGAGTTGTACAGATGTGGCTTCAGTGGCGAAGGTGTCGCGCGATCGATTGCTTCAATGTTGATGTCTTAGATTTAGTCACATTTATGGCGCTTCATACAAGTGGAGTAACATTTATAGCTAGCTCCTCTACACTATGGGCCATCATTGCACAGATTTTTTGTCCATTGCTGCGTTGGATGGAAAACTCTCAAAAGCTTGTGACTTAAACAGCAATTTATAGTGCATTGGCGCAATAATGATCCAACGTGTGAAGGAGCCGGTATGCCTACTACTACTACAACCCAAATTATACATCTATGCACACCCGCGTGTCAATGTGTGAGTTTCAGTGTTCAATCAAAGCCGCCGACAACGGGGGAAAGGTCGCTGCGAGTTTCCGTTCTGTATGTTATGTCAAAAGGAAACCTCAACTAGAGAAATGAAAAATAGGTATTTTTAAAATCTATTGCTGTCGCGCTGTGCCCGAACTACAACCAAGCAAGTGTGATAGAGACATATTGCAGCTTGGACGGAAAATACCTATAAAAGGACAGAAAATCAACGATTCGTAGTCCCCTTTTCTATTTCTTCTCCAAAACTTAACCAAAATAAGTACTTTTATTGCGAATTAACAAAAACTTGATCGGTGTTCCTATGTTTTAATTTTTTTATATAATCTACTCAAATTTGTTTTCTGGATGTTTGAACACGGCGAAAAATCTGGTCATTTTTTTAGGTTTTTGAACGTTCATATCTCTTTTAATAAATAATTTATGAAAAAGAAGAAAACATAGGGACATGCTAATAGTGGCTATAGATATTCAGAAAAAAAAAATATAACTCTACCGGCATTATTCAGGGAGGAAACAGAGGACTACGTTTGTATGGAAAAACGGCCCCTCTATTTCGTCTTAATACTTATTTTATTTCTGTGATTTTTTTGTGAAAATAATCTTCACGTGCTTCACAGCAGAAAGTGGCATACTGGCTAAGGTATGCAGTATTGCAGTGTTTAGAAGTTTAAGAGATGAGAAGAATACTTACTTGAAAGATGGTAGAGACAAAAATTTATGTTGTTGGATTTAAATACCTAGGGTAACTAGTAAATTTTGAAATTGCAAATAATTTTGTAAAGCTTAAATTGAATCTTTCCCTTTTAATGGAATAATTTTGTTTGAACTCTTATTACAAAAGCACAAACAGGCAAATAGTGAGCTCATATTATAAATTATAATTTTTATTTACCCCTAATTTATAAATTCAATCTTGTTTTAAATCGAAAATTCAAATAATTTATAAATACTTACTACTAACACAGAATAGTCTGTAATAGTTTACCCTTTGTACCGTTGTGGTCAATGAAGATTTTAATAAATAAATAAATTAATCTACAAAAAAATACTACGACAATACTATCTAATGTGATATAAAATAAACATTTTTAATAAATTACATAGGTATTCTATAACTCGCATATTTTTATTTCTCAACAAAAAAAAAACACTACAAAACAAAAATTCCGAAATCTCTGCGTAAAGATATTCCGAATACCTACAGCTCGCCGTCATCCAAGCAAAATTAAATTTTCGTACCATATTATTTTCTTCGCAAAATTCATTATCCATTTACGGCGCAGGCAATTGTTTTAATCCGATAGCGTTCGCGGCCCAATGTGGAATGAAATAATTTAATAGCCCCCCGCTTGTCCCCACTAGATCCAAGATGGCGGCGGGGCGGGGCAGGGGGTGGGGCAAGCCGCCTCATTTGAAATTCGAACACGAGCTTTTCGAACGTGTTCACGGTGCGTTTTGGCCAATTAGTTTCGACATAATTCGGTTTAGAGTACAGTCTGCTCGAGGCTTCACTGTTGTTTAATTGGCGGTGAAGGATGTTACCTCGCATGATTTGGTGCAAATTTGGCACACAATAAGTCAGAAAGGGCATTTAATTTGAGGGCCAAAGGTAATAATTAGGTAGGTAGGTGGTAATAAGGTAGTAAAAAAGTTATTGATTATACTAGTCAAATGTCTATTTTTTTGACACACATGAAATTTTTAATGTATTTTAGTAGTTAGTAGAAAATAATAATGCATTTATTAGATTTTGAAAATTACATCCATATTGGGGTGAAATAGGGGTTGCAAGTTTGTATGAATCTTCGTCATTTTTGAAGCGAGACACATGACATTTTTGAATTAGTGGTTAGATTTTAATAAATTGCAACCCCAGTTTTAAAAAACCAGTCTCATTTGTATAATCTACGCGGGCGAAGCCGCGGGCAAAAGCTAGTTTATTATATATTTGGTCTGAGCAAATTGGTGCATGTACTACTTATGTAGAGTTCGTTTTTATTTTATTTTATTGAATATAGGTACTTTAATAGATTATTCTTATCATAAATTTGACCATAAATAATAAAGATCAAATATTTTATTCGTAAAAAAAATATTAAAATTCCATATATTTTTTAGCAACTATAGCGTGTCCTGCTGGGCAAAAACATTTCCTCTTTCCCTTAATTATGTTACAGAAGAAGAAGACATTAAGGTAAATGAAGTAAAAAATTAAAATAAAACACAATATTTGTAAATTCTATCAAAATTTAAAAGCTACACATTTCTTTAGTATTTTCTTTCTTTATCTATGTATTTTTCACGCAATGTTGCATTTCCATATTTCCCATATTTTTACCCATATTTCCAACACCAAGGAAATAATTAAAAACGAAGTAAAACAAACCGCATCCTCAACACACATTTAACCGGAACCAACAAACGAACTTCATTAAACCCAACTCGAAAACTAATTCGACACCTCAAAGTTTCAAACAAGTCGCGATTTTTCCAACGAAAAGCCTCATAATACCTTCCAGCAAACAGTGTATTGTTAGAACTTTCACAATATTATGTAGAGTGGTGTAATGCGGACACAAAGGCCCCCCTCTCGGTAAATAACGCTTTGTTCTACGAAGCCAAATTTTGACAATCACTAGCTTACTCCCTATAGCTACGCTGCGCCGCCTCAAAGAGTATTTACGTTCTGCGGCAGAAGAGACGTTTTCCGACGCTGCGTCAGGGAGTACCTGCCTACGCGACAGATTTAGCCCGCCTCAGTCACAGACCATTTGCGAAAGAGATAGGCTTAATTCGTTGAAGGCTGCAGTCCAGAAATCAAGGTGGGCAATCCACTGTGAGTATGCTTCTTGTTCCTTCCTTAATCCTACTTTAAGTGTAGGTCGGTACAGGGTGTAAGTTGCTTCAAATTTGCGTTCCGCACAGCCAAATTTTTTTAAACGCCAATGTCAGTTACCTAACTCTCTTTAGCTTTTGTGCTCGACACTTAAATTATCTGTTCAGAAATAATAGCCATTATAATTTTTATTCCATGTAAAGAGGATGGATGAGAGAAAAAAAAGATTTATTGTGCGAATGTGGATAGTAGAATCGGGCCGGGTCGACCTCGTTGAACGTTCTGCAACCAAATTGCAGATGATCTTAAGAAATGTCAAGTAAGGAGTACCCAAAACTGGAGAGCATGCATGAAAAGAATAATGACCGTCGACAAGGCGAAAGAGGTTTGCAAAGAGCGTAGAAAGTGGAGAACCATGTCTCTGCCTACCCCCATAGGAAACAGGCGTTATAATAGGTATATATATATATTATTTAGTATTAGATACTTCCCCAAGCGAGAAAGTGACGTTTGGAAAATCCATGCATATCTCTTGTCTTAGTGCAGAATGCATGCAATTTTTGTACCTAACCATATAAAAAATAATAATGTCAAAACAAGCTTTCTCTTCCCCTATATCTGCAGAATAATGAAAAGTTCAACTCTTCTGGAATATATTCTTTGCCAATTTCCTCTGTGTGCGTTGGGGCTCACCCTAGGGGGGGAAGAAGTAGGGTTGTCCCCACCAGTCCAATGTTGACAATTGATGGATATCTCTTGTCTTCAAAAGGCAGGATTAATACTCTGTCTGGATGTTCACAATGGTGACGATTCCTGAGGATTACTTCAAAAGAATGGAGTGACGGACAATGGCGGATAAATGTGCGGATATTTTTTAAGGCAACCTCTTTTTAGTTTTTTATTTGAAGTGTTTGAGTGAATTTTGTGGTTGTACCGTTTCTAAAATTGTAACGTTTCCAAAAGGCATTATTCGCTGCATTAACTTCAAATTAAGGCATCCATTTTTAATATGTAACTACCGTATGTAAAGCTAGTATGAATATCAGAATTAGGTAGTTTAGTTTAATAGTTATCTAGTAATCCAAGGACTTTTTAAAAGTTCAATTAATATAAGGGGCAGTTTAGTCCATCATTCTGAATAACTTTCCCTAATGACTTAATAAAATTATACAAAAAATATTTTTTGCATCCCAATAAGGTCTTACAAAATATACGGAAAGTATTTTAAGGTTGAATTCAGTCCATGATATTGAACAACTTTCCTCAAGACATATATCGAAAAATTAAAAATAATGTTTGGACTGCCATACATTTTTTCATATGTCGATAAATTTGCCTTGGGGAAAGTTGTTTAACATATGGACTGAATTCCCCCTTAAAATAGTTTTTGTATATTTTGTTAAACGTTATATAAACGGCAGCAGTTACTTAATCTGGTTATTGTTACAAAAAAATTAATTAATCTAGGTAATTAATCTGGGTGCACGGCAGTGATCCCGTCGTCAAGTCAAGCAAAAGCAATTTCTAGTGACCAAAGAAAACGTACTTACAGTACAACTTTACTCGTATATCCCAAAATAGTATTATGACTAGCATTTCTTATCAAATATGGTTTTTAGGAGATTTCGTTTTCGTATTCCGAACTATGTAATTAGTTATTGAAAAAAATTCAGAATCATTTACTGAAAAGACTGCAAGACCCAAAATACTCTGTCTGCCCCATTAGGGATAAAGACGTGATAGTATGTATATTAATTGAAAATTTGCAAAAAGGATATTTTTATAAGCAATGCAATGAGATCACGATATTTCCGGGTGAATTTCACAAAATGCCTTCGAACTGATTTTACCTTCCGCCGTCGGCCCCGATTTCGCCCCGTCGGCAAGTTGCCGATCAATACAGCCGTCTGAAAACAAAGGAAGCTGAAAATTTAACCTGTCAAGATCATTTTTTGATTTAGAAGGCTTATAGATAGGTTAGAGACATTTTTTTTTAATATTTGCATCTATCAATATATTAATTTTTTTATTTCCAAGAATAACATTTATTATTACAATTGTTATGCCACCCATAAACCACGAAGGTTTGTCCGGGGAGCATCTAATCTACGTTCAATAGATTATACGCTTAATAAGCTTTAGTTTGCATTTTTGCGAAAACAGCCACTTTTGGCAAAAATGCAAACTAAAGCTTAACGTTCTCACTTAAACAGACTGTAAACAGTGGTTCATAAAATTGATTGAAGGGTTATCTAGGTTTTACTAGCTCAAAATTTTAAATGATAGGTATCTCCGTTTTCTTACAAATAAATTATTTCAAATGGGGGCAGCACTGGACTCCGTGTATCGTCTAAAGTTGCTAGTTAAAAACCTGAAAACAACAATTGTTCCACAAGTTAACTACCCAACTCGCGCTTGCGGACAAGACCGCAGCGCTCACTGCAACAAGACCGGTTCCGGATAATTCGGATGCATCATCAATAGGCTGTTCTAGCAGTGAAAGAATATTTAAAAACTATGTTTATGTCGGTGGAGTATTTTCCGTGCCTCCTGATCTTCAGCCAAAAGCTTGACTTCCCACGACACGACTTCTGCCTTTTTCTTTACTTCATCTTTGAACGTCCTTCCTTTTCCTCTCCTTATCATCTTATCACAGACCTGATTATAGAAAACGACAGCCTCGGCCTTTTGGATGCGCTAGTGTCAGTAGTTTTGAATATTTGTCACGTTAACCGAACAAACACGTGTATAAAGTTCCTCTGTTTTTCTTATTTTCATACACCTGGCATATACTAATACTTATCAGCTCTTGTTTGTTTTAAATCCAGTGTTCAAAGAAACACCACTGCTATGCTCCTCTGCTGAGGTCACCGGTTTCCGCGGCCATGATCTGAGGTGCGCGTTTACTTTGTGTTCAGCCTTTATTACTTTAATTTACACATACATACTTAATTACTAGTAGTTCTGTGAGAACAGTTGACCAAGCTCTTATAACTATGCAATAACCGACACTTTACCCTTTCCCCCTGGCTTAGCAAGTCATTTCAGTAAAATCCGTTCATATTTTTTTTATGTTATAGGGTGGCAAACGAGCAAGCGGGTCACCTGATGGTGAGTGATCACCGCTGCCCATGGACAATTGCAACACCAGGGGTATAACAAGAGCGAGCGAAGCATAGTAGCGGTGAAGCTACTACTCAGATGTCGATTTTCTGTGAGAGTGTGGTACTTCCCCGGACAAGCCGGCCCATTCATGCTACTAGCAAAACAGAGTTTTTCCGGTAGCGTGGCTCTACCACAACTATAATATATATAACGCTACAGCAAACTTCCCAAAAAAAAACAAAAGGGGGGGGGGGTTGTTTTTTTTTGCAACATCGTGTGCAGAATGAAGTCCTTAATCCTTTTAATGAAGTCGCTCCAGCAAAGTTACCTTCTTTTCCGCTCTATTTCTCCCCTAATCAAAAATCGATCGACTAAAAATAACTTGCCAATTGCCAATTTTAGTCAAAATTGTTTTTGGCCAATAGACGCTTCGCTCACTCAGTTAAAATACACAATTATACAAATGGTGGTTTTTTCCCAGAAGAGATCTCTTAAGAGTCCCCTTACCCTAAACAGAAATACTATAAAGAAATTGCATATACATGGTCTAACAAAATATACTGAAACTATTTTAAGGGTGGATACAGTCCATGATACTGAACAACTTTCCCCAAGGAACATATATCGAAATATGAAAAATATTTTTTGGCCTCCCATACAAGTTGACCGATCAGCTGATCCGAGTCTGTATGAAAAGCCAAAAATAATTTTTCATATTTCGACATATGTGCAAATATCTTAAAAAAGTTAGTCATGTCAGCAGATTTCGTTGGGCTTGAAAATTTTTACATTAGTCTTAGCTATTAGCAAACAATATAGAAAAAGAAGATTTCCTGGTATAAACCCTTCGGTCAATCCAAACAAGAAGTAGCAATCAGGAATAATACATCAGTTCGTGTCGGGCCGAAGAAACATTTTTTTCCAAAAGCAATCCCACTCGGACAGGTCCGCTAATGAATTGAGCCGAGTAATGGCTACAATTGTCCACTATCTTCCCTCTGGTTCGCAGGGTTGGGGTAATAATCTAGCTTTTTAACCAACTGGAGGAGTTTATCTATTCTATTGACTTATACCTCTAGGTAGATAGTAATTGTCTTTATTCCTTTGCTGGGCAGACCAGGGCAGACAAGGCCTAGGGCCATAATGAATGAATAAATACTTACCTATATAGGGACAAAATGTCTCTAATTCTGTCGGCAAGATGTTTTTTGATCTTCGTGGGTCGTTGGATTTATTGGAGATTAGGTATTTTACAGTTCTTGGAAAGCTGTCGTGGTCTTTTAAGCAACCATATAATGTAGGTAATGGCAAAGTTAGCCAAATGCGAATACCTACTTCCTCTCGATAATAGAGAGCTACCTTCGCAACGCGTGTAAGTAAAGTCGGTAACATTTCTTTGTTTTTCGTGGGCCCCGGCCGTAACCGTAACTGGATTTATAGGAGTTTAGGTGTTTAACAGTTCTTGAACAGCTGTCGTAGTCTTTTATCCTTTATAATGTAATGGTAAAGTTGAGTAGGGAATTACGATGATGCAGGGCAATCCGCGCGACGCGTGTAGTCGACAATATCGCGATGGCCGGCGGCTCATTTAATCACGTGGCGGAATGTGCGCGACCCGAAGACGAGTAGAGTATGGAGGAAGCTTTTATTTGACCTACAAATAAGTTTCAAATAAAAGTGTATCGTGAAAAATAAGCTCAACGCAAGGACACTACGCGCGGCCGGGAAGAAGCCCCTTGATTTGCTGTGCTTTCACAGAGTAAAAACTATTGTAAAAACCAAGTACAGCAAGGTCTTGATAATCCGAACACCCAAAATGTATACCCTGTTCGGATGTACGAAGCGTTCGGATTCGGATTATAGTAGGTATGTAAAGGCATTTTTCGAAATAAAACAAAAATATTTTACAATATTGTATTGAATTATTAATATATGCTTCAGACAAGACTCTATTATAGAAAATGCGATCCTGAAGATGACTTAATCTTCAGGGATCGAAATCTTTCACGACTTGTTTTAATGACAGTTACTGTAAACATTGAGCTAGTGAAAACACTGCATCTTTCATTGTGTTTTTTAAGGACTTCAGATACTGTATTCTCCTTCTTGCTAGCCAAAAACTTGCAACAGGAGTTTTTTTCTTGTACGTCGGTACATAATTCACTTTAATATTCTGGATCACATTTTAGTCCATGGGTTGAATAAGGGCTGTACAGTTGGGTGGCATGTACAAAACATCGAAATTTTCATTGACATTTATTTTAACATTAGCATTGACTGCAGTTCGTCTTCGAGTGTTGTACGTTCGTATAGGTGATACCTTTGCCAAGCAGTGGAAGTCAATAAAAAATAAAAAAAAACAAAAGGGGGTCGTTCGGATTATAGAGGCGTTCAGATTAGCTGGGATCCAGATTAAAGAGGCCCTGCTGTAGAAACTATTGATTTATACAGAATTACAATAATGCTCGGAACAATATCCAAATTTTAAAAAAATATGAATAAAATTTCATATTTTTTTTTAAATTTCCGCCTCGAATGAGATTTGAACATTCCCCTCACATCTGTATTGTGAGTGCACTTTCAGTTGTGCTACCGTGACTTCGATTCGAACCACCCTGACGAACTCCTTCATAATGCATTTAAATCATGTGTATTTCTTCATCACTACCCACTGATTCGAACTTGACTTAGATCAAATGGCATGTTACTTTGATCTCCGCAAAGTAACACCTGATTCAATTTTATATCATCATTATCATTATTTTCTTCGCTTTCTCCTTATATAGGGTCGGCTCTGTATGTCAACTCCCTCCATCGTTTTCTATCATTCACCATATTTGTACTGTTCTAACCCTCCTCTCCTTCATGTCCCGCTTCACACATTCCTACCAAGTCTTACAAGGTCCTCCTCTATCTCTGTGGCCCGATGATCGGCATCGCACTTCTTGAATAATCTATAAATATCTATAATAATCTATAAGTATATTCATTCACGATCTTGTCCATCTTCGACACCCCACACATTCACATAAACACCAGATTCAATTTCATATATCTTAGAAAAGCAATGCTCCTCCATAGTTTTCCGCCAAGAAGCTGACAAAAGGCGCGCGGCCATCGCACGCTTATTGGACGAGTCAATAATGTACAGCTGTAGTACATTCCTGACGTTGGCGAGCGGCAATAAATGTTTTCTACGCTGTCGGACCGTGGATGACCGCCCTAACAATGCTGGAAGTTTCTCCATTCACCTTATTAAGGGATGATTGGTTTGTGTAGGAATGTGCAACTTTTTTTCAGATTTCGGTTTGTTTACTTGCTGGTCTAGATATACTCGTATGATGATCTTGAGGTCTTTGGTTCAAATCCCACTTCCTAGTAATTTTTTATGAAAGATACTTTGTGAAAATTTGTTTCCAGTCTGGTTAGGATATTTGCAGGCTTTTGAATCACCTGATTATCCGAATTCTCGCCCAACGTCACGCTAAAAGTGGCATTTGAGTCTTGCAGCTCTGGTTTTTGTCTGTGTCTGCTTAAGAGCTGCAAGACCCAAATTGCCCTGTCTGCCCGATTAGGGATAAAGACATGATAGTGTATGTAAATATGCATGTATATTAATCTTCTTCTATATTATCTATATTAATCTTTTCTTCTTTAGGTGCCGCTTTATTCCTAAAGATTGGATAGGATTTGGATTGAAGTTAGCTCTTTAAATCTTTATTAATTTATATATACACTATATTAACTAGATTCTTGTTGTTCTGCTGTATGTTGATATGAAGTTGAGATAGCTAAAAGTGTAAATCTGGGTAAGTAGATGACACCTGTAATTCTCATATGAAACTCATTGTTTGGTCAGATTTGTTGACCGGGTATTAAAATACAATATCATCAGTATTTCCTGGGAAATCTTCATAGAAACTCATCTGTAATCAAGTCCTTTAATAGGTATTGAGTAACGTAATAGGCAAAGGCCTCTCCAATTTCCTTTCACTTATTACATCTAATACAGTTTTCGACGAAAAACGTCGAACTCGTACAAATTTAGTAGCTTGCCCTGTTTGTTGCTTTTTTTGGGTCAAATCTTGCAAGTTTAAACGAAGCAAACTTGAAAGTTTAAAAACGAAATCGACTTTATCCTATTTAATGGAAATTCAATCCAGAATCACCTAACAACGAGAGACTATCCAATCCCTGATTAATCCCATTTAAGACTATCACTGTTGTCACTGTGTGCGGTACGTACGAGAAAGATTTTCCTAGGATTTTGTCTGGTTTATCGTTATCTAACTCGAACTATAATCTACACTTCAGATTTCGTCAATTAAAGCTCTTAATCTTGACTAGAAAATGTTAGCAAATGTACACAAATTGTTTACAAGACTAGGTTTTGGTGGACGTAATAATAATAATATAAGCCTTTTATTTCAGATAGATGGTTACATTTCTTACATTGTCTATTATTATTCTATTCATCTAGGTTTCTTCCAGCTGTCTGTTGCCCTTTTTAGGGTTCCGTACCTCAAAAGGAAAAAACGGAACCCTTATAGGATCACTTTGTTGTCCGTCTGTCCGTCCGTCCGTCCGTCTGTCAAGACCCTTTTTCTCAGGAACGCGTGGAGGTATGAAGCTGAAATTTATATCAATTACTCAGGTCTACTGTCCCTTGAAGCTGTGAAAAAATCAAACTTCTAAGCCAACGCAATCAAAAGATACAGCCGTTTATGCCGCAAATTTTCGACACTTGCAAGGGAATCAAAACCTACAGGGTGCTTCCCGTGAACTCAGAATCTTGAAATTTGGTACGAAGCAACGTCTTATAGCATAGATTAAGGAAAAATTACGAAAACCATAAATTTTTAGTTACATCACATAATATATTTTTTTTTAATAATTTTAAACTTACTACCCATTTCCTCATAAACGCGTAGAGGTATTAAATTGAAATTCATACCAAATACTAAACCTTGCAGGTTTGTACGGAACCCTCGGTGCGCGAGTCCGACTCGCACTTGGCCGGTTTTTTTAGCAAAGGTCTCCTCCAACTGTTTCCAGGTGTCGCGGTTCCTTGCTGTTCTAGTCCATGTTTTTCTGCCACAACCTATCGTCTACCCATATTCCCCATGAGACACTAGAAGAGGAAACGAGGCAGACCATGGCGAAGATGGGTAGACGATATAAAGGCTGGGTGTAAGTAGTTTACATTGAAGGGTGATGAATTATTATGTAATGCCTTATCGCACACACTATATTTTCACATAGTATATATGCTATTAATATCATAAATGAGAAATAAAGCAATCGCAAGTAGATGACATAAAATATATGACATAAAAGCAGTCGTAGATACCTTATTGAACGCCTCAAGGGAACGGATCCATGGGGACTGGTCCTTCATGCTCCAGTATCTCTTCCAAGCATAGCCAATTCTTGATTCTATTTCTTTTGTCGTTGCATCAGTTGGGGAGATTATTTGGCCTAGGTATTGAATATTTTGGTTAGGTAGTGAATATAGCATTCATTCACATAATCTATCGGGTTGTCGTTGATGGTGATTGGTTTTTGAATTACATTAGTCATTAATTTCGTTTTCTCGGCGTTAATTGCTAATCCCGTTTTTTACTTTCCCTGTCCAGGTCATTAAGCATTGTTTGTAGGTTTTTGTCTGAAGAAGAAAACGAAATCAGATAATCTGCAAATCTTAGATGTGATAGTATCTCGCCATTGATTCTCAACCCATAATTTTAACCCATTTATACCTACATACCCATCTATACATACATACTATCACGTCTGTTTCCCACAGGGGTAGGCAGAGACTATGAACCTCCACCTTCACTATTATCCTGACAGACCTCTTTCGCTTCACCTACACTCATCAACCTCTTCATACATGCCCTTCGGTTACGGGTACTTCTTGCCTCTCCCTTTTTCAGAACGTCTGCAATCTGATTGCAGAACGTTCGCCGAGGTCGACCTTGTCCCGCTCTTCCTTTCACACTTGCCTTATAAATATTTTTTTAAATCTATTTTCATCCATCCTTTCTACATGCCCAAACCATCTTAACATCCCTTGCTCTACTTTTGTCACGTCCTCTTTCACTCCACACCGATCCCTTATAACATCATTTCCTATTCGAACTTTCAAGGTAACACTACACATACTCCTCAGCGCTCGCATTTGCTTTATGAAATGTCTACTCGTAAAACATTTGTAGGTACAAGAAAAATGTGGCAGGATTTTTTTTTACAGAATAAATTATATAATATCACAAAAGTATGATAAAAATACGTATTTCTTTGCCAATATCCCGAGAATAACATGTATTTGTGAGGAAGCAAACATTTAAGACGACAAAGTATCAGGGCCTGAGGGAACATTTTTCAGAGTAACAAAGCGAATATTGGAGAGCCACCACAAAGGCCACCCGACGGACGGTGTCGAGGGGAGGGCGGGCGACGATGTCGATAAAATTAAAATATTTAATTTAATTGTCAATTTAATTTAATTTATACTTTTAGGGTTCCGTACAAAAATTAAAAAAACGGAACCCTTATAGGATCACGTCTATCTGTCCATCCGTCTGTCACAGCCAATTTGCTCCGAATCTATTGGACCGAATTAGGTTAAATTTGGTAGAATGTTGTAATCCTATGACCCAAACACATATGTGCTAAGTAAATAAATATTTTTTTAAAATAAGGATCATTTTTGGGGGACAAATTAGGAAATTTAAAAAAAAAAGTTATGCTAACCTTACTGTGTCATATATCAAATGCAAGGGCTCGTTATGAGGATCTTAAATATATTTTTGTTATTATTGTAAAATGAATAGTCTTGATTTTATTCATGAAATAAGACGAAAATTGACCATACCCCCTTATCTCCGAAACTATTGAGCCTAAAATTTAGAAAAAATACAAAATATAGTTCATTGCTTGTAGATTACAGGAAGGAAGACCTATAAGAATTCAATAAATTGTACGGAACCCTCTCCACGCGAGTTAAACTCGCACTTGGCCGGTTTATTTTATTTACGTATTTAAACTTTATTGTACAAAATACAATTTTTATAGCACAATTACCGGACTTTATGCTAAAAGCATTATCTGACAGCCAACCTTTAGGTTGTTAAAAAAACTTAAAGTGGGTACATAAGTGATATTGATAGGCAGAGTAATTGATACATTTCAGATAAATAAATATACATTCTACATAAACTCCTTTATAAACACTATATTTCAAAAATATACAAATAATGGCATTTACTGTTGCAAAATTACCAATTAAGTAAGTACATAGGTATATGTATTCTTTAGACTTAGAACTAGAAAACTGCTACTTATTTCTAGAAAAATTTCCTTTAAAATAAAAACACTCTTTTTTTGACTGTCGGTAAAGTGATGATCTTTTGTTATTAGATACAGTACCTAAACAGACTCCGCTACCTAATTCCGAAGTATGAAATTCTGCAATTTGTGAGATGTAAAGAATACGATTACGATAACAGTATCTAGCTGTGTTCATCGCAATGTAAAAATTTGACAGCACATTGAAATAATACTATTTTATATATATCTTACCGACATCTTTTTATCGAGGGTAATTTTTTAAGAGCGTTTTACAATTTGACTAAACACTTATAGATATTTGTCCATTAAAAAGAATACATAAGTTACCTATGTTAACCTTACTTTAGTACAGATTTATTACATTTCAGCTTCTAGTCGAGCGATGGACTAAGGATGAGTTATAAAATTGGGACCGATCGCAACTGAATGCATTTTATCGATACATTTAAATTGCAAGTCTTCCACCCCTACGCCTGACTCAGCTTCCTAGAGTGCCTCATAGTTACATACGTAGGTGTAATTGTTTGAAAGTACATTTTTCTTTGAGGTTACTCTGTATTATACGCTCAAGTTAAATAGGTCGAAATGGGTTCAGCCACAAAGGTGTACGAGTTCAAAGGTAAGGTTAATTGTTCCTCAAATTATTATGAATTTACGGGAGTGAGTCAAAGGGAGTGGGTATCATGGTTGGAGAGGGCTGGAAACTTTAATGATACGTGGCAAATATTGGTCTTTATTCGTAAGGGATTTAATACGGATAAATATGTAATTAAAACTTAAGGTGAAGATATAGGCAAATGGCCTTGAAGTGTGAAATAAATTGTTAACTCGTAAATATGGTGATAATTTCCATATTGCTCTTCGTCATGCACTAGATACCCCTTTAAATTATTTTATGAACTGCCGTTGAAACTATTATTGGTGATCCGTCTATCTTAAAAACTTGCCGTGGCCACTTTTAGCGGAGGCAAGTTTTAAAGCTAGACGGACTTATGTAAATACTTTCAACGGTGGTCCATAAAATAATTTAAAGGGCTATCTAGTGCATGATGAAGAGCAATATGGAAATTATCTCCATATTTACGAGTTAACAATTTATTTCAAATGAGGGCGCCACTTCAAGGCCATTTGCCTATACCTTCACCTTAACAGAATATTTTATTATACAAAAGAGCAACCCTTGTTTTTTCGGAAGTAAGTACTTAAATATTTTGTGACTTTCTATGAGGCCTTTTCCCAACACTGGGACACAATAGACTTATCATCATCATTTCAGCCGTATAACGTTTACTGCTGGACATAGGCCTTTCCAAAATGACGGTCAGGTCGTCTGACTACCTTGTGCGTGTAACATAATAGACTAACAAAAAAGAATGTGATCACATGTACCTACTCAAAATGTATAACAGAGTTTAAAGTACGAGGCGACGTAAGTAGAGAATAATAAATAGTCATTTGCAGTGAACTCTATAATTTTTTTTTAGGAAAGAAAAAAAAAATATTTAAAATATGTATGCGCACGTCATTACCTTTATCCCATCAATCAGTACCTACTGTCCCATTGCTTAACGTTTTCATATTTATAAAAAAAACCGGAGAACTTCTATTTACAGGATAATGATGTCTTATTAACTAACTAACTAATAGTGTACTTACATTAATCTCTACTGTAGGACTTTTTTGTACAAGGAACGCCGTTTAGTTTATTTCCCCCCTATTCATAGTAGTTCTGGAGGATTGAGACACAAATTTATACAAGGCTATCTAAAAACAATAATATTTAGGATAAGAAATCGAGAGTGTAGGAATTCATATCAGTAGGTATATATTTTTTTTAATGACTAGTTTAAATATACTAACTGGAGCTTTAACGGTCTTCGTTTACTCTACACTTTTCGTCGGCGTTATTGCATTATAATTTTGCATACAAAAGTCATAAGTTTGATTAAGTATGACACTTTTTTAAATCTCTAAGTAGATTAGCAATAGGTCTTGACCTTTCTCGGTCCCCCCCGAAATGTAAATGCCAAAAAGAAAAATGCCAGTCTCGAAAAACAAAAGCCGACGTCAATACCAGTGACAGTCACAGACACGTAACGGGAATCACGTCTTTATCAATAATGGGGCAGACAGAGCATTTTGGCTCTTGCGGCTCTAGGCAGACAGAGCCCATGGCTGTAAGATTTAAAGGCCACTTTTAACGTGATGGACTGGTGGTGGGCAAGAAGTTGGAAAAGGGAATCAAAACAGTGATGGGATGCTAGTTATGGGTTGTTTGGGTTTTGGATTAGCTTACTATCGCTTCTTAACATATCTTAATACAAGCTAGCTAGACTTAACCAGGCCTGTGTTACTTCCCGTTTAGGTATCGAAAATGTACCTACATTATTACTATGCGCGCAGGCGGCCCCTCCGGGTGGTAAATTCAGTTATACGAATCGTTTGTCCAACGTAATAAGAATGAAATTAGCTTGCAATGGATGTCTAGGTATTTATACGAAAAGGTGCTGAGTTCTGACGTGAGCTAAATTAAACCATATCGCTAGCCACATTAAGTAGATATTTCTTTGAATTTCTTTGCTGAGTGAGACTTCTGTACGTTAGTATTATTTATTCTGTCACTTAACTTAGACCTATGACGTAGGTATTAAGGTGTAAGAAAGTCGATTCTAACACTGTTTATCCAGCACACGTGAATCTTCTCACAGTAAAAATCTCATAATCCTGTAAGCCGGTGAGACGCTGTAAATGTTTACCGAACGACATGTGTACTTTGGTAAGCGATGTACTGTTTTATGACCTGGGAAAATCTGATAGGGCAAAAAAATTAAACATAATAAGATAAGATAATAGATAACAAGTAATTATTTAAAAAATATTTTTAAAAACAAGATTTTATCTAAAACAATGAACTAAAAAGTTTTAAGTGCCTGAGCACGCTCAATTGCTGAGCAATTGGGCGCAAACTCGTTGGGGTTAGGTGTGGTTTTATCACAGAGATGCCATAGCCGCAATTGGGCGCAAACTCGTTGGGGTTAGGTGTGGTTTTATCACAGAGATGCCATAGCCGCGTTACCTTTCGGCTTCATCATGAGATCCGGTCATTGGTACCATAATATTGCATTGTCACCCAACTTACATTAGTATGTGAAGTTTCAGCTCAATCGAATAATGGGAAGTGAGTCTAATTTAGCTTGCAAGATTTGATTACGGACACACAGACCGAGACCGATGAAACTAAATAAAATCGATAAAATACATACAGATACACCATCACGTCTTTATCCCTAACAGGTTAAACCGAGCCTAGATCCGTTTGACCCAAACGTTTAGTGAAGAAGAAGTTACAAAAATGGGAATCACAATAGTGCACGGGTTGCTAATCCTTTCTAGACAAATCAGTGCTCAACCAAACGGATTTTGTATGGGAGCAAGAAAAACATATAGCAAGTAGTCCAGCATCATGAAAAAAATTTGGCTAGTGGTTAAAAAGTAACCTAGGCTGCATACTAGGATACGAGTATTTCAAGGAATTTATAGGCATTCAAAATGCAGTAGATAATAAATCATTTCTTATACTGATACATACGTCCTTATCCCTAACGGGGCAGACAGAGCATTTTGGGTCTTGCGGTTCTAAGCAGACTGAGCCCAGGGCCGCATAACCCAAATACCACTATTAGCGTGATGGTGAGCGAGAAGGTGGAAAAAGGAATCTAAATTATAATAGGTTAGTGTAGCTGCATCACCCATTCCCTCGATCGGCTTTTACGACCAGCGCGGGAAGTCTGGTACATACTAAGTTTTTTCTTTTTTCCCAGCATGGAAGACTTTTTTTTATTTCTTATTTTATTACTTGTTTAGTTTTAAAACAGTAAGTAGTAGTTGGTTTGTACTAATAAAATGGTTGACTTGAAGGTGGTTGGCCACAGAGATAATAAATGATAGAAAACGATGGAGTTGCGACCCCAAATAGGGAAAAAGCGAGGAAGATGAAGGTACTAATAAAGTTGATAAATAAATTTAAAAAAAAAGAACTATAAATAAACCAAATCTCCTCAACAAAGTCTGAAGCACAGATTACGCAGCTGCGCACAAACAGTCAAACTTGCCTCATGTTTGACCCGAAGTCAGTATTTACAAACAACTCTTAATGCCCCATAAAAGCTGCCGTTTCATATCATAACCGATAGACTACTATTATGGAGTATTATCCTTCAATACCCCATCTGTTCGTACTTCGAACACCCAGTTAGAAACCAATATATTTTTGCAGCTGCAAAACTAAATTGGAAGCTAGTTTCGTCCCTATACTCGTAGAAATAAGGGATAAAGGAGGATGGGCGGGTGAATGGGTATTTTCGTATAAGGTTTAGAGTCAAACAGAGAGTGGTGTGGCCTAAAATCGCGGGTGGTCATTACTTGGCGCTATGACACTACCGTGGTAATAAAATGTTGTTAAATCTGATTTTAATAATATCAGTACTTACCTAATATCAGTACGTACTACCTTTACTTACGCAAAGCAATCGTAATGTATTCTTGATAATGTGAACTAAATAGGCATTGACTAATTTGACATATACATTGAAAAAATTATATATTCTTTCTATACTCATTTAACTATGGCAATTCAACTGAAATGTGTACTTTATTCTATTGTTAACGGTGCTCTTGGTTCCCAACTTCCCAAGATAGTGTAGGTGACGGTTCATCTAGGACTTTTCTGGACTTTAAAATAGCCGAACTCATTAGTGTTAGGGGCTCAAATGCATCATACATAACATATTGACTGTGTAGGTGGTTTGTCAAGAGAGACCAGAGTAGAGTTAGTAAGCTTTGATATTCGTGGTCGAAATTCTAATGAGTTTTATCAAATCAATGCTAAGTCAATGAAACACCTCAATCTAGGTTTTCGTCAGTCGGTTTGTAGCCAAATGGTAAGGTCATGTCTACCTATTGTTTACAAGAAAAGTAAAAAGAGTCACATATTATTATTATAAAGTATTTCATTATTTTCTTTCACGAACCCAGCGCAATAACATCGATTTGTAATAACAGGGTCTCCCTAGTTTGGGAATCAAAGCAAAGTCTTCCAATTTTCTAATTGTGATAATAAATAAATAAATTGTTAATTTTATTTTTTCAAAATGTTAAAAATCTTTAAAAATTAATTAGTAGTTATTATGGTAGCTAAGGAGTTTTGCTGCATTTTTCACTACAATGTTTTTGTTGACTTTACAATCTAAACTGGCGGCGACGACACTAAACTTGAGTATTTACGTATATGTATCTAAGATGCCGAGAAGAAGAGGCCAGTAAGATATAGAGTAAATAGTTGAACGACGATTTAGAGTCCCAAAACGTGCGATTTTTTTGATACAGAAAATGAGTCCTTATTTTTAAACTTGCAACTTCGATAACGGCCCATATGCACCATTTTAGCACCCCTAGAATGTTAACCAGGAATCGAATTCGGTATAATCCGATTCATTAAACACTTGCACATTACAAGTGAGTCTAATACGATTAGTGTTTTATTGAAAATACCATACGAATTATTCGATTTTTTTAAAAGTATTTAATGATAAAAAGTAGGTGTCTACTTAATTTTGAATATGACAATATTTATGAGTAGGTTATTACTTAAACAATAAAAAAGAAAAAAAAATTCAAGTTACGTTTTAAGTAGGTACATTTTTTCTGTTGTTGTCACCAATATGTACGTTCATTGAAATATAAGACAATAGGGAATCTACTCATTTTTAGGGTTCCGTACAAAAAATGAAAAAACGAACCCTTATAGGATCACTCGTGCGTCTGTCTGTCCGTCCGTCTGTCACAGCCAATTTGCTCCGAATCTACTCGACCGAATCAAGTGAAATTTGGTGTAATCCTATGACCCAAACACATATGTGCAAAGTAAATAATTTTTTTTTTTAAATAAGGGTTATTTTCGGGGGACAAATTAGGAAACAAAAAAAAATTATGCAAACCTTACTGTGTCATATATCAAATGAAAGGGCTCGTTATATGGATCTCAAATATATTTTTGTTATTATTGTAAAATGAATAGTTTTTATTTTATTCATGAAAGAAGACGAAAATTGACCATTCCCCCCCTGATCTCCGAAACTACTGAGCCTAAAATTTTGATTGACAAAATATAGTTCATTGCTTGTAGATTACAGGAAAACTTTTAAGAATTCAATCAATTGTACGGAACCCTCTCCACGTGAGTTTAACTCGCACTTGGCCGGTTTATTATATTCAGCGTTTACCTTAGTAATTATAAAATTAACTAGCAAGAAAAGTGTAACTATAAATAAATGACTTTGTGGCGTCAATAAGTAAATTGTTTGTTTTATTTACCCAAAGAATTTAAATTGATTTTCAAAAATTTTAGAAAATATTAAACATTTACTCAACCAATAAAATGGCAATAATCCCACGCTGCCCCGCGACATCACGCCCCACCATTTGTGGGGACAAATGCATATATTCAGGTGTCAAATAAACCATAGACCATAAATCAAGGTATTAAGAGATTCCCGCTATTATTGCAATTTGTCTATGATCATTAGATGGATACGATTGTGGACATGTGGTCGGACGATTGAATTAATTTATCTATGAATTATTATTTTCCTTGATTCTTATTTGTAAAAGGCTCATTTACACAGTTAAAGTTTCTTGCCTGTGCTGTTGCATACAACTAAATTGAAGCAATAGATGACTTGCAAGGTCTATCAAATAAACGACAACCATACAAAATAGTTAATTGCTTCAATTTAATTGTATACCTACCTACAACAAGCAAGAAGCTTGCACTGTGTAAATAGGCTTGGGTAAGTCACCTGGAAAGAATGGATGACACCCCCAAGTGGACCCCGCAACAGAAGAGACCCAAAATAAGATCCAGAAAGAGCTGGAAGAGAAAGATCTAAGGAGAATAGGCAGGAAAACATCTTGGATAAGGGAGGCTAGTAACAGAGCGAAATGAAAGTAGATCGTAGAGGAGGCCAAGGCCAACCCACAAAGGGTTGTAGTTGTTTGTCGCTTACATGTAAGCGCTATGAACGTCTCAAAAGATTACTACCTATCACGTTTTAACCCCTACGGGATAGACTGCATTCCCGATTACAAGACCCCCAAATCAATGCAATGCTGTCTCAGAACTAATTAACCCTGTTTCTATACCGTCCTTTGATTGTTTTCTATGTCTTGTGCGGTGAAGCAGATAAAACGCGGACTATCTTTAGGAATTGATCTGATTATTGATGTATATAGTTAGGTATTCTTTTCTACTTCTTTTTCTTATATTTAAGAGCTGCGCTCTTGTCGGTGGAGTGCTTTCTATGTCTCTCTTTTCTTTGATTTCACATAGGTATCATTTTTCTTTTATTTGATCAAAAAGTCTTCTGGGTTTTCCTACTCCGCTTTTTCTTTCTATCTTTCTTTCAATTAAGTATGCTTTACAACTCTTCCTTTTTCTTAATTCCTGTATAAAAGGCAAAAATATAAAATTAAAAACCCTAGACTCAAAGCAATCTTGAGTCATCAATATTTAGGATAGGTCTTTTCTTAAAGTAAAGTAGTTTTGTAAATTAAATGGTAATTAAATGTAATGGTTGCCCTTCAAGGTTAAATGTTACTGTCAGCTGTCAATGTTGTTTTTCTTCATGATAGTTAATGGCAAACAGAGGTAATGGTACATTAAAACTCTTTGGGTAGATCTGAGAATTAAGTTATTGTTTTTTTTTTCTTTTTCTTTTTGTTATTACATACTTACTTCTGTGTTACATATTTATTATGTCGGTAAAATTGTATATTACGATATTGTATTGTCGTGGCATATAGATAGGTGTTTTGCGATTTACTTTGTGTTTTTTTTTATGTATTTTTATAAACTGTTAGTGCATATTTCCGTGACGTCAACTAGGCTCCAACGGAAGACAGCGCTGGCAGTCCTTACACAGCCAGCATATGCTGAGTTGGATCCTTTGTGAGAGCACCTCTAATAGGTTCTGATAATAATATCTGTTATATGTATTTTTGTTTTTTGTGTGTTTCTGAAATAAAGCATTTTATTATTATTATTATTTTGTAGTTACGAAAAATTTTATTTTTTCTAAAAACTTATTTAATAATAGTAATAAATTCGATCTGTACGATAGAACGGCAAAGTAGGCAATATCTAAGTAGGCCATTTTTAGGGTTCCGTACCTGAAGGGTGCAAACGGGACCCTATTACTGAGACTCCGCTGTCTGTCCGTCTGTCTGTCCGTCTGTCACAAGGCTCTATCTCTTGAACCGTAATAGCTAGAAACTTGAAATTTTCACCGATTATGTATTATTTATTTATTTATTTATCAAACTTTATTGTCCAAAGTAAAAATATACTTTTAACAAATGGCGGACTTAATGCTAAAAGCATTTTCTCCCAGTCAACCATAGGGATAAGTATTACTGTGGCCGCTATAAAAACAATAGGGGTCGCCATACAAAAAACGTCTTTTTTCAGTGTTTTAAACTAGATCTTTATAATGGCATTAACTAGATACTTGAAATTTTTACAGATTATGTATTACTATGGCCGCTATAACAACAAATACTAAAAATAAAAAGTTAAAAATTAAACGGGGTCGTCATACAAAAAACGTGTTATTTTTGCGTTTTAAAACATTGTACGGAGGTACGGAACCCTTCATGTACGAGTCCGAGTCGCACTTGCCCGTTTATTGTATTCCTGTTAGGCAAATACCAGTTTAGATCTTTCGATGGTTGGTTCCCCCTTTTATTCGTCTAAATGGATGTTTACGTAGATTTCGCAATGAATTTGCAGTTTTGTAAGTATTGCTGTGGTCAGTGGATTACTGTGGGAACTTTTAGAAAATTTATCAATCAAAGTCTAATTCAATTTTGTGTGGATTATCTTTTTTTTTATTTATTAGAAATTTTAGTGCGTTTGACCACTATCTAGCCTGATGGGAAGCTAAGATGAGGTCTAAGGTGTAACACGCAGACTCAAAAAATGCCTATTCACTCTTGCCTTGAAAATCCCTAAATCATATGTATGGGGAAACATCGACGCAGGGAGGAAATTCCACACCTTATATTAGCGGTTCGCACAATGAAGGAGGAGGCGAATCGAGAGGTACAATGAGGAGGAATATCTTACACATTAAGTAATATTGCATATTTTCATACTGCTCTGGGCAAAAATAAACAAATCGGCCAAGTGCGTGTCGGGCCACGCTTAGAGTATAGTTCTCTTCTGTGGTAGAGTTCCAAAGTTTTACGTTACCACTGAAGACAGTAAGATATTTCATATACTGCATCCGCGGTCCAGTGGTCAAGGTGCTTGCCTTGTGACCCGGAAGTCATGGGTTCAAATCCCACTGGGAAGCATACTTTGTGAAAAGTTGTTTCCAGTCTGTTTAGGATATTGCAGGCTTGAATCACCTGATTATCCGAAAAGAAAGATGATTTCGTGCTTCGGAAGGCACGTAAAGCTGTTGGTCCCGAACGCCATCTAGCGTTTGTACCTATCCTAGGATTGAATCTGGTTTACCCTTTGGGTTGCGGAGGTCAGACGGCAGTCGCTCTGTGTAAAAAACCAGTAACCTCGTCAAATCGCCTGGGTTAGGTAGCGGACCCCGGGCTCTGAAGCGTAACCGCTGACGATGCAACCGGGAATACGCTCGGATAATGATGACAGTAAGATATTTCATAACGTTACAACATTAAAACTTTATTTTCCATAATTTTACATGTTTAGATAGGTACTACTATACGTACCCATTTTAAACATTTTACAACTTTATTTAATAAGGAATATGCATGTAATACCAATCCAGCTCATATTTTTATTTTTCACTTTCTATTAATACTTTACCACGTCCAGTTAATAATTTTTCTTACTGACTCTTATTTGGATAAGAAATAAATTATTGAAAATATGCAAATATTGCGCAGGAACTTTTGACAAACAAAAGGGAAATGACGACAAAGTTCACGAAAGGGAAATGACAAGTTCGGGTGCGTTCGGTAGGACTGTCCGTCCATGTAGTTTAAACTATCGATGACATTCGAAATGTATGTACTTTTATATAGAGGTTTAACAAACATAACTGGCTGATAATATCAAAAGTACCCAAAAAAGAAAAAACATGCGTTGACTGCTTTTGTCTCTAGCGGATATTGCAGACTTTGACGTCATATTTTAAAATGGCGTGTTTTAGTTGTTATAATCTACTTGCTATTTTCAATATTTGTTTTCTACACCATATACATGTTTTTCGACACTGATTTATTTTTTGCGGCTATTTCTCGACGAGGACTATCGATTAAAAATATAAAAAAATGCATGCATACTCTCTATTGTACTTAATTGATTTCTAAAATAAAGTATTTTGTACGAAATTTATTAAACACTAAAATTAGCATTTTACGCAGTTTTTTTATTTATGTTGATTTTTTTAGGAAACCATTGTATAAAAGTTTTCTGCGTAAAACAATACTTATATTAACTTATCGCTGATATGACGGTTTCAAAAATACGATGCAATGGTATTTTCAAAGAGCTAGAATGGACCACCTGTAGAGAGAATCTGACTTAAAACCCATCTTGTGCCTCTGGGCATTTACATTTGCAAGAATGAAATTTCGTTATACGTGAAAAGTAAATGATACACTATCACGTCTATATCCCTAACGAGTTAGATAGAGTCTCTCTCTCTCTTCGCTTCCTATGTCCCCCTGTCGGGGCAAAGGGCAGATACAACACGTCGCCAATCCGATCTGTCAACCACTGCGTTCTTGATCTCCCTCCAGGACAATCCAAGCTGCTTAGCTTCTGAGTTAACGGTGCGGCGTCAAGTTTGTTTAGGGCGACCACGCTTACGCCTGCCCTGTGGATTCCAATCAAGGGCTCTACGGGGAATATGATCGTGAGGCCGACGCAACGTATGACCGATCCAGCTCCACTAGATAGAGCCTAGGGCCGTAAAATCCCAAGGCCATTTTAGGGTAATGGTGGGCGTGACACGAAAAATAGTAAATCAAAATAGTGATGGATTGCTATCACTTCGCCCATTGTCATGATGCAGATTCTCATCCATTCCCTTGAACGCGCGAGAAGGGAAGTAGCTGGTAAGTTAAGTATATTCTACGTTTTTTCTTTTCTCCCAGACCAGCTTAGAATACTTAAATAAATAAATAAATGCGGTAAAATCACACTGATTGATCTAGCCCCAAATTAAGTCTAAACTTGTATTAAGGGATACTAAACTCAACTATACTTTATTGTATAATAAACTAGCGGCCCGCTCCGGATTCGCACGGGTACATATAAACCTTCCTCATGAATCACTCTATCTGTTAAATAAGATATTAAAAAAACCGGCCAAGTGCGAGTCGGACTCGCCCATGAAGGGTTCCGTAGCAACAAGTAACATTTTACGATTTAAGACGTATTAAAAAATAACTATCTATGATACCGAGACCGCTATAGTTTTAATTGAAAGTACATACTTTGAGGTATATACCACATTTTTTTCAGAATTATTTTAGTAATATTTCAAAAGTTACGGTGGGGTCCTCTTCAAATTTTAACTTTGTATTAGATTATCTCAAGACTGGGGGGGGTTTGATCTACATAGTTTCAAAGCAGTTTTTGTTGCATTTTAAAATACCTTCTCAACGATACCCCCAACGTTGGGTTTAGTCCAATTTAATTTTTTAAATTCACTTTTCGTTGTAATGTTTCGTTTTACTGAAAAAAAATACATTTTTTTATAATTTTAAAAACCAACTTTTGGAACTTCAATATCTATCTCTCCACCAATTTTCGTGACAATCGGTGCAGTAGCGGCGGAGTACGAGCCCGGACGGACAGACGGACGGACGGACGGACATGACGAAACTATAAGGGTTCCTTGTGGACTACGGAACCCTAAAAAACCGCATCAAAATCCGTTGCGTAGTTTTAAAGATCTAAGCATACACATATAGGGACAGACAGACAGCGGAAGGCGACTTTGTTTTATACTATGTAGTGATACATATAAGTATAGATAACACCAAAGACCTAGGACAATTTGAAAAAGGCCATTTTCGATCTTGCCCTGGCTTGGGATTGAACCCAGAACCTCCAGATTGGCGGCCTGCCGTGTTAACCACTGCGCCACGGAGGTCGTCAAGAAGAAGCAACATTTAAATAAAACAAAAAACCGCTTTTAGATTGCAACGCCATTATATGAACCCTCCTTTTTTGATCGGGGTTTAGAAATATGAAATGCAAATAATTTCTCTATGCACCACTTGAGTTAAACAATGGTTGTATTATGGTTGCATTGGACTCGAACGTTTGCCACTTCAACATCTGTGCCATTAGAACAATAGGTTGGTATTGGTAGGTATATAGGAAGCTACAGTGCCTTGAAGTACAATAAATGTATAAAAAATGTTACAAATAGTCCTTTGATATTTTAATATCAAAACGGTGAGGAGTTAAATATAAATAAGCTGTTTTTCTATTATAGTTTGGAGGAAATACAAATTTTATATTTACCTACCTAGTAGGTACTTATTACTTCATAACAACGATTCGAAATTTTCTAGATTAAGTTCCTATTTGTTATATTTCTTTAAGTAATAAGGTACTTAGTTATTTTTATATAGGTACTTCTAACTAGAATAAAATCATTTTTTTAGGGTTCCGTACCTCAAAAGGAAAAAACGGAACCCTTATAGGATCACTTTGTTGTCCGTCTGTCCGTCCGTCCGTCCGTCTGTCAAGACCCTTTTTCTCAGGAACGCGTGGAGGTATGAAGCTGAAATTTATATCAATTACTCAGGTCTACTGTCCCTTGAAGCTGTGAAAAAATCAAACTTCTAAGCCAACGCAATCAAAAGATACAGCCGTTTATGCCGCAAATTTTCGACACTTGCAAGGGAATCAAAACCTACAGGGTGCTTCCCGTGAACTCTGAATCTTGAAATTTGGTACGAAGCAACGTCTTATAGCATAGATAAAGGAAAAATTACGAAAACCATACATTTTTAGTTACATCACATAATATATATTTTTTTAATAATTTTAAACTTACTACCCATTTCCTCATAAACGCGTAGAGGTATTAAATTGAAATTCATACCAAATACTAAACCTTGCAGGTTTGTACGGAACCCTCGGTGCGCGAGTCCGACTCGCACTTGGCCGGTTTTTTGTTTTATCGTTTTGTTATTACAATTTATTCTATAATGACACAATGACTTCCTCCTTGGTCCAATGGATGGTCAAAACTAAGTCCTTTCGAAGATCACGGTCTAATTCAATGTAGTTTAATCGTAATTATTATTATAAAAATACAGGTGACATATTAAAAATTATTTTGGATGTGAGGTTTGTTGAAAGAGTTAATACCTATGTATGATGAGTACGAATGTGTAACTGGCAAGTAAGAAAAGAAGTAAAAAGAAATTTGAATAAAGAATGTTGTGATTTTGTTTGTTTTATTAAATATGAAAGACGAATAAATGTAAAAGAAGCGATAAGTTAGTTAATATTTTATTTAATTTGCATTAACTAATTGAGAATGAAAAGAACAATCAGTGGTAACACTTTTCTTGACATTCGTGACGTAGTCTTGTGTCTTTTTCTTGTTTTTGCTTAGTTTTTTTGAGATTTCTCAAAATCTACCGGTCCGAATCGGTTTAAATTAACAGGAAATCTGAGTTGTATAGAACTCTTTGGAAAGCTACTTGTTTGGTTCCGATCGGTTTAGTTGTTTAAGAGTTATAATCGGGTCACATACACACCCACACACATACGGATAGGGTGCATGACACTTGCTCGTGAGTGGTCAGGGAAGATTCCTGAGACCTTTAAACATCGAGATCTGATGAAAACTCGACTTTTCAAAAACAGGGTGAAACTAATAACGTCCCGAATTTTGAAAATTTTCAATTTTCTCAGCGGGAAGTTAAAAATAATCTCCAGTCGTGCGTTAAAGCCGACACATACTTTTCTTCGTTTTAAGTTAGCAATAAAACAATCAAAATCAATTTAATTGTGAAAAATGAGATTATGAGGCGTGCACTTTTGGATTTTCCAAACTATTTAACTTTTTTTTAAGTGAAAACTTCTTTAGCGGCGTTGTGCACTTTTTTTGTAATGGGTAAAAAATGTTAAACTCGCGTCAGGACACGTGTCCTGATCGAAAATTCGTAAGACGGATAGAGAGTAGACAGCCGGCGCGGCGTCGAAGAGGAAGTATTCCCCTCTCTTTCTACGGCGCGGCGAAAATGTATGCCTGCGCCTGTTTTGTTTAGCTGAGATATAAACTTTTTAATGTAATATAAATTGTCATGTTTGTGTACGATAGCGCAATAAATAAATATTGTATTCTACCACATAAATGATAGTACTTTATACTGATAATTAAAGCAAATCGTGCAAAATGATTCCCTAACCTTTCCAAAATATCAAAATGCACAACGTTAATATTCAAGTTTTCACTTCTGCCGGCACTCCTGGAGTACAACCCGTCGTTTTTTTTTATTTTTAGTATTTTTTGTTATAACGGCCATAGTAATACATAATCTGTGAAAATTTCAAGTATCTAGTTAATGCCATTATAAAGATCTAGTTAAAAACTTCTTGTATCACGACCCCCTTTAATTTTTAACTTTTTTTTATTTTCAGTATTTGTTGTTATAGCGACCACAGTAATACATAATCGTTGAAAATTTCAAGTGTCTAGCTATTACGGTTCAAGAGCCCTGTGACAGACGGACAGACGGACAGACAGCGGAGTCTCACTAATAGGGTTCCGTTTGCACCTTTTGGGTAGGTACGGAACCCTAAAAATGAGTTCGTGACGCCGTAAAACATTTCATCACACAAAATATATTCTAGGCAGTAAATACTGATTCTTTACTACTTAGAAGATACCTACCTTTTATTTTGTTGTTGGGTCTATAGTAGTACAGTCCCAAATTTTTATCGTGATGTACGATTTTTTGCTAGGTAGGCTGCCAGAAAAATCACGTCTGTGTCTATGGTGATAGCTCTGGTCAGGCTTTGGTGACAGACAGCCTTGTGTTATAGCAGTGAAAGTATTTGGTATGCTGCTATGTATTTATTTATATATTAACAATGAGTTATTGCACTGTTTTGATATAAAATAATTAATAAAATATATGCAAGGGAATTTTCCGTGACGGCCGATTTGACAGGTTCGATATGAAGGGGCCATCAATGCGCGCGCACTGTTAGACGTGCGCTCGACGATGTCGTCATCTCTATGAGATTATTTACAAAGAAGGTTGGCGTACGGCAGGTCCGATACGCCACATTACTCCCCCGCTGAGACCGGTTCACGGTCGATAGTGCTGAAGATGAGCGGGGAATCTGACTACACGTCCGCTCCTTGTCCGTGGAGGATCGTTTTCTTCAGGTGCTGAAGAAGGATGGACGGTTGTCTTGTTTGAAGTTTAATTATCATCTAAAGTAAGATAAGCTGGCTTCAGTCTGTCTACAGTGACAGTAATTTCTTTGCCCTGGACTTCAATTTTGTAGGCTTTGGCTCCTCTGTGCAGTACCTTATATGGGCCGACGTATGGCGATTCAAGGGCTCGTCTTTCAGGGCCCCGGCGTAGAAATACGTAATCCGACGTATGTATGTCCTTTGGCACGTAGAAAGTCTTGTTGCCGTGAATTGATGTAGGCACAGGAGACAATCCAGCCATGTGTTTCCTTAGGCGTGACACGTAGTCCACAGGATCCAGATGACTGGCTGAAGATGGAGTAAAGAATTGCCCAGGTAGTCTCAGAGGCTCGCCGTAGACCATCTCAGCAGCCGACGCGCCGAGGTCCTCCTTCCAAGCTGCTCGTATGCCCAACAGCACAAGAGGGAGGGTTTCTGTCCACTGCGGGTTGTTGTGGCACATGATGGCTGCCTTCAGCTGGCGATGGAGACGCTCCACCAGTCCATTGCACTGCGCATGGTAGGCAGTGGTGGGGCGATGTTCTGCACCAATCAGTCGCGAAATGGCTTGAAATAGGTGTGACTGGAACTGCTGTCCTCTGTCGGTAGTGATGGTGGAAGGACAACCATGGCGCGATATCCAGTTGGATAAAAAGGCACTGGCACAAGTTTCTGCAGTGATGTCCGCCAAGGGATAGGCGTCAGGCCAGCGGGAAAAACGGTCGACGACGGTGAGGCAATATTTATACCCTTTGGAAAAGGATAAAGGACCAATGAGATCAAGATGAACGTGGGAAAAACGTTCTGAAGGTACAGGAAAAGTTTGAAAAGGGGAAGAGAGATGACGGGAGATCTTGCTTCGTTGGCAATCTGTGCATTGCTGAGTCCAGCGGGTGCAGTCCTTGCGCAACCCAGGCCAAATGAAGCGTTCGGCGATGAGTTGAGCGGTTGCCTTGGTTCCGGGGTGGCTCAAACCGTGCATCTTCTCGAAGACTTTCCTGCGGTAGGAAGGGGTTAGGTATGGACGTGGGTGATTTAAGTCGTCGCAGTCGAATCGCAGTATAAATTGTTCTCAGGCAGTTTCTTGAGGATGAGGGATGATTTCTGCCTTAACAGGTCTTGCAGTTCAGGGTCTTGCTCCTGATCTCTTGCAAGATCTGCGAAGTTGATGAAAGATGAATGAAGATGGTCAGGCCAGAATGGCGGAATTTTGACGCCGACTTTAAATGTTTGTTGAAATGTACCTTGAGTTGGTTCGGCCGTTGGGATTCCAAAATTTTCATCCTTTTCCATCTTCGCGAAATACGGTTGCGGTATCACGTCGGGGTCACCAATATAGCAGTGAAAGTATTTGGTATGCTGCTATGTATTTATTTATATATTAACAATGAGTTATTGCACTGTTTTGATATAAAATAATTAATAAAATATATGCAAGGGAATTTTCCGTGACGGCCGATTTGACAGGTTCGATATGAAGGGGCCATCCATGCGCGCGCACTGTTAGACGTGCGCTCGACGATGTCGTCATCTCTATGAGATTATTTACAAAGAAGGTTGGCGTACGGCAGGTCCGATACGCCACAGTGTTATGTAGTGAGTGAGAGCATCTCAGGTGAGAGCTATGCATGGGTAACGGGAGGAGTTTTTGGCGGGAAGTCACGAGGTTCGGTTGGGGCTCAGAACAACCCATATCTCTGGGTTGGGGTTTGTTTTAAATTATATTGCAAGCTGAGTTTAGTGAACTATAAAATATGAAATTGGTCTAGTTTAGTGTTATAAATGCTCATGCTCATGAACAATATGTGCCTTCAACAACCGTTGATTGTAATTCTAGGAATAATGAAGAGACAAAACCAAACATAGGCTGTATCCAGAGCTTAAAATTATTCTCAAAAAAAAACTCATTCACGGGACGGGTGAGGTGACACTGGTGACAGCGACATTGACATTTGACCGTTTGACATTCAAAAGTGCCTGACTGACTGCCTGAGATCAATTCATTCAGCAATAATTACATAAACCAAGCGTATTTACACATAAATAATGTTAAATTAATTTGCTTATAAAATAATCAATTCGTATTTATCCATAAAAATGTGGCAGTTGTTACAAACACAGTGTTGTCAGGCGGCAAGACAGAGGTTAACTATAGCCAATTTTTTTTAACAATTTTCTCAATTTTAATTTGTTTTATTAAATTTTCACTCTACTTTTCAGGTTAATAATATCAAAGAGCAACATATACATAACAAATATCTTTAAAACAAAGCCAAACAATGTATTTAAGAGGCATTTATCTGATGTCAAAAGTGGCCTGGAAAATAGTACAAAGTCCAATACTTACTTAATTTGTAGCCCCTGGAAGCTATGCACGGGTATCAGTTTAGGCTTAGTTGCTCGTTTAATGTATAAAGATAGTTCTGCTTCATGCAAAGCGCAAACGAATACGAGGGTAATACAGAGAAGGCCGAATGTTAAAGACGATAGTGCTAAGTTTGACTGGAAGAGGTTATTGGATTATTTGAAGCCTCATAAGTGGCTTCTGGCAGCTGCAGTAGCGGTGAGTGTTATTGAGAAATAATATGTATGTCTTGATTGCATTTTAACATTAAAAATGTTTATGTGATCACCAGTGTATGTACCGAATGTTCAGCCAAAAGTGTGAATTGGCCGAAGATCGGTCAAAATTGGAGATATCTCTATGGAAGATGTGTCAAAATGTGCAGGGCGCAGAGATTTATCGTCTGGCGCATTAATTTTGATAATTGGTTGGGTAGTTTTTGAGTAATTTAGAAAAAATTTGCCAGATAAAAGTTCAAATAACTTTTTCTTTTTTCAGTCAGCATTGACCGTGGCATTCCTGAATGTGTACATTCCAGCTATGCTGGGGACTATAGTCAATGTCCTAGCCAGTATGAAGACCAACCCAACAGCTGATTTTGTTGACGAGATCAAGATGCCAGCTTTGAAACTGATTTCTTTGTATATTGGCCAGGTAAAATAGTTTTTATATGGTAGGGAAAGACATGATAGTGTATACATTTAGGTACCTGTTCGAGAGGGAAGCTGTTGTCACATTCTGTTTTCTATTTGCTTTTAGATATCAACATATTTCAAGTAATAGTTTCTAAGTTTTGTTTCTAAGACTTAAGTTTTTCTGTTACAAAGTATTTCTTGCATTACAGGCTGCATTTACATTCTTCTACATCCACTTGCTGTCACAAGTCGGTGAAAAAGTAGCATGCCAAATGAAGCAAGACCTGTTTGTGTCCATACTCCAGCAGGATATGGCATTCTTTGACAGGGAGAGGACAGGGGAACTTGTTAACAGGTAAAGTCTCAAAATTAGTTTGCTTCTAAAAGTAAGTTTATTGAAAAAATTTTTTTTTCGTACAATTCGTTATTGTGAGGCCTAAAAATGTAATAAGCCCAAACTCCATGGGGTTCCTATAGCCACTTTTCGGCTCCATCATCAGATCAGCTTCTTGTCATAATAATATTGCATTGTCATCCGGGAAGGTGGGTCAAATATAACTTTCAAGATTTGACCCAAAAACTAAAGACAAACTAAATCATCGTCATCATTATTATATCAGCCACAGAAGGTCCACTGCTGGATATAGGCCTCCCCAAGGATTTCCAAAACGACAGATCGGAAGCGGCCTGACTCCAGCGTTTTCCTGCAACCTTGCTCAGATCGTCCGACCACCTAGCAGTTGGGTGTCCTTAGCGCTTGCCGGTACGTGGCCGCCATTCGAGAACCTTTCTGCCCCATCGGTCATCGGTTCTTCTCACCAAGCAAGCTAAATATAAGCTTGTAAATACGAAAATGGACATGTCCTATTCAATTTAATACAGAGTCATTATGTCTAAGTTTTGTCCATAGATGATATGCATGTCAACCTTTTTCAACCCTCCTTGAGTTAGTCCTTTAGACACATTTAACGACATTCACCAATAGAAATGAGGAGCTTGGTGGCCCGGTGGGAGTATGCATTATTAGCGCTTTCGGATGGGTGACCACAAATGCCAATAAAAATTTCTCGATATTCTACGTGCTTTGGAAGGCACGTAAAGCCGTTAATACCGGCTGTTATAATTGTATGGCAGTCGTCAACCTCTGGCAGATACCTTTAGGCAGCTTAGAAAACACTAGTGTTTGCCACTTACTCACGAAAAACGAAAAACCAATAGAAATGAAGGTATCCTATTCTAGGCCTTAAAACACACAAATTACATTCCTTACTTACTATTATTTGACAGAGCCGGGGATGGTAAAAATTATACATTTTATTAGTGAAAATATCCTTACTGGCATTTGTTGGTTTTCAGGTTGACAGTTGATGTTCAAGACTTCAAGAGTTCCTTCAAACAAACCATATCAGGAGGGTTGAGGGCTATCACACAGGTATTTATTCTTCTAATAATAATATACAAAAAAATACGAAACCAACTAACTCTAACAGGATTGGAAAGTTAAGACCAGGGACAGAGAGTTAGCGAATTTTCAAAGGAAGGAGGGGAGGTCTTTGCCCATGGATCATGAACGGCTTAATAAAAAAAAAAAGTGTGGCACTCGGGGATTGCCGCGGTAAAGTTATTGCATACAACGTTAGACGATGCACGGCTTTCAACGCCGCGCCGCTGTGCCGGTCGGTAGGCGGAGTGGGGGGTGTTAGGTTTTATTTTCGTTACGGAATTTCTTGATTCGGTCGCCGCGCTCAAAGCCCGCGATAAAAGCTATGCAATAGCTTAAAAATACAAAAAACCTGGACAAGGGCATCAATGAGAGAAACCCGATGCACGCCGCGAGTGAGTACTGCCTTTGTTAGATAACAGGAATCTGTATAGCGCCATCTACCGCTATATCAATAAATTACATAGGTAGCACACTGCATTACGTATAAACAATTAATGCTGTGCTTGTATTGCTTTATGTAAATTGTATTAGTACCAAGTTAAATTGGAAGAGGGCGCATTGTAAAATCTATCACTTCATTGTAAAGTCATTCGATAAATAAATGGACCGGCACGCAGCGTTTCCTTTTCTCCCCTTCAGCACCCCAAGATTCCTAGTAAAGGCAGCAACATACTTTAATGTTAGGGTTAGGGTTAGAATAACTTTATTTCTCATAAGAATTACATGAAATAATTCACTTACTGAGAAAACATAATATTTACATAGGTAATAGTACAATGAGCGTGCTTTTATTAACAATAAAAACCAATAGCTTTGACAAAAATATAAATGGTGGGTAGAATTAGAGTGACGTCATCGCTTGTCATTGACTGTGCACTACGATCCGATAATGTCTGCCCAGCAATCAGATTTCTAATGTATTTTTATATTAATTACAGGTGATAGGATCAGCAGTAAGCTTACTAGTGATCTCTCCACATTTGACGGGGTTGACTATGGTGTGCGTGCCTTCAGTGGTCATCGGGGGAACGTTCATTGGCTCACTGCTGAGGAAATTGTCCAGAGAAGCGCAGTCACAGGTAAATTATTATTATATTTGCAGATGATATATGTATATGTTATCGGCAATCGGTATAATCCGGTATTCTATGCAACACCTAGGCAATGTATAGAATGCCTAAAACAAACGTGTAGGCAATGTATGAAATATTATTTATTTTATACTTTGCCTAGGTATGTAATACAATACCGAATGCTCAGCCGGCAATGTATGTAATAGCGATCGGAAATATATTAAATTAGCCCAACTTTCGTCACTTAGTCAACGCTCGCTCGCTTCGCTCGCTCGCTCTTGTAATTGTCACTGCACAATCATAACCTAACCTACCTTCCGTGACTTATTGGGGTTAGATAATTAATAGAATACACACATTGCCGGTGAAACAGCAGACATTCTATACAATACCGAGGCATTATGTACAATGCCTAGGCAAAGCTTATAATAGATATTAATATTTATAATATTTTATACATTGCCTACCGGTCCAAGGCATTCTATACAATGCCTAGAGAATTCCTGAATTATACAATACAGATTTCCGGTGACATATATTCATTAGTTAGTCTAAAATCTCACCACAAATCACCAGGGTTAATAAAATCGTGATTAATTAACGACGACCCTTTATATAGTCGGATAATATAATAAACTATCCATGGAACTAACGAATCCAATGTTACAGATAGAAAAAGCAACACTAGTAGCAGAGGAAGCGATATCGAACATGAGAACAGTAAGAGCGTTCGCGGGCGAAGAGAACGAAGCGGAAATGTTCGCGAGAGAATGCGAAGCAGCCGCAGACCTTAGCATGGAGTTAGGACTAGGAGTTGGATTGTTCCAAGCTGGCACCAACCTGTTTCTTAACGGGTGAGTAGTCCCTGTAGACTAGTGGTTGATTCTGTGAGAATAGTAGACCTCGCGAGCTCTTATAACCATGCAATAACCAATACTTTTACCTTTCCCCTGGCTTAGCAAAGCCATTTCAGTGAAATCCGTCCATATACAATGCTACAGCAAACTTCCCCCTGTCCCCCCCTCCACTCCCTCTTTTGGAACTTTTTTTTGCAATCTTGTGTAGATTAATAAAAAATATTGGATGTTGTATACGTATTTTTTTATGTGAGGGGGGGGAGGAGGGGGTCGTATGCAAGTAGAAGTCTAGACTTTTTACGAGGGGCAAAAACTAAATATGGCGTCCCATGTTTTTTCTCGCGACGGCCCTGAAAAATGACAGTAATGTTCTCTTATTCTAGAATGGTCCTGAGTACGATGTTCCTTGGCGGCCATTTGATGTCATCAGGTCAAATGTCGGCCGGTGACGTCATGGCGTTCCTAGTAAATGCACAGACTGTGCAAAGATCTGTGGCACAACTGTCTCTGCTGTTCGGTTCAGTTGTGAAGGGAGTCAGCGCGGGAGGTAGAGTTTTTGAGGTAAGACTTTATTACTATAGATATAAGAGTAATTTTCACTCAGTATGATGTCACTTAGGCTATCTAGTGCATGACGAAGAGCAATATGGAAATTATCTCCATATTTACGAGTTAACAATTTATTTCAAATGAGGGCGCCCCTTCAAGGCCATTTGCCTATACCTTCACCTTATTTCTAGGTCATCATCATCCAAGCGTATTCCCGGTTGCATCGTCAGCGGTAAAGCTTCAGAGCCCGGGGTCCGCTACCTTACGGGGATTCGACGAGGTTACTGGTTTTTACACAGAGCGACTACCGTCTGACCTCCGCAACCCAAAGGGTAGACCAGAACCAATCCTAAGATAGGTACAAACGCTGGATGGCGTTCGGGACCAACAGCTTTACGTGCCTTCCGAAGTACGAAATCATCACCCTTTTCGGATTATCAGGTGATTCAAGCCTGCAATATCGTAACCAGACTGGAAACAACTTTTCACAAAGTATGCTTCCCAGTGGGATTTGAACCCACAACCGCCGGATCACAAGGCAAACGCCTTGACGTATTATTTCTAGATGTTACTACTATCTCGCCTGCTAGTCATACAATGGATGCTGGATACTTGGGCTGACGGTATTCACGAAAAAGATGACATGGCGCTTGTTTGTTTGTTTGACACCACTACGAAACTAGCTTCTTTCGAACTAGTAGCTCCATCTAGCTTCAACATTTAAACTAAAAATGGAATTACGCTTCAAAGTATAAAGGTTGTTAGTCCTTTAGTGTTTGTTTATCCAGGGTGTTACCAGGACAAACAAATACTATTAGATAAATACTAATAATACTAGAGCCAAAAATGCCAGAAGATGAAATCCTAAATAAAACTGGTTTTTCACTTGTAAGAAAACACACTTGTACAAAAATGGATTTAATTGCATCTAGTCTCCACCACATGGCAATGAAAATATACAATCATATTCCGAATCATTTAAAAAATATTGAAAAAAATACCGAATTTAACAAAAAGCTCAAAAAATTTCTTGTAAATAAATGCTACTATAAAATATCAGAATTCTTTGATGAAAAACATAATAAATAGGTTATACATTGCTTCGTTTCTCTACTGTCTCTATCCATAAGCTGAATATATAATGTATTAATGATAATATATAAATCATAATGAATTTAATTTATTTATGATTTTATGTTAAAAATGTTATAAAATTAATTTTTTTAATAATTTAATTTAATATTTAAGTAACTGGCATCTAGTGCCTCTATGTTTGCTGTGCCCTTACAGGGCGTCACTTGTACTGAAAAAATGTAAGATCTAAATGTAAAACAGTGATTTGCAATAAATTATGATTAAGATTGCTCTCTGTAGTCGGGTGGCAGCTGTTTTATCTTTTTTTTTTTGTAAACTTTTACCTTTTAGAGTATGTATCTAGAAACAAATGTTTATTCTTCATTTCCAGTACATTAATATGGAGCCAACGATGGACGTCTCCGGCAAAAAAATAATAAAGTACCACGAGTTCCAGGGGGACATCGCATTTAAGAACGTTACATTCGCTTACCCGACGAGACCTGAAGTGGTAAGTATTATAAGTATATCTCTTATGTGTATCTCTCTTTTCTTTGTTTTTATACGGTTCTTCTTCTCCAGGTTTTGTTCTCCGCTTAATTAGACTTAGATTTTTTAAGTGGAAAAAAGGGACGTTAATTAGGCGAAAAACGAAACTTGAAGAATGACCGTGCACAGGCCCATAGCAGTGTCATTGTATCGAACGGTAATGGCCGTGCTGGCTTTCCGTCGCTCTCTCTCGCTCTAGCAAATTACTGTTCCGAGCAACAGGAAAGTTTTGTACCGTGCTGATAGCTGATATCCTAAGTCGCGGCTAGTGAGGATCGAACTGTCTCTGTGAGGCAGTGATGTTCCGACCCTGGAAACGTTGGTTGTGTTCCCGTAAACATTCCTAAAAATTGAAATCTAGGGAAATATTAACGGAAATTTGGGAAATATTTACGGAATTATTGGATATATTTATTGAAATATTGGGAATATTAAGGGAAATTTATGAAATATTAACGGAAATATTTCATAAATTTCCTGTAAGTTTGGAATATATCTAGCGGTACATCACTACTCGTGCCTCACAGACGCATACCTAGTACCTAAACCGCTTGGCCACCTCTGTTTCAGCTTTCTGAAAAATTTAATAGGTACTAAAGGTACTAAGAGTTGCTACACACTAAATCGGGCCGTATTTGTCTGTATTTGCATCCAGTAGTATTTGTCAAGCAGCAAAGCCGACCAGTATTATTTATATCGCCATTTTACTCTTCATCTACATATATTCGATTGTACCGCCCGGCTGTGCCGATTAAAGGTCATTGCACACTTACAAGACTCGGCTCCAACACCGCTCCCACCCAACACCGCTCTAAACTAATACGACTGCTCGCGGTCCACGCACCGACAGCTAGCAGGCGCCCAGCGGTCGGCGAGTAGACCGCTTGTTTCTAGGCGTCAACCACCGAGCAGTCTGATGGCGGTGAGCTCGCTGACAGTGAGTTGTCTGCTAATTTATGTTGCCAATGTAAAATATATCTAAAGAGCACTACCTGAAGCCCATATTTCAATAATATTTTATTTATTGGGTGGGAGCAGAGTCGTGTAAGTGGGCTATGACCTTAATGCCGGGCCGACTAAGTGTGTATCAACCCTAATATTTTAATTCTCGATTAATCTTGTTTTCCAGAATGTCTTGAGAAACTTTACTTTAACTATACCAGCTGCGAGAACCATTGCAATCGTTGGCACGTCGGGCAATGGTAAATCTACCATCGCGGCATTGTTAGAAAGGTTCGTTACCCTTTTTACAAGCTTTTATTTTGTTTTACCTGTCCCGTTGTCTGTGTGTCCTGAATCAAATCTTGCAAGCTACTTCCCATTATTCGATCGAGTTAAAACTTCACATACTTAAGTTGGGTGACAATGCAATATTATGGTACCAATGACCTGATCTTATGATGAAGGAAGGTGAACACGGAATTTCTGTAATAAAACATCATAACCCCACCGAGTTTGGGCTCCATCGTTTCGTCTTAGGAAGCACTTTAAACTTTTAGTTCATTGTTTCAAATGAAAGCTTGTTATAAGTAAATAACGTGTGTGTATCTTTAACAGATAAAGCGATACAGCTTTTTTGTTTGAAAGAGAACTTAAGAGTCCCCTTACCCGAGACAGAATCTGAGTTTCCCATACAAACATAGTCTACGTTTTATTTTGAAACGACATGTCAGATTTCGGTAAAAAATTGTAACTAGAAATTGCATATATCTAGGGTTATAATTGGTTTTCACAGTCAAAATATGAATATAGTGTATTATATCATTTTTGACCATCAGTATGGAAAACATTTACACCCTTATATTTTCTTTCAAGTTCATATTTTGACTGTAAAAACCAATTATAACCCTCGATATATGCAATTTATTTAAAGTAACAAAATTTTACCGAAATCTGACATGTCGTTTCAAAATAAAACGTAGACTACGTTTGTATGGGAATGTCTAGATATAGGGGATTCTTAATCACGCGTGTTTGATCAAAATCCGTCCAGCCGTTAACAAAATAGAGCCGGTGAGAGTCGGGGGTAACGACTATAACAGAATCGCAGCCTGGCAACCGTTGTATGCCCTGAGGATATTACTTTTTCTGAACTGATTATAGACTTTTTGACATCTATTTACTGACTTTTCTTCCTAATGTATGTGTTACCGGAAATGTGCTTTTTTATTTCAATTTTTTAATTCATGAATAGGGTGGTATGCAGGGTCAAAAATAAATTATTTTGTAATGATAAGTTAATAAATCGTCACTAAATAAGGTCACTTGTCATTCATCATATACATTTTTAACGTGATTTTAGATTTATTAATCCTTTGACCGCCGTGGACACCTTTAGGCGTCCAGTGGAAACTGTCCTGAAACGCCAACATTCGTGTCACATAAACTGGTCGCGGCTTAGTCGGCACGCTTGTAATTTTTTCTTGCGGCGTTCAAAGGGATGTAGAAAAACTGATATTAAGAGCGCTATTTGACTCCAGGAAACTATGACGTCACGCCGTGCGTTTTTCATAGAAATCCCATAGAAAATATTCGTTTTGACGTTTAGAAAAAAACTATTTGTTTTGACTTGTTGGCAACTAGCGGATTGTATAAATACATTTCCTAAATAGCATTCGGAAGTATATGAAACTAGCTGTGCCCGCGACTTCGTTCGCGTGGTTGTCGGAACGTAATGTTATACGAGTATAGCCTAAAGCCTTCCTCTATAAATGGACTACCCTACAAAAAAAGAATTTTTCAAATCGGACCATTAGCTCCTGAGATTAGCGCGTTTAAACAAACAAACAAACTCTTACGCTTTATAATATTTTATATTATTATATATGAAATGTATGACAAATGAACACGTTGCAACGGTAACCTATTAATTATTTATCCCGCATGGCCGCATTAGTCACGGAAGGTAGGGTAGGTTAGGTTATGGTTGTGCAGTGACAGGAGCAAAAGAGCGAAGCGAGCGAGCGTCGACCAAGTGACGGAAGCGGCCAGTTTGGCCGAATTTAATACATTTCCGACCGCTATTTGTGTTATGTTACCGGAAATGTATGAAATCAAGGAATTGTATACAAATCCTAGAAAATGTTTACAATTCCGATGCTATTTAGGAAATGTATAAAATATTGTTTGAAAAACTTTTTAATGCATAGATATCCTAGGAAATGTGTACATTTCCTCGGAATTGTATATAATTCCAATATCGTATTAGGAAATTTATAAAATAAATGCTTTCTGTAATAAAACACGTTGTTAAAATGAGAATAATATTTTTTATTATTTCTATAGGTTTGCCCTAACCTAGTAAAATGGATAGAACTTTTCTAGCACTCGCCGGCCGCTGCCGCGGCACGCTCGCTTTGCTCGCTCGGCTCGTGCGTGTGTTGGTCGCAGTTCTAACCTAACCTAACCTATAGGTTTGTGCTAACCTAGTAAAATGAATAGAACATTCCGAGCACTCGCCGGCCGCTACCGCTGTCCCCACGTACGAGCACTGACAGTTTACGCGGCAGTCTTACATTTCCGATTGCTATTTAGGAAATACATGGATTTCCTAGGTAATGTGTATAATATAATTTATTTCACACATTTCCGTGCGATTTTAGGAATTACATACATTTGCTAGGAATTGTATACAATGACGGATTACATACATTTCCGTTAACATATATATTCAGGAATTCTGTACATTTGTTACCGAATTATGAGTCTGAATTATATATCCTAGGAAATGTATACATTTCCTAGGATATATAATTTGTATTTTTATTATTTATATTGTATTTCAATTTCAATAACTGAATTAAACAATTCCTAGGAATTCAACATGCATAAATTTTTTGCAACTTCATATCCATTGCAATTTAATGTTATGGAAATTGTTAGAAACTAACCAAATGTAAAAAAGATTGATATGACAATCAGATTTTGAATAATAGCTTAGGATTGTCAATTCTTGCTTAAATGACTTATAAACTCTCTAATTCGGGATCTCCACGGTCTAAGTTAAGTTCTTTTTTTATTTAAAAATATTTGTAGATTATAACATTTTTTTAACATAATATCAATTAAGACGATACACGGCGTCCAGTGCTGCCCCCATTTGAAAGAAATTATTTGCAAGAAAATGGAGATATCATTTATTTGGCAAAAATGCAAACTAAAGCTTAACGTTCTCACTTTAAACTGTAAACAGTGGTTCATAAAATAGTTTGAAGGGTTATCTAGGTTTTGCTAGTTCAAAATTTTAAATGATATCTCCGTTTTCTTACAAATAATTTATTTTAAATGGGGGCAGCACTGGACGCCGTGTATCGTCTTAAAGCCCTGTCTCCTAAACTAGCAAAACCTGTATGTTAGGAGAAAGTCCTTCCCAATCAGAGGATTTAATATTAAAAACTAAGTTTATGAACTTCGTATATACACCATTATTTTTAATTTAGTACACAAATTTTAAGGGGTTATTCAGTCCATCATTTTGAACAACTTTTCTCAATAAATGTATATCGAAATAAGAAAAAAAAAAACACTTCTCATAGCAACTAGATCACGTGACTACTTCGATTTGTATGGAAAGTGGAATTTTTTTTTCGTATTTCGAATTTGTACGAACTTAAATAAAATAAATAAGGGTGTATAATTACAAAAACTTGGATCAGTGACCGGTACATTTTTTGCAGATTCTACGACATAGATCGTGGCCAGATCACGATAGATGGTGTAGACCTCAAGGACTTCGACGTGAAATGGCTGCGAGGGCGGGCTTTAGGGCTTATCAGCCAAGAACCGGTATTGTTCGCTACAAGCGTGAGGGAAAATATTCGCTACGGAAAACCTGAAGCTAGCGATGCTGAGGTAAGTTCATCATCATTATGTCTCCTTAGCCTCATTCATTATTATTATGTCTAATGTAGATCACGATAGACGGTGTGGATATCGTGGATATCAAGGTGTTCGATGTGAAATGGCTGCGAAATCGAACTTTGGGTCTTATTAGTTAAGAACCGGGTTGTTCGTTACAAGCGTGAGGGAGAACATTCGGTACTGGAAACCTGACGCCAGCGACGCTGAGGTGACAAACGTACTTTAGTTGAGTCATTTAAGGCAAAAAAAGTCTTATCAGGTCATGTGTTTGCGTTCTTAGATCATCATGTCGGCCACAGAAAGTTCACTTCTGCACGTAGGCGTTTTTGAAACCGATTAGAAGCGTCCTTAGATATTCATCGTCAAATATCGTAAACATCTGTTTTTTGGAAATATCTCTCTTCCTTGAACTCAAATCGTATTTGCATGTAAGTATTAGAAATTAAAGAGTAATGAATGTATTTGTTACGCTCAAACACCCAAATCGCACATTAAGCGACATAATAGGCCTCAACGCGTTGTGACTAATATAAAACGGCCACGACGCGTTGTGGCAATCACAGAACAACATTTTACATTAGCCACAACGCGTTGTGGCCTATTATTTCGCTTAGTGAGCGTATTTAGTCTTTGAGCATAACATCTTAAACTCGGCCCATATTTCTATCGTGTAAAATTAACAATCATATAGCTCTGGTCCAAAGTTAGAGTCTTATTAGTCACTTGTTCCACAGGTTTACCAAGCGGCTGTGACAGCCAACGCCCATGAGTTCATTTCCGGGTTCCCCCAGGGTTACGACACTCTTGTGGGGGAGAGAGGAATGGCGCTCAGTGGCGGTCAAAAACAGAGGATAGCTATCGCAAGAGCTGTGCTTAAAAATCCACCCATTCTCATTTTAGATGAAGCCACGAGGTAGGTATCAAATATCATCAATAAATCCGCTAGTTTCCAACAGGTCAAACCAGACACTTTTTTCCAAACGTCAAAACAAACATTTTCTATGAGATTTGTATGAAATATCGGACTGTGACGTCATAGTTTCTTGGAGTCAAATAGCGCTCTTAGTATCCGTTTTTCTGCATTAATAAATCTAAAATCACGTTCAAAGTGAATGTGATCAATGACAAGTGACATTATTTTGTGAACTTTTATTCTGTTAACAGTATCAAATAATTTATTTTTGACCCAGGAAACTACCCAATTAAGATTTTGGCGTGATGCGCTGATGACACACGGGATAGAAACCCAGACGGGGTTTCTATTCACCAGCGTATAAAGCCATATGACAAATTTTGAAATTTTGAAAAAATTGATTTCTGTAATTCGTTTTTGCATAATAAGCACAATACTTTAATATCTCCGGGATATTTATTATATTAAGGTGAATATAGAAGCAAATGGCCTCGAAGTGGCGCCCTCTTTTGAAATAAATTGTTAACTGGTAAATATGGAGAAAACTTGCCAGGCAAGTTTTAAAGCTAGACAGATCACCAATAATAGTTTCAACGGCAGTTCATAAAATATTTTGAAGGGCTATCTAGTGCCTGACGATTAGCAATATGGAAATTATCACCATATTTACGAGTTTACAATTTATAGCCACCACTTTAAGGCCATTTGCTTCTATATTCACCTTAAGTATCAATATAAATCAATGCTCGTAGTTTAAATTTCCACACCTGCGCCAAAAACGCTATTTCTGTCATGGTGCTTCTGACATGTTCTAGATGAATTTAGTATAGACGTTGGAAAAATAACAGATAAAGAACCCAAATTGATTATCGTTTTTTTGGTAACTATATTTACTAATGATAATTCTTATGTTCAGTGCCTTAGACTCTGCCAGTGAAAAGGTGGTGCAAACAGCATTGGAGACAGCTGCCAAAGGTCGAACAGTCTTGGTCATTGCGCACAGACTCTCTACTATAATGAACGCTGATCTCATTGTTGTGCTCAATAAGGGGAAGATTGTAGAGGTAATAACAATTATGTTTTAACGTACGTTTTGTTGACGACCTCCGTGGTGTAATCCAATAGGTAGGTTCTGGGTTCGATCCCCGGGCAAGTTGGATAATGGCCTTTTTCAAATTGTCCTGGGTCTTGGGTGTTTTTCTATTTAAGTATTTATTATAAAATATAGTATCGTTGAGTTAGTATGCCATAACATAACACAAGTATAAAACTTACTTTGGGGCTTGCTCAATCAGTGTGATTTGTCCTTATATATTTATTTATTAATATTAGACATCACCTATGCCGTGTGGTTCCCGGCAGAGTAGAATAGGACCACTCCATCTCTTCCTGTGGATGTCGTAAGAGGCGACTAAACGACTTAGCACAAGCATCTCGTGCTACAATTGCATCCCCATGAAGGGTACATCAGGCGGCGGCCGGTCGCAAAACTATAGCCAAATCATTTAAACTGTTCCGGCTATTTCTTCTCCATTTTAAAAGGTCTTTGGCATCCTTGTGTGACCATTGACATGCATGTTATATTTGGAGAAGAAAAAGCAGGAAAGCGCACCCCGGGCTCCGAAGCAGCACAGCTGAGGATGCAACCGGGAACGCGCTTAGACTAAGAAGATAGATATCACCATCATCATCGAAACGTATTCCCTTGCATCCTCAGCGATAACACTTCAGACAGTTCACGCCCGGAGTCCGCTACCTAACCTATGTGATTGGACGAGATTACTAGTTGTTTTCACAGAGTGACTGCCGTCTGACCTCCGCAACCCAAAGGGTAGCCCAGCCCCCGTACCATGTCACCGTGGATAAACCCAGATAAAGTTTATATCGCGCGACGTATTAGCACAGAATACATAAGAGTACAAACAGAATGGAATCTCACAGCGTCTCCCGCAATTTTTACTAAAAATAATGAATAATCCGATGAATCCAAGCTCAGGTCTTCTATCGTCAGGTCTTTTTTAGACTCCACTGAAAAAGCACGACCCACCCTGTAATACCAGAGCCGTGTATTAGCCAGGGTGTAGCCAGACGATTTGGCCTACACTCTCCACGCTGGCCGGACGGGAGAGATCTCATTGATGTGTATAAGCTTTGTTTAGCTTGTGTTTCCTAAGTCGCCTTCTACGATATCCACGGGAAGACTTGGAGTGGTCCTATTCTAGTCTGCCGGGAACTACACGGCTACATTATTAAACAGTCTCCTTATAAGACTATAAAAGTGCGCTATCACCAATAAGTTAAAGGTTCTCCACTACGCTTGTAATAAAAAAATAAACGGGCAAGCGCGAGTCGGACTCGTACATGAAGGGTTTCGTATCTCCGTACAATGTTTTAAAACGCTGATGAAACACGTTTCTTGTATAACGACCCCCTTTAATTTTTTTTATTTTTATTTTTAGTATGTATTTGTAGTTATAGCGGCCATAGTAATACATAATCTGTGAAAATTTCAAGTATCTAGTTAATGCCATTATAAAGATCTAGGTAAAAACGCTGAAATTGTATGGGGACCCCCTTTAATTTTTTACTTTTTTTTTATTTTCAGTATTTGTTGTTATAGCGGCCACAGTAATACATAATCGGTGAAAATTTCAAGTGTCTAGCTATTACGGTTCAAGAGATAGAGCCCTGTGACCGACGGACAGACAGACAGACGGACAGACAGCGGAGTCTCAGTAATAGGGTCCCGTTTGCACCCTTTGGGTACGGAACCCTAAAAATAGACAACGATAACAACCTGTAATTTCATATATTTTCAGATGGGAACCCACGACCAGCTGAAAAAACAGAAAGGCTTCTACTGGAACCTTATCAAACAGCAGGACCAAGATGCAGAAGCCACGTCCAGAGCGTTATGAGATAGGCAAGGCTAAGGCTAGTGAACATTTATATTTAGGTGTTAGTAAAAACTACTTTACATAGTAAAAGCTATATTTTTAACCGACTTCCAAAAAGGGGAGGTTCTCAATTCATCGGAACGTAAATTAATTTGTATATAACCTCTAACAAAATATACTGAAACTATTATAAGATTACACTCAGTCCATGATACTGGTCAGCTTTCCCCAAAAAAACATATATCGATATATAAATTTTTTTTTTTGCCTGCCGAAGTAGCTTGAATCAGCCGATCGATCAAGTTGTATGGGAGGCCAATGAATATTTTTCTTAATATTTTGATATATGTTCCTTGGGGAAAGTTGTTCAGTTTCATGGATTGAATTCAGCCTTAAAACACAGAAAAAATAATACTAACGTACAGAAGTCTCACTCAGCAAAGAAATATCTACTCAATGTAGCTAGTGATATGGTTTAATTTAGCTCACGTCAGAACTCAGCACCTTTTCGTATAGATACCTAGACATCCATTGCAAGCCAATTTCATTCTTATTACTCCGGACAAACGATTCGTATAACTGAATTTACCATCCGGAGGGGCCGCCTGCGCGCATAGTAATAATGTAGGTACATTTTCGATACCTAAAGGGGGAGTGACAGGCCTGCTTAAAATAGTTTCTGCATTTTTTTTTAGATCTTGTATAGTAAGATAAAATCGATGATAACGATAACGTAGTGTCCATTTCAAGAAACTGACGTCGCGCTGATGATATCTTTGATTTATTTTCGGCTTTGTCAATGGCCTGTTTGGATACAATGCCAACAGCCTACTTGTTAAAACAAGTGAGTGATCTCACTCGTTAAAGGGTTCCGTGTTTTTTCCCACGCAAAACGGGTTCAGCGCAATGGACCAAATTGCGGAAAAGAAGTCCTCGGGAGAAGTAAAGGTTCCGTGTTTACCTTTTTAGGTACGGAACCCTAAAAATAATAAAAAAGCAACTCAATAGTATGGGACTTTGGGTAGCCAGTTGTATTAAAAGCTACAGTCTGTTTGTTTGCATAGCGATATTAAAGGGATGCTTAAGCATTAAGTCTACCTATTGTAGCTTCTTTTGGCTTAATAAAAGTTAAAATACATAAATAAATAAATGATCAATAAGATCTCGTTCCACGAAACTTTGTTGTCAATTAGAATAACCATGCAGGTTGGCTACCACTCGACCACGCTAAAATGGCGCATCATTACGATCAATGTTGAACTACCGGCCTCTATACAAGCTGACTATTTAACCACCTGCCAAATTTTTGGAACGGGTTCAGTCCATTATACTGAACTACTTTCCATAAAAACAATTAACGAAAAAATAAAATAAAAATTCGCCTTCCCATACAAATCAGCGCTCAACTAGTCGAAAAATTCAATGCCGGTCCGAATAAGTGTGTAGCAACCCTTACTGGTGTTTTTAATTGTGCAACACTGTGATGTTGCCAGTAGTGAGATTATAAGTACGGTGTTATCTTATGAATGTAAATATTTATGAAATGCCCAAGAAATCTTGGTACAGTTGTGTAGGTATGGGAATTGTTGTATCATTTGAAACTTTCATAAGGAAATATAAATGCATTAGTTTGGTGGCAGCAGTAACTATATATAATATCATGGAAGTGTAACTTCAAACAGTATCGATGAATCATCGTTCTCACGTATTGTCGGTTGCATCCTGAGCGGTAACGCTTCAGAGCCCGGGGTCCGCTACCTTACCTAGGTGATTTGACGAGGTTACTCGTTTTTACACAGAGCGACTGCCGTCTGATCTTCGCAATCCAAAGGGTAGACCTAAACCAATCCTAGGATAAGTTGAAACAAACGCTAGATGGCGTTTGGGACACACAGTTTTAGGATTGGTTTTGGTCTACACTTTGGGTTGCGGAGGTCAGACGGTAGTCGCTCTGTGTAAAAACCAGTAACCTCGTCAACTATCCTTGATTAGGTAGCGGACCCCGGGCTCTGAAGCGTTACCGCTAAGGATGCAACCGGGAATACGCTCGGATGATGATGAAGATGCTTCCATAGCATTAAAGTTCGCTGGGTGGCAGTTATTTTACTCACGTATACGTACGTATGACTATACATATAATTTTGCTTCCAATACATTACCTGATATTCTCATATGTTAGATTTTAAGGGTAATTTGGTAATTATGTTTCTTGTGTTTTTGTCCGATGTCTTGGACATAATCCGTTTTATTATGAAAGATCAGAGAGAGAGAGTTGACTAACTTTAGTACTTGTCTTACAGTCTTAAAATATCAAAGCTCGGGATTACAATTAAACAGCCAATAGATCAATAAATAATGTTCTTGTTATATTGTCGCTCCTTGCTGTGTTTTGACTCTGGCATTTATAAAGTATGCGACCGTTCATTTTTCGAATCGAATAACGAGTGCCAGTGCGCGCGTTCAAGCCGTTCTCAAGTGAAGTATGAATGAATGAAGCGTATTAGTCACTTCCGGTAAAAACTGGCAGTGATGTTTTGATCAAAACAACTTCATATAATTATGAAAATTAATGAATACACATTCTAATAGTTACAGATATAGTAAAATCGGCTTCTAATAATTACGCAACTATTTAAGATTGATAACACTTGGTTTAAACTATTATCCTCCCAAAACAACAAGACTATGTATATGTCACCTTGTCTTTTGTCACTGTCAAATTCATTTGGGTGAGTAATGTTTTAAAGCTAGTAATAAAGTTAGTCTGTGTTGGATAATTGAAAGTATTCCGTCTTATTATAACTGATATGATTTTTTTTTTACTTGATTTAAAACATTAACCGTTTAAAACCAATTGAAACTTGCCAGTATGTCACCTTTTGAGCTGTCTATGTTAACTTGTCAATGGAGAATGAACTTTACACTTTATACCCTAAAGTTGAAAACCAATTTGTGCTAACGCAAGTTTACGTTCTGACAATTTATTTGAATACGCGCATTTTATACGTGTCATTTACTATGATTTCTAAAATAAAGAACAAGCAAGACATACGATGCATTTAAAATGGAGACTGAAAGATACACACTATAACATAGGCCCTCGGAGAAAATATTTTCGGTATATCATGGACAATCAAATACTATAGGACAACCTTCATTGCCCAGCGGATTAGCTCGTTGAAGTGGCAGTGGGCGGGACACATAGCGCGACGAACCGATGGCCGATGGGGCAAAAAAGTTCTCGAATGGCGACCACCTACTGGCAAGCGAAGTGTTGAACACCCACCCACAAGGTGGTCAGACGATCCGACTACGGTCGCTGGAAAGCGCTGGACGCAGGCCACTTTAGATCGGTCATTTTGGAAATCCTTGGGAGAGGCCTATGTCCAGCAGTGGACGTTATGCGGCTGAAATGATGATGAGGATGATGAACCTTCATACTTTGAAGCGTAATATGTTATAAAAAAAAAATATTTTAAATGTTGTAGATCTAAAGAAGGTAGTTTCATTATGGTGCCGCTTAATTTCGGAAAGATGGCGGTATAAGCTTTAATTTTCTACGAACAAACAAGCGCCATCTCTTGAGTTTGCGTGAATACCGTCAGCTCTCAGTATCTTATCGTATACTCAGCATCCATTGTACGACCACAGAATAAATAATACTAACGTACCGAAGTCTTACTCAGGAAAGAAATTCAAAGAAATATCTACTCAATGTAGCTAGCGATATGGTTTAATTTAGCTCATGTCAGAACTTGACACCTTTTACCTTTTGATACCTAGACATCTATTACAAGCCAATTTCATTCTTATTGCTCTGGACAAACGATTCGTATAACTGAATTTACCACCCGGAAGGGCCGACTGCGCGCATAGTAATGATTTAGGTACATTTTCGATACCTAAACGGGGAGTGACACAGACCTGGTATGACTAGCGGGCGTGATAGTAGTGACATCTAGAATTAACACAGGATTTAAGATTTCTAGCAGAGTAAGTTTTTTTTGTATGGGTTCCCCTAGTATTAAATTTGTTTGTCCATGGGTACCTATATCGATGTTTGATTATTTTTTTTACAAAATCGTCCCTGCTTGACAGCTACAGTTTTAAGAAATATATAGGCTTGTCTTTTATTTTACAAACCATGTTTTTTTACATTCGTTTTTGATGCCTTTTCTTATCTTTTGTATGAGAAACGGGTATTACTACCTTGGTAACCTTTTCTCCTATTTATTTATTTATTTAAGGAGTTTGTGAATGTCAGAGGTGTTTTACAATAAAAATGTTAGTTGTTGACGAATTGTTTTATTGTTTTTATCTTATATATGTAAATATCTCCACCCGAAGAGAGATTGACATCTCTGACTCCATCCGGGCGTCGGAAGATGTCAGGATCTAAAGAACTGAAAGCGTCCTAGATTTTTTTTTACTATATAAGAATACCATTAGCTACCCCCCGTGTGGTTCCGGGTCAGAATAGGATCACTCCATCTCTTCCTGTGGATGTCGTAAGAGGCGACTAAAGGACAAATGACTTAGCACAAACATCTCGTGCTACAATTGCACTGTGCAATTTCATTCCCAAGGAACCCGTTAACGTCGGGCGGCGGCCGCTTGTAAAACTTATCGCACAAATACATTCCCAAAGAGGGTTGACGTCAGGCAGGCGGCCGGTCGTAAAACTATAGCCAAATCATTTAAACTAATCCGGCTATTTCTTCTCCACTTCGCAAGGTCTCTGGCATCCTTGGGTGACCATTGACATGTATGTTATATTTGGAGAAGAAAAAGCGGGAAAGCGCGCCCCGGGCTCCGAAGCAGCACAGCTAAGGATGCAACCGGGAATGCGCTTAGACGAAGAAGATGTAAATATCTCTCCAGCCGAATAGAGATTGACGTCTCTGACTCCATCCGGGCGTCGGAAGATGTCAGGATCTAAAGAAGAACTGGAAGTGTTCCTACCATAGCCCTAGATTTTTTTTTACTATATAAGAATACCATTAGGCCCTTTGGATTATTATATTAGGCCTGAAACTACGTCAAGCGGACGCCCGCGACGGGTTCAGTCCGTCTTTGCCAGAAACCCTAAGTCAAATGTGGGTTGTTTCCTGGGTCAAAAATAAATTAATTGGTACTGTTGTAAGAATAAAACGTCACAAAATAATGTCACTCTTAATCACATCCACTTTAAACGTGATTTTAAATTTATTAGTGCAGAAGAACGGTTATTAAGAGCGCTATTTGACTCCAAGAAGCTATGACGTCACAGTCCGATATTTTATACAAATCCCATACAACATTTCTGTTTTGACGTTTAGAAAAAAGTATCTGATTTAACTTGTTGGAAACTAGCGGATTAGGCCTTTGCAGGCACTTTTACACGTCAATAATTATATTGTACATTATGCCTAGTATACATTTTGATTAGTCAAGTGCCAAGTTTAGTGTGTATAGTGTAATCACTAAACAGTAATCTCTAAACACTAATGTGTTTAAAGATTACTGTTTAGTGTGCGGTGAACAAAACAAAGTGACTATTATTAAGGGATATTATAAATATCCTATGATAATAAAGATATTTTGAATTGAATTGAATTGAATTGAGTGTTTAGTTCAACAACAGGAAAAACGAACACGAGGCTTTGTTAATAAACTAAATACCTACTTAACAGTCCTGTCCAGACGTGTTTAGTGCAGTGCATGTTTAGTGAGGGGTGAAGGCGGGACGCGCGGGAGGACTACTCGCAGAAAACATAGAACGCGCTCCTAAATACTGTACTTTGCTAAACACTTAACACTAAACACTTAACACTAAACAGTAACTGTCCTAACGTGTTTTTACTAATCACTAAACACTTAACAAGCCACTCGCACTAATCACTAATCAAAGTGTATACGTGTAATGTTTATTTATATAAAAAAAATTTTTTTGTTCAAAAGCTACCGATACTATCGTTTTGCAACGACCACTGCTGAGAAGAAACGCCGAAAGAAAGAACTCTTTCGTACGTAGTTTGTGTTGACGGAATGAGCCCGTTGGTCTCCGCTTAACGCAGTTATGTAATCTTATGGGTGAGTGTGACAATAGCAAAAGAGATAGCGATCAAATGACATGTGACGAGTCTAAAGTACAAGACGTGTCTGCCTGTTTGTAGGGCATGAATATCGTCCCACGAAAGTTGAATTTTTCAAATTGTAAACTGGAACTTACATTGGAAAGATGGTATCGTGCTGCATTACTGATTGTTCGTGTAGTAGGTACATATACAGTAATACCTCGCTTTACGCGAAGGATGCGTTCCGATCAATTTCGCGCTAAGCTAAATACGTGTATAACGAGGTCAGTGAAATAACAAGCAAAATACATTACAAATTTACTTTTATTGCCTATAAGCCTACAAAAAAAACTAAATACCTACATATTTAAATTTTTTGAGAAATACTCGTCTAACATTTTTTGAGTAGAATTTTCTTGCGCTCAAGTAAAATTTTTTTTGAAGCAAGTAACACCGTTTTCTATGGATTACAACAGATTTATAATACGGTTGACATCACTGTCCGAACTTTCCAACATCTCTCGACCAGAATATAATAACCAATCAATGCGTTCGCGTAAAGCGAGGTCAATTAGCGCGAATTTTAATAACCGCGTTACGAGTATAACGAAATCGCGCAAACTGAGGTCGCGTAAACCGAGGTATTACTGTACCTACAACCCTTTTAAAGTCACACAAAAACATTAATTTCTGATCACATTTTTCATTACCTACGCTATGTGTTGTTTGTTTAATTTCTTTATTGCATAAAGATTACATTTAAATGTACATTATTTAATACAAAGAGAAAAAGAAATAGCTTGTGTCTTGTACCTCTATAATATCTATGATTCCGACGACGCACGCGACGGCAGGTGTAATTGAGGATGCATCCAGTCCATTGAACATCTGCTGTCATGCCCCGTTTACCGTATCCGGCTCTAGAGTTGATCCTGCTCTAGAGGTGGTAAAAAAAAATCTTCAATACAAGTTAAGACGACCTCCGTGGCGTCAACATGCTAATCCGCAAGGCCAGAGGTTCTGGTTTCGATACCCAGCCAAGACAAGTTGGAAAATGGTCTTTTTCAAATTGTCTTTGGTCTTGAGTGTTTATCTATATATGCATTATAAAATATAGTATCGTTGAGTTAGTATCCCATAATACAAGTTTAAACTTTGGGGCTAGCTCAATTAGTGTGATTTGTCCTTATATATTTATTCATTATTTATAAGCACATAATATTGCCATTGAAATGATAGATGGTTTTAAGGTGAAGATATAGGCAAATGGCCTTGAAGTGTGAAACAAATGGTTAACTCGTAAATATGGTGATAATTTCCATATTGCTCTTCGTCATGCACTAGATAGCCCTTTAAATATTTTATGAACTACCGTTGAAACTATTATTGGTGATCCATCTAGCTTTAAAACTTGCCGTGGCCACTTTTGGCGGAGGCAAGTTTTAAAGCTAGACGGACTAATGTATATTTACATTAGTCCGTCTAGCTTTAAAACTTGCCTTTCAACGGTGGTTCATAAAATAATTTAAAGGGCTATCTAGTGCATGACGATGAGCGATATGGAAATTATCTCCATATTTACGAGTTAACAATTTATTTCAAATGAGGGCGCCACTTCAAGGCCATTTGCCTATACTTCACCTTAAGTAAACAAAGAATTCCGAAGAAATTTAATATTTATTGCGTACGGGATCACCAAAATTGTTTGTACAGTAAATTTCAATAACACTGACAAATTATTTACAGTATCTAGTATCTATCTACTTTAATGTAGTATGTACACGAAATAACAAACATTAGAATTAGACAATAGGTTCAATAAAGTATACTGTTGGTGCCAAGGAGCTGTAAAACCAAATAGAATTGGCGTCAAAAACAAAAATATCAGAATACAAAGTCTTGCGATTTTGCCTTTAATTAAAATTACTGGACAATGAAGATACGCTATCACGTCATCATCTCTAACGAGGCAAAAAGAGTCCAGGGCCCAATGGCGTCATTAAGCGCATCGGTGGGCGTGAGGATTAAAAAAACAAGACACATTTTTATGTTACACTGTCATGTTTTGTTGTCTTCATATGTTTAATTTAACAACGTTGTTCAACATCAGCTCAAAACATCTTAAATTTAAACATTTAATTTATAGAATTAAATATTAGCAAATGATACAACAGTTAATGGAGGGAGGAGGCCTTTGCCCATCAGTGGGACACTTGATGGATGGAAATGTAATGAAAATGATACAACAGTTAGGTATTTGTTAGTGTTGTAAGTTTCTTTTTTGTTTCTCTAATGAAAAAATGCACCAAAGAAACAAAACAATATTGGTCATTTTAACGTCTTTATTTACTGTAACGCATAATTTTATTATTCTATTTGGTTATAAACTCCTTGGGTAGTACGCTTAAGTCTCTATTAAAACCATAGATTATTTTGTCCATGGTAACTTTATAGCACTTCATGTAGTTTTGATACTTGTGTGGTATATATCCGAAAGCTAAAAAAATCTTATATATCCAAAAAATATTTTAACTTTGTAATTATTTATTAGATACACAATAATAAGGTTTAGGAGGTATGGATCTGGCAGTGGGAAACACAAGTATCAAAACTGCACTATCATTAAAAACCGCTTTAATTCAAATATAATCTAATTTAAATTCCTCATTTACATTTACACTTAACTATAACTATTTTTTTTTAACATAACAAAAAATGTTACAATAGTGAGCTTCTTTTCGAAATAATATAGATTTTTAAATATTCGTGAGTTTCAGATAGTTTTTTAATACTTTTTAATAAACCATCTTTTTTCTATATTTCTAGATAGTTTTAGACATTTGTAGCTTTTTATTTAGTAAAAAAGTTTTAATTTTTTCCGCACATTTCCCATTTCCTAAATCTGGCTCCGAGTAACGGCTCCGTAAGTTCCCATTTGTTAGCTAGCTACAAGATGGGAAAGCACCTTTCCTATTTCGTAGATAGCTACCAAATCTGGCTCCGAGATGGGAAAGTTCCCATTTGGTAGCTAGCTACAAGATGGGAAAGCACCTTTCCTATTTCGTAGATAGCTACCAAATCTGGCTACGAGATGGCACCCAGTGGTGAGTTTGAGTAGACTACGCCTATATCTTATAATGTAATTGACTTAAAGTATTAATATTTATTACATTCATATACGTATATGATACACTTTATTTAACATACTAGTGATCCAATCACTTATACTCAAACTTATAAGATATATTAGCTATTTATATCAATTCACGTTTGAATGAAAGTAATGAAAACTCGTCATAAACGGACATATTCAATTTTTACTTGTGATGTGAATCGTATTATAAAACAACGTTTCGAAAAAGGACTTAAGGTTTCACTATGTCTTTTTCTACCTTATAGTTCATAATTACCTATGAAATGTACCGTGTATTGCCAGAATGGCAAATTCACTGTTTTTAGTAGGTACTGGCCTGTACTACCAGAAAGGCAAAATTTCCGTTTTTAATACTGGCCTGTACTGCCAGAATGGCCAAATTTGCGTTTTTTCATACTGGCCCGTACTGCCAAAACGGCAAAATTACCGTTTTTAGTACTACCAGAACGGAATTTTATTGGTAAAACCTATTACATACAGTCAAGGTCATCTCGGAATTTTATTTCGGCCATATTAAACACATATTTGGAAGAAAGAGACGCAATTTGACCCATGTGTCTCTTACTCTGGAGCTTATATGTAGCAAATTGGAAATAGAAATATGTCTATGTCATCAAGGTTTATTTTTGAAGTTCTATTACATTCAAGAAGATTTATTATATTTCAGATCGTATATAACTTCTTTGGTTTACAGTTTTATTATTCATAATAAGGAATATTTATTAACAATAAGTTTTTGGGACAGATATGATTGGAATATCGCTATATGCAATTAAAAGTCGAACATAATTAGAACGAAAATGGGCAGTATTTTTAACAAGTTTAAGTATTTAAACAATTCCCTATGCGGTGGTAAAAGATTCTATAGAAAGGTGTCGTTTTTTTTTTCGATTAAACCTTATAAATTTTCTGGACTCCATATGACATAGATGCACTTATGTATATGTTGTATACAATCGTCTTATTTAAGAGTAACCCGTTAAATGTTACAAATAAAAAAATAAAAAAATGCACACTTTGTATGCGTTAAGTAGTCTTTTGGCTAATGTACTTATTGCAATAAAATATTGAGTATTGAATATAGCTCCGAATTCACACAACTGCGCAACGCACTGCAACTGAATCCTGCCCCGTTTATCGAGCGATATCTATCACTATCTCGCTCTACATAGTAATAACGAGCGAGATGGCGCGATATAAACCTTATCTGGGTTTATCAATGGTGCCATGCTACGGGGGCTGCAAATGATTGCGAGTTATAGGTAGATATCTAACCTCATATTCATAAAAATGTGCCCTCCTAAATCAGTTATATAGTGATTATGCTGCCAATTTAAGGAGTACACACTTTTTTTGAAATTAATAGAAATAAAGAGTGCTCTTTAAATCAGTAGCGTTATAGTGTTAAACTGATGTAAAACTGGCGCCCTCATTTGAACTCAATTGGGTATTACGGTGGGTCAAAAATAAATTATTTGATACTGTTAATAGAATAAAACGTTGGCATAATGGCACTTGTCATTGATCACATCCACTTTGAACGTGATTTTAGATTTATTAATGCAGAAGTAATATTCATGCAAATCCCATAGAAAATGTTTGTTTTTCACGTTAAGAAAAAAGTATCTGATTTGACTTGAAACAAAATAGCGTATTAATCATAGATATGGTAACACATTAACATTTTGTAAAATGTTAGACATTAGATAGGTAGCCCTTTATATTATTTTATGAACAACCGTCAAAAGTGTTACTTTATATCCATGAACGAACAAATAGAAGAGGACTGACTGTCAACCTTCATACTTTGAAGCGTACTTCGAGTTTTAGTTTCAATGTTGTAGCTAGATGGAGCTACTAGTTTGAAAAAAGGTAGTTTCATCGCTTAATTTCGGAAAGATGGCGGTATAAGCGTTTATTTTCTAGAAACAAACAAGCGCCATTTCTGATTTTTCGTAGATACCCACACACTAAGTACCCAGCATCCTCCGTATAACTAGCGGGCAAGATAGTAGCGACAACTAGAAATAATACAGGATTTTGGCTTTTTAGTAGAGTAGGTACGTTTTTACGGGGTTTTTTAGTCCAAAGAGACTAAAAACCCCATTAAAAGGGTACTTTACTAGAAAGCCAAAATCCTGTATTATTTATTTATGTATGTATGTATTGTACCATGGGGTTATACCGTAAAAATATCTTTATAAACTAGACACTAAACAATAACCGCCATTTTTGCAAGGAAGCACCTTCTGCCTTATGAGCGCATATAATTTATATGAATAATAGCGGTTAGTCTTATATCCTACTCGTTTGTATGAGAATTTTGCAGACCGCTGGAGTGTGAACTGGGGCTTATCGAAATTCTCAAGAGAAGTTTTTACACATTAATACATAACATCTGCAGTTTAATCTAATCTTAATCTACAGCATTCAATTAGACTATGTTATTACAAATCCTTATGCTAATCGGATCAACCTATATTATGGAAACAATATGGAAATTTATTAGAATTTGTAAGGTCATGGTAAATGGCAGTTAGTAATATTTTTAAATTGCTACGTTTTAAATTCCTTGATTAACATACGAGTATTTATTAACGTACTTACATTTTAGGACAACTTGATAATTTTCGACTTTTTGACTTCAAATTTTCTATCGCTCCAAGTAAGTTCTGTTTCAGCTGAAGCCCTACGTTATTCAGTAACACTATTTACGGAATTATGTTTTCCAGATGACATTCAATCGACAGCTGAATTTAGAGAATAAGGAATAAGTATTTGTTTTTTTTATTTTTATTTACCCGATTGCTCGTTTTATCAAATACTACGCCTTTCAGACAGACGCCATTTTTTGACACTGCAACGCGGCACGTAGCTACTCGTACATGTGGTGTCATTTTTTAAAGTAAAAGTAATGCTCTCACGTAGTTTTAGCTTATGTGGTTGGACCATATTATATTAGGTCTATAATTAAAATTGTAATAGGTATTTCAACAGTTAGGACCGCACTAGGAATAGTTTTTCGTTAAAAACGTTTTTTAGTTCCACCAATAAATTAGTTTGATTATATGGATAATCAAACCACAGACCATGGTGTCTGTGGTTTGATTAGTTACCTAAATTATCAATTTCAAAATAACTTTAATTATTTGGCTTGGTGCAACGTGGTTGTAAGTAGTTTGACTAAGGATGAGACTCCACCGAAGTGGGGCAGAGCTATGCGGACTTTTAACAACCAATATGATTTTATAGGACAGACGATTTCTGCGTAGATAAGTAGTTAGAATTGTGTAGCTATCTCTTTCCATGTGTTAATAACGAAATCTTATTGGTTGATCTAATCCGCCCATCGTTCCGATTCAACGAAATCCGCCCTTATTCTTGAAACCTCTGGTACTAAGATACAGTTTCAGTAGACAACGATACTAACTCAACTAAATGCCATTCACCACGACAACTCGCCATCGTTCCACCGTCATCGCAGACCGAACTGCAGCATCACGGATGTCAGGAGTAGCAGACAGGTGACGCTAGAGGTGATGCCGTGGATTGCACTCGTGTTCCGCCGAAGGATCGCAGCCATTTTGTTACCTGAAAAAAGACGGATAGACCCTTCAAAAAAGGACGTAGCTGGTAAGTAGCTGAAGAAAAAGAAATTAAGTCAAAAGATAATTTGGAGAGCCAAAGAAAATAACCCAAATGAAATAAGATAAAGCAAAGCAGAGAGTTTCGTTTTTCTTCCAACTATGCAAATCTATCCATAACTGCACTACAAGCACAAAGCGGAACTTTGTTGCTTAAGAGCAGAAAAAATTATGGAAATCCTTTAGGATACTACTTCACGGTTTTAGTTTTTTGATATTTGATTTATCAACTTGTTGTTTTTTAACCATCTAACCTCTATTTTTGGTACCAGCTGAAAATCAGCGCTGAGGTTCCTACACCCCAGCACGAAGCTGAGCTGGTCGCCTTTTCGGCATTCATTAGGTATAGTCTAGTTATGTAAGTTATATTTTGTAAATTGCTTGCCGAATAAAGTTTTTCTTTCTTTCTTTCTCTCTTTTAATTGCGCGACCAGTTGTGGCATATCTAAGTAAGTATTTTATAAAACTAGCCTAGATTGGCCAACTGAACGCATCGTAAATCTAGGCTAGTCTAGGAGTTATACAGTTTTCGTGTGAAGTGACGTGTGTAATACACTGCCAGGCAATACACTGCACAATGCGGCACTGTGTATTGCCTGGCTTAAAAAATACTGGCCATAAAGAAAAAAAAGGCGGGAATATAAACTAGGTACCTATTGTAATTTCTCTTCAGTTTTATTTTTCGCCTACTTTTCCTGTGGTAGTTGAGAGAAAAGCAGTTTATGCTCCTCGCATTAAGTAATTTATATTGTACTCGTGGTTTTTAAAGCCCTCACTGGCGCTCCGGCTCCAAATAAGCACTCAGTGCAATCATCATACAGGTCTATGTTAGTCTCCACTGCAGGAGCACGACCCTCTCTGTACTACCAGAGCCATATATTAGCCAAAGCAGTCAGAAGATTTGGCCTACACTCTCCACGCTGGTCAGACGGGTTGGAGAGGTCTCATTGATGTTTATAAGCGTTGTTTAGCTTGTGTTTCCTAAGTCGCCTTCTACGACATCGACGGGAAGACTTGGAGTGGTCCTATTCTACTCTGCCGGGAACCACACGGCTACGGCACGGCTCTCAGTGCAATAATAACTTATTTTCAGCTCGGTGCAACAATCGTCTATTAATAATGGTTCCCACTTTTCTTCGTCACTCTACACGATCTTCGGTACCCTTAAGTTAGCATTCACAGAGCAGAAAAAGCCGGAAAGCGCACTCTAGGCTCCAAAGCAGCACAGCTGAGACTGGGAACTTAAATAAAAAGAAGTATACTTACTTCCTTCAGACACAAACACGTGTATAGAAGCAGGCTCAGTGTTACTCGCACTGCAGGTATAGTTCCCAGAGTCCTTCAGAGTAGCTCCCCTGACTGTCAATTTGGACTGGGTTCGAGCCCCAGGCTCTGTCTCCACCGTGATGCCACCCCTGGTAGCGTCGTAGTTGATCATCCGGTCGTTGTGGTACCAGAACACGTACTGGGGAGGCGTTGGACTCTGGAAAGTAATTTGAACATGTTAGTTACGTTAGACAGCTTTGGATAATTTTAATCGCTGGAGATGTACCTAAGTACCTCATCATCATGAGCAGGTCTTTTTTAGTCTCAGCGAAACACAAAACGTGTAGTTTTCCAACACACCGCTTGCGTTCCGACGCAAAGCATCGTATTTTTTAAACCGTCGTGTCAGTTATAAGTAATATTGTTTTACTCAGATAATATCATAAATTTATGGTTTTCTTAACATTTCAACATAATAAAAAAAGCAGCGTGAAACGGAAAAGATTCTCCATGAAAGGACATTTGTACGCTACAAATGTAAAAATTACGAGTGGTCTCGACTTATGCAAATCCTCAGCATACGATCAGTTGAAAAATGCGCCCGTTTGGAAACACTCGCGCAAACCATTCGTTGCACGACTCCCGATTTCAAAAATAGCACTCCAGGGCCGTGAATTGTCGCGCGACGATCGCCAACTGTCTCACCATGGTCACTACTGTCACGAACTGTCGCCGACTGATGTCGCGAACTGTCGGTGAGAAGTACCTTAGAAGATTCCGTTCTGCATGTAATACTGCAACCGTCTTCTGTGTAATTACAGACAGACCTTAGTGTGTCTTCCCAAGCATGAAGGAGCAATCAGCAATCTAATTGCGGACACGCCCGGGGTTTCTTAACCAAAAAAAGCGCTAGATAGTAATGCGTACTCTTGCTGGGTCACCAAGCCCCCCACTGCCATAAAATTTTTATATGAGCTTCTGACATCATTAGAATATTCAGGCAATACACAAAAATGTTGTAGGTATAAAAATGCGGTGAAAGCGGCGCGTACCTGTACCGCTAAAAAGTATACTTTTAACTATATTCGGCCCCATGGTAAAATATAATAGGGCATTCTTTCACGCGATGGCCAAAACTACGTAACGAATGTCACGATCGACGATGAAAAGAACAATCACTGGCAACACTTGCAACTGATGACGATTCTTGGTCCAATCACGTGACTCAGCTGTCACGGGAAGAGAATACCAGCCGAAGCGTATTAAAAATCGATTGAGTCGATAACTTTCTCGTATTTTTGTTTTCTTAAACGCAAAAGAAAAATGTATCTATGACATAAAAGTACTCGTAGGTATACATATATCCCCTCTGTTTACGGATTAACGGCATTTATAGTGTAGACATACACTTGGCAGGTAGGTACCTACTTAAGTATAAGTAATTGGTTTTCCTATACTATATAATACCTAGAAGTTTTACAAGCGAACGAAATTCTACTATCCTACAGAAAACAGGAAAGTTTATATGGTTAATAAACTACTACGATGCCAAAGTCAATCCAATATCTTAATCCATTGTTGAAATTCCGCCAAAAACACTGAAACTGAGCAAGAACGTATTCCGGGAAATGTATGTTCTGCTGCGGACTCTTATAACTGAAAAGTCCCTGTAGGACACAATACGCTAAGTAAGCGTTTATATTTTCGTTCCACGATGCGCTAGCATGGGATGTCAGTCGTTTTTCGCATTTGTTTAAAGTCTCGCGTGTGTCCGTAAATAACTCCCCGTGTCGATCAGTTTGTTTATGCATATATCGAGAACTGTAAATTGTGTGTACTTGTAAGAAATATACAAGAACTTATTTACCGAGTGTTGAACTTTACCTTCTGAACCGCATAGTTGAGGCACCCATTACACTCTCTACATGCATACACGTAGCTAGAAAATAGATACAGTAAACTCAGTAATAACTTTGGAGTCAGATCTATAGAGAGATAGCCCATAGTGCCTACATCCCCATTAAATTTTATCGAGTTCGTTGTTCATATTTCTATATCTGTTTATGTTTTGATGTCTTCAAGTATGAATTAATGATGAAATAATAAGACTCTAAAATATTCATACAAGTTGAGATTAAGATATGAGAAAAAACTATAAAAAAATACATAGTTTCATAAACAAACACACTACTTTAATGAGGGTTTCATCCCTTAGATAGCAAACATAGACCAAACCATAGTTAATAAACAAGTGCCAAGCCAAAGTCAATCCAATATCTTTATCCATTTCTTATTTCATTATTTAATTTGAGTACTTTAGTACTGCAGCTTGAATGCTATAAAACCCTATAAAAATCTTTATCCATTGTTGAAATTCTGCCAAAAACACTGAAACTGAGCAAGAACGTATTCCGGGAAATGTACTATGTTCTGCTGCGGACTTATAAACTGAAAAGTTCCCATTATGTACCCCGTGTTTATGGCCTCGTAAAAGAAATATCGCAAGAAATTTTATAGAGTCCGTTGTTCGGATATTTCTATGTAGGTTCGGATGCTGTTCCTGATGTCATAACATAAATTCTTTTAAGGCATGTTTGCGGCAAGAAAGCATGAATTGACTTGACGAACAAGTTTAGACCGAAAGAACAGACTACACCTAAAAGACGATTTATACATATAAACTTTTATACATATGCATATTTTATCCCTAGGCCAATTTACTTCTTCGTCAATCCGCTAGATGACAACAATTCAAATCAGACACTTCTAAACGCCAAAACAAACATTTTCTATGAAATTTGTATGAAAATCACAACTTCGAAGTTTTTTGGAGTCAATAGAACTCTTAATATCAGTTTTTCCGCATTTGAAAATGGATATTGTTATATTTAAATAAAACACTTATTTATCTCACTACTTAATTTATTTGTAGACACCCACATAGCCCGGCAGCCATTACAAACACAGAGAGAGAGAGAGAGCAATACTATGTGCGAGAGAGATGTGTTACATTGCAATAGTGATGTGACTCCGATATCTTACAGATATGATCAATATGACCAGTGACACTTTTTTTGTGACGTTTTATTCTCTTAACAGTAGTAAAGAATTTATTTATTTTTGACCCAGTCATCTACCCAATTATGTCATCATCATCATCATCATCCGAGCGTATTTCCGGTTGCATCCTCAGCAGTTACGCTTCAGAGCCCGGGGCCCGCTACCCGCTACCTACCCTAGGAGATTTAACGAGGTTACTGGTTTTACACAGAGCGCTGCCGTCTGACCTTCGCAACCCAAAGGGTAGACCAAAACCAATCCTGGGATAGGTGTAAACAAACGCTATAGATGGCGTTCGGGACCCACAGCTTTGCGTGCCCTTCAAAGCACGGAATCATCTTTCTTTTTCGGATAAGCATCTACCTAATTATGCGTTGAATATTATGTAGGATTCAGAGCAGTCACGAAAAGTTGCATTCACGTTCATCGCAGTTTTCTTTTGCAGTCATGTATAACACTCGGCCAATAATATTCAAAGACTACTTTAAGTCTTCTGATAGGCGTGTAACTGTAGGTAGGTATATGATATAGTGAATGATTTCTGATTGCTAGCTGCATCGAATATTGAAACAATTTGGATTCTCGCCCCATCCTTCGGTCAGTTGGCTTTTACGAGCGCCAGCGGAGAAGAAAACGAACGTAGAAGGCACTAGCTGCTTCTCCTCAGTCTAAAAAGCAGCTCTGCTGCTCAGCTCTTCTGCGATTGTAGGGTTCCGTACCCAAAGGGTGCCAACGGGACCATTTACGAGACTTCGTTGTTTGTCCGTCTTTCCGTCCGTCTGCCACAGGGCTCTATTTCTTGAACTGTTATAGCTAGGCTCTTGAAATTTTCACCGATTATGTATTACTGTGGCCACTATAACAAAAAATACATAAATAACGTAAAGTTAAAATTAAAGGGGTCGTCATGCAAGAAAAGTGTTTTTTCAGCGTTTTAAAACATTATACGGAGGTACGGAACCCTTCATGTAACAGTCCGACTCGCATTTGACCGCATTTTCACCCAAATCAGAACAAAAATTAGTAATACAGCCCGATGAATGTACTACTTAGCCAAAGTCGTTTCGCAGAAAATAAACATATGTACCAAGCACGAGCATAATAAAATGAAGCACATGTTTATTCCCAGTTTTCAGTGCCAAAACTCATGAAATTACGAGTCGTAACACATAATAAAGATTTCCCGCGCAGTATGAATTATAAAGGCTAGTTAAAATTCATACATCTCAGGAACACATGGGCGTATTTATGGAGGGGGGGGGGGGGGAATTGCTGGTTGGTGCTGGTGCTGGTAAATTTTTTTTTATTATCACGGCGCTTTTTCCCCCACTTGCTTTTTGTCAAAATTAACATCAAACTATCAACAATACAATGTCTTGTTTTGTTTCTACGTCGCTTTTTGTAAAAAGAAAAAAAGCAACGCGTTATTTATGGGGAGACCAAAACTTGGAGAATAACCGTTTTACTTTCCTCAATGGAAAGTGTTAAACTGCAACAATATGTGATATTAAAACATTTCTTAGGTTAGATAGCTTATTATAAAGCATATTTACTTGGACGTTAGTTCAAAATATCATTAGCGTTTTATTAATTTAACGTAATTTACAATATCCTAGAAACATTCTTCGACTTTACACTGGCAGTTTAAAGCATAATGTTTTAAAACGCTGTACAAAACACGTTTTATGTATGGCCGCCCCCTTTTATTTGTAACTTTATCTTATTTTAGTGTTTGTTGTTATAGCGGCTATAGTAATACATAATTGGTGAAAATTTCAAGTGTCCAGCTATTATGGTGACAGACGGACGGACAAACAGATTGTGGACTCTCAGTAATAGGGTTCCATTGGCACAATTTGGAACAATTTGGATACGGAACCCTAAAAACTTATTCTAAGTATAAAAAATCATCTTGATTCATAGATGAACCCCTTGAAAGCCATATTTACGCCCGCGCTGGTACGTGATTACGCTTATGTTTTATTTACCAATGCCTGCTTTGTATTTATTTATTCATGAAGTTGCAGCCATCTTTGGTTATTTAGGACAAAGTGATTTTAATCAGATTCTGCTTTATGGAAATTGTGATTTTGTTAAGTAGTTTAAAGTTACATAACATTTATAATATATGCTGAAACTGAAACTACTATCTCATCTTAGCTGTTTGTTGGAGAGCCCAGAACCCCATAAATTGACTCGACAGTCGTCCAATACGGTATTTCTGGGCTCTGACTGCTTAGAGCCGCAACAACCATAATGCTCTGTCTGCCCGATTTGGGATAAAGACGTGATAATTTGTGTTTGTTCTTTCTTAAAATTTACCTTATCCTCCTGCGGACATGCCCCCAAACAATTTATGTCGCGTCGCCGGTAGCTGTTGCTGTCACTGAAGGATCTTCCGGTTATATGTTATTTAACATCTCCACTTTCTGGTGTTCAATCGTGCTAATACGTCGTACGATAAATCTTGTGCCATCAGCATCACCAACGCAATATATATGTATTTAAAACTTCTTTATTTATTCTATCACACTATTTATTTATTTATATAAACATACATATAGTCTTATTTTGATTCTTTATTTTTACATTATTAAGTATTGGATCCACACCACGCATATCTTCAGGTCAAAGCTGAAAATCAGTGATTACTCCCGGGCAATATTACCACTGAGCTGTGGCCTTTTTGAATTGCTGTAGCACACACATTTAAAATTCAACAGGTAGGTGTGTTTTTTTATATATTTCCTTTTTTGTATATTTTTTGTATGTGTGTTATAGCAGCAAATGAGTTTATTTTATACTATTTTATGACATCACGAACAATCGACATCGACATCCGAAAATAGATTTAGAAAAATATCTCAATAGTGGAGCCAATAAAATTCCTTGGAATATTTCTTTTACGAGGTCATAAACACAGGGTACATAATGGAAACTTTTCAGTTTTAAAAGTCCGCAGCAGAATATATATTTACCGGAATACGTTCTTGGTCTAGTTTCAGTGTTTTTGGCGGAATTTTAACAATGGATTCAGATATTGGATTGGCTTTGGCTAGTTAAACACTGATTGTGTTATCTTTTAAATATTTTAGTTTGCTTAATCCTTAAATATAATAAATAAGTATTTTTTGACGTGACAACGTCTTATAAATTGGTTAGCCGGGTGACACTTCAAGAAACTGCGTTACGCTCCGCTCACGTTATGCGCTTACAATGAGAGCGAGTGAGAGGCACGCGTCCCTTCCACTCGGGCATGGTTAGCCCGCCTAAGAGCGAGAGAGACAGACATAAAAAGACTTGTCACGTAAAACTTTCGCCCGTATACCGACTTTACAGGCAACCAATTTTTTTTAATATTTTAGCATTATTTTATTACCAATAAAACTGTTTAACTACAATTTTTTTACTCATCATTCGCATTGACCTTCGGGTATTCCTGCGATATGGGACATAATTATGTACATGTAGCTACTCGTATTTTACTACACGCCTCTTGAGGAACGTCAAAAGTCATCGTAAAACTTTCCTTACCTTTTCCACAATGCATATTAGGTGTATGACGCTGCCCAGATCTACGTGGTGTTCCCCCGAGCCTAGGATGAAGGCTTCAGGCACCACAATCTGCAGACGAACGTAGTGGGACACTATCCCGGTTCGAGTTGACACCTGGAATGATTATAATTAAACAATTTGTTAAAACATATTTGGTTGCAGTCTGAGTGAGTTCTCAAGGAGGCCCTTGCGAACTCACGCAGCATGTTGACGATTACGCCATGGAGGTCGTATAGATGCCTAGGTGACCTCCGTGGCGTAATGATCAACACGCTAGTCCACCAATCCGGAAGTTCTGGGTTCGATTCCCAGCTAGGGCAGTTGTAAAATGACTTTTCAAATTGTCCTGCATCTAAGGTGTTTATCTATATATGTTTTTATTAAAAAAAATTGTATCGTGAAGTTAGTATTCCATAACACAAGTTTAAACTTACTTTGGGGATGATAAAGTTCACAAGGATATATTTGAGGATAATTTACATACATACTGACATGTCACGCCTGTTTCCCACAAGGGAAAGGCATAGACTACGAACCTACACTTGCTACGATCCTGAAAGACCTCTTTCGCTTCATCTACACTCATCAACCTCTTCATATATGCCCTTCGGTTACTGGTAATTCTTCGGATAATTTGTTATACGTGAATAAAGTAAGTAAGAAAGCAGTAAGTAAGTTTAAGAAAGCAAATAAATACGTTTTTCTGTAAAAGTTAGATTTCGTGTATTGGAAACATGGAGATCAAGTGGTCAGTTTTTGTTGACAGAAAAACAGTTAGTTTTACGACTCCTCGTTTCCAATGTATATCGGGCTCCTGAATTCTAGATTTACAATTGTAACTTCATATCTGGCACGTGGACACTGAAATAAGAGCGTTCCATGTCATTCCGCATTAATAAATTAATAGATAGGACAAATAGGCATGAAAAAATATTTTTGGCCCATCGGTTAGATTATTAAAAAATATTGAACACATATTTTTTCTTTTCTCTGAGAAACAATAAATGACAATAATATAGAATAAAGATATAGCGCATTTATATTTCGCATGACGTCACGCTTTCGTACGATTTTTACACATCGGTGACGTCACAGGCCTTTACTCTGGAACTTTGAATTTTTACTTTATTGATAAACTGAAAAACACGGGTACATTATTTTTGGCTAATCTAACTAACGGACTAATTAAAATAATACTTTTCTGACCCAGTCATCATCCCTATTACACAGATATAGCTAGCCCTAAAGCTCAACCGTGCGTAGTGGAGAAAAAAGAGCCAGAAAGTGGATAGCACACAAGTTCCTTGATGTATTTAATTTTTTAATGGATCGCGATTTTCAATTAGAGGGGAAAATACGGGGGAAAAGTGGGGAAGTTTTCTGTAGTGTTATTTATCAACGATTACAATTAAATTTGAGAAGCACAACTTCATTTTATACAAGATGTTGTGAAAAATATCCAAAAGGGTGGAGTGGAGGGGGGAAAACAGAGAGGAGTTTACTGTAGCGTTTTATATTATTTTTTCGGAAAATTTATTCCGTCTTATGGAAGGCACATATACCAATCAGACTGCGCAGTCTTCATCGTCATCACAAGACAAATCCGTAGACACCAAACTCGATCTCCTAGGACCAAGGAAACGCTAGTAATCGCTAAAAAATTTACTCCTATTTTGCTCAAAAGTCTATAAAATTCAAGCACCTGAAATTCGATTTAAAATTGGACTTCGTTAATTTTGCTGCGCATTTACTTTTGGACTTGTTTTTGCATTATAATAACGCATAAATGAAGTCACAGTGGGCGGGACACATAGCGCGACGAACCGATAGCCGATGGGGCAGAAAGGTTCTCGAATGGCGACCACGTACTGGCAAGCGAAGTGTTGGACACCCACCCATAAGGTGGTCAGACGATCCGACTACGGTCGCTGGAAAGCGCTGGACGCAGGCCGCTTTAGATCGGTCATTTTGGAAATCCCTGGGAGAGGCCTATGTCCAGCAGTGGACATTATGCGGCTGAAATGATGATGATGAAGTTACAATATTAATAAATAAATAATAAATAAATAAATATATAAGGACAAATCACACTGCTTACCTTAATCACTTGCTTGAGCTAGCCCCAAATCAGTTTTAAACTTGTGTTATGAGATACTAACTCAACGATATTTTATAATAAATACATATTATATATAGATAAACACCCAAGACCAAAGACAATTTGAAAAAGGCCATTTTCCAACTTGCCATGGCTGGGGATCGAACCCAGAACCTCCAGATTGGCGGACTAGCATGTTGAACATTACACCACGGAGGTCGGCAATTTTACAGAGGTCGATATTGGACTTACACACTACTTTATTAAGTTCTTATATGAATATTGAAATCGTCTGATGTAGCAGGCCTGTGTCACTCCCCGTTTAGGTATCGAAAATGTACCTACATCATTACTACGCGCGCAGGCAGCCCCTCCGGGTGGTAAATTCAGTTATACGAATCGTTTGTCCAGAGTAATAAGAATGAAATTAGCTTGCAATGGATGTCTAGGTATCTATACGAAAACGTGCTGAGTTCTGACGTGAGCTAAATTAAACCATATCGCTAGCCACATTGAGTAGATATTTCTTGAATTTCTTTGCTAGTGAGACTGTACGTTAGTATTCCGGAGACATCGATGCCGACGTCAAGGCCCGTATATCTGCCGCATGGGCAAAGTGGCGGGAGGTGACTGGTCTCATTTGTGACCCCAAAATGCCGGTTAGGTTAAAGGGACAGGTCTACAAATCCATCATTAGACCTGTCCTTTTGTATGGCGGTGAAGCGTGGCCATTGTTTGAGCGACACAAGCAGGAACTGCGTGTCACGGAGATGCAAATGTTGCGCTGGATATGCGGAGTATCACGGAGAGATCGCGTGAGAAATACCCGCATCCGCGGCAGCCTTCATATCCGTGACATAGCAGACAAATTGCAAGAAGGTCGCCTACGCTGGTACGGTCATGTCTTGCGGAAACCGGCAAATTACGTGGGAAACAAATGTATAGCCATGCCGCCTCCGCCGGGGCCTGGCAGACGTGGTAGACCCAAGAAATGCTGGCTTGACGTCGTCAGGGATGATATGTGTGCCAATGGTCTTACAATGAAGGATGCTCAAGACCGTGCGAAGTGGAGAAGGAAAAGCCAGAAAGCGGACCCCGGGCTTCACAGCATTACAGCTGTGAATGCAAGTGGGAACACGCTGAGATGAGAGAGAGAGAGAGAGAGACTTTAGGTTACTATTATTTATTCTGTGGATGTAGGTAGTTAAAAGTTACATTCAAAAAATTACTTTCTTAGAATATTTTTAGAAGTTAAGTATAAGATTCAAAGACTTAGATATTCTTGAATGTTATTCAACATCGGTTAATGGAAAATACAAAGAGACTTGCTGCCTACAATTTAACAACGAAATGATTATAAAAATATCTTCTTTGAATTCTCATTCAAAAGAAAATTCTCGTAACAACCAGGTGTATTGGCTATTTCAGATAAAATGGATAGATAAGGAATTTTATTCTTAACTTGTTCTTAACTCTATAGCTTTAAGGATAATCTGGCAATTCTGTCCGATACATAAGGGTAGGGATTTAAAAAATTGCTTTTACCATTTTATTTTTAGTTGGAAACATAGATTTTGCTATCAGATTGCGATTTTTAAAACGATGGAGAGTTTTATAGAAAGAATTGAAAGTCGAGGCTAACATTTGTTGTTTGTAAATTTGGATATTTGAGCTATGATATTTTTGTATCGATTAGTAATACAATATGTTTGCTTATTTTTAACCCTCGAAAAAAAAGAGAGGTGTTATATGTTTGACGCTAATGTCTGTTGGTTTGTCTGTCTGTGGCATCGTAGCAATCGAACGGATGAACCGATTTCCCAAGGAGTTTCTATTTCAGGAATTTGTAAAACCAAAGCCAAACCAATCAAATTTTTTAATACTGTAGTGAGTTATCCTTGGAGTAGAAAATGCTCCAGGTTCCAAAGCAGCAGAGCGAACGCTTTACTTAGGAAGTATATCTACTTGTCCATAAAGTGGAAATAAATTGCACAAATCACTCCTTCAAAAATGTAAAAGCAAATAGCTACGAACGTAGACAGAGAGCTACGGTCTTGTAGCAGTTCGTAGATGACGTGCTACATTTCGTAGCGGCTACGAAGTGCTAAGATCCATTCTGAGCTCTTGTCGAAATTTCTAAGCAATGTAATATCAACTCTCTTGCTTTGATTTAAAACTCAGTTTACATTCAGAGAGAGTGAATATAGCTTCTATAATATCAGCTGTATTACAACAAGGGCATTAATTAATTATTTACGTTACACCGTGACCCAGAGGAGTGTTATGTTTTTCAAATTTTTAACGGCCTTAGACTCTGACTACCCCGCTAGGGATAAAAATGTGATGTTTTACGTATGTATGTATGTGTAACTTAACAGATAGACATACTTGCTTGGGAGTTGAATAATTATTTTATCGCAAAAAAAATCTTTGTACTACTTGTAAATTGACAGACATGCCAAAGCCCTTCTGATGCGTAGGCGACCAATACTGTGTAGTAGCACAGAATAAATAATACTAACGTACAGAAGTCTCACTCAGCAAAGAAATTCAAAGAAATATTTACTCAATGTGGCTAGCGGTATGGTTCAATTTAGCTCACGTCAGAACTCAGCACCTTTTCGTATAAATACCTAGACATCCATTGCAAGCCAATTTCATTCTTATTACTCTGGACAAACGATTCGTATAACTGAATTTACCACCCGAAGGGGCCGCCTGCGCGCATAGTAATAATATAGGTACATTTTCGATACCTAAACGGGGAGTGACACAGGCCTGGTAGTAGTGTGTCAGTAGTGGTCGTTGCGAAACAAAAAAAAATCGGTAGCTTATAAATAATTAAGTAATTAATTTTACATGTAATGTATAAACTAAACTTATTGTCGTGTTAAAGTGCCTGCAAAGGCCTTATTATTGAATTAACATTTGAATTTTGACTTAGTACTTATTTAATGACTAAAACAGAAAGGCAAATGTAGTTCAGTAGTAAAATAATTATTTTATCGCAAAAAAATTCTTTGTTGTTATTTATTGCTTCAGAAAGCTAATCAATCATGCTAGCCGTAATCTCCGCCGACTTGGGAAAATGTGACAATCAATCAAAACGTTTCCCCAAAGAAGTCGCTTGCCCCGATAAATCAAAATAGCTACTTATACCTAGGAGTGTCCTAGGATCGATGGGCGATGTGGCTCTCGTGGTACACTCTCTTAAATAGCAACAGAATACATATTATACTAACCTTGTGGTTCTATGCAGAGTAGAATAGGACCACTCCAAGTCTTCATGTGGATGTCGCAGAAGGCGACTTAGGAAACACAAGCTAAACAAAGCTTATAAACATCAATGAGACCTATCCAACCCGTCTGGCTAGCGTGGAGAGGCCAAATCCTCTGACTGCTCAGGCTACAATATGACTCTGGTAGTACAGAGAGGGTCCTGCTCCTGCAGTGGAGACTAGAAAAGACCTGATGATGACGATGACATATCATACACTATCATGTGTTTACCCTAACGGGGTAGATAGAGTTCAGTGCCAAGTAAGGTTAAGGTTAATATTGAAGCAAAAGGCATTGAAGTGGCGCCCTCATTTAAAATAAATTGTCAACTCGTAAATATGGAGATAATTTACCGTACCGAATTGTCCTGAGTCTTTGATGTAGTAACTAATAACTATATCCATTTATTATACAAGATATAATTAATGTTTAATTAAGCCCTTTCATTGAATACCCTACACAGTATGATGCGATTTATTTTATATATTTATGGCCTATAGAGGGCGCTATATTGAATTTACTGTATCTCCATATAGCCTATATTCAGCGGATAGCCAAAAAGCTTCCAACAAAACCTCACTTGTTAAGGTACCATGGATATCATAAAAGATACGAGGGAGCAGATGAACGAATACGTACATACATAGCGGCAAAACACATAGCCCTCCTTTCTTAAGGTGAATATAGCAAATGGCCTTGAAGTGGCGTCCTCATTTGAAATAAATTGTTATCTCGGACGGATCACCAATAATAGTTTCAACGGCAGTTCATAAAATAATTTAAAGGGCTATCTAGTGCCTGACGATTAGCATTATGGAAATCATCACCATATTTACGAGGTAACAATTATTTGTACCTCCATAGGCCATATAGTAATGAACAAAAAAAAATATCGCATCATACTGTGTAGGGTATTCAATGAAAGGGATTAATTAAACATTAATTATATCTTGTATAATAAATGGATATAGTTATACCTACATCAAAGACTCAGGACCATTCGGTACGGTGGGTCTAAAATGTTTGAAAACTGCAATTTTCGGAATTGCCCTGGCTGGGATCAAACCCAGCATCTCCGGAGTGGCGGACTAGCTTAACCACGGGAGCGATGGTGGCCAATCGGTTTAGGTACTGGCTTAAATTGCGTCTGTGAGGTATGAGTTCGGTGCTCATTAGGCAAGACTTGTATGTAATAATAATAAATATATATATAGAGACAAATTACACTGATTAAGATAGCCCCAAAGTAAGTTTTTTTTAAACTTGTGTTATGGGATACTAACTCAATAATGACTTGTTATTAGATCGATTAGAACAGTCTTTGAGCTTCTTACAGTAAATTTATATATATAAATATAATACGAGTACACCTCAGTCCTAGTACTATATATTTCATAAATAGATCCCATATGCTACGTTCCGATTCACGAAAGATATCTCCATGTAAATGAGACGTGCCTTTCTTGAAACATTGAGAGTTCCACACGAGCTGCTGAATGTCTGCAAATTGAGAAGCGCTATGGTAATCAGCTTCAGTGAAGTACGTACTCGGATTTCAGCCACATTTTCTTACTTTTTCCTAAAGAATGAGGTCACGTTTTACCAAGAAAGAAGACAAAGTAAGGTCCGTAGATACTTTTGATGACCTCCACGGCGTAATGGTTAACGCGCTAGACAGCTTATCTTGTCTTTGTGGTCTTGGGTGTTTATCTATACATGTATTTATCATAAAATATAGTATCGTTGCGTTAGTATCCCATAACACATGTTTAAAAAGTGTGATTAGTCCCTATATACGAGTATTTATTATTTATTTATTAATATTTATAAAGCGTTAATTCCTTGCTTTCCATATTTTACGCCCTCTCAAAATTGATACCTCAACCACGCCTCAGGACTTCCTCTTCACATGCTTTTGATATTTATAAACATACTCATTTGTAACCGAGGCCGTATTTGTATTTCCGAACGGTTACGAGCGAATTTCGATGAAAAATTTGGAGGTTATAAAGAAATGGAGTTCATGAAATTGTAACCAAATAATGTTCTGAAGTGGCGGTATGGCGTGTTGTTAACTCTATATGGTCGTCTCTTTATGAAATTTAAATAACTATAGTTGAAGCTCATTTAAACAGTGCAAGTTTCTTGCCTGTTTTGGGTCTTATAGTCTATCTATATTTAAGAGCTCTCATTTAAACAGTGCAAGTTTCTTGCCTGTTTTGGGTCTTATAGTCTATCTATATTTAGGAGCTATGCTCTTGTCGGTGGAGTATGAATTCTCTTCCATTTGTCTCTCTCATCTACCAGTGGTTTTGCTTCGCTGTACGACACGACGTTTACCTTTTCCTTTATCTATTTCATGTAGCTATGCCTCGGTCTTCCTGGTCCTCTTTTCCCTTCTATCTTTCCTTCCATGATGGTCTTTATGAAGTCGTCATGTCGTAGCAGATGACCCAACATCTTTCCTCGTCTATTCTCTATTATATCCAGTATGCACCTTTTCCTCCTACTCTTTTCAGAACCTCCTCATTTGTAATTTTTTCAACCCAGCTTATGCTTATAGTATTTAGACATATTTACTTAACGTAGGTATGTTTATAGTTAAAATCTTTATTGCACCAAAATATAGTAATAATCTGTATTACAAAATTTTGGTGCAATAAAGATTAGAATATTAGATAATAGAAAACAGATGACAAAAGGCTATTTATTGTGTTATTATGTATAAGTTGTATACATATTATATTATTTAAGTATCTGTAATATTTATTTAATGTGTTGTATGTTTTGTTGTTATAAATACATTCCGTTATAAAATGTGATACACGGGACTATAAATAAAATTTTATTTATTTTTTATATCTATTTAATTTTATATAGGTACCTAATATGACATTATACTAAATTCATTATTATGACATAACAATGTATGCTCAGTCCTCATGCATAATTTTAATATTAGTTTAATTGTTAGTTAACGTATTTTGAGAAAATGCTGCAGTGCAGTGTCTTGCTGCTTCTTCTGCACTTGCGCTTCTTCTTCTCGAGTCGAAAGGCGCTTCAGAAGCAGCACTAAACTTAGCTGTAAGTGTAAGTTATGATCTGACGTCAACAACTATGATGATATATAACGTTGTCAATTTTCAAGGGTTAAAAACATACAAAGATAAATAAATTATATTGACTTTTTTAACTTTTTACGAATGTAATTTCAGACCGTATGTTTTGAATATTTATATAAATGGTGAAAAAATATCACGTGAGCAGGACTTGAACCCGCGACCTTAGGCTCAATACGTATGTTTTAAATTTAAATCTATACTAATATTATAAAGCGGAAGAGTTTGTTTGTTTGTTTGTTTGTTTGTTTAAACGCGCTAATCTCAGGAACTAATGGTCCGATTTGAAAAATTATTTTTTTGTTGGGTAGTCCATTTATAGAGGAAGGCTTTAGGCTATATAACATTCCGACAAACACGCGAACGAAGTCGCGGGCAATTCACACCCATTAAGCTAGCCCCAAAGTAAGTTTTTTAAACTTATGTTGTTTGATACTAACTCAACGATACTATATTTTATGATAAATATATATATATAGATAAACATCCAAGACCCAGGAAAATTTGAAAAAAGGCTATTTTCCAACTTGCCCTGGCTGGGGATTGAACCCAGAACCTTCGGATTAGCGGTCTAGCGTGTTAACCATTACGCCACGGAGGTCGTTTAAATACGTCGATAATGCAATGAAAAGTAATAAAAAAATGCTAAAATTTATTGATGTCTAATATTTTTGGTTTACATCCTCCATTAGCTTCTCAGTTCGTTACAGGAAAACGGTAAGTGTACGTAGTTGTGTTTACAAGGGTGAACTAAACATGCGTTATACATGAGAGCCCACAAAACAATCAGAATGGACGTGTGTGGAATGTTAGCTGATAATGCCGCTTTTTTAACTTCTCAGGAATTGTTTGGCACTTTGGAGATAGTTTAGTTTTGTATTTATGGACAGAGCGAGTGAAGCGTCTGTTTTGAGATTAGCTAAAAAAACACTTTTGTCCGTCTGTCTGTTCTAGTTTAAAAACATACTAGAAGGAAAGATAAAAGGTAGAAGAGGTCCAGGACGACCAAGAAAGAGCTATGTAGACCAACTGAAAGAAAAAGCAGGGGTCATGTCGTATCAAGCACTAAAAAGTAAGGCAGAGAACCGAGAAGTTTGGCGCATACTCCACCGACAAGAGCCACTAAGCTCTTAAATAAGAAGAAGAGAAGTCTGTTCTAGTCGCATTTTTTAACCGATTTTAATAAAAATTGGCACACAAGTTCCTTCATTTGTTTTAATTTTTTTGTCGATCAAGATTTTTGGTAGGGGGCAATAGGGGGGAGAAGGGCGGGGGGGGAGTTTGCAACAGCGTTATTTATCGTCGGATTTCAATCAAATTTGAGAAGCACTAAGGACTTCATTCTATATAACATGTTGTGAAAGAAAATGCAAATGTGGGCCTTAGGACCTTAAGTCAAGTCAAAAAGTTCAAAAATATTGTATATAGGCGATTTAACTTGCAACCCGTCACTATTTAGATACAGTTTTCCATACATGGCTATCGTCACACTGAAAATAGTCTTTGGGTCTTAATGCTCTGGATTCTATCTGCCCCGTAGGAAATAAAGACGTTCGTAGTTGTATTTACAAGGCGATATACAAGAGAGCCCACAAAATAGTGTGGACGTGCGTGGAATATCAGATGGTAATGTCGCTTTTTTAACTCCCCAGTAACTGTTTGATGGTTTCAGAGACAGTTTCTTTGCGTATGTGACGCTTACAAACAATAGTATAAGGTTCTGATTAGTTTTTCGGTATAAATTCGGTGAAGAATACGGGGTCACCAATGTGCTGTGTTTTGTCTCCTGTTGAATGCCTCCGTGGTCCAGTGGTCAAGGCGTTTGCCTTATCCGGAGGTCGTGAGTTCAAATCCCACTAGGAAGCATACTTTGTAAGAAGTTGTTTCCAGTCTGGTTAGGATATTGCAGGCTTTAATCACCTGATTTTCCGAAAAGTAAAATTATTCCGTGCAGACTTTTTATTAAATTGATAGTAACAATAGTACTCTACAATTAAGTAAATGAATTCGGTATTTGACTCAATTGAGTGCTATTTGTTGTTTCGTAAAAAAAATTATACAAACTCAAACACAGTCAAGTTCCCAATTGCCACTTAGGAATTAAAGCAATTTTTTAAAAGTCTTTATAGGATATTGAATCCTATGTAAATGTGATAATGTATAAAATTGTGTCAACAAAAGAACTTCACGCGGGTCTAGTAAATAGTCCTCCTTATCTGCCTTTCGCTAAGTTTCTGTCTTCATGCTAATTTGTACTGTATGCTACTAAATTATAGAAGTCATTATCCTCTGTGAATTTCTTGAAATTCGCTACTATTCCGCGGCAACGTAAAATGAACCTTAAAGTACCCGTCACCTATAGGTACATTTACACCCTCTATTTTCGGGTTTACAGCTTGGCGCATATCCAGTTTAAGTGCTGACACGTGCTATGCCACACAAACTTCGTTTTTAGTCCACTTCCACGTGTTCTCAAAGCCCAAAGGATGCTGCGAGTGCGAGCAATGTTTAGCCACATCACATTACCACGGCAAAGCACGTCATATACGACAAAGCACATCGTATGTACGTCATAGCGTACCTATCTGGTTCTGTACTTGGCCTTTGAGCTAAAATTACAGCTTTGAAACATTAGCAGTTTTTAGCCTGTTGCTTTACAAATAAATTAAAAGAAAATTGCACTTCATATCCAGCACAAAGCGGAACTTTGTTGCTTAAGAGCAGAAAAAATCCTTTACTGCAACGGTTTAGATTTTTTTAAATGGCGCGACCAGATGTATCACATGTCATAAGACTAGCCTAGATTTACGATGCGTTCAGTTGGCCAAGTGATGTATGTATTGCTTGGTTTAAAAAATAATACTGGCCAAAAAAAAAGGCGGGTAAACAGCAAATGCATCTCGCATTTAGTAATTAATGTTGCACTCGTGCTTTTTTGATCTCGCTTGCGTTCGGGCTTCAAATAAGTTCTCGGTGCAATAATAACCTACTTTTTGCTCGGTGCAACAATCTACCTATTGTTAGAAAGTAAGAACGCACCAATATTTTGATGTGTTTTCCCAGCAGGTAATTTATGCATAACTAATAATTAAACTATCAAATAAGTTTTACTTTGGTACAAAATAAATGTTTGAGAGATAGTAGATAATTTATTTAAATACCTCAAAAATTGTTTGCTGAATTCACAAAAAGACCTAAGACGCTTGAGTCTTTATTTCTTTAACCTTTGAAGCTCACCGCTCTATTCTTGCGTCTGATAAAAAGCGGTTGCCACATTTTAAATAGTGTACAATTTGAAAACATTTCAAATAGATTGGACATCTTTTAGTTCTACTCTCTTTAGTACAACTCTATAAGTTTTTTGAGCTTTTAAACGTCTCAAACTGATTGAAAGAAAAAAATAAAGATTTTAGTTGATATCATTTAGTTTCTCAAATAAAGAATTTACTAAAAATATTGCCAACATTCAATTTGATTTATTTTCTACTATCTTAAAAATGCTCATAATATAATGAAATAAGAAATGGTGAAAAAATGCCACGGTATCAGGAATTAAACCAGCGACATGGTTTTGAGGGTTGCTACACACATACTCGTGTAGTTCCGGGTTAGAATAGGACCACTCCATGTCTTCATGTGGATGTCGTAAGAGCCGACTAAAGGACTAAGCACAAACAACTCGTGCTAGAATTGTATTTCCAAGGAGGGTGACCGTCGGGCGGCGGCTGGTTGTAAAAGTTTTCGCACACATACATTACGTCGTAAAACTATAGCCAAATCATTTAAACCGTTCCGGCTATTTCTTCTCCATTTTGCAAGGTCTTTGGCATCCTTGGGTGAGAAGAAAAAGCAGGAAAGCGCACCTCGGGCTCCGAAGCAGCACAGGTGAGGATGCAACCGAGAATGCGCTCAGACGAAGAAGAAGAAGAAGACACACATAAGCGGCATTTTCGGTTCTCTCGAAGCTATACAGGGAGCATTTGAAATCATTGGCATTAATTTAACTTATTAACATACTCACTTAAAAAATATTTTTTACGGTAACAATTCTGCAATTAGTGCAGTAATTAAAAAGTATCGAAAAGTAAGAAAAATAAACAAAGTATCAGAACATCGCGCGTCGCGCTTGCGAGAGGGCTATGACCCCGGCGCTGGTACGTAATACACTCACCAGCTGTGTCGCGGGCGGCCGGCATACAAAAACAGACTTTAAGTTGCGTGGATAAGGTTTAAAGTCGAGTATGGAAAGGCGATATGTCTCGCGACCGATTGAGAGAATGAATGTTAGGTACTACGGAATCTACGACGACGCAATGAAATAAATACTATTTTAATTAATATATATTATATAATAATTTACTTTTCATGAGTTTTACGACGATAAGTTTTTTTATTTCTAATTGCAGTAATGGTGTCTATCAAAGAGTCTAACGCATGTTTAGAGGTTTTCTTTAATATGAAAATGACGACTTTTGATTGACGTTTTAATAGGCTCACATTACCTTGTATCATGGGTATAGTGGATATTTAAAAGGATGCCAACGATTTCAATTTCACCCTGTATATCGGCTTTTCCCCCGAACTTTCATCTACATACTCATATATTCGATTTTACCGCCCGGCTGTAACGATTGATGCCGGCCCGTTTATGTGTATAGCAACCCTGATACGATACATTGCTCCTCTAACTCAGCAATTGCGTATACTACCACGTACGTCGCGTCGAAGTTTGGCACTACATCCTATACCTAAAGTATAACCCTACAAAAACAATACCCATTTATTTAATAGTCATGAAAATAAGGTGAATACCAAGCAGAAGTGGCGCCCTCATTTGAAATAAATGGTTAACTCGTAAATGTGGCAGCCCTTTAAATTATTTTATGAACTGCCGTTGGAACTATTATTGGTATCCGTCTAGCTTTAAAAACGTGCTCACTTTTGGCGGAGGCAAAGGCTCAGTTTTAAAACTAGACGGACTAATGTAAATACTTTTAATGGTGATTCATAAAATAATTTAAGGCGGAGGACAAATGGCCTTGAAGTGTGAAATAAATTGTTAACTCGTAAATTTGGTGATAATTTCCTTATTTCTCTTCGTCATGCACTAGATAGCCCTTTAAATTCTTTTATAAACTGCCGTTGAAACTATTATTGGTGATCCGTCTAGCTTTAAAACTTGCCGTGGCCACTTTTGGCGGAGGCAAGTTTTAAAGCTAGACGGACTAATGTAAATACTTTCAACCGTGGTTCATAAAATAATTTAAAGGGCTATCTAGTGCATGACGAAGAGCAATATGGAAATTATCTCCATATTTACGAGTTAACAATTTATTTCAAATGAGGGCGCCACTTCAAGGCCATTTGCCTATATCTTCACCTTAAAGGGCTATCTAGTGTCTAGCATTGAGAAATATGGAAATTTTCGCTACATTTACGATTAACAATTTATTTTAAATGAGGGCGCCACTTCAAGGTCATTTGCTTTTAACTTTACCTTAATGTGTAAGTTAGCACACATGTAAGTAGGTCTGAACCCAGGAATAAAATATAGAACGTTTTTATAAAGGATTCAAAGATACGTAATCATGTTTTTTAAGGGACAGGGTGAAGTTATTATATATAAGATCAAAGACAAAAGTAAAGGATGTTATATATACTGTAAGAAGGCTCAAATGGAAATGGATTGGTCATACTTTGAGAAATAAGAGAAATAAATGGTCAAAGGACGTTACTGAGTGGTATCCTCGTGATGGGAAAAGAAGGAGAGTAGGACAAAAGAGGATATGGGAAGACGAACTTAAGAAGGCGGCTGGAGGGTGATGGAGAAGAAAGACAAGGAACAGAGAGCTGTGGAGACAGATGGGGGAGGCCTTTGCCAAGGGGCAAGCTGACGACCACCAACAGCAGTCGCAACAGGAATGCAGAGGATGTCAGCAAGAGAGGCTGCAGTAAGTAAGTAAGTAACCATGTCTTTATCCTTAACGGGATAGATAGAGCCCAGGGCCGTAAGATCTAAACGGATCTTAAGCGTGGCGGTGGGTGTGAAGATGATAAAGGAAATCAAAATAGTGATGGGTTGCTAGCCGCTTCGCCTAAGCATGATTCAGATTCTTGCCCATTGCCTCGATCGGCTTTTACGATCTGTGCAGGAAGATAAGCAGCTGGTATATTCTACGTTTTTTCTTTTCTCCCAGACGGCATAGATTCAAAGATAATTTTTGAAAAAGGGAAGTGAAGGGAGCCCCAAGACCCAAAAAAAGTACCTTTTTTTTTGTATAAAAAATCGGAGTCAAAAGCTCAGTAGTCCGATGATCTGTATTGATCAGCATCATCGGACTCATGAGACTAAAAAGTCTCACAAGTCCGATCGTCGGACTAAATCATCGAACTACTGATACTAGAGGAAATTCTCTGTCTGCCCCGTTAGGGATAAAGACGTGAAAGTGTATGTTTGTATTTATGACGTTATTTTGTACTTTGAAGGCCCTAAGCTAGCATTAATTCCATAATAACTTACAACTTGTGTGCATAAGTTTTGTGAAATTTACTCGCGTACGCTAAAGTTCATGCCATAGTTTCCCCAAGAGACCACAGAGGTTCTTCAAAAAGGACGTGATAAGATTTCGTGATCTTCTTTACGCTGCATTGTATAAAAAAAAAACAATTTATCACAGTTCTTATTTTAAAAGCCATTTCAATCGGCTGCCAGGTTTTGTGCTCGCACAATCTACAACTCCGCGAAGGGGCAAATCAACAAAGGCGAGCATGTAACACCTTTTGCGTCAAAGTAACAAAGCAAAATATTTCCCGTCATTCCACTTTGACCTGGAAGAAATGTTTCACCTTCTGCCATGAGTTCATTGGCCTGACGTCAAACACAAAATGAAAAGAAGCAGATGGGTAAACCGCGACTTTATTTCTATATTTCAGACATACAGCCGTAGCATGGCAGCGTAGATAAACCCAGATAAATTTATATAGTGCGACGGATTATTTCCATCCCGCTGGTTATTATTATGACGAGCGAAATAGCGATAGACAAAGTCAATATATAACTTATTGAAGGTCATTTAAAATAATTTTTAGTGCAAAAACTACAAAATGCTACCTTTCCGAACGACCACTGCTGGGAAGATACACCCAAAGTAACACAGTTCAGTATAGGTATTTACACTTATTCATATCATATAAGTACATTATATTTTACATTGTACATAAGGAAATGCTACTATTCTATTGTAATAATATGAACTATTTTCAAGAATTGTATGGCATACGAGTAGTGTAAAGTGTCACATCTATTAAAACATTAGTTTGTACATCGGGGCTGTCACAGCAAGGAAACTACAGCTTACAGTGTGTCACGTAATCTTGTATTTGAGCCCCTAGCGCATTGAAAACGCGTTCTGAGTGACGTCACAAAGTTAGCTCTACGTTAGCCAATTTAATATTGTAAATAAGACAGAAAATCGACAACCCTATTTTATGCAAGAATATTATATTTGCGAGAACATTTGCACATACAAAACAACGATCATGAATGCATCATATTTTCTTTGATATTTGCCAACCTTTCTGCCAATAAAGTTATCCCCGGAACTATATATTAATTTGCTAGTTTGTTGGGTCATATTGCCTCACGTATTTTACAGATACATTATTACGTCTTTGTCCTCAACCGGGCAGACAGAGTCCAGGGGCGTAAAACCAAAGATAGTGGATGTGAAGTTGGAAAACGGGAAACAAAATAGTGCTGGGTGGCAAGCCGCATCGCATAAACATATAATATGATCGTGTTTTAACGATCTGCGCGGGAGGAGATTTTTCTTTTTTCTCAGATCGGCATGACTACCTCCGTAGCGTGGTAGGTTCGATTTCCAGCTAGGCCAAGTTGGAAAATGGCCTTTTTCAATAAATAACTAATAATCTGGATGGATAGAATATGCAATGAGAAGGTGCTAGAAAGAGTGGGAGAGAGAATAAATATTTTAAAAACTATTAAAAATAGAAGAGAGAAGATGATTGGACATCTAATAAGACATGACAATCTATTCAGAATAATAGTAAAAGGAAAAATAAAAGGGAGACGAGGAAGAGGAAAACCAAGGATAAAGTTTTTCTAACAACTTAAGGAAGGGTTAGGAGTTAGGTCCTACCAAGATATTAAAAAGATGGCAGAAAGAAGAGAGGAATGGAGGCATCACCACTTTACTCTACCGAAAAGAGCAAGCTCTTAAATTAAAGAAGAAGAAGATGGCTAAAACTATGATGTTTCGGTAGCTTAGCCGTGTGGCTTCCGGCCTAGAATACGTCCACCCCATCTTCCTGTAGATGTCGTAAGAGGCGACTGAATGACTAAGGCGATTCCCCCACTAGAGACGCGCCCCGCCGCGGTGCGCGGATCGGCAGATTCCGCGCGCAGCGACGAAGACGCATATCTGCCTCGACGGCGGCCCCGCGCCAAATATTTACTTTACAGACGATCGTCGTGGAGAATGGATACCGAAATCATTAAAGAAAGCATCTTGAATGAGTGCCGTAGAGTTCTTTGTCCTTTATACATAAAAACGCGGGCGGTACTGCGCAGCAATTTGTTACCGTGCGGCGAGCACCGCGCCCCCGCGCAATCTGGCAGAATCTGCGCGCGAGAAGCGCTCCCACGCGTTGACGCGTTGTCAGTGGGTTGGACTAGGCGTGTTTTCTATACAAACTGAGATACTTGCATACAATGTTAAAATCTGCCGCCCCGCGCTCCACGACGGTGCGTGGTGTAGTGGGATCACCGCCTAAGCACAAACATCTCGTGTTACAACTGCATTCCCAAGCAGTACAACTATAGACAAATCGTTTTAATTGTTCCGTCTATTTGTTCTCAATTTTGCATGGTCTTTGTTTTTAGGTTTTTTGTTTGGGGTTGGCAGTCCTTTTGTAATTTTACACAATTCCTTTAGGTGAAAATTTTGAAAGTAATGACAATAAGGTAATGCAATAAAAACTCCCTTTTTCTTAACTTCATGATATACTCGTATCTTCTTTGATTTTTCTCTTTCTGAACACATACGTTTCTATCGAAAAGTTACCGCTTTTTAACAAGATTTTATTTAACGACTCCGCTGTCTGTCCGGCTGTCACAGGGCTTTATCTCTTGAACCGTAATAGCTAGACACTTGAAATATTTTCAAATTTTATTTAATAATTGTCGTAGGTAATATGAACATAAGGAAAACTGACAAAAATATAATTTGGTATCGTCATCTAGGACAACGTTTCCCGAAAAAAAAACATATTATTCGTATTTGCTGACGTTCTCGAAATATTTTTCAACTCAGCGCAATCGCGCTGAGTTGAAAAAATATCAAACACAATCATTAAAAACACAATCGTGTTTTAAATTAAATGTCATTATTGACTCAATACCCAGGTACAATCAACAGAATATCAAACTGCCCAAATTAATTGCAATTTTGCCTCTAAATAACGCTCCAGAAAGGCGTATGAAGAGTATCTTACGTAACGCGATGTTAACTCTTTCATAAAATATTTGCAGTTGAATCCTCAGCAAAGCCACTTCGAAGTTGAAACATTTTATGCATAACTTACTATCAACTCGTGAACGGGTGCTGCGAGAAGGGATCGGTCAGCTCGGCTTCGCTTTTTGACTACTTAGAATTTATTTATGTTGGCTCGCTCGTTAACAAGCATTACATGTTATAATAAATCAACATCGTATTATATTATAAGTATTTGTAAATATACATTATGACCAAGCCCTTCTGGCGAGTAGGCGACCGATACTGTGTAAATGAGTTTCTTTCGCCGTTTCTTCTCAGCTGTGGTCGTTGCGAAACGCTAGTAGAAGAGTAAACAGAATAGTAGACAGAACTTAAAACATGAATTCTTGCATTTTTTTTTTCAATATTTGCATCTTGGTCGTCTCGTATCTAGCCCATAAGGGGCAAAAACAGGGAGCGAAAGGGAACAACACAATAATACCTCCGTACCGGAATTGCTTATAAAGCCAAAGATTGCAAGCTATTCCAACACCTATACCAAAAGAAATATAGTTAACAATCCTTTGATGTTAGCTGGCGCGTGATTGATTTTGGTAACGAGGTATAAACCAGCCTTTACATCAATGATTTAGTACGCGTGACGTGAGAATACGTAATGAAGGGTTTTACGGTTAGTTTGCACAAACCACACGTGGCTTAGTGGTTTGTTGCTGAGTATACGAGGAGGTATACATACATTTACTATCACGTCTTAAGAGGAAACCTCAAGAGCTAGAGAAATGAAAAATAGGAATTTGTAAAATCTATTGCTGTCATGCTGTGCCCGAATTACAACCGAGCAAGTGCGATAGAGACATACTGCAGCTTGGACTGAAAATACCTATTAAAAGAACAGAAAATCAACGATTCGTAGTCCTCTGATTTCTTCTCCAAAACTTAACCAATATAAGTATTTTTTTCATTACGAATTAACAAAGACTTGAGCGGTGTTGCTATGTTTTATTTTTTTATATAATCTAGTCAAATTTGTTTTTCTGGATGTTTGAACACAGCGGAAAATCTGGCCATTTTTTTAGGTTTTTGAACGTTCATATTCCTTTTAATAAATAATTTATGAAAAAAAACATAGGGACATGCTAATAGTGGCTATAGATAGTCAGGAAAAAAAGTTTCGTCTTAATCCCTAACGGGGTAAATAGGGCCCAGGGCCGCAAAATCCAAAGGCCACGTTAAGAGCCCATACTACCCTAAAGTTCTTAGAGCGATCTTAAATATTTATCAATATTAACGAAATACTCACTTTGAAATAAAAACACAGCAAAGTTCAGGACTGACTCTAAACATAAAAAGTTTCGAAAACACGATTGCTTAACATTTTATCGATAGAAAAACATTGCGAAGTTGCCTCCAAATCACCTCAGAATTATACTAAAGCAAAAAATATAATTGTATTAAACATAAGGCAGTCATCATATGTTATATGTTTTATTATATCTTTTTAAATATCTCTTAAATATTCTTTGTAAAATGAAAAAACCTCAAAACCAGAACCAGCCTCATTGACCAACCGCGATTCCCGACGCCCCGCATGGCTCGCTGTCTCGCTACGCCTAAGTAAATTTATGTGCGTGGAAGCGTGAGCAAAATTTAGATTATTGACATCAGGCGCCCTCTTAAGGGCGCAATATGGTGTCAACTGCTCCACCGTTTTGGGCGCATAAGATAGGTACGCGCGAAATTTGAAAATGTAAAAGATATGAATTTTTGAGCTAGCGAGCAAAGCGTCTTAGTTTCGAGATAGGCCAAAAATGCTTTTGTCCGTCTGTCTGTCTGTCGGTTTGTTCTCGCCTACAGGTCGCATTTATCAACCGATTCTCGTGAAATTTTATAAGCAGATTAGATAATTATAAAGATTTTTTTGTAGATACAGTTTTTGGAATTTTTTTAAAATGGCGAGGATATGGGGATTCAAAATTTTAAGAAAATCATATTTCAGCCATATCAAATAAATTTTAAATATGTTATAAACCTTTTTTGTTACCCTTATTATGACGCAACTTTTTTGTTTGAACAACTTTTTTATCCGATTAACTTCAACGGGTAGGGGGGGGGGGGGGGAGTCGCGAGGTTCACAGCTCGCAGAGCCACTAGTTTTTATTATAACACATAAAACAACGACTCCCGTGGGAGAGGAAAAAATCCGTTTTCTTTTCTCCCGTCACCACATGGCCAAATTTGCCGTGAATCGTGTACAATCCCCTTAATATTTCCATGGTGATATATACAGGATGACTTTTTAAACACCAACCAAATTTTTGCAGCAAGTTCAGTCCACAGTACTGAACTACATTCCATAAAAAAGGTTATTCAAAATCGATGAAAATTTTTCATCCTCCCATACAAGATCCTTTTAACTGAGCGCTGATTTGTATGGGATGGCGAATTTTTATTTTAGTTTTTATGGAAAGTAGTTCAGTATCATGGTCTGAACTTGGTCAAAAAATTTGGCTGGTGAACAAAAACTCAGCCTGTACAAAAGTAGGCTGTAGGTCTTGCGGCCCTGGGCTGCCTGCTTAGAGCTGCAAATACAAAAATGCTGTGTCTGTTTCATTAGAGATAAAGACTTGATAGTATAATGGTTTACATCCAATTAAAAGTATACATAAAAACTTCTAGATAGGTACTAAAATTATCGACGAAGCCGTTTTAAAGCTGACCCAGATTTGTTTCCAAACAAGCGGGACTAACGAGCCCTTTTTATTTAAAGGCTGTTTGATTACAAGTAAATTAAAAGTATACAACATCAAATGGTAATCAATTCTGCTTTGAACCATCTCATTTATGAATTTAGGTTCTGGTGCTTAGACTTTAATAGAATATAGACATGCCAAATATTTTTCATAGCGTACACCGCTTAATTTAAAAATAAAATCGGTGTCTATTTCAGATAAGTAAATAAGAAGTAATGTTTTTAAAGTTGTAAATATTAGGTACTGAAGAAATTTTATTTACTTTTACATAACACTCTTATGTATTCTGTGACATTACTTTAAAGACACAAGTAGGCATATTATGTGTCAATCCTATTTGTTGAATTTCATTTCATTTCATTCAGCCTTTTTTGAGTGCTTGACAAACAAACATTTTATTTGAAAATATCCCAACTAATAATCATATTTTTTTTCTCATTTGTAACAAATATTTTACCTTTGAAAACTTACTTAATTCGTTTTTATTTCATAAAATACATCGCTGTTACCAAAATATACATTCAAAAGAAAATAACATTAACCAAATAAGTGTAACCTCTCCCAAAATCCCGTCACGGCCACAGATAACATCGGGATCGAATGTAATTATCCGATAAAAGTATGCCAGTTGGAAATATTTATTTACTCTATGGATTGAATTTATTGAAGCTTGCCGTAATCCGGGCGAAATTCAATACGAAAATTTTAATTAACACCGAAATGAAAAACGCGCCCAGTGTCGTCCGGATTATTAAAAAAAAATCGGCCAAGTGCCAGTACTCGCTTAGTTATGGTTCCATACAACGGAAAAAAGAGTAGATATACATATTTGTATTTTCTTGATATCATCATCATCCGAGCGTATTCCTGGTTGCATCGTCAGCGGTAACGCATCAGAGCCCGGGGTCCGCTACCTAACCTAGGTAATTTGACGAAGTGACTAGTTTTTACACAAAGCAACTGCCGCCTTACGTTCGCAACCCAAAGGCTAGACCAGAACCAATCCTAGGATAGGATATGGAAAGTAGTACATTCGTCATTACCTTTATCTAGGTTACATGAACAATCATCTATTGTTATACGTGGTTATACATACTCGTATAAATGAGTACGAGTACATTGTATGCAGGACATCAATAAGGTCATGTATCATCACACAGGAACGTGTTAAGATGCGGGAGAAGGTCACGAATAGAACATACTAAAGACTAGACTCAGCCGTAATCAACTAGTTCGTCGTCAAAATTACCACTGGAGCCATATTTATGACGACCACCATGGCGTAATGGTTAACACGTCAGTCCGCCACTCTAGAGGTTCTGGTTTCGATGCCCAGCCAGGGCAAGCTGGAAATGGCCTTTTTCGAATTGTCCTGGTTCTTGGGTGTTTATCTATAATGTATCATCAGTACCTACATAGTATAAAACAAAGTCGCTTCCCGCTGTCTGTCCCTATGTATGCTTAGATCTTTAAAACTACGCAACGGATTTTGATGCGATTTTTTTTAATAGATAAAGTGATTCATGAGAAAGGTTTATATGTATAATACATACCCGTGCGAAGCCGGGGCGGGCCGCTAGTTTATTATAAAATATAGTACGAGTATAGTTGAGTTATTATCCCATAACACAAGTTTAAAACTTACTTTGGGTTGGGGCTAGCTTAATGAGTGATTTATCCCTATATATTATTACTAGCTGTGCCCGCGACTTCGTTCGCGTGGTTGTCGGAATGTTATATAGCCTAAAGCCTTCCTCTATAAATGGACTACCCAACAAAAAAAGAATTTTTCAAATCGGACCATTAGTTCCTGAGATTAGCGCGTTTAAACAAACAAACAAACAAACAAACTCTTCCGCTTTATAATATTAGTATAGATTATTATATTGAAGTACGGATCCCTAAAAATGATTGAGCAAAATTGGATTAAATCCTTGGGTTTTGATTTTGCGTTTCATCGTAGGTCACAGATACGCGATTTTAATTACGGATTTTCGTTAGCACAGATTAAATTATAAATAGGCGGTCTAATGCCCGTCGCTTTAATTTATTTCCTTAATATGAAGGAATAAATCCAACTTTAATTTCTTAGAGGACATTTTTAATATCAGTTTTTAGGATTAGGTAACTATATGTCCGTGTTGTATTGCCAAGCAATATTTAGCGCTATTAGATGACGATAAAGCCTAATTTGGTTTGGAGTAGTAATGCATATGCGTATGTTATGTATGTATGTAGACATGTAGAGGGTGACTTTTTATCCATCAGCGCTCAGCCAAACGGATTTTGCATGAAAGGACGAATTTTTCGAGTTTTAATAACTTTTTTTTATAGAAAGTAGTAGACAGAACTTGCTCCAAAAATTTAGCAGGTGCATAAAAAGTCAGCCTGTATAAATATAGTGTGTAGTTAACATGCTTGTCTTTAAGCGCCTATTACTAATTATTTATTGTTGTTTTTCCTAAAGGCTGACTGCATGCATTAGTATTAGGTCCACCTTTTGTACTATTGTGGTCAATAAAGATTTAATAAATAAATTCGACAATACTATCGGATGATAGTAATATTTATTTTTTGAAATAAAGCCTTCTTCGTTACAGCCTAGCCAGTCCACTGCTGGAGTAAATTTCCAAAAACGTAAAGGAATCTTGGGTTAACAAGTCAAACTCACTCTTAGCAATATTTATTTTTATCAAACATCAATTTTATTGCTCAACGTAATCAAAAGAAAATGAAGGCATGTGTGCCACGTTTATTTCTTATCGGAATTTAATATCCTGTGTTTGGGAATTTGCCCATAAAAGTAGGTACTTATACTGGGTACGCCATAACCCATAACCTCCCTCCAAAGACGTGTCGGCAAGAGTATTAGTCATAAAAATAGCTTTATAAGTATACTAGCTTTTACTCGCGGTGTTTTATGCAGGTGAACTGATTAAGCCGTCGTTTATTTATTAATTTAAACTTTATTGTACAAAATACAATTGCATAGCACAATAGGCGGACTTAATGCTAAAAGCATTATCTGAAAGCCAACCTTTTGGTTGTTAGAAAACTTAAAGTGGATACAAAAGGGATTCCAAGTTAAAGCTCACTATTTGTCCAAATTATGATTCAGTTTGTACTTGATTCATTCGCATTATGCTCATTATTTTATTTTATTTAATTATGTTTTCATTACTTTATATATATATATATATATATGTATGTATATGTATTTTATTATATCTATTATATATGTAGTATATTTGTTTATTAATTTGTATTTAATGTATTTATATATTTTTTTTAGTAGATTCTATCTTATATCTACTATCAGTAAATCCGACATACTGCATCGCCTCTCTCATAATTCACTTCTCTCTCTACCTAAAGGTTGACTGGAAGAGATTGCTAGATAAGCGATAAGTCCGCCTTTGTATCATTTTTGTTTTTTTTTCTCTGTATTGTTGTATGTCCTTTCTTCATGGTGCAATAAAGAGTAATTGTATTGTATTGTTAGAAATTCAGATATATATTTACATTGTACATAAACTATTTCGTTTAGTTTGTTAGTTCATAATATGAGGAAAACTGAAGTCGTAAAAATGCTTTCGTATGTTTGTCCGGCTGTCCGGCTGTCCGGCCGTCCGGCCGTTCTCCTCTAATGCATTTCTCACCCGATATACTCTTTCTTTTTAAGTTGTTTAGAAATTTGTCCAGTTCATTGTAGCTATCTCCATAAAATTAATTATTATGACATAGGTATATCCACAGAATAAATAATATTAACGTACAGAAGTCTCACTCAGCAAGGAAATTCAAAGAAATATCTACTCAATGTGGCTAGCGATATGGTTTAATTTAGCTCACGACAGAACTCAGCACCTTTTCATATAAATACCTAGACATCCATTGCAAGCCAATTTCATTCTTATTACTCTGGACTAACGATTCGTATAACTGAATTTACTACCCGGAGGGGCCGTCAGCGCTCATAGTAATAATGTAGGTACATTTTCGATACCTAAACGGGGAGTGACACAAGCCTGGTATATCAGACACAATGTAAACATTGTTTGTGATTAAATAAATGAAATGAAATGAAATAAACCTCACTTAGTCGCTTGCTAGCAGCTCTTATGTGCTTTACCAATAATACAGTTTATAAATAAGCGAAAACTACACGTAACCATGGTAAACACTATTAAAAATGCCTTGGTGTGTGTTATAATACTGTAAGAATAATTCACGAAACACGGCAAAGTGTAAATAAATAATTTTCAGTTTTTAATTTTCAGATTACATTGTTTTAAAATCAAATACGTATGTTAAAATTTACGTTATCATATATTTAAAAATAGAACAGGGTCCAATGTTTAAGACAACTGGTCTATTTATTTTATGTAAAATATAAATGCATTTCATTGTACAACTTAGTGTCAAACAAAATTATTTCGAGTAAACAACTTACCGACATTAAATCCAGAAAATGGCTCAAAATGTGACACGAAATTAAAACTGATGATATCGTTAAAATGGACGCGTACAGATAAAAGCTCTCGCAGCGAAAGCGCTTGAGAGCTTACTGAATTATTACTTAAACGATAAGTGTTTTGCACTGCATTATCTTCATTTTAGAGCGTTCACAGTTGCATCCTCAACTGTGCTGCTTCAAAGCCCGGGGTGACTTTTCCCGCTTTTTCTTCTCCAAATATTACATGAATGTCACCCACGGATGACAAAGTGAAATTGAGAATAAATAAAAAAAACTAAAAAGTGGCTACACCGGCGTCATCACTAATCAAACATAAGATTTTTTTATAAAGTGTGTGAAATAAATATAGAAGTGTCTCCAAATATGACCCAAAATTAAACTAACTAGCTCGGCGAGGGAATATCGATCGCCTATTGTACACTCTATTTGTATTGTTTTGTATTGTCTTTTTCTAGTGTTTTGGTGCAATAGAGTGTTTTATTAATATTCTCTTTATTCATTTTTTGACTTAGCTTAGGTTTTTATAAAATATTTATAAAAAGTAAAATATAAAACATGCTGCAAAAATATATATACATTATAAAAACCTAACCTAGCTACCCGTTGGCAACAGGGCAAGGCCCAAGCTACCGGCGGTTAGGGCCGCAGAGAGAGAAACCTCCTGACAATACGTGCCGTGCCAGGAGTACTGCCTTCTGAATCTGACCCTTGATCCAGCCATCTAGCGAGAGAGTCTTAAGATGTTGGTCAAGACTTTTCGCTATAAAACCGTTCGCCGATACGACTATCGGGATAATGATCGTCGAATCCACATCCCACATAGCAGTCACCTCGTGGGCCAAGTCAAGGTACTTGCTAAGCTTGTCTTTCTCGGCCTTCACGAGGTTCTCGTCATGTGGGACGGTGATGTCGACGAGCACTGCCTGGCGCATCAATCAATCTGTCAGCACGATATCAGGCTTATTGGCGATAATAGTCCTGTCCGTGATGACAGATCGATCCCAATAGAGCGTGGCATGACCATTTTCGAGAACTGACGCCGGTAAGTACTTATAGTACGGTACCTCCGATTCTACAAGCCCGTATCGAAGAGCAAGCTGCTGGTGAATAATTCTGGCTACTAGGTTATGTCTGTGCAAGTACTCGCCGTTAGCCAGATGAGAACAACCAGAGATTATATAGTTTGTAGTAATGTAATGTTTTATGTATATGTTCTTAATATTTTATATGAAGTATTTATTACATTGGTAGTCTTAATTGATTAATTTTGCTTTTTGCGCCGAACAAATTACTTTTCTGTTTGTCCTTATGGTTGACTGGGAGAAAATGCTCTTAGCATTAAGTCCGCCATTTGTTAAAAGTATGTTTTACTTTAAAACAATAAAGAGTGTTAAAATAAAAAAAAAAATATATGCCTGATCGATTCTCCGGGACGTCGACATGCTCGACAGACATCAACCGTACCGGCTTCCAGGATATATCTCCGATAGTTGTTTGTCATCATGACTTCGTCTGCAATTGCACAGGCAAAACCTTCGGTTTCCCCAAAGAGGTCGCCGAAACCTAACCAGTTCACTGATGCGAGCTGATCCACATCAGACCCTGTTAAGGCCCGATAGAACCGCCCGTGGAGCTCCTTGATCTTCCATACGTTCTTGCGATCCTCGGTACTTAGCACCGTTGGTTTGCGCCAGTTCTCTTTTGCCAAGGAGAGCGGCGTGAGGCCTTTGTCTACTGCTACAACATTACGATGCAACTCACACTCATTGTTAAGGAAATATTCCCTAAGGCTGCACACCTCACGGTTGTGAAGATTCTTGGCGTTCAAAAAGCCACGACCTCCACATTTCCGTGGGATGTACAGTCTCATAACAGATGAGCGTGGGTGTAGCATACGATGTGTTGTGAGCAGTAGGCGGACCTTTCTATCTAGGGCATCCAGTTCAGTCTGAGTCCACCTTAGTATGCCAAAGGAGTAAATGAGTAGGGGCATCACCCAAGCGTTGAAGGCACGGGTCTTATTGCCAACTGACAAAAGACTTTTAAGTACTTTTGTCAGTCGGCCAAAGAAGCGTTCCCTCACCGCCTGTTTTATGTCCCCATCCATAATACCCAATGACTGTGACATACCAAGGTATTTGTAGGTTTCAGACTCCGAAATAGACTTGATAGTCATTGTCTCAGAAAGTTGTAAATTTGTTGAATTTACAATTTTTCCCCGCTGCACATGCATAACCGCACACTTATCTACACCAAACTCCATCTTGATGCCACTACTAAAAAATTCTGTAATTTTTAGTAGTTTCAACAAGTCAGTGCGTTTTTGTGTAAATAGCTTGAGATCATCCATGTACGTACAGTAGGTAAGAAATAACTTCACCATCTCTTCGGAGTCGGTAGCCCAATCCTGAGTCCTTCAGCAAAGTGCTAAGAGGATTTAGGGCTAGGCAAAACCATAATGGACTCAAACTGTCACCCTGGAAGATGCCTCGCTCAATCCTTATATAGTCTGACGGATCTGAGGTACTATCTCTACCACCTGGTTGACAAAGGACTGTGATCCACTGTCTCATACAAGTGCTCAGAAAGGATCTTAAAGTTCTGTTTACTTTGTACAACTCTAATATCCTCTCCAGTCATTAATGAGGCACTGAATCATAGGCCTTTTTATAATCAATCCAAGCAGTAGAGAGAGCCACTTTGTTCCGTCAGACTTGTTGGCTAATGGTCATGTCAATGAGGAGAAGCTCTTTAGTACCACGGGACCCAGCCCTACATCCATTTTGAGATGGAGCCAAAATTTTGTTCGCAACAATGTGCGTATAAATTTTTTGTTTCCAAAATGGATGTAAGGAGCTTGTATAATGTAGGCAAGCACGTGATGGGTCTGTAGTTCTTCGTATCCGTGGGACTACCAGACTTATAGAGTAGGAAGGTGATACCAGTTGTCAAGAACGTTGGGAGTGAACCAAGCTCTAGGGCACTTTGGAATTGCTCCGCCAGACGTTCGTGTGAGCTTCGAAACCATTTTATCCAAAAGTTGTGCCATCCATCCGGCCCAGGACTTTTCCAGTTCTGTGCCGTACGAATTGCACAACTTACGTCATCGGGGCTGATAGTGACAGCCCCCATGGTCTCGATGTTCTCACACTCACGTCCGACGACTCTCATCCAATCGCCCTCCGTGTGTTCGACCGGTGCCGACCAGATGCCACGCCAGAAATTAATCATAGCAGAGGCATCCGGTGACTGCCCGTCGGTCACGCGTTGGTCGGTTCCCTCCCATTTCTGATATACCTTCCTTTGATCACTTTGAAAGAGGCGATTTTGCTGAAATCTATCCACACGCTCCCTGTACCGACGAATACGACCCGCCCACGCATAGACCTTCTGCTTCAGGAAGTCAATACGCTCCGTGACACAAGCCATATAATCACAGGGACTAATTCCAGTCCCTGTGAATGCTTGGTTCACGAATCGCATGACTCGGGGGCGATTATTGCCCCCTCTGAAGCAGATAAGCTTTGCAATGAGAGTCCTGAACGTGCTGATACGCCGTTCAATTCGCGTTTGCCATGCGGGGACACCACCGGGGCGGTCCAAGATGCACGGTCAACTTCAGGGAACTTGACACGAGCTACCCGACACGCCGCAATGGCCCCGCAGTACAAAATTGAATGCGTATCAGCAAGATCTTAGCTAGTCCCTAAATATGAGACTAGCAAATCCTCCAGGGCTCCCATTTACGCTAAATTGCGTCTATTCGTAGGCAGGCAAGGTAATCGCGGTCTAAAGTTAGATATGGATCGATACAGAGTGATCGTCTCTTCCAAAGTCCTCCTCAATTGCTCATGGGCCTGGGGGTTTACGCTTATATTCGCACTGTCATCCTCATCGGCACCGGTATCATTCCGCAACACATCTATCAGCTGAGCAGATGTAGATGCCGTAGCCGATGACGTGACGGGTTGATCCCGGGACGCAGAGGGAACTGAGCGAGCAGGACGTACCTCCAGGCGTAACCGATCAAGCACGGATTCATCCAATCGTTTGGATCGTTGGATGACCCGAACTTGATCCGACAATTGTTGCGCAGAGACGGTGATAGCTGGTTCAAGCGTCTGAAACAGAGAAAGCATCCGAACACGATACGCAGTCATGTTAGTTTCTCCCTCTGTGGCTCCATAATAGGCGCGCATGCAATTCTCATTATTTGAATCAGTCCATCGCATGCGACGCACTACACCACCGGTAGCGGGAGCTGAGCGCGAAGCAGATAGCCCCGCAGGCCCCAAGCGTGCCGGCAGTGGTGGTCGCCCCCGTCGCACAGGTGGTCGCGGCGACGGGACCGACGGCCCACGCTCGTCGTCGCTCGACTCGCTGGTGTCGGGCGCTGTGGCGAACTCGTTGCCCGACGATGACGGCGAGGAGCTAGACGACGACGCAGGCGGGGTTGTTGTTCGTGCGTTATTTTTAAGTGTCGCTATTTTTTTTCGACGCGTTATCATTTAATCACCAAATTATTATTTATTAGTCAGTCAATGGATGTGACATTGTCAGTTTTGTCATGATTTGTGAGGTTTTTTATATTCTTATTGTTTTTAATGTTGAACATTTAATATTGTACGAGTATACAATCCTGAGGTAGATTCACATAAAATTTCATTGATTTTAATATACAACATATAAAATATCTGAAATAAATGTTTTGAAAAAATATGATTAAAATTATATACGTCTGACAGCGTCAGCGGTTTTTTTTTATTTTTTATTATTATTATTATTAACCTCGTTAAAACGACGCGATTAGTTAAAAGCTCTCGTAGTAAAAGCGCTTTAGTAAGCTCTCAGCTCACTGAATTATGTATAGCGCGATGAGAGGTATGCAATGTAATGCTGAAGCCTGCTTATTGCCATATACCAATAATACCTACTATTCACCTACCTGTGAGATTTTATAAGCTACCGGAAGGCCATCTAATGCAAATTGCGGTAACTCCCCCAATTCTTTTAATAGTCTACATTTACCCAAAGGTTGGCTGGAAGAAATCGCTTAAGGCCATGCAGTGAGAACTTCAAGCGTTTTTTCGCACATTTGGCAAATGTGCGAAGAAAAGCTTCACGTTTTTAAACTATAAACAGTAGTTCATAAAATAGTTCGAATGGTTATCTAGGGCTTGGTAGAGACAAAATTTTAAATTATATCTCCGTTCCCTTTCAAATAGGGGCAGCACTGGACCCCGGAAAATTCAAGTATGGCCTTAAGTAATAAGTTCGCCTTTGTATTTATTTATTAATACTTTATTGTACACACATATACATGTTTAAAATACAACAGGCGGACTTAATGCTAAAAGCATTCTCTAACAGTCAAACCTTTGGGTCGATTGGAGAGTTTTATGTGGGTGTTGTACCTACTCCATTTCTAATTTATCTTAAATTATTGTTATATCAACGACGACTGTGGCATTTTGGTTAACACGCTAGTTCATCACTGGGAGGTTCTGGGTTCGATCCCCAGCTAGGGCAAGTTAAAAAATGGCCCTTTTCATATTGTCCTGGGTCTTGGGCGTTTATCTATACATACATATGTACATACTATCAAGCCTGTTTTCCAAAGGGGTAGGTAGAGACTATAGACCTCCACTTGCTTAACTGTATGTAAGTACCTATATGTATTATAACATATAGTATCGTTGAGTTAGTATCCCATAACTCAAGTTTAATTTTACTTTGGGGCTAGCTGGATCTGTGTGATTTGTCTTTATCCATATCTCTTGTTATATGTATTCAGTTAGTGCATTATAGAAGTTTTATCTTTTCTTACTTATTTAGTAGATATCTACTAATAATTAACTACATTTGACGAAAAATTGAGACATCCATCGTAAGTACATTACGCAGCCTAGCTTTGCTTACTTTTTGCCTTTAGGAAACTTGAAAAATCTGACACCAGTTTTAGTGAGTTAGGTTTAAAGGTACACAGTATCTGTAGCAAACAATTTAATTGAAGCAATAATTGATTGGTATGGTTTAATCCATGCAGCAGTCATCTATTGCTTCAATTATATTGAATTCTTCATAAGAAACATGCAGTGTGTAAATGGGCCTTAAGTGAAGCAGGAAGTCTTTAATAGGCATGACGACGACTGGAAGAATATTTTTGGCCTATCGGTTAGATTAAAAAAACGTATTTTTTCTTTTCTCTGAGAAACAAAAATTAACGAAGATACAGCGCATTTAAATTTCGCATGACGTCACGGCTAAGTACGATTTTTACATAGCGATTAAAAACCCCACTCAGGAACTTAGATGCTCTGTATATTTTACTTTTTTGATAAACTAAAAAATATTTTTGAATAAGCTAAGTACAAAACGGACTAATTAAAATAATACTTTTCTGACCCTGGCACATAAAATTATAAGAAATTTCTAAAATTGCATGGAAATATTGTTCAAAACCATAAAATTAGTTGGAGTCAGCAACTTCGCGGCAATAAATCCGCGCGACGCGAAAATGGCTCGAAATGTGACACAAAATTAAAACTGATGATATCGTTAAAACGGACGCGTTCGGATAAAAGCTCTTGCAGCGACAGCGCTTGAGAGCTTACTGAATTATGCACGAAAGCGATGAGGAATGTTTTACAAGCTTATATTTAGTTTCACATGTCCCGATCTGTGTGTCCGTAATCAAATCTTGCAAGCTAAATTAGACCCACTTCCCATTATTCGATTAAGTTGAAACTTTACACACATACGTAAGTTGGGTGACAATGCAATATTATGGTACCAAGGACCTGATCTCATGATGAAGCTTGAAGATGGCTACGGCATCTTTGTGATAAAACAACGTAACTCAACCGAATTTATGCTCAATTGTTTTGTCTTAAGGAGCATTTTAAACTTTTTAGTTGATTGTTTTAGATTAATGCATAATTAAAAAATATTTTAAAAATAATTACTCGTTTATGGATAAAATTTATACTATTTTCTAGTCTAAAACTATATAATAAGAGTTTCACAATATTTATAATAAATTAATTTTACGTTATAGATACAGATACATTATCAATATTATCACGTCTTTATCCCTAACGGGGCAGACAGAGCATTTCAGATTTTGTGGCTCTAAGCAGACAGAGCCCAGAGACCGAAGATCCAAAGGCTACTTTTAGCGTGATAATAGGCGAGGCGATGGATAAAGAATCAAAATAATGATGGGTTCACTGTTAAAAATGATGTAATTTTACATGCAAAAAACTATGGATTTTTACATAAACCTGTAAAATTCCCCAAAAATCTGGGAAATTTACGGAATATTAAATTTTACATATTTTTTGTAATTTTTCCGTAAATATCCTAGATTTATCAAGAATTTTACAGGTTTATGTAATTTTTTGCATGTAAAATTACATAATTTTTAACAGTGTTGCTAGCCGCATCGCCTCTTAGCATAATAAACAGTTTCACCCTTCGATCGGATTTTACGTGCAGTTGCGTGGGAATAGAAGCAGCTGGTACATTCTATTTTTTTTCTTTTCTTCCTGACCAGCATGTAAGGATGTCTCACGTTATCTCAATTTTGTTTTAATAAAATAATGATAGCTATTATGTGCTGAAATAACAAAAGCGCTTGAAAGCTTACTGAATTATGTATAAATAGCGCGATAAGTGTTTTTTAAATTTCTATCTGAACAACTTTTATCGACTAAACGCATGAAATGTATTGACTACATTTACGTCAAGAACAGAGGTTGTTAAAAGTGAAATATGGGACAAGTTTGGCGATATTTTGTTTTGAAAATGTTAAAATGTGGAGTTGGTTGTGAGAAAATGATACCGTTATTTACTTTTAGAGGACTTATATTAAATTTAGACTTAGAATTATTAAGATAATCACTTTTTAAGCTATTGCATAGTTTTATTGCGGGCTTTGAGCGCGGCGACCGAATCAAGAAATTCCATAACGAAAACCTAACACCCCCCACTTCGCCTACCATGTAGGCTTACAAGCTATATAGCATTTAGTGGAATGTATAGAGGGCTGGGGTTCGAGTACCAGAAAAATCTGACATTTGAGGATGTGCAGAAACCTAATGTGGAAGGGGTACGGCCTGGCAAAACGGTAAGACTTGGAGATTTGGCCCGACAAAATGCAAAGGGGTACCTAAGCAATTACCATAACCGGTATTTTTTTTTTTATTTTCGGAAAAACATAGGCTTCCCTAAGTAGCTTGGCACAGCCTGAGGCCAAAGGGCGAATACAGAGCACCCCCTGCGAGGCCGAAGGAGAAAATCGATATTTAGGCGTGTTGGGTTGAAATTTTTTTTGAAATCCAGGATGGCGTCTGGATTTAAGAAAAAAAAAAATTCCTTCATAACGTCTCACCAAGACTTCGAAGGGGTCTGAAATTTTGTATACTGGGGTAAATCACCCCGCGAAACTCGAAACTGAAATCTGATTTTGGATCCATTTTTAGCCCGTATACATTTTTATTTTTTTTCATACAGACTGCAAATCCTCAACTATCTCTCAACTGGACCTGGAATATAGACTACTTCAACAGCTGCACGAAAAACCGCGAGCTGCTTGCAACTCGCGCCGCACCCGTAACACTAGTTATAACCGAAACACTAATTATAATTCCATAAGTTGATAAAAAATGTTATGCAATAGTTTAACCGCGGCAGTACCCGAGTGCCACACGTTTTTTTTAAAGAAGCTACCTTTTGCTCATTATAAAATAATTACGTATTAAATAAATAAATAAATATGGACAAATCACATTAAATTGAGCTAGCCCCAAAGTAAGTTTAATCTTGTATCATGGGATAGGTGCTAACTCAACGATACAAAATTTAATAAATTCAATTCAATTCAATTCAAAATATCTTTATTATCATAGGATATTTATAATATCTAATAGTCACTTTGTTTTGTTTTGCACAAATGTTGACGTCAAATCATTACTTACAGCTAAGTTTACGCCGCTTCCTAGGCGCAAGAGCAGAAGAAGCGGCAACAAACTGCACTGCTCGTTTTCTCCAAAGACGTCAACTAACAAACTAAAAACTTAAAATTAGTTATATGGATGGACTGAGATTACATTGTTTGTTATGTCATAATTAAATTGAATTATAAGAATCACGAAATTTAAAATAATGTCAATTTGTAAATTTAGTATGTACCAATGTACCTAAATTATGACATGTCTAAGTATACAAACCTTTAAGAGGGACCCGCGCCAAGCTCAAGCCAGACCTTTTTGTCTTTAAGATAGTCATCGGTCCTATAATAAGCCTTCTCACAAAGTACTTTCTTTACATAAGCTTTGAATTTTCTGTCTGGCATATCAAGGACCGATTCGGGCAATTTATTATAAAAAGTATACACTTCCCCATAAAAGACTTACTGACTGTATTCAGCCTGTAATACGGGCTAATTAAGTCATTCTTATTACGTAAATTTCTATCTGTAAAATCACTTACTTTATTGAACATGGAATTATTTTTCCTTACATACATTATATTTTCAAATATGAATTGTGATGCAAAAGTAAGTATACCTATTTCCTGGAATAATTCCCTCAGTGAGTCTCTCGATCCTAAACCGTAAATGGCACGAATTGCTCTTTTTTTTAAAAGAAAAATAGTCTGAATGTCGGCTGCACTCCCCCATAGAAGTATCCCGTAAGACATTAGACCGTGAAAGTAACTAAAGTACACTTGTCTAGCAGTTGCTACATCTGTCAATTATCTTATTCTCCTAACAGCGTAAGTCGCAGAGCTAAGCCTATTAGAAAGTTTAGATATATGAGCGCCCCATTGAAGTTTCGAATCAATTGTGATTCCTAAAAAGGTAGTACTTTCAACCAGATCGAGTTTCTGACCATTAATTAGTATGTCAACGCAGGCTTGATTCACATTAGGAAGAGAGAATCGAATGAATTGGGTCTTGTTCGCATTTAACATGAGGTTATTGGCCTCTTTCTCAACCATGTAAGGCAAGTCATTGATATAAACTAAGAAAACGAACGGTCCTAGAATTGAACCTTGGGATACGCGCATTTTCACATTAGACCCGTGTGATTTTACGCCGTTTATATCAACAGTTTGAAGCCTATCTGTTAAGTAAGATTCTATTAATTTCATTGACTTATCATCAAACCCGTATTGACGAAATTTGAGCAAAAGTGTTGGATGATCAACGCAATAAATTCTTATACAACGAACGAGTTAATGAAATAACGCAAAACCTCTCAGGTTGTAACTCAGTCAATGAAAATAAACAACTTTTGTTCTACAACATTCCCAAAATGCCAAAAATAAAATTCGGATTTTATGAAAATATTTATATTTTATACAAACTGATCAGTTTGTATGAAAATTCAAATTTTTTTTTGGGTTTCGTGAAAGTTGTAGAACAATAGTTGTTTAGTTTCATGGGCCGAGCCATCAGAGAAGTTTTGCGTTATTTCATTAACACGTTGTATCGACATACATCCAAGACCAAGAAAAAATTGAAAAGGCAATTTGCCAATTTAACCGGCTACAAAGAATCTGCAGATTGGCAGGAAGGTCGTCTAGACTTGGAATGGTCCTATTACTCTGCCGGGATCCACACGTTACATTATAATAGGTAGGTACCTATTTATTATTGAAACTGCTAAATTGACATTTCTAGAAACAATTAAAACTAAACATGTCGTAATAACTTGGCGTGTATCCATGCGACATGCCAAGATGTGTTCCGCAGTACGGATTAAAATATTCATGCCAAGCGGCAAATTATGCCGCATGCTGCCCCAAGAGACTCGGATGCGGGGTTTTCTTAGCAATGTTACGCTCGTATTTTTGTAAAATATATATTTCTTCCAACTACGCTGCAATTCTATCATAACTGCACTACATATCCAGCACAGAGCAGAAAAAATGTATGGAAATCCTTTACTGCACTGTTTTACTTTCTTCTCTAAATTGAGCGATAGAGGTGGCACATGTCATAGGGAACCCCATAAAACTAGCCTAGATTTACGTTCAGTTGGCCATCCATATGGCCGTATGGAGTTACCGACAGTATAGGTGCAAAGTGATGTGTTTATTGTTTGGCTTAAAAAAATACCGGCCATAAAGAAAAATAAAGGGGCAAGTACGAGTCGGACTCGTACATGAAGGGTGCCGTACCACCGTACAATGTTTTAAAACGCTGAAGAAACACGTTTCTTGTAGGATGACCCCTTTAATTTTCAACTTTATTTTATTTTTAGTATTTGTTGTTATTGTGGTCATAGTCATACATAATAGGTGAAAATTTTAAGTATCTAGTTAATGCCATTAGGAAGATCAAGTTAAAACGCTGAAAAAAATCCGTTTCTTGTATGACGAACCCCTTTAATTTTTAACTATTTTTTATTTTTAGTATTTGTTGTTATATCCGCCACAGTAATACATAATCGGTGAAAATTTCAAGTATCTAGCTAATACGGTTCAAGAGATAGAGCCCTGTGACTGATGGACGGACAGACGGACAGACAGCGGAGTCTCAGTAATAGGGTCCCGTTTGCACCCTTCGGGTACGGAACCCTAAAAAAGGCGAAAATGTAAACGGCAAATTTTCAATGAAGAATATGAGCGTGCAGATGCCTAATAATTTTACGGAATCTTTAAATGATACGAAACGGTATATATTTATTTTTAAATGAATACCTATATTCTTGATTTATTCTTGTAGGTATTTACTTTTCAATTTTGTTTACACATTCTGTCGCACCACCCAAATTATTTTTTAATTGGTCCAATGGTTGACTGGCAGAGAACGTCATAAGGTGAAATGTCCGCCATTTGTAAACTTTTTATGTGCTAAAAAGTTTAAATAAATAACTGAAACTACATGTCAAAAGGTGTGCAATCTCATCCAGGTAATCTAAGTACATAAAGATTCTTTTTGATCTTCGCGTTCTCGGTTGCATCCTCAGCTGTGCTGCTTAATATGCTATAATATGCTTATAATATGCATGTCAGTAGTCAAAGTCACCCATAAGAAAGAAAATATAAAGAAGAAGTCATGGAAAGAAAATATCAACTACCATTCTTCCTGCAGATATTAGACTGGCAATAAAAAGGATGACTGGAGGGAAATCCCCCGGGTTTGATGGGCTCAGCATCGAACATCTGAAGTATGCGGGTTTTCATATCTCGCGAGTGCTCGCTCTACTTTTTAGTCTGTGTATGAGTCACTCATATTTACCACCTGATATGATGAAGACTCTGGTGGTACCCATTATTAAAAATAAAACCGGGGATGCATCGGACGTGTCCAACCGGCCGATCTCTCTAGCCACTATTATAGGTAAAGTATTTGACAGTGTGATTAATACAATCCTTAATAAACATGTCAAGATACATGACGCCCAGTTCGGTTTCCGTCCGGGGCTGTCCACAGAAACTGCCATTTTGAGTTTTAAGCACACTGTCAAATATTACACTGAGAGAAAAACACCTGTATATGGGTGCTTTTTAGACTTTTCAAGTGCGTTTGATCTTGTCTCATTTGACCTGCTGTGGGAAACATTAGAAGCTACTTCGGTGCCACCAGAGGTGACATCTCTCCTCAGGTATTGGTACCTTAACCAGGAAAATCGTGTGAGGTGGGCGGGAGAATTATCTGACCCGTGCACGCCGCAGTGTGGAGTAAGGCAGGGGGGGCTTAGCTCACCATTGCTTTTCAACCTTTATATTAACGCACTTTTAGAAAAACTAAGTACCACACGGGCGGGTTGCTATGTTGACGGGGTGTGTGTCAACAACATATCATATGCAGATGACATGGTACTTCTGGCGCCATCTGTTGGCGCTTTGCAGAAGCTCCTTGATATATGTCAGTCTTACGCTGCCTCACACGGCCTTGTTTACAATGTAAAGAAAACAGAGTTCATGGTTTTTAAGTCGGGCACCAAGTGTCCTGATACAGTGCCTCTAGTCTCATTAAATGGAGTTGAATTAAAGCGGGTATATAAATTTAAGTACCTAGGACACTGGGTAACAGACGACCTAAAAGACAATGAAGACATGGAGAGGGAACGCAGAGCATTGTCAGTTAGGGCGAACATGCTGGCTCGAAGGTTTTCCCGATGTACAGATCCGGTTAAAATAACACTTTTTAAAGCCTACTGCACATCTCTGTACTCGGGTGCCCTTTGGTTCAGATATACTCAAAAAGCTTACAATGCTCTGCGAATCCAATACAATAATGCCTTCAGAATTCTGTTGCGACGGCCACCGTTTTGTAGTGCGTCAACTATGTTCACCGTCGCCCATACTAACGGGTTTGACGCGGTTTGGCGCAAGAAATCTGCAGCACTGCTGCGCACGGTTCGCTCCAGTCACAACAGTATTTTGAGTGCGATAGCCGAACGATTTGACAGCCCACTTATTAGGGGGCTCATAGATCGAACCCGGTCGCTTTTAGCAATACAGTACTAACATGGTTTGTAAGGGTGCCGTTTTTACACTTGCAAACCATGTTAAATGCTCGTTAGGATTGCTGTATATTTAGATAGGTTTAATTTCTAACATAGAATAAGTACCATTGTTACTAACACCTGGGCCTATGTTGTCTTAAATAAAGATTATTATTATTATTATTATTATTATTATTATTATAAGGATGCCGAAGACTGTAAAATCGCGATGAAATGGCCGGTACAGTTTAAACCAAAGTAATATTAATGGTTTAAACGATCTGGCTGTTTTACGACCGGCCGCCTGTCTGATGTCAACCCTCTTTGAAATTTGAAATTAGGTATTGAACAAAATACACCAGGTGCAATGTCAAAGACGATAGAAAAATACATTGTTATTAAAGTACTTATCATAATAAACTTTACCAACATTTGTCTACCAAAAATATTTTTCATTATTCTGAGTGTCATCTTGCCGATATAATTTATTGACTTATAATCACATGTTGCGACACGAAAGATAATTTTGATTAACCATTCAATATGTTCGAAATGACATTTGAATAATGTCTTGCTCTTTATGCATGACTTTATCCAACGCTGTTAGGTAACGATGTAGATTTATGAAAAATAGAAGTGGCAACTTTTTGCCAAGCTATAATATCTTATTATAGGTACTCGTACTATATTTTAAATAAAAGCACCTATTCTTATCTTTTTTTAAATATTACATATTTTTGAAATCCCTTACAATTTTAATTAACACAATTGCCTATTTTAAATTGTCCTGGATCTTGGGCATTTATATCGTATCATTGAATTGCTATTCCGCAATATAACTTTGAACTTACATTCATTGTAGCTTGATTAGTGTGATTTGTTATTATCTAATAAAGAAAAAAATCTGATATTATTTAATAATAGAGCAAATATATAAATAACAGAATATTTTTCATGAATTAGTACTTTGGTACTAATTTGAACTATTAGATCTTGAGTTACTTAATTTTACCCGCATTTTCACTTTCAAAATAACATAAGAACTTTCCATAAAAATGTATTAAAAAAGCTAATAAAACTATACAGGGTCTAACAAAATATACTGAAACTATTTTAAGGGTGGATTCAGTCCATGATACTGAACAACTTTCCCCAAGGAACATATACCGAAATATGAAAAATAATTTTTGACCTCCCATACAAGTTGACCGATCAGCTGATCCGAGTTTGTAGGGAAAGCCCAGACTGAATCCACCCTTAAAATAGTTTCAGTATATTTTGTTAGATGTTATATATTCGTATAGCCAGCACCTGATCTTTCTAACTCTGTGGTAATGACTCAAGAAAATGTGGGAGAAAATCATGTTACATATTATTCAGTAAAAGCTGGAAAGATTTTTTCATTTCGTACACGTAAGTCGGATTACATATAATCCTAGACGACAACGTTAGCTCTGCAAATGTACGCCAAAATTTTCTAGGTGTGATTTTGCTATTTCTGGTAATGTACCTTATATGACTCGCAAGATATATAATATAGGAGCTTTGATAAAGAAATGAGTAAGTAGATGCTTCATGTGTTTTTGATGTGGTGCCACGCTACCGGCAAAACTCAGTTTTTCTAGTAGCATGAATGGGCCGGCTCGTCTGGGGAAGTACCACACTCTCACAGAAAATCGACGTCTGAGTAGGTAGTAGCTTCACCACTTCTATGCTTCGTTTGGTGAGTGGGAGAGCCGGAGCATTTCTAATTCGAGCAAATGGCATTTGATTCCGAATAGAGCACATTTGTTTTAAATTGCACTTTATGTGCGAAGAATAGATTCGATTTTTCGAAAATAAGTTTTACCATTTATCATCGAACACTTCGTAGCTTAGAACTTGCAGTATCTTGAGAAAATATAACGTCATTGACTGGTGGAAAATTATATTGTATTTAACTTAAAACATATAGGTACGTTTTAAGTGAGGGTAGAAGGTATAATTATTTACATGGGGCCATGTATAACGGGTACTTAGAGGTACTTAAGTGACAAATAGAAGTTCCAGGTCAACAGAGGCCTCAAAAGCATAATCAGCCCTTTTGGCTCTGCCATGCCCAGTAATACGGCACTGAAAGCCCTACCTTTCTGAGAATTTGCTTTTTACCCAGAATTCTAGTAATAATGACCAAATGACACTTTATATTTTGTCCATTTCTGACCAAACAATTCTACTTAATCTAATTCACGGAAGATAGCTTTCAAATTATTTGTTACCAACGAAGCTTACACTAAGTAGTTTTTAGGAATTGAAAACTCAACATTTTGAGAATTTATTTTATTTATGGTATCATAAATTACAGTATTCGTTACGCCGAAGAAGTAATTCTGTATATAATTAATTAATTCTTCTTCGAAGTCTCAATGACAGTGCGGCGCAGGATGTCTTCGTGTACGCGTCATGCGTAAATGTAAATGAACTAATGCAATGAGACTGCCATCAAGTAAATGCGAAGAAAGTTGGGAGGGTAAGGAGGCTTTACATGTATCTATCTACCTATATACATTTACTTTGTTAGTAAATATTTGTTTATTAATTTTGACACCAGTGTTACCTATTAACACATCATCATCATCCGAGCGTATTCCCGGTTGCTTCGTCCGGTGGTTCGCTACCTAACCACAGAAGACAGTAAGTAAGGAGAGGTGCGGGGACGGGGAATGGGGACACATATTGCGCGGGACCTTAGGAGATTCCGTTCTGTATATAATACTCTTAATCTCCTCTGTGATCTAACCTAGGTGATTAGACTAGGTTACTGGTTTAAAACACAAAGCGACTGCCGTTTGACCTCTGCAACCTGGAAGACCAGAACTATTCCTAAGATAGGTTTAAATAAATGCTAGATGGCGTTCGAGACCCACAGTTTAACGTGCCTTTCGAAGCATGGAATCATCTTTCTTTTCGGATAATCAGGTTATTCAAGCCTGCAATATCCCAACCAGACTGGAAACAACTTTTAACAAAGTATGCTTCACAGTGGGATTTGAACCCACAACCTCCGAATCATAAGGCAAACGCCTTGACCACTGGACCATGGAGGCAAAGAAATCTCACACCAGTGTTTCTATTTACACACACAATAAGAAATAAGAAAATATGTAGAGACAGAAAGATACCTAAAAATAACTAAAAGTATATAAACATATCATCACAATGTAGACTAATCCGACGTAAGTCGACACTTATGACCTCCAATCTGGGAATCCTATGAGGAAAAGTGGAGGAAAATATATTTGTATGAGAAACTGTGCACCACTGTCGCCGTTATCCGATTTGATTGACGCTCTATTACTGTCCGGAGTTATGATGACGTGATTTATGAAATAACAGTGCCTTCGTGATCAATTTATTACTTGCTTAACTTAGATAATAAATACGAGTAGGCAGTATATTTTAGCGTGTCTGTCATTGGCCAACGATGTTGAAGCGACGGGGCTTTGGAGCGATAGGCTATTGAAGCGACGAGGCTCTGGATCGATAGCCTATTGAAGCGACGAGGCTCTAGAGCGATAGGCCATAGAATCGTCGAGGCTCTGGAGTAATAGGCCATGGCAACAACAGGTGCAGCAGTTCATTGGAGTGACGCTGCGACGGATCATTAAGCGATGAGGGAATTGAGTGAAAGGTCATTGGAGTGAAAAGGTGTTTTTATTTATTTATACTTTATTGTACACACATATACATGTTTAAAGTACAACAGGCGGACTTAATGCTAAAAGCATTCTCTAACAGTCAAACCTTTGGGTCGATTGGAGAGTTTTATGTGGGTGTGAATATATAAAGAAAACTTAAACTAAACTAAATTTAAAAGATAACAATCACAACACATACTATAAAACATACTATTATTATTATTACATATACACAATTACTTACATACATATATACCACTTCATAAAATATATACCTACATTAAAATATATACAAAAATAAATATACAAATACATAACCATAAATAAATATTATGCAATCAAGTCTGTCCTATGTTTAATTGGAAGTGGAAGTGCCTAAAAACTCTAAGTTTAAAGGAGTCGCGACTAGGGGCCCTTCTAATGGATTCAGGGAGAGCATTCCAAAGTCGTACAGCAGTCACGGAGAAAGAGTTATGGAAAAAACCTGTACGGTGAGAAGGAGTGACTAGGGTAAGAGTATTTGAAGAACGCAGGGACCTTTCATGAATAGAACTTAAAAGTTGGAAACATGTTTTGAGATACTCAGGGGCCTGGGAATTATTTAAAACATTGTATAGTTGACAGAGAATATGTTGGTTCCTGCGTTGACGGATTGGCAGCCAATTAAGTTGAGTGCGAAATTGAGAAACGTGGTCGAATTTACGCAAGCAGAAAATAAACCTAATACAATAGTTAAGAAGACGTTCTATTTTATTGAGTTGTTCCTCGGTTAAGTCTAGGTAACACACATCGGCGTAATCAATTATGGGGAGAATTAAAGTTTGTGCTAGCATTGTTTTTGTTTTTTCAGGTAGAAAGTTTTTCAAACGACTTAAATAGTGAAAACTGGCAAACACCTTTCTGCTAACTTCTGCGATGTGAGTGCTCCAAGACAGAGTGTGGTCAATCCAGAGGCCAAGATTCTTAACCTCGGTACTAAAAGGAACATTGCAGCCATCAAATGTAATAGGCGTCACTTTACTCATGTCTATGATATTTATTTGCCTCCTGCTACCAACAATTATGGCCTGACATTTTTGTGTTCTTTGTTGTTAATCTTTAGGTATGCCAAATTTCATTCAGATCCATTAAGCCGTTTTGATGTGAAAGTGGAACAGACATTTACACATACATCTATCCATTCATACAAACTTTCACATTTATAAAATTAATAAAGCAACATTTTATTGAATAAAAATTATTTAAAAGTAAGTGGCGAACTCCCAGGTACTTACGAGTATATACGAACACCGGGGTTAGTGAAAAGATAATAATTTTATTAATATGGTTTTCTGTTTCGTCGCATTTCACGAAATCACTCCCACAAATTGCAGGAAAGCGAGAGGAAAGAGGTTACACATACAAAAGCAAGACCAAAGATCTGATTCTATATCTTACCTGACATTCGTAGGTGCCATTGTCCCGTTTCTGTACAAACTTGATCTGCAACGTCCAGTCTTCAGAGCCTTCCCCATGAAGAACCTGGAATGACAGGATAATTATACTTTCAGTCACACACAGTTGCTGGTTAGTATGAACTTCTAATAAAGCTAGTGTGGTTCCCAGCAGAGTAGATTCTGGGACCACTCTAAGTCTTTCCGTAGATGTCGTAGAAGGCGACTTAGGAAATACAAGCTAAACAAAGTTTTATAAACATCAGTGATGAGACCTCTCCAACCCGTGTGGCCAACGTGGAGAGTGTAGGCCTAATCCTCTGGCTGCTCTGGCCAAGTATGGCTCTGGTAATACAGGGGGGTTGCTGAGATTTAGGGTTAGTAGGAACTACTAGTATAAGTATACATGGCTGCCTCCGTGCTTCAGTGGTCAATGCGTTAGCCTTATGATCCATGACGTCGTGGTATCAAATTCCACTGTGAAGCAAACTTTGTGAAAAATTGTTTCCAGTCAGGTTAGGATATTGCAAAGATGATTCCGTGCTTTGGAAGGAACGTAAAGCTGTGGGTCCCGAACGCCATCTAGTGTTTCTTAAAACCTATCCTAAGATGGGTTTGGTCTTCCCTTTGGTATGCGGAGGGCAGACGGCAGTCGAATTGCTAAAAATATTTACGTACTGAATAAAATAATTGTCTGAATGTTAATTTAAAATATACTTTACATTTTATTTGCAATATAGGCAGTATAGCGAATGCGCAACTTCAATCCTACAATCCCGGGAGAGAGCTGCGATAGCCTACAATTTCCATAAAATTGATACCAAAATGTGGCCACAGCGCCGAGCGCCCTGCAATTATGCTTCCTGCATTGACGTGACCACCAAATGGGTATTTAGAGAAATACTTAGAGTGGTGAACTGGTGGAGGCGACAAAGAGCTATTATGTACTGGAGAAGATACTACATATCACTGTTTTGTACCGTTTAGTTGTAGCTATCTCCATAAACTTTACATACTCGCTACTAGTTCTTATACGGCTAGTACTTTCGACAGTTTATAAGCGACAACCATACGAAAACATTATTAAAAATGCCTTGGTGTATGTTACAATTTCAAGGAACATGGCAAAGTGTAAAGAAATAACTTTCTACCGGTAAGTAAACAGATTTCTTTATTTGAAAATTAAATACCTACTTACTAAATTCAAATTCAATTCAAAATATCTTTATTATCATAGGATATTTATAATATCTCTTAATAATAGTCACTTTGTTTTGTTTTGCACAAATGTTGACGTCAAATCGTTACTTAAAGCTAAGTTTACGCCGCTTCCTAGGCGCAAGTGCAGAAGAAGCGGCAACAAACTGCACTGCACGTTTTCTCCAAAGACGTCAACTAACAAACTAAAAACTTAAAATTAGTTATATAGATGGACAGAGATTACATTGTTTATTATGTCATAATTAAATTGAATTATAAGAATTACGAATTTTAAAATAATGTCAATTTGTAAATTTAGTATGTACCAATGTACCTAAATTATGACATGTCTAAGTATACAAACCTTTAAGAGGGACCCGCGCCAAGCTCAAGCCAGACCTTTTTGTCTTTAAGATAGTCATCGGTCCTATAATAAGCCTTCTCACAAAGTACTTTCTTTACATAAGCTTTGAATTTTCTATCTGGCATATCAAGGACCGATTCTGACAATTTATTATAAAAAAGTATACACTTCCCCATAAAAGACTTACTGACTGTATTCAGCCTGTAATACGGGCTAACTAAGTCATTCTTATTACGTAAATTTCTATCTGTAAAATCACTTACTTTATTGAACATGGAAATATTTTTCCTTACATAATTTTTTCATTCAAATATATTTCAGTACTTGATCCTGTCTATTTCTTTTTATGCCTGTGGTTTATCGTGTTAATCTGTTATGGTTAATTTCGAGCTATTCGATGAATAATCCCATCGTCAATAGTCGATTGTGAACTGAAATGGGAATTATATGGAATTAGCTTTATGACACCGACAGTCACGTTAATTGATAAATTAATTATGCTTTGTGACGTAATATGTAATGTTCTTAGTATATAGGAAGAGAACATCAATAGAGTCAAAGGTTTAATGAACTTTTGACGTCAATATCACGAATTATCATCATCTGAGCGTATTTCCGGTTGCATCCACAGCGGTAACGCTTCCGAGGGTCGTTCCGTATTCATCCTATGACGTCTCATCCCATTTCTTTACCCATTTCAAACTAGTATTCCTAACTCAACCTATTACATTATTCTAATATATTTTCTTAATTCAACCCAAATGCATTCCTTACTCATCCCAAAGCAAATATTATCAAAAACGTATGGATAGTATAACAACGCTTACGCAAGTATTTTTTCTAAATGTTATTATGTATACGATATAAATACTTACTTCTTAATTAATATAGGTACTTAATTTTTTTAAATATCTGATTTTATCAGATTTCCTGCCGTTTTGTTTAATAGAACAACATAAAAACTAAAGTTAACTGGGCTTAAAATATTTCTATAACTGATATTTTTGTTTAGACCGTACACACAATTCTTAAATTTTTTTAGGTATTTTTACAATAGGTTGAAATAGGAATACTGATGGGATGAATAAGGAATAAAACATTAAATTTTTGTTGTGGGCTGAATAAGGCATATACATAAATAGGTTGAGTAAAGAAAAAATAATGAGTAGGATGAGACGTCATAGGATGAATACGGAACAACCCGCTTCAGAGCCCGGGGCCCGCTACCTAACCTAGGTACTTTGACTGGTTTTTTATACAGAGCTACTGCCATCTGACCTCCACAACCCAAAGGGTAGACCAGAACCAATCCTAGGATAGGTTTAAACATACGCTAGATGGTGTTCGGGACCCACAGCTTTGCGTGCCTTCCGAAGCACGGAATCATGTTTCTTTCCAGATAATCTGGTGATTCAAGCCTGCAATATCCTAACCAGACTGAAAACAACTTTTCACAAAGTATGCTTCCAATTGAGATTTGAACCCACGACTTTCGGATCACAAGGCGAACACCACTGGACCCCGGAGGTAGTCGTCAATATCACGAATCACAGCAAATTATTAACATAAGTATATAGTTTTTAAAATGTAACTATTCTTTAGTTAGTAAAAACTGTTAGATCCATATAGATCTTACCTGAAATCTTTCATCGTTGGTGTATGTGAATTTCCCTGAGCTGAGTATGTGCCAATCCCTTTTTCTGATCCATGAGACTTGCTGCAAAAGAAAAAGACAAATGTTAAGAAAATTCAACAAACCTTAACACAATTTTATAGACAGCAAACTATATCATCATCATCATTTCAGCCGCATAACGTCCACTGCTGGACATAGGCCTCTCCCAAGGTTTTCCAAAATGACCGATCTAGAGCGGCCTGCATCCAGCGACCTTGGTCAGGTCGTCTGACCACCTTGTGGATGGGTGTCCTACGCTTCGCTTGCCAGTACGTGGTCGCCATTCGAGAATCTTTTTGCCCCATCGGCCATCGGTTCGTCGCGCTATGTGTCCCGCCCACTGCCACTTCAACGAGCTAATCCGCTGGGCTATGTCCGTGACTTTTATTCTCCTACGAATTTCCTCATTTCTGATTCGATCACGTAGAGAAACACCAAGCATAGCCGTCTCCATAGCGCGTTGAGCTACCTTGAGCCTTCTTATGAGACCCATAGTAAGGGACCACGTTACGGAGCCATGAGTCATCACTGGTAACACACATTGATTATAAACTTTCGTCTTGAGGCACTGAGGTATTTTGGACGAGTAGACACTGCGTAACTTCCCGAACGCTGCCCAGCCGAGTCGGATTCGTCGAAAGACCTCTTCCTCGAAGCTGGAACTTCCTGCCTGGATCGATTGACCCAGGTAGGTATACTGGTCTACAACTTCGAGGGTGGAGCTCCCAACAGAAACAGGTATGGGCACAACATTGACATTCGACATTTCTTTCGTTTTGTCCATGTTCATTTTAAAACTATATACATGATATATAAAAACGGTATTCTCTTTCCGTGACAGCTGGTTCACGCGATTGGCCCAAGAACACGTCATCAGTTGGGAGTGTTGCCACTGTGAGTGCTTGAATTACGTAGGTAAAATGCATTTTTTAACTTATCAAACCAATCGTGATGCTAAAACAAGTAATTCAATAAATAAATTTATTAAAAACTAGCTGTGCCCGCGACTTCGTTCGCGTGGTTGTCGGAACGTAATGTTATATAGCCTAAAGCCTTCCTCTATAAATGGACTACCCAACAAAAAAAGAATTTTTTAAATCGGACCATTACCGTTCCTGAGATTAGCGCGTTTAAACAAACAAACAAACAAACTCTTCCGCTTTATAATATTAGTATAGATTTAACAGATGAATCACAGATATACGAAATAGTTAAGAATATTTTATTTTATATTCATTAACTAATTGAGAAAGTCCTTCAATTTACTGAAAACAACAATCAGTGGTAACACTTTTAGTGACACTCGTGACGTAGTCTTGGGCTATCACCGATTATTCCATGGGCGGTACTTAAAAAAACTATATCTCGTTTTCAGCCAATGCCTCTTCCATAGTATATTTAGTATAGTTTGCTGGTTACAGTGCTCAAATATTGCCATATGTTTTGTTAAGGTGAATACGAAGCAGAAGTAGCGCCCTCATTTGAAAAAAAATGTTAAATCGTAAATATTCACCTTAAGGAAGTAATCAATAACAAAACTGAACTAGTTCTTTGTCACTTACGCCTCTTTCACTCAAATGCCCGACAAGACAGTGCAGGTACGCCGTTCCTCCTAGTTGCGCAGTTATGTTACTGACTGAGTTGTTCGCTGTCACATCAGCAGATGGCTGGATGCCGCTGCGCCACCCTCGTGCTCGAGAAGTGCCGTGGTGTCCTGTAAAGTAATCGTCACTTATCAATAGTGATATACCGTTCCCGGGGAACGTTCCCGTATTTCTAGGGAATGTTACGGAATATTGGATATATTTATTTGTACTATAACCATATCAAGTGATGCATTTACGTTAGTAAAATATATTTACAGTGATAAAAATATGTCTGATAAATTAAATTACAACTTTCCCTGACATTTCCATTTTTGGGAACATTCCCGGGAACTTTCCCGGAAATCTGGGGAACAGGAACATCTCTACTTATCACGCGCACCGTTGGTATTTGTTTGAATGAAAAAGCTTTGAGGTATGGAAAAAAATCTATATAAATATATAGCGACCAATCACACTGATTGATCTAGCCCAAAAGTAAGTTTAAACTTGTGTTATGGACATAAGTTTCAAATACTAGGTCTTGGTTTAATAAAAACATATATAAATAAACACCCAAGACCAAGGACCATTTGAATAAGGCAAATTTCCAACTGGCCCTGGCTGGGGATCGAACCCAGAACCTCCGGAGTGGCGGACTGGCGTGGTAACCAGTACGCCACGGAGGTCATAACAACATACCTCTAATTATAAAGGTTAAGTATACTCTGTTTGCCGTGTGGTTCCCGGCAGAGTAGAATAGGACCACTCCAAGTCTTCGCGTGGATGTAGAAGGCGACTTAGGAAACAAAAGCTAAACAAAGCTTATAAACATCAGTGAGACCCCTCTAACCCGTCTGGCCAGCGTGGAGAGTGTAGGCCAAATCCTCTGACTGCTCTGGCTATATGGCTCTGGTAGTACAGAGAGGGTCATGCTCCTGCAGAGGAGACTAAAAAAGACCTGATGATGATGATGATAATACTCTGTTGGGTTATGTAGTGTCACAGCTCAATATAAGAGCAATGTTTTGGATTTAAAAATATTAAAATATTATATTAAAAATCATTTATGTTTACTTTATTAATAAATCGCGTTTGAAATGTACGAGTAGAACTAAGCGCAACACGCACCTACAAACACACGCACATGCACCAACATAAACACATACACATCCTCACAGACCCCTACACGCAAACGCATACGCGCACACACACGCACACACACACACAAACACTACTTGCACGCTTTGTTTCCTTTTGTTTTATATAGTCTCTACCTAAATTATTCTTAAATAAATAAGTTAAATACGCACAAGTGTCAAAGCACAGCTTGATATGGGAGAAGACGCTGGTTTTCGAAACACAGTGAAAACTATATCGTAAACCAGAGGCTTCATAATATACTAGTATGTCAAATATTTTTAGTGTCAATAAAGATTATTATTATTATTAATTTTTTTGTTTTAATTTTTCTCCCAAATATGATTTTGGGGTTTTACTGATTACGCGGGCTTGTAGCCAAACGCAAACAGTAAGAAGAGGAAAGATTTTCAAGTGTCAGTAGAAGTAGAAGTAGAAGAGAGAAATTTACGGACAGTACGGCAAGTATTTAATATAACAGCTTTTTCTTATTATTATTATTATTAATGTATGTTTATTATATTACTTAGGTATCTTTTTTATTTATTTATTCAGTTTTGTATTTAGGTAGGTGTCAATAACCACTTTCTTCCCATTTTCTTTCGCGGGTCTACTGGAAGAAATTTCTTTAGAAATAAGTACCACGCACCTAAGTACTATGTTTTTCTTTTTCTTTTTAACATACAACGTAAAAGGAACATACCCGTAATAAATTGAACCACGGGATATACTAGATCAATGAAGTATAATGAAATTAAAATAAGAGTCAAAAAACAAAAAAAATCGACATTTCCTTACAAATCGCCCGGGCGGCTGCACACTTGTGTGGAAATGCCGCATTGTTTTTTGATTTTTTGGCTGTTATTTTAATTTTATTATAATGTAATGATCTAGTATAGACCGTGGTTCGATTTATTATGGATATGTCCCTTCCACGTTGTATATTATTTGTAAATTTTCAAGTGTACTTAAAAATTAAAATTAAAACAATGTTAGCATTTTTATTAGCATTAGCACTGTACAACATTTTCCACTGCATAAAACAGCAAGTTCTATATAATGTTGATTATACATACTTCTCAAATGGCCGTGTGGTGACGGCGGAGTAGAATACAATCTGTCACCACCTTCTCCTCTCCCACGGGTGTCGTAAGAGGCGACTAAGGGAGGTATAAGTAATAGAGTACGGGCACCAGCATACTCTGCATGACGACTCTATACCATCTACTGCGATGGGCAAATTTTCCCCTTATTGGAAGAGGCCTTTAGACCAGCAGTGGACTGTTATAGGTTGATAAAGATATTCCACATAATTTAATTCAGATATAATGTAAAAGTACATACAAAAAAATATAGTCGAATTGATAACCTTCTCCTATTTAGGGTTTCGTACCCAAAGGGTGCAAACGAGACCCTATTACTGAGACTCCGCTGTCTGTCCGTCTGTCACAGGGCTCTATCTCTTGAACCGTAATAGCTAGACACTTAAAATTTTTACTAAAAATAAGAATAATATTAAAAAAGCGGCCAAGTGCGACTCTGACTCGCCCATGAAGGGTTCCGTAGCAGCAAGTAACATAATATAAAAGTTCTAAAGGTAAATTGCGGTTTACGATTTATGACGTATTAAAAAATAATTATCTATGATACCGAGACCGCTATAGTTTTAATTGAAAGTACATACTTTGAGGTATATACCACATTTTTTTCAGAATTATTTTAGTAATATTTCAAAAGTTACGGTGGGGGGACACCTCCAATTTTAACTTTGTATTAGATTATCTCAAGACTGGGGGTTTGATCTACATAGTTTCAAAGAAGTTTTTGTTGCATTTTAAAAGACCTTTTTAACGATACGACACGTTGGGGTAAGTCCAATTTAATTGTTTTAAATTCACTTTTCTAAAATTAAAAAATGGCTAAAATTTAAAAAAAAAAATTTTTCATGATTTTAAAAACCAACTTTTGGAACTTCAATATCTATCTCTCCACCAATTTTCATGACAATCGGTGCAGTAGCGGCGGATTACGAGCCCGGACGGACAGACAGACGGACGGACGGATGGACGGACGGACGGACGGACGGACGGACGGACATGACGAAACTATAAGGGTTCCTTGTGGACTACGGAACCCTAAAAAAGGGGGTCGTCATACAAAAAACGTGTTTTTTCAGCGTTTTAAAACATTGTACGGAGGTAAGGAACCCTTCATGCACGAGCTTGACTCGCATCCGTTTATTTGAAGTAGGTTAAAAAAGAAATGGCAAAATACGTAAAAAGAAATTCAATGTCCGTATCAGAACTGACCTTTCCGTAAAAAATGCGTATTGGAAAAAATATCCGCGACATACGCTTACCTATATACGTCACAATGTCATATAAGATCAGCCGGCCTTTCGGTTCTCGCACTGAGCTACACTGAACAGTACTTACGTACCTACCTACTGAAAATAATAAATAATATTGTAATAAATAAACCGGTCAAGTGCGAGTTAAACTCGCGTGATGTTTCCGTACGTTTTCCTTAAATTTATAGGTAAAGAACTTTTTTTTTATTAGAAATTTATCTCCCACTGTTGGACAAAGGCCTACCCTCTTTCCTTCGACAATTCTATATCCTCGCTTTCCATTTGACAAGGAATGGAAAGTGAAGAACTTTCCATTCCTTGTTAAATGAAAAACGAAGATTGTGGAGTGGAAGTGACCAAAAACATCACTGGGTTCCAACAGATGGATACCGAAAGAGAGGTAGACCGATGACGAGATGGGCAGACGATTTGCGTGCATTTGACAAGGTAAAGGACTATTTTTTGTATTTTTGTTTTCATAATTTTAGACCCAATAGTTTCGGAGATAAGGGGAAGGTTAAATTTTGCCTATTTTCTTAAATAAATCTATTACAACTGCCGCTACCATGGTGATTTTTATTATTCACTTTGAATAAATATGTAGTTGTTATTAAATAGTATATAGTAGAAGCTATAATCTCATGTAAACGTTTCTAAGAATCCCACATTAATATTGAATTGTGAATACAAGATTTTCAGCGTAGGTTATTGCCCGACGGAGCATGTATTATATTATATTCAAAATTCTACACGTTTTTTATATCGTAGACTAATATTGCTTTTAATGTTTAGGTCATTGGCATTAGCAAGAATTTTTAATAGCTATAATTTATTAAATACGCGCAGAGTTAAAACTTGCTTTCTTTTTCTTAATTTTTTTAGGTAACCTCTTTTCCAGGTTTTTAAGACACGATATTTATACCTATATATATAGTAGTATATAACTACTTAGTGTTGAACCACACTAAGCGCAAGATGCGCGGCGCAACTTGCTTCGTTCATACAATAGGGAAGGAATGAAAATTTTGAAAAAAGGTTGAATATTTTTCTGCTGTTAGAAATAACATTCCTCTTCACCATGAAAAAATATCAGACTTTTCTGTTCAGTCAATACAATGTAAAGAATAATATTTCATTTTAAATCACGTCAAATAACTATACTCCATTACAGCATGTCGTCTCCATTTCTATTGCGGACCGTCTGACATATGAAAAAAAAATGTCTTATGACAGTTGACAACTTAACTGCCATTGTGGTATAATAGAATACAATACTTACTGATGTCCCCTGTGGACGATGTAAAGAGTGGCAGGGTGCAGAGGACGGCGACTGCAAGTGGTATGCCCATCCCGCCAGCCAGCCGCCATCTCATCTGTCAACAAAATAGCAAAATATTATTATACAGGGTATTTTGAATCCCCTAACTATATGTATAAAGGAAGGGTTAGGAGTAAGGTCCTACCAAGACATTAAAAAGATGGCAGAGAGAAGAGAAGAAAGGAGGCTTCTCCACTAAACTCCACCGACAAGAGCAAGAAGCTCTTAAAGGACATCATCCAGTTTTCATACATTTTTGGTTCAAAATTGAAGGTGCCAAAAGGCAAAAGTGGGTTATTCTGATAGAAGTCATTCGTCTTATCATTTTTTATTATGGCGTCAAAGCTGTAACTACATTGTACTTGATTTTATTTGAGTGAAAAAATTCTATTTCTTCTTTTTATTTACGGCTTATCTTCACAATAAAACGAAAAAAAAAAGTATTTTCATTTAATTAAAACCCCTTCCTCCCCCTCCAACATTAACTACGGACTAGGATCCATGACAGAACAATTATTTGGTTTTTACTGATTCCTTTAATCGAAAATGTCATGTTCTGTCAATCTACTTCACTTGTATTAATTATTTTTTTTTTTCAAAAATGTAAAATAGAATTTTTGACCTCAAATAAAATCTAGTACAATGCTGATACAGCTTTGGTGTCGTTATAAGAAATGAGAGAATTAGACGGACAACTTCTATCAGAATAATTTTTTTTTCTTTTGGCACTTTCAATTTTGGACCAAAGTGGACGATGTACTTAAAAAAAAACTTTTACTCTTATATGCGAAATAATTATTGTAATTTTTTCAAAACAAAAAACCGACTTCAATACCAGTAAAGCTAAATATTTATACAATTTTATACTTGACGACATATTTTTTCTAATTATTTCGTTTAAACAAACCACACAACCGATTTTAATAAAATTTCAATGGATGCTTCCATGGAAAGTATTCCCTTTCAAACAAAAAAAGAATTTTCTAAAGCGGTCCAGGCGTCCTCGAGTAATCGGGAAACATACATACTCAATACCTTATTGCTCCTTAAGTTACATGCAGATTACATATACGTTTACATACATTCATAGTGTTGTATGATCCCACACTCATTCACTATATAAAAAAAAAACATAAAAGATTCCGACGAATTTATAACCTCCTCCTTTTTTTGAAGTCGGTTAAACTTCCACTGCTGAAAACGCACCGTATGTGTTTTCCTATTTGGAAAAACACACACGTTGCATTTTTCAGCATTGGAAGTGTTAATAAAACGAGCGAGCTTTACAGTAGTTGCATGAATGATGTGTACCATTCAGATGTTATACATCATAGGCGACTAATATAAAGCTGACATGTCGCATCTCACCTTGGCTGAGGCCAACTCTATCAACGCAAGCGAATTTTGCAGATTGATGCAAGTAGACATTATATTTATTAATTTAATCTTTATTGAACACAAAGGTGCAAAAGGTGGACTTAGCGCTAATGCATTCTCTACTATTATAATGTAAAATATTGGTTTTATAAATACTTATGCTCATGAACAATATGTGAAATAGTTAAAGTAGACACTCATAGTACGGCACGTAGTATTTTATTACTCTGTGGTACGGCTGTAGTAATATTTGTTAAGTGGACTGTGGTGGGCGTTTTTAGGCGCCGTCCGCCACTCAATCGGGTATGAAAACCACTGAACTCGTATAGATTTGTCGCCAGAAGCTCTCATGAAGCAATCTAAAAAGGACCTGAACCACCCTTTGATTGTTGTAAACTATTAGGTAAAGAAACGAAAAATTAAAAATAAGTTATAGAGGACTCGTATCAAGAGCCATAAAATAATACTTAAAAAACTTACGTTCTATTTTTAAAAGCAAAATCAACTAACGCAAAAATGAAATGATTGATCGAATTCAACGTTGGTACTTGGTATTAATGACCTAAAAACGTTATTTCGTGATAAATGTAAAGCGCGAAAAAACGTACTCGATCTATTTCTTTTTGTTCCATTTCGTTTAAGTTTGGAGCGTCTACAAAAAGTTATTTCCCAATTTAGATTATCAATCAAACGTCGCAGACAATTGAGAACAAATCCCAACTTTGATGAGTCTTCATCGGTTTTTACGTAGGTTTGTAGCAATGAAGAACATGTAAGTATAAGATGGATAGCAGATAGATAACAAATAGACGACACAACACAAGCAATTGGCCCTCAACGAATCTTTTATACAGATACACTATCTCGTCTTTTATTCCTTCTGGTGTAGATAGAGCCTGGACGTTCGTTCGCTAAAGGGCACCGTCGCATAACGGCAATCTCTCTAAACGGCAACTTTAGTACAGGCATAGTAGTTTGCCTTCAGATCCGGAGGTCGTGGGTTCAAATCCCATTGAGAAGCATAATTTGTGAATGTTGTTTCTAATCTAGTTAGGATATTGCAGGCGTGAATCACCTGTTTATCCGAAAAAAAAGATGGTTCCGTGCTTTGGAAGCCACGTATAACTGTGGGTCCTGAACGCCATCTAGCGTTTGTTTAATATTTAAATTACGAAAAAGAATTAATAAAAAAAAAACATCGCTCTACTGGCACTATCCGGCGAAGAATCAGAGAACTACGCTTGTATGAAATACGGCCCATCAATTTCCTCTTAAGCATTAAAACTAGACATGACGAAGCATTATCTAAATCTAGACTTTACCACTTCAAAATTGTCCCTCTAGAGCGTAGGCGACAGGCTGCTAATAAAACATTCTTGTTCAAAGTCAAGGCAAAATTTACAGCCTTGATCTGCTCCGAAGATTCACCTTATCTGTTCCGAGATCAAGCAGTCGCTTACATAACAGAGGCACTTTTAACTTGCCCATCTGTTGAACGAATTACCGCCAGCATTTTTCGTTGAAGCGTTACTGCTGAGGTTGCAACCGGGAATACGCTCAGATGATGATGAGTGTATCAGTAAGTTTGAATAAACGGGGCACAAAAACACAAAAAAGAAACATTTTATGTACATAAATGCTCTTTATTCACATGAGTTATTTCTACACATTACGTGAACACCATGACAATCGAGCTTGGCACGTAATAAAATCACCGTGAACAGATTTCTTGGAACAGTTCCGGAATAACATCGAGTGCCAGTTCCGAGAAACGTATGAGAATTAATTTGAAACTGTGATGGGGCGTTATAGTTTTGACGAGGGTTTTCTGTGAAATAAACTTTTGTTATAGCAAAAGAAAAAAATACAGCGTTTGCAAAAAGAGGGGTGTTGTCAGGGCCTGATTAAACATGTCGGGACCCCTAGGCAATGAATGGCTGAATATCCATATTTAGTCCCTAGGTCCAAAGCAGGCAAAAAAAAATTAGGGCACAATGGCTCACAGGCTCGCCAAAAAAAATCTGGTCTTGCCCTTGGGGCTGATCGATGCGGGCCCCTAAGCAGTTGCCTACTCTGTCTAATAGTTAATCCGTCTCTGAGAGTTGTTGTTAGACGCGTCTTCGTATTTGTCAGTTCATTCAACTCTCGGATGAAGTCTTAGATATGTGTCATCGAAATTGGTTTTCATCATCGTCATCCAAGCCCTTAAATTCTTTCGCCCACTGCTGAGCATAAGCCTCTATTTATCGATGCCACCCACCTCGGTCCTAAAACCAAACGGATGCCTTAAACCAACGCAATTGGGTCTACCCATTAACAGGTAGGTATAGCACCACTTTCAGTCCATCGAAGTGTAGAATGTGCTCTGGAAAGAGTACAAAGGTCTCTGTCCAAAGACACCCTCTCTATGGAGCGTCACCATCATCATCATCATCATTCGAGCGTAATCGCGGCTGCATCCTTAGCGACAACGCTTCAGAGCCCGGGATCCGCTACCTAACCTAGGTGATTTGACGAAATTACTGGTTTTTACACAGAGTGACTGCCACCTCCGCAACCCAAACGGTACACCAGAACGAATCCTAAGGTAGGTTTACAAACGCTAAATGGCGTTCGGGACCCACAGCTTTACGTGCCTTCCGAAACACGGAATCATCTTTTGTTTGGGATAATCAGGTGCCTGCAATATCCTAACCAGTCGGGAAACAGCTTTTACAAAGTATGCTTCCCAGTGGGATTTAAAAACACGACCTCCGGATCACAAGGCAAAAGCCTTGACCACTACACCACGGAAGTAGTCATCACAACTATCTATAAGCAGATAAAAAAGCCGGAATAGCTTCTTAAACAACACACTTCCACTAAAAGAACAGCCGGAATCATCTAGATTGAGGAATCTGGCGCGAACGCGGTGTTCCCGAACCGATACGACATTGAAACCTTCAAAAAACGAGTCTATATCTTTCTGAAAGGCCGGTAACGCTCTTGTTACACCCCTGGTGTTGCAGTTGTCCATGGACAGTGGTGATCACTTACCATCAGGTGACCCGCTTGTGCGTTTGCCGCCCTATAACATAAAAAAAAAAGAAACAATATGCTCCACCTCCCGATTACATCTAATCTTCTGAGGAACTACCGCCAGGTTATAAACTGCCATGGGTCTCACGCAGGTGCTTGAATCGCTTTTGAGGTAAGGCAGGGCGATGTAAGCACAATCTGGCGCTACATTAACCAAGCAGAATCACAGTGCGAGTGTGGTCACGACCACCGGACTTCTAATATTTTATGATCCGATTAAAAAATAAATCCATCATACTTTTTAAGCGATGGACTAAATAGATCCTGTTGCTTGAGGCAAGAACAAAAATCACTGTTATTTCTAAACGATATTTATCACAGTTTAATAAGATCCGATAAATACGCGTTCCGCCCTCTGATACTAAAGGAAAATGTTTTTTCTTTCAGTTTTTGTAAAGAAAGCCTGTCTTAACGCATAATATTGTTACGCATAATAATGAAAAGCGAAATTTAAGACGCATATTTTTAAAACGACATTTTTTTTTTAAAGTGGCTAACTAATTTTTATTTTAATTTTGAAAAACCTTTAGCAGGTTTACGTACATTATCTTGATTGGCAGCTATACCTGCGCAGGTTCAATTAAAATTCCATATTTACTCGTATCTACATAATGATTGATGCTCGTACTAAAACCGTAATTGAACTTTATGCCAAATAATTTTATGAGTTTTAACACGGGTCCAGCAACTGTTGATTTCATTGTTCATCTGTTTATTTAGGGGACGTTTGTTACTGCCGATTACAAAAAGAGAATTGTCTTTGGAATTTATTTATTTAAGGAAATACATCTATTTATATTTGTGGGGCTCGTCCGTTGTCTTTGTGCTAAGAGCTAAGAAACGGAATTTCTTGTTATAAGGATAAGTTTTCAAAGGAGGTTTTAGGGTTCCTCAGCTAAACGGCAAAACGGGTGCACTTATCGTTTAATGAAAATCAATCAAGATCATGTTACGGAAATTTTGTGGTGAGACACCGATCGGTCACCAAATTGCGCGTTGCATGTAAATAAATTTAGCCACACGCTCAGAAGGAATCCTACTTAACCCACATTCCTAGGTAGGCACTAGAATGGACGCCTCAGAGAAAGAGGAAGCGTGGTCAACCAAAGCAGATTTGGTGACGGTGGTAGCAGCGAAAATAAATAAAATTTAAATAAATATATAAGGATAAATCACACTGATTGAGCTAGCCCCAAAGTAAGTTTTTTTAAACTTGTGTTATGGGATACTAACTCAACGATACTATATTTTATAATAAATACATATATAAATAAACCCAGGACAATTTAAAAAAGGCCATTTTCCAACTTGACCTGGCTGGGAATCGAACCCAGAACCTCCGTATTGGCGGACTAGCGTGTTGACCATTACACCACGGAGGTCGTCTTGAAGACTTGAAAAATGAAGACAATCGGATTATCTTGGCCTGAAATGAAGCGCATTGGTCAAGATAGAACGAGATGGAGAACACCAGGGAGGCATAGGGCAATAAGTCAAGTCATGTTACGAAGATTTGAATAATAAAATCATACACCAGAATACTTGAGTTCAGCGATGGCTGATCAACGCGTCAACTCGTGAACGGGTGCCACCAGTAGGGACTGGTCAACTTGGCTCCGTTTTTTAAGACTACTCAGTGTTACTTATTTTAAATTGGATTTGGCACTCGTTCGCAAGCTTTACATGTTATATTGTGATAACATTGTATTAGGCATAATATCCTTGTAAACTGACAAAGCCCTTCTGGCGCGTAGGCGACCAATACTGTGCAAATGAGTTCGGTAGTATCGGTAGCTTCTGTTTAAAAGAAAAGATTAAATTATTAAAGATGATTATTAAAGATTACACATTACACTAAAATTATTGACGTGCTTGCGAAGGCCTAATTACTGAATAAATATTTGATTCTTTGATTCTTACTTACTGCGTTGACTCAGTGACCCAAAATGGATCGTGGCCTCCCAACACCAGAAGACTCTACTGTTCCCTATTCTGCGCCATCACAGACCAGACCAGAATACCTTCATCATTTATTTAGAACCACTAAAGTTTCTGAATGTTGGTTTAGGATGTATAAGTATAGGGTTACAGTTTATAATTTAATTCAATTCATATATGATATTAGAGTTTCGCGATCATAATGACTATTATTAATATTACGCTGAGAGAACTATATTAAAAATAATTCAATTAAAGCTTATAGTGAATTTTATAAATAAATACAAAATTCTTTCTTATTTTTCTTAAATTGCTGTATGTAAATTTTGCTAAAAAACTGCGGAACCCTACGACTTTTGGACAGTTTTAATAAACAGAGGGTCCAAAAGTCCATATTGTGATTGCCAGGGAATGTCTGTCAAATGTTCATTCTTAATTAAACGCATTGCGATTCAGGAAACTTATTTTGTAAAGAAAAACAATGAAAAAGAGCCTGTTTAGAAATTTATTTTCTATTTTATAGACACCTGCTTTGAAGCTTTATTTTTACATTGTTTTATTTTGCATTTTACGGCCCACAATATCCGCAAGAAAAGAGCCAAGACTCGAATTTTAAGCAATTAAACAGTGTTATTTCTGTGTAGAAAATAACTTTCCGGTTCATGTATTCGAAAAACTATATTTTATCCTAAATTTTATGTACATTTATTTGTAAAACGTGTAAAGAAAAGGGAGTCACATCCCGAAGTTTCTGTTTTAAGACTTAAAGCATTTTACACTTGGTTGGCTTGCACAATCAAACATTTTTAAAATTCGTAAATTTGTCGATAAAAACTTTTAAATTTTTAATCAACTAATTCACGATGTAGTTCAATGTCTACACAACACAAAAACATGTCTTAAATATCCACGATATAATTTTCTAGGTTAATAATGAACACTTTTATAAAATGAGACACATTTTTTAATAATAATCTTTAAATGTTTGATTGTGTGACTTGTGTGAGTGAGACAGCCAACCAAGTGGCGAGGGCGCTTTTTTGGATCTTTGAATGTATATAGCCCAAATAAAAACAACTTGAGTGGCTCCCTATCCGTTTGCGTAGAAACCAAAGAATCCTATGTCTCCTTTTCAAAATTTTGTATAACCCTACCTATCCTGCTTATCTACGTGATCGATTTTCTTTTGCCCGTCCTTCAAATGTGCCCTGTAGATCCCACCTTAGAACCCTACTTAGAATCCCTGCCCATACTTCTGCTTGCTATTCCCACTCTTTTTCTGTTCAAGCGGTAAAATTATGGAATTCACTACCACGCATTATACGAGACTCCAAATCTTTCCCTGTTTTTAGGAAGAGAGTAAAAGAGTATTATCTTTCCTTAACGTAATGAATAGTTTGCCTATATACTATATATGTATTTGTTTATAGTTAGGTATTTATATGTATATGTATTTATGTATAATATGTGTGTATGTTTATTGATGCATTGTATATGTATATGTATATGTATGTTTAACATTTTAGATAAGTACTTATATGTATTTGTAACTATAGTCTTTTGTAAACGCCTACTACCTGTTTTCTTCAATTTTCCTCTCCTGGGTCTGCTGGAAGAGATTTCTTATGAAATAAGCAGTACCTATGTACTCTATTTTCTTACTTTGTACGTTCCTTTGTTTGTATGTTGTGTACATGAATTTTGTAAATAAATAATAAATAAATAAAAATATTATCGTACACAGTAGCACACACACACTCATATACAACGTGTCAATGAACTAACGCAAAACCTCTGAGATGGTACCTCAGCCCATGAAACTGTACAACTTTTGTTCTACATCTTACACGACACCCAAAAAAGAAATTGAATTTACATACAAACTGATCAGCTGATCGAGTCAATTTGTATGAAAATCCGAATTTTATTTTTGGCATTTCGGGAATGTTTTAAAACAAAAGTGGTTCAGTTTCATGGGCTGAGGTGCAATCTGACAGGTTTTGCGTTATTTTCTTTAACACGTTGTATGTGTAAAATTGTACATATTTGCTTTTAGAGTCCACTGCTGGACTGAAGGCCTCTCCCAATTAAAAAAGGATTTGCTCGTAATCAGACATGGGCAGGCGGATTGGTAATCGCAGAAGATGGTATGAAGCTCTTGTACAGAGGACGCTGCTGCCTATCTTCTGTTACCTATACCTCTCTTAGTCGCCTCCACCCATGGGAGAGAAATATAAACAAATTGCATTCTACTCTGCCGTTACCAATTAGCCTACATACATTCTATCACGTCCTTATCCCTAATGGGGCAGACAAAGCATTTTGGATCTAGCAGGTCTAAGCTGACAGATCCCAGGGCCCGCAAGACCCAAAGGCCACTTTTAGCGTGAAGGTGGGCGAGAAGGTGGAAAAGGAATTAAAATAGTGATGGGTTGCTAGCCGCATTATCGTTTTCCCCATTCCCTCAATCGGCGTTTACGATCTGAGCGGGAAGAGAAGCAGCTGGTACATTCCAAGTCTTTTCTTTTCTCCCAGACCAGCATGGAATAACATACTAAGAAACGGTAAAAATGCAATAAAACGAATTAAAATGTGTTTTATTTTGGCAGTAAGTCAGTCACTAGAAACTATTCTCCAATAAAACAACTTCCAAACATTAATTACAATGTAACAAATAGCAGATTGTTAAAATGTCAAAAGAATAACTGATATTGGGACCGGCAGCGAATAACTTTTTAACGTTCGTTCGTTATAGCAGTTCCAACTTTTAAGTAGTTTTGCTGCAAATAAATGTCCAGCCCTGAATGACTTTTTGTCGTTGCCAGTTGTAATAACTTTTGAATTTCGAATTGTATAATGGGAAATGTGATTTCGTTATAACTGGTTATAACAATGTTGACTTTTATTGACTTAACTTGTTCTCGTTGTAATATCTATTCTAAAATATCGTCCGTAGGTGTACTTTATTGGCGCGCTAAAATTCAGTAACCTTATTTTATTTTTTATTTTTATTTATTTGGGAAACAAACAATAGCCTTGTACAGATAGATTTCATTTAATAACTTAAACATACATCAGTAAAGTTTCCACTTAGAACTAACTCATAATTTTTCGAGCAGTGTACATTACAGACTACAAAAAAGAATACAAAGAAGATTACTTGCATTATTTGTTTTAGTATTTGGTAAAACAAATAACTGATAATAAAAAAAAATTATTACGCAAGCCAATCTGGCGACACTTAAATTTTATACAACTCAAGAGAAAGGGAGAGTCTGCCAATTTATTTAAAATTTTATATAAAAACATTTGATCTCTTTGTATGCGGCGATCCATCAGTGTCATGTTTATGCCAATCTTTGGATTTAGATCAGAACCATAGCGTGATGCTTTGTATTGAAGGTGCTTGAGATTTATATTTTACAATCTCCCATGCTGGTCTGAAGAAGAGAAAACTTAGAATGTACCAGCTGCTTCCTGCTTCTTTTACATGCTAATAGTGGCTATTGGGACTTACAGCCCTGTAGGGTTACTCAAAAAGCGGTACGCAAGACGTACGTTACTGCGTAATATCCGCGTTTCAGTGTCAAGCAACATTGACCCTTATCACATAATAATAAAGTCTAATTTGGTTTGACTTATAAATACGACGTCACTATCGTACGGATACCGTATTATTTTATAGAGTAACCTCCCTGGGCTCTGTCTACCCCGTTAGGAATAAAGACTTGATAATGTATCTGTATTTGTCATATAGCGTTTGATTAAACTTATCCTAGGATTGGTTCTGGTATATCCTTTGGGTTGCGGAGACGGCAGTCATCACCTAGGTTCAGGTAGCGGACCCCGGGCTCTGAAGCGTTACCGCTGACGATGCAACCGGGAATACGCTTGGATGATGATGATTTGAGGAATCAGTTCTATTTGATTCTGTCATCTATCTTTACGCCCACGATGACGCTGAGCGTAGCCTTTAGGTCTTTGGGGATTAGGGTCTGAATGCATAATATAAGTGTAATAAATTACATTGACATAACAATTACATTTTTAATTACATATTTTAAGTAGCTAAGTTTATGCCGCTTCCTAGGCGCAAGTGCAGAAGAAGCGGCAACAAATTGCACTGCACGTTTTCTCCAAAGACGACAACTAACAAACTTAAAACTTAAAATTAGATATAAATTAGGGTAGATGAAATTTAATGACGACCTCCGAAGCGTAATGGTTAACACGCTAGACCGCTAATCCGGAGGTTCTGGGTTCGATTCCCAGCCAGGGCAAGTTGGAAAATGGCCTTTTTCAAATTGTCCTGGGTCTTGGGTGTTTATCTATATATGTATTTATCATAAAATAAAGTATCGTTGAGTTAGTATCCCATAACACAAGTTTAAAAACTTACTTTGGGGCTAGCTTAATCAGTGTGATTTGTCCGTATATATTTATTTATTTTATTTATTTAATGTATATTAGGTAAATTTATTTATTGTTTTCAATATGTTTTGTTATACTTAGTACAATCATTTTTGCTTGTTAAATCTGAAATAAAAGGCTTTTTATTTTTATAATTTATTTATTTTATAACTGTGTTAGTTAGATTATATATGCTATATAAAAATAAAAAATATAAAAGTATGGTTATTGTTATTATGATTTTTGTTAAAAATCATAATAATATGCCACGAACAATAAACATATAAATAACTAGCTTTTGCCCGCGGCATAGTTTTGGCAGCTTAACTTTTGTTTAGCGTTTGTAAAAAATTAGGGCCTATAAAACTTCTTTGTACACAATATTCTTAACTAATCTGTCATTAGGCGCTAAAACTATCAAGCTATTGGGTGAACTTACTCGTGAGCAAGCAACATAAAACTGTCCATGAGAGAAGCAATGTTCTCTCAAGTCAATACCCGCAAATTTGAGAGTTTGCCCCTGAGACTTGTTTATTGTCATGGCAAAGCAGACTTTTAGGGGAAACTGTAATCGTTTAAATTCGAACGGGATATCATTAGGTATTGATGGGATTCATGGTATAAATACAGTTTCCCCATTCGCACACCCAGTTAATATAGTGGCTTCCACTATATAGCGATGTAACGCTTTCACGTCTCGTACCGTTACAAAGTTTTGGTGGTTTTAAATTTCGCAACAACATAATTGGAGTGCCCACACACAGGATAAGCTTATGATAAGGCAAACCTGGCGGTTTCAATGAATTCAAAAATTCTACAGGGTAATTAGTAGCGTCATCTGTATTAACTACAGTATCAATCGAAGTATAGACCTTTTCTTCGCCCTCAAACGACATGAGCAGGATATCGTTGATAGCTGCTGCTTGATCGTTCTTTGGAGTAAGTATGGCACGCTCACATAACCATTCAATAGGCTTGTCATGTAAATGAATAATGTCTGGATAAACTTTAGACAGCAATTCTTGGACTGTAGTAACAACTGTGCACAATTCTTCCGGGATAGTTATCATTCTATCAAACGATGGAAAGTCACCATTACCGATTTTAAGAAGGAGATCTGAAAATCTACCAGCAGACTCATCCCCGCCCAAATGTGCTCTCATATTTTTAGAGAGCTTAAGAATATTAACCTGGGGCCACAAATTAGATTTCTTAATGCATGACTTTACTTCGTCAGCTCTGGTTCCTTTTGGCACCACTGGTAGAGTCTGCCGAAAGTCTCCGGCCAGCAAAACTGTTATGCCACCCATTAATTTGTATTACCCCTTATATCCCTTAGTAATCTGTTTAAGGCTTCACTACCACCTTTATGAGCCATCGTTATTTCGTCCCACACGATTATTTTTGTACTCTTTAAAACTTCAGCAAAATTACTTTGTTTGGAGATGTTGCAAATGGGAGTCTCGGCAGTGATTAAATTGAGTGGTAACTTAAAAGTAGCATGAGCAGTTCGACCACCGTCGAGTAATGTAGCAGCTATGCCGGACGACGCCACAGCCAGGGCCATGCCGTGAGTACTTATTTTCTTTCGCCAAAAGTAAATTAATAAGGAAGGTTTTACCAGTTCCACCTGGAGCGTCTAAGAAGAATATTCGACCGTCATTTGCGTCTACACTTGTTATAATTTTATTGTAAACTTCCTGTTGCTCGTCATTCAAGGATGCTTCATTTTGTCTTACTGCGTCTTCTAAGGCTACTGTATCGTAACTTGTCTCCTTCACGTACTCTCTATTTTCAAAATGTATTGATGTTATTGGCTGAGGTAATCCATACTCTTTAAGAGGACGGCCGCCTAATGATAATACGGCATCCTCTAATACCGACAGGCATTTGTTAAATATCAGGTCCGATGAGTGCTCTACATCCACGTTACCTTGCCTTTCCAGTTCTTTTTTAAAGTCTTCAGAAAGGTATTCTTTGTATTATTCCCAAAGACATAAGGGGTCGGAAACCTGGCAGAACAATAAAATGATAGCAAAAAGCTCTCGAATCATATGCGGTGTTTGACAAAGTGCTGCCTCTTCAAGAGCTGAATCCAAATGCCGATCATCTTCGAGTAGACCTAGAGCCTTGTACGCGGATTGGAAAGTGGGATGTAAGTGACCATCTACAGTTTTCAACGCTTCAAATGAAATTGGGCCTCTGATCTCACGTAGAAGCATTTGAAGGTGGTAGCATTCTGAAACACCCTTGATATTGACAGAGAATCCACCGTCATTTAGATAACGTCTCCTGTACTGCGGGTAACCATCATCACCGGTTTGAGTTTCCTTAATAAGAGCCTTAGGATAACGTTTGCTGCACGAATTATCTTTCATGCATGGAGAATTTCGGTTTAAACTTCCACAGGGGCCATGTATCATATTACTTTTAACAATTTCGTAAAGCTCAGGATCACGATCGGGGTAAGGTATTTCAGCACAAATAATATTATCAATTTGATCTGGAGTGATGCGATGTTGAAGCCATAAAAGTATATGAATATGCGGAAGACCTCGCTTTTGCCATTCCGTCAAATACATATAGCATCTCACTTCACCGAATATTTTCCCTTTTATCAACAAATCCATGACCTTTTTTACCTTTAATCGAAAGACACGCAAAATAATATCGTATTGATCAAACAAGTTCGTTGGGCATCAAAATCGGTTCAGTAATTTTTGAAATATTAATAAAAAATCGCGAGGTCTAAGTTAGCGGTGAACTACTAGTTATAACTTGTATAAATCACTCCTTATAATTATCAGTTATACAGGGTCACTTTTTAAACACTAGCCAAATTTTTGGAGCAAGTTCAGTCCATGATACTGAACTACTTTCTATAAAAAAGTTATTAAAAATAGATAAAACTTTTTCGTCCTTCCATACAAAATCCGTTTGGCTGAGCGCCGATTTGTATGGGAAGGCGAATTTTTATTTTAGATTTTCGTTAATTGTTTTTATGGAAAAGATTTTCGTTAATTGTTTTTATGGAAAGTGTTTCAGTGTCATGGACTGAACTTGCTCTAAATATTCGGCTGGTGGTTAAAAAGTCAGCCTGCATACCGATTTAGAGTCGAACTTGCACGTGGTGCGAAATTTAGCGAATGTCAATATCTTAAAACGTAAGACGTTTTTTTTATGTCACAATTCTTAAAGCAAAATTTCCTAAATACTCATATTAGTTTGCGCATGTTTTTCCACATATGACTTCAAATATTTCAATAACGCCGAGCAAACTTAATTTTGGCGTGACATTAACATGAAAATTACGGCAAGAAAGCCTCCGACATCTCGTAAATGAAACCACAAGCCCGTAATACAATTTTCAAGAGAACACTCGAGCTTGTAGTGGAAAATAAATATGCTATAGAAAAAGCACTGTATATATTTATTTTTAATTAAAAAATTCATTAGCAACAAGCTTCATCAAAAAACGTACAACATTCTGCAGCATTCATTCAATCTTTGTTAATTTACTTTATATTTATACTAACTTCTCCTTAAATGTTTAGTTAGTTAAATTTAAGTTATTTCTGAACTAGTAATTCGGATTGTGTAGCCCTAGTAATTAAGTAAGTACATATCTTTTTTCTTCTTCATCTAAGCGCCTTCCCGGTTGCATCCTCACCTGTGCTGCTTCGGAGCCCGGGGTGCGCTTTCCCGCTTTTTCTTCTCCAAATATAAAATGCATATCAATGGTTACCCAAGGATGCCATAGACCTTGCAAAATGGAGAAGAAATAACCGGAACCCTTTAAATGATTTGAATCACTCGTGCGTCTGTCTGTCCGTCCGTCTGTCACAGCCAATTTGCTCCGAATCTACTGGACCGAATCAGGTGAAATTTGGTAGAATAGTGTAATCCTATTACGTAACGTTATAGACGAAAATTGATCATTCCCCCCCCCCCCCCCCCCGATCTCCGAAACAACTGAGCCTAAAATTTTGAATAAAATAAAAAATATAGTTCATTGATTGTAGATTACAAGAAAACCTATGATTATTCAATCAATTGTACGGAACGCTCTCCACAAGAGTTTAACGCGCACTTGGCCGGTTTTTTTTTGGATAATCCTAATCTGACGGTTTGAATAGATTTTATTTCATACCGTCAGATTAAGAAAATAGCAGTTTTTTTGTAAAATCTTTTATTGTAAGACCAAAATGCTAGTCAAAACAAATCAAATGAGCCCAAACACGATAGGTTTTCATTGTTTCATTACTGAGTTCCTATGATATGATATGATATCGTTATATTGCACTGTGATCCTGACATGAGACGACTGCATGTTTATCTGACGCGCTCGAGTAAATCCAAAAATTCCCTCTTGGGCTTCCCTACTAGAAGTTGTTCAATACATTTTCATTATATGACTAATGGCCGCAATAGCCACTTGTGACAGACGCATCAGCCGCGATGCACGGAAGTCAATCTTAAGTGTATATACACTAAAGTAAGATTTCTATGAAGTTGCGTCTTTTGTTATTTCTTTAATTTATGTGCTCAAGCTCAAATTAAATGGCTATCAAGTAATTTCTATAAACAAATTAGATACTTAATTATGGCACTGTTACAGCGAAATGGATAGCAACTTTTGCAAATTGGCTCTTATTCAAAGATGGGCAGCTTCGACCCGGGCTCGAAGGCTGTATAATTGGGGAAAGTTTCAAAAAGGTTAATTAAGTTTTATCGATTTGAGTTTAGACGAAGCTTCAGCAGCGCGCTATCAATTTATCACGCGATACAAGAATATTGAATTATTCTTACAATATTATTATTAATACTTTTTAACTATCGCGTTGAATTATTATTAAATTAATGCATACGGGAATTAACGCGAAACGTACCTTTTTTTATTTATTTTGCTGACGTTTCGTTCGGGTTTCACCGAACGTGGTCCCAGCTTGACTGAAGCAGCGATGACGCCTACGCCTCCCCCTGCCCGGTGTGATCTTCGTCCACCGTCATATTGTTCATTTTCCAAGTACCGTCACACACTACACTCACAGTGTCCCTATTCCGTAACGCAACCGTATTCTGGTGGTTAACCGATTGTGCACCAAACTGGGGTTGTGTTTTGTGTTTTATTCAGATCACACCGGGCAGGGGGAGGCGTAGGCTTCATCGCTGCTTCAGTCAACGGGCAAGTCCGACTCGCACTTGCCCGTTTATTTTTATTTCGCGAAAACTTCTAGCAATTTTGAAGTTGCGGTTGCGGAGGAATCTGGGAGACCTATAATAGGTCTCCCAGATTCCTCCCCCTTTACTTAAAGTTAATAATATGAAGTTTCATACAAATTGGCCATTTATAGTCCCAAAAAGCAAATACAAAACTATCTCGGTAAAGCATAGAGTATTTTAACTAAACTTTGAGTGAATAAAACCGTGTCATTAACATCGTCACTTTCCTCGCCTTCTCCCTATTTTGGGTCAGCTCTGTATGTCAACACCCTGGATCGTTTTCTATCATTTTCAATATCTGTAATACCCCCCTCTCTATCATGTTTCACTTCACACATTCCCCACCACGTCTTTCTAGGTCACCTCTATTTTTGTGGCCATCCATGTAAATAAAATGGTGTATATAATATCTCATAAAAATAATTTCACAATATTATTTTAAAATTACCCTCAAACTCGTATCGCCAAAATTCATCAACACACGGGGTCATCGCGGCCCCAGAGGTCACTCACACATTACAGCCCGACAGCCGCTTCCAATTTATTGTACACTGCGCCAACAGCCGTAAATTGAATTCACAACATCGTGCGACATAATGGCATTTTCATAGATTGTTTTTACTACATTGTTGTCCATACGAAATTTGTATGTGCATTTTGGGCGGTTCTTTTTTTTATTACATGATAAAGTATAGGGTTTATTACATAGAATTTTTAGAAATAGGAGCAAATATTTCATAGGAAACGCATCGAAATTTAGAAACTGATTTTAGTTGTCATCAATTATGGTTTGTTGGTTTGTTTACGTTACAGGACAAACGTGGTACAGCCAAAATTTTAACCTGCTTTCCCAGTCCAGGGTCACACGATTCAAAGGCCGCGGTGGGTGTGTACATTTAAGTACACATGGAAAAAGGGAAAAAAAGTAATGGGTTGCTAAATTTCATACAAATACAATTGAAAATATATAATTTATAGGGACAAATCACACTGATTGAGCTAGTAATTAATTGAATTAGCAAGACAGGTGATACTCGTATTTACGTAAAACAAGTACTAGAAAAGATAATATATTTATTGAACTAACTCTCTTTTGTTACCATCGTCCTATGTGGGCTCGTTTTAGGCGTTTTTAGTCGTTAAACTGTGAGGCGTGAACTCTAAGTCAGCATCATAATAAATTTGACTTTAACTTTAGCATTCGAGACTGCGGAACCCTACATTGCGCGTTACCCGACACGCACTTGGTCGGTTTTTTAAGAATGTCTTTAATCTGGTCGCAGTATGTTAAATAATATAAGGTTTTATTTTCTCTCGAGTATAAGTACATAGACATACAATACGTTTGATGAATTTTATACATTATTTATGAAACGTGGAGAGAACTGCTGCCTGAAATAGGTAGATACTACCTGTATTATAAGTCACCAGGCTCCCTCCACCCTAGGCTTAGAACGGTCGGTACAGTACACATGAGAACAGACGTTTAGGTTTAGACTAATTTAACAGAAGAAAGGAAAAAAAAATATTATTTTATAACGATTAAGTATACGAAGCATGCTATATACAGTAACCGAGAAAAATAAAATATAATAAAAATTCTTATGGGCGTAGACAGTTGAGTGTGGTGAAATGGTTGACTCGTGTAGACTTGCGCGCGCGCTTGTGTGTGTGTGTGTGTGTAGATATTATGCGAGGATTTGTGTGTCGAAATAGGCGTCAGATGATTTAGTAAAGAAAAAGTTAGTCGAGATCGACCCTGGTCCACACTTCCAGTTACTTTTGCTTCATAAACTTTTGTAAAAATAATTGAAAAAAAAAACGTATAAAAGTACTAACCTGCAGGTTCTATAAGTATTGAGCTGTAAAACCTGCCGTATTGACGGCAGAGTAAACAACCCTGCGACGTAATAGCTCGACTCGAGCCTTTCATACAACTTTGTCTGAACTTCGGAACGAATCTATTGGAAGTATTCTACTTTTTAAACTGAGCCGAGTTATTCACCTGTTAGCTCGCTTCTCTGTTTATTCTAAGGACTGTCTTTTTAACCGACTTAAAAAAAAAGGGTTATCAATGTGACCCTTTTTAGGGTTCCGTACCTAAAGGGTGCAAACGGGACCCTATTACTGACACTCCGCTGTCTGTCCGCCTGTCCGTCTTTCTGTCTGTCCGTCTGTCACAGGGCTCTATCTCTTGAGCCATAATAGCTAGACACTTGAAAATTTCACCGATTATGTATTACTGTGGCCGCTATAACAACAAATACTAAAAATAAAAAGAAGTTAAAAATTAGAGGGGGTCGTCATACAAAAAACGTGTTTTTTCAGCGTTTTTAACTAGATCTTTATGATGGCATAAACTAGATACTTGAAATTTTCACCGATTATCTATTACTATGGCCGCTATAACAAAAAATACTAAAAATAAAAAAAAGTTAAAAATTAAAGGGGGTCGTCATACAAAAAAGTGTTTTTCAGCGTTTTTAACTAGATCTTTATAATGGCATTAACTAGATACTTGAAATTTACACCGATTATGTATTACTATGACCACTATACCAAAAAATACTAAAAATAAGATAAAGTTAAAAATTAAAGGGGGTCTTTTTACAAGAAACGTGTCTTCAGCGCTTTGAAATATTGTACGGAGGTACGGAACCCTTAATTTACGAGTCCGACTCGCACTTGCCCGTTTATTTTTTATGTACGTTACGCGATATCTTCGCCAAATGTAAACCGATTTAGATGATTCTTTTTATTTAAATACCTTTAATACCAAGTTGATCCCATATAAATTTGGTGAAGACATGATGAAGAACTTTGGAGATATGGAGGAAAGAATATGAAGTTGTGTTTTTTGTAAAAATATTTATTTTTTTAAGAATAAGCGAATTTTCTATTCAGATATTTTGAAGACCTCCATAGCGTATTGGAAACCACGCTAGTCCGCCACTAGTTGGTGGGAAGAGTTGATCGGTCATCGTTAAAAAAATAATTAATTATTATTCAATAAAAATAAGGATAAAAGAAATGTGAGACCTCGACCTGTTCCGGCGCAGTCAGGTGATTTCCAACATGACAAGTAGGTAGGCAGAGCGCAACAGTTAGAGACCCAACAATTAAAAACTCATTTATTTATTAGTCATAATATTGTAACAATATACGAGTATTACAGACTGGTAAAAAATAAAAATTAAACTTGTATTCCTGAATCTATTTAGGATGAGAGATGGACGTGGAATGAGTCAAAATGAGAAGGGATGTGTGAATGATTCAAAAATAGAATTGGGAAATAAATTTTAAAATGTAATAAAGTTTTGAAAAGCGGACAGGATGAGATGGAGAAATGAGGTATGAAGACCAGATGCAGCACGCAGGTGGCATGTAGCATGGTTACAGAGTTTTCTTATGGGACCAATGTTGGGGTCAAAACAAATTATGACGTTTCCTTACTGCAAGTTCGTGTATGTTCCCAGCATTGCACCTATAGGAAGTATGTGCCGACCTTTAATTTAAACCTGGCCTGGTACGTAAATTTCGTAAAATAAGCGTATTGGATTATGAAGGCAACCGTCTCGATCATCCTTTTTGGAATACGTCGCCAGCACTTTTTTTGCCTACCCGGGGCCTCGGGGTACGGTAACCATCCTCACATAAACCCCACTCCGTTACAATTCTGGCCATATATATTTTAATAAAGGGCAATGCACAGCGAAAGATGAACCAGAATTGTAATATTATAATATTTAAAAAGAAAATGCCATACAAACCGACAGTTCTTTTTCCTAAAATTAGAAATTACAATTGCAAAAACAACTCCCAAATTGAGTTGCGTCCAACCACGAGCGCAATTTCTGCGTATTTTTAATAAAGTTCCGGGCAGAGCACTGTCAACTTGCCTAATTTCAACTTTGCATATTAACTTTGGGATTAGTAGACATTGAACTTACTCGCAGAATGACTTATTACAAAATGTATTATCGCGAAAAGTCATATTCTAAAAATATTCAAAACTCATATTTTAGGATGGCTGCAATTTTTTTCATGTCATATTTATAATTTAATGTAACCTTTTGACTATAAGACTAACTATTAAAAATGTCAGCTACACTACTTTTCAGACTTGTGCCTATATTTTTTTGTTTGTGTTTTTTTTTCAATTAGCATTTATTTTAATAATACTCGTACTATTTGTTTTATCGCTAAATTAAACGGTCAGTCGATGTCACACTTTCAATTTAATTATATTTCGCATGGATTTTAATGCTTGTATACAGAAGAAACAAAATTCTCTGTAAATACATATGAGAAATCTATCTAGCTAGATCGATTTTTCAGCCCGGACGTGCCCTAAATACTTACCGAGTTTCACGAAAATCGTTGAAGCCGTCGCCATTATAAAAGTAGGATTACTGAAAAACCTATCCCTGAAATTCATCATCATCATATCAGCCACAGGAAGTCCACTGCTGGTCAACCCGGGTGGTTCCGGGTTAGAATATGACCACTCCATCTCTTGTAGATGTCGTAAGAGGCGACTAAAGGACTGTATAAGCACAAACATCTTGTGCTACAATTGCATTCCCAGGCAGGCGGCCGGTCGTAATACTATAGCCAAATCATTTAAATTGTTCCGACTATTTCTTCTCCATGTTGCAAGGTCTTTGACATCCTTGGGTGACCATTGACATGCATGTTTTATTTGGAGAGGAAAAAGCGGGGATGCGCACCCCGGTCTCCGAAGTAGCACAGCTGAGGATGCAACCAGGAACGCGCTTAGACGAAGAAGAAGAAGTCATAGGCGTCCTCCAAGTGTTTCTACACAATCGATCGCAAGCACGGAAGCGGTTTGCATCCAGCGTTTGAAATACCCCTAGTGTAAATAAATTATCTGCAACGTACATTTGTTTACGTGAAGTAAATAAACATACAAACGTTTTAGTTGCAAATGCAACATTGATTACTTCCTAAATGAAACGCATCAAACAGTTTATGTTAACAATTACATTGTTTATCTACGAGTTTAAGGCAAAACAGATTTTTGGCGCGGTTTACCTGCAAGCAAACATCATTTATTTGCTTTCAAAAACTATGAATTTGCTATAGGCTTTCATGATACTGAAAGTTAAAAATACTTGCCATACGCTGGAGGAAGCCAAAACACGATTCATACAAGTTGCCACATAGAAAAAAATGTGAAAGTTACCTCTAATTCTGCAAATTAAGTTTCATGTATTTTTTTTTATTTGTTTAATTTTGATTAACATTGAAACTGTTTTTTCGAATGTTTATTTTACCTATTATTATTTTTTCTCTTTCAGTTTTACCGTTTCTTTATTTAATGAAATGTTTTTTCTTTTCAGTTTTTTCTCGTTTTTGTTTGAATTCTAGAAAGTGCTTTCGCAGAATCTGTTTTATTTCTAGCATTATGAATGTTGATACATTAATAATTAATGTATCGGCGCGTGTAGATACTTTTGTGTGTGCTTTGTGATCTGCCGGTGATTTTGGTGATGAAAATAGTGGAGGGTTGCGAGTTGCTTCCGTCAGGGGGAGGGGCTCCACTGTAGTAGTGTTGCCATTTGTGTAAACAATAATTAAAACATAAAAATAATTATGAATGTATAAACAATCATAATTTTAGAAATAAAACAGATTCTTTTAAAGACATTTTTAATGTATTTACTATTTAATTAATTAAGAAAGGGTAACGAACTACCCGGCCTTTTTTATTTGTAAATATTAGTTAAGTAGTGTAGTTTAGTGAGTAGTATTTTTTATCTTTATTTTAGTTTCCTTAAAAATAAGTAATTATCTTTTGTAACAGATACCAAAACAAACCTTAATATTGACATAAAATATATTACTTAACGAAATAGCGGAAATTGTTTTTATAAAAAATATATATCTTAAAAAACATAAATTTATTAAATATCGCGTTTATTTACGGCGAAACAGCCCTCGCACCTAAGTAATTCTACCGCTACGCCCATTTCGCCTTAAACATAATAGTTACTAAGTACTTATTTCTGTTCTTGTTAAAATAATAATTACTAGTTACTTATGTTCTTGTAAAGGGCACTTGGGTTTATAAGTTCCCTATTTAATTACCTCCTTCGCCACTGTTTGTTTTTATGATTTTACTGTACAGCGATTACAGAAAATTAGCTTATTTAACATTTCCCTTACTTTCTTCTCACAGATATAGATGTACATAGATGACGCAAGTATCACGATTTGTAATCAACCAAGCGTGCCGACTTCTTAACAATTGATTTACGCGTAATATATTTTTAAAATAACTTACATGTGATAGGATTGCCTTTGGGTGCTTGCAATTTTTGGCTATTGCAGTTAATTTTTTTTATTTAAAAAAAAAACAGCTTGGAGTACACCCTAAATATGATAGATACATGTAGTCAAACTCACAAACACACACTCACACACATACACCCTTACACAAACACACATACACAAACACACACACTTTATTAATAGATAACATTGCGTATATATCATTTAACTAGTGGGTTCATAATAATTAGAATATTTTATATCAACACCGATAAAACTGATAAGATTAAGTTTAGCCCCCATATATTACTAGTTTCCCGCACTAAATCTCAGGGAGAGGGGGCGCCTGAAAAACAGCGTCACCTCGAACCTTTGGTTCAAGGTAACACATGCTGAGGCACTCCTTTGCCAAAAAGCATTTAGGTTTTATAGCATAGTTAATTTAGATAACAAACTGAACCTAATTTGGCAATAAATGACTTTTTTATTTTTTATTTCTTTATTTTGTATTTAATTATTAAGTATGCAACGTCGAGGCAATTTTTTAGTTTTTGCAGCCGTCCGCCTACCGGCAAACCTTGCCGCTTGGTCGGGGTTCGGACTCGCGAAGTAGGTGCATTTAAGTCACCTATATCTGTGTTTCTACTACAAAACAAGTAAACATTGTCAAATTAAGTTATAATTTCCAACAATTTTCTCAAGCATTGCTATGGCTGCCCATTGTTAACTTATATTTATTGCAGTAATTCCAATTTTGGATCGCATGTTGATAAGTTTCGACTCAAAACAGGCATGGCGTGCGAGAATAAATAAAAGGGCCAATGCACACATAAACGTTACGCTAACTTATACGGAAGAACGGCTATACATTTTATTTATTTTTTAAATTTTCAAACCCAACAAATACTTTATTATGAAAAAACTGAGTGACTGAGTGAAAAAAAATTTAACTTTATAATTGAACTAAAATCATACAACAGCATGCTAGAAGGATGTTGTTTTTAGTATGTTTCATAACATATATATTATCATATGTTTAAATAACACACTTTAAGTTGTATATATTTTTGTAATCGTTTTATAAAATCCTTTATTCTGGTTGGTTTTGAATTAAAAAAATATTACAAAAAACCTGGGTCAAAAATAAATTATTTTTTAATGACAAGAGAATAAAACATCACAAATTAATGTCACTTCCCATTCATCATATTTTTAGGAGCGCTATTTGACTCCAAGAAACTATGACGTCACGACGTGGTATTTCGAACAAATCATATAAAAAATATTTAGTTGACATTTCGAAAAAAGTATCCGATTTGACTTGTTGGAAACTAACAATATGTACAAGCGTGCGGCGCCGCTGCGTCGAAAACCGCTATCGCAGCGCGGCGGTGTAATGGGTAAAACGCTTATAAAGTTGCACGTCTGCGTGAAACCTAGTTCATTTTATTCACAAATAACCAGCCACTTGCGACTTCCGTCGTGTATGCGAATAATCGCGTGCCCGCTATCAAATTATAGTTTTTGCACTGACGTCGGTTATGTATCCAACAAAGCCCGCGTTTTAAACTGAAATTAGGGAATAATTGGAAAGTTTAACTAGTGAATTGAATTGGAGTGTAATTTTGCTTTGTGAGCTAGGAACAGCATTAGTGGTTTCGCGTTATTTTAATGCATTTTGATTGTAAGGAAATTAATTGAACAAGCGAACGTAACGAGTTTCTGAGGCTACTGTGACAATCTAACGTTTGTGTGTATGTTCCACAACAAGAAAAGCGTTTAGCGTTAAGTCCGCCAATTGAACAATAAAGCTTTTTACATAAAATAAAATAAATAAAAGTAAGTAGATGACCAGAGGGCTGGTTTTTATCTGGCTCAAATCCGATTTACCTTTGTCATACAACGTCAGCTGCCAGGCTTCTGGGCACGTTACCATTGGGCAGCGATTTGCCAGGCCTTTTTTATGTATAAGTAACTAGTAAATAGTCTAGTTTTAGTTTTTCTTCACAATAAAGTAGATATTTATTTTTATTGCACGCCTCATAAGCGGAGCGTTGAGGTATTGCACGCCTCATAAGCGGAGCGTTGAGGTAGTGCTCTACTCTCGACATGTCAAAAAACCCAGTCTTTCGAAACTTAAATGACGTTTTTTTTTTAATATAACACTTACAGGATAATATGAGTGCACTAATATGAAGTTAAATAATCTGTCTAGCACATATGGTACATTTTATAAACAATTAATTTGTTTAATATAATAAATAATAACATTAAAACTAATCATTCTTGGACGTCCGTGAGTCTGTGTTTATGTGACCATGTATGTGGCAGAGAAATTGGTCGAAAAATTCATCTTACCGGAATACTTTTGTTTTTAATATATAAAGTATTACACTGTGCTGATTCCTAGTTAATATTAGCGTTCTAAGTACTGTCGTTTAATTATAATTTATAAAAAATCAATTTAATTGTGAAAAATTAGATTATGAGGCGTGCACTTTTGGATTTTCCAAACTATTTATTTAACTTCATTAGGTACAAATGTAATAGGCGTACTTAAAGCCATAGGCTTTATGTACCTGTCAACCCACTGGTGATGCCGAGAAAAGAAGACTTTATAATAGGAGGTGCAAAAATGTAATTTTGCTCTATTTCATAAGATATAGTGACGAGTAGACTGTCATCATCATCATCATCCGAGCGTATTCCCGGTTGCATCGTCAGCGGTTACGCTTCAGAGCCCGGGGTCCGCTACCTTACCTAGGTGATTTGACGAAGTTACTGGTTTTTACACAGAGCGACTGCCGTCTGACCTCCGTAACCCAAAGGGTAGACCAGAACCAATCCTAGGATAGGTACAAACGCTAGATGGCGTTCGGGACCAACAGCATTACGTGCCTTCCGAAGCACGGAATCATCTTTCTTTTCTGATAATCAGGTGATTCAAGCCTGCAATATCCTAACCAGACTGGAAACAACTTTTCACAAAGTATGCTTTCCAGTGGGATTTGAACCCATGACCTCCGGATCACAAGGACACTTGACCATTGCACCACGGAGGCAGTCAATGACGAGTAGATTGTATTTTTGGTTAAAACGCGAGATAAGTTTCAAGAAGATTACGCGCGAACGAAGTCACGGACAAATGCTTGTTTGAATATAAAGCATTACCTTTATTTCCTTTAGGGATACCTACTGGGATTTCCCGAAAATATTTTCATAACAGTATCAATGGGAAAATGCACAGCATATTTTTATTGGAAAAAATTACAAAATATCAAAGAAAATGTTGAACGATTTCCTTCTTCAACCTCTCTACGTATTGAACTGAGAAGACAAACTGTGAATAAAACCAAAGTGCTGCATAAAAAGGACCCGTCCCGGTTGGTAACAGTTTCGATTTACTGCTGTAAATCAAAACTAAAATAGGTCTGTACTGTAATGAGAGTTATATGGTATCATTAGGCGAAGAGCAACAAACTTTGTACAAGTTATTTCTTTTTCTCTTTGTATTAAATAATGTACATTTAAATGTATTTTTTGTGCAATAAAGAAATTAAACAAACAAACAATTATGTATGATGGTTTTACTCTGGTCATTTTAAATCGGTCTATCTTTATATAGGTTCTTACCTATATAAATATTCTGTACGTGTGTTTGTAACTTAATGCCTCTGAAACGGCTGGATAAAACCCTTTAAAGCCCCTTTGAAGAAGAAAGGGGGTGGTAACAAATAGTATTCTACTCCGTCATCGCACACGACATGATATAGGTACTAAATTAACGTGAAATGAGTAAAAACCAATTTACGAAAAGGATGATCGCCTCTGAGCAATCAAAGTGGCAAGATTGTTATGCCACCCAACCAAATGCCACCAGCATTTGGTTGGGTGGCATAAAAATCTTGGGATTGCTTAATTTGCAAAAGTGGTTTGCTTAACCAGCAATGTGTTCTTTCACCGGGCTATAGCAATCAATCCAGTTTCATCGACTAATGGTTTCAGGTGTCTTTGCTCATAAAATAATAATGTTTACTTATAAGTAACGTGAATGAAAACCGTTACCAATAGGTACGAGGCTGAATAAAAATAGGCCAGTGGAGCCGCTTTGAAAGTTATACAATACAGCTGTTCACGGATGATCGCCGCTGAGCGATCAAAGTGGCCACGTGCGCGAATCCGGATCAATCCGGTTATAACGACTTCAGGTGGCTTCGTTTATAAAATGCTAAATTCAATCTCCGACTTTGAAATTTCGAATTAATTAAAATCCAACCGTTACAGTATGAATTTTGACGTTCCACGGGTAAAGGTACCTTATGGACGGTGGCACTTACGACATTGTGTTTATTCAAGCTAAGTTAATTGTACGAATTGTTTTTCTAAACGTCCTAAGCGCCACCGTCCATAAGGTACCTTTAGCCATGGAACGTCACAATTAGAAATTAATATTTAAAGACAACTTTTAATTCGAATATTTTTAATGCTGGTCTGGAAGAAAAGAAAAAAATTGGTTGTCTGTAAAGTCAGTTTACGGACGGTAGTTTGACGTTACAACGTCAAACATTCGACAATGAGCGTAACGGGACAATGACGTCACCTTTTTTGTGCATGCAGCCCGTAGTATCGAGTTATTAGACGTTGTCACGTCAAAACGTAGAATATTCAAGCTGTTTATCGTACCGCGCAGATCGTAAAAGTCGATCGTAGGAACGGGCGAGAATCTGAATCATCTCAATAGGCGATGCGGTTAGCAACCCATCACTTTTTGATTTCCTTTTCCTACGTTTGTTTCGATGCTGCATGTTGGTTTTCATCTCATTTCTGCATGCCACCGCCACCTATAACTACATTTCAAATTTCATTCCCTAATTCCATTTTCGAATTTTCCACACGTCCCTTCATCATCTGACTCTCATTCCTACTCCACTTATCATCCTGAGTGGTTTTGTTTAAAAATAATTTTGTATCAGGTTATCAAGGACCTATTGTCTTCACTCAGTCTCCAATCAGAATCATTACAGATTTATTCGCATAAAATATGGTATATGAAGTAAGATGTTCTATATAATATAATAAACATAGTTTCTTAATTTACATATTTCACCAATAATGGTCTATAACAAAACCTGGCGGGGTCAGAATTATTCTGACAAAAATATGACACCTACGGCCTTAACCCTTGCTTGTTCAAAAACTGCTTATACGTCCCAGTTCTGAGTTATGTACTTATAATTTTATTCGCATTTCCTTTTGTTCGATATTTCCAAAAAGATAAATTGTTCCGTAGCATTTACTCCGAAAATTTCTTAATGACTATCTTTAAAATTCACAGCAAAGTTATCAAATTTTGACAATAAGAACCCGATATTATGAGCCTTTGTTGATATCGGAATTACGGGAACTCGTTACCCCAGGGTGTTTATTAATATTTATTTCTAATAAAACCCAGCGGGATTCTCTTTATCCCTAACTAGCTGTGCCCGCGACTTCGTTCGCGTGGTTGTCGGAATGTTATATAGCCTAAAGCCTTCCTCTATAAATGGACTACCCAACAAAAAAAGAATTTTTCAAATCGGACCATTAGTTCCTGAGATTAGCGCGTTTAAACAAACAAACAAACAAACAAACTCTTCCGCTTTATAATATTAGTATAGATTAAACCGACGTCCCAGTGCAAAAAAAAAATATCATAGCATTGAAAACATATACAAAGTGGAAGGGACGTACCCGTAATAAATCGAACCAACGTCTATACTAGATCATTATAGTATAATGAAATTAAAATAACAGCCAAAGAACAAATAAAAATTTCGGCATTTGCATACAAAAGTGTGCAGCCGCCCGGGCGATTTGTATGGGAATGCCGACATTTTTTTTGGTTCTTTGGCTGTTATTTTTATTTCATTTTACGATAATGATCTAGTATAGCCCGTGGTTCGATTTATTACGGGTATGTCCTTTCCACGTTGTATAGTGCCGTAGACCTATAACTAGAGTAGCCAAATAACCACTTCTTATGCGTCAACTAGGAAGCTCTTAAAAGTTATGGGGTCCGAAATATCAGGAAAGTCTTCAGTGTTCTTCAGTCTTTCCTTTCAACAATCATACTTTGGTATATGGAGTAACTTAAATCACTAACTACATGCATCGTATTGCATAAAAAATCACATTTTATTTTTTTATTACAAAGCCACATCCTTTAATGCAAAAAAATTGCAAACAAGCGAAATGTGAGTACAAATAATAAAAAATAAATAATATGTATGACAAATGTAGGCACTTTAAGAGCTGTCCTCAAATGGGCAGTGCGGGCGGACCTTAATGGGTTAATTAATAAATCCATCAAACATCCACCTCCTTCTGATTTAATTTAACCATCGAAGGAACTCCCACCGGGTCATGAGCTCTTATTGACCCACCTGGAAATACTTTAAACGCCTGCGAACTGAAAAAGGCGTAGGCATAACTTGGTCCGATGGAGTTATATTGACCCAACTGCAACACAGTGTCAGAGTGGACATAACGACCAGACTAATTTACAGATTGCACGCTCCACGCTTGTTGTTGTTGACAGTTGCTGTAGTGTATGTGAGTGAAAGAGAAGGAAGCATTATGTCATCTCTAGCGCACGTGCGGTCGTAAACAGCTCAGTAAGCTGTGAGCGGCGGAAGTGAGAGGGCGCGCGCGTCTAAGAGCCGACAATATTAAAGGATATACCACAGTTGCAAAATTGAATTTATTTTTTAATACATTTTTTACATATAACCATCCATAGCATATACACTTTATGATACTGAGGCCTCACTACAGCGTCACGGAGAGCGTATGCGCTATACGAGTATAGACTCCATCGAACTACAAACCACTCCCATCTTTGGGAACCTCCGCAGTCCGCATCTATCGTCCGATCATCTACCCAATTCATCCATCTACCTTATTTTGTAGCCCAATTCAAGTTCCAGATACCATTTTCCCGAATTTTGATTAAAGCCCCTAAAAAAAAAGAAATACTAATATTTGTCTGGCAAGTCAAAATAAAATTAAATTTTTTTCGATTGTTTGTTTCTCAAAAATTACCCGACTAATTTTCAAAATTCAAAAGCCATACGGTAGATATCCGCGATTTGCACATTTTGGCACGTCTCTCATAAAGATATATTCAAGTTTGAGCGATCTACGGCCATGTCGCACTTTTGGCATAACATCATGATCAATTTTTAATGTCAAAAAATTGTATTACACTTTGAGCTTTGAGCAAGGACTACATTAATGTTCATACCTACGTACCTAAATTTTGAAATGTTAATACCTATTATGTTTCCATTGCTCAACATGCGGCTTTGTTCATTATAATCAGACTAAGCCGACACCATCCTCGTTAACAATGTGAGATAATTTAATTCCGAGCCGATGATCAAAGCGGCTGCCATGTTGGGAGGATCCATTACACTAACCGTTTATTGCGTACTACCTTTTGCCCGCGGTTTTGCCCATATGGTTGAAGATTGCCAAATTGTATAAAAGGAATTCAAAATGGAGCACTCACACTAAAGAAGGCAAGATATAGTTTTTAAATCTATTTACAACAGATACTAAGATATAGTTTTATAATGGAGTATGGTTAATGGTAAGATTATTGCTGAAAGTATGTTTATACAGTTAAACAAACAGGCAAGTGCGAGTCGGACTCGTACATGAACGGTTCCGTATGACCGTACAATGTTTTAAAACGCTGAAGAAACACGTTTCTTATATGACGACCCCTTTAATTTTTAACTTTATCTTATTTTTAGTATTTGTTGTTATAGTGGTTATAGTAATACATAATTGGTGAAAATTTTGCACCCTAAGCTTTGGGTACGGAACCCTAAAAACAAGGAGAAACAATGATATATTAATTTCTAAAATGTGCTAGCCCTTTGATTTGATACCCTTCACGATTCTATTTATTTTATTTTTTAGTTCATAACTTAATGGCCTATAGATAAGATAAGATAAGATAAGATAAGTTTTTTATTTGCAATAAATAGGGTTAATACAGGTGTTAGGAAAATACAATTAAATACAGTAGCTTAACCTATTTAGCCATATTCAATAGCATGCAAATTTTTCACACATTATTAAAATATTATTAAATCAAATTATTCATGCATCGAATTCGCAGACTTTAACTTTATGTTCTAAAAACTCATTAATTGAATAAAAACTTTTTTTTAGCAGCCATTTGCGCAGGGATGATTTAAATTTATTAAATGGAAGCTCTTTAAGTGCAGATGGTAATTTGTTATAAATATTTTTGCACATTGCAAAAGAGTTATTTTTATATTTTTCAGTTTTTGGTACCACATTTAACACGAGTCTATTACAATTTCTTGTTGTTCTAAGAAGAGCGTACCATATTGAATTTACTGTGACGTCATATAGCCCTATAATGAGTGGACAGCTAAGACGCTTCCAATAATATCTCATTTTTCAAGATATCATGAATATTGCTGGAGATACGAAAGAACAGATGAACATACATACTTTAATAGCGGCGAAACACATAACTCATTTTGGCTTCGCCTTAGTCGGGTAAAAACTACACGGATTCGGCACTGAGTCCTCACTGATCAATATGAAATGTCTCACAGTATAGACGCCCACTCATTTCCAATCCGATCCAATACGAACTTGTAGCTGAGGCGCCCACGATCGCTATTCTGCCATTCTTTTTGTTCCCAGAATTAGCAATTCAAGTACGACAACGTTCATATTGGACGAGTAAAGAGGCGAGTAGAGCGTAAAAATACAGCATATAATACTTTTTGCAAGATAATTTAGTGATTATTTGTCAGTTCATGGTATTAATGATTATGATTATGGTGTTAATTACACTAAATTTGTTTGTAAAAACTTTATTGTACACAAAGAAAAAAATACAAAAATACACGTTACACCAAGACAAAGACGGACTTATTCCAGATGGAGATCTCTTCCAGTCAACCTTAAATTGAATGGAACATTTACAACACAGGGTAGAGAGTGGATACATCACACAGACAACAGAAAAGAACATTATATTTTATTACTTAGACTAAAAACTATTTAAAATTAATACCAATACAAATCTAATGAAATATTTTTGCTTCTAAAATAACTAAATAGTTTGACGTTTCTATTCCTTCTCACCGTACTGGTTTTCTTACTAAATCTTTCGTCATTACGGTATGTATATTATACGGTATGTATACGGTAAATATATATAAGAAGTAATATTTATCAAAGTACATTATGTATGCTATGTATGTATACAACACTTACCTACACTTTATCTTTCAACCCACATTTAGACTCTCTGTAAAATCCAAAGGTTTATTTATTTATTAAAACTTTCTTGATCCACAATAATAAATTGTTTACAATAGGCGTTGACTTTTTTTGTTTGTTCAAAAAGGTTGACTGGTAGACACTGCTTTTGGCGTTAATTTCGCCTATTGTTCTGTACAATTTGTATTAATTTGTTGGACAATAAAGATTAAACAAAGAAAAAAAATATAATATACTACATACATTTATAAACTCAATTCTTCAGACGCTTCCTAGTTTTGAATTTAAAAGAACTTGCCCTTAAAATAAATGTTTACAAAAGCATAATAAGTACACACATACATGCACTATCACGAATTTATTCCTGATAGGACAGACAGAGCTTTATATAAGACCAAGAAGCATGATAAGACCGGTTGTTCTTTACGGTAGGTAGGTACATCGTGCTTTTGTTTACTTCCCCATTTATGGGGAATTGGGTGGGTGACGGGGTCAAAAATAAATTATTTGGTACTGCCAAGAGAATAAAACGTCACAACATAGTGTCACTTGTCATTGATCATATCCATTTTAAAACATGATTTTAGATTTATTCATGCAGAAATTTTTTGATATTAAGAGCGCTATTTGACTCGAAAAAAATATGACGTCACGGTTGTATTTTTATACAAATCTCATATAAAATGTTTGTTTTGACGTTTAGAAAAAAGTGTCTTATTTGACTTGTGGTCATCTAGCATCTCGCTTTTAAATTAATGAACGTTGACATGATACACTCAGCTTGGTAAACCTTAAACTTACAATTCACGAAATATTACTTTTTAACCGATTTCAAAAAAGGAGGTTATCAATTTGACTGTATGTTTTTTTTTATGTATGTTTGTCACGCGATATCTTCGCCAAGTGAACCGATTTTGATGATTCTTTTTTGTTTCAAAAGCCTTTACTACCAAATGAGTCCCATTTTAATTTGGTTTAGATATAATGAAGAACTTTGGAGATACGGAAGAAATTCCTAAAAAAAATTGAATTCAGTTTTTTTTTTGTTGAAAATTTAATTCACAATTATATTTGATTTCCAAAAATATTATAACAACACTCTTGTTTGAACTTTTTTAAGGGCATACAGTTTAAAAAATAGAACAAAGTTAAATCGAGTCAAGACAGTTCACGGATAAGTGACAACACACACCTTTTTGTTCTGAAAACCGCATTTCAGGGAACAAAGGTTCTGGCGGCTTTGAAATAAAGCTCTGCTGCGGATTGCAGCTTATGCTTTTTAAAGAACTTGCCAAAAAAATGGCATTAGGTTTGCTACACACATCTACGGGCCGGCATTGTTAGTCGACAGTATTTGTCGAACAACAAAGTTGACCCGAATCAATTATATCGCTTTTTCCCGCGAAAATTCATCAACATATTTTATTTGTTACCGCCCGGCTGTGCCGATTAACGCCGGCTCGGCACGAGTGTGTAGCAACCCTTATTTTTGTAAAACTATTTGTGACGTTTATATAACATTTTGAGCTGGTTTGACGTCTTGTGCACCTTTTTTTAGGGTTACGTACAAAAAATTAAAAAACGGAACCCTTATAGGATCACTCGTGCATCTGTCTGTCCGTCCGTCTGTCACAGCCAATTTGCTCCGAATCTACTGGACCGAATCAGGTGAAATTTGGTAGGATGGTGTAATCCTATGATCTAAACACATGTGCAAAGTAAATAAATATTTTTTTTAAATAAGGGTCATTTTCGGGGGACAAATTAGAAAATTAAAAAAAAAAGTTTTGCAAACCTAACTGTGTCATATATCAAATGAAAGGGCTCGTTATGAGGATCTCAAATATATTTTTGTTATTATTTTAGAATGAAAAAAAAAAAAAAATTCCGACGGAAATTGACCATTCATCTGATCTCCGAAACTACTGAGCCTAAAATTTTGAAATAAATACAAAATATAGTTCATTGCTTGTAGATTGCAGGAAAACCTATAAGAATTCATTCAATTGTACGGAACCCTCTCCACGCGAGTTTAACTCGCACTTGGCCGGTTTATTTACATCAAAACATGGCCAACCCATACCGGTCACCCATGGGGATTTTTGATGAGGGTGGAAAAAGGAAATCATAAAAATGATGTGTGCTAACCGCATTACCTATTGATATGATTTAGATTATTGCCCATTCCCTCGATCGGCTTATACGATCTGCACGGGAAAAGTAGCAGCTGGTACATTCTATGTTTTTTCTTTTCTCCCAGACCAGAACGGAAGTCTGAAATTTATTTTCTTTAGAAAAATGGATTTATGATTAAATAAAAATAGGAACAATGTATTAAACCTTTTTTATATCAATCAGCACAATATTACTAGGTGTTTTGTAAGTATCGCTAGGTGTGATGAAAACAACATACATATGAAGAGTAAGTTGATAATAAAATGCGTTATTTTTTATGCAAACTCAACCAGCTGAATAATGTTGTTCAGCTGTTATTACTAGTGATGTGCCGGTCCCGTTCCCCAGCTTTCCTGGAAATGTTCCCAAAAATGGAAATGTCAGGGAAACGTTCCCAAATTCCCGGGAATTTCGGAACGTTCCCGGGAACGGCACATCATTAGTTATTAATGATTAATAAATATAAATTAGGCTTTACAGTTGTGTTTTTAACGTGAAGTGACTGCAGGAGCTCTATATGTAAGGATCCTCTGTCCATGTGCATATAAAACATTAAATACAGTATTGTAAGGACTGCATCGTACTGGATTTGGCTGGTCTGAACTATAAAAAGGTTGTAAATCTATATGTAATCCGAACATACCTAGTTCAGATTTAACGTTTTCATAAAATCTTAACGCGCTGTTCCTCTGCAAATCCTTCATATTAATTGAATTAATACAAATGTTAAACAAATTAAAACAATTTTTAAACAATTCGCTTGGATTTGGGAGGGTTTCTAAAGATTTATATGTGTAGATATCCAGAAAAATATTTTCTAAATTCTGACACTCGCACAAATATGCGAATAATAAAGAAAACTTAAGTTCACGTCCTTGTATCAAAATATTTTTTAAACTTTTACCTTTTGATAGAACCTTCAGTATATTTGGATCACTCTTCCTACCATCCAAATCCATTATTTGAAGTGTTACTAAAGAATTAAACTGCTCAAACAAATCAGTGAAAATCTCTGAACCATAACGATTATCAAAATTGAAATAAATAGTCAAGTGACAAATTTTTCTCAAAATGCTTTTACTGCCATTTATAAATTTCGGCATAAAATTATAAAATTGCTCATCGAGCATTAGTTTTAAATTGATGTTTTCATTTCCCTTTTTAATAATGCTATTTAATTCGACACTGGGTTGTTCAAAACTAGGCACTGGATTAGAATGTTCAACAATATACCATTTGTTTATTGTAGGCACTTGTGTTACCGCCCGAGGATGTAAAACAACATTTGTCTCATATTCTGTGGTATCAACCGAACAATAGAAACTGAATACTAAATACTCGTGTAATATTGCTAATACTTCCGAATAAAAATTTTCGTTAAAATTAGTACGATCTCTATTCCAAAACATTATAGAAAATTCAACACTCTGTAAAAAATTGTTTTGTGTGGACTTTAATCTATTGCAAAGCATACATAAGGACAAAGGTGGATCGTAAGGTAAACATTGAACTTGTACAGTAAATTTTTCACAAATAAATTTTCTGAGTAATGGCGTTGCAAATACTTTCAAGACAAATTCTCTGCTATTTGAGTTAAACATCTCGTATGATACATTGATTGCTAAAATTTCATATTTCTCTAAATCAATTAAAGATAAAAGGGGTATTTCAAATATTGATGATAGAAGCATATGTTTAAAAGAATATATTTGGAATTGAGATAATTTGACCATTGATATTACTACTGACTCCTCATCTACATATTTACCACGAAATGACATGCTCCCACGTAAAGTATAACGTAGATTGGACAGATCAGCTTGCTGTAGCATACACTCTGCCAAATTTATGTACACTTTTTCATTAGGTGGCCCAACAAAGTGAACGTTTACTAATCCTTTAAAAGCATTTTGATAATCAAGTAATTCTTTCTTATTGATGTTAGGACCTTTGAAACCAAATACAAAGTTAATAGCTATACTTTTTAATGTTGGTCTTATTTTAACAATTTCAATAAAATCAGGCAGAATTATATTAGTATAGCTGACATCTAAGTTGTTTAAATTTTCAAGACTTTTCAATGCATTTTTCAAAGTCAAGATGTCTAAATTTGGAACACAAGACAAGTTTAAGACTTCTAAATGTATTGAGATGTCTCGAAAGAAGTGTGATTTTAACGATTTTGCCGTCGCCAATGTGTTCAGGGAAAACTTACATTCATTAACTATACCGTTCTTTATAATTGTCACACCAGGGACGTCTTGCATTAGAATAACATGTCTTAGGTACACACTTGTACTTGCTTCATATAGATTAAAAATAGACTTTGCGTCGAGTTTGCCGATGATGATATTTAATATTAGTGATGGCAGTGTTGACAAGGTGAAGACTGAAGATTGACTTTCTTTATGACGTTTCCTGAAAAATTTACAATAAGTTATAATAGTAAAAAAAAATGTTCAATGTGAGATACTTATCGTAGATATTTTTTTTTAAATTATTTTTCGAGCAAAAGCTACAAAGTACTATTACATAGGGCGCACTGTAAGTTTCCGGAACTGGCCACTTACATAAACAATATTTAAAAATTTATTGCAACCTTTGAAAACAATACTCTTTGGCTGTAGAATGCAGTTTGTTTCATCTGACTGTCTTTTGTTTTTACCTTGTGGCGCCATTTAAAAAATTGTGTGTCTGCATCAACATGGATTTAACTCGGGAAAATTTTCGTAGTATGATTTTCTACGATTTTAAGTGTAATTTGACAGCTCAACAGAGCATCGCTCGGCTTGAAACAGCTTTTGGCAATGAAGCACCATGCAAGACAACTGTTTATAGCTGGTTTGCAGAATTCAAGCGTGGTCGTATCAATCTCAGTGACGAATCTCGCGATGGTCGGCCGTCCACCGCTGTGACCAACAAAAACATCAATGCTGTGCGCCGTATGATAGAAACAGACAGGCATGTGACCCACCATGAAATTCGCAAATGCTACGATCCCAAAACCAAGCAGCAATCGAGCGTATGGGTCTTTCAAGATGAGCCGAAACCAACCAAAGTGGCGCGCGTGAAAAGTGCATCTAAGCGGATGATTGCTTCTTTTTTTAATAAAACTGGACACGTGGCTACTGTTGCTTTAGAGAATCGTCGTACAGTGAATAGTGACTGGTACACGACCATTTTTTTGCCGGAAGTTATTGACGAACTCCGTAAAAATAACCGTAAACGCCGTATCATCCTGCACCACGACAATGCTAGTTCTCACACGGCCAGACAGACAAACGACTTTTTGAAGGCGAAAAATGTAGAACTCATGAGTCATCCTGCATACAGTCCCGACCTGGCACCTTGTGACTTTTTTCTGTTCCCAAAAATTAAGAACCAATTACGCGGTCAACGATTTTCATCACCAGAAGAGGCTGTCGAGGAGTATGAAAAACACGTTTCAGAGGTCACCACAGAGGAGTGGCACAAAAGTTTTCAAAACTGGTTTCATCGAATGAAAAAGTGCATAGACGCCAAGGGAGATTATTTTGAAAAACAATAAATTAATTTTGTACCTTTAATAGTATTTTTTCATATTCATTCCGGAAACTTATAGTGCGCCCCACGTATTATAGAGGTACAATAATTTTATATTATACTTGTAGGACAAACGGCTGATCTTCATTGACACAATTCCATTTATCTTCATGAGCCAAACACAGCTTCTTCCATGCTGGTCTGGGGGAAAAGAACGTACCAGCTGCTTCTCTTCCCATACAGTCGTAAAAGCCGATCGAGGGAATGGGCTAAAATGCGAATCATGTTAATAGGCGATGCAGCAATCCATCATTATTTTGATTTCTTGTTCCATCGCGTTCATCTTCATGCTAAAAGTGGCCTTTGGGTCTTGCAGCCCTTGGCCCTGTCTGCTTAGAGCCGCAAGACCCTAAATGCTCTGTCTGCTCGATTAGGGATAAACATGTGATAATGTGTGTGTGTGTGTGTATGTGTGTGTGTGTGTGTGTGTGTGTGTGTGTGTGTGTGTGTGTGTGTGTGTGTGTGTGTGTGTGTGTGTGTGTGTGTGTGTGTGGTGTAGTAGCCAATCACACACACGAAAAACAAAAAGCAGCATTCCATTACAAATTGATGGTTATACAGGGTTACTGGTATCTAACGCATTACCTTTTTGGTGCAAGTTCAGTTCATGATACTGAACTACTTATCATAAAAATCATTATAGAAAAACGAAAAAAAAAAATTCGTCTTCCCATACAAAATCTATTTGGCTGAGTGCTAATATGTATGGGAAGACGAAATTATTTAGATCATTTTAGGTCCATTACTTGCCGGCATATGGTAACCGAAATACTACGAGACGTAGTATATTAAATATTACTCTGTGCTACAAGTATGAAGAAAAGTAATATTTTATTATTGAAGTTAAGAATCGAAAAATCGAAAAGAAGCTACTCGTATCATGATCGTACTTCTACGAATAATATTATTCGTAGTCGGACTTCGACTTACTTGACGCTTTTTTTCAACATTTCACATATTATTAGTTTTTAGATATTATTATTTATCTAACTTAATATCATTTTATTTGAATACATACTTAAACAATTTTGCTATCCATTCACGAACTGTTCCGAACCTGATGGAATGTCTGCGAAAACTGATGACATTGTCATCATTAGTTGTCATCTCTATTGATCCCTTTTGGCACAAATTGCACCCTCAAAATAGTCCTATAAAATATAAATTATATAAATATAGGTATAAAGGTGCACTTTCATGTCTCCGTTTCTTAAGGAAACACAAAACACTATATATATAGGGTATATATGGTGCCGTTTGGCTTCCGACCTAGAATAGGGCCACTCCATCTCTTCCTGTGGATGACGTAAGAGGCGACTAAAGGAATATGCCCAAACATCCCGTGTTTCAACTTAATTCTCAAAAAGTGTTAACGTCAGGCGGCGGCTGTGTGCAAAACCTTTCGCGCAAATGCAGTCCTAATGAGGGTTGACGTAAGGCAGGCGGGTCATAAAACTATATCCAACGATTTCTACTCTACTTCGCAAGATCTCTGGCATCCTTGGGTAACCATTGACATGCATATTACTTATATTTAAATAAAAAAAAACGGGAAAGCGCATCCCGGGATCCGAAGCAGCACAACTGAGCATGCAACCGAGAAAGCTCTCAGATTAAGAAGATGTATAAAGATTGCAGGAAAACGCTGGATGCAGGCCGCTTCCGACCGGTCTCTTTGGAAAGCCTTGGGGGCCTATGTCCAGCAGTGGACTTCCTGCGGATGATATGATGATTAATAAAAATTCTTTACCTTCCGAACACTTCCGTGAAATGTAATTATATAAAAAACGAGAGTACCGTTCACTGTAAGGTCTTAGATCTGACTGAATGCTTTACATTATCGCCATGAAAATAATAATAAATGGCCGGGTTACTTACTGATAAGCTAGAGGGCAAGGTCATCTAACTGCTTAAGGCCCCGTCAGTTCAGGGCCAAGAATAATGTGAGTGTTTTTGAAAAATCACTGTAATCAAACTACTACAGTTTATTTCTCCAAAATATTACATAGGAATCTTAAGGCTTTTCTACAGACACCCATAATATCTAATGGCTTGATACCAAAAAAATCACAAACACACCTTTAAATTGCCTAAATTTACCTTAAAAGATATTACTACTTTATGCAATCTCCTTTTGACGTGACAACGTCTTAAATTAGGTTGCGGCTGGGAGTCACTTATGAAAAAGTGTAACGCTCGGTAACGTTACGATGAGTCACCGAACGAGAGAGAGGCCCGCCGAATGCCTTGCGTCTCTCTCCCACTCAACTATGATCGGTCTGCCGCCGTTGTCACGTAAAATCTTCGCCCGTAAAACCGACTTTACAGGCAACCATTTTACTTTTTTTATATGAAAATTATACCAAAAAATGTATAATCAAAATTACTAGTTACGTTCGCTACACAAAAAATAATAAATATAACACAACAAAAAAAACAGGGATATATCGTCGAGCACGAGTACGGGCCTTTGTTCGCTCTCGACGAATATATCACTGTGTTTTTTTTATTTTGTTTGTGTTATATTTATATTTTTTGTGTAGCGAAATATATATATAGGACAAATCCCACTGATTAAGCTAGCCCCAAAGTAAGTTTTTTTTAAACTTGTGTTATGGGATACTAACTCAACGATACTATATTTTATGATAAATACATATATAGATAAACACCCAAGACCCAGGAAAATTTGAAAAAGGCCATTATCCAACTTGGTCTGACTGGGGATCGAACCCAGAACCTCCGGATTAGCGGTCTAGCGTGTTAACCATTACGCCACGGAGGTCGTCATTATCTAGTAATTTAGATTATACAATTTTTCGTGTAGTTTTCACATAAAAAGGAGATTGTATAAAGTCTTAAAAAAGTAAAGTATATCTTTTTTAAAGGTTAATTTAGGAAAATTTAGAGGTATGTTTGTGATTTTTTTCGATCGAGCCAAAAATGCTCAATTGTATTTTGGATATTGTGTGTGTCTGTAGAAAAGCCTTAAGATTTTTATGTAAAATTTTTGAAAAATAAACTGAAGTAGTTTAATTACAGTGATTTTTCAAAAACACGCACAATATTGCGCGCTCTGAATCCATCTCGCCTTAAATGAGCCCATACTAACTCACAGTTCTTAGAACTTCTTCTCTTCAGTATCATCAATGTTAACGAAATAATCCCTTTGAAATATAAATACAACAAAGTTCAGGACTAACTATATGACTCAAAAACACGATAGCTTAAAATTTTCTCATTAGAAAAAATTGCGAAGTTGCCTCCAAATCATCTCCGCATTATACTAAAACGGCTAGTATTCAATAAATACAATAAATTAGCCCTTGTAATAAGGCAAGGTGATCATATGTCTTATTTTTGAATAACTCATAAATATTCTTTGTATAAATAAAAATACCTAAATAAACGGGCAAGTGCGAGTCGGACTCGCAAACGCAGAAGAAACACGTTTCTTGTATGACGAACCCCTTTAATTTTTAACTTTATTTTCAGTACCTATTTGTTGTTATAGTAGTCGTAGTCTAATCTATCTATATAAATAAAAATGAATTGCTGTTCGTTAGTCTGCTTAAAACTCGAGAACGGCTTAACCGATTTGGCTAATTTTGGTCTTGAAATGTTTGTCGTAGTCCAGGGAAGGTTTAAACGGTGAGAAAATATGGGAATAGGAACGGGAACGGGCGAAACAAAGTTCGCCGGGTCAGCTAGTCAGAAATAAAAATTTCAAGTATATAGAGATCTTTGTTGTGTTTGTGTTGTTTTAAGCGTTTTTAACTAGAGTCAAAAACGCTGAAAAAAGTACGTTTATTTTATGAAGACCCCCTTTAATATTTAATTTTATTTTATTTTTAGTATTTGTTGTTATAGCGGCCATAGTAATACATAATCGGTGAAAATTTCAAGTATCTATAAGCTGTTACGGTTCAAGAGATAGAGCCCTGTGACAGACGGACAGACAACGGAGTCTCAGTAATAGGGTCCCATTTGCACCCTTTGGGTACGGAACCCTAAAAACCACACACGCGTAAACCAGCCACCGCACCGTCCGCGTCCCCCGCTCAGCTCGCTGTCTCGCTTCAGCTAGAGTAAATTTGTATGCGGAGTAGCTGGGAGCAAAATTTAGATTCTGGAGTCAGGAGTCCTGTCCTATTAAAGACTGTACCTAATAATATATATAAATATACCGTGCTTTGGGTCTTGCGGCCCTGGGCTCTGTCTGCTTAGAGCCCCAAAATGTTCTGTCTGCTTCGTTAGGGGTAAATACTAATGTATTTAACAATATACTAAACGAGTTATTCCGGTCTGATCCCCAAAATCTGATACCCTAGTGGATCCATTTTATTTTAAATATTTTCTATTCCGTTCTGATCCCCCGTCCAGGGGATTAGAATAAATAATTAAATATTTTATTCCGGTCGGATCCCCAAGCATATTTTTTGTACAGTCAGTAACAAAATATTTGTACTGGAAAATATTTTTTGATTTGGTTTAATAAATTGTCGGCTATCTTATGGATATAATCTTCATTAGAATTTTGTATACCTGGAAAACAGTGGGGAGTGATATACAATAGAAAATCGTTATCATATCGACCAAGTCCACAGGACAGGTTTTGCATGTGATTACTGTAATATTTAATTGTCTAAAGAAGGATTTTCGTTAAGTATTTGATTTTCCATTGGTTAATTATTTACTTATAAAGTTGCAAATTTATAATTATCTGTGATTGATTATAATTAATACAAGCTGATTATTTTTACATCAAGAACTGTTTTTTTCTTGACTGTACTAAACAGGTAGGGGATCAGATCGGACTAATAAATTTTAGAGTGGATCAGACCTGACAAAAGTAATAATAATAATGAAGAGTATGTACTCTTGTTTGGTGGATCAGACCGGAATAACTCTACTAAACTTGGTACCTATAGTATATTATATATTTTTGTCTTATGTGTAAACGAAACCTATGCCTATGCTGCTTCATTTAATTTTGCTGTGCATCCGTTTTGGAGATTAAAAAAGTAACTATTTTTAGTTTATTATAGAGTTTGTTCAGAGATATGGGATATAATGGATTATTGTTCTTTGAGTTTGTTGGAAAAAAGACGTGACGTACAGGAGTTGTCAAATGTAACAAGATAGAAATATGTTAAGTTACCTATACGAGTATAATTTTATTTAAATATATGGAATAAATAGCATTAATGTAGTTTCTCTATTTATACAGCAACTTAAGCTTTTATTTCACAAATCCTACAAAGAAATGAATGGTACATAAGTCCACATTATATAATGTATTTTGGGGGACGTAATATAAATACTTATATATAATAGCTCCATCTGTGGTCGCTTGAAGATTACTATGAAAATTATATAAGTAGTAATATGTCTTGTGTTGTCTCGATAATATATTTATAGCTAAGTCTGTTATGGGCTTAATAAACTAACTGATAATGTAATTACTTAACATCTCAAAACACTGAGTCGTTGTGAACATTCCTGGTAATTTGATATCATCACATACATAGTAGCATGTTTAAACAATCCGATGTTTGTTTGTAAGGTACTTTTCGATAAATCGAGTGTGCAACTGTATATAACGTAAAACAAAATAAACTTAAACTATTTGAAGGGTAGAATAAATCCATGATACTGAACAACATTCTCAAAGGAACATACAAATATAGAATAATTAAATTTTTAACAAAAAAAAAACAACCAACCTAAATTTTTTTTAGGAGTTTCTTCCATATCTCCAAAGGTCTTCATCATATCTTCACCAAATTTAAATGGGACCAACTTGGTAGAAAAGGCTTTTAAATAAAAAAAGAATTATCAAAATCGGTTCACAATTGGCGAAGATATCGCGTAACAAACATACATAAAAAAAATAATAATAATAATTACAGTCGAATTGATAACCTCTTCCTTTTTTGAAGTCAGTTAAAAATGAAAAATATTTCTTTGCTTTCCATAGAAACTCGGAACCGCTGATCGGTCAACTTGTATGGGAGACGAAAAATTTAAAAAAATCAAATATTCCTTCATTCCTTATTTCCATGATTCCTTCGGGAATGTTGTATCCTAGACTTAAATCAGCCTTAAAATAGTTTTAGTATATTTTGTTATTTATTATTATTATTTATTCATAAATCACATACAGATTGACAGTTATTCACCAAAGCATCTGTACAGTAGTCAAAAAATACAATAAAATTAAAGAATCAATTGTCAATAGCGTCAAATAGATAGAAACATAGAAACATACACAATCAAATAACAGTGTGGAAAACTGTATGTATATTCATATACCGGTTCCTAACTTCCTAACTCGATTAATAGATTGGGCATAATGGAATGCCTAAGATGGCGCTTAACCAATTCATGTATTGACTGTGAACGACCTTGTACAGCCATAAGCTGCTAAAGACATTGCAAATTCGCCACTATTACATCTGTATAAAGGCGCATAGGAGGTAAATTTATCCTGAAGCTGAATGTACATTGTGATTATAATGCGTGTATCTGAAGATTGCGTTGAAGACTACACCTACTACACCTGATGATAGATGGCCCATAGATGCCAATCAGACAAGCCCGTCTGTGTGCTGAACTAATTTTCGATTGAATTTGTATAAAAATTTCCTTTTCCGAGCATATTTTAAAAGTTTGTCGACTATAACTCTTTAGTTTGTAAAACCTACTTAGCTCTGAATCTTTTTCCTTTCAACTTTGTTATAAATACATACTATTGCCGTGAATTTTATCACGTGTCCTTATACAACTGTTTTGCTGACAGAGGGGAGAAAAATTTCACAAACGGATTTAAACTAAATCACTGGTAATGGAAAATGTTGTTCACAAACTTACAATATTTTTGAAAGACGACGACAACGACGAGAAAATATCACTCCCACTCCCACTTAACAGGTATGGGAGCTACCTACCGTAATTTTTTTTCAAGATTTTATTTTACCACTAGGTATATCGGCGTGATTACTCGTATTATGCCAAATTGCAGCTTTCTAGTAATTCTAGTTAAAACCGCGGAAAGACAGACAGACAGACGGACATGGTGAAACTATAAGGATTCCTTGTTTACTATGGAACCCTAAAAACGAATAGGTAGTCTGCACAAAATAAATAATATGATGTGCGATATACATTATATACTTACTACAAAAGTAAGTTGATCCTCTACCAGATATGTACCTCGCAAAAAACTTTGTCACCCGAATCGAGTCTGAGAGAGGGAATCAAATAATAGCCATCAATTGAATTTCACCACTTTATTCCCAACTCCCGAAGGATTCGTAATTTCTACTTGTATACTGACACCTAAAGTTGTATACAACTGACAAGCCAAGCAACTTTAAGCTTTGGACCACACGAATAGAGTGCAATTCCGAAAGACAGCGAGTGACAAGTTAAAGGCTGTATTTAGAAGTCGCTAAATTAGTTTTCTATTTATAGAGCTAAGTGTTTTAGAATGGCTTTGAATGTGTCTTTTGGGGCACTTAATTGGATTCGTATTGCGTTGCAATAGACGGTTTTGGGTGAGTTTGTCACTGGCGCAGTTAAATTAAATACCTAAGATGCATCATTGCCTAGTGTGGGGGCCATCAGAAATCGTTTAGGTACATAAGTATAAACATATAGGAATAATTAATAAGTTTCTTGTCATGTACCCTAGTGCAAGAGGTTTGATAAATAAACGTATTTTGTATTTTTTGTATTGCATCAAGGAAATAAATGCTTGACTTTCATTTAGAAAACTTTAGTAGGTCAATGGAACAGTAACACGATCGTATTTCCGTACAAACGTATATAAGTATTGTAATATATAATAAACTACCTGACTAAATTAAGGAATTGAATGGGAATTCAAAAATAAATTGACAAAATGGCTTTTAGATAAATATTTTTATAGTGTAAAGGAATATTTAGCTTCTAAGTAGACAGACATTTTATTCTCTTTATTTAATTTGAAACTTAGGCTAGGTTTTGGTATACATTTATGAAAAGTAAAATATAAAACATACTACAAAATATAAACATTTACAAAAACCTAACCTAGCTGCCCACTGGCAGCGGGGCAAGGCCCAAGCTACCGGCGGTTAGAGCCGCAGAGAGAGAAACCTCCTGACAATACGTGCCGTGTCCAGGAGTACTGCCTTCTGAATCTGACCCAAAGGTCAGATCAAGATCCAGCCATCTAGCGAGAGAGACTTAAGATGACATTTTATTATTATTTTTATATTTTTTGTAATTAAAATTTTATAAATTCGGTTTATGTAACTTGATAAATTTATTCACTTGATTGTGTATATATTTGCACGTCTGCTTGCAGGCTGAGTACAATGGCTTTAATTGTATTGAACATCTATTTTCTAATGTATTCTAGCAATAAAGATTACTAATTTCTGATTTCTAAAACGGTATCCCCTCATTCATCAACGGATAGTGCCGGTAGAGCAATGGTTTTTCTTTCCAAAAAAATCTATGTATATATCGGCATGTACTTGTTTTCGTTTTTTTTCATAGTTACATTATTAAAAGAGATACCAACCTTCATAAACCTGAAAAATTGATAAGATTTTCTCAGCATCCTTTCTTATTCAAACATCTAGCAAACAAATTTGACGAGACTATATTATAAAAAGAACACAGCCAAAGCGTTTCTTTAATTTTTAATGAAAAACGAAATTAAAACAGAGGAGAAATCAGGGGACTACGAAACGTTGATTTTGTGCACTTTTCGTAAGTTATATTGTCGGTCCGAGCTGCAGTTGTCTCTTTCGCACTCTCTCAGTTGTTGTTCGGGCTCAGCGCAACAGCAATAGGTTTTACAAATAACTATTTTTCAATTCTCTCCACCTTATTGTTTCCTCTTAAGAGCCCGTATGACCCTGATAGTACTTAGAGCGATCTTAAATATTATCAATATTAACGAAATACTTACTTCGAAATAAAAACACAGCAAAGTTCAGTAACTCTATACAAATATGTTTTGAAAACACGATTGCTTAAAATTTTCTCTATAGAAAAAAATTGCGAAAATGCCTCTAATTATACTCACCTCAGAATTATACTAAAACGGAAAGTATTCAAGAAATACAATAAATTAGCTCTTGTTACTTTGGATTATAATAATTGTAATAAACATAAGGGGGGGGGGGGGGATCATAGGTCTTATTTTTTAAATAACTCTTAAATATTCTTTGTAAAACGAAAAATAACCTCAAAAACCAGAAACGCGTAAGCCAGCCTCATTGACCTCCCGTGATATTTTCATGCTTGCATAGCATGGGTTGCTGTCTCGCTTCGGCTAGAGTAAATTTGTGTGTGTGGAAGCGGGAGCAAAATTTAGATCATCCACATCAGGCGTAGCCTCAACATCGTTAAAAATGGCCCCACAAAATTTATATAAAACGACTGACGCATCCCTTCCAGTCAACCATAAATGCAGAGGATTTGTATGGGAATGTCGTTTTTTTTGTTTTTTGACTGTTATTTTGTAGCCCGTGGTTCGATTTATAATGGGAATGTCCCTTCCACGTTGTATATCGATAAAGCGAATACGTACTAATGTGAGAAATAAAACCTGATAACCTTTGCTTCATTACATAAGTAAGTATAAGTCAAAAAGCTAAAGGTTATCACGTTTTATTTCTAATGGGCGTATTATATAAATAAAGTTTGATATTCGTTAGACCACCCAATTTTAATAACATTAGACATTGAGATATATATATAGAGAGAGAATATGACGTAACATATTATCACTTCCATGAAGCTCCCATGAGACACGTGGCTTTTTTTTTTAGAAACTAAAGGCCCACATTTTATTGAAGCAATAAATGATTTGTATGGCTGACGTACTGTTTAGACCATGCAAGTTTTCTATTGCTTCAATTTAATTGTACGCAACAGGCAAGAAACTTGCACTGTGTGAATAGGCCTTAACGGACAATCAATTAAATTAAGGCCTATTTAGATGATACCATTTTTTTGCACATTCAAGTTTGAATGCAATAATTGAAACACAATAATAGCCCTTCAAGAATTGTAAGCATCTGTTTAAACGAGTAAAAAAACTTGAATGCAAGTCTTGAAAGGCTTGCATTTAATAATTGCATTCAAGTTTTTAATGGTTAAAGGTTATCCACACATAAACTTTCCAAAATTTTGTATTTAAAATGGTTTCTAAAAAAAATTGAGTTGCCTGCCTGGTCAAACGGTTGTTCTTTTTTTGATAGTCCCACGGAGATCCTCACACTATTCGGGATAAAAAGTGACACGTGTTTAACGACCTCCGTGGCGTAATGGCCAACATGATAGTTCGTCACTCCAGGTTCTGGGCTCGATTCCGATATAAGGTGAGTTGGAAAATGACCTTTTTTATATTGTTCTGGGTCTTGGCATTTAGTTATTTTCACAAAATATAGAATCGTTGAGTATTTTTTTTTTATTTTTTTATTTTAACACTCTTTATTGTTTTAAAGTAAAACATACTTTTAACAAATGGCGGACTTAATGCTAAGAGCATTTTCTCCCAGTCAACCATAAGGATAAACAGAGAAATAATTTGTTCGGCGCAAAAAGCAAAATTAATCAATTATGACTACCAATGTAATACATACTTCATATAAAATATTAAGAACATATACATAAAACATTACATTACTACAAACTTTATAATATATATCAGAATAAATATCTACTTATACAATACGTACCATTATATTATACCTACATATATAATTACAATTACAATTATTATATCCCATAACACAAGTTATTTTGGGGATACAACTTACTTGGCGGCTAGCTCAATCTGTGTATTTTGATCCCTATATATTTATTTATTAAAAATGTTGGTTGATCTAGGTAATAGCTATGTACATTCCAATTCGTTCAGCCATTTTGGCTCGAATTGAATTGCATTGAGTCAAATGAATTAATGACTCAATGCAATTCAATTCGATTCATCTTAATGCAATTCTGTTTAAGACTTGACCAATCAACCCATCCACGAATGAAAACCTTTTATCTTGATCAATCGGAAATATTAAATACCTACTTTGACGAACAAAATCTTTTCAAACATGTACTTTTATAAGGGAACTAATTTTTTGAGCTGTTATTTAAATATTCGAGATGTTATTATGATATGTTGGAAAACATATTGAGCAGTTATTTAATTTAATGGCGGTTGATTAATGATTGCGACAGTAAAACATGAACAGTAATAAAAAAACAATTAGTCGGTTATTTTATCATATTACTAGTTCTTTAAATTTTACTAGGTTAGGGAAAACCTATAGGTTAGGTTAGGTTGAAACTGCGACCAACACACGCACGAGCCGAGTGAGCATAGCGAGCGTGCCGCGGGAGCGGTACTAGCGGGAGCGGGTTTTATCCATTTTACTAGGAAAAACCTATAGAACCGCTCGTTATTTTTTTTTACCGCCCATTTAATTATTATCTGCTCAATTATATATTCACTGATCAAGTTCATTATTTTTTCTTACTTATTTTTGTTTACTTCACTGCTTTAGTTTTAACTGCTGAACTAGTTATTAAACATGCCGTTTATAATTTTTAACTTACCAAAACTGCTATTTACAACTGCCTCTTTAAATCAGTGCCCTTTTATAATATTAGTAGGCTTCGGGCAGCACTTTCTTTCGTGCACGGCCTTTAATATTGATCTAAATAATGATTCCATTTAAATAAATATAATTCTTTACTACAACGGATTACAATGTAGGTAACTCATTACAAACTCATAAAATATAGTTCACATAAGCACTCTTATTTTGTTTTGAAATAAACAGCAATCCCGAAATAATCAGAAGATAAATAAATGTGACATAAAATTGGTAAGCCGAAAAGAAAACAGTTATCAAACGGCTAAGACATAAAATAAATGCTTTTAACTCATAGACTCGGATCCCATTGCAAAATATTTAGTACATCTTTTATTTTGTTGAAATTATATTCTTCTTTTACTTTAATCGAATATGTAAATTTTTATTATTCCATTTTAAATGCCTCATTAGTGAATGAAAAGTGAGAGTTATTTATTTGATTTTTAATCCTTAGCGCTTTGAACGCCAAACTGAAACTGAAACTAAGATCAACAAACAAATAATAAAAAGGGGTATGTTAAGTCTCGTTATCGAAGATTAATTTTGATTTATGGCTCTGGTTCGATCTCGGTTAAGGATCCTCAAAATTTCTTATATTACCTATATAATTTTTTCACTTTCTATATCTTTTCGTATAGATAAAGCGAAAGAAGTTTGTAAGGACAGTTACTACTGTCCTGTTTAAGAGTTTTAGAGAAAACATACTTTTAACAAATGGCGGACTTAATGCTAAGAGCATTTTCTCCCAGTCAACCATAAGGATAAACAGAGAAATAATTTGTTCGGCGCAAAAAGCAAAATTAATCAATTATGACTACCAATGTAATACATACTTCATATAAAATATTAAGAACATATACATAAAACATTACATTACTACAAACTTTATAATATATATCAGAATAAATATCTACTTATACAATACGTACCATTATATTATACCTACATATATAATTACAATTACAATTATTATATCCCATAACACAAGTTATTTTGGGGATACAACTTACTTGGCGGCTAGCTCAATCTGTGTATTTTGATCCCTATATATTTATTTATTAAAAATGTTGGTTGATCTAGGTAATAGCTATGTACATTCCAATTCGTTCAGCCATTTTGGCTCGAATTGAATTGCATTGAGTCAAATGAATTAATGACTCAATGCAATTCAATTCGATTCATCTTAATGCAATTCTGTTTAAGACTTGACCAATCAACCCATCCACGAATGAAAACCTTTTATCTTGATCAATCGGAAATATTAAATACCTACTTTGACGAACAAAATCTTTTCAAACATGTACTTTTATAAGGGAACTAATTTTTTGAGCTGTTATTTAAATATTCGAGATGTTATTATGATATGTTGGAAAACATATTGAGCAGTTATTTAATTTAATGGCGGTTGATTAATGATTGCGACAGTAAAACATGAACAGTAATAAAAAAACAATTAGTCGGTTATTTTATCATATTACTAGTTCTTTAAATTTTACTAGGTTAGGGAAAACCTATAGGTTAGGTTAGGTTGAAACTGCGACCAACACACGCACGAGCCGAGTGAGCATAGCGAGCGTGCCGCGGGAGCGGTACTAGCGGGAGCGGGTTTTATCCATTTTACTAGGAAAAACCTATAGAACCGCTCGTTATTTTTTTTTACCGCCCATTTAATTATTATCTGCTCAATTATATATTCACTGATCAAGTTCATTATTTTTTCTTACTTATTTTTGTTTACTTCACTGCTTTAGTTTTAACTGCTGAACTAGTTATTAAACATGCCGTTTATAATTTTTAACTTACCAAAACTGCTATTTACAACTGCCTCTTTAAATCAGTGCCCTTTTATAATATTAGTAGGCTTCGGGCAGCACTTTCTTTCGTGCACGGCCTTTAATATTGATCTAAATAATGATTCCATTTAAATAAATATAATTCTTTACTACAACGGATTACAATGTAGGTAACTCATTACAAACTCATAAAATATAGTTCACATAAGCACTCTTATTTTGTTTTGAAATAAACAGCAATCCCGAAATAATCAGAAGATAAATAAATGTGACATAAAATTGGTAAGCCGAAAAGAAAACAGTTATCAAACGGCTAAGACATAAAATAAATGCTTTTAACTCATAGACTCGGATCCCATTGCAAAATATTTAGTACATCTTTTATTTTGTTGAAATTATATTCTTCTTTTACTTTAATCGAATATGTAAATTTTTATTATTCCATTTTAAATGCCTCATTAGTGAATGAAAAGTGAGAGTTATTTATTTGATTTTTAATCCTTAGCGCTTTGAACGCCAAACTGAAACTGAAACTAAGATCAACAAACAAATAATAAAAAGGGGTATGTTAAGTCTCGTTATCGAAGATTAATTTTGATTTATGGCTCTGGTTCGATCTCGGTTAAGGATCCTCAAAATTTCTTATATTACCTATATAATTTTTTCACTTTCTATATCTTTTCGTATAGATAAAGCGAAAGAAGTTTGTAAGGACAGTTACTACTGTCCTGTTTACTATAAACCTTCACTCGCTATGTGGAGGTTTCTACTTCCTGCCTTTTATTGTGGGTAAAAGGGGTTATTTAGATTAACATTACAGATCTCCAATTGAACAGATCCCAAATTTACAGATTCCTAGTTTTAGAGAATCCAAGTTCCTAATATTTTCAATTATATAGTATCTTAACTGTACGGATTTGCAATATGCACGAGTAAGTTTGTATATCAAATGTATGTTGTGCAATGCATGCCTCATAATAAATATATGTTGTACTCATTATTGAATACGAACTGAACTATATGCAGCACACTGATCAAAAAACAAATGAACGTAGAAAATTTACGGTGACATCTCTTACTATCAGATAGATAAGAAATACGATGTCCTTTTATCCAAGCTTAGAAAGAACAATTGATCGACTCGAGGACATTTTTATTGGATTAGATACATTTTTTTTACAGCAATCTCAGTATTTTAGAATGTTATGATTGCAATGGACTATATGTATATTAAACAATTTCTCTTTTATAATGGTTCTGTGATGTTTTATATAAAACAAACGACAGAATATAGAGAAACCGCAACATCTGTCGCAACACCAAAATCAGACTTATGCGAAGTTTGGTCTTCTCCATATTCATGTATGCTGCTAAAACCTGGACTTGGAAACCTAACATCAAATCCAAGAAATATGCATTTGAGATGTGGTGCTGGCGAAAAATGCTAATACTTCCCTGGACAGCACACCGCACAAATGTATCTATTTTGAAAGAATTAGGAATTCGGACCCGATTGTCTGCAATGTACCTCTAGCGACTCCTTAATTTCTTCGGCCACATAGCGCGACGAACACCTAACAGTCTCGAAAAGTACATACTGTTGGGCCATGTCCCAGGGCGCAGAGGTCAAGGAAAACCGCCGACAAGATGGACTGATATCGTTCGTAGGGTGGCGCGCTCAAATACTCAACGGGCCACACACCTGGCGCAAGACTGTGGCAAACCAAAGTGAGGAAAGCTGCTCAAGATGGTCACGGCCCACAGACATGAGAATACGATTATGAAGAAAGAGATGTTTTATATTGTTTTGTATGTGCAAGTTTACCTATTATTTTTAAAATATTTCTACGGTTAATGTTGTTAAAGTAGTTCCAAATCTTATTGTCAAGTGCGACTTTTTAATGTATTTTTTTTTTAAATAACTTCTTTGCTGTTTAGGTAGCCAGGGTGTACGCTGTCGATGGAGGATATTTTACAGCGCGCACCAAATTTTTATTATAAAATGAAGATTAACTTTAGAACTTGATTTTATACAGTGGCAAAAGAGAAGGTGTCATACTGGAGTCTTCTTATTTCGTTAACTTTAGTAGAAGTTAGTCTGCGATTTATAATAAGGCGACATGATTTAAAAAATGTGGTATTAGAGAGCGACCTCTAATACTGTATTTGCCATTACTTACACGTTTGTTTTCATTTTTATTTCGCCATATAAATATAAATAAATAAATAGATAAGGACCAATCACACTGATTGACTTGCCTCAAAGTAAGTTTAAACTTGAAATATGAGATACTAACTCAACGATACTATATTTTGTAGTTAATACATATATAGATAAACACCCAAGACCTAGGACAATTTGAAAAAGGCAAATCCAACTTGCCCTAGCTGGGAATCGAACCCAGAATCTCCAGACTAGTGGGCTAGCATCTTGACTCACACACCACAAAGGTCATCGGATATATAATTTCTGGTAAATGTAAACAGTAACATACACTGAGCATCCTGTAAAAATCTCATACTCATAAATTTAAAATTCCGAAACTCTCCATTCCTCTAGATATTTTAGACATTTGTGATACGAGTATATCCCCTTGCATGCAATACGATGTTATCGATAATAATACGTAGACGGCAGGAAGCGTCGTAAAGGTCGATCAAAGGAATTCAGATGTATGGACATCTGCTTGGGATATGAAATGTACATTTTAACTTGAAATTTTCAACATGTGTGTTGAATAGAAATAAAATATGAGAAAGTTTTATTACTTTTTATATTGAGTGTGTTACCATTGATGACTTATGACTTTGAAACGTGGGCCCTTACTATGGGTCTCATAAGAAGGATCAAGGTCGCTCAAAGCGCTACGGAGAGGGGCTATGCTTGGTGTTTTTCTACGTGATCGAACAAAAAATGAGGAAATTCGTAGGAGAACAAAAGTCACTGATATAGCCCAGCGGATTAGCTCATTGAAGTGGCAGTGGGCGGAACACATAGCGCGACGATTGGCGACGAACCGATGGCCGATGGGGCAGAAAGGTTCTTGAATCTCGAATGGTGACCACGCATACTGGCAAGCGAAGCGTTGGACACCCACAAGGAGGTCAGACGATCTGATGAAGGTCGCTGAAAAGCGCTGGACGCATAGGTAGCTCTAGATCGATCCTTTTCGGTCGATAGGCAAGCCTTGGGAGAGGCCTATGTCCAGCAGTGGACGTTATGCGGCTGAAATGATGATATCGAGCAACATTGTAGCAGTACCTCTATAAAGGTATATCAATCTAAATTATTTTTGTTTACTCTCAGTTTTGAAAAACTTACTTTGGGGCTAGTACAATCTATAAAACTTATCCTTATTGTTTTAGTTTTTGTGATGAGTTCAGTTTTGACTTTAAAAATTGTATCTTAAATAACTAAACTCTGCTCTTGTTAGCCAAAGTTTCAAGCTGTAACAGTCATAAGTATAACAATGCCAGTGTCAGAACATGTTGGCGTCAGCAAATTTCTGTGAGTTTCATCGTAAGTACCTACTTTCCAATTTGGGCGAGTTGCCAAGGGACTGAGATAAGTCGAACACCTGTCGGGAACCGAACTTGTATACAATGAATCGGCTTTTATCTCTATTCTGTTAGAATATTGAAAACTGGGTGAACTGGCGGAGAAACTTTTCTAACTGAATCAATAGACATACATTTTTACGTCTTAATCCCTAACGGGTTAGACAGAGCCCAGGACACAACCCAAGGCCTCAAAATAGTGATGGTTGCTAGCCGCTTTGCCTATTAACATGATCTGAGTGGTTAGAGTAGCATCTGGTACATTCTAAGGTTTTTCTGTACTTCAAGAGCAGCATGGCAGAATAAATAGACGTTTTTGAAAATATTTTATGGATAATATTGTAAGTACGTATATCAGGTTGGTAAGATTTGATCGTATTAACTTCCTTGGTTACCACATCAAAGGCTGTTCACTGGTTATAAGGCTATGTGATGTCATAGAAAATTCAATGTGGCGCCCTACATAGGCCTTAAATATAATATAAAATTATTTGAATCATACCGTGAAGGGTATCACATGAAATGCCCATTTCAAAAACATATATTGTACATTATTAGTTATTACTCGATACACCACTCTCATAGCTCGAAAAACCAGTTGGACTCACGTGGTCCGTTGACACTACCGTATTGGTGTTGCATTTGTGCTTCTGGCATTTGGCTCCTGGCGTCTGACTTCTGAATTCTGAGTGCCACATAAAATTGTGAACTTTGAGAAAAATAAGGTATAATACTTTTTTGAACGTCATTATTTACTTTATTCTTCATATAAACCTAACTATTATAAACGCGAAAGTGAGTTTGTATATTTGTTTGTTTGTTACCTCTTCACGCTTTATCTACTGAACCAAACGTCTTGAAAATTAACATACACATAGTTAGAAGTACTAAAAAGGATATATGGTACCTTTCATTCCGAAAAAAGTAATTGGGATTTGGGATACGCGAGCGAAGCCGCGGGCAGAAGCTAGTCAATCATAAATTAATGAAAAGAAACACAAGTACCGTTATTGATGACACGAAATATATTCCAGATATTAGTAGCGACATACCTGTGGACAAAAAATATGAATTAGGTAAGTATTTTTTCTCCACAAGCAAAACTTTTTAAATAAATACTTTCTCAACAGTCGTTACATAAAAATTTAAATACAAAACCTTCCATTCAGATTTTTTAATGATATTATAACCGAATAGAAAAGTATAAGTAACAAATCAGGTGAGTAGTTTAGGTTCTAATTACAAACATAATTAGTTATATTACAAAACGTGGACTAACGTTAGTATTTGGTATAAATCATTATCCACATGAAACCAAATAATTACTACCTTACTAATAATACGTCACCTTTCCATACGTCATTGTTATTTTGGTTTGGGTAGATAATATTTTAAACCGAGTACTAAATGTAAGTCAACTTTTTGTAACAAGTCGGTATGCCTACAACTTATTTGAAATAATCCTACATAAGTAATGTATGATTATTTCAAATAAGTTGAAAAAGTAAAAATAAGTTTAATTAATTAGTAAGAATGCTCGCAGTCATATTAATTAGTAAAGTACAAATCAAACTCGAAACTTAAAAACACATTGATATACCTATAAACTTGTTGAAAATAATCTTTAAAATATATTAATCTATAAAGATTTTTTGTACATTCTTGCAGTCAATACTCTTTCGGCTTTTCACAATTTTCCTTTTTTTCCGACTGACGATTTGGTAAGTATACCTGAACAAATTTTTCATTATTGTCCCTTTTCATTTCCTATGAACATAATTCGTCCCAGTGACCTAATTAACTTGATTCTTTCTCAAGCCAATAAAAAGCCGATAGCCAATCTATGGCGACAAAGGTGCCTTGGCTCGGCATTGATCAGTTGTTACTCGTTGTTGACTGAAACAAAACAATGAAGTAGGGAAAGATAGCTCACGTAAGCAGTTCTTATGAGCAGAAATAATGTATTTTTTTTTTGGTTAAACTAACTACAACTAAAACAAACGTGAGTAAGCCGTATATCGCATATTAATAATTGTGAAATATTAAGGAGATGTTTTTCTCAAAAAGATTATCGTACTTATTCATACAGACTGATTGACAAGTCACTTGAATAACTTTTAGCATCGAATTTATTTATTTATTCACACAGTAACAACTTTTTCTATTGTAAACTATGAAATTGTAAAAAATCATCAGTTTTCCAAACTGAAAATATGTGATGAAAAAATCCGCCACGAGTAGGACTCGAACCCACGCCGTGAGTGCACTACCAATTTTATTGTGCTATCGAATCACCCCGACGAATTTTCTCATCACATAGTACACGCATTTGAAGCATGCGTAAATCTTCATTACTACCCACTATTCAGAAGTGTATTCATCAGCTTTCATTTACATGTAGCAAAATTTATAAAATTTTTGAATAAATTTAAACAAGTTAGTCTACAGGGTTACTTCTTAAACACCGGCAACGTATTTGAAGCAAGTTCAGTCCGTGATACTGATCTACTTTCCATAAAAACAATTATTTAAAAATCGACAAAACAATTTCGTCCTCCCATACAAAGTCATTTGGCTGAGCGGCGATTTGTATGGGAAGCCAAATTTTGCTAAAAAATGTTGCCGGTATTTTAAAGTAACCCTGTATAATAAAAAAAAATTGGAACAAAACATGAAACATCGGAACACTAACATCGGAAACACTTCTCTTCTTTTAATATTGTCCGCCTGATCGAAGGTGGTTTATTTGTGAGGTTGTAATTACACGACCATTAAAGGAAATCAGGTCATGGCGAGGTTTAGAATTTTGGATGAAGGGGCAGCCCTCATCAAAATCAGAATTTTGGATTTAATTTGTTCTTAAAAGGTTCTTATTGATCAAGCAAGCGCTAAACGCGAGTGAAGTCAAAGTCAAAGTCAGTCAAATTTTTTTATTCAATGTAGGATAAATATATCACTTATTGAAGGTCATTAATTTTAATTATTTTTAGTGCAAAAGCTACCAATACTAGCGTATCGCAACGACCACTGCTGAGAAGAAACGTCTAAAGAAACTCATTTACACTGTATATTGGTCGCCTACGCGCCGGAAGGGCTTTGTCAGTTTACATAGATATTATGCCTAATACAATGTTATCACAATACAGGTGACTTTTTATCCACCTGCAAAATTTTTGGAGCAAGTTCAGTCCATGATACTGAACTACTTTCTATAAAAAAAGTTATTAAAAATCGATAAAGATTTTTCGTCCTTCCAAACAAAATCCGTTTGGCTGAGCGCTGATTTGTATGGAAGGACGAAACATTTTTATCGATTTTTAATAACTTTTTTTATAGAAAGTAGTATCAGAAAGTATCACGGACTGAACTTGCTCCAAAAATTTAGCAGGTGGTTAAAAAGTCAGCCTGTATTACATGTAAAGCTTGCGAACGAGTGCTAAATCCAATTTACAGAAATAAGTTATACTGAGTAGTCTTAAAAAACGGAGCCGAGCTGAGCAGTCCCTACTGACGGCACCCGTTCACGAGTTGACGCGTGGGTGTAATGTGTACAGCCGCAGAGCCATTAGTAACATAGGTACAAAAAATGCTTATTGAAAATAAATTGATTTTGAAAGTTAATATATTTTATCCAGCACAAATCAAAAAGTACAGCAAAGCAGAAAAAGCGGAGATCGTCGGAATTCACTCTGTACACTGTTGCGGGCAAAAGCAATTTCCTAAGAATTCGTCTTGTATCTATCGACACAAAAGACTGAAAACAGAGAAATGGTGCTTAGTGTCATGATCCCTAAAAATACAGACTCACTGTACATTGAAAAGTTTTACAAACGGCAACCGACAGTCTTGAACCTATTAAGCATGCAGATTGTTTTAGTCGCTTTACGATGGATTCTTATTCTAGTAACCACATAACGCAGAGTGTACATGAGCTAAACAACTATAGAGCTGAAAGTAAACAGCTATAATTAAAATAACTAGTAGTTCGCCGCGAACTTAGACCTCGCGATTTTTTATTAATATTTCAAAAACTACTGAACCGATTTTGATGCCCAACGAACTTGAAGATTCTATTGATATTTCCTACATGCCTACCAAATTTAATCAAAATCGGACCATCGGTTCAGCAGTTATCGCGGAACAAACATACATACACACAAACATACATGCATACAAACAATGTGTTTTCGCCCCAACTTGAATTATAGCCCTCGCTCGCTTCGCTTGCTCGGTCAAATATCGGCCTTGCCTTCTCTAAATATAAGACATGGATAAAAAAACGCAAGAACCATGAAATAAATTTGGCATTTGTGCGAATAGCTTCACCAGCTTTCCTTAAGCTTTGGTTTTCTCCAAAGAGCAAAAAATGTACCTTTTTAAAGTGATTATCTGGTTAAAACCTGTCTTTTGTCTCTTTCCCTCTAATCGACGTTTTCTGTTGCTAAAATGAGACTTTGCTTAACGTCAAAATTAAAAATGTAGCCTGTCTTTTGCTTATACGACAAAATTTAAATGACATTGTCTAATGATATGGACTTCTGTTTAGGTGACTTTTCTATTTAGTAGCGTCATACATACGTCCTGGCATACTGCGTTAAAAAAAATACGCCACTACGTCTTCAAACAGGTAACACTTTTGATACTTCATCGCGGAATCTTTATACCTCTTATATCTTTGGTTTTCTCCAAATGGAGACATTGCGGTTTATCGTTACGGCCTCAAAAATTGCATACAGCAAGAGTTATTTGTGCTCAGTATTTTAGTTGCCTCTAACGACTTATAAAGGAACAAATGGAGAAGTCCCATTCTACCAACCACACAGCTTGTACATATGAGCTATTTATTCAATTCTTATTTTGTACAACCGCTCAATATATTTTTTGCCCATTGATACCGAGCAAAGTTTCCAAGAACTACTGGGGTTAGCTTTCTAGTTTTAGCCTGATATAAGCCAATCTTCTTACAACATCACAAGTTATTGGATTTACTGGTTTGATTTGTTAGATAGATATTCGAACGAGGGGAACAAACAAACTGAGTTATTCTAGTAATGCCGTATTAGTCGCTTCTTACGACACACGTGGTAGAGGAAAGGGCTGGTCACAAATCGTATTCTGCTTTGCCGTCATCACACGGTATGATGAATTGCTAGTTATAAGTACAGGGCAAATTATATTTTATGTACTGAGTCTGCACTTAAAATAGTTTAAGTGGAATTTATTAATACGGATATGGGCTAAAAAAATATTTTCATCTCATCAGGTATGTTGTAAAAACATATTGTATACGTATTTTTTCTTTTTTCTATAAAGAAAATAATTACAAAGATACGGCGCATTTAAATTCCGCATGACGTCGTCACAGTCAAGTACGATTTGCACGGTGACGTCAATCACCCCCGCTCCGAAACTTCGACGCGCTGTATCTTTTTAGGGTTCTTTTTCACTACTTTGATAAACTAAAAAAGATCCATTGGTTTAGAATAGTCTAACTGACGGATTAAATACAATTTTCAAACCCAGTCCACATCCCTATTTCATAAAATAATATTTTATATTATAAATTGGGATGATGACTGGATCAAAAAAGTATTATTCTAATTATTCCGTTAGTTAGATTATCCAAAAATAATGTACCCATATTTTTCAGTTTATCAAAAAAGTAAAAATTCGCAAAGATACAGAGAATCTAAGTTCCAGAGTGGGGCTTGTGACGTCACCGATGTGTAAAAATTGGACGAAAGCGTGACGTCATGCATAATTTAAATACACTGCATCTTCGTCATTTATTGTTTCTCAGAAAAAAGAAAAAATACGTGCACAATGTTTTTTAATAATCTAACCGATTAGCCTAAAATAATTTTTCATTCATCATGCCTATTGTATGTGCCCAAAATATCGTTCTAATCGAATAAGATTTTGTCAATTTAGGTTATTTATTACATAAACTAATCTAAAATATCAGTTCATTAATCGCTGGTTTAATGAAAGCTTGTTGACGTTTCTAATTTGAACCCAAATTAATGTTGTTTTTCGGGGAAAATCTTATTTTGAAGTCGCTGGCTATCGGCCAAAGTTAAACGCATTTTAAGAAATAAAATCCTTCTCTTTGTCGAGTTAAAGTGTGAAGCGGTTTAGACACAGGCCCATTTACACGGTGCAAGTTTATTGCCTGTTGCATACAATTAAATTGAAGCAATAGAAAATTTGCATGGTCTGAACAGAAAGTCAGCCATACAAATCATTTATTGCTTCAATAAAATTGTATGCAGCAGGCAAGAAACTTGCACTGTGTAAATGGGCCTCTCTGCGTCTGTGAGGCATGACTTCGATCCTCACCAAAACGACTTGTACCTCTGAGTTTGTTAAGAAAAATCACCATCATCATCCGAGCGTACCTACTCGTATTCCCGGTTGCATCGTCAGCGGTTACGCTTCATAGCCCGGGGTCCGCTACCTAACCTAGGCGATTTGACGAGGTCACTGGTTTTTACACAGAGCGACTGCCGTCTGACCTCCGCAACCCAAAGGGTAGACCAGAACCAATCCTAGGATAGGTACAAACGCTAAATGGCGTTCGGGTCCAACGGCTTTACGTGATTTCCGAAGCATGGAATCATCTTTCTTTTCGAATAATCAGGTGATTCAAGCCTGCAATATCCTAAACAGACTGGAAACAACTTTTCACAAAGTATGCTTCCCAGTGGGATTTGAACCCATGACCTCCGGATTACAAGGCAAACGCCTTGACCACTGGACCGCGGAGGCAGTCGAAATCGTTTGTTAAGAAAAATATGAGGTATAGAAAATATTTTCTTTTTGAGGCCGTACCTGAATTTTCCGGGGTCCAGTGCTGCCCCCATTTAAAATGAATCATTTCAAAGAAAACGGAGACATAATTTTAAATTTTGCTACTAACAAGTCCTAGATAATCCTTCAAAGTATTTTATGAACTACTGTTTACAATTTAAAGTGAGAACGTTAAGCTTTACTACGCACATTTGCGAAAAACGGCCACTTTTGGCTGGCAGTAGCTCATAAAATACTTTTAAGGATTATCTAGGACTTGGTAGTAGCAAAATTTAGAATTATGACTCCGTTTTCTTTGAAATGATTTATTTTAAATGGAGGTAGCACTGGACCCCGGAAAATTTAGGTACGGCCTTAATGAAACAAACACTACTGCCCATAAATAAAATAAAAAATTAGCTTAAGAATTATAGCAAGGAAACCTTACACATCTAAATTTGTTCTGAAAATGTAAATTATTACATTGCCGCGAAATGGAAGCGAATTTTTAAAACTCAACAAAGCATATTGAACCCCATATCAATGTAGTAACGTATAAAATATCTTACTTGCTGCTGTGGGAGAAAAGAAAACACATTGAATTTACCAGCTGCTTCTCTACTCGCGCTGATTGTAAAAGCCGATCGACAGAATGGGCGAGAATTCGAATCATATCAATAGGCTATGCGGTTTTAGCAACACATCACTATTATGATTTCCCTTTTCTGATAAAGACGTGATAGTGTATAAATTTGTGTCAACAAAAATAACTTATGCAAAATTCCGTGGAATACGAGGGAATTCGCGCAAAGTTTCTTTCTTTATGCTCATTTATATTATATTCTTCTAGATTATAGACGTCAATATTCTCTGTAAGTTTCTTAAAATTCTTACTCTCGAGCCTTATGGGATACCAACTTACATACATAAACCTTGAAGACATTACACGCCTTTTTTGGGACAGTCGTGTAAAAATTCCTTATTCTCGTATCGATCCTATAATTTGGCGATGTCACGTTTTCCAGACTACTGGTTTGAGCGGTCGTTACACGCGCCGATTAATAATGGCGCTTTACTGGAAGCAACGCTCACAGAAATAATTAAATATCAAAATATAGTGGACAAAATTGCGAGTGCAATGTACTCGTATATAATATATAATAGTATATAATATACCTATGAAGTTTACATCAATGCTAGACAAGGAAACTAAAAAATATACCTATCTGCTGCTTCTTTTCTTGTGCAAATCTAAATCTGTTAATTGGCGATGAGGCTAGGACACCATCACTATTTTGATTTCCTTCCAACACGCCCTAGTGGCCTTTAATTCTTACGGCCCACGCCTCTGTCTACCCCATTAAGGATAAAGGCGTGATAGTATACCTGTATCAAACGCTGAATTGTCCAATTGCTGAAATTGAATTAGACACATTGAATTAGCTTCATTCTAAGCACAAATAAAAAAATCTGTATTCCCGTATCGATCCTATAAGTTGGCGACGTGACGTTTTCCAGACTACTGGTTTGGGCGGTCGTTACGCGCGCCGATTAATAATAGCGCTTTACTGAAGCAACGCTCACGGAAATAATAAAATATCAAAATGTTGTGGACGAAATTGGTAGTACAATGTATTACCTATGAAGTAGAAGCCTAGGGACATAAAAAAATGGAATATATTCCTGTGCAAATTGTAGAAACCGGTCAAGGGAATGATCGAAAATCTGAATCTGCGTTAAGCTTTACTACGCACATTTGCGAAAAACGGCCACTTTTGGCAAATGTGCGTAGTAAAGCTTAACGTTCTTATTGTAAACTGTAAACAGTAGTTCATAAAATACTATGAAGGGTTATCTAGGACTTGGTAGTAGCAAAATTTTGAATAATGTCTCCGTTTTCTTTGAAATGATTTATTTAAAATGGGGGCAGCACTGGACCCCGGAAAATTCAGGTGCGGCCTTAATAGGCGATGGGGTTAGCAACTAGTGATGTGCCGTTCCTGGAAACTTCGGCAATATTAGTTACATATATAATATTGTTTGGGTTTCGTGAAAGTTGTAGAACAAAAGTTGTTCAGTTATATATTTATATACAACGTGTTAATAAAACAATGCAAAACCTCACAGAAGGTACCTCAGCCCATGGAACTGAACAACTTTTGTTCTACAACTTTCACGAAACCCAAAAAAAAAATGAATTTTCATACAAACTGATCAGCTGATCGAATCAATTTGTATGAAAAGCCAAATTATATTTTTGGCATTTTAAGTATGTTGTAGAACAAAAGTTGATCAGTTTCATGGACTGAGCTACAACCTGAGAGGTTTCGCGTTATTTCATTAATTATAAAATATTTCGTTGTATACAAACGCTGATTGTCGCTCAGTTACTGTTATTACATATGTTATTAACTAGAGGTATATTATAAGACAGCTATATCTATTAACTATATATAACTTTAACTAGAATACGGCAAATGTCATAGGAAAACAAACCTAGTTGACATATGAATCCATATCTTTTCAAGTAAAATTCTAGTTCTTAACCAACCATTAGGCTAGCAGTATCCAAGACGTTTTAATTAAGGAAAATGATAATTATTTTTGGACTAGCTCCAAGAAGTAGAATGAGCCATTCTAAGCTAGAATATTAAGTAATGTATTTTCTTAACTTATTTTATGAAGAAAATTTCAGTAGACATAGCTTTTATTAGAGTAAATGAATCAAATAAACAAAGTGAAACCCCAGATAATAAATATAAGTTCTGCCTGTAGTTTGATAGTAGTAAAAAATATTGTTAGCACCTAGCTTTTCATATGTATGGTATTTCTTAAAAACACTAGCTGGTTTGTTAGTAGAAAATATTATTGACATCACCTAGCTTCTCATAAAAATGATATTTCTTAAACACTAGCTGTTGTTTGTTAGTAGTAAATATTATTGGCATCACCTAGCTTCTCATATGAATGATATGATATAGGTATAATGACGACCTCCGTGGCGTAATGGTTAACACGCTAGACCGCTAATCCGGAGGTTCTGGGTTCGATTTCCAGCCAGGACAAGTTGAAAAATGGCCTTTCTCAAATTGTCCTGGGTCTTGGGTGTTTATCTATATATGTATTTGTCGTAAAATATAGTATCGTTGAGTTAGTATCCCATAACACAAGTTTAAAACTTACTTTGGGGCTAGCTTAATCAGTGTAATTTGTCCGTATATATTTATTTATTATTTATTATTATTTATATTTCTTAAACACTAACTGTTGTTTGTTAGTAGAAAATATTATTGTCATCACCTAGCTGCTCATATGTACGATATTTTTTAAACACTAGCTGTTGCTCACGGCATTACCCGCGTTGACACGTCTTTTAATCCCACGAGAACGAGGTAACAAAATAAGCTATCTTTTTCTTGATCTTAGCGCGTTCCGGTTCCCGTTGCATCCTTAGCTGTGCTACATCGGAGTCCAGGGTGTAATTTCTCGCTTCTTCTTTCCTAAGGATGCCGAATTATGGTCACCTAAGGATGCCGAATTATGGTAACCTATAAAGATGCCGAAGACAATGCAAAATCCAGAAGAAATAGGCGAAACAGTTCAAATTATTTGGCTATAGCAATACGACCAGCCACCTGCCTGACGTCAACTCTCTTTAGAAATGCATTTTTGCGAAAAGTTCTACAACCAGCCGCCTTCGGACATCAACCCTTCTTGGAAATACAGTTATAGCGCGAGATGTAGGTATGTGCTTAGTCCTAAAGGACTTCCACTTACGACATCCACAGGAAGATATGGTCCTATTTTAGACCGGAAACCACACGGCAAATTTTATAAGCTAACTTCATGCCAAACATTACAATCTGTCCAGTCGTTTTTGCTTGCTTGAATAATAAGCACCCAAATATCTAAACTATGACATAAATAATACTATATATAAAGTACTCTACGTGCTATCATAATGTATTCTAGGATAAACAAGTACATGTTATTGACCGAACATTTTGACGTCGCAACTAAATTTCAACGGTATTGTGCCTGCGGGCAACATTGTAATATTATTATTACACACCGCCCCCTAACTTAGTTCCATAGTTATCTTAGTTAGAACCAACATGTTTAATTTGTACAACACCTGGCCTTTTACTTTTTAAATTTACTATGCTATCACGTCTTTATCCCTAGTGGGGTAGTAAGAGCATTTTAGGTATTATGGCTCTAAGCAGTTAGAGCCCAGGCCCGTGAGACGCACTCTGGGATAAACAAAGACATGATATTGACCGAAGATTTTGACGTCAAAGTTAAATTTCAGTGGCACTGCGCCTGCGGGCAATATGGTAATATTATTACACACCGGCCCCTAACTCACTTCCATAGTTATCTTAGTTAGAATATGTTTAATATTGTACAACACCTGACCTTGGTAAACCAGGTGTTAATGTCAGTCGTGTGGTTTCCGGCCTAATATAGGATCATCACAGGACCCATCTCTTCCTGTGAATGTCGTAAGAGGCGACTAAAAAACTAAGCACAAACTTGTCTTGCTTTCCCAAGGTGGGTTGAGGTCGGTCGGTGGCCGGTTACAAAACTTTTCACACAAATGCATTCCCAAAGTGGTTTAACGTCAGGCTTCCTCCTTTTGTTGGCCCCTAAAATATTTGTACATACTATCACGTCTTTATCCCTAATGGGGCAGACAGAGCATTTTGGATCTTGCGGCTGTAATTAGAAAGAGCCCAGGGCCGCAAGACACAAAGGTCACTTTTAGCGTAATGGTGGTAGCAACCCATACGAAATATTTTTGTTTTATATTTTATTGTCTATGTATTTTCCACGACGTACGCGTCAAACTTGCTCTTGGTAATCAAACTAAAGCTTAATACGAAATACTCAAGTAATTTCAAACACCGATGACAAAGAAGGCCTAATTTAATATATTTAAAAAACCTTTTGTGAAACTTTCATTATTTAAAACACCTACGATTTTATGAGCATAATTTTTGTTTGGGACAGAATATAATTAAATGGAGCAACTGAAAGTATTGTAATGCCTCCAATGCCACAGCTCATGGGAAACATTATGATCCTTTCCAGAAATTATAATTAGAACCTTTTTGCTTGAAAGCCGGTGGGATGCTATCGGTTAATGTTTTAAATAATTTACAACGAAATATATCTGCCAGATATTTTTCGTATTTAGATTTTCCTGTTTTAGGTCATTTATGCTAGTTGTTCCCTAGCAACCTGGGAAGACCCCACGAACAAGGTGTTAATCACCTTGTACGCTATGGGGGTCTCCTTCTAAGGGGTCTCCTAGTGACCAAAAAACAATTAAAAATCTATTGTGTCTGCAGTAATAGCAGTGAAGGTGAAGTTAGAACAAAAATATAGATAACATTCGTGTAATTTTTTTTGTCCCATGTGCTTTTCTTTTTAACCGACTTCAAAAAAGGAGGAGGTTATCAATTTGACTGTATGAATTTTTTGATTGTATGTTTATTGTTTGCAATATTTTCGCTAACTGGGAATCGACTAAGATTTTTCCTTTTTTTTTTAAAAGCCTTCTAGTTGGTCCCATATTAATTTTGTAAAGATATGATAAAGAACTTTAGAGATATAGAATAAACTTCTCAACTTCCTATAGCATTTCGATAATGAAATGAATTGTATTTCTTTTGTACAAAAAATATTTAAGTATTCACTTTTCAATCCCGAAATGTCAACAAGTGACTTGATCCCTGCTATTTAGGGATAAAAATATCGTTTTTAGGGTTCCATACCCGAAGGGTGCAAACGGGACCCTATTACTGAGACTCCGCTGTCTGTCCGTCTGTCCGTCTGTCACAGGGCTCTATCTCTTGAACCGTATTAGCTAGACACTTAAAATTTATACCGATTATGTATTACTTTGGCCGCTATAACAATAAATACTAAAAATAAAAAATGTAAAAAATTAAAGGGGGTCACAATACAAGAAACGTGTTTTTTTCAGCGTTTTTAACTCTATCTTTATAATGGCATTAACTAGATACTTGAAAATTTTACTAATTATGTATTACTATGACCACTATAATAACAAATACTAAAAATAAGATAAAGTTAAAAATTAAAGGGGGTCGTCATACAAGAAACATGTTTCTTCGTTTCAAAACATTGTACGGTGGTACGGAACCCTTCATGTACGAGTCCGACTCGCACTTGCCCGTTTATTTAAATATATTAGTTAAAAGTTAATCGTAATTTTTTTTTTGTACAAATTGTGAGGCTTGTAGAGTATGTTTAAGACAAATGTAATAAGCCCAAACTCGATGACGTAGCGTTTTTTATTACAGGGTTCCTATATCCATCTGCCGGTTCCATCATCAATATTGTATTGTCATCTAATATACATTAGAACACGCTGAGATGAGAGAGAGAGATCTAATATACATTAGCATACAAAATTTCATTTTAATCGGAAACTGATAAGTGGCTCAAATTTAACTTGTAAGATTTGACCCAAACAGGTAAACAATAACAGACAGGGTAAACAAAAAAAAGATTTCAAATGTAAGCAAAAAATTTAAACGAAAAACACTTGAAACGGTGAAAAAGCAAAACACTTACTACTTACTAAATTAATTAAAATAGCAACAACAACAGGATTCATAACAATAATCTTATAATTCGCATAAAGTTCCACGCAGCGTTTCGTTAAAAGCCAATTCCGCCAACACTAAAATTAAAGGAACCGTTTAGAGCTTTAATGAAGTCTGCCCAAATACCGGAATTTATCGGAAATGAGCCGCCGGAACGGTTTTTCTCGGAAATTCGACTGAGATACTAATGTTCGAGTGGTGGTAGGTACCTATCGTGTTTTGGATTTAGTCATTCAGTTTGGGTTTGCGTAGTATAATATAATTGAAGGAGCGAGCAAAGTAAGCGAAGTTGTCGTCTACTTGTGGTCTAAGACAACTTGAATTACAACAAATAAATAAAAATATAAGGACAAATCACACAGATTTAGCTAGCTTCAAAGTAAGTTATAAACTTTGTAATGAAATACTTACTCAACGACACTATATTGTAAAATAAACTAGCTATACCCTGCGCGCGTTGCTACACCATTTTTTTTCCTAAACCATCCCTGTTATATAACAAAAAAAATAATAATATCGATATCGGTCAAGCCGTTTACGATTTTATAAAGGACATTCAGACAAACATTCATTTTTATATATATAGATATAGATCAAGACCCAGGACAATTTGAAAAAGGCCATTTTCCAACTTGCCCTGTCTGGGAATTAAACCCAGAACCTCGAAGGTAGCGGACTACGGAACCCTTGCGGTACAAAACGCTTGGAAGTATACAAAAGTATATCCGCAACATACTTATGTTGTGGATATACTTTTTTGACACAGCGAATGTTGCTTACCTTATAACCTGAATATTTAAATTTTATTTTCATTTAAGAAAGCTCTTTACGACTACATACACAAGTAAAATGAATACACTCCCTGTCCTAAACTTTTGAATTAGTTATAAACTCACACCCCGAGTTCTGTTTAAAAATAACTTTACGAGGGATCAAACCTTTAATTCTTAGAAACAAGTTAAGGAAGAGTACAAAAAGCAAATTCAAAATAAACATACGATCTATTTTTATCCCTGCAGTAAATATATTTGAGCGGACGCGCACGCTATAAGTAACTATACGGATACAATATCATGTCTTTATCCCTAACAGGTAGACAGAGCCCAGGCCCGTAAGACACATAGGCCACATTAAGTAAGCATGCAGATGGAGAACACTACTCGTATGAGTACCATTTTTAGGGTGCCAACGGAACCCTATTGCTGTAGCCGCTATAAAATCAACTACTTAAAATAAGATTTTGAGAAGTTAAAAATTAAGGCCGTACCTAAATTTTCTGGGGTCCAGTGCTGCCCCCATTTAAAATAAATCATTTCAAAGAAAACGGAGACATCATTTAAAATTTTGCAACTATCAAGTCCTAGATAAAAATACTGTTTACAGTTTAAAGTGAGAACGTTAAGCTTTACTACGCACATTTGCGAAAAACGGCCACTTTTGGCAAATGTGCGTAGTAAAGCTTAAGGTTCTCATTTACTGGTGTATTGTCCAAACTTTCCATTCTTCCCAAAGTTAAATCCTATACTTTATATACAAGTATACCAACTCTTCAGGAAGTAAAGGAAGGTTTAATTAGCAAAATTGGTTACGTAGAACAAAGGATGGAAGCCACTGTATTTTCCGATGGCGATATTTCAATAATACCTTTAATAACGCTATTTAGAAATTTAATGTTAGTATTAAGAACGCTATAAATATTCGGAGTTAAAGAAGGAATATAAATTGGACTTATTAAATTTTAGACGTTTACGTAAAATGTAATAGCCTCAGATATATCTTCATCCTTGTGTTCGCATCCTCAGTTGAGCTGCTTCGGAACCCGGGGTGTGCTTTCATGCTTTCTCTTCATAATATAATATGCCTGTCACCCAAGGATGCCGTCGACCATTCCAAGTCGAGAAGAAATATCCGCACAGTTGAAATAATTTGGCTATAGTTTTAACATTTTTGGAGCAAGTCAGCCCATGATACTAGAACATTTACTTTAAAAAAATATTGAAAATTGACAAAAAAATGTCATCTTCCCAAGTTCCTATACAAAATCCAAGGAAAGTTTTTTATTTGCTTTTCGATAATTGTTTTTATGGAAAGCTGTTAGTTCAGTAACATGGTAACTTGCTCCAAAAACCAAAGCTCATAAACATCAATAAGACCTCTCCAACCCGTCTGGCCAGCGTGGAGACTCTGGCTGCTCTGACCAAGTGTGGCTCTGGTAGGTAGTACAGAGAGGGTCGTGCTCCTGCAGTGGAGACTAAAAAGGAACTGTTGATGATGATGATGATTGCACTAAATAATGTTGCCAGTACTTAAAACGTTACCCTGTATAGTACAGGCTGCACACTGCTTTTCTCAGTGTACATTCATCCTTTTTGATCAGCGAAAATATCACAAGTGAAAATAGGAAATGGAGTCGTCTTGTAATTTTCAATTTGAACCATTGAGAGCTACCATCCATCTTTTAGTTCACTTAACGTTTGGACATACGTACTTGGGCGTGGCGTAAGAAGTTTCTAATTTTAGCTGGTCTGAAAGCAAAAAACAAATGTAACGCTTCTGCATTGTAACTTTTTAAGCTACACAAAGAAAAAAAATCTTTTGAAAAAAATATTTTTGTAATTTTTTTTATGGATATGAAGTGGGCAAATTTAATGACTATTGTTTGTGATCAATGACGTTTTAACATGGTCGAAACTTCTTCTCATGTCAAAAAGCTGAAAATAAAATCAAATGGTCGAATAATACGTCAATACAAACTTGTATGAGTGAGAACATTTTTCCAACGGAAGGTGCTTTGAGTACCTATCACCTACCACTCGCTCCAAATTGCAAATAATACATACATAACATAAACTATTTACTTCTTTATCCCTAAGAAGGCAGACATAGTATTTTGGGTCAAGAACAAAACACAAAAGACGACGACCAAACTCATGGATTTTCCCAATCTCCACGAAGGGACAGTTTTCCCACCAGACATGTTGGTGCGCCTAAGGGCTCAGTTTGTTATATCAAAAAGTATGTAAAATAATCCAAAACCGAAAAAAAAAATCCGCTTATAAACAATTATTAATAATGAACTTATTGAATACAATCGATTCCAGAAGAGGAAAGATGTTTGGTCATTTTATACGCCACGATCAATTTATTACAAACATAATAGAAGAAATAGAAGCAAAAAGAGGAAAGGGAAAACCAAGAAGAGCATTTATAGATCAAGTGAAGGAGAAAGTTGACGCCGTGTCGTATAGGGGGGTCAAAAGGATGGCTCAAAAAGGGAGACATGGAAACTACTCCACCGACAAGAATGTATTTCTTAAATTATAGATAGATAAATAATTCAGATAAAACTAAATCAAATCAAATCTGGTGGAAATGGAAACTGTCAAGGATGCACATACTGCGGTTGTGACGTCACTGTCATTAGGTCTCGCGCGTACGAAAGAGATCCCCACCGCTCCCACTTTTCTTCGTACTATTGAAATGCTAATTGCTGCTTCAATAATAAATGTTTCATTAAATAACCAATTTTCATGCTGTTTTCAAACAAATATTGTTTTTTTTAGTATCATTTGTGGTTAAATAAAATATTATCCAAAAACAAATACTTATTCTTAGCGGACCGATAATTCCTTCTTTTGGTATTTTTCTTCACGAACTTCCTAATCTCCTAAGGTCGACTACTAAAACAACTAGGTTATTAAGTTTCAATACGGCTTCGTGTTTACTCAGTGCTAACGATATAGAACCAATCCACCTGATCAGAGCAGTCCTAATAATACGAGAGTGTTCCCATCAATACTTATTTGCTCTCAGATATCCATTTATTAAGTTCAATCAGCGGACATCGCTCCAGGATATCAAACGATGTGTGGAGCATAGTTCATAAGCGGAAGCGGATTATTTTTCAAGGTTAGTCTAATCTTTCGTGTGTATAATGGACAGAGAGCCAGCAAGCGCCAGAACTTCTTTATTTTCTCACAAAAGCTGAATTTCACTTACCTTTACTCTCATAGCAACATATGTCTGGCAGGAAGTTTGGTCCGTCCCATTGGCACAGAAGACAGTAAGGGTACATACAGAACAGAATCTCCTAAGGTACGCGTAATATGCGTCCCCGTTCCCCGTACCCGCACCTCTCCCCTGTTCTTGTGCCACCGTGCATACGTCAATGCGACCTCGACAAGGCGAGAACGAGGGAGAGGTGCGGGGACGGGAACGGGGATGCATATATAGGAGATTCCGTTCTGTATGTACTTTTACTGTCTTCTGTGTCATTGATCTGGCAACTTGCAGAAGGTATTAAATTAGTTGTCTGAGTATTAAGACTGAAAAAAGTTTCTACTATTTTAACTCACCTTTGGGCCCCTGTATCAGTAAATCGGCCCTGTTTTCAAACTAGCAAGTATGACGTGGAGAGAGTAGGTACATGTACCAACACTACTTAATCGACACAAATGATTAGTGAGAAAATAAGGAATGCTCTCTTCTATGACTCTCAATATATAAGTGGCCAACACTGGTATCAGATTATCAAGTTCCTAAAGGCATCTGACAAGGATAAAAAGACAGCCGAGACCGAGACTTAACTTAGCTAACTTGCTAAGCTGACTTGAGGGGCGCGCGCGCATCGCTACTCTGCGGGCATGTATTCGGTTGCTTTGCTGCGTACTCTCAGAGTGCGTATGTGCGAAAAATAACGACGTTTAAATGTGCCAGTTGTAATATTGTAATTGATGAGCTACTTGCTTACGTACAAAATAAAATATCAAGTACGGACGAGGAAACCCTTGTGAAGATATGCAGGGCGGTGTTCAGTAGTGAAGAAATAAAACATTCAAAGGCGTTACTTTTTGAATCGCTGTCTGCTGACCACCGCTAAACCGTTTTCTTTTCTCTCAGACTAGAAAGCAAGATCCAAATAAATCAAAATCAAATAAAACTATCTAATCTCATCCCTTGTACCACACTAGTATCCGGGCCGATATTTCTTCATAAAATATTAAGGGGCCTATCTTGCCTGCCCAGAGTAATCTTTCCTTGCGATCATATGGGAAATAAGGCCAGATGTTAAGATGGGCGTACAAATTTAAAAATATAGCCTCGAGGTACGAGAATTTTTAAAATTCATCTTTCCCGGCCATTTTTATTAATATTACGTGATGGTAGATGGGCGGCTTTACAAGGATTTTCTCGAAGCGCTTTTGTTTCCGACTGCATTTTTAATGCAAATGTGGAATACCCGAAGGATTTATTATTTAAACCTCAAAATTTCAATATTTGATTAAAATTTACCTCATTACAATTAAATCTGGTTTTATTTTTGTATATTCCGGTTTAACTTTTTTTTTTATTAATGGCTTGACGCTACTGCGTATTTAGCCAGGAACAAGTTAATAAAACGTGAGAATTTTTTTTATCCTAACAAGTTACAATTAAAGGTTGGTGTAGGCCTTTGATTACTTTAAGGGAGCTTCTGGCGACAAATCTATACGAGTTTACTGGTTTTCATAGCCGATTGAGTGGCGGACGACGCCCAAAGACGACACAGTCCGCGAAACAAATATCACTACAGCCGTACTATGACTGTCCACTTTAACTATTTCACATATTGTTCATGAGCATGAGCATTTATAATAGCAAACAACACCAATTTTATATTATAAAGTCCACTAAAATCTATTTGCAAAATAATTTAAAGAAAACCCCAACCACACCCCTTGACGTCCCGCCAAAAACCTCCGGTTTAACGTTACTGACAATGCTATTAACATAAGTCTTAATCGGTTTAAATCAATTAATTATGGAGATTATGGAGTTATCTCACGATAGTATTATCATCGATCAAATATTATTTGATCGATGGTATTATTAAGACTTATGTTAATAGCATTGTCAGTAACGTTAAACCGGAGGTTTTTGGCGGGACGTCAAGGGGTGTGGTTGGGGTTTTCTTTAAATTATTTTGCAAATAGATTTTAGTGGACTTTATAATATAAAATTGGTGTTGTTTGCTATTATAAATGCTCATGCTCATGAACAATATGTGAAATAATAATACCATCGATCAAATAATATTTGATCGATGATAATACTATCGTGAGATAACTCCATAATCTCCATAATTAATTGATTTAAACCGATTGACTCACGGATATAAAGTCGGAAAAGGCCGACCAGATTTCGATCGATTTGACGATCATCTTTAAGGTGAGTGTCAGGAATTGCGACCCCACGAAGTCGCTATTTGCTCAGCACTAAATGTTGCCGCACGCGTCGCCGCCCGGGCCTATGGCTTAGAAACCCGTGCTTCATGCTCTAAAGTTCTCTGGCGGTAAATCAGCAAGAGGCATCGACATAGTCAGCTCAGTATATACAAACGCTTTAGTTATACCTGTTGTGTAAAGCGACAATGATAAACCACATACAAGTACGAGAACCTCGCCGGTATCTGAAGATGATCGTCTCGATGAACGTCTAAGGCTTGAAACTACGTTAAGTGGAGACCCGTGACGGGTTCAGTCCACCTCTGTCATAACTCTACGTGCAAAGTGAATGACCCGCGACTGTTTCGGCTATCTCTATTGCACAAAGGGTTTGTGACAGAGATGGACTGAACCCGACGCGGGCGTCTGCTTGACGTAGTTTCAAGCCTAAATCGATCGAAACCTCGAGTCAGAAAGTCTTACTATTTTGATTCCCATTTTTCATCTTCACGCAAACGTGACCTTTGGGTCTGCGGCTCTAAATTATGTCTACCCCGTTAGGATTACTCGTAAAGAGATGATAGTGTATCTGTATTACAGACCATGATCACAGAATAAATAATACTAACGTACAGAAGTCTCCACTCAGCAAAGAAATTCAAAGAAATATCTACTCAATGTGGCTAGCGATATGGTTTAATTTAGCTCACGTCAGAACTCGGCACCTTTTCGTAAAGATACCTAGACATCCATTGCAAGCCAATTTCATTCTTATTACTCTGGACAAACGATTCGTATAACTGAATATAACACCCGGAGGGGCCGCCTGCGCGCATAGTAATAATGTAGGTACATTTTTGATACCTAAACGGGGAGTAACACAGGTCTGCCATGGATCAAGATAGACACCGCCTCTGTATAAATTTGCGTGTCGATCTGACGTCAAATTGACTTCATTTAGGATCGTCACTTTTAGTCCGTGTATATCAATTCATTAGATTGGACATAGAGCTCTGTACTATATAATACCTAAATCTGCCGTTTTGAGCCGTAGAAAAACTTGTCGAAAAACGCTGGAGGAAGTAATAAAGAATATTCCATCCGTTTGTAAGTGAATTTCTTATAAAATATTGTATTGAAAATTGGCACGCCAGGTTTCCATACAAATTGAAGGACTTTCTTTATTTAGTAGTATATAATACACTGTTACGCCCGTTTTTATAAATGCGCTTCTATCCCGTCTCTAACTAAAACCTCTACAAACGTTTCTGAATTTATTTAATAGATTTTATCGGATTTTAAAGTATCCATTCTAGTGGCCATTTTTTCCCTCCAAGCCCCATGGAGCCATAAGTCGGAGCAGACGCCACATTTATTATTTCAAAGTTCTTGTTAGCGCGAGCTCTCTGCGGAGAGATGGGGGTCGGATATCAATTTGCACTTCACATTTTTAATTGGTGAAATGTGAGGTTAAATATTTGTGGCAGAAGTTCTTCCTTGCTGTTCTCGGAGAAAATAAAGATATGTATGTTGGGATTATGTTGAGATGTTTATACATACATACTCATCATCATCATCAGGTCTTTTTTAGGGTTCCGTACCCAAAGGGTGCAAACGAGACCGTATTACTGAGACTCCGCTGTCTGTCCGTCTGTCACAGGGCTCTATCTCTTGAATCGTAATAGCTAGACACTTGAAATCACTGATTATGTATTACTGTAGCCGCTATAATAACAAATACTAAAAATAAAAAAAAGTTCAAAATTAAACGGAGTCATCATACAAAAAACGTGTATTTCAGCCTTTTTAACTTGATCTTTATAATGGAGTTAACTAGAAACTTGGAATTTTCACAGATTATGTATTATTATGGCTGTTATAACAAAAAATACTAAAAATAAGATAAAGTTAAAAATTAAAGGGGGTCGTCATACAAAAAACGTGTTTCTTCGGCGGCGTCTTAAAACATTGTACGGAGGTACGGAACCCTTCATGTACGAGTTTGACTCACACTTGCCCGTTTATTTAGTTTCCCCTGCAGGAGCACGACCCTCTCTGTACAACCATAGGCATATATTAATTAACCAGAGCAGTCAGAGGATTTGGCCTACATTCTCTACGCTGGCCAGTCGGATTGGAGAGGTCTCATTGATGTTTAAAAGCTTTGTTTAGCTTGTGTTTCCTAAGTCGCCTTTTACGACATCCACGGGACGACTTGGAGTGGTTCTATTCTACTATGCCGGAAACCACACATACATACCTATTACATAACCATACATATTATCACGTCTTTATCTCTAACCGGACAGACAAAGCATTTTGGGTCTTGCGGCTCTAAGCAGATCGAGCCCAGGGTTGCAAGACCCAAAGGCCATTTTTAGCGTGTTGGCAGACGAGAAGGTGGAAAAGGGAATCAAAATAGTGATGGGTTGCTAACTGCATCGCCTAATAACACGATTCGCATTTTCGCCCATTCCCTAGATCGGCTTTTACGATCTGCACGGGAAGAGAAGCAGCTGGTACATTCTAAGTGTTTTCTTTTCTCCCGGATCAGCATGAAAGGATGTTTATGCTTAGTCCTTTAGTCGCTTGATCAGTTATCAATTAACGTAACGTAGTCTCACATAGCACTATATGTGAGCTTTTATATCTCGTTCTGTCTTGAAAAACGCGCCTAACTTCGGGCACAGAATACATAAGAGTACCATCAGATTGGAATCTCACAGCGTCTCCTGCAATTTAAGGCCAAATTTAAATTAAAGGCCAGGGGTGCCATTCCGTAACTACCTGTCCGGTAGTTTAATGGATATGTCATACGGGTACGCGGACCCGGCCTCCCGAGCTGCTATGGACTCACTCAGTGAGTCCATCCCATAACCTCTAGTCCTATCCCAATCCTAATCAATCCTGTCCTTATCTATTTATATATCTCTCTATATGTTACTTTCTCCCTGCCTTCTTTTTCTTTGCAATCCAAGGTCTGCCGTGCCGAGGGATGCGTGGCTAGGGGCGAGCCTAGTCTCAAGCGTGCCGATTTGCGCTGAGGTTGGGCGCCCTCAGAACAAGGCTAGCCTTTGCCTGACAAGGGGCTCTGTCAGGTGCGACCGTCTTAATCCCCATTACTCGTGGGAACGCAATGATTCCAAAAAAAATAAGAAATCAGTCGGCGGCGACGCGGTTCGCAATCCGTCACGTCCCGTTTCCCGCAGGTGCGAAAAGCGGTCTTTGGACAGCCGCTTGGCTACTTTGAATATTAGAGGAGGATTGAATGGTAAAATAGATGAGGTGTATCAGATGATGAGTGAAAGAAAGATTGATGTCCTGTGTGTGAATGAGACGAAACGGAAAGGATGCGGGACCACTAAGTGTGGTTCTTTCACGGCATATTGGTCAGGAGTACCAGACTGCTAAAGGCTGTCAAGGAGTTGACCTCATTCTTTCTAAAAGAATGGCAGAGTGTGTGAATGAGTAAGAATTTGTAAGTTCAAGACTTGTCTGGATTAGAATGAAAGTTGGGTTGAATCGGATTTTTATATTGGGAGTGTATGCACCTATAAAAGATAAATCTAAAAGAAATAAAGAAGAAAGAAAGGAATTTTGGGATAGTGTGAATGATGTCTTGAGTGGTTGCAAAGGCAATGAGAAGATAACTATGCTAGGTGATTTTAATGGATGGGTTGTATATGGCTGAGGAGTATGTGTGGTGTTACCTTGAAAGACCAAATAAGAAATATGAGTGTAGATGAAGCGAAAGAGGTCTGTCAAGATCGTAGCAAGTGGAGGTCCATAGTCTCTGCCTACCCCTGTGGGAAACAGGCGTGATAGTATGTATGTATGTATGTCTCCCGCAATTTGGCGTCCCCGCACCTCTCCCCTGTTCTATGTGCCCCTTATTGCGCCCTAAACCAGGGTAAGTTGCTAGTCGCACGCAATTCGCGACGAGTCTTGAGAACTGACAACCTATAGTAACCATCATGGTGAGAAGATGCGCATATAATAATTGTTTATCTACCCAATACTTTTAAATATTCTATACAAAGAAACTGAAAACGGAATCCTAGCTCAAATAAGAGAAAATTCATCAAATCTTTGAGTAAAAGTACAAATAAATTGTCTTAATGCCGATCTACTTTGGCGCAAACGAAGCGTGCCCTGTTCTATCGATTACGGCTCATTTTAGGCGATTTTGCGTATCTCTTCGTTTTGTATTCGCAGTGCTGGTTATAGCACTAATGGCGCCCGTAGGCTGCACCAGTATTCGCCCCCTTTCGAGTTCCAAGCCCATATATATGAATTAAGAAAAGAGACAACATGAAAAATTTGTAAAAAATATGTTTTGAAACAAGAATAAAATGAACAAAACTTTTATATAAGTTACAAATATATTAAAAATATCGGCCAGTAGCTGATTTTTTACGTGAGTGACCCGCTTATATTAATTAGTAATATATTAAACTAGATCGTATCGTAATCAAAAATTCGGCACCATAAATTGGATTCCTTGAATAGTGCATGAAATGGTTTATATTATATGGTGCCTCTTTTGTTATATAATAAGAAAATAGTTTTATTTTTCTTTGTCTCTAAATTACTTATGTTATTTTAAAATGGTTTTGTTTACGCATTTTAGTCGGAAACTCCGACTAGTTTCCCCTGATTCAGACGATCATCATCTTTGCGAAAGAGCTCTGAATTTAACTACGCAATTACGTTTCTGGTGCCCCATGCTTTCAGCTAGTCAAGGGAAGCCAAGGAAACAAGGGCCTTCCTTCTGTACTGTCTGTTTTTTATAAGCTTTTATTTAGCTTGCCCTGTTTGTTGTTTCTTGGTTCAAATCTTGCAAGTTAAATTTGATCCACTTCCCGGTTTATGATTGAGTTAAAAATTTGTATGCTTAAGTATTGGGGCTTAAATTTGTCTTGATAATTTCTTAGGCCTTACAATAAAAGCTTGTAAGAAAAATTATTATTTTTTCAAAAATTCTTGGTTCCAAGAGATCTGAGGACTAGGGAGTCTACATCGTCATACGAGCGTATTCCTGGTTGCGTCATCAGTGGTAACGCTTCAGAGCCCGGGGTCCGCTACCTAACCTAGGTGATTTGACGAGGTTACTGGTTTTTACACACAGCGACTGCCCTCTGACTTCCGCAACCTAAAGGGTAGGCCGGAACCAATCCTAGGATAGGTTTAAACAAACGCTAGCTGTTTAGAGGTAGTATTCCTGGGCCCCTATATGCTTGGCACCCCGGTCCGGGCACCCAACCGCGCTCAACCCTGACACGCTACTTCGTATTCGACAAAGCGAACTCTGCAGAATTACGAGAATTTCGTATTATACGTAATGATATTTTGATAGGAGATTCCACAATGCTGACGTGGAGCTAATATAAGTCTTTATGTCTTTCAATCAAAATTGATTTGATACGCAAAAATATTGGTTAAGTACTTATGTGAACATGATAGTGAAATTTCAAGTATCTCATTATTTTAAGAGTCTTCTATTTCTTTTTGTTTATTAAACATACCTACATACATATCACGTCTTTAATCCCTAATGGGGCAGTAAGAGCATTTTGGGCCTTGCGGCTATGACTCAAAATGCTCAGAGCAGAGCCACAAGACTCAAAGGCCACTTTTATTTATTTATTTATTTAATATTTATTGCACAATAATCTAACGAATATAATACAAAAGGCAAAACTTAATGCTAAGCATTGTCTACCAGTTCACCTTAGGGACGTTTTAGCGTGACGGTGGGCGAGAAAGTGGAAAAAGAAATCAAAATAGTGATGGGTGGGACGCCCATTCTCTTGATTGGCTTCTACGATCTGCGCGAGAAGAGAAGCAGCTGGTACAATCTGGGTTTTTTCTTTTCTCCCAGACCAGAATGGAAGGCAATTGATGGATATTGTTAATTATCCTTGGGGAAAATTGTTCAGTATTATGAACTGAACGGGTTAACCCATATAATAGTTACAGTATATCTATTTGCTATGCCTTCCAAACAATTTCATCTAATTAAACAACAAATTAAAGGCAACCTCCTAACATGCCTTATAAAGAAACTCGTCGACATGTGTATCTTGCCCATCCTAACCTACGGTGCCTAGACTAAGACTTGGTCACAGAAGACAGTAAGAGTATACAGAACGGAATCTCTTACGGTACGCGCAATATGCGTCCTCGTTCCCCGTCCCCGCACCTCTCTTCCGGTCTTATGCCGCCACGTGCCGCCGAGCAGTGTGTGTTCGCCCACTCCTGCCCGTCGACAAGGCGAGAGCGGGGGTGAGGTGAACGGGGACGCACATTGCGCGGGACCTTAGGAGTTTCCGTTCTGTATACTCCCACTGTCTTCTGTGACTTGGTCTCTTACAAAACATCAAAAGTCCAAACTGAAGATTTGGCAATGAGCCATGGAGTGCAGTATTTTAGGTGTCTAACTGACTGATAAGGTAAGAAACACCACACGCACAAACGTCACTGATGTTGGTAAGAAAGCAGCACAACGTTTTTTAAGGTAAATACCAAGCAAAAGTGGCGCCCTCATTTGAAATAAATTATTAACTCGTAAATATGGTAAAAATTTCCATTTTTCTCAATGTTAGGCACTAGAGCCTTTAAATAATTTTATGAATTAACGAATGAATTTTATGCCGTTGAAACTATTATTGATGATCCGTCTAGCTTTAAAACCCGCTTGTAACCCCTGTAAAACCCGGCAGCGGGTTTTACAGCTAGACGGACTAATGTAACTAACTAGTGGGATTGGGTGGGTCACGATGGTCCAAATGCATGGGGCATTTGGAAAGATGGGCTCACTTAAGTACCTACGTACTCACTTATGACCTTATGTACCTACATAAGGTCATAAGGTAGGAACTGGATTCTATCAGATTACCACAGTCGGGCATGCATGGCTAAAAAAAAAACAACAAATACAGAAACGGACACAAGTGGGCTATTCGGAGACTATAGAAAAATAGATAAAAAGTAAGTTTATTTCGTTGGAAGTTTTGAACGATCTCGTAATATCCGAGCCCGTTTTAAATCAATTCCAGAGTTATTTCTGCGCAGAGGGACCTGTTAACTGTGTTAAGTTTGGAAAACTGTTTGCAGAATCAAAGAATCAAATATTTATTCAGTAATAAGGCCTTTGCAGGAACTTTTACACATCAATAATTTTAGAGCACATTACGTGTAATATTTACTTATATTAAAAATATTTTATGTGGTGACTAAGAACGCAGGTGGGCCGTAGTAAAGATAATTTAGTCAGGTGGAAAATAATAGACAGATCGTAAAACATTTTCCAGTGCGGTTTCTCTCCACAAACTATGGAGCACGTACTTACGTGTCCCAGTGCCCAAACACCGGCACTTGGGAAGACCTAATATGGCCGCAAATAACATAGCTATCGAAGTGGGCTGATCATAGACCATGGATCAAAATAGATACAGCCTATGAATGTACTTTGCGTGTCCAACTGAAGTAAAATTCACTTCATTCAAAATTGTCTTCTTTAGTCCGCGTATTACTGCACCTAACCTAGACCACTCTGCAGAAAAATGCCTGTTTGTGCAGTTTTGAGCTGCAGAAACACGTCAACAAATGTTAGAGGGCGTAAAGAAAAAGTTTCCTTTCATTTATCCGACGACCTCCGTGGCGTAATGCTTAAGACGCTAGACCGCTAATCCGGAGGTTCTGGGTTCGATCCCCAGCCAGGGCAAGTTGGAAAATGGCCTTTTTCAAATTGTCCTGGGTCTTGGGTGTTTATCTATATATGTATTTATCATAAAAATATAGTATCGTTAAGTTAGTATCCCATAACACAAGTTTAGAACTTACTTTGGGGCTAGCTTAATCAGTGTGATTTGTCCCTATATATTTATTTACATTTATTTATTTATTTATTTATTTTAAAATCAATTAATTCGTGTTTTGTTTAACTTTTATACTGAAAACTGCTGACTGAGTGAAAATCGCATATTCAAAATCCACTGCTTACATTAGTAACAAAATTTTGATGGCCTCGTATTTATAACACGTAATGAAAATAAAACGATTAGATACTTTTACATTGATTCGTTGTCAATTTCAATAAAAAAAGCAAAATAGATTAAGGACATGTTTATTATTTAAGATCTTGTGAACTCTATTTTATGTGAATAAATATCATTATCATTAAGTATAAATCTTTACACGAGATAGTTCACAATATCAGGTAAAGCTCATCTGAACTTTAACCTCAGAAAGCATCATAATATGTACTTACTATGTCTCTAATCCTATCCTAACTAATATTATAAATGCTAAAGTGAGTTTGTATATTTGTTTGTTTGTTACCCCTTCATGCTTTATCTACTGAACTAATCTTTTTGAAATTTCGCATACACATAGTTAAGACTCCTGAGAAGGACATAGGGTACCTTTTATCCCAGAAAAATGTACTGTTCCCGTTGGATTTCGAATACGTGTGCGAAGCTGCGGGTAAAAGCTAGTTTGCCATAAAAATAGACTATTTTGCTATAAAAATAGACTAGTTTGCCCTAAAAATAGACTAGTTTGCCTTAAAAATAGACTAGTTTGCCATAAAAATAGACTAGTTTGCCATAAAAAAGACTAGTTTGCTTTAAAAATAGACTAGTTTGCCATAAAAATAGACTAGTTTGCCATAAAAATAGACAAGGGAATATAGGTACCGAACATTCACATAAAAAATAAAATTGGAAAAACAAACTATACCAGAATAACTGCCATAGCAACTTTTTATTTCCATTCGAAACTCCTGAAACTAGCTAATACAAACCCAAACAAAAGTACCACATTTTTGTGAACACAAAGAACTGTAAACATTTTGTTCGGAGAACAAACATTTGCTAACAATTTACTATTTCGTTGCATTTACATAGAGGCCCTGAATTAAAATAGCGATGGTACAGAATAGACAGTTATCGCAAGAAATATATATATATATATATATATATATATTTAAAGATAAAGATATTTTCTAGATATTTTTTGCTCTATCATTTGTTTACTCCTATGCAATTATTATACAATATAGTATAGTTGAGTAAGTATTTTATAGTTAAAGTTTCAACCTAGTTTTGGGCTAGCTAAAGCAGTGTGATTTGTCCATAACTATTTTATTATTTATTTGTTATTATTATCATTGTTTTACTGCGTGATATTTATATGAAAACGCTGTAAAAATTTAAAAGAAGCCCTAAAAGTTATGACTAATAACTTTTGAACGGCTGAACCGATTTATATCAAATATAGCTAAGAACCATCACGACAGCCAAGGCTTTCGATTTAAAAAAAGCAGTGGCACTCCGGGAGTGCCGACAAAAGTGAAAACATGAAAAATTACGTGAGGCTGTTTTCCATCTCAAAAAAATTGGTTGCCTGTAAAGTCGGTATACGGGCGAAAGTTTTACGTGACAAGTCTTTTTATGTCTGTCTCTCTCGCTCTTAGGCGGGCTAACCATGCCCGAGTGGAAGGGACGCGTGCCTCTCACTCGCTCTCATTGTGAGCGCATAACGTGAGCGTAACGCAGTTTCTTGAAGTGTCACCCGGCTAACCAATTTATAAGACGTTGTCACGTCAAAATGCCCAACGTGCCTAAAGAAGTATTCACTTCAAAAATGCGTGGAAATCGGTCTACTCGTTTAGAAGCTACGATGACACAGACAGACACACAGACTTGTCAAACTTATAAGTTACTGCGTGGAAGAATACAAAACAAAGTTTTAAAATTGTAGACCTAGCGCTATCGGCTAAAGGTCATCATCAACATCCGAGCGTATTCCCGGTTGCATCGTCAGCGGTAACGCTTCAGAGCCCGGGGTACGCTACCTACCCTAGGTGATTTGACGAGGTTACTGGTTTTTACACAGAGTGACTGCCGTCTGACCTCCGCAACCCAAAGGGTAGACCAGAACCAATCCTAGGATAGGTACAAACGCTAGATGGCGTTCGGGACCAACGGCTTTACGTGCCTTCCGAAGCACGGAATCATTTTTCTTTTTTCGGATAATCAGGTGATTCAAGCCTGCAATATCCTAAACAGACTGGAAACAACTTTTCACAAAGTATGCTTCCCAGTGGGATTTGAACCCATGACCTCCGGACCACAAGGCAAACGCCTTGACCACTGGACCACGGAGGCAGTCAAATCTATCTATCGCTATCGGCTAAAGGTATACTTATGTAATTTCTATATTTTCAGGTCGTATGCTCCAGAGGTTAGCAATGTACACAATATAATAGTCGTTCTACTGGAAATAATGCTAACCGGCGATTTAGCGGATATAGCGTCTTATTTTTGTAAGTATCTTCAGAAACTTTATCTGAAATTGAAAATAATTTTATGTACTTATTTGTTTGTACCTGTAAACTTATTTGTTCTGAAGATATACCTAGACTCTAGGCATATCTTATATAAAATTTTATGCTCTAGGTCCTAAAGCATAAAATTTTAGAACAAGTTTAGTCCATATAGATTACGTTTTTAAAGAAACGTATATTATTTATAATAAATAAATAAACTATAATAGATAAACTAATAAATAAATTAACTAAAACTATCCTAATCCTAATTCTAATCCTAACTAATATTAAAAATGCGAAAGTGAGTTTGTATATTTGTTTGTTACTTCTTCATGTTTTATCTACTGAACCAATCTTCTTAAAAATTCGCATACACATAGTTAGGAGTACTGAGAAGTACATAGGGTACCTTTCATCCCGAAAAAAAAAAATGTTTCCGTGGGATACGCGAGCGAAACCGCGGGCAAAAGCTGGTAATTTATAAATTATTTGTATTATTTGTTAGTTGATTTCTTTATAGTATTGTTAATGGTTAAATCTCTCTCTCTCTGTCTCTCATCTCAGCGTGTTTCCATTTGCATCCACAGCTGTAATGCTGTGAAGCCCGGGGTCCGCTTTCCGGCTTTTCCTTCTCCACTTCGCACGGTCTTGAGCATCCTTCATTGTGAGACCATTGGCACGCATATCATCCCTGACGACGTCAAGCCAGCATTTCTTGGGTCTACTACGTTTGCTAGGCCCCGGCGGAGGCGGCATGGCTACATTTGTTTCCCACGTTACTTGCCGGTTTCCGCAAGACATGATCATACCAGCGTAGGCGACCTTCTTGCAGTTTGTCTGCTATGCTAGGACATGAAGGCTATCGCGGGTATTAGTGGTTAAATATTGTCCAAAAACAAACATAGTGAAATACCCTATTGCATTGAGGGGCTAACCTAGTCCCTTGGTACAATTATGAGACACGACGTGTTGGTCAAATAGAATAATCGTTAAAACACACAAAACAAATTAATTAAGGCATTATAATTGATTATTTAATTAGCTCTTTCCATTATAAAGTCATGGTAGCGTCATATGTAAATATTAGTAATAGCACAGAGTAATAATTACTATTCCCTTTGTCAGGCAGGGCTCAAAAGCTGCTTTTGGATGATAATGCGCGTAGTTTGTGAAAATTAAAGGTAAATAAAGTGGTTATATTTTAACACCGTGTAGTTCCGGATCAGAATAGGACTATTCCATCTCTTCCTGTGGATGTCGTAAGAGGCGACTAAAGAAAAACTAGCACTTAAAGCTCGTTCTATAATAGTATTCCCAAGGAAGGGTCAGGCAGGCGGCTGGTCGTAAAACTATAGCCAAATCGTTTAAAATTTTCCGGCTAATTCTCCTCCAATTTGCTATATTTTTGGCATCCTTGGGTGACCATTGATATGCATTGATATGATATTTGGAGAATAAAAAGTGCACCCCGGGCTCCGAAGCAACATAGCTGAGGATGCTACCGGGAATGCGTTCAGATGAAGAAAGTGGTTATATTTGGGAGATCTTTACGCAGTAAACTTAAGAGTCCCCTTACCCTAGACAGAATTATACTTTCCCATACAAACGTAGTGCAGCTTTTATTTTAAAACGACATGTCAGATTTCCGCATAATTTTTGTAATTTAAAAACGTGCATACCTATATCTAGTCATATAATTAGTTTTTACAGTCAGTCAGATATGATTGACTTGAAAGAGCATATAGTGTATCATATCATATTTGACAATCAGTATGGAAAACTTACACCCTTATCTTTAATGTATTTGTGTATATATATATTCAATAGCGTGCACAAAGATTTTTTTGGAGTAGACCAACTAGTCAACTACAACTACTACTGGGAATGTACAACTACCTATAACTAGGGAATGTGTCGAGCAAAAATTTGCATCTAAAGTTTGTCATTTTAATTTGCCGTATGTCACAAGGCAGCCGATATTTAAAAACTCCAGCTTCTTTATACTCGTAACTTCGTGATTGATGAATCTGATGATACAAAAAGTTATATTACAAAAACGTCATAGTAAAATCTGATAGTACAAGTTGATGGACCAGGTTCCGAGCTGCGATGCGCACACCGCGATAAGTGGGCGGTCGGGTAATCGAAAAAGTTTGCTTGTTTTGTATACTAGCATGTGGTTTGTATTTCATCTCCACTTTTGTATCGTAGGGACAGATTGACTGTTTTGAATAAAAGTGCTTTGTTAGGAGACTAGCGCCATCTGCGTGTGATCACCACAAACACGGGCAAGATTATCGATTCATCGATATCCCGTGCGCGGATTGTCTTTGCCCGACCAGAAAAATAATCATTGTCTTTACGTCAAAGTCTCAACTTGTCATTCCAGTAAAAATAGTAAAAATAGTGAAAAATGTCTTGAGTTTTTGGGTGTGGCTTTTCGCGTGCTTTTGGCAGCATTAAGTTTGTAATTTTGATATATAAAGCGAATGTTTCGTGAGAATTGTCGTTAATTGTGTTTGTGGCCAATTTATTTGGAACGGCGTGGAGCCGAAATTGTTTGTATTACGTAAAGAACATTGATTTGTGTCAACTGTGAAACGCGTGCCATGCGGCTGTGAAAATTGTTAGTTTGTGATACTGTATGTAAATAATCTTGAAGTGTCGAAAGAAGAACAAGAAACTTATTGTGCGGTCTTGAAGTGGTGTTATAAATACGACGTATTAGTTGGGACAACGTACATGAGCTCATGGGGAGGTTAGTTTAGGGACCCAATTCTCCGCACCACTGACTCGGGATCCATGGAGAGACCTGAGGCCGTCGCCAGCCCTAAGGAGGACCTCAAGATCGACGCGAAGGCCAGGCGAGGCTGCCTGAAGACTGCGTGGAAGCGGTGAGTTTTACAATTAGTTAGATTAGTTAGTTAGTTAGTTAGTTAGAATTCAATTCAACTCATAATTAGGTTAAATTAGATTAAAATAGGCCCCTGTATGAGGTATCATACAGGGTGGTAGCAGACTGCGTAGGTTGTTTGTGTGTTTGTTTGTTGCCGGTGAGATTGCCGGACTCGTACCAAGAGCGTAGTCACAAAATCTCTTGGTACCCAGAACGTAATCTTAGCTATCTGCGCCCAAACATTGACTTTGAATGGAAATGACTGTGAGGAAATAACAATCTACTCATAAATTAATTTAAGTGTTTTTATACTGGTTAGCCATTTGGTTTTTTGACATTGGAAATGTCTTTTCGTTCTCCAGTGGAGGCTCCGATTTTACGAAAAAGTGCGATGGGGATCTCAGAGAGTTGTGAAGACATGATACTCAAAAAAGCTCAAAAGACGCGTATTTACAAGAGCTGTAAGGTGCAGAATTATTCGAGAAAGTCAAAAACGAAAAAAGTTATAGCCGGAATAGTGAAAAAAAATTGTTTATGTGTGAAAATTAAGGGATTTTTTACGGAAAATTTGGTCTTGGTTTTGAAAAAATTCCGTCGATTCCTTAAAATGGGAATATTCTCCTAAATAGTTTGGAAAATCCGAAATTGCACGCCTCATAATCTCATTTTTCACAATTGAATTGATTTTGATTGTTTTATTTCGAACTTAAAACGAAGAAAAGTATGTGTCGGCTTTAACGCACGACTGGAGATTATTTTTAACTTTTATTTTTAACTTCCCGCTGAGATAGATATAGCGGGCACTGTGAAGGAGGACCCATTGAAAACCTCTTTGCCTACACCCCGACGATCTACGCGTGCGCGAAGAGCAGCTCAAGTTCTGTCACCCTGATTTGTTTTTGACAGTAAGATTTTGGTTTGTAACAAAATGGCGAGCTCACGCGCGACGATTTGAATTTTTTTGCTGCTCGCTATAACTTAACTACATTGAATTAGACCGTGATCTTCGAAATGACTTAGTTTTGGATAATACTTAAGCGTATAAAAAAAAATGGACTTGATCAGATAAATTCTTCGGGAGTTATCGTGACCACGCCAGTTTCCATACATACAGACACACGAACGTCCACAAAATGATTTTATTAAACATTGTTTTTATTTATTTAAAAGGCAAAATGTCTTTTAAAAATGTCATAAGTGTTGAAACTAGTGTTTTTCCTTGACATTTATGTGTAAATATTATTGTACAAGTGCGATAGAAAATAAATAGAGACACATTTAGTTAAAAAAAATCACTTGATTTTTGTAAGGCGAGAGTAGAGCACTACCTCATGCGCTTCGCTTATGAGGCGTGCAATAAATTTGGAATAAGTTTTTCCAGCGGCACATCACTAGTCCCGGATTATTGGTTGTTTAAAGTTCAGCTTCGTTCCGCTTCAGTCAAGTTTCGCATTTATCCTTGAACCCCCTTTATCAACTTAACCTAATAAAGGGGTTTTCACACCTCTAAACACAAAATATACCTATTCATTACCACTCACACATAATCACACCCCTATAGTTAAAAACTATAACGCTCTAATTGGTTAATTACTAGGGCGCGCCGCGTGACGTCATGTTTGGGTAGTATAAACGTCGCTTATTTGACTCGTCACTTCCTTAAATTTGTTATGATAATGTACTATTAAGAGTCCCCTTAGCCAAGACAGAATTAAACTTTTCCATTCAAACGTATCTAGCTTTTATTTCGAAACGACATGTCAGATTTCGGCAGAATTTTGTAATTTTAAAGAAATATCTGGTTTTCACAGACAAAATTTAAACTTGAAAGAGAATATTGTCTATTATATCATACTCTTAAATTATTTTTCTTTCTAACTTGCTGTTGCAGTATGTCAAGTACCTAAGTATTTCATCAAATATTATAACCTTTTATTTTTGTTGTCTATTGAAACGGGAAATCAGTCCCGTAACTCTTGCTTTATTATAGTTGTGACAGTCGGCTTCGTCCTTCGGGAATCTAGTAACTTGGTAGCAGCCTTAATCAGGCTTTCATATTCCGCCGCGTCCGCTGGGAGAAGCCCCATACCAGACGTGATCTTTCAAAGGAAGTTCATACAAAGTATAAAATTGAAATGTTTGTGGAGAGAACTATATGTGTATAAATAAACTTATGAATTAAATTATCTTATTTCTACGTTTAAATCGGTACTTATTGCAGTTTTTTCAATCGAAAGCCTTGTCTGTCGAGATGGTCTTTAGCTACCTATTTTTGATGGAAATAGGTTTAGTGGTTTAAAAGTTAAGGGTGAAAGTGGGGGTGAGCAACTCAATGTATGCATATATGCCTGAGTCCACTCATTAAAAGCCCGATTTCTTAATCTACAACTCTTTCATTTGATACCCCTATCAAATGAAAGAGGCTGAAAACTTTTGTATGGAAATGCCGATATTTTTTTTTTTTTTTTTTATTATTTCGATAACCTGTTTATTAGGAAAAAATACAATTGAGATTAAGGCCGTAATTGAATTTTCCGGGGTCCAGTGCTGCCCCCATTTAAAATAAATCATTTCAAAGAAAACAGAGACATTATTTAAAATTTTGCTACTACCTACACGTTTTCTTTGAAATGATTTATTTTAAATGGGGGCAGCACTGGACCCCGGAAAATTCAATTACGGCCTTAAACTAAACTTAAAAATAAAACCTATTTTGTTTTTTGACTGTTATTTTAATATCATTATAGTATTAGTGATCTAGATCGATCGAGCTCGTGGTTCGATTTATTACGTATATGTCAATTACACGTTGTATACAGGGTCTAACTAAATATACTGAAACTATTTTAAATGTGAATTCAGTCCACTGTACAACTTTCCCCAAGGAACATATGTCGAAATATGAGAAATAATTTTTGGCCTCCCATACTTGCCCGATCAGCTGATCCAAGTTTGTGTGAGAAATCAAAAATATTTTTTATATTTCCATATATAAGTTCCTTAGGGAAAGTTGTTCAGTATCATGGACTGAAGTCGCCCTTAAAATAGTTTCAGTATATTTTTTTAGACGTTATATAACTTAAACAAAATAGGTACATATAAGTTAACGTTATAATTAAATATATAAATAAAAAATAAATATATAAGGACAAATCACACTGATTAAGCTAGCCCCAAAGTAAGTTTTAAACTTGTGTTATGGAATACTAACTCAACGATACTAATTTATAATAAATACATATATAGATAAACACCCAAGACCCAGGAAAATTTGAAAAAGGCCATTTTCCAACTTGCCCTGGTTGGAAATCGAACCCAGAACTCAGAAGAATTAGTTACTACCTGTTTATTTTTACTAGTGAAATTAAGATTGCGAAGAAGTAATAGTCTTGTTTTTATTTCGTACTACTTTACGAAGGTAAGTCAAAAAGTCAGATCATAAATAACGAGAATGTTAAGCCATAAAAACCGAAGTTCAGCAAAACAAGCAGTGGTTTGTAGAACAAACGACCTTTTTATTTGATACGCCTATAAACTTAATTTTTATAGCGTTCAGTAAGTTGTTGACGATAATAAGTTGATTGAGGAAGGTCTTCTTCTTATCGAGTCGAAATGGTTTCACTGTAGCTGCAATTTCAAATCATCTTTGACCAGTATGTGGCCACGGCGATCTCTCTGTCATGACGTAGGGCAGCTTGGACATGACAGAAGGTGGTATCGACTGAATGGCACCGCAGTCGAAAAGGTCGTTATTAGCGTGCCGCCACCTAACTCGGTTTTCCCGACACCTCCCAACACCAGCCCCGAGTCTATTGAGAGACTTCCAGACAGACCAGGGGAGGTCTCTACCCGGTGGGAGTTTTTTAGCAGGTGGGAGGTTTGACTCGTAAGGTAGGACTCGCTTAGGAGCTTCTACGGCTGAGGAAGGAAAAGTTTATTGACTTGGAATCATTTATCTTGAATATAAGAGTAAAATACACTATCAGTTAATCACGTCACGTAGTATATGAGGTAGACAGAGACCATATTATAGCCGCGACTTAATTTGAATTCTGTTTTTTTTTTGTAGGTAGCATAGCATACATAATGGTGCGTTACACAAATGTGAACATTGGAGTAACACCGTGTACTTTTAAACTACCAGCCAAATGTTTAGAGCAAGATAATTTCATGACGATAAACTAAGTAGTTTTTATAAAAAACTAGCTGACCCGGCAGACTTCGTACTGCCAAATATAGCCTGTCAAATTGATTTGTAATGTGTCATTTTTTTGTGTGCAAATTGACTCTTTGACGTTAGGAACATACCTGCATTGTTTAAACAACAGTGACTGCTTGTAATTCAATATGAACTTTATACAATAGCAATAAAGCTCGTTTTAGTTAGAAAACGTTTGTATGGGAAAAAGAAAAGGGCTGTTTTTAGGGTTTTTCCGGCAATTATTCGAATTTTTCTCGCCGTAACAACCATCTTTGAATTTCAACGAACATTTAAAAAAAATAATTGGCCAAATTGGTCCGGGCGTTGATGAGTTATGCGCTTACCAACACATTTTGCGATTCATTTTTATATTATAAGATATATTGAAAATCGATATAATTTTTTCGTTCTTCCATACTGAATCCGTTTGGCTGAGTGCTGGAAGAACTTGCAACTTGTAAAATCTAATATCAGTGTTGCAAAACTGTAAAGATCGTAATATTTTTATCAAATTTATTCTATACTCGTACTAACCCTTGAGCTCCCTCTTCCTTGATGCTCTTATTAAGTTATTTTTAGAAATTCTTACCTGAAAATAAAAAAGGACATTTTAGTGGATCCTGTAACAATATCTGATGGTTCCAAAATAATCCGCCCGATGCTCCACTAAGTGGTTTGGATTTGTTGAATGTTTTAATTTCTCTTTTGATAATAACGTCAAATGTATGTTTTATCATTGAAATGAGTAACAAAAACAAACAAGCAAACAAATTTGCTAAGAAAAGTATTAGGGGAAACCTTTGAACCCCTACTAGTGAAGCATCTAGTGGATTTTTTTGGAACCTTTAGAGGAAATAGACAAATTGATAAATCAATGCCAAAATTTGGTTTTAAATGTTTTAAGGTACATATTAAATCTGTCAACATAAAATTTGCAATTTATATTATGTAATTAGTGTCTACTAATAACTTTTTAATTACAAGATAATTATTTATATGCATATATAATACGTTATTAATAAAGAGTTCACGATAAGGAGCAGAGAAAATATAACAACAATAAGGTCCAGTAAAAAATATGAAACGTACGAAAAATTCGGGAAAACTCATAATCCTACGGTAAGCAATACAAATTAAGCGCCCGTTTTTTCTTTGACAGTTACCAAATGGGGTCCAATAAACGAACAATGTTCAGGTCATTATCAGAGAAACTGTTTAATCTGCAACAACAGGCTTTAGCAACTTAAAACCGTCGACTTAAGCTCTTAATGATCCAGTTTGCTGCGTTCCGACGCGAAAATAGCCCTGTGTTGAGCCATGAAGCACGCATATTAATCTTTCGTGTTCCAAGAAATGCTAGCTTGACTCGTCTACATATACTTCAATTATATTTTTTTGTCGTATCTGAATGTTAAATATGTAAGAACTGTGATCAATATAGGTGACAAAAAAATAACCTAGTATTGTCTCTTAGTAAGGTCGTGGGTCAGGTCGGTGGATTATCTCATATGATGGCTGATCCACGCGTCAACTTATGAACGGGTGCCGCCATTCGGGACTGGTCAAGATGACTACATTTTTTTTAAATTACTCAGAATTATACTTATTTCTGTAAATTGGATTTGGCACTCGCTCGCAAGCTTTACATGTTCATTTCTGGCGCGTAGTCAACCAATATTGTGTAAATGAGTTTTTTTGGCGTTTCTTATCAGCAGTGGTCGTTGCGAAACACTAGTATCGGTAGAATTAAAAAAAAAAAACATCACACGTGGGTAACGTACACTAAAATTAACCTGGAAGAAATTGCTTAGCGATAAGGCCGCCTTTTGCGCATTTCCTAATTTTTAAGATAATTATGTTCTGTTTTTTACTTTTGTGCAATAAAGGGTATTGTATTGTATTGTAAAATTATTGTAAAAGTGCCTGTGAAGGCCTAATTAATGAATAAATATTTGATTGATTCTTGATTCGTCAAGGATGTTGTCATGCGTGCTATATTATGTTCTTACAACCAAGGATGCTTAAAACCGTGCTAAGTGGAGAAAAAAAAGCCGGGAAGCAGACCCCTGGCTTCACTCGGGCTATTATTGAACTGTAGTCTGTGCGGAAAGAGAACACGAAATAATATTTATTGGAAAAAACGTGCCAATCGGGTGGCAATGTAAAAAACGTAGTGTTGGTTCCATTTTACGCCACGACAGTTCTTTTTCCGCACAGACTAACTGAGAATATGCTGAGATGAGAGAAAGATCTTCATCTTTCGTGTGTTCTGCCAATGCTGTCGTGGAGTAAATTTTTTCAAGTGACCAACGACTTGACGACTGTCATACCAAGATTTTGAGGAGTATATTAGGTGGAGCATCATAGAGTATCAGTGTTTTAAACTAGGTATTTGATAGCAATTGGACCTACTAACTTTTTGTATGAATTGAAAACGGTGAAAAGTTAACGTAATAATTTCGTTATACGGCTTTTTTGACAATTTCAATGTGTTACTCAAGGACGCCTGGACCTGCTTCAAAATGCCGTTGCAAGATTTGACCCGAACATACATACATACTTACATACAGTGTAAATTAAATAAAAGCTTGTAAAAAGGTTTTCTTTTCTGACGTTAATGGCCCCACCAAGGATTATTCGGTCTTCGTCCACGGTAAATTCTTTTTGTTGCTTTTTCTCGTCGAAACTTAATCCACGCTCTAGTACGTCCCAGGGAGAGGCACCCGACATAATTCTCTTACATAGCTTCTGTCGAAAATTAATTTTAATGAGAATAAACTTTGATACTTTAAGAAATTTCGTAGAGGAAAATGTTTGATGCTACATGTTTTATGAGACAAGGTTTATTTTTGAATATACGATTGGAGTGTTTCGACCTGCGGCAATTTTGTTGCTTTCGTTTCATTTTGTTGTAATTATATAGTCGGTAAGTACCTACCAATTAAAAATAGGGAACTAATTTTTTGAGCTGTTATTTAAATATTCGAGATGTTATTATGATCAGTTGGAAAACATATTGAGCAGTTATTTATTTTAATGGCGGTTGATTAATTATTGCGACAGTAAAACATGAACAGTAATAAAAAATCAATTAGTCGGTTATTTTATCATTTTACTAGTTCTATTCATTTTACTAGGTTAGGTAAAAAGCCGGCGAGTGCTAGGTCGGTTTTATCTATTTTACTAGGTTAGGGAAAACCTATAGAACTGTTCGTAAAATTTTTTTACCGCCCATTTAATTATTTTCCTGCTCAATTATATATTCACTGTTCCAGTTCATTATTTTTTATTACTCATTTTTGTTAACCTTACCGCTTAGTTTTAACTGCTGAACTAGTTTTTAAACATGCCATTTATAATTTTTAACTTACCAAAACTGCTATTTACAACCGCCTCTTTAAATCAGTGCCTTAAAAATATATACCTAAAATATAGGAGAGACTAGGTTTTTTGGAGCGAGTCCACACAGCGCTTTGCTGCGCTGTCGCAACCAAAGCAAGCGAAGAGTCTCAGTTTCGAGATTGGCCAAAAATGCTTTTGTCCGTCAGTTTGTCTGTCTGTCTGTCTGTCGATTTGTTCTCGTCTACAGGTCGCGTTTAGCAACCGATTCTCGTGAAATTTTATAGGCAGGTTCGATAATTATAAAGAATTTTTTGTCGATTCAGTTTTTGGAAATTTTTCAAAATGGCGGAGATATGGGGGTTCAAACTTTCAGAAAATCATATTTCATCCATTTCGAAAAATTTTCAAATATGTCATAAAATGTTGTAGAACAAAAAAGTTGTTCAGTTTCATGGACTGAGTTACAACCTGAGAGGTTTCACGTTATTTCATTAAGGTGAAGCTAGAAGCAAATGACCTTAAAGTGGCGTCCTCATTTAAAATAAATTGTTAACTCGTAAATGTGGTGAAAATTTCCATATTTCTCAATGTTATGCACTAGATAGCCTTTTAAATTATTTTATGAACCACCGTTGAAAGTATTTACATTAGTTCGTCTAGCTTTAAAACTTGCCTCAAGGCAAGTTTTAACCAATTTAATAGACGGATCACCAATAATAGTTTCAACGGTTCGGTGGTTCATAATATATTTAAAAGGGCTATCTAGTGTCTAGCATTGAGAAATATGGAAATTTTCACCATATTTACGAGTTAACAATTTATTTCAAATGAGGGCGCCACTTCTGCTTGGTATTCAACTTAACTCGCTATACAAATAAACTAAATAAACTTTAAATAACAATCAATTTTAAATCTCTGTTTCGCGTAGGCACGTGGATAAATTAACGTAAGAATGTTGGGTTGGGTTTACCCAGCGACTACGCGAACTGACCAAAGACGAGGCGCCATGGATTTTTAGTGAACCCACTAAAAAGAACGAACGTGAATATAAAGACGAAGAAAATTTCCTAAATAAGTTAAAATCACATTTATGTTACATAGCATAACGCTCTCAAATATTTTTTTATTACCTACCAAAAATTCGGGTAACTTTCCACAGTTCTTTGTTATAGACATTTCCTATACAAAAGCAATAATTCAAAGTGTAAGAAAAAATGCCGGCGTCCTTTTTAGAACTCCTTTGTTGGCACCGGTGCCGAAAAAAGAAATTTATTTTCTTTTTTAAACTGTTCTTGAGACAAAAGCCTGTATTAAGCTTTTGTTCTGTTGTATTGAGTAATTTCTTACTTTCAGCTGTTGGGAAGCCTTATTGCTGTTTGGAGCGATGTAAAAGGCCGTCCTATTTTAAGTATATATGTGACATTCCACGGGTAAAGATACCTTATGGACGCTGACACTTACGACATTGTGTTTATTTAAGCTTTTTAACTTAAGTTTCTTGTACGAATTGTTTTTTTAAACTTCTTAAGTGCCAGCGTCCGCAAGGTACCTTTTACCCGTGGAACGTAACATATTGTTATTTTTGGATAGGATCATAGTACAAAGACGACTTCGTTTTTCGGCCTCGATACGTTTTTCAGAATCGGTACCAGCGTACGCGTTGCCATGCAGCAAGGGAATAGGTTATTATACCCATTTAAAGTGTCTCAATTAGATTCCTTATAGATAAATAGATAAAGCACTTAAAAAAACTCAGCATTAAAATTTTACATTTCCAAATTTCGCGCCTAATTTTCCGAATATTTTGGAGCAGTGGACACTTTATTACTCAGTGGTCATGACGTCAGTTATGCAGTTGTTTTATATATATTGAACGTATTAGGTATTTGTATTAAATAAGTTTTGTAAATACGATAGATTATATCTAAGCAGGGATAGTATTTTATTTATTCGATATCTCCATTGAAACATTGTACATGACTAAATTTCTTTTGTATTCATAACTAACTTAAGGCCGTACCTAAATTTTCCGGGGTCCAGTGCTGCCCCCATTTCAAATAAATCATTTTAAAGAAAACGGAGACATTATTAAAAATTTTGCTACTACCAAGTCCTAGATAACCCTTCAAAGTATTTTATGAACTACTGTTTACAGCTTAAAGTAAGAACGTTAAGCTTCACTACGCACATTTGCGAAAAACGGCCACTTTTAGCAAATGTGCGTAGTAAAGCTTAACATTCTCATTATAAACTGTAAACAGTAGTTCACAAAATAGTCTGAAGGGTTATCTAGGACTTAGTAGTAGCAAAATTTTAAATAATGTCTCCGTTTTCTTTGAAATGATTTATTTTAAATGGGGGCAGCACTGGACCCCGGAAAATTTAGGTACGGGATTACTGTGCGATAAAGCCGCCTTTTGTATACTTACTTATTGTTTGAAATAAATAAATACAATACAATACTTACGTTTATCTGAGTTTCATTTGCTTAATTGGGTAGATGACTATATCAAAATTAAATTATTTGTTACTGTCAATAGAAACACAAATAATGTCACCTGACATATAACATATCCATTTTCAACATGATTTTAGATTTATTAATGCAGAAAATTTCTCATTGGACTTGTTATCTCTTATATACTTAATCTAGCGGATTGTAAGCAAAAAAAGTATAAAAAAATAGATAAATAACTTCTTCATTAAGGTGAATATAGAATCAAGTGGCGCCCTCATTTGAAATAAATTGTTAACTCTTAAATATGGAGATAATTTCCATATTGCTAATCGTCAAGCACTAGATAGCCCTTTAAATTATTTTATGAACCATCGTTGAAATTATTTAATATTAATTATATTAGTCCATCTTTAAAACGGCCACGGCAAGTTTTAAATCTAGACGGATCACCAATAATAGTTTCAACGACAGTTTATGAAATAATTTTCAAAGGGCTATCTAGTGCCTGACGATTAGCAATATGGAAATTATCACTATATTTACGAGTTAACAATTTATTTCACACTTCAAGGACATTTGCTTCTATATTCAGCTTAAAATGCTGTCTAAGTAAATATTGTAAACGCAAGCCTAACAATGATAATAATTGCCGCCTTGCTACGTTCGTATCAGACCAAGTATTTGCATAATTCGACGGCAGGGAACGGCAAATGGGCCATGTTTATTTATCGATACTTAGCCAAATAAATCATTAAAGCTTACGAGGCTCTAACCCTATGGCCGTTAATTTACTTCTTAACGGAAAATTATGAAGTTTTTGGAATGAATTGTCAATGAAACAAAAGAGAGGACAGGTCCTAAAGAAAGGGACTGATAATAAATAAATATGTAAGTATATTTATATATTCTAAAAAGCAAAAATGAAACAGAGAACTAAATAATATATTTTTTTTTATATAAAATTAAACTATATTATTACACTGCGATTAAACTAAACGCTACTTATAAATTAAAACTAAAATTTATACATAAAATAAAAACATCAATTTATATAAAAAAAATGTACCCAAGTCGCCATAGGTAAGGTCCCTAAAAGGCTAACGACATTTCCACGTTGTATGTCCAGGCCTTTGGCCAAAATGCGCACTGCTCTCGGGTTCCCAGAGACGTGGATCAAACGTGTTGAGATCTCTATACGAGTATGCTAGTTATACAAGCTTAAGGCGACGTGTGTTCACAATTTGCAATACTGTGTGTGTTTTTGAAAAATCAAATAAATAAAACATATTTCGATATATGTTCTTTGGGGAAAGTTGTTCAGTATCGTGGACTGAATTCACCCTTGAAATAGTTTCAGTATATTTTTTTAGACCCTGTATATATATATAACGTCTAATAAAATATACTGAAACTATTTTAAGGTTGAATTCAGTCCATGATTCTGAACAACTTTTCCCAAGGAACATATATCGAAATACGAAAAATAATTTTTGGTTTTCAATACAAACTCGGATCAGCTGATCGGTCAACTAGTATGGGAGGTTAAAAATTATTTTTCATATTTCGATATGTGTTCCTTGGGGAAAGTTGTTCAGTATCATGGACTGAATTCAGCTTTAAAATAGTTTCAGTATATTTTGTTAGAACCTGTATATATATATAATTGAAATTCTCATAAAAAGCTCTTTCATTTGATATGTCACACGATATATAGTTCACAAAACTTTATGTTGAATTTACCCCCGATAAGGTGCCCCCTTATTTGAAATTAATTTATTTACATCATAACTCCGTCTTTGGGTCACTGACTTACATATTTATACCTAATTTCAACTCAATTGGTCTAGTAGTTTATTAACAAATTAGCTGTGACAAACGAACGGACAAGCAAGTGAGTGATCCTTTAAGGGTTCCGTTTTTACATTTTGAGGTACGGAACCTTAAAAACGTAAAATTTTGACGCTAACCTAATTTTGCGTCCCATAAAATCAGGGTTAATGCTAAGAGTTGCGCGAATCCTACCAAATGGAAGTCATAAAAAGTTACCGAGTGTCGGCACATAAAAATTGGTACCTGGTTCGTAAAATAAAAAGAGTATAGAATTGGCATTTACAGTTATGGTAAGAAGCATGCACTATAACTATACAGCTGGTATCGTTAAGTTTCGAGATTGACCAAAAATGCTTATGTCCGTCTGTCTGTTTTCGCCTACAAAAAGCATTTTTCAAACGATTTTGATGAAAATTGGCACAAAATTTTTTTTTTTTTTAATTTGATCGCGATATTTGATTGGGAGAGTAATAGGAAGGAAAAGGGGGGAACTTTGCTGTAGTGTTATTTAGTGATGGATTTCAATTAAATTTTGAAGGCACACTAAGGACTTCATTCTACACTATGATGATAAAAAAAATGTTGCAAAAATAATTCCAAAAGGTGGGGAAAAGGGGGGGGGGGGGGTGGAGTTTGCTGTAGCATTATACATGGACATAATTCACTGAAATGGCTTTGCTACGGCAGGGGAAAGGGGAAAGTGTTGGTTATTGCATGGTAATAAGAGCTAGAGCGGTCAACTGTTCTACTACAACTAGTTTAATGGTTGGTACTTTAGGGTTTTATCAAACTTTCCTCAGAATATTTTTTACTATATTTCTTGACATAAAGTGCTCTCAAAAGTATCCAAAGTACAAATGAAAATTTATGTAACTTTCAAAACTAAACCCCATGATCTACTTCTAAACTCGCGTTATTTTAAATCTGTTTGTCCCCATAAAACCGTATTTTCAACAAATAACTCGTATAGAACAGGTATTCGGATGTTCGTGATTTATTTTATTATTTGTTGTATCTCACCCCTAAATCTAAGGGGTAGATTAGCCACGTAATAATCTGTTATTAAGCTATTATCTTTATTAACGTTCTTTTACTCCATTCGACAGTGTTTTATCAATTCATTTGCAGATTATCTACCCTTAAGCTTTACCGGATGTGTGTTATTTGTGTTTGTTTTTGGAATAGTCCTAAAAATAGCTTTTTATCCCAACCTTATCGATTGCAATATTGTGTAGCGTGGCCTTTAGTGTAGCCTTTTTTCGATATTTGGCTGTTTACTCTGTCAGGTAAAGAGACGGACTCTCTATATCCCTGGGCAAAAGCTACTTTGAATATACACGGTGATGTTTCATGGGTTTTGGAGCCGAAGGCCACTTCATAAGGATCGTTAGTAGAACCCAATTAGCTAGTCAAAATAAAAATTCAGGAACAAAAAATGTTCACTTTTCTTGAAAAAACGAAAGTAAAAACGTGGGATCAATTAGTAGCATAAAAGAGCCCGTCGTTCGCCGCGCGAGTAGCTACGTATTCGTATAAAAGACTGCGTAACTACGTGGTCTCGATCGAAAATAAATTTTGCAACTGATATCGTACACAAATTTAGATTACGTATATGGTTAGAGGATTTTATTCATTTTTATTTCAAAACCACAAAAAATTTAGCGTGTATAATAAAAACCTTCCAGGAGAATACGTAAAATTGTACACACACCACGGGCAATTTAGCATCGCGGCCTAAGGCTCAGCCAGCAGGGACTGAATAATCCAAAAAATACGATATCTTTCAATTGCGGTATGACGTCATATCGAAAAATAGCGATTATCGCTTTATTTCGATACACAAATTTATTTCAGTACCGTAAGTTTTGTGTACAGATAGAAAAAGGTATATTTCGGTACCGGTACTTGAACGTTAATAAATAAAGGTATGAAAGAGATAGATAGAAGAGAAGAACTGGCGACACGCGACGAAAACAGGTTCTACCAGGTTCGCCGACGCACGCGCTCGTGTCTTACCTACCCTGGATCGCCCCACGCCCCGCAACAGTCGATTCTTTGTTTTTCGGTACCGATATCGGATAAAGGTTAAATAACGGTATGGCCCTACCTTTATTTTATTAATGTACACTTATTTTATACCGGTACCGTAAAGTTATACCGTAACCGCTTTCAGTCCCTGTCAGCCAGTGTAAGTGGCCATCACTGGTGTCAGATTTTTAAGCCTCTTTAGGCTACTCGAAAAATCTGATGCCTTTTCATCTGACATAGCTTGACGACTGCCATATCCATACAATGATGACTACCAGCACAGAATACAGTAAGAGTATACAGAACGGAATCTCCTAAGGTAAGCGCAATATACGTCCCCGTTCCCCGCCCCCGCACTTCTCCCCCGTTCTTGTGCACCCGCGTGCGCCATGCAGTGTGTGCTACCGGGACCAACGCCCTAAAGCGACTTACAAAGAACAGAGGAGCTCGAGAATTTTTTAATGCCACTGGTGGACACCCATCCAAGTGCGGACTAAGTAAAAGTAAAGTAAAAAGTATATTTATTTTCTCCATTAATCCTAAAATACAAATTGTTACTGTTATATCGATTAAAGGAGACTGGAGCCTGAAGAAAGCAGAGCCTGTGTCACAGTACTCCAGTGCTCCCTCACCCGTACACTTGACGTGTTTTACACTATATAACATTACATAATACATAACGTTTATCTAGGAACTAAAAACTTAAGTCTATTCCTGCTTCAGATACAATAACATTATAGAGAAATTTGTATACATATAATGTGATTAGACTTGAAATTAAAAAGCCAGTTGTGTTGCTCTGAAAAGAGGTTATTTTTATTAGGTTGATGCTTTATAACATTTCTCTTTTACATTAGACACAATATCTTAATAATTTTAATCTTACCTGAAAAGAGAAACAACAACTAGAGCTAATATTTCACAATATTATAAATTACGAAAACCTATGAGTTATTTCAATGACGAGCACAAATCACCTCTTTGACAGATCATGATGTGACATCATTGTGACACTGACAAATTAACCACGAACTTAACATTGACAGCTTGTCTGTCATTCTGAAAGACCCAAAAACGTTCCTTATGATAGACCTAACATATTAAATAAAGAAGGCTTAGCAAACTAAGTTTAATGAAGCTATAAAGGCTTCGTTTACATCTCCCCCCTAAGAAAACAAAAAACAAAAAAAATTTACGCCATCATATAATTAATGGAACAAGTTTCGTTATGTGAAAAAGGTTGGATTCGGCTTTTTTATGTCCAGTATCTATTTTATAAATTGAGTTTGACATCTTTTCCAAAATTTTATATGGACCAACTTTTACTGAATCTAATTTCCTCCTGTTTAATCGATTACCATTTTCTACATAAATGTAGTCTCCTACATTTAGTACATATTTTATCCTACCTTTATCAATTTTTTTTTTATTATAGTTGTGCGATTTAGTTGTGTTTTCTAAGGCAATTTTTCTATCCCGCAATAAATCGTTTTTTGTAATCTTGTGTTTTAACTCATCTGGCAAAATATTAACATTTTCTCCTTCTAATAAATATTTTGGCGAAAAACCTGTCACAGTATGTTCTGTTTCATTATACCTTTTGGTACATTCGTGAGCAATAGTTGTCCAGGCCTGCTTGTTGTTATTTTCATTAATCTTGCATCTTATTTTATTAACAAGGGTTTGATTTAACCTTTCATTTAAACCGTTTGAAAATGGTGCGTTTACAGCTGTAAAGATAATAGGTATATTTTCTTTGTTTAAAAATATTTTAAAGTCTTTTGAATTTATACCCGGATATTGATCAGTTAAAATCATGCCAATTTTGTTTTCTTGTGTTACTTTTTTTACAAGCTTTATAAAGTCTTCTGAAGTTTGAGTTTTAGAAGTGAGAATAACGGCGTACCTCGTAAAGTGGTCTACAAGAAGGTGCAAATACGTCTTTGTAGAACGTGTGCCACCAAATCCCCCAATTGTGTCTATTGACACTATTTCAAATGGGGAAGTCGCAGGACCTAAGTGCGACATCAATCCGAATTTATATTTTCCCCTTGTTTTATTTTTAACGCAAATTTCACAACGTTCACAGATTTTTTTAATATTTTGAGATAAATTTTTTGCTATATAGAATGGTTTTATTTTCTTTTCCATTTGCTGTGTTCCTATGTGACAGTATAGATAATGGATTTTTTCTATTATTTTTTTACTAAAATCCTCCGTAAGTATAATTTTCTCCTTTTTTCCATTTATTTTATAGTATAATTTATTTTTTAAAATTAATTTATTGATATTTTGTTTGATGTTTTCATTGTTTTCTTGATCATATTTTATATCGTTTAATGTAATAAAATTCACAATTTTTAAACATTCGACATTGTCGTCATTTGGTTCTATTACTGGATTTCGACTTAAACAATCAGCTTCCAAATTATATTTTCCAGGAGAATACTTTATTTCAAAATTAAATTGGGATAGATAATATGTGAGGTCCCCTAATTCCTCATCTGTCCTGGCTTTAATATTCATTTTCTCTAAAGGTTTGTGATCTGAGAAGACTATAAATGTTTTTCCTATGAGCCAATGCTGCCAATACTTTACCGCTTCTTTAATGGCTAAACACTCTAGATAAATAGCTTTTTTTCTCTTCTGAGAGTCGTTTAGTTTTTTTGAAAAATATGCACTAGGCTTTTCATTTCCATTTTGTTGTATTTGTTTTAAGACTGCACCTATTCCTTGTATGCTGGCGTCCGTATAAATATGTATTGGCAGATCAGGATTAAAGATGGCCAAGATTGGCTGTTCACAAAGAAAAGTTTTTTTTTTTCAAAAGATTCTTTACATTCTTCAGTCCAAATGAATGCTTGATCTTTTCTTAACAAATTATGTAATGGGTCTAATATTATTGAGATGTTTGGTACGTATTTTCCATAAAAATTGATTTTTCCCAAAAACTGACGAACTTGCTTTTGTGTTTTTGGTGTAGGGAATTCTTTTATAGCTATTAAATTATCTTTAATTGGAGTAATTGTACCATTTTGAATAATATGGCCCAAATATTTAACTGAATTCTGAGCAAAATTACATTTTGAAAATTTTAACTTTAAACCTTCCTTTGAAATTGCTTCTAGTAACAATGATAAATGCTCAATATGTTCTTTAAATGTCTCAGAAAAAATCAAAATGTCATCTATGTAATTAACAGTGAAATCCGACAAATTATGTTTTCTTATAATGCTGCTCAGTATTCTTTGAAATATTGCCGGCGCTGTTTTGAGGCCAAATGGTAAACAGGTCCACTGAAAGTGACCTTGCTGTGTAACAAACGCAGTTTTATGTTTATCTTCAATTTTCATAGGGATGGACCAAAATGCTGAATTTACATCTAAACTTGTAAAAAACCTACATTTCCTTGTCTTGACCATCAAATCCTCAATCAACGGAAATGGTTGTGATTGAGGAATTATAATCTTATTTAAATCGCGGAAATCAATGCATAGTCGTGATTTCCTACCTTCTTCCCTTTTATATGCCAATGTCACTGGAGCGGCAAAGGGACTATATGACTCCTCTATTAATTTACTTTGTAATAATTTTGATACTTGATGTTCAATTTCTTTCATATCATCAATGGTACACCTATATGGCCTTTTGCTACAATATTTATCAATTGATAAATCAATATGTGCTTCATAGCCCTTCACCGTCCCTATGTCATATTTATCTTTGGCAAAAAGTGCATTGTATTTGCAAATCAATGTATCTATTAATGACTGTTTCTGCTGGTCTAGATGATGTACTGTAATGTTAAAGTTTTGACGTGACAACGTCTTATAAATTGGTTAGCCGGGTGACACTTCAAGAAACTGCGTTACGCTCCGCTCACGTTATGCGCTCACAATGAGAGCGAGTGAGAGGCACGCGTGCCTTTCACTTTTTATGTCTGTCTCTCTCGCTCTTAGGCGGGCTAACCATGCCCGAGTGGAAGTCAAGTTTGGAGTGAAGTGGAGTGAAGTCGTTGTCACGTAAAACTTTCGCCCGTATACCGACTTTACAGGCAACCAATTTTTTTTTACTTCTATATTTTCATTGTAGTTTATTATAATTTCACTTTTAGCTATATCTATTTTAATATTACTATTATTTTCATCATTATTTTCATTATATATCTTTTTGCCCATAAAGCTAGGAATGACTGTTGTATCTATAGCCTTTACCTCATTTTTATTAGTTTGTTCTTCTAAATTGTTAATATTTTGTGTAATTTGCTATTTATCATTTTGAATTAAGTGAAATTGTTCTATGCAATCCAATCCTATTAGGAAATCATAATCAAAATCTTCTGCATTTATCACAAAAACATTCATATATCTCTCTATTTCGAACATTTTTATTTTTAATGTAACTATACCTGTTGATTTTTTTACGCCATTAATCGTTTTTAATTTAGCACTATTTTTATTTTCACAAGTTGTGTTCTTCTTTAAAGAAAGTAACTTTGAATTAATTAATGACACGTTAGAACCCGAATCATAGATACCTTTAGTTTCCAATGTGTCATTTGTTACTATTTTAATTTTAATTAATGGCGGAATTACATGTTTTTTGGATCAAACTCGTTTAATTCAGTCTCTAATTCAGAATTATTTACACTTCTAATCTGATCTCTTTTACCTCTATCACTATTTTTATTTTTATACCAACATAAGGATTCCGGATGGTAACGAATTCCTTTGTTTTCCTTTTCACAAATTTTACAAGCTGGTTTTTGATCTTTTTCTTTAATTTTACTTTCAATAGCTGCTTTTTTTTCCCAATTCTTTTTATTTACTAAATGTTCCAAACCTCTGATACTATTGAATAAATCTTCAGTCTCTTTTAAATCATCCCTGTCTATTTTGTCTGTTACAAAATTTGGTAACCCAGTAGCAATTAAATTAATTAATGTAAATTTATCCATAGATTTATTAATTTCCAGTAAAAGTCTTTCTTTTTTTAAGGCATACTCTAATAACGAACCCTGTCTATATTTAAATAAAATAGCATACCTGACCGGTGTCCAACCTTTATCAGCATACGTTTCACAAAAACTATTTTTCCATATTGACCATTCAGAATTTACAGTGTGCTTAATAAGCATAGAACTATACCAGTCGTGACAAGAAGTCTCAAGAAATAACCGAAGAGCTTCTATCTTATTGACATCTTCATATATTCCTAGACGAGAACATTCTGCTTCAAAAGTAATCATCCATTGTGACGCATTTGTGGTTTTACTACTGAATTTTTCTAATACAAAGTTTTCAGTCAATTTTCTGATGTTTTCTTGTTTGAGCTTGTCCTTTTTAGTAGCAAAACTTTCTAAAATTCTTGTTAAAGCCTCTTCTGAAATTCCTGCAGCTGGATTTTTTTGATGTGTCTCTAGTATAGCTTCTTCTAGTAAATACCCATGGAACTGCATGTTTCCATCTTCATCCATATATACATTACGTAGTTCCGGTGTAATCTTGACCCATACAGCTCTTTTTTCATGTCTTTTCTGTAATGTGTCTCTTACTTTCTGATAAGTTAAAGTATTTTTGATTGCATCATGCAGTCTTATAGGTTGGTACTTTTCTGGGATTAAAAAGGTATGGTTGTCGGTATCCGTAATTGAGATTATGCACATTATGTTACTTTTTGGATCTTCAGTGCTTGCTTTTACTACGAACTGAAATCTTAACTTATCCATAGTAATTTTTTTTTTTGGTAAACAGCTATAAAGTTGTTGTTTTATAATGTGATTAGACTTGAAATTAAAAAGCCAGTTGTGTTGCTCTGAAAAGAGGTTATTTTTATTAGGTTGATGCTTTATAACATTTCTCTTTTACATTAGACACAATATCTTAATAATTTTAATCTTACCTGAAAAGAGAAACAACAACTAGAGCTAATATTTCACAATATAATAAATTACGAAAACCTATGAGTAATTTCAATGACGAGCACAAATCACCTCTTTGACAGATCATGATGTGACATCATTGTGACACTGACAACTTAACCACGAACTTAACATTGACAGCTTGTCTGTCATTCTGAAAGACCCAAAAACGTTCCTTATGATAGACCTAACATATTAAATAAAGAAGGCTTAGCAAACTAAGTTTAATGAAGCTATAAAGGCTTCGTTTACATACATATGCATTCACATAACGATTTCTGTTATAGATTTATAATTTTATCATATTTAACCATAGTTTTGAAAATAACTATGTGAACTATGTAAACTTACAAGTAAGTCCCGTGTTACTTAATTTGCGAAAGCCCTAATAATGCTTATTTACACCGGGCTCCTCCTAAACCCTTTCTAACTTCTTAAATTAATAATCTTCTATTTTAATTCAAATACAATACTCATTGTATTTTATTTACCTTCAGTCCCTTCCATAATTTGAATAAAATGAGCTTCAACTGAGAAAGGACAAAATAATTTCAAAAGACGGGCAACACTGAAGGAATTGTAGTCGATTCTTGTCTGAATTACCCTTAAGGGGGGAATCTACACAACGTAGTTAAGGCACAACACTGGATTTATGTACAGTCAGTGACTGGGGAATAATTATTTCAAACAATTCCTTAGAGTTGGCCGTTTGGTGGAAGGTACAGTTTGTTAGCGATATCTTTATATTAATTATTTGATAAAAATATTATTCAGTAGGATTCGTACTTAAGAGTCCCTTACCCTAGACAGAATCAGACTTTTCCATACAAATGTAGTCAAGCTTTTACTTTGAAAGGATTTGTCAGATTTCGGCATTTTTATATAAAATCATGACTTTCTAGTCGTTTTCGATATTTAATAACAATAGGTATTTTCCCCTTCACCCGTCGAAAATTTTCCGCTTTAAACTATTATACATCGTGTTAATGAAAGAACGCAAAACCTCTCAGATGGTACCTCAGCCCATGTAACTGAACAACTTTTGTTCAACAACTTTCACGAAACCAAAAAAAAAATTGAATTTTCATACAAACTGATCAGCTGATAGTCAATTTGTATGAAAATCCGAACGTTTTTTTTTGGATTTCGTGAAAGTTGTAGGATAAAAGTTGTTCAGTTTCATGGTTTGAGTTACCATCTGAGAGGTTTTGCGTTCTTTCATTAACACGATGTGTGTATGTATACTATACAATTACTTTAAAATTCCAAAATACTGCCAAAATATGACATGCTATTAAAAATAAAAGATAGGCTACGTTTGTATGCAAAGGCTAGGGTAAATGGAGTCTTAAGATCAAAGCTTTTGTCAGTGGGTGTTGTCCTAATACAACGCAATTAAGGGTTGCTACACACTTATCCAGACCGGCATTAATCGGCACAGCCGGGCGGTAAAATCGAATATAATGTAGATAATTGTTCGGGGGAAAAGCCGATATAAATGCTTAGGGTCGGCTTTTTTGTTCGACAAACACTGCCGATCCGACAATTCCGGCCCGAATATGTGTGTAGAAACCCTGCGACCATCGCGCAAATAAGCGATGCGATAATTGCGTTCTTCTAACAAACATTTTTGCAGTTGCAATTTTGACACTTATTCCAGATCAACATCACAGGTATGGCGCTTCATACAAACGGAGTAACATTTATGCCTACAAACAAAACTAAACATCCGTGCGTGCACACGTGCGCACATCAATGTGTGAGTTTCGGTCTTTAAGCTATCAATCGCTGCCGAGAAAGGGGGAGAGATGCGGGGACGGCATATTGCGGGGACGCAAGTCTGTTCCGTATGATATAAAAGTTGTTAAAAAAAATCTCAAGGACAAGCCTATGTTTTTCTATTGAGCTGTCTCATCTAACGTTGTTTTTATCACCTTTCTATAAATCACTAACATAAATCGCTTCGACTTATCACATTGACCGCGGGTTAGTTGGCCACAATGGTCTCATAAAAAGAGGGAAAGTGCCCAAAAAGGTCGTTACAAGTCACCCTCCCGCGCAATTGTATCCAGTTAAACATTTAACACTTGATTTTCTTTAAGACTTTTTATGTCACTTTGTTTTAATGGGTTTGAAAGGAAAATGTTACGTATTATTTTTTATTGGAAGAGCGAAAATTAACATTTCATTTTACGTGACTACAGTAACGCCAAAAGGAATGGTTATACTTTCGGTAGTCTTTTTATTAAATGAATATTTCTATTTTCGTGGGTTACATCGTAGCGTCTTAAATACTCATGCAATTCGAACAAAAGAGTTGTCAAACGATTCGTATTGTAGTCTGGATGAAATAGGGTACTTTTATTAATTGTTAGTTACTTTTTTTTATGAGCTCCTAAATCATCAAAATACATCGCAACCAGTAGTGTCGCCGTGACACGTTGTCTGCTGTTGCTGTCTGCAGTCGGTGGTACTACTGATCTGCGGCCGGACGACACGTCGTCCGTGGTCGGGCGACGTGTCGCTAGCTGCAAGAGCTACACTACTGGTTTCTATGAAATCATAGAAACCATTAGTGTCGCCGCGACATGTCGTCTGCTGTAGCTGTCTGCAGTCGGTGGTAAAGAGGAATGATAAGATACATGTGCCACCTCAGGAAGTGCGCGACGCGCGCGGTGGCACAGGTATCTGATTAACGGTTTGTACTACTGATCTGCGGCCGGATGACACGTCATCCGCGGCCGGGCGACGTGTCGCTAGCTGCGAAAGCTATTCCATAGAAACCAGTAGTGTCGCCGCGATATGTCGTCTGCTGCTGCTGTCTGCAGTCGGTGGTACTACTAATCTGCGACCGGATGACACGTCGTCCGCGGTCGGGTAACGTGTCGCTAGCTGCGAAAGCTATTTCATAGAACCCAGTAGTGTCGCCGCGATATGTTGTCTGCTGCTGTTGTCTGCATTCGGTGGTACTACTAATCTGCGACCGGATGACACGTCGTCCGCGGTCGGGTAACGTGTCGCTAGCTGCGAAAGCTATTTCATAGAACCCAGTAGTGTCGCCGCGATATGTTGTCTGCTGCTGTTGTCTGCAGTCGGTGGTACTACTAATCTGCGACCGGATGACACGTCGTCCGCGGTCGGGTAACGTGTCGCTAGCTGCGAAAGCTATTTCATAGAACCCAGTAGTGTCGCCGCGATATGTTGTCTGCTGCTGCTGTCTGCAGTTGGGGGTACTACTAATCTGCGACCGGATGACACGTCGTCCGCGGTCGGGTAACGTGTCGCTAGCTGCGAAAGCTATTTCATAGAACCCAGTAGTGTCGCCGCGATATGTTGTCTGCTGCTGTTGTCTGCATTCGGTGGTACTACTGATCTGCGGCCGGACGACACGTCTTCCGCGGTCGGGCAACGTGTCGCTAGCTGTGAAAGCTCTTTCATAGAACCCAGTAGCGTCGCCGCGATATTTCATCTGCTGCTACTGATTGCAGTCGGTGGTACTACTATTCTGCGGCCGAATGACTCGTCGTCCGCGGTCGGGCGACGTGTCGCTAGCTGCAAAAGCTATTTCATAGAAACCAGTAGTGTCGCCGCGACATGTTGTCTGCTGCTGCTGTCTGCAGTCGGTGGTATTACTGATATGCGGCCGGAAGACACGTCGTCTGTGGCCGGAAAACATGTCGCTAGCTGCGAAAGCTATTTCATAGAAACCAGTAGTATCGCCACGATAGGTCGTCTGCTGTAGCTGTCTGCAGTCGGTGGTACAGAGGAATGATAAGATATCTGTGCCACCTCACGTAGTGCGCGACGCGCGCGGTGGCACAGGTATCTGATTAACCGTCTGTACTACTGATCCGCGGCCGGACGACACGTCGTCCGCGGTTGGGCGACGTGTCGCTAGCTGCGAAAGCTATATCATAGAAACCAGTAGTATCGCCGCGACACCCCATCTGCTGCTTCTGTTTGCAGTCAGCTCCGAACTTGTACTTTAATGCGAAAAGAAACATTAAGTAAATATAACAAAGTAAAACGACGATTCGAACGCAGTGTACGATAAATTAGGCAACTGTTATAACTAACTCGAGCTTTAGGTAAGTTTCCTTTGACGGAAGTTTGCGCGAGCTTTACTTCCGCAGCCTTGCAACTTTGAGAATTAACTCGCTGTATCTATTCATCTGACTCTTTTTGAAAAGGCGACCGAGGTTATCTTTGTCTACTTAGACACAGAGAACCTTGCTTTGTATTATTCTCGTTTTAGAATTATGCGTGAAAATGGGCTACGGGAACTGAGGTAGTACGCATTGTGAGTTAAGCAACTCTAGCGGTGGTCCCCATGGGTGGGTAATCACCATCAAAGTGCAGACCACGGAGAAGCCGAAGGTCATGTTTAAACGAGATGAAATAGCTAGAACAGTTTTAACGATTTAATTTTTTTTTTTTAAATGACTTCAAAATAGGAGGAGGTTGTATGTTTTTTATTTATTTATTTTTGTATCTTCGCCAATTGTGAACGGAATTTGATGATTCTTTTTATTTGAAAGCCTTTACTATCAAGTTGGTCCCATATTAATTTGGTAAAGACATGAAGCAGAACTTGGGTTATGTGGAATAAACTCCTTTAAGAAAATTAGGTCTTTTTTGTTTTTTTTAAATATCAATTAATTATAATTAACAAATTAAAATAAATATATAATTATTATTATATACTTATCTCAAAATTTCTTAAAAATTTTTATGCACTTTGCTTCAAAAATAAGACAGTAAGTTTAATTCAATAATAAAAAACACACTTTAACCTTAATTAATATTCAATTTGTGGCCTAATCTCCAGCGATCAATCTGCAAATTACTTTTAGAATATCATTAATTATTCGGCATTTAGGGGTTCAGTGTCGTCGCGAACTTTCAGTAATCAAGAGCTATTAGGTCTTTAAAAGCTTGTAAGGTTCTCACGATGGTTCTAAGTAATCTTTATAATGGGGGTCAGATTAATTCGAGAAATATCCAGACTTAAACTTAACAGCCCGTACTACCCTAAAGTTCTTAGAGCGATCTTAAATATTATCAATATTAACGAAATACTCACTTTGAAATTAAAACACAGCAAAGTTCAGGACTAACTCTAAACATAATAAGATTCGAAAACACGATTGCTTAAAATTTTCTCGATAGAAAAACATTGCGAAGTTGCCTTCAAATCACCTCAGAATTATACTAAAACAGAAAGTATTTAAGAAATATAATAAATTAGCACTTGTAACTTGGGATTATAATCGTATTAAACATAAGGCAGTCATCATATGTTTTACTTTTTAAATAACTCTTAAATATTCTTTGTAAAACGAAAAAACCTCAAAACCAGAACCAGCCTTATTGACCCACCGCGATTCCCGACGCCCCGCATGGGTCGCTTTCCGCTTCGGCTAGAGTAAATTTGTGTGCGTGGAAGCGGGAGCAAAATTTAGATTATTGACATCAGGCGCCCTCTTAAAGGGACACACACATCTTAACAGATGTGTATCCGTGCTAACGCACCGAACAGCATTTTCCAAGCGACGCGCGACGAAACGTCGCGAAAGTGGCGATGCTGCCGCATACCGTCGCTCTCTCTCGCTCTAGCAAATGGCGGTTCTGAGCGACAGTAAAGGATAGCAGCATAGGAAAATGCTGTTCCGTGCTAACAGATGTGTCCCAACCCTAAAAGTTTCCTTAGTTGACCGAGTGAGTGAAGCAAGCGAAGCGTCTTAGTTTCAAGATGGGCCAATGATGATTTTGTCCGTCTGTTTGTTCTCGCCTACAGGTCACATTTTTCATCCAATTTTGACGAAAACTGATACACAAGTTCCTTGATTTATTTAATACTAGCAGTCCACCCCGGCTTCGCCCGTGGTACACACATAGCCTATGTCACTCGGGGATAGTGTAGCTTTCCAACGGTGAAAGAATTTTTTAAATCAGCCCAGTACTTTTTGAGCCTATTCATTACAAACATACAAACATACAAAAATAGGTACAAATCTTTCCTCTTTATAATATTAGTGTAGATTTTTTGTCGATTGCAATTTTAGATTGGGGGAGAAATAGGGGGAGAAGGTGGGAATTTTGTTGTAGCGTTATTATTTTACGATCAAATTTGCGAGGCACACTAAGGACTTTATTGTACACAAGATATTGTAAATTTCCAAAAGGAGGGAGTGGAGGGAAAAAGAGGGGAAGTTTGCTGTAGCGTTATATGGATAGATTTCACTGAAATGGCTTTGCCAAACCAGGGAAAGGGGAAAGTGCCGATTATGGCATGGTTATAAGAGCTCGCGAGGTCTACTGTTTCTAACAAAAGCACAAATTCTGTCTTAATCCCTAACTCGATAGATAGAATCTAGGGCCTAAAGGCCAGAAGTTTACGTTTAGCGTAGTTGTTTAATTGGTACGAAGCTTTCAATGTATTCGCAAATTTAGCAAGACGTTGGTACCGCAATATAATTTCAATAATTTGGAATAATTATTCCAGAATTTCAGCATCCCGTTTCATACTTTAACCACGGTATAATTAATATAATTACAGGTAAGATACTTAAATAATATTATACCAGATATTTGATGCTGTTTTTTAAATTTACACACAGAGCTAGGATATTAAATAGTAATAGTACTTTTTGTAAAGACCCTCAAGAGCCCGCAACAGTGGGAAGGCAGGAAGGGATACCTTTGCCATGCAGTGGGATAATATAGGCTAAAATAGAAATAGAATTTTGAAGTACAATCAATAGTACAAATTTCCCCAAACTCATGAGTTTTAGCATTACGTGCGTATGTTTAGTTGTTCGTCGATAACTCAACTATCTTGATCGAAGAACTTCATAACATTTGGTAGATAAGTAAAATTAGGATCTTCATAAGTAACGCGAGTTCAGCAACCTACTATCACGTCTTTATTCCTAATGGGGCAGACAGAGTATTTTTGGGCCTTGCGACTCAAGACTCAAAGCATCTGAGTCCCTCCATGAAAAATTTCGGGGTCCTGGAATGCAGTACCCCGCCTGGTTTTATAACTATGAGTGCTTTTTACCAACTTGATAAATCCTACCCTTATTTAGTTCAATCCTGGCCAGTGACAACACTGTTCAGCATAAAACCTCCATTTTTAGAATGTTACTCATCAATAACAAATCTTGCATAATTCCATCCAAGTTGAAACAGAATAGGTAAACAGGCAAGTTTGAAGCTCCGGTTAATATTAGAGCACCCTCGTCTACATTGGTGCGGTCTGACGGAATTTGCAAGTTATGGCGGAATTTGTGTGAACAATGTTAAAGATCGACAAGTGAATTAGTAGACCATTTGTGGTCAAAAACATCAAAAACAGATAGAGATACATTATCCTGGCTTTATCCCTAACGAGGTAGACAGAGCCCAGAGCCGTTAGACCCAAAGACCACATTTAGGGTGATGATGGTAGGCGCAAACATAAAAAAGCATGGCCTTAACATGATCCAGATTCTCGCCCAATCCCTTGATTTGATTTTACAATCTGAGCGGGAAGAGAAGCAGCTGGTACATTCTACGTTTTTTCTTTTCTGCCAGACCAGCATGGAAGAAGCAGAAGAACCAGTTTTCGCTTAAATCCACCACCACTTCTTCATAATCATCCTCAGTCTACAATCCCTCACTACTGGAAATAAGCCTCAACGAATTTCATTAGAAAAATCACGGGTGGATCGCGGGCTGGAACATGTATGAGAGTAGCTCGGGAATACTTCTCTTTCTCATTTCAGCGTATTCCCAGTTGCATCCTTAACTGTAATGCTGTGAAGCCTAAGGTTGATTTCTTGCTTTTACTTCTGCACTACGCACGGTCTTGATTATCCTTGGTTGGCACAAATATCATCCTTGATGACGTCAAGCCCGCATTTCTTGGGTCTTCCACGTCTGCCGGGGCCCGACGGAGATGGCATGGCTATATACATTGGTTTCCCACTTTACTTGCCGGTTTTCTCAAGATATGACCGTATTACGCAGCGTAGGCGAATCTCTTGCAGTTTGTCTGCTATGTCACGGAAGGCTGCCGCGAATGCGGATGTTTCTTTTGCGGTTCCCAGCGTAACATTTGTATCTCAGTGACACGCAGTTCTTGTTTGTGCCGCTCAAGTACAGGCAACGCTTCAATGCCATATAAAAGGACAAGGGAATAAAATTACTTCATTCTTATAAAAATTTCAGGTCTTTATATCAAGTATGTTAATAGCTAACACTGGTGACAGATTTTTCGAGCTACCTAAAGGCATTTGACGAAGCTATATGGCTGCCATCTAGCTAGCACTGATTTTTACTTACTGCAGCATCTCCTGCTGATGTCCTCTGATTTCCTGGTGTGACTGCTGTTGTTAGTCGTCAGCTTGCCTCTTGGCAAAGGCCTCCCCATCTGTCTCCATTGCATTCTGTTACTTGTGTTTCTTCTCCATAACCCTCCAGCCGCTTTGATTTCATTTTCCCATCTCCTCACTTATTACACATTAGTTAACTAAGTAATATAAGTGTGCAGGTTTCCTCACTATGTTTCCCTTCACCGGAAGCAAGTGGTTGTTGAAAATAACCGTTAGTACATGAGTGCGGTCTCAGAAGTACAAGTCGCATCTAGGTGAGGATCGAACTTGTGCCTCAGACGTACAGCTAGTGCCTTAACTCAAGCGGAGGTAGCCAAACTGATATATCGAGTCGAAAAAATACTTTATTATTCCTCGATCCTTAGTTATCCAATTACTACCTCCGTGGTCCAGTGGTCAAGGCGTTTGCCTTGTGATTCAGAGGTTCTGGGTTCAAATCCCACTAGGAAGCATTGTGAAAAGTTGTTTCCAGTCTGGTTAGAATATTGTAGGCTTGAATCACCTGATTATCCGAAAAGAAAGATGATTCCGTGCTTCGGAAAGCACGTAAAGCTGTTAGTTCCGAACGCCATCTAGCGTTTGTACCTATCCTAGGATTGGTCCTGGTCTACCCTTTGGGCTGCGGAGGTCAGACGGCAGTCGCTATGTGTAAAAACCAGTAACCTCGTCAAATCACCTAGGTAAGGTAGCCGACCCCGGGCTCTGAAGCGTAACCGCTAACTATGCAACCGGGAATACGCTTGGATAATGATAATTCTTAGATATCAGTGTAAATCTACAGTCGACCATGAAATGGAGTGATTTATGTAAGTATTGCTAAAAAAAGAAATAAACTTTTCTCTCTGTTCAATATAGGAACTAAGTTTTTGGCAGCAGTTCCTTGATCTAGATCCAGCTCAAAGTTTATATCGAAGTTACGTCTTGCTCGACCGAGTAGTTTAGTACTGACTTATACGATACCAGAATATCTTATTCTGTTTGTTAGGAATATTGTAAACCGTTTTAGTAGAAAAGTCCGACTAGGTTTCGATCGATTTAGACGTTCATCATCAAGGCGAATGTTAGGAGTAATGATGTGCCGTTCCCGGGAACGTTCCCGTATTTCTAGGTGTTAGGAGCGCCATGTATTACTTAACTTTTCATCAAGGTACTTTTAAATAAAACTGGGGATGCTTTAAATCTTGTATATTTCGTATTTCACTGGGTAAAAACACTTTACAAAAAGATCTATACTTTCCGTACAAAACCGCGGCATTTCTTACAATGTCCAAATTGACAGTTGACAGCTTGGCCGATGTTGCACTTCCAAATTATCTAACAATTTAGGGTTGCCAGTATAAATAAAAATATGGCAGATTTTGGAAATGCTTACGGAATATTGGATGTATTTATTTGTATTATAACCATATCAAGTGATGTATTTACGTTAGTACAATATATTTACAGTGATAAAAAATATCTGATAAATAAAATTACAACTTTCCCTTACATTTCTATTTTTGGGAACATTCCCGGAAATCTGGGGAACGGGAACGACACATCACTATTAGGACTGATGACCCACCAGTTTCCCTGCACTATCTACTACACGCACCGCCATCCGCGCTGCTCGACTCTAAACAATGACTGCGGGGGGATTAAGACGATCATCATCAGGGCGAATATTAGGAGCGGCGACCCACCACCGGTTTCGCTGTACTCTCTGCACTGAGCGCCGCTTCGCGCGTGGATCACCCGCGCTACCATCTGCGCTGCTCCATTTAAAGCAATGTCTGCGGGGGAATTAAGATGATCATCATCAGGGCGAATATTAGGAGCGGTGTCCCACCACCGGTTTTGCTGTACTCTCTGCGCGGAGCGCCGCTTCGCGCGTGGCCCACCTGCGGTACCATCTGCACTGCTCAATTTAAAAAAAAAAACTGCAGGGGGATAAAGACGATCATCATCAGGGCGAATATTAGGAGCGGCGACCCATTGATTTTGCTGCACTCTCGCTGAATTGAGTACCGCCTCGCGCGTCCCCACCCGCACCGGTTCCCGCCCTACTTGAGTCAAAACAATGACCGCAGATACTGGCGAAGTTCTCCTATGTATCATCATCGTCTTGCGCATCAGATATATCTAACTAAAGGCTCGCGCTACACTAAATTGGCACCTTTTTTATGTTATAGGACGGCAAACGAGCACGCGGGTCACCTGATGGTAAGTGATTACTGCTGCCCATGGACACTTGCAACACCAGGGGTGTAACAAGAGCATTACCGGCCTTTCAGGGCCCTCCCCTGAGGGGGGAAGGGGGGGGGGCTCCGATGCGACAAGCAGTTCAATAACAAGACATTGTAAACTTTATGGACAATGCCATAAGATATAGAAACGCTTGATAGAATGAACGTGGTACATAAGTAAGTAAGTAAGTAATACTTTATTGTACACCAAGAATAAAAAGTGCACAACGCCGCTAAAGAAATTTTCACTGTTGCACTCCAGGAGTGCCGGCAGAAGTGAAAACTTCTGTGGTAGAATACAATATTTATTTATTGCGCTATCGTACACAAACATGACAATTTATATTACATTAAAAAGTTTATCTCTCAGCTAAACGAAACAGCAGGCGCAGGCATACATTTTCGCCGCGCCGTAGAAAAAGAGGGGGCTACTTCCTCTCCTACGCCGCGCCGGCTTTTCTACTCTCCATCCGTCGTACGAATTTTCGATCAGGACACGTGTCCTGACGCGAGTTTAACATTTTTTACCTATTACAAAAAAAGTGCACAACGCCGCTAAAGAAGTTTTCACTTCAAAAATATACAATAAGAATAAAAAATACATTAAAATGTACAATGGGCGGTCTTATCGCTAAAAGCGATTTCTTCCAGACAACCGATGGATGGAGAGAATATAAAGATACGTTAGTAGACGTATCTTACTTATGACATTGTACATAAAGATTATAATGTCTGCTCGTCGCGTCGCTGCCAATTTTGTGTAGCGCAAACCTAAAGCACTTGTATGTAACGAATTGATCGTGTTGATGACTCTTGTTGACGTATCATCCGAGTTTTCTCGAGCTTGAAGCACAACTTTCCAAGCCACAGGTAACACTCGCTCTGATGATGATCGTCTTTATTAATCTAAACCCAATCGGACTATCCGGTCACATTACGTGAGAACTGTTACCATATAACAATGCTTTCAATAACGTATAATACAAATACCCTTACAGAAAGCTCAGTACTGTATATCAATATCAGGAAAATACTTTGTGACGCTCCCAGGTCTAAATTATCTATGTACATTTACGACGCTAATAAAACACTGCTATACAGCGAAATAAATTAATTTAGAGATATTTGTTATATGCTTCAACGTCTGTTGTACGTTTTATAAGCCTTTTTGGAGTAAAATATGAACATTATCAGGACATAAAATGGTTTATTAGGTCTCTTTGTCCGACTGCTGAAAAGGGAGGTAAGTATTTTCAACATTTATGTAATGTTTTCAGCTTAGTACTTTTTAACAGAATAATTATTGATATTTTTTCAAAACAAAAAACCGAAAAAACCGATGTCAATACCAGAAAAGCTAAATATTCCAACAATTGTATACGAGACGATATATATATTTTTTTGTTATTTTCGTTTAATAAACAAACTACACAACCCTTTGAACTCGGTGGCCCAATGGGAGTCCTTTAATACAAGAAAATAATTTTCCAAATCGGTCCAGGCGTCTTCGAGCAATCGGGGAACATACATAAAAAAAATTCTTAGCGGTAAGGCCGCCTTTTGCGCATTTTCTAGTTTTTAAGATAATTATGTCCTGTATTTTTATTTTGTGCAAAAGGGTATTGTATTGTAAAAAAAGATTCCGACGAATTGAAATCCTCTTCCTTTTTCGAAATCGGTTAAAATATTCGTAACCCTAAAATGAAATAAATTATGTATTGTGAATCGAAAAAAAATCGACCATTAAAAGTCCAACCCCAAAAATCTATTCAAAATCCTAAATAAATGATCCGAGCCTTTTTCTAGATTAACACGCTCCTTTTGAAACTCAACTTGTGTACGTCTAGAACACGAATGATAAATCTTTCTGACTGAACCTAGGTAACATTTGGTGCGAGGGTTAAAATGGGGCCGCTACCTTTTACAGAATTGCTGCTGATATCTTTCCACGCAAATAAATTCTAGACCTGCTTGTTCATTCGTTCATTGAAATGGAAATCCTTTGTGATTTTTTTATCGTTATCTGAAACTAAAACTTAAAAAAAAGAATTTCGCATACTTTCCCGTGAAGATGATGCCTGCAATGCAAACTTTATTGCTCGAGCGAGCGAAGTGATTCAAGATTGGTCAATGTTTTTATTACATCTAGCTGTCTTTCTCGCTTACAGGTCGCATTTTTCAACCGATTTTGACGAAAATTGCCAGACAAGTTTCTTCATTTCTTTTCATGTTTTCAGTCAATCGCGGAGTCTTACGAGCTCTGCCATGAGTTCAACTCGTAAATTTAGGGTGCTATCTGACAGAAATCTCAGCATTTATACCGTATTGGCACAGCGGCGACACTCCCTGTACGTGAGAGTTCGAACGCCGATGACCTTGAGCTCGAAGCTCGTAACGCTAGGGTTGATACCGAACCGAAATGGAGTATCATGCGGTGCGTGAGTGAGACGCGAACTAGGTACCAGCCCTCGGCCAAAGCAGTCAGCGATAGCTCGTTTCACGCCCCGCGCGCCTCTCAAGGCCCCCTCGCACATCCAGCCACCCACACATAGCCGCAAGCGATTTTACGTGCACGCATGCTTAAGTGTCGTTTCTTTTCGCGTAGTGTATATATTCTTCGTTCAACAACAGAGATTTATACAAAATATTTTATTTAAGTTTTTATTCACCTTTTCGAGAATAAGAGAGGATCTAAGACATGTTATATATTTAAACAAAACTAATTATAACAATTTACAACAAACCTTGGCCTGACCGCTGCTGTACCAAACTTGTAAGACGAGGGTGCTCTTATTATGAGAGTTCTGACTTGTCTGTCTTCTAACATTACAGTGCAATTAGTTTGAACGTTTACTTAGATAATATACTTAATAATATATGGCGTTTCTCGTCAAGGCTTAATAAATCCTTGACGAGAAACGCCACATTTATCTTTTCTCAGTCTTAGAGCGAGCCCACATTGAGATAAGACTGTCCTAAGACCGTTTCGTTTCATATAGACAAGTATGTCTAGAGCCTAGTCTTCTTGTGCAAAACAATGACATGGGAAAATTTTCAGAGAAAAGAACCATGTCAAACTGCATCCAGCAGTCGTCAGCGTTGTCGCAATAAATGCTCTACTTCCCATGTTTATTTTGTTCTAATAATTTAAACACTGAAAAATTAAGGAAATTATATTCGAGTACCCCTTTCCTCTGCTACGGGTGTCGTAAGAGGCGACTAAGTGAGGTATACCTGAGGATCAGAGGGTTCGTGACATGTCACACCATGACAGGTATGGTACTCGTACGTCATACAAGCGGAGTGACATTTATGCGACTACTACTACAAACTAAACTATACATACCTAGGTACATGCACACCCGTGCGCACGTCAAAGCCACCAAATGCCGTCGAGAACGGGAGAGAAGTGCGGGGACGCTGTATTGCGGGGTCCTGTGAGTTTCCGTTCTGTATGTTAATACTTTTATTAATTCTGTAACCATCTACTGCAATCACCAACCCGCTTGCGCAATGTGACGATTATTAGTTAACCTAAATAACTAGATATAGTGCCTAAAAACTTTTGAACAATGTGTCTTATCCATACCATAGAATAAATAATACTAACGTACAGAAGTCTCACTCAGCAAAGAAATTCAAAGAAATATCTACTCAATGTGGCTAGCTATATGGTTTAATGTAGCTCACGTCAGAACTCAGCACCTTTTCGTATAGAAACCTAGACATCCATTGCAAGCCAATTTCATTCTTATTACTCTGGATAAACGATTCGTTTAACTGAATTTACCACCCGGAGGGGCCGCCTGCGCGCATGGTAATAAGTGGAGTGACACAGGCCTGCCCATACTTACTTACAGTGCAGAAACATGCACATAATTAAAGTTGCACAAAGAGCGATGGAGCGCGCCATGTTTGGCATCACGCTGCTGGATCGTGTACCAATCGTAGAAAATCGTCGTAGAACAAAAGTCGAAGACATAGGTAGACGAATCACGCAGTTAAAGTGGGAATATGCGGGACACTTGGCTAGAAGAGAAGACCAAAGGTGAACCAAAGTAGTACAGGAGTGAAGGGCGAGGCAGCGGAACAGACCAGTAGGAAAACCACCGGCCCGTTGGCACAGAACACAGTAAGTGTATTACATACAAAACGGAATCTCCTAAGGTCCCGCACAATATGCGTCCCCGTTTTCGCCTTGTCGAGGGGCGAGAGCGGGCGAACACACACCCATTGACGTGTGCACCGGGCGGCACACGGCGGCATAAGAACGGGGAAGAGGTACGGGACGGGGAACGGGGACGCATATTGCGCGTACCTTAGGATATTCCGTTCTGTATGCAATAATCTTACTGTACTGTCTTCTGTGCCGTTGTTCAGATGATGTGAGGTCGGCGGGAAAGCAGTGAATGAGACTAGTACAGGACCGTGGAGAATGGCGGAAAAAAAGGAAGCCTATGTCCAACAGTGGGTTGATGTGGGTTGAATATGATGACGATGATAACATATATAGATAAATACCTAAGACATAAAGACGTGATATGATATCTGTTTACAATAAAAAATGCTTAGAGCCGCAAGATCCAAAATGCTCTGTCTGCCCCATTAGGGATAAAGACGTGGTAGTATGTATGTATGTATACAATTAATCAAAAAAGCAGAAAAGTTTTCTTCAAATAGTGAATAGTGCAACGAAGGCGCACAAAATAGTAATCTAATAACCTTTTCAGCCTTTTCAAAGAAATATGAAACCGTGCATCTTTTCAAACCTTTTTCATACGTGCAAAAACGTAAGTCACGGTACCATAGCGTATTAAATCGTCCACTGTAAAATAAAGAAAGTAAAGATAACGTTTTTTAACATACTTAGATCCCGGGCTCCGCTTACCGGATTTTTTTTGACGTGACAACGTCTAATAACTCGATACTACGGGCTGCATGCACGAAAAAGATGACGTCATGGTCGCGTTCCGTAAGCGAGAGCGCGGCACGAACGAGAGAGAGGCATGATCGGCTCGAGCGATCGGCTCAGTTCGGATTGTTTGACGTTGTCACGTCAAACTATATGGGATTATTATATCCAATGACCTTCCATACACAAGGTCATTGATATCCCATATCTCTGCTACCGTCCGTAAACCGACTTTACAGACAACCAATTTTTTTCAAAAGAAATATAGATGCGAATATTTAGAGAACTGAAGGTATTTTTTTTTTACTGAATCTATACATAATAATGCTGGTCTGGGAAAAAGAAATTAAAAGTAGAATGTACCAGCTGCTTCTCTTCCTGCGCAGATAGTAAAATCCGATGGGAATGTGCGAGCATCTGAATCATTTTAATAGGCGATGCGGCTAGCAACCCCTTACTATTTTGATTCCCTTTTTTCATGTTCACGTCCATCATCATGCTAAAAGTGGCATTAGGGTCTTAGGCCCTAGTGATTTTTATATGTATGTATAAAAATCACTTTGTCCTATACTTATTACTCAAAATTTTATGCAGGTCCCATCAGAGGTATTCATCCTACATACATACATAATTTTATTAATTAAACAATAGGACGAAGAATCTGCTTGTATATCTTGCTTATTCAAAAAACTTAAAGAGCCCGGGCGTGTATATCCGTCTATATACATAGGATGAACTTAAATAACTACGAGAACGACTTAAGCTTCTTAAACATCACTAGTTACAAGAATCACAATTTTGTTTGATAAGAACAATCATCGTCATTCAACCATATTCGGTTGCATCCTCAGCGGTAACGCTTCAGAGCCCGGGGTCCGTTACCTAACTTACGTGATTTGACGAGGTTACTGGTTTTTACACAGAGCGACTGCCGTCTGAACTCCGCAACCCAAAGATATATAGAGAAGATAATGTACAATCTCGTAGGTGAATAAATAGGTTTTTGCTTAATACCTAAAGTTTAAAATAAATAAATTACAGGTAAACGAATTATTTCTAATAATTCCCTATTTTGTGGTGACGGTATCATAGCATATTAAACAGGCACGGGGACTGACAAAGTTGTCAGTTTATGTGATTGATTATACGCCGCCAAAGAGGCTCTTTATTCTCCAAGTGTAATATGTTTATGGTAACCAAAAGGCTTTACATATTCATATTTTACAAATGTGCTTTTTTATGAAAAATCAACTGGATTTTATGATTGAGTGATTTTCAGAAAGAACTGTTGGTAGACCAATGTTTGACCAGACATAAATTTCTAAGGATGGTTCGTGTCAGGTGAATGGTATTAACACAGAATAAATAATACTAACGTACAGAAGTCACACTCAGCAAAGAAATATCTACTCAATGTGGCCAGCGATATGGTTTAATTTAGCTCACGTCAGAACTCAGCACCTTTTCGTATAAATACCTAGATATCCATTGCAAGCCAATTTCATTCTTATTACTCTGGACAAACGATTCATATAACTGAATTTACCACCCGGAGGGGCCGCTTGCGCGCATTGTAATAATGTAGGTGCATCTTCGATACCTAAACGGGGAGTGACACAGGCCTGGTAATAAGAAAAAGGCCAATAGTGGACTAGAGTGCTAGTTTATATAAGCAATATACTGTACATACAAGTAAATTTAGCAGACAAATTAAAAAGTCCCTGACTTTGAAGCTTTCACCCCCAATAACTTTTGAACAACTGACCCGATTTTCATCAAACATATTAAGAACCATATCGACAGTTAAGACTTTTGTTTTTAAAAAAACCACATCGAGATCAGTTTATTCGTTTAGAAACTACGATGAAACACACAGACACACAACTCGCTCTATAAAACTTCGCAATATAAAATGTATTGTGTTCTAAGTTTTCAATTCATTCAATACTTACGGCCGTACCTGAATTATCCGGGGTCCAGTGCTGCCCCAATTTAAAGTAAATCATTTCAAAGAAAACTGAGACATTATTCAAATTTTGCTACTACCAAGTCCTAGATAATCCATTCATAATTCAAACTATTTTGTGAACTACTGTTTACAGTTTATATTGAAAACGTTAAGCTTTACTACGCACATTTGCCAAAAGTGGCCGTTTTTCGCAAATGTGCGTAGCAAAGCTTAACGTTCTCACTTTAAACTGTAAACAGTAGTTCATAAAATACTTTGAAGGATAAATATCAAATGATCTCTCGTTTTCTTTGAAATGATTTATTTTAAATGGGGGCAGCACTGGACCCCGGAAAATACAGGTACAGCCTTAAACGTAATAGAGGGAAAACTGTTTTACAAACTTTAAACATTAAATGTAGACTTTATCAGATTGTTAGTTGGAAAGGAAGCAAACAGTTTTGTACCTAGTACATACATACATACTCGTACATACTATCATGCCTTTTTCCCACAGGGGTAAGGCTGAGGCTATACCTCCACTTGCTACGATTCTGAATTCCTGACAGACTTTAGTGTACACTCATCACTTCATGCTCTAGCTTCATGTAAAAGATTTGAAGGGCTATGTCTAAATGAAAAGAGAAGAAAAGTAAAGCCTTTTGACCAGTTACGGGACAAAAATATACTTTTTGCTTTATTTAACATTTTACTTAAGTAATTGCAGGCAGGCGTAGATCAAAGGGAGCGAAAAAACAGGGCGTTTCACACACGTCGGGAAACTGGGTCAACGGTGTATAGTTTTTAAACTTATATTACTATAAGTACTGTAGTTTACATTGGAGTTTTACGTAAAATGACTGCTTTAAATATGCCTTTGATGAGAAAATGATTTTTCTCAGAATGACTTACCTAAATAAATGCTTATAAAAGTACCACTCTTTAAAATATTACGTTTTGAGCATTTATCAAGCAAGAGCATCGCTCTTTAATTTAAATGAATAAATAAGTATTTGTCGGTATCCGATGTTAAAAATTAAAACGAAGTATGACAAAAATATTCACTGGCAACTAATATCTATAAAGCTTTTTTGGAAGTAAGTAATACTAAACAAAATATATACATATATTTTGTTTGTATTTCGCTTCAGGTGTGGCTTTAGTGATTCATATTTTAAAACTTGACTGCCTCCGTGGTCCAGTGGTCAAAGCGGATGCCTTGTGATCCGGATGTCGAGGGTTCAAATCGCAGTGAGAAGTATACTTTATAAAAAGATTTTCCAGTCTGGTTAGGATATTGCAGAAAACTGATGATTCCGTGCTTGGGAAGGCACGTAAAGCGGTGAGTCTCGAACTAAATTACCTTTAATTAATTTATTATGGTTCAAAATACATTCTACAAACGGATTATATAATTTTACCACTAATATTCACAATTGAAGGTCATTTTGCGAATAATTATCAATAGCGACTAAACTATACCGTGAATAAATAGGTGTTTCAAAGAGGGATATTAAGCCGGCGAGTTGGCCTTAATCGTCCGATGAAACAGGTCAAGCAACGTTGGGAAGTAAAAAGGGGCATTGTTTCTGTTTATGGCGCATTTCTGCCAAAAGGGGTTATATATAACTTATGTTTAAATATAAGCAAGTCGGCAATATGCTGTATAATCCGGCATCGGCAGATTAGGTGGTTGTGAGAGTTGGGTATGGCAGAGAAAACATGAAAGTAGAATAAATGCAGTTGAAATGCGAGCGCTGAGGAGTATGTGTGGTGTTATCTTGAAAGATCATCGACATGAATATATAGACTCGGCGTCTTCCTACACGGCCATGTCCCAGATTCGATTATTCATTCATTCTTCATTCTCATAGACTAAACACGAGAGTAGTACAGAAAGGTCAATATATTTTTACCTACCTACGAGTACGTGGTTCAAATTAAATCCTACATATATTTTAACAAACGCGAATGTTGGTAAGTATGGCTGGATGTACGGATGGGTGTATGGATGGTTGTATAGTTATATAGATTTTTAGATTGTAGACCCACGACTACCTTTTACGATCTTCACGGAAGGGGAGGCGGCTGCATTCTTAATGTGTTTTTTCTTTGATTTTTTTTCTTTTCATATTTATAAAGGTAAAAGTTAAACTGCACATATCTGTTTCATTGGTAACCTTTTATTATTCTTACTTAAATTCTTTACATAATGTTTTGCACTAGAAGAAGGTGATTTCTTGTACTTGTATACCTATTAGTTTTTTTTCTTTGTTAGCTATCTATGTATTTAATGTATTATATAATCATACAGGTATGCTGCGCAATTGGGCGCCAAAAATCCGCCATTATGCTTTCCAAAAATTTTAATATAGCCTATGACTACTACTGGTATTTATTCTGTGCTATGACACTCAAGTGATTAAGATGAATCTAACCACATATAATTTATCAAAATCTATTTAGCCGTGTAGTAGTTACGAGGAAACAGAATTATAGGGACAAACATAATAAAACATCAAAAATGTGTAAGCAGCCATCTTGGATCCAAAATCTGATAGTAGTTTCAAGTTGCGCGGGGCACCTCAAAGGGCTCAGAAATTTTGTAGGTTTTTGTAACAGAATGTAGGCGTACAGCCCCCACATACAAAACTTTTGAGCCCTCGGAGGTTCTAGTGAGACGTTACGAGATGTGACTTAATTTTATAAAGGATTTATAGGATTTTAGGAAACTTTTGTAAAGCACTTATAGCATATGTAGATAAAAATTATAAATATAAACATTTTTAAACGTTTTACAAACATTAATAACTGAGTAGCAAACAAATAGTTTTTCGATGCATCCATGAAGAAAGTGAAATGTAGGCATATTTATGATGTCTACATTTCAATTCTGTTTTGTTAGTCTATGACGAATTATTCAATCGGTTGACAGATCATTCACTCACTTCATACATTATGGCAGCCGAAATTTGGCAGTCCGTATTTAATTTTCAATCAATGAAATCTAGTTACTTACCGATGGAAAGTTATTCCTTTATATTTTGCTTTATTCTTTGAATTACTAGTGCAACACACACCAAGGCATTTTTGACTAAGTTGACAGTGTTTTCTTTAATGAATCGTGGAGTGTATTATGCGCGTATTGCTAGCAAGTGACTAATGTGAGGTGAACAGTGATAGCCTATGATGAATAGAACACTACTGTTGTATGTGGCGTCTTCTCTAGTACGTAAGTACATAGATCTCGTTGTGAAAGATCAAATAAGAAATGATGTCATACGGGATCGGTGTGGAGTGAAAGAGGACGTAGTGACAAAAGTAGAGAAAGGTATGTTAAGATGGTTTGAGCATGTAGAAAGGATGGATGAAAATAGATTAACAATACATATTTATTAGGCAAGTGTGAAAGGAAGAGCGGGACAGGGTCAACCTCGACGAACATTCTGTTCGTCGAGGTCTTTTTTTTTTTAAAGTATCAATGTCGTATCGGTTCGGGAACACGGCAGTATCCAAATTGTTCAAACCAGAATATGTGCAGTATTGGAGGTCTTCAATGAATCTCCCTTTATTATTTGAATTCAATATTTTATTTATTTAAATTTACAAAATACGTTATTATGATTTTAAGACGTGCTTGCTTGCTTGCGTGTGTGGAATGTTTCGGAGAGAGAGTTTGTTCAAAGCACTTACGTCTAATTCTGCGATGCAAGCTACAAAAAAGAAATTCACAAACTTGAATGTCCAAATATTTTCAAGATAAGATAAGGCTCCAAGGCCCTTAAAACCACCCGTCAGTATCAATCACAATCTATCGCTGTGATAAGGGAAACGCTTTCGAAATAATTTTGTTCTGTATGGAGAAAAGTATAAGGAAATTAAGAATTTTTATCGTGTTTGGTTCAATAAATGTTTTCGCGCAAAAATGATCTTTTATGTGAAAGGTTAAGGTAGAAAATTCTGTGGAGTAAAATAGTAGTAACAAAAAAAACACAAATACATTAGTTGGACGTCATCGTCAATTAGAAAATAATTATCATAATTTTGATGTTTATATTATAAATAAATATATAGATAAGGACAATTCATACTAATTGAGCTAGCACCCATAGAAGTTTAAACTTGTATTATCGGATACTAACTCAGGGATACAATATTTTTGTATAAATACATATATAGTTAACACCCAAGAACCAGGACAATTTGAAAAAGGCCATTTTCCAACTTGCCCTGGCTGGGGATCGAACCCAGAACTTCCGGATTAGCGGACCAGCGTGTTGACCATTACGCTACGGAGGTCGTCTACGAGCACATTGCCTAATTTATTAATATCTTTGTTACTAATCATCATCATCATCAGGTATTTTTTAGTCTCCGCTGCAGGAGCACGACCCTCTCTGTACAACCAGAGCCATATATTAGCCAGAGCAGTCAGAGGATTTGGCCTACACTCTCCACGTTGGCCAGGACGGGTTGAAGAGGTTCTGATGTTTATAATCTTTTTTAGGGTTCCGTACCCAAAGGGTGCAAATGGGACCCTATTATTACTGAGACTCCGCTGTCTATCCATCTGTCCATCTGTCTGTCTGTCCGTCTGTCACAGGGCTCTATCTCTTGAACCGTAATAGCTGGACACTTGAAATTTTCACCGATTATGTATTACTGTGGCCGCTATAACAACAAATACTGAAAATAAAAAACGTTAAAAATTAAAGGGGGTCGCCACACAAAAAAAGTGTTTTTTAGCGTTTTAAAACATTGTACGGGGGTACGGAACCCTTCATGTACGACTCCGACTCGTACTTGCCCGTTTATTTAGCTTGTGTTTTCCAAGTCGCTTTCTACGACATTACAAATAATAAAAAAAATATCCAGGTGACCGACATGTATGTAAATATTTCCTCGCAAACCACAGAAAAAATATACATGGCCCTTTTTCATTCAATGCTATGAATTTCAAAAGATCCTGTTTGATAGAATAGCGCGAAGGTACTAATGACGAATGCTTTAGCATAGTAATGAGACTGTAAGTGTTTGTTAGACCAGGAGCTAGACGTACAGTTTACTTTCTTATTTTACTTTACAGCTAGTCCACTGTTGGACTGAAGTCCTCTCACAATAAAGGGTGAATTTGCCCATAATCACCACGCTGGTAATGATTATAATTTTATTAGGCTTTGCGCATAATGTTCATCTACTTTATAAGGTCTTTTTTAGTCTCCACTACAGGAGCACCCTCTCTGTACTCCCAGAGCCATAATTGGCCAGAGTAGCCAGAGGATTTGGCCTACACTCCTCACGTTAGTAGCTTGAGTTTCCTAAGTCGCCATCTACGACATCCACGGGAAGACTTAGAGTGGTCCTATTCTATTTTGCCGGGATTTACACGATATAATATTTCAAGACATATGAAGACAGAACACGTAAAGCTTGCGAACGAGTGCCTAATCTAATTTCAGAAATAAGTAAGTAATAGAGTAGTCTTAAAATACGGAGCTGAGCTGACCAGTCCCTACTGGACCATTCCGGTAGTTTGCTACAAAAAAAAAATATAAATATAATACAAAAAAATAATAAACAAAATACAGCGAAATATCGTCGAGCACGGGTCCGGGCCTTTCTTCGCTCTCGACGAATATTTAACTATGTTTTAATTTATTTTATTTTTTGTATTATATTTATATATTTTTTTGTAGCGAAATTGACTAGATACCTATTTAGATTTTACATTTTTTGTTATAATTTTCATATAAAAAGGTGATTGTATAAAATAGTAATGTCTTATAAAGGTAAATTTAGATTATCGTAATTTTCATATATTTTCAAATTTACTTTAAGATGTGCTAGTAGTTTCTGATGATGACTGATTACTTTGTAAAAAATATCAAGAAAAAGTATTTCAAACACGCTCTTGGCCTACAAGAGCGTGTTAACTAATGTAACAGACACGGCGCTTGCATTTATTTTAAGGCTAATGCAAATGTAACTTGGTTCGTGTGAATGTTATCTCAGGACTGAAATAAATTATGGCCTCTGTACGATATTTACATCTACGTGAAAGACGTGTAGTCTTTCACGTAGATGTAAAAAAGGCGATGTAAATAAATATAGGCTATAGGCAATTTTTATAGTAATTAGTCCAACATTTCTTACAACATTTTAATTTGTTTTTCTTTTATTATTTTTTGTCGGGGTTAAAAATATAAGAAAGCCCTCAAAGGCGGACTTTTCTACCATCGGGATCTATTCCAGCCAAGCTTGAGACCAAAGGTAAAATGCAAAACAAGAAAGGAAGATACCACTTAAATAAAATTACACTTAAAACAGAAAATAACATTGTACCTTCACCTACCGAGTGTCGGACTAAATCATCGAACTACTGATACTAGAGGATCTAGACACGCGGCAGGTGTCCAGCCAAGTTCAAAGTTAAAGAAACTTGCGACGATGTAGAAGCCGTGTGTTACACGAACCATTTCTAGCTACTTTTGACAACTTCACAACTCGAAACCTACGAGTATATACCTATGCTACATGCATGGAATTTGGAATTTGAATTTATTAAAGCCCTTTAGCTTATTTACAATTACATAATGTGTAGTTTCAGCATACTAGACATCTTATATTTGTTTGGCCAATAAACATATCATCTTTATGATTTAAGTTATTGTTTTTACATTGCAAATTTCTATTCTTCTAAATATGTATAAGATTTGCTGGTAAAAAAGAAACTGGTCAAATCAAATGTTGAGATTCTTTTATATAAATTTCAGGATGTTATACAGAACTTAGCTCCTATTTTACATTTATGTTTTTGGTGGGATTAATATTTATTCAAAAAGGTTACGATTTACAGTTAATCTATCCCTTTCATTAACTAAATAAGAAACATTGTAAGCTTCGCCTAATATTGACATAAAAAAATATTTTCAATATAAGAAATAAAATTTTCCAATATAAAAATTTACCTGTGAAATATTATCTAGCGGTATTGTTTATTTAAATCACGGTAGGTAAAGAATATTGTGAGCTTCTAAAGCTTTGTGAGAGGTAATTAAAAGGGAATTATTATTTTTAGTTACCCAAGGCAAGGCCAAGTACAAGTACTTGTTGAAATAGAATATCAAAATTGGTTTACAGACTGTAAACCAATTTGATGTTCCCTTCCGGTCATAGTGTAGTATGGTGTCCGGCCGGATAGCCAGAAGAGAGTCAGATAGACCGGATACCGGATAGTGACCGAACATCCGTTGCAACTATATTTATTGTAATAAATAATATTGGTGTAATAATATACATGTACCTACCGAGTTTATATGTGGCGATACCAACAAACATGATTACCTACAAGTTGAGAACTGGTGTTGGAAGATGTCTAGAAAATCGTGTTAGGTGGCGTTACTCCAAAAACGACAAATGCGAGTGCGGTGTTGTCCAATCAATGAACCACTTATTGTGATGCTCAAAATGCCCCACATCCTGCACAATACATTACCTAAATGAGGCTAATGACCGGTCAAATTTGATTTAATTAAATTAATAAACATCTGAGGCAGAAGACCTACAAGTTTACAAAGATAAGTAAAACGTTCAAATAAACCAATAAAACATAACTACGCTCAAGGCAGGCCTTTCTAACGGCCGAAATGATGTTAAATAAAAATAGGAGACGCACTAAAAAGGTCGAAGGGTTGGCCCTTACGAGCGGAGATCAAAGGAAAACTGTCCACGCGTACCAACTTCCGAACGAAGCAAACTTATGAAGAATTCGTAGCGTCGGCAAATTGTATTAAGTTTCCGTAAAGAATTGCCTTGCCTACGAGTAGGTATGTGGTTCTGTACGGGGCACAATGAAAAATAAAGTTTAAATTTGTGTTTTTCTAAGAAATAGAACACAGCGAGCAATGGAGCTTTCACATTTGAAATTAAGTTACAATCATCTTCATTATCATCTGGAGTGCTATTTTTCATTTAGGGACTCAGCGTAACACAAAACGTGTAGTTTTCCAACTCACCACTCGCGTTCCTACGCATTGCATCGTATTTTTGAAACCGTCGTGTCAGCGATAGTAATATTGTGTTACGCAGAAAATATCATAAATTTGTCAATGGTTTTCTAAACATTTTAACAAAAATAAAAAAGCAGCGTAAAACGGAACTGATACTCCATGGAACGTTTCTTGAAATTTGTACGCTACAAATGTCAAAATTACGAGTGGTTTAGACCACTCGTTGCAAATCCTTCGCATACGATCAATTCAAAAATGGGCCCGTTTGGAAACACTCGCGCAAATCATTCGTAATGTGAGCCCCTAAATGAAAAATAGCACTCCAGGTCTTTTTAAGTCTCCACTGCAAGAGCACGACCCTCTTTGTACTACCAGAGCCATACTTAACCAGCCAAGGATTTGGCCTACACTCTTCACGCTGGCAAGACGGGTTGGAGAGAACTAAATGTGATTATCAATATATGTATTTTATCTAGTCTGTTTCCTAACGAACGATCGAATAGAACCGAGATTGATGGGTGGCATCAAGAGGCCTATTCTCAGGAGTGGCAGGCCTGTGCTGTGTCACTCCCCGTTTAGGTATCAAAAATATACCTACAATATTACTAAGACCGCGGCGGCCACTCCGGAGTGGTAAATTCAGTTATACGAATCGTTTGGCCAGAGTAATAAGAATCAAATTGGCCTGCAATTGATGACTAGGTATCTAAACGAAAAGGCGCTGAGTTCTGATGTGAGCTAAATTAAACCATTTCGCTAACCATATTGAGTAGATATTTCTTTGAATTTCTTTGTTGAGTGAGACTTATGTTCGTAGTACTATTATCCTATTCTGTGGTAGTGGGCCGAACAAGTAGGTACTGAGATGATTAAATGACATATACTTTACAAATTGGAAAGGACATCAGCGTATTTCTGAAGCTATACTAATTGGAAGGGAAGTGGGTCAACTGGTTGAGCTTGCAAGATTTGATTACGGTCAGACAACGAGACTGGAGAAACTAAATAAAAGGTAAAAATACGACATACTCGTACGAGTATCTTATACCTTGTCAGACTTCATCATATATGTATAAAGTCCTCTTTGGTTGCGTCACACTTGGAATAAATTAAGTGCTTACTTGTAATATGTTATTAAATGTATTTAATAATATTGTAAAATTATATAATATTGTATGTAAGATTTTATGTATAGTTGTTTATGTGTATTGCTATAAGTATTTATGTAAGCATGTTCGTATATATTTATGTGTGTAGATATGTAAGTATCTTGTAGTTTAATTTATACGTACCGGCTTCTACCTTATAACAGAGTAAATATCCTCTCAATCTATTGCAGGTTGACTGGAAGAGATCCCTACATGGGATACGTTCCATTTTGTATATTTGCTCTTTCGTATTATGTTGTCTTTTATACTTAAATTTTTGGTACAATAAAGTTATTACAAACAAATAACAAACAAACAAGTTGCTAATAGCATTTAAGTCTACCAAAATTGCATACAAAATTTACTATTGGGCAACTATTAGTTAACAAAAATTTTAAGTGTTGGTGTTTTTTAAGAACTATGAACAGGTGTGCAACAAGTAGTCAATTATATACTACATTCAAACCGATTCTTCATAGTCATTGTCATCCGAGCGAATTCCCGGTTGCATCCTCAGCGGTAACGCTTCACAGCCCGGGGTCTACTACCACAGGCCGGAATCTCCTAAGGTACGCGCAATATGCGTCCCCGTTCCCCGTCCCCGCACCTCTCCCCCGTGTTCGCCTCGATGACTCACGTTGGCCGTCAAGAACCGGGGGAGAGGTGCGGGTGCGGGGAACGGGGACGCATATTGCGCGTACCTTAGGAGATTCCGTTCTGTTTACTCTTACTGTATTCTGTGCTACTACTTAAATTTGACGAGGTAATTGGTTTTACACAGAGCGACTGCCGTCTGACCTCCGCATTCCAAAGGGTAGATCAGAACTAACCCTAGTATAGGTTTTAACTAACGCTAGATGGCGTTCGGGACCCATAGCTTCACGGGCTTTCCGAAGCACGGAATCATCTATCTTTTCGTATATTTAGGTGATTCAAGCCTGTAATATCCTAACCAGACTAAAAACAACTTTTCACAAAGTATGCTTCCCAGTGGGATTTGAACCCACGACCTCCGGATCACAAGGCAAACGCCTTGACCACTGGACCACGGAGACATTGCATACATTTAGTATTGGGCAACTATTAGCCAACAATATAGGTTCTGGGTTCGATTCCCAGCCAGGGCAGGTTGGAAAATAGCCTTTTTTAAATTGTCCTGGGTCTTGGGTGTTTATCTATATATGTATTTATCATAAAATATAGTATCGTTGAGTTAGTATCCCATAACACAAGTTTAAAAACTTACTTTGGGGCTAGCTTAATCAGTGTGATTTGTCCCTATATATTTTTATTTATTTATTTAATACTAGCTGTGCCCGCGACTTCGTTCGCGCGGTTGTCGGAACGTAATGTTATATAGCCTAAAGCCTTCCTCTATAAATGGACTACCCAACAAAGAAAGAATTTTTCAAATCGGACCCTTAGTTCCTGAGATTAGCGCGTTTAAACAAACAAACAAACAAACTCTTCCGCTTTATAATATTAGTATAGATTTTTAAGTGTATGGGTTTTATGAAAGCCAGGTGTGCAACAAGTAGAAAATTATACAGTACATTGAAAACCATTCTTTATTGTGTCATGACAATAAGATACTCTTCATAAATCAGCTACTGCCGGTGGCAGATTTGAAAGCGCAGCAAGGCGTGGAGCAATATACCACCGTTCAGCTTTTATTGATTTAGTGCTTTTTAGGACTCCGTGCCCAAAGGGTGCTAACGGGACCCTATTACTGAGACTCCACTGTCCGTCTGTCCGTATGTCACAGTGCTCTATCTCTTGAATCGTAATAGCTAGACACCTGAAATTTTCACCGATTATGTATTAAGGCCGTACCTAAATTTTCCAGGGTTCAGTGCTGCCCCCATTTAAAATAAATCATTTCAACGAAAACGGAGACATCATTTAAAATTTTGCTTCTACCAAGCCCTAGATAACCCTAAATAATTACCTTGCGAACGTGAAAACTGCGATTTGAAAGTTCGCTATTATGAAAAAAATATTTTATGAAAACAAGAAACGTTTTTAACTTTTTAAAAACTTTGTACGGTGGTACGAGACCCTTCATGTACAAGTCCGACTTGCACTTGACCGTTTTTTTTTCAGTTTCAGTCTAGTTTTTTTCTGTTAAACTTTCACTACCAGTTTTGACCAGCAGTGACTAATACGTATCATTAATTCATTCAGAATTCATTATTCGATTCACAAAGAGAACGGTCGCATATTGTATAAATGTCAAAGAGTTAAAACAGAGTAATGAGCGACAATAAAACATGGGCAATAATTATCCACCTATCCGTTGTTTGATGTTGTGATCCCTAGCTTCAATAATTTAAGCCTATAACATGCTTTCCCATTGTTGGGAAAAGGTTTCTTATATCTAACTCCACTTGTCCCTACTATGTATTTGGCACTAGTTTTAGATTTATATGAATCAAATAGCAAGTTGACGTCTTTGGAGAAAATGCTGAAGTGCTGGATCGCTACTCCATAAAAATTAAATGACAGACGTCCGACAGTGTCGTCCTTGTTCACTGCAACGCTGGCACGTAGCTACGAGTAAAGCTCCTGATTTCTTGCCAATTCTTTTGTATTAGCGCCTAGCAAGTTGCACTAAACTAAGCTGTTAGTCAATTTGTTTTCATAAAATTTACTGGAATCAAGAAAAAAAATTACAGTAACTTTTTTGTATACTTTGAGCCTCTCATTTTCCGTAAAACTGGGGCCAAACGCTATATAATGGAAGATGAATGACTCATAAATAGGTATATTGTGATAATGACAAAAATATAAATAAAAAATACATAATGTATATTTTAAATAAACCAAACACACTTGAAACTTTTATACTACCCACTATAAGCGAAAGTAGATCAAGAAAGGGGATTATGCTCAACACAGCATTTCCGCTTTCCCGAGAAGACATTTCTTTCGTACATTTAGGTATAAGGAGTTTTCTTTAAGCCCCCCTGATCCTGAAGAAAGCCCATGTTTTCCAGCCAAAGAGCTCGGAATGTTTTCTTTCTCTGAAATGTAACGCACTCGTTAAACCTTCGGTCTAAGACTGAACGGAGAGCGGGAAAGAATCATCATCATCAGGTTTTTTTAAGTCTCCACTGCAGGAGCAATACCCTTTCTGTTCTACCAGAGCCATATACTAGCCAGAGCAGTCAGAGGATTAAGCCTACACTCTCCACGCTGGCAATATGGGTTTGACAGGTCTCATTGATGTTTAAAAGCTTTGTTTAGCTTGCTAGCGGAAGAGAAAAGATTTCTTAAATTTTTAAAATATTGTTAAGATACAGATCACTATTACGTCTTTATCCCTATCCGGGTAGAAGGAGCCCAGAGCCGTAAGATCTAATGGCCTTAAGCGTGATAGCGGGAAGGTGAAAAAGGAAATAAAATAGTTATAGGATGGTAACAGCATCGCCTATTACCTTGCTTTACATTTTCGCCTTTTCTTCCGTGTGGTTCCGGGTTAGAATAGGACCACTCCATCTCCCCCCCGCCCGGGTTCTCATCTTGTCGCGATGGGGGGGCTCAGTACCTGCGGACTGCCTGGAAGCCAAGAGGAACCCATTGCCCGGGTTGAGGCTTAGGCCTTTCCAATCCTCCAATGGAGGAGGCCATTCCCACCAGGAATGGCCTCCTCCGTTGGAGTGAGAGAAGGGGGTTTACTCCCTACTCTCACAGCCGTGGTAGGGGTCGCGGGGGAAGAGGAGTGTCGGTGTGTCGTTGCCGCTCGCCCTATCCTCCGCGACCAAGCGCGGCCGTGGCGCTTGGCACGGCAACGGTGGGGCCGCAGGGGAAGAGGAGTGTCGGTGTTACGTTGCCGCTCTCCCTGTCCCCTGCGGCCGGCTTGGTGGCCACGGTCACCGTCAGATGGACAGGGGCAGGGCCTGCTTCTGCAGGCCCCAAATTATGAGGGCTGGTTGGACGGTGGAAACGGGATTCCATCGTCCAACGGACAGCCCTCCAGAGTGGAAGGCAGGCGCGTGTGCGTGTCAGCGCGCCTGTTCTTGTCGGGCCGAGAGGCCAACGCGACGGTTTCTCCGGCCCCTCTGATTCAGCAGAGGGTGCCGTGAGGCCGTTGGCGAGTCGGGGCCGCTGAGATAGCGGCCGGCCGCGCCGGGGCTGTAGAGCAAGAGAAGCACACGGCCCCGGCCGATAGCGGCTGAGAGGTGACACCGCGGAGTTTTTAGTGGTAACACCACATAACCTTACCGGTGTCCCGTAACCGGTAAGGTATCCGAAGGGATTTTCGCCGCGTCAAAAAAAAAAAGGACCACTCCATCTCTTCCTGTGGATGTCGTAAGAGGCGACTAAAGGACTAAGCACAAACATCTCGTACTACAATTGCATTCCCAAGGAGGGTTAACGTCGGGCGGCGGCCGGTTGTAAAAATTTTCGTGTTAATACATTCCCAAAGAGGGTTGACGTCAGGCAGGCGGCCGGTTGTAAAACTATAGCCAAATCATTGAAAGTGTTCCGGCTATTTCTTCTCTATTTAAAAAGGTCTTAGGCATCCTTGGGTGACCATTGAAATGCATATTATATTTGGAGAAGAAAAAGCGGGAAAGCGCACCCCGGGCTCCGAAGCAGCACAGCTGAGGTTGCAACCAGGAATCCGCTTAGACTAAGAAGACATAAGTTTTATTTTCTCCCAGACTAGCATGGAAGAAAATAGTGTAAACTTAAACCTGATGTTGTTAGATATGGTTGGTGTATGTATGTATATGTTTAAGAAATTTTAAAAACAAAAATGGGAAGTCGTATTATTTCCATAAAAAATAACCTATGGTAATAATACTAAGAAACAAAAGCAGTAAAACCTTTTTTTTAAGTACAACAGATGTAAGAACATAATAATGTAATGTAGTTGATGTAAAACTGCGCTTCGTTGGTGTTAAGCTGTATTTTACAAATCAATCAATCAATAATTTATTTGCTAGAATACAAAAAATAGACGGGCAACTGGAGTCGGACTCGTACATGAAGGGTTTCGTACCACCGTACAATATTTTAAAACGCTGAAGAAACACGTTTCTTGTATGACGACCCCCTTTAATTTTTAACTTTATCCTATTTTTAGTATTTGTTGTTATAGCGGTTATAGTTATACATAATCTGTGAAAATTTCAAGTATCTAGTGAATGTTATTATAAAGATCTAGTTAAAAACGCTGAAAAAACACGTTTTTTGTATGACGACCCCCTTTAATTTTTTACTATTTTTTATTTTTAGTATTTGTTGTTAAAGCGGCCACAGTGATACATAATCGGTGAAAATTTCAAGTGTCTAGCTATTACGGTTTAAGAGATAGAGCTCTGTGACAGACGGACAGACAGACGGACAGATGGACAGACGGACAGACAGCGGAGTCTCAGTAATAGGGTCCCGTTTGCACCCTTTGGGTACGGAACCCAAAAAACTAAGATAAGTACCTACCTACCTGAAAACAATCAAGTAATTTATCTTTTTCATCATATGCAGGCAGAATCTGTACTGGTTGCTATTTAAATAATCAGAAAAGAGACAGATAAAATCGCGCCGCTCATCGATCATCTCCTAAACTCGAATAGAGAGACCGCAGCCTTAAAAGGGGTCTTCAGAGTAGAAAGTTGTTCTTGGCAGCTTTAATGACATTCCAACACTTGAATATGCAAGTTTTCTTTAATTATATGTTAAATCCCAACTAATATTATTAATGCTTTCGCGAGTTTGTATATTTGTTTGTTTGTTTGTTACCTCTTCACGCTTTATCTACTGAACCAATCTTCTTGAAAATTAACATACTCGTACACATAGTTAGGAGTACTGAGAAGGACATAGGGTACCTTTTATTCCGGAAAAAAGTAATGTTCCTGTGGGATACGTGAGCGAATCCGCAGGAAAAAGCTAGTATACATATAAAATACACTATCTCATCTTTATCCTTAACGGAGCAGTCAGAGTCCAGGGCCGCAAAACCGTTAACCCATTGGAAGTCGGGAAAAAGGAAATCAAATAGTGATCGGTGTCTAGCCGCATCGGTTATCGGTATGAATATACATAAGTATATTAAAAATCAAAGTAAATACCACTGAACTGCTGAAACTGGAAGAAGTCAGCTCAAAAAATAATACGGGAAACTTTTTACGAAAAACTTTTTGTTTTGATTAAATTTTGGGGCAGTGCTTGTTATTTCAATCAATTTAAGTTTTCAAAAGTAGATTGGAAGTTTGATTAGATTTTGTAAAATGGTTCATTCATAGTACTTAGAGATATTTTAAAGGTTATTGAAAAAATAATTTTCACAAAAGTTAATACGGGGTAAATTTTTAACCACTACACTAGTTTTTGGAGCTAATTCAGTCCATGATACTAAACTACTTTCTATCTATATATAATTTAAGAACTACGTTCTTGTCGGTGGAGTAGTTTCCATGTCTCCCTCTCTTGAGCCATCCTTTTGACCTCCCTATACGACACGGCGTCAACTTTCTCCTTCACTTGATCTATAAATGCTCTTCTTGGTCTTCCCTTTCCTCTTCTTGCTACTATTTTAACTACTCGTACTTTCTATAACAATCATTTTTGACAATCGATAAAGTGATGAGTGTAGATGAAGCGGGAGACGTCTGTCAGGATCGTAGCAAGTAGAGGCCCATAGCCTCTGTCTCTGTGGGAAACAGGCGTGATAATATTTATGTATGTGTAGGTGAGCCGTATATCTAAGGTACTTAGATGTATAAAAAATGTATTTCCATAAATATCCTTGCTATCAGGTAAAGGCGTCTCGATACAAGTAACATTATCGATGTTCACAATCGCGTGTCCTACGGCAATATCGGGCTATTCGATCCGGTCATACAACGCGTTGTATAATCGAGGATTTTATTTGACGAGTCACGGCATCCGATTCTTACAGTTTCATGCCATCTTCTTTTATATGTATTTGGTACAAATACGGATACATTATCACGTCTATATCCCAAACGGGATAGACTAAATTTGGGCCCAGAAGATTTAAAGACCACTTTCAGCGTAAAAAAATTACTTCGCAATTCTCAGCAACATAATCAAATTATGTGAGAATTGCTAAGTAATTTAATTTTGACCTAACTTGGTTTTTGTACGTGGATTGGGATGTCATTAACTTTTTACGTTGGAATAGATTGAATTTCAATTTTTCGGGACTGGTAGATTGGGTTTCAATTTTTCGGGACTGGCATTCCCTAACAAGTATGACTGTTTGACGTTGCTGTGCCAATTTCTATGCGGTTTTTACTAGTAAGTATGTAGAGCATTTCTTTAAAATATAAAAGGCGATGCAAGCTGATGATTTTAATAATTCTAATTATATCCTTAACACAAAAAAAAATATCCGAAATTGATACCTAGATGAAGGCTGACTGCTATGCGTTAAGTCCATCTTTTGTATCATTGTGGTCAATAAAGATTTAATAAATAAAATCTTCATATGTAATCATAATATCAGCTCAAAACATCAGGCATCTCTGAGCAAAAAGGGTAAAAAATAATTCACTTTCATGTAAATAAGAACCTTTCAGATCTAATAATCCCAGGTCATTAAAGTTGCACATTATACCTTGTTCCAATGGCAATAAAGCTTATAACAACATAGGTGGTGGGAAACGAGTGATATACACCGGTCTGCTATCACTGCGATCAGGTTACTTATGAATTATATACGGACTATGATATATGGGACAGTAGGGCACCCTTATCTATCTTGACATCAAATAAGTTGGGTTATGCCGTGCAATCAGATACTTTCTGTGCATAAAGGCCCATTTACACGGTGCAAGTTTCTTGCCTGTTGCATACAATTAAATTGAAGCAATAGAAAACTTGCATGGTCTAAACAGAATGTCAGCCATACAAATTACTTATTGCTTCAATAAAATTGTATGCAACAGGCAAGAAACATGCACTGTGTAAATGGGCCTTTAGTTTTAGTTTATCCTTGGATAAAAGTACTTATTTGTTGAAGTTTTTATTTTAAGCTCCTTTTGTTGTGAAAATAATGAAATATCCAGATATACTTTTACGTTTTTATATTTAACTGGGTAGACAGATCCTAGAGCTATTAAATAATAAATGCCACGTTTATCGTGATGTTGGGGTTGAAGGTGGAAAAAGTAAATCAAAATAGTGAGGGGTTACCAGCCGCATTGACTACTAGTGGCTCTGTGACCTTTAGACATCGTGTGTTTGACTTTGCATAGCTCTCCAACCCCTGACCCTTGTAGTTTAGGTATCGGATGAAAAAGTTGTTAAGAGATGAGTCTTAATAAGGGTAACAGAAAGTCTTATGGCATTTTTTAAACTCGATTTATATATAATATATAACGTGACTTAGCACAAACCTTTTTTATTGTTTTGTCTAATGTTTCGAAAAAGAGTTACATCTTTTGTGGTCGCAGTCTGACCACGAAACTGAAAAAGACTGTCAGTCTGCGACCACGAAAGATGTAACTCTTTTTCGAAACGTTAGACAAAACAATAAAAAAGGTTAAAACCAATATTTTTAAACATTTTCGAAATGGCTGAAATATGAATATCTACGAGAATCGGTTGAGAAATGCGACCACAGGCGGAAATTTGGATAATCGGAATTAGGACTTATGGAATTTAGACACACGAAATAATTTTTTCGCTTCGCTCGCTTGGTCTAATAAAATGATTTAGATCCCCGTCTATTCTCTCGGTAAGATTTACGATCTGCGCGAGTAGCAGCATAGCTAGTAATCAACGTGGAAGGGACATCTTCTTCGTCTAAGCGCGTTCCCGGTTGCTTCCTAAGATGTGCTGCTTCGGAGCCCGGGGTGCGCTTTCCCGCTTTTTCTTCTCCAAATATAATATGCATGTCAATGGTCACCCGAAGATGCTAAAGACCTTGCAAAATGGAGAAGAAATAGCCCGAACACTTTAAATGATTTGGCTATAGTTTTAAAACCGGCCGCCTGCCTGACGTCATCCCTCTTTGGGAATGTATTTGTGCGGAAAGTTTTACAACCGGCCACTGCCCAACGTTAACCCTCCTTGGGAATGCAATTGTAGCACGAGATGTTTGTGATTAATCCTTTAGTCGCCTCTTACGACATCCACAAGAAGAGATGGAGTGGTCCTATTCTAACCCGGAACCACACGGGTCAGCATGGAAGAATACTCCTTTTCTTCATCTTTGTGAAGCATTGGTGGCTAAAGCCAGTGTCTGTTATTGTAATTATATGCATTTAAGTTAGTAACTGCCACAAATAATGAAAAATATTGGCGGGTACAAAAATATGGCTAGATTAAAAAAAAAAATTGGAGAAATTTCATTTATAATAAAAAGAAGAAAAATGATATACTAAGTTTTTGACTATTCACGAAAAGAAAAAAAGACATTAATCTAAGTCGCTTTAGTGGGTGAATTTTACATCATTTTTAACAACTGTCACATTGCTTTCATGAATTCCCAGCGTACATTAGAGCATACATCATGTTTTATTCAAATAGCCGCGAAATATGACCCCCTGAAGTAGTTTTCGATGCCCCGCAATCCCCTGGTGGTCAAGTTACTGAGAATACAGAAGAAAACACCACTGGATATAAGGTTTGTTTGTTTTTCGTGTGGTGATGTCAGATTTTTTCGAAATGGTTCTTATATATTGTTATCAATCTTAATTAGTTTCGTAATTATTAGAAGCCGATTTGACTATAGCTGTAATTGTTAGAATGTGTAGATATCTCTCAAGACCCGATGGCATCAATTGATGCGAAAATGTATTGTTTATCTATTGTGTCTGGTATTTGGAGTCTTGAAGGAGTTTATTAAATTTATAATTATTGGAAGTTATTTTGATCAAACTGTCATTGCCAGTTTTAACCGGCAGTGACTAATGCAAAACATTCATTCATTACGGAACAGTTTGAACACATGCTCCGGCAGTCGTTAGTCGATTTGAAAAAAAAAATGGTCGCATATTATATATACATATAAATGAAAAAGAGTCAAAAACAGTAATGAGTGATAAATAAACCGGCCAAGTGCGAGTTTAACTCGCGTGGAGAGGGTTTCGTACAATTGATTGAATTAATATAGGTTTTCCTGTAATCTACAAGCAATGAACTATATTTTGTATTTTTTTTTAATTTTAGGCCCATTTGTTTCGGATATCAGGGGTGGGGGGGGAATGGTAAATTTTCGTCTTCTTTCTTGAATAAAATCAAAACTATTTATTTTAAAATAATAACAAAAATATATTTGAAATCCTCATCACAAGCCCTTTTATGAGATATATGACACAGTAAGGTTTGCAAAACTTTTTTTTTCAATTTTATAATGACCCTTATTTAAAAAATAATACTTATTTACTTTGCACATATCTGTTTGGGTCATTATTACACCATTCTATCAAATTTCAACTGATTTGGTTCAGTAGATTCGGAGCAAATTGGCTGTGACAGACGGACGGACAGACAGATGCACGTGTGATCCTATAAGGGTTCCGTTTTTTAATTGTACGGTACCCTAAAAAGAGTCAAAAACAGTAATGAGTTAAGTAAGTAATAATAATAACATTAAGCAGTTTTAGTTAGAGATAGCTACAATTGAAAGGGACAAAACATAGATGCGTGGTGACTCCTCTAGTTTTACATAATAGCAGGCCTGTGTCACTCCCCGTTTAGGTATCGAAAATGTACCTACATTATTACTATGCGCGCAGGCAGCCCCTCCGGGTGGTAAATTCAGTTATACGAATCGTTTATCCAGAGTAATAAGAATGAAATTGGCTTGCAATGGATGTCTAGGTATCTTTACGAAAAGGTGCTGAGTTCTGACGTGAGCTAAATTAAACCATATCGCTAGCCACATTGAGTAGATATTTCTTTGAATTTCTTTGCTGAGTGAGACTTCTGTATGTTAGTATTATTGATTCTGTGATAATAGCTCTTTGTTGCACACATCGTTATCCGATATACTTTGCGAGTTTCCCTTCTGTACATATTTTGACTTTCAAGTAGTTTTCCATACGTCGCAATCCCCTTTGGCTTTTGATCAATCGAGCAGTCTTTAGAGTCGCAAGAGACATGTTTGTGAATATTTCAAAGGAAATATGGATTTCGCTGAGCATGTTTGCGAGCATTATTTGATAGGTTATTGATGACTTGTTATTGTCGTATATTTAATAATGAAGGCTTGTTTTCTTTTGTTTCGTGCAATCTCTTAGTAATAATTTACTTTGACTGAAAACAAGACGTTAGAAACATGGAATCTTAGAAAGCACTCGTTAGTACATTCATCTATTATATGTAAATCAAAACAATTTGTAAAGTCTATGTATAAATGAATAAGGACAAATTACACTAATTATTATTGAGCTAGCTAGCCCCAAAGTACCTAATTTTAAACTTGTGTTATGGGATACTAACTCAACGATAGCCAATTTTTGGAGCAAGTTCAGTCTATGATACTGAACTACTTTCTATAAAAAAAGTTATTAAAAATCGATAAAAATTTTTCGTCCTCCCATACAAAATCCGTTTGGCTGAGCGCTGATTTTTAAGGGAAGGTGAATTTTTTTTTTAGTTTTTCGTTAATTGTTCTATGGAATGTAGTTCTGTATCATGGACTGAACTTCATAAATTGGCTGGTGGATAAAAAGTCAGCCTGTATATTTTATAATAAATACTAATATATAAGACGAAAGTTTATAATCAATGTGTGTTACCAGTGATGACTTATGGCTCCGAAACGTGGTCCCTTACTATGGGTCTCATAAGAAGGCTCAAGGTAGCTCAACGCGCTATGGAGAGGGCTATGCTTGGTGTTTCTCTACGTGATCGAATCAGAAATGAGGAAATTCGTAGGAGAACAAAAGTCACGGACATAGCCCAGCGGATTAGCTCGTTGAAGTGGCAGTGGGCGGGACACATAGCGCGATGAACCGATGGCCGATGGGGCAAAAAGGTTCTCGAATGGCGACCACGTACTGGCAAGCGAAGCGTAGGACACCCACCCACAAGGTGGTCAGACGACCTGACCAAGGTCGCTGGAAAGCGCTGGATGCAGGCCGCTCTAGATCGGTCATTTTGGAAAACCTTGGGAGAGGCCTATGTCCAGCAGTGGACGTTATGCGGCTGAAATGATGATGACTAATATATCTATAGATCTATCTATCTATCTATAGATAGATAAATGGTTGACTGGGTGAGAACGCTATTAGCGTTAAGAGCCCGTACTACCCTAAAGTTCTTAGAGTGATATTAAATATTATCAATATTAACGAAATATTCACTTTGAAATAAAAACACAGCAAAGTTCAGGACTAGCTCTATACATAATATGTTTCAAAAACACGATTGCTTAAAATTTTCTTGATAGAAAAAAATTGCGAAGTTGCCTCTAAATCACCTCAGAATTATACTAAAACGGAAAGTATTCGAGAAATATAATAAATTAGCCTTTGTAACTTTGGATTATAATTGTATTAAACATAAAGCAGTCATAATATGTCTTATTTTTTTAATAACTCTTAAATATTCTTTGTAAAACGAAAAAACCTCAAAACCAAAACCAGCCTCATTGACCTACCATTGTCTTTCCACCCCGCATGGTCTCGCTGTATCGCTTCGGCTAGAGTAAATTTGTGTGCGTTGGAGCGGGAGCAAATCTTAGACTATCCACATCAGGCGCCCTCTTAAGTCTGCCAATTGTAAACAATTATTTTTGTGGATCAATAAAGTTTTAATACCCAAGACCCGGACAATTTAAAAAAGGCCATTTTCCAACTTGCCCAGAATATTTTGTTAACAATGTAAAAAAAATCAATTTCATAATTGTTTTTTTGATAAAATTTCTTAATTGTTATAGGGACCATTTGCCAAAAAACAAGCAGATACAAATACATTATCACGTCTTTATCCCTAACGTTGTAGACAAATCCCAGGACTCTTAACTCCTTAGCATGGAAGGGGCTTGGAGAATCCAAGAAGTTTACCGTATTTTGAGGAATTTCAAGAATCAAACAAACAATTATTCTTCTTCTTCTTTTTCTTCTTCTTTTCTCAGCCCACATCAACCCACTGTTGGGCATAGGCCTCCCTTTTTTCGTGCCATTTTCTACGGTCCTGTGCTAGTCTCATCCATCTCATATTTATTCAGTAGGTAACTATAAATTTGGCTTAATACCTTAGTATTGCCTACTAATGCTTACATTAGTAGGCAATATGAAAAGTAAGGGTTATTTTATTTTTTGAAGAATCCTCTGTAAGACGCACGCACAAAAAAACCTAAAGACTGAAAAAATCGCCGACATGAGCATTAAAAGAACAGATTTCAAGATTTATAAAGGGTGGTTATCAAAAAGGGATAAAAAAGGGATAAATAAACTAAACGGTTTTATTTTTGTGCGGCCAGAATTTAGGGCCGCCACACATTAGATTTTTCCGTCCGAAAATTTCTGACGCCGCTGGTACATACCACCGGCACACCTATCAGAAATTTCGATCCGGAAAAATCGAATTTAGTTACCGGCTCGCCGTCAGCGTAGGCGGAATGCTCTTGGGTTTACAAAGAGTGAGAAAAAGCAAAATGGATGATTATTAGTAACTTTAACTTAGTGAAAAAAGACACGTTTATACTGGGTTCATTAAGAAGGTGAACCCAAAATCTTCCATGCTGATCAAGAAGAAAGAAAAAAACGTAGAATTTACCAGTAGCTTCTCTTCCCGCGCAGATCGTAAACGCCGATCGAGGGAATGGGCGAAAATACGAATCATGTTAGTAGTTTACTCTTTGTAAACTCAAGAGTATTCTGACCACGCCGCATGGCGGCTAGCAGGCAGCTATTATCCGCTGGAATCCGAGAATATGTGCGCGCATCCGGAGGCATGATCTCATGAAGCGAATTGTACCATGTCGCTGTCAACTTGTTTTGCGGCCCGACGCGCTGCCGTAAGTGTAAATCGTACATTAGGTTAGATTCGCCGGAACTAAACTGATAGTGTGCTGGGTGCAACCACCGGCCGTCAAAAAATATGCGATCGGCATTCGGATCAGAAAAAAATCTGACGTCCGATAGATTGCAACCAACACTATCAAAAGCGGACGTTAGGCACGTCTGAATACTTATAGTATGTGAACGGCATGGTCTAGAACAAAATATATGGGCAGTGATCCTTATTCGTAGGGGTGCCTTCCGATGGGCGTTCGAAATTTTCTGACAGAAAATTTCTTCAAATAATATGCGTCCAGCCTAAATAGGCAGAAGCCGGCTACGGCGCCTGCCCGTTTTACACTACATTAATTTTGGGATCCCAGTACGGTCGGGTTTGGTAAAAATAGCGACATAATTATGGAGACCTTGTACACTATACGGTAAAGATAAGATTTTGGGCAGTACTGTTTCGATCGGGCGATAAATAATGCTAAAGCTTCTTGGCAACATAGAAATATGTTTGGAGTTTTGGACGTATACGACACGATTACTTTATTAAAACATTTATTTATTTTTACCACATAATCATATGATTAATTATCAAAATTCACAGCTTTGGAAAGTCTTCGCTTTCGCCTACAGGTCGCATCTCTCAACCGATTTTGACGAAGAACAGCACACAAGTTCCTTGATTTATTTAAATTTCCTTGATCGATTACTGCTTGTGGGAAAAATAGGGTGAAAAAGGGGGGACCTTATCTGTAGCGTTACTTATTGACAGATTTTAATCAAATTTGAGAGGCACATTAAGGACAATTATTCTTCGGATGTTGCAAAAAAACCATAAGGGAGAGTGAAGGGGGGAAAAGGGGAGATGTTTGCTGTAGCGTTACATATGGACGGATTTCACTGAAATGGCTTTGCTAAGCCAGGGGAAAGTGTCGGTTATTGTATGGTTATAAGAGCTTGCCAGGCAACTGCCTCCGTGGTCCAGTGGTCAATGCGTTTGCCTTGTGATCCTGAGGTCATGGGTTCAAATTCCACTGGGAAGCATACTTTGTGAAAAGTTGTTTCCAGTCTGTTTAGGATATTGCAGTGCTTCGGAAGGCACGTAAAGCCGATGGTCCCGATCGCCATCTAGCGTTTGTACCTATCCTAGGATTGGTTCTGGTCTACCCTTTGGGTTGCGGAGGTCAAACGGCAGTCGTTTTGTGTAAAAACCAGTAACCTCGTCAAATCGCCTAGGTTAGGTAGCGGACCCCGGGCTCTGAAGCGTAACCGCTGACGATGCAACCAGGAATACGCTCGATGATGATAAGAGCTTGCGAGGTCTACTGCTCTCACATAACCACTAGTGAACCACATGCTAAGTAGCATTGTCTGAAACGCGTAAAAGTGTATTTATTTATTTATTTATTAAAATCTTTATTGACCAAATGGTACAAAAGGTGAACTTAACGCTAATGCATTCTCTACCAGTCAACCTTTAGGAAAAACAGAAATTATTTAATTGCGATAGGCGCTTTAAAGATGTACTTAATAATTTACTATTTACAAGTATACTTAAATACATTAATATAATACACTTAATACATATAAATACTTATATAAATATACATACACATATATATACTACAAATGTTTAAGATAATGACTAATGTATCAAAAGCGCCCACCTACCTTAAGTCCCTACCATGTCTTTAGAAAGGCTCCTTGTTATTTTAAGTAATGAAAATTTTAAATGGTAGTCGTCGTTTTACGCAACGACTTGGAATGAGCGAAATAAACTGAATTTTCTTTGTGTTCAGGAACTTTGTGAAATCGCCGGTAAGCATGTTTTTACAATTTGCCTCAGTAGTTCTTTATTTTAGTTGTTTTTAATTTAATTATTTAATGAAGTAATATTTTCTGAAGGTGTTATTACGAGTACTTATATGAAACCTTTAATTGAGAAAATATTTCGGGCATTCTTAGTATGCTACACAAACAAGTAATAAAAATAATACTGTATTAGGCCGCCCCGGCTTCACACATATAAACCTTCCTTTTGAGACACTATCTATTGATGAAAACCGATCTAAAATATCTATGGTAAAAGCTGGATAGTTTTAAAATCACTCTTTATACTTTAGTACAAAAAAGTAACATACTTTATTCGTAATAAGGGCCGGTACTTTGGTGTTTTATCTATAAATTTATAAAAAGTAGAAAAGAAACATTATCTTTAATATTTCCAGAGTATTAGCCATATTTTTGGACCTCTATATTTTGGATCATCTATTCCACAGAAGCACAGAATACAGTAAGAGTAAAACAGAAGGGATAGCTGCCTAATCCATGTACTTAACGTTAAAGATGCCCCGCCGAGAAACAGGGCATCTATCCCGCAAAAACTTTGATCGCATTTTGCCTTTCCATGCAATCGCACAGCGATAGGTATGGTTAACTTAGTGATAGTAGGAGATAGTTTAATAAAATAGCATGCGATTTATAACACTACATTCATAACACTAATACTAGAGTAATCTAAATCGGGGAAAATATACCCCTGGGGCAATTATCCTAGTTTTACTCTAAGTAAAACTTTAAAACTTTTCGCACAAATGCATTCCCAAAGGTTGGCGTCGGGCAGAAGTGAAGGCCGGTCCTAAAACAACGTATTATTTAACATCAATTACATAATAATGTCATATTAAATTAAAATAGTATCTAGGTACATAATACTTAATTATAAAGTATTGCGTGATCTGTACAAGTACTAATAAAACCATGGCTTATTTAATAGTCAGATATTAACATGTATGTTAGGACTTTCAAGTAAGGCGGAGAGCTGTGGCTCAGAGCAACTTTAAACTTAATTATGAATTTCTTCGAATAGTTCTTAAGTTTAGGAGCCGTGGAAAGATGATAAGATTAAACTCGGCTCTTTTACATTATGTAAGTAAATAACTTTTTCAAACGTACGTACTTTCATGCTGGTCTGGGAGACAAGAAATAACGTAGAAGTACCTGCTTCTCTTCCCGCGCAGATCGTAAGCGATCAATGTAATGGGTTGGGCGAGAATATGAATCATGTTAAGGCCGTACTTGAATTTTCCGGGGTCCAGTGCTGCCCCATTTAAAATAAATCATTTCAAAGAAAACGGAGACGTTATTTAAAATTTTACTACTACCAAGCCCTAGATAACCCTTCAAAGTATTTTATGAACTACTGTTTACAGTTTATAATGAGAACATTAAGCTTAACTACGCAAATTTGCCAAAAGTGGCCGTTTTTCGCAAATGTGCGTAGTAAAGCTTAACGTTCTCACTTTTAACTGTAAACAGTAGTTCATAAAATACTTTGAAGAGTTATCTAGGATTTGGTAATAGCAAAATTTTAAATGATGTCTCCATTTTCTTTGAAATGATTTATTTTAAATGGGGGCAGCACTGGACCCCGGAAAATTCAGGTGCGGCCTTAATAGGCGATGTAGCCACATGGAAAAACATCACCATTTTCTTTTTCCATCTGTACACCCGCCATCACTCTAAGCACGGTCTTTGGGTCTTGGGGCCCTAGACTCCGTCTACCCCGTTAGGGATAAAGACGTGATAATGTATATGTATCTGTAGCGTTCAATCAATCAATCAATCAGTTTATTTGCAGAAAAGTGGTACAAACGTTGTTTTAACAATAAACGATTTTCAAAACGAATTCACTTGAGAAATGGATGTCGGCAAAATTTTCGGTTTTTTTTTTCTATAATATTGTATTTCAAAAGCAAAACATGTAAAAACCCACATTGTTTTTTTAGTAACACGAAAAAAGTGATTGTTATAAGTTTGTATTCTATGTCTGTGTGTATGTGTCTGTATGTATGTCTGTAGCATCGTAGCTCCTAAACGAATAGACCGATTTCAATGCGGTCCTGTTCAATCGAAAGCCTGCGTCTCTCTGGTTTTGTCTTGTTGGTACTTAGTATCTACCTAGAGAGTTTTATATACCCACGACCAAATTAAAAATTATAAAAACAACAGTGAAAATTTACCAGATTCGAAACAAGTCATACAAGAAACGTGTTTCTTCAGCGTTTTAAAACATTGTACGGTGGTACGGAACCCTTCATGGACGAGTCCGATTCGCACTTGCCCGTTTATATTTTTCATCTTAGCGCGTTTCCAGTCTCATCCTCAGCTGTGTTGCTTTGAAGCCCAGCGTACGCTTTCCCGCTTTTTCTTCCCCAAATATAATATGCATTTCAGGTCACCTAAGGATCCCGAGAACCATGTAAAATCGAGAAGAAATAGCTGGCTACATTTTCAACGATCGCCGCGCGACGTCGACCCTCCTTGGGCATGCATGAGATGTTTGTGCTTAGTCCTTTAGTCGCCTCTTACGACTATCAACAAAGATCGAAAGAGATAGAGTGGTCCTAATCTAGGCCGGAGGCCACATGGTACAATTTGCTCTTTCTCGTCTATTTATACCTTTTCATCATCATCTTCAGGTCTTGTTTTAAGTCTCCACTGCAGGAGCACGACCCTCTCTGTACTACCAGTGCCATAGTTAGCTAGAACAGTCAGAGGATTTGGCCTACACTCTCCACGCTGGCCAGACGGGTTGGAGAGGTCTCACTGATGTTTATAAGCTTTGTTTAGCTTATGTTTCCTAAGTCGCCTTCTTACGACATCCACGGAAAGATGGATTGATCCTATTCTATTCTGCTGGGAACCACACGGCTACATTTTTACATTTTATCACAAAGCATTCACAAAATCGTATCCAACATGGCTTAACTGCTACAACAATGTAGAGACAAACTGGTATGGAAATGCCGCGTTCGTAGTAAAACCAGAGCCGGTGTTCACACGTAAACCCGTATAAATAACGTATCTAGAACGAATCGTTTGGCCTAAATTCTGCTCTGTAGTGGACCAGTAGGGGTTTGGTCTCAGTTACGGAGAGTCAGAATGGATAATCTAATTATTATCTTAGAACATTTGTAGTATGTCTATATACACATATGTTTTATATGAATGTATTTAAGTATACTTGTAAGTTGTGTATTTTTAAGGCCTTTTTGACAAGACATTATGCCTAATACCACGGTAATATTTATATTACCATGCTAATACTGCTAATACAATATTATAAAAATATAATATGTGAAGCGTGCGAACGAGTGTAAATCTAATATACAGAAATAAGTAACACTGAGTAGTCTTAAAAATTGGAGCCAAGCTGACCGGTCCCGACTGGCGGCACCCGTTCACGAGTTCAACTCGTTCACGAATGATTTGGGATTGCTCTGCATGCTACTAGTTCCTATTAACTGACAGTTACAACATTTTATGTCCAAAATAGACTTAAAATATGAACCTGGCACGCGTTATGTGATTTGGCAAAAGCATGATACGAGTAGCTTTTGGTTTGTTTTTTTAGCGGCTCGTCGATAAGGCACGGAGACGGCGCTGTTTTACATACACCCATAAAGTATACCTTGCTTGAGCCCTGCGTTCAATATTGCGTTGGGGTGGTTACGTCACCAGAAAAACAATTTACATAAAGTTCCACGTCCTGCTGGAAGAATTTTCCCTAAAACTGTAAAACTATATCTTATTCTTTACAACATGTCAACTGCGTTAAGTGAAATATTTGAGGGAACTGGCCGTTGGTATCATATGAAAATATTAAAAAAAAAATAACTAAGGGTTATGTCGTCGTGTGGTTCCTGGCAGAGTAGAATAGGACCTCTGAGTCTGAGTGAATGTCGTAGAAGGCGCCTTAGGAAAAAAGCTAAACAAAGCTTATAAACGTCAATGAGATCTCTCCTACCCGTCGGGCCAGCGTGATAATATAGGCCAAATCCTCTGACTGCTCTGGCTTATATATGGATCTGGTAGTACAGACCTGATGATGATGATGACGGTAATGATGATAAGGGTTGTGTTATGTCTTATACAAACTATCAATACATAAAGCTGCCACTTTTGGTAAGTTTTTAAACCTAACTGTTTACAAGTGGTTCTGTGAAAACAGTAGAGCTCGCGAGCCCATAAAACTATGCAATATCCGACACACTTGAAGTAGGTACTTAAGTTGATAAAATTTCACAAGGCCCATAAAATAAAAAGAATAAAAAAATTAGGCCGGATCTGCTTTATTATAATGCAAAATACAAGTCCAAAAAGTAATTTGTGCAATTAAATTAACGAAGAAAGTCTTATTTTAAATCGAATTTCAGGTGCTAGAATTTTCCAATTGGCTTAACTGTGTAGATCATTATTTGCAAAATAGGGGTATAAGTATTAGCGATAACTCGCGTTCCCTTGGGCGTAGGAGGTTGAATCTGATGTCTTCGAGTACGTCTCGCAATAACGAAGAGGACTGTTTAGTTTGATTGGTAAAGGTAAGTAGTAATAAATATAAAAACAAAATTCAAAGGTTGAAATCCTTCCATATATCACGCTACAGCAAACTTCCACCTTTTCCTTTCTACTTTCCACCCTATCAAAAATCCCGATAGACAGAAAATCCTAATCCTAACAAATATTATAAATGCAAAAGTGAGTTTGTATATTTGTTTGTTTGTTTGATTGTTACCTCTTCACGCTTTATCTACTTAACCAATCGTCTTGAAAATTCGCATACACATAGTTAGGAGTACTGAGAAGGATATAGTACCTTTTATTCCGGAAAAAAGAATTGTTCCCGTGGGATTTTGGATACGCGAGCGAAGCCGCGGGCAAAAGCTAGTATGGAATAAATCAAAAAACTTGTGTGACCATTTTCATCAAAATTGGTCGAAAAATGCGACCAGTAGGCGAGAACAGACAAACGGACAAAATATTTTTTTAACCAATCTCGAAACTGACACGCTTCGCTTGCTCGGGCAATTAAAGCAATTCAAAACACATGCGAAGGCCTAATTTAATTTTTATTTTTTTTAAATACATAATTAATTTATTTATAAAAGTATAACATAGTTATAAGAGGTCTTATATTTATAATTACAGTCAAATAAAAAAATATTAATAATAATACAATTAAAAAAATACAATGTGCACTATATTTCTAACCCGCCCCTTAACATTTCTGCTGCAAAGGTGCCCAATATACTAGCTGTGTTACCGCGCTGAATGGCAATGGCCAACCTTTGCATCAGAAATGAGCCTGAGCGGAAGTCACCATTCTTTTCCCTTATTCTGTGCCCTAACTCCCGGATTAGACGCTTGGCGTCTGTACCCCAACATCCCATGGTTTCTACGGCTATGGGAATGAAACTGTAGTGCTGTCCCATAACCGCATACTTCACCCGTTTCTTTTCTTAATTTATTTTAGTGTCTTCTGGATACCTGCCAGGCTAGCACTGCTTGGATCTACCCACCAGTTTCTACTGGCACGTTATTTGGAATAACGTTTTGTTATACATCATGTTAATGAAAGAACGCAAAACCTCTCAGATAGTACCTCAGCCCATGTAACTGAACAACTTTTGTTCAACAACTTTCACGAAATCCAAAAAAAAATCGGATTTTCATACACATTGACTCGATCAGCTGATCAGCTAGTATGAAAATTCAAATTATTTTTTTTTAGTTTTGTGAAAGTTGTTGAACAAAAGTTGTTCAGTTACATGGGCTGAGGTATCATCTGAGAGATTTTGCGTTCTTTCATTAACACGATGTATAACCTGGGTCAGAAATAAATTGTTTGGTACTATTTAGAGAATTGCATGCCACTAAATAATATCACTTGTCATTTGATCATATCCATTTTAAACGAGATTTTAGATTTATTAATGCTAAAAACTGATATCAAGAGCGCTGTTTGAAGAAGGAACAGTTTTGTATTTAATACAAAAGTCATAGAAAATGTTTGTTGGTTTGATAAAAATAAAAAAATAGGTATGTGATTTGACTTACTGGAAACTAGCGGTTAAAAGAAAACAAATACGATTTTTTGTATTGCAATTTTTACGCCAGAGGAAAATTCTTACACTTAGCTTTTATATTATTCTACAAAATGGAGAGTCCATTTTGTAAAAGCTGTCTAACTTCTCACACTATTTGAAAAAAGCTACTGTTACAATAGGGAAGTGGACTGGGCCCGAAAAATATAATTTTATTTGGTCCGTCGTCAGTTAGATTATCCAAAATAAATGTACCCATATTTTCCAGTTTATCAAAGTAATAAAAATTCACAAAGATACAGCGCATTGAAGTTTTGGATTCGGCGTTAACGCCACCGTCTAGTGAAAATCGTTGTAGATCGTGACGTCATTCGAAATTTGAATAGGCTGTATCTCCGTCATTATTTGCTAATCAGAGAAAAGAAAAAATACGTATACAATATTTTTAGATAATCTGCCTGCTGAACCAAAAATATTTTTATATTCCACTTCCAATTAGTTTCACCTATCCAAGTACTGACCACGCCCGCGGTTGTTTAAGGCCGTACCTGAATTTTCCATGGTCCAGTGCTGCCCCCATTTAAAATAAACCATTTTAAAGAAAACGGAGACATCATTTAAAATTTTGCTACTACCAAGCCCTAGATAACCTTTCAAAGTATTTTATGAACTACTGTTTAAAGTGGCGAAAAATGGCCACTTTTGGCAAATGAGCGTAGTAAAGCTTACGGTTCTCATTATAACCTGTGAACAGTAGTTCACAAAATAGTTTGAAGGGTTATCTAGGACTTGGTAGTAGCAAAATTTTAAATGATGTCTCCGTTTTCCTTCATATATCTATAGTTTTAACCAAAGAATCGAAATTCGATTAAAGTGAAGTATTTATTTTATTTGTTTGAATTATAAGGTCAACATTTATCGATTGGCGTGAGTACGCACATCACTTTTCGTTGCACACGATAAATGTTGCCCTTTTATTATACCTATTGATTGTTATATTGATTTACACTAGCTTTTGCCCGCGGCTTCGCTCGCGTATCCCAAATCCCACGGGAACATTACTTCTTTCCAGGATGAAAGGTACCCTATGTCATTGTCAGTACTCCTAATTATGTGTATCTGAATTTTCAATAAGATTGGTTCAGTAGATAAAGCGTGAAGAGGTAACAAACAAACAAACAAATATACCTACAAACTCACTTTCGCCTTTATAATATTAGTTGGGATTAAAATACTCGAAACAATATCTAAATAAGATATATTTGTCTGTAAAGTGGAAGCTAGGGCAGGTCAACAAGTATTTCTCAGCCCAGAGTCTGCAATCAAAACTTTTAAGTGCAGTATCGATTCCCGATAAATTACAGCCCTAATACTATTTCTGAGCTATCTTCGGCAAACTTGGACGCCCGCCCAATATAAGTTTAAATGATGTCATTACTTACTTTGTTGCGTTGTTTTTGTTTACTATAAACATTGAGCCTGTAATATACATACAGGTTAATTTGAACCTCCTAGCTGTATATTGAAATCTTGCAAACAGAATCGTTAATAGAATACAAAATATATTACTGAGTATATTTTCGTTGAAGCGGAGGTGAAACGTGTTAGAATAGTACTCGGTGTGGTATATTCACCCCCCGGCATAAATTATTTCTCACATTTTGAGTCTGAAATGGAGACTTTTGCCTCTGTTTATTCTCACTTTCTCATTTTTGGTGATCTCAATACTAATTTGTTAGTAAACTCTTCTTCTGCCTTCAAGTTGCGTGATCTCGTAAATTCTTTTAATCTCTCCCTTCTTACTCTTAATGCGACTCATGTGAACGCAGATACTGATGATACCTGGATCGACCATATAATTACAACCTCGACCAGCGACATTCTATTGCATGGCCAACACCCAGCCCCCGCTTTCTCCAGGCATGATCTTATATTTGCTTCATATAAGATTCACACTTCTAAACAGAGACCTGCCACCGTTTTAATGCGTAATTTCGCGAGGTTGGATGTTAAGGCTCTGCACAGTGACGCTGCTAACACTGACTGGAATGCTATTGTTAGCGCTGACACCATTGATGCGAAGGTAACACAACTAAATGAGGTAATTGTTAGTTTGTACAACAAGCACGCTCCTCTCCGCCGTGTTAAACTAAAGCGACCACCCTGCCCTTGGATCACAAGAGGAGTACGCATGGCAATGGCAAGGCGTAACAGAGCTTTCACAAAATATTAGCGCGATCGGTGTGAGACCAATTGGAATTCATATAAACATGCCAGGAACCGCTGCAATCAGATGGTGAGAACCGCCAAAAGGCGATACTTCCATGACAGCATAACTGGCTCTTCACCAGCTGATATGTGGAAGTTTATTAGAAGTCTGGGCTTTCTTTGGTAAGGGTAAAAGTAATGTTTGTACCTCCAAGTTTTCTTTGGATGACCTTAATAGCCATTTCTCCTCAGCCTCTTGTCTTGACCCTTCCATTAAATCCCAGACTATCAAATATATAACTTCTTTGCCTCCCATACTTCCTGATATTTTCTCCTTTTCTCCAGTGACTGTCGATGACGTTAAAAAAATCCTTCTTTCCATTAAATCCAAAGCCGTTGGCGTTGATGAAATTGGTCAGCGTATGATTTATCTCCTTCTTGATTTCATTCTCCCCGCTCTCACTCATATCATTAACTTTTCCCTGAGCACTAGGACCTACCCATCTTTATGACGTAAAGCCTTTGTCATTCCTCTTCCAAAAACAGACAATCCCAGTAGCATAAAACAGTTTCGGCCGATTTCTGTTGGCCGAAGCTGTTGTAAATTCACAATTATCATCACTTATTTTTTCAAATAACCTTATAAGTAATTTCCAATCAGGATTTCGGCCTGGACATAGTACTAGTACTGCGTTACTCAAGGTTACTGAAGACATGAGAAGCGGAATGGAAAATGGCAAGGTAACAGTGCTTGTTCTCATCGATTTCTCCAATGCCTTTAACTCCGTTGACCATGATGTCTTAGTAGCTTTACTGTCCCGCTTCAATCTCTCACCAACAGTCCTGGAATGGTTCTCTTCCTATCTTGGAGACCGACAGCAGGCAGTTCGCGTTGATCAGTCCGTTTCTGAATGGCAAAATCTGCATACTGGTGTTCCTCAAGGAGGAATCTTTTCTCCCTTACTATTTTCTATCTTCATTGATTCCCTTACTTCTCTTCTTTCGACCTCTCATCATCTTTATGCTGACGACCTTCAACTCTATCATTCTTGCGACCGCAGTGATACTGATTCCGCGATTTCCCTTCTTAATAATGATCTTCGGCTTATCACGGAATGGTCAGGACGGTATGGAGTTTCCGTCAATCCTAGCAAATGTCAAGCTATTCTTGTGGGAAGCTCTCGACAACTTGACAACATTGACATTGAAACCGTCACTCCAATACAATTTAATGGTGTCACCATACCGTTCTGTTCCAGTGTCAAAGATCTGGGGCTGCATATTGACTCTACTCTTAGTTGGTCCAATCATGTCGCTGAGGTTAGTCGCAAGGTTACAGGAACACTGCGCTGTCTTCATAGATATAAGAACTTTCTTCCGCTTAAAACAAAAGTAACTTTGACGCAATCCCTAATTATTTTTTTATTTTATTTTATTCAGAAGATTTACAGCATTAATATTAAATATATTCAAGAACTTATATATCTATAAGCCGATAACAAATCTTCATATATGTAGTCTAAATAAACATGTCGTTTAAAACCCAATACCTACGTGTATGATTATATAATACATAGATAGCTAGCAAAGAAACAGAAAAAACAAAAAGGTATACAAGTACAAGAAATCCCTTTCTCCTAGTGCAAAAAATATAAGAAACATGAAAAAACACATTAAGAATGCACCAGCCGCCTTCCATTCCGCGATCCAAATCATATCGATAGGCGATGCGGCAAGCAAATACGCAACAGTATATCTGATTGTTATTCCTATAATCGATTATGCAGACGTTTGCTATACAAATTTAAATCAATTTCTTCTACATAAACTCGACAAACTAGCTAACAACTGCATCAGGTTTATCTTCGGACTTCGTAAATATGACCATATCTCCTCCTTTTGGTCACAGTTGGCCTGGCTCCCTATCCCCCAGCGTCGAAACGTTAGAATCCTATGCATGCTATATGCTATCCTCAATAATCCTTACTCCCCTGCTTATCTGAAATCTCAATTTTCTCTTCTCAGCTCTACGCATTCGCGAAATCTTCGCTCTTCTAATCTTCTAACTGTTTTGAATAAAAGTGCTTTGTTAGGAGACTAGCGCCATCTGCGTGTGATCTCCACAAACACGGGCAAGATTATCGATTCATCGATATCCCGTGCGCGGATTGTCTTTGCCCGACCAGAAAAATATTCATTGTCTTTATGTCAAAGTCTCAACTTGTCATTCCAGTAAAAAGGTTGAAATCTGGGTGTGCCCCCTTCCGCGTGCGATGGCAGCATTAAGTTTGTAATTTTGATATATAAAACCGAAAGTTTCGTGGAGAATTGTCGGTAATTGTTTGGTGGCCAATTCATTTGGAACGGCGGGGAGCCGAAATTGTTTGTATTACGTAAAGAACATTGATTTGTGTAAAATATGAAACTCGTGCCATGCGGCTTTGAAAATTATTAGTTTGTGATACTGTATGTGAATAATAGTGAAGTGTCCAAAGAAGAACAAGAAAATTATTGTGTTGGAGAAGTGGGATAATAAATACGACGTATTCATCTTGGGGCAAGTACATGAGCTCATGGGGTTAGGTTATTGTAGGGACCCAATTCTCCGCATCACTGACTCGGGATCTATGAAGAGACCTGAGGCCGTCGCCAGCCCTGAGGAGGACCTCAGACACGACGCGAAGGCCAGGCGAGGCTGCCTGAAGACTGCGTGGACGCGGTAAGTCTTATAATTAGTGTAACTACTTTTAATTAGAATTAAGTTCAACTCATAATTAGGTTAAATTAGATTAAAATAGGCCCCTGTACCTATATACAGGGTGGTAGCAGACTGCGTAGGTTGTTTGTGTGTTTGTTTGTTGCCGGTGAGATTGCCGGACTCGTACAAAGAGCGTAGTCACAAAATCTCTTGGTACAAAAAACGTAATCTTAGCTATCTGCGCCCACACTAACATTATCCATCCCTCATCATCGCACTGAATTTATGAATAAATCTTTTCAAATTCAAGCCATCCTTCTCTGGAATTCTCTTACTGATTCTATTAGACGAGCGCCTAGTCGTCACGCTTTTAAACGGGCGGTTCAAAAACGGTTTCTCCAAGAAGTCTCTTCTTTTCGTCGTGTCCCTGCGCGGTAATTAGTAGTCATCCATAAATGTATTTATCTATCCGCATACATATATAATTAGTTCTTTATGTATTATATTTACATAATTATATATTTTGTATATTTATTTTATCTATAGTTATTGTATTGGTATATATTTCTTTAAAATTAATATTTATGTATATTCTTGTAGGTATTTATAGATACTTTAAAATTTTGTTTACACACTCTGTCGCACCACCCAAATTATTTGTCTACTTGGTCTAATGGTTGACTGGCAGAGAACGCCATAAGGCGTCCGCCATTTGTACACTTTTTTTATGTGCAATAAAGTTTAAATAAATAAATAAAAACCGTTAGAAAAAGGAAATTTTTTTTTTGCTTAATTTCTTATACTGGTTGATTTTGAAACACTGAGCTATATTAAAATATTGGAATCAGAATCACTAATAGAACACAAAATAGCAAGAAAAATAATACTTTTTTTTACTATTTTTTATTAGGAAAAATTAGTGTCAATGGCCTCGCTTTCGCTCGGTTCCTCCGTATAACCGCCCCGCACCCTTCCGCCGGAGGCGCGCGGGGCGAGCGATCATATGGCGGTCGGTATCAATGCGATTGGGAATTAGGCGTACAAATTTGAGGGCTTTTATCTCTGGTTTTTATTATGAAACAAGGTAATTGTAAGAGAACGTGTATATTTTATTTAGTGCATATAGTACTTTCCTTGAATATAGCTCAGTGGGTCAAAATCATCCTGTAGGTATATGGCTAACCTTTTGATTTTACTATACGCGTGGCTGTTGCCCTCCATACTCACTGGCCGCCGCCCGCTTCGAGCCCGGTAGCGGGTGGTGACATTCAAATGGGAGATTTTGGTATGCATTTAGTCCTGGTTGTCATCATTTTATGGCAGTGGTCAAGTTATGTCAGATGCCTTTAGGCAGCTTGAAAAATCTGATGCCAGTTTTAGCCACTTACACACACGAAAAACAAACGGACAACTTAGGAACCCTACACTGCGCGTGCATGGCCCAACATGCACCTGGTCGGTTACTACCATTTAGTAGAGCCATCTCTATGAGCTGTAAACTTCGCGGGTCACCCCCAACCCGTTGAACGTTATCGAATAAAAAAGTATTTCAGACAAAAAAGTTGCGGCTTAAAACATTCACTGCCTTAAACCCACGACGTGGGCTCACTTTTGCCGCATTTGAGGCACAGGGACTGACATTGTGGGCTCATGTTAAAAATGCATTTATCTGAGGAATGACATATGAAGTGTGTTAAAGTTTACAAGGATGCGAATGTGTTAATAAGGGTAACAAAAAAGTATTATGACATAATATATCAAATTTTTTCGAAACGGCTGAAATATAATTTTCTTAAAGTTTTAAACTCCCATATCTCCGCCATTATGAAAAGTTTCCAAAAATTTTATCGACAAAAATTCTATATAATTATCGAACCTGCCTATAAAATTTCACGAGAATCGGTTGATAAAAGTGACCTGTAGGCGAGAACAAACCGACAGACAGACGGACAAAGGCATTTTTGGCTCAACAATCTCGGAACTGAGACGGTTCGCTTCCTTGGTCAATTTATTTATTTTTTTATTTATTTAACTTTATTAAAAAAATTGTAAACGGCGGATTTAAAACCTTAGGCTTTATCTACCAGTCAACCGACAGGTGGTGCAGAGACAAGTGAGGCTAAAGTAGGAGCAAAATTTATCATTACTTTCTAAATAGTTAGTATTTGAACTTTAAACTTACATATATATTGCATGGCTCAATTCAATTCAAAATATCTTTATTATCATAGGATATTTATAATATCTCTTTTTAATAGTCACTTTGTTTTGTTTTGCACAAATGTTGACGTCAAATCGTTACTTACAGCTAAGTTTACGCCATTTCCTAGGCGCAAGTGCAAAAGAAGCGGCAACAAACTGCACTGCACGTTTTCTCCAAAGACGTCAACTAACAAACTAAAAACTTAAAATTAGTTATATGGATGGACTGAGATTACATTGTTTGTTATGTCATAATTAAATTGAATTATAAGAATTAAGAAAATTTAAAATAATGTCAATTTGTATATTTAGTATGTACCAATGTACCTCAATTATGACATGTCTAAGTATACAAACCTTTAAGAGGAACCCGCGCCAAGCTCAAGCCAGACCTTTTTGTCTTTAAGATAGTCATCGGTCCTTTAATAAGCCTTCTCACAAAGTACTTTCTTTACATAAGCTTTGAATTTTCTGTCTGGCATATCAAGGACCGATTCTGGCAATTTATTATAAAAAAGTATACACTTCCCCATAAAAGACTTACTGACTGTATTCAGCCTGTAATACGGGCTAACTAAGTCATTCTTATTACGTAAATTTCAATCTGTAAAATCACTTACTTTATTGAACATGGAAATATTTTTCCTTACATACATTATATTTTCAAATATGAATTGTGATGCAAAAGTAAGTATACCTATTTCCTTGAATAATTCTCTCAGTGAGTCTCTCGATCCTAAACCGTAAATGGCTATGAATAAATTACATAAAACTACAAAATATAATAATTAAATATAGTATATTAATTTAAATTACCTACTACCTAATAAATATATATACATATATATATATATATATATACATATTAATACATAAATATCCATAATTTATTTATTATCTGACAGTCCACGAAGAAAGTAACCGCGCACTGCTTTTTTAAAGACAAGTCGACTAGGGGCTTTAGGAATTTGGTCGGGAAGGGCGTTCCAGAGCTTCACGGCCTGTACGATAAAGGAATGCTCGAAGAACCCACTCCGATTAATTATTGAGAGTTGCAAATATATTCTGAAAATATAAAAGTAAAAATTAGATTCTTAATCGCTCGATATAAAAGAGAGGTCCGCAAAAAACTTTTAAAAACAAAGGAGTCTTTTAAATTTTATCAACTTTCAATAGCGCCTACGTTTTAAACTGTGTACTTACTTTCCAACTTGAAGAGACTAGGGCTGTGTGCACACTGCCTGAATTCTTAATAGTTATTTAAAAGTAAAGAATCAAATATTTATTTAGTAATTAGGCCTTTGCACTAGGCACTTCACATCAATAATATTAGTGGACATGACGTGTAATGTTAATATTTATTTTTTTGAAAAGCTACTGTTACTAACTTTTCGTAACGACCACTGCTGAGAAGAAACGCTGAAAGAAACTCATTTACACAGTATTGGTCGCCTACAAGCCAGAAGGGCTTTTTATACATTACCACATTGACATAGGGTTCAAAATGCATTGAGAGTTTTATAAATTCGCTTCCATTCCGCGGCAATAGGGAAGGGATGAAAATTTTGAAAACGCTTGAATAATTTTCTGTGGTTAGGAATAACATTCCTCGTTACCATAAAAAAATATCAGACTTTTCTATCCAGTCAATTAATTATAAAAAATAAAAATATTTTAAATCCCAATTTTAAACCCATAGTCATTCTTACGCTGCCATTTCTTTAGCCCAAACCGTCTGACGTATTAAAAAAAATATGTCATAAGACACTTGACACCATTTTGACAACTATGACAGTTAAATGACAGTTATATGTCATCTGTCATATGACAGTATCTCTATTTTCCCACGGTGGCAGTTAATTAGTCAATTGTCATATGACATTAACTTTTTTAATATGTCAGACGGTCCGGGCCAAAGTAATGGCGGCGTAAGTCTGAATATGGGTTTAAAATTAGGATTCAAAATATTTTTATTTTTTATAATTAATTAACTGGATAGAAAAATGTGATATTTTTTTAGGGTAACGAGGAATGTTATTCCTAACAACAGAAAAATATTCAAGCGTTTTCAAAATTTTCATCCCTTCCCTATTATGGAAAATGCATGTAGATGGTATTTTATTGTTATAAATAAAACAAGTACTTATTTGAAAATGCTTTTAGACACAAGCTTTTATCTAAAACAATTTTAAGTACTCCTCAAGACGAGTCATTTGAGCCCAAACTCGGTTGTGTTATATTGATATATCATAGAGATGCCATGGCCACCTTCCGGCTTCATCATGAGATCAGTTTATTGATACCATAATATTGTATTGTCACCCAACTTACATAAGTGTGTGAAGTTTCAACTCAATTGACTAATGGGAAGAGGGTATAATTTAGCTTGCAAGATTTGATTACGGACACACACAACAAGACAGATGAAATTAAATTTAAAGCTTCTCCTTCTACTTCTGCCTTATCTTTACCCCACTCTTTAAGTGGGGTCGGCACAGCATGTAAATTTTTTCGATCTCGCTCTATCTCTAGTCAATTTGTCTATCACTTCCTAAGTCATATGATCCTTTACACATTCCATAAATTAAAAAAAATTGTAAAATAAAAAAATAATGTGTGTCACTTGCCTAACTTGCACTTAAACTTTCTTTCCTACCCTCACCCAGTTTACTTTGAGGCGTCGCCGTCAGAATTCAGATTGACGAATAATTGTTACAGTTTGAGGCTACCTTATTGAGTATTTGCATTTCAAATTAGGCTACAGCAAGGTTTATCTGATAATGGAGGTTTTACGGTTGAACGTTTGGGTAAACCTCTAGTATTTATAATAAGTATACCTACTGTGATTTTGGGTTAAATAGACACCAACATACGTATAAGACTTCTACAAGTGGCTCTGTGAACTATAGACATTGCGAGTCTATCTTTTCATAGCCGTCACATACTAACCCCTTGAAAATTATCGGATTAAAATGTTGTTCGGACAAAAAGTTGCGTCTTAAAAAGGGTAAGAATTTTTTTTTATTACATTATTACAACAAAAGGCTTTGTTTTGAATAACACAGCCGATTAGTGGCAGCTTATGTCGGACTTATAAAGCTTAGGATGCTTTGTGAAATAAGGCTTTTACAATCATCCAAGTTCGCAGAGTATTTGGACCTTCGGTGGAATATACTTATAGAAGTGGAGCTTCTTTGCCGCCTTCGTCAAGCCCTGGCTGACGAGGTGGATCCAAAAAATACAGTCTTGACGTCGTCAAGGATGATGTGCGTGCCGAGATGAAGATAGAAAATATCTCGTACGTTGAGAACCAAGAAAACCCAAGCACTGCGGTACGGAAGGCAAATAGGGAAACCACCGTACTACATTCCCTAAAAAAGGAGTTAAAAATGGAGAAAGTCAAAAATAGTACAGAAGAGAGGAATGGAGGCATCTCCACTTAACTCCAACACGACACCAGACGAGAGCAAGAAGAAGTTGAGAACCATCATTTTGTTATAGTAGCCGTGTGGTTTCCGGCAGAGTACAATATAGGACTACACCAAATCTTCGCGTGTCTACTCAGTTTTAAGACTATTCAGTGTTACTTATTTCTGTAAATTGGATTTGGCACTCGTTTGCAAGCTTGATGAATTTTAATTCATAGGTATGTGGTGCGTGTTCCAACCGCATAGCTGGAGACCGTCACTCAAGAAGAATTCGGGCCGAGAGGTGTCTTCCGGCGTTATCGCGGGAGTCTACAGGACACCTTGACATCGTGCAGTGCGTCACAGACTATACGTACAAAGTAGTGAAAATACGTCTATTATTATGTATGTTAGTATATATGGTATATGTAAATATGGGCCTATAATGGAAAGGTTCATTTCGTTACCAGAAATAAATGATTTATTACATTTGTACTCGTATTTACATGGTATATTGATTGTGATAATAACATTGTATTAGGCCTAATATCTTTGTAAACTGACAAAGCACTTCTGGCGCGTAGGCGACCAATACTGTGTAAATGAGTTTCTTTCGGCGTTTCTTCTCAGCAGTGGTCATTGTGAAAGACTAGTATCGGTTCCTTTAAAAACATATTTAAATATAAGTACAGATTACACGTAGGTAATGTACACTAAAATTATTGATGTGTAAAAGTACCTGCGAAGGCCTTATTACTGTATGAATATTTAATTCTTTGATTGACACTTTTGTAATACATAACACATGCTTATCCCTTAACGTATTGTTTACTTTTCGTTTTGACTCTGAGTTAAAGTTAATAATTAGGTAATATTGAAATAGTTGTTTATTTACGTTTGCCTTGAATAATCATGAAAGCATTTCAATTAATTACATAACAACTTAAAGACCGTCGGGGTTGGCTGACTCCGAAATTACTGCTAACTTCAAACATACGATGTTTGGTTTAAAGTGAGCATTACTTGAGCAACAGTCTATGTTTACTCTATGGTATTTATAGTGATGGTGACACCGTAGCTGGTTTTAAACACGAACCAAACAACAATCAAATGTCGGGGCATTTTTAAGGTTTCGTAGTAAACAAGAACCCTTATTTTCGCCATGTCTAACTGTCTGACTGTTCGCGGTTTTAATAAAACACTATAAGGACTATAAAGCTGTAATTTGACTATAAGGCTTGGGTATGTCACGTCGTCGGGTCACGCCGAAAAAGTGGTAAAATAAAATCTTGAAGGATTTTTTTTCAGGGTAGCTTCCATACATGTAAAGTAGGAATCATTTTTTTATTTTTCTTGACTAACTCATGGTATGTAGTATCGTTGAATAGGTCTTTCAAAAATATTGTAAGTTTGTGAACACCATTTTTCGATTGAGGGATCCGTTTGTGAAATATTTGTTTTTTTTTTATGTTATAGGACGGCAAACGTACAAGCGGGTCACCTGATGGTAAGTGATCACTGCTGCCGCGGACATGGTTTTCTCAATTTTTTGTTAGAGTCAAGTGTAGAAAAAATTCACGGCGGCTACTACTATCTCACGGTTTAAGGTGAAGTTAGAAGCAAATGACCTTCAAATGGCGCCCTCATTTATAATAAATTGTATACTAGTATATGTGGTGAAAATTTTCATATTTCTCAATGTTAGGCACTAGATAGCCCTTTAAATTATTTTATGAACCACCGTTGAACGTATTTACATTAGTCTGTCTAGACGGATCACCAATAATAGTTTCAACGGCAGTTCATTAAATAATTTAAAGGGCTATCTAGTTCCTAACATTTCGAAATGTGGAATTTTTCACCATATTTACGAGTTAGCAATTTATTTCAAATGACTTCTACTTGATATTCACCTTACGTCAGAAAAGGAAAAGATTTTTATTTTAAAGCTTTTATTGTGAGACCAAAGTACTAGTCAAGACAAATCAAATGAGCTCAAACACAATAGGTTTTTGTCGTTTCATTACTGAGTTTCTATGGCTATATTACTTTCATCATCATATCAGCCGCAGGAAGTCCACTGCTGGACATAGGCCTCCACCAAGGATTTCCAAAACGACCGATCGGAAGCGGCCTGCATTATATACTATATATTACTGCCTATATTACTTTACCAATATGATATCGTTATATTGTACTGTCATCTTGACGTCACACGAATGCAATTTTATCTGACGCACTTCACATCTGAGTAAACCCCAAAATCACCTCTTAGGCTCCGCTACTATAAGTATGAGCTCCATAGTTTGTGGAGAGAAAATCAATCCTATTATATTAGTGCTACAAGTAGTATGACATACTTACTTAGATTTTATTTTCATCATATGAGAATTTGTAGTACTAACCTGGAACAAAAAGACATTTGGTTATACATACTGGTAGCTACTAACAAAAACATATAACAATAAAATGTTGTATATGGTTTTAAATCGGTTATAAAACGGTATATAAAACGGTCGTAGGTAGGTACAATACCCGGCACATAAGTTGACCCAAAATGGCGGTCACTGCGCACACTTTTCCCTCTAATTATACCTGCGCGGAGCCGCCATTTTGGATCAACTTATGTGCCGGGTATTGTACATAATATAGACACGTGAAAACATTCACAGCAATATACAGGATCTAAAAAAATATACTGAAACTTTTATAAGGATACACTCAGTCCATGATACTGAACAACTTTCCCGAAGGAACACATATCGAAATATGAAAAATAATTTTTGGCCTCTCATACAAGTTGACCGATCAGCTGATCCGAGTTTGTATTGAAAGCAATAAAAAATAGTTTTCATATTTCGATATATTATATTCCTTGGTAAAAGTTGTTCAGTATCAATGACTGAATGTACCCTAAAGTTAGTTTCAGTATATTTTTTAGACGTTATACCTAAGTATATAACGAAGTTATAAGGACTATCAGAGCTAAGTAGGTTTGACAAATTAAAGAGTTACAGTGTCGACTGTAACTCTTTAATTTGTATAAAATGTACTTGGAAAAGGTAAATCCTGAAGGGTTCCGTAGCAGCAAGTAAGATACTTAATATAAAAGTTCTAAGGTAAATTGCGGTTTACGATTTATGACGTATTAAAAAGAAACTACTTACTAGATCTCGTTCAAACCAATTTTCGGTGGAAGTTTGCATTGTAATGTACATCATATATTTTTTTTAGTTTTATCATTCTCTTATTTTAGAAGTTACAGGAGGGGATACACATTTTACCACTTTGGAAGTGTCTCTCGCACAAACTATTACTCGCAAACTATACCTCAATATCATTTTTGAAGACCTATACATAGACAGCCCACACGTATGGGTTTGATAAAAAAAAATAAGTCTCAGTTCTAAGTATGGGGAACCCCAAAAATTTATTCTTTTTTAGGGTTCCGTACCCGAAGGGTGCAAACGGGACCCTATTACTGAGACTCCGCTGTCTGTCCGTCTGTCCGTCTGTCACAGGGCTCTATCTCTTGAACCGTAATAGCTAGACACCTGAATTTTTCACCGATTATATATTACTATGACCACAAAAATAAGATAAAGTTAATAATTAAAGGGGGTCGTCATACAAGAAACGTGTTTCTTCAGCGTTTTAAAACATTGTACGGTGGTACGGAACCCTTCATGTACGAGTCCGACTCGCACTTGCCCAAGTTTTAAGTTTGTTAGTTGACGTCTTTGGAGAAAACGTGCAGTGCAGTTTGTTGCCGCTTCTTCTGCACTTGCGTCTAGGAAGCGGCGTAAACTTAGCTGTAAGTAACGATTTGACGTCAACATTTGTGCAAAACAAAACAAAGTGACTATTATTAAGAGATATTATAAATATCCTATGATAATAAAGATATTTTGAATTGAATTGAATTGAATCGATCTTGTTATAATTATTATTATTATTATTATTTTTAATAAAATAATATGGGGGTATAAATTTTAAAATAAAGAAAAGTATGGCGATGAAAGATACGAGTGTCAAATGAAAGGTCTTGTTGTAAGAAACTAAATTCTTTTTTTTCATAATTTTAAGTTAAAAGTTTTTGAACTTATATTAGAAAATAGGCGAAATAATGACTACCTTATCTTCGACTAATGGGCCTAAAATTTTGAAAAAATACAGAAAATAGTTCTTTACCTATATATTTTAGGAAAACCTATGAGAAGTACGAAGCCCACTGCACGCGAGTTGAACTCGCACTTGACCATTTTTTTACTCTCTTTATAATAAAGGGCCACGTATAACGAGCCATTTTGTCCCAACGCTGGGTAATTATTTGGTGTCTTAGCTATTTCCCTTTTTATCTTATATTTTTATGAGGCTTAACGTCGCACTTTAATTTTCCATGACATTATTTTTTCGTATATTGCCGTTTATTTTTCGTTTCATTTGTTTAGCCCTTTTTTGCGCAACAGAATATAACCCTTTTTTGCACAACAGCATAACATTTTATAGACCGTAACTGAAAGTCCCACGAAATCAAATACGAGTCATTAACTTTATATTCCTGAGATTGATATCAGGGTCACTTTTATATGCTTACTTTTTTTGACAGCTTTCATGGCATTGGTTAACACGATAGACCGTCATTCGGAGATTCTTGGTTCGATCCCTAGCCAGGGCAAGTTGAAAAATGGCCTTTTTCTAATTGTTCTGGATGTTTATCTACCTATGTATTTAATCTAAAATATACTATAGTTGATTAGTATCCCTTAACACAAGTTTTGAGAGGTCTTGCAGGACCCAGCAAAAGTTACGTTAGTAGAGCTACGGTAGAAAGGGTAGGCCTAAAAGACGCTGTGGCTTCGAGCCCTATATTCAAAGGCCACTCTTAGCATGATGATGGGCATTAAGGCAAAAAGGGAATCAAAATTGTGATGAGTAGCTAACCGCATAACTTACATAATCCAGATTCTTGCCTCCTCTCCCGATCAGCTTTTAAGAACTGCGTAAGAAAAGAAGCAGCTGGTGCATTCTACCTTCTTTTCTCCCAAACCAACATGAAACAAACCATTATTAAACAACAAGTAGGTAATTGTTTGTTTTGTTTTTCGTGTAAGTAAGTGGGCAACACTGGTGTCAGATTACTGCCATACAATGACAGCCGGGACCAATGGCTTTTACGTGCCTTCCAAATCACGGAGGAGGTCGAGAATTTTTTGTACCACTTGTGGTCACCCATCCAAGTACGGACCACGCCCGGGGTTGCTTAACTTGTGAAAACGCTAGCAATGCGTACTCCCACCGGCCACTGAGCTCCTGTTGTTATATACTGAGTTTATTAGAGGGAGTCGGAAGGTAGCGCCAATAGTCGAAAATAAAAAATAAAAAAACATCGTTTGACCAGGTATGGCCACGTAATGAAATCTGGCAAAAAAATGATCGATTTGAAAGTAGATGGGTATAGAAGAAAAGAAAGACCGGAAAAGACGTGGGAAGAATGCGTGACATCGGATGTGAGGGAACAGAGGGTAAGTACGGAGATGGCAAAGGACAAAATAAATACGGAGGCTTGACCAGGCCTGTCACTCCCCGTTTAGGTATCGAAAATGTACCTATATTATTACTATGCGCGCAGGTGGCCCCCCGGGTGGTAAATTCAGTTATACGAATCGTTTGTCCAGAGTAATAAGAATAAAATTGGTTGGCTTGCAATGGATGTCTAGGTATCTATGCGAAAAGGTGCTGAGTTCTGACGTGAGCTAAATTAAGGTGAAGGGTTAGGCAAATGACCTTGAAGTGGCGCCCTCATTTGAAATAAATTGTTAACTCATAAATATGGAGATAATTTCCATATTGCTCTTCGTCGCGCACTAGATAGCCCTTTAAATTATTCAATGAACCACCGTTAAAAGTATTTACATTAGTCCGTCTAGCTTTAAAACTTGCCTCCGCCAAAAGTGGCCACGGCAAGTTTTAAAGATAGACGGATCACCAATTGTTTCAACGGCAGTTCATAAAATAATTTAAAAGGATATCTAGTGCATGACGAAGAGCAATATGGAAATTATCACCATATTTACGAGTTAACAATTTATTTCACACTTCAAGGCCATTTGCCTATATCTTCACCTTAAACCATATCGCTAGCCACATTGAGTAGATATTTCTTTGAATTTCTTTGCTGAGTGAGACTTCTGTACGTTAGTATAATTTATTCTGTGGCTTGACATACAGCCAGTGCCGATCCCAAATAGGAAAAAGGCGAGGAAAGAAGACGAAGTTATTACATACTTACTAAAGCTATAATTTATGATTTTTTCAAAACAAAAAACCGACTTACATGTCAGTGAAGTGACAGTCACAGAAAGGCTAAATACGCAACAGTTATACTTAGACGATATATATTTCAGTTATTTTCGTTTAAAAACCAAATTACTCAATCGATTTTGATAAAATTTCTATGGGATCACCTGGAAAGTATACCCTTTAAAACAAATAAAATTTTTAAAACGGACCAGGTGTCTTCGAGAAATCGGGGAACATACATAAAAAAAAAGATTCCGACGAATTGATAACCTCCTCCTTTTTTTAGTCGGTTGAAAACTAAATAAAATTTATAATACAAAGTACCTAAAAATCATAAAAGCAATGGAGTCGAGAAACTGCATACTAAGTCACAGTGCAGGCTGCATACATGGCTGACTTCCGACGGAAGCCAAAATGTAAATGGCTTGAATCTGGATGCATTTCTCATTTATGACGTTCTGTCTTTATTATGCATGCCTAGTACGCGCTACATTAAAAGCAACTAGAAATTATGGACATGTATATTTGTATACATATATTTGTACAAGTATTTATACAGTTTGCCGTGTAGTTCCCCGCAGAGTACAATAGGACACACAATAGATGTCGTAGAAGTCGACTTACTTACTTATATTCAATGAGACCTCTCCAACCATCTGGCTAGCGTGGAGAGTGTAGGCCAAGTCCTCAGGCTGCTCTGGCCAAGTGTGGCTCTGGTAGGTAGTACAGAGAAGGTCGTGATCCTGCAGTGGAGACTAAAAACGACCTGTTGATGATGATGATCACTTCCTACGATCGGACGTGGTGGGCTTAAAACGCTGTATGCATGACACTTACTATACATAGTGTTAAGTAAAGAACGCAAAACCTCTCAGATGGTACCTCAGCGCATGTAACTGAACAACTTTTGTTCAACAACTATCACGAAACAAAAAAAAATTTGAATTTTCATACAAATTGATCAGCTGATCGAGTCAATTTGTATGAAAATCCGATTATTTTTTTTGGATTTTGTGAAAGTTGTTGAACGATTTAGCCCCGTTAATTTCCAGCCAGGTCTGCAGTTTTGAGTTAGAGTATATACCCCAAGTATTAGACAAGTTTTCAGCTTACCTCAAATCTATCTATCTATAATTTCAGAACTACGTTCTTGTCGGTAGAGTAGTTTCCATGTCTCCCTCTCTTTCTTTTTGCCTCAAATACCTACCCAAAAATGTCTATAAGCTCATTATTATAAAGCCCATTTCTCTTTTCAAGCATTAAAAATTTTGCCTCTTCATACATTTTATCTCTGGCTCAGATGTCAAGGCTAGTTTTACTGTCCGATTTATATTTATTTATTTCATTTATTTAAAACTACCTACCAACTTCTCGATGTGTCCCAAAGGCAAACTGGCAGATAATGCATAGCGTTAAGTTTGACCCATTGTAATCAATCAAATATGAGATTGTGTGCAATAAACTTAAATAAATAAATAAAAAACTTCATTTACCAAAACAAAATGGCACAAAAGGCGGACTTAATGCTAATATTATTTTCTACCAGTCAACCTTCTTTTTCTAAGTTAGAGTCTCGTTAGTTTAATTAAGTTTTTGTGTTTTATTTCCATTTATTTTTTTGTAATGATAATCAATCTATCTACCTCATTTAAGGTCCAACTTTTTGAGAACCAGATTTTTCATCGAGTGAAGCTCGGTTGCCTAGGTACTACTCATTAATCATCAATCTAGTCATCAAATAAAAACAAACATAAAGCTAACAAATTGCAGTAACACCTACCACTAGATACAACATTTAACTGCATACACGGCTGACTTCCGGCAAAGGCCAAAATGCAAATGGCTTGTTACTGGCTGCATTTCTTATTTATGCGGCTCTGTTCGTAGCTGAGGCAGCAGAGATAATAAATGCTGCCAACTGAAGATAGAAAGGAAAGCTGTATAAATCATTATTTACATTTAGGTCTTAAAATTTTAGGATTACTTGAAGTCTCCACGCATTTAATGCATATATGCTTCGATCGTAATATTGAATTGACCTATGCAGACAGCAAACTATACAACGTGGAAGGGAAACAACCGTTATAAATCAAACCACGGTGTATACTAGATCATTATAGTCAATGTAATTAAAACATTACTTTACAAAAGTGTGCAGCCTCCCGGGCCGGGCGATTTGTATGGGAATGTCGATTTATTTTTTGTTTTTAGGGTTCCGTAGTCCACAAGGAACCCTTATAGTTTCGTCATGTCCGTCCGTCCGTCCGTCTGTCCGTCCGGTCTCTTACTCCGCCGCTGCTGCACCGATTGTCACGAAAATTGGTGGAGAGATAGATATTGAAGTTCCAAAAGTTGGTTTTTCAAATTATGAAAAAATGTTTTATTTCAGTCCCCCATTTTCCCATCCCATACAACGAAAAGTAAATTTAAAAATTAAATTGGACTAACGTGTGGGGTATCGTTGAAAAAGTCTTTTAAAATGCAATAACAACTGCTTTAAACTTATGTAGATCAAACCCTCCAGTCTTGAGATAATCTAATACAAAGTTAAAATTTGAGGTGTCCCCCCACCGTAACTTTTGAAATATTACTAAAATAATTCTGAAAAAAAAATGTGGTATAACCTCAAAGTATGTACTTTCAATTAAAACTATAGCGGTCTCGGTATCATAGAAAGTTATATTTTAATACGTCATAAATCGTAAACCGCAATTTACCTTTAGAACTTTTATATTATGTTACTTGCTGCTACGGAACCCTTCATGGGCGAGTCCGACTCGCACTTGGCTACTTTTTTTTTAACTGTTATTTTAATTTGATTATACTGTAGTGATCTAGTTCTAGGCCGTGGCACCTCGTGATAGTTATTACAGGTATGTTTCTTCCACGTTGTATGTAGTAAGCCGACAGTGAAAGAAATTTCGAAAATCTTTTTTTTTATATATGGGGCGTAATGGTTAACACGCTAGTCCGCCGCTCCGGAGGTTCTGGGTTCGATCCCCAGGCAGGGCAAGTTGAAAGTGGTCCTTTTCAAACTATCCTATGTCTTGGGTATTTATTTATATAATTATGTATTTATTATAAAACTAGCTTTTTCCCGCGGCTTCGCTCGCGTATCCCAAATCCCACGGGAATATTACTAACTTTTTCCGGAATGAAAGGTACTTATCGTTCTCAGTATTTCTAACTATCTGTATGCGAATTTTCAAGAAGATTGGTTTAGTAGATAAAGCGTGAAGAGGTAACAAACAAACAACTCACTTTCGCATTTATAATATTAGTTGGGATATTGTATTGTTGAGTTAACCCCTTTAAAACTAACTTTTAAGCTTAACATTTAAATTCCTGCATACAAAATAGAATTTACATCAATACAGTATTCGTACAAGTTTCTCAAAGGCGTGATTGTCCAGAAGTTGCCAACTTCAAAAGTAACTTTGCCAGCTGCATGCAACTTTAGTTTAGTGAAGTGCCAAGCATGTATTTGTTTGAATTTCTTAGAGTTATTTTTGTTTATTGCTTATTTAATTATTACCACGCATAATTTTATTACTCTCATTAAAATCTAAAAAGAGCTAAACCACAGTCTAGTCGCAGTGGCATTTGCGATAATGTCTTGTAAAAAGTGCCTGTATTGTAATGATAATTCAAATAAATCATTACATTAGAGCAATGTTAATCGTATGACGTTGGATTAACGTTGCTCTAATGTAATGATGTCCTAAAAAAAAAGTAAATTTAAGGTGAATACTAGCAAAAGTGGCGCCCTCATTTGAAATAAATTATTAACTCGTAAAAATTTCCATATTGCTAAATGTTAGGCACTAGATAGCCCTTCAAATTATTTTATGAACCACCTTGCCTTTTCACTTCATTTGTTCACCAGGCCTTGACAAATAACATATTTCGCAGTAATATCTATTGAGATGCTCTAGACAAAATTCTTCAAAAAATAAAAAATGGAAGAATAGAAAACAGATTGTATTGAACACAAATTTACTGCAACCTTATATGGTTTGAGTAATGGAAGCGTAAAGCGGTATAACCAGCCATTTCGCTAAACGCCCAGCCCAGCGGCCCAAGGTGTTGTGCGTAACGCGTTAAAATGCCGGATCACATGATTAATTTTACAGCAATATTGTTGAGTTAGACTTGAGACGAAGTTTTCCAAAAACAAAAAAATAATTAAGGAAAGAATAAGGTAAAGACTTGTATCAGACACATATTTGCTTTAACCGAATACCGCTTGAGAAACGGAAGCGCAAAGCGTTATACTATATACAGTAAGCCATTTCGCTGAAAGCGAGCTCAGTGCGGCTCAGGTGCTGCGCTTTATAATGCCGCCCGTACCATTAGCAAATGATTAATTTTACAGTAATGTCTGTTGAGTGAGGCTTTAGAAAGAATTTTTCAAAAAAATATGGAAGAATAGAAAAAAGATTGTATTGAAAACTTATTTACTGCAACCTCATATGGTTTGAGTAATGGAAGCGCAAAGCGGTAAGTTAGCCATTTCGCTAAACGCAAGCTCAGCGGCCCAGGACGCTGCGCGTAACGCGTTAGAACGCCACATCACAAATAAATAAATAAATATAAATAAATATATAGGGACAAATCACACTGATTAAGCTAGCCCCAAAGTAAGTTTTAAAACTTGTGTTATGGGATACTAACTTAACGATACTATATTTTAAGATAAATAAATATATAGATAAACACCCAAGACCCAGGTCAATTTGAAAAAGGCCATTTTCCAACTTGCCCTGGCTGGGGATCGAACCCAGAACCTCCAGATCAGCGGTCAAGCGTGTTAACCATTACGCCACGGAGATCGTCAAATGAATGATTAATTTACAGCAATGTCTGTTGAGTTAGACTTGAGATAAAATTCTACAAAAACGAAAAAAATAATTAAGGAAAGAACAAAATAAAGACATGTATCAGACACATATTTGCTGTAACCTAATACCACTTGAGAAACGGAAGCGCAAACCGGTTTATTATATACAGGGTCTAACAAAATATACTGAAACTATTTTAAGGGTGGATTCAGTCCATGATACTGAACAACTTTCTCCAAGGAACATATATAGAAATATGAAAAATAATTTTTGGCCTCCAATACTAATCGACTGTCAAGCTGATCCGAGATTGTATGGAAAGCAAAAAATATTTTACATATTTCGATATATGTTCCTTGGGGAAAGTTGTTCAATAAAATGGACTGAATGCACCCGTATAATAGTTTCAGTATATTTTGTTAGACGTTATATAATTAATAAGCCATTTCGCTGAACGCGAGCTCAGTGTGGCCCAGGTGCTGCGCTTTATTACACCGGACCATTCTGCCGTCATTAGCATAGTTGCAGTAAGTCGGATTTTTGCCAAAACTGAGTTAGATATACTGCCGTGATCACGATAACGAGATCTATTTACGTAACTAACCCATTCTTTTAAATCATGTTTTGATCCAAAGTTAACAATTCAAATTTTGCAGTAAGTCAAGCATTTTTTTTACATCACAAAGCATGATAACAGTGGATACACTTACGGCAAAAGTTTTATTCAGAGTCTTTCGGCATAAGTACAGTATGACATCTATAACCCTTATATTTTAAGTAATTTGCTATATTAAAATTGGGTATGGACCGAGCAAATAAACACTAAGAAGTTATACTGTTTTATTTCTAAGCAGTTTCCTAATATTTACTAAATGAGTAGTCTAGTCTCAAAAACCGTATGCCGCGATACGAGTATGCTTAGTAAAGTTCCTAGGCGAAGGTTCCAGATTACTTACCACAAAGACAGTGTCGTTGCTATATTGCATTTCTGTTAAGTGAGATAATCCGAACTATCTTAAGGTTACATATTATACTGCCAGCATGTACCCATCTTGTGTGCATGTTTAGAAGGCAGTCCTGCCGTCAATAACATAGTTGCAGTAAGTAAGCTCTAGACGGTTTTGAGAAAAACGCGGTTAGTTTTATTTTATCAGGCGGTAATTGTAATAAAACAATCACCTATTAGTTTTAATTATTGTAAATGTATTTAAAAAATATAATAATCTTGTTTTATGTATTCTGTTAATAACTGTTGCTGAATATAACAATAAAAATTGACGAAGTTTATAGAATGTAGTTTATTTAAACTTATTTCTTACAAAGTAGCCTTTATGATAACACAATAAATAACAAAATTACAAAAAATACGTTTCTTGTTATTAGTTAATAGAATCAGTCTTTCCAATTACAAAAATGGCACAACTCAGAATTCAATCAATCAAAATTACTTAATAGTATTATTCAGTCTTCTCATTAATAAGTATTTTAGAATACAGACGCTAATGCAAATAGGGAATTATCTAAATTAGCTTTACATTTCAAACAAACTAAAAATCCTTACTTCAATATCAAATTAACACTTATAGATTTATCAAACATCACTTATGGATCTTATAGACACTTTCAAGCAATCGTGTTTTCGAAACATATTATGCATAGAATTAGTCCTGATCTTTGCTGTGTTTCTATTTTAAAGTATTTTGTCAATATTGATAATATTAAAGATGGCTCTAAGAACTTTAGGGTAGTACGGGCTCTTAAAATGCCATTTCGCCCATTCCCTTGATCGGCTTTTACACAAACAAGTATTTATATCCAATGAATACAAATAATTGTTTATGTACCTATATTTTGAAAGAAAAGAAGGAAAGACTAGTAAAGAATTGTTTCAGTCACATATTTGCTGTAACCTTATACCGCTTGAGAAACGGTTTCCGTTTCTCAAGCGGCATAGTATGTATAATAAGCCATTTCGCTGAACGTGAGCTCAGTGTGGCCCAGGTGCTACGCTTTATAACGCCGGACCATTAACAAATGATTAATTTCACATTAATGTCTGTGAAGTTCCTGCTCGTAAGTTAGCCAAGTATATCTAGGTAGTTCTCACTTGGGAGAGGAAATTTATTATGATTGCCGTTACTTGTAACTTGATTTCAGGGGTTTAAATATGTTCTACTTATGTTGGTTTTACAATCGTGCGTATACGTGCGTTTTATTATATAGACCAAGCATAATATAGACTTGATATTATATAAAACACAATCTTTTATTTAAAATTGAAGTATTTTTCGGGAAAAAGCTAAGTCACTCTTGTATTTATGATTGTAGGTACACCTAATATACCTCGAAACTATCAAATATATGTTATTACTAGTACTAGTATTTAGTAAGTATTTATTACTTATTTCGTCTACTAAAACATGATCAATCAAGCTATGCTTGCTAGATTATGTTTCGCATATAAAATTAAAGACCTGTAATTAAGTTTCTATTGTTATCACAAATATTTGCATTTTAGGGTTCCGTATTCGATTGATGAATAGCTACGCCATTCACCATGAACCATATTATTATATCTAATAGCATTACAATGCTCGGTGGGTTCGAATCCCACTCGTGGCGGCTTTTTTTCATCTCATATTTTCATGAACATGATTTTGATGAACCATATTATTATTATACATTTTTATATATTATATATATTTTGTTTTGTAAATTTAAAATAAAAGCTGCAAAGTTATGGGACAATTATTACGCTATTCTTTTGATGTTTTTTTTTGTTGTATTTTTGACTCGTATTAAAACATGAAATTTTTACAGAATATGTACTTTTTACTACTATAAATCTTGGAAAATCTGACATCAGTGTTGGCCACTTACACGCACGAAAAACAGACTACTGTAACAGATAATAACTTAATAAATAATTTCTTTCATTAAAAAGCTGCCAAGTGCGAGTCGGACTCACCCATGAAGGGTTCCGTAGCAGCAAGTAACATAATATAAAAGTTCTAAAGGCAAATTGCGGTTTACGATTTATGACGTATTAAAAAATAAATAACTATCTATGATACCGAGACCGCTATAGTTTCAATTGAAAGTACATACTTTGAGGTATATACCACATTTTTTCCAGAATCATTTTAGTAATATTTCAAAAGTTACGGTGTGGGGGGGACAGCTCAAATTTTAACTTTTTATTTGATTATCTCAAGAATGGGGGGGTTTGATCTACATAGTTTCAAAGCAGTTTTTGTCGCATTTGAAAAGACCTTTTCAACGATACCCTACACGTCTGGGTTAGTCCAATTTAATTTTTTAAATTTACTTTTCGTTGTATGGCTAAAAAAAAAACATTTTTTCATAATTTTAAAAACCAACTTTTGGAACTTCAATATCTATCTCTCCACCAATTTTCGTGACAATTGGTGCAGTAGCGGCGGAGTACGAGCTCGGACGGACAGACGGACGGGCGGACATGACAAAACTATAAGGGTTCCTTGTGGACTACGGAACCCTAAAAAATCGACTTCAATGAGTGATACAAAAATACGTACGCAACAATTGTTTACATATATGATACAGGTATACTTGCCAGTTATTTTAAACGAATCGCTTACAGCCACATGACCCAAAATGCTCTATCTGCCCCATTAGGTAACGCAAATTGTCCAACTCGCACTTAGCAGTATTGTTGCACCTGTTTTGTAACAATGATATATAGTCATTATTTCAACAGTTAGTGTATTTATTCGTTAGGATCTATACGTGTAGTCGTGTACGCATAAACACAGTAAGTCGTGTAAATGACGATTGTAATCCATTGTTATAAAATGTAGTGAAAATATGTGCAAATAAAGCTGCTATTTATCAATTAAAATAAAATAAAATAATTAAAAAATGGGTGACATGGTGGCGCCTACTGGTAATGAACTGGGTATGTATTTTTTTTATTTTCTGATTCATAAACATACTTACATAGACTATCGCGTTATCCCTAGTGGGGCAGACAGAGCATTTAGGTTCTTGCGACTCTTAGCACACAAAGCAGAGTTCCGCAAGATCCAAAAGCCACTTTTAGCGTGATGGTGGGCGAGAAGTGGAACAAGGAATCAAAATAGTGATGAGTTGCTAGCCGCTTCGCCTGGGAACAAAATTCGCATTTTCCGCTATTCCCTCGATTGAGGAAGAAGCTGATACTTTCTGTTTTTTTTTAGACCAGCATGAAACAAAATGCTGATTTACGCTTCTAAATAATTACAAAACAATATTTGTGTTCGAATACATAGTTTACACAAAAATAGGATATACATAATAAAAAACACAACACACACACTAGACATAGACATAGAGGTACCTACAATTTTAAATCATCTAACGAATTAAAACATTTTTCCAAGAGTTAAGCCTTCAGTGTTTTTACTTAATAATTTTGTGCTACGTATTGTTTTTAACTCTTTAGGCAACTTCTTGAACAAAAGCACTGTTTGGTATCCCACACATTGCTTTGTCACTCTCAGTTAAGGTTGTATCCATGTCGTAAGATCTTTTCTTCGCGTTTTTTCTCTCCGGATCATTTCTTCTTCTGATTAGTTAGGACTAAAATAGACAGTACTCAACGGCCCGCACTAAGCACTTACCAGATTGTTTCGTATGTAGATCCGATGAATACAAACTTAAAAACACGCACAATATGTTTCAAAACAGGTTAGACTATTGACACTTCATCGAGAAATCTATATACCTACCTCCAATTTCTCTGAACAAACTGAGATACTATCGAACGGTGATCGAGAATCGATCGATTCACACTCATGTGAATTATCGATATTGAACATTTTCTACGTGGCGTAATAGCAACATCATCTTTCATGTACAGCGTGGGCCTAGGTGACAATGACAACTGAAGCCTGTGCCGTATATAACTAAAAATCTTTAAATCTGCTCATAAACGTATTATTTCCACAGCACACCAAAAAGTTGGAACTCCAGATTTCAACGAGTGCCTCAAAGCATGTGGTTTCGGCCGGTTCCACGTCAAGTTCCTCCTCATCACGATGCTTGGTTGTATAGCTGATGTGGCTGTCGCTAACACCACAGCCTTCCTCCTACCAAGTGCTGAATGCGATTTGAATATGAACCTAGTCCAAAAAGGGGTTTTGAATGCGGCTTGTTACTCAGGTACCTAACAATAATTTGCTTCTCAGTCAGCCGACATCTATCTGGTATTGTCAAATGGAATACGGACCTATCTATCTACTTATATTTAGAGCTATGCTCTTGTCGGTGGAGTGTGAATTCTCTTCCATTTGTCTCTCTCATCTGGCAGCTGTTTTACTTTGCTGTACTGTACGACACGACAATCACCTTCTCCTTTATACTCATATGGTTCATGTATTTTTTTTTATTTAAGTTTGCACACAATCTTATAGCTGATTGATTACAATGGGTCAAACTTAACGCTAATGCATTATCTACCAGTTCGCCTTTGGGACATGTCAAGATGTTGGTATGGTATAAGAGGTGCGAGTGTAGCCAGTAGCGGCGTTAATGTAGGGCGCGGTTGGGCGACCGCCCAGGGCGCCAGATACAAAGGGGCGACAGGGGGCGTAAATCTCGCCCGGGGCGCTGGTAGAGCTAAAACCGGCACTGAGTGTAGCAGTCTTATTATTTACAATACAACATTCCTATGTAATAGGTAATACAATAAATATACATACGAGTATACTGACTTACTTAATATAAATATTATTAATTTCAACATAATTTTATTAAATAATACATGAAAAGATTTATAACAATACATTATCATCATCCGAGCGTATTCCCGGTTGCGTCGTCAGCGGTTACGCTTCAGAGCCCGGGGTCCGCTACCTAACCTAGGTGATTTGACAAGGTTACTGGTTTTTACACAGAGCGACTGCCTCTGACCTCCGCAACCCAAAGGGTAGACCAGAACCAATTCTAGGATAGGTACAAACGCTAGATGGCGTTCGGGACCAATAGCTGTACGTGCTTTCCGAAGCACGGAATCATCTTCCTTTTCGGATAATCAGGTGATTCAAGCCTGCAATATCCTAACCAGACTGGAAACAACTTTTTCATAAAGTGCTTCCCAGTGGGATTTGAACCCATGACCTCCGGATCACAAGGCAAACGCCTTGACAACTGGACCGCGGAAGCAGATTTATAACAATACCTACATACATACAAATATATACACATAAATACTTAATAAATACTCATCACATACGTAACGTACTAAACCATATACATACATATACCTATTTATATATTACATACAGCAGAGTTCAATTTATGTACCTTAAATTTGTAATGGTTAACGAATTACGTTATATTGCGTGACTTGTACTTTGTTTATTTAAGTGTTCAATAAATTCCAAGGTCGCATACTCGTAGAACTCGAAATTTTACAAATACATTTTTATACATTTTGTTTCTATCGTAGTCACTCTAACCCTAATGGGACAGACAGAGCCTTGGGTTTTGCGGCTCTAACGAAGACCTCCGTGGCGTAATGGTTAACACGTTAGACCGCTAATCCGGAGGTTCTGGGTTTGATTCCCAGCCAGGGCAAGTTGGAAAATGGCCTTTTTAAAATTTTCCTGGGTCTTGGGTGTTTATGTATTTATGTATTTATCAGAAAATATAGTGTCGTTGAGTTAGTAGCCCATAACACAAGTTTAAAACTTACTTTGGGGCTAGCTTAATCAGTGTGATTTGTCCTTATATATTTACTTATTTATTTATTATTATTTATCTAAGCAAAAGAGCAAGACCCAATGGCCGCTCTAAATCAGTGGCCAGTTTTTTAGCAAACAATTCCTTGAACATTTTTGTTATTAAATATTTCTCGTCCTATGCAACTTTTGGCAATGTTTAGTAAAAAAATGTTTCACATTTAAACGTATCTCTTCGGCGAAATCTAACATAAAATGAACGATTCCCCTCGAACGCACGAAGATGGGAATATTTTCCACGAACTCCGGCCAACAGTTCGTTCGGACGCGGTTTTAGCATGATTGTGGGCGAGAAGAACCGAAGGGCATGTATGAAGAGGTTGATGAGTGTAGATGAAACGAAAGAGGTCTGTCAGGATCGAAGCAAGTGGAGGTCCATAGTCTCTGCCTACCTCTGTGGGAAACAGGCGTGGTAGTCTGTATGTATGTGAGCGAGAAGATGGAAAAACGAATCAATGTAGTGATAGGTTGCTAGCCACATCACCTATTAAGACGACACACGGAGTCCAGTGCTGCCCCCATTTGTAATAAATTATTAGTAAGGAAACGGAGATATCAATTAAAATGTTAAGCTACCTAGATAACCCTTCAAACTATTTCATGAACCACTGTTTACAGTTTAAGGCCGTACCTAAATTTTCCGGGGTCCAGAGCTGCCCCCATTTTAAATAAATCATTTCAAAGAAAACGGAGACATCATTTAAAACTTTGCTACTACCAAGCCCTAGATAATCTTTTAAAGTATTTTATGAACTACTGTTTACAGTTTATAATGAGAACGTTAAGCTTTACTACGCACATTAGCCAAAAGTGGCCGTTTTTCGCAATTGTGCGTAGTAAAGCTTAACGTTCTCACTTTAAATTGTAAACAGTAGTTCATAGAATACTTTGAAGGGTTATCTAGGACTTGGTAGTTGCAAAATTTTAAATGATGTCTCCGTTTTCTTTGAAATGATTTATTTTAAATGGGGGCAGCACTGGACCCCGGAAAATTCAGGTACGGCCTTAAAGTGAGAACATTAAGCTTTAGTTTGCGTTTTTGCTAAAAGTGGCCTTTTTTCGCAAAAATGCAAACTAAAGCTTTAACGTTATTTCAAATGGGGGCAGCAATGGACCCCGTGTATTGTCTTAAATGATTCGCATTTTAGCCCAATCCCTCGATCGGCTTGATACAAATATTTGTGTACCTATATTTTCTCAAAATTACCTCGTTTTCTCAGGAATGATGTTCTCCACGGTGATAGCCGGTTTCCTAACTGACACATTTGGTCGGAAGATATTCGTGCAGCTGGGCTACGGTGGGATCTTCCTGTTCACCTTCATAGCTGGGACTAGTCAGACTTATGAAGTGTTGCTTGCTGCTAAAGTCTTAGGAGGTGTACTGTAAGTTCAAGCTATATAAATAATTTATCTGACTGCTATGGTGTTCTTTAAGAGCTTAATGGCTCAGCGGACGTTGTTAAGGTGAATACCAAGCAGAAGTGGAACCATCATTTCATAATTAAAATTTCCATATTTCTCAATGTTAGGCACTAGATAGCCCTTTTAATTAATTTATAAACTGCCGTTGAAACTATTATTGGTTATCCGTCTAGCTTTAAAACTTGCCTCCGCCAAAAGTAGCCTGTTTAGACGGCAATTTTAAATGAGGGCGCCACTTTAAGGTCATATGCGTCTAACTTCACCTTAACGAGGAGGTTGGAAGATACTGAACTACGGTGGGATCTTCCTGTTCACCTATCTATCTTTATATTTATTTACAGGTTTGCTACGTCTTACAATGCAGTAATATCACTCACAGGAGAACTGTGTCACAGTGGAATTCGAGACCGCGTGTTTCTCTTACAAGCGTCCTTTGCAGCAGTGGCCCAAATCGCCATAGCAGCTGTATCTTGGGCTATCCTTATACAAGATTGGGAATTCACGTTCTTTAATGGCAGAATTGGTAATATCTATACTTCTTCTTTTACATTAAAGAGTTGTGTTAGACCCAAATCATACGGCGTATTTTAAACGCGTAGACGACGGGCAGAAGACGCCCGCGTATACGGGCTTCAAACGAGATTCAAGCGCTATCTTATAATTACCTAAGCACACGGGGCAATAATGGCACGCGTCTTTTGCGCGTATACGCGCAGTACAGCGATACAGACGCGTAGTAGTCGCGTGTAGCTTCCGCGTTTTTATGAGAGAAACTCAGTTGTACAATGGCGTCGGTTGAGACCACACTGCGCACGTTACGCCGCTTTGTACGCGCGATTGTATCGATTCAAACGCGCGTAAACGCGCTTCACGCACGCTTTTGTATCGCGTTATACGTGCGTTTGAATTGATACAAACGCAACAATCGGTATCTACGGCACCGAAAACGCGCGTTTCTAAAACGCGCGTCGTCTGCTCCTATAAAATACGCCGTGTGATTACTGCCAGCAACTGCCAGTTTGTCAGTTTTGACAAATATAGGTGGGTATTTCAACCCCAGCTTGATTACAACATTCTTAAATACTTACGTACACAAGAGCGCGTATATTTGTTCGTAAATTTGCTTTAGTAAATATTATATTCTTAATGTACACATTGGAAATCTCGCAGTTTGAGTTCACACATAACTTAAAAAAAACAAGACAATAATTATTTTTTAAATTATATTTCAGCACTTCACACGTGGAGTTTTTATTTATTTGCAATGTCATTATGGTCGCTTATTGTAAGCATTTCATACACATTATTTATACCGGAGAGTCCGAAATATTTGCTAAGCCAGAAAAAGTATGCAGAAGCAAGACAAATTCTAATAAAGATATTTAAAGAAAATACTAGGCAGCCGGCAGATAAGTATCCTGTAAGTAAAAGTAATATTTAAAAAAATACTGGTCAAGTGCGAGTTAAACTCGCGTGAAGAGGGTTCCGGATGGTCAATTTTCGTCTTCTTTCATGAATAAAATCAAAACTATATATTTTACAATAATAACAAAAATGTATTTGAGATCCTTATAACGAGCACTTTCATTTGATATATGACACAGTAAGGTTTGCAGAACTTTTTTTTTTAATTTCCCAATTTGTCCCCCTAAAATGACCCTTATTTAAAAAAGTGCACAGATGTGCAAAGTAAATATTTATTTACTTTGCACATCTGTTTTTGGGTCATACGATTAAAACATTCTCCAAATTTCACCTCATTTGGTCCAGTAGATTCGGAGAAAATTGGCTGTGACAGACGGCCGGACAGACAGACGCACGGTGATCCTATAAGGCAGGGGTTCCCAACCTTTTTTTGTCTATTGCCCACTTTAAGAATAAATTATTTCTTAATGCCCCCCTTTTTAAACATACTTAAAAACCGCTAAGTACTCATAACTGATTATTGAAACGCAACTTTATAGTATTCGGACAGTTTGTGGGATTTTCAATAAATCCGAATTTAATATCGAACCGAGTTTGAACTATATCTTAATTAATATTAGTTGATATTCACAAGATGTAGTCGAGAGCTCAGTCGGTGTCTAAGAGTCTTCCTAGCTAGGTAGATGAAATTATAAATCGACCCCAAAGCCCTACACAACGCCCCCTTTTTTTCTGGGTCTCTTACCGCCCCCATTTAGGCCTGCAGCGCCCACAAGGGGGCGTTATCGCCCACGTTGGGAAAGACTGCTATAAGGGTTCCGTTTTTTTATTTGTTTGTACGGATCCCTAAAAAAATATATTTTCGTAGTATAAAAACAAAGTAGTATGAGTACCTACACATTTCTGTAGTTACGTGATCATTGGATCTGGAGTGTGTGACTGAACTTCGAAATACAAACGTGCGAATAATTGTGATTCGAAGTGATGTCATCATCATAATCATCAGGTCTTCTCTATTGTACTTCCAGAGCTATATATTAGCCAAAGCAGTCAGAGGATTTGTCCTACACTCTCCATGCTGGCCAGACGGGTTGGAGAGGACAGCAGGTCTCACTGATGTTTATAAGCTTTGTTTAGCTTGAGTTTCCTAAGTCGCCGTTTACGAGATCCACGGGAAGACTTGGAGTGGTACTATTCTACTCTGCTAGGAACCCCACAGCGAAATAATATAGTTACGATAAACTGTTGGTCAACAGATTGCGTGTGCGATTAATGAAAGTACGAAGGAATGGTAGTGCGATAAACTGTGCAGCAACAGAATACTCTTTCGACAAACGCTATTCCAAATAACGCCACTTCTATGACCTCTGAGCAGTCCCGAATAGGCGCGCCTAATAAGTAGCAATTCAATTACTTATAGCACCTTTAGTTTGTTGGAAAATTGGACCATGTTGTCAAAATTAGCTCGCTGGAAAAAATCTTTGTATGTTGAATTGAAACCTTCAAGTTAGATTTTATAATTTAATTGAAATATTTTATAGCTATGAGTATGTATTTTATTTCAGTACAAAAACGTGTGGGCAACAGAGATGGCAGCAGTAACTGAATCTCCACGCATTGCAACCACTTTCCTTAGAAAACTAGTCACTGGACTTCACAGTGCCAAGCCGATGTTCAGAAAACCATTAGTTGGATATCTTGCTCTACTCTGTATTAATAGTTTTTTGATACTACCTTTGTAAGTACTACCAGGCCTGTGTCATTCCCCGTTTAGGTATCGAAAATATACTTACATTATTACTATGCGCGCAGCGGCCCCTCAGAGTGGTAAATTCAGTTATAAGAATCGTTTGTCCAGAGTAATAAGAATAAAATTGGTTTGCAATGGATGTCTAGGTATCTAAACGAAAAGGTAATGAGTTATATATAACCACACTGAGTAGATATTTCTTTGAATTTCTTTGCTGAGTAAGTGACTTTTGTATGTGAGTACTGGTTGTTATTCTATAGTACTACATAACATTGTTGAAGGCATTTTCTTTCTGAAGATTACTACACACTTATTCGGGCCAGCATAATCATTGCTGAGTCGGCAGTCGAGGCGTTTTCTTTAAAAGAAAAGCGGCCAAGTGCAAGTCGGACTCGCCCATGAAGGATTCCGTAGCAGCAAGTAACATAATATAAAAGATCTAAAGGTAAATTGCGGTTTACGATTTATGACGTATTAAAAAAAAAACTACTTACTAGATCTCGTTTTTTTCGCACCAATTTTCGGTGGAAGTTTGCATGGAGTACATCATATATATTTTTTAGTTTTATCATTCTCTTATTTTAGAAGTTGCAGTTTAAAGTGAGAACGTTAAGCTTTAGTTTGCATTTTTGCGAAAAACGGCCGCTTTGGGCAAAAATGCAAACTAAAGCTTTACGTTCTCACTTTAAACTGTAAACAGTGGTTCATAAAATAGTTTGAAGGGTTATCTAGGTTTTACTAGCTCAAAATTTAAAATGATATCTCCGTTTCCTTACAAATAATTTATTTCAAAAGGGGGCAGCACTGGACACCGTGTATCGTCTTAATCGATCTCTTCATTTCTTATTCGATCACCAATAACCAATTTTCATTTGTTTTCAGAGAAAGATTTCTTTTTAGTATTATTTTTTTGTTTCGTACAAATTATTATTCAAAAACAAACACAGTGAATACATTATTGATTTCAGCTACAATATCGTAAAATTGTGGTTCCCCCAAGTCTCAACGGTCGTAGAGCATTACGCTACACCTGAAAACGAAGATCTATGTGCTATGTTAGAGGCTTACTCGACAGATTCAAAACTCAGCTCTATTAATGTTACAGTTACAGGTGCTAAATGTATACCGGTAAGAATGTAAAAAGTATTGCCCATGGTATAAAGAAACAACGTATTCTCTTCCCGTGGCAGCTGGGTCACGTGATTGGCTCAAGAATACGCCATCAGCTGGGAACATTGCCACTGTGTGTTATTGAATTAGCCGAGCAAAATGCATGTTTTTACTTGAAAAAACAAATTATGAACTAATAATTAAATATATACATTTATGAACAGATGAACCACACGATGTACGAAATATTAAGTCAGTATTTTATATTCATCATCATCAGGTCTTTTTAAGTCTCCACTGCAGGAGCACGACCCTCCCTGTAGGTACTACTAGAGCCATATATTGGCCAGAGCAGCCAGAAGATTTAGCCTACACTCTCCACGCTGGCCAGACGGGTTGGAGAGGTCTCATTGATGTCTATAAGCTTAGTTTAGCTTATATTTCCTAAGTCGCCTCCTACGACATTTTATATTTAATAACTTTTATATTTAATTGAGAAAGTCCTTAATTTTACTGAAAAGAACAATCAGTGGTAACACTTATTGTGACATTCGTGACGTAGTCTTGGGCCATCGCAGGAAGAGAATACCTTGTTTTATTATACAAAACAATGGAAATGCCAAAACATCAACATTAAGACATTTGTGAATGGTTTGACGCTGAGGTTTGACGTGGGTTTGACATTTGGTGTAAATGCTTTTCAAAGCTAATCAAAAAAGCAGTGCAGTCTGTCCTGGGTACCTAAGGTGAAGTTAGAAGCAAATGACCTTGAAGTGGCGCCCTCATTTAAAATAAATTGTTAACTCGTAAATGTGGTGAAAGTTTCATATTTCTCAATATTAGGCACTAGATATTAAGTTATTTTATGAACCACCATTGAAAGTATTCTAGCTTGAAAACTTGCCTCTTAAAACTTTGCGGAGGCATATTTTAAAGCTAGACGGATCACCAACAATAGTTTCAACGGCAGTTTATAAAATAATTGAAAGGGCTATCTAGTGCCTAACATTGAGAAATATGGAAATTTTCACCAAACTTACAAGTTAGCAATTTATTTCAAATGAGAGCGCCACTTCTGCTTGGTTTTCACCATCAATAAAAAAATACATGCGATTTTTTTGTCAAAGCATGCCGCAGGTGACATCGTTACACAATTTTTTTACGGAATAAATGAGATAAAATTAAAACTCTTTCGTGCTGGTCTGGTAGAAAAGAAAATACATAGACCGCACCAGCTGCTTTTCTTCCCGAACAGATCGTAACGATTTCGGGAATGGGCGAAAATGTGAATTATGTTAATAAGCGTTGCGGCTAGAAACCCTTCACTATTTAAATTCCTTTTTTCTATATTTTTACAAATCACCACGCTAAAAGTGGCCTTTTAGCCTTGCGGCTCTAGATACTGTCTGCCCAGGGCTGCAAGAGCCATAAGGCTATATCTGTTAAAGGCGTAATAGCATAATATAACGTCTAACAAAATTTACTGAAACTTTTTTTAAGGGTAGATTCAGTTCATGATACTATACAATACAATACAATACAAAAATCTTTATCGCACCAAATAAAAAACAACTATAACCATTTTAATGGTGAAGATAAGACAATACTATCAATGCGGTTTGCACCATTAATGGTGCAGACGAATCTAATTAGTCTCGTTTGCACCATCGATGGTGCAGGTCAATGGTTTAATGTGAGCATACGGTACAAGGGGAAAAAATCTTTCCAATACGTCGAAATATAAAATAAATATTTTGCTTTCCATACAAACTCGGATAGCTCGGTAAACTAACGTGGGAGGCCAAACAATAAATAAATATATAGGGACAAATCACACTGATTAAGCTAGCTCCAAAGTAAGTTTTTAAACTTGTGTTATGGAATACTAACTCAACGATACTATATTTTAAGATAAATACATATATAGATAAACACCCAAGACCCAGGTCAATTTGAAAAAGGCCATTTTCCAACTTGCCCTGGCTGGGGATCGAACCCAGAACCTCCGGATCAGCGGTCAAGCGTGTTAACCATTACGCCACGGAGGTCGTCAATATTTTTGATATTTTGATGTATATTATTATGTTCGTTGGGGAAAATTTTTCAGTACCATTGACTGAATTAACCTTTAAAATAGTTTCAGTATATTTTTTTAGACCCAGTATATGTATACTAAATAATTTTTAGGTAAAGAGTGGAGCAGAAACATACATAAACAGTATGATTATTGGCAGCTTTTGCATATTACCTTTCTTCCTAACAAGCTACCTCGTCAATAAAGTTGGCAAGAAGACTTTACTAACTCTTGCAAGTTTAATCTGCTCTGCAGCAACTCTTGGTCTAAGATGGGTTCGATCTAAAATAGCTGTAGTGGCGCTTTTCACAGTAGATACTTGTATTACGCAAATGATGACCAGTATCAATCTAGCATTTGCTATGGAGTTGTTTCCGACTAACACAAGGTATGTTTTAAATGATAAACATAGTATTCTTCTAACATAGGGTTCTTCGAGCGTTCCTTTACGGTACAGGCCGTGAAGCTCTGGAACGCCCTTCCCGACCAAATTCCTAAAGCCCCTAGTTGACTTGCCTTTAAAAAAGCAGTGCTTTTTTCATGGACTTTCAGATGATAAATAAATAAAATATATTTATGTAGGTTTATTATTTTGTATATATACATATATATTTATTTATTAGGAAGTAGATAATTCATATAATATACTATACTATATTACTTAGCAAGTAATTATAAAAATGTTAATTTTGCTCCTATTTTGGCCTTACTTGTCTCTGCATCACCTTTGACTGGTAGAGAAAGCCTAAGGCTTTAAGTCCCCCGTTACAATTTTTGTAATAAAGTAAAAAAAATAAAAAAAAATCATGCACTATTTTCACAAGCTTTTATTTACGTTGCAACTTTCGAAAATGTGTGTTGTTGAGTAAATACATTGTAAATAAATAATATATTTTATGTAATTTTCTTTTTTTAGCACATTGGCAGTAGCAATGATCATGATGTCAGGTCGGATCGGGACTTTGGCTGGCAATGTAACTTTTCCAATGATGCTGGAGCTCAAATGCGAACTGCCTTTCTTCTTCTGGTCGGGAATCATATTGTGTAAGTTTTCGTAATCTTCTTCTTCGTCTAAGCGCGTTCCCGGTTGCATCCCCAGCTGTGCTGCGTGCCTGGGGCGCGCTTTCCCGCTTTTACTTGTAACGATGCTGCATGCATCATGTTTAAACCTCCTTTCTTCATCTCATCCTATCGTTTTTCATTCTTCATTTCATTTCAAATTCCCTTTCATTCCATTTTCAAATCATTGACTGATCCCTTTTCACTCATTCCACCGTCATCTCTTAAGCTGATCGCTCACTTCTCTCTATCTGTTGTACCTTATTAAATATCATTCTTTTATACTCTTATGTAACAGTCAGTATCAGATAATAAATAATATATAATCTGTGTCGTTATTGAGTATCTATTCTCCACTTCTCCTACTATCTTCTATGTGGGAACTCGCCTAGAGCGCCGGGACAGGTCGAGGTCCCACATACTTCTCCAAATATAATAACATGCATGTCAATGGTCACCCAAGGATGCCAAAGACCTTGCGAAATGTGTAAGTTTTCGTCATCATTTTTATCAATCCCGTTGCGACCGTATTTTAGGGTGCCATACCCAAAGGGTACCATATCACTGAGACTTAACTGTCTGTCCGTCCGTCTGTCACAGGGCTCTACCTCTTGAACCGTAGGCCACAATAATCCATAATTGGTGAAAATTTTAAATATCTAGCTAAGATATTTAAAATTTTCACCAATTATGGATTATTGTGGCCTCTATAACAACAAATACTGAAAATAAATTATATATATTATTATATTATATATTCTTCTATTTTATCACATCTATTATATACATCCATCTAGAAGAAAAAAACAGAATATACCAGCTGCTTATCTTCCTGTGCAAATCGTAAAAGTCGATTAAGGGAATGGGCAAGGACTTCTATTCTATTAGGCGATGGATCCTGTCACTATTTCAGATTTCCCCTCCACCTGTAAGTCCACAATATGCTAAAAGTGGCCTCGCTGTGTTACAGTGAGGCTCTGTCTACCCTGTAGCTCATACGAGATAAAGACGTGAATATATGTATGTATATATGTATGTATGTGGCCGTTATAACAACAAATACTAAAAATAAGATAAAGTTAAAAATTAAAGGAAAAATACAAGAATTATTTTATCAGAGTTTTAAAACATTGTAGTACGGACCCCTTCATGAGTCCGACTCACACTTTATTTTTTATTACGCATATTTCGTTTTGAAATAAATGTTCTGCTTATTGTTTCAGGTGTGATAGTCATAGCGTTTTTACTACCAAAGAAGAAAACGTAACCTCTAAAGTCTTATAGGTAGTGAATTGTACTTATTTGTTAATTTAAACATGAATAAAAATTTTTATTATTCAATAAGTATTTGTTTTACGTCATTAAGTTTCTGTCTTTTTTTATTTATTGGTTTGCCAACTGGTTGCGCGACCGTTCCCGACTGTCACACGATGGTGGCCGATGGTTGCCGACGGTTGCGTGAGCGTTGTCGACTGTCAAAGCTGTCACGACTAGGGTCTCGGACATAATTTCGCTCGTGTACTTGCCCTACAATAATGTGGTTTTGGTCGCTTCAACATAGAGTTCCTAGTGATCACAATGCAAGATATACCACCTTATACCACCGGATATATCAGTAAGTAACACAACCTCATGATAACACTTCATAAACCTACTGCTTATTGCAGACTGCAGAGCGTGATTTCGATATGAGTTTATTATGAATATTGTAAACGGCTTACTGTTATTAAACAGTGTTTTAGCTATCTGTAATCCAAATCAGTGCAGCTATTTACAAGATAGGGGATGAAACTTGAACTAAATTTTTATTTTTTTTAGTTTTACAACTATTTTGTTGGAATTTTAAATATATTTTTTAAATAGTTCTGCACAAAACAAGAATATGAAAATTATTTACTAGACTAGAATCTCAGTGCAATGACCTCTTCCATGACGCTTTCATAAACGGTCAATGGTCTCATATAGAAATGCTTAGACTGAGACGTTTATTCTGATTGGACTTTTCCACTGTGATGAAACGTTTATTATATTTTCTGTTTATTTTAAAACTCGCTATATATTGTTACGTTTATAAATCGATAAACGTTTTTGCAATTGGCGTAAAACACATAACTCGACTCATGATAAAAATTCCTCAGGTCACTTATACTCAAGGAAAGTACTCTTAAAAAGAAATAAAAAATACATATTTCTGTCATGAGTACCTTGTTTCATAATAAAAACCAAAGATATCAGCCGATATATGCAGACAATCTTCTTCTTCATCCAAGCGCCTTTGCCGTTTGCATCCTTAGCTGTGCTGCTTCGGAGCCCAGGGTGCGCTTTCCCGCTTTCTCTTCTCCAAATATTACATGCGCATGTCAATAGTCACCCAAGGATGCCAAAGAGCTTGTGTTAGAGAAGAAATAGCCGAAAGAGTTTAAAGATTTGGCTATAGTTTTACGACCGGCCGCCTGCCTGACGTCAACCCTCTTTGGGAATGTGTTTGGGCGAATACTTTTACAATCGGCCGCCGCCCGACGTTAACCCTCCTTGGGAATGCAAAGATATATGCAGACAATGCTCCCAAATATCCATGTACTTTAGAATAAGTTTTTTGATACTGAAATAAATATTTTAGATTCTTTTTTTTACTTAGAGTTGTCTTAAATTTTTCAAATAGCATCTCAGAACAATTATAGTGAGTGGCATATGCGACTGTTATCTAATGATTGAAACCAATTTATGTGCTTTGGAAAACATTGAGGAGATTAAGATTGTGTCACTGTGGCACAGATGGTTTATTAAATTTAGTTGTTTATTTTTCATTTCACTTATTTATTTCTTAAACAATGTACATTGTGTTAGAAAATGATATAACTATACAAAAATAAAAACATAAGAACATAAAATAAAATAAAAAATAATAAGATCACAAATTAAAAATTAGAAAATAAAAGTAAAAAGATATAAAATTGTCAGTGTTAAGGCGAAGATATAGGCAAATGGCCTTGAAGTGTGAAATAAATTGTTAACTCGTAAATATGGTGATAATTTCCATATTTCTCTACGTCATGCACTAGATAGCCCTTTAAATTATTTTATGAACTGCCGTTAAAACTATTATTGGTGATCCATCTAGCTTTAAAACTTGCCGTGGCCACTTTTGGCGGAGGCAAGTTTTAAAGCTAGACGGACTAATGTAAATACTTTCAACGGTGGTTTATAAAATAATTTAAAGGGCTATCTAGTGCATGACGAAGAGTAATATGGAAATTATCTCCATATTTACGAGTTAACAATTTATTTTAAATGAGGGCGCCACTTCAAGGTCATTTGCCTATATCTTCACCTTAAATTAAAAATTAAGTCAAGTGCTCATACATTTTACAATATTCCTAAAATTGGTCAATGGTATAGCAGCACTTTTCCAACAGAAGATCACGCAGCTTGGACTTAAACACTAGATGACTGCGAATGTTTTTTAGTTCTCTTGGTAACCTGTTAAATAATTGAATGGCTTGGTACTGTGCTCCGTGTTTTACAATATCCAATTTAGGATACAATTAAGTGTTTACCCAAAATCATCACTAAAATCCCGTTTCTCATTAGTTATCTCATATTTTGTTTACAAACGCTCAATATTAACCTTCATCATCATCATCATCAGGTCTTATTTAGTTTCCACTGCGGTGCATGACTCTCTCTGTACTACCAGATACATATATTATCTAGAGCAGTCAGAGGATTTGGCCTACACTCTCCACGCTGGCGAGGTCTCACTAATGTTTATAAGCTTCGTTTAGCTTGTGTTTCCTAAATAACCTTCTACGACATCCACGGGAAGACTTAGAGTGGTCCTGTTCTATTCTGCCGAAAACCACAAGGCTACACTAAATCTTACTGCAATCAAAATTAAGGTTAACAACTTTATAGCCAAGGAGTTAAAGCAAGTACGTCATGCTTTTAGACGTCTAAAGCCAGTGCAAATTTGACCAAACTATGCAGTTATGCAGTAACATTAACTTAGATTAACAAACCGGAAAATGCCAGGTGCATGCATGCATTGGCGTAGCTAAAGTTGTTATCTGGGTGGAGCAATTACCCACCGAAATTTAAATACTTAAAAATAAGACTTTAATCACATCCTTACACAGAGAAAACGAAAATGCTCAGTGCAGTTTGTTCCCGTTTCTTTTGCACTACCGCCTAGGAAGCGGCATTTTAAACCCAGCGTAACTTCTGGCCATACCCCTCGTGGTACGTTGTGTATTTTAAAGTTACCTAAACGATACCACCGAGTGTAGTGAATCTAGTGAAAATTTACCTATTTCTCGCATTATAACCCATAGCTGTGAGTAACAATAGAGAGTATGCATGCATTTTTTTATATTTTTTATTGAAAGTCCTCGTCAAAAAATAGCCGCAAAAAATAAATCAGTGCCGTAAAACATGTATATGGTGTAAAAAACAAATATTAAAAATAGCAAGTAGATTATAACAACTAAAACACGCCATTTTAAAATATGACGTCAAAGTCTGCAATATCCGCTAGAGACAGAAGCTGTCAACGCATGTTTTTCTTTTTTGGGTACTTTCGATATTATCAGCCAGTGATGTTTGTTAAACCTCTATAAAAAAGTACATACATTTCGAATATCATCGATAGTCAAACTACGTGGACGGACAGTCCTACCGAACGCACTCGAACTTGTCCTTTCCCTTTTGTGAACTTTGTCGTCATTTCCCTTTTGTTTGTCAAAAGTTCCCGTGCAATATTTGCATATTTTCAATAATTTATTTCTAATCCAAATAAGAGTCAATAAGAAAAATAATTAACTAGGCGTGGTAACGTATTAATAGAAATTGTAAAATAAAAATATGTGCCGGATTGGTATTACATGCATATTCCTTATTTGACGTTAAGGCTGCGCCTGATGTGGATAATCTAAATTTTGATCCCGCTTCCACAGACACAAATTTACTCTAGCCGAAGCGAGACAGTGAGCTATGCGGAATGAAAAGGTCACAGCGGGTCAATAAGGCTGGTTTACGCGTTTCTGGTTTTTAAGGTTATTTTCGTTTTACAAAGAATATTTAAAAGTAATTTTAAAAATTAGACATATTATCCCTGCCTTATGTTAAATACAATTATTATATTTCAAAATTGCAAGGGCTTATTTATTTTATTTCTTGAATACTTTCTGTTTTAGTAAAATTCAGAGGTGATATAGAGGCAACTTCGCAATTTTTTACTATAGAGAAAATTTTAAGCAATAGTGTTTTCGAAACATATTATGTATAGAGTAAGTCTTAAAGTGAGTATTTAGTTAATATTGATAATATTTAAGATCGCTATAAGTACTATCTGAGTCATACGGGCTCTTAATAGTTGTGTAAAATTAAAACAAGGTGACTACTAGTTTCCAACAAGTCAAAGTCAGATATTGTCCATCCCTTGCCTCTAGCCTTAGCTACGCACACGTAAACACCAATTACGCCAAATATGAATGGACCACGCTTTTATACTTATGAATAACGTCAACTGCACTTGCCCGTATATAAATTTGTTACACGAATTACTAAGGGTAGGTAGATAAAATATAGGTACTTAGAAGAGGTGAGCATGAGCATATTTATTACTCTGCGATAATATGTAGGTATACGTTGATATTTTGAATGTTCTGGAAAATACAAATACGGGGTGCAAAACGGTTGATACATAGTTGAAGTCGCTGACATTGCACAGTTGATTAGCTCATTGAAGAGGCTGTGGGCGGGACACATAGCAGGACGAACTGATGGCAGATGGGGCAAAAAGGTTCAGCGCACTGGAGGTCGCTTTTCGAAGATTCTAAGCAAAGCGAAGAAAAACCCGCGTATAAGGTGGTCAGACGACCTGACCAAGACCCCTGGATGTAGGCCGCTTTAAATCGGTAACTTTGGATATCCTTGAGAGAGGCCTATGTCTACCAGTGGACGTCGTTCGGCTGAAATAAATGAATGAATAAACACAAGTACGTAAAGTAATTCATTCCAACAAAAAACTTTTCGTATGAAAACAAAGCCCAGGACTGCAAGACCCAAAGCCACTTTCAGCGTGGTGATGGGTGAAAAGGTGAAAAATGGATCAAAATAGCGACAGGTCGCCCGCCCAGCCCGTTTTCACCCAATCCCTTGATCTGCGCGGGAACAGATTAAGCAGCTGGTATATTATAATGTTTTCAATTCTATATAGAGCAACATGGAAGAGATATATATCGCGCATATTGCTATATGTATAAAGATATACAACATGGAAGGGACATACCCGTAATAAATCGAACTACGGTCTATATTTGATCATTATAATTTAATGAAATTAAAATAACAGCCAAAGAACAAAAAAAGATTTCAGCATTTCTGTACAAAAGTGTGCAGCCGCTCGGGCAATTTGTATAGGAATGGAATTTTTTTTTTGTTTCGACTGTTATTTTAAGTCAGCCTGTATAATAAATATGTATAAATATATTTTTTTAGTGCATCTATATTCTATTTCATTTTAGTTTCACTTTAATTAATGAAGTGAAACTAAACGATTGCCAACGGTAAGCGTTCACTATTTATTATTGTAGTTTGTAGGTACCTAGATACAGCCACAACACTAAAACTCTTACAAACATAAAAAATCAGTAGAACGTAACAGACGGAACTAAAATAAAAGAATTCCAAATAAACGTAGATGTGACATCCTAAGTCTATGCGGAAATAAATTTCTAAAAATAAATCTTACAAAATACGAGTAATATACCTTGTAGTGTAAATTGCGTGAATATTACCCATGTTAAAACATATAATAATAAATTTTATCATAAATACACATCGCGGAATACACCAGAATAACATGATCTCTTTATCTACCTTTGTTTATTTGAGATCGTTTTACATCTCAAAGAAAATGTGGGTCTAGTTATATTGGTTCGTTGTCTTATCAAGGCTTCCGTTCTACGTGATAAGTTAGAGGAATCTTTTAATTATTAAAGTACCTGTCTTTAGCATGGTTGTGATGACTGGTGATAAAACTAATATATTCCTATTGAAAATTAAGACTTTTGAAAATTGTGATTTTGATATAGAAAAAAAATGAGTGAAGTGGATTTGGCTGCGATGGCCGACAGTGGTATGTATTTTTTGACTATTTTACGTTTTAAAAATCTTCCATTCTGGTCTGGGAGATAAAAAAAAATAAGAATTTACCAGCTGCTTCTCTTCTCGCGCAGATCGAGGGAATGGATGAAAATTCGAATCATGTTAATAGGCTAAGCGGCTAGCAACCCATCACTATTTTGATTCCGTGGCCTTTAAGTATTGCGGCCCTGAGCTATGTCTGGTTAGATCGCAAGACCCAAAATGCTCTATCTGCCCCATTATGGTTGAAGACGTGTACCTACATATCGCACCCTGAGAATGAAAGTGACCGAATTCAAAATTTGTGTTTTTTGGGAAATCGCAATATTGTGTTCGTATTTTAGTGATGTCCGTATAAAATACATCATAATTTGTTCAAATGAAAAGATATTTATACATTTTAAATTTAAGTTTATTATTTAGACTTTTATCAATAAATATAGCCTAAAACAGTATCTAAAAATCATTTATAACTATTTAAAAATATTTAAAAAAAAAATCTAACGAAAAAGTGTCACTTTAGTATTATTAATATTTAAAAAATTTTGACTTATTCAGACATGGGTCACTTTAATTGTAAAAGATAATGCACGTCTACTCGACTTAAATAAAAATAAGTCACTTTAACACTGATATTTTTAGGAAAAATTGATCAATAAGACTACTTATTATTTATGTATTTATATTTATTCTTGAAATTGACAATCAAATCACCATAAAACAAAACCTCCAAAAACCATTTCTATATAAAAATGGTGTAGATACATAAGAAAAACATAACCCATAAAATCAACTTAGTTATTTGTTGAAGAAACAATAACAAACAAACTCAAAATTAGACAGTGAATTTCTTTGTAATATTTTTTACTTACTCTATGTACGATAAATATGAACATATTCAGTCTTAGGTAGGAACTTTAGTTATAATATTTTTTTAATATGCAATGTATAATCAATGAGAAAACATCTTGTCAAACTACTAGTGACTTTCATGTAAATGTGTAATTATGAAATGAAATCACAAATAAGTAATAAAAATAAAAGGAAATCAAAACAGCCCTTTTTATAACTAGACACATTGTTACAAATTATTAAAATAATATGTGTAGTAAGTAGGAATTAGATTCTTTCTTACCAAATCTTTCAAATCGCGTTTCTTATGTTCTTTTAAATCAAGCGGTTGTGTATATAATTTTTCTAAGGCAATTTCTTCAATATTTTTCATTTTCTTCCTTTTGTTGCGCATTTTAATTGTATTATATTCTGTTTCCAAATAAGAAGTTTTATAGTAAAATTGAAACTCGTTTCCTTTCTTAAAATTTAAGGTTCTAATATCACTCCATATAATTGTTGTTTTGTCTATATTTTCGTTGAAATTGTATCCCCATTGGTCTTGCAAGGCTTTAATGTCATGAAAAAAAGTATGATCTAGTTCTTTAAGTATGAAAGGGTTTCCCGTCTTACGAGCACTTTTTATAAGAGTTGCATATTGACAAGGTATATAAATAGGACCTGCTTTTTCATTTTTGGTAATTTCTTTTTCAATTAAACTATGCACGTTGTCAGCCTCATTGTGTGTATGTCCTTTTATCAAATATTTATGTGTTATGCTCTCAATATTTTTTAAATTGTTTACTGCAAAAGAATACAAAGCCGCCATTGATTTGTTTTTATTTTGACCGGTAGCATTATCCGAATAAAAAGTGATATGCATGTTTTTATTAGGGTTCTGAGAATTTATTTGTTTCAAATAATCATACACGCAAGACCCTATTTCATTTACTCCTCTTTGGGCCTGGGTTTCATCCCAAAAATAGCAATAAACATTGCCGTAAGCACCAGAAGTACTATCTTCTCCTTTTTTATTCAGTTCAGTTATGGTAAAGTTAAGACAGTTAATTTTTGAGCAGTAGTAAAAATACGACGGACTTGGACAAAGCATTACCGACTGCAAATCGTACACAGCACAAACATTATTTTCATCTAGAATTTCGCGGTCTCTCAGTTTTTCTTCACGACACTTGTTTTTTTCAATAAGATGCTTATCATAGTCAGTTTTAAGTTGTATTTTTAATTCTGCTGGTGCTAGTTCAAAAGCCAAGCAAGTATCACATCTATCTTTCTTAGGTTGATAGAAACCTAAATTTTCTTTATTAAACATGTTAAGATACAACCAGTATTCACATTCAGGTCTATTTTTTTCTTTTTGAAGTGAGTTGAAGTCATTTAAAAGGTCTTTAACAGTTTTACTTCCTGAAATATACTCCCTACGTGTTTGTGCCCTTAAATAATGTGATTCTATTCTGGGTATGGAATCGATGTGATCTTTAATTTCTTGTATCAGTGCTGGTTCGGTAACTTTTCTATTAGTATGTCTTCCCCGCTCATCTTTTCCTACAAAGCCCTGACTGTTTGTCTTGTTCTTAACAGTTCTTAATTGTCTATCTGTCACGTCTAGAGTATTAATAAAAAAGGTTTTACAGACTCTTATTTTTTCTCTATTTATGTTAAAGTAAAAAGCATTATTAGCTTGTCTAGGTTTTTGCGCATTGGAATATTTATATTTTGGTTTTACTTCAACCATACAAGATCGAATAAAGGCACGCTGTAAGTTAATGTCGTTCATCTGCCAATAGTTGTTAAATAATTCGATTCTGTCTTTATCCTCTATCTTCTCAAAACATTTCAACCTACAATTACAGACCTCTCGAAGTTGACGAGCAGGAACATTTTTTTTTGTTTTTGATAAAGAAACATACGGTTTACCACAATTTCTAAGATATTTGTTTTTATTTTGTTTCCAATTGGATGGTTTTCTCAAACGCTTCCTTGATTTCCTTTCCTCATCTATGTTATTATTGCTGACATTCTGAACAGACATAGGACGTGATGGCGAAGGCGATGGAGATGAACGCCGCAAAGATGAAGGACTGCTCGATGATGAAATAATAATATTTCCTTTTTTGCCATTACGTAAATATGTAGGATCATTATCGCTTAAATCTACGTCACTCTCGTCACTGTTGACTGGCGATATTTTATAATTTGGGTTACCTCGGCACCGTGAGACAGACTTACTAACGTCTTTATGCTGTTTACGTGACGACGAAATAGATGTTGAGCTCGATGAGGAAGAACTCGATGAGGAAGAACTCGATGAAGTAGAACTCGATGAACTGGATGACGATGAGGACCTTGATGAGATTGGTTGTTTGGAAACGAGAGTATCAATGTTTTTTGGAACTGAAGTCGATGGTTTGTTTGTATTTTGACTTACTAGAGATTGTGTAGATATTACCTAAAAAAAAAAATAAGTTATTAATTTTTTATGAAGTAATTGTAATTAAACACTGACTTTTTAACTCAAAACCAACCTCAATTCTATTTTCATGGAAGTTATTAACCAATAGATTAGCTTGATCTTCATCTACCTTCTTACAATTTATATTTGGCGCCTAAAAATAAAAATAATAATAATGAAACAAAGTTACACATAAGCCGTAGTCCTTAGCCTTACCAACCTAAAGTAAAGACTAAGGACACTTTGATTTTTAAAATATGTGCAGTCTATAACATTTTTGTTTATTTTTCGTGTGTGGAAGTGGCTTACACAATAGCTAGTTAGTAACACTTTATTGCACCAAAAGCACTAACAAATAATATTTAATAGCAATAGCTCTAAAAGTACTAATTTAAGTAAAAAATTGACTTACGACTAGCAGTGTCTCTGTAATGGTTCGAGCTTTTTTTATTTCTCTTTCTGGTGTGTTCTCAATATATGATATACTTTCGTCGTTTTTAATATTCTGTAAAAAAAATGTGTGAATATAAAAAATAAAAAAAAAATAAGTATATTTATACTAAAAATATAAAATACCTTATTGTCAATTTCACTCAGCAAAGATGGTCGAATAATTTGTGATTCCTGTATTCTTTGTGGTGAATTAATAGTGACTTCATTTTCTTTATTTTCGTGCTAAAAAAAATATTTATATTAACAGCATGTACTGCAACAATGTAAATAAATATCGTATTCGAAATTCTATAAATATTGAATAATTACCATACTTACATCGTTTTTTTCGGTATTGACCATTTCTAAAATTAAGTCCGCTCTCCGTTTCATTCTTTTGTTGTTAAAAAATGCCCTAAATGAAAACATACACTTAGATTAAATATAGAAAAGTGACATAATGCTTACTAAGACTTCAAGTTGTATCGATAAAAAATAATAAAATGACATAAACATAATTAGTACAGTAAAATATTAAAAGCGTTTAATAGAATACAGACATAACTCGAACTGTGTCATGTCATTAATTTTGGATTTTAATAAAAAACTGACTAAACTGGAGTTAAGCCACCTCAAATAGCCCAAATCATAGCTCAAAAATGACCAAATACAAATATCGGTCACTTTACGATTAAAATTTCGACAAAATGTATACTCACTATTTAGTAAAGAAGCGGCAATTTAAGGATTCGGTCACTTTATTCCGAACGAATTAACGACCAACCAAAACCTCCATCGACAGAACACTGAATCGGTCATTGTTGTTGCGGGGGAAGGGTCAAAACGTGCAGGAGTGAAAGAGACGCAACATGTACGTTTTTCCTGTTCTAACTCGAATTCGTCAGTTTTTGATTAACTATGCGATGGATCTTGTTGCGCTGAGTCGTTTCATGTATTTAACTCAATTTACCAAAATTTCGATTTCGGTCACTTTCATTCTCACAGTGCGATATAATATATACAACGTACCAGCTGCTTCCCCACCTGCGTAGATAATAGATCGACCGGAGCCAAATATAGCAAAAGCTGAGATAGGAAACTGGATTCACAAATAGTGACCGAGCCGGGAGAGTGAGGATCATTCTTTATATTGTCTACAAGAATAATCCCCAGATTATTACTTAAGCCTTTAATTGATTACTACTATCTAAGCGCATTGTTATAGAAGATCTTAATACATAAAGAAAATAAATCATAAAACAAATACAAACATAAAGCGATAAGTTACAACTTTTATTAATCCTCCACTACAATAATCAAATAAATGTGAGTTCCTGGAATTGATACCTATAGACTTTAGAGAATAACTTCCCATCTCGAGTCCACATTTTTTGTATAATCAGGTAACACGGCGAATTCAAAACTATCAATATTTCTTAACACCTGCGTGAATTTAATCATATACGCCTCTTTATACATATCATACCAGCTTCCCTCGTCTTTTCGATCCCCAAAATCCCTCACATAAAGGTGATACCACACCCGATCCTCATTTACGACTTGATACAGCCTCTTGCATGATTTACAAAGATTCAATACATCCCGTAAAGGCAGTCTCAATATAATCAACAGTAACACATCTTCAGGCAGCCCTGAGAGATTTCCACTGGGGTAGCTGTGGCTATTTAATATGCCGCTTTTGATTGGAGTAACAACCTTGTCTTTGAATAAAACAAATAGTTCGTTCAAGTTAGAGAGACTACAAGGAATTCCTAGTTCTGAATTAACTATGTATCTTTCTAGTTTCAAACACAGAGAGTACGTTTCTTTATACATTCGAGGTATAGTCGCATTAATCAAAACAGTATCGGTCAAAGGAGATACGATCATCTTCATCGGAGTATTTTGAAAGGATTTTAGTATAAATACAGCCTCATATTTCGAAATTTCTTTGCCTTTTCTAGACAAGATGTAGTCTTCAATGGTAATAGCGTTTTTATCGATGGCTTTGAGTTGCAGGAAGCCATTTTCTTTCATTACAAAAAGTAGAACGGTTACCAGTAAGTCTTGCCTGAGACGGTCGGGTTTTATTAAAGGAACCGCCAAAGTCTTCATAGTCTGATTTAAAGTAGATACTATTTCTTCGTTCATAGCACTTGAATATTTTTTACCTAATATCCCGATTTCCATTGTGAATTATGTAATTTCACGCTTTATTTACTTATTATTCACAAACAATGTCAATGTTAATTTTCTCTTTTCAATGTCGTACTGACAGCGAATGAAAAAAATGTAATTTCGTAACAAAAAAGTCTGTTTTCTCATTGGATTAAGTTTTTTTTTGCTACCGAATCTTCTAGGAAAATATTAATTTTTTTTCCAAAAAATTTATTGCTTTTGTAGTTATATTTGTTTTGAAGAACTTCACGTTGTTGCCTCTAGGGAAAACTATTGTAAGGATTCAGTCTACAACTTACTACGCACATTTGCCAAAAGTGGCCGTTTTTCGCAAATGTGCGTAGTAAAGCTTAACGTTCTCACTTTAAACTGTAAACAGTAGTTCATAAAATACTTTGAAGGGTTATCTAGGACTTGATAGTTGCAAAATTTTAAATGATATCTCCGTTTTCTTTGAAATGACTTATTTTAAATGGGGGCAGCACTGGACTTCGGAAAATTCAGGTACGGCCTTAAGCGTACCTATGTGGGAGAAAATTTATCTGAAAAACCTACTGTATCACTTCTGGTTCCAGTTTTCCAAGATGAATAATTATATGTCGATTTAATTTGCGTATGCCGCACTGATGGTCTTTCAAACCAAAACCCATCTTATAACACACTTCTATTGACACAGCCTGCGAAAACTTAAACTGAGAAAAGCTTTGAACCGATTCTTAAAAACTTCTCTAAAATTTAGAAGGCCTAGACAGAAGCTTATTTTAATGACTCTTAAAGATTTTATTACATTGTAAATAAAAAAACAATACCGTTTAGTTTGGTTCGTCTAATTTATATGATGAAACAAATACATACTTACATTGAAAGACTAAGAATTAGTCAGACTTCGCCGATATTGGCATACCCTTTCCCAGATAAATACCATACTCTTTAATCCAAAATCTCCTAGGTATTTAAGGGAAAGCTTCGTTTTTTTCCGTGACGCAGTGTCCCAAGGTCACAACTTACGTAGTGCTGAAAATCTACTTCTAAAAATGCCTACACACTCCACTGAATTTTATGCAAAATCATTCACGGTCAAGGCAGTTCGGCTCTGGAATGCACTACCACCGTCCATCCGGCGTGCTGAAACGCTAGCCAGCTTTAAATCTTAAGTGAAGTCACACTTTCTATCCTTATTATAATATGACTTTCTTTATTTCCTCACTTATTTTGTTCGGATTATCTTTTTTGTGAACCAACATATTGATGTAGGTATAAGTATATGTATTTATTTAAGTATATATTTTATATTTGTATGTATGTATTGTATGTATCTTTATTAATTACACTTTTTTCTTCTTGCATATAACTTCGCACCTCATCTTCTTCTTCTTCTTCTTTCTTCTCCCGAGGACTTCTTTTCCGCAATTTGGTCCATTGCGCTGAACCCGTTTTGCGTGTGGAGCCGGCGTAGTTATCAGTTTTCAAACCAGCCCAGCTCCTGCAGGAATCCGAGAACGCTCCCCGGCGCCCTCACGGCTTCCTCCACGGTTCCTTGATGTTCCAGGAACCCTCTTCTTATGTGTGCGACGCCACCGCACTCGATGAGGAGATGGCTCGCAGTTTCATCAGCCTCCATGCAAGCTCTGCACAGAGGACTGTCAGTAATTCCTAGGGTGTAAAGGTGTTTGTTTAGTGCAATATGACCAGTAATAATGTCAACCATACGGCGTAGATTTCTCCGGGGTAGTGCTAACAGGCGTCGGGATAGGCGACTATCCCATTGGGGTAGTGCCTCCCTAGCCTGCCGACATGTCCGGAGGGATCGCCATGATTGATTTTGTTCTTCGCTAGTGCGATTTCTGATCCAGGTGCGAACCTGCGTGAAGGGGATCGGAGCCATAGGAAGAGGTCCCAACGGTGTCATACTCGATCCCCGACGCGCGAGCTCGTCAGCTGCATCGTTACCCAGTGAGTTGCTGTGTCCTTTGATCCATTGGAGAGTGACGGTGTTATACTTACAGAGTTTTTCCAGGGATCTGTGGCATTCTTGTATTAAGGCAGAGTCAACATGTGTCCTTCTGAGGGCAAGTAGGACCGCTGCGCTGTCAGTTAGGATACGGATGGACATACCTGATACCTTCCTCCTAATAATTTCTGTAGCCGCGTGGGTTATAGCTGCGCATTCGGCTTGGAAGATGGAGTTTTCCTTACCCAGGGCATATGCAGAGTGAATGTTGAGGTCATGAGAGAATACGCCAGCACCTACACCATTTTGTGTCTTTGAGCCGTCTGTGTATACCCTCATTTCTTCAGTACCGGAGCTGTCTGAAGATTCCTCATGTAATTGTATTTTGTATTTTTTGTCGAAGACAAATTGCTTGTGGATCCTGTCGTTTATCGCGCCTATGAGGTATGATGCATTGAGGGCTAGTGGCAGGATTCGTGTATGAGGGGCCTTGTCTTTGTGTTTCCACAGGCCTAGTGTTTTAAGTCTTGCAGCTGCGACTTGTGCTTCTTGTTTGATGTGTAGGTATAGCGATTTGATATCAAGAATTGCCTCGAGTGCCGCTGTTGGGCAAGTTTTCATGCCTCCACTTATTGCCAGACATGCAGTTCTTTGGAATCGCTGTAGCATGTCTTGCACTGTTGTCAGTGTGGTCCTATGCCACCATACTAGTGCTGCGTACGTAAGTCCTGGTCTTATGACTGTTGTGTATAGCCATTTCATGATTTTAGGGGAGATGCCCCAGTTTTTGCCTACTAATCTTCGGCAGTTCCAAAGATTTATGTTTGCTTTATTTATCTTTTCCTCTAGATGTGTACTCCAATTAAGCTTTGAGTCTAGTTTTACACCTAGGTATTTGACTTCATTCGATAGAGTGAGAGTTGTTCCAAAGAGCTTTGGAGGTTCGTACTTTCCTAAGACTCTTTTGTTGGTGAACAGGACCAGTTCCGTTTTGTTTGCGTTCACTGAGAGCTCGTGTGTGGTACACCATGTCTCCACTATGCGTAATGCACTTCTGGTCAAGCTGCACACGATACTTGCTGAATTCCCTTGTATGAGTATTGCCAAGTCATCAGCGTAGCCGACTGTGTGATAGTGTTTGTCATTTAGCGATGTAATTAGATCGTTTACCACTAAGCTCCAGAGAAGGGGAGATAATACCCCTCCTTGTGGGCAACCTCTGGTTGCCATTACCCTTGTGGTGTCACATATGTCTAGTTGTATATTACGTAGTTTTAGCATGTTGAATATCCATCCAGTTACGGACTTCGCACCTCATTTGTTTTCGTTAAACATCTCCAAGTACCTCGGTTGCCTGGAAGAGATTGCAACAGCGATAAGGCCGCCTTTTGACATCTGTTTTCTTTAATCAATTACTCTGTATCATTATGTTTTGGTGCAATAAAGATTTTAACTAACTAACCAACTAACTGACCTACTGAAGAACACCTTTTTGACGCGGTAGGTACCTATTTGATACAGATGTACATACATACAGTGTACATTTATTCAATTTTGACCCGTCTAAGGCAAAGCCAAAAGGAGGGTTATGTGTTTTGCTGCTATATATGTATGTTTTATGTTCCTTTGTACCTTCAAAGATATCCATGAAACCTTGACAAATGAGGTATCGCTATGTGACGTCATAGTATAAATCTACTGTGGCGCCCTCTATAGGCTTATGGCCTAGTAATTAACAAAAAAATTAAATAAATCGAGTCAGACTGTGTGGGGTATCAAATGAAAAGGCTTGAAAAGCACATTTCAAAAATATATACATTATTACCTGTTGCTCTCTGCTGTGCTTGGATTTACTGGATAAACGTACTTTTCATTATGATTTTTTTCATAGTCGGGTTTAATCTTGTAATAAATAATAAATAAATAAATATATAGGGACAAATCACACTGATTAAGCTAGCGCCAAAGTAATTTTTTAAACTTGTGTTATGGGATACTAACTTAACGATACTATATTTTAAGATAAATACATATATAGATAAACACCCAAGACTCAGGTCAATTTGAAAAAGGCCATTTTCCAACTTGCCCTGGCTGGGGATCGAACCCAGAACCTCCGGATCAGCGGTCAAGCGTGTTAACCATTACGCCACGGAGGTCGTAATCCATGCAAAGATAGAGTAGCGAGGTCTACAGCAAACAGATGCATTAATTCTGTAAAGTTGTTTACAGATCAAAACGGATATGTTAACAAGATTTACATTTAAAAAACTAATACTCGACTACGGGAATTATTTGATAATGTAATTTGGTGCAATAATTATTTTGCAGCCATTTATGGCTAACAATGTAAATATTTTTGAAATGTGCTGATTAAAACCTTTCATTTGATACACTCGATATCGAAAAAAACAAAAATTTTTATTACTTGCTATTTTTTGTATGTAACATTCGTTATATGATTTTTTGCATACAAAATGTAGACTATGTCACCCAGGTGCCCAGACGATAATGACGAATCGATTGACATCTCTTTTGTGAAAATTGGATTAGTAGTTTGGATGCTACGGTGGCACACACAAAGATACCCACATACACACATACATAGACTGCTAAAATCATTACCCTTCCGTTTGGCTTTGCTATAGTCGGGTAAAAATCTTAGACAGTAAGTAAAATAATCAGATTTAATTAAAATAAGTTGAGTTGCAAGATTCCACCCGAACAAACATAGTTACATACATGCATTGCAAGTTAAATAAAAGCTTTTAAAAACTATTTCGTTTAAATATTTTCCGAAAACATTTCCATAAAATCAAAACCTGCTTTTAGTTCAGTGAAGACGTTAATTAATTGAATGAACCCAGTTTAAGCGTACTCTAATGGAGCCTAAATAATTTCGTCTCAGAGGATTTCCGAAGAATATTTCATTGATAGTCCTAAACATTATAATGTATTATTACTACGTAGGACTGTCAGAAAACTAGTACTGACACAAAATGAAACTGAAATAATCAGCATAGACATTGGTACCTGCTCCATAACATCAATATATAGCCCTCCCGGCAACATCTTTGATTTTGTCACGACTGCCGAATACGTAAAACATAAATCAAAAATAGTGATTGGTGATTTTAATAGCCACAGTATAACGTAGGGCTACAAAAAGACTGACGCCAGTGGCGAATCAGTGGAGCAATGGGCCGAAGTCAATGATATGGAGTTGATCCATAGCCCTAAGCTTCCGGCCTCCTTCTACAGCAGACGATGGAAGTGCGGGTATAACCCTGATCTGTTGTATGTTAGTCCCAATATCGCATGTAATGCTCTGAAGTCTATCTGTCAGCCCATACTTAAAACCCAACACCGACCAATTTTGTGTTCAATTCAAGCTGTAGTAAAACCAACCATAGTGCCCTTTCAACGCCGGTTTAACTTCAAGAAGGCAAACTGGGAACAATATGCAGTAACAGTGGACGAACGACTTCGAGACCTCTCTCCCACTCCGGATAATTACGACGTTTTTGTTAAAGTTATATGGAAAGCGTCCCGCCAGCACATCCCACGCGGATGCTGTACTGCATACACCCCGGGCCTAACCGAAAACTCCGCAGATTTAATGGCCAAACATGCGTCTTTATATTCTGAAGATCCTTTCTCAGAAGCTACCGTGTCGGCTGGTGAGGACCTTATGAACCAAATATCTGAAAACCGCCAGAAAAAATGGGTCAGTCTCGTGGAGTCTATTGACATGACCCATAATAGTAAAAAAGCTTGGACCACTTTGCGTAAACTGACCAGTGATCCTCCAACGGCCACAAAACCCGGCATAGTGACCGCCAATCAAGTAGCTCACCAACTGCTGGTCAACGGTAAATCTCCATATAGGCGGTCTAAGCCGAAACACCTAACCCCAGCCAACACTAACACAAACAGAACGATCAGTAATTCGTTTACTCCCGACGAACTACACACAGCTCTTAGAAGTCTCATAAATGGGAAAGCTGCAGGTGTCGATGATGTTTCGGTGGAACAACTGAAACATCTTGGCCCTTTAGCAGTGACCTGGCTCTCAGAGATGTTTAATTACTGTCTCGTCAATACCCGTATTCCCAAAAGGTGGAGAAAAGCGAAGGTTACTGCTCTACTCAAACCCGGAAAATCACCCGACGATCCTAAAAACTTTCGCCCCATCTCACTCCTGTGCCATACGTACAAACTTTTCGAACGACTATTACTAGACCGACTGACAAAGACTGTAGATCACAAATTAATTCCCGACCAAGCAGGTTTTCGACCCGGCAAATCGTGCTGTGGTCAAGTTTTAAACCTCACGCAGCACATCGAGGATGGGTTTGAGCTCGGCTTAACCACTGGTGCCGTATTTGTAGACCTCAGTGCGGCCTATGACACTGTGAACGTCAGACTGCTACTTGAAAAAGTAGCTGAAATCACAAGTGACCAACTATTTGTCAACATCCTTGGTGAAATGTTGAGAAATCGCCGGTTCTATGTCCTTTTACAATCTCAAAAGAGTAGATGGCGATCACAAAAAAACGGCCTCCCTCAGGGCAGTGTACTGGCTCCTACATTGTTTAACATCTATACAAATGATCAGCCCAGCTCTCCTGGTACTAATCGCTACATCTATGCCGATGACTTGGCCCTAACATCTCAGTCAAAAAGCATTGAGGACATAGAACTCAACCTATCGAAGGCCTTAGGACAACTTTCCATCTATTACAAAAACAATTAATTGCGGCCCAACCCCACGAAAACTGAATCCAGTGTCTTCCACCTATGCAACCAGGAGGCTAATAGCAGGGAGTTAACAATTTGGTGGGATGGCGTAGCCATAAAACACAATCCCACCCCTAAATACCTGGGCGTGACTCTGGACCGATCCCTAACATACAAACACAATTGCTATGACCTGAAGTCCAAAGTCAGCTCCAGGAACAATATTCTACGCCGTCTCACTTCTACTCGTTGGGGTGCATCACCTCATGTTCTGCGAACGAGTGGCCTGGCCTTGTGCTACTCGGCAGGCGAATATGCAAGCCCTGTTTGGGCTCGCTCTGCACACGCAAAAGAGGTAGACATAGCTCTTAACGACTCATGCCGAATCATCACAGGCACTCTAAAGCCAACACTTCGGTCCCACCTGTATACCTTATCCGGCATTGCTCCGCCAAGTGTCAGACGTGATGTGGCAAGTGCAGTGGAAAAATCTAAGCAGGTAAATGACAAAAGGCACCTACTCTACGGACAGACCCCGCCACTAGCACGTCTCAAGAGTCGTAACAGCTTTCTCAGGCAGCCAAGCATACCAGCAATAGAGGCTTCTAATGCAAAAGTTGTGAGGTGGATAAATAAGTATCCACCTTACGAGTCAAATATCCCTCCTGCTGAAAAACTCCCACCGGGTAGAGACCTCCCCTGGTCAGTCTGGAAGTCTCTCAATAGACTCCGGGCTGGTGTTGGGAGGTGTCGGGAAAACGGAGTTAGGTGGCGTCACGCTGATAAAAACCTTTGCGACTGCGGTGCCATTCAGTCGATGGACCACCTTTTGTCATGTCCGGGCTGCCCTACGTCATGTACCATAGAGGACCTTAATAAAGCTAACGACAGAGGGATCGCCGTGGCCACATACTGGTCACAGGTGATTTGAAATTGAAGCTACAGTGTAACCATTTCGACTCGATAAGAAGAAGAAGACTACGTAGGTATTACTTTATCGCTGTTGAAACAGCTGGCCCGTGGCACAGAATACATAAGAGTCAAACAGAATGGTCTCTCACAGCGTCTCCCGCAAATTGGCGTCCCCGCACCTCTCCCCCGCACTTTGTGAGCTTTGACGGCTCCAAACCAGGGTTTAATTACTAGCCGCACGCAATACGCGACGTGTATTGTCTTGAGAACTGCCAACCAATAGTAACCATCATGATGAGAAGGTGCGCGTATAATAATTGTTTATCCACCTAATACTCTAAAGAACGTATATTTCATACATTTCCAAATGATGAAAACAGGTAAGCAAAGCAACAATATAATTTCACGTTATTACCCAGCAACCATCTTGATTATATACCCTTCTCGCTCTCTCGCATTGGCGGGAGATACACAAGAGCGAGATTGTAACATTACCGGATTGCTAATAAGCAATCCTGTAATGTTACATAGGCTCCTCGCTCACAGGTAATCACATACACGCAGATGCCAACTAGATTTACGCGGGTTATAGTGCTAAATGCCATTGTTGACAATGACAACTTGACATGCTGTGCGTGTCAATTTGTCATCATCATCAAGCGTGATAAACATTTGTTTATTTTTATTGAATTTATTCATATAATTACCGTATAGTTTTGCGCCGAATATGCAAATTACTATATTACAGTAGTGAATTAATGAAATTAGTGCGTTACATTATAAATGACTCAATAATAATCAGTAAAGTGAACTAATGGTGAAATGGACAATGGACATAATGAAAAATATTTGTGAAGTGATATTATGTAGCTGTTTCCGACTTTCTTGTAACATTTAATACATATAAAACAGAATATTTTTTACGTCATAGTGTTCGCAAATCTTCCAGTATGGAAAAATATAATCGTAAATATGTCGAACTCGTTAGTAGGTAAGTATTAAAATAATTCTGCGGTACGACCCTAAGTATAAAACTCACACATCGACGTGTGTACAGATAAATTGTTTCGTTTGTAGTAGTAGTAGGTATATATGTTACCTGAATCAATGGAGAGTCATACCAGTGCCCGTGGTCACAGAATATATAAGAGTTCAAACCGTGGTGTCCAGAAGCAAAATGCTTAATTAGCGAGATAGGATGCCGTTTGAGAGACAAAAGCTATGATCATCGCTCCGGATGGTATCTAGTTCAAAGGATTTCCGTTGCCATTCAAAGAGGTAATGCCGCTAGTATAATGGATACCTTTGAGCCTGGTACTGTCCGGGGTGGTATATTATAAAATTATATCTTATAAGAAAGTTCATTAAAACTTTATCATCTTTGTCTTTGATAGTATAACTTTTCTTTCAAACACAATAAGAATTTTTAATTAGCTATTACACGTTATGATACTAATTACATAAAAATGGCAAAAATATATCGTGTACATTGATCTTGTAGGCAATTATTGTTACTTTTGAACAACTAATTATTTAAAAAATATTTCTAAAAACAAGCTTTTATCGCAGAATAAATAAATACTAACGTACAGAAGTCTCACTTTGCGAAGAAATTCAAAGAAATATCTACTCAATGTGGCTAGCAATATGATTTAATTTAGCTCACAACAGAACTCAGCACCTTTTCGTATAAATACTTAGACAGCCATTGCAAGCCAATTTCATTCTTATTACTCTGGACAAACGATTCGTATAACTGAATTTACAACCCTCCGGGTTGTAATAATAAATAAATATATAGGGACAAATCACACTGATCAAGCTAGCCCCAAAGTAAGTTTTAATCTTGTGTTATGGAATACTAACTTAACGATACTATATTTTATGATAAATACATATATAGATAAACACCCAAGACCCAGGACAATTTGAAAAAGGCCATTTTCCAACTTGCCCTGGCTGAGGATCGAACCCAGAACCATAACATAACAGAATAATGTAGGTACATTTTCGATACCTAAACGGGGAGTCACACAGGCCTGCTATTATGTAAAACAATGAATTAAACAATTTAAAGTGCTCCTCAAGACGTCCAAACTCGATGGGGTTATATTGTTTTATCACAGAGTTACTGTGGCCGCCAGCTTGATCAGTAGATGTCATTGGTACCATAATAACCCGTCACCTTACTTACATAAGTATGGGAAGTTTCAGCTCAATCAAATAATGGGAAGTGGGTCTTATTTAGCTTGCAAGATTTGATTATGGATACACATTCAACGGTACAGGTAAAACTAAATAAAAGTTGCTAGAAAAGAAGACTCTGCAAGAAGAAGACTTGCAAGGGTACCTGTACAGTACAATGTACATTTATATCCATTCCACCAACAAGGTTTGGCTAAGGGAAGTATCGACAATTCGAATTCCCAGAAATTTCCTGGAAACCCTAAACTTTAGTTTTATCCGCCAAAAATATAATAAAATTTTCAAGTCAAATCAATACAATCGTGCATTCACAGGCGTGCAGAAACTCTCAAGATGTTACTCTATGTGGAACAAAGTTTGAGCAAAGTTGAATAAATTAGATTGTCTTTTATGTAAATCCCGGGAAGTTTGCCTCCTTATTAAGAGGATTAAAGAGAGTTTATTCCCAGTATTCCTATTACCCCAAGTTAGTGGTTAGCGCGGAATATTCAAATTGTAAGCCACTAATACATATGCGTTACGCTTGTCGCGTTAGCATAATATATCGATAATTTGTTAAAGCGTTTTCGTACGCATCTTTGTGGCTATTAAGTATACCTAATGTGACGGCCTAAAAAGCTGTGTGCTCTTTTTACATTACTGCAGACAAAGAAATAAGGATTCAGGATTCATCGAGATCATACCTAATACCATCGGGATCATACCTAATAAGCCTAGAAATGTATGTGCTCTTTTTACACTACTGCAGACACATAAATAATGTTTTCAGGATTCACGTATCTATAATATGTGAGTTTCTTTAAGTATACCTAATAAGTATCTGCCTAGATATGTATGTGCTCTTTTTACACTACTGCAGAAAAAGAAATAATGTTTATAGGATTCACGTAGTGTATCTATATATGTGAGTTTCTTTATATTCACCATAACTTCGAAATTTCTCAATATATGAATGTAAGCTATGTGGGGAATCATTAAAATCCTTCATCATAGGCTAAACAACCTTTTGGCCGTAGGACCCAAAGGCCACATTAAAGAAATAAGGGCATCAAAATAGTGATAGTGGTTCTTCTTCTTCGTCTAAGCGCGTTCCCGGTTGCATCCTCAGCTGTGCTGCTTCAGAGCCCGGGGTGCGCTTTCCCACTTTTTCTTCTCCAAAGGATTTTCACCCAAGAATTCCAAAGACCTTGCAAAATGGAAAAGAAATAGCTAGAACAGTTTAAATGATTTGGCTATAGTTTTACGAATTGCCGCCTGCCTGACGTCAACCCTCTTTGGGAATGTATTTGTGCGAAAAGTTTTACAACCGGCCACCGCCCAACGTTAACCCTCCTTGGGAATGCAATTGTAGCACGAGATGTTTGTGCTTAGTCCTTTAGTCACCTCTTACGACATCTACAGGAAGAGTCCTATTCTAACCCGGAACCACAAGGGTGAGAGTGGTGATTGTGTAATGGTTGATAGCTGAATTGCCTTTTGACATGACTCAGATTCTCGCCCATTCCCTTGATTGTCTTTTACAATCTTTGACGACCTCCGTGGCGTAATGGTTAACACGCTAGTCCATCCGGAGGTTCTGGATTTGATCCCCAGCCAGTTAGAAAATGGCCTTTTTCAAATTGGTGTTATGTACTCGTATGTATGTAAATTCTTTATTGTACATAAAATGATACAGACAAAAGTACAAAAAAATAACGATACAAAGGCGGACTTATCCCTCTAAGGGATCTCTTCCAATCAACCCAAATGCAGAGAAGAGAATGCCATTTATTAAGTAGGGTAGAACAATGTAGGTACAACACAACAAAAACACAATCAAAAAATTTTATCTATATAAATGTATTAATCATAAAATATAGTATCGTTGAGTTCCCAGTTGAGTCTAAACTTGTATTATCCCATAACACAAGTTTAAAACTGACTTTGGGGCGAGCTCAATCAGTGTGATTTGTCCCTATTTTGTTTAGTCTGCGCGGAAAGAAAAGCAGCTGGTGTATTTTTTTTTTACCAGACATGTAGGTATGTAAGAATATTAAAAGATCTTAAGGCCGTACCTAAATTTTCCGGGGTCCAGTGCTGCCCCCATTTAAAATAAATCATTTTAAAGAAAAAGGAGACATTATTTAAAATTTTGCTACTATCAAATCCTAGATAACCTTTCAAAGTATTTTATGAACTACTGTTTACAGTTTAAAGTGAGAACGTTAAGCTTTACTACGCACATTTGCGAAAAACGGCCACTTTTGGCTAATGTGCGTAGTAAAGCTTAACGTTCTCATTATAAACTGTAAACAGTAGTTCATAAAATACTTTGAAGGGTTATCTAGGACTTGATAGTTGCAAAATTTTAAATGATGTGTCCGTTTTCTTTGACATGATTTATTTTAAATGGGGGCAGCACTGGACCCCGGAAAATTTAGGTACGGCCTTAAGAAAGGGTATAAGTTTTAGTATAAGTTTTCTTTTCAGCCAAAACCCACCGGGAACAAAAACCACAAACTCCCATACAAGAAGTCAGCGAGTGTCTCAAAGCTTGCAAGTTTGGACGGTTCAACATAAAGCTGCTGATGGTTACGCTAGTAGGGTTCGTGAGTGGCGTGTCTGTCACTAACACCACGTCATACCTCCTACCCAGTGCGGAATGCGACCTTCACATGACCTTGCTGCAGAAGGGGATATTGAATGCTGTGCCATACTTAGGTAAGTTTTTTTTACGAGGGGCATTTTTTTTATATCATAGGACGGCAAACGAACAAGCGGGTCACGTGATGTTAAGTGATCACCGCTGCCCATGGACAACTGCAACACCAGGGGTATAACAAAAGCGTTACCGGCATTTCAGGGGGGAGAGGGAGGGGGGATGGGGGCTAGATGGGGGATCAATAGTTTGATACTGGCAAGTTATACACCATCGTAAACACTTGGTATCTTCATCTTCAGGTTTTTTTTAGTCTCCACTGCAGGAGCACGACCCTTTCTGTACTACCAGAGCCATACTTAGCCAGAGTAGCCAGAGTCTCAACTCTCCACGCTGGCCAGACGGTTTGGAGAAGTCTCATTAATGTTTATAAGCTTTGTTTAGCTTGTACACTTGGTATTTATAATTTCCAAGTATCTAGTTTTTTTTGCATAGGTACCCCTCGTTAGCCATGTTGACATTATATTTTATCGATCAAACCCAGAAATCTGATATCAGTGAACAGAAGACTGAAAGAGACGGGTATACTCAGATTAAATCGGGTATATTTTACTTTTTTTTGTTGGATACAAAAGTTTCGAAAAATATAAAAGCATAGTCGTGGCTTGTAGTTGCATCGCGTCAGCGCCCATACAACGAAAAAAATTAAACAAACAACAATGGTGACCTAGCGTTTGCGGCACAATCAAAACGGTAGAACTTTTCTATTTTTTTACTTTTCTAGTTTTCGTACTTGGGTGTTTATATTTGTTTTGTTTTTTTCTTAGTTGTAGTTATTAAAGTTGTACACAGTTACGAAGTTAGGTTAGAGTGCATTATTTTAGTTTTGACTTACATTTGTATCAAAATTAGCATTTACCTTTGAATTTTATACAAAGTAACGAACTCTAATTAAGTTTATTGCACAAAATCTTGTAACTATGTCTATCTACTACTTTTAATTTTATTTTTGATACTGTTCTTCTTCTTTCCTTGCCGTTTCCCTATTTGGGGTCGGCTCTGTTTGTCAACTCCCTCCATAATTTTCTGTCTTTCACCATCTCCGTACTAACACCCCGTTCTCTTATAACTGATCTCACGCATTCTTCCCACGTCTTTCTCGGTCTACCTTTTCCTCTATACCCGTCTACTTTCAAGTCGACCAACTTTTTTGCCAAATTTTTGGCGTCTCTTCTCATTACGTGGACATACCAGGTCAGGCGATATCTTATTAATTTATTTTTGATACTGTTATCTATGCTTTATACTAAGCACCATTATGTGTTATATATAATAGTATACTTTACTATAGTATCCCACGTTATTCATTTAGTTATTTTTATGACTAGAAATGGACTAGACCTTTTGATTTGAGAAAGTTACGATTTTGATTCAATGGAAGAACAATCTGCTGCAAATTCACTCCCGTACTGACTGTCCCGCTAAAGAAGCAATAACCTGGGAATTCCCCTCTAATAGCAACCAGTCTCTGTATACAATTTTTGGACAAGAAGAATGTACGGTACAATATTTATATTAAAGTAAAACTCTATTTAAGAGTAACGTAGTAAAGTACAAAATCTTGTCAAAATATATCTTGGACAGAATTTTCACAAAGCTGTATTGAATGCAGAATCGAGATTCAGTATAAATATTTTAGATTTTGCGGCTGATGGAAAGCTTAGGGCGCATCCATTTGGCCGGGTTGAAATGCACAAACAGAAGATATGCCAGAGTAAAGTATGAACAGAAGTTCTGTTTCATAATATATGTAGCGGTTTTCACATAATGTGAAAGACTACAGGAAAAAAAACAACTTTACAAGTAATGATTGACCGTTATCAGACCTGATAATTCAAATATACTGCAATGGGTTCATCAAAAGTTGTTATTGTTTGATTTATTCCAGCAACAATCAAACAACAACAAAAAATATACGTCTTAAGTTCACCTGTGGTGAATTAAAGAAGTTTTATCACAGAATGGGATACTAGTACTCCGTACAGAAGTCTCACTCAGCAAAGAAATTCAAAGAAAAATCTACGCAATGTGGTTAGCGATATGGTTTAATTTAGCTCACGTCAGAACTTGGAACCTTTTCATTTAGACACCTTAGACACCATTGCAGGCCAATTTAATTCTTATTACTCTGGACAAACGATTCGTTTATCTGAATTTACCATTTGGAGGGGCCGCCGCGCTTTTAGTAATAATGTAGGTACTTATATTTTCGATACCTAAACGGGGAGTGACACAGGCCTGGTTTTATCTTATCATTAAAATAGGTTTTTTAATATGTATTTGATTGATAAAATGTATAGATTTATTCACTCGTTTCAATAATTCTGAATTATAACAAATAAGAAACTTAAATAAAATAAAATAAACCAAATTAATCTAAATAAAAAAATAATAGTCTTGCCCATGCGGCATGGTGGTAAAAACACTATAGCTGCATTCCCTCGCTGGATAGCAAAGTTAATCCTTTGAGCGAAAAAGTAGCCAGCCCGCTTCTTCTGCACTTGCGCCTAGGAAGCGGCATAAACTTAGCTGTAAGTAACGATTTGACGTCAACATTTGTGCAAAACAAAGTGACTATTATTAAGAGATATTATAAATATCCTATGATAATAAAGATATTTTGAATTTGAATTCTTATCAGCAGCGTATATTTTCATATTTAAAGTCGCGGGGAGATTTCCTTAAAAAATTCCTCGCGCCAGGGCCCCATGGTCATTTGATTGATATAAGTATTAACAAAACATGATTTCGTCGTAAACAAATGTCGGATTATTTGATTTTCGCATGAAATTATTATGTTTTGGTAGTTATACTAGTAGTACTAATCTTCTGTACTAACTTATACTATGCCTTAGAGTTTCTCCAGTCGACTGTGTCCATGACTATGTAGTATGCACAAACGCAATACAGATGCGTACTATAGATAGTTGAAGGTATATTTATGTACCGGTCAGATCTTTGCGACTGGTTGAAAATTAAGATATGTCCTACTTAGAATTTCTTCTGGATAGTGAAAATTGTTTACATAAGGCTACGAAGAATTTATTTTTAAGATTCCGTACCCAAAGGGTACCAACGGGACCTTATCTGAGACTCCGCCGTCTGTTCATCTGTCTGTCCGTCTGTCATAGTTCTCTATCTCTTAAACCGTAATAGCTAGATACTTGAAATTTTCACCGATATTTATTACTGTGGCCGCTAAGCCGCTATAACAACAAACACTAAAAATAAGATAAAGTAAAAAATTTAAGGGGTCGTTGTGGGACTTCACAGTTGGGGGCGAATTAGTTTACAAAGCATCATAAAACTACTGAAAGAACCGTTTGTGCATACAGTAACGAGCACATACAAAAGGCAGACGCGCTGTATCCATCGCATACAATATTTATGACGTTCTCAAAGCGGGCCGTGAATTTTATAGCACTTTTGATCCCATGACCCTCTGATGCTACATCGTCATGCCATGTACATATCTATACTTTACAAGGAGTATGGTGAATGCAGTTTTACATACAATTCACGTATTGGTCTCTTACGGCGTAGATAAAGCCGTGGATATCATATTTGGATAAATAAAAGGCAAAATGCACAAGGGAAAATTTCTATAGTACTACCTGGAAAGTATTTTCTTCCAAACAAAAATAGAATTTTCCAAATCGGTCTAGGCGTCTTCGAGTAATCTGGAAACATTCATAAAAAAGGGAACTAATTTTTTGAGCTGTTATTTAAATATTCGAGATGTTATTATGATCAGTTGGAATACATATTGAGCCGTTACTTAATTTAATGGCGGTTGATTAATTATTGCGACAGTTTTTGTTGTTTTTCGTGTATGTAAGTGGCCAACACTGGTGTCAGATTTTTTAAGCTGCCTAAAGGCATTTGACATAGCTTTACGACTGCCATACCATGATTGCGACAGTAAAACATGAACAGTAATAAAAAATCAATTAGTCGGTTATTTTATCATATTACTAGTTCTATTCATTTTACTAGGTTAGGGAAAACCTATAGGTTAGGTTATGTTAGGTTAGGTTAGAACTGCGACCAACACACGCACGAGTCGAACGAGAGAAGCGAGCGTGCCGCGGTAGCCGCCGGCGAGTTCTAGGTCGGTTTTATCCATTTTACTAGGATATATAGAACCACTCGTTCTTTTTTTTTTACCGCCCATTTAATTATTTTCCTGCTCAATTATATATTCACTGATCCAGTTCATTATTTTTTATTACTCATTTTGGTTTACTTTACTGCTTAGTTTAAACTGCTGAACTAGTTATTAAACATGTCATTTATAATCTTTAACTTACCAAAACTGCTATTTACAACTGCCTCTTTAAATCAGGGCCCATAAAAAAAAAGATTCCTCCTTTTTCGGTTAAAAATAAAGTAAAAGAGGATGAATGGGTCATAATTCACAAAAGCTAATACAAACTAAATGGATGCTAACCATAGGTATAATTTATGTTAGATATGTAAGAGTTTGCGGTCAAACGAATGTGATAACTACTGAGGTGAACCGCGATACGAGAGAGCTTTTGGAGTTTTACAAAACAAAATCTCTATTTAGTTTAAAAGCAAACCATTAGAATTCCAAATGTTAGACCTTTTGGAAAATAACTAGGCTTTTATATAAGTAATTTATAAAATAAATGTAACAGTAAAATAATATCTTTTTACATTAAATTATTCAGTGTTAGGTAAAGATTAAAAATTATAAAATCTTGTCGTATCGGATAAGATTTTATAAGCCCTTACAACCAATGGCATATTCTCAAGGGTACTTGAATCCGAAATATAAAATGACACAAATAATTTGTGTGTATCATATACATGTTATGGTTTGAAATTAATAACATTTTTTTAACATAAATGTAATTTTCCTCTATTATATTACAAAAACTAAAACTCAAAGCAAAAGAAAACGTTTGGACTGCACCCACATGCCAGTAGCTGGGGGCTACGTTTGTGCACAAAAGGCAGACGTGCCGGCCGCATGAAATATGTATGTCGACTGAATTGCGTCGTTGTTTGAGCCTATGACCTTTCATCCTCTTTTACATTTGTTTTTTCTTGACTGTTTCCTGAGAGAAAATTGTGTTATTGTATTATAATTTCATTAATCATTGCACAGATAATATTATTATTTTTAAACTTTAGTTGTCTAAGTCCTTCATCATCTTACACATTTATTTTTCTACATTGATTATCAAAAGAATGAAAAATTACGTCACAGGGAAGTAGTTTTAAGGCGAAGATATAGGCAAATGGCCTTGAAGTGTGAAATAAATTGTTAACTCGTAAATATGGTGATAATTTCCATATTGCTCTACGTCATGCACTAGATAGCCCTTTAAATTATTTTATGAACTGCCGTTAAAACTATTATTGGTGATCCGTCTAGCTTTAAAACTTGCCGTGGCCACTTTTGGCGGAGGCGAGTTTTAAAGCTAGACGGACTAATGTAAATACTTTCAACGGTGGTTTATAAAATAATTTAAAGGGCTATCTAGTGCATGACGAAGAGTAATATGGAAATTATCTCCATATTTACGAGTTAACAATTTATTTCAAATGAGGGCGCCACTTCAAGGTCATTTGCCTATATCTTCGCCTTAACAGCGGATTATGCGGTGATAATTGCGTTTTATGGGTGTCATCTACAAAACAATACCATTGGTTACTAGCATAACTCAAAGGTGACTAACTGACTGACTGACATAGTGATCTATCAACGCACAGCCCAAGCCACTTGACGGATCGGGCTGAAATTTGGCATGCAGGTAGATGTTATGACGGAGGCATCCGCTAAGAAAGGACGCGAGCGAAGCCGCGGGCAAAAGCTAGTTAAACAATAAAGTTTAAAAATAAATAAATAAAATAGTCACGAACTTTGAATGATTGAAGGTCACAAAAGCATAAGTTTTCACAGCGCTGTGCAAAGCGGTGGTACAGGCGAAAGATAAGATATCTGTGCCAGCCTCGTAGTGCGCGGCGTGCGCGGTGGCACAGGTATCTGATTTACAGACTGTACCACCTAATTTCTTAGCGGTAGCTACCGTTCCCGGTTGCAACCATAGATTTGCTGATTTACAATCCCAAATTATATATTATACAACGTACTGTAATGTTGCATAGGTATAATATATATTAAACCTATCCATGCAACATTACAGCTATCTAGTACTAACAATCTCTGAGCTAAGCCGTGGACGGACAGATGGACATACTCGTACCGAATCCATAAGAGTTCTGTTGAAGCTCTGATAAGACCTTATTTGTTTTAAATTAAAACACTGCTTTTAAAATTAGTAAAAAATTTCCATTTAAATAGATTTTTTACTTGTTTTGTACAACTTCAAAGGCTCGCTTTTATCGCGGTTCACCGCAGTGGGCATCACATTCGCTTGACCGCAGACTGATGTGTCTAACATATGTAAATATAACATTATAATGGTAAGCATCCATTTTGATTAAATAAACTTTTATTTTTATTTTATTTTTCGTTTATTGATAAACCAACAGCGATACAGTTTCTTATAAGTAGTTACAAAATATACAACACTTTAAAGGGCCAAAAATTACATATCTTATATATACAATGTGGAAGGGACATACCCGTAATAAATTAAACCACGGTCTATACTAGATCATTATAGTATAAAGAAATTAAAATATCAGTCAAAAATAATCTTACTTCAACGTTTACCTCTCCTTCTATAAATTGGCAATTTCTAAAAGTTTGTAACAGCTAGGTAACATACCGTTTTCTTACTTACATTACTTATTTAAAATACTTATCTCATCACCTTAATGGAGGCTAAATTCAATGACATTTTAAACAGTTTTCGTAGAACATTCTAATTTAGACAAACAACATGAACATCTTAAACTCGAGTAGATATTTTAGAATCCTACGTTGCGGTCTGTGGTGAGGTGAGCGCATATGCAAACCGCAAGGAGAGATTACTCAAGAAGTTTTAGGATTTGACTACTCGATGTTAGTGACCCAAATTCGATTTAATGAATGTATATCTTACACCAACCCGTCTGGCCAGCGTGGAGAGTGTAGACCAAATCCTCTGACTGCTCTGGCTAATATATGGCTCTGGTAGTACAGAGAGGGTCGTGCTTCTGCAGTGGAGACTAGAAAGACCTGATGATGATGATAATGATATCTTAGCCAGCCCAAGCCTGGCATTCTCACTAAAATGACCAGACTGGAGGTGGCGTCGTGGGTCGGATCGCTGGATTCCCTCTAATATGGTCATCTTTTTAAGCCTGTATTATTTTTTCAGGAATGCTGTTCTCGTCAGTCGTAGCTGGTTTCCTAACAGACACGTTCGGAAGGAAGATCTTCTTGCTACTAGGGTTTGGAGGGATGTTTATATTCACTGTAATAGCAGGTACCAGCCAGACGTATGATGTGTTAGTCACTGCAAAGTTCTTTGAGGGAATGCTGTAAGTATCACATAACACACACAAACCCCCTCTACACACAAACCCCCCCTACACACAACACCCACCCACACTCACACCTACATGCACACATCACACACACACACACACACACACACACACACACACACACACACACACACACACACACACACACACACACACACACACGGTATGGATTTGAACACATTGCTGGACACAATATTATACGTCTATTAGACGTATATCAATTGTTCTTTCTATTGTGTCTGGCTGAGTGTCCAGCAATGTGTTAAGGCTAAGCCAACAGTGCCCTGGGGAGCAAGACTCAAAGGCCACTTTTAGCGTGATGGTGGAAACGGAATCAAAATAGTAATGGGTTGCTAGCCGCATCGTCTGATAACATGATTCGCATTTTTGCCTATTTTTTCAATCAGATTTTACTATCTGCACGGGAAGAGACGAAGCTGGTACATTCCAAGTTTATTCTTTTGCCTTTGTACAACTTTTTTCTTATGTATTCTTTGTTTATAATAAATAAAATAAATAAATAAATATATAGGGACAAATCACACTGATTAAGCTAGCCCCAAAGTAAGTTTTAAACTTGTGTTTTGGGATACTAACTCAACGATGCTATATTTTATGATAAATACATATATAGATAAACACCCAACACCCAGGACTATTTCAAAAAGGCCATTTACCAACTTGCCCTGGCTGGGGATCGAACCCAGAACCTCCGGATTAGCGGTCTAGCGTGTTAACCATTACGCCACGGAGTTCGTCAAAGGTGTATATATTGTCCGTGTACATAAAGTGGTAAATAAATAAATAAATTATTTTCTTCCAAACCAGCATGGTTCTTCTGTAAGTAATTACCTCTCTGTAATTTAGTCTGTTTCTGTTTTTAACTAATACCAGACAGTACAAAACGCAATAAGACATAGCACTTTAATTAAATTCAGCCAACCCTTAACTAAAGTCACATTCATTGATTACGGAGTCAAAGAGATATGACATAAAAGGAATCTTAACAATATAATTATTTGGAAAATATTAGGTAGGTAATTTTAAACACCTCGCTTTTATCTCTATCTAAGCATCTACGGACTAATAGGTACAGAGGAAAGTTAAGATAGCTGTGCCACCTCACGTAGTGCGCGACGCGCGCGGTGGCACAGGTATCTTTAATTTAACCATCTGTATTTTAAAATGAAATAAATGGTAATATGCAACTATTTTATTCGGGACTTGAATTTCTCATTATTTTTGACTTGTAATAATATGTTAAAATAAATAATAAACAGCTACACAATTATAATCAGTATGATTTGTCCTTAGCATCCAAAATATCTACTTAAATCATTCTTTCCATTCCAAACTAAGTTTAAACTTGTATTGATAGTAACTAAACGATACTATATTTTATAATAAATACATTTATAAAAGTAGATAAACACTAAACACCAATTCCAAACCTCCGGAGGTGTAAGGGCCTCAATATTTTTTGCATTGTTACTCAGTGAAATACTAGACACATATCGGAATTTGTTATCATTTATTTGAGACCACTTAGAAAACGATTGAGGATGGACTGGTTTAAATAAAAATAAAAAGGTCTAAGTTTCTTAACTAATTCCCACTACTTACATCTACTTCACTCTATAATCTAAGGCCACACTCTCAAAACACCTCAAAATTAGTTAACATGTCATCAGCCCACACATATCTTGTACGAGCAGTGATTAATTGCATATGTCTGGATAAAATTACTATTTTGACCTTATCGAATCTGCAGATGTCAAATCAAAAATATTTTTTTTAGATGTTTGTATTCCGTGTGTGCAAGTGGCCAACACTGGTGTCAGATTTTCAAGCTGCCTAAAGCTTTGTTAACGTGCTTTAGATGTCTTCCAAAGCTTCAGATGTATCATGCCACTTCTTAATCTTAGCTCGTTCCCGATTACATCCTCTACTGTGTTTCTCCTGAGCCCGGGGTGCGCTTGCTTTTTATATTGTAAGGGCGTCCTCTACGGGCGTTCAGTCTATCTCTGTCACAAACTCTAAATGCGAAAGAGAGAGAGAATCCGTCGAGTGATATCATGTGTCTTTCGCACGTAGATTTTGTGTCAGAGATAATGCCTGACGTCAACCCTTCTTGAGAATCCAGTTGTAGCATGACCTTTAGTCGCCCTTATGAGCATCCACAGGAAAAGATGGAGTGGTCCTATTCTAGGCCGGAACCACACAGCAAATGTATTATGCCACTTGTGATCACCAATTAAAGTGCGAATTACGCCCTGGGTTGTTTAACGACATAATATTTTAACTTTATACACAAATACAAGTGTAAGCCTTATCTACCAGTAAACCAACCGTGTGATGTGGAGAATGACAGGGGTGCAAAACTCGAATAGAAATATGGTGAAAAATGAAATACATAAGTATACTTAATTAAGTAATAGTAAACAATAAACTGTATACAAATAATACATATTATTATTTTACTAAGATATACTACATACAATAAGAACTGTCTGGCAGGTTTTTTTAGGAAATTTGCCTTTACCTGTTTTTTAAATGATACATAAGCGCTAGTAATGCGCAATCCCGCTGGCCCATGTACTTGTATGAACAAAAAATAATTGCGTAAGTCTCAGTAAAATTACACTTCGACATTATTGAATGAAATTTCAAAAACACATTTTTAGATGAACGAAACATTTTTAACGGCATCTTTGATTGATACGTTCGAACATTAGTATATTTTTCAAATTTTAAAAGCAATATGACGTCAACATGTTCACGACTCAATACACAGTTATCAAATAAAATTCTATTTGCAGCAGTTAGAACGTGACATGTTATTTTCTGTCATAAAGTAAAACTGAAATTTAACAATGAAAATTTTAGTTTATTATTTTCAAACATTTTAGTTCACTAATATTGCAATTACTTGGAATGTAACGGATATTTTTCATAGATAGAAATAAATTTTGTTACCTAATTTTTTTGGCGAGTCTTTTCATATCAATATTTAACATAGCACTCGACAAGTGTGTTCGCGATTCATGCGTTGAGAGGTTGGGGACTATTTTTTTTCAAGTCAGTACAGATTTTGGGGTATATACGCCGATGACCTGGACTTAATCGGTAGGACTCAGCTTGTTTGGAGACAGAAAGCCCAAAACCAGACTATCTGGAACAATTTACTTAACCAGGCCCAGGCCCACCCGCGGCTGTAGAGCCTTAGATGATGATGAATTTGATATAAAGGCGGTATTGAAGAATGACAAACATTGATTCATATGGTAAAGCGATGACGTGTATAATGACTGGATTTAGCATGAACCTTTTTAACTATTGGCTCTGTACAAGCTGTAAGCCTAGCGAATCTGTATTGACATCACCCCTGAACTCTTGAAGTTTATCAGATGAAAATGTTGTTTGGACAAAAAAGTCGCGTTAATAAAGGTTGAAAGTTAACTTTTTGAACATTATTTGAAATAGTTGAAAATTATATTCCTTGGCAATGTCAAGCTAGCTTTCTTGGGTCTAAATAACAAAACTAAAATACTAACTACTACAACTATTTTTAAGACTAATAGTTTAATAGTCTACCACTACAACTGGCTGCAACTACGAAGGATGACTCCATTGAAACTCTGTCTGTGTAATGTCAACATAACTTTTGAATGGATAAAACTACGTTGATTTATTAAATTTTGTTAGAAAGGTGACTCTCAGACGACGCGCATTTGATACGCGCGTCCTCTGCGCGTATTCATCGCGTTTTAGCAGAACACGTTTTTTGTCGCAAATGAAACGCTGTAAGTGCGCGTTTGTATCGATACAAACGCGCGCTTACAGTGCGTTTCATTTGCGATTATTGAAAATAACGCGATACAAACGCGCGCTTACGGCGCGTCCTGGTTGCGTTCGAAAAACGTGGCGTTTATATCGATACAAACGCAAGTATGTGTGTAAAGGTTAAAACGTGCCGGCTTCCTTGCGTTTGCTGAGCGTTCAACTTGCGTTTGTATCGATACAAACGCGCGTATAAAATACGCGTCGTGTAGAAGGGCCCTTAATCAAAATTCAGAACTAAAATTTTAAATTTTAATGTTTATAGCAATTAGGCTTTAAGAAGTTATGTTTATTTATTTAAATTATTAACTATATAAATAAAACTTACCGATACTACTGTTTTGAAACGACTACTGCTGAGAAGACACGCCGTAAGAAACTCATTTACACGGTATTAATCGCCTACTCACCAAAAGGGCTTTGTCATTATGTCTGTCTGTTTACAAATACTATAATACAATATTGACACAATACTTATAACGTGTAATGCTTGCAAACGAGCGAAACATAAATAACGTAATAAGAAATACTAAGTAAAAAAGCGAAGCCTGGCAGCACTGTTTACGAGTTGAATCGGGCGTATTCCCTGAGCAATGTTAAATAATATACAGTTCAACAGATTACAATATAGGGAGGTAAAATGCTGGGGCTTTTAAAATAGTTTTTTTTCCTCTCTTCCAGGTTTGCCTCATCCTTCAGCGCTGCCGTAACATTATCCGCAGAATTCTGCCACAACGGTATTAGAGACCGTATCATAATATTACAGTCATCGTTTTCGGCGCTCGCGCAGGTTATCATTGCAGCTATATCTTGGGCTGTGTTGATACAGGATTGGAAATATAGTCTATTTGGAGGATATATTGGTAAGCTGATAAAATCTGATTGATGTGCAGTCTATAAGTCCCTTTACTCTAGACAGAAACAGACTCTCCTATACAAACGTAGTCTGTAGCTTTTATTTTGAAACGATATGTCAGATTTCGGTTTTTTTTTATTTAATGAAATTGTGTATATCTAGGTATATACCTAACTAGTTTTCACAGTCAAAATATGAACTTGAAAGAGAAATAGTGTAATATCATATTTGACCATCAGTATGGACAACTTCTATACCCTTATATTTTCTTTCATGTTATTATTTTGAATACCGTAAACTAGATATATTTAATCGAAATCTGACATGTAATTTCAAAATAATACATGGTCCGAGAGCTGGCACTAATTTTTGGGTAGGTATTTGAGGCAAGTTGAAAACTTGTCACATACCTCTCCTATTATACTGGGGTAATAGGAGAGGTATGTGACAAGTTTTCAACACGGAACTGCAGACCTAGCTGGTGAATAGCGGGGCTAAAGCAACCTATAAATTTTCAAAAGTTATTTTTTAAAAGGTTTTTGAGGCAATATACTTTTTTATATGTTGTAGTTTAATGTTTAAAGACTAAAAAAATCAATAAGCCAGACGATTTAGGAGGGGCTTAGATATTGCCAGGCGCGTGCAAAAGTATTTTTCAAAAAAATATTAGAAAGGTATTTGAGGCAACTTGAAATTTTAATAGGGTATTACATATAACTAAAAAATAAGATTCTCAAAAAGACAGGTCATTTTGATGGGACTTTCTACCTGCCAGCTCAATCTAAAAAAATCAAAATGGCGCAAGCGAAACTAGGCCTTATGTCCTTTGAGCATAAAGTCTATTGTATGACTTCAACGATCAAATACCGGCTAGAAAACTTTTAAAAATTTATAGGTTGCGTTAGCCCCGCTACTCACCAGCCAGGTCTGCCGTTCCGCGGTGGGGTATAATAGGAGAGGTATGTGACAAGTTTTCAACTTGCCTCAAATACCTACCCAAAAATTCGTGCCTAACAATACGTTTGTATGGTAAGTCTTGGTTAAGGGGAAGTCATAATACAAAGTGGTCCAAATTAATAATTTAATAAAATATTTTTGACATGTCATTAGATTTTCCGAATATTTTTTTTTCGATATTTAGGTGACTGGATCTCTTTATTATTACTTTTAAGTTTTATTCTTCAGCACGAATATAAAAAAATAATTTTAATAATAATTAGTTTGAAAATTTGACATAATCACGCGTCATCAAATTTTTTATTAAATTAACAAAAAGCTGATCTGACAATGGAGCCAAAAGATGATTATAGGATCCCTGTAATAAAACGATGCAACCCCATCGATTTTAAGCTTATAACCATCGAAATATAATTCTCTAGAATCGTAAATAATCCCGAAAAATCATTCCACGCGATATGTACCGCGGCGGGCGGGGCTTAAAATATGAACAGCGCGGCGTGACAGTTCGCCGTGACACTCGAGTCGTACGGTTGCATCGCAAGAAGTTTCTTTTGAGAATATTGCTGTGTTTTTGCGATAATCGATCCATTAAAAATGCCGTTATGTGCCGTGAAGTGGTGTAGAAGTCATACAGACATGACAATTAGTTATAAAAAGTAACACGTAAACAAGGTTATTTATTGTTTGTTTGCGTAAATGGAATCAGAATCGAAGCGGTGAATGTAGGAGCGTTAGAATTCTAGAGAATTATTGTTCGTAGCTTATTACATATTATGTCTTGATACCTAAGTACGAGTACGTAGATGTCACAATAACGCCTAGTACGAAAAAATGCTTTTTTCTCGAAAAACTTCTAATATATAATATACGCTTTCACATAAATTGCGTTTTTGTTGCAGTGCTGAATACATGGAACTTCTACCTCCTTATCATGTCACTATGGTCATTGACGTCCTTCATAATGTACTCGACTTTACCAGAGAGTCCAAAGTATTTGGTAATGCAGAAAGAATATACAAGAGCTAGAGAAATTCTCATTAATATTTATAAGGAAAATACTGGAAAACCGGCTGACACTTATCCTGTAAGTATTTAGTATAATAATATATTTGTAATAAATACTATTTAAATAAAAATCACAACCACACACACCGAGACAAGCCCCAGGGCAAGCGGAAAGTAGGCCGTCCAAAGCAAACCTGGCGGCGCACTGTGGCATGTTACAAACCGATCGCGATGAAAAATCTGTTGAAGCTCTCTGCCTCACCTAGGGCCTTAGGACCAAATAAGTCAAATAAAAATCATGAAGAAAATAGTTTTACCACTTTATTCACGTAATACAGGGTGACTGTTTAAACACCAGCCAAATTTTTTGAGCAAGTCCATTCTATGATATTCAACTACTTTCTATAAAAAAAGTTAGTAAAAATCGATTAAATTTTTTCGTCCTCCCATACAAAATTCGTTTGGCTGAGCGCTGATTTGTATGGGAAGGTGAATATTTTTTTTAGTTTTTTTATATTTTAATTGTTTTTATGGACTAAACTTGCTCCATAAATTTGGCTGGTGGATAAAAAGTCAGACTGTATAGTCCACAAGGCCGACTGGTTTCTATTGATTTAGAAAATCATCATCAGGGCAAGTGTCAGGAGCAATAACAATATTTATTATAAATAAAGTTTATTTTACCTACGTTAGTTTTGATAAAATAAGAAAGATTTAGTTTCTGACACAGGTAAATAATGGAATATGTTAAAGGAAGCTGTAACACTTATATTTATTGATTTAATACCCCACATCTACCATCGCGTGCTTAAATTTAATTATATACCAGCTAAAGAGTATGCAAAAAGCACGGATCAGCTTTATTTTTAATACAATCGTAAGTACGTAGTTTTTGATAAATCACAAAATTGCAATGGCATTATATATCATGCAAGTGACAAGCGTCTATAGTTGATGAAGATTTCTGCATTTCTGCAATTCGTGTTTGAGGGCTTCACTTTTACTTTACTTAAGTTCTTTTGGTCATCCTCTTATTACAATTTTTTATTAAATAGGTATTAAACTTTATATAGAATTTTTGGTAAATTTTTAAATTTCTCCCGAAGAAATATATAACTACAATTTAGTTACGGTAAGACCCTTGGGTTATGTAAGGAATATTATTAAACGCAAGATGTAAAACATAATACCCTTAGTAGTGTTCATTTTATACCTTTCAGGCATTAAATTAATATACGAGAACCTAAAAGCACCCGTATGAACAATAGATTTTACAACATCATTTAGGTCAGAAATTAATAATGTTGAACACAGAAATTAATAATGTTTTAATATGTTACAAGATATTATTGGAACGACATGCTTTTAATTATAAATTCTTATTACGACTTTTTTTAACTACTACTCGCATTAAGTATTATTAATATAAAACTGATTGAATAAAAAGAAAGAAAAAGCACGGGTCATGTCGTATCAAGCACTAAAAAGTAAGGCAGAGAACCGAGAAGTTTGGCGCATTTGCGCAATGGCGTTTGACAAGAGCCACTAAACTCTTAAATAAGAAGAAAAAGATTGAATAAAAAATATTTTCCTTGAAAAAATAATTTTCGTTATTAAAATTTATAAAGAAAAAAAAAATGCTTAGTTTATCAAACTCTATTTAACAAATAGAAATATGCAAGACTGCAAGTGGTGGAAATGTACCGGTGGTTGCGAATACCATATGGCGTTTTCTTTAGTTCAACCATTAGACCAAAAAGAAAAATATATTGTGTAGCTGGTGTGAATAAAGATTTAATAAATAAATAAATCATATCTTTTTAATAAATAATAAATGTTTTGAAAGGGAGTTCAAGTTCTGTGCCGTGTGGTTACTGGCCTAGAATAGGACCAGTCCATCTCTTTCTGTGGTTGTCGTAAGAGGCGACTAAAAGACCAAGCACAAACATCTTTTGCTACATTTATATTCCCAAGGAGGGTAGATGTTAGGCAGGCGGCCGGTCGTAAAACTAAAGCCAAATCGTTTAAACAGTTCCAGCTATTTCTTCTCCACTTCGCAAGGTCTTTGGCATCCTTGGGTGACCTTTGACATGCATATTATATTTGGAAAAGAAAAAGCGGGAACCGCGCACCCCTGGCAAGATGAAGAAGAAAAAGAGTTTTGAAAGGGAGTTCACTGACTGAACTAGCCCTTAGTAAGCTTAAAAGGAACTTATGCAATTACAACAACACAAATACAACAAAAGTGTTCTACTTTTGTTTCAGTTCAAAAACATATGGACAAATGAAATACGAAAAGAAATTGACGACGCATCAGACTTGAAGAAAGACACGTCATTTTCCCACCAAATAGTCGCTAGTCTACATAACATTAAGCCTATGTTTAGGAAACCTTTGGTCAGACATTTAGTTGTCATATGTCTCATTAACTTCACTACTATGGCTTCGTAAGTACATACTCTTCTACAAGTTCTTTAACTTTTTAAACGAACGTAGGATTTTGTACAAGCTTTTAGGATCACTAATGTTTATTCAGTTCTAGAGCGTATAGGCAAAAAGACGAGTTCATTCAAACCAATAAAATAAGAAAAATCGCATAATTATCTTGGTCACGTGTTAAGAAACCTACAATATCATCTGCTTCAGACAATAAAGGTGGGTAAAATTTCCGAAAAGCGCAAGGTGGGACGTCACCAAACTTTTTGGTTGAAAAACATCCGGTAATAGACTGGTATCACAACAATAAAACAACTCTTTAGACTTGCCATGGACAAATCAAGATTTAAAAAGCTGACTGCCAATCTTCAGGAAATAAGCGGCACCTATAGCGACACAAGCTTTTATTTTGAATACATCATTTGACGGCACGGAGATCTTAATCCCATCACCCTGGCCTTATGATCAGATCAATGGTACCAAAATACTACATTATGAAAGGACTTATAACACGAGCAAGTATATGAAATTACAGCTAAATCGGATTGGTATCCTATTGAGTTACTATTTTAATTCGCACACGTACTAATTCACAACGTGAATAAAATTTTTACTCACTTGCATCAGCAAGTGGGTAAAAATTTTACTGTAATAGTGTGTCAAAAAAGGCCGACTAGTTTCGATCGGTTTTCGATATTCCTAAAAATTTTTAGGAAAATAAATTATAAATTTCAGATACAACATCATAAGGCTATGGTTTCCCCAAGTGTCGACAGTGGTGGAACACTATCAAAGTGGCGAGCTGGATCTATGTATGATGCTAGATTCCTATACTGAAGATCTGAAGCAGAGGCGATTGAATAGCACCGTCGAGACACAGTGTGTACCAGTAAGTACTATTAAAGTAGATGTCATCATCATAAAATATATTAGCTATAGCAGTCAGAGGATTTGGCCTACACTCTCCACGCTGGCCAGACGGGTTGGAGAGGTCTTATTGATGTTTTTAGGATTTGTTTCGCTTGTTCTACATAAGTCACCTTCTACGAGATCCACGGCACCACGGGAAGACTAGGAGTGGTCCTATTCTACTCTGCCGGAAACCACACAGCAAATGTATAAAGTCTCATGTATTTAATAAAAATAAACAAAACAAAACAATTTTAATATGAATATAATTCATATAAAAAAAAAAAATCTTATATTAAACTTATGTTACTAACTACGCTCTGCTACCAAAAATGTTATTAACTACGCTATTGGTACGAGTCCGGCAATCCCACCGGCAACAAACAAACACACAAACAAACCTACGCAGTCTGCTACCACTCTAGATAAGGTCCAGGGAACCTCCTAACCTAATTATAAATTAAACTTAAATCTAATTAAAAGTAATTAAACTAATTACAAATGGGAAACAACTTAAAATAAAACTTACCGCATCCATGCCATCTTCAGGCAGCCTCGCCTGGCCTTCGCTTCGAGCCCGAAATCCTCCTCAGGGCTGGCGACGGCCTGAGGTCCCACCACGGGTCCCAAGTCAGTGGTGAAGAAAATGGGGTCCCTAAGCGAACCTACCCATGAGCTGTATGTCGCCCCAAACGAATACGTCGTATTTATAGCACCACTTCACCACAGCACAACAAATTTCTTCTTGACAGTTCAATATTATGCACATAACCTAACAGCGGAACGTAACATGGGATGTCCCTCGCTCCGATTCAAAAATTTTTCACAGTTTATACATTTATGGGCATCCACGCCACCAAAATTGGTTCCTTTTATAGTCAATTTACAAGTACTTCCGTTCCACACAGGCAATAGGCAAAAAACTAACAATTTACAATGACGCAATGGCACGCGTTTCACACCTGACACAAATCACTGTTCTTATCCATACTACGAACTATTCCCGGCTCCACGCCGTTTGAAACAAATTGGGCACACACAAACAAACAACAATTAGCGACAATTCTTCACGAAATATTCGCAATATATCAAGTACAAAATGTCGGCATCGGTTTTCTCGCGACGGGCCAGCGAACCTGTCATTAATGGCGTCCGTCCAGACTGGGCAAAGACAATCCGCGCTCCACAGCCGGAATATCGCTAAATCGATAATCTTGCCCGTTTTTGTGGAGATCACACGCAGATGGCGCTAGTCTCCTAACAGTAAGTACTTTTATCCAAAACAACTTAAAACCTTTGACGTGGACGGGTCAAGTTTTGTGCAATTTTTCTTGTCTTGATTTGTAATAAAAATGAAAAAAATGCATTTATTCAAAGTTTAAAAAAATACGTATAAATCTCGTTGTATTTATTTTATACAAAAACAATTCTTCCCTATATAAATCTACTTATAAGTAAAAAAAATAATGTTAGTGCTCATTTATATTCACGCTTGCCTAACACAAGTTTACTTGCTTATAAATATAATAAATATATACGGACAAATCACACTGATTAAGCTAGCCCCAAAGTAAGTTTTAAACTTGTGTTATGAGATACTAACTTAACGATATTTTATGATAAATACATATATAGATAAACACCCAAGACCCAGGACAATTTGAAAAAGGCCATTTTCCAACTTGCCCTGACTGGGGATCGAACCCAGAACCTCCGGATTAGCGATCTAGCGTGTTACGTCACGGAGGTCGTCAATGATATGACACTTTGTAAATTTAAAAGTGCGCTAACTAACCAACGTGAGATAACTCCATAATTAATTAATTTATACTGGTTGACTCACGTAAGGAAGGATAAAGAAAAGGCAGCGCTTAGCGCTGAGCGGACAGCGACATCGTCTTGTCGCCGTTTCTTACACTCGCCCTGAAGATGATCGTCTAAATAGATCGAAACCTGGTCGGCCTTTTCTGACTAAGTATATCACGTGAGTCAACCAGTTTAAATCAATTCATTACAGAGTATGTACAAACCATCCTTTTATAAACAAACTATTTAATTGTTCAAAAACCTGTTACCGACTTGTTTTTTTTTTTTTAACCTAGATATCTGTTAGGCAAATGTCACTCTCGTGTACTTCCATTATTTCCTAATTGAGTCCGACTAGCGTAACCAGTGTTTCTCAAACTGACTCTTTTCTGATTTTATTACCGGAAAGATCAAGAACGTCATCTCTAAGTATGTTGTCCAATCCTATATGTTGCAAATTGCAGACTAGGAGCGGAGCAGAAACATATATCAACAGTATGATAATGGGTGGTATAAGCATAGTTCCCATTTTGGTTACGGGAATACTAGTGAATCGGGTAGGGAAAAAGATTCTTATCATTCTGGGCTGCCTAATCTTCGGTGCAGCCACATTGGGCATGAGATGGGCGAACAGTAAGACAGCGGTGGTCGCCCTGTTCGCTGTGAATGTGTATGTTGGACAGACCAGCAAGAGTCTTATACAAGCTATCGTCGTGGAATTCTTCGGCACTTCTACTAGGCAAGTTATTTTTTTTTATATTCAAATATTGATAAAACTTACGCTAGAATTGTAACCTTGCTTAGTTTAAATAAAAAAAAAATTGTGTAGATAAATCTGTTGACTTGGACGAACAATATAACTGACAACATTCATAATTTCAAGCGTTATTTGATTTTAGTTCATATGTTGTAGCTAGATGGCGCTACTAGTTCGAAAGAAGGTAGTTTCGTAGTGGTGCCGCTTAATTTCGGAAAGATGGCGGTATAAACGATCATTTTCTACAAACTAACAAGCGCCGTCTTATTTTTCGTGGATACCATCAGTCTAAGCACGCAGCATATATAACAAGCGGGCGAGATACTATAAATAATATTGGATTTTGGCTTTCTAGCAGAGTACGTTTTTTTGTATACGTATTTGTTCGTTCATGATATGTATTTAAGATATTTAAATCTTGAATGAGTTTGAAGTACAACGTCAAGTCACACACGCAACAATACGTTATAGCAATTAGTACAGTTATAGCAATTTTATTGAACAAACAAATCTGCGCCGATGCATCGAATGTATTTCAACTAAAATGCCGTCAAATATTTTAACTACAGGCTTCCAATCAAAAACGCAATAGATATGATTCGTGATACAGATGCAATATCGTTGATTGTTTAGCATTTGTGATTTAACTTCATCGTAAAAAACATAATTTTCCTCGTTAAACACACCATCTGAAAATGCTGTGGCGGTCTGTCAAGATATCAAATACCAGTTTTTGCTATTATTCGTTTGAATTCCAATATTTTATATAAATATTTCAATTGAAAATTCTTTACAATTTAGTTTGCAACAAATTGATATTTGTTTGACATAAAAAGTCATTTTAAATTCAATCCATTTAAAAAACAAACAAAAAACTTCGCTTTGTTGGTTTATTTGAAGCTGAAAAAAAGAAATTATTTAAAACTTTATAACTTCGAGAAGTTTATTCATAAAATCCAGGATGCTTTTATAATTTTTAAGATAGGTAGGTATTTAACCAACAAAAAATTTTTTTTTTTTTTAAATTCGGATTCTAAGCTAGAATTTTATTTTTTAATAATTTATTGAAATAATCATGTAAACTGTACCAATTTCAAATGAGGCATTCTACATTTATTTCTATTTATTTTTCATTCCAGGAGTCTAGCTTTATCAATAATGATGATGTTGGGGCGTATTGGATCATTGTCAGGGAACGTCGCTTTTCCAGTTCTGCTGGGTATCAGTTGTGAATTGCCATTCTTCCTGATTGCTGGAGCGATGTTAAGTAAGTATTTATCTGGGTGCACGGCAGTGCTTCCTCCAAGATGAGACAACGGAAGCGCAGGGCTCTACCTTCTTTATCTCGAAGCATTTCGACGTATTTTTGTACCCTTAAAAATTCGATCTGCTAGAAAGTCCAAATTTACAGGATATGATGTCATTAGAGTAGTTATTATACATGCGAAGATTTAATTGTATAGCTAGTATTTAATTTAATATTTTATTAATACCTAAAATACCCAGTTTTCTTCACTCACGGCACATTGACTCACTGACTGATAATAAGCAAAATTGTAAGGCTACTTCTTGAAGCCAAAGAAAGCTGCAATTTGGTGTGAAAGCTAAGATTTGTAATTAAGAAATATGTACAATTTGCCTCCCGTCGTTTGAAATACCCCCATTTGTAGTTTGTATGGAACTTCGTCCATTTTCAAGCCGGGATCAAAAAAATTGGTATTTAGAATGTGGTTAAAAAAAAAACTTTCTCTTCAGCCCACAAAAATTACCCGTGTGGTTTCCGGTTAGAATAGGACCACTCCATCTCTTCCTGTGGATGTCGTGAGAGGCGACTAAAGGACTCTAAGGACTTAGCACAAACATCTCATGCTACAATTGCATTCCCAAGGAGGGTTAACGTCGGGCGGTGGCCGGTTGTAAACATTCCCAAAGAGGGTTGACGTCAGGCAGGCGGCCATTAAAACTGTATCATTTAAACTGTTCCGGCTATTTCTTCTCCACTTCGCCAGGTCTTTGGCATCCTTGGGTCACCATTGTCATGCAGTTATATTTGGAGAAGAAAAAGCGGGAAAGCGCTCCCTGGGCTGGAGCCCAGGGTGCGCTTTCCCGCTTTTTCTATCCAAAGCAGCACAGCTGAGGATGCAACCGGGAACGCGCCTAGACGAAGGAAGGAGCCCACAAAAATTACCCCTTAACCCCTTATCTGAAAGGAGGAAAGGCCAATATTAACACAAACAACTTGTAGTAAGGTTTAGTAAATTTTGTTAGACGAAAAATATGTATTTTCTTATTTATACTGATATTTTTTTATTTTTGTGTGTCAGGTATTTCTTATTTTTTTATATTTTGTTTTTTATTTCAGGTTTGGCTTTTGTTGGATTTATTTTACCAGCCAAGAAAGAAGTTAAGATAGGGTAATTTCATACGATCATCAAACACAACATACATATATTTAGAGATATACGAAAAAGTACGAAAATTAATTGGAAATAAAGTTTTCTTTTTGAGTAAAAAGGTTGATACTAAAATAACTTAATGAACTTTTAATGAAGTTAAAATGTTATTAAGTGTTATTTCATTCCTTTTCTTGTAATTTTATAGTTTTACTTCATTCTTCTTCTTGTAATTTTATAGTTTTATTTCATTCTTCTTCATATACTTGTACTTCTTAATGAAGTTTTTTTTTTATGAATTCAGATCTATATTTTTCAAAATACGAGTATGATTTAAGTTTATTTTATGAGTAAGTGTAGACATGATATTTTTCATTAGTTCTTGCATAGGTATACTTAACTTATTTTATCGATATTTTTAGGTCTATCGAAAATCAGGATGGACGAATTTAATACGAATCATACTGATTTCAAACAGGGTAAAAAATCTTGTAATGCCGTAGTTAGAATAATTAGTATAGCATGTAATCATTTAAGCTCCCCAATATAATAATTCAGATAAGCATTTGTTACTTAAAGGCCCATTTACACAGTGCAAGTTTCTTGCCTCTTGCATACAATTAAATTGAAGCAATAGAAAACTTGCATGGTCTAAACAGAACGTCAGCCATACAAATAATTTATTGCTTCAATAAAATTGTATGCAACAGGCAAGAAACTTGCACTGTGTAAATGGGCCTGAATGTTCTTAAATAATGTTAGTCCTAGTAAGTAAAATATAACCCAAAGGTTCGACGTGCTTCCCATCGTGGACCCCAATGCAAGATAAGATAGTAAGTAAAAGATAGACTGAGCTACGAGTATTAGGTACCCACACTATATTTTTTAGCTTTCATAGTTTATTGTTTAAGTTATTATTATAATACTTACCTATTATTATTCAGATAATTTAATGTTGTTACTATAAAGGTATCCTTTTTATAATAAATAATATTTCAATAGTTTGTAATGTTTGACTTTTTTTATTTACCTACTTACTTACTTCTAGGTAGGTACCTACATTGTTCCTAGTATGTTATAACATAATTAACTGACTTTGAAATTCTGAAAGCAACAATAATATCAATTTTTACTTTGAAAATAAATAATAATATGAGAAAATTATATCCTTGCCTCAAAACCCTGTGATGTACACAGTTTTATATTACCTGAAACAAAAAAAATATACAATACAGTTAATAGGTACCTTTTGACTATACAACAGAAAAAGATATTTGCTTAGGTAAGTACTTATTATTAGTGGGTAACCTTTCAAAGCAAGTTATTTTATTTACATACAATAACTACATGTTAAATGTATAGTAATACTTACTTATTAAACAATCAGTACATAATATTTTTTGCACAGAAAATATTAAAGAGGAAAAATATAAGAACATAGTTTCTATTTACAATAATTATTTTAAAAAAAACAAAAACCGACTGTGAGATAGACAGTATTTCTGGAATGCAACTAAACTGGCGAAACACGCTCAGAAAAGCGAGGTTATATTTTTTTTTTGGCATTTATTATTCTTAATTCCATTAAAACATTTATCTTGTTTATATTTTTGTAATCCTTTTATCAAATCCTTTATTTTGATATCCCAATTAGAAAGATTTTGAATAAAAAGAAATTGAAGGCATAATGATATGATTTTAACAATAACAAAGATTATATACTTACTAACGTATAACAGATACCCAACCATCGGCATACAAACCATTAGAGCCCGTAAATAGTAGAAACTTGTAGACAAATTTTAGTACCAGCTGCTCACAGAGATGGCAGCACACGAATTAATAACAAAACTGCGCAAGTTAGGTAATTTATATTCAAATACTAAGTATTTAGATTTTTTTTACTACATTGGTTTCACTTGTCTTAGTCAACCAAGTTAAAGACAAGTGAAACCAATGTAGTAAAAAAAAAAATTACAATTTTTGTAAAAAGATGAATAAATAAAATTAAAAATGCTATCTAGTGACCTTTTTAAAAAAATATGTAGAGAAGAGATTTGGCTTTCTCTAATTATTTTTTAAAAGAAAACGATAAGAATGTTCTTATTCTATGTCGGAAACCACGCAGTACTTTATATTATACTAAATATCACGTCTTCATCTCTAACAATTGAGTAAATATTTTTAAAAATAATGCACAAAACTTGACTGTCTACTTATACACATTTTTATAGGATGTGAACTTAAATATTTATGGGATTAGGTTAAGTGCATGTTTGTATTCATAAGTGCATACATATTCTAATATACGCAGGTCTAAGTGATTTCATTTTGTAAAACTGTAAACCTTTTAGAAAAATATAATACAGAAGAATATTGAGGTAGCTATGTAATGAACTAGTAAAGTAGCTAAGTACTATGTTTTCCTTATTTTTTTATGTGTATGTTTGTTAATTTTCCAAGTGTACTTGAATAAATAAAATAAATAAAAACTAGGAGTACATCTTCAAACCAAACATCCACTCCACCCGAGTAAATTTTTCAACTAAGTAGTAAAAAATATAGAGGCACCACTGTGGAGGTATTACTATTATTTTAATAAAATTAACGTGATATAAATTCATTATGAATAACCCAATGTTTTCGCTGCACTCTGCACTGACTGCAGTTCAGAGCGTGCAGCTTAATCGAAGGGTCACCGCACCGCTAATGATGATCGTCTAAATCGTTCGAAACCTGGTCGGCCTTTCCGACTATATTACATGAGTAAACCATTTACAATATTTATACTGCAACTCTTATTATGACTTGTATGGAAACGACAATGTTGTTGCATGACTTGTGTAGAAACGACAATGTTGTTGCATGACTCGTGTAGAAACGACAATGTTGTTGCATGACTCTTATGGAAACGACAATGTTGTTGCATGACTCGTATAGAAACGACAATGTTGTTGCATGACTCGTATAGAAACGACAATGTTGTTGCATGACTCGTGTAGAAACATCAAGTTTGTAGCATGACTCGTATAAAAACGACAATATTGTTGCAATTAGGTACCATCTACCAAACATCAATGATACTCAAATCCAACTCAAACATTTGTTGCTTCCATAATGTACCAAAATTAGGATCAATTAAGGGTTCTGACGGGTATTTGATACTCGAAATATACACAGGTATCCAGATTATCCAAATAAACTAGGAGAGCTTCGCTAGATTCCATTGCTCTTTCAAAAAATACTTATTTGCCAGACTGCGAAGGTTTATGCAAAACCACAGAAAAGTAACCTACAAAAACAAAAATATCCAATCACTATCGAGCTCGCCTATTCGCAAGCAACCAATACATTAAGAGTATTCAAAATTGTTTTCCGATACATAAATCTTTGCAGGTTAACGCGGAACGGAGACATGCATCAACAGTATTATAACAGTATTTGCTTAGTTCTCGGTATATAAGTATTCAATGACTCAAGAATTGCTAGGCCATAAAGTAGAAGATAAGAATACATTTCTTTTTATTCAGCGATTTTAAACGATGTTGGTGTATCATTTTTTTATTTTATAATACAGATTTGAGTGCGTTTGACCTCCATCTAGCCTAATGGCACAGGCCGGAATCTCCTAAAGTACGCGCAATATGCGTCCCCGTTCCCCGTCCCCGCACCTCTCCCCCGTTTTCGCCTCGATGACTCACGTTGGCCGTCAAGAACCGGGGGAGAGGTGCGGGCGCGGGGAACGGGGACGCATATTGCGCGTACCTTAGGAGATTCCGTTCTGTTTACTCTTACTGTATTCTGTGCTAATGATAAGCTAAGATACACGCACACTCAAAAAATGCCTATTCACTCTTGCCTTAAAATCCCTAAATCATTGGCATGTTGATTGTTCTATATCTTTAAATGTTACTAAATTGGTAATATGATATCTACTTTTAAGTTTGTTAGATGACGTCTTTGGAGAAAATGCTGCAGTGCAGTTTGTTGCCGCTTCTTCTGCACTAGCGCCTAGGAAGCGGCAATAACTTAGCTGTAAGGCCTGTAAGTAACGATTTGACGTCACTATTTGCGCAAAACAAATCAAAGTGACTATTATTAAGAGATATAGCACATCGTCACCATCTAGTGAAATCGTACTAGATCGTGAAATCATGCGAAATTTAAATGAGGTGTAGATACAGCAGCAAATAATGACGGAGATTCGTCATTATTTGCTAATCAGACAAAAAGAAAAATTAAATCACACACACACACACACACACACACACAATTTAATAATCTACCTAATAAGCCAAAAATATTTTTCCAGTCCACATCCCTATTATTACAACCCTAGTTTTAGGATACCTTTCTGTAAAATAATCTTTATCAAAACACTTCCAGGTTAGAAGCGGACCAGAAACGTACATCAACAGTATTATAATCGGAAGTGTAAGCCTATTACCGTTTCTGATAACAGGTTTAATAGTGAACAAAACGGGAAAGAAGCCATTAATAATATTAGCCGCTACAATCTTTGCTGGAGCAACTCTAGGACTGCGATGGTCGAATATGAAAGCAATTGTGGTGGCGCTGTTTGCTGTTGATGTGTGTCTTGGACAGACTTTAATGAGCTTGAATCAAGCTATAATAATGGAGTTTTTTCCCACAACTACGAGGTAAGATTTGCCAGGTACCCAACGACGATAAGGTAAGATTTGTCAGGTACCCAACACGACTAAGAGGTAAGACTTGTTAGGTACCCAACGACTACGAGGTAAGATTTGTTGTATACTCAACGACTACAAGGTAAGATTTGTTAGGTACCCAACGACTACGAGGTAAGATCTGTAAGGTACCCAACGACTACGAGGTAAGATCTGTAAGGTACCCAACGCCTACCAGGTAAGATTTGTTAGGTACTCAACGACTACGAGGTAAGATTTGTTAGGTACCCAACGACTACGAGGTAAGATCTGTTAGGTACCCAACGATTACGAGGTATTCTTATTGAGTATTGAGGTAAGATTCGTTAGGTACCCAACGACTACGATGTAAGATCTGTAAGGTATCCAACTATTACGAGGTAAGATTCGTTACCTACCCCAAGACTACAAGGTAAGATTTGTTTTAGCGTTATTGTACCTTTGATTGCAGCCGTGTGGCATCCAGCCTAGGATAGGACCACTACAACTCGTTCTGTGGATATCTAAAGGACTAAGCACGAACATCTCGCGCTATGACTGCATTACCAAGGTTGAATTCGGGCGGCGGGCGGTAAAACTTTTCGCACAAATGTATTCCCAAAGAGGTCGTAAAAGTATAGACAAAAATAATCCACATTTCCATAAAAATTGGCACTTAACAAGTTTCATAAGATTTTGTCCAGATTGAACTGAACTTTTTTTTCTCAAAATCAAAATTAAAATAAAATATTAATGCAGTAATTAGGCCTTTGCAGGCACTTTTACACGTCAATAATTTTAGTATACATTACGTGTAATGTTTATTTATATCTACCTTTTTTTGTTTAAAAGCTACCGATACTAGTGTTTCGAAATGAGCACTGCTGAGAAGAAACGCCGAAAGAAACTCATTTACACAGTATTGGTCGCCTATGCGCCAGAAGGGCTTTTTCAATTTACAAAGATATTATGCCTAATATAATGTTATCACAACATAAAATGTTTAAAAGCTTGCGAACGAGTGCTAAATCCAATTTACAGAAATAAGTTACACTGAGTAGTCTTAAAAAACGGAGCCGAGGTGACCAGTCCTTACTGGCGGCATCCGTTCATGAGTTGACGCGTGGATCAAGAACATGTCGACGGTACATATATAAAAGAATACACATTGGTATATAAAAAAATATTTTTCTTCGATTTCAGGTCACTAGCAATTTCGATGACAATGATGGTGGGCCGTATTGGAACGTTGCTTGGCAATGTTGCTTTCCCCATACTTTTAGCCTTGAGATGTGAAATACCGTTTTTTGTTCTCTCAGGAATGATGCTGGGTAAGTAATTTGATGATGACTTATATCAAAATAAATAAATAAATAGAGGCAAAGCCATAGGACAAATCACACTGCAATCAGTGTAATTTAATTTAGTTAGCTCAAAAGTAAGTTTAAACTTGTGTTATATGGGATACTAACTCAACGATACTACAGGGTCTTTTTATCTACCAGCAAAATTTTTGGAGAAAGTTCAGTCCATGATACTGAACTACTTTCTATAAAAAAAATTATTGAATATAGATAAAAATTTTTCGTCCTCCTATACAAAATCAGTTGGGCTGAGCGCCAATCTGTATAGGAAGGCGAAACTTGTTTTATCAATTTTCGTTAATTGTTTTTATGGAAAGTAGCTCAGTATCATGGACTGAACTTACTCCAGAACTTTGGCTGGTGGTTAAAAAGTCACCCTGTATATTTTATAATAAATACACACTTTTATAATAATACATAATATAGATAAACACCCAACCACCCAAGGCCTAGGTCAATTTGAAAAAGACCGTTTTCCAACTTGCCCTGGCTGGGAATCGAATCCAGAACCTCCAAATGACTGACTGTCGTCGTAACCAATACGACACAAAGGTCGTCAACAGAAACGTACGATTTTTTTTTTAATTTCCTAATCAAATTTGATGACTTTTACAACTCATCATGACATAATTACAGGATTTACAGGTGCCCTTTAAATATTATAATCACGTCTTAATTAAAACTGAATCAAAAGGTACGCCCATTAGCTTCCTGAAAGCCATATAAACGCACAATATAAGGAAAATTCCCACCAAAATCTATGTTAGGTATATCTCTAAACGGAGACTTGAGGGTACTGACTTATGATTATCTGCAGGCAGTTCTGCTTTAGTACCCTCTTTTATAGGAATGTATGCCCATGTACGGAATAATTTGGGAAGCAATTTGAGAGAGGTTTGAATTTCTTACTCACGTGTGTATTGTATATTTTTGGAGCGTTTTTACCCAACTGCGTCAGAAGGGAGGGTAACGTTTTTAATTTTTTTTTTGTTTAAAGTACCAGGAATTACTAATATGCGATAAACGGGTCTATCTATCTATAATTAAGAGCTATGCTCTTGTCGGTGGAGTATGAATTCTCTTCCATTTGTCTCTCTCATTTGCCAGTTGTTTTACTTCGCTGTACGACACGACGTTCACCTTTTCCTTTATCTGTTTTATGTAGCTATGCCTCGGTCTTCCTTGTCCTCTTTTCCCTTCTATCTTTCCTTCAAGTAAAAAGTCAGCTACTGGCTGACATGTTTCTACCTCATTCAGAGGCCTTCTTCAGGGCCATATTTTATTGGTACACTCTGAATTTATATAAAATAAATAGACCTTTAAAAATTAAATATTATTTATAAGTAAGAATATGTATAAATATTACTTCACTGCAGTGACACTGCACCTAAATAAATTAAGAGTATTTATTCGAATATGTGTTTGTTCACAGGTGTTGTTTTCACAGCGTTTTTGCTACCAAAGAGGAAAAAGTAAATCTGTATTAATTGTTAAATATATATTTATTGAATAAATTGTAGTTTTATTTATTCATCATCATCATCAGGTCTTTTTAAGTCTCCACTGCAGGAGTATGATTCTCTCTGTACTACCAGAGCCATACTTGGCCAGAGCAGTCAAAGGATTCGGCCTACACCCTCCACGCTGGCCAGACAGGCTGGAGAGGTCTCTCTGATGTTTAAGTTTTGTTTAGCTTGTGTTTCCTAAGTCGCCTTCTACGTCATCCACGGGAAGACTTGGAATGATCTAATTCCACTCGGCCGGAACCCAATCGGCAAAAAAGCACCTATTTGTAAATTGACAGACATCGTAACAGGGCTGGATTAGCCATTGTGGGGGCCCCTGGGCAATGCATTATGCATAGCGTGGCTATATCAAAGGAAAAGTTTTTTACTAGTCTGATTCTTTCTTCTTCCGAAGGCCTTTTATCATCTGTTTTCTTTAATCTATCACAGGTCGCGCCAAACTTCTAGATCGCTCTGAAGTTGAGGCGATTCGCGTCGCAGTAGTAAAATACCTATAGCAGATAGAATTTGCTTTATTTTTGTTTATTGTGTATATATCATATCTACATTCTTGCAATCATTCTGAAAAAAATATTATTGTGGTAAATATTCTGTCCCTGTTTGTAACCTGAGTGAGGCAACTTCAGAGCGATCTAAAAGTTCTTCTAAAAAGATCTAAAAGTTTCTAAAAGGCACGACCTGTACTGTGTATCATTATGTTTTGGTGCAATAAAGATTTTAACTAACTATTGTGGGTGCCCCTCTATTGTGGGGGCCCCTCTTTTGTGGAGGCCCGGGGCAGTAGCCCCGGTTGCCCTCCCCTAAATCCGGCCCTGCATCGTACGTATGTACGACAAAGCCCTTCTGGCGCGTAGGTGACCAATACTGTGTAAATAAGTTTCTTTCGACGTTTCTTCTCAGCAGTGGTAATTGCGAAACATTAGTATACGTAGCGTTTCTTTAAAATAATTATTTATTTTACATGTAATGTATACAAAATTTACTTACGTGTAAAAGTGCCTGCAACAAATTTGAATTTGGAATTTTTGAAAATCGAAAAATTTATTAACACGCGCTAGGCAAGCAGCGCCCGTCAAAAGCTATGCCACCAGTTTGTCAATCATCTCTACTGCCTTGTTAACTACACTGTTCTCACAAATCTCTCTATAAATTACCATTAGTAAAAGTTTTCATGCATAAGCAATAAACCTCATTAAGGCCGTACCTGAATTTTCCGGGGTCCAGTGCTGCCCCCATTTAAAATAAATCATTAAAAAAAAACGAAGACATTATTTAAAAATGCAAAATTTTAAATAATGTCTTCGTTTTTTTTTATCGTTACTATCAAATCCTAGATAACCCTTTAAAGTATTTTATGAACTACTGTTTACAGTTTATAATAAGAGCATTAAGCTATGTGCGTAGGCAAATGTGCGTAGTAAACGCACATTTGCCAAAAGTGGCCGTTTTTCGCAAATGTGCGTAGTAAAGCTTAACGTTCTCACTTTAAACTGTAAACAGTAGTTCATAAAATACTTTGAAGGGTCATCTAGGATTTGGTAGTTGCAAAATTTTAAATAATGTCTTCGTTTTCTTTAAAATGATTTATTTTAAATGGGGGCAGCACTGGACCCCGAAAAATTCAAGTACGGCCTTAAGCTGGGCTTCGAGTTATTATATATACTTAAATAAGCTCTAAACTTTGAAGTCTAGATTAGTACTTGTAGACCTTTGTTACCCTTTGTATAAAGGTATTTAGTTAAATATTACTTGTTGGAAGATTCATGTAATATTCAGCGCTATATTAAAGTAAATTTAATACTTTACATGACTTTGAGATAGGATAGGGTGAAAAACGTATTCGTAAGAGGTAGCTCGAAGGTTGCACTGATAACAGACAAGGTAAGAAATAACAGATTGGCTTGGTTTGGACACGAAATGCGAAGGGAACGGGGCTTTAAGTGTTTTTTGCGTTACATGTTGCTTACATGTAACGCAAAAAACACTTAAAGCCCCGTCAGTTCAGAGCCAAGAAAACTTTTGAAAAATCACTGTAAATAAACTACCACAGTTATTCCTCAAAAATTTAACATAAGAATCTTAAGGCTTTTCTACAGACACCCACAATATTCAAAACACGATTGAGGATTTTTGTCTCGATAGAAAAAAATCACAAACATACCTCTAAATCTGCTATAATTTACCTTTATAAGACATATTACTATTTATATAATCACATTTTTACGAGTTTATGAAAATTATACCAAATATCTAGTCGATTTCGCAACAAAAAAAATATAAATATAATACGAAAAAATAATAATAAATAAAACACAAAAAGGACCGATGACTATCTTAAAGACAAAAAGGTCTGGCTTGAGCTTGGCGCGGGTCCCTCTTAAAGGTTTGTATACTTAGACATGTCATAATTTAGGTACATTGGTACATACTAAATTTACAAATTGACATTATTTTAAATTTCGTAATTCTTATAATTCAATTTAATTATGACATAATAAACAATGTAATCTCTGTCCATCTATATAACTAATTTTAAGTTTTTAGTTTGTTAGTTGACGTCTTTGGAGAAAACGTGCAGTGCAGTTTGTTGCCGCTTCTTCTGCACTTGCGCCTAGGAAGCGGCGTAAACTTAGCTTTAAGTAACGATTTGACGTCAACATTTGTGCAAAACAAAACAAAGTGACTATTATTAAGAGATATTATAAATATCCTATGATAATAAAGATATTTTGAATTTGAATTTGAATTTGACAGAGAAATATTCGTCGAGAGCAAAGAAAGGCCCGAAAATTTTATTTTTAGTATTTCGATAATTGTTTTTATGAAAAGTGGTTCAGTATCACGGACTGAACTTGCTCCAAAAATGTTGCAGGTGTTTTAAAAGTAACCCTGTATATATAAACAATTGTATACAGAATGTTTACAAAATGTATATAAGATGTATACAAAATGTTTACAAAATGAATACAAAATGAATACAAAATGAATACAAAATGAATACAAAATGAATACAAAATGTTTACAAAATGTATTCAAAATATATACAAAATGTATACTAACAGTTATTTACAACTACTACGTCGGTAGCCACTGATGAATACTGGGCCATTTGTAATTCAGAGTTAAATTAACAGCAGTTCTGTTTTATTCTCATTTAATCACGACTTCTTTGTTAATTTTCTAGTCAGGACGAAAGCCATTTGCTATTCTATCTTTGTTCTAGTTAATTCAATTGCCGCTGTAACTTACATCTCTATGTTAATTTAGTCTGTATTTTATTACTGTTTCTTACATATTTATTGTTGGATTAATGCCACTACTTTCGTAATAGTTATTTTTTTTTATTTCAAGATGTCCCAAACAAAAAAAAAGTAGAATAAAAAATATTTGTGTATTGTTGTATGTAGATTGTAGGTCTATAAATGTATGTAGGTAGGTATATAAAAGAAAAATATCTTTAAATTTATTTATTCAAGAAACATTATTTGATATAAAACAACTTTTCAATGCTCAAAAACTAAAACTAAACTAAAATCTAAATTAAAAATCTAAATTTATGTTTAGGTACATTTTTAATAATTGATTTTACAGCGAATTAGAATGTGCCGTAGCATCAAAAATTTGCTTATGTCAGCACTATGTATGTAGGTTGACTGGTAGAAAAGGCACTTGGCCTTAAATCTGCCTGTTACATATTTTCTGATAGTTTAAAATTAATAAAAAAGAATAAAAATGATATTACAAAGCAGTTCATAAGCTTACCTTGCTGTTAATTTTTTTTTATAACCTATATTGTCCCACAGCTGGGCAAAGGTCTCCCCTATTTCCTTCCAGGTCTCTCTACTTGGCGCTACTCCGTCAATCGCATGGTATAATAATATACCTACTTCGCCTGATATTCTCTTTCCGTGACAGCTGAGTCACGTAAAATAGGTACGTCATCAGTTGGGAGTGTTGTCACTGTGTATTATTGAATTACCCTAGCAAAATGCATTTTAAACTAAACTAAACAAACCAATTATTGCACCACGTTAAATAATATAAATGCCGATAAGAGAGAAAGAGACACAAGATGGGTTTTAAATCAGATTCTCTCTATAAGAAGGTACATTCCAGGCTCTTTAGTAAAGTAGAGGGCAACGTAGTTACGTCAGCAGTATTTGAAAACGTCGCCAGTGAATTTAAATATCCACCATTGTTGAGAAAAAGTCCAGCGCAGCGTATAGTCAGCCATTAAACTGCCTCGCTCCGTTTCATACAACTTGAGCTCGGTTAGTTCAAAATACTTACCAATATCTATCCTACACTGTAGCACAGGTATGGTACTTCATACAAGCGGAGTAATATTTATTCCTAATAACAAACGAAACTTTACATTCGTGCATTTTGTTGAAATCGTCGACCATTACACTGTTAAAAATAATGTAATTTTACATGCAAAAAAATTACATAAACCTGTCAAATTCCCGAAAAATCTGGAAAATTTACGAAAAAGTATGAAATTTTACATAAAAATACGAAATTTTACATAATTTTTGTCATATTTACATATTTTTCCGTAACTTCCCAGGTTTTTCGGGAATTTTACAGTTTTATGTAATTTTTTGCATGTAGAATTACATAATATTATGTAAAATTACATAATTTTTAACAGTGTACATCGATCTAGGACACAAACTAACCTTAGGCCTGCAAAATCAAACCGCAGAGGTCGACAGGCATGTATGTATAACAGGCAGGGTCAGCTTTTGGAGCAAATAAGCAGATCCTCCGATCATATTCTTTCATCGGAGGATCTGCTTATTTGCTTCCACTAAAGTTGAACCTTGACAATGAAATCTGCAGAAGAACTCAGAGTTAATCAGAGGGCAATGGAGAGAGCAATGTTATGAATAACATTGCTCGATCGTATACAAAACGAAGTGACATGACAGAGGATCAAAATCAGCGACGTTGTTTATACTAAAAAGACATAAATGGAAGTGGGCAGGACACATAGGGAGAATTGACTCAAGTCGTTGGACCAGATGGGTAATGGAGTGGTGACCATGGGCTAACAAGCGAGGTAGAGGACATCCAGCACTTCGTTGGGTGATCTGACAGAACAGACAGAGCATTTTAGATCTTGCGTCTTTAAGCAGACATAGCGGCCATAGCGTACGGAGCCTTTAGCCAGAGCAGTCAGAGGATTTGGCCTACACTCTCCACGCTGGCCAGATGGATTGGAGAGTAAAAGTATACATACATATATTTATGAAAGTATTGAAACCTAATAATTCGTTAGATAACAACAAGTCCAATTAGACATTTTTTTCTAAACGTGAATACAAACATTTTGTATGGGATTTGTATGAAAATCACAACGATGACGTCATAGTTATTTGGAGTCAAATAGCGCTGTCAATATCAGTTTTTCTTAAATCTAAAAATCATGTGGATATGATCAATGATAAATGACACTATTTTGGGATGTTTTATTCTCTTAACAGTACCAAACAGTTTATTTTAGAGCCAGTCATCTACCTAATAGTCTTTTGGCATCAAGAGAAGCCTAGACATGACTTTGACACATTTTAAAGTATTATTACATTCAAGTAAAATAATATACAGCACAGCAATAGAGCTAGATCTAATTAGGTATCAAGTTGAGTGACGCGTGAAATAATGTCTAGACATATTTCACAATGCTCTATTATGAAATAACATGAATCTTTGTCGCCAATTGTGAGTTAAATTTTAATGAGAATCTTGCAATTGCTACGGTATTGAATAGACTTTATACTAAGAATAGTGTGCTGTTATTATTTAAGGGCGGGACAGACGAGCGATAGTAATGCAGTGACAGCTCGCGATCCTGGTGGGTAATGGTCGGCGACAGTCGACGACTGGAATTAAATTTAAAAGAAATCAAAACTAGATAATAAAATATAGATAAATTAAATCTATGTAAGTATTAAAACTTCTTTTTCTTCTCCCTCACCTTATCCCACTTTACTTGGGGTCGGGACAGCATGTGAGTATGTAAGAATTAAAACTAAAACTAAAAAAATTACAAATGTTCAGTTTGAATTTTCAGATACCCCTTAATGTCTCATATAAGTATATTTAAATTTGAGACCACTTGTGGTAAGCGACTTCATATTTTTGGGAGAAAATAGAATGTCCAAAAACTTGCAACAAAAAAGATGCAATCCCTTTTTACCAATACACAACGTTTCAGGGACTAAACGTTCTAAAACAAAAAAAAAACGATATCAAATTGCCCGGGCGGCTGTATGGAAATGCCGATTTCATTTTATGAGATTATACTACCTATAGTAATCTAGTAGCCCGTGGTTCAATTTATTACGCATATGTCCCTTGCACGTTGTATGTACATATTTAATACGAGTATGCCATACCCACACCCCCTGAGTTGCTTACACGACTGTGAAGCAAACATTATTTTGACATGAAATTCAAAAAGTAAAATATAAAAAAGCTATCTAACTATACTTTTTTAAAGCATAACAAAGATGTAACTTTATATCCCACTTCTCGCCACTGAACTGACACAGATCTTGTTAAAAGCAAACTTTGTACCCAGGAGAGCTTTGTTATTTTTATTTAGCAGTACGAGAAATAAACTTAATTATTGTTGTTTGGCACAGACAGAGTATTTTGGGCCTTGTAGCTCTAAGCAGACAGAGGCAGAGAGCCAGATGATTTGGCCTACATTCTATACGCTGGCTAGACGGGTTGGAAATGTCTCACTGATGCCCAGGTTTGTTTAGCTTGTATTTCCTAAGTCGCTTTCTACGACATCCACGGAATGCCTTGGAGTGGTTTAACTCTACTAATCCTTCTTAATGACGATTTGAAAAGAGCTCTTTCAACTCAAGAAAAATCTTTATTTAAATTTGATTAGGACTTAGACAGTGAAACTCACAAATGAAGCTCCAAAGTTTGTGTGATTACGTCGCGTTCGTGTTTAGAAAAGCTTTTGTTTGCTTCTGTTCTGTGCGGGTAAGGGTGGGGTGCAATTCCAAGCGGATGTTATAGTTATTAAAGTTAGACATACAGTCTCGCAGACTTGTAGTTGATGATAAGTAGCTACTATAAATATTTACCTACAGTCACAACGTTATAATGACGTTTTTAGGCAAGTTTATGATACCTTGGGTTACATTATTGCAATTTTCGCAGAGTTCCCCAATTTTTTAAAGATAAAATATACCATATGTTACTTGCTGTCAACGTAGCTTTCTATAGACATAATATCTTTTTAAATCGGATCATTACTTTTTTAGTTATTTATTACAAATGAACACAAAGTCAAATCTTTGCTCTTAATAATATTATATTATATTTACTATCGCCCGGGTAGCCCAAAAAAGCGCTCGCTGGCGAGACGATCTCGCTCGACGCATCCAAAAAGGATAGTCAAGGCTTACACGGGAAAGAGACAAGTGGAGGAGATGTGAGAGACCTTTGTCTAACAGTGGACAAAATAGGTTAACAAAAAAATATTCTATATATCCAGCTTACAAAGACACCTTACAGCTTCAGTTGGAGTGTGAACAACAGTGTGACGTCACGGAGCAAGTTTTATCAAACGACGTCTCCAGTAACGGATATTTAACTTGCAACGATGAACTGCTGCAGAACTCAGCTTGCTTGACCTCACGATATTTTTCTACATGCTTTTTTCTTCTCTCTTCAAAAGAGCTTGTACAAAACAAGAACTTTTGAACAGCTAAAATTAACGAAGGTGTGACAATACTGTTTTATTTCAATGTTTTTTGATATATTACATCGTCTAACTACAACTAAAAGATACACTATCACGTTCTTATTATTGCCGTAGCAGACAGAAGACAGAAAGAGAAGACTGAAGCCTCGAGGTTATCTTTAGCGTGATGGTAGGCGAGAAGGTACAAAAGGAAATCAAACAAAACAGTAATGGGTTGCTAACCGCATCACCTAGAATAGTTCGCATTTTTGAGAAAAATACCAATAAAGATATGTTCATACGAGTACACAAAGTTAGGCGAGACATTTCAACGGGGGATGAGGTGCGGGGCGATCCGCGAGGTGCCCCGCAGGCTACGAGTATACTTAAAGCGACTGAAGGGGAAGCGGGAAGCGCGGAATGAACGCGTACCGTTGATTTTATCGTTTTTAGGGTTCCGTAGTCCACAAGGAACCCTTATAGTTTCGTCATGTCCGTTCGTCCGTCAGTCCGTCTGTCTGTCTGTCCGGGCTCGTACTCCGCCGCTACTGCACCGATTGTCACGAAAATTGGTGGTGAGATAGATATTGAAGTTCCAAAAGTTGGTTTATAAAATTCTCCCTCCTCCTATACAACGAAAAGTGAATTTAAAAAATTAAATTGGACTAACCCCAACATGTGGGGTATCGTTTAAAAGGTCTTTTAAAATGCAACAAAAACAAACTGCTTTGAAACTATGTAGATCAAACCCCCCAGTCTTGAGATAATATAATACAAAGTTAAAATTGTAAGGTGTCCCCCCACCGTAACTTTTGAAATATAACTAAAATAATTCTGAAAAAAATGTGGTATATACCTCAAAGTATGTACTTTCAATTAAAACTATAGCGGTCTCAGTATCATAGATAGTTATTTTTTAATACGTCATAAATAGTAAACCGCAATTTACCTTTAGAACTTTTATATTATGTTACTTGCTGCTACGGAATCCTTCATAGGCGAGTCCGACTCGCACTTGGCCGCTTTTTTTAATAAATATTAAATTTATAAATATTTAACTTTAAAATTGAGCACTTAACGAATAATCTTCATACAAAAAATTGCAATATCAGAAATTTTACTACTAAATAAATTTGTTTTAGCATTTCATTTAGCCGATTATTTTTAAAGTGTACCTTTACACTAAAGTATATAAACGTGAACCGATAAATCATTAATTAAATATTGTATCTTGCAGACAAAAAGAACTTGTAAATTGAATGAAAACACCGTTGTTCTAAATACATCGGAATATGGTGCCATTTTTAGAACCCCTCGGAATTGAGTGCTTTACCTTATATCATAAGAGCAAAAGGAATATTTTCCTGAAGGGTGCCTTAAGTGAGATTACATTGTCAGGAGATGGTATCAAGGGATGTTTTTAGGATTTAACGTATAAAGAAACCTCAAGCCTTTACATGCAAGTACATAAATAAATTGGATGAGTATTATGGTATAAATTATACTTCAAAGCTTGTGATGATTGTGAAGTGTCTGTCGTGGCTCTTTACCTTTGAACAAATATAGGAATTTTATTTCTGTTTTGTGTTTGTTCTATGTTTGATTAGAATCGATTTAGCCATTTACAAATGTAAGTGTAAGTCGGACTAGTACTTACATGAAGGGTTCCGTACCTCCGTTTTAAAATGCTGAAAAAAACTCGTTTCTTGTATGACCCCCTTAAATTTTAACTTTATTTCACTTTAGTATTTGTTGTTAAAGCGGCCAGAGAATTACATAATCGGTGCAAATTTACTATTTAACCGTAATAGCAAGACACTTGGTCTAGCCATTACGGTTCAAGAGATAGAGCCCTGTGACTGAAGGACGGACAAACGGACAGACAGCAGAGTCTCAGTAAAGTCTCGTTGGTACCTTTTGGGTACAGAACCCTAAAAAATTAATTTTAATTGCTTGTATTTTTATGCCTTGTTAGCTTACTCCAAATAATGGACTACAAAATACTAGAAGTTTGGTTTTGCGGAAAATATATTTTTTCTTGGGTACATACCAAATAGTCTGGATTATTTAATATCAGATTATGATTTCACGATTATGTATATCTTCGTAAAGAAATTGTCATCGCTTTCAGATAAAAAGGTATAAATTTTTCAATATAAATCACGAGCAACGACTTAGGCGATTATCACACTGCCACGCATCTGTGCATGTTTTCTATCAAACGGAGATACTTACAAGCAACGTTAGAACGCGCATTCACACGCTACGCTGCGTAGTGCGGGACAATGTGAGAATCGCCTTATGCCTCATATGTATATCATTCGGGCTCATTGCGAAGACTGTACTGCAAGACGAGAAGATTCCGATGGAAAAGTGGGTTGATAGATAAATTAACTTAGAGGTAGATAACAAAGACCTTATATCTGACCCTAATCTGCCTGTCCCTGGTTCTGATCTCCCGCGAAAATACTGGTCCCAGATAAATAGATGCCGAACTTCACAAGGAAGATGTGTTGAATTAATATACAGGCGGAAAATTGCAGTTGATCCCAATTACTGTTGCTGACTTTTGCCCAATCTTGTCCATTGAGGTTGTGATAAGAAATATACACGAAGCCGATGGCGACGTTACTAAATGTATTGACTGCCTTCCATTCACCCTCTTACTTTGCTGCATATTTTAGAAAACTATTCGCAAATAATAATAATAATAACCAGTGTAGGTACTAAAATGACTGGTTATACTTAAATTAACATTGAAAAAGTAATTTTTTTTTACGAGTATAATGTCTCCTATTTCAACTAAATGTTTTATATATCTATAAATAACTTTGGATATGAACTAAATGCTTCCATTTTCAAGTTAATGAAAGAAATATCTATATTATCACCATTATCATATCAGCCACGTGAAGTTTACTGCTGGATATAGGCCTCCCCCAAGGATTTCTAAAACGACCGATCGATTTATATATGTATATATCTATATATTTCTAAGCAAAATTGACGGCAAAGAAAATTACTCGAACTTAGCTCTACATCATCTTGGCAAACTTTAATCAAAAATAATGTAACAACACATGAGTTAGCTCCGTGCTCGATAGTTCAGTTGACGCCATTTATCATAGTAGTCTTTATCCCTAACGTGGTAAAAAAACGGACTCAAAGTCTACGGACAAAAGGCAAAGTCAAAATGTCTAAAATTATGTATATTAGATTTGGTTCCGGTAATTTTTACGGGCATCAGACAAACATTGTATAGCTACTATACTGCTTTAATTAACAGGGAAATGTGGATGTTGCTAATCCACGTAAGCAAACCAAACAGCAAAAGCTAGTTCTGTAGAAAATTACCCGAATGTAACACTACATCATCCCTTGGCAGACTTTATTAACAGATAATGTAACTAACACATGAGTTGGCTCCGGTTAGATGTGCAGATAGTTCAGTTGACGCCGTTTATCATAGAAGACCCTCTGTATATCAGGTCCATTTAGACACTCATATTTTTGTTCTTAACAGAGTAGATGGGGCCTTTAAAGGGCCATTAAGTGCCCGTATGACCCTAATAGTACTTAGAGTTATCTTAAATATTATCGATAGTAACGAAATACCTACTCACTTTGAAATAAAAACACAGCAAAGTTCAGGACTGACTATATACATTGTATGTTTCGAAAACACGATTATAATTGTATTTAACATAAGGCAGTTACTTTTTAAATAACTCTTAAATATTCTTTGTAAAACGAAAAAAACTTAAAAACCAAAACCAGCCTCATTGACCTACCGCGATCTTTTCACCGCGCATGGCTCGCTGTCTCGCTTCGGCTAGAGTAAATTTGTGTGCGTAGAAGCGGGAGTAATACATAGATTATCCACATCAGGCCCAGCCTTAAGAGTCTCCTTACCTTAGACAAAATTCGAGCTTCCCATACAAACGTAGCCTACGTTTTATTTTGAAAAGACATGTTAGATTTCGGTAAAAAATCGTAACTTTAAAGAAATTGCATATAACTAGGGTTATAGGTAATTAGTTTTCAAAGTCAAAATATGAACTTGAAAGAAAATATAGTGTATGATATAATTTTTGACCATCAGTATGGAAAAGTTTTACACCATTATATTTTCTTTCAAGTTCATATTTTGACTGTGAAAACCAATTACAACCCTACTTATATGCAATTTCTTTAAAGTTACAAATTTTTACCGTTATCTGACATGTCGTTTCAAAATAAAACGTAGACTACGTTTGTATGGGAAAGTCTAAGGTAAGGGGATTCTTAAGACGATACACGAAGTCCAGTGCTGCCCCCATTTGAAATAAATTATTTTTAAGGAAACGGAGATATCATTTAAAATTTTAAGCTACTAAAACCTAGATAACCCTTCAAACTATTTTATGAACCACTGCTTACAGTTTAAAGTGAGAACATTAAGCTTTAGTTTGCATTTTTGCCAAAAGTGGCCGTTTTTAGCAAAAATGCAAACTATAAAAGTTTAGAGGTTTACTATAATAGTTTGAAGGGTTATTACTAGCTTTCAATTTTAAATGATATCTCCATTTCCTTACAAATAATTTATTTCAAACAGGGGCAGCACTGGACTCCGTGTATCGTCTTAAGACTCAAAAGCCACTTTTAGCGTGATGGTGGGCAAGAAGATATAAAAAGACATAAAAACAGTGGCTAGCTCACTGTTTTTATGTCTTTTTATATCTTGAGTATCGCCTACGAGTATATACAAATACATGATTCACATTTGCACCTATTTCCTCGATTATCTTTTACGATCTGTGAGGGAAGGAAAGCAGCTGGTACATTTTTTTTTCATTTCTCAAATAATTAGTCCAACATACTTGTCGTCTTAATACTGACACAAAAAAGTTAAAAGTATTGCTTTGATGTTATTTTTAAGTCACTTCATAATTGCTTTTAACTTAAGGTGACGAGGGTATCACAATTTGCAAAACTGTGCGTGTTTTTGAAAAATCACTGTTATTAAACTACTACAGTTTATTCCTCAAAAAATGAACATACAAATCTTAAGGATTTTCTACAGACACCCACCAAGCCAAAACACGATTGAGCATTTTTGGCTCGATGGAAAAAAATCACAAACATACCTCTAAATTTGCCTTTATTATACGTATTACTATTTTATACAATCACCTATTTATACGAAAATTATACCAAAAAATGTATTATCTAAATATCTATCCGTTTCGGCTACAAAAAAAAATATAAATATAATACAAAGAAAATAAATAAATAAAACACTGCGAAATATCTTCGAGCACGGCTCCGACCCTTCCTTCGCTCTCGACGACTATTTCACTGTATTTTATTTATTATTTTTTTTGTATTATATTTATTATATTTTTTGTAGCCAAAACGGATAGATATTTAGACAATACATTTTTTGGTATAATTTTCATATAAAAAGGTGATTGTATAAAATAGTAAGACGTATTATAAAGGCAAATTTAGGCAAATTAAAGGTATGTTTGTGATTTTTTTCTATCGAGCCAAAAATGCTCAATCGTGTTTTGGCTATTGTGGGTGTCTGTAGGAAATCCTTTAAATTTTTATGTAAATTTTTGAAGAATAAACTGAAGTAGTTTAATAACAGTGATTTTTCAAAAACACGCACATTATTGCAAATTGTGAACCCACGTCGCCTTAAACAAAGGTGTAATTGACTTGCATAAACTTGGGCTATATACTAGATCACTTAATGGTATTAAAATAACAGTCAAAAAAACCAAAGAAAAATTTGACATTCCCATACAAATTGCCGGCTGCACACTTTTGTATGAAAGGCCTTTTTTTTTGTTTTTTGACTGTTTTTTCATTTTAATTTCATTATACAGGGCCCAACAAAATATACTGAAACATTTTAAGGGTGGATTCAGTCTATGATACTGAACAACTTTCTCCAAGGAACATATGGAAATATGAAAAATATTTTTTTTCCAATACTAATCGACTGATCAGCTGATCCGAGTTTGTATGGAAAGTAAAAAGAATATTATTTATATTTCGATATATGTTTCTTGTGGAAAGTTGTTCAGTATCATGGACTAAATTCACCCTTAAAATAGTTTCAGTATATTTTCTTAGACGTAATACTGATCTATTATAGCCACAGACCTACCACTACTAGACCTGCATAGTGCGTGGCCACCTTAGTGCATCTCTTTCTATCTTTGATTGTTGCCTCCACCCATATTTTGCACACGTCACAGAACACACTATGGTTACTTACTTATAATAAGCTCAAATAAAACCCTAAATCACTTTTTAAATGATAAAATCCCTAAAATTAATAACTTTCCTCGATCGTTTTGTGGTTTGTTTGGCCCAGATTTTGACAGTAGGCCAGCTTATAGCAGCCACGCCGATAGAGACAACAAAACATATCAGCGTTTCTTTCACACTCACGTTGTACTGTATTTGACAGTCTCTTTCTAGCAATATCGTTGCAAGTCTAGTAGTGGTAGTTAGGTATAGCCCTTGGTTTGATTTATTACGCAAAAGTCAATTACAAGTTGTATAATATGTTATACATATGTTTATACAAGGTGTTATTGACTTTTGCGTAATGCATATTTCCCCTAGAGATAAGCAATTTTTTTATTTATTTATTTTAATAACGGCCATTGTGCAAAACTGTGTTGCTTATTTGCACCTGAATCAGGAATATGGCTTTCGGGATATATATATACCCAGATATTCCAGGTAAATATTATTTCTCATCCATCACAACTAACCGAAAATCTCGCCTACGATGTTATGACAAAGCCGTACCCGGCTCTTATGACTAGAACATATACAATATGACAGGATAAGCAGGATATATGCAGGGACCGAGGGTCTTATTAAGGGATATATGGGGGTCCGCACTTGATAGCGCTGTGTCAACTGTTGTTGTATCTTATGTTAGGATCTGTGCTGATATGTTTCATAATTTTGTACCTAATGCGAATTTTTTAATTAACAAGTACCTAAACTAGTACTAATGACATTGAATTTTGTTTAGGTGACTTTTTTATTAAGTAACGTTACACAACTCCTGGCGTACCGCATTAAAAAATACACTTGTACCTACGTGTAAAAACAGGTTACTCTTTTGAACTTTATCACGGAATCTTTATACCTCCAATATATCTGGTTTTATTCTAGCTGAGTGCCAAGCAAGGTATTAAATTCTTTTTTACCAAATCAATACATGGTATAAAATCAATTCGCTTCCCGACGTCTATCCATCTGCATGTGTGTATATAACGTCTAACAAAATATACTGAAACTATTTTAAGGGTGGATTCAGTCAGTGATACTGAACAACTTTCCCCAAGGAACATATGTCGAAATATGAAAAATTTTTGGCTTTCCCTACAAACTCGGATCAGCTAATGGGTCAACTTGTATGGGACGTAAAAATTTTTTTTTTATATGTCGGTATATGTTCCTTGGGGAAAGTTGTTCAATATCATGGACTGAATCCACCCTTGAAATAGTTTCAGTATATTTTGTTAGACCCTGTATACACTTAGATTTTATAATCACTTTTAATAAAAATACGCTTGCGTCTTTTAGAAGGTCGAGATATCATCTTCACTGTTTTTCACTCATGTCACAATCCTTTTTTCGCAATCTTCTTGTAAAAGATCTATAACATACATATCTAAATAGGTATATTTTACTGTCCATGTGTAAAATCACAAAAAAAAACTATAAAACAAAAAATACACGTTCACTCTAAGTTGTCAAGTTGCCATCTTCGGATGGAGCAATTGAGGTATATAGACTAACAGCGGCTTCGCAACAGTAACTCTCTTTGATGTAGGCATGTGTTAGATTTACGATGAGGCTAATATGTTTTTTAAAACAAAAGCCTTAAAAAAAAACAAAAAATAAATAAAAAAAGAAGTTGTCAAGTACGTAGTATTTCTTCCAGGCTCTGGCGGTCAACTGAGGGTTATGCAGATGACCGGAGTGGTGACCACCCCGGCGCCCTTGTAACGGAAATTTACTTTCGTAGGTTACCAGTTATCTCACACGATTTTTTTGAAATAATTGCAAAACCCGGCTTCTGATCTAATCCTAATTATGTTATGTTTTAATATTTCGACATTTCACATTTTCATTAAAATATTTTTTAATGATATTTCTCTTTTTCACTGCGGCATTCAACGTGTTATACTGCGCAATGGATTTTAGTGCTTCATCATTAAATAGACTGATTTAAGAGAAAGATGTATAAATACCAGTGCGAAGCCATGGCGGACGACTAATGAAATAACCTAAATGATACCGGATTAATTTCAACCAAGAATATGAAAAATATTCTTACATAACAAATTAATAATACCCAAAAATAAAATCCAAAGAAAAAATCCCCGAGATGAAAAACTTCACGCGAAGTCAGTCTTAAAGGCGTTAAGGGCTAAAGGAACCATTTGCAAAATTGAACAGTTCTGAACAAAAGAAGTCGGAAACTTTCTCTTATGACAAATAAATGTTCAGATGTTAAGGTGAAATGAGAAATTGGGGATATTACCCCGGTGCCTTTACAACTGTTAGATTTATGAAGTACTGGAAACATTCAGGTATTTTTGAAAATTTATTTTTATGGCCTTTAACGGCATTCAAGATGCAGTATTAATGTAGTCTATAAATAATGAAATAGGAAATGACTTTGAAAATTATTCACCCAAATGAAGTTGACAGTGACAAAAGTGGTCACATATTGCGAGAGGTCTTCTTGTTTTGGCGGATAGTTTAAACCAAGTACTAAAGTTAGGCTACGTTTCACAATAACACGGATCATTTTTATATTTTTGCAATTCCCTCTACCATGATTAATTTCAGTGATAGCTGATCCACGCTTCAACTCGTGAACGGATGCCGCCAGTAGGGACTGGTCAGCTTGGCTCCGTTTTTTAAGACTCCTCAGTGTTACTTATTTCTGTAAATTGGATTTGGCACTCGTTCGCAAGCTTTACATGCTATAACACTGTGTAAATGAGTTGTTTTGGAGTTTCTTAGCAGTGGTCGTTGCGAAACGATAGTATCGGTAGCTTGTTTTAAATAATAATAATTTAAATATAAATAAACATTACACGTACACTTAAATTATTGACGTGTAAAAGTGCCTGCGAAGGCCTAATTCCTGAATAAATATTTGATTCTTGATTCCTGCCAATTGTAAAGATTCATCCAAATATAGCTCTTTCAAACGTCATATGAGTAAACACTATACAGGGTGTTGTTGTTAATAACACAATGCTTGTCAACGTTGTATTGTTCGCAGTAACGTACTCAATACAATTCAATACGCGTAGGAACGCATATTTTCGGAAAATCGATACTTAGCGTCTTGAGAGTCATTCTCAAGACTGTCTATTATACTCGTACACATATAATTGACCAAGCGAGCGAAGCGAGCGAGGGCTATAATTCAAGTTGGGGCGAAAACACATTGTTTCTATGTATGTTTTCTCCGCAATAACTGCCGAAGCGATGGTCCGATTTCGATGAAATTTGGTAGGTATGTAGGAAATATCAATAGAATTTTCAAGTTCGTTGGGCATCAAAATCGGTTCAGAAGTTTTTGAAATATTAATAAAATATCGCGAGGTCTAAGTTCGCGGCGGACTACTAGTAATAAATAATTTTTTTCCGGCAACCTAATATTAGAATATTAAAGGCCCATAGCATGAATACCTATTACATAGAATTAGTCAGTAGACTAACATACATATAAAATAAAATCAACATTTATTGTCTTTGTGTCTCAATGCTTTGTACTGGTATCAGGTAACCGTCCAAGATATCTCCGGAACACGACACCCTTCGGCCAAAATCCTCCTTAGTAAAGGTCCTTAGTATTGATATGACGTTACAGTCTATTTAACAATAACAAGTGTATTTGCTAAGCAAAATAAAAAAACCCCGACTGTCAAGAACGCCATCTAGTGATGACTAGCGGAACTACCGATAGTTTTTTTTTTAAGGGACAAATCACACTGATTAAGCTAGCCCCAAAGTAAGTTTTAAACTTGTGTTATGGGGTACTAACTCAACGATACTATATTTTATGATAAATACATATATGTATAGATAAACACCCAAGACCCAGGACAATTTGAAAAAGGCCGTTTTTCGAACTTGCCCTGGCTGGGAATCGAACCCAGAACCTCCGGATTAGTGGTATAGCGGTGTTAACTATTACGCCACGGAGGTCGTCAAAGGCGTCGTCAAGTGCCCCTACTCATCGCGCGCGCGGCGCGCGTGATGTACACCACATAGCGCAATCTATATATTTGCTAGAGAAGGCCCTGATTTTCAAGCATGAATCCCCAATAACCTTAAGAGGGCGCCTGATGTCAATAATCTAAATTTTGCTCCCGCTTCCACGCACACAAATTTACTCTAGCCGAAGGGAGTAAGCGAGCCATGCGGGGCGTCGGGAATCGTGGTGGGTCAATGAGGCTGGTTCTGGTTTTGGGGTTTTTTTCGTTTTACAAAGAATATTTAAAAGTTATTGAAAAAGTAAGACATATGATAACTGCCTTATGTTAAATACAATTATAATCCAAAGTTACAAGTGTTAATTTATTGTATTTCTTATATAATAAAATTAAATAATTTCTGTTTTTCCTAAAGGTTGACTGGTAGAGAATGCATTAGCGTTAAGTTCACCTTTTGTACCATTTTGGTCAATAAAGATTTTAATAAATAAATAAATAATACTTTGTGTTTTAGTATAATTCTGAGGTGATTTGGAGTCAACTTCGCAATGTTTTTCTATCGAGAAAATTTTAAGCAATCGTGTTTTCGAAACTTATTATGTTTAGAGTTAGTCCTGAACTTTCCTGTGTTTTTATTTTAAAGTGTTTTATTTCGTAAATATTGATAATATTTAAGATCGCTCTAAGAACTTTAGGGTAGTACGGGCTCTTAAAACGGCTACACCGATCTTTATTATACATAGCTAAGAACCACCGCAAGGGAACTTGCTTTTACTGACAAACAGACAGACCGACACTAGCATCAAACTTATAACACCCCTCTCTTTTGTCAGGGCTAAAAACCAACTTCTTTAAAAAACACATTTAAAGAAAAATATCTAAGACCTTATATTACTAACACTAAATGGACAGCAGTCTGATAAAATAAAATTTTATTATATTATATTATAAAACTTTCAATTTTATCGCGTATCATTTCATAATTGAGCCGTATAGTTAATTAATTTAAAACGGATGACTCATTACTAAGCGCTGAGCGGGCAGCGACGCGTAAGGCAGCGGTCAGTGCTGAGCAGACAGCGACTTCGTCGAGTTGCCGTTTCTGACACTCACCCTAAAGATGATCGGCCTTTTTCGTCAATATAACGTGAGTTAACCGTATACTTTTGAATTGAGAGGTTTCTCACTTTTTAAAGTCACTTAAGAACCCCCTTACCCTAGACTTTCCCATACAAACGTAGTAGTCTACGTTTTATTTTGAAACAACATGTCAGATTTCGGTAAAAATTTGTTAGTTTAAAGAAATTGCATATATCTGGGGTTATAATTGATTTCAAAGTCAAAATATGAACTTGAAAGAAAATATAAGGGTGTAAAACTTTTACATACTGATGGTCAAAAGTGATATAATGCACTATATTTTCTTTCAAGTTCATATTTTGACTTTGAAAACCAATTATAACCCTAGATATATTCAATTTCTTTAAAGGTACAAATTTTTACCGAAATCTGACATGTCGTTTCAAAATAAAACGTAGACTACGTTTGTATAGGAAACTCGGATTTGGTCAAGGGTAAGGAGACTCTTAAAAATCCAGACAATTTTTACAATGTCCGCATTAAAGAAAGTGTGTCCAGCCCAACTTAGTTCAAATTCAAATAGTCGTTAAAGTAGACTTTGTCCTCATTTCAATGGTAAAGCGTGATATGGACGAAAGTTTTGCGATTAACGTTCATAGTAGATTTCATTGTGATGCTTCAACGAAGAGCGTTCAATGGATAAAGTTCTAGATGAGGTGGGTTTTTAGGTGTTCGCTTATTCTGGAACTATTCGTATTAGTTTTAACATAACCCTTAATATATGTTTTGTGTGAAATATAGTATGGTTTTTAGGCATATATTTTTTTTATTTTTTATTAATGGCTTGACGCTACTGCGTATTTAGCCAGGACTAAGTTAATAAAACGTAAGAAATTATTTTTTCCTTACAAGTTACAATCAAAAATTGGTGTAGGCCTTTGATTGCTTTAAGGGAGCTTCTGGCTACAAATCTATACGAGTCCACTGGTTTTCATAGCCGATTGAGTGGCGGACAACGCCCGAAGACGCCTACACAGTCTATACAATATCACTACACCCACCGAACCCCTTGATTTCCCGCCAAAAACTCCCAATTTTTTATTTATTTTGTTTTACTACATTAAATTTTAAGAGTCCCCTTACTCTAGACAGAATCAAACTGTACCATAAAAACGTAGTCTAGCTCTTATTTTGAAACGAAATGTCAAATTTCTTTAGGCATAAAAGATATTTTATATGGACTTGTAAGAGAATAGAGTGTATCATATTATATATACTCGTAACTACCTTTGGAAAATTTCTACACCCAACACTGTATTTGGGTGAACATGAAAGCAAATAAAAGGGTATAAAATAATATGAACTTGAAGGAGAATATATGATACATTAAATTCTCTTTCACAAAACACTAAGTAAGAGGCTGCGTCAACTCTCTCAGGGTGACAGCTGAAAATCAGCGGTTGTTCAACACGAGCAACATTTCGCTAAGCTGTAGCCCTTTTGTGCTTCTGTGGCACACATGATGCATGTTAGGTTAAGGTAATATTAAGATATTTACTAGTAATGTAAAATAATTTTTCAACTGTATAATGTGTGTAGCAGACAAAACAAAAATAAATCTTTTATCTATCTATCTATCTTATCTTTCAAGTTTATATTTTGAATGTGAAAACCAGTTACGTGCCTAGACATACATATCTATGCAATTTCTTTAAAATTACATAATTAGCCGAAATCTAACATGTCGTTTCAAAATAAAAAATAGAATACGTCAGTATGGAAAAGGGTAAGGGAACTCTTAAGGCCATTGGCATTTTTCTACCAGACAAATTACAGGTGGTGCTGAAATAAGTATATTATAGAAAAAGTCCGACTCGAACTAGAACGGTTTTTAGGGTTCCGTAGCCAAATGGCAAAAAATTATGGATTATGGATTATGGATTCGTCATGTCTTTCTGTCTGTCCGTCCGTGTGTCACAGCCACTTTTTTTCCGAAACTATAAGAACTATACTGTTGAAACTTGATAAGGTTGATGTATTATGTGAATCGCATTAAGATTTTAACACAAAAATAGAAAAAAAAACAATAAATTTTGGGGGTTCCCCTTACTTAGAACTTAAACCCAAATTTTTTTTTTTTCATCTACTGTGTACTATCCACACGATGTACTAAAAAACTTTCCTACGTAGGTATTAAGCTACATATTTCAAACTATCTATATACTTATTTTTTATCTTTCATCTTTTATCTTTAATACTCGTAGGATATAAATAACTAGACCAACGGCTTTCGAGATCCCATTTCTAGCATAGCAGAGTTTCCTGAGGTACAAATCCGATAATTCCGGATCTGATAAAGCGATAGAGTTAAATCTAATTATCCACAATGGCTTCCTTGTTTGTTTAGCCGGATTTATTATTCCGTTGCGGTAATTAGTGGGATTAAAACATTGACTTATATACATATTACTAGGATTAAAAACTGTGCTTAGTTGGCACTTCTTCTATTACTCTTTACATTAGGTAATAAATAAAATTAATAAATATATAGGGAGAAATCACACTGATTGAGGTAGCCCTAAAGTTTATGCACATATTTTAATACTTTATTTTGTATCTAGTTTTTTGCGCCGCAACATGATTCGTATCTGTTTATCCCTATGGTTGACTGGAAGAGAACGCTTTTAGCGTTAAATCCGCCAATTGTACTATTTTTTTATTGTGGAACAATAAAGGTTTTTAAATAAATAAAGTAGGTTTAAACTTGTATATGGGATACTAACTCAACGATACTATATATTATACTTAACAAATAAATACCTATATAGATAAACAACAGACCATGTATAACATAAGCCTGTGCCTTTTATATATGAACATGTCCTCTCACGGGCCTACTGGAAGAGATCTCTTTTGAGATAAGTAGTGCCTTTGTACAACTTTTTGTTTATGTATTCTCTGTATATATTGTCCGTGTACATAAATTGGTGAATAAATAAATAAAATAAGCATTGAAAACTGCCATTTCATGATAAATTATTAGATAAAGTCACACATTATGTAGATATTAGTCATTTTTAGAGTTAAAAACCTTTTGCAAACAGAACCCTATTACTGAGCCAAAAATGCTTTTGTCTGTCTGTCACTTTCAGGTCAAATTTTACAACTGATTTCGTCTAAAATTGGCACACAAGTTCCTTGATTTATAAATAAAAAGAAATATGAGAGAAAGGGGAAATTTTGCTGTAAATTTATTTCAAGACAAATATCGCGCAATATGCTTTCCCAATCCCCGTCCCCGCACCTCTCGAACACACACTGTACGGCGCACGCGGCCGTGCGCGGGGACGGGGCACGGGGATGCATATTGCACGTACCTTAGGAGATTCCGTTCTGTATACTCTTACTGTCTTCTGTGCTAATAGTACAACTTCCCACATAAACTTTCGAACTCATGACGCGGTCGTGTTGAAGGCAAACGAGTCTCGTCTTTCATGGCTGAACTATTTGTATGGAATGCGAGCCAACTCGGGACTTGACGTGCTTTGACGGAGGCCGCAGGAATTTTCTTGGCCCTTCAGAGGACGACCATACAGAGGAGGTATGAACGGATACTATTGAATATTATTCCTGATTTTTTAAAGGTACTAAATTACTTATGACTGAGTCAACATACTTATATATTTTAATGCCATAATCGTTATAAATCGAACCTCGATCTATACTTGATTATTATAGTATAATTTAATTAAAATAACATCCAAAATACAAAAAAAATCGGCATTTCCGTACAAAAGTGTGGCTGCACACTTTTGTACAATTTGTATGGGAATGTCGATTTTTTTTTCTTGACTGTTAGATTTAATTATACTGTAATGATCACTAGATCATTATATATTATATACTAATAGACCGTGTGTTGATTTTTTACAGGTATGTCCCTTCCACGTTGTATAGTATAGAGATATGATTTAAGATACATAAAATTTTCCGTCAATTGCAATAAAAAAGTCTGCGCTCCTAAAATTGGTTAGTCAGATTTCTATAAAGATTGTTAGTAGAAGTCAAATAGGTAGGTAGTTATAAGCCCGTCGTCGTTGAACCTACATAAAGGTACCAATTTTCAGATAACTTGTAAATTGTTTTTATAGTTTGGTAGAATAAATATTTATCTTTATTAATTTACTGTTTTTTTCGTTACCTATTTTAAAAGTAGGCTTTTACCGAAAAAAACAAGACAAGAATACATCCAAATATAAAATAGGTTTTATAAATAATAATTATAAACAATACATATTTTATGTTTCCAGAGTAAGCTATTTGAAGTCTACTAATTGCTCTGTTGTGTTAAAGTATGGATGTACGTATGTTTCTTCCGCTTTCACGCCAAAATGACGATTGAATGAATGTAGTTATATGGATCAAAACATACGATACTTTGTATCCCGGGAAAATGTGATGTTCCCATGGGATACTGAAGACTTTTGTTGTGTGATTCCCGGCAGAGTAGAATAGGACCACTCCATGAATACAATAAGTACAAGTCTTCTCGTGGATGTCGTAGAAGGCGACTTAGGAAACACAAGCTAAACAATAAATAAATAAATAAATATATAGGGACAAATCACACTGATTAAGCTAGCCCCAAAGTAAGTTTTAAACTTGTGTTATGTTAATGCTTATAAACATCAATGAGACCTTTTTAAACTCCTGGCCAGCGTGAAAAGTGTAGGCTAAATCCTCTGTCTACTCTTGGCAAGTACAGAGAGGTCGTCCTCCTGCAGTAGAGACTAAAATAGACCTGATGATGATATATTGACGACTTTCCTACCTTTTTATGCACTTGTAATGTACACAGTAAAATTTCGAGTTTAATCTTCATAATTATCTACTCTGTAACCCTTCAGTGGACTAGAAATCTGTGTACTGGAGGTTGAATTTGGTCTGACCACAACCAGTTAAAATTGGATCGTGTAACTAAGCGATAAAGTTAAGTTTCGTACGGCCAAAAGATACTTTCGAAATGTTTATGCAAGAAAAGTTTTGATAAATTCACTAAATTTTTAACGGTTTTTTAAGCAAATAATCGTCCGCTTGATGAGAAAAAAATTAAGTCGATTTGGACTTCATAAAAAAAAAGTTAAAGGCAACCGTCAGGCTATGTCAGATTCCATTAGGCGACAAGTCTGACACTAGTGTTGGGAATTTACACACAAAAAACAAACAAACCTTAGACCTCAGAAATACAAAGCTGGCGTCTTACATGCGATCCCATTAACCCCTTAACTACTTAACCTACTAAACCAGGTCACAAAACCATACGATCTGATCGTACATTGCTATGTCAATGCCGTTAACCACACTCATTCAGATTGTTATAGCTAATGACACGGTTTATAACCCCAATTAAACCAATGTCTGATACGTCTTTTGTAGGATTATGTTTGGTTTATTTGATTTTGTCTGCCAAAATTACTCCAGAGTTAAAATACTAAACCTTCAGTGCGTAATTAAACTTCGAAATACAAACGTGCGAAGAATTGTGGTTCGAAATAGCGACGATAAACTGTTGGTCGACAAATTGCTCGTGCGATAAGTGAAAGTACGAAGGAATGGTAGTGCCATAAACGGTGCAGTGACAGAATATTTCTTCGACGAACGCTATCGCGAAAAAATGCCACTGCAGCCTAGGGTGCTCTTTTAAGCCTTTTCTTCTCCAAATATGATACATGTCACGTAAGAGTGCCATGCGAAGTGGAAAAGAAATAACCGGAAAAATTTAGTTTTCGGGTTATTTCTTTCCAACTTCGGATGGCACTCTTACGTGACATGTATCATATTTGGAGAAGAAAAGGCTGGAAAACCATGGAATGGGGGAAATCTCAAAGCGAAAATGCGAATCATCTTTATCACCTATCATTATTTTCATGGAACCAAACAAACATACTACAAAAGACGTGCCAGAAACTCCATGGGGTTACATGCTAAGTTTTTTCTTTTCCCTTAGATCAGCTTGGAAGAAATTTTAATAAGTGAGGTTTTAATAATAAATAATATGAAAATCTTAATAATCTCATTTGGCAAGAATTTTTCCAATTTCCTCCTTATTCATGAATAAACAGATATCACACACACAAGAGAATGGAAGACATACTTCTATACAATTCCAACGAAATTGCTTTTCTTGTAAATTCACGTCTAAAGATATATACTTTACATGTTTGATTATTCATGATCCTTCGTTCTGTAGGAATAAGATTCAATAACGGTTGTCTAAGGATACTAAGGGTCCCTGTTTGTCTGAATTTTGTCTTCGGGTCATAGATTTGGGTTCGAGCAAAATTCGAATAGATTAGGTACATGCTTTGTGTCAAATTGATCTTGTTCTTAGGAAAACGGTATTCAATGACACACAGTAATGGGTTCACAGCTTGCAATAGTTCAGAGCCAAGAAAACTGTGTGTGTTTTTAAAAAATCACTGTAATAAAACTACTACAGTTTATTCCTCAAAAATTTTACATAAGAATCTTAAGGCTTTGTTACAGACACCCACAATATTCAAAACACGATTACCGCAAAATTTGCCTAAATTTACCTTTATTTGAAAAGAGTCCAACTTAAATCTTTATTTTATTTTGTAGCAAAATGAACTCGTAAAGTTTAAGTATACATTTTTTGGTATAATTTTCATATAAAAAATTTAATTTTATAAAGTAGTAATATCTTTATTAAAGGTAAATTTTGGCAATTTTAGAGGTAAGCATTATCGTGTTTTGAATATTGTGGGTGTCTGTAGAAAAGCCTTAAGATTCCCTTGTAGTTTTTTTTTTTATTAACTGTAGTAGTATATTTACAGTGATTTTTAAAAAATACTCACAGTATTCTTGGCTTTGAACTGACGGAGCCTTAAGTTTTTTAAGGAAATTTATAACTACGATTAAAATTTATAACTCTGTGTGCTGTAAACGTCGTGATTCGAGTCGGCCCTTATATTTATTTATTTATTTACACTTTATTGTACACACATACAAATGTAATAGTACAACAGTCGGAATTAATGCTAAAAGCATTCTTGATATATAGGGAAAAAAATAAATTCTGTTAAATCAAAAATCTGCAAAAACGGAAATCTGTAGACAAAGAACCCATAAATATGGGATTCTGTTGTAACGAAAATCTCAAGAAATGGCAATTCGAAGATCAACATTGTTAAATAAGTATTTCGCAGCAATTTAATTGATACACTAATTTCAATTAGATGCCTTCGTTGCAGACGTATACAATTGAGCATCTGATCCTCTTTGAAGTAGGTTTAGGGGGATAAAGTTGATGTCGGAAGATGAGAACGATAATTGGTCTTTGAATAGCTATCGAGTGGATGAAATCCGGAATATCTGTTGTATACGAGGAGAGGTTTGAATCTGGGCATAAAACGTGAATTAGAGAAACATTTATTATAATAAGTTTTTTGAAGTTAATGTTTAATAATTCTTCTTATTTAAGAGGTAAATTAACACACATAATTTCATTCCAATACAAATAATACTCTCTATTATTATTATTATGTCGGTACGCTTTTCAGCCACAGGTTCACGGGGACCCGGTCCTTTGAGGCGTTCATGGGGCCAAAGCCAACATGAAGAGGCCTTTTAGTACCTTTTTATCTAAAAAGTGAGATGGCTGCATCTATGGAGATCTGTCCCTTAATATATCACTTAGATGCACTAACGGACAGTCCATCATAGCTGCTGAACTATTTCCAGGGAGGGATTTACTTGGTTTGGGCTATGTGCATGGGATGTTAGTGGACCGGATAACTGGGTTATGGAGTGAGATACGGACATCTACCTAAAAATCTCTCACAAAAATGTTAGCCTGGTAGATGGTGAGTTGCTGCTCGTTGGAATACTGCCTGTGGGCACCCTAACTAGCCACGAAGATGCGGCCAGGGCGCAACACTATGTGAGCAGCTGAGGGTGTCGAGAGGTGCGGCTCCGGTTTCACCATCACGGGGCTTACCCCCGAGAGCGGGTTTCCCCGTTATTACGCCATTACGTGCAATACACTTCCACCCTGTAGCGTATGTTCTGCTCTTGCGACTACACTCTGGCCGGCCGGTTAAGGCAAGACAGAGGCGGGTGGTGTTTACACACCACCCGCTTGCCACACCATGCGCTTACACACACATATACAGATAGTTACCTATGTGTATATGTGTGTGTAAGCGCATGTGTGTATGGTCCTCTTGGAGGTAGGGTCCGTGGTGTCGCCACTCACCACCAGCTCGCAACAAGCTGCCCTGCGTTGACTGACTGCACTGGGAATCCAGTGGGCGATGGGGTCTTTATTATTATTTTATTAATAACCTTAATGTACCATTGTTGGGTACAGGTCTCTCCCATCTTCTTCCACTTGTCTTTTTCCCGTATGTAAATCTCGACCATCCTTTTTGGAATGCATCGAGATCGTCTCGCCAGCGATTTTTAGGCCTGCCCGGGCGACGGTAACCATCTTAAGGCAACCACTCCATTGCAATTTTTGCCCATCTTTCGCCGTGCATCCTACCGACATGCCCTGCCCAATTCCAGTTTAGTATGGCGGTCTTATGTCCTACTATACTCGTAGAAGACAGTTAGAGTGTCCCACACCAACGATCCTTGTTTTGGAGCGAATTGTGATGTTTGGGCTTCTATACATCCTTTTAACTCTTAGCACACTTCTATTAATAGAATAAGAAAATAATATTTGAGGCTTATGGGGGGCGCGAGAACCACCTCAGACATTGTTTTTTTAACCCTATAAATACTTTTATACCCGCTCGCTTCGATCGTTTTTATTTTATTATTTCTGTGGCAATTGAGCAAAGAGCGGAGAAATCACACATAAGTTATAGGGACATCGGCTCGTGGCCACAATTTATGATTACTTGGTTCGGACATGTGTCCAGCCTTGAAAACTCACCCCTAACTTGTTGACCTCCCAAGGGAACTTGTCTACTTCGACTTTACAAGGCTGTATAAATATACTTTGTGCTTCTGGTGTTTTATAGTCACACATCTCTTTATAGTTTATTTTAATTGGGAAACTCAGAAAGTCTAGCCGGCGAGCGCTCACTAGTGTGCGTGAGTTTTTAAGTATGTAGTAATATGCGCAATGAACGCGATCAGGGGAGAGTATTGACAGTTTTGTCAAATATAGGCATTTCATTATATTTGTCAAAACTGACAATATTCTCTGCGTAGCTTGCGCTTACAAAAGATTTGCGCTTACGCAAATTAAGCCACACCGGGCGTGGTCCGACTTTAAAAGGTCACCAAATAACATAAAAAAGTTAGTCGCGGCTGTCTTCAATGTATGGCAGTCAATGAAGTCAAGTCTTTGCCAACTTAATAAATCTGACACCAGTGTTGGTCACATTAAAAAAAAACGACGGGTTGCACTCCGGGAGTGCCGGCAGAAGTGAAAACTTGAATATTAACGTTGAGCATTTTTGATATTTTGGAATGTTTAGGGAATAATTTTGCACGAATTGCTTTAATTATCAGTATAAAAGTACTATCATTTATGTGGTAGAATACAATATTTATTTATTGCGCTATCGTACACAAACATGACAATTTATATTACATTAAAAAGTGTCCTGACGCGAGTTTAACATTTTTTACCCATTACAAAAAAAGTGCACAACGCCGCTAAAGAAGTTTTCACTTCAAAAAGGTTTGGGCTCTTCCGGGATTTGAACCCGGGACCTTTCGCACCTTAAGCAAAAATCATACCCCTAGACCAACGAGCCGGCTGACAGCTTAGTCAAAATTATAGTATAAATACTTCCTCTCCTACGCCGCACCGGCTGTCATTTCGTCTTACGAATTTTCGATCAGGACACGTGTCCTGACGCGAGTTTAACATTTTTTACCCATTACAAAAAAAGTGCACAACGCCGCTAAAGAAGTTTTCACTTCAAAAAAAACAAAATATGTTCATATCTTGTCTACAAACAACTTGCAATAGGGATGTGGACCTGGGTCCTAAAAATATTATTTTACGTAAGCCATCCAAAAAGTGGAACTATATTTTTCAGTACATCACTCATTTTCCATAGTCTCTACCTACCAGGGATACACGCTTGATAATATGTACGAGTATGTATGTATTATATTAGTAAAAGTTCACAAAGATGCAACGCATCGAAGTTTCATCATATAGTGAAAATCATACTACATCGTGAAATTTAACTGCACTGTATCTTTCTTTTTATTTTCAAATCAGAGAATGAAAAACAAACGTATAAAATACTTTTATTATAAGTAAATAAATATATAAGGACAAATTACACCGATTGAGCTAGCCCCTAAGTAAATTTTTAAACTTGTTTTATAGAATACTAACTCAACGATACTATATTAATAAAAACAAATATAGATATACACCCAAGACAATTTGAAAAAAAAAACAAGAGCCTAGGAAACATACTTCGACAGAATAAGTTATAAGTACATCGGCTCGGCTTGTGGCCACAATTTATGAGATCACTTGGTCCAGACATGTGTCCAGTCTCGAACTTACCAAACTTGTTGACTCCCGAGGGAACATGTTTGCTAGGGATATGGCTCACGGCTTTACAAGGCCGTATAGAGTTACGGAACATGGTGGAGATATTTTAGATTACGGTTCAAGATTTGATTTTTAGAGGAAAAAACTCTCTCAAAAATATGGTTAAAATGAATTACTAGTCCCTACTGTAAAGCAAAAGGCATAATCCAGTGGCTTTGTAATTTTTGAATAAACTGCGTTTTAAACCTTCTAATATTTGTAAATGAAATAATTTTCTGCTTTTATAAATAACTAGCTTTTGCCCGTGGCTTCGCTCGCGTATCTTAAATCCCACGGGAACATTACTTTTCCGGGATGAAAGGTACCTTATGTCCTTCTCAGTACTCCTAACTGCGTGTATGCGAAATTTCAAGAAGATTGGTTTAGTAGATAAAGTGTAAAGACGTAACAAACAAACAAATATACAAACTCACTTTCGCATTTATAATATTAGTTAGGAGTTAGGATAGGATTTAAATAAATTTATACATATTATATTTATTTATAAATTTATAAATAAAACATAATACATTTATTGATCGATAAATCACTCGATATATGAAATAGTTACTTAGTCTTTATTTTATATTCATTAATTAATTGAGAAGTCATTAAATTTACTGAAAAGAACAATGAGATAGTGGTAAAACTTATCGTGACATTCGTGACGTAGTCTTGGTGCAAGGACGCAGGGTATTCAATTCTGAGAGAATATCCTAGCAGCCAGCCAGGAGGATATAGATATCCTCATAACTGCTATGACTTGATGACGCGGAGCATCGATCAAGCGAATAGCATTTTATTAAGTTTTTATTATAACAAAGAATTAAAATATACATATTAAATTTCTTAATAAACGTGCAAGTGCGAGTCGGACTCGTACATGAAGGGTTCCGTACCACCGTACAATGTTAAAAAACGCTGAAGAAACACGTTTCTTGTATGACGACCCCCTTTAATTTTTAACTTTATTTTATTTTCAGTATTTTTTGTTATTGTGGTCATAGTAATACATAATTGGTAAAAATTTCAAGTATCTAGTTAATGCCATTGTGAAGATCAAGTTAAAAACGCTAAAAAAACACGTTTCTTGTATGGCGACCCCCTTTAATTTTTAACTATTTTTTGTTTCTAGTATTTGTTGTTATATCCGCCACAGTAATACATAATCGGTGAAAATTTCAAGTGTCTAGCTATTACGGTTCAAGAGATAGAGTCCTGTGACTAACGGACAGACAGACAGATGGACAGACAGACAGACAGACGGACAGACAGCGGAGTCTCAGTAATAGGGTCCCGTTTGCACCCTTCGGGTACGGAACCCTAATAACTAAAATAAAGTTAAAAAAATCACTACTTACTACACTACTTAACTAATATTTACAAATAAAAAAGGCCGGGTAGTTCTATACCCTGCGGCAACGTGCCCCAGAAGGTTGGCAGTATTGCCACGTTGTATGGCAATGCTTATTTTCTGACCTAGATCTATACCAGCCTTCTAGTCACGGGAAACTTCGATTAGTTTCCTTGAGATAGTCTGTGAGCTGATGTCCCCACGGCCCCAAAGCTTCAACCCCAAACGACTCAAATAGTTTATTAAGTCAATGTTTATTAATTCTACGTACGTAGCTTACAATAACACGAATAAGGAAAACAATTAAATATCCAAACTCGCCATTAGTGCGTTTCCTAAAACGTCCAGCGGCAGTTTCCGCAAGCTTTACGACTGCACCATCGGTGGGAATCGTAAAATGGGAGTTGTAATCTCCATAATAAAGCCATAAAGTCAGTACTAATAAGAAAAGCTTTGTTTGTTTAAACTAGCGGGAATTATGCTCTGTTAATGTGACATTTAATGTTAGGTAGTGAAATATTTTGTTACTAGTCTGAGACTTCGTCCGCGTGAAATTTAAATTTATAGTTAAATGACTATAACTGTTTTCACTGACATCAGATTTCAATAAAATAAAGCCTTAATGGTGCTCCAAGATGAGCTCTATCTATTTGAATAAAAACGTAAGAAAATCTATTTAGTAATTTTGGCCATTAGTAGGTACAGTACATACAGACAAACAGATAAAAAATATAAAGACATAAAGTCAGTATCTACTAATAAGAAAACTTTGTTCGTTTAAACTAGCTGGAATGTGACATTTAATGTTAGGTAGTGAAATATTTTGTTTTTAACTGATGCTTGCGAGTTCGTCCGCGTGAAATTTAAAGAACAATCAGTGGTAACACTTATCGTGACATTCGTGACGTAGTCTTGGGCCATCGCGGGAATAGAATACATTGTTATATTATACCATGCAGGTTACGATCGCAAAAAGTTCTTTATAGAGCCTTATAGAGCCTTAGGAACTGCTTCAGAGATAAGACGTTATTACCCGGTAGCGCGAGTATGTATTTATTTGTTTATTTAAAAACTTTATTGCACAAAACTATTGTACAAGTGGTGGACCTATTGCCATTTGGCATTCTCTACCGGTCAACTTTAAGACCAAGCAGAAAATGTGTGGCTGGCATGATTAAAAAAAAATGGTTGCCTGTAAAGTCGGTTTTACGGGCGAAGATTTTACGTGACAACGCAGACCGATCATAGTTGAGTGGGAGAGAGACGCAAGGCATTCGGCGGGCCTCTCTCTCGTTCGGTGACTCATCGTAACGTTACCGAGCGTTACACTTTTTCATAAGTGACTCCCAGCCGCAACCTAATTTAAGACGTTGTCACGTCAATATGTATAAAATTACATAATTAAAAAAAAAGAAATCTGATATTAAATATGACCTACTTATAATATATTATAGTATAGATAAAAATAAATAAACAAAACATTAAACAAATACATACCTAAACAAATAAACTAATAAATATATATTATACATATACAATAAATACAAAATAATAAAATATATTAGGATGATTGTGCTAGGCTAGGACTGCTGGAGAAACAATTTATGTGCCGCAATGTATGTAAGTATGTATGTATTGTATGTATGAATGAATGTATATTTCTTTGGCACGCCCTACAGCCTAAACGGGTAGGCGGATTTAAGCTTTAGGTGTCGTTAAAATTGTCATAATTTTGAGTGCACTATAATTATTAAAAAAAATTATAAATCCAAAATGGTCTTATTTAAGTCATTGGCACTAAACTATCTTCATCTTTTATAATAGTTATTTAAACTAATGAGTAGGATATCAAAATAAGTAGTTATAAATGTCTACTTAATGCCATTATAAAGATCAAGTTAAAAACGTTAAAAAACACGTTTTTTGTAAGACGACCCCCTTTAATATTTAACTTTTTTTTATTCGTAGTATTTGTTGTTATAGCGGCCACAGTAATACATAATCGATGAAAATTTCAAGTGTCTAGCTGTTACGGTCCAAGAGATAGAGCCCTGTGACAGACGAACAGACAGACAGACAGACAGACAGCGGAGTCTCAGTAATAGGGTCCCGTTTGCACCCTTCGGGTACGGAACCCTAAAAAGACATAAAATCTCGTTTATCCAAGCGTTGTCTTTTTGGTTGTATTAGGCATATTGCTGTTGTATCACGCAGTTGGGTTTTAGTTTTTATAATTACTTGTTATAATTAAAGCTCTCTTTGAAATAAAGGTTTAAAAATAAGGTAGAAGCTACTAATGAAAACATCATAAACTAGAAAAGAACTTTCTTATTCTTAGTTTCTTCCAAAAGAATTTAAAATTCAACAGTATTAGTTCTTCGACGCCCGCAAACTAGCAAAATGAAAATAGGACTGGGAAGTGAAAAGAAATATGAAAATTACACAAACTTGAAATGCAACTGCAATTTTCAAATCTCAACTAAGATCTGAAGCTTCGAAGAGTGTTAGCATTTGTGTTAATTTATTTCGTGATTCTTTTTTATTTTCTGTAAAAACGATAATTTTGTTATTTATTATATTACGTCTAACAAAATATACTGAAACGAATTTAAGGGTACATTCAGTCCGTGATACTGAACAAATTTCCCCAAGGAACATACCTATATCGAAATATAAAAAATATATTTTTGCCTTTTATACACACTCGGATCAGCTGATCGGTCAACTTGTATGGGAGGCCAAAAATTATTTTTCATATTTCGATATGTGGTCCCTGGGGAAAGTTGTTCAATATCATGGGCTGAGTGTAGTATATTTTGTTACACCCTGTATACTTGTTGTTTTATCCATCTATTCATCTTTTCTTAAATTTGTGAAGTTCATAGATAGATTCATGTTATTTCATAATTTGGGTTTAATTACTAAATTTACTATAATTTTTATTTGATATTTGTTTCTTGTAAAAAAATAAATCTTACAAACCTTCTTTTTATATTCTTTTCTGTTGTGTCTTGCCTAAGTATCGTACTCACTCTTTCAATTTAAAGGTTAATTGTGTTATTTGTTATATATTTTGTTACTTAAGTATGTCGTTTTATCTATCCATTCAAATTCTAATTTTTATTTGATATTTGTTTCTTGTAAAAAAATAAATCTTACAAAACTTCTTATATTATATTGTTTTCTGTTGTCTGTTGTCTATGTATTGTACTCACTCTCTACCCTTTGTTTTAAATATTGCTATAAATTCAAGGTTGACTGGAAGAGATCCCTATCTGGGATAAGTCCGCCTTTGTGCCTATTGTTATCTTCATGTTACGTGTATTTTTGGGTTTTTTTCTTTGTGTACAATAAAGTTTTAACAAACAAACTTTTGACTTAATTACAAAATAGGTGTATATTGTTTTTCTTTCTTCTCACATAAGTAGTATCCTATGTAAGAAAAAAGAAAGTCTTACTTTTTTTATCACATGAATACATCTTTACAGAAAACAAAGATACTGTATAAAAAAGTCTCCTACATTAAATCATTTATACATTACATAAAATGTACATCTAGTAGATCAAAATTTATGTATAACCACCACAGACTTACCACTACTAGACCTGCATAGTGCGTGGCTACTTTAGTGCATCTCTTTCTATCTTTGATTGTTGCCTCCACCCATATTTTGCACACGTCACAGAACACACTATGGTTACTAACTTAAAACCCTAAATCACCTTTTAAATGATAAAATCCCTAAAATTAATAACTTTCTTCGATCGTTTTGTGGTTTGTTTGGCCCAGATTTTGACAGTAGGCCAGCTTATAGCAGCCACGCCGATAGAGACAAAAAAACATATCAGCGTTTCTTTCACACTCACGTTGTACTGTATTTGACAGTCTCTTTCTAGCAATATCGTTGCAAGTCTAGTAGTAGTAGGTCTGTGATAACTACAGATTAATAAATAGTTATTACGTATAACTGTAATAAAATCTGAACAAATACAATATTCATAGAAGTGTCAAGTCGTACGTACGTACTTGACACCAAAAACGTATTTCTGTTCTGTAAAACCTCCAAGAAATGTCAACTGTACTATAGTGCTTAAGTTGAATAAGAAAAATAACTTGCACATAAATAATACATGAGCTTTAGGCCATTCATCACTTAACTCTGAGTTATAAGGCCGGGAATGAGATAAAAAATACCATTACATGAAAAAATGGGGGACATATATGAAAAGTATACGTATAAGTTAGATGTTATATTCAGTCATTTAATATTATTTTAACTGCTGGAGAAGATAATACATATAATACTTCTTCTCTATTAAGGTAGAGACTTAGTTCAGTATAACTTCATTTTTTTTTAAATTTTTGCTTGAAGTATAAAAACCAAAGGTTTGACTGTTAGACAATGCTTTTAGCATTTAGTTCGCCTGTTGTACTTAAAACGTGTGTATACGAGTATGTGTGTACACAAGTATAAACAAATAAATAAATAAATTTATATATTAAAAAGGGAAACTTTGTAACTGGCTTTGATTGAATTAAATTACAATTACTTCATAATGTTGTTGTTGTTTTTAACAATTTTAAACAATTTTTTTCACAATAAATGCTCTTTTCAACCTTATTTTTCGTGAATTATTACACGCTTTTATTTAGTTTCAAAGCTTGCAAGCTAAATTAGACCCACTTCGATTAATTTTAAACTTCACATAAGTATTTACGTTATGTAAGTTTGATGATAATGCAATATTATGGTACCAATGACCTGATCTCATGATGATACCGGAAGGTGGCCACGGTCTTTCTGTGATAAAACAACATAACTCCACCGAGTTTAGGCACAACTTCTTCGTTTTGAGGAGTACTTTAAATTGTTTACTTCATTGTTTCATATACAAGCTTTTTTTTAAAACAAAGAATTACATTCTAATGATTTGATATTCAGCCATTAGAGACTAGGGTAATATGAACTAGAGGCCACGTTTAGCGAAATGGTAGATTTAAAGGTAAAAAAAATCTAAATATGTAGTAAAAGCTGTCACGTCTTTATTCCTAATGAATGAAACAGACAGAGCTTAGGTTCTACGGCCACTTTTGGCAAATGTGCGTAGTAAAGCTCAACGTTCTCATTATAAACTGTAAACAGTAGTTCACAAAGTAGTTTGAAGGGTTATCTAGGACTTGGTAGTAGCAAAATTTTAAATGATGTCTCCGTTTTCTTTAAAACGATTTATTTTAAATGGGGGCAGCACTGGACCCCGGAAAATTCAGGTACGGCCTTAAACAAGAAACGATAGGTTACCTCGCACGAGTCGCACGTAGAATGGCACGTTTTTTATTACACTTATCCATCACACATCCGCAGAAGCCTGGCGTCATGTGACGTCACTCATCGCACCCGATTTCATTTATTGAACGTCAATCCAAAAGAAAGGATATAGACTTTCGTGCGTTGACATTCTTTTGTTTTACTAAGCGATATTACGAACATCATTATACATTTAGCGATGGAATCTATTTGGACAATCCGGTGTTTATATGTTTGTTTTTCAGATACTATCTCTATTAAATGTTATAGACGGAAATTTACACGGAACGGACCTTTTTACAAGCTTTTACTAAGCGTGTCTTTGTTTGTTCGTTGTTTATTTGTTTGGGTCAAATTTTGCAACTTAAATTTGAGCCCCTTTCATTTTCTGATTGAGATGAGATTTGGTATATTTATGTAAATAAACCTGCCAAGTCCGAGTTAAACTCGCGTGGAGAGGGTTCCGTACAATTGATTGAATTCTTATAGGTTTTCCTGTAATCTACAAGCAATGAACTATATTTAGTATTTTTTTCCAAATTTTAGGCTCAGTAGTTTCGGAGATCAGGGGGGGGGAATGGTCAATTTTCGTCTTCTCTCATGAATAAAATCAAAACTATTCATTTTACAATAATAACAAAAATATATTTGAGTTCCTCGTAATGAGCCCTTTCATTTGATATGTGACACAGTAAAGTTTAAAGTAAATTGTAAGGTGTAAAGTAAGTTTGCAAAACTTTTTTTTTTTATTTCCTAATTTGTCCCCCGAAATTGACCCTTATTTTAAAAAAACATTTATTTTCTTTGCACATGTGTGTTTGGGTTATAGGATTACACCATCCTACCAAATTTCACCTGATTCGGTCCAGTAGATTTGGAGCAAATCGGCTGTGACAGACGGACGGACAGACAGACGCACGAGTGATCCTATAAGGGTTCCGTTTTTTAATTTTTTGTACGGAACCCTAAAAATCAGATGATAATACAACTTTATCAAACAAAAAAAAACAACAAAAAGCTAATCTTATGAAGGAGCCAGTGGCTATAAGAACCCTGTAATAAAACAACGCAAACCCATCGAGTTTGGGCTTACTACATTTGTCTTGATAGGCTTCACAAAAAATCTTGAACGAAACAAAAAATTAGTTTTTCCGATGTTTCAGTCGGATTGCACCAACCGTGGTCTCAGAATTGATTTGGACATTATAGTTATGCAATTCGATACATGTTTTGGAAAAGATAGACGATGTCTGTCTGTAATTATCTTTAAACGGAGCTTGGGTAAAGCATAAAGCTTTAAAGTTGGTGTGGGCTTTCCTAATCTCCTGTACAGATATTTTTATACCTTGTAAAAAAGATTTTTTTCAACTTTAAAAAAAATTAAAAATCCTTTCGTGAATTTTTAGATAAAAACATTTTATGCTATGAAATAACTAACTATAACGTCTTTCTCCTTAACGAGGTAGAGCCCCGGGCCGTAAGGGCGTCCGCTACGTTAAGCGAGCGCACCCGACGTGATCAGTCTATCTCTGTCACGAACTCTATGTGCGATAGAGACACGGCATTACGCGACAGATTCTGCTATCTCCTTCGCATGTAGAGCTTGTGACAGAGATAGACTGAACACATTACATTGACGACCTCCGTGGCGTAATGGTTAATACGCTAATTAATTAGACCGCTAATCAGGAGGTTCTGGGTACGATTTCCAGCCAGGGCAAGATGAAAAATGGCCTTTCTCAAATTGTCCTGGGTCTTGGGTGTTTATCTATATATGAATTTATCATAAAATATAGTATCGTTGAGTTAGTATCCCATAATACAAGTTTAAAAACTTACTTTAGGGCTAGCTTAATCAGTGTGATTTGTCCTTAAATATTTATATATTTATTTATTTATCACGTGCGCCCACTTAACGTAGGGAACCCTAGAAGGCCATGTTACGCTGTGGTTTGGTGAGCGTAAAAGTGGAAAAGGGAAGTCTGTGAATAGTGATAGGTTCACCCATCACTATGTGCGATGAGTATGCATCACCTAATAGACATGGTTCAAATTCTTGCCCATTCTCTCAATTGAAATTTGCTGCGCGGGAAGAAAAGAAGCTAGTAACATCATGCGTTTTATTTTTCTTTCTCCCAGACCAGCATGAATATTAAGATTTTTTATGTCATAACATTTAAACCCGCTTTAAGCAGTGTCATTTAAACCCGGCTTTAAGACATATGGAAATCCTAAATCAAAATCAGAACCTACATGTAGGTATCATCCTAAGTAAGGAACATGAAGCCGAATCATGTGAATAGGTATTCCTTTTAGGGCCAAACATAACTCGTAATAGGTACTACGTAACTACAACAGCTGTCACTGCTTGAAGCTAAGTAAACTTGCTTAACATCTACTTCTAACAAAGTTCTAACTACTGAAACACTGATTGACGAATAACTTTATAACTTGTACATTATTTACTTATTAGTTAATACAATAGGTACCTACTGAGCGTTTTCATCCTAAATGCTGAACATTTTCTTGTGATGCTATACGAATTGTCGAATGATACGCAAATATGCGAGGATCGACAACCATCATACTTTAATTTTGTAGCTAGATGGAGCTTCTGGTTCGAAAGACGATATTTTCGCAGGTGGTGTTGCTTAATTTGGACAGATGGCAGTATAAGCGTTCTTTTTTTATGAACAAACAAGCGCCATCTCTGATTGTTATTTTAAATTTTGTAGCTAGATGGAGCTACTAGTTCGAGACGATATTTTCGTAGTAGTTTCGCTTAATTTGGAAAGATGGCAGTATAAGCGTTCATTTTCTATGAACAAACAAGCGCCATCTTTGATTTCAATACCGTCAACCTAAGTACCAAAGAGCTTGGATTTAGCTCCAATTTCTCTGCACTTACCCAGCATCCATTTTATGACTAGCGGCGAGATAGGACCGACATCTTGAAATAATCCAGGATTCGGACTTGCTATTTAGCATACACCATCGACATATAATTCTCTAGATACCTAACGCTCCTACATTCACCGTTTCGATTCTGATTCCATTTACGCAAACAAACGAACAGTAATTACAACGAAACACTCGAACGCACACATAGAATAGAATAGAATAGAATATTTTATTTGCACTTGAAAAGGGTACGATATACATACAAGGTCTTAAATCATAAAGTAACACCTAATCAGCCATTACCAATAGCATGCAAATCTAAAAGTTTATAAATTACCTACAAACTATGTCACAAATAAAATTAGGAATGAATAATGTCAATAATATTAAGTATAAGCAATTTGTATTAATGATTATTTCTTGAAATTGAGAAACTCTTTCACTGTGTAGAAGCCTTGCTCACTAAGCCAATTAAATAGTTTTGTTTTAAAAGAATTAAATGTCGCAGTTTTGATGGAGTCTGGTATCTTATTGTAAATTAACATACACATATAATAACAATTCTTTTTAAATCTTTCACTTCTGGGCATAATATTACCCATCAAAGCTAGCCTGCTCCCATTTCTAGTATTTCTCGGAAACACTTCTCTAGCTTCATGGAATAATTTATAATTAAGTTTCACATAGACATAGTCACATAGACACATAGACAGCATGCGATTGGCCGCGACAAGGTCACGCGTCGTCGTCAGTCGGGTGGGGCAGTCAACGCAATAAGCGGTGAGATACAACGCAAAAACAAAAACACAGCAATATTCTCAAAGGAAACTTCTTGCGACGCAACCGCACGACTCGAGTGTCACAGCGAACTATCGCGCCGCGCTGTTTATATTTTAAGCCCCGCCCGCCGCGGTACATATTGCGTGAAATTATTACTTACGATTTTAGAGAATTATTGTTCGTAGGCACACACACATAATTACATTGTTAAGTAGTAATTACTGTATAAATTAATTGCTGCTGCTGCGTTGCTTTCACCCTCACACTTCACCTATCATAAAAGTATTCTCTTTCATACTGATTTGAGTGAAACGCAAAAATGTAGAATGTACCAGCTGTTTTTCTTCTAGCGGCAGATCATGATCATGTATTTTTTGTCTTCACTGCAGGAGACGACCCTCTCTGTACTGCCAGAGCCATATATTAGCCAGAGCAGGCAAAGGATTTGGCCTACACTCTCCACGCTGGCCAGACGGGTTGGAGAGGTCTCACTGATATAAAAGCTTTGTTTAGCTTGTGTTTCCTAAGTCGCGTTCTACGACATCCACGGGAAGACTTGGAGTGGTCGTATACTACTCTGCCGAGAATCACACGGCTAGCGCAGATCATTAGAAGCGATTGCAGAAATATGCGAAAATATCTAGGAATCAATCATGTCAAAAGACGAAGCGGCCAGCAACGTATTACTATTTTTAATTCCCCTTTTAACTAAACATAAAAAGTGGATTTTTATGACCCAGGATTCTGTCTACTCCGCAAGTGATAAAGGCATGATGTTACTGCATGATTAATTTCACAGAATGACGTAACATCGGAACGGAACGTTTTCCGGAAACAGTGAACGTCGCGCTAAATATTTCCCTATCAATCACTCTGCTGTCTCGAGACGGCTCCGACAAATCGCTGTCTTTATTTTATCATAGCTGCTTTGTTTTTACCCGACTGTACCAGAGTGTTAGTTAGTTGGGATTGGGATAACTGAAGTACTCCTTGTACTTCAGTTATCCCAATCCCAACTAATATTATAAATGCGAAAGTGAGTATGTATATTTGTTTGTTTATTTGTTAGTTTATTACCTCTTCACGCTTTACCTACTGAACCAATCTTCTTGAAAATTCGCATAAGTACACATAGTTTTTTTTTCTTTTTTTAAAAGAACCCCCTGACATAATCAGGGCCTATGTTTGCGAGTTTAATTGCCAAAAAAAAAATTGAAATAAATTAATATAGTATAGATAAGAATAAATATAAATATATAAAAAAAGGCAAAAAATAACTACAACAAATTTAAAAACCAAAACTTATCAGGGTGTGCGCATACACATAGTTAGGAGTACTGAGAAGGACATAGGGTACCTTTCATCCCGGAAAAAAGTAATGTTCCCGTGGGATACGCGAGCGAAGCCGCGGGCAAAAGCTAGTTTATTTATATGTTGAAATATGTTTTGGATAATAGGGTATTTGATTGTTTGTTTTTGGATAATATTTTAAACGGAATAAAAAATAATACTAAAAAGAAGTCTTATTTAAAAAGGCAAGGAAATTGGTTATTAAATGAAACAGCAATTATTATTTCAAATATTGCAATAAATAAAAATGGGAGTTTGGTGGGGGAGGGGGACATCTCGCTATCACTTTCATACGCACAACCCTAATGGCAGTAACGTCACATCACAGTAAAAAAAATCTAGGTCTAGGCTAGGCATAGCAGTTTAGTAATACATCCTTTCTGTTACTGAACCGTTTCCCTTTCCACCAGATTTGAAAGGCTTATAAGCTTTCTTATTTTTGAGCGGATTTAAATAATTCTTTTTGTTTTCGAATTATGTTTCTTTTCGATATGAATAATAAAAAAATTTGTCAAATACCGTATTGGCCGCATCTTAAATTAATTAGGAGAATTCCATGGAAATCAAAGACTCATACCTGTAACAAAAAAGAAAAAAACGATTAGTTGTACTTAATATCTATTTATATTTTTTCAAAACAAAAATCCTACTTTAATACTTACAAAAAAAGGTACAAATTTAAACAATTGTATACTCTGTATACAATTGTATATATTCATATTTTTCTAGGTGTGTATTTTCGTTAGAAACCACACCGATTTTAATAAACTTTCTATGGGACCACCTGAAAAGTACTTTATCAAACAAAATAAACGGGCAAGTGCGAGTCGGACTCGTACATGAAGGGTTCCGTACCACCGTAAAATGTTTTAAAACGATGAAGAAACACGTTTCTTGTATGACGACCCCCTTTGATTTTTTACTTTATTTTATTTTTAGTGTTTGTTGTTATTGTGGTGATAGTAATATATAATTGGTGAAAATTTCAAGTATCTAGCTATTACGGTTCAAGAGATAGAGCCTTGTAACAGACGGACAGACAGACGGACAGACAGACGGACAGACAGACGGACAGACAGACGGACAGACAGACGGGCAGACAGACGGACAGACAGCGGAGTCTCAGTAATAGGGTCCCGTTTGCACCCTTTGGGTACGGAACCCCTTAAAAGAATTTTCCGAATCGGTCCAGGCGTCTTTGAGTAATCGGGGAATATAAAAAAATTAAAAAATTAAAATAAAAGACTGACGAATTGATAACCTCCTCCTTTTTTGGAATCGGTTAATAAATAGGTAAGGACAAATGACACTGATACAACTAGCTCTAATCTAAGTTTAAAATTGTATTATGGAATACGAATACTAACTTAAAGATACTGTGAGGCGTCGTCCTAATTGGCAACGATCGTACGAGCAAACGATGCGTTAATCGTCGTGCGATGGAAATGATCGTACGATGGTCCAACAGTGTCCTAATAGCTCCCGCGATGCCCATCGCGCGATGCGCCTTCACACGTTGTTGTGCTCGCGCGATGAGTCTGTTACCAATTAGGACGCTCAAAAGAGATTTGTAGCTTTGATTGCACGATCGCACGATCAAACTCATCGTACGATCGTTATTAAGCATTTTTATGCTCGTGCGATGACTTGCGAGCTTTAATTAGGACACACTTATTTAGTATGTGTGTTTAATTACGTCGTGCGACTAAATCGCATCGTTTGCTCGTACGATCGCTGCCAATTAGGACGACGCCTAAGTTTTCATCTTGCTTCCGTTCATCAAAAACAACGTTAATGCTCTCTGACCCAAATATTACACTTTTTTTGACAAATAAGTACGCTTGTGAACACATGGCCTCACACGGGGCCCTGGAGAGTGGCAATGCATGGAAATGTAAATGGAATGAAAAATTACTAACATACCGGATGACGACGACATTCCATCTCGTATGAAAATCAAAATGGCTGACCGTCGCCAATGAGTTACTAGCTGTAGAGACGACCAAAGGTAAAGTGCGTAAATTATAAATTATATAGTATAAGTAAGTATAGTAAATTACGCAGGAGATCAGAGCAGCTAATAACATAAAAATCATTAAAAATAAAAATAAAAAATGGTTAATAGAAATAGCCCCATACTCGCTTGACGAATTTTGCAAAATGAATTGTATTTAAATTAATGACATAAATTGTATGACTTACACTATGTTTTTAACGAATTTTATGTATGCCCTAGTTAAGTCTAAGTTTTTTTTTTAAATATTGACCTATAACAAAATGTTATTAAAAATGTAATAAACATAAAATAAATAAACAAAAACATATATTTCCTATCGTTCTAATTACTGATCAAATTCAGTACTTACTGGAAATAATTTCATAGGTATAGCGAAAAGAAATATGGCGGTATAAGCGTTAATTTACTATGAATAAACAAGCGCCATCTCTGATTCGTGTATACTGACAGTTTAAGTACCCAGCATAATTTGTATGACTAGCAGGCGAAATAGTAGCGACATTTAGATATAATACAGGATTTTATCTTTCTAGTAGAGTACGTTATTTTTTGTATAGGGTCGTCACTCCTTAACTAATTGAAGTAGAATAAACTTTATACAAGCTAAGACTAATAATAACTTCTGTAATACCAAAGGTTTTCTTATTTACATTATTTCTTATTGAGTTAAAGTATATTGTTGTACCTAGTTATGTATTCATTCAATTATCCGTTCTTGTAATATAATTCAATAAAGCAAACTTCGTTACTCAGTAATTAAATCAGATTATTATGCATACGTTCTGATCGAACATCGACCCTTTACAAACATTAATCTAATCTTGTTATAACACCCTTTGTATTAACGGTTCATTTATTGAATGTTTTTAATTTATTTTACTAGACTGGGAATGAGAAATCGTTGATAGGAGCGTAGGTATGCTTGCGCATTTTTGACGCGACACCAAAAAAGAAAGAAATATAATGTTTTCAGGTATAATTTATGTACGTGTCGTGGCGAGATCAAAGTGATGATAAAGCCAAGTCAAGCCATTTCATGCAATGGTCATTTTTCATAATATGCAAAATACCCGCTGATTACATCATGATTTATTTATTTAAAAAACTTTATTGTACATCAAAGTTCGGTACACATAATAAAATAACAAAGGTAATTTTACAAATGGTGGTATTATCCCAGAAGGGATCTCTTCCAGTCGACCAGTAGGGCAGAGGACAGTTACAAATTAGTAGGAAGGCAGAAGTACGTACAGAGCAATGAAAAAAGCACGTATAATATTAAAGCTTAAACACTACGAATATACTACATATAATATAAAAATAAATATTTTATATAACTTAATTTATGACTCTGCAAAGAATTTCTGAAGTCCTAGTGATTGAGACATGATGTGGTCTGCCCAGATTAATGAATATTCATTAATCAGCGTATAACGATATGAAAAGCTAAACACATGGCTACTTCATGATATGGTCAAACATTTAGTGATCATATCCTAAAATAGTTACATTATACACAGTTAGAGGCACTGATATTTTTTTATTTTTGTTATAACGGCGGATGGTAAATTATTCTGAAAAAAAAGCTAATATTAATGTGCCAGTATGCAAATGAAGTTAAATGTCGTTATGTTATGATGCAATACTATTTGAATTTTACGAAAGTCACACAAAACTCTTTCAGTTCAATACGTATTCCACAGGCTAGCTGATTTCAATCTCAAATTGTGTTATTTAGTAGTATCCCCTTAAAATTATACTAACAAGGTAAGTATATAGAGTTCTTTCTTTAATTGAATCTTTCTGAAATTTTTTTAACTTTTTGATATCTTAAATAAATAAATAATAAATAAATACTATTAACAAATCACACAGATTATGCTAGAGCCCCGAGGTAAGGTAACTCAACGATGCTTTATATTATTATAAATACATATGTGTATACTCGTAGATAAACAGCCAAGTCCCAGGACAGTTTAAAAAAGGCATTTTTCAACTTGCCCTAGCTGGGGATCAAACCTAGAACCGTGTTGACCATTACACAACGGAGGTCGTCAAAATAGTAGAGTAGAATACAATTTATTACCATTCCTTTTCTCTCCCACGGTACTAAATGAAACAGAGAACTGTCAGCGTTTCAACAATTACGCCACGGAGGTCGTCAAGAAAGCCCTTTGAAAATCATAAAAGCCTTAAATTTATTATTTTAAACTAATAAAAATAAATTTTTAAAAAAGAAAACAAATATTTGGAACATTTTATGTGACGAATTTAAACTGAAATGAAAATATTCCTTCATTAATATTCTGAAAACAACGTATTTCAATTATTTATTTTCATACAAAATCGAGATGAAAAATTTTCATAGCACCAATATTAATATTTAATTAATAAAATTCTGTTTATTAAAATAAAATTGTACTTGATCGCCATTGCAAGTAGTACAACAATAAATTCATACAATTTTATTTTCTGTTACGAAAAATATTACAATATCAAATGTATTTTTTATGTAGTGGTTTATGAATATACGAGTATTACTTAAAAATATTTTTTATCTTTAAACTATGTTTTAGATACATTTTTAATAGGTAATAAATTTATAGTTATAATGTACCATGTCTTCCAAAATTTGCTTTTATCAGCATCAACTGTAGGTTGACTGGTAGAAAAGGCCCTGGGTCTTAAGTCCACCTCGTACAATTTTATATTAAAGTTCAATAAATATAAATGTGAAATTAATCATAACTTATGCGATATATTGGTTCAAGTCTCATTCTAATGTCGCAGAGATTCCAACCGTGTTTATAAATGAAATCTTTAGTGACAATAAAGAAAGTCACAATTAATTGAATCCGAATCATTACCACTGAGGATGCAACCGGGATACGCTCGGATGATGAAGATGATGTATTTTTGTGATAATAGTGTTTTGGTCTTAAAATATCGATAATAGATCAATAAATTATGTTCTTGTTTTATTATCGCTCATTACTGTGTTTTGACTAAGTTGTTATTCGATTCAAAAAGAGAACGGTCGCATATTGTATATTAATACAATATGCAACCGTTTTCTTTTTGACTCTCAAACTCTTTTTGAATCGAATAACAACTGCCGGAGCGGTTCAAACCGTTCTCAAGTGAAGTATGAATAAATGAACGAAGCGTGTTAGCCACTGCCGGTTTAAACTGGCAGTGAAGTTTTGATCAAAACAACTTCAAATAATTATGAAAATAATGAATACACATTCCAATAATTACGCAACTATTTAAGATTGATAACAATAAGTTAAATCAAATATAAATGTAATAAACATATTAAAAAGAACCTTATTCAAATCACCAACAAAGAAAAGCAAACATCAATATTGACAACACTGAGAAAGTAAATTAGAAAATAAATGTAAAAGCACAAACATTTCGTATTGTTTTGGTGATTCGCTTTGTATTCTAAACACAATACCGCCTTTTTTAATAACTCCCGGTGAGTATTGCGAAGGAAATTGTCTAAAGATTTATTATCGTATCGCTCGATTTTGGTAAAAAAATATTTATTTAATAGACAGTCTGTCGATATCATTATGTCTGAATATGAAAAGGAAAACAGTTTTCAGTATAATTTTTTTAACATTAGGGAGCGTTGATCCCTACAGAGTAGAGGTAGGTAGAGTGTAGAGGCCTACACTCAGCATTGGGTGACAATGGGCTGAAGCAAAGAGAGAAGAGAAGAGAGGAAGCGTTGTCACTCGTATACGTAGGTATATGTATCCGGAAAAGTTACTTTGCAAGTCTGAGATGAAGACCAAGGACAAGATGACTTGCAAATATATTGAAAAACGTTCAAACAAGTTTTCTCCAGCATATATTTAATTTAAAGTTTTAGAAACATCGAGCTCACGCCACGATTTCCCAAGATTTTAAATAAATATAACAAATCACATTGATTGAGCTAGCCCGAAAGTAAGTTTGAAACTTATGTAATGGGATGCTAACTCAAAGATACTATATTTTATGATAAATACATATATAGATAAAAACCCATGACCGAAATTTAAAAAGGCCATTTTCTAACTTGCCCTGGCTGGGGATCGAACCCAGAACCTCCGGATTGGCATTACGTCACGGAGGTGGACAGAAAAACAAGAAGCTCTTTTAAAAAAAAATAAAAGATGACTTGATGGGACAATAATATTTTTTCCAAAAAATATTATCCGTCCAAATCAAGACCACCTCTCGCAACATGTTACCTTTTGTACGAAATATATAAATTCTAATAAAAGCTGGAACGAATAAACCCATTTTAAACCCACGGCAAACAGCCGAATTTAAAAAATAAAAACATTATGGAAGAATTCGCTACAAAGTAGACTTAACAGAAATAATTTTCACAATGTCCAAAGTGTAATTCATTTCTAACCATTTTCCATCTACTGACAATGACAAACGCGATTTTCTTTTATTAGACATTTTGTTGGCTAGAATTCATTGTTTATTGTGTCGCTTTAAAAGTAAAAGCTTGTTCCTAAATCAAATAGGTATAAATAGGTATAATAAACAGGGCGATGCAGAAAGACGAAATGATCCTTGAAGTGCCTCGCTTAGTTTGCGACGAGGACCGGCTTAGCCATTTTTAACTGTCAAAAAAGAGAACCCGTGTGATTCCGGGTTAGAATAGGACCACTCCATCTCTTCCTGTGGATGTCGTAAGAGGGGACTTAAGGACTAAGCACAAACATCTCGTGCTGCAATTTCATTCCCAAGGAGGGTTAACGTCGGGCGGCGGCCGGTCGTTAAATTACAGCAAATCATTTTAACTGCTCCGGAATTTTCTTCTCCACTTGGCAAAGTGTTTGGCATCCTTTGGTGACCATTAACATGCATGTTATATTTGGAGAAGAAAAAGCGGGAAAGCGTACCCCGGGTTTCGAAGCAGCATAGCTGAGGATGCAACTGGGAACGCGCTTAGATGAAGAAGAATAAAAACCAGCCAAGTGCGTGTCGGATCACGCATAAAGTAGGGTTCCGTAGTCATTTTTGGCACCGCGCTGTTTTGCATTTCTTGCATCATCATCATCTCCCTAGCCTTTTCCCTGTTGGATATTTTTTTGGCCGCTTTTTGTGTTTCTGCGCTCTATTTAGGGAGCATATCAAAGCTGCCCGCTTTCGGGTTCTACACTCGAGCACCTCCACCTCCACACCGCACCGCGCACCTAGACCGCGCCGCGGCTCATTTTGTCTGTCGCCGCGTGTGTTTTTTTGTAGTTCTAAGTAATATTTAAATTATTTACCTAATAATTCTTCTCTGGATGTTATTTACAATTATTAAGCTTCATTCAGTCCTAACAGTAAAATATGTAAAAAAACTTTTTAAGTTTATACTGTTCTTTTGGAAAGAAGTATATATTTTTATTTTATTTATAATATCATAAGTATTCATCACAGGATACCCGAAATAATTTTAAATAAGAGTTTACGCGCCTGTTTCCTTACGTTAGTGATTTGAAGTTTATAGGTCCAAGACTTTAGAAATTACAGGGGGGGGGACACCGTGTTAACGACTTTGGCGGGCTATATCTCGCAAATGGTAAAGCTGATACAAAAGTGTTGTATGGAAACCCTACCTTATTTTCATAGTACTTTTCAACGATACCCCACACAAGGGGGTGCACTCAAAAAAATGATTCACCCATCCCTTTACATGTATGGGGAGGTACCCTTAAAAAGGGGTAATTTTAATTTTTTGTATTTTTAAGAATGAGATCTATATGTGAAGTATCCTCGAACCAAGTTACATGCAAATCAGTCCATTAACGTAGAAGATATTCTGCTGTGACAGACTAGGACGGACGGACGGACTGAACGATCTTATAAGGGTTCCTTGTCGGACTACGGAACCCTAAAAAAGGAGGAAAAGGAGGTTATGAATTCATTGGAATCTTTTTTTTAATGTACGAGTATGTTCCACGATTACTCAAAGACGCCTGGACCGATATGGAAAATTCTGTTTTGTTTAAAAGTGTATAGTTTCCAGGTGGTCCCATAGAAATTTAATTAAAATCAGTTGTGTGGTTTGTTTATTAAACGAAAATAACTAAAAAAAAAAAGACATCTAAGATTGCAACCGTTTGAATACTTAGCTTTGATGGTATTGAAGTCGGTTTTTTGTTTTGAAAAAGTATTAATAATTAATTATCCATCTATTGACAATGAGAAATGCGATTTTCTTTTATTCGACATTTTGTTGACTGAATTCATTGTTTGTTGTGTCGCTTTAAAAGTAAAAGCTTGTTCCTAAATCAAATAGGTATAGGTAGGTATAATAAACAGGGCGATGCAGAAAGGCGAAATGATCCTTTAGTTCGCAAAAAAGGACCGGCTTAGCCTTTTTGTTATTTCAAGCTGTCTAAAGATTGAGCTAGACGACTGCCATGGTGCATCTATTTTCTTATCCCTTGGCAATCATCGTATTTCCATCTACAAACGAATGCTATTTACCACGTTCATCTATTATTAGATTTATAGAGACATTTGACTTAGCAATATAGTAGATTATTGCACCGTGCACAAAGTGACTCATTATTGCACGAGTGTTATGTTTTTGCCCGAGCGATAGCGAGGGCATATTTAATGCCCTCGCTATCGCACGAGTGCATTAATAACTCACTTCAGCAAGGTGCGTAATCTACTTTTCTTTCAACATCTTATATTCTTTGAGTATAAAATATACGTACGAAAAAAAAATACAAATTATAAACAAAACTAACTTAACTTACTTATTTTACCCGGAACTATTGCGGTTAAAGGTTATTAATAATATCATTTGCAGCTGTTTATATGCTCTCTATAGTTGAATTTGTCGTGCAAATCGAATTTATCACTTTCGCTGTCATTTTCCATTTTAAAAATATTTTGTTTGGAAAATAATTTGACTTTAAAACTTTTACAATGGTATAGAATGCACGATTTTGTTTATTTAAGAAGGTTTTTTTTCGTCGGCCTATTTTTTTTTCAGCCAGTATCTTTTTGATTGAATGCATACATTTTTATTAAAACTTAAACATCTGTGCCTGGCATCAATGGTAAATTAAAAAGTAAAACAGTGCAATCATGAAAAATTAAAAAGTAAAACAGTGCAATAATGAGAAATTAAAAAGTAAAACAGTGCAATAATGAGAAATTAAAAAGTAAAACAGTGCAACAATGAGATTTCATAAAACCATTATTGCACTATTTGGTTTGATGCAATAAGCACTCACTTTGTGATCGGTTTTTGTGATTAATGATAACAATACTGCGGAGTTGGAAGAAAAAACAATTTTTTACATACTTACGAAAAAAACTTCTGTCTCGCATTAGCTGATAGAGTTTTAATTAAAAAAATTCTCTTTTCGTATAACTATATCTTTAGCAAACTGTAATTTTAAATAAAATCGTTGTATATAACATAGGTTGTCCATGATTTTAGCTTTTTAGGGTTCCGTACCCAAAGGCTGCAAACGGGACCCTATTACTGAGACTCCGCTGTCTGTCCGTCTGTCTGTCCATCTGTCACAGGGCTCTATCTCTTAAACCGTAATAGCTAGACACTTGAAATTTTCACCGATTATGTACTACAGTGGCCGCTATAACAACAAATACTAAAAATAAAAAAAGTTAAAAATTAAAGAGGGTAAACCCTTTATGTACAAGTCCGACTTGCACTTGCCCGTTTATTTGTTTGTACACTAGCTTTTGCAATGGAAAATGTTATTTGAATATGATTTCATTAATTAAGTAAGTACTATAAACTTGTAAAAAGGCGTAGGCTATATTGAAACCAAATACTAACAATTATTAAATCTAATATACAAGCTAGCTAGAGAGAAACAAGATCTGGTGCTGAGAAAGGAGGAAGGTAAAATCGGAAAAAAAGGAAGGAGTATTTTAAAGGAGGAAGGTAAAATCGAAAAAAATGGAAAGAGTATGTTAGGTTAGGTCCTAAACTAGGAACTGACGGACTTGAAGTAGTCCTCTTTTACTCTGCCGGGAACCACACGGTTTTTAAAAATAATTTAAATAATGTATGCAATGTATTTTTTTATTATATACCATCCAAATTTTTAAAATTATTTTTAAAAGCCGTGTGGTTCCCGGCAGAGTAGAATAGAACGTTACAAGTCCGTAGATGTCGTAGAAGGCGACTTAGGAAATAAGCTTAACAAAGCTTATAAACATCAATGAGGTCTCTTCAACCCGTCTGGCCAGCGTGGAAATCCTCTGACTACTCTGGCTAATATATGGCTCTGGTAGTACAGAGAGGGTCCTGATCCTGCAGTGGAGACTAAAAAGATCTGATGATGATGATAAAAATTTTAATCCTTGTTAAGTCCATGATACTGTATAATATGTATATGAATCCCATATAAAAATTAGAGCGACCAACTAACGCACAAGACTTCTGGACCATATTGAAAAACATCTTGTATTCGGAGCCTTAAGTGGCAAAAATTTTCGTTTTTCGCGATGCCTCTAATTATATCGTGTCGGATTGTCCTCTTACATTAATCAGGGAAGGAAAAACAATGTATTTTGTTTTATTGCTGGATTTCCAGATATCACTTTTTGAGTTCAGATTAATTATTTTGCGGCTCTCGTACTCGTAATCAACATTTTTATCGGATTGGAATAATGAATAATAAAAGAATGAAAAACCGCCTGGACCGATTTGGAAAATTCTTTCTTTGTTTAAGGCCGTACCTGAATTTTCCGGGGTCCAGTACTGCCCCCAAAACTTTATTACTTATTTTGCTCAAAACGGCCACGTATGGCAAATGTGCGAAGTAAAGCTTAATGTTCTCATTATAAACTGTAAAAAGTAGTTCATAAAATACTTTAAAGGGTTATCTAGAACTTGCTAGTAGCAAAATTTTAAATAAACTCTCCGTTTTCTTTGAAATGGTTTATTTTAAATGGGGGCAGCACTGGACCCCGGAAAATTCAGGTACGGCCTTAAACAAAGAAAGAATTTTCCAAATCCAGGCGTCTTTGAGTAATCGGGGAACATACATATAAAAGACATAAGAGATTACGATGAATTGATAACCTCCTCCTTTTTTTGAAGTCGGTTAAATATGAATTTTCACAAGGCGCTTAAAATTTAAATTTAAATTTTCGAATTCTAATATAAGTCAGATCCAATTAGTGGTGTGGCAGAATATCAGTGTTTTACTTATATGTTGTATGAGTAATTATACACTGAGCCCCAAGCCCATTTGCCCATTGTTGTTTCTTCTTTGTGTGTTATATTATATATTGTGTATGTTTCTTAATGTGTATATGTGTGTTTATTCAGGTGAAATAAATCGATGTTTATATGTAATTAAAAATACAAATACTTTATGGGGTGCTACAGTCCATGATTACATACAACTTTTTTCTAATGAATGTAATATATCGAAATACGAAAATAAGTTTTGTTGAGTTTAATAATTGTGGGTCCTAAGTACTTATCAAGTCAAAAGTTGTAAGCCCAAACTCAATTGGGTTGCGTAGTTTTATTACAGGGTTCCTATAGCCACCTTCCGGCTCCATCATCAGACCAGCTTCTTGTCATTATTTTATTTTTTATTTATTCATCACAGAATCAACAACACTTTACAATATTAGTATTTTATTTTAATAACCATAACTTACTGCCATAACAATATTGCATTATCATTTGATTTACATTAGCATACAAAATTTCATTTCAATCGGAAACTGGAAAGTGGCTTAAGGCCCCGCTAGTTCAGAAACAAGAAAACTGTAAGTGTTTTTAAAAAATCACTGTAATTAAACTACTACAGTTTATTCCTCAAAAAAATTACATAAAAATCTTAAGGATTTTCTACAGACACGCACAATAGCCAAAACACGATTGAGCATTTTTGGCTTGATAGAAAAAATCACAAACATACCTCTAAATTTGCCTTTATAATACATATTACTATTTTATGCAATCATCTTTTTATATGAAAATTATACCAAAAAATGTATTATCTAAATATCTATCCGTTTTGGCTACAGAAAAAATTATAAAATAATATAAAAAAAGAAAATTAACCACTGCGAAATATCGTCGAGCACGGCTCCGGGCCTTTCTTCGCGCTCGACGGATATTTCACTGTGTTTTATTTATTATTTTTTATGTAGCCAAAACGGATAGATATTTAGATAATACATTTTTTGGTATAATTTTCATATAAAAAGGTGATTGTATAAAACAGTAATATGTATTATAAAGGCAAATTTAGGCAAATTTAGAGGTATGTTTGTGATTTTTTTCTATCAAGTCAAAAATGCTCAATCGTGTTTTGGCTATTGTGGGTGTCTGTTGGAAATCCTTAAGATTTTTATGTAAATTTTTTGAGGAATAAACTGTAGTAGTTTAATAACAGTGATTTTTCAAAAACACGCACAGTATTGCAAATTGTGAACCCACATCGCCTTAAAGACTTGCAAGATTTGACCCCAAAAACAAAAAGACAGCTGTGAAAATTAAAGTTCCTTCACTTTTACTACTATTCTTGGGTGGTCATACGTTTTATTATTGGCAAAACTATTCTGTATCAACAACCAAATTGTCATAATCTCATTCACTGCGGCAAATCTATTCAAGTGAATATAATTTTCTCTACACAAATACTCTCAATGGATTGTGTAGACGTTTTAGATAGCCCTTATCTTTCTCCCAGGGCCCTAAAGAGGACAGGGAATCAATAACAATGGTTTGTAGGGCCCTAAATAGTTAATGGATCTATCTATTTTGAACATCTAAAAGCTCGAACCCTTTAAATGTCATGTGATAGAACTAAAATATACTCGTATATTGAATGTATTTTATGACATTACTCTAAATCTAAAAAGTCAGGTATAACGTAATGTTGAATAAAAAAATCGATGATATCTCACACACATTTTTGTGTATGTAATGTTTATTTTCATTAAAAGTTAGGAACGTCCAGTGCTGCCCCCATTTAAAATAAATCATTTCAAAGAAAACGGAGACATTATTTAAAAATTTGCTACTACCAAGTCCTAGCTAACCCTTCAAAGTATTTTATGAACTACTGTTTACAGTTTATAATGAGAACGTTACGCTTTACTACGCACATTTGCCAAAAGTAGCCGTTTTTCGCAAATGTGCGTAGTAAAGCTTAGTAAGTAATTAGTAGTAAGTAAATTTTGAATGATGTCTATGTTTTCTTTGAAATGATTTATTTTAAATGGGGGCAGCACTGGACCCCGGTAAATTCAGGTACGGCCTTAATAAAAGACCCTATATAGTCGTATATAGTCTAATTTAGTTTGTTAATATAGTCTTATATACCCTCGCACCGTCTCATCTTCAGGTCACCAAGACAAAGTCGGCCTTTGACGGCAGCAGCTGCCACAGCAGAGAGCCTCAAAAGGCGCAAATATGTAGACATCGGAGTAAACTACATATTTGAACCTTTTGGGGTAGAAACTTTTGGTCCGTGGGGTCCTTCAACCCATATGTTATTTAAATACTTGACCACAAGATTATCCGAAGTATCCCGTGACACAAATTATCTGGCACAAAGAATCAGCATTGCCATACAACGTAGCAATGCTGCCAGCCTTTTGGCCACGCTGCCGAGGGGTAATATTTTGTAATTTTTTTAGTTTTAGTTCTTAGAGGTACGTGGGTACTTATATAAAAAAAATATAATATATATCTTTAATTTAATTTTAACTGTCTTATTTAAAAATATTTCATATGTCCGCCGTGACTACCTTTCCAAATTTTCCAATTTTCCATAACTCTGACGCGTAAATTAGACTAAATTTGACCGATGGCAAGGGTTATGTTGGCTTTTAGGGTCGCTGACCTGAGGAACATATGGATCGATGATGCCACCAGCCCAGATCCACATTAAATAGCGAGTTTTTCGGGATGCACTGGACGCTCTTGGATCTCATATGGATTGGTATCGTCCCAAATTTGTCAATTTTTGTTATTGACGTACCCATTCATCCAGAAATTGACCTCATCGCTGAAGATGATTTTTCAAATTGATTTTTCGGAGCTATGCCCTAACAGAACACCTGTTTTGATAGAACAGCTTTATCAATTTGCACATCATATTGAACGCTATTATCCGTCCATGGAGATTTTGCAAAACAGACTGTATAAATAACAGAACTGATCAAAGTAAAAAAGTTTTAAAACCGAAGTTCTTTACGTCGATTCACACTAGGATGGCAGCGGCAGGCAGCGACAGACAACGTGCGGTGTTTCACCGTGAAAAAGTAGTGAATATAGTGGTGAAAAAGTCTTTTCTAGGTAGTGTTTTCAATACTATAGACTCAACCGTAATAAATAGATAAATAAAATCCAGTCAAGTGTGAGTCGGACTCGTACATGAAGTGGGGTTCGGAGCCTCCGAAAAATGTTTTAAATCGCTGAAAAAAACTTGTTTCTTGTATGACGACCCCTTTAATTTTTAACTTTATCTTATTTTTAGTATTTGTTGTTACAACGGCCACAGAAACATAAACATAATTGGTGAAAATTTCAAGTATTACGGTTCAAGAGATATAGCCCTGTCAGACAGACGGACAGCAGAGGGGTCTCAGTAATATAGTTCCGCAACCTTTGGGTACGGAACCCTAAAAAATATGCGCAATATTTCCCATTCGATTTTTAAATAAAACTCGACTCGATACATGCGTTCGGATAGGATATCCATTGAAACGTGGCATTAGAGAAGGCAATAGCGCGAATAGGCTTATTTTGTTTCTTCTATAAAAATATTTTATTCGAACGTGAATAGGAACAGTCAACGTTGAAACCTTTTTTATTCGTATTGCCTTTGCTGGCAATTTGACTAGGCTGGCTTGGTATTGCGTGCGAGATGGGAAAACGGAATGATTTAAGAGCCCTTATGACTCTAAATTAGATCGGTCTCAAATATTATAAATTGTAACGAAATACTTTGAAATAAAAACACAGCAACGTTCAGGACTAATTATATATATTATATGTTTCGAAAACACGATTGCTTAAAATTTTCTCGATAGAAAAACATTGCTAAGTTGCCTCCAAATCACCTCAGAATTATACTAAAACGGAAAGTATTCAAGAAATACAATAAATTTGCACTGTTACTTGTGATTATAATTTATTGTACTAAACTTATGTTTACTGCCTTATGGCAGTCGTAATATTATGTCTTACTCTTTAAATAACTCTTAAATATTTTGCGCATTTCCTAATTTTTCAGATAATTATGTTCTGTTTTTTACTTTTGTGCAATAAAGGGTATTGTATTGTGTATTGTATTGTAATATTCTTTGTAAAACGAAAAAAACCTCAAAACAAAAACCAGCCTCCTCCTAATTTTTTTGAGGAATAAACTGTAGTAGTTTAATTACTTACAGTGATTTTTCAAAAACACTCAGAATTTTCTTGGCTCTGAACTGACAGGGCCTTAAGGTTAATTCCAGTAAAGGGCAACATTTAGAGTCCCCTTACCCTAGAATATTCCATACCAACTTAGCTTTTATTTTAAAATTACATGTGACATTTCGTTAGTATTTTGTAATTTCAAAGTAATTGCATATTATAAGTAATATGCCTTACTAGTTTTCGACGGTTAAAACATAAAAAAATTTCAATGCTGTGACACGTGGGTTTCATAATTATAAACATAGCCTATTGAACTTATTCTACAATAAAGCACATTGAACATATTCCGAGCACAGCTACCTGACAGAGAGCATACAGACTATTCGGAAACTTCCTAATTGAGGGCCTACAAGTATAATTTGGCGTCTTTACCTTTCCAAAGTTTCTGGATGGTAAAGATGTGGCGTCACTGTTCGCGGGAAAGTGAGTATATCTTTTTTTATACATAATATTATATATTTTTTCAAGTATGCAGTTTTTAAAAATTTCGTTTGTTAGGGTAAAATAAAAATATTGGCATTGGAATCAGTATCCCAAAATGTAATTAAAAATTGCACTTTTAATAAATATATTGTACTCAAGCAGACTTTTTTCAAGACCCCAAAGGCAGGATAAAAAATATGTCAATGAAAATTGACTCTAGAAAATCCTTATTAAACCAAATTTAGAGGTAAAATAAGTCAAACGTAAAATTCGTTACAAAATATCAACATCAATTTCAATTCAGTCATTTCAAGAATAAATTCTGCAGTTGGTCATAGGCTCAGAACATAAAATATAGTATTGTTGTTTTAATATCCTATGACGCAAGTTCACACGTATCTTTCGAGACTAGCTTAATATTGGTGATTTGTCCTTTTTAATAATCTTATTAAACTTGTTAAACGTTACCTCCGCTAAACGCTTACACTAAGACCGTTGCCAAAGACCTTTCAGAAATCGATTACGAATTTAAATGCGACCCGTAATTTTGTTAATGTTACATAACTAGAAAGTATTTTCCAAAATGTTTTCGTAGAATTCAAAATTGATTTTTAAGACGTCCTATTTCTAATTTGTTTTATAAGCATTACGAGTTTTACTTCATCATCGTCATACAACCACAAGAAGTCCACTGCTGGACATGCCTATGAGTATTTACTTAGTTTAGTTTAAGACGATACACGGTGTCCAGTGCTGCGGAGTCTGCGGAGTCCATTTGAAATAAATTATTTGTAAGAAAACGGAAATATCATTTAGAATTTTAAGCTACTAAAACCTAGATGACCCTTCAAACTATTTTATGAACCCTTGTTTACAGTTTAAAGTGAGAACGTTAAGCTTTAGTTTGAATTTTTGAGAAAAACGGCCACTTTTGGCAAAAACGCAAACTTAAGCTTAACGTTCTCACTTTAAACTGTAAACAGTGGTTCATAAAATAGTTTGAAGGGTTATCTAGGTTTTAGTAGCATAAAATTTTAAATGATATCTCCGTTACCTTACAAAGAATTTATTTTAAATGGGGGCAGCACTGGACTCCGTGTATCGTCTTAACTAGAAATTTAAATTTATACAAATGGCTCCTTAAAGACCATTTCCATGCTGGCCTGAGAGAAAAGAAAACAGCATAGCTGCTTCTCTTCCTGCGTAGATTATAAAAGTCAATGGAGGGAATGAGCAAGAATCTGAGCAACCTTTATTTTATTTTTCTATTACTGTAATTGATTTTCTTTTGAGACAGATATTTCAACGACCGTTGACTACTCGAAGACTGATGAAGAAGAATAAAGACTTGATATTGTATCTAGCAATAAATCTAGGATACTACTGAGAACTTGAAAGGTGTAACTTCGGAACTCTACCTTAGGAGCGGTTTCGTACTACGTCCGATTCGAATCCCATCCGAATCCGTGAAGTAGTGCAAAACCGTTCTTGTGTGATGTGTGAGAGCGGTTTTGCACTACTTCACGGATTCGGATCGGACGTAGTGCGAAACCGCTCTAAGCGTTGCCGTACACTTGCCACAGTGCCATTTTTTTTAATATTCAATATATATTTATTATCATAGGATATATATCTATCTCATAATAATAGTCACTTTGTTTTATTTTGCTTATGTTGACGTCAAATCGCTACTTACAGCTAAGTTTAGTCCTAGGCGCAGCGCAGAAGAAGCGGCAACAATCTGCACTGCAGCATTTTCTCCAAAGCCGTCTACTAACAAACTTCAAAAAAGTAATATGGATGGACTGAGATTACATTGTTTGTTATGTCATATTTTAATTGAAGAATTAAAAATTTAAAATAACGTCTATTTGTTGGTATGTACCAATGTACCTAAATTATGACATGTCTAAGTATACAAACCTTTAAGGGGGACCCGTGCCAAGCTCAAGCCAATATTTTTTTTTACAGTTGTCTTTATTAGTTTTAAACTTTACAGTACCGCGTAAAGTTTAAGCATATAGTAACCCATTTCATGTTGATGGGTCAAACACAAATTCAATTATTCATAATTTCCAAAAAATAAAACCTCGTGTATGATTTTGAAAACCAGTTTTTATTTGAGTAATAGTCTCTTATTATCCTTAATAATACAGACATAGATCAGTCTTATGAAATCTCTCGAAAAATCACAATTTTAATTTTTTTAAGGCCACGTAAGGGACCTAGTTGTCTACAGATAAGAATATTTATCTTATTTATGAAATCAGATTATTACAATACGGCTACAAAACTTAATTTATAAAGGTTAACATAAAAGTCACTTTCATTTTAATAAAAAACAGTGTTCGAAAATTAAGGTATTTTATAAAAAAATAAAATAATAATAATTGTCCACAGCATGGACATCTTTTATGTAGAAATTCCACAGAAAAGACCCTGTTATCTACAGGAGTTAACATTTGCTATATTATATGATCACAAAATTATGATTCATCAGGAAAATATAATTCTAAATGTTTCAAATAGTATTTACTCGCTATAATAAAAAATATTATATACTATATTTAAAAATTATGGTAGGGTAATCAAAAACTTAAAACGAGATCAAAATGTCTACAGACGGGAGTCGTTCCTGTAGAAAAACAAAAATCAAAATATACTCTCATCGTCTGAAAAGTCCCATACAAAATGCGGTCGACGTTTCTTAGGAGTTATTTCTACCGAAGACTCCGAAGACCCAGAGTCGTTTAAGATGATACGACCGCAATGTGCTTTTTTTACAGGTCTATTATTATTTATTGATACACTTTCAATTATGTTATCAGGAGTCAATCTATCAGAAAAACCAGGTGACATTGGTTCAGTTGTCGCAGAACTAGTTCTTGTACTTACAGGCAAATTAGCTTGAAACAAAGAATTGTCATTATTGGAAGGCCCTGCTTGAGGAGATACAGGACATGTATTTAGAGAGTGATTTTCAGATAATACGGAATTTGTAGGATAATCTAGAGCTTTTAATTCTATTTGAATCTCTCCTAGTTCAAAATGAGAGCAACGTTCATTAGCTGCACAATCTAAACAGCTTAGTCGCCGGGCATGGATTACATTAGGATTTTGTATATGCCATGTAATTTGATGTATTTCGAGCGTACCTTTAAAAGGACGTGTAGCACTTTTTTTCAAAAGCAGATCAATTTCAGGAAACCTTGACTCGTCTATTGTAGAAACCTCTATACCCTTACAGTTTACAGATGAGCACGCCATTAAATCATCTAAATTAGACACGTCATTACCCTTTGCAACATAATCATCACAAATGCGCTTCATGCACCCTCCAACACCATCGGGTGCACCTTTCCCATGTCCCCGTTCACTAAAATGCCAAATAATAGACGTAAGAGAAAATTCCTTGCTTAAAAACTTTGCGATTAAAAAAAACATGGACTTGTTTCGATATTGGGTTAGGGGACCATCGCTTAAAATGTGTAATGTTTGCAAATCAGGAGATAGTTCCTTGATTCTTTTTACTAAAGCAATTAGATGTATACATATAGCAACTGGGTCATGGCGCAGGTTTTCAGTTGCGGTACAGAAAGAGATATTTTTTATATAATTGTTTGGGGGGTCAAAATTTGCAAAATAATACACACAAGTGTGCAATGAAATTTGCCCTTTCGATCCTCCAAAGTGTGCCGACTGTACCTCTTGTCCATATTTACAATTATAGTTTTCTGAAAAGTCTATGTGTAATAATCCCTCAACAGTGGATAAATTTTGTTTAACAAATTGTACAGATTTAATCTGATGAAGCATGTTCGCTACGTGTTTTCTTAAAGTAGGCAAATTTACAATTAATTTTTCAAAAAGTAGTTTATGTGTGGTTTGTACCCTTTCTTTAACCGTTTTGCGACACTGTTTTGTAGTATTTTTGATAACCACCGGAACAGTTTTTGTGACCCACCGTTCAAATGATACAGTATCATTAACATTAAATATATTACACTGCAAAGTTTTGTTTTTGCAATTAGGACATTTATTCTCTAAGCAAATTAATCTTAGCGTATTGTTACAGCATACATACTTTAGCAAATCTTTAATTGTTTTGTAAGGAATTACTTTAGCATTATAAAGGGATCTTATTATAAAATCATTATTAGCATGGATTATGCATAAACAAGTGTTTCTTGCTCCCACTTTCGGAAATAGAACCCAAAATGGACGATATCTCCGAAAAGTTTCATACGATATGTTTATTCCAGATTTATTCACAAAAGTTTTGTGTAGGTTAAGCAGTGAATCATTTAAAAATCGAACTTGTTTTTTAATTTTTTTTCTTGTAATGGTATCCTTTTTTCCTGACGTAAGTATGCTATTTTCATCTTGAAGCAAAAAATCTTCTACTGCTTCTTTTATTTCTTGAGCCTTCTTACTTTTTTTTTCAGGAGCTCTCGTTTCTTTGCTTTTTCTATTACAAGATCTAATAGCTCTCATACGGTATTTTGCCATTTTAGTTTCTAACTCATGAATTTTTTTTCTTAGATTACTATTTTCTATTCTTAATCTGCGTGCGTTGCGTTTCAAAGTTGCATTACCAACATTAATACGCGAAAATGAGGGACTAGACGGTGGTGTATTCTCTTCAACGAAACGCAAAGCATTTTTCTCATTTTTCACCTTCTGACGTCTTAGTTTGGCCTTTTCTCTCCATATTTTTCTCATGTTTCGTTGTTCTCTTGGTGTGTAGTCCCTAATAGTTTTAATTTTACCCTGTTCTTTTTTTCGCTGATATCTTTCCCTATCTTGTTTTCTTCTTTCTTCTAAGGCTAATTCATCCATTTTTGCACGTGCACGACGTATACTGAGCTTCTTTTGTTCACGCCTACGCCTTCTTTTCTCTTCTTCAGAAAGCTGAATTCTACTTCTACTGGTCCGTGGCATTATAACTGAAACAGTACAAAATCTTCGTGTAATTACTGTAATAAAGTTTGAGGATGCTTTTTACACCCACTGCCAGTTGCATGCATCGTATTTAACTTACCGATAAATAAATGCATATAATAAAATTTATTTTAAATCCTTTCTGTAGACAATAATATTACAATAGTAAGTATTTCCTGTAGACCTCCGCGTCTACAGAAAAGTAAGTGTAAATAATACGTAAAATACACATCACGTTTTGATCCCTTAGTGGGTACACATTGCCAAAAGCCGCAAGACCCAAAGTCTGTGTTTAGCGATATGGTGGGTATAAAGGTTAAATAATATGACTTAAAAATAATGTCAGGTTGATAGCATATCATCCATTTCGAAGAATTTTTAGCTAAAAGCCCATCTGTCGATCGAGTTTTACGACCGACGCGAGAGTAAAAGCAGCTGGTACATGCTGTTTCTTTTTAAATATCATAATAATTAATTTAGCCAAGGTAAAGATTATTTTACATATATTCTGTAGAAAACAGTATTTTCTGTAGACCCATGCAGCAACAGAAAAGATGTCCCCAGTGAAGACGTTGTGTAAAAAAAGTAAGATGGCTTCCAATATATTGAGGTTAGTATGAAAGCGTATTAGATTTTGCAAAACTATCCCTAATGTGAATAAAAGCTTGCGATTTATAAAAAAAATAATTATCTACTTACCGATTTACACGTAATACAGAAAAGATCTTCAAAGTACGACCAAAATCTTGTGTATCTTATTAAATTACATTTTTTTCACCAACGCAGACGCCATTTATCAAAATTAGGAACAAATGAACGATGAATGAAGCAGTAATACCAACATAACATAAGAAATAATTTGGGTGCGTTCTACATATTCGAAAGATTGCGAATTTTATATGTCTACAGGAGAAGACGACAAATACCAGAACAACAAGTTTATATGATTTTATTTGTGATTATGGATATCTAATTTTTTGTACAACGCTAATTTGGAAAGTTATGTATTTATTACACCTCTTGATGATTAAATGAAAATTTATATTCCTTTAAAATAATTATGAACTCTTATCAAACTGAGGTAGTAAGTATCCGAACAGTCTACAGTAGGAGACATTATGATAAAAAAACAAAAACAAAATAATAATAATAATTTTAAAAGACAAAATTCTGTCAAATCTGATATTTCCTCAACATTATTTCAATCAATAAAAACAAATTTACTCTTAAAACATGTACATCAGGAATTTATTTAAACCTGAACACATTTTCTTTTGTTTTTGTGTTTGACCCTGATGTAGTTTTTCATTCCACGTGCATACGTACTTCAAACCTTAGCCCGCTGACCCAGTTTCCTCACATCTCTCTACAAACACATTGAACATTTTGAGTTAAAGTCACAAAAGGTGTACATATTACAGAATATTCTGTAGAAAAATAGATCAATTGAGAAACTATGAAATCTGTGAGCGTAGTAGGAACAGTTCCTGTAAAATATGGAAATAATAAAATAGTAAATAAATATGTATATAAGGTCAAATCACACTGATTGAGCTAGTCCCAAAGGAAGTTTTTAAAACTTGTATTATGGGATACTAGCTCAACGATACTATATTCTATTCTTCTTGTCCAGTTAAAATGGTTTCACTGCAGCCTCAATTTCAAATCATCTTTGACCAGTATGTGGCCACGGCGATGCCTCTATCGTTAGCCTCATTAAGGTCCTCTATGGTACATGACGTAGGGCAGCTCGGATATGACAGAAGGTGGTCCATCGACTGAATGGTACCACAGTCACTTATATTCCAAGATAAATATATATTTAACCCTAGATAACTAAACATTCGTCTGGCAGACTACGCGACCCCTTGCATAAGTCTAGTTCACATACTTTCGCGTACCCCCTGCTTGCACGCCTTTGTATACCTTCATAATTAGAGTAAAAAGTTGCACAAATGCGGCGTTTGCGCAAACAATTGTCTTTACTTGTGATTTATAACCACCGCGTCGCCTAGATGACGAAAGTTTAGTTATAACAGGTGCAGATTTTCAAAGGTATCTAAATTGCATTTTATTTTATATTAGTATTTTCAAATAAAAAAAATTAATAAATGTTTGTATTATAATTAGATAATATACAAATAATATGAATTTCATAAAAACGGTTATTTTTTAATGACTAGGGTTTATTAGTAAGATGTCATTCATACTACTAATTGCTTTCAACTTTTTCTCATATACCTAATATTATTGATGGATTTATAAATGGAAACATATGTCCTAGGCTGAAAGTAGAAATTCACGTTTATTAAGATTGATTACTTTGATAAAAGAAACAAGATAATTTAACTTCTGTGGTGATGACAAATCATTGGAAGGTTGAAAGTCAATACAATATCAGCATTAATACTGATGTCTCGTGCCAATCTTTGGGTTCTGAAGATGATTTTTTAGTATCAAGTAAAAGACAACAGAACCCAAATTATTAAACCGGATGATTTTATATTGTCAAACATGGAAAGAAACGTACTACATACTACGTCAGATGCTACAACGTAGCATTCGACATGTGCTTTAGCAACTCTTCGATTTTTATCCAGTAAAACTCATCATAAATGGTCATCTGCACTAAGACTACTCCTACTTATGTTATTATACGTCGCGAATAACATCAAAAATAATTAACAAATAACACGGCGAGATTTTGTTTTGAAACTGACAAACCACCTCATGGAGCCTTGGTTGCGGCAACTTGCTCGGACGGTAACTTTAAGACGTGACATCAAGGTCATGATAGGAGATATCCTTGGTGAAATCATATGAAGAATCTGCTCCATTTCCTTATGTATGAAATATTACAAAAAAATTATACGTTTGCCCGTCGAAATTGCTAAGGAAGACCAAAAATTGATGCCTTAGATGTAAAAAATGCAATTTGTGACACCCATAATGTAGATGTGTATAAAAGGTATGTGGCATCATTAGTATAAAATTATTTCTACCTATCTCTATTCACAACGAGCACTTTATACGAATCATGTAACAATTTCTTCCTCACGTTAAATTATGTTGATAATATAAGATTTTTTAATGCGTAGTCCGCTAGACGAATGTTTAGTTATTGAGTAACTCCCAGGATAGTTTAGTTATCTAGGGTTAAATATATATATATATATATATTCTATGATAAATACATACTAATATGAGTGGTCCCAGTCGTTTACGATCTGCGCGGGAAGAGAATCAGCGCATTCTAAATCTTTCTTTTCTCCCCAACCAGCATGGAAAAAAAATACGCACATACCGAAATCACGCGAAATAAATATAAGGTATTTAGGTGACTAGGGCATCAGAAATCGTTTCCCTAAAAATCCCCGTTCAACCAATATGTAGATAGAGGTCACAATTCCGAAAGCCATTTGTTGTAACTCCCTGCTAAGTGACAGATGAGTTTGCTGCCTGTCACCGAGCCGAGGTTCAAGTCCATCTGGGGCCAACAACTACTTACAATATCACTATATAAAAATGTAAGTTTATTTTTCTTGTATCGTTGGAAAAGTATTAAAAGTTAAGAGTCAATGGTTCTTGCAAATTTTAAAATAAATAAATATATAGGGTCAAATCACACTTATTGAGCTAGCCCCAAAGTAATTTATAAACTTCTGTTATGGGATACTAACTCAACGATACTATATTTTATGATAGATACATATATAGATAAACACCCAAGACCCAGGACAACTTGAAAAAGGCAATTTTCCAACTTGCCCTGGCTGAGGATCGATCCCAGAACCTCCGGATTAGCGGTCTAGCGTGTTAACCATTACGCCACGGAGGTCGTCAAAATGCTGGTTTGACGTCGTCAAGGACGACATGCGTGCCAAATGGTCTTACAACCAAGGATGGTGAAGGCCGTGCGAAATGGAGAAGAAAAAGCCGGAAAGCGGATCCTGGGCTTCGCAGCGTTGTGGCTGGAGGATGCAGCTGGGAAAAGGCTGAGATGAGTAAGAGAGGTCAGATGCAATTTCTGAACACTGATTTGTTTTACGTGTTCTTTAAGGCCGCGTCCACCGGAAATTCCGCACCGCAAAATTTCCCCCGCCCTCAGCCCTCGTCGCACGCCGCGCCGTGTGTCCGTGGACGCGGCCTGAGGAAACATCAAGGTCGAGAGATTAGAAAAATAGTATTTGCAAAATCTATTACTGTCTTCATACAATGCTGACAGCCGAGACTAACAGCTTAACGTGCCTTCCGAAGCACGGAGGAGCTGGATTTTTTATGACACTTATGGTCACCCATCCAAGTGCGGACCACACCCGGGGCAAGTGGCCTTTGGGTCTGACGTCCAGACCAGACCAGGTCTACTCCATTAGGGATAAAAACTTGATAATGTACCTGTAACGTTTGCTGTCAGCCACGGATCAAAGGTTCGATTTTACCACAGAATAGGGTTCTAGTACTCCATACAGAAGTCTCACTTAGCAAAGAAATTCAAAGAAATATCTACTCAATGTGGTTAACGATATGGTTTCATTTAGCTCACGTCAGAACTCAGCACCTTTTCGTCTAGATACCTAGACATCCATTGCAGGCTAATTTCAGCCTTATTACTCTAGACAAACGATTCGTATAAATGAATTTAGCTGAATTTAGAATTTATAGTAATGTAGGTATATTTTCGATACCTAAACGGGGAGTGACACAGGCCTGATTTTACTGCGATGTTATTATAGCATTATTGACATAAAATATTATAACATTGGCCCTTATTCCTTAAGCTGTTTCTTTTGTTTTTTAACTATAGTTAAATTATTCACGAGACATTTATAACGATGATTAACGACCATGCATCGATTTATTCGAATAATGATCATGTTTTAGTATTATCGATTCGTCACATTGTCAATATTGGTTGTCTATTTACTTCCAGATTCCATTCCAATTCTATTTTATGAGGAAGCAATAAATTATTAAGTATTGAGTACACTGTTAAAAATGATGTAATTTTACATACAAAAAATTACATAAACCTGAAAAATTTCCGATAAATATGAGCAATTTACGGAAAAATATGTTAAAATGACATATATTATGTAAAATTTTATATTTTTCCGAAAATTTCCCAGATATATAATTTTTAGTAAAATTACATAGTTTCCAGATTCACTCTACTGACTTTTCCTGCTGCTTTTGGATAGTTTGTAAAATGGGGAACCAGAATTGGCAAGTAACACCAGGCCTGTGTCACTTCCCGTTTAGGTATCGAAAATGTACCTACATTATTACTATGCGCGCAGCCAGCCCCTCCGGGTGGTAAATTCAGTTATACGAATCGTTTTTCCAGAGTAATAAAAATTAAATTGGCTTGCAATGGATGTCTAGGTAACTATACGAAAAGGTGCTGAGTTCTGACGTGAGCTAAATTAAACCATATCGCTAGCCACATTGAGTAGATATTTCTTTGAATTTCTTTGCCGAGTGAGACGTCTGTACGGTAGTAGTAATTTATAATGTGGTAACACCTTTGACAGAGAAGAGAGCAATGTGTTAGAAAGTTTTATACCTTCACAAAATATAGAATATAATAGTTTCCGACCGAGAATATTATCTAAGTTAAAAACTTAATCTAAGTTGGAAGTCTTAGCACGAGTATAAAGTATTTGTGAGATGCAACGGGATTACGACAACAGAAAATACTAGTTAGGGACGTGACTACAAAACATACTTACGCATTTTATTATGTTACACACGAAATAAGAGCTCTGAGGATCTGAGTACAGTATGAAATTTTTACCCAATTTATTATTATACCAATTTGTTGCAGCAGAACTAATCATTATCATAAATTGTTTTTGTATTTTATATTATGTATTTATGTATGTATGTATGTAAATGTATGTATGTGTATATATTGTATATGTAGATATGTGTAAAGTGTGTGTAGAAATAGATGCTTATCTTTAAGCGCCTATCGCTAATTCAATTTTTTCTGTTTTTCCTAAGGGCTGACCGGTAGAGAATGCATTAACATTAAGTCCACCTTTTGTACCATTGTGGTCAATAAAGATTTAGTAAATAAATAAATATCCAGGGAGGAAACAGGGGACTACGTTTGTATGGAAAAACGGCCCTTGTGTTTCGTCTTAAGAGCTCTTGTCGGTGGAGTTAAGTGCCTCCATTTCTCTCTTTTCTCTGCCATATTTTTAATGTTCTGGTTCCTACCAGGACCTTACTCCTAAACTTTTCTAATTCGTTGGAAAAACTTCATCCTCTGTCTTCCTTTTCCTTGTCTCCCTTTTATGTTTCCTTCTACTATTGTTTTGAAGAGATTGTCATGTCTTATTAGATGTCCATTCATCTACCCTCTCTTATTTAAAATAGCTTTTAAAATATTTCTTCTCTTCCCTACCTCATACTCGTGCTTAAAACATATTAAAACTGGTTGGTTGTTTTTTATTAATGGCTTGACGCTACTGCGTAGCCAGGAACAAGTTAATAAAACGTGGGCAATTCTTTTTTCCTAACAAGTTACAGTCAAAGGTTGGTGTAGGCCTTTGATTGCTTTAAGGGAGCTTCTGGCGACAAATCTATACGAATCCACTGGTTTTCATAGCCGATTGAGTGGCGGACTGACGGACGACGCCCGAAGACGCCCACACAGTCTGCGAAACAAATCACTACAGCCGTACTATGCCTGTCCACTTTAACTATTTCACATATTGTTCATGAGCATGAACATTTATAACACCAAACAACACCAATTTCATATTATAAAGTCCAATAAAATCAATTTGCAAAATATTTTAAAGAAAACCCTAACCGAACCCCTTGACTTCCCGCCAATAACTCTGGTTGGAATTTGAATGGTTATCCAATCACAAATTCTGAAAATTTTGTTAAGACAGCATTTTCGTCCATGTACTTAATGGATTTGAATTCTAAAACATATCCTTACGGCTTCTTACTTCTGTCTCAACATACACGTGATGACAGGAATGACACGCACTAGTGTGGAACGTGACTGTAGAAGGGTCACGTTTTATTAAGTGACATCGCATGACGTTCACATGAAATGAGATAATATAGCTCTGGTAAAATAACACCTACTGCGCTGTATTATAATAGCAACACATTTTTATCTAAGCTTCTTTTCAGTCTTTGTTCACTATTGGAGTAAAGGCCTCTACAGTTAAAGGAAAGATTTACCCATAATCACCACGCTGAATAGGTGGACTGGTGATCACAGTAAATGGTATAAAGTCTTTGAACAGAGCAATGTATAAGTATAATAGTCAAAGTCAATTTTTAAAAATTTAATGTAGGATAAATATTTTATATCACTTACCGAAGGTCAACAGATACCTTATATCTTATGTGTCTTTAGCTAGACTACTGAAATCTGACCAAGGACACAAAAAAGTGGACGTGGTTAGATCGATCTAACAATCCAATCTGACCACGGATACAGAACGTTTATTTTGAAATATTTTTATTGCAAAAGCTACAAACTACTAGCGTTTCGGAATGATCACTACTGGGAAGATTACGCGAAAGAAACCCAGTTCAGTATAAAAGTAGGTCCTACTCAGCCTGATGGGCGTTATTGTATGACAGATTTGTCTGTCGGTTTGTTCTCGCCTACAGGTTGTATTTATTAACCGATTATCTTGAAATTTTATAAACAGGTTCGATAATACTCGTAATGTAGATGTTGTTGTCGATCCATTTTTTTGGAAATTTATCAAAATGGCAGAGATATGGGGGTTTAAACTTTAAGAAAATCATATTTCAGCCATTTCGAAATTTTTTCAAATATGTCATAAAACTTTTCTTTATTGTCTGAACAACTTTTTATCCGATAAACTTCAAAGGGTTGGGGGTGAACGAGTCACGAGGTTGCAGAGCCACTAGTTGCTATATGTTGTAAGAGTATATTAACTAAATTGCAAAAAAAAAACTGTTTTTTCATTATTCTGCTACAGTCTTACACATTTTGTACCACGGCTTAGGAAAGTGCAACCCCGGATGAAACTTTAAAAATGTAAGAGAACCAAACGTGACTTGCAGACCAACCGACCGACGTGACATTTACGACGTGTCACATTCCTGTAATAGGAATACACACTATATTATTGCATGCTACATGTGCTTCAAGTAATAAAATAATATAGTAACCCGGTTTCGGTAGTCTGACAACATTTTTTTCTGTGAGACCTGAATGCTGGAATCTCATATTTATTGTCTACTAGCGGCCCGCCCCGGCTTCGCACGGGTATTTAAGCTCTGTAAGAACCATCCTCGTACTTTATGGAATATTCTAGAAAAAGGAATTAGCGAAATCGGTTCAGCTGTTCTAGAGATTTGCGCTTAGCAACACATTTAGCGATTCATTTTATTAAAATATCGATATTTTCTAGCTTTTATTTAATTTCAACTCACTTTCGGGTTGATACCCCCTTTTTGTTACATGTTGCATACAAATTTTTCGTCGGGGATTAATAAATAGTTTATAATGTAGGTATAATGTAACATTTTTGACGTTTATGCAGAGATTTGTTTATAATATGTATCGAGCCAAAACGTAAAGCTAATCGCGCTATATATTCCTGTTTCAACAGCATGATATTAAATCTAAATCCGTTGTTTGTATGTTAGTATCTCGGCGACGCAAGGAGACGCACGCCTCGGTTGATCCTTTGTCGAGCAATACCGAGGCGATCCAATCTCGTATCGAAATCAACTCGCAGGTTGAGCTAAGATTCTCGATGTATTTATTGTTATCTATTTACTTAGGTACTTTTTAACTCACTATGAAAAAACAGGGATCAAATATGTTTGACATGTCTGTGTATACTTATGTCTAAATGTAGCGAAGCGATTTGGTAATAGTAGTTTTTTTTGAACGAGCGAGCGAAGCGAGTGAGGTCTCCAAATCGAGTTGGGGCGAAAACACATTGTTTGTATGTATGTATGTATGTTTGTACCGCGATAACTGCCAAACTAATGGTCCGATTTAGATGAAATTTGGTAAACATGTAGGAAATATTAATAGAATTTTCAAGTTTGTTGAACATCAAAATCGGTTCAGTAGTTTTTGAAATATTAATAAAAATGTCCGCGATTATGTAGCAAAAAAAACCATAGCGCGATTTAACTTTGGATAGCACCATCTAGGTGTTACTTAGGGAACTATAACTGTGAGGTCTAAGTTCGCAGCGAACTACTAGTGTTAGTTGATTTTTACGAAAGTATTCTTTTTTTTTTTTCGTTTCATCTTCATCATCATTTCAGCCGCAAAACATCCACATCTATGTCCACATAGATCTCTCCCAAGTATTTCCAAAATAACCGATCTAGAGCGAGTTCCATCCAGCGCTTTCCAGCGACGTTTGTTAAAATTTCTGACCACCTTGTGGGTCGGTATCCTACGCTTCGCTTGCCAATGCGTGGTAGCCTTTCGAGAACCTTTCTGCCCCATCGTCCATCGATTCGTCCCGCCCACAGCTACTTCAACGAGCTAATCCGCTGGGCTATGTCAGTGACTTTGGTTCTCCTACAAATTTCCTCATTTCTGATTCGATCACATAGAGAAACACTGAGCATTGTCCTCTCCATAGTGCTTTAAGCGACCTTGAGCCTTCTAATGAGAGAGTCAGTTATGTTTGATCAGGCCTGTGTCACTCCCCGTTTAGGTATCGAAAATGTACCTACATTATTACTATGCGCGCAGGCAGCCCCTCCGGATGGTAAATTCAGTTATACGAATCGTTTGTCCAGAGTAATAAGAATGGTTGTAAAATTGGTTTCAATGGATGTCTAGGTATTTATACGAAAAGTTGCTGAATTCTGACGTGAGCTAAATTAAACCATATCGCTAGCCACATTGAGTAGATATTTCTTTGAATTGCTGAGTGAGACTTCTGTACGTTATTATTATTTATTCTGTGGTTTGATCTAAATACATTCAGCTGTTGTTTATGAGATACAGATATTATTATTATGCGATGTACGGGCTACTCAAGTAGAACGTCAGCTAATGGCCGACATGTTTCGACGTCATCCAGAGGTCTACTCTTAACGTAACAGATACCCAAGGTCAAACAAACTATTCAAGGGCACGTAAATAGCAAACTTGTAGACTAAACACATATTAGTACCAGCTGCTCACATAGATGGCAGCACACAAATTACTAGCAAACCAGCGAAATGTTGGTAATACAGGTGTACTAGGTTAGTAAGTATTAAAGTTTTATTTTACTCCTACTTTGGTTTGGTCTCACTTGTCTCTGCACCACCTTTCTGATGATCATTTTCGTAATAAAGTTGAATAAATAAAAAACGCCATCTAGTAACCTATTTAAAACCATTTAGAGAAGAAAAAATGCTTCCTTTAAATGTTTTAAAAATAGGTCACTAGATGGAGTTTTTTACTTCTACAAGTTTTCTATTTACGTGCCCTCCAATGATTTGTATGACGTTGACAACCACTGTTTAGGGCACAGATTAGGTAAATAGTACTCACGTACAAAAGTCTCACTCAGCAAAGAAATTCAAAGAAATATCTGCTCAATGTGGTAAGCGATATGGTTTAATTTAGCTCACGTCGGAACTCAGCACCTTTTCATTTAGATACTAGACATCCATTGCAAGCCAATTTCATTCTTATTACTCAGGACAAACGATTCGTATAACTACGTAAGTACTGGTATTTATTCTGTGTTATAACTGAATCTACCACTTCTTCTTCTTCTCGAGTCAAAAGGCTGTTTATTAATTTAATTAAATCAAATTTGACCAGTATTTGGCCACGGTGGTTCCCCGGTCATTTGCCTCATTAAGGTCTTGTTATTTACCATTTCGAGTGGTCGTCACGCGCATAGTAATAATGTAGGTATATTTTCGATACCTAAACGGGGAGTGACACATGTAAGCTCAGGGTGAATGTGTCTCGAGACGCGCGCACGAAGTCATCCCGACCCACTCTAGAGTGGGAAGGTTGAAAGTTGGAAGACCTTCGGATGAGGTCGAAACATGTCGGCCAGTAGGCTGACTTTCTACGTGAGTAAGTAACCTCGCATATTAATAATTCACCCGTTTATAAACTAGGGGTTAATCTAGCAAAAGCCAGCCTTTAATTTAAATGTTATCAACCCATTAAGACGATACACGGAGTCCATGTGCTGCCCCCATTTGAAATAAATTATTTGTAAGGAAACGGAGATATCAACATCGAAAAACGGCAACTTTTGGCAAAAATGCAAACTAAAGCTACGTGTTCACGTTAAACTGTAACAGTAAAATAGTTTGAAGGGTTATCTAGGTTTTACTAGCTCAAAATTTTAAATGATATCTCTAGTTTCAAATGGGGGCAGCACCGGACTCCTTGCATCGTCTTAATCTGTTCCTTTTCTCTTCCATCCCATCACTAAACAGAGCCTGGTATTTGATGCTGCTCTGTCTATCTCCTCCGTAAGAGATATAAGTACACTTTTTTCCTTTGCCCTATCCTTGTCCCAATATTATATGGAATCGGTACAGCTTGTCATTTTTTTTATCTCATTATATCCTTCGTCAAATCGTCTGTTGCTGTTTTTTAGGGTTCCGTACCCAAAGGGTGCCAACGGGACCCTATTACTGAGTCTCTGCTGTCTATCCGTCTGTCCATCCATCTGTCAAAGGGCTCTATCTCTCGAATCGTAATAGCGACACACTTGAGATTTTCACCGTACCGATTATGTTACCCATGTAGATGTCCCCTAACTTGCAAATTGTAAATCCGTCTTCTAAAGTGACATTCCTCGTAAGGGATATACACTATTAGGTCTTTATCCCTAATGGGGCAGACAGAGCTTTTTAAGTCTCGCGGCTCTAAGCAAACAGAGCCCAGGGCCGCAAGACCCAAAGGCCACTTTAAGCGTGATGAAGGTACAAAAAGAAAAAAAAATAGTGATGGTTTGCTAGCCGCATCGCCTATTAACATAATTCGCATTTTACCCTGATCGGCTTTTACGATCTGGTGGGAAGAGAAGCAGCTGGGTGCCGTAAGGAATGAGGACGTGATTTTTATGTATGTACATATGCAAGAAGACACACGCTTGGCCTGATCCTTTGTTGATGCATTATTGAGCTATCCAATTTCGTATAGAAATCAAATAACAGATTGGGCGATATCAGATGTAATAAAGAGGATATTGTCATTGACTTAGAATATACAGACCTGCTATCTCAAACATTGGCCCCTGTGCTATTTTTAGGGTTACCCAAACCCGTACCCAAAGGGTGCAAACGGGACCCTATTACTGAGACTCTGCTGTCTGTCCGTCTGTCCGTCTGTCCATCTGTCTGTCTGTCCATCTATCACAGGGCTCTATCTCTTGAACAGTAATAGCTAGACACCTGAAATTTTCACCGATTATTATGTATTACTATGACCAATATAACAAAAAATACAAAAAATAAGATAAAGTTAAAAATTAAAGGGGGTCGTTATACAAGAAACGTGTTTCTACAGCGTTTTAAAACATTGTACGGTGGTACGGAACCCTTCATGTACGAGTCCGACTCGCACTTGCCCGTTTATTATTTTTTTAATATATGGCGGCGCAAACTTTTCTACGTTTTTAATTTTCAAATAATCAAATCTGGTTACTGTAGATGGAAAGTTTTTTTTTACACCTTGCCGTGGTCCTTTAATTATACTTACAGTATTTTAACACATAAACCAAAACAAAACAAAAACAAAAGGCCAAGGCCTTTTTAGGTATGTTTACCATATTTTATCGTATAGTTTTCTCTTAAAATGAAAGTACTATAGGCGTATAAGAGTTAGTGAAGTTTATGGAAATAGAAAAGGGATGTGGATTTGTTCCGAATAATATTATTAAATGTGACAAAACAGTGTTGTCTTCTCTAGTTTTACATAATAGCTCTTTGGATATTGTTCGGAAATTATTTTATTTATTTATTTTATTTTATTTATTCAGGTACGTAAAACAGGATACAACCATTACAGTGCAACACAATAAATACATAGGTACCATATTCTAATACTGGACTGTAGCCCAAAACTTACGCACACAACAAGATCACAAAAAACATCACCTAACGTAAACACAATTGAGTAAAGAATTACATGAAATAGTAAAATTATTACTATATACATATACTAAATATAAAATACGAATTAAACTACACTAACTACTTACAAAATATAAAACTTATAAAATAAAACTTATAAAATTAAAAACAATTAAGGTAATATACATACTAGCGAACCAGATTGACAACTGACAGACTGAAACTGCCAAAGCTTGAACCAAAGAAATCGAGTTCGTCATTATTAGCAAGGTCATTATAAAACCTACACATACGAGTGATGGGATTATAAAACGATGTATTGTTCTTGGGCACCGCTAGACGGAAGGTTGTGGGATTACGAGTGACAAAACGAGTGTTAAGGCTGAGCGTGAATACGAGTAGTAATGAAGGTGAATCCATAACAGAATGAATAATTTTGTAAAATTTCGACTATGTATTGATTTATATTGTTATTTTTGGGCACAATTAAAATACCAACTTTTGAACTATCGCATTGCGTCAATAGTAAATTAATCATTACATAAATAAATATATAAGGACAAATCACACTGATTAAGCTAGCCCCAAAGTAAGTTTTAAACTTGTGTTATGGGATACTAACTCAACGGTACCTACTATATTTTATGATAAATACATATATAGATAAACACCCAAGACCCAGGGCAATTTGAAAAAGGCCATTTTCCAACTTGTCCTGGCTGAGAATCGAACCCAGAACCTTCGGATTAGCGGTCTAGCGTGTTTACCATTACAGAAATCAACGTTTACTTTAACTTGTTTATTTATTTTTGCTGACGTAACGTAATAGGTTGCATCGAACGTAACCTCAACATGACTCTCAATAAATTAATAAATAATAAATAATAATGAGAACCTTGTCATAGTGTCATGCCCTAGTTGGTGCTCCATCACAAACTATAGCAAATCCGTTACAAGGCCTCTACATGTTGGACCTGTGTCCCCATGCAAGCCTCAAAGGCCCGGGTTACGTCCCGTGAAGGATAAACCTTGAGAGAACATAATAATAATAATACGAGCCATCACGTGTCCCACTGCTGGGAATATTTTGCATTAGTACCCGTTACCATTAATTGAGTAATTATAATACCAGTTTCTAATATAACCAGCATTTTATCTAAACTGGTAGACTTGATAAACAAAATGTAAAGACCAGGCGAGCGAGAGTGTGCCCGCGACCCTGGTCAGCGTCAGTCAGCGACCATCGATCTAAAACAGACGCGATTTCTTAAAAAATCTGAAATAAAAGCTAAACACTCAAGATCAAGTCATCTTTAAAAAAAATCGTCATCAAAAATACATAGTTACTCAATTTCTTTTTTATACAACTAATAAGGCATCGTTCAAAGGATTGGAAGTCTCACAGTTTGGGACGAACTATAAGATACCTATTTAAAGCTTAAAATAAACCTTCTTTGTAAAATATTTTGGTGCTGTTACAAAAATATTGCAAATTCATAAAAGGATAATGCCATTAAAACTTAATAAAATATTAAACTACTATTCTAAAACCTCGAAATGTAATGAAAACGGTGTCGTTAACTTTTACATTTATGTACTTTATTAATATATGCACTAAACTAACTTAATTATGTTAATTTTTATGTTAGGTACTTAATTTTATGCTATGAGCAAAACGTTAATTTTATTCAAGCTTATTTTTTCTTTATTTTATAAAAGTAGATTTCTTGGCATGATTTCTTAAAATTACTATTTAAGAAATAATGTTTAAATGTTTTTTTTTATTTAACTTTGAAAACCCAAATATCACGCTAGTACCTGAATTTTCCGGGGTCCAGTGCTGCCCCCATTTAAAATAAATCATTTCAAAGAAAACGGAGACATTATTTAAAATTTTCCTACTACCAAATCCTAGATAACCCTTCAAAGTATTTTATGAACTACTGTTTACAGTTTATAATGAGAACGTTAAGCTTTACTACGCACATTTGCCAAAAGTGGCCGTTTTTCGCAAATGTGCGTAGTCAAGCTTAACGTTCTCACTTGAAACTGTAAACAGTAGTCCATAAAATACTTTGAAGGGTTATCTAGGACTTGGTAGTAGCAAAATTTTATATGATGTTTCCGTTTTCTTTGAAATGATTTATTTTAAATGGGGGCAGCACTGGACCCCGGAAAATTCAGGTACGGCCTATTGTTCAAGTTTCGTCTCATGACTTGAATAAGTACCTACATGTAAACAGCCTATATAATAATTTGCTATGAAATTCTTATATGCAGTTGGATTCTACTCTTAAAACATGAGTGACCTTTTCATTGCATATAAAAAAATGTCAACGATCTCAGTTTGGGGAACTGCTTAAATATAAATAAAGGGTGACGGTAGCCTTTGCTCAGCAGTGGGACACTATTGGATAATAAAAAAATTAAGATGTTTTATTTTACAAAATTGACGTATTTTGGTCATATTTGTAATTTTTTTTTTTAATATTGCTGGAAAATCTATCATAAGTACACTATGTATGTACACATATACCTATGTATATGTTATAATGTAAAGAAACCCAAGCAATTTGGATAGCCAATCTACTCCCAGAATCAGAGCGATTGAAAAAGATATATGTATATAGGAAAATAAATATACAAGACTTACGAATCTCGAGCCTATCGCTGGAGATCAATTAATGAGGATTTCCTGTTTAGGGCAACATCCTTATAAAAACGCTCGAGGGAAAACCCTCTTGAAAGTTATTTGAAAGATCGTATTGATATAATATCTTCTAGATCTAGGAGTACAGAAAAAACGTAGAATGTTCCAGCTTTTCTTCTTGCGCAGTTTGTAAAAGACAATTAAGAGTCAATATAATATAATAATTAAGGGCTCAATCCGGCGAGGAATCAAGGGACTACGTTTGTATGGAAATATGGCCCTAATATTTCCTCTTAAGAGAATGTGCGAATACCTCGATAAATTATGTCAATGTGCATTGGGCTTACAACACATCACAATTTTCAGATTATCTATATTAAAAGCTTATCTATACAAGAGAACCAATGGCCAGATATATGTATTAGTAAACGAAACCTATGTAGGCATAGGTTTCGTTTACTAACATATCTGATTTATGATGACGATCAAAATTTAATGAAGCATCATACATAGGTGATGCTTCATTAAATTTTGCTTTGCATCCTCTTTAGTGCTTTAAAAAGTAATTTTTAGTGGTAGGCACTACTAATATGCTTTAAACAGGTAATTCACGTCAAAAGTCAGCTTCCTCAAGGCGAATGTAATTCACCACGCCCTCACGAAGATGTCCAGAGCCACACTGATACTGTATACAGTTTATTTATTGTAGATACTGACGCACTGTTTCCATGTAATCTTTATATGATAAAAAAAACTACAGTGATACATGAATATAATGTAGGTATGACTACTTTTTTAAACCAAATAAACTAGTTTATCTGCCTTATTGACGAGTAAGTTTAATATGTATAAATGAGTATTTGAGTATTAAATAATTTATGAACTGAAATTATTTGCTTGAGAAATTCACCTTTCAGGGATGAAATCGTTTAGGAACCGTTCTTCACCTTTCCGATTGATTAAATATGCCAACAGTGTGGCCTGATGGGTAGTTCATGAATACATAATAGGGTACTGAAAACATATTTTGTAAAAACGGGCACAGGTAGGTAAAATAAAATATAATGTACCTACATGTTAGTAAAATACAAATAGTTTATGTGTCAGTTAATGATACTGAACAACTTTTACTTAAGGCCGTACCTGAATTTTCCGGGGTCCAGAGCTGCCCCCATTTAAAATAAATCATTTCAAAGAAAACGGAGACATCATTTGAAATTTTGCTACTACCAAGTCCTAGATAACCCTTCAAAGTATTTTATGAACTACTGTTTACACTTTAAAGTGAGAACATTAAGCTTTACTACGCACATTTGCGAAAAACGGCCACTTTTGGCAAATGTGCGTAGCAAAGCTTAACGTTCTCATTATATACTGTAAACAGTTGTTCATAAAATTATTTGAAAGGTTATCTAGGACTTGGTAGTAGCAAAATTTTAAATGATGTCTCCGTTTTCTTTGAAATGATTTATTTTAAATGGGGGCAGCACTGGACCCCGGAAAATTCAGGTACGGCCTTAAAGGAATAGGCGAAAATGCGAATCATGTTAAAAGAAAATTCGGCTAGTATTTAGTACTCATTACTATTTTTATTTCTTTTTCATCTTTTCGCCCACCATCACGCTAAAAGTGGCCTTTGAGTCTTGCGGTACTGGGCTCCGTCTGCTAAGAGCCTAAATGTCTACATCATTTTACGTGATAGTGTACACACGTATATGTGTACTCAAAACAAACTACTTTCCTACTATGCTGGTCATGGCTTTTGGAACTTAGGGCCTTTGGCTCAGTCAACCCCGTTAGATAAAAACGTGATAGTATGTCTGCACATACAACTTTTACTATGAATAAATCATTTGTATTCTATGAATTATGGCACGGAGGTACCGTTGTAGGAATTACGTGGTTTCGTCATTAAGAAGTCTGTAGGGATCTTGGGATCCACTAATATCCAAGTACATTATGCTCGGAGCTCACTCATGGGTACTCGCGACAACAGTAACGTTTGTAGGTGAAGTTAGAACATCTCAAAACTTATCACCCATTGCGACCATACCTACAATAATTTCCAAGGGATAGAGTTTTCCAACAAAATCAGTTTATGAAAATTCTCTACAAATTACTTATTTATACGAGTATGATGAAATAAGAGAGAAACTTTGGATAAGTGAAAAATCAAAGCTAAAAAAAAAATATGAAAATTTAAAGCTTATATAAAGAAAATACTTTGTGAGATTATTTATTTATTTTAACACTTTATTGTTCCAAAGTAAAAAATATACTTTTAACAAATAGCGGACTTACGAGTAATGCTAAGAGCATTTTGTCCGAGTCATCCATAGGGATAAACAGAGAAAAAAAGAATTTTGCGGCGCAAAAAAGCTAAATACGAGTACCTACAATCACTGTCGATAAAATACATAATTATGGGACCGATGACTAACTTAAAGGCAAAAAAAGTCTGGTTTGAGCTTGGTGCGGGTCTCTCTTAAAGGTTTGTATACTTAGAAATGTCATAATGTAGATACATACAAAATTTACAAATTGACATTATTTTCAATTTCGTAATTCTAATAATTCAATTTAAATTATGACCTAAAAACAATTTATTTTCAGTCCACATACTTATTTAATTTTAAATTGTTAGTGTGTAAGTTAACGTCCTAGGAGAAAATTCTGCAGTGCATTTTGTTGCCGCTTCTTCTGCACTAGCGCCTAGGAAGCGGCAATAAACTTAGCTGTATGTAACGATTTGACGTCAACATTTGTGCAAAATAAAACAAAGTGATTATTAAGAGCTTAAATAGCCTATGACAATAAAGATATATTAAATTGAATTATGTGTAGCATAGCTCCGTCATAAGTAAATTATGTTATAGTCAGTATTATAGAAGTAAAAAGGCCTTCAAATACGTTTATAAAACTAGTGATATACTACAGTTTTATCTGTAGTTTTATAATGAAACAAATGCGACCTTATATCGCACTTCCCTACGAAATTCACTGGAAAAAATAGCCTATATATGACTGCATGAAAACGACTCAGTGAAATATGTGAGTCCCCAGCCTTCGCCCGCCAAGACCCAGTAACCAAACACATTACGGATGTCACTTCAACACGTCCCGAAGGAGTTACAGTCCCTTTTTAATTAAAGGCCCTTAGAAATCCCGCCGTCGATGACTTTGGGCCTTTTTGTCGTTATCCGCATTACTTTCAGGATTCGGGTTTGTGAGAAATAACATAGGTTAAGAATATTTTGTCTTTGATAGATAACAAGTAAATCTTTTAAAAACAAGCTTTTATTTAAAACTAAAAAGTTTCAATTGCTCCTCAAGACGAATCAATCGGGCTTACAAACAAACTCGGTGGGGTTATGTTGTTTTATTACAGAGACGCCACAGCCACTTTCCGGCCTTATCATAAGATCAGATCATTGGTACCTTACTACCAACTTACATAAGGATGAGAAGTTTCAGCTCAATTAAATAATGGGAAGTGAGTCTAATGCATGCATAGCATGCAAAATTCGATTACAGACAAACACACCAAGACAGGTGAAACTAAATAAAAGCTTGTTAAAATAAAGCACAAAACTACAAAACCTTCCATGCTAGTCTAGGAGAAAAAGAAACAATGTTACTATACCTTATATTCTCATCCCTCGCTAGTCTTTTCTATAGGCGATTTTATTTTTTCTCATTATTAAAAATATTTAAAAACATATATTTGTCATAATTATCTCACGGGCCTACAGGAAGAGATCTCTTTTGAGATAAGTAGTGCCTTTGTACAACTTTTTGTTTATGTATTCCCTGTATATATTGTACGTGTACATAAATTGGTAAATAAATAAATAAAATAGAAGAGGGAAGATAATTGGACATCTAATAAGACATGAAAATCTATTCAGAATAATAGTAGAAGTAAAAATAAAAGGGAGACGAGGAAGGGGAAGACCAAGGATGAAGTTTTTCCAACAAATTAAGGAAGGGTTAAGAGTAAGGTCCTACCAAGACATTAAAAAGATGGCAGAGAGAAGAGAGGAATGGAGGCATCTCCACTTAACTACACCGACAAGAGCAAGCTCAGAAGATTATCAAATAATAACGAAGATACAGCGCATTTAAATTTGGCATGACGTTGGGATCAAGTAATTTTCAGTTTGACGTAAATCGCCCCTACTCCGAAACTTCGTTGCGCTGTATCTTTCTAAAACTTTATTAATTTGCTAAACGAAAAAATATGGGTCCATTATTTTTGGAAATCTAATTGATGGACTAAATTATGTTATATTTTTGGAACCAGTCCACATCCCAATTCAATATCAATAACTGAGCGTATTCTTGGTTACATTCTCAGTGGTAACGCCTCTGACCCGTCCGCTACCTAACCTAGGTGATTTGATGAGGTTACGACATGGTTTTTACACAGAGCGGCTGCTGTCTGATCTCCGCAACTCAAAGGGTAGACCAGAACCAATCTTAGGATAGGTATAAACGCTAGATGTCCCCCAACTTTACGTGCCTTCCGAAGAACGGAATCATCTTTATTTTCGGATAATCGGGTGTTTTTAGTCTGCAATATCCTAACCAGAATTGAAACAACTTTTCACAAAGTATGCTTCCCAGTGGGTTTTTAACGACCTCTGGATAACAAGGAAAACGCCTTGATCACTGGACCACAAAGGCAGTTATTCCAATATCGATGATAAAATATCAAAGTTGGAAGCTTAACGTGCCTTCTGAAGAACAGAATCATCTTTATTTACGGATAATCAGGGGATTTTAGTCTGCGATATCCTAACCAGACTGGAAACAACTTTTAACAAAGTATGCTTCCCAGTGGGATTTTAACCTACGATCTCTGGATAACAAGGCAAACACCTTGACCACTGGACCACAAAGGCAGTTATCCCAATATCGATGATAAAATATCAAATTTTCCAAGAAAAACCTTCAAACTAATGGTAGTTTGAAGGTTTTAGGCGAACTAATTGTTCGTCCATGAAACTTAATTAATAAGTGAAAAACATATTAATTAAAACCGGGTACTTTCGGCGTAAATTGTTTTCGGAAGCTATAATTTTTTCCTTTCAAAGTTTGTCCTCTCATAAGTCAATGTTGGCGCCAAATCGATTTTGCTAGGGTTGTGACAACACAGATTTTTTAACATTGTTTGTCACATGATTGCACCAAAAGAGGTTATGATTTTCAAGTCTATGTATTTATGTATGGAGACGGCAATGGCAAATCATTCCAATATCTCTGCTAAAAAAATGTCATTATGTGCGTTTCTCTCCACGCAATGATAACGATAAGAGCATGGCTCTGAAATGTAGAAGAAAAAGTATACCTATACTCGTATGTACATAAGTTATATTTCTTTGGTACGCTCTGCAGCCTAGCCGTCTTGATGGATTTTAGCTTAAGAGGTGTCATTTAGATTTGTGTCAGAGTGACACTGGACATATCATAAACTTTAATAAACAAAACGGCGGATCATTTGAAATAATTGTTAATTTTTTTTTAAATTAAATTTTAAATATAGGATTATTATTAAAAAACTTCTTACTTGAAAAAAATAATTAAAAGAACTTAATTTCTTCCGGCTTTATTATGATGAAAAAAATAATTCTTGATATTGGAAAAGCTAATTTTCTTTCACACTGAAGCAAGTAAGATACAGGGTGCCTTTTTAAACACCAACCAAATTTTCGGAGCAAGTTCAGTCCATTATATTGAACTACTTTCTATAAAAAAGGTTACTAAAAATCGATAAAAAATTTTCGTCCCATACAAAATCCGTTTGGCTGAGCGCTGATTTGTACGGGAAAGTGAATTTTTGTTTTATTTTTACTTTAATTGTTTTTATGGAAAGTAGTTCTGTATAATGGACTGAACTTGCTCCATAAATTTGGCTGGTGGATAAAAAGTTAGCCTGTATATATAAGATAAAATAAATGAGAAAGGTACCTGTAGTCTTACAAATTCTGTGGTCCGACTAAATTACTACAACTACAAGTAGTGCTTTTATATATGATGAGATTTATATATGATGAGATTTATCATCATCATTTTCCGTAATATTTTACTTACCTGAAACAAAAAGAAAATTGGTTAGGTATAAAAGAACAAAGAGAATTGTTTTGAACTCATAGAAATATACTCAATAAAAAGTAAAATGTATTTTTGCCGAAGTTGAAACGGAGACGCTTCGCTCTCTGTCTTTAAAAATTTTTTTTATATTGCAACGTGACATTAAATTGTCGGTAGGTATGTCGGGTTGTGCTCCTGCAGTGGAGCCTAAATAAGCGGGCAAATGCGAGTCGAACTCGTACATGAAGGGTTCCGTACCACCGTACAATGTTTTAAAACGCTGAAGAAAAACGTTTCTTGTATGACGACCCCCTTAAATTTTTAACTTTTTCTTATTTTTACTATTTGTTGTTATAGCGGTCATAGTAATACATAATCTGTGAAAATTTAAAGTATCTAGTTAATGCCATTATAAAGATCTAGTTAAAAACGCTAAAAAAAAACACATTTTTTGTATGACGACCCCTTTTAAATTTCAACTTTTTTATTTTTAGTATTTGTTGTTATAGCGGCCACATTAATACATAATCGGTGAAAATTTCAAGTGTCTAGCTATTACGGTTCAAGAGATAGAGCTCTGTGAAAGACGGACAGATGGACAGACGGACAGACAGCGGAGTCTCAGTAATAGGGTCCCGTTTGCACCCTTCGGGTACGGAAAACTAAAAAGACCTGATGATGATGATGATGTCGTAGCTAAACATTGTATAAGTAGGTCTGGCAGTTGGTAGCCCTAAATATTGATAGCACGGAGGGCTGGCAATTTTTCACTAATGGTCAGTTTCCGGGTTCGCTCGGGAAATGCCAACAGTTTTGGGCGAGATATATTCTTCATTTCGCAATGGGACCCAGAAGGATCCAGTTTTATTGTCGCTGGTTCTTATTGTGTAAACTTTCGACATTGTGTTAAGTGTGTTATATAATTTTGTTGGTTGGTAAGATTGTTGATAAGATAGATTACTAAATAAAATGGTTATATTTATTTTATCAAGCGAATTCAAAAAAGAGGAAAATAATTATTTCTTTCTATGTAGAATATAGTACTGCCAGATTGGTTCAAAAAAAAATTATTAAAATCAGTTCAGATATTTGTTTTTTTTTAAATAAATTACTGGAAAAATATATGCCTTTCTGTGACTGTGATTAGTACTGAAGTCGGTTTTTTGTTTTAAATTTAAGCGTATGTCATTACTGGTAATTTTTGTGGGTTCCGTACCCAAATGGAGCAAACGGGCCCTATTACTGAGATTCCGCTGTCTGTCCGTTTTCAGCGTTTTTAACTAGATCTTTATAATGGCATTAACTAGATACTTGAAATTTTCACAGATTATGTATTACTATGGCCGCTATAACGACAAATACTAAAAATAAAAAAAAAGTTAAAAATTAAAGAGGGTCATCATACAAAAAACGTGTTTTTTTAGCGTTTTAAAACATTGTACGGAGGTACGGAACCCTGCATGTACGAGTCCGATTCGCACTTGCCCGTTTATTTAATTTATTCATTAAATAATCAAAGAGCAAAATGGAATGGTTAAAACCCATCTTTTGTGTCTTTTCCTCTTATCGGCATTAACTGTTGCTGAAATGAGACTTCGTTAAACTGCAAAAGTAAAAATTTTGCCTGTTTTCCGCAAACAAAATATAAAAGACATTGTCTATTGACATTGACTTCTGTTGCGATGACTTTTCTACTTAGTAGCTTCATACACGTTCTGGCGTACCGCGTTAAAAAAATATGCCACTACGTTTCAAACCAGGTTACAGTTTTGATACTTCATCGCGGAAACTATATACCTTCAATATCTCTGCTGGTAATAAGCCTCCTATTATTTGCACTGTTGGACCATATCACTTGCCGTAGCAATTCTGTTTTTCTCAATATTATGATTTATGTTACCCAATCTACTCGTAAAGGCACATCACAACATTTTAACTCCTCTTTCAAGAAAATGGAAATTTCATAAAAAGGCTTCTATTCACTACTTTGGTCGATCTTTATATGCATATCACCTTAATAACGTCAAGCCAATTTTTCTAGGATCTTTTTAGGGTTCCGTAGCCAAATGGCATAAAACGGAACCCTTATAGATTCGTCATATCTGTTTGTCCGTCCGTATGTCACAGCTACTTTTTTCCTAAACTATAATAACTATACTGTTGAAACTTGGTAAGTAGATGTATTCTGTGAACCGTATTAGGATTTTTACACAAAAATAGAAAAAAAAAAAACAATAAATTTTAGGGGTTCCCCATACTTAGAAGAAACACGAAAAAATTTTTTTTTATCAAACCCATACGTGTGGGACCCACATCTATGGATAGGTCTTCAAAAATGATATTGAGGTTTCTAAAACCTATTTTTTTAAACTGAATAGTTTGCGCGAGAGGCACTTCCAAAGTGGTAAAATGTTGGTCCCCCCCTGTAACTTCCCAAATAAGAGAATAATAAAACTAAAAAATATATGATTACATTACCATGCAAACTTCCACCGAAAATTGGTTTGAACGAGATCTAGTAAGTAGTTTTTTTTTAATACGTCATAAATCGTAAACCGCAATTTACCTTTAGAACTTTTATATTATATTACTTGTTGCTAAGGAACCCTTCATGGGCGAGTCCAACTCGCACTTGGCCGCTTTTTTATTTTGGAAGTCACTACCACAGTCAGGCAGCTAAGGAATATAAATCCATATCGAAAAATCTGAAGTTCTCTACGCTAAAGATCAATCCATCCTCATTTCATTCTGGATTCCAAGTTCAAAATAACTAATTATAAAAATAATAATCACACCTTAAAACACAATCAACTGGCGTGCAACAAAAATGGTGACAAAAAAAACCCGTTCATACCTATTCAAGGTTCCAAACAAAGAGGTAGCCGTGGCATAAATCTTATCTTAAACTCGAACAATTGAAACAAAAGTAAATTATGAACAGGTTCTGCGGGATTAGAAAAACGACCGGCTTACTTATAACTGGGTAAGTGCGAGTTGGATTCACATACTGAAAGTTCCGCGAACGCAAACAAATGCGAATTCTTTACACTCTCTTTTCAATTCTTTTGAATCTAAATTCCCCTGAGTTCCTAAATTGCAAATTTGAATTTCTTTCCGACACATGATCCAAAGCCAAAAGGAGGGTTATGTATGTCGCCGCTATGTATGTGTGTATGAATGTATGTATGTTCATCAGTTCCCTTCTATCTTTAATGATATCCATGATACCTTCTCAAATGAGGTACCATTGGAAGCGTGTAGGCTGTCCGCTTGAGATAGGCTATTTCCCTTATTCATAAAATAATACAAACGTTTGCTAAACCTATTTTAATTAAAATATGTGTTTTCTTGTTCTTGTAATGTAAAATTTTGAAAAGAGTGATAGGGGACCTAACATATTTTAACTAAAACAGGTTAGCAAACGTTTGTAATTTTTTTATTAATAAGGGGGTATATGATTTGACGACCTCCGTGGTGTAGTGGTTCACGGCGGGTCCACACCGGACGTCCCGCGTTCGATCCCCGGTCAGGTCAAGATGGAAAATGATTTTTTTCAGATTGACCTGGGTCTTGGATATTTATCTATATATGTATTTGTTATAAAATATAGAATTGTTGAGTGAGTATCCTATAACACAAGTCTTGAATTTACTTTGGGGCTAGCTCAATCTGTGTGATTTGGCCAAAAAAAATTATGTCACTCTAAATTCAATATGGCGCCCTTATAGGATATAAAGTAATGAACTAAAACATAAAATAAATTGAATCATACCGTGTAGTGTATCAAAAGAAAGAGCTTAATTAGCACATTTCAAATATATATATATTATTAGCTGTTTCTCTCTCCTTTGCATTCACTGGATAAACGTACTTTTTTAGAGTTCCGTAGTCCACAAGGAACCCTTATAGTTTCGTCATGTCCGTCCGTCCGTCCGTCTGTCCGTCCGGGCTCGTACTCCGCCGCTACTGCACCGATTGTCACGAAAATTGGTGGAGAGATAGATATTGAAGTTCCAAAAGTTGGTTTTTAAAATTATGAAAAAATTATTTTTTTTCAGCCTATACAAAGAAAAGTGAATTTAAAAAATTAAATTGGGCTAACCCCAATGTGTGGGGTATCTTTGAAAAGGTCTTTTAAAATGCAACAAAAACTACTTTGAACCTATGTAGATCAAACCCCCCAGTCTTGAGATAATCTAATACAAAGTTAAAATTTGAGGTGTCCCCCCACCATAACTTTTGAAATATTACTAAAATAATTCTGAAAAAAATGTGGTATATACCTCAAAGTATACACTTTCAATTAAAATTATAGGGGTCTTGGTATCATAGATAGTTATTTTTTAATACGTGTTAAATCGTAAAATGTTACTTGTTTCTACGGAACCCTTCATGGGCGAGTTCGACTCGCAATTGGCCGGTTTTTTAGTATTTAAAACTTGTTATTTTGTTATGACCTCTAAACATAAATTTTCCCCAATCTCAAAAAAAAGTTTGTTTATAACGAACAAAAAAATATTAGTACCACAATTGATTATGTTTAAGTCTGGCAGATACCTACCTACTTAACTGCAAGACCCCATGACGGCAGTAGAGTCGTCGAAATATCTGGTCAAAACTAAAATCAATCGCGGTGAGTCTATTTAACTTAATTAATTAAGCAACGCTAGCCAGTTGGTATGAAGAACTTTGGCTATGATCTTAAAATCAAGAGGATGGGTGTCATAGTTTACCCGGTGAGAATGAAGTTCCTTACTGCAGAATCAAAAGCTATATGAACACTTAACTTTAAAATAATGATGTTTCGTAAAAAAATAATTTAAAAATTAATTTCTAGACGCCATCTTGGATTCCAAAAAACAAATTCTTTTATCAGCCGGCTTTACATGCCTCCCAAAACATCTGGCATTAAAGTATTGCATGTTAATGTAATGAGCTTAAATTCCATACCTATATTTGTGAATGGTTAAAGATTTTTTTTTACTGCGTACCAAATTTTAACATAATTTTTCCTATTCGCCACTTGAACCCTAAAATGGCGGGGTTTCTTATTATATTATTATACATGCTGACGGACTGTAGTAACTCGATTTTGCAGAGGGCTTCACCCCTCTGATTGTTCGTGGATTGCTTTTGAACATTTTTTCCACTTTTAGCAAAAGAAATATTTTATGGGAAAAATTTCCTTTACAGTTTTTGCAGTCTTTGTTGGAATCAGAAGTTAATAAAATGAAATAAATTAAAAAAAATACTTTTATGAACAACTTTTGTAAATAAATAAGGCTCTGTCTTAACCGTTACGGATAAGGACATTATAGCGTATTAAAAACTAAAACCGCTATATCATCATCATCATCAACAGGTGCTTTTTAGTCTCCACTGCAGGAGCACGAACCTCCCTGTACTACCTACTAGAGCCACACTTGGCCAAAGCAGTCAAAGGATTTGGCCTACACTCTCCACGCTATCCAGATAGGTTGGAGAGGTTTCATTGATTATAAGCTTTATTTAGCTTGTATTTCCTAAGTCGTCCTCTACGACATCCACGGGAAGACTTTGAGTGGGCCTATTTTAGTCTGCCGGGAACCACACGGCATCTATCAATCTTTATATAACGTCTATAAAAATGTTCTGAAATTCAGTCCATGATAAGTACTAAACAACTTTCCGCAAAGAACATAATTATATAAAAATATGAACGGTCAACTTGTATGGGAGGCAAAAAAATTATTTTAATATTACGATGTATATTCCTTGGGGAAAGGTTTTGCAGTATCATTAACTAAATTCACCTTTAAAATAGTTTCAGTATATTTTAATAATAATAATAAGTCATTTGTTTTCACCTTCATACAATTACAAAAAAATATAAAAATATGTTTTTTACCAAAAAATAAATGTTGTTTTACCCTATATAAAAAAAAAAACTAGACTAAAGGTTACATTTCAAAACTATGAAAAACTAAAAAATAGCCGCCCAACCATCACTTACATTTACTGAAAGCGGTTATTAGACTCAATTTATCATCTACCTACGTCACCGGTTTTGGAACACCGACTGAAAAATAAAACGTCATGCGATAATCAAAGTATCATCAATATCGCATCAGAGGCATTTTATATTACATACTTTCAATCCGTACTTAATACAACAATATGAGCACATAGATAACCTTACCCCAAATATTTTCTCTAGCCATCCACCCTCTCGGGTTGGTTAGGGCGGATACACACTAGATGTGATAATATGTTTACCTTTTTTTGAGAATAATTTTACGGCCCTGGATACAAGTCCTTCCTTTAACCTTACCGTCCTATTGTAGCTATTATACAGGGTCAAACAAAATATACTAAAACTATTTTAAGAGTGAATTCAGTCAATGATACTGAACAACTTTCCCCGTTGAACACTTATCGAAAGATCAAAAATCATTTTTTACCTGTCATATAAGTTGACTGATCAACTGATCCGAGTTTGTATGGATAAGTATAGAAGAAATTTTCACAATGTTACTCTATGTTCCTTGACTATGACTATTGACCGAACTCATCCTTAAAATAGTTTAAATATATTAGACGATATGTCACAGAACACAGTAAGATTACACAGAACGAAATCTCCTAAGGTACGCGCAATATGTTCTTGTGCGCCCACGTGCGCCATGCAGTGTGTGTTCGCCTGCTCTCACCCCTCGACAAGGCGAAAACGGGGGAGAGATGCGGGGACGGGGAACGGGAACGCATATTGCGCGGGACCTTAGCAGATGCCGTTCTGTATACTCTTACTGTCTTCTGTGGATATGTCTCACTGCATTGTAGGGCATTTCTTCCACCGCTAGCAGAGAGACTAACAGTTAAAAATATCTGTTCAATATTCTTGTGTTTAAATTTACCTCAAGAACGAATTATCAAAAGTCACGTTTCGCCGTATCTCCGATAACGGAATGAGGTTATGCATTTTTACCGTACCATGTGTAAACAGCCTAAGCATTCGGGTGATTTATATACTGTAACGAGGTATAACTCGCTTTCGGATAACCTGATAGTAAAACTTTTCTTTCTCTATTTTCTGTGGTTATGCAAGATATTATTATTTCTTTTTTTTTCTTTATTAATGGCTTGACGCGTATTTAGCCAGGAACAAGTTAATAAAACGTGGGAAATTATTTTTAACCGACTTCAAAAAAGGAGGAGGTTATCAGATCGACTGTGTTCTTTTTTTTTTTTTAATGAATGTTTGTTACGCAATATCTTTGCCGATTGTGAACCGATTTTGATGATTATTGTTTTATTTGAAAGCCTTTACTACCAAGTTGGTCCCATTTTAATTTGGTGAAGATATGATGAAGAACTTTGGAGATATGGAAGAAACTCCTTAAAAAAATTGAAGTCGGTTGTTTTTTTTGTTAAAAATGTAATTATTTCCTAACAAGTAACAATCAAAGTTTGGTGTAGGCCTTTGGTTGCTCTATGAAAGCTTCTAACGACAAATCTATACGAGTCCACTGGTTTTCATAGCCGATTGAGTGGCGGACGACGAACGAAGACGCGCCCACACAGTCCGCGAAACAAATATCACTACAGCCGTACTATGACTATCCACTTTAACTATTTCACATATTGTTCATGAGCATAAGCATTTATAACACCAAAAAACACTAATTTCTTATTATAAAATCCACTAAAATCAATTTGCAAAATAATTTTAAAAAACCCCAACCGAACCACTTGACTTCCCGCCAAAAAACCACGAGATATTACATAGTACCATAGGGTTGGCGTATGAAATGATACCCACGATGTATGAAAGTAGTGTTTATTGTGTCTCACTTATCTTAGTACATGTGTATATATATAATACTTATGGCATACATTCGCGTACAAATAGTATTTCATACGGTAACCTATTTAGGATCCTGGGTAGGACGCGGAGAATCGCAACCCTAATATCCTCCTAGCTAGCTGTAACTTGATGACGCGGAGCATCGATCAAGCCAAGCACTGAACTCTGAGCAGACTACGGGAGCAATCGTACTCGGAGCTGTCTAGCGAACGACTGACTGCTTGAACAGTGGTGCGCCTTTTATATACGCGCGCCGTGTGACGCGGGGCTGGTGGGAGCGCGCCGGTGACGTATTCATAGTAAACGTATTCATAGTAAACGTCGTGTTACAGTCTCCCCCTCTGGTACTCTGAAGTCGTCCCGACAGGAGTACCAGCAGCTGCATTCTTGCGAGGTCTTCCTCTGCGGCGAATGAGATTGATAGGTTGAGGTACCTCATCTTCTCTTTTTTCAAACTTTGTAAGTGCTGCTGTGTGATATTTCCCAATTACTTTGTCTGGTGAATCAGGATGAGCCACTTCGTAAGTAGAGGTTCCATGTTTTCTCAATATAATGTAGGGGTTTTTAGGTCCATTAACCATTTAAGGGGCTGATGATCGGTTATAGTCAAAAATTTTGTTCCTTCTATGTAACCACGGAAGCGAGATATGGCCCATACTATAGCTAGGGCTTCCTTTTCTGTGACAGTATAATTATATTCGGCAGGAGTGTGTAGTCTACTTGCGTATTCTACAGGGTGTTCGTTTTCTCCCTCCCCCTGCACCAAAGCTGCTCCAATAGCGTATTGGCTTGCATCGGTTTTAATTGTAAATGGTTCATCCGGGCTTGCTTGTTTTAATACTGGTGCAGTGTTTAAAGCAGTTTTTAATATATTAAATGCTTCTTCGTGACATCTCGCTGTTATTTAATGTTGCAGACGTAATTGCGGACAGGGATGTTGATGCGAGCGATTCTATCAGCCTACTGAGTTGATCTTCATTCATTACTATGTTATTTGTCATCTTTTACCCTCCTTGGATTTTTACTTATAGTGGGGGTAGTTTTGAGTTCTGTTGGGCGCCAATATAGGGTTGGCGTATGAAATGATACCCACGATGTATGAAAGTAGTGTTTATTGTGTCTCACTTATCTTAGTACATGTGTATATATATAATACTTATGGCATACATTCGCGTACAAATAGTATTTCATACGGTAACCTATTTAGGATCCTGGGTAGGACGCGGGGAATCGCAACCCTAATATCCTCCTAGCTAGCTGTAACTTGATGACGCGGAGCATCGATCAAGCCAAGCACTGAACTCTGAGCAGACTACGGGAGCAATCGTACTCGGAGCTGTCTAGCGAACGACTGACTGCTTGTTTTTTTATTTTTTTTTATTTTATTTTTTTAGGATTGACATATATAGGTTGCCTCAGACGGCATATCCTACTCCACCGGACAAGGTTTGAGGAGCGGGCCAAGGGCCCGGCTTCCTATATTTATATACTACTAGCAACAGCGCAAAGGGCTCCCAAGGGGGAAACCTCGGCTTTGGGCGTGCTAGGGGGTATGGCAAATTTTGGGGTGCTGCAACACCCATGTTTTGCCTGAAGGGCCGAAGCTACGGTTGCCAGAAGGGCCTAATCAGGACGCAAATCGTCCAGGTGCCGCCGGGCGGTACCTAGTAAACGAGCTAATGTTTCTACGCCTATGCACTCGATTCCGGCGAATGCGGGGGGGACGGATCGCGTGGGAACTCTGGCTACTCGGAGCCGCAGAGTTATCGAATTTGACCATGTCAGCCGTCATTTTGTCATCGGGATCGGTAAGAACATGCCTCGGACGTCTGCCGGTGAGTCTACGAGGGTTATGTTCAGGGGTATAGTTAGCTGCCTCTCTAACTAAACGGTTCGGGTGGTTTGTTGCTTTATCAAAGTGGCGTACGGACGCTTCTTTCATAAAGTGTTTAATAGATGGGAGTTCTAGATCGCGATGGAGGTCGCTGTTCCGAGCTAGCAATGGAGCATTGGTAGCTCTGCGAACGAAGCGGTTTTGGACTCTTTGGAGTTTTAAGATGTTGGATGGAGCAGCGTGTGCAAAAACTACGCTTGCATATGTAAGAACTGGGCGAACGCAAAGTTTGAAAAGAATTAACTTGTTGCCAAGAGAAAACTTTTCGTTGCGTATCATGGGATTTAAGCGGCTCAAGTAAAATGATGCGGTGTTGCATACATTTTTAATGTGCTGCTTGAAGGTCAATCGGCTGTCGAAGGTGACACCCAGGTACTTGGCCGTCTTGGTCCAAGGAATGGGTTTACCGAATAGGGAGATTTGCCTTATGGGCTCGGGTCGATGTTGGGGGTTGTTCTGAGGTCGTCGCGCACCTTGGTGATCCTTCGTAAAGTAAACTGCGTTACTTTTCTCAGGGTTCACCTCTCTGACTGCTTGAACAGTGGTGCGCCTTTTATATACGCGCGCCGTGTGACGCGTTCGTATTCATAGTAAACGTCGTGTTACAGTACCTATATAACGCTTTGCATTATATAACGTCTAAAAAAATATACCGAAACTATTATAGGGGTAAATTCAGTCCATGGTATTGAACAACTTTCCCCAAGGAACATATAACGAAATATCGATCACCTTGTATGGGAGGCCAAAAAATATTTTTCATATTTCGATATGTTCCTTGGGGAAAGTTGTTCAGTATCATGGACTGAATTAACCCTTTGAATAGTTTCAGTATATTTTTTTAGATCCTGTATAACACTTCCACTGGTCTGGGATAAAAAAAAAATTGAAGGGGGTCGTCATACAAGAAACGTGTTTCTTCAGCGTTTAAAACATTGTACGGTGGTACGGAACACTTCATGTACGAGACGTGGTAATGTATCTATATGTATAAAAAAACATTATGGCGGAATTTTGGCGCCGAATGATGTATAAAATTTTTTTTTATTCAAAACCTATGAAGTGGGGTATCAAAAAAGAGATTTTTCAATGAAGATTACATATATATATAGAAATTCTATGTTCAAATGTAATTTAGAATGAGAAATGCTAAAAAACAACATATAGTCTTGTATCAGGCAGTCGGATTTTTGTTTTTTTTTATTACTTTTTAGTGAAATAAAAGCATTCGGCAAATTCGATCACTTTTCGATTCCGTACCTCTTAGCGACCGGGTTTGTCCAACATTTTAGACATTCCATCTTGACAATACATTAAATGTACGGAGCCTAAGCAGGGCTGTACAGTACAATCACCATCCAAACCCCTTGCGGTATACACAACTGTATTTTATTTCCAAGGCTTTGCAATCCTCTACAAAAACATGCAGTGTTATTCTTAGACTTAGATATATATTTTGGGGAATAGTTTATATTGTTCGGTTGCTTTGATGTGTTTGGTGTTTTCGTTAACATAACAATACTAGCTACTCGTATGTTAATGTTTTCTATAGCAATATTTTTTCAAGAATCGTTTATTTGCATTATACAATAAATGGCACTGATATTAGTAAGTAAATGTAACTGTGTGCTAGGCTGGGAGAAAATAAAAAAATCTTACAATGTACCAGCTGCTTCAATTCCCGAGCAGATCGAGGGAATGAGCGAAAATATGAATCATCATCAATCGCTTTCTGGCTTTTACTACTTCACTTCGCACGGTCTTGAGCATCCTTGGTTGTAAAACCATTGGCACGCATTTCTTGGGGCTATGCTAGAAAAAATATTACGCTAGCAATATTTTGAAATCTTTAATAAAAATACGAAAAATCAAAAGATTCTTTCTACCTACACGATGTTATTTTAACTTTTATTTGTAAATTAGTATATAACTGCCACATTTGTCCAATCTCAATAAGAAGGAAGGAATTTGTGAAGAAAATGAGCTAATAGATCCAGTCTCCGGTAAAGCCAATTACCATCTACCCCAATGAACCAAAGAGCTAAAGGAAACTAGAGAATACACCAAATAATATATTATATACTCGTAACTGTTTTGTCCCGTTCAATTTTACCTATCTCCATAATACACTTGGTCGCTTGCTAGCTCATATACGTCTAGTACTTTCGAGAGTTTAATAGCGAAAATCATTTTTAAACATGGTAAATATCATTAAAAATGCCTTGGTGTATGTTAAAATACAGTAAGGGTCAGTGCGCGGCGCAGCGGGCTCTTACTGAAATCTCACTCTGTTTGTCTAGTAAATAAGTTCTATATTTGTACGCTGCGAGTGCGCGCTGCGTCGCGTGAGTCGCGTCGCGTCGCATCTCAGTGTGAACTGACCCTAAGAATTATTCAAGGAACACGGCAGTGTATAGAAATAAGTTTCCATCGGTAAGTAACCATTGTTTGATAATTAAATACGTATAATAAAATTCACGCCGCCATATACCTTTATTTAAAAATAGAACAGGGGCCAATGTTTGAGATAGCTAGTCTATATTATATTCTATGTCATTGTAATAAACACTTATCGAAGTGATAGTATTCATTACAATTCATTATATTATAAGTGATGTTAAATTTAAATCTAAGTAAAAGATGAAAATGTCATATTAGCTATGAAAAATAGCTTTTAAAGTCCACATTGTCCGTCCCTTTATGAAACAAGTAATTATATAAAAAAATATTTAAAAAAGCAAGCTTTTATGTAAAACAATGAACTAAAAAGTGTAAAGTGCTCCTCTAGACGAATCAATTGAGCCTGAACTCCGAGTTATGTTCTTTTACTCGTAGCACAGAGATGCCATGGCCACCTTCTGGTTTCATTATGATTTAGGTCATTGGTACCATAATATTGCATTTTCACCAAACTAACATACATTAAATGAAGTTTCAACTCAATCGAATAATTTTAGAAGTGGGTCTAATTTATCTTGCAAATAGCAACCCTTGATTGTATTATCCATCACACACGATTATGCAACTAAAATCACATGCGCAAATATATAGCTATCAGTAGATAAATCTCTCTGAAATACATAATACAAATCAACATTGATTTAGTGTGAAATTGTATGGAAAAATCTCTTCTTTATAAATTGTCCCTTTAGACGTAAAAGTATGTATGTCATCGCATTCAAGGGCACACATTCCGTAAAATACATCAGAACATCAGCTTTTATTATATCTTAGCTCGGCGCTACCTTCTCAAATCTAGGTCACATATACGGGGACAACGTGTATAGGTAAGGAACGTTGATGTAAATAAAAATAGACAACAAACATTAGCGAAAGCCTGAGTGAATATTAAAAGTATATTGACGTATTCTATCGTCGTCGTCGTATACCTGCAACGACTTGACATATCGGTAGAGTAAGTATCTTCCATTTACTTGCCATAAAGTAGTATATAATTGTTTCGTTATGAATATTTTACATAAGAAAAAGCGGTGTCTCGTTAAATGAAATATCCAATGTGTTTTTTCAGTACATAAATCAGTACTTGATAGTAAATTGATAAAAAAAAAATATCCCAAAAAGAATGTCTTCGGTTAGTTTGTCGAACTTAGTATATTGCTGACAAGTTCAGCGTAGAATAATGAATATTGAAAAAAAAATCTTAAGTAAGTAGTTAATTCTGTTATTAAAAGAAAATATAGTCATAAAGTTTAAGGACTCTTGCGATTTTTGTACAAGCACATGTAACTTTAAAATATGTTGTTACGTATTTGTTTTGTAAGAAAAATGTTTACTCTAAGATATATTTTGTTTTAAATTGTAAAAACCATCGCTCCTGACTGTGTAGTCTATTAAGATAGTTTGTTAATGTGGTCTACTCTATTATACAATGTGGTTTAATGCATACAGGATACGTGGCCAGGAATAAGATGTATTCGTAAACTACGGCGTGATGTCTCCTAAATGTATAATACATATTACATTACAATACGTAGGTACGTAAGTACGTTATACAAGTGGTTCTGTGAGAACAGTAGACCTTGCGAGCTCTTATAACCATTCAATAAGTAACACTTTCTCCTTTCCCCTGGCCTAGCAAAGCCGTTTAGCGAAATCCGTCCATATAATATAATGCTACAGTAAACTTCCCCCCTTTTTTCCCTTAAACTCCCTCTTTTGATTTTTTTTTTTGCAAAAACTTGTCTAAAATGTAGTCCTTAGTGTTGCCCCTCAGATTTGATTGAAATCCGTCAGTAAATAAATAATATTATAAGGACAAACCTGCGTGGTTTATGTATGTTATTATGTACTATAACGTAATGCTTATTGCCATTGAACTGTGAGATCTTGGGTTCGACCCAATGCTTGGTCAGGTTAAGATGGAAAATTATCTTTATATGATTGTCCTAGCTCTTGGATGTTAAATGTCTCCACCATATGCTTTATAAATTATGTCGACAGCGACAGAGGCAGAACGAAGGGCCGTAAGACCCAAAAACCCACGTGTAGCGTGTTTTTTTCAAAAAAATCTTATTTATTTTTACAGATATAGAAATACTATCACGTTTTTATTCCGATTGGGTAGAAATTGCTAGCTGCATCGCCTATTGATTCTTTTAGCCCTTTTATTCGATCTGCTTTTACTGGAGGTGAAGCAGCTGACACATTCTACGTTTTTTCCTTTTCTCTCAGACCAACGTGGAGATTTTCATTTTGCTTGAGTATAACAGCGATGCTATTTGTATCCAGTTTAGTTTGATGTTGTTACATTGCGTCCTAATGCGTCTCTCAGGAACTTTTATTGATAAAGTTGCTATCTAAATCTGTTTTGTTGGCAACATTGATTTTGACAGCCGCTTTAGATTCGCTCCGTTATGTGTTTTGGAGTGTTGGACCGAGCGGGAATAGTTTAGTACTTTTTTTTCTATATTTAAGGCGAGCAACTTCAACGCTCGAGGGGGATTAGGTGCGGGGCGATCCACGAAGCGCCCCGCAGGCGCATATTGCGATTGACGGAAAAGCGAAAAGCGCGGGTGAACGCGTACCGTTGATTTTAGCGGATATTTCTTAATAAATATATAAATTATGTGCAAAATCAGAAATTTTACATAAAAATAAATTCGTTCTAGCATTTGATTTAGCTTCTTTTCAGCATTTAATTTGATCGACTAAAGAACAACTGCGGTGGTACAGTGTTGGTACAGTGTTGGACATCGAAACTAAACCCCGAGAACGAGGAAGACCCCGAATCACATGGATGCCCTTAGTAAATAAGAACCTCAAAGAAGCCAAATCCAACAAAGAGACGACCCAGGACCTAGCTGCCTGGAGACGCATGATACGGAGGGCCGACCCCAAATAAAATGGGATAGGGCCAGGCAAAGAAGAAGACTAAGGAACAACTCATTTTTTACACCCATTAAGCACATGTTTTAGACAATATATTTGGGTATATAGTGTATTTTTTTAAAATATCTACAAAAATTGATCTAGCAACACACTATTAGCCTGTGCCTCACCTTAAGAGATATGCTCTTGTCAGTGGAGTATGAATTCTCTTCCATTTTTCTCTCTCATCTGCCAGCTAAAATAGCTTCGCTGCATGACATGACGTCCACCTTCTCCTTTATCTGTTACATGTATCTATGCCCCAGTCTTCCAGGTCCTCTATTCTCTTCTATATTTCCTTTATGTCTAGTACATTAGTGCATCTATATATATAAAAGCGAAAATCACTCACTCATCATGAAATCTTGAGAACTACTTAGCCAATGAAGATGAAATTTGGCAGGAAGGTAGAATGTGACTAGCAGACGTCCGCTAAGAAATTATTTTGGGAAATTCCATTCCTAAGGGGGTGAAATAGGGGTTGGCAGTTTGTATGAAACTTCGTATACTTTAAAGTGAGACACATGAAATTTTTAATGTATGTTAGTAGTTAGTAGAAAATAATAATGCATTTATTAGAGTTTGAAAATTAAGTCCCTATAGGGGTGAAATAGGGGTTGCAAGTTTGTATGAATCTTCGTCATTTTTGAAGCGAGACACATATGACATTTTTGAATTAGTGGTTAGTAATTAAGACATAATGTACTACTTATATGACATTTGGTTTTTCTTGCATCTAGATTAATTGACCCCTTGGACATTCAGACACCCGGTCTAACATACCCCGGAGGGAAAATAATTATCCAATAATAGGATTTTAATAAGTTGCAACCCCAGTTTAAAAAATAACAATATAATTTGTGTAGTCTACGCTGGCGAAGCCGCGGGCAAAAGCTAGAATTTATATTTAATCGTTATTTTCATAGTTTTGAAACTGCGATTTTAAGTATCTATTCTTCCTAAAGAAAAAGGCCACAGTGACTGCTTGTAACACAGAAATGAAAGCAGCTACACCTTCTTCGTTAGCTAGATTCACAATTTAATCTTCGTTTTGGACTACATAATTTATTTTAAATTGGGCAGCACAACCTTGTAAAAGACCATCGTTTTTGAACTACCTATAAGTACTCATAAAAACCATCTGTTTTAGAAGTAGAAGTCTAGGTATATTTCTGTTCTAAGCCACATTTCCCATTTCATCGGTCGATTTTCGAATATTTCGTGTTTCCTCTGTAACGAGTCCCAAAAATGAGCAAAGAACGAAAGCTATTCGGTTTTTGAGGAAATAGTACCTAGTGCAGCATTATAGGCACATAGAACCAGCAAAAACGGTCTAATAAATGGTCTAATGGAGTTGGAATAGAGTCTATTTTAAATTGACAGTGTGTGGGCGATAGTTCCAATTTTTGATTAGAATTTCTTTCCAATTTCGGTTGCGAATTCGTAAAAGCCATTGTTCATTACCTAGCTAGTTTTTGCAGTAGGTTACTAAGTTATACGACATAGTATGCAATTAAATTTTAGGCCAAGCAAACGCAAAATAAGTGTTAAGATCATGAATTTTTCGGTGCCCAGTGCATTTGAAATAAATTATTTGAAAGGAAACGGAGACATCATTTAAAATTTTGTTCTAGTAAGCCCTAGATAATCCTTCAAACTATTTGATGAACTACTGTTTACAGTTTAAAGTGAGAACGTGAAGCTTTTCTTTGCACATTTGCGAAAAACGGCCACTATTGGCCTTTTTTGGCCACTTTGGTTGGGTTTTTTGTTTTTAATAATGAATTGTTACAAAACTATGTAGGCAAACGGCACAATCGACGATAAATACTGAGCGTAATATAAAAATCGATTTTCTCACCATAGTAACATACGGAACCCCAAAGCGCTTGCCATTTGAGTTCGTGACCGTCCGTAATTTGATCGGCCCCTAAATAATGAAACGATAATTAGCTGGTGGCATTCAGTGGATCGATCGCTATTATATCAACACACTGCTGAATTTGTTATGTCTCCATTTGGGAGGTATTTATTGGTCTGATAAACCAAGTACTTAGAATAGTAAAGTGTTTATTGTTAGGGACAGACGTAGAAATGCATAAAGATAAAGAAAAAGATAAATTAATTTTCCAACCAATTAAACTTAAATTAAACCGCATGTATGCATATAAAAGTAACCAAGATATAAATACTTAAATAACATTAAATAATAAATGTTATTTTTATTTAAATTAAAAATGTCACAATCTTTTTATATTACCCTTATGCATGTCTAGATTTGTAGAATAAGTAAATGTATATACGAGTACGTCCTATGTAGATTTTCCAAACATGTGGTACAAAGCAAGATATTTTTACATTTCGTTACGTCCAATTATGTTTTACCATCACGGGTGTGCTTTTGCACACCACACACAAACATTTTTGTCATATAATAATAAAGCATAGCTAAAATAAAAAGTATGGATGAAACGGGTTATGAGCACTTAGATGCCCACAATAGATTTTTTAAAATATAGTCATGTATCTTATATTATAACATTGAAGCGCAAATCGGTCGATAGGTGTATCCTGCTGTCCGTCCTAACATACGTAGCGCAGACGTGGTCTTTGACCTTATTACAATAGTCCAAGCTCGGGGTTTGCCAGCGGTTATGGAGCAAAGTATACTTCATCAAACTCACAGACCAAAATAAAAGATGTGTGGAGGAAAGCAGCTGCACAAGTGGGACTGGGCTGAGTTATGTGATCAGGATGCACCCGGATAGGTGGGCTAGCATAACAAAAGAGTGGGACCCTGCAGGCTGGCGATGAAAAAGAGGCTGCCCTCGATCACGATGGCCAGACGATTTAACGACGGGCATATTATGAAAAGAGCTAGCAAACTATTGATACTGATAGAAGGTTGTGGAAAGCTGGAGGGGAGGCCTTTGCCCAACTATGGAACACTACAGGCCTAAAAAAAATATTTATTTATTTATTTACACTTTATTGTACACACATACAAATGTAATAGTTCAACAGGCGGACTTAATGCTAAAAGCATTCTCTAACAGTCAAACCTTTGAGTTGATTGGGAGAGTTAATGTGGGTGTAACACATAATAAAAAATAACAATAAAAAAGTAAATAAAATTTTAAACTTAAAAAAAAAGTACTAAATATAAATATTATAATAATACTATACGAGTACCTACATATTAAATAGATAAATACATACAAACGAGCAATAAATATATGCATATCTCTAAATACATATTATACAATCAAGTCTGTCTCATATTTAATTGAAAATGGAGGTGTCTAAAAATTCTAATTTTAAAGGAGTCGCGGCTAGGAGCCCTTCTGATGGACTCAAGGAGAGCATTCCAGAGTCGTACAGCAGCATATATTGCGTGAAAACTTTTCTTTTTTTGCGAAATAAATATTATTTCTTTAAGAAAAACTTTGTTTATACAATTTTAAATTATTTTTGATTTAATTAGTAGTAAAATATACAATGCTTGTGTATTTACAAGAGTAATTCTCTTGCTCGCAATATTACTTACGATTTTCCCGTAGTACTTTATCCCTTTATAATAAAGGTTTATTCTCAAAACTAATATTAAAACTAGTTTTTACCACAACTAAAAGGGTTATATTCGTAAAGCTTTACTAGTTTTTATTGGATTAAAAGGTATTTTATGTTTTTCTGCCATACTAAATCTCTAGTAGCTGAATATTTAAAGTATATATTCAACCTTTTTTTTCACTTGTAATGTAAGTCTGGTTGTTTATTTATGGCAAATCTAGCTTATATGCTAAGTCGTTCTGTGAGAACAATAGACCTCGTGAGCTCTTATAACTAGTGATGTACTGTTCCCGTTCCCCAGATTCCCGGGAATGTTCCCAATAAATGGAAATGTCAGGGAAAGTTGTAATATTATTTATCAGACATATTTTTTATCACTGTAAATATTTTTACTAACGTAAATGCATCACTTGATATGTTTATAATACAAATACATATATCCAATCATCCGTAACATTCCCAAGAAGCACACGAATGTTCACTGGGAACGTTCCCAAATTCTCTGGGAACGTTCCCACGGAATTTGGGCACGTTCCTGGGAACATCCCATCACTACTTATAACCATGCAATAACCGACACTTGCCCCTTTTTTCCTGGCTTAGCAAAGCTATTTTAGTGAAATCCATCCATATATAATTCTACAGCAAACTTCCCCCCTTTCTACCCTCCACTCCCCACTTTTGTAATTTTTTTTTGCAACATTTTGTGAAGAATGAAGTCCTTAGTGTGACTCTCAATTTTGTGTTTTCGTGTTTTTTTTTCGTTGTTTTTTCGACTCAAAATGTATATAATCCGTCAATAAATTTCTGACGCTACAGCAGAGTTCCCCCCTATTTCTCGTTTCGGAATAAAGTGGCTGTGACATACGGACGGACAGACAGACATGACGAATCTATAAGGGTTCCATTTTTGCCATTTGACTACGGAACCCTAAAAACATTTTCATTATGACTAGTATAATTCAAATACCGGCGTGAACCTTATTGAAGAAATTCGATCGGATATGAAGAAATTGGACAATAATACGAAGTCATGTAGGCTTAGTTTTCTCGTCTGTACCGTGTTGAGCATACACAGTAAATACGTGAAAAGTTGTGGGTTCGAATCCCACGCGTATTGTTTTTTTTACATTATCACGTCGTTATCGCTAACGGCACAGATTCATGTGCCCATGTTTATCAAAATGGTGGGCGTAAGCATAAAAATTTTTGCAAAGTAACAAATGAAGAAAAAAAATAACTTTAAACAAAAAAAAAATTTGCAGTTAAAACGTATTTTTTTTAAATTATTATTATTTTATATCACACTGATTAAGCTAACCTCAAAGTAAGTTTTAAACTTGTGTTATGGGATACTAACTCAACGATAGGTACTATATTTTAATAAAAACATATACCCATTACCAAGGACAATTTGAAAAAGACCATTTTCCAACTTGCCCTGGCTAAACTTTACCAAATAAACATTGACATTACTTACTTATAATTTACTTATAATAACAATCTCACTGACGATAATTTGAAAAAAAATTATAATAACGAGACCAGCATAGAAATAAATACGAGTATCTATTGAGCAATTATGTATCAGACTCAGTCCCTGAGCTCTGAGCTCTTCAAAAGCGTACTGAACCGTAACAAGAGGATTTATAGCACTACCTTTCCATTTCACAAGCTTTAAACACTATAAGGGCGACGTAACAGTTTATTTAGATCATGGCCCTAATCGTGTCCCATTCCAAATATAAAAAAAAAAAGTCAAAATGTTCCACGAAATAATTGTAAGTGTATCGTTATAATGCTCGGAAGTTTCAATTCAGATTTCACGAAATATTTAAAACAATTGCGTTGCATGATTATTATTTATTATTAAAATATGTGAAATAAAAAATTACAGACAATAGTAACATTTGAAAAGTGTAGCCAAAAAAAAGTGTTGTAATGACGCCTTTTTATCATGATTTGTGCAAGTGGCCAACACAAGTTAGATTTTTCAAGCTGCCTCAAGGTATCTGTCTTATCTTAAACATATAAAGAATTTATTGAATGTATATATAAATTCTGTAAGTTTGACTACCTACACCTCATAAACTTTAGGTATTTACTTCTGTTTCTACTCAAAGATATATTTAAAAAGATTGCTTTTTGTCTATGAACCAATAAAGAATAAATAGTATTATTTTTGCACATGAAATTTATTAGCCAAGGGACAAGACGTAAACGATTCAACAAAAGAGACAATTTGGCCAATGCCAAAGGGTGAAAACGACAAAGTTCATTATTGGCGGAATGTTTCATTAAGTGTTAATTTATCCCGACTGCGGTTTTTATTGAATTAAACGTATGTTTTTTTAATTACTTATCCCGTGTATCGGGAGTAACTACGTGTTAATCAAGTATTATTGCAATGAATGTTCGATGTCATTATAAACTTTGAACATAAAGAGTTGTTTTTGAACCCTATTAATATCATAAATTATATTCTTTACAGATTAACATCCACACATCTGCTATATGGATGTTTCTTCCGCTTTATAAAAAAAATACACATAGCATAGGCCCGTGAAACCCAAAGGCCACTTTTAGCGTGATGGTGGGCATGAAGGAGGAAAGAGGGAATCAACACAGTGATTAGTTACTATATACCCACATTCGTATTCACGCCCATTCACTCAATTAGCTTTACGACCTGGTCAGGATGAGAAGCAGCTGATACGGTTCTATCTACGGTTTTATTATTAACTTCACACTATTTATTGTTGTTTACTTGTTTTTTGATCTTGCAAGTTAAACCTGAGACATTTCCAGGTTTCCGATGGAGATGAAAAGTATGCTAATGTAAATTAGATGAGAAAATAATATTATTATATCAAGAAGCCGGTAGGTGGCTATAGGAACCTTGCAATAAAACAATGCAACGCCAACGAGTTTGGGCTTATTTAATTTGTGTTAATAAGTAAGTAGGCCTCACAATAAAAGCTTGTACGAATAAATGATTTTTTTTCAAAAGCTGATTCGGAAGTTGATATGCATGTCACTCAAGAATGACATAAAATCTGTAAACATTCAAACGTTTTCGCTATGGTTTGAGGACTGCCTAGCTTGCTTGACGTAATTTCTAACCTATTAGTTTCTTAAATTAACTGATTTGGCTAATAACTTTATAAGAATGTGTATTTAATATTTTCATAATTATTCCAAGTTGTTTTTTTCCAACTGTCACTGCCAATTTTGACCGGCAGTGACTAATACGTATCATTCATTCATTCAAACTTCACTTGAGAAGAGTTTGAACACACGTTCCGGCATTCGTTATTCGATTTACAAAATTGATTTCTTTTCTCTTAGAATAAATAGCATGGATAAATTTTGCATTCCGAACAACATTTTATCAGCTCCCTGCTACAAGTACCTAAAGGCAGGAAATAAAACTCTAAGCTTGGAAAAGGCCCTGGAATGAGTAATAGTGGCGATATAATCTTTGTTTGCTATCGAGGCAATTTTTCTTAGGTGATTAAATCTCGATTCTCTATAAACACAGACAAAGAGCACACTTAAATAGATTTAAGTAGGTATTCACTTCGTAGTTAGCTAATTTTGAGGACCTCTGTGGCCTAATGGTTAATACGCTTGTCCGTCACTCCAGATATTCTGGGTTCGATGCCCAGCTAGGGCAAATTGGAAAATGGCCTTTTTCAAAATGTCTTGGAGCTTGGGTGTTTATCTATAAATTATCATAAAATAAGTATCGTTGAGTAAGTATCGCATAACACAAGTTTAAACTTACTTTGGGGCTAGCTCAATCAATGTGACTTGTTCCTATATGTTTATATTTATATACAACTGCTACTTTTTTGTATTATATTTACAATTTTTTTGTAGCCAAAACAGATAGATATTTAGATTATACATTTTATAGTATAATTTTCATATAAAAAGGTGATTGTATAAAATAGTAATACGTATTATAAAGGCAAATTTAGGCAAAATTAGAGGTATGTTTGTGATTTTTTTCTATCAAGCCAAAAATGCTTAATCGTGTTTTGAATATTGTGGATATCTGAAGAAAAGCCTTAAATTTCTTATGTAATTTTTCAAGGAATAAACTGTAGTAGTTTAATAACAGTAATTTTTCAAAAACACGCACATTATTGCAAATTGTGAATCCACGTTGCCTTAATCTTATTGAAGCAATCGTATATAAAATGAGTTTAAATAACAATGTTACAAAATAATTTATATTTTCACACTTAAAGCGGGCCACAAAAGGCCGCCGTGAAGTTATTCAGATCTTGAGAGCTAAAAAAGATATGAATATCTAGTTCATTTAAAATTCTCGCCTTTGATAAAGTGAGCAGGCCTTATATATTTTATTTGCTTTATATTCAGCTTGACGACTGGCATATAATGATGACAGCCGGGACCAACGGCTTTACGTGCTTTACGAAGCACGGAGGAGCTCAAGAAATATTTACCTATACCAATTGTGGTCACCCATCCAAGTGCGGGCCACAGCCAGGGTTGCTTAACTTGTGAAAGCTAGCAATGCGTAAAACCTAAAGACTAAGCGAGGATTTATGTACAGAAAAAAACTGGTCAAGTGCGAGTCAGCTCGTACATGAATAGTTCCGTACCTGCATACAATGTTTTAAAACGCTAAAAATTCACGTTTCTTGTATGGCGACCTCCTTTAATTTTTAGTTTTATCTTATTTTTAATATTTATTGTTATAGCGGCCACAGTACATAATACATAATCGGTGAAAATTTCAGGTGTCTAGCTATTACGGTTCAAGGGATAGAGCTATGTGACAGACGGACGGACAGACTGACAGACAGCAGTCTCAGTAATAGGGTCCCACTGGCACTCTTTTGGGTACAGAATCCTCAAAATGAATCACGAATGATCCGCTTTTATCATTATTTGTTTTTACGCTAACTACAAGTTCGGTACCACGGACTGAACTTGCTCCAAAATTCTTTTTGCTGATGGATAAAAAGCCAGCCTGTACCATTATCCCTAAAGCAACTTTTGGATACAGAACCCTAAACAGAAACCAAAAAAACGCTGTTCAAGATCAAGTCATGTAACAATAATCGACAAATACAAACGCAATCAAGTTAATAAAATATACAAAAGGACATTTAGCTAAATGGGCAAGGTGAACAGTTTGGCCTAAAGATTGATTCTCATTGAAACGAGACGTAATTGAGTTCTATAATAAATTTATTTGTCGTTCAAGCTGTATGGCTTTAGTACTACTTACCACTTAGTATCTAGAAAGCTCAATCACGTCGTGCGTGCACATTATCTTCGAAGTATCAGAGGATTTTTATCTAGTATTTATGAAGTATGGTTAATTTTGGAATAATTTATTGATGTTCTATTAGTCAAAGTAAAAAAAAAAACAGTGTAGGATAAACATATCACTTATTGAAGCTCATTATTTTTAAATAATTTTAAGTGCAAAAGCTACAAACTACTAGCGTTTTGGAACGACCACTGCTGGGAAGATTATGCCGAAAGAAACTAGTTCAGTATAGCTGAAGAAACTAGTCCACTTATTCTTCTCATATATTAACAGACGCGTGAAATACAGTTCGTATTTGAACTGGTCCTTACTATTGACTAAATCTACACCTATGCGTACGGGTTGGAGATCTGTAGCTTATATGGGGATACATGAATTTTTCGGGGTTCATTACTGCCCCCATTTGAAATAAATTATTTGAAAGGAAACTGAGATATCAATTAAAAATTTTGTACCATAGGGCTCCAGATAACCCTTCAAACTATTTTATGAACCACTGTTTACAGTTTAAAGTGAGACATTTTAGCCAAAAGTGGCCGTATGCCGCAAAAAAAAAAACACTTTAGGCGAAAAAACATGACGTGACGCGACGCTTTGACTCTGTGCCAGTGTGAGTTGACCCTAAAGGTCACAAGTACGATTCTCGATTCATAACAATATTTGTGCGACCTACAAACGTTTCAAGTTGGATCGACATATCAACGTAATAGCTATTCTATTTATATTCTATCTATAAAAAGGTCTATGTTTTGCTAGACTACGAAGTTACATATGAATGTCTTGTTATATTTTGTTATATAGGTAGGTAGTTTGTTCTGTTATAAAGTAATAAAGTTATAAAAATCTAGTTTTTCCTTTTCTCTTTTTGTTGACTGTGCTATTAATAACACTAGTGTTAGATTTTTCGAGCTACCTAAAAGCAACTGACGTAGTTCAATGACTGTCATTAGGCCTGTGTCACTCCCCGTTTAGGTATCGAAAATGTACCTACATTATTACTATGCGCGCAGGCGGCCCCTCTGGGTGATAAATTCAGTTATACGAATCGTTTGTTCAGAGTAATAAGAATGAAATTGGCTTGCAATGGATATCTAGGTAGCTATACGAAAAGGTGCTGGGTTCTGACGTGAGCTAAATTAAAACATTTCGCTAGCCACATTGAGTAGATATTTTTTTTAATTTCTTTGTTGAGTGAGACTTCTGTGCGTTAGTATTATTTATTCTGTGCTGTCATCTAGTGTCAACAGTCATTATTACCCACTAACATGTATATATCAAGTAGTTAAGTAAATGTACAATCGAAACATATCTATTTGAATGGGCGGTGTAACATACCTACTACATTTGTTTAAATAATAAATGCACTGCGAGTGGGCGGCGTTCGATATATAAATATATATATATATATATAGAACGCGCCGGCTAGCAAACGTCAATTCCGCTATCGGACGCCAGCGGGTGCGGATGTGTGCGCTCCCGGCATTGGAACCAAATACTCGTATCTGAGTTATTATTATCACTTACTATGGCAGACGTCACAGGCGGCATCATCAATATGTGCAGCAGTGAACAAAAGGGCTGAGTTGATTTTTAATACAAAATTACACATTTACTTCTTTGTACAAAAAACCCAAAATAACCAAAATTTACCCGTGTGTTTCCGGGTTAGAAATAGACCACGCTATCTCTTCCTGTGGATGTTGTAAGAGGCGACTAAATGACTAAGCACAAATATCTCGTGCTACAATTGCATTGGCAAAGAGGGTTGACGTCAGGCAGGCGGCCGGTTGTAAAACTATAGCCAAATCATTAAAGTGTTCCGGCTATTTCTTCTCCATTTTGCAAGGTCTTTGGCATCCTTGGGTGACCATTGACATGCATGTTATATTTGGAGAAGAAAAAGCGGGAAAGCGCACCCTGGGTTCCGAAGCAGCACAGCTGAGGATGCAACCGGGAATGCGCTTAGACGAAGAAGAAGAGTCAAAAAACCAAAAAAAAATACGATATTTCCAAACAAATCGCCCGGGCGGCTGCACACTTTTGTATGGAAATGCTGAAATTTATTTTTGTTTTTTTTATTTTATTATTGTTTTATAATATTATGACTATTGACTGTTATTTTAATTTTATTATATTATAGTTATCTAGTACAGACCGTGGTTCGATTTATTACGGGTATGTCAATTCCACGTTGTACCTATATCATTTAAACTAACGTGAATAAAATTCATTATGAATATTGTAGTCGGAATAGGCCGACGAGATTTTAAGTAACCAGGTCGGCCCATTCCGACTACTTTCCGTGAGTTATTTGGTGACAATTTTTTATTAGTTTTATACACATAAAAATATATCCAGTACAAAAATCAATCAAGTTTTCACTGTACTTAATAATTAATAATATTTCTTTTAAACAAAAAAACCGATTTCAATACCAGAAAAGCTCAATATTTAAACAATTGTCTATTTATTTTCATTAAAAACTAACCACACAACCGAATTAAATAAAATTACTATGGGAAATTTCCTAGAAAGTGTATACTTTCCAATTCTTTTTTGTTTAAACGGGTATCCTTAAATTATTTTCCAAATTTTGCAAAACGGTCCTGCCGGTCTTCGAGTAATCGGGAACAAACATACAAAAATCCGATATATAATATTGATAACCTCCATAACTGAAGTAATACATTTACCATACAAATCAAAAGTTTTAACAACACGCAATAATTAAAGCCTGCCTTCTATACCAACCCTTAATCCTACTTAATAATTTGGGACAGTTCGGGACGTGGGTCTGGACTATACGTAGACATAATATCCGAAATTTCCCAGAATATAATAGCGAAGTAATTATAAATGCGTAACAAAAACAATTTATTCGTGAGTCTGTAGAAGTTAGTAACTTAAAATCTTAATTGCATCAAAATATTATGATAAATATGTGTCGTGTGGTTCCCGGCAGATTAGAATAGGACCACTCCAAGTTTTCCCGTATATATCGTAGTAGGCAACTTAGGAAATACAAGCTAAGCAAAGCTTATAACCATTAATGTGACCTCTCTAACCCGTCTGGCCAGCGTGGAGATGGTAGGCCAAATCCTCTGACTGCTCTGGCTAATATATGGCTCTAGTAGTACAGAGAGGGTTGTGCTGCTGCAGTGAAGACAAAAAAAGATCTGATGATGATTATGATACAGAACCATATACATATAACAGAAAACAGATGTCAAAAGGTGGCCTCATCGCAACTGCAATCTCTTCAGGGCAACCGAGGTACTTGGAGATGTTTGACGAAAACTGGTGAGGTGCGAAGTTAAAGACAATCAATAAATAGATAAAAAATAAACGCTAGGTACAGCTGATAATTATACTTGCGTATATAAAATGACATAGATACCTACATACTTAACCTTTAACTGCTAACGAGAGGGCCGCTCAGGCCTAGCGAAAGTAATTTTATCGAATTCCTCCACTCCCCCGCACGCGACGCATACGCTGCTTCTAGTAGCTTCGAGTTAAGTTACTTAGAGGCCGTCAAAGATGGGATACATGTCGGCGAGCGCAATTAAGAGTCTCCTTACCCTAGACCAAATCCGAGTTTCCCATACAAACGTAGTCTACGTTTTGAAAGAAAATATAGTACATTATATCATTTTTGACCATCAGTATGGAAAAGTTTAACAGCCTTATATTTTCTTTCAAGTTCATATTTTGACTGTGAAAACCAATTACAACCTAATATAACATAAGTTTAAATAAATTGCATATATCTAGATATATGCAATTTATTTAAACTTACAATTTTTTATCGAAATCTAACATGTTGTTTCAAAATAAAACGTAGACTACGTTTGTATGGGAAAGTCTAGGGTAAGGGAGTTCTTAAGTGAGTAATTTTGTTTTAAAATTGTTTGGACCTCTCAGACCACCTCAGTACTCACGTAACATTTTGAAAAAATGTGTAGGTTCATATTTTGTCTTTTTTTTTTCAGTAGAAGATTAGGTAGTTCAAAATGGAACCTAGAACTTTATCCGGAAGGAAATGGTTAACCAATACCGGTGATAGCTTGCAGTTTGCTAAAATCAGAAGTGTATTGTGCCTAGTGGTATCTAGTAACTTTAAGTCAGTTGTGTCTTCCTGGATAAATTGTGAAGACTCTAGCCATTCAGAAGAAGATATTAAAGATAAGTTTATTTCGGGTAACCTAAACATGGTACCGATATTTTCTGTATCTATGTGTTATGTATGTCAAAAAACATGTTTGCCTTAATGCGCTAAGGAAGTTTGCCCAGATTGTGCATAAATTGTGAGAATTGGTGCATTGCCGTTTTTTATTCCCCCTAGAGTAATAAGGGTGATTGTTATATATAACGTCTCACAAAATATACTAAAACTATTTTTAAGGGTGAATTCAGTCCATGATATTGAACAAGTTTTTCCAAGGTACATAATTATGTCGAAATATGAAAAATAATTTAAGGCTTTACCTACAAACTTGGATCAGCTTATCGGTCAACTTGTATGGAAGAGGTCCAAATTTTTTTTTCATATTTCGGTATATGTTCCTTGGGGAAAGTTGTTCAGTATCATGGACTGAATACACCCTTCAAATAATTTCAGTGTATTTTGTTAGACACTGTATAGTTTTTTTGAGATGTTATTGAAATTTTAAAAAGAAGAACTTAATTTGATTATTTTGTAAAAAAATATAATTTATAGATTGATTTCTGATTTCAAGTAATTTCTGGCAAAAAGCGGTCAATTTTAGTTTAATTGCCAAATAAGTCTTCTTCTTCTCTCCTTGCCATTTCCCTATACGGGGTCGGCCCCCCTAATACTTTCACGCCATTTTTGACGGTTTTGCGCCATTTCTGGGCTTATGCCCAACGTCCTCAAGTCATTGGAGATGGTTCGACTCCATGTAATAGGTGGGCGTCCTCTTTCTCTCTTGCCCTCCTGTATGTCCATCACTTTCCGAGTCATGTGGTCTTCCTCCCGACGCATTACATGCCCCTACCACCTCAAGCGATTTTCTCTGATTTTTCTGGATATATCAGCAACTTTGAATGAGCCGAGAATGTACTCATTTTTTATTTCATCCAGGCGTGTTACACCACCAGACCAACGAAGCATTTTCATTTGGGTAGCATGCAGCTTTTGGGTGTCGTTTTTCTTCATAGGCCAACATTCTGAGCCATACAGCATTGCGGGTCTGACTGCCGACTTGTACACCCTACCCTTAGTTTTAACGGGCATGTTCGAATCGCAAAGTACACCGCTTAGTTCTCTCCACTTAATTGCCAAATATATCTTATTGAAATATAAAAACCTATAAAATTTTGTTTATTTTATTCACATACGACTGTTTAATGCATTCATTAATTATACATACGAATAAAACCTCTACTTTAAAAAAAAAAAAATAGTACGGGCCTCTAAAGCCCCCACGTCAGTGCTTACGTAAACTAAAACCACGTCAGTAGCTAAGGGTTTAATAAAATATACATAAATAATATCAAAATGATCGGCTATTTCTTCTCCACTTCGCAAGGTCTTTGGTATCCTTGCAAAATATATCGTTTTTTTTCTTTTACCAACGCTACATGCGAACTAGAACTATAAACCAATTTTTTATAATAAAATTCGCAACATATTCGATTCGTTTATCACATGGTTCGTAAAATTTCGCTTCAGCAATGTAGGTATGTAAAAACTGCATGAATGCTTCAAATTGATCCTTACAATCTACATGCTATTGAAATTTTCATATAAAGTTCAATTTTAACATCAAATGCTCTAAGTTAGGATTAAATTAAAATGTATCGTGCGTACATTACAAACGGAGATACTATATTTTATACTATTATGTACTATACTACACAATGTGGAAGGGACATACCCGTAATAAATCGAACCACGGGCTATACTAGATCACTAAAGTATAATGAAATAAAAATAACAGTTATGAAACCGAAAAAAAATTTGACGTTCCCATACAAATCGCTTGGGCAGCCGCGCACTTTTGTATGGAAATGCAATTTTTTTATTTTATTTTCGTATAGTGTATAGTATAGTATAGACCGCAGTTCAACTTATTACGGGTATGTCCCTTCCACGTTGTATATTTTTGTTTTTGTGTGATTTAAAAGGTTGACTGGAAGAGATTGGCACTATGCGATAAGTCGACGGCTTTTGTATCATTGCTTAAAGTGGCCACAGTAACTTATAATTGGTGAAAATTTCAAGTGTCTAGCTATTACGTTTCAAAAAATAGAGCCCTATGACGGGTGGACAGACAGCGGAGTCTCAGTAATAGGGTCCCGTTGGCACCCTTTGGGTACGGAACTCTAAAAAGGATAAATTAATGCACAAAGTTCAGTAATTTTTATAGAAAATGTTGTACATACATGCCAAGTGTACTCGTATTGTATAACGTCGAACTAAATATACTGAAAAAAAATTACACATTTTGATATTATTATTTCCTTGATGAAAGTTGTTCAGTATCAAGGACTGAATTCACCTTTAAAAAAGTTAAGTTAACTTTATTTTGTTAGACCTGTATATCTTATTTACCCTTTGTATATGTATGCTAAATAAATGAATGGGAAAGAATTTAAGCCAACGACATGCTAAAAAGAATTATGACTATTGACTGGAAGAGATCCCTTCTTGGGATAAGTCCGCCTTTGTACAAGTTATTTCTTTTTCCCTTTGTTTTAAATAATGTACATTTAAATTTAATTTTTGTGCAATAAAGAAATTAAACAAACAAACTGTAAAAACTAAATGACGTGTAGATTTTGTTTATCTCCTCGCAAACAACTGTTAATATGTACACTAAAAGAGACATCTATTATGCTTTCCCTTCCGTTACCTCGCACAGACCACTCAATCTCCCACATTAACATAGGGTTGCCGACACGCGATTTATTTCCAAAAATATTTGCAAAAAGACAGTTCCATTTACAAGAACGCAAACAAAACATCCGGGGGCTGACTCGAACGGTAACGTTTATAAATTATTCACTGGGAAACGTTCGAAATGTGACAGCCCTCATTATTTAGGTTAGTCAAGTAGGTTCAGAGTTGTGCGGAGGTTTACAAGCCGTTTCTTGAATGAATTAATAGAATAAAATAGGTCATTGAACTGTGAAAATGACAGCGTAGCATATTGAATGGAAATGAATTAGTGAATAGTGCGATGGATTTTGAAATTGACTATTCATTAGACATGGCAGTGAACCGTGGACTTTGCTTGAGCGACACAAGCAGGAACTGCATGTCCGGAGATGCAAATTTTGCGCTGGATATGCGGAGTAACACGGAGCGATCGCATGAGGAACACCCGCATCCGCGGCAGCCTTTACGTCCGTGACTTAGCAGATAAGTTTATCTGCAAGAAAGTCGCCTACGCTGGTACGTTCATGTCTTGCGAAAACCGGCAAGCTACGTGGGAAACAAATATATAGCCATGCCGCCTTTGCCGAGGCCCAGCAGACGTGGTAGACCCAAAAATGCTGGCATCACGTCGTCAAGGATGATATGCGTGCCAATATGGTCTTACAACCAAGGATGCTCAAGACCATGCAAAGTGGAGAAGAAAAAGCCGGAAAATGGACCCAGGGTTCCGCAGCGTTGCAGCTTAGAATGCAACTGGGAATACGCTGAGATGAGGGAAAGAGAGAGAAAGAGAGAAGCGTGGCCTTGCTTGAGCGACACAAGCAGGAACTAAGTGTCATGAAGATGCAAATGTTACGCATGCGAAGTATCACGAAGAGACTGCGTGAGAAACACCCGCATCCGCGGCAGCCTTTATGTCCGAGACATAGCAAACTGCAAGAGAGTCGCCTACGCTGGTACGGTAATGTCTTGCAGAAACCGGCAAGTTACGTGGGAAACAAATGAATAGCCATGCCGCCGGGGCCTGGCAGACATGGCTAACCCAAGAAATGCTGGCTTGACGTCGTCAAGGATTGCCAATGCCAATTTTCGGTAGAGATATTTTTAAATTAAGGTCAAAATTATAAAAAGATTCGTAGTATATAAAAAATATCTAGTAAGTAATGTTGTTATCGTTATAGTGTTCTTAAAAAATAAGTGTTGCGTATAGTCTCCATATCGATTTATTCGTAGATTTGCACAAGATGAAAAAGATTTTTTTTTTTACATTTTATTCAATTTTTAAACAAATACACTTTTATTTAAAAAGTCCGAACCACGGAAACCTCTTAGGTTTACGTTTTACCATAGCTTTTGATACAGTGGACATTTTGATAAAGTGAAGCTTATGAAAAAACATTTTAACACTGTGCACGTTTTGATATTGTGATAACCTAAAACTGAATCTGCTAGGGCCTAATATTTTAATCTAATAAGTTTGTAGTTGCAGCGGCCGCTCAAAACAAACTATGGAAATTTTACGGCGGTCCGCCTGGCGGCCCGCGTTGCACGCCGCGCCGCGTGTCCATGGACGCGGCCTTAGAATTCTATACTGATACGAGTACAATGCGATGTATTGGCTTCGGATCTACGAGCATGCGAAATGCTACGAGAAAATGATCGTAGCTAAGTCGTGGACGCTCGTAGCATGGTTGCCAATAAATGCGAAAGTTTGGCAGGATGTATGGATTTACTTAATTAGAATTAAAGTGAGATAAATAAACGAAAACGGCTACATTTACGAAGTATAGTCAGAAAGGTGGACCAGTTTAAATTGATTTAGACACTGCCTAATCAATTTGAACTGGCTGCGATACCGTTGGGTCGCCGCTCCTAACACTCTGAAGATGACAAAGCGATCTATTGACTAGGGATCTACGAGCATGCTACGAAATGCTACGAAAAACTAATCGTTGCCAAGTTGTAGTAGCTCGAAGCATGGTTGCTATAATGATAAATATCATAATATTATATTATAAATGCGAAAGTTGTATGGATGTATGGATTTATTTTGATAAAACTATGTGAGATAAATTAATTATAACGGCATATACGAGTACTCACGTAGTATAGTCGATATAATTGCGAAAGTCCTTACCTAAAAGAACAATCAGTGGTAAGACTTTTTGTGACATTCGTGACGTAGTGATGGGCTATCGCGAGATGAGAATACCTTATTTTATTATACCACTAGCTTTTGCTCGCGGCTTCGCTCGAGTATTCCAAATCCTAATGAAAAGTACCCCATGTTCTTCTCAATACTGTTAACTATGTGTATGCGATTTTTAAGAAGATTGGTTTAGTAGATAAAGCGTGAAGAGGTAACAAACAAACAAACAAATGTACAAACTCACTTTCGCAATTATAATATTAGTTAGGATTAGGGTTAGGATTAGGATACATTTACTTATTTTTCTTCGTACAGAAGGGTAACTCCAAAAGCGGCACGCAAGATGCGTCACTGCGTATCCGCGTTTCAGTGTCAAGCATCATCGAGCGATGATAAATAAATAATTAGTCATAAAATATAAAATATAAAATATAAAATATAAAATATAAAATATAAAATATAAAATATAAAATATAAAATATAAAATATAAAATATAAAATATAAAATATAAAATATAAAATATAAAATATAAAATATAAAATATAAAATATAAAATATAAAATATAAAATATAAAATATAAAATATAAAATATAAAATATAAAATATAAAATATAAAATATAAAATATAAAATATAAAATATAAAATATAAAATATAAAATATAAAATATAAAATGATAATATCTTATTTGGTTTGACATAGAAATAGGGCGTTATATTCGGACGACCATTGTATTATTTAATGAAGTAACCCCCTGAAAATATATTAAAACAAAAGACTGAAGTTTTTTAATCAAAGTTTTTTCCTCTCTGTCACCGATTTTATTTATCAAAGGCACTAAAGTACTATTAAACGCCACTTAGTGTTAAGCGCTCTTCATTAACATCTTTTGTCAATATCGTCATCAAACAGAGTGCTTTGAATATAAACTTTGTTCAGAGTTTGGGAGAAAAGTTAAGAAACACGAGCTTCTGAAAAAAAAGGACCGTAATTTTGAATTATTTGAAATATTCTACAGTAATTTATCCATATAGATCAAGATTTTTGTTTTCTTATATCAACGATAAAACTCACCAGTTTTTTGAAGGGAAAACTTTTTTGGGCGCATTGGGAATTTTCTGAGATGGAAAAAATCCATTGAACTCGCGGCACTGTTACCGATACCACTTTGTTTAAGTTTTTACTTCTGTCGCCACTCCCGGAGTGCCACTGTTTTTTTTTGTTAAAAGTCCCGTTACCCTAGACTTTTCCATACAACGGTCGTCTAGCGGTAGTTTTTAGTTTTAAATGATATGTAAATTTTCAGCAGTAAATATTTTGTAATTTCAAAGAAATTGCATATATCTAGGCATAAATAGTTTTTGATGGTTAAAATATAAACTTGAAAGAAAATGGATAAGAGTGTAGAAATTTTCCATAATAATGGTCAAATATGATATGATATACTATCTTCTCTTTCAAGTTTATATTTTGTTTGTGAAAACCAGTTATATAACTGTTGAGCCTTTACACAGCTTCAGTCCGCTCATGTATGGAGTATTGCTCCCACCTATGGGATGGATCTGCCCGCTATTAGCTCGAAGCCCTGGTAGCTATCGACAGGCGTGCCAGAAGACTCGTTGGTGATGAGATGCTTACGGCAGAACGGCTCCAGAGCCTCGAACATCGCCGATTATTAGCAAGTCTGTGTGTATTCTACAGGCTGCACTCCACCATCGGACAACACGACGTGGACAGGGATTCCACCCATTTGTGCCTCCTCCTTCATTATGCGAATCGCTAAGGTGTGGAATTCCCTCCCTGCGTCTATGTTTCTCCATACATATGATTTAGGGATTTTCAAGGCAAGAGTGAATAGGCATTTATTGAGTCTGCGTGTTACACCTTAGACCTCATCTTAGCTTCCCATCTGGCTAGATAGAGGTCAAACGCACTCAAATCTCTAATAAAAAAAAATATATATGCCTTATAGTCCGGCCCTTAAAGAGTCCCCACTCTTAAGGGCCAGATTATATTTTGAGATTGTCTCTTCGGAGATACATACATAGAGTCATATATACGCTATCACGTTTTTATCGCTAATGGAGCAGACAGAGCATTTTAGGTCTTGCGGCTTTAGAGCCGCTTAGACAATCTATGAATGACAAAACAAATAAACAAAATACGTGATTATTTTTCGGAAATCGAGTCAGAAAGATCCAAAAAGGCCAGATGACACTGGATGAAATGAAAGCTGTGGGAATTGAATCGTAACGGATACCAAGCGGCTGTAAAACGTGGTTCATACTGGGCGAGTAAAGTGACAAGTTTAGTAAGTTTATAGACTAGTGGTTCTGTGAGAACAGTGAACCTCACGAGCTCTTATAACCAATGCAATAACCGAACTTTCCCCGTTTCCCTGGTTTAGCAAAGCCATTTCAGTGAAATCCGACTATACATATATAATGCTTCAGCAAACTTACCCCCTTTTTCCCCTCCATTCCCCCTTTTGGTATTTGTTTGCAATATCTTGTGTAGAATGAAATCCTTAGTATTCCTGTCAAATTTGATTGAAATCCGTAAATAAATAATGCAACAGATCCTCCCTTTCCCCTTTATTTCTTTCCTAATCAAAAAACACAGTCGATTAAAAAAGTATATTTGAAATTTTTAATTAACCTTTTCACCGCGAGACGTTATGTCAGTTGTCGTGCCCCCAGCGCGAAGCGTAGTGAATCGATAATAAGTACCTACAAAAAATAGGGATGTGCAATACTTACGTATTAAGATATCGATAATGATTACAATAGGTATAAGTATAGCATAAACTTAAGTCTCCGCGCGTATATCCATTTATCTGGCTGTCTATATAGGCTTAGAAATGACTGGGGCGATCTTGATGACGTTTTTACTATTAAGAACATTTATCCGGATACGTTTAATTTAAGTACTTATAATACATAATAATCCGCGGTCGCAGCTCCCAGGTATAGCTGCGATATTATAGGTTGTAAATTACAATAGCTAAGTATGTGCGAGTGTTTCCATCCCAACGATACTACCTAAACATATGACAAACAATCAATGTAGGCAACTTTCAACTGGCAAAAATGGAAATCTATCAAGGCGTGAATGGAAAAAGATGATAATATATCATCATAGCGCACTCCCGATTCGCACTCCGGAGGTCGGGGTCGGCTACCTAACTTTTTGATGAAGTTATTAGTATTTAGATATTCAATTCAGTGGTATTTAGGTACACAGAGCAACTGCCGAGTGACCTCCGCAGTCCAAAGTTTGTGAAAGATTTGTGTTATGTTTTAATTTTTCTTGTTTGTACACTTCACCTAGGTACCTATACCACTTCGATAGTTCATTTACTAAGTTTCATGGACATTAAATAAAATATACACAAATATTAGTATCAAAATTATTTATCAATAATATATGTGATAATTTTAGATCTTTTTATGGTGATATAGTCGGTATAAGAAAGAATATTTCAATTTACGTTTAATTTTTATCAGTAAATAAATCGTAAATGTCCCATCCCGCGTGTCACGTATATGCGACGTTCGCGGTGGACATTAATACAAAGTTATGAAAAATATATCTGATAATTCGTCAAACTTTTGAAATTATTTTTGAGTCTTCTAATTATACGATTATAGTGAATGTTATTGTAAATGATTACTAGACTACTTATATATCTAATATGAATATTTTTTTATCCGAATACAACAAAATGAAACAGAAAATTTGGATTTTACAAGGACTGGTTTTATGTCACGTATATGCGACGCTCGCGGAATGGGCTCGAAAATGTTTGTCACATATACGTGACGTTCGCGGCTAAAGGGTTAATTTTGCCATTTAACTTTTTACTATAGGACTTGTAGTTTTGCCGGAATTCGAGATAAACCGTTTTTTATCCTTAAAACCTCATCCCTTCCCACTCCCGACCTTAGATCGACCCAAAAATATTTTTTCTTCTATTTTTGTTATATTCTCTTATTTTTCCAATGGGTTTTATCCTACATTTTTTTTTAATTTTTGCCAATTTCATAGGCTTCAGACCTGGTGTATAGCTCAATCAGTGTGATTTTTTCTATATATTTAAATATCAGGTTGTTGTTTGTTCATCGTGTGTGTAAGTAGCCAACCATGAGGTAATATTGTAGTTCTGTACTGTAACTGTACATTAGGCGGGTATCGCCCAATGTGAGTCATATCACGCTCTCAATAAACCCTCCCATGCCAACCCTTTCGCTCCGAACGTGACGCCGCGCGCACGATTTTTGCCTACACCTCTAATTTTGAGCCGATAACGGTTTGTGGTTTTATTGTTTAGGATCCAGTGGAATTATAAATTGGATTTCAGTTCAGATTCCAAGATTGTACCGACACTGTTTAATGAGTTTCTTACTGCTTCTGGTTTAAGTCTATGATTTCCAATTTTCAGTGATTTCCAATTTTCAGAAACGCTCTGGGATTATTAGATATAAGATAAAATTTTCCTTTGATTTTATTCTGAATAAAATACTTAACACAAGAATGCCGTGCCGATGCCGTCGATAGTGTAGGTAGGTATCTCCATGAAACCTGTCTCAATATGTGAATATTATTTATTTATTTATTTAAGTTTATTGCACACAATCTCTTATTTGATTGATTAATAATAAAAATAATGAATATTATCAGATAATAATAAAAAATATCGACAAATCACACTAATCGAGCAAGCCCCAAACTAAGTTTAAACTTGTGTTATGGGATACAAACTCAACGATACTATATTTTATAACAAATACATGTATTGATAAACACCCAAGACCCAGAACAATTTGAAAAAGGTCATATCCTAACTTGCCCTGGCTGGGGACAATGACAAAACACAAAGATTTAATAGCAAGTTTCTTAAAGAATCAAAACCATCTTTTAAAGCAAGATTAAAATCGTAATTTTAAATGAGTGTTGAAGTGAATTGTATGTTCATTTCAAATGCCTCGTTAAAATTGGGTGTTCTAATTGAAAAGCTACAATAAATAAATCAAGGGGTAATTCTAGCCGTTATCGCGATAAAATGTCTACCAGGAAACGGTAATAGTACAGTCGCGGACATAATGTCGGCTTACAAACATTCGTAGTATTTATTTACTGGAATAGAAATTCAAACGGTTTATTTGACGTTTTTTCATTTTGTTATGGAATAAGTTACACTAGGAATATAAATCATGAATGATTTATTTTATTTGATTTTATTCATTTAATTTAGAAATTTTAGTCAAATCAACTCTAAAAGGACTATTGAATGAAATTTTATTATTCCTATTTAATGGTTTTATGTAAATATATTTTGTATTATGTATCAATTTTTCACATCTGCAATAAATGAATTTTATTTATTTATTTATGCCGCCAGCCTATTAGGTACTTGGCTCTGTGACGGCAGCGATTTGGCCTCAATTTTTTATATAATTTAATATAAGTTAGTTCTATTTTTAAATATTTTTAGTTTAGTTAGTTTTAATTTAGGTTATATTTTAGTTTGTTTAGTTTTGATTTAGTTATTTGTTAGTTTTACGTTGTATTTTTAGTTTGTTACTATTTTAATATGTTTTTACGAAATAAAGGTAACATGTACGTTTATTTATTGTAAAAAACAAAAAATATCTATTTAAATATGTATATCTTTATGATAATAACTGTGCAAGATTTTAAAACTGCTTAAAGGTACCTGATATGAAGTGTTAAAAAAGGCGAAATAATCCTTAAAAAGCGTGTTCTTGAAAAACGAAAAGAAAAACACACTTTTCATATAAATAGTAAATAAAATTCAAGTTTCTATGAAAAAAAAAAACAATATATATTTCCTTTTTAAACCATCGCACTTTGAACACATGATTTATATATATATAACGGGACTTAGCACGAACCTTTTTTATTGTTTTGTCTAACGTTTCGAAGAAGAGTTACATCTTTCCTGGTCGCAGACTGACTGGAGAGCAGCGGTGTCGTCTTGTTGATGGTGAACGCAGATTTTTTGATAATAACACTACCTGTTTTGAATAAAAGTGCTTTGTTAGGAGACTAGTGCCATCTGCGTGTGATCTCCACAAACACGGGCAAGATTATCGATTCATCGATATTCCGGCTGTGCCCCGCCCTGCGCGGATTGTCTTTGCCCGGCCAAAAAATAATCATTGTCTTTGCGTCAAAGTCTCGACTGACATTGTTAATGACAAGTTGCCTTCTCCCGTCGCGATAAGAGTCGGAGGCCGGCATTAATTTTGTATTTGATATATTGCGAATATTTCGTGAAGAATTGTCGCTAATTGTTAATGACAGTGTGTCCAATTTGTTTGGAACAGCGTGGAGCCGAAATTGTTTGTATTACGTAAAGAACAGTGGTTTGTGTCAAATGTAAAACGCGTGACATGGCGTCATTATAAATTGTTGGTTTTTACCTATTTCCCGTGTGGAACGGAAGTATTTGTTATGTGAATAAAATTGACTATAAAAGGAACTAATTTTGGTGGCGTGAATGCCCATAAATCTATAAACAGTGATAAGTGTTTGAATCGGAGCGAGGGACATTCCATGTTACGTTCCGCTGTTAGGTTATGTGAATAATCTTGAAGTGTCAAGAAAAGGAAGAAACTTGTTGTGCTGTGTTGAAGTGGTGTTATAAATGCGACGTATTCGTTTGGGGCGACATACATGAGCTCATGGTTAGGTTCGTTTAGGGACCCCATTTTCTTCACTACTGACTTGGGACCCATGGTGGGACCTAAGGCCGTCGCCAGCCCTGAGGAGGACCTCGGGCTCGACGCGAAGGCCAGGCGAGGCTGCCTGAAAAAGACATGGAAGCGGTAAGTTTTATCTTTGATCGTTTCCCATTTGTAATTAGTGTAATTACTTTTAATTAGAATTATGTTTAACTCATAATTAGGTTAGGAGGTTCCCTGGATCTTATCCAGGGTGGTAGCAGACTGCGTAGGTTTATTTGTGTGTTTGTTTGTTGCCGGTGGGATTGCCGGACTCGTACCAAGAGCGTAGTTAGTAACATTTCTTGGTAGCTGAACGTAATCTTAGCTATCTGCGCCAACACTACCCACATTTTATAATGTCATTAGTTCTTGCGTCAAAAAGGTTCGTGCTAAGCCCCGTTATAAGTATATATATAAATCAATATATATTTCCGTATTGCAAAATTACTTTCCTAGTTTTTAGCTTGCCTCAAATACCTACCTAAAAAATGTCTACTAGCTCTCGGAATATAGGTACCTAGGTTAGTACGCTTCAAAATTTTAACTTTTTAAAACACCTGGTAGGTTCACTAATGCCAAAGCATATGTCAACCACATAAACTTGATCGTACTTAAAAACAAAAATAACAAATGTAGATTTCTTCAAACTGACGAATCCAAACACCAATTATAACAAAACCGTCTGTAATTATGTCACGGTCCATATTGATCAAATTCGTGCCACCAATATATATAATAATAGCAGCTTAGCAAGTCACCATTTGATTGATATACATTCTGAATTTATGTCGTGGCCCAAAAATGTAGCAGTTTTAAAATGTATACCAGCTCGCCTTTATCCATTACGAACTAGAAAGAATTCAAAGGCATGATAAGTATTTTTTTTAAATTTATATTTCATGTTAAAATTATTTTGATTCCTAGAGAATGTTTTCAATAATTATTTTAAAGCATTGTCTTATAATTTTCAAAAGATTAATTAAATTTGACTAACCACATATTTATCTTTTACGAAGTAGACAGAGATTAAGGGGCCTAAAAAAAACAAAGGCCATTTTTAACTTAATGAAAGGCTTCTAGGTGGAAAAATAGTGATAGCCACGCCCATGGACAAGAGAATTCCCATCCATAGTTAATTTATCAATGCAATATGTGACACTTAAAAATAATAGTAAGAATCTATTTGTGCAGTTTTCTTACTAAAAATAACACAATAAATGTACTGTAAACAATATTTTTTAAATGTGGGTCTCGATCAAAACTGAATATTTTCTAGGACAGCATGTAAATAATATTAAATACGACCACAGTTTGATGGCCAATGAAACGCTGTTTTCTGACGCCAGGTCAAGGGTGGCATGGAAATAACGCTGTTTTAATGAAGCCTCATATAACCCGTGAATTCGTGAAGGAAGTAACAACTTAGGGTAATAGTCGTAACTCGTGGTGTTTTGTTCGCAAGTTTTTCTTATTTCTATAGTTAAATTTAATACACAATATAGAAACATTTAATACAATATTATATAATAAGATACCATCATTTATATACTTTTTTACATCAAATAAATGTCTACAGTTAGCTCTCTTTAATTTTAACTTTATATAATAATTCTACATTATATTTCTAACCCGCCCCTTGACATTTCTGCTGCAAAGGTGCCCAATATACTTGCTGCGTTACCAAACCTTGCTTGCGCTGAATGGCAATGGCTGTATTAATAAGACATATACTGGGAACGTTATAATGAGAACGTTAACCTTTACTACGCACATTTGGCAAAAGTGGCCGTTTTTCACAAATGTGCGTTGTAAAGCTTGACGTTCTCACTTTAAACTGTAAACAGTAGTTCATAAAATACTTTGAAGGGTTATCTAGGACTTGGTAGTAGCAAAATTTTAAATGATGTCTCCGTTTTTTTTGACTGCAGCAGCAGCACTGGACACCGGAAAATTCAGGTACGTCCTTAATTGTTTTTATGGAAAATTGTTCAGTATCATGGACTGAACTTGCTCCAAAAATTTGGCTGGTGGAAAGTCACCGTGTATACTTAGTAATTGTAACTGGCATGAATTTTTACGGGATATCACTTTGAAAAAACTTGATTTGGTTTTGTATGATCTTCGGCATCCTTGGGTGACCATTGACATACATGTTATATTTGGAAGAAAAAGCGCACCCAGGGCTCCGAAGCAGTATAGCTGAAGATGTTACCGGAAACGCGATAAGACGAAGAAGAAAAATACTTTTTAAAAACTACCATTTTATTACTAGTAACATGTGGTTTTAATTAGATATCATAATATCCGAAAAGATTCTACGAAACGAACTCCAATACAAAACAAAACAGCAACATATCCGAAATCCTTGACGCCAGAACCTAATAAAAGCAATAAGAACGCGACGTACAACGAAAAGTGAGAAACAATAACTGTAAAGGAAAATTGAATGTACTGCAACAATGGGAACCGATTTTGTTTGTTGTGTGTACATAATAGGTTTCCATCGAAAAAGTGGATAGTTAGAAGTACAAGTGTAAATTGGATAGTGTCATTCAGGCATATGATTTTGGTTTTTCCTGCTTACAAAGGGAAGGCTATAATGCGTGTTGTGTAGTGCTGTCTCTGGAAACTTTGGGAATATTCCCGTAAACATTCCCGGGAATATACCAAAAAATGGAAATTTAGGGAAATATTGGGAATATTAACGGAAAAATTGGAAATATTCCCATAAACTTACAATGAAAAAAATTCCGTAAATTTGGAATATTTCCAGCGGCACGTCACTAGTTGTGACAGCAATAAAACTAAAAACAGGCTCTAAATGACTTGTATCCAGGGCCGTAAAATAATGCTCCAAAAAGGTATGTACGGGAATGTTATGTGAATTTTGCAATTTATAATACCTAATAAACGGGCAAGTGCGAGTCGGACTCGTACATGAAGGGTTCAGTACCTCCGTACAATGTTTTAAAACGCTGAAGAAACACGTTTCTTGCATGACGACCCCCTTTAATTTTTAACTTTTTCTAATGTTTAGTATTTGTTGTTATAGCGGCCACAGTAAAACATAATCGATGAAAATTTAAAGTATCTAGCTATTACGGTTCAAGAGATTGAGCCCTGTGACGGACAGACAGACAGACAGACAGATGAACAGTGGAGTCTCAGTAATAGGATCCCGTTTGCACCCTTTAGGTACGGAACCCTAAAAAGTGCTAGTTGGTTACAATAAATGATTTTCGTCCGATAGTGGCGTCCTGTTTCTGTGTCAAACTAAATTAGACCTTATCATCATTTCGATATGCTCATTAATATGTTGCTTGACACTGAAACGCGGACACGTAGCTACGTACGTCTGTCATGCCGCTTCTAGAGTAACCCTCCTAGTCATTTGATAGATAGTCCTGATTCACTGCATCTGGACTCCACACACAGAGACGACCATCAACTTCCCACGCCATTTTAGTATGTTTTACTGCCTGTAATTTACTGCCAGTCCTACATACTATCAAAAAATGTAACAAACTTTGCTTTTTAATAAAATTGATATTTGATATACGATTTTAGTACTTCAAACTCGGTTAAATTCGAGTTAAGTTTGTTCCGGTGAAGAGGGTACCGGACTTCTAATAGGTTTTCCTGAAATCTAAATGTAAAGAACTATTTTCTGTATTTTTTACTGACTTCAAAAAAGGAGGAGGTTATCAACTCGTCGGAATCCTTTTATTATATATTTCCCGATTCGAAGACGGCTAGACCGATTTAGAAAATTATTCTTTTGTTTGAAATGGTGTACTTTCCAGGTGGTCTGATAGTAATTTTATTAAAATCGGTTGTGTGGTTTTTTTTTTAAACTAGCAACATACATCGTCTAAGTATACAGTTGTTTGAATATTAAGCTTTTTTGGTATTGAATTATTTCATTAACGAAATATCCACCGTTTAATCACAACGCTGTCAAAGCACGTAGCAAACAAATGCAGCATGAATAGTAGGCGGCTGCTCACTACACAATAGCACCTGTGTTTGTTTACATACGATTTCTTTGCGACGTGAAAAATGGATGGATTACGATGTTTGATGATTTGTTGTTGGCTCCTTTTGTTTGTTGATTGATTCATCATTCGGTTATTATTTGTATCTCCATTGAGAACCACGGGTCTTTTCACCCCGGTCCTTTGACGGGCTTGCGTGGGGATACAGATCCAACACGTAGAGGCCCTTTGGAGAAGTTGATGTTATGTGGCACTCCCGCCAAAACCCATTATTTGATATACCATTGAAAGTTTTGGCAAGAGAAAGATCAAAATAAATGAAAAAAAAGCGGCCAAGTGCCAGTCGGACTCGCCCATGAAGGGGTCCGTAGCAGCAAGTAACATAATATAAAAGTTCTAAAGGTAAATTGCGGTTTACGATTTATTAAAAAATAACTATCTATGACAACGAGGCCGCTATAATTTTAATTGAAAGTACATACATTGAGGTATATACCACATTTTTTTCAGAATTATTTTAGTAATATTTCAAAAGTTACGGTGGGGGGATACCTCAAATTTTAACTTTGTATTAGATTATCTCAAGACTGGGAGGTTTGATCTACATAGTTTCAAAGCAGTTTTTGTTGCATTTTAAAATACCTTTTCAACGATACCCCATACGTTGGGGTTAGTCTAATTTAATTTATTAAATTCACTTTTCGTTGGAGGGGGGCTGAAAAAAAATCATTTTTTCATAATTTAAGAAAAAAAACTTTTGTAACTTCAATATCTATCTCTCCACCAATTTTCGTGACAATCGGTGCAGTAGCGGCGGAGTACGAGCCCGGACGGACAGACGGATGGACGCACGGACATGACGAAACTATAAGGGTTCCTTGTGAACTACGGAATCCTAAAAAAAGGAAAGGGTATGGGTTATAGCATGAAGTTCTGATGGACTGATGCTGGGTTATTGTAATAGAAACAACGGATCTTGCCATAATCATGATTACTGACTCTCCCACTAGATGTGCCCCTCAAATGCCGACAATAGTTGCTGGCAAAGGAGCACTATCAGTGCAGGTGACTCAGGGGTGCCGAGAGGTGGGCTGCGCTTTCTCAAAGGTACTCGCGGCGTGATATTCTTAACGCTTCCACCCCTGGAGCAACAGCTCTGACGACTCCTCTCTGCAATATCAATTAAGGCAATGCAGAGCTGAGAGTCTTCCAAGCCCTCTTGGGTGGAGACCCGATGAAGGTACGTCGGGGATGAGGGCTCTGTTCGACTCTTTGGAGCACTGCCCTGCCGCCTTATTATTATTCTGTTCTCTCAAGGTGTACCCTTACTATCCGGGACAAATCCCAATTCTTTGAAGCTTGCATTGGGACACAGGTCCAACACGAAGATGCCATGTAAGAGATTCTGCTATAAATATGGTGAAGCACCCATGACAGTAAGGAATAATAATCTTACAGAAAATTCCCGGTAAGTGCAGGACTATGGGGGGACAGGACAATGAGAAAACTACATAGGGACTATTGGTGTGTCATATTAGTGGATTGGAAAATAGGCTATAGAAGGGACTTGCCTAACCAATGTTTAGAAATACGGATAAAATAAGCAGACGTTGACTTGTCGCCTCAGTCAAGTCATAGAGAGTCTGATGGTATTGATTATAGAGAGTCTGATTCAGCTATTTAATATACCAAATATAAAACTAAACTTAAACTTGATAATAAAATGAGTTTACAATCAAAACCATATAATATAAAAAATATTCAGTATTGATAAATCAACAAAAATACTAAATAAAATAAAAAACGTATATTTTATTGTACAAAGCTAAAATTTGTTAGGCTGTATAAATACTAAATGCCCTCGAAATTATAGACTCCTTGATACAAATTATTAATGAGTTTAATGTTACTCTGTCATGTGTGTTTTCAAATACGAAATATTTTTAAATATTATTAGATTATAGTAATTTATTTTTGTACTTTAGAAAAGTTTATCGGTTATTTACTTCTAAAAGAATACAGATGTGGACTGGGTCCAAAAAATTGTATTTTCTTTAGCCCGCCAGCTAGATTATCCAAAAATAATAGACCCGTATTTTTCAGTTTATCAAAGTAGTGAAAATTCACAAAGATACAGCGTGTCGAAGTTTCGGAGTGGGGGTGATTGACTTCACCGGCACGTGAAAATCGTCATGCGGAATTGAAATGCGCTGTATCTTAGTAATTATTTGCTAATCAGAAAAAAAACGTATGCTATATCGATACCTTGCGGCTCAAAGGGCGTTACCACCATTTTGGCCAAAATAAGTTTTGAATGACATCTTATTCAGTTTTTGCTCCGCTATCGAACTGTATATTTGAAGTTCTCAATCTGAAAACAATGGTGAATACGACCCAGAATTTCAATGCCTTTAATAGAGATTTTGTTGTATTTTGGGCATAAAAGCAATCTTTATTGGCATCATCAAAATGTTGGGCGTAAACGACACTATCAAATAAAATTGTAGGGCGTATATTCTTATCATGTAAGGTATAGATTTATGTTTTCAATTATATTTTTGTTTTGATATTGATGATGATGATGATGATGATGATTGATGTAATGATTAAGTTACGTAGAAACAATATATTTCTAGCATTTGTCAATAATTAATTTATAATTTCTTCTCTAGTTATAAATCTTAGTATAGAATACAAGACTTTGATGGACTAAGGGATGCCAGATTGACCTATTCTACTAAAAATTGTTGTAAGTATTGTAATATAAACGCAAAAAACGGAATAAAATAAAAAAAACGTTAAAACGACATTTTCAATTTTGAAAGTGGTGAATACACCCTGCCTTACTAACGCAGCAGTCATTTTATGGGGCGTACAACATATACAAGTTTAATTTTGTGAGGCGTATTCATTAGCTAAATTTTAAACTATAAATATTTCTTAAAACGTTGTGTTTGAATATTATGAACGAAAATTAACGGCTTTTGGTGTAAGAATCATGTTTATAGGATAAATAACAACCAAGTTGTGACAGATACAAAATTTTAATTTTAGTATTTTGGCTTTTCTGAAAAGTCGTGTTTTGGTGGTTACACCCTTTGAGCTGCAAGGTATCGATATATTTTAATAATCTACCTGATGAGCTTAAAAATATTGTTTTAGTCCACATCCGTATTCTTCTAGATATTACCAACCTTTCCGAATGTAAAAAGCAAAGAAACAAAACTTGAATAGAGTAGGCGGCTGCACACAACACAATAGCACCTGTGTTGTGTTTACATATTATTTCTTTGCGACGTGAAAAATGGATGAATTACGATGTTTTATGATTCTTTGTTGGCTGAATTCGTTTGTTGGTAAATTTAGTGATTCGTCATTCGCAATTTATAGTTGTAAGAGAAATAATTGTGATATATTGTTTACACTGTCATCGTTTTTTGTAGATTCATTATTATTACATACATTTTTAGGGTTCCATACCCAAAGGGTGCCAACAGGACGTCTGTCCGTCTGTCACAAGGCTCTATCTCTTTATCTAGGCACTTGAAATTTTCACAGATTATGTATTACTATTGCCGTTATAATAACAAATACTAAAAATAAGATAAAGTTAGAAATTAAGGGGGTCATCATATAAGAAACGTATTTTTTTCAGTATTTTTAAGTTGATCTTTATAATGGCATTAACTCTATCACTCTCATCTCAGCTTGCTCCCAGTTGCATCCACAAGTGTAATGCTCTGAAGCCCGTGGTCTGCTTTCCGGCTTTTCCTTCTCAACTTCGCACAGTCTTGAGCATCCTTCATCGTAAGACCATTGGCACGGCACAATATAATGGCATTAACAACCAATACTAAAAATAGGATAAAGTTGAAAATTAAATAGGGTCGTCATACAAGAAACGTGTTTTTCCAGCGTTTTAAAACATTGTACGGATGTACGATTCCGACTCGCACTTGCCAGGTTTTTATCGTTATTTTAAGCAAGTCGTCGGAAATAAAATTAAAAATAATATAGGTACCATATTTTACAATCTTTGACTTTTAGAGGACATTAGAGGCGATCTTTTTTTAAAACAATTATTGGCATATGCACAAGTATATTAAAGTTAAGTAGCAAAACCAAAATCAACGGCCGGCTAACAATAATTTAAAAAAGACTATGGTTAAGTACTGTTCATAATTATAAGTTAAAGCCAACGAATGTCTGTAATTAGTGTAGGTACTAAAAATTGTTTAAGAAAATATAAGTAAAATAACATTATTTACTTGTATAATTTTACGAAAGAATTATAACTTAGTGGAAAAGGCAATGGCAATCCACTCCAATATCTCTGCCCAAATTATCATTTTTTGCGTCTTTTCCTACACAATGACACCGATAAGAGTTTGGATCTTAAATGTAGACATAGACGTATGCTATCGTGATTTATATATTTCCATAAAACTTGACCTCCCAACCTACAAACATTAGCTCAAAAAAACCCCAATCAATCACCAACCTGCCAAAGACTTTAATCTAAAAGTCTTTAAATACTCGTTACTACAAGGATTTCAATTTTCCTCGTTTCCTGTACAATTTCCTATATACAAGTACTTACAACTAATAAGTATAGAAATGGTAATGACATGCTAGTGCTGTGCTTAGTTGAAAATGGCCACTTTAAAATCACGCGATTATTAATAATTGTAGGGAATGGTTGATATCGTGACCGTATGCTGCGCGATATATCGTTCACGATAGAAAATAATACCTTTTTATGATATTTTATTCAAACGTTTATTATGAACAAGTGGTAACGGAGCGGTTTAGGGACTGGAGTACAATTTTTGAAACAGGAAGTCACATTACGAATTGTTTGCGCGATCGTTTATAAGGAGGCGCATTTTTTAATTGGTCGTATGCGAAAGAGTTGCGCAAGTAGTCTTGATCATTCGTAATTTTAACATTTGTAGCGTACAAATGTCAAAGAAACCTTCGTTTCGGCTCATGGAAAATCCGTTCCGTTTCACGCTGCCGTTTTTATTTACGCAGGCACGGAACTCTTCATGTACCTACGATTCCGACTCGCATTTGACCGGTTTTTTGAATTTTGAGTTTCTTTTATTTGTCATGTACAGTGTCGTAAATATCCAGGGTCTCATTATAAACCATCCCTCAGGAAGATTCTCACAATAAAAGCTTTTACAAAAAAGAATTATTTTCAACAAAACCTTGAAAGTTATTGTTTAAAAAGAAAGCAAAATATAAAAATGTGCTAAAGCGAGAGAGCAAACATTAAAAAAGCCATCAAATCTGTATTTCGTATCCAACGTACGACGGTCTTTTAAATACTTCGTTGAAAAGTTATTAAAAAGTTGTACGGACGAGCTTTGTTTCTTAAAAAGGTATTTGTATTCCAGCTGCGCTTATCGGCGTGTCAGCTCCAGCTTTACATTATTTATGCACTTAAATAGATTGACGATGAATTTCAAATATTCAAAATGGAGTTTATCTTTTTATGGACTTGTCCCCTTTTGAATTTGTTTTAACGAACGTCCCTTGGGAACATTCAGCGCCATAAAAAATGCATTTGCAATAACAAAAAAATAGAATAATATGCTACTGATAACTATTTATTCTGCAATCTACATAAAATAGTCACAACAGAGGACAAATTGAAAAATATATATTTAAGGTTTGTACGAAAAAGCTTGCCAAGTGCGTGTCGGGCCACGCGCAGTATAGGGTTCCGTAGCTGTGAATGCTGACTAAAGTTCACGCCTCACGGTTTAACGACTACACATAGGATGATAGTAACGGAAGAAAGAGTTTTAAAATCCCTTTTTACAAGGGAAATTAAAAATATATATTATCGATTCTAGTACTTGTTTTACGTAACAGTTCTTCTTAGCTAAATCTTAGCTAAATTTCAATGAAATGGTATGAAATTTAACTTTACTAAGCACATTTCAAAAGTTAGTCGACTATATCTCTTGTGTTACCCTAAAAAAAATATTTTTCATGATAAATTTATCACTCTGTCGTCGTGATTAAAATACATACCCATGCAAATTTACAGCTTTCCAGTACTAATAGTCTCTGAGTAATCATAATAGTGGACAAGCAGACATGGCGAAACTATAAGGGAGGAACCCTTACACTTTCGTCACGTCTGTTGTATACTACGGAACCCTAAAAAAAAAGGAAAATAGACGAAAAAACCATCTGACACCCCATAGTGAAACCATTTTTACGTTCAAGAATATAAATGAGTTAAACAACTGTCCTATTCGTCTGATTTTATTCATTTCTGAAGTACATTGTTAAAATGTAACGATATGAATATCAAATGCAGGAAAATGCTGTTTATTTTTTGTTAAAACAGATTCCCCCCATTATTTTGGTTCATATTTCATTCTGTGAAAATATGTTGACACTTTTATGATCAGTAGTTCACTCTTTCACAAGCACTGGTGGCCGAGCGATTAATGCGCTGGCTGTGTGTCTCTGAGACAAAAGTTCGATCCTCACTAGGGGCGACTTAGAACTTAGTTTGTACTCATTGCATATACGGTTATTTTCAATTATTACATTTTTTCTGGTGAAGAAAATCGTGTGGAAATTTGCTGACTAGTGATAAATAAATCATTTTTTTTTAATATTCTCAAAAACTACCCAACCAACTTTAAAAATTTTTTTTGAAAATATATTGGGTAGTTTATTTGGTAATTTGACACTTCTCCCCTATGGGAGACTTCTCCCCTATCTCTATAAATATCTCCAATTTTGACCAATCTATGGCCATGTCGCATTTTTAACTGTACATCGGACATGTACAGTGTATGTACAATTTCAATGTTTAAAATGTGTTGGTTAGTCTCATCTTCTCACATTATACACACTACCTCCCATTTTTAATCCCTATTAGGGCAGACAGAGCATTTACAGTCTTGTGGCTCCAGTTTTTAGGCAAACAGTTACCAGGGCCGTGTCTATCTACTCGCGTAGGTACCAAATTTCATGGGGATCATCATAAATATACCTAAAAACATACACTATGACGTCATTACTCTTATTCCATGGGGCAGATAGAACATACATACAAATCCTGGATTTTACAAGTATACTTAGAGAATTTCTCTCGTTCTTTCAATATCTACTACAAAATATAAAATGGCTTGGTAGAAGAAAACACAATTTAGAAAATTCACCACCGCCATTCATTAGAAAACCACTTGAATTCTAACTTTAAAATATCTCGTTCCGCTTCGACGGTTAAAGAAATTAACAAGAAACTTAGAGAAATATTATTTCATGCATATTTTATGGTCATAATCCTGTTGAAATTGTTCAAGGGTGGAGGGGATGAAAGCCCTTGAGGCTACGAATCTCAGTTTGTCTCAAGAGGAGAGTACCTCATATTTTATAAGGTTTAAAATGTCTTGTTTTTACAAGCTTTTATTTAGTTTATTGTTTTTGGGTCAAATCTTGAGAGTTAAATTTAAGCTACATACTTTACGTTTTCTTATTGAGATGAAACTTTGTATGATAATGTTAATCAGATGCAATATTATTATGACAAGAAGCTGATCTAATGATGCAGCTGGAAGGTAGCTTTAATTACCCTGTAATAAAAAATGCAACCCCATCAAATTTCGGGACAATGCATTTGACTTGATAAGTTCTTAGGCCACACAATAAAAGCTCGTACGAAAAAATTAAACTTCTCCAGAAACTTAAGTATTTAAAGCTAAGATTTATGTTTTTGATGTCTACCAACAGAGACTGCCAATAGGGTTTGTTATTATAATAGAAGCCGTGTGGTTCCCAGCAGAGTAGAATAAGACCACTCCAAGTCTTCCCGTGGATGTCGTAGAAGGCGACTTAGGAAACACAAACTAAACAGTTTAGAGAAAAAAGAAAGAAAGGACTATCAGGTTGTCATTCTGAAAATTAAGGAAATATTTTATAAGTGAGTATTATTATTCGTTTTTACTGTTTATCTGATTGTAAATGCATGAAATGAGCTTTTTTTTGTATTATTTAAAATCGGTATTTTTGAAGTAATTTAGGAAAACTAAAATTCACGACCCTGAAATCTATAGGTAAAAACTATTTTAAGTCCGTATTTTTTTTTATTTTACGCCCAGATGTTTCGGAGATTAGAAAATTTTAAAAAAATACAGAAAGTATTTATTTACCTTCTTCCGTTACGTATTCAGCTTTTTTGAGATGTTCATTAAGTGGAAGTCTGTTTTTAGTTTTGAAAAATTATAAACCTATTGTTAGGTAGCTTAATAGTAGCTATATGTAATTGTTAGTCATATTTAGAAGTAACTATCAGAATTAGGTACGCTATTTGATTGTTATACAACGTGTATTGTACATATTAAGCGTAATAAACCGAACCACGGGCTATCAAATATTTACTAGATCACTATAGTATTAAGTATAATTAAATTTAAAAAAAAAGAAAAATCAACATTTTCATACAAAGGTGGCAGCCACCTGGGCAATTTGTATGGGAATGTCGAGGTTTTTTTGTTGCTTTTTGACTGTTATTATAATATCATTGTACTTGATTTAGTATAGCCCGTGGTTCGATTTATTACGCAAATGTCGTTTAAACGTTGTTTGTGTGTAAAAAGAGCACCTATATATTTACCTCTAGAAACTATTTAAAACTGCTAAACATACCTAATTCATTAATTAATCAACACTTGATCTATGTCCAGCAGTACACTTTCTGCGGGTAAAATGTGGACGATGCTGATGCTTCTTACCAAAAAACTTCCCCTCCCCAACCTCAAAACGATATCACATGACGTCATTCACAGCTCAAGTCATAAAATCGGGAATGTCATAAAAATTATGACCTTTTCAATCTAACTAATGCCACTCCTATGGAAATATTGAAACGGATAATTCAATTTCATAGTGACAACTTGTAAAAGCCACTCGAAACGCATAAATATCAAAGCTAAATAATTCCATTCGGTACCCTAAAATACATTTACATATTATGAAAGGGTCTAAGTGCTTATTTCATACGAATGCAGTAAGGTGGAATGTATTCAAGCAATAAATTCAGATTATATGCCCCGACGAATAGCTAATGTTGTACCGGAACACGCAATATTGGCCCTTAAAAAATTCAAGGCCGTTGGCGCCGAATTACAAAACATTAATTAAAATTCCACAACTCCGACAGTAAAAACGCCACAACACGCATTTTGAATATGAAAAAAACGTGAATTTTATAATTTTACCATTTTTCCGCACCATCAAACGGAGTGATCAGAAAATTCCTTGTTGCGGCGATCCGTCACAAAGCACATCACACATACGTCACAATTCCTTTTTCTCGTCTCGCACTGTAAAACACTTCACTACCGAATATTTTGGAAAGATTTGTATGGAGCGCGGCGTAGCGAATCGGCGTAGCAGATACGCGGAGTCGGCTACGAAACTGCCGCTCGGCGGAACGAGTAGAGCCGAAGTTGCGCGAGTTCGCGCGAGCCGGCGCCTAGGGTAGCCGGGCGAATTTCGCTCAGTCTTTCATATTTTATGCCGGGACGCTGCGGAGTTACAAACTCGGGTAGGTTTTTATAGTACCGCCGTTCTATTTAGAAGGTATTTTTTCGCTCCCGCGAAATTTTTCATTGTTTGCCTTGCTCGTGTGATTTTAATGGGAATCCGCCGTGACTTGTCTGAGAAATAATAAGCTGATGTAAAGTCGTAGAACGGATTTCGTGACGTCTATTAGCATTCGTTTTCATATTTCAACGTCATTGCCAGATTTCTTACGTACTCGTAGCGAAACGGTACCGCCAAGTCGTTTATTTCTCCCGTTTTAGTTTCTTACTAGCGACATTCTTTTATTAGATGATATTAAGGTCAGTGCGGCAATTTGATTTTTTTTTATGCGCCATCAAAAATGGGTAGCGTCTCAATTTGAATGTATACATTTCTTATGTAGGTATTTTCCCCAATAACTTCTCCGTTTTTTAACTGATTTAGGTTTTTTCTAACAATGTGGTCGTCGCAATTGCGTTTTATTTATAGGCTCTGTCTACCCTATAAGCGATAAATTAGCGATAAGTAGATAATTATTATGACCATAACGATTATTTGACGACCCAACTTTTTCTTAGCGTGTCAATGTTCATAATGATCTAAACTTTTCACCGGTATGTTCACTAACAAAATAAGATGACCCAATTACCTAATATAATATTATACTAACAACTTGTACACACTGTACAGAAATATAATTAACTCATCTTCGTATTGCTTTACCGACCTCACCCTTGGTTCTGGCAGAATTATCAGCGTTGCAGCTCGACCAGTTCGTCTGTGACATCATGCTGAGTCAGGACCTTTTCACTATCTAGGTCACTTCTCATGGTACAATCAAAATTGCATTACTACATTCCTACTATTACTTCTATACTAGATCTTTGATAAACATTATGTGACTTATTCATGTACCTGTGGCCTTTTAGTAAATAAAGATTTTATCTATCTATCTATCTAACTGTCGTCATGGTTGCTGGCAGACTCATGCAAAAATGTTCGTACAGATGCATTCCAAAGGATTACCGTCATGTCATGAAAACACAATCAAATTCTTATTGGTTCCGGCGTTTTCTTCTCCATTTGTCACGTTTTCTTCGGCATCCTTTGGTGGCAGTTGAAATACATTCATCTGTGGAGAAGAAAAAGCAGAAAGCGCACTTCGCACTCCGAAAGAACACTGTTCAAACATTAAATACGTCACACTAAGGATGACGTCTTTGGAGAAAATGCTGCAGTGCAGTTTGTTGCCGCTTCTTCTGCACTTGCGCCTAGGAAGCGGCATAAACTTAGCTGTAAGTAACGTTTTGACGTCAACATTTGTGCAAAACAAAACAAAGTGACTATTATTAAGAGATATAATAATAAAGATATTTTGAGTTTTTTTTTGATGCAAGGATGCAACGGGGAAACTAAGGATGAGAAGAACAAATCCACTATTTTACTTGTATATATATATATATATATATATATATATATATATATATATATATATATTCATATTATTCACCTTCCTGCTTTTTCTAAGCCAACAATATTACTTAGGTACATATTCAGAATATATCATAGCGAGCTGACTAACAAACTTGAGCCATTATAGTTTGGGAAACAACGGTTTTGTGCGTTTGATTTACAGTATAGTTGCACACTGTAAAATCTAATTTCTGTTTTGTAAATGTTACAAACATACATGCATACTATCACATCTTTACACCTGGGGCAGATATACCATTTTGGGTCTTGAGGCTCTAAGCAGATGGCCCTGGCTATTTCTAGCGTGATGTTAGGCGCGGAAGTGGAATAAAGGAATCAAAATAGTCTGAAAGGTCTTGTGGTTCTAAAACCATAAGACATTCTAAAACCATAAAACATTCTAGAACCACAAAACCCAAGACATTGTAGAACCCTATTCTAGAACAATAAAAGCCTAGGCTTCGATCTTCGGCTCGATTTTTTTTACAGTCATTGCCTTCAGTGGAACATAAATCCATTTTGTAATGCACTACAAAGAACGGTGGTTCAAAAGAAAAGAAGTAAGAGAAACTGTGACCCGTAAACAGAAGGAAGATCGATCGCTGAGAGATCTAGGAAGTTCATCGAATTAAAAAAGTATTTTATATGTTGTGCGCTATTAGCTGCCTATATTACTTCAATGCTTCAGACTTAGTTAACAGCGAACTATCTTCATCTAAGCGTGTTCCCAGTTGCATCTTCAGCTGAGCTGCTTTAGAGCCCGGGGTGTGCTCTTCCGCCTTATCTTCTCCAAATATAATATGCATGTCAATGGTCACCGAAGGATGCCAAAGACCTTGCGAAGTGGAGAAGAAACAGCCGAAACATTTAAAATAATTTGGCGCTTGATTGACGTCAATCCACTTGCATTTGTGCGAAAAGTTTTACAAATAGCCCACCTTTGGAATGCAATTGAAGCACGCAAGATGTTTGTGCGCTTATTCCTTTTGTCGCCTCTTAAAACATCCACAGGAAGAGATGGAGTAGTCCTATTCTAAGCAGGAAGGCACACGGCACTACAGTAAACATGAACTATATGTTATGAATATAATAGTAATTGCACCTTGAGTGCATCTTGAATAACCGCTTACATGACTCCCGGTCGGATGTAGATTAGACCGCCGCATGCAAGTTCAGATTAACCATAAATTGTGTGTATGTTAGGTAAATGTTTACATTAAGACCGTACCTGAATTTTCCGGGGTCCAGTGCTGCCCCCATTTAAAATAAATCATTTCAAAGAAAACGGAGACATTATTTAAAATTTTGCTACTAGCAAGTCCTAGATAACCGTTCAAAGTATTTTATATACTGTTTACAGTTTATAATGAGAACGTTAAGCTTTAGTTTGCATTTTTGCCAAAAGTGGCCGTTTTTCGCAAAAATGCAAACTAAAGCTTAACGTTCTCACTTTAAACTGTAAACAGTGGTTCATAAAATAGTTTGAAGGGTTTTATAGGTTTAACTAGCTCAAAAAATTTTAAATGATATCTCTTTTTCCTTACAAATAATTTATTTCAAATGGGGGCAGCACTGGACTCCGTGTGTCGTCCTAAACTGGTATTTTCTGTCAAGCTCCGTGGCGTTTTGGTTAACACGCTAGTCCGTTCGGACGTTTTGGATTTAATCCCCAGGATAAGTTGGAAAATGGCCTTTAAACTTACTTTGGGGATAGCTTAATCAGTGTGGTTTGTTCCAAAAAAAAGAGAAAAAAACCATGACTCCTTTTTTTTCCATTTTGCGCATTGTATCATTTAGCAACCCATGACATGCACACACATGCATGTGCTATAAAGAGATTCAAACTAGAACGTACAAGATAAGGAGTCATTATCATCTTCCTCGCCTTCTCCCTATTTGGGGTCGCCTCTGTATGTCAACTCACTAAATCGTTTTCTTTCAATTACCATATCTGTACTAACCCCCCTCTCCTTCATATCCCACTGAACACATTTCCCCCACGTCTTTCAAGGTCGTGCTCTATCTCTGTGCCTATTCACCTTCAAGTAAACCATTTGAAAAGCCAGCATCTTTAAAAAAAAAATTACAAACCTTATAAAGGTTTTTCTACTATATAATATTTTTTTCGGATATTTATTTGACTCTGAACGCAACAAAGTGTAATAAATGACGTTGTTGTTTTAAAAAATAATGAAACATGCTTTATGCAAACTAATTCGATGCAATTTCATAATTGCATAACGCCCTGGGGGACCAATTTCAAATTGGGTTTCACACAAATTGTCTGTTAAAAGTAGACATGGGTGTGGTGTGGGGAGAAACCGACTTTTACACTTTGTTGTCACTGAATTTTAATCTGGCAATTGCCTGTGGGTATTGTTGATATTGGCATGAAGTAACTTTTGAATGTGGCTTCCGGCGTAGAATAGGACAGCTCCATCTCTTCCTGTGGATGTCGTAATAGGCAATTAAGCACAAAATTCTCTTGCTAAAACTGTATTCCCAAGGAACCTTAGACACAGAATACATAGGAGTACAAACAGAATGGAATCTCACAGCGTCTCCCGCAAATTAGCGTCCCGCACCTCTCCCCCGCACTTTGTGGGCCTTATTGCGCTCTAAACTACGAACAATAATTCTCTAGAATCGTAAGTAATCCCGAAAAATCATTCCACGCGATATGTACCGCTGCGGGCGGGGCTTAAAATATGAACAGCGCGGCGCGACAGTTCGCCGTGATACTCGAGGCGTGCGGTTGCGTCGCAAGAAATTTCCTTTGAGAATATTGCTGTTTTTGCTATAAATCAATTTATTAAAATGCCGTCATGTGCCGTGAAGTGGTGTAGAAGCCATACAGACATGAAAATTAGTTATTAAAAAAAAAGTAACATGTAAACAAGGTTATTTATTTTAGCGTAGCGTACTGCTTATTAGGTACTATCCGCGTGTTGTATCTCACCGCTCATTACGTTGATTGCCCCACCCGACTGACGACAACGCGTGACTTTGTCGCGACCAATCGCATGCATCTTTGTCTATGTGTGCGTTCGAGTGTTTCGTTGTAATTACTGTTCGTTTGTTTGCGTAAATGGAACCAGAATCGAAGCGGTGAATGTAGGAGCGTTAGGTTTCTAGAGAATTATATTTCGATGACTCTAAACCAGGGTTTAGTTACTAGCCGCACGCAATTCGCGACGTGTCTTGTCTGGAGAACTGTCAACCAATAGTAACCATCATGGTGAGTAGATGCGCATAATAATTGTTTATCCGAACACAACTAAGAACGTATATTTCATACATTTCCGAGTGATGAAAACAGGTAAGCAAAACAACAATATAATTTCACGTTATTACCCAGCAACCATCTCGAACACCGATTGATATTATTAATTATATTTATAATTCCTCTTATATTATTATTATATTTAGAATTCCTCATATTGTATACAACTGCCTCTATTATGTTAAGATTATTTTGTATAAAGTGTAGTTTCCAATCTTTTTCCTAGTTTTATGTCGTCTACTTTGACGATGCTAAAGTTCATCAAAATAGTAAGTACATTATGTCACGTGGTCAAAACAAGGACACCGTGAACAGAGAGCTCCAGCAAACCGCAATGGGTCACCAGGGCCCGGACTCCTTTGCAGTTAAACGGTTGGGAGACATTTCACGCAAGTTGGACATAACTATGCATAATTTAAGTCAGTTGAGGGACTGGAAGTAGACGATATTGTTTCCGTATAGGTATTTTAAAATATACATATTTATTTTTTATGCATTATAAATGTACCGGTTGATTTTGTATACGTTAGCTATATTAAAATCTTGAAATCAGAATCAGTAATAGAATACAAAGCTGTAAGAAAAAAAAATCTCCCAAATTTCTAATAAATCGCAAACCTACTGTCTTTATTTATTCATTAATACAAACGTATGTATATATATATATATATATATATATATATATATATATATATATATATATATATATATATATATATATATATATATATATATATAAACACCTCTTTGGGCACTTGGTTGATCCATATATACATATACATATACGGTATATGATTAATATACTTGACTTATTTTCCTATGTCACCTGGGTGGGGCAGAGGGTCGCTACAGTGCTTATCCATCCCGCTCTATCTTGAGCAACGCGCTTCACTTCGGGCCAAGACAGCCCGATTGTCTTCATCTCCGCCGCTACCGATCGTCGTCAGGTTTGCTTTGGTCTACCACGCTTCCTCTTCCCTTGAGGCTCTGAATGTGAGGCTCCTGAGCGTCCTGAGCGTGTGGCCGATCCATGTCCATTTACGACGCGCTATCTGTTGGTCGATCGGTGTCTCGCCGCAAAGCTGCCACAGTCGTTCATTGGATATCTTTTCAGGCCAAAAGATACCCAATATCTGTCGAAGGCAGCGGTTGATGCAGACTTGGATCTGCTGCGTGATGTCTTTGGTCACCTTCCACGTTTCGCACCCATATAGCAGAACGGTTTTACATTGGAGCGAAATAATGATTTATATACAGGATCTAACAAAATATACTGAAACTATTTTAAGCGTGGATTCAGTCCATCGTACTGAACAACTTTCCCCAAGGAACATATATCGAAATATGAAAAATAATTTTTGGCCTCCCATATAAGTTGACTGATCCGAGTTTCTATGGAAAGCCAAAAAATATTTTTCATATTTCGATATATGTTCCTTGGAGAAAGTTGTTCAGTATCATGGACTGAATTCACCTTTAAAATAGTTTCACTATATTTGGTTAGACGTTATATACCTACGTATCGTCTTATTTAACTAATGGCAGTGACGTCCGTCGAGCATCCTTTTTCTGTTAGTTGATAGTTTCCCTTTTAACCAGATTTGAAAGGCTTACAACCACAGACCTACCACTACTAGACCTGCATAGTGCGTGGCCACCTTAGTGCATCTCTTTCTGTCTTTGATTGTTGCCTCCACCCATATTTTGCACACGTCACAGAGAACACTATGGTTACTTACTTATAATAAGCTCAAATAAAACCCTAAATCACCTTCTAAATGATAAAATACCTAAAATTAATAACTTCCTTCGATCGTTTTGAGGTTTGTTTGGCCCAGATTTTGACAGTAGGCCAGCTTATAGCAGCCACGCCGATAAAGACAAAAAATCATATCAGCGTTTCTTTCACACTCTCGTTTTACTGTATTTGACAGTCTCTTTCTTGCAATATCGTTGCAAGAAAGAGACGTCTAGTAGTGGTAGGTCTGTGCTTACAAATTAATTATTTACGAGCAGATATATTTTTCTTTTGGTTACGGATTATGTTTCTTTTTGATATAATTAAAAAAAATTAGTGAAATACCGTATTCAGTGTAGCGTGAGCCTAGACAATCTCCTCTTTATCCGCCTACGCCTAACATGTATTTTGATGGTAAGCAATACAGTAACTTACTTAACTTCGAACACAAAACAACGAAGCGTCCTATAGATGCTCCTGAAATCGACGAGCCTAAGTCTTTGTACCTAAAATATGCCATCACATTTCTACTTATTTCAAGATTGAGGCGATACCTTGAGAAAAGCGCCTTATCTCGTCGTGCGAACAGAACAGGTACTTAGGTCAAAGAATAAAGAAGAACAGTAGGTAATCTTTATATAAAGAAGTTTCAATTCGGACAGTGTCTCCGAATAATATTGTGTCCAAGTCATCGTTTAGTTGATTTGGATTTCCTAGATTTTTTGAGCGAAATAAAATACATATTCTGTCATATATACCTTCTCCTTCTTCCTCACCTTATCCTACTTTACGTGGGGTCGGGACAGCATGTGAGTCTTTTCCATTTTCCTCTATCTTTTGTCAAGGCACTTGTTACATTCTTTTTATCCATATCGTCCTTAACGCACTCCATCCACCTTTTCTTAGGCTTTCCTCTGTTCCTATTTCGGGTATTATGTCATATATACCTTGTTTTATAATAAAAACCATAGATATTAGCAGACAAATGCATACCTACCTACCGGGCGACTAGCGGGTGGCAGCCGGCGAGCGTGGAGGGCAACGGCCGCGAGCGTAAAAAAGTAAGTTAGCAATTTATTAGAAATTTGAGTGAAATAAAAAATTATACAATACCAATGAAAGGTATATTCTTGAATCGTTTTCAGTTTCGGCAGGAGAATGATCTATTGCAAGAAAAAAAGATTTACGGGTTACGGAATAAGCTTACATACGTACTATGTGAATTTACAACACAATTGGACAATGGGACGTGAGTCTAATTAAGCTTGCAAGATTTGATTACGCATACGCAGACAACGGGACAGGTAAAACTAATATAAAAGTTTGTATAAACCTGGTTCATTGAAACATAACCTTCTGTGATTCCTTTTACCGCTGTGCATACTTTACAAGCCCGACTAGCAGTCTCTTAATTCTAATATATTTCTTGATACCGACCTAATCTGGCCCATTATTTCGGTCGACTGCCTGAGTGGATGCTTGCTACTCTCTTTCAGGGCTGTATATTAGTAAACTCATTACTCTGACACTGTTTTTTGTCTACAGATTACCACGTTCATGGACGATTAAAGGTGTGATTAAAAATATAAATTAGCTGTTAATTTGCCTGTATTATTGAAAGTGTTATTATTGTAAGTGTAAGTAAAAAACCAGAAACCTCGTCAAATCGCCTAGGTTAGGTAGCGGACCCCGGGCTCTGAAGCGTAACCGCTGACGATGTAACCGGGAATACGCTCGGATGATGATGATAATTGTAAGTGTTATTAAAAATATAATTTTACTAATTTACTTAATTTTTAAAGATATTGCAAGTGTAAAAAAAAAGGCCGATATATTATATTGGCATTTATATAATAAATGGTGAATGGGTACAATACAAAATATTTAAAAAAATTAAAGGTTGTAGTACGTACATTCAAAGGAGATTTAGGACCCCGGCAAACGGGCGTTATTTATTGAATTAAAGTCGAGAAAATGAGTAGCGTAATTGCTGCTACGTTTAGCTTCGTACTAACGTCCTGTTTTTACCACATGGCAACAGAATTTGAGTTGTGAATTTCTTTAGAACGTATATTGCGTTTCTTATTTTCTGGTTTTCGATTTTATTTTCGTTTTTAGAGTTGCGCAGGTAGGTAGGTACCCTTAGGTATAGAATCATTCACTTGTCTGTCCATCCACCTATCACAGCTAATTTGCTACAAAACTATTAGACTGATTGAGTTGTTTGGTACAAAATGGTCATTGAACCAAAGACAGACGTTTAACCTAAATAAATTAATTTAAATAATGGGGCCACTTTTAGGGGTAAATTAGATTATGGGGCAAAAATTGACCATTCCTTATCTCCGTAACAAAAAAAAAACAGGTAAGTAATAATTCTTTACCTATAGATTACAGAAAAACCTATGAGACGTACGGAACCCTCTTCACGCGAGTACCCTATAACCGCAAACGTCGGATTAATCCGACAAACATTTTCATGCCCATTTCGCGAGCGTCGGATTTATCTGACCAAAAACTATGGATATTCACAATTCTTTGCGCTGGGAGTACGACAACTGATATAAAGTCTCGCGGTGGAAGGGTCAACTCGCACTTGACCGGTTTATTTATAAAATATTTAATGTACTCAAAATAAGAGCAGCACTGATGGCGTTATTCTAGAAATAATCTGTTATGTTTTCTTTGTGTAAGTTGTATGTATGTATTTAAGTATTAGGTGTATGTATGTTTATTATAATTATTGTATATAAGTATGTTTATTATATTGACCACCCCGCACTTCCTAATTTCCCATCATTTTTTCTATATAAACGAGGTTGCCTTGAAGAAATTGCTTGCGCATTTCCTAATTTTTAAGATAATTATTTTCTGTTTTTTACTTTTGTGCAATAAAGGGTATTGTATTGTATTGTATTGTATTAATGAGTAATTTCAGAACACCTGTAAGAGTACTCCAATATAGAAAAGATGAGAAAAGAGAAGAAATATAATAAGAAGACGGTGTGTGTCTTGCGTGTATAAAAAAAACATAACTTTTACTTACAACAAAGCTATAAACAAACAACATAGCTATATAAATACGTAGCTTGCAACAATTTTCGTAACCTTCATTTTTATTTCAATCCCATGCATTTTTGTTAGTTTATTCAAGCTAATCTTACCTATCAATCTGTATGTCAACATCTTATTTCCCCATTTCCCCACGTGAGGGTGTCATCGAGGATTCCTCAAACCTTAAATCCAAGGGGAATGCAGAAATCAATACGGTCTTGACGGATAGCGCTGTCGCCTTCAACGTATAGAGAGTAGAATAAAAGGAAAACCATCTTGTGTATCCAAATGTGTCCGTTGTTAAATAACATCAGTACAGGTACGTTACAGTAGCCGTTGGGTAAAGTTTAAAGAAAGCGCCAAAAATATTTAGTTTAATATATTTAGTATAATTTTCAATTTACGCACTTGGCAATATTCTTTAAAGCACAGTATTTAAGCATAACCCGTTTGATCTTCAATTATTTTAAATATGTTTTAAACAGTTAACACTATACATCTTCCTCGCCTTCTCCCAAATTGAGGTTGGCTCTGTATGTCAACTCCCTTTATCGTTTTCGATCATTTACAATATCTGTACTAACCCCTCTCTCCATCATGTTCCGCTTTACAGTCCCCCACGGCTTTCTAGGTCGTCCTCTATCTCCGTGGCCACCACCATCCATCTTCAAGTTAACCATTTTATTAGCCAGTTGTTCGGCATCCCGCTTCTTAATATGACCATACCAAGTTAAACGGTGGCTTTTTAAGTTATCTACGATCGGTGTTGCCTTTAAACTCCCTCTTGTATATTCGTTTTTGAACTTACTCATCAGTAAACACTATACTTACATTAAATTATAAATTACATACCTTCTTGCGATTCTAGCACCATTCTATTTTAGAGGGATTTGAAATTATTGTTTACTACTTAGCTGACCAAAGCAAGTGTTCCCCCATGTAAGATGGTTCTCCTTACCTCTACCCTCCATACTTCAACGGTATTTCTTTTGACAGAGTATCTGATTTTTTATGGAAACTTCTCATCGAGTTTCGTTTTTGGTTTTATATTAGGTGAATTTTACTCGTATTATTCTTTACTTACTTTTGTTTTCAGTTTTATTTATATTGGATGATTTTTTTTATCAGTTTTACTGACAATTATTAAAAGGGATTTTAAGTAAATCTCATTGCTTTTTAGACATGATTAGTTCATAAATTCAACCAAACCGATTTATTTTGCATTTAAATATTTGAGAATGTGACTGTTAACTTTGCAAAATATGCAGACCATGATAAACGTAAATAAAAAACTTATTACATACATACTATCAAGTCTTTATCCCTAATGGGGCAAACAGAAATTTTTTAAAATAGTAAAAAATAGCAAAGACTATTCTGAGCAACAGAAAAGGATAGCAGCATAAGAAAGTGCTGTTCCGTGTGGCCAACGAAGCCCAACCCTTTACATGATTCGCATTATCGCCCTCGATCGGCTTTTATGATCTGTGCAAAAAAAAGAAACTAGAACATTCTTAAATTTTTCTTTTCTCCTAGAAAAGCATGGAAGAAGAAAATAATAATAACTTAATCCATTTGGAAGTTACGATGCAACAGATAAACACACAGACAGATATACAGACACGCCAAACTTCTAACACACTTCCATTTAACTCAGGGGTTAAAAACAGTAGAACCCGACGTCATACCAGATAACTCGCTCCCGAGTGTCGTGTTTCAAACATTTGCATACGTCTGTTGATGTCTGTGTAGTGACGTGATGCGAGGAACTAAAGTGGTAACCTACTAGATGTGGCAAATCAAAATTGTTCATTTGAACAACAAGATCTGTCTTTATCGTCCTGACTCCTGATATATGTTTCGAAATTGTATTTATTGCATAATAGTCTAAGCTTTATTTTCTTCTTAGGTGCCTCTCCAGCTAGTGAAAGTGGCTTTGTGCTTGGAGCTCAGCAGCGCTCTCTACCCGGTCCACTCTCGAATGTTTCGTAGCCAGAATTTCTTTCTCCTTCCAATCTTTCTTTTCCTTGTGACTTTGCCCGTCATTATAAGCTGAACGAGATCCCAGGTAAACCCAGGTATAAAATTTAACACCTTTTTATCGTCAGCATAAGTCAAGTGCGCTTTTGGCCAATTGGCAGAACTTGTAGGTTAGATACCTTCTGTGTCAAGCTAATGGATAGCATACGTCTATATGCCTCAAAATAATATGCTTTTGAATATGTCTTTAATTATGTATTTATGAGAAGGCTTATTATAAGACCGATGACTATCTTAAAGACAAATAGGTCTGGCTTGAGCTTAGCGCGGGTCCCTCTTAAAGGTTTGTATACTTAGACATGTCATAATTTAGGTACATTGGTACATACTAAATTAACAAATTGACATTATTTTAAATTTCGTAATTCTTATAATTCAATTTAATTATTACATAATAAACAATGTAATCTCTGTCCATCTATATAACTAATTTTAAGTTTTTAGTTTGTTAGTTGACGTCTTTGGAGAAAACGTGCAGTGTAGTTTGTTGCCGCTTCTTCTGCACTTGCGCCTAGGAAGCGGCGTAAACTTAGCTTTAAGTAACGATTTGACGTTAACATTTGTGCAAAACAAAACAAAGTGACTATTATTAAGAGATATTATAAATATCCTATGATAATAAAGATATTTTTGAATTGAATATGTAAGTATAATTTACGCACGCAAGTAGGTATGTTTATTAAATTACTTAGGTATCTTGTCTAGTAATTTATTTAGTTTTGTATTTTACACGCCAAATGCCTCTTTCTTCCTATTTCCTCTCGCGGGTCTACTGATAGAAATTTCTTTAGGAATAAGTAGCACCTAAGTACTATATTTATTTTAATGTAAGTATTGTTTGTAATTTTTAAGTGTACTTACATGAAGCAATTAAATTAAATTAAAAACAACCTTTTTTTAAAGAGTTATTTATAATTTATTTATTTAATTATTTATTAAACTTTATTACAAAAAATTTAACAGGCGGACTTAAGGCACAGCTTAAGGCCTAGGGCCTTTTCTACCAATCAACGTACAGGTGGTGCTGATAAAAGCAAATTTTGGACGATTAGTACATTTAAATTAGCTATTTGACCAATAAATAATATTGAATTCTGCAAGAAATACCTACATTTATACAAGTATATTCTATCTCCGTGTACACTCGAAACACTACAAATGTTCCCAGAAGCATATTTATGTTGAAACGGAAGGTGGTACAACAGCCGAAGTAACGTAGAAACTACCTTGAGTATGCCCTGGCGTTCTTAGTGGCGTGTTAATCATAACGCCATGTAGGTCATCCAGATAAAAAGGACATTGTACTGAGGAGCTGAATGGGTCCAGGCCAGGCGAGATTTAGGTATTCACATATTCTTTATCCTAAAGCATAGAAGACAATAAAAGCATTAAATACAGAACGGAATCTCTTATGGTATGTGTCCCCGTTCCCCGTCCCGCACCTCTACTCTGTTCTTGTGCCGCCGTGTGCCGCCGTGCACACGTCAATGGGTGTGTGATCGCCCGCTCTCGCCCCTTGCTAAGGCGAGAATGGGGGAGAGATACGAGGACGGGGAACGGGGACGTATATTGCGCGTACCTTAGGGGATTCCGTTCTGTATGTAATACTATTACTGTCTTCTGTGCCTAAAGGGTAGATAGAGCCCAGCACTGCAAGACCCAAAGGCCACGCTTAGCGTGATGATGGGTGAGAAGATCTAAAAAGGGAATAAAAATAATAACAAGTGCTGGCCGCATCGTCTATTAACATGATTCAGATTCCCACCCATTCCGTCGATCGGCTTTTACATTATGTGCAGGAACAGAAGCAGCTGGTAGCTACTAAGTTTTTTCTTTTCTCCCAGACTACTTAGAAGAAATATCTATAGCTCCTCAGTTAGTACTTCTACAGGCACGCCAGGCAATCGTCAAACTATATAAAATGCCTTTAGGCATCTTGGCCATTCATCATTATGATTTCAGCCACAAAAACACCACTGTTGGGAGATAGGTAGGCCTCCACAAAAAAAATTAAACTGACTGTCTGTAAGCGGCCTGCATCCATTGTAATAACTAATTAGTAGTAAGTAAACTTTTTTCTAGCAAACGAAAACAACATTTTATTTTATGATTGTTAAAGTTTATTAAATTCGTAAATAATGAAATAAATACTACTCACATACTTATTTTATTTTATTTTATTTCGGAAAACTTACAGCTTTTTCTCATCTACGTAAACAATAACAGCAAATAGTTATATTAAACTAATAAGTTTGAAATTATAGAAAAAATATAGCATTTAAACCAATTGGATGACACTATTAATAATTTAATGAAAACGGGCAAGTGCGAGTCGGACTCGTACATGAAGGGTTCCGTACCACCGTACAATGTTTTAAAACGCTGAAGAAACACGTTTATTGTATGACGACCCTCTTTAACTTTAACTTTATTTTATATTTAGTATTTGTTGTTATTGTGGTCATAGTAATACATAATTGGTAAAAATTTCAAGTATCTAGATAATGCCATTATAAAGATCAAGTAAAAAACGCTGAATAAAACATGTTTCTTGTATGATGACCCCCTTTAATTTTTTATTATTTTTTATTTTTAGTATTTATTGTTATAGCGGCCACAGTAATACATAACCGGTGAACATTTCAAGTGTCTAGCTATTACGGTTCAAGAGATAGAGCCCTGTGACAGACGAACAGACAGACGGACAGACAGACGGACAGACGGACAGACAGCGGAGTCACAGTAATAGGGTCCCGTTTGCACCCTTTGGGTACGGAACCATAAAATGAAGGCAAAAATATAGTTTTTTGAAAAACCAAGGGTGATAAAAAAGAAACAGATCTATAGTCTTAAATCTTATAAAGGAACTCCTATTGTCCGGTTTTAAGAAAAAATTAAAATCGTGGCTCATTGACAAAGCTTATTATAAAATTGACGAAATCTTTGCGAATTATCATTGTGACTTTAATTTAATTGTTAATTGTGAATTAAATTGAATTTTCGTCATTACGCCCCATAGTTTTATTTTTATTTTTTCATTGTAAATTAGGTACCTACTTCAGTATTATTTTCACATGCTTGTTAACTATAAGAAAAATAGATTAAGGACATGTTTATTATGTAAGATCTTATGTACACTATTTTATGTTAATAAATATCATTATCATTAAAATACTCATATAATTTGTGCTAATACCACAGATATAATGTAAATAGGCAACTAAATTCGGTCACATTTGCGTAATTAGGTCATTTAGAAACTATATCTATATTAATCATATCGATATCTCTCGAGTAATGCTCGAGTATGATTATTTAGACTGTGAGCTAATTAGTAGATAACTATGCAATATACTTATATGGATTGTTTTGGTTATTACCTAGTAATTATGTGAATTCTATTATTAATTACGTAAACAGAGTATATGTCAACAAAAAAACAACAAATCATTTTATCTTATAATATTCATTCCTAGTGTCTAGCTATTGCGGTTCAAGAGCTACAGCCCTGTGACAGACGGACAGACAGCGGAGCCTCAGTACTAGCGTCCTTTGGCATCCTTTGCGCACGGAACCCTAAAAACTTACTTTGAGCTAGCTCAATCTGTGTGATGGTTCCCCCCTTTATAGTAGAACTTTTTATGTTATAAATTATTATGCATAACAGCGGTTTACAGAAACGTCATTTCGTAGAAAATAGTTTGGCATCTACTCATTTATCATAGATTAAAACAAATAATGTTAAAAATTAGAATAATCTTAGAGCATAAATTTTATTTCCATAATAATCTAAAAGTAGAATCATTATATCGCAGGAAGTTGGCAGTCGGAATCGCCTTTTGGTATTAAATTCATACGTATAGTAATTCAATGCTGAATCTTTTCTAAGTTATAATTTCCTTCTGGCATAGATAATTGGTTGAATAAAATTGTTTCGTAGCGGACATAACGACGATAATGCTTATTGATATAATATAAACGGGCAAGTGCGAGTTGGACTCGTACATGAAGGATTCCGTACCACCGTACAATGTTTTAAAACGCTGAAGAAACACGTTTCTTGTATGACGACCCCCTTTAACTATTAACTTTATCTTATTTTTAGTATTTTTTAATATAGTAGTCATAGTTATACATAATTGGTGAAAATTTCAGGTGTCTAGTTATTACGGTTCAAGAGATAGAGACCTGTGACAGATCGAGTTAAAAACGCTGAACAAAACACTTTTTTGTATGACGACCCCCTTTAGTTTTTAACTTTTTTTATTTTTTGTATTTGTTGTAATAGCGGCTACAGTAATACATAATCGGTGAAAATTTCAGGTATCTAGCTTTTATGGTTCAAGAGATAGAGCCCTGTGACAGACGGACAGACAGACAGACAGCTTCAACAATCCGTTCACGCAGATTGCTACTCCAAAACAGCCACTGCGCATCTAAAATCGTAAATCTCAATAGAGATTATGATGGCATTGTAAATAGATTAAACATTAAATGTATTGCGTGTAAATAAAAAAATAAAAATAAAAACTAAATTATTATACATCAGAAAATAGTCTGTGTAAACACACAAAAACAGATTTGGATCTATTAGGTAACGTTAGATTTTTAACATCTACACTCGTTACCTTTTTTTGGAAATTTATTGTTTTTAAGCTTTCGTAGTAAAGAAGAATTTATAGTTTCGTTTCGCCATGTCTGTCTGTCTGCAGCTTTACTCAGAGACTATTAGTACTACAAAGCTGAAATTTGGCATGGTTATGTACATTAATCACGCCGATAAAGTGATAAAAAAAAACTTGAAAAAAAAATTCTTTAGGGTAGCTCCCATACATGTAGTGGGATTTTTTTTTTTCTCGACTTTTCCGTGGTGTGGGGTGTCATTGAATATGTAGCTATCAAAAATATTTGGTACGCACTTGGCCGGTTTTTTTTTTTTAAATATAATAACTTATTTCCAAATGAATATTTGATTCCCCAACGCAATCTCAACCTTTTCATGAGGAAACATTTAATTGTCTTAATATTTTTCAGGGATCATATTAATGTGAGTTGAAGTGTGGGTCAGGGTCGTTCTTACCGGACGCGGGGACGTACTGCGACCAGATTGCATACATTCTTGAAAAAAGAGAGGTCAGAAGGACCCTTTACCGCGGGCATGCATCGAGAGAGTAATGAGTGTAGATGAAGCGACTGAGGTCTGTCAGAATCGTAGTAAGGGAAGGTCCATGACTTTTTTAATTTTTATTTCCTTATTGATGTATATTTTGTTATTGTATTAGTGTGGTTTCACAGAAGATAGTAAGAGTATACAGAACGGAATCTCCTATGGTCCCACGCAATATGCGTCCCCGTTCCCCGTCCCCACACCTCTCCCCCGTTTTCGCCTTGTCAAGGGGCGCGAGCACACACTGCATGGCGCACGCGGGCGCACAAGAACGGGGGAGAGGTGCGGGGACGGGGAACAGGGACGCATATTAAGCGTACCTTAGGAGATTCCGTTCTGTATACTCTTACTGTATTCTGTGGTTGTGTATTGTTACTTTGTATGGAAAAAAACTAGAGTAAGGTAGAAACCGTAGACTTTTCCATTTTGAAATGACATGTCACATTTTGGCAGTATTTCGTAATTTAAAAAAAAATGCAAAAACAATACTGACCATGCCACAGTGGCTAATAATTTGACCTCTCCACTATGGAAATGCCTGGTGAGAAGAGTTACATAATAATAAGTTGATATATTTAAATTTTTTATAGTTGTGATTCAAATATTATAATTGTGTACTTATATGGATTTAAATCATCTAAAATAAAAATTATTTTATTTTTTATTTTAAAAATCTGGTTTTCGACGTTCAAAATATAAACTTGAAAAAAGATATTGTAAGATATTGAAGCCGTTGTATGTTTACTTTTCTATTTTTGTATCTGATTCTTTTTTGTGTACAATAAAGCTTTATAAACAAACAAACAAGATATAAGGGTGAAGTAGTTTTCCATACTGATGGTCAAATATGATATTTACATATTACACTATATTCTCTTTCAAGTTCATATTTTTCTCAAAATAAAAGCAAGACTACGTTTGTATAGAAAAGTCTGATTCTGTCTAGGGTCTTCTTCTTCATCCAAGCGCATTCCCGGTTGCATCCTCAGCTGTGCTGCTTCGGAGCCCGAGGTGCGCTTTCCTGCTTTTTCATCTCCAAAAATAATATGCGTGTCAATGGTCACCCAAGGATGCCAAAGATCTTGTAAAATATTATGGAGAAGAAATAGCCGGAACATTTGATGATTTGGCTATAGTTTGACAACCGGCCGCCTGCCTGACGTCAACCCTCTTTGGGAATGTATTTGTGCGAAAATTTTTACAGCCGGCCGCCGCCCGACGTTAACCCTCCTTGGAAATGCAATTGTAGCACGAGATGTTTGTGCTTAGTCCTTTAGTCGCCTCTTACGACATCCACAGGAAGAGATGGAGAGATCCTATTCTAACCCGGAACCACACGGGTAACACGGTCTGAATATATCTAGGGTAAGTGGACGTTTAACTCCGTTATTAATAAATAACTTTTTGCCTTATTGACGTTTTAATACTTATATTGTATTTGTAGCTCTTGTTTGAAAATGGTAATTTTTTAAGAGCCAAATAATTAAATTAATATTTAATTTATTTATTTTAACATAACAATTGTTGTCAATAAAGTTTGACTATCATTGATAATAAAGATTTTAGTAAATAAATAAATACATTTAAACTTAGTAAGTATAAATATGTTTGTTTCGTATAAGTTTATTACTATGCTCTATAAATTATCTGAGGTTACAGGATTAACGTGGTCCAATTAGGTATTCTAAACCATTATTCGTATAGAATTTCGCATTTTGGTGGTCACATTACTTAATTGAAATAAAGCATTAGGATAGCGCTACACGAAACATGTAATGACAAAAGCGAAGCGAAGCTATTTTAAGTAAATATGAGGATTTAAAAAGCGGCCAAGTAAGAGTTGGACTCGCCCATGAAGGGTTCCGTAGCAGCAAGTAACATAATATGAAAGTTCTAAAGGTAAGTTGCGGTTTACCATTTATGACGTATTAAAAAAAAAATACTTACTAGATCTCGTTCAAACCAATTTTCGGTGGAAGTTTGCATGGTACTGGCACTGGATTCCCTCTAAAATGGTTGAGTTCAGCGATGACTGATCCACGCGTCAACTCGTGAACGGGTGCCGCCAGTAGGGACTGGCCAGCTCGGACTACACAGTGTTACTTATTTCTCTTGGCACTCGGCACTCGTTCGCAATCTTTACATGTTATATTGTGATAACATTGTGTTAGGCATAATATCTTTCTAAACTGACAAAGCCCTTCCGGCGCGTAGGTGACCAATACTGTGTAAATGAGTTTCATTCGGCGTTTCTTCTTAGCAGTGGTCGTTGCAAAACGGTATCGGTATATAACTAGTATCGGTAGCTCTTGTAATTAAAATAATTAAAAATAATGACCTTTAATAAGTGATATATTTATCCTATATTGAATAAAAATTTTTGATTTTGGCTTTGACTTTAGTAATTTACATCATATATTTTTTTTAGTTTTATCATTCTCATATTTTAGAAGTCACATGGGGGGGGGGGGGGGCACACATTTTACTACTTTGGAAGTGTCCCTCGCACAAACTATTCAGTTTAGAAAAAAAAATATTAAAAACCCCAATATCATTTTTGAAGACCTATCCATAGATACCATACAAGTATGGGTTTAATGAAAAAAAAAATTGGGGCAAAAACGTGAGTGTAATTCAAATAGTTTGGATAAATTAAATAAAAATAATCATAACTTAAGTATGTACTGGAGATTTTACATGCGAAATGGTGGTTACATGCAAAATTGTTGTTAGGTAATTGTAAAAAAGTTGTTGTTAGGTTTTTGGGTCAAATCTTGCAAGTTTAATTTGAGCCACTTCCCGGTCTTGCGATTAAGATGAAATTTTGTATGCTAATGTAAATCATATGACAATGCAATATATTATGACCAGAAGCTGATCTGATGATGGAGCTGGAAGGTTGCTATAGGAACCCTGTAATAAAACTATTTCCAAAACGACCAATCGGAAGCGGCCTGCATCCAGCGTTTTCCTGCAACCTTGCTCAGGTCGTCTGGCCACCTGCTAGGTGGTCCTCTATCCAGCAGTGGACTTCCTGTGGCTGATATGATGGTGATGAATAAAATTATTAGGCCTCGCAATAAAAGCTTTTTTTTTCGATGATTATTTATTTCCAGCAAAATTATTTTTAATGTCATGGTCCACTAATATTCAACCTACGCTACGCTTTGTTTTGGTGAAGCACAGCCTTATGTGCTTGGCTTATGACATTTCGACTTAGATTAAATATTAAAATATGATGAAAGGTGACTCGCTTTAACTATGGCTTTGACAAATTAACTTTTTTCAGACATGAGGATCAACCTTAGGATTACATCATGGCCTCTGACATAGTTAATAAAATGTCAGAAAAGCTTGTACTGTTATATTACTCTCATTAATTTTCATCATAATCAGTGCGGCTCGGGACGTCTTCATGTATGCGTCGCGAGTCACATTCGCCCTGAGGAAGGCATCCGGATGAGGTCGAAACTTTGTCGGCCAGTAGCTGACTTTGTAGGTGAGGTATCCGTTTATCGCATACTTATAATTGAATTTCCCGGTTTCATCCACAGCTGTGCTGCTTTGGAGCAAGGGGTGCGCTTTTTCTTTTCCAAGTATATGCAGATCAAAGGTCACCCAGAAATGCCCAAGAGTATGGGAAATCGAGAAAAAAAATCCGGAACAATTTAAACGATTTGGTTTTAGTTTTACGAACAGCCGCTCATGCCTATGAAACTTAGAACATTACAGAATTTTGATAAAAAATTCAATAAAACGCCATCTAGCCAACGAGTTCTGACCTAACTCCTAATGCGTGTTATAGAATAGAAATATCAAATGGTAGAGAAATTCTCCATGCGATGTAGAACACGTGATAACTCAGTTGTTTAGAACATGGTCGTGTCGTATTTGAACCGTGATCGCGAGTTCAAGTCTCGCTCACGGAGTATTTTTTTACCATTTTATTCCTTTGGTGTTGCGAAACCTTGCTACCAGATGGCGCCACTGGTTTGACCTAATGTTAAATCTTTAATTTTGTTATCTATTTCAGTATATATTAATCAAACATTAAGTGTTGTTGATTCAAATATTATAATTGTTTACTTATATGGATTTAAATTATCTGAAATAAAAATTATTTTATTTTATTTATTTTTTTAATCTATGCAGCCGCTTCCTTGACGTCAATCCTCTTTGGGAATGCAGTTGCACTTCAGCACTTCAATTTCAAATCACCTTTGACCAGTACCTATGTCGCCTCTTACGACATCCACATAATAAAGCAGAGTGGTCCTATTCTTCTTGGTAAAAATAAACAACTTTTGGGGTTCCGTACCCAAAGGGTGCAAACGGGACCCTATTACTATGAGACTTCGCTGTCTGTCTGTCTGCCACAGGGCTCTATCTCTTGAACCGTAATAGCTAGACACTTGAAATTTTCACGCGGATTCAATTACTGGCAAGTTGACTGGAAGAAATCTTTATAATAGACAGTAAACGTACAATGGGGATAAGTCCTTTTATATTTGTATTATCTCTTAAAATAAAGCTTTATAAACAAATTAACTTTCTATTTTGTAATTTAGGTTACAAATTCACTATGGATGAAAAAATACAAGAGGAATGACAACCAAAGAGCAATAACTCATAGAGATGACAACCGTCATACTTTGAAGGGTAATTCGATTTTCATTTTAAATGTTGTAGCTAGTTAAATGTTGTTGTACTAATTCGAAATAAGGTAGTTTCGCAGTGGTGCCGCTTTATTTCGGAAAGATGGCGGTATAAGCGTTCATTTTCTACGATCAAACAAGCGCCTCTGTTTTTTAGTGGATACCGTCAGAGCGGTTTCGCACTACGTCCGATCCGAATCCGTGAGTAGTGCGAAACCGCTCTTTTGTTATGTGCGAAATCGCTCAGCCTAATTACCCAGCAGCCTAATTGTATGGCTAGCGGGCAAGATAGTATTAATACAAGATTTTGGCTTTCTAGCAGAGTACGCTTTTTTGTATAGAGTTGAAAGTCCTCTTGTAATTTGTTCGTCCATGCCTAAACTCGAAGTTTACGGAAGAAATTTATTTTATTCCCGCCCCACATACATGAAAAACAAACAAGCATTTCTGCCAGTCAACTCACTAGTTAATGTTATCATTGCGTAAGTTTCGAAGTGTCTATTTCTATATTAGGTGCATGGCTAAAAATAATGTTTTTCGTTAAAACATTTACTTAAATTCCATCTCTAACGAGCAATTCCAATTGTTTAAGCGCGGGCAATTAATAAAACTACATTTTAGTAAAATTTAACAGCTCGAATTCATGTTGCTACGATACACACTGCTGTGCGAGTATAAATAAAATTTCAGGCATTTATTTTTTAACAAAATAATGTGCCGTCTATTTTGGTCTGAAATCTCTTCTCTTCTTTAGTAGATCAGGCAGAGCCGGACCAAGCAAGGGTAGAGCGAGTGAAGCGATCGCGCGCTTAGATTTTGTGAGGCTCAATTTACATATCCGTGGAAGCAAATTTTATACTTTACAAAGCATATTATACTCTATGTCAAAGTAGTAGTGTATAAAATCGCTGGGCCACCAAGCTTCTCAATCTTATAAATATATATACCTATATCATGAGCGCAATAAAATAAATGGTCATTTGGCAAAAGGTACTTCATAAATATCATCATCATCATCATATCAGGCACAGGAAATGTTGTCATACAAAAAATGTGTTTTTTCAACGTTTTAAAACATTTTATTGAGGTACGGAACCCTTCATGTACGAGTCTGACTTGCACTTGACCGGTTTTTTTGTTGTTGTTTACTCATACTCTTCTATTAAACTCTCTTACAATGTCACTTGTCACGCAAAACCTCTCAGATGGTACGTCAGCCCATGTAACTGAACAACTTTTGTTCAACAACTTTCACGAGACTAAAAAATAAAATTTTGAATTTTCATACAAACTGATCAGCTGATCGAGTCCATTTGTATGAAAATCCGAATATTTTTTTTTTGGATTTCGCGAAAGTTGTTGAACAAAATTGTTCAGTTTCATGGGCTGAGGTACCATCTGAGAGGTTTTACGTTCTTTCATTAACACGATGTATATAATTTCTGTTTATTTGTTGTGATATTTTTTGACAATATAGTAAATTCTATTCTAATATTGGAATACATCAAGATAGTCAAACCTAACAGCAATGTGTCAGATCATACATATAACTGAACCGTTTAATTCAGCTTTAATTACACTCGGAAACATAATATAGATATGTAGCTTAATTATAAATCCGAATGTTATACTGTCCATTATACTAAAAACTTTTCCTCAGAGAAAATTATTAATAGAAATTTTTAAGTTTTATTTAACTAATTAATTTTAAGCGGGTAACTCAAGTCAAAAGTGAGCTGTTGGCCAACATGTTTTAAATTATTTAACACTGCCGGATTAATATATTGCCGAAATACAGCTTTCTGGTAAGTACTACCTAGTAGTCTCTGAGTAAAACCGTGGACAAACAGACAGACATGGCCAAACTGTAATAAGGTTCCTTGTTTAGTACGAAACCCAAAAAAAATAACGGAAATGAATTATTTTCAACAATGTACCATGTTATTTGCCTTAAGTTGTGAATTCTAAGATTTAGTAAAGTTAAGCCAAACAAATAAATAAAAAAACTACTTTTCCCGCTGGATCACTTACTAACAAAGATTTCCTCATAAAAACTTTTTTATGAAGCAAAAAATGTCAAACCGAAGTATTTGCTGCCTAATCAAGCGAAAAAGGAACTCAACCCGTCAAAGAAAATCCCCGTCTTTTCAATCGTTTATTCAGTTAATCCTTTCTATAAATAACGACATATTTCTCAAAACACGTTTGTTTTATTGCGAATTCATGTTATCTGACTTCCTTGTAATTGAATAAATATCAAACTAAATAGAGTTAGAAGGCACAGAACCTAGAGTTAGGTAAGTTTTAGAGGTCCCACGCCCACGTTTCGTATAATTAAGTACAAGTTTTTTTTTTCTTCTACCTCCAACATATATCGGAGCCTGTGTTTTTACAAGCTTTTATTTAATTTGCAATGTATGTTTGTTCGGGTGGAATCTTGCAACTCAATTTTGAAGCAGATTGAACTGATTGAGCTGAAATTTTGCGCGCATATGTATATCACGTGACAATGCAATATTATGATGACTTGTAGCTGATCTGATGATGAAGCTGGAAGGTGGCCATAAGAACTCAGTAATAAAACGACGCAACCCCGTTGAGTTTGGGCTTATTTTTTTTGTGTTGACAAGTCAAGACCTTTGGTCTCATAATAAAAGCTTGTACAAAAAATTAAATTTTTTATAAAAACTTATTTGATTTACTCTTCCATACCAGTTCTCGCTTTCATGCCTCTCGTACTATCTTTCGCATTTGCACTTTTCCTTGCATTTACACTTTTCCTTGCACTTTAACTTTTCACTTTGCTGCAATCGGGGATGCCTTGGGCGCGTCAGTCCGCTTTTTTTTTGACGCATTCGATGTGGTCGTAGCGTTAAAATTGCCAACATTACAAATTTTTAATGCGGAGCACCTCATAAACGTGGCTTTTCTGGCGACAGTTCTCTGCCGTCTACCAATTAAGTACAAGTTACACGTGGTAATGAATGAGGAGGATAAAATCATAATAAATTCGTTCATGTCAACGTTTAATTTTAGCGTCCTCGAGCAACGGATAAGCCCACATAAATGCTTTGAAAATGTTTTATACTTAATTTGCGCAAATTGCCCATGAAGTATTTCCTTATAGCCTTTTTATTACTTGTAATTTAGATAATACAACAAATTTCATTGCAATTTGTTACCATTTCGTACATGATCATTTGATTGTATAGACTTTACTATATAAAAGCCACAACAGTAGTAGTATTACACCCATATTTGAATATTCCAAATGCTGATCATCATCAGGTCTTTTTTATTCTCCACTGCTGGAGCCTTTCTGTACTACCAGAGCCATATATTAAGCTTTGTTCAGCTTGTGTTGCCTAAGACGCCTTCTACGACATCCATGGGAATACTTGGAGTGGTATTCTACTCTGCCGGGAACCACACGGCGAAATGCTAATAAACCACTTAAATAAAATATAAAAATTTTATTTAATCGATTAGTGCCATAAAATTAATATAAATTTTAATTTTTTTTTATTTATTAATTTCGCGAGTAATTTTCCGATAACATTAGAGCAGTAAACGCCATATTGCTCTGTGATCATGACATCAGATATGCATGTAAACAAATGCGCTGATGTATATATTTTGATAGTTACTTAGGCAACCTCCAACTCGTCGTCATTTGTAGGTATCTTGCCCATCCTTACCTACGGTGCGCAGACTTGGTCACTTACAAAACAGCAAAAATCCAAACATAGGTCTAATGACTGATTAGGAACTACACACTGCGCTCCATTACTAAAGTCAAGGATGTTGGTAAGAAACCCGTTCTTGGGTCACGTTGACGAAAGATGGATTCACATAAGTACGAACTGGGTTTCATCAAATGGCTACAGAAAACGAGTAAGACCAAGGACTAGACGGGCTGATGAACTGAAAGTATTTGAAAAGGATTGGATAAAAAAGACAAAAATAGAGACATCAATGTACCTCTATTTAAATAAAAGAAATGTAAAATAGGATGTAAGAATTGCTAGAAAAGGTCCTCTTGGTGCGCCTTCTTTTGTTACTTGGCTATATTATATACTCGCGTATTAATTTTACCTTATTATCAAAAAAAAAAAAGTACTGTATTCCCTTGCAACATAGTACAAAATACTCTAATGCAGAAGTAATTCTAAACAGCAGTTCTATGCACCAGTGTAACTCTGGGCGAGATTGCTTCAGCGGCGGTAATATGAACTATTTTTCAAGTGCAGCCTGAGAGCCATAATTTTAACTTGAGAAATGCACGCTTTCTGTGGATCTACTGGGAAACGGGAAAAAATTAAACTACGCTTGGAAATATAAGGGCCGCGTCGACTCGAAACTTGTCAACAGAAATATTGCAGATATTTTTTTAATGGTAAGTATATTTTTAAATTTTAACACATAATACAAGAGCTGGCAGTTTTTTCGCCCAAAGGATTAGCTTAGATATCCGGCGGGGGAATGCTGCCAGCATTTTGGGCACGTTGCTTTGATATGGCGCTTTAGATGAGATTTTCTGTTTTTAAGTGGTTAATGTTAAGTTTTGTTTTAAATTTTAGATATAATTTAATTTTAGTTAGCTTAGTATTGTTTGTTTTTTGTTTCTTTACTTTTTTTATTCCTAATAAATATTAAATACTTTTTACGTGATTTTCACGTTTATCGCATATGAAAAAAAATATTTACTCCCAGATTTTTTTTTTTTTTTTGGAAGACCAAAACTATTATAATTTACATAGAAAACTTAATATACACAGAAAGTCCATTACAGGTCCACACTGATAGAAAACATTGTATTTAAAAAAAAAGATTATGATCTCTAACCAAAGACATTAACAACCCCAAGTCAACACACTGCTTTAAATCTCAACGCCCCAGAGGCGGCTTAGCAGCTGAAATAATATTTTCTATCTCCGAAAGTTTGACTCAGTATATTGTAAACTTTAGTATTTCGATGATGAAGATTTTGTTTGCTCTCTTTCAAGCTTTTTACCCGACTGCGCCAGGAGGATAAGAAATTCACTTATAAATGGAAGGAAACTTTTTTATTACTTCCTCCAACGTTTTTCGACAAGTCTTTACGGCTCAAACAAAACGGCAGATTTAGGTATTTTACAGTATAAAATGAATGTCCAAACTAATGAATTGACATACACGGACTAAAAGTGACGATCCTAAATAAAGTCAATTTGACTTCAGATCGACACGCAAATTCATTCAGAGGCTGTTGTCGATCTTGATCCATGGTCCATGCAAGTATCTTAGTTTGTATAGAAAACACGCCTAGTCCAACACACTGAAAACGCGTCAACGCGTGGGAGCGTTGCATTGCATCGCGCTCCGCGACGGTGCGCGGTGCAATGGGTTCACCACCTTAGGTATGTATATATCTTTTGCATGCTCTGCCTGCAGCCTTATCCGCCTGATGAATTTTAGCTTGAGAGGTGTTGTTAGATTCATCTTAATTTTCAGAGTGAGACTGACTCACAACACTTCTAGCGCTTTCACCATATGAGCTAATCCGCTGGGCTATGTCTGTGACCTTAGTTATTCTACGAATCTCCTCATTTCTGATTCGATCACGTAAAGAAACACCTAGCATAGCCCTCTCCATAGCCCGCTGAGCGACCTTGAGCCTTCTTATGAGACCCATAGTAAGGGACCACGTTTCAGAGCCATAAGTCATCACTGGTAACACACATTGATTGAGCACTTTCGTCTTGAGGCACTGGGGTATTTTGGACGAGAAGACACTGCGTAACTTCCCGAACGCTGCCCAGCCGAGTCGGATTCGTCGAAAGACCTCTTCCTCGAAGCTGGAACTTCCTGCCTGGATCAATTGACCCAGGTAGATATACTGGTCTACAACTTCGAGGGTGGAGCTCCCAACAGAAACAGGTAAAGGCGTTACGTGCATATTCGACATGACCTTCGTCTTGTCAATGTTCATTTTCAGGCCAACCTGTTGGGAAACTCGATTTAGGTCTTCAAGCATCGTACTTAAGTCTTCCATCGATTCTGCCATGACAACGATATCGTCGGCAAATCGAAGGTGAGTGATATACTCGCCATTGATGTTAATGCCCAGTCCTTTCCATTCTAGAAGCTTGAAGGCATCTTCCAGAGCAGCGGTGAACAGTTTTGGAGATATGACATCTCCCTGTCTCACGCCTCTTTGCAATGGAATAGCCTTCGTACTGAGCTCCTGTACTCGGACCGACATAGTGGCTTTGTTGTATAAACACTTCAACACCTCGATATACCGATAGTCAATACGGCACCGCTGCTGGAGAGACTGAAGCACGGCCCATGTTTCGGTCGAATCGAAGGCTTTCTCATAGTCCACGAACCCCAAGCATAACGGCTGGTTATACTCCCTCGTCTTCTCTATAACCTGCCGCAGCGTATGGATGTGGTCCATGGTACTATAGCCTTTTCGGAACCCGGCTTGTTCGGGAGGTTGGAAGGCATCAAATCTGTTAGCGAGACGGTTCGTGATGACTCTCGAAAACAACTTATAGACATGACTCAGAAGTGTGATGGGCCTATAGTTCTTCAAGAGAGTGTTATCACCCTTTTTGAAGAACAGAACCACCACACCCCCGTTCCACGCCTCTGGCGTCACTCCCTCGAGTAGAACGGAATTAAAGAGCCTTTGAAGGACTTTCAGTACCGGCGTTCCGCCCGCTTTCAAAAGCTCTGCTGTGATTCCGTCCTCGCCCGGCGCCTTGTTGTTTTTAAGCTGTTTGAGAGCCATCCTAATCTCGTACAGACTGATGTCCGGGATATCTTCGGTATGGTGTCGGGTTAACTTGGCTCTTGGATCTTTTGCCGTATTTATGTTAGGTTTTGCAACGGATGTATATAACTGCCCATAGAACCTCTCGATCTCTTCCAGAACCCCCTCCCCCGTCGACACAACGTTTCCGCCCTCCGTCTTCAGCTTAGTCAATCGGCTCTGCCCAGTAGACATAGCCCTTGCAAACACTTTGGAACCTTTGTTTTGTTCTATCGTCTCCTTAATACATTTAGTATTAAAGGAGCGAATGTCGTGTCGCAAGGACTTTTGAATTTGTCGGTTAAGCTTTCGATATGACTTAGCGTCTTCGGAGGTTTGCAGCGGCATGGATCGTCGCTGTGTCATAAGGTCTAGGGTCTGAGCAGAGATTTTTTGAGGTTTACTTTTAGGGCGGGACTTAAAGAACTTAGATCCCACTGCTTGAACAGTTTCTATAAACCCGTTGCTTATCTCGTCCACTGAAATGCAATCCTGGAGAAGTTCAAAGCGATTGGAGAGTTCAACTTGAAAGCTTTCGGGGTTTTGGATCTGGCTCAGTGATGGTCGGAGCGTAGACTTCATAAGCCTTGACCTTTCAAGTCGGAGGTCGATATTCAAGATGCCTCTTACAATTCGGTGATCGCTGCCAGTTTTAATCATATTGATCACGGAGACATCATTGAATATCTGCCTCTTCGCTGTCAGGAAGAAGTCTATCTCGTTCTTGACTGGGGGCTGGTTATTCTTACTAGGACCCATCCAGGTCCACTTCCTCTGTGGCGGCTTCTTGAAGAAAGAGTTCATCGCAAAGAGTCCCTCTTCCTCCAGAAAATCAGCCAGCCTGTGCCCCCTGTCATTGCGCTTACCATATCCAAATTGCCCCACCCTGATCTCTCCATCGCGTCCCTTCCCCAGTTTTGCGTTAAAGTCCCCCATAATAACCGTGAAATGGGTTTTGGAGGCGTGTATGGCTCTACTAATGTCCTCATACACTACCTCAACCTCCGCATCTGAGTGTGTTCCGGTCGGCATGTATACCTGTATGACCTTCAACGAGTATCTTTTGGATACTCTGAGTATCAGGTATATTACCCTGCTGGAAACACTGTCGATGGTCACTACGTTATTTATGAGGGACCTGTGAACGAGAAACCCGACACCATGCTGGGACTTCTTTTCGTCTCCCTCCCGGTGATAGAGTAGGTTACCGGACTCTAAGGTTGTCGTGCCCTCGCCCTCTCTTCGGACTTCAGACAACCCCACTATGTCCCACCGTAACCTACTCATCTCCTCTTCCACCTCAGTCAGTTTCTCGTCTGTCCTCAAAGTGCAGACGTTGTGGTGGTAGCCGGATCCCATCCGGGGATTCTTAGCACCCCCTGCCCTGCCGTTACCATGACCGCTACCGGAGTCAGGAATAGCAGGGCTGCCGGGTACTGGGGGCCTGGTCGCATTTTGTACCTTCATAGAGGGATTTTGCCATACTCGCCACGCTTGGCAGGCGGGTTGGCGAGCGCAGTGGGGGGTCACTATCGCACTTCCGACGCTGCTGCCCATCGGAAGTCTGTTCATGTGCAGTGACGGAACTCTCCTTTAGTCGCCTCTTACGACATCCACAGGAAGACTTGGAGTGGTCCTATTCTACTCTGCCGGGAACCACGCGGCAGAATACACAGGTTGTAGCACAATATGTTTGTTTTTAGTCCTTTAGTCGCCTCTTACGACTTCCACAAGAGATGTGAGTGGTCCTATTCTACCGGCCGGAAATCACACGTCACATACTTGTTTATCGCATATTACTTAATAAAATATATAAATGTTAAAAAAGCATTAAACTTCTTCGACAGTCAGTAAAATGCGAAAAGAGAAAAATAGCACAAGTAGGTATACTCGTACACTTATTGTCAATGAAACAAAAAGATTCAGCATTCAGGATCATAGTTTGAAACATATTCAATGGTCTGAAAACCGTTGAAAGCCGCTTTCAGCCGCGGATATCATTTGATTCAATGCGCGCCAACAAACGTGATAAAATTTTGAAACTGAAAGATCTGAACGTTTCACTGCGAAAAAGGAGGAGGAGGAGGTCGGTGGGAGTACGTATTGCTAACGCTTTCACAAGTTAAGCAACCCCGGGCGTGGTCCGTACTTGGATGGGTGACCAAAAGTGGCATAAAATATCATGAGTTCCTCTGTGCTGCAGCTTTGGTAGCCATTGGCTGCAGCTGTCATCGGGATTCCCTTAATTCTTCTAAATATTTCATTCATCATTTTTATTTCTCATAATATTATTAAACATTATTTTTTAAAACAAAATTTTTAACGTAATTTTATACGAGTAATTAGTTATTGTAAAAATTATTGTGAAGAATAATTTGTGAACCGCTGTCATCATAGTGTCATTATTAGATAGCAGTCATCAAACAACTTACATCAGAATGCCTTTTATAAAGATTTGACACCAGTGTTGCCATATAAACATAAGAAAAGCTTCAAATACGTAGATATTAGTAAGTACTGAGTTACTGACAGTACGTAGACTAGAGGATAAAATATTATGGTATTGCCAATAAATTGACACAAATTCTCCAATCGCCCATTCCGTTCATAATCTTTTAAAATCTGCGCAAGTATCTGGTACATTGTAAAGATTTTTTTACCAAGACCCTGTGCCAAGACAATTCGATGGCCAAGCAAGACCTATTTTTTTTATGGTTGCACAAATTACGAGAGTATTTAGTATTTTGTAAAAGAAGTTTGAATATGTAAAATATTTTTATTTAAAAAATACTAAAATATAGGTCTCACTATTTAAAAACTCTATCAAATTGGTCGAATGTGGCAAAAGAAATTGCATTTTACACGATTCTTACACACATTATAAATAAGGTTTAAAATCGTTTGGCGTTATAATAAAAACGTTTGCAAAACTCGTAACTGCACCAACCAACCGCTGAGCTTGCTTTAGGAATTCAAATTTATATTCTGACATTTATTGTTTGTATGGAAACACAACTGGTGCGGAATATAGCCAACTATGAAAACATATAAAAATATACAATGTTTGAATAGTTGTTATTTATTTAGGCATCAAGAGATCTGTCATAAATATGAATTTGAATGAGATGATATATTAAAAGGGAATGTTGCACAACGGGCCAGGTCATGAACACTTCCCCAAAAATCTAAAAAAATATTAAAAACCGATTAAGACCATAATATATTTGTTTTTTCGTGATCTTAATAGTGTACAAAAATACATTTCAAATCGCTTATTGTCGTATTATGGTGATACTGACATGGCGCCTATACGTACGCAACCTGATTTAAACGTCACTCGCAGTTACTGTCAATGTCAGGTCAGTTGACATAATGGGTGTCGGCCATTTTGGCGAAACTCACCTAACCTTAAATTACGATATTTTGATCCAAATGTACCATAGAAAGGCTACTAATTTATCGGATTACTTATTAGGCATTGATACTGACCCAAAAATGCAAATTTTAGGTAGGTGTTTAGTGACCTAGCCGGCTCCCCATACATTTGTGCAACAACTCTTTTGATAACTAATTTAATTTAAACTAGGTTTAAAACCTGGAAGGGACTTACCACGGGCTATACTAGATCATTTTAGGCTAAGGAAATAAAATAACAACCAAAAACCTTGAGTACAGAATGATATCTGTCATTTTCGGGGCGTGCTCTAGCCCTTTTATTGCACTGTATATAAAAAATAGAAATGCTATAGAATTAGAACACAGGTATCCACATGCAGCTGATGCAATTATCCATAACCATTACATGGATGACTACATCGGAAGTTTAAGTAACGTCGATGAAGCCGCACGCCTTCCTGCTGATATAGTCACAGTACATAAGGCGGCGTGCTTTGAAATGAGAGGATGGGTGTCAAATGACGACAAGGCACTTGCATTAGTACCTGCCGAGTTACGAGCGACCACTACTCCCGAGGTATCCATTGGTAGCCCGATTCGTGCTCTTGGAGTCATTTGGCATCCTAAAGAAGATATTTTAGGGTTTAGGACCGGTTGGGACGAAAATTTACTTGAACAACAACCTAAACTTTCTAAAAGAAAAGCACTTTCGTAGCTGTTGCGTGTGTATGACCCTCTGAGCCTACTAGCACCTGCTGTAATTAAGGGTCGCATTATGTTTCAAGCACTCTGGCGTGGCAACGTTGCATGGGACGACCATGTGTCATTGGCCGATAATAACAACAGCTTGCCTACGCTTGCCTAGGTTATTGGCGATTTATTTTGTTAGACGGTAGTTTCAAGCTTGCTCTCATTGGAAGTAGAGCTCGCGTTAATTCATTGAAACTCGTCTCGATACCTAGATTAGAGCTTCCAGCAGCCCTTATCGCCTCTCGTTGGGCTACTACGATTATAGAGAGCCACAAAAACAAACCAACACGTATATTTTATCGGAGTGACTCACGGACAGTTCTTAGCTGGATTCGATCTGATGCGCGTACTTTCAGACCCTTTGTGGCTCACCGTGTAGGTGAAATCACCGAGAACACAAACGTCAGTGATTGGCGGTGGATCCCAACGGATTTGAATGTCGCTGATGATGCGACAAGAATCCAGCAAGTAACATTTTTATCGCGATGGTTTCTTGGCCCTTCTTTTTTATTGGAACGCACTGAAATGTGGCCAACCGAGCCAACTACGACAATCACACCAGTTCTCATTGAGCTGAAGACATCCAGCGTTTGTGAATTGATGGGATTAACATGCGTTGAGGAGTCTATGTCTACTCCAATTACAGCAAACCCAGCTCGATTCAGCGACTAGACACGGCTCATTAGAGCAACAGCTCGAGCTCACCAAGCTGCGACAATATTTAGAAAACTTTTAGAGAAACACATCCAAAATTCAAAATCCCGTAGTAGCGCTTCTCGCACTTGTAGTATGGGGGCACAACTGTCAGCGGATGACTTGCCTGCGCTTTCCGCAACAAACATGAAGACAGCCGAAGAACACATACTGCGACGGTGTCAACTAGACAGCTTTGACGAAGACATACGTTGTATCCTGGCATCTCGGAATCTACACAAGAACAGTCCTCTATTGAATCTGTCACCCACGCTTGGGGAGGATAACGTTTTGAGATTGGCTGGTTGTATTAGTACTGCTCAGAACATCAACGAAGACGCAAAGTACCCTGTGCTACTGGATGGACGTCATGCAATTGTTCGTTTGTTGATTCACCACTACCACAAGATAATGGAACATGCGAATAATGAGACAGTAGTCAACGAAATTTGTCAAAAGTATTGGATGCTACGACTAAGACCTACAGTAAGAACAGTTGCCAAAGGATGTCTAATCTGCAAGATCCGAAAATCGCCTCGCTTGTGTCCTCCAACAGCAGATCTACCAGCTGAACGTTTAGCTCATCATCAAAGGCCATTTACAAATGTTGGTCTTGATTACTTTGGACCACTTGAAGTGACCACTGGCCATTACAGAGAAAAGCAATATATCGCTCTGTATACATGCATGACCGTAAGAGCGCTCCATCTCGAGGCTGTTCATAGCCTTTCAACGGACTCAGCTATAATAAGTCTTCAACGTTTTATGGCCCGTAGAGGATCCCCTTCTATTATCTTTTCAGATAATGGGACAGCATTTGTAGGGGCTAATAATGAACTTCAGAAATTCTTCGGTAGCGATGTTCAGGATTTTGCTGCAACACGAGGAATAACCTGGAAGTTTATACCGCCTGCTGCTCCATTCTTCGGGGGATGTTGGGAGCGCCTTGTGCGCTCAACTAAAACAGCTTTAAGAGTAACTTTTCAGCAGAAGGCCCCCAAAGAGGAGACTCTAATAACGCTCCTTTTAAAAGCAGAAGCTGTAGTAAATTCCCGCCCTTTAACGCATGTGAGCGTCAACTCAGAGGACGAAGAGGCGCTAACGCCGTTCCATTTCCTTATTGGAGAGTCTTCAGTGTGGCGAAAGGCCTCCCGTTTAGCAGACCACTTCTGGGCAAGATGGTTAAAAGAAGTATTGCCAACACTTCATACCCGGCCACCTCCTTCCAAGCTTAAGCAAACTATTAATATGGGTGACATCGTAATCATTGCCGACGTAACTCTACCACGCGGTATATGGCCCAAAGGAAGAGTTTCCAAGGTCTACCCTGGCAAGGATGGAGTGGTCCGAGTCGCTGACGTTGTGACGAAAGGGGGGGTTCTCCGTAGAGCTGTTAAGAAATTAATTTTAATTTAATTTATTTTTTTAATATTAATGTAAGTCGGCTTACCACATTTTCCTTACACAAGTTTTCGTATTTTCATACGAAGGGGGAGAATGTGGCAAACCGACCTCTTTTATCAACCTCTTTTAATACCGTTCTTTCTGAATTTTTTATAAGTAAATGTTTGACATTTATTTTTCACTTCAAAAACATAATTAAAATAATACAAGGCGAGTTTGCCAAAATTACTTTTTATTTAATTATATATTTATTAGAGCCCTCATCCCCCGTCCGCAACAAACCTAAAAAAATTCGGCATTTTCATACAAGCGTGCGCAGCCGCCCGTGCGATTTGTATGGGAATGTCGAATTTTTTTGTTTTGGTTTATTGAGTGTTTTTTTTAATTTCATTATACTTAAGTGATCTAGTATCACCCGTGGTTTGATTTATTACGGGTATGTTCCTTCCACGTTGTATAAAGTGATATTTAAATAAGTGTAAATATTTTAAAGACCAATTCAGTCAACAAGCGATGCGGCTAGCAACTCATCACTATTTTGATTCCGTTTCTTTTTAGTATTATTAATGTTATTTAATTCTATATTAGTTACTTTCACATTAATAATATAAAATAGGATTCAAATGAAATAAAAATTTGTACATTAATTTGCCGCGGTTTTTCATGGACAGCTTTAGTTGACCAGACTCTGTCTTTGCTAATACCCTCAAAATAGCGAGAAAGCATATTTTATGACACATGTTAGTTACCCAAACCTTAAGTAAACAAGGTGAAGTTGCGTAAATATCTGCGTCTCTTTCTCCCACCTCATCTAACATCTCACTATCTCGTTCTGGCTGATATATTTATGAGGATAAGCTAATGTGCCTCCCGTGCTAGCTGATTTATGCGTCTTGTTTAGTGTGCAAGTTAGTGGGGAGTTGAAATTTGTGTTATATTAAAATTCATTACAGAAAGCTGGTAGTCTACCCGTTTCAACCCTTAATGTAATTCTTTGGCAGTGCCTTACGTACTATAGAGGGTGACTTTTTAAACACCAGCCAAATTTTTGGAGCAAGTTCAGTCCATGATACTGAACTACTTTCTATAAAAAAAGTTATTAAAAATCGATAAAAATGTTCCGTCCTCCCATACAAAATCCGTTTGGCTGACCGTTGATTTGTATGGGGAGGCAAAATTTTATTTTAGTTTTTCGTCAATTCTTTTTATGGAAAATAGTTCAGTATTATGGACTGAACTTACTCTAAATATTTGGCTGGTGGTTAAAAAGTCAGCCTGCATGCAGATCGAGCGAGAAACAGAACAGCTGATACATTCTAAGTTTTTTTTCTTTTAGACCAGCATAGAAGACTAAATATAGCATAAAAGTATACAGATACACTATCTCGTCTTTATCCCTACTGGGGCAGACAGAGCACGTTGGGTCTTGCGGCTCTAAGCAGACAGAGCCCAGGGCCGTAAGACACAAAGGCCACTTTTAGGGTTCCGTACCCAAAGGGTGCAAACGGGACCCTATTACTGAGACTCCGCTGTCTGTCCGTCTGTCCGTCTGTCACAGGGCTCTATCTCTTGAACCGTAATAGCTAGACACTTGAATTTTCATCAATTATGTATTACTGTGGCCGCTATAACAACAAATACGAAAAATAAAAAAAGTTAAAAATTAAAGGGGGTCGTCATACAAAAAACGTGTTTTTCAGCGTTTTAAACTAGATCTTTATAATGGCATTAACTAGATACTTTAATTTTTAACAGATTATGTATTACTTTGGCCTCTATAACAAAAAATACTAAAAATAAAAAAAATACAAATTAAAGGGGGTCGTCTTACAAAAAACGAGATTTTTCAGCGTTTTTAACTAGATCTTTATAATGGCATTAACTAGATGCTTTAAATTTTCACCAATTATGTATTACTATGACTACTATAATAAAAAAATACCTACTAAAAATAAGATAAAGTTTAAAATTAAAGGGGGTCGGCCGTCATACAAGAAACGTGTTTCTTCAGCGCTTTAAAACATTGTACGGTGGTACGGAACCCTTCATGTACGAGTCCGATTCGCACTTGCCCGTTTATTAGAGTGATTGGTGGGATCGAAAAATAAATCAAAATAGGTTGCTAGCCGCGCCTATTGATAGGATTCGCAATTTCGCCCATTCCCTCGATCAGCTTCTACGATCTGCGCGGGAAGAGAATCAGCTGGCACATTCAAAGTATTTTTAAATAGAAGAATGCAGTAACAAAAGGTTAAATTTAATTTAATTAAGTAGGTCCAAAAGTCTTACAATACTTAGCAGACTGCAATCAAATGATAAAAACATTGTTTTCTCCCGAGTTATTTAATGTTCGCCACGAAAGCAATTAGTAGAAGTAATGCCTTTTATCTCGGCCAACAAATGACTAAGAAATTACTTGCTTAACTAAGAAAACGTTCTTTTTCTGTGACTTGTAACTGACAGGAAAATAGCAAAATGTTATTTTCAGTTGAAGTGTTTCTTCTTCATTCCACAACATTGGCAGTCTGCTCTTTTAATCTTGATTTGTCCATGGCAAGCCCGAAGAGTTGTTCTACTGTTTTTTTATATCAAGTCCATTATCGGATATTCTTCAGCCAAGACCTAATTACTTATTAAATTAGGACTAAAAAAATGCTGAAACAAAGAGATCCCCACAAAATGGTGCTATAACGAGTTAGGCATATTTCTATTTGTCATAATAATATTTTGACATAATTGTTTTTTGGCATACTATTTCAATAGGCATAAATAAATATTATTTAGGGAAACCCTTGTTTCACAGACAGAAATGTAATAGAATTTTGATTTGTAGAAAATGTTTCATAGAATATTTAATTCTTATATTTCTAATATTATTGTTTCAAAGACTATTTACTTGAATGAAACATAATTTATAGAAACACAGTTCAATGAATTTTTTAATCTTATATTTTTATTTAACAAACTAATAAAACAGTAGAATATTTTTTTAAAGAATATTGTTTGTTCGGAATATTCTTTCATGGAATTTGGTTTGAATTCTGTAAAAAAAAAAACAATTTTTATTATTGGAAGTATTATATAAAAACATTGTTCAATCAAATTATTTACCATATAATCAGGCATAATAGATTAGAAATCGCTATCATAATATATATGTTAGGGCAAACCTATAGGTTACGTTATGTTAGAACTGCGACCAACACATGCACGAACTGAGCGAGCGAAGCGAGCATGCCGCGGTAGCGACCGGCGAGTGCTAGGAAAGTTCCATCCATTTTACTAGATTATGGTACACCTATAGGTTAGGTTATGTTAGAACTGCAACCAACTAGAAAAGTTCTATCCATTTTACTTGATTAGGGCAAACCTATGGGTTAGGTTATGTTAGAACTGCAACCAACTTGGAAAGTTCTATCCATTTTACTTGATTAGGGCAAACCTATGGGTTAGGTTATGTTAGAACTGCAACTAACACAAGCACGAGCCGAGTGAGCGAAGCGAGAGAAGAGTTTAGAAACTATTACATGATAAAAAAATTTTTTTATTATGTAATAGTTGTAATAATAAGAAGTATTATGAGTATTATATTAACTAAACATATTGAAAATTAAAATATTTGATATTAGTATTATTTGTAAAAAAATCTATGATTTAAAATTCTTCATAATACCTAAATATTCTGAGTATTGATTTTCGGAGTAACAAAAATCTATTTTTAAAAATTTTCTGTGTAGAAAAAATCTATAAAACTTATGTCTATAAAAGAAAGCACACCCATTAGGCTAATGTTTTTCTTGACTTAATTTTGATTGACATACCAAGTGGCGATGTGAGTGCAGAAATTAAATTAAAAACCATACACCTACACTGTTTTTACTAAAAACACTGCAATCAAATTCGGTAGACGCATCTCCAATTTTACAACGAATGAAAATTAACGAACTCCCAACAAATAAATTTTATTACAGATAGGTACCCACAACTGGAAACTATTTCTATATTCGAAAAAAGAGTTACATTTTTATTTTTTAAACTGATGTTCCATTCAGCCAGTTCGCTTTTTCAGTGGAGACTTGCATTCAACACGCCTCGGATACGAAAATAACATTGAACAACTGCAAAACTCTTTCAGGGCGAACGACACGACTTTTTGTTTTTTTTTTGTTAACGCCCAGTTTTTAGATTTTTGAATATTGAATATTCGATTTTTCTATTTGAAATTGTGTTCCTAAGTTTGGATGGACCGATTTTTACTAGCTATTTATTAGTTTTCACGTATCCCGTTGTCGAAAATGAGTACGTCACATTACTTTTTAAGGCAGTAAATATTAGCTTAAGAACGTGATAAAATTCTGGTGTATTTTAAACACTTTAGAAAATGCCATTATAAAGATCTAGTTAAAAACGCTGAAAAAACACGTTTTTTGTACGACGACCCCCTTTAATTTTTGTTTATTTTTTTATTTTTAGTATTTGTTGTTATAGCGGCTACAGTAATACATAATTGGTAAAAATTTCAAGTGTCTAGCTATTACGGTTCAAGAGATAGAGCCCTGTCATAGATGGACAGACAGACGGACAGACAGCGGAGTCTCAGTAATAGGGTCCAGTTTGCACACTTTGGGTACGGAACCCTAAAAAGGAATGAATAGTGATGGTTATCCTATTAACATGATTCGGACCGCCACCCGTTTTGCAAACTGCGCGGAAAGAGAAGCAGCGAGTACATGAAACTTTTTATATTTTCTCCAAGACCAGCATGGAACAATAAGTATTTTCCTTTTAATATTCAACAAGTTTATGATTACGGCAATTGTACCATCACGACCGTTTAGAATTTATTCGAATGCTTCAAATGCAGTAAAGTTATATTTTACGTTTTGTTTACGACCGCTTACGACTAACTAGGCTTTGTGTAAACTAAATTTTATAGACTTGTAAATTACCAATTTGAATTTAAAAGGTACTCAAAAGCAAATGTTTTTTGCCAAATGAACACATCCATTTTTAGGTTTCCATCCGAAAATGATAAACTAAAGGAAAAAACGTTTTTATTTTCTCCAAAAACAGAATAACAATACGGATGTGGATTAAAAAAATATTTCTAGCTCATCAGGTAGATTATTATAAAATATTGTATACGTATTTTTTCTTTTTTTAATATAAAATAAGAAAAATATGGGTCCATTTGGTTAATCAAACTGACGAACTTAATAAAAAAAAAAAAAACGGACCAAAACCACATCCCTATTGTTAGACAATTTGTATTGTAAATAGAACAATAAGGTTTAAATAAATATTTAAATATATCTCCTGAGTTTTCAATTTGTAAAGCAATCTTATCTACTCGTAAAACGTGTTGCGAGACGCTGCCTTGCTAGAATTTCTGGGAGCTTAAAAGCTGCACTGCCCAAACATTTGCTTTGAGAAAGAAACGTGGTCAGTGGGATTAAAACAGTTAAAATTCAAAATTGCAATAATTTATGTTAACAACACGTGAATGTTTAAGTCGTAACTGGTAAGTAGGTATTGTATGAAGGTACAAAAAAAGCATAAGTACAAACAATAAGGAATATGCATGTAATACCAGTCCGGCTCATATTTTTATTTTACAATTTCTATTAATACGTTACCACGCCTAGTTAATTATTTTTCTTATTGACTCTTATTTGGATTAGAAATAAATTATTGAAAGTATGCAAATATTGCGCAGGAATTTTTGACAAACAAAACGGAAATGACGACAAAGTTCACAAAAAGGAAATGACAAGTTCGGGTGCGTTCGGTAGGACTGTCCGTCCATGTAGTTTGACTATCGATGACATTCGAAATGTATGTACTTTTATATAGAGGTTTAACAAACATCACTGGCTGATAATATCGAAAGTACCCAAAAAAGAAAAACATGCGTTGACAGCTTCTGTCTCTAGCGGATATTGCAGACTTTGACGTCATATTTTAAAATGGCGTGTTTTAAGGGTCGGCACCATGTAAACTGGGTTTGCGCGGGCAACAAGTTTGTACAGAAAGCGTTTGATTCAAGTCAAATAATGTATACACATAGATAGAGGAAGAGTTGGGACAGTAGACGAAAAAAAGGATTTTTTAAAATATTTTGTAGTTTTCCTAAAAACAAGCATTGAATTTACCCAAAAATATGCAAAACGCACTTTGCGCGGGCAATAGTTATGGCTTAAGTAGAAAAGACCACTAAGACAATTACATACCTAGTTATAGGTGAATAGACTAGCCAGTAGACGAAAACCGTATTTTTTTAATTTTCATTCAGAAAAAGTAAGATAATTGTAAAGAAACCTGAAAGAAATATTTTAGAAAATCTTGCTACAAACTGGCTTGTTTTTCTACGTAAAGAAATATTCTAACAAGGGATTGCATATATTTTATAAAAATAAAGGCTATTTTGAAACATTATTCTTATTATTTGCTTACAATGCAATCACGCAATAATAAAAAAAATAATTTTAAAAATTGGATGTTTTGCAACGTTTTTGACAGAAATCTCTGAAATGGCGGCCATGATTCTTCCATACAAATTCAGTTGCCCGCTGGGCGTTCAGGAAGGAGGCGTGTCGAATTTTTCAAAAAAATCCATTTTCAAATTACGTAAAATTGCATTACAGTCTAAAATATTTCAATAAAAAACTATGTACAAACTGCCAAATTATGTCATACTTTTGCTACACTATGGTACAGTTTTGACATTTTGTTGACGTTCAAGTAAAGATGTAATGCTATCGCAGATACGGCATGGCACATTTTTTTTTTAAATTTTATTGAAAATTAAGTCAATGAAAAAAATAATTTGGTTTGATTTATTACCTATATTTTTTAATTGGCGATTAGGGTGAAAATCGGATTGGAACTTTCTCGGGTCGCGGAATCATATTAACTGTTTTTGTAATAAAAGGTGCTGTTTAATTAGGGTTTTACAATTATTTTGAGGGGTAATACAGTCTGAAATTTTGAACAACTTTTCCCCATGAATGTATATCAAAATACGAATTAACATTATGCGTAATATATCGAACCACAGGCTATACTAGATCTATATTTGGCTTGGCAGGCAGGCTATAGTAGGCTATTTATCTACACTAATATTATAAAGAGAAAAGATTTGGTTGTTTGTTTGTTTGCATTACATGGCTCCGAAACTACTGGACCGATTTAAAAAAAACTTTCACCGTTGGAAAGGTACACTATCCCCGAGTGACATAGGCTTTGTGTGTACCAAGGGCGAAGCCGGGGTGGACTGCTAGTATAGTATAATGATATTAAAACAACAGTCAAAAAACAAAAAAAAATCTGCATTTTTATACAAAAGTGTGCAGCCGCCCGGGAAACTTGTATAGGAACCGATTTTTTCGGTGTTTTTAGGGTTTCGCTTGTCTGTCTGTCCGTAAGTCACAGCCAATTTGCTACGAAACTATTAGAATGATTTAGTTGAGATTTAGTACCTACACTTATGAAACTTAGTGACTTAAAGATAGAGGTATAATGTAAATAAATTAAATTTAAAAAAGGGGGCCACTTATTGTGGGTAAATTAGACATTAAAAAAAAGTTTTGATAACAAAATCGTGTGACATATCAAATGACAGAATGTATGACAATTTTAAATGGGCGAAAATTTACCCCCCCCCCCCCCCTACTAAACTACTGGACCGATTCAGTTGAAATGTGGTGCACATAATATAAATTTGTGACCCAAAGACGGAAGTAAAATGTAGGGAAATGAATAAATAAATAAAAAATGGAGCCACTTTATGGGAGATAAATGAGACATTAAAAAAACGGTTTTGTGAACTATATCGCGTAAAATATCAAATGAAAGAGCATTTTATGATAATATTAAATATATTTTTCTATATTTTTTAAGTTGGTGTTATTGAAGTTATTTTTGAAAATAAATAATAAAAATACACTTATCTCCGAAACCACTGAACCCAATCTTTTGAAAAATATACAGTTAATAGTTCTTTACCTATAGATTACAGGAAAACCTATTAGAAGATAAAAAATAAAAGGGTGCAATAATGCTAATTACTGCTTCATTAATCAACCAATTTTTTAGCTGTTTTCAGGAAAAGATTTCTTTTTAGTGCTCTTTATTGATTCGGTAAAAATATTGTACAAAATCAAACAGTCAAGTCATTGATTGAGCACGTACAGCTGCTACGCCAAGACTGTTGATCTGTTTAACGTGCAATCCTTTTTTACCCTCCGTACTTACATAATAAGGTGAATAGAAGTGAAAGGTGTTACGATTGCAGATGGTCGCTAAAAGTATTGTTTCACAAAGAAAATTCAAATGTGTACATTTTCTGTCAGTGGAACACAAAACGTGTAGTTTTCCAAGTCACCGCTCGCGTAAAATACTATTTGATTGTATTTTTGAGAACGTCATGTCAGCGATAAGTAATATTGATTTACACAGAAATATCATAAATTTGTCTATGGTTCCCTAAAATTTCAACTTAACCAAAATAAACCGGCCACGTGCCGTGACGGGCCACGTGCAGTGTAGGGTTCCGTAGTCAGTACCTACTTGTTTTATGTAACTAACAACTGCCTAACTTTAGGTCTGAATTCAGTCCATGATACTGAACAACTTTCACCAAGGAACAAACGAAATACAAAAATTATTTTTGATCTCTTACACACAAGATTTGGCAAAATGTAATATTTATGTAATATATGTATGGTAATGTAAGGACAAATCACACTAATTAAGCTAGCCCCAAAGTAAGTTTTAAACTTGTATTATGGGTACTAACTCAATGATACTATATTTTATGATAAATACATACATAGATAAACACCCAAGACCCAGGACAATTTGAAAAAGACCATTTTCTAACTTGCCCTGGCTGGGGCTCGAACCCAGAACCTCCGGATTAGCGGTCTTGCGTGTTAACAATTACGCCACGGAGGTCGAATGGAAAGCAAACATTTTCTTTTCATATTTAATTATGTGTTCCTTAGGAAAAGTTGTTCGGTATCATGAACTGAATCTACCTTAAATTAGTTTTAGTACAGGGAGACGTTATATACTACTGCCGTGAATTTTTTTAAGTGTCCATATACAACCGTTTAACTGACAGAGAGGGAAGACACATGATTCTAACAAAAATTTGCAATCAAAAACCAAATATTTCACAAACGGATTGCTAAAACGAAAAAGGGTGTTCATAATCTTACAATATTTTTGAAAGACCTATTCAACGACGTCTCACTCCACACATTTTTTTTTTCAAGTTTTTATTACCACATATCCATGCCCATGCCCAATTACAGCTTTCTAGTACTAATAGTCTATCAGTAAAACTGGGGACAGATAGACAGACAGACATGACGAAACGATAAGGGTTTCTTGTTTACTACGGAACCCTAAAAAGCTGCGTGAAACTAAAAAAAATCTCTATTCTAAGGGTTCTTTGTCATTTGCGCTTTAACAAATTTCAAAATACGAGTAATCAAAACCACTTGTGCAAATATTTCGCTCCACTTCGCATACGATAAATTCAAAAATTGATGGATGAATGACCGTGCTTTTACAGGTTAAGCAACTTCTAGCTTGGTCACAGTTAGGATTGGTGACCGTGCTTTCAATCTTAATGTTGTCCAAGTCAAATGTTGAGATTCTTATGAATAAATTTCAGTTTTCTCTACCTACATAACTTGGCAGCTATTTAAATTTCAATTGTTTTCTCGGAATTTGAACTTGGCATTTTCACATTTATGTTTTTGATGGGATAAAATAAACACCCAAGAACCAGGACAAATTAAAAAAGGCCATTTACCAACTTGCCCTGGCTGGGAATCGAACCCAGAACCTCCGAGTGACGGACTAGCGTGTTAAGGAATCGCCACGGAGGTCGACTAATAAATTGAAAAAGTAATAAATTTTACGCAAGATTCGAATAACTACAACTTTTTTTAGTAAGTGCTATATGAATTTCACATATATTTAAACTTGCTTTTTAAATAAACGTCTTGCATTCACGCACACTACTGTATTTTCGACTTTAGCCTTTTTCTTCTGATAGCCTGTCTACTAAAGTGTTAAGTACATTATAATGACGTCTGCCAAGGCCTTAATTCAGAAATAATAATTCAAACAAAATCATTCTTTGATTTGATTGATTTGAAAATTTTAATAAGTATCGCGGACTGGAAGTCTTGACGAAAAGAAACAAGTAAGCTTCTTCGTTACAATTTATGATTACCTACATCTATTGTCCCGTTTACACATTATTAACTCTATGCAACGTCATCTTGACATTTTTATCCCCCTTGCGGGAAAATTTTGCATATTTCAGAGCCAAATCTGAGCACATGGCTTTGTGCATACGGTCCTTAATTGTTATAATCTACTTGCTATTTTTAATATTTACTTTCTACACCATATACATGTTTTTCGGCACTGATTAATTTTTTGCGGCTATTTCTCGACGAGGACTATCGATTAAAAATATAAAAAAATGCATGCATACTCTCTATTAGGGGAAGTCATTTCAAAAAGGGACCTCATCCGTCGTGTTAAAGAACGGACTTCTTTTTAGGTTTCCGTATCCGAAGGGTGCAAACGGGACCCTATTACTGAGACTCCGCTGTCTGTCCGTCTGTCCGATTGGCTGTCTGTCCGTCTGTCACAGGGCTCTATCTCTTGAACCGTAATAGCTAGCCACTTAAAATTTTTACCGATTATGTATGACTGTAGCCGCTATAACAACAAATACTAAAAATAAAAAAAAGTTAAAAATAAAGGGGGTCGTCATACAAAAAACGTGTTTTTTCAGCTTTTTTAATTAAAAATTTATTATGGAATTAACTAGAAACTTGAAATTTTCACAGATTATGTATTATTATAGCCGCTATAACAACAAATACTAAAAATAAGATAAAGTTAAAAATTAAAGGGAGGGGTCATACAAAAAACGTGTTTCTTTAGCGTTTTAAAACATTGTACGGTGGTACGGAACCCTGCATGCACGAGTTCGACTCGCACTTGCCCGTTTATTTCTTTAAGGCGCTATGGGTTCACAGCTCACAATACTGTGAGTGTTTATAAAACACAATTTTTCGGACCTTTCTACATCCCTATTACACGAATATATTAGCCAGAGCAGTCAGAGGATTTGGCCTACACTCTCCACGTGCTGGCCAGAAGGGTTGGAGAGGTCTCATCAACGTTTATAAGCTTTGTTTAGCTTGTGTTTCCTAAGTCGCCTTCTACGACATCTACGGGAAGACTTAGGAGAGGTCCTATTCTACTCTGCCGGGAACCACCAGGCTTACATGTTAGTAGATTATTTAAATATATAAACATATTTCTACAATTGACGAGTATGATGAAAAGCGAAGTGTTTTTTAATTACTTAGGTACTGAGGTACTAAGTTTAAAAACCATTATCCTCCTAAATCAACTTGACATTGACAGATGAGATAATGTCATTTTACTAGATATCAACTTGTTTAAGGTTCAAATGTTTTAAACCTAGAAATAAAGTTAGTCTGTATTTTATAAAACGTCGGTCAATACGTCATAATTATAATACAAAAAAAAACTGATAAACGTAGAATTTTTATATCCTGACCAAAAATACTTATTTCTTAATTTTAAGCGCATGTCTTCGAAAATTGCACTCTGCAAAGCAAACGTTTATATCCTAATGTGTAACGAAACGCTACCCTGCTGGAATTCCTGAGTTTAGACGCCACCCTGCCCAAATATTTGCTTTGACGAAGAAATGTGGTCAGTGATAATAAAACAAGAACAAAGGATTTTATAATGAAAATTTAAACTTATATAATTTAATGTAAAATTTTTAAAGTGGTCTTTATAAGCGAGATCCATTGTAATATAATATATTATAGACTAGCTATCTCAAACATTGGCCATTGTTCTATATTTGAATATATGGCGGCGTGAATTTTATCATTCATATTTAATTTTTAAACCTTGAAATTTGGTTACTTACCGATGGAAAATTATTTCTTTACACCTTGCTATATCCTTAAATTGTTTTTTCCTATATTCTAACACGAAGTTTTTCGAGAGACATAAAGAAATTAAAAGCACTGTACATTCTTATTATTCATAATTCATAGATATAAGAACTTTCTTCCGCTTAAAACAAAAGTAACATTGGCGCAATCCCTAATTATTCCTATAATCGATTATGCAGACGTTTGCTATACAAATTTAAATCAATTTCTTCTACATAAACCCGACAAACTAGCTAACAACTGCATCAGGTTTATCTTCGGACTTCGTAAATATGACCATATCTCCTCCTTTCGGTCACAGTTGGCCTGGCTCCCTATCCCCAGCGTCAAAACGTTAGAATCCTATGCATGCTTTATGCTATCCTCAATAATCCTTACTCCCCTGCTTATCTCAAATCTCAATTTTCTCTTCTCAGCTCTACGCATTCGCGAAATCTTCGCTCTTCTAATCTTCTAACATTATCCATCCCTCATCATCTCAATGAATAAATCTTTTCAAATTCAAGCCATCCTTCTCTGGAATTCTCTTACTGACTCTATTAGACGAGCGCCTAGTCGTCACGCTTTTAAACGGGCGGTTCAAAAACGGTTTCTCCAAGAAGTCTCTTCTCCTCGTCGTGTCCCTGCGCGGTAATTAGTAGTCATCCATATATGTATTTATCTATCCGCATACATATATAATTAGTGCTTTATGTATTATATTTACATAATTATATATTTTGTATATTTATTTTATCTATAGTTATTGTACTCGTATAGGTATATATTTCTTTAAAATTAATATTTAAGTATATTCTTGATTTATTCTTGTAGGTATTTATAGATACTTTTAAATTTTGTTTACACACTCTGTCGCACCACCAAAATTATTTCTCTACTTGGTCCAATGCTTGAATGGCAGAGAACGCCATAAGACGTTTAGTCCGCCATTTGTACATTTTTTTAATGTGCAATAAAGTTTAAATAAATAAATAAATAAATAATTATTATATTTTAGTGCATTCGTTGATGCATTTGATCGATAGCATACGGAACGTGTGCGAGTGTGGTTCCTCCCCACAGACTATACCTGCTTTCCTGTCCCGGGTACCACCTGCACCCTGGAATATTTACTTGCGGCTAATGATAACGCCGTTGAAGTGGATTTCTACTGGGCTGACAAAATATAGACAAAAAAAAAAGACCATCGACACGCAAAGATGAATTGCATTCGTGATTTTTATTTGTAAATAAAATTACTTGTTTCGTATTCGAATCTTATACAAGTTCTTTAATAAAGTACTATAGAGACGTCAAACTGTTACAAGATTGTAGACAATAAAAAATGGTCGCTGTGACGTCGCAAAATGGCGGAAATGGCCTCGACGTGTGTCTCACGCTCGAGAGACAAGGGCAAATAATGTAAATTTCCGGATATTGTAAGGGTTAGTTTGTGTTATAAATTCTAAGACTGGAGTATATTAGTTCATAATGAAAAGAATAATTGCTATAAAGGTTGTTCGTTTGCCGCCCTATAACATAAAAAAAAAAAAAAAAAAAAGGTATTTATCTATGAATTTATTATCATTGATCATCATTGAATATAATAGAAATCGGCCAAGTGCGTGTCAGGCCACGCACAGTATAAATAAATAAATATAAATATATAGGGGCAAATCACACTGATTAAGCTAGCCCCAAAGTAAGTTTTTTAAACTTGTGTTATGGGATACTATAACTCAAAGATACTATATTTTATGATAAATACATATAGATAAACATCCAAGACCCAGGACAATTTGAAAAAGGCCATTTTCCAACTTGCCCTGTCTGGGGATTGAACCCAGAACATCCGGATTAGCGGTCTAGCCTGTTAACCATTACGCCACGGAGGTCTTCAAGTATAGGGTTCCGTAGTTGCGAATGCCGAGTTAGAGTTCACGGACGTCTAATAAGTTGATGGATTTTAACTCTTTAATTTGCAAACTCTCTAGATATACAGGGTCTAACAAAATATACTGAAACTATTTTAAGGGTGGATTCAGTCCGTGATACTGAACAACTTTCCCCAAGGAACATATACCGAAATATGAAAAATAATTTTTGACCTCCCATACAAGTTGACCGATCAGCTGATCTGAGTTTGTAGGGAAAGCCAAAAATTATTTTTCATATTTCGACATATGTTCCTTGGGGAAAGTTGTTCAGTATCATGGACTGAATCCACCCTTAAAATAGTTTCAGTATATTTTGTTAGACGTTATATAGCTCTCAAGTTTTCCTTTTAACTTCGTTATTTCTACTGCCGTGATTTTTTTCACGTTTCCATACATTGTATGTATCTATTTAAATTTCAATTGTTTTCTCGGAATTTGAACTTGGCATTTTCACATTTATGTTTTTGATGGGATAAAATAAACACCCAAGAACCAGGACAAATTAAAAAAGGCCATTTACCAACTTGCCCTGGCTGGGAATCGAACCCAGAACCTCCGAGTGACGGACTAGCGTGTTAAGGAATCGCCACGGAGGTCGACTAATAAATTGAAAAAGTAATAAATTTTACGCAAGATTCGAATAACTACAACTTTTTTTAGTAAGTGCTATATGAATTTCACATATATTTAAACTTGCTTTTTAAATAAACGTCTTGCATTCACGCACACTACTGTATTTTCGACTTTAGCCTTTTTCTTCTGATAGCCTGTCTACTAAAGTGTTAAGTACATTATAATGACGTCTGCCAAGGCCTTCATTCAGAAATAATAATTCAAACAAAATCATTCTTTGATTTGATTGATTTGAAAATTTTAATAAGTATCGCGGACTGGAAGTCTTGACGAAAAGAAACAAGTAAGCTTCTTCGTTACAATTTATGATTACCTACATCTATTGTCCCGTTTACACATTATTAACTCTATGCAACGTCATCTTGACATTTTTATCCCCCTTGCGGGAAAATTTTGCATATTTCAGAGCCAAATCTGAGCACATGGCTTTGTGCATACTGTCCTTAATTGTTATAATCTACTTGCTATTTTTAATATTTACTTTCTACACCATATACATGTTTTTCGGCACTGATTAATTTTTTGCGGCTATTTCTCGACGAGGACTATCGATTAAAAATATAAAAAAATGCATGCATACTCTCTATTAGGGGAAGTCATTTCAAAAAGGGACCTCATCCGTCGTGTTAAAGAACGGACTTCTTTTTAGGTTTCCGTATCCGAAGGGTGCAAACGGGACCCTATTACTGAGACTCCGCTGTCTGTCCGTCTGTCCGATTGGCTGTCTGTCCGTCTGTCACAGGGCTCTATCTCTTGAACCGTAATAGCTAGCCACTTAAAATTTTTACCGATTATGTATGACTGTAGCCGCTATAACAACAAATACTAAAAATAAAAAAAAGTTAAAAATAAAGGGGGTCGTCATACAAAAAACGTGTTTTTTCAGCTTTTTTAATTAAAAATTTATTATGGAATTAACTAGAAACTTGAAATTTTCACAGATTATGTATTATTATAGCCGCTATAACAACAAATACTAAAAATAAGATAAAGTTAAAAATTAAAGGGAGGGGTCATACAAAAAACGTGTTTCTTTAGCGTTTTAAAACATTGTACGGTGGTACGGAACCCTGCATGCACGAGTTCGACTCGCACTTGCCCGTTTATTTCTTTAAGGCGCTATGGGTTCACAGCTCACAATACTGTGAGTGTTTATAAAACACAATTTTTCGGACCTTTCTACATCCCTATTACACGAATATATTAGCCAGAGCAGTCAGAGGATTTGGCCTACACTCTCCACGTGCTGGCCAGAAGGGTTGGAGAGGTCTCATCAACGTTTATAAGCTTTGTTTAGCTTGTGTTTCCTAAGTCGCCTTCTACGACATCTACGGGAAGACTTAGGAGAGGTCCTATTCTACTCTGCCGGGAACCACCAGGCTTACATGTTAGTAGATTATTTAAATATATAAACATATTTCTACAATTGACGAGTATGATGAAAAGCGAAGTGTTTTTTAATTACTTAGGTACTGAGGTACTAAGTTTAAAAACCATTATCCTCCTAAATCAACTTGACATTGACAGATGAGATAATGTCATTTTACTAGATATCAACTTGTTTAAGGTTCAAATGTTTTAAACCTAGAAATAAAGTTAGTCTGTATTTTATAAAACGTCGGTCAATACGTCATAATTATAATACAAAAAAAAACTGATAAACGTAGAATTTTTATATCCTGACCAAAAATACTTATTTCTTAATTTTAAGCGCATGTCTTCGAAGATTGCACTCTGCAAAGCAAACGTTTATATCCTAATGTGTAACGAAACGCTACCCTGCTGGAATTCCTGAGTTTAGACGCCACCCTGCCCAAATATTTGCTTTGACGAAGAAATGTGGTCAGTGATAATAAAACAAGAACAAAGGATTTTATAATGAAAATTTAAACTTATATAATTTAATGTAAAATTTTTAAAGTGGTCTTTATAAGCGAGATCCATTGTAATATAATATATTATAGACTAGCTATCTCAAACATTGGCCATTGTTCTATATTTGAATATATGGCGGCGTGAATTTTATCATTCATATTTAATTTTTAAACCTTGAAATTTGGTTACTTACCGATGGAAAATTATTTCTTTACACCTTGCTATATCCTTAAATTGTTTTTTCCTATATTCTAACACGAAGTTTTTCGAGAGACATAAAGAAATTAAAAGCACTGTACATTCTTATTATTCATAATTCATAGATATAAGAACTTTCTTCCGCTTAAAACAAAAGTAACATTGGCGCAATCCCTAATTATTCCTATAATCGATTATGCAGACGTTTGCTATACAAATTTAAATCAATTTCTTCTACATTAACTCGACAAACTAGCTAACAACTGCATCAGGTTTATCTTCGGACTTCGTAAATATGACCATATCTCCTCCTTTCGGTCACAGTTGGCCTGGCTCCCTATCCCCAGCGTCAAAACGTTAGAATCCTATGCATGCTTTATGCTATCCTCAATAATCCTTACTCCCCTGCTTATCTCAAATCTCAATTTTCTCTTCTCAGCTCTACGCATTCGCGAAATCTTCGCTCTTCTAATCTTCTAACATTATCCATCCCTCATCATCTCAATGAATAAATCTTTTAAAAATTCAAGCCATCCTTCTCTGGAATTCTCTTACTGACTCTATTAGACGAGCGCCTAGTCGTCACGGTTTTAAACGGGCGGTTCAAAAACGGTTTCTCCAAGAAGTCTCTTCTCCTCGTCGTGTCCCTGCGCGGTAATTAGTAGTCATCCATATATGTATTTATCTATCCGCATACATATATAATTAGTGCTTTATGTATTATATTTACATAATTATATATTTTGTATATTTATTTTATCTATAGTTATTGTACTCGTATAGGTATATATTTCTTTAAAATTAATATTTAAGTATATTCTTGATTTATTCTTGTAGGTATTTATAGATACTTTTAAATTTTGTTTACACACTCTGTCGCACCACCAAAATTATTTCTCTACTTGGTCCAATGCTTGAATGGCAGAGAACGCCATAAGACGTTTAGTCCGCCATTTGTACATTTTTTTAATGTGCAATAAAGTTTAAATAAATAAATAAATAATTATTATATTTTAGTGCATTCGTTGATGCATTTGATCGATAGCATATGGAACGTGTGCGAGTGTGGTTCCTCCCCACAGACTATACCTGCTTTCCTGTCCCGGGTACCACCTGCACCCTGGAATATTTACTTGCGGCTAATGATAACGCCGTTGAAGTGGATCTCTACTGGGCTGACAAAATATAGACAAAAAAAAAGACCATCGACACGCAAAGAAGAATTGCATTCGTGATTTTTATTTGTAAATAAAATTACTTGTTTCGTATTCGAATCTTATACAAGTTCTTTAATAAAATACTATAGAGACGTCAAACTGTTACAAGATTGTAGACAATAAAAAATGGTCGCTGTGACGTCGCAAAATGGCGGAAATGGCCTCGACGTGTGTCTCACGCTCGAGAGACAAGGGCAAATAATGTAAATTTCCGGATATTGTAAGGGTTAGTTTGTGTTATAAATTCTAAGACTGGAGTATAATAGTTCATAATGAAAAGAATAATTGCTATAAAGGTATTTATCTATGAATTTATTATCATTGATCATCATTGAATATAATAGAAATCGGCCAAGTGCGTGTCAGGCCACGCACAGTATAAATAAATAAAATAAATAAATAAATATAAATATATAGGGGCAAATCACACTGATTAAGCTAGCCCCAAAGTAAGTTTTTTAAACTTGTGTTATGGGATACTATAACTCAAAGATACTATATTTTATGATAAATACATATAGATAAACATCCAAGACCCAGGACAATTTGAAAAAGGCCATTTTCCAACTTGCCCTGTCTGGGGATTGAACCCAGAACATCCGGATTAGCGGTCTAGCCTGTTAACCATTACGCCACGGAGGTCTTCAAGTATAGGGTTCCGTAGTTGCGAATGCCGAGTTAGAGTTCACGGACGTCTAATAAGTTGATGGATTTTAACTCTTTAATTTGCAAACTCTCTAGATATACAGGGTCTAACAAAATATACTGAAACTATTTTAAGGGTGGATTCAGTCCGTGATACTGAACAACTTTCCCCAAGGAACATATACCGAAATATGAAAAATAATTTTTGACCTCCCATACAAGTTGACCGATCAGCTGATCTGAGTTTGTAGGGAAAGCCAAAAATTATTTTTCATATTTCGACATATGTTCCTTGGGGAAAGTTGTTCAGTATCATGGACTGAATCCACCCTTAAAATAGTTTCAGTATATTTTGTTAGACGTTATATAGCTCTCAAGTTTTCCTTTTAACTTCGTTATTTCTACTGCCGTGATTTTTTTCACGTTTCCATATACAATACAACCCGTTTAGCTCACGAATCCTTAACTCGAAAAATGGTGTTCAAAAACTTACACTATTGCACGCCTCATAAGCGAAGCGCATGAGGTAGTGCTCTACTCTCGCCTTACAAAAATCAAGTGATTTTTTTAACTAAATGTGTCTCTATTTATTTTCTATCGCACTTGTACAATAATATTTACATGAATGTCAAGGAAAAACACTAGTTTCAACACTTATGAAATTTTTAAGACATTTTGTCTTTTAAATTAATAAAAACAATGTTTAATAAAATCATTTTGTGGACGTCCCTGTGTCTGTATGTATGGAAACTGGCGTGGTCACGATAACTCCCGAAAAACTTATCTGACCAAGTCCATTTTTTTTTATACGCTTCAGTATTATCCAAAACTAAGTCCTTTCGAAGATCACGGTCTAATTCAATGTAGTTTAATATAATAGTTATTCTCAAAAACATCACTTTTGAAATTTTTTTCTTGGATTTGCTTAGTTTTTTGAGATTTTTCAAAATCTACCGGTCCGAATCGGTTTAAATTCACAGGAAATCTGAGTTGTATAAAACTCTTTGGAAAGCTACTTGTTTGGTTTCGATCGGTTTAGTTGTTCAAGAGTTATAAGCGGGTCACATACACACCCACACACACACATACGGATAGGGTGCATGACACTTGCTCGTGAGTGGTCAGGGAAGATTCCTGAGACCTTTAAACGTCGAGATCTGATGAAAACTCGACTTTTCAAAAACGGGGTGAAACTAATAACGTCCCGAATTTTGAAAATTTTCAATTTTCACAGCGGGAAGTTAAAAATAAAAGTTAAAAATAATCTCCAGTCGTGCGTTAAAGCCGACACATACTTTTCTTCGTTTTAAGTTAGCAATAAAACAATCAAAATCAATTTAATTGTAAAAATGAGATTATGAGGCGTGCACTTTTGGATTTTCCAAACTATTTTTATATTTTACCCATTCAACGACATCGCGCACGATCGGTTAGTCGAAAAAAAAAAATAGTTCGCTTATTATTATTATTATTAAAATCTTTATTGACCAAAATGGTACAAAAGGTGAACTTAACGCTAATGCATTCTCTACCAGTCAACCTTTAGGAAAAACAGAAATTATTTAATTGCGATAGGCGCTTTAAAGATGTACTTAATAATTTACTATTTACAAGTATACTTAAATACATTAATATAATACACTTAATACATATAAATACTTATATAAATATACATACACATATATATACTACAAATGTTTAAGATAATGACTAATTCTGCTGCGAAAATTTTAAAGAAAGGTGCGTGTGAACTTTCTTCTTAAATAAGTATCTGTTTGAGATACTTTTGATGTCTTCAGGTAAGGCATTCCAGAGTCGCGTAACTTGAAGAGTAAAAGAGTTACACATAAATTCAGACCGAAATAACGGAAGATAAATTTGAGGAGTATGACTGGAGCGAAGCTCACGGTCATGGCTTTCAGACTGATATTTAAATTTGGTTTTCATATATTGGGGAGAAAGAGGGTTCTTAAGTATAGAGAAAAGAGTACAGAGCATTCTCTGTTGTCGGCGCTGATGAACAGGAAGCCAGTTAAGCTTAGATCGGAAAGAAGATATGTGGTCATATTTACGAAGGCAGAAGATAAAGCGAATGCAATTATTAATGAGACGATCTAGCTTATCAAGAAGATCTGCATTTAGATCAGGATGACACACATCAGCATAATCAATACAGTGTAATCTCACTAATCCGGCACTATTAAAAACCGGAGGGTGCCGGATTATTGGAATGTTCGGATTACTGGGTTATACTGAAAAAGTCATAGGTAATAAATAAAATAAAGCATTTCATAGAGAGAATAAATGAAAAAATAAAAGAAAATCATCTTTGTGGGTAATTTTTTTGTAAAATTCAATTGCTTTGGCTTTCAAAATTTCTCTGCAAATGCAATTATTAATGAGACGATTTAGCTTATCAAGAAGATTTGCATTTAGATCAGGATAACACACATCAGCATAATCAATAATAGGAAGAACAAGAGATTGTATTAAAGTAATTTTAGTTTTAATTGGAAGAAAATTTCTATAGCGATTCAGGTATTGTAAAGAATAGGTGACTTTTCTGCTGATCTCAGTTACCTGATTTCTCCAGCTAAACGTAGAGTCCATCAGAAGACCAAGATTTTTGACGGATTGAGTGAGTGAGATGTTAGTATTATTTAGAGAAATTGAGGGAACAGAGCTCATATCGATCTTTGCTAGCTGTCTAGAACTACCGATCAAGATTGCCTGACACTTGGATGCATTAATTTTAATTCCAAAATCATCTGACTAAGAAGAAATGTTGTTCAAGGACGCATTTAGCTGACTAATACCAGAATCAATGTTTTCAGCGCTGGTTTGTATATAGATTTGCAGGTCATCTGCATAAAAATGGTAAGAGCAGCTAATAGAGTGTGACAATAGATTAATAAATACAGCAAACAGCAGAGGTGATAAGATACCCGCTTGAGGGACACCTGAACAAATATTCTTCCATTGCGACAACTCACGATCCACTCGAACTGCTTGTTGCCTACCATGGAGATATGAAGAAAACCAATCCATAAGTGAGGATGAGAATTTCATATATTTAAGGATAGCTAGGAGAATATCGTGATCAACCATGTTGAAAGCATTAGAGAAATCAATAAGTACAAGAATGGTGATTAACGAATTCTCCATACCAAGGCGAATATTTTCGGTAACGTTGAGAAGAGCAGTAGCGGTACTGTGCCCAGGACGAAAACCTGACTGTAGGGGAGTTAGAAGAAAATTATCAAATATGAACGCGGAGACCTGAGCGTGGGCAGCCGCTTCTAACACTTTAGAAAGATAAGTTAAATTTGAAATTGGACGGAAATTGTTCAAAGCCCGCGGATCAGAAACTTTTGGCAAAGGAGTAACATATGCCTTCCCCCAAAGAGTGGGGAAAGAGCCTGTAGAGAGGGAAAAATTAACAATATGTAAATTTTTCCCTCTCTACAGTTAATTTCCTCTCGCGGGTCTACTGGAAGAAATTTCTTTAGAAATAAGTAGCACCTAAGTAATGTTTTCCTTATTTTTTTTAAGTGTATGTTTGTAAATTTCCAAGTGTACTTGAATAAATAAAATAAAATAAATAAATAAATATGTGTAATGATAGGAATTAATATGTCAATAATATTAACTATCATTTGCCTACTGATATCATCACAGCCAACAGCATTTGACTGTAAGGAGATAATGATTTTCCGAATGTCATCCTCAGCTAGTGGAGAAAATGAAAAAGAGTCTATGTGAAGGTTGACCATGGAAGAAATTCTGGAAATAGTGCGTAGTTTAACGGAAGCATCCAAAGAATAAGAATTTGTGAAATGATTATTAAACTCGTCGAGGGAAAACGACGAAGAGGCATGAAGAGAAGTTTTTCCTAAATCCAGAGAATGTAAAAACTTCCATACGTTAGCCGAAGAAGAATTAGAGAATTGGTCATGAAAATACTTCTTTTTAGCTGCTCAATTCAATTCAATTCAATTCATTTATTGCATTTCATAATGTACATCAGTTCTAACTACTAAAAGTCACTGTATTAAAATAGCACACTATGAACCCTGTCGGGTATCGCAAAACAAAATTTGGAATCTCACCATTCGATTACACAAGTTACGAGCCCTTTTGTACGCATCCTAATTTTTATTAGACCTATCACGTTGATATAAACGAAATGCCCTATCTCTACGGGTCATGGCCATGCGAACTCTCCTACCAATCCACGGAGCGGGCGGTCGCCTAACCTTGACTGCATGTACAGGTGCATGAGCATCGTAAATTTTCAAAATTAAGGCATTCAACGTAGAGACTTTATCATCGATCGACTCTGCTACAAAAACATTTGTAAAATCTGTGGCCCTAGCATCTTTCTTAAGTCGATCAAGGTCAATATTCGAATAGTTTCGCATCCAAACTATTTTGGGCTTACGTTTAGATGGTTTTATCTTGTATTGCAGATAAATAAGATTATGCTTAGAAAAGCCTGGAGCAGCTAGTTGACCATGATTGATCACCAGATCTGAAGAAGAAGTTAAGATTAAATCAAGCCAAGTATCGTTAGTATTTTTATCAATATGAGTTGGACCCAACGGTAGAACGTTAAGATTCACTGACTTGATTATATGGCTCAGCTTATCAGACCGTGAATCAACTGTAAGGAGATTAGTGTTAAAATCACCCATGATTATGTGATGTGTGTAATCCGAACAATGGGAATCTAGGATAGACTCAAATTGAGTGAAATAATCAAAATCGGGAGGGGAATACACGACTTCGAGAAGTGCCTTTTTACCCTCAACAGAAATCTCAAGGAATAAAAACTCTGTGGCACTGCAGTATGTAGGAGGAGAAGAGTAAATAATTTTATAAGAATAATTGCTACGCAAATAAATCGCCACACCTCCACCGCCACAACCAATCCGGTCGTTTCTAACAAGCACATAACCTGAAAGCCCATAGGATGTAGAAGAGAGAGCAGGTTTGAACCAGGTTTCAGAAACCAGAATAGCATCAAATGGGGATGAGGAGAAAGTGTCAATAAAGTCACTATAATGTGCGGGTAAACTTTGTGCGTTGAAGTGGCAGACGTTGAAGGAATTACAAGAATTTTTAATAGCGCAATTTAAAAGAGAATTAAGAGTTTCAGAATCATCAAAAGAATCATTACTACTATATGAAGATGTGCAACTAATGTCACAAGCAGATAGAAATGAACCGTCATTATCATTAGACATTACCTAATACAAATAATATATTACGAATAAATAAATTAAATATATACAAAATAATATCATATGTAGTTATAAATAAAATAGGTATCTAATTTTGCTGCAAGTCCTGCCGGTTGCCTAGTATTTAAATCTAAATAAAAATACAATACAAAAAACAAATTCTTACTAATAACAAAACGCACACACGACCACATTGGTAAAAAAAAAAAAGAAGTGGCAAGCGATAACAAAACGAAACGACATAAAGTCATAATGAAAGCTGTGTCATGTGTGTGTACATACAAAATATTTCAAAGTATTACAATTTTACCTTGCAAAATAAAATAAAATAAGTAAAGATACTGGGAGGTATAAGTGATAAACAAAAATTAAGTAGGTAATAGGGGTTACGGGTTACAATACAACAAACAAGTAGATTACGCAGTAGAAGCAAATGAATCTTTACACATATGGGAGCTAGATTATCAACTTTATCTCATTTTTATACCATTCCGTTAACAAAATCGGTAAAAATATCAAAATATCAAGCTATAAAGGTTCAAGGGATAGCCCTGTGACTGACGGACGGACAGACAGCGGAGTCTCAGTAATAGGGTCTATCGGCACTATTTGGGTCTATCTCTATTTATAGAACTACGTTCTTGTCGGTGGAGTAGTATCCATGTCTCCCTCTCTTGAGCCTTCCTTTTGACCTCCCTATACGACACGGCGTCAACTTTCTCCTTCACTTGATCTATAAATGCTCTTCTTGGTCTTCCCTTTCCTCTTCTTGCTTCTATTTTGCTTCTATTATGTTTTTAATAAATTGATCGTGTCATACCATTTGGGTACAGAACCCTAAACAGTATAAAAATAATTGGATTTCTCAGTAAATTAAACAAAATCCCTATGTACATCGGCAACTGTGGCTATTTAACTTCAAAACAATCATAAACGTTTCCAGGGATACACAAAGAAACGTGGACAAACTTTTTTACTAGGTTTAAACTATTTATCTATCTAAAATAAATTACACACAAATTAAATCAAATATTCTACTTTGACCTTATTAATAAAATGAGTTGACAGACAGACACATATAAATTATGTTACTAATTTAATTTATCTGATTGATTTACAACATTTACATTAGAAGTATATAAATACCCGTACTTTCCGGACATTACATCACACAACAGTCAATACGAGTAACATAATTTCATTAGTTAGGTTAATTATTTGATATAATTTATTAAAAATTTTATAGGAGTTTCAAAAACTAACCACTCAGAAAGCGACAGTATCCCACCCTGCCCCGAAGGGGAGCGAACGATCATCGAGGGCTGATGGAGTGCCGCCACCGCCCGCCTCACGCTCAGGACACCGCGCTGCGTCTCCTCATCTTGGTTAGTGAGGCCTGGCGAATTGCGAGCATCTATGCGAAGAACATACTATAGAAATGATCCAATGAAGTAAGGTCTTGCCGTACCCTGATCGCGTCCGAGAAATCATTCTGCGTGAAAAAATCTCCATAGCGTGATGTGAAAATGATGTAAATATGATAGTGACATCTATCGTTTTTGGCTGGAACTGATGGCATGGCTGACGCACGTTGACGCACTATACCAAAGTGACCCTGACCGACGTGATGACGTAGTGATCTATTTTGATAAGACACTCACGCGCATAGTGTAAATAAAGAATTGAACATTGACTTGTATATTACTGAATCATGAATTATTATTTTTTAGCTTAGGTTAGCTCGGGCGAAATAGAAAATTTAGACCCTGTATTAAAAATAGTCCTTTAATCTTATGAATATAACCACGTTATATGTATAACGAATACATACAATATAATACATACAAAATAGTTATTAAACCATTTTATTATATTTTCATCAAAAAATAAAAATAATATCTACAAATATGTACAAAAGTAATGATTCAAATGATTAAATTAAAATTTTGCTAAAAGTTTGCTAAAGTTTACGCTTTTCTTCATGTTTTTATATTTAGAAGACTGCGTAAATGATTTCTATTTTTTAAATATGGTAGTAATTGTTTTCATATTATATGCAACATATAATAAAAAAATATTATTGCTGACATCTAGCGAAGATCCGCAAAGAAGAAATACAATAGAAGCAACGCGCGTAAAGGTGCTGTGCTTGTTATATCTGTGCGTGCGCAGCAGTCACATCACAAGTCACAAAGCGTATAGTTTATCTTCAAAATAATATTTATTATTTAAGTACTTTTTTATGCAGAATTACTTTTATTTAAGTAGGTACCTAACTCTCTTTAATATCTAGGATAAAAGTTGTTTGTTTTAAAAAAACCGAAAAAGACACCTAGCGATCTTGTTTGACAATTAGGTAGGTAGAAGGATGTCGACATAAATAAACGGGCAAGTGCGAGTCATACTCGTACATAAAGGGTTCCGTACCTCCGTACAATGTTTTAAAACGCTAAAAAAACACGTTTTTTTATATGACGACCCCCTTTAATTTTGAACTTATTCTTATTTTTAGTATTTGTTGTTATTGCGGCCATAGTAATACATTATCTGTGAAAATTTAAAGTATCTAGTTAATGCCATTATATAAGGTCTAACAAAATATACTGAAACTATTTTAAGGGTAGGTTCAGTCCGTGAATTTGAACACCTTTCTCCAAGAAACATATAGTGAAATATAAATTTTATTTTTAACATACACTGACCTTTTACCGCACATGCTCCGCTCTTCGCCGACCGCCGCTATATCTAAAGGCAGCCACAAACGTAGCTAGACGTCGGTGTCGCGACGTCAGTTACATTACAACCTTACAACTTCATAAGGCACAAGTGTCACGACGGCGCCACGACTTCATAACATAACACAATCACAGTCACAAAATCAACTCACTAAATTAGTCAAGTGATTTAATCATTTTGTATCATACTTACTAAGCTTCAGGTAGACAAACGTCTATTATACTTAAAATTAGACATTGCACTTAACCTTAATTATTGATGCAAAGACATAGCTTTGCCGACCTGCAAATACTCGTATGCAAGTTCTTAAAATATCACTTGCGTTTTAATCACACACATCGTAACATTCGTAACACTTTACAGTGTCTAGGTATTGTTGTTGTATACCTAAATAATTTGGCACTGTGAAATCGTACGCGTAATGCTATTTGCATCAGTTGCAACTTCATACTGACAAGAACTTAGAAATTTTTATTGTTGTTTTTGTCTTTATTTAGTGTTCCCACGGTTCATTTTAAAAGGAGTCATAAACTCCTTTTGTGATTGCCGCCAGCACAAAAAGCCGACTTAATGTTTACACATTTTTTGCTTGTTTTGAATAGTATTTTTGTAAGTTAAATATGCCGACAAAAGAAACAAAGAAACATCATAAAAGCCGGCGAAAATTGAATCTATGAAGCGTAATCCTTTGTTTTCGTATTTAAAGAAACACCGCCTCGTGCGAAGCGTGTGAAACATACTTTTATTATACCGCCAAACAAAAAACCGAAAAATAATTTCAGTTGCATTTTGCTAGCCTTTCGAATAGGTTCAGTACCTAATGGGAAGATGTGAGTTCAGTGTCCAAAATGTGTGAATTTAGTGTACACTCGATTTCGATTTGTATTATCTAGTGCATGTGATTATGTTTGTATTATTCTTTTTTACTCCATCAACCTCAGACCAAATAAAATCAACAGATTAATTGTGAAAGTGCATTTGGTTTTGATGAAAGAGATGAGGTTATTAACTTTCGCAATACACACTATTGACTCTTGTAATTATTTTTTGTTGAAATAATAAAAGTAATTTTAATTTATTATTTCAAAACATATGTGTGTTATGTATTGATTGAATTACATACCCAATGACTTTATAGGGCATACAATAAAATTAAACTTTCATGTGCTTGTTTGTGATTTTGTGAATGAGTGTAAACGTAGAGTGTGTAGACGTCTTATGCCTTCAGCCACGGCAATCAGCTGAGCGTGTCGGCCGGGCGGCGAGATACCTACTCGTACATAGAAGTGACGGTGAAAGGTGGGTGATATATGAAAAAAGTATTTTTTATATTTTCTATATGTTCCTTGGGGAAAGTTGTTCAACATCACGGACTGGACCTACCGTTAAAATAGTTTCAGTATATTTTGTTAGACCTTATATAGATCTAGTTAAAGACGCTGAAAAAACACGTTTTTAATATGGCGACGCCCTTTAATTTTTAACTTTTTTTATTTTAAGTATTTGTTGTTATAGCGGCCACAGTAATACATAATCGGTGAAAATTTCAAGTGTCTAGCTATTACGGTCCAAGAGATAGAGCCCTGTGACAGACGGATAGACAGCGGAGTCTCAGTAATAGGGTCCCGATTGCACCCTTCGGGTACGGAACCCTAAAAAAGACTTAAATAATATTTACCGGTGCTTACTTTTTATAGCGTAGCTATCAAAAAAAAACTTAGTAAAAGATGTGACCAAATTATACCTAAGGATACAAATGCTTAAAACACCAACTTTATTATTTTTAATTAGCATTACCGACTGACACAGATTGTCACCCTAAAATTTATTAAAACGCACGCTTTTCCGCTCCTTATTGCGAGCCCTACTTCAATTATAATTAATTACTCTGAACCGATGCCATACGGTCTATTTTCGTGTGGTTGAATTAGGGTACTACTAGATGGATCATCCGTCAAGGGAAGACAATGTCGTTCGGTGATCGAGCGAAATAATCTACTAAAAGCATCGATCTGTAATGACCTGACGACTTTCACATATCAATAAATAAATAATCTATACTTACTGATATTAAATACCTATATTTTTAACCCCCGTTGAAAAAGAGGGGTGTTATTTTGTAAAATTATACTTTATTATATTCATCACAGGCTACAAGGTCCTATCAGGTCTGTGTCACTCCACGTTTAGGTATCGAAAATGTACCTTCATTATTACTATGCGCGCAGGCGGCCCCTCCAGGTGGTAAATTAAGTTATACGAATCGTTTGTCCAGAGTAATAAGAATCTAATTGGCTTGCAGTGGATGTCTAGGTATACGAAAGGTATACGATCTATACAAAAAGGTGCTGAGTTCTGACGAGAGCTAAATTAGCTTCCCATCAGGCTAGATAGAGGTCAAACGCACTCAAATTTCTAATAAAAAAAAAGTTAAACCATTTCGCTAACCACATGGAGTATTTCTCTGAATTTCTTTGCTGAGTGAGACTTCTGTACGTTAGTATTATTTATTCTGTGGTCCTATTCAATGAAATAAAATATTTTTTTGAAGAGGGGAGCCAGGGGGGATGATGACAAATACTTTAAGGGGCAGTTTATTCACAGAATTAGAACCAGTACTCACGTACAGAAGTCTCACTCAGCAAAGAAATACGAAGAAATATCTACTCAATGTGCTTAGCAATATGGTTTAATTTAGCTCACGTTAGAACTCAGCACCTTTTCGTTTAGATACCTAGACATCCATTTCAGGCCAAATTCATTGTTATTATTCTGGACAAACGATTCGTATAACTGAATTTACCACTCCGAGGGGCCTTTGCGCGCATAGTAATAATGTAGGTATATTTTTGATACCTAAACGGGGAGTGAAACATGCCTGGTTTATTTCATCAAACCCTACGAACAATAATTCTCTAGAATCGTAAGTAATCCCAAAAAATCATTCCAGCGGGGCTTAAAATATGAACAGCGCGGCGCGACAGTTCGCCGTGACACTCGAGTCGTGCGGTTGCGTCGCAAGAAGTTTCCTTTAAGAATATTGCCGTGTTTTTGCCATAATCGATTCATTAAAAATGCCGTCATGTGCCGTGAAGTGGTGTAGAAGCCATACAGACATGAAAATTAGTTATTAAAAAAAAAGTAACACGTAAACAAGGATAATTATTTTAGCGTAGCGTACCTACTGCATAAAAGGTACCTCCGCGCATTATATCTCACCGCTCATTGCGTTGACTGCCCCACCGACGCCGTCGATGACGCGTGACCTTGTCGTGACCAATCGCATGCATCTTTGTCTATGTGTGCGTTTGAGTGTTTCGTTGTAATTACTGTTCGTTTGTTTGCGTAAATGGAATCAGAATCGAAGCAGTGAATGTAGGTGCGTTAGGTTTCTAGAGAATTATATTTCGATGATCATACCAAACGGGTTTTGACAGTTTTGACTGCCACTGTCTGCCACCTACCACGAGCCCGGTCGCAAATGGGAGTTTTGTGGTATGCATTTGTCGGCTGATATATTCGATCATATATTCTATAGATGCACAGTTCCTTGCAAAATCAAACAAAATATTGTCCCCGTGTCAATAGGTACACAGGTAGATGTATACCATTCCAAGTATTGTAAAAAAAAGCTCTAAAGTGTCATACAGTTTAATCTAATTTAAACCTTAAGTAACTGAGATAAGCGTTGAAATAAATCCGTATTTTCACCACGCACTTTGGCATCTTTGACGTAACGTCACGCGCGCGGCCACCGAGCGAATAAGAACGAAACAAGGCATAATACTCTTTTATGTGTGTGTGTGTGTGCAACTGTGCATCTATAGAATATATGATCAAAGGCTGATATCTTTGCATTTTATTATAAAACAAAACATAAATATGACAGAATATGTACTTTTTACTTCGATTATTTTTTTATTTTTTATATTCGCTACTCTTCCGTGTGGTTCCCGACAGGGTAGAATAGGATCACTCCAAGTCTTCCCCTAGATGTCGTAGAAGGCGACATAGAAAATACAAGCTAAACAAAGCTTATAAACAATTGAGACCTCTCTAACCCGTCTGGCCAGCGTGGAGAGTGTAGGCCTAATTCTTGGACTGCTCTGGCTAAGTATAGCTCTGTACACTACAGTACAGAGAGGGTCGTGTGTGGCGTATCGGACCTGCCGTACGCCAACCTTCTTTGTAAATAATCTCATAGAGATGACGACATCGTCGAGCGCACGTCTAACAGTGCGCGCGCATGGATGGCCCCTTCATATCGAACCTGTCAAATCGGCCGTCACGGGAAATTCCCTTGCATATATTTTATTAATTATTTTATATCAAAACAGTGCAATAACTCATTGTTAATATATAAATAAATACATAGCAGCATACCAAATACTTTCACTGCTATATTGGTGACCCCGACGTGATACCGCAACCGTACTTCGCGAAGATGGAAAAGGATGAAAATTTTGGAATCCCAACGGCCGAACCAACTCAAGGTACATTTCAACAAACATTTAAAGTCGGCGTCAAAATTCCGCCATTCTGGCCTGACCGCCCAAACCTATGGTTCGCACAATTAGAAGGTCAATTCATATTAGCCGGTATAACAGCCGATACTACCAAATTTTATACTGCGTGTAGTTACTTAGAACATCAGTATGCCGTTGAAGTCGCAGATGTCATTGAGAACCCGCCCAAAGAGAATAAATACGAAACGCTCAAGAGAGAGTTGGTGAAGCGTATGTCAGCCCCAAGAGAGGAAAAAATCTTACAGTTCCTGAATAAAGAAGAAATGGGCAATCGTAAACCTTCGCAGTTCTTAAGGCACTTAAGACATCTGGCGGGCCCTCAAATCTCAGACGAATTTATACGCACGGTATGGTGTAATGGCTTACCTTCGCAAATACAGCCAATTATTGCGTCGAAGACCGACTCACCACTAGAGAAATTAGCTGATTTGGCTGATAAAGTAATCGCTATCGCCTCGCCCACTTCCCAGGTATGTGACGTCAGACCAACAACTTCTTCAGCTGACCCGTATTTAGGTATAATGGAGAGTATGGCCAAGCAAATAGAGGAGCTGCGCAGTCAAGTACAGCAGCTAGCCACGCGAGAGAGTCGGCCCAACTTCAGACGATATCGGTCTAGTTCGCGATCCCGGTCACGTGGTAATGGCCTATGTTTTTACCACCGCAAGTTTGGTGCTGCGGCCTTCAAATGCACAACGCCCTGCGCATATAAAAAGCCGGAAAACTCCAGCGGCAGCCACTAGTGGCGGCAAATGACTGCCCGCAAGGAAACGGCCGCCTCTTCGTCGTCGACAGGAAGACCCGGGTAGAGTACCTCATTGATACAGGATCTGACCTCTGCGTATTCCCCAAATCGATGGCCAAAGGGTTCCGTCCTCGTACTACGTATGAGCTGTATGCAGCGAACAACACCCGTATTAATACGTACGGATTTCTGGATTTGTGCCTTGATCTTGGCCTGCGTAGAGACTTCCGCTGGCGCTTCATCGTGGCTGAGGTATCCAGGCCCATCATAGGAGTTGACTTCTTACAGCACTACAATCTTCTGGTAGACTGCCGACAACATCGACTGGTTGACGGACTCACAACGCTTTGGATCACAGTCCCATGTCGTCACAGCACTTCGCCAGAGACCGAAGCAGTCAAGACCATCAGCGGTGACTCCAAATACCTGGACTTGCTGAAGCAGTACCCAACCCTCACCACGCCAGCAGGTAGGCCCACAGAACCCAAGCACAATACTAAACATCACATCCGCACGACTCCAGGACCTCCAGTGGCAGCTCGTCCTCGCAGATTGGCCCCTGATCGCCTAAAAATCGCAAAGCAGGAGTTTGATGCTATGTTGCAGAATGGAACAGCACGACGTTCGGAAAGCTCATGGTCGTCGCCACTCCATCTCGTTCGAAAGAAAGACGATGGCTGGCGCCCATGCGGTGATTACCGTGCTCTCAATGCGAGAACAATTGCAGACCGCTACCCAATTAGGCACATCAACGACTTCACTTACCAGCTGTCAGGTGCCAAGATCTTCTCGAAAATTGACATGATCAAGGCGTATAATCAGATCCCAGTCGAAGAAGCTGATATTTCGAAAAATGCCATCACAACACCGTTCGGGCTCTTCGAATTTCCGTACATGACATTTGGTCTACGAAACGCAGCTCAAACCTTTCAAAGGTTCATCGATGAAGTACTGCAAGGCTTGGATTTCGCGTACGGATATTTGGACGACACCTTGATCTTTAGCAGGTCTGAAGAGGAACACCTCCAACACCTGGAAATCTTGTTCGAGCGTTTCAAGGACTACGGCTTACTGATTAACGTGTCCAAGTGCGTTTTTGGCGTTGAGGAAATACAGTTCCTAGGATATTCTGTTTCCACAGATGGTATCAAGCCCTTAACAGAAAAGGTAGAAAGTATACAAGCCTATCCTCCTCCTTCAACAGCTAAACAACTTCGACGTTTCTTGGGCATGTTCAATTACTATCGCAGATTCGTACCAAAAGCTGCTGAACTTCAAGCACCGCTCGACAAAGCCCTCACTGGCAATATCAAAGGAGCTAATCCCATTAACATGACGGAAGAAATATTATCAGCTTTCAACGCTTGCAAAAACTGCCTATCTCAAGCTGCACTTCTTGCACATCCAGATGTCAACAAAGAACTGGCATTGTTCACTGATGCATCCGACGGAGCCATTGGTGCAGTTTTTCAGCAGAACAACAACGGCAGCTGGGAGCCTCTCGGTTTCTTTTCCCGCAAACTTTCGTCATCACAAAAGAAGTATAGCCCATATGATCGAGAGTTGTTGGCTATTTACGAAGGCATCCGATACTTCAAGTACATGCTGGAAGCTAGAGTGTTCACGGTTTACACAGATCATAAACCCATCACATTCGCTTTCACCACCAAAAGAGACGGATGCTCACCCAGACAGTTCAGATACCTCGATTACATTTCACAATTCACCACTGACATCAAATTCATATCCGGTTCTGACAATGTCGTCGCTGACGCTATGTCCCGCATTGAACAAATTTCATCTTTCATCAACTTCGCAGATCTTGCAAGAGATCAGGAGCAAGACCCTGAACTGCAAGACCTGTTAAGGCAGAAATCATCCCTCATCCTCAAGAAACTGCCTGAGAACAATTTATACTGCGACATCTCATTAAATCACCCACGTCCATACCTAACCCCTTCCTACCGCAGGAAAGTCTTCGAGAAGATGCACGGTTTGAGCCACCCCGGAACCAAGGCAACCGCTCAACTCATCGCCGAACGCTTCATTTGGCCTGGGTTGCGCAAGGACTGCATCCGCTGGACTCAGCAATGCACAGATTGCCAACGAAGCAAGATCTCCCGTCATCTCTCTTCCCCTTTTCAAACTTTTCCTGTACCTTCAGAACGTTTTTCCCACGTTCATCTTGATCTCATTGGTCCTTTATCCTTTTCCAAAGGGTATAAATATTGCCTCACCGTCCTCGACCGTTTTTCCCGCTGGCCTGACGCCTATCCCCTGGCGGACATCACTGCAGAAACTTGTGCCAGTGCCTTTTTATCCAACTGGATATCGCGCCATGGTTGTCCTTCCACCATCACTACCGACAGAGGACAGCAGTTCCAGTCACACCTATTTCAAGCCATTTCGCGACTGATTGGTGCAGAACATCGCCCCACCACTGCCTACCATGCGCAGTGCAATGGACTGGTGGAGCGTCTCCATCGCCAGCTGAAGGCAGCCATCATGTGCCACAACAACCCGCAGTGGACAGAGACCCTCCCTCTTGTGCTGTTGGGCATACGAGCAGCTTGGAAGGAGGACCTCGGCGCGTCGGCTGCTGAGATGGTCTAAGGCGAGCCTCTGAGACTACCTGGGCAATTCTTTACTCCATCTTCAGCCAGTCATCTGGATCCTGTGGACTACGTGTCACGCCTAAGGAAACACATGGCTGGATTGTCTCCTGTGCCTACATCAAATCACGGCAACAAAACTTTCTACGTGCCAAAGGACATACATACGTCGGATTACGTATTTCTACGCCGGGGCCCTGAAAGACGAGCCCTTGAATCGCCATACGTCGGCCCATATAAGGTACTGCACAGAGGAGCCAAAGCCTACAAAATTGAAGTCCAGGGCAAAGAAATTACTGTCACTCTAGACAGACTGAAGCCAGCGTATCTTACTTTAGATGATAATAAAACTTCAAACAAGACAACCGTCCATCCTTCTTCAGCACCTGAAGAAAAGGATCCTCCACGGACAAGGAGCGGACGTGTAGTCAGATTCCCCGCTCATCTTCAGCACTATCGACCGTGAACCGGTCTCAGCGGGGGAGTAATGTGGCGTATCGGACCTGCCGTACGCCAACCTTCTTTGTAAATAATCTCATAGAGATGACGACATCGTCGAGCGCACGTCTAACAGTGCGCGCGCATGGATGGCCCCTTCATATCGAACCTGTCAAATCGGCCGTCACGGGAAATTCCCTTGCATATATTTTATTAATTATTTTATATCAAAACAGTGCAATAACTCATTGTTAATATATAAATAAATACATAGCAGCATACCAAATACTTTCACTGCTATACGTGCTTCTGCAGTAGAGACTTTAAAAGACCTGATGATACTTCGTTTATAGATCTTACTTGTCTCGAATATAGCTACGAGCAATGATTTAAGTAATATATAAGTCAATGGCTACGAGATTAATAATCACCCTGTATGTATTTGTCTCCATATGTTTCTTACGAAATGTAATCAATCTTGAACTTGCCCTAATTTACGTACCTAAGTACCAGATAAAAAGGTTAGTACCTTGTATCCATTGTATTGACTCCTTGTACCGTTTGTACAATGTACAATGTCTGTACTACACGTACAGACATTGTTTAACGTTATTGGGTTATTAACCCTTTGTGTCGCAGAAAGTGTAAGGTACAATACAATAAGAAGTTACAAAAACTTTCAACATTGCATAACAAAACCTTTCTGAAGGTAAAATGATAATAGTTGAAACTACTGTGTCGCAGCGAATGCGATGTTGTATAAAACATTGAAAGTACCGATAGAGCCCTCCAGTGGCGTAACTACAGGGTGGCAAGTTGGCAAAATGCCACGGGTCCCCAACCGGAAGAGGCCCCCGAGTCTGGGGCCGTTTCGTTTTATGTATTCCGAGGGCTGGGGGCCCCAGCCCTACCTACTTCTATTTATTATTAAACTCTTACAATTATAAGTGTTTAATTAAAGTATTACAAAATACAAAATACTACTTATTATTGTTGGTTCAGCTTGTTAATATTGGGAGGGGGGGGGGGGGGGGGGGCATCCGATGAATTTGCCACGGGCCTCGAACGGTATAGTTGCCGCCAACGTTCGAATTTTGACTCGAGATTTATATAGTGGACTCCACTGAAATCAGTAGAGTTCGCAAAATTTAATTAAGAAAGATGTGTATGATGCATAGAATATGGTGTAGCTTCTTTTTTTAAAATATCTATAGTGTCTATAGTATCGATATTATCAATAGCATTATATTTTAGGGTATTTCAGTCTATATGAAAAAAAATCTAAAAATGTAGGTATTCTTAGGAAAGGTAACGCTAAAAACAGTACACCACATAATAGCCGCCAGGCTATTACGTCATACGCCCGTGTAAACTAAAAAGTGTCAACTGTCATAATATAATCAACGCATTTGTTTACATGCATCACTGACGTCATGTCCACAGAGAAATATAGCGTTCACTGCTCCAACGTTAGTCCACTGCTTTCAATAGATAGTCTCGAAAAATTACGCGCGAAACTTGAAAATTTAAAATTTAAATGCATTTTAATGGCAGTTATCGATTTAAAAAAAATATTAGTTTCATAAATGATTTGTTAGTACCATGGAATCTGATTGAGATATTTTTCAAAAGTGGGTGTAATACCCTATTGTAGTTACTATTGCTTTCTTTTTACTGTCGAAAGTACGATGATTCAGCGATGGCTGATCCACGCGTCAACTCGTGAACGGGTGCCGCCAGTAGGAACTGGTAAGCTGGGCTCCGTTTTTTTAAAACTACTCAGTGTAACTTATTTCTGTAAATTGAATTTGGCACTCGTTCGCAAGCTTTACATATTATGTTGTGATAACATTGTATTAGGCATAATATCTTTGTAAACTGACAAAGCCCTACTGGCACGTAGGCGACTTGTGTAAATGAGTTTATTTCGGCGTTTCTTCTCAGCAGTGGTTGTTGCGAAACGCTAGTATCGGTAGCTTTTGAACAAAGAAAAAAAAAATATTACACCTTATGTACACTATAATTATTGACGTGTAAAAGTGCTTGCAAAGGCCTAATTACTGAATAAATATTTGATTTTGATTTTGAAAAGAGTCTACGTCCAGCTTTTACCTTGTATGTATTTCTGTGGTCATCATATTTTGTGACGTAACGAAACTCCAGCAGGTAAAACTTTGTTAGCAAATACTAATGGCGTATGCATGCTATAACTGGGGACTGTTTGTTTTGTTGGTGTTAAAAAGTGGATTAAGACTTACGGAACCAGAGATATTGGTGCTACTGTTTTAAAATGTATTGGCGTATTTTTTAACGCGGTACGCCTAATACGGAATAATATGGCGCCTAATGCGGAATACCTACGAGTAGAACAGTCACATAAACAGTAGTCAGTGTCATGAAAATTTTGTCGTATTAAGCAGAAAACAGCCTGTACGAGCATAGTTCCGTACAGTATTTGATAAGTCAGCATTTGCACAATTTCGCCCCCTTGTTATAAAATTGTCAGTCCGCCACCTACGGCCAGCAAGCGCGCCATGCGACTTATATATCATTTTTCATCAAGTTATTTTATAGTTAATTAGCTTTCGCCCGCGGCTTCGCTCGCGTATTCCACGGGAACATTATATTTTTCCGGGATGAAAGGTACCCTATGTCCTTCTCTGTACCCCTAACTATGTCTATGCGAATTTTCAAAAAGATTGGTTCAGTAGATAAAGCGTAAAGAGGTAACAAACCAACAAATATACTCTAACTCACTTTCGCATTTATAATATTAGTTAGGATTAGCATTGGGAAGTTAGGATAGGATTAGGATTATCAAGAATATATCTCAGTTTTTATCAGTTTATTAGTGACTTTCATTTGATCTTTCGGTTCAAACCCCAACACAGGCTACATTTTTACTTTTGACGTTTAGCGGAGTTTCATTCTAACCACAGAATACATAAGAGTCAAAATTCTAACGAAAGAGACAATGATGTTTAACCAGATTATCTCTATAAGGTACCTTTTTTGCTTTTTGTGTAAAACACTCGCTTAGAGATTGGCTTCTTTTTTGTTTTACGAGTATATTTTACTAGCTTTCGACCGCGGCTCGGTATTTATTTGATATACCCACGGAAACCTCACGTATTCCGAAATAAAATTTTAAGAAATAAAATTTCATATTTTTATTCAATAATAGGGAGGCCTTTGTCCAACAGTGGGATCAAGTGGGGTCTAAATAACAATAAACAAATATTCAATAATAAGGCCTCTACCTGCAGGCACTTTTACATGTCAATAAGTTTTGTATACGTTATGTGTAAAATTAATTAATTATTCTAAGAAAAGGTACCGATGTTGGCGTTTTGCAACTACCACTACTGAGAAGAAACGCCAAAATAAACTTAGATTTTGGTGATTTTAACTCCCACTGATTTTATACGATCGTCCATTAAGTACTTACCTACCTATGTATGCATCAGCTCTAAGTTAGAAAGTCTTATTATAAAAAGAGGACTAACTTTTTTACTAGGTTTTAAGCCATTATCCGCCCAAATCAAGTAGACATTGACAAGTGAGATAGTGTGATATTACTAAATATCAACTTGATTTGGGTTGGTAATGGTTTAAACCTAGTAACAAAGTAGTCCTCGCCAGGAGGGTTTTGTCATACGTCTATCAGTTTATATACGTATATAATATAAAATAATTATATCCATTTATGATAATGTAACCTTTTTAATGTCATCAAAACCAGCCAGATAAAAATAGTACTGCAAAAATAAATTATTACAATTTTATACATACAGTGCCGGTTTAGCTCTACCAGCGCCCCGGGCGAGATTTTCTCGCCCCCCCTTCTCCCCCCCAAACTGCAATTCAGACTCTGACTTACGCTTCAATCTTATAGGATTTATTTCTGCCGACGGAGGGGGGGGGGGGAGGTGTGCAAGTACGATATAGGATTCTTCAAATATGCCGCCCCATTGTAATCGAAGGGAGGAAGGGGGGGGGGTGTGTTTTACCCGGCCTAATAAATCATGAAATGAATATGAAAATTATACGGGGTCTAACAAAATATACTGAAACTATTTTAGGGATGAATTCAGTCGATGATCCGGAACAACTTTCCCCAAGGAGCATATATCGAAATATGAAAAATACAAGTTGACCGATCAGCTGCCGATCAGAGTTTGTATGGAAAGCAAGAAAATATTTTTCATATTTCGTTATCTGTTTCTTGTGGAAAGTTGTTCAGTACCATTGACTGAATTCTACTATAACTATAAGAATAAACGGGCAAATGCGAGTCGGACTCGTACATGAAGGGTTCCGTACCACCGTACAATGTTTTAAAACGCTGAAGAAACACGTTTCTTCTATGACGACCCCCTGTAACTTTTAACTTTATCTTATTTCTAGTATTTGTTTTTGTAGCGGCCATAGTTATCTGTAAAAATTTCAAGTATCTAGTTAATGCCATTATAAAGATCGAGTTAAAAACACTGAACAAAACACGTTTCTCGTCTCACTGAACAAAAGACGAACCCCTTTAATTTTTAACATTTTTTAAATTTTAGTATTTGTTGTTATAGCGGCCATAGTAATACATAACCTGTGAAAATTTCAAGTATTTTGGTAATACCATTATAATGATCTAGTAAAAAACGCAGAAAAATCACATTTTTGTATGAAGACTCCCTTTAATTTTCAGTTTCTTTTATTTTTAATATTTGTTGTTATAGCGGCTACAGTAGTACATAATCGGTGAAAATTTCAAGTGTCTAGCTAATCCGGTTTAAGAGATAGAGCCCTGTGACAGACGAACAGACAGCGGAGTCTCAGTAATAGGGTCCCGTTTCCCCCCTTGGGTACGGAACCCTAAAAAAGACCTGGTGATGATGATCAAGCTACAACGTTTTAAAGTGTCCAATGGATAATATTTTTTGTTTATAATTTAATGCTTTATAACCATTGTTGTGTCCAACTCGACCAATTATCAGGCAATTATTGAATTATTCATATAGGGTTGCCAGCTAATCAGTTTAATAGTCCCTTATTGGGACCCCTATAAATTTATGAACCTCAATGTTTAATGTAAGGACGCCACCCCTAATGGTTGTTTGGGGGAGTATTGTTTTGTAATTAATGGGTTCTAATGTTAAATGTAAAGAGTTTTGTGGTCGCCGCTAAATAGGAATTTATAACTGTTTTACGTATAGATATTTATAGAAAACGGCCATTGTTGTATCAGCTATGTACCAGGCTAACGATTAGGTTTTTAAAAAAGGCAGCCGTGTAAAAGGGTCAATACAAATTAGACAAAATGCCAGGACCGCGGCGGCGTATTGTAAATGCTCTTATATTCCTACAAGGCTGAATTCCTACAAAGAAGATGGTTACCAAATACCTATATGATGTTGTGAAAGTTATATGTTAAAATTGATAATACCCATCCTCTCTTATCTCCAATGGAGTCTCAGCCTTAGACTATTTCTTTATCTAGAAGCTGGACCTCCGTCGAAGCTTCGCTCACTTGATCTGAGCCACAAATGCTACATTTTTTCCTCTACCCAAAGGTTGACTGGAAGAGATCGCATCTAGCGATAAGTCCGCCTTTGTACCAATATTTTCTGTTTGTTAATTATTATTATTATTATTTTGTGTTATTATGGTGCAATAAAGATAATTTGTATTGGATATCGGATGTAAAAGTACCTGCATATAATATTATAAACATAGGTATCTAGGTACTTAAAGGGCTGACTTTGTCCATCAATGTGAAATACTTTTTAGAGTTCCGTACCCAAAGGGTGCAAACGGGACCCTATTACTGTGACTCTACTGTCTTTCCGTCTGTCCGTCTGTCCGCCTGTCTGTCCGCTTGTCTGTCCGTCTGTCTGTCCGTCTGTCTGTCTGTCCGTCTGTCACAGGGCTCTATCTCTTGAACCGTAATAGCTAGACACTTGAAATTTTCACCAATTATGTATTACTATGACCACAATAATAACAAATACTAAAAACAAAATAAAGTTAAAAATTAAAGGGGGTCGTCATACAAGAAACGTGTTTCTTCAGCGTTTTAAAACATTGTACGGTGGTACGGAACCCTTCATGTACGAGTCCGACTCGCACTTGCCCGTTTATTTTAAAAGAGCTTTTGATGGGATCTCAAACAAGAAATCTTTCTCAGTATGCATTTTTATGAGTGGTTTTTTCGTGATCACAACATAGGTAAGTTATAAAGAAAAAAATTAGGCATATTGATTAATATAAATAACCAATTTATTATTTTAATGTAGTTACTAAATCTTAATTGCACCAAAACATATAGTGATACAGAATAATAGATTATAGAAAACAGATGTCAAAAGACGTTAACCCAACTGGAATCTCTTCCAGGCATCCGAGGTACTTGGAGATGTAGTATAAATTTACAACTTGCATGTGTCTAAGATAGCACGTAATTACATTTTAACTGTAAAAATCAGCTATCACATAGCGAATCGTTAAAACAAAGTCAAATAAACGCAGTTAACTCCCGTTGGTTTAATTATAAAGAGCGAAACAATTCCTTTAGAAACGAGCAAAACATACCCATTTGGAGACTGGTTCAGTACGGTTAACAAAAGAGGAAGCCATTTTGTAGGATTTAATTATCTGTGATGCCATGTGACGTCTAATCACTATTTCGATTCCATAGTTAGATTTGACTTGGTTTTAATATTTCGTTCAGTTAGTTGACGTCCTCCGTGGCGTAATGGTTAACACGCTAGACCGCTATCCAGATGTTCTGGGTTCGACCCCCAGCCAGGGCAAATTGGAAAAAGGTCTTTTTCAAATTGTCCTGGATCGTGGGTGTTTATCTATATATGTATTTATCATAAAATATAGTATCGTTGAGATAGTATCCCATAACACAAGTTTAAAACTTACTTTGGGGCTAGCTTAATCAGTGTGATTTGTCCCTATACCTATATTTATTTATTTATTTATTAGTTATGCCATTGGTGTTTAAATTTTATTTAGGTAGCTATGCTGTTGGATTTGAGATTTGTTTATTATGTATGACATTCGTTTTTTATTAGTAGTCAAGTCCGATTTACATGTATTCGAATGGATTTTGTTCGAGAGTTTTTTTTATGCAAATCCCTGTAATCCAAATAGATGTAGCATCGAATTAAATTGCTGTAAAACACGGGGCATCGACGAACGTTTCTCCAAAAAAAAATTCTTGCGAACAGAAATCGTTTAGGCTCGACGATCGTTTGTCCAACATATCTATCTGCCTACTAGTTTCTTAGCTAGCTAAGTGGTTAAAAAATATATACATGTCAATGGTCACCCAAAGGTGTCAAATAATAAAAGTATTAGGGATGAGTAAGTACGGATGTGGTTAAAGTAAGGCGCAAGTTTTAGTCCCAAAAGAAATATTAGAAATATTGATAACATCTATTAATTGGCTTAAAGTAACCCCTTCAAATCCTCAAGTATATGTCGGCAGTACATTAAAACTCGCTCAGAAAAAAATATACACTATCACGTCTGTATCTCTAACGGGACAGACAGAACCTAGGCTATAAGACCCAAAGACATCGTTTAGCGAGATGCCACCATCTCGCCTGTGGGTGAAGGTAGTAAAATGTAATCAAAACAGCGATGGGTTGCTAGCCGCATTGCTTATAAATTTACGTGCTTAAAATTCTCGTTGTGTTTAGTCCTTTCATTTTACTTTTTTTGCAGACTTTACAAACATCATAAAAATACAATGTGCACATTTGAAACGTACGACGGCATCAGGTAGCTTCGATAACATTGTTACTATGAAACCGTAAAGATTATTTGAAGAATGCTTTGTATCATTTTGGACTGAAAATTAGACAATGTAAGTATGCTTTACATTTGGAATTATATTTAATTTTATAAATGTTTAAATGTCTTTTGCCTTTTTCCCGACTGTTATCCTTCCTTTTGGGGTTCCGTACCTGAAAAGGTGAAACGAAAACCTTATAAATTTATTTTTTTATTGTTTTTTAGATTGGTATTTTCTCAATTTCAAGATTAGCCAAAAGATGCTTTTGTCCGTTTCTCTATTCTTGCCTACAAGTCTTTAGAGACTCAGGAACCTGACCCACAAAAAGAATGTCCTGAATGTTGCTACCCGCTACCGGGCTTGTGGCGGGCGGCGCGGCGGCCAGTAAGCGTAGGGCAACGGCCGCGCGCAAAGTGAAGTCAGTAGGTTAGCCATTTGATAGAAATTTGGAAAAAAAATATAAAAAAAAATAGGTAAGTATTTTTCTTATATTTTTGTGTTCTATTAATTATAACAAGATTTCAATGTAGCTAGGGGGTACAAAATCAACCTGTGTAATTACATTTCATTAACCCCTGACAAAAAAGAGGTGTGTTAAAGTTTGACGTTAATGTCTGTCGGTCTGTCTGTCTGTTGCATCGTAGCGCTCAAATGAATGGAAAACAAATTCCCCTGCTGGGTCCTTAGCTATGTTTGATGAAAATTGGTACTGTCGTTTAAAAGTTATTAGGGGTTAACTTTTGAAAGTCAGGGTTTTCTCTAGAAAATAAAAGATGGCGCTACGAATATCAAGTCGTATTGGTAGTTCCGCTACTCATCACTAGATGGCGTTCTTGACAGTTGGGTTTTTTTAATTTGCATATCAATTAAAACTGTTTTAATATCATTGTCTGTGTATTGCTATCGGTACATTTCCGCAATAAAGCGCCGTTGTACACAGCATCGCGTTACCACCTCGAGCGTCGACTGATTGGTACGTGGCACAATTGGTGAATTGCAGAGTTGCATTGTTTACGAGTATATTCAATGGGATTCCCTTGATTCTCCTAAATTTTTAATTTATAATATTGTTTGTCATAATGCCTTAGTCATATTTTTATTGTAATAAACATAGTTCAACAAATTGTTCTTTCTCATAATGTTCCTGTAGTAGTAGTAAATTTTTTGACATAAATTTTAATCTCATAATGTTATGATATGACAGAAACTATAGTATAGGAATAAGTACGGTGGGGATTGTTACTCCTTACCCACGAACGTGTTTATTTTTTATTGATCGTATTGGTGATAATTGAATTTAATTATAATAAAGGTGTGGCAATCGTTATGTTTAACAATATGTTAAGTAAAATTAGTATGCTAAAAAGTTTTATTTCTCATAATAGATTATGTGAAGCTATATTACGTATGTATGTCAAATTATCTTATGAGAATAAATACAGAACCTATATTCACAAGAGTAGTTGCATCTCCCAAATAAAGCTGTCATCTGGCTTCGTATGGAAATGTGTTCTTTTTTCGAGATTCAACAAAGCCTTTAATAGGCTATTAGGTACCTATACTCTACACCCTCTTTGTCTTCTTCTAAACGAACCACTTTCTGGCTTTTTCTTTACTGTTGTATGTTTTGTTTTTCGTGTGTGTAAATGGCCAATACTGGTGTCAGATTTTTTAAGAAACCATCTGAAATAATAAAGGTGTAACGATGCTGCATGCATCATGTTTAAACCTCTTTTCTTCATCTCATCCTGTCCGTTTTTCATTCTTCATTTCATTTTAAATTCCCTTTATGATGATCTCCGTGGCGGAATGGTTAACTTGCTAGACCGCTAATCCGGAGGTTCTGGGTTCGATCCCCAGTCAGGGCAAGTTGGAAAATGGCCTTTTTCAAATTGTCCTGGGTCTTGGGTGTTTGTCTATATATGTATTTATCATAAAATATAGTATCGTTGAGTTAGTATCCCATAACACAAGTTTAAAACTTACTTTGGGGCTAGCTTAATCAGTGTGATTTGTCTCTATATATTTATTTATTTATTAATTTATTATTTCATTAAATTGAAAGCTGATCTCGTACTGCTCTCTATCTGTTGTACCTTAATAAATTAAATATTATTTTTTTATATGTAACAGTAAGTATGAGATAAAAAAAGCCAATAAAAATATGGCTTTGGAATGCATTGCCCGAGGACATCAGACAAATATCTAGTAGACATTTTTACAAGAAAAAAGTGCATGATTTAGTTTTTGAATCTTTCAACAATAAGGAGAAATCATGGTTTCTTTCTGATCTTATTTTATTTATTTATTTAATCTTCATTGCACAATAAAATAAAAGTATAAGTGGCGGACCTAATGCCATATAGCATTCTCTCCCATTAGACCAAGCAGAAAATATGTGTGGCTGGCGTAATAAAATTCACATAAATAAGCAAACTTAATATAAATAAAATATATATAATCAAAAACACATTTACTTATACACAAATATACTTTTAAACATATCATAACTATACATATATACTATCTTCTTCTTCAAATCTTCAAATATATATATATATATATATATATATATATATATATATATATAATTATATATAATATGTTGTATGTATAAATATAGTATTTATTTTATACGATATTTATGTTTGATCATTTAAAAGTACTTATTATTTCTGGATTGTTTTTATCTATTTTAGACGCCAACTATTCTATCTGTTTTTCTTCTCCTAAAGGTTGACAGGGAGAGTGCTTTAGCATTAAGTCTAACTATTGTAGCTTTTGGCTCAATAAAGTTTAAATAAATAAATAAATTATATATAATCTGTGTTGTTATCGAGTCTCTATTCTCCTACTATTTACCACTTCTCCTACTATCTTCTATGTGGGAACTCGCCTAGAGCGCCGGGACAGGTCGAGGTCCCACAAAGCCATCTGACATAGCTTGACGACTGCCTAACCATAATGACTTGATGACGTGCTTTCCGAGTCATGGAAACTGTTGGTTTCGGAGACGAGTTCAAGAAAATTCTTTGTCATTATGTTTACCCATCTAAGTGCACGCCCGCTTGTTTAATTTGTACAAGCGCTCGCAATAGTCGCAATACGTACTACGTACGCAGTACGTACGTACTACCCAACTGACCACTCAGCTCCTCGCCCTAATCCTTAATTCTATGGACACGCCTTTAAGCCTTTCTTTTATTCCTAAACATCTCCTCTAACAGGTCTATTTGTAAAACTTTTATTTTATCATCATAATCATTAGAGCATATTCCCGATTGCATCATCAGTGGTAACGCTTTAGAGCCCGGGGTCCGCTACCTAACCTAGGTGATTTGACGAGGTTACTGGTTTTTACACAGAACGACTTCCACCTAACCTCCGCAACCCAAAGGGTAGACCAGAACCAATCCTAGATAGGTTTAAACAAACGCAATTTTTTTTTAATGACATCTCTGTATAGAATTTTCCGTGTACTAACATAAATTGGTAAATAAATAAAAATCCAAAAGTTATAAAGCTTGTTTATTGTTTTGCTATATTTTTAGGGTTCCGTACAAAAATTAAAAAAACTGAACCTGTGCGTCTGTCTGTCCGTCCGTCTGTCACAGCCAATTTTCTCCGAATCTACAGGACCGAATCAGGTGAAATTTGGTAGGCTGGTGTAATCCTATGACCCAAACACACATGTGCAAATTAAATAAATATTTTTAAAATAAGGGTCATTTTCTAGGGACAAATTAGGAGATTGAAAAAAAAGTTTGGCAAACCTTACTGTGTTATATATCAAATGAAAGGGCTACGAGCCCTTAACGATTATGGGGATCTCAAATATATTTTTGTTATAATTATAAAATAAACAGTTTTGGTTTTATTCATGAAAGAAGACGAAAATTGACCATTCCCCCCCCCCCCCCCCCCTGATCTCCGAAACTACTGAGCCTAAAACTTTGAAAAAAATATGAAATATAGTTCATTGCTTGAAAATTACAGGAAAACCTATAAAAATTCAATCAATTGTACGGAACCCTCTCCACGCGAGTTTAACTCGCACTTGGCCGGTTTTATTTTAAGCTTACTTCAACCGCCTCTGGAAAGCAGTACAGTACCATGAGATGTTTGTGTTCAGTCTATTCGATCCACATGACACGTAAAAAAAAGTATTATTTTATCAAAATTTTATGCAACCTTAAACTGAGTAAAATATTCTGCAATATCATCGACTAAATTAAAACTTCCCTTTCAATCTTTTCTGCTTTGTATGTTTAAGCCATTGAACTATTAAACTAGAGCTGATATTTTGGAAAGGAATAACAATTTTGTTCTGAGTTTAGTACCTTTTTTAAGTTTTCATCTACATTCTATAAAAGTCCTATTGCTGCGTGTAATTTATGTTCATATATATAAACGAATGAATTTAAATTTAAGGCGACGTGGGTTCACAATTTGCAATACTGTGCGTGTTTTTGAAAAATCACTGTTATTAAACTACTCCAGTTTATTCCTCAAACAATTTACATAAAAATCTTAAGGATTAATATGTATTGTAAAGGCAAATTTAGGGGTATGTCTGTGATTTTTTTCTATCGAGCTAAAAATGCTCAATCGTGTTTTGGCTATTGTGGGTGTCTGTAGAAAATCCTTGAGATTTTTATGTTAATTTTTTGAGGAATAAACTGTGGTAGTTTAATAACAGTGATTTTTCAAAAACACGCACGGTACTGCAAATTGTGAACCCACGTCACCTTAAATTAAACTCAATTTTATCAGTGATTCAGAGATTATGTTCCATGTTTTTCTTTAAATACGAGTATAAGAACATGATCCAGATTCTCGCCCATTCCCTCGATCTGCGCGGGAAGAGTACATTCTAAGTTTGTTCTTTTCTCCCAGACCCGAATAGAAGTTGTGTAAAATATTACATTCTAGTATATATAGGATTGCTACGCTCGGAACAATATATCAATTGAAGATTTGTAATGAAAAAACACATAAAGTAAATTCATTACATCTTTTTAATGATATATTTTTGCGATATAAGTAATACCTACTCGTTTATAATTTGTTAATTATGGTATAGACATAATTTTGTATCACAGAAATAAAATAACGTCAAGTTTGCTGTTTCAAAATACACGAAATGTCGTCTCCACCCAGTGTTACCTCAATGCGCCTAACCTCATAATTCTCACAAACTAATTTCACACAAAAAATTGACTGACCTATTTCGTGCGAAATTTATAGAGTGCTTAGCTGAAAGTTTCAATCGGATCACGTAGTTATAGACTAGAATCGCAAAATAAAGAGGAAACGGACATACACAGTGTAACCATTATACATACTTCGGCTTCGGCTTCATATTCGGCACGTTGTAACGTTTGGCACTTACCAAAAAAAAAAACATACATTTCACCCTTTTAGTTGCTGTGGTATTCTTTTAATTCTATTTACACATATTCCTCCAAGTTTAAGTAAGAGTAGTTGTAAGCGTCCAATCTTAAAAGAAAATTAACTTTAGCAAATGTGTTCAACCAAAATCAACCTTACATTTATGTTGTAAACAAATAAATATACCGCTTCTTGTAGAATTGACTAAGCACAGACATCTCGTGCGTGCAAAAACTACTCACATTCACAATGCGGGTTAATATTAGGCTGAAAATCTTTATAAATGCACAAGTGCATTGTGCATTCCTACGATTTTGTAGGTAACGCGATAACTAGTTGTATTGTTGATCGTAGGTCGCCCTAGACGATTCTGACACAATATATTCGGACACACTGTCCGAATTGACACTTCTTATTATCGAGTCGATTTTTTTTTATTATAGATTTGAGTGCGTTTGACCTCTATCTAGCCTGATGGGAAGCTAAGATGAGGTCCAAGGTGTAACACGCAGACTCAAAAAATGCCAATGAAATGGTTACACTGTAGCTTCAATTTCAAATCGCCTGTGACCACTATGTGGCCATGGACACTTTTTAATTTTAATATTTTTTTCACTGACAATTCAATTATTGAAGCTTTAGTACAGTACTCACTCATCACGAAATCTCGAAAACTACTTAGCCAATGAAGATGAAATTTGATATCAAGGTAGATTATGACTAGGAGACGTCCTCTTTGGATAGTCTATCACTAAGCATTACTTATTATTTAAAAAAATATCTCTAACCTTATAATGTAGGTGTAAAGGTCACTTCTTTACTTTATTAATTTGTGCCAGGATCCAGCTAGATTTCGCTGCGGTATCCATACATTAGGATCTTCATATTAAATTCATGCACTTTGAGATATTTGTGATTAATGATTGCACCATTTTACGGTTGGTAATGCTGAAATTATTTCGTTCCGTTTTGCTGGCTGCGCTTGCCTAAATCATTTGCGACGTAGAAAGTACAATGTATCAGCTTGACCCTACTAATAAATGGGGAAGTTTCGATATTTGGATTTTTGTACCTACTTGTTTCAGGTAAAGGAATCAAGTAATTATTTAAAAAAAAAAACCTGATTACATGCAAAATTTTCTAACTTAATAAATTATCTGATTATGATTCCTAATTACATTTTAAACATATGACATCCCTTTCCTAAAAACATAGTGAGGAAACCTGCACAGAGACACAGCGGCGACACTCCCTGTACGTGAGAGTTTAAACGCCGGTGACCATGAGTTCGGAGCTCGTAACGCTAGGGTTGATATCGAATCGAAATGAAATATCGTGCAGTGCGTGAGAGAGACGCGAACTAGGTACCAGCCCTCAGCCAAAGCAGTCAGCGATAGCTCGTCTCACGCCCCGTGCGCCTCTCAAGGCCCCCTCGCACATCCAGCCACCCACACATAGCCGCAAGCGATTTTACGTGCACACATGCTAGAGTTTCGTTTCTTTTCGCGTAGTCTATATATTCTTTGACAGAGATGACAATCATTGAGCTATGTCAGATGCCTTTAGGCAGCTCAAAAAAATGATACTCGTGTTAGATATAAATACACTTCATAAGAAATAGAACATCCAAAATACACCTACCAATACAAACAAAAGGAAGATTTTTACTTGTCTTCTTACATTTTTGGCTTACAGTCCAATGACAAACATGTTACGAGTTGTTCAATATGTCAAAAGCAATACCCACAATTATATGACTGACAGAAACTTTTTATAGTTCAGATCTTTGCAAAGGGTTTACTCCACTTGGTATACGAAAATCATTTTTTTCGTTTCACAAGGTTTAAGATCTTTGGTGACCTTAGATTAACAATACAACTAGGTATCGGGTCGGCACAAAAAATTTGCCCCGTCAAAAAATTGGGCACTCCTGGCGGTGAGCTCCTATTTTGTGAAGTTCAGTCAAGGAGAAAATTACTATGTATAGTGTAATAAGGTTGACTTCACAGTAAATGTTGTTTGATATTCAAGCGGACACAATTTTGTTTTGATTTTGTAGGCAACGCCTTATCTAGTTGTATTGTTAATCAAAGTATACCCATAGATAGATAGCCGTGTGGTTCCCAGCAGAGTAGAAATGGAACACTCCAAGTCTGCCCGAGGATGTTGTAGAAGGCGACTTAGGAAACACAAGCTAAAACAAAAGCTAAATAAAGCTTATAAACATCAGTGAGACCTCTCCAACCCGTCTGTCCAGCGTGGAGAGTGTAGGCCAAATCCTCTGACGTTTCTGTTATATCCGCGCAAGTAGAATGATGTCATGGTAAGTATACAGTGTCTAAAAAAATATACTGAAGCTATTTTAAGGCTGAATTCAGTCCATGAACTGAACAACTTTCACCAAGGAACATACAGGCTGACTTTTTAACCAACAGCCAAAGTTTTGGAGCAAGTTCAGATACTGAACTACTTTCCATAAAAATAATTGACAAAAAACGATAAAAAAATTCGCCATACAGATTGGCGCTCAGCCCAACTGATTTTGTATAGGAGGACTTAAAATTTTTATCTATTTTCAATACATTTTTTTACGGAAAGTAGTTCAGTATCATGGACTGAACATGTTCCAAAAATTTGGCTGGTGAATAAAAAAACAGCCTGTATATCGAAATATGAGAAATATTTTTTGGCCTCCCACACAAGTTGTCCGATCAGCTGATCCGAGATTGTATGGAAAGCAAAAAAGTATTTTTCATATTTCAATACATGTTTCTTGGGGAAAGTTGTTCAATATCATGGACTGAATTCATGCTTAAAATTCTAACTACTTTCTCCTTTTTTGTTTAAAAAACCCCTCACTAGATTCTTAATTATTCGTTTTTGGCTTACACCTATTTGTTTGCCTTCTTTGTTTCTACCTTATCATTACTTCTTCTTCATAATCGTATCCTCATGTCTAAGGTTCGTGACCATCTTGAGCAGTTTTACTCACTATGGTTTGCCACAGTGCATGGTCTTGCGCCAGGTGTATGGCCATCAGTCCATCTTGTCGGTGATTTCCCTTGACCTCTGCCGCCTCAGTGTTCGATAAAAAAATTTCATCCTCCCATACAAAATCCGTTTGGCTGAGCATTGATTTGTATGGGAGGACGAAAGGTTTTTATCGATTTAGGCGGTTATCCCACTGCACCGCGCACTGTCGTGGAGCGCGGTTTCTACATACTGACAATCCCGCGCGGTGACGCGTTTTCAGTAGGTGGGAGTAGGCGTATTTCCTATACAAACTGAGCTACTTGCATACAATGTTAAAAATCTGCCGCGCCGCGCGCGACGGTGCGCGGTGCAGAATGATCACCGCCTTACTTGCTTCAAAAATTTTTCCGGTGGATAAAAAGTCAGCCTGTATTAGAAAGCTACAAAAAAATTATGTACACAGACTAAAGTGGAACATACCTACGAAAGCAGTTTCGCAACTTTACGTCTATCGTAAAAACGTCAGTTATGTAACAATACAGGCCTCAAATTATACGAATCATCAATTTGCGAACTCGTATACTTCGGTAACATTTTTTTTATTCCTTCTAATATTTTTTATAGACTGCGTTTAAGAGGAAACTGCCAGAACAGAGTGGGAAGTTGAGACGTTAAATTGTTATTACTTAATTAAAAAGTTTAGGTAGGTAAACATCTCAAAGAAACGTGGGTTGGGTCGCTGGATTCACTCTATGGTTGAGTTCAGCGATGGCTGATCCACAGGAAGAAATGGAGTAGTCTTACTTGTCCCACTCATAGGTATAACTGCTAATTGAACGGTGACAAGGTAAAACCTAGGATACCTAGCAACAAGACCATCTGTCACCATGGAAACCTTTGCGAGTCGATTGCAAGTCGGATTAAAGGAATAGTGTGACTATGAGTTACAGTGGATTAGGGGACAATGTTTTAATTTTGTTGAAGGCGACTAGGAAACACAAGATAAACAAAGATTTTAAACATCAATGAGACCTCTCCAATCTGGCCAGCGTGGAGAGTGTAGGCCAAATCTTTCAAAAATATTTGTCTATTAATGAGCCTTTGAAATGTTGATATTTATATAGGTATCATTATCGTTTTTATCCTTTACGGAGTAGATAGGGTCCAGGGTCATAAGACCAAAAGCCAGGACCATGTTGGTGAAAAAGGAAATTTAAATACTCCTGGGTTGCAAGTCGAATCGCTTTATTGACACCAAGACAAAGTGAAGTCCAAGAGACATTAGCTTTGCGTCTCTGAGGCACAAGTTCAATCCTTACCAGGTGCGACTGGTACTTCTGAGTTTGACGAGTTTGGCCAACGAAAGCTGCCCATGAAAAACAGCAGCAAATTATAAAAGATACATTATTTTATTTCATTTCATACATGGGGTCAATACAGTTTCTTTTTAAAAAAATTAATGAAAATATTAGATTTAAGAGGTTTTTTTCGTTTTACAAAGAATATTTAAGAGTTATTCCTGAACTTTGCTGTGTTTTTATTCAAAGTAAGTATTTTGTTAATATTGTTAATATTTAGGATCGTTTTAAGTACTATCAGGGTCATACGCGCATATAGCTTGGAATTTCAAAATCGCCCTGTATACATTTTGTCAGGAATCTTACGTTGGTTTCTAATCGTAGTAAAGATAAGTAATAGGTAGTATGAAATCGTTCAATATATTGTGTGAGAAAGTTGAATTTACAAAATTAACGAGTTCCTAAAAAAAGCACACCTACGCGTATGTAAACGTACCTGAATGAAATTAATTGAACAATCAATTAGTAAATTGATTGTTTAATTATTTTTAATTCAGCGTTAACAACTTGGAAGTTGTTTGTATAAAGTTGAACACCTACCCTTTTGGTACTAATTAAAATAAATAAAGACCCCAACTTTTAAAAGCCTGTTCCCCTTTATTAGCTTATGTATATACTCGCACCTCTATAATGAAAACTAATTAGGAAAACAACAATTAGGAAATTAAAACTTATTTGACATAATGCCGTCAGTTGAGAGCTAAGTTATTCGGAGGGTTGTTTTTTCCGGCTTTTAACCTACTTCAAAAAAGGGAGGAGGTTATCAATTCTTCGGAATCTTTTATTTATTTTTATGTATACAACGTAGAAGGGACATACCCGTAATAAATCGAACCACGGGCTATACTAGATCATTATAGTGTAATTAAATAAAAACTTTTTGCATTTCTATAGAAAAGTGTGCAGCAGGGCAATTTGTATGGGAATGTCAATTTTTTTTAGGTTTTTCGAGTGTTATTTTAATTTCATTAAGCTATAATGATCTAGTATAGCCCGTGGTTCAATTTATTACGGGTATGTTCCTTCCACTTTGTATTTGTCGCAGTTGAATGGTATTAGTATGTAGTAGTTAGGTATTAGTAGGTAGTGGTATGTATTTAGTGACATTCAAAGGGAGATTTTAGTTATGCATTATCGGCTTTTGGTTTTTTATTATGAAACAAGATATTTATGACAGATTATGTATTTTTAGGGTCCGTACAAAAAATGAAAAAACGGAACCCTTATAGGATCACTCGTGCGTCTGTCTGTCCGTCCGTCTGTCACAGCCAATTTTTTTATAACGCTTTTAAAGAGTACTTTTCTTGAATATAGTTACGAGGTTCAAAATCACCCTGTAAGTAAATAATACAATAAATCTTTATTTTCAGGTATAAACCCATATTCATAAAACACATTGTACAATACTTCAATCATATATTCTATATAGATGCACAGTTCCTTTCAAAATCAAACAAAATATTGTCCCCGTGTCAATACGTACACAGATAGATGTATACCATTTCAAGTGTTGCGAAAACAGTTTAATCTAATTTAAACCTTAAGTAACGGAGATAAGCGTGGAAATAAATCCGTATTAAGTTCTTTGCATATTACCTTCTGGTTAGATCGGTCACCTTTGACGTAACGTCACGCGCCCGGCTACCGATTGACAGCGAAACAAGGCATAATACTGTTTTAAGCCTTGTTTTTACCGGTGCCATATTTTAGGCGGCAACTGTGCATCTATAGAATATATGATCGAAGGTACAATATATACAATATCAATTTGACATTAACATACATAGTAAAACATAGCAAAGGAGTTTTTTTGGCGGGAAGTCAAGGGGTTCGGTTGGGGTTTGCTTTAAATTATTTTACAAATTGATTTTATTAGGCTTTATAATATGAAATTGGTGTTGTTTGGTGTTATAAATGCTCATGACATGAACAATGTGTAAAATAGTTAAAGTGGACCGTCATAGTACGGCTGTAGTGATATTTATTTTGCGGACTGTGTGGGCGTCTTCGGGCGTCGTCCGCCACTCAATCGTCTATGTAAACCAGTGCACTCGTATAGATTTGTCGCCAGAAGCTCCCTTGCAGCAGTCAAAGGCCTACACCACCCTTTGATTGCCTTGTTAGGGTTAGGTTAGGATTAGGAATAAAGAACAAAATTAAAGATAGGCTCTAAAGGACTTGTATCCAGAGCCGTAAAATTATTTAATAAAAAAAAAAAAAAAAAAAATAGCAAACAAATAAACAATTTACTCATACTTATTATCAGTTAACATGTAGGTATCGTAACGCAAACAAAAAGTTTTATTGAAATCTATTAACTCAACGTATCCGGAGAAAAAGTAAACAAGGAAAATAACATATTATCAGACTCTTTTGTGTGTCTGACGTTAAATAAACGATTTCAACGTTATTTCCGCTTACTTAAATAGCCGATACGAATATGGTTTTACGCAAATATTCGCTCATCAAGTTCTTTTGTGAGATATATTTATCTCATTGTGCTGCAGTGAAGTGAATTGCGTAGCGGAAAGAAGTATTATTGTGTAGGCTGTTTATATGTATACCTATACTCATAGGTATATTCATATTTATATTTTCAGAGTCACTGCAATGACAGTCAGTTGGTCACGCAGATTGGCTGATCCTTTCACTACAAAAAGGCTTCGACTCGATACGAAGAAGTATCATGTACTGAACTCGCTCCGAAAATTGGTCTGGATAATACAGTACCTGGTACCTCTAAGCTAATAGTTTATTTGCTATAACACAGAATTAAGTAAGTCTTAGTAAGCCTTCCTGTTTTCGGTTCATTGCACGGTCAACCTCGTTGGTAGTATTTTAGGCCCGTCGTTTCACGACGTAGAGGTTGCCTGCTTGGCCGAGGCCAGGGATCCCTGGATTAGTGTAACCGGTCTGAGTGTAGAATGAATGCCCCTGAATTTGGCTTCACAGCGGCAGTGGGACGAACCTCTGCTTGCAGACACGAAAACATCTTATCGTAACTGCAGCCGATGAGACAGAGCGGTCTCGTCTCCTAGCCAGCTGTAAGCCAGAGTCAGGTTACTGGCTCAATGCCATTTCTTCCGTAGGCGTAGGCTAGCTCCTGGAGAAGACGACGTTCAGCTTGGCAGTGAGCTTGAGGCTAGTTGCCAGGACAAACGAACCACATCGCTGCCGTTGCGGGGGAAGTGTTGATCTCCTGGGTCACCACGGCCTGGCGTGCCGTCACAGCGCAGGACGCATTTCGCGTCATGCCGCCTTGAATGACGTCATCTGTCATGCCCTTGCCTCGTCCGGTGTACCAGCAGTTCTTGAACCTGCTGGTATCAGTCGAGACGATGGGAAGAGGCCAGACGGAATGACGCGCCGCTCATACCTTGGAAAAACCACATGATGCCACATGCGTGGATACTGATGCTCCATCCCACGTACGAGCGACTGCCCATAAGGCAGGTGCAGCTGCTGCGACTGCTGAAGCCAATAAGAGGCGCAAGTATGCGGCTTTGGGAAAGCCGTATATATTTGCGCCTTCTGCTGTGGAGACCTTGGGGCCTTGTGGTGCGGATGCCCGTCAGTTATATAAGGAAATTTCCGCACGCTTAATCAATGCCTCAGGGGATCCAAGGGCTGGCGCGCATTTTGGCCAAAGGCTGAGCCTAGCCATTCAACGTGGGAATGCCACCAGCCTCTTGGGTACCCTACTCTGCGAGCGCAGCGATTTGGGTTCCATATTTTATATTATTTAATGTTATTTAAGTATTTTTAGTTAGTTTAGTTTTATAAAGTATAGTTATAGATTCATTTTAGTTTAATGTTGTTATGAATAAATGTGTTTCACTATGCCACAGAAAAAAAAAGTAAGTCAGTCATCATCATCTTCATCCTAGCGCATTCCCGGTTGCATCCTCAGCTATGCTGCTTCGGAGTCCGGGGTGCGCTTTTCCGCATTTTCTTTTCCAAATATAATTTGCATGTCAAATGGTCACCCAAGTATGCCAAAGACCTTGCAAAGGGGAGAAGAAATAGCCGGAACAGTTAAAACGATTTGGCTAAAGTTTTACGATCGGCCGCCTGCCTGACGTCAACTCGCTTTGGGAATATAGATGTCGCACAAGATGTTCGTGCTTAGTCCTTTATTCATCTCTTACGACATCCACACAAAGAGATGGAGTGGTCCTATTCTAGGCCGGAAACCACATGGCACTATCATCATAAGTCAGTCATCATCATCAGCAGGTCTTTTTTAGAGACCACTGCAGGAGCGCGACCCTCTCTGTACTACCAGAGCCATATATTAGCCAGAGCAGCTAGAGGATTTGGCCTACACTCTCCACGCTGCCAGACGGGTTGGAGCGGTCTCGTTGATGTTTATAAGCTTTGTTTAGCTTGTGTTTCCTAAGTCGCCTTCTAGACTTAGAGTGGTCTACTCTGCCGGGGATCACACGGCTAAGTAAGGGTTGCATCTCATCTTATGCTGCATTAGCATTTTTTATGCTGCTATCCTTTTCTGTCGCTTAGAAGCGTCATTTGCTAGAGCGAGAGAGAGCGACGGTACGCTTCAGCACCGGCCGTGCTGCAGTGTTCCGTCGCTCTCCCTTGCTCTACCAAATTACTGTTCTGAGCGACAGAAAAATATAGCAGCATACGAAAGTGCTGTTCCGTGCTGATAGATGAGATCCAACCCTAAGTAAGTACAGGCTTATACAGGACGGAAACTCGTAGCGTCTCCCGCACCTCTCCCTCGTTCTTGGGTGCGTTTGATGGCTTTGAACACTGAATCTCACACATTTACGTAACGGCGCACGGGCACGGGTGTGCCCAGACGTAAAGTTTTTTTTTTGTAGTAGCAGTAGGCAGAAATGTTACTCCGCTTGTATGAAGCGCCATACAAGTAACCATAGTAAACTTTTTATTCTAATAAGTAGGTAAACGGTCCATCTGATGGTAAGTGATTTCCATAGTCTGCAAACCAGGCACAAATACAGTCATCCTACATGCTAAGCGAGTAAAATAGGCGTGAGATCTAACCGGATTATTCTGTTAAGCATTCATGACTAATGATCAGATTTAATATCGCTTTTAAGAGGAAATCGATGGGCCGTATTACCATACAAGCGTTGTCCCCTGATTCCTCGCCGGAAAGTATTAGTACAGCAAAGATATTTTTCGAAAAATCTATGAATTTATTGTCATGGATGCATGTCCCTTTTTTTTTGCGTCGGACCTTCCTAAACCTGCAGAATTGGTAAAATTTTCCACTCTGTTCACACATCTAGCAAATCAATTTAACGAAATTATATTATAAAAATAGAACAATGGAACACAGCCATGGCTTTTCTTATTTTTTTAATGAATAGATAAATTAAATCGGTTATGTTTTGAAACGAAAACGAAACGTTGATTTTGTGTATTTTTCATAGGTATTTTCGGTCCAATGAAATTAATGGAGAGAAAGAGCCCAAGATAGAAGTAATTGGACACAAAAAGGGGAGGCTTTTGCCCAACTATGGGATCTGAATGGCTAAAAAAAAGGTTTCGGTCAGGCTTTTGACAGGTTATTCGGGCACAGCACGACAGCAATAAATTTTACAAATACCCATTTTGCAATTCTCTCGATCTTAATGTTTCCTCTTAAAGCGCTTCAGTTTTCATGTTCTCATTTAAGCGCGTTTCTGATACTATGCTCACCCCTAACCCTAAACTTTGGGCTCTGTAGCAGCCTATGAGTATTTATGCACTCATAAATACTCATAGGCTTCTACGAGTTGTGTGGGATGAGAAACAGCTGGAACATTCCAAGTTTTTTCTTTTGTATGATAGTTTTAATAGGATCACGTGGATCACAGGCTTTTGGCGTAGAATAGGATCCCAGTGATCCTATTTTAGACTGAAAACCAAGCAAAAAGAGTCACCCTACACGCTGAGCGAGCAAAATAGGCGTGCGATCGAATCGGATTATCCTGTAAAGCTTCCATGACTAATGATCAGATTTAATATCGCTTTCAAAACGCCAGTGTTGTCAATTATTCATTGATAGTTCGTGGAACAATTTTGTATTTGACCGAGCCAGCGAAACGTCTCTGTTTCGAGATTTTTATTTTATTTTATTTTATTATCACACAAAACAGATTACAACTATTACAAAACTACACAGAAAGAAACATACAAAAACATTAAAACTGGTTGCAATTCAAAACATGTGTGTACATGAAATGATAAAATAGGTGTTCTTAAAATCTAAGAGAAAACAAGTAGAATAATAATTAAATTTTTAACATAAAAAAAACAACCAACATCATTTTTTTTTTTAAAGTTTCTTCCATATCTCCAAAGTTCTTCATCATATCTTCACCAAATTAAAATGGGACCAACTTGGTAACAAAGGCTTTCAAATAAAAAAAGAAACATCAAAATCGGGTTACAATTGACGAAGATATCGCGTAACAAACATACATAAAAAAAAAACATACAGTCGAATTGATAACCTCTTCCTTTTTTGAAGTCGGTTAAAAATATACAAAATCTTACCTTGCACCACAGAATACAGTAAGAGTAAACAGAAGGGACTCTTCTAAGGTACGCGCAATATACGTCCCCGTTCCCCGCACCCGCACCTCTCCCCCGTTCTTGACGGCCAACGTGAGAAATCGAGGCGAAAACGGGGGAGAGGTGAGGGGACGGGGAACGGGGACGCCTGGGTGACGCATATTGCGCGTACCTTAGGAGTTTCCGGCCTGTGCTTGCACTTCACATATTAATCATACAAGATTGGCCAAAACTGCTTTTAACCGTCTGTCTAGGTCGCATTTTTCAACCGATTTTGACGAAAATGGGCACACAAGCACAAGTTAATTGATTCATTAATAAGTTAATGTCGCAGGAGAAAAAGGGGAGAAATTTACTGTAGCTTTATTTATAAACGGATTTCAAACAAATTTGAGAAGCACATTCAAGCGTTCATTCTACATAAGATGTTGCAAAAAAAATCCTAAAGGCGGGACTGGAGAGGAGGAAAGGGCAGAAGATTTCTGTAACGTTAAATTGGGACGGATTTCACTGAAATTGCTTTGCTTAGCCAGGGGCAAGGGGAAAATGTCGGTTATTGCATGGTTAAACACTGTTAAAAATTATGTAATTTTACATGCAAATTAATTATGTAATTTTACATAAACCTGTTAAAGTCCCGAAAAATCTGGAAAATTTACGGAAAAATATGAAATTTTACATAATTTTTACATATTTTTCCATAAATTTCCCAGATTTTCCGGGAATTCTACAGGTTTATGTAATGTTTTGCATGTAAAATTACATAATTTTTAACAGTGTAATAGCTGGCAGACGGGCTATGGAGAGGGCTATGCTAGGTATTTCTTTACGTGATCGAATCAGAAATGTAAAAGAACTAAGGTCACAGACATAGCCCAGCGGATTAGCTCATTGAAGTGGCAGTGGGCGGGCCACATAGCGCGAAGAACCGATCGCCAATGTAGCGTAGCGTCAGACGACCTGAGCAAGGTTGCAGGAAAACGCTGGATGCAGGCCGCTTCCGATCGGTCGTTTTGGAAATCCTTGGGGGAGGTCTATGTCCGCTGATTTGCATGGGAGGACGAAAAACTTTTATCGATTTTTAATAACTTTTTTCATAGAAAGTAGTTCAGTATCATGGACTGAACTTGCTCCAAAAATATTGCCAGTTAATTAAAAGTTACCCTAGTATAATGAAACCATATTGTAATACTACCACAGATACTACAGAAAAGGGCACCCTACTTAGAATTAATATCTAAAATCTGAGATTTCGTTCCGTTACACTTGATAAGAAACTTTTCTAATAAATTAACATTTAAATAAACAACTCGCATTAAACAGCGTAAACAACAATTATGTTTAAACATTGCCTTAAAACACATTACCTAATATCTTCATGAGATTTACACGGAAAATTATAGTCCGTACCTGAAAGAGAGTTGTTACAAAGAGTTGCATAACTATCGATACTATCGATAGCACTATCGATATTGTTACTAGTTTTCGAGGTCTACTATTGATAGCGTAACTATCGATAGTTATGCAACTCTTTGTTCGTTTGCCGTCCTATGACTTAAAAAAGCAGATCCTAAAAGCTGATCGATGGAATTGGTAGAAAAGCGAATCATAGGTAGGCGATGCGGCTAGCAACCCAACACTATTTTGATTACTTTTCCCATCGTCTCGTCCACTAATACGCTAAGAGTGGCCTCTGGGTCTTACGGCCCTGGACTCCGTCTGTCTGCCCCATTAGGGATAAAGATGTTATAGTGTATATTGGCAGGCAGGTGTATTATATATATCGAAAATGTACCTACATTATTACTATGCGTGCCTATACAATATAAAGGTGGCCCCTCCGGGTGGTAAATTCAGTTATACGAATAGTTTCTCCAGAGTAATAAGAATGAAACTGGCTTGCAATGGCTGTTTAGGTATTTATACGAAAAGGTGCTGAGTTCTGACGTGAGCTAAATTAAACCATATCGCTAGCCACATTAAGTAGATATTTCTTTGAATTTCTTTGCTGCACGTTAGTATTATTTATTCTGTGATATTGGTACCTCCTTTCTTCTCCTCTAACATAACCCATAGGGAGGGGGGGTGAGACTAATCGTATTCTACTCTATGGTAACCACGCGGCTAATGGTCATCTCAATCCCTTGTCTCTATTTATTCTTTATTTTGTTAATTTTGGTGTAAGTGGCCAACACAGGCGATACACCTTAATAACTGCCGCACAATGACGACAGCCAGGACCAACGGCTGAACCTTCCTTCCAAAGCACGGAAGAGCTTCAGAAATATGCAATAGTGGTCACCCATCAAAGTATGGATCACGCCTTAGATGGCTTAACTTGGGAAAGCGCTAGCACCGAGTTTTATTTAATTGGAAATGTCTTTATAATTAACAGAGTTTTCATTTACCCCGTTTACATTAACCCACTTTGACCATAAACAAACAGAAATGCGTTAATTACCATATTATTATCATAATCGTTGAATTCCTACACTGATTAGCCATTTGTGGAATGCGATCGATCGTATCTCATCATAATATACATTAATGCTAATATAGTACGCCAGTTGTCCCATAGGACATTTGAGCAGGAATCCAATACCCTATTTACATAATACATCTTAATTTGTAGGTAGTTTTCATGTATTACATTTATTTATTTAACTATATTACAGAGAATTGTAATAGGCGGACTTAAGGCCGTTGGCCTTTTCTACCAGTCAACCTACAGGTGGTGCTAAAATTAGATCATTTCGGAAATAATACAAAAACGAAATGCTAGAAAACTAGAAAGGTTTTTCTGGTAGACAGCGCTTGGCGTTAAGATTATACCTATTGTACATTAATTTTATAGTGCAATAAATAAATAAAAACACTCACTACAATATAAACCTACCTACATACCTAATAGAAATAAACAAATACAAATACATTAGTAGTACTAAATTGTACAGATCCTAGATTTCGTGGATAGATTACTTTTAGTCTTGCTTGGAGCAATGACATATCTCTCTATCCGGCTCGAAGGACCAAATTATATGTACGGGTTATGTACATATAAGAAGAAGTGAATGGTAGATAGTGTAGGGGTAGAGATTGGTAAATAAAAGATTTCATCTAAGTAACAAACAGGAAGTTGATTGTGAGAAACACAAATAAAAAACTATGGTAAGAAATAATAGAAATACTTATAAATTGTAAATAAATGATAGATGGGGATGTTGGTGAATAGTATGGTAAAAGGTAGAAAAATGGTGTGAGTACACGCGACGAGTATGTAATGGTACAAAAGAACTCGCGCATGGTAACAAGGTTGGTGGCGTACTGACTAAGAAAATAATTAGAAATAAAATTGAAGTATCGGGCGCGGCAATATGCTGACCTTGCATCCGCGCGAGGTCAATGTACGTAAACCTTACAGGTTTGTTTGTTAAAACTTTATTGTACAAATACAAAATTACACGTAACATCAAGACATCAAAAGGTACAAAGTAGGTATATAAACCAGCTATTATTACAACAACATAAATATTGTAAAATATAGTAAACTACCTAACAAAATTAAGGAATTGAATGGGACTTCATTCAAAAATAAATTGACAAAATGGCTTTTCGATAAATGTTTTTATAGTGTAAATGATTATTTAGCTTTTAAGTAGACTGACATTTTAATATTATTTTTCTTTTATATTTTTTGTAATTTAAATTGTATAAATTGGGTTTATGTAACTTGGTAATTATTTATTGACTTAATTGTGTATATTTGCACGTCTGCTTGCAGGATGAATACAATGGCTTTAATTGTACTGAACACCTATTTTGTAATGTATTCTGGCAAATAAAAATTTCTGATTTCTGATTTCTTTCAGAATATAGAAGTCAGAACATTTTAGGTTCCATACGCTCATGATTTTTAAGTTAAATTTTAGGTATCATAGAATCATAGCTGAAGGTAAACTTTAATCTAGAATACTACGCTTTAGTATAATTTATCTGAGTATCTACAGGGCTATTTGTCAGTCAGCGGTTGGCGCGAAGCAACGCATGTAACGGCCATCTCGAATGATTCATCGACGAGTATAACTCACTGGGGGCAATAGTATCGTCATCAGTGTTTGGAAAATTTAAGATGGACTTATGAATTTAAAGTTAAATTTTAGGTATCATAGCTGATGCAATGGTGAAGGTAAACTTAAATCTAGAATACTACGCTTGAGTATAATTTATCTGAGTATCTACAGGCCCATACGTCAGTCAGTGGTCGGCACGAAGCAAAACATGTAACGGCCATCTCGAATGATTCATCGACGAGTATAACTCCCTGGGGGCAATAGTATCGTCATCAGTGTTTGGAAAATTTAAGATTGACTCATGAATTTTAAGTAATATTTTAAATATCATAGCTGATGCAATGGTGAAGGTAAACTAAAATTGAGAACACTACGCTTTAGTTTAATTTATCTCAGTATTTACAGTGCTATTTGTCAGTCAGTGGTCGGCGCGAAGCGACGCATGTAACGGCCATCTCTAATGATTCATCGACGAGTATAACTCCCTGGGGGCAATAGTATCGTCATCAGTGTTTGGAAAATTTAAGATTGACTCATGAATTTTAAGTAATATTTTAAATATCATAGCTGATGCAATGGTGAAGGTAAACTAAAATTGAGAACACTACGCTTTAGTTTAATTTATCTCAGTATTTACAGTGATATTTGTCAGTCAGTGGTCGGCGCGAAGCGACGCATGTAACGGCCATCTCTAATGATGCATCGACGAGAACTCAGTGGGGGCAATAGACTCGTCATCAGTGTTTGAAAAATGTAAGGAACATTTTTTGTTTTGTTTTTCGTGTGTGTAAGAGGCCAACACTGGTGTCAGATTTTTCAAGCTGCCTATAAAGGCATCTGACATAGCTTGACGACTGCCATACAATGATGTCAGCCGGGACCAACGGCTTTACGTGCCTTTCAAAGCACGGAGGAGCTCGAGTAATTTTTGTACCACTTGTGGTCACCCATCCAAGTACCGACCACGCCCGGGGTTGCTTAACTTGTGAAAGCGCTAGCAATGCGTACTCCCACCGGGACACCGAGCTCCATTAGGAGCTCCATTAAGGAACATTAAGATTGACTCATGATTTTTAAAATTTTAGGTATCATAGATGATGCAATGGTAAAGGTCAACTTAAATCTAAAATACTACGCTTTAGTATAATTTATCCTAGTATCTACAGGACCATATGTGGCCATCTACGAGTAGAATTGTGCATGTGTTATGGTCTGCATTAACCATTGTAGGTACTAGAAACCTTTAAGCTGTCGGACTTAATTACCTCATAAGAAATAAGGTCAACAGTGCTCAAAAGTGGGGACCTCAAGACAATTATGTTATTAAAAATAATAAAATAAAATAATTATACAAGTTGATTTTAAACAGGCTTTTTTATAAATGGCTTACTTACTGACTTAGATATACACGCGGTCTGTTATAATTAAAACATTCTACCTACAAAAATGTACTTAATTTGTCACTGACCGAGATCATTATGAACTTTCTCCAGAACGTCTGATTTGATCACTCGCTGGCGTGACTTTTTGTGTTCTGTTATTGCAGATCATATTTTAAACGACTACTTAATGACGTTTGAGAGCTTTTCTCGTGTGTAATCGAAAATATGATTTTCTCTTAAGGGTTTATACTTGAATTTGCCAAAAGTGGCCGTTTTTCGCAAATGTGCGTAGTAAAGCTTAACATTCTCACTTTTAACTGTAAACAGTATTCATAAAATACTTTGAAGGGGTAACTAGGGCTTGGTAGTAGCAAAATTTTAAATGATGTTTCCGTTTTCTTTGAAATGTTTTATTTTAAATGGGGGCAGCACTGGACCCCGGAAAATTCAGTTAAGGCCTTAAGAGTCCTTACCCTAGACAGAATCAGATTTTTCCATAGGTACAAACGTAGTCTAGCTTTTATTTTGAAACGACATGTCAGATTTGGGTAATATTTTGTGTTTTCAAAGAAATTGCATATAATAAATATATCCAGTTACATAACTTTTACAGTCAACATATGAACTTGAAAGAGAATATAGTGTATCATATATTTGACCATCAGTATAACAGTAACTTGTACACTCTATATTATATTACAATTTCATATTTTGACTCGAAATCTAGTTATACCTATATACGCAATATCTTCCAAATTATAAAATACTGTCTAAATATGACATGTCGTCATTTCAAAATACAAGCTAGACGACGATGTTTGGATGGATTATGAAAGCTTATACAAATTTTGAACAATTGATTCTAAAATAGTCACAAAAATACTAGGTACTATTTTAACACCAGACTCTTGTAATTTTTTGTTCATAAATAAATAAATATTAATAAATAAATATATAGGGACAAATCACACTAATTGAGCTAGCCCCAAAGTAAGTTTAAACTTGAGTTATGGGATACTAACTCAACGATACTATATTTTATAATAAACATATAATACATATATAGATAAACACCCATGACCCAGGACTATTTGAAAAAGGCCATTTACCAACTTGCCCTGGCTGGGAATTAAACCCAGAACTTTCGGATTGGCGGACTAGCGTGTTGACCATTACACCACGGAGGTCGTCGTTCATAAGGATAATAGAAAACGTATTTTCAAACAAATTTGGCCATTTCCGTCATCACAATCAATAGATTCCGAGCTACGAACAAATAAATCCAACCCGTGTCACTAACGATCATACTCAAATGTTTACACACAGCGAAACAAGAAAATGTTTCCATGAAAAAAGTAATAAGTATTGACAGTGGCGGTAGGACTGAGGCATAGAAGACAGTAAGAGTATACAGAACGAAATCTCCTAAGGTACGCGCAATATGCGTCCCCATTCCCCGTCCCCGCACCTCCCCCCCGTTCTTGTGCGGCCGCATGAACCGTGCAGTGTATGTTCGCCTGCTAACGCCCCTCAAGGCGAGAACGGAGGAGAGTAGAGACCTTAGGAGATTCCGTTCTGTATACTCTTACTGTCTTCTGTGACTAAGGGGTAAGGTGGTGCCGTGCACTGGGCCCCCAGCCTGTGTAAAAACCAGTAACCTCGTCAAATCACCTAGATAAGGTAGCGGACCTCAGGCTCTAATGCATCACCGCTGAGGATACAACCGGGAATACGCTCGAATGACGATATACGACTGACCCCCAAGCTCTAGGTCCCTGACCAACAGACCTTGTATTGAACTTGATAAAAATTATCCCACCTACATACGAGTACATACATACTATAACATCTTTATCCCTAATGGGGTAGACAGAGTATGTTGGGTCATGCGGTTCTAAGCAGATAGAGTAACAGAGCCCAAGGGTCACAAGACTCAAAGGCCTTTAGCGTGATGGTGGGCGAGAAAGTAGAAATCGAATCAAAATGGTAAGGGGTTGCTTACCGCATCGCCTAATAAGATGATTGGATTTCCGCCCATTCCCTCGATTGGCTTTTACGATCTGCGCGGGAAAAGAAGTAGGTGGTGTCCATCAATCTTACACGTTTCTTGTATGATGACCCCCTTTAATTTTTAACTTTCTTATTTTTAGTATTTGTTGTTATAGCGGCCACAGTAATACAATCGGTGAAAGTGTCTAGCTACTCGTATTACGGTTCCAGAGATAGAACCTTAAGAGAATTGTGTAGTGCCTATACGCGTCGCGAGTAGGTATTTGCAAAAATTCTATCTATTTCTCGCCGCTCTGCCTCCGATCCGTATCGTGCGATAGAGAGAGTTGCAATTGCAAGTCCTAGAGGCGATTGCCTACTTTTTCCTTCTGAAATATTGTTTAGAGTCTGAATGAGTCGAAAAAAGTCGAAATGAGTCAATTTTGGTGTCATTCAGTTAAGTACATCTAGGGTTGTACGGTTCCTATTTTAGTTATTTGGTTTAGTTTAACATAAATAAATTAAAACGCTCCAGGTAGTTTTTTAGTACAAAATATGGATATTGAGATGCTAATAACTTTTGTTATAAGCAATATATTTTTAAAATAAAAACGTTCGGCCCTACTTATCCATCAACATATAACTTATATCAACAACATGTAAAAAAATACCTATCAAAATGGGGGGAGAAAGGTTACTACATTTTGTATGATAGATATATTATAAATATTAATTCAAAGTTTTGGTAGAACAAAGGCATTTTTATTTATTTATTATTGTCTGCATATTCGGACGTTCGCACACATACATCATCCCGTTCGAGAGCGGCAATAAATCTAACGCTCCGTTTGCCGCGACCGCATTTGTTGTGATGTCAGTGCTCACAAACAGACGCACATGCGTATATACACTTGATTTTCTTTTGTGATAGGTATACTTAATATACATACATTATACAAGGTTTTTATTAAGAACAAATATTTTAAGAGGTGATCCACTCCATCATTTTGAACAACTTTTCCTATTAATAATTTTTTTTATTGATTTTTAATAACTTATTTATAGAAAGTACTTCAGTATCATGGACTGAACTTGCTCCAAAAATTTAGCAGGTGGATAAAAAGTCACCCTGTATAGCTAGCTAGTAGTAGTGACTAGTTTTTAACAGTCAACATATGAACTTGGAAGAGAATATCATGTATCATATTATATTTAACCATCAGTATGGAAAACTTCTACACCATTATAAATATTTACTTTCAAGTTCATATTTTGAGTGTCGTAAACTAGTATATGCAATTCCTTTAACATTAAAAAAACTGCCAAAATCTGGCATATCATTTCAAAATAAAAGCTAGGCTACGTTTGTATAGAAAAGACTAGAGTAAGGGGACTCGTAAGTCCCAGGTGGCAAAATATGCCAATCGTAAAGTTATGTCATCATTAGACTATACCATTATTGTTCGTAGGCCTATACCTACAATGATGTTTATCTATATATGTATTTATCATAAAATATAGTGTCGTTGAGTTAGTATCCCATAACACAAGTTTAAACTTACTTTCGGGCTAGCTTAATCAGTGTGATTTGGCCCTATATATTTATTTATTATTTTATTTATTAATGATGATCAGGTCGTTTTTAGTCTCCCAGAGCCATTTATTTGGCCTACACTCTAGTCTCCACGCTGGCCAGACGGGTTGGAGAGGTCTCTTTGATGTTTTTAAGCTTTATTACCTTTATTTTCCTAAGTCGCCTACTACGATATGCACGGGAAGACTTGGAGTGGTCCTATTCTACTCTGTCGGGAACCACATGGCTTACACAGACATAAACAATAAAAGTTAGTATAGTTAGGTAGTTATTTATGTTTATTACTAACGTAACCAATATGACTATTCGCGGCGCGCATACAGCGCTTTGCGCGTACAATACAATGATGCGTTCAGGATATTGTTTGGGCTGCCGCGTTTTTGTAGCGCGTCAAAAATGTTTGCTGACGCCAATACAGACTGCTTTTATGCAATTATTAGAAAGAGGTGTGCGGCGCTATTAAGTCGCTTACGTGCTAGCTCAAATAGTATTCTGCGCGTGTTAGCCGACAGATGGGACTCCCCACTACTGGACCACTGGATGCGTCTGCATACTGAGGTGGATGTACAGATACCAGTGACCAGGGGTTGGGATCCTAGCTGTTAGTAAGTAGTATTATGTAGTTATTGTGTTTTGATATACGTGTTTCATGTTACTAACACTAGATTAAGTTATCTCTGTTTTCATTACTAACACACTATGGACTATGTCCGAAATAAAGATATTTTATTATTTATTTTATTTATTTAATATATCCACAAACGATTGCTACAAAATGATAGCTAGAAATGGTAGGTAATTAATAGGCCAATAGCCCGTCCCGTGAGACATGTGCGTCGATGCGTCACTGGTGATAGCTTGGCGTCACATAAATATGCGTGAAACTGACACACAGCTACAACATTGCAAAGAGCGAGCGAAGCGAACGAAGGTCTCCGTTTCGTCGTCCAGTTCAGTCAAAAATTCCGAATAAACGGATAAGTGCGAGTCGGACTCGTACATGAAGGGTTCCGTACCTCCGTTCGATGTTTTAAAACGCTAAAAAACACGTTTTTTGTATGACGACCCCCTTTAGTTTTTAACTTTTTTTTATTTTTAGTATTTGTTGTTATAGCGGCCATAGTAATACATAATCTGTGAAAATTTCAAGTATCTAGTTAATGCCATTACGAGTATAAAGATCTAGTTAAAAACGCTGAAAATACACGTTTTTTGTATGGCGACCCCCTTTAATTTTTAACTTTTTTTAGTATTTGTTGTTATACCGGCCACAGTAATACATAATTAGTGAAAATTTCAAGTGTCTAGCTATTACGGTTCAAGAGATAGAGCCCTGTGACAGACGGACAGACAGACAGACAGACAGCGGAGTCTCAGTAATAGGGTCCCGTTTGCACCCTTTGGGTACGGAACCCTAAAAATGGCTAGACAAAGTTCCTTAAATTTTGTCATTGATACACTCACTAACCAAGCATCAACATTCTACTTTTAGCAGGCCTAGAAACTTAAAATTTAGAATTTAGTTAAATACTTGTTAAGAAATGCCAGTCTCGCAAAATTGCAACGTAAAAAAACACTTTAAATCGCCTGGTGTTTCAGAAAAAGGATGTCATTCTGCAAACTCACAATCTCGATACATGAGCAGGCATCGATCACTTTACTACAGGCTCATTTGCACCCAGATTACGGTTATGGCCCGGCCAGATGTGAGTCATAACCGGCAAGGTTGAAAAGATTCCTAGATTTCAAGGACTTGGATAACGAAAGGTATTGAGGAATTTTGAGGACTAGGCTTTTCCAATAACTTACCTACATAACATACAAAATATTTTTCTTATTCAGATACCTACACTATCACTATCAGGTCTTTATTCGATAGAACGAGTAGGAGCCCCAGGGTCACTTTTGACTTGATGGTGCGTGTGGAGGTGGAATAAGTGAATCAAAATAGTGATGGGTTGCTAGCCGCACCGCCTGATTCAGATTCTCGCTCATTCTCATATTTAATTGACCCAGAGAGCGAAGTGTCTCAGTTTCCAGATTGGCCGAATGCTTTTCTCTGTCTGTTTTCGCCTACTGGTCAGATATTTCAATCGATTTTGGTAAAAATTGGCACACAAGTTCCTTGATTTATTTGTTTTTTTTAGTAAACCGCGATTTTTTATTGAGGGAGAAATAGGGGGAAAATGGGGAAAACTTGCTTTTTAATTTATTTTCCATTTATTTCTCAATACTTAAGAGGAAACCTCAAGGGCTAGAGAAATGAAAAATAGGTATTTTTTAAATCTATTGCTGTTGCGCTGTGCCCGAACTACAACCGAGCAAGCGCAATAGACATACTGCAGCTTGGACTAAAATACCTATTAAAAGAACATAAAATCAACGATTCGTAGTCCCCTGATTTCTTCTCCAGAACTTAACCAATATAAGTACTTTTTTGATTACGAATTAACAAAGACTTGAGCGGTGTTTCTATGTTTTAATTTTTTTATATAATTCACTCAAATTTGTTTTTTGAATGTTTCAACACAGCGGAAAATCTGGCTATTTTTTAGGTTTTTGAACGTTCATATCTCTTTTAATAAATAATCTATAAAAAAAGAAAAAATAGGGACATGCTAACAGTGGCTATAGATATTCAGGAACAAAAATATAACTCTACCGGCATTATCCAGGGAAGAAACAGGAGACTACGTTTGTATGGAAAAATGGCCCCCCTATTTCGTCTTAAACTTAAGATAGATACTTAGTTCTTATTATATAATATTTGCTTGGAATATATGATTTTTCAGAGCAAATGTTTCATAATTCACAAATTTAAGAATGAAAGTCTTGAACCTAAAATGGATTGACACAAAATATTTTCCATCTCACCAGTTGCCACCGTAGGATCTAAATAAGCAGAATTTAAGGACACCTGGGGCCAATCCGTCAGCACGAGACGTTTACGTTCCGTTGACGTGCCTCGCGGTTTTATGGCAGACATTTTCTTTGCTGGAGAGTTGATGTATAATTTATCGGGATATTTTATCTTCATTAATAAAATTTGTCAAGATTTTTACCCCTTACATAGCTGTTTGGATTATACAGTTTATGTTTATATTTTTAGAAACAATCTATCATCTGTTGTTGAATGCGGGCGAAGCTGCAAGTTACAGCTTGTGACATATAATGCCTAATATTCTAGAAATCAAATATTTGGATAACCTTGTGAAAATTAAAAAAAAAAATAGTCTCGATATGTAAAAATAGTGTGTGGAGTGGAGACTAGAAAGACCCGATGATGATGATGAAATAAAAATATAGGTAAATTTACCTTTCCCCTTTCATTCGCATTCGCAAGATTTTTTTTGTAAGTAACAACACTAGACGTGTTTGTGTATTTTCGCATTTAGACCCCTACGAGTACAAAAGAATGTCTGATAACTATTTATCATACATTTAGTATAATAATTTAATATTATAATACTTAAAAATAGGATTCCATATAAAGTTAAGATAATGCTTTATAACTCGCTAGCTGAATCTTACATTCAATACGGTTTATGTAGCTATGGCCGTACATATAAAACTTATTTAAATAAAATTTACAACCTACAACTTAAAATATTAAAAAATATTATATCAAGTAAAGTTAGAAATCAATATAGTGACGATCATGCTGGCCTTTTTAAACACTGTAAAGTATTGCCTGTCCATTCACAATAAAATATATTTTATTAAAAAAACTATTCTTTATAATCAATAATCAGCCACAACCGGAACACTCTGTATACACGCGATCAGTAGCTCGGCGTCAACTGAGGAGCGGACCGGTTCGAGTAAACAATGAATACGGTAGACGAACATCAGATTATATTGTTTGTCGGCTCATTAATAAACTACCAATGGATTTAAGGGATAAAATGACGAAACAAAGTATTAAGTATAAACTTAAAGAGCACTTCCTTAGTTCCCTTCAAAATGTATATGCAGGTTGTGGAGATAAATAAATAATAACCGAACAGTATGTATTTGTCCAAATCCTCTCTTTCTGTATGTGTCATGGTGTATTACTTACCTACATAACATATATATATACGTATATTTTTATTGTTTGTGTCTTATATAAGATTTGTATATTGATTGGCGTAAACTTAATTCTTAGTATAATCTCAAACCTTCGTGGTTTTTCTATGCTAAGTCAACTGATTGTTTTGTAAGATCTTTCATGTGATAATAAAAAGAAAAAAAAAATTTTGTTAAATAAAAACACACTTCTTCGAACGACATTTGTGTAATTAATGAGGATACAGATACATTAAGTATCACGTCTTTATCCTTAACGGGGTAGACAGAGCTCAGGTCTGTAAGACCCAAAGGCCACAGATAACTTGACGATGGGCGTTAAAATGAAAATACGAAATCAACATTATTATAAACTATTAACATATTTCAGATTCATGCCTATTCCCTCGATCGGCTTTAACGATCTGCGCAGGAAAAGAACCAGCTTAGTTATTATTTAGTTATTTAGTTTTTTCTTTCCTAATCACTGAGGAATGAAGTATAAAAAAGAACATGGAACAATTGGAACAATCCAAAATACAAATATAAAATTACTTTATGGCTGGCCAGTGTCAGCGACAATGACAAAAAACTTATTTACTAAGAACACGAAAAAAGCCATCAAACATCATTACATCTAAAATATGATTTGCAAGTAAGAGAACACAAAAAGTTACGCCATTAGGGCGAGTGATCCAATCAGGGAACGTCCCGGAGAAAGTTCATAATGAGCTCGGACGTTTGGCGAGTGACAGATTGTGTACCCTTGTAAGTGGAATCTTATTGCATTTTAAGAATCTTTTGACAACTCTCATCTTTACTAGGAAGAACTAGGAGGAATCATGTCAATAGGCGACGCGACGACGTCCCGGAAAAAGTTCATAATGAGCTCTGACGTTCGGTGGGTGACAGATTGTGTACCCTTGTAAGTGGAGTCTTATTGCATTTAAAGAATCTTTTGACAACTCTCATCTTTACTAGGAAGAATTAGGAGGAATCATGTCAATAGGAGATGCGACATTCCGGAAAAAGTTCACAATGAGCTCGGACGTACGGCGAGTGACAGATTGTGTACCCTTGTAAGTGGAGTCTTATTGCATTTAAAGAATCTTTTGACAACTCTCATCTTTACTAGGAAGAATTAGGAGGAATCATGTCAATAGGAGATGCGACGTTCCGGAAAAAGTTCACAATGAGCTCGGACGTACGGCGAGTGAGAGATTTTGTACCCATCCATGTAAGTGGAGTCTTATTGAATTTTAGGAATCGTTCAATAGTGTATATAAGTTAATAGGCCAGGTAAAAGGGGTCGTTGCACAAATGTATGGGGACCTGGCTAGGTCACTGAACACCTACCTGAAATTTGCATGTTTTGGGTCGGTATCAATTATTAATAAGTAAATCCGATAAATTCGTAGCCTTTTTATGGTACATTTCGATCAAAATATCGTAATTAAGGTTAGGTGAGTTCCGCTAAATTGGCCGACCCCCATTATATCAACTGACCTGACATTGACAGTAACTGCGAGTGACGTTTAAATCACGTAGGTACGTATAGGCGCCATGTCAGTATTGCCATTATACGATAATAAGCGATTTTAAATGGTTTTTTGTACACTATCAAGATTATGAAATAACAAATATGAGATGGTCTAAATCGGTTTTTGATATTTTTTCTGATTTTTGGGAAAGTGTTTATGACCTAGCCTGTTGTGCAACATCCCCTTTGAGCCACTTCCCGGTTTCCGATTAAGATGAAATTTTGTACGCTGGTGTAAATCAAATGACAATGCATTATTATTATAACAATAAGCTGATCTGATGATGGAGCCAGTAGGTGGCTATGGGAACTCTTTGATAAAATGACGCAATCTCATCGAGTTTGGACCTACTCGTATTACATTTGCCTTGATAATATACTGAGGCCACACAAAAAAAACTTGTACCTACGGGATTTTTTTTTCCTTAAATTTACTTATTTTAATAAGTTAAGTAATCGTATTTGGATTCATCGTCTTCAAGTCAATGGCACGACGTCCACTGCTTTGGATTCTCCCAAGAATGTTCAACAACTTTGGTTTCCTTATAATATAATGTTACTTTATAACTAGAATCCATAGATTTATACAGCATTAAAATTTAACTATATATCAATTAGAAATGCTTTAAATGCGCAAATACTATATGATGAGAAACTCGTAGGGGTGATTCAAAGTCATGGTAGCACAATTGGAAGTGCTAACAGTACAGATGAGGGACGTGGGTTCGTATATCAGTCGTGGCGAAATTTATCATCACATGTTTTTAATGTAGAAAAGAAATCATACTTTTTTCGCAGCTTAAAGATACTTCAATCAAAACACGACAAAGTTATTTTCTAGAATTCATTAAAATAATATTAACATACCTTGGCCTAGAAACTTTGTTCCAATTCAAAGAAACTTCAGCTCTTCAAAGACTAAATTGAAATAAGTTTCGATCCAAAAAGTGAAATTATGGCAGTTGTTCAGTTGGAGACTGGGCAAGTCAGAGTTGTACTTTTGCTTGATTGGTTTTCCTTCTCTGTTACTATTAAAGTCTATTGGATTTCATTATCATTTAAGAGTATGAGTTTACATCTTCGAACCAACAAAAAAAATTTTTTTGCACGAATATTTTTTGTCCATATTGTTCCGTCCATAACACTGATAAAATCATAAAAATTATAGTAACATATTTTAATCTCTTTGATATAATGGATCGCGCTTTTGTATGAGACATCGAATCTTTTTATATTCTGCCATATTTTTCTTAATATCATGAACTGGGTGAAAAGAAAAAACTTTGAATGTATCAGCTGCTTGTTTACCCGTGCAGATCGTTAAAGCTGATTGAGGGAATGGCCGAAAATACAAAACATGTTCATAAGCGATTTGGTTAGCAACCCGTCACTAATTTGATTTCTTTTCCCATTTTCTCGCCTACCATCACGCTAAAAGTGGCCTTAGGATCTAGCTGCCCAGGGCTTTGTCTGATTAGAGCGGCAAGACCCAAAACGCTCTATCTGCCCCATTAGGGATAAAAATGTGATAGTGCATAGACCTAGCTTCAAAACTTTACGCGCAGAAAAAATATTCATCCATAGTTTTTTCGAACTCCCTGTATCCCTTTTATTCCTTTTAACAGTCAGGTCAAACCAATCCTATTTCCTTTAATACGAGTATTAGGTACACACTAGTAACAAAAATATGTAACCTTTGAAGACTGGGTTGACTGGAAGAGATCCCTTCTTGGGATAAGTCCGCCTTTGTACAAGTTATTTCTTTTTCCCTTTGTATTAAATAATGTATATTTGAATGTAATTTTTGTGGAATAAATAAATTAAACAAACAAACAAACAAACTGAGGTGGTGATGCGTCTGTACGAGTATGTTATGTAGTTGGTCTAGTATCTAACGGCAAGCAAGATTTTCCATGTTTATTATTTCATATGGAACCCTGAAACCTGCTCACGGAGAGTTTGCGAATAATACCAATTGTTTTGTAAATGCAAATTAATGTAGAAATATGACCTAAAGTAGAGAGAAGAGGGCCCAATGCGATACTTTTAGGCTCAACTTACATTGGCACAGAGTCAAAGCGACGCGTCATGTTTTTAACTATTAGGTACGCGAAACGACGCGCTTTATAGATGGAATAACATATAGATTTACGAGGATTCTCGAATTAGCGTATTTAATCACGGCGCTGGACCAGTTCAGAGACTTGAATATTTTTGGATGGCGCTAGTACTCGACAGTATACAATGGTTGATATCAGCATTAAATTAATTTAATTTTATGGTTGATTTTCGTCTACAGATGTAGACTAGATGTAGATGTTGCGTACTCATCTTGTCGCAGTTCGGCATTGTGGTTCGTCCTGCGTGGTCGGCGGCGTCTGTCGCGTAACTGCGCCCGAGTAACGTGCGGCGACGCGCGATACCGCTCGACTTCAGCCAAACGTAACCGCGCGTCGATGCGCGTCGTCGCGCAATTCCATGTTTGCATACCACAAATATGTACCTTAATTAATGGGATAATAGAGATAAATATACTTTAGGTGAAAAACATGACGCGACGCGACGCGGCGCTCCGATTCTTCGCCAGTGTGAGTTGAGCCTAACTCATTGTAAAGAAGAAAATCTCTCTCATATCAGCTTAATTAAATTTTGCATACCAAATAAATAAAATTGTATTTCATCCATACGTTACATTTCAATTAATAAAGCTTTTCATTTATACGTCAAAAGCATTATTGTTCTTGTCGAAATATTAATATACGACAGAAAGTAATTTCATTATTGTTAATTGAACATTTTGCGTTATTGAATTGCATAATGCTATGTTTTGTTTAAAATAATGTACGTGTATATATGTAGTCACATTAAAAAGTTTGTTGTAGGCACTTAACTAGCTAAATATTATAAATTATAAAAATTAAATTAAAAAAATAAAAAAAAAATTATAAAAAGAAAAGATTTGATCATCATTAATGTAAGATTCCGTTTTTTCACCTTCACACTGAGATTGGCCTTTGGGTTTTGCAGCCCTGGACTATGTCTACCCCGTTAGGGATAAAGACGCGATATTGATAACCGTTTGATATTAAATTTTTTCGCACCATTCCTACTGTCCTGTGCCAGCCTTATCTACTTCTTTCTAGACAACATGTTGCCAAAAAAATCCAAAAGGGGGCAGTGGGGGGAAGGGGGAAGTTTACTTTAGCGTTATATACAGGCTGACTTTTTAACCACCACCCAAATTTTTGGAGTTCAGCAAGTTCAGTCCATGATACTGAACTAGTTTCCATAAAAACAATTAACGAAAAACTAAAATAAAAATTCGCCTTCCCATAAAAATCAGTGCTCAGCCAAATGGATTTTGTATGGAAAGTAAGTAGTTCAGTATCATGGACTGAACTTGCTCCAAAAATTTGGCTGATGGTTAAAAAGTCACCCTGTATGGATTTTACTGAAAGTCTGTTATTGCATGGTTATAAAAACTTGCGAAGCCGTGTGGTTCCCAGCAGATTAGAATAGGACCACTTAGTCTTCCCGTGGATGTAGTAGAAGGCGACTAAGGAAACAGAAGCTAAACAAAGCTTATAAGACCTCTCCAACCCGTTTGGCCAGCGTCGAGAATGTAGGCCAAATTCTCTGACTGCTCTGGCTAATTTATGGCTCTGGTAGTACAGAAAGGGTTGTGCTCCTGCAGTGGAGACTAATAAACCGGCAAGTGCGAGTCGGACTCGTACATGAAGGGTTCAGTACCTCCGTGCAATGTTTTAAAGTGCTGAAGAAACACGTTTCTTGTATGACGACACCCTTTAATTTTTAACTTTATCTTATTTTTAGTATTTGTTGTTATAGTGGTCATAGTAATACATAATCGGTGAAAATGTCAAGTGTCTAGGTAATTCCATTATAAAGATCTAGTTAAAAACGCTCAAAAACATGTTTCTTGTATGACGACCCCCTTTAATTTTTAACTTTTTTTTATTTTTAGTATTTGTTGTTATAGTGGCCACAGTAATACATAATCGGTGAAAATCTCACAGAACCACTAGTTACCCTCTAGCTATAATGAAATCTTGGACAAGAATCTCTATTCTTGTCCAAGATTTCAATATCGCTAGAGGGTACAAAATTAACCTGTATATCTACTGTTATCTGCGGTGATGACGTCATAGGAGTCTCAAGGTCGCAGCGCCTGCGAAGCCTGCAGCCTGACATCTTACCAGAGCCCCCTGGCATGGCTTTCAGATAAGACGTGTTGATCCTACTTACCTACTTGTGACGTAATTGCGTGTGCCTACGTAAGAGTAAAAGTAAAAAGTAAAAGTAAAAAAGTATTTATTTCTCCATTAAGTATATACTGAGTACATCATGGGTCTGTTAAAAAAAGTTTTTTTTTAGGAGACTGACGACTGTAGAAGGTAAAACCTGTACCCGTGCCTGTACAGTACGCCAGTGCTCTCCCACTGGTCGATTTAATTGCTAATTATACATTGTTAGGGAAGACAACTAAACAAATTATACTAAACTAAAGTTAACTTACATAAATAAATAATAAAAATAAATAATGAAGTTATTCCATTTAATAGTTTCATTAGTGCATTATATAATACTGCTAACACTACCGACCTACACCCGTGAGAGTGAGGAAATTAAATCAAATCGTTTCCCACTCCGCCGTAGATGGGTTTGAATCTCGAGAGAAACTTAGGTACATAAAAAGTTTTACCATCGCATTACAGAGCTTGAAGGCTACAGGTAACATGATAATAGCTGAAACTGCCGTGTCGACGCAGCGAATGCAACGGAACTACCAACTTTAGAAGTGAAACTTTGTTAGCTATTACTAATAGTTATAGCTAGCATGCTTGCCACTGAAACCTGCTTTTCGATGACTATTTTAGCGCATAATGGGTTTATTGGCCTTTGACTTCTATTTTATTTATTTATTTGGTTTAACCCATTGGTTTTATTTTAGATTGCTAATGTTTCTATATCATACACTATTTAAATTTGAACTGCCTCTGCCTGCATGTGGTCCAGTAGTCAAATCCCACTGGGAAGAAGCATACTTTGTGAATAGTTGTTTCCAGTCTGGTTAGGATATTGCAGGATTGAATCACCTGATTATCCGAAAAGAAAGATGATTCCGTGCTTCGGAAGGCACGTAAAGCCGTTGGTCCCAAACGCCATCTAGCGTTTGTACCTATCCTAGGATTGGTTCCGGTCTACCCTTTGGGTTGCGGAGGTCAGACGGCAGTCGCTCTGTGTAAAAATCAGTAACCTCGTCGAATCACCTAGGTTAGGTAGCGGACCCCGGGCTCTGAAGCTTAACCACTGACGATGCAACCGGGAATACGCTTGGATGATGATGACACTATTTAAATTTGTTTAATAGTCACTTTACATATTTACAAAATGTTTAATGTTAACTATTAATTGCTTAAGAAGGGAAACAAATGTATAGCCATGCCGCCTCCGCCGGTGCCTGACAGACGTGGTAGACCCAAAAAATGTTGGCTTGACGTCGTCAAGGATGATATCCGGGCATGGTCTTACAACCAAGGATGCTCAAGACCGTACCGTGCTAAGTGGAGAAGGAATAGCCGGAAAGCGGACCCCGGGCAGCATTTCAGCTGAGAATGCAACTGGGAATACTCGTACGTTAAGATGAGAGAGAGAGGGAGAGGGAGAGAGATTGATTGTTTAGGAGTGACGGATTCAAATCTGCAATATCCTAACCAGACTGGAAAAAACTTTTCACAAAGTATGCTTCTCAGGGGGATTTGATATCACGACCTCCAGATCACAAGGCAAACGCCTTGAACCCACAGCCTCCGCATTACCATTTCGGACTACTGGACCACGGAGGCAGTCGTTATAATACAACATTATTCTTTACATAACTAAGAAAGTCCACTTATACTTGCAATTCCAGTTACAGCGCAGTTTCAGCCATTGCCAAGATTTATTGTGTACTTTAAGCTTTATCAAGTGCGCTGGAAATTTAAGCGGACTCTTTGCGATTGTCAACAGTGTTAAATTTTTATGTAATATCCAAAATAGTTCTATTTACAACAAAAAAAAATAGGGTCAAACCAAATAACTGAAACTATTAACTATTAGAAACATGCAGCGCATGTAAACTTTGCATGACGTCATGGATTCGTACGATTTTTACACAGCGTTGACGTCACAAGCCCCCACTCTGGAACTTAGATCTTTATGAATTTATACTTTTTAAAATGGTGAATTTAGTCCATGATACTGAAAAACTTTTCCCAAGGAACATGTTATATTGAAATATGAAAAATTATGTTTGGTCTTCTATATAAGTTGGCCGATCAGCTGATGTTAGTTTGTATGATTGATGTTCCTTGAGGAAAGTTGTTCAGTATCTTGGACTTAATTTAGCCTGTATGTATACATGTAGTTTTTACGCTCACTACGAGTATTACGCTCTGGTTTGAACTCATGATTTTAGTAAAAAAATCTGTTTTTTTCCGTAAAAAATAATAACATAGTGCATCCATACACTGGAGGTCCCGGATTTGATCCCCCGTCAGGTCAAGATGGAAAATGATCTTTTTCAGATTGACCTGGGTCTTGGATGTTTATCTACCTACGAGCATATATATATTTGTTACATAATATAGAATCGTTCAGTTAGTATCCCATAACACAAGTCTCAAACTTACTTTGGGGCTAACTCAGTCTGTGTGATTTGTCAAATAAATGGGGAAGTGCGAGTCGGACTCGTACATGAAGGGTTCCGTACCACCGTACAATGTTTTAAAACGTTTCGTGTATGACGACCCCCTTTAATTTTTAACTTTATCTTATTTTTAGTATTTGTTGTTAAAGTGGTCATACTAATACATAATTAGTGAAAATTTCAAGTATCTAGTTAATGCCATTATAAAGATCGAGTTAAAAACGGTGAAAAAAACACGTTTCTTGTATGGCAACCCCCTTTAATTTTTAACTTTTTTTATTTTTAGTATTTTTTGTTATAGCGGCCATAGTTATACATAATTGGTGAAAATTTCAAGTGTCTAGCTATTACGGTTTAAGAGATAGAGCCCTGTGACAGACGGACAGACAGATGGACAGACAGCGGAGTCTCAGTAATAGGATCCCGTTTGCACGCTTTGGGTACGGAACCCTAAAAAAAACCACTATCACGTCTTTTTCCGTAATGGGGCAGACAGAGCATTTTGGGTGATGCGATTGTAAGCAGACAACACACAGGACCGCAAGGCAACTTTTAGCATGATGGTGGGATAGAATGTGGAAAAAAGAATAATGGCTTGTTAGCCGCATAGCCTGTTTTTCTCCATCGGCCTTTACGATCTGCGCGGAAAGAGAAGCAGCTGTTTAGGGGACGCGATCCTTGTCATTTCATTTCATTTATTCATAGATCAATATTTAGATAGTATTTGAATATATTTGTACTTATAAACTAAAACAAATAAAAATTTAATTAAATGCATTATTACAAATTACAAAAATGATTATAAACAGTGAGGCTAAGATAAAGAGAGATTTACTTATAGTCATTTATTGCTGTCAAACTTATGCCTAATGATAATGATAATGAGATGCGCTCATCCCGACGGATGGCGAGGCCTGTGGCGAGGCACTGAGGACCGTATGCATCGCCGCGCGGCAGGCCGCGGCAAATAGCTGGCTCAGCATACGAGCCCAGTGCGAGATGCAGTTGCATCGAACAAGCTGGTACATTATATTTTCTTTTTTTTCTCCCATGCCAGTAAGAAAGATCGTCAGGTAGTAAGTATAAAATAAAGCTACGCCGTTACCTTTGTGTGTTTGTTTGGGTTTTCTCCATCTATCTGTTTATTACCCTCGAATAAGTAGAGTCGTAACATCCGATTTTATCGCCGTAAAAAATGTTACGCTTCCGCTGGAGCTACGTGAAATATCATGTTATGATGGTATATCATCTAGCCATCTCTTTAGAATATCTTCCTCATCTTTATCTTTGACGATCTTTGTGGCTTAATGGTTAACTCGCTAGTCCGCCACTCCAGATATTCAGGGTTCGATCCTCAGCCAGGGCAGTTGGAAAATGGCGTTTTTAAACATTTTCAAAAATATTATTATCGTTGAGTTGAGTAGTATAGTATCCCATAATACAAGTTAAAAACTTACTTTCTTGCTAGCTCAATCTATATGATCGGAAAAAAAATCTCCTCAGCTTTGCTGCTTTGGAGCCCGGGATGCGCTTTCCCGCTTTTTCTTCTCCAAATATAATATGCATGTCAAATGGTCATCCAAGGGTGCCTAAGACCAAACGAAGTGGAGAAAATAAAAAAAAATTATACTCCTCGTGCAGGGTCTAACAAAATATACTGAAACTATTTTAAGCGTGAATTCAGTCCATCGTACTGAACAACTTTCCCCAAGGAACATATTTATATCGAAATATGAAAAATAATTTTTTGCCTCCCATGTAAGTTGACCGATCAGCTAATCCGAGTTTGTATGGAAAGCCAAAAAATATTTTTCATATTTCGATATATGTTCCTTGGAGAAAATTGTTCAGTATCATGGACTGAATTCACCTTTAAAATAGTTTCACTATATTTTGTTAGACGTTATATATATATGAGATGAAAAATGATATAAGTAGTAGTCCTTAGAAAATTTAAACAAGGATAAACTCGATTATAGAGTTTTCTTAAAATTAGTAAAAAAATAAAGCATTGTTTATAATAGAATAACTTTAAATAAATCTTCCTCTTATAACTATGCCTAAGTAAAAAAAAAGTATAGTCTGAAGTCAAACATAGAGTTCTACATATCAATAGTTTCCAAGTGTTATAAAAGTGTAACGAATAAGCTTATAGACTTTGACGCTGGCACAGCAATTTAAGAAAATAAAAATAGTACTTACAGAAGTAGTCACTATTTCATGCAAGCTTGTTTACACACGTTTTTAAATTATCGAACCTTGAAAGTTTCGTGATAATGACAAGAGACCCGATGGTATGTCTCAGGGCACTAGTGTAGGACGCCACATGCGAACATGAGGGCGAATTGGCTTTAAGAGCAAATCGGCTTTAAGAACGGATCGGCTTCAAGAGCGGCAAAGGCAACCCATGTTGGCGCAAGTATATTATGCGCTATAACAACTATTATGCTTAAGGCGATACACGGAGTCCAGTGCTGCCCCCGTTTGAAATAAATTATTTGTAAGGAAACGGAGATATCATTTAAAATTTTAAGCTACTAACACCTAGTTTTTTGAACCACTGTTTACAGTTTAAAGTGAGAACGTTAAGATTTAGTTTGCATTTTTGCGAAAAACGGCCACTTTTGGCAAAAACGCAAACTAAAGCTTAACGTTCTCACTTAAAACTGTAAACAGTGGTTCATAAATTGTTTGAAGGGTTATCTAGGTTTTAGTAGCTTAACATTTTAAATTATATCTCCGTTTCCTTACAAATAATTTATTTCAAATGGGGGCAGCACTTGACTCCGTGTATCGTTTTCTCATCAGACAGGAATGGAAAAAATGTCTCACAAGTAACCTTCTGTAACATCCTTAATTTGTGCTGGCACTGTTTAACTTTGCACACAAAAGTGCATTTTTTATTGTTACGAGCCTTACGAGCGTACTAAAAAGTTTAAGATGGATTTATGTTATGTAAATTACGAGTGTGTAAATTTGCCTTGTTATATTCTTAGTTTGGAGATCTTAAGCCAAAATAAATATAAAGTCTAACATGCACAGAATAATTAAAAAGTATGCGAATTTTTTATACAAGGTTTTAGTCCATATAGGTACATATGTCTTAGTCATAGTTTTTGATGCCATCTCCATCGAAATAGGCTAATAAAAAATAAAAAACGTTTTTCATAATGACATCGTCAATTATTTTGTCATAAACATATATATATTTATATATATATATATATATCGGAAGCATGGCCTTTAATGGTTTGACTTTCCAAGCTTAAACTAAGTATTCAATCTTTTCAATAAAACTGAGGAGTAAAAGTAGAAAAATAAAGTTAATATCCCATTTGATAACTACCTCATCCAACAAACAAGATTCTTAAAATTTTACCGCTAATCCAGGGTCTTTTTATAAGACGGCTACTAAATAACTTCGGTATTTTATCACGGTAAGGACTTTGATTAAAACATATTTAGATTCGCCTTTCGCATTCATAATATGTACAAAACACTTCGAGTGTTAATTATAAAAGTTTAGCTGTTGAGATCTAGCTATTACGGTTCAAGAGATAGAGCCCTATGACAGACGGACTGACAGACAGACGGATAGACGGACAAACGGACAGACAGCGGAGTCTCAGTTATAGGGTCCCGGTTGCACCCTTTGGGTACGGAACCCTAAATAATCGAAATTACGCTTCAAAGTATGAAGGTGGTCAGTCCTCTAGTAGATAGTCCATAGTTTTATTGAGTCACCTACAAAGAAATTGTATACAAATCTAGAATGCTTACGAAATGGCAAAGCCGTTCTCAAAAGTTATACCTAATGTTATAGCTGTCCCCTTCTACTTTATTGCACTGACAGTTTGCGAGAAAGGGACGCCTATAACTTTAGGTACATTTTTTTGGAACGTTAGCTATTTAAATATAAGCATTATGAAAATATGAGCTTTATGTGCGTGGCATTAAGTTTAATTTCAATGTTGTTTTTGTGAGATTATTATTCGTAGTTATTCTAGATAGTATTATAAATTCTTTGGTCACCTATCTTAAAATTATAACATCACTGAGTACAAGGCCATAAGATAATCTCGGTAACGACTTCACACATTAAGTACTGGCGTCTCATAAAAAACACTTTATGCTTAGCTTTATCTAAGCTTTATTAGCCCGATGATCTTTAAAGGGGGGAGTATATTTTTATTGTTATCCAATATTAGGTTCGTATTTTAAATGTGAGAATCGCTGATGGGAATATTTATGGTTGTTGAAATATCCTTCTTTATTTTATTTATTTACCTCTATTTAACTCTTGATGAGCCAAAGTCTACAATAGGTAGACTACTAATAGTCTAATTTAGCATTCTCTACCTGTCAACCTTTAGGAAAAGAAAACTAGATATGAAAGTGTTGGCATATAAATGACAGATAAAAGATACAATATCCAGATATAAAAAGTACTTTTAAATGATCATAAATGAATACTGTACTTACAAAATAAATACATAATATCATATTTATACATACAATATATTTTACAACGTGTAAGGGACATATGCGTAATAAATTGAACCATGGGCTATATACTTGATGACTTTATTATAATGAAATTAAAATAGCAGTCCGAAAACAAAACATAGTCGGCATTTTCATACAAAAGTGTTTAGCCCTAGCAATATGAATAGGAACGTCGAATTGTTTTTGGTGTTTTTTTGAGTAGTCTTAAATAACGGAGCCAAGCTGACCAGTCCCTACTGGCGACACTCGTTACCGAGTTGACGCGTGGATCAGCCATCGCTCAACTCAACCATATTAGAGGATATCATGCTTACATACCTGACCTATAGCATTCGTGAGAGTGCGTCAGTATTATGATATGATATATTAAAATATCTTTTCATATAAATTCAATTCACTCATCGAACCATCTGAAAAACCAATAGTTCATGTTAGTTTTGATTTTAAAATATTAAATTGCTTCCCCAATTCTATTTCATATCAAAAGCAAACAGACCCCTATTATATTTGCTTCAAAACTAATATTTCACAAAACCACAGCAGAACAAATAGAAATGATTCTATCCCTGATCTACAATTTTAAGAGGACGGCATTGATAAAGAAATATCTGGATAAACCACAGGCTCATAAAAATACGGACAGAGGCCAGAACTGCAAGATGGAAAGGTCATAATTAGCGTGGACGTAAAGATAGAAAAAGGTCAAACTAGTGATGAGTTGCTAGCAGTATCAGATTCTCATACATAACCTCGACCGGCTTTATCGATCTGCTCGGGATGACAAGCAGCTGGTACAATTTCTTTTTCTCTTCTTCCAGAAATCAAACTCTCGAAAAATGGTTCGGGCAAAAAGTTTCGTGGTTACTAAACCGATTGGACAAATTATATACTTTGCACTTCCAACAATTAAACAGTTATTATAATATAATAAAATACAAACCTTACATTACTAAAGATATTGTAATTTTACCTAAGTATGATCCGTCGGAATCATAATTAATGCATCATGCTGTAAGTGCTGCGCTCTGACAGTGTACCGAGATTATATTGGAGTGATGATAACCTGCTTTGGGCCTGTTTCACTTTACACTATTGTGAATGTGAATATTATTTGTCCACCCTCACATATTAAGAATAAAATAACTATGTTTAGTGACTTGTATTAGTTAAGAGTACTAGCTTATTCAATTGAATTATAACTTTGTTTCAATAATTCGATAGATAAAGCCATTTAACTAGTGTGGTTCGGTAATAGGACCACTCCATCTCTTCCTGTGGATGTCGTAAGAGGCAACTGAAGGACTAAGCACAAACATCTCGTACTACAATTGCATTCCCGAGGAGGGTTGACGTCAGGCAGGCGGCCGGTTGTAAAACTATAGCCAAATCATTAAAAGTGTTCCGGCTATTTCTTCTTCACTTTGCAAGGTCTTTGGCATCCTTGGGTGACCATTGACATGTATTTTATATTTGGAGAAGAAAAAGCGGGAAAGTGCACCCCGGGCTCCGAAGCATCACAGCTGAGGATGCAACTGGGAATGAGCTTAGACGAAGAAGAATCAGATAGGTAAAGCGACCGATAACGGTATCCGATGTTTGGAAAAACCAAAATCTGGTTTATGTAGGTAACATTGTATATGGTAAAATATTGTAATTCTTTTGTACGAAAATGACTGACTGGTTGACTGGAAGAGATCCCTACATGGGATAAGTCCGCATTTGTATATTTGCTCTTTCGTATTTTGTTGCCTTTTATACTAAAATATTTGGTACAGTAAAGTTATTACAAACAAACAAACTAAATGAACGAACTTAAATCTTCTCAATTATTTCATCATATTAGATCTTGACTTGGTGACAATGCCGCTAACTTGCATGTCTAAAATTTAAAATAAAAACAATAATTCTACACCGGTTTATTTTTAAAGCTTTTTCTAACTCTAAAATTAAAACAAACTTTTTGGTAGAGCTTCTCTTTTTTAGGGTTCCGTACCCAAAGGGTGTAAACGGGACCCTATTACTGAGACTCCGCTGTCTGTCAGTCTGCCACAGGGCTCTATCTTATTATTATTATCTATCTTAGATTAAGTATTACTGTAGCCGCTATATTAAAAAATACTAAAATTAAAAAAAAAAAAAAATTAAAGGGGTCGTCATACAAGAAACGTGTTTTATCCAGCGTTTTAAAACATTGTACGGAGGTACGGAACCCTTCATGTACGAGTCTGACTCACACTTGCCCGTTTATTTAGTTAAAATATCATTTTCAGTTTCTTTAATCCAATCAAATCCGTATCTGTGCGCTATTATAAAGCACTATTTATAAAAGAAAATATTAAAATAGAGTATCTTGTAAAAATATCATTGCAGGGCGTCCCTAATATGCTTTTAAATTGAGGGAAATATCCTATGACGTTGGGGACTGTGTATCACATTATGTGCCTATTGTGCTCGTGTGTAGGGTGGGGTGTGGCTTAACTGGAAGGGAATATTCCAGAGAGGCTTAGATAAACTGATTCCATAAATATGGAGTGGATTTAAATTTCGACTCGCAAGGAAGAAGAAATATGAACATTGAATAAGATACTTTCAGTTCAGTTCTGTTCTGCCCACCCTGCCAGTGTTTTGCAGCGAGAGTGTAGGAACTAAGACCTCTTTGAAATGAATGTGACTGCACTTGCGTTTAATTCAATTACTTTTTACAACTGGTCGAGGTGTCGTGTGACCAAAGGGCTGGCATTTACTTCGCTCAACGAGTAAGCATTGCCATCCAACGTGGTAATGCAGCTAGCTTTTTGGTCATCCTAGCGCAGGGCAATTAACTACACGATATATTTTATTTATGAATATATTCTAAAATTTTTATTTATTTTAATATATAATAGTTATTTTTGTAGTTTTTGAGTTGTAGTTTTTAGTAAGATATTATTATTTTTATTTAGTTATAATGAAATGTTACATGTATGTATGTGTATGTATGTAAATATTTATATATATTTTTATTATTCAATAAAAACAACAATATTTTATTCGTACAACTTTAAATCAATTATGTCAATTTAGTATTGAATTAAATATACCAGTCACAAATCAATAAGTTTCCTGAAAACCAAAACCCAAATGTGACACAAAATTTTATAATAAGCTTTTTAGGTACAACTTTATCCACAGGCAAGAAATAATCAACTTTATTTTTTTTATAGTTATGTCAAAGTTAGCTAGCATTAAGGCTATTACCTAATACAGTCACGGGCCGATATTAGGTATTTATCGTCTCTGCTTTACTAGCGCAGCTACGTCAGACCGCGGTAAACCTGTATCAGGCTCGAAAAACCAGGTGAGCCGTATATAGGATATGGAGCGTGTGGGACGTTGCAGTCTGGGAAATGGGAAAGTCGAGGGAAATTAGAGTCTACCGTATTCCTGTAAATATTATGAGAATAAAATGGTATACTTGGTGTGTAATATATAATAAGGAAGGGGTAGAGTTCTCTATTAGAGACTGCGTTTTTAGGGTTCCGTACCCGAATGATGCCAATGGAACCTATTACTGAGACTCCGGTGTCTGTCCGTCTATCCGTCTGACCCAGGGCTTTATCTCTTGAACCATAATAGCTCTAGCCACTTGAAATTTTCATCGATTTATGTATACTGTGGCCGCTATAAAAATAAATACCAAAAATAAAGTTAAAAATTATAGGGGATCATCATACAAGAATTGTGTTTTTTTTTCAGCGTCTCAAAACATTGTACTATATTTACGTATGGAATGTACGAGGCCGACTCGCACCTGACTGGTTTTTTTTTTGCTGCCGATGGTCTTCTCTTCTTGAATCTTCCGAAGAGCGGTATTATGGAAATAGAAATGAGTTGTAAAGTCTTTTTTCCTTTTTCTCTTTCTGACTTTTCTATCTTATAACGGAAGTCTACTTTTCCTATAAATATTTTTAGACACAGGAGCCCCACCCGATCTCTTTACGATGTTATCTCGGCAATGCCTGATAAGAAAGCTTTCATAACTATAATGCGGACGCTGCCAAATCCTCCATTTAAATTTAGCCAAGTCGAAAATTCGATAATGTCACTCGTTCATTGTAGTTCTTCGCTATTTACACGACTGCCCCAAAAAAGGTGTGTAATGTTTTCAGCGTTCGTGTATGTAAGTATGTATCTACCTTTTCTACGTAGCGGGTCGTTATTGAAATAGGAGATTTTGGGTATGCATTTGTCGGCTCTTTGGTTTTTATTATGGAACAAGGTACATAATATGTCATATTATGAAAGAATATGTATTTTTTATTTCGCACGAGGATCACTTGTGCGTCTGTCTGTCTGTCTGTCAGTCTATCATAGTCAATTTGCTCAGAATCTACTGGACCAAATCAGGTGAGATTTGGTAGGATGGTGTAATCCTATGATCCAAATTCATATGTGCAAAGTAAATAAATATTTTTTTTAAATAAGGGTAATTTTTGGGGGACAAATTATATAAAAAAAAAAAAGTTGCAAACCTGTGTCATACATCAAATGAAAGGGCTCGTTATGAGGATCTCAAATATATATTCGTTATTATTGTAAAATAAATAGTTTTGATTTTATTCATGAAAGAAGACGAAAATTGACTATTGTAATGACTGCCTCTGTGGTCCAGTGGACTGGTCAAAACATTTGCATTGATATCTGGAGATCGTGGGTTAAAATCCCACTGGAAAGCATACTTTGTAAAAAGTTGTTTCCAGTCTGGTTAGGATATTGCTGGCTTGAATCACCTGTTACCTGTTTAAACCTATCCTAGGATTGGTTCTGGTCTACCCTTTGGATTGCGGCAGTCAGATGGCAGTCGCTCTGTGTAAAAAACGGGTAACCTCGTCAAATCACCTAGGTTAGGTTGTAACGATGCTGCATGCATCATGTTCAAACCTCCTTTCTTCGTCTTATCCTGTTCGTTTTTCATTCTTCATTTCATTTCAAATTCCCTTTCATTCCATTTTCAAATCATTAACTGCACCTTTCACTCATTCCACCGTCATCTCTTAAGCTGATCGCTCACTTCTCTCTATCTGTTGTACCTTATTAAATATTATTCTTTTATACTCTTATGTAACAGTCAGTATCAGATAATAAATTATATATAATTTGTGTTGTTATCGAGTCTCTATTCTCCACTTCTCCTACTATCTTCTATGTGGGAACTCGCCTAGAGCGCCGGGACAGGTCGAGGTCCCACAAGGTAGTGGACCCAGGGCTCTGAAGTGTAACCGCTGAGGATGTAACCGGGATACGCTCGGATGATGAGATAACAGTAATTGAGAGAAGTCAGTCTTTAGACAACTCGAAAAAAACTCGAAGCACACTCGATATGTAGAACCTTTTAGCATGCTACGCACGCTTGAAAGTTATTTTCTATATAAAGCGAAAATCACTCACTCATCACGAAATCGAGAACTATTTAGCCAATGAAGATGAAATTTGGCAGGAAGGTAGAATGTGACTAGGAGACGTCCACTAAGAAAGGATTTTGGGAAATTCCATCCCTAAGGGGGTGAAATACGGGTTGGCAGTTTGTATGAAACTTCGTAATTTTTGAAGTGAGACACATAAAATTTTTAAGAAATAAAATCTAGAACATAAATAATGCCTTTATTAGAGTTTGAAAATGATATCCCTATAGGGGTGAAATAGGGGTTGCAAGTTTACATATGACATTTTTCAATTAGTGGTTAGTAAAAAATAATTATTCATTAATTGGATTTGAATAAATTGCAACCCCAGTTTAAAATAAAACAATCTAATTTGTGTAGTCTACGCAGGCGAAGCCGCGGGCAAAAGTTAGTTACATATATGCTTAAAAAATCTTTGCCTAAAGAACAAACTGGAGTATAAAATGTCATTTACGTATTATACTAGAGAATCTGTGTCGAGCTCTCACCCGATATTAAATAAATAAATAAAAAAATAAAAATAAAAAAAAAGCCTTTTTATTTCTGAGTTATTATGACTATTTACAATTTTTATGTTTAAATAAAAGTTAAATGATATATATAAAGAGAAATTAAAGTTACATAAAAGAAAAATTAAAATGTATGAAAAATAAAACTAATATAATAATACTTTTTTTTTTTTTTTTTCGTTAACTCAGAACCCCTCTTTGGGTATAGGCCTCCTCCAAAGAGTGCCATCTCTCTCTATTTTGAGCTATTTCCATCCAGTTCTTCCCTGCTACTTGAACAATATCGTCTTCCCACCTTTGCCTTGGATGGCCCTGCTTTCTTTTTCCTTGCGGCCCTTTCCAAGCGGTCGCAGATTTCGTCCATCGGCCGTCTTTTAAACGTGCTATGTGTCCCGCCCATTTCCATTTAGCCTTCATTGCGTATTCGACGGCATCTATAATTTTCGTTTTTTGTCTTATCACAACATTTTTTACTTTTTGAATTCTTCTTATTTTTAGAAGTGACCTTTCCAGGGCCCTCTGGCATACATTTATTTTGTTTGTAATTTTTTTTGTGAATATCCAAGTCTGGCAGCCGTAAGTAAGACAAGGTAAAATAGACGTGTTCATTATTCTTCTTTTTAATGAAATGGGAAGACTACTTTTGGTGATTTCTTTTAAAGCCCAAAATTTATTCCATGACTTTGCGATTCTTCTGTTTACCTCTTGTAGGCATGTATCCTCGTCAAATGATAGTCTTTTTCCTAAATATATATATTCTTTGACATATTCGAGTGGTGTATCTGATATAGTAATATCAACTGTCTTGCTGTTTGTCAGAATCTTCGTTTTGCTTAAGTTCATTTTTAGGCCTATCTTTGCGCTTTCCTCCTCTAGAAGGAGTATCATATCTCTTAGGTTTCTTCCACTCTGGGCTAATAAGACTACGTCATCGGCAAAACAGAGATGGCTTATGTATTTTCCATTTATTAAGATTCCCTTGTTCTTCCAATTGATTTTTTTCATTATTGTATCCAGAACGGCTATAAATATTTTTGGTGAAAGCGGGTCACCCTGTCTAACGCCCTTTTTTATTTTTATTTCAGGACCTCGAGTTTCCAGTAAGACTCGACTAGTGCTATGTTCATATATTTTTTTGATTACATTGATGCACGCTTTAGGGATATCGTTTTCTTCTAGTGCCGTCCAAATAGCTTTGTGGGAGATGCTATCAAAAGCCTTTGTATAATCAATGAAACCTATATATAGATTGCTTCTAAATTCCATGTGTTTTTCTATAATTTGATCTACTGTGTGTATTTGATCCATCGTAGAGAAGCCTTTCCGGAATCCTGCTTGCTCTACTGGTTGTTGGCTTTCTATGAAGACGCTGATTCTTTTCTGTAATACTATCGAAAACAATTTGTATATGCAGGATGATAAACTAATCGGTCGATAGTTGTTAATGTCTTTAGGATCGCCCTTCTTGTATAATAATATTATATTTGACTCATTCCATTCGAAAGGAATTTCGCTGGTTTTTATAATCAAGTTAAATAGGTGTGAAATTGATGTGGCCAAAATAGGGTAAGCTATTTTTATTATGTCATTTGATATCCCGTCTGGACCTGGACTCTTTTCCGGTTTAAGTTTCCTCACAGCCTCAATAATGTCTTTTTCGTCACATACATCCAAAGAATTTTCTTCATCTTTTAATTCATATAGCGTGTAGTTAAGGTTAGAGTCATTTTCATAATATAAATCCTTGTAGAAATTTGTGGCTTGTTTGATTATTTCATCTCGAGATGTAGTGGCCTGAGAGTCCTTATAAAGGCTAGGAATCCATGTTTTATGGGTGTTTAATTCTTTAAATGCTCTTTTTGTACTACCTGTCTGTGTAATATGCTTTTCTAAAATTTTGAGTCTGTGTTCTTTGTAATTCTTCTTTATCTCCTTGTTTGTTTTTTTGTAGAGCTCGCTTAGCCTCATTTTCATTTCTGATGTTTTGTTTTTTTGTTTTTGCAATGCTTGTCGTTCTTTAATCAGTTCCATAGTTCCCTTCTTTATAATTTTTAGGTTAGAGTACATCTTGTCTGGTCTTTTTTGATGTAATGGCAGACTTTTTTTGACAGCTGACATAATTTTCCCGTAGTATTTCTGAACTGGTTCTTCTGGTGGTGGGATAAGAGAATCTTTGCAGTTTTCCTTTAAATTATTTTTAAATGTTTTTAAGTCTTCCTCTTTTAGTATAGTTTTTGGAATTCTACAAAAGTTTGCTCTACTCTTCTTTATTTTATTCATGATAAAAGCAGCTCTAACTGGCCTATGATCTGTTGGGTAGGAGATGCTCGTCAATACTTCAACGTTTTGACATCGTTGTGGAGTGTTTGTAAGTATGTAGTCTATTTCGTTTTTTACAGTACCTCTTGGTCCTTGCCAAGTCCATCGTTGTTTCGGTTTTTTCTTAAAGAATGTATTCATAATTGACAGTTTGTATTCAAAGGCGTGTTGAAGTAGAAGCTCTCCTCTTTCGTTTCTCTCTCCGTATCCATATGGACCCAAAGCTGTTTTCTCTTCTTGATTTCTATGTCCGATTTTTGCATTATAATCACCCATTTCTATAACGTATCTGTAGCTTTTTTCATGGGCTTTCTGTAAAGTATTATAAAAGTTTTCTATCTCTAGTATTGGGGCTTTCTCTGTCGGAGCATACGCTTGTATAATGGATAGGTAGATTTTGTCAAATTTGAGTTAAGTTAAGTACTGCCACCCTTTCGCTTAGTCCGATGAAATCTACAATATTTTGTTTGAATTTCTTTTTTATCATGAAGCCAACACCGTACAGGCCCGGCGTCTCTCCCATGTAGCATAGTATAAACTCTTCGTACTCTTCGATTTGGCAGCCCATGCGTCTAACTTCCGATAAGCCAATTATATCTCATTTTATGTTTTTGAAGGCTATTGTTAATTGCAATAATCTTTCAAAATTGGATAGGGATCTCACGTTGTAAGTGCATACGAGTATATTTAGTAGGTTTTTACTCTTTGGAGGGTTTTGGTCTACCACTCCCGCGGTGACCGGCCGTACCGGGAGTGGGAGAGGGGCTGAATGTGGTTGTCATTGTGTCTCTATGTGTGACGAGGATGCAGGAGTATTTGTACACTCGCTAGCCGCCCTCGAGCGCATATATGATGTCATCAAGTTTTTGTTCTTTTTGTTCATCTGTCTGTGTTCTGTATCGGAAGATTTCGTTTCTTCTGCAGGCGATAATAAACGTTTATTTGATGATTTTTGTAAAGATGAGGAATTCTTGTCTCTTTCTGTAGATGGTTCTTTGTGTCTAGGAGTCTGTGTTAGTGACTTTGGTTTTTTATTTATTATATCTGTTTGATTTTGTTCTTTTGTGGTAGTGGGCAGTATAATGAGTTTGTCGTATTTAATAATAACTTTGTTTCCCTTTTCTCTTTCCAGTTTAGCAGTCCCTTGTAGTTTTTTCCTAGTTTCTAGAACCTGCGGTGGGTAGTCCTCAGCTATAGAGTAGCCAGATTTTATTAAGTTATATTTATTTTTCAGTAGTTCTATTTTTTTGCCCAGTGTGCAGAGTGTAAGAACCACTGGCCTTATTTTATCACCTTTTCTACCGACTCTCCTCACAGCTTCGATTTCCGAATCCGTAATATTTACTTTCATTGTGGTTGTTAGAACATACAGGACTTTCTCTACCAATTCGTTGTATCCACGTTCTCCCTCTGATATACCAAACAATACTACGTTTTTTTGCCTTTGTTGTTTTTCGAGTATATGTAATATTTTTTGGTGTTGTTCGTTTTCTTCTTTTAGTTTTTTTAAATCAGTTTCCAGGTAATTAAATTTTTCATCCATTTTTTCTGTTAGGTTTTTCTCCATTGTTTTTATATTTGTATTAGTTTCGATAACATCGTTTTGAATTTTTTCAAACATTTTTCTTATTTCTTCCATGTTACTGTCTATCCTATATGTCTTGTATGTTTATTGCTTACTTTCTCCTTGGTTTGTTTCTCTAGTAGTTAAATTACTGAGTGTGCTGTCACCTATATTACGCCTTTCAGAACTTTCTTAGATTTCCGATAAATATCAGCTGTTGCAATTTTTTTTATTTTATATTTGTCACCCGATATTATAACCATTGAAATAATGCACAGAGCCTTACATGGTCCGAGAGCTGGCAAGAATTTTTGGGTAGGTTTTTGAGGCAAGTTGAAAACTTGTGACATACCTCTCCTATTATTACACGGAACTGCAGACCTGGCTGGTGAGTAGCGGGGCTAAAGCAACCTATAAATTTTTTAAAGTTTCTTTTTTCAAAAAAGGTATTTGAGGCAACTTGAAATTTTAATAGGGTATTACTTAAAACTAAAAAATAAGATTCTCCAAAAGACAGGTCATTTTGATGGGACTTTCCACCTGCCAGGTCAATCTAAATAAATCAAAATGGTTTAGCCCCGCTACTCACCAGCCAGGTCTGCAGTTCCGTGTTCGGGTATAATAGGAGAGGTATGTGACAAGTTTTCAACTTGCTTCAAATACCTATCCAAATATTTGTGCCAGCTCTCGATCTAACATGGTGTAATATACACATAAATAAGGTCAAAGGGACGTGACGTCCTCATAGTCTCATACGTGGGTTAGTTGTTCTCTAGACTTACATAACTATTTTGTACATCATGTGATTCATGTGTTAAATTTTTTGTGAATTTATATTTTGAATTATTATTTCATAGTTCAAAAGCAAGTTATTTCATAATTGGTTTGTTATCCTAATCCTAACTATCCTAATCCTAACTAATATTATAAATGCGAAAGTGAGTTTGTATATTTGTTTGTATGTTTGTGTGTTACCTCTTCACGCTTTATCTACTAAAGCAATCGTCTTGAAAATTTGCATACACATAGTTAGAAGTACTGAGAAGGATATAGTACCTTTCATCCCGAAAAAAGTAATGTTCCCGTGGGATAATATTTGGGAGCGAAGCCGCGGGCAAAAGCTAGTATTAGATATTGCATTTTTCCCGTCTTCTTCCACTTGTCCCTTTCCGGACAAATAAGGTAATAAAAAAAATGCAATCACACACGGTGTCAACACTCCCAACTGATAACATATTTTTGGGCCAATCACGTGACTCAGCTGTCACGGGAAGAGAATACCTTGTTTGTACATTTCGGTAAGACATAGGTACCCATAATTTTTATATTACATAAAAACTAGCAATGAAATAATATATAATAGGAAAAATGGTACACATGGCCACAAGTTCAAATTTGATCCATAAATGCAAGATTTTACACAGGCTTGCCAAAATTTACATTGTTATTCATACTAATAAATAACGTCAAATACAAACTTTACTATCAAAATGTATTTTAACTCGGTGTGGTATAAAATATCTAGAAGAGAAAAGGACACCACACTTAACATAATTTTATTCGTGTAGTTGATTTTCCTTAGTTTGTACTTTATTTACAACTAGCTTTTGCCCGCGGCTTCGCTCGCGTATCCCACAGGATCATTACTTTTTTTCCGGGACGAAAGGTACCCTATGTCGTTCTCAGTACTCCTAACTATGTGTACGCGAATTTTCAAGAAGATTGGTTCAGTAGATAAAGCGTGAAGAGGTAACAAACAAACAACAAACATACATACAAACTCACTTTCGCATTTATAATATTAGTTGGGATGGGATTTGAATGGAATGGGATAGTTGGGATGGGATACTATGCCAGCCGACTTAAAACTTAAAAGGCGACCCAAATCCTCCCGGCTTCGAATGTAGCGCAGAAAAAATCCACCTCCTTCTGATTTCATTCAACCATCGGAGGAACTACCTCTGGATCATGAGCTCACATGGACCTGGAAAAGCGTCTCTGAACTGAAGAAGGCCGATGCAGGCATAACTTGGCCCTATGGCGTTATAATATATTGACCCAACTACAACAAAGTGTCGGTGTGATCATATCGACCAGACTATGCCAACAGAATAATTTTATAAACCTTTTCTGTTCAGTAGGTACGGTGAGGATCACGGGTGTTTTCACCACTTAATTAGTATGGCTATTAAGGCGAGATGGGTTCACAGCCCACAATACTGTGAGTGTTTTTGAAAAATCGCTGTAAATAAACTACGAGTAGTTTATTTCGCAAAAAATATTACATACGAATCTTAAGGATTTTCTACAGACACCTACAATATCTAATACCTACACGATTAAGCATTTTTGGCTCGATAGAAAATAATCGAAACTTACCTATAAATTTGCCAAAATTTACCTTTAAAAAGATATTAATACTTTATACAATCACTTTTTTGTATGAAAATTATACCAAAAAATGTACAATCTAAATTACTAGTTAATTTCACTACACATTTTTTTTTAAATATATAAAATAATAATAAATAAAACACAGTGAAATATTCGTCGAGAGCGAACAAAGGCCCGGTCCCGTGCTCGACGATATTTCGCTGTTTTTTTTTGTATTATATACAGATATAATACAAAAAAAAAATCTTAAGGCTTTTCTACAAACACAAATACAGATTTGTGTTTGTAGAAAAGCCTTAAGATTCTTATGTAAAATTTTTGAGGAATAAACTGTAGTTTAATTACAATGAGTTTTCAAAAACACTCACAGTTTTCTTGGCTCTGAACTGATGGGGCCTTAATAGAATTACATTATTTAAAAATCACTAAAGTAATACTAAACCTACTTCTGTATCAAATATTAGTTTGCTTGTGTACCAACTGACTCACACGTTTGGGCCATATATTATTATGAAAGCACTTGACTTATCTAAATTACTAACGAAAGAATATAATGCTCATACCAAATTTACTGTGTTCTATTCTACTCAAAGGTTATGTTAATACTTATATGGATTTAATTTATGTTGTAATGCAAGTAAAATCACAAAATTTTCTAATAATTCTTGGCTATTAATGTTTCATATCTTTTGTTATTTAAGGGTCTCCTTACCCTAGACTTTTCTATATAATTAGTCTAGCTTTTATTTTGAAATGACATGTCAAATTTCAGCAGTATTTTGTAATTTCAAAGAAATTGCATGTACCTACCTATTTATTTATTTTACTCTTTATTGCACACAATTTAACAAATTAGACACAAATAATAGAGATACATTTTAGCATACAAAAGGCGGCCTTATCGCACAGCATCTTATAACATATATATTTAGGTATATAACTAGTTTTCGACGGTCAAAATATGAACTTGAAAGGAAATATAAGGCTGTAGAAGTTTTCCATACTGATAGTCAAATTTGATATATTACACTGTATTCTATTTTCAGTTCATATTTCGACTGTAAAAACCATTTTATGGGTTACTCCATAAAATAATAAGATAGTCGTACGATAGTGACGTCCTATTTATATGTCAAACCAAATTAGACTTTATCCTTATGTATTAACGCCCAATGTTAATTGACACTGAAACGCGGATATGTAGTAACGTACGTCTTGCGTGCCGCTTTTGGAGTAACCCTACAGTTAGGAAGTCCTACCTCAGGAATTTGGCCACAGTCGAACTACGTACTACATAATATAATGATGTCTAAATTATACAAGTCTATAATAATAACAGCAACCTTCTTGCAGCGAACATAATTTGCACAAATAATCTCATTGAAGTGAAAACTTCTTTAGCGGCGTTATGCCCTTTTTTTGTAATGGGTAAAAAATTTTAAACTCGCGTCAGGACACGTGTCCTGATCGAAAATTCGTAAGACGGAATGACAGCCGGCGCGGCGTAGGAGAGGAAGTATTTATACTATAATTTCGACGAAGCTGTCAGCCGGCTCGTTGGTCTAAGGGTATGATTTTCGATAAGGGTGCGAGAGGTCCCGGGTTCAAATTCCGGGCGAGTCCAAACCTTTTTGAAGTGAATACTTCTTTAGCGGCGTTGTGCACTTTTTGTCATGTTTGTGTACGATAGCGCAATAAATAAATATTGTATTCTAAATTTCATTTATTAAATTAAATTAATTCATAAATGATAGTACTTTTATACTGATAATTAAAGCAATTCGTGCAAAATTATTCCCTAACCATTCCAAAATATCAAAAATGCACAACGTTAATATTCAAGTGTTCACTTCTGCCGGCACTCCCGAAGTGCAGCCCGTCGTTTTTTTATAATAAGAAGTAGTACACCGTTCGAAGTTACTACATCTATTAATTCTAGGAATTTGGCCATTGTATTTTCTATCTTTTTTATCATAGGATATTTATAATATCTCTTAAGGCCATACCTGAATTTTCCGGGGTCCAGTGCTGCCCCTATTTAAAATAAATGATTTCAAAGAAAACGGAGACATTATTTAAAATTTTGCTACTATCAAATTCTAGATAACCTTTCAAAGTATTTTATGAACTACTGTTTACAGTTTATAATGAGAACGTTAAGCTTTACTACGCACATTTGCCAAAAGTGGCCGTTTTTCGCAAATCTGCGTAGTAAAGCTTAACGTCCTCACTTTAAACTGTAAACAGTAGTTCATTAAATACTTTGAAGGTTTATCTAGGATTTGATAGTAGCAAAATTTTTAATAATGTCTCCGTTTTCTTTAAAATGATTTATTTTAAATGGTAGCAGCACTGGACCCCGGAAAATTCAGGTACGGCCTTAATAATAGTCACTTTGTTTTGCACAAATGTTGACGTCAAATCGTTACTTACAGCTAAGTTTATGCCGCTTCCTAGGCGCAAGTGCAGAAGAAGCGGCAACAAACTGCACTGCACGTTTTCTCCAAAGACGTCAACTAACAAACTTGAAATTAGTTATCTAATCAGTAATTGAAGTACATACATATGATGTCCAAATTATAAAAATCTCTAATAGGTATACAGGGTTGTTTATAAATGAAAAGACGTCAACCCCGCTTGAAAATGCAGTTAAAGTACTATAGAGAACGTTAGACGTTATATTTATTTATTTAATTTCATTGAGCCAAAAGCTACAATAGGTAGACTTAATGCTAAAGCATTCTCTCCCTATCAACCTTTAGGAGAAGAGAAACAGATAGAATAGTTGGCGTCTAAAATAGATAGAAACAATCCAGAAATAATAAGTACTTTTAAATGATCATACATAAATATCGTATAAAATAAATATACTATATTTATACATACAACATACTATATAGATACATATACATACATATATACATATATATATTTGAAGATCAGAAAGAAACGATGAATTCTCCTAATTGTAGAAAGATTCAAAAAGTAATTCATGCACTTTTTTCTTGTATAAATGTCTACTAGATATTTGTCTGATGTCCTCGGGCAATGCATTCCAAAGCCGTATAGCTTGAGAAGTAAAGGAATTGGACATGAAGCTAGATCGATAAAAGGGAATTTGAAGCTTGAGCGTGTTACTGGAGCGAAGTTGCCGATCATGCATGTCCGCAAGATATTGAAACTTACATTTCAAGTATTGCGGAGAAAAGGGATTTTTAAGAATAGAGAAAAGAGAACATAGAAGTCTCTGTTGCCTGCGCAGTCGGATGGGAAGCCAATGGAGTTTGGAACGGAAAGCAGAAATGTGATCATACTTACGCAAGCAGAAAATAAAACGGATGCAGTTGTTAAGAAGGCGGTCCAGCTTATTGAGAAGATCCACATTAAGATCTGGATAACACACATCAGCATAGTCAATAATGGGAAAAATCAACGTTTGGATCAATGTGATCTTAGTTTTAATAGGAAGAAAATTTCTGAAGCGGTTAAGATATTGAAGAGAATAAGTAACGGTCCGACTAATTTCAGTTATTTGAGCAGTCCATTTCAACGAGGAGTCAATAAAAAGACCAAGATTTTTTACCACTGGTTTAAATTCAATAACGGCACCATTGTATACTACTGGTAAAACAGAAGTTAAGTTAATTTTTGCCAACTGCTGAGGACTGCCTAATATCATTGCTTGACATTTGGATGCGTTCACCTGTATACCGTAATCCTGCGACCAGGAGAGAAGATCTGCTAATGTGGCGTTCAGTTGAGTAACTCCACTGTCAACGTCCTCAGCTGGGATTTGCACATAAATTTGGAGATCATCCGCGTAGAAATGGTAAGTACAGCCAATGGATGAAGAGAGAAGGTTAATGAACAAGGAAAACAGTAAAGGTGAAAGTATTCCACCCTGCGGAACACCAGAAGTAAGATCATTCCATTGTGACAACTCACGGTCCATTCGAACTGCTTGTTGCCGGCCATGGAGATAAGAGGAGAACCATTCCAATGCAGAGGAAGAGAAATTAAGATGCTCAAGTATAGCAAGGAGAATGTCATGGTCTACCATATTAAAAGCGTTGGAAAAATCAATCAGACCTAAGATGGTAACCAATTGATTTTCCATGCCAAGGCGTACGTCCTCAGTGAAATTAATAAGGGCAGTAGTAGTACTGTGACCGGGGCGAAAACCAGATTGAAAGGGACTAAGTAAGTTATTATGAAATACAAAGGATGAAATTTGGTTATGCGCCACCGCTTCAAGGATTTTTGAAAGAAATGGTAGTATAGATATGGGACGGAAATTACTAAGTGTCTGAGGATTTGATATTTTTGGTAAAGGAAGGACAAAAGCTTTTCGCCAGAGAGCAGGAAATTCACTGGAAGAAAGAGAGAAATTAATGATGTGAGTGAGTACTGGAAGAAAGGTCCCAAGCGAATTTATTATCATTTGGCGACTGACATTATCACACCCCAAAGCTTTTGATTTTATTGAAAGGACTGTTTTCAAAACTTCATCATCTGAAACCGGAGAAAAAGAAAAAGACTCAATAAGAGGTTTAGGCATGGAAGAAATTTTTGAAATAGTACTAGATTTCACTGAAGGGTTAAGTGTTGAAGTAGAGGAAAAGTGATCATTAAAATCATTAGGTGAAAAAGAGAGAGAAGAGTTATATACGTACAGAGTGTAAATATATAGTGGATACATACCTCAAAGGGTAACTCAGCCCATTATTATAAACCACTTTTCCAATGGAGCTAATACTGAAATAACAATAATTAAATTTCTTAACAAAAAAAAAAACAACCAACTAATTTTTTGAGGAGTTTCTTTCATATCTCCAAAATTCTTCATCATGTCTTCACTAAGTTAATATAGACCTATTTGGTATTAAAAGCTTTAAAATAAAAAAAAAGAATCGTCAAAAGCGGTTTGCAATTGGCAAAGATATCACGAAACATACATACAAAAAAAAACGGGCAAGTGCGAGTCGGACTCGTACATAAAGGGTTCCGTACCACCGTACAATGTTTTAAAATGCTGAAGAAACACGTTTCTTGTATGACGACCCCCTTTAATTTTTAACTTTATCTTATTTTTAGTATTTGTTCTTATAGTGGTGATAAATAAATAAATATATAAGGACCAATCACACTGATTGAGCTAACCCCAAAGTAAGTTTTAAACTTGTGTTATAGGATACTAACTCAACAAAAAAAAATTACAAAGAGGACAATTTGAAAAAGGCCATTTTCCAACTTGACCTGGCTGGGGATCGAACCCAGAACGAACGGAGGTCGTCAATATACATAATCGGTTATAATAGAAAATTAATAGTAATACATAATAGACAATATGCATGTGATTTAGAAACGAACAAAAAAAATTATGTGTAAACTTATGCTAAAGGAAAATACTTATATATATATATATATATATATATATATATTTTTTCAATTTAACATTTTTTCATTGAAAAATTAATGATTTAAAAGTTGTCTTTTTCAAATTCCCTCGCAAATTTCCGAAACGCAACGCTATTGGCGGAACGAAACGTGACGACACCAAGCATTGTCAAACTTAATTTTCTAAATAGTCTGTACTGTCAACCACAAGAAAGAAGGAAAATCTGTCACTGTCAATAAGTTGTTTGTAATTTGTATGATTGTTGGAGGTTATTTTCATTGTTTTGCTAAATTATTAGTGTTCTTTGAGAATTATTAGCTGAAAGTCTGACTCCTGGTAAAAAAAGACTTGCTACTATGATTGAAAGCGGTTTTGTTGTGGCAGATACAGTCAGATAATCTGCCTAAAATTGATGTGTTTATGATGACTACGTACTTCGCAAGTAATTCAAATTTTACATCCTTTGAACTCAGAGGAGTAAAAGCTGCGAGGTAAATAATTTATAGATATTTGATAAATTTCCATTTTTCTCAGTTAGTCAGACAAGTCAATCAATTAATTATAACCTAAAATATGGTTCTACTATTTTTGATTTTCTTTTTCCATTGACACTGACATTGACAGTGTGCGGTGAAGTCACAGAATAAAAGCCCAAAATGGCACGATTAAGTTGTCCGAAAATGATAGTAGTTTTAATTATTTTTTTTAAGCTTATTTAATAATATTCTGTGAGTGTGATATTTTTTTCCGTTTATATAATAACTTATGGAATTATTTAAAAAAATAAATAAAAAAAAGACATGAATATTGGTGAAAATTTCAAGTATTATATCTACTTAAAGTCATTATAAAGACCGAGTTAAAAACGCTGAAAAAAACACGTTTCTTTTATGACGACCCCCTTTAATTTTTAATTTTATCTTATTTCAACTATTTGTTCTTATAGCGGCCATAGTAATACATAATCTGTAAAAATTTTAAGTATCTAGTTAATGCCATTATAAAGATCTAGTTAAAAACGCAGCAAAAACACGTTTTTTGTATGACAACCCCTCTTATTTTTAATTATTTTTTATTTTTAGTATTTGTAATTATAGTGGCCACAGTAATACATAATCGGTGAACACAGGTGACAGACGGACAGATGGACAGACGGACAGACGGACAGACGGACAGACGGACAGACGGACAGACGGACAGATGGACAGACGGACAGACGGACAGACGGACAGACGGACAGACGGACAGACGGACAGACGGACAGACGGACAGACGGACAGCGAAGTCTCAGTACCTAATAGGGTCCCGTTTGCACCCTTAGGGTACGGAACCCTGATATATATACAAGTCGAACAGATAACCACCTCCTATTTTAAAGCCGGTTAAAAAATCGACGATTTTCTCATACAAAGTAACAATGAGTTTATAGCTCGACGAACTAATGGCCGCTAGGGTAAAAAGGTTCTCCAATGGCGGCCACATACAACAAGTACCTAATAAAAAAAGTTCTTAGGTCCCGGAAAGGTATTACCTTCATCATCATCATCATCAGGTCTTTTTTAGTCTCCACTGCAGAAGCATGACCCTCTCCGTACTACCAGAGCTAAATATTAGCCAGTGCAGTCAGAGGATTTGGCCTACACTCTCCATGCTGGCCAGACGGGTTGGAAAGGTCTCATTGCTGTTTATAAGCTTTGTCCAGCTTGTTTCCTAAGTCGCCTTCTACGACATCCACGGGAAGACTTGGAGTGGTCCTATTCTACTCTAACCAAACCACAACCACACGGCATAGGTATTACCTATCCTATTTTAATAGCAGTATCGTCGTCGCCTGTTCTAGTATTTAAACTCAGCACAAATTCACTTTGAAACAGCGCACTTGGGTCAACACCCTTTAGATATAGCAGGCAAACTTCGAGATACTAGGCCATCACAGCTTCAAGCGATACAAGCCCCTTTATCGTTAGCCATAAACGTTATTGTTGCAAATACCATTGTATTAATAGTTCATGATAGTATAATGGTTTGTATCTGTAACTTGATAAGTTAATATTTAGGAGTGATGGCTTAGTACATTGATAATACACGTGTTATAATAATAACTGATTTAAAGCATCACAAAACTAACTAAACTAGTACCTAGTTTTGTGAGAACAGTACCTCATGAGTGCCTTATAACCATGCAATAATCCACACTTTCCTATTTTCCCTGGCCTGGCCTTATGCTTTATTATAATGCAAATAGAGAACTAAGTCACGGTTTTATGACGCAAAACCACTGGTATGACTCTCCATTGATTCAGAGTAACATATATACCTACTACTACTACAAACGAAACAATTTATCTGTACACACGTCGATGTGTGAGTTTTATACTTAGGGTCGCACCGCAGAATTATTTTAATACTTACCTACTAACGAGTTCGACATATTTACGATTATATTTTTCCATACCGGATGATTTGCGAACACTATGACGTAAAAAATATTCTGTTTTATATGTATTAAATGTTACAGAAAAGTCGGAAACAGCTACGTAATATCACTTCACAAATATTTTTCATTATGCCCATTTCACCTATAGTTCACTTTACTGATTATTATTGAGATATTTATAATGTAACGCACTAATTTCACTAATTCACTATTGTAATATAGTAATTTGCATATTCGGCGCAAAACTATACGGTAATTATATGAATAAGTTGGTCGACTATATCTCTTTAAGGCCGTACCTGAATTTTCCGGGGTTCAGTGCTGCCCCCATTTAAAATAAATCATTTCAAAGAAAACGGAGACATTATTTAAAATTTTGCTACTACCAAGCCCTAGATAACCCTTTAAGGCCGACTTGAATTTTCCGGGGTCCAGTGCTGCCCCCATTTAAAATAAATCATTTCAAAGAAAACGAAGATATTATTTAATTTTTTTTTAAATTAACCCTTCAAAGTATTATATGAACTACTGTTTACAGTTTATAATGAGAGCATTAAGCTTTACTACGCACATTTGCCAAAAGTGGCCGTTTTTCGCAAATGTGCGTAGTAAAGCTTATCGTTCACACTTTAAACTGTAAACAGTAGTTCATAAAATACTTTGAAGGGTTATCTAGGACTTGGTAGTAGCAAAATTTTAAATAATGTCTCCGATTTCTTTAAAATGATTTATTTTAAATGGGGGCAGCACTGGACCCCGGAAAATTTAGGTACGGCCTTAACATATTTTATGAACTACTGTTTACAGTTTAAAGTGAGAAAGTTAAGCTTTACTACGCACATTTCCGAAAAACGGCCACTTTTGGCTAATGTGCGTAGTAAAGCTTAACGTTCTCATTATATGTTACGTGTCATATACAACCGTTTAGCTGACAGAGGCGGGATAGTTAAGTAATAAAAATTTGCAACCAAATTTATACACTTAATTAAACAACTTAATCGAAAGTGTTCATAATCTCACTAGGTATATATTTTTAAAAGAACTATCCAACGACACCCCACAGCATGGGTTAGTCGAGAAAAAAAAATAATTCCGCTTTACATGTACATGACAGGCAGACAGACAGACAGACAGGGTGAAACTATAAAGTTTCCTTGTTTACTACGGAACCCTAAAAATATTTTGATAAGGTTTTCCGACCTGACGTAAACTTTCCTTAGAAATGCATTTCGGCCGCCGCCCGATGTCAACCTCCTTGGGAATGAAGAGATGGAGGTTCTAGTCGGAAACCGTACGGCTCACAAAATTATACAGGGTCCAACAAAATATACTGAAACTATTTTAAGAGTACATTCAGTCCCTGATACTAAGCAACTTACTCCAAGGAACTTATGTTGAAATATGAAAAATATTTTTCGGTTCGGCCTCCTAGACAAGTTAACCGATCAGCTGATCTGCATTTATGTAGAAAGCCATAAATTATATTTTATAATGCGATATAAGCTTAACTGGCTTCCTGTTCGTCAGCGCCGACAACAGAGAATGCTCTGTACTCTTTTCTCTATACTTAAGAACCCTCTTTCTCCCCAATATATGAAAACCAAATTTAAATATCAGTCTGAAAGCCATGACCGTGAACTTCGCTCCAGTCATACTCTTCAAATTTATCTACCGTTATTTCGGTCTGAATTTATGTCTAACTCTTTTACTCTTCAAGTTACACGACTCTGGAATGCCTTACCTGAAGACATCAAAAGTATCTCAAACAGATACTTATTTAAGAAGAAAGTTCACACGCACCTTTCTTTAAAATTTTCGCAGCAGAATTAGTAATTATCTTAAAACATTTGTAGTACATATATATGTATGTATATTTATATAAGTATTTATATGTATTAAGTGTATTAAATGAATGTACTCGTATTTAAGTATACTTGTAAATAGTAAATTATGAAGTACATCTTTAAAGCGCCTATCGCAATTAAATAATTTCTGTTTTTCCTAAAGGTTGACTGGTAGAGAATGCATTAGCGTTAAGTTTACCTTTTGTACCATTTTGGTCAATAAAGATTTTAATAAATAAATAATAATAAATATTATGTTGACCCTTAAAATAGTTTAAGTATATTTCAGCCAGAGTAGCCAGAGGACAGGGTCCCCCCTGTCCTTTGTGCGACTTGCACGACCTTGCAGTGAAGACTTAAAAAAAGACCTGATGATGATGATATTTTATTAGACACTAGCTTTTGCCCGCGGCTTCGCTCGCGTATCCCAAATCCTATGGGAACATTACTTTTTTCCGGGATGAAAGGTACTCTATGTCCTTTTCAGTACTCCTAACTATGTGTATGCGAATTTTCAAGACGATTGGTTTAGTAGATAAAGCGTGAAGAGGTAACAAACAAACAAACAAACAAATATAAAAACTCACTTTTGCATTTATAATATTAGTTAGGATTGTTAGGATTAGGATTATAAACATACCTCGCTACACGTGGCCTTTGGGTTACAATAGTAGGTACCTAAATTTTTTTGCTTCTTAAGTCTCTAAGCTCTGTCTACCCCATTCAAGATAAAGACGTGATAGTATGTACGTCGCTAAAATTAATGATTAGACTTTTTCGGATCGATACATTTTTCGGCTCAAAGTTGTTACGTGCCTACGTCTTTATTCCCTTCTAGATAGACAGAGCCGAAGGCCAAAAGACCCAAAGGCCGGTGTTAGCGTGATGGTTAGCTTGTAGGTGGCAAAAGGAATCAAAATAATGACGTATTGCTAATCTTCGTCTCGCCTCTTGGCATAGTTTATAGATTCATGTCTTTCCTCAATCGGCTTTTACAATCTGCACAGGAAGATAAGCAGCTTGTAGGTTCTTTTTAGGGTTCCGTACAAAAAATGAAAAAACGGAACCCTTATAGGATCACTTGTGCGTCTGTCTGTCTGTCCGTCCGTCTGTCACAGCCAATTTGCTCCAAATCTACTAGACCAAACCAGGTGAAATTTGGTAGGATGGTGTTATCCTATGACCCAAACACACATGTGCAAAGTATTTTTTTTTTATTATGTTCATTTTCGGGGTACAAATTAGAACATTATAAAAAAAATGCTTTGCAAACCTTACTGTGTCACAAATATCAAATGAAAGGGCTCGTTATGGGGATCTCAAATATATTTTTGGTAGTATTGTTAAATAAATAGTTTTGATTTTATTCATGAAAGAAGACGAAAATTAACCATTGTTGACCCCCTGATCTCCAGAATAACATGGTAAGAAAGAAATTAAAGAATCAGAAATTGAACAATGCGCGTGCCCATTGAGGTCATCACATCACTGCAATATCCTGTGTATGGGCATTTATTGTTACCATAAAGAACTAACTAGATGGCACTGTTCAAAATTAAACCGCGCTATGGTTATTTTTTAACTTTAATATGAAGACGGTTGGGAATGATATTTATCTTTGTCTTTCCAACTTAACACGTTGGGCGCTAATAAGACGGATTTTTTGTAGGTTTAGGCTTGGGACAACTTGGTAAAAGAGTTGCAAGTCTAGACTATAATACAAACATAGACGTATTGTATTATTAGTAGGGTAAAATATAAAGATATCAATAACCAAGTCATGCAGGGTTGCCAGCGACATATAGTCAAAGTAACATGTAGGTAGTAGTCAAAAAGTAACATTTTCACGAGAAAAGTAACATTACCTTATTTTATGTTGAAAACGACGTATATATGACACTTTATTACACAAAAACTAAAAAGTTTTCTGTCCCATTAGTGTTAATCGAATAATTTGGTGGGTGATGCTGAAAAAGAAAACATACCTACAAATTAAGGAATGTGTAATTAATAATATAATAACCGATTTAGTAATGTCTTTCAGTGTCAAGCCTACAACTTACGGCGTTATTAATAAATTTTTGAAAAAACGTAATCATAATCTATTATTGCTTCGATTTATCAAGGCACAAAATAATGTACACCAACATGACGAACAAAAACGTTCTTGGGTGCGTTCCATTTCACAATTCTTTTTTGTTTGCTAGAAAATATAAAAAAAAAATAATATTGAAAAATGAAAAAGTAAAATTTTAAGTCGTGTAACATGAAGGTAACATAAGAGGGTCGAAAGTAACGTAAAAAGTTACAAAAGGAACATTCTGGCAACGCTGATGTCATGTTATCGAATATAAATAACATGTTACCGATACTTACACCGGGAAGTGGAGTGGGGGGATTTGCTGTAGCGTTATACAGGCAGACATAACCACCAGCCAAACTTTTACCTATAGCAAGTTCAGTCTTATCAGACTGAACTACTATACATAAATAAATACAATCAACGAAAAACTAAAATAAAAATTGTCTTCCCATACAAATCAGCTCTCAGCCAAACGGATTTTGTATGGGAGGACGAAAATTTTTTACTAACTTTTTTTATAGAAAGTAGTTCAGTATCATTGACTGAACTTGCTCCAATAATTTGGCTGGTGTTCAAAAAGTCACCCTGTATATGGACGGATTTCATTGAAATGGCTTTGCTAAGCCCGGGGACAGGTGAAGGTATCGGTTATTGCATGGTTATAAGAGCTCGCGAGGTCTACTGTTCTTACAGTATTACCACCACTAGTTATCTACAGGGTAAGGTTATCAGTTACTACTCAGTGCGAAGTGTTTCATTATTGTCAGTACATGTAAGCTAGTGGACATGAGATATGCATTATTAACGAAACACCCAGCATTATCACGTCTTTATCCTTAATGGAGCAGACAGAGTATTTTGTGATTTGAGGCTCTAAATAGCGCCAATCCCAGAGCCGCAAGACCCAAACGCCACTTTTAGCGTGATGGTAGGCAAGAAGGTGGAAAAAGAAATCAATTTAGTAATGGGTTGCTAACCGCATCGCATATTAAGACGATTAGTCTTTAGTTTGCATTTTCGCCAAAAGTGGCCGTTTTTCGCAAAAATGCAAACTAAAGCTCAACGTTCTCACTTTAAACTGTAAACAGTGGTTCTTAAAATAGTTTGAAGGGTTATCTAGGTTTTACTAGCTCAAAATTTTAAATGATATCTCCGTTTCCTTACAAATAATTTATTTCAAATGGGGGCAGCACTGGACACCGTGTATCGTCTTTTTGCCCATTCCCTCGATCGGCTTCTACGATCTGCGCGGTAGACTAGCGTGGTTTCCAATACGCCAAGGAGGTCGGTATGTGAGGAAAGTATTTAATATGGTCCTTAATAAAATCAAATGTATGTGTCTTTGTAGCTTTAATATCAAAGAGTTACTAGAGTATTTTTCCGCTAATAAGTATTTCTATAATTAGGACTGATATTTTTTCAAAATTAAAAACTGACTACAATACCAGAAATATTCAAACAATAGTACCTATAGATACTAAGACTACCTATATATTTTTATCCCTGTGGTTGACTGGGCGAAAATGCTCTTAGCATTAAGTCCGCCATTTGTTAAAAGTATATTTTTACTTTGCAACAATAAAGTGTTAAAAATAAAAAATAAAGTTATTTTTGTTTAATAAACAAACGACATAACCGATTTAAACAAAATTTGTATGAGTCCACCACAAAAAAAAGAATCTTCTGTTATCGGGGAACATACATATAAAAAGATTCCAACGAATCGATAACCTCCTCTATTTTGAAGTCAGTTAATAAATAAGATGTCTTTCGATAGCAACCAAAAATTTTACATGCGTATTCAGAAAAAAATATTAAACTAAACTGGAACAGACGAAACTTTGAAAACTCTCGAGCTTAAATATTGAGTAGATTCAGCGACAATGCGATTCTCTCGCACCTCGGTAGGCAAACACCCTGTATCGGGCGGCGTAAAAACGGGGTGTTGTATAAATTATTCATAAAAATCTTGACTTGGTACCGCAGCCTCGAGCTCCGTTGGAAAATGTCGGAATTTTATCAAAATGTTTTCTTAGGCGCTGCGAGTTATTTGTTACATAGGACCAACGAACTATAATTTCATGGAATCTGAATAAAGCGCAAACAAGTTTACTTTCAAGACAAATAAAAAAACTGACTTTCACCCCCAATTGAGGGTAATAACTTTTGAACGGCTTGAACCGATTTTCATAAAACATATAGCTGTTTGTTTGATGTTTGTTTGTGTCGAGATGGTTCTTACCGACAGCTGAACCGATTTTCATCAAACATATAGCTGTTTGTTTGTGTCGAGATGGTTCTCACCGACAGCTGAACCGATTTTCATCAAATATATAGCTGTTTATTTGATGTTTGTTTGTGTCGAGATGGTTCTTACCGACAGCTGAACCGATTTTCATCAAACATATAGCTGTTTGTTCGATGTTTGTTTGTGTCGAGATGGTTCTTACCGACAGCTGAACCGATTTTCATCAAATATATAGCTGTTTGTTCGATGTTTGTTTGTGACGAGATGGTTCTTACCGACAGCTGAACCTATTTTCATCAAATATATAGCTGTTTGTTTGATGTTTATTTGTGTCGAGATGGTTCTTACCGACAGCTGAACCGATTTTCATCAAACATATAGGTGTTTGTTTGATGTTTGTTTGTGTCGAGATGGTTCTTACCGACAGCTGAACCGATTTTCATCAAATATATAGCTGTTTGTTTGATGTTTGTTTGTGTCGAGATGGTTCTGATCGACAGCTGAACCGATTTTCATCGAACCGAAATGAAAAATAGGTATTTGTAAAATCTATTGCTGTCGCGCTGTGCCCGAACAACAAAGCTTGGACTGAAAATACCTAAATCAACGATTCGTAATCCCCTGATTTCTTCTCCAGAACTTAACTAATATAAGTATTTTTTTCATTACGACAAGCACAGCAGAAGGCTACAGCTAATGATGTTTATATTTTTGAAATGTGCCTTTTAAGCCCTTGCATTTTTACGGTGATTCGATTTGTAGTCGACGCAAATGAAAACACTTGTAGACTTGAATTGCGTATATTCCAAGACGCAGGAAATACAAGAGAAAAATCGAAAGTTTTGCACAGTACAAGGTGTGGCCGTATCGCGTACATAGAATCGACTCCAAATTATCAATTACCTACATATATAAAATACAAAATTATTACTCGCTACCGCCACAGATCGGTTCTACTATTACACAATAGATGGCGGTAGTGGTTTCAAATTTAAAATGAGATACACAAAACTAAAAATATAAAAGCAATTAAATGCAAAAATAAATCCCTAAGTGCGTCGCCTACAATCCACCCCCCGTGTTGAGGTGTGAGCTCAACACTAATCTAATAAGGCGACGCGCGTCACAGGACGACGCAAAATTCCCGTGCGAGTGCGCACGTCTACCATTCGCACGCGTCCATCATCCGCAGCATGGGTCGCGTCCACTACTCCATGTCGCCAGGAGCCGCGCTCCAGGTTAGGTTCGACAATGAGAACATAGTCCCCCTCTCGCAAACCGCGCTCTTCCCTGGACCATTTTTGTCTGGGTAACAAAGTTGGTAAATATTCCCTAAGCCAACGTTGCCAAAACATGTCTGTTAACCTTTGAGCTACACGCCACCTTTTCCTAAGAGTCAGATCCGCGTCGTCATATTTACCAAAAGGGATATGGTTCGAGGATGTACCTAATAAAAAATGATTAGGGGTCAACGCTTCAGGAAAGTAGGGATCTGCCGAAACGTGTGTGATTGGACGGCTATTCACCAATGCTTCAACCTCGGCCATTAATGTTGCCAAAGTTTCTTGGTGAGGCGCTCGCTCCTTCAAAACCACCTTTAAAGCTGTTTTTACAGTCCGGATCATTCGCTCCCAGGCCCCTCCTATTTCAGGAGCTCCCGGGGGAATAAAACGCCACTCTGTACCTCGAACACCAGCATCTTCTTGTAGCTTTTCCATGTTTAGCTCACGCAAACTCTGTTTCAACTCCGTGTCGGCTCCTCTAAAATTTGTTCCGTTAACAGAGTATATAACAGTAGGCGTTCCTCTGCGTGCTGACATCCGTCGCAAGGCCATGATCGTTGAATCGGTAGACAAATTTTCCGCTATTTCTATATGTATAGCACGAACAGTCAAACAGGTGAATAACACACCGTATCTTTTCTGTCTCCCTCTTCCCACCGTAACTTCCAAAGGTCCAAAAAAATCGATCCCAGTGAAAGAAAATGGCCGCCGATTATGTTGCAAGCGCGCTGCAGGAAGGTCAGCCATGCGCTGTGCTCGTGGCGCTGCACGACGGTAACGACAAAAAAGACAGCTCGCTCCTACGCTACGTAAAGTAGGCCTCATCTGCAGAATCCAAAAGCGTTGTCTTAATTCATTGACCACTGTCTCGTGCGCTCCATGCATTGCTCGTCTGTGGTAATATTCAACAAGCAGACGAGTAATTCTGTGCTTACCATCCAGGATGACAGGCCGCTTCGTCGATAGGGACACGCCCTCAGTTTTATCCACACGACCACCAACGCGCAGGATATGTCTGTCGTCCAGATAGGGTGTCAACGTCAACAATCGGCTGTTTGACATCAACGGCTTGTTCTGTTTCAAGCATTGAATCTCAGAAGCAAATGAGTCGTGTTGACACTTCCTCATAATCAATTCCTCAGCCTCCAGTAGTACAATAGGGTTCAAGGTAATCTGCTCATTTTGACACTTCTTGATAAAAAGAAGAACTCGACCTGTAGTACGGAGAAAACGCAGCCATGACGAAAATCTATCTTCATTAGGAAGCGAAGAAGCTAGATCACGTGACTGATCAGTGGCTACCAAGTTTACATGAAGTTCTTCTCCTATTGCGTCATCAGATTTTTTGGTGCTCTTCAAATCCTTAGGCCAACTATGTTCTGGGTCACGTAAGAACTGAGGGCCCTGGAACCAGACATCTTCGTACGACTCTAGCTCTGTGTGTTCCTTAGTAGCTAGGTCAGCTACATTCATGCCAGACGGTACGTATCTCCACTCAGCTATAGATGACAATTCGTCAATCTCCCCGAGCCGCTGGGCTACAAACGCCTTATAACTTCTAGGGTCACTTTTAATCCACTGAAGTACGGTACTCGAGTCTGTCCAAAAATATCGCTTGTGTGGCTTAAAAGTCTTGTGCTCCTTTAGCACCAAATCAGCCATCCGTGCTCCAATTAAAGCGGCCTGTAATTCCGCCCTAGGCACAGAGATTGGGCGGAGCGGGCAAACACGACTCTTACTAGCCACAAAACATATTTTTACATGTCCGTCTGAACGAGTAAAACGCCAATAAAGTACAGTTGCATACGCGAGTGTCGACGCGTCACAAAATACGTGAAGTTGAACATTAATAATATCAGCATTTTCACTCACAGCCATATTGTAGCATGGAGACCAGCGGTCCTGACCACTATACCACCGGGGTATCTCCAACGCTTTGATTTGCTTCAACTCATTCAGCCATTTCACCCATTTACAATGTTCCTCGGAACGGATGCAGCATCTCCAATCCACACCGCTACGATGTACATTTTGCAATAATATTTTTGCTTTAATTGTAAATGGACTTAAAAACCCGTGTATGTCATAAACAGAAATTATTATGCTAAGCATTTTTGCTTTAGTTGGATGTTCAACGCCATTCAAAATTTTCTCCGGAATACGATCTAAACAAATGTTAAAAGCAAACGTATCGCGCGCAGGATGCCATATGAAGCCCAGGGTGCGCTCAGCTGTGTTCGTAGCCCCATCTTTAAACTGTATGGCGGTGTGCGCGAGCGCGTCGGCCGGTATGCTATTTAATACTTGTTTACAGTTACTCGACCAACCTCGCATGAAAAATCCACCACTTTTATGGATAGCACTTATTTCGTTTACTAATTTGATTGCATTATCCGCGCTGGGCGTCGAATAAACACAATCGTCCATATAATGATTATTTATAATTACATGCACGGCCTCGGGATATTCATCTTCGTATCTTAAAGCATTTTTATTTTTAATATATTGCGCAATAAAAGGTGAGCATGTGGCTCCAAAAATCAAGCTTTGCATAACACAAATCTTTAATGGTGAATTTTCACTTTCTTGCCATAAGAACCTGAGAACATGCTGGTCTTCAGGTCTTATTTTAATCCTAAGGAACATATCCTTAACATCCCCTATAAAAACAATTTTATTTTCACGAAATCTCAACATGATACCAAAAATAGAATTATACAAATCGGGGCCTGTAATTAAAATACTATTAAGACACACATTTTGTACCTTACTAGCAGCATCGAAAACTAATCTCAATTTTTCCGGTTTGTTTGGGTTCAAAACACCGAAATGTGGTAAATACCAGACATTGTTTGTCCGTTTGGATAGCTCAAGTTCAGTCAGTTCGCGAGCGTATCCCTCAATGAACAATTTGTTCATTTCATTCTTATATTTTTCTGCATAGGCCTTATCAGTAAACTTACGTAACAGCAAGCGCTGTCGATGCACCGCATAGCTATACGTATCGGGCAGTGTGAGATTGTCGCGAGTGAATGGCAAACCTACTTCCCATTGATCACCTACCTGGCGTGACGTACTGTCTAAAATTTGGACAGCTCGTACATGTGAGGCATTTTCGCGGCTTTTGGAAGATATACCAACAGAGTCGATACTAAACGAATTCTGAATTAAATCATTTAATTCACACAAACTATGATCAGTATTGTTTACATCTGACGAAGCGAGATGGAAAATATGTTCACTTACCCGGGAGTGAGCGCGACCGCAGCAGCCATGTATGCACCATCCCAGCCTGCAGCGGGTAGCATAGGGCGATTTTTTCCCACCATGACGAATCTCGAGTGGTGCAATCAAAAAGTAATTATCCTCACCAATTAGTAGACGTGGCACTACACACTCACTACACACCTTAGCTTTAATTGACAACAAATGATCACAAGTTAGGTTATTCACAATCGACATATTTTGTTTAGGTAAATTTAACTTTGAAATTTTACGCAAATTAATGTCATATTACTGTCACTTCCGCATATTTGAGCACGCACTTTTGGGGCATCCGATTGATACACTTCTAATCCGAACGCATCTACAAATTTTACATCACTGGAGTTTACGCACTGCAATCCTAGGCTATCAGCTAGCTGCGAGTCTATTATTGACACAGATGCGGCATCGTCCAACAAAGCATGTGTTGTCACAGTACCGTTAGGTCCAGTTAATTGCACTTCAATCACTTTTAAAAGTACTCCACCGTTTCGCGAATTATTTACGTGCGCGATCGTCGCTTCCGAAGGGGCTGTAGTGCTTACGGCGCTCGTGACATGGTGCGAAGGGCGCGGGTCAGCGTTAACTGGTTCTACGGCTTGTTTCTTCCAATGTAGTAGCCGGTGGTGCATCATACCGCATTTATCAATATCGCACACAGGTGCGGTACAACTATTGCTGTCATGCCGAGCTATTAAGCAACGGAAGCACAATCTTTGCGTTTTAACAAAACGCCACTTGTCCTTTCTCATCGCACGTTTGAAATCGCGGCATTCAGTCAGCTGATGAACCTGTTTGTCGCAAAACTTGCACTTGCTGTTTTCGTCACTTCCAATAGTCGTACAGACGGCGCGATGTTGACGGTGGTTTTGTGTGTCTGTGCGTCTGAGCAGCGATGCCTCCTGACCCTTTTTCACTTCATACGTTACACCAACCAATGATAACATCCGCGACTCGCGCATTAAAAATGATGCAAGCATTTCCAACTTGGATTTTCCTTCAGCTAGCTTTTCAAATGCGTAGTCTGTCCATTTTCCCACTAAGGTACTTGGGAGTTTGCTGATAATAGCCGATGACAGTTCAGGACACCGCAGATAATCATTTTGATCCAGGGCACGAATGGTAGCAACGCAATTGTTTACTTTTACAGCAAAATTCACTATGTCCGTTTGGTACGACGTAGACAATGGCGCAAGCCTTCTCAAACTTTTAGTGATGTGGTTAATAACCAAATCTGGTCGTCCGAATCTGAGCTCAAGTGTCTCCATTACAGCTGACGGCAATGTATTACCTATAAGTAGGTCAGTCACGGCTTCTCGGGCTTCACCCTTCAACGCCTTACGTAACCTCCATAGATTCTCGGAGTCACTAAATTTACAAATAGAGGTGGACTCTTCGTAAGCCTTTTTAAAATGCAGGAACTCAATGCAGTCACCATTGAATACAGGCAGGTCACGTGGGGTAGCGAGACGACTGAGTAACCGTTGTTCTTGTGACGAAGAATGCTGAGTCATGACATCCCTCATGGTGTGAGCTAACTGCTGTAAGGGATCTCCAGCTCCAGGTTGTCTATTCTCCTCGTCTGCGGGGCATGGGGCAGGTGTGACGCATCTGTGGTCTAGCCAGTCATTAACACGATCGTGCAGCACTTCCTTGCTACGTTGACTAACCACGTCGTCGACGTCTGCTTCTTCCTCGGCATCCGCGATGGCGAGTTTCGCTTCCAAGCGCTTCTCGATAAGCTCCATTTGAATTTTGGCTTTGGCTTCAGCAGCCTCGAGCTCCAGTTGCTTTCGTCGAGCCAGTGAAGACGCACTGGACTTCTTCGACCTCACAGAAGAACACTGTGATCCACGGAAGGACAGTTCCTTTGTTACCTCCTTCTTCATTCCTTCTTCGGCAGCTGGAAACCGGTTTCCACAGCTAATGCTAGGGCCTGGAACAATTTTCTCATCAGCTTCGATCTTCTTCTTCACCGGTGCGTCCTGAACTTTAGTCAGTTCGCGCAATTCATGTCTCTGCTGGCGCGCCGAGTATGGAGTTTTAAACGACATCCCGCCGATTAAAAGATCCGGCCGAAGACCAAACAATTGTAGTCGACGCAAATGAAAACACTTGTAGACTTGAATTGCGTATATTCCAAGACGCAGGAAATACAAGAGAAAGTTTTGCACAGTACAAGGTGTGGCCGTATCGCGTACATAGAATCGACTCCAAATTATCAATTACCTACATATATAAAATACAAAATTATTACTCGCTACCGCCACACATCGGTTCTACTATTACACAATAGATGGCGGTAGTGGTTTCAAATTTAAAATGAGATACACAAAACTAAAAATATAAAAGCAATTAAATGCAAAAACAAATCAAAATAAATCCCTAAGTGCGTCGCCTACACGATTTATTACCTGATGATAAGGTATGTGGATTTGCGGAGAATGTAAGGAGAAAAATAAAATTTGAAGTTTATAAGCAACAAAAGAAGTCAAGGGGTTAAGTTGGGGTTTGCTTAAAATTATTTAGCAAATCATGTACAATATGCGAAATGTTAAATTTTTTTTATTACTTTATACTTGGTTTGATAAAATTAAAATGATTATTTTACTTAGGTAATTCAATCACAGACAGTGGCAACAATCCCAAATAATGACGTATTCTTGGGTCAATCACGTGACTTTGTCACGGAAAGAGATACCGTGTTTTACTATACCATCTCTCTCTCTCTCTCATCTCAGCGTATTCCCACAGCTGCAACGCTGCGGAGCCCGGGGTCCGCTTTCCGGCTTTTCCTTCTCCTAAGTGTGTGGCGAGCGAATGATTTTGACCAGGAAAAAAGCGAGTCAGCACTGAACCTTGGTTCCTTAAGAATAACTTGTAAACACATTACGCACAGATTTGTGTGATAATCTTTGGCTGTGGCTAACGAGCCCCTCCATTAACGTTTTGGCTGTGCTCCAAGCGATGGGAGTTGGCGATTTTAAATTAGACTTAATGAGGTGCGTTAATATCTTAAATCCTGTCGTAATTTCACAAGTTAGCATTGGAAAAGTAGATTTTCGGAGAAACTAAGGACGAAAATAAAATTGGATGTTTATAAGCTAGAATTTTTTGTCTGTTTTTAGGTTTTTCGCGGGAAGTCAGTAATAAATTAATAATTATTTGTGTTTTTGCGCATTACCTAGTTTGTAAGATTATTTCCCGTATTTTTCTATTCTGCAATTAAGGATATGTTAGTAAATATAATATTGTTTACGTTAAAATCTGTAGGAAAGATTGAAATTGTTTTGGTGACGCGTGTGTTTTTGGACGCGGCCCTCGTAAAATTTTATAATAAGAAGGTACGAAACAAATAATTAGCAAAGGTAACAGCTAATATGGTAGGTTATATATAGGAGGACGTGGCCTTAGCTCTCGGATCTTCGGTCAGCAACTCCTGGGAACCAACAGGTCACCTGCCACGTGGGAATTCACACTTTCCTTGACTTTTACCTTCTAATTTGTCCACACACGGAATTCACCACTTTGACAGCGGTTCGGATATGACTTAAGAGCAAGGGCGCATATCGTCAAGCGAAAAGCGAGAGACGGCGGTCAGCGATAGATACGGCGGTTGAATGACTGTTCTTTATGATTCGCGGGGCGCGGGCGGGCACACATCAAAGTAGGGTAGTAAGAAAAAAAAGATTATGCATATAAGTACCTAGCGTATTCAACAAATAATGTAAATAGCCGATAGGTGGCGGCACCATGTCTTTTATTAAAAAATCTTTTTTCCCCTTCGAGCGCAGCGATTTGGGATCTATTTTTATATTATTTTATGTTATTTAGGTATTTATATCTAGTTTAGTTTAATATAGGTACCTATTTAGTTATAGTCAGTTTAATTTTGGTTTACTCTTGTTTTTTTCAGGTATAAACCTATATTCATAATTATATATTTTATATCTGTTCATGAAATACTATTCTTTCTTACATCTTGTACCATTCCACGACTACAGCGGCCAAAGACGGGAGCCTAACGAGTTTTAAAAACGTACAGCAGCGATTAGTACAATTATCGCTAAAGAATTATTATGATTGTTACTTCCGCTACGACCTTATGGATTGCAGGTTAGCACGTCAACCTCATTAACACATTGTTATAGGAAATAAGTACCTAACTAAATAAATAAACATTCCTTCCATACTGGTCTGGGAGAACAGGAAAAACGAAGAATTCGTGTTATTAGTTGATTCAATTGAAGGTACTATTTGGGTTTCATACCTAAACTCACAACGGGGTCATATTATGAGTCATGCAATAAATTTAAAATGCGCTGTATCTTCATAATTTTTTTCTTCTCAGAGAAAAGAAAAAATACGTGCGTGTACAATATTTTTTAAAACCTAACCGATGGGCCAAAAATATTCTTCCAGTCGTCTGCCTATTGAGCTGAGATCAGCTATGCTTGACCTGAAACATATTAGAGGGAATAAAGCGACCCCACCCACGACCGATACGACATTGAAACCTTCAAAAAACGAGTCTAATTTCCTGAAAGGCCAGTAACGCTCTTGTTACACCCCTGGTGTTACAGTTGTCCATGGGCAGTGGTGATCAATCACATAACATCAAGTGACACGCTTGTTCGGTTGCCGCCCTATAACCTAAAAAAAAACCCACGACGCTGCCACCAGTTTGTACATTTTATTATCATTATCAGGTCTTTTTTAGTCTCCACTGCAGGAGCACGACCCTCTCTGTACTACCAGAGCAATATATTAGCCAGAGCAGTCTGAGGATTTGACCTACACTCTCCACGCTGGCCAGACAACTTGGAGAGGTCTCATTGATTTTTATAAGCTTTATTTAGCTTTTATTTTATACACCTTTTATACAATTTAATACAATTTCCAATTAATTAAACCAGCGGTCGCCAAAGTGAATTACAATCAAAACAAACCCGAACCGTTTATAATTATCCTTACAAACTTTCACAATCAAATTGTAATTAGGTACCGATAATTTTATAGGGTCGTTTCCTTGTTTGGACCGTTTAAAATGTCGTTGCCTACTTTAAAAGTTTGTCAACTAAAAGATTCAGATTATTTTGGATTTCGTAGCAGTGTGCCAATGGAACCCTAGACAGAATCGGACTTCCCATACACACGTAATCTAGCTTTTTTCTTTTTTCCTTTTTTTTAGCTTTTTACTTTCTTGGGTGTCTATCTATATATGTATTTATCATAAAATATAGTATCGTTGAGTTAGTATCCCATATACAAGTTTATAACTTACTTTGGGGCTAGCTCAATCAGTGTGATTTGTCCCTATAGGGTAAAACCCGGATAGTCGCCCCGAGGGTATAGTTGCCTTGATTGCAATTACTCTAGTTTCGCAAATGAAACACATGTTATTAAATTAACCTATCGAGAGACTCTGCATCTACAACTAAGTTGACCGTGTTGCACGTCTCTGTGCGATTGCATGGGACGGCTATGTGCGATCAAAGTTTTTGCGGGATAGATGTCCTCTTTCTTGACAAGGCATCTATCCTAAACGTTATTTACATGGAATAGGCAACTATCACCTATATAGGATAGTTGTCCCAAAACTTAGAGGTCCGCAAAAATCGCCAATACTCAGGAAATATCAAAGATAATGTTTATTCCTTTTATAAATTTGAAGATAAATAAACCAAGGTACCTACCCGTTTGACAACTAAAGTATCTTGCTTTTTTTACAAAGAGATATAAAGTAATTTCAAAAAGTGGGGCAACTATCCGAGTTTTACCCTATATTTATGTTATATTTATAATGGCAATAATTTATAAATTGTATTGGCCCAGAAATTCACCACATCTAGGTATAGCCTTTTGGTTGGCCTCCATTAGATCGTCTCTAGAACAAGATGTACAGACAGCAGATGTTCCATGGACTGGATGCATTCACAGGCACATCTGTCGTTGTCAGACTATTTCTTCTTCTTTTTTAGCTCCTGACATCTTCCGACGCCACTTAGCCACTTACGTACCTACACAAAAAACACACAGCTGTCTTCCACCAGGCCTGTGTCACTCGCCGTTTAGGTATCGAAAATGTACCTACATTATTACTATGCGCGCAGGTGGCCCCTTCGGGTGGTAAATTAAGTTATACGAATCGTTTGTCCAGAGTAATAAGAATGAAATTAGCTTGCAATGGATGTCTAGGTATTTATACGAAAAGGTGCTGAGTTCTTACGTGAGCTAAATTAGACCATATCGCTAGCCACATTGAGTAGATATTTCTTTGAATTTCTTTGCTAAGTGAAACTTCTGTACGTTAGTATTATTTTTTTATTTTTTATTATTAGATATTTGAGTGCGTTTGACCTTTATCTAGCCTGATAGGAAGCTAAGATAAGGTCTATTTATTCTGTGCATCCACTTACCGTGCGCGCCTAATAAAAAAATAGCCTTAGTCTGTGAAGTATAACACCAAACTACACAGCAGTTCCATTTCCAGAGCGTCACGTGCCGAGTTCAGCGTTTTAGTGTAATTGAACTTTAATACCTAATGTACTGCAGATGCTGAAATATTTATTACCTTTTATCGCAAAGCTGTTTGTGCAACTTTCTCTAGACTGGTAGACAACCAGAAATTTAGACTACATATACCTACCTCTTCAAATTAAGAGGGGATCTTCTGTAATGATGTAAAAATATGATACTAAAGTGATGATGTTGTATCTATGCAACGTGGAAGGGACATACCCGTAATAAATCGAAGCTCGGGCTATACGAGATCGCTAAAGTATAATTAAATTATAATTACACTCAAAAAACCAAAAAAAATATCGACATTCCCATGCAAAGCTCCCGGGCGGCTGCACACTTTTGTATTGAAATGCCGAATTATTTTTTAGCTGTTACGAGTATTTTAATATCATTATACTATGTATAATGATCTAGTATATACCTACCGTGGTTCGATTTATTACGGGTACGTGTGTCCCGTCCACGATGATATGGAGATGATATAGACTATGGGGTAGTCGAAAAGAAGAACAAAATATGTTGTTTTTGAAAAAAGAAACATTATTTTATTATATTTTTTTCATAAAAATAAGTCTCTAACATAGCTTTGCTTCTAACATTTACCGATAAATTCCCGTCTAGCTTCAGCAACATTAATGAACTGGGCATTCAAAGCGGACATCTGAATTAATCAGTGGATATTCGAAATAGTACTAAATTTGACTAATCAAAACGCAACGAACCGATTTCTAGCGGACAGTACTCACTGAAGTGAAATTGCCCGATTTTGCATAAAGTACTGTACTGTTTTTTGACTGTAGGTATACAACGTGGAAGGGACATACCTGTAATAAATCGAACCACGGTCTATACTAGATCAATATACTTAGTGATAAGAAATTAAAATAAAATAAACCGGCCAAGTGCGAGTTAAACTCGCGTGGAGAGGGTTCCGTAAAATTGATTGAATTCTTATAGGTTTTCCTGTAATCTACAAGCAATGAAATATATTTTATATTTTTTTAAAAATTTTTGTAGTTTCTGATATCAGGGGATTTTCGTCTTCTTTCATAAATGGAACTAAAACTATTAATTTTACAATACTAACAAAAATAAATTTGAGATCCTCATAACGAGCCCTTTCATTTAATATATGACACAGTAAGGTTTGCAAAACTTTTTGTTTTAATTTCCTAATTTGTCCCCCAAAATGACCCTTATTTTAAAAAAATATTTATTTACTTTGCACATATATGTTTGAGTCATACGAGTAGGATTACAACATTCTACCAAATTTCACCTGATTCGGTCAAGTAGATTCGGAGCGAATTGGCTGTGACAGACGGACGGACAGACAGACGCACGAGTGATCCTATAAGGGTTCCGTTTTTTATTTTTTTGTACAGAACCCTAAAAAACAAAAAAAAATCGGCATTTCCATAGAAAAGTGTGCAGCCGCTCGGGCGATTTGTATGGGAATGCCGATTTTTTTCTGTTGTTGCACCTTTTTTTGTCCTACTCTTTTCAAGACCTCCTCATTTGTAATTTTTTCAACCAAGCTTATCCGTTTCATCCTACGACAGCACCACATTTCAAAAGCTGTAGAGGTGGCGGGAAATAATTAGTGATGTGCCGTTCCCGTTCCCCAGATTTCCGGGAACGGTTCCGGGAATGTTCCCAAAAATGGAAATGTCAGGAAAGTTGTAATTTTATTTATCAGACATATTTTTTATCACTGTAAATATATTTTACTAACGTAAATGCATCAATTGATATGGTTATAATACAAATACATATATCCAATATTCCTTAACATTCCCTAGAAATATGGGAACGTTCCCTGGGAACGTTTCCAAATTCCCAAATTCCCCGGGAATTTGGGAACATTCCCAATCAACGGCACATCACTAGAAATTATATTGGTTAAGGTGAATATAGAAGCAAATGGCCTTGAAGTGGCACCCTCATTTGAAATAAATTGTTAACTCGTAAATATGGTGATAATTTCCATATTGCTAATCGTCAGGCACTAGATAGCCCTTTAAATTATTTTATGAACTGCCGTTGAAACTATTATTGGCCGTCTAGCTTCAAAGCTTGCCTTTGCCAAAAGTGGCCACTTTTGGCGGAGGCAAGTTTTAAAGCTAGACGGACTAATGTAAATATTTTCAACAGTGGTTCATAAAATAATTTAAAGCTGACGATTAGCAATATGGAAATTATCTCCATATTTACAAGTTAACAATTTATTTCAATTGAGGGCGCCACTTTAAGGCCATTTGCTTCTATATTCACCTTAAGTAAAACAGACGCCGCAATTATTTGGCAGCAATTCAAAGGAGCATCTGAATCTGAATTAATCAGCGGTATTCGAAATAGTGCTAGGTTCCGCTCATCAAAACGCAACGAACCAATTCCAATGGTCGGCACTTACTGAAGTGAATTGCACGATATTGCATAATGTAGGTGCTTACTGGTTTCATTTATTTTTAATATGTACCTACCTATCTTTATAATATTAAATTAAGTTGCTATAATAGGGTAGTATCCAGGGTCAAAAATAAAGTTTTTTGTAGTGATAAGAAAAAAAAACGTCACAAAATAATGTCACTTTTCATTCATCTTATCCATTTTGAACGTGGGTTTAGATTTATTAATGCCGGAAAACGGATATTAATAGCGCTACTTCTCCTTCTTCTTCGTCTAAGCGCATTCCCGGTTGCATCCTCAGCTGTGCTGCTTCAGAGCCCGGGGTTCGCGTTCCCACTTTTTCTTCTCCAAATATAATATGCATGTCAATGAGCACCTAAGGATGCCAAAGACCTTGTAAAATGGAGAAGAAAAGCCGGAACACTTTCAATGATTTGGCTTTAGTTTTACAACCGGCCGCCTGCCTGACGTCAACCCTCTTTGGGAATGTATTTGTGCGAAAAGTTTTACAACCGGCCGCCGCCTGACGTTAACCCACCTTGGGAATGCAATTGTAGCACTAGATGTTTGTGCTTAGTCCTTCAGTCGCGTCTTACGACATCCACAGGAAGAGATGGAGTGGTCCTATTCTAACCCAGAACCACACGGGTAATATTAAGAGCGCTAATTGACTCCAAGAAACTATCACGTCACGCCGTGCGTTTTTCATAGAAATCCCATTGAAAATATTTGTTTTGACGTTTAGAAAAAGAGTATCTGTTTTTACTTGTCGGCAACTAGCTGATTGTTATTTCACTACACGAAGTTTTAGCGTCCAGGCTTCTTGGTAGAAGTACAAAACTTAAGTTTTGATGGTCATAAGACCCATACTGACATACTCGTATGGCTCTGCGAGGCATAGACGCTATAACACTAAAGAAGGAAAATCAACTCTTGGTAGCAGAGCCAAAAATATTTCGTAAAATCCTCGGACTGGCTACAAATGCTGACGTAAGCTGGTGAGTTTAAAAAAATGTGCAGATAGACTTGAAACTTTTTCATTATTTGTGGAAACAAGTTACAAAAGATGACAATTTAATATGGAGATACAGCACTCTGTTTTCTGCTCTTAGGCGTACAAAATTACATAACTTACAAACTAAATTATCATAAAATAAAAATAAAAACATTATTTTAATTGCTTGTCATTCAAAAAGTCATTCAATTTATAGTAACATTTCTGAGCTAGTAGATCATGGAGGATCTTTTTAAAGTGTCTTGTACTTTGAGTCAATTGTAGTTGTTTAGGTAATTTGTTGTATATGACAGGAGCTCGACCAAAAACACTAGAGGATCTGGTAAACAAGCCGAATATAATTGGTGTTACTAAAGCGCTCCTTTTGCAATGCCTTGGGCATCTGGAAATAATGAAGGAGGCCAAGGCAGCCTATATGGGAAAGATCAGGCCGAAGACCAGTGGGTCGACCCAGATATCGCTGGAGCGATACGGTGTAAGCTGACTGCGGGGGATGGAGCTGTCAACTGGCAAGATATAGCTCAGAATTGAAAAGTGGCGCTCTCTCATCTCGGAGGCCAAGATTCATTTCGAGTCGCTGAGCCAGCGGAGTACCTAAGTAAGTTTTTTCTCAGCAGTGGTCGTTTTAAGACGCAATAGCTTTTCGGTAAAATAAGAAAAAAATAATATAAATATAAATATTTTCGAGGGTGATGTGGAAAAAAGAGTGAATGCGGGTAACCAAGTGAATGGAGCGTTGCATTCCTTTATGACCAGCAGGAAGGTATCAGATAAGGCACGTCTTGCCGTTCATAAAGGAGTACTAATACCTACTTTAATGTACGGTAGTGAGAGTTGGGTATGGCAAAGAAAGCATGAAAGTAGAATAAATGCAAATGAAATGCGAGCCCTGAGGAGTATGTGTGGTGTTACCTTGAAAGACCAAATAAGAAATGATGTTATAAGGGATCGGTGTGGAGTGAAAGAGGACGTTGTGACAAAAGTAGATCAAGGGATGTTATATGGTTTGACGTTTGGCATTTAGAAAGGATGGATGAAAATAGATTAGCAAAAAATATTGAAAAGGCAAGTGTGAAAGGAAGAGTGGGACAGGGTCAACCTCGGCGAACGTTCTGCGATCAGATTGCAGACGTTCTAAAAAAGGGAGAGATAAGAAGTACCCGTAACCGAAGGGCATGTATGAAAAGGTTGATAAGTAGCAAGTGGAAGTCCATAGTCTTTGCCTACCCCTATGGGAAACAGGCGTGATAGTATGTATGTATGTATGTATAAATATTTTTATTTCTTACGTCTCGCTAACCGCGGTTAGGGATCTCGTATGATTATATAGCTACCACACACTCCATCACGTCCTTATTCCTAGTGGTGCAGACAGAGTATTTTGGGTTTCATGGCTCCAAGGGGACAGAGCCCAAGACCGCAAGACCCAAAGGCCACTCTTAGCGTGTTGATAGACGAGAAGGTGGCAAAATGAATCAAAATAGTGATGGGTTGCTAGCCGCATCGCCTATAGTTTCACCCAGTCCTTCAAACGGTTTTTACGATCTGCGCGAGAAGAGAAGCAGCTGGTACATCCTTTTTTCTCAGACCATCATGAAAGAAATATAGAAAAGATATTCTGAATGATTCAATGATAATATAAAAAGATCCCGTCCCGAATTTATATATTCTGAATATAACACACAATATTATTGAGATCGGAACAAATTTGCAACTCGTACAATTCAGACTGGTCTCGACGACCAAGTTTAAATTGAAACGCATTGATGGATTTGGTTAACAATTCTGCTCGTATCTACAGTAAAATTAATCGATCATAATTCATGACATGAATTGTGATCAATAAATATAAATCGAAAACTTTTTACAGACGAAAAGGGCGGAATTTAAAGTACAAGGTGACTTTTTAAACACCAGCCAAACTTTTGGAGCAAGTTCAGTCCATGATACTGAACTAACTGGTTGCCCGTTCGTCAGCTTCGCCAGCTGCATATTCTTACAACCCTCTTTTCCATTCTAATTGACCCTAAAACTCCTTTGTATCTCAAATTAAAATTCACTTTTCTTGGTAATACTCATGTAAAAAATCTTCGCTCTTCTAGCAATCTCCGTCTCGCTATACCAAATCACAGAAGTGGGTTCTTGGAACATTCGTTTACTGTTCAAGCGGTAAAGCTTTGGAACGCCCTACCAATTAATGTCCAGAAGGCTCGTACTCGTGTAGCGTTCAAAAGTGCAGTGGTCATTATCTTCATGAACTTTCAGATAGAATATAGATATTAAGATATAATATGTAGTTTACGTATAGTTTATTATATACTATAACATTAAGTAATAAATAAATATATTTATATTGTAAAAAAGTTAAAGCTAAAATTAAACTAAACTATAAGTGAACAAAATAGAAAACTAAACTAAAAATGCTCCGAGGGGGGCTCTTCGATTAGCCTTATATTTAATATTTTTATTATTATATTTTCTTCTGTTTTGTTTTCTTTGTTTAATAAAATACTGAACTACTTTCTTTAAAAAAAGTTATTAAAAATGGATAAAAATTTTTCGTTCTTTCATACAAGATCCGTTTGGCTGAGCGCTGATTTGTCTAGGAAGGCAATATTTATTTATTAATTATTTTCATGGAAAGCAGTTTAGTATCATGAACTGAAATTGTTCCAAAAATTTGGCTGGTGGTTAAAAAGTCAGCCTGTATAAAATACACTTTTTTGTTTAGATGTTTATTTTGTTATTTTATTTTCTGAAATTAAATAAAAAATACTAATCCAAAATGCCACCCCGGACTGTATCCAGCTTAAAGGTACCCATTATATTGGCCGCGATTCCTCTTTGTGTGGCCTTTGTTATTTTTAGGGTTCCGTACAAAAAATGAAAAAACAGAACCCTTATATAATCAATCGTGCGTCTGTCTGTTCCTCCGTCTGTCACAGCCAATTTGCTCCGAATCTCCTTGACCGAATCAGGTGAAATTTGGTAGAATGTTGTAATCCTATGACTCAAACATATATGTGCAAAGCGACCTCTACGCCACTACGAAGGAACTACCACAACAACGAAGCGATAGCATTAGTTCACAAGAAGACTACGAGATGGCGCAAGCAGTATCCTACATCTCGCTCTTGAAGTTCTGGTTGCAACTGACCATATATACAACCTCCAACAATACACCGTCGTCGAAGCCGCGGTTCCCCAGGCGCAACACTATGCCTGGCGGGAAGATCTTCCCTTTGTGGCGGTCGAGCACATCACCTCGTTACCGCTACAGTGGTGACCCCGACGTGATTGAAAGCAGCCTTCTCCATCATCAGCAGCCAAGCAGCCTTCTTCATCATCGAACTTTGCTATCATCGCTCCTCTCTCTCACCCAACTTGGTCAGCAGCAGCAGTCTCACAGCAAGCCAGCAGCAACGGGTTAATCATCAGTTCCATCGCAGCCGACTCACCGAGATTCCTGGTCCTGATACCAAGCACCCACAACTCATTTAGCGACCGGTGCATCCTCCGCAGCATTACACCCTGGATCTGAGGCATCTACTCTCCAGCGTGGCACTCTGGCAGAGGACATTATTCCGGTGCCAATAAGTCGACAGCGCTCATTGAGACAGTCTCGACTCACCGCAGACTACGAGCACGCTCAGCACGGTCTCGACTCACCGCAGGCCACGAGCAAGCAATTCACTTCCAACTCACTGGAAGGCTTCCGACTCACTGGGATAAGAATCATCTGGCACTTGAAAGCTACGACACAAAGCACAGATTCCATACTATCAGACCTCCGGTCTTGGGAGGGAGTCCTGTGGCGACCTCTACGCCACTACGAAGGAACTACCACAACAACGATGCGATAACATTAGTTTACAAGAAGACTACGAGATGGCGCCAGCAGTATCCTACATCTCGCTCTTTAAGTTCTGGTTGCAACTGACCATATATACAACCTCCGACAATACACCGTCGTCGGAGCCGCGGTTCCCCAGGCGCAACACTATGCCAGGCGGGAAGACCTTCCCTTCGTGGCGGTCGAGCACATCACCTCGTTCCCGCTACAAAACCTATAAGAATTCAATCAATTGTACGGAACCCTCTCCACGCGAGAATAACTCGCACTTGGCCGGTTTATTATTAATTAAGTGACGCTTAAAAGAAAGAAAAGAAAAAACTTGAATGTATAGCTTCTTTTTCGTAAAAGTCGATCGAGCGAAAGTGCAAATCATGTTAATAGGCTATGCGGCAAGCAACCCACCACTTATCGATTCCTTTTTCAACCCTCTCGTCCACCATTACTCTAAAAGTGGCCTTTGGTTCTTTCAGCCCGCTCTATGTCTGCTTAGAGCAGCAAGACCCAAAATGCTCTATACTACGAGTATTAGCGAAAAAGTGTAAATTGATAGACGTGGTGTATTTTTGTTTGTTTTAATATGAGTAGAGGTTTAAAGCCGTACTTATTTAAAAACCTCTTGTAAATCTCCTCTTACGTAAATTCAACCCCACTAATTTCCGTGCTCATTAATATTCAAAAGGCTATTACACCCAACTATAAGTTAATGTCAAGAGAGTAAACAGACTTGTTATGACCATCCTCTTGTTAGTATTCTAACGGAAACAATTTTATATTTTTTAAAGAAAACCATACATACACTCAACCGCCATAACTTGGCCTGTGACGGTGTATTCAAATTCTAAAAAGTCAATAAATAAATCGCGGCGTGAGAGACCAATGTAAAGTGGTGGTTTTAAGTTACTACAACTGGGGTTGGTTGGTTGGAATTTAATTAATGCTACATTCTTTTAGTAAAAAGAATTCATTTTGTAAGTCCGGTGGAGCGCCTAGGAATTTTAGTGTAACTTATAGTCGTTTTTAATTGCTGTTAATTTGTTATGTTTTTTATAACATAAGCAAATAGAAGCCGCCCAAAAATAACGTCACGCAGAATTTTGACTTTTTGAAACTCTCCCTAACTTGTCACGCTTTTTTGAAAATAAAATATAGTTTCATTTTTGTAACATTTTCCCGGAACCTCAAACGCGCGTGGCGAAGAATTTATTCATTGGATAAAAGTGACGCGGTCCCCAAGAGTGCTTGTTAAACTCTAACTAAGGATTGCAATCCCGCAAAGCGTGATCTCGCAATAACTACTGTCGAATCCCACATTACGTAAATGTTTATTTCATTTACAACAAAGTGTACAAAAATACATTGATAGGACTGTCATTAACATTATTATTTTAAGTGCCTGAGTGACCGAGCTTACGCTCGATGACAAACACAAAGTAAAAAAGATTCTATAATAAACGGGCAAGTGCGAGTCGGACTTGTACATGAAGGATTCCGTACCTCCGTACAATGACAATGTTTTAAAACGCTAAAAAACACGTTTTTTGTTTGACACCCTTTAATTTTTAACATTTTTTTATTTTTAGTATTTGTTGTTATAGCGGCCACAGTAATACCACTGGTATGACTCTCCATTGATTCAGAGTAACATATATACCTACTACTACTACAAACGAAACAATTTATCTGTACACACGTCGATGTGTGAGTTTTATACTTAGGGTCGCACCACAGAATTATTTTAATACTTACCTACTAACGAGTTCGACACATTTACGATTATATTTTTCCATACCGGAAGATTTGCGAACACTATGACGTAAAAAATATTCTGTTTTATATGTATTAAATGTTACAGAAAAGTCGGAAACAGCTACATAATATCACTTCACAAATATTTTTAATTATGTCCATTGTCCATTTCACCATTAGTTCACTTTACTGATTATTATTGAGTCATTTATAATGTAACGCACTAATTTCACTAACTCACTATTGTAATATAGTACGAGTAATTTGCATATTCGGCGCAAAACTATACGGTAATTATATGAATAAATTCAATAAAATTAAACAAATGTTTATCACGCTTACACTACAGCATGTCAAGTTGTCATTGTCAACAATGGCATTTAGCACTATAACCCGCGAAAATCTAGTTGGCATCTGCGTGTATGTGATTACCTGTGAGCGAGGAGCCTATGTAACATTACCGGATTGCTTATTAGCAATCCGGTGTTGTTGTGTGTAAAATGCGAGAGAGCGAGAAGGGTATATATATCAAGATGGTTGCTGGGTAATAACGTAAAATTATATTGTTGCTTTGCTTACCTGTTTTCATAATTTGGAAATGTATGAAATATACGTTCTTTAGAGTATTGGGTGGATAAACAATTATTATACGCGCATTTTCTCACCATGATGGTTACTATTGGTTGACAGTTCTCAAGACAACACACGTCGCGTATTGCGTGCGGCTAGTAATTAAACCCTGGTTTGGAGCTGTCAAAGCTCACAAAGTGCGGGGGAGAGGTGCGGGGACGCTAATTTGCGGGAGACGCTGTGAGATACCATTCTGTTTGACTCTTATGTATTCTGTGGTAATACATAAATCGGTGAAAATTTCAAGTGTCTAGCTACTACAGTTCAAGAGATAGAGCTCTGTGACAGACGGACAGACGGACACACAGCGGAGTCTCAGTAATAGGGTCCCGTTGGCACCCTTTGGGTACGGAACCCTAATAATGAAACCTAGCTAGATTGATTTCTTACCTCTGTTACCCCCGACATACCAAATTTCATGGAAAACTTTAAAGTCGTTTCATTGAATTGTAGCGCTTGTCAACCTGATATTGTTCTAAAAAAAATCATATTCTGTTTTAGGATTTTTACAGATACATGAACATTACCACGTCTTTATCCTTAACGAGGCAGAGCCAAGGGCCGTAACGCCCAAAGTCGACGATTAGCTTCAAGTTGAAAAAGGAATCAAAATTGTGATAGGTTGCTAGCCTCATAAATTAAGATGCTTTCTTCTACTTCTTCTTCTTATTCAAGAGCTTAGTGGCTCTTGTCGGTGGAGTATGCGCCAAACTTCTCGGTTCTCTGCCTTACTTTTTAGTGCTTGATACGACATGACCCCTGCTTTTTCCTTCAGTTGGTCTACATCATAAGCTCTTTCTTGGTTATCCTGGACCTCTTCTACCTTTTATCTTTCCTAAGATGCTAGGATTCTTAAATTATTGATAATAACTATTCTTAGTGTAATCTACATGTTAGTCGTTTTTAGTGACTGAATTTGCTTTAGTTAAACAATTAACAATTATCAGTTAGACTGATGAAAAATTACTGCTGTATAAATAAATATGAAAGTCGACATATTTTTTTTTTGTTTTTTTTTAAGTTTATAAAAAAATGTAATATTGACTCTACGAGTACCTATAGTTTAACAATATAACTAAAAAAAGATTAAATTTTGGAATTCACATTATTATGTATTTGTAATATTGTTTATATAATTACTACATAGTATGAAACAAAGTCGCTTCCCACTGTCTGTCCCTATGTATGCTTAGATCTTTAAAACTACGCAACGGATTTTGATGCGGTTTTTTTTAATAGATAAGTGATTCATGAGAAAGGTTTGTATAGTCCGCTAGTATAATATAATATTATAGTAAAATGTTATGTGATTGTTTTACAGGTTGAACGAGATCCGACGGGATCACCAAGAATCTCGCAATCTCTAAATCCTACATTATGTGTATTAAAATTTGCATTAAACTTCGGCCAGTTATCCAAACTTGAGCAGTTAAGCCCCGCATGCACGCCTGTATTTTGGAATTTTTAAGGCAAAATTACTATATTTTGCCGACTTGGTGGATGAACCAAATTTACGATTCTTTTGCTAATCTTAGTTTAGTTTTACTTTAATTTTAAAAAAGGGATCCTGGATTATATTACTACTTACGTTTACATAATACGAGTATATACTCACTACACATTTTATAAAACTCGGGTGTGGTCTCATCATTATCATCATCATCCAGGTCTTTTTTAGGGTTCCGTACAAAAAGAGTGCAAACTGGACCCTATTACTTAGACTCCGCTGTCTGTCCGTATGTCTGTCTATCTGTCCGTCTGCCACATGGCTCTATCTCTTGAACCATAAAAGCTAGACACTTGAATTTTTCACCGATTATGTATTACTGAGGTCGCTATAATAACAAATACTAAAAGTAAAAAAAAGTTAAAAATTAAAAGGGGTCGTCATACAAAAAACGTGTTTTTTTAGCGCTTTAAAAGATTGTACGGAGGTACGGAACCCTTCATATACGAGTCCGACTCGCACTTGCTCGTTTATTAGTTTCCACTGCAGGAGCACCACCCTCTCTGTACTACAGAGCCATACTTAGCCAGAGGAGCCAGAGGATTTGGCCTACACTCTCCACGCTGGCCAGACGGGTTGAAGAGGTCTCACTGATGTTTATAAGCTTTGGGCGTGCTCTAGGTGGTCAGTAGCGTTATTTAAGGAAGGGTTTGACTGAAATAGCTTTGCTAAGTCAGGGGAAAGGAGAAAGTATCGGTTATGGCATGGTTATAAAGAATTTGCCAGATCTACTGTTCTCACAGAACCACTAGTATTTATATATAGCTTGAAAAATCTAACTCGAGTAATGTCCTCATACAAACAACTTTATTTTAACTTAAACTTTTAAACTTTGGAATGCCCTTCCCGATAACATCATGAGAGCACAGACGCGGGATCACTTCAAAATGCTGGTAATTCGACACTATCGCGAAAAAGCTTTGCTGCAATAATTTAAGTAAGTATATTTATTTTATGCTTATGTAGGTATTCATATTTATGTAAGTTTATTTTAAGTATGTAAATATGTATATGGATTAATGGAATTTATATATGAATATATAAATATATGTATAGTGTATATGTCTTATGTAATTATATATGTTTTTTTTATTTGTATATAACACTCTTTTTTCTTTATTTTAAGTAGTTAATCTTGCACCCCATTTACTACCTTTTGCTACGTCCCTAAGGTGAACTGGTAGACAATGCTTCGCATTAAGTTTTACCGTTTGTATTATAATCGTTAGATTATTGTGCAATAAATATCAAATGAATAAATAAAACACTACAAAAGCGTTGATATAATCTACCAAAGAAAATCCTTATAAATCAAATTCATTTTGTTTTATCAACATATTTCCCAATACACCAATAAATCAGTATAATCTCCTACGAAAGGCACCTTATTAAGCGATACCGAACAAAATTAACAAATGCATTACCGCTACATACGCTAAGTAAACTTGCGAACAAAAGTTGTTGTCCATTAAGTCCACTTTACCCTGATATATTTCCATCCACGCCTAGCATGGCACCGTAGGTAAACCCAGATAAAGTTTATATCGCGCGACGGACTAGTGACATCCCGCTCGTCATTATAACGTAAAGCGAGATAGTGATAGATGATATGAAGCCGTGTGGTTCCCGAAGGCCGTGTGGTTCCCGGCAGAGTATCTTCTTCTAGTGTTTGGGCATCTTCGCTCTAGTGATTCTTTGACCAACTCTTTCATTTTTCAAAGCACACCGGCTTTGGAATGCTTTTCCCGAGGACATCAGACAAATCGCTAGTAGATTTAATTTCAAGAAAAAAGTGCATGATTTTCTTTTCGAAACTGTAAACAATTCATCGTCATCATCAGAAGAATTCATTATTTCTTATGTAGTTATTGTGTATGTTATGTATTTAAAATATCGTTAGTATTATATCTAGATGTTTATCTGATATTTAAACGCCGACTTTGTTGTCTGTTTAATTTTCCCAAAGGTCGAGAGGGAAAAAAACGCATTAGCAATAAGTCTACCTATTGTAGCTTTCTTGGCTTAATTAAGTTCAAATAAATAAATAAACGATAACTAGTGAAATATCCACCTGTAAATTTTAGGAGAACAGAAAAGAGTGTAAACTTTACATAAATTGTACATAGCCCAACACCAGCGGAAAATAAATAAACAGCATCCCAAAACACCCCAATTTATTTTCAGAGGCGTAAAATGTATCTTTCAAGTTACCACTTTTGTGCGTTATTATCCTTGCTCGATCTTATAAAGAGCTGATCTCTAGGGAGGCTGTAAAATAAAATAACACGGCCTGTGAGCCTAATTAACAGTATTTTATTCACGATATACCTGGAGACTTTATGTTAGGTTTAATTTTGCAATTTACCCACAAAACTTACAACATTTTTATGTTAAAAGTACCTATATCTTAGTTTCGTGTCAAATTATAGCAATATCAGTTTACACTAGAATTTAAGAGGTATTCCGCACTTGGTTGGCTGTCTTGCTCGCACAATCAAACATTTTTAAAGATTATTAAAAAATGGCACTGATTTAAAGAGGCAGTTGTAAATAGCAGTTTTGGTAAGTTAAAATTTATAAATGGCATGTTTAATAACTAGTTCAACAGTTAAAACTAAGCAACCGCCATTAAATTAAAAATAATAACATAATATCTCAAATATTTAAATAACAGCTCAAAAAATTAGTTCCCTTAAAAAATGAGTCTTATTTATAGAAGGATTTATTGTTCAATTATTTACCAACATAATTATAACACGAATATTTAAGACATGTTTTTATATTTAGACATTGACTACTTCGTGAATTAGTTGATCAAAACTTTTTAAACTTTGATAAAATTAAGATATATAATTTGGCATCAAAACTCTGCTCTTTTAGATTGTTTTAACTTTTTATATACGAAGTGTCACTCTTAAAACTAAGACAAATCTAACGACACTTCAGAAACTAAAATCTATCCAGCCGTTTAGACTGCCGAGCGTGCCAATAAATATACATACATACACTCGAAAAACATATACCCTCCTTCCGGCGCAGTAGGGTAATATATAAATTCATCTTAAATAATTTGTTTGCTACTTAGCAAATTATATAAATGAACTTCTGATAACTCGAGGACTATCCAAGTTAGCAAATTTCAAATAAAAAACTTTGTTCCAACAAACAATTTAGACGGCGAAATCTGTTTGTGCTTAAGTTCAAAAATAGACAATTATCCAAAAGTCTATTTAGACCAATATAATAAGACTTAAAGTTTGTTCAAATTAATTTAAGTCTATTAAATCTCAGAAGTGCTTGCCAATTGTTTTCTTCAACTAGTTTGTAGTATAAATTATGATTCTCAACATTTAGGGACTCGCTGTTAGGTCTATTTGAGTATAATTAATAATAGAATACGAAAAATCTGACACCAGTGTTTATAAATATTCACGCATTCTATAAAAGAGAGAGAGGGAATCAAAATAGTGACGGGTTGTCAACTGCATTGGTAATCGACAAGGTTCAAATTGTCGCATTTCCTTTCGATCAGCTTTTACGATAGGTATGCAAGCTGCATTTTTAGAACAAATATTTTAAGGAGTAATTCACTATTTATTTTTTTAATGTTATAGGGCGGCAAACGAACAAGCGGGTCACCTGATGGTAAGTGATCACCACTGTCCATGGACAACTGCAACACCAGGGGTGTAACAAGAGCGTTACCGGCCTTTCAGGAAGATATAGACTCGTTTTTTGAAGGTTTCAATGTCGTATCGGTTCGGGAACACCGCTGCAGGAAGTTGATTCCACAGTTCGGTCGTACGTGGCAGGAAGTTCCTTTTAAAACGTACGGTGGTTGATTGCCAACTATCCAGGTGGTATGGATGGTAAATTTAATTTCAGGCGGGTGGTGTAGTGGTGAAATTTTGCAGCAGGTATTAGGTCGAACAATTCTTCAGAACATTCCCCTAGACATCAACATCAACATCCCTACGTAGAGCCAGAGGATCGAGACGGCTGACGAGAGTCTCATCGTCGATTATACGAGTTGCGCGATTTTGAATACGGTCAAAAGGAAGAAGTTGGTATTTAGGTGCCCCGGCCCAGAGATGGTAACCATATTCCATATGCGGCCTAACTCGTGCCGTATACAGTTGAAGGCGATGTGCCGGTGTGAAATATCGCCTTGCTCTACCGAGAGTACCAAGTTTTTTAGAAGCCAACTTAGCCTTGTCATTTAGATGACCGCGAAATTGAACGTCGCTTGAAATCTCGACGCCGAGAATTCCGATCTTCGGTTGTATATCGAGGGAAGCGCCCTGAAACGAGGGAAATACGACAAGGGGAATTTTTTGAGCGGTGAATGCACAAACTTGTGTTTTATTGGGGTTAAATTGGACTAAGTTGGATAGACCCCAATCTGAAACTTGATTCAACGAAGTTTCGATATCAGAAACAAGTTTTGTACGACACTCAAAGACGCTTGCCCAAGAAATATTGGCTTGGCCGGAATTAAAAGTGTCTACTGTGGTATCATCCGCATAGCAATGAGTGCTGCTAGATTGCAGCATGTCATTGATATGCAGACGAAAAAGCGTAGGAGACAGAACACAGCCCTGCGGGACACCAGCATTCACGGGCTTACATTCAGAGCATGAACCGTCAACAACGACTTTGATGCTACGCCCTGTGAGGAAACTGGTAATCCATTGGCACAATCTCTCAGGCAACCCGAAAGAAGGAAGCTTTGATAGAAGTGCCTTGTGCCAAACCCGATCGAAGGCTTTCACCATGTCCAGGCCAGCCCCCAAGGCCTCCCCCTTACTCTCAACCGATTCCGCCCATTTATGGGACAGGTATACCAGAAGATCGCCAACAGACCGTCCTTGACGAAAACCATACTGGCGATCGCTTATAAGCTGGTGCTCCTCGAGATACAGGAGGAGCTGGCGGTTAATAATGGACTCCATTATTTTGGAGAGTAAGGAGGTAATGGCAATAGGCCTGTAATTGCCAGTATCAGAGCGATCCCCTTTTTTGGGTATCGGGTGGACTAACGCAGTCTTCCATGCTGACGGGACAACGCCTGTAGAATAAGAGTGTCGAAAAAGACGCGTCAAGACCGGAGCCAACTCAGGAGCACCGGTTTTGAGCACAAGGGATACCGTCAGGCCCATTGGACTTGTGAACATCGAGGGAGAAGAGTGTTTGACGAACATTTTTTTGTGTAAACCGAATATCTGGCATAGTACTCCCACATCGTGGGATATTTGGTGGTAAATTCTCCACATCATCCAAAGTGGAATTAGTTGCAAAGAATGTGCCCACGAGATCGGCTTTCTCCTTTGCATTTTGGACCAACACGTCATTTGCCGTGCGTAATGGTGGAAAGGATGGCTGACAAAAATTAAATTGCCTTGGCAAGAGACCAGAATGATCGTGTTCCTGAGGGGAGATGAGCCAGTCTCTCACCAATTCTTCGAATGTGTTTTGCCTTCGCCGCAGCCACAGCCTTTTTGAGGGATCTAGAGGCAAAGTTATACTCCTTTTTAAGAACATTCGCTTTTGGATCCTTAGCTGCCGCCGCATTGGATCAGGTCTGATATTTTGTCTGCTTTTGGCTATACGCCTTTTTGCAAGAATGGTCAAACCAAGGCTGAGACTTGCCGCCAACAGGCACAACAGAACTTGGAACGAATAGTTCCATTCCCTGCAGCACCACTTCAGCAACAGAGTCGGCGACGGCAGTAGCATCCTGAAGCGAGAAGTAAAACTTTGCCCCAGGGGTAGGATGAAAAGAAAGCCCGCATCCCATCCCAATCTGCTTACTTAAAATGCCAAACGCGACGACAACCTATAAAACGAGGCTGCGATTGGCGTGTAAGTGGAGCTATGCTCCGGATTAGGCAGTGGTCTGATGAGCCCAGAGGGACACTCACAGAGACTTTGATGCCATCTAGATGAAAAGTCAGCAGGAGATCAAGCCGTGAAGGCGTGTGGCCTTCCACATCTGGTATGCGTGTTATATCTGAAACCATCTGTGTTAGATTGTAAGCCGTGGCAAAGGCAAAAACAGATTCACCCGCGTGATCGGTTTTCTCCGAATGGAGCCATTCTTTATGGTGAGCATTAAAGTCGCCAAGAATAACTATTTCAGCGGATGAAACAAATTCCATTCCGGCGACAGATTACGTGCTGCAGCAAACTACAGCACGTAACCTGTCGCCGTACCAATATGCTCCATGAGTCGGTCAGTTTCGGCATCACCGCTATGAGACCTGTAGAGGCATGCATAGACACGTGGGTGGTCGTCGCAATCTATACGAAGCCAAAGAGTTTATAGGTCTTTACCTTCAATATTGCACAGACGGCGAACACAGACATCGTCCCTGACAAATACGCATACACCAGCGTGTGGCACAAATTTGTGCTCAATTTTGTAGCCGGGGTAATAAGGGTATGACGTATCCGCCGGAGGCGATATCTGGGTTTCCGTCAAAAAGAATAAGGCCGGCTTTTCTGTCTCAAGATGGTAGTGGACAGAGTTGAGGTTAGAGTGAATACCCCTGATATTGCACAGGTGGACGTGAAGTGCATGTGGGGTTGCCGAAGCCTTATCTTGAGCAATGACGAGCGGGATTTTGCCCTCCCCAGAATACGTAGGGCAGCCCAAGCAAGAATGCTTAGGGAGGGATTCTCTAATGTACCGGTACCCTCCTGGGGTACTCCATTTCTTTTAAATTACGCTGCCATTATAGGGGGGGGGGGGAGAGGGGCTCCAGCTCTCTCACTTACCGAACGAAGCATAGAAGCGGTGAAGCTACTACTCAGACGTCGATTTCTGTGAGAGTGTGGTACTTCCCGGACAAGCCGGTCCATTCATGCTACTAGCAAAACAGTTTTGCCGGTAGCATGAATGGGCCGGCTCCACTCACTCCGTCACTCCATCATTTTGAACAACTTTACCCAATCAATGTATCATCATCAGGTCTTTTTCAGTCTCCAGAAGTACGACCCTCTCTGTCTGTAGTACTGCCAGAGCCATACTAGACCAGAGAAGTTAGAGGATTTTTATTTTATAAAAAAAAATCACTTTCCATACTTTATAAATCGAAGTCGTATCGTGATCTAGTTACTATGTGGAGTAATTTTAAGATTAACATTTATTGGGAAAAGTTGTTCAAAATAATGGAGTTAATCGCCCCTTCATTATTAGTACAGACGGTTGAGAGCCCGTACTACCCTAAAGTTCTTAGAGCGATCTTAAATATAATCAATATTAACGAAATAGGTACTCACTTTGAAATAAAAACACAGCAAAGTTCAGGGCTAACTCTATACATAATATTATGTTTCGAAAACACGATTGCTTAAAATTTTCTCTTTTTCTTTTCTCGGTAGAAATAAATTGCGAAGTTGCCTCATCACCTCAGAATTATACTAAAATGGAAAGTATTCAAGAAATACAATAAATTAGCTATTGCTGTTTCGCTTTGGCTAGAGTAAGTAAAACTTAGATTATCCACATCAGGCCCAGCCTTAATCAGATACCTATGCCACCTCACGTAGTGCGCGACGCGCGCGGTGGCACAGGTATCTGATTATCCGTCTACTTAATAAAAACTAAACTTGTATATGAAAATTGATGTAAGGGCTGTTTGATAAGTACCCGTTTATTGAAAAAAAAAACATTTTTTTTGTATATATGCATTTATTTTTCTACGTAGTCACCTTTTAACTCAATACATTTGTTCCACCTATACTCAAGCTTCAATAAACCATCCAAAAAGTATGATTTTGGAAAGTCATTAAAATAGGCCTCTGTGGCGGCAATGACTTCGTCATTTGATCCAAATCGCTTGCCACCGAGCCATTTTTTTAGGTTGGGACACAAAAAGAAATCGCATGGGGACAAATCTGGAGAATACGGGGGGTGAGACAATAGTTCGTAGCGTAACTGTGCTAATTTAGCCATCACAACTCTGGACGAATGAGCCGGGGCGTTGTCGTGATGAAACAGTAGTAGTATAATATTGGGAAGTCTAAATCACTCCTGTTCTTCAGACTCACACTTCAATGTGTTCGTCTTCATCACATTCGTGACTTAGACTTCCCAATATCATACATTTAACCATTTCGATACAGTTGCTTGTTTCCACAGTTCGTATTTCAGTCTTACACTTCAGACAGGACAGGGCTTCTATATTTACATCCATTTGGGCTTCCAGTCGCATTTTATGTCGATGAGCATTTCTGGAAACGAATCTTCCACTTCAGTCAGGTCTACTTCTTTTCCATCTATTCGGGTAACTTCCAATCGAATTTTAGACCATAATGTAGTGTATTTTTGCGAAGGTATTAGAATAGCATCATATTGCTCATAATTTATAATTTTAACTATGTGAAGACCAAGTAGTTTCTCAGAAGTAATTATTATATCAACGTAGTCTCCAATATTCAAAGATGTGTCAACTGATCTGGTGATAATCATTTTCACATTGCGAATGCCACATATTTTTCTCTTATACATGATAACTATATCCACGTGATCTCCAATATTTAATGACATGTCAACTGTTTCGATGAACAGGTAAATATTTTGAAATAGCTTATACCCTGTTTACAGAACTACTTTACAATAACTGATCAAAATTGAAATTGAATCACTTACTTATATCATGTCACTCAGGTATAAGAGCTTCCAACATTAAGCATTCACAGAGTCAGTTCGTTTTAAATATATATATATATATATATAAATCGTTGCTTTACAAATTAAAAACATTCAACCAAAAACAGCCTTAGCGGTTAAAAGGATGAAATTCGTTAAACAATCTCAAACTTTACAATTGAGTCGAATATGTCCAGATGAAAAAGTAGATGTTTTTCGACATTGTGACCTTCTACCTAATACTATTCGATGTATTATTTGCGGTCCCTCGAATTGTGGTAAAACTAATGTAGTCATAGGTCTTCTATTACATGAAAATGGTTTACGTTTCAAAAACGTTTATCTTTATTCAAAAACATTGTATCAACCAAAATATGTGTTTTTAGAAAATGTTCTTAATTTAGTGCCAGATGTAACGTTTGCAAAATATAAAGATAATGAACTTATTTTAAGTCCTCACGATGCAAAACCACACTCCATAATAATATTCGATGACGTCGCATGTGAAAACCAGTCCAATATGAGGGATTATTTCGCAATGGGTAGACATAAATTTATTGACTGTTTTTATTTGAATCAAACGTACAGCAAGATACCTAAACAGCTAGTAAGAGACAATGCAAATCTTTTAATATTATTCAAACAAGATGATGTGAACCTCCATCATGTTTATGATGAACACGTTAATACCGACATGTCGTGGTCAGAATTTCGAGAAATGTGTTCAAAAGTATGGAGCGAACCCTATAACTATTTGGTAATCAATAAAGATTGTTTAAAGAACAAAGGCTGTTACAGGAAGAATTTTGATACTTTTATTTTGTTTGACGAGGATAAAAATACGAGCATATAAGAAGATTTATTCGATATTCATCTTCAGTCAAACTATTACCGTATTAAGCAAATAACGTATATTCATCAAGTTTAATATGGAAAAAGAGTTAAAGACTCAGATAGTTAAAATAGCAAAATCTGTTAAAAAGAAAATCAAAGATATGAAAACTATGGAATCCTACAGTGAAAATGTTTTAAATACAGTTTTTAGACCTGTTACTGACCCAATTCATCAATTGATTACGGATCGAAGCAGTAAAATTAAATCAATAGAAGAAAAGGATGACCTCATAAAAAAATATTGTGCAAAAGAGCAAATTCAATCACCTAAATCGTATTTCAACAAAACTCTTAAGCACAATATTTCCCCACAAAATTATGCTGAAGATGATTCTGATGAAGATAATAGTTTAGAAAAATCAGGCGACTCTACTAATACGAATATTAATACCAGTGATTCATCGTTTAAAACTATTGAGTCAATACCTAGCCCTAGTCATAATACTTCGTCCTGGTCACTTTCCTCCGAAATATTTAATGATGTACCTTTTGGTGTTAGACAAGAACGAGGTAAATTAATGTTGGGTTCAGCACGTGTGCATATAAATGATCAAAATATTATATCTGTAGCTGGACATGATTATCAATTAACGTCAGGGTTGCAGGAGTTATTGTTAAAAAAAATACCTAATTTAGAACTGGTGACTGAAAATGATTGTCAAGAATATAAAACCATGTTAATAGCTACTAATGCTCACCGGCGAGACTTTGATCCTAGTAAACCAATTAAATCTAATAAAGGACGGAAGTATTTGAACATCATTAAACCACTTTTTAGACTGCGAAAGCCTTCGTCATCGTCTGTCAGTAATACTGATGATAATATAGCAGGAGAAGGTTTGATACTTAAAAAGAAATTTAAGAAAAATACTGATTACATTTACTGGGATGATCCTAACGAACTAGTAGAAAGGCTGAAATTATTAATTGCGTCTAAAGATGCAGGCAACACTGGTCTTGATAATGAAATAATTTCAATCATAGAAGAACTACGTGAAAATGGTAGTATAAATTAATAAGTGCATATCTTATTTACTTCATTAATTATTTCACTGCGGCTGACTTCAATCCAAAATGAATGTTGATAAATTCGGGCACCATGTTCATAAAAGACTACGTTTGACAGAAATACTACATTGTCCCAGTAATCACCTAGTTAGATCGGAAACCGGAGATTTTGATTTACAATCATCTCGATTGAAAGGAGTTCAAGAACCTGTTGCACATGATGATGCGGTGAACAAAAAATATGTTGATAAAAAGATCCTTGATGAAATAACCGCTCTTAGAAAGTTAATAAAAGATGATGTGATAAATAACCTTATTCAGTTCGAAAAAAAATTTTATACTAAAGACTACATCGATAAAATTACTAAACTACAAAATGGTAAAACAGCAAGTGGTAAATGAAATTCATAGATCAGCACGCAGAAATTTTGATCGTCGTAATGTGATCTTGAAAGGAATAGACGACTTATGGCAAGCGGACCTGATTGATATTCAATCATTAAAAAAGTACAATAATAGATACGGTTACATTTTAACTGTCATTGATGGTTTCTCAAAATATGCCTGGATGATTCCTTTGAAAACTAAATCAAAAAAGGAGGTGCTTAATGCATTTACTCAAATTATAAGGGAAAGTGGACGTTTCCCTAAAAACCTACAAACTGACAGAGGCACTGAGTTTTATAACGATGTATTTAATAGACAAATGCAGTTTATGAAGATTAACCACTATTCATCGTATTCAACAAAAAAAGCTTCAATTGTAGAAAGGTTAATCAAAACATTGAAGATTAAGTTATATAAATGTTTCAGTTATAATGGTAACTATAAATGGATAGGAAAAACTTTAAATGACGTTTTGTTTTCATATAACAATCAAAAACATAGCGTTACAAAGTTTAAACCAGTAGATGTAAATACAAAAAATGAAAACCTAGTAAAAGATAACATTAAGGAATTCCAAAGGAAACGGTGTAAATTTATCAAAAATAAATTTAAAATAGGTGACCACGTTAGAATAAGTAAATATAAGAGTAATTTTGCAAAAGGTTATACACCTAATTGGTCTACGGAAATTTTTACTATTAAAACGGTTAATAATACTAAACCTGTTACATATTTAATACAAGATCAACGAAAACAAAATATATTGGGTTCATTCTATCGAGAAGAGTTACAAAAAACTAAGTATCCGAATATATACTTAATTGAAAAAATTATAAGGAAAAAAGGCAATAAATTGTTTGTCAAATGGTTAGGACTTCCTGACGAAGAAAACAGTTGGGTAGATAGAAAGTCTATCGTATCATAGCACATATAAGTTCAAGCATCGTATATTTTGTTCATTATATTATAAGAAATGAATGGAGGTGGACTTGTTAATAATTTGATAAACAATACCCCGTTTGAGCTTCACTTGCCAGGTTACAACTATTGCGGACCAGGCACCAGGTTGCAAGAAAGGTTATTGAGAGGTGATAAAGGTGTCAACAAATTAGACGAAGCTTGTAAATACCACGATATTGCATACAACAACCCAAGTCTCTCCGTTCGTCATAAAGCAGATTTACAACTGATGAAAATGGCTAAGAAGCGATTGCATTCTAAAGACGCTGGCAAAGGAGAAAAGTTAGCATCTTGGATAGTTAACAAAGTTATGAAAGCAAAATTAAAAACAGGTGCCGGGATAAAACAATTTAAAACCATTGTATCAAAAATACGTTCACAAATAAAAAAACTGAAATCAAAGGATAATAAAACTGCTATTAAGTATGCTTATGAGGCAGCAAAAAAATTGTTTCCTAAGACATGCCACGTTCGTTTACCGAGAATAATACCAATTCCTAAAACAGGAGGGATTTTACCTTTGATACCAATTTTTGCGGGTTTATCGGCACTAGGCGCTTTAGCAGGAGGTGCTGCTGGTATAGCTAAAACTATAAATGATTGTAAAACTGCTCAACAGAATTTACATGAATCTGAACGTCATAACAAAGCTATGGAGGCTATTGCAATAGGAAAAGGATTTTATCTTAAACCATATAAAAAAGGAAGTGGGTTGTTTTTGAAATCTACAAAAAACTAATAAGCAGGCTACCCAAACGTGCTCTTACGAATATCGATATTATTAAATACACTAAAAATATTCCATATTTTCGAGGTGTATATATGAGGGATAGATTGCCACGTAAACCACAACCCATAGAGTGTGGTATATTAAACTTAGACAGTTATAAGAATAACGGAACACACTGGGTAGCCTTTGCTAAAATAAATAATTATTGTGAATATTTCGATAGTTTTGGTAACTTAAGACCGCCCAAAGAATTGGTAAAATATTTAAATGTTAGTGATATACATTATAATTATACTAGATTTCAAAACTTTGATACTGTAAATTGTGGTCATTTATGTATAAAATTTTTGCAAGACTTTTGGTGTAACAATATTATATAATAGTTATTACGTTTGAATAAAACATCATTCTAAAAATGTCTTTCACTCTGTCCATAACTGGAAACAGCTCACTACTAACATCGAACTATTCCCCTCCACTGGAACTTGATGGTCAATATGAGTGCTCTCTTTTACACTTCTCTGCATTTAATTCTATACCAAATATTACAAATAATAATAATAAATTTTATTATGGCGTTGACGAAGTTGTTGAAATTCCTGAGGGAGCATATGAACTCCTAGACATCTGTGAGTTCTTACAATCAAAAGTAAACAATTGTGTTTTAAAGTTATTGTGCAACAATAACACCTTGAGGCTTTCGATATTCTGCTCTAAAGAAATTCATTTTGAAAAACCAAATTCTATTGGACCTCTACTAGGATATGGAAAAACTTTCATGATGAGGGATAAATGGTACAAATCCCCACTACCAGTGAACATTCTTCCTACAACCGTGGTGCGGGTTGAATGTGATATTACCGGAGGTTCCTACATTAATGGAAAATCAAGTCATATAATTCACGAATTCGCATTGAATGTTCCTCCTGGCTACAGAATAATAGAAGTTCCAAAAAATACCATATATTTTCCGGTGAACAGAAGCACGGTGAATAGTATAAATATAAGAATATTGGACATAAAAAACAATTTAATAAATTTTCGCGGAGAGGAAGTACAATTGTACTTACATTTGAAGAAAATATGATTGACTACAATAAATACACAACTACATCTTTTCGAAAGATTAGTACTCATCAAGCAATCAAGAAGACCACACATACTCGTGGTAAAAAAAAGAAATTAACCTCTACTAATATACATTTTCTCAAATCGATCGGATTACTATAATGAGTATTTTAAATATAACTAACCCACCCGCTTATGATAACTCCATAGACGGTATAGAAATTCATTCTTACAAGCCCTATACCACTACTTTCAATATAAATGATGAAATTCGGATACCTATAAACCAACAAGATTTATATGTGCTTCCATGTTCAAGTACCTTGTATGTTGAAGCTGTGGTAAATGTTATCAATGTTGAGAAGAAAGAAACAGTTAAAACCGTACATTTTACCAACAACCCCCTTCTATTCCTTTTTCAAGATATAAGATATGAATTGAACGGTATTGAAATAGACAAAGTGAAGAATGCTGGTATAACTACTACTATGAAAGCACTGGTGTCTATGAACGCAGACGAGGCGAAGGTATCCAAAGTGTGGGGTTGGGATATACAAGGTACAAAAAATGAAATTGCAGGTCATTTTGCTGCGTCAATACCTCTCAGCAATATATTAGGTTTTGCAGAAGATTATAAAAAAATTATTGTCAATTGCAAACACGAACTTGTGTTGCTACGAAGTAATACTAACCTTAATGCTTTAAAGCTAAACACTGGCGAAAGAGTTGAAAGTATTGACATAAAAAAGATTGTATGGCGAGTTCCTCACGTTAAAGTATCAGATAGAGAAAGAATTAATTTACTTAAAATACTTGAAAAAGATAGACCCATTCAATTAGTGTATAGAAACTGGGACCTTTATGAGTACCCTTTGTTACCAAAGACTACAAAACACACTTGGTCAATTAAAACTTCGTCACAAATTGAAAAACCGAGATATGTCATTTTAGGTTTACAAACAAACAGAAAGAACAACGTTATGAACGATATGTCTCAGTTCGATCACTGCAATGTTCGAGATGTTAAAGTTTTTTTAAACTCTACATATTACCCGTACGAAAGTTACAACACCAACTTTTCATATCATAACTATGCTTTAATATACGAGCAATATGTAAATTTTCAGCAGTCTTATTACAACCGCCCATGCAACGCATTGTTGACTGCACAAGAGTTTAAAAATTTTGCACCATTATTCGTGATAGACTGTTCTAGACAAAACGATAATATTAAATCAGGACCGGTGATCAACATTCGCCTCGAACTAGAGTGTGACAAAGTGATACCAGATCAGACATCAGCATATTGTCTAATTTTGAATGACTGCATAGTCGAATACAGACCTCTGAGTAACATTGTTCGTAAAATATCATGAACTCGATTATTTTCGTTGATGTGCAAGGATTTAAGGATCGCAGTAATAAATTTATAATCAAAGAGTTTGCATTATCTACTAAGGATTTCACTCAAGTTTTTCTAATTAAACCTCCATATGCATATACTACATTATCTCCGGAAGAAAAGAAGACTGTTCGATACCTCGAGCGACAGAGAGGAATCACTTGGAGTGAAGGTCACATTGACTATAGAGAATTTAAGAGAATTATTGTACCAATCATGCAAAATAAAATTATTATAATGAAAGGTCTTGAAAAACAGAAATGGATTAGAGAATTATGTGATGGAAGTAATTTGATTGACATAGAAAATCGAGGGAGTCCTACATTTTCGACCTTATATGAAAACTACTGTAAAAATGAATGTAGCTTTAATTGTTTAAGTCATAAGAACTTTTGTGCGCTAAAAAATGTTATTTGTATAAAGAAATGGTATTTAGACAATATTTCTTAGTGTAAATAAATATTATAAGATGGAAACAATATATTTTCTTTTATTTATTCATATCCTCGGTTAGTTTAAACCTATTATAGCATATTCGGTTATAAAAAAAAAATAAAAAAAATTCTTAGGTATTCTATTTATTATTTATCTCTTAAAAATAATTAACATACTTATAAGGTTTACTTACACGCTAAACAGAAAAAATATACAATCATTAAAAAATACACTTAAAAATTATCAGCACATAGTTTTTTCGATATTGTCCTAACAAGTGACTCCGTGAGGTCTAACACTTCATCACACTGATCTTGTACCACATACTGCGCGCTGACAACATCGTTGATACCCGAGCTTGACGCACTAGCTGGTTCACGAGCCAAGTCCACTATCTTTATTTGAATTAATTTTAACCCCTTTTGCTGCTTGCTGATGATGAAGGACTTCGACGAGAGTTTAGTCCTTTTTCTAGACACATCTTGCTTTCTCCTCTCTTGTCTTTCGCGCTCTTGTGCAAATAGCTCTATTTCTTGTGTTAAGTTTTCATAAGGATCTTGTGCGTACTGTGAAAACATAACATTTGTGCTGTCTTCCATTTTCTGCAACAAAGAAATAATTATATTTAGTATAAATAGTTTATATCAATAATTAATAAATTGATTACAGTATACATTTACAAAACTATATATACTCACTTGGTGATTATGAAGTAATTAGTGCAGCTAACTATTGTCCAGCTCCCAATGTCGTTACTTGCGAAGTGATATTATTCGTGCTCAAATTAGGTGATTAAATATTATTTTCAACACAGTCATCAATTCATAGGTCTTTCAACCTAAAATTTGTCCGTACATGTTTTTAAGTTGACCTGAATTTATTGAGCACGTTTGTACTTAGACTTTCCTTCACGTGTATCATATTACAACGTAATTAATTGGGTGTGTGAACAGAAATAAATAAAATCAAATTATTTTGTGCACTTATTTATTATAAAATATATTTATTAAGTACATGTATATTAAAGTAATGACAATGACAAAAGTATAAGATGAATGTTATTATAAAAAATGATGGCTAGTTGTCTTAAAAAACAATAGGTAAATCGATATAGCTTGACCCATTCAACGGGTCATATCTGTTGATATTCACCTCTAAATATAAATTATTCGTAAAAGCCCAACCGCTATCCCTTTCTTCAAACTCTTGAATCTTTTTTAAAATTATATCTTTTATTGCTTTAAAAATATCATCAAATTTAAAGTTAGCGTGTACTACAAAATTTTTTGTAGAAAATGATTTCACTGACTGTTCATTATTTTTGAATAAGATAAAGTTACAGAAGAATTCAAAATTGACTTTAATATTAATATGTGTCTTTAACGCCTTAATTAAAAGTTGATATATAGAACTTCTGATACTTTGTAAAAATATCTCTGGTAAACTTTGCTCAAATTTATCTTTAGCTGCAATCCTATAAGATGATATGCGACCCCGAAATGCAGATGAAATCTCGACAACTCCGTCTATTAGCTCACCTAAAGAGCGACTTTTATGACTTTGACTCCTTAAGTGTCCTATCCATTGCTTACTGGGTACTTGAAAGGAACAGCTTTCGCAAAAAGGCATTATATTCTTATTAATGAAAAGATATATATTTTAATAAAACCCACTATAACAAATAAAGATAAAAAAGAAAGATATTATATATTTATTTTAATGAAACCCTACTTTGCACAAGGTATGGTTATAAATAAACTATTAAGTGAGTGTCGGTTCTGTGTGGTCGAATAAGACGCTGAGGTCCCTAACCAACCGCTGCAGCAGCTTCCACTGCGACGTGTCTTCATCCAGAAGACAGCTGAGTCGAAGCAGAGCCTTCTTCCACCGTTCTTCGGGGGCAGTAGACTCGGCGTCGCTGCGTTGGTACACCCTCACCTCGATGAAGTAGTTGCCGTCAGTGGGAGCAGACCGCCGCAGCGTGCCCGCGCTGACCCTCTTTGCCAGGTATGATGGGAGACTGATGGGCGAAGGTTTCAGAGCAGCGCGTGTCTCGTCATCAGTGTGGAGTTCGAAGAGCGTGTCAACGTTTAATTTCTTACTTTTCTGTCTGAAAATAATAAAAACAAAACAATATTAATTGAAATAAATATTTTACTATCATCAATTGAGCTAGCACCAAAGTAAGTTTCTATAATTAAATATCTAGATACTAACTAAACGATATATTATTTTTAATAAAAACATATAAAATAAAAACACAGAACGCTCTAAAAAGATTTATTACTCTATCTATCTTGTCGGGGATTGAGCCCAGAACCTTGTGATTCAGACACACACATACGTACATATTACTATAGACCATAGATTGAAAAGATTAAATGAAATAGAAATATATTTAAATTTACTTAATAAGACTTTAATGATACGACTTATACCTTCGAATTCAGAAAATATATATTTTATTGTTTACTTTATCACCTGCTGGTAAAAAATAATAATTATACTCACTTTGTTAATAGTTCGCCTGGTGATTTCCTCTTTGCTGGTGTAGATTTTTTCACCTTGCCGCTGCTCTGAGCAGGTGGAAAGTATTCAAACTCTGAATCAGACCTGAAATAATATAACAAAAATAATAAATTTTAGTATAACCTATAGTAATCTATACTAATATTATAAAGCGGAAGAGTTTGTTTGTTTGTTTTTTTGTTTGTTTGTTTAAACGCGCTAATCTCAGGAACTAATGGTTCGATTTAAAAAATTCTTTTTTTGTTGGGTAGTCCATTTATAGAGGAAGGCTTTAGGCTATATAACATTCCGACAACCACGCGAACGAAGTCGCGGGCACAGCTAGTATTAAGATAAAGAGGGTTTGTTGTTTTTACAATTGATGAACATAATATAATAAACAGGTTGTGTTGTAATATATATTGACAGCTTTAAGCATGTTATTTGTATCTGAGGAAGAATTGACTGATTACCTCCTACAGAGATTTGCACACTAAAAACTTTTAGAGTGATGGGTAGGCAATGACCTTAATAATCGTAGACTGTTGAGACCGTTTTTGGATCGATTTTATTAAGGCGCCGGATTGTTTAAGGGACACAATAGAAAAACTTAGTAATTATACTCACTTACATTGTGTATATAAGTCTCTCTGGTCACGCTGGTACAAACGAGAAATTCAACTTGCGCTGGTGCAAGGTTGGACATAAACTTGCACTGGTGCAATTCTGGAAAATCACTAGCGCTGGAGCAAGGCTGGATAACCACTTGCATTGGAGCAAGGCTAGATAGCCACTTTCACTGGAGCAAAACTGATCTGCTGGTCACCTTGCGCTTGTGCAAGGTACTCGCGCTTCTGCTAGAGACCACTCAATGACCGATGATGATTGATACACTACACTACAATTTTTACTCGCTTTTATTCGGGAAAATAAGACTCGCAAGCAATTGTTTAGGGTTCCGTAGTTGATTATCGAAAACTCTTTAATATTTTTTTCAAGTAGATTGTGATGCAAAAAAACTATTATAAACTATTGACTATGCGTTATTTTGATATAGTTATGATATACAGTTTTATTGAAATACAATCAAAAGTTTTTGAGTAAAAAAAAAAAAAAAAAAAAAAAAAGTTACTTAGTGGTAATAGTTTCATTTTCTTTATTAAAATAACATTAAAAAAGTGTTGTTGGTATTTATTTTAATAATTTATTGTTGATTTGGTAAATGAGTTTATTTAAAATGCAATCCTAAAATACGGAACCTTATTTAATACACAAATAGCGTGAAGGTAAATTTTTTCCTGAGTAAACATTTTCATAAATATAATGTAAAGTTAAATCTTTAGTTAAATATTGAAACAAACAAGTGTATTGAATTACATTTTTACACGTGCCATTAAGTAGACAATCACGTCTTTATCTCTTTCGAGGTAGACAGTGCTTAGCCATAGGTGAAAATCAGGAATCGGGAATAGTTTCAGGTTACTAATCATGTTGCCTTCTTGTAATGATCCCTAAGTTGCTATCCGTTCCCTTGACTGACTTTTACGCTCTACACGTGAAGAGAAACAGCTAGTACATTCTATGTTTTTTCTTTGCTAGAATTTAAGATTTTATTTACATAGATATACATATACTAGCACGTCTTTATCCCTAAAGCAGTAGACAAAGTCCAGGACTTAAAAACCCTAAAGCCACTTTTATCATGAATATCAACGTAAATGTGGGAAAGAAAATCAAAAATAGTGATGGGTTCTGCCCGTTCAATCGATCGGCTTTTACGATAAGCGAAGGAAGACAGCTGAATCATTCTACGTTTTCTCGCAGGCCAGCAAGAGAGTTCTAATACTGAACATATTTCGAACTTGTATACATATACTTCCATATACATATATTCAACATGTAAGGCTACATAGCCTTATATGCTGAAGTGCTTAAGCGTACATACGAGTACTTAAGAGTATTTTAATAATGTGAAGATCACTATCTTTGCCTTTCAATTTTATCAGACGTTTCTATTTATTACCGACTTGAAAAAGGAAGAAGTTCTTAACTCATGTGTTTGTTTGTTACGCGTTGAGTTCATCAATTGTGAACCGATTCTAATTATTTTTTTATTAGATAAGTTACTTCATTGGAGTCTGTTTGCATTTCACGAGGAGAAAAAAAAATGTAGGAAATTTTTCAATTTATTTTTCCAAATGATACAGAAAATACACTATGTATAAATATTAAAAAAAAATTCATCACTATTTTATTTAGGGTGATTTATACATACATACATACTATCACGCCTGTTTCCCACAGGGGTAGGCAGAGACTATGGACCTCCACTTGCTACGATCTTGACAGACCTCTTTCGCTTCATCTACACTCATCAACCTCTTCATACATGCCCTTCGGTTACGGGTACTTCTTACCTCTCCCTTTTTCAGAACGTCTGCAATCTGATCGCATAACGTTCGCCGAGGTCGACCCTATCCCGCACTTCCTTTTAAACTTGTCTTATAAATATTTTTTGTTAATCTATTTTCATCCATCCTTACTAAATGCTCAAACCATCTTAACATCCCTTGTTCTACTTTTGTCACGAGGATAATTTATATACTTATAAATAAATTAATGTACAACCCGTGTGAAGTCGGTGAGGGTTGATAGTATACAAATAATTACAAAATAAAACTCAAAATTAGTTATAAGACGTCCGGCACAGATCGTAAGAATCGATCGAGGGAATGGGTGAAAATGCGAATCATATTAATAGGCGAGGGTTGGCTAGCAACCCATCACTATATTGATTGTTATCCATCTTGCCCACAATCACGCTAAAAGTGGTTTTTGAGTCTTGCGACCCTGTCTGTTTAAAGCCGTAAGATACAAATTACTCTGTCTGCTCATTAGGAATAAAGCCGTGATAGTATGTATGTATGTTTGTATCTTTTACAAGTATGTACTTATTTTTTTTATACTCGTTTTGAAAGCCGTAGACGAAAGCTAGTTATAGAATAGTTTTTCTAAAGTTAAAACCGACTTCACCCCCAAACTACACAACCGATTAAAATAAAATTTCTAAGAAACCATCTAACAAGTATGCGCTTTCAATTCCAAATCGGTCCATGCGTCTTCAAATAATCGGTGAACAAATGAATTGATAACCTCCTCTATTTTAGAAGTAGGTTAAAAAACAACGCATACAATTTTTCCTGAGTATGCATTATCAAAAATGTATTGCAAATAATGTAACAAACAAGTGTGTTGAATTACATTACGAAATATACCTTCGTAAGCACCGGATATTTTCGAAAACGAACTAATTATTTAGGTTACACGTGTAAGTATTATAAAAGACAATCCTCAACGGTCCACGTTGATCAGCTCATCATATCCGAGTGAGATGATATAAGTAAGTGATTCTGTTACAATTTGGATCAGATAAAGAACATTTCACCAACTCATTATTATCAAGCAGTCGGAAACAGGGTCATGTAATACCCACACATATAACATGTGACTTCTATACTCTCTTTATTTTATGTTTTATGCTGTGACAGCACTACGACATAGCACTACACTGTGACATACACACACAAAACAAAACACATGTTTACAAAATGTTGCAGTAAAATTATGAAATGGTTTTATTATCAACATTTTTGAAACAAAAAAGTCAAATGTATGATACCTAACGTGAAACCTTAATCGATAAATACTTACCTATTACAAATACTGCACCTATTAACGAGAATTGAAACTGCAACATGATGTTCGCAGATCGCACAATTGACCACTCGACTACAATGACTTTAGTGATATTATTAAAATTTGTGATCATATGTGTACATATAGATTGAAAATCTAGGAAGTAGAAAACATTATTTCGATAACTTCTACATGTACTGTTGTCTAATATTGACAACAACATAAAACTGCATGTAGCATATAGCTCCCGTGTGCAGCCTGACTTAGTATATTTAATAAGAGCTCCTCTACACGATGTATATAAATTAGTATAAACTGGATTCGAAAGAGGTTTTTTTTTTTCTTGCTTGGTTTAACCTGAGTTATGTCTTAGTATAATGATTTTTTTGATGAACACACCAGTAGCATGTACGATACCTACGTGATCCGATTTGAAATGTAACGTTTCATTATAAATACGGTATGCTTTGATACAAACACTTGTATCAAAAAAGGTTTGCGAGCGGCTATGATTATTACGTACCTTATTACAGCAACCGTATGCTTGTTTGCTATTCATATGAAACCATTATAACGTGTGAATGGGCATTTAGCTTATACGTGACGTTGTTTGTTCGTTGATTCGCATCATGACGTGACTATGACGCGAATTCGCTCACATATACAATTTAATTTTATGCATTTGGTGCAAGGGAATACATGACTTATGTTTATAATATTTCACAATAGATATCGAGTTTGCAATTGCGTTCATAAAGTAGTTTTTCTGCATCGCGATATTAAAGTTTTTGTGTTTCGTGAACATATATACAAAATTTTCGACGATAGTAAATGGGACTCTTAGTAACGATGCTTTGTATCTGTGGTGTTACGACACATTGGGGCACAGTTTACATTGCTGAGCGAACAGAGCGGGTGAATGTTGCTAACGGTTGGACCTGCCCCCAATCAGGACCTTCCATTGCGACCTCTTCCCTTCCCAAAATATGACTCGCCCTTTACCAACAAAACGGGAAGCGCGCTTAAGAGCCTCTCCTTCGAAACCGAAGTCCTATATTCAACCTCGAGGAGGGCTCGAAAAGCGCGCGCCCGTTTTGCTCTTTTAACGCATTCACAGTTCGATTGATTTTTAATTATTATTTTTTGTTTCGTGATCTATTTTAAATAAAATAAATTATCGAAAATAACTATAATTCTAAAATCTTCTCGAGAATTATTTAGTGTTCGGTACATTATGTTACACAAGAATTGATTTATTCTGATTTATGAGCTAATCCGATCACAGTTTTCATCAGTTATTTTTAGGACTGATGGAAACAAGCAACTGTATCGAAATGGTTAAATGTATGATATTGGGAAGTCTAAGTCACGAATGTGATGAAGACGAACACATTGAAGTGTGAGTCTGAAGAACAGGAGTGATTTAGACTTCCCAATATTATACTACTAACAGTACTTTTTTCTTTTTTAAATGGGGTCGTTTGTCCTTCAACACGGCGTCAAATTCATCCAATAAATTGGCATAGTACTGCCCTGTTACTGTTTTTCCCTTTTCTAAATAGTCAATATGTATAATACCCTGCGAATCCCAAAAAACGGTCGCCATGACCTTTCCAGCCGATGGGACGGTTTTTGCTTTCTTTGGAGCAGGTTCACCCGGTAAAATCCACTGCTTCGACTGCTCTTTCATTTCCGGGGTGTAGTGGTGGACCCACGATTCGTCCCCGGCCGCGAAACGACGCAGAAACTCCTTCGGGTTACGTTTGAACACGGCCAAACACTGCTCCGAAGTAGTCAGTCGGTTCCGTTTTTGCTCCTCCGTGAGTAAACGCGGCACCCACCTCGCCGATACTTTCTTCATACCCAATTTTTCTTCTAATATGTGTTGTACACTCTCGATTGAAACATTTACAGCATCAACGATTTCTCGATATTTAATTCGGCGGTCGGCTAAAACGATATTTTCAATTTTCTTAACCATATCGTCTGTAGTCACCTCAACTGGCCGGCCTGGGTGATTCTCATCAAAGACGGTTGTTCTCCCCCGCTGAAACTCGTTATACCAATATCTGACGGTTGTCATAGAAGGAGCACATTCATGGTAAACCGCTTGCATTCTTACTTTTATTTCATCACATGTTTTTCCTTCCAAAAATAAGAATCTAATTACAGACCGATACTGTTCTTTCTCCATTTTAACAATTTTAAGTTCACGCCTTTACTGAATCGTTGTCAAATGAGAAAAAAAAACAAAAGAATGCCATTTTTTTTTAATTTTCCCGCCTCTGAAAAATGGCTTAAAAAGGTGGTATACTTATTTGCGGCCAGTGATATTAATATATTAAAAAAACGGGTACTTATCAAACAGCCCTCGTAGTAAAAATAAATAATAAAAGAAAATACGTCTCATAATTGTGATTAAATCGTATGGATTTAATCACAATTCTGAGACGTACTTATCATTTACTGTAAGACGTTATAGGTATATCTTAAAATATGGCGGTGCCACAGGATGGCAGTATGTGTAGCGCGTTCATTTATATTCAAATGAAGCGCAATCACGGCTGCGATATGTGCAAATAAAGGCCCATTTAGACGGTGCAAGGTTCTTGCCTTTTGCACACCATTTTATTGAAGCAATAAATGACTGCATGGTCTAAACAACACGTACCATTCTTCAATCTATTGTGCAAGTATCGTTGCAAAACTTGCACTTTCTTTTTCAAAATCTCTATATGAAAATACATACATCTTGTGTGCCATGTCACATGGCCCATGTGCAACTACATGGACAGTCGTACCGAACGCACCCAAACGTAGACTAGTTCGTCATATCTTGTTTGTTTAACGTTCTGTTCTAACATTTTGTTGGTAAAAAAAAAATTGTACACTGTAAAGGGATTTAGGCGCTGTGCATCACAGGAATACCGTAAAACGTCTATTTTTTCGACGCGCAGTTAGCCTTTTTTTTACATGGAATACTAGCATACAAGAAATATGAAGTTCAGTTCAAAGATCGAAATAAATGATTACATCAAAATATATTCAAAAAAATATTTTAATCCTAGCAAAATAAAATAGCAAAATAGCTATGTATATCCAGAAACAGTTTCGTCGCGAATTACTTGATATTTTCAGTGACAACTACTAACTTTTTTACGTCTATAAAAAGTATAACTTAATGAGCAAGGGGGATACCTAAAAAAATTACAATATTTAGTTATAATTATTACAATAAAAAACTGAAAAAAAACAACCGAAATGGCAGACACTGGTTTGAACTGAGACTGGTGACGGTATCGCCACTTTCAACCTTATTTCAATACGAGTACGTACTATATCGCACTGCCTCCCCTCAAATACCGGAAGGTTGAGGAATACAGCGCCTTAACGGTATGTTTGTCTAACAGTTGCTCCATGAAGAAAAATTTGTACAACCGCAAAGGGAAAAACGGGATGTTTTCGGCCAACCGGTCGACGAAGTATAATTAGTTGAACCTACAATAAATACTACTGGTCATCATGCCAGGCTGTCACACCAGATAAATAAATAAATATATACGGACAAATTACACAGATTGAGCTAGCCCCAAAGTAAGTTCGAGACTTGTGTTGTGGAATACTAACTCAACGATATTATATTTTATAACAAATACGTATATAGATAAACATCCAAGTCCCAGACCAATCTGAAAAAGATCATTTTCCATCTTGGCCTGACCGGGGATCGAACCCGGGACCTCCGATGAGACAGCCTGGCATGATGACCACTAGGCCACAGAGGGCCCAGGATCGATCCCCGGCCAGGTCAATATGTCAAATGGTCTTTTTCAGATTGACGTAAGTCTTGGATGTTTATCTATATATTTGTTATAAAATATAGTATCGTTGAGTTAGGTATCCCAAAACGTCTCGAACTTACTCTGGGGCTAGTTCAATCTGTAGGAATTCTCCGTATATTTTTATATATAACGGATTATAAGAGGGTTATAGAATTAATAAATAGTTCTACATGTACATCATCATTGTCGTCATCATCCCAGCCCTTCTTCCGCCCACTGCTGAGCATAGGCCTCTCTTCGTCGACGCCACCCATCTCGGTCCTGTGCTGCTCTCATCCAGGTGCGACCCGCAACTTTGATTATATCGTCGACCCATCGCATAGGCGGGCGCCCGACGCTTCTCTCACATGTACTAGACATGTACGTAAATATCTAATTGTCTGGATTGACACAGGTAATGTTGTAATAAATGACATTAAAATATAAAGAAATGTGACTATATTCCTGTAGAATTGCCAAGTAACTCTACACACCAGGCGGGCAACGCTAGTAATATATAAGAAGTAGTATATACAACGTGGAAATGACATACCCGTAATAAATCAAACCAGGGTCTATACTAGACCATTATAGTATAATAAAATTAAAATAACAGCCAAAAAACAAAAAAAAAATTGTAGCATTTCCATACAAAAGTGTGCGGTTGGTTGTTGTTTTTTGACTGTTATTTTAATTTCATTATACTTTAGTCATCTAGTATAGCCCGTGGTTCAATTTATTACGGGTATGTCCCTTCCACTTTGTATAAAACATCAACTTATTAACACGTTTTAAGGTAAACAAAATAAACATAACACTGAATATTCCAATATTGAAAATGGATCCATTTATTTATATTCTTGGAAATCGCAAATACCATGTTCATATTTTACTACAAGAATAATATTATCTGGCTAAAAAATATCTGTTTTATTTTAGTAAGATTAAGCTTTTCAGGTCATTGGGTGATTTCGGATTTCCGTTTATATTTATCCAATGATGTCAATAAATAATATAATCTATACTAATATTATAAAGCGGAAGAGTTTGTTTGGTTGTTTGTTTAAACGCGCTAATCTCAGGAACTAATGGTCCGATTTGAAAAATTCTTTTTTTGTTGGGTAGTCCATTTATAGAGGACGGCTTTAGGCTATATAACATTACGTTCCGACAACCACGCGAATGAAGTCGCGGGCACAGCTAGTACTTTATATTCCTATAAGAAAATTTAAGTTTTAGATTTTAAATTAAAGTTATTAGTTAATTTATTTGGTTGGATAAGTTAAAAAAATCATTTTGCTCGGGTAATTCAATCACATAGAGTGGCAACACTCCCATCTGATGACGTATTCTTGGGCCAATCACATGACCCAGCTGTCACAGTTCTTTAATCATACCATGGGCATTTCTTACATTTACTTACCGGTATACATTCACCACCTGTAGAGCCGAGTTTTGAATCTGCTGGAAAACCTCTAACATGGCACGCAGATCTTCGTTGATGATCGACTAGCTATCAACATGATTCAGATTCTCGCCCATTTCTTATTAATTTAATTTGCAAATAAAAAATGGGTATTTTGAAGTAACGTGAGAATACATTTATAGAAATATGATATTATTTTTTTGCTTTCCACAGAAACTCGGTTCAGCTGATCAGATTCGAATGTCATTTAATTATAAACAAGTATTGTTTTCCACCCGATGTAATTCTATAAATAAATCCGTTTTGCTTCATTACCATCCACACTAATTATTCATTCCACTGAGCTTGTAAATGATAACACTAATAAGGGTACAGAAATATAACTGATAACAAGTATACAAAGTTGAAGAGACATACCCGTAATAAATCGAAACACGGCTACACTAGAAGATTAAAGTATAATCTTATACATAAAATTCTCGTGTCACAATGTTCGTTCCCGTACTCCTCCGAAACGGCTTGACCGATTCTCATGAAATTTTGTGAGCATATTGAGTAGGTCTGAGAATCGGCCAACATCTATTTTTCATACCCCGAATCTACGCGGGCGAAGCCGCGGGCAAAAGCTAGTGAAATTATAATAACAATTAAAAAACCACAAAAACATTCGAAAATTATTTTTGTTTTTTGGCTTTTATTTTAATTTTATTATACCATAATGGTCTAGTATAGACCGTGGTTTGATTTATTACGGGTATGTCCCTTCCACATTGTATAACAACTTCTTCTTTAGTGGCATATGCCACTATTGCGTCGGTACAGCAAGTCAGCGTTTTTCATTTTGTCGCTTGTGACATCGTCATTTTCATTGGTCGGTAACTCGTTCGGTATACAGCATGCTAGGACTCCTTGTAGCGGGCTAGCGATCAATGAAAGCCACAAGTCGATACAGTGGTCGTTACACACCGTCTGCAATTATCTACCGCATATTAAAATATCGACTGTACATTACTCTATCTACTAGTGAAAATAGCTCCCCGCATGCGTTACGATAATCTCTCGCACCCCGAGTGTGGGGTATATAGACCTGTGATTAAATTTTTAACAAAATAATATTAGACAAGTTTATTATAAAGAGAAAGATAAAATAATGTACATACTTACATATATAGAAAACTAATAGACTACAACAAATTTAATCTAAAAAATCGTGTCTATGTGGCATAGTGCCAAGAACGCTGGCCGCATTTCCGCCTTGAATCGCAATACTAATACGTTGTGCGAAAAAACAGCCAGCCCTCTTGTCACCAGCGGCGAAATAATAAAACAAAAAAATCGCCGAACTATTTTTTTTGAGGAGTTTCATTCATATCTTCAAAGTTCTTTATCACATTTTCACCAAATAAAAATCGGTTCACAATTGGCAAAGATATCGCGTAACAAACATACATAAAAAAAAATTAAAAAAAAACATACAGTCGAATTGATGACCTCCTCCTTTTTTGAAGTCGGTTAAATATAGTTCCTCGATTGCGAGCTCTTTGACATGAGTTCAAGAAATCTCCCGCTCCTTGAACGCGGGGAGAAAGGACCTATAAAACGGAGTCATTAGGCCGAGATTTGGTTAAAGCTTCCATTGAAATTGAGTGACAATATGGTGTAAATAACATCATATTGTCACTCAATTTCAATGGAAGCTTTAACCGAATCTCGGCCTAATGATTTATTGACATATACTTAAATCGCATGAGATAAAGATAGTACAGATCGTCAAATTTAAAAGTGCTTGCCCCAATCCTCGTTTTACGCTCACCAGCAAAATAGATGCAAAATTGATTCTCAATACATAAACTTGGTCATTAATTGACTGCTTGTCAAAATGCCGAACGGTCAGATCTGTTGACCAACTAGTGCATAAATGACAAAAATGTGTGACATAGTAGACGTGTCACGTCATACATTAGGCGCGTAGTTCGCCTTATAAAGACCGTATTCCGATTAGTTAATAGTTAAAAGCACGTACGAGTCCAATCCGCAGTCAAATTGCCACACTCACTCAATCAAAATGTCACAATGAGTATTTATTACCACTCCTTGAAACAGTTAAAAGTTACAAGCTAAAAAAAGCTTATAAATATCAATGAGACTCTCCAACCCGTCTGGCCAGCGTGGAGAGTGTAGGCCAAATCCTCTAACTCTGGCAAATATATGGCTCTGGTAGTACAGAGAGGGTCATGCTCCTGCAGTGGAGACTAAAAAAGACCTGATGATGATGATGATTGTAACAGTTCTAATTAGTGGAGGGGAGTTAATTTTTGGGGTAGACGATCAACACCTATTTTACCTATCCTCTGTCTTGCGACATCGGAATCCTTTTAGTTGTCAATACATAGTCCATACTCACACATACTCAATGGAGTATACTCACACATACCTTTGATCCACTTTTCTCCTCCAGTTTTCTATAGGGATGTTTGAACTTCTACGGGAAAGGACTTATCTTTCTGTACCCTGTTACTTTGCAATAATAGTGACTGATAAATATTTAAAATACAATATTCAATGCATTCTGTATTTGGAATTAAAACGTAATTTGTGATGCGGTCTCGGTGGACTCCGCAATTCAATCAATCATTATTACGTATCATTATTCAGCCAAAATGTGTATAAGTATATTCTATAGTATACAACAAATAAATATGTATGTTTATTTGTACTTTGTGTAGTTTCATGCTATGTTATTTTATTTTTTCCTTTATTCTATGAACCCGCCTGTATGCCTTTCTTGTATAAACATCTCTCACAGGCATCGAAATCTCGCAGAGCTGCTGGAAGAGATCTCTCTTGAGATAAGAAGTGCCTTTGTATAACTATTTTATGTATTCTCTTTAAACATTTTCCATGTACATAATTGTTTAATAAATAAGTATATTTTATTTTTATTTCATGTGGACACAGGTAGCGTCGCACACAAGGGGCTGTCCCAACCTTCAAGGCACATGGATCATCCCATTCTCCGGACTCTTGCCGTCATCCTTAACAAGGCCGGTTCTAGAACGCCTGGCATGTGGATGCTAGCAGATTGTTAATACCGTGTTATTCATTTCGAGGTATTTTTACGTCTATAGATTTTTTGACAGATGAAGCGTGAATCGTGTCAACCTATCATGTTATTTCTAGTGAGTTTACTCGCGTTATTCGTATAATAAAAAAATATTAACTGCAACCGTGTGGTTCCCAGCAGAGTAGAATAGGACTACTCCAAGTCTTCCCATAAATGTCGTAGAAGTCGACGTAGGGAACACAAGCTAAACAAAGCTTATAAACATCATGAGACTTGTCCAACCCGTCTGACGAGCGTGAAGTGTAGGCCCAATCCCTAGACTACTCTGGCTAATATATGACTCTGGTAATACAGAGTGGGTAGTGCTCCTGCAGTGGAGACTGAAAAACACCTGATGATGAACCGTAATTAAGACCAACGTTTAAAAGAAATAATTGTTTAAAAAAATGTTAAGAATGGTTCTCTTGTACCGATAAAGTTGTTTTTATTATATATTTGGAAATTTTTTTTTAGTTTTGAAAATGAACCTCCTTTTAATTGAATCATTACAAATTGAATTCGAAATGGTAATCAAAATGTCGTGCACCGCGAACAGCTGTATAACAGGATTCATCTGTAATTGATACATGGCTAATTGTGTTTATGTTTGTTAATTCATCACTCTGTGATTGTTTACTTTGATTATCGAATTATATTATACATTAAATACATGTTAATAGACTATCGAATTACCCTTTGAGTGATCTAATGTCGTTGACCTCAAATCAAAAGGAAATGAAATGCAAGTTAATATTAAAAATGAAGGTTAAAATTCTGAGTTTATGAATTTTTAGGTAACCCGGGACCAAGTTTCTGTATTCCGTGCCCGGGACCCTATTACAGAGACTCCGCTGTCTTTCCGTCTGTCTGTCATTCACCGATTATGTATTTTTCCATGGGCGCTATTAACACAGAATAAATACTAGTACTCACGTACTATTAACAGCAAATACTAAAAATAAGATAATGTTAAAAATTAAAGGGGGTTCAGTTGTCATAAAATAACTGTGTTTTTTCCGGCGTTTTTAACTCAATACTTGACCAGATATTTGAATTTTCTACCGGTTATGTATTACTGTGGCCGCCGCTATAACAACAAATACGAAAAATATGACAAATTTAAAAATTAAAGGGGAAACGGTTTTTTTCAGCGTTTTAAATCATTCATGTATGAGTCCAACTCGCACTTGACAATTTTTTTAATACAAGCTTTTATTTAGCTTGCCATGTTTGTTGTTGTTTTTGGGTTGAATCTTGCAAGTTAAATTTTAACTTGCAAGTTAAATAAATAAATCCCGGTTTCTGATTGAGATGAAATTTTGTATGCTTAAGTAAATCAGATGACAATACAATAATTATTATGACAAGAAGCTGATCTGATGATGGAGCTGGAAGGTGGCTATAGAACTTTTTAATAAAACGACGGAACCTCATCAAGTTTGTGCTTATTACAATCATCTTGATAATTTCTTAGGCCCCACAATAAAAGCTTGTACGAAAAACTTTTTTTTTTTTTTAAAAAGCTTATGTTAATTTTCATTTTAGGACTAATTAGTTAAAGAATAAGCTTCTCTCGAATAAATACACAATTCAAGATTATAATTACATAGTCTACTTATTTAGTATTTAAGTTACAAAGTTTTATTAAGTTGAATTATGAATTACTTCAGTAACTCTGTAACAGATTATGTTGAATCAAACTTGGACTTGTTCAAGCAAATTACAAATTACTCAGTTAAGGAACGGGCATATTTGGGCGGGCCTTAAAAGACTTCATTGCATTATACGTACCTAATATAGAAGGCTTTTTTCGCACATTAACAATATACAGGGTTATTTTGAATTAACCGGCAACCTTTTTGGAGCAAGTTCAGTCCGTGATACTGAACCACTTTCCATAAAAACAATTATCGAAAACCGAAAAAGAAATTTGACTTCCCATACAAATCGGCGCTCAACCAAATTGATTTTGTATGGGAGGACGAAATTTTGTTTTTGTTTTTCGATAAATGTTTTTATGGAAAGTGGTTCAGAATCGCGGACTGAACCTGCTCCAAAAAGGTTTTAAAAACTTATTACGAGATATACACAGAATTAATAACTACAGAAGTCGCGTTCTATCATAATTGCATGCAATGCGTTGTGTCAAAAAACATGGCGTACGTCCCGCACTTACCGCTCTTCACACCCTCATAATGTTGCTAGCTCAGGGGCGATACACAACTTTTTTGGGTAATCTCATAATTTAGTTCACATAATAAAGGGAATATTTATTTTCGAAAATTAAACTAATAAACTAGCTTTTCGTCCGTTGCGCAGGCTGCAAGCAGCCCGCGGTTTTTCGTGCAGCCTAATGTTTAGGTAAAATATTAGATTTTAACTATTGATAGTATAATTACAAACATATTTTTTTTTATTCATAGGTACTGAATGAATGTTGTATAGTATATTTTCGCATAATCGTTTTACAAGTTGTGTTGATTATGCAAAAATATACTAACCTATTGTTTAGCTGCTAAAAACCCCCAATAAATTTGAATCGTACAATGGCTTGAAGCGTTCAAAATAAGGTAGATTTTCCTGCTTTTAAAAATTAAATACAATTGAAAATAAAAATTTTAATACGTACAAATAATTGTTAAACAAAAGTATTCAATACAGTATGTATGAATGTTTGATCCTCTTTCACCCCAAGACGACTGAAGGGATTACAATAAAATTTGACATGTAGATAGGATAAAACTTGGATTAACACAAGATAGTTTTTACTCCGGAATAATGTGAGGTTCCCGTGGGATTGCCAAAAATTTGAATTCTATATTTAAATTTCAGAATGTCTCAAAAAAAGCTCAAATATAAGAAGTATCTTAGATCATAACATCAACATAAAATATACAAACTAGCTATGTACTTTGAACATTGGCCCCTGTTATATTTAGGAAAATGCTATCACACTGCAGCGCTAAGTCGTTATCTGTAGCGCTAGATTTGCTAAGAGAATCGACGAATCATTAAATATGGCGGCGAGAATTTCATATTCCATCTTCCATATTTAATTTTCAAAGAATGAAATCTGATTACCATCCTTGAATAAAATGATTCGTACAGAATTTTAATACATAACAAGGCATTTTTAATTATGTTTACAGTGTTTTCTTATGGTTTTTGCTTATAAACTGTCGAATAGGCGTATAAGAGCTAGCAAGCGACTAAGTGAAGTTTATGGAGATAGCTACAATTTAACGGGACAAACAGTGATATGTGGTGTCTTTTCTTGTACTTTAGTACATAATAGCTCTTAGGGTGATAAAAAAGTGTGAAACAAATTAATTAGTGTATACTATCAAGAATTTCAATTAGCCTTTTTCCTCTAAAGGTTAAAAAAAATCCACCAGATGTTTCACTAGTAGGGGGGTACAAATGTATTAGTTTCCCATCTGATAATAACGTCAAATGTATGTTTTATCACTGAAATGAGTTACAAAAACAAACTTGCCATTTATAAAACTTTAAAGTTGACCAGAAAAGTATTAGGGAAATCAAAAATAAATTTACCCCCACTAGTGGCATCTGGCAGATTTTTTTGGAATCTTTAGAGGAATAAGGCTAATTAGTTGCAACATGTCTTACAATTACGAAGAATTAGAGTAACACAGTGAACAATTAAAAAAAAATATAGTATGATTAAAATTAAGAATTATGGTAAAATACAAATGTGAAGGGACCAAAACTAAACATGTAATTTGAATTTAACTAGGTACCCTTTTGTTGAGTTAGCTTTTTATAATATTGTCGTTTAGACTCGGAACTAATTTGCTGTGACTTACGTTTAGAAATATAATGTAATCTTATATCTAAAAATTTTTCATTAACCGCTCTAATAAGATTATTTCTGTGCATATAACCATTTACATGGTTTTCATCAACTACAAATATATTGTGTGTTCCAATAAACTTCTTGAATATGGCAACGACGATTGTTAAACGTACCTTGTTTAAATTTATAATAAAATCCTCGGTTATCTTGAATCCAAAATTTGATTCCAGTTTCAAGTTCCGCAGGATTCTTTACCCTAGTATACAAAATTTCAGACCCCTACGAGTTCCCAGTGAGACGATATGAACGACATCAGTTTTTTTTACTAAAATCTAGACGCCATCTTGGATTACCAAAAAATTACAAATTTGGATTTTAGAACCCACAATACGCCTAGCCATCGAGTTTCATCCAAATCGGAAGCAGTCGACTTTAGGCGGCCGTCTTGGATTTCCAAAAATGTAAAAAAAAAGCAAGCCTTGGTGTGGATAGCTCGGTCTCGCCCTTCCGGCTCCTCCTGTGGCCTCGTGAAAATTACTTGTGGGGGGGGGAGGGCTTCTCTCCACCAAGTGACTTTGGGGGCGCTTTTATCAAATTTGTAAGAGGGGGGGACTATTTTTCTAAAATAAAAAAAATATGGGCTCTGGTAATTGATCAGGTACACCTTTCATTTTGTCTATGGGGCCAAATCTCCAAGTGCTACCGTTTAGCCAGGCTGTACCCCTTCCACGTCAGATTTCTTCAAATCTTCAACTTTCAGATTTTTCTGGTACTCGACTCCCCACCCCCTCCCTATACATTCCAATAAAAGTTGTTCCCACAGTCATCCTGGAACAGGTCAAACAACTATGTCAATGAGTGAGTCAAATTAGTCAGTGATAATTTAAGTTTAGCTTTATGTAAAAGTAGATATGAAAATAAAATAATAATATAAAAAATATAATAGATGGACCCTGAAATCTTTTCAGTGACAGTTGTGTAAAAAAATATTATCCTAAAAAATATTATTATAAAAAAGTACAATCCGGGAAAATATTTTGATTATACTGGCAACACTCACAAAATGGACTCGCCCTTTTGTATGACAAAATGGACTCGCCCTTTTGTATTTACATTAAATGAAAAAAATTGAATAATTAAATAAATTGATTATTGGATTAGGTACTTACAGATGAAATGTAATCCCATGCTGCTTACTCTTCAGTCCAACAGCTTTTTTGCACGTTTTGGACAGCACAACACGGCATAATAAAATTAAAATTTCTACGGTTTCCACACGTTCACACGGTTGTCGACCATAGACTAACTGCTCGCGTCAAAGTAGATCAACACTATATAAGAGTGGTTTTTGGCTCGTCAGTTTTGGGCATGATGATGGATTCTGTAGTTATTAATTCTGTGGAGATATACCTAGTTTTGAAAATTAAAATCCATCTACGGGAAGATTCTTGCTAAAAAGTACGATTATCCAGTAATTGTGAGCACAGCAGGGAGAAACAGCTAATAATGTATTTAAATATAAATATATACCTATATAGGGACAAATCACATATATATATATATATTCACGTATATATTTTCGGACCACGTTTCAGAGCCATAAGTCATCACTATTGATTATTAGTAATACACTGAAATGACATACACTTATAAAAATTAAAATTATTTCAATTTTATATATTGTAACATCAAGGTGTAAGTTGTATCAATGTGAACTGTTGCGTTGGGTCCGCCTAAATATGCCCATACCATTATGATGTTAATTTAAACCTTTGTTGAAAACTTGATTAGTTTCTTTTGAACACATCCATTTATTTGAATTCTATTAGCTACAGTTTTGACATTATGGACCAGACCTAAAGCACAGAAGGCAGTAAGAGTATCTATTACATACAGAACGGAATCTCCCTAAGATACCCGCACTTCTCCCCCGTCCTCGCCTTGTCTCAGCGCGAGAGCGGGCGAACATACACGCATTGACGTGTGCACGGCGGCGGCACACGGCGGCACACGGCGGCACACGGCGGCACAAGAACGGGGGAGAGGTGCAGGGCAGGGACGGGAAACGGGGACGCATATTGCGCGCACCTTAGGAGATTCCGTTCTGTATGTACTTAATACTCTTACTGTCTTCTGTGTCTAAAGGCACAACCCTGTTTCTGTCTAACCCGTTAAGGTTAAAGACGTTACGATTTATCTGATCAGTTTTAACATTATGAACATGCGCAACAATTTATCTAATTTTTGTGACATATCGGTAGACGACCCGATAGGTTACACAAAGTAGACGGATTCCATTTACGTAAATGATAACTTGAAATCTGTAGTCATATGTTGAGCAGTGAATACAGATTGGCTTATTAGCATTGCGAGACTGAAATAACACAAAAACCTAGACTTCAAAATTATATCTTAAATATTCGATTACTGGTGAATGTAGAATAGAAGAAGGTACGTTGGGACTTTTACATTTTAAATTTGAAGTCTAGCGAAAAGTTTTTGCAGCTTCGTGCAAATGTACAAAGAATGTTTCAATCAAATTGTTTTGACAGTAGTTAGACTTTTTTTTAAAAGACTGTTTTTGAAAATCAAGAATAAAGTTTGAAGTCAAGCGTTATTTATTCCCATTTAAACTATGGTATAATAATTATTACATTTCAATACATAAATAAATTAAACTAAAACTATGGCACAGAATACATATTAGAATACAAGTAACTATGGACTAAAATAAACTAATATAATCATATCTTAAACTTTAATAATGTATAAATATTTCATACATATATATTTCAAATTGACACTATTGGGTTCAAAACCATTGCACCAGTCTTAGTCATATCAAGACAAGGTTACTATCAACCACGCAATGAAATCCACGGGTTATCGATAGGGTGCCCATAAAATGACCATTCCGCATCGGGATACGGGAAATAAGTTTTAGGGAAACTTTTTTTACTACACGATTTACGGGCAGAGAATGTTTCTGTAAAAGATCGGTCAAGTGTGCCGGATTAAAAAAAGTTGGGTTATTTTTATAGTTATTAATTTGGGTTTATTTTTGGGTTTTATGGAAGCAAATATTCAAGTCTTGTACTGATATGAAATAAAGTTATTAATTACTACGACTTAGGTAGTAAGATTTGGTTTTTCTTGACAACAGATTATACATCATACATTAATGCGAACAAGACCCAATAAATTCGATTCTCTCTTCCTAATGTGAATCAAGCCTGCGTTGACATACTAATTAATAGTCAGAAACTCGATCTTGTTGAAAGTACTACCTTTTTAGGAATCACAATTGATTCGAAACTTCAATGGGGCGCTCATATAACTAAACTTTCTAATAGGCTTAGCTCTGCGGCTTACGCTGTTAGGAGAATAAGACAAGTGACAGATGTAGCAACTGCTAGACAAGTGTACTTTAGTTACTTTTACAGTCTAATGTCTTACGGGATACTTCTATGGGGGAGTGCAGCCGACATTCAGACTATTTTTCTTTTACAAAAAAGAGCAATTCGTGCCATTTACGGTTTAGGATCGAGAGACTCACTGAGAGATTTATTTAAGGAAATAGGTATACTTACTTTTGCATCACAATTCATATTTGAAAATATAATGTATGTAAGGAAAAATATTTTCATGTTCAATAAAGTAAGTGATTTTACAGATAGAAATTTACGTAATAAGAATGACTTAGTTAGCCTGTATTACAGGCTGAATACAGTCAGTAAGTCTTTTATGGGGAAGTGTATACTTTTTTATAATAAATTGCCAGAATCGGTCCTTGATATGCCAGACAGAAAATTCAAAGCTTATGTAAAGAAAGTACTTTTTGAGAAGGCTTATTATAGGACCGATGACTAACTTAAAGACAAAAAGGTCTGGCTTGAGCATGGCGCGGGTCCCTCTTAAAGGGTGAAAACTTAGACATGTCATAATTTAGGTACATTGGTACATACTAAATTTACAAATTGACATTATTTTAAATTTCGTAATTCTTATAATTCAATTTAATTATGACATAACAAACAATGTAATCTCTGTCCATCCATATAACTTATTTTAAGTTTTTAGTTTGTTAGTTGACGTCTTTGGAGAAAACGTGCAGTGCAGTTTGTTGCCGCTTCTTCTGTACTTGCGCCTAGGAAGCGGTGTAAACTTAGCTGTAAGTAACGATTTGACGTCAACATTTGTGCAAAACAAAACAAAGTGACTATTATTAAGAGATATTATAAATATCCTATGATAATAAAGATATTTTGAATTGAATTGAATTGAATTGAACAGCTCATAGCGGACTCACGCCGAACCGATGATTGATGAGGCAAAACCGGTTCTCGAATGGCAACCACGTACTGGCAAGCGAAGCATAGGATACCTACAGGTGGTAAGACGGGGATCCCACTGCACCGCACACCATCGCGGAGCGCGGGTAGGTAGATTTTTTAACATTGTATGCAAGTATCTCAGTTTGTATAGAAAACACTAAAAACTTGGCAGATTTCACGCACCGCGGCGGGGCGCGTTGCCATTGGGTGAATCGCCTAAGACGTCCTGACCATAGTCGCTGGAAATCGCTAGATGCAGGCCGCTTTAGAGCTGTCGTTTTGAAAAACTTTGGGTCAGGTTTGTGTCCAACAGTGGCCGTTGTGCGACTAAAATTAATGATAATCAGCTAAAAGACGCATGATATTGAAAAGGTTTCTTCTTCATCTAAGCGCTTTCCCGGTTACATCCTCAGCTGTGCTGCTTGGAGCCCAGGGTGCGCTTTCCCGCTTTTTCTTCTCCAAATATAACATGCATGTCTTGGGTAACCACCCAAGGATGCCAAAGACCCTGAAAAATGGAGAAGAAATAGCCGGAACAGTTTAAATTATTTGGCTATAGTTTTACGTGGTCGCCTGATTGACGTGAACCCTCTTTGGGAATGTATTTGTGCCAAAAGTTTTACAACCGGCCACCGCTCGACGTTAACCCTCCTTGGGAATGCAATTGTACCACGAGAAATTTGTGCTTAGTCCTTTTGTCGCCTCTTACGACATCCACAGGAAGAGATGGAGTGGTCTTACTCGTATTCTAACCCGGAACCACACGGGTGATAGTGAAAAGGTTTGTATGTATGTAACCGCGGAATTGTATATTGATGTAGGTAGTAGGTATTGATTTTTATTGTTTAAACTAAGTTTAATGAATAAGTATACTTCTTTAGTTTTTATTGGTTATATTAAACCCTTACAAATTGTGAACTTAAAACCCCCTTGTAACACGTACCTTGGCAACCCCTTGCTAAGAACTTTGCTGGTTCGTTCAAATATCTTTATATAATAAATATCTTTATTTATAAGACAAATCACCATTCCAACTTTACATAATAGAAAGAAATTGGGTGGAAACAAAAATATACTTAACTAATTTTACACTTCCGCGGTCACAATGAATTACAAGACTTACAAATGATTTTGGATTGGGCCTAATCTTTCGACGACATTACACCTGTCATGGTCTCTAGCAGATTCAAAATTCAAAATCAATCGCGTAGTGTTAATGAAAGAAACAAAATGTTACATAACTTATTTTACAGTCCTTAATTTCATCAATTAGCCTAATTGGCCACTTGGCAATTTAATGAATCAATTCCGATCGCGTGGACCCCCTACTTATCGGCGATGGGGCTCAAGTTTTAATTGAAATCCCACTTGGGAGACTGTGAAATTTTATAGGCTATTATCTTCAGTGTTATCGTCGAGGTCGACTGGGGCCTTAGGATGTGATGTATGGGTAGGATGGGCTGGAATCTTTTTATATGACTCTTTTATTACTTAGGAATTACAGATATAGTATCTATAATACTAGTTTACAACGTGGAAGGGACATACCCGTAATAAATTGTACCACAGGCTATACTAGATCAGTGAAGAATAATGGAATTCAAATAACAGTCAGAACACAAAAAAAAATTGACATTCCCATGCAAATCACCCGGGCGGCTGCACACTTTTGTATGGAAATGCCAATTTTTTTGGCTGTTATTTTAATTTCATTATAGTATTTTTATGTAGTATATTATTACTCTGTGGTACTTTAATGGTCTAGTGTCTGATCGTGGTTTGATTTGTTAAAAATTATGGCAGTTTTTAATTAAGAAAGTACGTAAAAATATGAAATTTAAATGTAAAACTCGTGTTGTGATACACGCCTAGGGCCAAGCTCCACCGGAGATGAACGAACCAATAAAATTTTGTGATTGACACATCGAAGGAGATAGAGATTGTGTAATATCTAGTAACTAAGATATCGAATACTAACAAAATCAAGGGGAGAGGCCCCAATAAAGGGACACCATAGGCTAACAAAAGAAAAAAATCTATTGGAGCTAAAAGCTTTGTGTAGCTTGGTAGAGTCTGGCTTTAAGCTGCTTTCTATTAGGTGTTAGATTTAATAGCCCAAGAGCCCGCGAGGGGCAGACCTCCGATATTTATTAAGGCTGAAAGTTTCATCCTTCATCTTGCCAGACACATTATTGGTAAAAGAAACATCCAAACTGTCTGGCTGCTGTGAAAACATCATTTGGTAGTTCCGTAAATAACATAATATAAAATTCAGCTTATAAACTATGGTATAGTGGAAGTATAGGTACTTACAATTTTTGATACTTTAAAAGTGTCTGCCAGAGGATGGAACCGCATAAACTGTCTGGCAATATGCAATGGCATTTAAATGCGATAGTAATATTATTATGAATATGCTACAATTGTATTCCCAAGGAGGGTTAACGTCGGGCGGCGGCCGGTTGTAAAACTTTTCGCACAGAAACATACCCAAAGAGGGTTGACGTCAGGCAGGCGGCCGGTCGTAAAACTCTAGCCAAATCATTTAAACTGTTCCGGCTATTTCTTCTCCATTTTGCAAGGTCTTTGGCATCCTTGAGTGACCATTGACATGCATGTTTTATTTGGAGGAGAAAAAGCGGAAAAGCGCACCCCGGTCTCCAAAGCAGCACAGCTGAGGATGCAACCGGCGCGGCGTTCCCGGCTTAGACGAAGAAGAGAAGAAGTAATATTATTATGAAAAAAAAATATATGAAACTAAGCTTTACACTATACAGCGTAGAGATCAATTTGATACAACTTTACTAGGTACCTGATATCTACCAAAGCCAATATTTGGGAATTGTGCTTACCTGTATTGGGGTTATATATAGAGACACTTTCAGCCTTTGTAAAATAACGAAGGTCTGGCACTCACAGGCCCTTGCTCTATGCTACTACTAACATTTAGACTAAGTGAGAAAGTTCAAAGCTGTGCCAAATTATGATAATAGTTACGACTTAGATATGAATAAGTGATTGTAGTTATAAGTTATATTTAAATTAGAACTTTGCAGTTTAGACTATTACTATAGTATACCTTATACATTACTATGTTTAAGGTTCTGTGATTTTTAAAGCTAAAATACTGAGAATGTGGAGAGAGGTTTTAAGGCTACATAAAAAAAAAACAATACTTAGCATTAGGAATATACAGGGTCGAAAAAAATATAATAAAACTATTTTAAAACTGGATTCAGTCCATGATACTGAACAACTTTCCCCAAGAAACATGTATCGAAATATGATAAAGTAATTTTTGGCCTTCCATACACTTGACTGATCAGTTATTCCGAGTTTGTATGGTAAGCAAATTTTTTTATTTTGACACATGTTTCTTAGGGAAATTTAGTCAGTATAATGAACTGAATCTACCCTTAAAATAGGTTCAGTATATTGAAAAATAGAATTTTTGATTCCTTTCACTTAATTGATACTGGAAATTTAAATCAGTACAAACAAAATCTCTGAGGTTTGAATCCTAATATAAAATTACCTAGATCCCAGACTATAGGCGGAATAGTATATTTATAGGCTTATAGTCACCAACATACGTTACCACCACTAGTATCTATCTACTGAACTACTCACTACACTACTGTACGTACACTGATTCATCTTGGGTTCGATCCTCAGCCAGGGCAACTTGGAAAATGGCCAATTTAAAATTGACCTGGGTCGATTCGATGGTTATCTATACATATCTCTCTCTTTTGATATACTTTGGCGACGACCTAAGAATAGATAAACCTTCTGGCCTCTGAAGTCTTATTTTAAAAGTATAAAAATAACAATTTCAAAATAAATAATTATTTCGCTAATATTGTTCTAAGCAACGTCTAATCTTCTCCACTTGAAAAAGGTAAACTTTCGCTGAATTCCAAGGAAATTACTCTAAGTCTTAATGATAAACAATTTCCCGAGATGCTCGTTTAAAACGTTTAGGTTTTCCTTGGCGATTAAATGGTATAACAATAATTCAACTGGACTATTAGGGTCTTTGCACACACTATACTTGCATTTCAACGAATGACGATTTTGTAACGCATGCCAAAGAATCAACTATTTATTCAGTAATTAGACCTTTGCAGGCACTTTTACACGTCAATAATTATAGTGTACATTAGGTGTTGAGTTTATTTATATTTTAATAATTTTTTTTTAAGCACCGAATGAAACTTATTTACACACTAGGTAATTGGTCACCTACGCGCTAGAAGGCTTTGTCAGTTCACAAATAATATTATGGCTAATACAGTGTTATCACAATATAACAAAAGATTGCGAACGAGTGCCAATTTACAAATTGCCAATCCAATTTACAGAAACAAGTAATACTGAGTGGTTTCAAAAAACGGAGCCGAGCTGTCATGTCCCTACTGGCGGCACCCGTTCACGAGTTGACGCGTGGATCAGTCATCGCTGAATTCGACTATATTAGAGCGATCGATCCGACCCATCGACCCGAGCCACGACGCACGACGAACCACCACCTGTTTGGAAATTTTTGTAAGCATGCCAAGGCTCGGGCTCACAGACCTTACTTGTACGGGACAACACAGTGATATGTGGTGTCTTCTGTAGTTTTACTCTTTTAACAAATCCACACCAAGCGCTGCTTTTTCTTAACTTTTTGGAAATCTAAGATGGCCGCCAAAAGTCGACTGCTTCCGATTTGGATGAAAATCGATATCTAGGCGTGTTTTGGGTTGAAAAATCTAAATTTGTAAATTTTTTTAGAATCCAAGATGGCATCTGGATTTTTGTAGAAAAAAACTTATTTCGTCCATAACGTCTTACTGGCACCTCGTAGGGGTCTGAAATTTTGTATACTGGAGTAAAGCACCCCGCGGAACTCTTAACTCTTTGGAAAAGACAAATCTCTTTTTCCGGCCTCTAAAACGATCTCCGTGGCGTAATGGTTAACACGCTAGACCGCTAATCCGGAGGTTCTGGGTTCGATCCCCAGCCAGGGCAAGTTGGAAAATAGCCTTTTTCAAATTGTCCTGGCTCTTGGGTGTTTATCTATATATGTATTTATCATAAAATATAGTATCGCTAAGTTAGTATCCCATAACACAAGTTTAAAAAACTTACTTTGGGTCTAGCTTAATCAGTGTGATTTGTCCCTATATAAAAAAAAATACAGTTGCATGTCTGTTGAAGCCCTTAGAAACTTCCTATATATTACAGAAAGAAGCATTTATCGCGTTTTTCACCGCTACAATTTATTGCACGGAATATGAACCCGGTGTTACGCAATTTAGATTTATGGAAGGAGTGGATATTTTGGGAGAACGTTATGTAATAATAACTAGTGCTTTTGGTAGGTTGTAACTTTTATACTAAGAGACTGCCTCCGTGGTCTAGTGGTCAAGGCGATTGCCTTGTGATCCGGAGGTCGTGGGTTTAAATTACACTGGTAAGCGCATACTTTGTAAAAAGCTGTTTCCAGACTGGTTAGGATATTGCAGGCTTAAATCACCTGATTATCCGAAAAGAAAGATGACTCCATGCTTCAGAAGGCACGTGAAGTTGTGGAACCCAAACGCCATCTAACGTTTGTTTAAACCTATCAATAGAATTGGTTCAGGTCTACCCTTTGGGTTGCGGAGGTCAGACGACAGTCGCTCTGTGTAATAACCCGTAGCCTCGTCAAATCACCTAGGTGAGATAGCGGACCCCGGGCTCTGAAGTGTTACCGCTGAGGATGCAATCGGGAATACGCTCGCATGTTGATGATGAAAACAAACAAACAAACTTTTTTACTAAAACCTGCATACTGGTTTACAAGTGTGTAAAAATGACTATTCTCACTAGTCATTCAGCTACATCAGAAGTTATTACTTTAGTAATTTTAAAGAATCTGAAACCAGTGTTACTTCACACGCTCCATAAGAGAGAAATGTTCTGTAAGCGTACAGAAACTACTCGAATTTCTATTTTCAATTAAACAGAGCGCATTATTAACGCCCAAGGGAAGTAAATAAATTTCGTCGCACAAAGGCTTAGACTGTATAGAAGTCCTAAATGTAATTTAGCCACTACAGTAAACAAGGCAAATTGTGTTCGAGCCCGCTTTACGCTACTAATTAGTTTTACCCAGTTTGCCTGGCTACTCACAGTTTTAACCTTAAAAGTAAACCGTGGTAAAAAGTAGTCTTATTTACTTACTTCCTGCGGTGCTACAACCCTTTGTGGGTCTTTCTTCTACGATCTTCTTTCATCTCGCTTTGAAACTGAGCATCCCTTTTTAAAGATGTTTTCCTGCATAATCTCCTTAGATCTTCCTGTCCTTATACACCGCTTTCTGGGTATTCCTCTAGGTCTCTTCTTTTTATTGTTTTGATGAGATGTGTGAACGAAAAATAACATTCACGGTTTGCGCTCATGACGCCATATTTGTTTTGGTGACTACTAGCGCCGCAGTGGCAAAAAACTGAACTTATTTTGAATCACTTGGCTGACTCTAGTCTAGGCGTTCAACGAGCTGCCTAGGCATCAATTTCGCTAGCGTATTTAAGTAGATATCTGCGTCAGATACACTGATATACGTCTCCGAGTAATAAAAAATATATTTTGGATTTGTTTGTAAAAATAAGGTATTTTATTTTATTGATTCTATAATATAACGCTATTTTTAAATTAGTAGAATTTACTTATCTAATCTAATGTGACAGCGTCAGGAACTGCCTCCAAAGGCCTCTTAACCAAGATCGAGGAGGAAAAAGTCGACCCTGGAACCAAGGCAATGCAGTAACTGGGTACCTACTAACTAACATGAATGTACACGTACACGTACCGTACATATTAATGTACGGTACGTTATATAAAAGGTTTGATCAGTTTTTAATTTTCACAGCTGTAATTAATAAATATGCTTAACTGGGAGCAAAGATAAAATGTAGATTGTATCAGCTGCTTCTTCTCTCGTGCCCTTTACGATATCTTTCAAAATATACATCCTATCACTATTTATGTTTTCCCCCAACTTTTGGACATGTGTGTACACTTTGACTATTCCACTATGACTACCAACTTTTCAATCTAGCTCGATTCAAGACAAAAAATTCTTGTTACAATTAAATCTTCCATTACAAATCTTCAATACACTCCCGAGACAGTAGATATATATATCGAAGATATATATAGATAAACAATGGTTAAATCTCGGAGATAAGACGGAGTTTCAATTAAAACTTGAGATCCGTTGCTAGGATGTACGAGTACTTTTATTAAGTTTTATACTAGAATAGAATTGAATTAAAGTAATCAGATTTGTAGGGATCGAGTTCTATAGTCAAAAGTTTAAGACTGTGTGTTGTTTGATAAGGAGTGTTAATTGATTTAGAAATTTATTCGATTCTGTAAATTAAGTAGGTATAAGTTAATCTGGTTTTTGTTAACATAGAAATGGGGTATTACCAGTTATTATTACTAATAATAGTGGTTCTTTGAGAACAGTAGACTTCACGAGATTTTATAATCATGCATAAACGACACTTTCCTCTTTCCGCTGGCTTAGCAAAGCCACTTCAGTGAAATCCGTCCTTATATATCGCTATAGCAAACTTCCCCCCTTCCACCCTTCCACCCCTCCACTCCCCCCTACTGTTTTTTTGCAACATCTAGTATAGAATGGAGTCCTTAGTGTGCCTCTTATATTTAATTGAAATCCGTCAATAAATAACGCTACAGCAAATAATACTTTTGTCAGATCGTATAAATTAGTCACCCGATTTGAAAGCGACGGTGATTCTTTTCCAAAAATAAAATCCTGAATCAAAAAACTTTTTACTGGATTTTACACAGAGCGACTGACGTCTGACCTCCGCAACCCAATGGGTAGACTAGACCAATCCTAGGATAGGTTTAAACAAACGCTAGATGGTGTTCAGGACACTGCTTTAAGTATCTTCCGTAGCACGGAATCATGCACGAAATTATGCACGACCTCCAGATCACAAGGCAAACGCCTTGACCACTGGACCACGGCGGCAGTCAAAGAGGCTATTTTAAAGACCTTTGTTGGCATACTATCAATATCGAATATAACTTTCAACAGCGTATTCGTATTCTACAGTTTTCTCAAAGTATTTCTAGTAACCATCCGATTTCTACAATAACATAACTTTTCATGTATCAACAGTTACAACATATTATGAAAATACGAGAATATTTTCAAACCATTTCAAGAAGACAACTCAACGGAACTAAAACCAACTAACTTCTCTGAAAGTTCAGTCACGTCAGAAACTTACATGGGTAGGCGGTAGGCTGTATTGAGCGTACTTAATAGTAAAAGGGGGAAGTGCTAGAAGTATTGAAGTCAGAGTATCTGACTTTTTTTTATATTTATGACGTAGGGATAAATAAATTAAATACTGTTGAAAACACTTAAGAAAAGACATAAAAAACAAACAACTTAGAATGTACCAGCTGCTTTTCTTTCCGCGCAGATCGTAGAAGCTAATCGAGGGAATGCAGATCATGGTAAAAGGCGATGCGGCTATTAACCCATCACTATTTTGATACCTTTGATATCACGTTAAAAGTGGCGTTTGGGTCTTGCGACTCTGGGCTCTCACTGCTTAGTCTCGAAACCCAAAATGCTCTGTCTACCCCATTAAAAATTAAGACATGATAATGTGTGTGTATGTACTGTGTCTGTAAATGTGTTGGTAGTTAGCTATTCAGGGCATCGCTCCGTAACTTTCTTCCGCCTGCTACTAATTTTCTTTTTAAACCCAAATTCTCCACTATATTTGAAGAAACGTTTTCTTTTCTATAAGGCTAGAACACTGAATTGGCAGCGACGCAACGTGCAGTTTAATTACAAGACACTGTAAAGATGTTCAATGTCACAGAAGACAGTAAGAGTATTTCATACAGAACAAAATCTCCTAAGGTCCCGCGCAATATGCTTCCCCTTTCCCCGTCCCCGTACCTCTCCTCCTTTCTCGCCTTGTCGAGGGGCGAGAGCAGGCGAACACACCCATTAATGTTAGCACGGCGGCACACGGCGATACAAGAACGGGGGAGAGGTGCGGGGACGTAACGCGGACGCATATTCGTGCGGTGCCAGTCCCGACGGAGAAGCTGGCGACCTTCATGGACACCCCGATGACGCGCAACACGTCGCAGCCTCAACGTGTGTCGTAGATTTTAAATTATAATATATTGTATGTATTTTAGGTTAAGATATGGGCCTCTATTTTATGTAAACTTTTATTCCCTGAAATAAAATTAATTGATTGATATTGCGCATATTGCGTACCTTAGGAGATTCCTTTCTGTATGAAATATTTTACTGTCTCTGTGACAATGTCATATAATATAAAAACGCTTGAGAGAATGAACGTGGCGCGAGTCGCTACTGCTCGAGCTGGCGCGAGACGCCGCCGCGCAGCGTATCTTATAATATAACAACTCTACCGAAGTAGAGTCTCCTTAAAATCACTTAGTTTACCTTATATTATAATAAACGTACCCCAAAACCTTATTTGTAACAAGCTTGCATATTGAAATTCGTATCAAGCCAAACAACTTTGCATGAGGATTTATGAGAAAAGTGGAAATATCTTACAAACAAATTATGTGAGTTGAAATGACTTACAATAAGTATAATCAAATTTAATAACTGACGTAAAGCTTTTAAGCCATATTTTCAAATCAACGTTATATAATAATATTATGAAGTTGAGAAAGTTCTTCTTAGTTTTTTTTTTCTATTTATTTTTATTTGCTATTTTTTAACCCCCGAGAAAAGAAAAGTTTGACGCTAATGTCTGTCTGTGGCATCGTAGCGCTCGAACGAATGGACTGATTTTGATACGGTTTATTTTACGTGATACCAAGTTCCCTTGCAGTAGTTCTTAGCTATGTTTTATGAAAATCGGTCCAGCCATTTAAAAGTTATTGAGGATAAACACTTGAAAATCAGGGCTTTTTCTAGCAAATATATAGATGGCGCTATCCGTAGCGCGCATATAGCGCGACTTGATGTCTGTATCAAATCGTATAAACAGTTCCGGTTCACATCACTAGATGGCGTTCTTGGCAGTCGGGGTTTTTTTTTAATTTGCCTAGCAAATAAACTTGTTTATTTTTAGGCTAAGAAAGCTTACGAGACGATCTCGACGCATTCCAAAAAGGATGGTCGAGATTTATACGGGAAAGAGGCAAGTGGAAGAAGATGGGAGAGGCCTTTGCCCAATATTGGGACTAAATAAAAAATCTATTTTTGCTTTGCTTTTAACTTTAGATATGTGATGTAGTTATGCATTAGCAAATACTCATTTTATGTATCCCTGGGGAAAAAATGTGGTATTTTACACCAGCAACGGGGGTTAATATTTAGACTTATTTCGAATATAAAAAAAACCTGTTTATCTTTTATCACCCTAGTATAATCTACCACTTATATCAATAAAAATGAGAAAATCTTTTAAGAAGGTATATTATACAAAACTTATAAGAACATAATTTAAAACGAAAATAAACTATTTTTCTATTCAAAATTTTTCCTAACCTTGAAATATCTTACCTATAGCATTGCCAATACAGGAAACTAAAGTCAGAATCAATTTGCACGGCCGCCGAAGTGTGCAAAGCAAATATTTGAGACGGGAATCGAACCCGGAACTCGGAGTTAACCAACAATCAATCAGGCTGCGGTGAGCCGAGTAAACTGTTGCCGAGTTGGAGGAGAATTGCAACAAGTCATACAGGGTCCAACAAAATATACTGAAACTGAAGGGTGAATTCAGCCCATGATACTGAACAACTTTCCTCAAGGAACATGTATCGAAATATGAAAAATATTTTTTGATTTCCATACAAACTCCGGTCAGCTGATCAGTCAACTTGTATGTGAGGTCAAAAAATATTTTTCATATTTTGATATTTGTTCCTTGGGGAAAGTTGTCAGTATCATGGACTGAATTCACAATAGTTTCAGTATATTTTATTACACCCTGTATAATGTGGAAGGGACATACATGTATATGCTAGAAATATATACTAGAACATTATACTCTTACTCGTAGTAATATAATGAAATTAAAATTACAGCCAAAGAACAAAAAAAAATTTCGGCATTTCAATACAAAACTGATTTGTTACGGGTATGTCCCTTCCGCCTTGTATATTTGAGACTTGAATGTAGTAATAAGGCATGGTCCCTGAGGATAAGCTACCATGTCTTTTTACGCCATATACAGGGTGATTATGAACCTCGTAGCTATAGTCATATAAACATTGTATATATATTTTATCTATAGTCATCATCATCAGGTCTTTTTTAGTCTCCACTGCAGGAGCACGAATACTACCTTTAGGACCAGAGCCATATACATTAGCCAGAGCAGCCAGAGGATTTGGCCTACACTCTTCATGCTGGCCAGAGGGGTTGGAGAGGTCTTATTGATGTTTATAAGCTTTGTTTATCTTGTGTTTCCTAAGTCGCCTTCTACGACATCCACGGGGGACTTGCAATGGTCCTATTCTACTCTGCCGGGAACCACACGGTTAATCTATAGTAATATTAGGTACGTTATATCTTTATCTAAATAACAGGGAACCAAACCATTGACTTTGCGCCATTCAGCATAGTCTCAGGCTCAGACTTACACATTCGTGAACAAATAGAAAAGACTAGAATCCACATTGTAATTCAATATTTTCCAAGATACACAATGTGCATTGGCGTTGCGTCGAGTGACATGCGAATTACAACTTTAAAAATTCCAAAATCAAGCAAATATATTCCTTAAGACAACGCAGTAAAGTCTACAACATAAGGTTACGTATGTTTGTCAAATCGTACATTACAAAGAACAAGGAAAAATGGAACGGTATTTTTTACATGTTTTTCAGGCTATTCAGCATCTCTTATAACGTTTCTTGGAATTTTATGCGTTGTATGATTAATTGCGTAAAATTTTTTAAGGATGGAGATTTATGGAAGGAAAAGGACGCTTTTGGCCAATAGCTTTTCTTCTAAAAACAAAAATTCTAAACATTATATTCAGTAATCAAGGGTCGGATCGAGGAGCCCAGTGCTCAGGTATGCATTAGTAGCGCTATTGCTAGTTAAGCAACAATAGGCGTGGTCCACACTTGGATGGGTGACTATAAGTCATAAATTATATAAAAAATTCTTGAGCTCGTCTGTGTTTCGTTAGGCACGTTTAAAGCCTGTTGGTTCCAGTTTCGATACGACTTGATATCCGTAGCGCCATCTATTATTTGCTAGAGAAAGCCCTGAGTTTCAAGCGTTAACACCCAATAACTTTTAAACGGCTTAACCGATTAAATAAACATAGCTTATTACCACCGCAAGAGAACTTGCTTTCACATAAAAAAACCGCATCGAAATCGGTCCATCCGTTCGATGCCACAGACAGACAGACAGACAGAGAGACATTACCGTGCAACTTATAACACCCCTCTTCTTTTTCGGGGGTTAAAAATCAAAACTGCGCGACGCTGCCGCGGCAGAATCCGCTGCCACACCCCGGCGTAGTGTGTAATCACTCTAACAAAGCTTCTATCACTTCTAGAAATTAAAACTCTGTGAGTACAATATTAAATTCGGTCTCGTAGAGGATTCTAAAGGAACTACGAGGACGTCATTCTTTGATGCATTGGGAATGCTGATGTAGTAGCTTATGAGGATCTGAAATATCCACTGCGTTTTGCTCTTACAATTCCATTTGTCGTTATTGAATTTGAAAAGGATTCAGAATTGTGTGAAATTTGTTAAGAATATATGAATGAGAATCATTTATATTTGCAAAATTGCTTTAGAGTTTACGTTTGCGGTAATTATGAATGTTATTAGAGTCGGTAGGTGTTGTTATGCTAAGAATTACAAAAAGATATAAACATACATGTTACAAAATGATTGTATACTTAATTAAAAACATATCAAATCTTTGAAACAAAAAAGTCAAAATCGCCATAGAACTATTGGTAAATAAGGTAGGTTAGGTATAATACAATACAATACAAAAAACTTTATTGCAACAAATGATATTTACAATATACAAGAGGTGGCCTTATCGCTGATGCAATCTCTTACAGGCAACCTATAAGAAAGGAAAATAAAAAGGAGTTATGTTATCTAATAATTAACATCCGACAAAAAAGAGGGGTGTTATCAAATTGACGTGTGTGTGTTCCTGTTTGTTAGTGTGTCAGTAGGTATACCCTTGTGTCTGTCTGTCGCGTCATAGCTCTTAAAGAAATAGACTGATTTAGTAGTGTTTTTTTTTTATCGAAAGTCTTATCTTCCGAGATGTTTCTTAGATATGTTTGATGAAAAATCGGTTCAGCCGTCAAAAGTTATAAGGAGAGAATGCTTGAAAGCCACGGGTTTTTTGATTGTATGTAATGTAAGTAATATAACTAATTAGTTGTACGTTTCAACATTTGCAAACGATGTTTCATCAACTTACTGATATCGTATTGGTTTTGGACTGCAACTTTATATCTTAAATTAAGTTGAAGATATAAGCAAATAGCCTTGAAGTGTGAAATAAATTGTTAACTCGTAAATATGGTGATAATTTCCATATTGCTGTTCGTCATGCACTAGATAGATAGCAATTTAAATTATTTCATGAACTGCCATTGAAACTATTATTGGTGATCCGTCTAGCTTTAAAACTTGCCGTGGCCACTTTTGGCGGAGGCAAGTTTTAAAGCTAGACGGACTTATGTAAATACTTTCAACGGTGGTTCATAAAATAATTCAAAGGGCTATCTAGTGCATGACGAACAGCAATATGGAAATTATCTCCATATTTACGAGTTAACAATTAAGCAGTTTAGCAGCAGATAACCAACAAAAGCAGTTTAGTGCAGTAAAAGTATTAATTTTATTTGTTTTATCAAATCCACTGCACCAGTGATTTACGGAGGTTGATAAATAAAAAATATCGGAACTTTGTAGTTTAGAAACGTTGACATCGTGCGGAATGTTTTTATTCAGCGTAATTTTTAACACTTAAAATAACAGATATCCGAAATAAAAGTGTATCAGTTATCGATATAAAAGATTCCAAAAATTACGGTGCTCCATATCCGTAAATGGTATAAAATTTTCTCGAGCTCCTGCGTGCTTCGGAAGGAACTTTAAGCCGTTGGTCCCGGTTGTCATTATTAGGTGGCAGTCTTCAAGCTATATCAGATACTTTTAGGCAACTTGTAAAATAAGACTCCAGATGGCCACTTACATACACGAAAAATAAACGGGCAAGTGCGAGTCGGACTCGTACATGAAGGGTTTGGTACCACCGTACAATGTTTTAAAACGCTCAAGAAACACGTATCTCGTATGACGACCCCCTTTAATTTTTATCTTTATCTTATTTTTAGTATTTGTTGTTAAAGTGGCCACAGTAATACATAATCGGTGAAAATTTCAAGTGTCTAGCTGTTACGGTTCAAGAGATAGAGCCCTGTGACAGACGGACAGACAGTGGAGTCTCAGTAATAGGGTCCCGTTTGCACCCTTTGGGTACGGAACCCTAACAAACAAAAAAATAATTTAGATTCCAACGTTTGTTGAATCATTGACTTCAAAAATATATTAACCATTTCATTCATCTCAGTTCTGAGAAGGAACAGTTATTTCATTTTGTACATTCTTGCATCACAGTGAACACATTTTATTGACGTATATAAGTATATGAGAGAGATAGACAAAAATTTAGACAGATTGAGAGGAAGGATAAAGGAACGAGAAAAATTAAGATAAAAGCGACTTGAATCGTGATGGCATGCGAAATTTAAATGCGCTGTATCTTTGTTATTATTTGCTTACAAAAAAAAAAAATACGTCCATAATATTTTTAAATAATCTATCTACCTGATGGGCCAAAAATATTTTTTTAGTCCACAGATAGGTACGTATTCCTTACCTAAGGCAGCTTGAGAAATCCAAGACAAATGTTGGCCACTTCTACAAAACAAAGCCCAAAAGTCTATGTATTTAAATCCATGACATGTATTTTAGTGTAAGCTGACTCATCTTTCCCTCGTTGCAGCGTGTCGACGTATTGGAAATTCGTTTGTCTGACACGATGTGTGTAATGCACATGTCTGGTAGTCTAGCCAGCTGAGTGCTGAGTTTTATATTTTAAAGAGTTGTGCTTTCTAAAGAAAAAAAATACCTCTGGGTAACAAAAAAATATATTTTTGTTGCCCAGAGTTACAAACAACAGGCCTGACAATAAAAGCTTGTACAATTTTTTTTTTTGCTTTTTTTTCAAAATTCTTATTTTGTAACATCAAAAGGGTCATTTCAATTTCGACACTTGCTTATACTCGTAAGTACCCACTTATTAAAGTAAAAAATAAAAATAAAAGCCTACCACTTTACGCTTAGTACTGTCGTATCTGCAGCAAAGTAGCTATTAGGTAGCGAAACGGCCTGCGAGGAATTTTTCTAAACCCCAACAATACCGAGAGAAGCTATAAAATAAAAAACATGCATCGTTAAACTAAAACCCAGTTCAGCTCGGCTATGAAAAAAAAAACAAATTGCCCGACCTTGTTCAGTTTTGTTAAATCTTTAAATTAAAATTGAAAATATACATTCACATTTTTACTACATAATTAAAAATACAATAGGTACATAGAATTTTTTGAGTTTTGCGGCTCGAAACAGATACAGTGGTAACCGGCTGTAAGACCCATAGGCTACTTTAAGCTTGATAAATAAATAAAATAAATAAATAAATAAATATAAATAAATAAATATATAAGGAAAAATCACACTGATTAAGCTAGCCCCAAAGTAAGTTTTTTTAAAACTTGTGTTATGGGATACTAACTCAACGACACTATATTTTATGATACATACATATATAGATAAACACCCAAGACCCAGGAAAATTTGAAAAAGGCCATTTTCCAACTTGCCCTGGCTGGGAATCGAACCCAGAACCTCCGGATTAGCGGTCTAGCGTGTTAACCATTACGCCACGGAGGTCGTCGTTTGATAGGGCGATTCACCCACAGGCAACGCGCCACGCAGCGGTGCGTGGTACTGCCGCGTTTTTACGGAATCTGCCGCGTTTTTAGTGGGTTGGACTAGGTGTTTTTTCTACACAAACTGACATACTTGCATACAATGTTAAAATCTGCCGCCCCGCGCTCCGCGACGAGTCAATCAAAACAGTGACGAGTTGCTGTGTGTAATGTATGGCTTAAGTAGTTGTGCGAAAATCTTTCAGAATGAAAGAATTTTAATATTTATTCAGCGTATTGAGTACATTACTTAGTGTAAATATGAAAATCTTTAGCAAATACAAGCTGTAAATAATCAAATGTGCTCAATGTTTGAATTTTAAACAGAACTAGTAGGTGTTTTGTAAAGGTCCATTTATACAAGGCTGTAAAGTGTCGAAATCTATACTTACGAGTATGTAAGATAAACTCAGAAACTAATTAAGCGAGCTGAAGCATTTTAGCCGACTTTAAAAAAGAACGAGGTTATGAATTCGACTGTATGTGTATTTTTTATGTACGTTACGCGATAACCTCGCCAATAGTGAACTGATTTTAATGATTCTTTTTTATTTAAAAGCCTTGATCATCTAGTTTGTCCCATATATAATTTGGTAGGGATATAAAAAAGAACTTCGAGGATATAGAAGAAAAATTCTTAACGTCCGCGGCATTTCGATGATTTTCACGTGATATTTTGTGAACCAAATGTGAACGTAATCTGATTTTTACCATCTGTATAGTCAATATCAACCTCATACATGAAAAGTGAACTATTATTGTAGAAAAATAATTCCGTAACATGCTGAGTACTTTTTTGTGCATATATTTTTTTTATAAGGTGCATATTTTTGTACCAAGTCTATTTTGTTAGGTATATATTCATCATATTCAGATGACTTTCGTTTATGGATCCATCCATTAGCGTTGTGGGTTCAATCTGTAGCCAGAAGAAAATGAAAAATGCCCCTTGTAGTGTAGTAGTGTGTATGTATCAACCTTTTATATGTGTGTTACATATTATATATGCCTGTATACCAATAAAGCCTGGAGTACGTCAGTAAGCTTCGATCGTTTGACTTGGTCCCACATCTCCCACCTTTAATGGCGACCCTGCCATATTTGGTTTTGGGACGGCCGGCGCGTGTAAAGTATTAGATTCAGTTAGTTGTTACGCAGTGGCAATGTGAGTGTGCCGAGAGACTTTTGAATAAAATGGACACTTAAGGGTTAACTGGAGGGACGAAATCCCATACAAACGTACTTTCGTTTTAATTTCGAAACCATAAAACTCATCGTATTCAAATTTTTTACAAGCATTAAGATGATAAATATCTAGATCTGTAATTAGTTTTGGTTCGAAAATAATAAACAAAAAAAAAGTTATAGCAACTTAAAATTTGCCTTTTTTATCGACGAAATCGAGTAATATTTAGACGCCTATTACACTTATAATTATATTTTCGATCCTTATGTTAACTAATTATACAACTAGAGTGAAGACTCTAAATTCCAAATAATTTAGTTTTATTTGGGTATGTATCGTATTTATCGAAATAAACGAAAACTACGAAAACTACGATTCATGGCCTATAACGGCCCGTTTCGCTGGCGTTCAGTGCACTCTCTTTGTCGTACGCGGGGGTGTAGCTCTCACATGCGGGGGTCGGGACGGAGCTACATTTTTTAGCGCCCTTTCTCTTTCTCGACGAAATAGCAACACGACGAAGCGCGTCGGTAGGCAACTCGCTGTGGAGTTCGCCCGCGCCTCCAGTACCACCTTAAGAATCCCCATACCCTAGACTTTCCCATACAAACGTAGTCTACGTTTTATTTTGAAATGACATGTCAGATATCGCTGAAAATTTGTAACTTTAAAGAAATTACATATATCTGGGGTTGTAATTGGTTTTCACAGTAAAAATATAAACTTTAAAGAAAATATAAGGGTGTAAAACTTTTCCATACTGATGGTCAAAAATGATATAATACACTATATTTTCTTTCAAGTTCATGTTTTGACTTTGAAAACAAATTATAACCCTAGATATATGCAATTTCTTTAAAGTTACAAATTTTTACCGAAATCAGACATGTCGTTTCAAAATAAAACGTAGACTATGTTTGTAAGGGAAACTCGAATTTTGTCTAGGGTATGGAGACTCTTAAAGTGCTAAATTTTGTTGTGTTACTATCCACGTGTGTAAAAAATTATTATAATGTGAGCTTAGAAAAAGACAGTAGAAAATACACAGCTTTCGGTTCAGGACAGTTTCAGATGAGAATGCCAATCGGGCTAAAAACTAGTCCTAGTTCTTTTTCTAGGATGATGAATATACTTAGCTATTTCAAAACTTGATCTTGGGTGTTTATCTGTATATTGTTATTTAGTTAGTACCTTTGTTTGTTTGTAATAACTTTATTGTACTTAGAAAACACATAATACCTGGTAGTAATAAGTTATTATCTTACCAATGATATAATTTAATGACAAAACATAGGTATACAGACAATACTTTGGGGCTAGCTCAATCTGCGGTTGTTCCTATCTATTTATTAATTTATATATTTTTTTAAGAAAACTACTTACGGAATATTTGGCTATTGTTTGGCCAAAGAATACCCACGCCTTACCTGGTATGTTTTTCATGTTTAGATATATTATTTCTAGGTGGCAAAACTAGTTCATCTTTGTACATTTGTGAATCTTCTAAACCGCCATGTATAAAATAGTTCAGCTGATCAGTGTCATCATCGTCATTCGGTCTTTTTTAGATCACTGCAGCAGCATGGCCCTTTCTGTACTACCAGAGCAATATATTAGCCAGAGAATTCAGAAGATTTACTATACTCTCCACGCTGGCCAGACGGGGTAAAGAGATCTCATTGATGTTTATAAACTTTGTTTAGCTTGTGTTACCTAAGTCACCTTCTACGACTTCCACGGGAAGACTTGGATTGTTCCTATTCTATTCTGCCGGGAACTACACGGCTTTTTTCTTTAAGGCTAGGTGGGTTCACAATAAATAAAATAAATTTCTACAGTTTATTTCTCAAAAAAACTACATAGGAATCTTAAAGCTTTTCTACAGACACCCACAATATCCAAAACACGATTAAGCATTTTTGGCTTGATAGAAAATAAATACAAACATACATCTAAATTTGCCAAAATACCTTTAAAAAAGATATTACTGCTTTACACAATTAAAATTATACAAAAAAATAATAAATAAAACACAGCGAAATATCGTCGAGCTCAGAACCGGGCTTTTGTTCGCTCTCGACGAATATTTCACTGTGTTTTTGTTTGTATTATATTTTAAAAAATGTTTAGCAAAATTAACTAGTAATTTAAATTATACATTTTTTGGTATAATTGTCATATAAAAAAGTGATAGTAATATCCTTTTTAAAGATAAATTTTGGCAAATTTAGAGGTATGTTTGCATTTTTTTTCTATTGAGCCACAAATGCATAATCGTGTTTTGGATATTGTGTGTGGATGTAATAAAAAGCCTTAAGATTTTTATGTAATTTTATTTACAGTGACTTTTTCAAAAACACTCACAGTCAGTAGTCTTGGCTCTGAACTGACGGCACCTTAAAATGATCAGTGTGGCTACACCTTTATTTGATAAAAATCTCGCCACGTTCGGATAAAGTGAATTTGTTAAAATAAATGGAGAGACGCGCGTGTGCATTTTAGTTTTACAGACGACGCTTTAAAAATGTTTTATTTATGTCAACAAGCTTTTTTAGGATTTCTGATGCGAATCATATAAAAACATGTTAGGTATATAAAGTGTTGCTATGCTAAGTTTATTGTACAAATATTGAATGGGACAGTTCAGTTATACTTTACCTGATAAATATATGAGTTTCGTTGGTCGCTTAACCACAGAAGACAATAAGAGTATTACATTCAGAACGGAATCTCCTAAGGTACGCGCAATATGCGTCCTCATTCCTCGTCCACGCACCTCTGCGTTCTTGTGCCGCCGTGTGCCGCCGCCGTGTCAATGGGTAGGGGAAACGGGGACGCATATTGCGTGGGACCTTAGGAGATTCCGTTCTGTATGTGTAATTCTCTTACTGTCTTCTGTGGCGTAACTGTCATCATAAAATGGCAGTCATCAAATTATGCCAGATGCCTTTTGTAAGATTTGACATAAGTTTTAGCCTTATAAACAAACGAAAAACAAACACGTTTATTTGCCAGATAAATTAAAATACGGACCTTCAAGCGTTCACCCACAATAACTTTTGAACGGCTTAACCGATTTTCATCAAACAGATAGCTAAGTACCATCTTGACAGACAAGGCTTTCGATTACAAAAAACCGCATCGAATCTGTCTATTAGTTTAGGAGCTACGATGTCACAGACAACCACCCAGACACATTAGGCACCCAGACACATAGACACACAAACACATAGACACACAGCCATGTCAAACTTATAACACCCCTCTTTTTCGTCGGGTGTAAATAAACAGGAGTTTTAAGTTTCAACGTCAATTGAAACATACAATAATTATTGATATTTTTTAAAACAACAAACCGACAGAATGCTAAATATTGAAACAATTGTACGAGTATTCTTAGACGACATATTTTTTATAATTATTTTCTTTTAAAAACATACCACACACCCGATTTTTATAAAATTTCTACGGGACCACCTGGAAAGTCATCATCATCCAAGCGAATTTCCGGTTGCATCGTCAGCGGTTACGCTTCAGAGCCCAGGGCCCGCTACCTTACTTAGGTGATTTGACGAGTTTACTAGTTTTTACACAGAGCGACTGCCGTCTGACCTCCGCAACTCAAAGGGTAGACCAGAACCAATCCTTGGATAGGTACAAACGCTAGATGGCGTTCGGGACCAACAGCTTTACGTGCCTTCCGAAGCACGGAATCATCTTTTTTTTTGGAGAATCAGGTAATTCAAGCGTTTAATATCCTAACCAGACTGGAAATAACTTTCACAAAGTATGCTTCCCAGTGGGATTTGAACCCACAACCTCCGGACCACAAAGCAAACACCTTGGTCACTGGACCACGGAGGCAGTCGGGACCACCTGGAAAGTATACCCTTTCAAACAAAAAAAATAATTTTATAAATCGGTCCAGGTGTCTGAGTCTGAGAATTAAAAATTCCGCTAAATTGATAACATCACAGAATAATAATATGCTAACATCCTCCTTTTTTTTAAGTCAGTTAATAAAAGGCCAAACCCGTATAGTATCTTCTTCGTCAGTTGTATATAAAGGCCTTTTGAAATGGGGACGCTTACAACGCATGCCTCGTTTCAATCGAGCGACCAGAACAAAACGTTGCGCCACTAAATTGACGCGTGCAATTTTCAGTTTTGCTCACAAACAATTTTGTGTCACACATTTTGCTAGGGTTATAGTACAGGCGTAGCTATAAAAGGTGGGGTGTTAAATGTCTGTCCACTCTAAATAATGAAAGTTTAAAATTATCCTGATGTGAAATTTTAAATCGTTTAGTAATGGAAAACAAAATACTGGCACATTCGCAATATGGTCTTAAAACAGAAAGAATATAATATAAACACATACTCGTAAGTATACAAGCTGTTTTTCAATTAATTACAAATATTGTAAATTTTGTGAAAATTTACAATATTTTTAATTAAATATTTACAATAATTTGTCAGTTTTAGTGAGATGGTGGGTGAAAAGGTGCAAAAAGGAAACAAGTGATGGGTTGCTAGTCTTATCACCTATTAAGGCCATACTTGAATTTTCCTGGGTCCAGTGCTGCCCCCATTAGAAATATGAAGGGTTATCTAGGGCTTGGTGGAGACAAAATTTTAAATGATATATCCGTTTCCTTTCAAATAATTTAGTTTAAAAGGGGGGCAGCACTGGATCCCGGAAAATTCAAGTATGGCCTTAACATAATTAGCATATTCGCCCATTCCTTCGATTGTCTTTTGCAATCTTCGCAGAAAGAGAAGCAGCTGGTTTATCCTAAGATTTTTCTTGTTTCCTTAATCAGCATGGAAGATTACATTAATAAAGAATATATTTAAACTGAAAATATTAATATGATCATTTTACATTTAGAACTAACTAGACAAAGACACAGTATCGCGCGATAAATTCTGCTACCTCTTTCACACGTACAGTTTGTGGTAGAGATAGGCTAAACACGTCGCGTGATCCTGTTTGTCGCAGTTTAGGCTCTTAGAACTGAAGCATTATTTCGCCATTATGAAACACTTGGTAGAAAGAGACATGACCAATGTCTGGCGAAAGAAAGTAAGACGGCATTATTAATACAATTTTTCATGAAGTAACTAAGGTTAGTTTGTTTAGCAAAATACTCCCCCTCCCCCTTAAAAATCCCTAGCTACGCCACGCTTCACGTCACGTTTTTAAATCATCGTTACCGCATGCAAATTCAGTCTGGGAGTGCGCTAAAATGAAATATTGTGCAATTGTTTGGACGAAAATGGCGTCATAATTGAATTGTGACTTTAAAAGTGATTATTTAGTCCTTTGTATTAAGTAAATAATGATGAAGTGATAACCACATCGCCTATTGACATGATACAGATTCTCGCCTATTACCCCAATCGGCGTTCACGATCTGCGCAGGAAGAAAAGCAGCTGGTATTTTCTTCTTTTCTCCCAGACCAGAATGGAATATTTCTTTACTAGACCACAGAAATACTGTTAGAAAAACAGTACGCAATTCCGAAACATGTAAATTCGCCCCATGAGCACGATAACACTGTTTTTCCGCATTTTTTTACGGAAAAAGAGTTTAAAACTCCGAGCAGACAGTGTGTGTTGGACAAACAAAGGGAAAAAACCTTTTTGTACCCCTTATCTGGAAGCAGCAGAGAGCAAACAATATTTAGTATTAGTTCCAAATTGAATAGCAAACAAAATTTGCTGGATCCATTTATACAAATAATAGAAGGGAATTTTTACACAACTGCGTCCAACATGTAGTGTAATAATGTAATATTTCAGGGTTCTTGTATTTATGTAAGTAATAATGTACCTATGGTTTTATAAGCCAAATGTGAATTGAGGAACGGGACAGGGTAGGCCTCGGCAAACATTCTGCAATCAGATTGCATACGTTCTAAAAAAGGAGAGGAAAGAAGTCCTTTGGTTACGGAACCGAAGGGCATGTATGAATGAAGCGAAAGAGATCTGTTAGGATCGTAGCAAGTGAAGGTCCATAGTATCTACCAGAAACAGGCATGATGAAGTATGTATGTCCACTCTTCAAAATTTCTCGTAGAAACAGGCAATATGGGTAAATATACATACATACTCGTACATGTATGGGATAAGGAATTTTGTTCGGTGGCTTGTGGCAATCGTAGAAGTTACTTAGGCTAGTCCTATCTCTGTCTTTCATTCATCATCTCGCTTGCACACAATGACGATTGCAATGCTGACGTAATTATTAGGAGTAACAATCCGGAAATTCGTAAATTACACTTAGAAGCTATTTGCGAAAAGCTGAACCGTTTTGGAATAACAAATGTATTTTCAGACCGAAAAGAATTAAATTAATGCATACGGAAATAACGCGATACGTATCGGTTTTTATTTATTTTGCTGACGTTACAGTGAAACGTCAGCAAAATAAATAAATAAACGGGCAAGTGCGAGTCGGACTCGTACATGAAGGGTTGCGTACCACCGTACAATGTTTTAAAACGCTGAAGAAACACGTTTCTTGTATGTAAAAATAAGATAAAGTTAAAAATTAAAGGGTTTTTAATTTTTAACTTTATCTTATTTTTAGTATTTGTTGTTATAGTGGTCATAGTAATACATAAATGATGAAAATTTTAAGTATCTAGTTAATGCTCATGTTCATTATAAAGATAAAAATCACGTTTTTTTGTATGACGACCCCCTTAAATTTTTAACTTTTTTTATTATTTAGTTTACTTTATATTTTCGGTACTAGACGGTGGCTAGTTTCGTATAGTAACATAGTCAACCAACGTGGTTTATTTACCCACCTCCTGTTTCTAAGACAATCATACTGTTTCTTAAGATCGTAACGAACTAGCCACTGAACATAGGTAGATAAAAAAACGGACCATCATCGTCAAACACGAGAAGAACCAGCGTCCTACATTCGCTAAATGTGGTTGGTCCGCCACAAAATATATCATAGTCTAAATCGGTTTTCGATTTTTTTTGTGATTTTTGGGAAAGTGTACATGACCTAGCCCGTTGTGCAACATCTCCTTTCAACATATCTAGGGGGTTCAAAATCAATCTGTTTAAGCCTATTCAGTCCTTATATCATTCACCCAGACTTTCAATCTACAGGTCAAACGTAATGAACCGAGTAAAACACGACTCTCTAAGGATTATTTTGCTGCTAAAAGAAAATATTATGAACAATTAAATATTTTAAGCTTTAGATTTTCTCTTTGAATTTAACACAGATACACTGTCACGACTGTATGCCTAACAGGCAGATATGGGCGTGGGTTGGGCATGAAGGTGAAAAAAAATATATTAAAACAGTGATGGATCGCTAGCCGCATCTTATATTGACGTTCATATATACCCGTATATTTACGATTGCACTAGAAGAAAAAGGTAGCAAGGGTAGCAAAATACAACTGACATTCTGCAAATGCCGCTACCGTTTTTTACGTCCTCCGTATGATAGATTTCTCCTTCTGTTTAGCATGTTTTCAATATTTATTTAACTTTGCCTGATGTTGCACCACCCTACGTAAACTAGATCTAATATTCCCAGGAAACGCCTAAGCTGATCTACAATTGGGTTTTGAAAAATTTGTAGTAGATTGAACCTTTTCCTTGAGAAGTTTAATACCATCTGTCGAGACCTCATATCCTGATAACTTAATTTATTCTAAATACTTTTAAACTATCGTATCGCGTTGCATCTTTATCAATTAATGCATACGGGAATTAACGCGAAACGTACCTTTTTTATTAGGGTTCAAATAGCACTGTCAGGCGCTCTAATTTGTACGTAGTTATATGCAAAAATCTTCGGTACTTGACGTGTGCTATCTTGCTCTAATTTCTTTATTTAGAACCTTATCAAAATAAACTCACATTCTATTGGCTAATTACATAATTCATATAGTATCTTACAATATTATCTCACATACATAATCTTATAAGAATCTACTCGTATTGCATATTTATATGAATTACGTTATATTTCTATGTACCAAGAGTTATTTACTAACTATACTGTGTGGTATGTATGAACTATATTGATAAGGAACAATCATCTTTCTAGTTACTAAACAAAGTGTAAATAACTCTATTCAAATACTATAATCAATTTACTATTATTTGACTTATTTACTTAACTTATGCTATTTATGGGAGTTAATTTAAAGACGAAAAGTACTAATTTTTATTACAATGAACCTAATATAAAAGTTAGGTACTTTAACTTAATTTACATAAGCAATTTTACATTTGAATGTCTGTCTTGTACATATTTGATTTTTCGTAATCTTGATAGTGTACAAAAATACATTTAAAATCGCTTATCGCAGTTACTGTCAATGTCAGGTCAGTTGACATAATGGGTGTCGGCCATTTTGGCGGAACTCACCTAACCTTAAATTACGATATTTTGATCCAAATGTACCATAGAAAGGCTACGAATTTATCGGATTTACTTATTAGGCATTGATACCGACCCAAAAATGCAAATTTCAGGTAGGTGTTCGTTCAGTGATCTAGCCGGCTCCCATACAAGGGGTTCTGTTTACAAAGGGGTTGTGCAAAAACCCCTTTGTAAACAGAACCATTAATAGAACACAAAAGCGTAAGAAAATTACTTTTTTGTATTTTTTTTTCTCCCAAATTTCTATTAAATGGCTTACCTACTGACTTTACTATGCGCGCGACCGTTGCCATCTCCGCTCACCGCCCGCCCGGTAGTGGGTAGTGACATTCAAATGAGAGATTTTTAGTATGCATTTGGCGACTGATATCTTTGATTTTTAGGGTTCCGTACCCAAAGGGTGCAAACAGGACACTATTACTGAGACTCCGCTGTTTGTCCGTCTGTCTGTCTGTACGTCTGTCACTGGGCTCTATCTCTTGAACCGTAATAGCTACACACTTGAAGTTTTTCCGATTATGTATTACTGTGGCCGCCATAATCTATACTAATATTATAAAGCTGAAGAGTTTGTTTGTTTGTTTGAACGCGCTAATCTCCGAAACTACTGGTTCTAATTGAATAATTCTTTTTGTGTTGGATAGTCCAGTTATCGAGGAAGGCTATAGGCTATATAACATCACGCTACGACCAATAGGAGCAAAGATATAGTGGTAAATGTGTAAAAAACGGGAGAAATTATTTCATCTTTGAAGCCTTCCGTTGCGTGCGCCGTGAAAACGGTTCAAGATACACAAAAAATATGTATTAAAGAATAATAGCTCTTTTAATGATCAAAAAAACAGTCCGCAATAGTATATGTCTATCTTTTAAGATTAACTCACAAAAACCGTTTTTATGGTACCTAATTTGGTCGAAATAATTTGTTTAAGTTGTATCAACATAATAATATTAATCTTTATTCAAATAAATATGTTGTTGGTTAAGAGTACTTCATCTATACTAATATTATAAAGCGGAAGAGTTTGTTTGTTCTTTTGTTTGTTTAAACGCGCTAATCTCAGGAACTAATGGTCCGATTTGAAAAATTCTTTTTTTGTTGGGTAGTCCATTTATAGAGGAATGTTTTAGGCTATATAACATTACGATCCGACAACCACGCGAACGAAGTCGCGGGCACAGCTAGTAATAAATACTGAAAATCAAAAAAAGGTAAAAATTGAAGGGGGTCGCCATACAAAAAACGTGTTTTTCAGCGTTTTTAACTTGATCTTTATAATGGTATTAACGAGATACTTGAAATTTTCACAGATTATGTATTACTATGGCCGCTATAACAACAAATACTAAAAATAAAAAAAAGTTAAAAATTAAAGGGGGTCGTCATACAAAAAATGTGTTTTTTTAGCGTTTTAAAACATTGTACGGAGGTATGGAACCCATCATGTACGAGTCCGACTCGCACTTGCCCGTTTATTATTATGATACCAAGATACGAGGCACCATGTAGTAGTCTGAAGTTTATGCAGTCTCTCTTCAGAAATTCTGTTGCGAGTGAGTAAGGCAATATAACCCACAGGTTCGACCTGCTTACCAATGTAGACCCCATATGCAAGATAAGATAGGATAGCCACATACAAACACGAAAATAAAGAATACTTAATTAATGATAAACTCATTTATAAACTGGCGACGCTGATTTTATCTTAGCTTGCCGTACCATTTATCATCATAATTAATCTCCAATCTGCTATCTGCACCGAAAGAATAATTCTAAGGGTTTACACGAAAAAATGGTTATTATCAGGCTATATATGTTTTAGACTTAAGACATGAAAAAGACTTACTTGCTGTGCCGATCCCAAGTATAGTGGGAAAAGGTGAGGAAGAGGAATAAATCAGTATAAATATTATATAATTAAAGGGGGTCGTCATACAAAAAATGTGATATATAAATATTATATAATTAGGGTTCCGTACAAAAAATTAACAAAACGGAACCGATATAGGATCACTCGTGCGTCTGTCTGTCCGTCCGTCTGTCACAGCCAATATGCTCCAAATCTACAGGACCGAATCAGGTGAAATTTGGTAGAATGTTGTAATCCTATGACCCAAACACATATGTGCAAAGTAAATAAATATTTTTTTTAAATAAAAAAATGTTTTGCAAGCCTTACTGTGTCATATATCAAATGAAAGGGCTCGTTATGAGGATCTCAAATATATTTTTGTTATTATTGTAAAATGAATAGTTTTGATTTTATTCATGAAAGAAGACGAAAATTGACCATTCCCCCCTGATCTCCGAAACTACAGAGCCTAAAATTTTGAAAAAAATACAAAATATAGTTCATTGCTTGTAGATTACAGGAAAACCTATAAGAATTCAATCAATTGTACGGAACCCTCTCCACGCGAGTTTAACTCGCACTTGGCCGGTTTATTTTTAAGTTAGTATCAGAATAACTATGGTATATAGTAAAATAAGGGATTCTCTTCCCGCAATAGCCCAAGACTACGTCACGAATGTCGCAAAAAGTGTTACCTACTTATGATTTTTTTCCAGAAAATTCAAACTCTCTTGGGATAGATTAGCCCAATAGCCCGCAAGTAGCAGACCTCCGTTATTTTATAAAGGCTGAAAGTTGCTCTATGTATGGCCACGTATGGCAACAAATGGTGGGACCATTTGGTGCCATACAGGTAAAACAATCCCCGAATATGAAAGTTAGGTCGCAGTGGTTTTGGCAAAGTTAGTGGCTTTGGTGGAGACGCATAGTGTTCTGTCCCTCGCGGTCTCCCGGGAAACCACGGCCGTGATGATCCTATTAGCGGACATACAATTTTTGAATGAAATTTGTTTTACTGCCGAACGCGTTACAGAACGAAGACCTAATGCCGGACCCGCGGGCTTTTATATATTGTAATACAAAACACACCAAAACATTACCGTCAACAAGAACCACAGACTAAGCACAACCCGCGCAAATTTTCCATGGTCTGGGAAATTGATAGAGGCTTTTTATTCAATTCGTTATCCTATGTAACTTCAATATCAAATGATATGTGTATTTACGCAATAAGATGCATCGGGGATATAGCTCAGTGGCAGAGCAATCGACTGCAGATCGATAGGTCCCCGGTTCAAATCCGGGTGTCCCCTGTCTTCTTTTTTTGCATCTTCAGTTTTAAAAAGATTTAAGACTGAATTTTCCTTGTCATATATTACACTGTCCAATTTGGAATCCTGGATCCATCTTTATCCTGGATATATATCCTGGATCTGGAAGGAATCCTAATTAAACAGGAATAACCTTATAATAAAAACATTAAAGATTATTGTTAGCGTTGCCGTCGATTATATCGATTTAGGATGCAATTTAGGAAACTGTTCCTAGTTAGATGTTCGTACAATTTGGATAGTGTAATAATTCTTAAGAAGCGCTTAAAACATGCATAGCGGTACTCCGAAGCAGCAGCTTCGTAGTCTGAGGTGCGTTTTTAAAGCTTTTTACTCTCCAAAGATGATGGTCAAAATGATTTATGTTAATGGTCAAAGGATGCTGAAGAACATGCAAAGTGGAAAAACAAAACCGCAGCGATAGATAGTGGGCCTAACATGGAATCCCGTGTCACTTTGATCATAAATGGTGACAGATAGACAAAATGGTCTGTCGTCCCTATTAGTTATAAAGAAGTGTGTAATGTGTATGTAAGTAAGCCGGGTGGTTCCCGGCAGAGTAAAATAGGACCACTCTAAAAACTCCCCGTGGATGTCGTAGAAGGCGACTTAGGAAACACAAGCTAAATAAAGCTAATAAACATCAATGAGACCTCTCCAACCCGTCTGGCCAGCGTGGAGATTGTAAGCCAAATCTTCTGACTGCTCTGGCTAATATATGGCTCTGGCAGTACGGAGAGGGTCGTGCTCCTGCAATGGGGGCTAAAAAAGACCTGATCATGATCATGAATGTATAATGTGTAATAATTGACCGAGCTCAAGCATCTCAAATTCGAAACTGGCCAAAAATGTGGCTGTCCGTCTTGTCTGTTCCCGCCTACAAGTCGCATTTTTTAACCGATTTCGACAAAAATAGGCATACAAAGTTCCCGATTTATTTTTAAGTCGATCGCAATTTTTGATAGGGGGGAGGGGAGGGGGGATAAAGGGCGAACTTTGGTGTAGCGTTATGAATTGACGGATTTCAATCAAATTTGAGAGGCTCACTAAAGGCCTTCATGCTATACAAGATATTGCAAAAAAATACCGAAAGTGGAGGAGAGAAAAGGGGGAAGTTTGCTGTTTAGCGTTATACAACGTGGAAGGGACCCGTAATAAATTGAACCACGGTCTATACTAGATCATTATAGAATAATGAAATTAAAATAACAGCCAAAGATAAAAAAAAATTCGGCACTTCCATACAAGTGTGCAGCCGGGCGATTTGTATGGGAATGCCAAAATTTTTTTTTGTTATTTGGCTGTTATTATAATTTAATTATACTATAATGATCTAGTATAGACCGTGGTTCGATTTATTAGGGGTATGTCCCTTCCACGTTGTACTCGTATATGCACGGATTTCACTGCAATGGATTTGCTAAGCCAGGGGAAAATGTCGGTTATTGTATGGTTATAAGAGCTCGCGAGGTCTAACTGTTCTCACAGAACCACGAGTAATAAAGGTTAGTCTGGGGGCAAATAAAAATAATTACAACTGCTCAATCTAATTATACAAAATCCGATGAATTTATCGAAGCGGTGATATTGAAAAATCACATTGATATCCAAACTGATTTAAATAAAATCAGTTGAATAAATTCACGCACAGTATAGCCATAAATTTTAAATTGACGACATTTTTTCGCTATTTTTTGCACTCAACGGCACATCATCATAGCTTTCAACGAAAATATTCGGCGAAATATGAATTTTAAACCGTATGTTGCATGCGGAAATAATAAAAAGGCAGTCACTCACTTCATGAATTTTGAGCGGGAGTTTTATGTTTTTGCCAAAGAGCAAAAAAGGTATTGTGCCTTCTTATAGAGATTATTTGATTAAAACCCATATTTTGTCACTTTCACTCATAACGGTATTTACAGTTGCTAAAATGAGAGTTCACTAAACGTCAATAATACAATGTAACCTGTGTTCTGCTTAATGCGGCAAAATTTAAATGACATTGTCTAATGACATTGACTTCTGTTTAGGTGACTTTTCTTTTTTGTAGCGTCATACACGTCCTGGATGCCACTACGTTTCAAAACAGGTTACACTTTTGACACTTCATCGCGGAATCTATATACCTCCAATATCTCTAGTTATGGCAACTTTATATTTAAACAGTGTAATGCAAACTTCATAAAAAAGTAACAATTTTCGATTCAGTTCTTTTTATGTAGGTAAGTATATTTAAAAGTACCTCTTATTTCATTAAGATAAATGATGTAGGTATGCTGGCATGCATACCTAAAGGAAGTTGAGCTGGTGATTGGCCCGTGCTAGGTTTTTGAGTTGGGATTGCGGTTTCATTTAGGTTTTGTGATACCGCTATTTCGGGAATAGAGTTCGTTATTAAAAAAAGGTCTTTGCATGTTCTGGGCACTAACTGTGTTAAAAGCTCTCTCTCTTTCATTTTAGCGTGTTCCTATATATACATCTACAGCTGTAATGCTGTGTTAAAAGCATAATGTGAAAATATGGATTTCGGCAAAAGTGGATCATGCTGAGTTTTGATTTGAGACAGCCGAGATATGCATATCATGTAACTTTAAGTTTGACGCTACACTAAGACTAAGCGAGTTCTTTTGGCGGGTATTTGTTTTATACTACGATACATGTACCACAACACTAATGCAATTTTTACTACATGAATTTTCATATGCCAAATCGAATTTAAAAGTTGCTTCAATATATGACTCCCCTACCAAATATCGGCAAAAAGTTTATCCAAAAGCTTTAAATAGCGTAAACTCGCTTTATTTGGGCTTTGCAGGCTTTGTTCCCAGTGCTGGCCCAGGGGACCGGCGAATGACAGCTTAATAACACTAAATCAAGTATCCGCCCGCGATGTTTTCATTCCGCTTAATAACGTACAAAATTAAACTTTATTGTGGTTTCTGTTCCCTTATTTATGGGCGTATTTATTAATATCGGTTCGTTTTTTAATTAGAAAGTGAATATTGGCGTGAAGTTTTGGTTGTTATTAAATTTACGGCCGTCAAAGATGGTTTTTATTCAGTACTAGCTGGTGACCGCGACTTAGTTCACGTGAAATTTAAAAATTACAATCCGTCTTATTGTATAACCAGGACTAACTTTGATAGTAGGTTTCAATATTATCAGCCCATATCAAGTTTACATTGAAAGGTAAGATAGTGTTATCACACTATCTCACCTTTCAATGTCATTCATCTAGTAATATCTTACTAGATGCACAGAATAGATACTAATACTCCGTACAGAAGTCTCACTCAGCAAAGAAATTCAAAGAAATATCTACTCAATGTTGTTAGTGATACGATTTAATTTAGCTCACGTCAAAACTCAGCACCTTTTTGTTTATATACCTAGACATCCATCGCAAGCTAATTTCATCCTTATGACTCTAGACAAACGATTCGTATAACTGAATTTACCACCCGGAGGGGCCGCCTGCGCGCATAGTAATAATGTAGGTACATTTTCGATACCTACACGGGGTTTTAAATACAAACACAGGCCTGCTAGATGTCAATTTGATTTGGGCGGGTATGAATGAATGAATGAAACAAATTTAGTCCTGTTTTTATAATAAGATAGAACTTTTTTCACTGACATTAGATTTCAATACAGATACACTATCACGCCTTTATCCCTAATGGGGCAGACAGAGCATGTTGGGTCTTGCGGCTCTAAGCAGATAGAGCCCAGAGCCTTAAGGGGGAAGATGGAAAAAAAGAATCAAAACAGTAATAGGTTGCTAGCCGCATCGCGTATTGACATGATCCACATTTTCGCCCTTTCCTCGATCGGCTTCTACGATCTGCGCGGAAGGAGAAGCAGCTGGTACATTCTAAGTGTTTTCTTTTCCCCAGACCAGCACAAAACAGATTTCAATGAAACAAACTAACATAAGCCTAAATTTAACTTACCTACCCTACTTTAAACAAAACCATTGACTTTATTCTATATCTCCTGGGTGGGACTTCTCCCTCTCTTTCAGCAAAGCGCTTCACTTCAGATCAAGATAACCGGATCTTCTTCATGCTGCTGCCGATCATCGCCATGTTTGCTTTGGTCGACCATGCTTCCTAGTGCCTGCCTCGAGTGGGATCCTTCCTGAGCGTGCGGCTAATCCATATCCATTTGCAAGGATATTCCTTAGAGGTATAGCATAAAATTAAGACACTTTTCTTAACTCCAATAAAAGAAGAACCAACGCAGCAAGGAAATATAATACTAAACTTTTTTTAGGGTTCCTTACCTTAAAAGGTAAAAACGAAACCCTTATAGGATTACTCACTTGCCTGTCTGTCCGTCTATGACATCCAATTTTCTATGAAACTACTTGACAGATTGAGTTTAAATTTCGTACACATAGGTATGTAAATAAGTTTTCCAAAGATGGATTCATAACGTTGATAAATTAGTTTTAAATATGGAGGCCACTTATGGGAAACTAATGAGACATTACAAAAGTTATGTAAAGTTTTTCTATCCTATAGGTTAAAAAAGGTCTGCAAACTATGTCGTGTGACATATCAAATAAAAGGTCTTATTGTAAGAGTTTTGAAGAAAAAAAATAGGCAAAGTTTTACCACCATTTTACTAGGGAATTAAATTTTGGAAACATACAGAAAAAGTTCTTTACCTATCAATCTCAGGAAAACTTATGAGAAGTACGGAACCCGCTCCACGCGAGTTAAACTCGCACTTGGCCGGTTTATTAATTAATAGTACCAGATTTACCGCTCAGGGGCTATCGCTCTCTGTCTAATATAAGTAAGTAAATCCAATTAGCAATAAACTTTATTGCAACAACAAAGAAATACCTGCAACCGTAATCCAAGAAACTAAGTTAAAACTCGCCTAGAGGGAATTATTTAAAAAATCAGAGTACATTTCTCATTAAAAATACGTTATCTTCATAATACTTGCACAACTGTTCCTTCTTTTAGTTTAACTGTGTTTGAGTCAAGATAAGTTTCTTGAAAGTTCTTTTTAACAATGCCAAATGGCAGTAGTTAGAATACTAGTCCTTTTTTATCACATAATTACAAATTTATTAAATATTTAATTAAAATGTGATGTACGATATGTATATTCTAATACCTGCTATTGGTCTACTACTGGGCCAATTTATTTATATATTTAACTTTATTACAAAAAATGTAACAGGCGGACTTAAGGTCCAGGGCCTTTTCTACCAGTCAACCTACAGGTGGTGCTGATAGAAGCAAATTTTGGATGATTAGCTCATTTAAATTAACTATTTTAATTGTTAATTAAACTGTACTTAAGACATATATTCAAAGATATTTTTTTTTTATATATTAGGTTGGGGAAAAAGTCTTTTCGCATATAGTATGTATGAACTTGTAATAAAACCACTTTGGCTATACTATTTGTACCTACCTAGTTTTGGTATCATTTAAAAGTTTAAATTTTAAAGAAGATAATTCCAAATTCAAATTAGGAAAATGCGTGATTTTCATTTGTTTTTCTTACCGTCAAGAAGAGTGAATCTAATGAAGAAACTAGATACATTTTAAAATTTTACTAACAAAAAGGTAAAAATGCAACGCAAGCCGCGAAAAAAATTTGCGATGTTTATGGACCTAGTGCAGTGTCTGTGAGAGTAGCACAAATTTGGTTTAAGCGTTTTCAATCCGGAAATTTTGATGTCAAAGATGCACGTCGCTCTGGTCGCCCTGTTACGGATAAAATGGATGCTATTTTTGAAAAAGTGGAGCTAGATCGGCATATCAGTAGTTACGACGTAGCTGAAGAAGTGGAAATTGACCACAAAACAGTTTTGGCGCATTTAAAAAAATGGGTACACAAAAAAGCTCGATATTTGGGTACCTCACGAGCTCTCTGAAAGAAACCTAATGAATCGTGTACTCATTTGTGATTCTTTATTACGACGTAATGAGACTGAACCATTTGTGAAGAAATTGATAACTGGTGATGAAAAGTGGATCACGTACGATAAGAACGTGCGAAAAAAGTCATGGTCAAAGGCCGGTCAGGCTTCACAGACTGTGGCGAAACCCGGGTTAACTCGCAACAAGGTGATGCTGTGTGTGTGGTGGGATTGGAAGGGCATTATTCATTATGAGCTGTTACCACCAGGCAGGACCATCGATTCAGAACTCTACTGCGAACAACTGATAAGATTAAAGCAAGAAGTTGAGAGAAAGCGGCCGGAATTAATCAACAGAAGGGGTGTGGTTTTTCATCATGATAACGCTAGACCTCACACATCTTTAACCACTCAGCAAAAATTAAGAGAGTTTGGCTGGGAGGTGTTAATGCATCCGCCGTATAGTCCTGATCTGGCACCTTCAGATTTCCACCTGTTTCGGTCTCTTCAGAATTCTTTAGGCAGTGTCAGGTTAACATCACGAGAGGACTGCCAAAACTAGTTGATGCAGTTTTTTGATCAGAAGCCCCAAAATTTCTATAGCAATGGGATCATGTCCCTACCTATAAGATGGCAAAAAGTTATCGAACAAAATGGTACCTACATACTTTTGTTAAATGTAAATATACTATATTAAAAATGTTTTGAATTTTCATATAAAATGCGAAAAGACTTTTTCCCCAACCTATTACATTCATCCGCCTTGGGTGTTTATCTATATATGTATTTATTATAAAATATAGTATCGTTGAGTTAGTTTAAACTTACTTTGGGGCGAGCTTAATCAGTGTGATTTGTCCTTCTATATTTATTTATTTATTATTTATATCATCATTTCAGCCGCATAACGTCCACTGCTGGACATAGGCCTCTCCCAAGGTTTTCCAAAATGACCGATCTAGAGCGGCCTGCATCCAGCGCTTTCCAGCGACCTTGGTCAGGTCGTCTGACCACCTTACTATGGGTCTCATAAGAAGGCTCAAGGTAGCTCAACGCGCTATGGAGAGGGCTATGCTTTGTGTTTCTCTACGTGATCGAATCAGAAATGAGGAAATTATTTATATACCTACATTTAAAATAAACAAATATTTTTATTACCAATTTTAATACGGTTGTTATCAATTGGTAGAACGTTTCTTCAAAAACCTTCACATAAAGTATAAACCCGTATAAAGCCGAGGTGGGCCGCTAGGTTTTTTGTATATATTTGCGGATAACTGTCGGCCACCGCGGTGTATTGTTTAACACTCGTCCATCAATATAAGGTTCTAGGTTTGATTCCATGCGAGAACAAATATATTTACTTAATAATGCTTATGTAGAAAACATGTAAGAAAACAATAACATTACATACCACAAACTATTAAAAACCTACAAATTTTCATGAAAAAAATCAAAACTCATTCCTAGTGTATACCAGGCTAACAGAAGTTTTATGCAGTTTGAACAGTACAGTCCTGGCGATGAATGGGTTTGCGAAATGTTTTAGCTGGAGTGGTGACGAAATAAGAGAAAAATCTATTAGGTTGTAGCTGTGGTTGTAGCATGTAGTGTATTTTATGATTATAATGTTGTTTTACCACATTTAATAATTCGTTTAGATGCTTTAAAAAAAAATACAGTATACTTAAACATATTAGATCTAGTAAAAAAGTAATGAGAATTCTTTATTTTGAGTTAAAATACATTTTATTTTGTATATTTGAGAGCTAAGCTTTTGTCAGTGTTATTTTATAGAAAAAAACGCACACGATGACGATTTTGGCAGAAATAATGCAGAACTTTGTCATGCCATCTCCATTTCACACACTAGTAAACTTAAATAGTCACAAGTAAATAGGTTTTCTCACGATGTTTTCCTGAAAGCCAGCGGCACTGGTATGACTCTCCATTGATTCAGAGTAACATATATACCTACTACTACTACAAACGAAACAATTTATCTGTACACACGTCGATGTGTGAGTTTTATACTTAGGGTCGCACCGCAGAATTATTTTAATACTCACCTACTAACGAGTTCGACATATTTACGATTATATTTTTCCATACCGGAAGATTTGCGAACACTATGACGTAAAAAATATTCTGTTTTATATGTATTAAATGTTACAGGAAAGTCGGAAACAGCTACATAATATCACTTCACAAATATTTTTCATTATGTCCATTGTCCATTTCACCATTAGTTCACTTTACTGATTATTATTGAGTCATTTATAATGAAACGCACTTATTTCACTAATTCACTACTGTAATATAGTAATTTGCATATTCGGCGCAAAACTATACGGTAATTATATGAATAAATTCAATAAAAATGTTTATCATGCTTATACGAACAGCATGTCAAGTTGTCATTGTCAACAATAGCATTTAGCACTGATTACCTGTGAGCGAGGCCTTCTCGCTCTTGTGTATCTCCCGCCAATGCGAGAGAGCGAGAAGGGTATATATATCAAGATGGTTGCTGGGTAATAACGTGAAATTATATTGTTGCTTTGCTTACCTGTTTTCATCATTTGGAAATGTATGAAATATACGTTCTTTAGAGTATTGGGTGGATAAACAATTATTATACGTGCACCTTCTCACCATGATGGTTACTATTGGTTGACAGTTCTCAAGACAACACACGTCGCGTATTGCGTGCGGCTAGTAATTAAACCCTGGTTTGGAGCCGTCAAAGCTCACAAAGTGCGGGGGAGAGGTGCGGGGACGCCAATTTGCGGGAGACGCTGTGAGAGACCATTCTGTTTGACTCTTATGTATTCTGTGCCAGCGGTGTAGTTAAAAATTAACAAAGATAAATACAAACTCTTTCGTATTACGTTGTCTCTTATACCTCTTTTTTGGTACAATAAAGTTATTACAAACAAACAAACAAACTCTGAGGTACAAGTCGTGCCCAGTAATCGAACTCATGCCTCATAGACGAACAGCCAGTGCCTAGACCGCTTGGTCACCACCTCTTATAATATCATCATCATCAGGTTTTTTTTAGTCTCCACTGTAGGAGTACGACCCTCTGTACTACCAGAGCCATATATTAGCCAGAGTAGCCAGAGGAGAGCCTACAATCTCCACGCTGGCCAGACGGGTTGGAAAGGTCTCATTGATGTTTTTAAGCATTGTTTAGCTTGTTTTTCCTAAGTCACCTTCTACGACATCCACGGGAAGACTTGGAGTGGTCACATTCTACTCTGCCGGAAACCACAAGGAAAATCTTATAATATAATATTACTTTACCTACCTAACTTTATGTAAGAACTAAAACTTAAACTAAAAAAATACAAATTTTGTAGCCCCACTAAAATATTACCCCTAGTTTTAAGTCATCTAAATTTACTAACTACCTAGTTTTAATTTAATTTAAGCTTAATTGAAACAAAAATCCTTTCAAGTATTAACCTCTATAAAAACCATGGCAATTCAAGTCAACAAACCTATTTTTAGCAACACAATAAAGTAGGCTAACAGAAGTTGTATGCAGTTCGGACGGTACAGTCGGGGCGATGAATGGGTTTGCCGGCGCGAAATGTTTTAGCCAGAGTGGTGGAGAAAATGAGGGATAAATCTATTGGAATTGCAGCAATTTATAAGATGTAAGCATTGAAGCTGGAGTTAGTTTGGCTAAATTATGTCATTTTTTTATTTATTTTTTACTTTATTGACGAACTGTGGAGTGCAGAATTACTAAACCCTTTTATACAGGGTTCCTTTTAAAACACTGGCAAAATTTTTGGAGCAATTTCGGTCCGTGATACTGAAACACTTTCGAAAAAAAAATTTTCGGCTTCGCATACAAATCGGCGCTCAACTAAATTGATTTTGTATCTCTAAATCGAAAAAGACCTATTTATCGACACCCCACAATATGGGTTTGTTGAGAAAAAAAAAATAGTCCTACTTTAAACACATGTATGGGAACAAACCTAATTTTTTTTTATTTTCAAGGTTTATTTTTTCACTTTGTCGGCGTCATTAATACACTTGCCTTCTAGTGCTAACATTTTCTAGGTAAAATCTCGGACAGACAGACATAGCAAAACTATAAGGGTTCCTTGTTTACTACGAAACCCTAAAAATGACATTATAATTGTAGTTTTATGAAAAATATTAAAAACTGTAAAGGTTTCACATAAAACACATAACAAAGTTGCACAACAAACGTAAAACAGAGTATTTACGCCACCGGGTCCCACAGACCGCAAACTCGGATATTTAATTCATTCGCTAGTAATTTATTTAGTGGTGACGGCATGGAAACGGAACTGCAAATAAAACGCAGAATATCTATTTGATACAAAGACATCGAGATATTGAGTACTGGATATGTTTATTAATATTTTATTTGTATATTATTCATCTTAGCGCCTTCCCGGTTGCATCCTTTTATCATCCGCTTTCCCGCTTTTTCTTCTCTAAATATAATACATGCATATCAATGGGAAAGGTGGAGTAAGGCCGTCACCGAATGGTATCCTAGAAATGGGAAACGTAGTGTAGGACGTCCGGCGGCTAGGTGGGTTGATGACGTCAGGCAGGTTGCTGGGAGGAACTGGATTGCGATGGCCAGTGATAGAGCAGGGTGGCGCAGACAAAAGGAGGCTTATGCCCAGCAGTGGGTACTTGAAGGCTGTTGATGATGATGATGATATCAATGGGGTGATCATTGAACAGGATGTCAATAACCATGCGAAGTGGAAAAGAAATTGACGGAACAGTTAAAATGATTCGGCTGTTATGTTACGACCGGCTGCCTGCCTGACGTCAACCCTCTTTGGGAATGTATTCGAGTGAAAAGTTTTACAACCGGCCGCCGCCCGATGTTCACCCTCTTTGGGAATGCAATTGTAGTACGAGATGTTTGTGCTTAGTCCTTTAGTCGCCTTTTACGACATCTACAGGAAGAGACGGAAGCCACACGGCTCGAAGTCTTTTATTCAAAGTAGATACTACTCGTAATTAGTATTACATTTTCATCTCCTTTGAAAGCTTCTAAAGGCTTTCCTGTGGGTTTAGGAGAAAAAACTTACCTGAATTTACCAGCTGCTTCTTTTCCAGAGCAGATTGTATAAGCCGATAGAAGGACACGCTTGACAAAACAATAAAAAAGGTTCGTGTTATAAGTAGTGTTGTAAAAAACTTGAGTCCGGGAGTCTGAAAATTCTGACTCGACTATAAATCACAAGACTCGACTCATATATAGAGACTCCACTGTCCGATTTGTTAGTTATACTCAAGCTCCCGAACCCAGAACCTCCGGAATGGTGGACTGGCAAGTTAACAACTACGCCATGGAGGTCGTTAATTTTAATTAATTTTTCTAGATATTTTATTTATATATTATTGAAAAAGAATGATAAGTCTCTTCTATTTAATTAATTCATGGTCGGGAGTGGAATAAAATTCTCATTCGTGCAAATATTGTGAAGGATATACTTTAACGAAATTTGTATACATGGCGGCGTGAATAACTTGTAACCTCTTGTGCTTAAGGCTTTTGTATAAAACTTTATAAATCTAAGGGTAATTAGCATATTAATTGCATTTTTTTATTGATCGAGCAAACAAAGCTAGCGACATAGGCCAAAAATGCTTTTATCGCATTTTCAACCGATTTTTCCGATGAAATTTGGCAATTCCTTGATTTATTTAAATTTTTATAATAATAATAATAATAATCTTTATTCAAATTCAAATAATATGGTATGTTACATTTATACATTTAACAATACATTGTTAAATTAATGGTACCTGAGCTAGGATGAAAATCATCCTGTATTTCAGGCGTTACAACGCTAACTGGTACTATAAACATAATAAACAATTACACTTAATAATTAAATTACAAATTAAAATAAATCATTTATTATTTTATAACTGTTATTAATTCCTCTGTTTCTTCGTAAGACATATTTAGTAGGGCTTCTTGTAGAATTTTTTTAGTTGCACTGTAAGTAAAGGGATAAAAATCAAATTTTTTATTAAGTCTATTGTAGAGGAGTGGGCCGAGGAATAGAAAAAATCGAGAGGAGAAGTCGTGTTTTGTATGTACATTTTTCGCGCAAACAATATCTTTCCGTCTTTTTGATTGTGTGGTGAATGGCAGTGCGGCGTGCTGTTTGAGATTTGTGCTTAATATAAATAATTGCCTAACTGTTAGTACCTTGCAGGATTTATAGAGAAGGTCTGTGGGGAAAAGAAAAGGGCGGAAAGTAGAAACCTTAAGAATGGCTCGCTGTGCTCTCTCAATGGTTAGTAGTGATGTTTTAGCAATGCCACCCCATGACGTAATACAATAAGTTAATACTGACTGACATAAGGCAAAATAAACTTGCCTAATTATTTTTGAGTTTGCAATAGAACGTAATTTTTTGAAAACAAATATTAATTTACGTATTCTGCCATTTAGGATTTCTATATGAGGCTTAAAAGAAAGAGTTTTGTCAATTACAATACCTAAATATTTAGTTGTGTTAGTGATGGAAATAGCCGGGCAATCGCACGTATTATTTGTAGGGTTTGTACAGTGATGTGCATATATTTTCATGTTAGAATGAGATGAGTGCAAATGACGCATGGAAAAATGAATAAAGTTAGTCTTCCCCGTGTTTAAAGTGAGAAGTTTTAAGTCGATCATGACTTTTGATTGGGGGAGAAATAGGGGAAAAAGGGTAGAACTTCGCTGTAGCGTTATTTATTGACAGGTTTCAACCTTTGAACGGCACACTTCATTCTACACAATATGTTGCGAAAAAATTTCTAAGAGAAGAGTGGAGAGGGTAAGTTTGCTGTAGTGTTATAATTTTTGAGAGCCGGATTTCACTGAAATGAAACATTAATTTCAATTGGAAATCGGAAAGTGGCTTAATTTTAACGTGCAAGATTGGACCCAAACAAACAACAAAAAACAGGCCAAGCTAAATAAATGCTTGTAATAAATGGAATCAGAAGTAGTAACGTAATCCGAATTGCTAACACTCTGTAGCTTTAGTGACGTTTTTTGTACTTTAGGCGGTGATCCCACTGTACCGCGCAATATATACCGTATGCAAGTAACTCTGTTTGTATAGAAAACACGCCTAGTATAACCTACTAAAACGCGGCAGAATCCGTGCACCGCGGCGGGGCGCGTTGCCAGTGTGTGAATCGCCTTATGTAGCGTATATTATGCTGTGTGAGGCGCGGCGTAGCATTTCGTAGTACGAATGCAGACACTGCGTAGCTCTTCGTAGCACTTCGTAGATTGAGCGGAGAAACTACACTGGTAACTCTTCGTAGCAATTCGTAGTACAAACGCAGATACCGCGTAGCTTTTCGTAGCACTTCATAGATCGAACGCAGACACTGCGTAACTTTTCGTAGCACTTCATTTAGGCGGTGATCCCACTGCACCGCGCACCGTCGCGGAGCGCAGGGCCACAGATTTTAACATTGTATGCAAGTATCTCAATTTGTTTGAAAACACGCCTAGTCCAATACACTGACAACGCGCAGCGCAGATTCTGCCAATCTGCCGATCCGCGCACCGCGGGCGCGTTTCCAGTGGGGGAATCGCCTTAGCGTAGGTGCAATGTAGTACTCCGTAGTACGAACCCAGACACTGCGTAGCTTTTCATTTAGCGTAGGTGCAGCGTAGTACTCCGTAATACGAACGCAGACACTGTGTACTCTTTGTAGCACTTCCTACAAGAAATCTATTTATTTTTTTATTTATTTAATCTTTAGTGCACAATAAAATAAAACAAGTGGCGGACCTAATGCCATATGGCATTCTATCAATTATTATCTGTAAACTACATATGTCCAGTGACATATTATCAAATAAAAGAGCTCATTGTAAAAATCTCAAATATATATTTGTACTCGTTTGATAGCTTGATTCTTTATTTAATCGTATGTCAAGTATCATTGTAACAAGTTGTGTAGTTATTTTTCTACGATTTTTTATTTGAGTGAATCTGCTTTTCTTCCGGTGAAACCGGCCCTCATATTATGGTTAAGGCCGTACCTAAATTTTCCGGGGTCCAGTGCTGCCCCCATTTAAATTAAATCATTTCAAAGAAAACGGAGACATCATTTAAAATTTTGCTAAGTACTACCAAGTCCTAGATAACCCTTCAAAGTATTTTATGAACTACTGTTTACAGTTTATAATGAGAACGTTAAACATTGCTACGCACATTTGCCAAAAGTGGCCGTTTTCCGCAAATGTGCGTTTTAAAGCTTAACATTCTCACTTTAAACTGTAAACAGTAGTTCATAAAATACTTTGAAGGGTTATCTAGGACTTGGTAGTAGCAAAATTTTAAATGATGTCTCCGTTTTCTTTGAAATGATTTAATTTAAATGGGGGCAGCACTGGACCCCGGAAAATTTAGGTACGGCCTTAAATTAAAGAAGTAGTCAGGTACTGGCAGACATGTTTTGACCTCATTCGTAGCTGACTTTTGACGAGTTACCCGTTTATAACATATAGTACGAGTAGAACCCTATATGGGTTGTAGCATACAAAGTTATTTTAATCTCTATAAATATTTCCTTTTAAGTGCAATCGGAAATAACCGATTGGGAACAATAACAGCTGCCGAGAGCTTCCAGAGGATTTAATGGCATCTTCCGAGTCTTAACTATAAATCTTCACATGAAATGGCTCTATTTTTCTTGCTAACTGCGTTTCTCACGGTTATAAACTATGGCCAAGTAGGAAAATTATTATTTGTTAAGAAACCTACGAGTTTATTATATTTTATTTATTTCAAAATTTAAAAAGAATTTTGGAATGATGAATTTTTAAATTTATCCAGTAATAAGGCCTTTACGTGCACTTGTACACGTCTAAATGCTTTGTGTACATTCACTTTCGCATTTATAATATTAGTTAGGATTAGGAAGTTAGGATGAGTACAAAATTTCATGTAAAAGGTTAAATTATGTCATCATCATCATCAGGTCGTACTACCGGAGCAGGACCCTCTCTGTACTCTCAAAGCTATACTTGGCCCATAGCAGCCAGAGAATTTGGCCTACACTCTCTACGCTGGCCAGACAGGTTGGAGAGATCTCACTAATGTCCAAGCTTTGTTTAGCTTGTGTTTCCTGAGTCGCCTTCTACGACATCCACGGGATGACTGGGAGTGATTCTATACTACTCTGCAGGAAACCACACTGCAACTTATTTTAAAAAAATATGAAATAAAATTGAATTTAAATTATTTCTTACAGTTACCACTAAACCAGTTTTTTTATTTATTTATTCTTGAATTCTTTTACGTCAGCGCTGTGTATGAGTCATTCTTACTTCGAAACGGAGAAGGGACTAAACATTGTTTACGCTTGGAAAAGATTTTACATATTCCCATAAAATCTAGTTTTATAAAGGTTTCAAAGTAAATATTATTCCTTGTGAGCGGCTACATAAACTGGATAAACCTAGGTTATATTCTTAGTTTCTCTAAAATATTTTCGCTATCGCATAAGCAGGTAGTTTGGGTTGAAAAATATGTGTGTACCTTGCTGGATTTCAACACATTTTTATCTGAGAACTGCCTTTTACTTTATTTTACATTATAAATTTGTGGTGGCAAGTACTATTATTGTTTTATGTTGGTCTAGGAGTTTTAACAGTTTTTTTTTTACAATTTTACACACAATTTCAACTGAAAGATCAAGTCCAAGACGGTCTAGGAGAAGAAAATAGAAGTATTTTTATATTATTTAATTTATTTCTCTTTCCGCGCAGAATCTATTCTACTTTTAAGACGATACACGGAGTCCAGTGCTGCCCCCATTTAAAATAAATTATTTGTAAGGAAACGGAGATATCATTTAAAATTTTAAGCTACTAAAACCTAGATGACCCTTCAAACTATTTTATGAACCACTGTTTACAGTTTAAAGTAAAAACGTTAAGCTTTAGTTTGCATTTTTGCGACAAAAACGCAAACTTAAGCTTAACGTTCTTACTTTAAACTGTAAACAGTGGTTCATAAAATAGTTTGAAGTTTGAGTTTAGCTAAATTTTAAATGATACTAGCTTTTGCCCGCGGCTTCACCCGCGTAGATTATAGGTATGAAAAATAGATGTTGGCCGATTCTCAGAACTACTCAATATGCTCACAAAATTTCATGAGAATCGGTCAAGCCGTTTCTGAGGAGTACGGGAACAAACATTGTGACACGAGAATTTTATATATAAGATTTTCGTTTCCTTACAAATAATTTATTTCAAATGGGGGCAGCACTGGACTCCGTGTATCGTCTTAAATTCCGATTAAGGTAAAGGGCGAAAATGGAAATCAGTTAGTTTGTGGTTTATAACTTTTTTTTACAACAAATGACGTGTTTATATAAAGAACGCAAAATTATCTAGTAAATATATTGAGTACGTAAATCAGGTATTATGCCGGCATAAGTATATTAGGAGTAGCCTAAAGGTGGCGCCAAATAAAAAAGCCACCTGTCCTGGTATGGCCCCGTAATGAGAAGGGATACCTAAATTAACTGTCTTTTATTAGGTACACTATAAATCCTGTTGGGTTAGCAAAACAAAAAGTGGAACGGCAAGCGAGTTTTATAGGTTTTTATTATTGCCCGTTCATAACCAGGAGGTTTAGCATTCAAAACAGAAATTGTCTGTTACATTTGTTTAAGGTGAAGATATAGGCAAATGGCCTTGAAGTGGCGCCCTCATTTGAATTAAATTATTAACTCGTAAATATGGAGATAATTTCCATATTGCTCTTCGTCATGCACTAGATAGCCCTTTAAATTATTTTATGAACCACCGTTGAAAGTATTAACATTAGTCCGTCTAGCTTTAAAACTTGCCTTCTCCAAAAGTGGCCACGGCAAGTTTTAAAGCTAGACGGATCACCAATAATAATTTCAACGGCAGTTCATAAAATAATTTAAAGGGCTATCTAGTGCATGACGAAGAGCAATATGGAAATTACAATTTATTTCACACTTCAAGGCCATTTGTCTATATTTTCACCTTAAGCTTTTGTTAGCATGACTTATTTAGTTTATACACCTAAGTTGCTTGAAGTCTTTTTATGGATGTCATCTAAAGCTACAAGCTAAACAAAGCTTCTAAACATCAATCCTCTCCAACCCGTTTGGCCAGCGTGGAGATTGTAGGATTAGGTAGTTCCTCTGGCTGCTCTGGCTAGGTATGGCGCTGGTAGTACAGAGAGAGTCATGCTCTTGCAGTGGAGACTACAAAAGATCTGATAATGATAATGACCTAAATTGGTCCTCAGACTAATTCCAGATGGGTTTATTTTTAAACCTCTTTTTGTTCTTATAAAGTCTCTTCCTTCGTCTCGGCGCGTTTCCGGTTGCATCCTTAGCTGTGCTACTTCGGATCACGGAATGCACTTTCCCGTTTCTTTTCCCCCAAATATAGGCGTTTCAATGGAGGGTGCAAGGATCCCGAAGGCCATGCGCAATCGAAAAGAAATTGTCTAAACAGTTTAAACAATTTGGCTGTAGTTTTACGACCGGCCGTTCTAAATTGCGGTAATATATTGCATTATATTGTCCATTTTAACCACGTGGTTTAGGATCCAAAACTGAAGTTGTGTGTTACGTTAGTTTCCGCTTTCGCATAACTACTGAGTTTGTGGGAAATTGGTAAATCGAAAGAAGTCATTGGACTTCTTCAAGATAGGGTTGAGGCCTCTTTTTGCTTTTTTTTGCCTTATAGAGTCAATAAGACATAATGGTTCATTGTGTGCAATGAAAGATGCAATAACGACCTCCGTGGCGTAATGGTATACACGCTTGACCGCTGATCCGGAGGTTCTGGGTTCGATCCCCAGCCAGGGCAAGTTGGAAAATGGCCTTTTTGAAATTGACCTGGGTCTTGGGTGTTTATCTATATTTGTATTTATCTTAAAATATAGTATCGTTAAGTTAGTATCCCATAACACAAGTTTTAAAAAAACTTACTTTGGGGCTAGCCTAATCAGTGTGATTTGTCCCTATATATTTATTTATTTAATGCTGCTTAGTAGCTATATTTAATGTAGTAGTATAATTATCTCTAGTATCACGCTTGGCTTTAGGCGCATAAAGCAGATTAATAAACTGTTATTCCTAAAGGCTGATTGAGGCTTTAAGTTAACACAATTACCATTGTAGTCAATAAAGATTGACGAAGCATGTTGCAGGTTCATCTTTAGTGACCTTTTGACGAAGCATGTTGTGGATATTTTTCCGTTTACATTTTTGACCAAGCATATTGCGGATTCTTGTCTGTGACCCATCGACGAAGCATGTTGCAAATTTCTATCACGTCTTTATCCCTAACGGGGCAGGCAGCATTTTGGATCTTGCGGCTCTAAGCAGACAGAGTCGAGGGTGGCGAGATCCAAAGGCCACTTTTAGCGTGATGGTGGCGAGAAGGTGGAAAAAGGAATCAAAATAGTGGTGGTTAGCTACTGAAATCGCCTATTAACATTTTCGCCCATTTCCTCGATCGGCTTTTACGATCTGCGCGGGAAGCAGCTAAGTAGTACATTATAAGTTCTTGTTCTTTCCCAATCCAACATGGAAGAAATAAAAAGATACCAAAATAGTCATAGTTTTTCGGTGGCTTTATATGACGGCTTGTTGTTTTATATGTGTGAAAATATTGCCCATTTGCCTACCTGGTTTAGGATCCAAACCGGCGTAGTCTAGTTTTAAAATGTTGTCTCCGGTGAGGCTGGAGATAAATGATAGCTCCATAAACAAGATTAACGATACATAAGCAGGCACGTTTCGTGGACAGTGATGTAGTTGCATATGGAGTTATATTCACGCACTTACACCGTGATGTAAACTTACATCTTCGTTTGATGTAACGAAGACATCTAGTCCGCCAATCCGGAGGTTTTAGGTTTGATCCCTGGCCAGCGCAAGTTGGAAAATTGGCTTTTTCAATTTCTTCTGGGTCTTGGGTGTTTCTATAAATTTTTATTTTTAGGGTTCCGTACCTCAAAAGGAAAAAACGGAACCCTTATAGGATCACTTTGTTGTCCGTCTGTCCGTCCGTCCGTCCGTCTGTCAAGACCCTTTTTCTCAGGAACGCGTGGAGGTATGAAGCTGAAATTTATATCAATTACTCAGGTCTACTGTCCCTTGAAGCTGTGAAAAAATCAAACTTCTAAGCCAACGCAATCAAAAGATACAGCCGTTTATGCCGCAAATTTTCGACACTTGCAAGGGAATCAAAACCTACAGGGTGCTTCCCGTGAACTCAGAATCTTGAAATTTGGTACGAAGCAACGTCTTATAGCATAGATAAAGGAAAAATTACGAAAACCATAAATTTTTAGTTACATCACATAATATATTTTTTTTTAATAATTTTAAACTTACTACCCATTTCCTCATAAACGCGTAGAGGTATTAAATTGAAATTCATACCAAATACTAAACCTTGCAGGTTTGTACGGAACCCTCGGTGCGCGAGTCCGACTCGCACTTGGCCGGTTTTTTTTATAAAATGTTGTATCGTTGTGTTATTATTTTATTTATTTATTCTATATTGCACAATAAAATAAATGTACAAATGGCGGACCTAATGCCATATGGCATTCTTTTCCGGTCAACCATTAGACCAAGCAGAAAAAATGTGTGGCTGGCGTAATAAAATTCACAAAAATAAACAAACTAAATATAAATAAAATATATATAATCAAGAACACATATACTTATACACAAATATACTTATTATTATAGTTAATATACCATAATACAAGTTTAAACTTACTTTAGGGCTAGCTCAATTAGTGTGATTTGTCCTTATATATATAATAAAATAAAAAAATAAATAAAAATAATTTATTTAGGTAAATTGTGCAACAATTACAATCATTAGGTGTTGGGGCCTACTTTTAAGTAATAAAATACTTGTACCAGTAGGTCCCGTTCTTCCGTATCTATTCATTTTTTAATCTACCTAGCTAAGAAACAAAAGTCCAAATAAAACAAAAATCTAAATTACAGTATACTAAATTATAAACGAAAAATGTGTATGTGTGCGAGTGTGTGTGTGTGTGTGTGTGTGTGTGTGTGTGTGTGTGTGTGTTTGTGCGTGTGCGTGTGCGTGTGTGTGTGATATATTAGATATACTTATATGTATATATATATTTATCTAAAGCGAATTCAATATTAGATAATTAAGCATACATGTGACATAAGGTCAAGGAAACTTAAAGTTAAGGCTTTATACTGTGACTTTACTACAGTATCACGTCTTTATCCCTGATGAGGCAGGCAGACCATTTTGGGGCTTGCCGCTCTAGGCAGACAAAGTTCACAACCGCAAGCTAGCGTAATAATGAGCAAGTTGGAAAAAGAAATAAAATAGTGATGGGTTGCTGGCCACATCGAATATAAACATGATTCGCATTTTCACCCATTTCCTCGATCGGCTCCTACAATCTGCGCGGGAAGAGTATTTGAATGATGAAAACTATAATTATCACTAATTCGGTGTAAATACACCCTCGTTCATATACACAGCGCATGCTCAGTGCACCACTTTAAGTTCAAATATTTATATAACCCGGCTTGCTTTTAGGCAATAAAATTTACATTTTTACAAACGCGCACTCTGCTTTTTTACTCTTTGTATTTGCCAGAAAAAGTAGCAAAGTATTTTTGGCTCTCTGACAACGTTAATTTGTGGTATGTGGGGAATTTTGTGGACAGGAATGGTTACGGAGGTGAAATATGTTTCACGGGCTGTTGCTTTGACGTGACATGGTAGTTTATGGTTTTTGGGTTTACCTGTGTTTGTTTGTATTATATTCATACAGACATACTAATAACGTCCTCATCCGTTACGAAGAAGACAGAATACAGGGCTATAAGACTCAATGGCCGGTATACAATCCGGTTAATTATACACTTTATTAATCGACTTCAAAAAAGGAGGAGGTTATCAATTCGACTGTATGTTTTTTTTATGTATATTTGTTACGCGATATCTTTGCCAATTATGGACCGATTTTGATGATTCTTCTTTTATTTGAAAGGTTTTACTACCAAATTGGTCACATTTTAATTTTGTGAAGATATGATGAAAAAAAAACTTTTGAGATATATAAGAAACTCTAAAAAAAGTAGTCAGTTTTTGTTGAATATTTAATTATTTTAAATATTTTTGACCATAGACTTTTCCAAACAAACGTAGGATAGCTTTTATTTTAAAATGACATGTCAGATTTTGGCAATATTTTGTCATTTCAATGGAATTGAATCTAGCTAGGCATATAACTAGTTCTCTACAGTCAAAATATGAATCATGTTAAGTTTTGCATCAAAATCTGACATATCTTTTTGAAACAAAGGCTAAACTACGTTTATATGGGAAAGGCTGATTCTATCTAGGGTAAAGGGACTCTTAAAATCCAAGGTAATTTGCAAAGAAAAAGTTGGTAAAATTGACGGGCTGAGTCAACATTTCAAGTACCTATGTCTTGATTTTATACTTTACACTCATCTTCTAAACTTATTGTTGTCATTTTTAGGGTTCCGTAGTCCACAAGGAACCCTTATAGTTTCGTCATGTCCGTCCGTCCGGGCTCGTACTCCGCCGCTACTGCACCGATTGTGTCACGAAAATTGGTGGAGAGATAGACATTGAAGTTCCAAAACTTGGTTTTAAAATTATAAAAAAATTTTTTTTTTTAGCCCCCCCCCCCCCCCACCCATACAACGAAAACTGAATTAAAAAAATTAAATTGGACTAACCCCAACGTGTGGGGTATCGTTGAAAAGGTCTTTTAAAATTCAACAAAAACTGCTTTGAAACTATGTAGATCAAACCCCCCAGTCTTGAGATAATCTAAAACAAAGTTAAAATTTGAGGTGTCTCCCCACCGTAACTTTTAAAATATTACTAAAATAATTCTGAAAAAAATGTGGTATATATCTCAAAGTATGTACTTTCAATTAAAACTATAGCGGTCTCGGTATCATAGATAGTTATTTTTTAATACGTCTTAAATCGTAAAATGTTACTTGTTGCTACGGAACCCTTTATTGGCGAGTCTGACTCGCACTTGGCCGTTTTTTATTATTATTTTGACATATTGAAACGGATAGCGATATTAACTTATATAATTATAATTTAGCGTGGTGACACACGCACAACGCTAACGGCGACGCTAACTTAGAGCGAGTATTACTGAGTGGTTATTACCACTTGCTTGCTCGAAAATAACCAAGAAACTCGCAAATCTGAAAATAATTAACTTTATTAGATTTTTCTTCGACTGGCTAATGACTGCTACTATTCGTATCCTTTGAATGTTGAAAATCCTTCAATATGGTAAGATGATTAATGTGATCCTGCCATAGACATCATATTCAACAAATTTTAAAAAGGAAGTAGGAAAGAAAAACCAAATATTTTTTTTTCATTTTTTAGGGTTACGTACCCAAAAGGTGAAAACGGGACCCTATTATTGTGACTCCGCTGTCTGCCCGTCTGTCTGTCCGTCCTGTCTGTCCGTCTGTCACAGGGCTCTATCTCTTGAACCGTAATAGCTAGACACTTGAACTCACCGATTATGTATTACTGTGGCTGATATAACAAAAAATACTAAAAATAAAAAATAGTTAAAAATTAAAGGGGGTCGTCATACAAGAAACGTGTTTTTTTTAGCGTTTTTAACTTGATCTTTATAATGGCATTAACTAGATACTTGAAATTTTCACCAATTATGTATTACTATGACCATAATAACAAGAAATACTAAAAATAAAATAAAGTTAAAAATTCAAGGGGGTCGTCATACAAAAAACGTGTTTCTTTAGCGTTTTAAAACATTGTACGGTGTTACTAAACCCTTCATGTACGAGTCCGACTCGCACTTGCCCATTTTAATTTTATATTTTCAATGCGATGTCGTTTAGATCTCCAACTAAGTGGTATTAACCACTCGGACTCATTCGCGCTTCGTTAGTGTCAAAGTGACTTTTACGTCCGTTTCATTACGGCTGCGAAACGGTGTGCGTGTCATAATGCATTGCAATTCTGGTTGCCATTACAGCACATTATATCTTCACTCATCTTAAATGGAGTGTCGGCCTATTTCTTCATCATAAGAGATGTTTATAACTTTGTTTTGTTATGAGGGTTGTAGTTTAAAGAAACTGAACTCTAATTCTTTTCTGAGCTTGTATAGTTACCGACTCAACGCCAATCCGATCTATCAACCACGATAGCTGCGTTCTTGATCTCACTCCAGGACAATCCAAGCTGCTTAGCTTCTGAGATAATGGTGCGGCGCCAAGTTTGTTTGGGGGTGACCACGCTGACGCCTGCCCTGTGGATTCCAATAAAAGGCTCTACGGGAAATATACTCGTAATCGTGAGGCCGACGCAATGTATGACCGATCCATCTCCACTTGCGTCTACGGATTTGTACGTCAATTAAATCTTCGTCGCATAGATTCCACAAGTCCTCGTTCAAGATAACTCACTTATACAAATCCATTATTTTGTGCGTGAATTCTTGAAGTCAGTGGCAAACAACGGATTAACCTCAGCTTATTTAATCCGGGATTTACTCAATACCCGCGTAAGCCCATTGCCCATTGTACTGCTATTAAATATTTCAATAAACAATTTCTGTTCAACTCCCTCTTTTGTGCTTCAACAATACTACGAAATTAAATAATGACGGTACAAATTAATATACTCTGTATATACTTACTCTGACTGAATAGAATATACTCTGTAGCATAGTATAATAAAACACGGTATTCTCTTCCCGTGAGAGCTGAGGCACGTCATTTACCCAAGAATACGTCATCAGTTGGGAGTGTTGCCACTGTTTTCTAACTTCGGCTAAATTTACATTGCGGCAGAGTCGCAGCGATTTGCCGAATCGTACATAGCATAATAAACTTTATGTCAATCGTATAATGTTCAAACGGCATCTTCCAGTGACTTCGCGAGAATTCGCCGCTTGGCGCGCACCGACTTTTTGAGCTCAAATTTAGTATGCTATGTACGATTTCGGCGAATCGCTGCGACTCTGCCGCAATGTAAATTGAGCCTTAACGAATCACACGATATACGAAATACTTAAGACTGCAGTCTTCGACCGTGGGAATTTTTTATTGAACACCCGAATTTATATTTTCTATCTACACATACGCATTGCGCTGTATTGTACATGCACTCTGGAGACGAATTTAGACGAATTCAGAAGCGCAGCGAGCGGTCTGCCTTATCAGCGTTTTCGTCTCCATATTCATTTGAGAATTTCGAAGAACTTTAAATTTTTCTATCTTTTTGCAAAAGACAAATTATTTTTATTTATTTATTGTACGTGTTTAAGCATGAATCAATCTTTATATATGTGTATTGTTTTTTTTTTAACTCAGTCTTATGCGCCTGAAATCCGACGATGTATTCGCTTATATTTTCTTCAAAGTTTAACCTTTTTAACTAAGTTTTTGAATAAATTAAAAAAAAAAACCGGCCAAGTGCGAGTCGGACTCGCGCACCGAGGGTTCCGTACAAACCTGCAAGGTTTAGTATTTGGTATGAATTTCAATTTAATACCTCTACGCGTTTATGAGGAAATGGGTAGTAAGTTTAAAATTATTAAAAAAAAATATATTATGTGATGTTACTAAAAATTTATGGTTTTCGTAATTTTTCCTTTATCTATGCTATAAGACGTTGCTTCGTACCAAATTTCAAGATTCTGAGTTCACGGGAAGCACCCTGTAGGTTTTGATTCCCTTGCAAGTGTCGAAAATTTGCGGCATAAACGGCTGTATCTTTTGATTGCGTTGGCTTAGAAGTTTGATTTTTTCACAGCTTCAAGGGACAGTAGACCTGAGTAATTGATATAAATTTCAGCTTCATACCTCCACGCGTTCCTGAGAAAAAGGGTCTTGACAGACGGACGGACGGACGGACAGACGGACAACAAAGTGATCCTATAAGGGTTCCGTTTTTTCCTTTTGAGGTACGGAACCCTAAAAATTACTGAAATCATTTTTATTCACTTTTTAGAATTTTCCTTTGTCTTTATTTCTCTGTAATTTATACACAACTTCATGTTTTAAATTCCGTGTAAACAACAACTACATGAACCTAGCGCAACGCAAAAAATTGAAACACGTCTCAGATTATTTGGAATTAAACAAACTATTACAATAAAAATCAATAAATTGTCTAATTCACTTTTTTAATACTTAAATAAACTTTAATTTAACATATCTTGACATATTGTTACTAAGATAGTTTGGCTCCAATCAGCTCCGAAAAAGCAGTCAAAATCACTAAAAACAAGGACTGGGCCCTTATGCTAGTTAGTAATTTATTTTATATTTATTTACTAATTGAGAAAGTCCTTAATTTTACTGAAAAATAAAAACCAGTGGTAACACTTATCGTGTCATTAGTGACGTAGTCTTGGGCTATTGCAGGAAGAGAATACCTTTTTTATTATACCATGCTCCATAGATATTTTCAGTACAATTTAAGTTGCTTTAACTTCAATTACAATTTAGAGTAACATAGTTTTATGCTATGAAGACCAAGATATAAAATTAGACATACGAGTACCTATGTACATCTGGTTTATGCCATACTCATCTCAAACGAATCGTTCCTATTCCTTTGACCTGCATTTACGAACTATGCGGGAAAATAAACAGCTGGTACATAAACAGCGTTCTATATCTTTTCTCTTCTCTTAGCCTCTCAGACTACAAAAATATTTTTTTACTGTAATAAACACAGCGCTCGCCAAAATGTGAAAAATTAATTAATTATTTATGGAATATTAATCCAACAAAAATATTGAAAACGTGTTTAATAAAAGCAATTGGAAAGCTCCCAAACAGTACGAATACTATTTGTGAAAAAAACGTTGGATATTTTAATTTTATACTCTTGGTATTTTCATAAATAAACTGTAAATTTAAAATAATATTTCGGTAGCTTTTTCGCCGAATTTTAGAAAACAAATGTTATAGAGTAAAGGCATGTAAAATAATCTAACTGAATTATGTAGCTAGTAGACAAATTAAATTGAATAGTTTATTGTTTATTGCATTTTAATAAAATTTTCTACAGGTATTTTTAAAAGACAAACAGTACATAGATGTAAAATTCGGTACAACATACACATTAGAGGTAATATATTTTATATTTTTAAATTCATTCAATCACCTTCTTTGTGTCACTTACATTTTACAATGTATGTCAATTTTACTACAAATCATTTAGCAAAATACATTAAAAGAGTATAGGGCAAGTTCTATTAGGTATTATTTAAGTTTATTTTTAAAGCTTCTTATCTTATTGTTAATGATTCTAATTTGTTCACACATACCTTTTTCGTAATTCTAAGGCGCAAGGTTCACCGCGCACCGTCGCGGAACGCGGGGCGGCAGATTTTAACATTGTATGCAATTGTATTGAAATCATAGGAAATCCCTGGGAGAGGCCTATGTCCAGCAGTGGACGTCATGCGGCTGAAATGATGATGATGATGTTTTGGGTAGTATTTAAACGCAAATCAAAATTACTGATTGCACAGCAAAATACTCAACTGAAAATATTACTAAACAAACTGCAATTTATATTTGTGGCGCAGTAAAATGGATAGAACTTTCCTAGCACTCGCCGGCCGCTGCCGCGGCACGCTCGCTTCGCTCGCTCGGCTCGTGCGTGTGTTGGTCGCAGTTCTAACATAACCTAACCTATAGGTTTGCCCTAACCTAATAAATTTGATGTGCAGTCAGTATTTATTTGCTGTGCAATCAGTACTTATGATAAGATTGTTGATTTATTTGATGTAAAAAAGTATATAAATGATGAGATTAAATTGATGGGTGATTATTTATTAGATGTGCAATTAATAATATCCCTATAGAAAACACGCCTAGTCCAACACACTGAAAACACATCAACGCGCGGGAGCGTCAGTGTGTTTAACCGCGCTTTGCGACGGTGCGTATACATATTAGATATATCCTTATTTCCAAGAGCTCAGCTAAGTTACAATGTGCTAGGGACCCTAGTTGGCGACCAGTGTCGTGAACTGCCGAGTGACAGTCGCTAATGTTCGCCAGCGGTCACGAACTGTCGAGCTTCAGTCACCGAATGTAAGTGCCATTCGCCAACGCTCGCGAACCGTCGCACGATGGTCGCCAATGGTCGCGAACTGTGATGGTTGCCGATTGATGGTTGCATGAGAGTTGCTACACACTTCGGCATTAATCGGCATTCGGCACAGATGAATGTTTGGGGGCAAAACCGATATAATAGCTTCAGGTCGGCTTTGTTGTTCGACATATACTGACGAACCGACAATCCTGTCCCGACTAAGTGTGTAGAAACCCTGACATTTTGCGACACTGTTCGCCGACTAGTGTCGCAAACTGTCGAACATTGTCGCTCGTCTTTATGAGCCCTAAAAGGAACATAGAGCAAAGGCTAAGGACGGATAGATTGGTTAGGGATGAAATTAAGGAGCTGACATTTGCTTACTGACTGAACGTGTTTTTGAAGTAGATAGGATATGATTGGTAAATCTCAGTATTCCAGCGTTTGAAATAACGAGATATCCGAAGCAAACCGAGTACATTTCCTAGGAGGATATAATATGGGTCAGTCTAATCGGATGAGATGGACTGTGGCTATATTTCTCCTGGTCACAGTGCAAGACAGTTGTCAGTCTTCAAATTACAATTTAGAGTTACGTTATTGTCTTCTTTAGATACATTTATTCTTAGGTTTGGTTATTTATGATAAGACTTTTTTTTTAGCTATTCAGGTCCCATACTTGGGCAAAAGCCTTTCCTAAGTTTAAAGACTTACTATAAATTAATTATTCAAGATGCAGTACTAAAGTACTCAAAAAAGTACTCTTTAAAAAGTAAAATATAAAAAAACGTAGTACAAAATATAAACACTTTATAAAAACCTTTTTATTAAAGCCTTTTCACTTACCGAAAGTGCATTCTTTTCGACCGATATTACAGCACGGTTTTAATATAATCTTCATGCATTAAAATGAGAGAGGGATATTGTAAATTTGTACAAAAATCATTAATTTTTCTTATTGTCTTTTGAAGAGAACGAAGAACGTTCTCATTATAAACTGTAAACAGTAGTTCATAAAATACTTTGAAGGGTTATCTAGGACTTGGTAGTAGCAAAAATTTAAATGATGTCTCCGTTTTCTTTGAAATGATTTATTTTAAATGGGGGCAACACTGGACCCCGGAAAATTCAAGTACGGCACGCTTTGCCTTTTAGTAATTTAATATTTTTAAGTAACATATTGAATATATATATACACATATTAAAAACATTATTTTTGTATTTGTCTTTGTGACACTCAGGTTGAAATAATCGGTTCATGATGACAGCTCGTGTTTCTCTTGTATTTATTTCACATCTCTTTCTCCAAATTTGTCCAAAATCCAAATTATCCTATTCTGTGGTAAGAGTAAGAACATAAAACAGACAAAATCTATTAGATACGAGCGGCGCCGCAGCGGAGAAATCGCTGCCGCGGCGGCGTAATGTGTAAATGGTCTTAGTACCTATGGCTCAACTTACATTGCCGCGGAATCGAGGCGAATTTTATGTAATTCACAGAGGATAATGAGTTCTTTAATCTAGGAGAATACAGTTCAAATTAGTATAAAGAAAGAAACGTCGCAGGATTTTCCGCGTATTCCGCGAAGTTTTTTTTTGTTACAATTTTTTATGTATTACTACATTAACATAGGGTCCAAAATGCATTGTGGAGTATTAAAAAATCGCTTTAATTCCGCAGCAATGTAAATTGAGCCTATGTGTTTCGCCACTACAGCATCAGTTTTCGCCGCATTACACATGTCCAATTGGACTGGAAAAACTTCCCTCAGTCGTACGTTAACGAAAAAAGCTTAAAAACTTTTCAAAATAAAATATTATTTATTATAATTCGTCAGAGATAAAATTAATCAGAATGAAGGGTAAACATAAACATACAAACACAAACAGCGCCCGCAACTGTCGTCGTGTCGAAGTCAAACAAATTGACACGTAACTCACTCCTAATTGATTCCGAAGAGTTTTGTTGACTTCGCACACAGTAAACACGTTGAGAGTCTAAGATCGATTTTTTTATATGCCTGTTACATAAATTTTCAAACTGGGTTAATAAGAAAATAAAATGAAAGAAGAATGTACCAGATTCTTCTTCAGTCAGAGTTCTGTAAATATACTAAAAGTGAGAAACACTATCACGTCTTTATCCCTAATGGGATAGACAGAGCATGTTTGGTCTTGTGGCTCTTAATGAATGTAGGAATTGACGAAGAATAATAATATAATAATAAGAATTCATTTATTGCTTATCATAATCATTATTCAATTTAGGTGAGATTTAGTATTTATAGAATGAAGGATAAACATACAAACATAGCCAGCGCCCGCAATTGTCGTGTCAAACTCAAAGTCAAACAATTAACAGGACCACCACGATCCTATTCCAGACCTCTGGCATAACTCCTTCGAGCAAAACAGAACGAACGTACATATTAGCAAGACCTTTCAGTACCAGCGTTCCGAAATCTTTTAAAATCTTTGTTGAGATCTCGTTCTTGTAAGTACGAACTTTGTGGCCTAGTGGTCATCATGCTAGGCTATATAGAACGAGAGCTGGCACGAATTTTTGGGTAGGTATTTGAGGGAAGTTGAAAACTTGTCACATACCTCTGCTACTATACCCCAACACGGAACTACAGACCTGGCTGGTGAGTAGCGGGGCTAAACCATTTAGATTTATTTAGATTGACCTGGCAGGTAGAAAGTCCCATCAAAATGACCTGTCTTTTTGTTAATCTTATTTTTAGTTATAAGTAATACCCTATAAAATATACCCTATTAAAATTCAAGTTGCCTAAAATACCTTTTTTTACAGTTTTTTGAAAAATACTTTTGCACGCGCCTGGCAATATCAAAGCCCCGACTAAATCGTCTGGCTTATTGATTTTTTTATTCTTTATACATTAAACTACAACATATAAAAATGTATATTGCCTTATATACCTTTTTATAAAAATAAAAAATCTTTTAAAAATTTATAGGTTGCTTTAGCCCCGCTACTTACCAGCCAGGTCTGCAGTTCCGTGTTGGGGTATAATAGGAGAGGTATGTGACAAGTTTTCAACTTGCCTCAAATACCTACCCAAAAATTCGTGCCACCTCCCGGACCAGTAACACTGGAGGTCCCGGGTTCAATCCCCGGTCAGATCAAGATGGAAAATTATCTTTTTCAGATTGACCTGGGTCTTGGAAGTTTATCTACGAGCAACTAATCAACCAACCAGTTTTCAGTTTTAAGGAGAGATCTCGCAGATCTTTAAAGAAAGCAATTTTCCTATAAATGCATAATAATTCAGCTTCATATTTCGCTATATAAGTATTTGTTATAAAATATAGTATCCTTAAGTTAGTATCCCGTGACACAAGTCGAACTTATTTTGGGGCTAGCTCAATCTGTGTGATTTGTCCGTATATGTATATGTATTTATTTATGATGATAGTTCTCTACGTTTGGCTCCTCTATTACTCAACCCAGAGTAAAAACTCCTCAAGTTGATTTCGGAAACAAGTGCTTGAACAAGTACCTACTCGTTATAACTTTGTAAACGTGAAACAAGGTCGATTTTTTGGTACAAGGTACTCGAGACATTTTTTCAAGTCCTTTATGTAAGTAATAATTTATTTTTATTTAAAATAATTATAAAAAGCTATAAAATTACGTTATTCTTATAATAAATAGGATAAGAATCTAAACTCATATATACTATAATATGTCGACCTCCGTGGTGTAATGGTTAACACACTATAGTCCGCTACACCGGAGGTTCTATGTTCGATCCACAGCCAGGGAAATTGGAAAATGGTCTTTTTCAAACTGTCCTGGGATTTGGATGTTTATCTATATATGTTTTTATTATAAAATACTGCATTGTTAAGTTATCCCATGATACAAGTTTAAAACTTACTTTGGGGCTAGCTCAATAAGTGTGGTTTGTCCTATAATATTTATATATAGTATAGATATATGTCGGGGATATGTATATTTACTGTTTTATATCTTTTTCCTATTTATCGCCCACCATTACGCTAAAAGTGACCTTTAAGTCTTGCGGCCTTGGGCTCTATTTGCTTAGTGCCGCAAAATCCAAAATGCTATGTCTGCAAAATAAGGAGAAAAACGTGATAACGTATTCATCATCAACAGGTCCTTTTAGTCTCCACTGCTCGACCCTCTATGCACTACCAGAGCTACACTTGGCCAGAGCAGATAATTTGGCCTACACTCTCCACGCTAGCCAGACTCTCTATTTATCTCAATACAAGACTCACTAGATTACTGCGGTGTGCTGCCGAAATGCACGTAGCCGCATCTCCTACACTGCACTTAGGGAATATACAAGAAACGGATTAATCTGTTTCTAGTATATTTCCTAGGAGACGCTGCGGCCATAATTCATCGTTTTTAGGGTTCCGTACAAAAAATGAAAAACGGAACCCTTATAGGATCACTCGTGCGTCTGTCTGTCCGTCCGTCTGACACAGCTAATTTTCTCCGAATCTACTAGACCGAATCAGGTAAAATTTGGTAGAATGTTGTAATCTTATGCCCCAAACCCATATGTACAAAGTAAGTTAATATTTTTTTTTTAAATAAGGGTCATTTTCGGGGACAAATAAGGAAATTAAAAAAAAAAATTTGCAAACCTTACTGTGTCATATATCAAATGAAAGGGCTCGTAATGAGGATCTCAAATATATTTTTGTTATTATTTTAAAATAAATATTTTTGATTTTATTCATGAAAGTAAACGAAAATTTTGAAAAATATACAAAATATAGTTCATTGCTTGTAGATTACAGGAAAACCTATAAGAATTCAATCAATTGTACGGAACCCTCTCCACGCGAGTTTAACACGCACGTAGCCGGTTTTTTTTTTAGGAATATTTAGGTGAATTAGGTATATTTCAGAGTAATGTATATATTCCTTTCATGAAAGCGCGTTCCTGGTTGTATCCTCAGCTGTGCTGCTTCGGGGCCCGGAGTGCGCTTTCCCGCTTTTTCTTCTCCGAATATAATATGCCAAGGATGCCGAAGACCTTCCAAAGAGAAATTGCCGGGACAGTTCAAAATATTTAACTATAATTTTAACGACCGGCCGCCTGCCTGACGTCAACCCTCTTTGGGAATTCATTTGTGCAAAAAGTTTTAAAAGCAGCCGCCGCCCGACGCCAACCCTTCTTGCTTCTTGGGAATGTAATTGTAGCACGCAATGTTTGTGCTGAGTCCTTTAGTTGCCTTTTATGACAGCCACATGAAGAGATGGAGAGGTCCTATTCCAGACCGGAAGCCACACATCACGATGTACCTATAATTTCCGGTCTATTATAAGACCAAACTTTTTTAATTATAACCACAGAATATGTGCTAGATAGAAGTGAAGATTAGAACTAAGCACTAACATGATATGACTCAACCGCATTTACAAGGATAGTTGAAGTCAGACTTCCTTCAAATGCGTTCCCAAGGAGTATCTTTAGTCCTTGTTACAACTTTCTTCATTTTATCCTGTTATTTTTCTTTGTAATAAGCCTAAACTCGGTGGGTTTCATCTTTTTATTACAGTCCTATAGCCACCTTCCAACTCTATCATCAGATCAGCTTCTTGTTATAATGATGCATTGTCTTTATTAGTGCAAAATCATACCAAATCTCATCTCAATCGGAACCGGAAGTGCAGTTATAGAGCAATAAAAAATAATTAAAGACACACGAACAAAGTGCCTTCCCCTTAATAGAAGAGACCCCTTAGAGAGAAAAGTGCCGATGGACACATTTTTATACTATATCTAAAACTTGGTCAATGTTATTAGTCTAAGTTAAGGCTAGATTGTAATAATATTAGCGTACTTAACCAATGATTTTTAGTAGGTAAGTTATGAAAGGGAATAAAATTGGAGACCGCAAAGTGGCTCAAATTTATCTTGCAAGATTTGACCCAAACGCATAAACAAAGGGTAAGCTAAACAGAAGCTTGAAATAATCCTGGTGATGGAAGTTTTAGGGGAAAGATGATCAGTTTTAAGTATATTTAGGAGACTTATAAGAATATTTACGATTCAGTTATTCTAGGTTTTACCTAGTACTAGAACCTAGGCTGGAACCACATTTTCATAATCGTCCTATTTCCGTACAAGCCGGCGTCGAGATGACAATTTCCTGAGGTCTGCCTGGTCGGCACACTGCCGATCAAATGACAACTAGAATAACAGCCGCTTTGTATAAGCGCATTTTTGCATGAAAATGCAAAAGAAATAAGTACAAAATGCATTATGATTACATACATTACTTATATATACAACGTGGAAGGGACATACCCGTAATAAATCGAACCACGTTCTATACTAGATCAATACAGGCTGACTTTTTAACCACCAGCCAAAGTTTTAGAGCAAGTTCACTCCATGATACTGAACTACTTTCCATAAAAACAATTAACGAAAAACGATAAAAAAAATTTCGCCTTCCCATATAGATTGGCGCTCAGGCCAACTGATTTTGTATAGGAGGACGAAAATTTTGATCTATTTTCAATACATTTTTTCATAGAAAGAAGTTCAGTATCATGGACTGAACTTGCTCCAAAAATTTGGCTGGTGGATAAAAAATCACCCTGTATAGTATGATAAAATTAAAATAACAGCCAAAGAACAAAAAGAATTCGGCATTTCTGTACAAAAGTGTGCAGCCGCCCGGGCGATTTGTATGGGAATGTCGAATTTTGTTTTTGTTTTTTGACTATTATTTTATTTTCATTATACTTAAGTGATCTAGTATAGCCCGTGGTTTGATTTATTACGGGTATGTCCTTTCCACGTTGTATATTTTGTGGTTTGATGAAAACACCATGGTAACGAGGATCTCTATAATTTTAACCTAGCTTGGTAAAAATATGTGGGCTTCTCCCACTTGTATATACATAAATTTATAAGTTTTATTATCTGTATTCATACTTTTTTATTTATACTTCTTTATTGAAAGTGATGGTCTTTGCCAGTCGACCACGGACTTTGCGTTGCGCGCGCACGTTGCCTCGCGGCGTCATATTGCGCGCGGATACTTTTAGTACTGAGTTTTGGTCGACTGGCAATGACCATCCTTCATTGCTCTCTTTTCTTGTCATTGGTAGTTACAGCATTTATTACTGTTAAAAACCTAAATTTATTTAATATTTACTTTGTGTTAGTTCTTTTGTCTTGACTATTTTACTTCTAAATTTTTCTACCTTATTTTTCACTGATTTTATCGCTCGTGCACCTTCTGTTTTTCTTATTTCTCTTTACTCGTGTGTACATAAAACTATTATCATCTTCCATTTGTTTGTTTCTCCTACTTCCATATACACACACTTCCTATCTGAGACGCTCTGCCCAGGAGCTCCCATACTTCGGGGCTACCCTTGCACCCCATATTCTGGTGACCCCTTTATTTCAATTGCACAATGAGCGATAGCAGTGACGATATTTCTGCAAGGACTGCCTTGTCGAGAGATGATGGGCCGTCGAAAGCTACAACGCGACGACCACGACCGCGTGCATGCAAGAAGCCAGTTTGTGTGGATGGCTCGTCACGCACCCGGAATTACAACTTAAGAGTACCTGCTTTTTCACCCGAGGATCCCGAAATTTTGTTTTGTTTACTGGAAGGTCAGTTCAATACAACAAAACAACGTTATTTTGAATTTGGACATAGTTCACGCCAAGGCTGTTAAGGATGTTATTGTCAGCCCGCCAGCTGAAAATCGTTATGAGAAAATCAAAAGTGAGTTGATTAGACGCCTTTCAGCTTCCCACGAGAAGAAGGTGAAGCAATTGCTCTCTTATGAGCAGCTCGAAGATAGGAAGCCTTCGGCATTTTTGAGACAAATCTTCTTTATTCAAAACAAATCAAAATTATACAGAAACATTTTTACAAATAAAATATCGCTTCCAACGTGCTACATCGAGGCAACGTACCCAATATGCTGGCAGCATTTCCTCGCTGTATAGCGAGACTTATTCTCTGAGCAAAAAAGCCGCCAGCTCTAGGGCCACCAGTTGCCTCGATGAGGCGCCAAAGTCCCTTGGTAAATCGATTTATTTTTAATAAGTATGGAAAAAAATGAAAGCATATAATAGCCAGTAGCTGTAGGTAAGTTGAAAATAAGCTAGGGAAAGTAAAGTTTTAAGTTTTTTTACATGTGCCATTTTGTTAGATGATTTTTTGCCATCTTGTGGGTAGTGACATGATTCCGTTGCTGTAAAAAATTTCTTTCAGATCTTTAATTATGTCGTAACTACTCCTATAGATATGCCATTCTTGCTTTTCAAAAATAGCGTCTATTTCATCCGTACTAGGGCAACCAGAGCGATGTGCGTCTTTGACATCAAATTCCCGGATTAACCTGTGCTACTTTTATTGACCCTGCATTGGGTCCATTAACGTTACAAATTTAGTCGCGGTTAGCGTTGTATTTTCCTTCTTTTGTAATAATTTAGAATGTATAGATTTTTTATTTTATTTTTATTAATGGCTTTACGTTACTGCGTATTTAGCCAGGAACAAGTTAATAAAACGTAAGAAATTATTTTTTCCTAACAAATTACAATCAAAGGTTGGTGTAGGCCTTTGATTGCTTTAAGGGAGCTTCTGGCGACGAATCTATACGAGTCCACTGGTTTTCATAGCCGATTGAGTGGCGGACGACGCCCGAAACCAGTCCGGGAAACAAATATCACTACAGCCGTACTATGACTGTCCACTTTAACTATTTCACATATTGTTCATGAGCATGAGCAGTTATAACACCAAACAACACCAATTTCATATTATAAAGTCCACTAAAATCAATTTGCAAAATAATTTAAAGAAAACCCCAACCGAACCCCTTGACTTCCCGCCAAAAACTCTGTATCGAATTTCTTCATTATATTTACTCATTTTGACAGAAAGAAAAACAAATGAAAAATAGAACAAACAACAATTTACAAATTTGTTTCTTTTTTGAAATGTCACTTTTTTAATGTCATCCAAACCAGCCAGATACAAATAGTATATAAGTTCATATAATATAATGTATGTGAAAAGACTTTTTCCCCGACCGAATATTTAAACGACCTTCAACTCAGAATCAGATCTACGCCATAATTAAGTATCTCAAACAATGATAAATAAGGGTAATGCCCCTCCTCCTGTTGTAATTAAATTATGTGTATAAGTATGCGAGCTCAAGGCTCATCGTCTCATTTCTGAAGCCATGTGCGAATGTACTGTTTAAGGAGCGTGACATGACACCGCTACCACTGTTATTTCTTATAATGTCAGATTTTTCAAGCTGCCTGAAGGCATCTGACGTGCTCAATGTCATCTGGTGACAACAGTAATTATTACACACTAGGTGACCGCGTAAGCGAAGCAAGCGGAGCAAGCGGAGCGTCTCAGTTTCGAGATTGCCCAAAAATGCTTATGTCCGTTTGTCTGTCCTCGTCTACAGGCCGCATTTTTCAACCTATTTTGACGAAAATTGGCACACAAGTTCCTTGATTTATTTAAATGTTTTAGTCCATTGTGATTTATGACTGGGGAAGAAATAGTTAGGATAACAAGAAGTTGCACCAGAAGCAGTGTCGATGTGTCCCAAAGGCAAACTGGTAGATAATGCATAGCGTTAAGTTTGACTTATTGTAATAAATCAAATATGAGATTGTGTGCAATAAACTTAAATAAAAAAAAACAAAAAAAGCAAGTGGAACATTCTAAGTTTGTTCTTTATCTCCAGACTAGCATAGAAGCTACAGCCACATAAGTTAGGTAAGAAAACCTCCTCGAAAAGGGAATAGCAATTCGGTCCCTCACAGTAGGTAGGTAAAATATCATAAAACCTAGTAATTCTACTGGATAGTGCGTATTAAATGAGAAATTTGGGATGAGCCGATACAGTCTCAAATGGGTCATTTCTATTGCATTATCCCAAAGATGTTTTTTAAACTTTAGATGTGTGAAACTCTGAAATAACAACTCATACAAGTAAGAAAATTTTATATCGAAGGTGCGTGCGAAGAACGCAATAGAATAATATTAGATTGATAGTCATTAATTTATTAAGGCTTGTTTCTAAATATTGTGTATTTACTTTATGAAGAGATTTTCAAATCTCAAAATGTGTGTTTGTGTATTAGCAATAATAAAACGCAAGATTTATTAGTAAAAACACATACTCAGATTTTAAAATAATGAAAGGTGCGATTAGCAAGGGTAACACAGGTCTAAAGAGTAACAGATCTTGATGTCGACATATTTTACTTAAATTATCCCGTCTTTATTTATACCTACCGGGATAAACGGAGCCCAGCGCATTAATATTCATCATCTTTCTAATATTATAAATGTGAATGTTTGTGTGTTTGAATGTTTTGTTTCTCCATAGCGTAGTAATAATATCCAAGGTCAAAAATAAATTATTCTGTAGCGATAAGAGAATCGTCACAAAATAATGTCACTTCTCATTCATCATATTCATTTTGAAGGTGATTTTAGTTAAGATTTATTAATGCCGAAAAACTTATATTAAAGAGCGCTAATGGACTCCAAGAAACTATGACGTCACGCCGTGCGTTTTTCATAGAAATCCCTTAGAAAATATTTTTTTTGACGTCTAGGGAAAAATTATCTGTTTTGACTTGTTGGCGGATTACGCTAAAACCGCTGAGTGCACTCGAATGTTTGGCACGAAGAGCTGTAAGTAACAACCAATTACTGATATTTTGTTTTAACGATATAAACTATGATATATCTACGTTTAAAACGTCATTGTGTTATTCTACGTCAATTTGACGACAGCAATTAAAGGTGAGCTAGATTGGCCTATAATAGTCAACTTATGTAGTTAAGCAACTTAAGGTCACGGACGTAAAATGGATATAAAAGAGGCCCTAGTGACTGGAGTAATGACTTAATTAGATGTTCGCTTGATTACCTACATAAGTAACATTTAATGAATAAGTTAGTAATCATAGTAATAAACTTTTTGACTTCATCTAAATATATTAAGGTCTGGGTATGTGAAGGATCTTTTTCAATCGATTTCAAAAAAGGACTTTATCAATTTAAATATTTTTTTTAAATTTATTTATTTAAAAAAAATATTGTAAGTACATCAGCGATAGTTACACATAATTAAATAACAATGGTAATGTTTATTACCTTTGTTATTTATTCACTTTTTAATGTTTATTACCGCAGAACTCCGTCATTTGTAAACCGATCTGAGAATTTTCTTTTCAAAAGAATATGGCTGGAAGTATATACATTTTTAAAAAAAAATGTATCACTTTTTCAACCAAAATAAGTGCAGCACAAACTCAAGAGTTACAAGTCGCGCCTAGTGAGGATTGAACCTGTTCCTCACAGACGCACAGTTGCTGCCTAAACCTCTTGGCCACCACCTCTTCAACACGTTAAAATAACAAACAACCTCTTAAAACACAATTCGTCCAATTTTGTTTTTACATAAACAAACTCGAGTTGACTTCTAATCGAATTCAAATCGACAACCGATGGTACACCACCGCGTCACTTGCAATGAAAAGGGTATCCAGCCTATATCCTATGTGGGGGAAACTTAATTAAAGGTCGTTTCATTTCGGCTGAGGTCGCCCGGGACCCGCCAGTACAATTACTTTTTAATTAGTAACAAATATAGAAACGAAATGTACTGTTATTATAGCTGGCGCGTGCGTGATTATACGTGATGCGGGTTTTGAAGGTATTTCGTGATTTGGTTATGATTGTTTGTATGTTGACATGATATTTTGTGTACACCTTGTTTGCGTATGTATTTGTTTCTCTCGACTAATTCTATAGTCAAGTACTACTCTTTACTACCTCGAATGCATTAACAAGTATTTTTTTTAAGTACAGGCTTTTATTTAAAACAATCACAGACCTACCGCTATTAGACTTGCAACGATATTGCTAGAAAGAGACTGACAAATACAGTAAGTACAACGTGAGTGTGAAAGAAACGCTGATATGTTTTTTGTCTCTATCGGCGTGGCTGCTATAAGCTGGCCTACTGTCAAAATCTGGGCCAAACAAACAGTAAAACGATCTAAGAAAGTTATTAATATTAGGGATTTTATCATTCAAAAGGTGATTTATGGTTTTATTTGAGCTTATTATAAGTTAGTAACCATAGTGTGTTCCGTGACGTGTGTAAAATATGGGTGAAGGCAACAATTAAAGATAGAACGAGATGCACTAAAGTGGCCACGCACTATGCTGGTCTAGGTAGTTAGAGGTCTGTGGAAACAATGAACTAAAAAGATTGAAATGCTCCTCAAGACTTCAATTGAACCCAAACTCGGTGGGGTTATGTTATTTTTTTACAGTAATACCATGGCCATGGCTTCATCATGATATCAGCCAAGGTCATTGGCACCATAATATTGCATTGTCCCAAATTACATAAGTATGTGAAGTTTCAACCTAATCGAATATTGGGAAGTGGGTCTAATTTAGCTTGCAAGATTTGATTACGGACACACACAACGGGACAGGTGAAATTAAATAAAAGCTTGTAACGTTTGCTGAAGCTATTTGAGTTATGTATCTATCTTTTTAAGACTTGACAGAGAAAGAATGAATAAATGAAATACATAATTATTTTAAGGCACTGTAGTCCCAAACTCTGAGGGGATGAGGTGCGGGGCTATTCCGCAAAGCACCCCGCATGCTTTTACATATTTCGTATGACTGTGAAGCAGAAGGCGAAGATTTTAATAACTAATTTTTGTATCGAAAATAGGAAGGTGGGCAACTTCAGAATTACAATACTAATATTTATGAGTAAAACAATTTTTTACTCAATTTATATTCACAGAGTTTTGAAGGAAATAGTAGATTGTGCTACAAGAGGTAAAGGTAAAAGTTTTAACGCGAGGGCGCTGCTTTGAATCCAGAGCGAAACGAAGGATGCCACAATAGAATCACGAGCGTAGCGAGGGATTCTACGGTGGAATCCTGAGTGAAGCGAGGGATTCAAGTATATCGCCCGAGATAAAACTATTACCGTACACCGTGTAGCACATTCTTCTTTTCATCTCCATCTATGAGGAAAATTTGCAAATATATACCTATAACGAAAGTAGAATACCTACATATAGCTAATCAGAGTTTAATTAACAGACAGTTACTAACCTTTATTTGGTGGCGTTTTCACTAAAGAAGTACTATGAAAATATTTTTCTAGGACCACCACATCTTATACATTTTCCATTCATTAGAATCGTTTCATTACTTTTTCCTTGTTTATTAATTCTTCATATATTTAAATATGTATATTATACGTCATCTTCATATTTACTATCGGCCTCATCAAGAAATTATTCACATTTAAAATAGTTGTAAAAATAACCTAATAGTTCCATAATAAATTACTATTTAAATCAAGCGCGCTTTTATTGGTTTTTAATAAATTATTATTTCAAAGCAAGAGAACCAAAACATTTTGACCTACAGTCATCCACGTAAAACGTGTTGTATTCCAATTTTAAAAAATTACGACGCCCTTGCCTATATTTTATAATTTGAAAACTAAATTTTTCTTTTTTTTAGCTGACTGCCAATATTATTTTTGATTCCACATTCGTGTTCGTTTTTCAAATGTGTTTTAACGCCTAGGGAATTGTTTTTTTACTTTTCAGTGTCTAGAGAATTACCAGTGACTTTATAGCCCCAAATATTTGGGATAAAATCATCGTTTTGCGAATAGATGAGATGAAAATTAATTTTTAGATAAAATTTCTTAACATTTTTTTTAAATTGTATATTGATTTATTTTCAAATTTTAAGGTGGGTTCGGATACTTCACCTTGTGAAGTATCCGAACAATCCTACGACAAATGATTTAACGCTTAGAATTACTTCAGGTCAAAGTTCTAGTGAACAGAAATACATGAAGTTTCGGCAGTTCTCTTCGTATTGGGCCTTAACTTAAATAAGTACCTGTAGCAAGAGTTTGTTCATTTTTATGAATGCGAATTACTAATAGCTTTTTACTCTTACTTCTAACGTCTTTTTACTTGAAATATACTTGTACTAAGTATGTATGATAAGACATATTCTTTTTTTTTGTTTTGATACCTAATCTAGGTTAAAGCTACCTAAAATACATTTACACTTTTATTACCTACCTGTTTCCAGGCTTAGAAATAGAGTTAAGTATACAGTAAGTATACTCAAGAGTTGCATATATAAAATTATAACGATGAATACTTATTTCTAGCCGGTTTCAAAAAAGGACGAGGTTATCAAATTAACCCGTACGTCCATATTTGTTGTGTATTGTAGTAGTGTATTGTGTATGTAACGCTTCATATTCGCCAATTATAAACCGAATTTGATGTTTTTTTTTCAATGAAGACTTGAATGTTACTTGGTACAATACAATACCCTTTATTGCACAAAAGCAAAAAACAGGACATAATTATCTTAGAAACTAGGAAATGGTAGAAATTGGTCTCAAATTAAATTGAAGAATGATGACGAGATATGGATAGCCACCGTTTAACATGGTACGGTCATATCAAGAGGCGGGATGTGTCCACTTGAAGGTGGATATTCACTTTCGCTTATAGTAACTTTTTCAAAAAGTCTATATATAATAGTATATAAAGTTACAGTTAGTTATATATAAAGTATATATTATAATGTAAAAAAAAATTTTTGCAAAATGACAATTTCTAAAATAGTCACAAAATATTCACTTTCACATAAAGTTACTTTTTCAAAAAGTCATTTTTGCAAAATGACAATTTCGAAAATAGTCACAAAGTATTCACTTTCACATAAAGTTTCTTTTTCAAAAAGTCGTCTTCGCAAAATGACAATTCCTCAAAAAAAAGTAATTTTTAAATGTTTTTATTTTTCACTTAGAGAATGTATCGTATTTCACAAGACTTGCTAAACATAAAGAGGCCATCTTTTTCCATGCTACCATGCTAACCACAACCATTCATTTAAAAAAGTTATGAAGACGACTTATTTTCCCTTTAAAATTATTTTCAAGTTGACACAGCAGGGAAGTTGACACAGCGGGGGTTTGGGCTATCTTGCTACGAGTACACCGGATGCAATTTGTCAACATCTTGGCTCGAGGTACTCTTACACCGAATTTTAGAAAGCATAAGAATTTAGTTGTGAAAGTGTTTTGGTAAAATCTCATTTATCAAACCAAATACTGAGTATATACTAAGCACGTTTTTTTTTACCCGACTACGACGAATCCCAAAGGGTTATATGTTATTTTTGTCTTTAATTATGTGTTTTCATAGTACAGTTAAGTAAATAGAAACAAACAAACAATAAACGGGCAAGTGCGAGTCGGACTCATACATGAAGGGTTCTGTACCTCCGTACAATGTTTTAAAACGTTGAAGAAACAAGTTTCTTGTATGACGACCCCCTTTAATTTTAAACCTTTCTTATTTTTAGTATTTGTTGCTATAGCGGCCATAGTTATACATAATCTGTGAAAATTTTAAGTATCTATTTAATGCCATTATAAAGATCTAGTTAAAACGCTGAAAAAACACGTTTTTTTGTATGACGATCCCCTTTAATTTTTAACTTTTTTTTTAAATTTTAGTATTTGTTGTTATAGCGGCCACAGTAATACATAATCGATGAAAATTTCAAGTGTCCAGCTATTACAGTTCAAGAGATAGAGCCCTGAGACAGACGGACAGACAGCGGAGTCTCAGTAATAGATCCCGTTTGCACCCTTTGGATACGGAACCCTAAAAATGCAACTTCTTAAAATGTAGGTATCTTTCGTGAACATAAAGATGCCATCTCGAAATTCAAGAAAGCCCTAATGGACTCGCAGATAAGTAAAATGTAGCAAAATGCAACATTTGCTGTTAAAATGATATTGTTACGTCTTTCATAACTTCCGTTTCCGTCCGTCCTATTGTTGGTGATTTTGTAGCAAATTTAATATGCTGTTAAACGGACAGAAATAAATTTTGTCTGTCAGAATTATTGCCGTCTTTAAAATAATATACTTACTGTTTAATTACCTATTTAGCTTATTTATTTTATTTCTTGGTGGCCGTGTGGTTCCCGCTAAACAAAGCTTATAAACATCAATGAGACCGCTCCAACCCGTCTGGCCAGCGTGGAGAGGGTAGGCCAAATCCTCTGTCTGCTCTGGCGAAGTATGGCTCTGGTAGTACAGAGAGGGTCGTGCTCCTATAGTGGAGACTAAAAAGACCTGTTGATGATTGATAATTTTATTTCTTAAGTAAGGTTTTATTATTATAATGTAAATAAAAAGTAAAATAATAAAAAACACATTATAAAAACCTAATCTAGCTGCCCGCTGGCAGCCGGGCAAGGCCCAAGCTACCGGGCCCTGGACTCTGTCTGCTTAGAGCCGCAAGACCCAAAATGCTCTGTCTGCCCCGTTATACATTGAATTGAATTGAAAGACATTTATTTGTTGCTATAACACACACACAAAAAACAGACAAACATAGTAAAAAAATTTACACAAAAACATAACAATTTTAAATGTGTGTGCTACAGCAATACAAAAAGGACACAGCTCAGTGGTAATATTGCCCGGGAGCAATACACTGATTTTTAGTTGTGTCCTGAAGATGCGTGGTGCGGATTTAATAGTACCAATGTGAAAATAAATAAATCATGAAAGACAAATAAATAAGGCTATGTGTATGTTTATATAAATATGAATAAGTACGTGATAGTGTGTACATCTACATCTACATTAATATTATAAAGAGGAAAGATTTGTACCTATTTTTGTATGTTTGTAATGAATAGGCTCAAAAAGTACTGGGCCGATTTAAAAAATTCTTTCACCGTTGGAAAGCTACACTATTCCCGAGTGACATAGGCTATGTGTGTACCACGGGCGAAGCCGGGGTGGACTGCTAGTAGTTAATATTTGTCAAAATTGTATTGATTATCTACATTAAATTTAATTTAAATTTTAAATGAACGAATAAATGAACTTACTTCAAAAAGCAAAATATTTTAATATTTTAAAAACTAAAAATGTTCAGCGAATTCTAAAAAGAAGTTTAAACAACTTGCTTGATTTCATTCAAACGAGCGCCTCTGAAGGTTTGTTACGCGTCAAAATGTTCTTTGTATGAAACTTGTGCGAAGTATGAACCGCGAACTATTTCGAAGCATAAACTCATATATACAAATAAAAAAGTGTACAGAAATAATACTGCTTAATGCTGCGCAGACCGATCACAGTGTGGGTTCACCACAGTTCCAGTTAGGGCAAATTGGAAAATGGCTTTTTTCAAATTGGTCTAGAAAAATAATTTTTGGCTTCACATTAAACTTGATCGATCAGCTGATCAGAATTTGTATGGAAAGCAAAGTATATATTCCGTACCCGCAGGGTGCAAACGGGACCCTATCACTCGGACTCCGCTGTCTGTCCGTCTGTTCGTCTGTCTATCCGTCTGCACAGTGCTCTATCTCTTGAACCGTAATAGCAAGACACTTTAATTTTTCACCGATTATGTATCACTGTGGCCGCTATAACAACAAATACCAAAAATAAAAAAAGTTAAAAATTAAAGGGGGTCGTCATACAAGAAACGAGTTTCTTCAGCGTTTAAAAACATTGTACAGAGGTACGGAACCCTTCATGTACGAGTACGACTCGCAATTGCCCGTTTATTTATATTTCGATATACCTATGTTCCTTAGGGAAAGTTGTTAGTAATAAGTAAAATAGTTTCAGTATATTGGTATAACGGTGATGAACTTAAAGTGGAACAGGTGGAGCAAGGCTCTAACCGAATGGTGGCCCAGAACGGGCGAGAGAAGCGTCGGGCGTCCGCCTATGCGATGGGTTGACGATATAACCAAAGTCGCGGGTCGCACCTGGATGAGAGCAGCACAGGACCGAGATGGGTGGCGTCGACGAAGAGAGGCCTATGCTCAGCAGTGGGCGGAAGAAGGGCTGGGATGATGATGATAATGGTGATGATATTTATTAGACGTTATATTTCTACACAATTTTTGTATTGTACACAAACTTTCAAGTGCTCTAAAGCCTCCACAGCATTGTGCATCGGCTTGTTTGTTATTATATTTCTCCAAAACTCTCAACGAGTTACAAGTGCTATTCACGAGTTTGAATAAACTTTGCTATTTTAGTTCATTAATTTGGTTAATTGCTGATGAGTAGCAACCTTCGTGTGCTAAGCATTTTAAATTAACTGCAAGTTTTAAATATAAATTAAATTATCTTTACAGGGTGTAACAAAATATACTGAAACTATTTTAAGGGTCGAATCAAACCATGATACTGAACAACTTTCCCTAAAGCACATATATTGAAATATGAAAAGTAATTTTTTGCCTGCCATAAAAAAGCAATCTTTTTTTTCATATTTCGGTATATGTTCCTTGGGGAAAGTTGTTCAGTATCATAGACTGAATCTATATATATGTTTGTTATAAGTTAAACGAATAATCTTTTAAATAGGTACATTTAACCCGTATTTTCCCATAGTTGGGCAAAGGCCTTCCCTCCAGATTTATACAAACTTCTGACAGTGGCGATAGTTTGCAAGCTGCCTTAGATCGTATGCCTATCGCGTTTGAGGGCGGCCTCTTTTACGTAATAATTATTGATATTTTTTTCATAACAAAACACCGACTTCAACCTACCAGAAAAGCTAAATATTCAAACAATTGTATACTAAGACGACATATTTTTGGGACCACCTGGAAAGTAAACCCTTTCAAACAAAAAAAAAAGAATTTTTCAAATCGGTCTAGGCGTCTTTGAGTACCTAATCGGGTAAAATACATTAAAAAAAACATTCCGACGAATTGATAACTTCCTCCTATTTTGAAGTTGGTTAAAAAACATGACACTCCTTAGTCTATCTTTTTTTCAACAATAAACAAAATGCGTTAGTTTTTTTTTTAATTATGCACGTAAAACCGACTGTTTTATTAAAATAAAACTACAACTCTCCTACCTGCGGTAAACGATAACAACGGTCGTACTGTGTCCTGTGTAGCGATAGCAGAACGACAAGAAAATTATGCAACTAATAGGGTATTTCGCTGTGTTTGTTTTTGGACAATGTCATTTACAAAACCATAAATAAAATTAAAAGAAAATGTTCATTGTTAATCTACAATGTGCCCAATCAACAAGATTTGAAATAAACCGACATAATAATCACACATAGAAATAATATTTAAAAATAATATGTCTGTTGTAGGCATATTACATAGTTCTAATTAATAATTTATTTTCAATGCAAAAGCTGTAAGTGTTGGGACTTGGAAGTGATCGCTGCCGGGAAATGATATAATCAACTACAAAAAGTTTCAAGTGTGTTCTTATGGTAAACTCAACCCACACAGCACTAACTTTTCTGCTGACGGTAGGGCCGCTTTTGCTAACAAACTTATCCAATGACGGAATTCACTGCAAAACTGGCTAGTTGCTTATACTACTGATCCTCTTATAAACGGCTAAGTAGATAGACTGCGTAACAATAACCTTTTGATTTGTCTATTTATTTTACCTTAAAGTAAGTGCTGATATGTATTCACAGATAAATCAAATCAAATCATTTATTTCAGGCTACATAATATTAGCTACAATATTAAAGGCCCATAGTATAAATACCTTAAAGATTAACATATATATAATTATATAATATAAATTAAAAACTACGGCACACGTTGAGGCTGCGACGTGTTACGCGTCATCGGAGTGTCGGGTATCGTTCCGCGAAAGCGAGGATACATACTCGTAACACCCTTCGGCAAAAATTTCGCCTCCATGAAGGTCGCCAGCTTCTCCGTCGGGACTCGCACCACGAAGGAAGTGAAGTTCACGTTTTGGCGCGACTCCAGCTTCACGACACTCAGCGTGATGTTGGTCTTCACGCGGACGTACTCCATCACTTCCTCAGCCTTTGTAGAGTGAAAGAGTCTGGACACATATAACTGCGTCGTAGGAATGGCGGGACACAGAAGATGGTTTGGTCCCGTCAGTGCAGTTCCGCACTGATTCCGGCTAGGCTACTTCTTCCTTCGCTCCACTTTAATGAAGCCCTCTTCATCTACCTGTCCTTTGTTAGGCGCTGGAGGAACCATCCTAAGGATAAAGGTTAACAAATAAATTAATGGACCTCGCCATGTTCTGGAAAAAAATTTAGACTAAATTTAATATAACACCGCCCATTCCCATCATTCCAGGTCTATGAACTTAGTTATTAACGTGAAGATATAGGCAAATGGCCTTGAAGTGTGAAATAAATTGTAAACTCGTAAATATGGTGATAATTTCCATATTGCTCTTCGTCATGCACTAGATAGCCCTTTAAATTATTTTATGAATATTATTGGTGATCCGTCTAGCTTTAAAACTTGCCGTGGCCACTTTTGGCGGAGGCAAGTTTTAAAGCTAGACGGACTAATGTAAATACTTTCAACGGTGGTTCATAAAATAATTAAAAGGGCTGTCTAGTGCATGACGAAGAGCAATATGGAAATTATCTCCATATTTACGAGTTAACAATTTATTTCAAATGAAGGCGCCACTTCAAGGCCATTTGCCTATACCTTCACCTTAAACCTTCACCTCTACTAAACTTTTCTATTTTCTTTTTAAACTAATGGTGATTTCACTAACAAACATAATTTACCACGGCATTGACTCAAAAACAAGCCTAGTCATAGTTGCTCGAACCACCAATTATACTGATATTATATAATTAATTATCAGTGATTTACGCATAGTTTACTACTAAGTAGGAGTTCTTGATTATTTTTATTTTATTTTAATTTATCAAAGCACAAACAGAATACAATAATATACATAAATAAATATACGTGTATACATGTAAGAACTAGACTGTACTCCAAAACTATGTTTACAGCATGATTATAGTGGCTTTATTCAATTATTATTTTACATACCTATTTTATATACTTAAACAACAAATAAGCTAAGTAATTAGTGCATTAAATACATAAACATAGTAATTACTCGTATAAGAAATATACATTAATATACATAAATTATAGTAACACTACACGTACTTGAAGCACACAATTTTTCAGCTGATTGCTCGAACTACTCATTATCCTCTGCAAAAGGTCAAGTAGAAAGACTGCATCACAGAAGACAGTAAGAGTATACAGAACGGAATCTCCTAAAGTACGCGCAATATGCGTCCCAATTCCCCGTCCCCGCACCTCTCCCCCGTTCTTGTGCGGACGCTTGCGCCATGCAGTCATGCCTATGAAACTAACATTGCAGAATTTTGTTAAAAAAATTCAAATAAAACTCCTAATGCGTGTTATAGAATAGGAATATCAAATGGTAGAGAATTCGCCATGTGATGTAGAAAATGTGATAGCTCAGTTGTTTAGAACATGGGTGTATCGTATTTGAACCGAAATCGCGAGTTCAAGTCCCGCTCACGGAATAATTGTTTTACCATTTTATTCCTTTGGTGTTGCGAAACCTTGCTACCAGATGGCGCCACTGGTTTGTTTTAATGTTATAGTTTCAGTGTCTTTGTCTATTTTAGTATATACCATATAAATCTATGCATGCAGTGTGTGTTCGTCCGCTCTCGCCCCTCGACAAGACGAGAACGGGGGAGAGGTGTGGGGACGGGGAATGGGGACGCATATTGCGTGGGACCTTAGGAGATTCTGTTCTGCATACTCTCACTGTCTTCTGTGCCTCTACTAAACTTTTCTACTGATGGTGATTTTACTAACAAACATACTTTACCACGGCTTTGACTCAAAATCTAGCTAAGTCATAGTTGCTCGAACCACTCATTATCCTCTGCAAAATGGTTAAGAAGAAAGACTTTTGATTTTCATATTACAAGAAATAACAAATATTTATTTACTTGTAGTAATTATAAAGATAACTCTACGTGAATTAAATACCGCTTTTAATATCTAACTTATCTGCAGACTGAGTTTACTGGAAATACTCGTACTTATAGGGTATTTGACTTTGTTTTTGGGCAATATTTTTTACGAATTATGTTAGTTATAAAAAAAAGTAGAGTCAACTACCGTATTGCTCGGATTACTGATTTTATTATCTTCAAAATGCCTATCCCAAGTCATCGATGTTCTCATATTTCTTTAGTCATTTATTTTTTAACCCCCGACAAAAAAGAGGGGTGTTATAAGTTTGACGCTAGTGTCGGTCTGTAAGTTATTGGGGATTAACGCTTGAATATCAGGGCAGTGCTACCTTCTCTAGCAAATACATAGATGGCGCTATGTGTTGCACGATAATTCAATCCGATAAGTCTACTAGTCATCAGTAGATGCCGTTCAGTAGATGACTTTAATTTGCCTAGCAAATAAACTTGTCTTCTTTTTTCAAGTACTTAAATAAAATAAGGTTTTAAACTAAATATGTAATTTATTACTAGGTAGTTTGTTGTAGTTACAACCTCTGGGTTGGGTAATTTTTTTTCTGCTGACGGTGGCTTTGGTGGATTCGCTGATAATTAGCGGCTCGTTTTTCGTTCATTATTTGTTTGGTGACGAGAATGGGTGACTTCGGAGAGCATTGTTAGCGATCATGTCACCTTTGAAGTAAATATAGAGAACTCTGTTTCATACACGTAATTTATTTATTTTATTTTACTCTATTAGGCACACAAAAAAGACATTTTACAAAGTTGCATTACAACTAACATTATCTAATAGATACATCTATTTATTTCGATCTAGTAAAATAGTCCAAAACTTTGTGCATGACCTAATGTGAGTCTGATTAACAATGAAAAAGAAGTACTCAAATTCCTAAGTTCTTAAGTAAGTAAGTACTTATAACATATCTAGACAAGCAATTTCCTACTGACTAAACATATTACTTTTCATTATTAGGGTTGCCTTCAGTAACTCGCGCCAATTATTATCTATCCTCCTATCGTGTTTTGTTTTAAATGAAAACACATACGGTGCGTTTTGAGCTCTCATTGCTTGCCAGACTAATCTTCGAGGCACCCTGTCGAACGCTTTTTCCAAATCAATGAATATTAGGTGTAAGTTCTGTTTATTCATGCGATGTTTTTCCATTAATATTCGTATTTTTTGGATTGCGTCAGTTGTTGACTTTGACGGGGTAAACCCAAACTGGTTCGGTGTTACATCGGAGAGGAACTCCTCTTCAAAATATTTTTCTTTCCCAGATTTTAAGGGTATGCGAGGTCAGTTTTATACCTCTATAGTTCCCGCATTGTGTGACATCTCCTTTGTTTTTATAGAATGGAACTAGGTAGCTTAGTCGCCACGAATTTGGAATTTTTCCTGATGTTAGAATAATAGAGAAAAGCTTTTTAAGCCATTCTATGCCCAGTGGACCCAGTCGTTTCCATAACTCTGCGGGAACTTCGTCAGGTCCTACAACTTTATTTTTCATGCGGGAAACTGCTTCTTTAACCTCATCAATACTGATATCTTGAATAGGGCCTAACGTTGGTTCAATTTGAGGTAAGGTTTCGTTCGGATATTCCTCGTTTAAAAGTGTTTCATAGTACTCATGCCATCTTTTATTAATTTCGGAATTTGATGTCAAAAGAATGTAATTTTTATCTTTAATGAATTTATTGATTTTTATGTCTAGTGATAATTTGGCTCTATGTTTTGCAATTTGGAAAATTACTTTGTCTGATTTTGTATTTTCTAATTTATTATAAAAAGTTGTACGTGACTGTGCTCTGGCCACTGCTACTGTCCACTTAGCTACAGATTTTGACTGTCTATACTTTTCACGATCTTCATCATTTTGAGATTGTTGCCACTGTTTAAAACTATATTTCTTGTGCTTTAGTTTTTCTTTAACGGTCTCATTCCACCAAGATGGATCTTTTCCAGTGCTTATTCCGCCTTTGGCTACTCCCAAAATGAGTTTTGCTTGAGCTATGCAGACTTCTTCAAAATTCTGCCACATTTTTTGAGCATCATTATAATTTACATTTAAGTCTTTTTCTAAATAATTTAGAATAGAGGTTTCAAAAGCTTCACCCTTTATTCCCTGTAACTCCCTCCCCTTAATTTTAGATGTTTTATCGACAGTCGCTTTGATAGGTTTAGTAACTATGAATGTTGTGACCATCGTCCTATGCTGTGAGGTAAGGGGTTCACCAGGTATAATCTTACAATCTGTAAATCTACTTTTGAGTGTTCTATCTGCCATAATAAAATCTATTTGAGATAAATTCCCCCCACTCTTGTGCTCTAAATATACCGGAGCCCTACATCGATATCGTGAAAGATATGTACCATCACATCAAAACCCGTGTACGAAGTCCGGCTGGCTTTAGCGACGCTTTTGAGGTGAGGGTTGGGGTTCATCAGGGTTCTGCCTTGAGCCCATTTCTTTTTAATCTGGTAATGGACTACCTGACCAGGGATATCCAGTCCCCTCTGCCGTGGAGTCTATTGTATGCAGATGACATCGTGCTTGTTTCAAACACACCAGAACAGCCGTCAACAGACCCTTTCCAGATGGACAGTAGCTTTGGAAACGTACGGACTCCGAATTAGTAGATCCAAGACGGAGCACATGGCGTATATTTTTGGTGAGGACGTGGACAACAGCTTAACCACAATATACTACGATGATGGAACACCTGTACCGCAAGTTAGCCAATTCAAATATCTGGGGTCTGTTATTAGTGCAGATGCTAATATTGAAGCCGATGTCTCCCACAGAGTTAGTGTTGGTTGGCAGAAATGGAAAAACCTTACTGGTGTGATCAGCGTATGCCGATAAGAACTAAAGGCAAAGTGTACAAAACAGCCGTAAGACCTGCGATGCTACTCGTATATGGTGCAGAATGCTGGACGGTAAAACGAACTCATGAACAAAAGCTCCATACTAATGAGATGAAGATGTTAAGATGGTCGGGTGGCGTTACTAGATTGGATAGGATTAAAAATGAGTTCATAAGAGGCAGTTTTAAAGTATGCCTTGTAACTGAAAAACTAACAGAGACCCGTCTAAGATGGTACGGGCATGTGATGCGAAGGGACCGCGACTATGTCGTTCACAAGGCGCTGGAGCTGCCGGAGCAAAAGCGTGGTAAAGGGCGCCCCCCGGACACGTGGTGGACGAGCATGGCCCGAGCAATGAAAAAGGAAAATCTTGATGCACTGACAACCCAGAATAGAACAACCTGGCGAAGAAGGATTAGGAGAACCGACCCCACCTAAAGTGGGAAAAGGGAAAGACGACGAAGACATACGGTGCGTTTTCAGCAGGCGAAGTGTTAAAACGGTTGACTCACGTGATATAGTCGGAATAGGCTGACCAGGTTTCGATCGATTTAGACGATCATTTTCAGGGCGAGTGTTAGCGGTGACCCGACGATGTCGCTATCCGCTCAGTCATTTTAAATTAATCAATTATGGATTTATTTTACGTTAGTTTTAATAAAATAATACACTATCACATCTTAATTCGTAAGAGGATAGACAGAGCCAAGTGCTATATACCCAGATACCACATTTAGTGTGATGGTGGGCGGAATGATGGAAAAACGGAATTAAAAATTGTGATGGGTCCCTAGCCACATAGCTTATTTACATGATTTGGACTTTTACGATTTACGTACGAGTATAAAGAGAAACAGCTGGTATATTTTACCTGTTTTCCTCTCTCCCAGACCAACAGGGAAATGAGTCATCATCATCCAAGCGTTGCATCCTATGCGGTAACGCTTCAGAGCGTGGGGTCCGCTACCTAACCTAGGTGACTTGACGAGATTACTGATTTTTACATAGAGCGTTTGACCTCTGCAACCCAATGGATAGACCAGAATCAATCCTAGGATAGGTTTAATCAAACGCTAAATGGCGTTTGGGAACCACAGCTTTGCGAGCCTTCTTAAACACAGAATCATCTTTCCTTTCGGATAATCAGGTGATGTAAGCCTAACCACAGGCCGGAATCTCCTAAGGTATGCGCAATATGCGTCCCCATTCCCCGTCCCCGCACCTCTCCCCCGTTTTCGCCACGATGACTCACGTTGGCCGTCACGAACCGGGGGAGAGGTGCGGGTGCGGAGAACGGGGACGCATATTGCGCGTACCTTAGGAGATTCCGTTCTGTTTACTCTTACTGTATTCTGTGGCCTAACCAGAAACAACTTTTCACAAAGTATACAAAGTGGAAGGGACATACCCGTAATAAATCAAACCACGGGCTATTATACTAAATCATTATAGTTTAATTACAAATTATAATTACAGTCGAAAAACCAAAAAAATTTTGACATTCCCATACAAATTTCCCGAGCAGCCGCGCACTTTTGTATGGAAATACTGAAAATTTTTTTGTTCTTTGGCTGTCATTTTAATTTCATTATGCTGTAATAATAAAATAATAATCTAGTATATACCGTGGTTCGATTTATTACGGATATGTCCCTTCCACGTTGTATACTTCCCACGATTTGAACCCACGACCTCCGGATTTCAAAGCAAACGCTTTGAAACCTGCAGTGCCTCAGGGATGTTCGCGGAAGTGCGTATTGACGATTTCTACGCTATAATGCGCAAACGGGTGCGTGGCAGCTCCAACAGTCTCCTGCTGTGGCGGGGCGATCTGATGGCCCTATCCTAAAGCACTGGTTTGTTTATGTGCTGCCATCAATCGTCACTTCAAAAGCCTGATTGTGTCTTTAATAAATGATGTCCTACTAAATGTCCTACTAACATAGTATTAAGGTTCCCAATGTTACTAACAAAATATGGAGAAATCTAAAATAAATTTATATTATTATATATATTATTATTTGCCCACTTGACTACGGAGGCAGTCCAACATGGAAATGAGTATGAGTAGAGTATGAGTAAACAGATACTTATAGTTAACTCAGCGTGGAGTACGAACTTTTCTGCTGACGGTGACACCGTTCCGATCGCTAATGATTAGCGGTCGGCTCGTTTCTCCTTCATTATTAGTTTGCTGACGAGGGTGGCTGACTTCGGAGAGCATTGTTAGCGAACATGTCACCTGTGAAGTAGGTAAATATAGGTTTAGTCCGTTTTATGTAATTTATTCATACTAGTTAAAAACCCTTTCCGGAGAATCAATCAATTCTAGAATTTACTGAAAGTCCTTAAACTAAGAACCGGTCAAGTACGAGTGGGACTCGTACATGAAGGGTTTCGTACCTCCGTACAATGTTTTAAAACTCTGAAATAACACGTTTCTTGTATGGCCCCCTTTAATTTTTAACTTTATCTTAAGTTTAGTAATTGTTGTTACAGCGGCCACAGTAACACATAATCGGTGATTATAAAGTGTCTAGCTCTGTTCAAGAGATAGAGCCCTATGATAGACGGACAGACAGCGGAGTCTCAGTGATAGAGTCCCGTTGGCACCATTTGGGTACAGAACCTTAAAAACATGGAAAATGCTATACCTCAAATAAACTCAGGATTCTTAAATAAGACTGCGAAAAATTAGAAGTTTGGTAAATTAAGAAGACTACTACGCTAGAGCATAGTCGGCTGTTTACGAGTATGTATGTTTGTATGGCTTTCCTCAAACAGCTCATAAAATTTACGTGAACATATAGCATTCGAGTAGTGTTAAGGCCGTACCTGAATTTTCCGGGGTCCACTGCTGCTCCCATTTAAAATAAATCATTTCAAAGAAAACGGAGACATCATTTAAAATTTTGCTACTACCAAGTCCTAGATAACCCTTCAAAATATTTTATGAACTACTGTTTACAGTTTAAAGTGAGATCGTTAAGCTTTACTACGCACATTTGCGAAAAACGGCCACTTTTAGCAAATGTGCGTAGTAAAGCTTAACATTCTCATCATAAACTGTAAACGTTCATAAAATAATTTGAAGGGTTATCTAGGGCTTGGTAGTAGCAAAAATTTAAATAATGTCTTCTTTTTCTTTGAAATTATTTATTTTAAATGGGGGCAGCACTGGACCCCGGAAAATTCAGGTACGGCCTTAACCATAACACTAAAAATGCTGCAATACCACGCTGTATGCTGAAATGGAAATACAAAATACACGGCATATCAGCTGTTTGGCACGTCGTGCTATCTGCCTGCCAAACCACAGGTTACATTATCGATTCTGGCTGCCTCACTTCTCTTCGCCAGCTTTTTCAAATGTTTTTAATTCTTCAATGCTGGTCTGGAAGAAAATATCAAACTTATGCACCAGCTGCTTCTCTTCCCGCACAGATAGTTAAAGCCGATCGAGGGAATGCAAAAAAAATGCTGAAGATGTTAATGGGCGATGCGGATAGCAAGCCATCACTATTTTAATTACTTTTTAAGGTTCCGTACCCGAGGGGTGCAAACGGGACCCTATTACTGAGACTCCGCTGTCTGTCCGTCTGTTCGTCTGTCCGTCCGTCTGTCTGTCCGTCTGTCACAGGGCTCTATCTATTGAACCGTAATAGCTAGACACTTGAAATTTTCACCGATTACGTACTACTGTGGCCGCTATAACTACAAATACTGAAAATAAAAATAAGATAAAAATTAAATGGAGTCGCCATACAAAAAACGTGTTTTTTCAGCGTTTTTAACTAGATCTTTATAATGGCATTAACTAGATACTTTAAATTTTTACAGATTATTTATTACTATGGCCGCTATAACATCAAATACTAGAAATAAAAAAAGTTAAAAATTAAAGGGGGTCGTCATACAAGAAACGTGTTTCTTCAGCGTTTTAAAACATTGTACGGTGGTATGGAACCCTTCATATACGAGTCTGACTCGCACTTGCCTGTTTATTTCACCTTCTCGCTTACCATTACGCTGAAACTGGCCTTTAAGTCTTCCGGCCTTGGCCTCTGTCTGTTTAGATCCGCAAGACTCAAGAACTTGAACAACTTTAAGTTTTTTTACATTGCATCCTTTGTTGCTTCAAAGCACGGAGTCGGCTTTCTGGATTTATCTTTTCCACTTCGCACGCAGTACTCTTGGCTCTTGGACAGTATGCCCGCTACCTAGATCGGTGACAGTCGGCGACAGTCACTACTGTCACGAACTGTCACCGACCAAGGTCGCGAACGGTCGATGGCAGTGTCACTCGTCTGTCATCCTTAACAATTAGGTAGATGACAGGGTCAAAAATAAATTATTTGGAACTCTTAAGAGAATATAACTTCACAAAATAGTAAATTGATCATATCCAATTTTAACATGATTTACGATTTTTTTATGCAGAAAAACTGATATCAATAGCGCTATTTGACTCTAAATATCTATAACGTCACGGTTTTGTATTTCATACAAATCCCATGGTAAATGTTTGTTTTGACATTTAGAAAAAAGTGTCTGATTTGACTTAATGTCATCTAGCGGATTGGTTGTGCCATCTTTTTTAAGTCTACCCCTTCTGCCAAAAACTTTAACAACATTTAAAGCATCTCGTTTGCTAAATACCGAGCGGGCACGAAGTCTCCGTTTCATCCTGGGCAACGAGATATAGTTAAACTAAAACCCAACTATAGAATTCATACTGAATAGTACATTTATCCAGTTAATGTAAGCAGAGCAGAGACACAGAATACAGTAAGAGTAAACAGAACGGAATCTCCTACGGTACGCGCAATATGCGTCCCCGTTCCCCGCACCCGCACTTCTCCCCCGGTTCTTGACGGCCAACGTGAGTCATCGAGGCGAAAACGGAGGAAAGGTGCGGGGACGGGGAACGGGGACGCATATTGCGCGTACCTTAGGAGATTCCGGCCTGTGGCAGAGAGTAACAGTTAATAATGTATATATTTTTGAAATTTCCTTTATAAGTCCTTTCATTTGATACCCAATACGGTATGATTTGATTTACTTTATTTTTGAGTTCAGACGTAATGAAATGAAATGATTTTTTATTTTGTATAAAGGCCCATTAACACGGTGCAAGTTTCTTGCCTGTTGCATACAATTAAATTGAAGCAATAGAAAACTTGCATCGTCTAAACAGAACGTCAGCCATACAAATCATTTATTGCTTCAATAAAATTGTATGCAACAGGCAAGAAACTTGCACTGTGTAAATGGGCCTTAAGTGTCGTACAATAGATGGAATACATTAAACAGGATCGTACACTTAGCCGTTTCCAGCATGCAAAAAATAGGTTACTAGGTACAAAATTTTTATTTACAATTATCTATAACAGAATCTATAATAAAATACTTATTCAACAAATTCCAAAAAATACAATACAATTACATACCAGTAGTATAGAAAATTTACGGAATACAATTTGTGAAAATTAAATGCGATTTGGTTCTAAATATTCATTAATATTATAAAAACTTTTTTTCAACTAGCCAATCATGAAGTTTCCTTTCAAAAAGACTATTAGGTAGGCTTTTGAATTCATCAGAAACTCTATTTAATATTTTAACGCACATACCTAGTACCGCAACCTCTAGAACATATGATATTATAGTTCTACTAGCAGGCAAGAGCAGTATTTTCCCGTAGTCAGATTTCAGGTTTTAAAATAAACATACCTACTCGTGCGTTGTTACAAGAAACTGAAAGTACTAAATAAGTAAAATATCTTCCTTCTTCTTCATCTAAGCGCGTTCCCGGTTGCATCCTTGCCTGTGCTGCTTCGGAGCCCGGGGTGCGCTTTTCTGCTTTTTCTTCTCCAAATATAACATACATGTCAATGGTCACCCAAGGATGCCAAAGACCTTGCAAAATGGATAAGAAGTAGCAGGAACAGTTTAAATGATTTGGCTATAGTTTCACGACCGGCCGCCTGCCGGACGTCAACCCCCTTTGGGAATGTATTTGTGCGAAAAGTTTTACAACCGACCGCCGCCCGACGTCAACCTTCCTTGGGAATGCAATTGTAGCACGGAATACTAAAGGACTTTCTAACCTGGAACCACACGAGTAAGTAAAAGTAAAATATCTTACAAAAGTTATATTGCTAGCTAGCAGTAAATAAAACAGTAAGTAGAGACATTATACTCAGCTCCGCTCCTTTTATCAAATATTAAATCTTGCGACATTCAGAATTTTCAGTAGAACGGTCTTGAACACGCTTAACGTTTCTTTAAAATTTACGTACTTTTTATTGTATTGTCTAGAGTTGACAATGCACTTTGGGATATTTTTTAGCTTTGTTACCGCTTCTTGTTACTATTGTGGGATATAAGCGTATTCAAGGGATGGTTAAAGACTGTCTCGCACCAATATAAGTATGTAAGGATTAGGTGAATGCGGAATTTAAAAATTGTTTATGCATAAACAAATTGTTGATTTCAAAGAGCAAGGGAAAGGTGATAGAATGAGACAGAATTATTGGTGAAACTCATTGACATGAATATATAGACTTGGCGTCTTCAAACACGGCCATGTCCTTTTTGGATATACGGATGGGTTTATGGATGGTTGTATGGTTTTATATTATAGTTTTTTAGATTGTAGACTCACGACTATCATATTTATAACGGTAAAAGTTAAACTGCACATATATGTTTCTTTGGTAACCTTTTATATACTTAATTTCTTTACATAATGTTTTGCACTAGAAGAAAGTGATTTCTTGTACTTGTATACCATTTTCTTTTTTTTTTCTTTGTTAGCTATCTCTGTATTTAATGTATTATATAATCATATACGTAGGTATTGGGTCTAAATTACATATGTTTATTTAGATTACATACCTATATGAAGATTTGTAATCGGCTTATTTAGTTATATCATAATTAATCAAAATCGATTTAGCCGCGTAGTAGTTACGAGGAAACAGAATTATAGAGACAAACAATAAAACATCAAAAATGTGTAAGCGGCCATCTTAGATCCAAAATCTGATATCAGTTTCAAGTTGCGCGGGGCACTTGTAGGGGTACAGGCCCCACATACAAACATTTTGAGCCCTCGGAGGTCCTAGTGAGACGTTACGAGATATGACTTAATTTTATAAAGGATTTATAGGATTTTAGGAAACTTTTGTAAAACATTTATAGCATATGTAGATAAAAATTATAAAACTTAAACATTTTTAAACGTTTTACAAACATTAATAACTGAGTAGCAAACAATTAGTTTTTCGATGCTTCCATGAAGAAAGTGAAATGTAGGCATATTTATGATGTCTACATTTCACTTCTGTTTTGTTAGTCTATGACGAATCATTCCATCAGTTGACAGATCATTCACTCATTTCATTCATTATGGCAGCCGAAATTTTCAATCAATGAAATCTAGTTACTTACCGATGGAAAGTTATTCCTTCATATTTTGCTTTGTTCTTTGAATTACTAGTGCAGTATCTCAACACACACCAAGGCATTTTTGCCTAAGTTGACAGTGTTTTCTTTAATGAATTGTGGAGTGTTTTATGCGCGTATTGCTAGCGAGTGACTAATGTGAGGTTAACAGTGATAGCATATGATGAATAAAACACAACTGTCGTATGTGGCGTCTTCTCTAGTACGTAAGTACATAGATCTCGTTGGTGAAACTAGTATGAGTGAAAGAGTCGGTAATCTGGTGCATTCTGTATTGTCACTTTACTCCCAAACCAAGTTAACATATTCCTTTTTCACAACTTTCAAGCCAACTTAATTTAATTCAAATGTACTTATTATCATTAGGCAGGACTTCTTAGCGAGTCGGTATAGATTTTTTTATAAAGTTGTGGACCAGTGTTTTACCACACTTATTGCCCCCAATATAGAGAAGGTTGGGCATGACAGACGAGCCATGGTTTGAACATCTCCACCGTCACAATGGTCATTGTATGAGAAACCCCACTTGACTCGGTTTTCGTGACATCTTCCAACACCAAACCGAAACCTGTTTAAAGACTCCAGACTACCCAGGAGAGATCACCACCACGGTGGGTAGGGAGTTTCTCAGTGGGTGGAAGATTCGATGGTAACGGGGGGGGGCATTTATTGCTCCACTATTCTTCACAGCTTCACTGAGTGGGGATCTTGGCTGCCTGAATTTTTTCCCGACTTTTTAAACGTGGGGGACTGGGGGTGGTACCTGGCAATACAAAAGGTTTTTTTGTTACGCCTGTTTGGATTTCTCCACCGCGCAGGCCACAATACGATGCACGATTGGCGGAGGAATTCCAGCCAATATGTATTAATGGTGCAACGGAGTGGGCTTTAAGACGATACACGGTGTCCAGTGCTGCCCCCATTCGAAATAAATTATTTGTAAGGAAACGGAGATATCATTTAAAATTCTAAGCTACTAAAACCTAGATAACCTTTCAAACTATTTTATGAACCACTGTTTACAGTTTAAAGTAAGAACGTTAAGCTTTAGTTTGCGTTTTTTCCAAAAGCTTAACGTTCTCAGGCAGCAGGTTCACGTTCTGGGGGCAGCACTGGACACTGTGTATCGTCTTAAAGCACTTGTTCCATATTTTCAAAGGATCTTGGATATTTTTTTGAAAAAGGGGAACAGATTTACCTCTACATACATACATCTAAAAATAGCAGCGAAACACATAACCCTCCCTTTGGCGTCACCGTAGTCGAGTAAAAAGAAGATCATCCTTTCGAAATGCAGTTTGACAACCCACACTAGCCTCAAAAGCCCGCATTCGCAAAAAACTCATTGAAAAGCCAGCGGTGGGTTAGCGTTCACGTTACGTGCCTAACTGCGTATAAAAAGGTCCGAACCCTTTTCTTAAGCCCTCATATAGTAGCGGCATTAGGGTGGGGCAAGGTTGTGTCAAGGCTCGGTGGGACAAAGTTAAAAGGGAGTTCCTTGGACTAACTGTTTAGGGTAGGGACCAAAACTTTTAAATCACATTTTTGAACCCACCTCACCATTTCGCTAAAAGTGGCTTTTAAGTCTTGCGGTGGGCTCTGTCTGCTTGAAGGCTCAAGACCCAAAAACCTCTGTCTGCTCCATTAGGGATAAAAACGTGATAGTATGTATGTATGTTAAATCAAATTTGTTTAAATACAAAATGAGTTCTAGAGCATGTAGCTTACAGCCTAGAATATCGAAATAGCATTATGTAAAGCCAAAGAAATTCTAAAGCAAAGATAACATCTTCAGCTATATATTCTTTATAAATCTTTCAGATGTTTATATTCTATTCTACCCATACATTTTGGCAGCAGCTTAGAAAAAAAATTTGGATAAATATGTGAAATACGGATGTGGACTAAAAAAATTTTTGCCCATCAGGTAGATTATTAGAAAACTAGCTTTCGCCCGCGGCTTCGCTTGCGTATTCCACGGGAACACTACATTTTTCCGGATGAAAGGTACCCTATATCCTTCTCAGTACTCCTAACTATGTGTATGCGAATTTTCAAGAAGATTGGTTCAGTAGATAAAGCGTGAAGAGGTTACAAACAAACAAATATACAAACTCACTTTCGCATTTATAATATTAGTTAGGATTAGGATTAGGATATTGTACACGTATCTTTTCTTTTTTCTGATGAGCAAACAATTACAAAGATACAGTGCCTTTAAATTCCACATGACGTCACGTGACGTCGATCACCCCCACTCTGAAACTTTGACGCATTGTAACTTTGTAAATTTTCACTACTTTAATAAACCGAAAAATATGGGTCCATTATTTTTGAATAATCTAACTGACGGAATAAATAAAATACAATTTTTCGGACCCAGTCCACATCCTTATTGAACGACCAAGGGAAATTCAGCGTTTACTTTAGCATTCCGGCGTTTGTATGTATGTGGGTTGAGTATGTTTATTCGACGATTATCCAAGTAAATATTATATCTATGTTCGGAGCTTTGTTCCTGAAATTTGATAAAAATGTAGATGAAACCAATTGAATTTTAAATATCAAACATGAGCCAAATCAGTCAATAAAGTAATATATATAGTAATCATTATATATAATCCGAGACATGGTGCACAGTTCGGGGCGAACAACTTTGATCTAGCCCAAAAGCGCTAATAGTGCTACAACCGGCGCTCACCCTTAAAGCAATATTGTCATAGAATAATGATATATAGGTTGGGACCTTTCAAGAAATCCCGCACCTGTGGACTTGCTTTTATGTAGGTGTAGGTGCGACCTCTAAAATTGGCCGTGTAACAAACGATTCTCACTTCTTCTGAATATTTGCCGGGGTTTTGCATATGCTATTATTAAACGAAGAAGGAAAGCGAAGCGAAGTTCTTTAAATCTATCGAAACCCTTCCGCGTTTGTATCATCATCATCAGGTATTTGTTTAGTCTCCACTGCAGGAACACGTCTCTCTCTGTACTACCAGAGCCATACTTAGCCAGAGTAGCCAGAGGATTTGGCCTACGCTCTCTACGCTGGCTAGAACGGGTTGGAGAGATGTCACTGATATGTAAGTAAGTATAAGCTTTGTTTAGCTTGTGTTTAAAAGTATAAAAGTTTGTATGTTCGATGACAACTCGATTAGCTTTGATGACAAATCGAATAGCTTTGATCGGAACTTTATTACATTTGATCCCTTTTCCATGCCGGAAAATATATTATGATACAGATAGGATCATATACATTATCACGTTATTATTTCTAACGGAACTATTCCGGCTTTTTCTTCTTCAAAGATATGCATGGCATTGGTCACCCAAAGATTCCGAAGACTTGCGAAGTGGAGAAGAAAAGAACCCATTTAAACAATTTGGTTTTATTAATGGCTGCCTGCCTAACGTCAATCCTCTTTGGGAATGCATTCGTGCGTAAAGTTTTACAACCGTAAACGTCCGCATGACGTCAACCCTCCTTGGGAATTCAATTGTAGTAATAGTTGTTCGGGTTAAGTCCCTTTGTCGCCACTTACGACATTCACAGAAAGAGATGGAGTAGTGTTAATGATCAGAACAAAATATTTTCAATAATTTAGCATGAGTAGTAGTTCTTAAGTTTTTCACTAGATTAGATCTAGATCTGAACCTGTGGTTTCATTTTCGAACCCTTGTTCACACCAGTACAAGTACAACAGACGGAACGACGGAAAGTTAAACAGGATAGCGCTCTCAACTGGGGTGCTGTCCATGTAGTCTTAGTAAAGGCACAGAATAAATAATACTAACGTACAGAAGTCTCACTCAGCAAAGAAATTCAAAGAAATATCTACTCAATAATAATAATAATAATAATAATAAATCTTTTATTTTCAGACCAATGATCCATACAATTTTTATAACATAATTACAAAGAAATTTGATAAACACAATTTAATAACATATACAATAACAAATTGGATAAAAATAAATTGAATAAAAATAAAAATAATTAATAAATAGAAATACATAATAAAATTTAAACTCATAAAATTAAAATCATAAAAAATAAACTAAACGAACTAACCTAAAATTGCCGAACTCGTTCTCGAGGCACTGGAGCATGTACTTGCATCCAATGTCTCAAGAACGGGCCGTCCGTCCGTTCCGCGATGACTGACAGGAGACTATTGCGACTGTCCTTCACTCTGCGCGCCGTGGATGCCACTCTCTTGCGCATTGTCGCATAGAAACAGTCGACTCTTGCTTTAGCGAACATTCCAGACGCGCTGCAGTAACGGGGCAGTCGCAACAGCGTCCTGAATGCATTGTTATATTGAATTCGGAGAGCACTGTATATCTTCTGCTTGTAGTGAACCCACAGGCTGCTGGTATAAAATGAGGTGCAGTAGGCACGGAACAACGTTATTTTAACCTCTGTTGAGCTCTTAGCAAACCTGCGGACGATCATATTCGCTCTGACTGACAATGCCCTCCGTTCACGCTCAATATCACTGTCATCTCTAAGGTCGTCAGTCACAATATGACCTAAGTATTTAAATTGCTGCACCCGCTTTAAGGGCAACCCTTCCAACCGAACGGGAGGCACGTTTACCGGACATTTGGTCCCAGCCTTAAAAACCATTAGCTCGCTTTTCTTCGCGTTGTATTTCAACCCATGGCTACTTACATACTGCTCACATATGGTCATAAGTTCTCTGAGACCACCTACTGAAGCGCTCAGCAATACCTGGTCGTCTGCGAAAGTGAGATTATTGAAACAGACGCCCTCAATATGGCATCCGACATGCCGACTGCTGAGTTCAACGATGAGATCATTAATATACAGGTTGAATAGTGTTGGAGAGCTCACCCCACCCTGCCTCACACCACAACTCAACCCATACGATTCCGAAAACGCGCCTGCCCATTTCAAGTTGTTGACTTGGTTTCCGTACCAGTATCGTAGAACATGAATGAGTTCAATAGGTACTCTCAACTTCTCAAGCTTTTTCCACAACACTTTATAAGAAACCAAATCAAACGCCCTTGACAAGTCGAGAAAACTGGCGTAGACGGGTGTACCCCGATCCGTATAATATTTGACAGCATGCTTTAAACACGCGATAGCACTTTCTGTAGAAAGACCTGTTCGGAAACCGAACTGATTATCATGTGCTTTGAAATAGTTGTTTAAGTGCGAGTTTATGATGCTGTCATATACCTTCGCGATAACAGTTGCTAATGAGATAGGTCGGTAGTTATTTTTATCAGTAAGGTCACCTGTTTTGTTCTTTACTATAGGGACAACGACCGTTCTCATCAGCTCTGCGGGTAGATATGAATGCCCCACGCAGAGGGTGTACAACATAGCCAACACTCGCGGCAAGTGTGGGCCTGCATGCTGGAGATGCTCAATACTGAGACCATCGTGCCCTGGAGATTTTCCTCTGGACATAGTTTTAATGGCAGCTGCCACGTCCTTGGCCGTGAATCTTATGTCCAGGTTTACACTCCGAGTCTCAGTACTGTTCACCTCCGGCGTTGAGTCAGTTACGAGTGGCCTCAAAGCAAAGTGATCTTTGAAAAGTTGCGCGATACCACTCGGATTACTCACCCCATCAACACTTGCAGGAAGACCAGGCCGATAACTATGATTATTATTTGTGTGCCTCCAGAAACTACTAAAATCATTGTTTGCGTGATGTGCTGCAAGGATATCCATTTTTATTTGAGTTTCATTATTTTGACACCATTTTAGCTTGGCTTTAAATATTTTTCGACTATTAGCCATTTCATCATACATCAAACCAGATCTCGGCTTTCCGTACCATAACCATGTTGTGAACTTCGACCTGGCCAGCCTGTGAGCGGCTGCTACATGCTTATTCCAACCCACTACGCGGCGCGTATTTTGCCGTCCACGTCCACCCCCACGACCGACCGCGGACGCCTCCCTCAAAGCGGTTACAATGTCCGTATACAACTTGTCTATTATAAATCTATGCTCTGGATCATTACACATCTTGTCGCAACAGTGTGACACCCCTATTGGAAAATCAATCAGACGTAATCTATTATGACATTCTTTAGAATATTTTTTTATTTCATTACTATTTCTTTGACCCCAAATAATCTTCCTATTTTCATCACTAAATTTAGAATTTTGACAAGTAGTAGTTATGACAGGTTTTATTACGCTGAAATTACACTCAATGGTCAATGGAAAATGATCCGAAGACAAGACATCATGTCTAACACTTACAGTCCTTACACAATCGCGGGCCGTCTGCGTCGTAACACAGTGGTCCAACCAACGAGCTGAGCCATTCATGTCACTGACATAAGTAAATGTTCCAGAGTCAAGCCCTAGAGTATCAATGTCCACGCATGACCAATTGTTCTCACTACAGACACTCATGAGTTCATGGTAAAACGGTGTATGTGGATGAGCATTAAAATCTCCAAGTATAAACACAGCCTGTATAGTATAGTTATCTATTATCGCGCTTACCGTACTGAGACAGTCCGTGAAATCAGGCAAGTTCTTACTCTCATCCGTTGGCATGTAGACACTGAACACCAGAACAGGACGATCACGTATCACTGCTTTGATCGCACACACCCGCGGATTTTCACACGATATAACCTTGACGTCACAGAAAACACTATTTCTCCATAAGAGCGCGACACCGCCGTACGGCCTGCCAACCAGCATACCAGCTGTGGTATCCATCGCTGACGTCCCAGTGCAGCCAAAGTCACTGTCTATGTTGTTGAGGTATGTCAGATCTTCAGGTGCCAGCCAGTGTTCCTGAATGTCAGACGTTCGACATAACTCCTGTATGTGATGAACAGAGCTCTTCACATTCTTGCAATTAAAACTAACTAGTTTGCAACTTTTATCCATAATTAGTTTTTTGGTAGCCGTCACCATACGTTTTGGACTGGTGTCTATGTTTGAAATGCATAAATCGTCTGAATACTATACCGCTTGGCCATATTTTATCATCTAAAAATACGTTCACTTTATTTTCCGGCACAAAAAATTTATAAGCTTTATGACTATTGTTTTTTATGGTCATTTTCTGCAAAGACACCAGTTCCTTGGTTTTATTATGAATATGAGACAAAATGTCCTTTTCCTGTGTCTCAATGTGCACATTAGTTATGAAAATAGGAACTTTTCTTTCGGCCGCTCTAAATTTACTATTGTCACCACTGTCCATTCCCATTTTACCTAAATAGCGGTACTTCGGTTTTGACTTTCTTTTCTTCTGCACAACATTCCATTCGCCGCCTTCGGCTTTGTGAGCATTCTCAGTTTGTTTACACTCACTATCCGCGGGCGCGTCGGTAGTCAGCTGTTCGCCCGGCAATAACGATGGGTAGGTATGTACCGGCGAATGCACAGTTACGGAAGCCGGCCGCTCCGACTTGACATGTGTTCCCATCACATTATCAGTTTGTATGTGCGTCTTATTCGATTCGATACAAGTGGATATGTTTGATGATTCTATATTTCTATATTGATGGACGGTTGACTCATCTAAGTATGAAAGTCCTATGGGGCCGCTATCCTGATACTCGCCGCCTCCTCCTCGTTTTGCATTTACGTTGAAGTTCTGTGATGGCAACGAACAGTACTTCATATTACTCAACTCAGATTTGACTTCGTTGAGTTCAGATTGCGTAACATACGATGATTGTAAGTCCTTTACTTGATTTTGCAATACAGTAAGATTTTTTAACAGCGCGCTGACATCTAGATGATCTCATAAAATTGGAGGTAGTTTATCCAGCCGTCGTGCAACAAATATCGGGATATCATCAGGTTCCGCTTCTTTTAAAAGGGTTATGATGTCCGATATGTCCCGACTTTCCTTGCCTTTTTGTTTACGAATGATATTCCGTTTCTCCGTCGGTAAAGACTCGAAAAGCAGTGTCTTCGACTTTTTTATATCTTCAGCACTAAACGCGGATACACAGATTGTCGTCAGATCGTTGTCGTTCGTGACCGACAATTTATCCTGAATAAAACATAACATTTCGTCTATTACAATATTACATTGAGGACACTTCACTGTCGTCATTTTTTTACGCGGTCGTAGGCAAATACGCCGGCCGTACTTGAAACAATGCGACGCCTTTGAATGCGCGCGCGCGACTGTGGCTAGCGATATCGTTTAATTTAGCTCACGTCAGAACTCCGCACCTTTTCGTATAGATACCTAGACATCCATTGCAAGTCAATTTCATTCTTATTACTCTGGACAAACGATTCATATAACTGAATTTACCACCCGGTGGGGCCGCCTGCGCGCATAGTAATAATGTAGGTACATTTAAGTACATATATATCATAGTAGATACCTAAACGGGGAGTGACACAGGCCTAATAAAGGTTATTACAGCTTTTATTAAATTTCACCAGTCCCGTTGTCTGTGTGTCTGTAATCAAATCTTGCAAGCTAAATTAGACCCACTTCCCATTATTCGATTGAGCTGAAACTTCACATACATAAGTTGAGTCACAATGCAATATTATGGTACCAATGACCTGATCTCATGGAAACCGGAAGGTGGCCACGGCATCTGTGATAAAATAACATAACCCCACTGAGTTTGGGTTTAATTGTTCTAAACTTTTTTTATTTCATTGTTTTAGACAAAAGTAACATAACCCCACTGAGTTTGGGCATAATAGTACAAAACTTTTTTTTTTTCATTGTTTTAGAGAAAAGTAAATCTTCTGTGACAAAAGCTTGTCTTCAAAATATTTTTATAATAATTACTTGTTCATATAGAGGAGTTATTTTGTTTGTCAGCTTACGTATGACATGTATCACATGTGAAACGATACGCATGATTCAGACATCGACCCCTTCTCCACATTTAGGGAGGCAATACCGAGGCGCTCGTAATATTGCACCCAATCGCATGCATTTGAATAGTTAATGAAACCAATATTCTGATACGGTTTTACATATTTATGAATTATATCTGTGAGTGGATTCATTCTAGGATGTTTATGAATTGAGAAAATTAGGTAATTGTTTTCAGGATTGGGTGCTGGGAACTTATTACGGAGACTCCGTCTGTCTGTCCGTCCGTTTGCACAGGGCTAGAGCTCTATCTAATCTAGAGATAGATCTCTTGAACCGTGATAGCTAGACACTAGAAATTTGCGGTCTAAAACTTTGTATGCTAGAGTAAAGCACCCCGCGGCACTTGAAATTGGAATCAGATTTTGGATCCAAGACGGCCGCCCACAATTTTTTTAAAGGTTTCCTTTACTGATTGTAGTTTTTTATCCATTATCTCAACTGGACATGGAATTTATTTAAATTCAAACGCTGCACGAAAAACCGCGGGCTGCTTGCGCTAGTAATGCGATCTCCGACTGGGCCATCGAGCTCCTCAGTACTATTTAAATAAGGAAATAATAAACTACTCGTAGCTTCCTAATGTGTCCCTGCACGGAAACTGAGTTAGGATTATGTTCTATTAATATTGATTCTCTTTGAGTCTGTGAACTTGAATACATAAATGAGAAGTGCAGTGCAATGCACTTTGGATTAGATTAGTTATTCACATTCGCTTTTAAGTTTTGACTGCCTCCGTGGTCCAGTTCTCAAGGCGTTTGCCTTGTGGTTCAAATCCCACTGGGAAACATACTGTGTGAAAAGTTGCGGACCCCGCTACCAAACTGTTAAGTTGGATACAGGTGGTCCCTTGCCCCAAAAAAGGTTAGTTCTAAGTCCCATTTATATACATAAAATAACATTTGTTTAAATAGGTATCTATTTAAAAAAAGTCTGACTATAAAATAAGTTATCTTCATGAAAACTTATTCTTAAAAAATAATCTCGTTTTCAGCTCTATCGCATAATAATTTAGATTTTTACAGTCATAATAAAGTTATTTCTAGCAAAATTTTCTAGAAAACCGATTGACGTCTCCATTTTATTTCTGAGAAATTTAATATTTTATTATTTACAACCGTGCCAGTCTTGAAGTATTTTAACTTGAAAAGGATTTTCGATAAAGATTTTCTTTATAGGTTGAGTTCTTCTTCATCTCGTGTCGAAAGCTCAAAATGTAATAAAAAAAATTCCCTCCAGAAGTTTGAGTGATACACTATGAAATTGTTTTTTGTAAAGAAATCTATAAATTGAACAGCTATAGACAAGAGGCCTGGCTGTTTCACTTCTCAACGAATTAGCATAGCTATTCAGAGAGAAAACAGCGTTCTGGGCACCATGCCGCACGATCTAAGTCTTTAAGATTTTAAAACAATAATAATTTAGAATAGGTTTTATTTAAAGGCTTAGTTTTTAGTTTAATTTAAATTTTAGTTGTATTTATTTCTCATCACATCACCAGGTCTTTTTTAGTCTTCACTGCAGGAGTACGGCCCTCTCTGTACTACTAGATTCATGTATTAGCAAGAGCAGTTCAGAGGACTTAGCCTACACTCTCCACGCTGGCCAAACGGGTTGGACAGGTCTCATTGATGTTTAGAAGCTTTGTTTAGCTTGTGTGTTTTCTAAGTCGCCTTCTAATATAATACATCCACGGGAAGATTTGGAGTGGTCCTATTCTACTCTGCCGGGAACCACACGGCAAATGTATTTATTTATTTTTTGTTTATAAACATGCTTCCATCTTACAGCTCTATTAAAATATTTTTATTCCTTAATGCTTCTGATGGCACGATAAAAGCAGTACCGGCTATAATTATTAAATGGCTTGAAAATTAGAGAATTTTAGTTCCGTCTTTCTTGATACCGATGAATCTATCCACCTGTGACAAATTTCACGTTCTATTCCAGTCTTAACTAGTGGTCCTGTGGGAACAGTACACCTCCCGAGCTCTTCATCATCATCAGGCCCTTTTTAGTCTCCACTGCAGGAGCGCGACTCTCTTATAACCATGCAATTACCGACACTTGCCCGTTGCCCCTAAAAAAGCAAAGCAAAGCTATTTTAGTGAAAACCGACCATATACAGGGTGACTTTTAAAACAGTGTCCAAATTTTTGGAGCAAGTTCAGTCCATAATACTGAACTACTTTTTACAAAAAAGTAATTAAAAATCGATAAAAATTTTTCGTCCTCCCATACAAATCAGCGCTCAGACAGACTGATTTTTTATGGGAGGACGAAAAATTTTCATAAAAAGTCAGCCTGTATAACGCTATAGCAAACTTCCACGCTTTTTCCTCCTCTATTGGAAAAAAATTCCAACATCTTGTGTAGAATGAAGGTCTTAGTGTACTTACATCTGGAGTGCTATTTTTCATTTAGGGACTCAGCGAAACACAAAACGTAGTTTTCCAACTCACCACTCGCGTTCCGATGCATTGCATCGTATTTTTGAAAACGTCGGTCGTGTCAGCGATAAGTAATATTGTGTTACGCAGAAAATATCATAAATTTGTCAATGGTTTTCTAAACATTTTAACAAAAATAAAAAGAGCAGCGTGAAACGGAACTGATACTCCATGGAACGTTTCTTTGACATTTGTACGCTACAAATGTCAAAATTACGAGTGGTTCAGACCACTTGTTGAAAATCCTTCGCAAACGATTAATTCAAAAATGCGCCCGTTTAGAAACACTCGCGCAAATCATTCGTAATGTGAGTCCCTGAATGAAAAATAGCACTCCAGGTCTTTTTTAAATTGTTTTGGGTCTTGAGTGTTTATCTATATATTTATTTATCATAAAATATAGTAACGTTGAGCTTGTATCCCATAACACAAGTTTAAACTTACAGTGGGGCAGGCTCAACCAGTGTCATTCGTCTATATCTATTTATTATTAATATTATACCTAGAGTCAAAAAGTAGCCATGTCAGTCTGTTGGTCTGTTTGCTTTCTTTAGACATAGACTCGGAGACTCTATAATAGAGGAAAGTAGTCGTATATATTTATCGGTCTGAAAGGGGACTGAACGACAAAAAAAGATAAAAACAATAACATTTGATAACAATAATGTTAACAAGTTAATGTAAAGTTTTTGGCGGGAATCGAGAAGTCAACGGGGTTAATAGGGGCTCGCTTTCATTTATTTATAAAATAATTTGGTTTTTGGTTTGGTGGTTTATAAAATAATTTAAAGGGCTATCGAGTGCATGACGAAGAGCAATATGGAAATTATCTCCATATTTACGAGTTACCAATTTATTTCAAATGAGGGCGCCACTTCAAGGCCATTTGCCTATACCTTCACCTTAAAGTGGACACTTGGACAGTCATAGTACGGCTGTAGTGATGAGCGGTAAGCGTCATTCTTTAGGCGCCGTCCGCCACTCAATCGGCTGCAAAAATCAGTGGTATAAGGGAAGGGATGAAAATTTTGAAAACGCTTGAAAATTTTTCTGTGGTTAGGAATATCATTCCTCATTACCATAAAAAAATATCAGATTTTTCTGTTCAGTCAATTAATAATAAAAAAAAAATATTTTAAATCCCAATTTTAAACCCATAGTCAGCCTTATCATTCCTTTTGTCAAATACCCATAGTCATTTCTTTTGTCCGGACCGTCTGACGTATTAAAAAAAATGCCATATGACAGATGACAGTTAACTATTGAACATAGTTATATAACATTTGACAGTCAACTAGTTAACACTTATCTCAGAGTTAACAGATAGTCAACTATCAAAGTTTTCAAAATAGTGTCAAGTGTCATATGACATTATTTTTTTTAATTCGTCAGACAGTCTGGGCAAAAGAAATGGCGAATTAAGGCTGACTGTGGGTTTAAAATTGGGATTTAAAATATTTTTATTTTTTATAATTAATTGACTGGACAGAAAAATCTGATATTTTTTTATGATAACAAGGAATGTTATTCCTAACCACAGAAAAATATTCAAACGTTTTTAAAATTTTCATCCCTTCCCTATTAAAGGACCTGCACCACACTTTAATTTAAATTTGTTAGGGTTAGGGTAAGGAATATAAAAAGGAAAAAAAACTAGATAGGCTCTATAGGACCCATATCAAGGGCCATACAATAATTCTTAAAAAATCTATTGAATGAATACTTTTTGTACTGTACACTCCACATTCGAAGGGTCGTGTAGTCCATTACAAACAGTTTTGGTCAGCACTCATGCAGAGTTAAACAACGAGTAAAACTCAGTTGCTCATGCGAATTTACTTTGAGTTAAATTAAACAGTTTAAATAAAACTAGTTGCGCGAAATTCACTCTTAATACTTTAGGCTGATGGCTTACTCTGTGTTTAATTTCTTTTTTAAAAAGGCGAATATTTAAAAAAAATTTAGAAAAATTGGGTAGATGACTGGGTCAAAAATAAATTATTTGGTACTGTTAAGAGAATAAAACGTCACAAAATAGTCACTTGTCATTGATCATATCCATTTTCAATATGATTTTAGACTTATCAATGTAGAAAAACTGTATTTGACTCGACAAATCTATGACGTCACGGTTTTGTATTTCATTCAAAAAGAAAATGTTTGTTTTGACGTTCAAAAATAATAAACGGGCAAGTGCGAGTCGGACTTGTACATGAAGGGTTCCGTAACACCGTACAATGTTTTAAAACGCTAAGGAAACACGTTTCTTGTATGCCGACCCCCTTTAATTTTTAACTTTTTTTTATTCTCAGTATTTATTGTTATAGAGGCCATAGTAATACATAATCTGTAAAAATTTCAAATATCTAGTTAATGCCATTATAAAGATCTAGTTAAAAACTCCGAAAAAAACACGTTTTTTGTATGACGACCCCCTTTAATTTTCAACTTTTTTTTATTTTTAGTAGGTATTTGTTGTTATTGTAGATATATGACTTTTATAAATGTCATTTGTGTAGGGTATTCGTAATTCTTTTTAAATAAAGTCAGTCTATCTCGCATCCTGGTGTTTCATTGACGCCTCACATAAATACTCACATTAACAGTTATAGCGGCCATAGTAGTACATACAGACGGACAGACGGACAGACGGACAGACGGACAGACGGACGGACGGACAGACGGACAGACGGACAGACGGACAGATGTCTGATTTGACTTCTTGTCATCTAGCGGATTATGTTTGAAAAAGTTAAAGACCCGGCTAAATGATCTGATAATTTATGTATTTTTTTACTCCTCAAATATTCTATTTTAATGTGTAAAATTACAGATTGCGTCAAGGATATTTTTTTTTGTAAAAAAAATTATTATATTTTGAAATGAGTCGATTCAGCCCCTCTACTTTTCAGCAAGGTCTGTAGTAGGTTTCAGTTTGCTTCAAATACCTTCCCAAAAATGTCTACTATCTCGGAATAGTATGAGAAGCCATTAAATAAATCTTTAAAATAACTAAATTTCGAATTTTCAAAACAAAACTCACCTTATCACAAGTGCCAGCCAAATTGGCTTTAAAATTTCAATACGTATTATAATAGAAAACAAAAACTCTTTTATTTCTTTAAACTCTTTAGATTAAATTAAGAAGTATTAAACCCAGTCAAGACAGCATAAAATATGGCGCAATGCACAAAGTCGCTCCTCATAAACGAAGTGCAATATTTTAAGCAGGTGAAAGGAGTGAATTAAGTTAGTTTTTATCCAATTTAACTTTCTCTGGGTATTTTCAAATGCATTGTTCTTCAAAACAATAGTTTAATTTCCTGAAAAGTTAAGTGTTTTATTTACAGTTTTATTAACTACAGCTACAATTTTACCGCTTCTGTAAGTAGTTTAAGTTTTACCCTCCTTTTGAAGGATGGTGATGTTTGTATGCTCCATTTAGGTACTTATTGTGCCTTTTTTTCTTATCTATACTAATCTATACTAATGTTATAAAGCGAAAGAGTTTGTTTGTTTGTTTAAACGCGCTAATCTCAGGAACTAATGATCCGATTTGAAAAATTCTTTTTTTGTTGGGTAGTCCATTTATAGAGGAAGGCTTTAGGCTATATAACATTCCGACAACCACGCTAACGAAGTCGCGGGCACAGCTAGTAATTTTATATTTATTTCTAGCAGTCAGGTACTCGTATGGTTCCCGTGCGTCAGTCAAATAATTTTTAAAATCTGTGTTAAGGGTGCAGCCATGGTAAAATTTAGTATCAGATTTTTGGCACAGCGGCGACACTTCCTGTACGTGAGAGTTCGAACGCCGTTGACCTTGAGCCGTAGCGTGTAACGCTAGGGTTGATACCGAACCGAAATGGTATATGGCGCGGTGCGTGAGAAAAACGCGAAATAGGTACTAGCCCTCGGCCAAAGCAGTCAGCGATAGCTCGTTTCACGCCCCGCACGCCTCTCCAGACACCCACACATAGCCGCAAGCGATTTCACGTGCACACATGCTTAAGTGTCGTTTTTTTTCGCTTAGTGTATATATTCTTTGTTTTTGGTAAGGTCTGCTAACTTAGTTGTTACCCAATTGCACTAGAAGTAGAATTATGTTTTTCGAGTGTATGAATCTACCTATGTATATTTCTTTAGCACGCTCTGCAGCCTGAACTGATTGAAGGAATTTAGCTTGATATGTGTCGTTAGATTTGTCTCAGTGACACTGGGTATTCAAAAACTAAAATAATAAAAAAATACGGATGCGCCAAGTTGTATATTTTATTATGTTCAAAACCTATTGAATGGGGTATCTAAATAAAGGATTTTATAAGAAGATTACAAATATTTACACAACTTATACGTTTATATGAAATTTGGAATGAGAAATGCTAAAAAACAATACAAAACCTCACTCATCCGAGCGTGTTCCCGGTTGTATCCTACGCATACTGCTTGTTGTATCTTTTCAGTTGTTGAGGAACTTGGTGGCCCAGCGGAAGTGAGCTTTACAAACGCTTATGCAAGTTACGCGACTGGTGTCGCGTAGTCGCGTAGTCTGCACTTAGGCGGGTGACCACAAATGGCATATTTTTCTCTAGCTCCCCCGTGCTTGGGAAGGCACGTTCAGCCTTTGATCCCGGCTGTCATTATTATACGGCAGCCAAGCCATATCATGCCTAGCAGCTTGAAAAATATGACACCAGTGTTGGCAATTGGCAAACAAGAAACACGGAAAAACAGTGTTTTTAGTTTATTTTTTTTCATATATATACTTGTTTAACATATACATCATGTAAGGGTCATATGACGGACCATACTAACTAGATCACTATAGTATAATAAAATTAAAATAACAATAAAAAAACAAAAAAACTCGGGAACTCCATAGGTATAAAAGTGTGCAGCCACCCAGGCAATTTGTATGGGAATGTCGATTTTTTTTTATTTCTTGACTGTTATTTTAATTTATTTATACTACTACGAGATCTAGTATAGCCCGTGGTTTGGGTAAGGTATATAATAATCCTTAAACTGAAGTCCAGTTTTTGTGAAAAATTGAGCAAAACAGGTAAAACCACAGACGAAGGGCACTTTGATAATTTTAATCTACCCTGCTAAAGGGTTGTTTACCGAGACACGTTAAAAGGGTTGCAGGTCATTTTATTTTCACAATTTCACGTGAGTAATAATATGGTAAATAAAGAAATTACCTCGTACCGGTGTGTCATTTTTACAAGCTTTTATTGTACTTGAATATTTATATGGAACTAATTTTCATGTGGGTAATGAATATGGACCTACGAATAATAAATTCTCTAGAAATGTAACGCTCCTACATTCACCACTTCGATTCTGATTCCATTTACGCAAACAAACTAACAGTAATAAGTTATTACTGTTGTGATGAAGCGTTTTCGAGGGGTCGAACCTCTGGACGCTATCATCAGCATAAATTAGGTAGACACCTGTTACCACCTTGGTATGACAGGGTCTAAGGGTCCTAATGAGGTAACCTACCGGGAAGGGTGTATTTAAAACTCACTATACCAACAGTAACAATTATTTATTTACAGCACTATTTATCTCAGTCTAACCTAGGCTTAGTCAGCGCTATCTTAAAACTAGGTTCACAGGATACCTATGTATGGATGCCTATGTAATCCCAGAGCGACATGGGTATACGGTATGTTACAAATTATCTCCGGTCACACAGCTGCCGGCGATACGCGCGAAACGGGAACCACGGGACGCGTGGTCGAAATGCGGAACGGAAGAAGTACCTACTTCTACGGGTCTGTCCTACGACTACGGATCACTGGATGCAGAGGGCTGCACCGGTGATGTCCCCCTGAGGGGGTGCGGAACGGGATGCACACAGAGGTGCAATACAAAGGGGCGCGCGCGGGCGCGCTGTGTTGGAAAACGGGGGCAGGGTAAGGACGGACCTGCCGGGCGGAACGGCGACGCCGCACGTACACGGGTGCGTGGCGTCGGGGTACCACCCCTATCGTGTGCTCACGATAGGGTAGTGGCAAGGCGCTCGAGGGCGCGGGGTGCGGAATGCGAAATGCACACTCGCCTACGGTATCGCTGAACGCGCGCGGGCACGTCAGCGTCGGGGCGCCAACCCCCAACGTTGAGGACAAGTAGGGGTTGGTGCGGCGCACGGGGTAGTGCGCCCACGGTGTATCTACCCTGAAGGGGTATGCGGAACGCGCAGGAGCACGTCGGCGTCGCGACGCTCCCTCACACGGGGGTGCGAGGGGGTGGCACGGACGACCACGAAACGGACGGGACGGAGGGTGGTTGGGACGGATCCTCGACCGTACCTGTATCGTACGTATGTACTCTGACCGTATCTGATCCAGGCGGCCGAGGGGTGAGCGGGAAGGGGAGGTTCGGGAACCCTGACCGTACCGAGATATCTGATCCAGGCGGCCGAGGGGTGCGGGGGAAGGGGAGATTCGGGAACCCTGACCGTACCGAGATATCTGATCCAGGCGGCCGAGGGGTGCGGGGGAAGGGAAGGTTCGGGAACCCTGACCGTACCGAGATATCTGATCCAGGCGGCCGAGGGGTGCGGGGGAAGGGAACCCTGACCGTACCGAGATGTCCGATCCAGGCGGCCGAGGGTGGTTGGGAGGAAGGGGGGAAGGGAAACCTGGTCGTACTAAGATATCTGATCCAAGCGACCGAGGCGGGCACCCGAGCGAGTGTCCGCGGCTACTGGGCTCGTATGGCCTTATATAGTCGGCGGCGGTGCGGTCGGCGGGGGAATCTAGTGGGGAAACCAGATCATACTGGTTTTGTATCGAAAGCAAGTTTGTATGTGGCGCGTACCGATTGCAGCTGTGTGAGTAGTGGAATATTCCTAAGGCGTATGTGCGCGGCGATACTGGTTTGCTGATCGCCGCGTCACACTGTTAGTTTGTTTGCGTAAATGGAAAAAAATCGCATGCATATTTGTCTATGTGTGTGTATGAGTGTTTCGTTGTTATTAGTAATAACAACGAAACACTCATACACACACATAGACAAATATGCATGCGATTGGTCGCGACAAGGTCACGCTTCGTCGTTGGGTGGGGGCGGTCACCGCAACAAGCGTTGAGGTACAACGCGTGGCTTAGGTACATTTTGCATAACACTTTCCACAGATGTCAAGTATGTATTTACTATTTATTGCACAATAATCTAAAGATTATAATACAAAAGGTAAAACTTAGTCCCAAAGTCAGTTTTTATAAACTTGTGTTATGGGATACTAACTCAACGATACTATATTTTATAATATTTACTTATTTATATAAACACCCAAGACCCAGGACAATTTGAAAAAGGCCATTTTCCAACTTGCTGGGGATCGAACCCAGAATCTCTGAATTGGCGGACTAGCGTGTTGACCATTACACCACGGAGGTAATAACTTGGTAAACAAGGAGATTTGAATTAAGAAGTACCTCGTACTGAACCTATGTTATTTTTACAAGGTTTTATTTGACTAGAATATTTATATTTAACTAAGTTGTCAGGTTATTTTATTTTCACAATTGCATGTCGGTAAAATTTTGGTAAATAAGGAGATGTGAGTTACGAAGGAACTATTTATATATGTATGTAGGTAAATTCTTCATTGTACATAAGGATACAGACAAAAGTACAAAAAAATAACAACACTAAAGCGGACTTGCTTTAAATGAATTTAAAGTAATTGAAGTTCTAATAGTAATAATAATTAAATAATAAGTAATAAATATTAAATTAAATAATTGAAGTAGTAATAATATTATCACAAACTTTTATTTGCGTGACGGTGGGGTAAAGAAATCCAAATAGCTATTAGTTACTAGTCACATCGCATAGTAATAGTCACTTTGATTCTCGGCCATTTTCTGTATCGGTTTTTATGATCTACATGGAAAGAGAAGCAGCTGGTAAATTCTACGCTTTTTCTTTTCTTCCAGATAAGTGTGAAAGAATATTATCAACATTTATGTATCAAGGGATATTTTGTCTTTAATAAATAATTTAAATTTATCAAGACAGAAATAAATAATAATTAGTTATTGTAACTCCTGCTTTGGCTCATTTCTGACGCGCTGCATGGCCATTGCCATTCAGCGCGGTAACGCGGCTAGTGTATTGTGCTGGGCACCTTTGCAGCAGAAATGTCAACGGACGGGTTTAGAAATATAGTAATGATAATTGTTTATTTTTCTTTTTTATAAAAATTATTTAAATGATTTTTTTTTATTATTCTGTCCCTCAACTCGCTTATCGTCGGCACCCTGATATCCCATAATTTCTAAAAGGTTACAATATTTATATTAAATTAAACTAAAAGCGAAAAATCATAAAAAAATAATAAGGTCGACTTCTAAAATTAAAATAATGAAATTCCTTAAGTAACACAGGGGACTCCGATATAATACAAAATGCGCTGTAGCAGGGTCGTTATAAAAATTCTCTTGTGTACACGGTGTTATTAATTTTGGGTGTTATGCCTATAAATTTTTAAGTGTTAAATTTGCCTTCCGCATTTTCGGTAATGGCCGCCCCGACCTTGTGTGTAAAATTATTTTTCTTTACATAACTCTGGACGTGTCGGTCTTGTTTGTAATTACACTGAGTAACTGCGGTTTGGGGTAAATAAATTATAAGGTAAATGAATATTAAGTACCTAACTTTTATACTCGACTGCGCCAGATGGAGGGTTATGTTCTCCGAGTGTAAGTATGTATAGTTTTCTAAGCATTAGCCTAGAAAAATATCTTATATAAAATAAATCATAAATATAGGAGCACGACCCTCTCTGTACTATCAAAGCCATAAGGCTTTGATAGTACAGAGATAAATAATTTAATATAAATTAGCCAGAGCACTCAGAGGATTTGGCCTACATTCTGGCCAGACGAGTTTAAGAGGTCTCATTGGTATTTATAATCTTTGTTTAGCTTGTATTTCCTATGACACCTTCTACTACATCCACGGGAAGACATGGGGTGTTTCTATTCTACTCTGCCAGGAACCACACGACAAGTATAATAATAACATATAATCCATTTAATTAAATTCACGTAGGTATGCCTGCAGGTTATGTTTTTTTCTGTGCTCAAAATAATTTTTTCCCCTTTATCCTCGCAAAAACCATTGAATACAGGCGCGGTATGAAATTCTAAGGGTCTACACAATATCATGCAAATTCGAGTGAGTTCTCAAAAGATGTCAGTTTCATATAACTGTTCCGGGAATATAGTCTGTGGAGCACCAATCAACAGCTGTGACCAGGGGCGCTAATTTACAGCAGGGCACACACCAAACAGTGCAAACAATTAATATGTAAGCACTTAAATTTTAATTCCTTCCATATTGGTCTGGGGAAAAAAAAGCGGCCAAGTGCGAGTCGGACTCGCCCATGAAGGGTTCCGTAGCAGCAAGTAACGTAATATAAAAGTTCTAAAGGTAAATTGCGGTTTACGATTTATGACGTATTAAAAAAAAACTACTTACTAGATCTCGTTCAAACCAATTTTCGGTGGAAGTTTGCATAGTAATGTACATCATATATTTTTTTTAGTTTTATCATTCTCTTATTTTAGAAGTTACAGGGGGAAGCACACATTTTACCACTTTGGAAGTGTCTCTCGCACAAACTATTCAGTTTACAAAAAAAATATATTACAAACTTGAATATCATTTTTGAAGACCTATCCATTAATATACCACACATATAGGTTTGATGAAAAAAAAATTTTTTTTAGGTTTTCTAGGTATGGGAAACCCCCAAAATTTTCTTTTATTTTTTTATTTTTGTGTGAATATCTTAATGCGGTTCACACAATACATCTACTCACCAAGTTTCAACAGTATATATATTTATAGTTTTGGAAAAAAAGTGGCTGTGACATACGGCACAAAGACAGACAGACATGACGAATCCATAAGGGTCCCGTTTTTTGCCATTTGGCTACGGAGCCCTAAAAACGTAAAATATACCAGCTGCCCTAATCCTATGCAGATTTTAAATAGAAGGAATTATGTTTAAAGATGACGATAAGGCATCATTAATTTAACTCCCTTTTTCTATATTCACGCTTACTATTACTAAGCCGTGTGGTTCGCAGCAAAGTAGAATAGGATCCCTTAAATTTACCCGTGGATGTCGTAGAAGGCGACTTAGGAAATACAAACTAAACAAAGCTTATAAACATCAATGAGACCCGTCCAACCGTCTGGCCAGCGTGAAGAGTGTAGGCCAAATCCTCTGACTGCTCTGACTAATACGAGTATACGACTTTGGTAGTACAGAGACGGTCGTGCTCCTGCAGTGAAGACTAAAAAAGCGGCCAAGTGCGAGTCGGACTCGCCCATGAAGGGTTCCGTAGCAGCAAGTAACATAATATATAAGTCCTAAAGGTAAATATCAGTTTACGATTTATGACGTATTAAAAAAAAAACATGTTTTTTTAATTTTTAGTATTTTTTTTTATAGCGGCCTCAGTAATACATATTTGGTGAAAATGTCAAGTGTCTAGCTATTACGGTTCAAGAGATAGAGCCCTGTGACAGACGGACAGACGGACAGACAGCGGAGTCTCAGTAATAGGGTTCCGTTTACACCCTTTGGGTACGAAACCCTAAAAAGACCTAATGATGAAGATGATGATGACGCTTACTTTAATGCCAAAAGTGGCCTTTGTGTTTTACAGTCGTAGGTTGCGTCTACTCCGTTATAAACAAAGATATGATAAGTACATACCTATATCTGCAAGTTATGTTTTTTCCTGTGCTGAAATTAAAATCTTTTCCACATTTGCCCCCATTGCCTTCACAATATCATGCAAATTCGAGTGAGTTCTCGAAGGGTGTCAGTTTCATATAACTGTTCCGGGAATACAGTCTGTGGAGCACCAATCAACAGCTGTGACCAGGGGCGTTCATTTACAGCAGGGCACACACCAAGCAGTGCAATCAAACTAAATATTTATTTCAAAATTCATTTTGATCTTCTGTGAAGTTTTTATTTCGGAATTAATTCCATTCTGCACGTATGTACGTCTTGTTTATACGGAAATAATGTTCGCCTTTTGAACCTACAATGCATGTATGATAAACTTTGTCTTCTTCTTCATTATCATCATCTTCTTTACCTTATCCCACTCTACGTGGGGTCGGGACAGCATGCGAGTCTTTTTCTTTTACCTTTATCCTTTGCATTTCATTGCATTTGTTTCATTTTTTTATCCATATTCTCCTTCACGGACTTCATCCTTTTCCATGGTCTTCGTCTGTTTCTGTGCCCTGTAACCTGATTAGTATAGGTTTTCTCATAGTAACATGGCTTGGTCTATGCTTTATTTATAAAGCTACACACAGTTGTTTTTGATGTGTAACATCTTTCCTCTCACTTTCCTGAAAACTGTGGGAGTGATTTCGTGAAATGCGACGGAAGTGTGTGACAGGACGCCGGGGAAGCGCGCGCTATTCGATTTGACCAATGAGCGCGGTTGCTTATTACTAAGGTGAGATATCTGATGTTACACCTCATATGGAACTACTGTAAGGCTCACTCATTTTTTATCAAAATTCCTATATTTCTTTCTGGAACTTCTTACAAAAGTGAAAAACCCTTGTTGCTTTTTCATTTACAAAGGCCAGCATGTTTTAATGATATTATTTTAAAATTAAAAATATAATTATGTTTAAATTCATATGATAGTTTGGTCTTTTTTATGTCATAGAACGGCAAGCGAACAAGCGGGTCACCTGATGTTAAGTGATCACCGCTGCCCATGGACAACTGTAACACCAGGAGTGTAACAAAAGCGTTACCGGCCTTTCAGGGCCCTCCCCAGTGGGGGGGGGGGGAGCTCCGGCTCTCTCACTCACTCACCAAACGAAGCATTCTTTAAAATAGCTCTTAGTGTATCCCAGACCCCGCATATAATTACTGTTCGAATTGGACGCAAATGAATTCCTTTTACGGAGGAACGTTTGTTTGGTTTCAATTAGCTATTCTCTATTAGCTGAAACAGCAGTCATTATTGTAACTATTCCGTCATTTTGGGTTGCCCTCATTTCGTTAATCACAATAAGGAATATGCATGTAATACCAATCCAGCTCATATTTTAATTTTGCAATTTCTATTAGTACGTTACCACGCCTAGTTAATTATTTTTCTTACTGACTCTTATTTGGATTAGAAATAAATTATTGAAAATATGCAAATATTGCGCGGGAACTTTTGACAAACAAAAGGGAAATGACGTCAAAGTTCACAAAAGGGAAATGACAAGTTCGGGTGCGTTCGGTAGGACTGTCCGTCCATGCAGTTTGACTGTTGATCACATTTGAAATGTATGTACTTTGATATAAAAGTTTATCAAACATCACCATCAAACATGGTTTAGCGAACCAAATAAATTAAAAAAAAAAAACACTGGCTGATAATATCGAAAGTACCCAAAAAAGAAAAACATGCGTTGACAGCTTCTGTCTCTGGCGGATATTGGAGACTTTGACGTTATATTTTAAAATAGCGTGTTTTAGTTATAATCTACTTGCTATTTTTAATATTTATTTTCTACACCATATACATGTTTTTCGGTACTGATTTATTTTTTGCGGCTATTTCTCGACGAGGACTATTGATTAAAAATATAAAAAAATGCATTCGTCTGATCAAGGAGACGCTAGCGACATCTAGTTTATAGTTTGTTAAATTGTTTGTTACGAATACGTCAAGCTGAAAGCTCGGTTAAGTTTGTCACGGGTGAGTGGCAACACTTTTTGAGAAAGGGGAACACTGTTTGCAACACGTTATTCGATTTGAATTTTGACGCAGTCTTGTTCGAACCGCCGTGCCGTACACAACTCGTTTGGGATTTTATTACAACGTACAAGAAGAAAGATGTACGCTGTGATGTGCAGTGGCTGTTTTGGAGTAGCAATCTGCGTGAACGGAGCGTTGAAGCCGTCGATTAGCAACAGTGAAATTGGGATTGTTTCAAGTGCCGTCGTGTTGTACAATTTCACTGTGGGGCTGGAAATTACTAGTTTAATTGTGGTTATTGTAATGAATGTGGATTGGTAGACCGATTTATTACAATGATATTATATTTCAGCTGGACGGTAAGCCCTGTTGGACACAGAATATCTGTGTGGGCTCGAGGATTAGTTGCTGGGATGTGGTTACCAGAGGTAGTAATTCATAGGATTAGTGCGAGGTGGGGCACTGTCTTACCGTCATTTTTTAAGAAGACCTTACGGTCTTTCTTGGGGCGATACCGATAAAGTGACGTGAGTGTAAGTAATTAAGTTTGCATCCTGACATCGGCCTGTTTTCGTACTGTAAGTAGTAAAATGTTACTCACGTCGCCCGTTATGTCAAAAGCCGTATCCCGCTCAGCCTTCCCGGCTCGTTTCATATCCCTTTGCGACATAGACATAGACATAGACAGATTTTTATTTCCAGAAAAACACAACACATACAATACACTAAAGGTAACACATGGAAGAAGACAACATAGGATTTTGAATAGAATTATTTAAATTAAAACAAGAATAAAACCTAGCCAATTTTATCTGAGAAAGTAGATATAAAATAAATTTAAAATGACTAGGTACGTTTACTATGGCATAGAACTGGTACCCATCTCAGTGTGTCCACGGTGGTAAGTGTTGTGAGATCCTAGGAAAAAAGGTTCCACTCAGCATATGTCATCAAACTCGTTTCCGAGAAGACGACACTGGTTTTCAGTGGAGCCTTGTGTGTGTGTATGTGTGTCACGCCACATAAGAGTTGGGATTTTAATTATTGTCAATATACCCTCGCGCCGACATATATATATAACATGGAGCGTCCTGCCTGAGGACCTTAAGAGCATTTCGGACAGATATCTGTTCAAGAAACACGCTCTTAATTATTGAACGTAGGAACATGATTTGCTACTGGTATCATTTGTGTAGTCAAGGAGTAGTATTTAGTATGATATATATCTGTTAGTAAATAGTATAACTACTCTTTGCATGAACACTAGACAAACTTAATGCTAAAAGCGTTATTTTACTGTTTAATATCAATAAAATATTGTTTAAAATTACTCTCTACATCGCACCACCTTTTGTTTTACAGCACAATTCCTGTCACCCAAAGGTAGCCTGTAAGTGATTGCCTTGTCGATAAGGCCGCCTCATCATCAGGTCTTTTTTAGTCTCCACTGCAGGAGCACAACCCTGTCTGTACTACAAGCGCCATATATTAGCCAGAGGAGTCAGAGGATTTGGCCTACACTGTCCACGCTGGCCAGACGGGTTGGAGAGGTCTCATTGATGTTTATAAGCTTTGTTTAGCTTGTGTTTCCTAAGTCGCCTTCTACGACATCCACGAGAAGACTTGGAGTGGTCCTATTCTACTCTGCCGGAAACCACACAGCATAAGGCCGCCTATTTTATGTATACCTATACCACAGAATACAGTAAGAGTAAACAGAACGGAATCTCCTTAGGTACGCACAATATGCGTCCCCGTTTCCCGCACCCGCACCTCCCCCGGTTCTTGACGGCCAACGTGAGTCATCGAGGCGAAAACGGGGGAGAGGTGCGGGGACGGCGAACGGAGACACATATTGCGCGTAACTTAGGAGATTCCGCCCTGTGGTAACGACCTACTTATACGAAATATGAAACGAGAATGTGGCGGTACCGGTGAGGCATCGCCTTTTTTCTCCAACAATATAGTAATATTAAATAAGATTAGAATAGTTGCAAAAGTTTTAAATGTATTATGTAAATATACGATAAGAATATGTGTAAATTGTAAATCTGTAATGCAATAAATCCCATCAGGCTGGGAAGGGCCCTAGGTATACTGAACTAGGTAACTAGGTCAGTTTGTTTCGACCAAAAAGGATTTAGATGGTTAGTTGTTATTTACATATAATCATATAAAAACATTTCAAGTAAAATAAAACCCTATAAATGAACTTCTAAATATCACCTACGCAGTTTTTTCCCAGGACTAGTACTTACATAAATTATATCTTTTAACTCCCAGATTAATGTCGTTTAGCGTAATTTTAGAGTTACAGTGATAAACACGGGGTAAAAAGGAAGGGTTGATGGAAAAACTGTAAACCGTGCCGGGGTAATTTGGACCGGGTCAGAGGGATAATGAAGCGCATTTTATGAGTTTCATCAAAATGGGACAGCTATTTATTTGAGTCTATAAATAGCGTAAATAAATCGGTTTTTCCCTTTTAAGTAGATTTTTAATTCTGGCATTTAATCAACCACAATTTATTACGATAATTACTTAAAACTCTTTTAAATTCATTATAATTATGAATATTTTATACGGTTTACTATTTATATTATCATTATTGTATAAAAATTGTAAAGCTATGTTAGATGCGAATGATGTTGGCGAAATAGAAAATAGAGAGGGAAAATGATTGGTCACTTAATACGACTAAAAACATACTAGAAGGAAAGATAAAAGGTAGAAGAGGTCCAAGAAGACCAAGAAAGAGCTATGTAGACCAACTGAAAGAAAAAGCAGTGGTCATGTCGTATCAAGCACTAAAGAATAAGGCAGAGAACCGAGAAGTTTGGTGCATATTCCACCTACAAGAGCCACTAAGCTCTTAAATAAGAAAAAGAAGAATGTTAGATGCCATTCGGCAGCTTGTTAATTTCTGTGTTGGCCTTTTGCACACACGAAAAACAACAATTTCAAACTATTTTAAGGATAGATCAAATTCATTATAGGTATTTTTTTCCATTAGTAGTACCTACAATTTGGAATGTAGGTACTAGAATGGATAGAGAAAGGAATGGAAAGATAAAGTTTTTATTTATAGCTCAAAATGACCACTCCATCTCTTCCTGTTGATGGGTGAATCCGAGAATTTCGTCGTGAATGGTAATCATCATCACATGAGCGTATTCCCGGTTGCATCGTCAGCGGTTACGCTTCAGAGCCCGGGGTCCGCTACCTTACCTAGGTGATTTGACGAGGTTGCTGGTTTTTACACAGAGCGACTGACCTCCGCAACCCAAAGGGTAGACCAGAACCAATCCTATGATAGGTATAAACGCTAGATGGCATTCGGGACCAACAGCTTTACGTGCCTTCCGAAGCACGGAATCATCTTTCTTTTCGGATAATCAGGTGATTCAAGCCTGCAATATCCTAACCAGACTGGAAACAACTTTTTCACAAAGTATGCTTCCCAGTGGGATTTGAACCCATGACCTCCGGATCACAAGGCAAATGCCTTGACCACTGGACCGCGGAGGCAGTCATTTGTCGTGAATGATAATGACGATGTAAAAATGGTAATGACTGCACGTTCTATGGTAATGATAACAGGTAATGGTGATGATATTAATATTAATAATCCTATATTACATAATTACTATTTGACTGTTATCATTACCATAGGACGTGCAATCATTACCATTTTTACATCGTCATTACCATTCACTCGGATTCACCCTGATAGCGTAAGAGGCGACTAAAGGAATAAGCATAAACCTCTCGTGCTACAGCTGTGTTCGGCCATCGGCCGGTGGCCGGTCGGAAAACTACAGCCAAATTATTTACTATAATAATATAACTTTAGGCTATTTTTCTCCACTTCGTCAGGTCTTTGGCATCCTTGGGTAACCATTGACGTGCTTTTATTATTTAGCGAAGAAAAAGCGGAAAAGCGCACCCCAGGCTCCGAAGCAGCAGCAAGATGAAGAAAATGTTGGACGCGATAGTGATAGATATAATTATTGATATTTAAAAAAAATAAAAAATCGACTTCAGTATCAGAAAATCAAAATATTTAAACAATTGTACATTTACTTAGTTGACATATTTTTCTAGTAATTTTCGTTTAAAAAACAAACCACACAACTACATAATTTTATTAAAATTTATATGGAATCATTTGGAAACTATACCCTTTAAACCAAATAAGTAATTCTCCAAATCGGTCTTTGAGTCTTTGAGTAATCGGGGAACATACATTAAAAAAAAGATTTCGACGAATTGATAACCTCCTTTTTTAAGTCGTTAAAAAAAGAGCTCGATAATCTCTATTACTGGCACCATGCTGGTATGCCATCGGGTTGACGACTCAAAATAAATATATTTGAATCCATTTCTAAAATCAAACTCGTAATCTAAATAAACCCAGGAAGTAATAAAATGAAACATAAATTCCCTGATATCCTAAGTGCTAGAGCTAAACGCCAAATTTTGCATACGTCTACATAAAAGTTTTACGAACTGCCCGTAGCGATAGCATAACTGGGTCTTGGGTCATGCATTGACAACTTATTTGATGTAGACACTCGATGTTATCGTCTTAGATGTTTGTCAAAGATTATTTTTTTTTAATTAAAAATCAAACGAACTTATTTTTATTTGTTTATTTTACTCCTTATTGCACACAATTAAACAAATGAGACATATATGTATAGAGATAAATGTTTGCATACAAAAGGCGGCCTTAGGAATCTCGTCCATCAAGTGAAGTTTGATGATAATTGTGTGAACAGATTTATTCAAAGCGAATAATGGTTTACATATAGTACAGTTTTCACTCACTAGGCGCGACTTGTACCCCTGAGCTCGTTATTATCAACTACCACAACTTACCACGCATCCGGTCAAGTAAATCAACGCGAGGAAACCTGCACACAAGTTGACTAGTGTAATAATGAATGACCGTTATCACTTTATAACAGTGATTGAGTTACGTCAGATGCCTTTAACCAGTTCTAACATCAGTGTTAGCCTAGATCTAAACGTACAAGATAACGTAATGAATAAGTGTATTTGCTAGACAAATTAAAAAAAAACCCCGACTGTCAAGAATGCCATCTAGTGTTTTTAGGGTTCCGTACCTCAAAAGGAAAAAACGGAACCCTTATAGGATCACTTTGTTGTCCGTCTGTCCGTCCGTCCGTCCGTCTGTCAAGACCCTTTTTCTCAGGAACGCGTGGAGGTATGAAGCTGAAATTTATATCAATTACTCAGGTCTACTGTCCCTTGAAGCTGTGAAAAAATCAAACTTCTAAGCCAACGCAATCAAAAGATACAGCCGTTTATGCCGCAAATTTTCGACACTTGCAAGGGAATCAAAACCTACAGGGTGCTTCCCGTGAACTCAGAATCTTGAAATTTGGTACGAAGCAACGTCTTATAGCATAGATAAAGGAAAAATTACGAAAACCATAAATTTTTTGTTACATCACATAATATATTTTTTTTAATAATTTTAAACTTACTACCCATTTCCTCATAAACGCGTAGAGGTATTAAATTGAAATTCATACCAAATACTAAACCTTGCAGGTTTGTACGGAACCCTCGGTGCGCGAGTCCGACTCGCACTTGGCCGGTTTTTTTTTTATTCATCACAGAATCAACAGCACTTTACAATATTATAATTTTATCTTAAGAACCAATAACTTTTTTGGAGGGTAGGAGTGAAAACGGGCAGACGTTTTTATAATCTCGCAATTGTATTTTTATTATAAAATTGATATTATAAAGTATATTTAATAACTAGCTTATATATATGTGGTAAATACCTTAGTACTGCTCGCCAGCTATTAATTTCTCCATTCCTTTCTCTGTTTGGCACTGCACTTTACATCACATACTATCACTGCTTCACTGCTTCTAACTATGGATAAACTTGCACAATTGAGGAAACATATGGACAGCATGACGGAGATGTTCGAAACCAAGATGTCTTTATTTGAAGAAAATCTAGCTGGTCGCAGCCCACAGGATGTTGCAGCACTGTCAAGTGAGTTCCAGACATTTAAAACTTTCTTCTGGAAAGCTATATCTGCACTCAAACTGCAGCTAGAGTTAGTAGTGCAGACTCTGGACTCAATGGAAATGCGATCCAGATCAAATCTCTTACTGCTGCATGGTGTGGCCGAGGAAAAGCAGGAGGATCTGACTTCTAAGGTCCTTCAATTATGTCACGGTGGCCTTGAACTGCCGGATATGGTCACGCAGTCTCTCACTTGTATGCGTCTGGGCAAAGTGAGCAGAGCAGATAAACCCCGTCCCATTCTACTGCGTTTCAAGGATTGCACTAGCCGTAATAAGGTGTGGGCTGCAAAGAGATTGTTGAAGGGTTCTGGACATACAATCTCAGAATTCCTGACCACTTCACGACATGCAGTCTTTGTAGAGGCACGTAAAGCCCTGGGTGTCAAAGGTTGCTGGACTGCTGATGGCAAGATAGTGGTAGTGGGAGTCAACGGCCTGAAGCGGAAAATCTCAACCATGGAGGATCTGCGAGCTATTTTGGCTGAGCTGCCTGACAAATCGGTTCGAGGTGTCGCCTCTGAGGGTTCAGGCCCTGCGATAAAACCCGGCTCTTCTAACTCCAACGAGCAAGGCGGCCGGCAGCTGCGGGCCACCAGGGCACAAAAGCAGAAATAACACCGTGATGCTAGATCTTAATCCGGATTTTTTTAAGTAAATACTCTCCGGTTTTCCTTGGTCAATTCTATGTAGGTACAATTGATTGTGAGAATTTTTTTTACACTTGTGCGAGACTTAAATGGGTAGATTAATTATAAACTGGGTGCACACTTTTTTCTGTTAGTAGCAAGGGTAGAATAATTTTATTTTAGTTTGGTAGTTTCGTTCATGTAATATTTTGTTTTGAACTTTTTTTATGTTTTGACATTTGTAACAAATACAAGCGCGTAGTGACAGTGACAAGTTAGTTTTGTTTGCTTGACAGTGCGTTTTGTTCCATCAAAATGTTTTCGTCATTATCATTACAATACACACGCATTTTTATTTATTTTTCTGCTTGTGGCACTTGTGGCTTTAATTGGGCAACGATATCCACATTTCATTTATTTTGCATAGTGAGCAAAAAGATGCACAATGTTCTTTTTTGTTAGTATTTAGGTACAGAGCGAAACATAAATTACTGTAGTTGCGCCTTGTTGTACAAAATACTGCCTATACGATAATAATACATTACATTTAATCTAGGGATTTAAGCATTGGGTAGTTTTAAGCTTTATGTATTTATTCTCCAAACGTTAGTAAGTATTGAATTATTTAGGCTTGGGGCGCTTGCATATGGCGACTTTACAGGTACCTATCCATGTACCTATTGTGTTTGTATGAATTTGTGTGAGGATATCTTGACGGTCTATCAATTAACCCTTTATTATTTTATTCTTCACACACAACTCGGAGGGATTTCGCTGTGTGTAGGCGCTCAAATATTGTTTATACAAATCTTTTCCTATACTTTTTTCGAATATTTGGTAATTACTTATGTATTCCTAGAAAATAGTCAACTACCCTAATGCACATTAATAGTTTTTTCTGCGTGTTTAATATTGTCTTAATGTTGGTACCTTATAAGTTATTATTATGTAGGTATGCGGTTATGATTTTGTCAAAGCGGCTGGCGAGTGATTGAGAGCTAGACGTGGGTAATTAATTTATTATTATTAAAAGCTGGTTACTTGGTTATTTTATTTATATTTGTAGGAATATATATATATATATATATTACTTAGTAGTGTATTTTATATTATTTGTGGAAAGTAGGTACTTAATTATTATGCGATATGTCTGACGTGCTTAGTGAGAACTCTGATTTAGAATATTTTTCGCTCTCATCCTCATCTGAAAGCTTATTTAGTGCTAAGAGTGATGATTTAAATGATTTATCATTGCATGATCACTTAAATGTTACTTTTACTACGTTAAAATCAAATTTTAATGTGGTGCACATCAATGCACAAAGCGTACCCGCTCATTATACGGACCTTTTAGCGACTTTTTCATATAGCCATATTCATGCCATACTAATCTCTGAAAGCGTTCTAAAGCCTTCCCTGCCCTCTGTACTGTATCCAATACCAGGGTATCGTCTTTTTAGAAATGACCGTGCATATACTGTGACGCGTGGCGACAGCAGCACTAGAATGGTTGGCTGGGGTGGGGTTGCCATCTATTTGCGCAGTGACATCTCTGCGCAAGTCCTTTCACAATCTGACACCACTGCCCAAATGCCTGAACATCTCTTTCTTAACGTTAATCTCCACGGTTCTAAGATTCTTCTTGGCGTTTATTACAGCCCTTCTTTGCATATTAACTATTTCAATTCGATCGAATCTCTTTTATCTGATTTTCGTCTCCAATTCGACCATCTTATACTCTTGGGAGATTTCAACACATGCCTTATTAAAAAAGACTCTCGTGCTAATTCTCTTCTGTCTCTCATTTATTCTCTTGATCTTCACGTTCTTCCACTTAATCCTACTCATTTTCCTCATAATGGTCCTCCATCCCTTCTCGATCTGATTATTACTTCTTCTGCAGAGCTTGTTTCTAATCATGGTCAACTCCATGCTCCTGCATTCTCGGCCCATGATCTCGTATTTGCCTCGTTCAAGCTACGCACTAAAAAGCCAAGACATAAGTTTGTGTTAAGACGAAACTACAGTGCTATAAACTGGAAATCGTTTGAGGGTGATCTCCGTGATCTGGACTGGGACACGGTTCTGAAGGCAGGTAATGTTGACTCAAAAGTGGATGCGTTTAACTCCCGCTTACTGTCCCTATATGATAAACATGCCCCGGTCGAGCAGATTAGAGTTAAGCATTTTCCAGCACCCTGGCTGACGCCTGATATCAAAAAACTTATGGCAAAAAGGGACAGTGCTAAAATAAAACTTCGCCGTAACCCTTCCGATCATAATCGTGAGAAATTTATATGTCTACGCAATCTTTGTAATAAGCGTTGTAGGGAAGCTAGGCGTAGATACATTCACGAAAATGTTGTGGATCGCCCTCCTGGTAAGATGTGGACTTTCTTGAAGGGATTAGGAGTTGGTAAGCAATCATCCGATCCTACTCTCAGTATTGATGTGAACTCTCTTAATAAACATTTCTGCTCTACTGGCTCCACCCTCCCTTCGAGTGTCAGGAATGTTACGCTTGCGGAGCTTGCTGATAAAACTAAACCTGATTGCCCAGCATTTAATTTGCCGCCGATGTCAATTAAGGATGTTCTGGATATTTTTGTCAAGCTGAAATCTAATGCTATCGGTAATGATGGCATCTCTCTTGATATGTTGAGACCTATTTTACCGGTGGTGTCCCCAATCTTGATTGACATTTTCAACTGTTCGTTGTCCACTGGGGATTTTCCTTCTGCTTGGAAATGCGCGCATGTGATTCCACTCCCTAAAAAACCTAACCCTTCCTTACCTTCCCAATTCCGTCCCATATGTATACTCCCTGTCCTTTCAAAAATCCTGGAGCACTATGTCCAGCAACAATTAGCAAAATATCTATCTTCACACAAACTACTAAATGAACATCAATCTGGATTTCGTGCTGGACATAGCACTACAACCGCCCTCGTCAAAATAACGGACGACATCAGAATGAACATAGATAACAAGAAGCTCAGTATTCTGGTTCTGTTAGATTACTCTAATGCATTCAATACAGTTGATTTCGACATACTACCTACTTGGCGTTCTAAATTCCCTTAACTTCTCTGCATCTTCTCTTACTTGGTTTCATTCCTACCTTTATGGGCGTCGACAGTTGGTGAAAATTGATCAGAGTAAATCTGAGTGGTGTGACCTGGCTGCCGGTGTTCCTCAAGGTGGAATACTTTCCCCAATATTATTCTCAATTTTCATTGACGGTATCACGTCTTGTATTAAATCTTCTTTTCACTTGTATGCAGATGATCTGCAGATTTATACGGCCACCCCTCTCGATAACTTCAGCGACGCAGTGAGCATTATCAATTCCGACCTTGCCGCTATTGCGACTTGGTCCCATAACTTCGGGCTTATGGTCAATGCAGATAAATCCCAAGCAATAGTAATTGGTAGTCCACATTTCATGGCAAAGTTTCATTCCACCGTTGTTCCCAATGTTATGCTAAATGGTATTATTATTCCATTCTCTCCAACAGTTAAAAACTTGGGAATAGTTTTGGATGAAACTTTGTCATGGTCTACCCAAACTAATGAGGTGAGTCGCAAAATGTTTGTGGGCATGCATTCTCTGAGGCGATTGCAAAATTTTCTCCCAATAAGGACGAAAGCATTATTGACACGTTCTTTATTAATTCCTATTCTTGATAATGCTGACGTTGCATATTTGGATCCTACAGAGGAACTTCTAGATAAATTAGAGCGCCTCCAAAACAATTGTATTAGGTATGTCTTCAACCTTCGAAAATTTGATCACATTTCGGAGTCTCGCAAGAAGCTAAATTGCTCCTCTTCAACGCCCTTTTTAATCCTTCTTCCCCTGATTACCTCCATTGCAAATTTAATTTTCGGATTGTGGATAGTCGTTTGCGCACAGCCGGCAGCCTCGTTTTGGACATCCCACCGCATTCGTCACAGTCTTACTCCAAATCGTTTAAAGTATTGGCGGCAAGGCTTTGGAACTCACTTCCAGCTGATGTAAGGATGGCACCTTCACTTGATTCATTTAAAACTAGATTATGGAAGTCTTCTCTGGTTACGTCATGCTTGGACTGAATTAAGTACTTATCTTTAATATTTATTAAATATATACCTATGTATGTAAGATATATACTTTATGTATAGTTTGTTTATGTGTATTGCTATATGTATTTATGTAAGTATGTTCGTATATATTTATGTGTGTAGATAAGTAATTTATACGTACCGGCTTCTACCTTATATATAATAGAGTAAATATCCTCTCAATCTATCGCAGGTTGACTGGAAGAGATCCCTACATGGGATCAGTCCGCCTTTGTATATTTGCTCTTTCGTATTATGTTGTCTTTTATACTTAAATTTTGGTACAATAAAGTTATTACAAACAAACAAACTTACTGCCAATTACAGATTCTCATTTTGTAATTTATAATATTCAAAAGAAGATGTTTACAGCTGTTTTGCTAATAAAAAATAGGGAACAGTTATTATCAGTTAGAATAATTTTTAACAAAATAACATATTAAAAATAACATATTTAAACCTATAGCTACAGTTATGATAAGGAATTTAAAACATAAATTCTAATTTATGTACGCATCACGGGTGTGAATATGAGTGAGTGTGTGCGCGAGTGTGTGTATATGTGGTGAACGGATGTCATGTGTTTTGAAATAAGAAGAGTATCTATGCCAAATCTATTACGTATTAGATAAAATATCTATGACCTGTTTTTTAAGGCCGGTTTAGTCATGTGAAATATGTCTACTGATGAATACTTTTTATTGTATTTATCAAGAATGCGCGGAACCGCTGAATTTTGTGCATAATTACGGCGGCTGAATGGAACATTAAATAAGTTGGTATGTCTGGATCGAGATAAATGTAGATAAATATGATCATGAACTGCTCTTTCCATAAGTTTACTTAGTACATTAAAAATAGATATTCCTCTGTAATTTGCAATGTCCGTCTTATTTCCTTTTTTATGAATAAGAACAATGTTCGCAGTTTTCCAAATTTTTGGGCAAAAGCCTTCGCTAAAGCACCTGTTAAATATAATAGTCAAAGGAGGGGCTAAGGAGTCTGCGCATTGAAGTGATGAGTAGCGGAACTACCGATACGACTTGATATTCATCGCACTTGAACGCCATCTATTATTTGCTAGAGAAAGCCCTGACTTTTAAGTATTAACCCTCAATAACTTTAAAACAGCTGAACCGATTTTCATCAAACATAGCTAAGAACCGCTGCAAGGGAACTTGCTTTCTCGTAAAAAAAAATACATCGAAACAGTTCTTCCGTTCGAGCGCTACGATGCCACAGAGAGACAGACAGACATTAGCCTCAAACTTATAACACCTTTTTTTTTTGTTGGGGGTTAAAACCAGTAACCTCTTCATATATATATAGGGACTTCAAGTCACCTAGATTAGGTAGCGGAAGCGTTACTGCTGAGGATGTAACCGGAAATACGCTCGCATGATAGTGATGGTGACCAGTTATCATATCATTTGGCGCACTTGGCCATCCATGGTAATATTTTAGAACAGGAAAAAAAAAGCTATGTCATTGGAGATCTTAAGAATTAACCTTTATTACATCTGATCTAATACTAAGTTGCCAATGTCCTACGCGAACAAAATAGTTAATTACTGGCGACTCGCCGTCAACGCTCGTGACTTCGCGAAACACCAGACGAGTCACGCCAAAATTACTTTTTGGCTGACGTCATCACCTCCACACCCCCTCCAACACCCCCCAAAGGCAGACATTTGCGGAAAACTGTAATTTATCACTGGAATTAAAGACAGAATTGTTAAGGTCATATCGTGATTCAAACGACAAGGTTATTACGCGTGATAGTCGGTTTCATTTCTTCCATGCTGGTCTGGGAAGAAATTAGAATGTACCAGCTGCTTCTCTTCCCGCAAAAGCAAAAGATAATCGAGGAAATGTGCGAAAATCTGAATCCCGTTTTACGGCTTGCAACTCACCACTTTTTTAATCTCTTTTTCCACCTTCATGCCCTTACGCAAAATGTGGCCTTGGATTTAAAGACACTTGGTTTTGTCTGCCCCGTTAGGGATAATGACGTGATGTGTCGTGACGTGATGTGTCGTGACGTGAAACGAAGAGCGGGACAGGGTAGACCTCGGCGAACGTTCTGCGATCAGATTGCAGACGTTCTGAAAAAGGAAGAGGTAAGAAGTACCCGTAACCGAAGGGCATGTATGAAGAGGTAGATGAAGCGAAAGAGGTCTGTCAGGATCCTAGCAAGTGGAGGTCCATAGTCTCTGCCTACCCCTGTGGGAAACAGGCGTGATAGTATGTATGTATGTGTCGTGACGTGACGTGACACTCCCTACTACAGAGTCAAGGCCCCAAAAAGTCAACGGTCATGCTTTGCTACTGACTTACTTAATGTCATGCATAACTTACTTTGGGGCTAGCTCAATCAGTGTGATTTGTCCTTATATATTTATTTATTTGCGAAATCATCCCGTTCAGGATGAAACCTAGTGAAAGTAAAAAAAAAAATTTAATTTAGGATAAATATATGACTTATTAATAAAGGTCATAATTCTTTAATTATTTTTCATGCAAAAGCTAAAAACTACTAGCGTTTTGAAACGACGTTTTCTTCATTTTAAAACGCTAGTATTTGGGAAGATACGCCTGAAGAACCCAGTTCGGTAAAGAATAGTGTTCGTTCTTGTTTTTATCATAAGATGGTTTAACTGTACGTCTATGTAGGTAGTTATTGGTAAAAAGTTATTCATTTTGCAAAATCTATAGTTTTCATAAAACTGGATAAACTGAAATTACGCATACCTCAAGCGCATATAACGCCAATCAGAATTGAATTATAAACCGTATTACCCCACAGATCTGTATATCACCACGTATTTCCATATAAATGTCTCGTTAACGAAACAATGGCGGTGTTTTACAAAGCAAACATTGAATTAATACTCTAGCTTGCCTATGAATGACAATGAGACTCATTAGGGGTAGTTCACCTTAGATCAACTCGTGTGAGGTTGCTGCATGAGAAGGTATAAAGGGGAAGATGATCTACCTTATAGTTATCGACTAAGAGCTTGGAATGTACCTACTTTAAAACGATATACGGAGTTCAGCGCTACCCCCATTTGAAATAGCTAGTAAAACCTAGATAACCCTTCAAACTATGTTATGAAACACTGTTTACAGTTAAAAGTGGGAACGTTTAAGCTTTAGTTTGAATTTTTGCCAAAAGTGGCCGTTTTTTCAAAAATGCAAGTCTCTTTTTCCACCTTCATACCCACCATCATGCAAGATGTGGCCTTTGGATTTAAAGACTCTTGGCTTTAACCTTAGACAGGCATGTGTCACTCCCCGTTTAGGTATCGAAAATATACCAACATATTACTATGCGCGCAGCGGCCCCTTTGGAGTGATAAATTCAGTTATACAAATCGTTTGTCCAGAGTAATAAGAATAAAATTGGCCTGCAATGGATGTCTAGGTATCTAAACGAAAAGGTGCTGAGTTTTGATGTGAGCTAAATTAAACCATATCGCTTACCACATTGAGTAGATATTTCTTTGAATTTCTTTGCTGAGCGAGACTCCTGTACGTGAGTACTGGTTCTTATTCTGTGCCTGAGATCAACTTGACTCAAATGTTAGTTTAGTTCAGAAAAAATCACATTGACGAAGTTTATGAGCTGTAATTTTTTTCTTATCATTTCAGCCTAGTGAATCACAGTCAGTCCAGTCAGTTTCACAAAAACATGAAATATGTTTTTGTGAAATGTTAAGCACAATAATTATAGCCCAAAAACAGTCAATCATTTTTTTCTGAAATAAACTAAAATTTAGAAAATCTAAAAAGATAATAAAGATATCATTAAAAATCTCTAAGCTATCAACTTTTTGGTAAGGCAATAAGGAGTGAATACTGATTGTTTTAGTTACGTCTAATACCTTGCAATGGATGTACTTAGTACCCTTAATCGTGGTCTCTTACTATATGTCTCATATTTTTATATAAGACCCATAGTAAGGGACGACGTTTCAGAGTAGCTCAACGCGTTATAGAGGGACTATGCTCGGTGTTTCTCTACGTGATCGAATCAGAAATAAGGAAATTAAAAACGTAGGAAAACAAAAGTCACTGTCATAGCCCAGCGGATTAGCTCGATAAAGTGGCTAGGAGCGTGACCCATAACGCGACGAACCGATGGCCGATGGGGCAAAAAGGTTCTCGAATGGCGACCACGTACTGGCAAGCAAAGCGTACGACACCCACCCACAAGGTGGTCAGAGGACCAGCTGACCTGGAAAGCGCTGGATGCAGGGCCGCTCTAGATCGGTCATTTTGGAAATCCATGGGAGAGGCCTATGTCCAGCAGTGGACGGTATGCGGCTGAAATAATGATAATGTTAATGGATGTACGTACGAGTAGGCCGAATTACTAGTTATTCTGTATAATGGGTCCATGAATTCCATCCATCCTTTAAAAAATATTCTTGTACTCTAGTTAGGTACATACTAACTCAATGTCGTAGAGTCATTTTACTCTGGCTGCGAGGTAAATGAGCGACTTGCTCGTTAGTGCTACGAGGCTGAGTGTAAAACATGACATACATACATACATACTATCACGCCTGTTTCCCACAGGGGTAAGCAGAGACTATGGACCTCCACTTGCTACGATCCTGACAGACCTCTTTCGCTTCATCTACACTCATCAACCTCTTCATACATGCCTGCAATCTGATCGCAGAACGTTCGCCGAGGTCGACTGTAAAACATGACGATCAACTAAAATAATTTATTTTATTTTTATTTTATTTATTCAAGTACACTTGGAAATTTACAAACATACACATAACAAAAATAAGGAAAACATAGTACTTAGGTGCTACTTATTTCTAAAGAAATTTCTTCCAGTAGACCCGCGAGAGGAAATGGGAAAAAAAGAGGTAATTGGCGTGTACCTACAATACAAAGCTAAGTAAATAAATAGACAAGATACATACCTACATAAACATACATAAATATACTTACATAAATAAATATATATTTATAAAGCTTGTTGCTGATTTATTTTTGTATGTAACTATTAATTTATCTAATAATTTCATAAAGCATATATACAATAAATACATATGTTAATATTTCTAAATAAATTAGGATGATAAATACAGATAGTGATCTTTTACTCGTTTCTTGAACGTCGTTATGTTTTGTTATCATATACCTACTTTCTCATTCTTCTTTTATCTTCAATGCTGGTCTGGGAGAAAACAAAAACTTCTTATGTGCATACCTCTTCTTATATCTCTTCTCGCCCAGAACGTACCTATAAGCCGATTGAGGGAAGGCGCTAAAATTCGAATCATGTTAATAGTTAAGGGTCCAGTGCTGCCCCCATTTGAAATAAATTAAATGTAATTGAAAGATAATAAAGATATCATTAAAAATGTTATCTCACCCTAGGTGAAGCTATTTTTCGCACATTTGCGAAAAACGGTCAGTTTTGGCAAGACTACTCGTAAATGGGATAAAAACGTGATAGTGTTTATGTATCCAAACAGAACCAGTAGAAACTCCTAGAGGTTCCTAAATCAAACAATACAAGTAGATAATTGCCCATAAAGTTAATCTGTTACGTCTAAAGTTTATTGGAAGACAATAGAAAGGTTTAATTTAAGTCTGCAGCTGTCAAATATTTACCGTGAGCGATTACACGAAGTTTCTTTTGAACGAGTGCGACTGCTGCGAAGGCCTTTGTTTTCAAACTGAATACAATTTCTGACTTCGTCTGTTACCAGTTGGGAACACTCACACAAACCTATTTTTAATTTATTTTTTGTGTTAAAACCTCGTTAAAATATGTAATATACTTCTTTCTCGCGATCGAGATTTGTATGTATTTATTGCTTCGAATTTATTGCAAGGGGGAATTAAAGCCACCACCTCTCACGCACGAAGTATCGTTAGTGTAGTTTTGAATCACCTTATGAGTGTCAATTATTATCAAAGCGCTGCTTTTTTAGGGTTCCGTAGTCCACAAGGAACCCTTATAGTTTCGTCATGTCCGTCCGTCCGTCTGTCTGTCCGTCCGGGCTCGTAATCCGCCGCTACTGCACCGATTGTCACGAAAATTGGTGGAGAGATAGATATTTAAGTTTCAAAAGTTGGGTTTTAAAATTATGAAAAAATGTTTTTTTTCAGCCTGTATGGGAGGGGCCCATACAACGAAAAGTGAATTTAAAAAATTAAATTGCACTAACCCCAGCGTGTGGGGTATCGTTGAAAAGGCCTTTTAAAATGCAACAAAAACTGCTTTGAAACTATGTAGATCAAACCCCCCAGTCTTGAGATAATCTAATACAAAATTAAAATTTGAGGTGTTCCCCCCCCCACCCCCGTAACTTTTGAAATATTACTAAAATAATTCTGAAAAAAATGTGGTTTATACCTCAAAGTATGTACTTTCAATTAAAGCTATAGCGGTCTCGGTATCATAGATAGTTATTTTTTAATACTTCATAAATCGTAAACCGCAATTTACCTTTAGAACTTTTTTTATATTATGTTAATTGCTGCTACGGAACACTTGGTCGCTTTTTAGGTTTCCGTAGTCCACAAGGAACCCTTATAGTTTCGTCATGTCCGTCCGTCTGTCTGTCCGTCCGGGCTCGTACTCCGCCGCTACTGCACCGATTGTCACGAAAATTGGTGGAGAGATAGATATTGAAGTTCCAAAAGTTGGTTTTTTTAATATTATGAAAAAATGTTTTTTTTAGCCCCCCATACAACGATAAGTGAATTTAAAAAATTAAATAGGACTAGCCCCAACCTGAAAAAAATGTGGTTTATACCTCAAAGTATGTACTTTCAATTACAACTATAGCGATCTGGGTATCATAGATAGGTATTTTTTAATACGTCATAAATCGTAAACCGCAATTTACCTTCAGAACTTATATTATTTTACTTGCTGCTACGGAACCCTTCATGCCATGGGCGAGTCCGACTCGCACTTGGCCACTTTATTTTATTTAGTATCTATGAAGAGCCGCTGCCGCGCCCGCCGCCTTTGTCATTCCGCCGGCAATCTGCAAACCATTTAAACAAAACTATTTCTATACTTAACTTTGTTATTATAAGCATGCGTAATTCTCAAATGTTGAGCATTTACGCACGGTACACACGTTAGGGGCGGGGGGTTGAATCTTAGTAACACTGGTAACATTCTATTCGCCCAACGAGATCTATGTACTTACGTACTAGAGAAGACGCCACATACCACAGTTGTGTTCTGTTCATCATATGCTATCACTGTTAACCTCACATTAGTCACTCGCTAGCAATACGCGCATAAAACACTCAACAATTCATTAAAGAAAACACTGTCAACTTAGTCAAAAATGCCTAGGTGTGTGTTGAGAGACTGCACTAGTAATTCAAAGAACAAAGCAAAATATGAAGGAATAACTTTCCATCTGTAAGTAACTAGATATCATTGATTGAAAACTAAATACCGATTGCAAAATTTCGGCTGCCATAATGAATGAAATGAGTGAAGATCTGTCAACCGGTGGAATGATTCGTCATAGACTAACAAAATAGAAGGGAAATGTAGACATCATAAATATGCCTACATTTCACTTTCTTTATGGAAGCATCGAAAAACTTTTAAAAATGTTTAAGTTTTATAATTTTTATCTACATATGCTATAAATGCTTTTCAAAAGTTTCCTAAAATTCTTTATAAAATTAAGTCATATCTCGTAACGTCTCACTAGGACCTCCAAGGGCTCAAAAATTTTGTATGTGGGGGCTGTACCCCTACAAGTGCCCCGCGCAACTTGAAACTGCTATCAAATTTTGGATCCAAGATGGCCGCTTACACATTTTTGATGTTTTATTATGTTTGTCCCTATAATTCTGTTTCCTCGTAACTGCTACGCGGCTAAATCGATTTTGATAAATTATTATATAACTATAAGCCGATTACAAATCTTCATATATGTAATCTAAATAAACATATGTAATTTAGACCCAATACCTACGTATATGATTATATAATACATTAAATACAGTGATAGCTAACAAAGAAAAAAAATAAAAAGGTATACAAGTACAAGAAATCACTTTCTTCTAGTGCAAAACATTATGTAAAGAAATTAAGTAAGAATAATAAAAGGTTACCAAAGAAACAGATATGTGCAGTTTAACTTTTACCGTTATAAATATGATAGTCGTGAGTCTACATCTAATGATCTATACAACCATCCATACACCCATCCGTACATCCAGCCATACTTACCAACATTCGCATTTATTAAGATATATGTAGGATTTTATTTGAACTACGTACTCGTAGGTATTAGTACTACTCTCGTGTTTAGTCTATATTATCGAAAAGGACATGGCCGTGTTTGAAGACGCCGAGTCTATATATTCATGTCAATGTATTCGCCACATATTTTATAAAACTTTAGTAAAACTTGACTTATGGAAAATTTTACTGAAAAGTGTAAGCAATCTCGGTTAGCCAGTAACTATATTTTTGAAATGAGCTAATTTAGACCTATCAATCGATTTCTAACACAGTCGATTAATTTTATTTTAACCGACTGGACCGGAAGGAGGGTTATGTATATTCCTTGGCACGCCCTGCAGCCTAAACGGCTTGGTAGATTTTAGCTTGAGAGGTGTCGTTAGATTTCGATCAAAAAAGGAAAAACAAAACTTACTTATATAGATAAACATCCAAGACCCAGAAATTTGATAAAGGCCATTTTCCAACTTGCTGGGGATCGAACCTAGAATCTCCGAAATTGCGGACTAGCTTGTTGACTGTTGACCATTACACCACGGCGGTCATCCAGGTACCCCTTCGCCGGATTCAAGTAAGAAAAGTGTTGTTCTGAGTCCACCCTCAGGGCAGGTCAATTGGTACTCTATAATTTATTCCACCCCTCATTAAGGTCTAACGCTTATTATAATAAATAAACAATAAGGTAAATTAGTGCAGGCTTTTGTTCTCAGATTAGAATATTTCGCTTAACAAACGCGTATAAAGGGCATTGTGATATTTTTCAATGTTACAAAAGGGAGGAGGTATATTTTTGTACCTAATTTTACTTCTTTAGTGTCGATCCTGCTCGCGCAACTTGCTTTGGGAAAGTTGTTCAGAATCGTGGACTGAATTCATCCATAAAATTGTTCAGTAGGTATATTTTGTTAGACCCAGTATAATTACTGGGATAAGTCCGCCTTTGTACCTATTGATGTGTTGATGTTACGTGTAATTTGTATTTGTTCCTTGTGTACAATAAAGTTTTAACAAACAAACAAACAAACAAACAAACAAACTACTTGGGTAAAACAATAAGTGAAACCTAAAATGAAAATATAAGTTGAAACTAAATACCATCCAACATCAAGTGCTTATACATACCGTATACCATTTAATATATTTTCATAAGCCTCATCATTTCAAAGAGAAACTACCTAACTCAATATATCCTCTTTAACACGTCGCATTAAAGTTCATTTTGCCGAGTCACTTATAATTTTGATCACTAAACTGTTAATCAAATTTGAGCTATACTTGTTGTAGTTAGGGTTGATTTCTTTGTGGAGTCAGTCGAAAGGGATAGGAACTGGATGATCGCGTTAATCTACGTCTGTTTAAGTTGTCCCTTTCGAACAATGCAGTATGCTAGACGTTTTGCTGTGTAAGATAATTTAATAAACACTTAGAAGGGTTTATATTAATATTGCACGCCTCATAAGTGAAGCGCATGAGGTAGTGCTTTACTCTCCCTTACAAAAATCAAGTTTTTTTTTTAACTAAATGTGTCTCTATTTATTTTCTATCGCACTTGTACAATAATATTTACATATAAATGTCAAGGAAAAACACTAGTTTCAACACTTATAACATTTTTAAAAGACATTTTGCCTTTTTAATAAATAAAAACAATGTTTAATAAAATCGTTTTGTTGACGTCCGTGTGTCTGTATGTATGGAAACTGGCGTGGTCACGATAACTCCCGAAAAACTTATCTGATCAAGTCCATTTTTTTTTATACGCTTCAGTATTATCCAACACTAAGTCCTTTCGAAGATCACGGTCTAATTCAATGTAGTTTAATCGTAATTTCAATTTAATTGTGAAAAATGGGATTATGAGGCGTGCACTTTTGGATTTTCCAAACTTTTACAAGCTTTTATTTAACTTGCAATGTGTGTTTGTTCCGGTGGAATGTTGCAACTCAATTTTGAAGCAGATATCTTCAACTGATTGAGCTGAAATTTTGCGCGCATATGTATATCACGTGACAATGCAATATTATGATGACTTGGAGCTGATCTGATGATGAAACTGAAACTGGAAGGTGGCCATAAGAACTCTGTAATAAAACGACGCAACCCCGTTGAGTTTGGGCTTATTTGTTTTGTGTTGACAAGACCTTTGGTCTCATAATAAACGCTTGTACAAAAAATTAAATTCTTTATAAAAACTTATTAATATTAATATGAATAGATGCCTTTAGGCAGCTTGAAAAATCTGACTTCAGTGTTGGCCACTTAGATACACGAAAAACGAACAACACACTAGGTACCTAGGTACTTTGTGAAATACTATAGCCTATAACTTGTGGACAGCCAAGATGCTTCCAACCATGCTTCAATTGTCAAGTATTTTTTTATATTTTTTTTATGTTATTTCCATTCGCAAACGAGCAAGCGGGTCACCTGATGGTAAGTGATCACCGCTGCCCACACCAGGGGTGTAACAAGAGCGTTACCGGCCTTTCAGGGCCCTCCCCACAGGAGGGACGGTGGCTCTCTCACTCACCGAACGAAGCATAGTAGCGGTGAAGCTACTACTCAGACGTCAATTTTCTGTGAGAGTGTGGTACTTCCCCGGACGAGCCGGCCCATTCATGCTTATAACCAAAACAGAGTTTTGCCGGTAGCGTGCCTCTACCACAAATAATATAATAATAATATAAGTATAATGGATATAATTGAAGATACGATACGATTATCAGATGAAAACACATACACACATACATACATAACCACAGAGACTCGTTCGTTACTTTTAGTCCGTGTATGTCAATTCATTAGATCGGACATTGAGCTCTCTACCTACTGTAAAATACCTAAATCTGCCGTTTTAAGGTGAATACCAAGCAGAAGAGGCGCCCTCATCTGAACTAATATTATAAATGCGAAAGAGAGTTTGTATATGTTTGTTTGTTTGTTACCTCTTCACGCTTTAACTACTGAACCAATCTTCTTAAAAATTCGCATACACATAGTTAGGAGTACTGAGAAGGACATAGGGTACCTTTTATTCCGGAAAAAAGTAATGTTCCCGTGGAATACGCGAGCGAAGCCGCGGGCAAAAGCTATTTTGAAATAAATTATTAACTCTTAAAAATGGGAAAAAATTCCATATTTGTCAATGTTAGGCACTAGATAGCCCTTTCAATTATTTTATGAACTGCCGTTTAAACTATTATTGGTGGTCCGTCTAGCTTTAAAACTTGCCACTTTGTGTTAAAAGTGGCCACTTTTGTCGGAGGCAAGTTTTAAAGCTAGACGGACTAATGTCAATACTTTCAAAGGTGATTCATAAAATAATATAAAGGGTTATCTAGTGCCTAGCATTGAGATATATGGAAATTTTCACCACATTTACGAGTTAACAATTTATTTTAAATGAGGGCGCCTCTTCAACGTCATTTGCTTCTAACTTCACCTTAAGCCGTAAAAACTCGTCGAAAAACGTTGGAAGAAGTAATAAAAAAGATTCCTAACGTTTGTAAGTGAATTTCTGACTAAAATATTGTATTGAAAATTGGCACGCCATGTTTTCATACAAATTGAAGGACTTTATTTATCTAGTAGTATATACAGATCTGATCTGTGTGTATTATAACCCTCTTTCTGGCTTCACCGTCGTCTAAAATACACAGAGGCACGTCAAACTTATTACACCGCCTTTTTCGTAGGAATTAAAAATAGCACTTCGCAGTGATTGTGGACACACTATTTTTGAAAGGAAGTCATATTACCAACGAGATCTATGTACTTATTCATGTCAATGCATATTACGAATGGTATGTTCAATCGAGCGCTTGCAAAAAAAGGCCCATTTTTAAATCAATCGTAGGTACGCAAAGGATGAGTGGCCAAGACCACTCGTGCAGAATGGTGTTGTCCACTCATAATTGCTGTAGTAGTCTATGTTTGTTTTTTTTTTTTTTTATATTTATGTAAGTATATATTTGAAGATGTAAAGTATATTATATCAATATTTAATTTATTTTATGACTTATTGTATGTAATTTACTTTTATATGTAGGCGTAGTTTATATATCTTAGCTAGTAAGTAGTTTTTTTTTTTCATTTCTGGGGGGTAACTCCATAAGATAATACGATAGTCGTACGATAATGACGTCCTGTATAAATGTGAAACCAAATAAGACTTTATCATTATGTCTTAACGCCTAATGTTGCTGGACACTGAAATGCGTATACGCAGTAACGTACCCTTTTTGCTTTTTTTTTTTTGATCTTGCGTGCGTTTTTGGAGTAACTCTAATGTTTACGCTTGCACTCCATTTATCATGATTAACATTGTACCTATTGTACGTTAATTAAATAGTGCAATAAATTAAGTAATTAATTGAGTTAGTATCCCATAACACAAGTTTAAAACTTACTTTGGGGCTAGCTCAATCAGTGTGATTTGTCCTTATATATTTATATTTATTTATTTATTAAATACATAAAAAATATTTTTGTCATTTTCGTAGCGTACAAATATCAAAAAATCCTTCGTGTTGTTTCTCATGAAAAATCCGTTCCGTTTCACGCTGCTTTTTTAATCGTATATCGTAATAAGTATTTAGAAAAAAATTGACAAATTTATGATATTTTCTACGTGAAACAATATTAGTTTTCGCTGACACAACGGTTTCAAAAATACGATGCAATGGAAAGCGAGTGGTAAGTTGGAAAACTAAACGTTTTGTGTTACGCTGATTTCCTCAATGAAAAATAGCACTCCTGGGCCCTAATAATTACTGGGCCATAAGGCGTTAAGTCCGCCATTTGTACACTTTTTTATGTGCAATAAAGTTTAAATAAATAAGTTTAAAGTTTTTAATTTCCACTACAGGTGGTATTTCGAAACCGCTCGTTAAGGCCTTAAAATATAACCTACGTCGCGTTCTACTCTCCTCTGCAGTACTATTAATTGAATTCGACATCCCAATACGCTAAATTAATCATACTGAGTTGTGAAATCATTGTTATCGTTCAACAATATTGTCACCGCGACCTGTCAACGAGATGTTTATGATTGCAAATGTAAGGTAATAGGTTGTTATATTCGGGTTTCCATTATTCAAGTTAGTCAAGGATTTATACAGGGTCTAAAAAAATATACTGAAACTATTATATGGGTGAATGTAGTCCATGATACTGAACAACTTTCCCCAAAGAACATATATCAAATTATGGTAAATCATTTTTGGCCTCTCATACAAGTTGACCGATCAGCTGATTCGAGTTTCTCTAGCTCTCCTCATTCAACAATATTACTAATGATATATGAGCTCATCAAACCTGATGGGAGCAATTAATGACAGGGTCAAAAAACTAAAATGAAATAAAGTATATTATTAAAAAAGCGTGGATTAATTTGGCACAATTTTTTTAATGGTTTCAATTCAGGTATTACGGATCTGTTATTTTATTTTTATCAACCGTAATTTTCTTTTGACACTGCTTTTACACATAGTCCTTATTCCAGTTTACTAAAGTCTGAGATGTCACAAACTAAGTTTGTACACTAGGTACTCAGAGTATCCATGATACAATTCTATTACATTTTACAACTTTAAATCAATTTTGTGAATTTTGTATTGAATAAAAAATACCAGTCCCAAATCAATAAGTTTCCCGAAAAACAAAGCCCGAATGTGAATCAAAATTTAGTAATAAGCTTTATAAGTACAACTCTATACACTGTCACAAAATAAGCATCTTTACAATAAATAAACTGTAGTACTCAAATCAAATAATGAAATAGGAAATGGTGGAAAAATTCCACGTGACCAGGCCTCAATACGGCCATGCTCTAACCAACTGAGCCATCACTTGTTGAACCCACACGCCGAATCTCGCCACCATTTGATATTCCTATAACACGCACTAGTGCTAGGAGTTCTGTCAGATCATTCAAAACATATAGACGTATATTCGATCATCCCTTAATTATTGGGCTGTAAAAAAAAGTTTTATTAAGCCTACAGTGATAAAAACTACAAATTACTAACCTGGACATCAAGGCATTTCAAGGTACTTATGAAAACCACAACATACAGCACGAATTGTTGGAAAATTTAAGTAAACAATATTTACAAAACATAACGTCCACGAATTTCAAATTTATCTTTGTTTTGGTATAATTAATTACTAACCAATTAGAGACGAGATAACAACAAAATAACAGCATAATAATTAAAAAAGCGGCCAAGTGCGAGTCGGACTCGCCAATGAAGGGTTCCGTAGCAGCAAGTAACATAATACAAAAGTTCTAAAGGTAAATTGTGGTTTACGATTTATGACGTATTAAAAAAATAACTATCTGTGATACCGAGACCGCTATAGTTTTAATTAAAAGTACATACTTTGAGGTATATACCACATTTTTTCAGAATTATTTTAGTAATATTTCAAAAGTTACGGTGGGGGGACACCTCAAATTTTAACTTCGTATTAGATTATCTCAAGACTGGGGTGATCTACATAGTTTCAAAGCAGTTTTTGTTGTATTTTAAAAGACCTTTTCAACGATACTCCACACGTTGAGGTTAGTCCAATTTAATTTTTTAAATTAATTTTTCGTTGTATGCAGAGGGGCTGAAAAAAAATCATTTTTCATAACTTTAAAAACCATCTTTTGGAACTTGAATATCTATCTCTCCACCAATTTTCGTGACAATCAGTGCAGTAGCGGCGGAGTACGAGACCGGACGAACAGACAGACGGACGGACGGACTTGACGAAACTATAAGGGTTCCTCGTGGACTACGGAACCCTAAAAAGTAGCCGGCACCTTCTGTTTATGAATTGACATGTGATATTTTGTTTTAACATTGACATTAGCGACATTGACAATAAGATTCAAGCCTGTGTTGACATACTAATTAATGGTCAGAAACTCGATCTGGTTGAAAGTACTACCTTTTTAGGAATCACAATTGATTCGAAACTTCAATGGGGCGCTCATATAACTAAACTTTCTAATAGGCTTAGCTCTGCGGCTTACGCTGTTAGGAGAATAAGACAATTGACAGATGTAGCAACTGCTAGACAAGTGTACTTTAGTTACTTTCACAGTCTAATGTCTTACGGGATACTTCTATGGGGGAGTGCAGCGGACATTCAGACTATTTTTCTTTTACAAAAAAGAGCAATTCGTGCTATTTACGGTTTAGGATCGAGAGACTCACTGAGGGAATTATTCAAGGAAATAGGTATACTTACTTTTGCATCACAATTCATATTTGAAAATATAATGTATGTAAGGAAAAATATTTCCATGTTCAATAAAGTAAGTGATTTTACAGATAGAAATTTACGTAATAAGAATGACTTAGTTAGCCCGTATTACAGGCTGAATACAGTCAGTAAGTCTTTTATGGGGAAGTGTATACTTTTTTATAATAAATTGTCAGAATCGGTCCTTGATATGCCAGACAGAAAATTCAAAGCTGATGTAAAGAAAGTACTTTGTGAGAAGGCTTATTATAGGACCGATGACTATCTTAAAGACAAAAAGGTCTGGCTTGAGCTTGGCGCGGGTCCCTCTTAAAGGTTTGTATACTTAGACATGTCATAATTTAGGTACATTGGTACATACTAAATTTACAAATTGACATTATTTTAAATTTCGTAATTCTTATAATTCAATTTAATTATGACATAATAAACAATGTAATCTCTGTCCATCTATATAACTAATTTTAAGTTTTTAGTTTGTTAGTTGACGTCTTTGGAGAAAACGTGCAGTGCAGTTTGTTGCCGCTTCTTCTGCACTTGCGCCTAGGAAGCGGCGTAAACTTAGCTTTAAGTAACGATTTGACGTCAACATTTGTGCAAAACAAAACAAAGTGACTATTATTAAGAGATATTATAAATATCCTATGATAATAAAGATATTTTGAATTTTGAGATTGGATACACTTAATATGGTCTAAGGACTTGTCACACTAAGTTCGAATACCCATACAAGAAATACAATATTTTGAGGAAAGAGGTTATACTCACACTGATTTTGATAAATTATAATTGTTCGCACAAGTTGTTATATAAACATAATAAAATTGTAATATTATATAAAAGCAATAGAAAGTTACGTTTTCCATTGCTTTTATATAATAATAATTTTATATAATAAAAATGCTTTAATATAAGGAAAAAATTAAATAAATCTGTATCAGAACCTGACATAGCAAAATTGCCAATGGAATGTTACAGCAATATATTAAATTCGACAATAATGGACTCAACTATGTACAGCTTACAGAATATGACAACAAATTATGATACTTCATATGTAGAGGATTTAAAAACTGAAATGGAAAATATGAAACAAAGACTTATAGTAACCTAAAAAGAAATAGACAATTTAAATTTGGAAAATAATTCTTTGAAACAAAAAATAAAAGATCAAGATAAGAAAATAGAATTATTAAAAAAGCTTACTATTGCTAATGTATCAGATAGTAAACACTTGTCGACACCAATTCGAAGAAAAATGCTTAATATCAAAATGCGGACTCCAAGAGTATAACCACTACACACTGAGAGAAGCGTGTGTGCAAACCTATATTTTCCCAAGAAAACCATAAATGAACAATGTATCACACCATTCACACCTAATTTGAATTCACAAGTAACAAATAACATATATTATTCAAAAGCACCGATTAAGTAGAATATATCCAAGAATGACTTACATAATGATACTGAATACAATGGAAGATTTTATAAGCATAATGAGAATTCTACAAAACTAGTCATTATCGTATCTAATGGGCAAGGACGTGGACTTCGAAATATACTTCAAAACCTGCTGGGACCGGGGTTCACCGTATTTTGTTTTTCTAAGCCAGGAGCACCGGTATGTAACATATTAAATAATTGCTTAAAAGATGAACTTAGTCAGTTAACAAAAAATGATGTAATTATATTTTTAGAAGGAATAAATGATAAAAATCCATATAATTTACAGTTAGAAATGGCTAAATTCTTTATCAAACAAATGTAAGCGAAATACCATATAATCGCAATTTAAATGAAAAGAAAATTAACTACACATTACACTTCTTATGTAAAAACAATAGTGATGTTATATTTATGGATATGGATTATAGTAGAAATCTGCCACATAAAAAACATTTCAAATTAAACCTGGCTCGATCTTTACTAAAAGAAATATTGTATATAGGCTACCAAATGAATTTGTAACACCACAAAAATTAGCACAACTTGATTTAAATAGAGATTTACTTTGCCAATGTTATAATAAAATTTATAAAGACCAAATGTCACAAACATGTATGGACATTGATAGTCATTGTAATGTAAGTTATATTGAAGATAATAATGAAATAAATGTTAAAAGATAAAGACAAAAAATATAAAAAAAATATATATATATTTATTTTCTCCAAAAATCTAAATTACAAGGTAGGTTACAATCCAGGCTATGGTCACAGAATACAGTAGGAGTAAACAGAAGGGACTCTTCTAAGGTACGCGCAATATACGTCCCCGTTCCCCGCACCCGCACCTCTCCCCCGGTTCTTGACGGCCAACGTGAGAAATCGAGGCGAAAACGGGGGAGAGGTGCGGGGACGGGGAACGGGGACGCCTGGGTGACGCATATTGCGCGTACCTTAGGAGTGTCCGGCCTGTGCTATGGTGTTATCAACGATTGGTGGAGACTGGAGTCTGCAAGAGGCTGGGCCTGTGATACAGATCTCCTGGGCTCTCACTACTGGATACAAGTGAGATTACAAAATATGTACATAAAGAAGCTTACTAATGTATTTAATTATATAAATTTAAATGGGGAAGAGTAGATACATATATACATATATATAATATATATATTTCTAAGTAATTATTTTATCGGTATCTATTATATAAAAATAATACCTGAGTTATACTTATTTATATCTAAAGTATGGATGTGTGAGTGTGTGAATGGATAAATGAATGGAAGTTAGGAGTTAGGTCACTGCAGAGCAAAAGTAAATACATATACACTACACTATTTAAGTGGAAGGATTAGTCGTTCCGTATCATCGTAGTTTAGGGTTTGCAGGTATTTTAAGACAGTTAATTTGCAGGAATATTTCGGAAGAGAAAAGATGTTAAGTTTTCCGTGTAGTTTATTGTAAAGGAAGGGACCGGCAAAGCAGAAGAACTGGTTGGAGAATTCAGTAGTTAGAGGAGAAATTTTAACGACAAGACAGTTCCTTCGCGACAAATTTGGACTGAAGGTGGTAGAGCTGTGTTGCTGTAGAATGGTGTTTAAGATAAACAGCTGACGAACCGTAAGAATTTCACAAAACTGGTAAAGATCATAAGTTGGAAACAAAAAAGGTTTGAACGTGAATTGTTATAAGTGAAGTTTGTTTTTATTAGTGACAGGCTGGCAGCTTTCGAGATGTGGTGCTAAAGGAGAATGGAAAAGATCAGTTGGACGGAAAGGAAAACCAATGAGGAAGTATTAGAAATAGTAGGAGAGAAAAGAAGACTGCTGGGCGAAATAGAAAATAGGAGAGGGAAAATGATTGGTCACTTAATACGACATGACTCCCTCTTTTAAAACATACTAGAAGGAAAGATAAGAGGTAGAAGAGGTCCAGGACCACCAAGAAAGAGCTATGTAGACCAACCGAAAGAAAAAGCAGGGGTCATGTCGTATCAAGCATTAAAAAGTAAGGCAGTGAACCAAGAAGTTCGGCGCATACTCCACCGACAAGAGCCACTAAGCTTTTAAATAAGAAGAAGAAGTGAAGTTTGTGACATTTCTAATTGTAATTATAGTAATAGTGATGAGGAAATTAATAGAACTTACGATAAAGAGACTTTTAATTCTGAAAATAATAACTTATTTCGTCCCTAACGATATTAATATAATGCATCAAAACATAAATGGACTTAAAGTAAATCAGATGTGTTATTGGTTGCTTTAGAGGAATTAGAGAATGAAGGTAAACATATCGACATTTTGTGTATCACTGAACATAACATGTGTAAAGGCGATGATCTTCATCTTTCATTATCTAATTTTAAACTAGCATCTTACTTTATGGAAGCTACTAGAGATGGTGGGTCATGTATATTAATAAGAAATTCTTACAAATACAATGAATTCAAGGACTTCACGGACGGTACTCTTTACAAAATATATTCGAATGTTTGGCAATTGAACTGCCTGAACACAATATAATTGTAATCGGTATTTATAGAAGTCCAAGTTATAAGAATATAATATTAGATAAATTTTATGAGAAACTTGATTCTACTTTGTCAAAAAGAAACTCTAAATATAGAACAATAATATGCGGTGATTTTAATATTGATATATTGGTAAGAAACAAACATTTTAAGAATTTTAGCAATTTTTTACACTCTCATGACCTTAAAATTTAATTCAAACAGATCACTCGTATGACAAGTAAAACTTGTCTTGACAATATTATACACGATATTAAAAACTGCAAGGGTGAAGTACGTGACTTTGCAATGTCAGACCACACACAGCACAGATAATGAATAGTCCCATCAAAAAGAGTTGTCGTTACAAATTTTGGTATAGTTTCAGACGAAACTATTTAAAATATAATAGACAAATTTTTATAAAGTACATGAGACAATTGAGTTTTATGAATGTATACCAAGAAAATGACCCGAATCAAGCATTTGACCAATTCTATGACATATTCAAATTATTATACGATATATGCTTTCCAATGATGAGAATAAAAATAAATACGCAAAAGCGACTCAGTTATATAAGCAAAGGTATTAAAAAATGTAGCAAACGAAAGACATCTCTACTGTGGAAGTATCGAACTAATCCCACACAAGAGAATGAATTGATTATGCGAGAATATAATAAGCGATAAAAACGTATTATATCTGCCTACAATAACAAACCATCATGTTACATTGTTTGCGGATGACAGTACCATATTATTTAAAGGAATTGACATAACAAGTACAAAAATTTACATAATTAAAACGTTGACATCAATAACAGAATGGCTTAATAATAAACTAAAAATTAACATTGAAAAAACTAAATTAATGAATATTAAGCAAAGAAATGATGAAATAAATTAATTAGAGATTACATTTTCAAACCATAATATTTCTGAAGTTGAAGTTACAAAATTTTTAGGTTTGTATATTGACAATAGACTTAATTGGAAAGCACATACAGATTATTTATGCAAGCGCGTAAATCAATTTTCACATGCACTCCACAGATTACAAAAAATTGTAAATCAAGACGCAGTACTTATGGCATATTATGCGTATGTTAACTCTACCCTAAAATATGGAGTTATATTTTGGGGTAATGGAACTGATAAAGAGTTAATATACATATGCAACATAATGATTCATGTGAGCCATATTTTAAAAAGCTAAGTTTACTTACTTTACCCTGTATTTATATATACAAGTGTGCTGTTTTTGTACATTTGAATAAACATATGTTCAAACATCGAACACGAGCTCGTCACTGTACAAAATTAATGCTACAATCTAGCAAAACAGAATTGTTGCGTAAGAGTATTTTTGGTCGAGCTCCTGTCATATACAACAAATTACCTAAACAACTACAATTGACTCAAAGTACAAGACACTTTAAAAAGACCCTCCATGATCTACTAGCTCAGAAATGTTACTATAAATTGAATGACTTTTTGAATGATAACCAATTAAAATCATGGTTTTATTTTTATTTTATGATAATGTAGTTTGTAAGTTATGTAATTTTGTACGCTTATGGGCAGGAAACAGAGTGCTGCATCTATATATTAAATTGTCATCTTTTGTAACTTGTTTCCACAAATAAAGAAGTTTGAAGTTACTCGTAGAACTAGCACTACTTTAGTACTGCATCTTAAATGCCTAAAACCCAATAGAATCGGAATGCTTACCTCAAAGCTTTGGATCGTTAGGCCCTAAGTCGATGTGGAGACCCCAGGCTGTTGGTTAATCCGGCCCTGTACATACTAGATCTACAAGCTAAGTCCTCGACAATCTTTTATCACTATATAGGTTTATATATAGCCCATATATTTCTAAATTATTGATAAAATTTTTGAACAAGCAGGATTTAATTGATACGCATGATTAAACACGCTTAAATAAGAATGGTAACTCATCGTATTTCCAATATCAGTAAAACTTAAATGAATTGCATCTCTACCAAGATATTTCGCAACATTTCTATAAAACCCAAATATTCGATCGGCAACGTCCTTGTTTCGCATGGAAGTGTTAATACATAAGTTGTATAAATTAGTACATTTCCTGAACAATTCTATGAGATTGGGTAAAGTATCTACCTTTTCACCATATAATTGATACAAGTAAATATTTTCTAAAGTCTGACACTCGCTAAGATATGAAAATAATTGAGATGACACTACTGTACCGCGCGCTAATACGAAAATGTTTTTTAAACTTTTACTTGACTTTACGAACTGCAGAAACGTATCATCAAAAATGTAATAAAACGCTATTTGCAATGTTATCAACAAATCACAGTTTTCAAACAAGTATTTGAAAAACATCGAGTCACAGTTAACATTGCCGCTCAAAGATAAATGAGTTATTTTTTTCAAAAAGTCAAAATTGTTGATGATTTTCGGTATTGTGGAAATTTTAAAGTGTCTATCAAAACTAATTTTTAATTTTATGGTTTCTTTTTCACTAAATGCATAACCATAATCTAGGGCAGTTATCTGAGAACCTGGGGGAGTAGATGGTTCAAAGTTACACCATTCATACGCCGCTGGTATAAGTGTTAAGGTGGAGATATCAACATTAAACATATAATGTTCTTTGAATATTTTTAACAGCTTTGCAGAAAATTTACTGTCAAATTTAGTGCGCTCTCTATCCCAAAACATGCATACCGTATCGACTCCTGAGCAAGTAAGTAAGGCCGGCAAACTTTGTTTAATCGCAGAGAGTGAGGCTACATCAGGTAGACTAGTGACGTTAACATCAAAGTTATCGCAGATAAGTTTTTTTAGTAAAGGCGTTGCAACCACCTTCTGCATCGCCCTCTCTGACAAATCGAAACGTGGATAATAAACTCCAATCACCAACACTTCATATTTATTAAAATCCATTACTTTATAAATAGGCGGTGCAAATATTGATCTTAGATCAGCTCTAATATAATAAAGTTGAAATTGTAACATTTTTGGCATCCTCATCTTGTTCGAAAAATTTATTTTTAAATATCTCAAATATTCGTTAGTTTGCCAGAAGGATCCAGTGTAACCTTTTGAAGAAAACTTTAAATTAAAGAGGTCAGCCTTCTCCAGTACAAGCACCGCCAATGACCCATTCACATTTGCATTTATTTTACCAACAAAGTGAACATTTTTCAACCCTTCAAACGCTTGTTGATACGCCAACAGTACATCCTCGTTTATTTCACTGAATACGCCATCAATAAAAAAACTGTTTAGTATTTTGCATTGAGTTTCCCTTTTGCCAAAAGAAAAATTAATAGCTATACTTTTTAGTGCCGGTCTTGTTTTTGCGATCTGAAGAAAATCGGTTATCGTTATATTAGTATAGCTTACGTCTAAGTCTTTTAAATTTTTCATATCTGATAGAGCAACTATAAGCGATGGTAGGTCTAAATCTGGGACGCCAGACAAGTTTAAGACAGTCAGATATCCTGAGACGCCTGCGAAGAAGTTTGACCGTAGGGATTTTGAGGTGGCTAATGTATTCATTGAGAAATGGCATTCCTTGACTAAGCCCTGCATGCACATGATGCCTGCTTCATACAGATTGTAGACAGACTTGGTGTCGAGTTTCCTGATGATGTTTGCCAGTAGTTCAGGCGGCAGCGTCAACAGAGACATGGTGAGTCGGGTCGATTCACATTTGTTCTGGGTATTCTGTAATAAATGTGGTAAAAAATCATCAACTACTTTAATTTTAGATTTAAATTATTTTGTTATTTTTGACGACCTCCATGGTGTAATGGTTAACAAGCTAGACCGCTAATCCGGATTTGGTTCGATCCCCAGTCAGGGCAAGTTGGAAAATGGCTTTTTTCAAACTGTTCTGGGTCTTGGGTGTTTATCTATATATGTATTTATCATAAAATATAGTATTGTTGAGTAAGTATCCCATAACACAAGTTTAGTTTTAGACTCGATCATTTTATGTATGAAAATTTTGTTTTTTTTAGTTTCGTGAAAGTTGTTGAACAAAAGTTGTTCAGTTACATGGGCTGAGGTAACATCTGAGAGGTTTTACGTTCTTTCAACACGATGTATATTTTTTTTTTACGCCACTGCAGCGGTGTTAGATCAAATACATAGAAGATTACAAATCAATGCGCGCCGCACCGCAACGGTGGTGGCGTCACCTGTTATATATAAATACGTGAAGGTGCTCACTGTCTAAAAACCCCGGGCTCTGAAGCGTAACCGCTGACGATGCTACCGGGAATACGCTCGGATGATGATGACTTGAAGGTGCTCACACACTGCTGTAAAAAATGTTTACTTACATTAGTAAACATTTTCAAAATTCAAATATAATTCAAACTTTCTTCATTTTTCTCCACAATCTGACATTTATAATTATATAATCATATATTAACAATGACATAGGAAGGTACATGGAACTAAGCACAGCTTGTATCTCAGAACACCAGACCCTTCACAGTTGGAGGATATTATTAAAATTGTAATTTTTTTTCTTATAAGTATTATTATTTATAATTATAAATACTATTTTTAATTAGGTACTTACGGTTTTTTAATTTTATGTTATTAATTATTCGAAGTATCCCGAGCCCAAAGGGCTGGAAATTATCTAGCACAAAGAATCAGCATTACCATACAACGTGGCAATGCTGCCAGCCTTTTGGCCACGCTGCTGAAGGGTAATATCTTAGTAGGATTATACAATATATAATTTTTTTAGTTTAAGTTCTTATAAGTTTTAATTTATAAAAAAAGTATTAGATTTAACTTTAATTTAATTTGATTAAGTAATAAATAAATGCGTTTTCTCAATAATGATGCATTTCTATTTTTAACCGACTTCAAAAAAGGAGGTTATCAATTCGACTGTATGTTTTTTTTTATTTATTTTTTTTTTATTTACGAATGTTTGTTACGCGATATCTTCGCCAATAGATACTCGTCGAGAAATAGCCGCAAAAAATAAATCAGTGCCGAAAAACATGTATATGGTGTAGAAAATAAATATTAAAAATAGCAAGTAGATTAAAACAACTAAAACACGCCATTTTAAAATATGACGTCAAAGTCTGCAATATCCGCCAGAGACAGAAGCTGTCAACGCATGTTTTTCTTTTTTGGGTACTTTCGATATTATCAGCCATTGATGTTTGTTAAACCTCTATATAAAAGTATATACATTTCGAATGTCATCGATAGTCAAACTACATGGACGGACAGTCCTGCCGAACGCACCCGAACTTGTCATTTCCCTTTTGTGAACTTTGCCGTCATTTCCCTTTTGTTTGTCAAAAGTTCCCACGCAATATTTGCATATTTTCAATAATTTATTTCTAATCCAAAAAACAGTCAATAAGAAAAATAATTAACTAGGCGTGGTAACGTATTAATAGAAATTGTAAAATAAAAATATGAGCCAGATTGATATTACATGCATATTCCTTATTGTAAACCGATTTTGATAATTCTTTTTTATTTGAAAGCCTTTACTACCAAGTTGGTCCCTTTTTAATTTGGTGAAGATATGATGAAGAACTTTGGAGACATGGAAGAAACTCCTAAAAAAAAATTAAAGTCGGTTGTTTTTTTTGTTAAAAATTTAATTATTTTAGAAAATGTTTGTAAACATTTTTAACAGCAGTTGGGAGCACCATGACAGTCATGTATGTGTATAAAAATCTATAGAATGGTTAGCTGTTATTGTATTCATGTAAGTATATAACCGGTAGCCACAATGTTTTTGAAAATTATTTTCTATGACGCAAAATACCTTAAGGTGAAATGGTAGCATAAGTGGCGCCCTCATGTGAAATACATTGTTTTTTTTAAATTATTACTAATAGTCCGTCTAGTTTTAAAACGGGTTTCCGCCAACAGCGGCCACTTTTGGCGAAAACCCGTTTTAAAACTAGGCGGACTACCAATATTACTTTCAAAGGTTATTCATAAAATAGTTTAAAGGTCTTTTCAGACATTGATACAAATATTTTTTTTAAATATCACCATATTTAGTTTTAATCAATTTATTTCAAATAAGGGCGCCACTTATGCTAAGTACCACTTCACCTTAAGGGCGGATAGACTCTTAACTAGAATTAACTAATTAATCTTAGTTAACAGTAAAATTAAAAAATCATCTCAATCAGATTTGTTTCATAATTAACATTTCAAAAATTTAATTATTTAAATTCTCTCCATTCTGAAAGAGCGTAAGTACAAGAGTGAGGTGGTAACGAGTTCACGTCTTTGTCATATTTTATAATTTAAAAAATAAAACTTTTACTGACGTCTATAGAGTTGTGTTTTTTAGCAGTTGGATATCGATATCGATAGTATATCACTTACAAAAGTATGATTGAAGAAGTAGATATGATCTTAGTATTTTGATCTAAACAGTAACTAACAAGAACTAACGTACCTTGCTAATTTTCCTTACTTATTTTTTTTATGGTTTCTAAAACCTTATTATCAAAATATTTTTTTTATAACCTGAAACGTTAATCATATAAAGCAAATATTATCATTACGTCACCAAACATTTGGATAGGTAAATATTTGAATGCATGTGTATTATTTATCAAACCTCATTCTACTATAACAGGGACTGAAAGCGGTTACGGTATAACGTTACGGTACCGGTATAAAATAAGTGTACATTAATAAAATAAAGGTAGGGCCATACCGTTATTTAACCTTTATCCGATATCGGTATCAAAAAACAAAAGGATCGACCGTTGCGGGGCGTGGGGCGAGGGGTGCGGGTGCGATCCAGGGTAGGTAAGACAAGGGCGCGTGCGTCAGCGAACCTGATAGAACCTGTTTTCGTCGCGTGTCGCCAGTTCTTCTCTTCTATCTATCTCTTTCATACCTTTATTTATTAACGTTCAAGTACCGGTACCGAAATATACCTTTTTCTATCTGTACACAAAAACTTAGGGTACTGAAATAAATTTGTGTGGCAGAAAAAATAATTCTATAACAGCTAACAAGTAAGTAGGTAGGTAGGTACAAAAGCAGTAGATAACAGACACATGAGACACATCCTTATTCCCTGTCAAAAAAAACAAAAACAAATAGAAATAGAATAGAAAGTCTTTATTTGGAGCATAAAAATAACAAATGACATTGAACATGAAAGAAAAAACAAATAATGCTACCAAAATGGTTACTCTCAGTATCCAACTTACTAACCAAAAAATATAAGTAGTTATGTTTGTCATCAAATCGCCTCGGTCATTAATCTAACAAATAACCTTAAAATCGAGTGACATAGTCTATTTAACAGTTTATCACCTGTTAAATAGACTATGTCACTCGATTTTAAGGTTATTTGTTAGATTAGATGACCGAGAACCTTTAAGAACTTTCTCCTCTTTCTGAACCTTAAAGAATTTTCATTTAGTTTTTACTAAACAACTTGTTACCTAATTTGAGTTTATGTTGTTATGCCTGTGTCACAGCCATTGATGTAAATATCTACTGTCTACATAGTATCTTAATCTGATCTTAATGGTCACAGCACTCACATCACAGCTGACAGCAAAATCACAAGCAAATGCAGTAATCTGCAATATCAAGTAAAGGTCAAGTTAGGTTACAACAAGAGCCGGCCCGAGCCGGCCGAGAGGACAGGTCACAGAACAATTTACTCCTTTTCGAAGAAGAATAACAACCGCATACAATGAAAGTGTAGACAAAATGCAGATGACAATATTTTTTTTTTTATATTTCATTTGTCGGTAAAATTATCCCCCGCGTGGAGGTTGGTTACATCGTTGCAGCGATTTAACGCTGTTCTAGACAGAGATTGCTATATTGAATGAGATATAAAAGCTATACAAAGTCTAACATTTAAAGACCATTTATCAATATCTATTCTTCATGTACTTAACATAGCGTTATCCTACAAAAATCAACAAGCGCCCCTACGATTGTGTAATGGTGATGTAAGTAATTAATAATTTATATATTTTAGGCATCAAGTATATGGTGTCTAGTGCTTTCAAATAAATCAGTAATAATATTTTGTTGAAGTAGTGAGATCTGGTGTACGGCCCTAACGAAGTCCTAGATTTATAATCCTTGAATTTAAAATGACAGCAGCTCATAAAAATCATCTGGATCCACTCTTAGAGAATTTGCTGGATAAATAAATGAGTTTCTGCGACATTAATTCCACAGCGCGACGTAGTCTTGACTTTACAACCTCGCCTTAACTCCAAATAAGTAAATAATAAAAATCATGCAAATACAAATCAATATAGATAATTTAAATAAAGTTTTATACGACCTTAATGTCCTTTGGGTTTATAGTTACCACGTATTGCATTGTTCTCGTCACTCGCACATTATTACACGTTGTTTTAATTTAGGATTTTACGCGGAGAACGAATCAGATAGACGAAATTTATATATATATATATCACGAGCCGAGCTAACGCATTATAAAAAAGTCGTTACGCGACAAGTGACAGTCCTTACGGTGTTAGAAAGCGCCTCCCAGAGTACCTATACATATCCAGAACCGGTATAATCATATCGGAGCCCCTAGGCAATGCATATCTACAGAGCTGGATTAAACATGTTTGTCATATTAATGTTTGCCCTTGATCAGGGTAAAGCGCGAGAGGAGAGAGACAAACAGAATGCACTTAGGCCCTTCACAAGCTGGATTGGTGCCTTAAAGAATCGGACAATGGGTTGCCAAAAACAATATGGTCTCGATTGGACCGTTAGGCCCCTAGGCGATGTCGATACCCTAGGCTGTTGCCAACATCGCTTAATGGTTAATTCGGCCCTGTACCCAGATATACAGATAAGTCCTCGACAATCTCTTATCACAATATAAGCTGGGCTATATAGCCCAGATATTTTTAAATTCAAATTTTTGAACAAGCAGGATTTAGTTGATACACATGATTAAACACGCTCAAATAGGGATGGTAACTGTTCGGTCGGTGACTACTCGCATAACTTATATAGATTGCATCTCTACCAACATTTTTTGCAACATTTCTATAAAACCCAAATATTTCATCGGCAACTTCCCTGCTTTGCATTTTAGTATTAATACATAAATTGTATAAATTAGTACATTTCCTGAACAATTCAGTCGGATTAGGTAAAGTATCAACTATTTCAACAGTTGGTTGATACAAGTACATATATATATTTTCTAAAGTCCTACACTCGCTAAGATATGAAAATAATTGCGATGACACTTCTATACCGCGCGCGAATAATAAAATGTTTTTCAAACTTTTACTTGACTTCACGAACTGCAAAAACGTTACATCAAAAATGCGGAAACACAACGCTATTTGTAATGTGACCAACAAATCACAGTGTTCAAACAAGTGTTTGAAAAACATTGAATCGTAGTAAACTTTGCCGCTCAAAGTTAAATGAGTTATTTTTTTCAAAAAGTCAAAATTGCTGATGATATTCGGCATTGTGGAAGCTTGAAAATTTTTATCAAATCTTAATTTTAATTTTATGTTCTCTTTTGCATTAAATGCAAAACCATAATCTAGTGAAGTCTGCTCAGAATCTGGGGAAGTAGATGGTTCAAAGCTACACCACTCGTATGCCGCTGGTATAAGTGTTAAGGTAGAGATATCAACATTAAATATATAATGCTCATTGAATATTCTTATAAACTTTGCAGAAAATTTACTGTCAAAATTGGTGCGCTCTCTATCCCAAAACATTAATACCGTATCGACTCCTGAGAAGCCCGGCAAACTTCGTTTAATCTCAGAGAGGGACGGTATCTCAGGTAGACTAGTGACGTCAACATCAAAGTTATCGCAGATTAGTTTTTTTAGTAAAGGCGTTGCAATCACCTTCTGCATCGGCTTGGCTGACAAATCGTAAGATGGATAATAAACTCCAATTACTAACACTTCATATTTATTGAAATCCATTAAATTATAAATGGGCGGATTAAATATTGATTCTCTTTGAAGAGTTTTAATAGAATAAAGTTGAAATTGCGACATTTTCGGCATCTTCATCTTATTCCATAGATCTTGTGTTAAATGTGTTACATATTCCTTATTTGACCAATGCGTGTGTTCAGTGTATCCTTTAGAAGTAAACTTTAAATTGAAGAGGTCAGCCTTCTCTAGTACACGTACCGCTAGTGACCCATTTACTTTTCCATTTATTCTACCAACAAAGTGAACATTTTCAAACCCTTCAAACGCTTGTTGATAAGCCAGCACTACTTCCTCGTTTACTTCAGTTAATACGTGGTCTATCTCAAATCTCCGTAGGCTTTTACCTACAATTTTTCCAAAAGAAAAGTTAATACCTATACTTTTTAGGGTCGGTCTCGTTTTTGCAATTTGAAGAAAATCAGTTATCGTTATATTAGTATAACTTACGTCTAAGTCTTTTAAATTTTTCATATCTGATAGAGCACCTATAAGCGATGGTAGGTCTAAATCTGGGACGCCAGACAAGTTTAAGACCGTCAAACATCCTGAGACGCCTGCAAAGAAGTTTGACCGCAGGGATTTTGAGGTAGCTAACGTGTTCATTGAGAAATAGCATTCCTTGACTAAGCCCTGCATGCACATGATGCCTGCTTCATACAGATTGTAGACAGACTTGGTGTCGAGTTTCCTGATGATGATTACCAGGAGTTCAGGTGGCAGTGTCAACAGAGACATGGCTGTGAGTTGGGTCGATTCACATTTGTTCAGGGTTTTCTGTTATAAAAAAAAAATTACTGTGAATTTTAGATTTAATTTAATTTGTTATTTTATTTATTTAATTTGTTTATTATTTTGTTATTTTTTACGCCGCCGCAGCGGGGACAGAACAAAAATTTTTATGAAACAATATATAAATTGCTAGTACAAATACAAAGAATGTAAGGAAAATTATGAAGTTTGATTATTACTTTAGTCAATCTTCATCATTTCCCTATATTAAGTTAAATAAAATACTTTGACTGCAGTAAAAACAATAGTTTTAATTATGTATTAGAGAAATTCCACATGTCCAGTGACTTTATCTAGGTTTTTTTATTAGAAGTCATGGTTTTTTAATTTTAAATTTTTGTCATGTGGTGTTAAATACTTCAGTCTTATTAGTATGAGAACAATTTTTTTACACTAGAATGTTATTTGTGCTTCTTGTAAAATTGGGCCTCATGGACATGTGAGCTTTCTTAAATAACCGATTCATTTATGATGAGATTGTTGATTACTTTGATGGAAAAAAGTACTTAGGTAAGTATATACATGATGAGATTACATTGATGAGTGGATTATTTATTTGATGTGAAATTAATAATATCCCTTAAAAAAATTGACATTTTTATAAAAGTGGTACATTATTATTCTAGACAATTATATCGTGGATACTTTAGACATTTGTAGACATTGACTACATCGTAAATTAGTTTATCAAAGATTTAACGTTTTGATCAAGTAATTTACGATGCGTACCTACCATGACAGTATATCCGTATATGAAGATCAGTTAGCTGTTATTATTTTATCTATGACTCGTAGCCATAATGTTTTTAGGTTTCCGTACCCAAAGGGTGCAAACGGGACCCTATTACTGAGACTCCGCTGTCTGTCCGTCTGTTCGTCTGTCATAGGGCTCTATCTCTTAAACCGTAATAGCTAGACACTTGAAATTTTCACCGATTATGTATTACTGTAGCCGCTATAACAACAAATAATAAAAATAAAAAAAGTTAAAAATTAAAGGGGGTCGTCATACAAGAAACGTGATTTTTTCAGCGTTTTTAACTTGATCTACGAAATGGCATTAACTAGATACTTGAAATTTTCACCGATTGTGTATTACTATGACCACTATAACAACAAATACTAAAAATAAAATAAAGTTTAAAATTAAAGGGTTCGTCATACAAAAAACGTGTTTCTTCAGCGTTTTAAAACATTGTACCGGTGGTACGGAACCCTTCATGTACGAGTCCGACTCGCACTTGCCCGTTTATTTATTTATATATATGCCGCAGAATACTTTTAGGGGCAGATAAAATCTAGCATTAACTTATGAAATTAACTGAACTTCATGTTTCACTTTGTTAAAAAAATAATCATCTTAATCAGATTTGTCTCATAATAAATTGGGTAGTTTCATGGGTAAAAATAATTTGTGTGTATACTGTTATGAGAATAGAACGTTACAAAATAATGTCACTTGTCATTGATCACATCCATTTTAAACGTGAATTTACATTTATTAATGCATAAAAACGGATAATGAGAGCGCTATTTGACTCCAAAAAATTATGACGTCACAGTCAGATATTTCGTACAAATCCCATAGAAAATGTTTGTTTTGACGTTTAGAAAAAAGTTTCAGATTTGACTTGTTGGAAACTAGCGGATTATGTATAAGTATTTATTTTATATACGATATATATAGTAGGTATATACGATATGTATATACTATAATAATTTATGTAGATTATGTTATTAGCCCGGACAAACTAGCAGACTGGGCAGAAATAGTAGATTACTGCACCGAGCACAAAGTAAGTCATTATTGCACGACTGCTATGTTTTTATTAAATTAAATTGCATTAAATTAGCACGAGTGCATTAATTACTTACTTCAGCATGGTGCGTAATCTACTTTTCTTTCAACTTCTTATATTCTATGAGATGTAGCAACTGCTAGACAAGTGTACTTTAGTTACTTTCACAGTCTAATGTCTTACGGGATACTTCTATGCGGGAGTGCAGCCGACATTCAGACTATTTTTCTTTTACAAAAAAGAGCAATTCGTGCTATTTACGGTTTAGGATCGAGAGACTCACTGAGGGAATTATTCAAGGAAATAGGTATACTTACTTTTGCATCACAATTCATATTTGAAAATATAATGTATGTAAGGAAAAATATTTCCATGTTCAATAAAGTAAGTGATTTTACAGATAGAAATTTACGTAATAAGAATGACTTAGTTAGCCCGTATTACAGGCTGAATACAGTCAGTAAGTCTTTTATGGGGAAGTGTATACTTTTTTATAATAAATTGTCAGAATCGGTCCTTGATATGCCAGACAGAAAATTCAAAGCTTATGTAAAGAGAGTACTTTGTGAGAAGGCTTATTATAGGACCGATGACTATCTTAAAGACAAAAAGGTCTGGCTTGAGCTTGGCGCGGGTCCCTCTTAAAGGTTTGTATACTTAGACATGTCATAATTTAGGTACATTGGTACATACTAAATTTACAAATTGACATTATTTTAAATTTCGTAATTCTTATAATTCAATTTAATTATGACATAATAAACAATGTAATCTCTGTCCATCTATATAACTAATTTTAAGTTTTTAGTTTGTTAGTTGACGTCTTTGGAGAAAACGTGCAGTGCATTTTGTTGCCGCTTCTTCTGCACTTGCGCCTAGGAAGCGGCGTAAACTTAGCTTTAAGTAACGATTTGACGTCAACATTTGTGCAAAACAAAACAAAGTGACTAATATTAAGAGATATTATAAATATCCTATGATAATAAAGATATTTTGAATTTGAATTGAATTGTATAAAATATACGTACGAAAAAAAATACAAATTATAAACAAAACTAACTTAACTTACTTAATTTACTTGGAACTTTTGCGGTTAAAGGTTATTAATAATATCATTTGCAGCTGTTTATATGCTCTCTATAGTTGAATTTGTCGTGCAAATCGAATTTATCACTTTCGCTGTCATTTTCCATTTTAAAAATATTTTCTTTTATAAAATAATTTGACTTTAAAACTTTTACAATGGTACAGAATGCACGATTTTTGTTTTTTTAACAAGGTCTTTTCTCGTCGGCCAATTTTTTAAAAGTTGTAGATACCAGATAAATCTTAAATCACATTTCAAGAACAAGGGAAAATGTGGAACTCCTTAATTCCCGTCAAAAACAAAAAAAAAAAAAATAACATCAAATACAAAAATACATACCTCAAAATATATATTTTTTGTTTCTCAACAAATCGAATCAGTCATCGAATAGGTTCCCATAAAAATTACCTAGCTTTAGAATTATTCTCTTATCGCTTAGCTCACGCGTATTTTAGTTAGACTATTTATCAGTTTATCACTACACTACGTATAAAAAAAATTTGCATTTACTAAACTTAAAACTTGTTATTTCTAATAAACAATTAAGTATTCTTATTTTGAGGTTATGTTGTTATGCAACTAAATGTCACTACAAATTCACAAGCAATATCAAGCAAGGTCAAGTTACGTCACAACAAGAGGCCCGATCCGGCCGAGAGACGCCAACGCAGCGCCTACCAATGAACGAACAAGTGAACGTTTCTGGTGCGTTCGATTGAGACGAAAATGATGGGTGCATTCTGCTAACATTCTTAGAAAGATTTTACGCTGATTCAAACCAAACTGATAAAATGTAAAAATATTATTTCTTAGTAAACAGTAAAGCTGTTTTGGAAATTATTGGCGTATTTTTTGACGCTACTAAATAGAAAAATCATATAAACAGAAGTCAATGTTATTAGACAATGTCATTTAAATTTGGCAGCTCATTTTTCTAAGAAAGAGAAAATAAATGAAGAATTTATACAAATTTCGGTGCATTTTTTGTCTGTCGTCCAATCATTATATAGCAGTTTTCAAGCTATGCCAGATGCTTTAAGGTGAAGTGGTAGCATAAGTGGCGCCCTCTTTTGAAATAAATTGTTTAAAACTAAATATGGTGATATTTAAAAATTTGATTTGTATCAATGTCTAAAAAGACCTATAAACTATTTTATGAATAACCTTTGAAAGTAATATTGGTAGGCCGTCTAGTTTTAAACGGGTTTTCGCCAAAAGTGGCCACTTTGACACACACAAGGACAAACATATTCTGCCATCACATCATGGGTAGACGTAGGAATTTAAATAGATATGTAAGTATGTACAAAAATTGTTATTTAAATTACATTTACAACGACATTTGAAATGAAATCTGCAGAAAAATTTTAAGCTTGAAATTAACTCATTTCAATATTTAATTAATTTAACAATATCATATAATAATGAGCCAATCGAATAGCTTGCATTTGAATTACTTAAAAAGTATACTTGCAAAATCTGACACCAGAAAATCTATAAGAAAATAACATGGAGGACAACTGCATGTACGGAATCGAGTGTTCTTTTTAGGGTTCCGTACCTGAAGGGTGCAAACGGGACCCTATTACTAAGACTCTGCTGTCTGTCCGTCTGTCCGTCTTGTTATTCGTCTGTCCGTCTGTCACAGGGCTCTATCTCTTGAACCGTAATAGCTAGACACCTGGAATTTTCAAAGATTATGTATTACTGTGGCCGCTATAACAACAAATACAAAAAATAAAAATAAGATGAAAATTAAAGGGGGTCGTCATACAAAAAACTTGTTTTTTTTCAGCGTTTTTAACTCGATCTGTCACAGGGCTCTACCTCTTGAACCGTAATAGCTAGACACCTAAAATTTTCACCAATTATGTATTACTATGACAACTATAACAACAAATACTAAAAATAAGATAAAGTTAATAAGTAATTAAACGGGGTCGTCATACAAGAAACGTGTTTCTTCAGCGTTATAAAACATTGTACGGTGGTACGGAACCCTTGATGTACGAATCCGACTCGCACTTGCCCGTTTATTTAGATCCAATAAGGTTGTACAATTGATAAAATGTATGAAAATGTTGTCCAACCAGTTTGGTTGCCAATTAGAAAATCCTATTCCAACTCCCATTTCTCATACATTCAACTATAAAAAAAAGGGAACTAATATTTTGAGCTGTTATTTAAATATTCGAGATGTTATTATGATCAGTTGAAAAACATATTAAGCAGTTATTTAATTTAATGGCGGTTGATTAATTATTGCGACAGTAAAACATGAACAGTAATAAAAAATCTATTAGTCGGTTATTTTATCATATTACTAGTTCTATTCATTTTACTAGGTTAGGGAAAACCTATAGGTTAGCTTAGGTTAGAACTGTGACCAACACACGGCTAGGTAGGTGCTAGGTCGGTTTTATCCATTTTACTAGGTTAGGGAAAACAGCTCGTTCAATTTTTTTTACCGCCCATTTAATTATTTTCCTGCTTAATTATATATTAACTGATTCAGTTTTTGTTTACTATACTGCTTAGTTTTAACTGCTGAACTAGTTATTAAACATGCCATTTATAATTTTTAACTTACCAAAACTTCTATTTACAGCTGCCTTATCAGTGCCTAAAAAAATCTTGCAGTACCTGAGCAATAAATCATAAAATGTCAAGAAATTATTTCCTTTCAAGTCTTGCATTCTTATTTTTTTAACTAAGTAGGTATGTCATCGTCTAAATAGATTTGAAGGGCAATTATTGCATTTCAATTTATTGCATTCAATCATCTATACTTCTATACTAATATTATAAAGCGGAAGAGTTTGTTTGTTTGTTTGTTTGTTTGTTTAAACGCGCTAATCTCAGGAACTAATGGTCCGATTTGAAAAATTCTTTTTTTGTTGGGTAGTCCATTTATAGAGGAAGGCTTTAGGCTATATAACATTCAGACAACCACGCGAACGAAGTCGCGGGCACAGCTAGTTAAACAAATATACCCACAAGAAAATAGTATCGTCTTAATGGGCCTTAACTGATCTGACGTCAACATTTATTATGAAATTGGAAGCAAAATTGACAATTTATATCAAGTGATAAAAATATTCTAAGATTTTTAATGGTTTTGATTTTGACTTCTTATTATTCAAATTCTCTAACCTACATCTCCAACCCGTCTGGCCAGCGTGGAAAGGCTTAATCCTCTGATTGTTTTGGCTAATGGGTCTAGTAGCACCACAGAATAAATAATACTAACGTACAGAAGTCTCACTCAGCAAAGAAATTCAAAGAAATATCTACTCAATGTGGCTAGCGATATGGCTTAATTTAGCTCACGTCAGAACTCAGCACCTTCTCGTATAAATACCTAGACATCCATTGCAAGCCAATTTAATTCTTATTACTCTGGACAAACGATTCGTATAACTGAATTTACCACCCGGAGGGGCCGCCTGCGCGCATAGTAATAATGTAGGTACATTTTCGATACCTAAACGGGGAGTGACACAGGCCTGGCAATACAGAGAGGGTCGTGCTCCTGCAGTGGAGACTAACAAAGACATGATAATTATTCAGATTCAAAGTCCCGTTATACAGACTTTCAGCAAACTCGGTCTGGGAACTGTAACTGGATTGCCAGCTGTGGCCGTAACAAAGGCAATAGGATATATTCATGGCTTTTTTTATTTTTTAAAATGATTCTATAAGTTATTGTATAAACGGAAAAAAATATCACAGTCACAGAACATTATTAAATAAGCTTAATAAAAATAATTAAAACTACTATCATTTTCGGACGACTTAAACGCGGTGCCATTTTGCGCTTTTATTCTGTGACGTCGCCGCACACTGTCAATGTCAGTGTCAATGGAAAAAAGAAAAAATATTCGTACCATATTTTAGGTTATAATTAATTGATTGACTTGTCTCATAAGTACAAAGCTGAGAAAAATGGAAATTTATCAAATATCTATAAATTATTTACCTCGCGGCTTTCACTGCTCTGAGTTCAAAGGATGTAAAATTGGAATTACTTGCGAAGTACGTAGTCATCATAAACACATCAATTTTAGGCAGATTATCTGACTGTATCTGCCACAACAAAACCGCTTTCAATCATTGTAGCAAGTCTTTTTTCACCAGGAGTCAGACTTTCAGCTAATAATTCTCAAAAAACACTAATAATTTAGCAAAACAATGAAAATAACCTCCAACAATAATACAAATTTCGAACAACTTATTGACAGTGACAGATTCTCCTTCTTTCTAATTTGTGGTTGACAGTACAGACTATTTAAAAAATTAAGTTTGACAGTGTTTGGTGTCGTCACGTTTCGTTCCGCCAATAGCGTTGCGTTTCGGAAATTTGCGAGGGAATTTGAAAAAGACAACTTTTAAATCATTAATTTCTCAATGGAAACATGTTAAATTGAAAAAATATATATATGGGTATTTTTCTTTAGCAATAAAGTTTACACATAATTTTTTTTGTTCATTTCTGAATCACATGCATATTGTCTATTATTTGATCTGCAGCAGGGTATAGCTAGGATATCAAAGTTTTGGTATTAAATTATATCTTGTACGAGATATCAATATTATCAGCCTATTATTGCTATTTTGGTTTTTATGCGATTACAAGAGAAATATAAGGTTTACTAGCCATGGTTTAATATCATATCATCATACCATACAATATACAGGTGATTTTGACCCTCTGAGCTATATTCAAGGAACTTTCCTTGAATACTAGAGTACTTACTCTATGCACTATATAAAATATACATGTTCTTTTACAAGTTCCTTGTTCATAATAAAAACCAAAGATAAAAGCCCTCAAACTTGTACGCCAAATTCTCCATCGCAGTGATACCGACTGCTATATAATTGCTCGCCGCCGGCGGAAAGGGTGCGGGGCGGTCATACGGAGGAATCGAGCGACAGCGAGGTCATTGACACTAATTATAATGCGTTAGCCATGTATTGCAAATGAGGGGATTTTTCGTTATAAAAAAAATTGGTTGTCTGTAAAGTCGGTTTACGCTCTGGATTTACGGACAGTAGTTTGACGTGACAACGTCAAACATTCCGAACTGAGCCGATCGCTTGAGCCGATCATGCCTCTCTCTCGTTCGTGCCGCGCTCTCGATTGCGGAACGCGACAATGACGTCATCTTTTTTGTGCATGCAGCCTGTAGTATCGAGTTATTAGACGTTGTCACGTCAAAAGTATTATTTTTCTTGCTATTTTGTGTTCTATTAGTAATTCTGATTCCAAGATTTCAATATAGCTCAGTGTTTTAAAATCAACCTGTATAATATAACATCGCGTGTCTGTACATTTAATAAACTTATCATAAAAAATTGTGTAGCAGAACACAAAGGGGATTTTTCAATTTTATTTTTCTGTATCTGTCCGTCTTTATGCACAGTATGCACCGCTTACCTCCGAAACTACTTAACGGATTTTTACGCTCAGCTTACAAATCTGATGTCTGGGAAAAAAGTTATCGTAATTAAAATTTATTCGCCGCTCGTCTGTTACAAAATGCGTAAAATCACTAGAAGCGCTAAAGGGCAATGCAACTTAGCCATACACCGCTGGCGTTGTTTTTAGGGTTCCGTACCCAAAGGGTGCAAACGGGACCCTATTACTGAGACTCCGCCGTCTGTCCGTCTGTCCGTCTGTCCGTCTGTCCGTCTGTCCGTCTGTCCGTCTGTCCGTCTGTCCGTCTGTCCGTCTGTCCGTCTGTCCGTCTGTCCGTCTGTCCGTCTGTCCGTCTGTCCGTCTGTCCGTCTGTCCGTCTGTCCGTCTGTCCGTCTGTCCGTCTGTCCGTCTGTCCGTCTGTCCGTCTGTCCGTCTGTCCGTCTGTCCGTCTGTCCGTCTGTCCGTCTGTCCGTCTGTCCGTCTGTCCGTCTGTCCGTCTGTCCGTCTGTCCGTCTGTCCGTCTGTCCGTCTGTCCGTCTGTCCGTCTGTCCGTCTGTCCGTCTGTCCGTCTGTCCGTCTGTCCGTCTGTCCGTCTGTCCGTCTGTCCGTCTGTCCGTCTGTCCGTCTGTCCGTCTGTCCGTCTGTCCGTCTGTCCGTCTGTCCGTCTGTCCGTCTGTCCGTCTGTCCGTCTGTCCGTCTGTCCGTCTGTCCGTCTGTCCGTCTGTCCGTCTGTCCGTCTGTCCGTCTGTCCGTCTGTCCGTCTGTCCGTCTGTCCGTCTGTCCGTCTGTCCGTCTGTCCGTCTGTCCGTCTGTCCGTCTGTCCGTCTGTCCGTCTGTCCGTCTGTCCGTCTGTCCGTCTGTCCGTCTGTCCGTCTGTCCGTCTGTCCGTCTGTCCGTCTGTCCGTCTGTCCGTCTGTCCGTCTGTCCGTCTGTCCGTCTGTCCGTCTGTCCGTCTGTCCGTCTGTCCGTCTGTCCGTCTGTCCGTCTGTCCGTCTGTCCGTCTGTCCGTCTGTCCGTCTGTCCGTCTGCCCGTCTGCCCGTCTGCCCGTCTGCCCGTCTGTCCGTCTGTCCGTCTGTCCGTCTGTCCGTCTGTCCGTCTGTCCGTCTGTCCGTCTGTCCGTCTGTCCGTCTGTCCGTCTGTCCGTCTGTCCGTCTGTCCGTCTGTCCGTCTGTCCGTCTGTCCGTCTGTCCGTCTGTCCGTCTGTCCGTCTGTCCGTCTGTCCGTCTGTCCGTCTGTCCGTCTGTCCGTCTGTCCGTCTGTCCGTCTGTCCGTCTGTCCGTCTGTCCGTCTGTCCGTCTGTCCGTCTGTCCGTCTGTCCGTCTGTCCGTCTGTCCGTCTGTCCGTCTGTCCGTCTGTCCGTCTGTCCGTCTGTCCGTCTGTCCGTCTGTCCGTCTGTCCGTCTGTCCGTCTGTCCGTCTGTCCGTCTGTCCGTCTGTCCGTCTGTCCGTCTGTCCGTCTGTCCGTCTGTCCGTCTGTCCGTCTGTCCGTCTGTCCGTCTGTCCGTCTGTCCGTCTGTCCGTCTGTCCGTCTGTCCGTCTGTCCGTCTGTCCGTCTGTCCGTCTGTCCGTCTGTCCGTCTGTCCGTCTGTCCGTCTGTCTGTCTCTGTCCGTCTGTCACAGGGCTCTATCTCTTGAACCGTAATAGCTAGACACTTGAAATTTTCACCAGTTATGGGGGCCGCTATAACAACAAATACTAAAATTAAAAAAAGTTAATAAATAAAGGGGGTCGCCATACAAAAAACTTCTTTCATCTTTTTGTTTTTCAGCGTTTTTAACTCGATCTTCATAATGGCATTAACTAGATACCTAAATTTTTCACCGATTATGTATTACTATTACTACTACGAGTATAATAACAAATACTAAATATTAAATAAATTAAATTATAAATTAAAGGGGATCGTCATACAAGAAAAGTGTTTCTTCAGCGTTTTAGAACATTGTACGGAGGTACGGAACCCTTTATGTACGAGTCGGACTCGCACTTGCCCGTTTATTTTTTTTCCTTTAGCAAAAAAATTATGTCGCGAATGCGAAGCCAATGTATAATTTTTAAATGTTTATTTTTTATTTGAAATGTCAAAATACCCAAAGGTCAATATAACGACAGTTTGGCTGTTGGCCATTTGATTCTTTAGTCCGTGCGCGGACGGTTGCGCAGAAAAAGTTAGCACGGCGCCAGAGGGCGGGATAAGTTATCTGTGGTAGATGCCCGAACCGCGGGAAACAAAAAAGATATTTTCTTGTTGGACGAGATTTTACGTGATGAGAAAAAGAGAATTTTTGGTGAGTGTTTTATAAATGTATATACAGAGCATTGCATCATCAAGAGAGATTATTGCCACTGATCTTTTATATGTAATATTTCAGTGTATTGTGTTTACCGATGCGTCGGTCTAAGTTGGTCTGTTGCGAGTTGTGACTTGCAACAGATAGATAAGAGTCAAACTTACCGATGCGTCGGTCTAAAGTTGTATGTTGCGAGTTGCGACTTGCAACAGACAGATAAGAGTCAGAGTTACCGATGCGTCAGTCTAAAGTTGGTCTGTTGCGAGTTGCGACTTGCAACAGACATTTAAGAGCCAGAGTTACCGATGCGTCGGTCTAAAGTTAGTCTGTTGCGAGTTGCGACTTGCAACAGACAGATAAGAGTCAGAGTTACCGATGCGTCGGTCTGTTATCGATCTGTTGCGACAGTTAGATTTTAGAGAGAGTTTAAGCGAGGCTCGGGGTGGCTATAGGGGAGGTTGGAGGCCACACGGGGATGCGTTCCCACTAGAATCCGCTAGAATAGCCAGTATACAAGCCGCTGGAATAGCCAGTACAAGACATTATAATCAGCCCTTAGCAGAGTAATAATGGCATTATTCCATGACTTCGGCACATAGCAATCCAGAATGCACTTTGTAAACAAGATGGCAAGAGAGTTCAAAAGACTATCTGGTCCCATTTTCAACATCTCAGGCAGAATTTTGTCTTCACCTGGTGATTTCCTGTTTTTCATCTGCTGAAGTGCAAACTGGATCTCATCTACTAACACATCGGGGATGTCTTATGAGCCAAAGTTTTTGACTTGTAGGCGGGTCTCTTGTTTCTGGACTTCTGTCGAATCACATACCGTACTTTTGTATAAACGCTCGTAATATGATCTCGTTAAGTCCAGAAGTTGTTCTCTATTGGACACTACCTCGTTTTTGTCATTAAACAACTGGAATATTTCCTTCTATATATATATAAGATCTTCTTTCGTTTGCTAATACTGTCATTGTATTAGAGATAAGTGTAAGTATACTATATGAGATGAGATTAAGAGTACCAGACTTTCGTCATGACCCGATTTACCAGGTCATTTGGCGACCATTAAACCCAGATCATATAATAAAGGAACATATGAGAAGTCAATAGCAGGAAGAACCAGGTCTCTAAACCCCAACCTAGCCGAGATAAGGGAAGGAGACAGACGCGTCAACTCGTGAACGGGTGCCGCCAGTAGGGACTGGTCAGCTTGGTTCCTTTTTTTGTGTAAGTGTAACTTATTTTTGTATATTGGATTTGGCACTCGTTTGCAAGCTTTACATATTATATTGTGATAACATTGTATTAGGCATAATATCTTTGTAAACTGACAAAGCCTTTTTGGCGCGTAGGCGACCAATACTGTGTAAATGAGTTTCTTTCGGCGTTTCTTCTCAGCAGTGGTCGTTGCGAAACGGTATCGGTATCTAGTATCGGTAGCTTTTGAACAAAAAAAAATATAAATAAACATTCGATTCAAATTCGCGGGCATCCATCAACTAGTATTAAAATTAATAATTGTTTAACTTTAATTAAATAATGAAACAAGAAATGGTTAAAAAAAACACGTGAGCGAGACTTGAACCTGCGACCTTAGTGTAAATACGACCATGCTCTTATTTTTTAATATTTTTTCACCATTTCTTATTTCATTACTCGACGAGCTTACCTACCGGTTTTACATACAGCGACTACCGTTTAACCTCCTAGGACAGGTCAACTATTGCAATAACACTGTGGTGTAATTACGGGATCATATTGTGCAGAGAAAATTGTTTTTTTTTTTGTTTAAATTGTGTGTTTATTTTGTTATAAGTTATTTAATGATTTTTGGTGTGCTATTGTAATCTTTCTCATATCTAAATTCTCTTTCCTTCTTACTCCTTCTGACTTTTTCTTTTCCGAAACTCTACTAGGATAGTATCCAGGGTCAAAAATAAATTATTTTGTAATGATACGAGAATAAAACGTCACAAAATACGAGTAATGTCACTTGTCATTCGTCATATCCATTGTGAACGTAATAAAGAGAACGCGTGAGAAACACCCGCATCAGCGGCAGCCTTCATGTCCGTGACACAGCAGACAAACTGCAAAAAGGTCGCTTACTCTGGTACGGTCATGTCTTGCGGAAACCGGCAAGCTACGTGGGAAACAAATGTATAGCCATGCCGCCTCCGCCGGGCAGACGTGGTAGATCTAAGAAATGCTGGCTTGGCGTCGTCAAGGATGATATGCGTGCCAATGGTCTTACAACCAAGTATGCTCAAGATCGTGCGAAGTGGAGAAGGAAAAGCCGGAAAGAGGACCCCAAGCTTCGCAGCGTTGCAGCTGAGGATGCAACTGAGAAAACGCTGAGATGAGAGAGAGATTAGATTTATTAATGCCGAAAAACTGATATTAGGAGCGCTATTTGACTTCAAGAAACTATGACGTCACGCCGTGCGTTTTTCATAGAAATCCCATAGAAAATATTTGTTTCGACGTTTAGAAAAAAGTATCTGTTTTGACTTGTTGGCAATTAGCGGATTTCATTTGTCTCACAAACATCTCATTAACAGTTTGCGGTTATTATTGTTATACAAATGATTTTACTATTTAGATTAATTAATTTGGCGTATTGGCGTGTCGAATTTAATTAATATTGGTGCAGACCGGATGCTCCACGTAATATTTTAACGAGCGGTTTTTAAATTGGCACGTGTAGTGGAAATTGAGGCCGGTCCAGTGTCACCGCCATTTTTTTTATTCGTATGCTAAGGTTATTTTTAGGGTTCCGTAGGTAAACAAGGAACCTTATAGTTTCGCTATGTCTATAAGTATACTAGGAAGCTGTAATTTGACATATATTGTAAATATTAATCACGCAGATAAAGGGGTAAAATAAAATGTTGGAAAAAAAAATGTAGGTTAGCCATGCATGTAAAGTGGGAATATTTTTTTTTTCTCGACTAACTCATTGTCTTTTAATAGGTCTTTCAAAAATATTGTGAGTTTGTGAACACCATTTTTCGATTTATTTTATTTTAGGGATCCGTTTGTGAATTATTGAGTTTTAAAGTTTTGTTAGGGTCAAGTGCCGTCACAGGTATGAAACTTTATAAAAGCGGAGTACCATTTATGCCAACACTACTACAAACGAAACTATACATCCGTGTACACGTGATTGCGTGTGTGTTTTTTTTATTTTTATTTATTACTAACATATTACAATTATGTACAACAGAATATTTACATGACATTTCTATAAACCACTGAGGTTTGTAATGAAATGCCTAACGAGTTTGCATACAAAAATTTAAACACAAACATATATCCTCGTACTCAAAAAATTTGACAAACGCCTGCCAAACCTACCATATTTATAACAAACTAGTACTTCTGCTGGTTATAAATACGAGTATCTATCTTATTTGTGCTGCTGGGTAACCACGTCAAAAGTTAAAGGTTAATTTCTCAATATTTTCGTGTTCACCCGCTCTCGCCCCGCGACACGGCGAGGAATGGGGAGAGGTGCGGGAATGGGGAACAGAGTCGCATATTGCGCGGGACCTTAGGAGATTCCATTCTGTATGGAATACTCTTATTAATTTCTCTGGTGTCGTCGTCGTCGTCGTCGTCCCTCTGTCAGCTAAACGGTTGTATATGGATACGTGAAAAAATTTACGGCAGTAGTATATTACTACTAGTTATATATGTCGCAGTTGAATGGTATAATCCGCTAATTCACTAAACCTCTAGCTATGGCATTACAGCTCGGTTTTGTAAAACAGCGAACCCTAATACGCGGGATGGAATGAACGACTTGTATTCATCCATGCGGCTAGAGAAGTTGTTAAACACTTCTATCTAAAGAAATTATATACAATATAGAATGCCTACGAAGTGGCAATGGCGAGCGACCGAAGCGAGCGTTCACGGCAGTGGCCGGCGAGTGCTAGAAAAGTTCTATCCATTTTACTAGGTTAGGGCAAACCTTGTATAGTCGATGGGGCAAACCTATAGCAATAAAAATCGTGGAATACTTGTCTGGGAAATTAAATTCGATGTCGAAACAATCTGTATTCTCATAGGCACCCAGTTATATTTCATTATGGTAACCCTAAACCAAATCCTTATCATGCATGTGTCGCAGTTGAATTGTTTAACAGTTTCGTCAAACACCGAATAGCGCTACTGTTTCACAAAACCGCTAGGCGTTTGGAACCGTGGTTAGCGGTTTAAATGAACGTAACACGTTGCGCAATCTTAGACAATCCAGCTGAACAATATTCGGCTGTTTAACAAAACCGAGCTGTAATGCCAAACAACTAGAGGTTCCGTGAATTAGCGGTTTATACCATCCAACTACGACATATACTCATATATAACAAAGGTAAAAGGAAAACTATCAGACCTAAGTAGGGTTTACAAATTATAGAGTTATAGTCGACCAACTAATTGGACATTTTAGTCGTTATACCGTGAGACACGAACTCTAAGTGGCTTTCGCAACTACGGAACTCTACACTGCGCGTGGTCCAACACGCACATGGCCGGTTTTTTATACTTCTTCTAAGCTAATGCTTAGAAGAAATATAAAAAACCGGAATAGGAATGAAGTCCTAATGGACTAGGAGGTGTAGACCCTTTTATTAACATCCATTATGAATATGAAGTTTTGAAATAATAAATAATTAAATATGTATGTAAAATTAAAGTGATCTTAAAAACAAGTGATCCATGATGTTCTATCTTATTTACCTTTAAATTCAAATTCAAAATATCTTTATTATCATAGGATATTTATAATATCTCTTAATAATAGTCACTTTGTTTTGTTTTGCACAAATTTTGACGTCAAATCGTTACTTACAGCTAAGTTTACGCCGCTCCCTAGGTGCAAGTGCAGAAGAAACGGCAACAAACTGCACTGCACGTTTTCTCCAAAGACGTCAACTAACAAACTTAATTAAAACTTAAAATTAGTTATATGGATGGACTGAGATTATATTGTTTGTTATGTCATAATAAAATTGAATTATAAGAATTAGGAAATTTAAAAGAATGTCAATTTGTAAATTTATTATGTACCAATGTACCTAAATTATGACATGTCTAAGTATACAAACCTTTAAGAGGGACCTGCGCCAAGCTCAAGCCGGACTTTTTTGTCTTGAAGATAGTCACAAAGTACTTTTTTTACATAAGCTTTGAATTTTCTTTCTGGCATATCAAGGACCGATTCTGAACATTAAATAATAAAAAATTGGCTCTTTCTATGAAAAACCAGCAAAATAGTCGAAATATTCTAAGAAGCGTATATTTACAAGTAAAATGAATTCGTTTAGGGCCTTGAAACAAAAGTTACGTCATTTCAAATTCATTTGTTAGAAGCGGTTTGACGTTGATTATTTCATTTTTATATAATGTATCCGTAAAACATAAAATGAATAATTTTATACAATGTAGCTTGGACGGACATAGATCTACCTATATACAGGGTGACTTTTTAAACAGCAGCCAAAGTTTTGGAGCAAGTTCAGTCATGATACAGAACTACTTTCTATAAAAAAGTTATTAAAAATCGACAAAAATGTTTCGTTCTCCCATACAAAATCCGTTTGGCTGAGAGCTGATTTGTATGTGAAGACGATTTTTTATGATAGTTTTTCGGTAATTGTTTTTATGGAAAGTAGTTCAACTAATCATCATCATGATCATACGCACGAAAAACATAACCCTTCCTTGGCAGTCGGGTAAAAACTGGACTCCAATGTGTTAATCCAGGTAATTACCTAATAGCTATCTTTATGCCAAATTTCATATTCCAATTCTTTGAGTCGTTTTGGCGTAAAAGCGTAACAAACATCCGTAATATAATATGGATCAAGACAGATCTGTGATCCACACAACCATTCATTCATACTTTCGCATTTATATACTTAGGTGTTAAGAGGATTAGGCCTAGTAATTAATTACACGCAAACAAGGGTGTATTCCCACAAAACATTTTCTCGACAGCACTCGACCGCGACAGCGATGTTATTGGAATAGTTTACCTCTTCCACCTGTAATACCCGCTGACAGCTGTTTATTCTGTCGAACGAAGCCCGATTACACCTCACCAAAATTTTAGTTTTTTGTGTTACTTAGATGAAACTAGTAGTTTTAATGTGCTAATGAGGTCCTCACAATGGATTATCAAATTTTATTTTTATAGCCGTGTAGTTCCCGAAAGAGTAAAATAACACTCCAAGTCTTCCCGTGGATGTCGTAAAAGGCGACTTAGGAAATAGGTACAAGCTAACGGACTGAACCCGTCCGGGGTGTCCGTTTTACGTAATAGTTTCAAGCCAAGTTTTCTTTTTACCGCATTATGTCACCTTCTCTTCCGTCACTATGTACTTCATTTGGGTGAGTAATTACTTAATTAGTAATAGGCACGATGACTGAAAAATTATTTCTGGCCCATCGGCCAGAATATATTGTACATGTATTTTTTCTTTTCTCTGAGAAACAATAAATGACGAAGATACAGCGCATTTAAATTACGAATGACGTCACGCTTTCGTACGAATTTTACACATTGGTGACGTCACAAGCCCCCACTCTGGAACATAGATACTCTGTGAATTTTCAATTTTTTGATAAACTGAAAAATATGGGTACATTATTTTTGGATAATCTAACTAACGGACTAATTAAAATAATACTTTTCTGACCCAGTCATAATCATTTTAGCGTTGATTCTGGAACAAAATTTTAATTTGAGCCAGAGACACGATAAGAAGAAGCGTAGCCAAAGACTAATTGCGATGGATGGATGGATGGATGGATGAATACGCTGGATGCAGGCCGCTCTAGATCGGTCATTTTGGAAAACCTTGGGAGAGGCCTATGTCCAGCAGTGGACGCTATGCGGCTGAAATAATGATGATGATGATGGAAAAACCTGTTTAAGCGCTCTTCCCCACCTGGGGGCCTTACACTGTTAAAAATTATGTAATTTAACATGCAAAAAAATTATGTAATTTTACATAAACCCGTAAAATTCCCAAAAAATCTGGGTAATATACGGAAAAATATGAAGTTTTACATAATTTTTACATATTTTTTCGAAAAATTTAACTGATTTTTCGGGAATTTTACAGGTTTATGTAATTTAGTGCATGTAAAATTACATAATTATTAACAGTGTAGGACCTTATGCCAAGTAAATCATGTTATAACACATTATGGGTAGTTTCACCTTACTAACCTGTAATACTAGATGACAGCAACAGCTTACCGTGTCAAACGGACCCCTAACACACCCGTACGTAGATTATCGTGGCTTGTATGGTAATCCTACCGTTGAAAATGAGGGTATTATTGGAACTCTGTTGTTATTTATTTTGTTTTTGACGTGACAACGTCTTAAATTAGGTTGCGGCTGGGAGTCACTTATGAAAAAGTGTAACGCTCGGTAACGTTACGATGAGTCACCGAACGAGAGAGAGGCCCGCCGAATGCCTTGCGTCTCTCTCCCACTCAACTATGATCGGTCTGCCGCCGTTGTCACGTAAAATCTTCGCCCGTAAAACCGACTTTACAGGCAACCATTTTTATTATTGCAAATTAATCTAGAGGTTCTTAAAAAAGTAATACAGTTCACCTTAGAGACCCTAAACACACGGCGTATTTCAAACCAACGGCGTAGTCCAAACACTGCAAGACTATCTTTACACGGCATAAACAGGAAATATTTGGCGTAACTGACATTAAAAACAATTTGGCCCAAGGTCATTAGGGCCGGACGCAAGGTATTTTATGGGCCATAACCGAGATCGTCACAGATCTTGCAGTTGGTCTTTTGGGTATTGTGAGCAGTAGTTCAAGTCAATGGATGATGCGGCTCAAAATTTATCACTCAGGGTGTAACTCAGTCCATGAAACTGAACAACTTTTGTTCTACATCATTCCCAAAATGCCAAAAATGAAATTCGGATTTTCATACACATTGACTCGATCAGCTGATCAGTTTGTATGAAAATTTAATTTTTTTTTGGGTTTCGTGAAAGTTGTAAAACAAAAGTTGCTCAGTTTTATGGGCTGAGGTACCATCTTAGAGGTTTTGCGTTATTTACAGGGTTAGGCACTGGTATCTAACGCATAACCAATTTGGTGCAAGTTCAGTCCATGATACTGAACTACTTTCCATAAAAACCAATATCGAAAAATAAAAAATCTTCCCATACAAAACGCATAACCTTTTTGGTGCAAGTAACCCTGTACATATATATATTATATATATATATATATATATATAATATAAATTGTTAAATTTTTTATTCACCTAAATCTTTTAATTACTGTTATGTAAAACTTCTTATTGCAAAAATTCTAAGAAGAACATTACATAAAAGTAAACTTTACATTAAATTAGAACAAGATATTAAAATATAGATAAATTAAAAATATGTTATTTAGTGCAATATATAATTTAAAATGTTGTAGGGTTATCTAATCGACGACCTCCGTGGCGTAATGGTTAACACGCTAGACCGCTAATCCGGAGGTTCTGGATTCGATTCCCAACCAGGGCAAATTAGAAAATGGCCTTTTTCAAATTGTCCTGGATCTTGTGTGTTTATCTATATATGTATTTATCATAAAATATAGTATCGTTGAGTTAGTATCCCATAACACAAGTTTATAACTTACTTTGGGGCTAGCTTAATCAGTGTGATTTGTCCTTATATATTTATTTTATTTAATCATTAATTTTTAACAATCACTACACCGTTTTCCTATTTCTCTTACTGTTGGGTCGTTCAGCCTCCTATCAGACAGACATTTACGGCTTCTTTCCTAGCATAGACTTTGAAACAGGTGTAAGGTCAACTAATTTATATCTATTTTTTTCAAATGTATCGAATACGCTAAATTTGGAATATCGACTAAGAGGCTGGCAACACTAGCGGCCGGTGGGGGTGCGGGCATTCTGGTCCTGTCATCGGTTGCGAACGGACGTTCCGCATAGATTTAAACCAATGTTGTGCGAATACTGTTGTGTATTGGAACAGTGAAGATTAAACAATTGTTAACCAATATAGCGTTTTACTACATCTCAGAAGTGGTAAGTACATGCCCATTTGTACAATAGATATGTGTGTGTTACTGGTACGTAACCTTCTATGACAAATAAACACGTGTCTCGAGACGATACTTACTAGGATTTAACAATTATTGTTATAACTTGATAACTGATTAAACTGAATATTTTTATTTAAATAATTTCATTTATCTTGATTTGATTTTAACTCAATATCGTCTTGAGAGGACAAAAAAAAAACAAAATCTTTTAGACATGGATGGATGGAAGATTTATTAAATGTTTATGATTACTTTATTTATTTATTTTTATGTACAAGTGCTGAGGTCAACTGAAGTCACTTCTGTTGCATGAAACTGCAAAATATGTATCTATCTGCTGTGTTGAATCCATTCATCCATCCACCTCTTTTTTCTCTTCCTAACATAACTAAAAAACAAAAAAATTGAAATATTAGGTTAAGGTCATCTGAGGTCACTTTTTGGTTGTGGGAATTAAAGGATGTAGGCCGTTCCTAGCGGTCTACGGGGCGCAAAATTTTGTCATTTTTGTGATTTGATGCACCGTTTACGAGATATTTGACATTTTATGATAGTCTTGCTAATGTATTTCTTTTTGTGTGTGAGTTTTAGATAAATGGACGGTGAAGGCGGATCTCGACGCCGACTGACTACTCCTGAGGCCCTTCGAACAATGGAAAGGGATAGGAGTAGCCGTAGTCGGAGTCGTCGCAATGATATTCGTGGCGAAGGAAGCGCTGCGAGACGTCGGAGCCGGAGCCCTATGCGAGAGGACCGACGGAGTCTTAGCCTGCGACAGCGGGAGCTTGAAGTGGAACGGCAACGGAGACAACTTCGAGCTCTTGAAGGTGACCTAGAAAGATCGCGGAGTCGCCTGCGACGCTCTCCAAGCCAGCGTGGCAGCCGTAGACGTGACAGCGTTGTCGGCGGGCGAGGCCATCGGACCGTAACTTCGCCATCAAGAGAACCAACTTTGCGTGGTCAGTCACCCCGACGCGAAGATTGACAAGAGGTACCCCCAACTAGCTTTAGTACTGATGATGTCATAAACCTGTTAAAAACGCTGAAATCACAGCCTTCAACCCAGCCACAGACGGTAAACACCAATTTTCACTTAAATCAAAAAAATATGCTTCCAGAATTCGATCCCTCTTCTAAAAATCAAAGAGTCGACATATGGATCAAAAAGGTTAACGAGTGTGCTACCGTATATGGCTGGGATGAAAAAACTAGTGCTCATTTTGCTATACAAAAACTCCAGGGTTTGGCCAAGACTTGGTACGAAAGTCTTAATACCATACTATTTTCCTGGGCCGAATGGCAGGATAAACTTTTGAGCGCATTCCCTTACGAGCAAAATTTTGGCCAAATCCTGGAGGACATGTTGCGTCGCAAGAGCAAGTACAATGAACCTTTAGAAGTATACTATTACGAGAAGCTGTCACTTTTAAACCAATGCGACATCGTTGGGAAGCGCGCAGTCGATTGCATAATTCATGGGCTAAGCGATAGAACAATGAAATCTAGCGCATTAGCTCTGCGTTGCACCCAACCTGACTAATTATTGCAGTTTCTTATGAATATGCAATAAGGATTCGTCTCATAATTCAGATCGTTTTTCTCAAAATTATAAGACCAAACCAGGGGGCGATGCCAACTCAACTAATAATAATTTTTCTAGCAAAACTAAGTTTTCATCTAGTACACTCTCGTCTAACTCGGGTAGTCCTAGTTTGTTTTGCTTCAACTGCAAAGAAAAGGGGCATCCTTACTTGAAGTGCCCTAAGCCTCTCGTAAAGTGCGCGATATGTCATAGAATAGGACACCAGGCAGATAATTGTAGGGATAAGACATCCGACCATAAGGACGGGAAAAACGTCACCGCCAGTAAAACTATGTGCATTTCGTCATCAAGCTCTAGCACAAAATTTAATAAGGATGTACTAATAAATGGGATGCAAACCAAGGCTTTCGTGGACTTTGGTAGTGAAGTGTCACTTATGACAAGTTCACTTGTCCCGATACTAGGCCTCAAAAGTAATATTGGTGATACCTCAGTGTTGAAGGGTTTCGGGAATGATATTGTGCATACATTAGGAAGCGTGAATGTTGATATGAAAATTGATGATGTTGTCGCTAATGTTAAGTTTTTGGTTGTTGAAGATAAATTCTTAGATTTACCTCTACTAGTTGGACAATCCTTTACCGAACAACCACATATTGAAGTATATAAAAATTCTGAAAAGTTAAGGTTTTTCAGTTTTGGAAAGGAGATGCCTTTTTCCGAATGCAATATTAGCGACAACGAAAAGATCAAGATTAGGCTAGCTTCCTGTGTTGATATATACGGCCCAGCTTCCATGAAGGTGATTGCAGAACCGGCCACGAGTGGCGCAGTGTTAATAAATACAAAAGTCATAGGAAAACCGCTACAGGAGTTAATGATTTGTGGAGGACTATACGAGGTAAAGGATAGTGTGTTGTATGTTTGTGTACAACCTATGGCACCATCTTGTAAACTGATAAAAGGAACTATTTTTGGTCGCGCTGCTCAGGTTAAAGTGGTTAATCGAATCACGTCACCCTTATCCGAGGATGTTATTTCGGGGTGCACAAGTATTGACGAGCAGTCAGTAAAGATAGGTGACAGGGCTGACCATCAAGATAAACAGAAGTTGCTCAACATACTTAACAAATATAAACACTGTTTTGCAAATACATTAAAACAGCTAGGATGCACTAGTATAACCGAAATGACCATCGAGTTGAATAGTAAGCAGCCAGTGGTTTACCGTCCATACCGCCTTTCTCATAAGGAAAGGGAGCAGGTTCGCGAAATGGTGGGTGAAATGCTTGACGCAGGAATAATAAGGGAATCTGTGTCAGAGTATGCGAGCCCTATAATCTTGGTGCGCAAGAAGGACGGCAGACTACGTTTGTGTGTAGATTATAGACTATTGAACTCTGTGACCGTGAAGGAGCGGTACCCGATGCCAATCATTGAGGATGAGATTGCAAGGCTTTCTGGTCAATCGTTTTTCATAACTCTTGATTTGGCATCGGGCTACTACCAAGTCCCAATATCAGAGCAGTCTAAGGCGTTAACATCTTTCGTCACGCCGGACGGCCAGTACGAATTTAATCGTATGCCGTTCGGCCTGGCGAACGCCCCCGCTGTATTTCAGCGAATGATGAACAGGGTATTGGGGGTCTGCGCGATATACGGAGGCTATGGCCTATATTGATGACGTGCTCATTTATGGCAAGGATAAGGAAGAGTGTTTAGAGCGTTTGGAGAGGGTTTTGGAGTCCTTGGAAAGTGCCAACCTTACCTTAAACCTGTCCAAGTGCGAGTTCCTACGCGATAACGTAGATTATTTAGGTTACGAAATTGGATCAGCAGGTGTAAGGCCAGGTGACAAGAAAATTAGTTGCGTTGTTAATTTTCCGCGTCCTACCAATGTACATACCGTACGGCAATTCTTAGGATTGGTAGGATATTTCCGTAAGTTTGTTCAGAACTTTGCCCAAATTGCCAATCCCTTGAATAGATTGTTAAGAAAAGATGCGGAATGGTGTTGGGAAGAGGATCAGGAAAAAGCCTTTCAACAGTTGAAGGAACGTTTAGTAACCCGCCCTATTCTAGCCATCTACGATCCTAACGCTGAGACTGAGCTCCACACAGACGCCAGTCAAATTGGTGTAGGCGGAATTTTGTTGCAGCGAGCCAAAGGCAAGGATTCTTTTCAACCCGTGTGTTTTTATAGTCGTCAGACGACGCCTGAAGAAAAGCATTTTCATGCTTATGAATTAGAGACCCTAGCCGTAGTCTGCTCGTTGAGAAAATTCCGCGTATACCTTCTAGGCCAAACATTTAAAATAGTCACGGACTGCAGCGCCTTACGGTCTACTTTCTCAAAGCGTGATGTCATTTCACGAATAGCAAGGTGGTGGCTCCTTTTGCAGGAGTTCAATTGCTCGATTGAGTATCGCTCAGGATCTAAGATGTCCCATGTCGATGCTCTATCGCGTAACCCCGTCCGTGAGGATGATGCTAGCGTGGACCCTTGCCGTATGGTAGATCATTACCCGACAATTATGTCTATAAGCCAGGAAGATTGGCTGCAAACGTTGCAAATAGGAGACACTGAATTAAATAGAATTAGGAATATTCTTACGTCTAAGGTTGATGTGGAGGATCTAAAATACATTCACGATAATTACGTGCTTAAGGAAGATAGGCTCTATAAATACATCGACAACGACGATAAGACCAAAATTCGTTGGGTCGTACCGAAGGGCGCAAGATGGCAGTTGTGCCGCATGAACCATGATGACATTGGTCATTTTGGGGTGGAAAAGACGTTAGAAAGAATAAAAAAGACTTATTGGCTCCCCAGGATGACCAAGTTCATCAAAAAGTACGTTGGTGCGTGTTTGGAGTGCGCTTATAGTAAGAAAGCGCCAACCACAAAGGAAGGCGTATTGCACAAAATAGAGAAGATAGATGTACCATTTCATACGGTACATATAGACCATCTTGGGCCCTTCGTCAAATCGAAACGAGGGAACACTCACTTGTTAGTAGTTGTAGAGGCGTTCACGAAATTTATTTTCTTGAAACCAGTGAGGAACACCAACACTGTTAATGTTATTAAGGCTTTAGAGGATATTTTCTACATTTTCCGTAATCCTGAGCGACTTATCAGTGACCGCGGATCGTGTTTCACATCTCATGCTTTCCGCCAGTTTTGCCTGGACAAGGGCATAAAGCATGTTTTGAACGCGGTTGCCAGCCCAAGATCCAATGGCCAGGTCGAACGGTACAACCGCACGATCCTGAGTTCGTTAACTGCCCAGAACTTAAATTACGATGAAAAAGATTGGGACACGAAAATCGGTCGCACTCAGTGGGGACTGAACAATACTTGCCAAAAAACTACAGGACGCAGTCCTGCTGAAGTAATGTTCGGGTCTTCTATGAATGCCGAATTAGATCCTAGGCTAAATGAGATTAGACGGGAAACTTGTCAATCTGACGATTTATTTTCCATCCGTAACGAAGTTAAGGATAATATTCAAAAAGGGCAGGAAAGACAAAAGCTCAATTATGACAAAAACAGGCGCCCGGCGCGTAATTACTCGGTTGGTGACTTAGTTAAAATAACTAGGGTTTGTTTTAAAAATGACGGCAAAAGTGCAAAGCTCCTACCGTCGTATGTAGGGCCATATCGCGTAGTTGCAGTGCTTGGCAACGATCGTTATCGGTTATCGTCTGTACCAGGCTTAACAGGGAAGAAAAGTAAGCGCAAGACGACTGTTGCTTCCGACCGGATGTTGCCTTGGGTGCACGTGGCTTCGCTGAATGTTCAAAGTGACGATAATGAGTCTGATAGCAATAGTAATATGGAAATAGATGATAATTAGTTTAGTTTTTATTGATATATAAAATCATAAATACCTACATAGTTTTTGTACACATTGTTATATTTTAGAAAGCTACAAATGAGATTTACCAGAAGATCAAAAGTTATGCATATATTGTAACTATTAGAAATATATAAATATATAGTAAGAATTATAATATTGTAACAGTAATGTAATAAAATGGTATATTATTATATGGATAGATGCATAAACTACAAAAATAATAATAAAATTCTACATTGAGAAATAATTAAATTGATAAAATTATTAAGTTATGATGATATTTGAATTATGATAAATTTTAATAAGTTAAATTGAATTAGTGTAATCTTGCTAGAATGGAATGGGTTAGCAAGTATTGCTAGATAGTGAAGATCGTAGCCATAAGAATGGAATTGGTTTATGGTTGTGATTTGATTCGAGTTAGGGTGATCTTGCTAGAATGGAATGGGTTAGCAAGTATTGCCAGTTATGTCAAGATCAAAGCCGTAAGAATGGAATGGGTTTACGGTTGCGATTTAACACGAATTAGGGTAATCTTGCTAGAATGGAATGGGTTAGCAAGTATTGCCAGTTAGTGGAGATCATAGCCATAAGAATGGAATTGGTTTATGGTTGTGATTTGATTCGAGTTAGGGTGATCTTGCTAGAATGGAATTGGTTAGCAACAGTTTCGCAATAATCGTTGAATTGTTTTATAGTTAATTAATTAATTGTAATTAATGAAGTATATGTATTTCGTTTTTTTTTTTTTTATAGTATGCCTTTATGATTTCATTTATGACCAATTGTAGAGATCTAGATACCTTTGAAATGTACACCTAAAATTTTAATGAAGCGCAACTTTCGAGCTATTGACAATGAAATATTACGACAGGATGCTATAGCTTGCGACTGGCATGCTGTCCTTAATGCAAGATCTGTAGACGATCAAGTCAATAATTTCAATCATATACTGATCGAGCTTTATGATAGGCATGCTCCTTTGCGGCCTGTACGAATTAAGCATCACCCTGCGCCTTGGTTGTCTGAAGAAATTCAGAAGCTACAAGGGATTAAAAACAAAGCAAAAGCTAAATACAGAGCCAATCCAGATAGATATCGTGACTCCTATATCCGAGCTAGATCACTGCAATAGGGCATGCAGAGAGGCACAGCGTCGCCACATACATCAGTCCGTCGAGAATGGAGACCCAGCGAAAGTCTGGAAATTTCTCAAGTCCTTGGGTGTTGGAAAAGCACGACCAGATAGTCCTAAAAACATTGATCTTGACAATCTTAATAGATTCTTCACGTCTTCAAGTGCACTTGATGATGGTACCAAAACAAATACCTTGAACTCTCTTTCAGCTACTCCAACACCTGACTTTCCTATCTTCCAGTTTAGTCAAACTACCGCTAGTGATGTTAAGAAAGCAATACTTTCCATATTATCGAATGCAGTCGGCAACGATAGTATTGGTCGTGATATGATACTCCCTATCCTTGATATCCTACTCCCCATAATTACCACAATCCTGAACACCTCTCTTTCATCCAGTGTATTTCCAGCTGCGTGGAAGGACGCAAATGTCATCCCAATTCCTAAAAAACGTAACCCTGCAGCTCCCTCTGACTATCGTCCTATATCCATTCTCCCCTTCCTATCTAAAGTCCTAGAACGCATAGTCCAGCAACAATTAAACAAATTCCTTATCCAGAACAACCTCCTCAATCCACTCCAATCTGGCTTCCGTTCCGGGCATAGCACGACCACTGCTCTACTTAAGATTTCCGACGACATCCGCCTGGGTATGGACAACAAGGAGCTTACGGTGTTGGCGTTACTGGATTTTAGTAACGCTTTTAATACCGTAGACTTTGATATCCTTTTGGAAGTGTTGCATTCTATTAACATATCTCCTAAGGTTATTGACTGGTTTCGTTCTTACTTGTATGGGCGTCGTCAGCGGGTTAAGATTGAGGACTGCTATTCGTCCTGGTCCAGTACATCTGTCGGCGTACCGCAGGGTGGCGTGTTATTCCCGCTTTTATTCGCACTATTTATTAACTCTATTACATTACAACTTCGTACTTCCTACCACCTATATGCAGATGATCTACAAATTTACACGCGATCTTCCTTTGAGAACCTTTCTTCTGCGATTCATTGTATCAATAATGACCTTCATCGCATATCTGTCTGGAGCAAAAAACATGGTCTCGCTGTAAACCCTAGTAAAACTCAGGCGATCATTATAGGAAGTTCGTGGTTCTACAGTAGAATTGACTTTGAGGCAATTCCTAAAGTTGTATTTGATGGGGTTATAATCGAATATAGCAAATCCGTAAAAAATCTTGGCGTGTACTTCGATAACACTCTTTCTTGGCGCACTCAGATCTCCGAAGTCAGCAGGAAGATGTTTGCAGCTGCAAGCTCCTTAAGAAAGTTAAATAAATTTCTGCCAATAGATACCAAGATTGCGCTTGCTCACTCCTTATTGCTCCCTATCCTTGACTATGCTGACACTTGTTATCTAGATATTACCGAGGAGCAATTGGACAAGCTTGAACGCCTCCAGAATTTATGTATACGGTTCATATTTGGACTCCGTAAATATGACCACATTTCGCAATTTCGTATTCAACTCAAGTGGCTCCCTATCCGTTTACGTCGTGATTGGCATATCCTTTCTCTCCTATACTCCATTCTTTTTAGTCCCACATATCCTGAGTACCTCAAGGAACGTTTTTTCTTTAGAACCTCTTCAAGGCCTCTACGCAGTTTAGATAAACTTCTTCTCAATATTCCAGTCCACTCGACCAATTTCTACAAATATTCTTTTACTGTCTATGCTATTCATCTCTGGAACACTCTACCCCTTCCCATTCGATTCGCCAAAACTTTGAATAAATTTAAAACTGAAATTCTGTTTAGTTCCTCATCTCTTTCCCCTACTATTTCTTCTATCTTCCTGTTTAAAATCACCATGTACAGATCTGTTTACATCATTGTGATATTTATTTATTTGTATGTATGTAATAAATTACTTATTATTATATATATATATATATATATAAATTGGTTATTTATAATATATATTTTAAATTTAACTGCGCCACCTGTTATCTTACTCATATACTTCGCACTCCTTCTCTTTATGGTTGCCTGTAAGAGATTGCTTCGGCGATAAGGCCGCCTCTTGTACCTTATTTATTTATAAGTTCCGTAAACTTTGTAATTTTTTATTGTTTTTTATTTGGTGCAATAAAGATTTTTGTATTGTATTGTATTGTATTGTACATAGTAATTTGTTTCAGAATGCTTTCACCCCGGCCGAATGTAAGGTTTGGTTTCCACCTGGGTTCGTGTATGGGGACATACACGATTTCAGGATGGTCGAATGTAAGGTCAACTAATTTATATCTATTTTTTTCAAAAGTATCGAATACGCTAAATTTGGAATATCGACTAAGAGGCTGGCAACACTAGCGGCTGGTGGGGGTGCGGGCATTCTGGTCCTGTCATCGGTTGCGAACGGACGTTCCGCATAGATTTAAACCAATGTTGTGCGAATACTGTTGTGTATTGGAACAGTGAAGATTAAACAATTGTTAACCAATATAGCGTTTTACTACACAGGTCATATTATATCTGCCTGAAAGGAGGTAACTATATTTGTCCTAAGCGCAATATAACTCCCCACTTGGACCACATTCAGCCGGAGGTCTTAAAATCGTGTCCGGGAAGCAACAAGGACAATAAAATAAGTTTACGGAAACCTTGACTGCTTAGCTTCATTCTCCATGCATTACAGTCATGCTAACGTATTTTATACTGTTTTTTTTTTATTTAGTGAGAATTTTTAGTGCGGCGATCACTTACCATCAGGTGACCCGCTTGTTCATTTGCCGTCCTATAAAATAAAAATAAGTAAATACATATATTTGATTGGTAGGTTGGTGTAACCCAAAGGTTGGTAGGTTGATGTTCACCTATTGTTCTGTACAATTTGTATTTGATGGAATAAAAGAATAAAGATTAATGAATAAATAAATTAAACTCGAGAATACATTGTCATTTTTAAAGTTGTCTGCTTTTTCTTATATTTTGTCATTTATTTGGTATGGAATGTTATCGGTATTATAATAATAAAGTACCTAACCTTCTCGCAAAGGAAAAACAAAATAAAATATTTAGCACCAATTAAAAATAGAATAAGAATTTTAACAAAAACCTTTTACTTAAAAATTCAATTATTGGACAACATTTTCACAAAATAACTTGCCTGTAGTAAAAACAATTGAATAAAACTTTCATTTTATTTTCATAGTGTGACGAAAAACGTTATATTGAAACTCGTAATTGTTAACAGCGAACTAACATTTAGCGCCGAAAATAACAATATTTCCTGGTGTTGCGAAAATTGGATCCGGTTTTGTTATAGTAAGCAATGTTTTCTGGTATCATAGAGATATAACTTAACTATATATACTGTTGTTGATTGTACGATGACTATAATGTTTAAAATAACTAATTTAAAAAAAAAGAAATAGAAAAATGCGTTAACAAGTTGCACAATTTGAGTTTAAAAACAAAACGAAGTTTTTATCAAATTTACCCCGTGGTTCAAAGTAACCCCATTTTACGGTATATATATCTCCTCTGTACTCGTAATGAATAGCACCAATTAGTAACAGACTACGTTTCAACGAGTTTCGTGACGCGTTTTAAAGCGAGCAATGAATAGCGAATGTCTGGGCATGAGGGGCTCGGCTCTGGTCTGTACGCACCTTAATTGCTGCCATTTCGAGACTGTAGCCTTGTTTGAGCAGAGATTGAAAAAGTGTAGTTAGGGTTGGGACACATCTGTCAGCATGAAACAGCACTTTCCTATGCTGTTATCCTTTTTCTGTCGTTTCATACATTAGGCATGATAGGCAACCCCGAGTGCGGCCTGCAGTTGGATGGCGGACAAGTTATCTAGGTTTTTAATAGGGTTTTCACAGTAAATATATAAAATTGAAAGAAAATGTAATTTTTTACCTTTAAAATGTAAAACTTCAACATACTATATTTTTTATTCGTTGGCCACATACACACACGAAAAACAAACAAACTATATTTTTCAAGTTTATAATATTTTGAAATTGGAATACCAGTTATCCTTACTATGCATATAGGAAATTAAACAACAAGGAAGTAGTAATATATGCATTTTTTTATTAAATGTATATAACGTTTGTATGGAAAAATCTAAGTGCGTCCATATAGGTAATTACACGGTACAGCACGCATAGTGAGTTCTAAACATCTAAGTACGTTTTCCTGTAACGGTTAACCGAAACGAAATAAACCCCTTTAGACCTAAGTAGGTACATGACGATATACAGATACAGCATTTGTGTGGAATAGAACTTTTTTAACATTTTTTTATTTTGTTTTGTGAGCTTACAAGTTGTTATTTTAACCTATATAAGGAAAAAAAAGTGAGAAAGAAATCCTATCCTATACATACATTACAAAAATATTTATTGCACCAAATAAGTAACATTAAAAGTAACAAAATTTACATAATAATATTTGTTTCCTAGTTTATCCGATGTAGTAATAAGAAACCGACGTGAGATATATTGTGATAACTTGTGTCTGCATTCATCCAAAACTGCTTTATTGCATGACAGTGTAGTATGTATGGCACCGAAGATATATAATAAAATACCAAAAGAATAACAAGATTTAAATTTAACTTTGTTTAAAAAAAAATTGCTCTTTTTGACAGATAAGTGTTATTATAGTATTAAGGCTGAGGTATTAAGGATTTGTTATCTGATAAATTGTGAAATGACTGTCTTAAACTTTAATAGATTCATAGATTTAGTATATTTTTATATAATATTGTATGATAGATATAGATAGCCTTTCTGACTTAATTTGCACACCGGTGATGGCATGATTGGACGAAACGAATCGCGAATAACTGGTAACTTGTAACACAGGTTTGGCAAATAAATTTATCTTCATCCTATTAATATTATAAATACAAAAAATCCACGCGGGCAATGCTACGGGCGTCAGCTAGTAAATAGTGGTTCTGTGAAAATAGTACACCTCGCGAGCTCTTATAACCATGCAATAACCGACACTTCCCTTTTCCCCTGGTTTAGCAAAGCCATTTTGTGAAATCCGTCATATATAATGCCACGGCAAACCTCCCTTTCCCCCCCTCCACTCCCTCCTTTTGCAAATTCTTTTGCAAGATTTTGTTGTAGAATGAAGTCCGTAGTGTGCCTGTCAAATTGATTGAAATCCGTCAATAAATAACGCTACAGCAACCCTTTCCCCCTATTTCTCCCCCATTCAAATATCGCAAATAAAAAATCAATCATAAATCAGGAACTTGTGTAAATTTTTGCAAATTTTCGTCAAAATCGGTTTATCACAATGCAGGTTGCATTTAGTAGACGAACAGACAGACGGACAAAAGCATTTTTGGCCAATCTCGAAATAGAGACCTAAAGCGTTCAGGTACATAATGTCCCTTTCATAAATGTCCCCTAGTTTAAAAATGTCCCTTCCCCAAAATGTCACATTCCCAAAATGTCCCTTCCCCAAAATGTCCCCTCCTCAAATATCCCTACCTAACAATATTATTAAAGAACTAGGTAATGCCCCACTCAGACTTCGCACGGGTAGCTAAACCGTCTACTAGGTGGAGTATTATAATTTTCAAAACTAACTTTTTGATAGGATATGGATTTTAGAAAACCGGAATATAGTTTTATACAACGTTACGTTTGACAGTTATTTTAATTTCATTATACTTTAGTGATCTAGTATAGCCCGTGGTTCGGTTTATTACGGGTAGGTCCCTTCCACGTTGTATACGTATGTAGTTATAGATTAATTTTAGTTAATTGTTGTTATTTTTAGTTATCTTATGAATAAATGATTTAGGTCCTAAATCAAATAAAAAATTTGCTCCAATTTCCATGAAAGTTATTATGGCTCCTAAATTTTAGGAGCCATAATAACTTTCATGGAAATTGGAGCAAATTTTAAATATTTTCCATACAAACTTTCAACCCCTATTTTGCACCCTTAGGGAGTCAATTTTAATCAATCATGGAACAGTTATTCAATTAAATGTTTTTAAGAGTATGAACCTCACTTTTATCAAAGCAAGCAGATTTAAAGATTTTCCATACAAACTTTAAACGGTTTTATTGAAAATAATGTCTAAAAGCTAGAAAATAATTCAGTAGGTCCCAGGTTCCAGACATCACACCCCTCTCCCTCATCAATCTAAGGCATTGATCAATGCCTTACCTATCTAGGTGATATGCCTGACATATCAGCTAGAAGCCGATTCAGCTACCGCTATCCTCTAGTCTTATGAAACCGGAGCAGGGTAGTCATTTTGGAAAAGGGACATTATGGAGAAGGGACTTTTTGAGTAAGGGACATTTTAGGGAAGTGACATTTTAGGGAAGCGACATTTTGGGAAAGCGACATTTTGGGAAAGGGACATTTTGAGAAAGGGACATTTTGGGAAAGGGACGTTTTGAAACCAGGGGACATTTTGGGAAAGGGACATAATGGACCTGAACGATGTAAAGCTTTTCTTTGCGCATTTGCGAAAAACGGCTACTTTTGGAAAATGTGCGTAGTAAAGCTTCACGTTCTTACTTTAAACTGTAAACGGTAGTTCACAAAATAGTTTGAAGGGTTATCTAGGGCTTGGTAGTAGCAAAATTTTAAATAATATCTCCGCTTTCTTTGAAATGATTTACTTTAAATGGTGGCAGCATTGGACCCCGGAAAATTCAGGTATGGCCTTAAGATGATACATGGAATCCCAGTGCTGCCCTCATTTAAAAAAAAATGTTTGGAAGGAAACGGGGGCATCATTTAAAATTTCGTATTAGTAAACACTAGATAATCATTCAAACTATTTTATAAAGTTTTGTTTACAGTTTAAAGTGAGAACGTGAAGCTTTTCTTCGCACATTTGCGAAAAACAGCCACTTTTGGCACCTCATCACATGTATCACTGGTTCGATCCCCAGCCAGGGCAAGTTAGGAAATGGCCTTTTTCAAATTGTCTTGGGTGTTTATCTATAAATACTTATTTGTGTTTGTTATAAAATATAGGATCATTGAGTAAGTGGTATTCTATAACAGAAGTATAAAGTTACTTTGGGGCTAGCTAAATCAGTGTGACTTTATCCTATCTATTTATTTATTTAAAGTAGGCACCAAATTTTGACCTGACCCATGAAAAATGTTAGGTTATTAGTTCATGTTGCTAAAGCCAACGAAAACAAAAGCTATAAATAACGTATTCAGTCAAACAAATCTCCTTGAAATGTCGTTTTTTATACAAAAGATCAACTTGTCCAAACGAGAATTGTTTGCGAGGAAAACAGCTGTCATTCCAGGATTGTAAATCATGAATACCCGGCTAAGCCACCCCATATAAAAACCATTCCGTGCGCGTCACCAAGTTTTATTTAACTTGCCAAGTTCAGCACAGTATCATGTTTGAGGACGAAATTACGAGAATGTATTTATCATAATATCCCTTAATCTCGCAGATCCAGATTTCCAAAACTTTTTGTCCGTTAGCTCTCGTACTATTACGGCATGTTACACGATAATGAATGTTAAGGGTGTAGTGTTAGGAGTTATTTTCGTGTGCACTTTGTTTCTGACGCGTCAGAGTTGCTCGCGATTTTTTCTCGTTTTTAAATGATGATGTAAAGTTATGAATTTATGCCGGTCCCTGGACGTCGTAGCAATTTTCTTGTTCAAGTGTTTGTGTCGAGGAGGCTTTCAAAAATGTGGGTTGGTTTGGAGAGAAAACGGAACCATTGGTAATTTATTATCATTTCATGTTGCTTCTTTGATGTAGATAAGGTGGTCCTGCGTTTTTTAGTTGGTATATCGGAGAGCTCGCTTATATTTCTAGTAATTTTATTTTAAGCTAGGTTGTTATTTCTGGTCATTTTATTTTTGAGGTACTTTTTAACTAAAATGTAGAATATTTTATGTTAGGTCTGAAGCTTTATTGTCTTCCCTAGAAATTGAATAACTAATAAGACTTTGTATAAAAACTAGTGGCTCTGTAAGCTGTAGATGTAGACCTCACGAGTCTGTCTTTGCATAGATCACATAGGTACTGACCACTTCGATGAATCGAATGAAAAAGTTGTTCGGACAAAAAAGTTTGTGTCTTAATAAGGGTAACAAAAAAGTTTGACATTTTCGAATATTTTTCAAAATGGCTGAAATATTGTACTTTTGCACGCCTCATAAGCGAAGCGCATGAGGTAGTGCTCTACTCTCGCTTGACAAAAATCAAGTGATTTTTTTAACTAAATGTGTCTCTATTTTTTTTTTATCGCACTTGTACAATAATATTTACACATAAATGTCAAGGAAAAACACTAGTTTCAACACTTATGACATTTTTAAAAGACATTTTGCCTTTTAAATAAATAAAAACAATGTTTAATAAAATCATTTTGTGGACGTCCGTGTGTCTGTATGTATGGAAACTGGCGTGGTCACGATAACTCTCGAAAAACTTATCTGATCAAGTCCATTTTTTTTAAACGCTTCAGTATTATCCAAAACTAAGTCCTTTCGAAGATCACGGTCTAATTCAATGTAGTTTAATCGTAATTTCAAATTAATTGTAAAAAATGAGATTATGTATATATATAAAGTGCACGCCTGCACTTTTGAATTTTTCCAAACTTATTTACGATTCCATTAGCAATTTTCCGACATATTTAAAAATTTTGAAATACTGGCTCGACTAAAAATTTTACATAATTATCGAACCTTGAAAAAAAACTGGAATTCGGACACACGAAATAATTTTTGCCGAAGCTGAAACGGAGACCATCGTTCGCTTCGCTCGTTCGGTCAAAAAAACCTACTTATTTGTTGGTAAAATTGGACAATTGTAGTGAATCCTTTTTCTTAGCCATAAATTTGAAAGGTGAAAAGTACAAAGAGAAAACTGCATAATACCACAGATACTATAATACTGATTGGAGGAGACATAAAATAACCTAAAACCAACATTTGATTTGGATCGTCATGTACAAAGAGCTTTGAATGTACCTTCCTATAGAGTGAATCTGACTTAAAACCCATCTTGTGTCTCTTTCCCTCTTATCGCCATTTACTATTGCAAGAATGAGACTTCGCCAAACGTGAAAAGAAAAAATGTAAACCGTTCGCTGCATAATATGACCAAATTTAAATGACATTGTCTAATGACATTGACTTCTGGTTACGTGACTTTTCCATATAGTAGCGTCATACAAGTTTTGACATATCACGTACAAAAAATGACGCCATTACTTTTCAAAACAGTGGACACTTTTGACACTTTATCGCGGAATCTATAAACCTCCAATATCTCTGGTCTGATTTTTGGCGGAAAGTCAAGGGGTTCGGTTGGGGTTTTCTTTAAATTATTTTGCAAATTGATTTTAGTGGACTTTAAAATATGAAATTGAGGTTGTTTGGTATTATAAATGCTCATGCTCATAAACAATATGTGAAATAGTTAAAGTGGACAGTCATATCATAGTACGGCTGTAGTGATATTTGTTTGCGGACTGGTGGACGTCTTCGGGCATCGTCCGCCACTCAATCGGCTATGAAAACCAGTGGACTCGTATAGATTTGTCACCAGAAGCTCCCTTAAAGCAATTAAAGGCCTACACCGACCTTTAATTGTAACTTGTTACGAATAAAGAATTCCCACGTTTTATTAACTTGTTCCTGGCTAAATACGCAGTAGCGTCAAGCCATAAAAAAAAATCTCTGGTCATGTAGGCTAAAATAAAATTGTCATGATGCTTATTTCCGTTTATACTTATTGTCACTTTCTCAAAGCATGGCACAATCTTGTTGACCCCTCGAACGTCTGTCAGATAACATCTACGGAACCCTCCTCACCGTACTGAAGCCTTACATCCGAAAATATTCTTAATGTCGCCATATTTTTGGACGTCGGGACGAGTAAGGCTGCTCGCCGTGTACCGAGCTTATTCGTGTGCTGTTTATTGGGATTGCGGCTTGGGTGTACTAAAATAAATATATAAAAATCACAAAGCGATCGTGTTACAAGACTTTTATATATTTATTTTACTCTTTATTGCACAGAATTAAATAAATCAGACACACAGTGCCGTGCGGTTCCCGACAGAGTAGAATAGGACCACCACGTCTTCCCGTGGATGTCGTAGAAGGCGACTTAAGAAACACAAGCTATTCAAAGCTGATAAACATCAACCCGTCTGGCCAGCGTGGAGAGAGTGTAGGCTAAATCCTCTGACTGCTCTGGTTAATATATATGGCTCTGGTAGTACAGAGAAGGTCGTGCTCCTGCAGTGGAGACTCAAATGAAGACCTGATAATGATGATAAAAAGAAAAAATTTAGTACCAGACGTTTCTCTGTCCGTGGAGATCGTAAAATCCTATCAAAAATGGACTCTTGACTTGAAACAGACTTCAGACTTCTAAGTACTACGCACGATAGGGACCTGCGTTCCTCAAATAATTTGACCTTTCCCTTTATAGTTCGTAAGTAAAACTCGAACTTACTTTAAGGCTAACTCAATCTGTGTGATTTGTCCGTATATATTTATTTATTATAATTTATTTATTCCTTCCCACTGTACTGGTTTTTTCTCCGATTCTTTCGCCGTTACGGCTGAAAGACTTTGGAACACACTTCCTGATATAGTAACGCCACAGATAAAATAAGTGTAAAATTACTGCTATTATACCCTTATCTGGTAGTATAATTAATATATTATAAAGAATATAGTATATTTAAAGTCATTATTATATGATATCACGAGTCACTCACGTGTAAAATCAGCTACTGGTCGAAACATGTCAGCCAGTAGCTGATTTACACGTGAGTGACCCGTGATATCATACTTTAATGTCTGTGTCTCACGTTAGTTATAACCAAAAACTATTTCTAAAGTCGTTTTTATAGTAAATATGAATAAGTATGTGGAACATATCAATTACGCGTATCAAAATACTTTGCACCCACTTTAAGTTTTCTAACAACCCAAAGGTTGGCTGTCAGATAATGCCTAAGCATTACCTAAGTCCGTCTAATTGTGCTATACAAATTGTATATTTTTACAATAAAAGTTAAATCAATAAGCCAAAAACGTTTTTCAAACATCAAATAGCCCATAACTATTCACTCGCCACATCCCTTAAAAAGCGTAGAATCGCAAAACCGTTCGCACAATGACCAAAGGTTAACATTACCTCGACCCTTGTAACTAGCATGATATCCCGACTATTTCCAACGTGACTTTGGAAATAATAACTACCTGTTACCCAAACTGACCACCTCTACATATAAAACAATCAAATCGCCTTCCCACGCATTCATTGCTCCTTAAGTTCCAACTCTAAATCCACACTTCATATGAAACCGGTTATGGATATTGAACATGGAATTTAAATCGGGTTTTGTGATAGTCAAATGGGAGGAACCACTGACCAGTGGTCTCATTATCTCGTTGCAAATAGTTGTCAGCATAGTAAGGACGATTCTAGATAATATTCTATAGGGGTTCACCAATTTTGGATTGTTTAAAGTGTTCTACAGGCGTTTATAGGGTGACCGCTCGTTTGCACGTGGCTTTGGTTCTCGATCCTGTTTTTGGATAATGGCTGACATTTATTTAGTGATATCGTATTTTATAGCTATGTAGTGATGACAGCTATATGGGTGTGAGACTTGGAAGGTGCTGAAAGACCTGACTAATTAACTTTAGGTCTTCGTAAACAAAGTGGAAGGGACATACTCGTAATAAATTTAACCACGGTATAAACTAGATCTTCTTCTTCATCTAAGCGCTTTCCCGGTTGAATCCTCAGTTGTGCTGCTTCGGAGCTCGGGGTGCGCTTTCCCACTTTTTCTTCTTCAAATATAACATGCATGTCAATAGTCACCCAAGGATGCCAAAGACCTTGCAATATGGAGAAGAAAAAGCCGGGACAGTTCAAATGATTTGGCTATAGTTTTACGACCGGCCGCCTATCTGACGTCAACCAGCACGACGCGTGAGACGCGAAATAGGTACCAGCCCTTGGCCAAAGCAGTCAGCGATAGCTCGTTTCACGCCCCGCGCGCCTCTTAAGGCCCCCTCGCACATCCAGCCACCCACACCACACATAGCCGCAAGCGATTTTACGTGCACACATGCTTAAGTGTCGTTTCTTTTAGCGTAGTGTATATATATATTCTTTGTCTAAAGGCAACTAAAGAGGTGTAGATTACAGGAATCCACTTTTGAGTAAAAATTTCGCTTTTGGAGTAAAAGGTATGTTCTAGGAAGGAAGCTATTTCTAGTTCTTGATATTATTTCTACGTCTTATCTTAAAAACAAAGAGGAAAGATAGAGCGTGAAATGTAAAATTAAAAAATAAATTGCTACGGTTAGATTCTACAAGGCGGCTTAACTGAGTAATTAAATTTGACTTCGTTACAAACAGAAGTAATAACAGAAACGCATCTCATCCTGATTCTATACATAAGTTTATTTTTACAAGAGATTCATTCACCTGTCCCGTTGTCTGTCTGCCCATAATCAAATCTTGCAAGCTAGACAAGCAACATTGTTAGATTGAGCTGAAACTTCACATATTTATATAAGTGTAAGTAGTTTATTCGACCTCCGTGGCGTAATGGTTAACACGCTAGACCGCTAATCCGGAGGTTCTGGGTTCGATTCCCAGCCAGGGCAAGTTGAAAATGGCCTTTTTCAAATTGTTCTGGGTCTTGGGTGTTTTACTATATATGTATATATCATAAAATATAGTATCGTTGAGTTAGTATCCCATAACACAAGTTTAAAAACTTACTTTGGGGCTAGCTTAATCAGTGTGATTTGTCTATAAATATCCGCCTGCCACACGTCAATCCTCTTCGGTAATACATTTGTGTGAAAAGTTTTACAACCGGCAGCCGCCCGATGTCGTCCCGTCAGGCTATTACGGTTCTAGAGATAGAGCCCTGTGACAGACGGACAGACAGACAGCGGAGTCCTAGTAATAGGGTCCCGTTTGCACCCTTCGGGTACGGAACCCTAAAAAGCAGGTATATAGGCCGGGAGCCTTCTTTTTGATATGCAACTTCTTTCCTCTCGCTTTCCTGCAATCTTTGCGAGTGATTTCTTGAAATGTGACGAAAGTGTATAAGAGGAAGCTGGGAAAACGCCCGCTGCGCTGTTTGATTTGCCTAATGAGCGCGCGCAGTGATAGAGCTGGTTTTAAGTTTTACCAAGCTGAGATATCAGATGTTACACATCTGTATACAGTAAGGCTCGCTCGTTTTAGAAGTGAAAACTTCTTTAGACGCGTTGGGCGTTTTTTTTTTTAAATTAATGGCTTGACGCTACTGCGTATTTAGCCAGGAAAAAGTTAATAAAACGTGGGAAATTCTTTTTCCCTAACAAGTTCCAATCAAAGGTTGGTGTAGGCTTTTGGCGACAAATCTATACGAGTCCACTGGTTTTCATAGCCGATTGAGTGGCGGACGAAGCCTGAAGACGCCCCACACAGTCCGCGAAACAAATATCACTACAGCCGTAGTATGACTGTCCACTTTAACTATTTCACATATTGTTCATGAGCATGAGCATTTATAACACCAAACAACACCAATTTTATATTATAAAGTCCACTAAAATCAATTTGCAAAATAATTTAAAGGAAACCCAAACCGAATCCCTTGACTTCCCGCCAAAAACTCTTGTTCAAGTTTTCACTTCTGTCGGCACTCCCGGAGTGCCACTGTTTTTAGGGTTCCGAACCCAAAAGGTGCAAACGGGACCCTATTACTAAAACTCCGCTGTCTGTCCGTCTGTCCGTCTGTCCGTCTGTCCGTCTGTCCGTCTGTCCGTCTGTCCGTCTGTCTGTCTGTCCGTCTGTCCGTCTGTCCGTCTGTCCGTCTGTCCGTCTGTCCGTCTGTCCGTCTGTCCGTCTGTCCGTCTGTCCGTCTGTCCGTCTGTCCGTCTGTCCGTCTGTCCGTCTGTCCGTCTGTCCGTCTGTCCGTCTGTCCGTCTGTCCGTCTGTCCGTCTGTCCGTCTGTCCGTCTGTCCGTCTGTCCGTCTGTCCGTCTGTCCGTCTGTCCGTCTGTCCGTCTGTCCGTCTGTCCGTCTGTCCGTCTGTCCGTCTGTCCGTCTGTCCGTCTGTCCGTCTGTCCGTCTGTCCGTCTGTCCGTCTGTCCGTCTGTCCGTCTGTCCGTCTGTCCGTTTTTAACTAGACCTTTATAATGGCATTAACTAGATACTTGAATTTTTCACTGATTATGTATTACTGTGGCCGCTATAACAAAAAATACTAAAAATAAAAAAAATTAAATGGGGTCGTATTTTTTTAGCGTTTTTAACAGATTTTTACAATGGCATTAACTAGATACTTGAAATTTTCACCGATTATGTATTACTATGACCACTATTACAACAAATACTAAAAACAAGATGAAATTAAAAATTAAGGGGGGTCGTCATACAATTAAATTGTTTTTTTCAGCGTTTTTAACTAGATTTTAATAATGGCAATAACTAGATACTTGAAATATTCACCGATTATGTATTACTATGACCACTATTACAACAAATACTAAAAATAAGATATGGTTAAAAAATTAAAGATGGTGGTCATACAAGTAACGTGTTTCTTCAGCGCTTTAAAACATTGTACGGAGGTACCGCCTATTTATTTATTTTAGGTATGGATAATCAACTACCAGTAAAAACCTCTGTGGCCTAGTGGTCATCATGCCAGACTGTCACACAGGAGGTCCCGGATTCGATCCCTTCATTCAGGTCAAGATGGAAAATGATCTTTTTCAGATTGGCTTGGGTCTTGGATGTTTATATATCTTACAAAATATAGTATCGTTGAGTTAGTATCCCATAACACAAGTCTCGAACTTACTTTGGGGCTCAATCTGTGTGATTTGTCCGTATATATTAAAAAAAAATATACAGGGAGCATTTGAAATCATTGGCATTAATTTAACTTGTTAACATACTCACTTATAGGATATTTTTTTCGGTAACAATACTGCAATTAGTGCAGTAATTAAAAAGTATCGAAAAGTAGGAAAAATAGAAAAATAAACAAAGTATCAAAACATCGCGCGTCGCGCTTGCGAGAGGGCTATGACCCCGGCGCTGGAAGTACACTCACCAGCTGTGGCGCGGGCGGCCGGCATACAAAAACAGACTTTAAGTTGCGTGGATAAGGTTTAAAGTCGAGTGGGGAAAGGCGATGTCACGCGACCGATTGAGGGACCGAATGTTAGGAACTACGGAATCTACGACGACGCAATGAAATTAATACTATTATAATTAATTTACTTTTCATGAGTTTTATGACGATAAGATTTTTTATTTATAATTGCAGTGATGGTGTCTATCAAGGAGTCTAACGCATGTTTAGAGGTTTTCTTTAATATGAAAATGATGACTTCTGATTAACGTTTTAATAGGCTCACATTACTTTGTATCATAGGTATAGTGGATATTTAAAAGGATGCCAACGATTTCAATTCCACCCTGTATATTAAATGATCGTTTAACTTCTGCTCTACCTTTAATTTGTACCTTCGTTCTGTATTCCGCGACGTCGGCCGCTAAGGCAGGCTTGTTTAGTTTAATAAGCTATTTTTGAGAGCATTTCATTTTATACTTCACATCAAATTACTTTTTACTTTATCACTCAGTTTATAATATTTTTTACTGGTTGTTTCTAAATTTTCCAATAAGTACATCTATTTCGAGAAAGCGTGAACTTTATTAATACTGTCATTTTTGTTCAGTTAAGTTTCTCGTTTTTTTTACCTTAGGGGTCCGTTACCCTACACAGAATCAGACTTTTCCTTACAAACGTAGTCTAATCTTGCTTTTATTTTGGAATGAAATGTCATATTTCGGCACACTTTTGTAATTTCAAAGATATTGCAGTTTTTTTTCAGTTTTCCACAAATGTTTAGTAAGAAAAAAAAATACAAATGAGATTAAACTACAAACTAAACCTAAAAATAAAACCTAATCTAAATTATCGATTTAAAAGTACGAAAGATTACGATCGTGCGGCATGGTGCCAAGAACGCTGGCTGCATTTCCTCTCTGGATAGCTATGCTAATTCGTTGAGAAAAAAGAAGCAGCCAGCTCTCTTGTCACCAGCGGCGGTGATCAGGCGCGGAGTTATCTGTTTCAGGAAAGCTGGGGCCCCATGGTCCAAACGTTTCCACACCAAACGGCACAAATAAGTAAGTAATCCTTACTGAGGGACACATATTTGCGTCGCTTGGCAAGCTCACCATCTTCGGCAGCCGATCCGGCTCTCGAGATTGCATATATCTAGGCGTATAACTGGTTATCACAGTATACAGGAAACACGTTTCTTGTAGGTATGACGATCCCCTTTAATTTTTTACTTTACCCTAATGTTAGTATTCGTTGTTATGGTGGTCTTATTAATACATATTCGGTGAAAATTTCAAGTAACTATCTAGTTAATGCCATTATAAAGATCGAGTTAAAAACGCTGAAAAAAAAAACGTTTCTTGTATGACAACCCCCTTCAATTTGTAACTTAACTTACTTTGAGTATTTTTTGTTATGGTGGTACGAGTACATAATCTGTGAAAAATGGAAGTATCTAGTTAATGCCATTATAAAGATCTAGTTAAAAACGCTGAAGAAACTCATTTTTTGTATGACAACCCTCTTTAGTTTTTACCTTTTTTTTTAATTTCTAGTATTTTTTGTTATAGCGGCCACAGTATATACACAATCGGTAAAAATTTCAAGTGTCTAGATATTACGGTTCAAGAGATAGAGCCCTGTGACAGACGGACAGACAGCGAAGTCTCAGTAATAGGGTCCCGTTTGCACCTTTTGGGTACGGAACCCTAAAAAAGGGACCTGTCATTTAAGAAGAGATCAATTTTACATTTTTTTTTACATTACTGCAGTATTCGCTATTGCAAAGTATTATTTATAATAGAACCATAATAGGCGGAAATGACTTCTAAAAGAAGGTGGCGTTCTGTGTGTTCTGTAAAGCTGACGATGATTCACGACAATCAGGGACAATTTCGTTCCCCAGCCAATTGCTTCAATCCGCGGACAGATGTTGGAACCATCAACTGGCACAGTCGCGGAATGAGAAACATGGTATTTTCATATTTTTACAGCCCTACATGCTGACGTAAAATGAAATAGATGCTTTATTACGATAAATAAACCAAACATTGCCTTAAACTTGTAACGATGCTGCATGCATCCTCTTCAAACCTCCTTTCTTCATCTCATCCTATCCGTTTTTCATTCTCCATTTCATTTTAAATTCCCTTTCATTCCATTTTGAAATCATTGACTGATCCCTTTTCACTCATTCCACCATCATCTCTGAAGCTCTCTATCTGTTGTACCTTATTAAATATTATTCTTTTATAACAGTCTCTTACGAGTATACTGCGTACTCTTATGTAACAGTCAGTATCAGATAAATAAATTATAATAATCTGTGTTGTTGTCGAGTCTCTATTTCTACCTCTTTTACTATCTTCTATGTGGGAACTCGCCTAGAGCGCCGGGACAGGTCGAGGTCCCACAAACTTTAATTCAAATATTAATTTATGCAAGTTGTTTAAGAAAGGCAAAATAGCCGCGTAGCTTCTGATTTAGAATACCTCCATCTCTTCCTGTGGATGTCGTAAGAGGCGACTAAATGACGAAGTGTTGTTAATCCGATTTCGTGTTTCGTATTAATCAAGAAAACTTGTATGAGACGATTTCTTTCTTTCAAATGTGTTATTTGTACTGAAAAGTATAACTGTAAAAGTTTGCCTTTGATTGTCTATTTGCTCGTTGGTCTATTGTATAAGACATGTGACTTGAGTATTTGGTTAAGCCGATGTAATCGAAGAGTCGTATTTCGAGGCTACGGAGCGAAATCATAGGATATTCAGGATTGTGGCACTGAAAGCTGAGCCTAATAAGTCAAACCAAATTTGTTTCATTCATTTGAGGCGAAGAAAAGGTTTTATTTAATCTTACTCGCTAGAAGTTCCAAGCATATAGTTGGTGACACGTTTTTTTAGCGCTGGTGTTACTTCTAGGTTAATCCGATTTCGTTGTTCATATTAACCAAAAAAACTTGTGGTAGATGCTTTCATTGTTTCGAATGTGTTTTTTGTACTGAAAAATTATGCCTTTCATTGTCTATTTGCCCGTTGGTCTATTGTATAAGAGATGTGACGTGAGTATTTGGTTCAACCGATGTGATTGAAGAGTCGTATTATGAGGTTACCGAACGAAAATCTTAGAATATTCCGGATTGTGGCACTGAAAGCTGAGTCTAATAAGTCAACCTAAACTAGATTCTCTCCATTTGAGGCAATGAAAAGGTTTTATGATATAAAAACGTGTGTCTAACGTATATTTTTGAAAATTAAATCACATACATAGATTAAGCTAGCTCAAAGTAAGTTTTATAACCTAAGTATAGGATGGTGACAACAGCGTGTGGAAAATGGGAATCAAAACTGCCAATGATTGTTAGCTGCATCGTCTATTGAGTCAAATTATGGATTTAATGATCTACACGGGAAGTCAAACAGCTGGTTCATACCTTATACCATGTTATTTAGGCAAAATATAAGCACATTCAATAAGATTCTTAAATACATACCAACTTTTTTTATAAAATCGGCAAATAAAAATAAGCATGTGAATAATATTTAGCTAAATCTCCACCAAAGAGCAATAAACCAAAAACCGGCCAAGTGCGTGTCGGACCACGCATAAAGTAGGGTTCCGTAGTCATTTTTGACACCGCGCTGTTTTGCATTTCTTGCATTTCAAGTTTCATTCAGTCCTAACAGTAAAATATGTAAAAAAACTTTTTAAGTTTATACTGTTCTTTTGGAAAAAAGTATATATTTTTATTTTATTAATAATTTCAAAAGTATTCATCACAGGATACCCGAAACAATTTTAAATAAGAGTTTCCGCGCCTGTTTCTTTACGTGAGTGATTTGAAGTTTATAGGTCCAAGACTTTAGAAATTACAGGGGGGGGGGGAACACCGTGTAAACGACTTTGGCGGGCTATATCTCGCAAATGGTAAAGCTGATAAAAAAGTGTTGTATCGAAACCCTACCTTATTTTCATAGTCCTTTTCAACGATACCCCAAACAAGGGGGTGCACTCAAAAAAATAATTCACCCCCCCCCTTTACATGTATGGGGAGTTACCCTTAAAAAGGGGTAATTTTAATTTTTTGTATTTTTTAAAATGAGATTTATATGTGAAGTATCCTCGAACCAAGTTACATGCAAATCAGTCCATAAACGTAGAAGATATTCTGCTGTGACAGACTAGGACGGACGGACGGACTGAACGATCTTATAAGGGTTCCTTGTCGGACTACGGAACCCTAAAAAGGTAGGTACCTTCTTATCTTTATAAGATATCTCTTCGAGTTATTCCGGTCTGATCCACCAAAGGGATCTACTTTTCATTATTATTATTACCTTTGTCCGGTCTGATCCACTCTAAAATTGATTAGTCCGGTCTGATCCCGTACCTGTTGAGTACAGTCAAGAAAAAAATAGTTTTTGATGAAAAAATAATCAGTTTTTATTAATTATAATCAATCACAGTCATAAATTTGCACCTTTAATTTAGATACCTAACATAAAATAAAATCTATACTAATATTATAAAGCGGAAGAGTTTGTTTGTTTGTTTGTTTCTTTAAACGCGCTAATCTCAGGAACTAATGGTCCGATTTGAAAAATTCTTTTTTTGTTGGGTTGTCCATTTATAGAGGAAGGCTTTAGGCTATATAACATTACGTTCCGACAACCACGCGAACGAAGTCGCGGGCACAGCTAGTATTAAATAATTAACCAATGAAAAATCAAATACTTAACAAAAAACCTTCTTAAGATAATTATTAGGTACCTACAGTAATCTATACTAATATTATAAAGCGGAAGAGTATGTTTGTTTGTTTGTTTAAACGCGCTAATCTCAGGAACTAATGGTCCGATTTAAAAAAATCTTTTTTTGTTGGGTAGTCCATTTATAGAGGAAGGCTTTAGGCTATATAACATTACGTTCCGACAACCACGCGAACGAAGTCGCGGGCACAGCTAGTCACATATAAAACCTGTCCTGCGGACTTGGTCGATATTATAACGATTTTCTATTGTATATCACTCCCCACTGTTTTCCAGGTATAAAATATAAAATTGAAAAAGAAGTAAAATTTGATACGAGTAAGTTTTCATAAATACATAAATTCAGTTTAACTTGTTTTCTTATTCACACGACATCAAATAATATAAGGGAAATAGGAATGCCCTACGGCTATTTAATTAAAAAGACGATATCTTGCATATAATTGAGGGAACTATTGGTTACCCTTTCGATACCTAGTTACACAGACCTACCACTACTAGATCTGCATAGTGCGTCTCTTTCTATCTTTGATTGTTGCCTCCATCCATATTTTGCACACGTCACAGAACACACTATGTGACTTACTAACTTATAATAAGCTTAAATAAAACCCTAAATCATCTTTTAAATGATACAATCCCTAAAATTAACAATTTCCTTCGATCGTTTTGTGGTTTGTTTGGCCCAGATTTTGACAGTAGGCCAGCTTATAGCAGCCACGCCGATAGAGACAAAAAAACATATTAGCGTTTCTTTCACACTCACGTTGTACTGTATTTGACAGTCTCTTTCTAGCAATATCGTCAAGTCTAGTTGTGGTAGGTCTGTGGATAGTTACACCAATTTCTTGATCAGAGTCGCAAAAGCGTTTATCACGACAAAATTTAAATGACATTGTCTTATGACATTGTGTTATGACATTATCTTATGACATTGTCTTATGACATTGTCTTATGACATTGACTTCTGTTTAGTTGACTTTTCTATTTAGTAGTGTAACACATGTTCTGGGGCGTACCGCGTTAAAATAAACGGGCAAGTGCGAGTCGGACTCGTACATGAAAGGTTCCGTACCACCGTACAATGTTCAAAAACGCTGAAGTAACACGTTTCTTTAATTATTAACTTTATCTTATTTTTAGTATTTGTTGTTATAGTGGTCATAGTAATACATAATCGGTGAAAATTTCAGGTGTCTAGCTATTACGGTTCAAGAGATAGAGCCCTGTGACAGATCGAGTTAAAAACGCTGAAAAAAAACAAGTTTTTTGTATGACGACCCCCTTTAATTTTCATCTTATTTTTATTTTTTGTATTTGTTGTTATAGCGGCCACAGTAATACATAATCGGTGAAAATTGCAGGTATCTAGCTATTACGGTTCAAGAGATAGAGCCCTGTGACAGACGGACAGACGGACAGACAGACGGACAGACGGATAGACAGCGGAGTCTCAGTAATAGGGTCCCGTTTGCACCCTTCGGGTACGGAACCCTAAAATTACGCCACTACGTTTCAAAACCGTTTACACTTTTGACACTTCATCGCGGCATCAATTTATAGGTACCTCCAATATCTCTGGTCTACACAACATACAACTTTATTTTCCTTTTTCCTTGTAGAAAAATGCTCAATCACTGAACGGCAATAGAGGCAGGCAAAAAGCCCCGAAAGAAAGCATTGTAATATAACGCAGCTCTGCCCCATTGCGCTCGCTCGTAACATTAAAACTAGCCAGGTATATAACTGCCCAACGAGCGGACTTGGTACAGGTCATAAGCTTATGACTCAGATTAACACGACCTGAATATGATAGTCATAATAGATGATGCTAATAAAAAAAACTTTAAGGTGGATGGCCGCTATAGAGATAGAGGACGACCTAGAAAGACGTGGGGGGAACGTGTAAAGCAGGACATGATGGAGAGGATGGTCCAAGTCCAGATATAATAAATAGAAAACGATGGAGGGAGTTGACATACAGAACCGACCCCAAATAAAGAGTATAATATATAATCACCTTTTCGATTCTGATTCCATTTACGCAAATAAACTAACAGTAATAACAACGAAACACTCAAACACACACATAGACAAATATGCATGCGATTGGTCGCGAAAGGTCACGCTTCGTCGTCGGGTGGGGGCGGTCACCGCAACGAGCGGTGAGGTACAACGCGTGGCTTAGGTACATTTTGCATAACACTTTCCACAGATGTCATGTATGGATTATTAATATGTTTATGAAAGGTAAGTCCTGTGTTTTTCATGTCTGTATGGCTTCTACACTATTTCACGGCACATGACGGCATTTTTAATGAATAAATTATCGCAAAAACACAGAAATATTCTCAACGGAAACTTTTTGCGACGCAACCACACGACTCGAGTGTCACAGCGAACTGTCTCGCCGCACGGTTCATATTTAAAGCCCCGCCCGCCGCCGTACATATCGCGTGGAATGACTTTTTGGGATTAGTTATGCTTCTAGGGATTATTATTCGTAGTTGGGGATAGAGCATTTTAGGTCTTGTAGATCTAATCATCCCTCAATCGGCTTTTATGATCTGCGCGAGAAGTCTACCTACATCTTCGACTTTTGTTCAACGACGAATTTCTATGTTTGGTACACGATCCAGGAGCGTGATGCCAAGCACGATCATCATTCAGGTCGTGTAAGTTAAGATCACTCTGTATAGGGTCATGTCACCCAGATTGAGCTTGCCCCAAAGTAAGTTTTTTAACTTGGGTTTTTAAATTATGGGACTATATTTTATGATATATACTCATATAGATAAATACTCAAGGACAAGGGCGAGATCTTTAGGCCAGCAGTCAACTCATATAGGCTGTTAAGATCTTTGTCAGTCCTGTCATCATCATCAGGTTTTTTTAGTCTCCACTGCAGGAGCACGACCCTCTCTTTACTACCAAAGCCATACCAATATTAGCCAGAGCAGTCAAAGGAGCCTTTTTGAGTTTAGCCTACACTCTCCACGCTGGCCAGACGGGTTGGAGAGGTCCTTTTCTACTCTGCGGAAACTACACGTCTAAGACAGTCTTATTGAAAATTGCTTACTATTTGCACCATCTTCTGTTAATACAACCTTAATAAACTTAGCGTTACGGTTATTGCACTCGGTCGAAACATCAAGTTTTTTATGCGATATTTATATGTTATTCCCTCGTAACCGAGATAACTAAAAGAAGATTGAGTAATCGATATTATGACAGGATAACATTAATGACCTGCGCCCTTAGTATGGAACCAGCGACTGCATTTATCCAGCGTTATCGTCTATCTCTATATCGCTCTACGTAATTACTAGTAGATCTATGAGAAAAGTAGGCCCTGCGTGCCCTTATAACCATGCAATAACCGAAATGTAATGATGAAAAAATGCATGCAATAACTGTAATGACTGCTCAGCCACAGGGCTGAGCAAAGTCATCTCAGTAAAAGCTCCGCTAAAGCAAACTTCACTCCTTTTGTCTCTCCACTCCACTCCTCCCTTTTTGTATTTTTTTTTGCAACATCTTGTGTAAAATGAAGTCCTTGTTTTGTCTCTTAAATTTGATTGAAATACGTCAATTACTAACGCTACAGCAAAGTTCCCCCCTTGACTCCCTATTTCTTCCCAAATCAAAAATCGCGATTTACAAAAAAAGAATCGAGGGGCATGTGTGCCAATTTTCGTCAAAATCGGTTGAAAAAATGCGAAAGTATTCCTGCTATCATAATATAACAATATCTAATATTTTTTACTAGCAGGACTGCCCTTAAAAATATGAATAAAAAGATGATAAATAAATAAATTATTTCGTACAAGTTTTTATTTACGAGTATCTAAAACAAACAAACTCGATAGGATTGCGTCGTTTTATCATAGGGTTCATATAGCCCCACCTTCCGGCTCCATCATCAGATCAGCTTCTTGTTAATAATATTGCTCTGTCATCTAATTTACAATAGCATACAAAATTTCATATCAATCGGAATTTGGGGAGCTTGCAAGATTTAATCCAAAAACAAACAACAAACAGGCTAAAAGCTAAAAGCTTGTAAATATTTTGTAAAAATATAAAAGAAAAGGAATACGTAACAAACTTTCAAAGAAAACCCACAAGGATTACAGAAGCAAAGATTGTCTATGATTTCTGTTGATAATCCTTTAGAAGCGTTCACGCGACTGTAGCGTTGGCTTACACTATCATGTAACCACATTACATAAAAGCTATCAACTTAAACTATTAAACTACTAATATAAATGCGAAAGCTTGTATGGATGTAAGGATTTTCTTTCCGCTTTTATGCCAAAACGACTGAACGGTTTGGATCTAAATTTTCCGTGCGAACGGTTTGGAAATAATTTGTATGAATTTTAACATATAAGATTGGTACTTTTTCCCGGAAAAAATTGATTTTTCCGCATAGGCGTACCCAAGCCGGATTTTTGGCGGAGGTTGTTGGGGGGTTGGTCCTAGGATTGTACTTAGTAAACCTTACCTAGGTCTGTTTTTTGGGTGGGGGGAAAAGTTGCCAAGAATTATTAAAGAACGCAAAATATATTTATTTCGGTGGGCTTGAACCCCAAAATTCTCTCCCCCTCGGTACGCCTCAATATTCCCGTGGGATTGTCAGCGGGTAACTCCGTGCGCAACAGCTAATAGTATATATACATACACTAAGACTCTAGTCCATAAAGCCAACTTCAGATCATTAAAATTCAACAAGCGTCAACGTAAAGTTAGTCAAAATTCGTGGACGCGTATTCTTCTAATTAAAATCGTAATTCTAAAACAAAGTTTTATTAAAACGGGAAAGTGGATTAAAACGTAATTGTTGCGAGATTAAGTCGACCAAATTTTTGTGACGTTTTTATGAAGGAAACTACATTGCACCTTGATTTATTTTTAAGCGCTAATGATTTTTACTTTTTATTTTTTTTACCACAGTTTTTTTTCAAGTAAAGAAGGTTAGTAATATTATTTTTTTAAGAGAAAAGAAATACAAATTAAACTAATTTACTACTTTTAAAGAATAGTCTTTATGTATAATAGTGGTATATAATATAGATTCTAATTCTAAAATAAACCGGCCAAGTGCGAGTTAAACTCGCGTGGAGAGGGTTCCGTACAATTGATTGAATTTTTATAGGTTTTCCTGTAATCTACAAGCAATGAACTATATCTTGTATTTTTTTCAAAATTTTAGGCTCAGTAGTTTCGGAGATCAGGGGGGGGGTGGTCAATTTTTTTTTTTTAACACTCTTTATTGTTTTAAAGTAAAACATACTTTTAACAAATGGCGGACTTAATGCTAAGAGCATTTTCTCCCAGTCAACCATAAGGATAAACAGAAAAGTAATTTCGGCGCAAAAAGCAAAATTAATCAATTATGACTACCAATTTAATAAATACTTCATATAAAATATTTAGAACATATACACAAAACATTACATTACTACAAACTATATAATATATATCAGAATAAATATCTACTATAATAATTTTCGTCTTTTTTCATTAATAAAATCAAAACTATTCATTTTACAATAATAACAAAAATATATTTGAGATCCTCATAACGAGCCCTTTCATTTGATATATGAGACAGTAAGGTTTGCAAAACTTTTTTTTTATTTCCTAATTTGTCCCCCGAAAATGACCCTTATTTAAAAAAAATATTTATTTCCTTTGCACATATGTGTTTGGGTCATAGGATTACAACATTCTACCAAATTTCACCTGATTGGGTCCAGTAGATTCGGAGCAAATTGGCTGTGACAGACGTACGGACAGACAGACGCACGAGTAATCCTATAAGGGTTCCGTTTTTAATTTTTTGTACGGAACCCTACAAACTTCGGAATTTCATACTTCGAAATTGACTATTGAACCTCAAGCAAACTACCACTAAAACCTCACAAAAACTGTCAAAAATCCACACAAAGCCTCAATTAAGGCCACAGCTGAGACAGTTATCACTTGTTTCTGTTATTTTCCCGCGTGAAAGAAAACTCCAATTTATCATTTGTCCATCTGTCTGTAGACAATGGTGGGACATTGTTAATTATGTCCGGACAAACAAAGGCCGTGAGAAGGGTTGCTGTTGCCCAAAAAATGTTACGCCCAGTGACATATTGCGGAATTTTTAAACATCGCGCCCTCGCTTTGGGGGTTGGTGTTCCGTAAAATGTAATGTTACATGTATTATGAATTTGTAAGTCGACAATTTACGATGGTAGGCCGTTTATTTGGCTTCGAAGTAAAAAAGTAGGGCGCCAAATATTTTTTTCGTACGATCTCTGTACGATTAATTAAGGTTTGAAATCCTCTGGCTACTCTGGCCAAGTATGGCTCTGGTAGTACAGAGAGGGTCGTGTTCCTGTAGTAGAGACATAAAAGACCTGATGATGATGAGTATAACATTACAACAATATCAAAGATCCTGATAGCGCAATTAAAACGCACGTTCGTATAAAATTGCTACAAATAACTCTTATAAAACTGTCATGTTTGTTTCCTCTCGCAAACAAACTCGTTGAAGATTATGCACGATCTAATTAAAAGTTTATGAATCTGTGAGGGTTATTATACGCAGGCGCGGGGTCGCGACTCTTCCACTTGACATTTTTGTTGAACTTTGACTTATTTACAAAACGACATAAAATAACCTTTTTAATACCCGACAAAAATAGGGGTGTTATTATTGTATGTACGCACTTTTACCCGTGATTAATTTGTCCTATCTACTTATTCGTCGGTTGACTGGAAGAAATTCCATTATGGGATAAGTCCGCCGTTGTCAATTTACTCTATATGTTGTTTGTTTATGTCTTTAATTATGTGTTTACAAAATACAATAAAGTTATTACAAACAAACAAACAAGTTTGACGCTAATAACTGTCGGTCTGTCTGTCTGTCTGTCTTTCGTAGCATCGTTGCACTCGAACGGATGGACCGATTTCGATGCGTTTTTTTTAAGTAAAAGGCGTGACAGCAATTCCCTGTGTGGTAGTTCTTAGCTATGTTTGATGAAAATCGGTTCAGCAGTTTAAAAGTTAGTAGGGGTTAACGTTTGAAAGTCAGTGCTTTCTCTAGCAAATAATAGATAAAGTAAAAAATCGTTTATTTCTCCAAAAATCTTACAATACGTAGAAAAACAGTAAACGGTTTCATAACCGTTTGAGTTACCTGCACCGATTGAAGGAGACTGGAGACTGATGAAGGCTGAACCTGTGTTACAGTTCTCCAGTGCCCCTGCCCTTGGATTAGGTACATAGTTTAAAATATAATCTAAATTAACTAAACATTACTAGAAATAACTGTTATTAATTTAACTCACAAGCTTCAATCCAGACAAACATGGATTCATACATTGCAACCTGAGTAAAAGCTGTAAAGAAAGTAATTGTAATTGTAATTAATAAGAAAGTAATCGTAAGTAAGAAGTAATTTATTGAAGGGTAAGTAATAAACGTTCAGAGTCATCGTAGGATAGCGTTAGGAGATATTTAGAGAGAAGGCGTTTACATGAGTAATTAGAGAGAGACAGGATATTAAGAGTAGCATGAAGTTTATTATACAAGAATGGTCCCGTGAAACAAGGAAAGCGATGCGAAAATTCGGTTTTGAAAGGGGAGGAAGAAGCTACAAGTCGGTTACGTCGAAGTGAGTTTGGGTTATACGGGGTAGATTTATGCTGTTGGAGGACGGTATTTAATATATAAAGCTGACGAACTGTATGGACTTCACAATATTGGTATAATTCACTGGTTGGAAAAAGAAAGGGTTTGAAAGTGCAGACCTTGAGGAGGGCTCTTTGAGCTCGCTCAACTTTTATTAATGCGGATTTACAGGCACCACCCCATACGGAAAGACAATATGTTAGTAAAGACTGACCCAGAGAGAAATATACCATTTTCACTACATGGGGTTCAGCAACATGCCGTAGACGTCTAAAGATGTGCATTAACCTGCGGATTCTCCCAGCAGTGACATTTAAGTGTTCCTTAAAATTTAAATTTTTATCAATTATTATGCCTTAATATGTTACTTTATCAGAAAGGGATAGGGAAGGACATGAGCAAGTTGTAGCAGAAGAATTTGGGTGGGAGTGAGCAACAATACGAAGTTTAGATATGATTTTATTTTGTTTATCGAGGTTATGAATTGAGAAATTTAGTAACTGAGTTTTTTGAACGTTAAGAGAAAGGAAGTTAAGGCGAAGCCAATTTGAGGTAATGTCGAGACCGCTTTGGGCGTGGAGGTAAGTACTTTCCCAAGTTTCTGCTGAAAAGAGAAGAGCTGTATCATCGGCATAAGAGATGATCTTACCATGGGGGATATTGAGAGAGAAGAGATCATTTAAATAGACCGGAAAAAGGGTCGGTCCGAGTATGCTACCCTGGGGTACACCGTAGAGTATTGGTAAGTCCGAGCTTGATTGGCCCTCTACCAAAACCGACTGCACTCGATCAGAGAAATAACTCTGAAATAGTTGGAGCTGGGTTCCCCTTATGCCAATGGATTCCAGCTTGTTTATGAGAAGGTCAGTTGACACCGTGTCAAAGGCTTTGGCTAAATCTAAGAAGATGGCCAAGCATTTGTGACCTTTGTCCAACTTGCGCACAACATAGTCTGTAAGTTCTTGCACAGCACTGTTGGTCGATTTCCCGCTTCTAAAGCCATGTTGATTAGGAAATAGAATTGAACGTGATTCGAGAAATGAAATAAGACGCTTATTAATAAGACGTTCCAGGATTTTTGAGAGAGCTGTGAGAATTGATATGGGTCGGTAGTTGTTGGGATGCTTACGATCACCTTTTTTATGAATAGGGTGGACTAGAGCCTTTTTGAATGCTGTTGGGAAGATACCAGACGACATGGAGAGATTGCAGATGTAGGTGAGTAAAGGAGAGAAAATGTTCTTGTGTTTTTTTATTAGAGATGTTGGGATATTGTCCCAACCTACAGCACTGTTATCTTTAAGAGAATCAATAATATTTTCCACTTCCTCGTTTGTGGAATCTAATAGAACAAAGGATTGAGGTGGGGAATATAACGTGGATTTTGTGGTTGATGAATTTATTCCCGGCGCGCAAGAAGAATAGGAAAAGGGTGAGCTGTTTGTTAGGATGTCTTGAGCGAGATTTTTCCCTGCGTTTACGAAAAATGAATTAACATAGTCCAGTGAGCTACTGGATGTAGGCTTAACAGATAATAGTTCCGATGCTGCAGAACGAGATTTGGAAGAGTCTGTGACATGTCTGATGGCGCTCCAAAGAGCTTTAGAATCTGAGCCTGCTTTCTTTATCAGATCTTTTTCGTAACACCTTTTTACTGATTTAAGTATTTTGGTACAAAAGGTACGGTATCTGGTGCATGTCAAGCGGACCACCTCATTGTAAGGATTTCTTTTCATTTTTTTAAAAAGTCGATCTCTATTTCGTATGCATCTAAGTAAACCCGAGGTGATCCATGGTTTCATAATTCTCCGGCGACGAGGGGCAACAACATTAGTAGTGTGTTTGGAGATCAGAGATTGGACTGTGGTAATAAGATAGTTAGTAGCGAATTCGGGATTAGAGGAAGTAAGGATTAGGGAAAAATCTGTTTGTTGGAGAGAGGTGCTTAGACCATTATAATCAATTCGTTTTAACGGAGGGGGTGGTGTATGGTTTATACTGTTTGGTAGAGATAGGAAGACGGATTGGTGGTCAGTTATAGTGGAATCAATAACAACGCAATGAGCAGCGGATGAGGATTTTAACATGGCATGGTCTAGGCAATTCGGGCCTCTAGTGGGAAAAGTGTGTGCCGGAAGCAGGCCGTGGTGGGCCAACATATTAAGATATGTGTCGTTGTCATCGTCAAGGGAATATGAATTTGAAGAAATGTTTATATTGATGTCCCCGAGGATAATAATATTTTTAAAAGACTTAAGCGTAGAAAGAAATGTATGTAGAGATTGGACGAAGTTCGCATAGTTTTTATATGCGCATGGCCGGTATATTCCCAAGAGTGCGGTTTCAGTGTTTAGTTTAATAAGTAGAGAGCTCGCTTCGTTGATTGGAGGGTTAATTATAGAAATTTGGGTAAGGGAGTTACTATAATAAACCAATACACCATCATTTTGGTTGACTGGAGCTGCAGAAACGGAATACGAATATCCATAAGAATCGGTATATTTGGATTGCATTCCAACCAGCATTCTGTCAACACAATAATGTCTGGTTTAACTTTAATTTCGTTTAATAACACCAGAAAATCGGGGAAGTTAGCAGATAGGCTGCGGATATTTTGAGTTATTATATTTAGAGAATTACTTTGAGTAGGAAGGAGTTGTCGTGCTTCGTTAGGATAACACCGATAAGAAGAGGCGACTGAGATACTGTCAATGTTGTTGAGAAGGTCATCACATCTGTTCATGTTTGGGTAATAGTAAGCAGTCACGGAAAAACAAATGTTAAACAATGTCTAGAGATAATTTTTACTAATTGGACGAACCAGACAGAATGAGAAAGTACCAAAGTAAGTTACCTTGTGCTATGGTTACTGACTCAATGGTGTATGGCTACATGTACAACATATTATAGATTTGGCAACTGCAAAAGTGTAGAATGATGGTAATTATAAGTTATGTAATCAGCTTTATCCTTCCAATATGTATAGCTCGAGTTTATGTAATAGTACTTGAGTAAGTATATTTTAAGTTGACAAACTTGGTAAGGCACTTAATACTTATTAATACACCTTTATAACGAAATATAAATTAGCAGTTCTTTCTTAAGGTGGCAAGTTGGTCTTCAGAGACAACAACGATGTATTTGGAGTTGTCGTCCTTCCGCAGCAAGACCCTGCCGCCCGATGTCCAGCAATGTTTGTACTGATCTTCCCTCGCGAGCTCCCGGGCAAGGAAGTGGAGGCGGCGGGCCTTAGGAGTCAGGTGCTCGGCGATATAAATGGGTTGCTTGGGTGCACCCGCGCCAAAAATACTTGAATTGAGTCTGTTGCTCTGGTTAACTTTATTGTATATCCGGTAGGCAGCAAGTATCCTATTTTTTGTAAGGACAGAGTTGAGGGAAATGAGAATTGTCTTATTCTCAGATTTTGTCGGGAGGTGGTGGATGTCAAACACCTCGGAAGCCAGGAGGTCAATTGAGAGCTCCTTTATTAAGGTGGTGGTAATTTTTAAAAGGTCCTCCTGTCTTGATGTAGATGGGTGCGGGATGTTTCGCAGTTCGAGGCAAGCAGTGCGTGACGAACGATCAATTTCTTCAGAATGTATCTCAACCTTTGAGACACGTTCCAAGCACACTTCTGATTTAATTTGGAAGAAAGATGGCGTAGGTAGTTCCGCTACTCATCATTAGATGGCGTTCTTAACAGTCAGGGTTTTTTTTTTAATTTGCCTAGCAAATAAACTTCTTACAAGATTTTATTTAGTTCCACCTGCCCTGTTGTCTGTATCATCATCATCATCATCATATCAGCCACAGGAATTCCACTGCTGGACATAGGCCTCCCCCAAGGATTTCCAAAACGACCGCTCGGAAGGGGCTTGCATCCAGCGTTTTCCTGCGACCTTGCTCAGATCGTCCGACCAACTAGCAGGTAGGTGTCCTATTAGATGCTGCGCGTGGCGGTACGTAGCCGCCATTCAAGAACCTTTCTGCCCTATCGGCCATCAGTTCTTAGCGCTATGTGCCCCACCCACTGGCACTTCAATAAGCTAAGCCCTGATTAATCTAAAGCACATATAAATCGTTTGTTCAATTTATTTAAAATTGCCAAACCACATAAAACTTTTAAGAATACATGTAGTTAAAAAGTAGAATCGTAGGTATCTTAAAATTAAGTTATAGTAACACATCCTATTTCGTAATAAAAGTTGGCAAAAAATTGAAAAATAACATATTCGGAAGGTTGAGTCGATATTGTTGTAATCGCGAAATGACTCGCAAAATTCTAACCACCTAGGTGGTCGGACGAACTAAGTTAGGTTACAGCACTTGCGCAGGATGTAAGCTGCTTCCGATCGGTCGATTTGGAAATCTAAGGCCTTAGTCCCGCCGTGAATTTTCTTTGGCTGATATGATGATAATGAACAAACGAGAAAAGCGCTAGGAGTATTTATTTGCCTGTGTAAGTGGCCAAAACTTATGTAAAAGTGTTATCTAACCTGCCTAAAGGTATCTGATATATAGCTGGATTACTGCTATACAATGGTGACATCTGAAATAAAACGGTCAACGTTTTTTCTGAAGCACGGAAGAGCTTGAGAATATTTTATGCCACTTGATGGCATCCACTCATAGATCGAGAGCTGGCACGAGTTTTTGGGTAGGTATTTGAGGCAAGTTGAAAACTTGTCACATACCTCTCCTATTATACTCCGACACGGAACTGCAGACCTGGCTGGTGTTCCTTTCAAATACCTTCCCAAAAATTCGTGCCAGCTCTCGGACCACCAAGTGTAGACCATGCGTAGTGTTGCTTAATGCGCAACAGTGCTAGCAATAGGAGATATTACTGCAATGTTCTGCCGCCAGAGTGCAGCAATAGAGCAGACCGTACACAAATGTTTGACAATGACAAGTATTATTAAATTAAATTTAACGCGAAAACGTACCTTTTTTATTTATTTTGCTGACGTTTCGTTCGGGTTTTACCGAACGTGGTCCCAGCTCGACCTTTCAACCTTTGAGCAAGAGCTTGAGTCAAGCTGGGACCACGTTCGGTAAAACTCAAACGAAACGTCAGCAAAATAAATAAAAAAGGTACGTTTTCGCGTTAATTCCCGTATGCATTAAATTAATAATAATGCAACGCGATCGTTTAAAAGTATTAATGACAAGTATATCATACTCGCAATAAATTTGTAAAATTACATAGGTATTTGGTTTTAAAATGTGTTTGAATAAGTGAATAATAAAACTATTAAAATTAAATAATTTCAGAATACTTACTTGTTGCGAAAAAAATATGACAGGTTGAATGACAGCAGATTATTTACTGTTTATCATCCGCCGCGCATCGGCGGCTAGAGCGGCCATCTACGCCGAGTTTTACGTAATATATCCTATTCGTATTGTAGCTGACCCGTACAGTACAGATCCCGGAGGATCCACGTATCGTTTGTCAACATTGCAGCGTTAACTTAAAATATAAAGCACCTTTTCTAACCGAACAGCATTTCAGATTGCCTAGAGCTCTTAAATTTTAAAATCAGTCAACACAAATTAAAAATTGAAGAGATATAGCGCTCAGCACAAGTGTATAAAGCAAAATTTGTGACGTTCCACGGGAAAAGGTACCTTGTGACCTGGTGCTTTAGACGTTTAGAAAAACAATTCGTACTATTCACTTAGCATTAACACAATGTCGTAAGTGCACGCGTCTATAAGGTACCTTTACCTGTGGAACGTCACATTTTATATGAGCACGCACTTCTATGCTGGTCTCAGAGAAAAGAAAAAACTTAGAATGTACCAGCTCTTTAGCTGATCTGCGCGGGAAGAGAGTAGCTGGTACATTCTAAGTTCATTGAATGGGCGAAAATGCGAATCAGGTTAGCAGGCGATGCTGCTAGCAACCTATCACTATTTTGATTCTTTTTTCGATCTTCTCGCCCACCAACACGGTAAAAGTGGCCTTTGTGTCTTGCAGCCTAGTACTTGTTTACTTCGAGCTGCAAGAAATGCTCTGTCTGCCCCATTAGGATAAAGACGTGATAATGTACAGTATAGCATATAAAGTCTAACAAAATATACTGAAACTATTTTAAGGGTGAATTCAGTTCATGATACTGAACAACTTTCCCCGAGGAACTTATATCGAATTATGAAAAATATTTTTTGGTTTTCCATACAAACTCGGATCAGCTGATCGGTCAACTTCTATGGGAGGCCAAAAAATATTTTTCATATTTCGATATATATTCCTTGGAAAAAAATGTTTAGGATCATGGGCTGAATTCACCCTTAAAATAGTTTCAGTATATTTTGTTAAACCCTGCATAACAAACTTCTAATGACAATAATAATAGTACAAAAAAGAGCAGAATTTATATCAATCATATTTTTAAGAACTGCTCTTATTGGTGAAGTATTGCATTTGATATTTATATTCTCTTTTGTCTGTTTCATGTATAGCTTTTCTGTTCGCATGTGTTCCGCATATAATGATGCATCGTCAAAATTTGATATATTCAGTGCATCGGCCAATTCCATCAAAAGTAATTTTACTCCGTGAATAATTAATTAATGAATTTAGTTAATTTACTTATTTATATTGTAGTATCTAATAATATTGTTCAGTGTAGTTATATAATTATGTACTTTTCTATAGCAGCTATTATATGTGCATGTTGTGTTCACACCGAGAAGATTTTACACTTTCACATGTTACTGAATACTCTACTCGTATATCCTACATATACTTGTTACGGGCTATTCCCAGTAGTCCTACTAAGTTTGTCCTACCAGTAGGACTACTGGGAATTTTTGTCCCAATAGACCTACCAGTAGAACTATTGGGACGAACATTCCCAGTAGTCCTACTGGTAGGTCTATTGGGACAAAAATTCCCAGTAGTCCTACTGGTAGGATAAACTTGGTAGGACTACTGGGAAAAGCCCGCTATTTTAGCTCTCTAATCTTCCTGTTCTTTTTATTTTCTCACATTATTTTCAATTTCTGTACCATAAAAATCATACGATTTGTTCAATATAGTGTATCTTGTTTCATCGTTTTAAGAGGAGCAGAATACAAATAAAATTCTGACAAAAAATATGCTTCTAAAAGTATAATATCTTACATAAGTTACATTTACAATATAATAATTCATTATTTATTGCAGCTATATGCGTAAACGATAATAATGAATACAAGAAGTAACCTTATTTTGAAATTACATGTCCGACTTCGGCAGTATTCTCATATTTCGACTGTGAAAACCAGTTATAAGCCTAGATATATGTAATTTCTTTAAAATTTTGTCGATATCCGACATGTCGTTTCAAAATTAAAGACTACATTTGTACAGAAAAGTCTGATTTTGTCTAAGTTTAAGGGACTCTTAATGCACTTTCTTCTAGGTGCCTTGAACATTTCTGCACTGTCAATGTTTTGTACAACCTGCCCCACTGTAAATGAGGGCGTGGCCACAGAATATAAATTAATTTCTCATGTAATAGCCGCTCTGGCGAGTTTAATATTGTATCAGAGAAACCTTTTACATTTTTGTGCTGTGTTTAGAAGCGGTAGTGGCCAAGCCGTTTAGGCCCTGGCTGTGTTTCTGTGAAGTACAAGTTCGATCCTCACTAGCCGCGACTTGTATCTCTGAGTTTGTATTTATGTACGGTCAATCCGCTAGATGCAATGATTTCAACTAAGGATGAGCCCATCGGAAAATTTTGCATAAAATATCTTCATACATTAATTGTCGCGCCGATGCTCAAGAACTCACATGGCCGCTATTCGGTTGTTAAATTATCGCCTTAAAATTCCTTATTATTTTAATTATATCAAACAGTTATGTAACTTACCGGTGATAATATTCCATGTAAGTACTTTTTTATATCATAGTTTTTGCAGCCTTTAAATGCGCAACCAGGCATTTTTATGGCATTTACAAGTATGAAACAAAAACGAATGAACTCTTCCGCGGACCGAGGACGACTAAGTCGCGTTGGTCCGCAAACCGACTTTATCGGGTCAACGAGTTGGTGCCATTTCTTCGCGCTGTTGGCCTAGTCCTTACGCTAGTAATATATAAGTCAATGGCTAGATGACATGTCAAAACGAACATTTTCTATGAGATTTGTATGAAATACAAAACCGTGACGTCATAGGTAAATTTTTCTAGTCAAATAGCGCTCCTAATATCAATTTTTCTGCATTAATTAATCTAAAATTATGATGAAAATGGATATGATCAATGACAAGTGACCCTATTTTGTGACGTTTTATTCTCATAATAACAGTACCAAATAATTTATTTTGACCCAGTCATCGACCCAATTTCTTCTACCACCACTTGCTTTCAGTGAAGGAAAACATCACAAGGAAACCTGCACAACAAAAATGCCTTGGTGTGTTACCGTATATACCGTAAGAATAATTTAAGGAACACGGCAAAGTGTGAAGAAATAACTTTCCATCGGTAAGTAACCAGATTTCATTGTTTGAAAATTAAATACATACGTTTGATAATTCCAAACTCATATAAGATTACTAATAACTTTAATTCGTTAAATAGCTAACTAATAACAAATTCCAGTATGCTAGATCGTTAATTCAAATATTAGTACAACTGAATTACACTAAAATTACAATTTAGTTGCAGACAACCTCTTAGTTCAACCGTCGTCGCTCGACTCCCTGTCTGCCGATACAAACTTGACAAAGTAAAATCAATGACAGCCGCGCGTAACGGGTGATCGTCGAACCACCAATCACGCGCGGTCTGTGTTGCCAATACAATTAAATTATTTAGTATCAATTAAAATTTTAATCAAGTTACATTTATTATTTATATGCTGAGATAAGAGAGAGAGATTTATTATTTATGTTTTTAATAATTACCTAATTATTTATGTATAATTATATAACTAAAATTGCTCAATTTAAAAATCATCACATTCGGCCATCCGTAAAGGTGCAACTCCTGGTGCACAATTTCTTACAGTCAAGATTATTATTTTAGTTCTTCAATATAAACTAGATCTACTTCAATGCATAACATTTAAGTATACTAAAAAAAACATAGTAAAATAAATACGTAAAGTGACCCTTACTATTACAAATCATCACATTTGGTCAAATTGCATTAGTCTGTAGTCACTCAAACCTGCTGTTGAAGCTCAGACAAGGGAAGATTATCATCACTGTCAAAATAAGATGATTCTATAAAATCATAAGTAGACTTGTCAGAATTAGGACCAGTATTTATCCACGGCCTTACTTTATCAGCCGCAACAACAGTTTCGAATGACTTTTTTTAATTATATGAACACATTAAATATATGTTCTCACATACGTCTTCACAAATTAACGTAGCTTAGAGAACCAGGGGGTCACTCCATAAAATAATACGATAGTCGTCCGATTGTGACGTCCTATTTCTATGTCAAACCAAATTAGACTTTATAATTATGTATTAACGCTCAATGTTGCATGACACTAAAACGCGGATTCGCAGTTATGAACGTCTTGCGTACCACTCTTGGAGTAACCCTACAGTACTGAGCCTGAATCTTCTTCATCGCCTTGTCTCAAGTTGTCACCTAAGTACCCTATTATCAACACATAGACATCTTCTTTCTTATCATCAAAATGGGGCCTTCAAATTCGGAATTGGACTTTTCAATTATATTATTTTGCAAGAGTCCTACGATTATGACGTGTACTTGCTCTCTTTCTGAGCAAGAAAGTCGATAAGGTCTATGCACTATTGGTTTATTATCAAGCAGGTCAATCGTCATTTTAACATCTTTGCAAACCCTATTTCGTTAAGGTTCAGCTCAAAACAATCGCGGTATGACTAATAAATTATAAAGTTTATCTTTGTCCTCGTCACTAACGTTACTACCAACTTGTATATAATTTTATTTAGGGGTTCCATTACGGATAAGTCTACTGATACAGTTAACATTATGGGTTACTTCTGCCAACAAAGGTGTAGCTCAGTCTATAAAAATTATTTCGGCCAAGTTTTAGTTTTTAGTTCTTCGGGTGTCAAGTTGGTAATAACTTTGTAACCTTTGCCTTGATCAATGCAATAAGCGCCTAGACGGATCTTTATTCATACAATTTGAAAATACCATCTGGTATTCCCTACCTGGTTCAGCACAGCTATAGCCTTCCATGTGAACATCGCTATAATACGTAAGATCCTTAGTGGAAACCTCAACTAAACCTATTACTAATATTTTTAGTACAGTCTACAGTTTTTAGTTTCAAGGCCTCGTCGTAAGAACCAAAATTACTGACAGCAGGGCTCTTGGGGGAAGTTTATTAGAGTCTTTTAGAACAGTCACAAATGGTAGTTCCGTATAATTTTTGCCCAATAAGAAATTATGTGTTTAAAAAATCATCTTTGCCTACAAGGACCTCACTGTATGCTTCAACATCATCAAGCATTAAATTAACGAAAATCTTGGCGTATATAAATTGGCGTTACGGGAGAATTTCCAGTCTTTTATTGTGGGCAAATTTCTAAATTCTTTTACTAAATTAAATTTCGTGGCATCAGACTCACGCATTAATATACATTCGCTACCAAAATCTATGAAGGAAAGCAGATCATGATTTTTCGTTAGAATTATGCTTCTAGTGGATATGGTCAAGGTCTTCCGGCCGTCAAGACTGGTCTTGTTATCATTTGTCTGACGAGGAGTCAGTGGTAAAAGTTTACACGCAGCTGAATCATGGCCTACCCTAAAGCACTTTTGGCACTTAACTATGGGGTTTGAGCAATTATGAAAAGTATGTCCCTTCGAGCGACAATTAAAACAGGTTGTACTCGTTTCATTGGAATTCGAAGTGACATTGTTGGATTGATTGGGATGAACGTTGTCATTGCGCTTTTTGATATAAGTCAAATCTATAGGACGTTGCGAATTGAGAAAGCTCAGGAGATCTTCTGGTTCTTTGCAGGTCAATGCCTGTGCCCGGTTCCTAACAGACTTATCAAGAATACCGTGAACAATACAATCGACGGCTTTTTGGCCTCTTATCTCACATCGATTTAATAAACTTAACTTATCATAAAAATAATGTCGTAAGTTCTCATTATAACGTGTAGTGCGTGCAAGCATTTCTTCCAGTAGCTGACCATAGTTCTGCTTGTTAGGAAATGCTTTTCAAAGCTTTGCCTGCCATACGTCCCAGTTATAACTAACAGATGGCAAAGCCTCAGACCCCTTCTTCGCTAAGCCACCCAACTTTTAAAGAGCAAAATGAATGGTCTGCTTCTGGTTCCACTCATAGATACCGCTACATTCATTTACTTTTCTCAACCAACTGTCAATATTTTGCGCCTTACTAGATGGATCGAACTCCGGTACAATATTATTCATATGGTTATTACTAAGCTCATGAGACTTGACTTTTTGGCTTTCCTGAATAGAAGACATAAATTCAAGTACCTTGTCTATATAAAAACTGGAAGGCACCGGCTCGGACGTAGACAGTGACGACGTTGACTCAGGCTGGAGACAACGAAGCTCCGGCGTTTGGGATGCTACTGGCTCATCTTGCACGTAGTACATCGCATTCTGTCGTATGTCTTCCACCACCCATACTGGAGCAGTAGCTTTCTTCTTTGTCTTACGAGCGGGTACTTCGCGGCTTGATCGCGCTGTATTACGCATCTTGCGCTTACGATCCATTTGGTGGGGCTCCGTTACCTCGGAAATAAAAACAAAGCATTAGTTATTTTGACCCCAAATTAATTGGCCAAACAGCGATGGATGTCAATTGCATGATTCCGCAACTTCGATGTACTTAAACGATTGGTTTATGACTATTTATGCACTTTAAGCAACAGTTAACGATAACTGATAATTGGGTATTTTGGTGGGTTAAAAATAAACTATTTGGTACTGTTAATAGAATAAAACGTCACAAAATAATGCCACTTGTCATTGATCACATCCACTTTGAACGTGATTTTAGATTTATTAATGCAGAAAAACGGATATTTAGAGCGCTGCTTGACTCCAAGGAACTATGACGTCATAAATCGATATTTCATACAAATCCCATAGAAAATGTTTGTTTTTGACGTTAAGAAAAAAGAATCTGATTTGACTTGTTGCAAAATAGCGTATTGTAAAATAAAATATAATAGGCAAATTAGGAGACGTCCCAGAACTGATATATAACTACTCGTGGAACATAGCTCCATCAAAACACACATGGCCTTGAACAAGTTTTCGGACATACATATATCCCTCTAAGCACACATGGTTTCGATCTACTAATGCAACATACATAGCTCCATCATGGCACGCATGGCCCAGATCAAGGTCTGGAACATACATAAATCCATCGAGGCACCATGGTCTCGACCTATTCGTAAAATACATATAGCTCCATAAAGGCACACATGGCCTAGATAAAGGTCCGACGTACATAAATCCATCGAGGCACATATGGTCTCGACCTATTCATAGAATACACATAGCTCTATCAAAGCACACATGGCCTAGATCAAGGTCTAACGTACATAAATTTATTTATTTATTTAATAATTACATTGCATTGCACATGATTAATTCAATACAAAATATAGTTACATATTTAGTGAAACATCACATGCACGTTGTCAGGCATTGCTATGGTACGAGAGGGAGGCAGACATTTTTTTATTTTTTTATCTTGTAGGTATTCGGCGACTGAATAATATGATTTTTTTAATCAGATGGTTTTTTAATAATTTTAAAAAGATTTTTTTTTTTTTTTTTTTGTATTTTATGTTCTTGGCCAATTTTTTTTTAATATAATTTAACAGACATAGGGTAAGGTCCAGACTTATGTAGTTCTAACTTTGATGGTATTTGTATTATGTCACTTGGTGTGCGCGAATCTATCGAGGCACACATGGTCTCAATCCAGATATTGAACATACATAGGCACACATGGCCTCTATTAAGGCACACATGGCCTAGAACAAGGTCTGACATACATGGATCTATCGAGGCACACATGCTCTCGATCCAGTTATGGAACATACATAGCTCCATTAAGGCACACATGGCCCATACCAAGGTCTGACATACATAGATCTATCGAGGCACACATGGTCTCGATCCAGTTATGGAACATACATAGCTCCATTAAGGCACACATGGTCTCGATCCAGTTATGGAACATACATAGCTCCATTAAGGCACACATGGCCCAGACCAGGGTCTAACATACATAAATCCACTAATAACAACTGCCCGTATTGTGATAACCTTTTCACTTTTATATACCTTTAAGTAACTTATTACTTTAACTAGGGACATTATAGCGTACCAACAATAGTGAGGAGTGGCTTTATTTATTCACGACTCAAACTATATCCGCACTTGAAAAATCACACGCACATTTGGTGCATTGCTACAATTAAGCTACTGTCATCACTTACACACTGCCATTTTTTTTGTAATACTATTTTCACACAAGGTATGGTGAAAAAAACATAAATTGAAATGTTCTGTGTTCTAATAAAAATATATTCATTAATTTCTTACCTTATGGGCTAAAGATCGCGTACCACTTCTGAGTTTTGATAATTCCAAACTCATATAAGATTACTAATAACTTTAATTCGTTAAATAGCTAACTAATAACAAATTCCAGTATGCTAGATCGTTAATTCAAATATTAGTACAACTGAATTACACTAAAATTACAATTTAGTTGCAGACAACCTCTTAGTTCAACCGTCGTCGCTCGACTCCCTGTCTGCCGATACAAACTTGACAAAGTAAAATCAATGACAGCCGCGCGTAACGGGTGATCGTCGAACCACCAATCACGCGCGGTCTGTGTTGCCAATACAATTAAAATATTTAGTATCAATTAAAATTTTAATCAAGTTACATTTATTATTTATATGCTGAGATAAGAGAGAGAGATTTATTATTTATGTTTTTAATAATTACCTAATTATTTATGTATAATTATATAACTAAAATTGCTCAATTTAAAAATCATCACATACGTAAGTATGATAAAATTCACGCTGCCTTATATTTAAATACTAGCTTTAGCCCGCGGCTTCGCCCGCGTAGACTCTGGGGTTGCAATTTATTAAAATCCAATTAATGGATTATTATTTTTTACTAACCACTAATTCAAAAATATCATGTGTCTCACTTCAAAAATTACGAAGATTCATACAAACTTGCAACCCCTATTTCACCCCTATAGGGATGTAATTTTCAAAATCTAATAAATGCATTATTATTTTCTACTGACTACTAAAATACATTAAAATTTCATGTGTCTCACTTTAAAAAATAACGTAGTTTCATACAAACTGCCAACCCCTACTTCACCCCCTTAGGGATGGAATTTCCAAAAATCCTTTCTTAGCGGACGTCTCCTAGTCACAATCTACATTCCTGCCCAATTTAATCTTCATTGGCTAAGTAGTTTTCGAGATTTCGTGATGAGTGAGTGATTTTCACTTTTATACATATATATATAGATAGAAGAGGGCCCAATGTTTGAGATACGAGTAGCTGGTCTTATACATTCTTCTCAATGACTAAAATTAAAAAGAATTAGGTACCTACATAACGGTAAGTATTTTTTTTTAAGTGACTAAGTTATTGTAAAGTAGCCACGATTCCTGTGGAGAGCAATCATTCTCACTTAGTTTGCGCTCCCGACCTCCATCATGCTTCAAGTACTTATAAACTTAACAGACCTGTAGCTTTGAATATATTAGAAGCAACCTGTTGTGCCTTGTAATAGAGTCTATTTTCAGATTTGCTAATTTAAAGTTATTAATAAGTTGATCAAAGAACGTTTTTCAACTTTGATCAAATTTTAGAAAGCCGGTTTTAAAATAATTAATAAGAAAATTGTGTTAAATTTGTATTTTTTTCACGTTTTCAATTGTCAGCTGTCATCAGCTGACAATTGAAATTGACAATTGAAAACGAAAAAATTACAAATTTAACACAATTTTCTTATTAATTATTTTAGGGTGTAAAAATTTTCTAAATTACGAAAATCTGTTAAACTTTCTGTTAACAGATTTTCGTTATTTAGAAAATTTCATTATCATGTCATAGAATAATCAATATGTAGGTTACTCAGTATAAAGAATTTTTAATAATAGATTTTCGTTGCACAGAAAATCAATAATTAGAATGTTTGTTATAAATAATTTGAAATCATAGAATTTTATTACAAATAACATTTACTTTTGCGATGTTTCTAATATCAGAATATCAAATTAAATATTATTATTTTAAATAAGTTTAGTTAATATAATATTTATAACCTATAAGTTTGCCCTAACCTATATTGTGGTAGCCATTTATAATGTATTCTAACTTATTATATGGTATTTAATTTGATTAAACAATGTTTTCACTTAATACTTCCTTAAATAATAATTTTCTGTAAAATGTTATTCCATGAAAGATTATACCGAACAAACAATATTCTTTAAAGAAATATTCTACTGTTTGATTAGTTTGTTAAATGAAAATATGAGATTCTAAAATTCATTGAACTGTGTTTCTATAAATTGTATTTCATTCATGTAAATAGTCTTTGAAACAATAATATTTGAAATAAAAATATAAGAATTAAATATTCTATGAAAAATTTTCTTTGAATCGAAATTATATGAAATTTCAGTCTGTGAAACAAGGGGCACCACACGTTTGGTACATAAGAGAAACTCGATTGTTTTTTTAGAAATTTAAATATATTTTTATTGGCTCACTAAATCGCCCGTTTCAAAATGTTTGGTTATGGTTTGGTAAAATATGTCACCAATTATATATTCATTCATTTAATCACAAACAATTTTTACATTGTGTCTGATATATGTCATAATATAAATTTAAGTCCATATAAGCGTTTTCTAATGTTAAAAAGAGTGCGTTTTCACATTAGAAAACGCTTAAAGAATCTGTTCTCATTTGGGCCCTGTTTGTTGCAGTTTCATGTAGCAAAATGTGTACAGCGGCCTAAAATTAATTTAAACAAGCATTATTATTTATATTATATAGCTCTATAATTGTTAATAACATTTTATAAAAACATATTTTACAATGAAAAAACTACGAAAACCTTAAGTTATCTATACTTGAGTTTTTTTTATAATTTTCTATATGATAATCCATTTTTTATACCGCCATACTTACTGAACGAACGAGATGTCATTCATTCATGTACATTTGTCAATTGCGTTTTGTTTTACTGTCACCAAACCTCTTGTCAGCAAATCACTTTATATAAATGCATCCAGTCTTTCGTTTTTTCAAGATGTGAAGTTGTTGATTTGTTTTTATTATATTGTTTAATGATATTTTATACCATACACTTTTTATCGTATTGTAAAAAAATATTTTTGAGTGAATAACTGTAGTGAACAAAACGCTCCGACAAAGATGCATTGCATTACTCATCGTGTTGCCACTGTTGCCAGATAGCGTCACTGCTATTTCCCAATGTAGAAAAAGTAAAATCCTTTTTTATATAGTGTACAAACGTCCAGAAAATCAAAAAATTTTTTTTGTAATCAATGGATTATTTTCTACAAAATCACGTAAAAATACTTGCTGCGACACGTGTGCAACAATGAGGGCCCAAAATGTATGAAGCGATCTTACACATCCTTTGGTGATATATTTTAGCTGCTGACTGTACATATTTTAAACGATGTAGATTGTCTAATTCAAAAGTGCTCGCCCCACTCCTCGGTTTACGCTCACAAGCAAAATAGGTGTTTATTCTCAAAACATACAATTTTTTTTCGTCATTGGTCGTTCAATTTTTCGTCATTGCTTGTCAAAATGCCAACCCGTCATGTCTATTGACCAACTAGTGCATAAATGACACGAACTCGCAACAGAGCGTGTTAATTTTTGGGCTAGACAAACATTTCATGTGTACCTATATCACAGAAGACAGTAAGAGTACCTGTTACAAACAGAACGGAATCTTCTGAGGTACGCGCAATATGCGTCACCGTTCCCCGTCCCCGCACCTCTCCCCCGTTCTTGTGCCGCCGTGCACAGGTTACTGGGTGTATGTTCGCCCGCTCTCGCCCCTTGACAAGGCGAGAACGGGGGAGAGGTGCGGGAACGGGGAACGGGGGCGCATATTGCGCGGGACCTTAGGATTCCGTTCTTTTGTAATACTCTTACTGTCTTCTGTGCCTATGTACCATCTTCAAAACAGAGATGAAATCACAAGTATCACAGTAATGGATATCACGTAAGTTTAGTTAAGTTTTGTGCCTATTATAATCCTTATTTTGTAGCAGATACAGATACATTATCACGTCTTTATCCTTTCAATTCAATTCAAAATATCTTTATTATCATAGGATATTTATAATATCTCTTAATAATAGTCACTTTGTTATGTTTTGCACAAATGTTGACGTCAAATCGTTACTTAAAGCTAAGTTTACGCCGCTTCCTAGGCGCAAGTGCAGAAGAAGCGGCAACAAACTGCACTGCACGTTTTTTCCAAAGACGTCAGCTAACAAACTAAAAACTTAAAATTAGTTATATAGATGGACAGAGATTACATTGTTTATTATGTTATAATTAAATTGAATTATAAGAATTACGAAATTTAAAATAATGTCAATTTGTAAATTTAGTATGTACCAATGTACCTAAATTATGACATGTCTAAGTATACAAACCTTTAAGAGGGAACCGCGCCAAGCTCAAGCCAGACCTTTTTGTCTTTAAGATAGTCATCGGTCTTATAATAAGCCTTCTCACAAAGTACTTTCTTTACATAAGCTTTGAATTTTCTGTCTGGCATATCAAGGACCGATTCTGACAATTTATTATAAAAAAGTATACACTTCCCCATAAAAGACTTACTGACTGTATTCAGCCTGTAATACGGGCTAACTAAGTCATTCTTATTACGTAAATTTCTATCTGTAAAATCACTTACTTTATTGAACATGGAATAATTTTTCCTTACATACATTATATTTTCAAATATGAATTGTGATGCAAAAGTAAGTATACCTATTTCCTTGAATAATTCCCTCAGTGAGTCTCTCGATCCTAAACCGTAAATGGCACGAATTGCTCTTTTTTGTAAAAGAAAAATAGTCTGAATGTCGGCTGCACTTCCCCATAGAAGTATCCCGTAAGACATTAGACTGTGAAAGTAACTAAAGTACACTTTCTAGCAGTTAACGGAGCAGATACAGCATTTTCCGGCTCAAAGCAGACAGAGCCTAGAGACGCAAGATCCAAAGGCCACTTTTAGCGTTAGGCGGTGATCCGCGCGTGAGATTTTAACATTGTAGGTATGCATAATGCAAGTACCTCAATTTGTATATGTCGGCGAGTTCAAAATAAATTCCCTTTTTTGAAATGAAATTATCTGAACGCATGCATCGGACGCGCATCACATGATGCGCGTCGACCAATGGGAGCGCGGCCCGGCGGCGGCTGGCGGAGGTAGCCATCTTGTCATTCATTTTTAGTCTGGCTAAATATGACGTATTACGGATTTTTCATAAAGCGTGGCTTTAGTGTTTGGATTGTAAAAATTAGGACTTCATTACACGTGCAAGAAGAAAGATGTTTGCTGCGATGCGCAGTGGCTGTTATGAGGAGCAGTTTGTGTTAACCGTGCTGTGCATGACCTGTTCATGATGTGCAGGACCCAGGACATTGCTGATATGATTGTGGTTATTTTAATGAAATTGGGCTGGTATACCGATTTATTGCAATGACATTCTATTTTAGCTGTACGGTAAGCCCTGTTGGATACAGAATGCCTTTGAGGGCTAGGGAATTAGTTGCTGGGATGTGGTTACCCAAGAAAGTAATTCATAGGATTAGTGCGAGGAGGAGCACTGCCTTACCGTAATTTTTTTTTAAAAGGTTAATGTAAAGTCTCTCTTGCGGAGACATCGATAAAGTGACGTGAGTGTAATTAAGTTTGCATCCTGACATCAGTCGGTTTTCGTACTGTAAGTAGCTAAGTGTTACTCACGTCACCCGTTATGTCAAAGGCCGTATCCCGCTCAGCTTTCCCGGCTCGTTTCATATCCCTTTGCGACACAGGAGTTGGGATTTTAATTGTTGTCAACCTACCCTCACGCCGATATATAGAAAACACGCCTAGTCCAACCCACTAAAAATGCGGCAGATTCGGCGCACCGCAGAGGGGCTCGTTGCCAGTTGGGGAACTGCCTTATGGTAGGCGAGAAGATGGGAAAAAAATCAAAATAGTGATGGGTTGCTAGCCGCATTGCCACAGAATACATAAGTGTTAACATAATCAGCATTTTCACCTATTCTTTCGATCGGCTTTTAAGATCTTTCCACGTTGTATATTTTATAAAATATTTCTTTTTGTGTAGCAGCACAGTTATAATTCTAGTAATATCCTAACAAAATAAGAATACCCTACACAAATTGCATCGTTACACAAACCTGCAGGGGTTTGAAAAAGATTGTATGTCGAAATATTCCATAGAATACAGGGAATAAGGGTAACCCACGGACAGTTGCGGACCCGAAACGATCTTTTGGGCATTACGAGAGTGATTTACATAAAATAAAAACAAAATACATACAATAAAAACAACTTCTTCGTCTAAGCGCGTTTCCGGTTGCATCCTCAGCTGTGCAGCTTTGGAGCCCGGGGTGCGCTTTCCCGCTTTTTCTTCTCCAAATATAACATGCATGTCAATGGACACCCAAGGATGCCAAAAACCTAGCGAAGTGGAGAAGAAAAAGCCAGAACTGTTTAAATGATTTGGCAATAGTTTTACGACCGGCCGCCTGCCTGACGCCAACCTTCTTTGGGAATGTGTTTGTGCGAAAAGTTTTACAACCGGCCGCCGCCTGACGCTAACCCTCCTTGGGAATGCAATTGTAGCACGAGATGTTTGTGCTTAGTCCTTTAGTCGCCTCTTACGACACCCACAGGAAGAGATGGAGTGGTCCTATTCTAACCCGCAACCACATGGGTAACCACACCTAAAATAAAAACAACTATCACGTCTTTATTCCTAACGGGGCAGACAAAGCATTTTGGGTTTTCCGGCTCGAATCAAAGCCCAGATAGGTAATGATTTATTTACACATGCTATAATCGCTTCGAATGATGTGCTTACATAATTTTGATCGAACTTCACTTGTCATCATCATTTTTTTGTCTTTTGTTGGTGTAAGTGGCCAACACTGATGTCAGATTTTACAAGCTGTCTTATTGAAATATTTTTGTGCTACTTTTAATCACCCATCCAAATGTCGACACACTCAAAATATAATTACGCTTCAAGGTACGAAGGTTACGTACTACATTCCCTAAAAAAGGAGTTCAAAAATAAAGAACGTTGGAGGCATCTCCACTTAACCACTGGTATGACTCTCCATTGATTCAGCGTAACATATATACCTACTACTACTACAAACGAAACAATTTATCTGTACACACGTCGATGTGTGAGTTTTATACTTAGGGCACAGCTTAGGGTCGCACCGCAGAATTATTTTAATACCTACCTACTAACGAGTTCGACATATTTACGATTATATTTTTCCATACCTGAAGATTTGCGAACACTATGACGTAAAAAATATTCTGTTTTATATGCATTAAATGTTACAGAAAAGTCGGAAACAGCTACGTAATATCACTTCACAAATATTTTTCATTATGTCCATTGTCCATTTCACCTATTGTTTACTTTACTGATTATTATTGAGTAATTTATAATGTAATGCACTAATTTCACTTATTCACTATTTTAATATAGTAATTTGCATATTCGGCGCAAAACTATACGGTAATTATATGAATAAATTCAATAAAAATAAACAAATGTTTATCACGCTTACAAACAGCATGTCAAGTTGTCATTGTCATATGTAACATTACCGGATTGCTTATTAGCAATCCGGTAATTTTACAATCTCGCTCTTGTGTATCTCCCGCCAATGCAAGAGAGCGAGAAGGGTATATATATCAAGATGGTTGCTGGGTAATAACGTGAAATTATATTGTTGCTTTGCTTACCTGTTTTCATCATTTGGAAATGTATGAAATATACGTTCTTTAAAGTATTGGGTGGATAAACTATTATCATACGCGCACCTTCTCACCATGATGGTTACTATTGGTTGACAGTTCTCAAGACAACATACGTCGCCTATTGCGTGCGGCTAGTAATTAAACCCTGGTTTGGAGCCATCAAAGCTCACAAAGTGCGGGGGAGAGGTGCAGGGACGCCAATTTGCGGGAGACGCTGTGAGATACCATTCTGTTTGACTCTTATGTATTCTGTGACTTAACTCCACCGACAAGAGCAAATTAAAATAAATGGGCAAGTGCGAGTCGGACTCGACACGGACAGACGGACAGACGGACAGACGGAAAGACAGCGAAGTCTCAGGTCCGTTTGCACCCTTCGGGTACGGAACCCTAAAAATAAGTATGAAGGTTGTCATTATACTACAAGTAGTAAAGTTTGTCTATGCTTCAGACCACGGTAACTCGATGTTCTTCATTTCCACTGCTACCGATCGTCGCCAAGTCTGCTTTGGTCGACCACGCTTTTTCTTCCTGAGAATTCTATTCTAATGCCTGCCTCGGAATGTGAGTAGGATCCCTCCTGAGCGTGTAGCCAATCCATGCCCATTTGCGACGAGCTATTTGGTGATCGATCAGTACCTTTTTTACTTCTGTTTAGTTCCTCATCTCTTTCCCTACTATTTCTTCCATCTTCCTGCTTAAAATCATCATGTACAGATCTGTTTACATCATTGTGATATTTATTTATTTGTATGTATGTAATAAATTAATTATATTTATGCTATGTATATATAACTATGAATATGTATATATACTCGTATATACACATATATATATATATATATATATATATATATATATTCATTTATTTATATACCTATATCTATTTTTTTTATAATGTTATATATTTTGTATAAGTATTTTAATATCTATTGGCTATTTCTAATTTATATTTTAATTTTAACTGCGCCACCTGTTATCTTACTCATATACTTCGCACTCCTTCTCTTTATGGTTGCCTGTAAGAGATTGCTTCGGCGATAAGGCCGCCTCTTGTACCTTATTTATTAATAAGTTCCGTAAACTTTCTAATTTTTTATTGTTTTTTATTTGGTGCAATAAACATTTTTGTATTGTATTGTACCTCGATTGGCTTTTACAATATGTGCGAGAAGAGAACCAGCTGATACTTACATTCTAAGTCTTTCTATTCATCCAAACCAGCATGGAAGAAAGTAAAATTTAAAAACCGATTCAGTACTAGGCAAAGTGTAACTAAAAGGGAGTATCAAACCGAAAGGGAGTAAACGTACTAATCAATGTAAACAACTTTTACTATGGGACCATCCCTGAAATCGCGAAAAAACATCTGCAGCTCTATACATAATTTAATACCTACCGTGGCAAAATGTATGCTGCAGATTTTTTTTTTCGATTTCAGGGATGGTCCCGTAGTAATAGTTGTTCAAATTGGTTAGTCCTTTAACTCCCTTTTGGATACCCCCTTTTTGTTACACGTTGTTTAGTCAGGGACGAATCACACTGATTTAGCTATCCCCGTACTAAGTTTAAATCAAAAATTCAATTATTTAAGATAGAAAGAAATCCTTCAAATCCACATTTACATTTTGAGCCTCCAAAAAATACTAAAATTAGTATAATTTTATACATAAATCCTTATTCCAAGAAAGGGTCTCGGAATTTCGCGCAAAAAATGAATTAAAATTCTTCGTTTGTTGAATAATTTCACGAACAGTTTCGCACGAGACTTACAGGGTGTGAGGGTTCTTTGGAAATTTGTTCTAATTTATATTTTTCTTTAATTAAATAAGACACGGCCGATGTGCTCTGAACGTGACTTGAAGAGAGGGGAGGAACCCATTAGTCCACGGGTTGTGGTTCAACTTACCGCGACTTAGGAATTATTTTGCTGCCACAACATACACACGGGAACGCGATCTCAAACACACACGCAGACATTATCATCATCAGGTCTTTTTAAGTCTACACTGCAGGATCACGACCCTCTCTGTACTACCAGAGGTATATATTAGCTAATGCAGTCAGAGATTTGGCCTACACTCTCCACGCTGGCCAGACGGTTTGGAAAGCCCTTTTGGCGCGTAGGCGACCAATACTGTGCAAATGAGTTTCTTTCGGCGTTTCTTCTCAGCAGTGGTCGTTGCGACAGGATAGTATCGGTAGCTTTTTTTAAAAAAAAAAAGTAATTTTAATATTATAAATAAACATTACACGTAATGTACACTAAAATTACTGACGAGTAAAAGTGCCTGCGAAGGCCTAATTACTGAATAAATATTTGATTCTAGATTCTTGTATATTTCCAAATTGGCCTCGCTATGTGGATCGAACCCAGAACCTCCGGTGTGGCGGACTAGCGTGTTACCATTACGCCATGGAGGTCGTCAATTTCAGAACATGGATATTTTTTTATAAAACAAAATTTTTTATTCTCATATCCTCATACAAGCAGGTGTAGCATAATTTAATACTAATATCAACTAAAAACAAAAAAAAAATAGAAATTTCGTCTCTCTGCTTCTATATTTTTTTATTCAATTTAAAAATAAATAGAGTATGAAATCGCGTCAACGCACACCACACCCCACTATCCCCTTAAAACGCGGATGAAAGCAAAGTGCTCTGAATAGCCCCAGATAAGTGTAAATATTAGGTGTCTTATTTAATTTTTCTTAGAGAGAGTGCCCCATTATAAGTGTCAGAGTAAATCATGCAGTGTCAGTTTATTTGCAATAGGAGATATTACTGCAATGTTCTGCCGCCAGTCAAAATCAAAGTCACAATAAATTATTAAAATTATATAAGTATTTAAGTAGTATTAGTAAGTATTAGGAAGCCGTAACACCACAGCACAGATTGAATGAGTAAATACTAATAAAACTATAAAAATTAAATACTTTTATAATAATTATTTGTTGGTAAAAAACATGGCATGTAGCATGACAGCAGATTGTTAACTGTATATCCTAGTGCCGCTATCTGCGCCGAGTTTTGCGTAATATGTCCTATTGGGTGTAACTTTTAGTAGATAGGTTTAGGTACCCTAGACTTTTCCATACAAACGTAATCTAGCTTTTGTTTTGAAACGACATGTCTGATTTCGACCAAATAGGAAATTGTATACATACATAATTATATAGGTAAAACATAGGTAATTGGCGTGTATTGTAAAACATAGGTAATACAAATCTAAATAAATAAATAGACAAGATACATACCTACATAAACATACATAAATATACTTACATAAATACATAAATAAATATATATTCATAAAGCATATATACAATAAATACATATATTAATATTTCTAATTTCTTTTTTGACATGGACAAATTATTAACGACCATTTGTATTTGATTTATGACATTTTAAAAGTAAGTTTAAAATTATTAAAAAAATATATATTATGTGATGTAACTAAAAATGTATGGTTTTCGTAATTTTTCCTTTATCTATGCTATAAGACGTTGCTTCGTACCAAATTTCAAGATTCTGAGTTCACGGAAAGCACCCTGTAGGTTTTGATTCCCTTGCAAGTGTCGAAAATTTGCGGCATAAACGGCTGTATCTTTTGATTGCATTGGCTTAGAAGTTTGATTTTTCCACAGCTTCAAGGGACAGTAGACCTGAGTAATTGATATAAATTTCAGCTTCATACCTCCACGCGTTCCTGAGAAAAAGGGTCTTGACAGACGGACGGACGGACGGACAGACGGACAACAAAGTGATCCTATAAGGGTTCCGTTTTTTCCTTTTGAGGTACGGAACCCTAAAAAGAGCAATTCGTGCCATTTACGGTTTAGGATCGAGAGACTCACTGAGAGAATTATTCAAGAAAATAGGTATACTTACTTTTGCATCACAATTCATATTTGAAAATATAATGTATGTAAGGAGAAATATTTCCATGTTCAATAAAGTAAGTGATTTTACAGATAGAAATTTACGTAATAAGAATGACTTAGTTAGCCCGTATTACAGGCTGAATACAGTCAGTAAGTCTTTTATGGGGAAGTGTATACTTTTTTATAATAAATTGCCAGAATCGGTCCTTGATATGCCAGACAGAAAATTCAAAGCTTATGTAAAAAAAGTACTTAGACTTACATGTGCGTGCAAAATGTCCCCGTTTCCCGCAAACGAAACAATCAACAAACTTTGCTGGACAAGCGCCGCCGTTGCAGCTCCCGATGCCACAGCGCTGGCACGCGGCGAACGGGCGGACAGCCGGCCGCTGCGCACCTTACCCTGCCGCCGGCGCGCCGCGCCCGCGCACGGCCGCGCGGCTCGGGCCTGCACCGACGTCACCTGAACCTCGCGATTGCATAACCCGCCTGTTGAACCCTCTACGCTGTTCTACAGCATTCACCTGCACTGAATTATTCCCACTCAACTGCACTCCGCTTTCTTTAGACAACTCTTCCGCCTGACACAGCTTCATCGCTTTGTCGAGATTTAAATCTTCACACCGCAATAACCTGTCTCTCAGAGTCGGGTTTCGAACGCCACATACGATTCGATCCTTGATCAAATCATCTTCGAAGTTGGAAAATTCGCAATCTTTGCTTAACAACCGCAAGGCCGTCACATACTGCTGAATTGATTCTCCATCTTCCTGATTGCGTGTAAAGAATTGATAACGTCGAAGAGTTTTATTAACCTTTGTGCCAAAGTAGTTATCAAACTTTTTCAAAACCACTTGTACGTCGTCCCTTTCTGCCTCGGTTGCAAAAGTGAATGCTTGGTGTATATCGAAGCCATCGGCACCAATCAAATTAATCAGTAGGCTGGCTTGAACAGCTGATGACTCCGTATGAACCCCCGAAGCCTTTAAAAAGAACAAGAATTGTTGCCTCCACTTTTTCCACTCGTTAGCCCGGCTAACGGGACCGCCGTCCATGTTTAATTCTGCTGGTGGTCGAGCGAGCATTGTTTGCCACAAATATCACTTTTTCACAGCGAGTTTATTATAACTATATAAATTAGTAGTATTTATTGCGTTTTTCAGTGTTCGCATCGTTCCGCTGTCACCAAGTTATGTTTAAAACAACAACTGATTTATTATTTGACCACCCTCATATACAAAGCTGGTTAATCTACAACATAGATAGACGAGGACAAGTAGATGTACATGTGTCTAGATGAAGGTATCCCATTACACAGTCACCCACTCTCTCAGAGCAACTCATTACTAGCACAGACCTACCACTACTAGACTTGCAACGATATTGCTAGAAAGAGACTGTCAAATACAGTACAACGTGAGTGTGAAAGAAACGCTGATATGTTTTTTTGTCTCTATCGGCGTGGCTGCTATAAGCTGGCCTACTGTCAAAATCTGGGCCAAACAAACCACAAAACGATCGAAGAAAGTTATTAATTTTATCATCTAAAATGTGATTTAGGGTTTTATTTGAGCTTATTATAAGTTAGTAACCATAGTGCATTCTGTGACGTGTGCAAAATATAGGTTGAGGCAACAATCAAAGATAGAAAGAGAAGCACTAAAGTGGCCACGCACTATGCAGGTCTAGTAGTGGTAGGTCTGTGATTATTAGTGTACATTTATGAACCAGTCCCAACAAAGTTTGTATCGAGGTAACGTTGTTTCTTGCGAACTCAACTTGTGTTTTATTCTATTATCCTTTAGTTTGGAAAAATAGATTTCTCTCACGAGGCTTCATCTATAGACTTTAATAAAACTTGATCCGTCTTGCTTTGGAGTGACCTTTTGATTTTATTACCTTATGTTCTGTCATTTCCATTAGAGATACAGTATTTCTGTATATGTATTTACACAATCACCCACTCTCTCAGAGCAACTCATTAGTAGTGTACATTTACGAACAAGTCCCAACAAAGTTTGTATTAACGTAACGTTGTTTCTTGCGAACTAAACTTATGTTTATTCTATTATTCTTTAGTTTCGGAAAAATAGATTTCTCTCACGAGGTTTCATCTAGGTATAGACTATAAAACTTGATCCTCCTTGCTTGGAATGGCCTTTTTACTTTTTTACTTTATGGCCTTAGGTTTAGACCATTAAGAATACAGTGTTTCTGTATATGTACACAAGTACCCACTCTCTCCGAGCAACTCATTAGTAGTGTACACTTACGAACAATCCCATCAAAGTTTGTATCTATTTCTATATCTGTTTATTGCAAACTAAACTGTTTCTTTTATTCCATTATCCTTTAGTTTCTAAATAGATTTCTCTCACGAGGAAAGATCTATAGACTTCAATAAAACTTGATCCGTCTTATAAAACGCAGACTTACTTTAGGACTTGATTTTACCCTTATTCACTCAAATTAAGCTTGGAGTGGTCTTTTAATTGTATGACTAAGGTTTTGTCTATTACATTAGGAATACATTATTTCTGTATCTGTATTTATACAGTTCCCAATCTCTCAAAGCAACTCATTAGAAGTGTACACTTACGAACAAGTCCCAACAAAGTTTGTATCAACGTAATGTTGTTTCTTGCGAACTTAACTTGCGTTTTATTCTATTATCCTTTAGTTACGGAAAAATACATGTCTCCCATGGGCCTTTATAAAGACTTATTATAATATAACGTCTAACAAAAGATACTGTAATTATTTTAAGGGTGAATTCAGTCCGTGATACTGAACAACTTTCCTTAAAAACATATATCGAAATATGTTTTTTTTTTCTAGCCATACAGGCTCAGATCAGCTGATCGGTCAACTTGTATGTTATGCCAGAAATTATTTTTCATATAAAAAGGCTTGAATATCATAATATCAAACGAAATAAATTTATATTTTCTTAAGAAAACCTTACAGCGTACATAATTAAAGTTCTCTTTTGGTCCACAAGGTTCATAGTAGATTGCGAAATAAAAACTATTACTTATAGAATCTAATAAAATATATTGAAACTATTTTAAGTGAATTCAGTCCATGATACTAAACAACTTTTCCCAAGGAACACGTATCGAAATACGAAAAATATTTTTTTCTTTCTATACTCGGAAAAATAAGGAAAAATAGAAGCAAGAAGAGGAAAGGGAAGACCAAGAAGAGCATTTATAGATCAAGTAAAGGAGAAAGTTGACGCCGTGTCGTATAGGGAGGTCAAAAGGATGGCTCAAGAGAGGGAGACATGGAAACTACTCCACCGACAAGAATGTAGTTCTTAAATTATAGATAGATAGATAGATACTAACTCGGGTCAGCTAATTGGTCAACTTGTATGGGAGGTAAAAAAATATTTTTCATATTTCGACATGTGTTCCTTGGGGAAAGTTGTTCAGTATTAGACATTTCTTTAGGAATTTAGACGAAAACTGCAGAAAATTGAAAATGTAATTCGGCTAAAAGTAACCTAAACAACAAATTTTATGCTTATTACTATTATTTTATTATGAACTGAATTATGCCTTAAAATAATTTCAGTATATATTTTCAGACTTTACATATTTAGTTGAAATCATTGGATCTGAATGGATAAGAAACAAAAAGTTAAAACAAGCAGAGTGGTCATGACGATCAGATATGTTAAGGTGAAGAGATAAACAAATGGCCTTGAAGTGTGAAATAAATTGTTAACTTAATGGTGATATATATATATATATATATACATATTTCCATATTGCTCTTCGTCATGCACTAGATAGCCCTTTAAATTATTTTATGAACCACCGTTGAAAGTATTTACATTAGTCCGTCTAGCTTTAAAACTTGCCTCCGCCAAAAGTGGCCACGGCAAGTTTTAAAGCTAGACGGATCACTAATAGTTTCAACGGCAGTTCATAAAATAATTTAAAGAGAGCAATATGAAAATTATCATCATATTTACGAGTTAACAATTTATTTCACACTTCAAGGCCATTTGCTTACCTCTTCACCTTAACAAAAAAAAATTGTTCTAGTATTTTGAAATCAAAAATTACTACGAAGGATTGAGGTTATCCTAGCTGAAATATGGAACATAACAAACAGAGAAGATAAATTCTACAAGTTATACAATTATAATTTAGTCGCGAAACTCGTTTCTGTAAATCGCGACGATTCCAAAGTCATCTTGGAAATACATTATTTTGAGGACATAAAATAGCGACACTACAGAAGTCTTTACATCTGCGCTTCAAAAAAAAAATCAAAATCAAAAATGTTTATTTTCGGTAAGTAGCACAGTTATAATAGATAGTAGTTGGAGCCTACTTTTAAGTATGAAAATACTTGTGCCAGTAGGCTCCGCTCCTCCATAACGCTAAATATTATGAGCACCTAACAACGAAAAAATTTTATTAACAATTAAAAAAAATATATTGTGTGTGTGTGTGTGTATGTGGGTGTGGGGGGTTGTGTTGTGTGGGTGAGTTGGTGTTTGTGTGGGGGGGGGGGGGGTGTGAGGGTGAATGTGCGTGTGTGTGTGTTATAGTGCCAATATACGAGTAAATTTTAGGTGATAGCGCTTGAAGTAATACACCTTATTGTGATTTAAAAGCTGGCTCTTATCCGTGGAATTGAGAATATTTACATTTTTGACCCAAACAGAGCACTTTGGCTTTTTACGGACCTAGCGTAAAAAGCAAAGACTACTTTTAATGTAATGGTGGGTGTAAAGGTGGTAAAAAACAATTTAAATTTTGAAAAAAAAAATTGTGTAAAAAATTAAATAAATGGATTATATATAGAGAATAATTTACATTAGCATACTTTCATCTCAATTAAAAACCGGGAAGTGGCTCAAATTTAATTTGCATGATTTGACCCATAAAACAACAAGGAACAAACAGGGCAAGCTTAATTAAATCTTGTAATAATATTAATGGATTGCTACCCACATCGCCTATCAATACGAGTATAATTTTATTTTCCATTCATTCCCTCGATCGGATTTTACTCTGGGCTCATGCCATTTTTAATCTTTTACTTCTCGTCCATATTATCTTCATCCGAGCGTATTCCCAGTTGCATCCTCAGCGGTAACGGTTCAGAGCCCGGGGTCCGCTACCACAACTAGGTGATTTGACGAGGTCACTGGTTTTACACAGAGTAACTGCCGTCTGAACTCCACAACCCAAAGGCACAGAATACATATTAGTCCAAAGGGTAGACCAGAACCAATTCTAGGATAGGTTTTTAAACAAACGCTAGATGGTGTCGGGACCCACAGCTTTGCGTGCCTTCCAAAGCACGGATTCATCTTTCTTTTTGGATAATCAGATGATTCAAGCCTCAATACCTACAACAACTTTTTACAAAGTATGCTTCCCAGTGGGATCCTGACCTCCGGATCACAAGACAAACGCCTTGGCCACAGTCACTTTTACTTCTCGTCCTGTTGATGGAAATATGTTTTACAGAAACGTCTTATCTGTACCTTGAAATGTGTGTTAAGGCGAAAAATAACTCTCTAAGAACAACATACAAAGTGGAATCTGTCGTTTCGTCTGCCTTGGAAACTCACTTAAGGTTCGGGCGTAATATATCTTTGGAATATAACATTCTGATGTCAGAAAGGAAAAGTGAAAATCGATAGGTAGTACCTAAAGGTATACCTATATACAATAAAGATATCTACAACAACAACAACAACAACCTACTATTACGTGAATCCGGTTCATGATAGTGATCAATTTTCCTCAAGGAATACATCATCATTACAGCCGCATAACGTCCACTGCTGGACATAGGCCTCTCCCAAGGTTTTCCAAAATGACCGATCTAGAGCGGCCTGCACCCAGCGCTTTCCAGCGACCTTGGTCAGGTCGTCTGACCACCTTGTGGGTGGGTGTCCTACGCTTCGCTTGCCAGTGCGTGGTCGCCATTCGAGAACCTTTTTGCCCCATCGGCCATCGGTTCGTCGCGCTATGTGTCCAGCCCACTGCCACTTCAACGAGCTAATCCGCTGGGCTATGTCAGGAACACATATCGAAATATAAAAAATATGTTTTTTTGCTTTCCATACGAAATCGGATCAGCTGATCGGTAACTGGTACCGGATGCCAAAAACTATTTTTAATATTTTGGTACATATTCCTTGGGGTAAGTAGCTCAGTATCTTGGACTGAATTTGACCTTAGTTTCAGTATATTGATATTATTTTGATTTTATTCGCTTCTATTTAATTTAATTATGATTTAATTCTAGTTTGACTTTATGTTGATTCTATTTTGACTTGTATTTTTGTATATTTGTATTGGATTTTGTTTTAAGTTTCTTAATTATTGTATGGATATCGTTATCTGAAATAAAAAAAAATATTATATTTTACTAGCTTTTGCCTGGCTTCGCCCGCGTAGACTACACAAATAAGATTGTTTTTTTTTTTAACTGGGGTTGCATTTTATTAAAATCCAATTAATGGATTATTATTTTTTACTAACCACTTATTAAAAAATGTCATGCGTCTCGCTTCAAAAATGGCGAAGATTCATACAAACTTGCAACCCCTATTTCACCCCTATACGGATGTAATTTTCAAAATATACCTAATAAATGCATTATTATTTTCTACTAACTACTAAAATACATAAAAAATTTAATGTGTCTCACTTTTAAAATTACATAGTTTTATACAAACTGCCAACCCCTATTCCACCCACTTAGGGAAGGAATTTCCAAAAATCCTTTCTTAGCGGACGTAGTCAGAATCTACCTTCCTGCCAAATTTCATCTTCATTGGCTAAGTAGTTTTCGAGATTTCGTGATGAGTGAGTGATTTTAGCTTTTATATATATAGATAATTATAGTTTAGGCCCTGCGTTGATATGTCAGTCAGTCAGTCAGTCAGCTTCTTCTCATATATATATAGATTAGACCCTGTACTGTATTGTCATCTTATCATCATCATCAGGTCTTTTTAAGTCTACACTGCAGGAGCACGACCCTCTTTGTACTACCAGTGCAATACAGAATTGTAATACAGAGCAGTCAAAGGATTTGGCCTACACTCTCCACGCTGGCCAGACGGATTGGAGAGGTCTCATGATGTTTATAAGCTTTGTTTAGCTTGTGTTTCCTAAATTGCCTTCTACGACATCCACGGGAAGACTTGAAGTGATCCTTTTCAACTCTGCCGCTCTGCCGAACCCCACGGCATTATTTATTGTCATCTGATTAACATTTATGTATGCAAAATTTTGATTAGGTGAGGATAATTGCTTAAAAATACTGTTGCAAGATTTGACTCAAAAATATGCATAGGTACAATAAATATACATTAAAAGTTATATAAAAGAAACAACAGAATTAACAGGTTCGCTGTCCGATGAGACACATGTTCCTCATGGATGACTTCACTGGTGTCTCCTCATGGCCAGTGTCATTTTTAGGGTTCTGTACAAAAAATTAAAAAACGGAACCCTTATAAAATCACTCGTGCGTCTGTCTGTCCGTCCGTCTGTCACAGCCAATTTGCTCCGAATATACAGGACCGAATCAGGTGAAATTTAGTAGAATGTTGTAATCCTATGACCCAAACACATATGTGCAAAGTAAATAAATATATTTTTAAAATAAGGGTCATTTTCGGGGGACAAATTAGGAAATAAAAAAAAAAGTTTTGCAAACCTTACTGTGTTATATATCAAATGAAAGGGCTCATTTCAAATGAATAGTTTTGATTTTATTCATGAAAGAAGACGAAAATTGACCATCCTCCCACCCCGATCTCCGAAACTACTAAGCCTAAAATTTTGAAAAAAATACAAAATATAGTTAATTGCTTGTAGATTACAGGAAAACAGGAGGACGTGTACAAAGAAGATAGCAACTTGCTTCGAGACTGTGAACCTATTAAGGAATACTTTTTAATTCACGGTACATAAAACGTGGCTCTTACAGACAGTTTCCTTTGCCTATTCAAAAATCATACAGAACCCAAGCCCAACGCTCCCGCCATTTCTCTTTTCTTAAAATATGAATTTACGCAGCGTTCGCTTGAATGGGCAAATTTTCCCGTCGCTTGCCCTCTTTTGTTGCCCCGAGAAATATATTCTTAAGTGCCAACTGGCAACCCCGTTTTGATATCAACCTTCGCGTAATGAACGCTTTAAATGCCGAATTCCAATGTATTTTCACGTAAAAACCGATATTTTTATTTTCGCCATTCTTCTTTGCTACATTTAGTACACGTGTTCAGAAGGTGTAATATTTGTAATAAGTACTTATTTCTTATAATATTTTATTGTATAGAGGTTATTTAAGAAGGTCCTGCATCTGAGGTCTCACAATTAAATTTTATAAATAAAACCTAATATACCTACAGATAAGAGTTAAGTAAGTGTAGGAGCCTTTTTCAAATCTGTAAAAAAGTGACGATTTTAGGACCGTTTTCCGACATTTATTTGTCCAGCGAATCATCCATCGACATAACATTTCACATTCCGACACCTGGCTGACAGTATGCTTTATATCTGTACGATTGTTCGACACAACATGTTGACCTCTAACACCTGGCTGACGGTAACGCTTTGTATCGGTACGATTGTCTGACACAACATTTCGACCTCCGACACCAGGCCGTCGTTTGTAGGTACGATTGTCCCACACAACATGTTGACCTCTAACACCTGGCTGACGGTAACGCTTTGTATCCGTACGATTGTCTGACACAACATTTCGACCACCGACACACAGTAACATAAGATTACTCTTATGGTTATTAATTCCTAGCCTTCTTCAATTTATTTAACTTCTTTTCCTTTGAGGCGTTGTTATAACCGTAAGATTTCACTTACATAAATAGTCAGTTTATATCGCGTTTGAGCAACGCTACCACTTACCAAATTAATTATTTCCCGCATTAGATTTACTACATTCTGCGCACATCTGGAGTTCCTTTATTAGGTCTTCTTGCTTTAATACTAATTTTCACTGTTTCTGTGTCGCAGAACATTTTCACTGTAGAGCAATTTGTATCAACTGTGTTCTTATTAAAAAGCTTTTATGTCCTCTCGAGCAGCAAATGGTACTTTGCGCCCGCTACAGGGCAAGAAAAATTTGAGGGGCACATTATTGGCGGTGATAAAAAGGTCTCAGATTGCTTATTTATCACCCTTACTTTTGGATAGAGTCACTTATTTCTACTATCTAAAACATTATCTATTATCGATTATTACCGAAGCATGACACATATAAAGACATAGAATATTTGCTACTTCATTAACTACGAGTAGTATTGCGTTCTTTCACTGGGGTCCGATATCTAAATCTGATTCACATGTATTCGAATTTGGTTTGAGAGTTTTTGTGACTGCTAGGCCATCTAGCTCAATTTCATAATTAGTCTCAATTCGTTTAGTGTCTTTTACTTATAAATTTGTTTTCCTTTTTTAGTGTTTTTTTTTTTTATATTTCGATATGTTCCTTAGAGCAAGTTGTTTAGTTTCATGGACTGAATTCAGCCTTAAAACAGTTTCAGTATATTCTGTTAGACCCTGTATTTATTTCGGAATGTTCCTAGCGTAATATCCATTAGGTATACGAGTATATTAATTTTTAGAAAGCATTCTCTATAAATATTTGATCACAGAATAACACTCAAGGTGTTATCGTAAAAGTACAAAGTAACAATTTTCAATAAACGGGAGGTATTTTATAGGCAATATATTATATAGCTGCTTGACCGTGATGTGATGAGATACGTTTAGTTTCAATGTATGCTAAACCTGATTTTTCAGATACCTACCTTTTTATGGATGGCAAGCAGATATGTATCTATTGTGAAATTACAACATACATCGATTATTTATTTTATATAGATTTGTGTCTAATGAGTTCATGCATTAATAATTAACCTTTATGTCAAAGTTGTGTGTACTGTACATAAACACCTGATATACATTTTACATATATGTACATTATACATGGTGACGCGCGTGTAGTAAGCGAACCTTCGATAGCTAGATAAAGAAAACACAGACAGCAAGGTAACAGCAAGAAGGGGGGATGTAGGAATAACGTGGCCTTACCTCTTGGATCTTCGGTCAGCAACTTCCGGAGACCTCCAGGACTATCCGCCACGTGGATTCACAGGTTTTAGTTCACACCCACTTGAGCACACAAACTGCTAATGTTCTCTTTATGTTGATTATCTACACACTAAATTCACCACTTTGAAACAACGGGACTGATATGGCTTATGAACAACGGTTGTTGACATCACCAGCGAAAAGCGGGCAAGAAGCTAGGACAGCTCTTGGCGGTACGGCGGTTGTATGAAGACTGTTCTTTGTGATTCGCGAGCGCGGTCGAGCGATGGTTTTTAAGGCACACGTCAAAAAAGGGTAGTAGTAAAAAAAGGATTATGCATATACCTTGCTTATTCAACAAATAATTTAAATAGCCGATAGGTGGCAGCACCATTTCATATTATAAATTGGTCGCTTCCATCAATTGGTTGAAGCTCGCTCGCTCCTGTGATGGTTACCGCCCAACCATATGCTCACACGCTTTGTTCGCTCACTCCTGCCTGTGATACTTACCACACAACCACAACCTACCTACCTTTCGTGACTAATTCAGGGTAAATAATTATTAGGTTACCGTTGCAACGTGTAGGAAAGGCTTGACATACCGGTATTTATGGAAACCGGTATCATTGACCTAGGTAAGATACCGGTATCTTACCAAGGTCAATGATACCGGTTTCCATAAATACCGGTATTTCAAGCAACCGGTAAAGTACCGGTACTGTAGGGCAGTACCGGTACTGCCCTACAGTACCGGTACTTTACCGGTACGTACGGTTAGTCACGAAAGGTAGGTAGGTTGTGGTTGTGTGGTAAGTATCACAGGCAGGAGTGAGCGAACAAAGCGTGTGAGCATATGGTTGGGCGGTAACCATCACAGGAGCGAGCGAGCTTCAACCAATTGATGGAAGCGACCAATTTATAATATGAAATGGTGCTGCCACCTATCGGCTATTTAAATTATTTGTTGAATAAGCAAGGTATATGCATAATCCTTTTTTTACTACTACCCTTTTTTGACGTGTGCCTTAAAAACCATCGCTCGACCGCGCTCGCGAATCACAAAGAACAGTCTTCATACAACCGCCGTACCGCCAAGAGCTGTCCTAGCTTCTTGCCCGCTTTTCGCTGGTGATGTCAACAACCGTTGTTCATAAGCCATATCAGTCCCGTTGTTTCAAAGTGGTGAATTTAGTGTGTAGATAATCAACATAAAGAGAACATTAGCAGTTTGTGTGCTCAAGTGGGTGTGAACTAAAACCTGTGAATCCACGTGGCGGATAGTCCTGGAGGTCTCCGGAAGTTGCTGACCGAAGATCCAAGAGGTAAGGCCACGTTATTCCTACATCCCCCCTTCTTGCTGTTACCTTGCTGTCTGTGTTTTCTTTATCTAGCTATCGAAGGTTCGCTTACTACACGCGCGTCACCATGTATAATGTACATATATGTAAAATGTATATCAGGTGTTTATGTACAGTACACACAACTTTGACATAAAGGTTAATTATTAATGCATGAACTCATTAGACACAAATCTATATAAAATAAATAATCGATGTATGTTGTAATTTCACAATAGATACATATCTGCTTGCCATCCATAAAAAGGTAGGTATCTGAAAAATCAGGTTTAGCATACATTGAAACTAAACGTATCTCATCACATCACGGTCAAGCAGCTATATAATATATTGCCTATAAAATACCTCCCGTTTATTGAAAATTGTTACTTTGTACTTTTACGATAACACCTTGAGTGTTATTCTGTGATCAAATATTTATAGAGAATGCTTTCTGAAAACTAATATACTCGTATACCTAATGTATATTACGCTAGGAACATTCCGAAATAAATACAGGGTCTAACAGAATATACTGAAACTGTTTTAGGGCTGAATTCAGTCCATGAAACTAAACAACTTGCTCTAAGGAACATATCGAAATATAAAAAAAAAACACTTAAAAAGAAAAAAAAAAGTTTTGAATAAAAGTGCTTTGTTAGGAGACTAGCGCCATCTGCGTGTGATCTCCACAAACACGGGCAAGATTATCGATTCATCGATATTCCGGCTGTGCCCCGCCCTGCGCGGATTGTCTTTGCCCGGTCAGAAAAATAATCATTGTCTTTGCGTCAAAGTCTCGACTGACGTTGTGAATGACTTGCGTTCACTGACCCGTCGCGAAAGAGAAAGCCATGCGGCATTAATTTTGTATTTGATATATGGCGAATATTTCGTGAAGAATTGTCGCTAATTATTGTTTGATAGTGTGCCCAATTTGTTTGGAACGGCGTGGAGCCGAAAGTGTTTGTATTACGTAAAGAACAGTGATTTGTGTCAAATGTAAAACGCGTGACATGGCGTCACTATAAATTGTTGGGTTTTATCTATTTCCCGTGTGGAACAAAATTGACTATAAAAGAAACTTTTTGTGCTGTGTTGGAGTGGTGCTATAAATACAACGTATTCGTTTGGAGCGACATACATGAGCTCATGGGGAGGTTAGTTTAGGGACCACATTTTCTGCACCACTGACTTGGGACCCATGGTGGGACCTAAGGCCGTCGCCAGCCCTGAGTAGGACATCGGGCTCGACGCGAAGGCCAGGCGAGGCTGCTTGAAGACTGCATGAACGCGGTAAGTTTTGTAATTAGTTTATTTACTTTTAATTAGAATTAAGTTTAACTCATAATTAGGTTAGGAGGTTCCCTGGACCTTATCTGGGGTGGTAGCAGACTGCGTAGGTTTGTTTGTGTGTTTGTTTGTTGCCGGTGGGATTGCCGGACTCATACCAAGAGCGGAGTTAGTAACATTTCTTGGTATCAGAACGTAATCTTAGCTATCTGCGCCAACAATTTATAAGTAAGAGACACTAAACGAATTGATACTAATTATGAAATTGAGCTAGATGGCCTAGCAGTCACAAAAACTCTCAAACCAAATTCGAATACATGTGAATCAGATTTTGATATCGGACCCCAGTGAAAGAACGCAATACTACTCGTAGTTAATGAAGTAGCAAATATTCTATGCCTTTATATGTGTCATGCTTCGGTAATAATCGATAATAGATAATGTTTTAGATAGTAGAAATAAGTGACTCTATCCAAAAGTAAGGGTGATAAATAAGCAATCTGAGACCTTTTTATCACCGCCAATAATGTGCCCCTCAAATTTTTCTTGCCCTGTAGCGGGCGCAAAGTACCATTTGCTGCTCGAGAGGACATAAAAGCTTTTTAATAAGAACACAGTTGATACAAATTGCTCTACAGTGAAAATGTTCTGCGACACAGAAACAGTGAAAATTAGTATTAAAGCAAGAAGACCTAATAAAGGAACTCCAGATGTGCGCAGAATGTGGTAAATCTAATGCGGGAAATGCGCGTTTGAGCAACGCTACCACTTACCAAATTAATTGGTAAGTTGTAGCGTTGCTCAAACGCGATATAAACTGACTATTTATGTAAGTGAAATCTTTTGGTTATAACAACGCCTCAAAGGAAAAGAAGTTAAATATATTGAAAAAGGCTAGGAATTGATAACCAGCTTACTCTTATGTTACTGTGTGTCGGTGGTCGAAATGTTGTGTCAGACAATCGTACGGATACAAAGCGTTACCGTCAGCCAGGTGTTAGAGGTCAACATGTTGTGTGGGACAATCGTACCTACAAACAACGGCCAGGTGTCGGTGGTCGAAATGTTGTGTCAGACAATCGTACCGATACAAAGCGTTACCGTCAGCCAGGTGATAGAGGTCAACATGTTGTGTCAGACAATCGTACCTACAAACGTCGGCCAGGTGTCGGAGGTCAACATGTTGTGTCGAACAATCGTACAGATATAAAGCTGTCAGCCAGGTGTCGGAATGTGAAATGTTATGTCGATGGATGATTCGCTGGACAAATAAATGTCGGAAAACGGTCCTACAATCGTCACTTTTTTACAGATTTGAAAAAGGCTCCTACACTTACTTAACTCTTATCTGTAGGTATATTAGGTTTTATTTATAAAATTTAATTGTGAGACCTCAGATGCAGGACCTTCTAAAATAACCTCTATACAATAAAATATTACAAGAAATAAGTACTTATTACAAATATTACACCTTATGAACACGTGTACTAAATGTAGCAAAGAAGAATGGCGAAAATAAAAATATCGGTTTTTACGTGAAAATACATTGGAATTCGGCATTTAAAGCGTTCATTACGCGAAGGTTGATATCAAAACGGGGTTGCCAGTTGGCACTTAAGAATATATTTCTCGGGGCAACAAAAGAGGGCAAGCGACGGGAAAATTTGCCCATTCAAGCGAACGCTGCGTAAATTCATATTTTAAGAAAAGAGAAATGGCGGGATCGTTGGGGTTGGGTTCTGTATGATTTTTGAATAGGCAAAGGAAACTGTCTGTAAGAGCCACGTTTTATGTACCGTGAATTAAAAAGTATTCCTTAATAGGTTCACAGTCTCGAAGCAAGTTGCTATCTTCTTTGTACACGTCCTCCTGTTTTCCTGTAATCTACAAGCAATTAACTATATTTTGTATTTTTTTCAAAATTTTAGGCTTAGTAGTTTCGGAGATCAGGGTGGGAGGATGGTCAATTTTCGTCTTCTTTCATGAATAAAATCAAAACTATTCATTTAAAATGAGCCCTTTCATTTGATATATAACACAGTAAGGTTTGCAAAACTTTTTTTTTTATTTCCTAATTTGTCCCCCGAAAATGACCCTTATTTTAAAAATATATTTATTTACTTTGCACATATGTGTTTGGGTCATAGGATTACAACATTCTACTAAATTTCACCTGATTCGGTCCTGTATATTCGGAGCAAATTGGCTGTGACAGACGGACGGACAGACAGACGCACGAGTGATTTTATAAGGGTTCCGTTTTTTAATTTTTTGTACAGAACCCTAAAAATGACACTGGCCATGAGGCACATATGCCTCATAGACACCAGTGAAGTCATCCATGAGGAACATGTGTCTCATCGGACAGCGAACCTGTTAATTCTGTTGTTTCTCTATGGTCCAGCTTCGTTCATCGACAATTCATACACGCAAGGCTTGGAACCGCTACCAGAAACACCGGCTCCGTACCGGTATTTAGCGGTTCTTTTCATTTCGGTACCTGTTCCAGTCAAGATGAGTACCGGTACTCTGCCTTTACCGGTAAAGTACCGGTACTTCTATTTACACGTAGTGCTCGATACGACACAAGTCGAAGTCTTTCAAATTTGGTTTCTCACTCTGACGCAATAATTTGATTAGTACCGATACTACTACTATGGTACTAATCAAATTATTGCGTCAGAGTGAGAAAGCAGATTTAGTGAAAAGGTTAAAGAAAATAACTTCATCAGTCATAACGTATATACGTACATATATAAAACATAAACCAATTTTGAAAGACTTCGACTTGTGTCGTATCGAGCACTACGTGTAAATAGATGTACCGGTACTTTACCGGTAAAGGCAGAGTACCGGTACTCATCTTGACTGGAACAGGTACCGAAATGAAAAGAACCGCTAAATACCGGTACGGAGCCGGTGTTTCTGGTAGCGGTTCCAAGCCTTGCGTGTATGAATTGTCGATGAACGAAGCTGGAAAGTGGCCATGACATCTATGTGATAAAAGAACATAATAGTTTGTGCTCGATTGATTCTTCTTGAGGAGCACTAACTTTTTAGTTCATTGTTTTACATAAAAGCTTGTTTTTAAAAATATATTTTTTAATAATTACTTGTTTTGGGTCTACTTACCATAGAATAAGTTGTTCGTATTTATTAGTCATCATTTCAAGTATGTGCCGACCATATTTTTACACCCGGTAGATGTAGGTATGTTGCCTCAAAGATGAACTAGCTATCCCCCAGGGGTTGCCTCGGGATCCTCAAACGAGACTGGAATTTAGATACACCCTGAATGTTTGAACACCAGTGCGTCCCCAGAGGCGAGGTTATGTTTTAGATTTCGGGGAAGTAAATCTGAGAAGAGATTTGGTGGAATCTGCTTTAAAGTTTTGTAATACGTACCTAAATATACATTTACGGTCTTATTAATAAAAAACGCTGTTTTCCCTTTAAAATGTATTTTGGTTAAAATATCGATTAATCTTACAATGCTGTTAAAACACTCGTTAAAATTTTATATTCATAAACTGTGTCATAAACGTATCTCAATCCAATGTTTACTAACAAATCCATTAAAATAGACTTATGTCAAAATTTCCATAAATATCAGGAGTGCTATTTTTCATTTAGGGACTCAGCGAAACATAATACGTGTAGTTTTCCAACTCACCATTCTTGTTCCGACGCATTTAAAACCGTCGTGTGAGCGATAAGTAATATTGTGTTACGCAGAAAATATCATAAATTTGTCAATGGTTTTCTAAACATTTCAACAAAAATAAATAAACGGGCAAGTGTGAGTCGGACATGAAGGGTTCCGTACCACCGTACAATGTTTTAAAACGCTGAAGAAACACGTTTTTTGTATAACGACCCCCTTTAATTTTTGACTTTATTTTATTTTTAGTATTTGTTGTTATTGTGGTCATGGTAACTCATAATTGGTGAAAATTTCAAGTGTCTAGCTATTACGGTTCAAGAGATAGAGCCCTGTGACTGACGGACAGACAGATGGACAGACAGACAGACAGACGGACAGACAGCGGAGTCTCAGTAATAGGGTCCCGTTTGCACCCTTCGGGTACGGAACCCTAAAAAGCAGCGTGAAACGAAACTATACTCCATGGAACGTTTCTATGACATTTGTGCGCTACAAATGTCAAATAAAAAAATAAAAAAATTACGAGTGGTTCAGACCACTCTTTGCAAATCCTTCGCAAACGATCAATTCAAAAATGAGCCCGTTTGGAAACACTCGCGCAAATTATTCGTAATGTGTGTCCCTAGGCTGAATGGAAAAATAGTACTCCTGGTATTTTTTGCGAAAACCAGTCAATGTAAAGCAAAAACCATAGACATTTCATCAGAAAAACATCGAATTTTGTCTATAGTTGTACCTTACAAAGAGCAATAACTCCAATACCTTTGGTACCTTATGTTATCACCACCGTGACGTACTGACATTGAAAATTGAAAAAGTTCGTAAATACGCGCGATTTTTTTGCTGTATTACTCATGTTTTGCTTTATGCTTTAGATAATAGGTATCATTTATATGAATAGATAGTTTATTTGTGCTGTCGCCATTGACGGAACAAAAGCTAGATCAGAAAATTGGTTTACGCAAGATAAAGTAAGTACCTCTTACTTACTTCCCTCGTGGACATTTTTCCGCAATTTGGTCCATTGCGATGAACCCGTTTTGCGTGGGGAGCTGGCGCCGCTGTCAGTTCTCAAACCACCCCAGCTCCTGCAGGAAGGCGAGGACGCACTCCGGCGCCCTGATCGCCTCCTCCACGGTTCCCTGATGTACCTATTGCACTAAAGCACAGCGGCGACACTTCCTATACGTGAGAGTTCGAACGCCGTTGACCTTGAGCCGTAGCGTGTAACGCAAGGGTTGATACCGAACTGAAATGGTATATGGCGCGGTGCGTGAGAGAGACGTGAAATAGGTACTAGCCCTCGGCCAAAGCAGTCAGCGCTAGCTCGTTCCACGCCCCGCGCGCCTCTTAAGGCCTCCGTGCACTTCCAGACACCCACCCACACATAGCCGCAAGCGATTTTACGTGCACACATGCTTAAGTGACGTTTCTTTTCGCTTAGTGTATATTCGTTGTCTAAAGTAAGCTGTTGCACTTCATTTCACGCAAAGCGGTCATTTTGTTGTAAAATGAAGACAAGCACAAAACACAATAAACAAATTTGGGCGGGCACAGGCATTGCTAACGTTGCCAGAACGTTGACATAGTTAGGCTTTAATTGCGTGTCCGGGCAAAATAAACGGTGTTCGGCTTGTCCGGCTTTTGCTCCTCCTCTTTCATTGTGCGAACCGCTAAGGTGTGGAATTCCCTCCCTGCTGCGTCGATGTTTCCCCATACGAGTACATATGATTTAGGGATTTTCAAGGCAAGAGTGAATAGGCATTTTTTGAGTCTGCGTGATACACCTTAGACCTCAGCTTAGCTTCCCATCAGGCTAGGTATAGGTCAAACGCACAAATCAAAATCAAATCTCTAATAAAAAAAATAAAAAAAAATAACGTTTTGCAAACGAGCGAGCGCCGAGCGTGGCCGAGCGCAGGCGAGTCGACTGTCAGACGACAGCACTCCCAAATCGGTAATAATAAAAAATGCTTGTTTTTATATATAATTTTTCTGTCGTACCTATTAATACTAAAACACAAAATCTTGTGTCCGGCCTTTTTACCCAAATGTCCGGCCAAACTGGCTGGTATGTCCGGTTATTAGGTTTGGTGACCTGGAAACCCTAGCATTGCTATCAAAGTTTAAGGTTATATTTACATAAAATAGGTTTGCAATAGAGTTTTACTAAGGGGCGGCCCGTTTTAGCGTAACGAACTCTTAAAATTTGTTTTAACTTATGTTTGACGTTTATGAATAACGTTTTTTGACGTTTTACAAACCTGTTTCACGTGTGATTTAGGTAGCGCAAAATTTTTATGAATAAAACCGTTAATATAATAATATAATATATAAAACTTCAAAAAGTTGAAGATATTTTATTGTATTCATATTTTTATTTTTCTTAATAAGCGTAAAAAAATCACTTCGTAGAGCCCTTCTTTGTATCACTTTATTTATAGCAACGAAAAATAAAAATATGCATATGAAATTTCTTAAAAACTAAAATACAGATAAAAACACTACTACAATACCTACTAATATTTACAAATAAAAAATGGCCGCGTTCTTTACCCTGCGGCAACGTGCCCAGAAGGCTGGCAGCATTGCCACATAGTATGGCAATTCTTAGATATAGGCTAGCCCTCTGGTCACGGGAAACTTCAATTAATTTTCTTGAGATAGCGTCGTATAGTTTGTGGCCTAATTCACCCCAGTCCCAAAGTTTCAACCCCAAACGGCTACAATATGTAGTAATTACCGATACAATCATATTTGTACCGCTTAGGGTTTTTAGCTGCTGCAAATTATTTTGAATAAAATTATATGACAATAGAAAATAAGAATATAATATGACATAATTAAATTTTTAACAAAAGAAACAACCGACTTGAATTGATAACCTCCTCCTTTTTTGAAGTCGGTTAAAAATTGATAGCCATGTGGTTTCCGGCCTAAAAAAATCATGCAAAATGCGAAATTTAAATGCCCTGTATCTTCGTAAATTTTTGTTTCTAAGAGAAAGAAAAAATACGAGCATAATATTTTTTAAATATATAACCGATGGGCCAAAAATATTTTTCCAGCCGTCATGCTTATTTCTTCTGTCAATTGTTGTATATCAACATTTTAATAATATAATACTATGTAAATGTTTTTTTTTTTAAATAATAAAATTCTCTTTAACACTTCGGCAGCGATCAGAGTTTACGACGGGCCGATAAAAACTTTACTCCTGGTCAACATAAACCGAGTTTAACTGTTTGATAAAGTTCACATTGAGTGAGTATTTATACGAGTGTGTAAAATTAGTGCCCAAGGGAATAAGAAGAATTCTTTACAATGATTTTATTGTTATTTGCTTAAACCTTAGTGCGTTTTGGAATAGAGAGCGCAGAGTGAAATTTTTACCCTTATATAAATTTAATTTCTTAGCGACACCTAAGTGGCTAGTTGAACTAGTAATTAAGGCTAAATTTACATTGCTGCAGTATGGAAGCGAATTTAAAAACTCTAGAAAGCATATTGAACCCTACCTCATTTGATAATGTAAAAACTGGAGTCAGCAAAAAGAATTTCCGCGGAATACGCAGGAATTCCCGCGAAGTTTCTTCCTTCATGTTAATTTAAATTCAATGCAATCCATTTAGATGGCGCTGTATTTATCAAAGTGAACTGAAAATTTTTACTCCAGTTTAATATAAACAGATTTTGGTGGTAACAAACGTGCCATGCGACACGGGCAGCAAACTAAATTTATACAAATAGAGTTTTTATTGTAAAAAGTGTTGAATTTATCAAAGCATGAATATGCAAGTAAGTATGGTGCACGATTGCTTGCATGCATTTTTTGATACCCACATATATACTTCATTATTAACCGGTAATATACATAGGGACATGTTACGCTTACGTGTAATAAATAAAACCACGAGCTATACTAGATTACCTAGTATAATGAAATAAAAGTCAAAAACCAAAAAAAAATCGACATTCCCATACCAATTACCCGGGCGGCTGCACACTTTTTTATGGAAATGCCGTATCTTTTTTGACTTTTATTTTAATTTCATTATTCTATAGTGATCCAGTTTAACCAGTGGTTTGATTTATAACGCAAATGTCCCTTACACGTTGTATAAATATACTTATAAGTTGACTTGCCCTATCGCTACGACTAAATCTGAACTAGATTACCTACTCTCGGTAGATATCCGCATAACCGATAAATGTATTTTGTAGGTAAACACTTTTATTGGGAGAGAAATGTAAGATTTACGATGGCTTCGGGACTGACTGGATATCTCGATCGTAGATATGAACGTTATCGCAAAACGTGTAATATTCACATTTTACATTATACGAGCCATTTTCATTTAGTAAAATTCTATAAATATAAAAATCTATTGCTGTTCGTTTGTCTCGCTAAAACTCGAGAACGGCTGGGCCGATTTTCGGTTTTGAAGATATTTACATCGTGTTAATGAAAGAAAACAAAACCTCTCAAATGGTACCTCAACCCATGTAACTGAACAACTTTTGTTCAACAACTTTCACGAAACTAAAAAAAATGAGTTTTCATACAAACTGATCAGCTGATCGAGTCAATTTGTATGAAAATCCGTTTTTTTTTTTTTCGTGAAAGTTGTTGAACAAAAGTTGTTCAGTGACATAGGCTGAGGTACCATTTGAGAGGTTTTGCATTCTTTCATTAACACGATGTACACATATATAGTATCGTTGAGTTAGTATCCCATAATACAAGTTTAAACTTACTTTGGGGCTAGCTCAATTAGTTTGATTTGTCCCTATCTTTTTTATATTCTATCATATTTGAAAAAATACTCCGGAAAACTCATCCTCCATTCGTTTGGATGGAAATTTGTGCATACATTTTTGTCGCATAACTGGTTCATTATTAAATCTTGAACCATCGATTTAATATACCGAGTTTAGCTTATAAGTGTTAAAGGGAATTTTATTACTTTTACCTGATATAGTTTAAAAAAGTATCTTTGTTACGCGATATCTTCGCCAATTGTGAACCGATTTTAATAATTATTTTTTTATTTAAAAGGATTTACTACCAAATTTGTCCCATTTTAATTTGGTGAAGATATGATGAAGAACCTTGGAGATATGGAAGAAACTCCTAAAAAAAAATTTAAGTCAGTTGTTTTTTTTGTTAAAAAAATTATTGACAACAAAAGTGACAAGCGGCATTAAAAAAAACATTCAATGTTCACTAAGTAAAATTTATCAACTACAAAATGGTTTTTTATACTAAAAATATTTTATTTTTCGTCAATACAAAGATCTCAGAGGAGATATTAAAAGAAAAATAAAATTACGTGTTATGCCTAAAGCCGTTAAAGTGTCAAAATGCGGGAAAAGGACAGGGATGTCTCATGAATAGCTAAACAATTCTTTGGGGTGAAAGTATACAATTATTGGCAGTCATTATGCAGAAAAACTGGTACCGAGGGCAAACAGCGGCTCTTTGGAAGCATCTTTAACACAGAGCTACTAAAATCAGAATGGGCAGGACACCATTTTTATTTTCTTTTTTGCTAGTATTACGCTTTGAGTCTTTTTGCTTTACCTGAAACAAAACTTTTCCTAACTAGTATCACCGGGCCAACTAAAAAAATTAACAAAATTGATAATAATACATATGAACTGTTAAGTTTTGACAATTCTTCCTGTAGTAAATATTATTATCTCTTTATTTATTTTAATACTTCAGTTAGGTTTTTATAAGACACTAGAGCCGCGTTCTAAATTTAAATTCGCCGGATCGAAATTTCTGATACGTGTTCGATGTGGTAGCAGCGGCCGTCAGAATTTTTTTGACAGAAAGATTCTGATAAAATGCGGCCGCCCTTAAAGATCGAACGATCGACGAACAGGCAGTGCCTTAAACGCTTGACCACCGCCCACGCTTCAAATAGCCAGCTCTATACATTCGTAAGTCTAGTCAAGCACTCAAACTTCCATTAGATACGCCAATGGCGTGGAGCCCTGAAATCTGCTCGTTTCATTACTTACATAATTATTTCCGATTAGGAAATCTCAGTTCTCTCTTTCTTTCAGAAGGTTTATTTAAGAGATGAAATATAGGGGTCTTCTTCTCTCCTTGCCATTTCCCTATACGGGGTCGGCCCCCCTAATACTTTCACGCCATTTTTGACGATTTTGCGCCATTTCTGGGCTTATGCCCAACGTCCTCAAGTCATTGGAGATGGTTCGACTCCAGGTAATAGGTGGGCGTCCTCTTCCTCTCTTGCCCTCCTGTATGTCCATCACTTTCCGAGTCATGTGGTCTTCCTCCCGACGCATTACATGCCCGTACCACCTCAAGCGATTTTCTCTGATTTTTCTGGATATATCAGCAATTTTGAATGAGCCGAGAATGTACTCATTTTTTATTTTATCCAGGCGTGTTACACGTTACACCACCAGACCAACGAAGCATTTTCATTTGGGTAACATGTAGATTCTGGGTGTCGTTTTTCCTCATAGGCCAACATTCTGAGCCATACAGCATTGCGGGTCTGACTGCCGACTTGTACACCCTACCCTTAGTTTTAACGAGCATGTTCGAATCGCAAAGTACACCTATGGAATAAAGGGGTATTTTCATAAAATAATTTGTCATAATGCTTCAGTAATTAAGGCCCATTTGGACGATACAATTTTCTTGCACAGTTTAATAAATGCAATAATTTCCCTTTAAGAATTTTAAGCATTTCAGTTAACCGTAGACATAGTTAAACATTTCATCATCATCATCATCATCAGGTCTTTTTTAGTCTCCACTGCAGGAGCACGACCCTCTTTGTACTACCAGAGCCATATATTATACAATCTAGAGCAGTCAGAGGATTTGGCCTACACTCTTAACGCTGGCTAGACAGGTTAGAGTGGTCTCATTGATGTTTATAAGCTTTGTTTAGCTTGTGTTTCCTAAGTCGCCCTCTGCGACATCCACGGGAAGACTAGAAGTGGTCCTATTTTACTCTGAAGGGAACCACACGGAAAGTTAAAAATTTTAATTGGGAAAAGTAGTGCAAAATGATGGACTGAATTATTTACTTATTTAAAAAACTTTGCAAAATGAAATACTTACGTACGTATAAAAAACAAAACAAGATCATATCTGGAACTTGCAAACAGCCATTAGCAAAGCAGCCAAAATTGTATAATTTATCCAAATGACGGAGTTAATTCAAAGTAAATAAAGGGACACGCGCGATCCCGGCATCTTTGAGGCTCTGAAAGCTCATTTCTGAGAAACTTAAGTGGAAGTTTGTTGTAACAATCGCTAGGCCCTTTGTGTATAAACTTCGGGAGGCTTCTATTTTAAAAGTTTTCAATTTTCCTTAAAAAATGTAATTTTATGGCTATATAAAAACGTACAAAAATTACTTTTTTATTTTGGCTTGAGTAGCTTTTGCCCCCGTTTTTGGATATTTAAAATTCGGTTTTCGTGATTTTTTTATTAATATTTGTTTACTTGCTAACATCAGGTCTTTTTTTTTCACTGCAGGAGAACGACCCTCTTAGTGGATTTGGCCTATACTCTCCACGCTGGCCAGACGGGTTGGAGAGGTCTCATTGATGTGCATAAGCTTTGTTCTACGACATCCACGGAAAGACTAGGAATGGTCCTATTCTACTTTGCCGGAAACCACACGGCTAAATAACTTGTTGTCAAATTTTATTGTAAATTCATATCAAACTAAATTAAACTCAAAAGTGTTACCTATAGTAAAGGTTTAGTAAAGTAAAGTGTTTATTCTTCATTCTTTCATGCTGGTGATTGGAAGAATAAAAAAATGCTTGATTTATTGACAAAAGAATCAAAATTACCATACATGTGCATAGAACATTTGAGGAGTTCCCACGATTTCTCGGAGACTCCATCATCAGATCTTCATCTGGTGATAATGGGACCAATTTGTATAACGTTTCAAATATAAATATATATATATAATAGAAGTTATTGAGGAACATATATAGATAAAAAATACATATATACATTCTAATTGAGAACTTCCTTCTTTTTTGAAGTCGTCGCTACTAACCAAAAGCGTTTCAATACCATTCCAAAAAAACAAAAACATTCCGTACCTACAATGTTTGAGCATTCCTTTATGGTACAGGCCGTGAAGCTCTGGAACGCCCTTCCCGACCAAATTCGTAAGTCGACTTGCCTTTAAAAAAGCCGGGCGCGGTTACTTTCTTCATGGACTGTCAGATGTAGTAGATGCAGAGTCTCTCGATAGGTAAATTTAATAACATGTGTTTCATTTGCGAAACTAGAGTAATTGCAATCAAGGCAACTATACCCTCGGGGCGACTATCCGGGTTTTACCCTATAGGGACAAATCACACTGATTGAGCCCCAAAGTAAGTTATAAACTTGTCAATTCAATTCAATTCAATTCAATTCAATTCAATTCAAAGTGACTATTATTAAGAGATATTATAAATATCCTATGATAATAAAGATATTTTGAATTGAATTGATGATAAATAAATAATAGATATTTATGTAGGTTTATTTGTTTGTATATATAATATTATATATATTTAATAGGAAGTAGGTAATTTATATAATATACTATACTAGCTGTGCCCGCGACTTCGTTCGCGTGGTTGTCGGAACGTAATGGTATATAGCCTAAAGCCTTCCTCTATAAATGGACTACCCAAACAAAAAAAGAATTTTTCAAATCGGACCATTAGTTCCTGAGATTAGCGCGTTTAAACAAACAAACAAACAAACAAACTCTTCAGCTTTATAATATTAAGTATAGATTTAAGTATCATATTTTGTAGTTTATGAAATTTATTCATTGCAATGCATTATATATGTAAGATTAAAGTTCAAATACTAACTACTTAGTAAGTAATTAATGAAGTGTTAATTTTGCTCCTACTTTGGCCTCACTTGTTTCTGCACCACCTTTTGGTTGACTGGTAGAGAAAACCTAAGGCTTTAAGTCCGCCGTTTACAATTTTTGAAATAAAGTTGAATAAATAAAAATAAATGCTTTAAAACGCCTGGAAAAAACACGTTTCTTGTACGACGACCCCTTAATTTTTAACTTTATCTTATTTATAGTATTTGTTATTATAGCGGCCACAGTAATACATAATCGGTGAAATTTCCAAGTATCTAGTTAATGCCGTTATAAAGATCAAGTTAGAAACGCTGAAAAAAACACGTTTCTTGGACAGACGGACAGATAGGATAGCGGAGTCTTAGTAATAGTTTCCCATTGGCACCCATTGGGTACGGAACCCTAAAAAGACATTGGACTCTTGAAATGATCTCAATCTTCCTCTCACGACTACTTCCTCTTACTTGCTCTTTGAAGAAAAGTAAATAGGACTAACGACATACTTTACTTTTCTCGCAAAAGAGCAATTCTCACTTCAAGTTTTTCTTAAAGTTCCTAATTGACCCGCGAATAAATTTCAAGCGACGATTAAGTTTTGCGGGATCGCAACTTGCAAAGCTTTGCGCCTGCACAAGCTTTTGCTCACCATTTGGTGCCAAGTTCGTGAGGAGTAAGTTTAAGGAGAAAAGCGGTGGTCAAGTCGAAATAGTGACGGGTTTCTAGCCGCATAGCCTATCAAATAATTGAGGGTTTGCAAAGACAACATTTCGATTTAAGATTATACACGGAGTCCAGTGCTGCCCCCATTTGAAATAAATTATTTGTAAGGAAACGGAGATACCATTTAAAATTTTGAGCTAATAGAACCTAGATAACCCTTCAAACTATTTTATGAACCACTGTTTACAGTTTAAAGTGTGAACGTTAAGCTTTAGTTTGCATTTTTGCGGAAAAACGACCACTTTTGGCAAAAATGCAAACTAAAGCTTGACGTTCTCGATTTCAACTATAAACAGTGATTCATAAAATTGTTTGAAGGGTTATCTAGGTTTTATTAGCTCAAAATTTTTAATGATATCTCCGTTTCCTTACAAATAATGTATTTCAAATGGGAGCAGCACTGGACTCCGTGTATTGTCTTATAGACCCGTTTTCGAAATATTTAATAAATCTTATTCTTGTACGTCTCGGCATTAAAACAGTCAATATTCTTCTCTGAACAATATGATCTCGTAATTCGCAATGTAAATCTGTCAAACGATTATTATCTTTTTATTCCACCGAAAAATGTGACTTTTTTTAATCCACAACAAAGTGGTTGCGCGTTAAAACATCACCTTTAAGGTTAAGGTTGCTGAACGCACACCAGGCACACCAGATTTATTAACGTTACTTTTCAAAGCTCGCTTACTCTTTTAATTTGCAATGTTTCTTTAGTATAACTTTCGGTAACAAAACTTAAGTAAAGTAATACGAGACAAAGTTTACTCTAGGGAAAGCTGAAAATTGGTAGTGCTTTAAACTTTTACACTAATTCGAATATTCTTTGTATTTTGTTCATTATTTAAGCCGCATAACGTCCACTGCTGGATGTAGGCCTCTTCCAAGGATTTAAATAAACGGGCAAGTGCGAGTCGGACTCGTAAATGAAGGTTTCCGCGCCACCGTACAATGTTTTAAAACGTTAAAAAAACACGTGTTTTGTATGACTTAAATTTTTTTTTTTTTTTTTATTTTTATTTATTTGTTGTTGTTGTGGTCATAGTAATACATAATTGGTGAAAATTTCAAGTATCTAGTTAATGCCATTATAAAGATCAAGTTAAAAACTCAGAAAAAAACACGTTTCATGTTTGACAACCTCTTTAATTTTTTACTATTTTTTATTTTTAGTATTAGTTGTTATATCCGCCACAGCTCGTAATACATAATCGGTGAAAATTTCAAGTGTCTAGCTATTACGGTTCAAGAGATAGAGCCCTGTGACAGACGGACAGACAGACGGACAGACTGACAGACAGCGGAGTCTCAGTAAAAGGGTCCCGTTTACACCCTTTGGATACGGAACCCCAAAAATGAGCGATCTAGAGCGGCCTGCATCCTGCGCTGACCACCTTGTGGATACTCATCCACAAGGTGGTCCTACGCTTCTCACAATTTTGTATTCAATTAATAATTCTGATTCCAAGTTTTCAATTTAGCTAGGGAATGCAACTAACCTGTATTAACCCTTAAATGCACATCCTACACAATACAAGACATTAAGCAACAAGCCTGAAGCAAATAACCGGAAAGTCACCATAGACAAACACTGATCAAGATTATTATAATCAAATCAAATAGGTACCTTTAGACTCGAGAATAAGACATTTGTAAGAACAGATGAAGTAGTCTTATTCTAAGGGGGACAACAAATACTCGATAATAGGATATATTACGCAAAACTCGGCGCAGATAGCGGCGCTAGCATATACAGTAAACAATTTGCTGTCATTCTACATGTCACATTGTTTTCGCAACAAATAATTATATTATATATATTATATATATTATAAAATTATATAATTTACATACATAGTTTAATTGTTATTCACTCATTCAAAATCTGTGCTGTGGTGTTACAGCTATTTAAATACCTAACACCTATATAATTTACAAAATTATCACGAATATGATGTACTTGTTTAGGGTGTACTTTCTTATACAGACAAGAGTTTAACAGATTTTCGTTATTTAGAAAATTATTATAATATTATCATGTCATAGAATAATCAATATGTAGGTTAGTTAGTATAAAGAATTTTTAATAATAGATTTTCGTTGCACAGAAAATCAATAATTAGAATGTTTGTTGTGAATAATTTGAAATCATAGAATTTTATTACAAATAACATTTACTTTTGCAATGTTTCTAATATCAGAATAACTATTAAATATTATAATTTTTAATAAGTTTAGTTAATATAATATTTATAACCTATAAGTTTGCCCTATTCTAGTAAAATGGATAAAACTTTCCCAGCAGTTGGTCGCATTTCTAACCTAACCTAACCTAACCTATAAGTTTACCCTAACCTATATTGTGGTAGCCATTTATAATGTATTCTAACTTATTATATGGTATTTAATTTGATTAAACAATGTTTTCACTTAATACTTCCTAAAATAATAATTTTCTGTAAAATAAAATTCCATGAAAGATCATACCGAACAAACAATATTCTTTAAAGAAATATTCTACTGTTTGATTAGTTTGTTAAATGAAATATGAGATTCCAAAATTCATTGAACTGTGTTTCTATAAATTGTGTTTCATTCAAGTAAATAGTCTTTGAAACAATAATATTTTAAATAAAAATATAAGAATTAAATATTCGATGAAAATTTTTCTGTGAATCGAAATTCTATGAAATTTCAGTCTGTGAAACAAGGGGCACCCACTTGTTTAGGATCTGAGCTAATGCTGTAGTCTGTACTCCGGCGAGAGAACATTTCGGTAATATCTCCTATTATCGAAATAACCTTTAGTCATAACTTAGGTACATAAAAATAAAAAATAAAAACTTGTCAATTGCAATCCACAATCCATGGCATTCATGACGTCTCGTTTGTCGAGGAAAACTCATTTTCTGAAGCTTAGCCGTTAAAACACGCGCGGTAAGGTTGTGTGCGTTGTGTTGGTAAGACCTCTAAATTTATTGTAATTTTTAACTACCAACACCTTCAACTGGTGAAGAAAAAAATTGTTTAAAAAACCCACAGACAGACGGCGGTAAGTGACTTTATTTTATAAGGTCTGAATACAGTGGCAAAGTCGCCCTGTATACAATACATATTATTTTAGTGTGCAGTCTATAATACTGATTAAATTTTCCAAGAGGTATGGCTGAATATAAAAAGACTGAACTTGCTCTAATTTGCTTACCGGCATAATGTTTTTTTAATCTCTTGACACAAAAAGAGAAATATTATGAGTTTGATCTTTCTATGTGTCTACCTATGGTAACGTAATTTCCGAACGTATGAATCCATTTTGATATAGCTTTTTTTTTGTTTGAGAAAGAAGTCAATTTTTCAACAAATAAATCTATATCAGGCGTGTTCTTAGTGATTTCTGATCGAAATCGGTTAAGCCACTTGGGAGTTATGAATGGGCCAGCAGCCATATAGGACGAGGTCTTTTTTAATAAAAAAATAAATAAATGTGTGTTTGGCTCTAAAGTCATGCCTTGCTAACGCACACGCTCGAGTGGTTAGCTACACTATAAATGCTATGTAGAGCAAAAAAGTGGCCATTGTTACGGAGAATGGGACCCTGGGGACGCACTGTAATTGCAGCGAGAAATCCTAGAGAAGTGCATGTTCAAATACAGGAATATGTGGGATTGTGCACATGCATACTTATTACACTAGTATAGATCGTCTAGCCCAAAAAAGAATACTCCTCCACTAATTTTATTGTTTCAATATACACTATCACGCCTTTATCCTAGTTCATTTCCTAGTTTTTAAGATAATTATGTCCTGTTTTTTACTTTTGTGCAATAAAGGGTATTGTATTGTATCCATAACGGGCGGATAGAAAATTTTGGGCCTTGCGGATCCAAAGAGACTGAGCCCAGGGCCGCAAGGCCCAAAGACCACTTTTAGCATGATGGTGGGTGAAAGGGTGGATATAAAAAATTGTGATGGTTTGCTAGCCGCATTGCCTAATTTTCACCTATTCCCTTAATCAGCTTATACGATCACCCAGACCAGCATGGATGTCAATATTTTAATCTTTTTAATTTGACGATTTATGGTTCGTTTGGAATTGTGAACTTATACAAAAACAAAACAATAATAATAAACAAACTAATGTCACATAAATAGGAGTATTATTAACATTACCATTTGAATTTATAATTGTTTTTCGCAACAAATCCATGGAATTGACTAAGGAATTAAATGCAAATGTTATGTTCAATGTAGTATTATTAAAATGGTCTATCATTTCATTACTGAGTGATGAAGTCTTGCATGTAATACCATTTACATTTTCAGAATGATAATCCAGCGTTTGAGCTGTTACTTTATAAGAATATTTATGACTTTTTAAATCTATTATAACATCACAATTTAACAAATTTCCTCCTAAACTAAGTTCTTTAATGTTATTTCTATCAAAACTTTCAAAATTTATATGTTTGATGTAATTATCGTCAAGAACAATAGCAGATACTTGTAAACTTTTGTACAAAATATTGATTTCAAAAGAACTGAGTAAATTACTTGAGAGATTTAGACATTCTAATTCTAAAAGACCGTCAAAAACACCATGTTGCAGACTAGATAACTCATTATTATTTAAATCCAAATATGTTATTAAATTTGTGTAAATAAAGGAACCAGGTTGTATACATTTTATGAGATTAGAATTTAAATAAAGATGAGATAACATAGGCATTGTCTGGAAAGAGTGTTTATCAATTTGTGTTATTTTGTTAGATTTAAGATCTAAGTGTGTAATGTTTGCCAATTTGTATATTAATCGCGCTTTTACATCGTCAATTCCACAAAAAGACATATCTAAAACTTTAAGGCTAGCTGCTGCTACCGAACTAAAATTATACTTAGTCATAACATTTTTTAGTGATAATGAGTACAATGATACTATATTCCCGATTTGCGATACATTCATTACCATTACTTCGTTACTAGATAAATCTAGATATTTTAACTTTATCAGAGAACTGAAAGAATTATCTTCTACATTAACTATATTATTTGCGGCTAAAGTAATTATTTTTAATTTCAAAAATCCTTCAAACATCTTTGGTAATATATTTTGTAATCTATTGTTGTGTAAATATAGTTCCTTCAGTTCAGGAAAACCGTCGTTTTAAAAATGAAGACTTCTAATAAATTATGTGAGAAATCTAGAATCTTGATTGATCTAATGCCATTAAATGAATTGCAATCTATTGACTAGAGACCACCGTATGACGAATTTATAATCTGAAGATTGCTTAGTATTTATTGCATATTTTTCATAACGCGTTGTTTCTGTATTCGTTATTAATATATTTATTAAATTAACCATATCTTTGAAAGTATAAGATTTAAAAACAACGAATAGAGGATTGTTACTTAAAAGTAAAGTTTCTAAATCTTGAAGATCCACAAAAATTCCATTTTCAATAACTTCGATAAAATTAAATGAAAAATCTAAAGTTACTAATGAAATTAAACCAACTAGTGATTTTTTTGACAGTCTTTTTACAGATTTATTGGAAATATTCAAGTATTTAATCGTTTTTATATCTTTGAGGAAGCCATCACAAGTCACAAGTCTATTATATGAAATGTCTAATGATATTAAGGAATTTAATGAGACAAATTCTGAGCTAGAAATATTATGGATATCGTTATGCGATAGATTCAAATGTTTATGTCTGTTATGACAATGTAAAAGTTTGTTGTAATAAATAAATGAAATGAAATGAAAATGTTTCAAATCAAATCCTAATGAACTTAAAGCTTCAGACGCCACGGTTTCTATTTTATTATAACTCAAGTCAAAATTACTTCCAATAATTTCATAAAATATCTCTTTATCAATAATTCCAGATATGCTATTATTTGCATTAGAAAGTTTGACATAGTTTTAATATTATTATCCGATAAGTTTAAACATTCTAATTTGGAGTTATTTACAAATAATTTGTGTGATAAAATAGGTATACCGTTGGAGCTTAAATCTAAAACTTTTAACTCTAATAAAGACTGAAATGTAGTGTCTTCTATGTACGTAATATTATTAGAACTCAAATTCAATTTTTCTAAATGTATCATAACAATAAAATTCGATTTACTTAAAGAATTTATTTGATTATTATTTAACATGAGTTCTTGTAAATTTGATAATTTAACAAAATTATAACCTAAAGTTATTAAATGATTATTAGATAAATACAAACTTTTCACATGAAGCAACCCCTCAAATGTTGTGATTTCTAATTTTTTTATATAATTATGGGATAAATTTAAATGTAAGAGATTCGAAAATGGGATAAAGTAATAGTCTGGTAACGTTTCTAGCAAATTAAAACTTAAATCAATTAATTCTATTGAATGTAAGGAAAAACTTGGTTTATCTGTTGTTGATGCTAATATAGATATGCGGTTGTGAGATGCGTTGATAGAAATTAACTTGTGTTTATTACCAAATAAAGAAAAATCTATAACTTCCACTGTACTGTAAGTAATTTCGAAATGGTTTATTTTATCATAACTCAACATTATTCTTGGAATCGTAATTGTATCAAAATGGGTCATAAAATTTTTCTTGACATATTCTTCAACTGGAACTGATGCGTGATTATTATTAATTTCAAATGTATTTATATTCATGTTTCGGTAATTAAGAATTATGTCATATTCAGAGAACTGATTTACACATTCTGAAACAGGTGTATTTAGACAATAAATCCGACCATCACAATAATAAATAAAAGGACATGCTTCAGTTTTGTCATTTGTGATTCTACATGGTTCAAGATTCAGCTCATAACACTGACACTTAACGTACATTGTCGTTATAATCAGCAGTAGCAGCAAACACGATGATTTCAGATCCGAAATGCAATTTCTTTTTAATTTTTTTTTTATGACTGTTACTGGGCGACCTAGCTTTGACTCGGTGAAAAACACACAGACGTTTTCTGTGTGTTCTATGTAATTAGAATCTAGCTAGATCAGAAAACATTGTTTTGGCCCCGAAAAGAGATGCAAAATTTCATTGAAATTGTTGGAGTCGTTTCCGAGCTTCTCATTATGTCTACAGCTTGTACTTAAACTTTGTAACTTAACTAGATCAAGTTATATTTTCTTCAGATTATGAGAGCTTTCATCTTCAATATTAAAGGTAATTACAATCTAGATGTATAAATTAATATGCTTCCATGGACTGTAGAGGCGGATCCATGCTGGTCTGCAAGAAAAGAAAAAACTAATACTCGTAATGTACCTGCTGCTTGTCTTCCCGCGCACATCGAGAGAATGGGCGAAAATGCAAATTAAGTTAATAGGCGATGCGGCTAGCAACCCATCACTATTTTGATTCTCCTTTTCACCTTCTCTCCGACCATCACGTTAAAAGTGGCCTTTGAGTCTTGCGGCCTTAGGCTCTGTCTGCTTAGAGCAGCAATACCCAAAATGCTGTGTCTGCCCCGTTAGGGATAACGACGTGATGGTATATATGTATTTATTCCATCCATCTAAAGTTGTGAATATTGTTACTTCTTTGTACCGAAACCCTCAGCTAACTCTACAAATTTATTTTTAATTACGAACAAATATTTTAAGGGGTAATTCACTCCATCATTTTAAACAACTTTTCCCTGTAAATGTATATCGAAATACGAAAAAAAAACACTTTTCATAGTAACTGGAGTGAATCACCCCTTAAAATATTTGTACTCATTTAAAAAAAACTTGTCACGTATATAACCGATCGTGATTAATCCGTTTAATATTTATTGTATAGCGTCGCTTAGGTAACAATACCGCGTAAGTCAAAAAAATTACACATGACGTTTTATGACATGACACATAACATTGGATAGATATTTTCGACGCACATCCAATGACGTTACTCTCCTTAAAACTTTTCAAATTTGGTAGGCGGTATTGTTACCTAAGCGACGATAGTACCTTTATAGCAGGAAGAGCTTTTAGGATACTTACTCATTTTTATGAAATTTCAATAAAATTATCACTTTTAACGCTCACTAAGTTTATTAGATAATTTTATTGTTCATTTACAATACTTCGCTTACGAGTAGTTATGTTTGTTTTTACAAGTTCACAATGTGACATATACTGACAGAAGTGACAGAATGGGAACTGATATTATGCTATTCATTGCTTATCACAACTTTAGTGCATGCGTAGGCACAAGCACCGGATGAGGAGCTCGGTGGCCCCGAGCTCCTCCGTGCTTCGGAAGGCACGTAAAGCCGTTGGTCCCGGTTGTCATCATTGCATGGCAGTCGTCAAGCTATGTCAGATGCCTTTAGGCAGCTTGAAGAATCTGACACCAGTGTTGGCCACTTACACACACGAAAAAACAAACAAAGCACCGGATGTGAGTGTCATACACACTAACGTCATAGATAAATAATATGGAAGGACTAACGTACAGTTAATTATATTGGTCCATTTGGTTTGGTAGGCATTTTTTACATGCTGGTCTGGTTAGGTATATGTAATATGATATAATATCAAAATAAATAAAGAATTTGATAAGTATATAAAAATTTATAGGTAAATATCAAAATTCCTGTAAATTTTGCTTCGAGACTCCTAGCGCCATCTTTAGTTTTTTGCGGGAATTTCAACAAAATACAAGCATGACAACAACATACAATTTTTTTGTCTTTTGAAAGTTGTTTATAAAATCTGTAAGATGTCCCTAATAAATTAATTGGGACTTATTTAGTTGGGACAGGTTTGGCAGGCGTATGTTAATTTTTATGAGTATATACGAATAGGTATATTTCTGTGTTTTAATTTTTGGATGTATAACTCTTTAGGCATTTCATTAAAAACCTCAGTGATTAATAAAAATATCGTGTAAATGTTATGTTGTACTTAGTGTGTAATATGATAGTAGTAATAGTGAATAGGCATTTTTTGAGTCTGCGTGTTACACCTTAGACCTCATCTTAGCTTCCCATCAGGCTAGATAGAGGTCAAACGCACTCAAATCTCTAATAAAAAAAGTAAATAAATAAATAAAAATATTCCGATTTGAAAGCGCCACACCTATATAATATCGTATATTATTATTAGTGCCTTTATTGTCATTTTAGTAGGTTCTACTCCTTTCATTCAATAGGAAATAAGGCAAAGACTGCACCTTTTATTTTTTAATATTTTAGCCTTCTTTAAGAAGTATATTTTGTTGATATTTTGTATACCTATACAACGTGTTAATGAACTAGCGCATAACCTCTCAGATGGTACCTCAGCCCATGAAACTGAACAACTTTTGTTCTACAACATTCCAAAAATGCCAAAAACAAAACTCGGATTTTCATACTAATTGACTCGATCAGCTGATCAGTTTGTATGAACATTAAAATTTCATTTCAATTAAAACATTCGTGAAAGTTTTAGAACAAAAGTTGTTCAGATTCATAAGACAATACACGGTGTCCAGTGCCATGCCCCCATTTAAAATAAATTATTTGTAAGGAAACGGAGATATCATTTTAAATGTTGAGCTTTAGTTTGCATTTTTGCCAAAAGTGGCCGTTTTTCGCAAATATGCAAACTGAAGCTTAACGTTCCCACTTTAACCTGTAAACAGTGGTTCATAAAATACTTTAAAGGGTTATCTAGATTTTACTAGCTCAAAATTTTAAATGATATCTCGGTTTCCTTACTTTATTTCAAATGGGGGCAGCACTGGACACCGTGTATCGTCTATATGTAACGGAGCAACCAAAGTTCTTTCTTTTTTACAGAAGACATGCAAGTAGTATTCCTGATTTCTATTTTTGGGATGGTAACAAAAAAAAGGCAAGTATACAAGCCACATAATTTATTTTAAATAAGAAAGTTAAAAAAAATTACATATTAACACAGAGTAATAATATACATATCAAATAATAACATAAATAATACTTAAGTACAACTTTATGCAGTTGCGTGTAACTGTTGTTGTCATCGTTGCGAGAACAGTATTGGCCCATACATGGTTAATGTCTAAGTAAATAAAGTTGTTTATAAGTGTGTGACGTTTTTCAGGGCCAAACCTAAGTACGTAGGTAAACTATCTTCATCCAGACTGAACCCAACACCACCCTTTGCAATTACAAATATTGACTACGATGGAGCCTTTAATCAAACGCTAACAGTTAGGGACCCACAGCTTTGCGTGCCTTCCGAAGCATAGAATCATCTTTCTTTTCAGATAATCAGGTGATTCAAACCTGAAATTGCTCTCCTACCTTATAAATAAATAAAAAATACATTGGGCTAAAAATATTTAACCTTTTGAGTCTACAGAGTGTATATGTATCGCTAACATACAGACAGGGTAATTTTCTATTCCATTTCGATTTCGTTAGTCAAGTGCCTATTACTAGCAAAATTGTTCGCATCCAGCACTCTACTTTTCCACTTAAAATAACTATAAATTAAGAATATAGATAAAGCTGATAACAAGACCAAACAACCCAAAGTTATATAAACAGGAGTACTTATATTACTAACTTGAGTTTTATCATCTTTAAAATGAACTTGCTGTATTGGTTTCCCGTTGCTTTCTGTCATTTTTTGTAACAAACTATTTGTCAATAATTGTGAGTCGTTATACAATTTTATAAGTTTATTGATTGTTGCAAGAACATCTTCTATTTTCTTATTTGCTCTGTCGGTTTCATTATTAACGATACTGCTGTTAGCAACATGTTCTATAGTGTTTTGAAACATACCCATTGCATTTGCTAGTGCATTAAACGCTGCTGTTATATTTGGCAAAATAGTATCATTAGATAGAGAATTATTTGTGTGGTACATTAAGCTTGCTTTTGATAATGTCGAACATGTAATACCATTAACATTTTCAGAATGGTAATCTAATGTCTGAGCTGTTACTTTAAAAGAATATCGGTGTTTATGATTTTTTAAGTCAATAAAAACATCACAGTTTATTAAATTCCCTCCTAAACTAAGTTGATCAATACCTTTCTCATCGAAACTATCCAGATTAATACTCTTTATAAAGTTATCATCAAGAGCGATAATAGAGACTTCAGGACTATTATGCAAAAGATTATGTTCAAAAGAACCGAGAGAATTACTGGAAAGGTTAAGGACATCTAAATTTTGGAGACCATCAAACACACCGTATTGTAGACTTGTTAGCTCATTGTCGTGCAAATTTATACTTTTTAATAAGTTTGTACGTATGAAAGAACCAGGTTGTATATATTTTATATGATTACAGCTTAAGTCGAGAGAAGACAGTACTGGCATTGTCTGAAAAGAGTGCTTATCAATTTGTGCTATTTTATTTGAACTGAGATTTAAATCAGAAATATTTTTTAATGTGTATATGAATCGTTCTTTTACATCGACAATTTCACAAAAAGACATGTCAAGAACTTTAACGCTAGCTTGTTCCACTGAACTAAAATTATAAGACGTTTTAACATTCTTCAAAGATAATGAATACAAAGATGGTATATTCTGAATTTGTGTTGCATTCATAGTCAAGAGATCATTATAAGATAAATCTAAATATACCAATTTAATTAATGAACTGAAAGAATTATCTTCTACATAAATTATATGATTTCGAGCTAAAACCAACTTGACTAATTTAGTGAATCCTTCGAACATGTTTTGTGTAACTTTTTGTATTTTATTATTTTGAAGATATAATTCTTGAAGTTCTGGAATACTGTCATTTTTTACAATGAAGTTCTCTAATAAATTGTGCGATAAGTCTAGTATTTCAATAGACTCAGTACTGCTAAAACAGTCATAATCTATAGTCATGATACCACCATAGGAGGAATTTACAGTTTTTAGATCATTCATACCCGAAAACGCATATTTTTCATAGCGAGTTGTTTCTGTATTTACAAGAAATATACTTTTTATTGAAACCATGCCTCCTAAAGTATGCTGTGTAAAAGAATGTGCTAGGGGATTGTTACACAGAATTAATTTTTCCAAATTTCGAAGTTCATTGAATGATTCATCTTCAATTTCTTTGATGAAATTAAATGACAAATCTAATTCAACCAATGAAATTGGACCCTGAAAAGACTCTTTCGACAATTTTAATATATTATTGTTGCTCATATTTAAATATTTCGTTTCTTTCAGATTTTTTAAGTATCCGTCTATTATGTCCAGCTTGTTATAAGACAAGTCTAGTGTTATTAAGTATTCTGCTGATGCAAATGCTGAACTGGAAATGTTAGCTATTTTGTTGTTAGAAAGATTTAAATATTTTAGTTCTGATCCAAACGAATTAAAAACATCATTTCCTAATATTTCTATGTTATTATTGCTTAAATCAAATACACTTTCACTTATTCCTTGAAACGTATCTTTATCTACCATGCCTGATATGCTATTATTATTTAATTTAAATTTTGTAATATTCATTGCACTAAAAATTCCACTTGGAATAGTTCGAATGTTGTTATTTGACAAAATAACAACTTCTAGTTTAGTGTTATTTTTGAACAAATCCTTTGATAAAAGAGGTATAGTATTTGAACTTAAATCTAACTCATACAAATCGCCCAACATGCAAAATGTTGTGTCTTCAATATCTGCAATGTCATTGGAACTCAAATTTAGTTTCTGTAGTTGTGTCATCACAATAAAATTTTGTTCTTTTAATGATCGGAGTCGATTATAATCTAACATAAGTTCTTGTAAATTTCCAAACCTGACAAAACTATGGTGTATAGATTCTAACATATTATTGGATAAATAGAGAGTTTGCAAATGAGACAAGCCCTCAAAAGTCAAAATATCAAAATGTTGAATGTAATTATGAGACAAATTCAAATGCAAAAGATTAGGAAACCGAAAAAAGTAATTATTTGGTAGGGTTTGTATTAAATTGTTGCTTAAATCAATTGTTTCTAATGAATGCGATGAAGAAGAAGATACCGATTTGTCTTCTAACACTGAAATGCGGTTGAAAGATGCGTTTATGGAAACTAAACTATGTTTATTACCAAACATAGAAAGATCTACAGTTTCAAGGGAACCATGAGTAATTTCAAAGTGTGTCATTTCATCAAAACTTACAAGTGCTCTCTGCATGGACACTGTTTTGAAATGATTGAATTTAACCTCTTTAACTCTATTGCTGGTCAAATAATGTGGTAATAGATTTTTATTCAAGACTTCATCTTGATTCATGTTTATAAAATTTAGAATCAAATCGTATGGTGCATCGTAGTTTCTGTAGCCGTAATGGTAGTTGAAGCAACTTATAGATGAGAAGGCTAAATCTCCGTATCGAATAAAACTATCACATGTGATAGTTATAATGCATCTTGATCCAGTTCTGTCTTGAGAGCTTGTGCAGCTATCAGCATATCGCTGGCCTTGGATATTCTGCGTCATCAACAGCACCAGCAGACAATGTAATATCCAACCTGTAATGATAATAAGATACAATGAAACGATTTATCTTGGGCTTCACAAAGACAAAATTAAAAATGATATCTCCGTTTCCTTTCAAATAGTTTATTTCAAATGGGGGCACTGGACCCCGGAAAATTTATGTATGGCCCTAAGTCAAGTCGTGGACTTATTGTCTGTCTACATTCAAGAGCCAAGCTCTTGTCGATGTCAGAGATAATGGAGTAGTTTATTGCCATTGCCTTCTCCATTTCACACACTAGTAAAGTTAAGTGTAGTGTGATCAGGTCACGCAGGTTTATAATATGTATATTGGTAATAAAGATAGATGGCCAATGGGTCTCGTACCTACTGCGAAAGAAAAAAGTTGTAGAGAAAAAAAATTGGTTGCCTGTAAAGTCGGTATACGGGCGAAAGTTTTACGTGACAACGACTTCACTCCACTTCACTCCAAACTTGACTTCCACTTGGGCATGGTTAGCCCGCCTAAGAGCGAGAGAGACAGACATAAAAAGTGAAAGGCACGCGTGCCTCTCACTCGCTCTCATTGTGAGCGCATAACGTGAGCGAAGCGTAACGCAGTTTCTTGAAGTGTCACCCGGCTAACCAATTTATCTTATCTATTATTAAAGACGTTGTCACGTCAAAAAGCAAAATATAATGAAATTAACTATCGAAGAGAAATTTTAAAGATTTATCATCGTGCCAAACGGCCCCGTGAAATCTATACAGGAGCTAATAAAATGTACTGAAACTATTTTACTCGTAAGGGTGAATTCAGTCCATGATGCTAAACAACTTTATACTTTTAACTTATTAGGCTGGCTTAGCATATTTTGAAAAAGTTTAAATATACACAAATGGGGAATTGATGCTTTGTGTACTTTTAAAGGGAAGAGAAAGAATTATGCTTTAGAAAAAAAGATGACTCCGTGCTTCGGAAAGCACGTAAAGCTGTGGGTCCTGAACGCCATTTAGTGTTTGTTTAAACCTATCCTAGAATTGGTTCTGGTCTTCCCTTTGGGTTGCGGAGGTCAGACGACAGTCACTCTGTATAAAAACCAGTAACCTCGTTAAATCACCTAGGTTAGTTATCGGACCCCGGGCTCTGAAGCATTACCGCTAAGGATGCAACCGGGAATACGCTTAGATGATGATGATGAAAGATAATTATGCTTTAGGTTCATGATGGCGCTATTATTTATTGAAACTTGCATCACTTGTTTCCAGTAAATCCTAGGGTAGCCTTATTATTTATTTATTTTTTATTTATTTATTATTATTATAAATAAATAAATAATAAACAGATCAGCGCACAAATCACACTGATTTAGCTAGCCCCAAACTAAGTTTTATACTTGTATTATGTTATACTAACTCAACTATACCTAAGGATGTTATACTATGTTATACTAACTCAACTAACATAAGGATGTTATAATGAAAACATATATAGATAAACGCCCAAGACAATTTGAAAAAAGCGGCCAAGTGTGAGTCGGACTCGCCCATAAAGGGTTCCGTAGCAGTAAGTAACATAATATAAAAGTTCTAAAGGTAAATTGCGGTTTACAATTTATGACGTATTAAAAAATAACTATCTATGATACCGAGACCGCTATAGTTTTAATTGAAAGTACATACTTTGAGGTATATACCACATTTTTTTTTAGAATTATTTTAGTAATATTTCAAAAGTAACGGTGGGGGGACACCTCAAATTTTAAATTTGTATTAGATTATCTCAAGACTGGGGGGTTTGATCTACATAGTTTCAAAGCAGTTTTTGTTGCATTTTAAAAGACCTTTTCAACGATACCCCACACTTTGGGGTTAGTCCAATTTAACTTTTTAAATTCACTGTTCGTTGTATGGGAGGGGCTGAAAAAAATCATTTTTTCATAATTTTAAAAACCAACTTTTGGAACTTCAAAATCTATATCTCTCCACCAATTTTCGTGACAATCGGTTCAGTAGCGGCGGAGTACGAGCCCGGACGGACAGACAGACGGACGGACGAACATGACGAAACTATAAGGGTTCCTTGTGGACTGCGGAACCCTAAAAATCGAACACAGAACCTCTGGAGTGGCGGACTGGCGTGTTAACTACTACGCAACGAAGTTCGTCAAAATATTGGGATAGATGGGCTTATAATCCTGCTGGTAGTTCTATAATGTCACAAGTATTATAAATATAATTTATAATCCACCAATTTTTTGAAGTGAAAACTTTAGGCGCGTTAGGCATTTTTTTAAACGGGAACAAACCATTTTACTCGCGACACTGTTACCGTAACCGACACCTCGTAATTGTACAAGTTTTCACTTCTGTCGGCACTCCCGGAGTGCCTCTGTACTTTTTTTCACAAAACAATGGTCCAAAATTTGCAAATTTTTAAACGGACAATAAAGTTTTACACACCCGAAGTTAGCATTTAAATTAAATTGCACGTTAAGTAAAAGGGTACATTATTGTTACACCACTTACCTATTGTATAAAACATTTTTTTGTAACAAATACACTGAATCCTTTGTGTCCACTTCGATCACTTTACAGTGTTTGTGTTTATGTCCATTGTGTCCAACAAATGAAATATGTACTGATAACAGCGTAGGTACTTGCTACTCGTCCTTATCTAAAACTTCAGTTCCCGCGAAACGATGCCGATATTTTTAAAATATATTATTATCTTATTGAATGAAACGTCTCATCATAACGGATTCTATATTTTTAGTCTGTAAGTGACCAACACTGGTGTCAAACCTTCCAAACTGCCTGTGTGAAGGCGTCTGAAATAAATCGACGACTGCCAAATGAGAACAGAGGCCAACGACTAACTATAATCTTAGTATAGTATAATATTGTTTGTTTGTTTGTAATACCTTTAAAGTACCTACCAAAAACAGCACAGCGAAATATGAAAAATAATTATTGACCTCCCATGCAAGTTGGCCGATCAGATTTTTCAAGTTTACAATAAACAAATTACAATAAATAAAAGAAATACAATTTAATAACATATACAATAACAAATTAGATTAAAATAAATTAAATTAAAATAAATATAATTAATAAATAGAAATACATAATATATGTTTTTTTCATATTTCCATATAATATGTTGCTTGGGTAACGACTGCCTCCGCGGTCCAGTGGTCAAGGCGTTTGCCTTGTGATCCGGAGGTCATGGGTTCAAATCCCACTGAGAAGCATACTTTGTGAAAAGTTGTTTCCAGTCTGTTTAGGATATTGCAGGCTTAAATCACCTGATTATCCGAAAAGAAAGATGATTCTGTGCTTCGGAAGGCACGTAAAGCCGTTGGTCCCGAACGCCATCTAGCGTTTGTACCTATCCTAGGATTGGTTCTGGTCTACCCTTTGGGTTGCGGAGGTCAGACGACAGTCGCTCTGTGTAAAAAACCAGTAACCTCGTCAAATCGCCTAGGTTAGGTAGCGGACCCCGGGCTCTGAAGCATAGAATCCTACATAAATTCATAGTATTCCCATACGCAAAATACTTTTTATCCCGAAAAGATGTGAGGTTTCCGTTGAATTGTCAAATACTCTTTGACTACATAGGCAACGCCACGGGCAACAGCTTGTAGATTATGTACACCGGGGACTGTGAAAGAATGACATAAATCTCAGATGACATAATTTGTTACCCGACCCGAGTCGAAGACGAGAGTTAGTGGCGAATTTGCAGTCTAGCCGCTCTAGGCCCCAGGCAATGAGCCGCCCCTTTCTCACGGCCACTAATACACTTTAATACATTAAGATACTTTGCATTTGAGTTATTTCTTGTTAATCTTGTTATCATCATAAGTTTCACCGTACGTTTTAAAAGGAACTTTCTGCCATGTACGACCGAACTGTGGAATCAACTTCCTGCAGCGGTGTTCCCGAACCGATACGACATTGAAACCTTCAAAAAACGAGTCTATATGTTCTTGAAAGGCCGGTAACGCTCTTGTTACACCCTGGTGTTGCAGTTGTCCATGGGCAGTGGTGATCACTTACCATCAGGTGACCCGCTTGTTCGTTTGCCGCCCTATAACATAAAAAAAATATTTTTTGGCACGATTTGCCGCCCTTCATATCTAGGCCTCCCCAGGCCCGGGCCTACTGGACCTTAGGGCAAATCCACCACTGACAAGAGTGCTAAATATGTAATCTCATCCTTTATTTATCATTGCTTGAGTTGTACACCGACCTATATATTATTACATCTTCTCTTAGAGGACCGTTCAAGTATAGCATTTGAGCCATTTTTGACCGCCCGGTCTCCTTGTCAGCAAAAGTAAGCAAATCTCTTATCCCCCCTCCTATGCTTACGTAAGCATTGATATATTTTATAAAATCTACTTAAGTTTTTTACAGTTTCCATAAGCAGGTGTATTGTTCATAATAAGTTATAATTTATTGTCTGTTTAATTTTAAATCAAAATTACAAAAATTTGCTAAGAAATGTAAAAAGTATATAAAAATGATTTCATTTATTTATTAAATCTTTATTGACAACAATGGTACAAAAGGTGGACTTCAGTCAGCCTTTAGGAAAAACAGAAAATTTAAATTAGCGATAGGCGCTTAAGAGCCCGTACTACCCTAAAGTTCTTAGAGCGATCTTAAATATTATCAATATTAACGAAATACTCACTTTGAAATAAAAACACAGCAAAGTTCAGGACTAACTCTAAACATAATACATTTCGAAAACACGATTGCTTTAAATTTTCTCGATAGAAAAACATTGCGAAGTTGCCTCCAAATCACCTCAGAATTATACTAAAACAGAAAGTACCTATTCAAGAAATACAATAAATTAGCACCTGTAACTTTGGATTACAATTGTATTAAACATAAGGCAGAGATTATATGTCTTACTTTTTAAATAACTCTTAAATATTCTCTGTAAAACGAAAAAAACCTCAAAACCAGAACCAGCCTCATTGATCCACCGCGATTCCCGACGCCCCGCATGGCTCGCTGTCTCGCTTCGGCTAGAGTAAATTTGTGTGTGTGGAAGCGGGAGCAAAATTTAGATTAAATTGACATCAGGCGCCCTCTTAAAGATAAGTATTACTCTTTGGCCCAGGTTAGGAATGGAGTTGCCAGATGTCCAGACTCCCGACAAAATATAAAAACGTCCCGCTTAACCAGGGACTGAATAACCCAAAAAATACGATATCTTTCAATTGCGGTATGATGTCATATCGAAAAATAGCGATTACCGCTTTATTTCGATACACAAATTTATTTCAGTACCCTAAGTTTTTGTGTACAGATAGAAAAAGGTATATTTCGGTACCGGTACTTGAACGTTAACAAATAAAGGTATGAAAGAGATAGATAGAAGAGAAGAGCTGGCGACACGCGACGAAAGCAGGTTCTATCAGGTTCGCCGACGCACGCGCTCGTGTCTTACCTACCCTGGATCGCACCCGTACCCCTCGTACCACGCCCCGCAACGGTCGATGCTTTGTTTTTCGGTACCGATATCGGATAAAGGTTAAATAACGGTATGGCCTTACCTTTATTTTATTAATGTACACTTATTTTATACAGGTACCGTAACGTTATACCGTAACCGCTTTCAGTCCCTGCGCTTAACAGCCATGCATGAGGTAGATTTAAAAAAAAACATCTCGTCACATAGGCCTACTGGAAGAGATCCCGAAACATGTAGCTAGGATAAACTTTGAAAAACGCTTTAGTTTCTTGAATAAATAAAATAAAATCTATTTTGAAATATGTGTAGTGCCTTTCTACAAGTTTTATTTTATGCTCTTTTATACCGTTCAATATAATTATGGATCAGTCTGTGATAATTATATAAAAAGCTTATATACAGAAAAAAGTCGAAATATAAAATTAAATAAATAAAAACCGATCAAGTGCGAGTCGGACACGTACATGAAGGGTTCCGTACCTCCGTACAAGGTTATAAACGCTGAAAAAACACATTTCTTTTATGACGACATACTTTAATTTTTTAACTTTATCTTATTTTTAGTAGTTTTGTTATAGCGGCCACAGCAAAAACAGCTCTGTGACAGACAGACGGACAGACAGCGGAGAGTTACGGAACCCTAAAAATGATCTCCAATACAAATTTTACATTTGGCTAACCAAGTGTCTAAGTATTTCTTTCCTGGGTTTAACTGTTCAATATCATGTATCAATTTCCTATCATACCGAGCATTACGCATTATCGCATTACGCTCAGCGAGAGTACGCATTACTAGCACTTTTGCAAGTTAAGCGACACCGGCCATGGTCTGCACTTGGATGGGTGACCATAAGTGGCTTAAAAATCCACCATGCTTCGGAAGGCACGTTGAGCCGTTGGTCTCAGCTGTCTTTGTATGGCAGTCGTCAAGCTATGTCAGATGCAAAGGGCGTCGCCAGCCGATGGCGCAGGGGGGGGCAAGTTGACTTTACCTACTACAATTCATACTTTTCTCATTCTCTATGAATGAGAAAAGTAGGTATGAATTGTAGGTAAAGTCGACAGCACATGAAGCTTTTCACTTGTACTACGAGCCTTACATCTACAGCGATTGTAATAACAACAGTATCTTAGTACTATATACATATATATTCTGTGACAGTACAGAGTCCAATGTGTGAAGCTACACGAGCACGAGCTCTTGACTATGCAATAAAAAACTTGTAAATAAGTTATAATAACATTAATAACATTTATTAGAAAAATAGAATAAAAAGGAGTTTGAATTTGAATAAGTGTACAGCGTACAGCGTATTTTTTTTTTAATTACCAGATTTTAATATTAAAGTGGTCGTTGTTTGTTTATATTAGGTTAATTAAAACATAATTTTCGGGGATTCATTGTAAACTTCTCGACCACTTTATTATTAAAATCTTAGGTTCCGGAAAGGTTAACTCAAAGACTTAGGACTTTGGTTGCATTATATTTGGCAACTTTTTTAGAATCTCTAGGGGGGGGGAGGCTGCCCCTCCCTGCCCCCCCTTGGCGACGCCCTTGGTCAGATGCCTTTAGGCAGCTTGGAATATCTGACACCACTGTCGGCCACTTACATAAAAAATAAACAACAAACATTTCGATTGGAAAAAATAATTTTACTGTATTTTTTTAGATGAGCGGACTAGTAAGTAACACTTTATTGCACCAAAAATACATATAAATCATATTCAAAAATATGTACAATATAGGCATACAATAGGCGGCCTTTTCGCCAAGGCAATTACTTACAGGCTACCTTTGGGTGATAGGAATTGTGCTGAAAAAACAGCACAGCAGCATGTGTGTAGCAGACAAAACAAAAATAAATCTTTTATCTATCTATCTATATATCTATCTTAAAAATAAAAGGTGGTGCGATGTAGCGTAATGTGAAAAAATAATCAACTAGATGATAGAGGTTTGCAGTAAGGGCCGGCCTTGGGCCCGTATCTCTTCCTGTTGATAATTAGATGACTTCTCTCAGTGGCGGCCTTAGCCGGCAGGGCCTCGCTCTTACAGGGGCCTCGCGCAACAACCCGAGCTGATTTATTTTTATTAAATTTGCATGTCGATTCCTTGCTCTTAGTTATAATAAAACTAATTCCTTACTAAATTAAGTTATTAATTTGACTTCTATTTGCACCTCCCCCCCCCCCCCCCGCATTGCATGTTCTTTTGCGATTTGTGAATAAGCGAGCGAAATTCTCCGAGTTTACTGGTAATCCGACACTGCTGTTAAAAATACATTTTCTAACAAAAAAAAAACCATAATAATTTAAAAATAAAATACTATTACAAATAATAATCTACCTAGGTACCTTCTACAAGAGTCAGTAATCATGATTATGGCCGGTGCCGTTTCTATTGCAATAGCCCAGCATCAGTTCATCCCAACCTCATTCCATAACCCATAAAACTTTCCCTATTCTTGCAAAAGATTGCTGCCGAAACCTATTCAAGGGTACACCTTTCATAGGTTGGGTGGGTAATTAGGGTTGGGCGCTCCCACCAAAACCCAAGAATGGGTTTTGGTGGGAGCGCCAGATTACATTAACTTCTCCAAAGGGCCTCTTGTGCTGTGTCCGTATATCCACGCAAGCCCCCACAGAACCGAGGTGAAAAGACCAGTGAAAAAAAAAATATACTTAATTTAATTATTTTTTTCTCCCTGCTGGATGTTTTCCGTAGTCAAGTTTTAATTTTTAGGGTTCCGTACCCGAAGGGTGCAAACGGGACCCTATTACTGAGACTCCGCTGTCTGTCCGTCTGTCCGTCTGTCCGTCTGTCCGTCTGTCCGTCTGTCCGTCTGTCCGTCTGTCCGTCTGTCCGTCTGTCCGTCTGTCCGTCTGTCCGTCTGTCCGTCTGTCCGTCTGTCCGTCTGTCCGTCTGTCCGTCTGTCCGTCTGTCCGTCTGTCCGTCTGTCCGTCTGTCCGTCTGTCCGTCTGTCCGTCTGTCCGTCTGTCCGTCTGTCCGTCTGTCCGTCTGTCCGTCTGTCCGTCTGTCCGTCTGTCCGTCTGTCCGTCTGTCCGTCTGTCCGTCTGTCCGTCTGTCCGTCTGTCCGTCTGTCCGTCTGTCCGTCTGTCCGTCTGTCCGTCTGTCCGTCTGTCCGTCTGTCCGTCTGTCCGTCTGTCCGTCTGTCCGTCTGTCCGTCTGTCCGTCTGTCCGTCTGTCCGTCTGTCCGTCTGTCCGTCTGTCCGTCTGTCCGTCTGTCCGTCTGTCCGTCTGTCCGTCTGTCCGTCTGTCCGTCTGTCCGTCTGTCCGTCTGTCCGTCTGTCCGTCTGTCCGTCTGTCCGTCTGTCCGTCTGTCCGTCTGTCCGTCTGTCCGTCTGTCCGTCTGTCCGTCTGTCCGTCTGTCACAGGGCTCTATCTCTTGAACCGTAATATCATGAAATTTTCACCGATTATGTCTTACTATGACCACTTTAACAACAAATACCTACTAAAAATAAGAGGGGGTCGTCATACAAGAAACGTGTTTCTTCAGCATTTTAAAACATTGTACGGTGGTACGGAATCCTTCATGTACGAGTCCAACTCGCACTTGCCCGTTTATTAAAACTATAACTTGTTTGAGTTTCGCTATGATTTCCTCATACCACAGAAGACAGTAAGAGTATTTCATAGTCATACCACAGAATATATAATAGTCATACCGTTGCGCACAAAAATATTAAGATATTCTACACTACTCTTTAGCGTACATATAGCTTAGCCAAGTTATGTACATACTAAGCAGTTTTATTCGAACTAAATTTATTCTGTGCTGAAAGTAACTAAGTAGATCAAAGTACTGGCTGACCGGAACATTCACTTTTCAAATGACATGTCGCCAAGTCGGTGAAGGATTATCAATATCAAAGTAATATTTTTTTTATTCAGTGTAGGTCGATAAGCATATTATCACATAATGAAATTAATGAAGGACATTATTTTTAGTGCAAAAGCTACAAACTACTAGCGTTTTGGAACGACCACTGCTGCCCTAGACAAAAGCTGGGAAGATTACGCCGAAAGAAACCCAGTTCAGTTTAGGTCCTTACCTAACCTTCGTATATTTACATTTTATTTAACATTATAAGTACATTTAAAAAATTTGCAGCTATTCTATTCTTATAACATAAACTCTTCCATGTCGAGCTATGCATTTGTTCCCAAGGAGTGTTGATGTCTGGCGGCGGCCGATTGTAAAATGTTTAGCACGAATTCATTCTCAATGAGGGTTTAGGTCAATTAAGCGGCCGGTCGTAAGATACACACACATATTTATCTCTGACTGGGTAGACCAAAGACCACTTTTAGCGTAATTGTGTAGCGTATTTAGGTGTGAATATTGAAAAAAATTAACCAGAGTAGTGATGGGTTGCTAGCCGCATGGCGTATTTATTAGGTTTAAGATTCGTGCCTCTATCAGTGCGCGAAAAGAACCATAAAGGATCTTTCAAGTATTACGTGAGCCGAATTTGAGCCATTTTCATTTAACGCTTCCTTTTTCATTCACCTTACAATCACAAAACTAGTCACTCCAGTAGGTAGATGAAATTAAAATACTGTAGACGGGCAGCCCTAGCGCACGCGTGGCATAGGTATATTTTTCAAGGACAGCGCCAGTTCTATTACTGAGGATATCTATACTGCGTGGCATAAGTAAGCAAATCTTTTATCCGGCCTCTAATGCTTACGTAAGCATTGATATACAGGTTGACTTTTTAAACATCGTATAACATAAAAACCAAAAAAAAAATTATCGTCCTCCCATACAAATCAGCGCTAAGACAGACGGATTTTGTATGGGAGGAGGAAATTTTTTTATCGATTTTTAATAACTTTTTTTGTAGAAAGTAGTTCAGTATCATGGACTGATTTTGCTCCAAAATTTTGGACAGTGTTTAAAAAGTCAGCCTGTATAGATTTGTATATAAGTAGTTTCCGAAATGCTCGCGTGTTGCATTTGAAAGAACGTACTGTAATATCGAGTTTATATTATTTCGCAAATATAGTTTTACGTTTAAACAATGTAATCTCAGTCTATCCACAAAATTTTAAGTCGTATCGTAAGTTTGTTAGTTGACGTCTTTGGAGAACATGCTGCAGTGCAGTTTGTTGCCGCTTCTTCTGCACTAGCGCCTAGGAAGCGGCACTAAACATGGTAACGTAAGTAACGATTTGATGTCTACATTTGTGCAAAAAAAGCAAAGATATTATTAAGAGCTATTATATATACTATGATCTTACCCCGTGTGGTCCCGGGTTAGAATAGGACCACTCGATCTCCTTCTGTAGATGTCGTAAGAGGCGACTAAAGGACTAACAACTTAGCACAACATTTCGTGCTACAATTGCATTCCCAAGGAGGGTTGACGTCAAGCAGTCGGCCGGTAGTAAAATATAATAATAGTAATAGCTAAATTATTTAAACTGTTCCGGCTATTTCTTCTCCACTTCGCTAGGTCTTTGGCGTCCTTGGGTGACCATTGACATGTATGTTATATTTAGAGAAGAAAAAGCGGAAAAGCGCACCATGGGCTCCAAAGCAGCTCAGCTGAGGATGCAACCGGGAACGCGCTTAGACGAAGAAGAAGAATAAAGGTATTTTGAATTGAATTGAAAATATTTCAAGTGAATGTACCGGTCTATTAACAACCTAACAGCACTCAGCAGTAATATCTATTCGGGGAATTCCCTACATATAAACAGCGGACGTAGCAGAATAACAAATGTGCCAATACTGTTATTTCTATATCAGCAACATATTGCGCAGTGTTTGTGACGCAATTCAGATATTTACATTGTAATTATTAACCGACTTCAAAAAGGAGGAAGGTTTTTCTATTTTATTTTGACCACCTCTGTGGCCTAGTGGTCATCATGCCAAGCTTTCACACCGGAGGTCCCGGGTTCGATCCCCGGTCAGGTCACGGTGGAAAATGATCTTTTTCAGATTGACCTGAGTCTTGGATGATTATCTATATACTTATATGTATTTGTTTTAAAATATAGTATCGTTGAGTTGATATCCCATAACACAAGTCTCGAACTTACTTTGGGGCTAGCTCAATCTGTGTGATTTGTCCCTGTATTATTATTATTATTATTTTTTTGTGCATAATTATTTGTTTTTTTTTATTGGTAAAAAAAATAATTACCTATCTCGTAAGTACCTACTTATTACTGGATTTTTCCCATGCTTTTCTAGGAGAAAAGAACAAACTTAGAATGTACCAGTTGCTTCTCTTCCTGCACATGTACCTCTAGTAGGTAGAAGCCTATCGAGAGAGTGCGAAAATGCGAATGATGTTAATAGGCAATGCAACTAGCAACCCATCACTATTTTTTCATCTTCTCGCCTACCATCACGCTAAAAGTGGCCTTTGAGCCATTACTTTAGGAATGAAGACGTCATAATGTTTGTATGTATGTACCTATGTTCGGGAGATACGACGCCAAAAACATAGGTACACAAGAGACATTAAAATTAGAACAACCCCCTTTTTGCGTGATTTAAAAATAGTATGCTTTGAATTCATAGAAAATCTATGTAAACTGTATAATGGTGCGTGTCATTATACACCCCATTATATTAGACTGCCTCCGTGGTCCAGTGTGGTCAAGGCGTTTGCCTTGTGATCCGGAGGTCATGGGTTTAAAATCCCCCTGGGAAGCATACTTTGTGAAAAGTTGTTTCCAGTCTGGTTAGAATATTGCAGGCTTGAATCACCTGAATATCTGAAATAAGAGATGATTCCGTGCTTCGGATGGCACGTAAAGCTGTATGTCCCGAACGCCATCTAGCGTTTGTTTAAACCTATTTTAGGTTTGGCTCTGGTCTACCTTTTGGGTTGCGGAGACTGCAGTCGCTCTGTGAAAAAACCAGTAACCTCGTTAAATCAGCTAGGTTAGGTAGCGGACCCCAAGCTCTGAAGCGTTGCCGCTGAGGATGCAACCGGGAATACGCTCGGATGATGATGGGTATCTAGCCTCATCACCTATAGACATGATTCAAATTCTCGCCACATCTTACTTATGATTTGTCCCTATATATTTATTTATTTATTATTATCATGTCTCGATCGCGGGGAGAGAAGCAACTGTTAAGTACCTACATTCTACGTGTTTTCCTTTTCTTCTATATCAGCATGGAAGGAATTATTTATTTATGATTTATAAAACTTTAATGTTCCAAATTAAAGAAGACGTGAGACGACGGCTTGAAGCCTTCGAGATGTGGTGTTACCGTCGCATGCATCGTATTAGCTGGACACAAAAAGAAAGCAATAAAAAAGTGCTCCAACATGTTTCAATGCAGCGAAAGTTATTGCAAACCATCTAAAAGCGCAAGGTTGAATATTTGGGCCACGTTCTGCGACATGACCGATATCAGCTGCTTCAACTTATTATGATGGACAAAATTGAAGGCAAAAGACGCGTTGGAAGACGCAAATAATCATGGCTGAGGAACATAAGAGGGTGGACCGGAATAACCAAAGTGGAGAAATTGTTCCGCTTGGCAACGGATAGAGAGGAGTTTGGGAAGCTGACGGCCGACATCCAGTAATAGAGAGGCACTAAAAGAAGAAGGATGTTCAAAAGTAAAAATATACTTTTAACAATTTTCAATTTTCTCCTAGTCATTCATAGAGATAAGCAGAGAAAAGAAAGAACTGAATGATGATGACTTTATGAAGTTAAGGAGTTCAAAAGGTAGGCGTGAACTTTCCACTTTTCCGGCGGATGTCGTAAGAGTCTGGTGCGACGCGAGTGGAGGGAATCGCTTGAGAACTGTGTGTCGAAGACTGAATACATGGCATGCAACTCTACAGATCGGGGGATCTGTAGAGTACCTGTACGCATAGGCGAAAACTTGGTCAAGCGTACGGACCAGTTCAAATACTTGGGATCTGTACTTCACGCGTCCGGAGACATCGATGCCGACGTCAAGGCCCGTTTATTTGCCGCATGGGCAAAGTGGCGGAAGGTGACTGGTGTCATTTGTGACCCCAAAATGCCGGTTAGGTTAAAGTGAAAGGTCTACAAATCCATTATTAGACCTGTCCTTTTATATGGCGGTGAAGCGTGGCCATTGCTTGAGCGACACAAGCAGGAACTGCGTGTCACGGTGATGCAAATGTTGCGCTGGATATGCGGAGTATCACGAAGAGATCGCGTGAGAAACATCCGCATCCGCGGCAGCCTTCATGTCCGTGACATAGCAGACAAACTGCAAAAATGTCGCTTACGCTGGTATGGTCATGTCTTGCGGAAACCGGCAAGTTACGTGGGAAACAAAATGTATAGCCATGCTGCCTCCGCCGGGGCCCGGCAACGTGGTAGACCCAAGAAATGCTGGCTTGAGGTCGTCAGGAATGATATGCGTGCCAATCAGGCCAGGTCTTACAATGAAGGATGCTCAAGACCGTGCGAAAGGAAAGTGTAAAGGAAAAGCCGGAAAGCGGACCCCGGGCTTCACAGCATTACAGCTGTGGATGCAACTGGGAACACGCTGGGATGAGAGTAAAAGCACGTAAGAGTCTTAAAGTCGTCATACACGTGGCTAGACAGAAGGCCAGTCGTAAAAATACAGCCATATCGTTATATTGGCTCCGGATTTTTTCCGATCTCCGCTGCCGAAAAACGAGTCTAGGTCGTTTAAAAAAATTTTAGATTTAATTTATTAAATATTACTACTAGTAGAAAATATATAGGTATTTATAATTAATGTAAAATCCTTAATTTGTACTTTAACTTTGCTTTTTGTATTAGTTAGATAGATACTCGTAGATAGACAGATAAATAGATAAAATGTTTATTTAAAAGATTAACACACAGTTTACAGACTTCATAAAATAATAACATATCAACTAAAATATAAAATAAATATGTGACATCGACCCTCCAAATTGGCCTCCAACTCAGCATACGAGTATGCTGGTGTTACGTAAACGCAGCACCAGCGCTGGTCTTCCGTTGGAGCCAAGCTACAATAGTTCCTTCACGGACACTCGCACATTTCATTGTCACAACTAATCTACCTGCACGCATACTGTTAATATTTTTATATACTTACCTAAGCACTCAGAGTATAAATCCTAAGCAAAAGTTATGTTAAAATCAGTCATGTTTAAAGTCAGTCTAAAATTTTTATTCAATGTAGAATAAATACAACGTGTTAATGAAAGTACGCAAAACCTCTCAGATGGTACCTCAGCCCATGAAACTGAACAATTCTTACGAAACCCAAAAAAAATAATTTGAATTTTCTTACAAAACTGATTAGCTGATCGAGTCAGCAGATCGAAAATTCAAATTATTTTTTTTGGGTTTCGTAAAAGTTCAGTTCAGTTTCATGGGCTGAGGTATCATCTGAGAGGTTTTGCGTTATTTCATTAATCTCGTATATATCTTAATGACGGTCATTATCTTTAAATATTTTTTGTGTATAAGCTACAAACTACTACTGTGTGGAAACGACTACTGCCAGGAAAATATGCTGAAAGTAACCCAGTTCAGTATAGGTCCCTACCCGGCCTGATGGGGTCGGAGCCTATATAGGCTCCGTTTTGGCAGCGGGGAAAATCTTTCCGAAGCAGTAGTTCGAACTACATATGCTACCAGGAAAGCGTTTAGATGAGGACATACATAGGTACCTCCTATAGATGATGTAGTTCTTACTTATCAATTGCCTACATATTATCTTTTATCTATAGCAATGATACCAATATCAATCAGTAAATAGTGTCTTATAAAGATTGTGCTGTACTTATATCTACATATTATTAAAACGGTGAATCTGAAAAAAAAACTAAATCAATGGGGGAGTCCTGCGAACTATACTTCTTCTTCTGCCTTATCCTTATCCCACTTTTTATGTGGGGTCGGCACAGCAGTTAGTTTTTTTGCACGCCTCATAAGCGAAGCGCATGAGGTAGTTGCTCTACTCTCGCCTTACAAAAATCAAGTGATTTTTTTAACTAAATGTGTCTCTATTTATTTTCTATCGCACTTGTACAATAATATTTACACATAAATGTCAAGGAAAAACACTAGTTTCAACACTTATGACATTTTTAAAAGACATTTTGCCTTTTAAATAAATAAAAACAATGTTTACTAAAATCATTTTGTGGACGTCCGTGTGTCTGTATGTCTGGAAACTGGCGTGGTCACGATAACTCCCGAAAAACTTATCTGATCAAGTCCATTTTTTTTATACGCTTCAGTATTATCCAAAACTAAGTCCTTTCGAAGATCACGGTCTAATTCAATGAAGTTAAATCGTAATTTTAATTTAATTGTGAAAAATGAGATTATGAGACGTGCACTTTTGGATTTTCCAAACTATTTTCATTTCCATCCGCGAACTATACTATGGAAAATGTATTTAATTTATCATCCGAAACAAAAGACGGGGTCTTATAAGTAAGTAAGTAAATACTTTTTCATGATTTTATTTTGCTAATGTCGTATATAATACATACTTATCTATGCCAAATCACAGCTTTCTAGAACGAAGATATGGCGAAACTAAAAGGGTTCCTTGTTTACTATGGAACCCTAAAAAAATTTTAACTGACTTAGTGGGGTAGGATCCTTAGTCGAGTATTGTGTGAATTTTATTGTAATAAAACAATCAATAGTGTTAAAATATTTTATTCGTATTTCTAAACCCCTTGTACATGCAATAAATTTAAACTTTATGTAGAAAATAAAACAAAAATCCTTTACTTCTCTAGTCATAACTAATACAGTCTAATAATAACTAATACTAATATAAATCGCAATAAATTATAGTTATAATTTTAGCTTATACAATATTTGCTTTATAAGTATATTTAATAATTTTAATATTTTTACAAATACATTTATAAAATAAATATATAATTATATGCGAAGAAAGAAAATCTTATCTATCATCTTTCGGTATTAATAGTATACAATGTTCCCGTTTACAAATTTGGGCTTTCTAACTCTCTAGTACTAGACGTTCTACGTGGTCTAATGAACAATCTGGACTTGTAAAATGTGTACAAAATGTAACCCACGAGAATAAATAATATCATACCTACGCAAACTTCAGTAAAAACTGATTTTGATTGTTCTTTATTATTAGTTTTTTGGAGTAAATCCTGATTTGCGGGTATATAGGCTATTGTTGATGATTTAGTACTGTCAAGACGAGCATTTATAGATGAAAGTTTAGAATTTATATCGTCCATTATGTTCTCCTTTTCTGAAGTTATAAGATCCTCTAAGTCCTGCTTGATTTTGTTTATATATGGCAAAATATTGTCTAAAGTTGCATTATTCATTGTAAACGGTATAACAGTAGTTGTTTTTCTGTTGACGGTCAATAATTTTACTATCTTTTGCAGTAATGTGTTTGAGTCACTTGCCTCCTTAACCAACACTGCTGAATAATTTGTTAGATGAGATAATTGCTGATCATTTTGCTTCAAGACTTTGTCTAATAATTCACTTGCGTTAGATTTTGAATCATCATAATTTGTTGGAGAACTATTTATTTGAAATTTGTTTTCATTTGCTATTCTTACTAATTCATCTCTAATTTCAAATAACACTTGGTTATATTCAGATAGTTTTGTATTCTCTGTGTTATTTATGGAACTAGATTTCTTCTTTTTGTTACAAGTTATGCCATTAACATTACTTTGATTTTGTTTTACAATATTTATAGCAGTAAGTTTAAAAGGTGTCCCAAATTTATTGAAATTAATCAGCACATCACAAGGCAATGGATTTTCACCAATGCTGAGTATTCTTAGAGCATTGAATTCTTGAGCTTCAAATGAATCAATATTATTATGATCGACCACCAGTTCATCTAAATTTTGCAAATGATAGAAACGTTCACTTTTTAAGTCCTTTAAAGCATTGAACGATACATCCAAAATTCGCAGACTTATCAATCCATCAAAAATGCCATAATTTAATTCACTTAACATATTATGAGAAATATTTAGAAATGATAAAAATGTATTAGATGTGAAAGCTCCAGGTTGTATCGACGTAATTTTATTATGGCTCAAATCTAATGTTTTTAAATATTTAACATCACAAATATCACCAACATTTATTATGCTTATATAATTTTGCTTTAAAACAATATTTTCTAGTTGTAACAATGTTCTCAGATTTAATTTGTTAATATTTTTTATTCGATCTTCCGATAATTGTAATGATTTAACTGGTATAGGTGTATCATCTGAAAAAATTATTTGATTATGTAATCCTGATAGTAATAAAGCATCTAGTTTACGATTATTTTTTACGATGGATACATTGAAATACATGTTTTTATTGTGCGACAAAGCTAAATGTTGTAAATCAGTTTGATCTTTGAAAGCTTCATCACTTATATTTTTTATATCATTGTAGGCTAGATCTATAATTTTTAATTGATATATTCCTTTGAATGTACTTTCAGATATTACACTCAACATATTATTGTTTAGATTTAACGTAATCAGATTGAATAGAAATATTGGGTTAGTGAAAAATACAGACAGTCTGTTGTATGATAAATCTATCGATTGTATATGACTTGTATTCATGAACGCATTATACTCAAGTATACTGATGAAACTATGGGATACATTAAAATCCTTTAATTGCAACATGCCAATAAATGAATTATTTGAAATAGTTGTTAGTTCTGTTCCTGAAATATCAAGTTTTGGCAAAGAACTGAATCCGTCAAAAGTACCTTCTTCTACTTTTCCACTCAACGGGTTATTAGAAATTTCAAAGTATATTAAATCTTTTAACGATTTAAATGTTTTTGGCTCTAACTTTGAAATATTGTTGTGAGCTAAATTAAGAAAATTAAGTGCATTGAGATGAACATAATCATCATGGCCAATTTGTTTCAAAAAATTATGCTCAAGTGACAAAAATCTAAGGCTTACCAAATCATCTTTTTCAAAATCAAGATTCGTAATTTTATTGTTTGCCAAATCCAAGTAATTTAAAGCTAACAGACTTCTGAAACTTTTTTTCGTGAGCAAATTTAAGTTGTTATTTCGTAATACCAGCCGCTCTAGTTGCCCAAGTCCAAAGAAAGCATAGTCCTCAATAGATGACAATAATTGATAACTCAAATCCAAGTGTGACACCATTGTTAACCCATCAAATATTCCCTTTACAAGAGAACCTTCTAGTTTATTTCCTTCAACTGAAAACGAAAAAATGTATTTATCTTTAAATAAATCTTTTGGTAAGGAATGAAAATTATTGTTGGAAATATCAACAGAAGCCAAATGGCTGTTATTCAGAAATATGTCCTTGTCAATAAGTTCAAGTACATTATGTGTCATGTTTAATTGTTTTAGGAGTGCCATACCACTGAAAATTGTTTTTTCTATCCGTATTAAACAATTAACACTAATATCTAATATTTCTAAGTTTTGCAAATGTATAAAATCCTGTGTATTCATTACTTCTATTTTATTGTGACTTAAATTTAAAATTTTTAATTTATTGAACCGGAAAAACGCCGAATTAATATCTTTTAAGTTGTTGTGTGACAAATTTAAAAAAATTAGATTATTTAGTCCTTCAAATGTCTGCATTTGTACTATTTTAATATGATTATTAGATAAATCTAAATTATTTAATTTTGAATATTTTTCCAATAAGTTATTAGGAAGAGAAACTAAGTTATTATGAGCGAGAATGAGCGATGTAATATCAAACTTACCCTCACCTGACACATCAAAATTATTAATGTTATTATACGAATAATCTATTTCTATCAATGAAGGAAAATTAACAGTACTGTATAACTTTGCTACTGTTATATTATTATGAGATACGTTTAAATATTCCAGTTTCTCTAGGCTTCTTAGATTAGGAAAATCATTTAAATTATTGTAACTTATACCCAAAGAATAAATCCATGGAATGCTCTCATATGTATTTTCAAAGGACGGAATTTGATTATTAGTTTCGCTATACGAGTATATTTTAAATGCCAATGCTATTTTTAAGTTATTTCGTCCATCATAAGTTCTATGATACTCGTAACAGTTCGAAATAAAGTCATTATAATGTTCATAATTTCTTAAATAATCAAAACTTTGCAATGAATAGGGCCACCGTACTATGTCGAAACAATAGAATCGAAGAACACACTCCTTGATATCTTGTTCTTCATTACAGCCGGGGCTTGATGGCCATGTAGTAAAGTCCGCAAAAGGAAAGTACGTAAAAATGATGACCAGACCTGAAAAAAATCAAATTAAACCAAATAAAAATCTTTTATGCTAGTTAAGATTACAACCTATTTCTTGTGTATTATGCATTATGTAGGCAAGTGAGCGTGTGAGCGCGGCAAGTGTGTGAAAAGATAAGAAAACCAGGGATTCAATGAGGAATATGCGTGTACCAATCAGGCTCATATTTTTATTTTACTCACGCCCTGCATTCGATAAGACTGTCCATGTACTTAGTTTGACTACCGATGACATCCAAGATGTAAGTATGTACTTTCTTCTAAAGTTTACGAGCGAAAGTTTAGATTTAGGTAGATTACTAGTTGTAAATATAATATATGTTTTATAATAATACATTAATAAATTAAACTAATACCTAAAATACAATTTAAATAAATAGAAAACTAGACTAATAAATTATATTATGTGAATTAAAAATGTGTGATGAAAAAGTCCGCAACGAGTGGGATTTTTTCATCACATATTTTCAATTTGGATAAATTTCTGAGCATTGTAATGCTATTAAAATAATAATTATATTATGTGACTTACAAGTATAGGTCTTCATCTTCACTGCATTGCAAGTGTGAGCCTGCAAATAACAAAGCATTATAGGATCACATATTTTTTGACTATTTGCAACTTAGACGAATTGCTATTTATACGAGTTTCGAGTTGCACTTGCACTTGAGGTGGTCTAGTGGGAGTACCTAATACTAGCGTATTCGCATATTAAACAACCTGGGGATTAGATGGGTCACCACAAGTAGCACAAAATATCACAAGCTCATTCGTGCTTCCATCATTAGATGAGAGTCGTCAAGCTATGTCGTCAGATGAGCAGGTATTTAGTCAGACAAATTAAACACTAGTGAATACCACAGAATAAATAATACTAACGTACAGAAGTCTCACTCAGCAAAGAAATTCAAAGAAATATCTACTCAACGAGGCTAGTGATATGGTTTAATTTAGCTCACGTCAGAATTTAGCACCTTTTCGTATAGATACCTAGACATCCATTGCAAGCCAATTTCATTATTATTACTGACAAACGATTTGTATAACTGAATTTACTACCGTAGGTACATTTTCGATATCTAAACGGGGAGTGACACAGACCTGTGAATACACGTCATCATCATCCGAGAGGATTCTCGCTTACATCCTCAGTGGTAACGCTTCAGAGCCCGGGGCCCGCTACCTAACCTAGGTGATTTGACCTGGTTATTGATTTTTAGGGTTCCGTACAAAAAATTAAAAAACGGAACCCTTAAAGAATCACTCGTGCGTCAGTCTGTCCGTCCGTCTGTCACAGCCCATTTGCTCCGAATCTATTTGACCGAATCCGGTGAAATTTGGTAAAATGTTGTAATTTTATGTCCCAAACACATATGCGCAAAGTAAATAAATATTTTTTTTAAATAAGGATCATTTTCGAGGGACAAATTAGGAAATTTAAAAAAAACGACGGGTTGCACGAATTGCTTTAATTATCAGTATAAAAGTACTATCATTTATGTGGTAGAATACAATATTTATTTATTGCGCTATCGTACACAAACATGACAAAAAGTGCACCACGCCGCTAAAGAAGTTTTCACTTCAAAAAGGTTTGGGCTTGTCCGGGATTTGAACCCGGGACCTCTCGTACCCTAAGCAAAATCATACCCCTAGACCAACGAGCCGGCTGACAGCTTCGTCGAAATTATAGTATAAATACTTCGTCTCCTACGCCGCGCCGGCTGTCATTCCGTCTTACGAATTTTCGATTAGGACACGTGTCCTGACGCGAGTTTAACATTTTTTACCTATTACAAAAAAAGTGCACAACGCCGCTAAAGAAGTTTTCACTTCAAAAAAAGTTTTGCAAACCTTACTGTGTCATATATCAAATGAAAGGTCTCGTTATGATGATCTCAAATATATATCTGTTATTATTGTAAAATGAATAGTTTTGATTTTATTCATGAAAGAAGACGAAAATTGACCATCCCCCCCCCCCCTGATCTCCGAAACTACTGAGCCTAAAATTTTGAAAAAAAAAAATACAAAATATAGTTCATTGCTTGTAGATTATAGGAAAACCTATAAGAATTCAATCAATTGTACGGAACCCTCTCCACGCGAGTTTAACTAGCACTTGGCCGGATTATTTTTACACAAAGTGTCGCTAGTAGAAGCAATCCTAGGATAGCTTTAAGCAAACGCTAGAAGTTCTGGTCTTCCCTTTGGGTTGCGGAGGTCAGACGGCAGTCGCTCTGTGTGAAAACCAATAACTGACGCGGTTGTTGGTTTCAATCACCTAGGTTAGGTAGCGGACCCCGGGCTCTGACTAAAGCGCTGCCGCGTTACCGCTGAGGATGCAACCGGGAATACGCTCGGATGATAATGATGAATATTCTATTATAAACTATTTGTTATTATCTTTATACTAAGAAATTTCATCGAAAATGTATTTACTTCTTCTTCTTCGTCTAAGCGCATTGCCGGTTGCATCCTCAGCTGTGCTGCTTTGGAGCCCGGGTGCGCTTTCCCGCTTTTTCTTCTCCAAATATAATATGCATGTCAATCAGGTCACCCAAGGATGGACCCTTGTAAAATGGAGAAGAAATAGCCGGAACACTTTCAATGATTTGGCGAAAACATATTTACTATCACGTCGTTATCCCTAACGGGGCAGACAGAACCTAGGGTGGTAAGGCCCAGACCACTTTTAGCGTGATGGTGGGAATGAAAAAGGAAATCATAATAATGATGGGTCGCTTGCTAACCGCATTGCCTATTAATATGATTTAGTTTTTGCCCATTCCCTCGATCGGCTTTAACGATCTGCACAAGAAGAGAAGCAGCTGGTACATTCTATGTTTTTTTCTTTTCTCCTAGACCCGTATGGAAGAAACTTAACATGTATATAAAAATAGAGCGCACATCTGATGATTTAGGGTTCCTCCTCTACTTAACTTTTTTTTCAAATATTTTATTTATCAAGAGTCTAATATTAAATTGGGTACTTATTATAATTTTATTTATTGACGACAACTAGGTCATTAAAACTATTCGGTATTTTGTCCATCTCACACAATCTTTCGATAAATATTGCATATTGCATACTGTAGCGGAAAAATAAAAAACAATCGCATTTGCATAAAACCCTAATTTAGCACATCGTGTTTTTAGATTCCATATTCTACGTAGCTTCCAGACTAATATCTAAGTAATTTTATTAGTAAGAGATGAGACTTATACTTTCATAAATTAAATGATAAACACTATCATTTAATATAAGAATGTGGCATTTATAGTTATGTTATTTTGTTTCATACAACGTGGAAGGGACATACCCGTAACAAATCATAAAATCATAAAATATAATGAAATTAAAATAACAGCCAAATAACAAAAAAAAAATTGCCATTTCCATACAAAAGTGTATGGTCGCTCGGGCGATTTGTATGGGAATGTCTGTTGTTTTTTTTTGCTTGTGTGAGTGATCTTGTATAGTGGTTCGATTTATTACGGGTATCCTTCCACTTTGTATAACACAATTGTTAAAAATATATCCTAATACATTTTTAAATTGTCAGTTTAGTAATTAGTAAATAAAGTTTACGTAAACTTACTTGAAATTAAAATTTCTTGTAACAAAACTCCAAAATAACAGTTTGTTGCAATATCAAATATGGAAGTGAGCAGTGACATATGAGAACGGCTCTATTAAATGTGCACTTTAGGGTTACTTTATGTGACAATAAAGCCATAATGTGTACTTACCATTTGTTTAGCATTAATTCATTTTTTGTTTACTTAAAAAAATATTATTATAAAAGCACATTCCCTTATATATCTATTATTTATTAAAATAACGCAATGCTATTCTTATATACTTGTATTCCTATCCTTGCTGGAATATGTTGTGGTAAATTATGAAAACATAATTTTATATTGTTTCAGAAGTTATTTAGAACCATTTATCTGTACGGAACCATTGTTTTATTAAGAAAATACTCTTGTCGTTTTATTTGTAATGCTGACAGGATGTTTGAGTGATAACGTCGTACTAAATACATGTATGTTATTATTACTCGGTTTTTAAATAACTATGTTTGTTCTAATTTTTATTTTTGACGACCTCCGTGGTGTAATGGTCACCACGCTAGTCCGCCAATCCGGAGGTTCTGGGTTCGATCCTCAGCCAGGGCAAGTTGGGAAACGGCCTTTTTTAAAATTGTCCTGGGTCTTGGTGGGTGTTTATCATTTATGTATTTATTATAAAAATAAAGTATCGTTGAGTTAGTATCCCATAACACAAGTTTAAACTTACTCGTACTATGGGGCCAGCGTACGTATCCTTTTTAAAAAAAATTAGATGTGTAATTAATTACCTACTACTAGGCTGCTACTACAATGCTGGTCTGGGAGAAAAGAAAAAACTTAGAATGTACCAGTTGCTTCTCTTCCCGCGCAGATCATAAAATCCGATAGAGGGAATGGACGAAAATGCGAATCGTGTTAAGGCCGTACCTAAATTTTCCGGGGTCCAGTGCTGCCCCCATTTAAAATAAATCATTTCAAAGAAAACGGAGACCTTATTTAAAATTTTGCTACTACCAAGTCCTAGATAACCCTTCAAAGTATTTTATGAACTACTGTTTACAGTTTATAATGAGAACGTTAAGCTTTACTACTTTGAAGGGTTATCTAGGACTTGGTAGTACCAAAATTTTAAATAATGTCTCCGTTTTCTTTAAAATAATTTATTTTAAATGGGGGCAGCACTGGACCCCGGAAAATTTAGGTACGGCCTTAAGACGATACACGGAGTCCAGGGCTGCCCCCATTTGAAATAAATTATTTGTAAGGAAACGGAGATATAATTTCAAATTTTAAGCTAGCAAAACCTAGATAACCCTTCAAACTATTTTATGAACCACTGTTTACAGTTTAAAGTGAGTAACAGTTTAAGCTTTAGTTTGCATTTTTGCCAAAGGTGGCCGTTTTTCGCAAAAATGCAAACTAAAGCTTAACGTTCTCCGTTTCCTTACAAATAATTTATTTCAAATGGAGGCAGCACTGGACTCCGTATATCATCTTAATAGGCGATGCGGTTAGCAATCCATCACTATTTTGATATTTTTTTCCACCTTCTCGCCCACCATCACGCTAAAAGTGGTATTAGGGTTTTGCGGCCCTGGGCTCTGTCTGCTTAGAGCCGCAAGGCCCAAAATACACTGTCTACCCCAATAGGGGTCATCATCATCATCTTAGCGTATTCCAGGTTGCATCCTAAGCGGTAACGCTTTAGAGCCCGGGGTCCGCTATACCTATTTAGGTGATCTGGCGAGTTTACTGGTTTTTTTTACACAGAGCGACTACCGTCTGACCTCCGCAACCCAAAGGGTAGACCAGAGCCAATCCTAGGAATCCTGATACAATACCTACTTTATTTTATTATTTTTATTATACCTACTGTTATTTATAGTACGATGGAGTTCAGTGGCTTTGTTTTTCGCACGGGCATCATAAAACGCCACTTAGGGCCTCAAAGACAGAAAATTATACCTACTTTGAGATGCATTGGAATGCCAATAAAAGAACCAGGAATAACTTTAAACATTTATTTAACAATATAGAAATAATATTTAATACTTACAATTTATAATGCTTAACTTATATCAGCATATATTTTTAGTACACTAGTCTAGTAAGTATTTTTTTAATACTTGCTACTTTTAACAGCAAGTTTATTATATGCTACTGATAGATTATGTTGCCTATACTAGATATAACATGGTGTTTCGGAATGGCGAAATTATCTTTGAAGGGCATCTTATAAGGACAGACCACAATATCTGATGCTTGCGCTAAAAAAAATGAAATGCTCAAATTGTGTGGCGTAATTTTTTTTACTTTGAACAGAACGTGTCCTTAACAGATTATTTAGCCATTCTAAAACACCCCGTATTGTACGTTTCCTTAACAGATTATTTAGCCATTCTAAAACACCCCGTATTGTCAATATCAAATTAAATTTCGGGAAACAAAATGTATAGATGAACTGAATATGCTATAGAATAATGCACACTGGAAAAATGTATTTCTGTAGGTAACTTATCGAATTACATGCAAATACTAAAATGCAACTATACATAGTCCTTATATTGACACCAGCGAACTATGGAACTATAATACTAGCGGCACTAAATAAACTTAGCTCTTAGTAAGAACGTTAAGCTTTACTACGCACATTTGCGAAAAACTGCCACTTTTGGAAAATGTGCGTAGTAAAACTTAACGTTCTTACTAAGAGCTAAGTTTGTTTAGTGAACTGTAAACAGTACTTTATAAAATACTTTGAAGGGTTATCTAGAACTTGGTAGTAGCAAAATTTTCAATGAAGTCTCCGTTTTCTTTGAAATGATTTATTTTGAATGGGGGCAGCACTGGACCCCGGAAAATTCAGGTACGGCCTTAAAATTGTTTTAGTATATTTTCATGGGCCCATTTACTGTGATGATTATGTTTGAAGTTACTCTTCCATAGTACTAGTTCGCTGATGGACACACACTTGAAAAATAATAATAATATACTAATTTTATATTTTTACAGTGGCTAAATAAAGCATCAAAAGTAAATCATACCTCTTAATTTTTTCATTAAAAATGTATTTTATTTAACATAACTTTATATAGGTATTAAAAAAGGTCGAAGAAAGTGCTGCCTTATTTTATATAACTGAATCAAAATCTAAATTTTCTTTATAATGAATGTTTATTATACTGGGTCTAAATACTGAAACTATTTTAAAGGTGAATTCAAAACAAAATCTAATCTGGCAATTCTTATACAAGGTGGAAGGGACATACCCGTAATAAATCGAACCACGGGCTAGTATAATAAAATTAAAATAACCGTCAGATCGCCCGGGCGGCTGAATACCTACTTTTGTATCATACTCACAGTCATAGTGGCGAATTTCTTTTTTTGTTTAGCTGTTATTTAATTTTTATCATACTATAATAGTCTAGTATAGACCGTGGTTTCATTTATAAGGGTTATGTCCCTTCCACGTTGTATAATAAAAATATGTCAAGTACACAATAGTTCACATAGCAATAACACTTTTAAACGTAAACTGTATTCCTTTAACATAAAAAAGCAAATATTACAAAAGTGAGATTATAATTTTATTTTACTTTAAAAAAAATATAAAACATACCTTAATATTTTAATACTTATTAGCACGCTCATTCATAGGTCGCCACATATATTTCTTAATAAAGTACGTCTGATCTTTTATAGCCTCCAGAATCTGAAGATTCACTGCCAACAGTCTACCATCATCTGTCATTACCGGATTAGACACCAACTCTCCAATTTCTTTACTCTTTTGTATACATGGGATACCTTCTACAGAATGTTCAGTAGTAGCCTGTACAAGAACACATGGCCTCATTTTAGAGTAATGGTTATTATAGTCACTTAATGCGGTACCTAACCATTCACATGAAAAATTGTTTCCATCGACGAAAACTCTCAAATCAGATTTACCTATCCAACCTTTATAGTCCAGGTAATGCATACCATTAGATCTAACAGAAATAACTTCTAAAGATTTCAGATCTAGCAGAACTTTAGAATCAAAATATGCAATATTATTGTACGACAAATCTAAATTTAGAAGTGAAGTTAACCCTTGGAACGAGCCGAAGTCAATATTCTGTAATTCATTGTGTGATAAACGCAATGTTTGTAAATGCCCTAGACGATGGAATGCCCCTGGGCCAATTTCCTGTATTTGATTTCCACTGAGATCTAAATAAGACACTGTCATTGGTAAGCGCAGTGATGATGAATTCAAGAGTTCAATGTAATTTTTACTCATGTCTACATGTTCCAGCTCCATTTGACGTTGAAGATCGACAAACATTGCTTCTGTTATATTATTCGTGTGCAAGATCAACATTTTCATTCGCAATCCTTCTCCTAGAGGAATTGTTAGCCTTGATAGTCCATTATTTGATAAATCTAAAACACCACCATCGGGATGAAATATCTTTATATGAATATTCTTCAAAATTTTGAACTCGTTAAAAGTCATATTAACATGTTTCAAATGATAGTTATTCGTAAAAGTAAACTCTGGTATGTAATCCAAATTATTGTATGAAAGATCCAGATTTTGAAGATTGTTCATAGATGAGAAACTATCGAAGTACAGAGTGGACAAGAAATTATTGCTAAGATTCAAATACTTGACAAACTCTAAGTCGTTAGCATTCACAACAAAGTTAACTAATCTATTGCAAGATAAATCAAGGGATGTCAATCGAACAAGAGATTGGAATGCGTTATACTCAATGTCAGTTATATAATTTTTAGATAAATCTAATTCAGTTAGTACGTCAACATTGTTCTTACTAAAAGACCGTATGAATCTTGTAGACTCTTCGTATGTCGCATTCGGTATAGAAACAATATAATTTTTAGAGAGCACTATTTTACAAATGGAATTTTCACCAAAGTGCCCCCAGTGCCTTGAAAACATACCTGTTGTTAAATTTTGTAGTTGATTTTTCGATACATCAAATGTTTCCAGATGGTAAATTATTGTCAAAGACTCATCATCTATACTTTGTATTTCATTATTTCTGATATACAAGTGTTTCAAATTAAGTAGATTATTCAGTGCTCCATTTAAATCAACAATTTTGTTATTACTTAATTTTAGAACTTCTAAGTTAGTAAGATTGGACAATACTTCATCATTTAGTTTCGAAAGGTAATTGAAAGAAAGGTCTAATTCGACTAAAGAAGTCAACTCTCGGAGGGTGTCATCAGGAATTTCTTCAATAGCATTGAACGCTAAATTAAGTTTTTTCAATTTGTTGGGATGCGTTTCGAATATGAACAAATCTTTGACGTCATTCAATCGATTGTGTGACAGATCTAAATTTTCAAGACGAATAAGGCTATTAAAAGGTGAGTGACCAATACGTTTCATCTGGTTGCCACTTAAGTAGAGGTTTTGAAGTCGAGGCATGTATTGTAAGAAGGAGAGTTTGGTCTCAGGCCAGTTGCCTGATGCCCTCAGCGTAGTGATGGAGGCCAAAAAGTTGGTGTCGATGTTATTTTTGTCAAATCTTTCGATGGCTTCTGAGAGGACCAGGTCTACGTTAACGGGGTAGTTGGTGGAAGCCTGGCATTCTTCTGGGAGACCAACACCTCGTATGGTGCCGACACAGAAGATGCGGAATCCACAATTACCTGTGTTATAGATCTTGTCTCGGGGACAGTAGCACTGGATGGACGTCACCATCAGCACGAAAAGTATGACTTTTCCAGCTGAAAAATAAACAAGATAATTTGATAATTATAAAATAATTCTGACACATCTGACTTTTTTATTGTTTTTGTATAACTTAGTATACTAGGTACCCGTTCGCGCTAAGTTTGCCGCTGACGCGAAGGGACGCGCATGCCACGGACCGACAAACTTAGCGCGAACGTTCAGTGCCTAATTAAGACTAATTTAAAAGATTGAAAGACAATCTTAGATGGACTATCATTGAAAGATAAAAAAGAAAGATAATTATGGTATGATAAAAAACCTTTGAAACAAGTAGGTATTTATTTAAAAAAAAACAAAAAACCTGACTGCCTGATACGTAAATTCGATACGATAAATTCCCGTGGAACGTTTCCGTCAATAGGGAATTTGGGAATATTCCCGTATTTCTAGGGAATGTTAAGGAATATTGGATATATGTACTTGTATTACCAAGCTTCACGGCTCTGGAATACTTTGACACTAATCTATAACAAGATATCTATATCACCGATCCTACTTTGATCTAAAAAAACCATATCAAATGATGCAGTTACGTTAATAAAATATATTTACAGTGATAAAAAATATGTCTGATAAGTAAAATTACAACTTTCCCTGACATTCCCATTTATTGGGAACGTTCCCGGGAATCTGGGAACCCGTTCTCAGGACGGCACATCATTAAATTTAGGCAGATACAGATGCAAACGGGAATGTTCAAATAAGCGAGATTACATTATCCATACAACATTAGACACTTTATTTAATATCGAGCAAAAAACGGCAAAAATACTACGTTTGTTGTATGGGAGCCCTCCTTAACTATTTATTTTATTCCGTTTTTAGTATTTGTTGTTATAGCGGCAACAGAAATACATCATCTGTGAAAATTTCAACTGTCTAGCTATCACGGTTCATGAGATACAGCCTAGTGACAGACAGAAAGACAGACAGGCAGACGGACAGTGGAGTCTTAGTAATATGGTCCCGTTTTTACCCTTTGGGTAGGGAACCCTAAAAATGGATTTTGCTCAGGTATTTCAATCACACACAGTGGCAACATTCCCAACTGATGACGTATTCTTGGGCCAATCACGTGACCCAGCTGTAACGGGAAGAGAATACCTTGTTTTATAATACCATGATAGATTGCAGAGCTGAGCAAGATCAAAGTTTTATCCCAACTAATATTATAAATGCGAAAGTGAGTTTGTATATTTTTAGGGTTCCGTAGTCCGACAAGGAACCCTTATAAGATCATTCAGTCCGTCCGTCCGTCCGTCCTAGTCTGTCACAGCAGAATATCTTCTACGTTTATGGACTGATTTGCATGTAACTTGGTTCGAGGATACTTCACATATAGATCTCATTTTTAAAAATACAAAAAATTAAAATTACCCCTTTTTAAGGGTACGTCCCCATACATGTAAAGGGGGGGTGAATTATTTTTTGAGTGCACCCCCTTGTGTGAGGTATCGTTGAAAAGGACTATAAAAATAAGGTAGGGTTTCAATACAACACTTTTTTATCAGCTTTACCATTTGCGAGATATAGCCCGCCAAAGTCGTTTACACGGTGTCCCCCCCCCTGTAATTTCTAAAGTCTTGGACCTATAAACTTCAAATCACTCACGTAAAGAAACAGGCACGGAAACTCTTATTTAAAATTGTTTAATATTTAAAATTGTTTAATATTGTTATGGGTAAGAATTGCCTATTAAACCAATATTAGAGTCCGTATATAAACATCAGATTTTCACTACCGCTACTCAAAACCATTTGTCCACGAAGATTTGACAAATTTTTATTAGTGAATCATGCAATCCGGTTTGTCTAGTGGTTAGTTCTTATTTATTGCGATCACCAATGTTAAGCAACCATCGCCATAGCCAGGCTATGGATGGGTGACCGGTAGTGGTAAACAACACGACCGTTTCCGCTTCGAAAGGCACGTAAACCTAATATAAGATTGGTCATGGTTTCCCCTCTGGGTTGTGGATCTGAGGTTGCGGATGTCAGATTTCTCGCAATTATACTTAACCGTTTGGCGAGGTTATAAATTTAGTAATAATGTATTTACCTTTTCTTTACAGTATCTTTGTCAAATCCCCTAGATTAGGTAGCCGACCCCGTGAGATACGGGAAAAGGCTAGGGAGATGATGATGATGCAAGAAATGCAAAACAGCGCGGTGCGAAAAATAACTACGGAACCCTACTTTATGCGTGGGCCGACACGCACGCTTTATCTACTAAACCAATCTTCTTTAAAATTCGCATACACATAGTTAGGAGTACTGAGAAGGACACAGGTTACTTTGATAAAGTGGTCATCCGCTTTAGTGGCGAAGCGAGAGCGAAAATTCATAATATGGGAGGGCTAGTATTCAGGTGACCGAAAAATGTCACATTCAAAAAATCTGCGTTCACCATCAACAAGAAGACGCCGCTGCTCTCCAGCCAGTCAGTCTGCGACCACGAAAGATGTAACTCTTATTCGAAACGTTAGACAAAACAATAAAAAAAGTTCGTGCTAAGTCCCGTTATATATATGTATGAATCAGTCGCATTCAAAACGGGACGTATGGTCACTAAACCTCATCGTCATCTAAGAGCTGCACGGGCGGACTCGCTATCGAACAACCACTGTGCATATTTTAGTTGGATGGTATAAACCGCTAATTCACGAAACCTCTAGTTGTTTGGCATTACAGCTCGGTTTTATTAAACAGCCGAATATCGTTCAGCTGGATTGTCTAAGATTGCGCAACGTATTACGTTCATTCAAACCGCTAACCACGTTTTCAAACGGCTAGCGGTTTTGAGAAACAGTAGCGGTAATCCGCTGTTTGACGAAACCGTTAAACAATCCAGCTGCGACATATGAATGAAAAGGATTTGGTGTAGGGTTACCATAGTGAAATACGAGTATAACTGGGTGTCTATCGACATCGAATTTCATTTCCCAGACAACTATTCCACGATTTTTATTGCTATAGGTTTGCCCTAACCTAGTAAAATGGATAGAACTTTTTAGCACTCGCCGGCCGCTACCGCGGCACGCTCGCTTCGCTCGCTCGACTCGTGCGTGTGTTGGTCGCAGTTCTAACCTAACCTATAGGTTTGTACTTACCTAGTAAAATGGATAGAACATTCCTAGCACTCGCCAGCCGCTGCCGCGGCACGCTCGCTTCGCTCGCTCGCCATTGCCCTTCGTAGGCATTCTACATTGTATATTCTTTAGATAGAATTGTACAACAACTTCTCTAGCCGCATGGATGAATACAAGTCGATCATTCCATCCCGCGTATTAGGGTTCGCTGTTTTACAAAACCGAGCTGTAATGCCAAACAGCTCCTCTAGCTGTTTGGCATTACAGCTCGGTAGTGAATTAGCGGATTATACCATTCAACTGCGACACATACACATTGTAACTGTTTTTTTTTTCATACATTAAACGTGTCATATAGGTACATTAAATCATCTTCATCATTTCATCACCAAGAAGCACACTTCCTTCCGACTACTGGCAGCCCGAACAATGCTCAAATAAGAAGATATAATCAAAGAAAAATACTTACTTTCATCCATGATCGCTGCTATATTAATTTATAGGTAACTCTTTCGTCTCTATATCTGTAACCAAAGAAGACAATCATGGTTATCCCTGTTATTAATATATCAGACGTTAAGATAGGTATTTTTTAGGGTTCCGTAGCCAAATGGTGTCTGTCTGTCTGTCCGTCTGTCCGTCCGTATGTCACAGCCACTTTTTTGGAAACTATAAGAACTATATATATACTGTTGAAACTTGGTAAGTAGATGTATTCTGTGAACCGCATTAAGATTTTCATACAAAAATAGAAAAAAAAACAATAAATTTTGGGGGTTCCCCATACTTAGAACTGAAACTCAATTTTTTTTTATCAAACCCTTTCGTATGTGTTATCTATGGATAGGTCTTCAAAAATGATATTGAGGTTTTTGATATTTTTTTTTTCTAAACTGAATAGTTTGCGCGAGAGACACTTCCAAAGTCCCCCCCCCCCCCCCCCCCTGTAACTTCTACAATAAGAAAATTATAAAATTAAAAAAAATATATGATGTACATTACAATGCAAACTTCCACTGAAAATTGGTTTGAACGAGATCTAATAATTAGTTTTTTATAATACGTCATAAATCGTATACCGCAATTTACCTTTAGAACTTTGATATTATGTTACTTGCTGCAACGGAACCCTTCATGGGCGAGTCAAACTCGCACTTGGCCGCTTTTTTTAAATGTGAATCATAGGCGTTGCGACTAGCAACCGTTTTGATTCCTTTTTCCATCCCGTCCAACATCAAGCTATATAGTGGCCTTTGGGTCATGCGGCTCTGGGCTCTGTCTGCTTAGAGCCGCAAGACACAAAATGCTATGTCTGCCCTTTTAAGGAATAAAACGTGATGGTGTGTATACTTAGCTGAGAATTCAACCGGAAACGCGCTAAGTTTAAGAAGTTTATACCTACTTAGTATAAATTCTTTGAGGCAACTTGAAAAATTCTGATTTCTGCCGCTAGTGTTGGTCACGTACACGTACACAGTCATACACACGAAAATAGAGTACTTTAATTACGTTATTATCACTTACAAGGTTGAAATGGAAAGTCAAAAGCAAGATATTCTTTAAAAACTAATCATTTCGTATTTAATAAAATGTAGACTTAAAAAATATTATATAAAAAAAGAACTTACCGTGCTTGCAGATTGATAAAAAAAAATTTTCACAAAAAATATTAAATTTTAAACAGGGTCTTTAATTTCTGTTGCGTCGTTGTCTTAGCTCAAAGTCCAACTGAGGGCGTCCAATTTGATGCTTAGAATTTTGCTGATGGCACGAAATAAGAACATACTCATATAAAACATAGACGAAGAAATCACAGACATGCAGTTCAATGTATTCCAGAAGATAAATAGAATATAATAGGGACAAATCACATGAATTGAAAACCTAGGAGGAGGCATAATTCCAGCTGTGGACTTCCTGTAAGTAGGTGATATAATGATGATGATGACATGGATTGAGCTAGCCCTAAAGTGCGTTTAAACTTTTATAATGGGATAATAAATACATTTACAATATGAATCCATGGTGGTTTTGGAGAAACAGAAAATAATGTATCAGCTGCTTCTCTTCCCGCGCAGATTATAAAAATCAATCAAAGAAATGGGTGAAATGCGAATCGTGTTAATAGGCGATGGGGCTAGTAACTCACCACTATTTTGATTCCTTTTACCAACTTCTCGCCCACCATCACGCTCAAAGTGGTATTTGGGGCTCTATTGCGGCTCTGGGCTCTGTCTGCTTAGAGGCGCAAGACTTAAAATGATCTGTCGGTCCCATTAGGGATCAGGACTTGATAGTGTCTCAGTATCAGTTTATAATATTATGTAGATAAATAAAATACTCAAGACCAATTTCCTACTTGCCCTGGTCGAACCCAGATTTAAATCTTCTGATTCTTTGTAGGTACCAGATAGCCATACATTATTTTTATGCATGTGACGCATGAACTACCGTGTTTTAAAATGTTTATCAAATGTAACTTAGGTACCAAAAGTATAGTTACTATAATGTTCACCCCAAGAAATAAAGTCACATTATATATCTTAGTCTTATCCAATACAGAGCACACAAAGATAACGAAATAAGCATCCTTATTCAAGTAAGTTATTTTCGTATAGTGCCGCTTCTGTTCAATATTTATTCTATGCTTGTTTGTTCATCAGTATTCGAATTCCTGGTAGGTAGCTGTGGACAAAACATTTATTCGTACTTAGGTAGTTAGGTAGGACTTAGGTAGTTTTTCTGACTTGTCAAGCTGTATCTGTGACTATAATGATAAACCATATTGCAAGCTATTCTCAATGTTCTTATAATATAGTTGTACCTACCTATACTGGGCGACTGACCTCTATCAAAAATATCAAGAAAATGAGGTTTTGAAATGTAACCTAGCTAAGTAGATCGATTTATTATTGAAAAGAAGGGAAAAATAGATTTAAAAAAATAAAGATTGACTTGGCGAGTTCATTTTTCGGCTTGTAGGTCTCCAGCTTTATTATATCACCTGAGCTACTGATTCGTGACGTTTAAATCACCTTTCTTTTCTAATAATATTTCGTATTTTGCAATACTGGGAAAATGAAGTTTATTCTGTGAAAATAGAAGCTAGTTTCGATTTTTTGGCCCCGAACTCCGAAATACGAGATGAAGCCGTTTCCGAGATCATCATTACATAAGTATATACAAATATTTACAAGAATTGCTCCTTTAAAGTGACCGGATTTGGTCCCAAACTGTCGTCTCCTGTGAGAAGTCTTTAATCCAGCAAAATGGCCATTCCATTTTTGTTGTACGTACAGTATGTAATAAAATAATGACGCCTATTAAACTAAGTATGTATGCAAAAACGTACCTTAACAACTTATTTAAAAAAGGTAAATTGGCACCTCTGTACACTTTTGAAAAATGAAATAAGTAAAGATTATTGCTCCCGTGGGATTCAAAAGTATTTATTCTTGAGGTTTAGAAGAACCAAAGTCCTCAAATTCGTTGTATTCATCTCCATAGTCGACAGGAAACAGCGCAGCGCATTCTTCCTCTCCCGCCATGCGATCTCGACTCACGTGGGTGGGATTCAAGTCCATAAGCTCGAGAACTGCTACGTCCTTCTCTAGGGATATCATGAACGCTAGTTTTAGGTCGCTGAAAACAACAAAGACGAGATCTAAATTTTATCATCATCATCAGGTCTTTTTTTTGTCTTCACTGCAGGAGCACTACCACACGACCCTGTCTGTACTACCAGAGCCGTATATTATAGCCAGAGCAGTCGGAGGATTTAGCTTACACTCTCCGCGCTGGACAAACGTGTTGGGGAGGTCTCATTGATGTTTTTGAGGTTTGTTAAGCTTGTGTTTGCTCAGTCGCCTTTTACGACATCCACGGAAAGACTTGGAGTGGTTCTATTCTACTATGCCGGAAACCACACGGATCATGAACTAAAACCCAACTACGGAAAAATTCTTAGTGAAAGTACGATCATCGAGTTATAGCGAAAAAAGCAGGGAGCAACCGCTAATAATGTATACAGGGTAACTTTTTATTAACCGGAAAAATTTTTGGAGCAAGTTCAGTCCATGTTTTATAACTATTTCATAGAAAGTAGTTCAGCATCATGGACTGAACTTGCTCCAAAAATTTTGCCGGTTACTAAAAGGTCACCCTTTTTTTAAAAGGCCTTTCATTATGATTCTTAGATGATTTTTAAGGTTCCGCAGTCCACAAGGAACCCTTATAGTTTCGTCATGTCCGTCCGTCCGTCCGTCCTGGCTCGTACTCCGCCACTACTGCACCGATTGTCACGAAAATTGGTGGAGAGATAGATATTGAAGTTTTGATGTTTAAAATTTTAAATAAATGTTTTTTTTTTCAGCCTCTCCCATACAACGAAAAGTGTATTTAAAAAATTAAATTGGACTAACCCCAACGTGTGGGGTATCATTGAAAAGGTCTTTTAAAATGCAATAAAATTTGCTTTGAAACTATGTAGATCAAACCCCCCAGTCTTGAGATAATCTAATACAAAGTTAAAATTTGAGGCGTCCCCCCACCGTAACTTTTGAAATATTAGGTACTAAAATAATTCTGAAAAAAATGTGATATATACCTCAAAGTTATATGTACTTTCAATTTAAATTATAACGGTCTCGGTATCATAGATAGTTATTTTTTAATACGTCTTAAGGTTACGTGGGTTCACAATTTGCAATACTGTGCGTGTTTTTGAAAAATCACTGTTATTAAACTACTACAGTTTATTCCTCAAAAAATTTACATAAAAATCTTAAGGATTTTCTACAGACACCCACAATAGTCAAAACTCGATTGAGCAGTTTTGGCTCGATAGAAAAAAATCACAAACATACTTTTTTTTGTATTATATTTATAATTTTTTCTGTAGCCAAAACGGATAGATATTTAGATAATTAATTTTTTGGTATAATTTTCATATAAAAAGGTGATTGTATAAAATAGTAAGACGTATTATAAAGGCAAATTTAGGCAAATTTAGAGGTATGTTTGTGATTTTTTTTTCCATCGAGCCAAAATTGCTCAATCGTGTTTTGGCTATTGTAAGTGTCTGTAGAAAATTCTTAAGATTTTTATGTAAATTTTTTGAAGAATAAACTCTAGTAGTTTAATAACAGTGATTTTTCAAAAACACGCACAGTATTGCAAATTGTGAACCCACGTAACCTTAAGACGTATTAAAAAATAACTATCTATGATACCGAGACCGTTATAATTTAAATTGAAAGTACATATAACTTTGAGGTATATATCACATTTTTTTCAGAATTATTTTAGTACCTAATATTTCAAAAGTTACGGTGGGGGGACGCCTCAAATTTTAACTTTGTATTAGATTATCTCCCTTCATGGGCGAGTCCGACTCGCACTTGGCCGCTTTTTTAGTTCATAACTTTATGGCCTGGCACTGGTAGTAGAGAGCATCGATCGGCTTTTACAATCTGCGCGGGAAGAGAAGCAGCTGGTACATTCTATGTTTTTGTTCTTTTCTACCAAACCAGCAAGGAAGATTTTTTTTTTATAAAATATCCGCAAAATATCCATACCTATCTGTAAGCCAACCCATGCCGTCGAATTGTTTCACACTGTATGCAATATGAGCCGCTCGGTAAGGCGACGTCGCTCTAAATATTCCCAACTGAAATGCGATCATGTCAATACGCAACATTTTATATACAACGTGGAAGGGACATACCCGTAATAAATCGAACCACCGTCTATACTAGATCATTATAGTCTAATGAAATCAAAATAACAGCCAAAGAACAAAAAAAAATTTTAGCCTTTCCATACAAAAGTATGCAGCCGCTCGAGCAATTTGTATGAGAATGTAAAATTTTTTTTTGGTTTTTCTACTGTTATTTTTAGAGATGAAACGGATAGCAGTTTGGCCGGATACCGAATACCGGATATTCGGCCGACCATGTGGCCGGATGGGCAGATATCCGGCCGCCGGATATCCGGCGAAACTTAGCCGTTTGCGTAGGCGGCGCGCGAACGATAGGGTGGACTCGGTTCGATTCGGGTCTTGTCGAAACAAAGTTTGCCAAAATCTATCCGGCCTGTCCAGCCGCCATAATACTATCCGGCCGAATACCGGATAGTTACCGGATATCCGTTTCATCTCTAGTTATTTTAATTTCGTTATACTATATCGATCTAGTATAGCCCGTGGTTCGATTTATTACGGGGATGTCCCTTCCAGTTTGTATACCTTCTATATAGAAATTTTTAAATACAAAAGTTTGTACGAATGTTTGTTTCACAGATGAACGGATTGGATTATAAACTAGGTACTAGCTTTTGCCCGCAGCTTCGCTTGCGTATCCCAATTCCCACGGGAAGAATACTTTTTTTCGGGATGAAAGGTACCCTATGTCCTTCTCAGTACTCTTAACTATGTGTATGCCAATTTTCAAGAAGATTGGTTCAGTAGATAAAGTGTGAAGAGGTAACAAACAAACAAACCAACAAACATACAAACTTACTTTCGCATTTATAATATTAGGTTAGGATCGTATATTAACAGTAAAAATTCTAAGTAGTACGGTATAGTTTTGAATCCATACTACCCTAAGGTTGCCTAGAAGAGATTGCTGTGCGATAAGGCCGCCTTTTGTATGCTAAAATTTTTCTCTATTATTTGTGTCTAATTTGTTAAATTGTGTGCAATAAAGAGTAAAATAAAAAAATATAGTTCAAAATTTATCGACAGTTTATAAATTCGCGCGATAGATTATAAATTCTCGGTGTTCACAATCATACGGTGACATGTACAGGGTCTTACACAATATACTGAAACTATTGTAAGGGTAAATTCAGTATATGATACTAAACAACTTTCCCAAGGAACATTTATCGAAACATGAAAAAATATTTTTGCCTTTCCATACAAACTCGGATCAGCTGATCGGTGAACTTGTATTAAGCCAAAAAATATTTGTTATTGTGTAGTGTAAAAGTTGTGTAGTGTCATGGAATTAATCTAATTCTAAAATAGTTTCAGTATATTTTGTTTATGTCAATTTGCAATCAGAACTTTGATATCGAGATGTAGGATACTCTTAGCGCCATCTCGTTGTGGTTGTAGTTCCTCGATGTGGCATATAGGTCGCCCGCCACACCCTTTTTTCTTTGATTTATTTAACTTCCTCTGAGTTTTCAGACTAATATATCTACTTAGACTTGAAGTCCGTCTCTGTCACAAACTCTACGTGCGACAGAGACACGTGACCTGCCACGGTTCCAGCTATCTCTATCGCACATAGGGTTTGTGACAGAGACGGACTAAACCCGTCGCGGGCGTCCATTTGACGTAATTTAAGCCTTGGATGATGGATTTACACTTACATGGATGACGTATTTCCTGAACGCCCTCAGAGCTTGTACTGCTTCATGCCGCTTGTTTATGTCAAGCATGACAAGTACATGCGGAGGAAGGTGCTCGGGCTGTGGAGTCACGCATTCCAGTACCAACTGTCAAGATTGAAAAAGCTTTAACCCTGTCAGTTAATCGGGACGAGTATATTCAAGGAAAGTACTCATGATTATCATGATCAGGTCTTTTTTAGTCTCCGCTGCAGGAGAGAGGCCCCTTTCTGTACTGCCAGAGCCATATATTAGCCAGAGCAGTCAGAGGATTTGGCCTACACTCTCCACGCTGGCCAGACGGGTTGGAGAGGCCTCATTGATGTTTATAAGCTTTGTTTAGCTTGTGTTTTCTAAGTCGCCTTCTATGACATCCACAGAAAGACTTGGAGTGGTCGTATTCTACTCTGCCGGGGACCACACGGTACCACCTCTGGCTACTCTGGCCGAGTATGGCCCTGGTAGTACAGAGAGGGTCGTGCTCCTGTAGTGGAGTTAAAAAAGACCTAATGATGAAGGCATACACGACTGTGAATATAAATTTCTTACTGAAGGAAATAGAATAGCCAATCCGTTCACTTTAGCTATATCGTTCGGGGGAGCGTAGAACCCTGGGATAATCAGGTCAGGGGGCGGAAAGTATTCATCTTCGTCTTCTTCACTGCTTTCTTCCTCAAGTTCCTCCGATAACTCCTAAAGAAACAATGACCACAACAGAAATAATAATCTCACAGAATTAATAGAAACATAGAAATACTGGTTCCAGAAGATACTCCCTGTTTGACGACCTCTATGGCCTAGTGGTCATCACGCCAGGGTGTCACACTTAAGGACCTGGGTTTGATCCCCGATCAGGTCAAGATGGAAATTTCCGCAAGCTTGATGGACGTCTCGGGGGACCAAAGGGCTGGCGCGCGTGTTAGACAGCGTCTTTTAGCGTTTGAGCGCATACAGTGTGTAGATTTGCTCAATTGACTCTATATTCTATACCTGCAGTGATTCATCAGATCAGCTTTGTGTTATAATAATATTGCATTTTCATCTGATTTACAATAGCATAAAAAAATTAAGTATCTTAATCGGAAACCGGTAAGTGTCTCAAATTTAACTTGCAAGATTATACCCAAACAAATAGACACCTTTGTAGTCAACAAATAGGGCAAGCTAAATCCTAGTATGTAAAAAGAGTCATTATCATCATAATCAGGTCTTTTAGTCAACACTGCATGAGCACTACCCTCTCTGTACTGCCAGAGCCATATATTAGTCAGAGCGGTCAGAGGATTTGTCCTACACTCTCCACGCTGGCCAGACGGGTTGGAGAGGACTCATTGATGTTTATAAGCTTTGTTTAGCTTGTGTTTTCTAAGTCGCCTTCTACGACATCCACATGAAGACTTGGAGTGGTCCTATTCTACTCAGCCGGGAACCACACGGCTTGTAAAAAGAGTAATAAATATAACTTACTTCTGGGATTGGAATGCTCAACTCTATATCTTCGTCATTATCTGGTTCTTCTTTCAGCTTATTAAGCTCATCCAGTTTCTGAAACAAGTTTGGTTATTATCAATCAAGACATGACTGCTCTACCACAGAAGACAAGACAGTAATAGTATCTCATAGCTCCACGTATATCAAAGTAACGTTAAAAGTTCCAGGTGCCGTTAGGTTTCCATTCCATGCCTTTTTGGGGATATCATAAGGGGTGACTGAAGGGAAACTGATAGAGACAACTGTAACTTTACCCGCGTGGTTCCGCGTTAGAACAAAATCACTCCATCTCTTCCTGTTGATGTCGTAAGAGGCGATTAAAGAATTAAGCACAAACATCTCATGCTACAATTGCATTCCCAACGAAGGTTTACGTCGGGTGGCGGCCGGTTGTAAAACTTTTCGCACAAATACATTCCCAAAGAGAGTTGAGGTTAGGCGGGCGGCCAGTCGTCAAACTATAACCAAATCATTTAAACTGTTCCGGCTATTTCTTCTCCATTATGCAAGGTCTTTGGCATCCTTGGGTGACCATTGACATGCATGTTATATTTGGAGAAGAAAAAGCGGGAAAACGCAACCCGGGCTCCGAAGCAGCACAGCTGAGGATTCAACCGGGAACGCTGCTTAGACGAATACCTAAGAAATACACAAAATCAACGTTTCGTAGTCCCCCTGATTTCTCCTCCAAAACTTAACCGATATACGAGTAATACCTTTTTTTATTTATATAAAACTTAAGAAAAGCTGTGACTGTGTTCCTAACGTTTTCTTTTTATAATATAATATCGTCAATTTTGTTTGCTAGATCTTTGATTACAGTGGAAAATCCGACCAATTTTTCAGGTTTATGAAGGTTCGTTCGTATCTCTTTTAATAACTAAATTATGTAACTAACTAAAAGAAACTAAATTATGTAAAAAATTATAGGGACATGACAATATAGATTTTTTGGAAAATCATTATTCCTCTACCGGTACTATCCAGCAAGCCATCAGGGGACGTTTGTATGGCCCATCAATTCTGAAGGATGTAACTGGGAATGCGCTAAGATGACGGCGTCGATAAGAATAGTTATTATTTTATGTAAACTTCTTCTTATCGAGTCAAAATGGTTTCACTGTAGCTTCAATTTCAAATCATCTGTGACAAATATGTAGCCACGGCGATGCCTCTGTCGTTAGCTTCATTAAAGTCCTCTTTAGTACATGACGTAGTAATATTTATGTAAACTGTTCTATTGTTACCCCGGTTCTGAGGTACTCAATCTTCAACTGTTCTTTCTCCGCCCTTTTTGCCTCTATCGCCTCCTGCCTGGCCTGGTGAGCCATCCGCCTCATCTCTGACAGCCGTCTAGCTCTTTTTTCCTGCTCTTCTTGCTGAAAATTGACGTTTAAATAAAGTACCTAACAAAATATCGCACTCTTTTGTTGGCTGGATAAGTATGGAATAGCCAAATATTAGCCAGAGCAGTCAGAGGACTTACCTACACTCTCCACGCTGGCCAGACGGCCTCATTGACCAGCATGAAAGAAATTAATGTCAGATTCTAATGATAATAACCGGGAGAACAAGAGAGAGACAACTCTACCTTTTTCTTCTCTTTTTCCTCTCGCCGCATCTGCAGTATCTCTTCCTTAGACTTGCTGTAAGATTTGAAATAATCAAAGGCGGTTGTCTCGCTGCCTTCTTCGAAACTCAGTTTTTCTTCGTAGAGAATTGAACGCACTATTGCTGTAATGCAGGGGAAAGAGTGCGTCGATAATTATAATATATACATATATATAATAGTGAGTATGAAGTACTTAGTATTTTTGATGTAAGTATATAGGTATTTATAGCTTTTGCGCCGCACAATTTTCTCTGCTTATCCCTATGGTTGACTGGGAGAAAATGCTCTTAGCATTAAGTCCGCCATTTGTTAAAAGTATATTTTTACTTTGGAAAATAAATTTTGATAAATAAATAAATAAATAAGTTTTTCTATTAGTAATTCTGATTCCAAGATTTCAATATAGCTAAGGTCGCCGTGTGGAGCCCAGCAGAGTAGAATAGGACCACTCCAAGTCTTCCCGTGGATGTCGTAGAAGGCGACTTAGGAAACACAAGCTAAACAAAGTTTAAAACAACAATGAGACCTCTCCAACCCATTTGGCCAGCTTGGAGAGTGTAGGCCAAGTCCTCTGGCTGCTCTGGCCAAGTATGACTTGGTAGTACAGAGAGGGTCTAGCTCAGTGGAGATTAAAAAAGACCTAATGATGATGATGGATATAGCTAAGGGGTCCAAAATCAATCTGTAAAAAGACAGACAGGTACAACTTACATACAAAATGCTTGTCCTGATCCAAGAACCGGAAGCAAATAGCCAGGATGGGACCAGACAGTAGTTGATGCATAGACGCCTCATTGATAGGCGCATCACCGGCGTATAGGACATCTTCAGCCTCTTCTTTGGTCAACTGCATCACTTCTCGACCAACCATGTAGATGTCTGCAATAGCCAATAATATACGTCATAGTGAGGTGAGTGGTGACGACCGACAGAGTAAAATACAATTTACATCACCCCTTTCCTCTTCAACGGATGCCATACGAGGCTACTAAGGGTTGGGACACATCTGTCAGTACGAAACAGCACTTTCCAATATTGCTATCCTTTTCTGTCGCTCAGAAACGTCATTTTCTAGAGCGAGTGAGAGCGTGCGCCCTCGTATGGGAAAATCATCCCTTTATTGGGATATAGGCTTAAAAGAAAAATAAATATTTATGTAATTATTTATGCCGTGTGTTTCCCACCTAGAATAGGATCACTACATCTCATTTTGTAGATGTCGTAAGAGGCGACTAAAAGACTAAGTCTACGATAGAAAAAGGGAAATCAAATTAGTTACAAGTAGTAATGCAGCACTTGCAAGCCACGGTTCAGAAAACCCAAAGTTGGGTGCTACGACTCGAGGCTCTGCCTATCCCGTAAGACAGCGTTTTCCAAAGTGTGGGTCGCGAAGCCTCTATAAGGGGGTCACGGGGGTCGCGAACCTCAGTAAAACTTAAGGATACCTTTTTAAAAATTTATTCATTTTCCATATAACATTCAAATACGTGAGCTCAATCAAACAAACGCCGAATGGCGGTTTGACGGCTATACCCGGATCAGTCGTATGAAATCGATGTAAAAAATTTATGTTGTAGGTACCTAGTTAAGTATGTATGAGGTATCGCTAATTATGAAAAACAATATATGGATTTGATAATTATTTGTAACACACTAAGACACTGGTTAGAAACAAAAGAGGGTATAGTTAATTATTATTATTTATACCCTCTTTTGTTCGCGAAAACATTTTTACTTACTAAGGGGGTCGTGTTATAAAAAGGTTGAAAAACACTGCCATAAGGGTTAAAGACACAAAGATTAAAATAGTATATATTATAGTTACTGTTCTCAGCCCATCTCTCATACAGAGCCGGATGTGCATGGTGCGCGTGGGGCCAGAATAGAACAAAATTCAAGTGCATTAGATGAGGCACCATCAGCTCAGCTCGGTGCCGCTTGCGGGCCGTCTGCCGAGTTGACTGGACAACCTGGTGAGCTAGTTCCACTCTTTTCATCTCCATGGATATTGTGGACAGCCATTCCTAAGAACAAAGTTTTGTACAAGCTTTTTTTTGCTGGATTAAACGCGACACAAACCTTTTTAGGATTCCGTTAATTTCGCCATGTCTATCTGTCTGTCTGTCTGCGGTTTTACTCAGAGATTATTAGTACCAGTAAACTGTAATTTGGCATGGGTTGGACGTTGGCATTAATGGCATGGCACTAATCACGCAGACAAATTGGTAAAATGATATCTTGAAAAATAAATTTTTGGGGGAGGTACCCCCAAAAAATTTTTTTTACATAAATGTAATGTGGGAATCGTTTTTTTCCTTGACTAATCCATGTTGTAAGTGGTCGTTGAATAGGTCTTTCAAAAACATTGTGAGTTTGTAAACACCATTTATCGATTTATTTATCTATGTAGGTACACTCGTATGCCGTTTGAGAACGACAGATCATTAGCTAGATACATGAAGAATAAAGAAGAAAATGTGGGAACGCCATATTGCGGGAGACGCTGGAGTTTCCCTTCTGAATGTTAATACTTATATTAATTCTGTGCCTTAACTAAAGCAAGTTAGTGGGGCATCGTTCTAACCTAAGATTAAAAAAAATTCAGTGCCATCCTATTTCGTATATACAAAAATTTTGTTTTGAAAAATACCAACCTCTTCATCAGGCGTAGCTTCGTCTACTTCGTAAAAACATCGTTCTGTCTCCTCCCCTGCTAGTTCTCTCCTAAAGTGGCTTAACTCGTTCTTGGCCACATCAGCAAAATGCAAGCTGTCAACTCCTCGGAATACTTTGGTCACTTTGTTTCTCTGACAAGACAATCACGTGAAACGTTACAAATAAATTAAATTCCATAGTCATATAATAAATAATAAATATAATGTAAGGACAAATCACATTGATTGAGTAGTCCCAAAGTATGTTTAAACTTATATGGTGGGATATACTGACTCAACGATAGCATATTTTATAATAAATGCATGAGTTTAAAGATAAATTTTCAAGACCCAGCTCAGTTCGAAAAATACCATTCTTTATCTTGCCCTGGCTGGGGATCGAACCCAGAACCTCCGGAGTGTCGGACTAGTGTGTTAACCATTACGCCAAGGGGGTCGTCTCAGTCATGACTTGTTCATGGCTGTATTTATAAATTTTTTGGTATAATTTTCATATAAAAAGGTGATTGTATAAAATAGTCATATGTATTATAAAGGCAAATTTAGAGGTATGTTTGTGATTTTTTTTCTATCGAGCCAAAAATAATATTGTGGGTGTCTGTAGTTATGTAAATTTTTTTAAGGAATAAACTGTAGTAGTTTAATAACAGTGAATTTTCAAAAACACGCACAGTATTGCAAATTGTTAACCCATCTCGCCGTTTCAAGCAAAAGTGGAAATGGCACGGAGATGGGCTAAACAAAAGGGATGAAAGTGAAAAAGCGTACCGGGTAATGGGTAGGCCGGTACTAGATATGAAGTAAGAAATTGTTTAGGTATTTGTTTATAGTGTATGTAAGTGACCAACACTGGTGTGAGAATTTTCAAGCTGCCTAAAGGCATCTTACATAGCTTAACGACTGCCATGCAATGATGACAGCCGGGACCAACGGCCTAACGTGCCCACCGAAGCACGGAGAAGTTGGAGAATTTTTTATATCACTTGTGGTCACCCATCCTAGTGCAGACCACGCCCATTGCCGCAAGCGCTAGTAACGAGTATTCCCACCGGACCACCAAACTCCTCATGGGTAGGTGCTATGCTATGAAGTAGGTACTTACAAATATAAACATGTACACAGGTTCACTATGATCTCGAAATCTGCGTAAACTCTCAATTTCATCACACGGCACCTGAAATTCCAATGACATGGTTTTTATTTATTTTTGTTTAAGTAGGTACAACATGTTTAAAGTGATTCTTAATAATTTTACCTTTAGCAAGACAATTTTTCCTTCGCTCCAGTCCAGTTTTAAAGTCGTAAAGAGCCTGTCAAGACAAGTACATGGCCCGAAATAACTGCAGTAGATTTCAGCGCCTGTTATTTTAAAGAAAGCAATACTCTGTACTTGTATTTGCTGCTTATATTTATTTTTGTACTAAATACAGACTTGCCAAGTTGGAAGTATGAGGATAATTAAATAACCACCGACCAAACTACCAATTAGAGAGGGATTTGCAATATGTGAGCAATAGCGTCCGTGATTACTTTACAATTTACCCTATTAACTTACAAATGAGTATATCCATATGGGATTCCAAGATATTGAAAAATTCCTTTTCATTATGTACTTCTATATATAATTCAACTTTTCGCTTCCCCGCCATGATGTTATTTATATTGTAATCATAATCTATCCGGCCATGCTTTAGAAATAAGGGGAAGTTAGCACTAAGGAAAGAGTGGACAGTCCAATATTGGAACATTGGATGTCCTTACATGTGTCAAATAATCCACAATTTAAGTTTTACTAACATAGTTATATAAGTTTTCTACTAACACAATATGGACCTGTATCTATGTGCAGTCTGAAATAAACTATTTCATTTCGTTTCAAGTATGGTCAAAGTCCCGGCTTACAATTACAATGATCCGGATCCGGACATGACATAGGTACAGTGCCGGAAGCAAATTAAGCAATCGGGATTGTTTATTTTTTTAAATTACTTAATTTTAATTTTTTTGTATCAAAATATAGCGTATTTCAAGAAACTAATTTGAATATTTTGTCATATTACGGCTTAGTTATTTTTTTATAAATTATTTTAAAAATCATGTCAAAGACAAAGTCGCGTCTTAACAAAACAAACGGCCAAGCCCAATACATATTAAAAAAATAAAATCACGCTAGTGTCATAATGGTCTTTGTCAGTGTCAGTGTCATTCAGTGAATTCAGTGGAATTCAGTTGTCCATTAAGTTGCCCATGATTGGCGGAAAGTTCTTTTCTTAGTTATGATTTGATTGGCTGAAACGGTGACATTTGACGTTATTGTCAGTGACGGCTTAATACCATAAAGGCGACTCGTATTTTTTAATAAGACTCAGAGCTTAGACCGATACAGCCGCGGAGTAATGTCAAACAAAGGTCATACGTTTGTTTGTAGAAATATCCAAAACCATTGATTATTTAGGCAACAAAATTACCCACAACTAGAGGCAAGGGCAAATGCCCCGGCATTTTGGGCACATTGGGAATATTCCCAATAGATGCCCGATAAATTCCTTCCCTTGGGCATTTATCTGGGCATTTATTTTTTTATGTCGATATTATTTTTTTATTCTATTTTGACATTGAAAATAAACAATATTGTTAATAGAGCTAATAGTTATAGGTAGTTAAGTAATTTTCACGAAGTTAAGTAAGTTTAAGACCCCTCATTTTTAAAAAACTTTGCAAATTATATGCATTACACGTCAGTGTATTAAAATTACCGTACAGATTTAATTATATTTAATGTCTGATTGCTAATTTATCATATACATTTTCCAGTAAAAAATGGGATCATAAACCTGTCAATTTGTTTGTTTCCATTGACGGGTGTAAATACCCGGCATGCTATTTAAGGGGAAATGTTATAAGAAGTTGATGGGGTATCGAAGAACTTGTCAATACGAATATCTACTGTTCCGGAGCCAACTCCCAAATCAGTACCTAGTTTAGGCTCTTGGATGAGCAGTCAAAGAAGACTATTCTCGACTAATGTATGAGTGTGCTCATATGTTGACATCACATTTCATTTCTGTTTGCATATTTTATCATATAATTAGGTCTACAAACATTTGCCAGTAGAAAAAATTTACTAAGACTTTTCAATTCATATGTCCCCTTCCGACGACGGGTAAATTGGTGTAAATATTATGCCAGAGCATTACCTACCTATTTTTAGGAAATGTTATAACAAGTTGATAGGGAATCGAAGAACTCGTCAAAACGAATATATTTTGTTCCGTTGATATAATAGCGGTTGATGCAATATCCTACGTCCCTAAGGTGACCTGTTAGAAAATGCTTAGCATTAAGTGTTACCTTTTGTATTATAATCGTTATATTATTGTGCAATAAATATTAAATAAATAAATAAACTTTTAACAATGTACCTATGCTTATTTTTTTATTTATAAAAACTTTATTGTTCCACAATAAAAAATTGGTACAATTGGCGGACTTAACGCTAAAAGCTTCCTCTCCCAGTCAACCATAAGGATAAACAGATACGAATCATGTTGCGGATCAAAAAACTAGATACAAAATAAAGTATTAAAATATGTGCATAATATATATGCCTACTTAACACTATATAATATAATACAATATATAATATACAATTAAATAAAATATACCTTATTGAATAAACCTACATACGTACATAAGACTATCTTTAATACCCTAAATATATATAACAAATAAATATATACAAACATGCAATATATATAAATAATAAATGATGATAGTGAAAAATAAACAATATAATAACATCAATCAAAAAGATAAGAGTGCACTCTTCTTTTAAAAGAAATAATTATAGAAATAGACCTATAGCTTGTAAAGTAAAAGAGCTTGTCATAAAATTTGTGCGATGAGGAGGAACAGAAAGGAGGAGATTATCAGTAGAACCGAGCATAGCCCTCTCCATAGCACGTTGAGCTACCTTGAGCCTTCTTATGAGACCCATAGTAAGGGACCACGTTTCAGAATGTAAAGTTGTTGATTTGTTTTAATTACATTTTATACTAACCACATTTAATCTTATTGTGAAAAAATATTTTTGAGTGAACAACTGTAGTGAACAAACCACTCAGACAAAGATGCATTACCCATCGTGTTGCCATTGTTGCCAAATAGCGTCACTGCTATTTCCCAATGTAGAAAAAGAAAAATCCTTTTTATATAGTGTACAAACGTCTATAAATCTAAAATAAATCTTTTTGAAATCTTAGTATTATTTCCTACAAAATGACGTGAAAATACTTGCTGCGACACGTAGTCACAGAATACATAAGAGTCAAACAGAATGGTATCTCACAGCGTCTCCCGCAAATTGGCGTCCCCGCACTTCTCCCCCGCACTTTGTGAGCTTTGACAGCTCCAAACCAGGGTTTAATTACTAGCCGCACGCAATACGCGACGTGTGTTGTCTTGAGAACTGTCAACCAATAGTAACCATCATGGTGAGAAGGTGCGCGTATAATAATTGTTTATCCACCCAATACTCTAAAGAACGTATATTTCATACATTTCCAAATGATGAAAACAGGTAAGCCAAGATGGTTGCTGGGTAATAACGTGAAATTATATTGTTGCTTTAACAATATAATTTCACGTTATTACCCAGCAACCATCTTGATATATATACCCTTCTCGCTCTCTCGCTTTGGCGGGAGATACACAAGAGCGAGATTATAACATTACCGGATTGCTAATAAGCAATCCGGTAATGTTACATAGGCTCCTCGCTCACAGGTAATCACATACACGCAGATGCCAACTAGATTTCCGCGGGTTATAGTGCTAAATGCCATTGTTGACAATGGCACTAGCACTAAGTTTTGCGCCGAATATGCAAATTACTATATTAAAATAGTGAATTAGTGAAATTAGTGCGTTACATTATAAATGACTCAATAATAATCACTAAAGTGAACTAATGGTGAAATGGACAATGGACATAATGAAAAATATTTGTGAAGTGATATTATGTAGCTGTTTCCGACTTTTCTGTAACATTTAATACATATATCAGTAGTGTCAGAAAGAAATTAAAATTTACATTTAGGTACTCAAAAGAATTGGAAAGAGAGTGCAAAGAATTCGCATTTGTCTGCGTTCACGGATAGGTGCCATTTAAGCTCAGAACGAAAAGATGATATAATGATCATATTTGCGAAGGCAAAAAATGAAATGTATACAATTATTAACGAGACAGTCAGGCTTCCCAGTGGGATTTGAACCCACGACCTCTGGATCACAAGGCAAATGCCTTTGAACCACTAAGGCAGTTAATTCTCTATAAGTATAGATAACCTTTCTACAATTTGTTTAACAAGGAGAAAATAAAAAAATATAATTGAATTTAAACTACCTACATTACTACAAACTAAACCTAATCTGATCTAGTGCGGCATGGTGTCAAGAACGTTTCTACTATATTTTAAAGCATAGATGCCCTTCAGAATACTAAAAAACGCCTTTCAGCTTTTATTTTTTTTCTGCCCTGTGATTGGGCATTTATTTGGACATTTATGGATTTATGCCCAAAATGCCAGGAATATTCCCAATATGCCCGTTTGGGCATAAACACTTTGCCTATCTCTACCCTCAACTGTTCATTAACTCTATAACTCGAAACAGATTTCAAAATAACGCTTTCCAAAAAAAATTAACAATGCCCATTGCTTAGGCTGGGCTTCATTGATTTTTCAAATTTTTCCTGTACCTACTTACCTAAACCTATCTTATCATGGACTGCATCATAAAGGCTCCAGCGACAACTTTCATCGAGCGTTATCGACAATGGGCCACAGACTGTGGCCTTCTCGCTCTACGTAACAGCAAGCAAGATTATAGGTAGGTATGGGTACCTAACCTACTCATTCGTCGCGCGATAAAAACTATATTCATGGCTTAAGGTGAATATAGAAGCAAATTCCCTTGAAGCGGCGCCCTCATAAGAAATAAATTGTTTCCTCTTATTGAAACTATTATTGGTGATCCGTCTAGCTTTAAAACTTGCCTCCGCCAAAAGTGGCCACTTTTGGCGGAGGCAAGTTTTAAAGCTAGACGGACTAATGTAAATACTTTCAACGGTGGTTCATAAAATAATTTAAAGGGCTATATATCTAGTGCCTGACGATCAGCCATATGGAAATTATCACCATATTTACGAGTTAACAATTTATTTCAAATGAGGACAACACTTCAAGGCCGTTTGCTTCTATATTCACCTTAAGTAGTGCGTCGTCATCAGACGACGCACCTTAGTCTCAGATTACTATTGAGTACATAAATATCATCATTGGCAGCCTTCTATATCCCACTGTTGGGAATAGGCCTCCCTCAATGTATGCCAACCACGTCGGTTCTGCGCCTTACGAAACCAGTTTCGACCCGCGACTTTCCTTATGTCATCGACACATCTAGCTCTCGGACGACCCACACTACGTTAACCATTTAGGGGCCACCAATCTGTCAGCACTCTACTCCATCTATCATCACCTCGTCTTGCCAGGTGTCCTGCCCAACTCCACTTGAGATCCACAACACATTTTCCGACATCCTGAACTTTCGTTCTTTGTCGGATCACAATATTAGGGATTCGGTCTTTAAGTTTGATGCCGAGCATGGCTCGCTCCATGGCTCTTCGTGCAACTCTGACTCGGTACACCACCTCCTGGGTCAGCGTCCATGTTTCGGCACCATAAGTCATAGTAGGCAGGACATACTGATTAAAAAGAGACGGGTCTTGAGGCATTGTGGAATTTGGCGCGATTTTAAAATGTCCTCTAACTTTCCGAATGCAGCCCACCCCAGTTGTATACGCCTTGAAATCTCCTCCTTCTGTTGATGATTATTAAAGTAAAGAATATGACCAAGATAGACGTATCTATCCACTACTTCTAATTGGTCAGTTCCCACTTAAATTGGGGTATTCGAGTCGAAGGGCATATTGGACATCACCTTGGTCTTGGTCATATTCATCTTCAGCCCGACTTTTAGTGAAGCGTCATACAAGTCTGATAGCATAGCTTGAAGTTCCTCCAGGTTCTCGGCAAACAGTACGATATTATCCGCAAACCTCAAATGAGACAAATTGACACCGTTAATGTTTACACCACGATTGTCCCATGCAAGCATTTTTATTACATCTTCTAAGACTGATGTAAAAAGCTTGGGTGTTATAGAGTCTCCCTGTCTCACTCCCCGTTTGATCTCAATAAGGTTAGTAGTTTCGTGCAGCTTAACCTGCATAGTTGCGGACTCATACAGTTCCCGAAAGACATTTATATAGCGCGAGTTAATACCACATCGATGGAGCGAATCAAACACTGCCTAGTGTTCGACGCTGTCGAAAGCTTTCTCATAATCGACGAAGTCCATTACACAAGGGTCGGTTATATTCGTGGCTCTTCTCTATCAACTGCTTTACCGCTTGGATGTGGTTAACAGTGGAAAAGCCACTTCGAAATCATGCTTGCTCAACGGGTTAATATTCATCGAGCTGTCGAGTGAGCCGATTACAGATTACTTTGGTAAATAATTTATAAATGTGAGACAAGAGACTGATTGGTCGATAGTTGTATAAATTAGATGTGTCCACCGTTTTGTGAATGATATTTACTATTGCATTTTTCCAGCTTTGAGGTGAATGGGAGTTAAAGAGAACTTCTTCAAAAAGTTTCGTTAGTTTGTGCAAAACCTGTGGTCCCCCCGCACGGAGCATTTCAGCTGTAATATGATCTCCACCAGGTGTCTTTTCAGATTTCATCTGTTTTATTTTAGTGCTTTTTGAACTTCGCATGGCAGAATCTCAGGGATGTCGTCTAATGCAGTTTCGGTCGTTGGGGCTCAAGAATCTAGTTCTGTTATATTGGTATTTACTGATTTTGAAGCATACAACTCTTTGTAAAAATCTTCAACTATATTTAATTATTACATAAATTAAATAAAATAACAAAAATATACAAGAAAGAAAAATACTTACTATAATAACTAGAGAATGCAACTTACTTAGGTGAATTTAAAAGCAAAAGGCTTTGAAGTTGCGTCCTCATTTGAAATATATTGTTAACTTGTATATATGATGATAATTTTCATATTGCTAATCGTCAGGCACTAGATAACCATTTAAATTATTTTATGAATCACCGTTGAAAGTATTTACATTAGGCCGTCTAGCTTTAAAACTTGCCTCAAGTTTTAAAGCTAGACGGATCACCAATAAATAGTTTCAACAGCAGTTCATAAAATAATTTTAAGAAGCTATCTAGTGCCTGACGATTAATATAGCAATTATCATCATATTTACGAGTTAACAATAATTATCACCATATTTACGAGTTAACAATTTATTTCAAATGAGGGCGCCACTTCAAGGTCATTTGCTTGTAAATTCACCTTGAGAATGGTAACTGCTATTCGTACGGTAAGGGAACTGAGTTAATTAAGGGATTTATGGTAACATTGATTTTAAGTAGATCCTTCTTTTTCCTTTCAAAAAGATAATAAATGAAAAAGTTTCATTATAGTTTCAAGCAAACTGTTGTCCATTACACAAATGTTTGTACGATTGTTGATTCGATAAAAGTAATCGATTTCATACGAATTTGACAATAAATATGGCAACACCATCAGTCCCATCAGCCGCCATATTGAAAATTTTAGTGATTCGGAAAATTATCGCCTGCGATGGAGTCATACTTTTGCTTATCAAATTTTGATTATATTTTTGTTGGGATTTCGCCAAAATTATGTCAATTGCCTATCGTTTCTCAATTCGGTCGCGGTCATTGCAGAAAAGCCTCGGTCGTTTGACAAAATTCGCTTGAGAGTATTGTTTGTATATTCTCTGTCGACTCTGGAGACATCTTGTGATAAAAATCATTGTGGCAGCAAGATAGTCCGCTGTCTGATTTTGTCATAACGTACGATTACAAAAATTGGTATTGGTGCTAAAAAAGTCCCGTGAATATGGATGTGTCGTGGGGTAAGTTGTTATTGCGTGTTACTTTATTGATTTTCGGTTTGATGTCAGCATGATGTCATATTGTCGTATTTTCCAGATTCAGACAATTTTGAGCCTAAGCTCCCGACCACGTTGACATCATCGAACAAATGGGAGGGCGAAGACGAGGAGGAAAACGTCAAGGTAAGAACACCGTGCCAAAAATTCGTAAATAAATCTTGTGAATTTGAATGCTGGTTGTGTAAAATAATTCTTGAAGGTTCCGAAGATAACCTCAAAAAATGCCTACGTGTTGACGTCAGTTTGGTTTTCCAGGAAAGTTGGGAAGATGAGGAGGAAGAAAAAAAGGATGAAGAGAAAAAAGACATGCCCCCGCCAGCTCCCAAGCCCAAAAAGAAAATTCATGATAAAATAGCTGAAAGAGAGGTAAATACATAAAGGACCTAGCATATGTGACTTGATTAACTAGATCTGCAGACTTTCTAAAGTTAAAGGTCAATAAACTAGATTAGTAGCCGTTGCTAGGCCTGTTCTAGAATGTATTTTGTTACTTAAGACATTATTTGACTTGCAAAGTATACAGTTGTTTGCTTATAAATACTGATTAATTCACTACTTGTCTGTACGTAATTATTCACTGCTTCTACTTCTCGAGTCGAAAGGCTATTTATTAATTTAATTAAATCAAACTTGATTAGTATTTGGCTCAGCGATTCCCCGGTCATTTGCCTCATTTAGGTCTTGTATTGTGCAGGATGTGGGGCACAACTATGTACCTATGTTATTTCCTGCTGAAAAGCTTCAGTTTGTCTTCATGGTCCAAGTTTCTTTTTATTAATCAACATAATAATTAGATGTTCACTTAGCGCAAAATAGAGGAGGAGCCTTATGACTCAACATTGGGTGTTTCTGTCTTCTTAACAGCCTACTTATCAGTCCACTGCTGGACTTTAGTCCACTGCTGGACTTTAGTCCAGCAATGGCCTCATCTAATAAAGAAAGGATTTGTCCTTAACCACAACACTGGTCAGGTGGGGTGGTGAAGGCAGATGGTATAAAGTTTTTGTACAGATATCCAGTCTATCCAGTATTAGGCCTTCTTCTGACATACCAGATAGTAATTTTTCATACTATCTGACAGAAAATAGGCTCCTGAAATACTTCCATACCATAAATCGGTTGGTTCCCATATTCTTTCTAGACTGTTAGTGTAACACACATAAATACGTAAGCAAACAATATGTTTATATAGTTACCACAAAACTACACACAATAGTATTATTATGTACACACTCACATAAAAAGAGTATTCTTTTTATGTAAGTGTACATACATCTAGTTTGTGTAACTAGCTTTTGCCCGCGGCTTCGCTCGCGTATCCCACGGGAACATTACATGAAAGGTACCCTATGTCCTTCTCAGCACTCCTAACTATGTGTATGCAAATTTTCCAGAAGATTGGTTTAGTAGATAAAGCGTGAAGAGGTAACAAACAAATATACAAGCTCTTTTTTGCATTTAGGTATAATATTAGTTAGGAAGTTAGGATTAGGATTGTTTCATACAGACTAGAATATAGGTAGTGTCCGCTCATACAAATTTAGATGTGCTATGGCCGGCAGAATGTTTGGTAGCTGGATATTCTATAATCCGGGTGATGGCCAGGCTGACACTCAGTATCCAGCCAAACCACTATCTGTTGCATCTCTACTGTACATCTTCTAAAGATTAGCAGTATGGATTTTAAAAAGAAGAAATCAAGTATTTATCAGTTTAAGATGAATTTTGTGATTTATGTACAATATATGTACAAAAAAATACATTTTAATGTACATATTATGAAAATGATTTAAAATTAGACAATAATGTATTCAGATTATTATTCAAAGAGCTACAAACTACCTATCAGAATATCAAAATGACCACTAAAAAAACAGAAAAAATTATTAAAATTACATATGAGATTATTCAAGAATCTTTAAACTAAAATACGTACATAAACCATTGTTGGGAAATCGTGAAATGTTTATTAAATTCTTTGTTTACAGAGAATGGAACGTGAAAAACTTGAGCGCGTCAGTGTTGAGAAAGAAGAAGAGTTGACACCTGAAGAAAAACTGGCCGAGAAGCTGCGCCAGCAGAAACTGCAGGAAGAATCAGATCTCCGACTTGCAATGGAAACCTTTGGTATGTACTTCTTACTTGTTAAATAAATTATACCTCTTTAAACCTTCTCTGATAATCTTCATAAGTTTATATCTCCCGGCACATAATACATGTATAATGTCTAACAAAATATACTGAAACTATTTTAAGGGTGGATTCAGTCCATGATACCGATCAGCTTTCTCCAAGAAACATAAATTATAACAAAACATGGAAAAAATTTTTTTGGCTTTCCATACAAACTGATTAGCTGAGCGGTCAACTGACATGGGAGGCCAAAAATTCTTCTCTTAAAAAAAATTCACACTTAAATAGTTTCAGCATATTTTCTTGGACCCTGTATATCAGTCTGTCTCTACTTGATTAACTCTAAAATGATTAAGCCACTTTTTCACTAACATACAGATCATTTCTCTGGGATGGTTTACATATACAATTTCTTCTTCATCTTAGTGAATTCCTAGTTGTGCTGCTTTGGAGCCCGGGCTGATCTTTCTCAGTTTTTCTTCTCCAAATTAAATGTGCATTTCAATGGTCACCCAAGGATGCCAAAGTCCTTGCGAAGTGGGGAAGAAATAGCTGTAACAGTTCATAAGACTTGACTATATCTTTTTAAGTGTTCCAGTGTCCATCAGACTACTGACTGATTAGTCTGTGGATCTGGGTGTTTTGTGCACGTGTTATTTCTGTCCATCAGACTACTGACTGGCTAGTCTGTGAATCTAGGTGTTTTGAGCAAGTCTCATTCTGTCCATCAGACTACTGACTGACTAGTCTGTGGATCTGGGTGTTTTGTGCACGTGTAATTTTTGTCCATCAGACTACTTACTGACTAGTTTGTGCATCTAGGTGTTTTGGGCAAGTCTCATTTCTGTCCATCAGACTACTGACTGACTAGTCTGAATCTGGGTGTTTTGTGCATGTGTAATTTTTGTCCATCAGACTGACTAGTCTGTGCATCTAGGTGTTTTGGGCAAGTCTCATTTCTGTCCATCAGACTACTGACAGACTAGTCTGTGTATCTGGGTGTTTTGTGCACATGTCACTTCTGTCGTGACTGCGTGTGTGTTCGCCCGCTCTCGGCCTTCGACAAGGCGAGGACGAGGGAGAGGTGCAGGGGCAGGGGACCGACCGCAGGAGATTTCGTTCTGTATGAAATACTCTTATTAATTTCTGTGACCACACATTCCAGGTGTAAGTGAAGGTGGTGTTGGCAAACTGGACAGTTTCAACCCGACCACAAAAGAAGAGTTCACGGAGTTCGCTGACCTCCTCACCAAGAAGATAAGCTTTTATAAGAGTAAAGAGGATTTCCCTGGATTTGTGGAGGACCTCTTCAGAAGTATTCTTGTACAAAGTTAGTATTCTTTAGTTTCCTTTCTTTATAGCCTATTAGTCTACTGTTGAGTTGCTGACTCCATAATCAAGGCATTTGCCTTGTGATCGGAGGTTATGGGTTCAAGTGAGAAGCATACTTTTTGAAAAGTTTGTTTTCGGTTTGGTTAGGATATTGCAAGCTCGAATCACCTGATTATCCAAAAAGAAAGATGAAAAATACTCTGAGTAGAAAAATGTTATAAAATAGTCCTGTATAACAGTATAATATTGAAACTAAACTGTTCACAACTTCCTCTTTTCAATGCCAGGTATTTTTGGCAACACTAGCTAGATACTCGAATCGTCACATTGATTTGCATAAAGCTGTTTCTTGAAAGCCCATTATCACTACAGAATTTCTTGCTGGATCAAAAAACAAAAACCGGTCAAGTGCGAGTCGTAAAAAATACAATTTTCTTGTATGACGACTTGACGACCCCCTTGTATTTTAAAATCTTATTTACACAGTAATACATAATTCAGTGAAAATTTCAAGTGCTATTACGGTTCAATTGATAGAGCCCTGTGACAGAGAGACGGACAGACAGTAAAGTCTCAGTAATAGGGTCCCGTTGGCTTTGGCACCTTTTGGGTATGGATACGGAACCCTAAAAATTTTCTAGTGCCCGCGACTGCTTGTTTTGTATTATTTATTTTATTTATTTTTAACCGACTTAAAAAAAGGAGGTTATTAATTTGACTGTTTTTTTTTTATTTTTAAAAAAATTTTTTTATGTATGTTTGTTACGCGATATCTTCGCCAATTGTGAACCGATTTTGATGATTCTTTTTTTATTTGAAAGCCTTAACTACCAAGTTGGCCATTTTAATTTGGTGAAGATATGATGAAGAACTTCGGAGATATGGAAGAAACTCCTAAAAAAATTTAAGTCGGTTGTTTTTTTTTTGTTACAAATTTAATTATATTATAGACGAGCAGTTAAGAGCTGATATGTCTATGTCACACAGTATTATAATTATTAAACATCTAAAGAAATGTTGTGAGGCAGCACCTTTTAATTGTAAGTTGACGTCTTTGGAGAAAATGCTGCAGTGCAGTTTGTTGCCGCTTCTTCTTCACTTGCGCTTAGGAAGCGGCTCTAAACTTAGCTGTAAGTTAATGATCTGACGTCAACAACTTTTATGAAATCAAAAGAAAAAAATTGACAATACACGCTAAACAAAGCTTTGAAACATCAATGAGACCCCTCCAAGTCCGGCCAGCGTGAAGCGAGTGTAGGCCAAATCCTCTGACTGCTCTGGTAGCACAGAGAGGGTCATGCTCCAGCAGTGAAGACTAAAAAAGACCTAATGATGATTACATTGATGTACCTAGCTGTTAATATTGGGTTTTCTTTATAATTTCAGTGCATTCAGCCGACATTAAAAGGATAAAGCTGTGCGTAGACAACCTCTACATTGAAAAACAGAAGTCGGAGAAGAATGACAAAGCAAAAAAGCCGACCAAGGGCAAGGGGAAAGCTAAATTAAAAGTAGAAGGCGACAATGTAAGTACTTATTCATAGATACATTAAGGCCGTACCTAAATTTTACGGGTTCCAGTGCTGCCCCCATTTTAAATAAATCATTTCAAAGAAAACGGATATATTATTTAAAATTTTGCTACTACCAAGTCCTAGATAACCCTTCAAAGTATTTTATGAACTACTGTTTACAGTTTATAATGAGGGCGTTAAGCTTTACTACGCACATTAGCCAAAAGTGGCCGTTTTTCGCAAATGTGCGTAGTAAAGCTTAACGTTCTCACTTTAAATTGTAAATTGTGATGTCTCCGTTTTCTTTGAATTAAATAGGGGCAGCACTGGACCCCGGAAAATTCAGGTACGGCCTTAATGCATACCAAACGCGTCTAAATTTTTAAAGTGAAAATTGCCTAAACTAGTTTGGCATTTTTGAGATGGGAAAAAACCATTGTTAACTCGCGACACTGTCTGTTACCGTAACCGACACCACCTTGTTTACATTTTCACTTCTGTCCCGGAGTGCCACTGTTTCTTTTATTTATTTTATTTACACAATATAAATAATACAATACAATTATTGTTGTATCTATTGACGATGCCATCATAATCTCTTTTAAAATTTGAATTATGTAGTAACTTACACCACAGAATATATAATACTAACGTACAGAAGTCTCACTCAGCAAAGAAATTTAAAGAAATATCAACTCAATGTGGCTAGCGATATGGTTTAGCTCAGATCAGAACTCAGCAACTTTTCGTATGGATACCTGGATCCATTGCAAGCCAATTTCAGTCTTATTACTCTGGACAAACGATTCTTATAACTAAATTTACCACCCGGAGGGGCCGCCTGCGCGCATAGTAATAATGTAGGTACATTTTCGTTACCTAAACGGGGAGTGACACAGGCCTGCTTACACCAAGGTCTCATTAAGCTTGACGGTGGGTATGTAGGTGGAAAAGATAAAGATAAATCAAGTCTTTTTCCCTTGTGGGGTAAGCAGAGGCCAGGGCCATAAGGGCCCAAATGCCACTTGCACCATGTCGGTGGAAATATTAGACATGATTTCTCGAGATTTCCGCGCATTTCCCCGATCGGCTTTTACGACCTGCACGTGCAGATCTAGATTTTTCTTTTCTTTGAAATAAGTATGGAAGAAAGGTAGGTAGAAAACATTATCAAAATAGTGGCGGGTTGCTGACTGTATTGACATGATTCAAATTCACGCCCAATCCTCGATCAGCTTTACGATCTGCACGGCTATATGGACAAATCACACTTATTTAACTATCCTTAAAGTAAGTTTAAACTTGTGTTATGGGATACTAAATCAACGATACTATATTTTATAATAAATACATGCATAGATAAACACCCAAGGCCCAGGACAATTTGAAAAAAAACCATTTTCCAAATTGCGTTTTTTCTCTTCCCCCAGATAGTGTAGAAGATTTTATTACATAAGAGTTCTTTGATGTATTTAATCATCAGGTCAATTTTAGTCTCCATTGCAGGAGCATGACCCTCTGTACTACCAGAGCCATACTTAGCCAGAGCAGTCAGAGGACATGGCCTACACTCCACGCTGGCCACACGGGTTGGAGAGGTCTTATTGTTGATTATAAGCTTTGTTCAGCTTGTGTTTCCTAAGTCGCCTTCTACGACATCCACGGGACATCCACTTATGGAAGACTTGGAGTGTCCTATTCTACTCCGCCGGGAACCACACGGCTTAACTCTCTTGGATGTTCTGGAAGAGAATTCATAATCCACCGACAAGAGCATGACTCTTAAATGTATACATATGTATATAGATAAGAGTTCTTGGATGTAACTTTTTTGAAAATTGATTTGATGTAACATACATTCTGTGATAAGATAAATGTTGCTTGTTTTATTTACGTGCCTTATCTTTGTTTGATAACAATATGCAGTAATAACTATATCGCTCTTTTAGTAATGGTTTGATAAGAAAATAATTTCATGGGGGTCGAGTTTACATTACTTATCTACCATTAATACCTTATATATGTATGTATGTATTAAAACAATTATATCACATTTCAAAGCGGTACAGCTTTGGAATGCTTTGCCCAAAGACTTCAAACAAATCTGTAAGTACATAGTAGATTTATTTTCGAGAATAAAGTGCACGATTTCTAGATAAATCCTGCAAATGTTTACAATTACAAGAATTAATTATTTCCAAGCCGTGAGGTTCTCGGCAGAGTAAAATAAGACATCTCCAAGTCTTCCCGTGGATGTCGTAGAAGCCGACTTAGGAAACACAAGCTAAACAAAGCTTATAAACATCAGTGAGACCTCTCCAACCCGTCTGGCCAGCGTGGAGAGTGTAGGCCAAATCCTCTGGCTGCTCTGGTTGTACAGAGGTGATATAAAAGAAGAATCAAGTTTTTCAGTATCATAGACTGTATCTATCTATGAAATAGTTTCAGTAGTTTTGTATGCTCTCAATCTTCATCTTAGCGACATTCCGGTTGCATCCTCAACTACGCTGGTCCAGAGCCCGGAGTGCGCTTTCCCGCTTTTAGGGTTCTGTACCCAAAGGGTGCAAACGGGACCCTATAACTGAGACTCCGCTGTCTGTCCGTCTGTCACAGGGCTCTATCTCTTGAACCGTAATAGCTAGACACTTGAAATTTTCCCCGATGATGTATTACTGTAGCCGCTATAGCAACAAATACTAAAAATAAAAAAAAGTTGAAAATCAAAGGGGGTCGTCATACAAGAAACGTGTTTCTTCAGCGTTTTAAAACATTGTACGGAGGTACGGAACCCTTCATGTACGAGTCCGACTCGCACTTGCCCGTTTATTCTTCTCCAAATATAATATACATGTCAATGGTCATCCAAGGATTAATATATAAGAAAGAAATAATTGCGAAATGGAGAAGATATAGCTGAAACAGTTTAAATTATTTGGCTATACTTTTACCACCGCCGCCTACCTGACGTTAACTCTCTTTAGGAATGCATTTGTGCGAAAAGATTTACAAGCGGCCGCCGCACGACGTTAACCTTCCTTGGGAACACAGTTGTAACACGTTTGTGCTTTTTCATTTAGTCGCCTCTTACGACATCCACAGCAAGAGATGGAGTGGTCCTATTCTGAGCCGAAAGCCACACGGCACATGATAACATCAGGTCTTTTTTAGTCTTCACTGCAGGGGCACGACCCTCTGTACTACCAGAGCCATACATATTAATACCCGGAAGGCTCGTACTCGTGTAGCGTTCAAGAGTGCAGTGCGTGCTCATTATCTTTGTGAACTTTCAGATAGAATATAGATATTAAGATATATGTAGTTTACGTATAGTTTATTATTTATTATATTCATGTTTATTTGGAATGTAAGTTTATTCATATATACGAGTATATATATACTGGGTGGCGCAAAAGTAAAGACCCTATTTGGTTCAGCTATAACATTTTTTCTAAATTAGAAAACTAAATTTAGGTTTTTTTAAATGTATATTTGTGCCATTAAATTTCGTACCATTAGGATTTAAAGATGATGTCTTTTAAATGGTGACCTCCAGAGTTGATACACATTTGAGCCCTATTTATGACATTTTGCATAACTTGCCGTAACACTTCCTGCGATATGTTCGTTATTTCTTGACGAATGTTTTCTTTTAGAGCTGCGAGAGTCTGTGGCTTGTTCACATACACCTGAGATTTCAAAAAACCCCAAAGAAAGAAGTCTGGACTGGTAAGATCGGGTGATCTTGCAGGCCAAGGCAAATCGCCAAAACGAGAGATAACTCGGCCTGGAAAAGCGTCCCTCACTAAGTCCATAGTGTCGCGCGCTGTGTGTGCCGTAGCGCCGTCTTGTTGAAACCAGATGTGCTCCAGCCCCAATTCGTCCAAACTGGGTATCAAAAACTCTCGTAACATGTTTCTGTAGCGTTCTCCAGTGACAGTTATCGCATTGCCTCCAGCGTCTTCGAAAAAATAGGGTCCGATCACTCTGTCAACACAGATGCCACACCATACAGTAACTTTTAGTGGGTGTAGAGGTGTTTCTTGAATAATGCGCGGATTATCAGTGCCCCAGAACCGAGTATTCTGCTTATTGACATGCCCTGAGAGATGGAAATGCGCTTCGTCACTCATAACCAATTTTGAAGGAAAATCATCCTCTTCAAGGTTGAGGTTTATGACGCGCTGGCAGTAATCTAGACGAGCTCGGTGGTCAGCAGGCAGCAGCTGATGAGTCATTTGAGTTTTATACGGGAACATCTTTAAGTCTTTCACCAAAATACGCTGCAGGGTCCGTCTGGAAATGCCCAATTGCGTGGCACGTCGCCTCGTTGATGTTTCTGGACACTCTTCCACATCTTCGCGCACAGCATCGATATTTTCAGCTGAACGGCCTGTTCTTGGTCTCCCAGACTTAGGTCTATCCAATGTTGAGCCAGTTGCTTCAAGGCGTGTGGCAAAGCGTCGAATTGTGCGACCAATCGGTGCCGGACGGTGGTGAAATCGTCGACGAAATTCACGTTGTGTTCTTATCACTGATGAATTATTCCGTAAGAACATTGACACAATTATTCCACGTTCTTGGGGAGTAAAACGGTCCATGTTTATTTTCAGTGTATTTTACATTTGTTCACTACACAATTTTCAACAACAGAATGACAGAAAATGTCATATAAAAAAAATAAAAGTATTTTCTTTAGTGCCAGTACTTTTGCGCCACCCAGTATATATACATATATATATTATATTGTTATTGCTATCCTCTTAAGGTAAATGTGACAATACCTATATAACTTGCACCTCCTTCTAAAGTTTTCTTTTTCTCGGCATCACCAGTGGGTTGACTGGTAGATAAGAGGTTGGAGACGTCTCATTGATGTTTATCAGCTTTGTATAGCTTGTGTTTCCTAAGTCGCCTTCTACGGCATCCACGGGAAGACTTGGAGTGGTCCTATTCTACTCTGTCGGGAACCACACGGCACTTGATCTCAATATTTAGTATATTTTTTCTTTTCCAGGCTCATCTCAACCAATACGACACTTATGGAAACTTCGACGACGATTACGACGATTTCATGTAAACATCGCTGTACAATGTACAGTCAGGTGCCTGCTATCCAAACGATTTTGTATCTAAACACCTTTTTATAAGGGCGAAATTGCCATAACACTATATTAAATGCCACGTGACATGTCAGTAGCGGTCGTTGACCCCTCTTTATGGTTGTCTCTTGAAAACTTATACCTACATATCACTCCTGGACCCAATGGGTAGGCAGATACTATCCTTCACTTACTACGATCCTTATAAATCTCGCATCATCTACACACATCACTCTCTAATTAAAGGTACTAATAAAAAAACACGTATATGGTGAATAATCGCATAATAACCATATAAAGAGTCGGACGGGTATTGATATATATACAGAGAAAAACTGTGTAATTGATAGTATGTACGCATGATTTTATATTAAAACACCTGCTACGATCCTTAGAAATCTCGCATCATCTACACACATCACTTTTTTCATAGTCTTCATGCATGCCCGCTGGTTACGGGTACTAAAAGAAAACTGTAATGAATAATCCCATCATAACCCTATAAAGAGTAGGACGGGTATTGATAATCATCAATACCCGTTACCCGATTTCTACCCGATTCTTTTTTTGTATAATTAATTATACGAAATAAAAAACAGCTATCGCGTGCAGCAATACTGCATGTCATTGCTTGTATGTACGCATGGTCTTATATTAGGCACGGAAGAGAAGGAACAAGGGGAACGATCTAAATAATCCTTTATTTTTACGCTATTAAAGTAGCTATTCGTAGTGCTTACGCAGTTGAATGCAGACAAAATGTAGAGGTCGATGACCCGTATTGACAATTCTGCTGGCATCTTGTATAACAAAAAATGTTCTCGAGTTACTATCTCGAATAATTTTAATAAATTGGCAAAATTGTTTTGTATATTTCGCATGATACTTTTGTTATCAATGTCTATTATCTATTTATAAGAACACCATTGTCACAAAAGCCATGTATTTGCCATCCATTAAGGGTTGGGACACAGCTGTATTGAAAAAATGCTGTTCCGTGCTGATAGATGTGTCCCAACTCTAAGGGTCAGTTCAGACAGAGAGGAATAATGCTCGCGGAATTTACTAGTTCCATTAAAATTACAACTGTATTACCATTGCTTTGAGTATAAAATTGTATGAATATCCGCGGAGACTTCAAGCGTCGACTGGCGCATGCTCGCGACTAGGTCGCGCGCGTCCTCGCGCCCGCCCGGGAGGCCTCGAGCACGCCCGAAACCGCGTGAGCAAGTTCTGACGTGCTCGCGGATCGCCACCTGCGCTTACAATGTAGTTTGCGTGTATCCCCGCGTCGGCTCGCGTTGGCACGCGCGTCCTCGCGCGGTCTCGAGCATTATTTTGATGACACACCGTCTTGAAGCGCATTTCTGCTCTCGGTGTGAATTGCGACTAGAGGAAGCTCGAGCCCTCGCGAGCATTTTTCCTCTCTGTCTGAACTGACCCTAACTCGCCCATATAAAATTGTAATTATGTTATTAAATTATTTGTAGGTATCTTGTATGTCCAACGTTTGTATATCAGGTGTCTGCGTATAGTCTATACTATTATATACAATGTAATATACAGTCGTTTCATTCTACGGTTACGGTCCGATGTTATGTTATATAGATAATAAATTTTTTATTGTGATAATGAATGCGGATTATTTTTTCGATCCTGTTGTAAATGTCTTAATGCCCACTAAGATATAGACTGCGGATTTTTTTTCGATCTTCGTATATGTCTAATGCCCACTAAGATAGTAGATCAAACGATTGGGTATGGAGGGTCACCACTTCAAGGGTTAGGGTTGGGACACATTGTTAGCACGGAACAGCACTTTTCTAAGCTGCTGTTTTAGCACGGTGCTGAAGCATTCCGTCGCTCTCTCGCTCTAGCAAATCACTGTTCTGAGCGACAAAAAAGGATAGCAGCATAGCTCTAATATGACATGTATTTAGTTTACAATCAAGACGTCGTGAACATTAGCTAAATACGAAATATCTAATCCCTTATCATCATTACATTAAATTATTGAATAAAAGAAAACAATCTATTCAAAAGCGCAATCTAAAATGATGCGCAATAAGATCAAGTATTCCCAACATTGTCTGACTATTTAGCAACCATTCATATTTTTCATTGGCCGGAGCAGTTACAAAATTGTAACGTTATCATTTATCATCTTATACCTCTATTTTCATCTAGCCACTATTGTTTGATAGGGAGGGGCGTATTCTTAGCTGTAACGCCCCGGGTTAATAGATTTTGATTACTTTGAATTTCTTTTTATGCCGGTTGTACACTTTGCCGAGTTTCGCTCGGCCGAGCAGGCTCTTGACGAAAGAATACCTGTACACACTCGGGAGAGCAACGAGACTTATACGAGAACCTTTGAGTAGGGCGCAAAACACAAGAAGCGACCGAGGCGAGAGAGAGCAAGACGACATGAGAGCTCCATGTAGCACTCGCTCTCGCCCTGTTTCGAGGTTTTACGGCGAGTGTGTACAGCCGGCATATTATTAGACATATGTACCTACCTGTATATCATGCCAGGTGGCTCCCGGCCTAATAAAAAAGGCGTACCATGGACATGACTTTTTAACACGGGTGCGAAAACCGACAAGCGATTGAGACTGACTGAGACGAGCGAGGCGCGACAGAGCAAGACGAGCGAGGCGCGACAGAGCAAGACGAGACCAGAGCACCATGTAGGTACACGCTCTCGCCCTGTCTCAGGGTGTCTCGGCGAGTGTGTACAGCCGGAATAATTAGACTTGATGTTGGTTATATATACCTATGTATCATGCCAGGTGGCTCTCTACTGAAAAAGGCGTACAATGGTCATGTAACTCATGAAAGAAGACAATTTTATTTGAGAAAAAAGTACAGGCACCTCAAAATGTTACCGCAATTAAGGCGTTGCCTTCATGGGCGAGGTTATCGCATTAAGTTGACATAAGTCACTTGTATCGCCGTGTGGAGACAATGTTCATCTATCTATCTATCTATATAAATAAAAATGAATTGCTGCTCGTTAGTCTGCTTAAAACTCGAGAACGGCTGAACCGATTTGGCTAATTTTGGTCTTGAAATGTTTGTCGTAGTCCAGGGAAGGTATAAACGGTGAGAAAATATGGGAAAAGGAACGGGAACGGGCGAAACAAAGTTCACCGGGTCAGCTTGTATTAAAATAAAAACAACCTAAACTTTCCTCTGACTTTACTTAAGTAGATATCTTGTGCTCAGGTTCACATGAACGAGTAACTGGCTTCCCAACTCGTTTTGGTTAGCACCTCAACACCAGACTGATTGATCTAAACATATATATCTCTAACGGGGTAGACAAAGGCTAGAGCTGGAAGACCCAAAGACCACGTTAAGTGTGATGGTAGTCGTAAAGATGGGGAAAGCGAATCAAATACTGATGGGTTGGGAAAGTGAGAGGCAAATTATTTGATGCCGCTTTGAAAGGACATAAGTCGCCCTTGAAATTATGCCGCCCGGGCGTTAGCCGTTTTGACCATATGGTAAATACGCCACTGTTAGAAGATATGATGATAAATGAATTTAGGAATGCGGTTGCACCTTGACCTGTGTGCAAGCCTAGCCTGATATGAGAAGTGTTAATTGCAGAGTAAATGATGGGCTTTTGATATCTTAGCTTTATTTTGTTGTTGTTTTTTTTCGGAATATTAGATAAGTATTGCATAATTAGAGTGTTGATTTACATGGATGTGAAACGTGGGCAATGAGGGAGAAGGACAAAGAAAGAATAGTATTCGAGATGTGTTGCTTTAGGAGAATGGATTTTTTTATGGTATGGATAGAGTAAGCAATGAGGAGGTACTAGAAAGAGTAGGAGAGACAAGAAATATCTCAAAGCTATTGAAAATAGAAGAGGGAACATGATTGGACATCTAATGACAATCTCTCATAGGTACCTAGTAAATGGCAAAATGAAAGGGAGACGAGGTAAAGGGAGACTGAGGATAAAGATTTTCCATCAAATTAAAGAAAAGTTTAGGACTAAGGTCCTGCCAGGACATTGAAAAGATGACAGGGAGAAGACAGAATATACAGGGTGACTTTTAAAACACCAGCCAAATTTTTGGAGCAAGTTCAGTCCATGATATTGAACTACTTTCTATAAAAAAAGTTAGTAAAAATCGATAAAATTTTTTCGTCCTCCCATACAAAATCCGTTTGGCTGAGCGCTGATTTGTATGGGAAGGTGATTTTTTATTTTAGTTTTTGTTAACTGTTTTTATGGAAAGTAGTTCTGTATCATGGACTGAACTTGCTTCATAAATTTGGCTGGTGGATAAAAAGTCAGCATGTAGAAGCACTAACTCCACCAACAGTGCGCAAGCTCATAAATTTATGTAAGTAATTTGTAATTACAAGAAGAATTGCCTAATTGCATCCAATCAACACCTGTGGGAGGCGTGTCGGGAAATGCTAATTGACAAACAAATCATGCGCCGCCAATGGATATGCCATTGGTTACTACTCTCAGGAGGAAGCCCACACATATCTCGACACAAGCCGTGGATTCAACCCCCAGGGAAAGTGAAAAGTTGGCCGTCCCAAGCAGACCTGGCGGCGAACAGCTGCGGCGGAGATGAAGACAGTCGGTCTAACCACAGAATAAATAATACTAACGTACAGAAGTCTCACTCAGCATTCAAAGAAATATCTACTCAATACATTGAGAAGATATTTCTTTGAATTTCTTTGAATGCTGAACCATATCGCTAGCCACAGCTAGCGATATGGTTTAATTTAGCTCACGTCAGAACTCAGCACCTTTTCGTAAAGATACCTAGACATCCATTGCAAGCCAATTTCATTCTTAATACTCTGGACAAACGATTCGTATAACTGAATTTACCGCCCTAGTCTCTGTCTGCCCGTTAGGGATAAAGACGTGACAGTTTATCTGTATTTTAAGTTGCCTTTGCTTGACAAACGGCCTCGCAACTTACGTAAACTCTCCTAGGAAATGCAGAGTTGCAAAAGTTTTGCGAAAAGTTTTACATTCGGCCAAATGCACTATACTTAGTCCTAAGTCGCTTCTCACGATATACCTACCTACAGAGATACTTACCCTCCTATTTCACCATGAGCTCCATCGGGTTTCCGAAAGCGCATTTGCTCAACGCCCTTCAGCCCACGATATACAAACATTGCGTGAACTGAGCTGAAACAGTTCTCATGGCTCTAAAGCGGAGGCGTTCAATGATATTTGGACAGCTGAGATCAACGTGACGATCCGTTGAGATGCCGTATATATTGCTAAATACGAGTAGGTACCTACAGAGGTAATGAAGAACCCACAGATACCAATAAAAGATTAAAGAAGAATTTTTGATTCATGCATTCTGCCATGTATGACATATGGATGCCAAACGTGGTCTCTTACAGAAAAATACAGAAACGATCTAAAAGTATGTCAAAACTAAATGGAGAGGAGCATTCTCAACATCAAATTAAGGGACAGGGTGAAGTTATCACATATAAGATCAAAGACAAAAGTAAAGGATGTTACGTATACTGTAAGAAGGCTAAAGTGGAAATGGATTGGTCATACTGTAAGAAGTAAGAGAAATGGTCAAAGGACGTTACTGAGTTGTATCCTCGTGATGGGAAAAGAAGGAGAGGAGGACAAAAGGGGAGATGGGAAGACGAACTCAAGAAGGCGGCTGGAGGGTTATGGAGAAGAAAGACAAGGAACAGAGGGCTGTGGAGACAGATGGGGGAGGCCTTTGCCAAGGGGCAAGCTGACGACCAACAACAGCAGTAGCAACAGGAACGCAGAGGATGTCAGCAAGAGAGGCTGCAGTAAGTAAGTAAGTAGGTACCTACATACGAGTATGTATTCATAAAACATCCAGCACAACTTAAATCATTTACAGGTAATACAGGTTACAGGAAATTCACGTCATCATCATCATTATCAAGTGTTTTTTAGTCTTCACTGCAGGAGCACGACCCTCTGTCCTACCAGAGCCATACTTAGCCAGAGCAGCCAGAGGATTTGGCCTACACTCTCCACGCTGGCCAGACGGGTGGGACCCCCTCATTGATGTTTTTATAAGCTTTGTTTAACTTGTGTTTCTTAAGTCGCCTTCTACGACATCCACGGAAAGACTTGGAGTGGTCCTATTCTACTCTACCGGGATCCACACGGCAATATAATTCACTTTCACAATTAACGAAAAAGTAAAAAAAATCTCCTTTCCTTACAAATCTAATTTAATAATACTTAGTTTCATTGTTAGTTCACGTCTTTGAAATTTTAAGGAAAGTTGTTTAGTTGTACTGAAATAGCCCTTATATTCTGTTTTATTTGTTAAAAAAATCATTCTTATCTAGATTAGTAGGTAACTAGGACTTTAAGTAAGTAGGCAGGTAGGTACCACATTCGTTTTAAGGAAAATTGTACAAAAAGATTTGGACTGATCTTGCCCTTAGGTATAGGTATTCTGAATTACTACTAGTAGTAACCTTAATATGGATTTATGATGGATAAGTATAAATATTATTTGTCAATCCTATAGCTGCTCTGGCCAAGTAAGGCTTTGGTAGTAGGTACAGAGAGGGTCGTGCTCCTGCAGTGGAGACAAAAAAGACCTTTGAAGAAAGAAAGAAAGAGAATTGATAATTTCATTTCATGAAATGGTTATTTTTCATGATATGGCAAATATCCGCTGATCACATCATCATGTGGTCTGCCCAGATCAATGAATAGACAGTGTTTAACGATATGGAAAGTTAAACGCATGTCTACTTCTCAATATGGTCAATCAATACATTAGTGATCAATTGATCATATCGTTAGGTAAATAGTTACTACATTATCCACCTTTAGAGCTGATTACTTACGACTACTTACATGTAAACGATATGGTCAGTTTTAGCTGGCTACCTAGGTATATCATTAAATACAACTATTTCATGAAATAGTCGGCCACATCATGAAATGATCAATTCTACGATCTGGCCACGACATACAACATCTTGATCCTTGATCTTACTTAGAAGTTAAAAAAAGCAAGTAAGTAGGTATACTAATATCTAGGTAGACTAATCTAACGTTCACAAAAGATGTTCCGGATACCCAAACTCGTCTTTATCTTAAATATGATCTGTCTACCTCAATTTTCAGGTAAGTCTTCATTATACAACTCATTGTATTAAAACAGCGGAGTCCGCATGCCGGAAGTACAAAATAGAAACGGTACAGAAATCAACTGGGTACTTTAAGCATGAACAAATATCAGAAGATAACCCATACAACTACTACTCAGTAGTAGCGTTAGGGTAGGGCGCGGTCGGGCGACCGCCCAGGGCGCCAGATACAAAGGGGCGTTTTTGGGCAAGGGGGAGTCACAGGTAATAATAAATATATAAATAGCGGCTGGTTAATGGCGGCAACTCCTAGACTCTTATTTGTATGCACCCCCCTCCCTCCCTTTCTTTACAATGGGGCGGCAAATTTTAAGAATCCTATATCGTACTTGCACCCTTCCCCCCCCCCCCCGTAGGCAGAAATAAATCCTATAAGATTGAAGCCTAAGTCAGAGTCTGAATTGCAGTTTGGGGGTGGAAGGGGGGACGGGAAAATCTTGCCCGGGGCGCTGGTAGAGCTAAAACCGGCACTGCTACTACTACTTCTAGATGTCGCTACTCTGTCGTCATACAATGGATGCAGGGTACTTATGCTGATGGTATCCACGACAAATCAGAGATGGCGTTTGTTTGTTTGAAGAATTTATATTGCTTATACCTACCACCATCTTTCCGAAATTAAGCAGCACTACTATATACGCAGCTACTTTCTTTCGAACTAGCAGCTCCATCTATCTACTTCCTACATTTAAAATAAAAATCAAATTACGCTTCAAAGTATGAAAGAGGTCAGTCCTCGTGATTTCCCCCATGCGTTAAGAATTCCCTTACCCTAGACTTTCCCATACAAACGTAATCTACGTTTTATTTTGAAACGGCATGTCAGATTTCGCAAAAAAATTGTACCTTTAAAGAAATTGCATTTATCTAGGGTTATAATTGGTTTTCACAGTCAAAATATAAACTTGAAACAAAATGTGATGGTCAAAAATGATATAATACACGATATTCTCTTTCAAGTTCATATTTTGATTGTAAAAACCAATTATATGCAATTTCTTGAATGGTTATCTAGGACTTGGTAGTAGCAAAATTTTAAATGATGTATCCGTTTTCTTTAAAATGATTTATTTTAAATAGCACTGGACCGCGGAAAATTCAGGTACGGCCTTAATGCAAGCACATCAGTGAGAAACTTACAATGTATATATTTTTATAAATGTGCTTTTTAAGCTCTTTCATTTGATATTTGATATCACGGAATGATTCAATTTATTTTATTTTTTATAGGCCTATAGAGGGCGCCACAGTGTTGTAACTGTGACGTGATATAGACTATAACCACGCAATACAGAAATTTGTCTTTGTTGTTCTATGACTATAACCAGAGGACAGCCAAGACGATTCCGACAGTGCCTTATTTTTAAAACATTGTTGGACACAAAGCCATGCAGACACAATAGAAATAACAATTGATTTACGTCTATAGGCGTATTGTCCTACAATGTGTTAAGATATCATGGATATCTTTAAAGATACGAGGGAACAGATGAACATACATACGTACATACATAGCGGCAAAACCCATAACCCTCCTTTTGGCTTCGCCGTAGTCGAGTAAAAACCAAAAATTGTGTCTAACAGTTTGCTGAAGAGATCGGAAGATATGGAAAGTACCGTTAAATACAGTAAAAGTATACAGAACGGAATCTCCTAAGATATACGCAATATGTGTCCCCGTTCCCCGTCCCCGCACCTCTTCCCGTTTTCGCCTTGTCGACGGGCGGGAGCCGGCGAACACACACTGCATGGCGCACGCGGAGAGGTGCGGGGGCGGGGAACGGGGACGCATATTGCGCGTACCTTGGGAGATTCCGTTCTGTATACTCTTACTGTATTCTGTGCCTAGGCTCTATTTCTATACTGCCTATATTTTACAGTACGCCGCGGAAGGTGCACAATAGCCGATTCTGAGTGACGCAACAAGTCGCTTCTATCTTCCGACACATAATTTTAGCTAATAACACCTCTATTCATAAAACGTATTGTAAATGTTTTTTTATTTGGGTCACTTTAGAACTTTTTTCAGAAAATAAGATCTAAGTTACGTTAGTCTGTTTTAGAATTCTTTTCAGACTTTTTGAAGTCTTTGTAGGTAGGTATTTATTTTGAAAGAGCTCGTACCTGAATTCAGACATTGTGTGACTAACTGAAGTGGATGGATGGATAAATGCATCAATTTCTAATGATGCTTAAGTACCTATGTGCCAATATTTAAGTAATAATCTAATAATAGCGCTTTGGTAGCTTTATTATGCATATTTTTATAGGGTTTTTTAGGCATTCAAGATGCAGTCTTATTTCATTATTTATTATGCATAGTCATTTTAGCTACAGAAAGTCCACAGTTGGACATAAGCCACCCCACATGTATTTTCAAAAAGACCTATTGACATATCCTTCTATCGCTATCACTCAGGCATACCAAGGGAGGGGGAGGAGCTGGGGGTTCAAACCTCCCCACCCGAAAGAAAGAAACTTTGCGGTCTTTCAAAAATCTTGGCAACTTTACCCGTTTCTACCTATGGCAACTCCTAAGAGGACGTTCTCTAGTTTGAGATAGATAAAGTTCTATCTAAGGAACACCAAATCTCAGGAAAGACTAAACGGATTTCTGACTGATAATTAATAAGTAAAATCCTAGTGTTTTTTAATGGACCTACAATCCCCCAAAAAAACACATGCTTGGGTACGATAACTATGTAAGTAAAATCCTTGTGTTTTTTACATGGATCGATCTCCTCCCCCGGAACACGGGCCTGGGAACTCCAATAAATAAATATATAGGGACAAATCACACTGATTAAGCTAGCCCCAAAGTAAGTTTTAAACCCAACGATACTAAATTTTATGATAAATACATATAGGTATAGATAAACACCCAAGACCCAGGACAATTTAAAAGAGTCCATTTTCCAATTTGCCCTGGCTGGGGATCGAACCCAGAACCTCTGGAGTGGCGGACTGGCGTGTTAACTACTACACCACAGAGGTTGTCTTCAATTAGCAAAACTTATTTCGCAAACCTTCTCACACTAATCCAATAACCATAAAAGATAAAATTGCGAACAATACTTTTTTAAACGACCGCTGGGACAGAATCGGATTTCAAAATCGATGTCCTTGCGCATCTGTAGAAAAGTAAATGCTTACCGAAAGTAAAGCTCGGTGTACATTAACAGACGGACTATTCTTGCTTGCTTACTATCCTGGCTCAGCGACCCAAAGTGAGTCTTGGCCTCCAGCACAAGTGCGCGCCAGCGCTCCCGGTCCCGCGCTAGCTCTCGCCAGTTGTCACCAACTTGCAGCTCGCGCAGGTCCGCCATCACCACGTCGCTCCAGCGATACCTGGGACGGCCCACCGGCCTGCGACCGATCGGCCGGCTTCTTGCTTGGCGATTGTTTTTTTATTCTTCCATGCTGGTCTGGGAGAAAAGAAATACCAGCTGCTTCTCTTCCCGCGTAGGTCGTAAAAGCCGATAGAGGGAATGGGCGAAAATGCGGATCATGTTAATAGGCGATGCGGCTTGCAAGGCAACACTAGTTTGATTCCTTGTTCCTTTATACCTTCTCGCCCACCACCAAGCTAAAAGTGGCCTTTGGGACTTGTGGCCATGGGCTGTCTGCTTAGAGACGCAAGACCCGTTAGGGATAAAGACATGATAGTGTGTGTGTGTGTGTGTGTGTTTTATTTTTATTTAGTAAGTCGGTGGCCCATGGAAGTACGCATTGCTAGTTGCTAGTAGTCGCTTTCGCAAATTAGGCAGCCCTGCGTGTGGTCCATACTTGGATGGGTGACATAAAAAATTTTCGAGCTTTTCCGTGCTTCGGAAGGCACGTAGGCCGTTGCTATCGGGTGTGTCATCATTGTATAGCAGTCGTCAAGCTATATCAGATGCCTTTAGCCAACTTGAAAACTCTGACAACAGTGATGGCCCTTACACACACTTATCACTTCGCCTGCTGAAAAATGCACCGTGTGTGTTTTTGCCAAAATGAAAACACATACCTAAGGTGCGTTTTCCGCAAGCGAAGTGTCAAAAATTTGGGGATATTTTTTTTAAAATTTATGTGTGAGTTACCGGTAACTAAGTATACCTATGAATGTAATTTAAGGGTGAGGCGGATTCTTTCGTACGAGTATTTCGCTGTTATGTTCCATGGAAAAAGTTTTTAATTAAGTTTACTTGGTATAAAGCTTACTAATTAAAATTACTATTTATTATTTTTTTTATATCGGTAAAGCAAGTCGGTGTGAATCCAGTAGATGACAACAAGTCAAATCAGACAAATTTTTCCAAACGTCAAAATCAAACATTTTCTACTTGTATGAAAATCAGAACCGTGATGCCATATTTTTTTCGAGTCAAATAGCGCTCTTGAGTTTTTCTGCATTTATAAATCTAAAATCATATTGAAAATGGATATGGTCACACTAAACCGTGACACTATTTTACAACGTTTTAATTTCTAACAAATAGTACCAAATTATTTATTTTTGACCCAGTCATCTACCTAATTGTAGAATTGGTGTGAAAGCCGCTTTGAAGCATGAATAAAAATGTTTATAATTAAATTTTTAACAAAAAAAATAACCGACTTAAATTTTTTTAAGGAGTTTCTTCCATATCTCCAAAGTTCTTCAAAATTAAAATGGGACCAACTTGGTAGTAAGGCTTTCAAATGAAAAAGAATCATCAAAATCGGTTCACAATTGGCGAAGATATCGCGTAACAAACATACATAAAAAAAAATAAAAAAAACATACAGTCGAATTGATAACCTCCTCCTTTTTTGAAGTCGGTTAAACACTTAGGGTTCCACCGTCGAATAAAAACATCACTGATAGGTACCTATCAGTGATGTTTTTATTCAAATCTCTCAAAAAACGTGTTGTCATCACTTACTAACGTTTTTTGATTACATGAAGGTACCTAAAAGAATGTCGTCAATCTGTTCTAAGCCTTACATTCACGATCTGATGCACCGGTGTGATACAGAAACATGTTTTGCTAATTTTGTAATCTATTGTACTTTTTAACGACTTTAAGATATTTCATTTAATTTTGTAACTTTTGCTTAGAAAACATTCATTTCGCACGATGATTTTAATATGAGACCTTGGGGATTACAAGATAGTTATTCACATTCCGTTCCGTCCTATCATGTTTACCATCACCGGTGTGCATATTTAGTATCTATGATAATACTATAAAAATATACTGATTTCTGAGTCAATGAATCTCTACAGTTACTATTAGACAAAGTTAATATAATACATCAATACAATACATCAGATAAAGTCTTTGATTGATGAGAGAGAAGCGGACCCCGGGCTTCACAGCATTACAGCTGAGGAAGCAGCTGGGTGAACGCTAAGATGAGAGAGTGATAAAAAGTCCTTGATACTATAATAACACTTATCTATCAAAAATTACTTATTCTTTTCTTCATCATCATCATCATCCCAGCCCTTCTTCCGCCCACTGCTGAGCATAGGCCTCTCTTCGTCAACGCCACCCATCTCGGTCCTGTGCTGCTCTCATCCAGGTGCGACCCGCGACTTTGATTATATCGTCAACCCATCGCATAGGCGGACGCCCGACGCTTCTCTCACGCGTTCTGGGCCACCATTCGGTCAGAGCCTTGCTCTACCCGCCATCACTCCGTCGGGCCAGATGTCCTGCCCAGTTCCACTTTAAGTTCATGACTGTTATACCAACGTCTTGTACTTTAGTACGTTGTCGGATTACGGTGTAGGAACGCGATCCAGCAACCTGATGCCAAGCATAGCGCGCTCCATGGCTCTCTGTGCGACTCTCAGTTTGTGCACAGCCTCCTTCGTGAGCGTCCATGTCTCAGCACCGTATTTTTCTTATACAAATAAATTTGACTCTATAATTCCTTTGGTATTCACGTATATATATCGTCGGCATTTTCATTTCTTGTCCTTTTGGACTAACATGGTATAAAAACCACCTATCTAGTTACTGACAAGCAACGCATTTTTCCTTATGTCTCAATGTCAAGGACTGGTCAAACCCTATAATTCAATGGTCAAACCCCACAAAAATTAGTTCACCTTTCTTTATGTTCAAAGCATCACACCGTTATCTTTGTTTTGTGCTTCCGGACTTCCTACTCACAAATCCACGATGGCTTCGTCTAATGAGTCAAAAGCCCGTCCACATAAGCCTTGATTGATTATGCAATTATACGTGACGGTTCTGTCGCGTGCTATAGTTTCCGGTTTGAATTATAGAACAGAGGCGGATTTAAATATCTTTGGATCTTTTGCACTGCAGCCTTACATAGTAGCTACATCTTATGGCACGCTAAGGTTATACAACGTGTCACAAAAATGGGGTATCAACCCGAAAGGGAATAAACGTTCTAATAAATGTGAACAACTTTTACTATGAGACCATCCCTGAAAGCGCAAAAAAAAATCTGCAACTTCCTTCATTTTGGCACGGTAGGCGGTAGGTAAGGTATCTAATTTTGTATGGAGCTGCAGATTTTTTTTGTTTGTTGTTGATTTTTTTTGGGATGTTCCCATACCTAGTAAAAATTGTTCAAAAGGATTTGGCCTACACTCTCCACACTGGCCAGCCAGAGGTGTTGGAGAGGTCTCATTGTTTATTACTTTGTTTATCTTGTATTTCCTAAGTCGCCTTCTACGAGAACCACGGAAAGACTTGGAGTAGGAGTAGTTGGACCCGGCGGAGTAGAAATAGGACCCTATTTCTACTCTGCCGGGCACGACTAACAACATATAAAACAACTAGCTTTTGCCCGCGGCTTCGCTCGCGTGTCCCACGGGAATATTAAATTTTTTACATTTCTTACATTACATTATCATTTTTTACATTACATTTCATTACTCCTAACTATTTGTATGCGAATTTTCAAAAAGATTGGTTCAGTAGATAAAGCGTGAAGAGGTAACAAACAAACAAATATACAAACTCACTTTTGCATTTATAATATTTTGGCTTTCCATACAAACTCGGATCAGCTGATCGGTCAACTTGTATTGGTGGCCAAAAATAATTTTTCATATATCGATATGTTTCTTGGGGAAAGTTTTTCAGTATCATATAGACTGGATCCACCCTTATAATAGTTTCAGTATATTTTTTTAGACCCTGTATGTTGCAGTTTTTTCGTCACAATTGTTTTGAACAACTTTTGAGACGCGTGTATCGATGACTGTACAGCAGCTCGACTTGTCTCTTAAACTATGTAAGTAGTTATTACTTGTAAACATTGTTTAGGGTTCCGTAGTCAAATGGCAAAAACGGAACGTATAGTCGTCATGTCCCAACAAACAATTTAGCGTTGGTTAAGGGTTATTTTAAAGCTTAGAGTGTTACTATTAATTTATAGTAGATTCCGTGAACACTAACGGTAATACAGTTTACTAAAAAAAAAAAAAAACTCTTCAGGTTGCATTAGAACTGTGAGTAACGAAGCAGTATAGTTTTTACAGTTAGTGTTACTGCAGTTGAAGCTTAAATACTTAAGACTTTAAAGCTTGTTTCGTCCTGCAACGTTCAAAGCTGTTTAAAGTACTTCATTAACTCCCTTTAATTCTTATTGCTATATATCTACTATACTGGAGTTTCCTATAACGCACAAGCCTGTAGATGCACTTCAGTGACGTCAATGGTTCTGCAACGGAGTTAATTAAGTGTGTTGTAACACCAGACTCTACATGCGTTAAATAACTCTTCTATAAAGCTTATGCCTGTTATACTGCAGGCAATTATAGGTTAACTAGTTATAACAGTTTTCTACAATCTCGATATAACGGTTTTGGTGTAAGATTAATAAGTTGTAACTCTTTAATGGCGTCAGAGTCTAAGTCTAAAATATTTTTAATTATCTTTTGTGTGCATTCATTTACGTGTGGATTTAACGTTGTGCAGTTCGTTTAACAATGAGACGAATAAATTCATGGAGAGCACAAAAAAGGAAAGGTGCAGTGAGAAATAGAATTAAGAAAGAGTACCAGAATTTAATTAATGCAATTCGTGAAGATGTCTTTATACCCAATTCAAGTAATTGTGAATCTCGAAAGGATGATAAAGATCCGGCAGGGTCTACGACAAAAAAACTCGCTATTTCATGTAATGAAATACCTGCTAAAGAGATAAGCGCTACATCATATACTGGTCAAGAGCAAGGTAGTGATATTGAACAACAGGGTTCCGCACAAAATTTTTATGAAGATGACATCTATAAAGAATTTTTGATATTATGTCAAATAGTAGCTCAGGCGAAGAAGGCCATCCTTTTCATTTATTAACAAAAAATTAAAAGATTGAGCTTTGAGAAATAATATTTCCCAAAGTTCATTAAAAGAGTTGCTGTTGATTTTAAATGAAAGTTTTGGCAATACAATTTCATTACCCATGGATCCACGCACAATTTTGAAGACACCTCAAGAAGTTCATATAAAAAATATAGAGGGAGGAGAATATTGGCATCATAGTATTATAGCTGAGAACAACAATAACCTAACAGCTGAGAACTTATCTGGGGCAAATATTTTGTAAATATGGCAGAAGTACTTGGAACTCCTTTAGATTTTAGTCATTTTAATGACATGTTTCTGTGCCGAACTATGCTTAACAGTGTTTTTCTGGTCAACAACGGCGGACTCAAGAATACATCTTCTTATCTATTTGAACAGATTTTATATGAATAGATTTTCAAAATTCGCAAAAAAAAATGAATTTTTGAAGCTATCGTATGATGTTTTTTTCATTTTGAAAAACTGTTCATGTAAAAGTTGTTCAGTTTGACCATTATTTAGATGCACTCCTGAGTCGGGCGTTTTTGACCAAAACGACACATTATTTATGTCGTGTAAGAAAAAATATCACATTCCTTTTACTTCAAAGGACAGTGATACTTACAAATTATTTTCTCTTCCTCTTATTGCAGGTGTTTGTAATTTCAATGCGAAACACGGTTGCTTGAAGTGCACAACGGTTGGTGAATACTCACACATTTCCCACACGGTATTTTTTTCTTCAAAAGAAGACACTCCAAGGACAGACGATAAGTTTAGAACGAAGAGTTATGGGAACCATCATAAATCAGATTCCCCATTACTCGAGTTACCCATTGATATGATAGAAGACTTCCCCGTTTCTGATACATTACATTTAATAGATTTGGGTATAATGAAGAGACTCTTGATAGGTTGGCGGGATGGTCATTTCGGCACATACTTGACAAAGCTGCGGGCTCAAGAAATTGAATATTTAGATGATTTTTTAAAGAAGTGCAAATTACCAAGAGAAATACACCGAGCAGTAAGAACCGTTGACTGCCTAGCCCATGGAAAGCAAGTGAATTTAGAACATTCCTGCATTATTTGAGTATTATTATACTACCAGATATATTACGTCAAGATGTTGTTGAACATTTTTTGACCCTCTTTTGTGCCATCACAATATGTTCTTCGGAAAGTTATTGTAATTTTCTGCCACTTGCCCGAGAATTGCTTAAAGATTTTGTGAAACAATATAGATATTTCTATGGCTCTCATTACATCACCAGTAATTTTCATAATTTGCTCCATGTGGTAGATGAAGTCGAAAAATTTGGACCGCTTCAAAATTTTAACGCATATCCTTTTAAGAATCAACTATATTTGATAAAAAGAATGTTAAGACAGGGCAATAAACCGTTGTCACAGATAGCTAAGAGACTGTGTGAGAGTAGCACTAGAAATCTTTCTACGATTGCAAGAAAACCGCAAAATACTGTACCTACTGTGACTGTAAAAAAAAATATCTCTGTGCTTCATTGTCACAATTTCATACTTTCTACAAAACCCAATGACAAGTATTTTATGACTCACAATGGTAATATTTAAGAGGTGAAAGATATCTTATGTGAAGGAAACAACATAACTTTGCATGGTCAAAAAATGATCGACAGAGATGTAATATTCGAAACGCCTATCAAATCGTCATTTTTGGATATGTACAAAGCTAAAAAATGCTCTGATCCACTTAATGTTTTCGACATAACCCCTGCTGAAATTAAGTGCAAATTAGTTAATATAACTCATAATAATATAATGTACTTTCTGCCACTCCTTCATACATTAAAGGTAGATTAGACAATAAAAATACTGTTATGAATTCAGTTTTTTTATTCATAGAATTAGTCAAGTAAATCAATATATAAAACAAATATTAGGTATTCATTATAATCTCCTTTATATATTTTACTTCAAATTTTTCTTTCTTTTCGAAAAGTATAACTTTTTTTAAAATTACCTGTTGTCTGAATAAATAAACATTTACTACTAAGAGATTTAGAAAAACAATATACCAGATGTTTCAGAAAGGTCCTGTGAAACTGAATAGGGTTCATCCACGACCAACTCTGAAATCTCGAAAAAAATATCAGCTGTTCCAAAAAAATTGTCTTGTAAGATTTGAATTTTACTATGGAACAGCAGATATTTTTTTCGAGATTTCAGAGTTGGCCCCATAATGAAAGTTGTTCGTATTGGTGTGTGGATAAACCCTCTTCAGTTTCACAGGACCTTTCTTAAACATCCTGCATATTATAAGCAAGCTGAAAAAGCAAATTCAAAAAACATAAACAATTACATAAAAAACACAGACATACAGGATGCTTCAGAAAGGTCCTGTAGGTAGGGGTCCACTTACACACCAATACAAACAATTTAAAACAACAAACAAATCTAGAAGAACACCATTTAAATCTACAAGACCTTTCTGAAGCACCCTGTAGTTATTTTGATTTCAATTCACGTGAAATCATACCTAACATACAATATTCTAAATGAAAATGTTATACCCGTAAACACATTATGAATTTTTTTAGTCTCAGTATTACTCCATACCTATTACTAGAATAGAACACTGACGTTACTACAAATTTAAATACACATTTGTCACACAAATATAAATACACATACAAAGTTAAATACAACAAGTTTTATACTAAGTAGACATATTAAAGACCATGCATGACCGATTTCTCGCTATCCTCTTCTGTGACGGTTTCATTTCTTTCATCCTCTATGACGTTTTCAGTACATTCTTACTATTTTAGTCCTTTTGGTTTCTTTTTTCTTTAGCATTTTCACTTTCTGGTTCGTTTGCTTCACAGTCTTTTTCATTTGCAGTACCTATCTGATTTACTTTTACAGTTTCTTTATTTTATGATTCACCTTCTCCTAGAGTTTTGTTTTTGTTCATTTTAGTGCTTCTTTCTTCTGTTGTATTTACGCCATTATTCATCTCATGCTCACTTGTTGATGTTCTCGTAGAGTTTATTTGGCTTGACTTGGACCGTTTTCGCGATGTCGAAGCTCTTTCACATTTGGCCAACTTTCTCTTCTGTGCATTTTTCAAAACAGTTTTAAAAAAGTTTTCGTTCTTCATAAGTGTGAATGTTTCGTCCCAGAAATTTACGAGCTCCCAAAAAAAGGACAACACGTGTTTATAACCTTTTGAGGGTACTTTCAAGTCATCACCTCTACTTCCCCCACTCCATGAACATTGAGATATAAATTTTCTCGTAAACATGATGTCAACAAGTGTGTAAGCGCAATCTATTCCTTTACTTCCTTTGGAGCATACTATGGCGTATGTGTGTTTTGGATTGTTTCTGTTGCTATTATCAGATAATTGTTTTTCTAGTGCGTCTAATTCCATAGAGCTGTCAATCGCTTTAATACAAAACGGAGATCTTTCAAGACTTTTGGAATCTTTCAAATATAGTACATCGTTGTCTGTACTACGCATTCCAGTTATCTGAAGCACTGCATCTTCAAGTTGCACGGAAAAACCTGACAATTTCTGTAAAATACTATTTTATACTTTAATTAGATTTTGTGTTTGCCCCAGGACTGCTGTATTTATATCCATAAGCTGCTTTTGGTTTTCAAGCATCCTTTGTTGGTTTTTGGCTTTCGGAAATGTTATCAATATCGATACTGATAGTTTGCTGCACTGCTGGGTTATCAGTTTCGTAAGGAAAGTAAACATCTTGTGGCAATACTGTAGCAGAAGTTATAGTTGCATTTGCCATATTTTCTTGATGGTTTTCAAAGTAAAGTACGTTTTCCACCTGAAAGTAAAATAAAATCAATAGGACAGTTGTAGACAAACTGATGTGAATTACAGTAAATTCTACAATTATATCTGACGGCCGATTATTTTACTGCAAATACTGGTTTGTAAAAAAGATTACCCTTTACTATATCCCATATGGGTTTTAGGGTTTGTAAGGATTTAAAGGGGTATTTGGGGATTTTTAGGGGTTATAGGAGTTTTCAGGGGTTTGTAGGGTTTGTAGGGCTTGTATGGCACGTAGGGGTTTTGGAGGTTGTAGGAGCTTTTAGGGGTTGCAGGGGTTTTTAGGGGTTAGACGAATTTTAGGGGTTGTCTTTCTTATGCAGACAAACTCACGGAAAAAAGCTAGTACACATATAATCCGAAAATCGTCTACTGCTGGATAAAGACCTGGACAGGCCGAATTAAGGCAAAATGAACTAAAATAACTAAATTTATGTATCGAACAATTTAATTGTGTGATGTGTGACGTTATTTGTACTTTTGTGGTAGGAATACAAGACAGTACGTCGAACTTTACACGCTAGCAGTCTTTTCGGTTACGTTTCGGCGACTTTTCAACAAAAGTATACAGTCTGACGTGCTGTTGTGTAAACTTTTGTGCGACCAGCTCTCGCGGCACCGCGTCGTCGATAACGTTTAACTCATAGAGCCATCTCGCTCTGCGAAGTGAAATAAAGCAAGATGGCGCTGTGAGTTAAACGTTATCGATGACGCTGTTCCGCGTCGTCGTGCTGTTTGTAATTCCAACAATATTACATCCACGGGTCGAATTGATAACCACCTTTTTTATGAAGTCAGCAATAAAAAGGGAATAAAGTTCAATTAAGGTGACCGGTTTATTTCAGTTGACCCTGTTATACTGCCCTGAGGTGACCTGAAGATTAGGCATTTAATTATTTCGTGAAGAACCCTAATCTAAAGGAAGGTACCTAAAGCTGAAGCCGGTATTTTACTCTCCGCGGCAGGTAAACATCTTCGCTAAGTGCGTTGTTACTCTCTTATGTTACCAAAGACTGCTTAAAACCCTTGACTACCGGTGTTGTGGCTCATTGAGTGTCATAATAGAGTAATGAGGAGACTGTGCCTTTAAGAAAAAAATCGCCATTTATGATCATTTTCTGTCAACATAACCTAAACATGTTTTTTTACGAAATCACTTTTAAATACCGCAGTACCTATAAATTCCTAATTATTTTACTTATTTTATGTATACAATCACTAAAACTGATTATAATTTGAAATTGAGTATCTAAAAGCTATTTTAGGGTATTACCTCTTTTGGTTGTTTTCCTTTTTTATCTCAAAATCACAATAATTTTAAGGCGCGTTAAAATTGAGATAAGAAACATGGTACACAATCACACCAAACTTGCAAGCGCACTATTAATTAACTTTACACTTCAAGGATACTGTAAATCAACAATACCAATACTTGTTATGGTAATTATAGTTGTACATTTATATTTGTTGATGAAAATTGTGCAATGCCGGCAAGTATAAACTGAAGTACTCATATTTGTATGAAAAATAAACGTCAACTTGGTATAATTTTATTCCTTTATCGTTTTAATTATCTACGTTTGACACCAAAAACGTAACAAATGAGTTACAAGGTAGTCAAATACTGGTAAAAGTTCTATCTGACACCATTGAAGATATTTCAAAGAACTCAAGGTTTTAATAAACTCTATTACAAGGGTGTCATAAAGTTATAAGTGGTAACTAATAATTTTATAACGCATCTTAACACCAAAAACGTAACAAATGAGTTACAAGGTAATCAAATACCGGTGAAAGTTCTATCTGACACCATTAAAGATATTTCATAGAACTCAAGGTTTCAATAAACTCCATTAAAAGGGTGTCATAAAGTTATAAGCGGTAACTGATGATCTTGTAACACTTCTTGAACTCTTCTACTAAAGGTTATATAGCACTACTGTAAAGGGCTTGTACAGGCTTGATTTGCAAAAATTTGTGCCAAAATCGAAGATATAAAGGTGTCATTCCACTCTATAACGCTCTTGTGACGCTAACGCTAACTCTTCAATCTGTAACTAGAACCGAAATACAGGTCCACTAACGCTTGTTTAAACGCTAAAATGTTAGTTGGGGTCTGTCTGCCGTATGTCACAGCCACTTTTTTCCGAAACTATACAACTATACTGTTGAAACTTGGTAAATAGATGTATTCTGTGAACCGCAAAGATTTTTACACAAAAATAGAAAAAAAAAAACAATAAATTTTGTGGGTTCCCCATACTTAGAACTGAAAGTTAAAAATTTTTTTTTCTACATACCCATACGTGTGGAATATCTATGGATAGGTCTTTAAAAATGATATTGAGGTTTCTAATATCATTTTTTCCTAACTGATTAGTTTGCGCGAGAGACACTTCCAAAGTGGTAAAATGTTGGTCCCCCTCTGTAACTTCTAAAATAAGAGAACATAAAACCAAAAAAAAAAAAAGTAGTACATTACCATGCAAACTTCCATCGAAAATTGGTTTGAACGAAATCTAGTAAGTAGTTTTTAGGGATCCGTACCCGAAGGGTGCAAACGGGACCCTATTACTGAGACTCCGCTGTCCGTCCGTCTGTCTGTCCGTCTGTCTGTATGTCTGTCCGTCAGTCACAGGGCTCTATCTCTTGAAACGTAATAGACACTTGAAATTTTCACCGATTATGTATTACTGTGGCGGATATAACAACAAATACTAAAAATAAAAAATAGTTAAAAATTAAAGGGGCTCGTCATACAAGAAACGTGTTTTTTTCAGCATTTTTAACTTGATCTCTATAATGGCTTTAACTAGATACTTGAAATTTTCACCAATTATGTATGACTATGACCACAATAACAACAAAAACTAAAAATAAAAAAAAGTTAAAAATTAAAGGGGGTTGTCATTCAAGAAACGTGTTTCTTCAGCGTTTTAAAACATTGTACGGTGGTACGGAACCCTTCATGTACGAGTCCGACTCGCACTTGCCTGTTTATTTAATACGTCATAACTCGTAAAATGTTACTTGCTGCTACGGAACCCTTCATGGGCGAGTCCGACTCACACTTGGCCGCTTTGTTTTCTTTTTTTATAAGTTGCATATTAATCCAGGCCATTCAAGATCGGTCAGCCAGCTCTAACAATGTCAGTTATTCGTTTACAACGAGATAGACGGGTTATTACATAACACCTTTCACGGACGGACGGACGGGCATCAGCATAAGTGACTGGATTTGAGAGATGAGATGCTGCATGCTGCGAATTATTATCTACTGGCTGTACCTAAGCAACCTAGTTATTTTTATTTATTTATCAAATACATACTGTACAGAACAATAGGCGAACTTAACGCTAAAATCGTTGTCTACCAGTCAACCTTTGGGTTATACAGAAAGTCTAAATGTGGGTTGCAAGATAAAGTGTAGTATACATAAAATACATAATGTACATTGTTATATATATAAATATATATACTTCGTATACATATACCTACATACATACCTACATATATATATAATACACTACATATACGATACCTAGCCAAAGATCCTAAATTTCGCTGCCTATTCTGTCTATTGTGTCATCCATTTTTATACAGCTCTATACTTTTTCAAATATACCTATGTGTAAGATTGCTGTCGAGGTCCTTAGGGTTTAAAGCAGTTCAACACCATCGCTTTTATAAATTTTTATTCAATGTTTTTATTTTATTGTATTATTAGTATGTTCTTACATGGCGTCCGCGGAAGACCAGCGTCGCGGCTCACGCCCGACATATGCTGAGCGGAGACCATTTTGGTAGATAGATTTAAGTTTAGTGTCTAAAGTGTATGTGATATATGTTTACCAAATAAACGAATTTTCTTTCTTCTTTCTTTCTTTCTTTCTTTAAGTAATTCTTAAATCTACTTTTATAACTTGGCCAAGAAGTGTTTTAATACCTGGGTCTTAAAGCGTAGGATATGGTATAGCTAGATATAGATAGATAGTTATAGAGGAGGTTAAGTTAAATATTTAGTAAGTGATTAGATAATGGGTTCCCGTTAGTTAAATATTACCATGCGTATATATACTGTTATCTGCGGTGATGACGTCATAGGAGTCTCAAGGTCGCAGCGCCTGCGAAGCCTGCAGCCTTAGATCTAGCCAGAGCCTCCTGGCATGGCCTACAGACAAGACGTATCGATCTCTTACCTACCTGTAATGTGTCGCATGTCAATAAATATTAGAGTTATTCCTTTTATTAGTTTCATTAGTACATTATACTGCTAACACAGCGGTGGGATAATCTCCCAAATACGCTAAACCGAAGAGAACGTGATACTGCTAACAGTACTATACCACTACGTAATATTCTGTCACGGAGGAGATCTATATACCTACGAGTATACTCAGTGAGGGGTTCTAAGTTAATGTTATAACGAAAAAGAATATTTTTTCCGTTCATGCTTTTATTGTAAGGCCTAAGTAGTTACCCTACTTACATATCAAGACAAATATAATAAGCTCAAACTTGATGGGGTTGGGTTGGGGTTGGGGTTTTTGTACAGGGTTCTTAGAGCCACCTTCCAGCTCCATCATCAGATCAGCTTCTTTTCATAATAATATTGCGTTGTCATCTGATTTACATAAGCATGCAACATTTCATTTCAATCTGGGAAGTGGCTCAAATTTAACTTGCAAGATTTAACCCAAAAAACAAGAAACAGAGCAAGCTAAATAAACACATGTAAAAATGAAGAAATCTAATCTTGTGTCACCTTATGCACCTAAACGTCGTGACTCTATGAATGGGTGAGCAGGAAGCGGTAAATTTGCAAGGACCTCGCTTTCACTAGCCTTTCTATTCGGCGCGAGCACGTACGACCATAAAGAGGATCTGCTAGTTGGTGACACACAGCCAGCTAGCACGGCCATCTTATTAACGACTCTCAATCGCCCAGAGAGCAATAGATCCCCTTTATTAAAAAAATCTAAATTCTAAATATCTTTATAATCATCGGATATTTATAATATCTCTTAATAATAGGCACTTTGTTTTTTTTTTGCCACTGGTATGACACTTCATAGATTCAGAGTAACATATATACCTACTACTACTACAAACGAAACAATTTATTTGTACACACGTCAATGTGTGAGTTTTATACTTAGGGTCGCACCGCAGAATTAATCCTACTAACGAGTTCGACATATTTACGATTAGGTATATCTTTCCATACCGGGAGATTTGCGAACACTACAAACCCCTACGAAAAAGAGAAGTGTTATAAGTGTTTGTGTGTCTATGTGTCTGTCGGTGGCATCGTAGGTCCTAACCAATTAGACCGATTTCGATGCGGTTTTTTAAATCAAAAGCTTTGTCTTTCGAAATAGTACTTAGCTATCTTCTTCGACTAAACGCATTCCCGGTTGCATCGGAGCTCGGGGTGCGCTTTCCCGCTTTTTGGACGCCTGCCTGACGTCCCTGCTCTTTGGGAATGTATTTGTGCGAAAAGTTTTACAACCAGCCGCCGCCTGACGTTAACCCTCCTTGGGAATGCAATTGTAGCACGAGATGTTTGTGCTTAGACCTTTAGTCGCCTCTTACGACATCCACAGGAAGAGATGGAGTGGTCCTATTCTAACCCGGAACCACACGAGATAGTACTTAGCTATGTTTGATAAAAATCGGTCCAGTTTAGCTGTTCAAAAGTTATTGGAGGTAAAAGCTTAAAAGTCATTTTTAAAATTTTCTGGCAAATTAACTTGTTGACTTATTGGCCATACTGTACGTCCGTGTGTCACAAAAATACTTCAACAGATAAATCTATAAACAATTGTTTTCACAACTCAAATGAACACATTGTTTTACGCTTGTGGGCGTCATATCGCAGTAGATCCTCATCTATCTTCTGTCTGCTTCTTGACTTAATTAGGTGATGCAGTCTGATCATGATATTAAATTTATACAAGTTGATTATTTAAAATTTCAAGTTTGAAATAAGTATTTTTAAAGGGACAATCCTGTTTATTAAGAACCCTTGAGAGAATGTCAATTGAAGGCACCTCACCTACTTTACATTAGGCACAATCACAGAGTAAAACAGACAGCGCAAAACTTTTTGCACAAATGCATTCCCAAGGAGGTTTGGTATCCAGGCAGGCGGCGGGCCGTAAAATTTTCAGCAAGATCTGATCCAAACAAAAAAACAAAGAAGCTAAATAAATGCTTGTAATAAGTGTTTTATGAGAACAAAAGTTTTGTACATTTTGGTTGTAGGTCATCATCATCCGAGCGTATTCCCGGTTGCATCGTCAGCGGTTACGCTTCAGAGCCCGGGGTCCGCTACCTAACCTAGGCGATTTGACGAGGTTACTGGTTTTTACACAGAGCGACTGCCGTCTGACCTCCGCAACCCAAAGGGTAGACCAGAACCAATCCTAGGATAGGTACTAACGCTAGATGGCGTTCGGGACCAACGGCTTTACGTGCCTTCCGAAGCACAGAATCATCTTTCTTTTCAGATAATCAGGTGATTCAAGCCTGCAATATCCTAAACAGACTGGAAACAACTTTTCACAAAAGGTTGTAGGTAGAAGGTATAAAATAAATAAGTAACTTATGAATATAACTTCCGAGTTAAAGACAGGTTTTACTAAAAGCCTGGTCTACTAACCCTCTTTGACAAAAATAAACGGTTGGTAAAGAAATAAGTTAACTTACTTGTCGCCAGAAATAATTATTCGTTACATACTTCATGCATAATGCTAATTAGAATCACATAGTATGCGTATAACTAGTAGCAGTGCCACTTCGTTTTACCGGGTATGCCAAAAATACAATAGGTGCCCACTTTTTCAGTTTGAAAAAAAATATTAAGTTTAAAATAAAAAACTTAAAGTAATCTGTAATTTTCACATGTTAAAATAGAATATTATAGTGTGCCTTAGAATTTCCCATGGGAATTCGTTTGAAATTAAAAACTTGACTACGTTTGTATGCATACAAATGTAGTCTAGCTGTATGTATACAAACATGTCAGATCGGGAAAAAAAGTAATATCTAGATTTAATATAAAATTTATATTTACATGTAGTAGGTATTATTCAAGTTTACAACACAAAATAAAACCCAAAAAATATTTGATTAGGAAAGTAGAGTAAACTATAGCGCCATATTTTGGTGAATCCTCGTTTAACCAGTTTAACTACTCATTTTACTACGTATCGATTCAGTAATTTTATATTGCCATGACATTATCATGCAAATTTTTAAAGAAGATATGTATAGATCTTTGATTTAAATTTACGTGCTAATGCCGCAGGCTTACGATACGATACTTATGGAATACGATGGTATCGTTTTATTGTTTGGGAAATATTGGCTAAGTAAACTTAATAATTAACTGTTTAAACTCACAAAAAGCTTTTCTATACATTTACAAAGATATATATATTTATTAATATATATAATATAACAATTACAGAAATAAGTAACATTAAGTAAAAGCGTTTCCCTGCAACCTTGCTCAGGTCGTCCGACCACCTAGTAGGTGGGTATTCTACGCTGCGCTTATGGCATACGTGGTGCCAATCGAGAACGGTGTAGTTCCTTTTACTTTAAAGTTTCTGGGACTTTCCTTTCTGGAAACACATACGTTTATTAAGTCATCTGTATTCAGCCTTAGCGTGACAATAAATCCGTAAACACGTAAAACACACCTTTCTACGACACCCAAGCTAACACGTTTTGTTGCCACACCTATATTGTTTGGGAATACAATAATCACTTGAGATTACATGGTAATTCTCTTGTAAACTAAAACTAAATACAAAGCCTTCCCATACTAAACTAAACTAAGATGTAAGTAAATTATCTAACGATAACAACTTGTTTGTTTGTAATAATAACTTTATTGTACCAAAAATTTAAGAATATAATTTTTCAAAACTAAAAACCAACTTCAACTCAGTGTATACCTAGAAGACATATTTTTTTCAGTTATTTTGGTTTAAAAATCAAAGTACACAACCGATCTTGATAAAATTTATATGGGACCACCTGACAAGTAGGTTCCCTTTCGAACAAAAAAAAATTTCAAATCGGTCCCGGCGTCTTCGAGTAATCGGGGAACATACTCCTCCTTTTTTTGAAGTCGGTTGAAAAGACAACATAATACGAAAGAGCAAGTATACAAAGGCGGACTTATCCCATGTAGGGATCTCTTCCAGTCAACCTGCGGTAGATTGAGAGGATATTTACTCAGTTATTAGGTTTCAACAACTCACATGAAATCGAAAGAAAAAATTAACAGTTACCTATCAATTGATACAATACGAGTATAAACAAAACATCCCAAGATAAATAAATGATTTTGTCTTGACTTTTGTAAAGTTACCAAATATTTAAACTATTTTAAAGGAAGTTACATGATACTCGTAGGTATTATATGATGTTTTGACATTCATATTGTACTCGTATAGGCTGACTTTTTGACCACCACTCAGTATGGAGAAAGTTCAGTCCATGATAAATAAATAAAAACTAGGTCCTTGGGGTGCTGAAGCCAAAGCTATGTTTACCCCACGCGGTATGATTCGATTTATTTTATTTTTTAGTTCATTACTTTATGGTAAACAACGTGGAAGGGACATATCCGTAATAAATCGAACGACGGTCTATACTAGATCATTACAGTATAATAAAATTAAAATAACAGCCAAAAACCAAAAATAAATTTCGGCATTTCCATACAAAAATCTCGAATCTCAAATATCGAAAAGTCGAATTTTTGTTTTTTTCTTTTAGACTGTTATTTTAATTTCATTATGCTTTATTGATCTAGTACCTATAGCCCGTGGTTTGATTTGTTACGGGTATGTCCCTTCCACTTTGTATAAAGGGGGCTACAGTGGATTTACTATGACATATACTATGATATCACATAGTCTACAGCAGCAGACAGCCTAGACGATTCCAACGATACCTCATTTGTCAAAGTATCATGAATATCTTTGAAGATACTCGTACAAGGGAACAGATAAACATATGTACGTACTCGTACATAGCGGAAACCTCGCTTTACACGAACCCTCCTTTCGGTTTCGCCATAGTCGGGTAAAATAGAAATGAAATCGGTACTTATATGCCTTGATTCGAATTGAGATGTACGTTTATTTCGGATGGTATCAATCACTCAAGTTACATAATAATATCTCTGATGGAATGCGGCGGCACAGTGAGATTCCTATCGTGTACAATGGCCTACAAATCAAGAATTACGATTTAAAAAAAGACTACCGCCTCTAAGGGCTCTACCGTGTCTTTATTAAGCGTATATATGTTTTTTAGGGTTCCGTACAAAAAATGAAAAAACGGAACCCTTATAGGATCACTCGTGCGTCTGTCTGTCCGTCCGTCTGTCACAGCCAATTTGCTCCGAATCTACTGGACCGAATCAGGTGAAATTTGGTAGAATGTTGTAATCATATGACCCAAACACATATGTGCAAAGTAAATAAATATTTTTTTTTAAATAAGGGTCATTTTTGGGAGACAAATTAGGAAATTGACAAAAAGCAAACCTTACTGTGTCAGATACCAAATGAAAGGGCTCGTTATGAGGATCCCAAATATATTTTTGTTATAATTATAAAATAAATAGTTTTGATTTTATTCATGAACGAAGACGAAAATTGACCATTCCCCCCCCCCCCCCTCGATCTCCAAAACTACTGAGCCTAAAATATTGATAAAAATACAAAATATAGTTCATTGCTTGTAGATTACAGGAAAACCTATAAGAATTCAATCAATTGTACGGAACCCTCTCCACGCGACTTCAACTCGCACTTGGCCGGTTTATTTTATGTATGTTCCTCCATAACTTTTCCGTTAACCGATTTAGAAAATTCTTTTTTTGTTTTGGTTATAATTGTTTTTATGGAAAGTGGTTCAGTATCACGGACTGAACTTGCTTCAAAAATGTTGCCGGTTAATTAAAAATAACCCTGTATATGCAAGTTGGTCCCATTGTAACCATGTAAATACAACGTGGAAGGGACATAACCGTAATAATTGGAACAACGGTTTATAATAGATTATAATAGTACAATAAAATTAAAATAACAGCCAAAAAAACAAAAAAATATTGCACACTTTTGTATGGAAATGTCGTTTTTTTTTGTTTTTTGGCTCAATCTTTAATTACACTATAGTTTACTAAAAGAACCACCGTTGAAAGTATTCACATTAGTCTGTCTAGCTTTAAAACTTGCCTCCGCCAAAAGTGGCCACGGTAAGTTTTAAAGCTAGACGGATCACCAATAATAGTTTCAACGGCAGTTCATAAAATAATTTAAAGGGCTTTCTAGTGCCTGACGAAGAGCGATATGGAAATTATCACCATATTTACGAGTTAACAATTTATTTCACACTTCAAGGCCATTTGCTTCTATATTCACCTTAATATGCGATGTGACATGTGCCTATTAACATGATTTGCATTTCCGTCCAATCCCTCGATAGGCATTTGCGATCTGAGCGGGAAGAGAAGCAGCTGATACATTTTAGGTAAGTTTTTTCTTTTACTTCAAAGTGTAATGTTTTATCTATGGCCCACTGTACCGTTACCAATGGAAAATACAGCGTGGTATTGTTTATTTTTACATTGAATACCCGGTCCTCGCGTGTCAAGTGTGAATGGAATTAAGCTTTTGCCCGCGGGTTTGTTTATGTTGGAAAATTATGCGTGTAGTTAAAAAAAAAATCGTGTGACTGAAAAAAAATTTCTTCTTAAAACATTAAAAAAAAGTTATAAAAAACCTATATACCTGTAAGACGAAGGTACTCGTAACTACACATCATTTATTAAAATTGGTTTAGAAGTTTAGTAAGTAGTTACAAGGAAGCATATACAGGGTGACTTTTTATTAACCGGCAACATTTTTGGATCAAGTTCAGTCCATGATACTGAACCACTTTCTATAAAAAAAGTTATTAAAAACTGATAAAAAAAAATTTCTTACCATACAACATCCGTTTGGCTGAGCGCTGATTTTTATGGGAGGACGAAAAATTTTTATCATTTCTACCAGAGCCATACTTGGCCAGGAGCAGTCAAAGGATTTGGCCTACACTCTCCACGCTGGCGAGACCGGTTGGAGAGGTCTCACTGATGTTTATAAGCTTTGTCTAGCTTGTGTTTCCTAAGTCGCCTTCTACGATATCCACGGGAAGACTTGGAGTGGTCCTACTCTACTCTACCGGGAACTACTTGGCATCACCTACGAATATACGTACAAATAAATGCCGTGTGGTTTCCGGAAGAGTAGAATAGGATCACTCCAAGTCTTCCCATGGATATCGTGGAAGGCGACTTAGGAAACACAAGCTAAACAAAGCTTATAGAGACCCCTCCAACCCGTCTGGCCAGCGTGGAGAGTGTAGGCCAAATCCTTTGTAGAGCCAAGGATTTGGCCTACACTCTCCACGTTGGCCACGGCCAAGAGTGGCTCTGGTAGAACAAAGATGGTCGTGTTCCTGCAGTGGAGACTAAAAAAAGACCTGTTGATGATGGTGATAATATTCGTACGTTGGTAACTCAAGTCGTGGATGTCGTAGAAGGCGACTTAGGAAACACAAGCTAAACAAAGCTTAAAAACATAAATGAGACCTCTCCAACCCGTATGGCCAGCGTGGAGAGTGTAGGCCAAATCCTTGGCTCTAGCCAAGAGTGGCTCTGGTAGAACAAAGATGGTCGTGTTCCTGCAGTGGAGACTAAAAAAAGACCTGTTGATGATGGTGATAATATTCGTACGTTGGTAACTCAAGTCGTGGATGTCGTAGAAGGCGACTTAGGAAACACAAGCTAAACAAAGCTTAAAAACATAAATGATACCTCTCCAACCCGTATGGCCAGCGTGGAGAGTGTAGGCCAAATCCTCTGGCTCTAGCCAAGAATGGCTCTGGTAGTACAGAGAGGGTCGTGCTCCTGCATTGGAGACTAAAAGGGACCTGATGATGATGAGGTAAGTCAAGTACATTATGTCACTAAATACACCTCCTTAGATTGCCACCGGTCGTCTGTTCCCACATAGGTTGCGTCATTGATACTTCGCTTTCTTTTTTATTTATTGTAATGCCATTGTTGACTCTGTTGTACTTACTTTATTAAAAACTAGCTTTTGCCCGCGGCTTCGCTCGCGTATCCCACGGGAACATTAAATTTTTTCGTGATGAAAGGTACCCTATGTCCTTCTCTGTACTCCTAATTATGTGTATGCGAATTTTCAAGCAGATTGGTTCAGTAGATAAAGCGTGAAGAGGTAACAAACAAACAAACATACAAACTCACTTTCGCATTTATAATATTAGTTAGGATTAGGATATGCTCGTGAGAAACTTCATCTTAGAAAGGAAACAGTAGGACTTAGTGCCGGGCTTACATACTTGCCGACAAGCAGGCTATTTATATTCTGTTCTGCCGCCCTCTGAAGCCACCCCTAACCTGCGTTTACTGAAAAGTGTTTTATTTATAAATAAATTCTTTATTTCTCCTTACAACAAAAACCTTATACATATTTTTAAAACAAATGTAGGTAACTTAACATATAGTAATCTGTGTGTGAGGAGCTGGTGTCTGAAGTAGGATAACCTGTAAGATCACCAGGTCTCCAACCAACGGATCAACATCAGCTCACAAAAATAACCATTCAAAAAGCAATAAGTTTGCTTGACTATGCCGCCTTCTAAACCAGAATATGCGGCCCCCTTGTCGCAACCATGGTATAATAAAACATGGTAATCTCTTCCTGTGACAGCGGGACACGTGATTCGCACAAGAATACGTCATCATAGTTGGGGGTGTTGCCACTGTGTGTTTTAATAACCCGAGCAAAGTTTAGTATTAAGTAAGTATATATTTAATACTGTCGCCCGAAAATCGACAGACGTCACACATGACCAGAGGGCTGGCCTCTATCTGGCTCAAAAGATTAGCATTGCCATACGTGGCAATGCTGCCAGCCTAGTAAGTACCTAGTTTTAATTAAATACTTTTAGTTTAAATAGTTTTCAAATTGATTTCCACCCCCCTGAAAGTGTTAGTTGTTATAAAAAATGGTGACTCTGGAGAACAGTGTCTTTCTTCCTTCACCAAATAAAATATTTAAAAAATCCAATTAACATAGTTTTGTTCATGCATCTTGCACAATATTTGAGAGGTCCAGGGGCTCATTACAGTGTTGTAAAGTTAATGCAGGTTACTTAAGAGGCGATGGTCTAGCCTTTCACTGAGCTAGCTGTTGTCACTAGCTTGGTAATTGTTTTCAAAACATGTAATAAATAATATGGTAATAAACGTAAAACTATTTATGCATTTAAAAAGCGTGCGTATTTCTTCATTACTACCTACCCACTATTAGAAGTGTGCTATCACAATTAAAATAAACCCTTTTTCACTTTAATTGACATTAAATTTATCTAATGTGAATTAAGTTGAATATCAGACTTCTAAATAGTGCGTAGTAATGAAGAAATACGCATGATTTAAACGCGTAAGTCATATCTGATGATGAAATTCATCCTAATTATTGAAACTATTTTATGAAACCCACAAACGTAAAAAGCTGTGGAGCAGTTCATTTATGTAATAAACATATACACTATCATGTCTTCATTCATCATACACATTTTGCGTCTTGCAGCTCTAAGCAAACAGAGCCCAAGGCTGCAAGAGCCAAAATGTTACTTTTAGCATTTTCCTTTCTTAACGAATTACTTTATCACGGCGCGATGTTCTATATCACTAAAATAAGTATTTCGATTATTATAAATTAAATCACAATAAAAGCTTGTAAGAAAAAATGACAGTAAAAAGTAACTTATCAAGAGAAATGTCTTCTTCTTCTTATTTAAGAGCTTAGTGGCTCTTGTCGGTGGAGTATGCGCCAAACTTCTCGGTTCTCTGCCTTACTTTTTAGTGCTTGATACGACATAACCCCTGCTTTTTCTTTCAGTTGGTCTACATAACTCTTTCTTGCTCGTCCTGGACCTCTTCTACCTTTTATCTTTCCTTCTAGTATGTTTTTAAATAAGGAGTCATGTCGTATTAAGTGACCAATCATTTTCCCTCTCCTATTTTCTATTTCGCCCAGCAGTCTTCTTTTCTCTCCTATTATAATTAGAGATGTAATAAGCCCAAACTCGATGGAGTTGCGTCGTTTTATCACAGATGCAAGATTTGACCTAAACAAATAAACAACAAGGGCAAGGTAAATAATAGCTGTCATTAGTCGAATTGTCTGACATGATAACGTTTATCTTTCAACAGATAATTTTCTAATAACTTTATTATCGAAAGGTATTATTTATGTAGAATAAATATAACCTTCTTTCGTACATTAAGTATCTCGAGTCGCGGACTTATCATCCTCCCCTCGCTCGTATCAGTTCAGTACATATTTCAATTGTAGGGCACAATAGGCATACTCCTATTATACACAAACAGTCTAAAGTGATCGAAGTGGAAACAAAGGATTTAGTATAAAAAATGGGTAAGTGATCTGTATTTATGTATGAGCCTGATTTTAGACTTTTCTTGGTCACGACGAGTATTATTACTCTGGTCAAGTCGTAATATGGCCCACCTTTAAACTCCTTCTTCTGCATCTTAGCGCGTTCCCGGTTGCATCCTCAGCTAAGCTGCTTCGGAGCCCGGGGTGCGTTTTCCCGCTTTTTCTTCTCCAAATATAATATGCATGTCAATAGTCACCAAAGGATGCCAAAGAGTGTTAAATATATTTTGTTTATCAGCCTAATAAGTCTACAGCTGGACTAGAGGCCTCTTCCAATAAATATAGGACTTGCCCATAATCACCAAGCTGGGTTTTTTTTAAATAAAATAAAAGTCATAAATAAAATAGCTCGGACTAATTGCTCTAACATGAAATAAAACCGGCCAAATGCGAGTTAAACTCGCGTGGAGAGGGTTCCGTACAATTTATTGAATTAGTATAGGTTTTCCTGTAGTCTACAAGCAATGAACTATATTTTGTATTTTTTTCAAAATGTTAGGCTCAGTAGTTTCGGAAATCAGGGGGGGGGGGGGGGGGGAATTGTCAATTTTCGTTTTCTTTCATGAGTAAAATCACAACTATTTATTTTACAATAATAATAAAAATATATTTGAGATCCTCATATCGAGCCCTTTCATTTGATATATGACACAGTAAGGTTTGCAAAACTTTTTTTTTTAATTTTCTAATTTGTCACCCGAAAACGAGCCTACATGCCTACCATATCTTATAAAGATATGGTAGGCATGTAGTAAGAAAATTTAACCAAATTAGTGATGCGTTGCAGGACATGATTTATTGCTACAATCTAAGCCATACTATATTTTGGATAATTAAATTGTATCTCATTGCAGGTTGGATATTACTTGGTCTGCTACTGATGGTGATGACGATGAACATCGAATGTCAGCGATATGCTGACAGTTGTACAAGCTCTGAAGACATAACTGAATTAAAATGCATTGTCACCATAACATGTAATGGTTCTATCCAATACAGCGAGTCAACCTTCTCATCTTTAAGATGCTTCAACATCTATTACGACTACAGATACTACGATGGAACATATGATTTGATTCTAGATTTTATGAATATGAATCAAGATGAAATCTCAGTTCACGAGCTATTACCACATCATTTGCCAAGAAATGGAGTAAAAGTTGTTAAATTCAATCATTTTGAAACAGTATTAATACAAAAAGAACTTGTAAGTTTTGATGAAATAACACACTTTGAAATTACTCAAGGTACGCTTGAAACTATCGATCTTTCTATGTTTGATAATAAACATAGTTTAACTTCAATAAACGCATCTTTCAACCGCATTTCAGTGTTAGAAGGTGAATCAGTATCTTCTTCTTCATCGCATTTATTACAAACAATCGATTTAAGCTACAATTTGATACAGACCGTACCAAATAATTATTTTTTTCGCTTTCCCAATCTTTTGCATTTAAATTTGTCTCATAATTACATTCAAAATTTTGATATTTTGACATTTGAGGGCTTGTCTCATTTACAATCCCTATATTTGTCAAATAATATGTTGGCATCTATAGACCATATTTTTGTCAGGTTTGGAAATTTACAAGAACTTATGTTAGATTATAATCGACTTAAATCATTAAAAGAACCAAATTTTATTGTGATGACACAACTACAGAAACTAAATTTGAGTTTTAATGACATTGCAGATATTGAAGACACAACATTTTGTATGTTGAGCGAGTTAAATGAGTTAGATTTAAATTTCAATGCTATTCCTCTTTTATCAAAGGATTTGTTTAAAAATAACACTAAACTGAAAGTTGTGGTCTTGTCAAACAACAACATTCAAACGATTCCAAGTGGAGTTTTTAGTGCAATGAATATTACAAATTTTAAAATAAATAATAATAGCATATCAGGCATAGTGGATAAATACACGTTTCAAGGAATTAGTGAAAGTAAATTTGATTTGAGCAAAAATAAAATAGAAATATTAGGAAATGATGTTTTTAATTCGTTTGGATCTGAATTAAAATATTTAAATCTTTCTCATAACGATATAGGTAACATTTCAAGTTCAGCTTTTATATCGGCAGAATATGTAATAACACTAGACTTGTCTTATAACAAGCTTGACAAAATAGATGGGTACTTAAAAAATCTGAAAGAAACAAAATACTTAAATATGAGCAACAATTACATAGCAAAATTGTCGAAAAAGTCTTTTAAGGGTCCAATTTCATTAGTTGAATTAGATTTGTCATTTAATTTAATCAAAGAAATTGAATGTGAATCATTTAATGAACTTCGAAATTTAGAAACTTTAATTCTGTGTAATAATCCCCTAGCACATTATTTTACATATCATACTTTACGAGGCATGGTTTCATTAAAAAGTATATTTCTTATAAATACTGGAACAACTGGCTATGAAAAATATGCTTTTTCGGAAATGAATAATCTAAAAACAGTGAATTCCTCCTATGGTGGTCTCATGACTATAGATTATAACTGTTTTAACAGTACTGAGTCTGTTGAAATACTAGACTTATCGCACAATTTATTAGAGAACTTCTTTGTAAAAAATTACAGTATTCCACAACTTCAGGAACTATATCTTCACAATAATAAAATACAAAATATTACACAAAAAATGTTCAAAGGATTCACAAAACTAGTCAAGTTGGTTTTAGCTCGCAATCATATACTTTATATAGAAGATAATTCTTTCAGTTCGCTAATCAAATTAGTTTATTTAGATTTAGCTTATAATGATGTCATGACAATGAATGCATCACAAGTTCAGAACATACCATCTTTGTATTCATTATCTTTGAAGAATGTTAAGACCTCTTATAATTTTAGTTCAGTGGAAGCAGCTAGCGTCAAAATTTTAGATATGTCTTTTTGTGAAATTGTCGATGTAAAAGCACGATTCATTTACAAATTAAAAAATATTACTGATTTAAATCTTAGTTCAAATAAGATAATACAAATTGATAAGCACTCTTTTCAAACAATGCCAGTACTGTCTTCTCTTGATTTAAGCTGTAATCATATAAAATATATACAACCTGGTTCCTTTATTCATACAAATTTATTAAAAAACATAAATTTGCATAACAATGAGCTACCCAGTTTACAATATGGTGTCTTTGATGGTCTTAAAAATTTAGACATCCTTAACCTTTCCAGCAATTCACTCAGTTCTTTTGAATATAACCTTTTGCATAATAGTCTTGAAGTATCTATTATCGTTCTTGATGATAACTATATAAAAAATATAAATCTGGATAGTTTCAATAAGAACGGTATTAGAAAACTTAGTTTAGGAGCGAATTTAATAAACTGTGATATTTTTATTGATTTAAAAAATCATAAATATGGGTATTACTTTAAAGTAACAGCTGAGACATTAGATTACCATTCTGAGAATGTTGATGGTATAACATGTTCGACATTACCAAATGAAAGTGTAAAGTATCACACGAATAATTCTCTATCTAATAAAACAATTCTGCCAAACATAACAGCAGCGTTCGATTCACTAGCAATTGCCATGAATATGTTCCAAAACACTATAGAACATATTTCCAACAGCAGTGTAGTTAATAAAGAAACCTCAAAAAAGGAAATAGACAATGTTCTTGCAATAATTAATAAACTTATAAAATTGTATAACGATTCACAATTATTAACGAATAATTTGCTAAAAAAAATGACAGAAAGCAACGAAAAACCGAAACAGCAAGTTCATTTTAAAGATTGTAATACTCAAGTTAGTAATATAAGTACTCCTGTTTATGTAACTTTGGGCTGTTTAGTATTGTTATCAGCTTTATGTGTGTTTTTAAGTTATAGTTATTTTAAGTGGAAAAGTAGGGTGCTCTTTGCGAACAGTTTTGCTAATAATAGTAATAGGCCCTTGACTAACGAAATCGAAATGGAATAAAAATTAAAATTAAATTAATAAATCCACTTTTTTGTGTTATACAGGGTGACTTTTTATCTACCTACAAAAATTTTGGAGCAAGTTCAGTCCATGATACTGAACTACTTTCTATAAAAAAAGTTACTAAAAATCGATAAAAATTTTTCGACCTTAGATACAAAACGGATTTTGGCTAAGCGCTGATATGTATGGAAGGAGAATTTTTTTTATCGTTTTTTAATAACTTTTTTATACAAGGTAGCTCAGTATCATGGATTGAACTTACTCCAAAAATTTAGCAGGTGGATAAAAAGTCAGCCTGTATACTACTATTTGTATATTTTCTGTCTGTCTACATTTAGGAGCCAAAGTCTGGTCGGTCTTAAGACTCAAACAATTGCCTTCTCCATTTCACACACTAATACACTTATTAGTCACTAGCACAGAAGACAGTAAGAGTATACAGAACGGAATCTCCTAAGGTACGTGCAATATGCGTCCCCGTTCCTCGACCCGCACTTCCCCCCGTTCTTGTGCGGCCGCGTGCGCCATGCAGTGTGTGTTCGCCTGCTCTCGCTCCTCGACAAGGCGAGACCGGGGCGTCCCCGTTCCCCGTCCCCGCACCTCTCCCCCGTACCACGTATTGCGCGTACCTTAGGAGATTCCGTTCTGTATAATCTTACTACCTTCTGTGCCACTAGTGCGCAGGTTTCCTCACGATGTTTTCCTTTAGGAATCTTCTGAGAATCTTCAATCTTAGGAGGATCGAACTCCTTGGTCACAATCGCTTACTTTCTTACCTACCTGTATTGTCTATTGTATACCTGTTCTCTTTTCCTCTCCTGGGTTTGCTGAGAGACTTTTTATGAAGTACTGCCAATGTTGACAAGTTTCTTACTTTACTAACTTTCTGTGTTTGTCTTTTTGTAATGAATGTCTGCTGCATAAAGAGGCGGCTTGAAAAATCTAACAACTTACTTATCTACACTTACGAAGAACAAAGAATCTCTGTAAGCCAAAAGCACTTGTGTATGTTATATCCTAATCCTAACTAATCCTAATCCTAATCCTTCCTAACTAATATTATAAATGCGAATGTGAGTTTGTATATTTGTTTGTTTGTTTGTTTGTTACCTCTTCACGCTTTATCTACTGAACCAATCTTCTTGAAAATTCGCATACACATAGTTAGGAGTACTGAGAAGGACATAGGCCCTTTCATCCCGGAAAAATATAATATTCCCGTGGGATACGCGAGCGAAGCCGCGGGCAAAAGCTAGTAATATATAAACTACTAGTTAGCAGTTGTAGCTATTTAGTGTACCTTGATTAATTTATTAATTACTGTGAAAAATAAATTATGTACTTTATATATTTGGTTTTTTTTCTGTCATACCATTATACCAATTAAAGCTACGCTAACACTACCTAGTAATAGGAAGTATATTCTTTGATGCTGGTCTGGAAGAAAAATCCATCTTGTTTTACAATCCAAAAGTTTTACAACCGGCCGCCGCCCGACGTCACTATTCTACTTCGTACTATTCTAGGCCGGAAGCCACAAGCCAATGATCCATGATATCTGATTAGATATAACTAATTAAGGTATATAAAACGGTAGTTCAGCTCACTTTATACGCATTAGTTTTCAATCAAGTAGTCAAAATCAAAGCCACAGTGTCACGTTAACCGGTTACGATATTTTAGTGTTTCCTGGCCAAGGCGACACAGGGAGCGAGAAACTAACGACCTCTCACACATTCCCTTTAAAATCAGTACCTTTTGAACCATAACTTTATGACAAAATAATAGATCACAAATGTCATATGGTAGACCATTGGCAGCCTTATCGATACTGCAATCTTTTTCGGGCAACCGAGGTTAGACCTACATTGAACAACTTTCCCAAAAACAAATTTTGCCATCCTATAGAAGTTGACATATCAGCTGATCAAAGTTTCTATGGAAAGCAAAAAATATTTTTACATATTTCGATATATGTTCCTTGGGGAAAGTTGTTCAGTATCATGGACTGAATCTACCCTTAAAATAGTTTTCAGTATATTTTGTTAGACCCTGTATTTTTAATAAAAGTTTTTTTAAATAAATAAACGGGCAAGTGCGAGTCGGACTCGTACATGAAGGATTTCATACCTCCATACAATGTTTTAAAACGCTAAAAAAACACGTTTTTTGTATGACGACCCCCTTTAATTTTTATTTTTTTGTTTTTTATTGTATTTGTCTAGCTATTACAGTTCAAAAGATAGAGCCGTGTGACAGACGGACAGACAGCGGAGTCTCAGTAATAGGGTCCCGTTTGCACCCTTTGGGTACGGAACCCTAAAAAAGGCAACTTCCATTACTATGTTTAGATTTGACTGAGGCAGTGAGAACCCTAAATCATCATCTAATAATTCGAAATCTCTTTCCGGAATGCAATCCTATTAGTTAGTAAAAGCTAACAACTTCGAATGTTCATCAAAATGCACTGATGCGCAAACATATAAACAGGTGTTCAATAGTCGTTTGGTAACAATACTTATCTTATCAACCGATGTGTTACACCTGTCAGCATCAATCTCAATTCAATAGAGACTATGTTGTTAACAATCATTCATTTATTGTTATCGTGCACTTTGAACTTTATTTGTTGTGTTAAATCATTTCTAGATAAGTATGCAACACTTTACTCAGTTTCTTTAATTCATCATCAATTATGAAGATCTGGGAACCTGTCAAATCACGTCTTTGTATTAGCATTATCTTACAGGCTCCGATCTGGTACCCCATCTCATCCACTCCATCTCTTCTTGTTAGCTGTGATTTCCGGCAGAGTAGAATAGGACCATTCCAAGTCTTCCCGTGGATGTCATAGAAGGCGACTTAGGAAACACAAGCTAAACAAAGCTTATAAACATCAATGAGACCTCTCCAACCCGGCTGGCCAGCGTAGAGAGTGTAGACCAAATCTTTTTGCTGCTCTGGCTAAGTATGGCTCTGGTAGTACAGAGAGGGTGGTGCTCCTGCAGTGGAGACTAAAAAGACCTGTTGATGATGAGATGATCTCATCTTGTGGATGTCGTAAGGGGCGACTTAAGGACTAAGCATAAAGACTTCGTGCTACAACTGCATTCTCAAGGAGGTTTAAGAGGTAAAGGGAATTAAAATAGTGGGAAGTTCTTAACTGCATCGCCTAGGCATTAACTTTCTTCGTAGAAATTTTCACCCATTCCTTTAATCGGGAGCTTTTACCACAAAATAAATAATACTAACGTACATAATTCTCACTCAGCAAAGATTTAAAAAAAAATCTACTCGATATGGCTAGCGATATGGTTTAATTTAGTTCACGTCAGAACTCATCAACTTTTTGTACATATACCTAGACATCCATTGCAAGCCAATTTCATTCTTATTACTCTGGACAAACGATTACATGAGTATAACTGAATTTACCACCCGGAGGGGCCGCCTGCGCGCATAGTAATAATGTAGGTACATTTTTGATACCTAAAGGAGAGTGGAGTAATACAAGCCTGCTTTTACGGAGGGTGGTATACTTTTTGGGCAGACAGCATGTTAAGTCAGGGCCAGGGCCGCAAGATCCTATAAGGCTACTTTTGGCATGATGGTGAACAAGAAGGTGGAAAAAGGTATCAAAATAGTCATGGAATTACAAAATCTGTTTGCCCCATTAAGGATGATAATGTATGGTATATAATAGAAATGACCTTCCGTTACGTACAGTGATTCCAAAATACCAATCCAAGTGATTGACAAAGGGCTTCATAATGACACATACAAACATTGCGAACATACAAACAAACCTACGCACTGACCCACCTGAACGTATCAATTGCTTGTCAATATTGAAGCCAAACTGTTTAAATTAACATTAATATTTTGTTGACATTGCATACAAGAATATTGACACATAACAAATATATGTTTTTCCAATTAATACCCTTGAATATGCCTTTTGAATAGTCATTGTGTTAATCTAACTTAGATCAACACAGTGACTATAACTTTGCTAATGAATCATTAGTAAATTTGTGTGCGTTTGCATTAAGTGAGCACCCTCTAGAGACGAATAAATATTTATTTATAACGTAAACGCTCCTATTACCGCCAGTGTAGGCTTTGCTCAGATTCGCACCCAAATATAGGGGTTAGCCGTTAAGTTAATATAGGATTTTTAATTTATTCATAATCTGAATTTAGTTTTCTATTAAGTTCCGAGGTCAATTCAAATATGTCCAAAATTACTTTTGGTTTACAATAACTTTACTAAAATCTTCCACATTTTTCTTTTATTCCATAGATAGACCATTACATAAATGCAGCATTGCCGCCAGGGGCGACATTATCGCGCTGAGTTGACATAAGTCAATACTATTGCCTAGATAATATTGCCTAGAGTCAGTGTAGAATTAGGTTTTTTTTCTCTTTCTTAACGTACCTGCTATAAACAAGTACTCTAATATTATTACAATCTAGCCTAAACTTAGACTAATAAGTAATTTAACATTGACCTAGTTTTTTACGTATAGAATTAGGTGGCACGTTGATTTTATCGCCACGTCATTGCAAGCAACACCTAAGGGCTCAGATGAACGTGCGACAGTGTGCCCGGGATGGCAACCGTCGGTGATAATAAGCGACCGATACGCGACAGTTTGCGACTGTTGGCTACATTCGGCAACAGTTCGCGACACTTCGCCAACCGTCACCGATTGTACCCACCGACACCCAAAGGTACTTAGTAGGCAAACAGATTTTTCAGACAAACGTTCGTCGAGTCTCCGTTTTTCGTAGCAGAGTTCGTTCGAACAAGATCTGATTGGAAGAAAAACTTTCGTCTATGCGCGTTTTTGCATCAATCTTAATTCGATGTCCATCCGTTCGAATTACGAGTACAATGGTTTGCAAAAAAAATCTCTTGAACAAAATCCATTCGAATACAATGTAAGTTGGACTTGGATATCGGACCCGTCGGCGGGTACAGTCGATAACGATTGGGTTGGCGAACAGTGTCGCGAACACAACAACAACAACCACGAACAACAACAGTCACGAACTGTCACGCATCGGTTGCCAACTGTCGTCCACGATTGCCGTCGAGAACTTTCGTTCTGTTCTGTGATTGTCACACTGAGCCCTTAGGGCTTTACCGCACTCCGCTTTTAACACTGGTAACAACACCCGGAAACCAGTAATTTGCAAGAAGATACTTACGATAACACCGATCATCATCATACGATCATTATTTTTGAAAAACGCACTCTTGAAAGGAGGTCAGAATTAAGGGTCATCATTGCGTTGCGTGGCGGCCCAGTCATTAACCTTTGTTTGAAAATTTGCGTTACTTAACAGTTAATGACAAATGTTACGTTTTCCGCCCTGTTGAGCACAAAACGGTAGTAGTCATAGACCTACCCATTAATACTTACATTATCACGTCCTTATCCCTAACGGGGTAGACCGAGCCCAGGGCTGCAAGACTCAAAGGATTCTCTTAGCGTGATGATTGGAGTGGAAATTAAAAAAAAGAAATCAAAATAGGCCCCATGATGGTGAAACCGGAGCCGCACCTCTCGACACCCTCAGCTGCTCACATTGTGTTGCGCCCTGGCCGCATTTTCGTGGCTAGTTAGGGTGTACAGTGTACAAGCAGCTAAAATTTTTGTGAGAAATTTTAGGTAGATGTCCATATCACTCCATAACCCAGATATCCGGTCCACTAACATCCCATCCACATAGCCCAAACCAAGTTAATCCCTCCCTGGCAATATTTCGGCAGCTATGGAAGACTGTCCGTTTGTGCATCTCAATGGTATACTAAGGGATAGACCTCCATAGATGCAGCCATCTCACTTTTTAGATAAAAAGGTACTAAAATGCCCTCTATGTTGGCTTTGGCCCCATGAACGCCTCGAAGGACCAGGTCCCCATGGACCCGTGGCTGAAAAGCGTAGCGACATAATAATAATAAAGCCTTTCATTTCCTTAATAAAAAGACAAAATCAATTTACAAATATTTAAGTGCATGCTATTTATAACAAAATTCTTATAATTAGTCAATCAATTTATCTATCTATCTATATTTAAGAGCTATGCTCTTGTCAGTGGAGTATAAATTCTCTTCCATTTGTCTCTCTCATCTGCCAGCTGTTTTACTTTGCTGTACGACACGATGTTCACCTTTTCCTTTATCTGTTTCATGTAGCTATGCCTCGGTCTTCCTGGTCCTCTTTTCCGTTCTATCTTTCCTTCCATGATGGTCTTTATGAAGTCGTCATGTCGTAGCGGATGACCGTTGGGTCATCCGCTATCTTTCCTCGTCTATTCTCTATTATATCCAGAATGCACCTTTTCTTTTCTACTCTTTTCAAAACCTCCTCATTTGTAATTTTTTCAACCCAGCTTATACAATCAATTTATACAAAACAAATTAAATTCAAGTAATATTAAATAATTCCAAGTAAAATAAATCATAAATTCAACTAAATTATTATTTTTAACTGCATTACAATGCTCAGAAATGTATCCAAATTGAAAATTTATCCACTCGTGGCGGATTTTTTCATCACATATTTCCAATTTTAATAATTATTTAATTTGTAATTTATTAAGGACCTTTTTATAGTAAAGGCCTCCTCTAGTTTTCTCCATTTAGATCTGTCATGCTTTTCCAATCCAATTTTTGCCGTTACTTCTAGAATTTCGTCAAGCCGTCGCATCGCCCATTAATATCTTATTTATAAATTAAGTACACCAGCCAATTTTTTTCAGTCTATAATATATAAATACCGAACTAGGTAAGTACCTACTTTCCATAATTATCTGGCTTTATTTTATTTATTTAAACTTTTATTGAGCCAAAAGCTACAATAATCAAATAGGTAGACTATGTCTACCTATTGCAGCTTTTGGCTCAATAAAAGCTTTAATAAATAAAATAATCTTTTCCTAAAGGTTGACAGGGAGATAATGTTTTAGCCTTATTTTGTTTATTTAAACCTTTATTGAGCCAAAAGACTTAATATCTACCTATTTGATAGGTAATTAGAACAGTTAATTAAAATGTGCCATATCGTCCAAAATTTGCTTTTATCAGCACCACCTGTAGGTTGACTAGTAGAAAAGGCCCTGGGCCCTTAAATACCGCCTGTTTTGTAATAAAGTTAAATAAATAAATAATAAATGAAATCTGTGCAAATGCTGTTTTTTTGTTTCACATCAATCAGCACAGATGATTCAATAATTTATACTCTTCTTTTTACTATGCTTACTTAATAGTAACTCACGAAAGCTCAAGTTTTAACTTGGAATAATCAACCTTTCGTCACTCCCAAGGTTTAATAAACGGCATAGTTACATGTAAGTTATGTAAGATAGTTTTTGACTCATTAACATAGTTGCTTGAACTGTGAGGATCGTCTTTTTTGGATTGTGTCCATTGTGATTTCAACATTAATACATTTATAATAAACTCGCTTCTGCCCGCGGCTTCGTTCGCGTATCCCAAATCCCACGGGGACATTACTTTTTTCCGGGATGGAAGGTACCCTTTATCTGTATGCACATTTTCAAGAAGATTGGTTCAGTAGATAAAGCGTGAGGAGGTAACAAACAAACAAATATACAAATTCACTTTCGCATTTATAATATTAGTAAGGATTAGGATTTAAGGCCCTTGGAAGGTAGGTCTTCCATGCTGGTCTGAGAAAAGAAAAAAACTTAGAATGTACCAGCTGCTTCTCTTCCCGCGCAGTTCGTAAAAGCCATTCGAGGGAATGGGCAAAAATGCGAAACATGTTAATAGGCAATGCGGCTAGCAACCCATCACTATCTTGATTCCTTTTTCCATCTTCTCGTGCCCGTCACGCTAAAAGTGGCCTTTAAATCTTGTGGACTGTGTCTGCTCAGAGATGCAAGACCCAAAATGCTCTGTCTGTCCCATTAGGGAAAAAGATGTGATAGTGTTTGTGTGTAGGTCTTTCATCATCATCATCAACATTTCAGCCGCATAACGTCCACTGCTGGACTAGGCCTCTCTAGATCTAGAGCGGCCTGCATCCAGCGCTTTCCAGCGACCTTGGTCAGGTCGTCTGACCACCTTGTGGGTGGGTGTCTTACGCTCCGCTTGCCAGTACGTGGTCGCCATTCGAGAACCTTTTAGCCCCATCGGCCATCGGTTCGTCGCGCTATGTGTCCCGCCATCTGCCACTTCAACGAGCTATAGTGTAGGTGTAGTAGTAGTAGTAGGTGTAGTAGCAGACTTAAAGGCTACAGGTTTACTTAAGTCCCCTTACTTAGTCTAGCTTTTATTTTGAAACGACATGTCAGATTTCGGAAGAAAATTGTCATTTCAAAGAAACTGCAGTCAAAATATGAACTTGAAAGAAATGTGTATCATAGAATTTTTGACCAGAATGGAAAACTTCTACACCCTTATATTTTCGGTTCTGTGAGAGCAGTTGATATCGCGCTCTTATAACCATACAATAATCGACACTTTCCCCTTTCCCCTGGCTTAGCAAGGCCATTTCAGTGAAATATATAATATATAACTATATATGGACGGATTTCACTGAAATGGTTAAATAGTGTAGAGTTTACACTCCCCTCTTTTGGAATTCTTTTTGCAACATCTTGTGTAGAATTAAGTCTTTAGTCTTCGTCTAAGCGCATTCCCGGCATCCTCAGCTGTGCTGCTTCGGAGCCCGGGGTGCGCTTTCCCGCTTTTTCTTCTCCAAATATGTATAATATGCATGTCAATGGTCACCCAAGGATGCCAAAGACCTTGTAAAATGGAGAAGAAATAAACGGAACACTTTCAATAGAGACAAGTGAAATAAGGCAAGCACGCGAAGAGACTCGCAGGAAGGCTCTTAAACACTTTTAAAATAATGGAACACAGTGTGCAATATTTGGCTTTCAAAGCTTATAACAAATTGCCCAACGAGATCAAAAAGGTAGAAAGTCTTAAGCTCTTGTTGAAAAAAAACTATTAGGTACTCTGTTAAGGAATATTTTATGTGATCCTCATTTTATACATTTTTTGAAAAATTATTATTATTGTTGACATGTATTTATTAATTAATTGATGATTTAACGTAAATTTTAATATATTTACTAGTGAAATTTTTCTAATATGTTATCGTATGGACTTAAATTTATATAATGACATATATCAGACACAATGTAAAAATTGTTTGTGATTAAATAAATGAAATGAAATGAAATTATTTGGCTATAGTTTTACAACCGACCGCCTGCCTGACGTCAACCCTCTTTGGAAATGTATTTGTGCGAAAAGTTTTACAACCGGCCGCCGCCCGACGTTAACCCTCCTTGGGAATGCAACTGTAGCACGAGATGTTTGTGTTTAGTCCTTTAGTCGCCTCTTACGACATCCACAGGAAGAGATGGAGTGTTCCTATTCTAACCCGGAACCACACGGGTAGAGTGAAGTGCCTCTCAAATTTGATTGAAATCCGTCAGTAAATAATGCTACAGAAAGTTCCCCCTTTTCCCATTTTCCTTCCTATTACTCCCCCAATCAAAAATTCCGATCAGGTGAAAAATTTAAATAAATCTACGAACAATAATAATTCTCTAGAAATCTAACGCTCCTACATTCACCGCTTCGATTCTGATTCCATTTACGTAAACAAACAGTAATTACAACGAAATACTCAAAAACACACATAGACAAAGATGCATGCGATTGGCCGCGACAAGATCACGCACGCGTCATCTTTACGTCGGTTAAGCAGCCGGCTACTTGACCGACGCAACGAGCGGTGAGGTGTCAACAGATGTCAAGTATGGATTATTAAAATGTTTATTTTCTTACATATGAAAGGCGACTCCTGTGTTTTTCATGTCTGTATGGCTTCTATACCACTTCACGGCATATGACGGCATTTTTAATGAATCGATTATCGCAAAAACAGCAATATTCTCAAAGGAAACTTTTTGCGACGCAACCGCACGACTCGAGTGTCACGGCGAACTGTCGCGCCGCGGTGTTCATATTTTATGCCCCGCCCGCCGAGGTACATATCGCGTTGAATGATTTTTCGGGATTAGTATAGTTAGGCTATTCTAGATAATTATATTTCGATGAAATAAATAAAGGAACTTGTGTGCTAATTTTCGTCAAAATCGCGACCTGTAGGCGAGAACAAACTTACAAAAGCATTTTTAATCAAACTCGATAAATCTTGCAATAGGGTAGTTTCCTGGGTCAAAAATAAATTATTTGGGAGAATAAAACTTCACAAAATAATGTCACTTTCCATTAATCACATCCATTTTGAACGTGATTTTAGATTTATTAATGCGAAAAACGGATATTATGAGCGCTATTTGACTCCAAAAAACTATGACGTCACAGTCCGATATTTCATACAAATCTCATAGAAAATATTTGTTTTGACGTTTAAAAAAAAGGGTCTGATTTGACTTGTTGGAAACTAGCGGATTACTATCAAAACAAAATCACATGGTCATCTAGCGCAGAATATATCTGTTCCATCCATAGCATTGACACCGTTAGCTATCTGTCGTAGGATATAGATTTACAAATATTTTATACGTCTACTGTAATTATTTGGACATGATATTACCTCCTCTAATCAATTAATAATGTTTAATTAAGAGCTTTCAAGGTCTCGTAAACCGTGTGAAAAGGCGACACTGCTGTTATTTCAGTACGAGTATCATAGAGTTTACAATGTTTAGTACAGACAGTTACCTGCTAATACAAGGTTAGATAAGTAGTTGTTGACTGTTTTTTAGTTACCAGCCAAATTTTTGGTGCAATTTTGTTTCATGATACTAAACTACCTTATAAAAAAGTAATTTAAATTAAAATCGATAAAAATAATTCACCCTCCCATTCAAAAACCATTTGATCGATCGCTGATTTGTATGGGTAACCGAATATTTTTTACCTTGTTAATTGTTTTTATGGAAAATAGTTCAGTATCATGGACAGAACTTCCTCCAAAGACTTGGCTGGTTTTTAAAAAGTCACCCTGTATAAGCTGTGTAGTCGTAGTAGAGTAAAATACATAATACTCGTATCACACCTTTTCTCACCTACCGGGTGTCGTAAAAAACGACTAAAGGTCAACTCACACTGGCAGAGAGTCGAAGCGTCGCGTCGCGTCAAGTTTTTACGCCTAAAGTATATTAATCTCTATTATCCCATTATTAAGGCCGTACCTTAATTTTCCGGGGTCCAGTGCCGCCCCCATTTTAAATAAATCATTTCAAAGAAAACGAAGACATCATTTAAAATTTTGCTACTACCAAGTCCTAGATAACCCTTCAAAGTATTTTATGAACTACTGTTTACAGTTTATAATGAGAACTTTAAGCTTTACTACGCACATTTGCGAAAAACGGCCACTTTCGGCTGTTGAATAAGAGCGAATATCGCAATATTTTAAGTTTAACTCAAATAAAACCATTCATATCTCAATTGGTGAGATTCGATCTTGGAACTCCCAGATAAGAGTTGAATGCCTTATCCACTGGGCTACGTTTGCTGTTCTAATGACGGCTAAAATAATGGTTTGTATTGTAATAGCTTAGGTACGCGTTTACGATATTATTGACACAAAATGTATATGTGTGTTACGTACGTATAATAAGCTCAACATAGATAAAACTGTATGCTGATTGGACAGCAATCATTTGTCTACACAGTGTTGCAGCGCACACAGTGTAGTTGTGTGACCTGGAAACCGAACTATTTTGCCGTGTGTACCTTCCACTATGTTCCTTGGGAAAATTTATCCTAGGATTGGTTCTGGTCTACTTGCGGAGATCAGATGGTAGTCACTCTGTGTAAAAACCAGTAATCTCGTCAGGTTAAGTAAGGGACCCCGGGCTCTGAAGCGTTACCGCTGAGGATGCAACCGGGAATACGCTTGGATGTGATGATGTTCGTTTAGAAAAGTTGTATAGTATCATGAACTCAATCCGGCCTAAAAATAGTTTTAGTTAATTTTGTTAGAGCCTATATAGAAGCAATACTTATTATCAACTTTCCTTCCAACCTTATGAGTGTAACTAATCTCTTTTCACTCTTTACGAATACCATAAAAACCGTGACGTGTGCCACAGTGCAAACAAACAGATCTTACAATACCAAAAAAAGCAGCGATTACCAATATTGTACAACTAATGCGTAAAGTCGTGAGCGAAAGATTTCGTCTTGACGATAATTAATTTTACTTTCGAGGGCACTTCGGATTTCAACGGGCAGAACGAGAATACGAGTAATTAGCAACTGTCAGGTTGGAAACATACGGGGATATGTTACGAGCTGCCACGCCGCGGTTTATTTATTTATTTAAAAATCTTTATTGTAATTAAGTTATGCTGTACTTTCCATCTCATATACGAAGCGGTCGGTGAGACTAATAAAAGGGTTTAGAGGAAATTTAAGAATTCCTAAAAATGCTATACCTCAGTTTTTGTGCAACTATTAATTCATTTCCGCCAATGCAACTGTCGCTGAGTGCATAAAATTAAGTTGAAAAGAAAATTTAAGGACACCTTAAATAAAGCACACCCTATTCAAAGTCGTGCCTTTAAATAACTGAACGTGGTGAAAAGTAGAGTTTCACGAAATTTAAAAAATGCTAATTCCTTAAGTATGGAATGGTCGCTAATTAACAATAACTTTGTCTAAACAACAAAATCACAAACCTGGCGGCAATCGGTAGGCGGAGATTAGTGAAGCGCGTTGTTCAAGACACAACGACATGAAAAAGCACTGTAGCAGCCCGTTGCCCCATCCAGGGGACATATAAAATTAAGTCAAAGCAAAAAAACTATAATTTAAACTAGCAAATACTTACCCGTTTACTTTAACCAGTCGTTCCTACCTGAAATTTAATCACGTATGTTTTCAACATATTTAACCCAAACCTGCAATCAAGAATAGTAAACGTTATGATTTGATGCATTTACGGTTACGATTACCTCAGCATTGAGTAATAATCAATTTAAAGATCCATATGGGTTTGCTATTGCCTCATATTGTATACTTTTAAGTTTGCCAATTTCCGGGATTATGAGAAAATTGAAATAATATTGAGTACATAATTGCCAGCTATCGTTCCGTACGCTAGTTTGATGATAATATGATTGGTGTCTCCATACATAACTTTAACTGTATTTGCTTATTTCGAAATCTAATTATATATGTAACACTGTAAGCGTACCTTTTACCTAGCAAACGAACGAACGAACGAATAAACAGAAAAACAAAAACAAACAAACGAACAAACAAATAAATAAGATTAAAAATGTGATTCAGATGTCAGTTGATTCCATATAAAAAAGCCTTACAAAACAAAACAAGGAATTCCATAGGAAATTCCTTTTACATTGGCAAACAGAAAGCTTCCTTCAAAAATTGCAATTTTTTATTCTTCAATCGCCGTAACCTTAGGAGTCCGTGGTATTGCAGGCGTTCATACAAACTCTCTCTCATCTCAGCGTATTCCCAGTTGCATCCTCAGCTGTAATGCTGTGAAGCCCAAGGTCCGCTTTCCAGCTTTTTCTCCACTTCGCACAGTCATGAACATCCTTCCTTGACGACGTCAAGCCAGCATTTCTTGGATCTACCACCTACAGATATGTTGAATAACAAGTATAATGCATCTAGATACAATCTGCCATTTATTGTGTATTTTGGTTCCACTTCACGCGTATTGTAAACATTGCACCATTGCATCAGAGTCTTCACATTGCATCTGCACAAAATCCGTTACATAAGTGCTCTAATTGAGGAAAATAAAACAGAATCAATGCATACTTACTTACATACAATGCATCGCTTACATTCACTACTGATGAAATGGACGTCTCTGTTTGTGAAATGTTTCAGTGACCACGCAAACTACATCACTAGAGGAGAAGACACATTCTAAAAAAATAATTATTTAAAAACAAATACGTAAAATATTTCTAACTTTTTTTGTATTTCTCTTTATTTCCAAAACTAACATAACAACGTAAAACATAACAAAAATAAATAAAAACAAACTAAACTAATACTAATATAACTATAAAAATAGAACTTAAGTATATTAAATTAACCTTAATACTTAATTGTAATAAATTAAACAAAAACCCTTGTGCTGAATTTTAGCCAAATCAGAAGCAGCCGACTATTGGCGGCCATCATGGCAAATTAAAAATAAGCATAGTGCTTTGTGGGATTGGCTCGGCCTCCGGCTTCGGTACCTGCTACTTACTGCTACCTACCTGCTATTTAGTAATATTTGATCGATGCTGCTACTCACTGGAGCACCCTCTGCACGACGGTATATCAATTATCCTGGAACAGTGCAAACAAGTCGGTCATTGGTAATGTAGAATTAATCCTTTTAAAATAATCCTGTATTTTGATACACAAATCAATAGGTTTTAAATTGAGGACATATTATTTTGCGTCAAATATCCGCCATTTTTTTAATTCTTTAAACGTAGTGTCACTCTTATATAGTCTTACAACCAAGGATGCCCAAGACAATGCGAAGGAGAGAAGAAAAAGCCGGAAAGCGGACCCCGGGCTTCACAGCATTACAGCTGTGGATGCAACTGAGAACACGCTGAGATGAGAGAGACGCAGTGTCACTCTCAAATATTAAGGCGAGATGGGTCTACAATTTGCAATACTGTGCGTATTTTTGAAAAATCACTGTAATTATAACTGCTACAGTTTATTCCTCGAAAAATTTACATAAGAATCTTAAGGATTTTCTACAGACACCCACAATATCCAAAATACGATTAAGCATTTTTGGCTCGATAGAAAAAAATCACAAACATATCTCTAAATTTGCCTAAATTTACCTTTATTTCTCATATAACTTTTTAATACAACCACCTTTTTATGTGAAAATTATACCAAATAAATCTATCGAACCAAAAATGCTCAATCGTGTTTTGGATAGTGTATGTCTGTTGAAAAGCCTTAAAATTCTTATGTAATTTTTTTGAGGAATAAACTGTAGTAGTTTAATTACAGTGATTTTTCAAAAACACCCACAGTTTTCTAAGCTCTGGACTGACGGGGCCTTAAATATCTCTAGTTTTAGTAGTCATTCAAGTAAAATATATCCACCTGTGGACGTCTAACGAGACTCCCAGATATTGTTACTTCCCTGCAGCGGATCACTTATGCAAAAACCGTTATGTAATGTATTGCGGTTAACTACTAACATGTGTTCTTTACACTCTATTTATTTGTTTATTTGTTCTTAAATTTTGTTATATCATAGGATTTATATTATATTATAGCGGCGGACTAGCACCGTACAGCGTAGATAAAGGCAGTCAATAGCGCACGATAAAATCGCCGATGTCATGTTACCCAAGCTGGTTGCTTGCTGCAGACTGTTTCGGAGCCCGGTACATCATATACCAAGTGCTGTAACCTTTTTAAGTGTATGCTGTTGAAGTTGTCGTCCAGATTTTGGTATAAGTAAAGTTTAGTTGAAGTTTAATCATGCAGGTCTCTAAATACAGTCCAACTCTAAGCTCTAAACAACTCTACGATATGTTTTTCATGAGTATGTGTTAGGTAAGAAAGAGGGGGGGGGGGGGGGGGGGTAACGTAGGACTCTTAAGATATAATTTTATTTATTTATTTTTATTTATGTAAGTCAACAAAATCTTCAACATCTTTCGTTCTTACTTACGTAGGGGGAGAATATGGCAAACCGACCTCATTTCGTGCTGTTTGTCTCTGTTTTGACTAAGTATTATTAATTTTTCACAAAATATTTGTCACTTTAAATCACTTGGAAAAATATCAAACAAAACAAATCATGTTGTTCGCCAAAAATAATTATTTTATCATTTTGAAGAGCCCTCATCCCGGTCCGCAACACTGTCTTAAGATACGTACGTAACGTACCTCATGTAACGTACCCATGAAACTGAATAACTTTTATTCTACAACTATCAAAAACCCAAAAAAAAATTGAATTTTCGTACAAACTGATCAGCTGATCGAGTCAATTTGTATGAAAATCCGAATTTTATTTTTGGCATGCCCATTCTAAGGTACCTACCATCTGAGAGGTTACGTTGTTTGTATATGACATCGATTGACAAATGTAGTATTGTACCTACTTTGTACAATGTGAATATGGCTTTAAACCTGAAAATAAAGATTATATACTATATAAGTATTGTTTTTTTTTTTCGTGTGTAAGTGGCCGAAACTGATTTCAGATTTTTTTAGCTACCTAAAGACTTCCGACATAGTTTGACGACTGCCATAAAGCGATGACGGCCGGATCGAAACTTTTTTATACCAAGTGAAGGTACACATGTTATTATACCCGAACATGGTTATGTCACTGTAAGCAATAAAATCATTAATACTGCACACGTTCACACGTAGGTCGATCGTGGGCTCGCTTGCCCAATACGGGTCAACTTTCGTGGGCAATGGGCAAAAGACAGCAGAGATTTAAATGTGGAATAGATGAGGCAATAATGTGTCTAGTGTTAAGAAAATAAGAGTGATTATTGATCTGCAACATAGTGTGATATCTACTTTCTGCAACATATATAATTATCATCATCATTAGATCTTTTTTAATTGCCATTGCAGGAGCACAACCCTCGCTGTACAACCAGAGCCATATATTAGCAGGCCTGTGTCACTCCCCGCTTAGGTATCGAAAATGTACCTACATTATTACTATGCGCACAGGCGGCCCCTCGTTTGTCCAGAGTCATTAGGATGAAATTGGCTTGCAATGGATGTCTAGGTATCTATACAAAAAGGTGCTGAGTTCTGACGTGAGCTAAATTAAACCGTATCACTAACAATATTGAGTAGATATTTCTTTGAATTTCTTTGCTGAGTAAGACTTCTGTACGGAGTATTAGTATCTGTTCTGTGATATTAGCCAGAGCAGTCAGAGGATTTAGCCTACACTCTTCACGCTGGCCAAATGGGTTGGAGAGTTCTGATGTTTTTAAGCTTTGTTTATCTTATTTTTCCCAATTTGCCTTCTACGATATAAACGGGAAGACTTTCAGTGGTCCTATTCTACTCTACCGGGAACCACACGGCTAACATTACTAAATATTAACCCGGCTTACTATGCCTATAACATTATCTTTAAGTTACGTGTTTTCCTAAACTCCGAAACATATTTATATTTAAGCGAAAAGTGCATAAAAACGTACCCGTAACCTGGTCCTGATAAAATCAGTTCATATATTCCTAACTAAAGTTTGAATAACTACAAGAATTTTGATTAATTGCATCATAGTCTCAGGTGATTGTAATATACAGAGTGATTTTGAACCTCAGGTAGATACATTCAAGGAAAGTACTCTATAGGCGAAATAAAAATAAGTATTTTGTCATAAAAAACAAAAGATATCAGCTGACAAATGCATACCAAAAATCTCCCATTTCAATGTTACCACCGGCTACCGGGCTTGTGGCGGGCGGGGCGGTGAGCGGGGAGGGCAACAGCGCGTATAGTACATTCAGTTGGTTAGCCATTTATTAGAAATTCGAGAGATTTTTTTTCATAAGCTTTTTTTCATGCGGTTTTGTGTTTTATTAATGATTCTGTTTACAAGCTAAACTTATTATTATTATTATTGTCGGTACGCTTTTGAGCCACGGGTCCATGGGGACCCGGTCCTTTGAGGCGTTCATGGGGCCAAAGCCAACATGAAGAGGCCTTTTAGTACCTTTTTCTCTAAAAAGTGAGATGGCTGCATCAATGGAGGTCTATCGCTTAATGTACCATTCAGATGCACTAACGAACAGTCCTCTAAAGCTGCCGAACTATTGCCAGGGAGGGATTTACTTGGTTTCGGCTATGTGGATGGGATGATAGTGGACTGGTTATGGAGTGAGATACGGATATCTACCTAAAAATCTCTCACAACAATTTTAGCCTGGTAGATGATGACTTGCTGCTCGTTGGCTACACTGCCTGTGAGCACCCTAACTAGCCACGAAGATGCGGCCAAGGCGCAACACAATGTGAGCAGCTAAGGGTGTCGAGAGGTGCGGCTCCGGTTTCACCATCACGGGGCTTACCCCCGAGAGCGGGTTTCCCCGTTATTACGCCATTACGTGCAATACACTTCCACCCTCGAGCGTATAATCTGCTCTTGCGACTCCACTCTGGCCGGCCGGTCAAGACAAGACACAGGCGGGGGGTGTGTAACTGTGTGTATGTGTGTGTGTAAGCGCATGTGTGTATGGTCCCCCTGGAGGTAGGGTCCGTGGTGTCGCCACTCACCAACAGCTCGCCACAAGCTGCCCTGCGTTAACTGACTGCACTGGAAATCCAGTGGGCGATGGGGTCGTCACGTCCCGACGCCGTTATTATTTATTATTATTATGTACTCTCAAGATTTATCCTTCACGGGACGTATCCCGGAACTTTGAGGCTTGCATGCTTTATGATTATTATTATTATTCTGGTTTTTTTTTCAATTTCATTGGCTTTGGAGCCGAAGGCCACTTCATAAGGATCGTTAGTGAGCTAGTGAAAATAAAAATTGAGAAACAAAAAATGTTGACCATAAACCGAAAGTAAAAACGTGAGATTATTTAGTAGCGTAACAAAGTTCGCGCGTGTATTTAACTGCATTTAAGAGCGCGTATTCGTATGATAAGACTACTTGGTCTCGATCGAAGATCATTTTCGCAACTTTTTTATCTTATGTCGTACACAAACTCGGATTACGTATATTCGTATATAGATGAATCTATTTACTATACGACATTATTTTTCCAAAACCAATGAAAATTCAGCGTGTATCGGTGATAATAAACGGGCAAGTGCGAGTCGGACTCGTACATAAAGGGTTCCGTACCTCCGTGCAATGTTTTAAAGCGCTGAAGAAACACGTTTCTTGTATGACGACCCCCTTTAATTTTTAACTTTAGTATTATATTTTTAGTATTTGTTGTAATAGTGGTCATAGTAATAAATAATCGGTGAAAATTTCAAGTGTCTAGGTAATTGCATTATAAAGATCTAGTTAAAAACGCTGTAAAAAACTCGTTTCTTGTATGACGACCCCCTTTAATTTTTATATTTTTTTTATTTTTAGTACTTGTTGTGATAGCGGCCACAGTAATACATAATCGGTGAACATTTCAAGTGTCTAGCTATTACGGTTCAAGAGATAGAGCCCTGTGACAGACGGACAGACAGCGGAGTCTCAGTAATAGGGTCCCGTTTGCACCATTTTGGGTACGGAACCCTAAAAACGAACTGCTGCTAAGGCAGTTAATTAATCTCAAACTATTACACATCTACATTTAGATTTTGATCTATGTCCATATAGTCCAAACTTGCAATTAGTAGTGCAGACGAATGGTCCTTCTTCGGACTCACTCCGGTTTTAGTTCAATGGCCTTTTAACACATTGACATAATAAGGGACTGTAGTGACGATGTATATGGCAAGTACCATCACGTTTATAGTGGTTTTAGATATCACTAAGATATTTTTACACAGGGATTTTTTGCAGTATGCATTTTTTTTTCTCTAACATTGTCTGAGAGAAAAGAAAAAAGAATGTACCAACTACTTCTCTTCCCGCGTAAATAGCCAATGGGCGGCTAACAACCCATCACTATTTGATTCCTTTTTCCACATGCTCGCCCAACATCACGCAAAAGTGGCCTTTGAGTCTTGTGGCCCTGGGCTCTGTCTGCTATGCTAAATGATAAAGACGTGTTAATGCATGCATGCAATTTCTCACATCTTAGTAAAGTCTTTGATTTGACTATGAAATAGGTTGCATCCCTTTTATTGTTGCTTCGGAGCTTTTTCTCTACTCTGTCACAATGCGCAGTCCACAAACGATAAAATGTTGATGTTATGTAGGTATACGAGTAGGTATATTATATTATAAATGTAGTGATTGTATGTTATGATGTTATAATATAACGTATTTATTCATAAATTAATTGTAATACTTTATAATATTTATATAATTTTATGTATTTTGCGCCGCAACTATCTGTTTATCCCTATGGTTGACTAGGAGAGAACGCTTTTAGCGTTAATAGGGCGCCTGATGTCAATAATCTAAATTTTGCTCCCGCTTCCACGCACACAAATTTACTCTAGCCAAAGCGAAACAGCGAGCCATGCGGGGCGTTGGGAATCGCGGTGGGTCAATGAGGCTGGTTCTGGTTTCGAGGTTTTTTTCGTTTTACAAAGAATATTTAAGAGTTAATTAAAAAGTAAGACATATGATGACTGCCTTATGTTTAATACAAGTATAATCCAAAGTTACAAGTGCTAATTTATTGTATTTCTTAAATACTTTCTGTTTTAGTATAATTCTGAGGTGATTTGGAGGCAACTTCGCAATGTTTTTCTATCGAGAAAATTTTAAGCAAACGTATTTTCGAAACTTATTCCGTCTTATTATAAAAACAAGACTAACTTTGTTACTAGGTTTAAACCATTAACCGCCTAAATCAAGTTGACATCTAGTAATATCACACTATCTCACCTGTCAATGTCAACTTGATTTAGGCGGATAATGGTTTAAATCTAGTAACAAAGTTAGTCGTGTTTTTATAATAAGACGGATTATGTTTAGAGTTAGTACTGAACTTTGCTGTGTTTTTGTATCAAAGTGAGTGTTTCGTTAATATTGATAATATAGATCGCTCTAAGAACTTTAGGGTAGTATGGGCTCTTAAGTCCGCCAATTGTTGACAATTTTTATTATGGAAAATAAAGTTTTAATAAATAAAAAGATAAATAAAATGAGTCTTCTTCTATATTTAAGAGTCTTGACTCAGACATTTCTTTTCTGAAAATAAGTATAAATATGCTGCCGCATCTACCCGGTCTTTTTATTTGTAGTGAGTCTTGAAGTTTTTAAGAAATTTAATATGTATATATATATTTATTTGTTGTAAATAAATAAAAAAACAGTAAAACTATCGTATAAAGGGTCTGCTGAAAAATGTTAATAATAGCTAAAATATATTTAAAAAACATTTTTGATGCCTGCATTTCTTAACAGTGTCATTTTCAAAGTCATTGAATAGACCTTTTTATGTAACTTTTTCATTCAAAAGCTTCCATTAGCAAAAGTCGTAAACATATTCATGTCAAGGCCGGATGAGGTACAAAATGAGATCATATTTATGCCAATTTCACATTAGTGGAGTGAATAAGCGAGTTAAATGTCTGATTACAATGAACTGTAATAACAGTATCTATTTAGCGTGTTTAATTTTAATTTATTCTTTAATTTTATATTTATTTTATTTGTATTTTAGGTTTTGGTTAAATTTATTTATGTATTATTTTGTAATTGTCTAATAATAAATATAAAATTTATTCGCATTTATATTTATTAGCATATTTTTGCTTCTTTCTAAGTAAACAATTATTATAATAAATTTGAAACAAACTTAGTTATCTGTAGTTTATTTGTTAGTTCGAATAAAAGTGGCTTTTATTTTTATTTTTTTATAGTTATTATTTGTTTTTGTTAATTATATGGAATTGAAAAAGCGTGCGACGTTTAATTGTTAATGAATCTATAGCTCATTTAAACAATAATGTACATCCAAGAATGAGTTTTGCCTCATAACAACTTCTCCAAAACATTCTACGAATTGGATCTGACCCCGAGTATGACTAAAACGTAAAAAGAACAATGAATCTAAAGATCATAATGAAATTAATTCCTGAATTCTTTATCAGTATACAAACATCTTAGTTGATCACCCCGGGCCCTAAAGCACCACAGCTGTTTGGGGCGTTCCCGCTTTTTCTTCTCCAAATATAATATGCATATCAATGGTCACCCAAGATACCACCATACCCTTCCATGCGAAATCGAGAAAAAATTGCCGGAACAGTATAAACGATTTTGTTATATGTTTACCTCCGAGTTACGACCGTCCGCCTGTTCAACGTCCACCCTCTTTGGAATGCATTCCCAATGTAGCATGAAATATTTGTGCTAAGTTGCCTCTTGCTACATCCACAGGAAGACATGAAGAGGTCATATTCTAGGCCGGAAACCACACGGCCATTCTTAGTTATGTACACTAAAGTTGTAGTAAATTACAACTCGCCCGCGACTGTCATTTCCACTCGACCAATTTGATAAGAAATCATTTTTTAATGATACACTACTGCATTCGGGATGACCTCACCATAAATCATTTCAGTTAATTGTGCTACACTTTCGCAATACCATTTACGTTTTTCTCTAACAATGTGAGTATTAATTTGTGGACCTTGTTGCTAATAGGCAAAAATTCATCAATATCATCATCATCAGACCGGTTACATCCTTAGCGGTAACGCTTCAGGGCCCGGGGTCCGCTACCTAACCTACCTAGGTGTTTTGACAAGGTTACTGGTTTCAACTTATATTATTTTATATTCATTAACTAATTAAAAAAGTTCTTAAATTTACTATAAAGATAAATCAATGGTAACACTTTTTGTGACATTTGTGACTTTGTCTTGGGGCTCCTATATTTTGATGCGGCAGACCTCCCAACATTTACACATCAATGCCTCTTCACCTGTCAGCAAGTGATCATCGATTCCAACAACATTATTTCTCAACGTGACACTACAATAACAGTTGACCAACTGATATTCCCATACAATGGTCGTGCCATGACCCCCATTGTGGATCAAAGCAACATCTTCATTCATCTGTCATCGAACGACATATATTATTCAATAACAAAATTTTTACAGCTAATGGTATTGGAGTTTGTGTCAAGGATAATATGAAAATTATTATGTTTTAGAGGTTACTTTTAGAGTTGCTGACTTTTTTAAACCTTATAGCGTAATGAAAGTTCTCTTTTAGTTCTTAATTAAATTTGTGAAATTATACGCACAAGGTTCATAGTAGATTGCGAAATAAAAACTATTACTTACAGAATGTAACTAAATATACTGTTTTATGAGTGAATTCAGTCCGCAAATTTGCCCTAACCTAGTAAATTTGATCAGTATTTATTTGCTGTGTACGAGTAGTAGTCGTAGTAAGTAAAGTGTGTGTGTAAGTCAGTATTTATAATTAGATTGTTGATTTATTTGATGTAAAAAATTATATAAATGGTGAGATTAAATTGATGGGTGGTTATTTATTTCATGTGCAAATAATAATACCCCATTTGAATTATTTAAAATAAAAAATATTTATTTATCGTCTCAACGGCTCAACGGCTCTTATTACAAACGATCGATGGTTCTACGTCCTAAATGACTAAGATAATCGTATTAATCTGAGCGCAGCAGTTTATTCATGTCAATTCGGACGCCGCTGCTGACCTTACGTTCACTTTTGTAATTACAACATGACCCATTGATACTAAGTATAATTTATCTGTTTTTATTTTATTTTTTTATATAAAAACTATTTACTAAAACAAGATGATACAAAAGGTGGATTTAATGCTAAAAGCATTCTTCTTCGTCTACGCACGTTCCCGGTGGCATCCAAAGCTGTGCTGCTTCGGAGCCCGGGGTGCGCTTTCCCGCTTTTTCTTCTCCAAATATAACATGCATGTCAATGGTCACCCAAGGATGCCAAAGACCTTGCAAAATAGAGAAGATATAGCCGTTTAAAAATTAAATTAAATTTAATGCTAATAGCATTCTCTACTACTTAGTCAACCTTCGGGATGAATAGAAAAAAATCTCTCGTGGTAGATCTCTGTTTTATACATACAAAGTGGAAGGGACACCCCGTAATAAATCGAACCACGGGCTATACTAGATCATTATAGTATGAAGAAATTAAAATGTGTGTAACCGACACCACCTTGTTCAAGTTTACACTTCTGTCGGCACTCCCAAAATGCCACTGTTCTTTTTTTTAGCCTCTTGGTGTGATGTCCCACTGCTGGGCAAAGGCCTCCTCATTGTTTTTCCCTAATCTCTGTTCACTGCAAGCATTTTCCATCCAATCGGCTCCGTTTTTTAAGACTACTCATTGTAACTTATTTCTGTAAATTGGATTTGACACTTGTTCGCAAGCTTTACATATTATGTTGGGATAACATTGTATTAGGCATAATATCTTTAAATACTTTTAAACTATCGCGTTGCATTATTATTAAATTAATGCATACGGGAATTAACGCGAAACGTACCTTTTATTTATTTATTTTGCTGACGTTTCATTCGGGTTTCACCGAACGTGGTCCCAGCTTGACTGGAAATAAATAAATAAAAGGTACGTTTCGCGTTAATTCCCGTATGCATTAATTTAATCATAATATCTTTGTAAACTGACAAATCCCTTCTGGCGTAGGCGACCAATACTGTGTAAATGAGTTTCTTTCGGCGTTTCTTTTCAGCAGTGGTCGTTGCGAAACGCTAGTATCGGTAGCTTTTGAACAAACGAAACTAATTTAAATATAAATAAACATTACACGTAATGTACACTATAATTATTGACGTGTAAAATTGCCTGTAAAGGCCTAGTTACTAAATAAATATTTGATTTTGATTTTGATTGACAAACAAAAACTTATTATACTCAAATTACGAACCAAATTACAAATTAGATGGTATATAGTCATTGCACACGAACGCTGGTGCCCGTTATCTATAACCTATACCTCTCTTAGTCGCCTCTTACGACACCCGTGGGAGAGGAGAAGGTAGTGACAAATTGTATTCTGCTCTGCCGTCACCACACGCCATGAGGTATTAGTATGATCGACGATAATTCGAGTATCGTTGATCAGAACTTCATGTTTAATGACTTTGTTTTTACAATCAATTCAATTGAAAATATCTTTATTATTATAGGATGTTTATAATATCTCTTAATAATAGTCACTACATACATACATAGCAACAAACTGCACTGCACGTTTTCTCCAAAGACGTCAACTAACAAAATAAAAACTTAAAATTATTTATTATGGATGGACTGAGATTACATTGTTTGTTATGTTATGTCATAATTAAATTATAAGAATTACGAAATTTAAAATATGACATTATTTTAAATTTCGTTTTGTTAATTTAATATGTACCAATGTACCTAAATTATGACATGTCTAAATATAAGCGCTAAGCTCAAGCCAGACTGTTTTGTCTTTAAGATAGTCAACGGTCCTACATAGTACCTCTCGTACCTCTATAACTAGCCAGTATCGTAATTAGTAATTACTTTTTTGCATTCAGATGTAACGCGGTGAATGACTGTGTTCTCTCCTGTGCTCCATTTTTAATCTCAACGTGATGATGATCATTGCGGTCGACTTTCCTAACCGCATACCGCGAGATAGCACTTAGTTGCGACACCTTACTTTTAACAGGTGCGAGGATCAAAAGAAATGACAAAAAAGGTTTTATTTTAAGAAAAAATTACGTTTTATTTTTTATATATTTTTAGCCAGCAACATACTCTTTTTTTAGAAATTATTTTGCTGGTCTGGATACAAGTCCTTTGGATCCTATCTTTAGTTAGTTTGCTTCTTTATTCCTAACAAGTTACATACAATCAAGGACTGGTGTAGGCCTGTGATGTGATTGCTAGATTAGATATAAAATAAAATACTAACTAACCCATTTGTATATCGTGTGATTCATTTAATTATTAATAAATTTATACATTGTTAGCTCAATCGTGTGATTTGTCCTTATCTATATATCTATCTATCTACCTATAAAAAATTAACTGACAAGAAAAACATTATTATACCATGGATGTAACTTGAAACGCGCCAAGATGAAAAGTTGTCAAAACTTATGACAAACAGAAGAACACGTCATTTGTTGACATAAATCAGAGCATTGTCATCCGTTCTCGCCATTATAATCATAATGCACTTGTGCCGTCTTTTTTGCCCAAGTTTACATAATCCACGAATGTGAAGGTTGCTGACTTTCTTTGGCGGGGAGGCTGTATGCGACGGAGCCTTTGCCTCAGTCGTGAAAGAAGCGCGCGCGACCGCGCCTGTGCAGTGGCCTGTTTTTTTTAATTTATTTTTTTAAGTGCTGTGCCGTTCGGATACAATGAGGTTGATTTTTTGGGTGAGTTCGATTTTTAAAATTAAAAAAAAAAATTTTTTGCTTAAAATTATTGTGAGTTGGTATTGCCGATTTTAGTTGGCCGCGGGCAAGTCCACTTTCTTTAGTGAAAGTCGAGTGATCATCGATACATCATCGGAAGAGGGCTCTTTTTATCGATCCCAAGTGCCGTTACCCGGTTCACTGGTTTTGTGATCGAAATGTCAAGTGTTTGTTAAATTGTGTCAAAGATACAAATTAATGTTTCAAATTTTTTTTTTAGTTTTAAATAAATATTTTTATTTAGAAAAAAATATTTTATCCAATTTAACAAACAATCCGATATATGATTTTTATTTGTAAGATTTTATCAATTATGTCAAAACTTGCATTGCCAATTATGTCAAAACTTTTTTATAACTTGTAAGAGAGTATGGAAGAATTTACGACATTTTAGTCATCCTTACATACAACATATTTCAGTAATTACATAAATTATTACATTTGACCAATTTCATAATAAAGAAAAACATCATCGGTCATGTACAATAATTATTTCGTATTGTACGGCTTAAACGTTGTTAAATTGTTTCAAAGATACATTTAACTGTTTTAGCGCATTTTTTTTGTTTAAAAAAATATTTTATTTAAAAAAAAGCATTTTTTTGTACGAGCAAGTCGTACAATAAAGTGCTGCATCGGCACAAGTGTGTTCGATGCATATTATTACCTAAGTTACAACAGTTAACTAAGTTACAAAAAAAAAGTTCGTAATTAACCGGCCTCAGAGTCACACGTACTCACTTCATATATCCATCATACCATACCTAGACGAATAAGTTTCCAAAAAATATAATTCTGTTCTCATTATCAGGGACTTTAATTTATCTCAGCAGTCTGTGCCGGTATATCCCGGTACATGTATGTATTAAAAAAACCGTCAAGTGCGAGTCGGACTCGTACATGAAGGGTTCCATGCCTCCGTGCAATATTTTAAAACGCTGAAAATAACACCTTTTTTTGTATGACGAACCCTTTAATTTTAATATATCTTATTTTAAATAAAAAATTGTGTACGAAATTAACTACTAATAAATTAAAACTTATAAGTACCCCTAAGAACTAAAACTAAAAGAATTACAAATTATGTAATGCTACTAAGATATTACCCCTCGGCAGCGTGGCCAAAAGGCTGGCAGCATTGCCACGTTGTATGGCAATGCTGATTCCTTGTGCCAGATAATTTCCAGCCCTTTGGTCACGGGATACTTCGGATAATCTTGTGGACAAGTAAATAATTTTAAATACATAATCTGTGAAAATTTCAATAATCTAGCTATTACGGTTTAAGAGATAGAGCCCTGTGATAGACGAACAGATAACGGAGTCTCAGTAATAGGGTCCTGTTTTCACGCTTTGGGTACGGAACCCTAAAAATACGTACCTAAATTATATGCATTGCGGAAAACTCCACTTAACATCTTTTCATCACATACGCGCTTCTCGCACTCTGTGCGTATTCATTTACATAGGAATACCCACATTCAAAATTACATGACCATTATTAAGATGTATTTATTCATGTATTCTAATTTACATACACAATATTCAATTATTAACATACTTACTATCTAAAAATTAAGTGGGTTTCAATGCACCACATTTTTACGTGAAGATGCTTGTTTCATTGCTTTCCATTGACATTCTGATCTCGCGCAAAATGCGCAGATCGTAAAAGCCGATTGAGGGAATAGGCATGATGACTGAAAAAATATTTTTAGCCCATCGGTTAGATTATTGAAAAATATTGTACACATATGTTTTATATAATTTTTATTTTCTCTGAGAAACAATAAATGACGAAGATGCAGCGCATTTAAATTTCGCATGACGTCACGGATTCGTACGATTTTTACACAACGGTATCGTCGCAAGCCCCCACTCTGGAACTTACATACTCTGTGTCTTTGTGAATTTTTACTTTTTTCATAAACTGAAAAATATGGGAACATTATTTTTGGATGTTCTATAAACGGGACTAATAACTAAACTACATATAAAGGTAAATTATTCTAATTAAAACTAAAAAATAACTTAAAAAAACTATACAAGAGTGAATTCAGTCCATGATACAGAACAACTTTCCCCAAGGAACATATTATATCGAAATATAAAAAAAAAATGGACTGAATCCACCCTTATATAATTTCAATATATTTGGTTAGACCCTGTATAAAGTATGTCTGTAGTGATTATTACTTACTGGTTTTTCAACGTAAATATTTACAAGTCATCTAATAATAATAATAACTAAACCAAACTAACACTAAGTACTTTAACTAAAATAAATTAATTCTAAACATAAAAAAAAGAATTGCCACGTTGAATGCCATATAAAAGTAATATTTTTTATGTATATTTTATTGCATTTTTGCGCCGCACTATTTTATCTGCTTATCACTATGGTTGACCGGGTGAAAATACTCTTAGCATTAAGTCCCTTAGTATATTTTCACTGAACAATAAAGTTTGATCAATAAATAAATAAAAGTAAAGGAAGATATGAGTAAGAAGTAATTTTGATGGCAATTTGACAAATGATAGAATGAGGTGGAAAAAGCTGACCAATGCTGACATGCTGTGCCGACCCCGTTTTTTCTAGACACCTTTGCATTATAAATCATTAAAATACCCCGAACAATTGATGCACCATATCCTTTAACTATAACATAAACGGTCAAAACGCAAGTAGGTCGCGTAACCGGAGTCTCAGACGACGTTTCACTTGTTTTCTTGCTATTTATATAGCCTCCGTACTTAGTACTTGCTTATAAATATGAAGTAGAATCTATTTGAGACTATTGTGTATCTAACATTATTCATACAAAAATGATATACAACAACATATACTGATATTTTAAGGGTAGATTCAGTCCATGGTACTGGAAAATATAAAAATTTTTTTTGCTTTCCGTTACGTCTAGTATGACTAGGATGACTCTGATCAGCTGATCGGTCAACTTGTATGCGAGGTCAAAAATTATTTTTCATATTTTTATACAGGGTCTAACAAAATATACTGAAACTATTTTAAGCGTGGATTCAGTCCATCGTACTAAACAATTTTCCCCAAGGAACATAATATATCGAAATATGAAAAATAATTTTTGGCCTCCCATATAAGTTGACCGATCAACTGATCCGAGTTTGTATGGAAAACCAAAAAATATTTTTCATATTTCGATATATGTTCCTTGGGGAAAGTTGTTCAGTATAAAGGACTGAATTCACCTTTAAAATAGTTTCACTATATTTTGTTAGACGTTATATATGCTCCTTGGGGAAAGTTGTTCAGTATCATGAACTGAATTCAGTTTTGAAATAGTTACAGTATATTTCTTTAGACCCTTTGTAGGTACACTCCTAGTTTTACGATTTTCGTAAATGTTGTAGATATTATAAAATACAATATGTCCAAGTCCATACGTTTTGATGTTTTTGAATGTTATACATATATGTTGTATTTTATTTATATCAAAACATCCATACCTACGTCTACATTAAAATTTGTTTCCGATGTCTTTCAGAGGGGAGTCGAGATGTAGCGCATTGAAATATCAACGAGAAAAAGACATCAACGCGCCTCGTCACGTATCAAATGCGTTTCTTTGTGTTGAACTTTTATATAATGTTATTTTACTCAAATTACTGCATCTTGAATGCCTAAAACCTTAAAAAAATATGATATTTTATATAGTCATTTTATATATATATAGATAACATCTAATAAAATATATTAAAACTATTTTAACGGTAGATTCATTGATGCGAAAAATGCTGTGGCCTCTTACTAGTAGGGAGTAATTTAATCTAATAATTATATTTTTCCATCCTGGTCTGAAAGAAAACAAAAACTTAGAATGTACTTGCTGCTTTGCTTCCCACGCATGTCGTAAAAGCCGATCGAGGGAATGGGCAAGAATTATTTATTACTAAAAATAAGATATTCTTAAAAATACAAGAAACGTGTTTTTTCAGCATTTTAAAACATTGTACGGAGGTACGAAACCCTTCATGTATGAGTCCAACTCGCACTTGACCGGTTTATTTATAATATTTAAGGTATCAGGCACTCAAAAGGTAGTAAAAGTTGTTGGTTCCTATTTTGCACTGCCTGTCAATCTCGTCATACGAAAATGTTAAATATATTTAGCAAACAATCACTTTGCAGTTTCACAACGCATGTAAAGATAAAGTAGAAGTATTAAGCAAGTGTTAGAATATACTAAATGCCTAAAATGCGCTAACTTGCATGCAGTTGCGATATTATAAGAAACTCTGTGTTGCATTTACGAATAGAATTTATGTGTTATGAAATTGCTAAAGTTTTTTTTTTATAATCCAATTGAATGAAAAGGGATGAAAGGCCATGAAAGTGGCCTTTTGTACAGACAAATCACACAGGTTGAGCTAGCCCCAAAATAAATTTGAGACTTGTGTTATGGGTACCAACTCAACAATACTAGATATATATTTTACAACAAATACATATATAGATATACACCCAAGACCCAGGTCAATCTGAAAAAAAAACCATCTTGACCTGACCGGGGATAGAACCTGGGACCTCCGGTGTGATAGCCTGGCATGATGACCACTAGGCCACAGCGATGTCTTTTTGAATAATAGAATAGAATCATTTTAGTATAACCATAATGAATAACTATTACATGATTTAGATTACCTGCATGCAGACTTGCAAATATTAACAAATGTATTATAATATTTATAATCTATACTAATATTATAAAGCGGAAGAGTTTGTTTAAACGCGCTAATCTCAGGAATTAATGGTCCGATCTGAAAAATTATTTTTTTGTTGGGTAGTCCATTTATAGAGGAAGGCTTTAGGCTATATAACATTACGTTCCGACCACCATGAGAACGAAATCGCGGGCACAGCTAATACAATTATATTACATTTACAATACAATTTTAAAAAAAATATATTAAAAAAATATAATATTGGCTTATGTACATTATAACATGCAAACTGTAGGTACACCTAAATCGAATGTAAGGTATTTTAGGTGATACATGAAGTCTAGTGAAGCCCCCATTTGAATTTTAAATGATATCTCCGTTTCCTTCCACATATTTTTTTTTTGGGCTCCATGTAACATCTTAAAAGATACCCATATATGTAGAAACAAAACAAAAACTTACAATTTCAGAATTACTTTTACATTTAATAAAAAAAAAGCAAACGAACTAGTAAAAAGACGCGTCTTAGTTTTGTAGTGATGGTATCATTGACTCGAAAAAAAAAACACGAGTAAAGTAGCGAGCTATTTTTGGGATGTAATAACATAATAAGTGCATGCGTTATGACATAGTTAGACAAATTACGGAGTAATGTGCTTGAATGATGTAACGCAATGGATGCTCATAACTTTGAAGTTCTGAGTAAATTTCCATCATATCTACATCATAGCTTTTGCAAGATTAGTATATACATAAAACTTCATTTTGCTATTACAAGTACCTTTTTTGATATTTAAAGATACGATACGATACACTATCACGTCTTTACCCCTAACGGGGCAGACAGAGCCTGGGACCAGGCCACTTTTAGCGTGATGGTGGGCATTAAGGTGATATACACTTTTATTAAAATACTAGCTGTGCCTGCGACTTCGTTCGCGTGGTTGTCGGAACGTAATGTTATAGCCTAAAGCCTTCCTCTATAAATGGACTACCCAACAACAAAAGAATTTTTCATATCGGACCATTAGTTCCTGAGATTAGCGCGTTTAAACAAACAAACAAACAAACAAACTCTTCCGCTTTATAATATTTATTAAAATATTAAAATAAAATATATACAAAGTTAGCTCTATCTATCTAGGGTTATATACTTTATTTAAAAATAATATGTTCTAAAACGAAAATGTACTATGTTGTTTTTTCCTAAAAATGGTAAAAATATTAATAAATTGTGCGGTTGACACAGCCAGGGCAAGTTGGAAAATGGCCTTTTTCAAATTTTCTGGGTTTAAAGTGTTTATCTACGATAAGTATTTATCATAAAATATAGAATCGTAGAGTTAGTATCCCATAACACACGTTTATACTTAGTTTGGGGCTAGCTCAATCAGTGTGATTTGTCCTTGTTTACTTATTATTTATTTATACATACTTGTATGATGCATACAGCGTACGTCTTGCTTGTATCAGCATCTTAAGCGCACCGTTATCATTCATCGCGCGTACTCATATCAGTTCTATCAACAAATTATTTATATAAAAATCAGCCGTTTATATCAATTAAAGGTATGTGATTTAGAAATAGACACTACATCTTTATGGTCCTTCGAGCCGGATTTGAACCAGCGACCTATGAATGAAGTTGAAGGTTGGATGAAGTGTCTTAAAAAATATTTTTTTGTAACTTAGATAATAAAATTAAATTAACAAACAACGCATATACTCTTAAAGACTTAAATTTGATTTAAATTACCGGATTCTTTCTAAAATATAAATTAAGAGCCCACTTTAGTACCGATCCAAACTGTGAGGTCAGGTACCCAGTGACCGACATTTAGATAACAGTTCTACCTGCGACAGGATATGTTAAACGAGGCAGGTGTGCCGAATACAACAGCTGTTCCACTGTTCTTATAAAGAGGCGATTGTTTTAACTCACACCAAAATGGATACTGGCTAGAGAAAGTGAAGATTTGATATCAATAAAAAAACCGAACAAGTGCGAGTCGGACTCGTAATAAGAGTTCCGTACCTCAGTACAATATTTTAAAACGCTGAAAAAAACACGTTTCTTTTATGACGACCCCCTTTAATTTTTAACTTTAGCTTATTTTTTAGTATTTGTTGTAATTAATTAATAACGGTCAAAAATTCAAGTATCTAGTTAAAGCCATTATAAAGATCGAGTTTAAAACGCTGAAAAAAAACCCCGTTTCTTTTATGACGACCCCCTTTAATTTTTATTTTTTTTTGTTATAGCGGCCACAGTAATACATAATCGGTGAAAATTTCAAGTGTCTAGCTATTACGGTTCAAGAGAGGCCTGTGACAGACGGACAGATGGAGAGACGAACATACAGCGGAGTCTCAGTAATAGAGTCCCGTTGGCACCATAGGGTACGGAACCCTAAAAAGTAATGATTTATTTTTTAATCGTTTCCTTTTTTAAAAACACCAACATTGATCCTCACTAGATTAGATCCTTTGTAATCTAGTGACCAAAAAAGTGCCGCGAACATTTACATAATAAACCAATCGATGTTTATCGAACTATTTTCTATTTTTAGCGTCGCAAAACGAGATATATTATCTATGGTTAAGGGCTATTCACACCGCGGCCTTGACTGTGAACGAAAACTAGAGCACCGTGCCTACGTTACCGATCGGTAATGTCTAACGTAATTGTGTGTTACGGTTCTTAGGCCAAGTATGTGGCTCGTCATAATGGGGGATAGATTACTGTTCGACGTCGCTACTTACTTTTTATCAAAAACAAGACTTGCTCTTATTTAAAAAAAACATGCATGTCTCTATATTCCATGCTGGTCTGAAAAAAATTGTAAATATTGGACGCATTGTTTTTGGATAAGCTAATTGAAATAATATTTTACTTGCCTAATCCACATCTCTATTACTTAATACAAATCTAACGACAACTCTAAAGCTAAAATTCATCAATCCGTTTAAGCTGCAGAGCATTCCAAATAACATACACTCGAAAAACATAACCCTCCGTCAGGCGCAGTTGGGTAAATAAATATTTCGCTCTCCAAAATAAAATAAAAAATATCGTCATATGATTTGTGAGATAAAAATCTTATCTCTTCTAACATTATTTTAAGTTGCTAAGCAACTTTTGATTAAAAGATTAAGCACATTTAAGGCCGTACCTGACTTTTCCGGGGTCCAGTGCTGCCCCCATTTAAAATAAATCATTTCAAAGAAAACGGAGACATCATTTAAAATTTTGCAACTACCAAGTCCTAGATAACCCTTCAAAGTATTCTATGAACTACTGTATACAATTTAAAGTGAGAACGTTAAGCTTTACTACGCACAATTGCGAAAAACGGCCACTTTTGGCTTATGTGCGTAGTAAAGCTTAACGTTCTCATTATAAACTAGGACTCGGTAGTTGCAAAATTTTAAATAATGTCTCCGTTTTCTTTGAAATGATTTATTTTAAATGGGGGCAGCACTGGACCCCGGAAAATTCAAGTACGGCCTTAATGAAGCATCTAGATGTTAAACTTTCTACATTTACGTATACAATCATCTATAATATGTTAATACGTTGCAAACATATGTTTATGTTACAATATTGCGTCATAACTTGGGAATTATTTTAGACATTTCTCTCAAGTTATGAAACTTTAACGCAACTTTAAGCTTCGGTGTATCGTGTAATAAATAATGAGGATTTACTGCCGTACGATCATTTCTACTTCATATAAAATGCACTTGTACTTACTAGGAAATTCATAGCTTAAGGGTCAAAGAATAAACATTGGATCATTCCAATGTTTATTTACTTTGACCTGAACTCTTATATGACGTAATATAAATAAGTATGTGTGGACTAGTGTTGTGTATGATATGAATGAAATTAGAATCTATTACGTAGAGGCTTCGGGGGGAAAGGAACTCATTAATAAGTGTATAGCTTGATTTACTAAACGGTTTTGGACCCAAGGATGCCAAAGACCTTGCGAAGTGGAGAAGAAATAGCCGGAACAGTTTAAATGATTTTGGTTTGACAACCGGCCGCCGACCGGCGTTAACCCTTGGGAATGCAATAAGGAATATGCATGTAATACCAATCCGGCTCATATTTTTATTTTACAATTTCTTTTAATACGTTACCACGCCTAGTTAATTATTTTTCTTACTGACTCTTATTTGGATAAGAAATAAATTATTGAAAATATGCAAATATTGCGCGGGAACTTTTGACAAACAAAAGGGAAATGACGACAAAGTTCATAAAAAGGAAATGACAGGTTTGGGTGCGTTCGGTAGAACTGTCCGTCCATGTAGTTTGACTATCGATGACATTCGAAATGTATGTACTTTTATATAGAAGTTTAACAAACATCACTGGCTGATAACATCGAAAGTACCCAAAAAAGAAAAACATGCGTTGACAGCTTCTGTCTCTAGCGGATATTGCAGACGTTGACGTCATATTTTAAAATGGCGTGTTTTAGTTGTTATAATCTACTTGCTATTTTTAATATTGATTTTCTACACCATATACATGTTTTTCGGCACTGATTTATTTTTTGCGGCTATTTCTCGACGAGGACTATCGATTAAAAATATTAAAAAAAATCATGCATACTCTCTATTGTAGCACGAGATGTTTGTGCTTATTCCTTTGACGACTAAAGGACGACATCGGAAGAGATAGAGTGGTCCTATTCTAAGCTGGAAGCCACACTGCTTTGCTTTATGTAATACCCCTATTAGTATCCATCTGAGTAGTCAGGCAAAGATAACATACTTAATTAATAATGCAACAGATAAAACTGCTTTTTCTAAATGTTTTTAAATAGGTCACCAGATGGCGTTTTTTTTACTTATTTTTTTTTTTACTTAATTACAAAATTGTAAACGGTCAACCAAAGGATATGCAGACACAAGTGAGACCAAAGTAAAAGCTAAAATATTTTTTTAATACTTACTTACCTATAGTATAAGACCTATATTACCTACCTTTCACAGGTTTGCTAGTAAGTAATTTATGTGTTGCCATCTATGTGAGCAATTGCTATATACAACGTGTTAATAAACCAACGCAAAACCATTCAGATGGTACCTCAGCCCATGAAACTGAACATTTGTTCTAAAACATTTCCAAAATGCCAAAAATAAAATTCGGATTTTCATACAAAATTGACTCGATTCGCTGATCAGTTTTGTGTATAAAATTTAAATTATTTCTTTTGAATTGTGTTACTAAATACCTATTAACGTTGTATACAACGTATTAACGTTGTATATGTATTTAGTCTACAAGTTTACTATTTACGTGCCTTTTAATAGTTTGTATGACGCTGGCACCCTCTGCTTTATGCTATATATTTATTTATAAGTTCCTTTCCCCTCGAAGCCTCTACGTAATAGATTCTAATTACATTCATGTCATTAAACTAACCGACGCAGACCAATTTATATTACGTCATCTAATTTAGGTCTACCAGGTCAAAACGAGTGCAAGTCACTTCTCTTAGCTAGGTTACTGTTACAAAAACGAATGCTAAGTCATCTGAAGTTATCAATATAGTTATATCTTTACAACGTATACAGGGTGGAATTGAAATCGTTGGCATCCTTTTAAATATCCACTATACCCATGATACAAAGTAATGTGAGCCTATTAAAACGTCAATCAGAAGTCGTCATTTTCATATTAAAGAAAACCTCTAAACATGCGTTAGACACCATGATAGACAACATTACTGCAATTATAAATAAAAAAACTTATCGTCATAAAACTCATGAAAAGTAAATTAATTATAATAGTATTTATTTCATTGCGTCGTCGTAGATTCCGTAGTACCTAACATTCGTTCCCTCAATCGCTCGCGTGACATCGCCTTTCCCTACTCGACTTTAAACTTTATCCACGCAACTTAAAGTCTGTTTTTGTATGCCGGCCGCCAGCACCACAGCTGGTGAGTGTACTTACCAGCGCCGGGGTCATAGCACTCTCGCAAGCGCGACGCGCGATGTTTTGATACTTAGTTGATTTTTCTTACTTTTCGATACTTTTTAATTACTGCACTAATTGCAGTATTGTTACCGTAAAAAATATTCTTTAAGTGAGTTCTTTAAGTGAACATGTTAACATAAACATGTTAAATTAATGCCAATGATTTCAAATGCTCCCTGTATATACAGGGTTTAACAAAATATACCTACTGAAACTATTTTAAGGGTGAATTCAGTCCATGATACTGAACAGCTCTCCCCAAGGAACATAATATATCGAAATATGAAAAATATTTTTTGAATTTCCATACAAATTCACTGATCACCGGAAAGCAAAAAAATATTTTTCATATTTCAATATCAAATCCTTAGGTTATTTATTTTGTTAGACGTTATACAGGGTGACTTTTTAAACACCAGCCAAATTATTCGAGCAAGTTCAGTCCATGATACTGAACTACTTTCTGTAAAAAAGTTATTATAAATCGATACAAATTTTTCGTCCTCCCATACAAAATTCGTTTGGCTGAACGCTGATTTGTATGGGAAGGCAAATTTTATTTTAGATTTTCGTCAATTCTTTTTATGGAAAATAATTCAGAATCATGGACTATACTTGCTTCAAAAATTTGGCTGGTGGTTAAAAAGTTTGCCTATATACAGGGACTAACAAAATATACTGAAACTATTTTAAGGGTGGATTCAGTCCATGATACTGAACAACTTTCCCCAAGGAACATATACCGAAATTTGAAAAATAACTTTTGACCTCCCATACAAGTTGACCGATCAGCTGATCCGAGTTTTTAGGGAAATCAAAAATTATTTTTCATATTTCGACATATGTTCCTTGGGGAAAGTTGTTCAGTATCATGGACTGAATTCACCCTTAAAATAGTTTCAGTATATTTTGTTAGACGTTATATATAAGCTAATCTAATGGTTGATAAGCGTGCCAATGGTCTTACACACACTAGTAACCTGTTTGTTGTTTTGTTGTTGTTCTCTGTCACTGGTCCATAATCGAATATCTACACATGTACCTATAATATCGAGATAAGATCGCATAATGAGGATTATCGTACTCGAAAGCCTCCTCGACCCTCTGGGTCACGCATGTGGTTTATGGGTCAACTAAAGGTATGCACCATCCCACGGTTAAATATGTAGAAATTCCTGAATAAGATAAGGGTCAAAATTGGTACCTAATTTAATGTAAATTGCTAACTTAAAGTAGAAGAATTATGTAAAAGCTCTTTCTTTTCGATTTGAGATCTTGTCATGTTTCATGTTGTTTATTTGTTTTTGGGTCAAATCTTGCAAGTTAAATTTGAGCCAATTCCCGGTTTCCGATTGAGATGTTTGTATGCTAATGTAAATCAAATGATAATGCAATATTATTATGACAAGAACCTGATCTAATGATGAAGCCGGAAGGTGGTAGGAACCCTGTAATAAAACGACGCAACCCCATTACATTTGTCTTGGTAAGTACTTAGGCCTTACAATAAAAGCGAAAAATGTAATCTACATAACATTGATCAGCACGTTTGTATACTTAGTGGATTTATTGTTCGTTTTTTGTTCTCTATCACGTCTTTATCCCTAATGGGGCGGCTCTAAGCAGCCAGAGCCGAGGGCCACAAGACCCAAAGGCCACTTTTAGCGTAATGGTGAGCGAGAAGGTGGAAAAAGGAATCAGAATAGTGATAGCCTAGCCACATCGCCTATTTACATGAGTCATACTTTCGCCCATTCCCCCGATCGGCTTTTACGATTTGATGGGGAAGAGAAGCAGTACATTCTAAGTTTATTATTTTGTCCCAGACCAGCATGGAAGAGATTAGTTTAATTTATATTCAAAAGAGCAAAAGAGCGTTACTAAAATGACTAAGTCTTGAGTTACGCCTTTTAAACCGCAACAGAGACGTGACGTACTCACGGACACTCGTAATGTTACGGATATTGTTAGAATCTATTGTTAACATCTGTTTCCCACTTTCTCGTCGACTGAAATGTTGCTGGTTGTTTAAAAGGATGTGTGTGGTATGGGATGTTTTGAGCCATGGTATAATAAGATATGGTACTCTCTTCCCGTAACAGTTGGTTTAACATGATTAGAACAAGAAATTCGTCATCAGTTGGGAGTGTTGGTACTATCATCATCAGGTCTTTTTTTAGTATCCACTTCTTCTTCTTATCGAGTCGAAATGGTTACACTGTAGCTTCAATTTCAAATCACATGTGACCAGTATGTGGCCACGGCGATCCCTCTGTCGTTGGCTTTATTAAGGTCCTCTATTGTACATGACATAGGGCAGCTCGGACATAACAGAAGGTGTAGATAAATAAATAAAGTCTCCACTGTAGAAGCACGACCCTCTCTGTACTACCATAGTAGCCAGAGGATTTGGTCTACACTCTCCACGCTGGCCAGACGGGTTGGAGAGGTCTTATTTATAAGCTTTGTTTAGCTTGTGTTTCCTAAGTCGCTTTCTACGACATCCACGGGACGACTTGGAGTGATCCTATTCTACTCTGCCGGGACCTACACGGTAACAGTTCCTATTGCCAAAAAAAGTTGCCACTATATGTTATTGAGTTACTAAACGCACGGTTTTTGTATGCAAAAGAAAATTCGTTTAGTGACTTAGCCTTTCAAAAATGGCACCTCAGGAACTCATTTCTTCACTACTCATCGTTCGAGAAAACTGTCAACTCACTGCCAACGATCAAAGCATTATATTTTCAAACATTCTCCAATAAAAGTAAACAATCCCCTTGTTAACTTAATTGGTACGTTTGTACAAATTGGCTAATCGTGCTTCTATCGCCATAATCTCTCTTCACATAATACCGCTAGGAACATTGAACGCCGCGGAGTAGCGTCGATTATGTAACATCCTGTAGATGTAAATATGTAGATAGTCATAGACACTGTTTTGTGTTCTAACGAAAAGAGTATGTAAATTTGAGATAAGTGTTTGTGCTTTGATTGAAATACTGTTTAACTAGCGTAGTCCTCCGTGGCGTAATGGTTAACACGCTAGACTGCTAATACGGAGGTTCTAGGTTCGATCCCTAGCCAGGGCAAGTAGGAAAATGGCGTTTTTCAAAATGTCCTGGGTCTTGGGTGTTTATCTATATATGTATCACTACATAGTATAAAACAAAGTCGCTCTTCCCACTGTCTGTCCCTATGTATGCTTAGATCATTAAAACTACGCAACGGATTTTGATGCGGTTTTTTTTAATAGATAAAGTGATTCACGAGAAAGGTTTATATGTATAATACATACCCGTGCGAAGCCGGGGCGGGCCGCTAGTTTATCATAAAATATAGTATCGATAAGTTAGTATCCCATTACACAAGTTTAGAACTTACTTTCGAGCAAGCAGTGTGAAAAAAATGTATAAAAAATTTATGTATGTATAGTCGGAAATGATGACTAATATCAGCTAATATTTATTTAGCCCATCAGGCTGGGTAGGGCACCACCTATGCTGAACTGGATTTATTTAGGCGCGTCTTCCCAGCAGTGGTCGTTCCGAAACGCTAGCAGTTTAAAGCTTTTGCACTAAAAATAATTTTAATATAATGACCTGTGATATATTTATGCTACATTGAATAAAAATAATTGACTTTGACTGTAGTTAAATAGGAAAAAATAAATAAATAAATATATACGGACAAATCACACAGATTGAGCTAGCCCCAAAGCAAGTTCGAGACTTGTGTTATGGGATAATAACTTAACGATACTATATTTTATAACAAATACTTAGATAGATAGACATCTAAGACCCAGACCAATTTGAAAAAGATCATTTTCCATCTTGACCTGACCGGGGATCGAACCCGAATATTCATGTTAAAAGTTCAACTACATTTAGACACCTAACGGGCGGGACACTTGGCTAGAAGAGAAGACAGTCGGTGGACCAAAGCCGCTACAGAGTGGTGGCCGAGACAGGGGAACAGATCAGTAGGGAGACCTCCTGCCCGTTGGTCAGACGATGTTGTGAGCTCAGTGGGAAAAGCAGTGGATTGGACTGGCACAGGACTGTATAGAATGGCGCAAGAAAAGGGAGGCCTATGCCAACAGTAGGTTGATGTGGGCTGAGAGTGAAGTGATGATACCTAACCTATCTTAGGATTGGTTCTGGTCTACCCTCTAGGTTGCGGAGGTCAGACGGCAGCCACTCTGTGTAAATTCAGTAACCTCGTCAAATCATCTAGGTTAGGTAGCGGACTCCCCGGGCTCTGAAGCGTTACCACTGAGGACGCAATCGGGAATACGCACGGATGATGATGAGTTTAACTACATTTAGATAACCACGGCTTTGTTTCATGTCTATGATATGTGGTAGTGCTTATAATATAACATTGTGGATAAACATGTTATGTACCTACCCTTTTTTGGTTAGCGAACTGGGCTACTATATATTATGTAAAAATTTGTTACGAAACTGTATGTGATGGTTAACTGTTGTGTTTGCCTAATAAATAAATAAAAAATATGTTTACTAACTGCGTAATCCGACGAAGTAATTCACTTTTCAAGTAGGTACCTATACCTGGTCTATCTAAATCTAATAACAAAATACACCTACTGAAACTATTTCAACAGCGGATTCAGATATTTAGGCCGTTAGTTTTTAATTTTGTTTTTATTGAAATCGGATACTTAATTATTTTCTCTAATAGTATTTATAAACTGACATTCAAATGAAGCTAAACTTTTAATAGGTCAGTAATATTAAGGTATTTTTTAAAAGTATTATAGATATTTTATGTAGGTTCCAAATTACAATAAAAAGGTAAATTAAACCTACACTACTAACTAGGTAAATTATTCTAAGAAAAACTTTAAAAAAAAACTTTTCAAATATACAGGGTGACTTTTTAAACATCAGCCAAATTTTTGGAGCAAGTTCAGTCGATGATACTGAACTATTTTAAGAGATTGCTTCGGCGATAAGGCCACCTCTTGTACCTTATTTATTTATAAGTTCCGTAAACTTTGTAATTTTTATTGTTTTTTATTTGGTGCAATAAAGATTTTTGTATTGTATTGTATTGTACATTCTATAAAAAAGTTATTAAAAATCGATAAAAAAAAAATTGTCCTCCCATACAAAATCCGTTTGGCTGACCGCTGATTTGTATGGGAAGGCCAATTTTTATTTTAGTTTTTCGTCAATTCTTTTTATGTAACATAGTTCAATATCATGGACTGAACTTGCTCCAAAAATTTGGCTGGTGGTTAAAAAGTCAGCCTGCATGTACTATCTCATTTGTTACAACTGTCTTGAAATATTTAACTAAAGTAAAAAATAAAAAAACATTTTTTTTTTTTAAGTTTTTTAAACGTAAAATCTAGTAACATTGAGAAATATTTTCACATCATATCATCATAGCGTCATTTGATAATAGTTGCATATTATGTTTACTTTATTATATTAACACCGAATTTTAATAAATACAGCACAAGTAAGTAGTTAAGTATAATATTATTAAAATTTAAGATCGCTATCACCATAACGAGACGTGAAATCGTAGAGTTTACTTTAAATATTTTTAATTTGTTTATAAATTATTCGCATTATTAACTATGCATTATAATGAGCAAGAATTTTTCAGTCAAGTGTTTTATATATTTATTCAAGAAACATTATTTGAAATAAAACAACTTTTCATTATAAAAATCTTACTAAAGTGTGTTTAGTACACTGGCAAGTACTAAGTACACTGGCTGTAAATCCCGCGCTAAATGGCTATATATGATATGTACTGCAAATCTCTGCGCGACATATAAGCCAGCCATCTAAGTCGAGTTAGGTAATGATAATAATATGAATAAGACATAGCTCAATGAATACGAGAATGAAAGCAAGAGTTAAGTGGATTTGATTATGTAAATTATTGCCAAGTTCTTTCGATATTGAAACATTTTGAAATATTTCTCACTATTTGATTAAGGTAATTTTTGATTGATGTGATTGTGGTTCATAGAATCTTTAATTGAAGTGATTATATGAGAACAGTGCTTGCCCTCACGAGCTCTTATAACTATCAACAACCGACACATTTTCCTTTCGCCTAGCTTAGCAGAGCCATTTCAGTGAAATCCTTCAATAAACTACGCTACAAAACTGCAAACACTGTAAAGATCCCCTTGTCGCTCCTATTTCTCAACTAATAAATCAAGGAAGAATCAAATAAATCATGGTACTTGTGTCCCAATTTTTTAACAAACTCGGTTAAATAATGCGATCTGTATGCGAGAACAGACAGATGGACAAAAACATTTTTAGCTAAAGCACAGGCCGGAATCTCCTAAGGTACGCGCAATATGCGTCCCCGTTCCCCGTCCCCGCACCTCTCCCCCGTTTTCGCCTCGATGACTCACGTTGGCCGTCAAGAACCGGGGTAGAGGTGCGGGTGCGGGGAACGGGGACGCATATTGCGCGTACCTTAGGAGATTCCGTTCTGTTTACTCTTACTGTATTCTGTGGCTAAAGTCGTAACTGAGACACTTCGCTCGCCCGGTCAATAAGTTTTAAATGTCAAAACTTCCCTCTAACAGTTAGTAATAGTTTGAACTCACAATCCAAAATTACTCTAAGATGAGAACTATTACAACGCCATAAACTATTGTAACTTTTTGTTAATATCTAAATAAAAGATTTAATTTCAATTGTTTAGCAGTAAATAATATACAATAAACAGAACAATTGTTGTTAGCAAGAGCGTGAAATAATCGAAATTGTTACTCTACCATGACCACAGAATACAGTAAGAGTAAACAGAAGGGACTCTTCTAAGGTACGCGCAATATACGTCCCCGTTCCCCGCACCCGCACCTCTCCCCCGGTTCTTGACGGCCAACGTAAGAAATCGAGGCGAAAACGGGGGAGAGGTGCGGGGACGGGGAACGGGGACGCCTGAGTGACGCATATTGCGCGTACCTTAGGAGTGTCCGGCCTGTGCCATGACATTACTATGACTGAATGAACCATACTTTTTATGAATGACCAAAACAAAGTCAATAAAGCGTAACAAAGAGTAAGTATTTTGACTAAATTTAAGTAGTTTTTTTTTATTTAGGGATTATTTTTGATTTTTATTACGGTCAGTCCACTGCTGGACTTCAGGCCCCTCCAAATAAAGGGAAAACTTGCACAGTAAGAGTAACATACAGAATTAAATCTCCTAAGGAACTCTTACTGTCTTTTGTGACGATGGGCCGACGGGTTTGTGATCTCCGTTACCTTTATCTTCCTTAGGCCGGGTCCATGGACACGCGGCGCGGTGTGCCACGCAGGCTACAATGCGGATTGCCGTAAAATTTCCATTTTTTTTTTGAGCGGCCGCCGCGCGCGACTACAAACTATGGAAATTTTACGGCGGTCCGCCAGGTGGCCCGCGTGGCGTACCACGCCGCGTGTCCGTGGACGCGGCCTTAGTCGCCGAGAAAGGAAAGGGGTGGTGATACCGGTGACAATTTCTACTCTGCCGTTTATACATTTATAGATTGATTGAAGAATAGTACACCTAAGTACTTGATAAAATTGCATAAAAAATTATCAACGTCGACTCAACATATTTCTCTGTCCTTGACGACCTTCGAGAAAGCGAGTAAAAGTATTTGACACATCCGATGTAATTGTAAAATTAAGCAAACCTTTACGTCATACAACTGCCATTGTAACCTGAACTCTATGATTCAGGTAATAAGGTGCCGATGACGTATCGACTTTTACTTTTTATTGCGGTAACTTGTAAAGTGACGAGTTGACGGATTCACTTTCGATAAGAGTGATGTATGCTATTTTTATATAAGTTAAATAGACGTATTTTAATAAGCCCTATATCTTTTTCGTAGAAGTAAATGTTGCTTTCGCTGTCAAATGTCAATTAATTTGGTCATAAATGTAGTTTTTTATAATGGACAAATCACACAGATTGAGCCTGCCTCAAAGTGCCTAAATTCGGACCTTTGTTTGGTATACTCAACGATACTATGTTTTATAACAAATACTACTCGTATACAACGTGTTATTGAAATAACGCAACCCCTCTCCAGATGGTACCTCAGCCCATGAAACTGAACAACTTTTACGAAACCCAAAAAAAACATCTGAATTTTCATACAAACTGATCAGCTGACCTTCTTCACGGAGTAACGGACAGTTAAAAAGGAAAAAGCTGACATGCTATTCCGTGCCGACCCCACATACCTAATAGTGGGATAAAGACAGGGCAGAAGAAGAAGTATAAGTTTTTATATTTCTTCTAAAGACATATAAATATTTTTAACTTAGTATTTAAGTATGCAAAACTTATGGCGAATTCATAGTTTTTGAAAGCAAATAAATAGTTTTGCTTGCAGGTAAAACGTGACAAAAATCTGTTTTGGGTGGCATTTCGCTTTTTTTAATTGACATCTTGTCTTTTAAAATATTCATAATAAGTACGTACATACATACACTAATATAACCACGGTCGTAAAATACTAACTCATGTTATTGGAATGCAATAGATGTTCAACTCAAATAACCATAAAATCCATTAACGTTAGACTCGTTTAATTGTGAATGTTACGTAAAGAAGAGAACCATATATTTATTCCTAATAGCCCATCTCACACTGTGAGAATTCTTAAACTTATTTATTTTTCACTAGCCGATGCCCGCGACTTTATCCGTGTGAATTTCAGCGCTTCTAGTGATATTTTTCTACGCATAAAAAATTCATTGATAAACCTGTTGTTTTTTCCTGACATCAGAGTTAAATGGAACCAAACCGATTTGTTGCACCAAGCTAAGCTCAATTTATTGTTAACCGCGTTAAATTCGTTCAGTAGTTCGTACTACGACACGATGCGTTCTTCAAAACTATAATTAAAGGAAAGGTAGTAGAAAAAAGAGGAGTAGAAAAACCCAGAAGATTTATTGATTTAATGATTCATGATGAAAAAAAGAAAACATAGGGACATGCCAATATATCCTAATATAGATGTTTTTGGAAAAAATCATTGCTCTACCAGCACTATGCGGCGAGCAATCAGGGGACTACGTTTGAATGTAAATATAGCCCATCGATTTCCTCTTAATAACGGGAAGCAATAATATAAATAGGGCTCACTGGCATTAAACATAGATTAAACTAAATGACGACAATTCCGGGAAATCTAATTTAAAAGGTGACACAGAGAAAGTATAAAAAATTATGAGATAGGATTATACATCCATTTCCATAATGTGTTACAGTGGATATTATGAGGTGATCAGTCACTGAACTGCTTAAGTAGGTACTTAAGTAATACTTTTTTAGTTTAATGGTGCTCCCGCTGCAGTCAAAAATGTTTACCATCATTTTCTAAGAAAATAAAAATGCATAGTAAAAAATATATAAATAAAATTTTCTTTGTTTGTTTGTAATAACTTTATTGTACCAAAAAAAAGCTTAAAAGACAACGTAATGTGAAAGAGCAAATATACAAAGGCGGACTTATCCCATGTAGGGATCTCTTCCAGTCAAACTGCGATAGATTGAGAGGATATTTACTCAATTTTAGGTTAAGGTTTTAGAAGTCGGTACGTACAAAATTTCACTATGAGATTATACTTACATAACTATATTTTTATTTGTTTATTATTTTGATTCATTTTTGCATCTTTACGTCCACCATCATCCCCCGTGACGTAATGGTTAACACGCTAGTCCGCCAATCCAGGGGTTCTGGGTTCGATCCCCAGCCAGGGCAAGTTGGAAAATGAACTTTTTCAAATTGTCCTGGATCTTCGGTCTATATCTTTATATGTTTTTATCATCCCAATCCCAACTAATATTATAAATGCGAAAGTGAGTTTGTATATTTGTTTGTTTGTTTGTTAAAATTCGCATACACATAGTTAGGAGTACTGAGGAGGACATAGGCTACCTTTCATCCCGAAAAAAAGTAATATTCCCGTGGGATACGCGAGCGAAGCCAAAGCTAGTAAAATATAAAATAGTTGAGTTAGTATCCAAAGTTTAAAACTTACTTAGAAGCTTACTAGAGCTCAATCAATGTGATTTGTCCCTATACATTTATTTATTTATTTAATGTCATGAGAAACATGGACCATATAAGTTTAGGGATAGGTCTGGGTGGTCTGGGTCTTGCCGCCCTAGGCTCTGTCTGCCCTGTTAGGGATAAAGACGTGAAAGTGTATCTATATCTTTATTTTATTATCAATGTTCATCTTTTCCAGTCATCGCCTCAGTATTTATTTCACACCAAGACTAAGAGAACGTCTCAAATAATATGTTACAGTTTAAATCGCTTGGCTCTTCATGTTACGTAAAGGTTGCCTCAGAGCTTTAATGACGGAATTCCGGCGTTTATTGTTTTTTTTTATTTCCTCGGAGTAAAAGTAAGGTCAGATTGGGTTAACGTCGTAGGTTATAGAGGTAGATAATAGAGTTCAGAATTAACATTTTATGACGGCAAATAATTAATTGTTTTTATTTTTTTTTAGATTACATCTATTGTTATTTGGCGATGAGATGTAAAACATGCAAGATCTGGTTTCCTTTCTTACCACAGATCTGTAAAAAAATAAGATACGATATTTTTTTCCATATTATTAGATCATACACATTTGCTATTGGGGTGTTCTTTGAGTCACTACGTTTATGAACTCGGTTTCTTTCGGCATATCTTCCCAGCAGTGGTCATTCCGAAACGCTAGTAGTTTGTAGTTTTAGCACTAAAATAATTTAAAAATACTGACCTTAATAAGTGATATAATATTGAATATTTTTTTTTACTTTGTCTTTGACATTCACTTTAAGTTCATATACATCATCTACTGCACGTAACTAAAACTTCCAAAGAAAAGGTACTTAATAGAATAATTTGAATTGTTGTGTTTACATTTTAGTAAAAACAAAATAAATGAGAACTGCACTGTCATTCGTATGACCCTTTAAAGCCTTCATTTCTTGCCTAAGATATAGTACGCTTAATTATCACATGTAAACGTAATTAATATATACGTTAATTTTAATATATGCGTGTCAATGTAATACACCATGAGTGTTTTACTATCGCTTACATAAATATACCTACTTAATATTCCGCCGGCCTTTTTGTTATCCAATCATCAAACAATCTTATTGAAATGCATGGGAGATAATAAGAATATCAGATCTGAATAAATTCACACGCATTTGTCCTGATTGTATCATTAGACATGACTTTCTCGAATTAATTAAAAAATGTTACATTTTATTTACACATATTTTTTTTATATATTTTATTTTAAATTATGCCTACTTTTCGCAAAAATGCATTCCCAAGGAGGGTTGACGTCAGGCAGCCGGTCGTAAAACCAAATCGATTCAACTGTTCCGGCTATTTCTTCTCGGTTTCGCAAAGTCTTAGGCACCCTTGGATGACCATTGACATGCATATTATATTTGGAGAAGAAAAGGCGGAAAAGCGCACCCCGGGCTCCAAAACAGCGCAGCTGACGATGCAACCAGAAACACGATAAGACAAGAAGAAGTCTAATACAAATCTTAACATTCATACATACATGCGATGTAAGCCGTGTGGTTCCCGGCAGAGTAGAATAGGACCACTCCAAGTCTTCCCGTGGATGTCGTAGAAGGCGACTTAGAAAACACAAGCTGAACAAAGCTTAAAAACATCAATGAGACCTCTCCAACCCGTCTGGCCAGCGTGGAGAGTGTAGGCCACGCTCTGGCTAATATAAAGCTCTGGCAGTACAGAGAGGGTCGTGCTCCTACGGTGGAGAATAAAAAAGACCTGATGATGATATAGAAGATCTGGAAGTCCATCGCGCTGGTTAGAGATGAGTGGCGTACAAGAGGGGAGGCCTTTGCTTAGCAAAGGGACAGTATAGGCTATTAAAAAAAATGAAAAATAATAAAAAATGATGATATACCTACATACATGCATGCTATCACGATTATCACTAATGGGGCAGACAGGGCATTTTGGGGCAGATAGAGCCAAGGGCCTGGGTTTGAGTTGAGTTATATACCCCTTCAAGTATGGGTCAATGTACATTTACATACATGCTGACACGACATATTATCACGCCTACGAGGTAGGCAGAGACTATGGACCTCCACTTGCAAATCTCTTTCGCTTCGTCAACACTCATTATTCTTTTCATGCATGCTCTCCGGTTTTGGGTATTCCATACTTCTCCTTTTTAGGAACATATTATATGCAATTTAGTCGCAGAACGCTTGACGAGGTCGACCCGGTCTGGTTCACCAATCCACATCACGATAAATATTTTTAGTTACCTACATTTACATCCAAAGGCAAAGGCAATGATAAACTGCCAAAAATCGACGTTGTGTGCGTCTGTGACACCGGCAAAAGCCTGGCTCCTAAATGTATATGTAAAAAAATTATGACATCCAGTATACTTATATTTGTAGAGCAAAACCTACCACTGACTCAATACCCTAGGTAAAAGCGCGTTTATCGACATATTAACATAGCCCAGTTTCCAGTCACCTGACCAGTTTTCACTGATAATAGCATCCTTGGCAGGCGATCGGTTCCCACGGCGGGAAACCAGTGAAATCTGCACTTATCTGCCATTTACTTAATAATGAGCTGTCATTAATTACTTCACACTGGATGAGAAAACGTAAAACTATTCGCCCCGAATTATAAAAAAGATGCGCCCTTCCTCCCAGATGCGGTTTAAATTTCGAACGCGCTCATTGGAGCGCGTTTGTTTGTTTGTATTCAAATTTTTTTTTTAAATTTAGTCGGGCAATGTTGCATTAAATAAACTACTGCACTTTGCAAGCTCTATAAATCTCAAAAATGTTTAATCCTTTTTTTGTTTTAAAAACTTCGCACGGGTCCCTTTGTGGCCTCATGTATCTGGCATATGCTTAGTACGTTTTCAGCAGTGGAAGTGTTAACACTTCCACTGCTGAAAACGCACCGTATGTGTTTTCCACTTTGGAAAAACACACACGTTGCATTTTTCAGCAGTGGAAGTGTACTATAGGATAACCCGCTACTGCCTACGCCGCTTATCTATGGCGATCCGCCAAGCGGCCCGCGTCGCACGCCGCGCCGCGTGCCCATGGACGCGGCCTAAGTAGATTCTAAAACTTTGCTCGCGCCGCTCGAACACTCGTACATACAAATAGACAGATTAAGCTAGCCCCAAAGTAAGTTTTAACACTTCCACTGCTGAAAACGCACCGTATGTGTTTTCCTCTTTGAAAAATACACACGTTGCATTTTTCAGCAGTGGAAGTGACAAGTGTTAAAACAAATTATATATTATAAACAATATTACATTTGCTTTTCGCATTCGCAATTTAATAACTTTAGCATTGATAAATACTAACTAGAGAAATCCGCATGCCGATCCATTGTTTTCTGATGCAATGCTCTATCAGGGTTCATATTGTCCCTACTGATTTAAGAAATGTAGTGTAATTAATGTACAATGAGCAAAGCAATAAATAAATCTAAATTTAAAATGGATGTTATGGGTACTAACTCAACGATACTATATTTTATGATAAACACATATATAGAGTTATCTAAAATTTGTGTTAACAAATGCTACAAGTTGAAACTTTTATTTATAAAAACGTGTAGATGCACGAGAGTAGAACTTGCCCAACGTGAACTATGTTCTATATGAAGCCACTAGTAGTATAGAGTGTATATATAACATTACGCCTCAGTAAAAACTGATGATTTCTAGATATGACTACTTATTTACACATTTCTAGTATAATTACAGAGAATTATTCGAAACTCGAAGGTAAGCCGCGTTATGAATTAGGTACCTTCAATATATAAAAATATTTATAATTACCTATAACTTGTTTTCCAATTGCTAGATTTAATATAGATCATCTGTGATCAACATTGTCCTAGGCATATGAAAGTGCGTTAAAGTTAGTACTTACTTATTTAGAAAAGTAAATGTTATACCTTGGGTTACATTATTGCAATTTCCGTAGGGATCTCTAATTGTTAAAAGATAAAGTAGGTACCCAGGTTTTACAGAATTACAGAGGATGCAACTAGGAATGCGCTGATGAGATGAGAAAGGGAACGTAGTTTTCTAAAGTGAAAGAACTTTTGAAATTGGATTAGCAGTTTTTGTGTTTATCTATTACAAACAAACACACAATCAAATCTTTTCTCTTTATAATATTAGTGTAGGTAGAAATATAGCCGTTGCCTAGGACAAAGTTGTACAATCTCATTGACTAGCATTTCTCTACTACAATCCGGTATTATTTTGTACGGCGGGCATTGTATAGTTCGTATTCTATACCTTGAAGCTGATGTGGTTTGGTTAGTATGTGGTAGAGAAACTTGTGAAAACTACCTATTAAAATTTTCCTACGGCCATTTAAATACCTAATGCCCATATAATTTTACAAATTTATTGCAACTTTGATTTACTTGTCATTGTCAAACATTTGTTTACCGTCTGTGCTAATGCTGCACTCTGGCCGCAGAACATTGCATTAATATCTCCTATTTTTGAAATGTTTACTAATGTTGTAAACACTTTTAACAGTAGTGTAGGAGCCCCAGTAAGTGTATACGGTAGACTGACGGACGACACATACTTGAAAGACGACTGAGCTCGTCAATCTTCTTCATCTTGACGCGTTGACGGCTGCATCGGATCCCGGGGTGCGCTTTTATGCATGTTCGATATTAAAACATATAAGGATGTTCTTAGCTGGAAACGACTTACGCAGCGCTAAGCGATTTTTTTAAAATTTTCCAAAATGACCGCCTATACCGATTTGACTGAAATTCAGTCGTAGAGTCAAGATATGAAATTTCTTTGGATCCAAAATGGCGTCTGGATTTAATAAGAATTTTAAATCAATTCGTTCATAACGTCCTACTGGAACATCGAAGGGGTCTAAAATTTGTCTGCTGGGGTAAAGCACCCTGCAGAACTCGAAACTGGAATCATATTTTGGATCCAAGTTAGCCGCCCACACATTTTTGATATTTCCCTCACTATCTGTAGTTTTTTACTTTGACCACGGCAAGAAAAAGCGCGGGCTGCTTGCAGCCCGCGCAACATCTGAAAAGCTAGTTAAAACATAAGGACGCAAAGTCCTATTCTTAGCTGGAAACGGCATACGCATTACTAAGCCATCGACCTCAAGAAAGTGTCCCAAAGGCAAGCCAAACCAGGCTTTCGCCTCTTCATGACCCCAAATGCCCACAGACCGTTATGGCATTGTTACCGACTTATCGGCATAATTTTCTCATAATTTTATATCATGAAAGGAGGTCAATCGGCCTCGGGTCTGACGATATGCAAAGTTTTTCCATGTTGTGTAATATTATGAGAATAGAAAAATATACTGTATAATTTAGGCAGAAAATCTTCTTTTAATTCGTCGACCTCCGTGACGTAATGCATAAGACTACTCCTCCAGTTCGGAGGTTATAGAATTAATCAGCAAAATTTTAGACACATGTGCCCAATACTAACAAAATTTTTTTTTATTCATTAGGTACGTTTACTTAACTTATTTTAAATATAACGCAAAATTGACGCACCAAATCTTATCGTACATGACCTCAGAAAAATGACGCAACTACGAAAGTGACGGCAGAGCCCAATTCACAAAATAAATAGTTACCAGCTAAAACTACAATCCTCTATCATATGCGGGACACACCTGCAAAGAGGATTGTAGTTTTAGCTAGTGCCGCAGTCAAACAAACACAATAAAAAATGTGTCCGGTAAAGATTTGATAAACCAATGTAAATTTCACGCTCTGCAAAATAAGAAATTCTAAAAAAAAACCATTTATGAAAATATAATTTAGCAAATATCATAGCACACATGACCCCTGAAGTTACGGCAAAGGCAAATTTACTAAATAAATAGGTAGTTTAGTAGCTCAAACCACAATCCTATATATTTTTGCCTATTTTTTTATTTTGTTAGTTTTTTTATCATTTAGGCAGTATTTTTAAAACTAAATGATAAATTATAATATTGCCATTGATTAATATAAGTAGTATACTTAATTTGGCAAATATCATATCGTGCATGACCTCAGAAAAATGACGCAACCACGAAAGTGACGGCAGAGCCAAATTCTCGAGATCGGCACATCGCCGCGACCGCTTTCTACAGCCGCGGCCGGCTTGACCAGTAGGGCTCTCTTTGATTTGAGAAACTTTTCCGATGTAAGCGACTTACTCTTGGATATTGGACTTAGTATCTACGGTTTTAGTATTACTAAAAACATTATGGTATCAATAAAAATATATACTTAACACCTTGATTGCCAGCGTTGCAGACACAATAGATTTTTAATCGTTTGTCGGCCACCAGGTGACCGCCATGACGTTTAAAGACTTAAAGGGTCCGGGATTATGATTTATATGGATTTCTGTCGTAAACAAGGACTTCAAAAAAGCCAACACAGAACCAGTCACCCGAACGTATTCCCGGTTGCATCCTCAGCGGCAACGCTTTAAAGCCCGGAGTCCCTACGCAGATGATTTGACAAGGTTACTGGTCTTTACATAGAACGACTGCTGTCTAACCTCCGCAACCCAAAGGGTAGACCAGAACCAATCCTAGGAGCAGAACCAGTGACGACCCGAAAAAGATCTCTTTGGAGACAAAGGTTTAGGAGAGCTGACCCCAACTAGAAATAGGATAAGACCAGAGGAAGAGAAACACTGAGAGACAGAATCAGAATCATTTATTCGCATAAAATATGTTCTACATAATAACCATAGATCACATATTTCACCAATAAATACAAACAAACAAACACAAAGTGATAACAAAAATTAGTGCTTTACACGGATCAAGTATTTTTTGGCTACCATTTGAAATATATTTGCAGTGTCATTGCGAAACCATCGTTACATTAAGAAATATTCCAAACGACGTTATACAAGAAGCATGACATCTAGATGAGATCATAACTATCTTGTTCCTGTCTCACATAGTGGTCGCAGAAGGAAACAATGCTTGCAATATGCACATTGCTGAAGGAGCAACTTTTTAATGACGTGTGCCTTGGAGCTTTGTGTTAACATCCTTTTCATTTTACTATACGTAGGAGTGTAACTGAGTACCTATTTAACAATGCTGCATGTTGATATCCACCTCATTTCTTTACCATATTATGCTGTTCGCTTTTCGAAACTTCATTTTCAAATTCATGACACATTCCATAAATAACTAAATAAATTAATTATATAGCGACAGAGCATTTTGAGTTTCGTGGCTGTAAGCAGACAGAGCGGCCGCAAGATCCAAAGGCCAGTTTTGGCACAATAGTGGTGAAAACAAATATATAAAGATAATATACATACACGTGATTTCCGGCAGAGTAGAATAGGACCACTCCAAGTCTTCCCGTGGATGTCGTAGAAGGCGACTTAGAAAACACAAGCTAAACAAAGCTACTAACATCAATTAGACCTCTACAACTCATCTGGCCAGCGTGGAGAGTGTAGGCCAAATCCTTTGAGTGCTCTGGCCAAGTATGGCTCTGGTAGTACAGAGAGGGTCGTTCTCCTGCAGTGGACACTTAAAAGACCTATGATATGATGATGATACAAGTTCAAACTAGGGAAAATATGAATAAAAGAGCAGGGCATACAAGCTGAGAAGTTTGCTGATTGTGCCACAGTGGTGCGATAAACCGTTGCCCGGCAGACCTATGACCAACATAACCTTTGATCGACACTACTATTTCTGCTTCTGAATAATACACACAGACAATTCAATTCAAGCTTCATCGTAACGTAAATAAAACCCATCGTCATCATTATCCAGATCTTTTTAGTTTCCACTGCAGGAGCACGACCCTTTTCTGTACTACAGAGCCATACTTAGCCAGAGTAGCCAGAGGATTTGGCCTACACCACGCTGGCCAGACGGGTTGGAGAGGTCTCATTGATGTTTCAAAGCTTTATTTAGCTTGTGTTTTCTAAGTCGCCTTCTACGACATCCACGGGAAGACTTGGAGTGGTCCTATTCTACTCTGCCGGGAACCACACGGCAAAGTAAAACCCAATTTGCTTATATTTAAATCTCGACGTTCAAATAGGCATTACTTATCATTCACCAAGGCTGCCTGCCCCACATAGCAGGGTCACTCTCTATAAATAAGAGCAAGTAGGCCGTATTACTTCCATTTCTACGCCTCAGGCCGATTAAACGACATTTACACAGGTGCATATCAAATTTGCCGGAAAATTCTTGCAAACACTCGATTTTTTTAGTAGGTTTGTCGGTCTTTCTCTTTGTTTCTGAGAGGTCCACTTTTTTCTTTTTATTATATTAGAATAGGAGCACCTTTTCATAGACCAAAACACCTGGTTGAAGTTTTTAACTACATAATGTTAATGAATTTTCATGGCACATCATTATGAAAAATACTACAAATCTGGGCTGGGCTGTCACGTATAGTGTATCAATGTATATTGTAGATCTAAGACAATATATTTAAAAATGGCTCATTTTAGTGGTTATCTCCTTGCAATTTTTAATATTTACTTTCTACGCCAAATATATTTTTCAGCGCTGATAGAGAACTATTGATTAGGTATAATTAAAAATGCATGCATACTCTGTAGGTATTCGAAATAGATTAATTATTAATAAGTCAGCTAATTCGTAAAAACACGAAATATGATTATTATTTGTATTCATTCAAGAAAATTTGCATAAGTTGCAAATCAAAATTACATAAATATTGGATTAAAATTACACACATTGTTTAATTCGATTTTACTTAGTACATTAATTTGTCTGCTTTCTAATTTAAAATTTCGCATACTTTTGGAGAATTTAAATTAATTAATCACTTTCTTACGATGCATTTCGAAATCGAAACCAAATTGAAAGGATATCGCTTTAGGTATCATTATTTTATCGAGTTCAAGGTTGATCGCCGGAAACGTCGGATCAAAATGTTGTGATTAGGTATTACAGTATTAAAGGCGTACTTACATTGAAATGTCTCTCATCCCTCCTTTTCATCTTGTAACGATGCTGCATGCATCATGTTTAAACCTCCTTTCTTCATCTCATCCTGTCCGTTTTTCATTCTTCATTTCATTTCAAATTCACTTTCATTCCATTTTCAAATCATTGACTGATCCCTTTTCACTCATTCCACCATCATCTCTTAAGCTGATCGCTCACTTCTCTCTATCTGTTGTACCTTAATAAATATCATTCTTTTATACTCTTATGTAACAGTCAGTATCAGATAATAAATTATATATAATCTGTGTTGTTGTCGAGTCTCTATTCTTCACTTCTCCTACTATCTTCTATGTGGGAACTCGCCTAGAGCGCCGGGACAGGTCGAGGTCCCACAATCTTAGCAGATTATTGATTGTATTCTTAGCTATACTTCTTCAGGATCTGGGGTCTGCTTTTTGATTTTAAGCTCTATCCACCCATTTCAGAGCCAATTTTCAAAACATTAGATTATACGGGCTTCAAAATAACCCAAGTTTGGATGCAGCTAAGATAAAAAAAAGCGGCCAAGTGCAAGTCGGACTCGCCCATTAAGGGTTCCGTAGCAGCTAGTAACATAATATAAGTTCTAAAGGTAAATTGTGGTTTACGATTTATGACGTATTAAAAAATAACTATCTATGATACCAAGACCGCTATAGTTTTAATTGAAAGTACATACTTTGAGGTAAATACCACATTTTTTTTCAGAATAATTTTAGTAATATTTCAAAAGTTACGGTGGGGGGACACCACAAATTTTAACTTCGTATTAGATTATTTGAAGACTGGGGGTTTTCGTGACAATCGGTGCAGTAGCGGCGGAGTACGAGCCCGGACAGACAGACAGACGGACGGACGGACGGACATGACGAAACTATAAGGGTTCCTTGTGGACTACGGAACCTTAAAAAACCAGTAACCTCATCACATCACCTAGGTTAGGTAGATTCAGATATACTATCACGTCTTTACCCCTAATGGGGCAAACAGAGCCTAGGGCGGTAAGGCCCAAGCCACTTTTAGCAAGAGAAGGGAAATCATAACAGTGATGGGTTGCTAACCGCATCGCCTATTAAAATGATTCAAATTCTCGCCCATTCCCTTGATCGTCTTACGATCTGCACGGGAAGAGAAGCTGGCACATTCTTTTCTCCCAGACCAGCAAAGAAGAATGATATCAAGTAGTGATGTGCCGTTCCCGGGAACGTTCCCAATTTCCCCGGGAACGTTCTTGTATTTCTAGAGAATGTCACGGAATATTGGATATATGTATTTGTATTACAACCATATCAAGTGATGCATTACGTTAGTAAAATATATTAACAGTGATAAAAAATATGTGTAATAAATATAATTACAACTTTTCCCGACATTTCCATTTTTTTGGAACATTCCCGGGAACGTTCCCGGAAATCTGGGGAACGGGAACGGCACATCACTAAATTCAAGAACAAATATTTACCTACGGAACTATTTAAATACAATAGCGACACAATCTTCATTCATCAGCGCGACAAAGCGGATGTCTGCCCGATGAATCGCTAATCGCTCATTACGATAAATAAAACATCGAGATGCGCCATTGTGCGGTGAAAGTCGTGCCACTGAACTTGTAGGAACAGGGGCCCATTATAAATTGTGGTGTAATGTGACAAATACTGAAGCTATTTTAAACAAGGGGCCGTATTTGGTCATTGAGGAGGCAAATAATTTTTTCGCGTTAACTTCCACAAATAGAGAGTTGGTATTTCACGTTTTTTGTGTTTTACGTATTCGGTAATATTTTTTAGTATATTTTTAAATTTTCGCGAATGGCCTAAAATTCCGGAGTAGGTATTCTTCGCTTGAAGTATTACTTAGTATTGTCCGTCCAAATAGGGCCCGTTTTGCCTTTTTATATCTTAAAATTAGGTGTTGCGGCTATCAACCCGTTATTCCTATCAGGACTTTTTAAGTCTCCACAGCAGGAGCACGACCCTCTCTGTACTACCAGAGCCATATATTAGCCAGAGCAGTTAGAGGATTTGGCCTCCACTCTCCACGCTGGCCAGACGGGTGGCACGACGGACGACAGGTCTCATTGATGTTTATAAGCTTTGTTTATTTTATTTATTTATTTTAATTTTATTGAGCCAAAAGCTACAGTAGGTAGACTTAATGCTAAAGCATTCTCTCCCTGTCAACCTTTAGAAGAGAAACAGATAGAATAGTTGGCGTCTAAAATAGATAGAAACAATCCTGAAATAATAAGTACTTTTAAATGATTATACATAAATATCGTATAAAATAAATACTATATTTATACATACAACATATTATATACATACATATATATATTTGAAGATCAGAAAGAAACGATGAATTCTCCTAATTGTTAAAAGATTCAAAAAGTAAATCATGCACTTTTTTCTTGTATAAATGTCTACTAGATATTTGTCTGATGTCCTCGGGCAATGCATTCCAAAGCCGTATGGCTTGAGAAGTAAAGGAGTTGGACATGAAGCTAGATCGATAAAAGGGAATTTGAAGCTTGAGCGTGTTATTGGAGCGACGTTGCCGAAGTTGTTTAGGTTGTGTTTCCTAAGTCGCCTTCTACTACATCCACGGGAAGACTTGGAGTCGTCCTATTCTACTCTGCCGGGAACCATACGGCTAACCCGTTATTATTCGAGCCGCGAAATCTAAAATACTCTGTCTGCACGATCAGGGATAAAGATGATACGCTACAGGAAGTTCCAGTCCATGATACTGAATAACTTTCATCCCAAAGAACATGGGCATTAATATCGAATATTTTTTTCGGCAGTAGGCCAAGTTTTTCTTCATTAAAAAACCATTTTGGTACATACCTACTTTATTTCTAATAATTGACTTTTCTAAATAAAATAAATGAAACTGTGATATACCTATGTAGACATGATGTATGTGGGTTGACTGGTAGATAAAGCCTATGGGTTTAAGTCCGCCTATTACGTTTGTAATAAAGTTAAATAAATAAATATACCTGCAATGAAGGTTAAATAACTCACAAATAGCTTTAGGTATATAATAACACTTTAATGTCAATTCTTTTATCAAGTTGTAGCAGTATTAGTAGCCTTTTCGTTTTTAAATCGTAATCAATTAAAACAGTAATAATAGTGAAGGCATTCGTACTTAACTATAAAACTATAGTATTTGAAGCCAATTAAAGCTACCTACGTTAAAAGTGGAAGTGTTAGTGGAAACAAGTTATTAAGTTACAAAGACAAGTTTTCTTTTTCATACGAAAACCATAAATTTTCTTTTCAGCAGTGATCGTTGCGAAACGCTAGTATCAGTAGTTTTTTAAATAATTTAGATATAAATAAAAATTGCAAGTAATATTTAATATACATTAAAATTATTGACGTGTAAAAGTGCCTGTAAAGGCCTAATTACGGAATAAATATTTGATTCTTGATTCTAAATCGCAAATACATATGTCCAAATCCAAAATTTTCAACGTTACATTGCAAATATTTTTTTAAATAAAACTTTTTCAAACAAATGCTTAATATTTATATTTATTTATTTAAATTTTGTATATGTATTTAAAATTATTTTCGTTTCTTTTCTTTAATTACCATTGTACATATTCCCAGTCTGATCTGCATCATTTCCAATATTTATATTTATTTATATTTATTGACATACATACCGGCTTTTGTTTTGAGGTCAAACACAAATGAGGTATAAGTTATACCAGTGAGCACAACAAATGATAATTATTTAAAATATGACAAAACAAGACGACACATTACCTGTGACATTACGTCAGTGTTCTTTCACCACAATTTTTGTAATGAGCCGTAACATAAGTGGCCTCCATTTTTGTTTTATTGTGTGTCTGTTACCTACTAAAGCTTTGTAGGTGATTGTAAGTGGACTAAGCAGTTTTTGGACTTTGATTAATATGTATGCAATCTTACCTCCTTATTCATACAAAAATTAAACGTCTGCTAAATCATAAATTATCTCCGTGGCGTAATGGTTAACACGCTAGACCGCTATTTCGGAGGTTCTGGGTTCGATTCCCAGCCAGGGCAAGTTGGAAAATGGCCTTTTTCAAATTTTCCTGCGTCTTATCTATATATGTATTTATCATAAAATATAGTGTCGTTGAGTTAGTATCCCATAACACAAGTTTAAAAAAAAACTTACTTTGAGGCTAGCTTAATCAGTGTGATTTGTCCTTATTTATTTTTAGTTAAAATATGTTTTTTTTTGTTCTTGCAATGTCAAATATAGAAAAAAATATAGGGACAAAACATACTTTAACTAAAATAGGTTAAGCAAACGTTTGTATTTTTATAAATAAAAGGGTTAGTCTTTAATATTGTACCACTTCTGCCCTAAACGCATATTATGTAAACATTCCTTTCAATTACTGGCCGGTTGACTGTAAGAGATACGGGATAAGTCCGCCGTTGTAGGTATGTTTACTTTTTTGTTGTTTTCTGATTGTATCAGTTTCCAGCTTCTTACGCCAATTTACGCTAAAAGTGGCTTTTGAGTCTTCGGCTTTGGGCTGTGTCTGTATATAGCCGCAAGACCCAAATCTGTCTGCCCCGTTAGGGTTAAGACGTGATAGTGCACTGTACTGGACTTTCCCTCTTGTATACAATAAAGCTTTACAAACAAACAAACAAACAAACAAACAAACAAACAAGTTTCGTTAGTTACTAGACTTGATTTAGGGAATAGAGACCTAAGTCACTTTTTATGTCCTACATACATAGGTACAGTAGTATCACATCTTTATCCCTAAAGTGACAGAAAGTGCATTTTGGGTCTTGCGGCAGTAAGTAGACAGAGTCCAGGGCCGCAATACTCACTCAATGCCACTCAATCAAGCTCAAGGCGAGAAGTTGGAATCACCAACTTCTTTTAAAAGGGAATTTGTATGTCCTGTCACACGTATTTTTCGCATTAGTTCTTTCAACTGACGACGGTCGCAAGTTTACTTCAAAGTTTTTATTTATTTCTATTTTTTCTTTAATATAATAATATTTTTATAGCCTATGCCTACCCATGCATGTGTGAAACAGGCGTGATAAAATAAATTCATATGTATGTATGTTTCTCTCGAAAAGTTATAAATCCTTGAAACCCGAACTAAAAAGCCATAAATACTTATTTAGATAATACATAACATAATGAAATAGAAATATGTAACTGTATATATGAACCAAATGATACGCTTTTGTTAATTTAATTATGTTTTAAAAATGTTTTTTTCATTTAGTCAAACACTTTAAATGGTTAAATCATTCAAACCGATGCAAAAGATAACAGAGATATATATCTTCAATTTATTCAACCCACTGTACATTAGACCGTCAATTCGTCAGTCAAAGATCATCTTACATAACGTTGAGGCTATCCTAAACAACACATTACCATCCAAGCACTAATTAAAAAGATATTATCTCCGAGAAAAGTGAATGTGCGCCTACAACTATACAATGGCAATTCCTTCTTTACGTTTGCTTCGTTTACACTACTAACCGTTGGTTTTGTTCTTTGATTATGGTCCTATTATGGGTTTTATACAGCTAAGTAGACCTCCATGATAGTGGGAGCAGAATAAAACTTAAAATTAACAAGCTGCTTCTCCTCCTTTCGTTTATCCATCGAATTATAAATCCGGAGATCTTCAGAGATTCCTACGACTACCATCATAATCATCAATATATTTAAAAACTATGTTCTTGTCGGTGGAGTCCCATGTCTCCCGATCCTCAGCCAAATTCTTGACTTCCCTATAAAACACGACTTCCGACCTTTTCTTTTACTTCATCCATGAACGTCCTTCTTGGCCTTCCTTTTCCTCTTCTTGCCTCGATGTTTCCTTCCATGATATTTTTGGTAAAATTATCATGTCGTATAAGGTGTCCAAACATTTTTCCCCTTCTTACATCGATTGTCTTCATTAATATTCTTTTCTCCTTGACACGTTCCAGAACCTCTGTAAGTATTAGTTTTTTTCTCCTTTCAGCTTGTCTTTTCCATACGCCTCCAGTACCACATTTCAAAAGCCTCTAGACGTTTTCTATCCTTCTTAAATTGAACTAACAACTATCAATATTTATTACTTTCAAGTACCTATGTACGTACATACATTGGTTGAACGACCTGACCAAGACCAAGGTTGGAAAGCGCTGGATGCAGCCCGCTCAAGATTGGTCATTTTGGAAGTCCTTGGGAGAGGCCTATGTCCAGTTATGCGGCTGAAATGATGATTATGATGACACTATAATAGATAAGAGAGAGAGAGAGAAGCCGTCATGCAAAGTAATCTCTCGAATTTGCGATACAACCGGTAGAACAATGACCGATTCGCTTCCTACTGTTGTTACTATTCGATTAGTGTAGTTAATAACTGTGGGAATGAGTGCATGTCATAGAAGCAACAAAGGTGAAGATACATCGAGCCGTCAGCAAATATGCTGACGGCTCGATGTATCTTCACCATATTTTTAAATCCTACTACCTCTAATACATATTAAAAATGCGAAAGTTGTATGTAAATAATAATATACCGGCTAACAAAATATACTGTCACTATTTGAAGGGTCAATTCAGTCCATTATACTGAACAACTTTTCCCAAGGAACAAATGTTGAAGTATGAAAAATATTTTTTACTTTCCATACAAATACGGATCAGCTGATCGGTCAATTTGTACAGGAGGCAAAAAACACTTATTTTTATATTTGTAAGTTGTTCAGCAGTATCATATTCAACCCTGAAATAGTTTCAGTATTTATTTAAGTTGTATATAATATATTTCTTTTTATAGTTTTTTAAGTTATTTTTTAGTTTGAATTAGAATAATTTACCTTTATATTTAGGTTAGTTATTAGTTTTAATTTAGTTTCAGTATATATTGTTAGACCCTATAAAACTTCTTGTCTTAAAACGGTGTACAAAATAAATTATTATAACATGAGTGTTGTAATACGTATGTAATAAACTACCTGACGAAATTAAAGAATTTAATGGGACTTCTTTCAAAAATAAAAAGACAAAATGGCTTTTAGATACTTTTACTTTGAAAAGTAAATATATGATTTTAATTAGCTTTGTATGACAATCAATTAAAGATTATTCAAATTTATCAAATGCCAATGGTTCACACCAGTCTTATGTAACAACTTAAGCTCTTTAAAAAAAACCATAACTCTACAACTCTACATTTCACTAGGTTTATAACTATTATAACTTTATCTATATTATCTATTATTAACCTAGTGAAATGTAGAGTTGTAGAGTTATGGTTTTTTTTAAAGAGCTTAAGTTGTTACATTATTTATTATCGAATGGCAACCACGTACTGGCAAGCGAAGCGTAGGACACCCACTCACAAGGTGGTCAGACGACCTGACCAAGGTCGCTGGAAAGCGCTGGATGCAGGCCGCTCTAGATCGGTCATTTTGGAAAACTTGGGAGAGACCTATGTCCAGCAGTGAACGTTATGCGGCTGAAATGATGATAACTTTATCTCTATGGATCCCACGGTGGAATATCAAATGAAATTAACGGAAATTGATATCGTGTAGAAAATAAATGAAGTAGAAACTGTCGGCGAATGGAAAGTGTGAATGTGCCCTAAGGTAGGAACGCTCACCAGACTTGAGCCAGACCTCACGAGTTCACGACTGTCGCCTAAGGTTTCGTATACACTTACTATACAGCAATTGTCAAATAGAGGATTTTTTTTGTAATAAATAAATAAATATATAGTTACAAATCACACTGATTGAGCTAGCCCCATTAAACTTGTGATATGGGATACTAACTTAACGATATTATATTTAATGATAAATACACATATTATAGATGAACACCCTAGCTAGACCGAGGAAAATTTGAAAAAGGACAACTACCCTGATTGGCGGACTAGCGTGTTAACCATAACGCCACGGAGGTCGTCTATATATAACAAGTTATGTTTAGAACAAATCAAATATGAAGCTAGCCCCAAAATAAGTAGGTACAAAGAGTTTTATTTTAAAAAGAAACAATAAAATAATTAACGTATTTAAAAATAAAGAAAACTTAAATACTGAGTACAAATTGAGTCAAAAAAATAACTTCAATCACGCCTACGGTTTAAATTGAAACCATATGAAATAGAATGCATCTCTCTGTTCGCAGTTATATTATTTTATTTACTTAGTAGCGTTATTTGCCTGCATATCGCTTTCGCTCATCAGAATGAACTAGCCTTTTGTTCTGAAAGTTGCCATTTTACTAGAATCACATCACGATTTTGCACAAACATCGCAAGCATTAGTTGTAGTTAGCTTTTTGTTTGTCAAAGATTGGTGTTTAGTTTTTATGTTGTTTTTAGTATACCCATGGTCGGGCTACCTACTTACTAAACTTACCTACAATATTTTGACTACATTATACAATCATACCATAAGTCTACTGATAAATATACTACCTACTAGATCTAATTGAGTAATTATTAGTGTGTTGTGTTGTGTGTAGGATACTTTAGTTTTTAAGATATTTATTCCTTACCTTTGCATATTTTTTTTTGTTTGTTGTAAATAAAAGAATCACTCATTAAGTAACGTAAATATATATTTAAATGCTCAGTATGCGCCATTAGAAATAAGATATATTTTGCAGCTTTTCTTTTCCGCTTTGTACGGCCTTCGGCATTCTTGGGTGACCATGACTTGGCTCCAAAGCAGCACAGCTTAAGGCGCAAAGTATAAAGTATACGAAAGTTTATAATCAATGTGTGTTACCAGTGATGACTTATGTCTCTGAAACGTGGTCCCTTACTATGGGTCTCATAAGAAATTTCAAGGTCGCTCAACGCGCTATGGAGAGGGCTATGCTCGGTGTTTCTCTACGTGACCGAATCATAAATGAGGAAATTTGTAGGAGAACGAAGGTTACTGATATAGCCCAGCGGATTAGCTCGTTGAAGTAGCAGTGGGCGGGACACATAGCGCGACGAACCGAAGGCCGATGGGGCAGAAAAGTTCTCAAATGGCGACCACGTACTGGCAACCGAAGCACCTATGGGTATGGCTTTAAGTCCGCCTATTACGTTTGTAATAAAGTTAAATAAATAAATAAAATAAAATAAATAAATAAAGCTTTACGTTCTCATTATAAACTGATTCACAAAATAGTTTGAAGGGTTATCTAGGAATTGGTAGTAGCAAAATTTTAAATGATGTCTCCGTTTTCTTTAAAATGATTTCTTTTAAATGGGGGCAGCACTGGACCCCGGAAAATTCAGGTACAGCCTTAAACAAACATGCATCCGGAAACTAAGGTGAGAAATAAGGTGTACTCGTATAGAAAAGACATCAACGAATGTTACTGTCAAAAACTCAAGCTCATCGCTACATAACAGTAATTTCATGGTCACGGCTTTCATTTTTTTAGTTCCGTAAAACAAAAGCAATAAGGTTCAATTTGAGGAAATCAAAACTAATTTCTCTTCAACAGTTAATTATTGCAAGGAAATAAAATAAACGATGGCTTGATTTAGAAAATCGATTGTGAATTGGAGTAGGAAAGAGAGTTAATTAATTTAGATAATTCTTTTCTTTCGATTAAGTTTTTTTAAAGAGAAGTTGAATGAACTCTACAAAGAATCAAAGAAACAACCAAATAATCACATATTGTTTTCACGTCAGTATTTATTTAACTTTTTAGGTTGATTTTATAATGTATAAAAAGTAAGATATAAAATATAGTACCAAAATAAATATATTGTGTAAGCTTAACCCTTTGTAAATGAGAATCAATAATTAGTAACAAATCACAATAGTTTTTTTTAAAGAATTATTTTACGGCCCTGGATACGAGTCCTTTAGAGCCTATCTTTAGTTTTTCGTTTTTTTTATTCCTAACCCGTTTCGATCAAAGGGTTGTGTAGACAGACCCTTTGATTGCTTCAATGGAGCTTCTGGGGCAAATCTTTACGAGTCCACTGGTTTTCATAGTCGATTGAGTACTTGAGTAGCGGAACGAGCCTCAAGAAGCCCACAACAGACCGCTTAACAAACATCACTACAGCCGTACTATAAATTTATTTTATTTATTTAAAAAACTTTATTGTTCCACAATAAAAAAATGTACAATTGGCGGACAATAATCAGTGTATCCTTTAACAATTTCACATATTGTTATGAGCATGAACATTAATATCACCAAACTACACCGATTTCACATTGTAAGTAGCTTTTGGCTAAATAAAAATTTTAAATAAATAAAGTCCTCTCGCACAGGCCGGAATCTCCTAAGGTACGCGCAATATGCGTCCCCGTTCTCCGGCCCCGCACCACTCCCCCGTTTTCGCCTCGATGACTAACGTTGGCCGTCAAGAACCAGGGGAGAGGTGCGGGTGCGGGGAACGGGGACGCATATTGCGCGTACCTTAGGAGATTCCGTTCTGTTTGCTCTTACTGTAATGCACAGAATACAGTAGTATTCTGTGTCCTCTAGTGTCAACTTGCAATATAAATTAAAGCCACAGAATTAAAGCAAACCCCAACTGAACCACTGCTCTTCTCGCCAAAAACTCCATCACAGAATAGGTCAATTAGTTTTTTTAAATTTAGTATTTAAACTAAGGCGCTAGAGACATCATAGATCTATTAATAGACGATGGAAACTCTTCCGACGAGTGGTTCCGTCGGACCGGACTGCCTTCCGATCCGGTTTTGCGTCCGGTTTTGCGTGGAATGTTGCAATATCACTTTAGTTGCTTTTAGTCACGTTTTGTATTGGTATTTTTGAAGATTTTGATGAAATTTCCAGTGCGTGAAATGTTTACATCAAGGTCAGTCTATGGTACTTACATTTCATAAGTCACACAATGCGATTACAATAAGATAAAATAAAACTTCTATACTCTATTAAGAAGAATATATACTTGAAAGAAAACTTAAAATACAAGTAGGTACAAAGTCTGTCTTATGGACTAAAATCGCTGTAAAAAAAAGTACGCACCAAAAAAAACTTACTGCTGTTTCTTAATTTACGGAACTCTAAAAAACTATTACTTTACACGTCCACGAAATATTACATCAATTGCACCAATAAAAAAATAAAGATGGAGCGTATTGTACAATACCAGAATGAGTGATAGTTCGTATCATTCACTCTTTTCTGAACTATTATTTTTGATTGACAGCCAGACGTAATTGTTGAAGGCGTGAAAGATGGTGGATGCGGAGTTTTGTTCTTTGAATTGTATGTAATTATTACGAGTAGTTATAGCCCTTCAACGCTGCGTTAAGATGATTTAATGAAATGGAATTAGGCATTTTTGTTCACGTCGATTGGGTAATATTATTTAACTGTATATTTTACGGTCTTTAAAAGCTGTAATTAGGTACAATACTGTTTACAATTGCTTCATAACGGCAAAAAAGTAACAGGATTTATAGGAGGCTATACTATACTTAACACTATGTCTTTATCCCTAACGGGGCAGACATACCATTTTGGGTCTTGCGGCTCTAAGTAACAAGACAGAGCCCAGGGCCACAAGACACAAAGGCCACTTTAAGAGTGGAATTTTACTAAAATGATTTTATTTTAATACCATAACCAAGTGAATAGAGAATACAAACCAATGTTTAGACTAAAAACCTTCAATTTTTTAAACAACGGTAGAAAATGTATCAAAATACAAATTTCTCCTTCGATTATGCGGTATTTAAAAAAACAAATGTATTATTTTATAATAGCGACAGGTCAAGCATTTAAAAAGAATTTGGAATCGACGAATTAATGAATAATTTTTGCATCTTACATAATTAATTAATTAAAAATACATACAGACTTACAACATCATCGCTTGTTAACCTAAAACGAATATACAGAGCCCAAAATTGCTTACAATTTCTCTTAATTGCTGACCAACACTTCTGAATCTAAGCAATCACATCAAATTACTATATTAACCTTTCACACGTTGTGTTATATAATTTACATAAATTCACAGCATTACCTGTTTATCCAATTTCGCCAGTATTACCATTGCGTAAATATTGTTTTAACCCCGTCATAGGTTTAGCTATAATATATATTAATATACTGTGCTATATTATATATTATAGCAAGCAACCACACACGCTATTCTGTAGGTAATATAATTATATTTTGTCCTAATGCCTTAATAAACCACAATATATATGAATATATGTTGCTTTATCTGTCCACATATTTTGCTGACGTAATAGAAATATTGCTTTTTCATTTTTCGATGTAGGTATGTTCTTCGTGGTAAGTTGTTCAGTATCATGGACTGAATTCACCTTTAAAATAGTTTCAGTATATTTTGTTAAACGTTATACACCCTGTATAACGTTTTTAAGGGTGGATTCAGTCCATGATATTGAACAACTTTCTCCAAGGAACATATAACGAAATATGAAAAATAATTATTGACCTCCCATACAAGTTCACCGATCAGCTGATCCGAGTTTGTAGGGAAAGCCAATAATTATTTTTCATATGTCGACATATGTTACTTGGGGAAAGTTGTTCAGAATCATGCACGAAATCCACCCTTAAAATAGTTTCAGTATATTTTGTTAAACGTTATATATTGCACAGGTATTCTCCAGGCTAACAAAAAATTATAAAGACACAGCGCATTGAAATTTCGCATGACGTCACGGCTTCTTTAAATTTCTATGTCACAAGCTCCCTAGCTAAGAGCTCTGTATCTTTATAAATTCTTATGATGAGTCTAAAAATATGTGTGCATTATTTTTCCGACGCTGTCAGCATCTCTATTATTTATTGCGCATAACCTGGCTGGGGATCGAACCCAGAACCTCCGAATTAGCGTGTTAACCATTACGCCACGGAGGTCGTCGATAATATAATAACACTATTCCTGAATCATGTCTGAACATTCTCAATTCAATCTCAATTGATTTAATAACTTTTTAATTGCATAAAGAAGTAAACATCAATTCCCATAAAACACACAACAAACAATAGAACAATATAACAAACACTTTCCTCCGAGGGAAAACTGCCATAACTTAATACACAAAAACGCCCGCTAGATAATACATTTACATACAGCTGATGACAGATTATAATTTTTTGCTGATACAATAGTTGCTTGCGTACAATCGATTTGATATGATTGTATGGATTCCGTGATAATCGGATTAGATAAATGGTGCGTGACATCTGTTTTAGCGGATGCATTGTGATATTATATTGGTATATATTTGAAAGTCGTACGCCGTATGGTTCCCGGCAGAGTAGAATAGGACCACTCCAAGTCCTCCTGTGGATGTCGTAGAAGGCGACTTAGGAAACACAAGCTAAACAAAGCTTATAAACATCAATGAGACCTCTCCAACCCATCTAGCCAGCGTCTGTGCCAGCGTGGAGAGTGTAGGCCAAATCCTCTGACGCTCTTGCTAATATATGGCTCTGGCAGTACAGAGAGGGTGGTGCTCCTGCAGTGGAGACTAAAAAAGACCTGATGATGATGATGATATTTGAAAGTGTTTATATCAAAAAAGGAGGAGGTTGTCAATGCGACTGTATGTTTTTTTAATTTTTTCATGTATACACGATGTCTTCGCCAATTGTAAACCGATTTTGATGATTCTTTTTTTAATTGAAAGCCTTTACTACCAAGTTGGTCCCATTTTAATTTGGTGAAGATATAAAGAAGATCTTTGGAGATATGGAAGAAACTCTGTCTCTCTGAAAACGGCTGTTTTTTTTTGTTCAAAATTTAATTATATACACACTTTTTCACTAAAATATAAAAATACCAAGTGGCTGATTTTCAAAATAATATTTTTTTTTCCTAAAGACTGGCTGGTAGAGAATGCATAGTATTCATTCTAAGTGCACATTTTGTACCACAAAGATTAATTAAAAAATGAATTTATTTTCTATGACTTTATTTATATCTCTCAAGACTCTACAATATTATAAATAAAGTACCTAGTTAGCGGATATGGAGATGAAGTAACAAAGAAAAACTACATTTATTATATTATTTAAAAAATTATAAATCATTTAGTGTTTTAAAATAATCATAGCGATTTAAATATACCTACTCAGTCTTCTCTTACAGTATAGACAGACTAATTCAGATTAATTCTAGGCTACGGCGGCGGTATCCACTTACCATCAAATGGTTAGGTACGTAAGGTTATTTGCCCACTTAGATTTGTAAACTTAATTTTAGAGTTACAATTGTATCTATGTACATGAAAATGAATGAATGAAAGAATGAAAAACTTTAATATCATAACAATCAACTATATAGGAAGCGACCATCGAAATAGACCAGACCATTACAACAAACTGACCACTTTGACTGACGTTATCTAAAATAATTAGATTAAATTATTATTCAATGGCATATGTGAAGCAATAGTTACTATGATATAACTCTAAAATTATAAAAACAAAGATCTAATGGTATTGGATCATTACGTCTAGAAATAGAACGGTAATGACTGTTACATGGTATTGCATATGGAATTATAAAACTGCAACTGGGCATTCACTTTTACAACTTACTGACGCGCATCGGCCTGTATAGTTGAGCAAATTGATTTGCACAGGCGTAGCTACTGCCTATCTAAGATATGGCCCCGGGCTATAGAGCCCCGTACGTGTGATTCGTATAGTTTTACGACCGGCCGCCCGCCTGACGTCAACTCTCCTTAGGAATGCAGTTGTAGTACGAGATGTTTATACTTATACCTTTAGTCGCCTCTTACTTATCTACAGGAAGTAGTAATGAGACGACTCGAGGCTTTTAAGTCATTTAAAATAAGACTTAGACTTTTTTACACGACATGGCTCCAAAAGTAAGACTGCAGCTGTTAGTCTTCATTAATACGACTCAGTCGGTTAACGTAAAGGACTAGTAGACTTAAACGACTCATACGGCTCAAACGACTTAAACGACTGCAGTCATTTACAAAAGACCTGGCGTTAGGTTAGTTTACTAACCATGATAACTGTTATCAAAGCTTTAAAGGCACAAATGAGATTCCTTTTATGGTTCCATACCACCGAGCGATAAAACCCTTACTGATCGATCCATGTTTTTCGTCACTCGGTTCTCTGTCCGTCATAGCCATTTTCTCTCAATCTACGGGATTTGGTAAACTTTTTAGTGACCCAAATAGTGTACCAATTAGAGAAAAAATCGTTTGTACGTGATCCTGTCACGCCAGTTCTACTCGCACTCGGCCAGTTTTATTATGTGAACTAAACTGTGTAAAAATGTATTTATTGTAACGTGTTGTGGGATTCATAAATAAAAACAAAAGTAAATTTCTGATGTGTTTTTCCATTAATTATTTCTAATAATCATCAAGTCTTTTTTTTAGTTTTTCCACTGCAGGAGCGCGACCCTCTCTGTACTACCAGAGCCATATATTAGCCAGAGCAGTCAAAGGATTTGGCCTACACTCACACAATTATTTCTAATATATATTATTAATTATTTCAAGTCTTTTAAGCTGTTAAAGCAATTTAAGCTACAGCTCAGTCGTTTACGATAAAAGGCTTCGACTAAAAAGGCTAGTCTTTTGACTTAAACTTGGGGACTAAAAGACTCAGTCAGTCGTAAGGCGTCAAAATAAGGCGAGTCTTTATTAAAAGCCTTAAAAGACTGAGTCTCTTTTATCACTAACAGGAAGTGATGGGTGATCCTATTCTAGACCGAAAGTTCCATTAGACGACATCTGTGGTGTAATAGTCAACACGCTTGTTCGCCAATCCGGAGGTTCTGGGTTCGATCCCCAGCCCAGGGCAAGTTGGAAAATGGCCTTTTTCAAATTGTCCTGGGTTTTGGATGTTTATCTATAGTATGTTTTTATTATAAAATATAGTATCGTTGAGTTAGTATCCCATAACAGAAGTTAAATCTTACTTTGGGGCTATTTCAATTTGTGTGATTTGTCCATATCTATCTATTTATTTATTTATTATTATCTTCGATCAACAATACGACTAGATAACGCGTTACCTACAAAATCAAAGCAAAATTCTGTTTGCTTAAATATCAAACAACATAAACTATAAACAACCTTATTATATTAGTATAACGTGTTTTTCTCCTTGACTGAACTAAAATAAATAATAGCGCACTCCCGGCAGTGAGCTCGGCAAATGCCGAGCCGTATTGTTGGCGCCTCCCCGATATCTAGTTGTATCTGTTGATCGAAGTTAATTATAAATTATTTTAAATTGATGACATAAACAACTTTATATATGTCGCCCTTTCAAGTAGGTAGCGACTGTACAATGTATATTTACCTACACGGGTTTACGGGTATAGGTAAAAGTAGAGATTTTTATACTTAACGATATATCACTGCTTATATATATAGCTTTTTTTTACTAGCCATCTATGTCCCACTGCTGGGCAAAGGCCTCCCCTCTTTCCTTCCACAATTCTCTATCCTTGGTCTTCACTTTCCAGTCTTTGTCGAATGCACGCAAATTGTCTGCCCATCTCGTCCTCGGTCTACCTCTTTTTCTGTATCCATCGGTTGGAACCCAGTTTGTGGCAATATGGGCCCATCCTTCCGGAAGCATACGGTCGACGTGACCCGCCCAATCCCACTTCAACCTGGCTGTTTTCTTGCCTACATCCGTAACTTTTGTCATGGAGCGCAGAGTGGTGTTTCTAACTTTATCAATCAGTTTCTTACCTAATATGCTGCGCTCAATGGCTCTCTGGCAAACCTTCAATTTGAATTTCTGCTGTTTTGTGAGTGACCAAATCTGACCGTATATAGCTTATATAATATTATTATTGATATACCTTGCTAACTTGTTCTACCAACCCCAAGTGAGGGCAAAAGTAGCATCTTCGAAGCAGACTATGTCAGCCATTTGATTGAGGTTTACTCTGCTGTGTTCCCATCGGCCATTTTTCTTGCCTTCCCACCATTCCCACGGTATAAATTGTAGGTTATTTTGTTACGTACTTCGGTTAGCTATTTGCGTTTGCAGCAATCCGCTGTATAGTCAGAAAAATACTGCGTGCAAAATTATAATAATATGATTAAAATCTCATTACATACATGGATAATTAATTAATTAATTTAGTAACCTTATTATACTGGATAGATTTCTCCTTTGCTTTCTTTATATAGCATTTCACAGAAAAAGATTTTCTGCTTTTTTTAGGCTTCCGTACCCAAAGGGTGTAAACGGGTTCCTATAACTGAGACTCCGCTGTTTTTCTGTCTATCTGCCTGTTACAGGGCTCTATCATTTGAACCGTAATAGCTAGACACTTGAAATTTTCACCGATTATGTATTACTGTAGCCGCTATAACAACAAATGCTAAATATAAGATAATGTTAACAATTAAAGGGGGTCATCATACAAAAACCGAGTTTTTTCACCGTTTTAAATACGATTTTTATAATAGCATTAACTAGATACTTGACATTTTTACCGATTATGTATTACCATGGCCACTATAACAACAAATACTAAAAATAAGATAAAGTTAAAAATTAAAGGGGTCGTCATACAAGTAACGTGTTTCTTTAGCGTTTTAAAACATACGGAGGTATGGAACCCTTCATCTACGAGTCCAACTCGCACTTGCCCGTTTATTTTACTTATTTTCACTACTTGTTCCTTTTATGCCTGCCGCCATCGAATCATATTGAAGCCTTTAAACAATTAAATAAACATACATTAGGTAATGTTACTCAAGGATCACTGACTGCATTTTATTACTGGTTGAAGTCCACATGATCGAAATATATGATGCTGACTGTACCCCATTAGCAGTGGAGCCAGTGGATGCGTTTAAGTTACTAGCTTGGTTACAAGGAAGCTAACTTGTAACCTTGTTGAATACCCGGCAGTTCGAGGAAGTTGGTTCAAGAAAGTTGATAGAGCAATTTTGATTATACGATGATTTAACACATCAACAGTCTGTGTACCACATGTGAGTTCACAAACAATATTGCTTTTATGTTGTGTCTGTAACTGGACTGTGAATGTGTTCAGCTAAGCTATAAATTAGCAAATGAACTTCCATTCTATAGATAGGTAACAAAGATGGCCTTTCATATGGTTTATGTAAATATTTTTTATTGAAACTTGTAATATTCTTTATAATATATTCAAGAACCACTCACAACAGAATACATTATTTTTAATACGTTAATTTATTTTTGAAATTAAAAAAATAAACTATCTTACTCGTAATCTAAAATTGAATTAAATTTAAACAGAAACTAGTAACACTGTAGTAGAGAATTTCTAGAAATTAGTAGATTCTGAGAAAGCTTAGCAGTTTTGTAAGACTATTAAACATTTTTTTTTCCTACTACGTCTGCCACGTCAAAAATCTATTACGACACGAATACCACACGCCATAACACATAATAGGATAATTATTTATGTGTCATCTCTGATATATTTTATCAATTACACCAAATGACTCTGGTACCCGACCATTATAAGTCGGAAGGCACTTATTCAAAAATAATTCAACGCCCAGCACGCATAGCGTTACTAATTCCAAGATCGAGAGAAATGTTATCTTTTTTTAAGGTTGGTCAAAAATAGCCGAAGTTATTTTGGAAGCGTGACCAAATGGATTTTGACATTTTTTGTTTTTTTTTTGTTTGACATTTTTTAGTTTTTAAACTAATGCTTTTTTGTAGATTTCTCTCTCATCTTGGCATAGTTACATACTTAGTTATGCTCCTGATACCAGGGTATGTAAAAAGAGGGGTGTTATAATTTTGACATGTCTGTGTATCTATGTGTCTGTGTGTGGCACTGTAGCTCCGAAACAAATAGATCGATTTCGTTTTTAATAAAAAGATTTGTCTGTGGAGTTGATTTTTAGCTATTTTTGATGAAAATCGGTTCAGTCGCTCAAACGTTAAGGCCGTACCTGAATTTTCCGGGGTCTAGTGCTGCCCCTATTTAAAATAAATCATTTTAAAGAAAACGGAAACATTATTAAAAATTTTGCAACTACCAAATCCTAGATAACCCTTCAAAGTATTTTATGAACTACTGTTTACAGTTTAAAGTGACAACGTTAAGCTTTACTACGCACATTTGCGAAAAACGACCCCTTTTAGCAAATGTGCGTAGTAAAGCTTAACGTTCTCACTTTAAACTGTAAACACTAGTTCATAAAATACTTTGAAGGGTTATCTAGGATTTGATAGTAGCAAAATTTTAAATAATGTCTCCGTTTTCTTTGAAATGATTTATTTTAAATGGAGGCAGCACTGGACCCCGGAAAATTCAGGTACGGCCTTAAAGGGTGAACGCATGAATGTCTGGCAATTAAAGTTGTCTTCACTGCCTTCGGCATCCTTGGTTGCGCGCAAATTTACAGAGCCACCAAAAATAAACCCTAAACACATTTTTTATTATTTTGTTATCAAAAAATCAAAGACAAAAAAATCCAACTTGTAAGTAATTTGTTATACTTATAACAAATTACTAAGTTGTGTGCACATTATAAGTTTCGTAGCAGTTTACTCGGATTTTATACGATAGTATTAACGAAATTATTCAAATAGGAGTTTTTGTTTGTGTTAAATAAATTACAGTGTAAATTACGTATGACTCAAGCGCAGTGAAATTACTTAAATAAGTGCCTATGGGTGGTCAGGTGAAAATTACAGTAATTTCTTCGTACTTAAATGACGACACCCCTTAGGCACCTAGAACCTACTTAAACCACCTAACTATTTGTAGGAGCAGCCATTACTATATTACAATTTTTAATTTTATTTTACTGGTACATGCACGTCACAAATTTTTAGTTGTTGCTAGCATGGACGAAAAATACATAGGACTAACTAACAACCTTCATACCAGTAGCGGCGTTAGGGTAGGGCGCGGTTGGGCGACCGCCCAGGGCGCCAGATACAAAGGGGCGACAGGGGGCGTTTTTGGGCAAGGGGGGGTCACAGGTAATAATAAATATATAAATAGCAGCTGGTTAATGGTGGCAACTCCCCCCCCCTTTATCCCTTCGTTTCATACTTGGAAGCATACTTCGATTTTTAGTTTAAATGTTGTAGCTAGATGGCGCTACTAGTTCGAAAGAAGGTAGTTTCGTAGTGGTGCCGCTTAATTTCGGAAAGATGGCGGTATAAGCGTTCCTTCTCAACGAACAATTTTATTACGCCAGCCACACATATTTTCTTTGCTTGGTCTAATGGTTGACCGGGAGAGAATGCCATAATTGGCATTAGGTCCGCCACTTGTACGTTTATTTTATTGTGCAATAAAGGTTAAATAAAAATAAACAAACAAGCTACAAACTGAGGCTACAAACTAATAGCGTAAAAAAACCAAGTTCATTAGACGTTACGATATATAGTATTCATAAGGTAATTGTTTTTATTTAGTTTCTAGTTCCATGAATCATGACCTATTTACGAGTACATTCCTATTAAATGTACATACCTACATAAGTGCGTAAAGTAAGAAAGTATCTGAAACAAACCATACACACCTTCTTATTGTCAAGAACTCAATATGATACTTACATTTGGATCTGAGGCAACTTTAAATTCTGCATACCATCGAAAGTCACCGGTGCGAATTCCTCTCATTGTTGTCGAAAACTAAATTTCAAGTGGAAATGTCGACAATAAATGCTATCTTCATCGTGAGAGAAAAAAAACACAATGGGTTACCTCACTTTTACATAGTGGTTTGTTTCGTAAACTGTAGAGAATAGGGCAAAATAGTTTAGTCTTTAATCGATTTGTTTTCGATGTGAATCATAATCCTAATTCCTAACTAATAATATAAATGCGAAAATGAGTTTGTATATTTGTTTGTGTGTTTGTTTGTAACCTCTTCACGCTTTATCTACTAATCTTCTCGAAAATTCGCATACACGTAGTTAGGAGTACTGTGAAGGACATAGGGTACCTTTCATCCCGGCAAAATGTAATGTTCCCGTGGGATACGCGAGCGAAGCCGCAGGCAAAAGCTAGTATGTTATATACTTAGTTTGATGTAAATCTTTTGTTTTATAATACTAAACCTCTCTTCGTCTACGCGACCCATCTTGGTACTGGGCTATTCTCTATCTAGTCGACTTTTTTATCAACCTCATAGATAGGCGGACGTCCGGACGACAGAGGAAATTAGGTACTGCTACCGCCATCTTTCCGAAATTAAGCGGCACCAACACCAAACATTTTCCGGGATGCAGTGCTGCCCCATTTTAAATAAATCATTTTAATGCGAAATACGGCCACTTTTGGCAAATGTGCGTAGCAAAGCTTAACGTTCTCTTTATAAACTGTAAACAGTAGTTCATAAAATACTTTGAAGGGTTATCTAGGGCTTGGTAGTAGCAAAATTTTAAATGATGTCCACACTGGACCCCGGAAAATTTAGGTACGGCCCTAAGGCCGTACCTGAATTTTCCGGTGTCCAGTGCTGCCCCCATTTAAAATAAATCATTTCAAAGAAAACGGAGACATTATTTAAAAACAGTTTAAAGTGAGAACGTTAAGCTTTACTACGCACATTTGCAAAAAAACGGCCACTTTTAGCTAATGTGCCTAGTAAAGCTTAACGTTCTTATTATAAACTGTAAACAGTAGTTTATAAAATACTTTGAAGGGTTATTTAGGATTTGGTAGTAGCAAAATTTTAAATAATGTCTCTGTTTTCTTTGAAATGATTTCTTTTAAATGGGGGCAGCACTGGACCCCGGAAAATTTAGGTACGGGCTTTATTTAAATAGTTTGAAGGGTTATCTAGGGCTTACTGGAACAAAAGATTAAATAATATCTCCATTTCCTTTTGCATTTTCATCAGGTTAACTTAGCTCTGTGTGTTTGGTAAATAAATAAATATATAAGGACAAATCACACTGATTGAGCTAGCCCTAAAGTAAGTTTTAAACTAGTGTTATGGGATACTAACTCAACGATACTATATTTTATAATAAATACATATATAGATTAACACCCAAGACCCAGGACAATTTGAAAAAGGCCATTTTCCAACTTGCCCTAGCTGGGAATCGAACCCAGAACCTCCGGATTGGTGGACTAGCGTGTTGGCCATTAAACCACGGAGGTCGTCATGGTGTGGTTATTTCATAAAAATAATTTATATCAAATGGGGGCCAGCACTGGACTTCATGTATCCCTATAGATATGAAAGGATTTGGCCTACAATCTTCACGCTAGCCAGACGTGTTGGAGAGGTCTCATTAATTTTAATAAGCTTTGTTTAGCTTGTGTTTCCTAAGTCGCCTTCTACGACATTCACGGTAAGACTTGCAATGGTCCTATTCTACGCTGCCGGGAACCACACGGCTTAATCATAATCTTAAGAAAAGTAACTAAGTTAAGGACGTACCTAAATTTTCCGGGGTCCAGTGCCGCCCCCATTTAAAATAAATCATTTCAAAGAAAACGGAGATATTATTTAAAATTTTGCTACCACCAAATCCTAAATAACCCTTCAAAGTATTTTATGAACTACTGTTTACAGTTTGTAATGAGAACGTTAAGCTTTACTACGCACATTAGCTAAAAGTGGCCGTTTTTCACGTTAACTTCATAATCATATTATGATTCACTGATGAGAAATAACGAGAAACTCGTATGTAAATCTCGTTTTTTCAGATAAGTAAGTACTTAGTACGTATGCAAAATGACTTTTGTATACAATAACCTCTTATGTAAACTTGGGTAATAGTCGCGTGCTGCCCTCTTTTGTCTTTTTCTTGTTTACTCGCAGTAATTCCGGTTTCCAGTTCGTAAATGGCGCATTAATGTGTTTATGGGGTTCATGTGCTTTTATTGTACACTTGGTTAAGTAATGGTTGACTGTTTGAAAAAATGTAGCCTTAAGTTATTTATTACCTACAATAAGCTAATGAGGTAAGTTTTAACCTGGGGTTTTCAGATACGACTTACCTTGGTAAGTATTATTAAAAATTGGTCCTTCTTATATCAGTGTTTAAGAATCCCCTTACCCTAGACTTTCCCATACAAACGAGTCTACGTTTTATTTTGAAACGACATGTCAGATTTCAGTAAAAAAATGTTATTTTAAAGATATTGCATATATCTAGGGTTATAATTGGTTTTCACAGTCTAAACATAAACTTGAAAGTAAATATAAGGATGTAAAAGTTTTACATACTGATGGTCAAAAATGATATAATACACTATATTCTCTTTCAAGTTCATATTTTGTCTGTGAAAACCAATTTTAACCCTAGATATATGCAATATAATTAAAGTTACAAATTTTTACCGAAATTTGACATGTCGTTTTAAAATAAAACGTAGACTACGTTTGTAAGGGAAACTCTGATTCTGTCTAGGGTAAAAGGACTCTTAAGTTTAATTAATTTGTCATTCAACATCAGTGATCCTTTAATCAGTAGCATTGTACTTTATAGCTGATTGAAGATTACCCTAGACTAAACATACTCGTAGGTACATACGTAGACAAGCTTTTTTTTTTAAATGACATGTTAGATTTGGTCAGTAGGTATTTTGTAATTTAAAAGAAGTTGCATATATCTTGGCATATACGAGTAGCTACGAACAATAATTCTCTAGAATTCTAACGCTCCTACATTCACCGCTTCGATTCTGATTGCATTTACGCAAACAAATGAACAGTAATTACAACGAAACACTCGAACACACACATAGACAATGATGCATGCGATTGGTCGCGACAAGGTCACGCGTCGTCGTCGGTCGGGTGGGGCAGTCAACGCAACGAGCGGTGAGGTCCAACGCGCAGATGGTACCTATTATGCAGTACGCTGCGCTAAAATAAATAACCTTGTTCACGTGTTACTTCTTTTTTTTGAATAAATAATTTTCATGTCTTATGACTTCTACACCACTTCACGGCACATGATGGTATTTTTGATGAATCGATTATCGCAAAAACACAGCAATATTCTCAAAGGAACCTTCTTGCGACGCAACCGCACGACTCGAGTGTCACGGCGAACTGTCGCGCCGCCGCGCCGCGCTGTTCATATTTTAAGCCCCGCCCGCCGCGGTACATTTCGCGTGGAATGATTTTTAGGGATTATTTACGATTCTAGAGAATTATATTTCGATGGCATATAGATATTTTTGGGTCAGACAAAATATAAGAGTGTAGAAGTTTTAAAAATATGAGAGGGAAAATGGTTGGTGACTTAATACGACATGACTAAGGAGTAAGGAGGAGGAGTCTTTTATCTTTTTTAAATCCTTATTTAAAAACATACTGTAAGAAAAGATAAAAGGGAGAAGAGGTCCAGGACGACTAAGAAAGAGCTATTTAGACCAACTACAAGAAAAAGCAGGGGTCATGTCGTATCAAGCACTAAAGAAAGAGTAAGGCAGAGAACCGAGAAGTATGGCGCATACTCCACCGACAAGAGCCACTAAGCACTTAAATAATAAGAAGAAGTTTTAAGTAAGTATATTCCTAGATACATGATATTTCTTTGAACTTCCCAAATACTGCGGAAATCTGACATGTCATTTTAAAATAAAAGCTAGACTAAGTTTGTATGGAAAAGTCAGGTAGGGGGACTCGTAATTAAATCCTTTAATCTCTTAAATCCTAGACGAGAACAGCTATTAACCGAGATGATTATGAGTTTATGTAACAGCTATTAACGTCATAAATAAACGGGCAAGTGCGAGTCGGACTCTTACATGATGGGTCCGTACCACTATACAATGTTTTAAAACGCTGAAGAAACACGTTTCTTGTATGACGACCCCCTCTAATTTTAAACTTTATCTTATTTTTAGTATTTGTTGTTATAGCGGCCATAGTAATACATAATCTGTGAAAATTTCAAGTATCTAGCTATTACGTTTCAAGAGATAGAGCCCTGTGACAGACGGACAGACAGACGGACAGACAGACGGACAGACAGACAGACAGACAGACAGACAGACGGACAGACAGACGGACAGACAGACGGACACACAGACGGACAGACAGACGGACAGACAGACGGACAGACAGATGGACAGACAGACGGACAGACAGACGGACAGACAGAAGGACAGACAGACGGACAGACAGACGGACAGACAGCGGAGTCTCAGTAATAGGGTCCCGTTTGCACCCTGCGGGTACGGAACCCTAAAAATGAAACATTTTTTCTCACACGATCAGCTAAAATAAGTACCTGCCTACCACATAGCAGAAGCTATTTTTATTTAAGGTGTGTTAACAAATATGTAACTTTCCATTGAAGAGTTCCGGTATTCGTCTGAAGTAGTCAGAATGTGTATTTTCGAAACCAGCCATGATTAACCTGTTGCGACCAAAATATAAAACTGAAGTAGACGTCTCGGATTCCTGTTCGTAGCGATTACAGCAATAAAATTGTCAAACGAAAGAGATACTGTGGGAAATACAAGTGTCATGGGATCCTGGTACAGGAATTAAAAACGTAATATTAAAAATATTGTGTTCTTTGTTGACTCTGGATTTTATAAATGTACTAGAGGACCAGACAGACGTTGTCCTGCAGCGCCATCTGCCAGGCTGATTTGTGTGTGATTTTGATCTAAACCATCCATAAAAAAATTATTCCAATCGGTCCAGCCGTTTAGGAGGAGTTCAGTGACATACACACGTACAGTAGAATTATATAAGTACTAGCTTTTGCCCGCGGCTTCGCTCGCGTAGATTTATACAAACTTTCATCACCTATTTTATTCCCTTAGGGGTGGAATTTATCAAAATCCTTTCTTAGGGGACGCCTACGTCATAGTAGCTTTACGCATGCAAAGTCTCAACCCGATCGGTTTAAAATTAACAAAGTTTCATACAAACTTTCATCCCCTATTTTATCCCCTTGGGGGTAGAATTGATCAAAATCCTTTCTTAGCGGATGCCGACGTCATAACATCTACCTGCATGCCAAATTTCAGCCCGATCTGTCCAGTGGTTTGGGCTGTGCGTTGATAGAACACTATGTCAGTCAGTCAGTCAGTCAGTCACCTTTGATTTAAATATATTTAGATATAAATGAGATTTCAGTACCTACGTTATTATATAATAGATACACATTTATTTACCCAGCCCAATAAGTACCTATGTTTTTTTGGCGGCATCACAAAATAGAACCGTTCTAACTTTCAATGATATAGTTTAAGTAGAGAGCCTCTATTTCACTGTAGGTGAGTTTTGATGAAGAGGAACTGATGAAAAATGCCAGAATTATTTGAAGAAGCTTTTTTTTTGTTTAAAATTAATATTTTAAACTTATATCTTCGTATTAAGGCAGCTTAAATCGTCGACCATGGCGTAAATATCTCAATGAGAGACTACTTTTACTTTTTTGGTGTGGCAACATTATGCACTGTTGAAACAAATGCATTTTTAGTCATAATGATTATAATTTTCGCCGTAATAAGCGGTTAGCGCTGCAATTTTATTACCACACACACACAGTGGCGCGTAGCTAGGAGTTGGGGGCGAGGGGGACCGTCCGGGACCGACCGTCCCGTCCGAGTCTCCTATTTGCACCCTCCTCCCATCTCTAACTGGAAATGGGGCGGCATATTTAGATAATGCCCCTCCCAAAAAAGTCTAGGTACGTACGTACCTAGACTATACATTTGTTACTGTTGGATATTGTATCACCGCACTGGGTGCCAGTGCAAACACTGAAAACACACTATCAAGTAGTTGCTCTTGTTCTTATTCTTATTTAAGAGCTTAGTGTTATTTATCATGTAGTTATTTATCCCTGGGGCAGGCAGAGCATTTTAAGTGTTGTGTTGTGGCTCTACGCAGACAAGGGCCAGGACCGCATGATCCAAAGGCCACTTTTAGCGTGAGCGTGATGGTGGGCGAGAAGGTGGAGAAGGAAATCAAAATAGTAATTGGTTACTAGCCGCATCGCCTATAAACATGATTAGCATTTTCGCCAATTACCTTAACCCGATTGAAGTTGCCATATCTTAAAAAAATAATATCCGTGATTTGATTACCTAAAAACTATAGAAAACACAAAAAAAAAACAATGTTGATTGACTTTATTTTAGTATTCTATTAACACTTGAAAATGTCCCCAAAAGTCCAAACATAACACTTACCTAACCCGAGGGTACTCGGGTCAACAAGGTATAGTGTCGGACGGTAAATACCATATGGAATGCAGCATGACGGGTCCTCGAATTTTTTGGACTGGCGCGAGTGAAAAGTGGTCGGCGTTTTAAAATTGTGACAGGATCTTTAAGGCATATTTACACAGTGCAAGTTTCTTGCCTGTTGCATACAATTTAATTGAAGCAATAAATGATTTGTATGGCTGACGTTCTGTTTAGACCATGCAAGTTTTCTATTGCTTCAATTTAATTGTATGGCAACAGGCAAGAAATTTGCACCGTGTAAATGGGCCTTTAGAGTGCATATTGCATTTTGATTTTATCTGAAGGTATTGTTTTGGTGAAACAACTGATGTAATTTTTTGTAAATGTAAGTTTTTAAGTGGTCGGTTGTACAAGAATGGTAGTGTTATGCAGTGCAAGGCGACCAACTTTTTTACCGTCTGACGTCAACAACCCTCTTTGGAAATGCACGCAGAAAGTTTTACAACCGACGTCGTCGACTAACGTCGGGTAAGAAGGTGGAAAAAGGAATCAAAATTATGATAGAATCGCCTAAAACACGATTAACATTTTCACCCATTCTCTTAAAAATTATTGAACGAAAAAAATGGAAAAAGATGTTTTTATCCCGGGGAAATGTAAAGTTTACGTGGGGCTGTAGCGGGCAACGCCGTTGGTAACCGCTAGTAGGTTTTATATATGTATGTTTAAACCACAGTCGGACAGTATGTCTAAAGTAAACATTTAACCATCATACACTTTCTCCGTGTTATGTATGACATTACTCCACTCGTGTTTGATGAGATTACAAGTATATGACGTATTGTTAATGGAGGTAAGTATCTTCAGCTAATATTGTCGCTGTTTGTTTGAATTTGTTATTTTTATACTTACGAATAAATCCCAACCCACCCTGTCTATGTCCTGGATATGGTATCATATCACCAAAACTTTCCGAAAGAATTTTTTACAGCAGTGAAAACCAAATCATAAAAATTTGTGTTTGAGAAGCAGAGGACAAACAGACAGACCAACGACTTGAAGATCGATTTTGTAGATACATATCTATAACAATCATCATCATCAGGTCTTTTTAGTCTCCACTCCCCTCTCTGTACTACCAGAGCCATAAATTAGCCAGAGTACATACTCAGAGGGTTTGGCCTACACTTGGAGAGGTCTCCTTGATGTTTACAAGCTTTGTGTTTCCTAAGACGACATCCACGGGAAAACTTGGAGTAGTCCTATTCTACTCTACCGCGAAGTCGCGAACCACACGGCCAAACTATAACAATATAATTTTTAAATGAACAGGGTGACTTTTTACCCACCAGCGAAATTTTTGGAGCAAGTTCAGTCCGTTGATACTTTCCATTGAAACAATTAAAGAAAAAAAAAATCGCCTTTTTATACAAATCAGCGCTCAGCTCGGATTTTGTATGAGGGGACGAATTTTTTTAACTCTATGGTGGTTGACGCCTTTGAATACTGATGAACAAGTGCATTCTTCACTCAAATTACCATTTGTATCTTTGTTGTAGAGCATTCGAAAGTGGTGAATATAAAAAAATAGTAATAAAAGTAGGTACAGTTAAAATCGCAATAAACCGATCGATAACACTGATGGCGTGACGATATGGCCATTAGTTGTCGATTGTGAAAAGATCTCAATGTCAAGGTTTTTGATTTTATTGACGATACGGTCACGGACACTTTTTGACTAATAAAATTAACTACTCATTTTATTTCATTATATTCGATATCGAGAGATCAGTAGATACCTACCTACCTCTACTACTGCGTCTTTGTTGCCGCTTCTATGACAATAAAGATATTTTGAATTATATTGAACAGATGATTTATATATATATATAACGGGACTTAGCACGAACCTTTTTTATTGTTCTGTCTAAAGTTTCGAAAAAGAGTTACATCTTTCGTGGTCGCAGACTGACGTATATATATATAAATCATGTGTTTAAAGCGCGATAGTTTAAAAACCAATATATTGAACAGATTCCTACCTATGTAAATTATTATAAACTAAAAACTAAAAAATGATACTGATGTCATTTCATTCCCCAAAGGAAAAAATAATTCGTCGTCCCATACTTTGATCAGCTGCTCTACATGGCCTATACCTATTTTACGAAACTTATGGACTTGTCCCATGCACTACAAAATACTATTTCTATTCTAGGATTACTCCAAAAGCGGTACGCAAGACGTAAGACACTGCGTATCCGCGTTTCAAGTGTCAAGCAACATCGAGCGTTAATACATAATGATAAAGTCTAATTGGTTTGACATAGAAATAGGACGTCGCTATCGTACGACTATCGTATTATTTATGGAGTAACCCTGCTTCGATTCTAAAACTTTTGTTCTCAAGTTGAAAACTCACAAAAATTTTAAACCCATTTTTGTAAAAAACTGTACCGGCAAAGCGCGAAATTCAAGACTTTTTCTTACCAGCAACAACACAATCGACTATTCGATAATGATTTTATCGTTAGCATCACATTGAATTCAAATTAATCGAATATTTTCTCTTGTTTCAGGTCACAGCCCTAGCTGTGCTCAGCATCACACATGCGAAGAACTCCACTGCGAAAACGAAGCCGAAACGACAACTGGACAACATACGATCCCCACAGAACCTTCAATACTCATTAGTACTGCCACATTCAAGAGTAACTCACTTTCGATCGCTGACAAGCAGCCGCAGAATCGCTCATGTTCCAACAAATGGAGGGAAACTGCCACCATATGCCGTGCAAATGGAACCAGTCGTCCAATACTCTCAGAAGGACCCACTATACGATCCTAATCTTGACAATTTAGAGGATGCAGGAGTCAACAAGAATGAAATCTACGCACAGCCGAAAATCCTCAACATACACGATAACTCTGCTGAAGGAACCTATGGACCACCTTACGGATCCTTGCCTACAGCTCCTTTGTACAGCCAAGAGCCCACCCATCCTCATTATTACGAAGCTCCTGAACCTATCATTGAAATTATCATCAAAGAATCTAATGAAACCCTTCCTGCGCCTCCGCCACCTCCACCACAAAAAAAGAAAAAAGAGCCAGTTCATGTTTTCTACGTGAAATATAGTAAAGACCCTCACTCGAAAGACAAAGTCATTTACGAAAAACCCATTCCTGCTATTACTCCACCCACAAACGAGGAGGACGACCATCATCATGAGGACTATGTTACAGTAACACCTGAGCCTTTGTATGCACCAACACAGACCACAACTCTAAGAGCGATTATCAAGCCAGAATCTGAAGTTTATCACAGTGACAGCAGTGTAAAAATCACTTTCGGTAACGAAGGCCGTCATTACAGTGATAGACGGGAAAGTAACTCAGAGGGGCATGAAGAAACAGCTCCAAGACCAGCGATAGCTATTCCAAATCCATCACCAAGCCACCCTCCACTACAACGATCCGCATCACCCAAGCCGCAGCATCACGAGCCCCCGACCAGACCTGTAGCAATTCATCCTACACCGCAAACTTACAGACCTGTATCCCAGCATGCCCAAAGCCGCATTCAATTTCAACCTTCGTACATACCAAATGAACAACAACTTCCGCGCCAAGGCCCATCAGTTGCACCATTCAGATACCATCCACAAGTAAATCGCCAAAATCCTCTCGGACCATCTCCATCCTTCAGCCCACATCCTAGTCCTCATCCACCTTTCCCTAATGCCTCCCCTGGTCCAGTCGGTCATTTTAGCAATAACGCTCCCACAATCGCAGGACCTGTAGGCCCACCGTTTTCCACGTCCTTCCCAAGACCAAACCCGCCTCCAACTTTCCACCAACGTCCAAGCCAGCCATCATTTGTTCAGCGTCCCCTCGTGAATGGACCACCCAGAGCCAGTTTCCATACAGGATCGCAAAGACCCTTCCATCAGCCACACCCACAATCTAAACCATTCTTTGATGAACCTAAATACTTGCAAGAAAATTACCACACTATAACCACCGATCAAGTAGACCCTTCTAAAGAACAATTGTTGCCAAATAGACAACCCCAGAACTTTAACTTCCTTTCTCACCCAAGCCCTAGCCCATCTCCAGCTCAATTCCAAGAACACCACCCTCGGCCACAAGTTATACCACAAAATCAACAATTGCCTCAACAAAGACCTCCACAACACTTCATTGATGCTCAGCCATCATTCCCCGTAAGTCCTAGCAGACCACCATTCTTCAATCTCAAACCTTCTCCTCCGAAAATTGAAGAAAACCGTCCTCCATTCCAACAACAACCACAGCTTCATCTACAGCCGCAGCCACAGCACCAGCCGCAACCTCAGTTTGGCTTCCACCAAGGTCCTCAATTATTACCGCGCCCAACTCCACAACTTCCTCTTCAACATCAGCCCTCATTTTCAAGTTCTTCTTCACCATCCCCTATTCCACAACACCAATTTTTGCCACAACCATCGTCGCCTCCTTTGTTTAATTTCCATGCTCAACCTTCCCCTACTCCTGCTCAACATCAATTCCTTCAGCAAGTATCACCATCTGAAAGGCCTCAAATCCATCAACCGGTTAGTCCATCAGAAAGGCCGTTTATTAATCAGCAAAATAAATTCCAAGAACAGATTAATCTACAACAACATCAACAAAATGTAGGACAATTTGTACCAAACGGTGGAGAATTTGTGCCTTCTATTTCGAAATATGAACAGCATATAACTGTAAATGGCAATGAACCGACAAATTACAATGGTTTGAGCCACCCAAGTCAGCCTACCCCAACAGCAAGTCAACCAGAACAGCAATATCATCAACTTCAACAACAAGACCAACAGCAGTTTTACGATGCTGAACACGAACAAGTCAGAAATCAACTCGCAGAAAATGTAAAGAAACAGCAAGAGGAAATTCAACGTCTACAGACGCAGTTATTGATAGCAAAACAACAGCAACAGCAGCAACAACATCAGCAGCAACAGCAGCGTCAACAACAGCAGCAACAACATCAACAGCAGCAGCAACAACATCAACCGCAGCAGCAACAACAACATCAACAGCAACAGCAGCGTCAACAACAGCAACAACATGCGCAACAACAACAATACGAACAAAATTATCGTGAAGCGCAACAGTATCAACAACAATATAGCCAACAAAATATTCAAATTACTTCACCTAAATCGCAATACGTACAAGAAAGATCAAGGCCTCAAAATAATTACGTTACTAGCACACCTACACCGGCTTATTATCAATCAACTTCTAGAACTGTAGAAATAAAACCAACAACCCCGAAGTATTCTTCATCAACTGCTAATTCCATAAGTTCAACGCCAGAAACCAAAAAAGAAGAGAAAAAGAAGAAGCCTCAGATTGAATTACCCGATGAAGTACCCGATGATTTACGTCAACAGTTACTATCTTCTGGAATTCTGGACAATGCTGATATCAGTATTTTGGACTACGATAAAGTAGGAGAAACGCCTTTGGAGTCACTGCCTCCAGATCAGTTGGCTAACTTTTTCAGTGCAGGCGGTGCTCAACAAATTGCGGCCAGTGAAACTAGACCTATTGTTGTAAATCCTAATGGTGATCAAATTGAGTCTAGAATTGATGAAGAACTTGAAGATGATCAAGATATAGCTGCTTCAGAGAATGTCGCCACGTATGTCGCTCCACCCCAGTCACAGAAGCAAGCTGTGGAAATGAAGGTTGTTCATTTTGACCCAAAAACAGCTGAAGGACAGAATATTGCTAAGGGATACGTAAAAGAGGATGCTACTCAGGTCGAACCCGTCGCTTTAAATGATAAAAAATACAACAGATATTTACCATTAAAAGTAAGCGGCAATCAATTTCCTTTGCCGGATATTCTAAAAGGAAGAAAAGTAACATCTGTTGTTGTATTAGCTCCAGTAGAAACTGAAGATTTATCTAAGGATCACGCAAGGTCGGAGAGGGCTACGACTGACTCATTGAAAGGAATTAAATTTGTAGCGGGGGACAGCTTGCAGGATTTGTTAAAACGACCAACTAAAGATAATTTTCAAAGGTGGTTGGAGGTTGAGAAAAAAACAGCAACAGATCTTCAGTCTGTCATCCTTCTAGTGACTGGGTAAGATTAATATATTTTGTAATACTATTTTCTCATCTAAGTCTAATTTTGAATATAGGTTTTCTTTTGCTAGCCTGTGACACCGAACGATAATATTTATTTTCCAGATATGATTTATATTTGTATAGAAATTTTTAATTTAAATCTTCTTTTTTATTTCTTTTAATTTTTTTTCGATCTCAATTACTCAATAAATCTTTAAATTACCAATTTCTATTTTAAATACTTCAGTTTTCAATATATTATACAGTATTCTGAGGTGTTTTAGTATCAAAATTAATTAAGTATATAATTAACATTTTCCTTTTTATGTTTACAGTAATGATGAATCAACAGGCGACAGGGAAATTTACATGTACGATATCTCATCAGGCAACGTTAACAAGCTAAATGGAGAACTATCCAATGCTTTCGTGGAAGCAGCAGAAAACAATTCATTGAGCAAAGATATTGAGAAATTAGCTATAGAAGGTGAAGGTATCCCTGAAAGCTTCAATAAGGACGACGACGAAACCGCTGCCGGTTCAGAAAATGTGCCATTTTTAGTAGATTTATCAGGGTTGAGTTTAGACCAAGAAGATAGCAATCAAGTATCAATATCATCAGGATATAGTAAAACGAAACACGGCAGATCATTACGGAGACAATGACGACGTTGAGGAGTTCAAAACTTGTAAATAGTCTAGTTTTAGTATTACTAAATTAAAGCGGCAACATGTTGCATATAGTCGATTATGAAAGTGATAATCAGGTTGTACAAAATAAAGTATCTTTTTTATATTATATTTGCATTTTGATTCTTATCTACCTACTATAATCATTCTCCAGGCAGCTAGCACCAATAACTACCCAAAAGGCACTCGCCTGCTCGAGCATAAATGCAAAGATGCAGAAACTAGATAAAATTTTTAATGGTTGGAATTGTTGGAAATGATGAATAAATTGTGGTCATACCAGCAGTCCTACTGGGAAGTGTACTGGGCAAAGCTATAAAGAATACAGCTGATCAAACCTCTTTTTCTGTAATTAAAGAACAAACATCTTCAGAATATCTGGCACGTTAGTTTATAAACACAGGCTTACCATATACCTTTGTATATATTATAGACCGCCATGCCTTGCCTCGTCGTTCCACCGCATGGTCAGGCCGGAGGCGTCTGTCAATGTATAAAAACCTATCCAGTGCAAGTAGGTAACAGTCTACCTTTTGAAGTCAGGCCTGTCCATAAGTGTCTTTATATTCATAGGATAGGAAGTAGGTATGTTTTTATGTTCACATCAGATTTATTTTTAACAGATAAAGATGTGGTTGTGGCTCAAGCCACTTTTAGCGTGATGGTGGGCATGAAGGTGGAAAAGGGAAATCATAAAAATAATGGGTTGCTGACCACATCGCCTATTCAAATGATTCAGATTCTCGCGCATTACCTCGATCGACTTTTACGATTTGCAAGGGAAGAGAAGCAGCTGGTAAGTACATTCTATGATTTTTCTTTTCTTGCAGACCATCAGTCAAAGTCATAATCATAAGTTACAGGCCTGATCACAGGTCATAGCTAGATAAATTGTCTCATTCTTCTACTCTACTTAGGTTTAATGGAGAGGTTCAGACCAGTAAACTGTGTAAACTGTAAAAGAGTTATATTAACAGTGTACACAAGTGTACCTATATCATAAAGCCACGAAGCAAAACCAAATCTTATGTAGGACTGACTTGAACACTTGTTTGTTACATGAATCAGTGTAATACGATACGTTATGATTGAGCCGATTTTTTATCGATACATCACAATCGATTAGTAACTAATATTTTTCAGATCTAGCAACACAACTGTCATCTGTCAAACATATGGATTATTTATTGAGGCAGGCTCTTGCGGCTTGCCGAAGTGTTGAAATTCGCCGTTTTTATTTTTCATGACTTTTGATAATTGTTTTTGAGTTTCAAATATGATGGAGGGTTCATTAAGTAAGTGGACAAATGTGATGAAAGGGTGGCAGTACCGGTGGTTCGTGCTGGACGAGAATGCTGGCTTGCTGTCCTACTATACGGTAAGTGTCATTTTCGCTTTTTTATCTCTTTATTATCGTAAATCAGGGATTTATCTGTGATTTCTATAGTTATATGCATCTGCTTTCGGCAGAAACTTGTTGTTGTCAACTACCGGTTGCTAATTTTATTATACTTGAATTAAAGGTTACATTATTTGCTTACATACGACTTAGCATACGTTTGCTATTTAGTTTGCGCTATTTACTTACACAAAACAACTACTTCTGTATGGCATACATTTAAAGAAAGTTTATTTAAATAAATTTTACTGATGTAAGGCTCAAACTGTGTAAGAAAGTAAGGTTGTTAAGATTGTTATTTACCTACTTGATCATATTTTTGTGTGAGGATAACACAAAGCTCATATTATTTTATTTCCAATTGGTTTTTAAGGTCGCTATTTTTCTGATTTACAAAAAACATATCTCAATTTATAACCACCAAAAAGTTTTATGACTTATAAAGTGTGTTGAAGTAAAATAAAAACTTATTTTACAACCTTCGTTTAACCTAAATTCAACTTTGTTTTTCTTTATTGAAAACCTGTTGATGAATTGATAAAAATCTAAGAGTACAAAACTAACTTCTTTACTATCAATTATTTAACTAAAAATAAATATAAGATTTACTTACATAAGTTACAACTTTATCAAAACAAGCTTTATAAACATGTGATGCTAAGAAATTATACTTATTCACTGACTCCAAGAGTGACAATTGTATATGTATATAAAAAGTTTTATTTAACCCTTAAACCGTAAATGTCTGATCAATTCAACAAACATTTTCATACACATTTCGCATTTCGCGAGCGTTGTGTGTACTATGCCTTGCGCTGGGAGCACGACAACTGATATAAAATCTAACGGTGAAAGGGTTAAGGCATGATCAATATAAAAAATTAATATCATTTATTCTTAACCCCATTAAGAAAACTCTTATTCTTCCCATTCCTCTTGTAACTCTTGGTATAAAAGTCATAGAACATGTAGTACACTGTGACTACGGTCGAGAAGTACAGTGGGGTTACACCGAGAGGAGCGGGGCAGTTCGGCCAGTACACTTGCGAGGAATGTATCAGCATTACAGTGAATTGGATCTGAAACATAAATAGAAAACACTTAATAGATTGTACAAGAAGGCAGATGGTGTACACAAGGCTTTAATAGGAGATGAAGTTCAATCCTAATATCACCAATCAATATATTAATAATGCGCTAAGGATTCGGTATTGTGTAAGGAAAGAGGAAATATGTTTTTATGTTTCCAATATTTACAGAAGACTACTGCTAAACCATTACAGACAATTTTATTGTCAAAAACAAAAGGTTATTAAAAATAATATATAATTTAAAAACATAACCCTCCTTCTACCGCAGTCAGAGTTTCAAGAATATAAAACAGTTCGCAACAGCTGGTCTGGGAGAAAAGACATAGAATGTACCAGCCTCTTCCCACGCAGATTGTAAATGCTGATCGGGCGAATTGACGAAAATGTGAATCATATTAAAATGTGCGGCTAAGAACTCATCACTATATTTTGATACATTTTATCCAGTGTCTTGCCTATCATCATGCTTAAAGTGGACTTTGGGTCATGCAGTTCTGAGTATTGTCTGCCCAGGTTCGCGAGACCCATAGGGCTCTGTCAACCCCATTAGCGATAAAGACGTGATTGTGTTTACGTATATAAAGGGAAATAATGCCAGACCAGACAAAGTGGACTGGCAAGTGCAGAGTGGGACCTCACCTACTACATGTGTAGGTGCAGTACAAGGTAGCAGAAATAGACAGCATGCAGGCCATTCCAATCGGGTATTTTGGAAAACCTTGGGGGAGGCCTATGTCCAACATTGAACTTCCTGTGGCTAATATGATGATGATGATGAGATATCTGTACTTCTACTGTTATTTTACAAATTATTACTTTCAAAAGTTGACTTTCTACAGAATTTTTCTTGTGAAATGTCCCGCTCTCTTTGGGCTCTCAATATATGTTGTTAACATATATTGTCTTATGTTGGGCAAAGGTCTCGAGACTGACACAATAGAGAGAAAACTAGAAGAAGATGGGCCCAATTTTAATTTATTTATTTATTTAACTTGACTTAAAGCCATAGACTTTATCTACCAGTCAACCCACTGGTCACGCCAACCAAAAGAAAACTTAAGAATTGTACCTTTTATACCTTTTTCATTTAATCTAACTTAAATATCTTTTCAAGTAAGAAGCCAAACAAATAACGTATTAATAATCAATTACACCCACCATTTGCATGATCGTGAGCCACTTCTTATACTTAGCGATGGCGGCTTTAATGGTAGGGCTTCCCTCGGAGGATAGAAGGTAGTAACTGTACATTATGACGTGTATGCTGTTGTTCAACATTGGAGGGAACGAGGTCATTCCACCTGTAGAAGAACAATTAGGATTAATATGGAATTGACATTGAAGATTTTTTGAAGTGTAAACTTCTATATGCGCGTTGGGCATTTTTTGACATGGGAAAGAACCATCGAACTCGCGACACCGTTACCGTACCGACACCACCTTGTCCAAGTTTTCACTTTTGTCGGCCCTCCCGGAGTGCCACTTTTTTTTTCTTAACCCCCGACCATGGACAAACAGTACTAGAGGACTGATGCTTCATACTTTGAAGTGTAATCCGATTTTTAGTTTTAATGTTGTAGCTAGATGGAGCTACTAGTTCTAAAGAAGGTAGTTTCGTAGTGGTGCCGCTTAGTTCAGTAAGATGGCGGTATAAGCGTTCATCAAGCAGTAAGGTAAGACAATGAACTCTGATATTATTGCCACAAGTGCCTTATCAGAAATCTATTATGTGTTGTTGTATTGTTTGTCCGATAACCACGTCTCAAAAGACTCGCCTTTGCATCTATTTCTCTAGCTGTGTTTGTGTATATTACCCGAATGTTAAAACATAGCCCTATTCTTCCGATCGGTGTTTACGATTGTCGCGGCAAGAAAAACAGCTGATACATTCTACGTTTATCAGTTTACATAAATGTTGAACTATAGTAAAGTGACGCAGCGGTTTCACAGAATGGTAGAGTTCTATTATTCTGAATTTGCTATTGTGTTAAGAATAGAATAGGTATACAAGAGTTCGTATCGACAGCGGTTTTAACAATTATTCGTATACACGATGCATGTATTAACCGACATCAAAAGGGAGTTTTTATCACATTGTGTGTGAAATTTAGGAGATGTGCATATCATATCATCTTTGGAGATGACAAGACAACGCCTGAAAGCACACCCCAGGCTTTCAAGCAGCACAGCTAAGGGTTCCATTTATCATGTGAGGCTTAAATGGGGGCGAGGGGTTCGGGATATATCACAAGGGGGTTGTACCTTTATCACGTGTATTTTTTTTTTAGAAAACCGGCACTTGATATTGACTCGCTGTATTTTTTTAAGTTTAAATCAGTTTATACCTATATTCATTGATAGAGGCCTATTCCCAGCAGTGGGAGGTTCAAGGCTGTGAATGATGATGATGATACCTGTATTGAAAGCTAATATTCAAAAAAATATTAACATGAGTACTTTAGCAAAAAATACCGCCGCTATAACAACAAATATGAAAAATAAGAAAAAGGTAAAAATTAAATTGGCTTGTCATACAAGAAACGTGTTTCTTCAGCGTTTTAAAACATTGTACGGTTGTACGGAACCCTTCATGTACGAGTCCGTTTCGCCATTGCCCGTTTATTTTGTGGAGAGGGGGTTTAGTCTAAAACGTCACCCACCACATATCACAGGGGGGGGGGGGGGGGGCTTAAAAAGTTGCTACAAACGTCACGTGATAATGGACTGGACGTGATAAGAGAGTGCCTCCGGGAAAGTGCTAAGATAAGGTGGTTTATGTGTGCAAAAGTTAACAATTGTTGGTGAGTTCAACGACGGCTGATCCATGCGTCAACTCGTTAAGGCGCTGTGCATCAGAGGAATACCGCAAAACGAATCTTTTTTCGTCGACAGTGTGGGATTGTGCCTAAGTTGCGGTCACCCGCGTTTTATGTATTTTGTTCGAGAGATAACTTATAAAAGAAACTCCTATTAAAACTTCCATTGTTCTATTATAGTTTTAGAGAAATTTAGAAAATCGAGAAAAGCCCATAGAAACCATAGAAACACATTAACTCGTTTCCTGATAGTGTTTTTTCGCCAAATGTTTCATGGCTTGATGGGAATCTATTATGGGCATCACTAAATCTACATAACTTTAAATGATTCCGCGTTTTCTATTTTTTTTTCTACTACATCTAGGTGTACGTTGTCTATACGACGACGTCCCGGACCACACCGTTTATTAAATTTAATTTATACAATATTGTTTTTATTCTTGATTTCTTGGTAATGCTCCTTCCTTACATAAGTGTTAATTTCGTAACTGATCAAGGGCGTTGCAAATAAACCTAAATTTTACTTAGGCAGGAACCTAACCTAGTAGGAGGACAATGGCAAACCGCTCCATTATCTATTCCAAAAATCGTCTATGTGTATCTTTCCATACAGTGACACCTACAAGAGCCTGGCTCTTAAATGTAGAAGAAGAAAGTAGGAACTTACTCCTAGTTGAGTGATTTCGCTATTCCTGTGTTGTAGTTACTGTTAGCAGAGAGAAAATTATTGAAAATAGAAGAGGGGGGATGATTGGACATAATACGAGTATATAAGACGTAGGTAAAAATCAGAGAATCAGAACAGTAGTAGAAGAAAAATAAAAGGGAGACGCGGAAGAGGAAGACCGAGAATGAAGTTTTTTCAACAAATTAAAGAAAAATTAGGAGTAAGGTCCTACCTGGGCATTAAGGCCGTACCTGAATTTTCCAAGGTCCAGTGCTGCCCCCATTTAAAATAAATAATTTTAAAGAAAACAGAGACAGCATTTAAAATTTTGCTACTACCAAGTCCTAGATAACCCTTCAAAGAACGTTAAGCTACGTAAATTTGCCAAAAGTGGCCGTTTTTCGCAAATGTGCGTAGTAAAGCTTAACGTTCTCACTTTAAACTGTAAATAAACAGTAGTTCATAAAATACTTTGAAAGGTTTATCTAGGGCATGGTAGTAGCAAATTTTAAATGATGTCTCCGTGTTCTTCGAAATGTTTTATTTTAAATAGGGGCAACACTGGACCCCGGAAAATTTAGATACGGCCTTAAAAAGATGGCAGAGAGAAAAGAGGAATGGAGGCATCTCCACTTAATTCCACCGACAAGAGCAAGCTCTTAAATTACAAGAAGTTACTGTTAATTTTGCGTGTAAACATATAATTATTCTCGTAGCATTGAATGTTTGGTATGTTGATACGTTTTTCTGATTCATTAGTCATAACGTTGGTATTAGTCAGTTGATAAATAGAACAGCATGCTGTGATAACCATCTCGTATGATCGTTGCCAGGAACCAATAAATGGGCTTGGCATAACTTTCACTACACTATTACGTGTTTATAGGGATTTATAGGGATAAAGACATGATGTCATAGGGATGAAAATGTGTTGAAACGTGACCTTCAAATGCATCAAGGGATTTTCCATTTTTGTTGTTTTAATTAGTACGTTAATAAGTCGCAGTATTTACCTAATTATGACAACATTACCTAACTATTACCATTTCGGTAGTGAATTATACAGAATGTATTGAAACGTGCTCCGGTCTTGTCGACCCCGTTTTGGGGTTAAAAATAGCCTTGACATTTCACTGAATAGGCCTCCGCGTGTCAGCGCCACGCTCGTTCCGACTTCCGACTGCTTTTTGCATTTATAATGGTCATAGGTTGTTTGATTTTCGTGCGTGTAAGTACGACATTGAAACCTTCAAAAAACGAGTTTATATCTTCCTGAAAGGCCGGTAACGCTCTTGTTACACCCACAGATCTGTATACTAGGTACCTACTAGATACAGAGAGTCCTTCAAATGTATGAAAACCTGGCGTGCCAATTTTCATACAAATATTTAATAAGAAATTCACTTACAATCGGAAGGAAACTTTTTATTACTTCCTCCAACTTTTTTTTATGCTATTCTGATGGTAAATAATCACCACTGCTCATGGACAACTGCAACACCAGGGGTTAGATCGGATATTCATTCTCTACTGTAAAATACCTAAATCTGCCGTTTTACGACGAGTTTCTACGGCTCAAAACGTCAGATTTAGGTATTTAGAAGAAGCGAGCGATCTTAAATATTATCAATATTAACGAAATAGTCACTTTGTAATAAAAACACAGCAAAGTTCAGGACTAACTCTAAACATAATAAGTTTCGAAAACACGATTGCTTAAAATTTTCTCTATAGAAAAGCATTGCGAAGTTGCCTCCAAATCACCTCAGAATTATACTAAAACAGAAAGTATTTAAGAAATACAATAAATTAGCACTTGTAACTTTTGATTATAATAAGGAATATGCATGTAATACCAATCCGGCTCATATTTTTATTTTACCATTTCTATTAATACGTTACCACGCCTAGTTAATTATTTTTCTTACTGACTCTTATTTGGATTAGAAATAAATTATTGAAAATATGCAAATATTGCGCGGGAACTTTTGACAAACAAAAGGGAAGTGACGACAAAGTTCACAAAAAGGAAATGACAAGTTCGGGTGCGTTCGGTAGGACTGTCCGCCCATGTAGTTTGATTATCGATGACATTCGAAATGTATGTACTTTTATATAGAGGTTTAACAAACATCACTGGCTGATAATATCGAAAGTACCCAAAAAAGAAAAACATGCGTTGACAGCTTCTGTCTGGAGTTTTTGGCGGGAAGTCAAGGGGTTCGGTTGGGGTTTGCTTTAAATTATTTTACAAATTGATTTTAGTGGACTTTATAATATAAAATTGGTTTGTTTGGTGTTATAAATGCTCATGACATGAACAATGTGTGAAATAGTTAAAGTGGACAGTCATAGTACGGCTGTAGTGATATTTATTTTGCGGACTGTGTGGGCGTCTTCGGGCGTCGTCCGCCACTCAATCGTCTATGTTAACCAGTGGACTAGTATAGATTTGTCGCCAGAAGCTCCTTTGCAGTAGTCAAAGGCCTACACCACCCTTTGATTGTCTTGTTAGGATTAGGTTAGGTTAGGATTAGGAATAAAGAACAAAATTAAAGATAGGCTCTATAGGACTTGTATCCAGAGCCGAAAAATTATATAATAAAAAAAAAAACAGCTTCTGTCTCTAGCGGATATTGCAGACTTTGACGTCATATTTTAAAATGACGTGTTTTAGTTGTTATAATCTACTTAAAAGCAAATTAAAAGCAAAAAACCGAAATACCTTTTCTGTAAACTTAAATTCTACAACAACTTGAATGCACGATCGTGTAGACCCCAACTGCTTGTTTATAGACACAAAACTGCTGCATTCGAAGGCAGCTTCCGATACCAGGCGACTAAGTGTTGGAACAACATACCACCGCCAATCAAACTACAAACTTATTATTCGTTTAAAAAACAAATACGCACTTACCTACTAGATAAACAAAAACTCATGAATCCAACAAGTCGCCGGTAGCGGGTGCTGCCAACATTATAATGTTTCTATTTAATAATTTAAAAACTTACCCGGACACGAATCTGTCAGCGGCACATTTATAATTCCTTTATTTTGTATTAAGTAGTTATATGTACCTATTGTGTGTCTAAATGTCCAGTAGTTGTTTTCTTTTATTGTATTTAACACGTATACCTTACAATTTTCTCAAATGATCGCACTTGCACCTACCTAAGGTTATAGCTGAAAATCAGCGCATTGCTCTTTGAGCAATATTTTCGCTGAGCCTACGACCTTTTTGTGCTGCTGCAGCATACATAAACACATCGCATCGCTATAAAACCTGTATGTAAATAACGTAATATTATTAATTTATTTTTTGTGTGTGATTGTGTATGTGCAGTTTTCACAAATAAACGATTTATCTATCTATCTATCTATCTACTTGCTATTTTTAATATTTATTTTCTACACCATATACATGTTTTTCGGCACTGATTTATTTTTTGCAGCTATTTATACGAGGACTATCGATTAAAAATATAAAAAAAATGCATGCATATTCTCTATTGTATTAAACATAAGGCAGTCGTCATATGTTTTACTTTTTAAATAACTCTTAAATTTTCTTTGTAAAACGAAAAAAACCTCAAAACCAGAACCAGCCTCATTGACCCCCCGCGATTCCCGACGCCCAGCATTGCTCGCTGTCTCGCTTCGGCTAGAGTAAATTTGTGTGCGTGGAAGTGGGAGCAAAATTTAGATTATTGACATCAGGCGCCCTCTTAAGGGTTCATCCTACGATGTTCATCGCTTACCTCTACAGGTAAGCGATGAACGAGCGTGGCAACCAATAGGCCTCGGAGGTCGTCATAAGCGCCATGGCTGCGCCACCCGCCCCAGGTTCACACGCCCCGGTTATGAGATGCACCCAGAGGTCAACCACTTCCTGATTGTTATGAAACGTCTTGATAATAGAAGTTATGCATCCTGCAAATGCCTGCTTATCCAATGAAATATGGCCCGAGAGGCCGAGACAAGTCGAGGGAATTGGCGAAAATGCTAATCATGTTAATAGGCGATACGTCTAGCAACCCATCACTATTTTGATTTCCTTTTTCGGTTTTCCTCGCTTTTTCTTTTTCTCGCCCACCATCACGCTAAAAGTGGCATTTAGCGCTCGGCTCTTGTATGCTCAGAGCCGCCAAACTCAAAAATGTTCTTTCAGCTTCATTCCACTTTTAAAAATTATGTAATTTTACATGCAAAAAATTACATAAACCTGAAAAATTTCTTAACCGCCTTCAGAACTTCCTGCCAATTAAAACGAAGATACTGTTAGTCCAAACATTAATATTACCTATTATTGATTACGCTGATGTGTGTTACCCTGATCTCAATGCAGATCTTCTCAATAAGCTTGATCGTCTAGTTAATAATTGCATTCGATTTATTTTCTGTCTTCGCAAATATGATCATATAACTCCATTTCGCTCGGAGCTTAAATGGCTTCCCATCCGTGAACGCAGACAAATGCGAGTTCTGTGCACTCTCTTTTCTATTTTTTCTAATCCAAAATCACCTGAATATCTTAAATGCAAATTTCAATTTCTTTCCGACACTCATGATCGGCAGCTTCGTTCTACTGATACCCGTCTCCTTAGTATTCCTCTTCATCGCACAAATTTTATGGCAAACTCTTTTACTGTTCAAGCGTGAGTTCTTACTGTTCAAGAGTCGTGAACTCTGGAATGCTTTGCCCGTTGACATCAAAGAAGTTTGCACAAAATTTTCCTTCAAGAGAAGAGTACACTGTCATCTTCTAAATTAGTCTCATTTTCTTATCTACATAATCATTCATTGTTGGTATGTATGTATTTGTATAAATAGAAATATATTATATATATATATTTTTTATATGTATGCGTTGTATATCTTTATTATGATTATATATGCATGTATGTGTATTATTTGGTATGTTATAAGTATGTAATTATTTAATTATTTTGCGCCGCAACGAATTATCTGTTTATCCCTATGGTTGACTGGGAGAGAACGTTTTAGCGTTAAGAACCCCCTTACCCTAGACTTTCCCATACAAACGTAGTCTACGTTTTATTTTGAAACAACATGTCAGATTTCGGTAAAAGTTTGGAACTTTAAAGAAATCGCATATATCTAGGGTTAAAATTGGTTTTCACACTCAAAATATGAACTTGAAAGAAAATATAAGGGTGTAAAAGATTTCCATACTGATAGTCGAAAATGATATAATACACTATATTCTTTTTCATATTACTATATTCTATTTCTATAACCCTAGATATATGCAATAGCTTTAAAGTTACAAATTTTGACTGACATGACATGTCGTTTCAAAATAAAACGTAGACTACGTTTGTATGGAAAACTCTGATTCTGTCTCGGGTAAGGGCACTCTTAAGTCCGCCAATTGTAAGACAATTTCATTGTTAAACAATTAAGTTTAAAAATAAATAAATAAATAAAAATTCCCGAAAAAACTGGGCAATGTACTTAAATTTAATTTAAATTAAAATATGTAAAAATGACAAAAATTAAGTAAAATTTCATATTTTTCCGAAAATTTCCTAGATTTTTCGGGAATTTTACAGGTTTATGTAATTTTTTTGCATGTAAAATTACATAATTTTTGACAGTGAGATATATAGATGATTGTGTGTGTGTGTATCTTCATGTCGTCAGTGCTGGATTTAGCCAGCGCGGGGCCCTTAGCAAATTCTACCGAAGCGGCCCCTGATCTGCTATGGGGAGCTCGGTGGCAGCGGCGGCCTAAACCATTGCGAGGCCCCGGGCTTTAGTTATGTTTTGTTGGCCATTTAAATATAGATAGATGGATAAACTTTGGATAAATTTTGGATTGGTCCGAGAGCTCTGGCACCAATTTTTGGGTAGGTATTTGAGGCAAGCACCTTTTTTTTTGGAATAAAAAAAAATACTTTTAAAATTTAGGGGTTGCTTTAGCCCCGCTACTCACCAGCCAGGTCTGCAGTTCCGTGTTGGGGTATAATAGGAGAGGTATGTGACAAGTTTTCAGCTTGCCTCAAATACCTACCCAAAAATTAATGCCAGCTCTCGATCTATATGTACGTACATCGTAAGGGCCCGTGGCTAGTGTTCATTTAGTGCTCAGATTTAAAATAATTTCGAGGCATTTTTTCACACAAGAAGTAAATGTCTTGAATCATTCATCACACGCGCAAATTGCTACAAATTATCAACTGTTACCGCCACCTACCATTGCATAATACCACCGCTGCTAAAATAGACTCTATTTCCTTGCAATAGTGACTGTCTGGACAGGTATGTCCATCTTCACTTTCACTACGTACTAACTCGTTAACTTTATACGTGATGACTTGTCGCGAAGGTTTCTGCGATTTAAAACGCAATTATTGATACCTAGTGCGAGAAACTGTGTAAAACATTTGTTTGTTTAATTTCTTTATTGCACAAAAATAAATGTACATTATTTAATACAAAGAGAAAATAGTAGATTGTGCTACAAGGCGTAAAGGTAATAGTTTTAACGCGAGGGCGCTACTTTAAATCCAGAGCGAAACGAAGGATTCCACAATAGAATCACGAGCGTAGCGAGGGATTCTACGGTGGAATCCTGAGTGAAGCGAGGGATTCAAGTATATCGCCCGAGATAAAACTATTACCGTGCACTGTGTAGCACATTCTTCTTTTCATCTCCATCTATGAGAAAAATTTGCAAATATATACCTATAACGGAAGTAGAATACCTACATATACCTAAAAAAGAGTTTAACAGACAGTTACTAACCTTTATTTGGTAGCGTTTTCACTGAAGAATTACTATGAAAATATTTTTTATGACTATCACATCTTATACATTTTCCAGTCATTAGAATCGTTTCATTACTTTTTCCTTGTGCGTAATTCTTTATATATTTAAATATGTATATATACGTAAACTTCATACTTAGTAAATCGGCCTCATTAAGAAACTATTCACATTTAAAATAGTTAGGTAAAATAACCTCATAGTTCCATAATAAATTTACTATTTAAATCAAAGACAATAATTGCGCGTTTTTATTGCTTTTTAATAAATTATTATTTTGAAGCAAGAGAACCAAAAAAAAATTTACCTACAGTCATCCATAAAAAACGCGTTATATTCCAATTTTAAAAAATTACGACGCCGTTGCTTATCTATACTAATATTATAAAGAGGAAAGATTTGTACCTATTTTTGTATGTTTGTATGTTTGTAATGAATAGGCTCAAAAAGTACTGGGCCGATTTAAAAAATTCTTTCACCGTTGGAAAGCTACACTATTCCCGAGTGACATAGGCTATGTGTGTACCACGGGCGAAGCCGGGGTGGACTGCTAGTATTTTATAATTTTAAAACTAAATTCTTTTTTGGCTGACTGCCAATATTATTTTTTGATTCTATATTCGTGTTCGGTTTTTAAATGTGTTTTAACGCCTAGGGAATTTACTTTTTACTTTTCAGTGTCTAGATAATTACCAGTGACTTTAGCCCCAAATATTTGGGATAAAATCATCGTTTTTCGAATAGATGAGATGAAAAGAAATAACTTGTACAAAGGCGGACTTATCGCAGGAAGGGATCTCTTCCAGTCAACCCAGTTTTCAAAAGGTTACATATTTTTGGAATGGGTGGAGTGTCAATAAGTATAATACGAAGAAATTTTGAAAATCCTAAGACTAAAGTGTAAAGTGTTCACGTGTTTTTACCTTTTAAATACATATGTATATTATGACGAGCATATAGGTAGGTACGGCTGAAAGTTTAGAAGGTTAACTTGATAACGTAATTATAATATTTAGTTTCAGACAGATTATTGTGAAAATATAGTAAAAATTCGTGATTTGTTTACTATAGTGATATTCTTGTATTTCATAAATTTTTCGGAGTTGTTCAGTAACATTGACAGAAATTGCCCTTAAATTATTTGCTTAAACTTGCACTTAGTTGAAAAAACCGGTCAAGTGCGAATCGTAAGTACATGAAGGGAGTACCGCCGTACAATGTTTTAAAACGCTGAAGAAAACACGTTTCTCGTAGGACACCCCCTTTAATTTTTAACTTTATCTTATTTTTAGTATTTGTTACAGCGTTCTCAGTAATACATAATCGGTGAAAATTTAAAGTGTCTTGCTTGCTGTTACGGTGTGAACAGACGGACGGACAGACAAAGCTGAGTCTCAATAATAGGGTCCTGTTGGCATCCTTTGCGTACGGAACCCTAAAGGTACCTTATATTATATCAGACCTGTGTCACTCCCCGTTTAGGTATCAAAAATATACCTAAATTATTTTTATGCGCGCAGGCGGCCCCGCCGAATGGTAAATTAAGTTACCACCCGGCGGGGCTTCGTTTGTCCAGAGTAATAAGAATTAAATTGGCTTGCAATGGATGTCTAGGTATTTATACGAAAAGGTGCTGAGTTCTGACGTGAGCTAAATTAAACCATATCGCTAGCCACATTGAGTAGATATTTCTTTGCGTTAGACTTCTGTACGTTAGTATTATTTATTCTGTGATTATATCAAATTTTCCCACCCTCACGCCCACTATCACGCTAAACGAGGTCTTTATTTATTTATTTAATTTATTGCACTATATAATTAATGTACAATAGGCTACGAACAATCATTCTCTAGAATCGTAAGTAATCCCGAAAAATCATTCCACGCGATTTATACCGCGGCGGGCCGAGCTTAAAATATGGACAGCGCGGCGCGACAGTTCGCCGTGACACCCGGTTCGTGCGGTTGCGTCGCAAGAAGTTTCCTTAGAGAATATTGCTGTGCTTTTTCGATAATCGATTCATTAAAAATGTCGTCATGTGCCTCAAGCTAATTTTTTTTTCGTTTTTCGATAATTGTTTTCATGGAAAGTGGTTCAGTATCACGGACTGAAAAATGCTGCTGGTGTTTTAAAAGTAACCCTATATAATAATTTATTAAAAACATTTATTCTTATCTTCAGAATCCTAAATCGTAAAGTTGGAATCGCGTCACAACGTGATTTTTAATTCATATGTGGTGCGTGTTCCAACCGCGCAGCTGGAGACCGGTTGTGACGCAATTCGTCACTTTCGCAAATGGTCATCGCTTGAAAATTGGTCACTTTCGCAGAATGTCATTTTCGCAAAGGGTCACTTTCGCAACTCGTCATTTTCGCAATTCGTCATTTTCACAATTGGTCATCAAATACTTTTCTATCACATTTCCGACAGCTAAAAGGTTCGCCTAATTTAGCGTGTGTCAATGTACCTTACAAACATGACTGCCTACGTGGTCCAGTGGTCAAGGCGTTTGCCTTGTGATCTGGTGGTCGTGGGTTCAAATCCCCCTGGGAAGCATACTCTGTGTAAAGTTGTTTCCAGTCTGGTTAGGATATTGCAGGCTTGAATCACCTGATTATCCGAAAAGAAAGATGATTCCGGGCTTCGGAAGGCACGTAAAGCTGTGGGTCCCGAACGCCATCTAGTGTTTGATTAAACCTATCCTATAATAGATTATCTGGTCTACCCTTTGAATCGCGGAGGACAGAGGGCAGTCGCTCTATGGAAAAACCAGTAACCTCGTCAAATCACCTAGGGTAAGGTAGCGGAACTGAAGCGTTACCGCTGATGATGCAACCGGGAATACGTTCGAATGATGAATGTATGATGAACTTATTTTTTACCCGACTTTTCTGTAGCCCGGTGGGAGTACAACTAAATAAGTATATTTTTTATCTACATTAGACTGCTCGACTTTTAAGAACTTGCCAGGCATTACAACAATTGCTTTTTATAATGACTCATATTCATTATATATAACGCATATTACGAGTTATTTTATGTGAAAATTCAAACACCCGACTGCTAAATAAATTTTATACCATTTTTCCTTTATGGCTATGGCATTATTCCTTTATGCCCTTTAAAATCGATATATTTCAAAGAAAAAAAAATATTAGTGATTCATATTGTGACGCTTATACGCCACCTTTATTTTAATTTTTTTATAACTTATCTAAGGACGCTTGATTCACCAAGACGAATTTAACAACATCTTGATTACAAAAATCCATACAGCCGTTTCGATGATACGAGGTAATAAATTTACAAACATACTTACATACAAGATACGCATGAAAATTAGCAGTCAAGTAAAAATAGATTCATCTGTTTGTTTGTAAGGTTTGACACAGATAGATACACACGCAAAAATAGGCGTTTTGAGCCTTTTGGCCTTCGCAAATGTGATAGAAAAGTTGTTGATGACCAGTTGCGAAAGTAACGAGTTGCGAAAATGACAAAGTGCGAAAGTGACCCTTTGCGAAAATGACATTCTGCGAAAGTGACCAATTTTTGAGCGATGACCATTTGCGAAAGTGACGAATTGCGTCACAACCTGGAGACCTTCACTCAAGAAGATTTTTGACCGAGAGGTGAAAAACAAACAAAACATCCTGATATTTAGCCCTTGACGTTACTTGCGTCCTAGTATAAATGATTTTAAAGTATGCTAACCGCTGAGCTAATGAGCTCTGCAAATACGGACCCCAGTAACAAGTCTAGGCTGATGGAATTAAAACTTTATAGCTCGTAAATATACCTACGCGTAAAGAGAAACAGGCGCTCAATGATTATAAAAACGCTATTTCTAATGTAAAACATGAAATTTTATAGCGAATGCTATGACTAATACTAATGATTATGTCATAGTGTAAATTAGCTTCAAATGTAAATAAAAAGAAAACCGGTCAAGTGCGAGTCGGACTCGTATATGAATGAAGGGTTCCGTAAGTTAAGATTACGGAGGTATTCGTACTAGGGTGGTCCTTATTCCAAAGAAAAAATATTTTTTTTCTTTAATTTTGCGGGGCACCACGTAATTTTATAATATATATATATATATATATATATATATATATATATATATATATATATATATATCATAAGAAAGTACTTCAGTTTTTTTTTTAATTTTTGAAATGACATGTAGACTTCGCTACCAAGGTTTGAATTTTAAATAAAACTCAAAATCTGTATTTCTTAATTTTTTTTATAGCCAGGACAAAAAAAAATATTACAAAATTATTTTTATGTAGATATTTGAATTATTAGAACTGAAGTGCGGGGCGGGCTAAATCTCGAGGGGTCGAGGGGAGGAGGGGATAGGAAGCGATTGTCTATGCGAGTTTCACTTACTCGTAAAATGTGATATGAACACCTAAATTCAACATTAATGAAACAATCATTTAAGTCCTTCAACGCTTTTTGTAAACATTTTGATAGCTGGTAACGACCTCTAAATCTTAAAAAAAGAAACAAAAAAAAACTACTTCATATTTAGAGGTATATAATCAAATGAGAAAGTGCCCCGGGGATAATTCAAAAGTCGAAAAATAAGGACTACCCTAATCCGTACCATGTAAAAAATCAGTTATCTAGTCTAGTCACCTAGGTTAGGTAGTGGGCCCTGGGCTCTGCGACCGCTGACGCTGAAGATGCAACTGGGAATACGCTCAAATGATGATGATGAGTATTCAATATTGATCAAATCCACAAATTTGGTTCATAAGTATAGAATAAATTATGATTCACGTACGTTTTACACCCAACGTACACCGGACATCGTTGGGCCTTGGCGCATCTGCGGGCAATTTACGATCAAATTGCTCGAATCCAATACGGATGCCTTTCGGCTCGAAATGGTCACTAAAGCACGTGATTTGATCTTTGGTCATACTCCTTTCCTATAAGTGAAGTAAGATGCCTATGCAGTGTGCACTTAAGACTTTTAGATACCTACAAGTCTTAAAGATAAGTACACACTGAGCAAAATTTTAAAATAAATGCAAAGGGGGCGTCCATAAATTACGTGAGATGTTGAAGGGGGGGAGGGGGTCGAGTCAAATCTCATCTAATCTTACGTTGGAGAGAGGGGTCTCGGCAAATATCACGCAATTTTTTTTCTTATTGAAACAAAAAAAATTATACTATTTTGGTCCATTTAATTCAGATTGTACATGCTTAAGATTTAATCTTAAACGTAATCGTAATAAGATTAAGATCATTCAATAATTCGTTCGAAAGAAAATAATTTCATTCATACTTCGACGTTATACATCTACTGACTGTCAAACCACCATATTTATTTTATACCAAATAGCTCAATTTAATCTAAATGAGAATCTGAGCAGATGATTTTACTGAAAATCATATGGACATATTGGTTCCAATAGTATATTATATATAATTAAACTCTCAGCAATATTGATTACTAGTCTTAACTAGTCGTAAATAAAAGCATGAATTAAATTTTTTTCTTCTTTTTACAATAACAATCCGACGCTTTTATGTAAGAAACCCACATTTTGAAAAATCTCACGTGAGATTGGGAGATGGGGGAGGGGGTTGAATAAAATCTCACGACATCTCACCAGGGGGAAAGGAAGGGACAGAAAATTTAAAAAATCACCTCACGTAATTTATGGACGCCCCCAACGATGTTTCACATTAGTATCTTCATATACAGGGTCTAACAAAATATACTGAAACTATTTTAAGGGTGAATTCAGTCCCATGATACTGAACAACTTTCCCCAAGGAACGTATATTGAAATATGAAAAATATTTTTAGCCTCCCGTACAAGTCAACCGATCAGCTGAACCGAGTTTCTATGGAAAGTAAAAAAATTTTTTTTATATTTCGATATACGTTCCTTGGGGAAAGTTGTTCAGTATCCTGGACTGAATTCGCCCTTAAAATAGTTTCAGTATAATTTTTTAGACGTTACATATCATGCCTTTCAACTCGAATTGTTCACTGAACTACGTGATTTGATCTTTGGTCTTGTTTCTTTTCTAATGGTGGGCTAGCGCCTAGCCGACAATTACGCATGTATGCACCTCCTAACCTTTAAGACCGTTAGGTTTCTGATCAAAATTCTAGAATCTAAAATGTAAAGTAAGCGATTTTTTTTTTGTGAAATTTCTTGGCTATCTAATTAACCGCTTATGCGGTATGCCCTTTTAGAAACAGTTTAAGATTATTAATCGAAATTCTAGAAATAAGGATATTTAACATTGATAAAATCGCTAATTAATGTTGGTTAGTATGTTTTTCGTTAATTATTAATATTAATTAATTAATTGTTCCTTAATCAGACTAGATTAGATTAAGAAGTAAGGAAGAATTTATTCAAATGACAACATGTAAACAGAATGAGATACCATCTAAAACTACCTACAGTTCGTTTTTAGGGTTCCGTACAAAAATGGAAAAACGGAACCCTTATAGGATCACTCGTGCGTCTGTCTGTCCGTCCGTCTGTCACAGCCAATTTGCTCCGAATCTACTGGACCGAATCAGGTGAAATTTGGTAGGATGGTGTAATCCTATGACTCCTATAAATCCTATGATATGTGCAAAGTAAATAAATATTTTTTTAAAATAAGGGTCGTTTTCGGGGGACAAAAAAAATTTGGCAAACCTTACTGTGTCATGTATCAAATGAAAGGGCTCGTTATGAGGATCTCAAATATATATTTTTTATTATTGTAAAATGAATAGTTTTAATTTTATTAATGAAAGAAGACGAAAATTGACCATTCCCCCCCCCTGATCTCCGTAACTACTGAGCCTAAAATTTTGAAAAAAAAAAACAAAATATAGTTTATTGCTTGTAGATTACAGGAAAACCTATAAGAATTCAATCCATTGTACGGAACCCTCTCCACGCGAGTTTAACTCGCACTTGGCCGGTTTATTTTTTACTAACATGTGAAATCTCAAAATGAAAATCGTGAACCCATTACACAATTTACACTTACATGTGAAATATTAAAATGAAAATAGTGAACTCAGTTCACAATTTTTAGGGGTTCCGTACCCAAAGGGTGCCAACAGGACCCTTTTACTGAGACTCCGCTGCACCCGTCTGTCTGTCAGTCTGTCACATCACAGGGCTCTATTCCATCTCTTCAACCGTAATAGCTAGACACTTGAAATCTTTTACCAATTATGTAAGTATAACTGTGGCCACTATAACAACAAATACTAAAACCAAGATAAAGTTACAAATTAAAGAAAGTCGTAATACAAGAAACGTGTTTTTTCGGCGTTGTAAAACATTGTACGGTTCCGTACCTCCGTACGGAACCCTTCATATACGAGTCCGACTCGCACTTGCCCGGTTTATTACCACGGACATATGAAATCTTAAATTAAAATCGTGAACCCATTACACAATTTTCATTGACATGTGAAATCTTATAATGACACGTGACACACATACAAACAAATATGTGATAGTAAACATCGCGTGGATGTCGTAGAAGGCGACTTAGGGAACACAAGCTAAACAAAGCTTATATACATACATCAATGAGACCTCTCCAACCCGTCTGGCCAGCGTGGAGAGTGTAGGCCAAATCCTCTGGCTGCACCGGCCAAGTATGGCTCTGGCAGTACAGAGAGGGTCGTGATCCTGCATTGGAGATTAGAAAGACCTGATGATGATGATGAAACATCGCGTGCGTGATCCACCTACCATAATGACATAGGTATCCTGAAACTTTGATTCCTCGCATAGTTTAGCGTGTGGCAACATGTCGTCATGTAAACTGTTACAACCTGCTTACAACACGTCATCTCGAGCGTATGAACTTATGACCCTTAATGTTACCAGTTTATGATGAAATTGCGATTTTTTGTTCATAGAAAAACGTGATTTCAAATAATTTGAAAGACTATTAGCATGAGAATCGAATATTAATGAGGTTGTTGTTAGTATTCAAATTTCAGATAGTGAAATAAAAAAAGTAAATTTACATACATTACAGAAGAATTTATATACAAAACCTTAAAACATTATCTGTTTTGCAAACTATTTATCAGTTACTTGTTCTTTTATCCACAGGTTCTGGGTTTGGTCCCCAGCCAGGGCAAGTTGGAAAATGGCCTTATTCATGTTGTTCTGGGACTTGGGTGTTTATCTTTATATGTATTTATTATAAAATATAGTAACTTTGAGTGAGTATCCCATAAGACAAGTTTAAAAACTTACTTTGGAGCTAACTCAGTGTGATTTGTCCCTATTTATTTATTTATTCAAAAACGGAATGCAAGACCAATCCTCCCTCCTCCAATCAAGCCAAAGGTTTGATTGTTAGAGAATGCTTTTAGCATTAAGACCGCCTGTTGTACTATTACATTTGTATTTGTCTACGAATTTGTGTACAATAAAGTGTAAATAAATAAATAAAGACTTTTTTGTATCATTATTGAGTAAGACATGTTAGTATTTATATTTATTTGTGCTAAAGGCACAAATTGATTTATGATAACCCACGAAAGTACTGAATTCCCGTTGTTCTCTTTCACCATGTTGTCGTGCCATTACAGCATTCTTCTTCACAAACAGTTACAATTGGATTCCCTTTGTGGTTGTACGGTCCATTCTTCTGGACAGCTCGGTCTCACTGCAAGCTCATATTGTTTTCCAATACATGTGATAGATTTTACACGAGCTCCGTGGCGTAATGGTTGACACGCTTGTCCACCTCCCTAAAAATTCTGCCTTCGATCTCCAGCCAGGACAAGTTAGAAAATGGCCTATTTCAAATTATCCTGGGTCTTTGGTGTTTATTGATATTTATTTATTATAAGAGTAAGTACCCCATAACACAGTTAATAACTTAGTTTGGGACTGGCTCAATCTGTGTGATTTGTTTAAATTTATGACAAATTATATACTAAGTGTTGCGGAGCGGGCCCGTAAACTGTAGCTACTAAGGATCCCTACTGCCGCTGTTGATTGAAACGATTGTTTTGTTGTAATGGACTGTATTTAAATAGGTTTACAAATATTTCCCGACAGTAAACGTATCGCGCGCACAGCTGATCGCACGGAGCGCAGAAGTCGAAGAATGTGACGTGTGATGTGACAGTGACAGTGCAATCTGTCACACTAATCGATGTGAAGTGCGCTGCCTGCACCGCTCGTCCGCTCTGACGTTTGTACGGGCAGCGCCGTCTAGTTCTTGATGGTATATGCTGTGTTGCATGCCAGCAACACAAAGTATGGTGCTCTTGATTTCCAAGATGCAGGGTCTCCCTAGTTTGGGAACCAAAAGTCCCAATTTTGGTTATAAATGCATTTTTTTTGTGTCCTTTTATATCTATTTAATTATTTAACCCTTCTTCAGATATCTCGACACCCTTGCATTGAAATCTGAGGCTTTTTGCTACACAGCATACTCTTCATATGGTGTACTATCGGACCCACAGATCGTTTTAACTGTCAACCAAATGACAGCTATTGCTTTTACTAGTAGCCGTACGTAGTAGAGTTACGTAAGCATGATGGACATTTTTGGAAACTGATCTTTGACATTGGCCCCCTTCACCCACTCCAGATGTGTTCATCTCTTTAATGAAACCCAGTCTCCGTAAAAGGAATGCGAAACACCAAGTGCATGTAGGTAGGCCACGTTGAGTGCTTCAGAAGTTTGATTCTTATTAAAGTGAAGGTTGATTCTCATTAAAGTGAAGGATCTATTCTGCATAAACAAAGTTTTGTCTCAATATTAAATTAAAATGCAGAGTTACGTATTTTTCGTTTACTGCATAGATACCTTTTCTGCACTTGTATGGTACAGAGGCAGGCAAGGCGTAAGATTTAATAAAAAATTTAACTTATGGCACTGGTATGACTCTCCATTGATTCAGAGTAACATATATACCTACTACTACTACAAACGAAACAATTTATCTGTACACACGTCGATGTGTGAGTTTTATACTTAGGGTCGCACCGCAGAATTAATTTAATACTTACCTACTAACGAGTTCGACATATTTACGATTATATATTTCTATACCGGGAGATTTGCGAACACTATGACGTAAAAAATATTCTGTTTTATATGTATTAAATGTTACAGAAAAGTCGGAAACAGCTACATAATATCACTTCACAAATATTTTTTTAATATGTCCATTGTCCATTTCACCATTAGTTCACTTTACTGATTATTATTAAGTCATTTATAATGTAACGCACTAAATACACTAATTCACTATTGTAGTATAGTAATTTGCATATTCGGCGCAAAACTATACGGTAATTATTGGAATAAATTCAATAAAAATAAACAAATGTTTATCTTATCACGCTTCTACGCCCGGCTTGTCAAGTTGTCATTGTCAACAATGGCATTATATCACTTTTTTTTTTTTTTCTTTATTATCATAGGATATTTAAAATATCTCTTAATAATAGTCACTTTGTTTTGTTTTGCACAAATGTTGACGTCAAATCGTTACTTAAAGCTAAGTTTACGCCGCTTCCTAGGCGCAAGTGCAGAAGAAGCGGCAACAAACTGCACCGCACGTTTTCTCCAAAGACGTCAACTAACAAACTAAAAACTTAAAATTAGTTATATAGATGGACAGAGATTACATTGTTTATTATGTCATAATTAATTTGAATTATAAGAATTACGAAATTTAAAATAATGTCAATTTGTAAATTTAGTATGTACCAATGTACCTAAATTATGACATGTCTAAGTATACAAACCTTTAAGAGGGACCCGCGCCAAGCTCAAGCCAGACTACACTATAACCCGCGGAAATCTACTTGGCATCTGCGTGTATGTGATTAACTGTGAGCGAGGAGCCTATGTATTTTTACCGGTTAAACTGCTGTCGATTGACAATCCCTCGCTCTTGTGTATCTCCCGCCAATGTGAGAGAGCGAAAAGGGTATATATATCAAGATGGTTGCTGGGTAATAACGTGAAATTATATTGTTGCTTTGCTACCTGTTTTCATCATTTGGAAATGTATGAAATATGTGTTCTTTGTTGTAATCGGTGGATAAACAATTATTATATGCGCATCTTCTCACCATGATGGTTACTATTGATTGACAGTTCTCAAGACAAGAGACATCGCGAATTGCGTGCGGCTAGTAACTAAACCCTGGTTTGGAGCTGTCAAAGGCTCACAAAGTGCGGGGGAGAGGTGCGGGGAGGCCAATTTGCGGGAGACGCTGTGAGATTCCATTCTGTTTGACTCATGTATTCTGTACTTATGGTTATGGTATTTAGAAAAGTTGAAAATTATGGTTCCATTATTTTAGACAATGTAACTGACGAAATAAATAGAATAACACTGACTCAATACACATCCCTAAATATACTATAAAAGTATCTATTTTATACGATATTTATGTATAATTTTTTAAAAGTACTTATTATATCAGGATATTGGGTCTATCTATTGTAGACGCCAACTATCTTATCGTTTCTCTTCTCCTAAAGGTTGACAGGGAGAGAATGCTTTAGCATTAAGTCTACCTATTGTAGCTTTTGACTCAATACAAGTTTAAAATAAATAAATAAATCCCAATTTTTTTTAACTTTTCACTGAAGTTTTTGAAGAGATACTTATTTGCTGTATTGTTGTAATCCATGGCGGAAAGTTCCTCTACTTGAGTTTTGTATTTCGTCAATACTTAAGTGAAGCTTTGCTTTCACAATAGTTTGCAGGTATGTATATCAGCTTTTGTCAATCCCAGAGACCATTACTCATGGATTCGCTCCACATACCAGACTATTGCGCATTTTAATGCCAGTGAGTACATCATTGTCTCTAAAGGATTTAGTAACTCTTTTGAGTAACGAACTGGTCCTTAAAAATGTCTTCCTCTGATTAAGAGTTAGCATTTTGCTATAGTTACGCATGATAAAAGATATGGACAATTTAATTTTTTATATGAATTTATTTATTTATCAAATCTTTATTGAACACAATGGTACAAAAGGTGGACTTAACGCTAATGCATTCTCTACCAGTTAACCTTTAGACAGACATAAATACCTAAATAAACTACAAACGTGAAGATAGTGACTAGTTTTGCTTCAACAAATTACCAGAAAGGTGCGTGTGGACCTTAATTTTTTTCTTTCAGTATAATGCCCCTTTAACGCCTCCCTCCGAGGCAGAGTATAGGTGGTATAGGTCTAGGCATGGTACGGCTGGTAGAACACAAAGGTACATAAGAGGATATGGGCATATTTTTAACTATCGAAATAACTTCCATGCTAGTATGGGCGAAAAGAAAAAAACTTAGAATCCGATCAAGGAAATGGGCGAGAACCTGAACTAGGGTGCAGGTTTTCTCACGAAACTCGCAGAGGTACAAGGCGCCTAATGAGAATTGAACACATGTCTCAGACACACAGGCAATGCGTTAACTGCTTTGCCACCACCACTCCGATTGACGTAACATGTTATTATAAATAACATTATTTATTTTCCCTTTGGTCCATTTAAAATACTCCCAGCATTACTTTTTCCCAGCCCCATTCCTGTTAACCTTTCCCATTAATCTCCGAAGGTAGGTATGCCGCTGAAGTTAATTGTGTAGTCATTTGTAAGGACCAGAAAGCCAGTAATATATCAGCATTAGTCGGCGAGGGGAATCAAGCCGAAGAGGTCAATGTACTAATTAGTGAACAACTTGTAGTATTAGACCAACCAAAAAGACGCGATAAAATATTTTCTATTCTATTTGTTTATTCATTTCTTAGGACCAGATCGCCGCGATATGTCAATGTTAGTTGAGTAGTTAGGATATTAAATGTACTTACTCATCAATGAATAACTTGTTCTAAGGGACCAACCCAGAAGTCACGAAAAATATTTGATTTTCCATTTGCGTAGTAAGAGTTTACGGATTGGCCGTCTACCACCGCGTGATGACATGAGAGTAGAATACCTCTTCCCTCTCCTACTTGTGTCGTAAATGGCGACTAAATGCGGTTTACATAACAGAGAACGGACAGCAGCTTTATTTATTTATACCAACTACTGCGATCATCAACCCGCCTTCCTAGCGTGTAGTGGTGGGCTTTATCGGGAGAGGCCTAGTCCAGCAGTGGACTAATATCTTCATCTTAGCGCGTTCCCGGTTGCATCCTTGGCTATGCTGCTTCGGAGCCCGGGGTACGTTTTCCCGCTTTTCCTCCAAATAGTATATGCATGTCAATAGTCATCCAAGGATGTCGAAGCGAAATCGGAAAAAAAATCTGGAAAATTTGAAACGATTTGGCTATAGTTCCACGACCGACCGGCTTCCTGACGTCACCCTCCTTGAGAATGCAGTTATAGCACGAGATGTTTGCTTGGTCCTTTAGTCGCCTCTTACGACATCCACAGGAAAATATGGAGCGGTCCTATTCTTGGTCTAGCAGTGGACTTAGGATGGTAAAGATTAAGACGGAGTTGATCACATAGTAAAAGTTGTTTGTGTTGATGAGTATTTTGACCCTGTTTCGGACTGCCGTACACAGATGGTACAGATCGTTTACAAGCGAACGTGACCTTTTGGAGAGAAAGGGACTACTGTAAATAACATAGTGTCCATGTTAGGTAATGCAATAAATACAAAATAGATTTTAGATTGTTATAAATACGGGCATTAAAAAAAAAACAAATATGCCATATTTTTTTTTTGTTATTCTTATTAAGACACAACTTATTTGTCTGAACAACTTTTTCATCCGATAAACTTCAATTGTCCGTCAGTTTGTCAGCCGGTTTGTTCTCGTCTACAGGTCGCATTTATCAACCAATTCTCGTGAAATTTTATAAGCAGGTTCGATAATCTAGTAGATTTTTTGTGTCTATTTTTTTTATTAAAATGGCGGAGATATGGAGGTTAAAAACTAAGAAAATCATATTTCAGCCATTCGATTAAAAAATTATAAATTCTTTTTTTTTAATATATCATAAAACTTTCTTGTTATCCTTATTAAGACGCAACTTTTTCATCTGAACAACTTTTTTATCCGATAAACTTCAACGGGTTGGGGGTGAGTCGCGGGGTTTACAGCTCACAGAGCCACTATAGTGTTATTTAGTGCCGTGTGGTATCCGGCAGAGAAGAATAGGACCACTCCAAGTCTTCTCGGGGATGTCGTAGAAGGCGACTTAGGAAACACAAGCTAATTTAGTGAATGTTATATTCTTTTGAGAAACAAACAATCTTCAATCATTCCCTTTTTCTGTCCGTCTCTATAAGGATAAAGACGTTGGTATGAATGCTATGCATGTACCAGAAGTTGCTTCAGAAAGTGCGGGTCTGCCAGGTTAAGCGATAACCCTGGTGTTAATAGGCCACTGTAAAACTAGCTGCGTTAACCTCTTTGATCCTGATGATGATCGGGCGGGAATTGCGACATTTTATATGTATGTATTTTACATACAAATCTTTTCGGAGTTACGGTGGTCTCGAATACCAACTACTGGTCGAATCTTCAAAAGCTTTTTTTATGGATTTAGCTATTTAGTTCCCATAGTTGGGCAAAAGATTCCCCTTTTTGTTTCCACTCACTTTTATTTCGAGCTGTTTCTAAAGGTTCCCGTCCTAACACAACGGTTACATCAGATAAACTAAAGTTACACTACTTATACAGGGTCTAACAAAATATACTGAAACTATTTTAAGGGTGACTTCAGTCCATGATACTGAACAACTTATCCCAAGGAACATATATCGAAATATGAAAGATAATTTTTGGCCTCCCATACAAGTTGACCGATCAGCTGGTCCGAGTTTCTATGGAAAGCCAAAAATTATTTTACATATTTCGACATATGTTTTTTGGGAAAAGTTGTTCAATATCACGGACTGAATTCACCCTTAAAATAGTTTCAGTATATTTTGTTAGACGTTATATTTTACACACTTATATTGTAACCCTTCTTCTCGTGTCGAATAAATATAAATATATAGGGACAAACCACACTGATTAAGCTAGCCCCAACTAATTAATTAGATTAGTGCAGCTGGTGGTGCACGATGGACAGGAGAAGAGATATGAGTATGGTGGTTATGACCACACTGACACTGTTGCAATTGGATTAATATATCTGGCTAAGTTATGCCTTTACCGGCCCTCCTCAGTTCGGAGGCGGTACAAGCTTTTCCATGTGGCCCATGGGAGCTCATGACCCGGTGGTAGTTCTTGGTGGAATGAAATGGGAGTTTGCTGCGCCACATTCCCTATTCGGAGCCGGGAGGATTTTGGATCGCCTTCTAGTGATTTATATATATATATATAACGGGACTTAGCACGAACCTTTTTTATTGTTTGGTCTAACATTTCGAAAAAGAGTTACATCTTTCGTGGTCGCAGACTGACTGGAGAGCAGCGGTGTCGTCTTGTTGATGGTGAACACTACCCACATTGCCTTCTAGTGGTTTTGTATTAACAAAACTATTGCTGCTTATAAGTCGCCTGGCATCCGTCCGTATGTCAGGCGTTATGTACGTATGTTTACATGCATAAACCCTAAAAACATTACACTCCTTGTTTAGAGCAGTCGCTTAAAAAAATCTTGCAGTTATTAAGTCTTCTTACAAATGTCAATACAATATGTTCTAGGGAAATATAAATAGGCATACCCTGCTGACGGAAATAAAACAACATATACCGGAAATATACAATTATCTTCTTCTCAGTTACGCTGACCGAACAAAATTGTTATATCGTTCTAATGAATTGTCCTCGGAAGTAGGTTGTCAACAGGGTGATCCCCTTGGGCCTGCAATTTTTAGTTTGGCTATAAATCCGATAATCAAAATTTTAAATTCTAAATTCAACGTTTGGTATTTAGATGACGGAACCCTAGGAGGATACTGTGTTTTCGGACCTTTTTTTAATCAAAAATAAATTTGAAGCCATTGGTTTGGAGCTTAATTTTAGCAAATGCGAACTTTTATAAATAACTGCGACTTAAATTTAAATGACGTAAAACAAAAATGTAATATTTTGACTCCAAATATTAAAATAGTTAACAGTAATTCCCTTTACCTTTTAGGTTCTCCAATTTTTGATGAATCTATTTCTGAATATATTAATAATTCAATTACTAAATTTTAAAATTCTGCTGACCGTCTCGTGAAATTAGTCCACATTATGCACTTTACATCTTAAAATTCTGTCTTTTCGTCCCAAAATTTACGTACGTGCTCCGTTGCTGCTCCTTTTGGAATCACCCAGATCTTTTGACACGAGTAGACGACTTAATCAAAATTTGTTTAGAATCGATTCTTAATATGCAGCTGAACGATCAATCTTGGACCCAAGCGTCCCTACCCATCCGTTATGGTGGTTTAGGGATTCGCAAAATTTCCAGTGTCGCTTTACCAGCCTTTCTATCTTCTGTCCATAGTTCAGCAAATCTCATAAGTAAAATTTTAAGGGCATCCCCTTCAAACTTTGAGATTGCTGGCTTGGAAGTAGCTAGAAACGCTTTCTTAATTGCATGCCCAGGTCAAAATTTTCTAGTTTCTCAAAATTCACAGAGGAGCTGGGACGACATAAACTGCAAATTGACTTACGACAATCTTTTGAGCTGTAGTACGGGTTCGGCGCGTGCTAGGCTTTTGGCCTTGGGTCCGCATGAGGCCGGCTACTGGCTTCACGCGTACCCTTCGTCAAATACAGGAACATTTCTTGAGCCTGACACGCTCCGAATCGCAACTTGTCTACGGCTTGGGGTTCCGGTCTGCGCTCCTCATAAATGTCCCTGTGGCAGTGATGTCGACAAGCTAGGACATCACGGACTGTCATGCCAAAAAAGTGCAGGCCGCTTCTCGAGACATGCCACTCTTAACAATATCATACGCCGGTCCCTTGCCACCGTCAACGTGCCAAGTCTTCTTGAGCCGACTGGTATTGCAAGAGATGATGGCAAGAGACCGGACGGTATGAGTTTGATTCCATGGAAGATGGGCCAGGTGCTGGTATGGGATGCAACCTGTTCAGACACGCTGGCCCCTTCCCATCTACATGGAACCAACAACAGAGCTGGTGCGGCTTGTGAAGCGGCTGAAAAAGCTAAAGCATGGAAATACAGGGGTCTAGGCTCCGAATATGATTTTGTTCCATTCGGTGTCGAGACCCTTGGTCCGTGGGGTCCTAGCGCTATAAGGCTTTTTAAGGAAATAGCAAAAAAGTTAGTCGACATCACAGGAGACCGAAGAGCTGGCAGCTACCTCGGACAAAGAATCAGTCTAGCTATTCAAAGGAGGAACGCTGCCAGTATCTTCGGAACCTTGCCTAAAGGGACTCCTTTTAATAGTATATTTTAGTTATTATATTATATTTTTTAAGGTTTTTATTTTTAGGATGTTTCTAGTTTTAGCTAACTTTAGGTATTATATATTATGAGATTTTCTATGACTAATAAATGAAATCATATGTTCTAATGTCATATATTTATACGAAGTTCGAGAGACACGCTAAAATGTAACACTATTGCTTAAAAGGTAAATAGAAAACGTTAGATTATATTATATTCCATAGAATATTTTCAGAGCAAGAAAACCGCTATGACCTAAATATCCTAAAATGTCAAGAGCGTGAGCTAGCGATTTTTGCCGCTCAGTTATTGCCAGTTCTCTCTTCCCTTGGGAATACTTGGGTCATAAAGTAGCTTCCACCGGCAATAATATCAGATACGAGATCGGCTGGGAACACTTTGAATGTGAATATATTTGAGTATATTTTTCGAGAGTAAACCTAAAACTAGGCCCAAGGTCGGCCTCGGCGAACGTACAGCGACCACATTGCATAAGTTTTCAAAAAAGGAGAGATTTAGACCAGCTCCCTTAGCATGGCACCATTGATAAACCCAGATAAGCAAATAGTTGCAGCTATTTCAGTCAGTCATACTGATTCCGATGTCACAAAAACTAAAAACACGACCTCAAGTACCAAATTTTATTAGCTCTTTAAAGCGTATTGAAAAAAGCCTTTCCCTGTTATTTCTGACGCATATTGTTCTTCGATAATATTATATCCAATTTGGTTTACCATTTCAGTCGCAACATGAATTCGCCATGAATAAAGTCGTAACTTATTTATAATTTGAGGGTAGGAAGGAAGACAGGGCAGCAATAAATTAGTCAGAGGCTTTTTGTTTATACGTTCAATTTATAGCTTTTTCTCGTGGAGACGTAACATTTCGAGGTTTCCCGAAATTTAGGTAGCATTTTCTGGATACTATTTACTTCGCTTCGAAGTTATTGTTTTCGCTGAAACATATCTTTGAACTAAAGCTGTTGTTAATGGCTTTCGCTTCTTCTTCGGCGTCAGCGCAAAATGTTTTTACTTTCCAATTTTCTGTTTCAAGTCATACCTTCATTTACTCCTAGGATTTTATAATTTCATGGGTATTCCTTCTATCTTTTTCGGTCTTCCTCTACGCCTGTATCTACCCACATTTCTGTTCATCACCTTTTTTGTTACATGAGCCTTATTTCTTTTGTGGTCTAGTGGTTAAGGCGTTAGCCTTGTGATCCGGAGTTTGTGGTTTTAAATCCCACTGGGAAGCATACTTTGTGAAAAGTTGTTTCCAGTCTGGTTAGGATATTGCACGCTCGAATCACCTGATTTAATTTTATTTATTGCTTTTCACCTTGTAAATAAATTACACTACACTACAAAGTCACTTCTTAAATTAGTAAGTACAACATGAACCCTGATAGGGCATTGCAACAAAAAACAATGGAACGGCATGCCGATTTTTAGTTAGTAAGTATTTATCAATGCTAAAAATTTTTATTTGGGATTATAATTTGGAGAATAGGTGCTTGATAAGAAACATAATGACGTTCATAAGTTCTTAGATTGACAACAGCAATGATCTGAAGTTAGGTACAAGTCCTTCCAACGTTTTCGGTGTACCACACAGATTGATTCCCATTAACAGCGGGAGACCTTACAACAGGGAACTTGAGTCCCTAAATGCGAAGTTTGACATTAATTATAAAGTTTGCCAGTTATAATGTATCAGATTTTAACTTAGCAATAGCAACCGATATATTGTGTGCAAAGTCACAATTATATAGATGGTTGTCAGGCCAATTTGATGGTTAAATATTACTTAGCTATTAGACTGATGCTTTAAAGTACTTATTTCCTACCAGCTTTCTGGTACATCTGTGCATTGTATCTAATCCTTTACCAGCATTTGTCAATGTACTCGTACAGAATCCGAGAGGGGTCGACCTTCACCACCTGCTTGCTGGATGAAGATTATATTTTATCACTAGCTGTGCCCGCGACTTCGTTCGCGTGGTTGTTGGAACGTAATTTTATATAGCCGAAAGCCTTCCTCTATAAATGGACTACCCAACAAAAAAAGAATTTTTCAAATCGGACCATTAGTTCCTGAGATTAGCGCGTTTAAACAAACAAACAAACTCTTCCGCTTTATAATATTAGTATAGATATAAAATATGTTCCTGAACATATACCAATAGGCTTGCTGCAAAATACTCGTAGTTGATATTTGAAATGTTTTCAAGCTCCTTTTCCTCCCAAACTTATGTAGTTTTTATTTTTTATTTAATGTTTATTCCTAACTTTCGCGTAGGATATTTAGTTCTTTTTTAATATCAGTTTCTCAATAAATTAAATTTCTTCTTCCTTTATTTCAAGTTTTTTCCTTCATTGCCTTTTCATTTCTTTTCATTCAATTCATATCACTCGAAAGTATGATGGACTTCAACCCCACAATGTAATAGCTACTAATACGAGCCCCAACTTCATCACACAGAACGTTGCTTTCCCGCCCAGAGCTATTGATTTCCGCTTACACAAACTGGAAAGTCCCTAAATTCATACTATTATGGCATTTCACATTTCCACTGTCACCAGTGCATACGGGTCCTTTACTATCAATCCAAATAAACCTAATACGAAACATCGCAGCATCACCACCTAGAGTTAATACAAGATTAATTGAATCGTTTATGTTTTGCTTTTGTAATTTTTTTTAGGCTTTACCAGGTTTCCTCAAAAAGAACGTGAAAAGAATTATTTAGGGATAGCATAAGCACATGTAGCACCACTAATATTTGACATCTGTTGGTTGTATGTTAGCGTAATTAATTTTAGTACTGAGTTGACCGAGCTTGTTCTTATATCTAGTCGAAAATGCTTCTATAGGTATATCTAAATTTCTTTAGACCAGAACATAAGTAGCTACGGCGACCGCCTTGTCATTGACCATATCCAGATTTAGATTGACTGAGCTTTGCACGATACTTTCAAAATTGAAAAAGGGAAAATACCTAGTAACAAGATTTTAAACAGGATAGACCTTCTAAAATCGCAAATTAATTCCAGATTGTCGTGGATTCGAACCCAAATATCTGAGATCGTTTATTTCATACTTATTGATTTCCGCTTAGACCGGGGTCTAAGCGGAATGCCAATGAGTTAGTCCAATAATTCAAGAAATAATGAAAAGGTTTCGGGAGGTGCAATTTTGGAGAATAACAAACCGTATTTTTAGCTGTGGCCTTGAATTTTTGTATCAAAGTGATCTTTCTGCTTTTTGTAAAATTTTCAGAGCGGTTTTTTTTGTGATTTTTATAGTTTTTGTTTGACACTGTCTATTTTTACTTGTGATGGAAAGGAGGTAGTTTATGTATTACTTATATTATTAATATTGATACGCGATAGCGATAACATAGTATGTACCAGGTTATTCTCCCGTACATATCGTAGAAGTTGATCAAAGGAATGGGTGTTAACCTAACCAATTACCGTTTAGTCTTAATTTCAGACATGATCGATCTGACTAAACTGAAAGCTGTTCCGCCTTTTTGATCATAACAAAGGAATAGAAAGAATTGATTTCTCGATCTGATAAGTCAATATTGCCGTCAGACTTAGACTTATCTCATTGTGACTGTGACCAGCCTGTTTTATCTCGAACGCCGGTTGTTTATAGGTCAACAGGTAAAGTTGTGTCAAAGAAGTATAATAGAATATACCAGGTACTTCTTCTGTTCAGATCGTAGAAGTCAATCAAAGGGGTAGTTAACCTAAAAATATTTTTAAGTAGGCTGGTTGTTTATCGTGTGTGTAAGTGCCCAAGACTGGTGGTAAAGTAGGCTGGTGACCTATCACTACTTTTGATTATCGGTTTGGATCTCAGGACGACTATCTTGCTAAGCGTGGCACTTGCTTGGGTTCTCTTTTCATGACTTTTCTACACCGTTCGATATAAGGACTAGTTCCTTTAAAGGTTTTCTGTTTTTTTACAACTATTTTTTCCAACAGTTCGTTTTGGTTAAGATACGTACTGAAAGCTTTTCCGCCTTTTGATCATAACAAAGGATTCAAAGCAATTGATTCTCGATCTGATAAGTCAGCACCGAGAAGTCAGCCTTTCAGACTTATCTCATTGTGACTGCGAACAGCTGTTTTATCTCCACTGGCATTGTTTAACTTTGTAGGTCAACAGGTTAAGTTCTGCCTTCAGATGTACCTTTGTAAGTTTATCTTTTTTACAAAAAAGCTATAAAAATTAATGAGTAAGTCTAGACTTATTTTCTTATTTCCTACAAGCTTTCTGGCTAAGTCCATCTTCTGTAGTTCTTTTTAAGCATTTATAAACATACGAGGGGGGCCAATCGAAAAATGTTAAAATCTTTCAAAATTTATCCATAAATATTGTCAATCATATGAGAAGCGTTTCGTTTCCCTAAAATTTCAACACGCTTTACTTAGCCGTTTTCAAAACTGTCAGTCCTGGTAAAATGAAGCAATCTTTGTATTCATGTTGCTAATATTTTATTAGAAGGTTGTAACCCGCCCAGAAAGATACTCGTATAACGAGCGCGCTTGACTATCCAGTTTATGACGCTATAAACGCACACGTTCTGATAGACCAGGGATGGAGAAATGAGTATATATTTTTAAGCGGGCCAATCGATAGATTCATGTAGAGGGGCCAAGATTTGGTAAATAAGTGTATAAACTCAAACTAAGCCTTCGCATGCCATTTTTCACGATAGTTTACACATATAATAGAATTATATTTGTATTATTATTAATTTATTGCTAAAATAAACCGGCCAAGTGCGAGATAAACTCGCGTGGAGAGGGTTCCGTACAATTGATTGAATTCTTATAGGGTTTCCTGTAATCTACAAGCAATGAACTATATTTTGTATTTTTTTCAAAATTTTAGGCTCAGTAGTTTCGGAGATCAGGGGGGGGGGAAGGTCAATTCTCGTCTTCTTTCATGAATAAAATCAAACTATTTATTTTACAATAATAACAAAAATATATTTGAGATCCTCATAACGAGCCCTTTCGTTTGATATATTACACAGTAAGGTTTGCAAACTTTGTTTTTTTATTTCCTAATTTGTACCCGAACATGACCCTTATTTTAAAAAAATATTTATTTACTTTGCACATTATGTGTTTGGGTCATAGGATTACAACATTCTACCAAATTTCACCTGATTCGGTCCAGTAGATTCGGAGCAAATTCGCTGTGACAGACGGACGGATAGACAGACGCACGAGTGATCCTATAAGGGTTCCGTTTTTAATTTTTTGTACGGAACCCTAAAAAAGCCTCCAACTACTAGCATTTAGAAACGATCGCTGTTGTAAAAAATTACCGACATTAACTCAATAAGTAGATGATATTTTTGGTTTTCTTAAAAAAAAAACATTGTTTGATTGATGACAATGTCGCTAAAACAATTCGGTAAGAGGCATCTGAAAAAGAGAAAAATTCATGCAGGAAGTGTACAAAATAGTCCAACGTAGAAAAGACGGAGCCGATCCTAGTTAGTCTCAGATGATAGGACAATGCTAAAGGGTACAAGTGTTTAATCTACTAGCGACGCCTGACCGCTTTACGAATCGTAAAGAAAATAAAAAAAATACTATTTACCAACGCGGCCAAATAAATGGCGGGCCAGATTCGGCCCGCGTACGGCCATTTTCCCTTCCCTGTTTCAAGGCAAAATCATGCGACGGATCTCAAGGTTTAAATCCCACAGGATGACGGAGCGTGCAGCCGTTTGTATGAAGGACACGGTCGATATAACTATCCGTTGGAACTGAATGATAGCCGTTTTGTTCGGGCTTGTAGGGTCTGTAGTGATAGTGCCAGACAACTTCACTATGGTATCACCACTAACGAGAATAACAATGATAACTTTGAAGTTGTACTGATGTAATATTTTTAAAATGAAAATCACCTGAGTCTTCATTCTTACCTTACGACCTTTTTGTGCATACATACACACATCGCATCGTTAAAAACCTGTATGTAAACAACTTAGTCATTCATATATTTTTTGTGTGTGAGGTGTTTGTAAAGTTTTTACAAATAAATGATTTATCTATCTATCTTAAAACACAAGCAGCGTTATGTTGATGATGATTAAGGACATGAAGATCAGAAATCCGTCCTCGAAGGATGTTAAGGAACTGTCTTTCGATAAAGATAAAAATAAATCTATTTGCCAAACATGGGTACAAAAAAGTAGAAAATATTACTCCAAATACAATGCCCTACTTCTTTGATGAGAAGAACGCGAACTGGTTATGCTTTTATGCTGGTGTTGCGAAAATAAAACATTTACTTCAAATGTAACAACAATAAAATGCAATATGGAAATAATCCTAACATTATCGTGGTCATGTGAATTGCGCATTATTTACTGACGTCTCGTTAAATTGTGAATTGGATTGCTCGTACGCCATTAACTGAATTCATAGAGACGTGTTTACGCAAACAACATTATGTGCATCAATCATACACCTCAAACAAAATAGATAACGTAGTACAAATATCATCTCTATATGAATATTATTCGTGGGTTGACTACGAAAGAAGATAGTTGCTGGGATATCACAAAAACGCCCTTTGGTAAAGGGTATAAAATTGCTGGAAATAACATTTGACTGTAATAGAACAACCATATTAAAAAAATCTTGCCATATTATATATATTATAGGTTGTTTTTTTTTGTAATTTTTTTATGTACTGTGTGTTATAGATGCAATAAATGATTTATCTATCTATATTACAAAACATTCTACATTAAATAGTTGCCTTTAAATAAACCTTAATCAACACAACTTTATGTAGCAAAAACGTTGAAAAATTCACACGAATACATACGTAGTCTATGTCATATCAATAGTTTGTCTAAATTATTGAACTATGAATTTATTCTCGTAACGAATCAATCAAATATCACAAATCACATTACTGAGATTGCGCTACTTACTCAATTCAAATGTCAGAAACATTAACCATTTCGATGAAGAATACATCATGATTTGATACACAATACGCATTTTGCATAACATAACATAACGAGTCACTAAAAACATCGTTAGTTAAATTGTTTACAGCATATCGTACGTGTATAAAATATATTAATAATGCAACGCGATATATTGAAACACAATAAATATAAATAAATAAATATATAGGGACAAATCACACTGACTAAGCTAGCCCCAAAGTAAGTTTTAAACTTGTGTTATGCGATACTAACTTAACAATACTATATTTTATGCTAAAAACATATATAGATAAACACCAAAGACCCAGGAAAATTTGAAAAAGGCCATTTTCCAATTTGCCCTGGCTGGGGATCGAACCCAGAACCTCCGGATTAGCGGTCTAGCGTGTTAACCATTACGCCACGGAGGTCGTAGAGAAAAGAAAGGAAGTGAAGTGGAGTAGGATAAGAAATACAATTATTTGAAATGATAAAAGAAAAGACAAATTAAGGGGTAATAGGTTGGGCTAGTAAGAATTGTATTGCGAAGGCCAGGGACAGAACAAGAAGGCGCGGGCAAAAGGAAGGAGGCTTATGCCTAGGAGGAGCCTAAGGTCGTAAAGGTTTTACAAAATTCAACATGATTGTTTAAGCTTGAATGGCCCGATACTCAATCCTCGGTGTGTTTATGTTCTCTTTTGGTTATGATAGGAAGTTAATATTAGCATCATCGTTTTATTCAGTGTCATTCATTTTATCATGTCACAATTACTTCTCTTGCTACATAGACAAATACATCCAAAGAGTTTGTATTAGTACTATTTTCTTCAACAATGTTGTTGCTGAAATGCTGTTAACCAGACCTGCATCAGTATATTCTTACTTACATTGCAAAAATAATTTGACACAGTTTTGCATTTCTCAACTTAGCTGTCATTTGGGATAATTTGTAACGTGTTCAGATTAGCCTAAATTATGTGTTGTGACTGAACAGATGGACAATGACAAACTGTGTTACGCTATAAGTTACGATGCGTTTGGTATTGTACATAACTATTTATAAATTGTGGACCGAACATTTATTTTTATTACTGAACTACGAGTATTTAGGACCGAACTAATTTGGAGATAATATATTTTCCCTTTCCTAATAGTCTTACGGGCCTGGGATGTGTCTACCCCATTAGGGATAAAGACGTGATAATGTAACTGCATTTGCCCAAGACTTTGAACAAGCTATTTATTATACAGAAAGTCTAATTGACCGAACGAGCGAAGCGAACGTAGGTCTCCGTTTCAGCTTCGGCAAACAATATTTCGTGTGTCCGGATTCCAGTTTCCCGGTTGTACTAGCCTTGAAAGTGTCGCGAGAATCGGTTGATGCGCCCATTTCTCAACCGATTCCCGTGAAATTTTGTGAGTAAGTTTGATAATTATGTAAAATTATTTCGTTGAGACAGTTTTTCAAAATTTTTTAAAATAGCGGAAGTTTTGTTGGTTGAAAACGTAAAAAATATTATATTTCAGCTATGTAAAAAAATATTTTAAAATGGCATAAAACTTTTTTGTTACCCTTATTAAGGCTGCGCCTGATGTGGATATTCTAAATTTTGCTCCTGCTTCCATGCACACAAATTTACTCTGGAAGAAGCGAGACAGCGAGCCATGCGGGGTGAAAAGATCACGGGAGATCAATGAGGCTCGTGTACGCGATTCTGGTTTTTGATGTTTTTTTTTTCGTTTTACAAAGAATATTTAAGAATTGTTTAAAAAATAAGACATGATCCCTGCCTTATGTTTAATACAATTATAATCCAAAGTTACAAAGGCTAATTTATTGTATTTCTTGAATACTTTCCGTTTTAGTATAATTCTGAGGTGATTTAGAGGCAACTTCGCAATTTTTTTGTATCGAGAAAATTTTAAGCAATCGTGTTTTCGAAACATAATGTATAGAGTTAGTTCTGATCTTTGATGTGTTTTTATTTCAAAGTGAGTATTTCGTTAAAATTGATAATATTTAAGATCGCTCTAAGTACAGGGTCATAAGGGCTTAAGACGCAACTTTTTTGTCCGAACAACTTTTTCATCCGATAAACTTCAAGGGGTTAGTATGTGAGGGGCTATGCAAAGACAGACTAGCGAGGTCTACAGCTCACAGAGCGTATAGTAATCATTGCTTTGGACCTTTTCTTACACCTAGGTATTGTTTTTTTGTCTCTTACTTACCTCTATCTTCTACTTCTCTTACATTATTTTGCTAGCGGTGATTAGTTTACACGTGTGGTTTACACGGATAGTACATTGACTCTTTGTCCCTTGTCCTTGACACCTTGTCGTTGCTTACAAGTCAGAGTACATAAGCTTAAGAGGGCCTTTTTAGGGTTCCGTAGCCAAATACCAAAAAACGGAACCCTTATGGATTCGTCATGCCAGCCAGTCAGCCACTTTTTCCCGAAACTATAAGAACTATACTGTTGAAACTTGGTAGGTAGATATATTCTGTGAACCATTTTCACAGAAAAATAGAAAAAAAAAATTTGGGGGTTTTCCATACCTAGAACTGAAACTCAATTTTTTTTATCATACACGTGTGGGGTATTTATGGATAGGTCTTCAAAAATGATATTGAGGTTTCTAATATCATTTTTTTCTAAACTGAATAGTTTGCGTGAGAGACACTTCCAAAGTGGTAAAATGTTGGTCCCCCCCCCTGTAACTTCTAAAATAAGAGAATGATAAAACTAAAAAAAATATATGATGTACATTACCATGCAAACTTCCACCGAAAATTGGTTTGAACGAGATCTAGTAAGTAGTTTTTTTAATACGTCATAAATCGTAAACCGCAGTTTACCTTAAAGTTAAAAATTAAAGGGGGTCGTCATACAAGAAACGTGTTTCTTCAGCGTTTTAAAACATTGTACCGAGGTACGGAACTCTTCATGTACGAGTCCGACTCGCACTTGCCCGTTTATGTACATGGAGAAATGGCCAACCCACACTGCTCACTCACGGCTTTCAAATAAAAAAAGAATAAAAAAAAAAAAAGAAACGTAACGTACATAAAAAAACATACGCGTCGAATTGATAACCTTCTTTCTCCTTTTTTGTAAGTAGCTTAAAAATAATAGTTACAGATTGGTTCCAAAAATATCTTAAACATAAAGGCCGCCTCGATTCAGTAGACTTTGATTTAGATTACAAAAGTTACGTCAAATGTAATGACAAAAGTTACTCGTATGTCCGTGTTCTGTTGCTTTGCCCATCATTATTATGGTATAACTTGGATAGGAAATAATGATCATTACGTGGTTGCGGTTGCGGAGTATTAGCGGCCCTTTCATATTTATTTTAGTCGGTCTGCTTACACTTGTTTATTGTGATGAGAAAAGTTATCGGAACTCATTGAAGAAATTACAAGAATTTGTATATCTTGTTTCAGTTTATATTGAGGTTCTGCAAGATCGGATATCATTATAGCCATTCATCTAGACTTATTTCATTTTATTAATAGCAATAAAGATAGGTCTTTATCGCTATCAATAAAATAAAATAAACCAGAGAAGCTAGATTTTTATACCTCTACAAGAAAAAAATTAAATAAAAAACGTCTTCACAATGAAATGATAATTAAGTTGGTCCTACAAATATGTACTGCCAACATAACAACAATTTCTTACTGGTAAAGCAAATAAAATGCTATCTCAAAAATGTGCTCAAAAGGATGATAAAAGGTTTACAAAAACCCTTCTTCACTCGATAAGATTGGAAATACATTTGGAAAACCAATAAGAAGGTACGTTGAGAGGAAAAATCAAGTAAGTTACCGGCTCTTTTCACTGTCGGGTATTTTCATATTAAATAGCTCCTTTGAAGTATTATAAGTCGGCACAGAATACAGTAAGAGTAAACAGAACGGAATCTCCTAAGGTACGCGCAATATGCGTCCCCGTTCCCCGCACCCGCACCTCTCCCCCGGTTCTTGACGGCCAACGTGAGTCATCGAGGCGAAAACGGGGGCGAGGTGCGGGGACGGGGAACGGTGACGTCTGGGTGACGCATATTGCGCGTACCTTAGGAGATTCCGGCCTGTGACGTCGGTATATATTTCTATATTTACGAGTACACCTGCAGATATAAGTATCTGTTTTGGAAAATGTGTTTTCGTCCACAAACCTGGCAAAGTTCAAAAATGGACTTTATGCGGACCCCGCGGTTCTGGCTTACCTTCGCGAGGCAAATTTTTAAATTATCATTTTAAGTACCTGCCTTTTGAGTATTTTCATTGGAATACTTCGAAGTACAAGTTGCATCTTCAGTTGTGCTGCTTCGGTGCCCGGGGTGCGTTTACCCGCTTTTTCTTCTCCAAATACAGGTGACTTTTCAAACACCAGCCAAATAAAAAATCGGCTGAGCGCTGATTTGTTTGGGAAGGTGAATTTTTATTTTAGTTTTTCGTTAATTGTTTTTATGAAAAGTAGTTCAGTATCATGGACTCAACTTGCTCCAAAAATTTGGCTGGTGGTTAAAATAAAAAGTCAGCCTGTATAGTGTGCATGTCAATGGTCATGGTTACCCAAGCATATCGAAGATCATGCAAAATCGAGAAGAAATCGTCGGAACTGTTAAAACGATTTGGCTATAACTAGTTTTACGACCGGCCGTTTTACTAACGTCAACCCTCTTTGGGAATGCATTTGTGCGAAAAGTTTTACGTATTACCGCCCCAGCCGCCCGATGTCAACCATCCTTGGGAATGCACTTATAGCACGAGATGTTTGCTTAGTCCTTTAGTCGCCTCTTATGAAAGAAATCTACAGGAAGACATGGATTAGTCAGCCTCACAGTCACAGCGACAGACCATACGATTTCTCTCGATATTACCACAGAATAAATAATACTAACGTACAAAGTCTCACTCAGCGAAGAAATTCAAAGATATATCTACTCAATGTGGCTAGCGATATGGTTTAATTTAGCTTACGTCATAACTCAGCACCTTTTCGTTTAAATACCTAGACATCCATTGCAGGCCAAAGGATTCCTATAACTGATTTCACCACCCGAAGGGGCCGACTGCGCGCATAGTAATAATGTAGGTACATTTTCGATACCTAAACGGGGAGTGACACAGGCCTGGTATTACTAAGTCTTGTACAGACTTGATGTTAAAGAACTTACCTCCGACGTACTTAACACCAGCCCAAATCACAAGGAGCGAGGTGATGTGATGATAAACGTGTAGAAACGACGCCTGATTTTCCTTCCTCCTCAATATGAAAAACATGGTCTGGAACAGCTCCAATAGCTTCAGGATGATCGTCCACCACATGAACCGAAGCATCCTCACTGCTTCTGGGTTCATGGAGTAGTCTGGGAGCAAGCAGCCTAAGTGGTAGGTGGTTGTCCAGCCGGAGGTCATAATCTGTAAATGAAAAAAGGTTGACAATAATATATAGATAATTAAATTTTTCACAAAAAAAAAACAACCGACTTCAATTTTTTTTAGGAGTTTCTTCCATTTCTCCAAAGTTCTTCATCATATCTTCACCAAATTAAAATGGGACCAACTTGGTAGCAAAGGCTTTCAAATAAAAAAAGAATTATCAAAATCGGTTCACAATTGGCGAAGATATCGCGTAACAAATATACATTTAAAAAAATACAGTCGAATTGATAACCTCCTTTTTAAAGTCGGTTAAAAATAAGTCTTTGTTTTAAAATATTACTCTTTCTGGGCCAAAAATAAATTATTTAATTTTATTATTTTATATATTATTATAAGAGAACAAAACGTCACAAAATAGTGTCACTCGTTTTATTTTATTTTATTCTATTCGGAAAACATACAGTCACTATAACTTATTATCATTGTCATTGATCATATCCATTTTCAACATGATTTTACCTCCGTGGTGTAATGGTCAACACGCTAGTCCGCCAATCCGGAGGTTCTGGGTTCGATTCCCAGCCAGGGCAATTTGGAAAATGGCCTTTTTCAAATTGTCCTGGGTCTTGGGTGTTTATATATATATGTATTTATTATAAAATATAGTATCGTTGAGTTAGTATCCCATAACACAAGTTTAAAAACTTACTTTGGGGCTAGCTCAATCAGTGTGATTTGTCCTTATATATTTATTTATTTATTTTAGATTTCTGAATGCAGAAAAAACTGATATTAATAGCTATATTTGACTCCAAATTATTATGACGACGCGGTTTTGATTTGCATAAAAATCCCAAAAATGTTTGATTTGACGTTTAGAAAAAAACGTCTCATTTGAGCTTTTGCCCTATAGCGAATTTTGGGTGAGGACTATCATAACCGATACGGAGATTAATTGAGATTGATGCTTAGAAAGCTGCGTTGTAATAAATCTCTTAAATTATCTCAGTTAAGTTGTCAAGATTGTTTGGACTGCCACGTTTATAACTGTTTGATATCTCACTTATCTCTGCACATTAACATTTTATTCCGTTTCTGGTTACATCTCAACTTTCTTGTGATGAGATGCATTGTACGGTAGTTGTCGATTGGCATAATAATATTCTCAACAGTGATCGTTCTGAAATGCAAGTATTAGCTCTATTTTTAAAATTTTTAAAACTACCGAAAGTTATTTGTTTATTTGTTAAAACTTTTTTGTACACAAAGAAAGAATACACGTAACATCAAGACATCAATAGGTATAAACGCGGACTTATCAGCTAGATAACAATTTCAATATACCTAATCATAATACCTAATGTTTAGCTACTGACGTTTAAAAGTACTTCTGCGCAAATTTTGACCTTACTCAACGCAAATACATGATGATTTGATACCTACGATTTGTGATGTTTCTTTTTTTTTAGAAATAAAGACGTGATGATGCATATATATACCATTAAAATAACAATATACTTCACTGTCAAAGCGGAAAACGTGAAAAGGAAATTGATCACTGATATGGATCGATAACAACGTAATTCACAATCCATAAATGTAACTGTTGCATTAAGATGGCCCTTCTATAGTTCTAAACATAAAATATTTCTTTTACGACAGATACAAATCTTTTTACAGATAAGGTGCCATCTAAATTGACATACCATAACAAGAGTAGGTAAGGCTCAATTTACATTGCCGCGAAATCGAGGAGAATTTTAAGAAATTCATAGAGAATAATGATGACCTCTATAATCTAGGAGAATATAGTACAAATTAGCATGAAGAAAGAAACTTAACGGGTAGTCCCGCGTATTCCGCGGAATTCCTATTATAAGGGTTCGCGAGGTCTACTGTTCTCACAGAACCACTAGTTTCAAAGGGCCTTGTATAAATATTAACCGATCCGACATTGGAACCACAACAAGTCATCAAAAAACGAGTCTACATCTTTCTGAAAGGCCGGTATCGGTCCTGTTACAACCCCGGTGATGCAGTTGTCCATAGGCAGCGGTGATCACTTACCATCAGGTGATCCGCTTGTTCGTTTGCCGTCCTTCAACATAAAAAATACAACCTTCACACATCTCACAGTCATTAGTGCAAGCAATAATGTGAAACAAGACCTTACAATGAGTTCAACAGTTAGCTATACTGATGATATGATCTGACAGTACTTAATGATCGACACATGAAATGCATTAATAAAATCACAGCCTTGGTGTAACGCTAATGTATCATCCTGGGATTAATTGAAGTTGGAAATACTATCAAGATCAGAGGTAAGAGTTGATTATGCGTCGGCCTTTTGACACATTTTGATATTACTATTAGGTGATATTATACCTCTATACCGGGTGAGTTTTAACTACTAGCCAAATTTGTCGAGCTAGTTCAGCCCACGATACTAAACCACTTTCTATAAAAATAATAAATAAAAAACGAAAAAAAAAATTCGCTTTCATGGATAAATCAGCACTCCGCCAAACGGATTTTGTATGGGAGGACGAAAATTTTTTATCGATTTTCAATAAATAAACATTTAAAACAGAAAGTGGTTCGGTAACATGAGCTGAACTTGCTCCAAAAATTTGGCTAAAAAGGTTAAAAAGTCAACCTGTATATCCGACAAGAATTGGAAAGAATGAATGAAAGAAAAAAGAAGTAGCTAAAGGTCGACGTTGCTGGAAACAACAAGAAGAGGCCATTGCCCAATTATGGAACCTGAATGGCAAAAAAAAAAAAAAAATTAAAATAAATAACATCGTGTTTTCGAAACATTATGTATAGAATTAGTCGTCTTTGCTGTGTTTTTATTTCAAAGTGAGTATTTCGTTGATATTGAGAATATATAAGATCGCTTTAAGAACTTTAGGGTGGTACAGGCTCCTAACACCGCTTACTTAAGGTGAAGATATAGGCAAATGGCCTTGAAGTGTGAAATAAATTGTTAACTCGTAAATATGGTGATAATTTCCATATTGCTCTACGTCATGCACTAGATAGCCCTTTAAATTATTTAATGAACTGCCGTTGAAACTATTATTGGTGATCCGTCTAGCTTTAAAACTTGCCGTGGCCACTTTTGGTGGAGGCAAGTTTTAAAGCTAGACGGACTAATGTAAATACTTTCAACGGTGGTTCATAAAATAATTTAAAGGGCTATCTAGTGCATGACGAAGAGCAATATGGAAATTATCACCATATTTACGAGTTAACAATTTATTTCAAATGAGGGCGCCACTTCAAGGTCATTTGCCTATATCTTCACCTTAATAACCGCTAAATAAAGACCTATCGACTTCAAGTCAAGGTGAGCCCGAAACGCAGTGCTACAATAAATAAAATTTAAATATGTACGAAATAAAAGTAATTGCGTGAAACGTTATAAAGCGCTAAGCAAATAAATAACTGAATACTCACGGTGAGAATTAAACGGTACAGTGGGTCGGACTTCGAAGTGAAATTATCTATACTAATATTATAAAGCGGAAGAGTTTGTTTGTTTGTTTAAACGCGCTAATCTCAGGAACTAATGCTCCGATTTGAAAAATTCTTTTTTTGTTGGGTAGTCCATTTATAGAGGAAGGCTTTAGGCTATATAACATTACGTTCCGACAACCACGCGAACGAAGTCGCGGGCACAGCTAGTGTAAGATAGCCCGCAGATTAAATTTAATAAATAAACGGTCCTAATATTTATTTCCTCTTTTCGATGCCTTATCGTGAGTTAGAAAGTCTTCTAATCGTGTTGTTGGCTCAAGTTAGCCGTGTGGTGCCCGGCAGAGTCCACTATATTATTATTATTATTATTATTATTATTATATATGTGCTAGATATATTTCATACGATGATCTAACACCAGCAGGGTCCGCAGCAAGGCCCCCCGCAGGGCCCGCAGCACGGGCCAATGACCACTCCAAGTCTTTCCGTAAATGTCCTAGAAGGCGATTTAGGAAACACAAGCTGAACAAAGCTTATAAACATCAATGAGTCCTCTCCAACCCGTCTGGCCAGCGTGGAGAGTGTAGGCCTGTGTGTAAAAGTCACTATTATGTACTTTACGTGTGAATTAAACAATATGATTATTTGATATAGAATTTATTGCAACAGAGACCTTGCTCATTATCATTACAATGTATCGAAGAAAAAGGGCGAGTATTGCCACATTATAAAAATATATAAAAATTATGTTTTCACCACTGGCTGCTCTAGCTATATGGCTCTGGTAATACAAAGATGGTCGTGCCCCTGCAGTGGAGACTAAAAGAGACCTGATAAGGTGGAGTCTGTAAATGTTTTTTCTATAAAAGCAATAGATATTTTTAATAGGTCAAACACTAATACATAAATAATAATAAATAAATAAATATATAGGGACAAATCACACTGATTGAGCTAGCCCCAAAGTAAGTTTTAAACTTGTGTTATGGGATACTAACTCAACGATACTATATTTTATAGTAAATATGTATATATATAGATAATGAAAAAAACATACAACCAGGAGATCCGTGTAACCCATAAAGGTACATGAATCACCCTCTGACTAAGACAAGGTCTCACGTTATGAAACTTCGAGCAAATGAAAGTACTGGTCTTGAGATGATATCTCAGCCAATTCGCATATCATCGGATGTGCCCTGCATTCTAGAGATTATTGTATGTACATAGGTACCTATAGTGGAAGGGTTTTTTTCTTTATTTAATTTTTTTTGCTTACATCACTCATACATAACCTACTTAGTATTTCTTAGTGGTTAAGTAAGTATATCAGTGGCGTACCATGGGCTTTCACCGCCCGGAGCTGACCGGCCATACACCACCCTGCTACTGGGCTCATTTGGGAAATATCCAAAACCGTTGATTATTTTGGCAAAAAAATTACCCACAACTGTTCATTAACTCTGTATCTCGAAACGGATTTCAAAATAACGCTTTCAAAATAAAAAATAACAATGCCCATTAAGAGGAAAGTTTAATATAATGCGTTTGTAGCGTTGACTAAAGATACTCAATGTGAGACTAGATCTAGAAGTAGTGTAAAATTTCAGGATCTTCCCAAATAAAATTAAAAATATCGTCAGACGCACTAAATTTTGTAATAACCATATCAAATTTAACAAGCTGTGACGTAACAATAGTGATTGAAACTATCGAATATCAATTTACAATAGTGTCAGAGAATGTCACGGAATTGTAAGATACCAATAATATCAATATCGTTTTGACATGATCCAATATTTTTGTTTCGTAATTGTCAAAAGGTCACACGTTTAGGTAAAAGGTAATAAAATATATTTTTGTAACATCTTAGGAAATTTTATTTATATCAACGGATTTGCACGACTTCCTAAATAATTTGCGAAATATGGAATCTAAATCTATTTGTAAATCAATCGAAATTAAAAGAGACTGGTTAGTGGAATATTTATATAAGTATTACTAGTTAGTTAAATGTATAGAAAAATTTCAAGCCGTGTGGTTCCCGGCAGAGTAGAATAGGACCACTCCAAGTCTTCCCGTGGATGTAGTAGAAGGCGACTTCGGAAACACAAGCTAAACAAAGCTTATAAACATCAATAAGACCTCTCCAACCCGTTTGGCCAGCGTGGAGAGTGTAGGCCAAATCCTCTTACTGCTCTAGTTAATATGACTGGTAGTACAGTGAGGGTCGTGCTCCTGCAGTGGAGACTAAAAACACTTGATGATGGTGACAGGTTAATACGCTATTTTGCAACAAGTCAAATCAAATACTTTTTTCTTAACGTCAAAAACAAACATTTTCTATGGGATTTGTATGAAATATCGATTTTTCTTCTTTGCTGGTCTGGGAGAAAAGAAAAAACAGAGAATGTACCAGCTGCTTCTCTTCCCGTGCAGATCGTAAAAGCCGATCGAGGGAATGGGCGAGAATCTGAATCATATGAATAGGCGATGCGGTTAGTAACCCATCACTATTATGATTTCCCTTTTCCACCTTCATGCCCACCATTACGCTAAAAGTGGCCTGGGCTTTACCGCCTTTGGCTCTGTCTACCCCGTTAGGGATAAAGACGTGATAGTGTATCTGTATCGATTTATGACGTCATAGTTCCTTGGAGTAATAGCGCTCTTAATATCCGTTTTATCTAAAATCACGTTTAAAGTGGATGTGATCAGATCAATGACATTATTTTGTGACGTTTTATTCTAGTAAGGTAAATATAGAAGCAAATGGCCTTAAAGTGTCTGTCTAGCTTTAAAATTTGCCGTGGCCACTTTTGGCGGAGGCAAGTTTTAAAGCTAGACGGACTAATGTAAATACATTCAACGGTGGTTCATAAAATAATTTTAAGGGCTATCTAGTGCCTGACGATTAGCAATATGGAAATTATCTCCATATTTACGAGTTAACAATTTATTTCAAATGAGGGCGCCACTTCAAGGCCATTTGCTTCTATATTCACCTTAACAGTACCAAATATTTTTTTTGACCCACTAAAACACCCAACTAATTTATTTAAGGATTTCAATATTGAAATCAATTACAACACAGTGAAGGTAACGTGTACTATGAAATAGAAAGGAAGCACACGAGATGCGCGTGCGCAGAAGACAGCCTTTCACAACAAAACTTGTCATTTCATAACTGACCGCAAACTGCTGGTTACACCTTATTGTTTTACTTTGTAATTAAACTGTAAACTGTCTAATAAAACATTTTATGGTCCTATTCTGCATTCTTTAAAACTTTAACACGGGATTACATTTGTAATAAAGAAACGTGATAATGTATTTACATTATCACGTTTCTTTCCCTAACGGGGTAGACAGTTTGAGTTGTGGTAGAGCCACGCTACCGGCTAGCATGAACGGGCCAGCTCGTCCGGGGTAGTACCACACTCTCACCTGTGCTCTCACAGAAAATCGACGTCTGAGTAGTAGCTTCACCGCTTCCATGCTTCGTTCGGTGAGTGAGAGAGCCGGAGCCCTCCTCTCCCTCCCCCACTGGGGAGGGCCCTGAAAGGCCGGTAACGCTTTTGTTACACCCCTGGTGTTGCAGTTGTCCATGGGCAGCGGTGATCACTTACCATCTGGTGACGTATAAAACGACATATAAAAAAAACAGGACCCATAGCCGTAGATAGACCCAAAAGCCACATTTACAAATGACGAATTTCGTAGGAAAACAAAAGCTACTGACATCATCAGAACAAAATAAATACATGAATAGATAAGGACAAATCACACTGAATGAACTAGCCCTAAACTATGTTTAAACTTGTATTATGTTATGGGACACTAACACAACGATACTATGTATATTTAATAATAAATACATGGATAGATAAAGACCTAAAAGACATACTCAGAGTATCATAATATGCAACGTGTAAGGGACATATCCGTACTAAATCGAATCACGGGATTTACTTCACTATAGTAAAATGAAATTACAAGATCCAATGTAAACCCTTATTTTGACTGATATTCCCTTTTTTGGTAACATAAATAATTTTACTATTCATCAATGGATTATAAGGTGAAAGTTATAACGATAGATCATTAAAGTACAGGGAAGCAGTACGCCAAATCGATTTAGCCTACAACTACCAAGAATACGTGATCGATGGGCTAAATTGCTTTTTCTTCAAAATATCCAAACGCAATTATTTCCAGAAAGCTGTTATCATGTAATTTTACATTGGCTTAGTCAGCAATTTTCCTAGAATATTATACGTAATATCTGCTGAAGATAATATTCTCTTTCTGATAAATAAAGCAAAAATCAATTAGATATACAGTATAATTTCTTTTTAATCGAAAAAGTTTTGTCGTAACCTAATTGGAAAATTTCATACAAAATACGTAATCCTTAGAAGACAAGGTACTTATACTAACTTCTTCTTCATCCAAGCGCGTTCCTGGTTGCATCCTCAGCTGTGCTGCTTCGGAGCCCGGGGTGCGCTTTCCTGCTTTTTCTTCTCCAAATATTACATACATGTCACCCAAGGATGCCAAAGACCTTGCGTTGGAGAAGATAAAGCCAGAAGAGTTTAAATGATTTGGCTTTAGTTTAACGACCGGCCGCCTGCCTACCGTCAACCCTTTTTGGGAATGTATTTGGGCGAAAAGTTTTACAACCAGAAGCCGACCGACGTTAACCCTCCTTGGGAATGCAATTGTAGCACGAGATGTTTGTGCTTAATCATTTTGTCGCCTCTTACAACATCCACAGGAAGAGATGGAGTGGTCCTATTATTACCAGGAACCACACGGGTAAGGTACTTTTACTATCATGTAAAATTATTTAAAACAAAGTTCCCGTGTTGTAATGTATTACATTGGAACTCTACTCGTGAGCGTGGCCCGACTCGATTTTGGCCAGTTATTAAATGACTAATCTAATTTATAAGTGCATATGCAAACATTATTAATAAATATGCGATAGAACTCACGTAAAAAGACGCTACTGGTCGAAAATGTCGAAATACGTTGCATATGCAGAGTTGTCTCTTTCAGCCGCAGGAAGTCGACGGGCGGACATAGGATTTCCAAAATTATCGATGGTGGGGCATTTCGGGACAGTCGGAGGCGAACGCCTCCGACGTCCAGTGGTCAAGGCGTTTGCCTTGTGATCCGAAGGTCTTTGGGACAAATCTCACTGTGAAGCATACTTTTGAAAAGTTGTTTCTAGTCTGGTTAGGATATTGTCAGCTTGAATCACCTGATTATCCGAAAATAAAGAAGATTCCGTGCTTCGGAAGGCACGTAAAGCTGTGGATCCCGAACGCCATCTAGCGTTTGTTTAAACCTATCCTAGGATTGGTTCTGGTCTACCCTTTGGGTTGCGTAGGTCAGACGGCAGTCGCTCTGTGTAATCACCCAGGTGAGGTAGCGGACCCCGGGCTCTGAAGCGTTACCGTTGAGGATGCATCATACGCTGGGATGATGATATGGAGGCATTTCTCCACCCCCTAAAAGTCGTTTGTCGCACTATGTTCGAAGTAATCCAGGATTCTGTAATTGAAAAGTGAAAAAACAATACTTACACCCCAAGTTACAACAGCATTAGCGACGATCTGAACAACGTTGTACCACTTAATAATAGTCTTGAGGTCGTATGCTTTCCTATTCTTCATATGTCTCGGGAGCGCCAGTTTTATTAGGATCAGATATGTAATGGTGATGAATAATATCGGCCATGGTGATCTCATAAGCAGCCAGTCTTTTACCCGGGGATCTGGAAAATGATATTCATTCATTAGTTTAGTTTAATCTCCACTTCATCTAAGTGAGTTCTTGATGGCATCCTCAGCTATGCTGCTTCGTACTTTGGGGTGCGCTTTCTTCTCCAAATATAACATGCATTATTTTTTTACCCCTTTTTTAAGTTATTCATAAAAAAAATACTAATGTTTGCTAAACCTGAACAGTTTTAGCAAACATTAGTTTTTTTTTAATAGTTAGTAGACTTAAAATATGTTTTTTCTTGTTCTTGCAATGTCAAATATTGAAAAGAGTGATAGGGACAAAACATATTTTAACTAAAATAGGTTTAGCAAACGTTTGTAAATTTTTATGATTAAGGGGGTTAAGGTTCAATTCCTGCTCACGTGGTATTTTTCACCATTCCTTAATTTATCATTTAATATAACATGCATGTCAATGGTCACCTAAGGATGCCAAAGACTCTATGAAGTCTCCGTAGCTTACGAAAGCTGATCTTAAGAAATATTTTCGCCCTATTTATGTAAAAACGTCATTATTGTACCCATACAACTTCATTTTCTAGTCAAATTTAAAAAATCCCCAACTGTCAAGAACGCCATTTAGTGATGAGTAGCGGAACTACCGATACGACTTGATATCCGTAGCGCCAAAGCCCTGAATTTCAAGCGTTAACCCCCAATAACTTTTAAACGGCTGAATCTATTTTCATCAAACATAGCTAAGAACCACCGCAAGGGAACTTGCTTTCACGTAAAAAAACCGCATCGAAATCGGTCCATCCGTTCGAGCGCAACGATGCCACAGACAGACATTGGCCTAAAACTTACCTATAACACCCCTCTTTTTTGTCAGGGGTATAAAAAAATAATGCCTTTTTCCCCGAACATTCATCTACGTATATTCGATTTTAGCGCCCGGCTGTGCGGATATGTGCCGGCCCACTTATGTCTATAGCAACCAAGGTAATTAAAATTCAAAGGATAGTTGATCTTTAACTGTTTGTTGATCTTTACTATATGACTGAACTGTTTCGAGGAAAAATCACCTGAAAATACCTATAAACCCGAAGCCATTGGTCCCGGTTTTTATAGGCTAGATCTCAATCGTTGAACAACTACAAATCGTAGCTAAAAAAAATTGGAACACCTGTGCCTTTAAGACATGCGAAAGATAAATAAACAAATAGTACTCTTTTTTTTAAAATAAAGAGCCAAGATCTAATTCATGCGAACGCACCTAAACTTGAAGAAGTGAAAAATATCATTGTTTCTCATATTGAACAAATTCGGGCCACAGCACAGGGCCAAGTGCTGCACGCCTTAGAATTGCATTGAAAACAATAACAGCATCACGTGACCCACATTCGGTAACACTTCGCAATATAAAACAATAATGAAATAAATGCAATAAGTTGAGTGCGAAATTATGGACGTCGTCGTGGAGAGTTCCGTAGAGACCTGTATTTTGTAAAGTGAGCTAAATAAGGCTGGTTTCACAGCTTTACGAGAGATCTGTACGGTTTGGCCGTGACACGGGCAACCCGTACCGAAAGCGCCCGTAGTGCCCCGAAACAAGTGTTCAGTACGATTGAGCTGGTAGCGTTTTACGGGTTTTAAGTTTAAAATTAAATGGGGTCATCATACAAAAAACGTGTCTTTTTTACCGTTATAAAACATTGTACGGAGTCCGACTCACACTTGACCGGTTTATTTTATAATAAATACCTACATTACGAAAAAATATGATGAATGAAAAGATATGATATCTCTTTATTTTGTCATCTAATGCGGATCCCTAAAAGTTAGCCGCCCGCTTGCTCCCATTATAGTTATTGTATTGGCATAAATTAGCGTATCTGTACACATCTTATCTCCATATCATATCCTTCAAATGAGATCGTAGAGTGGCGGAATTGCTTGTTTGGCAACTCCGGTGTTGAAAGGACTAGGGTTTTTGACCAATCTCAATATGTTTTCCATAAGTACTACATAGATAGATATCACAGATCTGTATATACTACTAAAAAGTCCTTAAATTTGTATGAAAATATAGCGTGCCAATTTTCAATAGCATATTTAATAAGAAATTTAATAACAAACGGAAGGAACCTCTTATTACTTCCTCCAGCGATTTTCAACATCTCAAAACGGCAGATTTAGGTATTTTACAGTAGCTCTCTACCACAGAATACAGTAAGAGTAAACAGAAGGGAATCTCCTAAGGTACGCGCAATATACGTCCCCGTTCCCCGCACCCGCACCTCTCCCCCGGTTCTTGACGGCCAACGTGAGTCATCGAGGCGAAAACGGGGGAGAGGTGCGGGGACGGGGAACGGGGACGCATATTGCGCGTACCTTAGGAGATTCCGGCCTGTGTCTCTACTGTAAAATACGTAAATCTGCCTCAATGTCCGATCTAATGGATTGACAAACACGGACTAAAAGTAACGATCCTAAATGAAGTCAATTTGACGTCAAATCGACACGCAAATTCATACAGAAGCTGTGTGTGTCTATCTTGCTTGATCCATGGTCTGTGATAGATATGCATAGAGACTTTCATACGTTCCCCCAAATATTTTTTTAATGGCTGAACCGATTTTCATCCATCAAATTTTCTTACCCCGTGTGGTTCCGGGTTACAATAGGACCACTCCATCTCTTCATTCTTACTGTTCCGGAATCATTTTTACTGTTCCGGAAATTTCTTCTCCACTTCACAAGGTCTGGCATCCTTGGGTGACCATTGACGTGCATGTATTTGGGAGAACAAAAAGCGGGAAAGCGCACCCCTGGCTCCGAAGCAGCACAGCTGAGGATGCAATCGGGAACGCGCTTAAATGTAGAAGAATCTTGTTATTGATGCTGTAAATAATAAATCGGATGCCCTCGATATTGTCTGTTAGTGGTGTGGTGGGCGGATTGCCCACCACACCACTAACAGACAATATCGAGGACTGGCCATAAAACACATTTTGGCGGAGGCTAAAATATATAGGACCAAGAACCATACATACCTGCTCTTTCATAGAAAACAGTATTGTAAATACTGTACACTGCTTCCATAATAATAATTCTCCTATATTATTCAACTTTTCACTAATTTAAATGTCACTGCACGTTCGCGTCCGTTTTATGGAATTTGGACTGATAAATGCGTTCATTTAAATTTGCCCTTTACGCAACGAATGTACATCATGCTTATTTCTTGCAACCATATAAAAAACAAAATCGGTCGTTTTGGAAATCAGTTGCTGACAACGAGATCTATGTACTTACGTCAATGGTTGCTGACATGTTGATATAAATAAGCGGCCAAGTGCGAGTTGGACTCGCCCATGAAGGGTTCCGTAGCAAGTAACATAAAGTTTTAAAGGTAAATTGCGGTTTACGATTTATGACGTATTCAAAAAAAAACTACTTACTAGATCTCGTTCAAACCAATTTTCGGTGGAAGTTTGCATGGTAATGTACATCATATATTTTTTTTTTAGTTTTATCATTCTCTTATTTTAGAAGTTTGTTTGTTTGTTTATAAAGCTTCATTGTACACAAAAGAGAAGCAGATACAAAAACAGAAAAGTAAACATACAACGGCGGACTTATCCCATATAGGGATCTCTTCCAGTCAACCGGCCAGTAATTGAGAGGAATGTTTAACTAATATGAGTTTGGGGCAGAAGTGGCTGGTACAATAATAGAGTATAAAAGATGAACAAAATATATATGTAAATACAAACCTACAGATATATGAGTAAAAATAAACTTACATATAAGTATACATTAACCTAAATCTATACTTCTATACTAATATTATAAAGAGGAAAGATTTGTACCTATTTTTGTATGTTTGTAATGAATATGCTCAAAAAGTACTGGGCGGATTTAAAAAATTCTTTCACCGTTGGAAAGCTACACTATTCCCGAGTGACATAGGCTATGTGTGTACCACGGGCGAAGCCGGGGTGGACTGCTAGTATAATATAAACTAAAAACATGAAAAAGAAATCAGGTAGCTCAAAGAATTTAGTATTCAAAGGGAGCGAATTCAATAGGTGTGCTGCGATCACAGAGAATGATTTTGAATAAGAGTGAAAAGAATGAGGAGGTATATTAGGACGAAGACTGTTAGCGGAGCGGAGCGGCTGTCAATTAGGACAGGAAGAATTGAAAAGAAGAGGCTGCTAATAGGTAACCTGTTAAGTTTTTCACGATATTCCGATATATGGTCATATTTTCGAAGATCAGAAGTTACAGGGGGGGGGACACACATTTTACCTCTTTGGAAATGTCTCTCGCGAAAACTTTAGAAAAAAACTATATTAGAAACCTCAATATCATTTTTGAAGACCTATCCATAGATACCCCAAACGTATGGGTTTGATGAAAAAATAATTGAGTTTCAGTTGTAAGTATGGGGAACCCCCAAATTTTATTGTTTTTTTTTCTGTTTTTGTGTAAAAATCTTAATGCGGTTTACAGAATACAACTACTTACCAAGTTTCGACAGTATAGTTCCTATAGTTTCAGAAAAAAGTGGCTGCGACATACGGACGGACAGACAGACAGACGGACATGACGAATCCATAAGGGTTCCGTTTTTTGCCATTTGGCTATGGAACTGGATAGTTATTCGCATAAGCTTAATACTCCCGTGTTCAGTACTAGTCTTATGATGACCAACTCTTACTTTTCAAATCATACGGCTTTGGAATGCTTTGGCTGAGGACATCAAATAAATAGTAGTCTCCTCAATACTTACCCTAGTCGCCTCGAAAAATGAGTCTAGTACATAAGTATAGATATTATACCGTGACGAAGATACGCATTGCACGCCTGTGAATGTAATGATAAGAGGCGGAACAAACGAGTGTTGATGAGATCAGTGCAAGTGCGTATGCGGACCTTGGGATAGCGCTCGCGAAACACATTACCCTCCTTTTGAGATTGGTTAAGGTTGGTTTGTAATAAAGTAGTTGATTATGTAGATATCGTGATACATGGGATGAAATTGATCAATTTAAGAAGAGCCAGGTAAAGGCTGGTTTCAATTGTACCCATGTAAATTATATTTTAATAGATTATTAATTTGACTACCTACATATAATTTTGCATGCCTTAGTTTAGGTTGGATACATGATACTAATTATGCAATTCACATCGTATGTACTGTATTTGAGCAAATAAATTAATCTTATTCTAAGGGTGGTAACATTAAAATGGATGATTTTCGGTATGCATTTGCAGGCTGATATGTTTGGTTTTTATTATGAAACAAGATAGTACTTATTACAGAATATGTATTTTTTATTTTCCCTAAATAGTACTTTTCTATACTAATACAAAATTATTATAAAGAGAAAATATTTGATTGTTTGTTTGTTTGCATTGAATAGGCTCCAAAACTACTGGACCGATTTAAAAAATCTTTCACCGTTGGAAATTTACACTATCCCCGAGGGACATAGGCTATGTGTGTACCACGGGCAAAGCCGGGGTGGACTGCTAGTCTTAAATATGGCTACGAGATTCAAAATCGCCCTGTAGATACTCACGAGTACCTAATAACCAAATTAAAATTAGGCTTTAAAATAATTTTAAATGAAACAACCTGTTTATTGAAATATATGCATTCGGGTTCACACGGTTCAGCTTATTTGCAATAAATTGTTTTTACGTATTATTTTATATTTATTATTTTACATACGTAAATGTTTGGCAAATCACGCTTGTTTCCTGTGGGGGGTCTGCAAAAAATATTACTCCAATTTCAATCTTCATACAATTTATGCTGTAGTTTAGGTATGTACTTTCGGTACTATGGATCAGCGGGTATTATTTTGCGATTTCGGAATTATTCCTTAGTAAAATTTGTTTGTATAGCATGTCCTTAAATTATCGGTATGTCCTGACCGAACACACTAAACTCGAAAATGAAGAAATCTACGACGTAGAGAACACATCTCTTCATTTTGGAGTCGATCAAGTAGAGTCTACGTGATGTTCATCTTAGCGCGTTCCCGGTTGCATCCACAGCTGTGCTGCTTTGCAGCCCGGGGTGCGCTTTCCCGCTTTTTCTTCTCCAAATATTACATGCATGTCAATGGTCACCCAAGGATGCCGGAGACCTTGGGTTGGAGAAGAAATAGCCGGAAGAGTTTTTAGATTTGGTTATAGTTTTACGACCGGCCGCCTGCCTGACGTCAACCCTCATTGGGAATGTATTTGGGCGAAAAGTTTTACAACCGCCACCCGTCGTTAACCCTCAAGGCAAGAGATGATGATAAGCACAAAACCTAATTCTTTAGTCGCCTCTTACGACATCCACAGGAAGAGATGGAGTGGTCCTTTTCTAACCCGAAACCACATAAGGAAATTTGTAGGAGAACAAAAGTCACTTAGCAGATTAGCTCGTTGAAGTGGCAGTGGGCGGGACACATAGCGCGACGAACCGATGACCAATGGGGCAAAAAGGTTCTTGAATGGCGACCACGTACTGGCAAGCGAAGCGTAGGACACCTACCCACAACGTGCTCAGACGACCTGACCAAGGTCGCTGGAAAGCGCTGAATGGAGGCCGCTCTAGATCGGTCATTTTGGAAATCCTTGGGAGAGGCCTATGTCCAGCAGTAGACGTTATGCGGCTGAAATGGTGATGAAGATGAAGACATTATCATCAGGTCTTTTTTTTAGTCTCCACTGCAGGAGCACGACCCTCTGTACTATCAGAGCTATCAGGGCACACGGCATATTCATGAAGAAGACATATTAAAATAAACGGGCAAGAGCGAGTCGGACTCGTACATTAAGGGTTCCGTCTTCCGTACCTCCGTACAATGTTTTAAAACGCTAAAAAAACACATTTTTTGTATGACGACCCCCTTTAATTTTTAACCTTTTTTTATTTTTAGTATTTGTTGTTAGCGGCCATAGTAATACATAATCTGTAAAAATTTCAAGTATCTAGTAAATGCCATTATAAAGATCTAGTTAAAAACGCTGAAAAAACACGTTTTTTGTATGGCGACCCCCTTTAATTTTTATCTTTTTTTTTAATTTCAGTATTTGTTGTTATAGCGGCCACAGTATACAGGGTGACTTTTTAACCACCAGCCAAATTTTAGAGCAAGATTAGTCCATGATACTGAACTACTTTCTTTAAAAAAATGTATTGAAAATAGATAAAAATTTTTCGTCCTCCCATACAAAATCAGTTAGGCTGAAAGCTAATCTGTATGGGAAGGCGAAATATTTGTATTGTTTTTCGTTAATTGTTTTTATGGAAAGTAGTTCAGTACCATGGACTGAACTTGCTTCTAAAATTTGGCTGGTGGTTATAAAGTCACCCTGTATATACAGGGTCTAACAAAATATACTGAAACTATTTTAAGGGTGGATTCAGTCCATGATATTGAACAACTTTCCCCAAGAAACATATACCGAAATATGAAAAATAATTTTGAGCTCCCATACAAGTTGACCGATCAGCTGATCCGAGTTTGTACGGAAAGCCAAAAATTTTTTTTCGTTTTTCGACATATGTTGCTTGGGGAAAGATGTTCAGTATCACTAACTGAATCCACCCTTAAAATAGTTTCAGTATATTTGGTTAGACGTTATATACATAATCGGTAAAAATTTCAAGTGTCTAGCTATTACGGTTCAAGAGATAGAGCCCTGTGACAGACGGACAGACAGCGGAGTCTCAAAAATAGGGTCCCGTTTGCACCCTTTGGGTACGGATCCCTAAAAACAGTGAGCTTATTTGAAATTTCTTTCTCTTTCAGTCCAAAGAAAAGATGACGCGGGGCGTCCGGCGTGGCTGCGTGCGTCTCCGAGCGGCGGTGATCGGCATCGACGACGAAGACGACTCCACCTTCACCATCACCGTCGATCACAAAACCTTCCACTTTCAGGTAAGTACTTATGATGATGTAACTATACAACGTGGAAGGTACATACCCGTAATAAATCGAACCACGCGCGGGCTATACTAGATCACTAAAGTATAATGAAATTAAAATAATAGTCAAAACACAAAAAAAACTATGTTCCCGTACAAATCGCCCGGGCGGCTGCACACTTTTGTATGGAAATGCCGATTTTTTTTTTTGTTATTTCGCTGTAAGCTGTTATTTTAATTTAATTATACTAACGATCTAGTATAGACCGTGGTTTGATTTATTACGGGTATGTCCCTTCCACTTTGTATACTTAACACACTCGTGGTAGGGACAACTTGTATTCTTTTCTGACGTCTCCACTCACCATGCAAGGGTACTATACACAACCCTTACAAGAGATACAAGGCACCATATCCAATAATTTTATAATTTTTTTTCCGGCGACTAAGACCACACGTAAATTTAAAAAATATATATTATTGTCCAAGCTAATAACAGTACAGTCAAAAGAAAAAATGTTAAGGAACAAAGCTCATTGCTACAAAAAATCATTTATTTATATGACACATGTCTGTCACAGAGTCATGTCTGCACATAGAATGTGCAGGCGGTAAAAAATCTCCGTCTATACCTACCCTTACATTCAGATATGAAACGATATCACTTTTTAGGGTTCCGTACCCAAAGGGTGCAAACGGGACCCTATTACTGAGACTCCGCTGTCTGTCCGTCTGTCTGTCCATCTGTCACAGGGCTCTATCTCTTAAACCGTAATAGCTAGACACTTGAAATTTTCACCGATTATGTATTAATGTAGCTGCTATAACAAATACTAATAAACGGGCAAGTGCGAGTCGGACTCGTACATGAAGGGCGGAACCCTTCATGTACGAGTCCGACTCGCACTTGCCCGTTTATTTATTAATAGGAATTTTTCTTAACAAAAAAAAGCTAAAAAGCCATTGCTAAAAGTGGCCTGGACCTTATCGCCCAAGGCTCTGTTTGCCCCGATAAGGACGTTATAGTTCCTACATTCATTGTTCTTATGAAATTTCCAGGCACGCGACGGCTCAGAACGAGAGCGTTGGGTGCGAGCGTTAGAAGACACGATATCGCGGCACGGCCGGAGAGAACGGTGGTCCCGGAGTATGCCCGCACCGCGACATCGACATGGCGATCTAGAAAGAAGGATATCTGAAGCGGACGCTTATTTACAAATCATGATCGAGCTTGTTAACGTAAGTGTATAAAAAAACCCTACCTAATTAATAAAAATAGGAAAAAATAGTAAGAAAGCGCTTGTACATTTCGATTCCTGATAAATTATCTATAACTTTCATGGTTCCCGCGCATTGGCAACCCGGAAGAAATCTTTACACGCCGCGCCGTCCCATTTTACAGTCTATGACAACATAGGGTCGGGGTTTCTGTATGCCGGCTGTACACAGTCGCCGAGACAAGGGAGAACGAGTGTGTTGGTGCTCTCGTCTCGTCTCGCCTCGGTCGCTCTCGGTCGCTTCTCGCGACCGATCTTAATCGCTTGTCGGTTTATGCGCCTGAGTCAAATGCCGGCTGTATACACTTGCTGAGACACCCTGAGACAAGGCGAGAGCGAGAGTGTAAATGGTGCTCTTGTCTCGTCTCGCCTCGGTCGCTTGTCGGTTTTTGCGCCCGAGTCAAATGCCGGCTGTATACACTTGCTGAGACACCCTGAGACAAGGCGAGAGCGAGAGTGTAAATGGTGCTCTTGTCTCGTCTCGCCTCGGTCGCTTGTCGGTTTTTGCGCCCGAGTCAAATGCCGGCTGTATACACTTGCTGAGACACCCTGAGACAAGGCGAGAGCGAGAGTGTAAATGGTGCTCTTGTCTCGTCTCGCCTCGGTCGCTTGTCGGTTTTTGCGCCCGAGTCAAATGCCGGCTGTATACACTTGCTGAGACACCCTGAGACAAGGCGAGAGCGAGAGTGTAAATGGTGCTCTTGTCTCGTCTCGCCTCGGTCGCTTGTCGATTTTTGCGCCCGAGTTAAATGCCGGCTACATACACTCGCCGAAACACCCCGAGAGGGCGAGAGCTAGTTTGTACAATATATTTTTCTGAAATGAGTTCGGTCCAGACGGGCAGTATGTGCAGTAGGTACATGGTGCACTCGTTTCGTCTCATCTCGTCTTACGCCTTGTCTCGGTCGCTTGTCGGTTTTTGCGTCCGAGTCAAAGGGTCTCATTCAAGTCTCGTTGGCTCTCGCGAATGTGTACGTACAGACGGTTAATCAGATACCTGTTCCGCCGCGCGCGTCGCGCACTACGTGAGGTGGCACAGGTATCTCATCTTTGCTCTGGACATGTATGCTCTCGGCGAGTATGTACAGCCGCCATTAGATTTCCTCAGAGTCGGCAATGCGCGCGTGACTCTCCTTGTGTTGCATGCGTCTATATAACGGTAGTCATTACCCACAGGTGGACTTTATGCCTGTTGCCTTAAGACGATACACGGAGTCCAGTGCTGCCCCCATTTTGCCAAATGTGGCCGTTTTTCGCATAAATGCAAACTAAAGCTTAACGTTTTCACTTTAAACTGTAAACAGTGGTTCAAAAAATTATTTGAAGGGTTATCTAATTGTTAGTAGCTTAAAAATTTTAAATGATATCTCCGTTTCCTTACAAATATTTTTTTCCAAATGGGGGCAGCAAAAGACTCCGTGTATCGTCTTAACATCATTGCTGTAAATCTTTTGAACAAATTGAAAAGAAAGATTTTTTCTTTTTCAGAAAATGAGCACGCGTGTCTCGGAGTTGGCGGATCCACACGAAAAAAGTAAAGGGCAGGCCATCTTAGACCACTCCAACGTAAGAAATAATGCAAAAGAATTAGAACCACAGTTGAAAAAATTAGCAAATAATATTACATTATAGAAGTTAATTATTGTTGATTTAAGTATACTGCGTTACAATGCTCGGATTAATATCTAAATTTAAAATATTATAAAAAATAAAGATAAAATATAAAATTTATTTGCCAAACATGTACAGTACAGATGTGAGGGGCGTGAGTTAGAATCTTACTTATGCGAAATTTTTCATTACATATTTTTAATTTAGATATTATACAACGTGTAAGAAAAAGGGGTATCAACCCGAAAGGGAGTACTCATCAATGTGAACAACTTTTACAATAGAACCATTCACGAAATCGCAAAAAAAAAATCTGCAGCTCCATACAAAATAAATACCTACCGTGACAAAGTTTATAGAGCTGCAGATTTTTTTTTTTTCGTGATTTCAGGGATGGCTCCATAGTAAAAGTTGTTCACATTGATTAGTAAGTTAATTCCCTTTCGAGTTGATACCCCCTTTTTGTTACTCGTTGTAGAAGTTTCCAGTTGGCGATTCAAAAGAGGACTGATTTTGCCACTGCTGATTTGTAGTACCATGCCGATTTCGGTTTGGCAAGTGTCAGAGTCGACACTGTTCGACAACCAATTTCAAATACAAACTATGAAATCTTGGTTCTGGCAGAATTATCAGCGTTGTAGCTCGACCAGCTCGTCTGTGACAGCATGCTGAGTCATGACCTTTTTATTATCTAAGTCACTGCTCAGGGTACAATCACATTGCATTACTACAGACTATCACTTCTATACTAGATCTTTGTTAAGACGATACACGGAGTCCAGTGCTGCCCCCATTTGAAATAAATTATTTGTAAGGAAACGGAGATATCATTTAAAATTTTAAGCTACTAAAACCTAGATAACCCTTCAAACTATTTTATGAACCACTGTTTACAGTTTAAAGTGAGAATGTTAAGCTTTAGTTTGCATTTTCTCCAAAAGTGGCCGTTTTTCGCGAAAATGCAAACTAAAGCTTAACATTCTCACTTTAAACTGTATACAGTGGTTCATAAAATAGTTTGAAGGGTTATCTAGGTTATGCTATCTAAAATTTTAAATGATATCTCCGTTTCCTTACTAATAATTTATTTCAAATGGGGGCAGCACTGGACTTCGTGTATCGTCTTAATCATTGTGTGACTTATTCATGTACCTGTGGCCTTTTAGTGAATAAAGATTTTATCTAAATATCAGCCTGTGGTACGACACGTCCTTTGCCTCGCCTTTGACTCGCTAACTCTACTTGACTTTCAACTAAATTATTATGGAAACTTATAAAAAATGTGTTTCTTTAGCGTAATATTTACATACTTACTTAATTCACAAATTAAATATAAAACGCCCTATTTAAAAATATTCATGAATCGTAACTAAGGACATTATCGGTCAAGGCTCTGTGCCTTGATTCAAGTTTCATTTCAAGTTTCATGTGAAGATTCATGTCAAGTTACGTTACGACTCAACAAAAATAAATTCGTTCAAGCAATAAATAAAGGAGCTACAATTTTTTATTAAGTAAGTGTAAAACGAACATATTACAAATATTTTTGCGTCGGACGTTTTAAGTAGGTAAAATAATTTGAGCAAATACAACTTATACCCATACCAGAAAAATACATCATTTACTGGCCATCACTGTAATTTAATGTGAAATCCATTGATTATACTTTATTCGTCACAAAAGACTTCAATACCCAGTCTAATAAAAACATTACAATAATACATTCTTGACGATTGTAAGGGTGTGGTTCCACTGAAGCTGAGCGGAGCTGTGAACAAAATGTACTGCAACTATTTCAGATTAGATTGTAAATTCAGTCCATCATACCGAACAACTTTCTCCAAAGAACATATACAGAAATATGAACAATAATATTTTTGCTTGCCATAGAAAGTGATCAGCTGATCGGTCAATTTGTATTGGAGGCCAAAAATTATTATATTTTTCATATTTCCATATACATCGTGTTAATTAAATAACGCAACACCTCTCAGATGGTACCTCAGCCCATAAAACTGAACAACGTTCACGAAACTAAGATAATGAAAATCCGTTTTTTTTTTGGCTTTCGTGAAAGTTTTTGAACAAAAGTTGTTCAGTATCATAAACTGAATTCAGCCTTAAAATAGTTTTAGTATATTTTGTTAGCCCCTATATACACATAGAAAGAGATAGCTACAACCTACACAACTCTATCTCTGTCGATGTGTTCGCGCAGCACCGCTCAGCCTCATCGAACCTGGCCCTATTCTATACAAGCTTGTGACTTAATTTCGCTCATTATTTTACTTTTAAGCGGCAAAAATGTACAAAAGCTTTACTTAGACAAATTTTCTTTCGCAGGCAATGTTGGATAACATAAAACATTCCATAGTGCTTCTTCAAATAGCTAAGGTACTGTTTAAATGCTGTTTTGTTTTATACAATGAATACTCGATAATACTTGACTAGGATAAGACGACGCGTTGTCAAACGGCCATTTTTTGACGACACACCTTTTTGATTTATACGTATAGTAAGCCTGTAGACACACAATCGAGAAGACGGGTGTGAATGTCAGTTTGACAGTTTAACCGTTTTTTTTTTATTCCATGAGACATTTACGTACTGGCAGGCCGAAATATTAGGTCCTTACATATGATATTGCCGATTTTCAATACTGGCAACTTTAAAATCAAATATCTTGCGTTTCATTAGGAATTCCAAATTCAAATTTATTTCGAAATAAAGCCAGAAAAATATTGTTTTAAAATTCGTATTTCATTTGTTTTAACATCATTTGTTTGAGTTTCAACATTGCTATAACAACAACTATGGACAAATTGAAAATTCGCGGTATTTGCGAATACGAGATCCACCGTGGCACCAGTGCTGCAGAAACGACTCGAAGAATTAACGACGTGTATGGACCAGGCACCGCTAACGAACGAACGGTGCGTTTTTGGTTTCAACGTTTCCGTTCTGGAAATTTCGATTTACACAATGAGCATCGTGGACGACCTGATACTCAAGTGAATAACGAAGAATTAAAGGCGATAGTGGAAGCGGATCCATCTCAAACCACTTCTGAATTAGCAGCAGCCTTCGGCGTAAGTGACAAAACGATACTTATCCACTTGCGCCAAATCGGAAAAATTAAAAAACTCGAAAAGTGGGTACCGCACGAATTGACTGAAGCAAACCAACAAACACGCGTTGCTTGCTGCGTTTCTTTGCTTAATCGCCACAATAATGAGGGGATTTTGAACCGTATCGTGACTGGTGATGAGAAATGGATCCTGTACGACAATCGGAAGCGATCATCACAATGGCTTGACCCTGGAGAACCGGCAAAACCTTGCCCTAAGCGAAAACTGACCAAAAAGAAGATTCTGGTTAGTGTTTGGTGAACCAATGCTGGTGTTATCCACTACAGCTTCTTGAAATCAGGCCAGACGATTACTGCAGACTTGTATTGCCAACAATTGTAAACAATGATGGAAAAGCTCGCCATTAAACAACCGAGACTGATGAATTGCTCTAGCCCACTGCTCCTTCAGGATAACGCTAGACCACACACTGCACATCAAACGATCGCCAAGTTAGAGGAGCTGCGACTGGAACCTCTGCGTCACCCACCATACTCTCCAGATCTTGCCCCAACCGATTACCACTTTTTTCAAAATTTGGATAACTTTTTACAAGGAAAAAATTTCAAATCTGATGAGGCAGTCAAAACCGCCTTCAAACAGTTCATAGACTCTCGCTCCCAGGATTTTTTTTCCAAAGGTATCAATGATCTGCCTATAAAATGGCGGAAGTGTATCGATAACAACGGCGCATACTTCGTTTGATTAAATAATAATATCATAAAAAAAAAACTTGTTTCACTTTTTTGATACTGAACGGCAATTTCATATGTAAGGACCTAATACGACTCTGTGTCAACAAGCTATTTATGAGAGTATGAAAAGTTTGTCAAAATAAAAAAAAGAACACGATGCATTGTCACTGTTAATTTGAAACGGCAATTTTATAAAAAAATCGCGATAGAAAATTGCCATTTGACATTGACAGCAATAAATACTTACGTCGCATGCCATATTATCGGGTCGAGTATTATGACATTGACATATGACTTTTTACTTCCCGTCCCATTTACATGTACTCGAGCTAGGCTCTAGTCACATTAATGTGTATGCATAATAAACCTTATTTAAGGTCGTACCTGAATTTTCCGGGGTCCAGTGCTGCCCCCATTTAAAATAAATCATTTCAAAGAAAACGGAGACATTATTTAAAATTTTGCAACCACCAAGTCCTATATAACCCTTTAAAGTATTTAATGAACCACTGTTTACAGTTTAAAGTGAGAACGTTAAGCTTTACTACGCACATTTGCGAAAAACGGCCACTTTTAGCAAATGTGCGTAGTAAAGCTTAACGTTCTAATTATAAACTGTAAACAGTAGTTCATAAAATACTTTGAAGGGTTATCTAGAACTTGGTAGTAGCAAAAATCTTAAATTATGTCTCCGTTTTCTTTGAAATAATTTATTTAAAATGGGGGCAGCACTGGACCCCGGAAAATTTAGGTACGGCCTTAAACACCATCAAATGTTTTACGCTTTAAAAATTCGCGTTGCTATTTGGCTTATTGTGAATGAACTTAAGAGGGCAAAGCTCAATATCAAACTACATGTTCCGTGTGAATTCGAAAGATTACAGCAAAAAATGGGAAGGGTTGTAAATATAAATTAAGTCACTTTGGAATTGATAAAGAAACACGCTTTGTTTTCCTTACATTGCATTTACAATAATTCACATACAAATACTGATAAATAACTGATTTAAAAATAAACCTACTTACTCGAATCTCGTCACTACTATACTTCTAAAACAAAATATACATTATTTGTTAAATGACTAAATTCTTATGTCATAACGATAAAAAGGAAAGTAATTGAATATACTAGTGGAAGGAAAAATAGGAGGCCTTTGCTCAGCAATGGGACACCACTACAGGTTATTAAGAAAAAATAATGATAAAAAGAAATATTTCTTAAAACTTAAGGCGAAGATATAGGCAAATGGTCTTGAAGTGTGAAATAAATTGTTAACTCGTAAATTTGGTGATAATTTCCATATTTCCTACGTCATGCACTAGATAGCCCTTTAAATTATTTTATGAACTGCCGTTAAAACTATTATTGGTGATCCGTCTAGCTTTAAAACTTGCCGTGGCCACTTTTGGCGGAGGCAAGTTTTAAAGCTAGACGGACTAATGTAAATACTTTCAACGGTGGTTTATAAAATAATTTAAAGGGCTATCTAGTGCATGACGAAGAGTAATATGGAAATTATCTCCATATTTACGAGTTAACAATTTATTTCAAATGAGGGCGCCACTTCAAGGCCATTTGCCTATATCTTCACCTTAAGAAACCTGTGTCTTTTATTTTTATAGAAGGCTTGTATTTTCTTTTAGATTAAGCTTTACATTTTCTTACAGAATACCGTAAATCCAGTGAACGGTGTATATCAAGGACCAACAAATTCTTCCCAATCACATATCAAACAAGGTAACTTTTAAACTTTCCTTTTTATTGTGTAACTTCTTTCCTCTCGCTTTCCTGCAATCTGAGGGAGTGATTTCGTGAAATTTTCGTGAAAAAAAGACGAAATTTTGCTATACGAATTTTATTTGTTCGAAAACGTTTCTTGTTTTTTTTTTTTATTTCTATATTTTCATTGAAGCGAGCTATACAAGTTCTGGGATGTTGTAACGGTCAGACAAACATTCATTCTTTATTCTATACTGACACAACATTCTAAACTTCAGTACGATCGTGACAAGTATAAAGGTAAGCGTAGACAGGGAACAGTTTGTCCAACACAAAAATTAAACACAGCTACCTCTAACTCCTTCTGCTTCCAAGGACCATACCTATATAATAAACTAAATAACATAATAAATATTTATCCCCTTAATAAATTCACCTGCAAGAAGATAGTTACCCAACACCTCAAAACACTCGATTACATCACCACCGAAAATCTACTCATATCAATAACTTAACCAACAATAGCCGAATACCCTCCCAAAACCAGTTTCTTTTTCTCTCCCATCTTACATAGTGACGTCTTCCTCAACACCTTTTGCCCTCCGTTCACCCACTCTTGCTCACTCATACCACACTCCCACAACTCTTACACTGCAACACCGCCACTCACACTAACAGATACATTCACTCTCACCTAGTATAGTCCTAACAGTCTTTCTATTGTTGCAATCGATTTTTGGCTGCTATTTCCAACAGTATTGTCTAAGTATTTATGTCCTTTTTTTAATTTATTGTTTAATGCCAGTATCTACGTTTCTGTTTCTCTAACCATTATAATCTACTCTCATTATACTCTTACTTAGCAGTTCGATAACTTTATAAACTCCAAATTGAACCGGGAAATTATTGACCGAGGAAGAGGTCTAGCCACCTGTAGCACAGGTTCCTCTTGGAACCTATTTCAGGGACTAGCCGCTTCACAAAAGTTTACAAGCCCAAACACATGTGTACAATATTTGCATTTACCTGTTTTATGAAATTGTATTTTGTGAAGAGGAAATAAACAATCTTTATTATTATTATTATTTAACCGAAATTTCATTTGAAAACATACTGAGAAACCGATTTTCAATAATATTTATTTTCAAAATCCACTCGTATGTTTTAAAATCCTACTTGATTTTTGCCCGAAGTTATTAATGGAAGATGATTTCAGGCCCAGTAGATTGTACAAATATTAAGAACAAATATTAAGACACTGATCGAGCTTAGCCCCAAAGTAAGTCTACATCTGTATTATGATACTAACTCAACGATATTTTATAATAAATACATATATAGATAAACACCCAAGGCCCAGGGCAATTTGGCCATTTGCCAACTATCCCCGAACCCAGAACTCCTCCGTATTGGCAGACTAGCCTGTTATCACACCACGGAGGTCGTCAATCCGCTAGTTTCCAAGAAGTCAAATCAGACACTTTTTTTAAAAATAAAACAAAAATTTTCAATGAGACTGTGACGTCATAGTTTTTGGAGTCAAATAGCGCTCTTAATATCCGTTTTTCTGCAATAATAAATCTAAAATCACGTTTAAAATGGATATGATCAATGTCGAGTGACATTATTTGGTGACGTGATATACTCCTAACAGTACCAAATAATTTATTTTTGACCCTTTTTTACTGTTAATAGAATAAAACGTCACAAAATAATGCCACTTGTCATTGATCACATCCACTTTGAACGTGATTTTAGATTTATAAATGCAGAAAAACGTATATTAAGAGCGCTATTTGACTCCAAGGAACTATGACGCCATAAATCGATATTTCATACAAATCCCATAGAAAATGTTTGTTTTTGACGTTAAGAAAAAAGTATCTGATTTGACTTGTTGCAAAATAGCGTATTGTCTAATAATATTTTTATCTATGGACACAGATGCCGAATTATCCCCACGTGTTGAAATAGGAGCAGAATGTCGAGAATTAACCACTTCGACGCGCTCCCTGCCATTAGAAGACATGGGTGCTACAAGTATGTACCCTATTTATTTATTCAACTTTATTACTAGTGTCCGTGTGAGCTGTAGAACTCTTGGGTATAAATAATATTAAATTAAATACGTCGCGCACGGGAAAAATATGACTTTATAAAGTTTTTCAACCCTCATATTTCCGCCATTTGGTAAAATTTTGAAAAATTGAATTGACAATTGGATTCAACAAGTTAGAGGATTTGGTCTACACTCTCCACGCTGGTCAGACGGGTTGGAGAAGTCTCACTGATGTTTATACGCTTTGTTTAGCTTGTATTTCCTATAACGTCGTTCTATTGCAATTTGCTCTATGTCAAAAATGACAAGTTTACAGGAGAGTAAAAAATCAGCATACTGGAAAAAAAAATCTTTTAAGACACCAAAATGTTTTTTAAGCAATGTTTCCTAATCAGTTTGTTCTTTTTGATGTGAATATTAAAATCTCTAAAAATAAATGATGTTTTGTAATAAAAAAAAAATAGTTTTTTGAAATTGAACAAATTGCAATAATGAACGACGAATGTCGCCTTCTACGACATCGACGGGAAGACTTGGAGTGGTCCTATTCTACTCTGCTAGGAACCACATGGCAACTTTCGCTCGGTCTGTGAAAATTTAAAACGGCAGACATAAAGCACCGGGCTTTCTCTACCAAAATCTTCTTATCGTTCTAAACAGCCTATGTCAGTCTACCGATTTCTTAATAAATGAAAGATTTGCTCATAATCACCACGCTTGATAGCCGGGGTGATGATGGCAGTAGACGATATAAAGTCTTTGCATTAATGACGCTGTTGTTACCTATACCAGGCCTGTGTCACTCCCCGTTTAGGTATCGAAAATATACCTACATTATTACTAAGAGCGCGGCGGCCCCTCCGGGTGGTAAATTTAGTTATACGAATCGTTTGTCCAGAGTAATAAGAATGAAAATGGCCTGCAAAGGTATCTAATCGAAAAGGTGCTGAGTTCTGACGTGAGCTAAATTAAACCATATCGCTAACCACATTGAGTAGATATTTCTTTGAATTTATTTTCTGAGTGCGACTTCTATACGGAGTACTAGTATCCTATTCTGTGCCTATGCCTAATGTACCTTTAATGAAATTCAATGTACCTATAAAGGTACGAGTATATTGAATTTCATTAGGTAATTGTTCCTGTTTTATAAGAAACAGGAACAATTTATAATAACAAAGTGAGCCGCAGTCCTGACAGTCAGAATGGCGGGTGAATACTGATAGTAAATGTAATATCTTATGGTTACCTAATATTTACCAGAGCAATCAAATGTACCTTCAACGTATCTCATAAAAATATAATGCGACGAGTAATTCACGAGAAAACTTTTCTTTCATATTCTTGAAAGGAAATTTCTTGTGTTTATTTTACATCATTTTCATTGTTTTTTTTTCTTGTATACTATAACAAGAAAAAAAATGTTATGTTGTAATATTTTCAGCTTTTATAATAGTAAAAAAACAGTTAACTATAATTGCGGCAAGAACCAAAACACTCTGTCTGCCCCATTGGGGATGAAGATGTGATAGTGTATGTACCTATGTTTGCATGTAATACGCTAGTTTGCATCAAATCAAATCAGATACTTTTTTCTTAACGTCAAAAACAAACATTTTCCATGGGATTTGTATGAAATATCGATGTATGACGTCATAGTTTCTTGGAGTCAAAAAGCGCTCCTGATATCCGATTTTCTGCATTAATAAATCTAAAATCACGTTGAAAGTGGACGTGATCAATTACAAGTGGCATTATTTTGTGACGTTTTATTCTAATAACAGTACCAAATAATTTACTTTTGACCCACCATAACGCCCGATTGTTGTGCAGGACCCATGTCCCTGTTCGTGCCGGACACGTCGTACTCGTCATCGGAAGGTGAGGACGACTTTTACGACGCTGACGACGATCCGGCCGGGAGCACGCCGCCCGGGCCCAGGTTAGTGCATTTGTCTAATGTTTTGTACATTGATATAAAGGTCCAAGATACACATCATCATCAGATCTTTTTTTAGTCTCCACTGCAAGAGCACGACTTCTGTGTAGTTACCTGAGCCATACTTGGCTAGAGCAGTCAAATGATTTGGCCTGCACTCTCCACGCTGGCCAGACGGGTTGGAGAGGTCTCATTGATGTTTATAAGCTTTGTTTAGCTTGTGTTTCCTAAGTCGTCTTCTACGACATCCACGGGAAGACTTGGAGTGTTCCTATTCTACTCTGCCGGAAACCACACGGACAACAATACACATAGCGTTATAATACATATAAAGTGTAACCAGAAATGAATTGTTTACACGTACGTGTATTTATTGGTACCACACGGACAACAATACACATAGTGTAATATAAAATGTGACCAGAAATTAATTGTTTTCACGTACGTGTATTTATTGGTACCACACGGACAACAATACACATAGCGTAATATAAAATGTGACCAGAAATTAATTGTTTACACGTACGTGTATTTATTGGTGCCACACGGACAACAATACACATAGCATAATATAAAATGTGACCAGAAATGAATTGTTTACACGTACGTGTATTTATTGGTACCACACGGACAACAATACACATAGCGTAATATAATGTCAAGTGTAATATGTTGGCTCGTAGATTTGCTAAATGCACAAATAGTGTCAAATTAACCTTGTTCAAGGCATACTGCCAAGTATTTTATACATGCAGTCTATGGGTCAAATATGCACAGAAATCACACAGCGCCCTGCGTGTCCAATATAATAATGGGCTGAGGGCGCTTTTGGGGCTGCCGAGATACTGCTCCGCATCGGGTATGTTTGCAGAGGTTAGGATGGACACCTTCCAAGCCATAGTGCGAAAGAGGGTAGCCTCCCTGATGCATAGGGTGGCCTGCAGCTCCAACAGCCTCCTCACCATCATTGCTGGCAGGGTAGATGGGCCCATTTTAAAGCGCTGGTCCCAACTTCATGCGAGTTTTAACCGCGTGAACACATACTAACATAGACAGTAAGATCAATGTAACTAACAATATGGATTTCTTTGTCCGAATTAAAAAATATTATTATATTATTATTATAAAATGTGACCAGAAATGAATTGTTTACACGTACGTGTATTTATTGGTACCACACCGACAACAATACACATAGCGTAATATAAATTCTTTTTGCAACATATTGTGTAGAATGAAGTCCTTAGTGTGCCTCTCAAATTTGATTGCAATCCGTCAATAAATAACGCTGCAGGAAAGTTCCCCACTTTCCGCCCTATTTCTCCCCCAATCGACTAAAAAATGTATAAGATTTATATGATAGAACAGTGTATATTTTAGGCCCAAAATTATATAATCATTTACCAGACAAATTGAAAGAACTTAGCGAATAACAATTTAAAGATAATCTAAAAACAATATTATTAGAGAAGTGCTATTACAGCATTGAAGAATATTTAACAGATAAAATAAAATTTTAAAAATGTAATGTATTATTTATATCGAAATGTTTATTTTTATGTTTTATTGAACTTGAATTATTAATCTTCACCTTTATTATCTAATCCTATTGACATGTATACTTACGAATAATATTGTCATTGAATTATAATTGTTAAAAGAATTGTAAATATTGAAAATCAATTTTGCACACCTTTCCAAGGTATGTACGAGTATATGTATTGGGACTATTATATTATTTTAACATCCTATGTTATTACCTACATTTATGCAAATAAAGAATTATGATTATAAAAAAATTAAATGATTATGATTATAAAATAAAAATAAAAAATCTGCGGCACTGGACCCCAAAAAATTCAAGTCGCCTCTAAGTTACCATAGGAAAAGTTGTTCATACTGGCGGACTGAGTCGTTACAAGTACGTATCAACCATACACTCACACCCTATATTTCGTGTGGAATTGCAAACTAAAGTATTCACCACTCGCCGCGTTGACGTGGGCATAACATACATATAAGTACTACACAAATATGTGCATATTGTGCATCGTTCGGGTCCTTAGGTCGGGTCAGGGGGCGTTGACCGACGGAGGTTCGGCGGGTCACTGTTCTTTACCCGAAATATTCTTTTACTCTAGAAGAAGGGGTATTACTCGGCCAAGGAATATTTAAACGTCCAATTACTATGCATATACAAATTTTCTTTGCGAGTGGGACTCTACACTGGTAACTTGCATAAATGTTAATGATAAGAAATTCTTTTGAAAACTAAAAGGTTTACTATTGGCGAAGGGGTATAACTCGGTCAAGGAATATTTAAATGACAAATTATAATATGAATATCGTTTTAAAGACGACTACTAACGTTTTAAGTACACACTTCAAAATATCTTGTTGTAGTTTCAGAGTTTGAAAATCCGCCCAAAATTGAATCTGCCCAACGCACTTGCAGTAATTATGTTATTAGTCTATAAGTCTTTTTAATTATCTTTTGACATAGATTTGACCTAATACTTTTACCACAATTTATACAAACTCAAATAAGTACCAATAACTTCGCAATACCCTACCAGGATTCAAGTATTTGCCTTATAACCATCTTACTTATGAGTGCATGTAAGTGTAAAATAAAGGAATAAAGATCAACTAGTAGTCCTGCTAACGTGGTATTTTTTCACCATTTCTTATATCATTATTTAATTTTAGTACTTTAGTACTGCATCTTGAATGCCTAAAACACAGAGAAAATATAACAAGTAGTTCGCCTCGAACTAACTCTACGACTTCTCTCACAACTAGTGATGTGCCGTTCCCGGGAACGTTCCCGAATTCCCGGGAATTTGGGAACGTTCCCGAGGAATTTGTGAATTTGGGACTATTTCTAGGGAATGTTACAGTATATTGGATATACTTGTATGTATTTGTAATATAACCATATCAAGTGATGCATTTACGTTAGTAAAATATATTTACAGTGATAAAAAATATGTCTGATAAATAAGACTACAACCTTCCTTGACATTTCCATTTTTTGGGAACATTCTCGGGAACGTTCCCGGAAATCTGGGGAACGGGAACGGCACATCACTACTCACAACCCCTTATCTCGGTAACCCCTTAGATCATTTGTAAACTTTTTTTAAAACTCGTCTCCTTGCCTACTTAATTTCCTAAAGATCCATAAATCTGATTTGATTTATTCCATGCTGAGCTAGAAGAAAAGAAAAGCTTAGAATTCACCAGCTGCTTCTCTTTCCGCGCAGATTGTAAAAATCATGTTAATAGGCGATGCGGCTAGCAACCCATCACTATTTTAATTTCTTTTTCCACCTTCTCGCTAAAAGTGGCCCCTGGGTCTTGCAGCTCTGGGCCACGGCTGGGCTCTGTCTGCTTAGAGCCGCAAGACTCAAAATACTCTCTCTGCCTCGTTACGGAGAAATAAGTGATGTATGTATGTAATGTACTTACTTATATAATTCTACTTATTCTTTTTTTGTGTAAATTTAATATTAAGCAAGCAAGAAGGTATAACTTAATTTATTTATGATGTTTCCAGTTCTTTTTGACCCGAATAAGTCTGAAAAATGGTTACGCGAGTTTCGGCTATCTAAACCGTACTTTATTACCCGTAAATGATGGGTGCTAAAGTTTACTTGATTGCTTTTATGGACTTTTTTCGGATTTGATTAAAATTATATAAACCTATAGTGCAGTACAGATAAACACACGAGTCATAGTATTCCATATACTTATATGTGATGTAATGTAATCACATATAAATGTAACTATTGTAAAGATCTTAAGTAAAAGTAGATAAAGAAGAGCAAAGCCTCCTGGCACAGGCATCTTTGATAGCCTAAAAGGTTTATATATTTATTAAAGTATTTATTTATTTATAGTAGGGTTATAATATACTTACGTATGTACAAGATAAACTTTAAATAACTCTCTGTTTTTTGGAGCTCTGATTACCTCGTATAGGATGAAGACGTGTAAGGGTACTGTACCACCACCGGTATGATATTAACGAAGTGAACTGAGTTTAAAGATTCAAGCTTTTATTTTTTTTTTATTTCAAGACCTTCGACCTTTGCAGAATTAGTATGATGCGTCGTTCATAGTAAGCTATACCATAGCAATTTGGTGTCTATCGCTTACCATAACGCGGTATCCTAGTAAGAGCTCGTCTGTGTGAGCTTTTACCGGATACAGCGTTATTGTATAGAGCGACAGGTCGCAACAGTCGGCGACCAGTGTCGCAAATAGGCGTGATGACTGAAAAATTATTATTAGCGTTATTGGCCCATCGGTTAGATTATTGAAAAATATTGTACACATATTTTTTCTTTTCTCTGAGAAACAATAAATGACGAAGATACAGCGCATTTAAATTTAGCATGACGTCACGCTTTCGTACGATTTTTACGCATCGGTGACGTCACAAGCCCCCACTCTGGAACTTAGATACTCAGTATCTTTGTGAATTTTCACTTTTTTGATAAACTGAAAAATATGGGTACAATATTTCTGGGTAATCTAACTAACGGACTAATTAGAATAATACTTTTCTGACCCAGTCATCATCCCTATTGTCGCGCGACTTTCGGCGACTGTTACTATTGTCGGGACACCGGTCGCCGACCATCGTCGACTAAATGTCGCAAACTGTCGCTGGCATACTGTCGCTTGTCTTTAAGAGCTCGCGAGATCAATGACCAATATAACGTCTAACAATATATTATGTTAGTACAATATGTGGTATATTCAATCCACTCCATTGACATGCATGTTATATCTGGAGAAGCGCACCCCGGGCTCCGAAGCAGCACAGCTGAGGATGCAACCGGGAACGCGCTCAGACGAAGAGATGGTACATACAGTCCACGATACCACAGATACTATAATACTAGCCGTAACGATACTAAATAAATAAACCGGCAAGTGCGAGTCGGACTCGTACATAAAGGGCTCCGTACCACCGTACAATGTTTTAAAACGCTAAAAAACACGTTTCTTGTATGACGACCCCCTTTAATTTTTATTGTTATATCCGCCACAGTAATACATAATCGGTGAAAATTTCAAGTGTCTAGCTATTACGGTTCAAGAGATAAAGCCCTGTGACTGACGGACAGACAGACGGACAGAGAGTGGAGTCTCAGTAATAGGGTCCCGTTTGCACCCTTTGGGTACGGAACCCCAAAAACTTTCCCCAAGGAACATAATTATCGAAATACGAAAAATACTTTTTTTACTTTCCAACAAACTAATCAGCTTATGGGTCAACTTGTATGGGGGGCCAAAAATTTTGTGTTCTGCGGGGAAAGTTGTTCAGTATCACGGACTGAATCTACCCTCGAAATAATCTCAGTATATTTTGTTAGAAATGTATACGAGTATCTAGGTCACCCCTGAATCACAAATTAACAAGGGCAACCAATAAAACCTTTGCAGAACTAACATAATGTGTCACAGTACTAAAGAAAGCAGTCTATAGCATCTTAAAAAAACCCAATAGAACACATGAAAGCAATTTGGTGTCCATCACTTACCATATCACAGTATCCGGGTTAGCGAGATCAATGTGCAATATATTTCTAGGTCACCCCCGAATAACAAATTAGAAACGGTACAGAAAGCCTGCATAGGCCTGATTACTAAAAAAACCGGCCAAGTGCGAGTTAAACTCGCGTGGAGAGGGTTCCGTACAATTGATTGAATTCTTATAGGTTTTCCTGTCATCTACAAGCAATGAACTAGATTTTGTATTTTTTTTTCAAAATTTTAGACTCAGTAGCTGTGGTGATCAGGGCGGATGGTCAGTTTTCGTCTTCTTTCATGAATAAAATCAAAACTATTAATTTTACAATAATAACAAAAGGAGTTTTTGGCGGGAAGTCAAGGGGTTCGGTTGGGGTTTGCTTTAAATTATTTTGCAAATTGATTTTAGTGGACTTTATAATATGAAATTGGTGTTGTTTGGTGTTATAAATGCTTACACAATACAATACAATACAAAAATCTTTATTGCACCAAATAAAAACAATAAAAAATTACAAAGTTTACGGAACTTATAAATAAATAAGGTACAAGAGGCGGCCTTATCGCCGAAGCAATCTCTTACAGGCAACCATAAAGAGAAGGAGTGCGAAGTATATGAGTAAGATAACAGGTGGCGCAGTTAAATTTAAAAAATAAATTATAAATAACCAATAGATATTAAAATACTTATACAAAATATATAACATTATACAAAAAAGATATATTTATATAAATAAATGAATATATATATATATATATATATATATATATATATATATATATATATATATACATACATATTCATACCTATATATACATAGCATAATAATAAATAATTTATTACATACATACAAATAAATAAATATCACAATGATGTAAACAGAAATAGTAGGGGAAAGAGATGAGGAACTAAACAGAAGTAAAAAAGTGATTTTTAGTTAGGGTTTAAATTTATTCAAAGTTTTGGCGAATCGAATGGAAAGGGGTAGAGTGTTCCAGAGATGAATAGCATAGACAGTAAAAGAATATTTGTAGACATTGATCAAGTGGACTGGAATATTGAGAAGAAGTTTATCTGCACTGCGTAGAGGCCTTGAAGAGGTTCTAAAGAAAAAACGTTCCTTGAGGTACTCAGGATATGTGGGACTAAAAAGGATGGAGTATAGGAGAGAAAGGATATGCCAATCACGACGTAAGCGGATAGGGAGCCACTTGAGTTGAATACGAAATTGCGAAATGTGGTCATATTTACGGAGTCCAAGTATGAACCGTATACATAAATTCTGGAGGCGTTCAAGCTTGTCCAATTGCTCCTCGGTAATATCTAGATAACAAATGTCAGCATAGTCAAGGATAGGGAGCAATAAGGAGTGAGCAAGCGCAATCTTGGTATCTATTGGCAGAAATTTATTTAACTTTCTTAAGGAGCTTGCAGCTGCAAACATCTTCCTGCTGACTTCGGAGATCTGAGTGCGCCAAGAAAGAGTGTTATCGAAGTACACGCCAAGATTTTTCACGGATTTGCTATATTCGATTATTACCCCATCAAATACAACTTTAGGAATTGCCTCAAATTCAATTCAACTGTAGAACCACGAACTTCCTATAATGATCGCCTGAGTTTTACTAGGGTTTACAGCGAGACCATGATTTTTGCTCCAGACAGATATGCGATGAAGGTCATTATTGATACAATTAATCGCAGAAGAAAGGTTCTCAAAGGAAGATCGCGTGTAAATTTGTAGATCATCTGCATATAGGTGGTAGGAAGCACGAAGTTGTAATGTAATAGAGTTAATAAATAGTGCGAATAAAAGCGGGGATAACACGCCACCCTGCGGTACGCCAACAGATGTACTGAACCAGGACGAATAGAAGTCCTCAATCTTAACCCGCTGACGACGCCCATACAGGTAAGAACGAAACCAGTCAATAACCTTAGGAGATATGTTAATAGAATGCAACACTTCCAGGATATCAAAGTCTACGGTATTAAAAGCGTTACTAAAATCCAGTAACGCCAACACCGTAAGCTCCTTGGTGTCGATACCCAGGCGGATGTCGTCGGAAATCTTAAGTAGAGCAGTGGTCGTGCTATGCCCGGAACGGAAGCCAGATTGGAGTGGATTGAGGAGGTTGCTCTGGATAAGGAATTTGTTTAATTGTTACTGGACTATGCGTTCTAGGACTTTAGATAGGAAGGGGAGAATGGATATAGGACGATAGTCAGAGGGAGCTGCAGGGTTACGTTTTTTAGGAATTGGGATGACATTTGCGTCCTTCCACGCAGCTGGAAATACACTGGATGAAAGAGAGGTGTTCAGGATTGTGGTAATTATGGGAAGTAGGATATCAAGGATAGGGAGTTTCATATCACGACCAATACTATCGTTGCCGACTGCATTCGATAATATGGAAAGTATTGCTTTCTTAACATCACTAGCGGTAGTTTGACTAAACTGGAAGATAGGAAAGTCAGTTGTTGGAGTAGCTGAAAGAGAGTTCAAGGTATTTGTTTTGGTACCAACATCAAGTGCACCTGAAGACGTGAAGAATCTATTAAGATTGTCAAGATCAATGTTTTTAGGACTATCTGGTCGTGTTTTTCCAACACCCAAGGACTTGAGAAATTTCCAGACTTTCGCTGGGTCTCCATTCTCGACGGACTGATGTATGTGGCGACGCTGTGCCTCTCTACATGCCCTATTGCAGTGATTTCTAGCTCGGATATAGGAGTCACGATATCTATCTGGATTAGCTCTGTATTTAGCTTTTTCTTTGTTTTTAATCCCCTGTAGCTTCTTAATTTCTTCAGACAACCAAGGCGCAGTGTGATGCTTAATTCGTACAGGCCGCAAAGGAGCATGCCTATCATAAAGCTCGATCAGTATATGATTGAAATTATTGACTTGATCGTCTACAGAACTTGCATTAAGGACAGCATGCCAGTCGCAAGCTATAGCATCCTGTCGTAATATTTCGTTGTCAATAGCTCGAAAGTTGCGCTTCATTAAAATTTTAGGTTTAGCCTTAGGAGGACGAACTTTGTATGAGAGGAAAAGAAGGTCGTGGTACGAGAATGCCTCTGCATGACATTGTCCATGCTTGGCTACAAGGTTAGGGGAGGAAACAAGGATAAGATCTAGAAGAGAAGGTGTACAGTTAGGGAAAAAGTGAGTTAATATGGACAAATTGCAACCAACGGCAAGAGACCGTAGGCATTCAGCCCTATGGTCGTTTTTCAGTAAACAAGTATTGAAGTCACCCATGAGTGTAGTCTGACTGTAAAGTGGTACAAGGGATTCCAAAATACTCTCTAGTGTTAAAAAATAATTGATACTAGAAGAAGAGCTGTAAAACACTCCTAATAGTGTTTTAACATGTGATAAGGTTACCTCGAGAAAAAGGTATTCAGGCTCAAGGCTCGGGTTACAGTTGCTAGAAGATAAGATGACGTTATAAGGTATATAGGAACGAAGATAAATGGCAACGCCACCGCCACTCTTTCCGGCGCGATCTTGCCGAATCAGTTGAAACCCAGGTAGAGCGTATGAAGTAGAAGAGAGAGAAGGATGCATCCAGGACTCAGACACGAGAATAGCATGGATATTTTTGACGTCAAAGCTCGCCAGCATATCAGGGTAATGTGCAGGGATGCTTTGAGCTTTAATGTGGATGACGTTGAAGTTTTTGGGGGTATTTGAAAAATGAGAGTCAAGAACTTCATCGAGAGGAGTGGGGATACTGCCAAAGTTGCTTTCCGATGAGGAGGATAGTGAGAAAAAATGTTCATCTGAATCATCAGTACTAGTGGTCATTGTGAATAATATATATAACTATTATAATATATGATATAGTTCTAAATAATATATAAACTATTTATATATAATAAAATATAAAAAATATAAAAATATATATAGGTTTAATTTAAAAATAAAATAAATGTACGTAAATATTATTCCACCTGTTAGTAGACTTACCTATTTAAATCATAAGACTAATAAATTAACGGAAAGATTAACAAGTATGCTGTATAAACTATTTACCACTAACAATATTAAAAAAGGATATGCTTAAACAAAATTATTTTTTACAATATGTAACAGCCGAAATGACAAACGTTATTTAGGCTGTTTAAATGAGATATCTGTGTTGATTTCATTGAAGGAACATTTTAATTTGACAGATGGTGTCACTGTCATTGTCAAATAGAAAAAGTAAAGAATCACAGCTAAATATCTAATTTGTGTTTAAAGAACTTAAAATAAGTGGGTAATATAATAAAATTGAAAAGGGGGTAAAACAAAACAGTTCCTCGAGTATTGGCGAAGTACCTACATAAGTTATAATGGGCGTGGTAATCCTACCACACCTATGACCATATTACTTTTTGGCACGTTTGGAACGCCCAGACGTCGATGTTGTGGCCTTTCGTGCGGCGGCCGCAGAAGCCGCACCAGCTGAGTTGGTAGCCTCATCTTTGGATGCAGAATCGGCCAGTTGCTCGACCTCGGCAAGGCTGCTTACTCGATGCTTTGAGCCGTCCGGAGTCAGGATGTGGATGTACCCCTCGCGGGTCCAGCTGTTACTAACGCCGAAGTGTCTCCGTGCAGCCATGAAGGCCTCATGACGTGCTTTGGTCAGAAATTCGGAGAGAGTATAACCACTGCTCTTGAGGCCCGTCTTTGCATACCATACTTTATCTCTCACTGTAGTGGTTTTAAATTTCACAAGTATGGGTCTTGGCTTATCGGCTTTAGTAAAGCCCAAACGGTGACTCCTACTGATATCAGCAACAGAAATGTCACGAAGTTTGAGCTTATCGCTCACAAGCTTTTGCACCTCATGAGTCACATCCTCCTTGTTACCTTCTGGGATACCATGCACGAGCAACATTTTTCTACGGCTACGCATCTCTGTGTGATCCTGCTGCTGCGCAAGAAGAACCACAAGCTGCTGCAAGGTGCTGAGGGAGGTTGTAGCAAACGTCCGGAACAAGTTGAACTCTGCTGCCAAGGAACTCACAGTGATAGGAGGTGCTGAAGTGCCAGCCGGATCCAATTCTCGTTGGAATTCTGCCATCCTTGTGTTGAAGTTTTGGTTCATGTTGTAAATAGCTTGATGAATAGTCTCCATGGTGAGTGATGCAGAAAGGAAATACTACCACAGGTACTTTTTATTTACACAATTAAAATGTGCATAAAATATTGCAGAAAATTAAATAAAATACTATTTAAATAAATATTTTTAACAGGAGCTTAAAATTCTGTTGTTTACTATTCTGCAGCTACCCGCTTTTTGCTGCGCTTATGCTCATGAACAATGTGTGAAATAGTTAAAGTGGACAGTCATATTACGGCTGTAGTGATATTTGTTTTGTGGACTGTGTGGGCTGAGCGTCTTCGGGCGTCGTCCGCCACTCAATCGTCTATGAAAACCAGTGGACTCGTATAGATTTGTCGCCAGAAGCTCTCTTGAAGAAGTCAAAGGCCTACACCACCCTTTGATTGTAACTTGTTAGGATTATTAGGTTAGGTTAGGATTAGGAATAAAGAACAAATTAAAGATAGGCTCTAAAGTACTTGTATTCAGAGCCGTAAAATTCATTAAAAAAAACTGCTGCATGCATAAACTACATTGGTGTATTGCAAATATTGCAATCCTACCTCTTTGGTAGACTTACTTACTTCCTTACTCCTCTGGCTCAGCGACCCGAAGTGGATCTTAACCTCCGAGACGAGTGAACGCCATACTTTTCTATTCTGAGCGATATCTTGCCAGCTGACAGCTTCCATCTCCCGCAGATCAGGCTGCACGGTATCGATCCAGCGATATCTGGGTCGACCCACTGGTCTTCGGCATGTTATCTTTCCCATAGGCTGCCTTGACGCCACGATCCTTGTATGTTGATCCTTGGTAGACTAAAAAGGTTTATTAACTGAAACCAGACTCTTGATTGCGATGCAACACAGCTGAGCATGCAACTGAGAACACGATTAAGATGAAAGATAGAGAGAATAAAATATCTATTGCTGCAGATGTTCTCGTATTGAATAGCGAAATATTTCCATAAACTATATTTCCGTATTTACGTTATTTTGTACTTCAACTCAACCGGTTGCTGAAAATAATACGTTATATCTGCCTTTTGCCCCCACTGCGTTCCTTATTGGGATAATGGAGAAGTGATGTACCTAAGCTTGTTTTTATTATTTTGCCCTAAACTGTAATATAAATAGGTCTTGTTTTGGTACCTACGTAACTGTACCGGTTGCTGAAAATAATACGTTATATCTTATTTTTGGCCCACACTGCGTTTCTTATTTGGATAATGGGAAAGTGGTGTAAGCTTGTTTTTTATTGTTTTGCCCTAGACTCTTAGAGCGAGTTTATACGACGCGTTACGTCGGTGTAGCGCTGTCCCTGCGTCGTTTTATATACCAACTAGCTGTGCCCGCGACTTTGTTCGCGTGGTTGTCGGAGCGTAATGTTATATAGCCTAAAGCCTTCCTCTATAAATGGACTACCCAACAAAAAAAGAATTTTTCAAATCGGACCATTAGTTCCTGAGATTAGCGCGTTTAAACAAACAAACAAACAAACAAACAAACAAACTCTTCCGCTTTATTATATTAAGTATAGATAACCATAGAACCTGAGAACTAAAGGGGAAAAACAGTCCTTCAGGGTAATTTAATGCAATGAAAGCTTCCCTCTACCCCCGTAAAAAAATTGGCAGTCCTAGACTTACATTACACCTACGCACCTACATACATAAACTACATATATACATACGTACATAAACTAGTCCAAATTGTCCCTTGTGTGATATTTTGTAATGTGCCGAATTTAATTTGTAAAATGTAAAATCGAAAAAAATATATTTTATATAGGGTGCGAAAATTTGCAGAAGTTCAGTGAGTGAAATTTCAAGATACGTCACTAAGCACAGAGTAATAATATACTGTAAAGACATAATAAGGCATCATAAATGTAATCGATTTTTATCGTTTAGTAGTTTTGACTCCATGTTATCTGTTAAAGAAATTGACTGTGGGAAAACAGAAATGATGCAATTGGATCATTTTGCGATCTTTCTAAAGCATTTGATTGCGTTGATCATCCAACACTTTTGCTCAAATTTCGTCAATACGGTTTTGATGATAATTCAATTAAATTAATAGAATCTTACTTAACAGATAGGCTTCAAACTGTTGATATAAACGGCATAAAATCACACGGGTCTAATGTGAAAATGGGCGTACCCCAAGGTTCAATTCTAGGACCGTTCCTTTTCTTAGTTTATGTCAATGACTTGCCTTACATGGTTGAGAAAGAGGCTGACATGGTGCTGTTTGCTGATGACACCTCGCTAATATTTAAAATAGATCGACATAACAGTGATGCTAGCGCGGTGAACAGCACCTTATCTTTAATTTCTGATTGGTTTTCGGCCAATAACCTCATGTTAAATGCAAACAAGACCCAATGCATTCGATTCTCTCTTCCTAATGTGAATCAAGCCTGCGTTGACATACTAATTAATGGTCAGAAACTCGATCTGGTTGAAAGTACTACCTTTTTAGGAATCACAATTGATTCGAAACTTCAATGGGGCGCTCATATAACTAAACTTTCTAATAGGCTTAGCTCTGCGGCTTACGCTGTTAGGAGAATAAGACAATTGACAGATGTAGCAACTGCTAGACAAGTGTACTTTAGTTACTTTCACAGTCTAATGTCTTACGGGATACTTCTATGGGGGAGTGCAGCCGACATTCAGACTATTTTTCTTTTACAAAAAAGAGCAATTCGTGCTATTTACGGTTTAGGATCGAGAGACTCACTGAGGGAATTATTCAAGGAAATAGGTATACTTACTTTTGCATCACAATTCATATTTGAAAATATAATGTATGTAAGGAAAAATATTTCCATGTTCAATAAAGTAAGTGATTTTACAGATAGAAATTTACGTAATAAGAATGACTTAGTTAGCCCGTATTACAGGCTGAATACAGTCAGTAAGTCTTTTATGGGGAAGTGTATACTTTTTTATAATAAATTGTCAGAATCGGTCCTTGATATGCCAGACAGAAAATTCAAAGCGTATGTAAAGAAAGTACTTTGTGAGAAGGCTTATTATAGGACCGATGACTATCTTAAAGACAAAAAGGTCTGGCTTGAGCTTGGCGCGGGTCCCTCTTAAAGGTTTGTATACTTAGACATGTCATAATTTAGGTACATTGGTACATACTAAATTTACAAATTGACATTATTTTAAATTTCGTAATTCTTATAATTCAATTTAATTATGACATAATAAACAATGTAATCTCTGTCCATCTATATAACTAATTTTAAGTTTTTAGTTTGTTAGTTGACGTCTTTGGAGAAAACGTGCAGTGCAGTTTGTTGCCGCTTCTTCTGCACTTGCGCCTAGGAAGCGGCGTAAACTTAGCTTTAAGTAACGATTTGACGTCAACATTTGTGCAAAACAAAACAAAGTGACTATTATTAAGAGATATTATAAATATCCTATGATAATAAAGATATTTTGAATTGAATTGAATTGAAAAACTGAATTCAATGAAAGTACTCTTAAAATAAAGTTCTTATTAAAGAAACCACTATTTGATTTGATAAAAAATGACAAATGTTTTAGCCAACAAAATTATCTCGAAGCGTCGTCGTCGGAACGAATTTGGTGAATTCATAATTTCACTCTCCGAGTTAATCTCGAAACGGATTATAAGGAATGCTTGTCTCGTCGAATTTGGGCGATTAGGGTAACAGACAAAAACAGGTCTCAAGGACGACCTGATTTTTGTATGTTGGACGAATATTTTTTGCGAGCTTTTGTTCTTAAATTTATTTTGTGTTTCTAAAATGAATACCTCTATACTTAGTAGTATTTAGGTACATACGTTGCCACCATTTTTTGTACTTACATTATGTACTTTATGTATTGACATATTTCGGGAAGAAAGGTCCCTAAGACCAATGTTGCGGTCTTACGGACCTTTCTTCCCGAAATATGTCAATACACTTACACTGTACACTTTATTTTTTTATTTGTTTTTTTTACAAGCTTTTATTTAACTATGTTTGTTCGGGTGGAATGTTGCAACTCAATTTTGAAGCAGATATCTTTAACTGATTGAGCTGAAATTTTTCGCGCATATGTATATCGCGTGACAATGCAATATTATGATGACTTGGAGCTGATCTGATGATTGAGCTGGAAGGAGGCCATAAGAACTCCGTAATAAAACGACGCAACCCCGTTGATTTTGGGCTTATTTGTTTTGTGTTGACAAGACCTTTGGTGTCACAATAAAAGCTTGTACAAAAATGTTTTTCTTTTTTTATAAAAACTTATTTAGGCTATACTGTCCCACTAGCAGTGGGACAGTATAGCCTTAATAAGTTTTTTTAGTTTTTATGGCAAAGGCCTCCCACTACACTTTATTACATTAATAATATTGTAAATTGTAGTGATCGCAAAATATAACATTATTATTTACTAATCGTTTTCTAAAATATGCAGCAAAGTTACAAGGGTGAATGAATATAACATTGTAACGCTTCTTATAGTGGTTAGTGAGCGTTTTATACGTTAGTAATATTCATTATTATAGGGTATTACGTAATTTTGCTACGCGATAAATCAGTGCTACCTTAAAAATTGCGTGACTCTTGGCATTATGTCAGCTCGAAGGTTGACCAGCAGAACTTGTAGGCTATTTGTTCATGCCATCAAAAAAAATCTTTTCTTTGAAAGTAATTATTGTACTATTATGTATTATGTGGTTCCCGGCAGAGTAGAATAGGACCACTCCAAGTCTTCCCGTGGATGTCGTAGAAGGCGACTTAAGAAACACAAGCTAAACAAAGGTTACGTAAACATCAATGAGACCTCTGCAACCCGTCTGGCCAGCGTGGAGAGTGTAGGCCAAATCCTCTGACTGCTTTGGCCAAATTTATGGCTCTGGCAGTGCAGAGAGGGTCGTGCTTCTGCAGTGAAGACTAAAAAAGACCTGATCATTCATTCATTCGTATGTATTCTGTGGTAATTACTTTTCTACCTATTAGGTATTAGCGTCCTCGAGATGTATATTTAAAGGGAGGCTATCAAAAAATAAACGGGCAAGTGCGAGTCGAACTCGTACATGAAGGGTTCCGTAGCTCCATACAATGTTTTAAAACGCTGAAGAAACACGTTTCTTGTATGACGACCTCTTTAATTTTTAACTTTGTCTTATTTTTAGTATTTGTTGTTATGTATGTTACGCGATATCTTCTATTTGGTGAAGACATGATGACAAATGAATGGTCGCGCCAACATTACTGGTTTCTGTGTATTTTCTATGAAATAGCTTTTGCAGCTAGCGAAATATTGCTCGACCGCAAATCAGTAGAGGTACAAGTTCGTAGCCAACTGCAGTAGGCAGCAGCAGACGACGCGTCGCCGCGACATGTCGCTGCAGTTATGAATTCGAACTCGGCGACGTGTCTCTAGCGTGGCGAAAGCTGTTCCATAGAAATACATAGAAACAGGGCTTGTTAACGATACCAAATTCACACTAAAAGTAACGTTAAATAACGTTATTTTAGTGGTAACGTTATAAATAAGGGGTATCGATAATACAGTTTATAACGTTATCAATTAACGATATAAGTAACGATACTTTTTTTCAATACTTGTAAAATATTATATAAATAGCTCTAGTAGCCTACTAGACAAACTCTCATCAATTTATTCTGTCAAATATCGAAAAGAAATACCTTTTACCGATAATATCATTGGTAACGTAATCTGATTATCGGTGAATATACCGTTACCCAGCTTAACGTTATCTTTGCTGATAACGTTAACGCTGTTTGACAGAATTAACGTTACCAGATTTTTTACGGTATTCCAAGCCCTGCTGCAGTCGGCTCCGAACTTGTACCTTAAACACAGGTATGAAACTTCCTAAAGTCAGAGTAACATATATCTAATACTACTACAAACAAAACAATATTTATGTACACACGTCAATGTGTGAGTTTTATACTCAGGGTCGCATCGCAGAATTAATTTAATACTTCACTACTAACGAGTTCGACATATTTACGATTATATCTTTCCATACCGGGAGATTTGCGAACACTATGACGTAAAAAATATTTTGTTTTATATGTAATAACGTGAAATTATATTGTTGCTTTGCTTACCTGTTTTCATCACTCGGAAATCTATGAAATATACGTTCTTTATAGTATTCGGTGGATAAACAATTATTATATGCGCATATTCTCACCATGATGGTTACTATTGGTTGACAGTTCTCAAGACACGTCGCGAATTGCGTGCGGCTAGCAACTAGCCCTGTTTTAGAGCGCAATAAGGGGCACATAGAACGGGGGAGAGGTGCGGGGACGCCAAATTGCGGGAGACGCTGTGAGATTCCATTCTGTTTGTACTCTTAATGTATTCTGTGCCTAAAATGAAATAAGTGTCAGTATGAAAAAGCGTAAAAAAGAAGGAAACGGTTTTATGAAAAGATAAAAGAAAACAAGAGACCACGTCTCTTGTTTATTAAATTTTTTCATAAATAAAATGGTACTACAAATATTTAAATAGGAGTTATTTATGCTGTCTAATGCGTGCATGGTAAAGTAAGTAGGCCGGCTGTAAATCGTATTCTACATGCAAATAGTAGGTAATTATACGGTTTATAGGAAAGGAGAGGTCCAGAGGAAATATAGAATGAGATGGACAGACGAGCTGTCGGCTTTCGATAAAGAGTGGAAAGAAACAGCTGGAAGTAGAAGTAATTGGAAACAAAACGAGGAGCTGTTTGTCCCTATGGGGCCGAAATAGGTAAATAAAAAAAAGCGGCCAAGTGCGAGTCGGACTCGCTCATGAAGGGTTCCGTAACAGCAAGTAGCATAATATAAAAGTTCTAAAGGTTAATTGCGGTTTACGATTTAGGACATATTAAAAACTACTTACTAGTACTACTCGCTCAAACCAATTTTCGGTGGAAGTTTACATCATATATTTTTTTTGTTTTATCATTCTCTTATTTTAGAAGTTACAGGGGGGGGGGGACACATTTTACCACTTTGGAAGTGTCTCTCGCGCAAACTATTCAGTTTAGATATCATTTTTGAAGACCTTAATCCATAGATACCCCACAGGTATGGGTTCGATGAAAAAAAATAATTTGTGTTTCAGTTCTAAGTATGGGGAACCCCCATAATTTATTGTTTTTTTTTTCTATTTTTATGTGAAATTCTTAATGCGGTTCACAGAATACATCTACTTACCAAGTTTCAATAGTATAGTTCTTATAGTTTCGGAAAAAAGTGGCTGTGACATACGGACGGACAGACAGACAGACATGACGAATTCATAAGGGTTCCGTTTTTTGCCATTTAGCTACGGAACCCTAAAAACGAAAGAAACTCTTATGTGTAAACGAACTCTGTCCGCGTCGCTTTTATCACGAACAAGGCCGTATGATGTTGGCAGAGAAGAGTACTTGTCACCACCTTTTTGGGGTAAGGTATCCACATAAGGTATCGTAAGAAAAAAGCGACTAACGGACATATAGGTTACTGAGGACGATCACCAGCATCATCTGTGCAGTTATTATACCATTTACTGCGATTACCCACCCGCCTTCACGCTGGACAGGCGGGTTGGTGATCGGTGATTATGGGCAAATCCTTGCTTTATTGCGAGAGACCGAAGAAGAAAGAGGAGACCTTATAAGAGATTAATGTAAACATTTTGCAGTACAAAAACTTATCCTTTATTTACACAACCTTTTATGTTCCCTTTTACAGGAAGATATAGGTATAGAATGGTCAACGAGTCGATCCAGTTTTTCTTGTGCGTCATACTGAAGTAGGGTTGTCGTTTTGTTTTAATGTCATTTTTTTTAAGACTGGGATATTTAAAAATATAACAAACTTCTACGCACATCAATTTTATCGACGTTTGCGATGTTGACTGTGTCATGTGGTACCTATCAGACTGTATCTATGGATATTTGAATCTTATTTTCTTCCATTGCATCATCTTCTTCCTCGCCTTCTCCCTATTTGGGGTCGGCTCTGTATGTCAACTCCCTCCATCGTTTTCTATCATTTACCATATCTGTACTAACCCCCCTCCTTCATGTCCCGCTTCACACCTTCCCCTTTGTATTTCTATGTCGTTCTCTATCGCTGTGGCCATCCACCTTCAAGTTAGGGTTGGGACATATATGTCAGCACGGAACAGCACTTTCCTATACTGCTATCCTTTTCTATCGCTCAGAAGCGTCGTTTGCTAGAGCCAGTGAGAGCGACGGAACGCCAACTCCCCCACGCTAACGGGACTCTATTACTGAGACTTCTGTCCGTCCGTCTACCACAGGGCTCTATCTCTTGAACCGAAATAATAATCATTTTATTTTTAGACCAATGATCCATACAATTTTTATAACATAATCACAGAATAAATATTATCACATACTTAATTACAAATAAATATAAATACAATTAATTAACATAAACAATAATAGCGAGACACTTGGAATTTTTACCGATTATGTATTACTGTGGCCGCTATAATAACAAATACTAAAAATAACATAAAGTTTAAAATTAAAGAGGGTCGTCTCGTCGTAAGGAAACGTGTCTATTCAGCGTTTCAAAACATTGTACGGAGGTATGGAACCCTTTATGTTTGAGTCCGACTCGCACTTGACTGGTTTTTATGTTCCTTACATCTAAACTTATATACCTCACTAATAATATAAATTCTATTTTACATCAGAGCTAGAACGATGACGTCAATAGGATGAAATCTGTCTCCAAGCTTAACATCCTTTTATGTGAGATCTGAAACAAGAATCGCCAGCCCTGGTATAATCTCGAACAAACTGAATACACAAAGAGACTCGCAAAGCGATATGAATGAAATTGCCTTTCATAAGACGACAATAGCCCCGCGATACGTGAGTGGTGACGTAAACGATGAATACGATGAATTTGAAATATTAAAATTTCCGAACAAGTTACAAATTAAGTTAATATACGAACCAAAAATAAACGGACAAGTGCGAGTCGGACTCGTACATTAAGGGTTCCGTACCACCGTACAATGTTTTAAAACGCTAAAAAAACACGTTTTTTGTATGACGACCCCCTTTGATTTTTAACTTTTTTTTATTTTTAGTATTTGTTGTTATAGCGGCCATAATAATACATAATCTGTGAAAATTTCAAGTATCTAGTTAATGCCCTTAAAAAGATCTAGTTAAAAACGCTGAAAAAAACACGTTTCTTGTATGACGACCCCCTTTAATTTTTACTTTTTTTAATTTTCAGTATTTGTTGTTATAGCGGCCACAGTAATACATAATTGGTGAAAATTTCAAGTGTCTAGCTATTACGGTTCAAGAGATAGAGCCCTGTGACAGACGGACAGACAGCGGAGTCTCAGTAATAGGGTCTCGTTTGCACCCCTTGGGTACGGAACCCTAAAAATCGTCATTCCTATACAAATTGCCTTGGCGGCTGCACACTGTTGTAAGTAAATGCCGAATTTGTTTTTTGTTTTTTGGCAGTTATTTTAATTTCATAATACTATAATGATCTAGTATAGACCGTAGTTCGATTTATTACGGGTGTGTCCCTTCCACGTTGTATAACTTCTAACAAAATATACTGAAACTATTTTAAGGGTAGATTCACTCCATGATACTGAACAACTATCTCTGAGGAACATATACCGAAATGTCGAAAATATTTTTCTGCTGATCGGTCATCAACTTGTATGGGAGGCCAAAAATTATTTGTCATATTTCGATATACCGCGTTCCTTGGGGAAAGTTGTTCAGTATCGTGGACTGAAGTCGGTCTTAAAATAGTTTCTAAATATTTAATTAGACCCTGTATACACAAGATATAAGTTTAGAAAACTAAAACCCAACTACGGGAAAATTCTTACTGAAAGTAGGAAATTGCACGGAGAAACAGCTTATTTTGAAATGTAGTATTTCATTTGAGACCCTACACGGTATGATTTATATTTATTGTATTTTGTAGTTCGTTGCCTTTTTCTTGAGGCACATACATCTATACCAGCATGGGAACACCTTTACATTTAATTTTATTCAAAACCATAATTCGTTTTAGACTACCTAGAATCTACTACCCTTCTTCATTAAACTGTGATAAACGGAGTTAATTAAACATGAATTTGTGTTTGCTTGATATTCAGTTAAAATTAATTAAGACCTACAGACTGCTAAGGTTAATTTAGCTACAATGATTGACATAAGCTGGGGTCGTACGTAAGACAATGTTAATTTTAAAATTAGCATTTTCTCGTTATTAATCAGATGGAGAGTCATCATTTCTTTATTTAGTTTGCCTTATTTTGAAGAAGGAAATCACATTTGGAAACTAACGTGGTCTTTTCTCTACTGGCTTATATTAGTCTACTGCACCCGAAGCATGGCACAGTTGATAAACCCAGATAAAGTTTATGTCGCGCAACCTTCGATCCACAATATAACTAGATATCGTTCGGCGCAATTAATACGGCTCGCCAAATAAGAGCGCACGCCCGGCGGTGAACTCTTTATTTCTTTTTTAAGTTCAGTCAAGGAGAAAAACACTATATATAATGTAATAAGGTTGACTTCATTTATTAAAGGACTAAGCACAAACATCTCGTGCTATATACAATTGCATTCCCAAGGATGGTTAACGTCGGGCCGCGGCCAGAAAACTATAGCCAAATCATTTCAACTGTTCCGGCTATTTCTTCTCCACTTCGTGCATGCCAATGGTCACCCAAGGATGCCAAAGACCTTCTTTGGCATCCTTGGGTGACCATTGACATGCATGTTATATTTGGATAGGAAAAAACGGGAAAGCGCACCCCGGGAGTCCGAAGCAGCACAGCTGAGAATGTAACCGGGAACGCGTTTAGATGAAGAAGGTATTAAAAAACGATTAACGTTTATTTTCCAATTAATTATTAAAAATATTGTTGCTACAATAACTTTTATAGATAACTATCCTCTTTAATTCGAGAATATTAAAATAAATATTTCTTTTTATGTTGTTGTTTATCGTGGGTGTAAGTGGCCAACACTGGTGTCAGATTTTTCAAGCTGCCTAAAGGCATCTGACATGGCTTGACGACTGCCATACAATGATGACAGCCGGGACCAACGGCTTATACGTGCCTTCCGAAGCACGGAGGAGCTCAAGAAACTTTTGTGCCACTTGTGGTCACCCATCCATGTGCGGACCACGCCCGGTGCCGCTTTACTTGCGAAAGCGCTAGTAATGCGCACTCCCGCCGGGCCACACACAGCTCCTCTTTATATTTCTTTTTATAGTGCTTGATAAACGCTGTCGTCGATGCGATGCTACGGCTACTTATTGGTATTGGTTACCGACCTGTCCGACCTACACAACTATTTGTCGGCACAGTCATATAATTTCACCACATAAAGGCCATAATAACAACATGTGCTGCGGTGAAATTTAATTGTTGCGGACCGAAATAGCTACTAAAACCCGGTCACCAAGGGTTGCTGTTGCAAAAACGTGTTCCTGAAATATGGTCGGAATTTTACGAAATCTATTTTACAATAAAATAGATTTCGTAAAATTCCGACCAACCACGGATTCAAGAGACCCCTCTGTAGGTGTCTATCTGTGAGTGCATATGGGAACAGATTTTGACCTTTATTTTTTTTTCAAAGTAACTTGATTGGAGTATACTAATTTTTTCTTATACCTAAGATTCTTTTGAGTTTTAGGATTTTTAAAATTCAATCTTGATTTACGACACTGCGACTAATTTAGCGACCAAGTATACGACGCAGCTGATTAATTTAAGGGGCAGATTATTCATTTACGAGTATGAATATGAGAGTAAGAATTTAGAACCCCTTGGCACTTGGTTTTGCAGCTGTCTATGCGCTACGGTAATCACTTACCATCAGGTGAGACGTATGCGTGTTTCTCCGGAGCCCGGGGCCCGGGGTGCGTATTCCCGCTTTTCCAAATATAATATGCATGCCAATAGTCACTGAAGGATACCAAAATCCTCCGAAATCGAGAAGAACAGTTAAACGATTTGGCTATGGGAACATTTGAGTGCTTGGGAGCTAGGACAACCCACTTTGGGTGTGTGAAAAGTTTAACATCCGGTGACCGAAATTTATACATATATATTTATATATTGTTCATCTTTTATACTCTATTATTGTACTAGCCACTTCTGCCCCAAACTCATATTAGTTAAACATTCCGCTCAATTACTGGCCGGTTGACTGGAAGAGATCCCTATATGGGATAAGTCCGCCGTTGTATGTTTACTTTTCTGTTTTTGTATCTGCTTCTCTTTTGTGTACAATAAAAACAAACAAACAAACCGCCCGACGTCGACCCTCCTTGGAAATGCAGTTGTAGCGCGAGATGTTTGTGCTTAGTCCTTTAGTGGCCTCTTACGACATCGCCACAAAGAGTGTCTCTACTCAAAGGGCTACTATATTTTTCGCACATAGCCACACGGAATAAAAACAAACTATTTCTTAAGTAATACATCATTAGTAATAGTAATACTTTATTGTTCACCAAGAATAAAATATACTCACGGAAAAAAGTCCTTAAAATTTACAATGGGCGGTCTTATCGCTAATATATTTCTTATTAGGGTTCCGTACAAAAAATGAAAAAACGGAACCCTTATAGGATCACTCGTCCGTCTCTCACAGCGAATTTGCTCCGAATCTACTGGACCGAATCAGGTGAAATTTGGTAGAATGTTGTAATCCTATGACCCAAACACATATGTGCAAAGTAAATAAATATTTTTCTTAAATAAGGGTCATTGTCGGGGGACTAATTAGGAAATTTAAAAAAAAGTTTTGCAATCCTTACTGTGTCATATATCAAATGAAAGGGCTCGTTATGAGGATCTCAAATTTGTTATTACTGTAAAATGAATAGTTTTGATTTTATTCATGAAAGAAGACGAAAATTGACCATTCCCCCCCCCCCCCCCTGATCTCCGAAACTAATGAGCCTAAAATTTTGAAAAAAGTACAAAATGTAGTTCATTGCTTGTAGATGACAGGAAAACCTATAAGAATTCAATCAATTGTTCGGAACCCTCTCCACGCGAGTTTAACTCGCACTTGGCCGGTTTTTTATTACATTAAATACGGATCAGTCGAGCGGAGGATACTTGAGACGCCGTTAACTTAAATTAGGTAACTGATCAAATATTACTTATCGCCCAATTGAACACAATTGTTACCGTCGTCGGTTAGTTACTTTCGCTGGGGATTTTCCGAACCAATCGCCGCTATCGCGTTGTATAGATAGGTTATTACCAAATTAAATGGCGGAGCTTGTGAAGGACGAACGAGAGGAGGAGAAAGGGTACTAGCGTTTTCTAGGGTCAAGAATATATTATTTTGTAATGATAAGAGAATAAAACGTTTACATTTATCCGTCGTGGTGCCCGCGTGGCCAAATGGTGGGTTACTGGATAAAAATAAAATTTCGGGTAATGAATATCATATTTCAGGTAATATGCTATCTAATGCCGAATACAATGCAATCCAGTTGTTTGCATGACTGAGTAATTTTCCATCTAAACTCACAAACGACCACATTTTTAGGGTTCCGTTCCCAAAGGGTGCAAACGGGACCCTGTTACTGAGACTCCGCTGTCTGTCCGTCTGTCTGTCCGTCCGTCCGCTCTATCTCTTGAACCGTTATAGCTAGACACTTGAATTTTTTACCGATTATGTATTACTGTGGCCGCTATAACAACAAATACTAAAAATAGTAATTATTTTTTTTAAACGCTTTTTTTTCCGCGTTTTTAACTTGATCTTTATTTAATTATATATTATTTAATTATGTATATTATTTAATTTATATATATTATATATAAATTTAAGCATTAACTAGATACTTGAAACTTTCACCAATTATGTATTACTATGACCACAATAACAACAAATACTAAAAATAAAAAAAAAGTTAAAAATTAAAGTGGGTCGTCATACAAGAAACGTGTTTCTTTAGCGTTTTAAAACATTGTATGGTGGTATGGAACCCTTCATGTACGAGTCCAACTCGCACTTGCCCGTTTATTGTAACGGGTCACGGTACGTAGGGAGCACATGACTATTTAAGTACCATTTTCCTCAATCATAATCTTCAAGTGTGTAAAGGAGGATATAGGCAGAGTTGGGCATTAATCAATTAAAACTTCAATTGACTAATTAATTGATTGAAAAATTAATTGCGACTAAATCAATCGCAATAGTTTTTTTTAATTGCATGATACAATTGATTTATGTGGATTAATCAATATTAGTTGTACCTTGCAACTAAATTAACTGCAATTAAATTAATCGCGCTTAAAATTTTAACAGTTTTTAAAAGACAACTAAAATTAACAATTATCTTACAACTCTCCCAGAGGTACATAGGTATATACATCGTGTTAATGAAAGAACGCAAAACCTCTCAGATGGTGGTACCTCAGCCCATGTAACTGAACAACTTTTGTTCAACAACTTTCATGAAATAAAAAAAAATGAATTTTCATACAAACTGATCGAGTCAATTTGTATGAAAATCCGATTATTTTTTTTGGATTTTGTGAAAGTTGTTGAACAAAAGTTGTTCAGTTACATGGGCTGAGGTACCATCAGAGAGGTTTTGCGTTCTTTCATTAAAACGATGTATATTTATATTTATTATTTATTGTGAAACTCACGATAAATTAACAATTAATTAATTGTACAACTACTCAATGTAAGTTGCAAGTTTTCACAATTACAACAACTAATTAATTGTTAGTTGCGAGTCGTCAGTAATACATACTCGTATAACGTCTAACAAAATACTGAAACTATTTTAAGGGTAAATTCTGCCCGTGAATATGAAAAATAATTTTTGGCTTTCCATACAAACTCAGATTAGCTGATCGGTCAACTTATATGGGAGGCCAAAAAATATTTTTCATATTTCGTTCGTTTTGTTCTATATGTTCCTTGGTGAAAGTTGTTCAGTGTCATCAACTAAATCCACCGTTAAAATAGTTTCAGTATATTTTTTAGACCCTGTATTTTTGCGTTGCACCACTGATTGTTTATTTATAAACAATCCGTTTTGTCCGTCTGCGATCGATGCGCCGACGCGATGCGGTCTACAGACATAGATCAACTAATTCAGAACAGAAGCGTCAAAGAACAATGACGTTGTTGTACTTTAGGTAGCCTGTAAGAGATTGCCTTGGCGATAAGGCCGCCTATTGTACACCTTATTTGTATTGTTTTGTATTGTCTCTTTCTAGTGTTTTGGTGCAATAAAGTGTTTTATTATTATTATTTATATTTCTATGTATTTTTTTTTCTGTAAAAATAGGTATTTTTAGGTAGATTTTTGCATATGCGGGCTTGTGGCCAAACATAAGCAATTCCCTGCGAAATTTTAACAACCTACGGCTACTCTAAAAGACACTTACCCATACCTTACTATACTTACCCTTAGGGCATACGCCTGTTTGATAAAAAAATATGAAGTACTTACCCCGAATTCAAATAAATCTTAAATTAAAAAATCCGTCGCGTCGTCCTTTAATGTCTTTTAATATCACCAATGTTCATCATGTAATAATGTTTGCTTGTATTTTTGTTTCAGGTATGTATCCCGCTCACGTGGCAGATGAGTACAAGTACTCTAAAGCTAGGTACTCACCGTAAAATAAAATAACCTACAAACTGGCCCCCTATTTTTAATTACTTCACATTTTTTCGTGGAGTAAACGAAAGATGTTTTGTGTGGAAAAGAATATTGGTTTAGTGACTCTATATTTCAAAATTTGGGTAACTTATCAAAAAGCCTTACCCAGCCTCCGATATAAATCAAGTCTCAGTGAATCAATGCCTACGATACTTTCTGCGCCGCTAAAAATCTATGTACATCTCCAACAACGCACTTCAGTGCACGACGAATCGTGCCGCGGGCTGCTCAACGCCGCTCCGGAATCCGCGCCGATCAATAAAACCGGTCACTGTAAAAGTGTAACTTCTAGCGATCTGAGAATTACCACCTCGTGCGAAACCCACGGCAAAATTACGTACGTCATTGTGTTGTGATGTTTTCTTTTTTCCCCATCTGGTTTAATTTTGGAATTGGAACGCATGATCGGCCAGTATTGTTTTCCCAATGTTGTTGTTGTACAAATTGAATTAAGAATTGTTAGAGCCGGGAGGTGATCGTGTGTGTGTTGATTTTCATAGTTAGATAAAACTCACCTATTTGTTTTTTGTTATGTTTGGTTGATTCACTTGGCTCATTGCCAATATCATTATTATTATTTTTTCTATGCATGTTACATTACTGTTTAGTTTGTTTAATCCTTGTTTTTAACACATTATAGTTTAATCATATTATCGGATACTAAACGCTAAGTGGTAGGTATAATATGACATAGATTCCTATCATACGTATATATTTTTCCCTCTAATATATATATTAGTCACAAATTAAAAAGCCTGCATTTCAGTCACATAATTCGAAAGTGTCAATAATTTGAATTGTTCCTCCCTTTAACAATACAACAGTGGACTCTATTTTTAGGCCGTTTAGGCAGTATTTCCTTTGTTATATTTCCGCTCTCATTAACCGCAGAACGATTTCCTTTCAGATGTCGTTTTTACTTTGAAAGGTTATTTCTAGAGACGCGTTGGTGATTTGTTTAACCGCACGGAAAGAAATTCAGTAAATGGAATGACAGGTCTGACCGCTCTAACATTTATCCATCATCTATATCTAAATCATAAGTATGTACCTTTTTTATATTTTCATAATTTTCCAAAATCTTATACAAACAACAGCTTAAAATATTAATTGTAATATTAACATAATGTTTTGCAGAAGTTATTGTCAATGCTATAAAAATAAATAAAATTTGTATTGTAATATAACGTATGCTGTGTGGTATCACACGTACCCTTAACCGGTGGAAGAAGGGTTTTTTTAGGATTAACGAGGTTGTTAAAGGAAATCTAAGAAACCTACCTACTAGCGCCTGAGTAAAACTTAAAGTTAATCCTTAAGGTTTACTCAGGCGCTAGTAGGTAGGTTTCTTATATTTATATCCTTGATAACTTCCACTAAATCACACGAGGAGCTCGATGTCCCAGAAGGAGCAATAGAGAGTATGCATGCATTTTTTTTTAATTTGTAATCGATACTCCTCGTCGAGAAATAGCCGCAGAAAATAAATCAGTGCCGAAAAACATGTATATGGTGTAGAAAATAAATATTAAAAATAGCAAGTAGATTATAACAACTAAAACACGCCATTTTAAAATATGACGTCAACGTCTGCAATATCCGCTAGAGACAGAAGCTGTCAACGCATCTTTTTCTTTTTTGGGTACTTTCGATATTATCAGCCAGTGATGTTTGTTAAACTTCTATATAAAAGTACATACATTTCGAATGACATCGATAGTCAAACTTCATGGACTGACAGTCCTACCGAACGCACCCGAACTTGTCATTTCCCTTTTGTGAACTTTGTCGTCATTTCCCTTTTGTTTGTCAAAAGTTCCCGCGCAATATTTGCATATTTTCAATAATTTATTTCTAATCCAAATAAAGAGTCAGTAAGAAAAATAATTAACTAGGCGTGGTAACGTATGAATAGAAATTGTAAAATAAAAATATGAGCCGGATTGGTATTACATGCATATTCCTTATTACTTTTCATAATAAGCAAACCTAGGAAGCATGGTCCGCATTTAAATTTGGGTGACCAGACCACATGTGGCATGAATATTTCAAGCTCGGCTTGACATACAAAACCATTGGTCCTTGCTGTCATCAATGCATGGCTGTCATCAAGTTATGTCAGATCACCATTATCATTTTCAAAAACCCACTTCTGGGCATAAGTCTCCCTTTGTCTGCGTCAATCTGTTTTGCTGCGATCCAGTAACTTCCTTGATATCGTCGTGCTTGCACTGCGCTTGCCATTTCCGGGATACCACTAGGTGACGCGACCTTACTCCACCTACAGTCGTTCCTTCTAGCCAGCTGTCCTGCCCAGTTCCATTTAAGAGCCGCCACTATAGAGAGTAATCGTGGACTTTCGTCCAACGGCAACATGTCAAATGCCAATGCAAGCAGAAAATATGTGTGGTTGGTGTGCGGATATCGTGAATAAGTAAACTAAAAATGATTACCTAACAAATACATAATGCTAAAAATATATATAGGTACATGCAACTCTACAGGCCAGCAAGTTTATATAATTTAAAAAATAGGAAACCACATACAGAACTACTTTTGTTAGGTTTTTTGGCAAAGCACGTGAGCTTTTTCCAATAATCGCCAGAACTTTGAACTCTTAAAACTTTAATCTTGCTCCACTACTGTATCCATTCCAGCTTTTAGGGCTAATTGTCCGGCCTTATTCTGCGTCGAATCCGGCATTATTCAGCACCGAGTCCGGCTTTTATAATTTATCTCGAAAATTATAAAACACTACACAAATGAATCGCAAAGTTATGTTTATATAAAAATGACGTAATCAGACCTGTCAGGCTGTCAGGACATTAAGTCGTTATCCACTTAGCTGCTGCACGTCTAACAATAACGTGGATCATGTCTAGGGTTGCCATCTGTCATAAGATGACATGTTTTGCGTTTTCGGGTTACGTCCGGCCAAATATTTGTGTCCGGCCTTTCCGGCTTCTGTTAGGCTTTTTGGCAAAGCGAATTACCTTTTTTAGGCCTTGCCAGAACTAGCAGCCTGTCCGGCTTTTGTTAGGCTTTTTGGCAAAGCACGTAAGCTTTTTCCAGTAATCGCCAGAACTTTGAACTCTTTAAAACTTTGATCTTGCTCCACTACTGTATCCATTTCAGCTTTTAGGCCTAATTGCTCTATCTTATTCAGCTGCGAGTCCGGCCTTATTCAGCGCTGAGTCCGGCTTTTATAATTTTCGAGATGGCAACCCTAATCACGACACGACAGACATCAACTACTGAACTGAAAGGTACTACGTTTAAGGTAGGTACCCACTATGCATTGAATTCAATTAAAAGTGGACTTACATGTCAGGTAAGTAATTGACCCACTCGAACATCGTAAATATGATCTACATTTAGATGTGACGTCACAATTATACTATATAGTAGGAACATAATAGGTGGTTTTAAACCTATTATACTAACGTCACAATTCAATTATAATATCCGATATTACAATACGGTGTGAAGACAATAGCTCTTTAATATTCGATCAGGGCGGGCATTCACAAGCAAAAAGTATCTTTCTTGTTTTTCTAGATGCCTGTTTTTGCTTCTAAAATCGTATTTTTTTTTAACTATATCACGGCTGTGATGCTGGTTTTAAGCAAAATTGACAAACAACCATAGATGGGTAGAACCAGGAGAGATGGACCAGATTTTTTCCAACTTTGACATCTTTTTAATCATCTTAATCTTTTATTCTTTGACGTCCAGAACTTTTCTGTGTTTTTATTTCAAAGTGAGTATATCGTTAATATTGATAATATTTAAGTTCGCTCAAAGTACTATCAGGTTCATACGGGCTCTTAAGTTCTTAAATAACCAACGTAGGTACTCGTAGGTACTATAACGTCACTGGTTGGGAAAATTACCTCTTGTACGACATATTGCGGCTTCACACAACGAATGTACCTACATAAAGAATGTAATTTTCTTTTATGGCATCACTCTTTATAATGATTGTCATTAATGTACCTAGGTACTAGCATTATGTACTTTATGATGATTATATTTGAATTCTCCGACGTAGAAAGTAATATGCTCTGTACGGTACATTCACTACACATAATAGTAGTTTATGACACTGTCACATAATGAGGGTTATTACACACGAGTGTGGGTTTAATAATCGAGCCGCAGTCGAGATATTTAACAGTATCACACGATTGTGATAATACCGAGTTATGTACAATACCCGGCACACAAGTTGAACCAAAATGGCGGCGCTGCGCAGGTATAATTAGAGAAAAAAGTGTGCGCAGTGACCGCCATTTTGGTTCAACTTATGTGCCGGTTGTTGTACAGTGTCATACACTACTTTATCTAATCTCATAAACTAGAATTTGAATAATGTTAATTTCAGAATATTTGTTGGACGTTATACAGGGTCTAACTAAATATACTGGAACTATTATAAGGGTGAATTCAGTCCATAATACTGTAAAACTTTTCCCAAGGAACATATATCGAAATATGGAAAATAATTTTTGACCTCCCATACAAGTTGAGCGATCAGCTGATCTGAGTATGTATGGAAAGCAAAAAATAAATATCATATTTCGATATATGTTTCTTGGGGAAAGTTGTTCAGTATCATGGACTGAATTCACACTTAAAATAGTGTCAGTATATTTTGTTAGACCTTATACAACGTGGAAGGGACACACCCGTTATAAATCAAACCACGGGTCTATACTTACTATATCATTAGAGTATAATGAAATTGAAATAAAAGCCAGAGAACAAAAAAAAGTTCGGCATTTCCAAACAAAAGTGTGCAGCCGCCCGGGCGATTTGTATGGGAATGTCGAATTATTATTTTTTGTTTTTTGTTTGTTTGTTTGTTTGTTTGTTTGTAATAACTTTATTGTATCAAAATTTAAGTATAAAACACAACATAATACGAAAGAGCAAATATACAAAGGCGGACTTATCCCATGTAGGGATCTCTTCCAGTCAACCTGCGATAGATTGAGAGTTTTTTACTGTTATTTTAATTTCATTATACTTTAGTGATCTAGCATAGCCCGTGGTTGGATTTATAACGGGTATATCCCTTCCACTTTGTACATTAAAAATCGGTTAAACCTTTTAGGACCCACATAACCGCAGAAAGATACATTAATTAACACCCCTCTTTGTGTCGAGAGTTATTTGGACCAATGATGGGTGAAAAATATTACACCACTCTTCTTCATCATGGATTGAACTTGCTTTAAAAATTTGGCTAATGTTTAAAAAGTCACCCTGTATACACTTAATAGTTTCTTGCATTAGTATCCTAACATCGTCCTCAGTTGAAGCAACTGCACGTAGCCTCTTCCAAATTTACGATCCTTAGTTTGCCGCAGTATACCGCACCCTACAGACTATTCAGGTCACCTGTACATACGCTAAAATATTTTATTCAGACCCACGTTGGTAATGAAGTTGTGAACCTTTATTTAAGTAGTAAAGGTATGCAACTTCATTATACGTTTTATGTATTAATAATAAACGAACTAAAGTCTAAACTTATGTTGTGGGATACTAACTCAACGATACTATACTTTATAATAAACACAAATACCTATAGATAAATAATCAAGACCCAGGATAATTTGAAAAAGGCCATTTTTCAACTTGTCCTGGCTGAGTAGATGTGGATCGAACCCTGAACCTCCAGACTGGCGGACTGGCCTGTTAACCACTACGCCATAGAGATCGTCAATGTATTGTTAGTTCACCTTTGGGTCCCGTGACTCTAGGCTCTGTCTATCCCGGTTATGAGACGTTTGACGGTCACCGTGGCTACCACGCTCGTTGATGGTGGAAGAAGTGCGGGTAAATGCTTATAATAATGTTGTAAATCCATCCAGGTCACCTGTACATACGCAAAAATATTTTATGCAGACCTACGTAGGTAATGAAGTATGTAACATATATTACCAGATCCCCACTTCCATATGCACATACTCGTAAAATGCTCTAGCTTTTTGCAAGTTAAAAATTCAATGTGTTTTTTAATTTGACATTCAGTGAACCATAGGTTACTTATCATCATCATCATCATACATTTAATATAAAAATATCGTGTCTGTATGTCTAGTAAATTGATCAAAAAATTTGTGTACATTGCAGAGTTTCTTCCATATCTCCAAAGTTCTTCATCATGTCTTCACCAAATTAATATGGTACCAACTTGGTAGTAGAAGCTTTCAATTAAAAAAAGAATCATCAAAATCGGTTTACAAATGGGGAAGATATCGCGTAAGATACCTACAAAATTTTTTTATTGTTTTTTAATGTTGGTTATAAAAAAAACAGAACACAAAAATTAAATCCTATAAAAATAAACGGCTTGATAACACCCGTTCAGTTTGATAGTGACAAGTTTAATTTTCCCTGTTGAACGACCTTTAATTTCTGCTATATATTAAAACTATGGTTCACTGAAAAACTTACCCCTTCACATTTCAGCCATGACATTCACTTTTCACCATTCTCTCTCGATATCCATAGACAATCTCATCTACCCTTAACACAAGTGCCTCGGAGTGTTACATAGTGATACAACATACAAAGGTTACATACATGTAGTGATTATGTGCTGTGAGTGACTCAGTGTTCAACATGTTCCGGGCATTCACTTCTAGAAGATGGTCTTTACGGAGAGACAGCGAGAGGTGAGAGAAAAACTATTTTTTAAAGCACCTCTTTTTTTAATTATTTTTACGGCCCTGGATACGAGTCCTTTAGAGCCTATCTTTAGTTTCTCGTTTCTTTATTCCTAACTAGTTTCAGTCAAAGGTTGGCGTTTTTTTTTGCCTCAAGAGCTTTGGTGAAAAATCTGTAGGAGTCCACTGGTTTACATCAGGAGCGAGGCCCTTTGGCTCAGACGCGAGGCTTCCTAAAGTTCTCAAAGAGGGCTAACTTTGCGAGTCCTCTCTAGTTTTGGATATTATTGTAATGCATCTAGGCATGAGATGTACTAAAAAAAGCGTATCTGCTTCACGCGCGAGGCCCTTTAAACCGCAAGACCGTAGGTGGGGGCCCACTTCGCTCACGCCTAGCTACGCCTCTGGTTTTCATAACTGAGTTAGTGGTGGACCCACCACAGTCCACTAAACATATATCACTACAACCTGTTCACTTTGACTATTCCACATATTGTTCATGAGCATGAGCTTTATATAAAACAAAACTTCATCAATTTCATATTATATCCTACTAAACTCAATTTTAAAAATAATTTTAAGCAAACCCTAACTGAACCCCTTTATTTTCCGACAAACAAAAACTCTCTGGCTGAGTTGACTTGGGACCTGTACGATACAACGCACTCAATATATATTTTTTATTCAACACAGAATTTTAAGCTCTCTCATCGTTTTTTAACCCTAGATAACTAAACATTCGTCTGGCAGACTACGCGACCCCTTGCATAAGTCTAGTTCACATACTTTCGCGTACCCCCTGCTTGCACGCCTTTGTATACCTTCATAATTAGAGTAAAAAGTTGCACAAATGCGGCGTTTGCGCAAACAATTGTCTTTACTTGTGATTTATAACCACCGCGTCGCCTAGATGACGAAAGTTTAGTTATAACAGGTGCAGATTTTCAAAGGTATCTAAATTGCATTTTATTTTATATTAGTATTTTCAAATAAAAAAAATTAATAAATGTTTGTATTATAATTAGATAATATACAAATAATATGAATTTCATAAAAACGGTTATTTTTTAATGACTAGGGTTTATTAGTAAGATGTCATTCATACTACTAATTGCTTTCAACTTTTTCTCATATACCTAATATTATTGATGGATTTATAAATGGAAACATATGTCCTAGGCTGAAAGTAGAAATTCACGTTTATTAAGATTGATTACTTTGATAAAAGAAACAAGATAATTTAACTTCTGTGGTGATGACAAATCATTGGAAGGTTGAAAGTCAATACAATATCAGCATTAATACTGATGTCTCGTGCCAATCTTTGGGTTCTGAAGATGATTTTTTAGTATCAAGTAAAAGACAACAGAACCCAAATTATTAAACCGGATGATTTTATATTGTCAAACATGGAAAGAAACGTACTACATACTACGTCAGATGCTACAACGTAGCATTCGACATGTGCTTTAGCAACTCTTCGATTTTTATCCAGTAAAACTCATCATAAATGGTCATCTGCACTAAGACTACTCCTACTTATGTTATTATACGTCGCGAATAACATCAAAAATAATTAACAAATAACACGGCGAGATTTTGTTTTGAAACTGACAAACCACCTCATGGAGCCTTGGTTGCGGCAACTTGCTCGGACGGTAACTTTAAGACGTGACATCAAGGTCATGATAGGAGATATCCTTGGTGAAATCATATGAAGAATCTGCTCCATTTCCTTATGTATGAAATATTACAAAAAAATTATACGTTTGCCCGTCGAAATTGCTAAGGAAGACCAAAAATTGATGCCTTAGATGTAAAAAATGCAATTTGTGACACCCATAATGTAGATGTGTATAAAAGGTATGTGGCATCATTAGTATAAAATTATTTCTACCTATCTCTATTCACAACGAGCACTTTATACGAATCATGTAACAATTTCTTCCTCACGTTAAATTATGTTGATAATATAAGATTTTTTAATGCGTAGTCCGCTAGACGAATGTTTAGTTATTGAGTAACTCCCAGGATAGTTTAGTTATCTAGGGTTAAACGCTTTTATCCTACCGAGCAGTTTTTCTGACATAACCACCTAAACTAAATAATACACATCTATGCAGCTTCGTAATTCGTCAGACATTTCGATATCAATCCCCTAAAGGTAAATCCTGTAACATCAAAGCTTCGATGGTTCGCCACCTCATTTGTTTCTCTTTGACCTCTGACTTTTAGTAATCCTTGTATGAGAGCCTTTGACATCATATGTATTTCCACTAATGTTTCTAATGGGATTTGATTGTATTTCTAAAATATCTACGCCGCAAGAGATTAGACGTGATCATGTATCTGTATGTTATGTTTCTAATAGCTTTCAGTTTTTATGTTTTATGTACTGATGTTGTACTCGTATCTAAATGTGAGTTTTCTGAGTACAATAAAGATATTTCATTACTCGGGAAAAAGAAGTCTCACTACACTACAGATCAATCTTCTAACATCAAAGTTTTGATGTTCCGCCTCCTCGTTTGTTTATTCTTTGTCTTTCACCTCTGACCTTTAGTAATCTATTTATAGACTTTAGCATCCAATTTCCAATTATGTTTCTACAGGATTTAAATTTTCAGGTTTTACGTAGGTAAATATTTTTGTATCTTAACTTTTTGTATAATAAAGTCATTACAATATCAATTCCCCAAAGGTCAAGCATTCTTAAAACAATCCTGTAATATATCAAAGTTCCGATATTCCGCCTCCTCAATAGTTGTGTGACCTTTACCTCTGACTTTTAGTTATCCTTTTATGAGTACCTTTAACATCAAACCAATAATGTTTTTAATCAATACCTTACCAAGACCTCTACGTGTACTTTTAATTTTGTTATCGACCATTTAGACTAATATTCTTATACAAGTCTTTTCATAATCATCATCAGGTTTTTTTAGTCTCCAATGCATGAGAACGACACTCTCTGTACTACCAGAGCCATATATTAACCAGGGCAGTCAGAGGATTTAGCCTGCACTCTCCACGCTGGCCAGATGGGTTGGAGACGTCTCATTGATGTTTATAAGCTTTGTTTAGCTTGTGTTTCCTAAGTCGCCTTCTACGACATCCACGAGAAAATTTGGAGTGGTCCTAATCTACTCTGCCAGAAACCACACGGCTAGTCTTTTAACAACTATTAATTTTCAGCATACCGCTAGTTGTAGATAAATTGACCTGGAGGTAACCCTGGATTAAACGACGATGTGGATCTTCGTAAAGCCTGATATATTACGTCTCCCATCCCATACAATTTCGAATGATCCAGATGATCATTCTTGTTGTACTCGTATATAGCGTTACCTATGTAATCAATGTTACTGGCAACCAGTAACTGGTAATACAAAAAAACAAACAAACTGTTGTTTTGATTTTACAAACATTCACATCAAATTCATTTATTTGTATTGATAGGTTCGACATACAGGCTTTCAGGTTTAATATCTTTCAGCTATAATATATTATCTAGAGCTACAGAGTAATCTGACAATGTAAAACTTCAGTAAGCCTGAAATATGTCGTGTCCCATCCAATTACGAAAGGTACCATCTGTCCGGACTCGGTCTGGCCTGGAAATATAATGCCTGAGGCGAAATTTTCACTCGAGTCTAGAATTCCGAAAATAGGAATTTTGGAATATTTCCTTTTCACGTTGGCTAATGGCCCGCTCCGCTAGGCTTTCTTCGTGGGTTTAAATAGTACTCGTTAATTATATGTATACCAAAATTCGAGTAATGAAAAATTATGAAACATAAAATAAATAATTAATAAATAAATAAGGACAAATCATACTGATTGAGCTAGCCCCACAGTAAGTTTAAACTTGACCCAGGACAATTTAAAAAAGCCATTTTCCAACTTGCACTGGGTATGAATCGAACCCAGAACCTCCGGATTGGTGGGCTAGCGTGTTGACCATTACACCTAAGAGGTCGTCAACAATATACTATAACAAATATTGGAAATTGCGATCCGAGCTGTAGGCAAGGCAAGTGGAGTATGTGATCTTAAGCCTTATTTTTACCGAGACATGTGTAAAAGGCTTAGATTTTTCTTATGATTTAACTAAAATGCAATGCAACAGCTATTGATCTTTAAAACGGTACTTTTCCGATGCAAGGACACTGCAGCTGACCAAGCAAGACCCCCCTCACTTAGTTTTTATGCTTCAGCGGTTTTATCCGATAGCAAGTGTCAAATCTTGGGTTTATTGATCTCAGTTTATAACAAAACTGACAAAGATTTAAATAAGATTAAACTAATAGACCGCCATATGTGAACCCGCGAAAAAAATGTGCTGAGTCTCGCGGAGGGATCGCGGGAAGAACGCCCGCTTTCGCAGCAGACCTCATGTCCGTGATATAGCAGACAAACGGCAAAAGAATCGCCTACGCTGGTACGGTCATGTCTTGCGGAAACCGGCAAGTTACGTGGGAAACAAATTTATAGCCATGCCGGCTCCGCCAGGACTTGCAGACGTGGTAGACCCAAGATATGCTTGTTTGAAGTCTTTCAATAGACTTACAACCAAAGATGCTTAAGACCGTGCGAAGTTAAGAGGAAAAAGCCGGAAAGCGGACCCCAGGCCTAACAACATTACAGCTGAGGAATGCTCTATTGCACATACTGCACTTATGACGTCACTGCCATTAGGTTTATCGCGCACGAAAGAGATGGCGAGACGTCCACCATTCCTACACAGATACCACACTGCCACTTTACTTCGTACCATTTTTTTTAATGCTAATGTAATTGCTGCTTCATTATAAACAATTTTTTAAAATCAATTAAAAAAATTAAAATTATTTTGGTTTTGTATAAGATATTGTCCAAAAACAAACACAGAGAAATACCCTATTCAAACAGTAACACTCTCATACAATACCAATACATTGCGAATGTTCGCACTCGTGGTTCGCACCGTGAAGCGGTACCGTTAAGTGGTCCCGTTGAGCACGGTTGCCGGCAATTATTGACGTAACTAGGTACGTCGGCGACTGTCACGGTTGAAGAAAGTGCACAAACTGTGAAATAGAGTAACAATACTAGTTTTCGCCAGCCACTTCATTCGCGCGTAATTCCCATAAAATATGTCCCAGAATCAAATGTAGCCTATATGTCACTTTGTGGGACCTCGACCTGTCCCGACGCTCTAGGCGAGTTCCTACATAGAAGACAGTAGAAGTAGAGAATAGAGACTCGATAAACGATGGATTATATAAAATTTATTATCTGATACTGACTGCTACATACGTGTATAAAAGAATAATATTTAATTTATTAAGGTACAATAGATAGAGAGAAGTGAGTGATCAGCTTTAGAGATGATGGTGGAATGAGTCAAAAGAGATGAGTAAATTTGATTTGAAAATGGAATAAAAGGGAATTTAAAATGAAATGAAGAATGTAAAACGGACAGGATGAGATAAAGAAAGGAGGTTTGAACATGATGCATGCAGCATCGTTACAGGTTTTTTTTTTATGTTATAGGGCGGCAAACGAACAAGCGGGTCACCTGATGGTAAGTGATCACCACTGTCCATGGACAACTGCAAGTCCAGGGGTGTAACAAGAGCGTTACCGGCCTTTCAGGAAGATATAGACTCGTTTTTTGAAGGTTTCAATGTCGTATCGGTTCGGAAACACCGCTGCAGGAAGTTGATTCCACAGTTCGGTCAGTGTTTACGGTGTCATGAAACGTATGCATGCAAAACAACGAATACACACTATCACGTCTTTATCCCTGATGGGGCAGACAGATCCCAGGTCCGTAAGACTCAAAGGCCACTCTTTAGCGTAATGATGGGCGAGAAGATAGAAAAAGGAATAAAAAAGCGATAAGTTGCTTGCTAGCCGCATCGCCTATTAACATGATTCGTATTTTCGCCCAATTCTTTGATCAGTTTTAGCTGGTGCATTCTATGTTTTTGACGTGACAACGTCTAATAACTCGATACTACGGGCTGCATGCACGAAAAAGATGACGTCATTGTCGCGTTCCGCAAGCGAGAGCGCGGCACGAACGAGAGATGATCGGCTCAGTTCGGAATGTTTGACGTTGTCACGTCAAACTACCGTCCGTAAACTGCGTAAACCGACTTTACTGACAACCAATTTTTTCCTATCTCCCAGACCAGCGTGGAACGGACTGAATAATATCTTAGGAATTTATGAAGGAAACCTATTATTCCACTAACTACTATTCCCTTATATATTTGTTCATAAAAAATCAAATTAGATATAAAATCATCACCATCAGGTCTTTTTTAGTCTCCACTGCAGGAGCACGACCCTCTCTGTACTACCAGAGCCATATATTAGCCAGAGCAGTTAGAGGATTTAGCCTACACTCTCCACGCTGGCCAGACGGGTTGGAGAGGTCTCACTGATGTTTATAAGCTTCGTTTAGCTTGTGTTTCCTAAGTCGCCTTCTACGACATTCACGGAGAGACTTGGAGTGATCCTATTTTACTCTGCCGGGAACCACACGGCGAAAATAAAGTGGGTCTGTAGCTTTGTGCAAAATATCAAAGGTGAAGTCGACCTCCGGACTAACGTGGGTGCTCAGCGAAACGCTTGTATTTTTTGAGATTCCCGACTGTTACAAAGGTCAAGTTGTTATTTATTTACTCAGAAATATACGCTTTATTTCAAAGGTTAAAAATAAACCGTCTAGTTATAAATCGCGGACTTAAGACGTATTAAATCGTATAATACAAAAAATCAAAACAATAAGTCGAAAGTAACGTGACAATAGGTATAATAATAAAAATCTATTTATTTATTAAATCTTTATTGACCTCAATAATGGTACAAAAGGTGGACTCAATGCTAATGCATTCTCTACCAGTCAGCCTTTAGGAAAAACAGAAATAAATTTATTAATCTAGCTTGAGATACTTGACATTTTGCGACTTTTCCACACCTCGTGATTTTCTTTTAGTAAAATGTATTTTTGTTTACTTTGCACTAAAATACAATGACACATCAGCAACATGCTTCGTCAATGGGTCACAGCAATGAATTCCGCAACATGCTTCGTCAATGGGTCACAGCAATGAATTCCGCAACATGCTTCGTCAATGGGTCACAGCAATAAATTCCGCAACATGCTTCGTCAATGGGTCACAGCAATGAATTCCGCAACATGCTTCGTTAAAAGGTCACAGCAATGAATTCCGCAACATGCTTCGTCAATGGGTCACAGCAATGAATTCCGCAACATGCTTCGTCAATGGGTCACAGCAATGAATTCCGCAACATGCTTCGTCAATGGGTCACAGCAATGAATTCCGCAACATGCTTCGTCAATGGGTCACAACAATGAATTCCGCAACATGCTTCGTCAATGGGTCACAGCAATGAATTCCGCAACATGCTTCGTCAATGGGTCACAGCAATGAATTCCGCAACATGCTTCGTCAATGGGTCACAGCAATGAATTCCGCAACATGCTTCGTCAATGGGTCACAGCAATGAATTCCGCAACATGCTTCGTCAATGGGTCACAGCAATGAATTCCGCAACATGCTTCGTCAATGGGTCACAGCAATGAATTCCGCAACATGCTTCGTCAATGGGTCACAACAATGAATTCCGCAACATGCTTCGTCAATGGGTCACAGCAATGAATTCCGCAACATGCTTCGTCAAAAGGTCACAATAAAAGAATCCGCATCATGCATCATCAAAATTCTTAATCTAAGAGCCGCATCGTTACCGGCTCCAAAGATTTCTATAATACTCTTTAGCTATTGAACCTTTGAGCCAGATACGGTACAGAATTAAAGTCATTAGTGTAGTGTAACTTTTATTTTCGTATATCATAAATTTTACCCAGCATTTCTTAAGACTTTACTTCGCGGGTCATTAATTTTACCGCCCGTGACGTAACTTTAGCTAGGTGGAAAATTGCGATTTTCCTGGAAACTGTGATTAAGGCCGTACCTAAATTTTCCGGGGTCCAGGCTGCCCCCATTTCAAATAAATAATTTCAAACAAAACGTAGACATCATTTAAAATTTTGCAACTACCAAGTCTTAGATAACCCTTCAAACTATTTTATGAACTACTGTTTACAGTTTAAAGTGAGGACGTTAAGCTTTACTACGCACATTTGCGAAAAACGGCCACTTTTGGCGGAATAAAGAAACGAAAAACTAAAGATAAGCAAGACATTAAGACATTCGAACTCGCTAAGAAGGACTGTAGGCAGACAATCTCTGCCAAATGATCTGACTAGACCAGACTCTGTCTCGTCTCGTCGTGCGTGGGACAGTGGGACGTTGCCAAGCGGCGATAAATAATATGACAATTCGTTATGTGCCGCTATCAAATGGACAGACTGAACGCTTTGGTTTCCAGACAAATTGTTATTTTTTGCTATAATATTTTATTGTTTTGACGTCAGTCTTCTGATTAAACATGTTATGGGTATACGTAATATTATATTTTCCGTACGGGGATTCAGATTCATCATCATCCGAGCGTATTCCCGGTTGCATCCTCAGCGGTAACGCTTCAGAGCCCGGTCCGCTAACTAACCTAGGTGATTCGACGAGGTTACTGGTTTTTACACAGCGACTGCCGTCTGACCTCCGCAACCCAAAGGGTAGACCTGAGCCAATCTTAGTATAGGTACAAACGCTAGATGGCGTTCGGGACCAACAGCTTTACGTGCCTTCGGAAGCACGGAATCATCTTTCTTTTCGGATAATCAGGTAATTCAAGCCTGCAATATCAACTTTTCACAAAGTATGCTTCCCAGTGGGATTTGAACCCACGACCATTCTGGATCACAAGACAAACGCCTTGACCACTGGACCACGGAGGCAGTCGGGGATTTAGATTGTTTTAAATTATTGTGGTTATGGTTAATGTATGCGAGAAAAATATGTGGGATTCTGCATTTTTAATACTCTAATTATTACGCAAAAATATATTTAAATTATAGCTTTCTCGGACTGATAATGAAGTCATTTATTCCAGAAACATATTATTAGTGTATGCTGGGGTATAAAACTAATACAATAAGAAGGATATAAGGAGATAACAACCCGTGATAGATCTTTACTAATGATAATAATGTTTCTGAATAAAATACATGTATAAGATATTGCGATGACATAGTACTCTTTTGAAGATAGCAAATATTTGCCGATTTTTTTAAAAATATATTAGTAAAGTGGACCTACATTATCTTGACTTTAAACTTTTTAGTTCATTGTTTTAGAATAAATATTTTTTAAATACATATTTAAGTAATTATTTGTTTTCTTTTAAATAGTCTGTCTTTCTTCAGACAGCCTTTTCATATCTTACGATACTACTTCCACGAAACAAATGAGAAAATAACTAAAATTTCAACAAAAAAAAAAACTTCAATTTTTTTTTAATTTTCTTCCATATCTCCTAAGTTCTTCATCATCTATCTATAATTTAAGAACTACGTTCTTGTCGGTGGAGTAGTTTCCTCTCTTGAGCCATCCTTTTGACCTCCCTACACGACACGGCATCAACTTTCTCCTTCACTTGATCCATAAATGCTCTTCTTGGTCTTCCCTTTCCTCTTCTTGTTTCTATTTTTCCTTCTATTATGTTTTTAATAAATTGATCGTGGCGTATAAGATGACCAAACATCTTTCCTCTTCTAATATCGATTGTTTTAAATAAGTTCCTTTTCTTTATCATAGCTTCACCAAATTAAAATGGGACCAACTTGGAAGTAAAGGCTTTCAAATAAAAAAAGAATAATCAAAATTGGTTCACAATTGGCAAAGATATGGCGTAACAAACATACATTAAAAAAAAAAACATACAGTCAAATTGATAACCTCCTTTTTTGAAGTCGGTTAAAAACAGAACAGCATTTAAAGTAACGACCCCAGTATCACTGGGTATATTAACATTTTTGGCAGATGTATGCTCAAAAGAAAAGAGAATGAACAATATTCAGTCGGCGTGCAGCCAAATCGGTGTTTCAATATTGTTTGCATAGATGCTTCGAATAAAATTGTTGTTTGTAATACTACTACTGTTATTTATTCTGTGGTAATACATACTGGCGTTCTTAGAATCTTTTCTTTTTTGCGTTCTTCATCTTTGTGCATTTTTTTAAATACATTGTATCGGAAGTTCTCAATTCGGGCCGTATGTTTTATTCAACTTGGCTTCTAACATAAGTCTATATCTAGCTAAGCAAATCTGACTGACTGAAAAGTTTCAGTCTGTCAGATTTGCCTATTATTATAACGCTGGGCAGGGGGGGGGGGAAGGGGGGGGGTTGGTGACCGCAGTAGATGGTATAAAGTCATTGAACAGAGGACGCTTATGCCTGTATCTGTTACCTGCATGTCCCTTAGTCGCTTCTTACGACACGTGTGGGACAGGGAAGGGGTGGTGACAAATGGTATTCTAGAGTACAATCACCGTCACCACATGGCGATGTAACTAAAAACTGTGAAGTTTTAGGATTTACTTGTGCCAGACTTGTGTCGCAGTCTTCGATCAACAATACAACTAAATTCACCTACAAAATAAAGAAAAATACTGACGGCTTGAATATCAATTAACATTTCACTGTAGAGTCATTATCATCATCATCACCAGGTCTTTCTAGTCTCCACTGCAGGAGCACGACCCTCTCTGTACTACCAGAACCATATCCACGCTGGCCAGACGGGTTGGAGAGGTCTCATTGATGTGTATAAGCTTTTTTTTAGATTGTGTTTCTTAATTCACCTTCTACGACATCCGCGGGACGACTTGGAGTATCCTATTCTACTCTGCCGGGAACCACACGGGTAGAGTAACATTGTTTTAAAATTCGTTGTTTTATTTTAAGACATATCCAGACGACTTGAAATACCTAGAAAAAGTTATTCGACATCGAAGTTAATTTACATACGTTAACACACGATGCCTTGATTTTTCATTCTGCCCGCTAACGCTGGCGATCAAACAGTCCTAATAGTTATTTAATGGCAGTGGTCGTTATCTTTAGGTTTTTGATTTCATATCTAATGTTATTGATCATTGACAGAATTTGTAAATTCTTGCCTTTTTAGGGTTCCATAAAAAAGCTGCTTTTCATGGTCATCGTCATCATCCGAGCGTATTCTCGATTGCATCGTCAGCAGTTACGCTTCAGAGCCCGGGGTCCGCTACCTAACCTAGGCGGACGAGGTTACTGGTTTTTACACAGAGCGACTGTCGTCTGACCTCCGCAGCCCAAAGGGTAGACCAGAACCAATCCTAGGATAGGTACAAACGCTAGATGGCGTTCGGGACCAACGGCTTTACGTGCCTTCCGAAGCACGGAATCATCTTTTCGGATAATCAGGTGATTCAAGCCTGCAATATCCTAAACAGACTGGAAACAACTTTTTACAAAGTATGCTTCCCAGTGGGATTTGAACCCGTGATCTCCGGATCACAAGGTAAACGCCTTGACCACTGGACCGCGGAGGCAGTCCGTCCAGTACACTATGCACACAAAGTCTGTCAGATTATCCCATAATCATCACGCTGGGCAGGCGACGGTCATTGTCATTCGAAACCTGGGGTGCGCTTTCCCACTATTTCTTCTCCAACTATATGAGTAAACAAAATCGAGAAGAAATAGCCGGAACATTTTAAACGATTTGGCTATAGTTTTACGACCGGCCGCCTGCCTCACGTCAACTCTCCTTGGTTCAGTTGAAGCGCGAGATTGTTTGTGCTTAGTCCTTTAGTCGCCTTTTACGACATCCACTGGAAATGATGGAGTGGTCTTATTCTTGGCAAGAAGCCGCACGGCCCCGGTAAAATGTTATACTTTATTGATTTTCTGGCCACATGGTCATGGGTATAGGGCATGGGCGCGGCGCGCGGCTCTGCCTAGCCTACTTCCACCCAAACTCTTTCGCTACAACTCTCTCACAGTTTTTTTCTGAGAATTGGGTAGATGACTGGGTCAAAAATAAATTATGGTACTCGTACTGTTAACATAATAAAACGTCACAAAATAGTGTTACTTGTCATTATCATATCCATATCCATTTTCAACTTGATTTACGAGTTTTGAATGCAGAAAAACTAATATTAAGAGCGCTATTTGACTCCAAATATCTATGACGTCACGGTTTTGTATTTCATACAAATCCCATAGACAATGTTTGTTTTGACGTTTAGAAATAAGTGTCTGATTTGACTTGTTGTCATCTAGCGAAATCTCTATGAAAAATTACATAAGTTTTCATAAACAAAAAAACTCAACAATCTCCCATGTTCACCACACAATAGCCGTGAATCACCACTCACTAATATTCTAATCGTAATATAAATGTATACTTTATCGACCAAGTTTCACCTCGGCATTGACCGTCACAAGAACTACACCTGCTGATTCCCGTGCAGTGAATCCTTTATTTGCTAATGCAATTTAAATATAGTGTGTAGCCGTGTTATAGGAATATCGAATGGTGGCAAGATTCGGCGTGTGGAGTTGAACACGTGATGGCTCAGTTGGTTATAGCATGGTCGTATTGAGACCAAGGTCGCGCGTTCATGTCCTGCTCACTTGGATTTTTTTCACCATTCCTTATTTCATTATTTAATATATGTATATGTACTTGTACTGCATCTTGTACTTGAATGCCTGAAAACCCTATAAAAATAATTTAAATATTGTTATTACCTATACCTTTTTTTGTATGACCCACAATGAAAACGTGATTTGAAGATTACGTGTATTTTAATTTGGGTCATACTTTAAATTTATTAGCTGCATTTTCTAAGCTGTAATCGAAGGATTCGCAACGAGTTGTTTTAACCACTCGTTGTTGCAATGTCGTATGTATGTTTGATCGACGATAACTCGGATAGTCTTTGATCTGAGCTTCATGAAATTTGGTGGGCGTATAGATGTAGCCAATAGAATTTTTAAGATCGAATATGAGCCAAATCCGCTTAGGGGTTGCCGAGATATGGACTTCGCGAGTTTACAGTTCGTGGCGAACTTACTAGTTGCCTATAGTATTATCCGTGAACCTCCCAGGGAGTAGGTACAAAAGCAGCACGGTCAATGTCAACTTAACTTCGGTTTCAACTCTCTCTTCGATCAATGTTTGCCTTGACTTTGGTTATCATACCACAGCTGCTGATTCCCTAGTAATCTCTGAATTGTTTATGTATTTTGTCCTGAGGTCAGTGTTTAGGCATACGGTATAATTATTTTTTATATTTCAATGTTATCACCAACCCGCCTGCCCAGCGTGTTGATTATGAATAAAAAGAAGCACATAATTATTTAAGAGCCTAAGTACTAACGTGACGGAACGAAAGCTTACCCCCTCCCGCTAGATGACGTTCCTGCAAGTCGGTATTTTAAGGATAAATTCCAAATAAGGTTTAGACACAGTTTGACAACTGCCTTACTATAATGACCAACAACAGCGACAGTTCGCGGCACTAGCACTAGTAGTCCACTGTCGCTCGTCTGTTAGAGCCCTAAGAGCTGTGGAACAAGTTTTTTTGCTAGGCAAATTAAAAAAAACCCTGACTGTCAAGAACACTATCTAGTAATGTTAACCGTAACTATTGATACGACTTGATACGGACATCAAGTCGCGCTACATGCGCGCTGCGGAAAGCGCCATCTATATATTTGCTAAAAAATCCTTGATTTTCAAGCGTTTATCCTCAATAACTTTTAAACGGCTGGACCGATTTTCATCAAACATAGCTAAGAACCACCGCAAAGGAACTTGCTATCACGTAAAACAACCACATCGAAATCAATTCATCCGTTCGAGCGCTACGACGCCACAGACAGACGGACCGACATTAGCGTCAAACTTTATGGGGAAGTGTATACTTTTTTATAATAAATTGTCAGAATCGGTCCTTGATATGCCAGACAGAAAATTCAAAGCTTATGTAAAGAAAGTACTTTGTGAGAAGGCTTATTATAGGACCGATGACTATCTTAAAGACAAAAAGGTCTGGCTTGAGCTTGGCGCGGGTCCCTCTTAAAGGTTTGTATACTTAGACATGTCATAATTTAGGTACATTGGTACATATTAAATTTACAAATTGACATTATTTTAAATTTCGTAATTCTTATAATTCAATTTAATTATGACATAATAAACAATGTAATCTCTGTCCATCTATATAACTAATTTTAAGTTTTTAGTTTGTTAGTTGACGTCTTTGGAGAAAACGTGCAGTGCAGTTTGTTGCCGCTTCTTCTGCACTTGCGCCTAGGAAGCGGCGTAAACTTAGCTTTAAGTAACGATTTGACGTCAACATTTGTGCAAAACAAAACAAAGTGACTATTATTAAGAGATATTATAAATATCCTATGATAATAAAGATATTTTGAATTTTTTTTTTGAAAAGTTATGACTGCTAGAAAATGAACAGCTTTCTATAGGGTTGTTTTTGGCCGCGGCTCTATTGGAAAAAAAGTGGCCTTTGGCTTTTACGACCATGGGCTATATCTGCCCCGATAGGGATAAAGACGTAATATGTATCTGTACTCTTTTATAGACTGACGAGGATGTGCTTGTATGATGTGTTTTAACTATACATATAATAAACACAGATAATACAGTAAAAACATTGTCAACAAGTTCTATGGTTATATCCACAGACCATGGATCAAGATAGACACAGCCTCTGTATGAATTTGCGTGCCAATCTGACGTCAAATTCACTTCATTTAGGATCGTCACTTTTAGTCTGTGTATGTCAATTCATAAATCGAACATTCATTTTCTACTGTAAAATACCTAAAGCTGCCGTTTTGAGCCGTAGAAACTCGTTGAAAAACGTTGGAGGAAGTAATAAAAAAGATTCCTTCCATTTGTAAGTGAATTTCTTATTAAATATTGTATTGAAAATTGGCACCTCAGGTTTTCATACAAATTGAAGGACTTTCTTTATCTAGTAGTATATACAGATCTGTGGTTATATCACTAGGCAGATAATAAGCAAAGAACAATAACTCTATCCCTTAACTGAGGAACTACTATCCTGGTACTATCTCTTTCGATGTGTCAATCCTAAAATGAAATAAGACAGACGTAACAGTGATTCTAGTACGTTAAATAAAAAAAAACATTTTCTAGATTAGAGGTTTATAATTGTGTACTCTTTGGATTTTGTACTAAAATATTAACATTAAAGTCACCACGAATAAATTTTTGTACTCTTTGGATTTTGTACTAAAATATTAACATTAAAGTCACCACGAATAAAGAATCTCAAGAATCAAAGAGCATGAAATTTTGATTTCCGCAAAGTAACTCCTAAATTTATTGACTATCTGGTCTACATTTACTACCTGGTGGGCCTTAGCTTACTTCTTCTTCTTCTCATTTAAGAGCTTAACCTGTGTTGGTCGGTGGAGTATGCGCCTGACTTCTCCATCTTCTGATTTGAGCTTTAGCGCTTCATTCAATTACTTAGTTTAAAAAAGCGGCCAAGTGCGAGTCGAACTCGCCCATGAAGGGTTCCATAGCAGCAAGTAACATAATATAAAAGTTCTAAAGGTAAATTGCGGTTTACGATTTATGACGTATTAAAAAATAACTATCTATGATACCGAGACCGCTATAGTTTTAATTGAAAGCACATACTTTGAGGTATATACCACATTTTTTTCAGAATTATTTTAGTAATATTTCAAAAGTTACGGTGGGGGGGACACCACAAATTTTAACTTTGCATTAGATTATCTCAAGACTGGGGGGTTTGATCTACATAGTTTCAAAGCAGTTTTTGTTGCATTTTAAAAGACCTTTTCAACGATACCCCACACGTTGGGGTTAGTCCAATTAAATTTTTTAAATTCACTTTATCGTTGTATAAAAAACTGGGCTGAAAAAATCATCTTTTCATAATTTTAAAAACCAACTTTTGGAACTTCAATATCTATCTCTCCACCAATTTTTGTGACAATCGGTGCAGTAGCGGCGGAGTACGAGCCCGGACGGACAGACAGACAGACGGACGGACGGACGGACGGACATGACGAAACTATAAGGGTTCCTTGTGGACTACGGAACCCTAAAAAGGTGAACTCCCTAAACTCGACGTCAGTATATTCATACAATGTAGTAAGGCCTATTTAAATATCGATTCTTGAACACCTTGAAGTTCAACAAAGGAGTAAACTACGTAGGTATAAGAAAACTCAGACACACACACCGTTCGTACCTCAAAAGGTTAAAACGGAACCCTTATAGGATCACTAACTTGTCTGTCCGTCCGTCGTTACAGCCAATTTGCTAGGAAAGTAAGTACTAAACCGATTGAGTTAAAGGTACACGTAAGTCAGTGACCCAAAGACGGCCGTATAAAGTAATTAAATGAATTTCAAATATGGGACCATTTATAGAGGGTAAATAAGACATTTAAAAAAATTGTTAACTTTTTCGTGCGACTTGCGGGTGACACATCAAATTAAAGTGCTTTTATGGGAATTTTAAATGTATTTTTTAGATCGATCGATCGATTTTTACGAAATTTTACCACCCCTACTTATCTCCGAAACCCAGTAGCTTTGGAAATAACGGATCGTCAAATTAAAAAAAAATTACATAGTTCTTTACCTATATATATATAATATATGTATATATAGAGATTTCAGAAAAACTTATGAGAAGTACGAAACCCTCTTCACGTGACTTTAACCCGCACTTGACTGGTTTATTACATATTACAACTTATTTTATTACTCATAGAAGGTTTAGTATTGATCGTTGGATTGATACACTAACTTTTGACATTTAAGGTGGGCGTTTTAATGTCCTTTGTGGATTTTGTAAGCTTTACCAAAAGTTTACAAAACTTGAATACGACAATAGAAGTGGACATCACAACGTTTCCCACCCTATGTGTTAAAAGTTAGAAAATAGAGGTTCAAAGAGGTTGTAAACAACGTCTTTGCTACCTCTGTGGTCTACATTAATATTTTTTATTTATTTATTTACACTTTATTGTACACACATACAAATGTAATAGTACAATAGGCGGACTTAATGCTAAAAGCATTCTCTAACAGTCAAACCTTTGGGTTGATTGGGAGAGTTTATGTTTTTTTCCTTTGCTCGTACTCGTATGTCGCAAGCGTGTGCCTAGAGACATAAAGACGTCTATCCTGACGGTAGTAGCATAGGCTATACCTCTGGTTGTCTACATACCTTCATATTTTTTTTCCTTTGCACGTCTCTGCCATCTACTGCGATCACCAACCCATCTGCCCAGCGCGGTGATTATGGGCAAATCTCCCCTTTATAGGGAGACGTCTTTAGCCCAGCAGTGAACTCTTATATGCTGTAAAGATGTTATGTGGACTCATACTAATCCGATTCGCTGTGTCCTCTATGGGAATTTGTTCATTTTTCAAATTTCCCTAGAGTAATTTTCCTGAAAGTATTTACTAAATGATAAACGAATGTCGAAATTATGTACAGGTATGAAAAAGTTTGAAGCCAGCCGCTTGTATTGATACTCGTAATCGCCGGCAACTGCCGTGCACATTTTTTGTGTACTAAATGTAATTTGTGTGCCGCTTTTATTGAAAGCCTTCATCAGAAAGCCCCTCCCCCCCTAGCCGCGACTCCATTTGTAGGTATATGGATGATATTATATTTATACTTACGAGTAGTATGTTCTTCTTGGTCTTCCCTTTCCTCTTCTTGCTTCTATTTTTCCTTCTATTATGTTTTTAATAAATTGATCGTGGCGTATAAGATGACCAAACATCTTTCCTCTTCTAATATCGATTGTTTTCAATAAGTTACCTACTTTTCTGATTAACTAAATTATGTACTTTTTCATTTGTCTTTTTCTCTAACCAACTTACGAGTATACCTTCCATACGTCTCCAGCACCACATTTCAAATGCCTCTAAACGTTCTCGATCCTTTTTAGCCTAAGTCCATGTTTCACTACCATATAATGCTCCATATGTACGTCCTTATAAGCCGTTTTTTCAATGCGCGACTGATTTTTGAATGAAAAATATGTTTTTTATTGTTATGCCTCTGCTCCATCTGAGTCTTTACGCGTTAATCAAGACGCTACGTAGATGTGGCCAATGTTTTAACGTATTAACGTACTAGCGTCATTACTAATGACATTAAACGCTAAGCGATAGCTCGGGTGTCGGTTTTTTGGACACATCAAAGGGTTTTACTGCGCAGTGTAACGCGCTAGAGGATGTTGGCTACATTATCGCCGGCTCATTACGCACGACGCATGCGTAGAGGAACGACGTATTTGCTTTCTTTTGGCGCGAACGAAATACGACAATGGAGTGGTCCAATGAAAAAGCGTTGGAGTTTTTGGAACCAATGGACAATGTGAACCATGTCTTTGGAATCCAAAACTGCACTCACATAAAAATCGCTCGGCAGTTAATGATGCATGGCGTCGTATCATGCAGTAACCAATAACATTGGAAGAGTTAAAAAAGAAGAAAAATTCCCTAATGGGATATTACCGTATACATTTAAATAAATACAAAAAATCTTTAAAATCAGGCGCAGGTAAAAATGACGTCTATACAACAAATTTGTTTGCAATAAAACAATAAACAATAATTTAAAACACTAATTTTTGCCACTAGTGCAGCTGCTGCAACGTCCATTTTGTAGTTTCACCCTCTACTTGTAAGATAACGCGTTAACTAGTGAGAAATAACTTTTTGCGGCGTTAATGCCTAATGTAGCCAACGCGCACTTTTAATGCAATAAGCGACGCGCAGTTTGGCAATAAGTCAACGTTAAACGCTAACGCAGGTGGAGCAGTAGCATTTTAGGCTCTTTTTGCCATAGATATTCTGGCCATTATGTCAGTTTTACATCTGGAGTAAAGACTCCAGATGTAAAACTGACATAATGGCCAATGCCATAAAATATTTAGGTAGCATTATAACCAAAGGGTTATAATGCTACCTAAATATTTAAAATTGTCGACAGTAAACGAGAAAGTTGACGCCGTGTCGTATAGGGAGGTCAAAAGGATGGCTCAAGAGAGGGAGACATGGAAACTACTTATAGATAGATAGAGTAGTATGTTTTAGAAAACAGAATTACCAATACATCATTCCTGTGAGCCACTTTATCACCTTATACAAATTCGAATACATTTCAAAGGTCAAGCCCCAAATTGCAGGATCCCTCGCGGACGTTAATTTATGTGCGAGCCATCCAGGGCGTGTGCGTGTGAATGGTGCTTTACTCGGTATGTAATAAATCCTACCGAGCCGACTCGTAGAGGTACTCCTGTAGTGTGGGGTTTAAGTTTGTGTGGTTTTTAAATATAGGCAAACACTTTTGGACATTTAATATGAAACCACAAATAATTATTTTTGTTCTCGGTTACTTTTTGAAACAGTTAATAAAAGATAGAAAAGGTCTGGTAAAAAATACCAAAGGCCTTAAGTCCGCCTATTACAGTACAATTTTCTGTAATAAAGTTAAATAAATAAAATATAAATAAATTAATAAAAAAAATTCACTGATTTCGTGCCTCACACGACTATCGAGCACATTGGAAATGAGTCTACGGAATTTGGAAAAATGTCGTTCTGACTTTTGACTTTTTTCAAAAAGGTTAGTTAGGCTACAGGGCAAACCTTAACCCAATCGTCTGTAGCTGACTAAATTGTCCACAGGAGTTTTATTTCAATTTTTTTTTTATATCATTCTTTGTTTCGTAAAATATCGAGCGCCAAAATCTAAAATTTGAAAAAAAAAAAAATTTTTTCACTTTTTCGGTCATAAGATATTGCAACAGTCCCAACTATTTTGTTGCTAAATTATTTAAGTAGCTAAACTTGGGGACATATTTTTCACGCTACCAAAGAGCATCTGACAAAATTTGGCCACTGTCATCTAGACTAGACTAGACTTTGGAAAAGCTAGATGGCATGATCTAGAACTGGGGTACCTATGTCAAATACCTTAGGGATCTAAGGATGCTTAAGGATGAAGGAGCATCTGACGAAATTTGGCCACTGTCATCTAGACTAGACATTGAAAAAGCTAGATGGCATGATCTAAACTGGGGTACCTATGTCAAATACCTTAGGGATCTTGAGGATGCTTGAGAATCTGACACTATTTTTTGCCATTTGATTTTACACTCGAATAACAAATAATAATAGCAATAAAGCTAAGTCTAGTACATTTTCTTGTACAGTATCTTTCGACCTACGCTAATAAAGAAAGTTTCTTCCTTGAGCATCCCTCAATTCCTCAACGGTTTTGGTAACTTGACTCCACAAGAGGCTTAAAGAGCTCGGCAATCGAAAGTTTCCAACTACAACTGTTTTGAAGTCAGCTCACGTATATAGTAGCTTATTAGTAGACTTCTTCAAATTACCCGAAACATCTGAAACAAGATAATAAAAGGTAATTCTGAAACTATGATTTTGATTTCGTTTTCACTAATAATCTTTTCTTCACGAAAGGTTTACATTTCCATGTGTAATACACACTCGTGCGATTCATTGATTTCATACAACTCGTAGGTAATATATGTCTTACTCTAGAACCGCAAAATGAGGCCTGGAAAATAAACCAACCTCCAATAAAGCTTTAAGCTTTTTAGAATGTATCTATCTAAAGTATATTTATGTTGCCTCCAAAATCAATTTAGTAAAAACGAGATAAATAAACTGAGTTGTCATTGTTGCATGGACTGGTAGAAGGTAAGCTTTTAATTGACTTTTATGTACCACAATGGCACTGGAACTAAGTATTAATATCGATGCTGATAAACTATGTTTTCCCAAGAGGAATGTACTTACTCTTAAGTAGGTACCTACCAATAAGCTGAAATGATTTCATCTCGAGTCACGTAATTTGACCTTTTAAGTTTTCAGTTCTGCATCCATATTGTTTGTAATTTTGCAATAAAATTTTACGGTTATTTGTACGTTTTACTATCTACCAAATGCTGAATATGCTCCTGTTTTTTTTTTTTATTGAATTGGTTTTAGTTAATTTTGTTTTGCATTGGCAATTTACAATGGTCGTTTGGTGACGGCAGAGTAGAATAGAATTTGTCACACCCTTTACCTTTCCCACTGGGTTCGTAAGAGGCGACCAAGGGAGGTATAGCTAACAGAAAATTGGCAGTAGCCTCCTCTGTGAAAACACTTTTATCGAACACTGCGATCTTTGATCCCTGATTGTCATTAATATATGGCGCTCGTCATGCTATGTCAGACGGCTTAAAGCAGCTTGAAATATGGCAGCAGAAACTAGTGTTGGCCAGTTATACACACTCGAAAAACGAAGAAACCAACCCGAACCTAACGCTTGTTCGTTTGCCGCCCTATAACATAAAAAAAAAATGATGAGCAAATCCATCCTTCATTGGGACAGGCTTTTAATCCAGCACAGAAGTAATATATACGCTGTAAAGAAGTAGACCAATGCGATTACGAGCGTTCCCCGCCCTATCTCGCCTCACCACTCCTGTGGAAAAGCAGCATAATATTAAAATGATTACTTGCTCTTAGGACGGCTTTAAAATTCTCCAACAGGCCAATATGAACTCAAGTCACATTATATGACCTCTTTCAACGTTCCGGTTTTCATATTGTACATTTGGCAGGAATTGGCAGAAACATTTCATCTACTTGCTCTTGAAAACCCTTGAAAATTCTCCAATGGCTAATATGTATTGAACTCAAGTCACTTAAGGAACTTCAACTCCTTCAACTTTTCGGTTTTCATATTGTACATTTTGCCGTAATATTTCATTTAAGGCCGTACCTAAATTTCCCGGGGTCCAGTGCTGCCCCCATTTAAAATAAATCATTTCAAAGAAAACTGAGACATTATTTAAAATTTTGCTACTACCAAGTCCTAGATAACCCTTCAAAGTATTTTATGAACTTCAGTTTATAATGAGAACGTTAAGCTTTACTACGCACATTTGCCAAAAGTGGCCGTTTTTCGCAAATGTGCGTAGTAAAGCTTTAACGTTCTCACTTTTAACTGTAAACAGTAGTTCATAATATACTTTGAAGGGTTATCTACGACTTGGTAGTAGCAAAATTTTAAATGATGTCTCCGTTTTCGTTGAAATGATTTATTTTAAATGGGGGCAGCACTGGACCCCGGAAAATTCAGGTACGGCCTTAATATTCGAGCTCGTTTGATACTACCTACTAAATGTTGTTTTCAACGATGCGGTGTATAGCGTTACGTTTTGTACATCTCTAGGGGGAAGAGTTTCATACCGAACATGCTTCTAAAACGAAAACAGGTTAATTTAATTGTTTATAGTAGCATCGAGAACATTTTGTTATCCTTATACCTACTTAACCTTGCCTCACACTTGTATCAAATTTTTTACACAACTACCTGAAAAAATAGAGTTTAATGTTTTCAGGGTTCACGTTTGTATGTAAGTTTTTTATTTTATTTTATCTCTAGCGACATAGGCTATAATTTTTATAGACATTATTTTGAATTTTATATACAGTCGAGGTATTTTTTTAATAAAACTTACTTTTTTCTTTAATATTCTGTATCAGTAGTACAACATTATTAAATCTTAACCCCGAGGCACAATTCATGAATAAAAATTAATGTAAAACATTCCAAGACGAATTTTAGGAATTGTAAATGAGATCCTGCGAACAAAGAAAGTTTAATGCCAAATATTGTTTGAAGTTTACGAGACACTTCAAAGTATTCTCGAAATATATAAAAGTTTTTACACCTGTGGTAATGTAAAAGTCTACCTTTTATTTTTTCTTTTGTAAAAATAAAATAATCAATGGACTGATACTAGATAAGATCGAAGAGAATAAAATTGACATTGTCGTCAATCCGCCATAACCTAATATCCTCACCACCACTTAGTCCACATCTTGCTTCACCTGCTACCTCTCCATACTCATAACCACTTAGTCCACATCTTGCTTCACCTGCTACCTCTCCATACTCATAACCACTTAGTCCACATCTTGCTACGTGTTAGATTACGGTTTTGGCAGTTCCAAAACCGAAATTCTAATGGACTGTAACCTTTTAGTAAATAAAACGTATGATAAATTGGACAAGTACCTATTAGAGTATTAACAATATTTTTTTTATTGTAATTTACACTATAAACTGCTATAAGTACCAAATAAAAATTGACGTTACCTTTAAACTTAAGTACATAAATTTACTAATAATAACGATCTCGTTGATAATAACTTAAAAAAAACTATTTAATTATATTTTGTTAACACTAAAGGTTAGCCGTGTGGTTTCCGGCAAAGTAGAATAGGACCACTCCCAGTCTTCCCGTGGATGTCGTAGAAGGCGACTTAGGAAACACAATCAATAAGACCTCCAACCTGTCTAGCCATGCAGCATGGAGAGTGTAGGCCAAATCCTGCTAATATATGGCTCTGGTAGTACAGAGAGGGTTTATATTTATAAATTAACTGCATGTCATAAAACTCACTACCCATTCAAATTTTTGTTTTGCTTTACCCAACAGGATAAGACAGTTAATTTTAGTAGTTAGAACTGAAGTACATTATGAAATGCAATCAATGAATTGAATTGCAAGTCCCAAAAGTTAATATAGCGTTTATTTATACCATTGTTAACGCCTATCAGTTCCCCGTTCTATAGGTATACAACAGCGTTATCACGTTTCGTAAATTGGGTCGTATCAACGGGACATATATCGCAAGTGCCCTGTAAAAACGTAACGGCCGCATATGTCGGAACGCGGGGCAAATATCAATGAGAATGGGAGTCTGAGAATGGGTTTTTTTTTTTTACTTATACTTTAACTAGTTAGTAGGTTATTTGACAGCAGTAGACCTCGCAAGCCCTTAAGAGGAAACCTCAAGGGCTAGAGAAATGAAAAATAGCTATTTTTAAAATCCATTGCTGTCGCGCTGTGCCCGAACTACAACCGAGCAAGTGCGATATAGACATAATGCAGCTTGGACTGAAAATACCTATTAAAAGAACAGAAAATCAACGATTTGTAGTCCCCTGATTTCTTCTTCAAAACTTAACCAATATAAGTACATAAGTACTTTTTTCATTACGAATTAACAAAGACTTGATCGGTGTTACTATGTTTTAATTTTTTTATATAATCTACTCAAATTTGTTTTCTGGATGTTTGAACACAGCGGAAAATCTGACTATTTTTTTAGGTTTCTGAACGTTCATATCTCTTTTAATAAATAATTTATAAAAAAAAATATAGGGACATGCTAATAGTGGCTATAGATATTCTGGAAAAAAAAAACGACGCGTTTCACTCCGGGAGTGCCGGCAGAAGTGAAAACTTGAATATTAACGTTGTGCATTTTTGATATTTCGGAATGGTTATGATGAATGGTTAGGAAATAATTTTGCACGAATTGCTTTAATTATCAGTATAAAAGTACTATCATTTATGTGGTAGAATACAATATTTATTTATTGCGCTTTCGTACACAAACATAACAATTTATATTACATTAAAAAGTTTATCTCTCAGCTAAACGAAACAGCAGGCGCAGGCATACATTTTCGCCGCGCCGTAGAAAGAGAGGGGGATACTTCCTCTCCTACGCCACGCCGGCTGTCGACTCTCCATCCGTCTTACGAATTTTCGATCAGGTCACGTGTCCTGACGCGAGTTTAACATTTTATACCCATTACAAAAATTTTTAAATGATATCTCCGTTTCCTTACAAATAATTTATTTCAAATGGGGGCAGCACTGGACTCCGTGTATCGTCTTAATTACCATGCAATAACCGACACTTTCCCTTTTCCCCTGGCTTAGCAAAGTATGCTTTATTATTGCAAATACAAGTCCAAAAAGTAATTTTTGCTACAAAATTAAAGAAGCAATAACCGACACTTTCCCTTTTCCCCTGGCTTAGCAAAGTATGCTTTATTATTGCAAATACAAGTCCAAAACGTAATTTGTGCTACAAAATTAAAGAAAAAAGACAATTTTTTCATCGAATTTCAGGTGCTGGAATTATCCAATAGGCTTACCTGTTTCTTTATTTTCTCATTGTACATTTTTTACAAGTATTCTAAAACAAAAGAAATCAAGAATACTGGGATGTATTTCTATATAAAAAAAAATTAAACACGATGTCGGAGTTTTTGGCGGGAAGTCAATGGGGTTCGGCTGGGGTTTGCTTTTAATTATTTTGCAAATTTATTTTAGTGGACTTTACAATATGAAATCAGTGTTGTTTTGTGTTATAAATGCTAATGCTCATGAACAATGTGTGAAATAGTTAAAGTGGACAGTCATAGTACGGCTGTAGTGATATTTGTTTTGCGGACTGTGTGTCTTTGGGCGTCGTCCGCCACTCAATCGTCTATGAAAACCAGTGGACTCGTATAGATTTGTTGCCAGAAGCTCCCTTGAAGCAGTCAAAGGCCTACACCACCATTTGATTGTAACTTGTTAGGATAAGGTTAGGTTAGGATTAGGAATAAAGAACAAAATTAAAGATAGGCTCTAAAGGACTTGTATCCAGAGCCGTAAAATTATTCCAAAAAAAAAAGAAAACGATGTCAGTTGTTGCCGGTTTACAAAGAAACGAGCGGGAATACACTTGTCATATTTAACATAATCAAAAATGGAACGTCATTTTTTCTTTTTTGTTGGCGGCCAATCCGTTCAAATTCAGAACGGAAGATGTGAACTATAAAACCAAACACTCATACTTTCGGTAAGTATAACCGTCATCTTTTCTTCCATATCAGTGACTGTAAAACTTCATCTGCCGCCTTCTGTACATTACAAATGTACGAGTACATTTCCAGGCTTTCTGCATAAAATGTTCCTTATAGTTCCTCCCCTAGGCATTTATCTTACTCATAGTTTTGTCGTGTGAAATAACTTTTGTTGCTATATGAATACATTCTTTGAACTGTTATTCTTCTGCTGCAATTTATTTTAGCGTCAAGTTTAGGTGCTTTCCTATGATAATTTTTTTTTATGGTAGTCTCTTCTAGCCTCTAAACATGAATACAAAGATCACCTTTACCATTTTTAAAGACTTCTTTTTCTTACCGTGTCGAAACGGTTTCACTATAGCTTCAATTTCAAGTCATCTTTGACCAGTTTGTGGCTACGGCGATGACAAACATGACCCTCCGTCTGGCGCAATCAGGTAAAAAGAAGCGATAGTGACCATACTTCGTCGTCACGCTTTTAAACGGGCGGTTCAAAAACGGTTTCTCCAAGAAGTCTCTTCTTCTCGTCGTGTCCCTGCGCGGTAATTAGTAGTCATCCATATATGTATTTATCTATCCGTATATATATATAATTAGTTCTTTATGTATTATATTTACATAATTATATATTTTGTATATTTATTTTATCTATAGTTATTGTATTGGTATATATTTCTTTAATTAATATTTATGTATATTTTTGATTTATATTGTAGGTATTTATAGATACTTTTAAATTTTGTTTACACACTCTGTCGCACCACCCAAATTATTTCTCTACTTGGTCCAATGGTTGACTGGCAGAGAACGCCATAAGGCGTTAAGTCTGCCATTTGTACACTTTTTTATGTGCAATAAAGTTTAAATAAATAAATAAATAAATACTTTCAGCACAATAAGGGAAACAAAAGTATACTTTCACACCGTAATTTACATAAGAATAATTGCCTAAAACGAAACTGAACACGCGACCCGCGGTTTGATGACCTCGCGTCATGTGAAAATGCCATATTACCTTGTATTTACTCGTATTAGTCCATGATAAAGATAATTCAAATTATATCCAAAATAATTTAGCCGTGTAGTTCCAGGCAGAATAGGACCACTCCTAGTCTTCCCGTGGTGGATGTCGTAGAAGGCGACATAAGAAATACAAGCTTAACAAAGCTTATAAACATCAGTGAGACCTCTCCATTCTCCAACCCGTCTGGCCAGCATGGACAGTATAAGCCAAATCCTCTGGCTGCTCTGGCCAAGTATGGCTCTGGTAGAATAGAGAGGGTCGTGCTCCTGCAGTGGAGACTAAATAAAAAGGCCTGATGATGATAAAGGTAATGGTAATGTCTATGAATAGGACCGCTCGCATAAATGTACGTCCAGATTCCAGCCATTGGCGGATTCAGAATTTCCTATTGGGGAATTGATTGAGGGACTGATTTTTATCAAACATAGCTAAGAACCATCTCGACAGACAAGGCTTTCGATTTAAAATAAAACCGGCCAAGTGCGAGGTAAACTCGCGTGGAGAGGGTTCCGTACAATTGATTAAATTATAGGTTTTCCTGTAATCTACAAGAGATGAACTATATTTTGTATTTTTTTCAAAATTTTAGGCTCAGTAGTTTCGGAGATCAGGGGGGGAATGGTAAATTTTCGTCTTCTTTCATGAATAAAATCAAAACTATTTATTTTAGAATTATAACAAAAATATATTTGAGATTCTCATAACGAGCCCTTTCATTTGATATACGACACAGTAAGGTTTGCAAATCTTTTTTTTTTTCAATTTCCTAATTTGTCCCCCAAACAAATATTTATTTACTTGGCACATGTGTGTTTGGGTCATACGATTACACCATCCTACCAAATTTCACCTAATTCGGTCCAGTAGATTCGGAGAAAATTGGCTGTGACAGACGGACGGACAGACAGACGCACGAGTGATCCTATAAGGGTTCCGTTTTTCATTTTTTGTACGGAACCTTAAAAACGAATCGAAATCAGTAAATAGTTATTTCTTTTGTAAAAATATCAATAATTATTGTGCTACAGTTTAATGAGTCATGGAACAGTAACTGACTGAACCCATCACACCCCGCCCTTGACCGCCTTGCAGGGCTAGCCCTCGACACTTATCACGCTGAGTACATCGTAAATATTAACATAAACATGTTATGTGGTCAACAGTTAACACGCTTATGTTAATATTGTTTTAAATAGCTCATTTATTAGACACTTAAATGTTTCCCGCTCGCGTTTTTCCGTGTAATCCATATCAATCCATACTTATTATAAAATTAAGCCCTCCGGCGCGAATTCGCTTCTGTCTGGACGTAATAAACTCAGTTCGACTACGTTACACTTCTAAAGTTTTCTTTTTCTCGGCATCACCAGTGGGTTGACTGGTAGATAAAGTCTATGACTTTAAGTCCGCCTATTAGTAAGCTCTATTTTATCTGTAAGTTGCATTCGCCGCGTGGTTCCCGGCAGAGTAGAATAGGACCACTCCAAGTCTTCTCGTAGATGTCGTAGAAGGCGACTTAGGAAACACAAGCTAAACAAAGCTTATAAACATCAATGAGACTTCTCCAACGCGTCTGGCCAGCGTGGAGAAGGTAGGCTAAATCCTCTAGCTAATATATGGCTCTGATAGTACAGAGAGGGTCATGCTCCTGCAGTGGGACTAAAAAGACCTGATGATGATGATGAAATAAATAAAGTAATATTACTAGTGAAAACCAAGTTACTGAAAGTAATGTCTATTGTTGCAGTGCAAGCCGCACGTGTCAGGCGGAAGGTGCGCCTGAGCAGGACTCGGCGCAGCCTGCCGTCGACCTACCGCGCACCAGGGACGGAGAGATCGACTACGATGGTAAGACCACCGCCACAAATGTAAGAGCGGTTTCGCACTACATCCGATCCGAATCCGTGAAGTAGTGCGAAACCGTTCTCACACATCACGAAAGAGCGGTTTCGCACTTCTCACGGATTCGGATCGGACGTAGTGCGAAATTGCTCGAATAATATTTCATACAGAACCCGTTCCCCGTCCCCGCACCTATCCCCCGTTCTTTATTTAAATTTATTTATTTTTATTTATACAGGGTCTAACAAAATATACTAAAACTATTTTAAGGCTGAATTCAGTTAATGATAATGAACAACTTTCCCCAAGGAACATATATCGAAATATGAAAAAAAATGGTGCCCTATACAAGTTGACCGATCAGCAGTGTCGGATACGAATTTGTATGGAATTCAAAGAAATATTTTGCGTATTTTGATATAGGTGTGTACATTGGGGAAAGTTGTTCATGGTATCTATTCTTAAAATTGTTTCAGTATCTTTTGTTAGACGTTATATAATAATGAATATGTTTCTATACGCCCTTATCTAATAAAATGACAACAAATTATGGTTCATTTTAAATGTTGTCCAACAGCCTATTACAGTGTCAAATTAAAACTTCATTTCTATCGTGAGATGTTAGACAACACTGGTCGTCTTCTTCTTTCCATGTCTCTCTTTTTTCCGCCAAGTTCGTAACCTCCTTATATGTTTTCACGTTTAATTTTTCCTTTATTTGATCGAAAAATTTTCGATCAAAACACTGGTCTATTTCATTCTTTTTTATCATCGCAGCATTTGCGGTTTTTCGTTCTTATATATTTATGTACTAACCCCGTCAGCTAACGTATCTTTATATTCTCTCCATCCATCGGTTGTCTGCATCGACATATAATTCTCTAGATACCTTACATTCACCGCTTCGATTCTGAATCCATTTACGCAAACAAACGAACAGTAATTACAACGAAACACTCGAACGCACACATAGACAAAGATGCATGCGATTGGTCGCGACAAGGTCACGTACGCGTCATGTCGGTCAAGCAGCTAGCTCCCCGAAGCCGGCTGCTCAACCGACAGGGCCGCGATCAACGCCACGAGCGGTGAGGTACAATATTAAAATGTTTATTTACTTACATATGAAAGGTGACTCCTGTGTTTTTCATGTCTGTATAGCTTTTACACCACTTCACGGTACATGACGGCATTTTTAATGAATCGATTATCGCAAACACACAGCAATATTCTCAAAGGAAACTTCTTGCGACTGTTACTTATATACTTACTTGCTTATGTGACACACAAATTAATGAAAAAATAATGTTGTTAGGTTTCTTGAATGTGTTTCGTCACAACCGCAATCGATTATGCGGAATTTCGTGAAAATCGCTAACTGCTGTAATAACATCCGAATAATGAAATAATGCTCTCCAGCGTAACTTGGAAACTTGAGCAGCTACGCGAAATTTAACTTTGTCATAATATCGTTTTCATTTTATCAATTATGAGAAGAAGTGGGCTTGTCTCGGATATTAAACCTCGTAATTTATGATGAAGGAATATCGTTTTTTTTACTGGTATTTTAATATCATTGTTCTATAGTGATCTAGAATAGCCCGTGATTCGATTTGTTGGTACAGGAAGACATGTGGTTAAAGGACGTTCGATATTTGACAATCCCACGGAAACTTCACATTCTGCTGGATATTCAAACTTAGATAAAATACTTGTCCATTTACTACCAAATAATTGTCACTTCACTACGCGATCCCTGTCACGTAAACCGAATTTCCTGAGAGCTCGTGCGTGACTCATTCACCTTTAGGACCGTAAGGACACGCACTTGGTTAAGTGATTATACGATATCGTCGCAAAAGAAGACCCAATCTTCGAAATGTGTAAATTGTGTAACCATTATGTTTTGCAATGTAAGATTGTGGAAAAAATCAAGACATTTTGTATTTATTTAATTTTCAGAATGAAAATCGAGTGTTTCGAAAGTTGTGTTGTGAGGGAGTCTAGTTACTATATTAAAGTCATCATCATCCGAGCGTATTCCCGGTTGCATCGTCAGCGGTTACGCTTCGATTAAGATTTGACGAGGTTACTGGTTTTTACACAGAGCGACTGCCGCCTGACCTCCGCAACCCTAAGGGTAGACCAGAACCAATCCTAGGATAGGTACAAACGCTAGATGGCGTTCAGGACCAACGGCTTTACGTGCCTTACGAAGCACGGAATCATCTGATTATTCTTTTCGGATAATCAGGTGATTCAAGCTTGCAATATGCTAACCAGACTGGAAACGACTTTTCACAAAGTATGCTTCCCAGTGGGATTTAAACCCATTAACTACATTACTAACTTACTATATTAAAGAACCACGTGGTAAATACCAAAAATACAGGATCTAACAAATTATACTGAAACTACTTTAAGGGTAAATTCAGTTCATTTTACTGAACAACTTTTCCCAAGGAACGTATATCTAAATATGAAAATAATTTAAGGCCTCCCACACAAGTTGAGCGAACAGCTGATCCGAGTTTGTATGGAAAGCAGACTTTTTTTCATATTTCGATATATGTTCCGTGAGGAAAGTAGTTCAGTATCATGTACTGAGCCTGCTCCAAAAATTTGACTGGTGGTTAAAAAGTCAGCCTGTATAATGCCTTATAAAATAGATGTGTCTACAATCCTTCGATCATCTACAATCTACATATTTGTGTCAGGTGTCAGCATAATAAAGCTTTTGTGTCAAACAAATGAAGCGTGACGAAGCCATTCGCGTGACTCACTTACACGTGATGTATTTACATATTGGTGAATTTGGTAGTAGCTTTAGTGGATAATAAGGTTGATAAGTATTGAACCAGTATCTAAATATTCAATATACCAATTATACCAACCCGTCTGACCAGCGTGGAGAGTGTCTGGTAGTACAGAGAGGGTCGTGTTTCTGCAGTGGAGACTAAAACGACCTGATGTTGATGGCTCCTATATGTGTAAATACAGTAAAATAAAAAAATTTAACACACTCAATGTTAAAAAATAAAAGTGTACATAGAAAAAACTCTAATACCAAATCGTTGCTAAAACCGTATCAACCGGAACAGGCAAAAGCTTTGGACATATCACCATTTTTACTCGTTTACAATTCGCTTGTTTCCAGCAAATTAAATCTGATACTTTTTTTGACGCCAAAACAAACATTATGCCTTGCCGTAAATAGCCTATTCTGAGCCCTGTGGAGCTTCTATAACTGCGCCCTCAAATCAAGGACATTTATTTGCACTCAAGGGGGTGGGCCTTAAATAAGTGGCCATGGGACGGCTTATGTAATATGACTCTTATTTGCACCTTTACCCATTCTTCTGCTTTAATATATCTAAAATCACGTTCAAAATGGAAATTTGAGGCGTTTGCCTTGTGATCCGGAGTTTGTGGGTTCAAATCCCACTGGGAAGCATACTTTTTTTAAAATTAGTTTCCAGTCCGGTTAGGATATTGCAGGCTTGAATCACCTGATTATCCGAAAAGAAAGATGATTCTGTGCTTCGGAAGGCACGTAAAGCTGTTGGTCCCGAATGCCATCTAGCGTTTGTACCTATCCTTGGATTGGTTCTGGTCTACCCGTTGGGTTGCGGAGGTCAGACGGCAGTCGCTCTGTACCAGTAACCTCGTCAAATCACCTAGGTTATGTAGCGGACCCCGGGCTCTGAGCGTAACCGCTGACGATGCAACCGGGAATACGCTTGGATGATGATGGAGTTGATTATGTTTATTGACGAAATGATGTTTATTTCCAGCTCTGTACGAAGATGAGTCAGACAGTGACCTCGGTTCCATGGAGAACCACGGCTCCGTGGTCACCCATCTGCTGTCGCAGGTCAAGATTGGCATGGATCTCACTAAGGTATGTACAATACTAGGCGAAACTGATGTGGGATAAACCTGTACAAACAGACAGAATAGAACTGATGTCACAATAGAACAGACATCATTTACATTAACAAATTAAGCGATAACACCTACCTCATCTATCAGGTCTGTCACAATACCGTCAGACTACAATATAGGAGCAAAAGAAATAGAACCACATAAACAAAAGTAGTACACATATTCATCGGAGCCACCGGAGTAATAGCTAAAAGCGTCCGACGACGGTATTGTGACCTGTTAGACCCTCATATAGACAGTAATGCAAAAACAAGCATCTATGCACACTACAAACAAAACAGGTCTACGTTTTATTTATAAACGACATGTCAGATTTTGGTAAAAAAATTTAACTTTTAAGAAATTGCATATATCTAGGATTATAATTGGTTTTCACAGTCAAAATATGAACTTGAATAGTAGATTGTGCTACAAGGCGTAAAGGTAATAATTTTAACGCGAGGGCGCTACTTTGAATCCAGAGCGAAACGAAGGATGCCACAATAGAATCACGAGCGTAATACGTTTGTATGGAAAACTCTGATTCTGTCTAGGGTAAGGGGACTCTTTAAGTTTTGAGGGATTCTATTTTCATACACGGGGATAACACTGAAAATCCCTCTCCCTGAAAGTTTTAGAGCGAGACTTCAGCAAAACACCAACCTATGAAAGGTTGAGAAAAAGAAAAACCAATACAATACCTTTTATTGCACAAAAGAAAAATACAGGACATAATTATCTTAAAAACTAGGAAATGCGCATAAGGCGGCCTTATCGCTAAGCAATTTCTTCCAGGCAACCTCGGTGAAATAAAAAAGGTAATGGGAAATTAGGTATTGCGGGGAGGTCAATATAATAAACATACTTTATGTGTGTATATATGGTAGTAATAAATTTTAATTGTTAGTTTTTAATTGTGAAACACAAAAAACTAACAATTAATTAATTGTTAGTTGCGAGTTTTCACAATTACAACTAATCAATTGTAATTGTAAGTTGTAGCAGTTACAACTAATTAATTGTTAGTTGCGTGTTTTCACAATTACAACTAATCAATCGTTAACGGCAAAATACGCAATTAACAATTGATTAATTGTTAATTTTAATTATTCAAAATAAATAATTTTGCCCACCACTGCATGCTGTACTATTACATTATTACTCGTACATGTGCTATTTATAGTGATTTTGTGAACTTTTACCACACTCCTTCCTTGCTGGTCTGGAAGAAAAGAAAAAAAACGTAGAATGTAGCAGCTGCTTCTCTTCTCGCGCAGATCGTAAAAGCCGATAGAGGGAATGGGAACGAAACCAAAAAAAAAAGAATTTTGAATCCGATTTTTTTTTTTGGCATTTTGGGAATGTTGTAGAACAAAAGTTGTTCAGTTTCATGGGCCGAGGTACCATCTGAGAGGTTTTGCGTTAGTTCATTAACACGTTGTATATAACGACACGTGTGGAAACAATAAATGAATTAAATTGAATTTACACGTCACTGTAGTGCTGTAATTCTGTATCTTTTTATTATCTTTAGTGAAGTGAATATTTTATAAGGTCAATGAATTAATGTTTCAAGCCATCTGAATGTCATTGAGTAGCATCTAATAGTAGATTGTGCTGCAAGGCGTAAAGGTAATAGTTTTAACGCGAGGGCGCTACTTTGAATCCAGAGCGAAACGAAGGATGCCACAATAGAATCACGAGCGTAGCAAGGGATACTACAGTGGAATCCTGAGTGAAGCGAGGGATTCAAGTATATCGCCCGAGATAAAACTATTACCGTACACCGTGTAGCACATTCTTCTTTTCATCTCCATCTATGAGAAAAAGCAAATATATACCTATAACGAAAGTAGAATACCTACATATACCTCATCAGAGTTTAACAGTCAGTTACTAACCTTTATTTAGTGGCGTTTTCACTAAAGAAGTACTATGAAAAAAAATTTCTAGGACCACCACATCTTATACATTTTCCAGTCATTAGAATCGTTTCATTACTCTTTCCTTGTGTGTTAATATATTTAAATAGTTTGGAAAATCCAAAAGTGCACGCCTCATAATCTCATTTTTCACAATTAAATTGATTTTGATTGTTTTATTGCTAACTTAAAACGAAGAAAAGTATGTGTCGGCTTTAACGCACGACTGGAGATTATTTTTTATTTTTATTTTTAACTTCCCGCTGAGAAAATTGAAAATTTTCAAAATTCGGGACGTTATTAGTTTCACCCCGTTTTTAAAAAGTCGAGTTTTCATCAGATCTCGACGTTTAAAGGTCTCAGGAATCTTCCCTGACCACTCACGAGCAAGTGTCATGCACCTTATGCGTATGTGTGTGTGGGTGTGTATGTGCCCCGCTTATAACTCTTGAACAACTAAACCGATCGGAACCAAACAAGTAGCTTTCCAAAGAGTTCTATACAACTCAGATTTCCTGTGAATTTAAACCGATTCGGACCGGTAGATTTTGAGAAATCTCAAAAAAACTAAGCAAAAACAAGAAAAATTTTTTCAAAAATGATGTTTTTTGAGAATAACTATTAAACTACATTGAATTAGACCGTGATCTTCGAAAGGACTTAGTTTTGGATAATACTGAAGCGTATAAAAAAAATGGACTTGATCAGATAAGTTTTTCGGGAGTTATCGTGACCACGCCAGTTTCCATACATACAGACACACGGACGTCCACAAAATGATTTTATTAAACATTGTTTTTATTTATTTTAAAGGCAAAATGTCTTTTAAAAATGTCATAAGTGTTGAAACTAGTGTTTTTCCTTGACATTTATGTGTAAATATTATTGTACAAGTGCGATAGAAAATAAATAGATACACATTTAGTTAAAAAAATCACTTGATTTTTGTAAGGCGAGAGTAGAGCACTACCTTATGCGCTTCGCTTATGAGGCGTGCAATATGTATATTATACGTGATCTTCATATTTATTTACCATCGGCCTCATCAAGAAATTAGTCACATTTAAAATAGTTGTAAAAATAACCTTATAGTTCCTTAATAAAATTACTATTAAAATCAAAGACAACAATTGCGCGTTTTTATTGGTTTTTAATATTTCGAAGCAATAGAACCAAAACATTTTGACATACAGTCATCCACGTAAAACGTGTTGTATTCCTATTTTAAAAAAATTCGACGCCCTTGCCTATCTATACTAATATTATAAAGCGGTAGAGTTTGTTTGTTTGTTTGTTTAAACGCGCTTATCTCAGGAACTAATGTTCCGATTTGAAAAATTCTTTTTTTGTTGGGTAGTCCATTTATAGAGGAAGGCTTTAGGCTATATAACATTACGTTTCGACAACCACGCGAACGAAGTCGCAGGCACAGCTAGTATTTTATAATTTTAAAACTAAATTCTTCTTTTTATTAGCTAACTGCCAATATTATTTTTGATTCTACATTCGTGTTCGGTTTTCAAAAGTGTTTTAACGTCTGGGAATTTACTTTTTACTTTTCAGTGTCTAGAGAATTATCAGTGACTTTAGCCCCAAATATTTGGGATAAAATCATCGTTTTTCGAATAGATGAGATGAAAAATATTTTTTTAATAATAGATGACAAAGGGTAATTAGATTTCAATAGTGAAATATATAAAAATAATTTTCTCGTTTATTTACTCGAGCATTCTCGTGAATTCGCGCGTCTTTTTGTGCAATAAAGCTAAATTGACGCTTCCATTCCATTCCGCGGTAATGTAAATTAGGCCTAAGGATTCTTTGACTCAACTTCGGAACCCTAAAAAATTAATTAGTTCATTTTTCACTTCGATAAGTACGTATTGAATTTTGTATGAAATCCAAAGTTGGTCACATAGTAAAAGTAAGCAATGAAAGGCCCTTTTTCTGTTGCGTGCGTGTTCTACGAGTATTATTGCCTAAAATCTAGGCTAGATTCCATGATTGTACATGATCGAATCAGTTAATTGTCAGATCAATTATATATGTAATTAAATGAATTATAGCAAGCCTGTTTATTTTATGGTTTTTTTTTTGTACTTTTTCTAGGTATAAATTAACTTTAATTCATCAAACACCAAGAACCAGACACAATAGATAAACAATGGATCGCTACCTCATAGGGTCATGCGGGGTTTAAAGCGTTAAAGATAAAAATAAAAGTAGTAATTGGGTAGTTTCCTAGGTCAAAATAAATTTTTATGATCTTAATTATATATACTCGTATAGATATAATTTATATGATCTTGGCATTGATCACATCCATTTTGAACGTAATTTTAGATTTATTGTTGCAAGAGACGCTATTTGACTAAAAAAAACTATGACGTCACAGTCCGATATTTCATACAAATATCATAAAAAATGCTTGTTTTGACGTTTAGAAAAAAGTGTTTGATTTGACTTGTTGGAAACTAGCGAATTGGAATAGTAATAAGAGTAGTAAGTAGTCCTATTCTACTATGACGTGTAATTGCCGGAAGAGGAGAGTGGGACCACTCAATTCTTGAAGACCTGATGATTATGAGTGATTGGAATAAGTTTCGTCATTTTACTTTAGATTAAATATTTATTTTTCAGTCGCAACCCTAGAGAGCACGTCGTGGACTTTCGTTCGACGTCGGGTCACTACGTTTCATACTCGGTCTTGCAATTTGATGCCGAGCATGACTCGCTCCATGGCTCTCTGTACAACTGCAATCTTGACCATGGTGCCTTTGGTAAGAGTCCATGTCTCGGCACTATAACTTATTGTGGGCAGAACACACTGGTTGAGAAGCGTGTCTTAAGGCATTGTGGTATTTTCCGTTCCATGTGACTAACCTTAATTATTCTTTCTGTTCCAGGTTGTGCTACCAACGTTTATCCTAGAGAGGCGGTCGCTCCTGGAAATGTACGCGGACTCCTTCGCACACCCTGACCAGTTTGTTAAGTGAGTTAATTAAATTAAAGTACATTTAACTTTTGAAATACTGACCATTAATAGAAAAGTCAGAACATGATACTGAAAAACTTTGTAATATGAAAAATAAACGGGCAAGTGCGAGTCGGACTCATACATGAAGGGTTCCGTACCACCGTACAATGTTTTACAACGTTTCTACGGTCATAGTGATACATACTTAATTAGTGAAAATTTCAAGTATCTAGTTAATGCCATTATAAAAATCGAGTTAAAAAAGGTGAAAAAAACACGTTTCTTGTATGGCGACCCCCTTTAATTTTTAACTTTTTTATTTTTAGTATTTTTTGTTATAGTAGTAATACATAATCAGTGAAAATTTCAAGTGTCTAGCTATTACGGTTCAAGGGATAGAGCCCTGTGACAGATGGACAGACAGACGGACAGACAGCGGAGTCTCAGTAATAGGGTCCCGTTTGCACCCTTTGGGTACGGAACCCTAAAAAAACGCTTTCCATAGAAACTAGAATCAACTGTGCTGTCTTGTAGGGGAGATTACATTTTTTTTATCATATCCTGCTACATGTTTCTTGGAAAACAATTATCAGTATCATTCACATCACCATCATCGTCAGGTATTGTTTAGTGTCCATTGCAGGAGCACGACCTATGTACTGCCAGAGCCATATTTTAGCCAGAGCAGTCAGAGGATTTATCCTACACTGTCCACGCTGCCCAGACGGGTTGGAGAGGTCTCATTGATGTTTGAAAGCTTTATTTAGCTTGTGTTTCCTAAGTCGCCTTCTACGACATCCACGGGAAGACTTGGAGTGGTCCTATTCTACTCAGCCAAAAACCTTACGGCTTATCGGCTAACATACACTGCATGTCAGTATATTTTGTTAGACTTAATATGCGATTATATTATTTCCTTTATTTCAAATTTTTTTCAAATTCACAACAATATGTACTTAGGGAAGGTCATTTTGGAAATCCTTGGATGCGGTTTGGAATAAAAGCGGCCGAGTATTGAATGACTCAATTACTCGGAACCCAGAGCTATACATTTGTTAAAAATGACGTTTGTCGTTTGACGTTTCACGCGTCATTGACTTTTGATCTGTCATTGACTCTTGGCCTATAACTATCTTTCCTGTGGCGATTCTTTCGTTGTATCATGATCATCTTCCTCTCCTTCTCCTTATTCGAAGTCGGCTTTGTATGTCAACTCCCCCGTTGTATGTTTTAATTAAACATTAAATTTATATTGTTGTTGATATCCTTTTAAGGCCGTACTTGAATTTTTCGGGGTCCAGTGCTGCCCCCATTTAAAATAAATCATTTCAAAGAAAACGAAGACATTATTTAAAATTTTGCCACTATCAAATCCTAGATAACCCTTCAAAGTATTTTATGAACTACTATTTACAGTTAATAATGAGAGCATTAAGCTTTACTACGCACATTTGCCAAAAGTGGCCGTTTTCCGCAAATGTGCGTAGTAAAGTTTTCATTTTCTCGGCATCACCAGTGGGTTGACTGGTAGAAAAAGCCTATGGCTTTAATTCCACCTACTACTTTTGTTATAAAGTTAAATGAATAAATAAAAATTAATATAATTTCCAGGATAGTAGATCAACCAACCCCCAGAGACCGAATGGTGCAAGTCGTCCGATGGTACTTAAGTTCATATCACGCGGGCCGCAAGTCGCAGGTCGCCAAGAAGCCCTACAACCCGGTACTAGGAGAGGTGTTCAGGTGTCATTGGGACTTAGACAGCGCTGAGGCGTCCACGACAAACGTGGAAAAGGTAAATTGCAATAAACATTATTTTTTTGTAGTCGCCTTTTTCTTGTGGAGCCACTTCTTCGGTCTCAGGGATGTTGCAGTGGTGCTTGGTGTGATTCATCAAAATAGTCTTCTAATACAGCTTATTTGGTTTATACAGGCTGACTTTTTAACCACCAGCCAAAGTTTTGGAGCAAGTTTAGTCCATGATACTGAACTACTTTCTTTAAAAACAATTAACGAAAAACGATAAAAAAATTTCGCCTTCCCATACAGATTGGCGCTCAGGCCACCGGATTTTGTATGGGAGGACGAAAAATTTTTTTCTATTTTTAATACATTTTTTTATAGAAAGTAGTTTAGTATCATGGACTGAACTTGCTCCAAAATTTGGCTGGTGGATAAAAGTCAGCCCGTATGTAACGTGGACGAACAAATACAAGGGGACTGACAACTCCATACAAAAAAACGTACTTGCTCTGTTAGAAATCAGAAATACTAGATGTCGCTAATATCTCGGTCGGTAGGTCGGTGAGCCCGAGCCAGGCATGCTCACTAAAATGTCCAGACTGGTGATGGCGTCGTGGGTCGGGTCGCTGGATTCCATCTAATATGGTTGAGTTCAACGATGGCTTATCCACGCGTCAACTCGTGAACGGGTGCCGCCAGTAGGGACTGGTCAGCTCGGACTACTCAGTGTTACTTATTTCTGTAAATTGGATTTGGCACTCGTTCGCAAGCTTCACATGTTATACTGTGATATTGTATTAGCCATAATATCTTTGTAAACTCACAAAGCTCTTCCGGCGCGTAGGCGACCAACACTATGTAAATGAGATTCTTTCGGCGTTTCTCCTCAGCAGTGGTCGTTGCGAAACGCTAGTATCGGTCGCTTTTGCACTAAAAATAATGACCTTCAATAAGTGATATATATTTATTTTATTTATTTAATCTTTATTGTCCATCAAATACAAATTGTACAGAACAATAGGCGAACTTAACGCTAAAAGCGTTGTCTACCAGTCAACCTTTGGGTTATACAGAAAGTCTAAATGTGGGTTGCAAGACAAAGTGTAGTATACATAAAATACACAATGTACATTGTTATATATATATATATATATATATATATATATATATACCTGCTATACATATACCTACATACATATATATACGCTACATATACTATACATATAAATAAATAGATAAATGCAGCAATTCTTAACGTCGGGGGTTAAATTAACTTTTATAACTTGGCCAAGAAGTGTTTAAATACCTGTGTCTTAAAGCTAGCGCGACTAGGAGCAGTTCGAATGGATTCAGGAAGCGCGTTCCAGAGTCTTAATGCTGTAATGGCGAAAGAGTTAGAAAGAAAACCAGTACGGTGAGAAGGAATAGAAAGGGTCAAAGTATTAGAAGAACGCAGGATTCTTTCATGAGTGGAAGATAAAAGTTGAAAACTTGATTTGAGGTATTTAGGGGCAAGGGGATTATTAAGTATATTATAAAGTTGACATAAAATATGAAGATTCCTGCGTTGGCGGATGGGGAGCCATTTAAGCTCAGAACGGTGTTCGGAAACATGGTCACATTTTCGAAGGCAAAAAATAAACCTTATACAATTATTAAGAAGTCTATCTAGTATATTTATCCTACATTTAATAAAAAAATTGACTTTGACTCTCGCCCGCTAGCCATACATAAGATGCTGGGTACTTAGGCTGACGGTATCCACGAAAAATCAGAGATGGCGCTTGTTTGTTTGTAGAAAATAAACGCTTATACCGCTTTTTTTCTGGAATTAAGCGGCACCGCTACGAAACTACTTCCTTTCGAACTACTAGCTCCATCTGGCTACAACATTTTGAGTACTTTAGTAATGGATCTTGAATGCCTAAAAAATATCTACTTTATTGCTTTTATTTATTTATTTACCAATTTATGTACACGGACAATATATACAGAAAATACATAAACAAAAAGATGTACAAAGGCACTACTTACCTCCAAAGAGATCTCTTCCAGTAGGCCCGTGAGAGGAGATGAGACTTTTAATTCGCAATGTTCTCTTGACAGCAAGAAGTAGGTGACGGCCCAGTTCCGTGGTGCTCGCCCGACCAGCTCTCGTTCGTGGCGGAACAAGTGTCGCACCACCCACCCATATCCGCCTTCTACGCGGAGCATGTCAACAAGCGCATACAGTTCGAGGCGTGGGTGTGGACCAAGAGCAAGTTCCTGGGGCTCTCCATAGGCGTGCACAACATTGGGCGGGGGATGGTTACGCTGCTTGACTTAGGGGAGGAGTACACGTTAACGTTCCCTAATGGATACGGCAGGTTAGTTCACCAGCTTATTATCGAGGCTTCGCGCAGCTATTTGTCCTTTATCGCGTTACTGTAAATGTTGTATCGGGCTTCGCGCGGATATATGTCCTTTATCACGTTACTGTGAAGGTTGTACCGAGCTTCGCGGGGATATATGTCCTTTATCACGTTACTGTGAATGTTGTACCAAGCTTCGCGCGGATATATGTCCTTCATCACGTTACTGTGAATGTTGTACCAAGCTTCGCGCGGATATATGTCCTTTATCACGTTACTGTGAATGTTGTACCAAGCTTCGCGCGGATATATGTCCTTTATCACGTTACTGTGAATGTTGTACCGAGGTTGGCGCAGATATATGTCCTTTATCACGTTACTGTGAATGTTGTACGGAGCTTCGCGCGGATATATTTCCTTTATCACGTTACTGTGAATGTTGTACCGAGCTTCGCGCGGATATATGTCCTTTATCACGTTACTGTGAATGTTGTACCGAGCTTCGCGCGGATATATGTCCTTTATCACGTTACTGTGAATGTTGTACCGGGCTTAGGGCGGCCATATGTCCCTTATCGCGTTACTGTTAGTATTATACCGTGCTTCGTGTAGCCGTATGCTCTTAATCACTTTACTTTGAATGTTGTACCCCGCTTCGCGCTGCCATATACCCTTTATCGCGTTACTGTGAAGTTTGTACCGGCGATATGTTTTTTGCGTTACTGTTTATATTTACTTAAAAGTGTGATAATATTAAATTTATTCTTTTTTTAGATCAATATTAACAGTTCCATGGATAGAGCTTGGCGGCTCAGTAGTCATCGAATGCGTCCAAACGGGGCACAAGGCGAACGTGGAGTTTTTAACTAAGCCATTCTACGGCGGGAAGAAGCACAGAGTGACGTGTGAGATATACGCAGGGAGCGACAAGAAGGCGTACTATTCTGCGCAAGGAGAGTGGAATTCTAGAATGGACGGAAGATGGACCGACTCAGGGGTAAGTTTGTCTATTATTTACACAAGTTTTTTTGTTTAATAAATGTCGACTTTTTAGTAATATGCTACAAATATTACAATAATTTAAAAACTTGCTAGCGCAACAATAGAATACGCTTAAATTCTTTATTACATAATTAAATTCTTTATTACATAATAAGCAAAACACATTAATATTACCAGGATATCTATTGATCGATAAAAATCAGTGTCGTAGTTTAAATTTTCACAGCTTCCCAAAAAACGCTATTTCTGTCATGGTGGCGATTATTTTTTAGATGAAACTAGCATAAAGAAAATCCGTTGGATTTCCTTTGGAAAAAGAATGGCTAAAAGGCAGATGATAAACGCCGTAAAAAAAATAAAAATAAAAAAAAAACACGTTTACTTTCGTGTGACGTTAACGGAGAAAAAGTCATTCACAGGGCGTATTCGTCATAGATATAAAATAAAATAAATACTGCAATTTTATTCGTATATTTCGCAAAAGCCATTTATTATTCAAAAGTTAAATATATGTACCCTCTTGTCTGATAGGATGACAACAAATTAGCATATTGTCTTCCTACTCACTATTGAATCATCATCACATCTTCAGCTATGCTGCTTCGAAGCCCGGGTGCGCTTTCCCGCTTTTTATTTTTCAATCAATGGTGCATAGCAATGGTCACCCAGGGATGCCGATGAGATGGAGTGAAATTCTCAATTTACCCGACCCGGAACGGGTCAGACAGAACAGGAGTTCTGACCCACGCGGGTAAATTGAGAATATATGTTCCAGCCTATTGTCTCTCTACTCCCTATTGAAATTGAATGTACATTTTAAATCCAGCGGTCCGAAGTCCTGTTTGAAGTGTCGGCCATGAAGGCGCGGCGCAAGCGCGTGGCGCCGGTGTCGCGGCAGCGCGCGCACGAGTCGCGGCGCGTGTGGCGCCACGTGACGTGCGCGCTGCGCGCCGCCGACACGGACGCCGCCACGGCCGCCAAGCGCGCCGTCGAGCAGGCGCAGAGGGACGCCGTCAAGCTGAGGGACACCAACTCCGAGAAATGGGCCACGCAGGTACGATTCCACAGAAATTAATTAGGAGTATTTCATACAGAATGGAATCTCCTAAGGTCCCGCGCAATATGCGTCCCCGTTCCCCCTCCCCGCACCTCTCCCCCGTCTCGCCTTGTCTCAGGGCGAGAGCGGGCGAACACACACCCATTGACGTGTGCACGGATGTACAGTTTCGTATATAGTAGTGTAGGCATTAATGATACTCCGCTTCAATTTGAAAAAAATCACTACTAGGGGTTTTCAATAATTTAAAATGGATTCGAAATGTATGTAATATTTTTCTAAAACATGCTCGGAAATGTAGACTTTATTGTAGTAAAAAAAATACACGACGTTTGTAATTCTTGACTCATGTATTACTTTACCGGCCTAGGCCAGAAAAGTAAGTATGAAAATTCATTCCTGGCCGCTGCTCAAAACTTGTTAATTCATCTATGTAATATATAATAATTTTGTCATTATAAAAAATGCTCTTTCAGCATATACAACGTATACTAAGTCACTAATGTATAATGAAATTAAAAAAGCAGTCAAAAAACAAAAAAAACTTGACATTCCCAACACTTTTGTATGGAAATGCCGATTTTTTTTTTGTTTTTTGGCTGTTATTTCTATTTCATTAAACTATAATGATCTAGTAGAGACCGTGGTTCGATTTATTGCGTGTATGTCCCTTCCACATTGTATATGTACCTGATGATGACAACAATTTTATTAAAATTTATGTATGTGTTAAAATGTAATTAATGGTATAAAATCACACGAAATTCACGAAAATATGCAAGAAAGCTGATATTTTCAGTAAACCATGTAGTGGCTATAGTATATTATATTCATTTGTTTCCAGTATTACGTCTTTTATTATTTCCTCACATTTACTGAGAAAAGCACTATACATAATTCGGCGGGAATCGGATTTCCGGACTCGCAATTATTGTCCAAAACTGCCCGTCCGGCAATCCCTAACTTCCGGGCCTCTGCAATAATGTACTATTAATCGAAGACATATTTTTTGTTTCCAGCTCTTCAGCCCGAAAGGCGAAGATGGCTGGGAATACAACTCCCCCCTCAAGAAACGGCTCGAGAAGGCCACGCCCCAACACAAGCCCGCCGAGAACACGGACACGAGATAATGTAACAAGTGTTGCAATTTGGACTCTATTGACTATTAAATAAAGGTAGTTTTCCAGCGGCCCCGTAGGTGGATAGTTACGTTCTTTTCCTGACGCACCGTAATCGCTTAGGTAAAGATTAGGCCACAGTATCATAAAGACAGTATGGACACTCTGTATACAATGTTAGTAGGAAAGGGATAACTTAAGAGTGGCTTACCCTAGACAGAATCAGAATTTCCCATACAAATATAGTCTATCTTTTATTTTGAAACGATATATCAGCTTTTGGAAAAAAAATATTGTAATTTCTTGCACTATGTAAACGAAACTTGTTCCTTTTGAAATGCCCTTTTCAACTAACGTGGTATATATATCACCATCGATTGTTATAACGTCACGTTTGGGTTAGTTGAGCATTTGTGCGACTGCGGAATAGGTACTGAAATTTTTGATAATGACTGACTTGTTAATTGAGGTAACTAGTGGCCGTTTAAGGATTCAAATCTAGCAGGCAGTCTTTCATTTGCAAAGTCTTATCAATCCCACTATTGAAATTATTAAAGAGGCAGCAGTGTAAAGCCACAAAAATGTCAACCGTTAAATGTCAATGTCCGCTATTTACAATGGCAACTAACATATCTGAAAGATATTTACGCGACTTACTTTTCGTTTGGCCTAATAGGATATATGACGCAAAACTCGGCGCAGATGCCGGCACTAGCACATACAGTAAACAATCTGCTGTCATTCTACATGACATATTTTTTCGCAACAAGTAATTATTATAAAAGTATTTAATTTTAATAGTTTTATTGTTATTCACTCATTTAAAACCTTTGCTGTAGTGTTATGGCTTCCTACGGTCATTTAAATACCTAATACTTATATAATTTTACAAATTTGTTGCGACTTTGATGTACTTGTCATTGTCAAACCAAAGAGCAATGACGTACCTATTGTCAAACATTTGCTTACGGCACAGACCTACCACTACTAGCCTTGCAACGATATTGCTAGAATTTTTTGTCTCTATTGGCGTAGCTGCTATAAGCTGGCCTACTGTCAAAATCTGGGCCAAACAAACCACAAAACGATCAAAGAAAGTTATTAATTTTAGGGATTTTATCATTTAAAAGGTGATTTAGGGTTTTATTTGAGCTTATTATAAGTTAGTAATCATAGTGTGTTCTGTGACGTGTGGTGGAGGCAACAATCAAAGATAGAAAGAGATGCACTAAAGTGGCCACGCACTATGCAGGTCTAGTAGTGGTAGGTCTGTGGTTTACGGTCTGCGCTAATGCTGCACTCTGGCGGCAGAACATTGCAGTAATATCTCCTATTTGAGCGATCGCCTTTCGACTCGCTAATTTACTTGATTAATGTAAACTTGGCGAGAAGATTCCATAGACATTTTGTAATTCGAGTAGATATGACTTTAGCTATTGTATCGTACATTGTTTTCATTCGGAGTGTCCAATACGTGACTAAGCTGTTTATAGTCTTTTTCACTGCTGATAGAATCCGACCTTTATTATATGTAAAGAATATGTAACGTCTAATAAAATATACTGAAATTATATTAAATTAAGATTCAGTCTATGATACTAAACAATTTTCCCCAAGTACATATATAGGACATATATCGAAATATGTTTTTTTTGCTTTCAGTTGATCGGAGTATATATTTTTATATTTCGATATTGTTTCTTGGGGAAAGTTGTTCAGTATCCTGGACTGAATTTAGCCGTAAAATAGTTTTAGTATATTTTGTTAGACCCTGAACTTATTCAATATTAACACATGGTATAATCGAATTATTTTTTTTAACGCGTATAACGTTGATGCGTTTGTAGTTGTCATGACAAGTACCAACAGATGGTGCTGTTAAAAAGTTTCAATGTCGCTCCCCTGTCACTATAACGGATGGTTACTATGTATATGTCGCAGTTGGATGGTATAAACCGCTAATACACGAAACCTCTAGTTGTTTGGCATTACAGCTCGGTTTTGTAAAACAGCGAACCCTAATACGCGGAATGGAATGAACGACTTGTATTCATCCATGCGGCTAGAGAAGTTGTTGAACATTATACCATTATATAACATATATAATATAGGTTAGAAATGTTGATCTAACCTCCATGTTTATTATTTTTATTTTATTTTCTTACAAAAAGAATAACAATATTTTTCTTCCTTGATCAGTGACATCTGTTGGTGCTTGTAAACTACCATCGAACCGCATTGTTATTTAGATAATTCTTCCGGGAAGTTAGAGAAATACATACCGGGGCTTTAGTTAGTTACAAAAGGATGGTATCTAAGATGGTTTCTCACGGGGTGGTGACAGAAATAGCTATAAGTTGTCTATGAGCGGTGAAATGGGCTCTTTGCCATAATTTGTACGAACTTTTTTATGCGCGTCGAGGTTGGTATGCCTGACTTCTGAGCAATGATATGCTTAGCGATTTTTTTTTATATAAGTGCTTACTTTATTAGGTACACGAATTTCAGTATAATTTTGTTTAGAAAAATTGGGAGCTTAACACACTTGGATTTTTTAACAGTTAGTTTAAAATATACATAAACTATTTTACGGGTGAATTCAGCCCATAATTCTGAACAACTTTCCCCAAGGAATACAACTTGACCGATCAGCTGTTCTGAGTCTGTATGGAAAACAAAAATATTTTTCATATTTTAGGCTCTGATTTTTTTTAAATCCCGGATCATTTGGCCTATGTTTTACAATACAGCCATCATCCGTCAGAGCACCGCTTGTCCAGATGCGGGCACAAATCTCGGTAGCTTTACTTGATGAGCAGCTTTGTCAGAAAATGACAAAATGGCGTCAGATACACCTATCTAAGTCAATGGTCTAGTATAACCAACTAATCGACGCGCACTATAATTTTGTAACTCGATATTTTTTTTATAAATCTTTCATCTTATGGCCTATAAAGTCGAGCAATAATTTGTAAATATATCTCTTTGAAACATTTGCATCGCTTTTGTATGTTCGGTTGAGAGTACGCACTGGAAAGACATTATAGAAAATGGACATTATTTGGTTCATCCGTTTTATTGTGTGTGTGTGAGATATACTTAGCGCCAGTCCACAGGTCATTAAAAGAGTCGATCGCCTGTCATGGTAACTTAAAGAACATATTATGTAAATTAAATAACATAATTTTTTCGATCGTCTTTCCTCTTATTTCAGTTTTATGATTCCATCTTAATCCAGCAATTTTACAATGATTCCTCACCGATATATTTTTTGTTACATTTTATATTTACCATTGTTTCATCATCATCATCGTCAGCTCTCAACGACCCACTGCTGGGCATAAGCCTCCTTTTGTCTGCGCCACTGAATCCTATTTCCAGCCTTAGCGATCCAGTTCTTCCCAGCAATCCGTCTGCTATCATCGACCCACCTAGCCGCCGGACGCCCAACACTCCGTTTTCCATTCCTGGGGTACCACTCGGTGACAACCTTATTCCATCTTCCATCGTTCCTTCTACCAGGTGTCCCGCCCAGTTCCATTTAAGGTTTGCAACCCTAGAGAGCACGTGGGTTACCATAGACGTATTCGTCCATGGAGCGTATTCTGCTAGAAAGCCAAAATCCTGTATTAGTTCTAGATGTCGCTTCTATCTCGTCCGCTAGCCATACAAAGGATGCAGGGTACTTAGGCTGACGGTATCCACGAAAAATCAGACATGGCGCTTGTTTGTTCGTAGAAAATGAACTCTTGTACCGCCATCTTTCCGAAATTAAGCGGCACCTCTACAAAACTACCTTCTTTCGAACTAGAGCGGCACCTCTACAAAACTACCTTCTTTCGAACTACTTACGAACTAGTAGTAGAGTAGTAGTCCATCTAGCTACAACATTTAAACTAAAAATCGAATTACGCTTCAAAGCATGAAGGTTGTCAGTCCTCTAGTATTTGTTCATCTATGACACACGCACCACATAGTTGGATGCACAGAAAAAAAAGGAACTCTAATCGACGCGTTTCGTGTTATTTTCAATGGCTATTTCGTATTGTCTGACAAACGATTCGTCCATATGTTACGATTTTTTAGTCTAGCTGTATGAGGTCAATGTACATCTTTTACTTGTTAACTGGCACTTAGTATATTTTAAGTCATAAAAGAAAAAATTTCTGTGGTTAATTTTGCCTGTTGTATTTTAATAATGAAATTGGTAAATATTTTTGTACTACTTTATGGTGTATTATTTTTAAAATGGAATTTGTCATAATGTTTTTGCGGACTGAATAATCTTGCTCCTTGGTTTTATCAGTTCATTGTCATCTACCAACACATCTAGTACCTAAACAATTTTGTATAATTAGATAATCAACATTCTCTTCCTATTATATCGAAATGAAGTATTGTCAGCGGAAAACGATATTAGCATATGGAAGACTGTAGTTGTTGTTATAGATCTTGTATGGTTAAAAATAATGGTACGTTGCAAAATATGCATGAACTCTAATTTCTTTCATTTGAGGTTTGATGTTACTCGTAATTATTTATAGGACATTCTTATGAAAGGGCAATGTGCTCTAAAAGTCTTTGCACTCGTATTTCCATTCAACACAGGCAAACAACAGCTGTATTGCTTTTTCTCGAAATATGTATGTTCAATAATGCTCCTTGCCACTACTTATTTAGTATGGGTGCGGTTTCATTGCCATTTGTTACATTTGTATTGTGAATTAAGATCATGTGATCCTAATGACTGAACATTATGTTAAAATACAGCTGCTTAATGATTTAATAACGTCACAATTTTGGAAACGTGCTGAAAGGTGTGGGCTTGAAACTTACCTTGTTTCCAGACTACAGCCCCCACTTTGGCGCTTAGTCGGAAGCTGTATTGCAAACGCCTTTATACCCTACTTATTTGAAATACTGGCATAATTTATACCAAATTATCCCTTGAAATTATGCCCATTTTCTATATTCTCGGAAACCTCATCGGTTCACGACGAAAATAATTATTTAGTGAAAAGACTGAGCAAATGTGAACGAAATCTATCGAGCGTCGGCGGACACGTGCAAAACTAGTGTAATATTCAATCACATAGACTTATTTAAAATACATAGTTATAACTACCATGTTGTATATTTAAATAAAAATTTAAATTATTTTATTCGCTTTTTATTTTCAACTTTTAAATATTAACAGTTAATTTATTAATATAATATTTACACTATTTAATGACAGAATAAGAGTTGAACAAACAACTATACAGCACTAACTTTTTACATGCCTTTAACACATTTTTTTTAATATTTGGTCGTGATCTTAAATTGCTTGCAGTCTAAATTTTACACTTTCGCCAATGATATTATAATTCTTTAGTCCATTAAAATAGTGCCCAGTTTTCCTTGTAATCCCAGGTCTATTTACTCTTCCGTTTAATTTTACTCATGACCCGTCCCAAAGCGCTGAGCTGCTTCTCGCACGGGGTCCCCTGTATTATGATCGAGGTCGGGGCAAAGAGTACTCGGAAGTTGACCTGGTCGAAATCCATGGACTCGTACAGGAAGCGGGACTTACGGTCGCTGAGTATCCATACGTTGCCATCGTGGTCGACCTGTAATACAGGTAATTTATTAGCAGGCTAAGGCTATATCACAGAAATTAATAAGAGTATTTCATACAGAATGGAATCTAGAGGTCCCGCGCAATATGCGTCCGGTTCCCGCACCTCTCCCCCGTTCTCGTCTCGTCGAGGGGCAAGAGCGGGCGAACACACGCATTGACGTGTGCAAAATACACCCGCCATCCTGACTCACACACGGATGTAGGTATAGTTTCGTTTGTAGTAGTGTAGGCATAAATGATACTCTGCTTCTATGAAGTTTCATACCTGTGGCTATATGGCCGACCTACCTAAGGTATCCTCCTTTCCACGAGACCACAACGAGATCTTCAAAAAGGATGTTACAAGATTTCGAGTTCGGCAACGCGCTTGTCGCAGTTTGATGATGGTGATAAGCTACGATTACCAGCACCACTAACTATTAGATGTGCAGTACCTATGCCTGTTTTTCTATTTAAGTAAAAAAAAAAGTGCTAGTTCTAAGATCATAAATAAAGTCACCGTACCTTACGCTACTCGCAGTATATCGAAGGGCCAGTTCATACCGAGACGCGACGCGACGTAGAGCGCACTTTGGAAGAAATATAGAACTTTTTTACTACATAAAAGACACTAATGTCAGTGACAGCCCTCTGCGCCGCGCGGCGTTACGAGCTGTTACTGAAATCTCACTCTTTTTGTGTAGTTAACAAGTTCTACATTTCTTCAAAGGTGCGCGCCACATCGCGTCTCGGTGTGAACTGACCCAAAAAATTACGTAGTCATCATTAGAAGTGGGATTAATATAAAAAAATTATAATTGGTAAATTAGCCGTGTGGTTCCCGGCAGAGTGAAGAGAGAAGGCGACTTAGGATATACAAGCTAAACAAGACTTATCATAAATGTGACCTCTCCAACGTGTCTGGCCAGCGTGGAGAGTGTAGGCCAAATCATCTGGCTGCTCTGACAAGTATGGCTGGTAGTACAGAGAGAGTCATGTCATGCTCCTGCAGTGGAGATTACAAAAATACCTAACAATGATGATCAATATCATACATATCAAAGCTTTATTTATTTATTTTCGCATGTTCCCAGTCGCATCTCATCTCAGGTCGAGAATACGCTTTCTTCAAAGTCCCAAATATTCTTCCAAAGATGCCGCAGACCGTTTGAAGTAAAGAAAAAAGTTAAGATACCTTGACATCGTTAGGGAACTCTAGCATCTCACAGTCGCTGACGAGGAGCGGCGTGTTGCTCTGATCAAAAGGCTGCTCCACGTGCCAGCAAGCCAGCCCGTTCTTTGACAGCTGTGTGTAGAAAAGCACCTGGTTCACGGGGTCGAAGTCGCAGGCTGTGGATTGTGTGTTTGGTCCTCGATCTCCCATAACCTATAATTGAAGACTTGAATTTGATTTTTTTGAACTCTAGGTTACAAGTTTATTTTCTAGACAAATTAAAAAATCCCCTGACTCAAGAACGCCATCTAGTGATGGGTAGCAGAACTACCGATACGTTTGAAATCCGTAGCGCCATCTATTATTTGCAAGAGAAAGCCCTGACTTTCAAGCGTTAATCCTCAATAACTTTTAAACGGCTGAACCGATTTTCATCAAACATAGCTAAAAACCACTGCAAGGGAAATTGCTTTCACGTAAAAACAACCGCAAAATCGGTCTATCCTTTTGAGCGCTACGAAGCCATAGACAGACCGACATACAGTGGTGTCAAATTCGCCTTCAAAGTATTTTATGAACTACTGTTTACAGTTTAAAGTGAGAACGTTAAGCTTTACTACGCACATTTGCGAAAAACGGCCACTTTTGGCAAATGTGCGTAGTAAAGCTCAACGTTCTCAATATAAACTGTAAACAGTAGTTCATACAATACTTTAAAGAGTTATCTAGGACTTGGTAGTTGCAAAATTTTAAATGATGTCTCCGTTTTCTTTGAAATGATTTATTTTAAATGGGGGCAGCACTGGACCCCGGAAAATTCGGGTACGGCCTTAATAGGAGGATAATGAATTTTTCGGGGAGTCCAGTGCTGCCCCCATTTGAGATAAATTATTTGAAAGAAATGGAGATACCATTTAACATTTTGTCTCTACCAAGCCCTAGATAGGTAACCCTTCAAACTATTTTATTAACTACTGTTCACAGTTTAAAGTGAGAACGTGAAGCTTTTCGAATAAAAGCTTAAATGGTTGATTTAGCCCTGCTGCTACCAGCCAGGCCTGCAGTGCTTAGTTAGGGTTTAATAGGAGAAGTACAAGACAAGTTTTCAGCTTGCATCAAATACCTACCCAAAAATGTCTACCAGCGACCAAAATCAGTTACATAATAACTTTGACATTGCCAAGTCCAGTGGTGCGGTGGCAGGCTTGTATTATCTTCGTAGCGGTTTGTACAGGAGAGAGGAAAAATATGCAAAGAGGGCTCTGACAAAGCAAACAACTTTTATAGCTGAAGGAAAGCACCATCTGTTCGCACGTGGTGGAACTGTCAATGACTTATTATTATAATATCAGAGTGTGTATTGTGCTCTGTAGTGCTGAGTGCTTATTGATTGTTATTAATAGTGTCATGAGTAACGAACAGATGTCGCTTTTTACAATTTTAACACCGTATTTTCTATTTCTCTCTCTCGAATTCAGGGGATGTTATGAGCTCCTAATGATCAATTATTCTTACTGCCACTACGCAGCGTTGTATACCTACTGCCCTTTAGTTTTAAAAGCTAGAAGTTTGCTAGGCCATTGTCTTGTTTCACTTACTTCAACGCCATTGAAGTTTTTTTCCTTACTAACTTCTTTGTCTCTCAGCAGTTTGGTGTCTATCTTGAACTGCCTCGTGCTGGATGTCGGGTACAGGAACAGGTCACGGTAACTAATGGTAAACACACATTTGTAAATATTAAACTTTGGTATGTAGTAATTAAAAGAATAATAAATTCTTAGCGCATTCATAGGTTGCTTCCTCAGCTGTGCTGTTTGGAGCCCGGGTCGCGCTTTCCCGCTTTTTTTTCTGTAAATATATTATGCATGTTACCCGAGGATGCCAAAAACCATGCTAATTGGAAACGAAATAGCTGGAACAGTATGTATGAATAAAAAGGAGCGGTTGATACCACACGGCCTATGGCAGCCAGACCTACATATCCACCACTGGATGAGGCTGTGCCAGAAGTGAGGTGCTGTCGTTTGTAGTTACTTACCCATCTTCTCGAGGACTCCCCAACGCCAAAGCCGACACTCCATCCTTCCAATTGAATTCCACTCCTCCCACTTTATATGTCGCTGCGTGAGGGTCGAAGCAAAAGTAGTGGTTATCCACCCGCCAGGTCTCGCCAGAGCTAAGGTTAAAAACTATGAGCGCGTTGGAGCCCATGTCTGGGATGTAGGCGTATGTTTCGTTGCAGTTTTCGTTGACTATATCTACTGCCTGTGAACAGAAAGCGCTGTTAATTGCTTTGTAATGCTCTGTTCTGTCTTACAAGTTGCGCCTAGTGAGGTGATGAACTCGTGCCTTACAGACGCACATATATCGTGCCTTCTTTAGTCACCACCGCTTCGAAGAAATAATATTAATGGTAATAGGTATCGATCGATAGGTTACTCTTCATCCTTTTTTGACCGCGACGACATGGGCAACCAATATTGCTCAACACTGCTACTTAGTAGAGTGAGACTTCGTCTGGACTATACTAACACTACTGAAGCGTTACAAGGGGGCGCCGACATATAGTCACGTAGAATTTAAACTTTTTGAACCCCTCCCCCATCTTGTCTTGCTTTTTTCCTATGCCTTTAACACGTACTGTTACATTTAGCATATGACCCCCCTGCCTATCATCGCTGTGACCTGATTTTGGATGGCCACCAAAAGCAATACTTACAATGCTCGTAAGAACTGACTCCTCTTTCAAAACGTCTGATGATATGGGGTAGCGGTTTATTAATTTGTCTGTATTGAGATCGAAGAGCACTATAGATGGCTCGGTTATGTGAATCACTTCGCCTGAAATGAGAATATTATTCTGTAATTTCTCATTAGGCAAAGTAGAGGAAGCATCTGCCTAGGGGCCCTGCATCGACTAGGGGACCAACAACCCAGGCGAGTTCTGATTATTTTTATAGGAAGCGCCAACCCAGCGCCAATTCATTGATATAAACCCAGAACCTAGAATTCTTGTGTATGCCTCCCCCGGCCCAATTGGCCTCACATTTTTCACCCCTAAAATCTATGCATCCGGAAAGATGGGTTCATATTGCCACAGACTAGCTTTCAACAGATGGATACAGAAAGAGAAGTAGAGCAAGGACGAGATAGGCAGATGATTTGAACCAAGAATGGATAGTAAAGCAAGGATAGGGAATTGTGAAAGGAAATAGGGGAGGCCTTTGCATGGGACATAAATTGCTAAAAGAAAAAAATCTGTGGTACTAGGCTCTAACCTACTAAGCCTGTTGGTAAATCCGCTACTGCCTACATTCAGTCTGAAGGTACTACAGCATAGCATCGCATCGCGAAGATGAAAATACATCACCATATTTGGCCATAAACTAGCATTCGTATTTTGGCTCCTCCACATATGTTAGGATTTGTGTTTCCTTAATCGCTGAAATAAAGAGGCATTGGACGTTATACCTTGGAGCATAGAAAACACCTTATTATTTTTCTCCCGTTAGGTATACGTAACGTAACCTACCTATACACACCAATGTTAGCATCCTAGCTTAGGATGCTAACTTTGGTTATGATGCGATGATATAACGGACTTGTAGCTACAAGTCCGTATGTATTTACTTACCAGACATGTCGGAGGCTCCATTGTCCACAACCCAGAGCCTGTCGCAGCTGTCCACATGTACCCTGAAAGTTGATACAACGGTACTGCTGGAATCTATAAAGTTGGTATCGTGTTTCACATACGCGTCGTCCCACGTCGGATATGGTATCAGGGATTGGTTTTGGGCGCCGTTTATCTGGATATAGTTGAGGGAGGAGGGAACACCTAGAAATTGAATAGGTACTTAAGTATTTATAACTGAGACGCTACGCCACTATGCCAGAAGCTAAAATTTTAAAAAGAAACTACTTTTTACAATAGTAATGAAGGCTGGACAAATATTGTTGGTCCATCAGATAGATTATAATCCTTTGAACGCCGTGGACACCTTAAGGCGTCCGTTGGAAACTGTCCTGAAACGTCAACACTCGTGTCACATAAACTGGTCGCGGCGTAGTAGGCACGATTGTATTTTTTTCTTGCGGCGTTCAAGGGGTTAAAAACCTGTAGATATGTATATATACGTATTTTATCTTTTCTCTTACCTACAAATTTTGAGAAGATACAACACATTTAAATTTCACATGATGTCACAATCTCGTTCATTTACAAAGCGGTGTCACAAGTCCCACTACCAGTACTACGGTGCGCTGTTTCTTGGTGAGTTTTTGATAAATTGAAAAATATAACCATTACTAAATGAAAGAAATTCACGATTGGAAGTAGGATATATATACCTAACTCTTTTTCTCTATACTACTTCATCATGATCATCATCATATCAGCCACAGGAAGTCCACTGCTGGACTGGATAGGCCTCCCCCAAGGATTTCCAAAACGACCGATCGGAAGCGGCCTGCATCCAGCGTCCTTTTTTACCTACTTTAGTGAAGTTCTTTTGGTAGGTAGGTATTATAAAGTTATATTATTGGAAATAATTTTAGAGACGAACTATGATGACAAGACGTCATACTTATACCTAAATAGTTTTCATTGTTGGATATGCGACTTTGCAATGACCTTCTTTATTATAAATTACCTTCTCAGAGTTGATAACATAGTCAAATGCATGAGTCGCATCCGAACGAGAGAGTACCAGTGGACCGAGAAAGGTGGCATCAATCGACGAAGAGAACCTTAAACACAGCAGTGAGCAAGATAATGGGTGAGATGCTGTAAGAAGCTACTTAATACTTAGGTACCTTTTCTCCACCTAGGTATGGTGATAAATACTTTATCCTTCCACCTCGCTACACCCGTTGGCATATTATTTTGAGGAATATACGACCCTGAAGATAACGCTTCTTCTTGCTGATCTGGACTTTCCCAAGCAAAATCTACAATTTTCCATTGAAATCTGGGAGGAACCAGACATGTTATCTTACCGACAGACCAAACTAAGCACGTTAATAATATTAGTTTCCACATGCTGTATTTTTAAGTTATAATTAGTTGGAAGAGGTAATGTTTTTAATAGTACGCTGTTAATTTTGAAATATCCGCCAAATAAGTTTGTGTAGGTACTTATAAATAGAAAAGTGATGGAAGTGAATGAGTTCTGTCATTTTGATAGATATTGTCTCTATGGGTAACTCATAATGTAACTCATGAAGAAGATTGAATATATGTCTTTGTCTCAGTGTCTTTGTAGTCTTGTTCTTTGTCGAAGAGAAACGAGCGCGTAGCGCGCGCACCTCAAATTCTTTTGGAGGGAAGTCACCATTCACCGTTTGGTCCTCAGAACAATAAAACTTTGGTCTGAGTTCCGTTCTGAGTTGGCGTATCGTAGTTACATGAAAAAGTTCTACCACTTTTTCACGACGGTCAGGCGCGAACAGAGATATGGGATTTGGTTTTATTGTTCTGAGGGCGCGAAGGTCCTACATACGCAATTTTTACGCACACTGAGATACTAGAAGAATTTCGAATTTCCAGACGAATTTCTTTAACCATAGACCTAGAATTTTTCTGCTGCTATAGGTTATACATGCATACAGATCATATACAGATGCACACTTTTTGTGTAGAAACACTATACCAACGTAACAACGAAACACATTCGATATTTCTTCCACGAAGTTAGTGAAATACCACCTAGATGAAGCCGGGGCTGTACATAAAGGATATCTAAGACGGTTTCTTACGAGGCAATGATAGAACAACAGCTGGATTGTTTTTCTGTGAATAAGTATGTTTAATAATGATAATTGCCATTACTTTATTTTTTAGTATGGATGCGGTTTGTTACATTAATTGTGAATCAAGATTAAGTAATCGCAATGACTGTGAACATTATGTTAAAAAAAATACCCGAAACCCGAAAGGTACAAAATACCCGAAAGGTGTGGGCTTGAAACTAAACTTGTTTCCAGACTACACCCCTCATTTTGGTGCTTAGTGGGAAGCTGGATTGCAAACGCTTTTCTATCTCATTTCTTTGAAATACTAGCATGGGTAATTTATACCCAATTATTCCTTGAAATTATGAAACCTTATTGGTTCACGACGAAAATAATTATTTTGTAAAAGACTGAGTAACTGTAAACGAAATCTATCGAGTGTCGGCGGACACATACAAATGATCTTCTTCTTTAATTTAAGAGCTTTCTATTGTCGGGGGACTTAAGTGGAGATGCCTCCATTCCTCGCTTCTCTCTGCCATCTTTTTAATGTCTTGGTAGGACCTTACTCCTAACCCTTCCTTAATTACCTAATATTTAATAATATAAAATTCAAAGTTATAACTACCATGTTGTTTATTTAAATAAAAATTTAAATTATTTTATTCGCTTTTTATTTTCACATTTTATTAACTATTAATATAAAAAATTTCATAACTTCCAATCACTTTTATGATACATTCAACAATTTAATGACAATAAGTATTACCTTTTTGCATTAAGTACTAACTTTTCACATGCTTTTAACATATTTCCTTAAATTTTATTAAGTTAGATACTTAAATTTCTAAAATAGTGTGCCTAATATTTGCTTCTGATCCGGAGGTGGATTTCATTACTTGCGGAAAGGGTCCAATAATAAATATTTTAGTTTGCATTGATTCTTCAGTTTTATACTTTCGCCAATGGAAATGAGGTTGGTTTCTCCATTAAAATAGTGACCAGTTTCCTTCTTGATCTGAGTATCTGCCTTATAGTTCCAGGTCTATTTACTCTTCTTCTTTTTCGAACTGTTGCTCTTGTTGCCCTTGTTGCCCTTGCTGCCCTTTTTTCCCTCGCACGGGGTCCCCTGTATCATGTGGGAGGTCGGGGCGGAGAGAACCCGGAAGTTGACCTGGTCGAAGTCCATGGACTCATGGAGGAAGCGGGACTTCCGGTCGCTAAGTATCCATACGTTGCCATCGTGGTCGACCTGTAAGTAGTAGAGGAAATTTATTCGCAGGCTTAGGTCTACTGTCCACGTAGACCGCACGTCATGTGCACGCTATCGTCAATTGACGATTGCTTGCATCTTGCTTGCATTTTACGTAGAAACAATCATTGTGTGTCTACGAAGCGGCACCTGTGGCGGCACCGTCGCATCCGCCTGTCGTCTTGCGTTTGTCATGCGGTGCGCGCGGCAGCGTGGACACAGAATGATAGTTTCTACGTAAAATGCAAGCAAGACGCAAGCAATCGTCAATTGACGATAACTTGCGCATGACGTGCGGTCTACGTGGACAGCAGGCTTGAAACTACGTTACGCGGGCAACTACGCAGTTCCACATAAAAGTGCCCCGCGCGGTGTCCGCCAGTGGCTTGGGCTTGTTCAGAATTGGGCCTACTATAGAGCAGATAATTATAATCAGAAGTCCGACTGGCATACATATTTCTACGTAGTAATTCTCCATCGATACGACTGTAAAAGTATGCCGTTAAAATTGAACTAGCTGACACTCCGCTACTGCCTATCATCATATACTTGTAACATACATATACATTAGCCTACTATGTAAACACGTATCATCAAGAAAGCCGCATGCCTGTTTGCCTACTTAGTTGTATAAAAAAGTTACTAAATTAAGTAAATACTGTACTGTGTAGGTACTTGTAGGTGATTGAAACTACGAATACGAAGTCTTCATCAGAAGTGGGATTAATAGGAAAAATCTCACTTCTGATGATGATGGATGACGTATTATCTTGACTCCCATCTTAACGCGTGCCCGGACGCAACCTAAGCTGTGCTTCTTTGGAGCCCAAGGTGCGTTTCGGTTTTCCTTCAAAGATATGCACGTCAATGGTTACCCAAAGATGTTACCAAAAAATGTTTACTTGCTCTGTGGTAACAGAGCAAGTAAAGAGAAGAAAAAGCCGTTGTTTTTATGACTGTTTGTTTTAATTTCATTATACTTTATTTCTAGTATAGATAGCCCTTGGTTCGATTTTTGACGGGTATGTCCCTTCCACGTTATATACAGGCTGACTTTTTAACCACCAGCCAAATTTTTGGAGCCAGTTCAGTCAATTAACGAAAAACTAAAATAAAAACTCGCCTTCCCATACAAATCAGCGCTCAGCCAAACGGATTTTTTATGGGAGGACGAATAATTTTTAATAACTTTTTTATAGAATGTAGTTCAGTATCATGGTCTGACTGAACTTGCTCCAAAAATTTGGCTGGTGTTTTAAAAATAACCCTGTATATTAAAAATAATACCTTGACATCGTTAGGAAACTCGAGCATCTGACAGTCGCTGATGAGGAGCGGTGTGTTGTCCAGATCAAAAGGTTTATCCACGGCCCAGCAAGCCAGCCCGTTCTTACACAGCTGTGTGTAGAAAAGCACCTCGTTCTCGGGGTCGAAGTCGCAGGCTGTGGATTGTGTGTTTGGTCCTCGGTCTCCAATTACCTAGAGGTCAGGACATGAATTTTATTCTTCTTCTGTTGGTTTAAAATTTACGTGAGATGAAGATAGATAGATCGCGTAGATAATTACTTTATTTGTGTAACTGAGGCACACACAAAATATACATAAACTAACATTTGGTGTAGGTACCGCAGTGACACAAAAAAGCAATGACTCAGCTATACACTTGCTCAGTGAGCTAACGCTGATTTTCAATCATCACCGTCAAGTAAGAGAACGAGAGCCTGTCGAACGGGATTAATAAAAAAAAAAAAAAAAGAGAAGAAGGAATATAAGAATAAAGTGCAGACGTGTTGGAATTAAGAGCGTGAAAAAGAAACATTAAACCTTTTTAACATGAAAGTAAGAAGTAGCGAAAGTGATGATTACGATTAGTAGGAGAGCCCAAGAGGGGGATTTTGGGAATTACTCGAGCGCGTCAGATAAACATGCAGTCTAGCACTTTGGTCTCACAATAGAAGATTTTATAAAAAAAAATATTCTTTTCTAAATCTGACGGTTTGAAATAAAAACTATTAAAACCGTCAGATTAATTAATTAATTTTTTTGTAAAATATGTTATTGTGAGACCAAGTGCTAATCAAGACAAATCAAATGAGCCCAAACACTATAGGTTTTCGTCGTTTAATTACTGAGTTCCTATGGCTACCTCCCGGCTCCACCATCAGTTTACCAATATGATATCGTTATATTGAACTGTGATCCTGACATGACACGACTGAATTTTTATTTTTTTATTATCTGACGCGCTCGAGTAAATCCAAAAATCGCCCTATTGGGCTCCCCTACTATCACGGGAATGTGACTCGCGACGTCGCGACGCACACACGTGAATGTATGCGTCGCAGACTTTTTACGTGAATTACCTGTATATCGCATAATAATAATGTATGTCTTACGTAGAGGTGAAAACTTCCAGGAAACATTCCACTTCTAAGGAAGTATTCCTGAAAACTTCCAAAACTTCCGGCAATTTTGGAAGTTTTTAAAAATATTATTTTACAAAAAAATTGGTTTATTTCGTTAGGTACATTTAGTTAAATAATAAGATTCTTAAATGGTATATAGGTAGGCACTTGTAAACACGAAGCTTAACACTTTTTAAGTCTACCTATAAGAAGGCGATTGAAGTGAATATGTTTTTCTGTGTTGAAATTATGTGTTATAGGCATTTACTTATAATAGGTACCCAATGACAATAAAAAATAGGTAATTTGTAATATTCACTGTCTATCAATAATATCCTCAGTTTTTCCAAGTCAATAATCTATTTTGAAAACTTCCAAAGTTGCTGGTAATTTTGGAAGTTATGAGGAATACTTCCGGAAGTATTCCTGAAATATTCCATAGTTCGCCTCTAGTCTTGCGTCAGTTTTTGCCAAAAAAAAAATAACATTGCTGTCACATCTCATAAGTACCTATGAGATGGTCCGTCTTTTCTATTGTCCATCAGCTAGACAAAGTCAAGTCATTGTTATGGGCTTCTAAGGCTTCTAATGGATCAATTATTATTCTCAGTGTCCCGCAAACACTCAGTATTACCTACTGCTCTTTAGTTTTTAAAGCTCTAGCCTGAGTAGTTGCCCAAAAGTGACCACTGGGAAAGTGTGGGACGGGTACAGGAATAGATCACGGTAACTACTTAATTGTAAAATAAATATGCTTACGCTGAGAAATTTTGCCATGACATTGTCTTGTTTCACTTACTTCAAACCACTTACTAGCCGTGCGGTTTCCGACAGAGTAGAATAGAACCCCTCCAAGTCTTCCCGTGGATGTCATAGAAGGCGACTGAGGAAATAAATACAAGCTAAACCAAGCTTATAAACATTCCAACCGGTCTGGCCAGCGTGGAGAGTGTAGGCCAAATCCTCTAACAAGGCCAAGTATGGCTCTGGTAGTACAGAGAGGGTTGTGCTCCTGCAGTGGAGACAGAAAAAGACCTGATGATGATGATGACTTACTTCAACGCCATGGAAGAGTTTCTCCTTACTAACGTCTTTGTCTCTCAGCAGTCTGGTGTTTATCTTGAACTGCCTCGTGCTGGACGTCGGGTACAGGAACAGCTCACGGTTACTAATTGTAAAATATGTACATATTAAGCTTAGGTAGTGAATACAAGAATGACGCCTCCGTGGTCCAGTGGTCCAGGCGTTTGCCTTGTAATCCTGAGTTCGTGGCTTCAAATCCCTCCGGGAAGCATATTTTGTGAAATTTGTTTCCAGTCTGGTTAGAATATTGCAGGCTTGAACACCCGATCATCCGAAAAGAAAGACGTGCTTTAGCACGTAAAGTTGTAGGTCCCGAACGCCATCTAGCGTTTGTTTTAACCCTAACCTAGGATCAGTTTTTGTCTACCATTTGGGTTGCAGAGGTCAGACGGCACACGCTCTGTGTAAAAACCAGTAACCTCGTCAAATCACCTAGGTTAGTTAGCGGACCCCGGACTCTGAAGCGTTACCGCTGAGGATGCAACCGGGAACACGCTCGGATGACGAGTGATTACAAGAATATTAAGTGACGGGTTTAAAGACCGTGACAGGCTAAATATTATGGGTGGTTGATACCACACGGCTTAAGGCGGCCAGGACTACAAATCCACCACCAGATGAGGCTGCCCCAGAATTAAGGTGTCGGTTATAGTTACTTACCCATCTTTTTGAGGATTCCCTAAAGCCAAAGCCGACACTCCATCCCTCCAATAGAAGTCCACTCCTCCCACTTTATATGTCCCTGCGTGAGGATCGAAGCAAAAGTAATGGTGTTCCACACGCCAGGTCTCGCCAGTTTTCAGGCTGAAGACTATGAGCGCGTTTGAGCCCATGTCCGCGATGTAGGCGTATGTATCATCGCAGCTTTTTTTAACTACATCTACTACCTGTGAACAGAAAGCACTGTTGGGGGAACTTAACACTGAAACAGACAGAACAGAGTATAACAGAGTACGGTTATACTCTGTTTTGTCTGTTTCATGTCGGTCAGTCGGTGGTTAAAGTTTAATTATAACTAGTGTCTAGTTTTGTACCGGCAAGTGTAGCGTAGGTATCCTTCACCGTGTAGTTTCTGACGTAGCATAGGACCCTCTATCTCTTCCTATGAATGTCATAAAAGGCGGCTAGAGGACTAAGCGAAAACATATCGTGCTACAAATACATTCCCAAGGAGAGTTGACGACGGGCGGCGGTTGTTTGTAAAAATTTTCGCACAAATGCATTCCCAAAGTGATTTGAAACTGTTCCGGCTATTTCTTTTCGATTTCACATGGTCTTCAGCATCCTTGGGTGATCCATGCATATTATATTTGGAGAATAAAAAGCGGGAAAGCGCATCCCTGGCTTCGGAGCTGCATAGCTGAGGATGCTAGTGGGAAGTACTTATCCAAAACGGTGTTACGGTCAACGCTGTATTCGAGCCGCAACATGTTGTAGACTCATTGGTTGAGCATCTGTGTGTTTTGGAGCGTATAATGTGTGTTACAGTTCAACTGTGAGCTAACACTTGTGTCAGATTTTTGAACTACCCTAAGGCATGGCATGATAGCAACAGAGATGCAAAGGACATGGGCAACGAATGTAATGTTGCCCTACACACCTACTTAGAAGAGTCTGGACTAGACGCTAAGGGTTGGATCTCATCTATCAGCACGGGACAGCACTTTCCTATGCTGCTATCCTTTTCTGTCGGTCAGAACAGTAATTTCCTAGAGCGAGAGTGACGGAACGCTGCAGCACGGCCGGTGCTGAAGCGTTCCGTCGCTCTCTCTCGCTCTAGCAAATGACGCTTCTGAGCGACAGACCGACAAAAGGATAGCAGCATAAAAAGTATTGTTTCTTGCTGATAGATGAGATCCAACCCTTACACTACTAAACGTGACAAGAGGCTGTACACATATTAACTTAACGCAGAATTTGGACTTATCGAACCCCTCCCCCACCTAGTCTTGCTTTTTTTCTATTTATTAACACTTAACACGTACGTATTACACATTTGGCCCCCAATAGCATACTTACAATGTTGGAAGGTCCCCAATAGCTATACTTACAATGCTCGTAAGAACTGAAGCCTCTTTCAAGACGTTTGGTGATATGGGGTACCGGTATATTAATTTGTCTGTATTAAGGTCAAACAGCACTATAGCTGGTTCAGATATCTGTTTCACATCGCCTGAAAAAAAAAATACTATTCTATTACTACTACTATTCTGTACTACTATACTATTCTGTATCCACCGCCAGATAAGCCAACCATTGGGCAGAGTTAGCAACTGCCTAGGGGCCCTGCATCGACTAGGGACCTAACAAACCAGGCGAGGCCCATTATTTTTATGCCCGAAGGCAAAAAAATAATCTTCCAATTCTTTTTTAGGCGCCCGCCAATCCAGTTTGTTATGGGCCCAAAACCAAGCATTCTGTTTGTCTCCTCCTCACATCATCCCATCATCATCCGAAGTCACGAACGGTCAAATACATACATTTCCTAGAAATATCTCGGTACCTAGGCACGCGTATATGTGTATAAATGTACGTAACAAGCCAGGTCTTCTAAGTGAGGTTTCAGTGTGATAACTTCGAAGTGAATACCAAGTGATATCGGTGAGTCTTCAGCGACGAATTCTGGACTACGAGTGCTTGAAGAGGTCCTGGACATCGGATGTTTGGAAGACAATTTTCGTGTAACAATCTTAGGTTCCGTAGCAGATAAATGCCCTAAGAAAAGTGTTGGCGTTTTACTCCAAATTTCGAACTCGAACCCCAGTTTTGTAACCAGGAGCCATCTCCAAGTCGAAACTTAGAAACTGGCAAAAGTACAATTTTCTAAGACGTCATGCTAACATTCGGTAATTTATTATCAGCGCAAGTTAGCTCAGTGCCTTATTTCCTTATCAGCAATACATTATTAAGTGTACGCTTCAATAAATACTTTGGTACGTTACAAGATATTTTGCTGATGCAAGAGCTACCAACAATAAAGTATATTTAATTGATATAGCTGTCCCTAATACTCATAATTTACAATCTACCCATACTGAAAAACTAACTAAATATAAGGATCTTGCAATTGAAATACAGACACAATGGAGAGTAGAACATGTCATAATAGTACCGATAGTTATTTCGACAACAGGTGTTATACCCAGATCACTACATACTCGTACTGGATTAGACCCCACGGACCTGAATGCTCCTAGGGCAGGCCCCTGTTCCTCGTCTCCGACTTGCCTTTGTTGGGGACGGAGTGGAAACCGATGAGGTAACAGGAACCCCTACCTCTATCTTGCCTTGATTGGCCGGCCAGAGTTAAGTCGCGAGAGCTAGGTATAGCTCGTAGGGTGGATGTGAAACGTCAGTGGTGAGTGGGCGTACTTGATGGGACCCTAAGGGAGCAAGTGATGGTTGTTTTAAGCCCAGTGACACCTCTCTATCCTTAAGCCACTCAACTAGTGTTGCCCTCGTTGCTGCACATTATCGTGCAGCCTTTTTTCGGGGGCACATTGACTGAGGCGGCGAGTCACCACCTGCCTATTTTATCCGTGTTTCTAAACATTGGTCAGGCAGCTGCCATAGTCCTTCCCATAGCCCATGTTCCAATCCACTAGCATTTCATCCCAATAGTCCTAATGTAGTTTTTTCCATTATTCCTCAATAGTCCTGCACCTACTGGAAATTGTCAGTGAGAACATTGTCATACTGTCCTTACTCTCATGCCCTAGTGAGTGCTCCATTACAAACTATAGCAAATCTCTCACAAGGACTCTACATGTTGGACCTGTATCCCCATGCAAGCCTCAAAGGTCCGGGATACGTCCCGTGAAGGATAAACCTTAAGAGAACATAATAATTATTATTTATTTCAGATATACATCCATATTCAAACAATTTAAGAAAATAAAATAATACAAATTTAAATAGAATTTACAAAACAACACTTAGTACTCGCATGACCCAACTTTTTGAGTCTCCACTGCAGAAGCACGACACGACCCTCTCTGTACTACAGAGCCATAATACCTAAGGCAGTCAGAAGATTTGGCCTACACTCTCCACGCTGGCTAGACGGGCTGGAGAGGTCAGCATATGAGGGGCTTTAATATTTTTGTAATTTTCTGGAATTTGTAAACAATTTTTTTAGTTTATTATCAATTCTTCTCCGGTCAGTTGTTAGGTGTGTTTTGGCAGCTAAAGCGTTATAAGGGCTCGCAAGGTCTACCTGTTCTCTTAAAACCACTACAAATATCTATTGTTTGCTCCATGTCTTATCTTTGTTTTATAAATACAGGACATTTGACTAGAATGTGGGGTACCGCCGTTTCTCGTGCGTCAGGGTCGCATATACATGATGGTACGTCTTTTCGTTTAACCCTAGATAACTAAAAATTCGTCTGGCAGACTACGCGACCCCTTGCATAAGTCTAGTTCACAAACTTTCGCGTACCCCCTGCTTGCACGCCTTTGTATACCTTCATAGTTAGAGTAAAAAGTGACACAAATGCGGCGTTTGCGCAAACAATTGTCTTTATTTGTGATTTATAACCACCGCGTCGTCTAGATGACGAAAATTTAGTTATAACAGGTGCAGATTTTCAAAGGTATCTAAATTGCATTTTATTTTATATTAGTATTTTTAAATAAATAAATCTAATAAATGTTTGTATTATAATTAGATAATATACATAAGCATACTAGGAAATAATATTAACTTCATAAAAACGGTTATTTTTTAATGACTAGGGTTTAATAGTAAGATGTCATTCATACTACTAATTGTTTTCAACTTTTTCTCATACACCTAATATTATTGATGGATTTATAAATGGAAACATATAACATGTCCTAGGCTGAAAGTAGAAATTCACGTTTATTAAGATTGATTACTCTGATAAAAGTAACAAGATAATTTAACTTCTGTGGTGATGACAAATAATTGGAAGGTTGAAAGTCAATACAATATCAGCATTGATACTAATGTCTCGTGCCAATCTTTGGGTTTTGAAGGTGATTTTTTAGTACCAAGTAAAATACAACAGAACCCAAATTATTGATTCGGATGATTTTATATTGTCAAACATGGAAAGAAACGTACTACATACTTCAGGTAGCATCCAACATGTGCTTTAGCAACTCTTCGATTTGTATCCAGTAAAGCTCATCATAAATGGTCATCTGCACCAAGATTATTCCTACTTATGTTATACGACGCGAATAACATCAAAAATAATAAAAAAATAGAAACACGGTGAGATTTTGTTTTGAAATTGACGAACAACCTCATGGAGCCTTGGTTGCGGCAACTTGTTCGGACGGTAACTTTGAGACGTGACATCAAGGTCATGATAGGAGATATCCTTGGTGAAATCATATGAATAATCTGCTCCATTTCCTTATGTATGAAATATTTCAAAAAAATTATACGTTTGCCTGTCGAAATTGCTAAGGAAGACCAAAAGTTGATGCCTTAGATGTAAAAATGCAATTTGTGGCACCCATAATGTAGATGTGTATAAAAGGTATGTGTCATCATTAGTATAAAATTATTTCGACTTGTCTCTATTCACAACGAGCACTTTATACGAATCACGTAACAATTTCTTCCTCACGTTAAATTATGTTGATAATATAAGATTTTTTAATGCGTAGTCCGCTAGACGAATGTTTAGTTATTGTGTAACTGCCAGAATAGTTTAGTTATCTAGGGTTAAATCGGTGCAAATAATCTGCAAAACTTCCATCTCCTGTTAGAATCTGCGTTAATGTATAATATTATATTCGATATTTGGTTTGATAATATATAATATTATATTATATATTTGTCATTTCAGTTTTTTGAAATCTATTAGTGTCGGAATTATGAGGGTGGAAACCTTAAAAAAAATAGTTAAGCCATTTCGAAAAATGTTCAAAAATGTCATGTGTAATGTTTTAATAATATGAAATTTTAAATGATATCTCCGTTTTCTTTCAAATATTTTTTTCAAATGGGGGCGGCACTGGACCTCATGTATCACCTTAAGTTTTTATTTTAATACCAAGCAGAAGTGGCGCCCTCATTTCAAATAAATTGTTAACTCGTAAATGTGGTGAAAATTTCCATATTGCTAAATGTTAGGCACTAGATAACCCTTTAAATTATTTTATAAACTGTGGTGAAAACTATTATTGGTGATCCGTCTAGCTTTAAAACCCGCTTCCGCAAAAAGTGGCCACTTTCTAGTGCCTAACATTTAGAATATTTACGAGTTAACAATTTATTTCAAATAAGTGCGCCACTTCTGCTTGCTTTATTCACCCAAACTTACCTGGAATATTTTTTCAATTCATTAAAATGAATCTTACATTGAGTTGAAAAGCAGCTTGTGACCAAAAAAGTTCTTTTTATTTATTTAACTGTAGGATCTGTATTCAAAATTTTATAAGAAGGAAAGACGTTTCATAATATACTAAGACTAATAATATACTAAGACGTTTCATATATACTAAGTAGAAAAAACGCATATAGCCAGAATCGTCCTTTTATTGCAGTATCACGTATTATTTCATATTTTTATTACGAAAAAGAAAAATAAAATCAGATTTATTTATTATTTAATATTTACTAAATTTTATTTTGCATTACATCCCAATAGTTCAAACGCAATACACATTTTTGCATTAGAAAACTCTCACATTGCTTTATTCCTCTCGCACAGCGAACTTTTAAATTTAATAAAGCTAAACATTTCTTTTCTCAATTTGTGAGGTAACGTAGTAACGTCCTTTTTCCATATGACGGCAGATATTATATTTATAGAAGAAAAAGCCGGAAAGCGCACCCCGGGCTCCGAAACATCACAGCTGAGGATGCAACCGGGAATTAGACGAAGAAGAAGTAGCGCTGAGGAGTCTGCAGATTTTAAGGTTGATGACGTAAACTCATATAAGACCATGATACTGCTGATTTGAGAAATTGGGTTTTGTATTCCCTAGGTCATGTAAACAAACAAAAATGATTTCAAGAAGCCAGCTAGATAGAGCCAAGCTTGAAAATTAACTCAATTCCGAATTAGGTAAAAGTTGCCAACAGTGGAATTTTGTAGTGTGACCTTGCGTGACAACTCAATGAATTAATTAACCTTCAACTAGGGACGTGAATAAACGTCGCAGTATTGGTGACGTACCGTCTTTTTGACGTACTGCTTAAAAGTCAAATTACAGGAGAGTTACCGCATGGAGAATAAAATAAATGACGTTATACTCGTACATATACAAGAAGATAACATTCCTTTGTTAATAAACCACCTTTATTGCTTTTTAAAAGAATTATTTATGTAGAAAATACTCATAGGAACTTGGTATGAATTTTTGCTCTTTTTTCATAGACATGAGATCAATTAACTCAAAATTTAAAAAAATCATAGAAATAAAATAAAGCTCATACTTTTTCTTAATGATTATTAATTAATTAATGATATTGCATCATTTTAGAATATAGGTCACATAAAAATAAACCGGACAAGTTCGAGTCAAACCATTCATTTATGAATTGATATTAATTTGATGTAAAATGAAATTTACAATGATACTCAGGACATAATACTTTAAATACCATAGACATCCTTTAGGTTTTCCTGTTAAGAACTATTTTCCGTATTTTTTAAAATTTTAGGTACAGTGGTTTCAGAGATACGGGGAGTTTAGGTCCCAGGAGAACGGTCAATTGCCTATTTTTTTTTAATAACTTTAAAACTAGTTATCTTAAAATTATAAAAAATATATATTTGAGATTCTCATAACAACACATTTTATTCAATATGTCATAAAGTAAAGTTTGCACAAGTTTGTTTTTTTATTTACCCATATGGCCGCCATGGCCACTTTTGAGGGTGATTATTTAATTTGGGAGGGGGATTATTAAAAGGGGTAAATTAGAAAGTAAAAATCTTCTCCATTTATATTAATTTTTTATAGAAAAGTGCTACTCATACTATTAGTGATGTGACGTCAAATTGAGGTCGGGTACCCTCTATCTCCTCACCTATAAGCGTGCGACATCCAGTTTGAGTTATGTTGGAAACCAAACTGAGAAACAAGCAGCTACTAAGGAGAACAGGGTCTACGAACAAGCCGTTTAAATGATATTCTGTGATTCTCGTCGGTCACAAAACTGTGTTGCGTCACAAAACTCACAACGATTAGGAATTATACCATCCAGACGCGAGGCAGACACGACGTAAGCAAGATGACGTCATGTTGTTTGTTTGAGAATCTAATGTGATTGAGCTGTGCTCAATTATGTTCTCGTTTTAACTTTAGTTGGGCAACAAATCAAACTACGGCTGTTGTTGTGGAAAAGCTGAATTTAAATGGCTGATAAATAGAGAATTTTGTTGTCATTACGAGGTCACAAGTCACGAGATAACTTTGCAAGACTATAGCTTTCTGAATAATGAACAAACTACCGAACATGTCAGGATATGAAACTCAAAGCATTTTTGGAATATAAAACTTAAATTTCGACTTGAGGATGTTTCCTTATAACAATATCATGCCGCCCCTAACCTGGGTTCACTGGAGTATTATAATTATAACATGGTTACAACGCCTTTCTGCGGCGTGGAGCAGAGGATAATATTGTCCTCAAATTTGCCACCCCTAAAATCTGCTGCCCTGGGCTCCAGCCTACTCAGTCTGACGGTAAAGTAAACCCCCCACCAGCGGCGGGGGGTTAATCATTGCGAGGCCCTGGGCTTCAGTAGGCTAATCATATTTCGCCGCCCCTGAATGTACCGCCCCATGTCCACAGTTATTTCAGGTGTAAATAGAAGTCAAATAAATACCTAAATTAAGATGATACATGGAGTTCAGTGCTGCCCGTTCAGTGTGTTCATTTGAAAATGTTCGCAAATGTGCGAAGAAAAGCTGCACGTTCTCACTTTAAACTGTAAACAATAGTTTATAAAATAGTTTGAAGGGTTATCTAGTATCTCCGTTTCCTTTCAAATATTTTTTTTTGGGGGCAGCACTGGACTCCATGTATTATCTAAGGAGCTTTATTTTCTTTACTGTGCTTGATTTATTTTGTTTTATTTATAACTAAGAGCGAGGAATCAAAATACAAAATTAATCAAAATAAATCAGCTCCGGTTGTTGCGCGAGGCCCCTGCAAGAGCGAAGCCCGGGCAACCGCCCGGGGTTGCCCGGCTCGCCATCCCCTAAGGTCGCCACTGCAACTGCCTACATTCAGTCCTTATGTATTTACTTACCAGACATGTCCGAGGCTCCATTGTCCACGACCCAGAGTCTGTCGCAGCTGTCGACATTCACCCTGAAGGTTGATACAACGGTGCTGTTGGACTCTAAGCAGCAGGTGTCATCTTTCACATACGCGTGCTCCCAGGACGGGTACGGTATCAGGGATTGGTTTTGGGCGCCATTCAGCGAGACATAGTTGAGCGTGGAGGGAACACCTAGAATTTTAATAGGTGCTTAAGTATTTTTTTATATAAATAGATCAGGGCCTATAATATGTTCATTTTAAGGTTATTTGCTAGAAAGAATATTTTTTAAATAAATAATAAATATATATATATATATAATTACAGGGAGCATTTGAAATCATTGGCATTAATTAAATCGTCACTTAAAGGATATTTTCTACGGTAACAAAACTGCAATTAGTGCAGTAATTAAAAAAGCGGCCAAGTGCGAGTCGGACTCGGCCATGAAGGGTTCCGTAGCAGCAAGTAACATTTTACGATTTATCACGTATTAAAAAAAAACTACTTACTGGATCTCGTTCAAACCAATTTTCGGTGGAAGTTTGCATGGTAATTTTCATCATATATTTTTTTTAGTTTTATCATTCTTTTATTTTAGAAGTTACAGGGGGGGACGTCGACACACATTTTACCACTTTGGAAGTGTCTCTCGCGCAAACTATTCAGTTTATAAAAAAATTATATAAGAATAATATTATATCATTTTTGAAGACCTCTCCATAGATACCTCATACGAATGGGTTTGATAAAAAAAAAATTAAGTTTCAGTTCTAAGTATGGGGAACCCCCAAAATTTATTGTTTTTTTTTTCTATTTTTGTGTAAAAATCTTCATGCGGTTCGCAGAATACATCTACTTACCAAGTTTCAACTGTATAGTTCTTATAGTTGCGGAAAAAAGTGGCTGTGACTGTGACATACGGACGGACAGACAGACAGACATGACGAATCCATAAGGGTTCCGTTTTTGCCATTTGGCTATGGAACCCTAAAAAGTATCGAAAAGTAAGAAAAATAAACAAAGTATCAAAATATCACGCGTCGCGCTAGCGAGAGTGCTATGAGTGCTATAACCCCGGCGCTGGTAAGTACACTCACCAGCTGTGGCGCGGGCGGCCGGCATACAAAAACCGACTTTAAGTTGCGTGGATAAGGTTTAAAGTCGAGTAAGGGAAGGCGATGTCACGCGACCGATTGAGGGAACGAATTTTAGTTACGATACGACGGAATCTACGACGATGCGATAAAATTAATACTATTGTATTTAGTTACTTTTCATGAGTTTTATGACGATAAGTTTTTTATTTATAATTGCAGTAATGGTGTCTATCAAGGAGTCTAACGGATGTTTAGAGGTTTTCTTTAATATGAAAATTACGACTTTAGATTGACGTTTTATTAGGCTAAAATTAATTTGTATCATGGGTATAGTGAATATTAAAAAGGATGCCAACGATTTAAATTCCACCCTGTATATCTAATACTAGCTGTGCCCGCGACTTCATTCGCGTGGTTGTCGGAACGTAATGTTATATAGCCTAAAGCCTTCCTCTATAAATGGACTACCCAAAAAAAAATTACCCAAAAAAGAATTTTTCAAATCGGACCATTTAGTTCCTGAGATTAGCGCGTTTAAACAAACAAACTCTTCCGCTTTATAATATTATCTAATATATGAATATGTTACCCGCCAAACCCGTTTTTGGGCCATACTAATTTGTCCTAGGCCAAACTGGTTCATCTTAAGGGTGTCAGGATATACTAGTTTAGCCCAGGACATTCTAGTTTGACCTTAATACTTTGGGCTCAACTAGTTTGGTCTAGGGCGAACTGATTTTGAATTATTATTCAGAGAAATTAATGCTTAAAATTAAAAGGCAAGTAATTATAAATAAATAATAAAAGGCAAAGAATACAAACTGAGAAGTACTGATTTTATTTTTTAGTTTTATACAAGTGTTGTGCCACTTCTAATCATCAGGTCTTTCTAGTCTCCACTGTACCTATAGAAGCACGACCCTCTCTGTACTGCCAGAGCCATACTTGGCCACTTCTTATATATTTTTTTTTTATAATTAGGTGGACTATATCTAAATAAATATTACTATTCTATTCACCTAATTTATAACCTTTTAATTTTAGGCATTAATTTACTTGAATAATAATCAAAATCAGTTCGGCCTCGGCCAAACCAGCTAAGTCCAAAGTATTTAGGCCAAACTAAATTGTCCTGGGCTAAACTAGTATATCCTGCCTGACACGCTTAGGAGGTACCAGTTTGGCTTAGGACAAACTAGTTTGGCCTGAAATCGGATTTGGCCGGAGGGTGTTAGTGTAAACAGTCTTATCCTTGAAACCAGTGGTTCAGTATCATGAGTAGGGTCGAAAACCAGTGAAAACAAATAACGGCCTGGCGGCAGACACTGCAGTGGAGAATATGCTGCACGGCACAGTTACGGCGCGTCCCGTGCAAATTCCGATTTTCGCGCCTAAATTGTGTAATTAGATAGGTACCTAATTAGCTTAGATCTCCGTATTTGAGTGAAATCGATAACCCTTTTGTGCTTTCGCGAGTGAGTAATTACCTTGGCAGACGCGCGAAAGCTTGCGTCTTAACGGAGCCATTTGGAACAGTTTTTAAAAGTGATTAACCTCTCCAGCCTAGGTCAATGACTTAACCAAGGGACCAATATTTTTTTGTCAATGTTATTTATAAGGTAGGTATTCGCCTGTGTTCAAGCGGCCCTATCGGGCTCCGCTCGGGCTTGAGAGTTAGGTAGGTACCTAAATGTTTTGTAAACGTTTTTTCGTCCTCCCATACAAAATCCGTTTGGCTGAGCGCTGACTTGCATGGGAGGACGAAAATTTTTTATAGAATATTAATAACTTTTTTTATAGAAAGTAGTTCAGTCAGTATCATGGACTGAACTTGCTCCAAAAATTTTGCCGGTGGATAAAAAGTCACCCTGTATATTATTGAAAAACTCTTTTCATTCATCATTTCATGGTGGTCCGAGAAAACGTTTTATGTCTTGAATGTCCAGAGTGGATATACATAAAAATTCCTTTTTTCTCCTGTGTCTTTCCGCTTGCACTATTATTATTAGGTATACCTGATAATTATAGTGCAAGCAACTAACTGTTATATGCAGAACACATAGTGCGGCCTCTCTTATTAAAATCTGGTGAGTCTCTAAATTCACGAATTTGCATCGGATTCGGGTGCAGACTTAGATCATTTAATACGGTGCAGAGCACAAACGCTACTCAAGGATTTTCCGTCCGAATTTTTCATGTTTTGAATTTGATTTAAATACGAATTGAATTCGGTGCAGTGCACAACCGCTCTTAGACACAATTTTATTTCGGAGTCCGTAGTTTATCCGGATTGTAATTAGCAGCAATATTTATTACTGCTTATTACAATCACTTATTTATGCTTAGTCTAGGTATCTTATGTAGATATACATATCTACCTAATTACAAGATAAGAGATTGACCTTTAACATATTAAGAAAATAACAATGAAGTAGGTAGGTAGTTTATGACGATGCATGGAGTCCAGTGCTGCCCCCATTTGAAATAAATTATTTGAAAGGAAACGGATATCATTTAAAATTTTGATTTAGTAAAACCTAGATAACCCTTCAAACTATTTTATGAACCACTGTTTACAGTTTAAAGTGAGAACGTTATGCTTTAGTTTGCATTTTTGCCAAGAGTGGTCGTTTTTCGCAAAAATGCAAACTTAAACTTAACGTTCTCACTTTAAACAGTGGTTCATGAATTAGTTTGAAGGGTTATCTAGGTTTTACTAGATCAAAATTTTGTTGCCCAGTCCACAATTCCACATCCCAAGGGTTGTCCACATAGAGTTGACGTAGAGCATGTATGTACGTTTAGTCTGTTTAGAATTCGATACAGTGCTTTTAGTTATGTGCGATAACGATTTTCGGGTGAATCGTTAAGATTTTCTTACCGACTACCGAAAGAGGTTAATGTTTTTACGAGTTTGTGGTGGTTTTTATTTTTATTTATGTGATCGATTGTACACATAAAGGAGTATAAGTATATGTTTATTTGTGTAATAAATAAAACCAGATTGTTTATTTCTTTAGTATATTTCTCTTGTCTGATACTGACATGTACAATGTTGTATTGTGTCACTGAAATTCATCTAATTTCTGGATTACTTGATTTTGTAAAGTAGACTAAGAATTAATAGCAAATAATAGTGATAAATTTTGTTCTTTGTAAATTTTATTATTAAATTACTTATTTATATTAAATAACTTAGCTAAAATGATTTAAATTTCATAGACACACATAGTTCATTTCATAGACAGTAAACCAGTAGGTAAGTGGCATTAGTAGCATAAGTACTTCTGCTAACCAAAAGTATTTATTCCTTAACCCAAATTCAAACCACCAAGAAAAAATAAATGTCAATCGCGCAACGCTTCGGCTTCATATTTTGGCTTCGGAAATTATAAAACTGCGTACGTGACAAATTGCATATATGAAGGTTATAGCACTATCACTGTACGCGATAGTGGCGGGCATGCGTGCTATCTCTTTCACACAATTGTTATCAGGAACGGTGGCATCAAGAACAAAAAGTACAAGTTTCATTTATACTGCGGCTTTGTTTCAGATCTGTAAGGTTACTCCAAAAGCGGTACGCAAGAAGTACGATTTTGCGTGTCCGCGTTTTAGTGTCAAACAACATTGAGCGTTAATACATAAATAGGACGTCACTATCGTGTGACTATCGTATTATTTTATGGAGTAACCCCCCTGGTCATTTGTCCATCCGGAAGTTCCGGAGTTTCCGAATGTGTTTGGCTACGATTTTGTTTTTCTTTGATTTGTTTGTTGTTAAGTTTTTGTTTTTTGTTGTTTTTTTTTTCGTTAAGTTTTTATTTACTCTTGATAATCGCAAGATGAGTTCGGCAGCAACCTCAACTATCTTTTTCGTCACATCAACGTCACGGAGACGTTTTATCGCCAAGTAAAATAAACGGGCAAGTGCGAGTCGGACTCGTACATGAAGGGTTCCGTACCACCGTAAAAAGTTTTAAAACGCTGAAGAAACACGTTTCTTGTATGACGACCCCTTTAATTTTTAACTTTATCTTATTTTTAGTATTTGTTGTTATAGTGGTCATAGTAATACATAATTGGTAAAAAATTCAAGTATCTAGTTAATGCCATTATAAAGATCGAGTCAAAAACGCTGAAAAAAACACGTTTCTTGTATGACGACCCCCTTTAATTTTTAATTTTATCTTATTTTTAGTATTTGTTGTTATAGCGGCCATAGTAATACATAATCTGTAAAAAAATTAAGTGTCTAGCTATCACGGTTCAAGAGATAGAGCCCTGTGATAGACGGACAGACGGACAGACAGCGGAGTCTCAGTAATAGGGTCCCGTTTGCAACCTTTGGGTACGGAACCCTAAAAAGGAAATTAATTTATTTATTCCGCTATCTTTATATATATATATATATATATATATATATATATATATATATATATATGATTGGGTTTTATTCTGTTTATCATTCACATTTTGAAGAATGAATTTCATGAAAAATAGTCAAAGATCATATTGAAAACACTCTTTTATGATACGATAACAAAATACGATAAATATTTCGGTAATAAGTAGTAATAACCGGTCGCGGTCACATGCCTATTTATTGAATTTAAAAAACAGGCAACCCTCCAAAGGTCGGTGCACTGTACGGAATTCTACATCCGGAGTTTTTGGCGGGAAGTCAATGTGTTTGGTTGGGGTTTTCTTTAAATTATTTTGCAAATTGATTTTAGTAGACCTTATAATATGAAATTGGTGTTGTTTGGTGTTATTAATGCTCATGCTCATGAACAATATGTGAAATAGTTAAAGTGGACAGTCATAGTACGGCTGTAGTGATATTTGTTTCGCGGACTGTGTGGGCGTCTTCGGGCGTCGTCCGCCACTCAATCGGCTATGAAAACCAGTGAACTCGTATAGATTTGTCGCAAAGAAATTCAAAGAAATATCTACTCAATATGGTTAGCGATATGGTTTAATTTAGCTTACGTCAGAACTCAGCACCTTTTCGTTTAGATACCTAGACATCCATTGCAGGCCAATTTCATCCTTATTACTCTGGACCAGCGAGATCTATGTACTTACGTACCGATTCTCTGGACAAACGATTCGTGTAACTGAATTTACCACTTCGAGGAGCCGCCGCGCGCTTAGTAAAAATGAAGTATATTTTTGACACCTAAACGGGGAGTGACACAGGCCTGATACTACCTAGGTAGGTACCACGGATTTCTGCTCCGTGGTAGGTACCTATATCTATTTCCATACTTTAGTTGAAGTTCGTACCTATAGTACCCTTCTTATATAGAGATTTATTATCTATCTATCTATATAAATAAAAATGAATTGCTGTTCGTTAGTCTGCTTAAAACTCGAGAACGGCTGAACCGATTTGGCTAATTTTAGTCTTGAAATGTTTGTCGTAGTCCAGGGAAGGTTTAAACGGTGAGAAAATATGGGAATAGGAACGGGAACGGGCGAAACAAATTTTGCCGGGGCAGCTAGTTAGAAATAATAATAATAATCTATATAAATAAAAATGAATTGCTGTTCGTTAGTCTGCTTAAAACTCGAGAACGGCTGAACCGATTTGGATAATTTTGGTCTTGAAATATTCATGAAAGTCCAGGGAAGGTTTAAACGGTGATAAATTATGGAAAAGGGAACGGGAAAGGGCGAAACGAAGTTCGCCGGGTCAGATGAATTGCTGTTCGTTAGTCTGCTTAAAACTCGAGAACGGCTGAACCGATTTGGCTAATTTTGGTCTTGAAATGTTTGTCGTAGTCCAGGGAAGGTTTAAACGGTGAGAAAATATGGGAATAGGAACGGGAACGGGCGAAACAAATTTTGCCGGGGCAGCTAGTTAGAAATAATTTTAGAGTCGAACTTTGATAACAGAACCTCATATAGGTTCCCAATGCTACTAGCTTTCATTGTTGGATGTGCGAATACGCTTCTTTGACCTTCTCAGAGTTGATATAGTTCATTTGCTAAATTGGTGTGCATGCCATCGGCGCGCCACAAAGGCCGCGTCTTTGTAAAAGCCTATGCCGCCTTTGAAGCGCGACGACAGCATGCCATTCCAATTGAACGAATAGCTATAACGAGTGGCACGAAGTCGCACTGTACGAGAGTAAGTAGGTAATGGACCGAGATAGGTGGTCACTCGACGAAGAAAAGCATACCTACTCACCAGCGACCCAGCGAGCAAAATACTTAGTGGGTGAGAGATGTTTTAAACAGTCAACACTTACCTTTTCTCCACCTAGGTATGGTGATAAATACTTTATCCTTCCACCTCGCTACACCCGTTGGCATATTATTTTGAGGAATATACGACCCAGAAGATATCGCTTCTTCTTGCTGCTCTGGACTTTCCCAAGCGAAATCTACAGCTTTCCATTGAAATTTGGGAGGGACCAGACATGCAATCTTGCCGATGCCGAAAGACAAAAGTAAGCATGTTAATAATATTAATTTCGACATGCTGTATTTTCTACGATTGTTTTTTACAAAAAGTAATGTTTTAACAGTACGCTATTAATTTTGAAATATCTGCCAAATTAGTTTGTGTATGTGCCAGGTATGTACATAATAGAATAGTAATGGATGTGAATGAGTTCTATCTGTCATTTTGATAGATATTGTAACTCATGATTTCACAAGCTCGTAAGAAGATTGAATAGGTCTTCGTAGTCGCAGGCCATTAAATAAAGATCTAAACCACTAAAGCGGTTATTATACTGGTTATAGTGATCATCACACTACGTACGACTACACTAGTAAGTAGCTATTACACTAGATGACCAGACTGTTTCGTGTCCAATTTCACGTACATTGCGTTTTTTAAAAGATTACGTTTAGATTGTTCATTACAAGACCGGCAATGTACATCGGGTAGGAAGTAGAGCGGTAGGAACGTCCTTTTTACTCTAAATCGGATCCAATCAGTCCTGCTTGCCTGCCTGTCCTGTCCTGAGCACTGACTGTGGTTACATCTTCCGGACAGTGTGATCGCATAACTAACAGGATGCTCTTTACAAGTTTTTGGATATAAGTTAGGGTGGCGCGCGCAGCGCCCTTCTATACTCTACTCTACCCCTGACCGCTCGGCCACAAATGTGCGCGACGGTGACGGCAACGGCCATACCACGAATTCACTCGATTTCGTCCGCGGAATATTGTCAGTTTAAGGCTTTTAACCTTAGAATTTGGAATAAAATGCCGTAATTATATGCCGTAGGAAAACGGACAAAAATAATTACCTATTATAAAAGAAAGTAGTATCGTTATGGAGAAAAATAATTGCTTTGGGGAGAAATAGAAAATAGGCCAGGGTTTCCAAAAGATTTGACTATAGTTTTACGACCGGCCGCCCCGCCCGACTTTGACCTTGGGAATGCAATTTGTAGCACGCGATGTTTGTGCTTAATCCTTTAGTCACCTCTTACGACATCTACAGGAAGAGATGGAGTGGTCCTATTCTAAGCCGAAACCTCAAAAACAAAGATTCGAAACTTCAATGGGTCGCTCATATAACTAAACTTTCTAATAAGCTTAGCTCTGCGGCTTACGCTGTTAGGAGAATAAGATAATTGACAGATGTAGCAACTGCTAGACAAGTGTACTTTAGTTACTTTCACAGTCTAATGTCTTACGGGATACGTCTTATAACTCGATACTACGGGCTGCATGCACGAAAAAGATAACGTCATTGTCCCGTTGCGCTCATTGTCGCGTTCCGAAAGCGAGAGCCCGGCACGAACGAGAGAGAGAATGTTTGACGTTGTCACGTCATTTTTTATTTTACAAAACAGAGCAATTCGTGCCATTTACGGTTTAGGATCGCAAGACTCACTGAGAGAATTATTCAAGGAAATAGTATACTTACTTTTGCATCACAGTTCATATTTGAAAATAGAATGTATGTAAGGAAAAATATTTCCATGTTCAATAAAGTAAGTGACCGTATTCTTGTCTGTTTTCAGCCCGTATTACAGGTTGAAAACAGTCAGTAAGTCTTTTATGGGGAAGTATATACTTTTATAATAAATTTCCAGAATCGGTCCTTGATATGCCAGACAGGAAATTCAAAGCCTATGTAAAGAAAGTACTTTGTGAGAAGGCTTATTATAGGACCGATGACTATCTTGAAGACAAAAAAGTCTGGCTTGAGCTTGGCGCGGGTCCCTCTTACAGGTTTGTATATTTAGACATGTCATAATTTAGGTACATACTAAATTAACAAATTGAAATTATTTTAAATTTCGTAATTATAATTTACTAGCTTTTTCCCGCGGCTTCGCTCGCGTATCCCACGGGAACATTACTTTTTTCCGGGATGAAAGGTACCCTATGTTACTTCTAGTACCTCCCAGGATATGTGTACAAAGTTTCATGATGATTCGTCAAGTAGTTTTTGCGTGAAAAGGTAACAAACATCCACGCTTTCACATTTATAATAACAAACATCCACGCTTTCACATTTATAATCAGGATATGTGTACAAAGTTTCATGATGATTCGTCAAGTAGTTTTTGCGTGAAAAGGTAACAAACATCCACGCTTTCACATTTATAATATTAGTAAGGATAATTCAATTTAATTATGACATAACAAACAATGTAATCTCAGTCCATCCATATAACTAATTTTAAGTTTTTAGTTTGTTAGTTGACGTCTTTGGAGAAAACGTGCAGTGCAGTTTGTTTCCGCTCCTTCTGCACTTGCGCCTAGGAAGCGGCGTAAACTTAGCTGTAAGTAACGATTTGACTTCAACATTTGTGCAAAACAAAGTGAATATTATGAGGAGATATTCTAAATATCCTATGTTAAAAAAGATATTGATTTTTTTTTAAATTTTATAAAAGTATAAATAGATATAATAAATATATAATAATATGGAATTGCTGAAAATATTTAAAGCGAAGGATTTTTATATCAAAATATAACATAAATAAATAATAATAAGCCTATAAATAATAGGATTTAATGAAACTACTTTTACGAAAAATAAATATTATATACACTTTGAAACGAATACAATTTATTGAGATATCTTAAAGTTCGGGAAGGGCAGCGCGGCATCCGGCATACACCGGATTCCGCGCTACCGTTCCCACAAAATAGCTGTTTCTATTTTAATTCCCTTTTTTTTTACTAATTTTCATTTTTTCCATTGACGATATTTTCTGACGTGTTTTTTGTTTTTTTATTTCACTCCCCACTGCGGGGCAGACAGAGCCCGCATTTAAAGTACAGATAGTGATCAAGCTACGTAAAAAAAACCGCAAATAGATATACGGGATAGCCATTTGGTACACGGGTACTTTAGGTTAAACAATCATTTTGAGCAGTAGTTCTTAAAAATATTCCCATATCCCGGGAGGGCAGTAATGACGTCATCAATTTTATGTATGGGAATTAAACAAAATATTTTTAGAAGCCTATCTTGTGTAGTATCAAATAAAAAGGGCTTAATGAGCCGATTCTAAAAATATACTACACCATGACCTTTCTGCCACCTAGTTTCTACAAATCCAAGAAATATTTTCGAAACATACCCAGCTTGGTCTCTTCCAGGTAGGACACGGCCTTGTAGTTTTTTGTAAAACATACGCCAAATATATCATATCGAACCTCAAAAGGCGATTTTAATAATAATAACATTTGTAGTATGTTTTATATTTTACTTTTTATAAATGTATACCAAAACCTAGCTTAAGTTTTAAATTGAATAAAGAGAATAACATTTACTATTTTTTTTTTTATATTAAAAAGTTTGAGATTCATAATTTTTAAACTTGTCAATACTTAGGTACTGTTTTTTTTTTAATGAAAGGGGAAATCAAATGTCTTCCTCGTCGTATTCTGCATAGTATTTGCTGCAAATAAAAGAGTGGTATTAAACAAAATCTAAAACATAATAGCTAATCAGAGGCTAAAAAAAAGGAGCACACTTATTTTAGATATTGTTCCTTAATACTGCTCTTTTTCAAGCAAATATTAAGCAGAAGTCTTAGAGGAAGTTATTGAATATTCCCTTTCAATTAAAAAAAAATCAGTACTTAAGTATTATTAAAATTATGAACTCAAAACTTATCAAAAAAGAAAAAAATTAAAAAAATAGTAAATGTTATTATTTTTAAAATTGCCTTTTTGAGGTTTGATATGAGTTAATAAAAGATATTTGGCGTATGTTTTACAAAAAATTACAAAGCCGTCTCCTACCTGGAGGAGCCCAAACTTGGTATGTTTCGAAAATATTTCTTGGATTTGTAGAAAACAGGCAGAAAGGTCATGGTGTAGTATATTTTTAGAATCGGCTCATGAGGCCTTTCATTCGATACCACACAATATAGGCTCCTAAAAATGTTTTTCATACATAACATTGATGAAGTCATTACTGCCCTCCATAAGAAAATATTAGGTATTAAGAACTACCGCTCAAAATGATTGTTTTGACCTAAAGTTCCCGTGTACCAAATGCCTATCCTGTACATCGATTTGCAGTTTTTGACAATTTTTGCTTTGTACACCGTCCACTAAGAGGCCATTTTCCGTGTATATCTGCACGCCCGGCAACGAAAAGAGACTCGCAATTCTAATAATATTTTTCCACTTAACGCGCCTTCAAAGTATAATTTTGAAGGCGCGCTAAGTGAAAAACGCCAAACAAATTGTTCAAAACACACAAAGAAAAGACGCCGTGGTTCGACCGCGGCGTTTTTACCCATTGGCTACGGATCCCTAGAGACAGCATCGCATGTCGCCGTCGCCGTCGCTGTCGCGCATATTCGTGGCCAAGCCGTAACGACGAGACGCGCTCCTTACTGGCACAAGTTATATAAGGTCTAACAAAATATACTGAAACTATTTTAACGGTAGGTCCAGTCCGTGATACTGAACAACTTTCCCCAAGAAACATATAGCAAAATATAAAAAATATTTTTCTCATATCACCCACCTTTCATTGTCACCGCTGTTTAGGTATCTCGCCACCCGGCCGACACGCTCAGCCGATTGCCGTGGCTGAACGCATAAGACGTCTACATACGCTGCGTTAACACTCATTCACAAAATCACAAACGAGCACATGTAAGTTTAATGTTATTGTTTTGCCCTAGTAAGTCATTAGGTATGTAATTCAATCAATACACAACACACATATTTTTAGCTTTGAAACAATAAATTATTTTTTTAAAAGCCTGTCGATGTATCCCACTGCTGGGCAAAGGCCTCCTCTTTCTTTCTCCACTGATTCCTATTTTTATTATTTCAACAAAAAAATTGTTAAGTATCCTTACAGTGTGTATAATTGCGAAAGTTAATAACCACATCTCTTTCTTCAAAACCGTATGCACATTCACAATTAATCTGTTGATGAAGTGAAAAGAATACTTAATACAACCATAATCACATGCAATAGGTAATGTGAATCAAAATCGAATGTACACAAAATTTACACATTTTGAACACTGAACTCACGTTTTCCCATTTACGGTACCTATTCCAAAGGCTAGCAAAATGCAACTAAAGTTATTTGTCGTTTTTTGTCGGTATAATAAAAGCATGATTCACACGAGGCGGTGTTTCTTTGAATTCGAAAACAAATGATTTCGCTTCATAGATACAATTTTCGCCGGCTTTTATGATATGTCTTTATTTCTTTTGCCGGCATATTTAACTTCCAAAAATACCGTTCAAAACAAGCAAAAAATGTGTAAACATTAAGTCGGCTTATGCCGGCGGCGATAACAAAAGGAGTCATAAAAGGCATGAATCGTGGGAACCCTAAATAATGACAAAAACAACATAAAAACTTCCAATTTCTTGTCAGTAGGAAGTTGCATCTAATCCAAATAACATTACGCGTACGATTTCACAGTGCCAAATTATTTAGGTATTCAACAACAATACCTAGACACGGTAAAGTGTTACATGCATTGGTGCATTTACAAGTACGAAACAAAAACGAATGAACTCTTCCGCGGACCGAAGACGACTAAGTCGCGTTGATCCGCAAACCAACTTTATCGGGTCAACGAGTTGGTGCCATTTCTTCGCGCGGTTGGCCTAGTCCTTACGCTAGAAATATAAAGTCAATGGGTACGACGGTACTCCCCGCCGTTTAAACCACTCAGTTCGCGCTTTTTTTATAATAGCAAAAAAGTAAAAAATATATGATAAACAAAACGTCAACGATAATGTATCACAAAGAAAATAATACTCTCTGAATGTATCAGATGTAATGTTAGAATGAAATGAACAGGAGTGCTATTTTTTATTCAGGGACTCACATTACGAATGATTTGCGCGAGTGTTTCCAAACGGGCGCATTTTTTAATTGATCGTATGCGAAGGATTTGCAACGAGTGATCTGAACCACTCGTAATTTTGACATTTGTAGAACGTTCCATGGAGAATCGGTTCCGTTTCACGCTGCTTTTTCTATTTTTGTTAAAATGTTTAGAAATCCATTGACAAATTTATGATATTTTCTGCGTAACACCATAGATATTAGGTACTTATCGCTCACAGACCGGTTTCAAAAATACGATGCAATGCGTCGGAACGCGATTGGTGAGTTAGAGAACTACACGTTTTGTGTTTCGCTGAGTCCCGAAATGAAAAATAGCACTCTAGAACGTTGAACGTGGCGTCTAAAGTAAACGTCAAATGACTCACGTCCAGTGTTACCAACTTAGTGGTTTTCCCCCCAGATTTAGGGGGTAAATAAGTGAGATGGGATTTTTTTTGGGTATCTGAAATTGTTAGGGGTATTTTCAGGGATTTTTTGACTCTCTAATATTTTGTTTTTTGTTTTAGGCATTTATGTCCCATAGTTGGGCAAAAGCCTCCCCTTTTTGTTTCCAATCACTTCTATAGCTAATAGCTTCTAGCTAATAATATTTTTAAATTGATAATATTAATATTTATTTCTTGACCTAGCGACTTATAACAACATCTAGTACGTTATTCTACAACCACTCTGTGGTGACTGGCGGCAATACTGACGCCACTGGCGGTCATATATTTTTTTGGGGGAGAACTAAATAATTAAATAAATAAGGAGAACTACAGTGTTTAAAATATAGCTTGATAAAAATGACAGCTGTCAAACTATGCCAAGTAGTGTTGGGACAAATATATCAAATCGAAATTTTTTACACAAATTTTATTGATTATGAATATTTTATGTTGGAAATATAAATAACCTACTAATTATTGATTTTAAGGAGGCTAATGAAATAAATGAGAGAGGAGGTGTTCAAGTAAAACACGGTCGTGGGTTCGAAGCTGAATATATACTGAATGAATAAGTACTTTATTATAAAAAACATGGTTTTATACACAGTGTGGAAATGGTAGGTGCATTATTGCCATAAGATTATGGCGAGCTAGTAGTAGTTAGTGTTCTACATAGTTTATATTTTTAATGTGTGTGCAGAGAGGAAGTAGGTATTTCCTCTATGTGTAAGGGTGCACAGCCCAAATCATCTTCGCTTCCAGTATCTGAATCATCAGAGTCATCCGAGCAATCTTCTTAATTTATAATGAACTCCTGGTCACAAATAGTATCAAATTTGACGTCGCGCTCCCAGTCTTTTTCTATAACTCTGCGCGTACTATCAATGACTTACTTCCACATGTCTCCAGTCACTTGTCCACATGCTTCCTCCAACAGAGTTAACATTTTGGTCGATGTGAATGGAGGTTTCATATTATTCCGTGCTGCGTAACCTAAAAACAAAAAAGAAATAATACATTCTCAAAATCAGATTCGGTGTTTCGAACATATTTTGTTTGTTTTATTTATTTTAAGTTACCTACTTAAAATAAATAAATTCAGAAAATAAAACAGATTCGGTGTTTCGAACATATTTTGTTTGTTTTATTTATTTTAAGTAGGTATAATAATTAAAAATTCAAACCTTTGATTTGGGCCCATATCAATTCGATTGCGTTGTACTGGCAGTGGTATGGTGGCAAACGAATGACGGTGTGACCTCTCTCTGCCGCCATCTCATCGAGGACATAGGTCGGTTTGCGAGGTTTGTGCAAGGCAACTAATCTCAATAGCTCTTTTTTCAACAAGCTGTCATCGGCCTCTACGCCTTTACTATGAAGCCACTTAATCAGTTCACCTTTCCGATTAGCACTAGTAGGCGGTTTATCTTTTTGAACTGAGTGGTATGGCACTTGCCTAGCATTGTCCATGATTATGTAATGCGGCTCATTCAAATTAACTAGCATCTTTTCAAACCACGTTTTAAATGTGTTGAAGTTCATTTCTTCGTGATACTCATTCGTTTTTGTAGACTTGAAAGCCAATAAAGAGTTAGGGACAAATCCAGACGATGTCCCTGCATGTGTTATTATTAATCGCTGACCTTTCCCTTGAGGTACTTTGGTTGACGATTGCGCCGTATCATCTGTCCAAATTTTTGACACAGTATGGTTCGCATTTAACTACGTTTCATCTAAAAAAACTACTTTGTCCCAGTTTACGATTTCTTTTACTTTGCGCAAAAAATCAGTACGCGCCAAGGCAATATCTCCTCGCTCCATCACTATTTTCCTTTTATTGGATTTTTTATAGATGAACCCAATATTTTTTAAAACTTTTGATAATGATGGCAAACTGCCCTTAAACAATCCAGCGCTTTTTAGAGACGTTGATAGTTTAGTCAAAGTAGGCAGTTCACATCGCTCGTAATATGCGTAAACATGGTTTCTTATCGCATCAGCATCAAAACTGTCAATGCCAGTGACAGCACAGAGTTTTCTCCTTTTTTTATTTGGAGTAGATAATTTTTTCTCCTCCATAGAGGTCTCACCAAATTTTTCCTTGGAAATTCTACTGACAGTACTTTTTCCAATCCCAAGAGCCTCGGCAACTCTCTCACCAACTTGCGATATCGGTAGTAACGGACCGCCATTTTGATACTCGCGTTCAAAGTAGTCGCGCAGGCGTACTACAAACTCGCGAGATTCACTGTTTAAAACAGTCTTCTTCGTTCTTTTCGGCATTATCGCAAAAAAAACAAAAACTTTAACAATAAATATAACAACAACTTTAACAATAACTTCACACCAACTTCAAAAACAACAAGATATCGAACAAACACAAGCAACACGCGGCGCATACAAGGCGTAAGCACTCGTACTGAACAAACACACAAAAACAAAACAACGGAGGCGCAGTGTGACCATTTAAAAATCTATCAAAACTACGTAACGCGAAAATAATAATAGCTCAAATTAAAATTACTATTTTCAAAATTGTATTGTGATAATGATTATGGAAAACTATTGACTTAAATATATCGATTTGACCCATCTCTAACTTTCTTTCAAGATGATGACTTTATAAGAGCGTGCGAACTTTTAAAATCAATTTTTGAAATAATTTTTTAAAATTCATTTAGTTATGTTTGATGCGAAAAATATTACTATTTTGGATTTATAAATACAATACTAAATTATAAAAACCTAAAGTTATAAAAATGTTCATATATTTGTCCTATTTCAAAATATATTATCTGGTAGCCGCTAGTAAAAAATCGTTAGTTTTAATGACACCTGTAATTTTTATCAAGCTATATTTTAACAACTGTAAATAATTAAAGAATTAAGGGTTTTGACACAAACTTTAGGGATAAATATTTTTGAGAGTTGGTAACACTGCTCACGTCAAGTCAAATGTCAAATCAAATACACCAGCGAAACTGGCCAACTGTCAACGTTTAATCTATTATCCATTTATTTTCTATTTATTGTGATGAATTGAAGAAATCTATTCAGTGTTCGCCAGCCTTGAACTTCTATTGTCAATGTACCGTGATTGTGATTTGTAAGTCTTAGAAAATGTCTAAGGAAAAGGTCGAGACGAAGAATGGAGACAGTGTTCCTCCAGAGCTGACCACAGAAAAACGCATTGGATGTGCTCATTACAAACGCCGTGCTAAGTTTGTGGTAAGTTAGTTCTGTTTACTATACTTAACAAGTAGCTCTATAAGGATTATTTGTAGAAATAACATAGATGTGGACAAGGAAAAGTGCCATTCTAAAATTAAATTTTCGCGACGCAGATACCTCGCAATCCGAAAGAATGTCTGAGGAAACAAAGCGATGTCAATGAACTGAAAATCGCCCAACTTGGTGTTATTTTTACGACAGAAATAACTCAGGAGAATCGGGAACAATAGCTTTGCTACGAGAAAAATAAAAGTTACTTTTTTATTGCTGGCCAGTTACGTTCTAATGGGATAATTTTGCCAATTTGAGCCAATATGATCATCAATCAACCTCTAATGAGGATTGAATCAGAACATAATCTTCCTGATGTGTTTTGGCGGGCTGTTTGGCAGTAAAAATGACACTAGTAATTTTATTTTAAACAATTCATGCTGAGTTTCTGCTCACCATTTAGTCAAATTATCTAAATTTTATCAGTCAAGTTGTTACCTGGTAAGCTAAGTCATTGTTACTTCAAGATTGAGTTTTTAGCAGTATTTTTCAGGTACCATAATTTCCCAAAGATTCTTTGATATTTTTATATACCTAAGTTCATAAAAATGTGAATATCAAGTATTACATAAAAACTCGAGAAATATGGAAATTTTCACCACATTTACGAGTTAACAATTTATTTTAAATGAGGTACTTTTGCTTGGTATTCACCATAAATTTAATTATTACAGATACCTTAAGTAAAACCTTAATTTCAATTTCCAGACACCATGCTGCAACAAGTTGTACATGTGCCGCTATTGCCACGACGAAAACGAACAGCACTACTTAAACCGGAAGCTCGTGAACGAGCTCATCTGCACAGAATGCGATACAAGGCAGAAGGTGCAGGCAGTATGTGAGAACTGCGGAGTCACATTCGGACGGGTAATAATTTATTTATTTTAACACTATTTTTCCAAAGCAAATATATACTTTTAACAAATGGCGGACTTAATGCTGCTTAAGAGCATTTTCTCCCAGTCAACCATAGGGATAAACAGAGAAAAAAAATTGTGCAGCGCAAAATAGCTAAATACCTACAATATTTTAATTTTATTTATTTATTTAACTTTATTACAATACATGTAAATGGCAGACTTAAGGCAACTCTTCTACCAGTCAATCAACAGATGATGCTGAGATCTCTATCTAGAGAATATCTATTGATATAATACCAACAACTACTTTATATCAACTATTATCATTATAGAGGTATACACAGATTTTATACATACCTAATAAAATATTACTACATTCAACAATACCACAGAATAGGATACTAGTAGGAACTCCGTACAGAAGTCTCACTCATCAAAGAAATTTAAAGAAATATCTACTCAATGTGGTTAGCGATGTGGTTTAATTTAGCTCACGTCAGGACTCAGCACCTTTTCGTTTAGATACCTAGTAAAAATTAAACATTAATTGCAGGCAAATTTAATTCTTTTTATTATTACTCTGGTAAATGTAGGTATATTTTCTACACCTAAACGGGGAGTGACACAGGCCTGATAATACATACCATTATACAAATATAATATTATGTACAATTTTGAGAACTGAATGATGATGAAAAATATTAACAATATTTGATTATTAGCTTTTTCGCATATAAATGTGAATATAGAAGCAAATGGCCTGGATGTGGCACCCTCATTTGAAATAAATTGTTGACTCGTAAATATGGAGATAATTTCCATATTGCTAATCGTCAGGCACTAGATAGCCCTTTCAATTATTTTATAACAAAACAAGTGATTTGTCCCCATCTATTCTAGATGGGGACAACTCATTTTTTTTCGTTTATTAGTATAGTAATTTATTTATCATTTTGAAAATCCTTTGGAGGCTTTCCCATAATACAAGTTTAAACTTAGTTTGGGGTAGCTCAATCAGTGTTATTTGTCCTTACCTATTAATATTGGGATATAATATTAATTGCACATCAAATAAATAATCACCCATCAATTTAATCTCATTATTTATATAGGTTCCGTTCCGTATTTTTAGGGTTTCATACCCAAAGGGTGCAAACGGGACCCTATTACTGAGACTCCGCTGTCTGTCCGTCTGTCACAGGGCTCTATCTCTTGAACCATAATAGCTAGACACTTGAAATTTACACTGATTATGTATCACTGTGGCCGCTATAACAACAAATAAAAAAAAGTTAAAAATTAAAGGGGGTCCTCATACAAAAAAATGTTTTTTCAGCGTTTTTAACTAGATCTTTATAATGTCATTAACTAGATACTTAAAATTTTCACAGTTTATGTATAACTATGGCAGCTATAACAACAAATACAAAAATAAAAAAAGTTAAAAATTAAAGGGGGTCGTCATACAAAAAACGTGTTTTTTTTCAGCGTTTTTAACTCTATCTTTATAATGGCATTAACTAGATACTTAAGATTTTCACCGATTATGTGATACTATGGCCGCTATTTGCGTTTAAATACTACCCTTATTCGTTCAGTAAAACAGTTCTGCAAATACCATTAAACAGTATAATAATTTTGATTTATTTAGTGTGCATAATTAGTGTGCAATTCAGTGTTTTTGGTAAAACTTTAAAATATTTTGTTAAAAAAGGGAATATACAGATATCGGTTTAAATACATGCCATTAATATTTATCTATCTAAACTGACATACATACTATTCGTTCACACACATTTGTACCCAAAACAGTGTCGCACTTGGCAACAAGTTTGTTTGCACTTCGGCCGATTTAACATGAAATCGAATTTCCACGCGCCGACCTACCGTGACGCAAGTGCCAACGCGTAAATTACGTTAAGATTAAACAGAATTCGTTAACTAGTAGGCATGCGTTACACGTGGTGGTTGTGTGTGATGATGCTTCTTTGGCACGCATATGCGCATATCATCCCTGACGACGTCAGGCCAGTGTTGGGCAAAGTTAAATTGTTTCAACAATTAAAAATTAACAATTAATCAATTTTTAATTTAAATAACTATTAAAATTGTGAAAACTCGCAACTAACAATTAATTTTCAGAGTTTCACAATTCAAAACTAACAATTAAAACTTATCATTTATCATATATATATATATATATGCATATGGATACACCTATGTTCCTCTGGGAGAGTTGTGAGATAATTGTTAATTTTAATTTTCTCCAAATATATAATTTGTAACGTGCAATTAAAAAATTGCGATTGATTTAGTTGCAACTAAATCAAACAGTTTTTCAATCATTTAATAAGTCAATTTAAATTTTAATCGATTAATGCCTAACTCCACGTTTGATTTTCCACGTTACTTGCCGGTTTCCGCAAGACATGACCGTACCAGCGTAGGGGACTTTTGCAGTTTGTATGCTATGTACGGACACGAAGGCTGCCGTGAATGCGGGCGTTACTCACGCGGGACTATTGTAGGCAGATGTTGGCTTGGCTTGCCGCCAACTAGATGGCTCTTAAACGAGCCGACAATAGTTGCCGGCAAAGGAGCAACACCGGTGTGGGCGACTCAGGGCGTTTAGGAGCATATTGTCAAAAGCGCAAAATGACAAACGATCGCAAATTGTCAAAAGATCAGAAAGTCAACAGCTCTAACGAGCAAGGCCTGCCTGCAAGGCCAATTAAAGAAATGCAGAGCTGAGAGTCCTGTATATTTATTAATTATTTGCTATGGTTTCAGTACACATGCCTGATCTGCAACCTGTTCGACGATGAGGACAAGAAGCAGTACCACTGCGACGGCTGCGGCATCTGCCGCGTCGGCGGGCGCGACAAGTTCTTCCACTGCGAGCGATGCAACATGTGCCTGCCGGTGCAGTTGCAGAGAGTCGGACATAGAGTGAGACATCTTTCATCCCACTGTCGGACATCTTCTTATATTTAAGAGCTGGCCTCTTGTCGATGGAGTGCTTTTCATGTCTCTTTCTTCCGCCAAGTTCTTAACCTCCTTACTCGTATATAATAATAATAATACATTACATCAACTTCTCCAAAGGGCCTCTTCGTGTTGCATCTGTACGCAAGCCTCCCAAAGGACCGGGGTGAAAAGACCCGTGAACCCAAAGGAGATACAAATAATAATAATATAAACTATATTGGGATAGAACCATAATAACAGATAAGACTATCCACCACAATAGACCGGATATAACACTACATGACACTTAATAAAGGGCGATGTTTCCCCATACATATGATTTAGGGATTTTCAAGGCAAGAGTGAATAGGCATTTTTTGAGTCTGCGGGTTACACCTTAGACCTCATCTTAGCTTCCCATCAGGCTAGATAGAGGTCAAACGCACTCAAAACTCTAATTTAAAAAAAAAACCGTATACCTGATTGTCATTTCCATACTCCATTTTTGGAGAAGAGTACTAGTTTCTCCATTTGCCTTCCACACCGTGGTAAAAATCCAGTAAAGACCTTTCCGGTATATTTTCCATCGGGTCTCTGCCAGTACTAGTGTCGCCACTGCCCAACACTAGGGGAAGACCTATTTGATGGCGGTCTTTGATCGCCATGTCACCAACAAGAGCCACTAAGCTCTTAAATAATAAGAAGACCTTATTGACGTAGCTATACCCAACACACATAATCTTAGCTCCACTTACACCAATAAAATAACTAAATACACTGATCTTGCAATAGAGCTAAAACACAGTGGCGTGTAGAAACAGTCAAAACAGTCCCTATTATAATCTCTTCCACAGGCGTAATACCAAAATCTTTACACACTAGTCTCAACTTACTACAGATACATCCACTCGCCTTTATATTAATGCTGAAAGCAGTGATATTAAATACTTGTCGTATAGTACGCAAGTTCCTCTCCACTGAATCATAAGCTCTATCCTAAGTGATTATACTACTTTTCTAAATTAGTTATGTTTGGCCAAAATAGATATTTTGAGGTAGATTTTTGCATATGCGGGCATATGCAAAAATCTACCTCAAAATATCTATTTTGAAAGAAAAAATACATATAAATAATAATAATAATAACTTTATTTTAGACAAAGGTCCATATGTGAACAGTTGTTGATAACCAGTTTCAGGTTATGTTACTTTTTGATATGATTAATAAATTTGATACCAAATTCGCTCCCCTACCTAACCTAGGCGATTTGACAAGGTTACTGGTTTTTACACAAAGTGACCGCCGTCTGACCTCCGCAACCCAAAGGGTAGACAATAGGTACAAACGCTAGATGGCGTTCGGGACTAACGGCTTCACGTGCCTTCCGAAGCACGGAATCATCTTTCTTTTCGGATAATCAGGTGATTCAAGCCTGCAATATCCTAAACAGACTGGAAACAACTTTTCACAAAGTATGCTTCCCAGTGGGATTTGAACCCATGACCTCCGGATCACAAGGCAGACGCCTTGACCACTGGACCGCGGAGGCAGTCGATTACGATTAAAAATGTCTTCTCTTACAGTGTGTGGAAAACGTTTCAAGATCCAACTGCCCAGTTTGCCTGGAGGACATCCACACATCCCGCATCCCGTGCCACATCCCAGATTGTGGACATCTGCTACACAGGCCGTGCTTCGAGCAACTGCTGCAGTCTGGACACTACGCTTGCCCCACTTGCCAGACCAGCATGATTGACATGACCAATGTAAGCCTAGGGTCCATTTTTCAGCTTACTCTTCAAGGAAAACACTGAACCAAGCGCATCGATCGGCGTTACTACTTTCTCGTGTCACAGAATAAGTACTGTTGTACAGAACGGGAAACTCCCCCTCCCCCGCGAGATTACGTTTCTCCACGGTGATGGGTGACCCCGCAACTTAGTTTACTATGGAGTGATATCAAATAAGGTTCATCGCCATGAATCTGACAGCTTGACAACTGCCATACAATAATTATTACAGTCAGAATAAGACATTCGGCTAAAATGTGTCGATCGCTGTATCTATAGTTGTGTGACAATTTTGCTTCGAATGTATGGAGGTTCAGAACTGTGTTTGTGTTAAAAGAATATTTATACAATATGGTATAACTTATACTACTTAAGGTATAATGTTGCAGCTATGGAGTTACCTGGATTCGGAAGTGGCGGCCACGCCGATGCCCCCAGAGTATGCCGACTATAAGGCCACCATACTCTGCAAGGACTGTCATAAGGTATGGCTCCCATGATAATGCTACCAGTAGTCATTTAATTTTGTAACGAACACCGGATTTTTAATTTTTTAGTATCCATTTCAGAGTTTGACCTTTGTTAAAAGTTGTTTATTCACCAAGCGGTCTCATAAGACCGGCATTCGCCAATCCAACCATTGCATAATAAACCTTATTCCCACAGCTTAGAGTCTAATTTTTAAATGACACTAGTCATCCTGTGTCAACAACTTAGTGGACGTGTTTTTGTTTATCTCTGTTATTGGCGGTACCATGTTAAATTTATTTATTTATTTTATTTATTAAAGACGTTAACTATTAACTTGTTTACCGTTAGATTGAATAAAGTTAGTTTTTTTACCCGTTGGTCTTGTATAATTATATTGGGTCCTTACATATGAAATTGCCGTTCAGTATCAAAAAAGTGAAACAAGTTTTTTTTAATGAAATTATTATTTAATCAATCGAAGTATGCGCCGTTGTTATCGATACACTTCCGCCATTTTATAGGCAGATCATTGATACCTTTGGAAAAAAAATCCTGGGAGCGAGAGTCTATGAACTGTTTGAAGGCGGTTTTGACTGCCTCATCAGATTTGAAATTTTTTCTTTGTAAAAAGTTATCCAAATTTTGAAAAAAGTTGTAATCGGTTGGGGCATGATCTGGAGAGTATGGTGGGTGACGCAGAGGTTCCAGTCGCAGCTCCTCTAACTTGGCGATAGTTTGATGTGCAGTGTGTGGTCTAGCGTTATCCTGAAGAAGCAGTGGGCTAGAGCAATTCATCAGTCTCGGTTGTTTAATGGCGAGCTTTTCCATCATTGTTTGCAATTGTTGGCAATACAAGTCTGCAGTAATCGTCTGGCCTGATCTCAAGAAGCTGTAGTGGATAACACCAGCACTGGTCCACCAAACACTAACCAGAATCTTCTTTTTGGTCAGTTTTCGCTTAGGGCAAGGTATTGCCGGTTCTCCAGGGTCAAGCCATTGTGATTATCACTTCCGATTGTCGTACAGGATCCATTTCTCATCACAAGTCACGATACGGTTCAAAATCCCCTCATTATTGTGGCGATTAAGCAAAGAAACGCAGCAAGCAACGCGTGTTTGTTGGTTTGCTTCAGTCAATTCGTGCGGAACCCACTTTTCGAGTTTTTTAATTTTTCTGATTTGGCGCAAGTGGATAAGTATCATTTTGTCACTTACGCCGAAGGCTGCCGCTAATTCAGAAGTGGTTTGAGATGGATCCGCTTCCACTATCGCCTTCAATTCTTCGTTATTCACTTGAGTATCAGGGTGTCCACGACGCTCATTGTGTAAATCAAAATTCCAGAACGGAAACGTTGAAACCAAAAACCCACCGTTCGTTCGTTAGCGGTGCCTGGTCCATACACGTCGTTAATTCTTCGAGTCGTTTCTGCAGCACTGGTGCCACGGTGGAACTCGTATTCGTAAATACCGCGAATTTTCAATTTGTCCATAGTTGTTGTTATAGCAATGTTGAAACTCAAACAAATGATGTTAAAACAAATAAAATACGAATTTTGAAACAATATTTTTCTGGCTTTATTTCGAAATTAATTTGAATTTGGAATTCCTCATGAAACGCAAGATATTTGATTTTAAAGTTGCCAGTATTGAAAATCGGCAATTTCATATGTAAGGACCTAATAGTCTAGTGGTAAAATGGTAAAAGTTATGTTTGTCTATAAAGCTTTATTGTCCTCAATAAATACACAGAAAAATAAACAGCGAACTTATCCCTAATAGTGATATCTTCCAATAAACCGGAAAGTTTGTAGAGCATGAAGCATTTATCTTTTTTTTTTGCAGCTTTCGACTGTAAAGTTCCACGTAGTAGGTTTGAAATGCCAGCACTGCGGGGCGTATAACACCTGCCAGACGAATGGATTCCACAAGTGAGTATTGATGTTAAGAGGGCGCTGATGTCAATAATCTAAATTTTGCTCCCGCTTCCACGCACACAAATTTACTCTAGCTGAAGCGAGACAGCGAGCCATGCGGGGCGTCGGGAATCGCGGTGGGTCAATGAGGCTGGTTCTGGTTTTGAGGTTTTTTTCGTTTTACAAAGAATATTTAAGAATTATTTAAAAGTAAGAGATATGATGACTGCCTTATGTTTAATACAATTATAATCCAATATTTACAAGTGCTAATTTATTGTATTTCTTAAATACTTTCTGTTTTAGTATAATTCTGATGATTTGGAGGCAACTTCGCAATGTTTTTTATCGAGAAAATTTTAAGCAATCGTGTTTTTGAAACTTATTATGTCTAGAAGTTAGTCCTGAACTTTACTGTCTTTTTATTTCAAAGTGAGTATTTCGTTAATATTGATAATATTTAAGATCGCTCTAAGAACTTTAGGGTAGTACGGGCTCTTAATGTGTAACGTCTTCTCTCTCGCTTTTCTGCAATCTGTGGAAGTGCGACGGAAGTGTGTTACAAGAAGCCAGGGAAGCGCGCGCTATTTGATTCGACCAATGAGCGCGGATGGAATGGAATTCTCGAGAAATTGAGGGAAATCCGCAAATATTCTATGCACACATACGAGTTAATGAAATAGCGCAAAACCACTCAGTTTGTAACTCAGTCCATGAAACTGAACAACTTTTGTTCTACATCATTCCCAAAATGCCAAAAATTAAACAAATTGACGCGATCAGCTGATCAATTTGTATGAAAATTCAATTTTGTTTTTGGGCTTCGTGAAAGTTGTAGAACAAAAGTTGTTCAGTTTCATGGGCTGAGGTACCATCTGAGAGGTTTTGCGTTATTTCATTATCACGTTGTATAGTGATTTTGATGTTTTTGTCAAGAAATCAAGCATTTGTATTCAGAAAGTGTGTTTTGTTGAAGTGGAACTGATGATAAGAACAGAAATCTTTTTTTTTGTTTTTTTCAAAATTATTCTAAACTTTTTTTCTTGGACGCCACCCATGTCGGTCCGGTGCTGTTCCCAAGGGCGCCCAGCGACTTTCTATTCATTTCACTTATTAGAAAATTTGTTTAATTTAAACGCACCTATTTCTCTTCCATTCTTCCATGCTGGTCTCATCATCCAAGCGTATATTCCCGGTTGCATCGTCAGCGGTAACGCTTCAGAGCCCGGGATCCGCTACCTAAACTAGGTGATTTGTCGAGGTTACTGGTTCTTTACACAGAGCGACTGCCGTCTGACCTCCGCAACCCAAAGGGTAGACCAGAACCAATCCTAGGGATAGGTACAAACGCTAGATGGCGTTCGGGACCAACAGCTTTACGTGCCTTCCGAAGCACGGAATCATCTTTCTTTTTCGGATAATCAGGTGATTCAAGCCTGCAATATCCTAAACAGACTGGAAACAACTTTTCACAAAGTATGCTTTCCAGTGGGATTTGAACCTACAACCTTCGGATCACAAGGCAAACGCCTTGACCACTGGACCACGGAGGCAGGCACTTGATTCTTTCATGCTGGTCTCGGAGACAAGAAAAAAATGAGAATGTAACAGCTGCTTCACTTCCCGTACGGATCCTAAAAGCCTTTCGAAAAAATGGCTAGCAAAAGAAAGCTAGCAACCCATCATTATTATGATTCCCTTTATCATCTTTACGTCTGCCATCACGCTAAACGTGGCCTTTAGGTCTTACGCCCTAGGCTCTGTCAACCCCGTTAGGAACAAAGACGTGTGATAATGTATCTATTTCTGTTCCAGGGATTCCAACAACGCCGAAGCCGGCGATACCTCCTCATCCTCTACGTCCAGTTCCTCCACATCGACCAGCAGAAGCGGTTCCTCCTCAGCGGCGTTCTCCTCGCAGCCCTGCAACGATCCTCCTCGCGAGGAGGACGACCAGGACGACCTCCCCCGAGCCAATCCCATGGATGAACCTCCCCAGGCCTGACACCACACGGACTGAACATACTGGCAGAATTTGGAAGAATTACAACAGTGTTACTGCGAGTGAGAACTGAAGTGTGGGTGAAAAGTGTTATAAAATCTACTAAGTGCTATAAACACACTACAGTGAAATAAAATATGATATTTGGATTTTTGTTTTTGAACTATCGAGCTTTGAACTCATGATTTATGTATATGTATATATCAGTCACCATTACATAAACAGCCAGTCTGCGACCACGAAAGATGTAGAAGTCGAAACATTAGACAAAACAATAAAAAAGGTCGTGCTAAGTCCTGTTATATATTATATATATATATAAATCATGATATTTGGAAATAAAGAAGCCGGAGTTTATCGTGCTCCGAAGTCACACAACTAAGGGCTCAGACAGACGACCGACAGCTCGCGACCTTGGTCGGCGACCAGTGTCGCGAATTGACGCGCGGCTGTTACTGCTGTCGCGAACGGTCGCGTGACAGTTCACGACAGTGGTCGCCGGCTAGTGTCGCAGGCAAACTGTTCGCTCGTCGGTTAGAGCCAAATGCAACCAGAAAGATGCTAAGATTTTATAAATAATCCAAAATACGTGATTATTGGACGACCCCCTTGCTATGGTCCTGTCAGATTTGATTTGCTTCATCTATACTTACAGAGCTCATTCGCGTAGCACACGTCTCTCGGATTGGTGATAAGTGGTGTCAATTTATTTGGAGCTTCTCCGTTCTTTACTAGAAGCTATGTCAAATCTTGCAAAATCTGACACCAGAGTTGACCACTTACACACAGATCATGTCAATTGACTATTTTCTATAGCCATTGTTATATTTAAACAAGGCAGCAAATGATGGATTGACATGCGCCATGATTTCACGGTAAAGTAATACATTTTTGAATTCGTTATTGGATGTAATAGAGTAAACATGCCCATAGACTTATACCATATGTATAAATATTTCTAATAAAAAAAAACGGCGCCATACGGGCAAAGAGTTTGATAAAAACCCTAGCAACCATCGGTTTGCTGCCAATTCATTGAGCTTCACTTCAGTGAGGATTCTTACAACATAGAGCAGCGAATCAGCTCTATGTTTTACGAATCTCCTCACTTCTGTCTTGATCACCAAGAGAAATACTAGCAAAACCTTTTCCATACCTCGTTGAGCGAATTTCAAGTTGTGTCTTAAAGTCACTTGTAAAGAAATTTCTACGCCGCAACACTTACAGACGAGTGACAGCTCCTAGTGTCGCGAAGTAACGCGCGACGGTCGGCGACCAGTGTCGCGAAGTATCGTTCGACTGTCGGTGGCCAGTGTCGCGAAGTATCGCGCGACGGTCAACGACCAGTGTCGCTCGTCTGTAAGAGCCCTAAGGAGCTAACTCACTATTAGTGATATTTACGTTTTGTGTTTTTATTTTATTTATTATTATTTATTTACACATATGCTTATACTGTGATAGTCCAATAACGTTCGCTCAAGTATTGACCATATTCCAATGACGATTAAGTCCAATTTTGTATGTGTGTACATTGTGTGTACATTGTTAGTAGAAACGGCAAGCAATAACATTGTACAAAATAAGATAAATAGTTTACCTTTGGTCATTAAAAAAATATGTAGAAAATGTAATTTAAGAACATTCTAATATAATAATGTTTAACTCTTTTAGACTAGTTAGATATAAAAAAAATTGTTAACATTAATAAACTTGCAATTTTTTATGTTCAGTTGGGTAGCTTTATTGCTTTAATAATAAAAGGAGTATTGAAATGTGAGATTTTTCTTTAATATTATTTATTTTCTAACAGTAATATTATTATGTAACGGACTTTTTGACTTAAATTCCTATGCAAAAATGTCTACCCGCTTTGTATCTGAAAATTTGTGGGTCGATTTAGCCCCGCTACTCCCCAGCCAGGTCTGCAGTTCTGAGTGACGGTATTATAAGAGAAGTTACCAGCTTAATTCAAATACCTACCCAAAAATGTCAACCAGCTCTCAGACCATCATATATTCGTCGTTTTTATAATAATTATGATACTCTGAATCGATACATTTTCACACCTTTTTATTGAAAAAGTACGTGGCATGCGTTATAATATAATTTTACGTTCGGTCTCCCCAAGGTATTTTTATTATATTAGACGTTACAAACACGCAAGTATGCGTTCCTTCAAATATAAGAGGCTGAATGTTTACTGAACACAAGTGTATATGATATGATTATTGTTTTAATCCTTAATATTACACATATTTAAGCATTATTAGCATAGTTTTTAATAAAAAAGAAACGACGATTCTATAAAAATAACCATCAACATTAACTAGCAACCTTTTGGATTTTTAAAATATCGACACTTTTTAAGAATCCCCTTACCCTAGGCTCTCCCATACAAACGTCTACGTTTTATTTTGATACGACGTGTCAGATTTCGGTAAAAATTTGTAACTTAAAAGAAATTGCATATATCTAGGGTTGTAATTGGTTTTCACAGTCAAAATATGAACTTGGAAGAAAATATAAGGGTGTAGAACTTTTCCATACTGATGGTCAAAAATGATATAATATACTTTTATATATATATATATTTTCTTACAAGTTCATAGTTTGACTTTGAAAACCAATTATAACCCTAGATATATGCAATTTCTTTAAAGATACAAATTTTTACCCAAATCTGACATTTCGTTTCAAAATAAAACGTAAACTACTACTACTTAGTCGCATTATAATCATGTCAAGTCCGCTAAATTAAGCGGGCGCTTGCGACGTGTTCAGTCTATCTCTGTCACGAAAGAAAGTACGTCGCGGATGCCGGCAGTCACATGACAAAACCATCCACTATGTAAATACTCCTATACTGTTATTACTATAAATCTCATCCAATCTTATTTTTTTAGCTTTACAATTATGAAATTTCCTCATTATAACTCAGCTATTTTCTCATTATGAACTAGTGTGTATAAATATGTGATTATATAAAATTATAGTGTAAAAATAATAAGGAAGGTTTTGAAAAAATAAAACATTTATGTCTGTAGTAATTTAATATTCTTTTTAGGGTTCCGTACCCAAAGGGTGCAAACGGGACCCTATTACTGAGACTCCGCTGTCTGTCCGTCTGTCTGTCTGTCCGAATGTCACAGGGCTCTATCTCCGTAAATCTCGTAATAGCTAGACACTTGAAATTTTCACCGATTATGTATTACTGTGGCCGCTATAACAACAAATAGTGTAAATAAAAAAAAGTTAAAATTTAAAGGGGGTCATCATACAAAAAACGTGTTTTTTTAGCGTTTAAAAACATTGTACGGTGGTACGGAACCCTTCATGTACGAGTCCGACTCGCACTTGCCTGTTTTTTTACTTTGTTTTTCAAATATTTCCGTCTGCAATAATCATTTGTACAAAAACTGCATTTTGTCATTTCAGTGCACTGGTTTTTTTTGCAAGTTCATTTGATTTTATCGTACAAAAGTATTTTTTTTATGGCTTTGCCACTTTCCTATTTTACGTAAACTATATAACAAGCTCTAAATTTTAATAAAATGTATGTATGTTTACTATCATGGAGTGAATTAGCTTTACACTATATAGTTTCAACTCATTCTGCTTATTTTGTTCTTCTGTATATTACGTCTAACAAAATATACTGAAACTGTTTCAAATGTTTGCTGTCCATACAAACTCGGATCAGCTGATCGATCAATTTGAATGGGAGTAAAAATTTTTTTTTTTAATTCGACGTATGTTCATTGGGGAAGTTGTTCAGTATCGTGGACTGAGTTCAGCATTAAAATGTTTTCAGTATATTTTATTTATTTATTTACCAATTTATGTACACGGCACTACTTATCTCAATTTTAATTATTTTGTTAAGACCTTGTATAAATATTTATTCAGTAAGTAATTATAAGTAAACAGTGAGCTAAGAGTTCATTTATTTTCTATTGTTGAGTTGTTGTATTGTTTAGGATGTGATATGCAAAGAAATTAAATACAGTCTAAAATAACTACGAATAATAATCTCAAAACAACGGCATTGAAAATTAGACTTAGTGCCACGTAAAGTTTATATTTCCATAATGCTTATGTTTAATAGTACCTAAAGTTTCCAAAAAACGTACCTAAAGTTGTAGGCATCCCTTTCCCGCAAACTGCCAGTGCAATAAAATAGAAAAGGACACCTACAACTTTAGGTACCTAGCTTTTTTTAAACATCTTTGCCACTTCGTAGGTAGGTTCGTTCGTTCTAGATTGTATATAATTTCTTTAGCCATCCGATAGTTATGCTTATGTAACTTTATTTTTTGCATCGAATAAATGCCAAGACGCTCCATTGTTATTTAATTATTATTTATTCCTTTCATGCTGGTCTGGGAGAAGAAAAGAAAAATACTAAGAATGTACCAGCTGCTTCTATTCCCGCGCAGAAAAGTCGATCTAGGGAATGGGCGAGAAAACGCTGCGTTTTGATTCCCTTTTTACCCATCTTCACGCCATCACATTAGTGCTTAGCTGAAAATAATATGCAACATTTAAATCATTTTAATGTTGCATACTATTTTCAGCTTTGTCTGAATGGAATAAGGTTGATATTTAGGGTTGGGACACATCTGTCATCACGGAACAGCACTTCTCTATGTTGCTATCCTTTTCTGTCGTTCAGAAGCGTCATTTGCTAGAGCGAGAGAGAGCGACGGAACACTTCAGCATGGCCTGTGTGTGCACTTTCACTGACAAAACATATTCACCTTAGATTTCCGGCGAATGCGCGCGTCTTTTTTTTATCGTAGAAATACTTATATGCATTATGTTGTGGAGATAAGGGTGAATTTGCTATGCTTTGTTAATTTAGATTAGGTGAATATGGTTTGCAATTCTAGTATGAATGAAAGGTATTCTAGTATGAATCGGCGCTTAGGTTTTTCATGAACCAAATAATTACCCTGCTACAATTACGTGTACTAAGCGCTGCATGAAAGGGATTTAAATTAAATACAATATTCTTGGCAAATATATATTGTAAAAACAAAATCTTATCTACTTATCTATACGAATTAAAATAATATGTCAGCCAGCGCTCAGGAATGTTGCTGTTGTTAATTTGTTATATAAGGCGGTGATCCCACTGAACCGCGGAGCGCGGGGCGGCATATTTTAACATTAAATTTGTATAGAAAACACGCCTAGTCCAACACACTGAAAACGCGTCAACGCGCGGGAGTGTTGAACCGCGCTCCGCGACGGTGCGCAGTGCAGTGGGTTCACCGCCTAATAGTTACATAAATCTAAGAATATAACGTAACTATAGCAAGCGCCAGTCAGTATAGCTAGCATAAAATACTACAAGATATGACTGCACGGCGCCGCAAAAGTGATTAAAGTAATTAGCATTTTAAACGAAAACTGTAGGAATGATGTTATTTACACTACTAATCGTCTCTTAATTTATCTGTTGCAAGCAAAAATATAGCTTTCTGTAACTGGTATAAGATTAAATTTTTAATGAATAACAATATCGTATCCAGTACCAGTGGGTCAGACTGGCTAATAAGTAATCAAATAATAAAAAAATAATAGGTATGTAATGTAAACAACTTGTCAATAAAATAGGGTTGCATTATCACTTGCCATAGACAGTGGCGCCATTATTAATTTTTATTATCCACGCCAGCCCCGTTAGCATGGCACCGGCGATAACATTTATCTAGCGCTATCTCGCTCTACGTAACAATAACGAGCGAGATGGCACTAGTCCGTCGCGCGATATAAACTTTTTCTAGATTTATCAACGATGCCTTGCTTTGGGGATGATTGTGTGATGATATTAATTTACTAAAAATAAATTGCACCAATTGGACTCTAGATGGCCGAAGGAAAAGAGGACGAAGAAAGAGATGGGTAGATGGCCTCACCTAATTCGAAAAAGAATGGAGAATAATTGATTTATACAGCATTACAATGCTCGGAATATCTAAATTAAAATATTTGATGAAAAATTTCGCCACGAGCGAGATTCGAACTCACGCCCCCCTCACCTGTGAGTGCACTTCCAATGGTGCTACCGTGACTTTGAATCACCCTGACGAATTTCCTCAACACATATTAAGACGAAACAAAAGGGCCGTTTTTTCATACAAACGTAGTCCCCTGTTTCCTCCCTGGATAATGCCGGTAGAGTTATATTTTTTGCCCTGAATATCTATAGCCACTGTTAGCATGTCCCTATGTTTTCTTTTTTTTATAAATTATTTATTAAAAGAGATATGAACGTTTAAAAACCTAAAAAAATGGCCAGATTTCCCGCTGTGTTCAAACATCCAGAAAACGAATTTGACTAGATTATATAAAAAAAATTAAAACATAGGAACACAGCTCAACTCTTTGTTAATTCGTAATGAAAAAAGTACTTATATTGGTTAAGTTTTGGAGAAGAAATCAGGGGAATACGAATCGTTGATTTTCTGCTCTTTCAATAGGTATTTTCAGTCCAAGCTGCAGTATGTCTCTATCGCACTTGCTCGGTTGTAGTTCGGGCACAGCGCGACAGCAATAGATTTTACAAATACCTATTTATAATTTCTCTAGCCCTTGAGGTTTCCTCTTAAATACTTACGCATTTAAAGCATTCGTATCTCTTCTTTTTTATAATTTAGATAATGGAAATGACTGGCTAGGAAAAAAAATTGCATTACTTACTTATTTTTCTACAAGGCAAGATTACGAATGATTATTATACTAAAATTTAACAATTTCAATTTGGTTTAAGCCTAAATTTACATGAATTATCTACTTATTACAAGCTTACAGGAAATTATGCATATCTTCACTTAAATAGAAAGCTATAGATATGTATAGCACACATTAGTATAGATAACATGACCTTGAATAATTTTGGTGACCTTTAAAACCTTTTCTATACCTACATAGTCGGTTGTATATTAGATGCCTACATATTATACGACTTTCAGTTTGAAAACGCAGTTATTTATGTATTATTTTAGGTTTTATATTATTAGTAGTTATATAAATTATTGTGTTTTTATAAAAAAAACCTAAACCTTTTATTCTTTGTTGAATATTGTGGAATTCAGTACTTACGTATTTAAGATTGAGCTTATATAACAAGTTTACTAAAAGATGTATTGAAAATATTCCTTAAATACACAGACACGCTTATTTCTATCGACTTATATGATACATACCTAGATAACTTCAAATGTAAGTATATTTCTAGCCTGTCTTTAGAACTCAAGACAGAAAAAAAAGAGTATATAGGTCGCGTCATGTAAAAAGAACGCTGGATGAAAGGAAAGGGGTGTGTTTGCGCATGGGTACACTCGCGCACAAAGGTACTAGGCCTATTGTATTATTTTCGCTCGCGGCTTGGTATAATTGGTTATTGGTAGGTACATTGAAAAATATGTTAGATAGTTATTATATTCATTAAATAGATCGATAAATCGCCTAATGCACAGCTTGACGCCAGCGTTATTTTTACATGACGCGACCTGTACTTAGATATGATAAAACATATTTTTATGATAATAATAATATTTTAAATGTGTAATTTTGTTTTGCTTGGTACAAAAGCTACAGATTATACAAAATGACCTGAGCAATAGTTACACTTGAGCTCAATTTTTTGTGATAAACCAAAATTATTTAATTTCATCTAGATTTATATAAATCTTATCTTTTTATCAATAAATAAAAGCATTATATTACTAGGTACTTTGTTAAGGTTAAATGAGTGGATTATAATTCTGCTTTACGAAAAACCTTTCCGAATAACATTTGAAGCAGACACATTATATAGAATGTCATCATTTCAACCGCATATCGTCAACTGCTAGACATAGGCAACTCCTAAGGATTTTCTAAAATGACCGATCTAGAGCGGAATAATGTATCCAGCGCTTTCCACCGACCTTGGTCAGGTCGTCTGACCACCTAGTGGGTGGGTGTCCTACGCTTCGCTTGCCATATATTATTATAGAATGTAACCATGTGTTATTATTTTACATTTTTACTAAAGCTACGTCAGATGCCTTTAGGCGCTCGAAAAATCTGACACAAGTGTATATATATAGCTATTAGTACACTCGATGATGCACTAAAGATAATTTTATTTGATTCTTACTAATTTTTGAGATCAATGTGACGTACGGTCCGTACGGTGGGCCACCAATCAAGTGTCAAATTCGTCTCACAACTCGTCAGTTGCAAAGTTACATATATGTGTAGCCGACTGTACGCCAGCTATTTTTAAAGAATTCTGATGATAGTATTTCATTGGCAAACAATTAAATATGTATCGAATGATGTTCAAATGAAGTTATTTATATTATAAGATTTTTTTATATTATTATTTAGATGTATAGGTACTATAATAAATGATCAAATTCATTTAAGAAATATCTCCATGTTTTGTTTTTCTATACAATCCGCTATGGCTTTTATAATAGATAATATTTATCAGCATCAAGATAGGCGTTTGTTATCGACATTACTTAAATACTGTGTATTTCGCACTTTTCAAAAACTAAGTTTACGTGCTATTCGATGATTATCCTGAAATAAATACTGATTTCAAAAAATAAAAACTTAACAAGGTTTTAAAAAATAATTGTACTTTAAGTTTTGACTACACTAAATTACAATTGAAATTAATTGAATGAATGTGAATTGAATTAAATGAAGGTGTTAATGTGTTAAGGCTTTTTGGACTTCCAGTACTTTGAAGTTTTGAAAATAAAAACTAAGTAATATTTTCAATTAAATATAAATTAGTGAAAACTACTTTCAAAGTAATGTGAAAATCTGGACCATTACTCTATAAAATGACACTACGTCCGAAACTGTCGTCCTGTTTCAATGTCAAACCAAATTAGACTATATAATGATTTAATAGGGCTCCATATTGCTTGACACCGCATCGCGGGCACATGTTGCGTACGTTTGTCGTGTTGAGTAAATGTAATTGATATTACCTAATAGCTGCCTTTCGATTCTAAATTATCGTGTAGGTTTTGTCTCAGTAGCATAGTATCGCAAGGGCGGATCCGACTTCCGGTTCAGATTTAAATCTTATAACACTGCGCGATATAAACTTTATCGACGAGGCTTATCTACAGTGCCATGCTGAGCCCTAACCTGTAACTTACAAAATTAGTCTCAAGCCAACTCGTGGAACTCAAAATCTGTGTAGAGTTGCTGCACCCTGTTATACACCTCGTCGCAAGAGTTGAGAGCTTGCGGCAGCACTACCAGGGCTGCTGATAAACTCTCATCGGTGCCGAAGATCTGAAAAGATAAAGTCAAGAATTTAGTAATTTTTTGAGTGAGATGCTTATATATATATAAATATAGATAGATAAAACGTTTATTTGTAGCTATAGTCACACACATACAGAAAATACACAACATAAGAACATAATACAAAACATAAGAAAACACGGAAGCATATATCAATATATTTAGGTATAATATAATGGTACTTATTGTATAAGTAGATATTTATTCTGATATATATTATATACTATGTAGTAATGTAATGTTTTATGTATATGTTCTTCATATTTTTTATGAAGTATTTATTAAATCGGTAGTCATAATTGATTAATTTTGCTGTTTGCGCCGAACAAATTACTTTTCTGTTCATCCTTATGGTTGACTGGGAGAAAATGCTCTTAGCATTAAGTCCGCCATTTGTTAAAAGTATGTTTTACTTTAGAACAATAAAGAGTATTAAATTTAAAAAAAAATTGTATCTGTGTGCTACAGCAATCCAAAAAGAGAGTTTGTATCTTTGATTGGTTGTTACTAAACCAATCTTCTTGAATATTCGGATATAGTATATACATAGTTAGGACTACTGAGAAGGACATAGGGACACATACCTTTCATCCCGGAAAAAAGTAATGTTCCCGTGGAATTTGGGATACGCGAGCGAAGCCACGGACAAAAGCTAGTATTAAATAAATCATAGTCTAGTCCCTAAAAATTTACGTTGAAGCTAGGCGTAAACAACGCGTGACCATGTAATTAATTTTTCAAGAAGTATATGTCGTCATTCGGTGTTGTAAGTATATATACCTACTTTATTTCCTTACATATTTACTGTAGCACGTAATTTGAGGCACGCTGTTTAATTCTATGCTATCGTAAGCAGAAACTTTTGTACGAGCGAGCTAGAGCGGGCACAGTTCCATATCTCGGCAATCACTTGACCGATTTCACCAATGTTCAAACATATCATACATAGTTCTATGTAGATCAAGGAATTGTCCAAGAAGGCTCAGAGAATTTTGCTAGTTTTTTATCGACTTAAGAAAGGAAGATGTTTTTTTTTTGTATACGAGATTGGTGTTACGCGATATCTTTGCCAATGGTGAACCGATTTTATGGCGGAATACGAAGAGAACTGTTGAAACTTCATGTATTTCTGTTTACTAGAACTTTGACTTGAAGTGATTCTAAGCTTTAAAACATTTTTTGTAGGTTTGTTCGGATATTTCACAAGGTGCCCGCCTTCTTAAAATTTTAAAATAAATCAATATACCATTTAAAAAAACAATTGAGAAATGATATCTAAATATTCTTTTTCTTTCAAAACTTTAAGAATATAAATTGAGAAAGAGGCAGAATTTTTTATTTATAATAGTTTATATTTATTAGTAATTTATTTTTAGTACTTAAGTTGTATTAAGTTTTTTTTTTAGTTACTTAGTTTTAGTTTAGTTCTTATTAGTCTTGTACATATAAATATCCTATGATAATTAAGCATTTAAATATTGTTAAATATCGTATACGCTTAGAATTTTTAAAACAATTGAGGAAAAAATATTTTTATATATTTTCCGAAGGTAACCCCCCCCCCCCCCTCCCCCACTTTTTCATTTTCGATACAAAAAATTAGTAATTATAATAATTTATAAAAACCATTAAAATCCGAAAAAATCTACATTCCCCGTTCATTCCCCGCCTCCCGCTTCACAGTCAAACGAAATAATTATGTAAAAGCATGCCGGGTGCTTTGCGGATCGCCCCGCACCTCACCCCTCAGATTCTCTTCGTATTCCGCCTTAATGATTCTTTTTTATTTGAAAGCCTTTACGCTTGTTGGTCCGATATTAATTTGGTGATAATATGATAAACTGGAGATATTATGAAGTCGGTTGTTTTTTAATTATTTTGATTATAACTTATCAATTTCATAAAATGCTGACAGGAATGCGAGCAGAAATTTTGTATGCAAAGTGGAAACGAGATGCGTACAGCGCGGGGTAATGTACTTATGACAAATAAAAATAGCGATTTTAACACTGAACTGAACACTCAGACAGACACAATAGAAATAACAATTGATTTACTTCTATAGACGTAGTGTGTCCTACAATGTGACCCTTTCACCGCGAGACTTTATATCAGTTGTCGTGCTCCCAACGCGAGAAATTGTGAATATCCATAGTTTTTGGTCGGATAAATCTGACGCTCGCGAAATAGGCACGAAAATGTTTGTCGGATTACTCCGACGTTCGCGGTTAAAGGGTTAATTGAAAATAGATTCGCCAGTGACTTTAAAAGCGAATTTTAGCTATAAAATGTCGACTGAAAATTTATCTGATAAAGTAGACATTATAACAAGCAGATCGATACGCACATTCAACCGAGCCGAGTTAATTGCTGATAATTTTTCGCGGCCTTCGATTCTGCTGACGCTCTATCATTTAGTAGAGTGGACGAACGGCCTCATATAAATTAGATCATTTATTGTATTCGTTCGTATGTTGCAATGTGATAAAATGACTATCACGTCTTTATGCCTAATGGGGCAGACATAGCTTGTTGGGCCGCGCAAGAACCAAAGGCCACTTTTAGCATGATAATGGGCGGGAAGATGGAAAAAATCAAAATAGTGATCGCCTATTGATATCATTCGCATTTTCGCCCATTCCCTCGATCGGCTTTTACGATCTGCGCTGGGAGAAGCAGCTGGTACATTCTGGTACTAGTTTTTCCTTTTCTCCCAGACCAATATGGAAGATGTGCTAAAATTGTATTAAAATATTTTTGTACAGTTGTTTGGCACAAGAACGGGGGAGAGGTGCAGGGACGGGGAACGGGGGCGCATATTGCGCGTACCTTAGGAGATTCCGTTCTGTATGTATATGTAATACTCTTACTGTCTTCTGTGCTAGTGGTTTAAAAGTCATCCTGGTATACTACGAGTATACTGTCACAAGGTTACATTAGTAGGTACTGATAGTAACATAGTACGAGTCAAGACAGTCAATATTAAAAGTGCAATGTATGTAACCTACTTTCGGCCGCCGCTGCATTCTGTACTTGTAACTAAAGTGTGTGCTATAATAAGCTCATACCTAGCCGTCAACACATATCTTTGATTAATAATACCTATCTAAAAGTGCACCCAAGAACTATAACTAAGTTCAGAGCCAAGAAAACGTGTGTTTTTAAAAAAATCACTGTAATTAAACTACTACAGTTTATTCTTCAAAAATTTTACATAATAATCTTAAAGCTTTCCTACAGACACCCACAATATCCAAAACACGATTGAGCGTATATGGCTCGATAAAAAAAAATCACAAACATACCTCTAAAGTTGCCTAAATATGCCTTTAAAAAATAACAAATAAAACACTGCGAAATATCGTCGAGCACGGCTCCGGGTCTTTCTTCGCCTTCGACGTTCCACTGTTTTTTTTTTGTATTATATTTATATTTTTTTTTGTAACCAAAACGGATAGATATTTAGATAATACATTTTTGGTATAATTTTCATATAAAAAGGTGATTTTATAAAATAGTAATATGTATTATAAAGGCAAATTTAGAGGTAAGTGTGTGAGCTTTTTCTATTGAGCCATAAATGCTCAATCGTGTTTTGGCTATTGTGGGTGTCTGTAGAAAATCCTTAAGATTTTTATGTAATTTTTTTGAGGAATAAACTGTAGTAGTTTAATAACAGTGATTTTTAAAAAACACGCACAGTATTGCAAATTGTGAACCCACCTCGCCTTAAGGTGAAGTTAGAAGCAAATGACTTGGAAGTGGCGCCCTCATTTAAAATAAATTGTTAACTCGTAAATATGGTGAAAAATTCCATATTTCTCAATGTTAGGCACTAGATAGCCCTTTAAATTATTTTATGAACCACCGTTGAAAGTATTTACATTAGTCCGTCTAAATCTAAAGCTATACGGATCACCAATAATAGTATAATAGTATTAAGAAATCAAAATAACAGTCAAAAACCACCATACAAAAGTGTGCAGCAGTGCAGTTGATAATACAGTAGTATGTATTAAATTTTTATGGTACTTGTTAAGTGATAAGATCAATCCTTATAAATTATTTTATTACAAACTGTATAATTTGTACCGAGGCAATATATTTTAATATTATAATGTAGGTAGGTATTCAACATTTTACTATTAAGATTTCCTCGTGATAATCTCTTTCAGTGGAAGGATACATTTTAACGATAAAAAATTTGATATGAGAAAGTAATAAAGCTGGCTATACACAACACAACAATGGCATACAATCTTCTTCTTCGTCTAAGCGCGTTGCCGGTTGCATCCTCAGCTGTGCTGCTTTGGAGCCGGGGTGCGCTTACTGCTTTTTCTTCTCCAAATATAACATGCATGTCAATAGTCACCCAAGGATGCCAAAGACCTTGCAAAATGGAGAAGAAATAGCCGGAACAGTTTAAATGATTTGGCTACAGTTTAACGACCTCTTTGGAAATGTATTTGTGCGAAAAGTTTTACAACCGGCCGCCGGTATAGCCAAATCGTTTAAACAGTTCCGGCTATTTCTTCTCGATTTCGCAAGGACTTCGGCATCCTTGGGTGATCATTAATATGCTTATTGTATTATTAATTAGAAGAAAAAGCGGGAAAGCGCTCCGCAGGCTCCGAAGCAGCACAGCTGTGGATGCTACCGGGAATTCACTTAGATGCCTTTAGCCTTGGGCTTTGTCTACCATATAAGAGAAAAAAACTTGATTAATAAGGGCCACCTTCACATTTTTAGAAATTTAAAGAAATAGCTTCCATGCTGATCTGAAAGAAAAGAAAAAACTAAGAATGTACCAGCTGCTTCCCTTCCCGCGCAGATCGTAAAAGCCGATCAAGGAAATAGGTGTAAATGCTAATCATGTTAATAGGCGATTCGGCCAGCAACCCATCACTTCATCCATCTTCTCGCCCACCATAACGCTAAAAGTGGCCTTTGGATCTAGCGTCTCTGGGCTCTATTTGCTTAGAGCCGCAATACCTGAAATGCTGTCTGCCCCGTTAGGGATAAAGACGTGATAATGTATCTGTACATATTTAAATCCAAGGCCACATCCTTTGGCTGCTCTAGCTAATATATGGATCTGGTAGTACAGAGAGGGTCGTGCTCCTGCAGTGGAGACTTAAAAAGACCTGGTGATGATGATGATGACATATTTAAGGCGAAGATATAGGCAAATGGCCTTGAAGTGTGAAATAAATTGTTAACTCGTAAATATGGTAATAATTTCCATATTGCTCTGCGTCATGCACTAGATAGCCCTTTAAATTATTTTATGAACTGCCGTTGAAACTATTATTGGTGATCCGTCTAGCTTTAAAACTTGCCGTGGCCACTTTTGGCGGAAGCAAGTTTTAAAGCTAGACGGACTAATGTAAATACTTTCAACGGTGGTTCATAAAATAATTTAAAGGGCTATCTAGTGCATGACGAAGAGCAATATGGAAATTATCTCCATATTTACGAGTTAATAATTTATTTCAAATGAGGGCGCCACTTCAAGGTCATTTGCCTATACCGCCACCTTAAAGAAATATTTTATCAAATTATTTCGCATCACCACATGTTAAAAAGTAATATCGCGATAACTAACACATTATTGTAGATAAAGGTAAACAACACTGACAAAACATACATTATAAATTGCTTCAGATGATAAGTCTATAGTCTAAGATAACAGCTGGCAAACGAGAGAGACTAATGGAAGAGAATTCATACTCCACCGTTGTCGGTGGTCGGTTTGTGGTGCTCTTGTGGGCATAGCTCCTTAATATAGATAGATAAGTCGACAATACGCCTTATAATACTCCTAAAAAGATAAGTGACTGCCTCTGTGGTCCAGTAGTTAAGAATTCCCTTACCCTAGACTTTCCCATACAAACGTAGCCTACCGCTTATTTTGAAACGACATGTCAGATTTCGGTAAAAATTTGTAACTTTAACGAAATATTATATAGCTAGGGCTATAATTGGTTTTCACAGTCAAAATATGAACTTGAAAGAAAATATAAGGTTGTAAAAATGTAAAAGTGATCCATGATCCATGCTAATGGTCAAAAATGATATAATACACTATATTCTCTTTCATGTTCATATTTTGACTGTGAAAACCAATTATAACTATAGATACATAGGGCGCACTGTAAGTTTCCGGAACTGGCCACTTACATAAACAATATTTAAAAATTTATTGCAACATTTGAAAATAGAACTCTTTGGCTGTAGAATGCAGTTTGTTTCATCTGACTGTCTTTTGTTTTTACCTTGTGGCGCCATTTACAAAATTGTGTGTCTGCATCAACATGGATTTAACTCGGGAAAATTTTCGTAGTATGATTTTCTACGATTTTAAGTGTAATTTGACAGCTCAACAGAGCATCGCTCGGCTTGAAACAGCTTTTGGCAATGAAGCACCATGCAAGACAACTGTTTATAGCTGGTTTGCAGAATTCAAGCGTGGTCGTATCAATCTCAGTGACGAATCTCGCGATGGTCGGCCGTCCACCGCTGTGACCAACAAAAACATCAATGCTGTGCGCCGTATGATTGAAACAGACAGGCATGTGACCTACCATGAAATTCGCGCATCCTTAGAAATAGGCATGAGTCAAATACAATTAATCCTACACAAACATTTGGGTGTGAGAAACCTGTGCTCGCGGTGGATCCCACACAACTTGACCGAGGCTCAAAAAACGGACCGCGTCACTTGGTGCAGTGCCATGCTTACCAGATTCAACGAAGGTGCGTCAAATTTGGTGTGGGACATAGTAACAGGTGACGAAACATGGATTTATTGCTACGATCCCAAAACAAAGCAGCAATCTAGCGTATGGGTCTTTCAAGATGAGCCGAAACCAACCAAAGTGGCGCGCGTGAAAAGTGCATCTAAGCGGATGATTGCTTCTTTTTGTAATAAAACTGGACACGTGGCTACTGTTGCTTTAGAGAATCGTCGTACAGTGAATAGTGACTGGTACACGACCATTTGTTTGCCGGATGTTATTGACGAACTCCGTAAAAATAACCGTAAACGCCGTATCATCCTGCACCACGACAATGCTAGTTCTCACACGGCCAGACAGACAAACGACTTTTTGAAGGCGAAAAATGTAGAACTCATGAGTCATCCTGCATACAGTCCCGACCTGGCACCTTGTGACTTTTTTCTGTTCCCAAAAATTAAGAACCAATTACGCGGTCAACGATTTTCATCACCAGAAGAGGCTGTCGAGGAGTATGAAAAACACGTTTCAGAGGTCACCACAGAGGAGTGGCACAAAAGTTTTCAAAACTGGTTTCATCGAATGAAAAAGTGCATAGACGCCAAGGGAGATTATTTTGAAAAACAATAAATTAATTTTGTACCTTTAATAGTATTTTTTCATATTCATTCCGGAAACTTATAGTGCGCCCCACGTATATGCAATTTCTTTAAAGTTACACATTTTTACCGAAATCTGACATGTCGTTTCAAAATAAAACGTAGACTAGGTTTGTAAGGGAAACTCTGATTCTGTCTAGGGTAAAGGGACTCTTAAGGCGTAAGCCTTGTGATCCGGAAGTCGTGGGTTCAAATCCCACTAGGAAGCATACTTTGTGAAAAGTTATTTCCAAATATTGCAGGCTTGAGTCACCTGATTATCCGAAAAGAAAGATGATTCCGTGCTTCGGAAGACACGTAAAGTTGTGGATTCCGAACGCCATCTAGCGTTTGTTTAAACCTATTCAGGATTGGTTCTGGTCTATCCTTTGGGTTGCAGAGGTCAGACGGCAGTTGATCTGTGTTAAAACCAGTACCTTCGTCAAATCACCTAGGTTAGGTAGCGGGTCCCGGACTCTGAATCGTTACCGCTGAGGATCTAACCGGGAATACGTGAGGATGATGAGAAGTTGTGCCATAATAATTTTTTTTGAAATAAGAAATTTATTAATACCTAATTAGCAAACACGTTTTTATATGAAGATGAAGTTGAGTTTAGACACTGGAGAGCAACATAGGCTATATTTTACCCTGGGGTATGTTTCTAGAGGAACACATGCTCGAACAAAGCCCGTAAAAGGTAGAAAAAATGCTTTAATCCTTACCTTCTTGAGTAGATCTGGTCTTGATGGCAAGGCATGCATGGCCAGTGTGGCAGCTTTGCGGATGTACCACGGGTGGAACTCCGCCAACGTCTCGTTGTACGAACCTTGGCAGGTTGTGCAAGTGTTCACAGTTTCATCTTCCGCGCTGAGTCTCTTTAAAAACAATCTTATAAAGTCTAAAACAAATAGTTTTATTTAATCTTAGCTGAGTTCGACGGGGAATATGTGGAAAGGACTAGAAAGAAGACCAAAATGGTATCCAATAAAAAAGTGCGAGGTTGATACATCGTATATTCAATCTCTTCACCAATTTACAATGCTAAACAATTTAAGGTGAATATAGAAGCAAATGGCCTTGAAGTGTGAAATAAATTGTTAACTTGTAAATGTGGTTATAATTTCCGTATTGCTAATCGTCAGGCACTAGATAGCCCTTTAAATTATTTTATAAACTGCCGTTGAAACTATTATTGGTTATACATCTGGCCACTTTTGGCGGAGGCAAGTTTTAAAGCTAGACGGACTAATGTAAATACTTTCAACGATGATTCATAAAATAAAAAGGGCTATCTAGTGCCTGACGATTAGCAATATGGAAATTATCACCATATTTACGAGTTAACAATTTATTTCAAATGAGGGCGCCACTTCAATGCCATTTGCTTCTATATTTACCTTAAGACGATACACGGAGTCCAGTGCTGCCCCCATTTGAAATAAATTATTTGTAAGGAACAGTTTTAAAGTTAGAATGTTAGCTTTAGTTTGCATTTTTGCCAAAAGTGGCCGTTCTTCGCAAAAATGCAAACTAAAGCTTAACATTCTAACTTTAAACTATAAACAGTGGTTCATAAAATAGTTTGAAGGGTTATCTAGGTTTTATTAGCTCAAAATTTTTAATTATATCTCCGTTTCCTTACACATAATTTATTTCAAATGGGGGCAGCACTGGATACCGTGTATCGTCTTAACATGTTATTATAAATAGCCTCGATAAAATAACAAAATTAAAAAGTGAAAGAAGCAGATAACAATCACCAAAATGCGATTTAATTGCATTTAAATCATAATGGAAGGAGAGTTGAGATATACAAAGTGGAAGGGACATACCCGTAATAAATCAAACCACGGGCTATACTAGATCACTATAGTAAAATTAAATTAAAATAAAAGCCAAAAAACATACCAAAATTTGGCGTTTCCATACAAATCGTCCGGCCGGCCGCACACTTCTATAGAAATGCCAAAATTTTTTATTGTTCTTTGGCTGTTATTTTAATTTCATTATTATATAGTGATATAGCCCGTGTTTTGATTTATTACGGGTATGTCCCTTCCACGTTGTATATGGGCATAGTTAGTACTTACTATTTAGTTTAGATAAGTAGGTACTTAATTATTCTTTTATTGGGAGGCTTATAAATAACAGCAGCATATTGATAAACAAATTTATCATAATTTATGATAGAATTGTCTTGATACCTAATATAATTAGGTAATTAATAAATTAAAATATATACATGTATTTGTAGTACTTACTTATACATTGTGTTAATGAAAGAACGCAAAACCTCTCAGATGGCACCTCAGCCCATGAAACTGAACCTTCTTATGTTCAACAACTTTCACGGAAAAAAAAAACAGATTTTGATACAAATTGACTCGATCAGCTGATCAGTTTGTATGAAAATCAGAATGATTTTTTTTTGATTTCGTGAAAGTTGTTGAACAAAAGTTGTTTAGTTTCATGGGCTGAGGTACCATCTGAGAGGTTTTGCGTTCTTTCATTAACATGATGTATACTTACCTAAATATTTAAAAAAATCCATAAACCTTTCTTATACTTAATAGTGAAAATAAAAGTAGATAGGTACACTTCACTTATGTCAGTACACTAGGGTGAAAGGGAACTTACCTAAACCTCTATGTAATCTGAGCATAGTTCTGGAACCAGAGACAAACCCACTCTTTTCGTGCAAGCAAGTCTCTTTTTCATACTTCATCATCTTCTTGAAGGACTCATAATAAATGGCATTTTCCCCTTCTTTGTGTTTCTCCATAACTTTAATTTTGCTTTTGACATCACTGCTCACAAATGAAAAAACTGATCCAATAAGATTTAAGAACCTGGGAAATAAGGTTTCTAGTCAAACAACAGCCATATGGTTTTATGATAGAATCTAATTAAAAATCCTTACTTTACTAGTTCATTATAGCCGTCGATATATGCCTCTATTACCACATCGTCCTCCTCTTTCAGGCTTCTTTGAAAGCACTGGTGGACGTAATGCAAATCTAGCGTATTTTCGTTAGACATTTCTCTTAATTTTATTTCGAATATTTCACAAATATGGTTATTTCACTAATATAATAATTACAAAATAAACTATTTAACTTGCATGCATAATCAACTTATTAAACACAAAATCTGAGCACAAAAGACTGATGACTTTAGACATTGACAAGACAAATCAAAATGACAGTAGATGACAGATAAGCAAGTTGACAACACAACAAACTATCACAATTTTAGGGATGTGTTCACAGTCACACACAACCCAATCACCAGTTAGTCGATTATTCGGTAAATGTTAATGTGTTTTTCTTAATAGATGCTAATTTCGATATTGTTATATATATGTTTTAATGATCAATAGACACATACATTGTAAGTAAGATAAGATGCACAGAAAATCAATAATTAGAATGTTTGTTATGAATAATTTGAAATCATAGAATTTTATTACAAATAACATTTACTTTTGCGATGTTTCTAATATCAGAATATCAAATTAAATATTATTATTTTTAATAAGTTTAGTTAATATAATATAACCTATAAGTTTTCCCTATTCTAGTAAAATGGATAAAACTTTCCCAGCGTATGTTAGTCACAGTTCTAACGTAACCTAACCTATAAGTTTGCCCTATTCTAGTAAAATGGATTAAACTTTCCCAGCACTCGCCGGCCGCTACCGCGGCACGCTCGCTTCGCTCGCTCGGCTCGTGCGTGTGTTGGTCGCAGTTCTAACCAAACCTAACCTATATTGTGGTAGCCATTTATAATGTATTCTAACTTATTATATGGTATTTTAATTTGATTAAACAATATTTTCACTTATTACTTCCTTAAATAATAATTTTCTGTAAAATAAAATTCCATGAAAGATTATACCGAACAAACAATATTCTTTAAAGAAATATTCTACTGTTTGATTAGTTTGTTAAATGAAAATATGAGATTCTAAAATTCATTGAACTGTGTTTCTATACATTGTGTTTCATTCAAGTAAATAGTCTTTGAAACAATAATATTTGAAATAAAAATATAAGAATTAAATGTTCTATGAAAAATTTTCCACGGAATGTTACCACCACTAATAAGGAATATGCATGTAATACCAATCCGGCTCATATTTTTATTTTACAATTTCTTTTAATACGTTACCACGCCTAGTTAATATTTTTTCTTACTAACTCTTATTTGGATTAGAAATAAATTATTGAAAATATGCAAATATTGCGCGGGAACTTTTGACAAACAGGGAAATGACGACAAAGTTCATAAAAAGGAAATGACAAGTTCGGGTGCTTTCGGTAGGACCAGGGTAGAACTGTCCGTCCATGTCAATATGAGTCCATGTAGTTTAAATATCGATGACATTCGAAATGTATGTACATTTTCATATAGAGGTTTAACAATCATCACTGGCTGATAACATTGAAAGTACCCAAAAAAGAAAAACATGCGTTGACAGCTTCTGTCTCTAGCGGATATTGCAGATGTTGACGTCATATTTTAAAATGGCGTGTTTTAGTTGTTATAATCTACTTGCTATTTTTAATATTTATTTTCTACACCATATACATGTTTTTCGGCACTGATTTATTTTTGCGGCTATTTCTCGAAGAGGACTATCGATTAAAAATATATTAAAAAATCATGCATACTCTCTATTGTCCTTTTCAGACTATAAGTATAAAAATTCGTGATTGGTTTGTTATTGGTTAAGTTAGAAAACATAGTAGCAATGGCAGCACTTCAACCCCAACCCAACTGATGAGTCTGATGACGTATTCTTGTTCTAATCACGTAAGCAGCTGTTACAGGAAAAGAATAGGTACCATATTTTTTTATAGAAACATAGACCTAGATTGGACCTAAGATAATGGAAATGTAGTAATCATAGACCTAGAATTTTCTTATTTGATTCTAAGTAATAGGTAATAGATAAAATAAAATATATCGTTATTTTTTATTCTTCATAAGTTAAAATATTCGAGTAACAAAAATACAACAACTCAATCTTCTTCTTCCTCCTCCTCTTCACCTGCGTTTTCTTCTACCTTCTCTTCCTGTTTAAAAAAATAAGCAAATCCTTAAGTATGTACCTAAGTATAGTTAGGTAATATGTTGCATGATGTAATTAAATCTACACTAATATTATAAAGAGGAAAGATTTGTAATTATTTTTGTATGTTTGTATGTTTGTAATGAATGGGCTCAAAAAGTACTGTGCCGATTTAAAAAATTCTTTCACCGTTGGAAAGCTACACTATTCCCGAGTGACATAGGCTATGTGTGTACCACGGGCGAAGCCGGGGTGGACTGCTAGTAAATTATATAAACATCGTGTTAATGAAAGAACGCAAAACCTCTCAGATGGTACCACAGCCTATGTAGCTGAACAACTTTTGTTCAAATACTTTCAAGAAACTAAAAAAAAAATTGAAATTTCATACAAACTGATCAGCTGATCGAGTCAATTTGTATGAAAATCCGTTTTTTTTTTGGATATCGTGAAAGTTGTGGCACAAAAGTTGTTCAGTTACATGGGCTGAGGTACCATCTAAGAGGTTTTGCGTTCTTTCATTAACACGATGTATATATGTGTACAGGCTGACTTTTTAACCACCAGCCAAATTGTTGGAGCAAGTTCAGTCTATGACACTGAACTACTTTCCATAAAAACAATTGACGAAATACTAAAATAAAAATTCGCCTTCCCATACAAATCATTGCTTAGCCAAACGGATTTTGTATGGGAGGACGAAAAATTTTTATCGATTTTTAGTAACTTTTTTTATAGAAAGTAGTTCAGTATCATGGACTGAACTTGCTCCAAAAATTTGGCTGGTGCTTTAAAAGTCAGCCTGTATATCATTTTAGAAGTATCAAAATAACAAAATAAAAGAAAAAAACCTGCCTAGTGCGAATCAAAAATCACGTATGTTGTATGCAAGCAAGCCCCTTAAATATTTATTTTATTTTAATTATTTATTTTTAAAGTGAATATACAACTGAATTATGTGACAATTTCAAGCATCTACCTGTTGCCGTTATTATATCGAACAAAAAACGGCAAAAAATCACATTTGTTGTATGGGAGCCCCGCTTAAATATTTATTTTATTCTGTTTTTAGTATTGTTATTATAGCGGCAACAGAAATACATCATCTGTGAAAATTTCAACTGTCAAGCTTTGAAGTTTCACGGTTTATGAGGTACAGCCTGGTGAGGTGACAGACAGACAGACGGACGGACAGTGGAGTCTTAGTACGGAACCCAAAAATAACTTTTTTAAGCGTGCCAATTTATTTAAACACTTTTTAAAGACAGTAGGTAAGTATTTAATGATTATGTTTACCTCAGGCTCCGGTGCTACCTCCGCTATAACTTCCTGAAAAGTGAAAAAAAAAATGAAGTAGGTAAGTCGGCGTAGCACGCATCAAATGGTATTTGACAATAACATGGGAACCTCAATTTTTTCCCGGGATAAAAAGTATCGTAATATATTTTAATTCAGGTTTTAAGCTATCTACATTACATGCCAAATTTCATCCTGATCTGAACAGATCGGGATGAAATTTGGCGTGTCATTTTGACGTGAAGCGAAATAAACAATCCACACAAACTTTCGCATCGCATTTTTTGGATTGCAATATTAGTTGGATTCCAGGTTTTTTTTTCAATTGAGCGTGCCACTATTCCTACGCCGTAAGACATATTTTCTAATGTAATAGGAATGATGACTGGGTCCGAAAATTATTATTCTAATAAGTCCGGTAGTAAGATTATCCAAAAAGAATGTACCCATATTTATCAGTTTATTATCAAAAAAGTGAAAATTCAAAAATCAAAGATACAGAGTATCTAAGTTCCAGAGTGAGGGCTTGTGACGTCACCGATGTGTAAAAATCGTACGAATCCGTGACGTCATGCGAAATTTAAATTGCTTTGTATCTTCGTAATTTATTGTTTCTCAGAGAAAAAAAAAATGTGTACAATATTTCTTAATAATTTAACCTATGGGCCAAAAATATTTTTTCAGTCATCATGGCTATTGAATTGAAGAGCAGTAAGTAGGTATATGCAAGTAATATAACACGTAACTAATGGAAGTTCGTATTAATTAAAGCTAAATTTTCAATATACGAACTCCCATTAATCAGTCAAAATTTCAGGTAAGAAGGCCATACTTGAATTTCCCGGGGTACAGTGCTGCCCTCATTTGAAATAAATTATTTGAAAGGAAACGGAGATATCATTTAAAATTTTGTCTCTACCAAGCCCTAGATAACCCTTCAAACTATTTTATGAACTACTGTTTACAGTTTAAAGTGAGAACGTGAAGCTTTCCTTCTCACATTTGCCAAAAGTGGCCGTTTTTCGCAAATGTGCGAAGAAAAGCTTTTCAAATGGAAGGGCATTGTCAGAGGCTTACCTCAGTAGTAATGGTAACGGCCTTATGATGAAGATAAAGAAGTTGATGAGTACGAAGAATAATATTGTAGGTTGAATAACCCACCTGTTAACTTGGGAGCATATAATACAACAAAGTTCAATAAATAAAGGAAACTAATCGAAGTTTCCCGTGACCAGAAGGCTGGCCTATATCTAGGCCAGAAAATAAGCATTGCCATACAACGTGGCAATGCTGCCAGCCATCTGGGCACGTTGCCGCAGGGTAAAGAACTACCCGACCTTTTTTATTTGTAAATATTAGTTAGGTAACTACTTAGTGATGTTCAGCGAATAGTTTTTTATCTTAATTTTAGTTTTTAAGAAATTTAATATGTTTAATAAAACAATAAATATATAAGGTCAAATCACATTGATTGACCTAGCACTAAAGTAAGTTTTTAACTTGTGTTATGGGATACTGACTCAACGATACTATATTTTATAATAAATACATATATAGATAAACACACAAGACCCAGAAAAAATTGAAAAAGGCCATTTTCTAACTTGCCCTGGCTAGGGATCGAACCCAGAACCTTCGGATTGGCGGACTGACCATTAGGTCAACACGCTAGTCCGTGGTGTAATCACCACGGAGGTCGTCGAATTATTTACCTATCTATTGTTTTTTGATGTGCAATATCATTTCCTCTCGCTTTTCTGCCATCTGTGGTGATTTCCACCGATCATAGCATAACAGGCAATAAAATCAACATCTTAAATACATGGGAAAATGGAAATTATAGTTTTCAAGTTTAAATACCACAACTTCCTCCTCTTTAAGAGTCTCTTCCTCCTCATAATCGTCTCCATAGCCCACGGGGAAGAGGGACAGGCAGTCCCTCTCACCGGAATTGACGTCACTGCTGATGTAGCAAGGGTTCAGGCCTGCCAACTGCAGTAGTGCTAAACTGCGCTTCCGGGACACCATGAGAGCCATGCGATCTTTGCTAAAAATTTTTTTTTTTAAACTATCGTGTAATTGGATATATGACTGAGTCAAAAATAAATTATTTGGTATAAGTTAAGAAAATAAAACGTCACAAAATAGTGTTCAATATATACAGGCTGACTTTTAAACCACCAGCCAAATTTCTGGAGTAAGTTCAGTCCATGATACTGAACTACTTTCCATAAAAACAATTAACGAAAAACTAAAATAAAAATTAGCCTTTTCATACATATCAGCGCTCAGTCAAACGGATTTTCTATGGGAGGACAAAAATTTTCATCGATTTTTAATAACTTTTTTTATAGAAAGTAGTTCAGTATCATGGACTGAACTTGCTCCAAAAATTTGGCTGGTGGTTTAAAAGTCAGCCTGTATATCAGCGTTTCAGCGTCATAATCTTCATCACCTTTTATTCATAGTGCTCATATAGTGGTACTGGTAGAGGGTCGTGCTCCTGCAGTGGAGACTAAATAAACGGGCAAGTGCGAGTCGGACTCGTACATGAAGGGTTCCGTACCTCCGTATAATGTTTTAAAACGCTAAAAAAACACGTGTTTTGTATGACAACCCCCTTTAATTTTACTTTTTTTACTTTTAGTATTTGTTGTTATAGCGGCCATAGTTATACATAATCTCTAAAAATTTCAAGTATCTAGTTAATGTCATCATAAAGATCTAGTTAAAAAACACGTTTCTTGTATGACGACCCACTTTAATTTTTAACTTTTTTATTTTCTGTATTTGTTGTTATAGCGGCCACAGTAATAAATACATAATCGGTGAAAATTTCAAGTGTCTAGCTATTACGGTTCAAGAGATAGAGCCCTGTGACAGGCGGACACACGGACAGACAGCAAAGTCTTAGTAATAGGGTCCCGTTTGCACCCTTTGGGTACGGAACCCTTAAAAGACCTGATCATGATGTGATGTGATGTACCTATTTTCTTTTCAGGGTGCGAGTGCACCCCCTTGCACCCTGTTGCCGGCGACCACGATAGGTCATGTTACAGGCTATTAAAAGTTTGAGGTTTAAAAATAGAAATAAGTTACTATTACTGTTTGCGCGGTCTCTCCATTTTGTTGTACTGTTTGATAGTGTAGGCGACGTGCTCGGCGCTGTAGGGGTCTTCGCCGAGGAAGAAGCCAGTCTACAACGCAAGAAAAAAAAATGGCTAAGTACTTAGATAGTTAAATAGATACAGACAGACACAGATTTCTAAAGTACTTAAGGTGAATACCAAGAAGAAGTGGCGCCCTCATTGAAATAAATTGTTAACTCGTAAATGTGGTGAACATTTCCATATTTCTCGATGTTAGGTACTAGATAGCCCTTGAACTGCAGTTGAAATAGTTTCAACTGCAGTTCAAGGGTTCAATCCGTCTAGCTTTAAAACTTGCCTCCGCCAAAAGTGGCAACTTTTGGCTGAGGCAAGTTTTAAAGCTAGACGGACTAATGTAAATACTTTCAACGGTGGTTCATCAAATAATTTAAAGGGCTATCTAGTGAGTAACATTGAGAAATATGGAAATTTTCACCACATTTACGATTTAACAATTTATTTTAAATGAGGGAGCCACTTCAAGGTCATTTGCTTCTAACTTCACCTTTAGTTATATAAACTTATGATACGGGATAATAAGGTACGATTCAGACCAACCGGCTCGCATCGGCCCGGGCCGTAACCGGAACGGAAGCGGACGCATGCCGCGGCAGCCGTACACATACCGCGGCAGCCGTACGCGTGCCGCGGCAGCGGACGTTATAAAAAGGCACTGATTTAAAGAGGCAGTTGTAAATAGCAGTTTTGGTAAGTTAAAAATTATAAATGGCATGTTTAATAACTAGTTCAGCAGTTAAAACTAAGCAGTAAAGTAAACAAAAATGAGTAATAAAAAATAATGAACTGGATCAGGGAATATATAATTGAGCAGGAAAAAAATTAAAAGGGCGGTAAAAAAAATTGAACGAGCGGTTCTATAGGTTTTCCCTAACCTAGTAAAATGAATAGAACTAGTAATATGAAAAATAACCGACTAATTGATTTTTTATTACTGTTCATGTTTTACTGTCGCAATAATTAATCAACCGCCATTAAGGCCGTACTTGAATTTTCCGGGGTCCAGTGCTGCCCCCATTTAAAATAAATCATTTTAAAGAAAACGGAGACATTATTTAAAATTTTGCAACTACCAAGTCCTAGATAACCCTTTAAAGTATTTTATGAACTACTGTTTACAGTTTATAATGAGAACGTTAAGCTTTACTACGCACATTAGCCAAAAGTGGCCGTTTTTCGCAATTGTGCGTAGTAAAGCCTAACGTTCTCACTTTAAATTGTAAACAGTAGTTCATACAATACTTTGAAGGGTTATCTAGGACTTGGTAGTTGCAAAATTTTAAATGATGTCTCCGTTTTTTTTGTAATGATTTATTTTAAATGGGGGCAGCACTGGACCCCGGAAAGTTCAGGTACGGCCTTAAAATAAATAACTGCTCAATATGTTTTCCAACTGATCATAATAACATCTCGATTATTTAAATAACAGCTCAAAAAAATAGTTCCCTTATCAAAACAATCATCTTCCGTTCGGCTCCAGACGGCTCCGGTCGGAAATTGAATGTGGCAGAAATATGAACTTTAATTTCTGTTTACAAGTTTCAATTTCCTTACCGCATTGTAAATGCCGTCCGGCCCGGGCCGATGCGAGCCGGTTGGATGATATTATACGAGTATTTACAAAGAGTTAAGTATTATATAAAACTAGAGGAGACACTATATATCAATATTTTGTCCCGCTCAATTGTAGCTATCTACATAAACTTCACTTAGTCGCTTGCTAGCTCTTATACCAGCTCTTATACTTAGTACCAGTTTATAAGCAACAACCATACGAAAATATGCTAAACATCCTTGGTGTGTGTTACTACAATACAATACAGAAACAATAATTCAAGGAACACGGCAAAGTTCCATCGGTATCGGTAAGTAACCAGATTTCATTATTTGAAAATTAATTCAAATATAGAACAGGGGCTAATGTTTGAGATAGCTGGTCTATACATTCTATGTCAATGATATTTTATGATAAATGTTATTTTCCAACATGCCCTGGCTGGGGATCGCACCAAAACAAAGGATCTCATCTCACTTTCATCACATAACTGTAAAGACTCAACCTCTTTTAGGCTGGTCTAGGAGTATAGAAAAAACTTCTGAGGAAAAAACTTAGAATGTGCCAGCTGCTTCTCTTCACGCGCAGGTTGTAAAATCCGATCGAGGTAATGGGCGAAAATGCGAATATGTTAATAGGCGATTGCGGCTGGCAAATCATTTTCTATTTTGATTCCTTTTTTTCACCTTCTCGCCCATCACACTATAATTCTGTATGTTCAGTGAAAACGGGGTTAGGTCAAAAATCATAGTTTTGAGATAATCGAGCTTAAAGTTCCAAAAAATTCCCACTCATCCATTATATGGAAGTTTTACAATTTTTGGTTTCTATTATTGATAGATAATACCCATTTCAATAAACTACTGAAACAAATATAACGTTATGTCTTCTTTTTTAATATAAAAAATTGGAGAACATTGAGTTATGTCGTTTGACACAAAAAAAACAACATTTTATTTGTGCCAATTAATATAAGTCACATTATAACATTTTCAACCGACTTCAAAAAAAGGAGGAGGTTATCAATTCGACGTGTATTTTTTTTTGTGTATGTTACCTCATAACTCCGTCAAATATGAACTGATTTAAAAAATATATGTTTCGTTTTAAAGAATGCATTGCAAGGTTGGTCCCATGTAATTTTTTTTAAGATCGGAGGTCGAAGATCTTGGAGCTGGAGACCGAAATTCCTCACCAGACAACTGCAGCTCAAATATTATGATGATTCTTTTTTTACTTGAAAGGCTTTACTACCAAGTTGGTCCCATTTTAATTTGGTGAAGATATGATGAAGAACTTTGGAGATATGGAAGAAACTCCTTAAAAAAATTGAAGTCGGTTGTTTTTTTTGTAAAAAATTTAATTATACACATTCTGCTTTGCTTAAGTGCTAAATGATATACCTACATTTACTGTTTTCATAGACAAATGAGATCTCTAATAATACAACAAAAAGTCACAAAATTAAACTAATTAATAAAATAAGTTAATTTCGATGACAGCATTTGAAATATGCTGGTTTTATTTTGATAATGTCGAAAAAAAAAGAGTTATAACATTATACACAAATCTGAGTACCCGTCCTTTCCGTCCGTCTTTTTAAGTGTTATGATTCTGTTTATATCAATTTACACTAACAAATTAAAAATATAGTTTAGTTCAACTAGTTTTAAATGCAATTGTATTGAAAAACACAAAAAAAGTTGTGGGAACTTGAAAAAACCGATACTTACATCACTTTACACGAATCCTAACTTTGGCATTTTAAGCCCTACGGCTATGAAAATAAGACAGAAAAATTGCATTTTTTTTTCTGATTCCGAATATGTAAGAATATTAAAACCGATATTACTCGAGTTAACTCAGTTTTCTGAACGTACAGAATTGACCTTGAGTCTTGCGGCCCTGGGCTCTGTCTTACAGCTGCAAGACCCAAGATGCTCTGTCTGCCCTATCTACACTTCTACACTAATATTATAAAGAGGAAAGATTTGTACCTATTTTTGTATGTTTGTATGTTTGTAATGAATAGGCTCAAAAAGTTCTTTCACCGTTGGAAAGCTACACTATTCCAGAGTGACATAGGCTATGTGTGTACCACGGGCGAAGCCGGGGTGGACTGCTAGTTAGGGATAAAGACGTGTACACAATATCACATTGTATTTATATTATTTAGTGTATACGAGTTAATTGCAAAGATAAGGATAGAAAGATTATAAAGACGAGGAGCTGGGTGGCCCGTCGGGAGATGGCATTACTAGCGCAAACGCAAGTTAAGCGTCACTGGGTGTGGTCCGGCCAAAAAAATTTTCGAGTTCCTCCGTGCTTCGGAAGGTACGTTAAGATGATACACGGAGTCCAGTGCTGCCCCCATTTGAAATAAATGATTTGTAAGGAAACGGAGATATGATTTAAAATTTTAATTTCATTTTTGCGAAAAACGGCCACTTTTGGCAAAAACGCAAACTAAAGCTTCACGTTCTCACTTTAAACTGTAAACAGTGGTTCATAAAATAGTTTGAAGGGTTTTCTAGGTTTTAGTAGCTTAAAATTTTAAATGATATATCCGTTTCCTTAAAAATAATTTATTTTAAATGGGGGCAGCACTGGACTCCGTGTATCGTCTTAAGCCGTTGGTCCCGGTTGTCATTGTATGGCAGTCGTCAAGTAATTGCTTCGGGTCGGCTTCGTTGTCCGAAAAATATTGCCGAAGCGACAATGACACCCCGAATAAGTGTGAAGCAACCCTTACACATACGAAAATCAAATACCGCTAGGATGTCCTCCGGGTACTGTTGCATGACCTCCTCGACTTCGTGTCTCTTGTCCACTGGGAACATCACCAGCAAATGGGGGGGAAGGTACTCCGACTCGATGGTCGCAAGATCTGTTATCACCTGAACAGATAATGCCGGGTTTCAAAGTCCCATTTAAACAAAAAATCCAATGGCCGATGGGGCAGAAAGGTTCTCGAATGGCGACCACGTACTGGCAAGCGAAGCGTTGGACACTCACCCACAAGGAGGTCAGACGATCTGACCAAGGACGCTGGAAAGCGCTGGACGCGGGCCGCTCTAGATCGGTCATTTTGAAAATCGTTGAGCGAGGCCTATGTCCAGCAGTGGACGTTATGCGGCTGAAATGATGATGATGATGAAATTCCCATTTGGTAGTCTTGGTTCGCATTGCCAGTTCCAGTGTGCCCACGTTTGTAGCTGTAAGCAACCCAAATAGCAATAGGGAAGGGATGAAAAATTTGAAAACGCTTGAATATTTTTCTGTTGTTAGGAATAACATTCCATTAATTAAAAAAAAAAGTATTTTTTTTAATCTCAATTTTAAACAGTTATCAGCGTTATGCCGCCATTTCTTTTGCGCGGACCGTCTGACGTATTAAAAAAACCCAGTAAAGTGCAGGTCGGACTCTTACATGAAGGGTTCGGTACCTCCGTGCAATGTTTTAAAACGCTGAAAAAAAAATAACACGTTTCTTGTATAACGACCCCCTTTAATTTTTAACTTTATTTCAGTTTTAGTATTTGTTGTTATAGTGGCTACAGTAATACATAATCTGTAAAAATTTGAAGTGGCTCTAACAGCTAGTGCTATTACGGTTCAAGAGATAGAGCCTTGTGACAGACGGACAGACGGATAGACAGCGGAGTCTCAGTAATAGGGTCCTTTTGATGGCACCTTTTGAGTACGGAACCCTAAAATATCAGATTTTTTTGTCCAGTCAATATTTTTATTCCCAATTTTAAACCCTTACCAGCCTTACGCCGCCATTTGTTTTGAAATCTGACGTATTAAAAAAATTATGTCACTCTAGCTACATGTATCCATGTCATATACCTGCCTACTTAAATATTTGTATGCTATATATGGCAAGACATAGCGAAATACTATATTATATTAATGTTACATCACTAAAATTATACCTATGTTGACAATTAAATGATTGATTGATTGATACGACCTGCCACTTTTGGAATATAGCCTTTACCTTGGGGAAGAAAAAAGTCAGTGCATTAGCTTTAGCAAGTTCATTTGGCGGCGAGTAGAGGCCGGGCACGAAGAGTCCGCCAGGGGGAATATATTCCTCATCTTCTACCTCCACATCCGAGTGGAATTCCTCTTCTTCCTCCACTTTCTCTTCTTCAACAGCTTCAGCTTCCTGTACAAGACATTGCAAGCTTTTATTTAGGTTGCCCTGTGTTGTTATTTTGGGCCAAATCTTGCATGTTAAATTTGAGCCACCCGGTTTCTGATTGAGATGAAATTTTGTATGCTAATGACAGATGACAATGCAATATTATTATGTCAAGAAGCTGATCTAATGATGGAGCCAGACGGTGGCTATAGGAAACCTGTGATAAAACGACGCAACCCCATCGAGTTTGGGCTTTTACATTTGTCTTGAATCTATACTATTACTAATACTACTAATATTATAAAGCGGAAGAGTTTGTTTGTTTGTTTGTTTAAAGCGCTAATCTCAGGAACTAATGGTCCGATTTGAAAAATTCTTTTTTTGTTGGGTAGTCCATTTATAGAGGAAGGCTTTAGGCTATATAACATTACGTTCCGACAACCACGCGAACGAAGTCGCGGGCACAGCTAGTATATTATAAATAGTACCAGTACTTAGTCCTTTATTTATTCTTAAGTATATTTATTTTTATAACAAAATTAACACCACTGGCTTCTGGCTTTATTTCCAAAACATATAAAGCTGTTTCTCGAGATGATGTAAGGTTCTAATGATACTGCATACATCCAAATCTGTTAAATCTTTTCGAATCAACCCCTTTCAAACCATCGTTTATACCTACTTGTTGTTCTGGCACGGTGCTCTCCGCACCTTCCCCCTCCTCCCCCTCTAATCCTTCTTCTCCAACTGCTCCTGGTTCCGGCTCCGGGTCCGCTGGTAGCTGAAATATTACATTTAGGATTAGTACTCGTTTTCCTTCATATGTACAGCCTTAGCGTTCCATCGCTCTCTCTGACTCTAGCAAATGACGCTTCTGAGCGACAGAAAAGGATAGCAGCATAGGAAAGTGCTGTTCCGTGCTGACAGATGTGTCAACCCTTACTGTCAAGAAACTAGAAGTTTTATAAGAACTACCAGAAGAAGAAAGTTTTAGAAGAATGTGGAATATTCTTAAAGGCCAAAAGTGGCTGTTTTCCGCAAAAATACTAAGAAAAGATTAACGTTCTCACTTTAAACTGTAACAAGTACTACATAAAATAGTTTGAAAAGTTATTTAGGGCTTCATAAAAACCAAATTTTTAATTATATCTCCGTTTCCTTTATAACACGTAATTTATTTCAAACGTATTAACACGGGTCGATTTTTGCTATGCGGCTTATCGCTTCACAAATCGCCTTACAAAGCTGCATCGCAAGCCCATTTACACAGTTGACTGAAATCGCTATCCGCTAATTACAGGCATATTGGAATGGACTCCTCAAAGAAAGAGGAAACGTGGTCGATCCAAGCAAACCTGGCGGCGATCCGTAGATGAAGATAATACAGAAGTTGACTAAATATTTTGTTGGCTCGTTAGGTAGATTATTAAAAAATATTGTAGACAAAAAGGTCTGGCTTGAGCTTGGCGCGGGTCCCTCTTAAAGGTTTGTATACTTAGACATGTCATAATTTAAGTACATAGGTACATACTAAATTTACAAATTGACATTATTTTAAATTTCGTAATTCTTATAATTCAATTTAATTATGACATAACAAACAATGTAATCTCTGTCCATCCATATAACTAATTTTAAGTTTTTAGTTTGTTAGTTGACGTCTTTGGAGAAAACGTGCAGTGCAGTTTGTTGCCGCTTCTTCTGCACTTGCGCCTAGGAAGCGGCGTAAACTTAGCTGTAAGTAACGATTTGACGTCAACATTTGTGCAAAACAAAACAAAGTGACTATTATTAAGAGATATTATAAATATCCTATGATAATAAAGATATTTTGACTTGAATTGAATTGTAGGTATACCTACAATTCAATTCGTATTTTTCCTTATTTTCATTGATAAGCAAATTATGACGAAGAAAGAGCGCGTTTAAATTCCGCATGACGTCACGATCAAGTACGATTTTCACTTGTCGGTGGCGCCAATCACCCCCACTCCAAAACTTCGACGCGCTGTAACTTTGTCAAATTTTCACTTCTTTGATAAACTGAAAAACGTAGGTCCATTATTTTTAGATAATTTAACTGACGGACTAAATAAAAAACCAATTTTTCGAACCCAGTCCCGTCGATTCGTCTCTTTTCCCCACAGTGTGGCAGTCTTTCATAGTTTAAGAATGATCTTTCTCATATTTCATCAGCGCATTCTCGGAAGCCAGTGCAGGAATATTGTCCCGATGGCGTTATATTGAACCAACCAACGGCCCTCTGTCCCACCCAGGAGTCTAAAAATAAGTCAAGTAAGTGAAGCACTCACCCCAGCCTGTATTCTAGCCATCCTCTCCTCTTCCTGCCGCTTCTTCTCCTCTCTCAGGCGGTCTTCCTCGGCTTCTCTTGCAATTCTGGCCTGCTCGGCCGCTAGCCGTTCACGTTCTTCTCTTTCTTCGCGCTGAAAGTTGTGAAAAACTTCTAGGTAAAAGAACTCCAGAAAGAGATGTAGAGTCCAACCCCCTAATGTAGGAATTGTGTAGATGACTGGGTCAAAAATAAATTATTTGGTACTGTTAATAGAATAAAACGGCACAAAATAGTGTCATTTAATTGTCATTGATCATATCCACTTTTTTTATTAATTAACACTTCGCCTGCTGAAAACGCACCTTATGTGTGCACCTTACCTTTGGCAAAACACACGTGGTGCATTTTTCAGCAGTCGAAGTGTATGCAGATAAACTGATAATAAGAGCGCTATTTGACTCAAAAAAAACTATGACGTGTGATTTTCATACAAATCCCATACAATTTATTTTTGACGTTTAGGAAAAAGTGTCTGATTTGAAATATTGTCATCTAGTGGATTGGGCGACTAAGGCCTTCGATCGAAGTTATTAGAACGTTAGAAGTTTTGTAGTGGCCACCGCCTTCGCACTGCTATCTATTTCAATTTGTATAGAGACACGCTTAGTCCAACACACTGAAAACGCGTCAACGCGCGGGAGCGTCAGTGTGTTGAACCGCGCTCTGGGACGGACGGTGCGCGGTCCAGTGGGTTCACCGCCTTAGTATACTCGTAAGCAGAAAATAGCATATGCTCACCAGTTTCTGTAGTTTAAGGTTGTGCCGCTCTCGCCGCACCTCCCTGGCAGTCTTGCTGATGGAAGCGTACCTCTCGTACGCGGGTATGGGAGGAACTTGCTTCTCAGGAGGGACATCCTCCTTTGGCACAGGGATCTCTTCGTAGAGCGCGTGACGCATTACCTCTGGTTAAATTGTAAGTTACTTATATTCTGTTGTTTGTTTGTTTGTAAAGGCCAGTAAACGGCCAACACTGATGTCAAATGAGAAAAGGCGGCCTTATCTCAACTGCAATTTCATCCAGGCAACCGAGGTACTTAGCGATGTTTGTAAGTAGGTATATGACAGATTGAAAAGTTTGACACCATCGTTTGAAAGAAAGATAAAAGTAGGTATTAAGACATTATTTAATTAAGACGGTTGACTTACGTAGTATAGTCGGAAAGCACATGAACAAACATGCAGGGAATAGTACGTACGAGAACTTTGCCTGTAGGTACCTATCTGTTAACACCCCCGCAGTCATCGTTTCGAGCGAAGCATGGGCGGCGGCTGCGCGCTATGAAGCGCTCAGTGCAGAGCGGGCATCGATAACGTCTTGTCGCCGCGCCGCTCCTAACACTCGCACTGATGATGATCGTCTAAATCAATCGAAACCTAGTCGGCCTTTCCGACTAAGTATATTACGTGAGTCAATCGTCTTAATAAGGATGTGGACTAAAAAATATATTTTTGGTTCATCAAATAGATTATAAATACTGTATATATTTTTATTTTCTCTGATAAGCAAATAATGACTAATATGTACAGTGATTTTATATTTCGCATGTAATCACGATCTAGTACAATTTTCCCTAGACGGTGACTTTATCGCCCCCACTCCGAAACTTCGATGCGATGTATATTTGTGAATTTTCACTACTATGATGAACCGAAAAATATGGGTCCATTATTTTTGGACAATCTATCTGACGGACTAAATAAAATTATATATTTAGGACTTAGTCCACATCCCTATTAATTTATAATGAATTTATTTCACTCACATTAGTTTTAATAAAGTAGTTTTTAATATACAGGCTGACTTTTTAACCTCCAGCCAAATTTTTGGAGCAAGTTCAGTCCATGATACTGAACTACTTTCTATAAAATACGGACAAATCACACGGATTGAGCTAGCCCCAAAGTAAGTTTGAGACTTGTGTTATGGGATACTAACTTAACGAAACTATATTCTATAACAAATACTTATACAGGGTTATTTTTAATTAACTGGCAACCTTTTTGGAGCAAGTTCAGTCCGTGATACTGAACCACTTTCCAAAAAAACAATTATCGAAAAACAAAAACCAAATTTCGTCCTCCCATACAAAATCCATTTGGTTGAGCGCCGATTTGTATGGAAAGTCGATTTTTTTTTCGTTTGGTTCAGTGTCGCGGACTGAACTTGCTCCAAAAAGGTTGCCGGTAAATAAAAATAACCCTGTATAGATATAAACATCCAAGACCCAGGTTAATCTGAAAAAGATCATTTTCCATCTTGACCTGACCGAGGATCGAACCCGGGACCTCCAATGTGACAGCCTGGCATGATTAACACTAGGCCATAGAGGTCGTCAATATGACGTCATGATGACTGAAAAATTATTTTAGGCTGATCAGATTATTAAAAAAATATCTATTGTACACATATTTTTTTCTTTTCTCTGAGAAACAATAAATGACGAAGATAACAGCGCATTTAAATTTCGCATTACGTCACGCTTTCGTACCATTTTCACACATCGGTGACGTCACAAGCCCCCACTCTGGGAATAAGATACTCTGTCTAAAGAGACAGAGAAAATTCATAAAGATGAATTTTTACTTCTTTGATAAACTGAAAAATATGGGTACATTATTTTTGGATAATCTAACGTACACACGTACTAATTAGAATAATACTTTTTCAACACCCTTGCTCGTAAAGTGGATCTAATTTCACCGGTTTTAGATATATAAAGCAGCCCATAAAATACGCGTGTGTTAGAAACGCAAATAGTGAAGTTATATTCTATAACTCACGATTTGCTATTGCGAAAGAAAGGGACATAATTAATGGTAAATTCAGTATGAATGAGAGAGTAAGAAAGTTTGACAGTTGTGTGTGAGAGAAATAGTTAGATAACATAAAGTTAAGGTTAGACAAAGAAAAAGAATAAATCAGACATTGAACGTCATCGTTGTTTCAATATTTATCTTTGTATCTTACATATGCTCCAATCCAAATTGTTTTTTTTATTCTTTTTTCAAATTTTGAATTCGGATGCCGCACGGCGTGCCGGTCAGTAGGCCGGTAAGGCCGCGCGCCGTGCTGATTTAAAAAAAGTAAAATGGCGGGAAAGCCACAGTGTGCAACACAGTTTTATGGTTGAGTTTATTTAAAATAAAAAAATATCAGTTTATTAGGTATTTTTCCTCGCCAGTGTGTTGAAAAACGTCGTACAATATACGTGCGTATATTGGTTAAACACACTCAACTACTTACGCCCTTGCCTTCGGCTCAAACTGAAATTCCGCTCGAGTGTTATAACCACCATAACGCACTTATATCGAAATGTACTATTCTGATCCAGTCTTTTTCCCTATTAGAGTTGATATAGGTAAGGCTTGAACTTACTGATGAAGTCCCTAGTATCGGTGTCAAACATTTTAAAGAGCACCACGAGGACTTCCCCCTTGAGAAGCGAATAGACACAGGCCTCGTTCTGTTCCACGTCACTCATGTACAGAACCTCCTTGACGTCCTCTTCTTTGAGTTGTCTCGTCTCTTTGGCTGCCACTTGGATGTCTGCGGAGAAAATTTACTTTATAAAAAAAAAACAAAAATTGTTTATTAGGTTACTAAAAAATGTTTACAATATTTTGTTGCCGGAGCCTCCTTTTAAGCAAAAAATATGCTTGTGCCAGGAGACTCCGCTCTTTCTTATCTCTATTTTTTTAATATTAATAGTTAACCAAGTGTGTGTGTGTGTGTGTGTGTGAGAGAGTGGGTGTGTATGTGTGTGAGAGGAGGGGGTGTGTGGGTGTGTGTGTTAGATGAGGGATAAATAAATGTGTATTTATGCACGTATAAAGTATGTGTGTTTAGGGGATGTCTATGTGTATGTCTATATAGGGGAGTTATCGATAAATATTTCCAATTCATCATAAGTTTTACTTTTTAGCCAAATATATAATTAAAGTAGTCTTGCACTCATAATATGTTTTTTTATATATATGTAGAATATTGTCTATTTTGTTATATATGAAAGTAGCTCGACCATCAAGCTGTACTCTTGCGAACTGAGCGATGGAACGCAAGCAACATATTGCCTGACGTGTGACGTCGTCCTTTCCTCTTGCTCAAATTGATATCTCTTCTTTTGTTCACTGGCTATTTTTATACATTACATATACATAATATTTATACATTTTTATTCGCCACTCTTATACCACTTTCCGACACCGTGTACAGAATTTGAATACAGAAATACTTTTATTTTATTTTTATGTGTAATTATATTAACAAGCCCGGTAAAATTCTGTGCAAGTACTGTATTTTATAAGAGAGTATTGTAGAACTATTATGTTATTTGATTTATCAAGTTATTGTTTAATAGCCATCCAATTTTTTGGTACCAGCTGAAAATCAGCGCTGAGGTACCTACCCCACATCACGAAGCTGAGCTGGCCGCCTTTTGGCATTCATGAATTATGAGTCTACTCGTAGTATGTAAAACACAACCTAAACAAAGCTTATAAACATCAATGAGACGTCTCCAACCCGCCTGGCCAGCGTGGAGAGTGTAGGCCGAATCTTCAGACTGCTCTGGCTAATATATAGCTCTGGTAGTACAGAGGGTCGTGCTCCTGCAGTGGAGACTAAAAGACCTGATGATGATGATGATGATGTAGTCTATACTAGAGTAAGTAATATTCTGTGAATTGCTTTCCGAATAAAGATTTTCTTTCATTCTTTCTTTACAGGTCGTGTTTGGTGCAGCTGGTCGGGTACAAAGGATTTTTTTCATATGATCGTTACTGATATATTTGTGTGGCGTCCTTTTTAGAATAGAATCCACTCCATACCTGTGGACGTCGTAAGAGGCGACTAAGGGACTAACCCCAAACATCTAGTGCGTCACTGAAAATCAGTGCTTTGCTCTTCGAGTAATACATGCGCTGAGTTGCTGCCTATTTGTATCACTGCGTCACATATTCGCAGTCCCCTGTTCATATCAAGGGTGGATCCAGGGGGGTCATGGGGGTGATGACCCCCCCCCTGGGCCGGGTCTAGGACCTAGGTGGACCACTAATTAAAATTGTTAAACATAATGTTTTTAAATATTTTTTGTCACATTTTATGTAAGTACCTTCAATGTTTAATGTTTAATTACTTGTATCTATGTTTATAAAACTTAAATTATAACTTATTGTGACTTAATCAAGACTCTGTGACTCCCCCCTGGCACCAAAGCTGGATCCGCCCTTGGTTCATATTAGTGTAGTCTCATTTATTATGTATATCTATAGAATGTGAATATGTGCCCTGTTTGATACAAATAAATAAATCTAATCTTTAAGGCTTTACATTCTTTCGTATAACCGTCGTTTGATGAACGGTGCTTTTTATGTACAATTTTATATAGAGAGTATGGGATATTTAATGTGTACATTTTAGTAGTAGAGCTACGCAACCGGCAAAACTTAGTTTTGCTAGTAGTATGAATGGGTCGGCTCGTTTGGGAAAGTACCATACTCTCACAGAAAATCGACGTCTGATTAGTAGCTTCACCGCTTCTATGCTTCGTTTGGTGAGTGAGCTCTCTCACCGGAGCCCCCATATTCTGGGGAGGGCCCTGAAAGACCGGTAACGCTCTTGTTACACACCTGGTGTAGGAGTTGTCCATGGGCAGCGGTGGTCATTTACCATCAGGTGACCCGCTTGTTCGTTTGCCGTCCTAAAACATAAAAAAAATGTATAATGAACTCACTAACGATGTCCCACTTTTCATACAGATCGTAATGGGCCTGATGGCAATGAGGCCAGAAGAGAATAAAGTTAAGTCGCGGAATGCTCTTGGACAGTTTGTCGCAGACTCTCTTCTTTCGAGCGGCCAGTGTCAGGGTGCGGAGGCGTTCGGAAGCCTCGCGGATTTCTTCCTCTATCTTGATATCTTCTTCCATTTTCTCCTGTGAAATTTAATCATCATCATCATTATTTACCACACATACACATGCACATATACACACACACACACACACAGTCACACTGCCATAATAAAAAATGATAAAAAAGTTTTTGTTTGTTTTGCTTTCTTTTGATGTTTTTAATATACTACATAATAAATGTAGTCTTAATGTATACCTTTAAAGGAAGTAGCGGGAAGTGATGGTAGGACTTCCCTGTTGTAACCAAGATTACTGTAATAAATGACTATTTTATTTTATTTTATCATTCATCATCAGGTATTTTCTAGTCTCCACTGTAGGAGCACGAATTTAATAAATAATGTAAAAGCATAACTGTATTTCCGATCTTTTTTCCAAATAGTAGAGGATACGAACAGATGTCGACCTATCTGCTTACCGTATAAAAATTTCATAAAATATGATCCTGAACATCCACCAATGAGGTTGCCGTAAAAAATATGGTCGTAGCTATTTTTAATTAAGTAATTATTACGAAAATCGGTTGACAAATGCGCCATGTAGGCTAGAACAACCGGAAAACTGGAATTCGGACATATGAAAGAATTTTTACCGAAGCTCAATCTGAATCTGAAGTGAAAACTCTATAGGTACGCGTATGACGTTTTTATGTTTTTTTCCCGGGAAGAACGAGATTAAGTGACATTGTAAATAACATTTTACTATTTGTTGCTTACACATGTTACACACGTTACCTCTGCAGCCCGGGGGCCCCGTATCATTGATACGGCCGATACGGCGATAGCTAAACCCCTGGTTGGCGCCCTAAGAAAAACAACGATATACATACGGCCTCTTCCGGCAGCATCTCCCGTATGTCCCGCTTGGGCCTCTCCATGCCCGTTTCTTGCTCCTTCTTCTCGTAGCCCAGCTCCTCTTCAATGATACGGCACAGCTCTATCCCGTTCGCGCCGAACATGGCGCGAGTCAGCTTACCTTTCTAAAATGCAATCCTTTTTAGTCCATTTGTAGTATAATCCATATATAGTAGTCCATTATTAGTCCACCTTTGACATTTCTTGGCAATATTTTGTAATTTTGATTTGAAATTATATAGATATAGACAGTGTCTCATGATCATCCGTAGCCTTGTATGTCCTGGGAATAAGCCCTTCTCATATGTGTATAAAATAATGTATACTTACCTACGAACAATTTACACTAGCTCATGAAAAGAATTTAAAAAAAATCGGGCAAGTGCTAGTCAGACTTGTACATGAAGGGTTCCGTACCTCCGTCCTTTTTTTTTAAATACATGTCATAACATATAATACATAATCAGTGAAGATTTCAAGTGTTAGCTATTACGGTTCAAGAGATAGAGCCCTGTGACAGACGGATAGACAGACAGACGGACAGACAGCGGAGTCTTAGTAATAGGGTCCCGTTTGCACCCTTTGGGTACGGAACCCTAAAAACAGTGGCATTTCGGGAGTGCCATACTCGTAGAAGTGAAAACTTGAACAAGGTTGTGTCGGTTACGGTGTCATGAGTTCAATGGTTTTTTATATCTTAAAAATGCCCAACGCGCCTAAAGAAGTTTTGACTTCAAAAACACTTAAGTAACTATAACTACATTTTGTAAAGATAAAGATATATGCATAAAAAATGGGAAAAATTCTGCTAACGTAATATTTTAACGATCCCTAAGGGCGGATTTCACCGTTGAAGTAAAACGCGATCAATTGAAGCTAAACTCGTTTACGCACTTAACCCTTTAACCGCGAACGTCGGATTAGTCCGACAAACATTTTCGGTCCCATTTCGCGAGTGTCGGATTTATCCGACCAAAAACTATGGATCACAATTCCTCGCGCTGGGAGCACGACAACTGATATAAAGCCTCGCGGTGAAACGGTTAATTGTTGTACGTTTTGGATTTCACCGACAAAAACTAATCGCAGACGCGTTTTACTATTTTCACAAGGTGTCTTCAAAATACTTCGTAGAGAAATACACTTAATAGACTCGTAGCTATTGCCTACGACCTACGAAATATAATTTAAACCCGTAGACTAGCTACAGGCTACAGAGCGACCAATAGCTACGACGACCACGTCGTAGCGTTTAGACAGTTTTGTAGTAAGTCTACGAGACTCACATAATTATCTAACATTTTGTCTTTGTGCAACGAAAGTATTTTTTTTATATTCATTTCATTTATTTTGTAAACATAGGTTACGATATAAGTGTTTACTTATATTGCGAATTAATTAGGTACAAGTAACCATATTTTGAGACTTCAAAAAATATATATACCTAGAAATATAGATACCTAGTCAATCATCAAAAATAATAGATATCATAGTCCTTAATAGGTACCTAAGTACTTAATAAGTATGCTGTTTACAAACTTTTTTTTTATTGAATACTAGTTATCTGCTTGACCTAAAAATCTATTTCTTTTATATAAAAAAAATATCAAAACCAGCCGAGAAAAGCTGTTTTTTATTGGTTTTAATCTTATTTTATTACTTATGAAAAATAAATAAAAAAGACTTACAGAAATAAATAAGAATACTGGTTCGCTCCTATTTTTAAATCTTGCCAATGCATCGATGTTGTCGGCCACTGCCTAAAATATAAAATCAAAGTTGAAAAGGAGTCAATGCAGCGTATTTTACTGTTAGGCAGTTTCCGGCTTAGAATAGATAGCTCCATCTTTTCCTGTGAATGCCGTAAGAGGCGACTAAAAGACTTCCCGCCTTATTATAAAAACAGTACTAACTTTGTTACTAGGTTCAAACCATTATCCACCCAAATCAAGTTGACATTGACAAGTGAGGTAATGTAATATTACTACATGTTAACTTGATTTGGACGGATAATGGTTTAAACCTAGTAACAAAGTTACAATACAATACAAATACTCATTATTGCACCATAAAGAAAGGAAATACAACAATACAGAGAAAAAAAAACCAAAAATGTTACAAAGGCAGTCTTATCGCATAGGTAGCAATCTCTTCCAGTTAGTCTGGATTTTATAATAAAACGGTTTGTCTTTTACCTTAACTTTCCACTCTTATATTGGGTCATAATCATACACCCATACACTATCACGTCTTTACCTCTAATGGGGCAGACATAGCATTGTGGGTCTTGCGGTTGGAAAGAAACGACTTGTGGTAAGACATTGTAGCAGTAGGTAGTCATACACCTGAGATATTTAATCCGTACTTCAATATAGCTATAGACTAACCAGCAATCAACCGAGTTAGTTTAGTACGTCTGAAAAATAGATATACTTAGTTCAATGAAGAATCGGCTAGGATTTCCTATTAAGTAAAAAGTGTTAGGAGACCATATTAATACATGTAATAATTATTAATAATTGTTTTTTTCTTCTTCAGTCTTCAATTTAACCATTGTATTAACACAAATGTAACTGGTAAGATACTATCTTACCAGTTACATTCTATCTTATCTTTACAAAAAAAAAAAACAATTATAATTATGACATGTATGTGTTTAAACAGGTCAAGGAGTGCCCATGTCTCTCTCTCTCTCTCTCATCCCAGCGTATTCCCAGTTGCATCCACAGCTGAGAAACCCGGGGTCCGCTTCCGGCTTTTCCTTCTCCACTTCGCACGATCTTGAGCATCCTTGGTTGTAAGACGATTGGCACGCATCATCCTTGACGACGTCAAGCCAGCATTTCTTGGGCCAAGGAGTGCCCGTGTGTTCGTATGTATATGAGTGTGTGAATGCGCGCAAAATAGTTAAAAGAAAATTATTTAAAATAAGTAATAAGTATTCTTACCTTTGCCATAGCTATCGAGTCACCGCCTAGTTCCAGCTTGCCTTTCCTTACAGCATTGCCGGTAGCCAAGCAGTGTCCGCAAAACTCGGAGTATACTTCCATACCTTTAGTAACATTCATTAATATCATCATCATCAGGTCTTTTTAGTCTCCACTGCAGGAGCACGACCCTCTCTGTACTACCAGACATATATTAGCCAGAGCAGTCAGAGGATTTGGCCTACACTCTCTACGCTGGCCAGAAGGGTTGGAGAGGTATCATTATCAACATCTTCATCATCATCAGCTTTAAATCCCAAGTAAAATCGCATTTTCTGTCCTTATGAAAGGTAATTTCCTTCCCTTGTTTCCACTTAGTTTCTTCATTTTGTTCTGTTATGTTTTCTTTGTGTAAGTTGTATGTATGTATTGTATGTATGTTTATTATAATTATTGTATATAAGTATGTTTATTATATTGACCACCCCGCACTACCTAATTTCCCATCATTTTTTCTATATAAACGAGGTTGCCTGGAAGAAATTGCTTAGCGATAAGGCCGCCTTTTGCGCATTTCCTAATTTTTAAGATAATTATGTTCTGTTTTTTAGTTTTGTGCAATAAAGGGTATTGTATTGTATTGTATTGTATTATCCGAGCGTGTTTCCGGTTGCATCCTCAGCGGTAACGCTTCAGAGCCCGGGGTCCGCTACCTAACCTAGATTATTTGACGACGTTTCTGGTTTTTACACAGAGTGACTGCCGTCTGACCTCTGCAACCCAAAGGGTAGATTCTGATCTTTGTTCTGACCAATCCTAGGATATGTTTAAACAAACGCTAGGAGGGTTGGAGAGGTATCATTTATGTTTATAAGCTTTGTTTAACTTGTGTATCCTAAGTCACCTTCTACGAAATCCACGGGAAGACTTGGAGTGGTCCTATTCTACTCTCCCGGGAACCACACGGCACACGAGGTCAGAATATCTTCTACTTACAAATCAAACGATCGTAATTTGAACGAATGTAGGTCTCGAAATCCTCATCGGTCTCTAAAGTGTCCTGGATGGAAACTTGCCCCTTCCGCGCCATTTTGTTATGGCCTTGTATAAATATGTGTTTTAGTCTAAATTACTGCTAAAATTAATCCAGTATTTGTACATAAAACTTTATTTGACGCCCAAGAGTCATCAAGTCTCAGTCAAGTTATGACTTTATGACAGTAGAATTCCTGAAGATTACTTCTGTCACTCTTATTTTTTCTATATACATTGGAAACTCTTTAATAAAGTTAGACTGTGATAAAAAGAAGAGTGTTGTAGTTATGGTATCATCTTGTACAGAGATGTTGGAAGGTACATCCTTTCTTGCTCTTAGATCTTGTAGAATGTTTTTTTTAAGGTAGGTAGGTATAGTTTGCCTGAAGTTGTTCAGTGGACCCACATGGCATAATAAAAGACAGTATTCTCTTTCCGTGACAGCTGGTCAAGGATTATTAAGTCAGTGTACAACTAAGAAATCGCTTTAGTGATAAGAACGCCTTTGTAACTATTATCAACTGGTTACTGGTTTTTACACAGAGCTACTGCTGTCTGACCTCCGCAACCCAAAGGGTACACCAGAACCAATCCTAGAATAGGTTTAAATAAACGCTAGGTGGCGTTTGGGACCCACAGTTTTACGTCCAAGTATGGAATCATCTTTCTTTTCGGTTAATCAGGTGATTCAAGCCTTTTCTTTTTTTTTGACGCGGAGAAAATCCCTTCGGATACCTTACCGGTTACGGGACACCGGTAAGGTTATGTGGTGTTACCACTAAAAACTCCGCGGTGTCACCTCTCAGCCGCTATCGGCTAGGGCCGTGTGCACAACCTTCGTATAACAAGGCAAACGCCTTGACCACAGAAGCAGTCTAAATACGTATAGCATACATATATTCTAAATTAGGGGGAAATTATTTAATTAATTAGCAGGGGCCAATGTTTGAGATAGCTGGTTTGTATATTCTATATCAATGTTTACAGACGTTTTGTTCTCTTACGTAACATAAATAAGTTTGAGTAAAAAATAAGTAGTAGTAGTAATTATAGTTTATTATTACACCGATAAGGTAATAAATAAAATTATACTCATTTATTTATAAAAAATATAAAACACATCACAGGTACATTAATATTTTTTCTATTAGGTATAAAAACATCACGTTAAGCATTCACCAAATTCTGTGCTAATGGCAATGATCACAGATGGTAATCCCTGGCAGTTGAAAGTGCTATGATAGTGATGTGCCGTTCCCGTTCCCCAGATTTCCGGGAACGTTCCCGGGAATGTTTAAAAAAAATGGAAATGTCAGGGAAAGTTGTAATTTTATTTATCAGACATATATTTTATCACTGTAAATATATTTTACTAACGTAAATGCATCACTTGATATGGTTATAATACAAATGTATATATCCAATATTCCGTAACATTCCCTAAAAATACGGGAACGTTTCCGGGAACGGCACAATCTATGACTGACCAAACTCTATCTACAGTCATCATGATCACCAGGACACGTACACACACGAAAGACAATAATCACCATGGCCTAACCTTCCCTCCAGGAGGGGGGAGAGAAAGGGACACATTATGTAATCAGCCCTACATTCAGTAGGCATGGCTTTTCTCTCATAAATTATCTAATTTCCTCTTTGGAGTCAGCTGTAGCTATTTAACACGTTTTATATTTTGGACCTATACGGCATGAGTCTCCATTGTGACTGGATCATTTCTTTGTTATTTTCTATCGACGATAATTTGCTCACATCTGGAAAAAAGAAAATATGTATATTTCCACTTGTCCATAAAATTCGTAGGCAAAAATTAAATTTTTAACTTTTCGTTTTAACTTCAAAAAAGCAGAAGGTTATCAATTCGACTGTATGTTTTTAGGGTTCCGTACCTCAAAAGGAAAAAACGGAACCCTTATAGGATCACTTTGTTGTCCGTCTGTCTGTCTGTTACGACCCTTTTTTAATAATTGTTTGTTACGCGATATCTTTGCCAGATTTTGATGATTCTTTTTTTATTTGAAAGCCTTTACTACCAAGTTAGTCCCATATTCCTTTGGTGAAGATATGATGACGAACTTTGGAGATATAAAAGAAACTCCTAAAAAAACAGAAGTGGGTTGTTTTGTTTTTTTTATTAATAAATACAATTTTTACATCACCCAAATGGCAACAGTCATGTGATCTAGTGCCCATGATCAGTAAAGATCAGTAATCGTATTTCGTAAAGTCGTGCAGTATCATTGACTGAACTTACCCTTACAATATTTACTATACAAATAACAAACAAACTATAAAACTTAATAAAATATATAACGTCTAACAAAATACACTGAAACTATTTTAAGGGTGCATTCAGTCCATTATACTGAACAACTTCCCCCAAGGAACATATGTAAAAATAATTTTCGGGATGAAAAAGTACACAGACGTTTAAACAGACTGAGGTTTTAACCACAGCCAAATTTTTGGAGCAAGTTCAGTCATTGAACTGAACTACCTTCTATAAAAAAATTCCACTTTTTTTTTTTCACTCAATTTTTTATCGATTTCTAATAACTTTTTTTATAGAAAGTAGTTCAGTATCATGGACTGAACTTGCTCCAAAAATTTGGCAGGTGGTTAAAAACTCAGCCTGTATATGTCATGCACCCTGTATCAGCCTTCTGATACTGACCTTTGTCACTTAGGAAGTTGGTAAGCAGTTGCGCGAACGCCCTGACTGGTACGGCCATGTTGATGGACGGGTAGCACGCACCACTTTGGGTCTTAGCACTCGACACTATGATGCCGAGGATTTCTACAGAGTTGGTCGACGTTATGCGGAATATTGGGCCGCCACTGAATAAATATTTTAAAACAATTAGGTTTAATAATAGGCCGTGTAGTTCCCGGCAGAGTAGAGGACCACGCCATGTCTTCCCGTGGATGTTGTAGAAGGCGACTTAGGAAACAAGCTAAACAAAGCTTATAAACATCAATGAGATCTCTCCAACCCGTCTGACCAGCGTGGAGAGTGTAGGCCAAATCCTTTGACTGCTCTGGCCAAGTATGGCTCCGGTAGTACAGAGAGGGTCGTGCTCCTGCAGTGGAGACTTAAAAAGACCTGATGATGATGATGATTATATATAATTTACGTACACTGTTAAAAATTATGTAATTTTACATGCAAAAAATTACATAAACCTGTAAAATTTCAGAAAAATCTGGGAAATTTACGGAAAAATATGTAAAAATGACAAAAATGTGAAAAAAAAATATATTTTTCCGTAAATTTCCCAGATTTTTCGGGAATTTTACAAGTTTATGTAAAATCACATAATTTTTTTGCATGTAAAATTACATTATTTTTAACAGTGTACCTGAAACCCGACTGCACACAGCACGAAGTCTGTATCAGCGAGGGTGACGCGCTGTTCACGTGTCCGCTGGTCACGGTTGGTCGGAGAGGCTCTAGATCCCTCTCACTGAAGTATGGGTAGCCTGCCGCCAGCACCGATTCACCTGTAAGTAAAAGAGGTCAAATAAGGATACATAAATGTCAAGAGATGCAATGTAATATATATTTATAAATGAATTTCACCGAGATGGGTTCCTTACACATTATTTTATTGTCCAAGCTATAAAACTCTGAAACGCCTTACCAGTTGACGTTCGAAAGGCTAAGAGCTGTAGGTATTTTATTTAAAAAAATCTTTAAAAGCTGTCAAATGTACTTAGTGTATATAGTATGTAGGTATTTTATTTTTATTTTATTTTATTTTGGAAAACTTACAGCTATTTTCTTATCTATATAAGCATAACAGCAAATACTTACAAAACTTAGCCAATAATAAGTTTCCACTTATAGAAAAAATATAGTACGGATGACACTATTTTAAGTTCAAGGACATTAGGACACAATAGTTCAATGAAAATGAAGGCAAAACTATACAATATGGTTTTGAAAAAACCAAGGTTGATAAAATGAAACCAATCTACCTATAGTCTTAAGACTTAAAATCTTACAATGACATTAAATGACGAAGGGGGGTTGGGAATTAAAAAACTTTTGTTCAATCACACGCCTGATGTGAAAAGGTTTTGCATTGAATATATCTACGCACTCATTTTCTGAACAAAATTGATTGCATGTCTATAAATTGTACAAGCTGGTGGTAACATAAAAATTTTGTTATTCCTCAGTGACGTAATTGGAATTTTAATATTAATTTTGTCTAAAAGTTCAGGACAATCGACAACGCCGGTAAAAATTTTGACGACATAGTTTATTTTAGTAAAATATTTGTGTAGTGTGTAGTAGTGTATGTATTATTTGTACTTATGTAGGTAGTTTTATTTCTTATTATTTAAATCCTCAATGCAAGACTTTAATGAAGCAAATGAGCGGGGACTCAAACTTTACCTTTCGATTCGAGAAGAAGATAATACCTACCTTTTTCCGCTAGTTCGTCAGCGAACACCGCTGGCTGAAGATGATTCCAATACTGTGGGTTCATGTACAACAGCGCCAAGTCGTAAGCTTTATCGTCCGTGGTTTTGTACCGCACTATCGCAGTCTCTTTCACACCTTTGCAGTATACGGAAACTTTGTAGATTGTGTACTGAAACGATTAATGAAAACTATAAGTAAATAAGCAAGGTCAAGTGCGAGTCGGACTTGTATATGAAGGGTTCCATACCTCCGTTCAAACTTTTAAAACGCTGAAAAAACACGTTTCTTGTATGACGACCCCTTTTTCACTTTATCTTATTTTTATAGCGGCCACAGTAAGTATTACATAGTCGGTGAAAATTTCAAGTGTCTCTAGCTATTACGGTTCAAGAGATAGAGCCCTGTGACAGACGGATAGACAGACAGATGGACAGACAGCGGAGTCTCAATAATAGGGTCCCGTTGGCTGCCTTTGGGTACGGAATCCTAAAAAGCTAAAGAAAGAAAGCCCAAAAATAAATCTTTTTAATTTAGCCGTTCATGTCACACTGACCCTCTTTCATTCCATAACTCTCTATAAAACAAAACTATCTGGAAAAAATGCCCGACCAGGCGCAGGGTCATCTGTGGCAGTAGTACTTTAGTCTCGCGCTACACTGAATAGGCAACACGCGACAATACATTATAAACTTTATATACAATGTCATAAGATATAGAAACACTATAAGGAACGGGGTGCGACTGCTCGGGCCGGCGCGTATCTTATGACATTGTAACATGTATAAAGTTTATAGTGTCTTCTTATGTGTTTAACACAGCGTCATTTATATAGCTTTTAGTGGATCGATGGATCTTGGATGGATGGATAATTCCAAATTTCGCTACCAGGTGTGCAGTACTATTTCATCGCGCACCTAGTCCTGAGCTGCTACCAAATAAAGTAGATTATCTGACTCCATTTTTCTCTTGGGCATCCATTTTACACTATGAAACTGCTCGTCCCGTCACTGCCAATTCAATACAGCGAGCCTTTAAAGTTCATAATGATAATGATGGTTACATATAGAAAATCTCACGGGCCTTTACAAGTTGGATGTATGTCCCCATGCAAGCCTTGAAGGAACGGGATATGTGAAGGTAATTGAAACTAGAGAAAATAGGATAATGATAATGCTGATGATGACGATGAATGCGATGCCTACGTTGGTAACGACGTGTGCGCAGGTGATGACGTATCCCCCTCCCAAGTAGACCCCCGCGCCCCACGCACTGCCGCACCGAACCAAAACTGTGGTGCTGTCAATACGACCTGCAATAGACCACATACAAATATATCAGCAGCACATGTGGTGTAGAATTGTAGATAGAGGGGGGCGGTCCGGCTCAGGTGACAAGTTGATATCTTTTGTAATCTGTTTTCACAATTTTTCAAAAATTTTTGATTGGATTTCATTTATTTACATAATAGAGTAGAATAGAACCACTCCAAGTCTTTCCGTGAATGTCGAAGAGAGCGACTTAGGGATTACAAGCTAAATAAAACTTCAGTAAGGCCTCTCTAACCCGTCAGGCCAGCGTGGAGAGTGTAGGCCAAATCCTCTGACTGCTCTGGCTAATACATGGCTCTAGTAGGACTGAGAGGGTCGTGCTCCTGCAGTGGAGACTAAAAAGAGCTGATGTGTGTGTGTGTGTGTGATTTACCTAATATATCGCTATGAGGGTGTGAGGCCAGAGGCTTGGCGGGGGCTTTGGGCATCACGCGTAGCTTGGCGGCCAGCACTGATAGCAAGGGCGCCACCAAAGTCAGCCCCACCCACTCGCCACGCCACCAGGACACGCTGCACACCACTACGCCGACGAGCTCTTTGCTGAAATAAAAATAATAAAAAAATTACAATTTTGTAACTACAGGAGGAAAATTCAAAATTCAAATTTATTTATTTAGATTAGGTACTGTACTAATTAACTAATAACTTTAACAATGTTCCAATCGACCAAAGGTTTGACTGTTAGAGAATTTTGTACTTGTAACATTTGTATATGTGTAAACAATAAAGTATACACATAAAGAAATAAAGCAGCCGTGTGATTCCCGGCAGAGTAGAATAGGACCACTCCATCTCTTCCTGTGGATGTCGTAAGAGGCGACTAAAGGACTTAGCACAAACATCTCGTGCTACAATTGCATTCCCAAGGAGGGTTAACGTCGGGCGGCGGCCGGTTGTAAAACTTTTCGCACAAATACATTCCCAAAGTGGGTTGACGTCAGGCAGGCGGCTAGTCGTAGAACTATAGCCAAATCACTTAAACTGTTCCTGCTACTTATTTCCTCTCCATTTTGCGAGGTCTTTGGCATCATTGGGTGACCATTGACACGCATGTTATATTTGGAGAAGAAAAAGCAGGAAAGCGCACCCCGGGCTGGCTCCGAAGCAGCACAGCTGAGGATGCAACCGGGAACGCGCTAAGACAAAGAAGAAGAAGAAAATAAGACATCTGACATAGCTTCATATCTGCCATGAGACCAGCGCTTATCCGGCCTTTCGAAGCATGTGGAGGAGTATCGTAATCTTTTATGGCACTTCTGTGTTTCAATCTGAGTACAAGGGTTGCCAAACATAAAATTATAGTAGAGAGCCACTGTCGAAAAGTCTCATATGTATGCAACAATGAACTTACGTGGGTCCCTCAGTAAATACCGGGCCACCTTCTGACCCAAGAGCCGTTGAAGTGTCAGTCAGCAAGAGCGAAGGTTTCTTACCAACCACACCACAAATCGTGCCACGCGTCACTGCATTCAAAAATACCTAGAACAAAGGTAAAGCTTTAGGCTTGAAATGTCAATCGGTCGCCCGCGATGGATTCAGTCCGTCACTGTCACATATATAGAGATAGATGAAACCGTCGCGGGTCCCGTGTTCCTGTCTCATGTAGGGTTTGTGACAGAGACGGATTAAACCCGTCGCGGGTCTCTATAACGGAGTTTTAAGATTAAGGCACAGAATACAGTATAAGAGTAAACAGAATGGAATCTCCTAAGGTACACGCAATATGCGTCCCCGTTCCCCGCACCCGCACCTCTCCCCCGGTTCTTGTGGGCCAACTTGTGTCATCAAGGCGAAAACGGAGGAGAGGTGCGGGGACGGGGAACGGGGACGCATATTGCGTGTACCGTAGGAGATTCCGTTCTGTTTACTCTTACTTTATTCTGTGCCTAAGGTACGTCCAACCTCTTTGCCATAGTTTTCTATGTTCTTCAAAAGGGGCGTGGAAGGTTTAGGCTTTTTTAATTAATCAACCAGATGACTTGAGAACATTTAAAAAGGATTGGGTCTTCTTCTCCTTCTTTAGGTGCTGCTTCATTCCTGAAGGTTGGCAGTCAGCTCTTTAAATCTTGATTTGTCCATGGCCAGTTTTGATACCAGTCCATTGTCTAATGTTCTTCAGCCAAGACAATTTGCTACCCCCCCCCCCCTCCTCCCCTCGCCCCACCCTGCGCTTTCCGGAAATTTTACCCATCATTATTGTCTGGAGCAGATGACATTGAGGGTTTCTTAACATGCGCTCCAAAACTTCAACATTAGTAATTTGATCCGTCCAGCTTTTGCGTAGCATTCTACGGTAAGACCACATCTCAAACGCTTCTAAATTCTTTCGGAGGTCTTCTTTTAAGGTCCACGCTTCGCAAGCATACAACACAAGAGGCCAAACATAGCACTGAAGCCACCTCCAAAAGGATTATGTCACAAAGACTTAAATTTGTTTGAAATAATAGAAAATTCGGGAAGAAAAACAAAGAAGTGAAGGTAGGAGGCTTTTGCCCTGCAGTGGGAATTAATTGACTTATAAAAACCAGTACAACCAGTACAGACAGTACAGACACGGAAAAATGAGGTTCTATAAAAATGAAACCGAACTACCTAGATCGGGTTTTCACCCCCGAAACCCGAAAAAAATCGTTACTCGTATGTAGGACACTAATTTTCTTCGAAATCGTTGGTGCCGTTTCCAAAATCCTAATGCACGTATGTGCCTACCCTAATTTAATTAAAATCGATAATCTCATAGTACTAACTTCACAACCGAAAGGAGTAGAGTGGACTTCAATAGTTGACCCCCGATCTGGAGCAGGCCTCACCATGTCGAACAACTCTGAAAGTGGCCTCAGAGTTTTCAGACCTGCAACAAATAATTAGGACAGAAAAATCAAATTTATTATTTATTAGACGATAGCGTGGTAGCACAGGACCCTTACTCCAAAAGCAGTAACGTACGTACGTAGCTACGTGTTCACGTGTCAGTGTGAAGCAAAATTGAGCGCTACGATCTGGTGATAAAGTCCAATTTGGTTTGACATTGTAATGATACTACAATATCGGACGATTGTCGTGTTATTTGGATAAATATCCATAAAATTATGGAGAAATAGTTTCCGGGGGTTGATTCGTAGACAACGTAAGGACCATAGTTCCTAACGGAAGCCCGCCGCACACAAAGTTAAAAAAACCTAGGTCATTACAGTAGTCTACGTTTTATTTTGAAACGACATTTCAAATTTCTGTAAAAAAAATTAACTTTAAAGGTATTGCATATATCTAGGGTTATTGGTTTTCACAGTTAAAATATGAACTTGAAAGACAATATATTGCATTATTTCGTTTTTGACCATCAGTATGGAAAGCTTTTACACCCTTATATTTTTTTTCAAGTTCATATTTTGACTGTGAAAACCAATTACGAGTTTATACTCGTAATTGCATATATCTAGGGTTATCCCTAGATATATGCAATTTCTTTAAAGTTACAATTTTGTCACGAAATCTGACATGTCGTTTCAAAATAAAACGTTTGTATGGGAAAGTCTAGGGTAAATTCTTAAGTACTGGCTGTTTGGACGCAAATATTTTACTTTTTATTAAACAAAATGACAGACGTCACGTTACTAACATTGAAGTGTCAAATGTAATTTAATAGACCTGAATTAAGTACATAAAAATGCGTTAATCGGTGAGCTATTCTGAAAAATAGCTGGTCATGGCTTGCAGGTGTAAAAAGGAGACTAAATTACGGAATTACTACCGGTATTACGATACGCCGGATGGGTGCGACATTTTAAAGAAAGTGAGTGAAACAAATCTTTAAACTACGCCATACCGTGCGTACCTACACATACAGGCATACAGCAATGCGGATACACTGTTTTTTTTGAAGAGAAAACTTCTTTAGCGGCGTTGTGCACTTTTTATGTAATGGGTAAAAAATGTTAAACTCGCGTCAGGACACGTGTCCTGATCGAAAATTCGTAAGACGGATGGAGAGTAGACAGCCGGCGCGGCGTAGGAGAGGAAGTATCCCCCTCTCTTTCTACGGCGCGGCGAAAATGTATGCCTGCGCCTGCTGTTTCATTTAGCTGAGAGATAAACTTTTTAATCTATACTAATATTATAAAGCGGAAGAGTTTGTTTGTTTGTTTGTTTGTTTAAACGCGCTAATCTCAGGAACTAATGGTCCGATTTGAAAAATTCTTTTTTTGTTGGGTAGTCCATTTATAGAGGAAGGCTTTAGGCTATATAACATTACGTTCCGACAACCACGCGAACGAAGTCGCGGGCACAGCTAGTGTAATATAAATTGTCATGTTTGTGTACGATAGCGCAATAAATTAATATTGTATTCTACCACATAAATGATAGTAATTTTATACTGATATTTAAAGCAATTCGTGCAAAATTCGAGATTTATTTTACGGCCCTGGCTGAGTACAAGTATTTTAGAACCTATCTTTAGTTTTGTTACTCCTTTATTCCTTACAAACAATCAAACATTGGTGTAGGCCTTTGATAGCTTCAACGAAGCTTCTGACGACAAATCTATACTAGTCCACTGGTTTTCATAGCCACACATACCACATACCACAGTCCGCTTAACGTTCTCTCCTAGAATATAGCTACAAGGATTAAAATAATCCTGTATACTTTGATATACAGAATATGAGATTACATGATGAATTTCAGGCGTTGGTGACCACACGCTATGGGCTCATCACAGGCTTGGTCCTCGGCACTTATGACATCATGATGTACTCCCATGCCGTAGGTTTATCGCCGGTGTTGAAGAGGTAAGTTATGTACTTCTATGCATGGTACTATCTTACAATCGCCGTTGTCAATTTACTATATATGTTGTTTTTGTCTTTAATTATGTGTTTTCTAAGTACAATAAAGTTATTACAAACAAACAAACATTTTATATTACAAGTAACTGAAAAAAGTCGACTTGCTCCTGGGAATTTTTCTATAAAAGAAAAATTCAAAAACGCCTGTAACTTTTCTGGTGCTAGGTCAATTAGGTAATTCATCATCTTCATCATCGTCAGCTCTCGACGTCCCACTGCTGGGCATAAGCCTCCTTTTGTCTGCGCCACTGAATCCTATTATTTAAAAATGAAGATTTTCTGAATTCCGCAACCCAAAGGGTACACCAAAACCAATCTAGGATATGTTTAAACAAACACTAGATGAAGTTCGGTACCCACGGCTTTTCGTGCCTTCCCAAGCAAAGGATTATCTTTTTTTTCGGATAATCTAATAAGGTGATTCAAGCCTGCAATATCCTAACCAGACTGGAAACAACTTTTCAGAAAGTATGCTTCGCAGTGGGATTTGAACCCACGACCTCTTGTTCACAAAAAGGCGAACGCCTTTACCACTGCACCACGGAGGCAGTCAAAAGGGCAGTAATGCTGCGCTACGCATATACTTCATTAAATTAAAATTTGGTAATTCCAACATTTCGAACACAGTAAAAAGAAGCAGCGTGTACTTTCATAAATTTAGAACCTCTCTCATCTCAGCGTGTTCCCAGTTGGATCCTCAGCTGTAATGCTGCGAAGCCCGGGGTCCGCTTTCCGGCATTTCTCCACTTCGCACGGTCTTGAGCACCCTTGGTTGTAAGACCATTGGCACGCATACCATCCTTGACGACGTCAAGCCAGCATTTCTTGGGTCTACCAAGTCTGCCGGACCCCGGCGGAGGCGGCATGTCTATACATTTTTTTCCCACGTAACCTGCCGGTTTCCACAATTCATGACCGTACTAGTGTAGGCTCTCTTGGAGTTTGTCTGCTTTGTCACGGACATAAAGGTTGCCGCGATTGCGAATGTTTTTCACACAGTCTCTCCGTGACAGATCTAATGATGGATTTTTAGACCTGTCCCTTTAACCTAACCGGCATATTGGGGTCACACACAGATGACACCGCGGTGAACTACCGCCACTTTGCCCACGCGGTAGATATACTCGTACGGGCTTTTACGTCGACAATGACAATGCCTCCGGACGCATGAAGTACAATGCTAAATATTTGAACTGGTCGGTACGTTTGACCAAGTCTTAGCCTGTACATACGGGTCCCCACCCGTATGTATAGGCTAAGACTATCATTCATTTCTGTATCATTGCAAGCCACGTATTCAGACTTCGCCACATTAAGCTTAATCAGAAATAAAAATTGTGAGGAGTTATGATTGATACTGTTTTAGATATTTGAAGCATGCAGCACCGCTTGGCCTGATGGGCGCCACCTTCGCGATCGCCTCCAATGGCTTGCTGCACTTGAGGCAGAGAGACGACTCCCTCAATTATTTCCTGGGTACCTAGATACAATTCAACCGATAGCCCCCCAAAATCGACACAGACGACGCTTGTCTCGAAGAGACAAACAGAATACCTTGTTGTGCGCCTTAACAAGCTACTTAAAAAATAATTAATGGATATTATAGAGCTTATAGGTCACGCTTGAGCTGTTGGGCCTCTAGTTCCAGATTTTTCTCCGGCATTTATTTAGGGAAGAAAAGCTGGTATGTACTCATCGTACTCATGTCTCTGGAGCAACACCGCTGTGAATTAAACCGGGAACGCTCTTATATGAGAATAAGAAGGAGACTGACTAAGGGTCAGCTCAGCTCACACCAAGACGCGACGCGTCGGTGCGAGCTGATTCAAAGGCTACATTTTATTTAAGGCCGTACCTGAATTTTCCAGGCACATTTGCCAAAAGTGCGTAGTAAATCTTAACGTTCTCACTTTAAACTGTAAACAGTAGTTCATAAAATACTTTGAAAAGTTATCTAGGACTTGGTAGTAACAAAATTTTAAATGATGTCTTCGTTTTCTTTGAAATGATTTATTTTAAATAGGGGCACACTGGACCCCGGAAAATTCAGGTACGGCCTTATTAAGCCAAGGAGGATTCACCCCGATCCTACAAATGGTATTATATTTCTATCACTGTGTCCCCTAGGTGGTATGGCGTGCGGGCCCATACTGGCCTCCTACCTCGGCTCAGGCCACGCCATTCTTCTCGGAGGCCTGTTCTTAGGCGTCATCGCAAAGATCAAGAAGGACGCGGTAGACAATTGCTATAGGATAATCCCTAATGCCACGCCACATATGGGCACTATCAGGAGCTGGAGAAGCGACTATTCGTTGGTCAGGGATCCCAGAGACGGTACGGCTTACTTATGGCTTTAAGGTGGAGGTATAGGCAAATGACCTTGAAGTGGCGCCCTCACTTGAAATAAATTATTAACTCGTAAATATGGAGATAATTTCCATATTGCTCTTCGTCATGCACTAGATAGCCCTTTAAATTATTTTATGAACTACCGTTGAAAGTATTTACATTAGTCCGTCTAGCTTTAAAACTTGCTTCCGCCAAAAGTGGCCACGGCAAGTTTTAAAGCTAGACGGATCACTAATAATAGTTTCAACGGCAGTTCATAAAATAATTTAAAGGGCTATCTAGTGCATGACGAAGAGCAATATGGAAATTATTACCATATTTACGAGTTAACAATTTATTTCACACTTCAAGGCCATTTGCCTATATCTTCGCCTTAATATGTTTTTATAGGTATCTAGTATAAACACAATAAATACTAGTACCCACGTAGTATAAGAGAACGGGCAGCTCTGGCGCGCGGAATCATAAGTGTTTAACAAAATAAACGAAACTACCTATTTAAAGGATGGATTCACTTGATACTGAACAACTTTCCCCAAGGAACATATAAGTATCGAAATCTGAAAAATAATTTTTCGTTTCTGAGCTGATCCGAGTTTGTATGGAAAGTTTTTTTACAATTGTTTTTATATTTCAACTATGTTCCTTGTGGCAAGTTGTTCACTATCATGGACTGAATTCACCCTTACAATAGTTTTAGTATATTTGTTAGACGTTAAAAAAGTGGAAGGGACATACCCGGTATATGTAAATATAGGTATATGTAGGTATTTAGGTGATAGAGCAGGACGGCGCAGACAAAAGGAGGCTTATGCCCAGCAGTGGGTATTTGAAGGCTGTTGATGATGATATGTAGGTATTTGAATGATAAATTGTAAAGCTGACATTAATGAATGTATGGGGGGCAAGGGTAGCCCCGAAGTATGGGAGCTCCTGGGCAGAGCGTCCCAGATAGGAAGTGTGTATAGGGAAGTAGGAGAAACAAACAAATGGAAGATGTAAATAGTTTTTTATGTACACACAAGAGTAAAAAGAAATAAGCAAAACAGAAGGTGCACGAGCGATAAAATCAGTGGAAAATAAGGTAGAAAAATGTAGAAGTAGAATAGTCAAGACAAAAGAACTGAACACAAAGTAAATATTAAATTAATTTAAATTTTTAACAATGAAAAATGCTGTTACCACAAATGACAAGAAATGAGAGCTCTGAAGGATGGTCATTGACAGTCGACCAAAACTCAGTACTAATTTTTATAATTGGAAATTTTAATATGTTTATTGTTTTGAATTTCATTTAAAATAGCTCAGTAACTAAAGCATGATTAAGTAAATATTTTAGTGTATTTATGACCTAATAAAAAAATAAAATATTTGTATGCTGTATACAACGGCAAAACATAGCGGCCATAATATTATATTTTACCAACTTGTTTATATCTATGTTTGACAAATAAATGATTTCTTTCTTTCTTATGAATCGAATCTCGAGCTATACTAGAAATAACAGTTAAAATCAAAAAATAAATCGACATTCCCATACATATCGCCCAGGCGGCCGCACACTTTAGTATGGAAATGCCGAAAAATATTTTTGTTTTTTGGCTGTTATTTTAATTTTATTATAAGTACTATAATGGTCTATAGTATAGACCGTGGTTTGATTTATTACGGGTATGTCCCTTCCACGTTGTATATCATTCGGTTTGTGTCTAAGAAACCACATGTATGTATGAGAGACTGGCTGATGTATCCTAAAAGATAAAAAGTATCCTAGGTAATAAGCTATCTTCTTACATGCCAAATTTCATTATAATCTTTTGGCGTCAAAGCGGAACAAACATACATCCATACAAACTTTCGCAAGCTGTTTTTCAATTAGTAATTCTAAGATATTTCTATATTTTTTTACAGATATGCTACACACTTGTGACGAAATGAATTAATCGAAGATGTGTATCTATTAATTAAAATATATTGTTTAATATAAAATAAAATATTTGTTTTTGGATGGAGATTGTTTTTTTCTTTACGTATTTTTACAGAAGTTACGTGATCAACTTTAACAATTTTAATTTATTTGTTTTTGTCAACTAATTACATGAATTCTATATACGTAGGTAGCAACTTATTACTCTTGTTTGTAATATTAGATGCCTGTGCCTGTGTTGCATTCATGCATACTATTACAATACGGAAGTGGACTAAAAATACTTTTAGGTCATCGGATTAATTTATTACTTCATTTTTTTTTGATTAGCGTAACGTTACAAAGATAATTACAGCGCATTTTAGTTCCGCATGACGTCATGATGAAGTACGATTTTCACTTGACGGCGACGTTAATCACCCCCACTCCGAAACTTCGACCCGCTGTATCTTTGTGAATTTTCACTAGGTACTTTGATAAACCGAAAAATATGGGAACATTTTTTTGGATAATCTATCTCTAAATAAAATACAATTTTTCGGACCCAGCCACATCCCTATTCGTCGCGACTTTTCCCCACAGTGTGGCAGTCTTTCATAGTTTAAGAATGATTTTATTAAATTAATGTATACGGGAATTAACGCGAAACGTACCTTTTTTTATTTATTTTGCTGACGTTTCGTTCGGGTTTCACCGAACGTGGTCCCAGCTTGACTGAAGCAGCGATGACGCCTACGCCTCCCCCTGCCCGGTGTACGGTACGTTTCGCGTTAATTCCCGTGTACATTAATTTAATAATAATGCAACGCGATAGTTTAAAAGTATTTAGAATGATCTTACTCATATTTTAATTAGCACATTTCCGGAAGGTCTTTGTGTGGTTCCTGGCAGAGTAGAATAGGACCACTTCAAGTCTTCTCGTAGCCGTCGTAGATGGCGACTTAGGAAACACAAGCTAAACAAAGCTTATAAACATCAATGAGACCTCTCCAACGGTCTGGCCAGCGTAGATAGTGTAGGCCAATAACTGCTCTGGCTAATATATGGCTCTATAGTACAGAGAGGGTCGTGCTCCTGCAGTGGAGACTAAAAACCATCCATACCTCTGTCATCATCCAAGTCGACTAACACGAACACCGAGAGCAGCGTTTTGCCCAGCTGCGACTGTTCCTCGACGTCCTTATCCCGGTGGCCGATGGTCCAGCTGTAGAGGATGTCGTCCACGCAGCGGTCCAGGATGGGACACTGCCAGACGTGGCATATCCTGGAACATAACAGTATTCATTACCATCAGTCTTTCTTCTTCTTTAAGTGCCCTCTCCATTACTGGATGGTGGCCGTCAGCTTCCCATTGCCAAGCTGAATAATTTCCCCACGTAGGTTATTCCGGTCCAGTCTCTTATGTTCCTCAGCCACGTTTTTAGCGTTTTCCAACGCGCTTTTATTTTACCATCCCTTAGCATCGATCGACGTAAAATACGGAGGAGGAAGCGTAATTCGACTTTAAGTTTAAGTGTTGTAGCTAGATGGAGCTACTAGTTCGAAAGAAGGTAGTTTCGCAGAGGTGCCGCTTAATTTCAGAAAGATGGCGGTATAAGCGACAAGAGCCGCTAATACCGCCATCTTTCGTCCATGGTCTTAGTAAATAATATATATTTTCACCATTTCTGATTTTATTAGGTACTTAATTTGAGTACTTGTATTTTTATAGGGTTTTTACACTACTGCAATAATTGTTTATACCTAAAACATACACTGTTGTTATTAAAGAGCGAAATCTCCTAACACATGTTATTATTTACTTAAATGGAGATTCCGATCACAAATTGTTAATGTCATACCATGGTACAGAAATATATTTTTTTTATTATTTATGAAGGCATTCAAGATTCAGAGTATATACATCTTGAATGCAACCCACAAAAAACACCATATCCAATGACCTTCCATACACAAGTAGGTCATTGACCATATCTCAAAAACTCGTTGACCAATTTGGCTCATAATCGACTTCAAAAATCTATTTCTACTTACCTATCAAATTTCAAAACGTTATTTTGATTTTTGTCGATGAAAACGATGAATTTTTCAAGAATATATTCAGAGATACAAAATGAACTCAGAAAGTAGGTAAGTCCGATTTTGTTGCGGTTTTCAGTTAATTGCTTCGGAAAGGTTTTGTATGTACTAAATAAAGTCTAACAAAATATATTAAAATTATTGTAAGGGTGAATTCAGTCCATGATACTGAACAACTTTCCCCTAGGAATATATATTTTTGCTTTGACCAAGGAAGAGACGGACAAACAACCTTACACAGCTTAAAATATTGGCAGATCACGTCTAGGGATCGCGAAAGATGGAAAGAAAGAGGTGAGGCTTTTGCCCAACAACGGGATCTATGCAGCTAACAAAAAACAAATGTCTAAAAATCTTACCTGCCAGTCAAAACCCGAATCTGATAGCTGCTATGCTCAAAATCAGCATCACTGTCCAAACTCCGCTCTTTACTCATCCTCTCAACCCCCTCGTACACATTCGGCGCCTTCGAAGCCTTCTTCTCACATGTCACGTGGATCTCTGGCAAGTTATCGTAGAAGTCCTCATTTAGGATCGGCTTCCCTTTCAAATGTTGGATGGTCTGGACTTGCTTTAAGGGAGAAAGGATGGAGCCATGTGTGAGGACCCAGCGGTTGGAGAACTTCAGACCTGATCAAATACAAATACGCAAAGTTTATAAGTAATTAAATTTAAAATTAAAATAAGACTTCAGAGTTTACCACAGATCTGTATGTACTGCTAGATAAAGAAAGTCCTTCAATTTGTATGAAAACCTTGCGTGCCTATTTTCAATACAATATTTAATAAGAAATTCACTTACAAACGGAAGAAATATTTTTTATTAGATACTTCCTCCAACGTCTTTCGACGAGTTTTTACTGCTCATAACGGCAGATTTAGGTATTAACAAACTAACAGTAGAGAGCTCAATGTCCGATCTAATTAATTGACATACATGGACTAAAAGTTATTATCCCAAATGAAGTCAATTTGACGTCAGATCGACACGCAAATTTATGAATTTGCGTGTCGATCTGACGTCAAATTGACGTAAGGGTAAGGGGTACAGACCATGGATCAAAATAGACACAGCCTCTGTATGCAGAGGCTGTGTCTATTTTGATCCATGGTCTGTACCCCTTACCCTAGACATTTCCATACAAACTTTTATTTTGAAAGGACATGTCAGATTTTGGCAAAATTTTGTTATTTCAAAGTAATTAAGAAAACTAGTTTTCGACAATCTAAATATAAACTTAAAAGAAATTTAACGGTGTAGAAGATTTCCATACTGATGGTCAAAAATATGGAATATACCAACCAATCACTGTTTTGATTACCTGATGCGGAGACGGTGAGGATGTTCGCGTGTTCCTCGTCTTCCGAGTAGTTATACGACACCATCACTCCCTCGACGGCCATTTTGCTAGAAAAAAAAGAATAATATACTTACATAAATGCCATACAACGTTGCAATGCTGCCAGTCTTCTGGGCACGTTGCCGCAGGGTAAAGAACTACCCGGCCTTTTTTATTTCTTAATATTAGTAGAGTAATCTTTTATATTTATTTCAGTTTTTAAGAACTTTAATATGTATAAAATTTGAATGGAAACAAACTTTCTACTAACATAACTAAGGCCTAAAAACTTCTTAAGACTGCAGTCTTCGACCGTGGGAATTTTTGATTGAACACCCGAATCTATATTTTCTATCTACACATACGCATTGTGCTGTATTGTACATATGCACTTTGGAGACGAATTTAGACGAATTCAGAAGCGCAGCGAGCGGTCTGCCTTATCAGCGTTTTCGTTCCCATATTTATTTGAGAATTTCGGAGAACTTGAAATTTTTCTATCTTTTTACAAAAGACAAATTATTTTTATTTATTTATTGTAAGTGTTTAAGCATGAATCAATCTTCATATATGTGTATTTTTTAACTCAGTCGTATGCGCAAGAAATCCGACGACGTAGTCGCTTATATTTTCTTCAAAGTTTAACCTTTTTAAATAAGTTTTTGAATGAATTTTTTTTTTTTTATTAAAATCTACTCATTCACTGTTTAGGATTTTCCTTTGTCTTTATTTCTCTGTAATTTATACACAACTTTATGTTTTAAATTCCGTGTAAACAACAATGACATGAACGTCGCGCACCGTAAAAAATCGAAACACGTCTCAGGTTATTTGGAATTAAACAAACTATTACAATGAAAATCAATAAATTGTCTCATTCACTTTTTTAATACTTAAATAAACTTCAATTTAACATATCTTAACATATTGTTACTAAGATAGTTTGGCTCCAATCAGCTCCGAAAAGCAGTCAAAATCATTAAAATAAGGACCGGGCCCTTAATTTTTTTTTACAATAAACAAAAGTATTGCCAATAAAGTTTACCTATTGTTTACAAGCAATATCAATCTTGTAAATAGCACGTGTACAAGGGGTCACTCTTCAGATGTTATCCGTTCGTCCACTTGCTGGAATCGCCACAATTCTAGTTCCATCCGCGGTTAGACCTATTTATAGGGCATAAGTTATGCGTTATCTGATATGTCGCATTTAACTAGATTCCTCTGGTTGAGAACGTAAAGAGATTTCATTTCATTTGTTAAGTATGAGGAAAGGGAAGACGATTTGTTAGTCCCTTTACGAGCATTTCCATACATAATAAAATTTTAACAAAAAAACAACTGACTTCATTTTTTTTTAGGAGTTTCTTCCATATCTCCAAAGTTCTTCATCATATCTTCACCAAATTAAAATGGGACCAACTTGGTAGTAATTTTTTAAATAAAAAAAGAATTATCAAAATCGGTTCACAATCGGAAAAGATATCATACATAAAAAATAAAATAAAAAACATACAGTCGAATTGATAACTTCCTCCTTTTTTGAAGTCGGTTAAAAAGTGTGCAGCCGCCCGGGCAATTTGTACGGGAATGTCGATTTATTACGCAATGTCCTTTACGTATTGTACTTACATAAAAAGAGCAGTAACTCTTAACTAGATAAAAATAATAAATCTATACTAATATTATAAAGAGGAAAGATTTGATTGTTTGTTTGTTTGCATTGAATAGGCTCCGAAACTACTGGACCTACACTATCCCTGAGTGACATAGGCTATGTGTGTACCACGGGCAAAGCTGGGGTGGACTGCTAATTATACATATGAGTAATTCATAACATGCCTGTAGTGTGCCTCATACAAGTACCTATCAGATTTATGAATATAACTCGATTAAATTACTTTCTTTCACACAAAAATAAATAATCATCCATTGACGTCTTTTCCCAGGCACTGTATCCCGCACTATTCAAACAAAACATTTTTTATTACTTCTTCATCCACTGCTGCCTTTGTTTGGTTTGCAATCAATAAGTGCCAAACAAACTCGACAATGTATTTATAAACAAACGATATCTCAAGAAGTCAAAGAGGCAAGATTGTGGGATGGTAAAAGTTGAAATGACATGAAGAAAGGGTGCGAACACGATTACAAATTTGCGAGGACATAACCACTCCCATCCATGGCTATAATGAACTACATTCAGCGGGTGGCCAATAAGCCATATAATTTACTCTGGTATAAAAGAAAACTCGCATACTTTCCGCGCCAACCGCATTAGAAGCGCCGTCGGGAAAGGCGCCCGTGGTTCGTGTTCCTTCTTCAAATATTTCTTTTTTGGATTTCTTCCACTTTCGGCCAGTTCGCTGCATCTTTAAAGGTTGGTCCGTCATTTCTTTTTGTGCCAAAACATTTTTAAATAAGTATTTAAATTAATTCCAAATTATGTAATCCCACTAAAATATTACCCCTCGGCAGCGTGGCCAAAAGGCTGGCAGCATTGCCACGTTGTATGGCAATGCTGATTCTTTGTGCCAGATTATTTCCAGCCCTTTGGTCACGGGATACTTCGGATAATCTTGTGGACAAGTATTTAAATAACTTATGGGCTTAAGGACCCCACGAACCAAAAGTTTCTACCCCAAAAGGTTCAAATACAAATGCTGCCAGCCTTTTGGCCACGCTGCCGAGGGGTAATATTTTAAAGGGGATTACATAATTTGTAATTTTTTTAGTTTAGTTTCTTAGAGGTACTCATAAGTTTTAATTTATATTTTTTTTTTTAAATTTAAACTGTATTATAATAAATTTTTGAAGAATAATTCCACATTGTTTTGTCCATAACTACCTTCCTACGTAGATAATTCTAATTTGAAACTTTTTTATTGATAAATTTATTCATAACTTAAGTAAAGATACTAAAATTAAACTGATGGATGATAAGTGATAACAGATAAAGAATGTAACAACTGAGAGCAGTTTATCAAATGTTCATGCTGTGTTCGCTCCAAGTAGGTTGGCAACTTATATGCTCTAATTTGTATATGTGTAAATTTGTGTGTTGTTCAGCGAGTTAGTAAACCAAATAAATAATTTAAAAAAAATTGTTTTACTTTTGGTAAAAAATTATATCAGACAATTTCATCACTAGCCTATAAGTTTCCGTAGTGTAGCGGTTATCACGTGTGCTTCACACGCACAAGGTCCCCGGTTCGATCCCGGGCGGAAACAATAGTCTGTTTTGCACTTATTTGGATAATTTTATCCTTTTTGAATAATTTTTGGTTACTAAAAAAATATTATTTATCAAAAACCGCTACATCACGTCCCATAGTTGGGCGTATTTATTTCCTATCATTTTCCGGCATTATTTCTAAGGAATGTGATTTATCCTGTTATAAAAATATTGTCCACGAATAAAAAAAAATATTTCAAAACTTTCCTTCGAGCCGGATTTGAACCAGCGACCTATGGATGTCCATAATCAATAACCTCTACAGTCCACCGCTCTACCAACTGAGCTATCGAAGGTGATGAGATGATTCTGAAATTACAAGTCAATTGCTCTGGTACTATATTGGAACACATGTCATAAGAAATTATTTTGCTAGTAACGACTTATTTTGCTAGTAATCTCAAAATCAGGACATTTTTATTCGAGTTTACGAGATGCTTGTTCAGCATACGTGATAAAGAGTATTGATACTTAAATTCTTTGGTAAACAAAAATTTTATAATCTTAAGATATAGCACCTACTTAAATTAAATTACTTAAATACCTACTTTTTATTTGTTTACATAAATAAATAATACGATTAGAAAGCAGCATGTGTACATGTACATTAGATACGACTATCTGTCTTTGATTATTTGACCCGTTATTAAATTAGTAAGTACAATTTGTCGTATTGTATCGGTTTGGATAAATCCAGATCATATTACTACCTAATTATTACAGAATTATTAGACAGTTCATTAATTTTTATATATAACTGGATGTAATTTATATCTATATTATGCCGTTAAGTATTTAGGATTCAAGCAGACATATTATATGCAGGATAACGTGCCATACGACATGATGCTTATGCTATTATTAAGGCGAAGATATAGGCAAATGGCCTTGAAGTGTGAAATAAATTTTTAACTCGTAAATATGGTGATAATTTCCATATTGCTCTACGTCATGCACTAGATAGCCCTTTAAATTATTTTATGAACTGCCGTTAAAACTATTATTGGTGATCCGTCTAGCTTTAAAACTTGCCGTGGCCACTTTGGGCGGAGGCAAGTTTTAAAGCTAGACGGACTAATGTAAATACTTTCAACGGTGGTTTATAAAATAATTTAAAGGGCTATCTAGTGCATGACGAAGAGTAATATGGAAATTATCTCCATATTTACGAGTTAACAATTTATTTCAAATGAGGGCGCCACTTCAAGGTCATTTGCCTATATCTTCACTTTAAGCATTAGATGTAATAGGTACCTATTTCATCAAAATTAAAACTAGGTACTATTACATAGAAAATATTTAGAAAGATATCTATTCATAAGAAGGGAAAATAAAGACTGGATAAACAAAAGGGCTAACTTTTAGTTGAACAGTTGCATAATACATAAATAAATAAATTAAGGACAACTTACACAAATTCAATAATATCTACATGTACCTAAACTAACAAGTTTTTTTAAATTCTATTTTATGATATTCAAGTGATTTTGGTCTTTATTGTTGTGTTAATTGGTCCATCTTGGAACAAACAAATCCAGGTCACATTTTAGCAAGCGTTGCAAATGCACCGATGGGGTTTCAACATCACGTTGGTTCTCGTAATATCCACGAAGACTTACGGAAAATGTTTGTGCAAATCAACGAATAAGTTTCATTTGATTAGAACAAAGAAAAAAAGCTGGTGTTTTTCTGCGTTATTATCGGGTTAGATTGGTTTACTTTTTTAAATTTACAAGCACTAGGTGACTTCGAGTACCTACTTAGACATAGGGTTTAACTAAATAAATACACTGAAGTTATTGAAAAAGTGAGCTTCAAAATACAATTCCCCAAAAAACATATAAGTAGCCAAAACAAAAAAGCCTCCCATACAAGTAGACCGATTCGAGTTCCTATGTTTAAAAGATTTTTATATTTCGATGCAGAAATATGAAAATAAAATGACTTCCATTCCACACAACTTTAAAAATATTTATAGTCGTGCTAACAGGCACAAGTCACAACACCCAGCATCAATAAAATTCACATTCATGTAGGTAATAGAACGAATCTGGTATTAGGACAGAACTCGCTTTGATTGGTTCATTGAAGTGGTGTGACCGCCGTGCCTGCCAAGCAAGGCCCACACCGTTACTTGCTTTTACGCTTTTACTCTTATCAGTTATGCACCTGTGAGACTCATGGTCTCCACTCCAACGTATCTACACTTACATTTGCACGAGTGTAAGACTAATATATTATTTTACCTTTACCGGGACACTTACGGTTGTAGTCGTAAAGCTATTTTTATTTTAATGTGTTTCGTACAAACCTAATAACGAACTTATTTAAGGATTTTATTTTTCAACTTAGTGTTATAAGTATATTATAATTTATACGTGTATATAGTAGAGGTCCTATGTCCAGAAGTGGACGTTATGCGACTGAAATAATGATGATAAAGTGTTATAAAATCTGAGATATTTCTCAGATTTTATAATACTTTATCATCACCTCTCCCAAGGATTTCGAAAATAACGATACCTACTAGTGGCCTGCATCCAGCGCTTTCCAGCGACATTGGTCAAATCGTCCGACCGGAGATTTTAAACCAGACAACAGTTTCATCCAGCAACCATATAATAACCTATTATCATTCAATCGTTTATTTCACGGTTCATCGTTCATATCATCATATCCAATATATTTCCAATCATAATCAAATAGTGTGTCTTTATTAGCCATTATAAGCTATTGTTCATAAGATCGGAAATTGCTACTTTATCAGACCTTGAAAGTACTGTTATCTATACTAATATTATAAAGCGGAAGAGTTTGTTTGTTTGTTTAAACGCGCTAATCTCAGGAACTAATGGTCCGATTTGAAAAATTCTTTTTTTGTTGGGTAGTCCATTTATAGAGGAAGGCTTTAGGCTATATAACATTACGTTCCGACAACCACGCGAACGAAGTCGCGGGCACAGCTAGTTAAAAATAAGATAGATCTCTATATTTATCAAATTCTTAAATTTTCTAAGAATCTTTTTTAATGCGTTGTACTTTGAGAAATTACCATCATATACCTAAGTATAAGTAAGTACTATTCTAATTGAAACACTTAATTTTCCTATACATTTGTTCTATTTAAAAGGTTCATAAGTGGCAGTAGCAAAGACGAAGTTAATTAGCTGCAGGTATTTAGGTTACCATAATTACCAAGTAGAGCAGCTAGTACCAATTAATTTCGCACTAAATTGATTGAAATGAAGCCTTGCCTTATACTTACTCTGTGTTTATTTATACTTAACTAGCTGTGCCCGCGACTTCGTTCGCGTGGTTGTCGGAACGTAATGTTATATAGCCTAAAGCCTTCCTCTATAAATGGACTACCCAACAAAAAAAGAATTTTTCAAATCGGACCATTAGTTCCTGAGATTAGCGCGTTTAAACAAACAAACAAACAAACAAACTCTTCCGCTTTATAATATTAGTATAGATGTAAGCGCACTATACATCTTTACTAGGTACTTTTCATGGAAAGTGGCAGTAAAAATGTTTTTATTTTTATTTTAATTTTCTCTTTTCTTATCAAAGCTTATTGAATTGGGTCTATAAATAAACAATAAATTTGACAACGATATTTCAGTCAATTCAGTCAGGCAATTAGTCAAATAGAAGTAGTAAAACACCAACTAAGTACCTACATAGTTTATATTCTATAACGTAGCGTTTAGAGTAGCTATTGTAGTTCAACTATGTCATGCGGCCATACCACGTGGTAGGTCTTGAAATAAAATGGCCAATTCAGTGACCTCAGGCGTTCATTGTGGCATCCTTAGATTCGGCGGGAACCGGGGCGTCCTTACCTTTACACATCAGCACACAATGTGTAAACGACTTGTTTATTTAGACCCGACCAGAATCAGGCAGTCCCTCAAGGATACATTTACAGGAATAGATATGTTAATCTTAATTGGTAATGATCGCTTCTGCCATTAAGGGATGGCAGGACTTCTTAGAAAAATAGTAAGTAAAAGAGTTCGTAAAAAGGTTGGAGTTCTTATGGCTTACTTTCACCTCTTTTTAGCATTAATCAGCTGATCTTCTGATTATCTTGTGCAGTCGAATCTAGCTTCTAAGATTTTGTCATACCTATATAGCGATAAATCAGTTGTAGCACTACTTACACGATAGCTGAGCGAATCAAAATTTGCAACATTTAAACATTTGAGCGGAAGCGGCCGGCTTTACAGTTTCGCCAGTATCTACTTAGAAGCCAATTGAACAAATGAGCGCGAGCTACTCAGGATCCGGTCCCGTGACTTGCCATTCCCTTCGCTGTGCCTCTTAATGCCTAAATTACGACCAGTTTTACGACAGTTTACCTAAGAACGCAATTCATTTAATATCCTGCAAGAATTAGGACATGTATCACAAATATCACCTGTAAAAATTTTAGACTATATAAGTTTTCATTATTTAAGACTCAACATGAGACCATCAGATAACATCTCTACCAAGCAATAGGACTACATTTATACAGTAACAACTAGCAACCGATACAATGTGTATATGACTGACTAGCCACGTTTTGCAAAAACAACATCAACGTCTTCGTTCCCAAATTCCTACAGACACTCACACGTTTATCGCTCCCAGTCGGCAATTTGAGGAGACACTGGCACTACGATAAGCCCACGACAATACAATAATGGACGCTCTTTTGCCTAATGGGTAGCATCCTGCACGACCCAAGCGCACTCCAGTCAATGCTATGTGCCCGTTTCTTTCGCTCCTCTGCTTTATAGAACGCTGCACAAACTGAATTTCTCGAGTCGGTATCGTGTTCCATACTTGTCTGTGATCTCGTTTCCGCATTACTGCATCTTTGCGTGGGTTAACGGTGACACCACCCCTGTGGCCAACAGTTTGCGAAGAATCGACGGCATCCGCCGGTCACGAACCATGTGTCAGTGCCGATCTCGAAAACGATAACGATATAAGCTTTTGCTATTCCTAAATCTAATATTATACAGTGTCACGGATGCAGTGTTGAGGATGTATTAGTGTGTTTTATAAAGGAATATTGCTGTGTGGAAACAAAGTAGTAAACTCGTGTGGCGGACATGCCTGGATTCCGAAGTCTGGCATCTAGTGTTAAAAAAAAGAAGATACTTTCACTGGTCGGGTCTTGGTGTGAGTCAAACGATTCCATTTGTTTGATGCGATAACGTTTTAGGTGAGTACGTTTTGAAGTCATTAGCGCAAAGTGCCGCGGCTTCATTCCTAATGATACCTATTTAGGGAGTTATCCGAAGTCAACAGGTGTGTGGGTTTCGGTTACATTTTCTAATCTTTTAAGAATGTGTTTTATGACTTTACTAATTTGTGAGTAGACAAAGGTAAAAGAAAACTTAGTATGCTCAAAACTTGATGTTAGAAAGTAGTGCAGCGAAGTTAATTTCGGTGATAATTTTAAGGGATATTATTAATTGCACATCTAATAAATAATCACCCATCAATTTAATCTCATCATTTATATACTTTTTTACATCAAATAAATCAACAATCTTATCATAAGTACTGATTGCACAGCAAATAAATACTGACTGCACATCAAATTTATTAGGTTAGGGCAAACCTATAGGTTAGGTTATGTTAGAACTGCGACCAACACACGCACGAGCCGAGCGAGCGAAGCGAGCGTGCCGCGGCAGCGGCCGGCGAGTGCTAGGAAAGTTCTATCCATTTTACTGCGCCACAAATATAAATTGCAGTTTGTATATTAATATTTTCAGTTGAGTATTTTGCTGTGCAATCAGTAATTTTGATTTGCGTTTAAATACTACCCTAATTTTAATATCTTGGTAAGTTTTCTTTTTTTTTACTTATTTAAATAGAAGTAATTTCAAAAAATATACACTCACGCGACTTTGGATGATCTGCCTAATAGTATCAGCGCAATTAACAGTGATTTGTCTCTCATATCTAACTGGAGCAGATCTCATGGACTCATAGTCAATCCTGCTAAAACGCAAGCTATTATAATAGGAAGTCCATGGTATATTTCCCGTATAGATTGGCAGTCCTTACCACCCATTGTTTTTGATGGTGTCAAAGTAGACTATAGCGAAAAGGTGAAAAATCTAGGGGTACTTTTTGACAGAAATTTATCGTGGTCTCCGCAAATTGCAGAAGTAAGTCGGAAAGTATTTGCGTCTGCTGCATCTCTTAGAAGGCTCAAGAATTTCCTACCTATTGCAACTAAAGCTTCGCTTGCACAGTCATTGCTTCTTCCTATTCTTGATTACGCCGACTCTTGCTATCTCAATATCACAGAGGAGCAATTGAATAAGCTTGAGCGCCTTCAAAACTTCTGTATCAGATTCATATTTGGATTACGCAAATATGATCATGTTTCCATTTTCCGTGCGCAACTCAAGTGGCTCCCTATCCGACTTCGACGTAATTATCACGTTCTTTCACTTCTATACTCTGTACTGTTCATGCCATCTTCTCCTTCCTATTTAAAGGAGCGTTTTACTTTTCTTCACCAGGACAATGATCGACCCACGCGCAGCATTAATGCCCTACGTCTTAAAACCCCAACTCATTCGACCAAATTCTACTCGAAATCCTTTACAGTCCAAGCTGTCTACCTCTGGAATGCTCTTCCTCGTAGAGTTCGTACTGCTCAGACTAAAACAAGCTTTAAAAATCGTCTCCATAAATATTATCTGTCGTTATGCCAGTAAGTCTAAGTTCTGTTAAGTGTCACTAAATACATTTAAATATTTTAGCATCGTATATGTATTATATATATGTATATATTATGAAATAAGTTTATGTATGTATATATACAAGTATTAATATGTAAGTATATAATTAGGTATAGATACTGCACCCACCTTATTCCGTACTATTAATTTTTCCTCTACCCAAAGGTTGACTGGAAGAGATCGCATCTAGCGATAAGTCCGCCTTTGTACCAATATTTTCTTTGTGTTTGTTATTTTATATTTTATTAATTATTATGGTGCAATAAAGATAATTTGTATTGTATTGTATTGTATTGTAATTTCCCCGTTAAATAAAATTACTTTTTAATGAATAAGATACCTACTAACCTTTGAACCCCTACAGAATAAACTAAATGAAAAGTTGAACGCAACTAGTAAACTTTGCGACAGCAATTTTGTAAGTAAGTCATGAAGATATCTGATTTGAAAATGTTAGATCCGAGTACATTAAATTTAATAAAATAAAATGTAACATGTACCTACTAGTTACATGGGTAAGTCCTACTCAACTTACTTTTATAATAATAGCGCCAATTTTAACTTCACTTCAACTAACTTGAATAAAACTAAAAAATAACTACGAATACTTAAGTTAAATTAAATCAACCAAATCCTCTGACTGCTCTGGCTAATATATGGCTATGGCAGTACAGAGAGGGTCGTGCTCCTGTAGTGGAGACTAAAAAAGATCTGATCATGATGATGAAGTATACAATTTTACAATTGATAATTTATCAACAAAACCAAATATCAACATTGCATAATATTTTATAAACATTATCAAAAGCTAAACTTACCTTTGACCGTGTGATCTTGTTTGTGTTTACAAATTATTTGAGGTTAGACTGGAGTCCCAAAAAGAACCGAATTAATGGTGAGCGTACTCCCGAAATCACTCGTACCCAAACACACGTCAACACAACGACCATAATAAGTTAAACTAGATTGTTTCTGATTGTTATTTTCCAATAAATGCTGTATTTCTCCTATTCCTTGGTTTGTTGTACTTTGTTATCTTGTACGGAAACAGTAATATACACAACGAAGTTGCTTGCTTGTAGAATGTACGTACAAGACAAGCAAGTAGTGTCATTTAGCAGACTATGAAATAGTTCCCACTGTTTTCGCTAGATGGAGTAAAATAATATTTTGGAAATAAGACTAATATTCGCAATATTATTTGGAAATAATATTGCGAATATATTTATTATTATTCCTTCTTCTGTTTTGTTTTCTTTGTTTGTTGTTTGTAATATTAGTTTTAGATTTAATTTATTTAGTATTAGATTTGATTCTTTCTTCATTCAGCTAAATCAAAAAGTAAAAAGCCGGTCCAGTGCGAGTTGGACTCGTGCACGAACGAAGGGTTCCGTGCCTCTGTACAATGTTTTAAAACGCTAAAAAAAAATACGTTTCTTGTATGACAACTTTCGACCACCTTTAATTTTTAACTTTATTTTATTTTAAAGTTTGTTTTTATAGCGGCCACAGTAATACCTACATAATTGGTGAAAATTTTAAGTGTCTAGCTATTACGGTTCAAGAGATAGAGCCCTGTGACAGACGAACTGACAGCGGAGTCTAGTACCTAATAGCACCCGTTTGCACCCTTTGGGCGCAGAACCCTAAAAATTTACATAAATGGAATAAATTTCTTCTCTCTACTTTCGTATAAATTGTTGGCCGATTGATGAAAAAGTACGTACAAAATTAATTAAGTTCAAATAACTAAAATTTCGGCAGTGTTTTCATAACCATAACTTTCACAAAGCTCAGTGGAAATTAGTTTATTTTATTTGAGTTTTCAATATATTTCCCGAATCTAAAAAATAATTAAAGTTACGTTACCAATTACGCGAAATATTTGTATGGATTCGCAATCAGGTATTTTGTATTTCCGATTGATGACTGGATTGAAACGTTTCAAATTATTATTTTTTTGTTTTGACTGATTGAAATCACCTTAAGGTAATTAAATATGTATAAAAAAAAAGCTTTATACAGATACATATACACTAGGTATCACTTATCCCTAATAGGGCAGACAGAGCCCCGGGCCGCAAAGACCCAAAAGCCACTTTCAGCACTATGACTATGTCTTCTTTAACTATTTTAGATATTGTTCATAAGCATTTATAACACCAAACTACGCCAATTTCATATTATAAAGTCGACTAAAATCAATTTGCAAAATAATTTATAACAAACCCTAACCGAACTTCTTGACTTTCCGCCAAAAACTGCAGATATATAGGTAATTCCCAAAGAATTTATAATACAATCTAGAATAACTACAAGTAATAATCTCAAAAAAACAACATTGAAAATTAAACTTAATGCCACGCACATAAAGCTCAAATTTTTATAATGCTTATATTTAAATACCTAACTTTCTCAAAAAATGTGCAATAAAGTAGAAGGGGAGAGCAATAACTTTAGGCATAATTTTTGGGAACGGCTTTGCGTGGCTTTGCCACTTCGTAAGCATTCTAGATTTGTATACAATTTCTTTGGTAATTCCATATTTTTCTTGGGTTCGTAGTAAATAAGTAGGTACCTTTATTTTGCGTAGGCGTGAGTACATCTCATTGCTTATCTTATGAATAAGTCATCGGCCGCAGTAGGGTAGATAACATTATCGATAAAAGTTTAATAGGGTAAGTTGGCGACGTCATTATAAGAGATTGCGATCAATTTGTTTTAAAATTTAAATTCACATGCAGATGCAGCTTAACGTTCTCACTTTAAACTGTAAACAGTTGTTCATAAAATACTTTGAAGGGTGAAATTTTAAATAATGTCTCCGTTTTTTTTGATAGATTTATTTTAAATGGAGGCAGCACTGGACCCCGGAAAATTCAGGTACGGCCTTAAACCTTACCTAAAGGAAGATTTTGTAAATAGAACGACGCATGACTCAAACAGCGGCACTAGGTATGGAAAACAGCGAACAGTGTTCTCAATTAAAACAATTTATCGTGGAAAGCGGAAAACCACCGTGGAACACAGCGCCAGAGTAATCTTTGATTGACTGATTTACGAGTACTGTGACACGTGTAGTATTGCACTGCGTCCTCTTAATTGGAGCTAGTTCTTCTAAGTCATTGTACAAGAATGTAGGGTATTCTCTCCCCGCGTTGGCCCACAAGACTACCACTGACTGTTCTTTTCAGTAGATTTCAGTTATATAATAATAAATTTATATAATTTATAGGAATAACGGCACTGACCTCCGCGCAGAGTCGTATCTGATGCCGCAAGCGTCATGGGCACATTTGCATCAGGTACGATTCGGGGTGGACTATTTGACTGACGTACTCAACGTCAAAGTTGACTTTTTGTATTAGTATATATATTTAAGGAGCACGTAAAAAAAAATTAAAAAAAAATATATATTGAATTATTAGCTAGTTGATTATTGGTTTGTTATGTTCAAAAATGCATTTTGTTTGGGTAATTCAATCACGAACAAAGTGGCAATGGAGAATATATTGTTTTATACCATAACATAGGCTACGTAACTACTCAAGTCTTAATTGTTAGATAATAGATACATAATATTTTTCTAAAAAGCTTATATCATTTAAGTATATTATATCATACACACTTTATACACACACAAACACACACATACCCACAAACATTCAGCTTAGTATGCTTAAACTTACTTGAGAGATTTTTAAATTAGATATAGTAACTACTTAAAAATAATTACTTTGTCTTCCTAATTATTTATTTTTTTAACTTTAAATTTAAGTTTAGATATATCTATACTTTTGTAAGGAGAGCAGGGCATGGGATTTCTAACACAGGTATAAAATCCCCGATCGCTAAACCAGTGCTGTAAAAACCACAGAAATGAATAAACTATTTTAATTTGATTTTGATTTGACGTAACGGACAAAGTATATTATTACTCTGAGGCATCGAAATATAATCTCTAGAAATCTAACGAATCACTCAAACACACACATAGACAAAGATGCATGCGATTGGTCGCGACAAGGTCACGCACGCGTCATCGCCGCGTCGGTCAAGCAGCCGCCTCCCCTGAGCCGACCGACACGGTCGGGTAGCCGGCTCAGGGGCCGATTATTAAAATGTTTATTTACTTACATATGAAAGGCGAGTCCTGTGTTTTTCATGTATATATGGCTTCTACACCACTTCACGGCACATGACGGCATTTTTAATGAATCGATTATCGTAAAAACACAGCAATATTCCCAAAGGAAACTTTTTGCGACGCAACTGCACGACTCGAGTATCATGGCGAAATGTCGCGCCATGCGGTTCATATTTTAAGCCCCGCCCGCCGCGGCACATATCGCGTGGAATGATTTTTTGGGATTATTTACGCGTCTAGGGATATTATTATTCGTAGCTCTGAGGTAACGGTAACAAGTTACCATTAGATATGTTATGTATGCCAGGCTGTTTGATCATAAAAAATCTATTTCTCAGTACTTAAAATGCGTCAAAACAATCTTGTTGTCACCCGTCACCACCGGTACCTTTCCAAACCCTAGCACGAATTTCGTCAAATGCGTCACAGCACAGACTGGGTTTATTATAAGATTTATAAGCTTACTAATTATAGGCTTAGATTAGGATCTCGTTTTCTTAGAACGTATTTTTCCTGTGTAATTATGTCGTGGTTAACACAAAGTTTACTCCGGTAAGTACTGATACCTATTTGCAATAGGTACACTGAAGCAGGCCTGGGTCACTCCCCGTTTAGGTATCGAAAATGTACCTACATTTTCGATACCTTTTTTACTTTGCGCGCAGGCGGCCCCTCCGGGTGGTAAATTCAGTTTGTCCAGAGTAATAAGAATGAAATTGGCTTGCATTGGATGTCTAGGTATTTATACGAATAGGTGCTGAGTTCTGACGTGAGCTAAATCAAATCATATCGCTAGCCACATTGAGTAGATATTTCTTTGAATTTCTTTGCTGAGTGAGACTTCTATACGTTAGTATTATTTATTCTGTGACTGAGGTACGTACGAGTAAATTCAGTCTGAACTTGCACACCAAAAAGGTTATGCGTTAGATACCAGTAACCCTGTATACAATAGTCGGAAAGGTCGACTAGGTTTCGATTAAGACGGTCATCTGATGATAATCGTTGGGGGATCGATAGGCGAATGTTAAAACCGGCGACCAGTCGCTACGGTTTTGCTGTACTCTCTACACTTACTTATAAAACAAGTATTAATTTTAAAAACATTTGTAAAAACAAGCTTTTATTACAGAATAAATAATACTAACGTACAGAAGTCTCATTTAGCAAAGAAATTCAAAGAAATATCTACTCAATATGGCTAGCGATATGGTTTAATTTAGCTCACGTCAGAACTCAGCACCTTTTCGTATAGATACCTAGATATCCATTGCAAGCCAATTTCATTCTTATTACTCTGAACAAACGATTCGTATAACTGAAATTACCCGGAGGGGCCGCCTGCGCGCATAGTAATAATGTAGGTACCTACATTTTCGATACCTAAACGGGGAGTGACACCGGCCTGCTTTTATATAAAACTATAAAGTGCTCTTCAAGACGAATCAATTGAGCCCAAACTCGGTGGGGTTACCTATGTTGTTTTATCACAGATATTTCGCGGCTTCCTTCCGGCTTCATCATGAGATTAGGTCATTTGTACAGTAATATTGCATTTTCATCCAACTTACATACAAATATGTGAAGTTTCAGCTCTATCAAATACTGAGATGTGGGTATAATTGAGCTTGCAAGATTTGATTACGGACACAGACAATGGGACAGATGAAACTAAATAAAAGCTTGTAATAATTCATTCTGATAATTTAAAACGATCTATCTGGGGGCACGGTAGTGCCCCCGCCAAGACCAGCCAAGCGGAGCGCAAGGGCACTACCTACCTTTTCTCGAAACGTTTCGTCGTTTTTTTGAACTCTCATAATTTTGGTTTGGATGATGCTAAATAGTAAAAAATTTCAAGATATAAATGACACCAGTACAATCATTAAACATACAAAGTTTGAATGTCGTAGCTATTATACTTTAGATTTTATTAATGTCTAAAAACCCCGATTTCGTCACTGATTCACTCACTGACTCACTCACTGATCATCAAAATTCTTAAGGTACTTCCAGTCCTAGAACGCTGATATTTGGTATGTAAACTAATATTACTACTACAAAGACAACAAAAAAATTAAAAAACCAAACCTAACCTAACCTATCCTCTCGAAATAGGAGGTGGAAGTTTGTATGAGACTTGCACTCACCCACCAAAAAAATAAAATGGCCAAGCATCAAACACGACGAACGAATGCCTATGAAATCTTCGTAACGGTAGCAAAACGGCCAAGCATCACGTTTTAGTCTTTAGAGCTTGGCTTTATACGAGATCTGGTAACTTTTTCACAGGGTAAGCTATGTAGACTCGTCTTGGCAACATTTTTACATGAAAATGTTTTTGGTGGGATCTACTTTACACATAAACAATAATTGTGATATTTTTTCAAAACAAAATACCGACTTTAATTGTACCAGTGAATAGCTAAAACAGAATAGCTATACACGACAATTGTATACTTAGACGATATATTTTTCAGTTATTTTCGTATTTTTCGTTTATAAGGCAAACTACTTAATCAATTTTGATAAAATTTCTATGGAACCACCTAGAAAGTATATATACCCTTTTAAACAAAAAAATATTTTTTTAAATCGATCCAGGCGTCTTCGAGAAATCGGGGAAAATACATAAAAAAACATTCTCCTCCTTTTTTTAAGTCGGTTAAAAACAACTTACAGATCCTGTTACTTTCCCCACAGACGATTATTGTAATGGAACATAATACGCAATTTTGAGCTTTGAGAATCAAAAGCACGATAACACAATTTATAAAGGCGATAACTACGATTTATTACTGCAAATGCGTAATCGATGTTGATGAGTCCAACCTCGGCTCGTCTGGAGAGTGGAGAGTGGTAGACGGCTGGCCACCGCTGTTGGCCACTGCCCAAGTGAATCACGACTGTTGGCTATTGGGAAGACTCGGTATGTGCCTTTGGGTAGAAGCAAAAAACGACACGATTACAAAAAACAAGAATCTTATGGTGTTACAAATATAAGTATTTGAGAAACCTCCAAGAATAACCCTTGGTGAAATATTCGCATACACATAGTTAGGAGTACTGATAAGGATATAGGGTACCTTTCATCTCGAAAAAAGTAATGAATCCGTGGGATTTGGGATACGCGAGCGAAGCCGCGGGCAAAAGCTAGTAATGTAATACATTTTTGGAAGCCTTTTCCTTTGATACCCTACACGTAATGATTCAATTTATTTTATTTATTTCTTTATTGCCTATAACCACAGAATAAATAATACTAACGTACAGAAGTTTCACTCAGCAAAGAAATTCAAAGAAATATCTACTCAATGCGGCTAGCTATATGGTTTAATTTAGCTCACGTCAGAACTCAGCACCTTTTCGTATAGATACCTAGACATCCATTGCAAGTCAATTTCATTATTATTACTCTGGATAAACGATTCGTATAACTGAATTTACCACTCGGAGGGGCCGCCTGCGCGCATAGCAATAATGTAGGTAGATTTTCGATACCTAAACGAGGAGTGACACAGGCCTGCTACGAGTATATAGTGGTCAGCCAAGACACTCCCAACGATACCTACTTACCTCATTTATCAATGTACCAGATATCAGAGAAGATACGAGAGAATAGAAATATATGAACATACATTGATACATACATAACGGCAAAACACATAACCCTCCTTTTGGATTGCCGTAGTCGGGTAAAAACAGCTAATTATATTGTTCAGTTACTCCGTTTTCCTCCACGTGAGGCGTTCTTCTAATGTCTGGATGTAAATACGGACACTACAGTAGGTACCTAAATAATATTGCTATTGATTACGGTTGCTCTTGAGTATGAATTTTCCTTGGCTTTCGAACATAGTCTGCTTGTTCTCTTTAATGTTCTAAGGCGTAGTTCACAAATGTCTCGAGATCAGTTCTGTGAACTTCTGAAATTGCAGGTAGGTAAATAAACAAGTTATATTAAAAATTTCCTTCAAATCTGGTCTGGGAGAAAAGGAAAATATAGAATGTCATAAATTGGCATAGAGTATTATAAATATTTATGAAATCTATGTAGGTTTTAGCTGTATCATATTTCTTGGGGAAAGTTGAATCATGTACTGAATACACCTGTATGTATATACGAGAACGTTTCATTACCTAATAGTCTTTACTATTTTTTTAAGAAACTCTATCTCTTTATATAGCTCCTTACAAATATAAAGAGAGGTTGTCACCATGCAAAATTATGATCGTTAATATTTTTCGTAATCCTAAAAAACGTTTTATCGTAATACGATTTTATCATCAAACACGAAGTCGCTCTCTGCTACGAGTAGTTGCCGATTGATCTGATTCTATGAGAACTGAACTCAGCGACCATTTACTTCTCATTAAACTATCAATAATTTAAAAGTGTAAAATATCAGCAAAGAGGACTAAAGTTAGAACGCTGCTTTCATAAAAATCAAACTTTATAAACTTACTTGACTCAATATCTCCTTGTTAGTACTAATAACAATTAATATACACATTACATAGTTATACAATTTGATTTTTATAATAACTATGTCTGTTTGAACCACATCTTTTTTTAAACGATGAAGTTTGATTGTTAATCAGGCAATGATTGTTTCGGAATTGCACGGAATATTAGATAGATTTTATTAATGTGAGATAAATGGGTAACTCACGTAAATAGTCAGCTACTGGCCGAAATGTTTTGACCCATCGGAAGGTCTTCCTCAGAGTGAATGTGTCTCGTGATGCGTACATGAAGACATCCCGAGCCGCTCCGGATGTGATTAAAACATGTCAGCCAGTAGGTGACTTTGAACGTGAATTTCCCGTTTATTGCATATTTATTTATAATGTCTGTGTATCACGCTAAAAGTGGTATTTTTTTTGTTTTGCGGTCTTGAGCTGTGTCTGCTTAGAACCGCAAGACCCAAAATGCTCTGTCTGCCCCATTAGGGATAAAGACGTGATAGTGTATCAGTATGTAAAATGTCTATGTCACACGTTAGTTTCAACAAGTAGATATATGTGACGTTCAACAGGTAAAGGTACCTTGTGGACGCTGGCGCTTAGGACGTTTAGAAAAACAATTCGTACAATTAACTTAGCTTGAATAAACACAATGTCGTAAGTGCCACCATCCATATGGTACCTTTACCCGTGGAACGTCACATATTATTATGAATAATTTAATGTACCTATTTAATCTCTTAGACGTTCCATGCCTAGACTTATTAACCAGACTACCTACTACCTTCTTTTATTGCTACATATTTAAACCAAATAAGCACTACCGACAATTTTAAACTTTATGACATAAATTGTCATAATAAATGCATTTTTTGTTTATAGCACAGCTAGCACTAACACAACCAGTATTCCAGTATACTTTTTAAATCAATTTGCGTTCGTCTTGGAGAACAGTGTAATTCAGACGCGTTAGCGTTTCGATAGTGATACACTTTGCCACGGGGGCAGGTCGAATTTTTTGCAACATTTGATATGTGCCGAGTCTCAGTCGTTGCGTTACGGGACCGCGTACGGGACTTTCAGAAGTCGCTGATACATATTACAAGACAATTTTTGAGAGTACGTCCAAAATGTGGGCCAAAATTACTTGAAAATTATTTAGTTTATTAGGACGAAATTTGATGTAGGTAATTTATTACCATGTAACCTTGCTTTGCACATGAATTTCCGTGTACCGTTTTAACCGTTTCAATTTCTTTTCGTATCGAGTGTGCTAATTCCTAGATATTACATGCGGTGGTTTAAATCTCTCAATCAGTTTTTACGAGTAGCCTAAAGACATCTTATGTACCTAAATAACTGTCATCTAGGGACAAAAGTCATTATTACACACACTAGTAAGCTAGTGCGTAGGCTTTCACTATTATTTATATATTTTATTATATTTTCCTTCACCGGAAGCGGTCAGTGAAAAGGATTAGTACCCATCTAAGAAGGAAGATATAACTAAAAAAAAAAAAAAAAAAATAAGTTTAGTAACACACCCACACACCCACCCACACACCCACACACCCATCCACATTCACCCACACTAGCGTGGCTCTACCACAACTTATGTCGTCTCTCGTCCGGTAGCGTGGCTCTACCACAACTTATGTCGTCTCTCGTCCGGTAGCGTGGCTCTACCACAACTTATGTAGTCTTTCATCCAGTAGCGTGGCTCTACCAAAACTTATGTCGTCTCTTGTCCAGTAGCGTGGCTCTACCACAACTTATATCGTCTCTCGTCCAGTAGCGTGGCTCGACCACAACTTATGTCGTCTCTCGTCCGGTAGCGTGGCTCTACTACAACTTATGTCGTCTCACTCTACCACAAAATACGTCTTATGTTTTAAAAAACATGTTATTGGCTAAAAATTTCATTTATCTATAACTTAACATACTGTTTGGAAAAAGCTGTTGGTTTTTAAGGTTCCGTACAAAAAATGAAAAAACGGAACCCTTATAGAATCACTCGTGCGTCTGTATGTCCGTCCGTCTGTCACAGCCAATTTGCTCCGAATCTACTGGACCGAATCAGGTGCAATTTGGTAGAATGTTGTAATCCTATGACCCAAACACATATGTGCAAAGTAAATAAATATTTTTTTAAAATAAGGGTCATTTTCGGGGGACAAATTAGAAAATAAAAATAAAAGTTTTGGAAACCTTACTGTGTCATATATCAAATGAAAGGGCTCATTATGAGGATCTCAAATATATTTTTGTTATAATTATAAAATAAATAGTTTTGATTTTATTTTATGAAAGAAGACGAAAATTGACCATTCCCCCCCTGATCTCCGAAACTACTGAGCCTAGAATTTGGAAAAAATACGAAATATAGTTCATTGCTTGTAGATTACAGGAAAATCTATATGAATTCAATCAATTGTACTGAACCCTCTCCACGTGAGTTTAACTAGCACTTGGCCGTTTTTATTTAATTAAAAAATCTAAAAGATTTGTTCCGTTTTTTGGTAGCGCTTTCTCATGTTAACCAACCCCGGGCGTAGTCCGCACTTAGATGGGCTGGTGACTACCAGTGGCATAAAAATAGTCTGGCTTGTATCATTGTATGACAGTCGTCAAGCTATATCAGATGCAGATATTAAGTTGTGGTAGAGCCACGCTACAGGCAAAACTCAGTTTTGCTAGTAGCATGAATGGGCCGGCTCGTCCGGGGAATTACCACACTCTCACAGAAAATCGACGTCTGAGTAGTAGCTTCACCGCTTCTATGCTTCGTTCGGTGAGTGAGAGAGCCGGAGCCCCCCCCGATCCCCCCCCCCCATGGGCAGCGGTGATCACCTACCATCAGGTGACCCGCTTGTTCGTTTGCCGTCCTATGACATAAAAAAAGATGCCATTCAGCAGCTTGAAAAATCAGTGTTGGCCACTTACACGCACGAAAAACAAAACTCACGTTGCCATATTATAGCTGCTAGCTCCTAAACTAATAAGTTGGCAATTCTATTGATTTTTTATCGGTTTCTTTGAAGTTCGACCATCTCGGGTTGAAGGACTCAGACTTCCGTGTTCTCCTTGTATAAAAAGCTGGCGCCACGTGTAAACTCGTAGGTGGCGCCACCTTTTTCTGCGCTAATTTTAGCTATATTACATACAGATATAGTCATTACTCAATGTATAATCAATGATCTATACCTACTTAGGTAGGTAACAAACAACCGCCGTCCTGCGAGTTCATTTACGAATATTAATTTATAAGTATGATTATAATTTTTACATGGTTTCGAGTTTTCGACACAGCTTTGACAATTATTACAATTTACAATATTTTCGAATTGAGTTTTTAGCGGGAATTTAAGGGGTTCAGTTGGGGTTTGAAATTATATTGCAAATTGATTTTAGTGGACTTTATAATGCGGAATTTGTGTAGTTTGGTGTTAAAGATAAATGCTCATCAACAATATGTAAAATAGTACCATATGGCATTAGGTCCGCCTCTTGTAGGTACGTTTATTTTATTGTGCAATAAAGATTAAATAAATAAATAAATAAATAGTTAGTAAAAGTGGACAGACGCCCACCACAGTTAGGACTAGGGTTTGTCTTCAGGGGCTCGTCCTCTCAATCAGCTGAAAACTTTTGGCCTCGTATAGATTTGTCGCCAGAAGCTCCCAAGGAGCAATAAAAGGTCCTACCTTTGATTAAAATTTGTTAGGAATTAAAGAAAGGAAACCTAGAGATATACGTATGTAGGCTCTAAAGAACTCGAATCCAGGGCCTTAAAGCAATCTATTTGTAACTTATTTATCTATTTATCTTATGTCTTATGTTATTTCGTTCTCTCTATAAAAAAATCGTCTCCAGGATATTTATATACTTAGGTAACTTAGGTACTTTAAAGTCTAGAAATATTAACTTAAGTTTACTTAGGTGATAATGATAAGGTGCTATGAGGTAATAGGAATCCCACCTTACCTAAATTCCGATCATTTCTTCGCTATGCCATTGTCAACATACAACCTTTTGTCCGACTTTGCCGTACTCATAACAACTGCTACTAGTTTACATTCAGAGTTCATCGAAACCTCAATCGTACCACCCGTACGTCAAATAGTTCAGGTTCTCTTTCCATTGATTGTTTTTTACCAAACTTTCTTCAGTATCATTGTTGTGAGAGAGCAATGTATTGCTAAGTGGAGTTTTGTCACGTCGTGTTTCAGTAATTGAGTTGGACATCAGCAGACTGCGCGTCGACTACGCTACTTTTCAACGATATACATTTGATTTCGATTCTTATTTCATTGAAATAACATTTGGTTTTCTTTGGCGAGAAACACCACTTGTTGTGATATCAAAAGGGCTATTAGTCACACACAGTACAATATGTGACAACACTTAGTATGTTTGTTTAAAACATTTCTTATGGTGTGTTTGAATAGCTTCTAAAAGAATAGCCGCCAAAAGCCCGAGACCATTCTAAATTTTCTTTTTCTTTCGACTGTGGTCCATTTCATTGATTTTCTAAACTGCATGCCTACAGACATCGTACCTTTTTTGCTCTCTGTTTGGACATTGCCAAGCAAGCGAATGTCATGTATGTAGCTTGTGTTTCCATGCCAGTCAAATAGTCGCAACGCAACTATACAAGAAAAAACAATACAAAATTTTCAATACTGTAATAATACAATTAAAGTTATATTTTTATCGATATGTGAAAACTCGTGAAATATGACCCGCTTGTTCGTTTGCCGCCCTATATAAGTTTTTAGAAAAAAAAAACAACATTTTTTCACAAGCTTTTATTATGAGTCAATTAAGACAAATGAAATAAGTCCAAACTCTGTTTGGACTTATTTTTAAAAGTTTACAGCTCTGTGAGCTGTAAACTTTGCGACTCACCCCCAACCTGTTGAAGTTTATCGGATAAAAAAGTTATTCAGACAAAAAAGTTGCGTCTTAATAAGGGTAACCAAAAAGTTTTTATGACATATTTGAAAATTTTTCGAAATGGCTGTAATATGGTTTTTTTATGTTTACTTAAGCCTCCATATCTCCGCCATTTAAAAAAAAACAGAAATACCTGCTTATAAAACGAGAATCGGTTGATAAATGCGACCTGTAACCGACTGACAAAATAACAGACAAAAGCATTTTTTGACAATCTCGAAACTGAGACTTCGCTCGCGCGGTCAAAAAATTAAATAAAAGGTTGTAAAAAATCTGACATTTCCAGTAAAAACTTTAGAGTGCGTCACAGAATCTTATAAAAGTCTTAGCTAAAGAGGGAAAGTATGAATTTTTACACGTAAGAGCCATCCAAATGTTTACGTCAAACAGGTGTTCCTATTAGATGACTCATTCTGACTAATTTATTGTCGAAACATGGAAAAGCCTCCTGCTGTTTTACGAGATTTAGAACCTTATATGAGAATATTCATACGAATAAGGATGAATATTTATACATATCACTACAACAGTAGAATATTAGTAAATATTTACTCAGCTCAGCTCTATATAAGGTCTGAACTATTTCAAGGGTGAATTCAGTCCATGATTTTGACTCTTATGTATTCTGTGCCATGATTGAAAATTACATCCCTATAGGGGTGAAATAGGGGTTGCAAGTTGGTATGAATCTTCGTTATTTTTAAAGCGAGACACATGACATTTTTAAATTAGTGGTTAGTAAAAAATAATAATACATTAATTGGATTTTAATAAATTGCAACCCCAGTTTAAAAACAAACAATCTAATTTGTGTAGTCTACGTGGACGAAGCCGCGGGCAAAAGCTAGTTTCGATATAAGTTTCTTGGGGAAAGTTGTTCAGTATTTTGGATTGAACTGTGTATTTTGTTAGACCCTATACTGGTCTTTTAAGGAAAAAACATAGTATGTACCAGTAGTTCTCCTCTCGTGTTCGTAGAAGCCGATCAAGGGAATGGACGTTGACCCCTGTGAATGCTTCACCATAGACCGATGTCTTAGTAACTGTCACTCTTTCAGTCCCAGGAAATTTCGGACTAATGTTGTCTTAAAACACAAAAACCTTATTCTGATAAGAACAACCAAGTTTTCCTCATATTTTTACCATATATGTACTGTTATTTATTAGTTGGATGAACTCAAGCAAGGGCCTCGTAAAAAATAACATCGTAAATCAATTCCTTCCGATTCGTCGAACAGACCACGAGCACAGACGATGACGTAGTCACTCCGCAAAAAACAAAAAAAATGGACTGATCACTTAAAATTTTATCAATTCAATAATCATGCGAATATAGACCTAATTGTGAAAGCCTTTAAGGTGATATAATCAAGGTTCAGTTAATTTGTCAGGATTGATTTTGCAAGCTGTCAGTTGTCGATCAGTGAAATGGTTTGTTGGATGAAGTCACGGAGGAAACAGGTTGGATGCCAGAGTAACCGTATTGTAGCTGGCCAGACGTTTTGTTTCTTTTTTTTTTATTCCACATATTTGCGCTAAAATGGCCAGTATCTGCGGAATGATTTTAAACAATAAGTTAATTGCACTTGATCCATTTGCTTTACACTTTACACTATTTAAAAACCATGACGTCATAAAACCTACTTCAAACTTAGAATTTAATATTTATTCCAGTCTGATTCCAGCAGCACGTTTTTTAATTGACTCAGAGCAAGTAAAAAAATATTCTGATAAAGTTGAAGATGGTAAATTTTTCTATGATACCAAACCAAAACCAGCCTCATTGACCTACAATGTCTTTTCACCCCGCATGGTCTCGCTGTTTCGCTTCGGCTAGATTAAATTTGTGTGCGTGGAAGCGGGAGCAAAACTTAGACTATCCACATCAGGCCCAGCCTTAAGAGGCCTTAGCTGGTTTATTATAGTAATGCTTTTGGACACGAAATCTGTGCAAAAACTCATCCATTACATGTGCGAGTCCGTATAGACCGCGAGAACGTGGGAGGGGCACACATCGCCTACGCATAATGACGCCTCTGGTAAAGCTATGTCAAATGTCTTTAGGCAGCTTAAAAATCTTTGTAAGTTGTTGAAAAGTATCCTCTTGACCTAATTAATTTAAAAAGCATTTTCCCCTCCCAAAAAAAACAACTTTGCGGTCCTTTTATCACATCTGCCAAAAAATACCTGCAAACGTCTTGCAGTCTTACATCAGGTGACGAGTTGGCGGCCTTAGCATTTCGTAATGCACTGGCATTCGCCTGCGAATGACTTGCCACCTTGTGGCGTTGCGTCAGATTAGAAATTGAGAACATTTTTGCGTCCCATACAAAGTGTAAGTACTTAATACCTAAGTGTAAGTGGCTCAAAACGGAATCTCCTAAGGTACGCGCAATATGCGTCCCCGTCCCCCGTCCCCGCACCTCTCCACCGTTCTTGTGCGCCCGCTCTCGCCCTGAGACAAGGTGAGAACAGGGGAGAGGTGCGGGAACGGGGAACGGGGACGCATATTGCGCGTACCTTAGGAGATTCCATTCTGTATACACTTACTGTCTTCTGTGCTGCTGGTAAAAGGAAATATCGTGAGGAAACCTGCACACCAGTTCACTAGTGAATACCTAATGAGTGTTGTATCTAGATGACTCGGAGAAATTCGCTCGGGAGTTAATAGATACCACTTTGAGATTAAAACGTTTCCTAAGTAGTGTTGTAACACAAATTATACATCTCCTAAAACAGTCATGAGGTCGCAGATGGCCCGGACATTTTAGTAAATGAGGCCTACATTTGTATGAGAAGAGTAATGAAACTTGTTCATGAGCTTCATTTTGAAGGAGCTATAATTTATAACTATCTTTATTTATTTAGCCAAATAGACATAATTTATAATAATCTTTATTTATTTAGCCAAATATAATAATTACATATTTACAAATACATAGTAGTTAAGAATATTTTATTCCATCCATCCAGCTACAGGCTATCTCCGAACTAGACAGGGGTCTGTATCTCGGAAACAACCTGCCTTCAGAATGGATTTCATAATAGTTTTTTTTTAACATTATTGGCAAATGCGTTTACAGATTGTGCGCAAATTTCCCAAAATTATATTTACTGTGATTTTGGGAAATTAAATACTTAATAAATAACTAAATCGAAACTAATTCTAATTTAGTAATCAATTAGGCAGTTTTAATAAAAGAAACAACCAATGAGTATTTTTCAGTGTGTATAGTTCAATGTAATGTGATGTGTGTGTGTGTGTTTGTGCTTACAATGTCCATGGTACAATGCAAGTATTGTACCATGGCATGATATTTAACAAATAACATTTGGTCTATTATTGGAAGGTTTTATTGAAGATAGATCAAATATATTTCTAAAGGCATTTTAGGTGAAATATACCTGTTTTGCTCGCGAGGTATTTTTTTTTTACCATTTCTTATTTTATTATTTCAAATAAAAGAAACTATGAAAAAGGTTTTTTTTTTCTCTCAAAATAACTCGGGATAAAAGTTTATTGGGGAAAGTTGTGTAGCATCATTGACTGAACTGGCTCAAAATATATTTGATAATTTTTCAAAACTCAAAACTGATCACTGCCAGTGACTATACTTTACAATAAAATTTCTATGGGACGACGTCAGAAATACAAAGTGTACGTACTTCAGACTTCGTTCCATAGAAATTTTATCAAAATATGTTGTGAAGTTTGGTTTTTAAACCAAAATAACTGGGAAAAATATGTCGTCTAAAGTATAGTCACTGGCAAACAAAAATAATTTTTCCAATTAGTCCAGGCGTCTTTTAATAAATCGGGGAATATACAACGTAGAAGGGACATACCCGTAATAAATCGAACCACGGTCTATACTAGATCATTATAATGTATTGAAATTAAAATAACAGCCGAAAAACAAAAATAAATTTCGGCAATTCCATATAAAAGTGTGCGGCCGTTCGGGCGATTTGTATGGGAATGTCAAATTTTATTTTGGTTTTTGACTGTTATTTTAATTTCATTATACTTTAGTCATCTAGTATAAGCCCGTGGTTCGATTTATTACGGGTATGTCTCTTCCACTTTGTATAGAACCAACTGGACCAATGCTACAATCTCTAATCGACATTACCATACAAAATTGTTCTATCTGATGAACATCACTTTCGCCTGACGAAAACGATTTTTACAAGCTTTTTATTACAAGCTTTTTGCAAGCTTTTTACGAGTATAAGCTTTTATTACAAACTACACCTACACTCTCCACGCTGGCCAGGTGGTTGAAGAGGTCTCATGCGTCTCGTTGATTTTTATTAGCTTTGTTTAGATTGTATTTCCTAAATTGCCTTCTACGACATCCAAGGAAGACTTGGAATGGTCCTATTCTCCTCTGCCGGAAACCACACAGCTCAAATCAGCATGATTTGTCCCTACGAACGCTCCTACATTCACCGCTTCGATTCTGATTCCATTAAAGCAAACAAACGAACAGTACCTAATTACAACGAAACACTCGAACGCACACATAGACAAAGATGCATGCGATTGGTCGCGACAAGGTCACGCGTCGTCGTCGGCCGGGTGGGGCAGTCAACGCAATGAGCGGTGAGATACAACGCGCCGATGGCACCTATTGTGCAGTACGCTACGCTAAAATAAATAACCTTGTTTACGTGTTACTTTTTTTATAATAACTAATTTTCATGTCTTCTACACCACTTCACGGCACATGACTCGATTATCGCAGAAACACAGCAATATTCTCAAAGGAAACTTTTTGCGACGCAACTGCACGACTCGAGTGTCACGGCGAACTGTCGCGCCGCGCTGTTTATATTTTAAGCCCCGCCCGCCGCGGTACATATCTCGTGGAATGATTTTTCGGCATTATTTGCGATTCTAATTATACAGATGACTTTTTATCCACCAGCCAAATTTTTAGAGCCAGTTCAGTCCATGATACTCAACTAAAATGAAAAATGTATTGAAAATAGATAAAATCCTCCCATAAAAAATCAGTTGGGCTGAGCGCCAATCTCTATGGGAAGTCGAAATTTTTTTATCGTTTTTCGTTAATTGTTTTGATGGAAAGTAGTCCAGTATCACGGACTGAACTTGTTCCAAAAATTTGGCTGGTAGTTAAAAAGTCAGCCTGTATATTTATCTATTATCTATTTTTTTTATTTGCTATTCAGCACATTTGATTCTACGCCTTTGCATTTCTAGACCCTTTCACTAAATTTATATTAATAGAAATAAAAATAGAAAATCTTTATTTGGAGCATAAAAATAACAAATGACATTGAACATGAAAGAAAAAACAAATAATGCTACCAAAATGGTTACTCTCAGCATTATGTTGAGGCTTTTTGCGGCCAAGACGCTGATTTTCAGAGGAGCCAGTTGAGTAGGAATTTGCAATGCGTACAGGCACCGATTAAGAGTCCCCTTACCCAAGACAAAATCAGAGTTTCCCATACAAATGTAGTCTACGTTTTATTCTGAAACGACACGTCAGATTTCAGTAAAAATTTGTAACTTTAAAGATATTGCACATATCTAGGGTTATAATTAGTTTTCACAGTCAAAATATGACCTTTAAAGAGAACATAGTGCATTATATAATTTTTGACCATTAGTATGGAAAACTTTTAAACCCTTATATTTTCTTTCAAGTTCATATTTTGACTGTGAAAACCAATTATAACCTTAGATATATGCAATTTCTTTAAAGTTACAAATTTTTACCGAAATCTAACATGTCGTTTCGAAATAAAACGTAAACTACGTTTGTATGGGAAAGTCTAGGGTAAGGAGATTCTTAATAAATAGTTATTACAGGTGATGCAGTGTGTTTCCCCATGACGTCTGCTGTTTACATTATTTATGTATAAACAGACACTTTTTAAGTGGGGTACCCCACTTTTTAGGGCGTTTAATAAAACTTTGCGGTTGGTTTAGGTGTCGTACACATAGACTGGTACAATGTTCTCTGTTCTTTCTTATTGAGTGTATTAATAGCTTACAGTAGTGACAGAATTTTGCCTGCCTCCGTGGTCCAGTGGTCAAGGCGTTTGCCTTGTGATCCGGAGGTTGTGGGTTCAAATCCCACTGGGAAGCATACTTTGTGAAAAGTTGTTTCCAGTCTGGTTAGGATATTGCAGGCTTGAATCACCTGATTATCCTAAAAGAAAGATGATCCCGTGCTTCGGAAGGTGCACGTTAAGCTGTTGGTCCCGAACGCCATCTAGCGTTTGTAGCTATCCTAGGATTGGTTCTTGTCTACCCTTTGGGTTGCGGAGGTTAGACGCCAGTCGCTCTGTACAAAAACTAGTAACCTCGTCAAATCACCTAGGTAAGGTAGCAAACCCCGGGCTCTAAAGCGTAACCGCTGACGATGCAACCGGGAATATGCTTGGATGATGATAACTGGTGCTAGATTTTTTGAGCTGCCTGTCAGCCGCCTGAGCTCAATGACTGTCATTGTCATTTTACTAGATTATACTTGTTTAGGGGTAGACAATCCGCTAGTTGGCAACAAGTCCAAACAGATACTTTTTATCTAAACGTCAAAACAAATATTTTCTATGGGATGTCTATGAAAATGCACGGCGCGACGTCATAGTTTCTTGGAGTCAAATAGCGCTCTTAAAATATAAGTTTTTCTGCATTGATAAACCTAAAATTACGTTCAAAATGGATATGATGAAGTGACATTATATTGTGACGTTTTATTCTCATAACATTACAAAATAATTTGTGACGTTCCACAGGTAAAGGTACTTGTGGACGCTGGCGCTTAAGACGTTTAGAAAAACAATTCGAACAAATAACTTAGCTTAAATAAACACAATGTCGTAAGTGCCAGCGTCTATAAGGTACCTTTGCCCGTGGAACGTTAAATATTATTTTTGACCCTGAATACTACCCTCCGTGTGGCTTCCGGCCCATAATACGACCACTTAACCTCTTCCTGTGGGTGTCGTAAGAGGCGACTAAAGGAATAAGCACAAAACATCTTATGCTACAATTGCAATCTCAAGGAGGGTTGACGTCGGGCGGCGACCGGTCGTTAAAATGTAGTCAAATCGTTTAAACTGTTCCAGCAATTTCTTCTCCATTTCGCAAGGTCTTAGGAATCCTTAGGTGTCCATTGACATACATATTATATTTGGACTAGAAAATGCACCCCGGGCTCTAAAGCAGCACAGCTAAGGATGCTACAAGGAACGCGCTCAAATTAAAGAAGAAAAATAATGGTTTAAACCCAATAATAAAGTGAGTCCTTATTTTATTACAAGACGGTACGTGACGTGTTCTCGCGGTCGTCTGAACAAGTCCTAATATACGCAATTCCTAAATAAAAAGTTCCTTGACTTTTTGTGGTTTTATTTTGAATAAATTATTATCTTTAAGTAGGATATTTTGTGCTGATAATGTCCAATTAAAATCACCTACGCTAAAACACTTTTGGGGTTTTCTGGGTCCAAATGAAAGTCAGTGTACAGTTTTATTATTAATGCAATGCATTTTGCGGTCGGGATTTCCCGTAAATATTACTGGGACACATACGTCAAAGCTAAAACTAAATTAATACTGTCTTATTTATTATAAAAGTCTTTACTTACTAGGTTTAAACCATTATACTCGTATTTCGAAAAATATCGGGAAAAGTATGGCCTTTATTATGACAAAAGTAAAAAATTTGATACCAATTATTTTTTTTTGGGAGAAGAAGCATATACCCTAGACCACGTGACCATCTCGTAGGCGCAGCTTAGTATTTCAAATGCCTAAGTACACTTCGTAAACTAATTCCATGACAAAATACGTTAAAGCTATTTGCTTTCGCGGTCATATGAATGAAACATGTGATGATAATTGTATAATAGCATGATTTAGCTACCTGTTATTAATATGATGAAATAAATACATACTTACGTAACCACAGAATAAATATACTTAAGTACTAAAGTACAGACGAAAGCCCACCTCCTCCCGTGAGATGACGTTCCTGACTGTCCCCCGTAAAACGGTAAACTGTAGTTATACTCGTAGATATGACATACGGTTTGTCACTACGAATTTGATATATAGCTTGACAACTTGCAATCCGTACCTACATACAGATACAGGTGATAATCTGATATAGCTATACAATAATGACAGTGTTTTGGCGGGAAGTAACAGGGTTCAGTTCGGGTTTGCTTTAATTTATTTCGTAAGTTGATTCTAGTGGACTTTGGTGTAGTTTGTGTTATAAATGCTCATTCTTATGAACAATATGTGAAATAGTTTAAGTGGACAATATATTACAGCTATAGTCCGCGTCTTTAGCCGCGCCATCCGCCATACAATCGGCTAAAATCAGTGGACTCGTATAGATTTGTCGTCAGAAGCTCCCTTGAAGCAATCAAAGGACCAACACCACCTTTTGATTGAAATTTATTAGGAACAAAGAAACGTAGCCGCGTGGTTCCCGGCAGAGTAGAATAGGACCACTCCAAGTCTTCCCGTGGATGTCGTAGAAGGCGACTTAGGAAACACAAGCTAAGCAAAGCTTATAAACATCAATGAGACCTCTCCAACCCGTCTGGCCACCGTGGAGAGTGTAGGCTAAATCCTCTGACTGCTCTGGCTAATATATGGCTCTGGCAGTACAGAGAGACTCGTGCTCCTGCAGTGGAGACTAAAAAAGACCTTTAGCTTTTACTTTCTAATTCGCCTTCTATAACATCCACGGGGAGACTTGGAGTGGTCCTATTCTGCCGGGAACCACACGGCACGTTTTACGGTCTACTCTACATTTATTGTGTGTGAGACCCATTCTACTAAAGCTGGGATAGGTGGGACCTCACAACGGGTAGACAAAGCCTAGACCTATAAATCTGCGTGTAACGTAAGCACTCAAAACGGAATCTCCTAAGGTACGCGCAATATGCGTCCTCGTTCCCCGTCTCTGCACCTCTCCCCGTTCTTGTGCGGCCGCGTGCGCTGCCGTGCAATGTGTGTTCGCTTGCTCTCGCCCCTCAACAAGGTGTCAACGGGGGAGAGGTGCGGGGAGTCATATTGCGCCTTAGGAGATTCCGTTCTGTATACTCTTACTGTCTTCTGTGACGTAAGCGTCAAAGAGGATGGGTTGCTAGATACATTTTCTATTAACAAGATTCCTACAATTTCCTTTGATTCAGTCGATCTGCTTTTACGATTTTCGCGAAAAGAGAAATAGGTGGTACATTATACGCACCTTTTTTCTCAGACCTGTAAAGAAGAATGAGTTACGTAATATTAAGCCTAGCACTCAAACTTTTTGGAAGTGGCCCCAGTTATAGCTTTATCAACTCAATTCGGGATGGGATACTCTTGAATGTCGATCTACGTGACTCAAGACACGTGGTACCTAGGTTCGAATACCGGTGCACTTGGTGTCGTATTGGCTAGCTTACGTCGATAGTGAAGAGTATCATTTTACACGTATCTAGTGATTTCAAGATCTACGAAGGGCCGACTTTCGCACCTTAGCTATAGCTACATACGCTCTTACTCGTAGTCTAAGTAGAATCAAAAAATAATAAGTTTATTTACCAGAAAAATAAAGAACACCCGATTTTCAAGCGTGTTCAATTCAATTCAAAATATTTTTAAATCATAGGATATTTATAATAGGTACTCTATAGTCACTTTGTTTTGTTTTGCACAAATGTTGATGTCAAATCGTTACTTACAACTAAGTTTACCCCCAATAACTTTTGAATGACTGAACAGATTTTCATCAAACATATAGCTACGTAACCATCTCGACTCTGGACAGACAATAATAGTAAATCCCGCCCTGGCAATAGTTCAGCAGCTATGGTGGACTGTCCGTTAGTGCATCTCAATGGTATATTAAGGGATAGACCTCCATAGATGCAGCCATCTCACTTTTTAGATAAAAAGGTACTAAAAGGCCTCTTCATGTTGGCTTTGGCCCCATGAACGCCTCAAAGGACTGGGTCCCCATGGACCCGTGGCTGACAAGCGTACCGACATAATAATAATCTAGTGAACGGCAAGCCACCACCTGCCACAAAAATAGTCAGTTATAATGATTATGGCGGGTGCCGTTAGTTCCATTGCAATACCCCAGCATCAATTCATCCCAACTTCATTCCATAACCTATAAACCTTTCCCTTTTCTTGCAATAGATCCTTCTTCTGCCTAAACCTATTCAAGGGAATACCTTATATTGGTATATTCAAGAATGGGTTTTGGCGGGAGCATCACATTACATCAACTTCTCCAAAGGGCCTCTACGTGTTGGATCTGTATCCCCACGCAAGCCTCCCAAAGGACCGGGGTGAAAAGACCCGTGAACCCAAAGGAGATACAAATAATAATAAAACACTTTATTGCACCAAAACACTAGAAAGAGACAATACAAAACAATACAAATAAGGTACAATACAATACAATACCCTTTATTGCACAAAAGTAAAAAACAGGACGTAATTATCTTAAAAACTAGGAAATGCGCAAAAAGCGGCCTTATCGCCAAGCCAATCTCTTCCAGGAGTAACAGGCTACCTTTGGGTGACAGGATTGATAAGGCTTCGATTAAAAAATACCGCATCGAAATTGGTCTATTATTTTATAAATATTATCAATATTACTGTGTATGGAAGGTCATTGATATTAACGAAATACTCACTTTGAAATAAAAACACAGCAAAGTTCAGGACTAACTCTATACATAAATATGTTTCGAAAACACGATTGCTTAAAATTTTCTTGATAGAAAAAAATTGCGAAGTTGCCTCTAAATCACCTCAAAATTATACTAAAATGGAAAGTATTCAAGAAATACAAAAAAATACAAAAAATATAAGGGTATAAAAGTTTTCCATACTGATGGTAAAAAAATATATAGTACACTATATTCTCTTTAAAGTTCCTATTTTGACTGTGAAAACCAATTATAACCCTAGATATATGCAATTTCTTTAAATTTAAATTTTTTTACCGACATCTGACATGTCGTTTCAAAATAAAACGTTGACTACGTTTGTATGGGAAACTCTAATTCTGTCTAAGGTAAGGGGACACTTAATGTCTAATGAATGATATATGAACAACTTTTCGGGACTAATGCTAGAATCTCTACTACTTACAGCCCCATTTCCCTAGACTCTCCATACAAACGTAGTCTAATATTTATTTAGAAATCTGACATGTCGTTTCAAAATAAAGACTAGACTACGTTTAAATGGGAAAGCCTAATTCTGTATAGGGTAAACTCTTTATGAGTGGACGGAAAATTTTAATAGGAAAAAGGAAATTATAGCAAATGGATGCCTACAGTGTAAACACCATTTGTCGTAGTTACTCAGTTGACATAAACATAATTGTTAGTTTGTGAGGCATTATGAGTAAATAATAAAACTAAAAATAATTGCTTCCTACATTTACTTATGTATAGTATATCCTTATTTTTATTTATGTAACAAATGGCTTCCTAAATATAATAACATCAAGGATAAAGCTAAGGGAATTTTTCTAAAGCCATTGTGGTAAAGAAAAAAATATTTACATAGATTATAAAGATTGGCTGTATACGTCATGACACATGTGTCATTGTTATATCACGAGATACCACGTAACTGTTGTCAGATAACGTAATCACTGCTGTAAACGTATCATTTCTAAAGTTTAGGTAAATATTAGATTACACAATGGGCAAAAATCTGAAATATAACAAAAGGCGATGCGGCTAGCAGCCCATCACTTTTTAAGTTCCCTTTTTCCGCCTTCATGCCCCCATTACGCAAAACGTGGCTTTTGGGTCTTACGGCCTTGGGTTCGATCCCAAGACGTAATATCTTAGTGTATCAGTAAAATGAAGGTAGAGAAATAAATATTGTCTTCGACCGCAGGAATAAGCGGCCCGAGCTAAATACGATAGGGATAATAAGCGCAGAGAGAGTAAAATGCGCTGGAGCGCTGTTTTTCATTGAGGGAGTCAGCGAATCACAAAACGTGTAGTTTTCCAACTTAGCGCGCTCGCGTTCCAACGCAATGCATCGTATTTTGAAACCGTCATGTCAGCGAAATGTAATATTGTTTTTCGCAGAAAATATCATAAATTTATCAATGGCTTTCTACTCGTAAACTCTCTCTCTCTCTCTCTCATCGTAGCGTATTCCCAGTTACATTCTCAGCTATAATGCTGCGAAGCCCAGGGTCCGTTTTCCGGCTTTTCCTTCTCCACTTCGCATGGTCTTGAGCATCCTTGGTTGTAAGACCATTAGCACGCACATCATTCTTGATGACGTCAAGCCGTGGTTGGCAAAGGTTCAATGGTTTCCTAAACATTTGAACATAAATAAAAAAAGCAGCGTAAAACGGAACGGTTTGTAAAAGAGAAACAACATGAAGGTTTATTTGACATTTGTACGCTTCAAATGTCAAAATAACGAGTGGTCAAGACTACTCGTGCAAATCCTTCGCGTGCGTACGACTGATTCTAAAATGCGCCTTTGTGGAAACGCTCGCGCAAACCATTCGTAATGTGACTCCCTATTTCAAACATAGCACTCCTGAGGTGTTACCCCGGAGCATTTTATGCTCGTAATTAGTGCCGATTTTAGCGATTTCCCGGCGCCCCCCTTAAACATCATAGTCTTCTTATACCGAAAAATTTCACCACCGTGGCGCCCCTTTATATTAGGTCCTTACATATGAAATTGCCGTTCAGTATCAAAAAAGTGAAACAAGTTTTTTTTAATGAAATTATTATTTAATCAATCAAAGTATGCGCCGTTGTTATCGATACACTTCCGCCATTTTATAGGCAGATCATTGATACCTTTGGAAAAAAAATCCTGGGAGCGAGAGTCTATGAACTGTTTGAAGGCGGTTTTGACTGCCTCATCAGATTTGAAATTTTTTCCTTGTAAAAAGTTATCCAAATTTTGAAAAAAGTGGTAATCGGTTGGGGCAAGTTCTGGAGAGTATGGTGGGTGACGCAGAGGTTCCAGTCGCAGCTCCTCTAACTTGGCGATCGTTTGATGTGCAGTGTGTGGTCTAGCGTTATCCTGAAGGAGCAGTGGGCTAGAGCAATTCATCAGTCTCGGTTGTTTAATGGCGAGCTTTTCCATCATTGTTTGCAATTGTTGGCAATACAAGTCTGCAGTCGTTTGGCCTGATCTCAAGAAGCTGTAGTGGATAACACCAGCACTGGTCCACCAAACACTAACCAGAATCTTCTTTTTGGTCAGTTTTCGTTTAGGGCAAGGTTTTGCCGGATCTCCAGGGTCAAGTCATTGTGATGATCGCTTCCGATTGTCGTACAGAATCCATTTCTCATCACAAGTCACGATACGGTTCAAAATCCCCTCATTATTGTGGCGATTAAGCAAAGAAACGCAGCAAGCAACGCGTGTTTGTTGGTTTGCTTCAGTCAATTCGTGCGGTACCCACTTTTCGAGTTTTTTAATTTTTCCGATTTGGCGCAAGTGGATAAGTATCGTTTTGTCACTTACGCCTAAGGCTGCTGCTAATTCAGAAGTAGTTTGAGATGGATCCGCTTCCACTATCGCCTTCAATTCTTCGTTATTCACTTGAGTATCAGGTCGTCCGCGAGGCTCATTGTGTAAATTTTATAAAATTCCGAAATTTCCAGAACGGAAACGTTGAAACCAAAAACGCACCGTTCGTTCGTTAGCGGTGCCTGGTCCATACACGTCGTTAATTCTTCGAGTCGTTTCTGCAGCACTGGTGCCACGGTGGAACTCGTATTCGTAAATACCGCAAATTTTCAATTTGTCCATAGTTGTTGTTATAGCAATGTTGAAACTCAAACAAATGATGTTAAAACAAATGAAATACGAATTTTAAAACAATATTTTTCTGGCTTTATTTCGAAATAAATTTGAATTTGGAATTCCTAATGAAACGCAAGATATTTGATTTTAAAGTTGCCAGTATTGAAAATCGGCAATTTCATATGAAAGGACCTAATATTATATAAGGCGCCCTGGGCGGTTATACTGTAGCTTCGATTTCATATCACCTGTGACCAGTATGTGGCCACGGCGGCGATCCCTCTGTCGTTAACTTCATTACGAGCATGGTCCTCTATGGTACATGACGTAAGGCTTATTTGTTGACATACATACATACATACTACACGTCTTTATCCCTAATAGGCATATCTAGCAGTGAATTTCCTGATACGGATATGATGATGTGTTGAAATTGAAATATTATTATTATATTTAGTTTCGTTAGGTTTATTTATTATGTTGTTCAAATTAACAATATTCCAAATAAAATCTCTAGACTCATTTTTCGAGTTTCCATTCTAATGAGATGTTATGAAGTTGTTTGACGCAAAAAGTTTTCGTTTTCGACGAATCGGTAATTAACAACGAAATAGACCGTTAAAATTGGTTGCCTATTTATGCTCAATATTTTTAAACCTAATTTTATTATTTTAAAAAAAAATATTTAAATTTGTGTTTAATTTTATTAATCACAACTATAACACTTATAAATCATAATTTAATTTAAATACAAAAAAGTACGTCACACCTTGATCTACTTAAGAATTATTGTTTTTGTCATAACATATAATTTTTTATGACTAAATGAGACTTAAAATTATGCCAAAATTTTAAAGTTAAGTGAAGTTTATGAATTTATGACTAAAACATAGTAATATTTACCATGAATAAAAATATCTGAAACATAACAAAATAATTACGACAAGAAGTTATGAGAGACTTAAAATTACTAATTTGCGAGTTTTTCCGTCACAGCAATTTAGACTAAAAACTTAGATAGTCTTTCCACTACCACCTGCCAGCCAATCACAGAGCTTTACACCCAATTTACACCGCAATAATTTATGTCAAGATTTTTTAAGAACTAGAAACATACAAGTATACTTGTTATAATACTGTAAAATAGTTTGGGAAATCCAAAAGTGCACGCCTCATATCAAAATCAATTTAATTGTGAAAAATTAGATAATTTTTCACAATTAAATTGATTTTGATTGTTTTATTGCTAACTTAAAACGAAGAAAAGTATGTGTCGGTTTTAACGCACGACTGGAGATTATTTTTAACCTTTATTTTTAACTTCCCGCTGAGAAAGATATAGCGGGCACTGTGAAGGAGGGCCCATTGCAAACCTCTTTGCCTACACCCCGACGATCTACGCGTGCGCGAAGAGCAGCTCAAGTTCTGCCACCCTGATTTGTTTTTGACAGTAAGATTTTGGTTTGTAACAAAATGGCGAGCTCACGCGCGACGATTTGAATGTTTTTGCTGCTCGCTATAACTAAACTACATTGAATTAGACCGTGATCTTCGAAAGGACTTAGTTTTGGATAATACTAAAGCGTATAAAAAAAATGGACTTGATCAGATAAGTTTTTCGGGAGTTATCGTGACCACGCCAGTTTCCATACATACAGACACACGGACGTCCACAAAATGATTTTATTAAACATTGTTTTTATTTATTTAAAAGGCAAAATGTCTTTTAAAAATGTCATAAGTGTTGAAACTAGTGTTTTTCCTTGACATTTATGTGTAAATATTATTGTACAAGTGCGATAGAAAATAAATAGAGACACATTTAGTTAAAAAAATCACTTGATTTTTGTAAGGCGAGAGTAGAGCACTACCTCATGCGCTTCACTTATGAGGCGTGCAAAAAAAAACTTATTTTATTCATAAAGTATTTTCTAAACGCAAACGATGGTACCAATTTTTATTTATTTATTTAACTCTATTACAAAAAATGTAACAGGCCCAGGGCCTTTTCTAAATTATACACAAATATTTTATTAATTCATAAACCTTAGATAGACTACATAAATAGGATGTATGTATGCCGAAAACGAGCGAGCGCGTGCTCCTTGCACAACTTCTAAGTTCGCAAGTTTTTCCGTCACAGCAATTTTGGCGGAAAACTTACATAGGCTTTCCACTATCTATTGGCCCAACAGCGGGCGCGTCACCCGCCAGCCAATCACAGAGCTTGAACCGCAATATATACGCCAACCGCCCGCCGCAACGCTCAAACAGGTATCGGTAGTCGAATCTGACGCACGCCCGTCTGAAAATTACGCGAAAGTGTTGTGTTACTTGTTTCCGAAAAGTGAGTATTATTATTCTTTAGTGAGGATTCAGGATCCTGTCCATTTGGCAACGGATTGTGGTCAAGTAAGCGAGTCCGAATGGGCATGGTCTTGTTTTGTTTGTTTATTTGCAGCAGGCGATACGACTATACAGAATCTGCATCTAAATACTAAGTTTCGTTTTTGATATAACTACAGATATGTCCAAGCCAATAATTGTCACAGCATTGCTGTAAAAAATGCTTGTCGCTGAATTTTCATTAATTTAATAATCATATTAAATAGCGATAGATGATGATATTTGGTTTGGTATACTTTTACGCGGTCTCTCATTCATACGTAAGTACATAATTATATATGTTTTAACCTCAGACCAAGGGTTGCCAACTTGGCGAAATATCTTAAAGTGTACTTTCGCTTTTATTATTTTTCAAAAAGTTTTTAACCATAGAGGAAAAAACTGCACAAAAATATTTATAAGTAAATCAATATAATACCTAGAACCAAAATAGAGTCACAAACTTTGATTAAAACTTTGTTTTAATCAAAGATCACAAAAGTGAATATAACTCATTATAAGTAATGTTAAACTTCGACTGAATAACTTCTAGAAGTGATAGAAAACTTGAAGTAATTAATAACACTGCTAAAGGAAACATACTTCTTATAGAAATATCGGTTCAACCATTATAAGTAGATCTGTGGTCAAGAAGGACGGAATGAGGCGTGGTCCCACTGTGCGCGTTGTATATCACCTTCACGCCTCGCCACTCTCGAGTCAAGGGAGGTTAGAATAGTTGCAATTTCCTTGTCACAATCAGAGTTCTTTAATCGGAAGTAAATATTTAGGAACTTTTTCGTAATCTCTGTACATAAATATTTAATATTAAATGCAGTAACTGTATCTCGTAATTAAAATATGTTCAAAATATTATTATTCATTGTATTTATTTATTTAAAACTTACCAAAATAAAATGGTACAAAAGGCGGACTTAATGCTAATAGCATTCTCTACCTTAAATTTAATTAGTAAAATTGTAATTTTTATTATCAAATACGATTAGAAAATCTTCATTCCCTTATATTCAAAGCACAAGATTTTGCAAAACCCTTACTCTTATCATATCTTTATCGCTCTTATCATGTCATAAAGTTCACTTTTGAACTAACGAAAAAAAACCTATCATATGAAAAAAGATTTCCTAAAGAGATTAAATTTAAGCGCTTGAGATTAAATTAATAATTCTTAATTATTTCTGGATTCTTAAATATTACCACAAATATTCATCAGCAACATGCTTTGTCAAAAGTTAGCAGAAATAAATCCGCAACATGCTTCGTAAAAAACTAAATTGATTAAATAAATTGCACTTTCCGCATAAAGTACTTACATCAAAATAAAATCCGCTGACACGCCCCTAAAGGTGACCCAACCTTAAGGATAATATTGTTTCCTTAGTAGTAAATAAACGTCACCACGCTTTAATAAAGTTTCAACCGATACACATTGCGGATATAAATATTATAGGTCCATACTGTTTGCTTTAAAAATAAATCTATTGACATTTCCTTGTTGATGTCTGGATATAATTATACTAGAAAATTAACTAATTATAATGTGTTGTCATCTACGATTGAATACGACTAGACGACTATTAGATACTCTTTACATGGCTACTTCTGTTACCGTTGACATGCTCAGTTACAGGTTAGTGTTGCACCGGTTCGCTATCGCTGTATTGAAATCTTGTCATCATCAGGTCTTTTTTAGTCTCCACTGCAGGAGTACAACCTCTCTGTACTACCAGAGCCATATATTAGCCATAGCAGTCAGAGGATTTGGCCTACACTCTCCACGCTGGCCAGACGGGTTGGAGAGGTCTCATTGATGTTTATAAGCTTGTTTAGCTTGTGTTTTTCCTTAGTGTTCTACGACATCCACGGGAAGACTTGGAGTGGTCCTATTCTACTCTGCCGGGAACCACACGGAGATATTGAAGTAATATCTCCGTGTGGAATAATGAATAATCAGAATCATTAATAGAACACAAAACCGTAAGAAGAAATACTTGCTTTTTGTCAATTTTCGTTCTCCTAAATTTCTAAAACATAACTAACCTGACTTTACTATACGCGCAGTTGCCCACCCCGGTCACCGGCCGCCCGCCACGAGCCCGGTAGCGAGTAGCGTCATTAAAATCAAAGATTTTTGATATGTATTTGTCGGCTGATATCTTTAGTTAGTTAAAATCTTTATTGCACCAAAACAAAGTAATACAGTTTATTAGATTATAGAAAACAGATGACAAAAGGCGGCCTTATTTTTATTGGTTTTATTATGAGACAAGATACAAACCTTTTTTTTATTTCGGTTAAAGATTACTTCCCTCGAATACAGCTACGAGGTTCTTAAGCATCCTGTATAAATTCCTTAGTGCGCTACCGACACAACTTTGTTCATGCGAACTATTCCGGCCGGCGTCTAACCACTACTGTTAGTGGATTAACTTCATGCCACTATAGTTGATACATGCTTCTACTGGACTCATTGGCGGATTTATCAGCAGGACGAGTAGTCTGGAGCCTAGGGCAGCAGATTTTAGGGGGCGGCAAATTTGAGGCCAGCAGTCAACTCGTAGTTACTCGAGTGAAGGCAGAAAATCAGGCCCATCGCTAGCTACCTAGCTGTTTAAACGCCCGCGTGCAACCATGTACGCTAGCTAATGAAGCGGATGAGTTTTTTTTTACATTACCCCTCTTTCACAGTCATAAAGCGGATGAGCAAGGCCTCGCGCGTGACGTGGATAAGCTTTTTTCATTTAGACCAAGCCTCGCGGCACATCGCTGAAAAGTGTCCACGTACAGTTTAATTAGAGGACTGAGCAAACTCCACAGTTTGGCCCCAGTAGCCAAAAACTGGCTAAAAACCTAATCTTATATGCCAGACCAGCAACGTATCCAGTGGATCTAACAGTTACGGAACCGTGGATGGCTCTAGACTCAATTTACTCCGTAAAAGTACGTAGTTTTTACGTATGTACATATGTATTGATAAAACACGGTATTAGGATGTCTCTGATACTATTTGACACGTTTACCTAAAAACTAAAAATTAAGCGCCACGGCGCCTCCGTGACCGAACACATATATTTCGCGGTTTGTGGCACACTACGCGGCTAGTTCGCGTTTTATGGCAAGCAAGCACCGTAAATCTGAGTTAAGGTACATAAACGTCAGGTGTTATGGTGGCCCTATAAACACTCTGTTAACACTACGGCGGCTGTAGAAGCTACTTAATTTTGCAATATATGTTTTGTGAGGTTTGGATGCATATTTAATTTACTTGAAGTCTGTGTCTGTCTGTGACATCGTGGCTTCTAAACGAATAGACCGATTTCGTTGCGGTTTTTTAATCAAAAGCCTTGTCTGTCGAGATAGTTCTTAGCTATTTATGATGAGAATCGGTTTAGCCGTTCAAAAGTTATTGGGGGTGGACGCTTGAAGAAAAATTTTTTGCAGAAATTTCTTTGATGTCAACGTTCAAAGTATTCCAGAGTCGTAATATTTACCCCCTAAAAAGCTGCAGAAAGATAGGGGTATAACAAACAAACAACTATGAAATGGTATTAGGTATTAAAATATTGATATAAAAGAAAGAAAAACAATAAAGCTGTTCCAACTATAAAATGTTAGGCATTTAAAAAGAGTAAACAAAACAAAAGCTGTTTTTAAACGGTTGGCATTTTATTATTATCATCACTACATAGTATAAAATAAAGTCGCTTCCCACTGTCTGTCCCTATGTATGCTTAGATCTTTAAAACTACGCAACGGATTTTGATGCGGTTTTTTTAATAGATAAAGTGATTCATAAGAAAGGTTTATATGTATAATACATACCCGTGCGAAGCCGGGGCGGGCCGCTAGTATAACATAATGTTACTACGAGGTCAGTCAAACTTTTTCTTACTCTCAAATATCTATAAATATAGCGTCTAACAAAATATACTAAAACTATTTCAAGGGTAGATTCAGTCCATTATACTGAACAACTTTCCCCAAGGAACATCTATCGAAATATGAAAAATATTTTTTGACTTTCCATACAAACACGGATCAGCTGATCGGTCAACTTGTATGGGAGGCCAAAAAATATTTTTCATATTTCGACATACGTTCCTTGGGGAAAGTTGTTCAGTATCATGGACTGAATCCACCCTTGAAATAGTTTCAGTATATTTTGTTAGACCCTGTATAAAGGAGAAGTTCCCACTGACTGACATACAGACGCACGCACAGCCGTAACCGCTAACGATAGAAACGTGAAATTTGGACAAATGTTTAAATACAAAAAGTGAACGCATACTAAGAAGGGATTTTGACAAATATGGTAAAATAGGGGTGTAGGCACTATGGGCTATCTCTCTATAGTTCTGACTCCAAAGTTATTACGGAATTTACTGTATCTTCCTAGCTAAGTGTATGTATGTAGAGAGTGTAAAGGCACAGAATACAGTAAGAGTAAACATAAGGGAATCTCCTAAGGTACGCGCAATATGCGTCCCCGTTCCCCGCACCCGCACCTCTCCCCCGGTTCTTGACGGCCAACGTGAGTCATCGAGACGAAAACGGGGGAGAGGTGCGGGGACGGGGAACGGGGACGCATATTGCGCGTACCTTAGGAGATTCCGGCCTGTGGTAAAGGTGCCTAAGCTATGTGGTTCAGAAGGTAAAGTTCAACACTCGGTAAATAAGTTAGTATATATTTCTCACAAGTACACACAAGTTACAGTTCTCGATATATGCACAAACAAACGGATCGACACGGAGAGCTATCTACGTACACACGCGAGACTTTAAATAAAGATGGCAGACGTCTGACGTTCGATGCTAACGCGTCGTGGAACGAAATAATAAACGCTTACTTAGCGTATTGTGTCCCTACAGGGGTTTAAAGTTTGTATGAAAAATCTAAAAATCTGCATCGATTTTGATAAAAATTGAGATTCATGCTCTTAAAAACATTTAATTGAATACACGTGTTTCATAGTTTATTAGAATTCACCACCAAGGGTGCGAAATAGGGGTTGGAAGATTGTATGGAAAATATTTAAAATCTGCTCCAATTTCCATAAAATTTGTTATTATAGCTACTAAAGACAAATAATCAAACCCTTATATTACCGGATTTCTAAAATCCATTCTTAAATGTAATCAGTTTTAAAATAGGGATTGATAGTTTGTATTGCACCATGAGGATAGTAATAAGTTTTGGTCGCGATAACTGACATCCACGCGGGCGAAGCCGCGGGCGGAAGTTAGTAGTCCATATAAGTAGTTTTTTTAGCTGTTACACATTTGGGTATCTACTGTCAGCGGTACGTTGAATCGCGTCGTACGTTCGAGCGGTTCGTCGTACCCTTCCTGTACGAAACTCTAACAACTATTGCATCAGCCGATTTCTATGAACAGACAGCACAGATGCACCACAATTAAACAGTTAGACCCGTTTTGTGAAAAAAAAATGTCTACCGTATTTTTTTACAAATATTTTTTTTTTAATCAAATGTCGATGTAAATGGAATCTATGATGATATTTTGGCGGCATATACAAGCTGATTTTTAACCACTAGCCAAATTTTTGGAGCAAGTTCAGTCCATGATTCTGAACTACTTTTCATAAAAAAAAATACCAAAAATCTAAAATAGATATTCGTCTCCCCATACAAATCAGCTCGTAGCTAAAAGGATTTGGTACGGGAGGACGAAAAATTTTTGTCGATTTTTAATTACTTTTTTTATAGAAAGTAGTTCAGTATAATGGACGGAATTTGCTCCAAAAAATAAAATATTTAATTTTTACAAGCCTTTATTTAGTTTCACCATTGCTTTCACCAATCCCGTTGTCTGTGTGTCCAAAATCAAATCTTGCAGGCTAAATTAGACCTACTTCCCATTATTCGATTGAGTTGAAACTTCACATACTTTCGAATGTTGGGTGACAATGCAGTATTATGGTACCAATGACCTGATATCATGTTCATCATCATCCGGAAGGTGATAAAACAACATAACCCCACCGAGTTTGGGCTCAATTGGTTCATCTTGAGAAGCACTTTAAACTTTTTAGTTCATTGCTTTTGATTAAAGCTTGTTTTTTTTGTTTTAATTGTTATTTAAAATATTTTCTAATTAATCGCTTGTATCTAAATTGTATTAACGACAAACTTAATTATATTAACCACCAAATAATTACAATACCTTGACTAATACTCGTGAAGAATTTAAAATGCTACGAATAGAAAACAAATATTATTTTTTTCTAAATCTGTTATTTTGTATGAAACTTGTAACAAAATATGTGACGTTCCACGGGTAAAGGTACCTTGTGGACGCTGGCGCTTAGGACGTTTAGAAAAACAATTCTAACAATTAACTTAGCTTAAATAAACACAATGTCGTAAGTGCCAGCGTCCATAAGGTACCTTTACCTGTGAAACGTCACATATATACTGAACAACTTTGCCCGAGGAACATGTGTTGAAATATGAAAAATAATTTTTGGCTCTCCACACAACGGTCAACTAGTTGGGCAGGCCAAAAAATATTTTTCATATTTCGGTATTATTTGGGAAAAGTTGTTCAGTATCATGGGATTTTTCAGACCCTGTATTATAATTTACTTATATAGGGAGTATGCTACTAGTGATAAAATATTACTTGTTGAATACAATAATAATTTATTAAACAGAATTAAAAAAGGCTTTGACGCATACAAAAGACATCAACGAACTAGAAGGAAAACGTCGATATAAAATAAACCGGCCAAATGCGAGTTAAACTCGCGTGGAGAGGGTTCCGTACAATTGATTGAATTCTTATAGGTTTTCCTGTAATCTACAAGCAATTAACTATATTTAGTATATTTTCAAAATTTTAGGCTCAGTAGTTTTCCGAAACTACTGATTCTGATTCTGGTCAGGGGGGGGGGGGGGTCAATATTCGTCTTCATTCTTCTTCGTCTTCGTCTGTCATGGATAAAATCAAAACTATTCATTTTACAATAATAACAAAAATATATTTGAGATCCTAATAATTTCATTTGACACAGTAAGGTTTGCAAAACTTTTTTTTTTAATTTGTCCCCCGAATGTGACCTTTATTTTAAAAAAATATTTATTTACTTTGCACATATGTGTTTGGGTCATAGGATTACACCATCCTACCAAATTTCCCCTGATTCGGTCCAGTAGATTCGGAGCAAATTGGCTGTGACAGACGGACGGACAGACAGACGCACGAGTGATCCTATAAGGGTTCCGTTTTTTCATTTTTGTACGGAACCGTAAAAAAATATTTATCTCTCTCTACACAGCATACTGAACAAAAATTCAACCATCTATTCCATAGGGTACTATTCCATACTATAGGGGTGAAATTTTTTATTACAATATATGTGTCCCTCGTGGAATTTCACCATAATATATATTTTTTTAATTTTAATAGTACTTATTTCCAATTTATTTATTTTCACACAAAGCTGTCTTTGCTGGTATTTATAACCTGAAGCGACATGAGCTTAATCAAAAATACCATTAAATGTTTCTCAGGGAAGGTTCAAAAACCGACGTCTAGGGTAAAAAATGTCTTGTACCCGTATATCGCTGGAACTTTGGACCTTCCTTCTAAGAACGGCCATCCAAGTCGCCATTACAATCGTTTCGGTTTGAATTTGCCGATAGTTTCTCAGAAACGCTGCTATATAAACTTATATGATTAATCGATTCATGAACAAGATATATTGCAAAGCCTTATTCAAAACCATTCAAGTTTCAGAAATTATGACCTAAAATATTTAATAAGCAGCTCAACAAAGTTGGACATAAATATTTCATAATGTTCTTGTTTTTTGGATATTTTTGGATAATGTACCTAATAGTATCAGGTACCTACTCAACTTACGACAAAATTTGCGCTTTAGAAAAAAGTTTTCAATTGTATACCTACCACTTACAACTTTTAAAATAAACCGGTCAAGTAAAAGTAGGACTCGTACATCAAGGGTTCCGTACTACCGTATAATGTTTTAAAACGCTGAAAAGACACGTTTCTTGTATGAAAACCCATTTAATTTTATCATTTATCTTAATTTTAGTTTTTGTTATTATAACAACCACAGTAATACATAATCTGCGAAAATTTCAAGTGTCTAGCTATTACGGTTCAAGAGATAGAGCTCTGTGGCAGACGGATGGACAGCCAGCGGAGTCTCAGTAATAGGGTCCGTTGGCACCCTTAGGGTACCTACGGAACGCTAAAAAGGTTCATTTAAACTTGTGTTATGGGATACTAACTCAACGATACTATATTTTATGATAAATACATTTGTAGAAAAACACCCAAGTCCCAGGACAATTTGAAAAAGGCCATTTTCCAACTTGCCCTAACTGGGAATCGAACCCAGAACCTCCAGATTAGCGGTCTAGCGTGTTAAGGCCGTACCTGAATTTTCCGGGGTCCAGTGCTGCCCCCATTTAAAATAAATAATTTCAAAGAAAACGGAGATATCATTTAAAATTTTGCTTTGAGTACTACCAAGTCCTAGATAACCTTTCAAAGTATTATATGAACTACTGTTTACAGTTTAAAGTGAGAACCTTAAGCTTTACTACGCACATTTGCGAAAAACGGCCACTTTTGGCGAATGTGCGTAGTAAAGCTTAACGTTCTCATTATAAACTGTAAAAAGTAGTTCATAAAATACTTTGAAGGGTTATCTAAGACTTGGTAGTAGCAAAATTTTAAAAGATGTCTCCGTTTTTTTTAAATGATTTATTTTAAATGGCCCCCATTTAAAATAAATCATTTAAGCACTGGACCCCGGAAAATTCAGGTACGGCCTTAACCATTACGCCACGGAGGTCGCCATTTTCAGATTATTCTTTTTCGCCAGGTATTTGTAACAGGATGTAACTACGTAGATAATCGTTTATTAATGACATCTACACTAATATATGAATCAGGTGTTTAAACGGTTGATCTATTATTGTAAAATTATAAATACATTATAATACAAATATCTTGGCGCGTGCACTCTATCACGTAGATCTAAAGATATAGGTTACTTTGTCGCTGTACCTATTTCTGATTCGCACTTAATACTTTATTATTATTATTTATTATAAAGGGACAAATCCACAGACTAAGGGGTTTGGATTTGTCCCTAAATTGGGTAGATGACTGGGTCAAAAATAAGTTATTTGGTACTGTTAAGAGAATAAAACGTCACAAAATAGTGTCACTTGTCATTAATCACATACATTTTCAACATAATTTAATGCAGAAAAAACTGATAATTCTTCTTATCGAGTCTTAGTTGTGAGGTGGATAAATAAGTATCCACCTTACGAGTCAAATATCCCTCCTGCTGAAAAACTCCTACCGGGTAGAGACCTCCCCTGGTCAGTCTGGAAGTCTCTCAATAGACTCCGGGCTGGTGTTGGGAGGTGTCGGGAAAACCAAGTTAGGTGGCGTCACGCTGATAAAAACCTTTGCGACTGCGGTGCCATTCAGTCGATGGACCACCTTTTGTCATGTCCGAGCTAGTAGTAGAGTCTTGGGTGTTTAAATATATGTTGTGTATATTATGGTTGACTGGGAGAAAATGCTCTTAGCATTAAGTCCGCCATTTGTTAAAAGTATGTTTTACTTTAGAACAATACAGAATATTTAATAAATAAATAAAACCAATACTAAAACCGTGATTTTTCCCATGAGCTGTCCAATATCAGTGGCAGACACATAAGTAATATTATAATTTATAAGTAGTCCTAGAACTATCAAATTAACATAAAGACTATATAAAAACGGTAATATGTCTAGAAAAAAACAATTATAATACATTAAGACTTTCATTAAAAATCCATAAAACTAGAACATCTGTGTTTTTGCATTTATCAAAACCAATGAGTGCGTCATGGGAATATTAATTAAAATATGCAACAAAATAAATCTTTAAAACAAATATTAATGCCGTGTGGATTCCGGCAAAGAATCAATAATCAAATATTTATTCAGTGAGCAGTATACACTTCAATAATTTTAGTGTACATTACGTGTAGAAAAGGATCCAAGTCTTCCCGTGAGAACGTTAAGCTTTAGTTTGCATTGTTGCTAAAAACTGCCACTTTTGACAAAAATGCAAACTAAAGCTTAACGTTCTCTTCTCACTTTTAACTGTAAACAGTGGTTCAAAAAATAGTTTGAAGGGTTATCTAGGTTTTACTAGCTTAAAATTTTAAATGATATCTCCGTTTCCTCATAAATAATTTATTTCAAATAGGGGCAGCACTGGACTCCGTGTATCGTCTTAAGAAATGCAAGCTAAAATAACTGGCCTAGTAAGTTTCAAGGTTACACGTAACAACATGGGGACCTTATTTGTAAATAAATTTCATTTTATTTCATCTTAAAATAGTCATTGTTTTCTGAAGATTATCCTATCGTGTATCAATTTTTTACTTAACTTTTTTTTTAACTCCTAAATTAACAAGATTTACGTTTAAGAAACTAACTAGCTTTCCGGGCGTTGCGCGGGCTGCAAGCAGCCCGCGGTTTTTCTCGTACAGCTGTTGAAGTTGGTTGGAATCTATGTCCAGTTGAGAAAATGGGTAAAACACTGCAATCAGTAATGGCAACATCTAAAAATGTGTGGGCGGCAAAATCTTGGAATCAAAACTTGTTTGCAGTTTTGAGTTCCACGGGATGCTTTACCCCAGCATACAAAAGTTCAGACCCCTTCGAAGTTCCAGTAGGACGTTATGAACGAATAAAGTTAAAAAAATTAAAATCAAGACGCCATCTTGGATTCCAAAAATTACATATTTGTATTCCGCAATCCAAAAAACCCTTGGATACTGAATTTCATTCAAATCGGAGGCAGTTGACTGTTGGCGGCCATCTTGGAAATTTTAAAAAAATGCTCAGCACTTGGCGGGAGTGGAAGGGAAGGTCAGGAGGGGCTCGGGCTTCGCCCTCGCCTCGCGGAAAAGGTCTGTATTTGGCCTTTGGCCTCTGGCTTCGCTTAGACACTGGGGGGGGGGGGTGATTTTAGGGGGGAGATAAGGAGGGGTACATACATACATTACACTGCTAAAATCATTACCCTTCCGTTTGGCTTTGCCGTAGTCGGGTAACAAAGCTATGAGTAACTTACCAGATTATTTTATAGATTTTTGAAGCTAACAGTTTAATTTTAAGAGCCGGAACGCTACTTGAACACGAATTAGTTTAATATACTGCAAACAAGCCACTGTCACACAATCACAATAAAAACGTAACTTTTTATCTCAGCTGTATAATTATGTTGATCGAGCCATAAGCTGTCTAATAAAACAATTCATTAACATATATTTTATTGAGTATAGTTGAGCACCTGTGTGAAATTCGATACGGGCGGCGAATGATCATAAATTTACTTAAAATTAATTATAAAAACACTATATATATTCGAATATAATCATATTTTCGTCCATATCCAGTGTCATAAAGATGTGTTTTTGTGAAGATTTTAATTTGATTATAATTATGAGTGGTTCGCATAATATCAGATAACAAATATGACTAATATTTAAGTGGTTATTTGTTAATATGTGATGCAAAAAATCAGTACAATGTATTATGTTTGACTCGATTAAGTACTATGCCGGTCGATAAATGAATTATGATGATAGGTCCCTCCCACATAATTGACTAATATGTATGTAAATATATAGTATGTTATTTTCAAAAGCTTGTAGACATTTTTGGGTAGGTATTTGACGCAAGCTGAAAACATGCCTTATAATCCTATAATACCCTAACTCAGAACTGCAGACTTGGCTGAAAAGTAGAGCTAAATCGACCCACAAATTTCAGATACAATTTTTTTTATAAAAAAATGTCTGAGTTAGTCTGTAACTTATACACGTCAAAAAAGAATATTCAAGGAATAAAAAAATATATAACCCAGATCATTTAATCGGGTCTTTGACTTTGCCAGATGCTTGCAAAAATTGCTGGTATTTTTTGGTGGGTATTTGAGGCAAGGGGAAAACTTGTCTTATGCTTCCCCTGTATACCCAAAGTCAGAACTGCTGACCTGGCCGGAAAGTAGCAGGCCTACCAGCTGCTTCTTTACCCGCAGATCGTAGAAGTTGATAGTAATGGGGGAAAATGTGAAGCATGTTAATAAGCGATGCGGCTAGCAACCCATCATATTTTAATTCATTTTTCCACCAGCTCGCCCGCCAGCACACCAAAAGTGGCCTTTGGGTCTTATGGTCTTAATCTCTGTTTACTTAAAGCCACAAAACCCAAAATGCTCTGTCTGTCCCATTAGGGATCAGGACGTGATAATGCATAGTATAAATGATGAGTCACAATAGCTCCTTCGATTAACTCTGCAAATAGCTGGAGTCAATAAAGCACCATTGTTTACTGCTGCCAGTGAGTAGTGTGGTGTAACCCTGCCTGCTGCGGAAGTGGTGTGAGGTGACCTGATACCTGACCTATCCAACGGTGGCAGACTTAACAACTTAGTCTTGCGTCATTCATTTGTGCGGGCGCAGAGTTCAATGCTTATTTGATTTTAAAAGGAAGGCCACAAAAATTTTGGCTATATTAAATAGGGCAGCAGCGTTCTCTGCGCAACGCCTTTATACAATCTACTACGATTACCAACCCGTCTGTCTGGTGATTATTATTATTATTTTATAAAATGGATAAGGCAAAATAACATTAATCGAGCTACCCCCAAAGTAAGCTTTAAACTTGTATTATGGGATCAACGATATTTCGCCTCAAATTTTAAACTCGCAAACCCCATAACTCGACAATCCCTCCAAACCAATAAAGCTCATTTTTGAACTTAAAAATTCTATCTGCACATCTACCAAATTTCATGAAGATCTGATCAAAACTACTCGAGTTATCGTCGAACAAACATACAAACATACTCACATACATACAAACGCCGGATTGATCAAGTAAGCTCGCTTCGCTCGCTCGTTTAGCTATATGTCATAATAAATACATATATAAATAGACACCCAAGACAATTTGAAAAAGGTAATTTTCCAACTTGCCATGGCTGGAGATCAAACCCAGAACCTTCGAATTAGCTGACTAGCATTTACGCCACGGCTAGTCCGCCACTCCGGAGGTTTTGGGTTCGATCCCCAGTCAGGGTAAGATGGAAAAATTGTGTTTTTCAAACTGTCTTGGTTATTTATCTCATCTGCAGTCCAGGAGCAAGACCCTTTCTGTACTACCAGAGCCATATATTAGCCAGAGTGCCCAGAGGATTTGGCCTACTTTCTCCACGCTAGGCGGGTTGGAGAGGTCTCATTGATGTCCATAAGCTTTGTTTAGCTTGTGTTTCTTGTGTTTAAGTCACCTTCTACGGCATCCACGGGAAGACTTGGAGTGGTCCTATTCTACTCTGCCGTGAACCACACGGCTTATTATCTCTTATGTATTAATCTATTTATTTATCTGTTATGTATTAATTATAAAATATCGTATCGTTAAGTCAGTATTCCATAATACAAATTTAAACTTACTTTGGGGCTAGCTCAATCAGTATGATTTATCCTTATCAAAAAAATATAATTACTATGATCAACAGGAAAGGTCATTGACTCAATTTCAATGTACATATCTAAAGTTTTAAATTCAGTCAATGAGTATTAATATTCTTATTTATAATAATAATGATAGGTATATATTCCACTTGTATACGACAGACAGGAAGTATTTAAATTGTTATTATATGTACGCAGCAACTTTGTTTATCATTTCCGGAAAACATAGTCTAGTAGTTACTAGCTAATTATTGTGCCTTAAGTATTAATCATTCATATAATTTTGATTGTGTCAGTAATTTATAAATAATATGTATACACACATACTATCACACATGTTTCCCACAGGGGAAGGCAGAGACTACGGGCCTCCACTTGATACGATCCTGTCAGACTCTTTCTCATTAATCTCTTCATACATGCCCCTCGATTACGGTGAAATGTATGCCAACACTATCTTTCCCAGAAAAACAACTATAAGGATATACATAGCTAAATTGATAAATATTTAACACATTGAATACCGTAAAATTATAGTACCTACTTTCCAATACAAGGCTATTTTTAATCCAGTACAAATATTTTAAGAGGTGATTCAGTACATCATTTTGAAGAACTTTTTCAAATGAATGTACCTACATCGAAATACGAAAAAAAAATGAGTTCTTATACAAATCAAATTAGTCACGTGATCGAGTTACTATGGGATGTAAATATTTTTTATTACATTTTGATTGCCTCTGTTATACAAATAAAGTTTTTATCTATCTATCTATAAATATAAATGAATTACAGAAATTTATGTAACCACATACTAACTAAAATTGAGATACCACAGAATATTAAGTTAAATATAGTTAACTTGAGGCAAAGCTTTAATTTTCCCGTATATAAAGCGGCATTAAGCGATATATCTGGAGCATGCGCGGGCGCAGCCTCGACTACTTAGACTGGCCGGCGGCGAGCGGGTTCAACTGATCATTATGTGCTTAAAATAGACGTAAGCCGGTGCTTTTATCTTTTTACTTCTTGTTCTTCTCTCTCAATGGGTTTCTTAAGCTTGTTTGATATAACTTGAGGCCTTTGTTCAAAGATATATAATAGTATAGAGTGGACAGATAAATAATATAAATATTTTGTCGCATACAAAAAAAGGGTGAAAAATTATACGTGATATTAGTATGTATTATTTGGTATGTTATATGTATTAAATTATTTTTTGCCGCACCAAATTATAAGTTTATCCATAGAGATAAACACGCCAAAAGCGTTCTCTCATAGTCAACCATAGGATAGAACGCTTTTAGCGTTAAATCCGTCAAATGTAAGACAATTTGTACTGTAGAAGAATGAAGTTTATATAAATAAATTAGATACTTTTACACAAAACAGAAAGAAAATAAGTAGTACAGAGTTTTATTATATTTTAAATAGATAATCGAATTGTACCAGTAGAGATATAGCGACCCAGCGGTAGAGATACAATCATAAAACATGATAAACTCAACAAAATAATAAGTATTTCGTATGATCATTCGTGTGCCAACTTTCATGCAATCAATAAGTTTGCAGTGTAACATAACTAACGAAACGGTTAATGATTTACAGATAGAAATAGTGAAAGGAAGTATAAGCCTATAATCTTTAATTAAATCAACGTTGATTTCCTTGAGCTGGAGCTAATACGTCAGATTTGATCTAGATTATAGTAGTTACTAAACTAGAGGAAACTGGTTTAATTTGGATCTGAGGTGGCTTGAAAATTATACAAAATTGAAGTAGGTATTGAGGTAAATTAATGCTTCATCAAATGTGTTTAGACATATTGAACTAGACCTACAATAAGATGTTTACTTGTTTAAAGACGGTATTATCGTTTATAGCTTTTATGCTTACGGCTTGTAAAAAGCTTGTAATTTAAATAGTTACCTAATAAACAAAATTTATTTATTTCTTTAAATTTTATTTATTATTTATTTACGGCAATGAATTTATTGATAACTAGCTGTCTAATGCGGCTTTGCCCACGTTTTGATAATATGTTCATCGCTGATAATTAATTTTTGTATAGGTGATAGAATTTTTTAAATCAGATGAGTACTTTTTGATATTACAATCAAGGATTCTTATGACCGTGCAATGTAGAAAAATAAAAGCCGGAAATCGAACACTTATGTACTGCAGCATCTTACTTAAGTATAAGTTGGTTACCTAAGTAATGTTGGTAATCCTCTAGCTAAACTAGTTATGAAATTCAAAATTTATGCGAAAGATACTATTACCAGTAATGAAAATCAAATAGTCCATAATAATAACGTAAGTGGCACTCAAAGAGCTATAAACTGTAATAGAGCAAGACTAGAGTGAGATGGTGATACATCAATAGTAGGTGCAGAAAGGGGAAGGAATTAACACTAAGTCTTATGATTTCAACACAGTTATGTCGTCATATAGCCATGGTCCTGTATAGATGTACTTGTAGCAGCTTGCTTCGTATCCACCGTAGAAGGCGTCGGGTTGTCTCCCTGTGTCTGTAGGCACGCACACAGTTACAGCAGGCTTGTTTTAACACGAGTAGGCTGTGTCTACACAGAAGATACAACATTTGATGATAATGATACACTATCTAATTACAAATGAAGTTTAAATTGCAACCATTCTTATTTACATTTTTACAATCTTATATTCTGGTTGCCCTGTTTGTGTTTTTGGGTCAAATCTTGCAAGTTAAATTTGAGCTATTTCCCGGTTTCTGATTGAGTTGAAATTTTGTATGCGTATGTAATAGATGACAATTAAAGCCAATATGTTAAGTTGCGTCTCATTGCGCATGCGGCCAGAATGATTCGAAGTCATGGTAGCACAATTGATAGTGTACTCATGAAACAGTACAGTCTTGAAACGTGTGTGTGTTTGAATCTCATTCATGGAGAAAATTTATCACATATTTTCAATTAAGATATTGTTCCGAGCAATTCTAAATCATAACATTATAATATTGCGAAAGTCTCAAATCTGAAACGCACTTGCGTTTTGGATTTAGTTTAACATATGCTGTCTTATTATAAAACGCGGGCTAACTTTATTACAAGGTTAAAATTATTATCCGCCCAAATTAAGTTGACGTTCACAGATGAGATAATTATTAAAATTGTACTTTTACTAGCAAGCAGCACGCCCCGGCCCCCGGTTTAACACGGATATGAATTTAATAATTGGGTATTACGATGGGTCAAAAATAAATTATTTGGTACTGTTAATAGAATAAAACGTCACAAAATTATGCCACTTGTAATTGATCACATCCACATTGAACGTGATTTTAGATTTATTAATGCAGAAAAACGGATATTAAGAGCGCTATTTGACTCCAAAGAACTATGACGTCATAAATCAGTATTTCATACAAATCCCATAGAAAATGTTTGTTTTTGACGTTAAGAAAAAAGTATCGGATTTGACTTGATGCAAAATAGCGTATTAAACCTTCCTCTTGAATCACTCTATCTAATATTAATGAGCCCGCATTAAAATCGTTGCGTAGTTTAAAATATCTAAGCATAGGACAGACGGCGGAAAGCGACTTTGTTTCATGCTATGTATTAATTATAGCTCTTTTACACGATGGGCCATCATTGCACAGATTTTGTGTCCATTGCTGCTATGGATGGAAAACTCTCGAAAGCTTTTGCGAGTTAAACAGCAATGTACAGTGAATTGGCCCAAAGTGTGGAGCAACCATTAAACATACTTGAACGGTCAAAAAATGGTCCAGTGTAGACTCGGCCGCTGCGCCCGCGCAGTTGCCACGGAGTCTGCCGCGACTGCAACACACTCGAAACTTGATCCACGCACACCACTGCAAGGGAAAATCTGCGACCTGCACCGCAATGCATATAAAACGAGAATGCGTTTTTATCGGGCTTGTTTGGCTTATTTGCATTAAGGCTTGGCTTCCCATAGATTTTACTGTATCCATATTATCCATATTGGTCCTCTTTGGATAGGTTTCAGAAATATGGATGTGATTCAAAAACGTTATTAATAGATTAATAAAGCAAAACAATGTTATATTTCATTACAAATTCACCACAAGTTGATCGGCCACAGTTCAAAGTCAATAGTTTAATTATATTCGCATCGAAGGTAAAATGTATATTAACGATTTCGTAAATTGTATACAACGATTTACCTACGTAAAACAAAAACCACAAGATGTAATAGGTAAAGCATTCGACCAATATCATTCTTTGACTTAAACAGGAACATTGCCTTACGCAAAAATGTAAAGTCTGAATGGCGTAATAGAATGACATATTATTATCAATTCTTACTCATTATTACGCATTTGTTATTGGAATAAAGATGTTTTTTTTTAATCTGTCGTGTTGCCTCAAGGTCGTGTTCTGGGACCTCTTTAAACTTTAGCCTTGAACTTACTTATTTTTTGCGTAGAAAACATGCCTACTCGTACATCCAGCACAAAGAAAAGGTGTAATTACTTACAAAGATTAACTATTACTATACACTGTTAAAAATTATGTAATTTTACATGCAAAAAATTACATAAACCTGTAAAATTCCCGAAAAATCTGGGAAATTTATGGGAAAATATGAAAAATGACAAAAATTATGTAAAATTTCATATTTTTTCGTAAATTTCCCAGATTTTTCAGAAATTTTACAGGTTTATGTAAAATTACATAATTTTTTTGCATGTAAAATTACATAATTTTAAACAGACTAAAATTAACATTATTATTAGGTTCTTACATATGAAATTGCCGTTTTTCAATACTGGCAACTTTAAAATCAAATATCTTGCGTTTCATTAGGAATTCCAAATTCAAATTTATTTCGAAATAAAGCCAGAAAAATATTGTTTTAAAATTCGTATTTCATTTGTTTTAACGTCATTTGTTTGAGTTTCAACATTGCTATAACAACAACTATGGACAAATTGAAAATTCGCGGTATTTACGAATACGAGTTCCACCGTGGCACCAGTGCTGCAGAAACGACTCGAAGAATTAACGACGTGTATGGACCAGGCACCGCTAACGAACGAACGGTGCGTTTTTGGTTTTTCAACGTTTCCGTTCTGGAAATTTCGATTTACACAATGAGCCTCGTGGACGACCTGATACTCAAGTGAATAACGAAGAATTGAAGGCGATAGTGGAAGCGGATCCATCTCAAACCACTTGTGAATTAGCAGCAGCCTTCGGCGTAAGTGACAAAACGATACTTATTCACTTGCGCCAAATCGGAAAAATTAAAAAACTCGAAAAGTGGGTACCGCACGAATTGACTGAAGCAAACCAACAAACACGCGTTGCTTGCTGCGTTTCTTTGCTTAATCGCCACAATAATGAGGTGATTTTGAACCGTATCGTGACTTGTGATGAGAAATGGATCCTGTACGACAATCGGAAGCGATCATCACAATGGCTTGACCCTGGAGAACCGGCAAAACCTTGCTCTAAGCGAAAACTGACCAAAAAGAAGATTCTGGTAAGTGTTTGGTGGACCAGTGCTGGTGTTATCCACTACAGCTTCTTGAGATCAGGCCAGACGATTACTGCAGACTTGTATTGCCAATAATTGCAAACAATGATGGAAAAGCTCGCCATTAAACAACCGAGACTGATGAATTGCTCTAGCCCACTGCTCCTTCAGGATAACGCTAGACCACACACTGCACATCAAACGATCGCCAAGTTAGAGGAGCTGCGACTGGAACCTCTGCATCACCCACCATACTCTCCAGATCTTGCCCCAACCGATTTACAAGAAAAAAATTTCAAATCTGATGCGGCAGTCAAAACCGCCTTCAAACAGTTCATAGACTCTCGCTCCCAGGATTCAGGAGAAGGACGGCGCATACTTCGATTGATTCAACAATAATTTCATTAAAAAAAAACTTGTTTCACTTTTTTGATACTGAACGGCAATTTCATATGTAAGGACCTAATATAACTTAAAACTTAGACTTGCCCATTTCAAAATTACATGCAATTACAAAATTTTAAAACCTCATTGAGTTCTTGTACTTAGACCTGCATTAAATATGACATACATTATTTCTTGAAATTACGACTAAACACAACTGCGAATGATCTCCCTGATGAGATGATGGCAGTACCGGTCGCGTGTCTTTCAATGTGCTCTTGAGAGACATAAAAGGTACAGTCAACGAACAAAGTACTTAGATACATTTTTTTATACAAGACCAACACGACCTTGCCAGTAACTTATCTTAATTTCTATGTCCACCGACAGATATCTAACCTTTGTGGTCCCTTATCTCTTTTCATCATCATTTATTTACTTCTTGATTTAGCTGTATCAAGAACAAAAGAGTTCAGCTTATTTTTTTCGCTTTACCTGTCTCTATTTCACCTGTAATTTTACACAACATTCTGCTGCAAAGCTACTGAAAAATATCTCGTTTGAGATTAGTGGTTTCGCCAACTTTTATTGTCTTTTCTGTATTAGTGTTTTAACCATGCTTATTTGTAGGTCAATTTTCTGAAACATCCCTACCTACTACAAATCTTCACAATCTATCTAGATAATAAATCGACCCACGAGCAATACTAGATCTAGTATAGCTCGTGGGTCGATTTATTACGGGTATGTCCCTTCCACGTTATATATTTTTTATCAAACTATTAAAAATGTACAATGATACAAAGCATCGAATTTCTAGAGTCGCTTGTGACGTCACCGCCCTGTACAAATCGTAGGATTTTCATAAATGATTCAATCGATTCGTCATTATTGTCCGGGTGACATAGGCTACAATTTCTATGCAATAAATTTACACTTATAACGAATGTTACATACAAAAAGTGCGTGTCAAAAATTTGTTTGTTCTTTCGATATCGAGTGGGATATCAAATGATAGGTCTTTATTAACACATTTCAAAAATATATACATAATTAGTCGTAAATAGCTCCCGAACTTGAATTAATTGGATAATTCATACTTTTCAGAAAAATTTATTACGTGTATTAGTTTTTTAAACGTATATCTTGTTGACCATCGATTCTATCGTCGTCTGTACATAATATACACCAGTTACTCAATGACCACTATAAATAGACCGGTGGTTTAACGACCCTGATGACACGCTGGTTACTCATTATTTAAATCAGGTTTCAAACAGCGTGGTTTGGCACGGGTCTGCGAATTAATTGCTGTTGTAAATTTGCTTACGTAATTTTCATTGTAAAACAATTGATAGTTATGAAAATTATGTTGACTCATATTATCGCCCACTAGTACACCCCCCAGACCAGTACTTTTATCTCAGAAACCTCAATACTTGTGCTAATACGAGTACCTCCTTACTGGAATAAAATGTGACTTTGCTCCAACGTCGCCTAGTGGTCAACCACTGATCTTACCTGCAGATGTGATAAAAATGGTACATCAACACGAACAGGATCAGGAATCAAGTATTAAAATTATGAACGGGGGGTCATAATTTTAATACGTGAAAGGGGAGGGGGGGGGGCCTCCCTTTCACCGCGTGACTTTATATCAGTTGTCGTGCTCCCAGCGCGAGGAATTGTGAATATCCATAGTTTTTGGTCGGATAAATCCCACGCTCGCGAAAAGGGCACGAAAATGTTTGTCGGATTAATCCGACGTTCGCGGTTAAAGGGTTAAATTTTACACGTCAATAATTTTAGTGTACAAGGTACATTAGGTGTAAAGACTTTTTTTTTTTAAAGCTACTTATGCTAGCTTTTCGCAATGACCACTTTTGAAAAGAAACGCAGCCGAACGAGTGCCAAAACCAGTTTACAGAAATAAATAATACTGATGAGTTAAAAAAAAGGGAGCCGAGCTGACCATTGGCGGCACCCGTTCACGAGTTGACGCGTGGATCAGCTATCGTTTAAACTTATTTCATGACTATTAGTTAATGATAATTTGAGGAATTGAATTTATATTTCATCAAATAAAATTTAAATTAAATTAAAGCTCAATAATATGTTTTTTATAAATTAAAAGTTATAAGAACACTAAACATAAAAAAATTACAAATTATTTAATCCCACTAAGGTATTACCCCCCGGCAGCGTGGCCAAAAGGCTGGCAGCATTGCCACGTCGTATGATAATGCTGATTCTTTGTGCCGGATAATTTCCAGCCCTTTATTCACAGGATACCTCGAATAATCTATTTGACAAGTACTTCAATAAATTATGGGCTGAATTTATAGGTTAATGTCTTTTTACTTTTACGCTCTTCCGGAAAAAGCTGGCCATTCTAATCTGTCTTTTCTGCTACAGGTTTTCTACCTAAACACACATGCAATTAATTATAGCTGTCATTTCAATAAGCATGTTTAAGTGTAACTGTGTGTATAATTTTTTTTTGTGTGTGTGTAGATAGAAAAAATATACGAATTATCTTTCTATGTACCTTCTCTATCTACATCTGTCTTATTATAATCCACTGTTTAAATATATCAAAAATAATAAAACCTATTCTTACCCAGCATATTAAGGTAGATCAAGTATGTCCAATTAAAAGAATTGCTCTCCTTTTAGCCAGACAACGATCTCGCGGTCCATAATTCAATCCATCCGACACTAGATCCACTGGCGAATATCAAATATCGTAAGCACTGACCCAAATACCCGTATACTGACCGTATATGCCTCTGATCTTGTGTTCGCCACTACTAAGCCTTTTAATCACTGCAAAGAGCTTTAAGACATTACATTTGCGTAATGACTTTTGTTAGTTTTTAAACTACACATTCTTTTATTTTTTTCTTCGATAAATAAATAAATATATAGGGACAAATCACACTGATTGAGTTAGTCCCAAAGTAAGTTTTTTTTAAACTGTGTCACACGCCGGAATCTCCTGAGGTACGCGCAATATGCGTCCCCGTTCCCCGTCCCCGCACCTCTCCCCCGTTTTCGCTGACTCACGTTGGCCGTCAAGAACTGGGGGAGAGGTGCAGGTGCGGGGAACGGGGACGCATATTGCGTGTACCTTAGGAGATTCCGTTCTGCTTACTCTTACTGTATTCTGTGACTGTGTTATGGTCTTTATAATACTAACTACATTTTTTGAAAAATACAAAGTTATATAGATAGATAAACTTCATGACAATTTTAAAAACGCCATTTTCCAACTTGCCCTGACTGCGGATCGAACCCAGTCGCTAGCGGACTAGCGTGTTAACCATTACCACCATTACTTCACGGAGGACGTCATTCAAATGTACAAAAACGACATATATTCTAAACTGTCAGCACTTGATATAACTTAAACGATTGTATTTTATGGATAAATAATACCCACGGGTCCAACAGCTTTACATGTCTTTCAAAGCACCGAGGGGGCTAGGTAAAAATATAGAAAAAATAAATAAAATAATACCGTAAAACATAATTAATCAAAAAGTAAAAGTAACTTTAGGTCATAGAAAAATTAAAAATATTCATACTTAAAACAAATGGAAAAAAATGTCGGAATATATGAGACCTTTTTATTTATTTGTTAACGATTAATATCGAAAAAATTATATCTCGCCTTGTGCATTCAGTGGAAGCCTTTCCACTGAATGTGGATAATTTTTTAAAGGTGCCTACCTTTACCAATAGTGACGTGGCGACAAATATTGTCTAATTTGATAGAAACATACTAGCCGAAAAGCTGTCAAAATTATCAGATTTTTTTTAAAATCTAAATTGAAAGAAAATAAGTTTTTATCAAGTTCAAATGCGAGAATATATAGCTGCCATGAGAATTTCATTCGCATATAAAAATGTCAAAGCATCACGCAGGCACCTTACGGGCACGGGGCGGGACGGAAAAATTTAATTTTCGCTTGAGCTCGACGCGGGCTGGTAGTCGTGCTCATGTCCGATGTAAAAGCACCTTTATAAGCAAGTGCCGTGGCGACGACTCGTCTGATCTGGCAGGGACATATGGACACTTGCCAAAGTATTAAGGGCATTACCTTTTACGCATTTCCCAGAATTTAAACCTGAGAATTTGCGCAGTGAATTCGATTGGAACTCGTTAAGATACTCGTAGAGCCTGTTTTATTACTTTTATTAGTAATTTAAAGTTAAATAACATACATTACTATGTTATTTTATTTATTTCACAAGGCCCAGGGCCTTTTCTACCAGTCGACGGTGGTGCTGATAAAAGCAAATTTTGGACGCTATGGCGTATTCTAATTAACTATAAAATTATCAATTATTAAAACTGTTTCTAAAATATTATATTAAAAGATATTTTTCTTTTATATTTACATTCATAGACCTACATACTGTAATACATAAATATTTTATGTGTGTTCTGAAAAGCTCCTGAACTAATTGAAGATCCTTTCATTGTTACTTATTATATTTTTAATTATTACATTAAGGCCGTACCTGAATTTCCCGGGGTCCAGTGCTGCCCCCATTTAAAATAAATCAATTTAAAGAAAACAGAAGCATCATTTAAAATTTTGCTACTACCAAGTCTTAGATAACCCTTCAAACTATTTTGTGAACTACTGTTTACAGTTGAGGTCCATAGTCTCTGCCTACCCCTGTGGGAAACAGGCGTGATAGTATGTATGTATGTATGTATGTTTACAGTTTATAATGAGAACGTTTAGCTTTACTACGCACATTTGCCAAAAGTGGCCGTTTTTCGCAAATGTGCGTAGTAAAGCTTAACGTTCTCATTATAAACTGTAATCAGTAGTTCATAAAATACTTTGAAGGGTTATCTAGGACTTGGTAGTAGCAATATTTTAAATGATGTCTCCGTTTTCTTTGAAATAATTTATTTAAAATGGGGGCAGCACTGGACCCCGGAAAATTTAGGTATGGCCTTAACTTAGTAATCGCACTTTTCAGTAAGAAATTTCACGTAGTAGGATTTTAGTTATATAGAATAGAATCAAGTCTTCGATAAAATAGCAGACTTGATTTTCGAATTTTTCGTTCGTTTCGAAAAAAAAAGCAAATCCTACTTCATGTAAAGGATATAAACTCACATGACTAGACAATTTTACCTCATTTGACCATACTCCGTCTATTCTAGAACGAACTTTAGTAGATGTTTGTTTTAAACCATTATCCACCCAAAACAAAAAGCCTCCCGAAATATGCCATAGCTCCTCTTTCGTCCCTGTCAACTTAATTTGGGTGAATTATTTAAACCAAGTTCTAAAATAAGTCTACGTTTCATAATAAGACGGATTTAAAATAGACACCCTTCAAGTTTCCTCCTAATCGGTAGATATAATTTTATCCTAAGTTATGCTAACACATCGGCTGCGATATCATATGAAGTCTCGGCTCATAAAATCAATATGCAACCCTTATTTAAGTCTCGAGGCAGACGTAAATCGTAAACTGAGCCATCAGCCTTAAAATAGGCTTAACTTTTTTATTAAGATACGAGTAAAATCTATTAACGTAAATAAAATACATTTTTTAGATTCTTTCATGCTGGTCTGGATGAAAAAAAACTTAGAATTTACCAGCTGTTTCTCTTCCCGCTAAGATCGTAAAAGCCGATCGAGGGAATAGACGAAAATGCGAATCATTTTAACAAGCGATGCGGCTAGCAACCAATAATTGGGTAGTTTCCTGGGTAGAAAAGAAATTATGTGGTACTGTTAAGAGAATAGAACGTCACAAAATAATGTCACTTGTCATTGATTTGGAACGTGAATTTACATTTATTAATGCAGAAAAACGGATATTAAGAGCGCTATTTGACTCCAAAAAACTATGACGTCACAGTCCGATATTTCATACAAATCTAATAGAAAATGTTTGTTTTGACGTGTAGAAAAAAGTGTCTAATTTGACTTGTTGGAAACTAGCGGATTTCCATCATTATTGTGATTCCTTTTATCCACCTTCTCGCCCATCATCACGCTAAAAGTGGCCTTTGAGTCTTGTGGCCCTGAGCTTCGTCTGCTTAGAGCTGCAAAACCCAAAATGCTCTGCCCCATTAGGATTTATCCCTAATTTTGATTTTTGATTTTTATAGATTTGATAGCGTATATATACTCGTATGTTACTATGTACTTATTTGACTGCCTCCGTGGTCCAGTGGTCAAGGCGTCTGCCTTGTGATGTTCAAATCCCACTGGGAAGCATACTTTGTGAAAATTTGTTTCCAGTCTGGTTAGGATATTGCAGGCTTAAGTCACCTGATTATCCGAAAAGAAAGATGATTCCGTGCTTCGGAAGGCACGTAAAGATTGATTGATGCAACCGGGAATACGCTCGGATATGTACTTATTTGTTGATGAATATACAGGCTGACTTTTTATCCACCTGCAAAATTTTTGGAGCAAGTTCAGTCCATGATGCTGAACAACTTTCTATAAAAAAATTATTAAAAATCGATAATATTTTTCGTGCTCCCATACAAATCAGCACTCACCTAAACGGATTTTGTATGTGGGGAGGACGAAAAATTTGTTTAGTTCTGCATCATGGACTGAACTTGCTCCAAAAATTTAGCAGGTGATAAAAAGTCAGCCTGTATAGCGCTTTAAGGTCATCCTATTTGTCTCTGAGTTTACTTGTTTATAGAGGTAGTATTATAACCAGCTGTTGCTCGCGGCGTTGCCTGCGTAATCAAAGGTTATTTCACAATCCCACGGGAACATCACATTTGTCGGGACTAAAATTATCATATGTGACGACCTCAGTGGTGCAATGGTCAACACGCTAGTCCGCGAATCCGAAGGTTCTGGGTTCGATCCCCAGCCAGTGCAAGTTTGAATATGGCCTATTTCAAATTGTCCTAGGTCTTGGGTGTTTATCTTTATACGTGTTTTAATAATAAATAAATAAAATGTGTCTATTAAAAAATGTAGTATCGTTGAGTTAGTATCCCAAAACACAAGTTTAAACCTCACAGAATACTGAATAATCTTACTTTGGGGCTAGCTCGATCAGTGTGATTTGTCCTTATTTATTTATATGTGTTAATTAAAATAATATGCTATCTGTAGGTATGCCAAATTTCAATCCGCTTAGCCGTTTTGGCGTTAAAGCGCATATTAAGTAAGACAGACAGAAAGATAACAGCTTAAAAATCTAACAACCGATAGGTATAGGCCACCTATACACACGGAAAGCAAAAAATTTGAATTACCTCTTTGTGATTCTAATTGTGATTAAGTATATATTTAAGGTCCTACAAGGACATTAAAAATATGGCAGGGAATAGACGCATCTCCACTTTACTCCATCGACAAGAACAAGCTCTTTAATTACAAAATGGAGATTCCAAATTATCTATTAAGTTTTGAATCACAGAAATAAAAGAACTTAACAGTGGCTACAACGTGGCTAAATTGTTAATAAATCCATGTTCTAATTTCAAATTAAGCCTCAACATTTGTCTGTGCTTTAATCGTCATCGTACTCACATCGCGTTAATTAAATAAATTCAAAGGAATAATGTGCCGCTAAAGTTAGCCACTGTTTTGTCTGAGACGGTTTTGGCACCGCAGAATGGTTTCCTATGTCCTGTTTCATTTGTTTTTAGAATTAAAAATAAAACATTCGCAATTCAAAATTTGTTTTGACAAAATTTTACATAGATTGAAACAAGTCTAGATACGCTGTGCTGTGCGTACTTTCTAATAGACATTACGTTCGCGCTGAAAAACATAGATTAAAATGGTACGCGTGCGTGGGTTGTTTATTGTGTAGCTTTGCTGTTTTTAGACTAAGTGTACTTGATTTTTTGAGATTTAAACAACTCCCTATGTTTTTCCCCAAGTAAAGACACCAGTATCTATATATAATGTATGAGTAGCTATAATTAAGCCTCGGTTATATGCTCATATAGGGTTCTCACCTTCCCGGCCTTATAGTCTGCGGTTGCGTCCACGTAAATATAGAGAGACGTGACTCACGACCGTGACCGTGACAGCCAGTCGTTTGATGTTAAATTATTGCACGGGGTTTGAATGATTTTACAATGAAAAATGTATTTTTTTTAAACGACCTGTGTGGTGTAATAGTCAACACGCTAGTCCGCCAATCCGGAGGTTCTGGGTTCGATCTCCAGCCAGGGCAAGTTGGAGTTGGTTGAACGGTTTTTTTAATTTTTTCCGGGTCTTCGGTGTTTATCTATATATGTATATATTTATTATAAACTAGCTGGTGCCCGCAACTTCATCCGCGTAAAATTCAGTTTTATTGTGCAAATTGAAAAATTTAGTTACTTAGTGTGTAATTTATAGTCCGAGTTTTTTATTGTAATTCGGCACATACATTCATAATCGGGTCTTTTTTAGTCTCCACTGCAGGAGCACCACCCTCTCTGTACTGCCGGAGCCATACTTGGCCAAAGCAGTCAAAGGATTTGACCTACACTCTCCCCGCTGGCCAGGTTGAGTTAGTATCCCATAATACAAGTTTAAACTTACTTTGGGGCCATCTATTTATTTAAAGAAAAATACTGTCATTTTCTCTAATTCCTTATAAAAACTTTACCTATTGTTAAATAAAGAGTTCGATGCAATATAAATTTAATTTCAAACTAGTGAAGTAGTCAACTTGTCTATTTATGCAAAGACATTAAAATATGTTTAGTAAAATAAAAATTTAAGATACATAGATAAATGACGTGTAATTCTATGTAGTGTAAAAACTATAATGTGAGTCTTTTCATTGATAGCAAAATTCCGTGTTCCAAAAATTTTAACTAATAAGGTAAAATAAAGACTTTTTTCTTACAACAACAAATCTGCATAACAATTTAAGTAATAATTAGTATAAATAGAACAATTAAAATTAATTGCATTCGAAATAAGTATACGTTTTGTTTTGAGGCCGTGATTTCATCATAAAACGACTAGTGACTTCATAATCCGTAACACCAGACAAATCGTATATGTTGATTAAATGAACAATATTTATATTTTTTATAAATGTTAATGAGCGCCCACGTGCCTCGGCGCGTGAATGAAAACTTAGATTATGACATTATTCCAATGATAAGGCGGTCCCATTTGGACCAAAGCCAGTTTCTTCTGGAGTTGTGTAAATTCAGGGTTCATTTGACAATAAACAACATTAATGTAGCTGGCCAGACGTAGTTGACAAGTTTACTTGCCGGCCAGACGGTTTTAAAAGAAAAACATAACGCGCTGCCAACGTGCGTCTGATTTGTATTCCGAACTTTTTGTTGCTCTCACACCTCCTTTGACGCTCATGTTACAAAGTTCTTATTTCAAATCAAGTGTAAATTATTTTTGCGGGAAAAATACTCGTTGAGATACGATTTTTATAGCCATGATGGATATATATACGTAATAAAAATGAAACAGCGTTTTCAATAAGATTCTGGAAATCGATCAATATCAATGTAACATTTACAATCTAAGCCATTATTATCTTCGATAATAATCTCATCTCAAGTACTTACCAGAAGCGTCATGATATGAATGAATCGATGTGAAAATGAGAGAAGTTACAATTGCAAATGTCTTATCGTAAAGTATTCTCATCTATAAGTACTTAGGCACATACTTCGGTACCTACATGATAAATAGGAGATTGCAAACTCAAACGAGATATATCTTATCGATGACAAATATTTCTATGCGTTCTTAATTTCGTATCAAAGGCTGTAATGTAATATACTTAAATAATAACCGTCTTATTATAAAAACAGGACTCACTTTGTTAGGGTTTAAACCATTAACCACCCAAATCAAGTAAACATTGACAAGTGAGGCAGTGTGATATTACTAGATGTTAACTTGATTTGAACGGATAATGGTTTAAACCTAGTAACAAAGTTAGTCTGGGTTTTATAATAAGACGGTAAACCATTTTTATTTTAAGTATCGTCACAGAATACAGTAAGAGTAAACAGAACGGAATCTCCTAAGGTACGCGCAATATGCGTCCCCGTTCCCCGCACCCGCACCTTTCCCCCGGTTCTTGACCGCCAACGTGAGTCATCGAGGCGAAAACGGGGGAGAGGTGCGGGGATGGGGAACGGGGAAGCATATTGCGCGTACCTTAGGAGATTCCGGCCTGTGGTATCGTACAGCGAAGTAAAACAGCTGGCAGATGAGATCTCTCTCATCTGCCAAATGGAAGGGAATTCATACTCCACCGACAAGAGCATAGCTCTTAAATAAAGATAGTTAGATTATACTGTGTAACTGTGTAGTGTAGTAGATAGATAAAATCTTTAATCACTTATTTATTCACTTCGTACTTACTTATACGTACAGACCTACCACTACTAGACTTGCAACGATATTGCTAGAAAGAGACTATCAAATACAGTACAACGTTAGTGAAAAAGAAACGCTGATATGTTTTTAGGGTTCCGTACCCAAAGGGTGCAAACGAGACCCTATTACTGTGACTCCGCTGTCTTTCCGTCTGTCTGTCTGTCTGTCCGTCTGTCACAGGGCTCTATCTCTTGAACCGTAATAGCTAGACACTTGAAATTTTCACCGATTATGTAATACTGTGGCCGCTATAGTCAAACATTAAAGGGGGTCGTCATACAAGAAACGTGTTTTTACAGCGTTTTTAACTTGATCTTTATAATGGCATTAACTAGATACTTGAAATTTTCACCAATTATGTATTACTATGACCACAATAACAACAAATACTATAACTAAATAAAATTAAGTGTGTCTCTATCGGCGTGGCTGCTATAAGTTATTAATTTTAGAGATTTTATCATTTAAAAGGTGATTTAGAGTATCATTTGAACTTATTATAAGTTAGTAACCATAGTGTGTTCTATGACGTGTGCAAAATATGGGTAGAGGCAATCAATCAAAGATAGAAAGAGATGCACTAAAGTGGCCGCGCACTATGCAGGTCTAGTAGTGGTAGGTCTGTGCTTATACGCAATAATTTTCAGTTCGTATCGACTTAAACAAAAACTTATTTATTGTATATCATAAAACTTTTTATTAGAAACTCGAATTTTATTATTCTTTTATTAGCCCCTTTTTTTAGAAAATTAGAAGCGTTTGACGTCACTATACTATTGACGTCAAACGCTTCTAATTTCGCACATACAAATAAAGTAACAACGCCAATTAAGTTTTTGCAGAAATAACTAATATTTATTTAACATGTGGCCACTAATAGTCCTAATGACCTAAGAAACCAAAGGACGATTCACCGAAAGTGATATGTAAATAAACACACGCAACAATAAATTTGCGACAATCTAAAAGTAACCCTGACTGGGTCAGTGTACTCATAAATAAAACAGGTTTGACTATTTGTTACATAACTTTTATGTGGCATGTGGCAACAAATTATAGATAATATACCTATATACTTATACACTACAATATATGTTTGTACTATGTATTAATATCTACCAAAACTTAGAAAATTTTCTTTGAAAAATTAGAAGTACCATAAGTTATCAAAGTTGCATTTTTACTGAATTTAAGATTAATTTTAAAAACAAAAAACATTACCCTTTTTTTATTACGATCGTTCTAATAAATCAATGATGATAAAAATGAATTTTCCGAGAATCCCAGGCGGAGTTGACAATTATAACGTTTCTAACTTCAGAGAAATTAACTGCACGTAACCGTGTTTTTACAGGTAACGTAAATTAGTAAATTGAAGGTGTCCTATTCGTTTTGAAGCGAGACCACTAATTCAGTATGTGGCGTCGCAAACGACACTATTTATTAAAATGACTAATCTCTGTTAAAATATGTTTTGTCCTCACCTCTCCTCAATATTTGACATTGTAAGAATGACTCAAAACATTTTTTTTTTATGAATGTAGAAGGCTGATTTCTACTCACTCTTTCTAGTTACATCCTAAAGGCTCCCATACAGTAGTGTGGTTTCCGGGCAGGGTGGAATAGGACCACTCCAAGTCTCCATGTGGATGTCGCAGAAGGCGACTTAGGAAACAAGCTAAACAAAGCTTATAAACATCAATGGAAGGTGTAGGTAAAATTCTCTAGCTACTCTGGCTAATATATGGCTCTGGTAGTACAGAGATGGTCGTGCTCTTGCAGTGGAGACTAAAAAAGACCTGATGATAATGATGAACTATTGGCTAAGTTTTGTTTACATAGATAAGAAAAAGCTGTAAGTTTTCCGAAATAAAATATAATGGGGTTATTTCGGAATCTAGGGTCTTTTTTTATTAGCGTGTTGACAGAGCAATATGGTTCTCTTTTTTAAAATACAGCGTAAATAAATAAAGTAATTTCATCAGTAAATCCGACATACTGCATCGCCTCTTTCATAATTCACTTCTCTCTCTACCCAAAGGTTGACTGGAAGAGATCTACTTAAGCGATAAGTCCGCCTTTGTATCATTTTTGTTTTTTCTCTGTATTGTTGTATGTCCTTTCTTCTTGGTGCAATAAAGAATTATTGTATTCTATTGTAGTTTTATGCTTCTACCAGCTCTACCTAACTCTACCATTAGAGCTAAGCACGGTTCGAATTCATTAAAATCGTTATTTTTTGGTTCTTTCTTTGCGAAGCTTAGTAATTTTGGTATAAATAAACTAAAAATGGTTACAAATTAATAAAAAATAATATTGATTAACAAACTACTATAAGTACTTACGAGTACTTCAATAATTTATTTCGGTACACATATTTGAGTGGTTTCCCATCAATAATGTCTATATAGGTGGCGCCACTAGTGCAAAGCATACCTGTGGCAGTATATCCTCTCTTGTTATCCATTTTATAAAAAAAGAAAAAAAGTTAAAATGTTGAACTTTTATCTCGAGTTTTTACAACATTTCTTGCGTTACAGCAGATTTTTTCTTTTATCGTCATAATGAAAAAGCATATCAGAACTTTCTTTAAATAATTTATTTATTAAGGCCGTACCTACATTTTCCGGGGTCCAGTGCTGCCTCCATTTGATATAAATCATTTTAAAGAAAACCGAGACATCATTTAAAATTTTGCTACTACCAAGTCCTAGATAACCCTTCAAAGTATTTTATGAACTACTGTTTACAGTTTAAAGTGAGAACGTTAAGCTTTTTAAGTGGCCGTTTTTCGCAAATGTGCGTAGTAAAGCTTAACGTTCACATTAAAAACTGTAAACAGTAGTTCACAAAATAGTTTGAAGGGTTATCTAGGACTTGGTATTAGCAAAATTTTAAATGATGTCTCCATTTTCTTCAAAATGATTTATTTTAAATGGAGGCAGCGCTGGACCCCGTAAAATTCAGGTACGGCCTTAAGTTGTAATCATAAAAGGTACTTGTAGTGTTATCAGGCATTCTCCTTCTTCTTTTTATCGAGTCGAAATTGTTACACTGTAGCTTCAATTTCAAATCACCTGTGACCAGTATGTGGTATTCTACAGTAAATATTGACATGACGTAATAAGCAGAAAAAGCGGGTAAAACATTATAATGAATGGATGACAAATAGTAAGTCGATTTATTGTATTTCCCGTATTTTGTTGCGTTTCCTTAATGCTTGTTTTGTTATCAATACAATACCCTTCATTGTACAAAAGAAAAATACAGGACATAATTATCTTAAAAACTAGGAAATGCGCAAATGGCGGCCTTATCGCTAAGCAATTTCTTCCAGGCAACCTCGCTCAAATAGAAAAAGTTATGGGAAATTACTTATAATCCGGGTATTGGGTGTTATTTATATAAAAAACATAGTATGGTTGAGTATACAAGTTTTAACTTACTATGGGGTAAGCTCAATTAATAAGACCACTTCAAGTCTTCCCGTAGATGTCGTAGAAGGCGACTTAAAAAATACAAGCTAAACAAAGCTTATAAACGTCAATGAGACCTCTCCAACCCGTCTGGCCAGCGTGGAGAGTGTAAGCCAAATCCTCTTACTGATTTGGCTAATATATGGCTCTAGTAGTACAGAGAGAGTTGTGGTCCTGCAGTGGAGACTAAGAAAAACCTGATGATGATGATGCAGCTCAATTAGTGTAATTTTTTCTGATATATTTATTTATAGTGCAGTTATAAAATATGCCTAAGTGCTGATTTACATAGGAATGACAACGACTGGCAGCGGCAGCGCACTGTCACTGTCATACGAGTATTTACCTTAATTTCTATCTGCGAAATGCGTAAAATAGCATTAGAATGAGAAAGACTTGCCCGCTGGCAGCCGCGAGACCTTTGTTTTTGTCAAGCTATACTATACATTTCGCAAATAGAAATAAAGATGAATATGGATCGACAATTAAAGTGCGCTGCTGTCCAATCCAGTCTGAAGCGGCGCTACAGCGGCGGACACTTACGTCAATGTAACTACAGGAAAAATTGTTTTAAACCAAAGAAATTGTATACAATCTAGAATGCTTACGAAGTGGCAAAGCCGTTCCCAAAAAATATACCTAAAGTTATAGCTCTCCCCTTCTACTTTATTGCACCGACAGTTTGCGGGAAAGGGACGCCTACAACTTTAGGTATATTTTTTGGGAACGATAGGTAGGTATTTAAATATAATCATTATGAAAATATGAGCCTTATGTACGTGGCATTAAGTTTAATTTTCACTGTTGTTTTTATGAGATTATTACTCGTAGTTATTATAGATTGTACTATAAATTCTTTGTTTTAAACTTAAAACTTATCAGCTTTATGACAGGAAGTGTAACTCACTCGCAATTGTGCAACATGACCTAAATGATTTATTTTTCCCGCGGAGGAAAAACTGAACGTCATTAGTACCTAAGTAACATAGAATAGCTCACCATTGGAAATGGGCTAGTGCAAATTCAATCCGCACAGGATCTAGCTATTCATGAGCTATACGAACTTACATATGTCAGATGATTTTAACTCACTATTTCTTATGTCATGAAAGTTTGTCTTAACGATCATGAATTTTCATGAAAAATTCATGATTCTAAATTTTCCGGGGTCCAGTGCTGCCCCCATTTAAAATAAATCATTTTAAAGAAAACAGAGACATCATTTAAAATTTTGCTACTACCAAGTCCTAGATAGCCCATCAAAGTATTTTATGAACTACTGTTTACAGTTTAAAGTGAGAACGTTATGCTTTACTACGCACATTTACTAAAAACGGCCACTTTTGGCAAATGTGCGTAGTAAAGCTTAACGTTCTCACTTTAAACTGTAAATACTTAGCTAAATCGAGGAAAATAACAATTCACTTATGCAAGTATATACTTAGGTACGTCAGCTACCTACATTTTTTAAATTCTTTGAAATCTCAAACTACGAAATAATGAAAATCAGCCGGGTGAGGCATCGCGGCGGCATTACATTAGTCTATGCTCGACCTGACGTGACTTCAAGCAAGAGTTTAAATATTCATCGGAAAAACCTGGGTGACGGTGGAAAATAACAACCTTACACATTGACAAATACCTATAAGATTGTAGCAACCAGCCCTAGCTTTGCAAGGGTATGCAATGTATAGGTAAATCGTCCCAGAGAAGTACTTAATATGGTAGAGTTTAACCGCATCAAAACCAGACGTGGGATTTAATTTTATAATTAGTATTTATTTATTTATTAAATATTTACTGACCTATATTGGTACAAAAGGTGGTCTTAATGCTAATGCATTCTCTACCAGTCAGCATTTAGGAAAAATAGAATTAATTGGCATTTAATTTAATTAGCAAGTATGTGACACACACTATATACATGTATGTATACACATACATACACATACACAAGTAGGGATGGATGATATTGTTCCGAACGTTGGGTTGAACACAGAGATCTGTGGTATAAACTAAACTAACCAAAAATGTCAAGTCACAACTTCTCTTGCTACTGCAATCTCGGCAAACCCTTGCCCACAAAGTCGCTCAAAAAAGAAGAAAAAAATTATATGAAAACGAAAGAAAAGAAAAACCAGAGGATACTTTTCTTTTCACAATCCCACCCTATAATTTGGATCTCATCACGTCAATCGGAGGACACTATCATTATGCCGTATTTTTATCTTAAGTACTCCAAGGCCCAGCAGTGGGGTTCAACGGCATTAGACTGGCTCGTTGGTCTGGTTAACTGACCAGCGTAAAACACATGTTACAATGCGCGCCAAACAAATCTAAACTCTATACCATTTTAAAAGAATTACAAGTGATACCACAACCGCACGTTCAATTTTTTTTATCTGTAATCGCAACTCGCGGTTTTTTTTTAATTCAGGGTGGGCTTAGTCAATGTGGGACATAAGGCTAACATCGTGCGAATGATGTCTTGTACTTATTTATTGGTTGGCTTGGCATTTTATTCTTCGACGTAATAATAATAAATTAGCGGGTCAGCCCTAGGTTTTAATGTCAGGCTGTCATTAATATAAATTGAATCACGGTTTATTTCTGTACAAAAACATTAATAATCCTATTATTAATGTTTTTTTTCCTGCGCTGAGAAGGCTAGTTCCGTCCTCGTTCTTTATTGACCAACAGAGGTCGGAATTAGGTAGAGTTATTTATGTACTTACACTGATTTCATACAGCGAAAGAATAAAGTAGATATGCCTCAAATCCCGAGATTAATTTTAAAGAGCAGAAAAATCCGGTGATTTGTTAAATAAAAAAGTTATTTACTTTTACACAATTTAACCGACTGCACGCGCGACGTTACCAAACACACGTGATTGTCCATTAGAAATCCTGGGAAGATCCATAGAAATATCAATATTTCGATGCAAGTACATAAATAACTACCTAATTCCGACCTCTGTTGATCACAAACAGCACCATTAATTAATTTATTATTATAAGTAGATACCTTGTCCAGTAGTTGCATACTAGCGATTATTTTATACAGCTATTGCCCTATTGAAGTTGCACTAGTCTGGTTTATATTTTATTACCTTATTACTTACGTTTTTGTCTTGTTATAATAAGTATAACTAACTACTTACTTATTTGTATTTGATCAACAAACCCCACTTTGAGGTCCGCCTCTATTGAGAGAGTTTTACTTGAATAAGAAAGATAAAATAATTTACGTATTAAAAAAGATATTAAAACTTAAATACTACAATTCTAAAAAAAAATATTTTTTTATTGCCAAATTGTAAGCAAGTAATTTAACGCAAAAATCCGCAATTTTGGAAGAGTCGTCTAGTTAAGTATATAAATATTCCAAAAAAGAATACAATTCTTAAAATACATTGGAAATGATTTCGTAAGTAACTTGTTATAAGTGTATTATACTAAATAAGATAGAATTCATTATTGCCAAATTGTAAACAAGACTATTAATTTGACGCAAAAATCTGCAATTTTGCTAGTCATTTAATACAACTCAAAATACATTGGAAATAACTTCGTAACTTGTTATAATGTATTGCAGTAAATAAGATACAGTTTATGTAAGCGGCAGCCTAGGCTTCGCTGAGAGGCTTCGCGATCATTCCGTGCTTTCCTGCCGAGCGTGGTACAGCCTATATCTAGCCTAGCCCATATCTAAATACAACGTTGTGATAATTATCCAACGTTTGCAAAGTTTCTGTTGGAGTCATAAGAAAGCCAAAAGTTATCCAACAAGATGTACTTTAGGGCTAGTTCGGTTTGTCTCCAAGACCGACGACCTCTGTGGTGAAATGGTCAACACCAACGTCGATCCCCATTCAGGGCAAGTTAAAAAAATATATTCAAATGGTTCTAATCTGTTCTTGGGTGTTAATCGACATATACCTATGATCATCATCATCATCAGGTCTTTTTTAGTCTCCACTGCAGGAGCACGACCCTCTCTGTACTACCAGAGCCATGTATTAGCCAGAGCAGTGAGAGGATTTGGCCTACATACGCTCTAGCCAGCGGGTTGGAATCTATACATGTATATATGTATTTTAAAATATATCGTTGAGTTAGTATCCCATAACTTAAGATTTGAGGAAGTCAGACGGCAGTCGCTCTGTGTAAAACCCAGTAACCTCGTCAAATCACCTAGGTTAGGTAGCGGACCCCGGGCTCTGAAGCGTTTCCGCTGATGATGAAACCGGGAATACGCTCAGATAATGATGATGATGAATACAAGTTTAAACTTACTTTGGGACTAGCTCAATTAGTGTGATTTGCCCCTATCTATATATTTATTTAAAAAAAGAAAAATAAGAGACTATTACTCTAAAAGGGACACGACATACGTACGTAGCTAACGTGTACGCATTGCAACAATGAGCGCATGCAAGCATGAGAAAATTATATGAGTAGTCTTAATTTGGTTTTACTTTGAAGAATCGGAATCATATTAATAGGCGTTGCGATTAGCAACCTATAATCTTCATCCCAGCCTTTCTTCTGCCCACTGCTGAGCATAGGCCTCTCTTCGTCGACGCTATCACTATTTTAATTTTATTTATCCACCTGCAAGCCTAAACGCGCTAAAAGTGGCCCTGGCTTAACCACCTTAGGCTCTGTATCATTTAGGGATAAAGACGTAATAGTGTATTAATATAGGATGATACTCAGTAGCGTATGGGTGGCACTCGGTGCGGTGATGGTGATAAAATATCCAACAGTTTTGACCTATCAGACTTTTTTTATCATTTGGAAATCCTCGTCTCACCTTAGCACCGATTTCATTAGCTGTGTTGATTTAAAAGCCCGGGTTTTACTAGTACTTCTATGCCCTTCTTTTCCCCATACCAGCTTGGAATAAAGACAAGTGGATATTTTTGTGATGAAGCTGGACGGTGGCCACGGCATCTCTGCGATAAAACAACATTGACTCCACCGAATTTAGGCTCAATAGATTCGTCCTGACGAGCACTTTAAACTTTGGTGGAGGTATAGGCAAATGACCTTGAAGTGGCGCCCTCACTTGAAATAAATTATTAACTCGTAAATATGGAGATAATTTCCATATTGCTCTTCGTCATGCACTAGATAGCCCTTTAAATTATTTTATGAACTACCGTTGAAAGTATTTACATTAGTCCGTCTAGCTTTAAAACTTGCTTCCGCCAAAAGTGGCCACGGCAAGTTTTAAAGCTAGACGGATCACTAATAATAGTTTCAACGGCAGTTCATAAAATAATTTAAAGGGCTATCTAGTGCATGACGAAGAGCAATATGGAAATTATTACCATATTTACGAGTTAACAATTTATTTCACACTTCAAGGCCATTTGCCTATATCTTCGCCTCAAAAGCTTATTTTTAAAAATATTTTTGAAATACGTACTTATTACTATTTTTGAAGACTCTATCATTGCCTATAACGAAAGAGATTGGTAAGATTACCAGAAGATAACGTAGATTTTGAGATATCAACGCCAACAAAACTTAAATTTGCAGCAGATAAAAAACACAAACAATGAGCCATTTAAGTTCATTTACATTTCCATAAAGCCTTGCGAATTCTGCATAATTCATAGAATCGCATTGTTTGCATCTTGCTCATGCCTAAATAATACACAGTGTCACTCACAATCACAAGTTATTACTCGTAGACCCGTGTATTATATTCTATGCTTGGCCATCGGTAAAATATATGAACAGAATCAAAGTAACAACGTCGTCGTTTATGATCTGGTTTTCCCTACGTTTGTGGATCTTGCTTGGCCTCTACAACGATTTTGTCATCAATCCGGTTCATCTCTGGTCTTTTTAGGGTTCCGTACCCAAAGGGTGCAAACGGGACCCTATTACTGAGACTCCACTGTCTGTCTGTCTGCCACAGGGCTCTATCTCTTGAACCGTAATAGCTAGATACTTGAAATTTTCACAGATTACGTTTTACTGTGGCCGCTATAACAACGAATACTAAAAATAAGAAAAAGTTAAAAATTAAAGGGGTTGTCATACAAAAAACCTGTTTTTTTAGCGTTTTTAGCTAGATCTTTATAATGGCATTAACTAGATCTTAATAATGGTATTAACTAGATACATGAAATTTTTACAGATTATGCATTACTATGGCCGCTATAACAACAAATATTAAAAATACTCGTAAGATAAAGTTAAAAATTAAAGGAGGTCGTCATACAAGAAACGTGTATTTTTCAGCGTTTTAAAACATTGTACGGAGGTACTGAACCCTTCATGTACGAGTCCGACTCGCACTTGCCCGTTTATTTCTCATTTACCGACTTCCACTCTCCGTACAATTTTTAAAACACCATCTCTTTAGCCCTTTACAGGTTTACATCTTGGCCTTTTTTGTTGTGGTGTTCTGCCTTCTTCGACTGTCCTGCAAGTCGATATGGGTTTCCACTTAACATAAACAAATCACGATATGGAATTTCATTGCTCTACTTTGATCTCTCTCTCTCTCTTATCTCAGCGTTTGACCCAGTTGCATCCTCAGCTGCAACTGGGAATACCAATGACCTTGGGAATACGCTGAAATGAGAGAGAGAGAGAGATTGCTCTACTTTGATATACTTTGGTAAAAATATGACAGTTGAGATGACGAGACGAAAACCAGTCAAGTGCGAGTCGGACTCGGGTTCCGTACCTCCGTATAATGTTTTAAAACGCAAAAACACGTTTATTGTATACGACGACCCCCTTTAATTTTTAAGTTTATCTTATTTTTTGTATTTGTTTTTTTAACGCTTACAGTTATACCTATATAATCGGTGAAGATTTCAAGTGTCTAGCTATTACGGTTCAAGAGATAGAGCCCTGTGACAGACGGACAGACAGCGAAGTCTCGGTAATAGGGTCCCGTTAGCACCCTCTGGGTAAGGAACCTTAAAAATGAAACATCTTACATGCTGTTTCTGTTTATATTCCTATCCTTGTCTCACTTAGAACTCGTAGTTAGGATAAAATGAGACACTGATAGACTGATGACAGAAATAAGAGTGTGGTATGCAGACGACGACGTCATTTGCCCAGGCTGTGAAAATATGCACAGTTCTCTATGCAGAACACGACCAGAGGCAATTTCTATACGAGGAGTGCATTCAACGCGCATTGTCACCGATAAATAAACTATACGAATTGCTACGTGCGTGTGTATTCTTGAGCCTTGAGAAATAATTATTATTGTTTAATTCAAGTCTTGTGTCTCTCTTACATTATAGGGATCAAAATGAGAGGGAAATACAATTGTTTCTTAAGTTATTGTGCACTTAGTGTAAGGATTGTGATGTGATGATACCACATTTCGCATCATACTTATAAGCATTTTGTTTTTTCATTCTCAGTTGCAACCTTTGTTGCTTTCCAGCAAATTTATCATTATATATATTCATCTTGTGTATCTTTCATTAATTCATCATCAACACTGAAAAGTTTTTATCCTAAACAGGGCTTGGGCTTAAAATTGCTTACCTTCAATGAGTTAGTTTTAATGATCCCATCTCTACCTAAGATCTCCATCTCTTCTAGAATCATGTACAGCTAAAAATTAAGTCCCTACTTCACGATTTGCTGTGGTCATCTTTGTTTTCAATACTGAACTTAACTATTTATTGCTCTCCGTCTGGTAAAATGAATATAATATAATGAATATAATAATATGTAAAATAAATAAATATATACCCAGACCCCAGAACCTTGTGTTGACAAATGTAGGTACCTATACTTTAAAATTTTTTGATATTAGGTATTCCACTTTATCTAACATGTAATCAAATAATATTCAGATCTGTAAGCATGTATATAAACATGCATGTATATATATATATATATATATATATATATATACATTTTTCAAACTTAACTAAAAGGTACAACTTTTTAAGGTGGTCTTTGGCCCAACCAAGTTTTGGCATATATTTACATGCATGCAACATAACTCGGAAAGGTCTGGATCTTATAGTTGCAATAACCAAGCCAACAGAAAACTTTCAAATGGCCCTGCGCTTGCCAGCGCCCTGCTGTCTGCAAGCGCACGCACACATTCACCTGCGTACACGCACGTCAGCTGCGTTCCGTTCACCACACGCTCACCTGCGTTTCTTTCGCACGCACTGCATTAGCGTTTAACTGGGATTACATACATTTTCCTCGTCCATAGATAACCGGCTGTTTAAGCTTTTTTGCAATTACTTGCAGAACCAGATCTAGACGGTTGGAGGCTGGTACATTTATTTTTATGTTGGCAACTCTGGAGCCAAGACGATTTTTGTACCGATAAGTACTGGTTATAAAATCGCTACTTGATCTATTTTTTTTATTCAAGTTTACCATTGTGTACTTACATTAATACATGAATATATATTTAAAGGCTAAACATTTTTGTTAAATGTGTACACCTTCTAACGTGAACACCACTTGCTTTTTCAAAAATTGGTAAGCACTTATCTCTAATTACACAGATTTAAAAATATTTAATAGTCAAACAAGGTCGTAATGACAACCCTGTTCCTGTGTGGGTGGGCACCCACAAGCGCCATCTACATTAAACATTACATTCAAATGGTGCTGTTTTAGTAATAGTATAACAATTCTATCTATTGTAAAGATTGTAGAGAAGTTAAAAAGCCACCGTTTAAGGCCGTACCTGAATTTTCCGAGGTCTAGTGCTGCCCCCATTTAAAATAAATCATTTCAAAGAAAATGAAGACATTATTAAAATTTTGCTACTTTCAAATCCTAGATAACCCTTCAAAGTATTTTATGAACTACTTTTTACAGTTTATAATGAGAACGTTAAGCTTTACTACGCACATTTGCCAAAAGTGGCCGTTTTTCGCAAATGTGCGTAGTAAAGCTTAGCGTTCTCACTTTAAACTGTAAACAGTAGTTCATAAAATACCTTGAAGGGTTATCTAGGATTTGATAGTAGCAAAATTTCAAATAATGTCTCCGTTTTCTTTAAAATGATTATTTTAAATGGGGGCAGCACTGGACCCCGGAAAATTCAGGTACGGCCTTAACATACGGTCGTGTAACGAGGCGGGACGCCGAACATCTGGCTAATAAAATGGTTAATTTGAAGGTCACAGAGATAGAGGTCGACCTAGAAAGACGTGGGGGGAATGTGTGAAGATATTGTAAATGATAGAAAACGATGCAGGGAGTTAACATTCAGAGCCGACCCCAAATAGGGAGAAGGCGAGGGAGATGACGATGATGATCTTTATTACACCCAATATCCTCACAAAATTTAGGTACCTAGGGACTTACTTTTCTTAGAAGTGGAAACTTCTATAGGCGCTTTGGGCACATTTTTAATATTGGAAAAAAAAATCATTAAAATTGCGACACACCTTGTGTTACCGACACCACCTTGTGTTAAAGTTTTCACTTCCATCGTAACTCCCGGAGTGCCACTTTTTATTCTTTTTTCGGTGGAGTTAAGTGGAGTTGCTTTATTTACAGAAAAAAAATATTGATAAGAATAATTGTACTAATCAAGCTAGGTACTACTAGAATGGCTAATGGCTAAATACTTTAGCTTTCATAAACGTGCGAATACTTTACCAATAAAAATATCCAGAAATTCCAAGTTGACTTTGATTCACTGATTGAAATTGACTAAGACTATTTTGAAGAAAGTATTGTAGTGACGAAAACACACAATACTCACTTTAAAATATACAATAAGCGGCCTTATCGCCAAAGTGATATCTTACAAGCTACATTTGGGTGACAGTATTCAGGTGAAACATTAATAGGCATTGGCGAATTTATGCATGCTGCTATTCGCGTTCACCTGCGGCGATGCATGGGGTAGGGGCGCAAATTTGCCGCGTAAGCTGCAGTACTCAGCTTGCTGGAAAATCAGCCACTGGAATCAGACAAAATTATTTAATTAATTGAAATAAGAATCAGATTTTTGTGACAAAAATATAGAGGTAAAATATAAAAATGTAGAAAAAACTACTTAATAAAGCAAAGTAACAGTTCTATTGCAAGGCTATTAAGTGGTGGACTACATTACCGCCTATAAAATAACAAGTGGCAGTTTACAGCTTCTTTACGACCGCTACGTCACTCCATTCATGTTAGTGGCGCGTGGCTTTTGGAGGAACATTTCAATTCGAAGTACCATTTAATATTCTCAAAGTAGGTAGAGGAAGTTTTGAAAATATATACCTACTTACTTGCTGACCCGACGAACTTTGTTCCGCCCGATTATCTTACCATACCCTGAACATCCACAAATATTTCAAAACCAAAATTAGCCAAATCCGTCCCGCCGTTCTCGCGTTTTAGTGAGACTAACGAACAGCAATATGTATAGATCATCGACATATAATTCTCTAGATACCCGAACGCACATATAGACAAAGATGCATGCGATTGGTCGCGACAAGGTCACGCGTCGTCGTCAGTCGGGTGGGGCAATCAACGCAATGAATGAGCGGTGAGATGAGATACAACGCGCGGATGGTAACTAATAAGCATTACGCTACACTAAAATAAATAACCTTGTTTACGTGTTACTTTTTTTTTAATAACTAATTTTCATGTCTGTATGGCTTCTACGCCACTTCACGGCACATGACGGCATTATTAATGAATCGATTAACGCAAAAACACAGCAATATACTCAAAGGAAACTTGCGACGCAACCGCACGACTCGAGTGTCACGGCGAACTGTCGCGCCGCGCTGTTCATATTTTAAGCCCCGCCCGCCGCGGTACATATCGCGTGGAATTATTTTTCGGGATTACTTACGATTCTAGGGAATTATTGTTCGTAGGTATAGATAGTTTTATACAGACTCTAACAAACTATACTATATTTTACTAGTGTATTCCGTCCTTGATGCTGAACAAAAAACATTTTGGCTTCCTATACTACTTGACCGATCAGCTAAGCCGAGTTTGTATAAAAAGCATTTTTTTTTCATCTATCAACATTACACTCATCAACCTCTTTATACATGCCCTTCGGTTACGTATGAAGAGGTTGATGAGTGTGTAGCGAAAGAGGTCTGTCAAGATCGTAGCAAGTGGAGGTGCATAGTCTCTGCCTACCCCTGTGGGAAACAGGCGTAATAGTATGTATCAACATTATTATTTGAGCCGCATTACTGGCTTCCAAGGATTTCCAAAATGACCGAAGAAAGCAGCCTGCATCCACCGCGTAAGCTTAAACACCTGTGTTTATCACACATATTTATAGTCAGGGTACAGGTAACAATAGATAAAACATAACAATTTTCTTTTTTAAAAATACGAGACGCCTGTTATAATGAACGCTTGCTCTATAGATTGTACCTATGCGTCAATGTTCTAGATAGTACTGTAGGACTGTCTAGGAGATCGAAGACTAAGCACGCTAGGCTATGGCATGATATCATCCAATACAGAATTCTCACTTTTTGTCATTTTAAAAATGCTAATCGCAAGTAATAAGTAATTCTCTTCCAAGCCATTTTACACACGTCAATGTACTGTTAGTATTTTGGAGATCGGAGACCGACAGTCGAAGCAGGCTAGGCCATGGCATGATTTTATTCAATCCAATACAGAATTCCCACTTTTTCTCATTTTAAAAATACGAATCGCTACTAATATTTAACTTCCAAGACATTTTACACGCGTCAATGTACCTACTATTAATATTTTGGAGATCGGAAACCGACAGTCGAAGCAGGCTAGGCCATGGCATGATTTTATCCAATCCAATACAGAATTCCCACTTTTTCTCATTTTAAAAATACGAATCGTCAGTAATATTTAACTTCCAAGCTATTTTACACGCTATCTTGGAGATCGGAGACCGCCAGTCGACACCAACAATTAGCAGGCTAGGCCATGGCGTGATGTTGTCCTCAACGAGGCAATTAGCCACGTGCTGATGTGGGTCAACGAGGAATTACAGAAAGTGACGTCTATGCGCGTCACGCTAAAGGAAAGGTTGGCGGCCATTAGAACCCAAACTTTAAAATACCAATCTCTTCAAAAAACACATAGAAAATTTCAGCAACATCGGTGTGAAATAGCTGAATATACGTAGCTAAAAATTAGTCCCAAACTTTTATCTAATAGGTCACATAAGTAGATACTAACTTTACTACCAGTACATAACAAATTAACAAATATTTTTCCTACTTTCCGTTTTCCGATTGAGATGAAATTGTATATGCTAATGTAAATCAGATGCAATATTTTTTTTAACAAGAAGCTGATCTGATGATGGAGCCGGAATGTAATAGGAGAACCCTTTAATAAAACGACACAACCCTAACGAGTTTTGGCATAATACGTATCTTAATAAATACTTAGGCCTTGCAATAAAAGCTTGTACGAAAAACTTCTTGTATGTTAGTTTGTTACTTATAATATCTTATAAATAATAATAATTAATCTTTATTGATCATAAAAGGTAACATGCAAAAGTAAACACTGCGATCCCACACTAGGCTAGGCCTGTATCGTGGGTATCAAAATCAAACAATTCGTTCGTATTAAAATACACAACTATTACACGGCTAATGCGGCATTACAATAGTCAAATCTACTAAAAAGAACGACGGGTTGCACTCCGGGAGTGCCGGCAGAAGTGAAAAATTGAATATTAACGTTGTGCATTTTTGATATTTTGGAATGGTTAGGGAATAATTTTGCACGAATTGCTTTAATTATCAGTATAAATGTACTATCATTTATGTGGTAGAATACAATATTTATTTATTGCGCTATCGTACACAAACATGACAATTTATATTACATTAAAAAGTGTCCTGACGCGAGTTTAAATTTTTTTACCCACATTACAAAAAAAGTGCACAACGCTGCTAAAGAAGTTTTTACTTCAAAAAGGTTTGGGCTTGTCCGGGATTTGAACCCGGGACGTGTCGCACCCTAAGCGAAAATCATACCCCTAGACCAAGCTTAGTCGAAGTTATAGTATAAATACTTCCTCTCCTACGCCGCGCCGGCTGTCATCCCCATATTACGAATTTTCGATCAGGACACGTGTCCTGACGCGAGTTTGACATTTTTTACCCATTTCAAAAAAAGTGCACAACGCCGCTAAAGAAGTTTTCACTTCAAAAAAACAAGTCTTCGTCTTACAATTCAAGCTGAACAGCAGAAATACCAGCACTAAATCACATTAATATGTAATCTAAAATGTATACTATATTTTATCGACTAAAATTACATTTTCTGCATCTTCATAAGACCAAGATATTAACTAATTGAAACAAACTATGAGCACAATTTTATGTCATAGGCTTTGACAGCTTTATTATACACTAGCAGTCCACCCCGGCTTCGCCCGTGGTACACACATAGCCTATGTCACTCGGGGATAGTGTAGCTTTCCAACGGTGAAAGAATTTTTTAAATCGGCCCAGTACTTTTTGAGCCTATTCATTACAAACATACAAAAATAGGAACAAATCTTTCCTCTTTATAATATTAGTGTAGACTTAGAAGTGTTCTTTCTGGTAACTACCACAAAAAACAAATAAATAGGTTAACTAATTTGGATGCAATTTGGTATACTGCCTGACTAAGACAGGTAGAGTCAAATATAGAGTACGAGGTACGAGATCTTGTATTTGATGTATCGACTACGTCCATTCATCGTTTAATTTATATATGTATGTGTAATAAAGTAATTTTATTAACCCTTCAGATGTTTTTAACAGTCAAGTACCAGACTATGTCGTAGGTCAGTTAATTTAATTCACTTACTCGTAAATAGTAGGTTATTGAAGCTAGACTTCCAATGTTTCCCCAATACAATTTGCTTGGGGTAAGGCCTCAATCAATATCCAATAATGTCCAATCCTCAGGTGGATTGCTCTGGTGAAATCGCTGCTAACAAAAGTTATAAGTAAATGAAATAAATGTAAGATCTAACTTGAGTCTAATTGAATTAACTGAAAATATTATGTATGATGGGTCTAGGGAAAACTCTCACATCTTTACCTTGTAGGGTATACAGAGCTTGAGCCATGTGGTTTCTGGCCTGGAAGAACACTCCATTTCTTCCTGGGGATGTCGAAGCGTTGACTAAGGACCAAGCTCAACATCAGGTCGTGGTATGACTGGAAAGTGAACCCCGGACTCCGAAACAGCACAGCAATAAACATTTAAAGTTAACGTTATTAGACATCCAAAAAGCATCTTAGTTGCCTGGTCAACAAGACTTTCTCATATAATATTTATATTAATACTGATACTGATACACTATCACGTCTTTATCCCTAACGGGGCAGACAGAACCTAGGGCGGCAAGGCCCAGGCCACTTTTAGCGTGATGGTGGTAATATTATATTAATATCTATCAATAAGTATAATTTTATAATGTAAACAAGGACACAATCAAGCTGATAGTGTTTAACCGACTTCAAAAAATGAGGAGGTTATGGATTCGACCCGTAGATATGTTTTTTTAAAGTTAAAAATTTTTTTAGGCGCGTTGGGCATTTTTTGGGATGAGAAAAAACCATTGAACTCTCGACACTGTTACCGTAACCGACATTTCAAATTTCACTTCTGTCGGCACACCCTGTTTTTTTTTGGATGTATGTTACGCCATATCTTTTTTATTTGAAAGCCATCCTACCAAGTTGGTCCCATAATAATTTGAAGAAGTGAAGATATGATATAAAACTTTGGAGATATGGATATATGGATATATATAAATGAGAACGTTAGGCTTTACTACGCACATTTGCCAAAAGTGGCCGTTTTTCGCAAATGTGCGTAGTAAAGCTTAGCGTTCTCACTTTAAACTGTAAACAGTAGTTCATAAAATACTTTGAAGGGTTATCTAGGACTTGGTAGTAGCAAAATTTTAAATAATGTCTCCGTTTCTTTTGAAAATATTTATTTTAAATGGTCAAAAAAAGAAAATGTAGTCGGTAGTTTAAAAAATACTCTTATTTTTTTTAATAAGCTATTTACACTATCATAATCGGAAAACTCGAGTCAGATTTTTCAAGCTACGTAAAGGCACAGACATAACTTGCCGACTGCCACCTAATGACGACAGCGTGTATTCCCACAATAGAAAAGTCGTAAACGAACAGAGTACCTACTTCCCACGTCATTGTGCCAACTCACGCTCACTTTTATTGGTCATGAATGGATGTAAGATTGGCTGGATTGGCTTGCGACGGCGTTTCAGACGCTAAGGTATTTTCAGTCCAGTCTATTTATAAAGAAAGGTATAAGAGTATCTCATTTGTTGACTTCCGTCAACTTGATCTTCTTTGCTGGTCTGGGAGAAAAGAAAAAACATAGAATGTACCAGCTACTTCTCTTCCCGTGCAGATCTTAAAAGCCTATCGAGGGAATGGGCGAGAATCTGATTCATATGAATAGGCGATGCGGTTAGCAACCCATCACTATTATGATTTCCCTTTTCCACCTTCATGCCCACCATTACGCTAAAAGTGGCCTGGGCTGTACCGCCCTAGGCTCTGTCTACCCCGTTAGGGATAAAGACGTGATAGTGTACGTCAACTTGATCTCAATTTTTTTTATTCTGGTCTCATCATCATCATCATCGGTAACGCTTCAGAGCCCGGGTCGCGAGGTCCTCAACATCATCCGAGCGTATTCCCGGTTGCATCCTCAGTGGTTATGCTTGACGAGCAACTGCCGTCTAATCTCCCAACCCATAGGGAACCAGAACCAATCCTAGGAAAGGTTTAAACAAACGCTAGATGGCGTTAGGGCATCTTTCTTTTCGGATAATCAGGTGATTCATTCAAGCCTGAAATATCCTTACCTGACTGGAAACAACTTTTCACAAAGTATTCTTCTCCGTGAGATTTGAACCCACGACTTCCGGATCACAACGCGAACGCCTTGACCACTAGACCACGGAAGCAGCCACTGGGTCCCGGGGTCCTAACCTAGATGATTTGACTAAGGTCCTTGAGCTTTATGTCATTCTTGTCTATACAAAACAATACCCTTTATTGCACAAAAGAAAAATACAGGACATAATTATCTTAAAAACTAGGAAATGCGCAAAAGGCGGCCTTATCGCTAAGCAATTTCTTCCAGACAACCTCGCTCAAATAGAAAAAATTATGGGAAATCAGGTAGTGCGGGGTGGTCATTAATATGTATATTTATATTCTTAATATTAGTAGTATATAAGCATTCAAAGACACAAGATCCCTTTTAATGGAGAACAAATATGTGAAGAAGCCATTTAGCGCATTCAACTTTTTTTTACTTATCGACATACAAAAAAGAAAATTTAATTTCATTGATCAACATCATAATTCCAGATAGCCGCGTTGTCTGGTTTCTTTGAAAAAAAAATATTCGACATAATATTATCGAGTTGTTCCTTATCATCAATAACTTGCCCTTATAATAAGGACTACACCTCTATATAACTCCGAAGTACCTATATGATACTTACTACTTGTTTCTTTAGTGCACAATAACCGTAGTACCGTACCGTACCTACATGCTTTGATGAAGTAATGAAGAACTTCAGAAATTTTGCGTTTCTAATTAGAACATACTACTTTTGTAGGTACTTAATAATGCTAACTTTGTCATCTATTCGAGTAAAAGCTCAAAAGGCTTAGCTTCCGCAAGCCTCGGTTACCATGGCGTTGACTACCAAACAATGACAAATATTTTGGGAAATGTATTTTTACACATTCCAATAAGTGGTGACTTTCTTCAGAGATTTGAGGGTAGGTAAGCATTTCTTTTAACATTTCAAAAAGACTACGTTACTTTTTACCAACATTATAGTATAAATCAAGCATTCCACTCTTTTCATACAAAGGTCTTCAACCTCCTTCAATGTTAACATAAGTAACTTCATCAATCACAGTGATACATCTTACATTGACTCATCCCGGAGAAACTAGGAAGTGACAGCGAATTCGTGGTAAGGTCACGTGATGGCCGCGCCGAAGGTTGCGCCTGCGCAGTCTCGTCGCAGTCAGGGTCGTCAATATAAGTCAATTTGCCCCCAAAAAAAATAAACTCTTGTGATACAAATAATAAAACTATAGAAAAAGTCATAACCAATGAAGTTAGGAGCGATATAACGATATGATGGCTCAAAGAATATCAAAATTATTCAGTTTATAGTTATACCGTGTGTGCGTCGAGTCCACAGGTCAGTCAGCATCTCGACAATCTTCTTTTGCTATCCGATGCCGGCTGTACACAATCGCCGAGCCACCCCGAGACAGGGCGAGAGCCATTACATGGTGCTCTCGTATCGTTTCGCTCTCCCTCGCCTCGCCTCGGTCGATCTCGGTCGCTTGTCTGTTTTTAGGTCTCGTTCAAGTTTCGTTGGCTCTCGCAAGTGTGTACATGTATGCTCACGTCGAGATACTTCTCTTTCTTGAGGGGCTTTCGGCGAGTGTGTACAAGTATGCCCTCGTCGAGAGCCTTCTAGACCGAGACGAGTGTTTACAACCGACACGAAGCAGGGCAGTGGGTTTCCATTTCATAATTTACATATATATAGTATAATAATCAAGCCGTGGCAGCCCTACAATGACAATGGCGGCTTCCGATCCACTGATACTCGCATTGTCTCCACCACATTAATGCGTATTGTTTGCGAATGTTTGTAATTGCCACATATCATTAACATTAAATGCACGATGATTGTAATACAGAGGAGCTCGATAGCCCCACGGGCGTAGGCATATAAAGTTTAGCAATACCTTTCATTTGTATTTATGGTTATTTCATTGACTAGACTAAAATTGTTTGTCATAATATATTATAGATTCACATAACGATTTATAACCGACATTTATTTCTTACATTTTTTTATTAAGGCCGTACCTGAATTCTCCGGGGTCCAGTGCTGCCCCCATTTAAAATAAATCATTTCAAAGAAAACGGAGACATTATTTAAAATTTTAACTGTTTCCAGTTTAAAGTGAAAACGTTAAGCTTTACTACGCACATTTGCGAAAAACGGCCACTTTTGGCAAATGTGCGTAGTAAAGCTTAATGTTCTCATTATAAACTGTAAACAGTAGTTCACAATATAGTTTGAAGGGTTATCTAGGGCTTGGTAGTAGCAAAATTTTAAATGATGTCTCCGTTTTCTTTAAAATGATTTATTTTTAATGGGGTCAGCACTGGACCCCGGAAAATTCAGGTACGGCCTTAAACATAAATTTTTCATCACACCCTTCATTATATCATACCTTTAATATAGGTAATAATTACATTATAAAAGGTAAACAAAGAACTTTAAGTTACTTATAAAGATTATGTTATGACTAAAGAAACATTATAAGAAAAAATATGATGTGAAAAAAGAAATATTTCCTTATATCTATTTTATTACAATACGAGTAAGTATATTATGGCAAAAAACTTATTCGTAAACAATATTGTGAATTGAAAAATAGAAGAATCAAGGGGATCCCATGTGGGGTGCGGGTTATAACAGCATTTCAAAAATCCGTTTCCTTTTCGTTGTATTTAATTATTTTCTCAGCTTGCGCATTGGCAGTTGCATCTTTAGTTTACATTTTCGTTGTAATTATTATTCGATGAATACTAAAGACAGGTAATTTCACTGTGATATCAGCTGAGAGAGCATTCACAGTGTATTTGCTTTCTAAAATGCGTTGTTACATCTGCAAAGTTAGTACGCGATCGGCATAACGATGCAAACTAAGTAGTGCCGCATCACAAAATAGAGAGGAACAAATGTGTCACCTTAAATGACCTCGCGCATAATTTTTAGTGGTTTTTAGTCTTTTTCGGGAGACTTAATATAGAGGTATGTACCTAACCGTGAAGTGCGGAGTTGGACTGACTCCGTGGTCCAGTGATCAAAGCTTTTGCCTTGTGATTGGAAGTCATGGGTTCAAATCCCACTATGAAGCATACCTACTTTGTGAAAAGTTGTTTCCAGTCTAGTTCGGATATACATATTACAAGCTTGAATCACCTGATGTTGCTAGTAGCGCCACCTAGTCTACAAAACAATCTTTCACATGTATAGCGTGCGTGGCGTCTGCTGGCAACATCTCAGCGTATAACATTCACTTTTGTATGAAATATGTCACTATGACAGCTTACGACTTCTCTCTCAATACAAACCTCGTATCGGCATCACGTATTTTATTTTTCTCCCGAAATACCTACCGAAGAAAGGAACCAACGAACAAGTAGATGCGTCGACACCTAATTATCCAAAAAGGAGCCGTGCTTTGAAAGGCACGTAAAGCTGTGGGTTCCGAACGCCATCTAGCGTTGGTTTAAACCATTCCTTGGATTGGTTCTGGTCAACCCCTTGTCTTGCGGAGTTCAGACGGCAGTCGCTTTATGTAAAACCAGTAACCTCGTCAAATCACCTAGGTTAGATAGTGGACTCCGGGCTCTGAAGCGTTAACCCTTCCATCGTGAGACTTTATACAAGTTGTCGACGTTGTCGTGCTCCCAGCGTTTAGTCGGATAAATCCGACGCTCGCAAAATGGGCACGAAAATTTTTGTCGGATTAATCCGACGTTCGCGGTTAAAGGGTTAACGATAAGGATGCAAAAGGAATACGCTCGAATGATGATAATGAAGGTGAAATGCGGAGCAGAATATCGCTTTGGCGCAGAAAAGTGCTTTGCTTTTAGAGATAAAAGTATTAACTTCTTAGAATTTACAAGAAATGGCAACTGATGCTCTCACTTTACACTATAGACGAAAACACCTATGCCTAATAGCGCGCTATTAACATCCGCACTATGAAGATATCGCTAAGTAGGTACCTACATACACATACATGAGTTATCCTTCTGTTAACTTGTTTTTTACGTCCAGCGCACTTAGCGACGACTGCGTTACGTAGGCGCTGGCCATTTCGATGCATCCAGCGGTGCCTGGTGCCATTTAGTCTGTCTCCATCGACCAATCCAGCACGGCCTCCCGAACCCGACCATCACTATACCACCACCTCGGAGAAAGGCAGCTCTACAATAAATGGACACCGATTTATAAGCCTTGCAGTTTTTGTACACAAAAGTAATCCGCTAACTTTATTGAGTGCCTCTGCAACATTGAAATATATTTGCTAAACAAAATTGGACGTAAAACGACTATCGACTTCCAGTGTTAGAATAAATCGATGTTCCATAATGAAATATCCGGCACGAAGGACCAATTATTCCCGGCTTTTTGCATAAGAAAATGTTGTATCCTAGTTTAGCATTTTATCTTCGCGCTGGGTGGCATGACAGCCGAGCAGTCTAGCTCGCCGCCATAATTATTGTGCCTGCGCGTGAGTGCGTGCGCAAGTACACATACATACATGCATACACACACATACATGCATACACACACCGGCTACTGCGTGTGTGGCAACTGGCAACGCGTCGAGCGTTCACTCCTTTAGAAACTGGAATCTTATGTTTAATTGATGAATTGAGCCTTATTCTACCATATATTTGCCAGAACGTTCCCACGCGAAACGAGATCGCATAATAACTTTATTACGGAGCGAAGGCATGATTCAGCGGAGCCCCGGGCGCCGTCGCCCCGTCTCGTTATCGGAGCCCTGACCGCAAAGCGAGCCGCTGCTTTATTGTACAAAGATCCAAAATATAAACCGGACAAGTGCGAGTGAATTCGCTCTTGGGGATCTGAGAGAAATTTTTCTGATCTTTTTTGAAAGAGGTAAATAGACTTCTTTAGAACCTAATGAACTCGAAAGTTTCCCTGCAGCTTCAATTTCAAATCATCTTTGACCAGTATGTGGCCACTTTAAACTATTGTGTTGCTTCATTACTAAATTAATGCGGCTTTCGGCGTTTCTTCTCAGCAGTGGTCGTTGCGAAACGACCACTGCTGAGAAAAGTATCGGTAGCTTTTGCACTAAAAATAATTAAAAATAATGACCTTCAATAAGTGATATATTTATTCTACATTGAATAAAAAAATTACTTTGACTTTGAATGCATACGGGAATTAACGCGACTTCCTATAAAAAAATTTTTTCAAAATATATTTTTTTCCGAATATAACCATCTACCTACAATCCTACATATATGAATAGCTAATTTCTACGATCCGATTTTTTATTTCTCCGCCGAGATATACCTACTCGGTTATGTAATATTGTGTTTTAAACTTGCAACGAAGTTAAACACACTTACAGACCAAAAAAAATAATCTAAACTGCCTAGGAAAAGACATGCTATCTTTACAAAGCAAAGTTACCCTTTGTCACAGAATACAGTAAGAGTAAACGGAAGGGAATCTCCTAAGGAACGCGCAATATGCGTCCCCGTTCCCCGCACCCGCACCTCTCCCCCGGTTCTTGACGGCCAACGTGAGTCATCGAGGCGAAAACGGGGGAGAGGTGCGGGGACGGGGAACGGGGACGCACATTGCGCGTATAGCCCTCTATAGGCCATAAAGTATTAAACTTAAAAATACAATAAATCAAATCATACCGTGTTAGATATCAAATGGATGGGCTTACAAATTAGCACATATCAAAAATATTTACATATTAGCTGTTACTCCCCGCTGTGCTCGTATTAACTGGATAAACATATTTTTTATAAGAATTTTCCCGTAATCAGGTTTAGTTTTTTTAAACTATATCTTATACCTGCTAGGTGGTCAGACGACCTGAGCAAGGTTGCAGGAAAACGCTGGATGCAGGCCGCTTCCGATCGGTCGTTTTGGAAATCCTTGGGGGAGGCCTATGTCCAGCAGTGGACTTCCTGTGGCTGATATGATGATGATATCTTATTTGCTTTTGTTTATCCTCCTTTGTTTACACTATACCTACCTATGAAAGGTTCCTTTTGGGTCAATTTAGTACCGAACGCTAAAAACAGGTTCGCGGCAAGGAAACCTTCCATTAGTCGCAAAGTAGAGCACGAATTTAATTTCTAATTTACCGATCGACATTAAAGCAGTCGAGTTATTATAACAAGATTACATTTTAATGATAATTGTCCAATAACCTCAAAAGCGAGCGAAGGTGGTCTCGCGATAATCGGCCCACCGTATTTACACTTTACGCGTAAATTAACTATAGTAAAGAAAAACTTCCGCGCCGTGTGGTTCCCGGCAGAGTAGAATAGGACCACTCCAAATCTTCCCGGTGGATGTCGTAGAGGCGACTTAGGAAACACAAGCCAAACAAAGCTTATAATCAATGAGACTGTAAAATGGGTGCCCAAGAGAAAGACAGAAAATCGGGATACACTATTTATTTGATACAGATTTGCTTATGGCTAGGTGCGCGTTTTGAAATAGAGCGTAAAAATGGGGCCATAGTGCTTATATAGTATACTGTGTACAACTGGTGGCAATTTTTGGAATCATTCAAATGATTTTTGCTTTTGTAAAGCATTCTAGATGATAACGATCTATTAAGTCCCTAGTCCATAGTACAGAGAAAGCCATCTAGATGGCGCTGTGTTTGACAGAGACCTTTCCAACCCGTCTGGCCAGCGTGGAGTGTAGGCCAAATCCTCTGGCTGCTAATATATGGCTCTGGTAGTACCTATAAAGAAGTCGTACTCTTGCAGTTTTCACTGTTGGCCGGGTAGTGCCGGTGGAGTAGAATACGATTCCCCACGGGTGTTGTAAGAGGTGACTAAGAACTCGTGTCCACGTATCCGGTTTGCGCCGGACCCGCGTCTGGTCGATCAGTCATGTATGAAGCCTTTAGGAGGACACGATACCTTAAGAGACCAGTTTATTTGCCAGACAAATTAAAAAAACCCCGACCTTTCACCCATTCACTCCAATAAGTTTTGAACAGCTTAACAGATTTTCATCAAACATAGCTAAGAACCATCTCGGCAAGCAAGACTTTTGATTAAAACCGCATCGGTTTTCGTTTAGGAGCTATGATACCACAGACAGACACACAAACACGACAAACTTATAACACCCTTTTTTCCTTGGTAGGTTAAAAACAATTGGTTGTCAAAACACATTGACCCGGTGGGTACACATTGCTAACGCTGTCGCAAAATTAATTAACCCGGGGCGTGATCCGCCTGCGCGTGGGCTTGAAAAATCTGACATTAGGTCACGTACACATACAAAAACAAAACACAACACAGCATATCTCTAACATAGAGGTAGAATTGTTGTACCTATAGATCTTCTACCGACTTCTCGACATGTCCCAAAGGCAAACTATTGTAATCAATCAAATATAAGATTGTGTGTGTGCAATAAACTTAAATAAATATCTCAGCATAATAGCTACACAATAGAGCTTTCAAGTAGTGATGTGCCAAGTCGCCAATTTTTATAATCGAGTCGACTCGAGTCATCTTGTATAGTATTGCGCATTCAAATCTCTGTACCCTCTACATTCCGTACTTTACGGCAGTCCACTTAAGTTAATCGTCCACTCGCTTTACACTTTATGGGAGGCGGGCGCAATCTGGCCGGCATATATTAAACGCGTGATAAACGCTGCGCGGGCGCAGCGTAACAGCTTGCGACACTAAGTACTGAGTTAAGACAGCTTGGCACGCCAAGCAGGCTTTATGCTAAAGTCTGACACCTCTCTCTCTCTCACTTAGCGTAATGCTGCAGCTGAGGACCATTTGTAAAATTTTTCGTCTAAGCTGGTCTGGGAGAAAAGCAAAAAAAACTTAAAATGTACCAGCTGCTTTATAAATATTAATAGAATTTTTACGTTCGAATATAGAATTTTTACGAATTAATATTCGAACGTAAAAATTCTATTGACTCTCTCACTTACCATCTAATTTGATAAATATGCTCGGGAAGAGAAGCAGCTGGTACATTTTAATTTTTTTTTGCTTGATATACTCAGCTAATGCTATACAGGCTGACTTTTTAACCACCAGCCAAACTTTTGGAGCAAGTTCAGTCCATGATACTAATCTACTTTCCATAAAAACAATTAACGAAAAATAAAAATTCGCCCTCTCATTCAAATCAGCGCTCAGCCAAACGGATTTTGTATGGGAGGACGAAAATTTTTTATCGATTTTTAATACCTTTTTGCGTAAAAAAGTAGTTCAGTATCATGGACTGAACTTTCTCCAAAAATTTGGCTGGTGTTTAAAAAGTCACCCTGTATATTACTTCCACGCTGGTCTGAGTTCTTCCATACTGGTCTAAGAGTAAATGAAATACTTGGAATATACCAGCTGCTTCTCTTTCCGCGCAGATCGTAAAGCCAGATCGCGGGAATGTGCGAGAAAGTTTTGATTCCTTGTTCTACCTTCTCTCCCACCATCACGCTAAAAGTGGCCTTTGGGTCTTGCAGCCCTGGGTTCTGTCTGCTTAGAGCCGCAAGACCCGTCATGTTTTGTCTGTCCCGCATTAGGGATAAATAAATAAATAAGTATTAATTAATTATTACTATAATCTACTATAACTAATAGTTAGTTTGTTAGTTGACGTCTTTGGAGAAAACGTGCAGTGCAGTTTGTTGCCGCTTCTTCTGCACTTGCCCCTAGGAAGCGGCATAAACTTAGCTGTAAGACAGTAACGATTTGACGTCAACATTTGTGCAAAACAAAACAAAGTACATACTATACTATCACGCGGGTTTTCCACAGGGGTAGGCAGAGACTATGGACCTCCACTTGCTACGATCCTGACAGACCTCTTTCGCTTCATCTACACTCATCAACCTTTTCATACATGCCCTTCGGTTACGGGTACTTCTTACCTCTCCCTTTTTCAGAACGTCTGCAATCTGATCGCAAAACGTTCGCTGAGGTCGACTCTGTCCCGCTCAAAGTGACTATTATTAAGAGATATTATAAATATCCTATGATAAAAAAGATATTTTGAATTGAATTGATTGATAAAAAAATTATTATAGCAGCATAACTTGACACTTTGCTATTGCAACACAGATCCGTTCTCCGATTGAGCGATACAAGGATGTGGACGCATATTGATTACTCAAGATAGCTGGGAGCTTAATTACAGAATTTCCCATCTGCGAAACTGCCTACAATTATCCCGTTTACGATAATTATGACTTACTGTTAACGCTTGTTGTTAGTTAACGTTTAGAGTTAGGAATAAGTAACTTAATCCGCATAATGTTTTACTATTTAAGGACGCCCTAGACTACACTTTTCCATAAAAACGTAATCTAGCTTTTATTTTGAAACGACACGATGACGTCTTTCTGCAATAAATTTTTTAAATTAGGTACAAATATTTTGCCCAAATTTAACGTTTCAAAATAAAAACTTAGATTTACGTTTGTACGGAAAAGCCTAGGATAAGGAAGTGTTAAATAAATTATTGAATCGTAAAAGAAGTTCTACTACAACTATTAGATAATAGAATTATTTGAATATTAATTATGAACTGCTTTCATTTTTTTTTAAATACTATCATTGATATTTTAAATTTACTAGTAGTAGCTAGTATCGGCAGGCCTGTGTCACTCCACGTTTAGGTATCGAAAATGTACCTACATTATTACTATGCGCGCAGGCGGCCCCTCCGGGTGTTAAATTCAGTTATACGAATCGTTTGTCCAGAGTAATAAGAATGAAATTGGCTTGCAATGGATGTGTAGGTATCTTTACGAAAAGGTGCCGAGTTCTGATGTGAGCTAAATTAAACCATATCGCTAGCCACTCTCTCTCTCTCTCATTTCAGCGTGTTCCCAGTTGCATCCACAGCTGTAATGCTGTGAAGCCCGGGGTCCGCTTTCCTGCTTTTCCTTCTCCACTTCGCACGGTCTTGAGCATCCTTCATTGTAAGACCATTGGCCCTGACGACGTCAAGCCAGCATTTCTTGGGTCTTCCACGTCTGCCGGGCCTCGGCGGAGGCAGCATGGCTTTACATTTGTTTCCCACGTAATTTGCCGGTTTCCCGTTTGTTTCTCACGCAATCTCTCCGTGATACTCCGCATATCCAGCGCAACATTTGCATCTCCGTGACACGCAGTCCCTGCTTGTGTCGCTCTAGCAATGGCCACGCTTCACTGCCATATAAAAGGACAGGTCTAATGATGGATTTGTAGACCTGTCCCTTTAACCTAACCGGCATTTTGGGGTCACAAATGACACCAGTCACCTCCTGCCACTTTGCCCATGCGGCAGATATAGGTACGGGCTTTGACGTCGGCATCGATGTCTCCGGACGCGTGAAGTACAGATCCCAAGTATTTGAACTGTTCCGTACGCTTGACCAAGTTTTCGCCTATGCGTACGGGTGGGGGATCTGTAGAGTTGCATGCCATGTATTCAGTCTTCGCTACATTTAGCTTAAGACCGCCGTTCTCAAGAGACTCCCTCCACGCGTTTGCGCGTCGCACCAGTCTGCCTCTGTCCGCATCCGCCAGTGCAATATCATCCGCATACACGAGCAGCCATGGGGGTTGCTCGTGTGTGTCTCTGATGCTGTTCGACACTTCGTCTAATATCACACTGAACAGGTAGGGACATCGCTAGCCACATTGAGTAGATATTTCTTTGAATTTCTTTACTGAGTGAGACTTCTGTATAGTATTATTTATTATGTGGTATCGGTAGCTTTTAAACAAAGAAAAAAATTATAGATATAAATAAACATTACACGTAATGTACACTATAATTATTTTTGACGTGTAAAAGTGCCTGAAAAGGCTTAATTACTGAATAAATATTTGATTTGATTTGAAAGAAGTTTTCAAATTAATCAATAAGCAATTGTCTAGTTCTGTGAAACTTAGTACTTCATGAAAGTAGACGTCAAGGGGTGTAAAAATCATTTGAAGCTGAAATTCTGAAAAACCCATCACCTCCTCAATATTTTTCATTACAGTACCAACCTTGTACAAAACTCTACATGAGCCTCCCAAAATTGTTCCAGATGCATCTAAGTTCAGTTCAAGTGCTGTGCGCGGCTCTGGTGACGTTGGCGGCGGGCGCGGCGGCGGCGCCCCCGGCGGCCACGCCGCACCACGTGGCGCGGCGCTCCTTCTTCACGCTGCAGTGTAAGGGAGTCTACGACGCGGCCATCTTCGCGCGCCTCGACAGGATCTGCGACGACTGCTATAACCTCTTTAGGGAACCACAGCTTTATACTCTATGCCGGTAATTTTTTTTTTTCGCTGTTGCGTTTTTAGCCAGTGCGATATGTGTGCTGAAAGTGGAACTTTTTTGACTTTTGACTTTTTTTTCTATAATATTACTGTTTTGTTTTTTAGTATACAGGGTTACTTTTAAAACACCGGCATCATTTTTAGAGCAAGTTCAGTCCATGATACTAAAGTACTTTCCGTAAAATTAATACGAAAAAAAATTGGGCTTCCCATACAAATCGGCGCTCAGCCAAATGGATTTTATATGGGACGAAATTTTTTTATCGATTTTCGATAATTGTTTTTATGGAAAGTAGTTCAGTATCCCTGTACGGCATACCCTGGACGGATACCCTGGACGGCACGCAGAACAAACTTTCCATCCTGAAGGAACTTAACATTGACCAGAGGCTCCTTAGTACTTGCCTCCAGCGAGTACTTCAATACTTTGGTCATATAGCCAGAAAACCCTCCGATAACCTGGAGAAACTTATGGTGATCGGTAGGATGGAAGGAAAAAGATCTAGGGGCCGTAGCCCGATACGATGGTCTGACCAAATAAAAGAACACCTGAACACCAAGATCTCCAAGGCACTGGAACAGGCAAAAGATCGCAACAAATGGAAGGAGATCGTTAGAAAGCTAGGTCGGGCACATAACGACGCTCAGCAGTGAGCAGACGACTGAAGGAGGAAGGAGGAGTTCAGTATCACGGACTGAACTTGCTCCAAAACGTTGCCGGTGTTTAAAAAGTAACCCTGTATTGCGTATCTACTGGTAGGTTTAACTAACCTCAAACAATTTCGAGGAATAACCTTAGTTCCACTTTAGAGCCTTGTTTAAAATATTACAAATTCCTTGTAGAAAAATATTCCAAACTTTTGAGTCCCTTGGCTATATGAATACTGTTATACTGTATACGTTTTACTCACGTAAAGTCAGAAAAGCATTCATAATAAATTATTTTCACGTTAGTTTAAATAATATAAGTACCTTAGAAATTTCATTTTGTAATTCATATAGTCTAGAGTAGTAAACTGTCTACAAGAATTCACATCGATTTTCCATATCAATTCAATGACCCAGTGAAACAAGTCACTACCAATTCATTGATACACTACAATTTCTACACAAAAACAATTTATACTACCTTCGCCAAAATCGAGGAAATAAACATTTCAGAAATTCCTAAAAAAAAATATTTGTTAATATTAAAATTTTAGGCTTGATTTCTTATAAACCTTTGTAAAAATGTATGAAAATGTATATTATTGTTGTTGGGGACAGGGATGACTGTTTCACGACAGATTACTTCAAGGGGTGCGTCGAGGTGCTCCAAGAGACGGACCAACTAGAGCTCTTCAAGACCTATATAAAACAATTACACGGGGCCGACCCAGGCATTTAGGTACCTTATGATTTTATTTTTGTTTCTCACTTCCTTCGCCTTGGGTAACTATACGCTTTAAAAAGTTTTTTTTTTTTTTACAACAGCACGAGCTCGCATTTTCAGCACTTCCTGAATTTGAATTTGGAACACTAATTTGGAGTTGTTAATAACAGCATGCACCTTTTTAAAAATATATCCAACTCTATATTTTTATTAACTCTATTTATTGCACCAATATGTATTAACAAATACTGGTATGTAGAGTAATAAAACCCGTATAGTAGTTTTGATTACGACTCACGTACGTAGTGTTAAAAAGGTATAGAGGCCTAGCTACAAACTATATTTAAAATAACAAAATCCTGATATATCGCAAGAATAATAAATAATTTAACAGCATGACTTTCTGCACTACTCTTCACTTTCTTTACTTTTTTCACACTTACTTACAAGTAGGTATTATTAAATATACTAGACGCCAGAAAGCGTGTCAATACGCTATAACGTTTCTCTGTCACTCAGATAGTACCGTACCGCTCATTCAGTCAAACGGGGGACAGGGACAGCACTATACCTGAATGTTCCTGTCTAAAACTGATATGTGTAAATCTGAATGAGTGAAACGAATACGTACAGTTGAATGTCCTCTATTTACATGTTATCTGGCACCAACTATATTTGATAAACGTGTAGTTATATTAAATACAGGTATGGTAAAGGTAAGATGAAAACTAACAGCACGTTTTCTAAACTTGAACTCTTCTGCACTACTCTTCAGTATAAGTACATTTTCTTACTGCACTCTAACACTATGCAATATGCATGTCTACTGTCTATTTATGAAGTTCCTTAAGTAAATTATTTTCATCGTTAAAACAAATTGAATATATATTTTTTTAATTTAATTTCAAGTGATGCACCTAAAGTGCTAAGATTTGGTTTGACGGTGAAATGTAATTAATTATAATAGTTAAGATTTGCCAGTATTTTTTTTAATTAGTCTATTTTTCATCAACGCTTTAATATTTGACTTTTTATATTTGGCAAAAATTTTAATATAATCGGTTAATTAGATTTACTCGCTTTGTAGCATCAATCCTTTGGATTTTTTTTTAGTTTATTAAATTCTAGGACTATAAACTTTATAATAAATTATAAAGTTACAACAAATCATATTTTCCTATTTTAATAACATTTATCTATTGCAACTCATTCCTTAAATGTCAACTTACACTGGCGCAAAGTCGAAGCGTCGCGTTGCGTCATGTTTTTACGCTTCGACGTTCTGCGCCAGTGTAAGTTGACCCTAAGACAGTCGTCCATAGCGAATACGCCGAACTGAAAAAGTTTCTAATGATGTTTTTTCACTTACAGGGCAAAATGTTTCACCACGCCCTATTTCAAGGGTTGCATGGAGTCTTTGTACCTCTACGACGAGGAGGAACAGATAGATCAGATGATCGACTTCGTCGGGAAACGCTAACGCATACACTCAGCCCATTTCGCGCCAACTCTTGACACGACGCCATCTTGGTAAAACCCAACCAAGTGAAAAACACCACAGTGAAGATCTACGTGTAATCGCAACGCAACGGTATTGCAACCAGCCGCTTAGCATCAAAATGTCACGTTCCTCCAGTTGACGTTTGCTTGCTATCCTCAAAGTATTCTAGTCTTCGATGCGACATAAATTAATTTATGTTTGCAATTAATTGTAATGTTATCGTAATTAATGTATAATAAGGACATTTAAAGTGTATTATTAAAATTTACATTTGTGTTATTACGTGTTGTAAGCTTACAGCTATGGAGAGTAGGGTATTTTTAGAGATTGTTTTAGTAGGACACCTCCTAGGTATAAAAGTTCCGAGGCAGATGTTCAACCTTTGTTCCGATGCTGGACATCCCTTCAATGTCTGTCTCAGCACAATCCGACTGAGATTGCCAATTTTCATTGCATTCCAATCACAGTATTTATAAATTACTTACGCTTTTTAATCTAAATTTCTCTTCTCATTTTGTTTGTATTTTTGAGTATTATTCAATTATACAGTACGTAAGACTATAGATATGTAATCACAAAGGTGGCTTTTTTAGATGTTCTGTTTGTTTTCTGACTGCACTTCTTAAGTTTAAAATAGGTAATATCATTTTACGTTAACATAATTGAGATTATTGTAAATAAACGTTGGTTTCCATTTGGACTTCTCAAATCATGATAACAACTTACTGTTTTAATACTCAGATGGAAAACTTGACTACGGATATTTTCGGCCTAAGTTCGTACATTGTAAAGTTATATTGTGTATGTCCGTTAGGATAAAAAGTATTTGAATTAGTTCATAAGTATTTATAAAGATTTATTTTTATATACTTCCAATCTATTTATTATTTGTTACTTTACGGTTTTATTTATTGAGTCGTGTTTCTCATTTCATGAGATTACCAGTGGTCATACGGACAATTTGTTTCTGATTTTATGTATAAGTTGCGGTTAATACTTATGTAAATGTTTGGTAGTTCCGCAGACCCTCTCCTCTGTGTTCGAATCTCATTTTTAATTTTTTAGCGTTTCTTACATTACACTTTTCGGACAATTTAGTTTTAACACGCAATCCTGTCTGTCATTTAACATGTATATTAGAAAGAATGGTGCCAATTATGTCCCGAGACACTAGATTTAAATAAAATATTTTACAGAGGAAGCTTAACAGTTTATAGTGTGAAATTATTGTAAAAAGGTTAACGATTAGCCAAGTATTAACCTATTTGTATAAATTTTATACAAGACAGCTAAGAAACGCTACGGGTTACACGAAATATATCATTTTAAAAAATCATTACCGTATTTTTTTTTTTGCCTTTTTCCCTAATATATCATCGAGGAAATACCTGTGGCCTAACGAATTATTACTAAAATAACTTGTAGAGACTTTATCTAAACACAAATTATTCGTTATTCGATAAGGATAACCCATTTTGTGGTTAGACGACGTCAACGGGAAGTATTATAACTATACAAGAACAGAATATATTACTTAAATCAAAATTAAAAACAAACGTTCAATCAATTTATATTTAATCATAACTTGACAAATGTAATTGTGCATGTCAAAAGTACAAGTAACAATTTAATGCTTCGTATTTCTGATTTAAAGCTACAAATATAAATTATTCAATAATTCCGGTGCATTCCTTACATTCCAAACTAAATAAACTAGAACCAAAACAGTCTTATAACAATCACACCATACATTAAACATGTATAATAATAGTTTTTGAATTTAGTAGTGCTTATAACAATGTTAATGTCAGAGGTTGGAATCACACACAATTTATGGATAAAAACAAATGACACATCTGTCAATAAACAAGTCACAGATAAGTTAAGGGTTGGATCTCACCTATCAGCACGGAACAGCACTTTCCTATGCTGCTATCCTTTTCTGTCGCTAAGAACAGTAATTTGCTAGAGCGAGAGAGAGCGAGGCCGTGCTGCACCGTTCCGTCGCTCTCTCTCGCTCTAGCAAATTACTGTTCTTAGCGACAGAAAAGGATAGCAGCATAGGAAAGTGCTGTTCCGTGCTGACAGATGAGATCGAAACCTAAAGGGAGCTTATAAAAATATAACTATTTAAGTATTAACATTTATCGTAATAGATATATCAATACCAGACTAAACTTTCGTGACTAAGAGTGTCAATAATACTACCCTGAACTGTAAATCTTGTAGCTCGTTGTTAAACCATCTCTTCAGATTCGGGCTCTGAAAAATTTAAGAGCTGCTCTAAACCGTTCAAGTACGTGTAAGTATCTAAAAGTCTGAAATAATTGATTGAAAAGCCGTGTGGTTCCCGGCAGAGTAGAATAGGACCACTCCAAGTCTTCCCGTGGATGTCGTAGAAGGCGACTTAGAAAACACAAGCTGAACAAAGCTTATAAACATCAATGAGACCTCTCCAACCCGTCTGGCCAGCGTGGAGAATGTAGGCCGAATCCTCTGACTGCTCTGGCTTATATAACGTCTAACTAAAAATATACTGAAACTATTTTAAGGGTGAATTCAGTCCATGATACTAAACAACTTTAACCAAGGATCATAATCGAAATATGAAAAATAATTTTTGGCTTTCCATACAAACTCAGATCAGCTGATCGGTCAACTTATATGGGAGGTCAAAAAATATTTTTCTTATTCCGATACGATATATGTTTTTTGGGGAAAGTTGTTCAGTATCATGGACTGAATCCACCCTTAAAATAGTTTCAGTATATTTCGTTAGACCCTGTATATGGCTCTGGCAGTACAGAGAGGGTCGTGCTCCTGCAGTGGAGTCTGAAAAGACCTGGATGATGGTGATGATGAACTCAATTTGACTATAAAGCCAAATCTAAAAACAGATACTGATGACATGGAGGTATTCTGCAACTTTTAAAGTCCTCCACCGCATTACACAAAGTCTAACAAAATATACTAAAACTATTTCAAGGGTGAATTCAGTCCATGATATTGAACAACTTTCCTGAAGGAACATATGTCGGAATATGAAAAATATGTATTGGCCTCCCATACATGTTTGTATGGAAAGCAAAAATATATTTTTCATATTCGATATATATTGGGGAAAGGTGTTTGGTATCATGGACTGAATTCACCCTTAAAATAGTTTTAGCATATTTTGCTACACTTATATACAAAGTGGAAGGGACATACCCGTAATAAATCGAACCACGGACTATACTAGATGATTATAGTATAATCAAATTAAAATAACAGCCAAAGAACCAAAAAAAGTTTCGGCATTTCCATACAAAAGTGCGCGGCCGCTCGGGCGATTTGTATGGGAATATCGATTTTTTGTTGTTTTTTGACTGTTATTTTAATTTCATTATACTTTAGTGATATATTATAGCCCGTGGTTCAATTTATTACGGGTATGTCCCTTCCACTTTATATATAGCCTTAAAATTTCGTCATATTCTCGGAAATGTAGTTGAAATAACCGTGACCTAAACATTTCATCAAGTACACGCAACGATCACTTGGATTATATCTTCTTATCGTGACACGTAGATTCTAATCTACACATATCTTCATCGCATTGGCGCCACACCCATTTAAAGTTCTGGATAATACTACAAACTCTTTAAAGCGGCAAAACGCAAGGTTTTCGAGTACACTTCGGCCGCGTCCACGGACACGCGGCGCGGGCCACAAGGCCGTAACATTTCCATAGTTTGTAGGGAAATTTTACGCGCGTCACACGCCGCGCCGCTGGACGTGGCCTTCGACAGCTGAAAACACAGTATATGTTTTCATTTTCGCAAAACATGTAGTCCGAAAAATCCAGACCAACTTTGGACTTAGAAAGTTGCCTATTAACTAGTCAACAGCGGACGGCGGTACTGGTATTGTGAGGTTATAAGTACAAGTCTCTGAGACATCATTCTTAGAACAAATCATAGGCTTTAATACCGGCTGTACACACTCGCCGTGAGCCCCTCGCCGAGAGTCTCGGCCGAGAAGGCTCTGGACGAGACCCTTTGCCTCGGGCGCAAAAACCGACAAGCAACCGAAATCGACCGAAACAAGACGAGAGCACCATGTACATCCTCGCTCTCGCCCTGTCTCGGGGTGTCTCGGTGAGTGTGTACAGCAGGCATAAAAAATATTGATATGTGCTGGTGTTATGGACGATACCGAAGTAAATTTAGTACTAGACTTCTCTTGTTTAATATTTTGACAAGATTACATCATAACGATATAATATTGCCACTTACAATAGTAACAGAGATACTTGAGAAGATGTCCAGAATTGGCAAGCTAAACGGCAACATTTAGTTGAGTATGTGTTGTCGGTCTCTAATCCAGATTCAGAAAACCTTCAGTCTTTGCACTTTACACGTAGGTACTGCGATAAAAAACGGATGCAATTTCAAACGTCGAATATTTTAAAACCTTCGTAGTCTTTAAACTTTTCGCGTTCTGCGAAAAAGAAACGGATGCGATTTCAAACGTCGATTTAATTTAAACAATTAAGTAGAAAAGTGCCATGCGGGAAAAAAGCTGCTTTGATATGTATGTTTGCTATAGTAATTCTCTTGGACAATCTTAGTTTCACACATTGGGTATATTTATTCACAGCACGTGTAAAAAGCCTTAATCCTCTCGTTGTATCGCCGTCGAAAGGTATTACACTTGACATAATCTTTATCAAACAATCTGACGATCGTCACGTTTTTTCGGGAGATTCTAAATTATCTTATCGGCTTTTTACAGACTAAATAGTACGTCAACTCGGCACCGGACGGTGTGTGATGCGTAGAACTTTTATTATAGAACAAATCCTAAAAAACTGCATTTATTATAAGGCACTAAATCTGAAATGGGATGGATAGTATTTCTTTTCTTTAGATTTTTAGAATTATTTCTATAGTAAAACTATAGTTGAAAACTTCTTATTACGCCTAAAGCTGCAATTTTTTTTTATCCGAATCGACGTCGATACAACGCGGGAACTAGTAACATTAGCATACTTTTAGCAAAATATAATAAAAAGATAACCTAATTAATAGTCACACACTAAAATAAACTAAAATTTCAAGTAATTGTAATTATAAACATTTTTAAATCATAAATCAAAACGTAAAATTATCAAATTAATTTACAGAATATGTTAATAGGTATCAACTATTATTTAAATGGATTTGTGTATTATTAAAAGTAATTTTTGGAATTAACTGTGTAGGAAAATGTTATCAACCCATTCAGTACCGAAGCACGCACATACGGTGTGTTTAAACAACTAAAAATGTATTGTTACAAATATTCGGCACTGAATGTTTCCGTCTTAATTTATAAAATCAAATATTTTCTATTAATAACTCTTAGTAAATGGAAGAATGTCTGTTAATACTTACAATAAGACTGCGTTTTGCAAGCGCAAGTCCATTTTATATACATGTTGTCAAATAAATACTACTAAATGGCACTAAATGCATAAATTTATCGAAATATATTGTTATGTATGACTAAGAGCTCATACAGCCGAAAAGCTCATACAGAGAGGCAAATCGACGGCAATCCTCGACACCGCTCGACTGCAGTCGACGGCAGTCGCCGACCTGCCGTTGACAACGTGCCGTTCGTCTGTATGAGCGCTAAGTTAACAAATACAATTAATGAAAAATAATAGAGAATTCTATAAATTAATTGCATTTTAAAACTGCTTCGCTAATTTCATTACCTATTTCAATTGTTAGAAACATTATAAACGGTAACAATAACATGTAATCTTTATTTTACACGACTATATCACACTAGTGCATCATTTCCATACATATCACATACGGTTTGCCTGCGAACAAAACAAATTAGCCGTAAGTAATAAAATCCTTCATTAGATACAATGCTTCACAAAATACGTTAATATTACAACAGTATAGAGTTTATTTTAACTTGTAACTAATATAACAAAACAAGATCAATAGGATGTGACAAGTTTAAATCGAAATTTAAGTCATAAAATTGCCATACAACGTGGCAATGCTGCCAGCCTTTCGGCCACGCTGTCGAGGGGTAATCAAATCTTAGTGGGACTACACAATTTGTAATTTCTTTTAGTTCTAATTTATCTAAAATTTATTATCTAGTTTTAATTTTAATTTTAATTGAACGAATGAAGTTACATATAATTCAATAAAAAAGGTCATAAATATAAAGAATTCCTTTCAGTGCAGTGAACGGAAAATTATCGATAAACTGAACTTTCACCAAAAATTTGGCTGGTGGTTAAAGTCACCTGTATATGTATCTATTACCTGACAGACGAGCGACAGTACGATGACAACAGTTTGCCCTTAGTGGTAGACACATTTATACATACACGGTAATTTTTCATCGGTTTTAGAGCCGAAGCACAGAATACAGTAAGAGTAAACAGAAGGGACTCTTCTAAGGTACGCGCAATATACGTCCCCGTTCCCCGCACCCGCACCTCTCCCCCGGTTCTTGACGGCCAACGTGAGAAATCGAGGCGAAAACGGGGGAGAGGTGCGGGGACGGGGAACGGAGACGCCTGGGTAACGCATATTGCGCGTACCTTAGGAGTGTCCGGCCTGTGTCGTTAGTAAGACCCAATTAGCTAGTCTAAATAAAAATTCAGAAACAAAAAATGTTGACTAAAATTCGACAGTAAAAGCGTGAGAACAATTAGTAGCGTAACAAAGCCGTCGTTCACGGCGCGAATACCTACGTATTCGTATTCGAGTTCATCGGGGTCACGCGGCAACTTTGATAAAGACGGGCGTAACTATGGGGTCTCGATCGAAAATCATTTTCGCAACTTTTTTATCTTATGTCGTACACAAATTTGGATTACATATATGGATAAAGGAATTTATTTACTACACATTTTTTTTCCAAAACCAATAAAAATTCAGCTTGTATATAGGACAAACTTATCAAAAATATAAATATCACTTACCACAAATCTCTCTTAGATTTTGAACGCACGTTACATAGGAGAGCACGGGTCGTCGTGGGAGCCCACGCAGAAGTCCAAGTGTTCGTCCACCGCTTGCAGGTTGTTACACTTGAACCTTCTGCATTTTGGACAGGTGTACTGGAATACAAAAATACCTACAGATGTAGTGACTTTTTTTCTATGCGCTTTTTGGGATTGTACTACAGTTCTGCAACAAACCGTTGCCCGGCAGACTTATGGCCGACCTAACCTTTGATCGGCACTACAATATATATAAAAAACAGTGGCACTCAGAGAGTGCCGTCAAAAGTGAAAACTTGAACAAGGTGATGTCGGTTAAGGTAACGGTAACAGTGTCGCGAATTCAATGGTTTTTTCCCATCTCAAAAGATGCCCAACACGCCTAAAGAAGTTTTCACTTCAAAAAATTGTGTCGAGGAGTTGTAGTGCCGACCAAAAGTTATGTCGGTCAAACATTGGTCGAATTAAAGTGATGTTAAGCAATAGTAGTCGTCGATCAAATGTTTTGTCGGACAACGGTTTGTCGCACAACTGTGTTACAATCGCTTATTGGAGAATGATCCGTCTATGATAAAGATTGACAAATAAATTAGTGAACCTAAAGAAATGGCTCCACTGAACATTTTAAATGAGTTTTGAGCGGTGCCGGTGGTATGTAGTACCAGAATACTTCTATATTTCCGCATTATAGCGAGGTCCACTAACTTTGTTGTCAACCTTTACTTTCCATAAGGACCATATGGAAAAACACGTTTGAAAGATGCAAATGAGCGATCAGTTAGTCAGATTTACTATAGGAGATAGTTATAAGTTTGTTAATAGGGGTGACGTTAGGGTCAGATAAGTTATATTCTAATTATCCAAAAATAATGGACCTATATTTTTCAGTTCATCAAATAAACGGGCAAGTGCGAGTCGGACTCGTACATGAAGGGTTCCTCCGTACAATGTTTTAAAACGTTAAAAATCACGTTGTTTGTATGACGACCCCATTTAATTTTTAACGTTTTTAATTTTTAGTATTTGTTGTTACAGCGGCCACAGTAATACATAATCGGTGAAAATTTCAAGTGTCTAGCTATTACGGTTCAAGAGATAGAGCCCTGTGACAGACGGACAGACGGATAGACAGCGGAGTCTCAGTAATAGGGTCCCGTTTGCACCCTTTGGGTAATGAACCCTAAAAAAGTAATAATTCACAAAGATACAGAGCTGTCAAGCGGACGCACCGGACGGGTTCAGTCTGTCTCTGTCACGAACCTTACGTGCGATAGAGATAGCTGAAACCGTCGCGGATCACGTGTCCCTGTCGCAGGTAGAGTGTGTGACGAAGACGGACTGAACCCGTCCGGGGCGTCCGCCTGACGTGGTTTCTGCTTGTGACATCTCCGCCATGTAGAAATCGTACTTAGCCGTGACGTCATGCGGAATTCAAATGCGCTGTATCTTCGTCATTTATTGTTTCTCAGAAAAAAGAAAAAATACGTGTACAATATTTTTTAATAATGTAACCGATGGGCCAGAAATATTCTTCCAGTCGTCACGCCTATTACAATAAGAAGGAATGTGACTGTTACAAGGTTTCGGTTAACTTCTGCCGCGAAGCCGTGCTATTTTATTACTGAAAAGTTTTATTTTAATCACAATATCCAATCGTATATTGCACACAAATCGCAACTTTAAAAAAAATCACAAGGCCAATATTAAATGTTTCATACTCATTTTATTCAGTAATTTTAGTGTTTCACTCCAGTGACTATGTCTTCTTATCAAGTGTGTTAATAGGCTAACACATTTTTCGAGCTGCCTAAAGGCATCTTACGTAGCTCAATTGTCATCTAGTACCAACAGTCATTATAACACACTAGTGAACTAGTGTGTAATAATGAACGCCCCGAGTGTGGTCCGTACTTGGATGGGTGAACACAAGTGGTACAAAAAAAATTTTTCGAGCACCTACATGCTTCAGAAGGCACGTAAAAGCCGTTGGTCCCGGCTGTCATTGTATGGCAGTCGTCAAGCTATGTCAAATGCCTTTAGGCAGCTTGAAAAATCTGACACCAGTGTTGGCCACTTCCACACACGAAAAACAAACAACAAACAGTGAACTAGTGTGCAGGTTTCCTTACGTTTTCCTTCACGGAAAACAAGTGGTGGTTGGAAATGACCGTAGATGAGTACGAACTCATAGGTATCGGGGAGGTACAGGTTCGAACTCGTGTCTCACAGACGCATACTTGGCCAGAGCAGCAGAGGATTTGGCCTACACTCTCCATGCTGGCCAGACGGGTTGGAGAGGTCTCACTGATCTTTTTAAGCTTTGTTACAGAAAACAGTAGGAGTATTAAATACAGAAAGGAATCTCCTAAGGTCCCGCGCAATATGCGTCCCCGTTCCCTGTCCCCGCACCTCTCGTTTCGCCTTGTCTCAGGGCGAGAGCGGGCGAACAGACAGAACGGGGAACGGGGACGCATATTGCGCGTACCTTAGGAGATTCCGTTCTGTATGTAATACATACTCGTACATGTCTCTAGCATGCAGATATTTTGGTGTATACTATAAATCTGTATATAAATTATTAAATAAATATAAATATAAGTAAATACTCTTTCTGTCTTCTGTGGCTTTGTTTAGCTTGTGTTTCCTAAGTCGCCTTCTACGACATCCACTGGAAGACTTAAGAGTGGTCCTATTCTACTCTGCCGGAAACCACAAGGCGTCAAATACTTAACGGCTAAAAGGTACACACCACGGGGTTAATTAATAAGTATTCTATACAGAAACACTTCTAGTGCGCAAATTCGATGCTAAAGACATACAAGATACAATGCGATTACTGTAAGAATAGGACGGACCGTTTGCTAACTTCAGATGCTTAAGCAGGCCTGTGTCACTCCCCGTTTATGTATCGAAAATATACCTACATTATTACTAAGCGCGTGGCGGCCCCTCGGAGTGGTAAATTCAGTTACGCGAATCGTTTCTCTAGAGTAATAAGTATGAAATTGGCCTGCAATGGATGTCTAGATATCTAAACGAAAAGGTGCTGAGTTCTGACGTGAGCTAAATTAAACCATATCGCCAACCACATTGAGTAGATATTTCTTTGAAATTCTTTGCTGAGTGAGACTTCTGTGCGGACTACTAGTATCCTATTCTGTGGATTAAGTGCCGTTTGCAAAAAAAAAGGATTAAAAAGATTATAATCGATATCCCATGTGTGTTTTTTACACTTCATCTATTGTCCAAATATCGATTGAAAATTCGATTAAAAATACGGAAAATGATGCCGAAATGAGTTGGATCAAAGAATTGGCGTAGCACTATACATGGATTATAAATACTTGAAACAAATCTGAATTTTTATTTTATTTTGCCCTAATTTTTTTTCACATCATACTGAAATAAAGTTAGTTTGACACATTAACAGCATGACGTCACAAAATGGCGGCGGTTCGATCATATTCCTATTGTAATCGCACTGTATGTATTTATTACTAGAAAACATAGGGTAACATGCTAAATTGTACAACACTCAAATTTCATATCATGCCAACAAACAATACTGCTCACGACAAACAAAATAAATAATGCTCACCTATTTGTATCCATACTGAACATCATTTCAGAAAAAATAAAATACAAAATTGTATACTAACATCATTGTAATGGCAACAAAAATATATTTAAAATATTTATACAAAAGAAAAAATTACTGTAAAATAAAATTGTAAACAATACAATATAAACGCAACTAAATGCAATAAAAAATTACTACTTAACAATACAATCCTAATAAAGGATGACAAATAAGTTAGTGGACCTCGACATACTGCCACAGAAGACAGTAAGAGTATACATAACGGAATCTCCTAAGGTACGCGCAATATGCGTCCGCGTTCCCCGTCCCCGCATCTCTCCTCCGTTCTTGTGCGGCCGCGTGCGCCGCGCAGTGTGTGTTCGCCCGCTCTCGCCTGAGACAAGGCGAGAGCGGGGGAGAGGTGAGGGGACGGGGAACGGGGACGCATATTGCGCGGGACCTTAGGAGACTCCGTTCTGTATACTCTTACTGTCTTCTGTGATACTGCGAAAAAATGTTAGAACTAAATTTACCATGGCAACACCTACAACACAGATTAAACAACATAAGGTGGCACCATCATTTTCGGTCCACTGAGTTGGGAGACTATAAACATATAGAATGAAGCGTAAGCGTAAGGAAAACTACTTCCTCAAATATTTATTGTAACTACTAACACTAGGTGCGACACTATTGGCAACAATCATAACATAATCCAAATATTTTTATAAAGATATTAAAAACAGCAATGACTGGGATTCAAAAAATTTTGGAAAATTAGAATCGCCTTTAGGCCGTACCTGAATTTTCCGGGGTATAGTGCCGCCCCCATTTTAAATGACTCATTTCAAAGAAAACGGAGACATCATTTAAAATATTGCTGTTACCACAGAATAAATAATACTAACGTACAGAAGTCTCACTTAGCAAAGAAATTCGAAGAAATATCTACTCAATGATATGGTTTAATTTAGCTCACGTCAGAACTCAGCACCTTTTCGTTTATATACCTAGACATGCATTGCAAGCCAATTTCATTCTTATTACTCTAGACAAACGATTCGTATTACTGAAATTACCACCCGGAGGGGCCGCCTGCGCGCATAGTAATAATGTAGGTACATTTTCGATACCTAAACGGGGAGTGACACAGGCCTGCTACTACCAAGTCCTAGATAACCCTTCAAAGTATTTTATGAACTACTGTTTACAGTTTATTGTGAGAACGTTAAGCTTTACTACGCACATTAGCCAAAAGTGGCCGTTTTTAGTAGTAAAGCTTAACGTTCTCACTTTAAACTGTAAACAGTAGTTCATAAAATACTTTGAAGGGTTGTCTAGGACTTGGCAGTAGCAAAATTTTAAATCATGTCTCAGTTTTCTTTGAAATTATTTATTTTCAATGGGGGCAGCACTAGACCCCGGAAAATTCAGGTACGGCCTTAACTTTTCCTCTACGGATAGTTCATCGCGGCATTTACAAAAAGACAAACCAGATACTTTTTTTTGTGAACTAAACATTTTCTATGCGATTTGTTTGAAATATCGGACTGTGACGTTATAGATTTTAGTTTAACGCTCTTTAATATCAGTTATTCTGCATTAATAAATCTAAAATCACTACCAACATGGATGTGATCAATGACAAGTGTCATTATTTTGTGACATTTATTTTCTTATCATTAAAAATAATTTATTTTTAACACAGTCCACTCCATTCCATCAGACGGACTTATGCCAACTGGCCGCGATATTCTTGTCTGAAGGCAAATTAGGCTACAGTGGCAGTAACAAATGATTTTATCTTCAAAATACTAAACATTTCTTGAAAAAAACAACTTGCTAATGTTAAATAACGATAAAGCAGACAGCAATGTGAAACTCATAACAAACAAGAATCAATATGTTGTTGCAACAATGTCAAAGTCTTCAATTGCGCATCACACACTGGGCAGATAAACCGCTGTGGCGGCGGCGAGTCCTCGTGCATTTTTTCTTCTCCCGTCTTACTCTTTTCATCTCCTTTCTCTTTCTTGTCTTCTTTCTTACCTATCTCCTCTCTGTCGGACAACCTCGGCTTTTTGCGAACCTTATCACGGTATGAAACTTTTAATACGGTTTGATACTTAAGGTGCATCAACACTTATGTTACTCTATGTTTAACAACATGAAAATTAAGGTAAGTAATATTTGAAATTAATAAAATGATTCTTTTATTTTATGATTTTCTTTATTATTATTTTTTATTGTTTTATTTAATCTTTCTTGTCCATCAAATACAAATTGTACAGAACAATAGGCGAACTTAACGCTAAAAGCGTTGTCTACCAGTCAACCTTTGGGTTATACATAATCTATTCTGTAAAGTAATATTAAAACCATAGACGAAAAATGCAAGAGGACTGACAAGCCCATACAGAAAATCGTACTCTGCTAGAAAGTATAAATCCTGTATTATTTCTAGATGTCGCTACTATCTCACCTGCTAGCAATACTCGTACAAAGGATGGTGGGTACTTACTTAGGCTGACGGTATCCAAGAAAAATCAGAGATGGCGCTGTTTGTTCGTAAAAAATGAACGCTTATACCGCCATCTTTCCGAGATTAACCGGCACCACTACGAAACTACCTTCTTTCTAACTAGTAGCGCCATCTAGCTACAACATTTAAACTAAAAATCGAATTACGCTTCAAAGTATGAAGGTTTTAGTAAGTTAGTCCTCTTTTATGATTCGTCCATGATTAAAACTTACATTAAAAATGTCACTTAACGCAACTTCCATGTTGCTCAATGTTGCCTTACAAAGAGTAACATGAGTACGGATGCATCAATAAATACAATAAAAAAAATTACAAAATCTTCGCTACTTTCTTGTATAAGTGGCCAACACTGGAGTCAAATTTTCAAGCTGCCAAAAGGCATCTGAATTAGCTTGACGACTGACATACAATGTAGACAGCCAAGACCAACGGCTTAACGTGCCTTCCGAAGCAAGGAGCTCGAGAAAATTCCAGTTTCCCAGAGTTACTGGTTTTTACACAAAACTAATGCCGTCTGACCTCCGCAACCCAAACGGAAGACCAGAACCAATCCTAGAATAGATATAAACAAACGCTAGATGGCGTTCGGGACCCACAGCTTTACTTCTAATGCAAAAGTTGTGAGGTGGATAAATAAGTATCGACCTTACGAGTCAAATATCCCTCCTGCTGAAAAACTCCCACCGGGTAGAGACCTCCCCTGGTCAGTCTGGAAGTCTCTCAATAGACTCCGGGCTGGTGTTGGGAGGTGTCGGGAAAACCGAGTTAGGTGGCGTCACGCTGATAAAAACCTTTGCGACTGCGGTGCCATTCAGTCGATGGACCACCTTTTGTCATGTCCGGGCTGCCCTACGTCATGTACCATAGAGGACCTTAATAAAGCTAACGACAGAGGGATCGCCGTGGCCACATACTGGTCACAGGTGATTTGAAATTGAAGCTACAGTGTAACCATTTCGACTCGATAAGAAGAAGCTTTACGTGCCTTCCGAAGCACGGAATCATCTTTCTTGTCGGATAATCAGGTTAATTAAAGCCTGCAATATCCTATCCAGACTGGAAACAACTTTTCACAAAGTATGCTTCCCAGTGGGATTTGAATCCACAACCTCCGGATCACAAGGTAAACGCCTTGACCACTGGACCACGGAGGCAGTCAAACTGGCTCTGAACTTGTACCTTTATCATAAACGTCACTTACAGTTTTCGTTGTATTCGTAGTGTTTCTGTTGGGCGCCGAAGCTTGCTGCGAGCGGGGCGAGCCCGCGGACTGCGAAGACGGTGTTCGTGGCTGGGTGTACATCGATGCTTGCCTTCGGGCTTCTTGCAGCTGTAACGTGGACGGAAAATCAGAACAAACGTATAGGTTATACAGGCTGATTTTTTATCCACCTGCTACATTTTTGGAGAAAGTTCAGTCCATGATACTAAACTACTTTCTATAAAAGTTATTAAAAATCGTTAAAAATGTTTCGTCCTCCCATACAAAATCCGTTTGGCTGAGCGTTGATTCGTATGGGAGGTCGAAATTTTTTTATCGATTTTTAATAACTTTTTTTATAGAAAGTTGTCCAGTATCATGGACTGAACTTGCTCCAAAAATTTTGCAGGTGGATAAAAAGTCAGCCTGTATACGCCTAACTAAATATACTGAAACAATTTTAAGAGTGAATTCAGTCTATGATACTGAACAACTTTCCCCAAAGAACATGTATCGAAATATAAAAAATATTTTTTGGCCTCTCATACAAGTTGACCGATCAGCTGATCAGAGTTTGTACAAACTTGTTTAAATAATATAAACATACACGGTGATTTTTCATCGGTTTTGGAGCCGAAGGCCACTTCATAGAGATCGTTAGTGAGACCCAATTAGCTAGTCAAAATAAAAATTCAGGAAATGTCCATCGTTCGGAGCGCGAAAACCTACTTATTCGTATTCAAGATCATCGGGGTCACGCGGCAGTTTTAATAAGACGGGCGTAAGTACGTAGTCTCGATTGAAAATCATTTTCGCAACATTTTTATCTTATGCCTTACACAAGTTTGGATTACCTATAATGATAGAGGAGTTTACTGTACAGTTTACAAACAAAACCAATGAAAATTCAACGTGTATAAATATATTTTTTTTGTTTTGTTAGACCTTGTATGAATTGATTAATTGATTGATTGATACAATCTGACAATCATTTTGCTTTAGCGATAGTACTGTTAGGATACGCACCATTTCGGTAAGATCTTTTATCCTCTTCTGTGCGTTGCGATAGTCAGCCTGCAGATTCTCTTTCTCGCACGCCATCTTTTCTCGACACTCGCGCTCCGCTTCGAAATCACTCCTAAAACAAAGGGTGTTCAAAAATTAGAATTGTTCAAGGTTTACTAAAGTAGCAAATATGACAAGGAATATACAACGTGGAAAAGACATTTGCAAATTACTATATTACAATAGTGAATTAGTGAAATTAGTGCGTTACATTATAAATGACTCAATAATAATCAGTAAAGTGAACTAATGGTGAAATGGACAATGGACATAATGAAAAATATTTGTGAAGTGATATTATGTAGCTGTTTCCGACTTTTCTGTAACATTTAATACATATAAAACAGAATATTTTTTACGTCATCGTGTTTGCAAATCTTCCGGTATGGAAAAATATAATCAGAAATATGTCGAACTCGTTTGTAGGTAAGTATTAAAATAATTCTGCGGTGCGACCCTAAGTATAAAACTCACACATCGACGTGTGTACAGATAAATTGTTTCGTTTGTAGTAGTAGTAGGTATATATGTTACTCTGAATCAATGGAGAGTCATACCAGTGACTAAGCACAAACATTGCTACAATTGCACTCCCAAAGAGGGTTGACGTCAGGCAGGCGGCCGGTTGTAAAACTATAGCCAAATCATTGAAAGTTTTCCGGCTATTTCTTCTCCATTCTACAAGGTCTTTGGCATTGTTGGGTGACCATTGACATGCATATTATATTTGGAGAAGAAAAAGCGGGAAAGCGCACCCCGGGCTCCGAAGCAGCACAGCTGAGGATGCAACCGGGAATGCGCTTAGACGAAGAAGAAGATATAATATACTAACTTGTACAGGTCTATCTGCGCTCGAAGCAGACTAACGTCGTCCTTCTGTGAGCGGAGAGCTGCCACTTCCTCCTGCAGGGTTTGTATTTCCTGTCCGCGCGCCAGCAGTGCGGATGTCAACGCTTCTACGTTCGGACTGCTTTGGACTGGCTGTGACAAACAAACAAATCCTATTATATTATCATCATCATCAGTCTTTTTTAGTCTCCAGAGTTCAACCCCGCACGCCGAATCTTTCCACCATTTGATATTCCTATAAAACGCATTAGGCTTGCGCAGCGGCGGCCTCAACCATTGCGAGGCTTCAGTTTTTTGCGAGGCCCTTCAGTAGGCTAATCATATTTCGCCGCCCCTGAGTGTACCGCCCTGTCCAGTTTACTCACAGTTATTTCTGGCGACGGGGGTGGGGAGGGCAAACAGAAGTCAAATTAATAACTAAATTTAGTAAGGAACTTAATTTTATTTATTGTACTTTTATTTCTCTTATTATAACTAAGAGCGAAGAATGAACATACAAAATTAATAAAAATAAATCAGCTCGGGTTGTTGCGCGAGGCCCCAGCAAGGGCGAGGTCACGGGCGGTTGCCCGGTTCGCCACCCCCTAAGGCCGCCACTGGGCTTGCGTCACCTAACACTAATACCCACTATTACAAGTGAGATATCTGATTTAACCCATGTTACAATTTAGTTGAAAAGCAATTAAAGTGTTGGAAGCCATACAATATCATCATCATCAGGTATTTTTCAGTCTCCACTGCAGGAGCACGACTCTCTCTGTACTACCAGAGCCATATATTAGCCAGAGCAGTCAGAGGATTTAGCCTACACTCTCCACGCTGGCCAGACGGGTTGGAGAGGTCTCACTGATGTTTATAAGCTTTGTTTAGTTTGTTTCTAAGTCGCCTTCTACGACATCCACGGGAAGACCTGGAGTGGTCCTATTCTACTCTGTCGGGAACCACACGGCGACATTATTATCTTATTATATTATAATAATGCGGAACTGGTAGAAAAGGCCAACGGCCTTAAGTCCGCCAATAACAACATCATGCAAAAAAGTTACATAAATGAAATAACAAATTTTTGACAATCCCATGGAAACCCGGCCATTTTCCCGGGATAAAAAGTATCATGTGTGTTAATCGAGGTAATAAGCTATCTACATGCCAAATTTCATTACAATCCGTTCAACCGTTTTGGCGTGAAAGCGGAACAAACATCAACACAAACAGACATCTATACCTATTTTAGTCAAAATATGTTTTGTCTTGTTCTTACTGTGTCAAATATTGAAAAGAGTAATAAAGGCAAAACATACTTCCGAGTAAAATAGGTTTAGCAAACGTTTCATAGTTTTAAGGTGAATCCCAAGCAGAAGTGGCGCCCTCATTTTAAATAAATTGTTAACTCGTAAATATGGTGAAAATTTCCATATTTCTCAAAGTTTGGCACAAGATTCCCCTTTAAATTATTCTATCATGAAAATTTTTACAACATTTACGAGTTAAAAATTTATTTTAAATGAGGGCGCCACTTCTAGGTCATTTGCTTCTAACTTCACCTTAATGTAACGGTGAACCCACACTGCTGTTAAAAATGTTTGCAAACATTTTCCAACAAAATAAAAATGCATAATATAATAACATAAAAATAAAATACTGTTATAAATAATAATAATCATAAATTTTATACTATTATAATATAACGATATTGCAAATAAAAAGTTGTTTTATGTAAATTTTGAAAATGTTTTCTAATGTACGAAACATATTACAGTGTGAGAGCACCATTTGGAAATTTATTTTATTTATTTATCAACCTTTATTGTCCAAAGTAAAAATATATTTTTAACAAATGGCGGACTTAATGCTAAGAGCATTTTCACCCAGTCAACCATAGAGATAAGTAGAGAAAATTGTACGGAAGTGTAATTTCATTTGGTGGGAAATGTGGGAATCCACACTTACCGGTTGTTGAGCGGTGTTTTTCGTTTGCAGAAGCTCCTTGTAGTCCTTGAATATGCCCTCGAATATAGACAGAGTTCCTCTAACGTGACTTCTGGGAAATAAAATGACGAAACCCAAAATTAGAACATGTTTCTAGGACAAGTTTGTACACAGTAAGAGTCAGTTCACACTGAGACACGACGTGGCGCGCACTTTTAAAGAAATGTAGAACTTGTTTACCATACAAAAAGAGAAACCCGTGTGGTTTCTATCCTAACCAGACTGGAAACAATTTTTCACAAAGTATGCTTCTCAGTGGGATTTGAACCCACGACCTCCGGCTCACAAGGCAAACACCATAACCACTGGACCACGGAGGCAGTCGTTTTTCAAATTTCGTAACCTCTACTCACATGTTATTCAACGCAGCACTATGCTGCTTCTCGAGCGCCGACTTCACGTCCGCCAGGCCGGCTTTGAACTGCTCCACCGTCGCTCTCTCCAGTTTGAAATCGTACAAGCTCGCCACTACACCGAGCAGCTCCACCAGGTTGTCTGCTAGTCTGAAATAAATAGACAAGGGTAAATCATATTGCCACAGGTATGGCACTTCATAGAAGCGGAGTGTCATTTATGCCTATACACTTCTACCACAGAATAGACTAATACTCACGTACAGAAGTCTCACTAAACAAAGAAATTCAAAGAAATATCTACTCAATGTGGTTAGCGATATGATTTAATTTAGATCACGTCAGAACTCAGCACCTTTTCGTTTACATACCTAGACATCCATTGCAGGCCAATTTCATTCTTATTACTTTGGACATACGATTAGTATAACTGAATTTACCAGCCCGAGCGGCCGGCAGCGCGCATAGTAATAATGTAGGTATATTTTCGATACCGAAACATGGGAGTGACACAGGACTGCTACTACAAACGAAACTATACATCCGTGTACACGTCAATGCGTGTGTGTCCGCCCGCTCTCACCCTGAGGCAAGGCGGGAACGGGAGAGGTGCGGGGACGGGGAACGGGGACGCATATTGCAATGGACCGCAGGAGATTCCGTTCTGTATGAAATACTCTTAAATTTCTGTGACATTGCCGTGTAGTATCCGGCATAGAATAGGACCACTCCATCTCTTCCTGTGGATGTCGTAAGAGGCGACTAAAGGAAAAAGCACAAACATCTCGTGGAACTGCATTCCCAAGGAGGATTAACGTCGGACAGCAGCCGGTTCTAAAACTTTTCGCACAAATGCATTCCCAAAGAGGGTTGACGTCAGGCAGGCGGCCGGAAGTAAACTATAGCCAAATTATTTAAACTATTTCGGTTATGTTCTTCTCCACTTCGCAAGGTTTTGGCATCCTTGGGTGACCATTGCCACATTACCACATGCATATTATATTTGGAAAAGGAAAAGCGGGAAAGCGCACCCCGGGCTTCAAAGCAGCGTAGCTGAGGAAAACGAAGAGATGAGGACAAATCACAGCCTCAAACTAAGTTCAAACTTGTGTTATGGGATTTCCATGGGCCATTTTCCAACTTGCCCTGGCTGGGAATCGAATCTAGAACCTCCCAGTCACGGACTGGCGTGTTAACCACTACGCCACGGAGGTCGTCGCCACAAACAGGCAAAGATCTCCAGTTCTTAACAGTCCGTCTACTACATGTGGGGTCACAATCACAATTGGTGAACAAATCGCGTCACTTACATACATACATACAAAAAAAAACATACAGAATTGGGGAGTTTCCTGAGTCAAATTAATTATTTTATGTTAAGAAAATAAAACGTCACAAAATAGTTTCACTTGTCACATCCACTATGAACGTGATTTTAGATTTAATAATGCAGAAAAACGGATATTAAGAGCGCTATTTGACTCCCAGAAACTATGACGTCACAGTCCGATATTTAATACAAATCCCATAGGAAATGTTTGTTTTGACGTTTAGAAATAAACGGGCAAGTGCGAGTCGGGCTCGTACATGAAGGGTTCCGTACCACCGTACAATGTTTTAAAACGCTGAAGAAACACGTTTCTTGTATGACGACCCCCTTTAAATATTAACTTTATCTTATTTTTAGTATTTTTTGTTATAGTGGTTATAGTAAGTCATAATCGGTGAAAATTTCAGGTGTTTACGGTTTTCTATTAGGGTTCAAGAGATAGAGCCCTGTGACAGATCGAGTTAAAAACGCTGAAAAAAACACGTTTTTTGTATGATGACCCCCTTTAATTTTTTACTTTTTTTATTTTTAGTATTTGTTGTTATAGCGGCCACAGTAATACATAATCGGTGAAAATTTCGGGTGTCTAGCTATTACGGTTCAAGAGATAGAGCCCTGTGACAGACGGACAGACAGACAGCGGAGTCTCAGTAATAGGGTCCCGTTTGCACCCTTCGGGTACGGAACCCTAAAAAGTATCTGATTTGACTTGTTGAAAACTAGAAGATTGATATTCACCTCCTTTTTTGAAGTAGGTTAAAAAGTTGAAACTCACCCGTGTGTGACCCCGTTGAGATGATCAGACAGATGTTTCAATGTCTTGTCGTACAGCTTCACGTTGTTAGTGAGATTGGTGTGCTCGGACGACGCACTCTGTTCAGGGCTGACTGACACGCGGACTGGCTGGAACACCTATGTTACAAATTTTCAAAATTTACCTACAAGGTTTTAAGGCAGCGAATACTATAATACTAAGGAATCATATTGTATGGCTTCCTACACTTTAATTGCTTTTTCACTTAATTAAATAAAGTAAATATATAAATATATAAGGACAAATCAAAATGATCGAGCTAGCCCCAAAGTAAGTTTTTTATTAAACTTGTGCTATGGGATACTAACTCAACGATACTATATTAATATATATAATATATAATTGTAACCTGGGTTAAGGGGATACATGAATTTTTCGGGGTCCAGTGCTGCCCCCATTTGAAATAAATTATTTGAAAGGAAACGGAGATCATTTAAAATTTTATACCATACGGCTCTAGATAACCCTTCGAACTATTTTATGGACTACTTTTTACAGTTTAAAGTGAGAAGGTTAGACCCCCTCGCCCACGACGACTTTATGACGCGCGTTTCATAAACGCGCGACAGCATCGATACTAACGCGCGTTAGTCGCATTTGCAACGCGCTACAGCATCGCGACTGTACCGATGCAAACGCGCGACAAAATCGCCGTGGGCGAGGGGCCTTAAGATTTTCTTAGCATTTTTGCGGAAAACGGCCACTTTTGGCATGTATGCTACATCACAGCGGATATGGCTGACAGTTGTCGCTGCGTTATGCGACAGTCATTTTATATAAATTTATTTCATGAGGCTATTTTGCGCGATGATACAGTATAAAGTTACTCTTCCATAGAGTTCATCACAGCCAATCTACCTACTCGTATTAAGAATGCTTACTGAAAATCTCATAGAAAAGTTTAAACAAAAACATAATAAATACACATACATACCACAGTCTGCGCTTCCTTCAACTTAGTTTTGAGTTCCTGAATCTGATCTTTGTACATCCTGACAGTCTCAGACAACCCAGACTTCTGCCTCGAGTACTCCAACTAAAAAAGAAATATATGTATAACAAACCCAACGTCCCACACCAAACACAAAAACCTTACCCTTATCACAGGCCGGAATCTCCTAAGGTACGCGCAATATGCGTCACCCAGGCGTCCCCGTTCCCCGTCCCCGCACCTCTCCCCCGTTTTCGCCTCGATGACTCACGTTGGCCGTCAAGAACCGGGGGAGAGGTGCGGGTGCGGGGAACGGGGACGCATATTGCGCCTACCTTAGGAGATTCCGTTCTGCTTACTCTTACTGTATTCTGTGCCCTTATGACAGCACAAAAAAAGTTAGGCGGGGGAGAGGTGCGGGGACGGGGAACGGGGACGCATATTGCGCGTACCTTAGGAGATTCCGTTCTGTATACTCTTACTGTCTTCTGTGCCCAAAGTGAGTTTTAAACTTGTATTTTTGGATACTAACCCAACGATACTTATGATAAATACAATAGATAAGATACTTATGATAAACACATATGACCCAGGACAATTTGAAAAAGGTAATTTTCCAACTTGCCCCGGCTGGGGATCGAACCCGGAACCTCCGGATTGGTGGAGCATGTTAACCAGTACGCCACGGAGGTCGTCACCACAAACAGCCAAAGGTCTCTCATTTCCTCCTATTTAAGAGTCGCGATCATCTCTTCCTCGGCATTTTCCTGCGAGGCAAAGTAACTAAACTTTTAAAATAAAAACGGGCCAGTGCGAGTCGGACTCGTACATGAAGGGTTCCGTACCTCCGTACAATGTTATAAAACGCTGAAGAAACACGTTTCTTGTATGACGAGACGACCACCTTTAATTTTTAACTTCATCTTATTTTAAGTATTTGTTGTTACAGTGGTCATATTAATACATAATCTGTGAAAATTTCAAGTATCTAGTTAATGCCATTATAAAGATCTAGTTAAAAACGCAGAAAATACACGTTTTTTGTATGACGACGCACTTTAATTTTTAACAATTTTTTATTTTTAGTATTTGTTGTTATAGCGGCCACAGTAATACATAATCGGTGAAAATTTTAAGTGTCTAGCTATTACGATTCAAGAGATAGAGCCCTGTGATAGACGGACAGACAGCGGAGTCTCAGTAATAGGGTCCCGTTTGCACCCTTTGGGTACGGAACCCTAAAAATGGGTATAAAAGTAAAGATTCTTATAGATGAGCGCAAGCTCCTTGTCCCGTGGCTAAAGAGATTAATAAGAGTATTTTCCCGCACCTCTCCCCCGTTTTCGCCTTGTCTCAGGGCGAGAGCGGGCGAACACACACGCATTGACGTGTGCACGGATGTATAGTTTCGTTTGTAGTAGTGTAGATAGTAGGCATAAATGATACTCCGCTTCTATGAAGTTTCATACCTGTGCCGTGGCTAAACCTTATCTGGTGGAGTAGGATATGCCGTCTAGCGCAACCTATACATGTCAACTCAACAAAAAAAAGTACCAATTTGTTTTAAAAATAAGTTCAGTCTTTAGTTAGGTAGATGACTGGGTCAAAAATTAATTATTTGATACTGTTAAGGGAATAAAACGTCCAAAAATAGTGTCACTTGTAATTTATCATATACATTTTCAACATTATTTTAGATTTTTTAATGCAGAAAAACTGATATTAAGAGCGTTATTTGATTCCAAATATCTGACGTCACGGTTTTGTATTTCATACAAATCCCATAGAAAATGTTTGTTTTGACGTTTAGAAAAAAGTGTCTGATTTGACTTGTTGGAAACTAGCGGATTGTACATACCTTTAGATTCTCGAATTCTAGTACCTTCAGCTGCGCAGTTTTCAGCTCAGCCTGCAACGTAGCTACTTTGGTCTCTAGTTGCCGGATGACCGTGTCCCGTTTGACCACCTCCTCAGATGATAAGCTAGACTGAAATTTTAAAAAAAACTTTTCAATCTGCCAAAAAAATCTCGATATACAGAATGCCTATGGGTCAGTTCACACCGAGACGCGACGCCACATAGCGCGCTCTTAGGAAAAATTATAGAACTTGTTTACTAGACAAAAAGATACTAATTTCAGCGACAGCCTCTCACTCTTTTTGTCTAGTAAACAAGTTCTATATTTCTACAAAGTGCGCGCTTCGTCGCGTCGCGTCGCGTCGCGTCTCGGTGTGAACTGACCCTAAGGCGAGTAATTCGTATCAAAGCCCTTGTTGTTTTGTTTTTCGTGTAAAAGTGGTGTCAGGTTTTTCAAGCTGCCTAAAGGCATCTTACGTAGCTCAACTACCATACAATGATGATAGGTGGGGCCAACGGCTTAACATGCCTTCCGAAGCACGGAGGAGCTCGAGAAATGAAGAAACGAAAAACTATAAATAGGCTCTAAAAGACTTGTATCCAGAGCCGTAAAATAATTCTTAAAAAAAAAAATCTCAGATGCATAGTAAACTATTAAAGTCTCACCAAACTACTGGCACTCTGAAGCTGGCTCTGCAAATTCTGCAAGGTGTCCTGCATGGTCGTCATTCTGAGGCTGTGTTCCGTGTCCTTATTCGACAGCAGGAGCTGAAAGCACAACATACTATCAATTTCTTTGGTTAAAACTAATGTGAGCCGCATTATCCCCCACCAACCACCGCACTGTCACTGCAGCAAACGCCCGCGCTACGCATCGCTAACATCAGTGCGGCTCGCGACTTCTTCGTGTACGCGTCGCGAGACACATTTGCCCTGTGGAAGGCCTCCGAATGAGATTAAAACATGTCGGCCAGTAGCTGACTTTTCAAGTGAATTTACGTTACCCGTTACCCGCATAATAATACTATCAATTTCTGTTCCCTACTCCAAATGTAATGAGCAAAGATGGCAATTTATACATATACACTATCAGGTCTTTTTTTATACCTATAAGGACAATTCACACTGATTAAGCTAGCCCCAAAAGTAAGTTTTTTAAACTTGTGTAATGGGATACTAACTCAACGACACTATATTTTATGATAAATACATATATAAATAAACACGTGCTGTCTTTATCCCTAATGGATAGAGAGCCCAGGGCTGTTAGACCCAAATAAATACACAAGTACATATAACACAGATTGAGCTAGCCCCCATTTGAAATAAATTATTTGAAAGGAAACGGAGATATCATTTAGAATATTGTTCTAGTAAGCCCTAGGTGACCCTTCAAACTATTTTATGAACTACTGTTTACAGTTTAAGGCCGTACCTGAATTTTCCGGGGTCCAGTGCTGCCCCCATTTAAAATAAATCATTTCAAAGGAAACGGAGTCATTACTTAAAATTTTGCTACTACCAAGTCCTAGATAACCCTTCAAAGTATTTTATGAACTACTGCTTACAGTTTAAAGTGACAACGTTAAGCTTTACTACGCACATTTGCGAAAAACGGCCACTTTTGGCAAATGTGCGTAGTAAAGCTTAACATTCTCATTATAAACTCTAAACAGTAGTTCATAAAATACTTTGAAGGGTTATCTAGCACTTGGTAGTAGCAAAATTTTAAGTAATGACTCCGTTTTCTTTGAAATGATATATTTTAAATGGGGGCAGCACTGGACCCCGGAAAATTCAGGTACGGCCTTAAAGTGAGAACGTGAAGCTTCTCTTCGCACATTTGCCAAACATGGCTGTTTTTCGCAAATGTGCGAAAGAAAGCTTCAGGTTATAAACATCCAATTCCCAGGACAATTTGAAAAATCCCGTTATCCAACTTGCCCTGGCTGGGGACCTAATCCCGAACCGAATGACGGTCTAGCGTGGTTACCTATATTTTATAGGGTTTTTTAGGCATTCAAGATGCAGTACTAAAGTACTCAAATTAAATAATGAAATAAGAAATGGTGAAAAAATACCACGTGAGCCTACCTATATATTTATTCATTTATTTAAGAATCGAGGGCACTCTTCGGCCACAAGGGTATTACAATACCCTGGGAAATCCATCAGAAATACCATACCATCAGAAATGCAAGACTGGGATACATCCCAGTCTTGCATTTCTCGATGTTATCAATCCATAAATGTTCACGATCATACCTCCGCTTTCTGCAGTTTCTCCTTCAACTCGTCCCTTTCCTTCGTGGTGACGTCAACAATATGCTCGAGAGACTCCTTCTGCCACGTCAGCTTCTCATTGTCCACTATCACCTTCAACACAATAGCTATCTCAGTTTAAGGCACTAGATAGACGGACCCCATTTCAACGAAATTGCAATTTCGCAGTTGAGGGAGCTGGAGCCGGTAAGGCAGTAGGAATCATTAAGATGAGTCAGTACCGAATGCGAAGTAAGATTCAGTGAGCCGAAACACTTGTCGGAGTCGAGATTACCCATGTCTAGTTGCCTTGCAGTCGGTGTTTAGTTGACGTACAGTGCAACGAACGCAATCACTAGACTGCATGGTTGGTTTGCACGACTGCATTGAGACTGCAAACCAACCATACAGTCTAGTGATTGCATTCGTTGCTCTGTACGCCAAGCCAACTACACTCTGACTACAATAACCGTGCAGTCCGATTGCAGTCGACCGCATTTCAACAGCGAAATTGATTTTTGTTTTTTCTTAACTGGTTGACTTGTAGAGACTGCATTAGTTACGAACACCTTTTGTACTATTGTGGCCAATAAAGATTTTTGTACTTCCTAGGCTGGTTCACTGGTTGAGACTGCATTAGTTACGAACACCTTTTGTACTATTGTGGCCAATAAAGATTTTGTAATTACATTAATACAACATAAATTGCCACGTGGTGACGGCAAAGTAAAATGCAAGTTGCACCACCGCTTTCCTCTCCTACGGTTTCGTAAGAGGCGACTAAGGGAAGTAAGTAACAGGGGACTTCTACTGCGATCACCAACCCATCTTTTTAGGAGAGACCCTTAGTCCAACAGTGGACCGTAATACACTGATAAAGAAAAAAAAATTGGTTGTCTGTAAAGTCGGTTTACAGACGGTAGTTTGACGTGACAACGTCAAACATTCTCTCTCTCTCGTTCGTGCCGCGCTCTCGCTTGCGGAACGCGACAATGAGCGCAACGGGACAATGACGTCATCATTTTCGTGCATGCAGCCCGTAGTATGGAGTTATTAGACGTTGTCACGTCAAAAATAATAATAAAAGCGCTGACCTGTCGTCTCTGCTTCTCAACCAGTTCCAGTTGATTGGTCAATTTGTTAATGGTATCATCGTCCGGTGACGTCACGAATTCCAGCATAGAGCTGGGACCAGACTTGTTTGTGCTGTTGGAGGATTCGGAGTCTGTAAAGCGCGCCACGTCCTGCTTAAGCTGCTTGTTTTCGTGACGGAGCTGGAAAGAAACCAGGTACAAATCGTCATTTCAGTTGTTATCAGGGTCGGACTGGGCCTGAAGGGCAAGGGTGGCAAGGTTCTGTTTTGTGGTATATACAGCAAGGGGCGCACTACAGTCCAGATGCCAGGGCTCAAGCGAAATATTTGTCCTTATCTATTTAGAATACAATGAACCATCATCATTATCAGGTCTTTAAGACTCTGTCTGTACTACCAGAGCCATACTTGGCCAGAGTAGCCTGAATATTTGCCCTACACTCTCCACGCTGGCCAGACGGATTGGAGAGGTCTCATTGATGTTTATAAGCTTTGTTCAGCTTGTGTTTCCTAAGTCGCCTTCTACGACATCCACGGGAAGACTTGTTGTAGTGGTCCTATTCTACTCTGTCCGTATTGCGTTTGTACTATAAACAAAAGGAATTACAAAAAACAAAGAGAAATAACAAGATTCACTTTTAAAAAACTAACACTCGACTACGGGAATTATTTGATAATGTAATTTGGTGCAATTTTTGTTGTTTTGTATCCAATTCAGCAGCCATTTATGGCTAACAATGTGTATATATTTTTGAAATGTGACTTGTCTTTTATATTAAGACCTTTCATTTGATACCCCAGTCGATATCAAAACAAAAAAAAAATTCTCGCACTTTTTTGTATGTGACATTCGTTATATGATTTTTTTGCATACAAAATGTAGCCTGTCACCCAGACGATAATGACAAATCGATTGACATCTCATTTGTGAAAATTGGCTATGTAGTTTGGATGCTGAACACACAAAGATATCCACATACATACATAGACTGCTAAAATCATTACCCATCCGTTTGGCTTTGCCGTAGTCGGGTAAGAAACAGAAAAATTATACAAGATAGTGATAATATAAACAAAACAAAGTGACTATTATTAAGAGATATTATAAATATCCTATGATAATAAAGATATTTTGAATTGAATTGAATTGAATTGAATTGAATTGAATTGAATAAGATCAAACGAACTTCTTGAAGTGAAGTTCGATCGATATTATATGAGTCACTTCATTCGAAGGTATAAATATTAACAACGTAGTTTCCTTATTTTACAGCAACGAATACGCACGCTTCAGAGATAGAGGGTAGTTTTTTCTTTTTTTTTTGTCTACCCCCACTCTGCCTCACTTTCATTACTACTATCATCGTTATTTTACTCATTCTTTTAGAGATTAGATTAGAATTTGTGATTATGTTCTTGCAAATATTGGAGTGGGTGGGTCGGGTTATATATAGGGAAATATTTAGTGAACACGTCCGTTCGTTGCCACGCACGAAAAGGAATGAGTAAAATAACGATGACAGTCGATAATGAAAGTGAGGCAGTGGGGGTAGACAAAAAAAAACTACCTCTCTATCTTTGAGGCGTGCGTATTCTTTGCTATAGAATAAGGAAACTACGTTGTTAATATTTATATCTGAAGAATGGAAGTGACGAAATATAATTAAATTGTATGCAACAGGCAAGAAACTTGCACTGTGTAAATGAGCCTTAAGTATGTTATTATCTAAGGTCGTTTATTTAATAGTTATTTATACAGTAGCTGCATTATAATATAACATCATATTATCATTACTGTAATGCTTTACACAACCGATTTGATAACAATTTCTAAATTTTGCGATAATGCGAAAAACACATTGTTGTGATACGTAATTTATTTCGCACTAATTCATAATATAAACGTAATTGTACTTTGACCTAAATGTAAACAATGATAATAAACAATTGTTAAGTTAATAACATCGACATAATAGTATCTCGCTGGTTAATAAACCGGCCAAGTGCGAGTTAAACTCGCGTGGAGAGGGTTCCGTACAATTGATTGAATTCTTATGGGTTTTCCTGTATTCTACAAGCAATAAACTATATTTTGTATTTTTTTTAATTTTAGGCTTAATAGTTTCGGAGATCAGGCAATGGTCAATTTTCGTCTTCTTTCATGAATAAAATCAAAACTATTCATTTTACAATAATAAAAAAAATATATTTGAGATCCTCATAACAAGCCCTTTCATTTGATATACTATGACATAGTAAGGTTTGCAAACCTTTTTTTTTCCTAATTTGTCCCCCGAAAATGAACCTTATTTTAAAAAAATATTTATTTACTTTGCACATATGTGTTTACAACATTCTACCAAATTTCACCTGATTCAGTCCAGTAGATTCGGAGCAAATTGGCTGTGACAGACTGACGGACAGACAGACGCACGAGTGATCCTATAATGGTTCCGTTTTTTCATTTTTGTACGGAACCCTAATAAATTGGATATTTTTAATGTAGGCGGGCCACTAGGGACTGTCCAGGCTAAGCAAGGTCTAGTTGCAGATGCGAAATCCTGGCTAGCCAAGAAGCCGACAAACAAACGCGAAAAACAACCTGGGTCAGGGAGTCAAGCGATTTTCCCGTACATTGGCGGCGCGTGTCGCTGCCTTAAGAATCCCCTTACCCAAGACTTGGTCATACAAACGTAGTCTACGTTTTATTTTGAAACGACATGTCAGATTTCGGTCAAAATTTGTAACTTTAAAGAAATTGCATATATCTAGGGTTATAATTGGTTTTTGCAGTCAAAATATGAACTTGAAAAAAATATAAGGGTGTAAACGTATTAAATGATTATTGTAAAAAATGATATAATACGCTATATTATCTTTCAAGTTCATATTTTGACTGTAAAAACTAATTATAACCTTAGATATATGCATTTTCTTTACAGTTACAAATTTTTACCGAAATCTGACATGTCGTTTTAAAATAAAACGTAGACTACTTTTGTATGGAAAACTCTGATTCTGTCTAGAGTAAGGAGACTCTTAATGCCGCAGTTCACGCGCATAGACATACATGGCAACTAGTAGTTTGGTTAAGGGTTGAGACACATCTGTCAGCACGGAACAGCATTTTCCTAAGCTGCTATCCTTTTCTGTCGCTCAGAACCGTCATTTGCTAAAGCGAGAGAGAGAGAGACGGAACGCCGCGGCGATGCTGCCACATTGTCGCTCTCTCTCGCTCTAGCATGATGGTTCAGAGCGACAAAAAGGATAGCAGCAAAAAAAATGTTTTTGCATTCTTTTACATTATATTCAATACTAGCTGTGCCCGCGACTTCGTTCGCGTGCTTGTCGGAATGTTATATAGCCTAAAGCCTTCCTCTATAAATGGACTACCCAACAAAAAAAGAATTTGTCAAATCGGACCATTAGTTCCTGAGATTAGCGCGTTTAAACAAATAAACAAACAAACAAACTCTTCCGCTTTATAATATTAGTATAGAAGTATAGATTACTGCCCGACTGTGCCGATTAATGATAGCCTGAATAAGTGTGTAATTATAATAGACTGTCTACCCCATACGAGGTAAAGACATGCTTAAGGTGAATATATAAGCAAATGGCCTTGAAGTGTGAAATAAATTGTTACCTCGTAAATATGGTGATATATAAATATATATTTTTCTATATTGCTCATCGTCATGCACTAGATAGCCCTTTAAATTATTTTATGAACCAACGTTGAAAGTATTTACATTAGTCCGTCTAGCTTTAAAACTTGCCTCCGCCAAAAGTGGCCACGGCAAGTTTTAAAGCTAGAAGGATCACCAATAAAAGTTTCAACGGCAGTTCAAAAAAAAAATTAAAAGCATATCTAGTGCATGGCAAAGAGCAATATGGAAATTATCACCATATTTACGAGTTAACATTTCATTTCACACTTCAAGGCCATTTGCTTATATATTCACCTTAATATGTATGTTTCTTACCTTCTCCACCAATCCTTTAGTCTCCTCAAACTTCTCCTTATGCAGTTTATGCGTATTCATCATATCCTCTTGACAAGACGCTATCAGCAGGAACTGTTCCTTCAGCGAATCATTATTCTGTTTCAATGTCTCCTTCAAGATTACATTCTCGTCTAGAAGCTCGCCGAACCGCTTCTGGAGCTGTTCAAGGCTCTTATCCTCGGTGATCATAGTGCTGGCCACCATCAGGCTGGCTGGTGACGGCTGGAAGAGGAAGTTCTTTACATACAAACACATTTACAATCATCTTCTTCATCCAAGCGCATTCCCGGTTGCATCCTCAGCTGTGCTGTTACGGAGCCCAGTTTCCCACTTTTTCTTCTCCAAAAATAACAGCATGTTCAATGGTCACCCAAGGATGCATGCAGGGAAGGGGTGCAACCCCACCCCGCAGAGCCCCATGGTAGTGGAGATATTCATGGTTAAAGTTTTGAGGTTAGCATTTAAATTCCGCCCTCCTTTCAAACCCCACCTGCCGGATTTCCATATTTGCGAGTTATGAATGATAGAAGGGCTTCAATAGGGTTTTTTTTGCGAGGCAAGAGGGATTCATGCCAAATTTACTTAATAGATATTTCGAAATGAAACCTCTCCAGCTACAAAAAAACTCGAGTAAAGGGCAGACAAGGCTATGTGAAGTCGGGTTGGCCAGTTCGGATTTGCCCATAACTTTCTGTGTCAACCCGACTATACATATAACTGTTATAGACTCGTTACCAGCAGCTAAATTTACTTTAAAACATTTCAGGCCAAACCCAAAGACACCTCCACAACTTTTTATTTTTTTTAACTGTTTATTAGGGGTTTCTGCCCTCCCCCCCTACCCCTCCACCCCCTCTTTCACCACCAAAAAAGGGGACTCGTTTTAAGATCCAACACTATCTCCGTAACCGTGGGGGGGGGCACAGGGGGGGTAGCACTCCTCCCCCCTCCCGCCCCCTTAAATCGACGGTCCACATTGGAAATTTTAGCTAAACATTGGTCCAGGCTCCTTTCGAGTAATTGGGGAACATATTATGTACATAAAAAATAAAGATTCCGATGAATTGAAGACCTCCTTTTTTGAAGTCAGTTAAAAAGAAGATAACAGAGAAAAGAGAATAATGGAGGCTTTTCCACTTAACTCCACCAACAAGATTAATCTTTAAAATTACAAAAAGTTTGAATAATCTTTATTTCAACCCCAACGAATTCCCTCATGTGTCAGGAAATCTTTCTTTCCTTTATTTCTTCTATTCTTTAATTCTTACCAAATCATAAGTCTAGAAATGAAAGAACAATAAGGGTTTGATCTCATCTATCAGCACGGAACAGCACTTTCCCATGCTGCTATCCTTTTCTGTCGCTCAGAACAGTGATTTGCTAGAGTGAGAGAGAGAGAGAGAGACGGAACGCTACATTTATTCATAAATCGCTCTCTCTCAGTAATTTCAGTATTTTCGCGGGAGATCAGGACCAGGAACGGGCAGACTAGGGTCAGATATTATAGTTATTTAAATAATAATATTACTCAATATTACTTACACAGTCCCCTAACTTAAAGTGTGCTTTCAAAGCCATGCTGGCTTCCGGAGACAAGTCTTTCATAGCGTCTTCCATTTGTCTCTTATCCAATGGCTGGCCGTTCACAATGTCACACTTGAGATCCAAGCTTGTCCCTGGAGAGGTGCCCAGGATGATAAAAGACTCCTCCTCATTGAGGTCTTGGTTAGTGGCCATGATACCATAAAGCAGTAACTACAAATCTGTAATAATTTGAGATTGGCATTATCCTGATAGTCACAAACAATTAACAAGTTTAATATTTATATTATCAATTTCAGTTGATAAAAAATTACATCACGTGACTCACCGAAAAGTCCCTGTGATGTTTACGTTTCGCGAGATCAAATAAATAGGTATCTTTCTCGAATCTTTCCTTTTTTGCTCAAGTTCTTAGCACCGTAACACATATAAATACATATTATAATATTCTCATCGTGTAAATCTAATAACGAGTACGATTCTAAACAGTAAATAACAATAAACAAGTAAAATAAAAATACGTGATAGTGCCTGTGGGTGTTACATTACATTCGTGTTCGAATTCTTCAGTCAAGATTACGGTTTTCACCTATATAATAAATAAAAACACCGAATAGCAAGACTAATGCTTAGAGATTTGTGATTGTGAAGTTATTGTGTGTATTTTTATCTTTTTCTACCTCTGTCTTTTTATGCCGCTGCTGACCACAATTACATTACAGAATAACAACCGAATATAATGAAAGTGTAGACAAAATGCAGATGACATTTTTATATTATTTATATTTCATTGGTCGGTAAATTATCCCACGCTTCAAGATTGGCTCCCAAGAATTAAATAAACCAATGAGAACGCACAGACATATAACATAAGCAGACCCAACATAACAGATATCTAGTGAAGCTGAATTTACAACATAGACAAATGTCACTCAGACAGGGCCGAACTAGGGCCTTAAGATCTTGTTTCTTTTTTTAAGCTATAAACTTTATTGACTTACCTTTATAAAATTATTAGCATTAAACCTTTGGGTACTACTCGACCATGATCTTTTGGGGGATTGGCCTCCCCAGCTCATCTCATGCCTCACCGCTTTCTCCTCATAGTAAAAACTTCAAACAAAATATACCTACTGAGACTTTTGTAACGGTAGATTCGGTTTGTGAACTTTAGTATGGAACCTCTATCGAAATATTATATATTTTCCATATACAAACTGACCGACCAGCTTATCAGTTTCTTTATAGAGCAAAAACTTTTTTCCGTTTTTCGAAATAAATTTCGTAAAAGTAGATCGGTATAATGGACTGATTACAGTAAGTATATTTTGTTAGTGTCCTTGTAAAAAGAAATTTCATGATAACCCGTTAAACGATCATGGTTATGGAATGCATATTTGGTCGGTAATTAAGGCAGGTATACTACATTTATAGTGTCTGCTTAAATCTAGTATAGACAATATAGAAAAATACAGGATACACGGAAATAAAATCACTGAATAGTTTCTTAATTATTTATTTTTAAACAATATTATTTTCTTTAAATAATTTCTTTCAGACAAGTTAGTCTGCTTTGCTTTATATTTGCACATTATATCTGTATAAAATTTTACAATTACTCTAATTAATAAATGGATATGATTTGCAATCACAATTAACTGGCAATTGGAACATTTTATAACTTTGATCACTTTCCTTGCAACAAATCCTGCAATATAAATGGTGATGTGATGTGTATAATCGTCTAATGGAGTAGAAAGAATATTATTAATGAAACAATCTACATCTTCAATATCACAAACTTCCATTACATTTTGTTCAAAAGTTGGGGTGCTAGTGTTTAGTGTTTCTATAGTCTTTCGGGAAGAAGTTACAGTAAGAATTGAATCAGGAGTAGTAAACCCATCTCCTTGTAATTTTAACTTTAATTGTATAAGATTCTTTTTATACGCAGATTTGAACTGAACCACATTAGGGTTATCGTTAAACCCACCTTGCGCTCTCATTTTTCCAAAGAACATTTCTAAAAAATCTTGGCTTTTATAAACGGTAAAAAATCTTAAATTCTCTTTACAAATCAAATCATCATACATATTTAAGGCGCTACGCAATCCTATTATAAAACCGATAAAACCAGTTTTGCGGGCAGATGTTATTACCAAATTGCCATTACTTAGTTTTAAATTACTTAAATAGGATATCCATGATTTTGAGTCCTCTTTAATTTTCTGGATATTAGCCGCACATAATGCCTTTTTGTAGCCTGGTGCTAAAGTAGAACGACTGTTAAGAACGTCGAATATATCGTTAATTATTGTAATAAATTTGACTGTAGCTGCACAATCTTTAAATTCCTCGATACCTAAATCATCCCTACAGAATGACAGTGCATCGGCCACTGATTTACTTAATCATTGTGTTGCAAGGCGAACTTTCATTTTCTGTTTTGCAAACATTATGTGCGCCTGTTTTAATTTATTAGCCAAATGCAAACCTTTGTCGGTTTGCAAATCAAGCAATAAATGGAGGTATTTAAAATCAATTATATCACCGTCTGGATCAATCAGAGTTTTAAAATCCCCCAGTGTATTTCTAATTAATTTGATCATATGGCATGGATCGAAATATATATTGACTCTTACATTTTGAAAATGAAAATATGGTTTGAAGTTACTCGTATTTAAAGTGAAATTACATCCTAAATGTGTTGCCATGCTAACATTCGATGCAGCTCCGTCAAAAGTTATTCCACATACAAAAACATTAATTTTATACAGCATTTCTATAGCCATTTTTACTACATTGGCCCGCTGTTCGCCTGTCATTGAATTTATGAAAAAATAGGCGATAGGAAACTTCCAATTAAAATTGATTGCCGTAACCATTATGACTAAGGCTTGTGTTGCCAAAGGCAGACTGTCATCGGAAACTCCGGTGCCAGTATTAACATATCTTTTGTATTTATTTTCGCTTCCATCCCAAATTAAACCTTTTCTGATAGCCATTTCGTCAATGCTTAGATTTACAAAAAAATTTCTATCACTATTTTTAGATAAGGCTTCTAAAGTTTCAAAACTTTCAGCGGTAAAGCCTGGTTCTGCATCAATGTTTTTGTACCAGCGTGACAATGTGCCTGGGTGAGGTAGTACAGTATTAAAGGTGTTCCTTACATAGTTATAGGCCCTGGGCGAGTAAAAGTGTAATTGTAAGGCAAACGACCTCAGCTCTGGGGAATAAGATTTTTCCAATGCTATACCCTTTTCTTTTTTAACAAACCGTTTAAAAAATTCGTTGTTGTTCACTGGTATACTTGATAAAATACTGACATCATCTTGACAATTTTTTTTTCAGACTGGATATTATATCCGAAAGCGTACATACTTTACTTTTAAGGCGTCTTGTTTGTTGCTGTAACGCCTTAATTTTTTTATTTTTTAAAGTAATTATGCGTTTCAGCTTATTTTCTTTTGATGAACTAGGTCGATGATCTTCAATCTGAAACAATTTTTATATTGTTATTCAAATCACTAAGCTAATTATTACAAGTCTTTCCTTTTTCTTTTTTTTTGCAATACATGTTCCTGGGAGAAAGTTGATCATTAACATGGACTTAATTTTTCTTTAAAATAGTTTCAGTATATTTTGTTAGTCCCTCACTGTATAGACTTCCTCTACAAGTCAAAACTAATAATTTGGATTCTTATTTAACTTTTCTATATGAATTTGTTCCAGTCGCTGTGGAAACGGCTGGCCCTTGGTGCCCTGAAGCTAAAAGCTTCATTAGTGAGATAGGGCGCCGTTTACGGGACCGCGCTTATGACCAACGTTCAAAGGATATCCATTGCTATCCAGAGAGGTAACGCAGCTAGCGTAATGGGTACCTTTGAACCGGGGACAATCCGGGGCGGGATTTTTGATTAATATTTATTTATTTTTTAATTAATATTTCTATTTTATTTTTATTTTCTTTTATAATATTCAAATCAGTTACCAAACAAAATTTCAACATATTAAAACAAATTATAACTTCACATAATTTGGATCGGTTGTTTCGTAAACGAATTTACTTGAGTATTCACTTACTTGAGTAAGTGACATCTACCTTATTGGTATAAACCTGTCACATGCAAAGACAGTTACAAAAAAAAATACCTTCTTTGTTTCATCGACTTGGAGAGTGATAGCACTATGGGATGAGGAAGATGGTTGGGGTTCGAGAACGTTTTTTACATCTTGTAGTACAGATGCAATATATCCTGCAGCACAACTTTTCCTTAAGGATTCATATATTGAGGACTTTTCTTCATTCTGTAATGTTAAAATAATGTTTAAGACATGTCACGCAAAAAATTACTAACATTCAAAAGACAGATTATTTAACCCGGCAAGACACAAGGACAACCTCTTCAAAAAAAAGTGTATCCAGTAGTTTACAAGTAAAACTACCTATCATATGTCTGATTCCTACTTACAAACATTTGCATGACAAAAGAATGTTTGTAGTGGACAAATTATATAAATTTCTTACATTCTTGCTTGCATCACTGCAGAAATCTTTATGGGTTGAAGAACATGGTTGCGGTTCAGGTGTATTATAGATTTGTACATCCTGTAGTACTAAATTACCAGCAGCACATCTTTTTCTAGAAGATACAGTCGGTGGCAAGTTTTCTTCGTTCTGTGATAATGATAAAAAAAAGAAAATTAAAAACTAATACCTAATGTTTATGTTAATTGACAAACATTAGTAAACATTGTTTTTTTTTACTTCGTAATCAAAAGTTAAAAAAAAAAACATTAAAACCTGAGCATATTGCAAGGAAAACGTGTTATTCTTAGTTGCATCTTCAGCAAAAAAGACCCTGAGGTATGCTTTTAATCATTATCCCAAATTTGACAAATCTGGTTATTACGGTGAAGGGACTGTCGTCTGACTTCAGCAATTCTTATACAGGGAAACTAAACCAACAAAATCATGAAGGGAACAAAGACCACTGAACCACGGAGGCAGTTAATGCAAAGAAAATTTAAATTCAAAATAATTAAGCATGCGCCACACTTACTTCTGAAGATTCTTCAAATAAAGTTGGGATTGCTCCTGGTCGAAGTATTGTGCAGAATGCACTTGTATCTTTTACGTGTGGCTCAAAATGTTTAGAACACAAAACGCTACTTGCGGTGGGTTGCCAGTGTTTACGGTTCATGTTTTGCACCCAGATTTCTTTAAGAGCATTATCTTTTGGAAACCTGAAACCATACAAATAACATTGGCACCTTAACTTATCTACACTAATATACATATCTATAAGTATAAAGCAGAAGTATTTGTTTCTTAGTTTATTTGAATACTTGTACCCAATGTGTGCAACCTTATTTAATAAAAATATTATGAACCCATATGATAAGCGACCCGGCTTTCTTTCTTTTAGATGGTTAAATAGGATATGTATCTTCTACCAGTGATCCGTGGGGCATAGCTAGTAATAACAATGCTGTGGTTAATTTACCTATTATTTAGTAACACATATATACCTACATACTTAATACACACTCATATACTTGAGGCAGTTAGTTCAATGATAGATTTATAATACTATTAGCGGACCGCAGATTAACAAATTATACATATAAACCTTTCACGATTTTCGCTTTATCTATTGGTGAACACTGCATCAAAATCGGCTCATTCGTTTCTGTGATAAGCCTATATAGACATACGCTTCGCGGGCTACTTATTTTATAATATACATAAATATATAGGGACAAATAACACTGATTGAGCTAGTAAGTTCGAGACTTGTTACGGGATACTAACTCATCGATAGTACGATAATATGTATTGATTGATGATATTTATTAAGCCTCACTCTATGCATAAGTATGTATGATAACCAGAGATCGGATAATCTAGTGCATATTTACCTAAAGTTGAGATGTTGGCTAATATGGAAAGCACTATTTTATCGAAAAAAATACCCACGATCCCGGGAACCTTTTCCCTACAACTTAAATACACACATTGGGAAACAAAAATACATCTGATTAGTTACAAAATTACTTCTGATTAGCTTTGCAATTTTAAAATCCCGGGGTTTTATTTTTTTATTAAAATGTCCTAAGTAGCCGCTTTCATAGTTTGTTAGCCAAAAATTTACTATATGTAAATATGCACTGGAATATCCGATCTCTGATGATAACACTGGTATAGGTACAAAACAAATAATAATATAAATTTAATGTTTACACTGAGTTCGGCCCACTAATTTCTACAAGTACATGACCTTTCAAATAAAGATGTCTCTAACAAAAACTAAAAGATTTTTGCAAAATAACCTATCCTACGTAGTTGATAGCTATTAGAAACTGTTCACTATCTTTGTAAATCAGTATTTTAACTAGAAAAGCATTTACAAATAAAATAAACACGCCAAACAATCCATTGTAAACAAAGAGACTCCATACATACCGGTGAAAACTTAATCCTGGTGTTTTATGATAACTTGCACTGTTACATTTGTAGGCACTGCACTTCACCATTTTTCAGTTTGTTTTTCAACAACTATATAAGCAAAATCCACGTCTAATTTACTATATTTCTGCACAAATTTCTCAGGGTTACATCGACAATGTCACTCATCAATATGGCCGCCGATTGAAATCGAGCTTCGCGTCTTCATTTGTTTATGTGTTAGTTAGTGTTGCAATATAGGAAAAAACAGGATGGCACATATTACGACGACACAGGTAAAAAAGAGAAAGTATGTCACAGATAAAAATATAACTATAGCTACGATTTAATGTTGGTTCTGCTTATGTTATATGTCTGTGTGAGAACGGCACTTTTGTCATCGTAGTAGGTAGGTAGGTAGATACATAAACATAGTAGCTCTAGACGCTTCATAAAAATAGCAGCAGAATAACTATATCTGCTCTACTCGCACTAATTTGTCCGGCTCATATGAACGAAGCGAGATAGCGCTAGAGTGCATCGCCATCTTGAAATGCCGCGCGCCGTCAGCCGACCGGTTGAAGTACTCACGTTGCCAGCTGGACGTATGCGAGTCAATTGTGTTTTTAACAAAAATTTATAAATCAAGTTGTTTTATCGTTACTGTTTGTGTGGAAACAAGTGCTAAGATGCCTATCCTGTGTTCTGCTCTCGGTTGTTTCAGCCAACAAGGTATTTTGAGCGGAACAGGACAAAAAATATCCTTCCATCGGTAAGTCGTATTTAATACATTCGAGGAAGAAAATGATATTAAGGCTTAATTCGAGTAAAACAGCATGTTGACTTGTAGTTGTGTTCGTTGGTAATTGGCGTAACAAAGTTTCGAATTCATTATTAGTAAAATGAACTCATTTTTATGTTTGTATTCATTGACTGTACCATTTTTGACAACTGAAATACCATTGAAATTTAATCGTAGTGCTGCACCTAAATAGGTTGCTATCGATAAGTTTATAGGTACTTATTTCCCCATTCTGTGACTAATTAATGAACGATATAACTATTTTATAATACATAAGTATTCTATTTGAGGTGTACCACATTAGGTATATTGTATTTTGTTTTTATTGCAGATTCCCAAAGGATAAAATTTTGAAAGAAAAATGGGTCAGGAATATCAGACGTGGAGAATGGACTCCTTCTGAATATTTAAGATTTTGTGTTCACTGCATTTTGAACCCACTTGCTATCGTGAAGGATCAGATCAAAAACTGTTACATTCATATGCATATGTCGCACATTTAGATCTTTTTCATAGGCAGGCATTATTACTTAACCATTTAAACATTCCTTTGTTATTTGGATTAGATTAAATTGTGAACGAAGTCACGTGACAGCTGCTTTGTGAGTCGATTGGAGTTCATGCTGACGATATGTACAATGACAACCGACTTACCCGATGATTCATAAGAAACCCGACTACTCTGCGTGACCGTTCAAATTTAATCTCAATTCAAAGTTTACAGTGATATACATATTTACATAATTACTTCTATGTGTTTTTATACTTTTATGAACGTCTTTTTGTTATATTCTGTTTTATATATTTTTTTCGTCTTATATGTGACAGATAAAAACGTCGGATGTAAGATAACACTGCTGTGGTAACATATTAATCTTCATCGCCGTATTTAATTAAGATTCTGACTATTTTTTTCAGATCATAACTACTTACGAAACTTTAATTTTGATTTAAAGTGCATTTAGTAAGTATTAGAAAATAGTAGCGTGTAATAGTTTTAATAAATACTCTTCTCTCACTCGCGAAGTTGGTGTTTGTAAATAACATTTTTGGCAATAAATACAAGTATGAGAAATTCGAGATGTTTTTTTAACAACTAGGACCCATTTCCTTTGGGTTTCCCATAACAAACACCAACTTCGCGAGTGAGAGAAGAGTATTGTCTGCCATTAATTGTCATTATCGATAAATTGCAAATCCCATCATCCCTGCTCTGCCCATCACTAATAGTATACATTAATATAAACAAATTTGTATAGCACAAATGGCGACATGAGGGTTTTAAGTAGTAAGTGTTGCAGTATATCGAACTCTGTTACTCTTATAACATTTCTTATTTGTAAAAAAGAAAAGGCTATAGTGTTTTCCGTTCATTTTTTTAAGTTTCCTCTATACATAATTGCTTTGTGGGTAGATACTATACCTATATATTCCGTGGTAGTAGTAGGTTAATTTATTATTATACAACGTGGAAGTGACATACCCGTATTAAATCAAACCACGGTCTACACTAGACCTAATACGAGGGCTGTTTGATAAGTACCCGTTTTCTAAATATATTAATATCACTGGCCGCAAATAAGTATACCACCTTTTTAAGCCATTTTTCAGAGGCGGGAAAATTAAAAAAAAAATGGCATTCTTTTGTTTTTTTCTCATTTGACAACGATTCAGTGAAGGCGTGAACTTAAAATTGTTAAAATGGAGAAAGAACAGTGTTACTAACTAAGCTCTGCTACCAAAAATGTTGGGCGCAGAGTAGCTAAGATTCCGTTCTGGGTACCAAGAGATTTTGTGACTACGCTCTTGGTACGAGTCCGGCAATCTCAACGGCAACGAACAAACACACATACAACCTACGCAGTCTGCTACCACCCTGTATATACATACTGTATATAAATACAGTACATACATAGGTACAGGGACCTATTTTAATCTAACTAATTATGATTTGAACTTAATTCTAATTAAAAGTAGTTATACTAATTATAAAACTCACCGCCTCCCCGCGGTCCTCAGGCAGCCTCGCCTGGCCTTCGCGTCGATCCCCTGGTCGTCCTCAGGGATGGCGACGGCCTCAGGTCTCTTCATAGACCCGAGATCAGTGGTGCAGAAGAATTGGGTCCCTAACCCCACATGAGCTCATGTAATTGTTGCCCCAACTAATACGTCATATTTATAACACCAATTCAAGACCGCACAATAGATTTCTTGTTCTTCTTTCGCCACTTCAAGATTATTCACATAGAGTGTCACAAACTAACAATTTTTCAAAGCGCATGGCACGCGGTTCACAATTTACACAAATCAATGTTCCTTACGCAATACAAACAAGTTCGGCGCCCCGCCGCTCAAATGAATTGGTCACAAACACAATTAACGACAATTCTCACGAAACTTTCGATTTTATATATCAAATTACAAACTTAGTGATTCTAAAACACGCGGATGCCACACCCAGTTACATTTTCTTCTTCACAAAAGCAAGTACATTATTTTGACGTAAAGACAAGTTGAGACTTTGACACAAAAGACAATGAATATTTTTCTGGTCGGGCAAAGACAATCCCCGCACGGGAAATCGATGAATCGATAATTTTGCCCGTGTTTGTGGAGATCACACGCAGATGGCGCTAGTCTCCTTACAAAGCACTTTTATTCAAAACAAACAGTATCGGTCTGTAATTAGATTCTTATTTTTGGAAGGAAAAACATTGATGAAATAAAAGTAAGAATGCAAGCGGTTTACCATGAATGCGCTCCTTCTATGACAACCGTCAGATATTGGTATAACGAGTTTAAGCGGGGGAGAACAACCGTCTTTGCTGAGGATCGCCCAGGCCGGCCAGTTGAGGTGACTACAGACGATATGGTTAAGAAAATTGAAAATATCGTTTTAGCCGACCGCCGAATTAAACTTTGAGAAATCGTTGATGCTGTAAATGTTCGAGAGGGTACAACACATATTAGAAGAAATATTGGGTATGAAGAAAGTATCGGCGAGGTGGGTGCTGCGTTTACTCACGGAGGAAAAACGGAACCGACTGACTACTTCGGAGCAGTGTTTGGCCGTGTTCAAACGTAACCCGAAGGAGTTTCTGCGTCGTTTCGTGACCGTGGACGAAACGTGGGTCCACCACTACACCCCGGAAATGAAAGAGCAGTCGAAGCAGTGGATTTTACTGGGTGAACCTGCTCCAAAGAAAGCTGAAACCGTCCCATCGGCTGGAAAGGTCATGGCGACCGTTTTTTGGGATTCGCAGAGTATTATACATATTGACTATTTAGAAAAGGGAAAAACAATAACAGGGCAGTACTATGCCAATTTATTGGATGAATTTGACGCCGTGTTGAAGGACAAACGACCCTATTTAAAAAAGAAAAAAGTACTGTTTCATCACGACAACGCCCCGGCTCATTCGTCCAGTGTTATGACGGCTAAATTAGCACAGTTACGCTACGAACTATTGTCTCACCCCCCGTATTCTCCAGATTTGGCCCCATGCGATTTCTTTTTGTTTTCCAACCTAAAAAAATGGCTCCGTGGCAAGCGATTTGGATCAAATGACAAAGTCATTGCCGCCACAGAGGCCTATTTTAATGACTTTCCAAAATCATACTTTTTGGATGGTTTATTAAAGCTTGAGTATAGGTGGAACAAATGTATTGAGTTAAAAGGTGACTACGTAGAAAAATAAATGCATATATACAAAAAAAATGTTTTTTTTCCGTAAACGGGTACTTATCAAACAGCCCTCGTAGTATAATAAAATTAAAATAACAGCCAAAAAACAAAAATATTTTGGTATTTCCATACAAAAGTGTGCGGCCGCCCGGGCGATTAGTATGGGAGAGTCGTTTTTTTTTTGTTTTTCTGACTGTTATTTTAATTGCATTATACTTTAGTGCTCTAGTATAGCCCGTGGTTCGATTTATTACGGGTATGTCCCTACCACTTTGTATATGTAGGTACCTAACATGAGAAATAAAACAAATAAGAATTACTGACAAGGATTTAAAATAAAATGTATAAATAATTTAAAACACTGTAGACTAATCATGTCATGATCGGCGACAATAGAGGTTCCTTTTTCCCAGCTTCAAAACACGGAACAGTTTAATAAACTTGGATGCCATCTTCTATAGCCGCACTGTAAACATTTCTGCCTGTTTTCTTTATCTGACATTTTTTATGGCACTAATTACAACGAGTCTTTTCTCACTAACTAAGCTTCACACTTCAAACACAAGCTCACAGGAGTATTTTTTCTCGGAAATTCCAAAAAACGGAGGAACAGCTTTTCAACAACGTTCTCTGACAAGATAATTAATATCTCATCAGCACAGTTTGCAACGCAACACAGCAAATTTAAAGTCGGAGTAATTTCTTAATGGAACAAAAACTCAACTCGAAGAAAAACACACGATCGCCATTTTGGTTTGACATTGAGTAGTAATGCCAGTACTAATGAAAAAAAGTTACTACAATATTTGTTTTTACTACTGCAATAGTAGTAAGTTAAGTATAACTTGTATACAGCCACACTGTATTTATCCCTCGTAGGTAGTTTTCTAAGGCCCGTACTAACTTGACCAGGGCGACAATTACTAGTGAGGTGATAGAAGTGTTATCACACAGATCTGTGAGTGTTATGTTACATTGCCACGTAAATACTATCGATAGTATTGATTGATCGATACTTTTGAATTTAGATAGTATCGATTGTTTTTAATTATTACTATCGACAGTATCGATACTATAGGTACTATTTGTATTGTATTAATTTATTTATTTCAAACAACTGCAACAACTATCTTTCTTTACAGGCCTCCCGCCCGACCCAATACGACTTGCTTGCTTGCCTGTGGGCACCCTAACTAGCCACGAAGATGCGGCCAGGGTGCAACACAATGTGAGCAGCTGAGGATGTCGAGAGGTGCGACTCCGGTTTCACCGTCACAGGGCTTACCCCCGAGAGCGGGTTTCTCCGTTATTACGCCATTACGTGCAATACACTTCCACCCTGGAGCGTATGTTCTGCTCTTGCGACTCCACTCTGGCCGGCCAGTTAAGACAAGAGAGAGGCGGGGGGTGTGTAACTGTGTGTATGTGTGTGTAAGCGCATGTGTGCATGGTCCCCCTGGAGGTAGGGTACGTGGTGCCACTCACCACCAGCTCTCCACAAGCTGCCCTGCGTTGACTGACTGCACTGGGAATCCAGTGGGCGATGGGGTCGTCACGTTCCGACGCCGTTGTATTATTATTATTATTATCCTCAAAGACATCCTTTTGAACTCACTCAGACTGCAACAAAATAGGTCGATCTTATTCTGCGTCAGCGAAACTTCTGCAGCAGATTAGTTCAAGCAGGCACCGCCAGCAGCGGTGGCTGTAGGCGGCGCCACACGTACTTGTTTGGCACACACACACACACTAATCTGTACTAATACCTCCGGATTCGAGACTTTTCTCCTTAATAATTTAAACAAATATAACACGAGGGCCAACTGTCTTCTAACCCTCAGTTGATTGTACGTCCCCACCATGCCATGTATGAAAAAGCTATCGATAGCTAAATTACTATCGATAGTGTTATAATATCGATATTCTAAGTTCATCATCATCATCATCATTTCAGCCGCATAACGTCCACTGCTGGACATAGGCCTCTCCCAAGGTTTTCCAAACTGACCGATCTAGAACGGCCTGCGTCCAGCGTTTTCCAGCGACCTTGGTCAGATCGTCTGACCACCTTGTGGATGGGTGTCAAACGCTTCGCTTGCCAGTACGTGGTCGCCATTCGTGAACCTTTCTGCCCCATCGGCCATCGGTTCGTCGCGCTGTGTGTTCCGCCCACTGCCACTTCAACGAGCTAATCCGCTGAGCTATATCAGTGGCCTTCGTTCTCCTACGAATTTCCTAATTTCTGATTCGATCACGTAGAAAAACACCGAGCATAGCCCACTCCATAGCGCGTTGAGCGACCTTGAGCCTTCTTATGAGACCCATAGTAAGGGTCCACGTTTCAGAGCCATAAGTCATCACTGGTAACACACATTGATTATACACTTTCTTTCTAAGTTCTATCTAAGAAAATAAATACTATTGCTTCTTAAGGGTCAGTTCACACCAAGACGTGACGCGACGCTGCATAGCGTGCACTTGAAGAAACATAGAAATTGTTTACTACACAAAAATAAACTAATTTAATCGACAGCCCCCGAGCGGGCTCTTAGTCTTACTGAAATCTCTCTCTTTTTGTCTAGTAAACAAGTTCTATATTAAATTTTCTTCCAAAGTGCGCGCTATGTCGCGTTGCGTCTCGGTGTGTGTGAGTGAACTGTCCCTAAGTAGCCAAATATTAACATATAATACCATCGATAGTAATTTAGCTATCGATAGTTTTTCATACAAATAGTTATAAAGTATCGATACTACCTTTCATCAATAGCATAGCATTGCATACTATTGACAATCGATACTATCCATAGTCTTATTGATATTGTATTGTGATGTGAATGTGACTGTTTTTCAAGATTAACTATCGATAATCAAACTATCAATCAAAGAGCAATAAATTAATGTACCTTAGATATGTATTGCTAGAAATAGTTATCAACGCTAGTAAGTAGAGGAGAGAACTACGCAGTATTGCCATGCCATGCCAGTAGTAGTTGGAGATTTAGTACGCCCTGTGGTTCGAAAATGGGCTTTCATATGCTGTCTACACACCAAAGCCGCCGGGCAAGGCCGGCGGCCTTATCTGAATCGATCTTGCCGGTGGCTTGCGCCTGCGCGTATTTGCCGGCGGCCTGCCGGCGGCACGCCTCTCCGTTCATTCAGTTGCCCGCCGGCTTTCAAGGCTAGCTATCACTAATTTATAAATACTTTTCCGGCTCACAAACTCTAAAGCCGCCGGGTCAACCCTCCGGCACTATCCCGCCGGGTACGTGCCGGCGGCCGCGGTGTGTAGACAGCATTACGTACACAACTCAACACAAAGAAATCAAAGTACGGACCAGTTCAAATACTTGGGATCAATTACTTCGTGCGTCCGGAGACATCGATGCCGACGTCAACAAGGCGTGGTGCGGGTTGCAAGTGGCGGGAGGTGACTGGAGTTATTTTTGACCCTAAAATGCCGGTTAGGTTAAAGGGCAGGTCTACAAAACCATCATAAGACCTGTCCTTTTATATGACAGTGAAGCGTGGCCATTGCTTGAGCAACACAAGCAGGAACTGCGTGTCACGGAGATGCAAATGTTGCGCATGATATGCGGAGTATCACGAAGAGATCGCGTAAGAAACACCGGCATCTACGGCAGCCTTCATGTCCGTGGCATAGCAGACAAACTGCAAGAAAGTCGCATTCGCTGGTACGGTGATGTCTTGCGGAAACCGGCAAGCTACGTGGGAAACAAATGTTTAGCCATACCGCCTCCGCCGGGCAGACGTGGTAGACCCAAGAAATGCTGGCTTGACGTCGTCAAGGATGATATGCATGCCAATGGTCTTACAACCAAGGATGCTCAAGACCGAGCGAAGTGGAGAAGGAAAAGCCGGAAAGCGGACCCCAGGCTTCGCAGCGTTGCAGCTGTGGATGCAACTGGGAATACGCTGAGATGAGAGAGAGAGAGAGAGACATATAAATTATTTCTATTGTTTTGTTTCTCTACTGATTATATTTTGGCATTACAAAACAACACCAGTCAAACTTACTTAAGAGGTCTGTAGCCAACAAACCTCTGAGAGCATACCGAAATCTCTGAGAGCAAAGCACAATATCCAGAGATATTGGTCAATATCCCTCAGAAAGATAGAGCCACAGCTGAGCCTGTGATAGAGCGTAAAGCTTAGCGAGCTCTTTTCTCTTTAGATATTTTAGTGCTCTACCCTCAGGCTCTACCGGAATCATTAACACGATGGACTGACATATGAGAGGAACGTAGTTTCAGGACTTTCAGGTCAATGTCATTTTTACTAAGTACATAGAGCAAACAAAGACTTTGGAAATACCAAAATTGGAGAGCAAAGAACAATATCTAGAGATATGAGACAATATCCCTCAGACAGAGCCACCCGTGTGGTTCTGGGTTGAGAATAGGACCACTCCATCTCTTCCTGTGGATGTCGTAAGAGGTCGGGCGGCGGCCGGTTGTAAAACATTTCGCACAAATACATTCCCAAAGAGGGTTGGCGTCAGGCAGGCGGCCGGTTGTAAAACTATAGCCAAATCATTAAAAGTGTTCCGGCTATTTCTTCTCAATTTTACAAGGTCTTTGGCATCATTGGGTGACCATTGACATGCATATTATATTTGGAGAAAACGAAGAAGATCCCTCAGACAGAGCCAGGGACTAGCTATAGCAAGCGTTGATTTTGCGTTAGATTTGTGTCAGAAGCGCAGCGCATCGAACGTTCTCCGAGCGCGACAGGAGTCAAACAAATGTCATCAAAAAACCTGCATTCGATATGCGTTCGTAGAGCGATCGATAAGCGATCGGAGAGCGCTTTCTTCAGAGGGTGACCACATTTCAGTAGGTACAATTTTTTTATCCACGATCTTAAATGTATGTTGATATTAGTAGGTGAAAATAGATTAATACGTCATACTTAGGCGATTGGGTAAAAATCCATAATTAGTATAATATGACATGACATGGTGCTATTTTTTAGGATGATGATTGATTACAGGTGCGTAGCTTTACTACGCACATTTGCGAAAAATGGACACTTTTGGCAAATGTGCGTAGTAAAGCTTAAGTTCTCACTTTGTAGTTTAAAAAATAGTTTGAAGGGTTATCTAGGGCTTGATAGAAACAAAATTTTAAATTATGCCTCCGTCTCTTTTGAAATGATTTATTTTAAATGAGGGCAGCACTGGAAAATTCAGGTACGGCCTTAAGATTATACCTTTTATACATTAATTTTAGTGTGTAATAAATTAAATAAATAAATAAATGTCTCTATTCCAGGTCAATGTCATTTTTATTTTACGAGGTACCTAGATAGAGCAAACTAAAGGGCTTAGAACATAGACTTATATATTATTGGCTTGGAAATACCAAAATCTCTGAAAGCAAAGAACAATATCCAGACTCGCAACGCAAGTCGCATCGCAACGCTTGCAAGTCGCACGCAACGCAAGTCGCCACGCCGTCGCGTCACTCGCTCGCGCTGTATTAGTCGCGGTCGCAATCGCGTATATTCGTGGTGGCCGAGCGGGCAGGCCGGGTAGGGGTAGAGCATGGTATAATAATTATACCATGGTGGTAGAGCAGGGTAGAGCAGGTAGGTCTGTAATAGAACGTAAAGTATAAAGCGTAGAGCTCTATTCTCTATAGTTAATTTGTGGAAATGCTCTACCGGAAGTGTCTCTACTCTACTCTGGCTGGCTGCGCTTTGCGTCATTATGCGGAAAACTGGTAAAAAAAAAACTATCAATCAATGTCAGTCTTGTCTTGTCACTAGTTTCTAATCTGTGGTCTTGTCATCGCATCGTGCCGAGTGCGTGGCATGGATTATTTTTTTGGGTTTATAGTCAAAATTACATACCTAATGCTTTAATTCTGAGATTTTCCATGTGTTTTCCATTCTATCTATTTTGAAGTCCATACAATCTTTTATTAAAAAATGCTTACCGTTTGCTGCAGAGGGTTACCTTGACCGCAAGCCATGTGAGTGATGTGAATAAATTAATTAACCAATTATCAAAGAAAGAGAGTTCGTCGCATTGTTGCAAAATTAGGTGAAACAGTGATTTCTTTAACATTATCATTACAAAAAAACTAAAAAAACATTCTAGTCTTTGAAATTCACATTTTTGTTTTTTTAAATTAGTGAGAAAATAACCTGTTTGCCGGATAAGCCTGGCAACGTGTCTCTATTCGCAGTTTAAACTATCATTTCTTTTTACAGCGTCTTTGGGAAGCTTTCTATTTTCGGCCAATAAGTGATATTTTCTTTGTATTCATCTAGACTTTATGACGGACAGACAGCGGAGTCTCAGTAATAGGGTCCCGTTTGCACCCTTTGGGTACGGAATCCTAAAAATCGTACGAAAGCGTGACGTCATACGAAATTTAAATGCGCTGTATCTTCGTTATTTATTGTTTCAGAGAAAAGAAAAAATATGTTTACAATATTTTTTAATTATCTAATTGATGGGTCAAAAATAATATTTCAGTCATCATGCCTATTGCATACTTTTTTTAACATACACTATCCAACTGCTGGGCAAAGGCATCCCCCATCAAATTCAAATTTTAAAATTCAAAATTTCTTTATTATCATAGGATATTTATAATATCTCTTAAGGTGAAGAGGTAAGCCTTGAAGTGTGAAATAAATTGTTAACTCGTAAATATGGTGATAATTTCCATATTGCTCTTCGTCATGCACTAGATATCCTTTTAAATTATTTTATGAACTGCCGTTGAAACTATTATTGGTGATCCGTCTAGCTTTAAAACTTGCCGTGGCCACTTTTGGCGGAGGTAAGTTTTAAAGCTAGACGGACTAATGTAAATACTTTCAACGGTGGTTAGAAATATATATATATATATATCACCATATTTACAAGTAAACATTTTATTTTACACTTCAAGGCCATTTGCTTATCTCTTCACCTTAATAATAGTCACTTTGTTTTGATTTGCACAAATGTTGTTGTCAAATCGTTACTTACAGCTAAGTTTACGCCGCTTCCTAAGCCCAAGTGCAGAAGAAGCGGCAACAAACTGCACTGCACGTTTTCTCCAAAGATGTCAACTAACAAACTTAAAAGAGCTATGGCAGCTTCCTATATATCATTTTAGTTAATAACCAAAGTAAGTGTATATGAATGAAATATACCTTGTTTAATAGAGCATATATTGCTGATTCTGAAGGTAAAAAAATCGTAATTATAGGAGGCCAGGTTTTTGAGTTACGAGTATTATGCTTAGAAGTTTTATAGGTTATGACATTATTAACCACAGTATTTAGTATATTGTTGCATCAAATAATAAGTTATTGGTATAAGAAAACTGAAGGAGCTCGATGGCATAAGAATATTTACGCCCACAAGTGAACATTATTAACGATTATACAAGTTAAGCAACCCGGGGTGTGGGTCCCACTTGGATTGATTTTTTTTTAGCCTGTAGATCTTGGGTAGAAATCTCCCACCCTCCCCCTTATCTTTCCACACGTTCCTGTCGCTGCCACTCGTCTTTTTTTAGTATTGTCCTAGATCTGCCCCTACCCTACTGCGCCCGTCCGGAATCCAAAATGTAGTCCACTTTCCAATTGAATCACTTAGATTGATGACCACAAAATATCTTAAGCTCCTCCGTGAAAAGACAAGGCTGTTATCATGAGATATTAGTCGTCAAAACCTATCAGGTGCCCTTGTGCAGCTTGAAAAATCTGATGCCAATACTGACTTTATACACACGGAAAAATTAGTAAGTCACGAGCTGACGACCTCGTTAAGGCTTCTTAATTTGTTACTTACAAACTTACTTAAGATTAACAAGGATAAAAAGGTTTGTTTAATGTTCCCTAATGTGTGTGGATAAGGTAGGGATAGTAAAAAACAAGATTTCATTTTACATTTTATTCTTTATAATCCTCTATAACTAGCACATCGTCTAGAAAAGCAGCTGGTGCAAGGATATTTTGTTGATGTCTGGCCCATCGCAAATACCAAACGATGGTCATAACGTGAGCGCAACATCCTAGCGTACGCCGACCAACGAGACAACTACAGCAATATTCAGTTATTCCTATCCGCCTAGGTATATTATTTTCAATTAAAACGTAAACATTGTAGCGACATAATGCAAGATTGCACTTTTGTGCCCCCCCGCGCATCCAGTCGTCGTTGCCCGGTCGCTCGACCATAACATGTGCGTGGTAAAATAAACTTATTGAATGCGACCCGGCTGTTTACCTCATCTACTCCCCTAATCACCAGTACCCCGACAACATAATATTGTTTCCGACTTACGTGTCTAGATTTTATTCTACCTCTTATCAAAGTAACGTCATCACTGCCTCTAAGATTATATTCAGATGATTCTATATGTTCTCTTCTGACTTCAATTATGTAGCCCCCATGAAATCGTATATGCTCACAATAATATGATCGAGCTTGCTTGGTCTGGTAAGTCCCTAACGCGAATAGTACCCTATAATACTCTCTACCTCTAATACTGGAAAATATAAAACATTATTCCTATCAGCAGTAATAGACAATATGCATGTGATTCAGAAACGAACAAAAAAAATTATGTGTATACTTTATTGCTAAAGAAAAATACCCATATATATATCTTTTCAATTAAACGTGTTTCCATTGAGAAATTAATTATTTAAAAGCTGTATTTTTAAAATTCCCTCGCAAATTTCCGAAACGCCACGTGACGTCACGAAACACTGTCAAACTTAATTTTCTAAATAGTCTGTGCTGTCAATCACAAATTAAAAAGAAGAAGACTATCTGTCACTGTCAATAAGTCATTTGTAATTTGCAGTGTTACCAGATTGGGTATTTTTTTCGCAATTCTAGGTAAAAATGGGAAATTTTAGAGAAAAAAAAAAATTTGGAGAATTTTGGGTATTTTTTTTCTTAAATAATATACTTTTGTTTAATAAATTACGGTAGGTAGTACATTATCTTATAGCTTATAGTAGCAGGCAGCTAGTCTACTACCTATTAAATTATAAATAATTGAAGTAGGTACTTACAATACTACTGTGTAGTTTTGCAAAGGATGACACTACCCATTTTGCTCACAATATGTATTTTTTTTTCACAATAGGTATGTACATGTCGCAGTTGAATGGTATAATCCGCTAATTCACTAAACCTCTAGCTGTTTGGCATTACAGCTCGGTTTTGTAAAACAGCGAACCCTAATACGCGGAATGGAATGAACGACTTGTATTCATCCATGCGGCTAGAGAAGTTGTTGAACATTCTATCTAAAACAACAGTATAAACTACTTAAACACGATACATCGTCTCTTCTCATCGCCTTACACCACGTTTTCCTTACATTTGCATCTTTGGGCATACGAAAATATATTTTGTCAGGTGCAGTTACGATGTTATTTTTGCACATAGGAACCATACAATATTTATAGTAAGATTTTGTGCGCCCTTCCATTTGTAATGAATTGATATTAAAAGCTTTAATCACTCACTTATAATCACAAATTAGATAGTATTACTTATAAAATAAAACTGTGAATCCAACACTTCGTTGTTTTGTTGATAATATTTTGAATTTGTAATTTGCACTCGACTGACACTGACATATAAGTGTATCTATGACATTGACAATGCACGGTGACGTCACAGAATAAAAGCGCAAAATGGCGCGTTTATAGTCGTCCAAAAATAATAGTAGTTTTAATTATTTTTTTAAGCTTATTTAATAATATTCTGTAAGTGTTATATTTTTTTCCGGTTATATAATAACTTATAGAATCGTTTAAAAAAATAAAAAAATAACATGAATATACCCTATTCTTTCAAAGAAGGATGTGTGTCTATTCATATTTAATTCGTCAACCATATTGCCAGATTATTTTTAAGACCTTTGCCTGATTAGTTTCAAGACCTTTTCTTTCTCATATTTCATTTGCATATTCATTATACTGGAAGCGAACACCAAATCTGTTTAATAGAGCTGCTGCAATTGAAAAAAATTATAACATGTTGGGTAGAAATACTTTTAAACTATCGCGTTGCATTATTATTAAATTAATGCATACGGGAATTAACGCGAAACGTACATTTTTTATTTATCTTGCTGACGTTTCGTTCGGGTTTCACCGAACGTGGTCCCAGCTTTACAAGTTGGGACCACGTTCGGTGAAACCCGTATGCATTAATTTAATGTTGGGTAGAGCCAAATGAAAATATTCTTGTCTGAATAGCTTAAAATTAGTTTTAAAATAACCATTCATCGCCTATACTACCCATTTACATAGTATCACGCAGCGACAAACGCGAGCTGTGAGTGAGTGGAGTGAGTGAAAACAAAACAACAAATCGAAATGTCAAACGTCATATTGTTTTTTGACAGCTCTGAATGGCAGTCTTTTAGACAGCGCCCAGTTTAATTTAACTGTCAAAAGAAGTTTTTATTTTGTCTTTGCACTCCTGCCTGCAAAAAAATTAACATTGCATTTGACATATACCTGCATTTTAAGCGTTTGAACACATTTCCCGACAAAAAATGCGAAGTAAATATAATTCAATCTACCCTCCAAATACGGGTATTTATAGGGTATTTACCCAATCTACCGGGTAAATACCCAAATGGATAGCTAGGGTATTTACTCACCGCCCATCTCTACTTGTAAAACAAAAAAGTGGCCATATCGGAAAATCGAGTAACATAATAGCGATTTTTTTTTTTTTTTACCTGGCCTTATTTTAATACGACTAAAATATGGGAAATCGTAGAAAAATATTTTATGATTTTTGGTTGCAATGAGTTTTTAATACGCTTTTAGTGCCTAGAACTAAAAATCTGCCATAGCTCTTTGTTATATGGATGGACTGAGATTACATTGTTTGTTATGTCATAATTAAATTGAATTATAGGAATTACGAAATTTAAAATAATGTCAATTTGTAAATTTAGTATGTACCAATGTATCTAAATTATGACATGTCTAAGTATACAAACCTTTAAGAGGGACCCGCGCCAAGCTCAAGCCAGACCTTTTTGTCTTTAAGATAGTCATCGGTCCTATAATAAGCCTTCTCACAAAGTACTTTCTTTACATAAGCTTTGAATTTTCTGTCTTGCATATCAAGGACCGATTCTTGCAATTTATTATAAAAAAGTATACACTTCCCCATGAAAGACCTACTGACTGTATTCAGCCTGTAATACGGGCTAACTAAGTCATTTATTCATCTTCTTCCAAACACTTCATTGTGTGCTTTATACATACTATCACGCCTGTTTCCCACAGGGGTAGGCAGAGACTATGGATCTCCACTTACTATGATCCTGACAGACCTCTTTTCCTTTGTCTTCACTCATCAATCTCTTCATACATGCCCCTTATTTACTGATATACGAGTATCTATTCTCTCCTTTTTGTGTGTGTGCTATTAGTGTAATTGTATACTAAATCGATATGTTTTATTGTACTACTGAGGCGAATGCTACACGCGCGATATGTATCGCGATATTTAACGTGATATTTATCTAGTTATCTATATTTTCGTTAGTTTTCGTATACTACACATACGATATGAATCGCGTCAGTATGGCGGTAAATTTCATTTCACTCGTACGTTTCGTATAACAATATAAATAAAGCTATGAGTGGTAATATAAATAAAGCTTGCGTTGCTATTATATTAGCGATAGCATTGAAAAGGCGTACAAAGCGAAAAAATTGGACGAAATATTGGTTTCAAGATAGAGAAAAATATACACATCTCAATTTATTAAATCAGATTCGGGAATACCAAGAAATGGATGACTATGAAAATTATTTTCGCATGCCCGATGCACGCTTTGGACATCTGGAGTTGATTACACCATACTTGATTAAAAAAGATACATTAATGAGAAAGGCTTAAAGGCGACTCAACATAGTCAACATGCGCGTCCTCTTCCATCGCTGACATAATTAATACTGACGTGATTAATATCGATTAGAGACTAGACGCTCGATATTTATCAACGATACTAGATACAAATCGTGGATTTTTGGATTTTTAGAAATCCAGGGATCCGTATCACGATAGGTGATACGCTATACTACAGACTCGATAAATATCGTGATCCTGGATTACGATCCAAATATCGCGATACATATCGAGCGTATAGCATTCGCCATAGGGATTGCAATCCGGCGTCATTTTCATTCCGGTCCGATCCGGCCGGAATGATTAAATCAGAATAATTTTCGCTTTTCGGTTCAAAAAGAAACTATTAGTAAGTTAATCAAGTGTCATTGTACTTAATATAGGTAGTTTATAAAAAATAAAACATAGGTATAACGTGTAAGAAAATATACTGAAACTATTTTGAGGGTTAATCCAGTTCATTATACTAAACAACTTTCCCCAAGGAACATATGCTTAATAAGAAAAATATTTTTTTGCTTTCCATACACACTCAGAACAGCTGATTTGTCAATTAGTATGGGAGGACAAAAATTATTTTTCATATTTCGATACAGTCTCATGGAATTAATACACCATTAAAATAATTTCAGTATATTTTGTTAGACCCTTTATACATATGAGTATAAAATCAACTTTATTTCCAATCCAATGTTAAGTTTAGACAACCAGCAAACAATTCAAATCTAGTAGTGTAGGTAACTAGTAAAATTTTAACGATGTAACGAGTAGCTCAGTCTTTCTAGATTTCACTTTCATTTTAAAATACCTTTTTAACGACACCTCACACGTTGGGGTTCCAATTTAATTTTTTAAATTCACTTTTCGTTGTATGGGACCCCTCCCATAGCCCCCCGGCTGAAAAAAAAAATCATTTTTTCGTAATTTTAAAAACCAACTTTTGGAACTTCAATATCTATCTCTCCACCAATTTTCGTGACAATCGGTGCAGTAGCGACGGTGTACGAGCCCGAACGGACAGACAGACGGACGGACGTGACGAAACTATAAGGGTTCCTTGTGGACTACGGAACCCTAAAAACGGAGACATCATTTAAAATTTTGCTACTACCAAGCCCTAGATAACCCTTCAAAGTATTTTATGAACTACTGTTTACAGTTAAAAGTCAGAACGTTAAGCTTTACTACGCACATTTGCGAAAAACGGCCACTTTTGGCAAATTGCGTAGTAAAGCTTAACTTTCGCATTATAAACTGGATTGTTATTATTTAATTGATGTTGACAATGCTGACTGAACGAAATCATGGCGGATATCAACAAAGCATTGACGAAGCAACGAAGACTTAAAAACAAAGACTGAGTCAGCAGTAAAATTATATTGCTAGGTATCGTGATTTGCTAGACTTGGCTCCAAAATCACATACATTTTCTTTAGCCTACTCCAGATTCTGTGTTTTACTTATGTATGATGTCGTATTACTTTCAATTAATGTTATTGACTCTGTGGCGACCTCTACTCGAGGAACTTAACCACAATAGCGAAGCTACAACATCGTTTACAAGAAGCATACGAGATGGCCGTAACAGTATCCTACATTTCGATATCAGAGTTCTGAATTCAACTTGACAATAAACTGTTCGTGCGGCAGTTCCCCGCGCAACACCATGCATGGCGAGAAGATCCTTCCTTTATTTTGTTTATTGCACGCCTCATAAGCGGAGCGTTGAGGTAGTGCTCTACTCTCAGTGCTCTCTCTACTCGCCTTACAAAAATCAATTGATTTTTCGAACTTAAAATGTCGGTATTTATTTCTTATCGTACTTGTAGAATAATATTTACACACAAATTTCAAGAAAAAACACTAGTTTCAACAGTCATGATATTTTTAAAGGACATTTTGTTTAAGAAAATTATTTCGTGGAAGTCCGTGTGTATGTATGTATGGAAACTGGCGTGGTCACGATAACGCCCGAAAAACTTAACAAATCGAACCCTTATTTTTTTCATACGCTTAAGTATTATCTAAAACTAAGTCCTTTCGAAAATCACGGTCTAATTAAAAGTAGTTTAATTATAATTAGCAATAAACTATAATCCACCTATCGTTGGTATATCTAAATCTATGTAAATAAGGTTCGTTGACATTTACGGCGACGACATTTACAGTTTTACGGCGTTTAGCATCTGACTTTTAGCCATTCTTAATTTCCATTCTTTTTCTGGATACAATGTTAATCTTTTCATTTTTCTTTTCTTCTTGACATTGACAATACATGCGCAGTACCTTTATTTTCTGTGTGGGCAATGGCGCGAAGATTTAAAAGTATTTTTTTTATTTTGTTCATAATACACCGATAAATATGCAATATTCAAGTTCTATTTTTTTTTTTGTGAAAATTGAGTGACCGCTATGAGGCGTGCACTTTTGGATTTTCCAAACTTATTTATTTAATTTATTTCACTATAATATTAATGCACAATAGGTATAATCTTAATACTAAGCGCTGTCTACCAGAACATACCTTTGTGGCAGTCGAGCAAATGGGTAGATCTCACTATTCCCATTACCCATTGCAGTGGTAATACTGAGACTGCACTTTTTTTTTCAAATCAGTCTCACTATTCCCATTGAATTACGAAACGCCGAATGGTAATAGCGAGACTTATGTTCTCCTACAAAATGTCTCATTATTCCCATTTGGAGCGGTTTTTTTTAAACGTCGGGTGTAAAATAATATACTATCCTACAGAAAATAACAAATCCACGCAATATAAAATTTTATTTGGGCTTTTAGTAATTATTTATGAATATATAATAATTGTATTTACAACGGCAAACCAAAATTCCTCAAACTTTTGTGGTGGTATTTGCATTAACATTTTAGGCAGTTCGGTTGGCCGCTGTTTTGAGCATATGTAACCACCGATTCTCAATATTTAGTTTTCTGTAAAATAAAATGTTTTGATTGAATTAAAACCATACTTTACCACCCTTAACCTAATTTCCCTGCAATTTATTTACCGTGAAAATGTTTTAGCTGATATCTTTTAAATACGCCAATCACTTCGTCCCAACAATCATCAATTTTTAAAAAGTGGATTGTCTTAAGCATGATTCTCAAACACCTTTCACGAAAATTAATCTTACAGGAACATAAATTTGGTACTGAAAAGAAATGAGAATATTATAAGTGTACTTTTGATTTTGTTGACCAATATACAAAAAAAATCTATCATTATATTTTTTACCGTAGTCAGAATTCCCGTGTCAAATTTTATTTATTTCAAATTTTGCCTTAAGTACACTTGTAAAATGTCTATATTCTTCAACATCGATAACGAAAGCCATGATACATATAAATAATTGAAATCACTTTATTAGATAACTTCTATTTATTATATTGAAAATATAATTATGCCTAGAACGATTACCTATTGTTTCTGGCAATGTCAATTACCTACCTCTAAAGAAAAATAAAATTTAAAAGCAATAAAATTGCATATCAGTCTAAGTTTTATATACATCGCAAAAAGTTTATTTGTAATTGGAATATAATAATGCCATTTTGGTGAGAAAGTGTCCAGGTGTTAATAATCCGTTCATCAGTTGCATCTGAGCTTCTAAGATTTTCATATCTTTGATTTGATCTTGTAAATAGATCCCTCTTGCGTTTACGTTCATCAGCATCGTACTGAAAGTCTTCAAATAAAATATGCAATAATTGCACAATGTTCACATTTTTGGGGACTTTACGGTTTATCATACGATTCCATGCCTCTACTGCATTGTTGGTGCGATGGCGTTCTGCAAAAACACACCAAATCGCTTCAAAATTATTCTTCAGCCAATAAGTTTCTATGTATTTTTTAAATTTATTTTCTGGTTCACTGTCACTTACTATATAGTTTCATCCCTCACGTATTAAGTTTATCGGTAACAATGGTAGTCGACATGATAATTGGAGAATACATTTCGTATCTGGCGATTTATTTAAACCAGTCGCCTTTCCTTTTTTTTGTAAACACTTTACAAAGTGAAAATAGCAACCAACAATAACAGTGTTGGATAATTTATAGCAGTTATCACGGCCCTTTCAAAATCGACTGTAATTTTTGTTGGTTGAAAAGTCAGGCAATACGGTTTTTAACAAATTAAATAATATTAAATATGTCGCCAGTTTTTTGTCTGATAATAAAACATAAATCACAGGAACAACATTTGTGACATTCATATCACTACTCTTGTCTAAATGTATCGACAAAAGATGACGAAATGGAACCGGGCAAGAAAAAAATGTGCCGTCCATAAAATAATGACATTCACTCAAAGTTGGTGCTATTTCTTCATGAAAGAAAATTAAAATTCTTACACCATTATCATTATAGTCTGCTAGTAAATGTTTTGTAAACATATCTGGAACCTGCACTTTCTCAACAGATTTATGGCATAATTTAGTAACTTTTAAAAATCTATTTCTTTGTCTATACATTAACGCTTTTTTTGCTTTAAATTTTGGTAAGGGTGTTCCCTTCAAATGTATTCCTTGTTCCTTCAAGGATACAATCCCCTTTTGGAAAGCGTTAAACACTGATATTTTTCCTTTAGCAGCTTCCTTAGAATAGCTTGCCATTGTTGACTGTACTATTATTTCATTTACATTTGGAACACATTGGGTAGAATGTATCACTAATGAAACTTTCGTCTTGCATCCTGAAAGGTTATTATGATGATCAATTACAAAAGTACTTATTACAGTTTATTATAGTTTAGCAAATCGACAACTTTTCAACAATGGTTTTAGGTGGACCATGTAGGTGTGTAACTCAAAAGCTCGTGAAGTCTGCCAACTCGCAGTGGGTGAGTGTGATACACTGATAGTTGATGATAATGATGATTGATTTATTGCGTACTTACAGGAGTCACTCAAGGATCCCTTGCGTTTAGTTATATGGCGTTTATTACAACGCCATATATAATTTCCATTCTTAATATTGAGAATGCTTTACGTATTCATAGCCTCATATAACAAAATATTCCCTTTTCCTCAATTATCTCAATATCCATTTTGTTAATTTGTGATCAAAGATGAATATATCATTTAAGATATTTCTCATATGGGAAATGGATACGTTATTGAAGATCATTATTGCCATTGTGACTTATTATTACTAATTGCCTGTATAGATATCAAAACAATAATAAAGAGGACATAATATCGAGCGTTTTATTGGTCGCGAATAGTAGCGGTATATAAACGCAATGGGGATAGTGATACAAGTAGTATCACTATTACCATCAATGGGAAAGCTCAATGGGAATAGTGAGACTGACCCGAGCAAATCACGTCGCTCCCGCTACAACTCTATTAATAATATAGTTTCAGACATTGAAGAACAAACTGGATCCAGCAACTAGTCTGTCTACTACGTTAAAAAAGGAAGAGAGTCTGCGGCTGTACTGTCAACGTCAATTTGATGATTGGGATTATAGTTATTATTAAATTGACGTTGACAACGCTGACCGGACGAAATCAACATGGCGGATGTCAACGAAGCATTGCACCCGATGACTTCTGCGTCTCTCAGTTCGTGGCTGTGATGTCAACGTCGATTCAATGATTGGGATCATCGTTATTACTAAATCGACGTTGACAACGCTGACCGGACAAAATCGACATGAAGGATCACGAAGCAATGAAAACTTGAAAACAAAGACTGGGTCAGCAGTCAAATTATATTGCTATGGTACCGTGATTTGCTAGACTTTGTTTCCAAAATCTCAAGCCAAATTTTCTTCAGCCTACTCCAGATTCTGTGTTTTACTCGTGAATGTATGTCGTATTACTTTCAATTAATGTTATTGATTCTGTGTTGTGACCTCTACGCCACTTGGAGGAACTGCAACCACAACAGCGAAGCTACAAGATAGTTCACAACTCACTCATCGACTTGACGCTCAGCACGGCCTCGACCCGCCGCAGGCCACGAGCTAGCAACTCATTTTTGACTCACTGGGATATGACACTTGCAAGCTACGACATTAAGCACAGACTGCACTTAAAGACTCTCAGTCCTCCGGTCTTGGAAGGGATCCCGTAGCGACCTCTACGCCACTTCTGGGAACTACAACCACAAAAGCAAAGCTACAATATAGCTCACAAGAAGCATACGAGATGGCGCTAACAGAACTACATCTCGATATCAGAGTTCTGGTTGCAACTTGACATATATTCATCCTTTGATAATACACCGTCAAAGCCGCCGCGGTTCCCCAGGCGAAACACCATGCCTGGAAGGAAGAACTTCCCTATGAGGCGGTCGAGATCTTCCCTTCGTGGCGGCACATCATCTCGCTTCCGCTACAACTCTATTAATAATATAGTTACACATACATTGAAGAACACAAACTGGATCCAGCAACTCGTCGTATCTGTCTAGTCTACCCTGTCAAAAAGGAAGTGTGTCTGTGGCTGTACTGTCAACGTAAATTTGTTGATTGGGATTGTTATTAGTAAATTTACGTTGACAATGCTGACCGGACGAAATCAACTTCAACATGGCGGATCACAAAGCAATGAAGATGGAAGTCTAATAGTAGGGTAATTTAAAGTCACCTTTATGCAATCTAAAATTATATTGCAATGGTAAACCTAGTGTTGTAAACTGACGGTCATTTATAATAAATGACCGGTCACATTGGACATTTATTGTCACATTGGTCAGATATAATTTTTAAGTGTTCCTTAATGATTTCTATTGTTTTCGCGATTATTGCACATTTATGTGTTTTACTTGATGTTACTTATTTTGTCGTAAAATATTAACTTTCAATAGGTATCATTTCAAATTCACGTGAAACCATGTCTTACAGAATTCCTATACGCACAAGCAACAATAATTGAGTGTCGGCGAAGTCAAAAGAAAGCGGCGACGAGCAGCGGCGCGGCGGCTTATGACAAAAGAGAACTTTGTGATCGCTGCCGCTCGCGCGCCGATTCTGTCTCTTTCTACACTGCCGGTCGCGCGACAGTCTCTCTCATCCAGCAGTGCGTTCCGAATTATTACGAAGAGCAGACGCGCGTGTGTTATCTTATTGTTTTCGCCAATTTATCGATAAAATGCCTAAACACGCGGGCGAAATTTGGGACCAGTATCAAGTTATTGGTAGTTTGGGTCAAAAAAAACATGTGGTTTGCATTCATTGTAATACCGAATACAGAAATTCACATGCAACGCGAATGGTGCTACATATAACAAAATGTAAAAAGTACAGTATTGTCTCATAAGAAGAGTCAGCAAAGTTCAAACGATTTATTATGTTCAAGTCCAAGACCAAGTACATCTTTTGGCTCCGAATCGGAAAATTCGAATTTAGTTTCCTGTGAAGAAAATACGCGACTTTCTATTGATCATACCGAATCTTCATCGAATCTCATTAATAAGTTACCTGACGAAGATAACAGTGCTCTTAATAAAAAAGACGTAATTGATGCAGACATTGCAAGAGCTTTATATGCATCTGGAGCACCATTAAACCTACTAGAGCCAAAGTACTGGAAAAAGCTTTAAAGTCTCTAAAGCCTGACTATGAACCACCTTCAAGATATTATTTTAGTAACAGATTATTCGCAGAATATTCTAGACTTAAGATTATCAGATTGATGAAGAGATACGATCGTCGGCTGCTGTATGTATTATAACGGATGGGTGGACTAATATAAACGGAAAAGGAGTTATAAATTTCATTATTTCTACACCAAAACCTATATTCTTTAAATCCGTATACCCCGAATGCGAAAGAGAAACAGCTGAATATTTGGGTTCTGAGATTTCGAAAGTTATAGAAGAGGTTGGGCCGGCAAAAATTGTAGCATTAATCACCGATAATGCACAAAACATGAAAGCAGCATGGACACTTATTCAAACCAAATATCCGAACATAGCTTGCATTGGATGTGTGGCCCATGCTCTAAATTTGATTTATAAAGATATCGATAAATTGCCTTCTGTAAAAACAACCGTAGACAAGGTAACAAAAAATATTAAATATGTGAAAAATAAACACAGAGCTTTGGCATATTTTGAAAAAATACAGGCTACACTTTATGGACATTTAAAGCAATCGCTGAAACTTCAATGCAAAACAAGATGGAATAGCATTGTTTTATGCCTGGAGTCATTCGACTGTAATAAAGAAGCTTTGAAGGCGCTGGCTGTTGCTGACGAAATCAGTATTGAAAATGATATCATGATTGCTTTACTTGACGATACGTTATGGGTCTCCGTGAAGAATATCATTAAAGTTTTGAAACCTATTTCAATCGCAATAACAAAGTCCGAGTCTGATAACGCAAGAGTCTCAGAAGTTCCCGTCATGTTTATGAAATTAGAAGCATCGGTTGAAGATGAACTTCATTCTTCGACAATATTTGAAGACAACGAAAAAGATGTTATTAGACAGGCAATTAAAAAACGGAGGGACTTTTGCCTTCGACCGATTCACCTGGCTGCCAACATATTGGATCCTAAGTTTATGGGTTCAGGATTGAACGATGACCAAGAAGCTGAGGCTAACAATTTTATATATGACCAAGCACGATTGCTTGGTAAAGATCCAGTGGCCATAATGACGAATACAGCTGAATTCAGAACAAAAACCGGGTACTTCGGCAAGTGTCACTCTGCATGGGTCACTACTGAAACGGTAGCCCCTCATTTATGGTGGCAGAGTTTCGCATCAAAGCAAATATTATTTCCCATGGCATATAGATTACTAAGCGTTCCGCCAACTTCAGCAGCTGCGGAAAGAAATCGGAGTTTGTTTGCGAACACTCATTCTAAGTCTAGAAATAGACTTCAGCAAGATCGAGTACACAAGCTCATCACAATGAGGCAAAATTTAAAGTATTTAGACGACGCAGAAAAACCTGAAAATGATTCTGACACAGAGTTGAACTTTGAATTCACTGGATTTGGCCAAGAACGCGAAGTAGACGAAGATGATGAAGACAAAACAGAGCTCATAGAAGGATCAGATAATGATGACTGATTTATGTTATGATACTATCTTTAAAATAAATAAAAATCGAACATTATATCACACTTTTTTATTTAGTCATCTCATATAAGACTGTATTTTAAAACCATTTTATATTCTGTATTACTGTGTTGTAGGTAGATGAACAAAATCTGTTAAGCTTCGATGATTCTAAAACTTAAAAGCGTATTTTTTAAGATTAGAGGTTATTTATATGCAATAAAATATTTCTGACGTTACTGACAATAAATGACAATAAGTGACCGGTCAAATTGGATAAATGTCCAATGTGCTCGGTCAGATATGTCGGTCATATATAACCTGACGGTCACTTTACAACTCTAGGTAAACCTAGATCCGACATACTGCATCGCCTCTCGAAATTCACTTCTCTCTCTACCCAAGGGTTGACTAGAAGAGATTGCTATCTATGCGATAAGTCCGCCTTTGTATCATTTTTGTTTTTTTTTCTCTGTTTTGTATTTCCTTTGTTTATAGTGCAATAAAGAGTATTTGTATTGTATTGTACTGTGATTGGCAAGACTTTGCCTCCAGAATCTCATGCCAAATTTTCTTTAGCGTACCCCAGTGTGAAGTCAAGGAGGACAATGTTTAACATATTATTTCGTATTACTTACTATTAATGTTATTGTCAATTTTATAATATGGACTGTTTTATGTTACAGTAAAGACATTGAAGAACAAACTGAACCCAGCAACCCAAAATCCCAAAATCACAGTTATGCTAGTTTTGGGAAATTTGCGCACAACCTGTGAACGCACTTGCCAATTATGTTGGGCCAACAATAAAATTATGAAATCCATTCCGGAGACAGGTTGTTTCCGAGATACAGACCCCTGTCTAGTTTGGAGATGGCCTGTAGCTGGTTGGATGGAATTAAATATAACTACTCGATGTATCTATAAATGTACGAGTTTTTTTTTTGTTGTAAATATGTCTGTCTTTTTGGCTAAATAAAAGATTATTTATTTATTTATTACTATAATCTGTCTACCCCGTCAAAAAAGGAAGAGTCTGTGGCTGTGCTGTCAACGTCAATTTGTTGATTGAGATTTTTGTTATTAATAAATTGACGTTGACAATGCTGACCGGACGAAATCAACATGACTGTCAACAAAGCATTGAACCCGAAGACTTCTGCTTCTCTCAGTTCGTGGCTGTGCTGTCAACGTCGATTTAATGATTGGGTTCATTGTTATTGTTAAATCGACGTTGACAACGCTGACCGGACAAAATCGTCATAAAGGATCACGAAGCAATGAAGACTTGAAAACAAAGACTGGGTCAGCAGTAAAACTATATTTATATGGAACCGTGATTTGCTAGACTTTGCCTCCCAAACCTCATACTCGTAACAAATTTTCTTCAGCCTATTCCAGAATCTGTGTTTTACTTATTTTTTTTATTTATTTTATTTAAAAACTTTATTGCACAAAAATATTGTACAAGTGGTGGACCTAATGCCATATGGCATTCTCTACTTATGTATGTCGTTTTAACTTTCAATTAATGTAATTGATTCTGTGGCGACTTCTACGCCACTTGGAGGAACTGCAACCACAACAGTGAAGCAACAAGATAGTTCTCAACTCACTCAGAGGTAGATAACAAAGACCTCATATTATCCGACCCTAATCTGCCTGTTCCTGGTTCTGATCCGAAAATACTGGTCCCAGATAAATAGATGCCTAATTTCACAAGGAAGATATGCCGAACTAATGTGCAGGAGGAAAATTGCAGATCCCAATTGCTGCTGTCCCACCTTACTGACTCTTGCCCAATCTTGTCCATTGAGGGTGACATAAGAAAAATACACGAAGCCGATGGCGACGGTACTAAATGGATTGACAGCCTTCCATTCACCCTCTCAATTTGCTGCATATTTTAGTAAACCATTCGCAAATAATAATAATAACTCATTGACTTTAGCGACCGGCGCACCATACGCACCTGGATCTGAGGCATCTACTCTCCAGCGTGGCACTCCGACAGGACATCATTTCGGAGCCAATAAATCGACAACGCTCAAGACAATCTCGCTCGACTCATAGCAGACTACGAGCACGCTCAACACGTTCTCGACTCACCGCAGGCGACGAGCAAGCAACTCATTTCTGACTCACTGGAAAGTTCCAAACTCACTGGGATATGAATCATCTTACACTTGCAAGCTTCGACATGAAGCACAGAATGCATATGAAGACTATCAGACCTCCGGTCTTGGAAGGGTGTCCTGTGGCGACCTCTACGCCACTTAAAGGAACTACAACAACAAAAGCGAAGCTACAATATAGTTCACAAGAAGCATACGAGATGCGCTAACAGTATCCTACATCTCTATATCAGTTTTGGTTGCAACTTCACATATAGCCGACAATACACCGTCGGACCCGCGTTTCGTCGCGCTACACCATGCCTGTCGGGAAGATCTTCCCTTTGTGGCAGTCGAGCATATCACTCGATACTTACTATTAATGTTATTGTTTATTTTGTAATATACTTTCAGACATTAAAGAACAAACTGGATCCAGCAACTCTAGTGTGTCTACCACGTCAAAAAAGAAAATGAGTCTGCGGCTGTACTGTCAACGTCAATTTGATGATTGGGATTATAGTTATTATTAAATTGACGTTGACAATGCTGACCGGACGAAATCAACATGGCCGACCACAGAGTAATGAAGATGGAAGACTGAGTACGCAGAGTAAAGTCGCATTTATGCAGTCTAAACTTATATTGCAATAAAGGTATTGCGATTGACTAGACTGCCAAATTTTCATAAGCTTACCCCAGAGTCAATGTTTTACATAATGTCGTATTACTTACTATTAATGTTATTGTTTATTTTATAATATACTTTCAGACATTGAAGAACATACTGGATCCAGCAACTCTAATCTGTCTACCACGTCAAAAAAGGAAGTCTGCGGCTGTACTGTCAACGTCAATTTGATGATTGGGATTATAGTTATTATTAAATTGACGTTGACAATGCTGACCGGACGAAATCAACATGGCGGACCACAAATCAATGAAGATTTGAAGATGGAAGACTGAGTACGCAGAGTAAAGTCACCTTTATGCAGTCTAAACTTATATTGCAATAAAGGTATTGCGATTGGCTAGACTGCCAAATTTTCATAAGCTTACCCCAGAGTCAATGTTTTACATAATGTCGTATTACTTACTATTAATGTTATTGTTTATTTTATAATATACTTTCAGACATTGAAGAACATACTGGATCCAGCAACTCTAATCTGTCTACCACGTCAAAAAAGGAAGTCTGCGGCTGTACTGTCAACGTCAATTTGATGATTGGGATTAAAGTTATTATTAAATTGACGTTGACAATGCTGACCGGACAAAATCGACATGAACAAGCAATGAAGACTGTCAGCAGCAGTATAAGAAATTGGAAGTAACCTTGACGTGACCTAAAACTATTTTGCAATATACCGTGATTTTTTTGAAGAAGAAGAAGAAGGCATGAGATAAAATACGTTTTATGAACGAAAGATTTTGTCGCCCAACTTTATCTAAGTATGTATAGTAAGGCAAATTATGCGAAATGCGACAAATTATAAGGTTAACAATTTGTCTGGCTGGATAAATAAGAGCTGTTTAGTTCTTACACATTTATATTTTCTACTTTTGAATTACTATAAACCTACAATACCACTCACTGACTGACTCACTGATTGACATTTGTTTGCCCTGTTCGAGGGTGACAGGGGTAATAAATAATTTGATAGGTATACCGTCGTGTAGAGGGTCAGTGAGAGAAAAATCTGACATTTTAAAGATCATCAGATCCTGATGTGGAAGGGTTACGGCCTGCAAAAACGGTTGGGGATAGCGACGTGATTTTTTTTTTCCAAAATGTAGAGGGTTGTATTGTAAGCAATTTGACGACTCTTGTTTTTTTCAGAATTCAAGGTGATCGTCATACAAGGACAATCTACGAGGAAAGCGAGGCCGCAGGCCGAGCTGAGTGGCGAGGGCATAGACCATAGCCTCTCCTGATCTCCCCCCCTAAAATTTTTTTTGGAATCCAAGATGGCGTCTGGATTTTCATTTCGTCCTACTGGAACATCGAAGGGATCTGAAATTTTGTAAAGTACCCCGCAGAACTCAAAACTGCAAACAAATTTTGATTCCAAGATGGCCGCCCACACATTGTTTCATGTACTGACTGACTACTTTTTACCCATTTTCTCAACTGGATATGTGCTTCAGCCAACTTCAACAGCTGCACGAAAAGCCCGCGCAACGCCCGAATAGCTAGTTTTCTACTTTAAGAGCCCGAATGACCCTTATAGTACTTAGAGAGATCTTAAATTTTAGGTATCAATAGTAATGAAATACTTTGAAATAAAAACAGCAAAGTTCAGGACTAACTATATCAACACACGCACGAGCGGAGCGAGCGTGCCGCGGTAGCGGCCGGCGAGTGCTAGAAAAGTTCTATCCATTTTACTAGGTTAGGGCAAACCTATAGCAATAAAAATCGTGAAGTTTTCTGGGAAATGAAATTCGATGTCGAAAAAATCTTATCATGCATGTGTCGCAGTTGGATTGTTTAACGGTTTCGTCAAACAGCGGATTACCGCTACTGTTTCACAAAACCGCTAGCCGTTTGGAAACATGGTTAGCGGTTTCAATAAACGTAACACGTTGCGCAATCTTAGACAATCCAGCTGAACGATATTCGGCTGTTTAAAAAAACCGAGCTGTAATGCCAAACATCTAGAGGTTTCGTGTATTAGCGGTTTATACCATCCAACTGCGACATATACAAAGTGGAAGGGACATACCCACAGGACATACCCGTAATAAATCAAACCACGGTCTATACTAGATCATTATAGTTTAATGGAATGAAAATAACAGCAAAATAACAAAAAAAAAAAAAATTGGCCTTTCCCTACAAAAATGGGCAGCCGCCTGGGCGATTTGTATGGGAATGTCATTTTTTTTTTGTTCTTTCGACTTATTTTAATTTCATAACACTTTAGTGATCTAGTAAAGCCCGTGGTTCGATTAATTACGGGTATGTCCCTTCCACTGAATGCTGAATTTTTTTTTTTTAATAAATACTTAGTCATAGTTAATAGTTTTAATTGACACCCAAACAAGCATGTCCCATAGATAAAAACGGAAAAACTACCATAGTTATTTTGAGTAAGTATAAAAATTCTTTGTGAAATTATAAGCAATGCGAGTCATGTAAAAATTAATTTTTCAATTCTCCAGAATCGTAAATAATCCCGAAAAATCATTCCACGTGATATGTACCGCGGCGGGCGGGGCTTAAAATATGAACAGCGCGGCGCGACAGTTCGCCGTGACACTCGAGTCGTGCGGTTGCGTCGCAAGAAGTTTCCTTTGAGAATATTGCAGTGTTTTTGCGATAATCGATTCCTTAGTAAGTGAGATTGAATTAAAACATGATAAGCCTATTAGTTGCAAACCATACAGATTACCAGAACCAGAACGTAAATTTTTAAAGGAAACCGTAGAAAAATGGCTCGATCAGAAAATATGTAGATTTTCAAATTCACCATATGCCGCTCCAATGTTCGTAGTCCAACAACCATTTCATGAAACATCACCATACAGACCAGTAGTAGATTATTCAAAGACAATTAACCCTATTACAGTACTAGACGCTCAACCAATAGAAAGAATGGAAGATATTGTAACTACAGTTTCTCAAGTAAAGTATAAATTAAAATTATATATTTATCATGCGTACCACAATATATGCATAAAAGAAGAAGACATTTATAAAACCGCAGTAATCACACAAGATTTTCACATAGAATTTACTCGCGTTATGTTTGGACTTGTTGGAGGTCCGTCAATTATGTCTAAAGTCATAAAAACGACAAATGGGAGTCTGTATAATGAAGGAGTAAGGGCATATTTTGATGACATTACAGGAGGCAAAAATACAATAGAAGAGTTTATTATATTATTAAGAAAAGTTCTTGAATTAATAAGAAAAAAAAAATTGAAGTTAAACAAAGACAAATGTATTTTCATATCAGAAGAGATACCATTATTTGGAAAATTAGTAGGATACAAACAAGAAAGAACGGATCCTAAGAGAGTAGCAGCTGTAGAACAATATAAGACCCTATCCACTTTATCCGAAGTTCGTTCATTTTTAGAATTTACTGGAGCATTCAGGAAATATATTAAAAATTATGCTTCAATTGCTAAGCCATTACAAGATACATTGAAGAAGGACAAAAAAGAAGAAAAGGATATCCAAGACCAAGTTTCGAAAAATAAATAATTACTTTGACAATTCAGCAACAGGAATCATTCCAAGTTTTAAAAAAATTACTTGTTTGTGCTGTCTACGGCTTGTTGTTCCGGTCTGCGCTCCTCATATGTCCCTGTGGCAGTGATGTCGACAAGCTAGGACATCACGGACTGTCATGCCAAAAAAGTGCAGGCCGCTTCTCGAGACATGCCGCTCTTAACGATATCATACGCCGGTCCCTTGCCACCGTCAACATGCCAAGTCTAGTTGAGCCGACTTGCAAGAGATGATGGCAAGAGACCGGACTGTATGAGTTTGATTCCATGGAAGATGGTCCGGGTGCTAGTATGGGATGCAAATGGTTCAGACACGCTGGCCCCTTCCCATCTACATGGAACCAACAACAGAGCTGGTGCGGCTTGTGAAGCGGTTGAAAAGCAAAAGCATGGAAATACAGGGGTCTAGGCTCCGAATATGATTTTGTCCCATTCGGTGTCGAGACCCTTGGTCCGTGGGGTCCTAGCGCTAATAAGGCTTTTTAAGGAAATAGCAAAAAGGTTAGTCGACATCAAAGGAGACCGAAGAGCTGGCAGCTAGCTCGGACAAAGAATCAGTCTAGCTATTCAAAGGGGGAACGCTGCCAGTATCTTCGGAACCTTGCCTAAAGGGACTCCTTTTAATAATATATTTTAGTTATTATATTATATTTTTTAAGGTTTTTAGTTTTAGGTGCTTTCTAGTTTTAGCTAACTTTAGGTATTATATATTATGAGATTTTCTATGACATAAATTTTAGACTTTTTATCTGGATAAATTTGTTCTAGATTTGTTTACAATTTCTTTGTAAACAGACTTTACGTTATGGCGGCTTGGCCAAGGCCACACCTCAGAACAATATCCCATATCTCTGGGCCACACCAAGGCCTGGCAATACTGTCTAAAGGTGTCACTGTCTGTCAATGTCCAATTTACGTCAGTCAGTCAGTGAGTGTTTGTGACATAGAGTTTGTTATGTTGCTTTCTGATCGATCGGTTGATCGGTTGTCTCTTGTCTTGTTTTTCCTTGAAAAAGATTAAGAAACTGTTTGTGGGTGATATTTCAAATGTTTTAGTTTCTGAAATGCCTTCTCCAACAAGGAGCAACTTTCTGATTTCACCTCAACCAGTAAGAAAACCAAAAATGGGTCGGACTCTACTCGTGTTGCTGTGGAAACATTTTACTGTACGCCGTAGAAGATACATCATGACGACTATCGAATTCGTATTACCAGTGGTCTTGTTTATAGTAATTTTTATTTTCAAAGGAGCGATTAACAGCCTTCATAGTCCGATGGATGATAAAAATTCTGAGTTTAGTGAAAATGTCGTGGTATCGGTATGTATGAAGTCTGATTTGATTAGTCAAATAGATTGTTTTGTTTATAGCCATAAGTAGTTAGATATTTCAAACTAGCCTTTGCCCGGGATTTAGTTCGCACACCTCATCAAAGAGTTGAATGTAGTCTAAAAAAAATTTGTTGTATAGATCTTTATTGTACAAAAAATATTTTACAGACATATAAGCCATAAAAGACCAAATAATATGTACAAATGCGGACTTATCCCACAAAGGGATATCTTCCAGTCAACCAAGTATCAGCGAGTGGAAAATAAAAAAAAATGGTCATAATGGGCAGAAGTCAAAGCGTACAAGATCAATAGAAACTAGTGTTTACTTTTAATCAAAAGTCTGTTCTTGCAATCTGTTGCTTCGTTTGAATGTAAACAACGGAAACAAGCAAGTGAAGAACGAACAAACCCACCATATTTGTCTATCCCATTAGGAATAAAGACATGATCTTGTATTTAAGAGCAACACTGTTGTCTTTGGAGTGTTTTCCAAGTCTCTCTTGCCTCCGCTAAGTTTTTCAAAGATATGAGAGTGTATCTGTCTGTATTGTATTGTCATACATTATCACGTCTTTATCCCTAATGGGGTAGACAGAGCCCAGGGCTGTAAGACCCAGAGGCCACTTTTAGCATTATGGTGGCAATGATTTTTATTTTTTTTAGCCTATTGTGATGGGTTGCTAGCCGCATCGCCTATTGACATGATTCAGATCAGGGTTGTTGCAAATATCAGCATCAACATCGCAGATTCTAAACGTCTAAGTCTAAACGTGTTCCCGGTTGCATCCTCAGCTGTGCTGCTTCGGAGCCCATGGTGCGCTTTCCCGCTTTTTCTTCTCCAAATAAAACATGCATGTCAACGGTCACCCAAGGATGCCAAAGACCTTGCAAAATGGAGAAGAAATAGCTGGAACAGTTAAAATGATTTGGCCAGTGGCGTATTCACAAATTTACCGCCAGTAGGCTATTTACATTTTGCCGCCCCCAGTGGTGGATTTACAAATTTTGCCGCCAGTGAATGAGTGGTGGAGCAAAAGAAGGTTATCTGCTTCACGCATCATAGAGTTGTATGTGGGGTGTGAATCAGTATTGCACGTGGGCGTTAAAAACAGCTAGCGGTGGGCCTGGGTGTTCACTCGAGGCACGGGGGGGAGGGGACAAATTTGCCGCCCCTTAAAATCTGCCGCCCTAGGCTCTAGCCTACTCAGCCTGCTGGTAAATCCGTCACTGGATTTGGCTATAGTTTTACGACCGGCCACCTGCCTGACGTCAACACTCTTTGGGAACAGATCCGCAACAGACAACATCCGCAGATTATCAGCATTATTTTTAAGATATGAATCTGCAAAGATTAATGCTGATTTTTATTGCTGACATAAAGGCGGGGCTTAGCGCCAGTCACGTAAACTTTTAACCAATCATAGACAAATTATTCAAATCTTGTTGTCACTTGTTCCATCATTCAAAATAATTATATTTATAGTCCTATATCGTTTTGTTTAGATACTTGAGTAAGTAAAATTACTTATATATAAATATTAATATCAGCATCCGCTGATATAGTAAGATCCTACATCAGCAAGAACCCTGATTCAGATTCTCGCCCATTCGCTCGATCGGCTTTTATGATCTGCGCGGGAAGAGAAGCAGCTGGAACTGAAGATATTATATACATTAGTATACTAATGTTTATATTTTTTATAAATTTTAGCCACCCATCAGCATAAAAAAGTTGGGAAAACCTAACATTGTCTTGTACTATCCGAAAAACAATTTGACAGATGAATTAATGGCCAAAGTTGGTAAATCTCTGAAATTGAAACATATGATGCACTATTCAGGTAAAAACAATCAGACAAATCATATTTCACTTAGTTATTATTTTAATAATACATGGTTTTTGCAAAATAAATTTCAATATTATTTTATTTTTTATCCGTGATGTAAACGCCCTGTGGAAGGCTTCTTCTTCAGTGACGTCACACATAAGTAAACGTGGTGTTTTGACGGACTTTTTGTATGCGCGTATTACTTGCGTCACCTATATGTGACGTCAACTCACAAATAACCGCCGCCATGACAGAAATTAGCATTTTTGGTGCAGCTGTGGAATTATTATTTATATTTAAAAATAAATGATTTCTTTCTTTCTTTAAATTTCAACATTGGTTTTTATTAATAATACAATAGATATACCAGAAATATTAATATTGTGTGATTATTATGTAATAAAGAATTATTTAAAACTATTTTTAAAATTTGTCAAATACCAAATTTTATTACAAAAATTGTAAAGTGTAGGTATTTATTTAGGTAATTGGGCTTTCTCTACCAGTCAACCAACAGGTGGTGCAGGGACAAGTGAGATATCATCATCCAAGCGTATTGCCGGTTGTATCATCAGCGGTTACGCTTCAGAGCCCGGGGTCCACTACCTTACCTAGGTGAATTGACGAGGTTACTGGTTTTTACACAGAGCGACTGCCGTCTGACCTCCGCAACCCAAAGGGAAGACCAGAACCAAACCTAGGATAGGTAAAAGCGCTAAATGGCGTTCTAGACCAACAGCTTTACGTGCCTTCCGAAGCACGGAATCATCTTTCTTTTCGGATAATCAGGTGATTCAAGCCTGCAATATCCTAACCAGACTAGAAACAACTTTTCTTCCCAGTGGGATTTGAACCCACAACCTCCGGATCACAAGGCAAACGCCTTGACCACTGGACCACGGAGGCAGTCATTACAGAGAGCAGTATTTGACCCTATATTTACTAATAATTGCAATTAATAAATTATGTTACTAAATATGATACATAAAAACATATAAATATAATACATATTAATACATATACATTAACAACTTGGTTATATACATATATTATATATGTATATACTAAATAAACCTACATAAATATCTATTATTGACTTATCTTCAGACAGTTCATGCAGATAGTAACCACAAACTGCATTTCTTATACATTCTCTATAGTATAGTCTCATAAATATTTTCATAATTTATCATAATATAATACAATTTTACAAATCACGATTTTAGACAGCGCAAGAGGATATATCGGAATGAATGACAAGGATGCCATTATTGAGCTCTTGAAGAATTTCGAATCAGACAAACATGCATTTGTTGCATTTAAGGTAAGAACATTGTTTAACAGTAAACGATGCAGTCTGCGGAGTAGTCACAACGTGCGACTTTGAAAATTGTTTGTTCTAAATATAATCAAAAACAAGCTTTTCGGGCGTTGCGCGGTTTTTCGTGCAGCTGTTGATGTTGTTTGGAATCTATGTCCAGTTGAGAAAATGGGTAAAAACTGCAGTCAGTTATGGAAAATGTGTGGGCGGCCATCTTGGAATCAAAATTTGTTTGCAGTTTTGAGTTTCGCGGGATGCTTAACCCCAGCATACAAAATTAAGACCCCTTCGATGTTCCAGTAGGACGTTATGAACGAATTAAGTTAAAATTCTAAAATCCAGACGCCATCTTGGATTCTAAAAAACATGTCAGATTTGGATTCCGCAATCCAGAAAACCCTTGTATACTGAATTTCAGTCAAATCAGATGCAGTTGAGTATTGATTTAGCCTACACTCTCCACGCTGGCCAGACGGGTTGGAGAGCTCTCATTGATGTCTATAGGCTTTGGTTAGCTTGTGTTTCCTAAGTCGCCGTCTACGAAATCCACGGGAAAACTTGGGAGTGTTCCTATTCCACTCTGCAGGGAACCACACGGCTAATGCCTTAGTAAAATAGTAATTTTAACTAATAAACATTTTTTTAACAGCACATGAATGAAGACACTCTGCCAGACCACCTTAACTACACCATACGAATGAAGAAAAATTTTGAAACGCAACAGTACGCTGCAATGGATGGTGATATTGGGCCACATATGATGTTCGGTGAGCATTCTCATACATATCGTCGTTGCGGATGTAAAATTCATACACAGTACAGACGCTGTCACGTCTTTTTCCTTAACGGGGTGGATAGAGCCTGGGGCTGTTAGACCCAAAAGCCATGTTTAGCGTCATGGTGGGCGTGAAGGTAAAAAAAGGGAATCTAATAGTGACGGGTTGCTAGCCGCATTGGTTTTTGACATGATTGAAAAGACAGGCTAGGGCCGTAAGACCCAAAGTCCACTCGTATTCTCGCCCATACCCTTAATCGGCTTTTACGGGAAGAGAAGCAACTGATACATTCTACGTTTTTTGTTTTCTTCCAGAGTACGCAGTTTTTATTTTTCATTTTTTAATGCCGTTCCATTTAGTTTACGAAGGCACACATGCCCGTAAAATTTCTTTTTTAGCCAGTGTACTGGTTCAAAAAATTATATTTTCAGCTATGTGAATTATTCCATATTTAGTTACACAAATGACTTTATGTGTACAATCCGCACATAACGCAAATCTACTTATAAGTCTGAAACCATTGGCATCATGATTCACACTATTGCTCATTCAACGGTATAACACCTGGCATGTTCAATGTATCAATCCGATTTACTCACTGCCGAAGTCCTTTAAAACACGACGCAAGTTCGGAATAGCGTATCCTCGGGGTTCCCTAGTTATTCAAACAAATAGCATTGCAGGCGTTATTTCGCCGAAGTTCGGTCGCACAACTTCGGCATAGCATGTTTTGCCTTGAAACTGAAAATTACACTACCGACGTCCGATAGTATCGTCGCATTACAATGCCAATATGCCAAACAAAATATTTCTGTCTGTTTTGACCACAAAATGAACTAATTGCTTATCGTGATTTCGTATCAAACTACGGTATACAATATTGCAACTATTTTTGCAATACGTGTGTGTAGGTTACACCTACATAATAATGTCTGTGATAACGTTGAGCGTGAACGTGTTTTTGTATTGAAAATCTGAAATACAGGATAATTTTAAAGCTCGTAGCTATATTCAAGGAAAGTACCCTTTAAGAGAAATAAAAAATAAATATTCTGTAATATGTATCTTGTTTCATAATAAAAACCAAAGATATCAGCCGACAAAGATATACCAAAAATCTCCCATGCGAATGTCACCGGCACTGGTGGCGTGGCGTGTGAGCAGGATAGGCAACGTCGCGTATAGTAAAGTCAGTAGGTTGGCCATTTATTATGAATGTGGGAATTTTAATTTTAATATTTATAAGGCAAGTGTGAAAGGAAGAGCGGGACCGGGTCGACCTCGGCGAACGTTCTGCGTTCAGATTGCAGACGTTCTGAAAAAGGGAGAGGTAAGAAGTACCCGTAACCGAAGGGCATGTATGAAGAGGTTGATGAGTGTAGGTGAAGCGAAAGAGGTCTGTCAGGATCGTAGCAAGTGGAGGTCCATAGTCTCTGCCTACCCCTGTGGGAAACAGGCGTGATAGTATGTATGTGGGAATTTTAAAAGTTGACAAAGAATAAGTCTTTTTTTCTTACGGTTTTGGGTTCTATTAAAGATTCTGATTCCAAGATTTTAATATACTAAGGGGTGCAAAATCAAGCTTTATTACATAGCGTGTAAGTAAATACCTGCCGCGTTATACGTAAAAAAAATCTTCGCTCCGTAAATCATATATCTATCTATAGCTACGAATAAGGAAGTTTATTGTACAGGTGGTACCTCCGTGGGTGGTACGACGGTTATATTGTCGGATTCCCCCGCGGAGGCAACGGCCCTATTGTCGATAACTTACATGAACAAGAAATTATTTACAAAAAAAAAAAAACACCCGACTGATACAATAGCAGGAGGTTACTGGCAACTGGAACCGCAATTAACTCGAACCGCGGTCCCAGTTGCCAGATCCAATAATTTTAATATTTCTCTTCCGGCGACTGCGACCACTCGTAAATAAAAATAAAAAATCAGTACAGTCATACGGAAAAATGTTAACTAAAATCATTTATTTTCATACCTACCTCAGCTGATAGGTTTTGATAAAAAAAAATGAAGACACTGGCTAGTTTTATAAGGGAATGCCAGCACGCCGCAACGGACAGGGATCAGTGGAAAAAAAGAGGAGGCCATTGCCCAGCAGTGGGACACCAACACAGGCTTTAAAAAAAAAGTACTTTGGCGCCAACAATCCGCAGTGTCTTTTTCTTTAAGACGATTCTATCGACACCGCTCAAGCTCAATTCCATTAAACCGTTGAGGCTGCAGAGCGTGCCACATTATAAGAAATATACTATACAAAGTGGAGGGGACATACCCGTAATAAATCGAACCACGGGCTATACTAGATCACTAAAGTATAACAAAATTAAATTAACAGTCAAAAAACAAAAAAATAAATTCGACATTCCCATACAAATAGCCCGGGCGGCTGCACACTTTTGTATGGAAATTCCGAATTTTGTATTTTGTTTTTGGCTGTTATTTTAATTTCATCATACTATAATGATCTAGCATAGACCGTTGTTTTATTTATTATGGGTATGTCCCTTCCACGTTGCATGTATAATATACATACTTACACTCGAAAATCGTAACCCTCCTGACACAGTCGAAATTAATAATATTGTAATTATGTAGGTAACCGCTTATTTCTGTTTAATTATTATTCGAAATTGGTACCTATTACCTGGTATTTATTCTGTGCTATTACTTAGCTATTGCTTAGTCATCAAACCACGTAGGTATTCGGTAGCCATAGTATGATTAAAGTGGATGAACCCTACCGTGCTATTGTTACTGACGAGCCAGTGACTCATCTTTAAAACGCGACTGCAAAATATGTACATACGTAACATATCAACATTGTACTTGTATGATTTGTTTGTAAAACAACTAGTAACCTTTTTGCAGTATAAGCAATGAAGCCTAAGATCCTGCATAATTACCTCGTGGATACCATACCCCTCATCCTTATTCCAGACGAAATATTTTTAACATATATAATTTATTTATTTAGGTACGCTTACAGTGTTACATATAATATATTAGATTAGGATATGAAGATATACTCACATTAAAGTTTTATGTAGACACCAATGATTAGCATACACACACAGCATTTGCCAGTATACAAATTCGCTACCGTAAAAAGAATCGTTATCATTTTGTAAATGAATAAAGCTCAAATTTGCTCCAGGCTATTTTTAACCTCTTTTTTTAAAGCCGGTGCTTGTGTCCCACCGACCGTAGGGGAATTCCCGAAAAGTAGGGATTCGTGAGGTGTCAAGCGTCTACGAAATTGAGCCTAAAGACTTACAACTGAACCATTGACATAAGTAGTGACAATAGATCTCGCTGAACTGAACGTCCCTCAAGGCGCAGTAGTGAGAATTCTTGAGCATTTTCGCGAATTCGCGTGCCTTCTCGCGTAATGAGGCGGACGTCTCGTTCCATTCCGTTTCGCGGAAATGTAAATTGAGCCTATAGCGATAAAGACAGATCCTTGCTTAGCCGGAACGGACCACTAGTTGGTAATCTAATGTCATCATCATCAGGTTCTCTTTAGCCTCCACTGCAGGAGGAAGACCCTCTCTGTATTACAGAACCATATATTAGCCAGAGTAGCGAGAGCATTTGGCGTACACTCTCCAACGCTGACCAGACGGGTTGGAGAGGTCTCATTAATTAGCTTTATTTAGCTTGTGTTTCCTAAGTCGCCTTCTACGATATCCACAGAAAGACTTGGAGTGGTCCTATTCTACTCTGCCGGGAACCACACGGCGTAATCAAATGTACAATTTTTTATTTTATTTTTAGGCCTAGATTACGCAGTGTTTGTGCGCCTGCAGTATGCCATTGACTCAAGTTATTTGGAGCTCCGTAGCGGCACACCAGTGCAACAGGTAAGTAATGAGAAGCCTACATATAAATTTATTTATTTATTACACTTCACACACACTTTGTTGTTCCAAAGTAAAAATATAAATTTAACAAATGGCGGACTCGATTTTTTGGTTGAAACTAACGTCAGACTCTCAGACAGACGGATTTTGTATGGGAGGACGAAACATTTTTGTCAATTTTTTATAAATCCTGCTCCAAAAATTTGGACAGTGTTTAAAAAGTCATCCTGTATATTATATTTATTACTCTTATTCATTGCCCAGCAGTGGAATAATATATCTATAGAATGAGATGAGTGATCCTATTCTATTTTATTTGGTATGAGTTCTAGACCGGAAACCACTCCGCACAAGTATTACTCCTACAAAGTACCTACTAAGTATACACAATTAATAAAGTAACATATCTGTTTTGAGAACTCACTTGATAGTGTATCTGCTTCTGAGAACTGTAATATTAAACGTTTTAACCGACGTAAAAAAATAATGTGTTCTGTTCTATCTGAGAGCTAAGAACGGAGAATATACCAATGTCATCATTTGGGTAGATTTGGTACATACTAAATACAAATTGCCATTTTTTTAATTCCATCACTCTTAATTTATAATATTATGACATGACAATGTATTCTCAGTCCACATATCTAATTTTAATATCAGTTTAATAGGCAATTATATGATTTTTCAAAATCTTTTTTAATACGAGTATGTTCGTAATGTAATTTTAAGTCAACTGGTATTTCTATTTCCTTAAAATAATGACTCTAAATGATAAAAATTTTAATTAAAAAATTACGCAAAACACATTTGCACATATACAACGTGATAATGAAATAACGCAAAACCTCTCAGATGGTACCTCAGCCCATGAAACTGAACAACTTTTGTTCTACAACTTTCACGAATCACAAAAAAAAAAATTGAATATTCATACAAACTGATCACCTGATCGAGTCAATTTGTATGAAAATCCGAATTTTATTTTTGGCTTTTTGGGAATGTTGTAGAACAAAAGTTGTTTAGTTTCATGGACTGAGTGACAACCTCAGAGGTTTTGCGTTATATCATTAACTTGTTGTACTCGTATAGGTCGCATTGATTTTATTAAAAATCGGTTCAGTACTTTGGTCATTCAACCAAAAAAATATGTTATCCAAGCAAGTAATTGTTGCATATTTGGCTTCTGTATCAATTTTCTGTGGTTTTACGGTTACAGCTTGAAAAATTTGACACCAGTGTTTGCCACTTGTACACACGAAAACACACAGTTACCGTCCTATACAAAACGCATATAAGAAGATATTGTATTCTTGATTTCTCGGAATTTTATATATATTTTTCCGAAAATAAACTTTATTGCTATTGCGAAATAAGGCCAATATTGCTTGCTAGGGCTCGCGTTCGGTTTAATCTGTAATGCTATCGTGCTATAAATAGAGTCACGTACGAAAAGCTGAGTGCTCACTCACTTTATTACTAATTTGGGAGACAGTCCACTACTGGACAACAAACCTCTCTCAATCAATCAAATCAATAAAAGGATGGTTTGCCCATGATCACCACACTTTATTAGTAAATAAATAAAAAAATGTATACTTACAGGGTCTAACAAAATATGCTATATTTAGGCTGAATTCAGCTCATGATACTGGACAACTTTCCCCAAGGGGAACAAATATAAAAAAAAATATTTGTATTCCATAGGAACTCGGATCAGTTGATCGGTCAACTTGTATGGAAGGGCAAAAAAGTTTTTTTTTCATATTTCCATATGTGTTTCTTGGGGAAAGTCATTTAGTATCATGGACTGTATTAACTCTTAAAATAGTTTCAGTATATTTTGTTAGACTTTATACAAAGTGGAAGGGACATACCCGTAATAAATCGAACTACGGGCTATACTAGATGACTAAAGTATAATGAAATTAAAATAACAGTCAAAAAATCAAAAAAATATTCGACATTTCCATACAAATCGCCCGTGCGGCCGCACACTTTTGTATGGAAATGCCGAAAATTATTTTTGTTTTTTAGCTTTTATTATTATTTTATTATACTATAATGGTCTAGTATAGACCGTGGTGTGATTTATTACGGGTATGTCCCTACCACGTTGTATGATGTAATTTTTGGAAAATCTTACTTTCAGTTGGTGTCAGTGCAAGAGTTTCCGTATGTGAGTTCAAGACCTATAGCTGCCATATATGTCCTGCACGTTATATTGATTTATATACTCCTGGTAGCGCCGATCGCAAACTTCGACATCCTCATGGCCAGGCTCATGCAGGAACGAGCCTCAGGCGTACAGGTATGCACAATATTTATACAGGTTGATTTTGAAAAAAAAATATACATAATCATATAGGTATATAATTTTTTTTTTTACGGTTAGTGATTTCAATATACTAGCTATACTAGCTTCACTAACCGTAAGAAAAAAAGATTTTAAATATAATAGGTATATATTTTGATTTAGAAAAATCCTGAATAATAAATAGTAGATCGAGAGCTGGCACGAATTTTTGGGTAGGTATTTGAGGCAAGTTGAAAACTTGTCACATACCTCTCCTATTATACCCCAACACGGAACTGCAGACCTGGCTGGTGAGTAGCGGGGCTAACGCAACCTATAAATTTTTAAAGTTTTTTTTTCAATACCTGTATTAAAAAAAAAATACTCTTAAACATTCATATATCGTATGTGACAAGTTTTCAACTTGCCTCAAACACCTACCCAAAATTCGTGCCAGCTCTCGGACCATAATAAATGAATAAAATAATGAATGGCTAAGCCAGTGTTTTCAATGTGTGGGTCGCGACCTCCTTGGAGGTTGCGGAAGTCGTGATCGTGAAGCTTCGGTAAAAAGGAACCACCTTACAAATTGATCCATTTCGAATTAATTCAACAAGTCACTTCAATACGCCGCTCTCCTCGCTCACCGGCCGAGGCGCGCCAGTCGCCCGGTAGCGGGCGGTGGTATTCATATAAGAGATTTTGGTATACATTTGTCGGCTTATATGTTCGTTTTGTTAATATGATACAAAATAGTAGTAACAGTATACTTATGTATTTTTTATTGGTCATATTATAGACTTTCCTTGAATATAGAGGGTTCAAAATTACTCTGTAGATAGAAAAAAATCGTCCTTCCTTAGAACATCTGTTCAGCTGAACACTATTTCTTTTAAAAAGGAGGACAATCTTCTTTCATATTTAAAAAAAAAATGTTTTTCTTATTCGTATTGTGTACCTACCTCTAATGATAAATACATAATTTTCGTCTTCCCTTGCGACCTCTTGCGAAGCTGAACCACAAAGCTAGTCATCATCATCATCAGGTCTTTTTCAGTCTCCACTGCTGGAGCACGACCCTCTCTGTACTACCAGAGCCATGTATTAGCCAGAGCAGTCAGAGGATTTGGCCTACACTCTCCACGTTGGCCAGACGGGTTGTAGAGGACTCTAAAGCTAGTAAAAATAAATAAATAAGCCAAAACATGTTGGTACTGACAACACTTGTCTAATATTTGTAAACATTAGCAATGACTGAACAGCAAAAAAAACAGAAACATCAATGACCTAAGAACCCAAGGTCGCCGGACGAATTAGAAACGCGACATGTTGCGACAATGGCCGTCGTTTCGGCGGTGACCCTCGAAACTAATCAATTAATGCCTGAAGGCACCCAAAAAACTCGCACTCAAAGCATTATATTTGAAGTTTTGTAATTCAATTCAATTAAAAATCTCTTTATTATCATAGAATATTTATAATATCTCTTAATAATAGTCAATTTCTTTTGTTTTGCACAAATGTTGGCGTCAAATCGTTACTTACAGCTAAGTTTAGTGCCGCTTACTAGGCGCAAGTGCAGAAGAAGCGGCAACAAAACTGCACTGCAGCATTTTCTCCAAAGACGACAATAAACAACCTTACAACTTGAAATTAGATATGTGGATGGACTGAAAATACATTGTTTGTTATGTCGTAATTGAAAAGAATTACGAAATTTTTAAAGTAGTATGTAATGTACCAATGTACCTAAATTATGACATGTCTAAGTATACAAACCTTTAAGAGGGACCCGCGCTTAGCTCAAGACAGACTTTTTTTGTCTTTAAGATAGTCATCGGTCCTATAATAAGCCTTCTCACAGAGTACTTTCTTTATACAACGTGGAAGGGACATGCCCGAAATAAATCGAACCACGGGCTATACTAGATCACTAAAGTATAATGAAATTAAAATAACAGCCAAAAAACAAAAAAAAAAATTTAGACATACCCATACAAATCGTAAAACATCAATATATTGTTCTGATAGTACTGATAAGTCGTTTGGTTCCCGGCAGAGTAGAATAGGACCACTCCAAGTCTTCCCGTGGATGTCGTAGAAGGCGACTTAGGAAACACAAGCTGAATAAAGCTTATAAACATCAACGAGACCCCTCCAACCCGCCAGCCAGGCCTGGCCAGCGTGGAGAGTGTAGGCCAAATCCTCTGGCTGCTCTGGCTAATATATGGCTCTGGTAGTACAGAGAGGGTCGTGATCCTGCAGTGGAGACTAAAAATACCTGATGATGATGATGACTAGCTTTATGGACCAGCTTCGCAAGAGGTCGCAGGGGAAGACGAAAATTTAGTATGTACGAGTATTAACTATATTAGATATAAATGTATATACTAATAAGAAAAACGTATTTTTATAAAAAAATGTGAAAAAACGTTCACCTCCCATTATACAAAAGAGTGTTCAGCTGAACAGATGTTCTAAGGAAGCACGATTTTTTCTATCTATATTCAAGGAAAGTACTCGTATATGCGCAATAAAAATACATAACTATGCTGTTACTACTAACTGCAGGAGCACGTCCTGCAGTGGAGACTAATAAATGGGCAAGTGCGAGTCGGGACTCGTACACGAAGGGTTCCGTACCTCCGTACAATGTTTTAAAATGCTGAAGAAACACGTTTCTTGTATGACGACCCCCTTCAATTTTTAACTTTATCTTATTTTTAGTATTTGTTGTTATAGTGGTCATAGCAATACATAATATGTGAAAATTTCAAGTATCTAGTTAATGCCATTATATAGATCTAGTTAAAAACGCTGAAAAATCACGTTTTTTGTATGACGACCCCCTTTAATTTTTAAGTTTTTTTTAGTATTTGTTGTTATAGCGGCCACAGTAATACATAATCGGTGATGGATGATGGAATCGGATGAATTTCAAGTGTCTATCTATTACGGTTCAAGAGATAGAGCCCTGTGACAGACGGACAGACAGCGGAGTCTCAGTAATAGGGTCCCGTTTGCACCCTTTGGGTACGGAACCCTAAAAAGACTTGATGATGATGATTGTCCTGATTCAGGAGCTGATTAAAATGGTGGGCGTTACGACCCGCACGCTGGGCCTGTCGCACTTCATCAACGTGCTGCCCGCGGGGCTCATATTCTCGGTGGGGGGCGCCACACTGCTCACCGTCAGCTCCTCCCCCCTTCTGCCCATGGCCAACGGGTTCCTTCTGTGGCTGTTCCTGTTTCTTTTCTTCGTGTCGACGATGGCGCTGGCGTTCCTTGGGAGCTACGTCACGAATAGCAGTAAGTAATTAAAAAAAAATACGTCAGTCCCCAGCGAGGGCAAGTTGGAAAGTTGCCTTTTTCAAATTGTCCCGAGTCTTGGGTGTTTATCTATATATGTATTTATTATAAAATATTGTATCGTTGAGTTAGTATCCCATAACACAAGATTAAACTTAGTTTCGGGCTAGCTCAATCAATGTTACTTGTCCTTATCTATTTATATATTTATAAAATAATTGGATGTAAAATATCATAATTTTCTTATGAAAACATAGAGCTACCGTAGTCTTCATCTGTGCTGCTTCGGAGCTCGGTCTGCCCTTCCCCGCTTTTTCTTAAAGTATAGGTCTTTCTTTTTTAAATAAACTTGTCTAGTACTAAAAAAAAAAATTATAATGTCACGAAACTGGTATTCGAGATTTACATTAAAACGCAAGCACTCTGTTTAGGGAACTTGTCAAGCACTCGTAATCCAAAGTTCAAAGTTATCTCACAACTGAACTGGCTAGCAAATACATGCATGTCATAGAGATAATTACGGTAACGCTACCCTTTGAACGCCGTGGACACCTTTAGGCGTCCGTTGGAAACTGTCCTGAAACGCCAACATTCGTGTCACATAAACTGGTCGCGGCGTACTACGAGTAGGCACGCTTGTAATTTTTTCTTGCGGTGTTCAAAGGGTTAATGGCCGGGGTCCGCTACCTAACCTGGGTGATTTGACGAGGTTACTGGTTTTTACACAGAGCGACTACCGTCTTACCTCCGCAACCCAAAGGGTAGACCAGAACCAATCCTAGGATAGGTTTAAACGGACGCTAGATGGCGTTCGGGACCCACAGATTTACGTGCCTTCCGAAGCACGGAATCATCTTTTCGGATAATCAGGTGACTTAACCCTGTAATATCTTAACCAGTCTGGAAACAACTTTTACAAAGTATGCTTCCCAGTGGGATTGGAAATATTGGAACCCACTTCCTCCGGATCAAAGCAAACGCAAGACAAGGCAAACGCCTTAGTCACTGGACCATGGAGGCAGTCAATATTAGTGGAAGTGGATGTTGTTCACCAATGGTGTTTTGATTCTTTGAAATATTAAATTGTTGATAATACTCGTACGGTGTTGATATTTTCATATGACCCAAACTACACTAGACGTAATCGTCTTGTTGCCGCTTCTTCTCCTTTTAAAACTGAGTTTTCGAACCGCTTCTTCTGTTTCAGGGGCCCTTTTCTTATAACAATCTTTATTCCAAACTAACAATTTTACCCCTCCTTAAATATTCCTGCAAGTTGACTGTTTCAAGATACCTTAAAACTCTTAATTATAGTGATACTGAAGATCTACTAATCCCTCTTAAATAGCATTACCAGTGGGTTGTCTGGTAGGTAAAGCCTATGGCTTTAAGTCCGCCTATAACGTTTGTAATAAGGTTAAATATATAGAAATAAATAAATAAATTCATTATTAACATTACTAATATTAATATGCAATGTATGCATGTATCTTAAGATTATAAACCTGAAATTCATATTTACCTACTTACAATACAACTATAAGTTTTTGTTTATTCTGTTAAATATTTAGTTATTTAGCTCGTTAGTCACTTTTAAATTGTTAAATTGTATGTGCCATTATCGACACACAAATCTATTATGTTTAGCTCTTAGCACGATAATATATTATGTACAGAGGAAAGATGAGATACCTGTGCCACCGCGCGCGTCGCGCACTACGTGAGGTACCTACATATTAGGTCCTTACATATGAAATTGCCGATTTGCAATACTGGCAACTTTAAAATCAAATATCTTGCGTTTCATTAGGAATTCCAAATTCAAATTTATTTCGAAATAAAGCCAGAAAAATATTGTTTTAAAATTCGTATTTCATTTGTTTGAGTTTCAACATTGCTATAACAACAACTATGGACAAATTGAAAATTCGCGGTATTTACGAATACGAGTTCCACCGTGGCACCAGTGCTGCAGAAACGACTCGAAGAATTAACGACGTGTATGGACCAGGCACCGCTAACGAACGAACGGTGCGTTTTTGGTTTCAACGTTTCCGTTCTGAAAATTTCGATTTACACAATGAGCCTCGTGGACGACCTGATACTCAAGTGAATAACGAAGAATTGAAGGCGATAGTGGAAGCGGATCCATCTCAAACCACTTCTGAATTAGCAGCAGCCTTCGGCGTAAGTGACAAAACGATACTTATCCACTTGCGCCAAATCGGAAAAATTAAAAAACTCGAAAAGTGGGTACCGCACGACTTGACTGAAGCAAACCAACAAACACGCGTTGCTTGCTGCGTTTCTTTGCTTAATCGCCACAATAATGAGGGTATTTTGAACCGTATCGTGACTTGTGATGAGAAATGGATCCTGTACGACAATCGGAAGCGATCATCACAATGGCTTGACCCTGGAGAACCGGCAAAACCTTGCCCTAAGCGAAAACTGACCAAAAAGAAGATTCTGGTTAGTGTTTGGTGGACCAGTGCTGGTGTTATCCACTACAGCTTCTTGAGATCAGGCCAGACGATTACTGCAGACTTGTATTGCCAACAATTGCAAACAATGATGGAAAAGCTCGCCATTAAACAACCGACACTGATGAATTGCTCTAGCCCACTGTTCCTTCAGGATAACGCTAGACCACACACTGCACATCAAACGATCGCCAAGTTAGAGGAGCTGCGACTGGAACCTCTGCGTCACCCACCATACTCTCCAGATCTTGCCCCAACCGATTACCACTTATTTCAAAATTTGGATAACTTTTTACAAGGAAAAAATTTCAAATCTGATGAGGCAGTGAAAACCGCCTTCAAACAGTTCATAGACTCTCGCTCCCAGGATTTTTTTTTCCAAAGGTATCAATGATCTGCCTATAGAATGGCGGAAGTGTATCGATAACAACGGCGCATACTTCGATTGATTAAATAATAATTTCATTAAAAAAAACTTGTTTCACTTTTTTGATACTGAACGGCAATTTCATATGTAAGGACCTAATATATGTATACATAACTGTTCACGCATCCAGATAGGAGAGCCCTGGAGAACTGTAATACAGGTGCTGCCCACATCAGTCTCCAGTCTCCCCGATCTAACTGGTAACATATAACTGATATAACACACTTATGTATGTGTTATATTCTGCCTATTTGTCGATGTACTTAATACAACGTGGAAGGGACATACCCGTACTAAATCGAACTACAGGCTATAATAGATCACTAAAGTATAATGAAATTAAAATAACAGTTAAAAAAACCCAAAAAAAATTGACATTCCCATACAAATCGTCCGGGCGGCCGCACACTTTTGTATAGAAATGCCAACATTTTTTTGTTGTTGTATGGCTGATATTTTAATTTCATTATTCTATAATGATCTAGTATAGGCCGTGGTTCGATTTATTACGGGTATGTCCCTTCCACGTTGTATATTGTTTGATTGTATGGAGAGCAATAAATACATTTTTATCTTTTTTTTTTCATTGTTAATATTTTGCTTGTTGACGTTAAATACCCCACCCGTGTATAAATAAATATAAATAAATAAATATATGTGTATATTGTTTGCTTTCCTCAGCCGATCACACGACCTCTCTAGCCACGTTCCTGTATGTGGCGGCGTTGATTCCAGCCATTGTGGTCTACAACAGAGTGCCGAACTCGCTGGCTGCGATCACGGGCTTGTTGCCGTTCAGGCCTGTCTTCTTGTTCTTAGACGAGATACAGATTATGGAGGTGTACGGTAAGTCTGAGTAGATTACGTAATCTAGCTAGTTTCCAACAAGTCAAATCTTTAGGAACTGATTATATCACGTTCATAAAAAAAAAGAAAGAAAAAAACAAAAAAACAAGTCAAATTAGATACTTTTTTCTTAACTACATGAATCTTCCGGGGTCCAGTGCTGCCCCCTATGAAATAAATAACTTGAAAGGAAACGGAGATATCATTTGAAATAGTTTGAAGGGTTATTAGAGCTTCACAAAGACAAAATTTTTAATGATATCGCATTGTACGGAGGTACAGAACCCTTCATGTACTAGTCCGACTCGCACTTGACCGGTTTTTAACTTACAACTTCTAAATAAAACCTTATAACTTGTCAGGAATCGGCCTGAACTTCAAGACGATGATGACGTCACACGACGCATCCAGTTGCTCCGTGTTCGTGACATACCTGCTGCTGTTGGTGCAAGCCGGCGTGTTCTTCTTCCTCGCGTGGTACTGCAGCCTGGTGCGGCCCGGGAAATATGGCACCGCGTTGCCGGCCGACTTCTTGTGTCGGGTGAGTCTTATGATGAAACGTACAAAAAAATTAAATAGCAGGAATAGTTTAAATGATTTGGTATACTATAGTTATACGACCGGCCGCCTGCCTGACGTCAACCCACTTTGGGAATGTATTTGTGCGAAAAGTTTTACAACCGGCCGCCGCCCGACGTTAACCCTCCTTGGGAATGCAATTGTAGCACGAGATGTTTGTGCTTTCGTCGCCTCTTACGACATCCACAGGAAGAGATGGAGTGGTCCTATTCTACTCTGCCGGGCACCACGCGGCCGGTAGGACCTTACTCCTACTTTTCTTTAATTTGTTGGAAAAACTTCATTCTCGATCTTCCTTTTCGTCGTCTACCTTTTATTTTTTCTTCTACTATTATTCTGGTAAGGTAAGGCCCGTAAGGGATAAAAACGTAAGAGTTATAGTATATAGCAGCTGTGTGAAAAAACTGTGCTTGATAAAAAAGAGGGGCAAAATAAGGTTTTCTAAAATTAAACCTAGCTAGATCGATATTTTGGCTCCAAAAAACATTATAAACATTATTAAAATAGTTGCTGCAGTGCAGTTTGTTCCCGCTTCTTCTGTACTAGCGCCTAGGAAACGGCACTAAACTTAGTAGTAACGATTTGACGTCAACATTTATGCAAAACAAAACAAAGTGTCTATTATTAAGAGATATTAAAAATCTTTTGATAATTTGAAAAGCCTCTTAAGGCCGCTTCCACGGACACGCGGCGCGTCGTGCGACGCGGGCCGCTGCAAAAACAAACTGTGGCAATTAGGGTATAGTAATATTGAACAGTTTAAATTTATCAACAGAGAGAGTACTGGACCAGGAATGAGGTCCATCCAGACCTGGATATGGAGGCACTGGCACAGGACAAGACAGCATCCGAGTCCAAGTACTACGAGCCGCTCCCCCCCAACTGCGAAGTAGGCATCGAGGTTGACAACGTCACCAAGGTAACGTTTATTTCTTCGTCTTTGCGTATCGATGACACAATGCGGTTACATTAAGAATAGGACGGACCGTTTGCTAACTTCAGACGCTTAACCCGTTGAATGTCCCAATTACTAACTGCTACCAAGCCTGTGTCACTGCCCGTTGAGGTAAATTTCTTTGTTGAGTGAGTCTTCTGTACGTGAGTATTAGTCTCTATTCTGTGCTGCTATGGCGTTAGTAAGACGGTTAGTACCACAGGTTAGGGACTGGGACATGTACCGTTTGCAATAAAAAAAGGATTAAAAAGATATAATCGAAATCCCGTGTTTTTTTACACCTCATCTATTTTCTAAATATCGATTGAAAATTCGATTAAAAATACGAAAGATGTTACCGAAATGATTGGGAATCGGAAGAATTGGCGTAGCACCATACATTGGTTATAAATACTGGAAAAAAAAATGAATTTTTATTTAATTCTGCCCTATTTTTTTTTTGCTCATCATACCGAGGTGAAGTTAGTTTGACACATGTTTGACACCATGACGTCACAAAATGGCGGCGGTTCGATCTTATTCTTATTGTAATCGCATTATACTTTCAAGTTATATGGGGTTGCTCCAGTAAAGGGCAACCTCAAGAGCACTATCGTTGGCCTCGACTAGAACGTAAATGTTACTCGAAAGTAAATGTGCCATCGTTGTGGAGAGAAGCCACACTGACAGATATTCTGCAACGTTTCTTACTAAAACCGTTTATGAACTTTTACCTATGTATGTACGCCATCTTGGATTTGAAAATTTTTCTTTTTGTGGTCACCATTCTAGATAACGCGAAACGTACCTTTTTTATTTATTTTGCTGATGTTTCGTTCGGGTTTCACCGAACGTGGTCCTAGCTTTACTGCTTCGGTGAAACCCGAACGAAACATCAGCAAAATAAATAAAAAAAAGGTACGTTTCGCGTTAATTCCTGTATGCATTAATTTAATAATATTGCAACGCGATAGTTTAAAAGTATTCTAGATAACGTCTGCCATGACATCCGTGTCGAATTGTCATGACTAAAAATAATGTCAGCCATCTTGAATTTGAAAACTATGTAATTTTTGTGGTTAGTACGCCAAAAAATCTTGAATTTCCCGCCACCGCACTGAGTACCTATTTTTTTAATTTATTTTTTTAATAATTTTACGGCTCTGGATACGAGTACCTATTTTTTTAATAATTTTACGCCTCTGGATACAAGTCCTTTAGAGCCTATCTTTAATTTTGTTTGTTTATTCCTGATTCTAACCTAACCTAATCCTAACAAGTTACAATCGATGTGTAGGCCTTTGACTGCTTCAAGGGAGCTTCTGGCGACAAATCTATACGAGTCCATAGAGTAACTACGTAAATTTTTTTTTTTAGGTATTCCAAAGTGCTCACGCCCTAAATAATGTATCTTTGCAAGTGCTTAAAGGCGAGATCACCATGCTACTAGGGCACAACGGCGCCGGCAAGACAACTCTCATGTCCATCATTACTGGTAAGATATAAAAACACTTTTATTTTCTTTTTTTTTCCTTTGTTTGAAAATTCTTCTTAGCATTAATTTTGCCATTTGTTAAAAGTTTTTGCCATGATACATACATGTACCCACCTGCTAGGTGGTCAGACGACCTGAGCAAGGTTGCAGGAAAACGCTGGAAGCAGGCCGCTTCCGATCGGTCGTATTGGAAATCCTTGGGGGAGGCCTATGTCCAGCAGTGGGCTTCCTGTGGCTGATATGATGATGGTGATGATACACACATTATCCCTAATGGGGCGCTGACATAGCATTTTGGGTCTTACGGGTCTAAGCAGACAGTGCCCAGGGTCGCAAGACTCAAAGGCCACTTTTAGCGTGATGGTGGACGAGAAGGTGGAAAAAGGAATCTAAATAGTGATGGGTTGCTGGCCGCATCGCCTATTAAAATAATTTGCATTTTCGCCCATTCCCTCGATCGGCTTCTACGATCTGCGCGGGAAGAGAAGCAGCTGGTACAGTCTTAAGTTTTTTTCTTTTCTCTCAGACCAACATGGAAGGATGATGATGTAGGCGGTTCAATCAATATATCAATTTTTTTTAATTTAAAATGTTCTGAATTTGCATTTTGCAGGCATGATGTCGGCAACACAGGGCAGGGTGTACGTCAACGGGCTAGACACAGTCACGCAGCAGGATGAAGTGCGCCGCAATCTTGGCTTTTGTCCGCAACACAACTTGTTTTGTCCAGATAACACCGCATATGAACACATCATGTTCTTCAGTTTGGTAAGTATTGTCTAAGGGTTGCTACACACGTATTCGGGCCTGCATTTTCGCTTCGGAAGTATTTGTCGTACAACAAAGCCGACCCAAAGCAATAGGGATGTTGACTGGGTCAGAAATATTATTCTAAGTAGTCCTTTAGCTAGATTATCTAAAAATAATGTACCCATATTTTTCAGTTTATCAAAAAAGTAAAAATTTACAAAGATACAGAGTATCTAAGTTCCAGAGTGGGGGCTTGTGACGTCACCGATGTGTAAAAATTGTACGAAAGCGTGACGTCATACGAAATTGAAATGCGCTGTATCTTCGTTATTTATAGTTTCTCAGAGAAAAGAAAAAATGTGTACAATATTTTTTAATAATGTAACCGATGGGCCAAAAATAATTTTTCAATCAGAATGCCTATTATATCAACCTTTTCCCCGAAAATTCATCTACATAATATATTCGATTTTACTGTTCGGCTGTGCCGATTAATGCCGGGCCGAATAAGTGTGTAGCAACCCTAAAGCTGTATGGTTCTTTACAGCGATCTATATCATCGCGCAAAAAGGGCCCACGAAATTTAAACGCAGCGTCAACTGTCGGTCAATGTCCATGCAGCAACTACTGATTGGTCCAGCAACTGGCGTGAAGTCAACCCAGGCGTTACAAATAGCAAGAATCGTGTCGTGTTTGATAGGAATCGTCATTGTGTTTGTGCGTCTCTTTCCACGCAATGACATCGACAAGAACACGTAGTTCTTAAATGTATAAAAAGAAAAGGAACGGCTCGGCCTCTGTATACTCCTTTAATAATAAAGACGTGATAATGCATCTATTGCCGTGTGGTTCCCAGCAGAGTAGAATAGGACCACTCCAAGTCTTCCCGTGGATGTCGTAGAAGGCGACTTAGGGAACACAAGCTAAACAAAGCTTATAAACATCAATGAGACCTCTCCAAACCGTCTGGCCAGCGTGGAGAGTGTAGGCCAAATCCTCTGACTGTTTTGGCTAATATATGGCTCTGGTAGTACAGAGAGGGTCGTGCTCTTGCAGTGGAGACTAAAAAAGACCTGGAGTGCTATTTTTCATTTAGGGACTCAGCGAAACACAAGACGTGTAGTTTTCCAACTCACCACTCGTGTTCCGACGCATTGCATCGTATTTTTAAAACCGGTCTGTGAGCGATAAGTAATATTGTGTTACGCAGAAAATATCATAAATTTGTCAATGTTTTTCTAAACATTCCAACAAAAATAAAAAAAGCAGCGTGAAATGGAACTGATTCTCCATGGAAAGTTTCATTGACATTTGTACGCTACAAATGTCTAAATTACGAGTGGTCCAGACCACTCTGTGCAAATCCGTCGCATACGATCAATTAAAAAATGCGCCAGTTTGGAAACACTCGCGCAAATCATTCGTAATGTGAGTCCCTGAAAGAAAAATAGCACTCCTGCTGATGATGATGACAATGAATGCATCTATATCTTGTGTTTGTTCAATAGTTAAAAGGCCTCACGTGGAAGAAAGCAAAAGAATCATCCTACGACCTCCTCGCGCAAATGGGTCTGACGAGCAAAGCGGACAGCTTGCCGTCGACGCTGTCGGGCGGCATGAAGAGGCGGCTGCAGCTGGCGTGCGCGCTGGCCGGGGACGCCAGCGTGCTGGTGCTGGACGAGCCCACCTCGGGGCTGGACGTGGAGACGCGCCGGGGGCTGTGGGATCTATTACTGGTGAGTCATACTCCGAAGTGCAAAGGCCGCGTATGACCCTGATAGTACTTAGAGCGATCTTAAATATATACTACCTACAACAAATCTTATTCTAATTTAGATTTGTTCCACCTGTCCAAATCCCGACTCAAAACTGAAATTGTTAAAATGCGTCGTTTATAACTTGGATGTTCCCCATAATATTAATATTACTGATGCATGCATGGATGACTAATAGTCATATATAGTAGTATATCTATCTTACTTACCTATTTAAAATCAGCCAATTAATCTTTTTTTTTGTTTTTGCAACAACGTTAGGTGCAACTACATTGCTAAAAATAACTGTATAAACCTTGTTTGGCCCTATCAAGTATTGTATATTTTGTAACTATAAGAAACTGTATCGTTGTTGGTTTATCAATAAAGGAAACATAAAATAAAAATAAATATTAACGAAATACTTACTTTGAAATATAAACATAGCAAAGTTCAGGACTAACTGTAGTCATTATATGTTTCAAAAACACGATTGCTTAAAATTTTCTCTATAGAAAAAAATTGCGAAGTTGCCTCCAAATCACCCCCGAATTATACTAAAACTTGTACTAACTTGTAACTTTGGAATATAATTGTAAAACTTAAGCCAGTCATCATATGTCTTACTTTTTTAATAACTCTTAAACATTCTTTGTTAAACGAAGAAAATATCAAAAATCAGAAACGCATAAACCAGCCTCATTGACCCGCCGCGATTCTTCCCTCCCCGCATGGTTCACTGTCTCGCTTCAGCTCTAGCTGCTCTAGTAAAAGTGTGCGTGGAAGCGGAAGCAAAATTGAGATTATCACCATCAGGCGTCCTGTTAAGACAGCTGCTTCTATGGGATTTGCTTTATCGAAGGTGGCCACTTAGCACGCTTTATGAGCGGAATGTTTTGTGCAAGTACTTGTATACCTCATTATTAGGTACGTTTCTGGTTTGCAGTCGCTCCGCAGCGGACGCACGGTGCTGCTGTCCACGCACTTCATGGAGGAGGCGGACGCGCTGGGCGACCGCGTGGCCGCGCTGCACAGCGGCACGCTGCGCTGCTTCGCCACGCCCATGCACCTCAAGAAGGAAATAGGTCAGTCAGCGCTGATTCGGCAGCACGGTGCTTCTTTTTATCGAATCGTTGGCTTAAATTTTATCCTTCCAGTACCTTGCCACCTTCCAGTGCGGCACTACCTTCCAGTACCCACCTTCTAGTACGTCACCACCTTCCAGTACCCACCTTCTAATATGTCGCCACCTTCCAGTACGTCCCCACCTTCCAGTACGTCCCCACCTTCCAGTACGTCGCCACCTTCCAGTACGTCGCCACCTTCCAGTACGTCACCACCTTCCAGTACGTAACCACCTTCCAGTACGTCGCCACCTCACCGCCGCCTTGTGTATAAATTTTTAAATGGCCGTAAGGAGCCGTAACACCACAGCACAAGTTTTGAATGAGTGAAGAAAAATAAAACTATTAAAATTAAATATGTACTTTTATAATAATTATTCTCATATTTTCTCGCAACAAATAATTATAATTATTAAAATATGACATGTAGAATGACAGCAGATCGTTTACTGTATGTGCTAGTGCCGGCATCTGTGCCGAGTATTGCGTAGTATGTCCTATTAATAGTTGTATCTAAGAGAAAAATCTCAAGGTATACAAAAAAAGAATGATCTAAATTGGGTTTGTTGTCTGTTGGCAGACACCGGCTACCGGCTCTCCATCACCCTGAAGCCGGAAGCCGCGCAAGCCGCCGCCGAGGCCGACATCTCGCAGATCGTCTCGGGCTCGCTGCCTACAGCCACGCAGTTGACAGAGTCTGGCGAGCGGACCACAGGTGAGACTCGTTTTTAAATCGTTTATTCATTTAAAAAGTGCGAGTCGGACTCGCCCATGAAGGGTTCCGTAGCAGCAAGTAACATTTTACTATTTAAGACGCATTAAAAAATAAATATCTATGATACCTACCGCTATAGTTTTAATTGAAAGTACATACTTTGAGGTATATACCACATTTTTTTTAGAATTTTAGTAATATTTCAAAAGTTACGGTGGGGGGACACCTCAAATTTTAACTTTGTATTAGATTATCAAGACTGGGGGATTTGATCTACATAGTTTTAAAGCAGTTTTTAATGCATTTTAAAAGACCTTTTCAACGATACCCCACACGTTGGGGTTAGTCCAATTTAATTTTTTAAATTCACTTTTCGTTGTATGGGGTTGGCTGAAAAAAAAACATTTTTTCATAATTTTAAAAACCAACTTTTGGAACTTTAATATCTATCTCTCCACCAATTTTCGTGACAATCGGTGCAGTAGCGGCGGAGTACGAGCCCGGACGGACATGACGAAACTATAAGGGTTCCTTGTGGACTACGGAACCCTAAAAACAGTACAATTTCGAAATACAGTGTCTGCCAAACTGCGTAGCACTTTGTCGGAAGTCAAAGTCTCAATTTTTTTCTTACTTATTAGCCTATATTGGTATCCCACTGCTGGGCAAAGGCCTCCCCTTCCTCTTTCCTCTCGTGTCGTCCCTACTCTCCCTTATTCTTAAAAAATATCAACCTGTTTTAGTCAAAATATGTTTTGTCCTTATCTCTCTTATCAATATTTAACATTGAAAGAAGGAGACAAAACATTTTTTGTCTAAAATTAATTTAGCAAACATTTTTTTTTATAAATAAGAGGGTTGATATTTTGCAGACAATTAAGAGATTCTTTTGAGAAAAATAACTTGTTTACTTAAATATTTTGAACTGAACAGATAATTTTATTTTTTGTAGCGTACAAACTACCGAGTAGGGAAAGTGACAAATTCCCGGAAATGTTCAAGAAGTTGGAGAGCGAGCGGGAGCGACTGGGGATTGAATCTATTGGCGTGGGAGTCTCCACGCTGGAAGAAGTCTTTTTAAAGTAAGTTCACATTTATGTAGCATTGAAAGTTATTGTCAAATATTAGTGTAGTGTAGACAAATAATATTATACATCGTGTTAATTAAAGAACGCAAAACCTCTCAGATGGTACCTCAGCCCATGAAACTGAACAACTTTTGTTCAACAACTTTCACGAAATCCAAAAATAATAATTCGGAATTTCATACAAATTGACTCGATCAGTTTGTATGAAAATTCAAATCTTTTTTTTTTGTTTCGTGAAAGTTGTTGAACAAAAGTTGTTCAGTTACATGGGTTTAGGTACCATCTGAGGGGTTTTGCGTTCTTTACTTAACACGATGTATATTTGGAGAGAAACGCCATACTTCGTATGAGGGATTTTATTCGTTACGGAACTCAGAGTAGACACGTGAAGATGGTCTTCCAAATGTCCACTTTTAAATCCCCTTTAATAATAATAAATAATCACCGTGCAGCTGCCCGAGCCACACTGACGACTAATCGACCATGCGACGCCTTTATAAGCCGTACACAACAAGGCAATAGTGGGATTTACGATACGGAGGAGCGCGTTTTACGAGTTTTATTATTTAAACTGCCCACGTGTTAAATACTGTCCCGACAAATAATATGTTAGCCTGTAAGATATGTGTAATAGACCTTACCATGGACATTTTTTTTACAGATTATGCAGCGATGTCACTACTCTTGCACCTTCCGATGAAGTTGACGCCACGCTAAAAGGTAACCAAAAACAGACACTATCACGTCTTCACCCCTAACAGGGTGTACAGAGCCTAGGAGCGTAAAACCCAAAAGTTAATCTGCTAATCGAAGGTGGAAAACATGAATCGAAATAGTGATAGGTTGCTGGCCACATCGTCTATTGACATGATTCCGATTCCGTCTATTCGAAAGGTAGGTAATATCTAATAGGTTAAATACTAGGTTATTAAGTATTAAATTTTTATTTTTGCTCTTCGGTCTCACTTGTCTCTGCACCACCTTTTGGTTGACCATAATTTTTGTGATAAAGTTAGGACCTATTTAAATTTTCTCTTCTCTAAATGATTTTTTTAATAGATTCCAATAGTTTGTATGACGTTTAAACCCACTGGTAAGGGTATGAATGAAGTATGAAAATAAGAAGTGGGATAAAGCAAGGCAAAGAGAGGCAGAGCCAAGTCTTCCCATGGATGTCGTAGAAGGCGACTTAGGAAACACAAGCTAAACAAAGCTTATAAACATCAATGAGACCTCTCCAACCCGTCTGGTCAGTGTGGAGAGTGAACGCCAAATTCTCTGGCTGCTTTGGCCAAATATCACTCTGGTAGTACAGAGAGGGTCATGCTCTTCTAGTGGAGACTAAAAAAGACCTGATGATAAAGTAAAAGATAAGTTTGCAGCTTGCTCCAAATACCTACTCAAAGTGTCTACCGACTCTCGTACTAATGTCTTGATCGTGACGGTTGTTTCAGACAGCGCAGTGTCGCGGCGGGTGAGCGGCCTGAAGTTAGTGGTGCAGCAGTTCATAGCGCTTTTTATCCGCCAGATAAGATTCGCTTTGTTCTCGTGGAAAATGTTTACAATTACGGTAAGGGCTTTTACAAACGGCGACCAGTGTCGCGATATGTCGCGCGACTGTCGTGCGAGCATTCACTACAACAACGAGGTTGCGTGACGTTCGCGAAGGCAGTGACAGTCGGCGACCGTTGCGTGACAATTCGTTACAGCAATGACAGTCGGCAACCTTCGCGCGAGAGTTCGCGATAGCAAAGACAGTCGGCGGCCGTTGCGTGACATTTCGTGAAGGCAGTGACAGTCAGCGACAGTTCGTTACAGCAGTGACAGTCGGCAACCTCCGCGCAAGAGTTCGCGATAGCAAAGACAGTCGGCGGCCGTTGCGTGACATTACGTGAAGGCAGTGACAGTCGGCGACCGTTGCGTGACAGTTCGTTACAGCAGTGACAGTCGGCAATATTCGCGCGAGAGTTCGCGATAGCAAAGACAGTCGGCGGCCGTTGCGTGACATTTCGTGAAGGCAGTGACAGTCGGCGACCGTTGCGTGACAGTTCGTTACAGCAGTGACAGTCGGCAACCTTCGCCCGAGAGTTCGCGATAGCAAAGACAGTTGGTGGCCGTTGCGTGACATTTCGTGAAGGCAGTGACAGTTGGCGACCGTTGCGTGACAGTTCGTTACAGCAGTGACAGTCGGCAACCTTCTCGCGAGAGTTCGCGATAGCAAAGACAGTCGGCGGCCGTTGCGTGACATTTCGTGAAGGCAGTGACAGTCGGCGACCGTTGCGTGACAGTTCGTTACAGCAGTGACAGTCGGCAACCTTCGCGCGAGAGTTCGCGATAGCAAAGACAGTCGGCGGCCGTTGCGTGACATTTTGTGAAGGCAGTACAGTCGGCGACCGTTGCGCGACAGTTCGTTACAGCAGTGACAGTCAGCAACCTTCTCGCGAGAGTTCGCGATAGCAAAGACAGTCGGCGGCCGTTGCGCGACGCGGTGTTTTGATACCTTGTAATTTTTTTTACTTTTCGATAATTTTTTAATTATTGTACTAATCGAAGTACTGTTACCTTACAAAATATCCTTTAAATGAGTATGTTAACAAATTAAATTTATGCCAATGATTTCAAATTCTCTGTATACATACATACATATTCTCTCCAACCCGTCTGGCTAGCGTTGAGGGTGTAGGCCAAATCCTCTGGCCAAGTATGCTGGCTATGGCAGTACAGAGAGGGTCGTGCTCCTGCAGTGGAGACTAAAAACAGACCTGATGATGACATACATACATATACTCGAAAAACATAACCCTCCTTCTCGTGCAGTCGAGTAAAAAGCGTGTCATTATCATCAGGTCTTTTTTAGTTTCCACTGCAGGAGGATTACCCTCTTTGTACTACCAGAGCCACATATTAGCTAGTGCAGTCAGAGGATTTGGCCTATACTCTCCACGCTGGCCAGACGGGTTGGAGAGGTCTCATTGATGTTTATAAGCTTTGTTTAGCTTGTGTTTCCTAAGTCGCCTTCTCCGACATCCACAGAAAGACTTGGAGTGGTCCTATTCTACTCTGCCAGTAACCACACGCCTTAAACATTAGAAATATTAAAAAAGCGTGTACTTCCAGCAAATCCTGGTGCCCATCCTAGTGTTGGCGCTGGCCACGCACCTCGCCAACGACGGCGGGCGGCCGAGCGTCCAGCGGAACAGCGCCGCGCAGATGAACCTGCGCCTGTACCGCGACATGGACTGGAAGATGCTGTGTCGGATTGACGTCGAGCCGTTCGCGTTGGCGGACAGGCTAGGGTGCACTCAGCTGGTGAACGATAATAATATTACTAGCAGTAAGTTAATTTTTAACCGACTTCAAAAAAGGAGGAGGTTATTAATTCGACAGTTTTTTTTTTAATGTATGTTTGTTACGGGATATCTTCGGTATTTGTCAACCGATTTTGATAATTCTTTTTCTATTTGAAAGCCTTTACTACTAAGTTGGTCCCATTTTAATTTGGTGAAGATATGATGAAGAACTTTGGAGATATGAAAGAAACTCCTAAAAAAAATTTAAATCGGTTGTATTTTTTTGTAAAAAAATTTATTATGTCAAATATGCTAGGCAGGCATTATTTTAGTAAAAAGAAGAAACGAAGTTTGTGATTCTTGGCTCATGCATTACTTTACCGGCCTAGGCCAGGAAAGTAAGTATGAAAATTCATTCCTGGACGCTGCTCAGAACTTGTGACTTGATCTATGTAACTTGAATTATGTAATTTGTCATACAGCTAATTGCTACCACATAAAAAATGCACTCTTCGAGCATATTTATAGGAATGACAATAATTTTTTAGAATGATGGTATAAAATCACACGAAAATATGCTTAATTTTCGTTGTATTAAATTTTTTGAATTAAATATGACTGGGCTGTGGGCTATATTTCCTTTGCACTCATTAATAATTTGAAATTAATAAAGAAAAAACGCGGGATTGCAGATTTTTCAGTAAACTACTAGCTGTGCCCGCGACTTCGTTCGCGTGGTTGTCGGAACGTAATGTTATATAGCCTAAAGCCTTCCTCAATAAATGTACTACCCAACAAAAAAAGAATTTTTTAAATCGGACCATTAGTTACTGAGATAAGCGCGTTTAAACAAACAAACAAACTCTTCCGCTTTATAATATTAGTATAGATTTGCAGTAAAAATTTATTGCTTTCGGTAAATATTTGCATAGTTGGTTATTTTCTCATTATTTCCTCACATTTATTGAGAAAAGCACTTATACATACCTCAGTAGGAATGGGATTGTCGGACTCGTAAATCGTAATTATTGTCAAGGTTTTTTAACCTTGGCAACTCTACTTGTCCGGCAATCCCTAACTTCCCGGCCTCTGCCGTAATGTACCATTACCTATCCCCGGGCCAAAAGCTGGTGTTTTTTTACGCCTGCCACGTATGCAGTACACCAGCTCGGTGTGACTCACAGAAGAAATGGAGAGTGGCGGATTTACAAAGCCGCCAATAGGCTATTCATGTTTGGAGCTAAAAGAAAAGCTCATCTACTTCACGGCGTGGAGTTGTACGCAGGGCAACTTAATTGGTATTGCACGGGGGAGAGGTGTGGGGGGGGGGGGGGGCAAATTGGCCTCTTTGCCGCCCTAGGCTCCAGCCTACTTAGATTTTAGCTAGATTAGCTTTAGATAATGACAAATCACACATATTGAGCTGGTCTACCTAAAGCACAGAAGACAGTAAGAGTATACAGAACGGAATCTCCTTAGGAACGCGCAATATGCGTCCCCGCGCGTACCTTAGGAGATTCGGTTCTGTATACTCTTACTGTCTTCTGTGTCTAAAGTCAATTTAAAACTTAAAATACAATATAATTTATTCCATGTGGAATTCCATGGTTTGGGAAAAAAGTAAAAACTTTGAATGTACCAGATGATTCTCTTTCCGCGTAGATAAGTAGTTGGTAGGCGATGCGGCTAGCAACCCAATTATTTTTCCACTTTCTCGCCCACCATCACGCTAAAAGTAGCTTTTCGTCTCCCGGCCTTGGGCTCGATCTGCTTTGAGCCGATGACACAAAATGGTCTGCCTGCCCCGCCGTGGATAAAGACGTGATAGTGTGTTAGTATTTATACATACATACTATCACGCCTGTTTCCCACAGGGGTTAGGCAGAGACTATGGACCTCCACTTGCTACGATCCTGACAGACCTCTTTCGCTTCATCTACACTCATCAGTTTGTTTGTTTGTTTTTGTTTATAAAGCTTTATTGTACACAAAAGAGAAACAGATATAAAACAGAAAAGTAAACATACAACGGCGGACTTATCCCTTAGGGATCTCTTCCAGTCAACCGGCCAGTAATTGAGAGGAATACAAGGCGTAAATATAAGAAGAAAAAATAAGAGGCGTAAAATCACACGGGTCTAATGTCAAAATGGGCGTTCCCCAAGGTTCAATTCTAGGACCGTTCCTTTTCTTAGTTTATGTCAATGACTTGCCTTACATGGTTGAGAAAGAGGCTGACATGGTGCTGTTTGCTGATGACACCTCGCTAATATTTAAAATAGATCGACATAACAGTGATGCTAGCGCGGTGAACAGCACCTTATCTTTAATTTCTGATTGGTTTTCGGCCAATAACCTCATGTTAAATGCGAACAAGACCCAATGCATTCGGTTCTCTCTTCCTAATGTGAATCAAGCCTGCGTTGACATACTAATTAATGGTCAGAAACTCGATCTGGTTGAAAGTACTACCTTTTTAGGAATCACAATTGATTCGAAACTTCAATGGGGCGCTCATATAACTAAACTTTCTAATAGGCTTAGCTCTGCGGCTTACGCTGTTAGGAGAATAAGACAATTGACAGATGTAGCAACTGCTAGACAAGTGTACTTTAGTTACTTTCACAGTCTAATGTCTTACGGGATACTTCTATGGGGGAGTGCAGCCGACATTCAGACTATTTTTCTTTTACAAAAAAGAGCAATTCGTGCTATTTACGGTTTAGGATCGAGAGACTCACTGAGTGAATTATTCAAGGAAATAGGTATACTTACTTTTGCATCACAATTCATATTTGAAAATATAATGTATGTAAGGAAAAATATTTCCATGTTCAATAAAGTAAGTGATTTTACAGATAGAAATTTACGTAATAAGAATGACTTAGTTAGCCCTTATTACAGGCTGAATACAGTCAGTAAGTCTTTTATGGGGAAGTGTATACTTTTTTATAATAAATTGTCAGAATCGGTCCTTGATATGCCAGACAGAAAATTCAAAGCTTATGTAAAGAAAGTACTTTGTGAGAAGGCTTATTATAGGACCGATGACTATCTTAAAGACAAAAAGGTCTGGCTTGAGCTTGGCGCGGGTCCCTCTTAAAGGTTTGTATACTTAGACATGTCATAATTTAGGTACATTGGTACATACTAAATTTACAAATTGACGTTATTTTAAATTTCGTAATTATAATTTATAATTCAATTTAATTATGACATAATAAACAATGTAATCTCTGTCCATCTATATAACTAATTTTAAGTTTTTAGTTTGTTAGTTGACGTCTTTGGAGAAAACGTGCAGTGCAGTTTGTTGCCGCTTCTTCTGCACTTGCGCCTAGGAAGCGGCGTAAACTTAGCTTTAAGTAACGATTTGACGTCAACATTTGTGCAAAACAAAACAAAGTGACTATTATTAAGAGATATTATAAATATCCTATGATAATAAAGATATTTTGAATTGAATGTTTAAATAATATGAGTTTGGGGCAGAAGTGGCTAGTACAATAATAGAGTATAAAAGAACAGTTTGTTTGTTTTTTTTTTATATCTTTATTGTATAAGAAATAGTAAGTTACAGTTAAATAAGTATTATACGAGTGAGTAAAACACCAGTTTTTGGCCTGTGGGAAGGACACATTAATTACTGCCATGCAGCGGCTCGGGAATGCGGAATTATTAAATGACTTAATACTTGATTTTCAGCTCTCATCGAAATAGCAAGGAAGGACTTGTTTCAATACTACAAATATTTGATCGGCATCGAGTTGAACGACACGGATGGAGTGGTAAGTATTTTCCGAAGCTGCCAGTGCTCTTTTAACCTCTCACCTTCGAAGCGACCACATTTGGTTGCTCGAACACAGTTGAGTCTGAACCTTATTACATATCCAGCACAAAGCGGAACTTTTTTGCTCTAGCGCAGAAAAAATGTATGGAAATCCTTCTGCACTTTTTTTTTTTTTTTTTTAAATTGATGTATCCGTGGAGAGAGAGTGAAAACGAAAAGTGATATCACCTCTTTCGTTTACTCTAAGAACTAGGTGAACGAGAAGGAAGAAGGAAAAGTATCAGGATAGTATAACTTATGCTATCCTAGTGCAATTGCTTTGCATACCGCTGGAAGTCAAGCTCATCTATCATAAAACTAGCCTAGATATACGATGCGTTTAGTTGGCCAACCTGACGGCAGTCGACAGTTTGCGTGTAATAGCTTACCTAATATATATTTTACCTAATTAAGCTTTTCTTTCTTCTTGCTCTAGATCGGTCATTTTGGAAATCCCTGGGAGAGGCCTATGTCCAGCAGTGGACGTTATGCAGCTGAAATGATGAAAATGATATTGATATGTAATAAGCACTCTGTGCAATAATAACTTACTTTCTGCTTGGTGCAATAATCTACTACTTCCCATCTCAAAAAATGCCCAACGAGCCTAAAGAGGTTTTTACTGCAATAATTTATATTCTTAAATAAACTGTTTAAAAGTGATATAGGCGTTTTCATTCGGTTTTATCTCTGAATCAAAAAATCTTAATGGTGCCGGTAGCGACATATGTCTGTGAGAAGTCTATACGAAATCTAAAATGTATGAAACTGACCAGACATGCTATCGCTAATCGCGTATTGCAGGCTCACTACACGACCACTGTTGGGCACGCGCTGTTGCCGTGTGGTTCCTGGCAGAGTAGAATAGGACCACTCCAAGTCTTCCCGTGGATATCGGAGAAGGCGACTTAGGAAACACAAGCTAAACAAAGCTTATAAACATCAATGAGACCTCTCCAACCCGTCTGGCCAGCGTGATGAGTGTAGGTCAAATCCTCTGATTGCTCTGGCTAATATATGGCTCTGGTAGTACAGAGAGGGTCGTGCAGCGTGCTCCTGCAGTGGAGACTTGACTTAATGATGCGTGTGTCGCAGGCTCACTACACGAGCACAGTCCGGCACGCGCTGCCCGTGGCCGTGAACGTGCTCTCTAACGCGCTGGCCGCCACGCTCCCCGCGCCTGCCTCCATCACCACCGTCAACCACCCGGTAGACGGCGCGGTGTCGTACGACGCGCCCAAGTTGAAAGAGCCGAAGAGTGGCCCATCTACTTGGTTGTATGCCTTCTTTATTGTCTTTTGTAAGTATTTTTGAATATCTATACATGGTGGATTTGAAATCGTTGGCATCCTTTTAAATATCTACTATACCCATGATACAAAGTAATTTGAGACTGATAAAACGTCAATTAAAAGCCTCTTCGCGTGGAGAGTACCTAAACCATGTTTTACTTATCATCATCCGAGCGTATTCCCAGTTGTATCCTCAGCGGTAACGCTTAAGAGCCCGGTTCCGCTACCTAACCTAGGTGACATGACGAGGTTACTGGTTTTTACACAGAGCGATTGTCGTCTGACCTTCGCAACCCTAAGGGTAGACCAGAACCAATCCTGGCTTACCATAGTATTTATACCATGGAAATGCCCAAGTATCAGTCAGTATACTTGGCACAGTTAGTACTGTGTGTAAGCTCCCTGAAGTCGTAAATAAATATATATTCGGACAAATCACACAGGTTAAGCTAGCCCCAAAGTAAGTTAGAGACTTGTGTTATGGGATACTAACTCAACGATACTATATTTTATTACAAATACATACTCGTATATAGATAAACATCCAAGACCCAGGTCAATCTGGAAAAGATCCTTTCCCATCTTGACCTGACCGGGTTCGAACCCGGGATCTCCGGAGTGACAGCTTGGTATGATGACCACTAGCACAGAAGACAGTAAGAGTAACATACAGAACGGAATCTCCTAAGGAACGCGTAATATGTGTCCCCGTTCCTGCACCTTTCCCCCGTTCTCACCTTGTCTCAGGGCGGGAGCTGGCGGCACAAGAACGGGGGAGAGGTGCGGGGACGCATATTGCGCGTACCTTAGGAGATTCCGTTCTGTATGTTACTCTTACTGTCTTCTGTGCCACTAGGCTACAGAGTCATCGTGTTAGTCTGTCAGTAGCGTGAGAGATGTCGGTGTCGGCAGGCGTGTCGCTGCCGCTGTTCGGCGCGGGCGCGCTGGCCAGCCGCGAGCGCGCGGGCAGCACGCGGCACATCCACGTGATCGCGGGCTGCAGCCCCGAGCTGCACTGGCTGGCCGCGCTGGCCTTCCACGCGCTGTACGCCGTGCTCGCGCTGCTCGTGCCCACGCTCGCCTTCGCCGCCGCGCTCGACAAGGACCAGACCATACAGCAAGCTGCCTTCCTCGGTAACTTAAAGTAGAAGGGACATACCCGTAATAAATCGAACCACGGGCTATACTAGATGAATAAAGTATAATGAAATTAGAATAACAGTAAAAAAAAAAATGACGTTCTCATTCAAATCGCCCAGGCGGCTGCACACTTGCATGGAAATGCCGAAAATTATTTTTGTTTTCTGGCTGTTATTTTAATTTTATTATACTTTAATGGTCGACTATAGACCGTGGTTTGATTTATTACGGGTAGGTCCCTTTCACATTGTATTTGTTTTTTTTTTATTGGAACAAATCACGCAGATTGAGCTGGCCCCAAAATTCTTTTGTCGGATATTTAACTTGGCTTCCATTTTCACATTTATGTTTTTGGTGAGATTTCATTATTTTTGTAAATTTATTTTTTCAAAAGTTATTTACTAATAAAATTAATACAGTTTTTAAGCTATATAGGTAAATTATAACAGCAAAAAAATATTGAGGGGATACGAATTTTTTGCTGCCCCCATTTGAAATAAATTATTTAAAAGGAAATGGAAATATCATTTTTAAATTTTTTCTCTACAAATTCCTAGATAACCCTTCAAACTATTTATGAACTACCGTTTATAGTTAAAAGTGAGAACGCATTTCATCGCACATTTGCCAAAAGTGGCCGTTTTTCGCAAATGTGCGAAGAAAAGCTTCACGTTTTCGCTCTTTTTTAGGGTTCCGTACCCAAAGGGTGCAAACGGGACCCTATTACTGAGACTCCGCTGTCTGTCCGTCTGTCTGTCTCTCTGTCTGTCCGTCCGTCAGTCACAGGGCTCTATCTCTTGAACCGTAATAGCTAGACACTTGAAATTTTCACCGATTATGTATTACTGTGGCGGATATAACAACAAATACTAAAAATAAAAAATAGTTAAAAATTAAAAGGGGTCGTCATACAAGAAACGTGTTTTTCAGCCTTTTTAACATGATCTTTATAATGGCATTAACTACCTAGATACTTGAAATTTTCACCAATTATGTATTACTATGACCACAATAACAACAAATACTAAAAAAAAAATAAAGTTAAAAATTAAAGGGGGTCGTCATACAAAAAACGTGTTTTTTAGCGTTTTAAAACATTGTTCGGTGGTACGGAACCCTTCATGTACGTGTCCGACTCGCACTTGCCCGTTTATTTTTCAATGATTATTTTTTCGACAGGTCCCTTCACCCTGGTGCTGCTATGCGGCGCGCTGGCCACCATCGCGGTGTCCTACCTCATAAGTTTCTGCATGAACGAAAAGCACATGGCGTTCTTCCTCCTCTTGGTTTTTGTCTTGTTTGGTAAGTTTACATCATCATCATCAGGTCCTTTTTAGTCTCCACTGCAAGAGCACGAACCTTTTTATACTACCACATATATTAGCCAGAGCAGTCAGAGGATTTGGCCTACACTCCACGCTGGCCAGACGGGTTGGAGAGGTCTCATTGATGTTTATAAGCTTTGTTTAGCTTGTGTTTACTGAGTCGCCTTCTACGACATCCGCGGGAAGACTTGGAGTGGTCCTATTCTGTGGAACCACACGGCTTTGATTTTATGTATCTTTATTCCAGGCATGGGTATGGCACTTCATAGAAGCGGAGTATCATTTAGGCATACACTACTACAAACGAAACTATAAATCCGTGCACACATCCGGCGAGGACGGGGGAGAGAACTTTTTGCTAACTCAACGTTTTGGGATAAAACATTCTGGGAATTTAACTTTTTGGGGAAAAGATGATTCAACATTCTGCAAATTAAACATTTTAAGAATTCAACTTTCTGGGGAACTTTGTCCGTACCGTACCTCCGTATAGTATCAGCGTCGCGATCAAAGAGCACTAGTTTGGACGCATGTTCGGTACTATACGATGGTACGGCGTTTCGACACGGAGACAGGTACTCTCCGATCCATCGCGAGTCGGTTTTTTCGTTCCGTTCAAAGGTGATCAAGAACTCAAAGTCGCTTGGTGACATGCGAGTGAAGATTTTGTATTTTCCACTAATGCTTTGAAATTTTAAATCTCTCATTAAGGCTATTCCGCCACATTTTTCTCTATTGTTATACAATTCTAACGTCCACCAACGTCGCTTTTTTTGTTAAAACATGAATAACAATGAAGGACGCGCAAGTAATCGCCAAATTCTCGTAAACTTCTGCAGGCGACGACACTTCGTACAGAAATGAACACGTGGTGATCGCAGCGACATTTCGAAGATACTGGCTATTTTTATATGCGCCCAGAGTTATTAGATCGCGACGCTGATACGATACGGAGGTACGGTACGGACAAAAGAACATGTCTGGACCCAGCTTTAGGAGATTCCGTTCTGTATGAAATATTCTTATTAATTTGTGTGTTCCAGGTGTCCTAGCGCCGAGTGTAACCCGCGGCTGCCAGCTGGCCTCGGACGAGTTCTGCCGGCCCGCCACGGCCGTGCTGGACGTCACGGCGTACGCGGTGCTGCCGCAGACGTTCGTGGAGGCGGCCATGCGCACCGCCAACATCGCCAGGGTCAACGCCTACTGCTACCTCAACAAGGAGCGCTGCCCCAACCTGGATGTTAATGAGAGCGGATTCGACAAATATAAATGCTGCGGTAACCATCACTTTTTAACCCAAAAAGAGGGGTGTTATAGGTTTGTCGCTAGTGTCTTTCGGTCTGTCTGTCTATCGCCCGGATCAACGCATACTGCTACCTCCACAAAGAGCGCTGCCCCAACCTGGATGTTAATGAGAGCGGATTCGACAAATATAAATGCTGCGGTAACCATCGCTTTTAACAATAATAAATAAATAGGGACAAATCACACTGACTGAGTTAGCCCTAAAGTAGGTTTAACCTTGGGAACTGAACGATACTATATTTTATTATAATAAATGCATATTAATTAGATAAACAACCAAGACCAGGAGCATTTAGAAAAGACTATTTTTCAACTTGCCCTGGCTTGGGATCGAACCCAGAACCTCCGAGTGACGGACTAGCGAATTAACCAATACGCTATGGAGGTCGTCCATCACACTATACACTGAACACCCGTACTTCCGGCGTTATCTGAGCGCACCTAACACAATTTTTTTAAGAATTATTTTACAGCCCTGAATACAAGTCCTTTTGAGCCTATCTATTTCGTTTCTCAAAGAGTTGGTGTAGGTTCTTTGATTCGAGGCGACAAATTTATAAGAGTCCACTGGTTTTCAGCTGAATGAGTGGTAAACGACGCCTGAAGACGCCCTCCCCACAGTCCGCTAAACAAATATCACTACCTACAGCCATACTATGACTGTCCACTTTAACAAATTGGTTATGAGCATGAGCATTTATAACACGAAACTACATCAGTTTCACATTATAAAGTCAACTAAAATCAATTAACTTAATAATTTAAATCAAATCCGAGCGTTAAACTCGCGCCTAACACTTTATTTATGCATACACAGACCTACCACTTCTAGACTTGCAACGATATTGCTAGAAAGAGACTGTCAAATACAGTACAACGTGAGTGTAAAAGAAACGCTGATATGATTTTTTGTCCCTATCGGCGTGGCTGCTATAAGCTGGCCTACTGTCAAAATCTGGGCCAAACAAACCACAAAACGATCAAAGAAAGTTATTAATTTTAGGGATTTTATCATTTAAAAGGTGATTTAGGGTTTTATTTAAGCTTATTATAAGTTAGTAACCATAGTGTGTTCTGTGACTTGTGCAAAATATGGGTGGACGCAACAATCGAAAGATAGAAAGAGATGCACTAAAGTGGCCACGCACTATGCAGGTCTAGTAGTGGTAGGTCTGTGTATGCATACGTCATATTACTTCAGAATACAGTGTAATTTCGTAATTGTTTCAGAGCTAAACGTACCCCCGCAATGTTACCTGTGCAGTGAGAGCTATTCGCCCCTCTATTACATTGTGGCGCTCTTCGTGCAGTTCACTGTCTTTATGGTGAGTGCAATTGGGTAGATGACTGGGTAAAAATAAACGACACTACACAAAGGACATTCTGTTTACAAAACAACTAAAGTCACTACTACTCTCGAAAGCATATTATACAATAAATGAATATCTAAATGATAAACGCCTCGCGTAAACATCTACTTACCTACCTACAGTAAACACCCGTTCTCAATTCCTCGTTCTATGACTAGTTAATTTTAAAAATGTGACTGCATAGCTACACATTATGACATTATTGTTTGACTACTTTGGACAACTTAAAATTCCGACTTAGCATATGTAATTAATTATTTTCGAATGCATATTAACAAAATAGGTACTTTAATTTACGATTTATACTTAATATATTCATATCATACATTTTTTATATTTCATATTAAATCGATGTAAAGTAAATAGTTCTGACAATTGTATCGCCACGCCACACCCAAACTGGGTACATGTAGTACAGCACCCACATTTGTCATCTTATATTATGCAACATGTTAGCGATGAAATTAATGTTTATGATTATGATTAAATTATTTGGCACTGCCAAGAGAATAATACGTGACAAAATAGTGTCACTTGTCATTGACCATATCCATTTCCAACATGATTTTTTATTTATTCAGAAAAACTGGACTGCTATTTGACTCTAAAAAATGATGACGTCACGGTTTTGTTTTTCATACAAATCCCATAGAAAATATTTGTTTTAACGTTTAGAAAACAGTCTGATTTGACTTGTTGTCATCTAGCGAATTAAATTTTACGGGGAAGACTGAGTCAACGTAAGCAAGACCCTAAAATAGTAGTGCAATGTCGTATTTCGCCATGTTTCTTGGAGAATGTAAGCGCTCTTCGCTTACATTACACTGTCCAGCTGTAAAATACACTCATTGAATATAAAAAAAACTTATCAAGAATCTTTAAAATCCATACATTATCCCGAGTGATGAAGGTTATTTTTTTTGAAATTTAAAGGCTGTCGTGATTTTTATATAGGGTCTAACAAATATACTGAAACGATTTTAAGGGTGAATTCAGTCCATGATACTGAACAACTTTCCCCAAGGAACATATACCGAAATATGAAATATAATTTTTTACCTTTCATACAAGTTGACCGATCAGCTGATCCGAGTTTGTAGGGAAAGCCAAACATTATTTTTCATATTTCAACATGTTCCTTGGTGAAAGTTGTTCAGTATCATGGACTGAATCCACCCTTAAAATAGTTTCAGTATATTTTGTTAAACGTTATATATGTTTTTTTAAAATAACAATTTTTGCCAGGATTTATCCCAGAAAGTCACCTTGTGCAGATGGAGTAGACCAAGGAACAGATGGCGAGATGATATCGAAGGTTTCTTGAGTGGATGGCAACAAGTTGCTCAGGATAGAGATAGGTGGACAAAGAAAGGGAGTCCTTTGCCCTGGTGTGTTTGTGGCCAAAAAGGAAACAACAGGACTTGGATTTATTGCGAACGAGAGTTGCGAAATACACAGCGAATCCAAGAGAGGAAGTAAAGTCAAGTAACATTTCAATGAAATTGACATTTAGTTGACAGTGACAGCTGTTTTACTTTTAAGACTAGTTGTGCGTATATACATTTCAACATGAGGAGCTCGGTAGCCCGGTGGGACGCACGCACTGCTAGCGCTTTCGCAAGTTAAGCAACACCAGGCGTGGTCCGCATTTAGATGTGTGACCAAAAAAAGTGGCATAAAAATGTCTCGAGTTCCCCTATGCTTCGGAAGGCACGTAACGCCATTGGTCCCGGCTGTCGTCGTAGTATGGCAATCGTCAAGCTATGTCAGATGCTTTTAGGCAGCTTGAAAAATCTGACTCCAGTGTTGGCCATTTACACACTCGAAATACATACACATATTCCAACATGCCCAGCCGTGGGACTTCAGATCTGGCTGATAATAATAAAAAAAAACAACAACTTGTGTTATAGATGGTGGTGGTCCTAGCAGAACACGGAATTCTAAGCATGTGGTACGACACCATCCTTAACTGCACCTACAAAGAAGAGCCGAGGCCGAGAGACGAGACGCTCGAAGAGGAACGACAGTACGTCAACAAGGCTATCCGTAAGTGTGCCTGTATTTTTAAACTGTGGTCACAGAAAACAGTAAGATTATTACATACAGAACGGAATCTCCTAAGGTCCCTTGCAATATGCGTCCCTGTTCCCCGTCCCCGCACCTCCCCCGTTCTCGAGGGGCGAGAGCGGAGAACACACACGCATTGACGTGTGCACAGCTGCACAAGAACGGGGGAGAGGTGTGGGGACGCATATTGCAAGGGACCTTAGGAGATTCCGTTCTGTATGTAATACTCTTACTGTCTTCTGTGCTGTGGTGACCTCTTTTTTTTAACGAGGTAAAAATTCCATTGCTGCGTTGGATGATATTATGGTTACTATGACACTGGTTGTCATTATGTTGGCAATAAGCTAACTGTTTCAGAAACTTTTATAGAGGATTTATGGCATGGGTGTAGATAAAACTATTAAAATTAAATACTTTTATAATAATTATTTGTTGCGAAAAAATATGACATGTAGAATGACAGCAGATTGTTTACTGTATGTGCTAATGCCGGTATCTGCGCTGAGTTTTGTGTAATATGTCCTATTGAATAATTAATCCTATTTTTTTAACAAACTACTCTAATGTTAAATTAAAACCAATAATCATTTCAAACCTTCAGAAGAGGAACAACAGTACGTCGAGACGTCTCTTGGTAAATATGTTTTGGGAAACGAAAATGGTGCACGTAGAAGCACAGTCGCGCGTTTTTATATATTTTCATGTCATCTTTTCGAAAAACGATGTTTCTATACCAGAATATTTGGGACTAAAGTCACTGTTAATTCTCGCGGGACTGATAATCTAATGGGATGGAAAAAAAAAACAGTACGAATGAAAATTAGGTAGGTATGTATATACGAGTAGAATCCAAAAATAATGTTGGCAGTCCAGCAAACAAAAGAGGAATTTAGTTTTAAAAAATATTAGCCAGGCTACAGGCGTGCTCACTTTTTAATTTGGAATACAACACGTTTTACAAGGATGAAAGTAAAGTGCCCATTACATTATCCAATTTGCAGAGCACTAGATCTAGTGCTGCAGTGCGCGGTAAAAAGCGCTTAGCCATTACACTACACTACATAGCGACGCTAGTTAGCGAAACTTCCTCATTTCGGTAGTGTTCGTCGTTCAAACAGCACGCATTTCAGAACAAATGGCACCATCATAACACCAGAGAATTGGCATCGCTTTAGCGTTGGTGTCAAGTTCAATAATAATAAATAAAAAAGACGTAGAAAATGTTGGGTCAAGGAGTACTTAACACTGAGAAAAAAATTGTGCAGTATGAATATATTGGATGTACTGGAGCCATCAGACGCTAGAATTTTTTTAATAATGGGGTCTTTTAGAATTGCTGACCTTGGTCACACCGCACATCATGAAGCAAGATACACCTAGTGCGCTAACTCTCATTACACCATGAAATCTAGCTCACTAGCTAGTGCACTAGATGAGCTAGCGCGGCAGGGTCCATACGATCGCACTAGATTGGATCACTTTCTCACTAACTGCCATTACACAATACAACACTAGCGCGCTAGCTCGGCTAGAGCTCTGCAAATTGGACAATGTAATGGGCGCTTAAGTCAGCATTTGGGTGTTAGCTTCAACAAAAGTATAATTTTGATTCATATTGTAATTATGGTAGTTTGAGGTTACATTGGTAAATGTAAAAATCTGAATAATTTCTTGAAAGTTTAGGCCGATAATCAATATGTATCATGTTTACGTTTAAACATATAAAGATATGCAAAATTACGCACAAAGAAAACATCATGAAACGATTGTAATGACTGGAAAATGTATTAGAAGTGGTAGTCATTATGTTTTTTTAGTATTTCTTTAGTGCAAACGGGAAATTAAGGTGAGTAACTGCTTGTTCAACACTGATTAGGTATATGTAGATATTCTACTTTTCTTCATAGGTATATATTTGCAAATTTTTCTCATAAATGGAGATGAAAAGTAGAGTGTGTTTCTCGGTGTACGGTATGCATCCCTCGCTTCACTCAGGATTTAACTGTAGAATCCCTTGTTTCGCTCTGTATTTAAAGAAGAGCACTCGCCTTAAAAATATAACCTTTACGCCTTGTAGCACAATCTACTATTAATGCAGCTGGGTTGCGTGCGACAAATGTAGAGTTTTTTGGGATCCACGGCTTTTTTATAGTACAAAAGATGTATTAAATACTGTGTTGGCGCTTTCTTTTCTCTTTCCTAACCGTTTTCTTCACCGCAGAGAGTGTAAAACAACAAACTCATTTCAATGAATCAGCAAGATCATTGCTTTGCTTCTGCCACAGCTCTGTAGCTCCATAGTATTGGCAAGTTCCAGAAGTAAAAAACGTACCTTCAAACCAAATATTTATTCTTGATAGAACTTAGATACTAGTTTACAAACGCACAAATAATAATTAATTATAATTTAATTCTGACACGCGTGACACTTATTTTTATAACCGACCGCACTGGGCTGATGCTTCGAACCGAATGTCGATCCGCTACTGAACAGCTCCCATCAAACCCCCACTTGTCGGTAAACACTTTTTCACCGACAAGTGGGGCTGTGATCGTTAACGAATTCAAATCAAACCGGCAACTGTACTAATTTCAGTAAGTAAATTTAGTAATTGTAGTATATTTATATTACGTATCTATATATTACAATATTTATAATATGTATATGTTTTATGACAAAATATTTATATTGCTTACAATAGATTCTTAGCAAAATTGTCACACAATCATTGAGACAACTTTGGGCTACCGTAGATCATTACATTTTACCCGACTGTCATATGCCGTCTGTCATTATTGTATGGCAGTTGTCAAGCTTATGTGGGGGACACTGAGGAACGTAATATCACGGAAGTGGCGAGCTTCCGTTCTGTACGATAATACTTATGCCAATTCTTTGCTACTGCCTCAGTATCTACTACTACTATGCACTTTGCACATCTACCACATTCGAAATAAACGCTAAAGCTTAATTTATACTTACATTTCCAACAAACACTCAAGCTGCTACTAGTGGGGGTTACAATGTGCACAGCTATACAAAATCAAAAATTTATGCAGTAATAAGGCCTCTGCAGGCACTTTTACACGTCAATAATTATAGTGTACATTACGTGTAATGTTTATTTATGTCTAAATTATTTTTTTCTTTGTTCAAAAGCTACCGATACTAGCGTTTCGCAACCACCACTGCTGAGAAGAAACGCCAAAAGAAACTCATTTACACAGTATTGGTCGCCTACGCGCCAGAAGGGCTTTGTCAGTTTACAAAGATACTATGCCTAATACAATGTTATCACAACATAATATGTAAAGCTTGCGAAGAGTGCCAAATCTATATATAAAGATTATTTTTATATATGTCTTCTCTGTTGAAGGGAAACCACAAGGCGATGCTCTGCTGGTGGCGTCCGTGCACAAGCGGTACCCGACGCTGATCTGCGGGCGCAGCGTCACGGCTGTCAAAGGCATTAGTTTCGGCGTCCGAGAAGGTATATCCATTCATTTTTAGAAGACGAAAGCCACCTTTTTTCGAGGTGCCTTCTTCACGCTCGAATTTATATAAGTTCGCTGCTGTGCCCAGAGCCTTGAGTTTGCTCAATTCTCTTGGTCAGAAGTGTGTTGACATTGACGTGCTTGACTGTTCGCTGGGGAAATTCACAAATGAGACATATAAACATATACCTTCTTTGTTATATGGTCTATAGCTATGTTGCATTAGGGAAAGCCTGTAAAAACGAGCTGTATTGGAAATAAATAAAAATCTTCTAAACGGGTTTTGTACATTGTTATCTGTATATCATGACAGTGCTCGGATGTATAAGATGCGAAAAGGCGATCGTCCAGAAGCGGTGCTCTCATTTTAAATATTTTTAATACATTGTATGTGTACGTATTGTACATTGTACGTACCCGACGTACACATAAAATGTACAATTTTAAAATGTGAGCGCCTCTTCTCTCTTCCTACGTATTGTAACAAACTTCACATGTAGGCCATGTATACAACGTGGAATACAGTGGACATACCCGTAATAAATCGAACCACGGGCTATACTAGATCACTAAAGTATAAGGAAATTAAAATATGCCTTCCACGTTGTATATTTACTTTAGTGATCTAGTATAGCCGTAGGAAACTTCATAGAAGCGAAGTATCATTTATGCCTACACTACTAACAAACGAAACTATACATCCGTGCACACGTCAATGCGTGTGTTCGCCCGCTCTCGCCCTGAGACAAGGCGGGAACGGCGGAGAGGTGCGGGGAGGGGGAACGAGAACGCATATAGCGCAGGTCCTTAGGAGATTCCGTTTTGTATGAAATACTCTTATTAATTTGTGTGACCACGTGTGTTTCCAGGCGAGTGTTTCGGGTTAGTGGGCGTGAACGGCGCCGGCAAGTCCACCACGTTCAAGATGCTGACGTGCGAGACGTACCCCACGCGCGGCGCCGTCGTGGCCAACGACCGGCCGCAGCACCTGTGGAACAACTCGGACGTGAGCATTAATCATATTCATCCAAGCGCGTTCTTGGTTGCATCTTGCTGTGCTGCTTCGGAGCCCGGGGTGCGCTTTTCCGCTTTTTCTTCTCCAAATATAATATGCATGTCAATGGTCACCCAAGGATGTCGATGACCATCATCATCAGGTCTTTTTAGTCTCCACTGCAGGAGCACGACTCTCTGTACTACTAGAGCCATATATTAGCCAGAGCAGCCAGAGGATTTGGCCCACACTCTCCAAGCTAGCCAGACGGGTTGGAGAGGTCTGACTGATGTTAATAAGTTTTGTTTAGCTTGTGTGTCCTAAGTCGCCTTCTACGACATCCACGGGTAGACTTAGAGTGGTCCTATTCTACTCTGCTGGGAACCACACAGCTGACCCCTAAAGCCGATGACCATATCAACCCTCTTTGGCAAATTATTTGTGAGAAAAGTTTTACAACCGACTGCTGCACTGTGACTGTAGCATGAGAATTTTGTTGTCCTTAGTCATTTAGTCGCCTCTTGCGACATTCACAGAAAGAGATAGGAGTGGTCCTATTCTAGACTGGAAGCCACACGGATAAATGACAATGAGATTTGTTGCTTTCGGTTGGATCTCATCTGTCAGCACGGAACAGCACTTTCCTATGCTCCTATCCTTTTCTGTCGCTCAGAAGCGTCATTTGCTAGAGCGAGAGAGAGCGACGGAACGCTTCAGCACGGTGCTGCTACAGCTAAGTTACAGCAGTCAGAAGATTTGGCCTACACTCTCCACGCTGGCCAGACGGGTTGGAGAGGTCTCATTGTGTATAAGCGTTGTATAACTTGTATTTCCTAAGTCGCCTTCTACGACATCCGCAAGAAGACTTGGAGTGGTCCTAAGACGTTATATCGTCATCAGGTCTTTTTTAGTCTACACTGCAGGAGCACGACCCTCTGCACTACCAGAGCTATACTTGGTCAGAGCAGCCAGAGGATTTGCTTTGCACTCTCCACGCTGACCAGACGGGTTGGAGAGGTCTCGGAGGAGCTAAACAAAGCTTGGATATCAGTATCCAAGCTTTGTTTAGCTTGTATTTTTTAGCTTGTATTGTATTAGCCGCGAAAACTGTTTGCCCCACCGGTCACACGCACGGTATCACATGAGCAATCTCCTCTATGTCGCATGCTTACGGACCTTAACACATTCCTGAATCAGCAACCTGAGTGTGATGTGTTTGTTGATGGAACGAATATGGTTGTAAGGAACCTATTGGTATATTGCGGGAATGACAAAAATGTTTTTAAAATGAAATGACGAGAATGAAAAAAAAGTTTTTACTATACATTATTAGTGGTGGCGCCCGTCGTACCAGCTGTGTAAATTTTTTAATTACATTTAGCTATAAGTTCTTTCTATATGCTGTAATTGGTGAAAGCCGTTGTATTTAGTTTTTACAATAAATAAATAAATTTTCTAAGTCGCCTTCTGCGACATCCACGGGATGACTTGGAGTGATTTTATTCTCTTCTACCGAAAACCACACAGCGGAGACATTTATAATAATTTAATTATCATTCATTATGAGGTCTTTTTTAGTCTCCACTGCAGGAGCACGACCCTCTCTATACTACCGGAGAAATATATTAGCCAGAGCAGTCAGAGGATTTAGTTAACACTTTCCACGCTGGCCAGACGGGTTGGAGAGGTCTCATTGATGTTTATAGCTATAAGCTTTGTTAAGCTTGTGTTGTATAATAATAGTAAGATATATTTGTCTGTCTGTGAACAGTACCTGAACGGGCTCGGCTACTGCCCGCAGTTCTTCGGGCTGGACCCGTTCCTCACGGGCCGCCAGAACATGGAGCTACTGTTCACTCTCGACGGACTGGCCAAGCACGACGCTAAGAAGGAGGCCGTTGCGTGGCTCGAGCTGATAGGTATTTGTTTGTTTGTTTGTTAAACCTTTATTGAACAAATACAAAATTACACGTAACATCAAGACATCAATAGGTACAAAGGCGGACTCATCCCAGATTGGGATCTCTTCCAGTCAACCTTACATGCTTACCAATGAGGATCCGTAAAGAATTTAGTTGAGAATACAGATTTATAGAGCTAAGGAAACCATAACACAGTGCAAAAAAAAATTTTTCAACTAAAAATCTTACTTTGGTATGACTTGGGATGGCTACACACTTATTCGGGCCGGTATTTTCGGTTCGGCAGCATTTGTCGAACAACGAAGCTGACCGACTGAGCAATTGGGTGGATAACTGGGTAAAAAATAAATTATATGGTGCTGTTAAATAGTAGATTGTGCTACAAGGCGTAAAGGTAATAGTTTTAACGCGAGGGCGCCACTTTGAATCCAGAGCGAAACGAAGGATGCCACAATAGAATCACGAGCGTAGCGAGGGATTCTACGGTGGAATCCTGAGTGAAGCGAGGGATTCAAGTATATCGCCCGAGATGAAACTATTACCGTACACCGTGTAGTACAATCATCTTTTCATCTCCATCTATGAGGAAAAGCAAATATATACCTATAACGGAAGTAGAATAACTACATATACCTAATCAGAGTTTAACAGTCAGTTACTAACCTTTATTTGGTGGCGTTTTCACTGAAGAAGTACTATGAAAATATTTTTCTAGGACCACCAAATCTTAAACATTTTCCAGTCATTAGAATCGTTTCATTACTTTTTCCTTGTTTGTTAATTCTTTATATATTTAAAAATGTATATTATACGTAAACTTCATATTTATTTACCATCGGCCTCATCAAGAAATTAGTCACATTTAAAAGAGTTGTTAATAGTTTGGAAAATCCAAAAGTGCACGCCTCATAATCTCATTTTTCACAATTAAATTGATTTTGATTGTTTTATTGATAACTTAAAACGAAGAAAAGTATGTGTGGCTTTAACGCACGACTGGAGATTATTTTTAACTTTTATTTTTAACTTCCCGCTGAGAAAATTGAAAATTTTTAAAATTCTGGACGTTATTAGTTTCACCCCGTTTTTGAAAAGTCGAGTTTTCATCAGATCTCGACGTTTAAAGGTCTCAGGAATCTTCCCTGACCACTCACGAGCAAGTGTCATGCACCCTATCCGTATGTGTGTGTGTGGGTGTGTATGTGACCCGCTTATAACTTTTGAACAACTAAACCGATCGGAACCAAACAAGTAGCTTTCCAAAGAGTTCTATACAACTCAGATTTCCTGTGAATTTAAACCGATTCGGACCGGTACATTTTGAGAAATCTCAAAAAAACTAAGCAAAAACAAGAAATTTTTTTCAAAAATGATGTTTTTTGAGAATAACTATTAAACTACATTCAATTAGACCGTGATCTTCGAAAGGACTTAGTTTTGGATAATACTGAAGCGTATAAAAAAAAATGGACTTGATCAGATAAGTTTTTCGGGAGTTATCGTGACCACGCCAGTTTCCATACATACAGACACACGGACGTCCACAAAATGATTTTATTAAACATTGTTTTTATTTATTTAAAAGGCAAAATGTATCATCTAAGTACTTATGTTATAATTATGAGAGATAAACTCACTTTGTACAAAAGTTTGAGGAGAAATTTTTGGAAAACCAAAAATTATGTTAGTCTAAGCAAATCTCTCAGTAAAGCACGATGGCTAACACTTATTTTCGACCAATATTTTTGATACAAAGTTCTCCATTGTCAACAAGTATAATTATTTTATTTAACTAAGGTGTGTAAGTCGAGCGAACCTTTTCCGACTATATTACGTGAGTCAAACGCTTTAAATGAAATAAGTATGGTCAGACGACTTTAGTTACCACCGGGATTGGAGGGAAAATACCCAGAATAAAGAATTGTGGAAGCAGGGAGAGGAGGCTTTTGCCCAGCCACAAATAGGTAGCTAATAAAAAAATATCTTTTAGATTTAACGAAGCACGCGGACAAGAAGCTGGCGACGTACAGCGGCGGCTGCTCCCGCCGGCTGTCCAGCATCGCCGCGCTGGGGCGCCGCGCGCCGCTGTCGCTGCTGGACGAGCCCACGGCCGGGGTGGACGTGGCCGCGCGGCGCCAGCTGTGGCGGGCCGTGCGGGCGGCGCAGGCGCAGACCACGCTCGCAGGCCGCAGGAGGGCCGTGCTCATCACCTCGCACAGGTGACCGGGGACGTTCCTCACTCTCGTGCTGTTCACGTGACTATTGTTTTCCCTAGAAGGCCTAAGTATAACAGTTCCCCCTCGTGTAAGTGTGGTACCTATACAGAGTCAACAGTAACACGTTTCCCATTGTCCGCAGCATGGACGAGATGGAGGCGCTGTGCGCACGCGTGGGCATCATGAGCGCCGGCTCGCTGGCCGCGCTGGGCTCCCCGGCCGCGCTGCGCGCCGCGCACACGGCGGGGCTCGCGCTGTTCATCAAGATCAAGGATCTCAGTCAGCAGCGACAACCAACTGACGGTAACTACTATACATCATGTTAACTAAAGAACGCAAAACCTCTCAGATGGTACTTCAGCCCAACTGAACAACTTTTGTTCAACAACTTTCACGAAATTTTAAAAAAATAATTGAATTGTCATACTATCTGATCAGCTGATTGAGTCAATTTGTATGAAAATCCGATATTGGTTTGGCTGAGGTACCATATGAGAGGTTTTGCGTTCTTTCATTAACATGATGTATATTAATATTACTTATACAGTATTTTATTTATATCATATATGTATATTAAATTAATATTATATTATTAATATGTTAATATTGCTTGTCACAAAAAGGCAAGTCAATGTTATAGTTAATATTTTAATTTATATAGTATCTTAAAAACTATTGACTAAATTTTTATTGAAATATATGTTTATTTGCTAATAAGAGTTTTACAAGAGGTCTTATATTTATAATTACAGTCAAATAAAAATAATAATAATAATAATACAATAAAAAATAAAAAAAATACAATCTGCACTATATTCCTAACCCGCCCCTTGACATTTCTGCTGCAAAGGTGCCCAATATACTAGCTGCGTTACCGAGCTGAATGGCAATGGCCAACTTTTGCATCAGAAATGAGCCTGAGCGGGAGTCACCATTCTTTTCCCTTATTCTGTGCCCTAACTCCCGGATTAGACGCTTGGCGTCTGTACCCCAACATCCCATGGTTTCTACGGCTATGGGAATGAAACTGTAGTGCTGTCCCATAACCGCATACTTCACCCGTTTCTTTTCGGCTGCATCCTCAGCAGCTGCTGCTGCTGCGATAATAGTGCGTCCCAGATGACTGGCTGCCACTGTGCTGACACACGTAGCGTCCCATACCAGACACCTGCCATGTTTCCAAGGGACAAGAGTCAAACCATCAGGCCTCTTGCCGTCCAATCGACTAAGCCCTGGGGGCTCCAGCACGCAGGGAACATTAGCCGAGACAAAGGCTCGACGAACGATGTCATTTAGTGCGTGGTGACGCGGAAACCTCCCTGTGCAGCGACGACAACTCAATGCATGATAACCGTCGGCTTCCACCATGGATCCGCAGATGCATATATGCGGCTCACACACTCTGCAGCCCAGGCGGAGCGCCACGGCTATTCGCAAGGAGTCATCGTCCAAAAAGGTGCCTAGCTAAGGCGATGGAAGAGCCTGTTGCAGCCCAGGCGGAGTGCCACGGCTATTCGCAAGGAGTCATCGTCCAAAAAGGTGCCTAGGTAAGGCGATGGAAGAGCCTGTTGCAGCCCAGGCGGAGCGCCACGGCTATTCGCAAGGAGTCATCGTCCAAAAAGGTGCCTAGGTAAGGCGATGGAAGAGCCTGTAACCACGCTCCCGATTCTACCTGTGACACTGCTCTAAGTCTCGCCGTATCCGCCCCCGAAGTATTGTCCAGCAGGGATTGATGGGTATTTTTGACACCAATAACATCCCATTCCCGCTGAACGTGAAGGGCAACGGGACACGACGCGCCGGAGTTGCCAGCCATCCAAGCAGATTCTGCCTCGGTCACATACGGTATACTTACCCTGTCACCATTGGGTGAGAGAATTACAGTGACAAGATCCGCAACACCATGAACCGAAGCCAAAAAAGCCGGAAGGCCAACATCAACCGCGCGCCTGACCCCAAGGCCCCCGAACCTTATGGGAAGACCTGCTTGTTTCCATTGCGACTCATTAAGGGAAACATTTAATACTGCCTCAACCAAACCTTTCAATGTATCGTCAAAAACAGATATCTCTCTGGGACACAACCAAGTTGGTGCGGTTCTCAGCAGGTAATTAATTTTAGGCAATGCGAAACATGCCGCAACAGCACCAGCGCCACGTGAGCCGAAAGTTTCTGCAGACGTTCCCCAGCAGAAATAAATAGTTGCATGCGTGAGGTTATGGCCGCTGGAACTGCCTCAAGAAATATAGGCGAGCCCAAAAGATTAAATGAGTCAGTTGAAAGCTCTGCTATACCAGGCAATAGAGAGCTAAAATGTGTGAACTGGGTCCTTGCGTCACTGCTGCAGGGGAAAAACTCGCATTTGTTGGGATTCACCTCCAATCCAAGCTTTTTGAACTGTGGGATCAAAGTCTGCAAGTCCTGGTAAACCGACTCTGGTTCGCCTCCGATAGTACCATCATCCAGGTACCATACATTCAGAGGAGACTTTAACTCGCTGATAACTTTATGTATAGCCAGGCTAAAAACGAGAGGTCCATGTGGGTCTCCCTGCTGCGCTCCCACTTTAGACAGAATAAGATCGTCGTTGAAATATAGATTTGATGGGGCTTGGTACATCTGGTGAATAAACGGGTATAGAGACGGGATCCTCTCTCTGACTTCACCCAACAAAACGTCTCTCTCTAAAGTATTGAAGGCATTGCAGATATCAACCTTTAAAACGATGCAGTTTGCGTTGCCCGGGTCCGTGACAAATGCACGAGTGGCGTGAATAGCCGCTTCACAACCCAGACGCGTACCAAAGCCCATTTGGAGTGGCTGCAAGTATTGCGACATATCCTCCTTTACGGCCCGGCACGCCAGCTTAGCAGTAAGACGCCTGAAAATACTGCCGATGGCTATAGGTCTCAGGCCCCCGTCTTTTTTGGACAAGGCGCAGAGAGCCGCCCCGTACAGGTACGGACACACCTCTGAATTGACCTGACCACTTAACATAAAGTTGCAAAGTCCCGCTAGGCTCTCCATCAAGCGTTGCCCATTGTCACCAGCAGATTTGGATGTGAGTTCCTTCAAATGAACAGGTCGAACTCCGTCCAGGCCAGCCGCAGAACCGCTATAAAACGAGTTAAGAGCTGCCCCCACATCGTCTGCTGTAACTTTCACTACGGCGATAGATATATCGGGTGCCGGTGGATATATAAGAGGACGTGATGGATCCGGGTGTTTGAGCTTCAGTGCTGCTAATGTATCGGGGCTCTGCTTCGCAAAAGTGTCATCTGTTACAAGTATACGAACCGCTCCTCTCAGGTCACCCTCAAAAACCTTGGCTTCTATGGTTTTGTAGACAGAGCGAGGCCTGTATCCCTCCGCTTTAGGGCCTGAACTACCACCCGACCCACTCAGACCAGATGCCTCAATGTTCGCTTTCACTTTGGTCGTCACATTACCTGGCATCCCTTTTGATGGCACTCTCAGTGCGCTATAAGTGAAAGAAAGTAGCGAAAACCAATCCTCCACCCCGTTACACTCAACGCATTTATCGATTATGTCGCATAGTCTACCTGCTGCCTGACTCCTAGCACCTTTAGGGACGTGCCGCAACACCGGTGTACTTTGCCTCAAAAGAGGAATAGTATTCAATTGACTCTGATGCGAGGTCTGTGTTGGTGCACTTTGTCCTTGACTCAAGTCAGTGGCAGCGACACCGATTGTAGGAGAAATAGACGATTGAGGGTCACAAGTAACCTTATGTTTAATCCCTATATGGACCTTGAGGCCATGTGAAGAAAATAAACGACTAAATTGTCTGAGAATAAAATATTTTAATTTTTATCAAAAGGAAAATTGATAGATTTTTTATTTATTTGTTTAATCTTTATTGTCCATCAAATACAAATTATACAGAACAATAGGCGAATTTAACGCTATAAGCGTTGTTTACCAGCCAATCTTTGTGTTACACAGAAAGTCTAAATGTGGGTTGCAAGATAAAGTGAAGTAGACATAAAATACATAATGTAATTTGCCCTTCAGTAACTTCTTCATCGACCAGAAACTTTTCCAAGCGTATTCATTTAAAGTTAAAAAAAAAGTAGTAAAAATAATAATAAAATTGATTGCAGTGACGGACAGCGTTGCGGATTCCACAGATCTGCAAAAACTGAAAGAAGCCTGTTACAAGTTCAAGTGGACGCCCAAAGATGAACACAAGGTAAAGTATATTTTTAAGCTCCCTAAACTAAGGGAATTTATTCACTACGAAACTCAACATTGACACACAAATATGGTCTTCTAAATGTCTAATGTCCGAATCGTCAAGCACTCTTAGTCTAAAATTACTTGTCGATTTCACTTGATAATTCACTTCGAAATTGTCTTACTAAAACCTCACTTAAAACTGTAAAAACTGAGGTGTTCCGCTGATAGGACTTTAACAGTCTCAAACTAAGACTTTAGTTAAAGTGTTAGAAGCTGCCATAGAAACGGGTAGTCGCCTTGATTTAAAAATAAGTTTGGAAAATCCAAAAGTGCACGCCTCATAGCGGTCACTCAATTTTCACAAAAAAAAAAACAGAACTTGAATATTGCATATTTATCGGTGTATTGTGAACAAAATAAAAAATTTACTTTTAAATCTTCGCTCCATTGCCCACACAGAAAAGAAAGGTACTGCGCATGTATTGTCAACGAACCTTATTTACATAGATTTAGATATACCAACGATAGGTGGATTTCAGTTTATTGCTAATTATAATTAAACTACTTTTAATTAGACCGTGATTTTCGAAAGGACTTAGTTTTAGATAATACTTAAGCGTATGAAAAAAGAAGGGTTCGATTTGTTATCGTGACCACGCCAGTTTCCATACATACAGACACACGGACGTCCACGAAATAATTTTCTTAAACACTTGTTTTATTATTTTAAAGAACAAAATGTCCTTTAAAAATATCATGACTTTTAGTGTTTTTTCTTGACATTTGTGTGTAAATATTATTCTACAAGTACGATAAGAAATGAATACCGACATTTTTAGTTCGAAAAATCACTTGATTTTTGTAAGGCGAGAGTAGAGCACTACCTCAACGCTCCGCTGCAAAACGGGGGGGTATAGGTGAACCCCAGATCCCCCTCAGTACGCTTATGAGGCGTATCTCGAGATGCCATGATAAAAAAAAACTGCAGTGTCTGTATTTCGGGGGGAGGGGGGGTTTAACCCCCAGATCGCCTCGGTACGCTTATGAGACGTAACGTAAGAGCTTCTGTAATATGTCTGCAGACGATGCTGAACTATCACGTGGGCAAGGAGCTGAAGATGGAGTACAGCGCGCTGTTCTCGCAGCTGGAGGAGCTGCGCGCGCGCTTCCCCGCGCTGGTGCAGGACTACGCGGTCACCGAGACCACGCTCGAGCAGGTGTTCCTGCAGTACGCCAAGCCCGCAGCGGAGCCCGTGGGCGCCCACGCCGTGTAAGGTAGCCACAACTATAACAGATAATTAGGATCAACAAAATACGGCCATTAACGTATCCAGTTCCGGATTAGCCTACAAGCAATTAAGCAATAGCTTAGGGCATCAAGTCTTGGGCACCAGAAACAAATTGCTAGCCTTTTATGCTCCCGGTGCGAATATTACTCCTATTTGCTTGAAAGAAGTCAATGTCTTTTAAATTTTGTCATATTAAGCAGTAAACAGGCTAGCAACAGTAAATACCGAGAAGAGAGAAAGAGACAAATGATGGCTCTTTGGTGTAAACCTAGTAATAAAGTTAGTCCACGTTTTTTAATAAAACGGACAGAGTCGGGTCTAGCTTGAGCAGAGTAATGTATAAGAAATGATTGTGATATTATATTTCAATTAATATTTTGTGCTTAAGGCTGTGTACTAAAGAAATTAAAGCGATGTGTGCAGAAGTAGCGTCTTCATTTGAAATATATATATATACATTTTTTAATTTATTTCAAACGAAACTTCTGCATACCCTTCGCCTTAAGTGGCTCCCTCATTTGAAATAAATAATATTTTAAAGGATTTTTAAATTTCTTTTTGTTGCCTGAAGCTTGAAAACTCGTTTCCGCCGAAAGTGTTCACATTAACGAATGGAACTTTATTTTTATTTTTAAGAATACAATTTATTTCAAACGAGGGCGCCACTAGCATTTATGTCGCCCCTTAATGACAAGACTTCCCTATTATTTAGAGTTTATATTTATAAACCTATTTAAGTATCCACATTTTTTATTATGTTCATTACTTTAAAACAAAAAAGACCTCGCATTCTTAAAAAATAACAAATATTTGCTAAACTCATTTTAGTTAAAATATGTTTTGTCTCGTTGTTTCAATGTCAAATAATATCTTTCCAGAGAGATAGGGACAGTATATATGTTAACTAAAACAGGTTAAGTAAACGTTTGTTATGAATAGGAGGGGAGGACATTCATGTAACGATGTCGCGAGCTCACAGTCTGTAAGGTATATTCAAACTGAGTTCAGGTATTAAAAGGGACAGTTTAGTCAAAAATAATGTAGAGGTTATTACTAAAGTAAGTCAGTTAGAGGCTAAAGTGTGGACTCTTTGCTGAAGCCACACCGATTCACATTGAAGTGAGCTCCTTACGCTGGGCATAAAACACATGACGCTGCCGCGGCATCCATTTATAAGCGCCGCGCGCTTTAATTTTGTTAGTATTTGGCGTACCAAGGGGGAGATCTGGGGTTTCAACCCCCCACGAAATAAAGACACGTTGCAGTTTTTTAAATTTTGTCGACTCTTCCCGTTTCTATAACGGCAGAACAAAATAAAAAAAGGCAACCCTGAGACGACGCTATCTAGTTTGAGACGGTTAAAGTACTATCTGTGGAACACAGTATTGCAAGAACGAATTGCCCTAATTTTCAAATGCCCTGTATATAATATATAATTCTAATAAATCCGAAAGAAGTCGTTATTTTCGCACTGTCTCACATGAGCGGTATGGTATGAACCCCCCCCCCCCCCCCCACTCCAAAAAAAAAGCTGGACTGGGTACGCCTATGGTATTTGCTACGCCGCCGCGACGGCACCATATTTAAGGGTCAGTACAAATACTATCAAAATCCAAGCGCGCGGCGCCGCAGCGGCGGTGTATTGTGCTCTAAGGAAAACCACATAAAGCTCACATTCAATGCTTTGCTGTGATACAAACTAGCGTAATTTTTTTCAGTTGTGTACCGCAGCGTTTGGCCAAACGTTTGAATGCACTAATTAAGAAACTTATTTTCTTCGACTCGTAACTCAAAAGAATTACGCTAAGAGCCCTATATAGTAAAAAAAATGTGTAATTTTAATTTTTACTACATAGGGCTCTTACATAGGGCGCACTGTAAGTTTCCGGAACTGGCCACTTACATAAACAATATTTAAAAATTTATTGCAACATTTGAAAATAGAACTCTTTGGCTGTAGAATGCAGTTTGTTTCATCTGACTGTCTTTTGTTTTTACCTTGTGGCGCCATTTAAAAAATTGTGTCTGCATCAACATGGATTTAACTCGGGAAAATTTTCGTAGTATGATTTTCTACGATTTTAAGTGTAATTTGACAGCTCAACAGAGCATCGCTCGGCTTGAAACAGCTTTTGGCAATGAAGCACCATGCAAGACAACTGTTTATAGCTGGTTTGCAGAATTCAAGCGTGGTCGTATCAATCTCAGTGACGAATCTCGCGATGGTCGGCCGTCCACCGCTATGACCAACAAAAACATCAATGCTGTGCGCCGTATGATTGAAACAGACAGGCATGTGACCTACCATGAAATTCGCGCATCCTTAGAAATAGGCATGAGTCAAATACAATTAATCCTACACAAACATTTGGGTGTGAGAAAGCTGTGCTCGCGGTGGATCCCACACAACTTGACAGAGGCTCAAAAAACGGACCACGTCACTTGGTGCAGTGCCATGCTTACCAGATTCAACGAAGGTGCGTCAAATTTGGTGTGGGACATAGTAACAGGTGACGAAACATGGATTTATTGCTACGATCCCAAAACAAAGCAGCAATCGAGCGTATGGGTCTTTCAAGATGAGCCGAAACCAACCAAAGTGGCGCGCGTGAAAAGTGCATCTAAGCGGATGATTGCTTCTTTTTTTTAATAAAACTGGACACGTGGCTACTGTTGCTTCAGAGAATCGTCGTACAGTGAATAGTGACTGGTACACGACCATTTGTTTGCCGGAAGTTATTGACGAACTCCGTAAAAATAACCGTAAACGCCGTATCATCCTGCACCACGACAATGCTAGTTCTCACACGGCCAGACAGACAAACGACTTTTTGAAGGCGAAAAATGTAGAACTCATGAGTCATCCTGCATACAGTCCCGACCTGGCACCTTGTGACTTTTTTCTGTTCCCAAAAATTAAGAACCAATTACGCGATCAACGATTTTCATCACCAGAAGAGGCTGTCGAGGAGTATGAAAAACACGTTTCAGAGGTCACCACAGAGGAGTGGCACAAAAGTTTTCAAAACTGGTTTCATCGAATGAAAAAGTGCATAGACGCCAAGGGAGATTATTTTGAAAAACAATAAATTAATTTTGTACCTTTAATAGTATTTTTTCATATTCATTCCGGAAACTTATAGTGCGCCCCACGTATTACGACAGTGTGCCAGCGACAGTTTGCGACGGTCGGCGACCAGGACCGGCACACTTTCGGTCGCTCGTCTGTCTGAGCCTATATATTATTTTTTCATGTCTGGTGGAAGGCCGATCAAAGTATTTATTTAGACTTAAGTCTAAACATTTAGTATTCGTTTTTTAATTTAGCTATATATAAGCTCGCTATAAGCGACAAAAATTGTATTAAAGCAAATTATATGCGTATAAAATTATTTTTTATTTCATTAGATAATACAGGCAGGCTTTTTCATGTACCAATTAAAATTACAATATTCAAATATTGCTGCTATTCGGGCGTCCGCTACGTTAAGCGAGCGCACGCGACGGTCTCAGTTTATCTCTGTCACAATCTCTATGTGCGAAAGAGATAGCAGAATCCGTCGCGTGATGCCGTGTCTCTGTCACACATAGAATTTGTGTCAAAGATAGACTGAACACGTCGCGGACGCCCTACGGGGTTACCGTCCATCATCTGTTTATAAGAAAGGTGTAAGTATAGAAACTTTATTATTTTAAAATTGTGCTAATAGGAATGGCACGACTGTGGTCTGAAAGTGTTTGCTACAAAGCAGCTTGTAAGCGTTGATTCATACTGAGTTGACAGCGGCTGGCAGCACACTTTCACTGTCAAACCATATTCACCTCTATTGCTATCTAAATAAAGTCGCGAGGACGCTCGAAGCTCCACGCCTAACGAGCGGCCAATTCATTCTCAATCTAAAGTCGAAACTATGCATTTCTTAATAAATTTCTTAAGATACTCGTAGAAATATTGGTAAATATAGTTAAAAGTGGAGGTCCACTGCCCAAGTCGGTACCATCTCAGTATGAATCGGTTCTAAAAATGCTGACTACTCAATTAAGTAAAAAAAATATTTATTTCGAAAACTGCTATACAGTATAGTCTTAAGTAATTCGAATATGATCTGACTAGTTTTAATATTTAATTATTTCCTATTCCAAAGTCTACTTTATTTGTATTATCGAGTGTCAAGTCTTCTATTCCCACATTTTCGTTAAGTACTTACGATGCCACGGAGTATGTTTAGTCGTAGGTAGTTAATATTTATAACTCTCAGATTAATTATATAAAATATAACGTCAGTGTTGGAAAAGGTCTCACCACAAAATATCCTTTAATTAGTGTTTATGTTTCATAGTCATAGAAATTCAGCCAAAAGAATCAACACAAGAGCGAGTCTGAATCACTAGATTTCTTAGTCGTAAGATACATAAAAATTACAGCATGTGAGTCTGTTATTACTCTCCATGCTGAATAAAGATTTGGCTGATTTTACGGTCCGTCCCGACAAATATTGAGAGTATAATAGAGAGAGAGATAAGAACAAAACATATTTTAAATAATACGAGGGTAGGTAACCGAAGTCTTTTATTTTATAAATTAATTATCAAAATGATAGTTACGTATCAAGAAGTGCAGAGTAAGGGTTGCTACACACTTATATGGACCGGTATTGGCGGTTCGGTAAACCGGTAAAGCCGACCTGAGACAATTATATCGGCTTTTTACCCAAACATTCATCTACATATTTTCGATTTTACCGGCCGGCTGTGCTGATTAAGAGCCCGTAGTACCCTAAAGTTCTTAGAGCGATCTTAAATATTACCAATATTAACGAAATACTCACTTTGAAATAAAAACACAGCAAAGTTCAGGACTAACTCTATACATGATATGTTTCGAAAACACGATTGCTTAAAATTTTCTCGATAGAAAAAAATTGCGAAGGTACCTCCAAATCACCTTCGAATTATACTAAAACTTGTACTAACTTGTAACTTTGGAATATAATTGTATTAAACATAAGCCAGTCATCATATGTCTTACTTTTTAATCTTAAAAATTCTTTGTTAAACGAAAAAAAAACAAAAATCAGTAACGCATAAACCAGCCTCATTGACGATTGAATCAACTCAGAATTATACTAAAACGGAAAGTATCTATTCAAGAAATAAATTAAATTAGCCCTTGTTACTTTGGATTATAATTGTATTAAACACTAGCTGTGCCCGCGACTTCGTTCGCGTGATTGTCGGAACGTAATGTTATATAGCCTAAAGCCTTCCTCTATAAATGGACTACCCAACAAAAAAAGAATTTTTCAAATCGGACCATTAGTTCCTGAGATTAGCGCGTTTAAACAAACAAACAAACAAACTCTTCCGCTTTATAATATTAGTATAGATAAGGCAGTCATAATATGCCTTAAAAGTACTTTTCCACCCCGCATCTCGCTGTCTCGTTTCGGCTAGAGTAAATTTGTGTGCGTGGAAGCGGGAGCAAAACTTAGATTATTCACATCAGGCCCAGCCTTAATGCTGGCCCGAATATGTGTGTAGCAATAGCAACCCCAACTTAATTTTTGTAGATTATAAATACTTTATAAAATAGTTTTCGTTGATTTATCGTACTTCATATTCGCACAAGGTGTACAGTACAACCAGCGCAATTTACAAACCACCTGAAATTCTCTATGGTCTATTGTCACTCGTTGGCACAAATTAAAATGGAAGACTCTGCGCCCACGCGCCCTGGCATCAATAATTTATTTAAATAATCGGTTAGTGTAACATTTTGTCATGGAATTCGCATTCCAATTCTTTTTTTGATGTTTTAGTTGTAAGTTTCTATTTAGAGGTCTGTAGGTCGGACGACGGAATTATTAACAAATGTTTATTAAAATATTACAATTTTATGTTAAAGTACTCTCTGAAGTCTCAATGAAAATTATAACTTAGTACAGGTCAAATAAGGTATATTTTAGTCGTACAGACTCAAAATATCTTCCGTTGTCCGACTGACTGCGTTAGTGCTCTCCTTTATTGTACTGGTCTATATTCAAGTTAGTATGTTTAAGAAGTCTTTTTGAACTTATATGTTAACTGTGTAAACACAATGTATCGCTTTTTTACGCTATAAAACGACTGAATGTAAAATATATAATATTTTATTTCAAACCCTATCAATATGCCTAGGGAGCGGAACAATCCAAACTCAAGCGTCATGTATTTGATACTTTTATATAATCATGTTGCTTATTGCATTCCGAAAAAGAAATTCTGGAATTGGATGCAAACTTCAAACACAGTTTTATATATAGAGGTTTTTTACTTAATATTGTTAAACTTCTTGTTTAAGGTGAAGTGGTAGCATAAGTGGCGCCCTCATTTCAAATAAATTGTTTAAAACTAAATATGATGATATTTAAAAATTTGTTTTTCGACAAAAGTGGCCACTTTTGGCGAAAACCCGTTTTAAAACTAAATAATTCATAAAATAAAAATAACAAACACAAAGAAAATATTGGTACAAAGGCGGACTTATCGCTAGATGCGATCTCTTCCAGTCAACCTTTGGGTAGAGGAAAAATTAATAGTACGGAACAAGGTTACTTAAGTAGTTAAGGAAAGTAACTTCTATGATCGATGCTTCTATTCACCACGATTTATCGTTGTATGTGTGCCTACACAGGTAAAGGTATTTATTTATTTATTTTATTGCACACAATTTAACAAATTAGACACAAATAATAGAGATAAATTTTAGCATACAAAAGGCGGCCTTATCGCACAGCAATCTCTTCTAGGCAACCTTAGGGTAGTATGGATACAAAATAATTAAGATATGTTACAGGTGAGGTATCTGCTATTTTTAACACGATGCAATATTTTACTGAAATAAATACCACGTTCTTTATTTTATTTTTTATTGTTAATAAATAAATTATACATAATCTGGTGTGATTACGCTATAACAAAGGTTTCAACAGATTTAGTCACAACAAACTACTTACTGACACTGGGGCGTTCACTGCAATATTATGATTTATTATTTTATGACACAGAATTTGACCTTTAACACTTCAACAGCTGAAAAACGCACCTGAGTGTTTTCAATTTCGCAAAACACATGGTGCGTTTTTTAACAGTAGTAGTTATTTTATCATTGCCTCTATTACCCCATTCGCTACATACCTAAACAACCACTTCTAATCTTACTTAAATAAATACATAGAAATTCACAATCCTTGGTTGTGTAGCAATATTTTTTATTAATGTCTATGCTTTAGAACTGTTGCAAAAATAGTTTCGTTCTAGTGGTGGGCAGCTAATAAAATACAGTGCCTAGGTCCTCTATGCCCTAGGCCCTAGGCTAACTCTATATTTACTTGTATAAGCATATACATTATAATTTATATTATAACATATTACTATCAGTATTGATATCGTAAGAAAGACAGCTATATGTGAAAAGTTTTGTTAATTAGTTAAATATTGCATTTAGTGACATTTTACAAACATAGCTTTATTTTATCTAAGATTTTAGGGCAGTTAAAATTTATTTCATAATGTGAACTTATGTCGAATATTTTGAAAAACCATTAATCACCTGCATTTTGGCTGCGAAAAATATAATAGAATTGTAGGAATAGCCGCGCCCATCGCGTCGTAAACTCCCGATCATATTACCGTTATCAAAGTAGCGGAAACAGACGCAGAAACGTAGGTGAAAAAGCGCGCGGAACTTCCAAAGTAGCGGAAGCCTAAGCAGAGGTCTGTTGCATCACTAATACATAGTGCATTCGTTCAATTAATTGGTTCGCGTACCGACAAGCGGCGTCGGCTTAAATATACTACTTTGTCAGGTGGCTACAAAGGCGGCGCCGGCTTTTTCAAAGACTTCGCCCGAGCTGTACACTAGCAGAGTACGAGTACATTGGTGCGTCGCGCTGGCCGTTTGTGATAGGTATAAACATTGATCTCAACAGCTAAGCCCGTAAGTAAACTATGTGTGATTCGAAAGATGTTATTTTCCCGTTATTTCATTAATTGAAATAAATCCTTCAGTTGCAGAAAGTCCACTATATCAAAATATCTACAGTATCAGAAAGACATATAAATTATATAGTGTCCTATTGTCCTAAACGACCTTTGTGTGACTCAGTCTGCACTAACTAGCAACAATGTATAAATAGATGGTAACTAAAAGTAAGTCATCCAGAATTACAGTTAAGTTCTAAGCAAACTTAGGAATGTGATAATGTTACATACATATAGCTATAAGTACATAAATCTTTTTAATAACTAAAATACATTTTTTGTATGCCGAAACTGATACAAAATTTGTTTCAAATAATACATTATTTGGAGTTATCAATCCTCCTTTTATTCATAATACATTTTCTGCCTGCCGAAACGGAATCAAATTATATTTCTGAAAAAATACATACTTAGTTTAAATAATTTACCTATTCTATTTACAAAGTAAATATTAAATTAAATTTTAAAACTAGACCACAACAATAAAACTAAGATACCATGTATCATGAAAAGTATTGATTTGAAATTAATTCTTTACAAATGCAATTAACGGTACAGCACAGTGTTATCAGTAGTGATATCATATCAAGCAAAGACAACCATGATATTTGACATTCTGCACAGTATACTGCTATATACTTACATATATACAAAGTGGAAGGGACATACCCGTAATAAATCGAACCATGGGCTATACTAGATGACTATAGTATAATGAAATTAAAATAACAGTAAAAAGACCCAAAAAAAATTCGACATTACCATACAAATCGCCCGGGCGGCCGCACACTTTTGTATGGAAATGCCAAAAATTATTTTTGTTTCTTGGCTGTTATTTTAATTTTATTATACTAGTCTAGTATAGACTGGTTTGATTTATTACGGGTATGTCCCTTCCACGTTGTTTATTACATACTAGCTGTGCCCGCGACTTCGTTCGCGTGGTTGTCGGAACGTAATGTTATATAGCCTAAAGCCTTCCTCTATAAATGGACTACCCAACAAAAAAAGAATTTTTCAAATCGGACCATTAGTTCCTGAGATTAGCGCGTTTAAACAAACACACAAACAAACAAACTCTTCCGCTTTATAATATTAGTATAGATGTATAGTTTACAGACAGATATACTAGGTCATGTCATACATAGCCTTGTGTTGATATAAGCTTATAGTGACACAGCACTTATTGAGTAAAAACCCGTATTTCATTATTCAGAATGGAGGTTCCATTGTGTAATATCAACTCTATAGTCAATGTGCTTAAGTTGCTTTTAAATAATTCTGTCAAAGGTTAAAACACTTCAAAAGGAATATATAATGAGATATACCAATTATAAAAAAGCCTGATTTTGTTATGCAAAAGTTACTAGAAATTATTTATTCCTAAGTAGTGATTCATTTCACTGCAAAATATGAAAGAACATTATTCATATTGTAATTTTCTAAAACATTGCTAAATAAACTAAATTGGATTTGAAATTAGTATTTATTTTATTTATTAATTAAATGTTTTATTTGTTGCTTTAACATTCCGGCTTATACATATATCTGGCTATTCCTCAGGTAATTAAAGACTTGAAATAGCTCTTGAGGCAGTCAGGTAAGACAGGTTGAATACATAGTGCATTCGTTCAATTGGTTGGTTACAATAACAATAGCTCAGTTGATTTTCGCTAATTATAAAAAAGCATGGTCGTATAAGACGTCGCCGGTTCAAGTCACGGTAGCGTGGTAATTTTTTACCATTTCTTATTTGATTATTCAGTTTAAAGACAGCTTAAAAAGGTACAAGTAGAAGTAAATAAGCTTTTCTAAAAGCCACTATGGATACTATACCACTACCATGGCCTGCATTTAATATTTAAGACTATTTAAGCATGACAAGATACTACATAACACGTGACAGACAAATCATGAATCAAATTATATAACTCATATACATATTTCTACTTACTTCATTATAGAGGTATACTCTACTCATACAAGTCATGTTATAATTTTTTGTGGATCTTAGGCTCCTAAGTAGCACAGCTATGGATGTGACCAGGAATGAACAAGGAGAGACAGATGTACATCAACGGGTATTAATAACGGACTTAATGCAATTAGGTACTTTTGAATCCCATCCACAGGAGACAGTAAGAGTATTTATTTATATATTAAAACTTTATTGATCCACAATAATAATTGTTTACAATTGGCAGACTTAACGCTAATAGCGCTAATAGCGTTCTCTCCCAGTCAACCATAGGGATAAACAGATAAAATCTGTTGTGATGCAAAGTATTTCATATCCCATCTTAAATACCACAGCTAATTAGGGAAGTGATTGATACTAAGCATTCCAATTTAAATCAAGAACTTACAGACGTATTCAATTTGTCAGGAACAGTCACTTTCCATCCTATGATGGTTTGTAAAAAAAGCATGTATGATGTAGGAATTTTCTACATAATTCATTAAGGCCGTACCTTAATTTTCGGGGGTCCAGTGCTATCCCCATTTAAACTAAATCATTTCAAAGAAAACGGAGAAATTATTTAAAATTTTTCTACTACCAAATCCTAGATAACCCTTCAAAGTATTTTATGAGCTACTGTTTACAGTTTATAATGAGAATGTTAAGCTTTACTACGCACATTTGCCAAAAGTGGTCGTTTTTCGCAAATGTGCGTAGTAAAGCTTAACGTTCTCATTTTAAACTGTAAACAGTAGCTCATAAAATACTTTAAAGGGTTATCTAGAACTTGGTAGTAGCAAAATTTTAAATAATGTCTCCGTTTTCTTTGAAATGATTTTTTTAAATGGGGGCAGCACTGGACCCCGGAAAATTCAGGTACGGCCTTAATGTGAATATTCACACTTAGGATGTGTTTAAAGTTTACTACATTTGCTATAATATGAGAATAGAATTGTCTCTGTAGACCTAAAAGCTTCAGAGTGCCTTGTAAATTTATCAAATATAAAAAAAAAGCGCGAAACTTTTGATAATAGCTCTACAGCATATTGTAGTAAATTTAGTCTATTTTAAAAACGTCCTGAGAGGTATTAAAATATAAAAAAATCTAAAATTACAATCTTGGATTATTTATTGGGCCAACATCATAAATAAGTCTGCAAAAATTCAGAACTACCGAATTTGATGCAAGGTCTGAAGTATAAAGTTACTGGTCTATTTTGTCTCATCAGTTAGTTCATTGAAAAATATTGTAGTTTTAATCCCCACACCGATATTTCGATGTTCTGATGCTCCATGATGATAAGTCCAAAAATATAGGTCCATTATCTTTGAATAATCTTACTGATGGATAATACTTCTAATCTATCTTCGTAATAACAGTGACTGCTAGCAAAAGCTCAAAAACATATATATATTTATATCATCATATCAGCCACAGGAAGTCCACTGCTAGACATAGGCCTCCCCCAAGGATTTCCAAAATGACCGATCGGAAGCGGCCTGCATCCAGCGTTTTCCTGCAACCTTGCTCAGGTCGTCTGACCACCTAGCAGGTGGGTGTCCTACGCTGCGCCTGCCGGTACGTAGCCGCCATTCGAGAACCTTTCTGCCTTATCGGCCATCGGTTCTTTGCGCCATGTGCCCCAAAAGAAAAATATATTTATTTTTATACATTATATTGCCAGAGATTATGTTATATAACTGAATGCAATAGATCTATCTAGTCATGGCAAATTCTTTCTCTTTACACACTCTAGGTTTCTTGCCTGTTGTATTTTATTAAAGAATAAATGATTTGTATGGTTGACATTTAGAATTGCTTCAATTTAATTGGATGCAACAGGCAAGATACTCGCATTTAGTACCTAAATAGGATTAACAGACAGAAATAAACACAAATATCCGATTACGTCCACAGCCAGCACCAATTTGTTTCATCAGAGATACAATTTCATTAGTTTTTGTTTTATTACACAGTACCTAACATGCCAGAACAATCAATTTGCATTTTGTATAGAACAATTTAATTTTTTTTACGAAATGGCTGATCGTATTCAATATACAAAACATATTTGTCACACAAACTCATGAACACATGGTTATTAAAGCTGATTGATATTGGTATGGAGGACAAATTGCTAGCACGGGATGAGATGTATACCAATGCACATTATGCTATTTAGTCTACAAACAACATTAATTGGCTATTCTCTTAAGCTGCACACGTCAAACGCCTTCTTCACATCCTCAAACACTAGATGAGGAGCTACCTCTGCATTGATAGTGCGCACTAGCCCTTGCTGCTCATAGTGCTCTATGATAGGCATAGTGTCATGCAGGTATGTGTTGAATCTCTTCTGAAGACTCTCCAGGTTGTCATCGGAGCGGCCGCTGCCTGCCGCTCCGCGCCCCAGGCACCTCTCTGTACACATATCTCTCGAACATTCAAAGAAAAGAACAAAAAGTAACTTTGTCTTATCCGACATAACCCGCGTCCAGCCTTCTAAGTTGTCCTTATTTCGAGGAAAGCCGTCGATAAGGAACTTTGACTTGCCTGACTTCTGCATCGCCTTGTGTAGTAGCGAACATGTTACCTCTACTGGCACGATTTCTCCATTACGGATCTTCTCTTCTATCATTTCCCCATACTCGGAACCTGGTCTTTGACGCTCCTCGCGCAGCAAATCACCAGCAGAGAGGTGAACAAACCCATATTCTTTAGAAATGAGCGAGCACTGTGTTCCCTTGCCGGCACCGGGAGCTCCGAGCACGAATACTACTTCAGGCACCATTTTATTTAAACGGGATAAACTTCGGAATGCACAGCTAAGCATAAGACTGCGGCACTGAACAAATTATCGGATTAATTAAAATGTTTTATAAAACATGCGCACAGCTGCGACCTTGAAACGTATCGGCAAATTGAAAAATGACAAATCTCGTCACTGTCAGCTGTCAGCTCGATCGACAAGACCACTGACAAGATATTTTTTTTTACAATTTTTTTATGAAGCTCTGGAATCTTAATTATTGGATTACATTTATTTTTATTCTTTCTTAGCTATGTTATATGTTAATTTAAGTCGAATAATCAGTACTACCACAGATCTGTATATACTAGATAAATAAAATCTTTCAATTTGTATGGAATCCTTGCGTGCCAATTTTGAACTGTCAAATGTAATGTCAGTGGTGACATTTAGTGATGAGAACATTCTGTTTGCGCTAAATCGATTCAAAGACACCGACCAAGAGAATGAAAATTAATTAAAATTTGATTTTCAGTCGATTATACAATTACGATTAAAAGAACCTTCTCGCCCCTTTATGTACCTATGTGCACTTAGAACTACGCAATGGATTTTAATGGGATTTTCTTTCAGAGATAGAGGGACCGAGCGCACGAATACCAAATGAAAATAGTTCAGGGGCAGTCACATATTTTGTCGCTGTGCTGTGCATACCGGCTGACTGGTAAATCACGCATGCATGACGTATCTATCATACTTTTTGACATCATAAATCATGATTACAATGTAACGTCAAAAATATAAAACCAACAAAATAAATAAACAAAATAAAGCCGGATGTCTATCCGGCCGAATAAAAAAAAAAACATAAGGGCGATTTTTTCTTTACCAATGCCATTTCTCGTTGCTAAATCTTTTAGAATTGTGTATATATTATGTACTTCAAATAATAAATAAGAGCACAAATAAAATTATAACCTAAAAACGATCACGCACGTGTCTGCACTGCATGCAATCGACACAATAATACAATGAATGATACAATAATTGTTAAGGCCGTACCTAAATTTTCCGGGGTCCAGTGCTGCCCCCATTTTAAATAAATCATTTCAAAGAAAACGGAGACATTATTTAAAATTTTGCAACTATCAAATCCTAGATTTATTTATTTATTTATTTATTTAAACTTTATTGCACATAAAAAAAGTGTACAAATGGCGGACTTAACGCCTTATGGCGTTCTCTGCCAGTCAACCATTGGACCAAGTAGAAAAATAATTTGGGTGGTGCGACAGTGTGTAAACAAAATTTAAAAGTATCTATAAATACCTACAAGAATAAATCAAGAATATACATAGATATTAATCTTAAAGAAATATATACCAATACAATAACTATAGATAAAATAAATATACAAAATATATAATTATGTAAATATAATACATAAAGAACTAATTATATATGTATGCGGATAGATAAATACATATATGGATGACTACAAATCACCGCGCAGGGACACGACGAGAAGAGACTTCTTGGAGAAACTGTTTTTGAACCGCCCGTTTAAAAGCGTGACGACTAGGCGCTCGTCTAATAGAATCAGTAAGAGAATTCCAGAGGATGGCTTGAATTTGAAAAGATTTATTCATAAATTCAGTGCGATGATGAGGGATGGATAATGTTAGAAGATTAGAAGAGCGAAGATTTCGCGAATGCGTAGAGCTGAGAAGAGAAAATTGAGATTTGAGATAAGCAGGGGAGTAAGGATTATTGAGGATAGCATAAAGCATGCATAGGATTCTAACGTTTCGACGCTGGGGAATCGGGAGCCAGGCCAACTGTGACCGAAAGGAGGAGATATGGTCATATTTACGAAGTCCGAAGATAAACCTGATGCAGTTGTTAGCTAGTTTGTCGAGTTTATGTAGAAGAAATTGATTTAAATTTGTATAGCAAACGTCTGCATAATCGATTATAGGAATAATTAGGGATTGCGTCAAAGTTACTTTTGTTTTAAGCGGAAGAAAGTTCTTATATCTATAAAGACAGCGCAGTGTTCCTGTAACCTTGCGACTAACCTCAGCGACATGATTGGACCAACTAAGAGTAGAGTCAATATGCAGCCCCAGATCTTTGACACTGGAACAGAACGGTATGGTGACACCATTAAATTGTATTGGAGTGACGGTTTCAATGTCAATGTTGTCAAGTTGTCGAGAGCTTCCCACAAGAATAGCTTGACATTTGCTAGGATTGACGGAAACTCCATACCGTCCTGACCATTCCGTGATAAGCCGAAGATCATTATTAAGAAGGGAAATCGCGGAATCAGTATCACTGCGGTCGCAAGAATGATAGAGTTGAAGGTCGTCAGCATAAAGATGATGAGAGGTCGAAAGAAGAGAAGTGAGGGAATCAATGAAGATAGAAAATAGTAAGGGAGAAAGGATTCCTCCTTGAGGAACACCAGTATGCAGATTTTGCCATTCAGAAACGGACTGATCAACGCGAACTGCTTGCTGTCGGTCTCGAAGATAGGAAGAGAACCATTCCAGGACTGTTGGTGAGAGATTGAAGCGGGACAGTAAAGCTAATAAGACATCATGGTCAACGGAGTTAAAGGCATTGGAGAAATCGATGAGAACAAGCGCTGTTACCTTGCCATTTTCCATTCCGCTTCTCATGTCTTCAGTAACCTTGAGTAACGCAGTACTGGTACTATGTCCAGGCCGAAATCCTGATTGGAAATTACTTATAAGGTTATTTGAAAAAATAAGTGATGATAATTGTGAATTTACAACAGCTTCTAGTATTTTAGAGAAAAAGGGGAGTATTGAAATCGGCCGAAACTGTTTTATGCTACTGGGATTGTCTGTTTTTGGAAGAGGAATGACAAAGGCTTTACGCCATAAAGATGGGTAGGTCCCAGTGCTCAGGGAAAAGTTAATGATATGAGTGAGAGCGGGGAGAATGAAATCAAGGAGATAAATCATACGCTGACCGATTTCATCAACGCCAACGGCTTTGGATTTAATGGAAAGAAGGATTTTTTTAACGTCATCGACAGTCACTGGAGAAAAGGAGAAAATATCAGGAAGTAAGGGAGGCAAAGAAGTTATATATTTGATAGTCTGGGATTTAATGGAAGGGTCAAGACAAGAGGCTGAGGAGAAATGGCTATTAAGGTCGTCCAAAGAAAACTTGGAGGTACAAACATTACTTTTACCCTTACCAAAGCCCAGACTTCCAAGAAACTTCCACATATCAGCTGGTGAAGAGCCAGTTATGCTGTCATGGAAGTATCGCCTTTTGGCGGTTCTCACCATCTGATTGCAGCGGTTCCTGGCATGTTTATATGAATTCCAATTGGTCTCACACCGATCGCGCTTATATTTTATGAAAGCTCTGTTACGCCTTGCCATTGCCATGCGTACTCCTCTTGTGATCCAAGGGCAGGGTGGTCGCTTTAGTTTAACACGGCGGAGAGGAGCGTGCTTGTTGTACAAACTAACAATTACCTCATTTAGTTGTGTTACCTTCGCATCAATGGTGTCAGCGCTAACAATGGCATTCCAGTCAGTGTTAGCAGCGTCACTGTGCAGAGCCTCAACATCCAACCTCGCGAAATTACGCATTAAAACGGTGGCAGGTCTCTGTTTAGAAGTGTGAATCTTATATGAAGCAAATATAAGATCATGCCTGGAGAAAGCGGGGGCTGGGTGTTGGCCATGCAATAGAATGTCGCTGGTCGAGGTTGTAATTATATGGTCGATCCAGGTATCATCAGTATCCGCGTTCACATGAGTCGCATTAAGAGTAAGAAGGGAGAGATTAAAAGAATTTACGAGATCACGCAACTTGAAGGCAGAAGAAGAGTTTACTAACAAATTAGTATTGAGATCACCGAAAATGAGAAAGTGAGAATAAACAGAGGCAAAAGTCTCCATTTCAGACTCTAAATGTGAGAAATAATTTATGCCGGGGGGTGAATATACCACACCGAGTACTATTTTAACACGTTTCACCTCCGCTTCAACGAAAATATACTCAACTGACGCAGAATACTCAGGGGTTGATTTACAGAGGATCTTAAAAGGAATATTACTGCGGAGGTATATTGCTACACCTCCACCGCGCGCACCTATGCGATCGTTCCTAATAAGTATATATCCAGGGAGCGCAACTAGGGAGGAGTCGATGCAGGGCTTAAGCCATGATTCTGATACGAGTATTGCTTGAAGGTGTTCAACCGTGCCAAGGTCGAGAAGATCAGTGTAATGGGCAGGAATGCTCTGTGCGTTGATATGGCATGCATTGAAGAACTTTTTTACTGGGGTTAAGTCATTGCGCAACGTATCGGCCAATGAGGCGGTATCATGAAAAGACGCTTCTTCGGTACTCGTGGAATCGCAGTCACTTTGCGCGGAATAAAATGTATCATCCATAATAAAAATAAATATAAATATATGTTACTAAATAATAATAGAATAATAAGTACTTGATAGATATTAATGTAAGAATATTCTGTCTTGGTCTGCCGGCTTACAACATTTTAAACGTTTAACATGAGACATTTTTAACAATATAAAATGAAACGCAACTCTACATACATTACTCGCAAAAAAATAAAAAAAAATAAAAGGAAGTATCTACTACGTAATATGGAACGTAGCTTACGCAGCCACTGTTCGATTTCTGAACGCACCGATAAGATGCTGCTGTCAGTGTCACAAATGTCAATGTCACTTGCAAGTTATATTAAACTACCTATCGTTCGTGGTGAGAAATACAAATTAGAATTTTAACACTGAAAATCAGGGGGTAGTTTATAGAAAACATTACTTGACTTTCGCCCCACGCTTTGGGCGTGCCTGCCTATCATTAATCGACGCGCCCGCCTTATCACTCTCCGTGCTCGAAGTTGTAGGAGCCTTGTTGCGGGGCTCTGAAGCTGCAGGCGCCGCCGTAGCCTTCAACGCCTCGCCAGCCAGCCTCAAATCCTCTTCACTGTTTATAATGATTGGCTTAACACCAGCCTGAGGCTTGACAAATATATTGCCATCCAGTGTCCAACACTTGGTGATGCCAAATCTCCTGCGAGCTTCCGTGAAAAGAACTTGTCGACGGCGTGTAAGGAACTCAGAAACTACATACGGAGTTCCCTTTAATGCAGTTTTCTTGCGCCAAACGGAGGACTTAATAGACTGATCCACAAAACGTACCAATATTGGCCGAGGGCGGCCCTGCTTGCTTGGACCCATCCTGTGGCACGCTCTATAAGATTCCGCAGACACTCCCTCTATTCCCAGCACATTTACTATGATTGTGGACACTGCAGCTGCCACATCTTCGGATCCTTTGTCTGTCGACTCTGGGATTCCTCCAAATAAGAGATATTTACGCCTGTGCCTCATCTCAATGTTATCGGTGTTTTTAACAAGTTCTCCAATCTGCTGGTGTAGAAGCTGATGTATATCCAGCACCTCGGATTTGTATGAATTGAAGTCCTCTGCTAGCTTCACTATGGTCGCTGGCACATTTTCCGACGATGCTGCCTTCAACTGTTGCTCGAAGACTGCCATCCGATGCATCAGGGAGGACTCCAGGGACTTTTGTAGTGCATGTACAGCTGTGAGCGTAGACATTTTGAGACTAGAAGTGTCAAATTGGTGAAAGTGTTGTGAGAGTGTGTTGTAGCCGGCAGTAGGTTCTCAGGACTCCAGGATTACCACATGTGAGTTGCTGCTAACACTACCTTATAAGTAGGGCACTGAAGACAGATCACTAATGTTGTAATTAAGGTAAATTGTTTACTTTTTCTATTTTTAATAAAATTGAGTGCAAGAGCTAGCTGTTATATTTTTTTCCACCTACCGCCGAAAAAAAAAGATATATATCTAGATAACCCTTTAAAGTATTTTATGAACTACTGTTGGCAGTTAAAGTGAGAACGTTAAGCTTTACGCACATTTGCGAAAAACTGCCACTTTTGGCAAATGTGCGTAGTAAAGCTTAACGTTCTCATTATAAACTGTAAACAGTAGTTCATAAAATACTTTGAAAGTTTATCTAGGATTTTATAGTTGCAAAATTTTAAATAATGTCTCCGTTGTCTTTGAAATGATTTATTTAAAATGGGGGCAGCACTGGACCCCGGAAAATTCAGGTACGGCCTTAACTTCACTCATCAACGAAAAGACCCGAATCTAACAGAGTCCACGCGATCGTTCGCGCGCCGCCTACGCAAACGGCTAAGTTTCGCCGGATATCCGGTATCCGGCCAAACTGCTATCCGTTTCATCTCTAATGACGACTCCCTTTAATTATTAACTTTATCTTATTTTTAGTATTTGTTGTTATAGCAGCCACAGTAATACATAATCGGTGAAAAATTCAGGTGTCTAGCTATTACGGTTCAAGAGATAGAGCCCTGTGACAGACGGACAGACAGCGGAGTCTCAGTAATAGGGTCCCGTTTGCACCCTTCGAGTAGGGGTCCTAAATAGTACCATTAGTTCCTTTGAAGGAACTGTCAAAAGAAGCTGCTGGGATACTCTACCGGTATAAAATATCAAACTAAATCGTTGGCATTAAAACAATGTGTAATGCGGAGGCACTCGTTATATTGCATATATTACACATTATTGCATATACAATAGCTACAGCGCCTACAACATAAATTTATCCAATTAAGATTTAAGTAGTCTCCTTCAGTCCTTTCTGTTTCCTTGACTCTACGAACAATAAATATTTCGATGCCTTTACTCCTGAAAGTAGAAAAAATAATTTGTAAGTACAATATTACCTCATCACCTCAGTACTTAGCTTATACTTGTGGCTCACTCAATTAGTGATAGAACTTTTCCCAAGATTGTAGTACTTTTCGCTATTTGAACTAGCTCTAATACACGTTGTTTTATCGCTCGCACCCTGTGCACCGTAGCGTCCCGTTTTAGGACTTAGGTATGGGTAAGATTTACCCATTGACATGACGTAAGTACATAGATCTCGTTGGATTTACCCTCCTTCCGCCGCAAAGTTGCGCTGCGTTCTGTTGGAATTGAACGCAGCACTGTGCAGTGAACTGACAAGCGCGACGGGGCACAAAAGACGAAGGCCCCACTCGATATGACGGAGGCACAGAAGACGGTAAGAAAGAGTATACGGAAACGAATCTCCTAAGGCCCCGCGCAATATGTTACGTCGTGATTGGCATATCCTTTCTCTTCTTTACTCCATCCTTTTTAGTCCCACATATCCTGAGTACCTCAAGGAACGTTTTTTCTTTAGAACCTTTTCAAGGCCTCTACGCAGTGCAGATAAACTTCTTCTCAATATTCCAGTCCACTCGACCGATTTCTACAAATATTCTTTTACTGTCTATGCTATTCATCTCTGAAACACTCTACCCCTTTCCATTCGATTCGCCAAAACTTTGAATAACTTTAAAACCTAAAAATAACTTTTTTACTTCTGTTTAGTTCCTCATCTCTTTCCCCTACTATTTCTTCCATCTTCCTGCTTAAAATTATCATGTACAGACTGTTTGAATGTAAAGACTGACTGTTTACTGTTTACATCATTGTGATATTTATTTATTTGTATGTATGCAATAAAATTATTTATTATTATGCTATGTATATATAAGTATGTATATGTATATATATTCATTTATTTATATACCTTTATCTATCTTTTTTTATAATGTTATATATTTTGTATAAGTATTTTAATATCTATTGGTTATTTATAATTTATATTTTAATTTTAACTGCGCCACCTGTTATCTTACTCATATACGCACTCCTTCTCTTTATGGTTGCCTGTAAGAGATTGCTTCGGCGATAAGGCCGCCTCTTGTACCTTATTTATTTATACTCGTAAGTTCCGTAAACTTTGTAATTTTTTATTGTTTTTTATTTGGTGCAATAAGGATTTTTGTATTGTATTGTATGCGTCCCCGTTCCCCGTCCCCGCACCTCTCCCCCGTTCTCGCCTTGTCTCAGGGGAGAGCGGGCGAACACACACTGCACGGCGCACGCGGCGGCACAAGAACGGGGGAGAGGTGCGAGGACGGGGTACGGGGACGCATATTGCGCGTACCTTAGGAGATTCCGTTCTGTATACTCTTAATGTCTTCTGTGTCAGCACAGAGGTCCACGTGCGGACGTCTTTTCGACAATTCCGACTCGTTAAGGTATGAAAATTAATCATTACAGCCACCATATGGCTCGATGTTGTCGATGCATGAGTTCAAAATTCAGTGTCGGCCAAATCCTCTGGCTGCTCTGGCTAATATAGGCTCTGGTGGTACAGAGAGGGTCGTTCCCCTGCAGTGGAGACTAAAAAGGACCTGATGATGAAAATTCAGTGTATGTCTTGGTCAATACAAACAAATTTTACTATGGATGTTATGAGATTAAATGCTAAAACCTGACAGGTAATATATATTTCTCGACCTTGTTTACACGGCAGCCTGGCCTGGCTTGGCAGACGCAGCAGCCTTTGCGTACTGCAGGAACACCTGCTCGAGCGTGGTCTCGGTGACCGCGTAGTCCTGCACCAGCGCGGGGAAGCGCGCGCGCAGCTCCTCCAGCTGCGAGAACAGCGCGCTGTACTCCATCTTCAGCTCCTTGCCCACCTGGTAGCTGAGCATCGTCTGCAAGCATTTTACACTGGCTCTTAGAGCAATGTTACACGGGCTTTGAAGATCTGTAACGTGGAGCAAATGCAGTGACATAGGTAACGCAACACAACGCAAAGAGACCGAAGCGTCCTTAGCTGCGCTGCGTTCAAACTCCGTCGACGTACCGTGATTCGAGCTCCCCTCCCCGGGCCCCGCTTCATCTCTCTGGCCCTATGTCCGTTGCTCTCGCGTTCCGTCTATGCATCATGTGGCATCAGGCATTCGTTCTGTTGTATAACAACGTAACGTCGTCGCTCCGTCGACGCATCTCATCGTTCATACGTACATCAGGAGACGTACTCGTACCAGGGACAGACGGTCTGACCAAGGTCGCTGCGAAGTGCTAGGTAGGTTCAGGTAGGTAAGTCGATGTCCATAAGTGGATGGCAAATTTGCTGAAATGATGATATACCGTCTTATTATTAAACACGGACAACCTCATTATGGCTTGGTTTAAACCACAGAATAATAACCAGTACTCACGTACCGAAGTCTCACTCAGCAAAGAAATTCGAAGAAATATCTACTCGATGTGGTTAGCGATATGGTTTAATTTAGCTCACGTCAGAACTCAGCACCTTTTCGTTTAGATACCTAGACATCCATTGCAGGCGAATTTAATTCTTATTACTCAGGACATACCTGAATTTACCACATCAAAGCGGCCGCTGCGCGCTTAGTAAAAATGTAGTTACATTTTCGATACCTAAACGGGGAGTGACACAGGCCTGCAGGTCTCCCGCTCAACTGTCGTCGACGCCAGTTAGGCGGTAGGGCCCCTGGTCTAAACCATATCAAATGTCAAATCAAGTGTCATTTTCATGACACTTGATTTGTCATTTTCATGACACTTGATTTGGCGGATAATGATTTAAACCTGAGATAGGGATTTAAACTAAGTAATGTGACGGGTATTGTCTTCTCATCTTAGCGCTTTCCTTGCTGCATCAACTTCTTGAGAATATAGTCATAGCACCAGATATTTAAGCTAACAGAAGTAAGGAGACTAAACGATTAGTCTCTTCATACGTCATCAATACGTAATATGCTCAAAAAATGTTATATGTTACAAATAAAACTTAAAATTACAGGGGAAAAAAAACGGAGTAATGGACGTTCCTGCACAAGATCGGGAACCATAGAGCACACGGAGTAAATAGATACATCGCAAATACCAAATTCCACGTTGACATCCGTCAACGAATTGGGACTGATTTGCTGGACGTTTAATTACCTTGTGTTCATCTTTGAGCGTCCATCGGTACCCTTTACAGGCATCTTTCAGCTTTTGCAGATCTGAGGAAATTAAATAATTCTTTAAAATATTTAGTGCGGTGCGATCACATTTTACAACGGAGGACATTGTCAAAATGTCTCATTTTGTAACAATTGAGTAGAAGACATTTTGCGAACGTAATTTTTTTTGTTCCTATGTTATATAATATGAAAAAAAAATACTAAAGCAAATGAGAAAACATTAGAACATATTGTTAAGTCTGTTGTGATTTGTGATAGTTGTTCTCGTAGGCGCAGGGCAAAGACTATGCCCTCCTCCACTTGCTACGATCCAGACAAGCCTCGCACGCGTCTGTACACTCATTATTATGTAGTCAAATCAGTCATTTCATTCACTCTCTTTACGCATGATTTTCGGTTACACATGGCTGACCGCCATTTTTTATTTTGAGAATTTCTAAAACCTGGTTACTTAACGTTTATTATAATAGCTATCCCGACCCTCATTTATTCACATTTGCTTTATCTGAACAATACTTAATTATCCTCTTCACACATTGATGAGAAGAGCTCGACCCCGTCTTTTGTGGATAAGCCTAGCGTGGCCAGTGTCCCGGCTCTCGTGACAGTTTCACAATATACAGCAGTTACCGTCTGTTGACAGTCCTTGCGCACTGAGATCATTTATCTTGATAGACAGTGCGAGCCCCGAATGGTGCGCGGCGCGCAGTGCGGCGGGGGAGCCCAGCGTGGCCAGTAAACCAGCGCTCATGATGGCCACGCGTGCGCACAGCGCCTCCATCTCGTCCATGCTGCGGACACATGGGAAACGTGTGTTACTGTTGACTTTGTATAGGTACCACACTCACACGAAGGAGAATGTTATACTTAGGCCGTCTAGGGAAAACAATAGTCACTTTGAACAGCACGAGAGTTAGGAACGTCCCCGGTCACCTGTGCGAGGTGATGAGCACGGCCCTCCTGCGGCCTGCGAGCGTGGTCTGCGCCTGCGCCGCCCGCACGGCTCGCCACAGCTGGCGCCGCGCGGCCACGTCCACCCCGGCCGTGGGCTCGTCCAGCAGCGAAAGCGGCGCGCGGCGCCCCAGCGCGGCGATGCTGGACAGCCGGCGGGAGCAGCCGCCGCTGTACGTCGCTAGCTTCTTGTCCGCGTGCTTCATCAAGTCTGCAAATCATTTATACTAACATAATTAATATAAAACGGTTGACTTGAGGTCTCGCTCGATTTAGACGATCATCTTCTCTGGGCGAATGTCAGGGACGAGACCGGACGATGTCGCCGCCCGCTTTGGCGTCCTATCTTCTCAACTTACACACGTTAGTTTTAGTAAAATAATCACTTGTTGACTATGGAGAACTTTGTATCAAAATTATTAGGCGAAAATAAGTGTTAGCCATCGTGCTTTACTAAAAGATTTGCTTAGTTTATCATAATACGAGGTGGTGTATAAGGTACTCGTAGACTATTCGACCTGTACGTGAATGCAATAGCTATTAAGCTTTGTAGTAATCATGCGGGATGTCACATTGATGATGTGTGTCTTAATAACATTAGTTTCGCAGACGATATGGTATTAGTAAGCGCCTCTATCTGTAGCCTCCTTGTTATAAAAGCTTGTACAAAGAAAATAATTAACAACATGTCGATAAAATATTCAAGACTGTGCTAAGAGAATGTATATAATAAGAGGGAGTTTAAAGGCAGCACCGATAGTAAAGAAGTTAAAAAGCCACCGTTTAACATAGTAAGGTCATGTCAAGAGGCGAGACGCTGATCATCTGGCTAATAAAATGGTTTACTTAAAGGTGGATGGCCAGCTCAGAGATAGAGGACGACCTAAAAAAATGCGGGGGGGATGTGTGAAGCGAGACATGAAGAGGGAGGAGGGGTGAGTTGACATACAGAGCCGACCCCAAATAGAGAGAAGGTGAGAAAGATGGCATGATGACATGAACATACATACACTATAACGTGTTCTTGCCTTACGGAGCAGACTGCATTTGGCGGCTCTAAGAAGACATAGCCCAGGGCCGCAATACTCAAAGATCATTCAAAGATCATTTTTAGCGTGATAATGGGCGAGAAGGTCATTAAGGAATCAAATTAGTGATGGGTAGCTAGCCGCATCGCATGATTCGCAATGTTGCCTCGATCGATTTTGAAAATCAATAAAAAAAAAACAGTAACGTAATTGTATGTAGGTACCTACGTAAAGAGATCACACAGGATCAGAATTTCAGAAATCATCTTTGAATTAAAGCTTTTCCAATAAACTCAACAACCTTTATACCTTTATAAGAGTAAATGAGATGTCTTCTGTCAATAGCAGTAGTAATAAACGGGCAAGTGCGAGTCGGACTCGTACATGAAGGGTTCCGTACCACCGTACAATGTTTTAAAAGCTGAAGAAACACGTTTCTTATATGACGACCCCCTTTAATTTTTAACTTTATATTATTTTAAGTATTTGTTGTTATAGCGGCCACAGTAATAAATAATCGGTGAAAATTTCAAGTGTCTAGCTATTACGGTTCAAGAGATAAAGCCCTTTGACAGACGGACAGACAGCGGAGTCACAGTAATAGGGTCCCGTTTGGTACGGAACCCTAAAAATTAAGTACCTATCAACTGGAGCCAACGGGCGGCCTCCTTCTTGGTGTCTTGTGCGGAGAGTCCTTCCAGCGTGAACAGCAGCTCCATGTTCTGGCGGCCCGTCAGGAACGCGTCCAGCCCGAAGAATTGCGGGCAGTAGCCAAGTCCGTTCAAGTACTAGTGGCGAACCGACAAATATAATAGCGCATCATATTAAATATGCGAGAATCCTTTACGAGTATGTCTTATTACGAGTAAGTTTTTTATACTGACTTAGCTATTGGGACTAAGCGATGAAGTTCATATGCACTCAGTCTTGTATGTAAATGGTATTCTTTTCGGCCATGTGCCGTGCCGTGAGGTCTGTGGCTCTACAACTTCAAAGCACAGCGTGCGGTATGGGTTTTATTAAACAGATTTAGAACAGCATCTGTAAATCCGACCATCGTCACAGAATACAGTAAGAGTAAACCATCGTCACAATGTGGCGACATTATCCTTTACGTATGATAGAGCCAAGATTCGCAAAGGCCAAATGCCAATGATAGTAAGATGGAAAAATGGAATGATGGAAACCGGGGATCATCAACAATGAGAGGTTGCTAGCCCATCGTCTTTTTTAAAGCGACTTCAAACAAGGAGGTTCTCAATTCGAAATTATATCTGTTTTTTTAAAGTATGTTCCCCATAATAATAACTTCTCGGTTTTTAAACAGATTTAAAAAAATATTTTTTTGTTTGAAAGTGTATATATAGGGTATATATGCAAGTTGGTCCCATTGTCACCAGGTAGAGATCTGATGATGGGATCCTCGAGAAATCTGGAAAACTCCTCTAATATTCTATGCATCCATCTTCTTCTTCTTCGTCGTGTCGATGACTGAATCTTATTACCTATATAAGATTGTGACGTGTTAAATTAAATTGTTCCCGACCAGTAGGAGGCCACAGTAACAGCACTTTCCGTGCACTGCATCAAATCGGCCATCGAACATGAAGCGGCGAAGGTGTGGCATCGTCTGTATGCATCCATATAGTGATTTTTATGTTTTTGTCATTAAATCAAACATTTGCATTCAGAAAGTGAGTTTTGGTGAAGTGGAACCGATGTAGAAGACCAGAAATAGAAGTCGCTTTTGTTTGTTTAATTTTTTTTTGTTTAAAAGTGGTTTGTTTCGTTCTAAATTTTGTTACGTGTGATGAGAAGCAATTGATATCTACTCGTAAATTAAACATTTCTCTTTCATTTCAGACAGATTTCGGCATTAATCAATTAAAATTTCAATTGACTGATTAATTGATTAAAAAATAATTGCGATTGATTTGGTTGCAACTAAATCAATCGCAATTATTTTTTTAATTGCACGTTACAATTGATTTATTTGGATTAATCTGTATTAGTTGTACCTTGCAACTAAATTAACTGCAGTTAAATTAATCGCAATATTTTTTTTTTACTGTTTTTAAAAGAATTTAAATTAACAATTAACTCACAACTTTTCCAGACGAACATAGGTACTCGTATATCCAAATATATATGATAATAATAAGTTTTAATTGTTAGTTTTTAATTGTGAAACTTACGATAAACTAACAATTAATTGTGTTTAAATTGCGAATTTTAACAATTACAACTAATCAATTTTTAGTTGCGAGTTTTCACAATTACAACTAATTAATCTGCAAAATACGCAATTGACAACTTGATTCATAGGTAATTGTCATCGAAATATAATTATTGTTTGTAGGTAATTGTTAATTTTTAGTTATTATTAAACAATTTAATTTTGCCCAACACTTATTTCAGACTAGCTTAGTGTAACAAGTTAACCTTATAAAACCTTCCAATGCCGCATATATTTTATTTTTACCCGACTGCGCCATAAGGAAGGTTATGTTTTTCAAGTTTATATATGTTTGTATGTAAATTTCTTTGGCACGCTCTACAGCCTAAACGGCTTGATGGATTTTAGAGAGGTGTCGTTAGATTTGTCCAAACTCTGAAAGTGACATAGTGTATATCAAAAATTTAAATAATCCAATGACAATTTAAGGTGTCTTCAAAAATTTTTTTTATTCAAAACCTATCGAATGGGGTATCAAATTAAAGGATTTTATACAAGGATTACAAATACAGTCGCAGTTTTTTTTTTTTAATAATTACTTGTGCTTTATTTATCCAATTATTAATTGTGTTGTGTAAGTAAATACTGCGTGCATAAATTACAACCCTTTTTTATTTGTTTTCGTGCTGATAGGTCCCCATAGCACCCAAATGTTTTGCGTGCTATGGGGGGACCTATCGTCATTTTGGCCACAATAGGCAAGTATGCAGTGATCATTTTATTGGAGGCAAAAGTCTAATGCAGAAGCGAACACGATACACGCGGCTACGTTCCAACAATATTAAATATGAAAATCACTTAGGTAATATAATATGCACAAACTTTTTAGATATTTAAATTTAATTTCGCTGAAAAACAATTCCGAAAATCGTTATAAAACCATCCATCCAGTTGGTTGCCATAATTTGACAGATCTCAACTCCAAAATAACTTTGGTCACTAGGGGCGCTGTCATCGCGCACAGAGGGAATAACTACATTTTCTGAGTATACTATACTCACCTTAGTATTGTTCCACAACTGTGGCGACTGGTTGTTCGCCGCGATCATGCCGCGCGTGGGGAACGTCTCGCATGTTAACATCTTGAATGTGGTAGATTTACCAGCTCCGTTCACGCCCACCAGCCCGAAACACTCGCCTGAAAACCTCACACCTATTTACACTAAACTTGTGCTCATTTGTTTTAAATAAACTAGTAGTTTGCCACGAACTGTGCACTCGCAAACCCCATCTCAGTAACCCCTTAACCGATAAGGCTCATGTTCGAACTAAAAAATTCTATTAGCTACGTCTACCCAATTTTATAGAGCTCCGATCTAAATTAGGTACTCGAGTTATTGTCGAACATACATACATATACACTCACATATACATATATGTCGCAGTTGAATGGTATAATCCGCTAATTCACTAAACCTCTAGCTGTTTGGAATTACAGCTCGGTTTAGTAAAACAGCGTTAAATAACTGACACGTCATACGCAGAATGGCATAAACAATTTGTATTCATCAAAGCCGCGGCGCAAGTCGTAAGATTGTAGATTTAGTTCGTAATTCTTTACAGCGTTCCGAGAGTAAGCTGTTTTCATCGAGAGATATCGGAGACATCGTTTATGAATTTGGACTGCAAATGGTTAGGAAAAATAAAGCAGAAGCTTGGTTCCCATCTAGTTATTTCGACGCCCGCCTTCCGGCAAGATGGAGAATTTACGGAAGGACGAGAGAAACCGCTACGTCATTGAGATTTTCTGTATCCACTTGCATCGAACTTTGTATCATTGCATATTGATGTTCTATATGTTAGAGACTAGATTACATAGTAAGAAGTTGAATTGAGGTTTTATTTTAATGCCCCGTCATAAATTTGTTTGTTAATATCATGCCTGCAAATAACCTATTCTGCGGTCTAAACATGGTTAGCTGGTTTTTTAAACGTGACCCATTGACAATCCAGCTGAACGATGTTTTAGCTGTTTAACAAAACCGAGCTGTAATGCCAAACACCTAGAGGTTTAGTGAATTAGCTGTTTATACCATCCAACTGCGACACTTATGTTCAAGTAGACTGAGAACTTCGCTTGCTCAATAAATAAGAAATATCCAATTTGAAGTTTTTTTTATATGGGGCATTTTGCAAAAGGCAAGGTATACCTTCTCGGACAGCAAAACTGATGCCCCTCACAGCGAGCGTGGGTACCGCGCAGACCAGCGAGGGATACCGTTTGTGAACAGATGACACTAGCAAAGCATCGCCTTGAGGTTTTCCTTCAAGAGAAAAATATAGTAAAAAAGTGTTTCACACCATTCAAACCACGGTTTCAAACTAAGTAGTCATAGGCACTTTTTGACCAAATCAACGTCCGAAATCCTTCGCTACACCCTCTTTAAAAATACGGTCGAACACTGGATTCCAAAATACAGTCGCCAGCCTAGTTTGGAAATCAGGGTTAAAAAACTAATTTGTATTAAGTACCCATAAAATCCTTTTTGTGTTATAAGTTGTAAGAACTGTACAAATCTATAAAGAAATTTATTTATTATTTATTTATTTAATGCGACGCACAGCACTTCAACATCGCGCACCCAGGGACTGAATAACCTAAAAAATTCGATATCTTTCAATTGCGGTATGACGTCATATCGAAAAATAGTAGTTACCGCTTTATTTCGATACACAAATTTATTTCAGTACCCTAAGTTTTTGTGTACAGATAGAAAAAGGTATATTTTGGTACCGGTACTTGAACGTTAATAAATTAAAGGTATGAAAGATAGATAGAAGAGAAGAACTGGCGACACGCGACGAAAACAGGTTCTATCAGGATCGCCGACGCACGCGCTCGTGTCTTACCTACCCTGGATCGCACCCGCACCCCTCGCCCCACTCCACCCCCGCAATGATCGATGCTTTGTTTTTCGGTACCGATATCGGATAAAGGTTAAATAACGGTATGGCCCTACCTTTATTTTATTAATGTACACTTATTTTATACCGGTACCGTAGCGTTATACCGTAACCGATTTCAGTCCCTGGCTGCACGTTAGTGACTTTGTTTCATATACAAGGTGGGGCACCCAGCGTGAACTTGACACCCAGTTCATCATGTAAAATGGTCTGAATGGCTGTCATACCAATGCTGAGAGAAACCCGAATCTGCTCGTATGTCACATGTCTATCTGCTTTTATTAATTGGCGTACAGCATCGATGTTATCTTGTGTTACCGCTGTTTTTGGCCGACCAGTAGAAGGGACTGTGGTAAGAGAGGAACGTCCACGACGAAACTCGGAATACCAACGATATATTTACTAGGTGCTTCAAGTTCATAAATAGAAACAAGCTCGGCGAGACATTGTTCTTGAGATAAACCGCGACAAAAGTTATGAAAAATTATTGCACGAAAATGTTCCCGCGTAAGCTCCATTTTTCTCACCGACTTGTCAAATTCAAATAGTCAATACTCTCTTTTTTACTTTATTTAAAATTCAAAAATGGAATTGTGTTCGAAATAATACTACATTTCAAACACCAAAAAGGTTTTACTCTAATTTATTCCTAAGTTTTCTATTCCCGATCTTTTCGGTGTGGCCCTCGTATATTCATTGAAAATGATATACGATACTTACGAAGAGCCTTTTCAACGTACTGTTCCTCCTCTTGGAGCACTTCATCTTTCTGTTGATACTGTTCCTTGTAGCCGGAATTTAGTAGACGATCAATCAGCCTGTTCATTATACGACGGTCAGCCAGGAACACCAATACCTATGACAATATAATAGGCACAGCAAGGTCAGTCGAGTTCATGTTTCTGTGAAACCTAATGATGGAATACGTAAAATAAATAAATCGTACCATACAGTGTTATCAGTAATTGATTTTGACTTTTTGTTACAACATAGGTAGGTAGGTACTTACTTAGTTTTAATTTAAATACATATATAGGAACTAATCACACTGACTGAGCTAGCCCCAATGACTCTTATGTATTCTGTGCCCCAAGCCCCAAAGTAAGTTAAGACTTACCTATTTAAGATGATAGGTAAGTACTATATTTTATAATAAAGACATATACAAAGTGGAAGGGACATGCCCGTAATAAATTGAACCACGGGCTATACTAAACCACTAAAGTATAATGAAATTAAAATAACAGTCAAGAACAAAAAAAAATTCAACATTCCCATAAAATCGCCCGGGCGGCCGCACACTTGTATGCAAATGCCGAAATTTATTTTTGTTCTTTGGCTGTTATTTTAATTTTATTATACTATAATGATCTAGTATAGGCCGTGGTTCGATTTATTACGTACGTAAGTACATAGATCTCGCTGATTACGGGTATGTCCTTTCCACGTTGTATAAATAAATATCCAAGACCCAGGACAATTTGAAAAAAGCCATTTTCCAACTCGCTATGGCTGGGGATCGAACCCAGAACCTCCGGAGTGGCGGACTGGTGTGTTAACCACTACACCACGAAGGTCGTCAATGCAATGACAATACAACCAAGGCTGCTGCAGGTTCACATACCTAGGTATCCTAGCAGCCCCATTAGTCGTGAGATTCCCCCTTCGTAGAGTCACCTGCACAACTCGGACACAGCACAACATTAGCTCGATAACGAATCCCACTCGCCGGCGAGTGCAGATCAGAAATACCAATAGTGCTGCAAGGTACCCGCCACTCCTCGTCAGTCGGCCTCAGGCGCTTGACACTTTGTCAAAGCCGTCAAATTCGTCGTTCGTTCACATGCACAGAACATCTACCGCGAACGTCAGATCAATCCGACAAATATTTTTGTGCCCATTTCGCGAGCGTCATATATATCCGACCCTACGAACAATAATTCTCTAGAATCGTAACTTATCCCGAAAAATCATTTTACGCGATATGTACGCGGCGCGGGTGGGTTGCAAAAAGTTTCCTTTGAGAATATTGCATTTTTTGCGATAATCGATTCATTAAAAAAGGCCGCGCGGCGCGACAGTACGCCGTGACACTCGATGAAGTGGTGTAGAAGCCATACAGACATGAAAATCACAGGACTCACCTTTCATATGTAAGTAAATAAACATTTTAATAATCCATACTTGACATCTGTTGCCACCTCACCGCTCGTTGCGTTGACCGCGTGCGTGACCTTGTCGCGACCAATCGCATGCATCTTTCTCTATGTGTTGCGTAAATGGAATCAGAAGCAGAATCGAAGCGGTGAATGTAGGAGCGTTAGATTTCTAGAGAATTATTGTTCTTAGATCCGACCAAAAACTATGGATATTCACAATTCCTACGTGTTTCTTCAGCATTTTAAAACATTGTACGGTGGTACGGAACCCTTCATGTACGAGTCCGACTCGCACTTGCTCGTTTATTTTAGGTTGAAGAGGATATGGAAAACTATGTTAGGTATAAATTGTTTGCTGAATGATAAAATTGAAAAGTGGTGTGATGCCTCACAAATTTAAGTGCCAAAAAGATGCAAAAGAGGATATTTCAAAACCAGCCTACGCTAAGAGACGTAAGATTGAATTTTAAGGAAAAGCCTTATCCAAGGATATTCCTGTTATTAAGTTATCAGACTGACCCCTTACATATCCAAGATCCATTATTACAATATAAAATAATAATATAGACTGCGTTTGTTCGAGATGTAAGCGCAAGGATGAGTAAACTGCGTATGGCGGTAAGGACGCGCGAGAGGCATTGTGTCGCGTGACGTTGCACGCTATAGCTGTATCTAGCGCTACGTTCGTCACGTATCGAGGCTCATAACTTTAGTAATAATAGATACTTACAGGGTCTAACAAAATATACTGAAACTATTTTAACAGTTTATTCAGCCCATGATACTGAACAACTTTCCCCAAGGAACATATATCGAAATATGAAAAATAATTTCTGGCCTCCCATACAAGTTGACCGATCAGCTGATCTGAGTTACTATGGAAACCTAAAAAATATTTTTCATATTTCGATATATGTTCTTTGGGGAAAGTTGTTCAGTATCATGGACTGAATGCACCCTTAAAATAGTTTCAGTATATTTTGTTAGACGTTATATATTTCAAAAATTCAAAAAGTAGTATGTACCTACTTAATCCATATACATAAAAAATAACATGATGTTTTACTAGAGGAGACGTTCCCATTACTGGTAGTTTGTTTGCGTAAATGGAATCAGAAGCAGAATCGAAGCGGTGAATGTAGGAGCGTTAGATTTCTAGAGAATTATTGTTCTTAGATCCGACCAAAAACTATGGATATTCACAATTCCTCGCGCTGGGAGCACGACAACTTATATAAAGTCTCGCAGTGAAAGGGTAGACAAGTGGTCTCATATTTTTTCGCTTGTTGCTTTAGTAATTCCCACACTTTTATGTACCTACGTAATACCAAGGACGAACAAATACAAGAGGACTGACCGACCACCCCATACAAAAAAGCGTACTCTGCTAGAAAGCCGCTAGCCATACAAAGAACTGGGTACTTAGGCTGACTGTAAACAAAAAATAGGAGATCTTGTTTATTCGTAGAAAATGGACGCGTATACCGCCATCTTTTCGAAATTAAGCGGCACCACTACGAAACTGTATTCTTTCGAACTAGTAACTTCATCTAGTTACAACATTTAAACTAAAAATCGAATTACCTACGCTTCAAAGTACTTCCGTCAAAGTAATCCGTTAACTCCTTTAAACGTAATCTCAAGAGGTACCTATTTACTTAATGAGCAATGTAACACATAATGCTATGCAGCCACAACAACCATGCGTATTTATTTACCTAATACAAACGCAACTCTTGCTATAATTGATATTGCTTGAAAAGACTGGTCAACTTAGTTTTTTTTTGTTTTATTTTTTATTACAGTGCGTTATTATTTACAGTGCATTGTAAATTACTTATAAGTACTTCAAGTTGTTAATGTAACCATTTTGGTAGCATTATTTGTTTTTTCTTTCATGTTCAATGTCATTTGTTATTTTTATGCTCCGAATAAAGATTTTCTATTTCTATTTCTAAGTATGAAGGTTGTCATTTATTTTGTGTTCGTCCATTGTAAAACATAGAACAATATATCTATGGTTCCTATAGTAAACCCTGGTCGCTGCGGCTAGTGACCAGTGAACGTGGTCGACTAGTGCATGAGGTGCCTTAGGGTTGGGGCACATCTGTCAGCACGGCACTTTACTTAGCTGCTATACATTTCTGTCGCTCAGAAGCGTCATTTGCTAGAGCAAGAGAGAGCGACAGAACGCTTTAGCACCGGCCATGGCAGCAGGCAGGCTAGGCAGCTAAGGAAAGTGCTGTTCCGTGCTGGCAGATGTGTCCCTTACCATTAAATAATGCGTGGTACTCACCATACAGATAACGAACTGAACGTAGAGCGCCAATATGTGATAGACGGGCGCATAGCTCTCGCTGCAGATGTAACATTGCGGGGGTTCGTTTAGCACTGAAACAATTTAGCAGTTTCATAGACCTAAGCACCGATTCACACTGGAAGGGCTGCGGCAAGCAGCGCACTTTCACTGGCAAACCTAACGGTCATAGCAAACTTATCAACTCGAAAACGGATCGTCAACTCGTCACCGTATTACCTTTTATCTTGCCGTCACCCATCAAACAAGCGTCAAGTAAGCACGTAATCAACAGGGTCCGGCACTTCGACTCCTCGACCGCTAGATGACGCTTAGACGATGCCACAGAATACGATGCTGTGCTTACGACTCGCCGACCGCTTACCGGTTTGGTGGCATTTGTTCCATTATTTTGAACGCGAACGTGAAGTGTACGCACAGTTTTGTTCCAATTCACAATACACAAGTTAGCTATCATAATTCATCATAACCAAATCACTTGATAAAGAGGAAGAAAATAGACGCAAGCGCAGTGACGGAGAAGCTCTAACTCACCGTGTCACGCACGCGTGAACGACGAGCCGTAAGGCTGCGTTTCCATTGAAGTGGAGCGGAGAGGAGCTTAGCGTTAGCGGTGTCTGAACTGAACAATCATAATTCATCTATATCTATCCTACCTATTCTTTCCAAGATTCTCGAGCATCATGCCCAAAGATATCTTTCAGCGCATTTAAACCGCTTTAACTTACTTAATCGTTTTCAGTCTGGATTCAGAACAGGCCACAGTACTACCACAGCACTTCTCAAAATTACCGATGACATCCGCGCCAGCATAGAAAATAAAATGCTAACAGTACTTGTTTTGTTGGACTTCTCAAATGCGTTTAATACGGTAGATTTTGATATTTTGATGGGAATAATGCGATCCCTCAATTTCTCGCCCATTACTCTTTCGTGGTTTTATTCCTACCGTACGGGACGTTTTCAACTGATCAAAATCGACGATCGCCGTTCTAACTGGTGCGAAGTTAAGTCCGGTGTTCCGCAGGGTGGAATATTATCCCCAATTCTCTTCTCTTTGTTCATAGATGGTATTACTGCGTCTCTCTCGTCCTTTCATCTTTATGCTGATGATTTGCAGATATATGCGGCTGCCCCTCTCCAAAATTTATCTCATGCTATTATTGCAATCAATTCCGACCTCGCTAGTATAGCTAACTGGTCCCGTCAGTTCGGGCTTACAGTCAATGCTGCGAAATCCCAAGCCATTGTGATAGGTAGTTCCCATTTTATTTCAAAATTAATTGAAGTTGATATTCCAGATTTGGTGCTTGAAAATAGTATTATTCCTTTTTCATCTAAAGTCACTAATTTGGGTATCATCTTCGATCAGACATTATCTTGGACTCCTCAAATGAATGAAGTCAGTCGTAAAGTGTTTGTCTCCCTACATTCCTTGAGACGTATGCAATACTTCCTTCCATCTAGAACAAAAGTACTCTTGGCCCAATCCCTTCTTGTCCCTCTACTTGATTATGCAGATGTTGCTTATTTAGATGTTAACCAGTGTTTACTTGACAGACTTGAACGGTTGCAAAATCAGTGCATTAGATTTGTTTTCGGATTGCGTAAATTTGATCATGTATCTGAATTTCGCTCTCAGCTTAAATGGCTCCCTATAAGACTTCGTAGGAACACCCATATTCTTTCTCTACTTTTTAATGTCCTTTTTAAACCCCAATCCCCAAGTTACCTTTCCGAGAAATTTTCATTTAGAGAGATTGACAGTCGCTTGCGTTCTAGTGGTATCCCTCAGCTGCTAATTCCTGCTCATGTCTCGCAGTCATACGGAAACTCATTTTCAGTTCTGGCTGCCCGGTTATGGAATGCGCTTCCTGTGGACTTAAAAAATGCGCCTTCTCTCGATTCCTTCAAAGCCAGACTCAGAAGAAATTACGAAGGTTCCTCAGACATTTTGAGCTAATAATATTGTAGTGTACGTATTTTATTTATTTAAGTTGGTAATTTTTATAGATACTTTATGTTCTTATGTATTAGTTTATGTATTATAGATATAAGGTATGTTCGGCTAAGACCGGACGGTTTTTTGGTGATTTAGGAGGAGGCTCCAAATTTTATGTTTTCTCTAGTCGTATGAAAGTTATCCTAACTAAATATACAGTAAACTGAGCGTAAGAAACCGTGCTATTATATTGTGAGTTCATAGACTTCCTACGCTCAACGGTTTGGTTTTACCAACAGTTCAAAATTCAGAGAAGAATTATAAAGAGGCAGAAAAAGATCGGACGTTCGTGTGGTAAGACCGGACTACTATCTAATTTCAGTTCTATTACTAGCAGGATAACGTGCATACGAGTTAAATATCCGGTATTTCTTGTAGATTACAGAGATAGTGTATTTTAAAAAAAATACCTTTTATGTGTGGCGGGCATGTCATTTTAATTTTTTTTTTGTTTTTAATGTCCGATCTTTTCCTGCATGACCAATTTCAAGGAAATGATGTTTCTCAAACTTTTGTAAGTAAGTATAAGAAATTTAATAAACTAAATTATGCTTTTATTACATAAATTAGAAGGTAAAAATATTGCGATTACCTATACTTATGTTGGGGAAGTAATAAAATCAAAAAGTAAACATATTAATCAAAATTATTATTAGTGAACATACATAAATAATCAGTTCTTAAGGCGGAATGGTAGCAGAAGTGGCGCCCTCATTTGAAATAAATTGTTTAAAAGATACAGAGATATTATTAAAAATTTTGAATTGGCCAGCCCCTAAATAACCCTTTGAACTAAATTAGGAAGTACTGTTTACAGTTTAAAGTGAAAACGTGAAGCTTTTCTTCGCACATTTGCGAAAAACGGCCACTTTTGGCTAGAGTGAGTAGAAAAGCTTCACCTTTTTACTTTAAACTGTAACAGTAGTTCATACTACAGTTTAAAGAGTTATCTAGGGGCTGGCCAATTCAAAATTTTTAATGATATCTCTGTTTCCTTTTAAACAATTTATTTCAAATGAGGGCGCCACTTCTGCTACCATTCCGCCTTAACAGTTTTATAATAGCAATCGCCTGTCCATACAAAAATGGAAAACGTTTTCCGACCATTAAGTGTTTTATGATCTCAATGATTTTTTAGTATGTTATCTACATTATAAAAGACCAGGATTATAGGTTTTCCTCTTTTCAAAATTTGCTATAGTAAAAAATAAATACTTATATATTTGCAAATTTAAAAAAAGGAAACCTCTAAACCTTGTTCTTTAATGTGCAAATAACATATTTAAAAATCATAGAGATCAGAACATTTAGGGGTGAAAAACGTTTTCTTCGTCAGCTGTTTTTGTATGGACGGCGTGCGAGCTATTCTTCCGTGTAAAACATATCAATTATTTTTTCGGTTCAGCGACACCATATTATTGCATTGCGTACACAAGTATACCATATTTCAGCTCCATCGAGCACCGATACCGAGCACTAATAAAAGGCTTGCAAAAAAGCTTATCCTTAGAGTTAGTTAAATATCTTCATAAAAAAGGTTAAACAGTGGCGTTCTAATCAGTTTTATTATTGTTTCTTTGTAATATATAAAGTAGGTAGTTGATAATATTGTATACAAAACGTGTATTTTTTCTTCTGTACTAGGTGCAATGTAGGTTGATTTAGCATTTTGCTTTTGAAATAAATAAAAAAACCTGTTATATATAGCAGTAAAACTGATGAGGGCGCCGCTATGTTGAAAATTGACCCTTGAACTATGAAAATATCTTGTACACGCCAACTTTCATCCTGTGCACGAAGCACAGCTCCGTTGACCTGTACTACCCTCTGTTACCGTCGCTTAGTTTGAGAACCAGTGGCATATTTTACAAAACAAAAGATCGGATTATTTAATCCGATCTTTTCCGAATAACGGAAAGACCGGATCTCAGTCTACAAGAGCCCTAGATCAATTCAAATTACCTTAATCTAAAGGTTATTTAATAATATTAGTTATTCAATTTAAATTATTAATAAAAACAAGTGAAAACATGCAGAAATCTATCAAAACACTTACTAGGTAAAAGTCCGGATTGCCGGTCAAGTCGAAAAAATTCGTCCTTATTTTTTTTATGTCGCTGTACACGCACTATCTCTCGGAGCACCAAATGCGGAATGAGGAGAGGGGCACAATGAAATGGAGTTTCATTTAATGTTGCCAGCATAAAAAAAAAGCCCTTAGTTAGCTGGATTTTTACAACATACGATCTTCTACCCGATCCGATCTTAGCCGAACATACCTTATAATATATAATTTATTTTAGATTAAAAACTTTAAATTAATTTTATTGCGATTGTATGTTGACTTTTGCCCGTTATGTCCATTGATTGTATTCTTTCGCCGATACTTGGTTGACTGGAAGAGATCCCACTATGGGATAAGTCCACCATTGTACAAAATATTTTGGTCTATTAATACTTATTTAACTGTAACTATTTCTTATACTGGGTGGCGCAAAAGTACTGGCACTAAAGAAAATACTTTTATTTTTTTTATATGACATTTTCTGTCATTCTGTTGTTGAAAATTGTGTAGTGAACAAATGTAAAATACACTGAAAATAAACATGGACCGTTTTACTCCCCAAGAACGTGGAATAATTGTGTCAATGTTCTTACGGAATAATTCATCAGTGATAAGAACACAACGTGAATTTCGTCGACGATTTCACCACCGTCCGGCACCGATTGGTCGCACAATTCGACGCTTTGCCACACGCCTTGAAGCAACTGGCTCAACATTGGATAGACCTAAGTCTGGGAGACCAAGAACAGGCCGTTCAGCTGAAAATATCGATGCTGTGCGCGAAGATGTGGAAGAGTGTCCAGAAACATCAACGAGGCGACGTGCCACGCAATTGGGCATTTTCAGACGGACCCTGCAGCGTATTTTGGTGAAAGACTTAAAGATGTTCCCGTATAAAACTCAAATGACTCATCAGCTGCTGCCTGCTGACCACCGAGCTCGTCTAGATTACTGCCAGCGCGTCATAAACCTCAACCTTAAAGAGGATGATTTTCCTTCAAAATTGGTTATGAGTGACGAAGCGCATTTCCATCTCTCAGGGCATGTCAATAAGCAGAATACTCGGTTCTGGGGCACTGATAATCCGCGCATTATTCAAGAAACACCTCTACACCCACTAAAAGTTACTGTATGGTGTGGCATCTGTGTTGACAGAGTGATCGGACCCTATTTTTTCGAAGACGCTGGAGGCAATGCGATAACTGTCACTGGAGAACGCTACAGAACCATGTTACGAGAGTTTTTGATACCCAGTTTGGACGAATTGGGGCTGGAGCACATCTGGTTTCAACAAGACGGCGCTACGGCACACACAGCGCGCGACACTATGGACTTAGTGAGGGACGCTTTTCCAGGCCGAGTTATCTCTCGTTTTGGCGATTTGCCTTGGCCTGCAAGATCACCCGATCTGACCAGTCCAGACTTCTTTCTTTGGGGTTTTTTGAAATCTCGGGTGTATGTGAACAAGCCACAGACTCTCGCAGCTCTAAAAGAAAACATTCGTCAAGAAATAACGAACATATCGCAGGAAGTGTTACGGCAAGTTATGCAAAATGTCATAAATAGGGCTCAAATGTGTATCAACTCTGGAGGTCACCATTTAAAAGACATCATCTTTAAATCCTAATGGTACGAAATTTAATGGCACAAATATACATTTAAAAAAACCTAAATCTAGTTTTCTAATTTAGAAAAAATGTTATAGCTGAACCAAATAGGGTCTTTACTTTTGCGCCACCCAGTATATCTATTAATAAAGATATAAAACAAACAAACAATTCATAATGCTCAAGCGAAGATTTTGAGCATTATGATTGGTTAACAAGGAATGGAAGTAAACAAACGCACGACACGACCGGACGGAATGGAGAAAAAATGAGTTACCGCAACATTTATAAGTATTAAATCTGGTTTCGTTGACGATGGGGCACATGTTCTTGTTTAGGTTGCAGTAAGCGTTGCTCTTGGCGATGCTGGTGCTCCGGTCCGCCGCCTCGACGAATGTCTGTGGCGGCACCAAGTACGCGGTCGTTTTCAACAAAGGATCTAAGAATGCGCAACCTCTTCCCGGATCCAGTTTACAGGAAATTGCTATACTTGGCCCGAAAATCCCTGAAAATTTAACTAAATTCAGCAAATATGATCAATACGGCGGCGTATGCCTTTTCCTCAAAATATACTTTTCTAAATGTGGGCCACGGCAGTGACAAGTTATTCGCCAAATCGAGCAAATGAATTTTAACATACGTATTGTATTGCGTGCTGGGGAGGAATCGTCAAGTCTTATCTACTTACTTCCAATCAAAAGAGCGCAAAGAGCCGTTTCGAAAGCCGTACAGTGCCCTGCAGATACCATACATCAAACCTTTATTAAATAAATGTTGTGAGGTACCGGTACGGTGGTACTATGATACGGTTATATGAATAGCCTACTGACTAAAAATGTGTAATTCCACCCACTGAAACTTACCAAACACGAGGAAAAGTACGAGGAAACAGATAGGTATATGCTGCTCCTTTATAATAAAGCTTATCAAGTAGGACAAAGCAGTGGTCGCCAGGATGCCCGCTAGCAACACCAGAGATAACACGCCTGTTAATTAAAAAACACTGTAAAAACTTCGCACAACTACCTTAAATTAAAAGCTTTACTTTAAATCAAATCAAAATAAATCAATGACTTTAGCATATACCTACTCATAAAAAATTAAATACAATTACCGAGGTAGGCAGGCTGCTGTATGGTCTGGTCCTTGTCGAGCGCGGCGGCGAAGGCGAGCGTGGGCACGAGCAGCACGAGCACGGCGTACAGCGCGTGGAAGGCCAGCGCGGCCAGCCAGTGCAGCTCGGGGCTGCAGCCCGCGATCACGTGGATGTGCCGCGTGCTGCTCACGCGCTCGCGGCTGGCCAGCGAGCCCGCGCCGAACAGCGGCAGCGACACACCTGCCACCAACATGCCTCACACCACACACTATTGGGGGTACTAGGACTAACAAACACATTCGGTAGTCAATAGCCCAGCGTACAGACGAACTGCAAGTTGCTAACAGCAGCTCGGCGGCAACTATCGACTAAACGTGGGCGGCTGCCGCCGTCGACTTGCCGTCGACCTGCCGTTGACAACGTGCCATTCACCTGTATGAGCGCTTAAGCGTTGCCTCCACGGGCGAACTCACAGGTCCACCAACTTAGTTGTTGACCTGTACCTACAATACAAGTAGACCTAAACGAGGCAAATGACTGAATCCGCCTTATGATTCTTATGTAATATTTTTGAGAAATAAACAGTAGTAGTTACGCACACACACAGTTTACAGTGATTTTTCAAAAACACGCACAGTAGGTATTGCGGGATCTGAAGCTACACCCATTTCGCCTTAAGGTGAAGATATAGGCAAATGGCCTTGAAGTGGGAAATAAATTGTTAACTCGTAAATATGGAGATTATTTCCATATTGCTCTTCGTCATGCACTAGATAGCCCTTTAAATTATTTTATGAACTGCCGTTGAAACTATTATTGTTAATCCGTCTAGCTTTAAAACTTGCCGTGGCCACTTTTGGCGGAGGCAAGTTTTAAAGCTAGACGGACTAATGTACGAGTAAATACTTTAAAGGGCTATCTAGTGCATGACGAAGAGCAATATGGAAATTATCTCCATATTTACGAGTTAACAATTTATTTCAAATGAGGGCGCCACTTCAATGCCATTTGCCTATATCTTCACCTTAAGCAGAAAACAGGCTACATTTTTACTTTTGTCATGTCATTCTAGCAACAGTAAGTGCCGATAAGAGGGAAAGAGACAAAAGATGTCTAACCAGATTAGGTACCATTTTTAGCGCTTTGTGCGGACGCTACCGCACAACTACGAGTACGTGCTTAAGTACGTGGCATGGTAATCGCCGCCGCCCCGTCATCGCCTCCGTCGCCGGCACTCGCCTCCGCCCACACGCAACTTCGTGGCTGGGCTTCTAATCTAATCCGGCGATAGAGTAAGCAGTCAATTCCATCAGTCTGATCAGAATGATCGTGTAACCCGCTGAATGACAGACTGATGAAAATTAAAATTGTTTCGAATGATGAAAGACTGATGGGAGACTGATGGGAGACTGATCGTGTAATCCGCTCGTATCATTCTCGCGTCAGTCACCGTACTTTAGTTACTTTACTACACACCGTACAACAATGTACATAAGGTTCATTTTAGGTCTTTGCCGCACACGTACTTTTCATCAGTCTGCTGTCATTCTGGATTGACCGTGTAACCGAGAAAATCATTCATCATTCTAGCGTCAGTCACGTCATTTCAGACTGATGGAATTGAGTGATGCCAGAATGATAATATAACCTACCTCATAGGATAGAGCTTTCTCATCGTGATTTTTACATCCCTGGAGGTAACGCCTTATGTTTTTTCAGTGTGGTCTATTTGACCAACACAGCGCCTTCTAGCGCAATATGCGCCAAGGATAAAGATACAGTGATAAAGACTGCTTGGTTAAAAAAAATATTATATGTACTCACATATCACTATGAGTAAAGAATACGTTTGAATATCTTCCTTGGGTTCTTTTAGTTTGGGCTTTTTAGGCACCGCGTCGTCGAACGGGTAGTTGACGGTGGTGATGGAGGCGGGCGCGGGGAGCGTGGCGGCCAGCGCGTTGGAGAGCGCGTTCACGGCCACGGGCAGCGCGTGCCGGACTGTGGTCGTGTAGTGAGCCTGCGACACACGCATCATCATCAGGTCAAGTCTCCACTGCAGGAGCACTACCCTCTCTGTACTACCAGAGCCATACTTGGCCAGAGCAGTCAAAGGATTTAGCCTCGAGTCTCCACGCTGGCCAGACGGGTTGGAGAGATCTCATTTTTGTTTATAAGCTTTGTTTAGCTTGTGTTTCCTAAGTCGCCTTCTACGACATCCACGGGAAGACGGGAGTGATCCTATTCTACTCTGCCGGTGGTATCCGGCAGAGTAGAATAGGATCACGACATTCACAACACCGACTTTAATTCATGTACCTACGTCCACGTCGTATGTCCATACATGCATCACACGTAAGTACGTGAATTAAATCAGGATATACCTACTCCGTAAACGCCTTTAAATCAGCATATACGGCGTATATGCTGTATATGCTAATATATACGCTGTACATTTCATAGATTGAGTAAATGGACGTTCAAAATATATTACTTATATATAATTTAGGTGATCAAACTTTTTTTAAACTTCTCAAAAAAATAATTCGGTACAACGAGTAATTATAGTTAATAAAAATAATATAATTAAGCGTCGGGACGTGACGACCCATGACCCGGCAGCTTGTGGCGAGCTGTTGGTGAGTGGCGACACCACAGACCCTAGCTTCAGGGGGACTATACACACATGCGCTTACACACACACAGTTACACACCCCCTCTGTCTTGCCTTAACCAGCCGGCCAGCAAGATCAGAACATACGCTCCAGGGTGGAAGTGTATTGCACGTAATGGCGTAATAACGGAGAAACCCGCTCTCGGGGGTAAGCGCCGTGATGGTGAAACCGGAGCTGCACCTCTCGACACCCTCAGCTGCTTTCATTGTGTTGCGCCCTGGCCGCATCTTATTGGCTAGTTAGGGTGCCCACAGGCAGTGTAGCCAACGAGCAGCAAGTCACCATCTACCAGACTGAAATTGTTGTGAGATAATTTTAGGTAGATGTCCGTATCTCACTCCATAACCCAGTTATCCGGTCTACTATCATCCCATCCACCTAAACCAAGTAAATCCCTTCCTGGCAATAGTTCGGCAGTTATGGAGGACTGTCCGTTAGTGCATCTCAATGGTACATTAAGGGATAGACCTCCATAGACGCAGCCATCTCATTTTTTAGATAAAAAGGTACTAAAAGGCCTCTTCATGTTGGCTTTGACCCCATGAACGCCTCAAAGGACCGGGTCCCCATGGACCCGTGGCTGAAAAGCGTACTGACATAATAATAATAATAAGTCATTTATTTCAGGCACAAAACCCATATTACACGCCAGTTATAAAAAAAATATGAAAATAATTTTACTATTAAAAAAAATAATTATAAATATTAATAGTAAATTTAAGATATGTAGTAAGTAGGTAGGTATATACTTAGCAACAATATTATTTACTGTTGCCGTCGTGGTGTACGGAAGACCTGTACCTAAAAATCGGACTGTCCAGGTAATCTGCTAAGGTCCGAAGGATCTCATTCTTCGATTCTCTAACACGGGGCCAGAATGATGCGACGCGCGACCTCATTATTGCGTAGTAATCTGGGATTCCGGCGGCGGCGAACATATCCGACGTGCTGCAATAGCGAGGCAAGCGCATCAAGATGCGGAATGCATTATTATACTGCACCCTGATGGCATTACGGGTCCACTTGGTACAGTTCACCCACAGCTGACCAGTGTTAGAAACATTGGCAGTATGCTCTAAACAGAGTGAGTTTCACACGATCCGTACATCGCGCAAATCTGCGCGCTATCATGTTGCACCGTACGGCCAAAGCTCTACGCTCGCGTTCCACGTCCGCATCGTCGCGAAGATCCTCCGTGACTATGTGCCCCAGATATCTAAAGCGCTCTACTCTCTCCACTGATTCACCATCCAAAAACACTGGTGGAACCCTCTCCGGACCTTTTCCGCCATGGAATACCATCATCTGAGTTTTTGCGACGTTATATTTGGGTCCATGTCACTTAGCATAGCGTTCACAAAGTTCCAGAAGCTTTCTTAAACCACTGATAGAGGGACTAAGGAGTACCATGTCATCAGCATAATTGACATTATTTACACACAAAGAACCAAAATGACACCCGACTTTGCTACTCCTTAGTTCCTCAATCAGCGCGTTCACGTATAGACTGAAGAGGTCCGGAGACGTCAACCCTCCCTGACGGACACCACACTCTAACCTGTAATCGTTGGAAGTGCTGTCGCCCCATTTCACATGGTTGGTTTGGTTCTGATACCAGAATCTCAACAGATCCACGGTGACTTTAGGCACATTAGACTCAGCAATTAAGTTTTTCCCAAAGTAATTCATAATTTACCAGGTCAAAAGCCCTACTAAGATCTAAAAAGCACACGTAAACAGATGTTCCCCTTGCTATGTATAACTAACCGTGCTTTTGAGACTAAAGATCGCAGAATCCGTTGAGAGTCCGGCCCGAAAACCAAACTGCGCATCGTTGATTTTAATACTTGCTTCAATGAAGGATATAATGCTTTCTAAAATTTTTCCTACGATAGTCCCCAAAGAAATCGGTCTTAGTTTTTGATGTTGGAAAGATCCGCGGTCTTACTTTTTGGCATTGGAACCACCACCGTCTTCATTAGGCTAGTAGGCAAATGCACAGAATTTATGCAGAAGTTAAAGAAATCAGCCAAAATTCGAAAAACATGGTCACCAGCGTGGTCAATGTGCTCCACACTAAGTCCGTCATAACTTGCGGCTTTACCGCGTTTCATCAACCTTACGATCTTGACAATGTCATTTCTATCTATTATTTAAGAACCACGTCCACGTTCTTGTCCGTGGAGTAGTTTCCATGTCTCCCTCTCTTGTCATTTGGTACGACTAAATGGACATCGATAGTGCAGGTGGGTGCACTATGATCCCGCGGGCGCACATCGCTATCGCTGGCGACAGGCAATGGCTTTAGTTTAAAATAATTTGCAAATAATTCGGCAATTTCCTTTGGCTCATGCTTCCCTTGAACGCTAGCAGCCAGGTAACATTTGTAATCTAATTTTTTAGTAGCATAGCGTTCCAAAAACAAATTTTTTGTCAACTTGATGCTCAGCCAGGATAACCATACGAATTTGCTCCTCATTTCTCATACACCATTTTTGTTTGTTTTTAAACCTTCGGCGACTCTCCACCATCGTATCATAAATTTTACCTGACTGTGGGTTACCACTTGTCATCCAGCAATCAAAGTTCAACCTAGCTTCCCGGTGACTATCCCGAACGTGATAATTCCAGCCAGAAACCTGCTTCACTTTTTTCCGTACGCCACGACCACAACATACACTCGTTAATGTCCTAAGTAGGTATGAATGAGAATAATAAGTTTGAATTAATGTTTAAGTACTAACCACTGCTGCGGTATCACTCAATTCAATACCAATCAAGAATTTCCTGTATAAAGCCTTGTCCTCTTTCGCTATTTCGATGAGTTCTGAAGCAAAAAAATTAAAATTATTCTCTAAGTAAACGACAGAAATTGAAATGAGGAGACAAATCAAGGTTTGTTTAAGGGTTGGGATACATCTATCGTCAATAAGCGTCATTTGCTAGAGCGAGAGAGAGCGACGGAACGTTCCGTCACTATCAGTCGCTCTAGCAAATGACTGTACTGAGCAACAGAAAAGAATAGCAGCATAGGAAAGTGCTGTTCCGTGCTAACAAATATGTCCCAATCCCAACCGTCAATCCCACTCAATCAAAAAAATGCGTCGTGTGGAAGGGCCCTTAATTATACAACGTGACTAAGACTGCGGTCTTCGACCGTAGGAATTTTTGATTGAACATCCGAATCTATATTTTCTATCTACACATACGCATTGCGCTGTATTGAACATGCACCCTGAAGACGAATTTAAACGAATTCAGAAGCGCAGCGAGCTGTTGCCTTATCAAGCGTTTTCGTCCCCATATTTATTTGAGAATTTCGGAGAACTTTAAATTTTTCTATCTTTTTACAAAAGACAAAATTTTTATTTATTTATTGTACGTGTTTAATCATGAATCAATCTTCATATAATGTGTATTTTAAATTTTTTATCTCATTCAAAGTCAAATCCGACGACGCATTCACTTATATTTTCTTCAAAGTTTAACCATTATAACTAAGTTTTCTATGAATAAAAAAAAATATATTAAAATCTTCTCATTCACTTTTTAGGATTTTCCTTTGACTTTATTTCTCTGTAATTTATACACAACTTCATGTTTTAAATTCCGTGTAAACAACAAAGACATGAACGTCGCGCACCGCAAAAAATTTAAACACGTCTCAGGTTTTATTTGGAATTAAACAAACTCATCATCATCATCCGAGCGTATGCCCGGTTGCATCGTCAGCGGTTACGCTTCAGAGCCCGGGGTCCGCTACCTAACCTAGGCGATTTGACGAGGTTACTGGTTTTTACACAGAGCGACTGCCGTCTGACCTCCGCAACCCAAAGGGTAGACCAGAACCAATCCAAGGATAGGTACAAACGCTAGATGGCATTCGGGACCAACAGCTTTACGTGCCTTCCGAAGCACATAATCATCTTTCTTTTCGGATAATCAGGTGATTCAAGCCTGCAATATCCTAAACAGACTGGAAACAACTTTTCACAAAGTATGCTTCCCAGTGGGATTTGAACCCATGACCTCCGGATCACAAGGCAAACGCCTTGACCGCTGGACCACGGAGGCAGTCGGTTTTGGAATTAAACAAACTATTAAAATGAAAAACAATAAATTGTCTCATTCACTTTTTTAATACTTAAATAAACTTCAATTTAACATATTATTACTAAGTTAGTTTGACTCTAATCAGCTCCGAAAAAGAAGTCAAAATCACTAAAAATAAGGACCGGGCCCTTAATAAACTAACGCAAAACCTCTCGAATGGTACCTCAGCCCATGAAACTGAACAACGTTCCCAAAATGCCAAAAATTAAATTCGGATTTTCATACAAATTGACTCGATCAGCTGATCAGTTTGTAGAAAATTTATTCTTTTTTGGGTTTCGTGAAAATTGTGGAACAAAAGTTATTCAGTTTCATGACCTGAGGTACCATCTGAGAGGTTTTGCGTTAGTTCATTAACACGTTGTATAAGAAAATATGGGCCCTGATGGGAACGGGATGTCACTACACACTACTTAAAAAAATAAAATATGGTTGCTGAATAACATTAATAGATGGCGCTACACATACTAATGTAATGTTATATTTAGAACCGGAGGATTTCACAAATTCTTTGCGAATGATTTTACATTGCCTGTTTTGCAACGATAGGTCAAAATTGTATCATTACAAAAACAGCAATGTAACGCATTGTCACGGTTGTAATACAACCGATATGCAATTTGTTGCGACACGCCCACAACACGTCTAGGTACCTACACGCATTACAATCTGTAGTACAACACCAAGTTGTTAGTGCAGGTTGTATGCCATGTTGTGTCGTGTGTAGGCAGCATAAGAAGTACACTTACTGTTAGTAATATTATCAGCATAAGCATTCTTCAACCCGCAACACACCGGTCTGTCAGCCAACGGTACGTCTATTTGAGACAACATTCTCCTTCCGTTTATATCTTTGTACATGTCGAGGTTCATCTGAACAGCGCGATTGGCTTTATCAGAAGCCGTGGTCTCGATTCTTTCGTTGCTCATCGACGTAACTAACGCGATAAGAGCTATGGGTATCAGGATGTCCTGAAAGTTCATGTCTTTTCAGTATTGGACTTGCTAGAACAAGCTATAATAGGAGGTAACTAACGCAAAGGGTCCGCGCCGCAGACCTCAGTGCAATTTGCACGAATAGACGCGTCCAACTTAGAAATTACACGAATGTAATATTTTTAAGAAAAAAAAAATGTGAAACTCTTTGAATGCAGGGGCGTAGCTACCGCCGTATCTGCCGTATCAATTATACGGGGCCCCCGGGCCACGAGGGCCCCCGACGTAAGAAAAATGTTTTTCAAAATGAAATCTGATAAAAATAATTAAATAAATTTTTTTTGATCAGATTTAATTTATTTTATTTATTTAAACTTTATTGTACAAAATACAATTTGTATAGCACAATAAAGCATTATCTGACAGCCAACCTTTGGGTTGTTAGAAAACTTGAAATGGGTACAAAAGAGATATTAATAAGCATTCAGATATATATTTAGTTTCTACATAAACAACTTTATTAATACTTACTATACTTTAACAATATAAATATCTACATATATATACATATATTGATACATACTATATACAGGGTGTACTTGAAATCGTTGGCATCCTTTTAAATATCCACTATAGTAATTTGAGCCTCATAAAACATCAATCAGAAGTCGTCATTTTCATATTAAAGAAAACCTCTAAACATGCGTTAGACTCCTTGATAGACACCATTACTGCAATTATAAATAAAAAAACTTATCGTCATAAAACTCAAGAAAAGTAAATTAATTATAATAGTATTAATTTCATTGCGTCGTCGTAGATTCCGTAGTACCTTACATTCATTCTCTCAATCGGTCGCGAGACATATCGCCTTTCCCCACTCGACTTTAAACCTTATCCACGCAACTTAAAGTCTGTTTTTGTATGTCGGCCGCCCGCGCCACAGCTGGTGAGTGTACGTACCAGCGCCGAGGTCAAAGCCCTCTCGCAAGCGCGACGCGCGATGTTTTGATACTTTGTTTATTTTTGTTACTTTTCGATACTTTTTAAATACTGCACTAATTGCAGTATTGTTACCGTAAAAATATTCTATAAGTGAGTATGTTAATAAGTTAAATTAATGCCAATGATTTCAAATGCTCCCTGTATATTCATCTATAAAATACACTACTAACAAATAATAGTTTCATAAGGATATTACAAATGCAGCAATCAAGTACTTAGGTACCTATTACACTTGGTTGGGCTGAGCGGGCATATGCTTGAACAACACAGCCATAACGACTAGTAGCAGTTCTAACAGAGTCAGGAAGCGCGTAGCGCCTTACTGCCCCGTAACGGCGAAAGAATTAGAGAAAAAACCAGTACGGTGGGAAGGAATTCATTCATTCATTGGCAGCCTTCTATATCCCACTGTTGGAAATAGGCCTCCCTCAATGTATGCCAACAACGTCGGGAAGGAATATCTAGGGTCAATTTATTTTTACCTTACCTAATATTTTTACCTCATATTTAATTTATTTTAAGTACCTGAGAACTAAAAAAAAAAACCTTCGATGGGACATGAACGCCTGTCAGACCTGTCACTATTGTCCATAGAGGCAGAAAATCATCAGCTAATAAATGATTTAATAAATCAGTTTGCCGAAAAAAAGGCAACGATTGTGTATATTAAATTTGAATTGATTGTAAAAATTTTGGAAAATGTTACAAACATTTTCTTTTCTTTTGTGAGAAATCTTTACCCTTCATAAGGGCCCCCAAACAAATTTTTATACGGGTTCCCGGCAAGGCACGCTACGTCACTGTTTGAACGTCACTGAGACTATATATTATATTCAATCCTCATATAGGTACTGACAAAAATACGCGAAAGGTATGAAGTATCAGTCCGCGCTGCAGGAACCTTTTATAGGTACTCGTATTCATATCTTTAGTACTATGGGTGCAAACCACACAATTGCCAGAACACTTACTGCCGTCGTAACAAAAAAGGACACAACTAACAATTTTTTCAAATTTTAGTTAAATACATATTCGGAATAAAAAAAAAGGCATATCTGCCTAATTTTTTGTAGAATTTTATCGCTAAGCTCTCCAAAGATACAATAAGCCCAAAAGGCACATTTGATACAAATATTTAAATTTAATCAAATAAAAAGGCATATCTTGCTATTAATAATAATAAAAACTCTTTATTGCACCAAGAATACATAAGGGTAAATAATGATAACAATATGTTATGTACAATGGCGGCCTTATCGCAAAAGCAATTTCTTACAGGCAACCACGCTAGTAGGACTTCAAGTTGTAAAGTGGGTATGGCGCAGAAGTACATAAATACATGCAATAAACTTACATATATACATTTATATATTTATACATACATACATACCTATATATTCTTACATACATAACACGTACTCGTATCTTATGAAAGTGTAGTGACATATACACAAAATAACAAGGTACACAATACACAAAACGAAGAAAATACTAAATTCAGTACAAAGAAAGAAAGTGAGACTTTACTTGGCTTTTGAAACTAGGGAGAGTTCGTGCTTTTCGAATCAACATTACAATTTCGAATTATTACAATGAAAGGGCCTAAATTATACAGGCTTTAGATACTCTTCCTCACATTAAATTAAAAAGGCACATTTGGGTCATGTTAGAAGAAATAGGCATAATTGACAAAACAAATGTCTCTTTTGATTTAATTTTCAGTAACTTCATTAATTCAAAATTTTAAAAGAAAAGTCATAACTAACCAGTTATGCCTTTTAATTATTAAAACACCTTTTAAAAGATTTCTTATGATTTTAGAACAAAAAGGCACATAAAGTTAAAAATGCCTTTTCATTGTAAAACTCCATATTTTTTTTCTTTAAATAATACAAAGAATAGGCATAACTGGTTATTTATGCCTTTCCTTTGTATTTTTATTATTTTTACTACATTTATTATTACTAATTTGAAACAAAAAATGATTAATAAAAAAATACTTCGAAATAAATATACATACTTACCTACCCTAAATTAGATGGAGTATTTGTCGATTTTTTTGACATTATTAAATTTTTTATAAGCATAAGCCAACTGCGTTTTTTTTTAATAAATGTAAAAATATCTTTAACCTCAATTTACTCGACTTTTAGAAAATGTTAGATGTGCCTTTTTTTGTTATGACGGCAGACTTGATAACTAGAGATTTTGAAACCCAAAACGTTTGTCGGCTGTTTCAAAGCCGCGGCCTTTGTGCTACTTCGACAGTATGCAAAACATTTGGACGAACGGACTGTAGTTGAAATAAAATTATCTTACCAACAACGCAAACAATTTCCACGAGAACAATGCGTGTCGTATCCGCCGGATGAAGAGCGCCACGAACTGTCGCATGATCAGGGATGGACCAATAATCTTCTGCGACACTACGGTGTCTGTAAAAAATCTTTGTTATAGGTACACCCATATGACGGAGTAATCACGTGATGTAAGCCGCCACGTGCGTATTTTTCAAAGCGAAATAAGTAAACAATGTTTGAGTGTCATAATCCCCACTACTAACTTGTTTTGTTCGTCGTTTGAAAGGGGGCGTACGGTACGGTCGACTAGTCTTCAGTCAGGCAGGAAGGGGTGGCGGTAGAAGACGCCGTTTCATCGGAACGCCCAGTGCGCAGTTGTTACCCAGGGAAGCCGCTTGTCGCCTGCGTGCTATGCGTGGTACACCGACGACAGCTCCGTACGTAGCCGGCCAGGCTCAGTTTATTTATTTAATTAATCTTTATTGTCCATCAAATACAAATTGTATAGAACAATAGGCGAACTTAACGCTAAAAGCGTTGTCTACCAGTCAACCTTTGGGTTATACAGAAAGTCTAAATGTGGGTTGCAAGATAAAGTGTAGTATACATAAAATACACAATGTACATTGTTACATAAATATATATATATATATATACTTCCTATACATATACCTACATAAATACATACATATATATCATCATCATCCGAGCGTATTCCCGGTTGCATCGTCAGCAGTTACGCATCAGAGACCGGGGTCCGCTACCTAACCTAGGTGATTTGACGAGGTTACTGGTTTTTACACAGAGCGACTGCAGTCTGACCTCCGCAACCCAAAGGGTAGACCAGAACCAATCCCAGGATAGGTACAAACGCTAGATGGCGTTCGGGACTAACAGCTTTACGTGCCTTCCGAAGCACGAAATCATCTTTATTTTCGGATAATCAGGTGATTCAAGCCTGCAATATCCTAACCAGACTGAAAACAACTTTTCACAAAGTATGCTTCCCAGTGGGATTTGAACCCCTGACCTCCGGATCACAAGGCAGACACCTTGACCACTGGACCACAGAGGCAGTACATACATATATATATACGCTACATATACTATACATATAAATAAATAGATAAATGCAGCAATTCTTAACGTCGGGGGTTAAATCAACTTTTATAACTTGGCCAAGAAGTGTTTAAATACCTGTGTTACTAGGAGCAGTTCGAATGGATACAGGAAGCGCGCTTGGCGCACTTCGCCGACAATTCAATTCAATTCAAACATTTATAATGTTACACTGTTTAATGTTATAATTACTATCCACAATTGTATTGAATTTATGATCTGTAATGTTATGGAGAGCAATAAAATTTTGAATTTAATTGAATTGACGATGCCGCATACTTTGCCGTCAGTATGAACGCAAAGCACGCAGCCAGATGCCCGAGACGGCCTGTCTGACTGGCTCTCTAAGGGTCAGTTCCGACGCGACGCGACGTAGCGCGCGCGTGAAAGAAATATACAATACAATACAATACAATACCCTTTATTGCACAAAATTAAAAAACAGAACATAATTATCTTAAAAATTAGGAAATGCGCAAAATTATCGCTAAGCAATTTCTTCCAGGCAACCTCGTTTATAGAAAAAAATGATGGGAAATTAGGTAATGCGGGGTGGTCAATATAATAAACATACTTATATACAATAATTATAATAAACATACATACATCTAATACTTAAATACATACATACAACTTACACAAAGAAAACATAACAAGACAAAATGAAGAAACTAAGTGGAAACAAGGGAAGGAAATTTCTATATTTATATATATAGAACTTGTTTACTAGACAAAAAGAGTGAGAGCCCACTGCGCCTCGCTATAGATCGAGAGCTGGCACGAATTTTGGGTAGGTGTTCGAGGCAAGTTGAAAACTTGTCACATACATCTCCTATTATACCCCAACACGGAACTGCAGACCTGGCTGGTGAGTAGCGGGGCTAAAGCAACCTATGAATTTTTAAAAGGTTTTTTTTTTTTCAAAAAAGGTGTTTGAGGCAATATGCATTTTTTATATGTTGTAGTTTAGTGTTTAAAGAATAAAAAAATCGATAAGCCAGACGATTTGGTCGGGGCTTTGATATTGCCAGGCGCGTGCAAAAGTAAAAAAAAGGGGTATTTGAGGCAACTTGAAATTTTATTAGGGTATTACTTATAACTAAAAAATAAGATTCTCAAAAAGACTTTACCTAGGTGATTTGACGAGGTTACTGGTTTTTACACAGAGCGACTGCCGTCTGACCTCCGCAACCCAAAGGGTAGACCAGAACCACTGGTAGGACTCTCCATTGATTCAGAGTAACATATATACCTACTACTACTACAAACGAAACAATTTATCTGTACACACGTCGATGTGTGAGTTTTATACTTAGGGTCGCACCGCAGAATTAATTTAATACTTACCTACTAACGAGTTCGACATATTTACGATTATATTTTTCCATACCTGAAGATTTGCGAACACTATGACGTAAAAAATATTCTGTTTTATATGTATCAAATGTTACAGAAAAGTCGGAAACAGCTACATAATATCACTTCACAAATATTTTTCATTATGTCCTCCACTTTACTGATTATTATTGAGTCATTTATAATGTAACGCACTAATTCACTATTGTAATATAGTAATTTGCATATTCGGCGCAAAACTATACGGTAATTATATGAATAAATTCAATAAAAATAAACAAATGTTTATCACATTTTCACGCACAGCATGTCAAGTTGTCATTGTCAATTTGAAATCTATTTGGCATCTGCGTGTATGTGATTACCTGTGAGCGAGGAGCCAATGTAACATTACCGGATTGCTAATATCCCTCTCGCTCTTGTGTATCTCCCGCCAATGCGAGAGAGCGAGAAGGGTATATATATCAAGATGGTTGTTGGGTAATACCGTGAAATTATATTGTTGCTTTGCTTACCTGTTTTCATAATTTGGAAATGTATGAAATATACGTTCTTTAGAGTATTGGGTGGATAAACAATTATTATACGCGCACCTTCTCACCATGATGGTTACTATTGGTTGACAGTTCTCAAGACAACACACGTCGCGTATTGCGTGCGGCTAGTAATTAAACCCTGGTTTAGAGCTGTCAAAGCTCACAAAGTGCGGGGGAGAGGTGCGGGGACGCCAATTTGCGGGAGACGCTGTGAGATACCATTCTGTTTGACTCTTATGTATTCTGTGCCAGAACCAACCCTAGGATAGGTACAAACGCTAGATGGTGTTGGGACCAACAGCTTTACGTGCCTTCCGAAGCACGGAATCATCTATCTTTTCGGATAATCACGTGTAGATCATTTGATTCTAGTAGTATACAACGCAGCAGTACCTCGTAGCGTGCTGTCAATATCTTCGGTAGGTACAACGGTGTCACTGCATAGCCTGTAACAAAATATCACAACTTTTGTCTGTGGTATTCCTGTTTTTTTTTAAAGATCAATAAATAGGTAAAAATATCCGCCTGGGGGACCATGGTTGTTAGGGAAAACCAACAACATCCTTTTATCGTTGCTGAAACCTTCTGCTTGTTTTAGAGAAAAGAATAAACGTAGAAAGTACCAGCTGCTCTTCCCGCGCAGACCGTAAAAGCCGATTGAGGGAATGGGCGAATGTCTGTATCATGTTATTAAGAAGGCGATTCTGCTTAGAAACCTATACTAAGTACTTAAGGTGAAGTTAGAAGCAAATGCCCTTGAAGTGGCGCCCTCATTTAAAATAAATTGGTAACTCGTAAATGTGGTGAAAATTTCCATATTTCTCAATGTTCGGCACTTATTTTATGAACAACCGTTGAAAGTATTTACATTAGTCCGTCTAGCTTTAAAACTTGCCTTGCCGGATCACCAATAATAGTTTCAACGGCAGTTCATAAAATAATTTAACCTCTATCTAGTGCTTAAGGCCGTACCTGAATTTTCCGGGGTCCAGTGCTGCCCCCATTTAAAATAAATCATTTAAAAAAAAACGGACATAATTTAAAATTTTGCTACTACCAAGTCCTAGATAACCCTTCAAAGTATTTTAGGAACTGCTGTTTACAGCTTATAATAAGAACGTTAAGCTTTACTACGCACATTTGCCAAAAGTGGCCGTTTTTCGCAAATGTGCGTAGTAAAGCTTAACGTTTTCACTGTAAACAGTAGTTCATAAAATACTTTGAAGGGTTATCTAGGACTTGATAGTTGCAAAATTTAAATGATGTCTCCGTTTTCTTTGAAATGATTTATTTTAAATGGGGGCAGCACTGGACCCCGGAAAATTTAGGTACGGCCTTAACATTGAGATATACGGAAATTTTCACCATATTTACGAGGTATTTCAAATGAGGGCGCCACATCTGCTTGGTATCCACCAAGTATTTTGAGTCCTTTTTCCACCGTCATCTCCACCATTACATCACGCTAAACGTGACCTAATTTACACATAGGCACAGCAAACATATGACATAGGTACTTACCTAATTTAAACTTTATCCTATAAAATGCTATAAATATGAACTTACTTTAAGAACACTTCTTCCAGCGTGGAGACTCCCACGCCAATAGATTCAATCCCCAGTCGCTCCCTCTCGCTCTCCAACTTCTTGAACAGTGCAGGGAACTTGTCACATTCTTTGCTTGGTAGTTTGTACGCTACAAATATTGCCAAGATTGTTTCTATTATTGTTATCTTTGAAAAAACAAATCTTTGACAGACTCTACATGGGAATACCTGATGGTAATCGGCAGCGACTTAAGATAAAAAATATGGAAATAATAGTAGCGTAGGTATATTATTATTACAATAAAAAAAAACAATATTTTGAGATACGAGATATTTGCATTTATATATTCGGAGGTTGTGTGAAATTTGGTTTAAGGTGAAATGGTAGCATAAGTGGCGCCCTTATTTGAAATAAATTGTTTAAAACTAAATATGGTGATATTTAAACCCACCCAGTCATTACGCTATGGAAGTTTACGGCGTCACTACGTAACGACACTCAGCCCGCTCTACAGCCTAGACGGCTTGGAGGATTTTAGCTTGAGAGGTGTCATTACATTTGTCTTAACTCTGAGAGTGACATTAGATATATTAAAAATTTTTAAAATACAAAATGGCGGATTTTTGGCCCTAAATGACATATATTTTTTCGTTGAAAACCAATCAAGTGGTTTATCAAAAGAAACGATTTTATATAAGGATTACAAAAATATTTATCTTATACGTTTTAATGTAATTTGTCATGAAAAGTACTAAAAACAACATACAGGCTGACTTTTGAACCACCAGCCAATTTTCTGGAGCAAGGTCAGTCCATGATACTGAACTACTTTCCATAAAAACAATTAACGAAAAACTAAAATAAAAATTCGCCTTTTCATACAAATCAAACGGTCAGTCAAACGGATTTTCTATGGGAGGACAAAAAATTTTCATCGATTTTTAATAACTTTTTTTATAAAAGTAGTTCAATATCATGGACTGAACTTGCTCCAAAACTACTGGACTAAAATAATAAGACGAAAAATGAATTCTGGTGGAAGTGGCAGCCTAAAGAAAGAACGTTTTCAGCTAACTTTCGTATCCAGGACACATACACAACAAAGAGTGGTCGTCGAACAATCGCTAAGGGGCTGTGCCTACAAAGGTATTTTATGGATTTTTAAAGACTTAAATAAATAATGTTGATTTGATACGTGTTTTTTTCTTTTAGCTATTTTAATATAATTTTTGTTCACCTACGTACACAATAAAGCTTAGGGGATAGGGGTCGTCCACATGCTAAGTCACGCAAAATTTATGGACGTATCACGCTTTTTCCGATCCCTATAACACGTACCGACACGTTTGGCATGACTCCCCCTCCCCCTATCACTGTAACGTAATATGTGAATGGCCCTTACGAGGTTTAATTTTATACACTTATTTATAATTTGTCAATATGAATAAGAACAACACGTAAAAAAATCTCCCACATTCTGGGGTAATTTCCTTGCGCTGGGAACAATTTACTTCACACACAAGAACAGTAATGACAGTAATACACGCGTAGTGGGCGGTGCTCACGCACACGCATATCACAAAATGGCTTCACTTTGAACGTAGCATTTTGTTTGAAACGCTCAATCTAGATTAATCTAAGCACTCAATCTAGATTAATCTAAGGGTTTTCATAAAACAGTTTAAGAGTCTTTTTAGACATTGATACAAATAAATCTTTTTTTAAAACTATTATATTAATAATAGGCGATTTGAGTCTAACCTATGGTCCGAACACCGGACTCTGGGAGCTGCGTTGCTTTGGGCAGCGTGGACGAGACGATATTTAGGATGTCGGCGGCGGCGGCGGCCTGCGACGCATCTGGCTTCAGCGCGATCGAGAGCCGGTAGCCGGTGTCTGCCAAAAGTAACACCTGCATTTTTAGGGTTGGGTTGGGTTGGGACTTGTGACACATCTGTCAGCACGGAACAGCACTTTCCTATGCTGCTATCCTTTCCTGTCGCTCAGAACAGTCATTTGCTAAATCGAGAGAGAGCGACGGAACGCTTCAGCGTAACGGAAAAGCACTTTCCTACCATAGGAAACTGCTTTTTCTTTGGTGACAGATGTTTAACTATTAAAATATAGTCGCATATTGAAGCCCAAGCCCCTCCTTACCTCCCCCTAACCCCAAGTGTCTAAGCGAAGCCTGAGCTCCCCTGCGAGGCCGTAGGCCGAGCCAGTCCAAACAAGCGGAACTTTTTTAAAAAAATTCCAAGATTGCCGCCAATTGTCGACTGCTTCCTATTTAGCTGAAATTTACTAGGTATCTATGCAAGAGTTTTTTGGATCGCAGAACCAAATCTGTATTTTATTTTTTGGAATCCAAGATGGCCTCTGGATTTTACAATTTTAATCATTCGTTCTAACGTCCTACTGAAACATCGAATAAAGCACCCTTCGGAACTCGAAACTGCGATCAGATTTTGGATCCAAGATGGCAACATTTTTAATGTTTCCTTTACTGACTGTAGTTTTTTACCCATTTTCTCAACTGGACATAGATTCCAATCAACTTCAACAGCTGTACGAAAAACCGAGGGCTGCAGGCAGCCCGCAGCTTGAAAATTACAAAAGAAGTTCAACGCTAACTGACCTATTTCCTTCTTGAGGTGCATGGGCGTGGCGAAGCAGCGCAGCGTGCCGCTGTGCAGCGCGGCCACGCGGTCGCCCAGCGCGTCCGCCTCCTCCATGAAGTGCGTAGACAGCAGCACCGTGCGCCCGCTGCGGAGCGACTGCGGACGTAGGGACGCACCTATAGTGTGGTAAGTAGCCTCGCACAAAACATTCCGCTTATGGAGCGTGCTAAGTGGCCATCTTCGATAAAGCAAATCCCATAGAAGCAGCTTATGTGCTCGGCTTTTGGACTTAGGAGTATGACTCACCAGTAATAGATCCCACAGCCCCCGGCGCGTCTCCACGTCCAGCCCCGAGGTGGGCTCGTCCAGCACCAGCACACTGGCGCTCCCTGCTAGCGCGCACGCAAGCTGCAGCCGTCTCTTCATGCCGCCCGAGAGCGTCGGCGGCATGTTTTTCGCTTTGCTCGATAGACCCAGTTGCAAAAGCAACTGCTCGGACGTTTCCGTGGCTTTCTTCCACGGGCTAACACCTTTTAACTGTTGCCCAAATAAGCAAGTTTTGTATTATAGTAGTCTGTTAAATGACCAACTCAAAAAAAATAGGAATTTAAATCATAAATTGGGGTCTTTATTATAACATTATGCTCGTATTTATTTGGTCTAACAAAATATTCTGAAACTATTTTAAGGCTGAATTCAATCCATGATACTGAACAACTTTCCCCTAGGATAAAAATATGAAAAATATTTTTTGGGCTCCCATACAAATTGATCGTTCAGCTTATCCGAGTTTGTATGGAAAGCAAAAAATAGATTTTTATATGTATTTCGATATCCTTAGGGAAAGTTGTGCAGTATCATTGACTGAATTCACATCCTTAAAACAGTTTCAGTATATTTTGATAGACATTATATATATTTGTAATATATTATAAGTAATAAAATACTGGGGTTAAATAGGAATCAAAAAACGAAAATTCTCATTCGTCACTACTGGGGATAAATGGGAATTTAATGGGAATTTTAACGGAAGTCTGTCCCATTCATCCCCAGTCTGGACGAATGGACCTGTGAAATAACAGTGATTACCAACGATTTGGTGAGAATCGAAACACAAAATTAAAAATTGTCCTCAGTTACGTCCCCATTGTGGACGACTGTGATATACCCGACAATTTTTGGGGCACCAATTAGCTCCAGATCTTCGAATCTTTTATTTTTCTCGCACAATATATTATCACGTATTCTCAGGTAGGTACAATTTAGACTAACAAGCAGAAGTTGTTTATTCCTTTCGGGAGGGCCCTTATAAGGACCAAAGACCACGCTTAACAAAATAGCAAACATCCTCGGGAATCCCGGATGGCATTAGGAAATGCCTTCCGGGTCTAAGAGGTTATTACAAAAAAAACTCAGGTTAGGAAAAGGTAAATTACACTTACCAAACTAAAAAATATGACGTGTTGGATGACGTTGACATCTGATAAGAAAATGTTTTCTTGCGGACAATAACCAAGATGGCGGTGAATTTCAGTCTGCTGCGTTGCTGTGTCTAGCCCGTTTACGTACACCTTGCCCAGTGATGACGACGTCATGCCTACAACATGGCAAGTTACAAAAACCGGTCAAGTGCGAGTCGGACTCGTACATGACGGGTTCTGTCCGATACAATATTTTAAAACTTGTAACTTTATTTTATTTTTAGTATTTATCGGTGACGGTGATTATGATGATGATCATGTGATGATGATGATGACTGTATATATTATATATCATAACATCATCTCACCTAAGGCTCTACACTACACCCGTGGCGGAAGAGCCTTAGATGAGATGATGTTATGAATTAAATTAAATCATCCCTATTGGAAATAAAATAAAAAATAAAATACTATATCTCACCAGTTATGATGGACATGAGCGTAGTCTTGCCGGCGCCGTTGTGTCCTAAAAGCACCGTGATCTCGTCTTTTAGTACGTGCAAAGATACGTTATTTAGAGCGGTGTAATTTTTGTAAACCTAAAAAAAAAGTTGGCGGGCATTGATTTTCATGAAGGCCCTGAAAATTCTCCTACATACAACTGTGAAAATAATATATAACAAATAGGTTCACTGTTTTTCTTTTTAGCTTTCGTAGCTTTATCGCCGTTAGATTGTGTAATCCGATAATTGACAAAACCTCTAGCTGTTTTAACTGACATATGACAAGATGGAATGTCAATTAACATTTTTCATATTCCGAATTTCGTGGATGCTGAATCGGCATATCCATGTTATGCATAAAGGCTGATTTACATTGATACAGTAGCTGGCGCTATTGTCACTGGATTCCGGCGTTAGATCAGCACTGTATCAATGTAAACATGTTTCAATCCAGCATCAAGTATCCCGCACTAGAAACATGTTTACATTGATTCAGTGCTGATCCAGCGCCGGAATCCAGTGATGCTGGCGCCACTTACTGTACCAATGTAAATCAGCCTTACCGGTCGAGTTTGATTTGCCCGCGGATTCCGATCTCTAGTATATAAGTAAGGATTTTTGCTTATTCCCGTAACCCTATCCCGAAGACAGAGGTGTCCAAGGTTATTTAATCAACTTTCTGACCCAAGATGGCGGACATACATTTTCAATGGGCATGATATCATGGAATTTGGTGTTGTCTTGTCATATACTTACAAGGTTTTAATTTGGTGTTGTCATATAACAGGTGCCGATTGATCAAGATTACCAATTTTTTATACCTTGATAACTTTTACAATCTCGATGCCCACTTGACTATTGGGCGGCAGCGGTTCATAGTACTTGGACTCAGGCGACGTCTTGTTTTGTGCCAGCGCTTCCTTGTCAAGTTTTATGTCGATCTTCTTCTTGCTCCAGTATTCTTTCTGTTGTCAAAGCATATATATTATTCTAACAATCGTTCGGATAATAAGACTAGACAGACAAGTGCAATTTCTCTTCGGCCTTCGACTTAGAAAGAATTGAGTTTTTCTTTGTTGCGAGTAGCGCAGGCGGATTATACAGAAAGACTTGGCCTAAAGTATTTTTGACTGTTTTCTACGCGTAGTTCTAACAGAGTATGAGTTTTAGACCGTGCTTTTGACTGTAATATATTCATTATAAATGTGTAATATAGCGACCACTAAGGGTGCATCACTGTACGAGTATAGTGGTGAGGTAATGAAACCCAATGGATCTGGTTGATCCATCACCGTCTATAGGCCAGGATATGCGACGATAGGCCACCGTCGATAGGCGACGGGATAATAGATGATTTATTATCATAACAACGGGTTTTTATATAAAAAAAAAATTACAATGTTAACCTTAGATCTACACGGCTATATTAGCAAAATATAAAATGCTTATTAATTAACTATATATACTAGTTCAAATCACGTACGATTATAAGGATTCCGCCATATGTAACATATTTATATCACCGTATGATTTTGAACAGCGATAGTTCATAACAGGGCTTTAAATAACGTGTTTTTTTTTAAATTTTCATGACAGCCGCCGATTCTCAACTGCATGCAAATTGACTAAAATTAGGATCGCGGAATCCTTATCTATTTTTTTTTTTAGAATCCAAGGTGACCTCTGGATTTAAGAATGTTGACTTAATTCGTTCATATAACGTCTCACTATGACCTCCGAGGTATATGCTTGCAGCCCGCGCGGCGCCCGAAAAGTTAGTAGAATAGTTTTTATATACATACGAGCTGAAGTTCCAGGTAAAAGACATGGCAACGACAGCGAAAAACGTACAAAAGTTAATTTTGAGAGATTTTATGTAATTATTTTTTATAATTCATTGAATCAACAGAAAAATCTGATATATGTATTTTTACGGTAACTAAGAATATTATTTCAAACACCAGAATACAAATTATACTTTCAGTATCACCTTTTTCTTTGTGTAGTCTCTCGCTGTCTCATAGTGTATTATAGCTATATATTGGTGAGCTGAATCACCCTTCAATATGTGTTACATCACATCCCTTCTATGATTCATAGATAGAGTAAGTACCTATGTAGGTACCTACCCTATAACTTCTTACTAGTAAGCAGTGATGTGAATAGGAAAGTATTGTTGATTTTCCTTAAAAGCAAGCAGTAGGTCGACCTTATTTTGCATAAAGATAGTTGAGAACCCTGGCATTAATTATAAGACCTTGGGTTCGAGGTCCCATTCGTGGCGGATTTTTTCATCACATATTTTCAATTTGGATAAATTTCCAAGCATTGTATTGTTATTAAAAGATAAGACCTATATATATATATATATAAGACATTTGACCAGCCCCCGTAGCATATATAGCACCGGCGACAGCGTTTATCGAGCTCTATCAATGATCAATATCTCGCTCTATGTAATAATTTCGAGCGGGATGGCACTAATAGTCCGTCGCACGATAAACTTTGTCTGGGTTTATTAACGGTGCCATGCTAGGCTGATATGACTGAGATCAAGAGGCGCGCGAACGGTGTTGTGGAAAAAAAATGTTAAATAACTCACTCGACATAAGAAGTTACAAGGCAACGCGGTGCCATATTTCCCGGGTCGCACCAGACTGCAATACCACGCGAGGAAGAAGAACACGCCGGCTTGCACCAACAGCATTAGATATATAACAAACACGGAGCAAGTATCACCCATCGTTATCACCGTGTCGAAAGTCAAGCTTTTGTCTGTAAAATATAAGGTAGGCCTACATTATAAATATTTGATAGATGCACGCAGGCATTCAAAAGTAGAGCCACCGAAACGCGCGAGTGGCTCAGTCGCTGGGTGTCCTTATATTGGGTATATTTGTCTTTGGTCTCTGGCTTCGCTTAGACACTTGGGGGGGGGGGGGGGGGGGTGATTTTAGGGGGGGAGGTCAAGAGGGGCTCGAGCATTGCCCTCGCCACGCAGACGCCCACGCCACATTGTTCTATTTGTCCCTAGTAGCGACAATTTTTTTTTACTTTTTAATTTCTCATTATTGCACTGTTTTACTGACTTTTACATTATTGACTGCTAGTAGCACACTGACCTTAACAAAATTACGTCAAAATCGCTATTATACCATCTTTAGGCAAAACTACCTATTGAATGGACTAAATAATTTTACACTATGCGAGCTCGGTGTAAGAAACATTTTACTTACCTTTAATCTCCCATTTAAGGTATTCCGTAAAGAACAAAATGCCAGGCTGGATAGGAAAGAAGCCGGACAGTATTTGCAACCATTTTGCTCTACACAATTTTCCAAGTAAAATGGCTACAATGAGCACTGCAATGTAGAGTAAGCTGGATATGGTATACGCGTGCTCGCCTGTGGAAAATAAGAGTATACTAAGGTACAACAGTCACATATTGTAAAAATAATCTTAGCATTAGATGTACAAGTACAATATAGATTATATATTTACTAGCTGAAGCTAGGCAACTCGGATCAGTTTAGCCATACGATCTTAAGTCACCTGGACCCTAACCTCTTTTTTGTATGAAGGCAAGCAACGGATTAATATAACAGTAAACTTATACATCTTTTTTAACCGACTTCAAAAAAGAAGGAGGTTATCAATTCGACTGTATGTTTTCTTTTTTTTTTATGTATGTTTGTTACGCGATATCTTCGCCAATTGTGAACCGATTTTGATGATTCTTTTTTTATTTAAAAGCGTTAACTACCAAGTTGGTCCCATTTTAATTTGGTGAAGATGTGATTAAGAACTTTGGAGATATGGAAGAAACTCCTAAAAAAAATTTAAGTCGGTTGTTTTTTTGTAAAAAATTTAATTATTACTACTCCAACAGAATATTCATAAGCCAACCCCCAACTGCACTGAGCAAGCATAAGTTGCGACAACATTACTATAAGTAAAAACCGGGTGGGTGTAAGTTACAAATGCAAAGGTGCCACGTTCTAGCAAGGTTATAAGTATTCCTATAAGTGTAACGGCCGTTCCAGTCATATTAGATGCAATATTGCTCGTAAAGACCAGTTAAAACTTTCAGTAACATTCATTTTGAATGTTACATGAACTTAATAGTGGTAATTTACTTGAAAAGTATTACTGTAAGTTGCTGCAAGTGAATTTCTATACACTGCATCAACATTTTATTTGACACTTTCAAGCAACTTTAATATTATAAGTAAAGGGAACGTTGCGTTCGAAAGTTACCTGCAAGTTCAGATGTATACATTGTAGGAACTTTAAATCAGAAAGTGTAATGAAACTCACTATGATCATATTGCAGTAAGTTTTCAAAAGTTAAATCTGCACAACATACAAAGATGCGCGCTATCTAGTTATAGTTTGAGGAACTAATTTAATGGTCACTAGTCAGGTTAATTTCTTTCTACGGTGCGGTGTTACAATAGTGTTTTAATGGGGAGGTACTTAGTTTTTTTTATTATTTGACTTATGAAGCCTGATATTGAATTTCAGTTTTAAATATTTTTAACTTTTTGCTTGAGTTGGGATTTGAACCGGTGTCCTTTTAGTCTCAGTTGACCGAAATACAGATGCGCCAACGCTTAGATAACTCACTGTCGAAAAAAAGCAACCACAATAGGTAGTCTTGCTTGGTCAGTAAACTCTGTAAATAACATTATTTGAAGGTGATTGTGTCAACCACTAGTTCAATAAACGCGATGATAAATTTTACACAGTTATTCTGTCAACAATGTTTATGTGTCGTATATCACTAGAATGGTCTTTTCACTAGGTTTATTATGGTAACTTTCAAAACTCACTTTGTAAGAAATGTCACTAAAATTATTTATTAACAACGAGCGATACAGATGTGCGTCATTACGTTAACAGCGCCCCCGTGCTTAAATAACTATAACTATAACTATCAACCCCTATTTTACAAAATTTAGGGATGGATTTTAGGAAACAGGAATAAACCTGTTTGATTATTTGTATTTAGAAGCTATAGGTAACAAATTTCATGAAAATTGCAGCAGATTTAAATATTTTCCAATACAAACTTTCAACCCCTATTTCGCACCCTTAGATAGATGTTGCTAGAATAAATATTATGTATTGTTGATTTATTTTATTTTGTTTGCAAAAATCAATCTTTATTTTCACTATGGCAATTCAACACCGATCAAGTTGCTACTTTTATTATTTCGCTACCCTAGTTATCTCGTATTATTCCGTTGAAAAATTGTGCTAGGTGTCAGACGTATACACTTCCAAGAAAAAGTGAAAGTAATATAATTTCATAGTTCTCCGTACAAAAAGTAGTTTAATTTGGCCCTTACCAAATAATTAATTCAATAGGTTTTGGGCCCAGTGTACGCATAAGTTATATAATCGCATAATTAAGAAAAAATCTGTTTGGAAAGAAAACCGTTATCCGTGTCCTACCATGGATCTAAAAATAAAAAGAAATATTAAACCGTTTGATGGCGAGAAGTACAGTATTTGGAAATTTAGAATACGGTCGTTACTGAGTGAGTTAAATGTGTTAGATGTGATTGATATTGATCCAATTATACGAGATAGTAAATGGGAGAAAAGTAACCGAGTTGCGAAAAGTATCATTGTCGAATATTTGACGGATTCTTTTCTCGGTTTCGCTAAGGAAGATAGCTCGGCTAAGGATATTTTGCGCAGTTTGGATACTCTTTATGAGCGTAAGAGTATTGCTACCCAGTTGGCGTTAAGAAAAAAATTGTTGGGCTTAAAACTACAAGGTGATGTAACTTTGATTAAGCATTTTAGTATATTTGACGACCTTATTACGGAACTGCTGGCGGCTGGTGCCAAATTAGAAGAAACCGATAAGGTAGCCCATTTATTGCTCACACTACCCGCAACTTATGATGGCGTCATAACTGCGATCGAGACTTTGTCGGAAGATAATTTGACCTTGGCATTCGTAAAAACAAGACTTTTGGATCACGAAGTCAAATTGAAGAATGAATCTAACGATACAAGTGTGAAAGTATTGCAAGCTGCTACGGAAAATAATACGAGCCATTTTAGAAAAAGAAAATTTGAAAATTACCGTTCGTCATATAACTACCATCCAAAGGATAATAAAGCAAAAAAGAAGTCACATTTTGTAAAGTGTCATCATTGTGGACGTAAAGGACATGTGAAAAACGACTGTTACTTTTTCAAAAGAATGAATCAGCAGAAAACTACCGACAGAACAAGAACAGTTCATGCAGTCGAGATGAATCAACCATCTACCTCATCAACTGATTTTTCTGGCTTTGCTTTTATGGCCGGTGATTACCAATTTGATGCAAGCGGAAATAAAATCACATTTTTATTGGACTCTGGTGCATCGGACCACATAATCAACAGGGAAGATTTATTTAGTACTTTTACGGATTTACATATTCCGCAAAAGATTTCAATTGCTAAACACGGTGAATTTATTTCAGCTACCAAAAAGGGAACACTACATGTTACCAGTAATATGGGCATTGAAGGAACACTAGAAGACGTGCTTTTCTGTCGTGAGGCACCATACAATTTGCTGTCTGTCTCAAAGTTGCAACGGGCTGGGTCAACGGTCATTTTTGATCAACGAGGCACCGAAATATGTAAAGACGGTAAAACAATAATGAAAGGTAGGTCAGTAAATAATTTAATTGTTTTAGATTTTGTAGTGTCTGTGAATGTATGCCACCCTGTTTCCCAAGTGTGTAATGTTGGCTCTAATAAATATGAAATATGGCATCAGCGCTTAGGCCATATAAGTAAAAATAAATTTTTAGAGTTGAGAAATAATAAAATGGTTGGTGACTTTGACTAAATCGACAAAGTAGTACCGAGTGACAATATATGTGAGGCTTGTATATATGGGAAACAGAGTAGACTGCCATTCAATTAGACTAAAGATAAAAGTTATATTGAACGACCATTATATGTTGTACATTCCGATGTGTGTGGCCCGGCCCTATCACTCCTTCAACAATCAACAACAAGAATTATTTTGTTTTGTTTGTTGACCAATATACTCATTACTGTGTTACGTACCTATTAACAAACAAATCGGATGTTTTCCCTGCTTTTAGAGATTTTGTAGCTAAAAGCGAAGCTAAATTTAATTCAAAATTAGTTTATTTATATTGCGATAACGGTGGAGAATATTTATCCACCGAAATGAAAAAATATTGTGTTGAAAAGGGTATAACTTACCACTTAACAGTCCCAAGGACTCCACAATTAAATGGTGTTTCAGAGCGAATGGTAAGAACTATTACGGAAAAAGCTCGTTCTATGGTTAATGGTGCAAGTATAGATAAAATATTTTGGGGTGAAGCCGTTTTAACTGCTGTTTACTTAATAAATTTAACTCCAACAAATGCTTTAAAATCATCAAAAACACCGTTTGAAATGTGGCATAATAAAAAACCACAAATAAAATATTTAAAGGTCTTTGGTTCAACGGTTTATGTGCACGATAAAACGAGTAAAACAAAATTCGATGTTAAGTCATGGAAAGGTATTCTTGTAGGATATGAACCAAACGGGTATAAAGTTTGGAATCCAGATTGCGAAAGGTTTGTAACTGTCAGAGATGTCATTGTAGACGAGACAAATTTTCTTCAATCCAGGCCTGCATGGCAATCTGAAGAGAATACTAAAAATTCTCATGATAATGTTAACATTGACGGAAATTCTGAAATAAAGTCAATGAAGTCTCAAAATACTGACAGATTTAAATCAGATATGCCCTGTAAATCTGATGATTATGAGAGTTCTCATAAAATTCGCAAAATGAACCATGACATAATCGAATCGGAACAACCAAGCCATAAAGCTTGTGATAATTCATCAGTGGTTAAAAACACTGAAGATACAGACAATATTGTTGAACCTCGAAGGAGTGATAGGCTTAAAGGTCTTACCCCTATTTCATATAAAGAAATTGATGATTACCTTATGTGTGCTCAATCAATATTGTGTAAACCGCCAAATACATTTGAAGAAATTAAAACTCGAGACGATAGAGCTCAGTGGAAAAGCGCAATTAATGATGAATTAAATTCTCTTTTAACAAATAATACATGGACTATAGTACCAAAGCCAGAAAATAAAAATATAGTAGATTGCAAATGGATTTTTACTATCAAGAATGATGAATTTGGAAAACCTTTACGATACAAAGCTCGACTCGTTGCTAGAGGTTTCAGTCAAAAATATCTCATGGACTATGATGAAACCTTTGCACCTGTTGCAAGAATAGCTAGTTTTAGATTTATAATTAGTTTTGCTAATCAACATAACTTGTTAGTCCATCATATGGACGTCAAAACTGCCTTCCTAAACGGAGAACTAAAAGAGGAAATTTATATGATTATTTTTCCGACCCAAATATCGACCAATAGAATTGCACCATTCGACGTCACGTGGTACAACCTACATGGTATTATACTGATAATTTTTTGAATATTTTCTCTGGTCGTTGCTATACATAAAAAACAATTTTATTCATTATGAAATTCTTATTTGTTAACTGTTCATTTCATCTCATGGTGCAATTCTATTGGCCGACATTTGGGACGGAAAAATAATCCCCCGAATACCACACGAGCTTCAAAATTATCTGGCATTTCCCTCAAGGTTCCCTGCAAACAAATAAAGTCGTCAAGTTTTCTCTTCACTCACTCCTTCTTGTTTGCAACGAACCTATCGGGAAATACCCGATAATTTTGAAGCTCTTGTGGTATTATAAGTGAAAGTTCCAGAGGGCGTATCTAGCAAAAATAATTGTGTTTGTAAATTAAATAAAGCACTGTATGGGTTAAAACAGGCTGCTAGGTGCTGGTTTGAAGTTTTTGAGCGATCACTTAAAGAAAAAGGATTTCAAAATTCATCAGTAGATAGATGTATATACGTTTTAAATAAAGGTAATATAAATAAAAATATATATGTTGTCCTATATGTAGATGATTTGGTGATAATATGTGCAGATAAAAATACAATGAATAGTTTTAAAATGTATTTAATGAGTAAATTTGAAATGAAAGATTTACAGGAAATAAAATTGTTTCTTGGTATTAAAATTACTCGATATGATAATGAAATAATGTTAGATCAAAGTGCATATATTAAGACAGTTCTAGCAAAATTTAACATGCTGGATTGCAATCCTGTAAATACTCCTTTAGAAAGTAAACTTAATTATGAAGCGCTGAATTCTGATGAAAAATATAATGCTCCATGTCGTAATGTTATAGGTTGTCTGATGTATGTAATGCTATGTACTAGACCTGATTTAAGTACAAGTGTTAATATACTAAGCAGATACACAAATAAAAATAATAAAGAATTGTGGCAATGTCTTAAAAGAGTGCTTAGGTATTTAAAAGGCACAGTTGATTTAAAATTATCTTATAAAAGGTGTGACTATAACAATATACTGTCCGGATATGTTGATTCTGATTGGGGCGGAAGTGATAAAAATGACAGAAATAGTACAACCGGGTATCTCTTTAAATTATTTGAGCAATGTTCAATAACCTGGAGTACAAAGAAACAACTGTCAGTTGCAGCTTCGTCCACTGAGGCCGAGTACATGGCATTGTACGAGGCTGTAAGGGAAGCCCTGTGGCTTAAGTCTTTAGCCAAAAGTATATGTATTGATATCGATACACCTATTATAATATACGAAGACAACAATGGTTGTATTAGCATTGCAAATAACCCGACTGATCATAAACGGACTAAACATATCGACATCAAATACCATTTTTCCAGAGAGCAAGTCGAGAAAAATGTAATAAAATTAAATTACATTCCCACAGGTCAACAACTGGCAGATGCGTTAACCAAACCATTGCCTGCAATCAAATTTATTGAAATGAGGCGGAACATGGGTTTACAATAATGTATAATTTACATATCAAATTGATTTTGTTATTAATTAGTAATATAAGTGAATACACATTTAAGTGAAATTTCTAAAATGATAAAACTGATTAATGAAATTGGTCAATGAAACTAATAAATGAAATGATCTGATTAGGTTTTACTGGGTTTTCCTAATCCTAGCAACAAATGTTGGATCATTATTTTGTAATTTCCCCAGATAAACTTGGAAGTTATATATGTTCTGTTTAGGTACTTTATTATTGTATAAGAGATTAATTTTTGAGGGGGCGTGTTGATTTATTTTATTTTGTTTGCAAAAATCAATCTTTATTTTCACTATGGCAATTCAACACCGATCAAGTTGCTACTTTTATTATTTCGCTACCCTAGTTATCTCGTATTACTCCGTTGAAAAATTGTGCTAGGTGTCAGACTTCCAAGAAAAAGTGAAAGTAATATAATTTCATAGTTCTCCGTACAAAAAGTAGTTTAATTTGGCCCTTACCAAATAATTAATTCAATATGTATCATAGCAAAGTCTTTTAACTAAGTTACAACAACATTTAAAATGTGTCAGTACAGCATCTTAAATAATATATGTTGCCAGATGTAAATTGCTGTAATAATTGTATTGAAAGTTTCAATAACTTTAGTTTAAAACGTTACAGCAATGTAACTTTATGTAAGTTACAACAACATTGAAATTGCAAGGTTTCTGAAACTTTACATTTTATACCTTGCATGAAGTATGTTGCTGCAATAATATTTATGAAACATTTCAATAAGTTTCATTTGCAAAGTAATAGAAATGTTCCATAATGCACTTGTTAAATATAGATTGCTGCAACGTTTCATCTGCAATGTAATAATAATTATATTGCAGCCATGTTATTAATATACCGTACAATAAGTTTATGAATCTAATTTGCCTCAAAGTCTTTCATTGTAATTTTAAATCTATGTACGTAGCTGTAATTTCTCTAGGAGCCTTATTTTTAAACGTTCACATGGGAGGTTGGTCAACTTGCTATAAACTTTCTGTAAGTTAAATGCTCAGTGGGCAAGCGTCACTGCGATTAAAGTTGTAAGTCGGCTACTTTATATATTTTCAAGATTCAACATTCTGTCTGTTAATAAAATCTAATTCTAGCCTCAATATTTAGGCATTAATAGGCATTGAACATAATTATTCTAACTATTATTTAAAAATATATATATTTACGAGTATTTAATTTGCAAATCTGTGTTTGGATCATAGGATTACACAATCCCACCAAATTTCACCTGATTTGGTCCAGGAGATTCAGAGAAAAATGGCTGTGTGTGACAGACGGACGGACAGACAGATAGACAGGTGCAGTAAAGATTTTTGTATTGTTTTGTATAGATTGTGATCCGACAACAGACAATGCTCGTAACAAACACAAGTTTCACACGTGGTCGGAGTCCAGTGCTGCCCCCATTTGAAATAAATTATTTGAAAGGAAACGGAGATATCATTTAAAATGTTGTCTTGATCGACCTAGATAACCCTTCAAACTATGCTATGAACTACAAATTATTTACAGTTTAAAATGAGAACGTTAAGCTTTCTTTTCATTTTTGCGGAAAACTGCCACTTCTGGCAAAAATGCTAAGAAAAGCTTAACGTTCTCATAAAATAGTTTGAAGGGTTATCTAGGGCTTGATCAAGACAAAATTTTAAATGATATCTCCGTTTCCTTTTAAATAATTTATTTCAAATAGAGGCAGCACTAGACCCCGTAAAATTCACGTATCCCCTTAAAATATAGTTGCTTACTTACTGCTATTGGAGATGTAGCTGCCAAGGAACGCTAGCGCCATAATAGACACGAAGTAGAGAAACAGGAACAGCCATACCAGGAACACGTTGGCGTTCATCACAGGGGTGGAGCTGGTGGTGACCAGCACGGCGCCCCCCACCGAGAACAGGAGCCCCGCGGGCAGCACGTTTATGAAATGCGACAAGCCAAGCGTGCAGTTTGTGACGCCCACCATTTTAATTAGCTCCTAAAACACACCATTACGTATATTTAAGTATATTTATATGAATTTTTCGGGGTCCAGTGCTGCCCCATTTGAAATAAAATAAAATACAATAATAAACGGGCAAGTGCGAGTCGGACTCGTACATGAAGGATGTTTTTAAACGCTGAAGAAACTCGTTTCTTGTATGACGACCCCCGTTAATTTTTTACTTTATCTTATTTTTAGTATTTTTTGTATGGTGGCCATAGTAATACATAATCGGTGAAAATTTCAAGTATCTAGTTAATGGTTTTAAAAAGATCTAGTTAAAAACGCTGAAAAAAACACGTTTTTGTATGACGACCCCCTTTAATTTTTAACTTTTTTTATTTTTAGTATTTGTTGTTATAGCGGCCATAGTAATACATAATCAAGGTTCAAGAGATAGAGCCCTGTGACAGACGGACAGGCGGACAGACAGACGCGGAGTCTCAGTAATGGGGTCCCGTTTACACCCTTTTGGTACGGAACCTTAAAAATTTGCAGCCGCACCCTAAAAATGATTTTAATGGGAAAGTCGATTTTTTATTGGTTTCTTGACTTTCATTATACTTTAGTGATCTAGTATAGCCCCTAGTTCAATTTTTTACGGGTATGTTCATTTCACGTTGTATAATACTTACGATGTAGTTAGGTACCTATTGATTTTATTGGTTTTATTAGATTATTCATCGATTTGCCTTTTTCATCATTACAAAATTTGGAACTTCATAAGGATAGAAATGTATGAAATATTAAAAAGTACCTACTCACAGTGAATCCAATATCAACTAAAATGGCTATTGAAATTAATCCATTTGAGTTGACATGGAGTCACACCGAATGATCTGAACTGGAATTTTCCTGTCTTTTTATATCATAGGACGGCATATGAACAGGCGGGTCACCTGATGGTAACTGATCACCGCTGCCCATGGAAAACTGCAACACCAGGGGTACAACAAGAGCGTACCAGCTCAGGCCCTCCCCTGAGGGGACTAAGGGAAGTCTTGTCACCTGTGCGCCAGAGATTCGTTCCGCCATTAACCGGACCATGACGAAGTTGAAGTTCACCGACAGCCCAAGCCACATGATTAGCTTAAGGAATACTGTCAGCACCATAAGTCCTCCAAGTTTTATTCTTGCCCTCATATAGGGAAATTCTTGTACTGACACCAACTGCAAACAAACAACTGGTAAACCTACGGCCGACCGATACATAAGCTGTGATGTGACTCATCCAGTCAGTATAAACAAAAATAAAACCAGCCAAGTGCGAGTTAAACTCGCGTGGAGAGGGTTCCGTACAATTGATTGAATTCTTATAGGTACAAGCAATGAACTATATTTTGTATTTTTTTCAAATTTTATGCTCAGTAGTTTCGGAGATCAGGGGGAGGGGGGGAATGGTAAATTTTTATCTTCTTTCATGAATAAATCAAAACTTTCATTTTACAATAATAACAAAAATATATTTGAGATCCTCATAACGAGCCCTTTCATTTGATATGACGCAGGAAGGTTTGCAAAACTTTTTATTTACTTTGCACATATATATGTGTTTGGGTCATAGGATTACAACATTCTACCAAACTTCACCTGATTCGGAGCAAATTGGCAGTGACAGACGGACGGACAGACAGACGCACGAGTGATCCTATAAGGGTTCCGTTTTTTAATTTTTTGTACGGAACCCTAAAAAGGTTGATTAGGTACACAGTAAAATACTGTATCGAAACTTGCACACTAGCACAGGCCGGAATCTCCTAAGGTACGCGCAATATGCGTCCCCGTTCCCCATCCCCGCACTTCTCCCCCGTTTTCGCCTCGATGACTCACGTTGGCCGTCAAGAACCGGGAGAGAGGTGCGGGTGCGGGGAACGGGGACGCATATTGCGCGTACCTTAGGAGATTCCCTTCTGTTTACTCTTACTGTATCTGTGACACTAGTTAAGACGATACACGGAGTCCAGTGCTGCCCCCATTTGAAATAAATTATTTGTAAGAAAACGGAGATATCATTTAAAATATTACGAGTAAGCTAGTAAAACCTAGATAACCCTTCAAACTATTTTATGAACCACTGTTTACAGTTTAAAGTGAGAACGTTAAGCTTTAGTTTGCGTTTTTGCCAAAAGTGGCAGTTTTTCGCAAAAATGCAAACTAAAGCTTAACGTTCTCACTTTAAACTGTAAACAGTGGTTCATAAAATAGTTTGAAGGGTTATCTAAGTTAAAACTTAGATAACCCTTCAAACTATTTTATATACTACTAAAGTAGCCTAAAATTTTAATTGATATCTCCTTTTCCTTACAAATAATTTATTTCAAATGGGGGCAGCACTGGACTCCGTGTATCGTCTTGAGTCGAGTGTAATAATAAAATAAAATAAAAATTTATTTATTCAGACAAAAACGTCCATTTAGTGTTAGTATAATGTATAAATAATGACTGTTGTCTTGTCACTAAGTGACAGCCTAGTCATTGAGCTACGACAGATGCCTTTAAGCTACGGATTGTCCAGTTTTTTCGTGATCAGTTCACCCTTTATGCGCGGTGCTCGGCGGAGGTGACTACGGGAAGTAAGCGGGACGATATATCTTATTCGTTAAAATTTACCCATTTGTCCCCAGTGGCCCAGTGAGGACCTCCCCTGGGGACAAATGGGACAATTTTTAGTTTTGTTTCGATTGTCACCACCGCGTCGTCCTCGACGAATGGGAATGACCATTATTTTACAGTAGTGTGGACCTCCCCGCTGGGGACGGATAGGATAAGCAAAGCGGTGGACAAGTCTGTTTCCCGCCAAGACTGTAAACTCTCCGGTCATAGAATTACACATATAAACGTAAAAAAAATAAGATTGCACCTAAGGGGCCATCCATATATTACGTTACACGTTAAGGTGGAGGGAGGGAGTCAGTAAAGTGTGACAAGGGGTGGGAGGGGTACAGGTTCGTGACGTCAGAATACAAAATCTGTAAGTAGGTACTTAAGTATGCAATAAAACACAAAATTTTAACCAATAAAAAACTTCCAGCTCTTCAGGCTGTCTTTTTATCCACCGGCAAATTTTTTGAAGCGTGAAGCTTTTCTTCGCACATTTGCGAAAAACGGCCACTTTTGGCAAAAATGTGTGAAGAAAAGCTTCTCGTTCTCATTTTAAACTGTAAACAGTAGGTAGTTCATAAAACAGTTAGGGTTATCTAGGGCTTGGTAGAGACAAAATTTACATCACATTATCTACATAACTTACACCTCCTTATAGAATTTTATTTTTCTCGGCAGCACCAGTGGGTTGACTGGTAGATAAAGTCTATGGCTTTAAATCCGCCTATTACATTTGTAGTAAAGTTAAATCTATACTAATATTATAAAGCGGAAGAGTTTGTTTGTTTGTTTGTTTAAACGCGCTAATCTCAGGAACTAATGGTCCGATTTGAAAAATTATTTTTTTGTTGGGTAGTCCATTTATAGAGGAAGGCTTTAGGCTATATAACATTACGTTCCGACAACCACGCGAACGAAGTCGCGGGCACAGCTAGTAAATAAATAAAAAATAAAATCTCCGTTTCCATTGAAATTATTTATTTCAAATGGGGGCAGCACTGGATCTCGGAAAATGGCCTTAAGGCCGTACCTGAATTTTCCGGGGTCCAGAGCTGCCCTCATTTAAAATAAATTATTTCAAAGAAAACGGAGACATTATTAAAAATTTTGCTACTACGAGTACCAAGTCTACGCACATTAGCCAAAAGTGGCCGTTTTTCGCAAATGTGCGTAGTAAAGATTAACTTTCTCATTATAAACTGTAAAGAGTAGTTCACAAAATAGTTTGAAGGGTTATCTAGGACTTGGTAGTAGGAAAATTTTAAATGATGTCTCCGTTTTCTTTGAAATTATTTACTTAAAAATGGGGGCAGCTCTGGACCCCAGAAAATTTAGGTATGGCCTTGAATCAAATATTCTAAGTACGCACCTTTTGTACCGGGTTGCCACTACGGAGTTCCAAATAACTCGAGTCAATGGCCCATTGCAGGCGAACAAATTCTGCGTAATCTGTGCTTAAAAATCGTCGATATTCTTTTGATTCCTGTCTATTTCTCAAAGTTTGGACACCTTGGACGCCTTGGACACCTTAAAATTGTAAAAAAGATCCTATTAAAAAGAGTTTACTGCTTTCGATATAATAACTACTTAACTAGGCTTGGATTTCACAATCCAAAGGGCTATTTTTAATCATATTAACAGGCAACCAGTTCCATAAGATTTTCCCATGTTTATAAATTGTATCTAAGGCGTGCCAATAATGGTATTACAACCAAGGATGCTCAAGACCGTGCGAAGTGGAGAAGAAAATACCGGAAAGCGGACCCCGGGCTTCGCAACGGAATACGCTGAGATGAGAGAGAATGTCCAGGTGTTTTTAAGTCGCCACTGCAGGAGCACCAACCTCTGTATTACAGAGCCATACTTAGCCAGAGTAGCCAAAGGATTTGGCCTACATCTCCACGCTGGCCAGACGGGTTGGAAAGCCGTAAGGTTCCCGGCAAAGTAGAATCCACTCCGAGTCTCCCCGTGGATGTCATAGAAGGAGACTTAAGGAAACACAAGCTAAAAATAAAGCTTTAAAGACGAAATAGAGGGGCCATTTTTCCATACAAACGTAGTCCCCTGTTTCCTCCCTGGATAATGCCGGTAGAGTTATATTTTTTTTCCTAAATATCTATAGCCACTATTAGCATGTCCCTATGTTTTCTTTTTTTTCATAAATTATTTAATAAAAGAGATATGAACGTTCAAATACCTAAAAAAATTGCCAGATTTTCCGCTGTGTTCAAACATCCAAAAAACAAATTTGAGTACATTATATAAACAAATTAAAACATAGGAACACCGATCAAGTCCTTGTCAATTCGTAATGAAAAAACTACTTATATTGGTTTAGTTTTGGAGAAGAAATCAGGGGACTAGAAATCGTTGATTTTCTGTTTTTTTAATAGGTATTTTCAGTCGAAGCTATAGTATGTCTCTATCGCAATTGCTCGGTTGTAGTACAGGCACAGCGCGACAGCAATAGATTTTAAAAATACCTATTTTTCATTTCTCTAGCCCTTGAGGTTTCCTCTTAAAGATTGGTGTCTAATGACGACGACGTATTATTACGCTCACCGGTGATGCCCAGTGTGTCCCTGTGTGTTGAAACTTCGTCCTCCATCAGCACGAACTTGTACGTGTCTGTTTTAAAATTGGTCTTCATTCTGATGGTGTAGTTAAGATTTTCTGGTAGAGTATTTCCATCCATGTCCTATAAACTGTAAACTATACTATACAGACTACAGTATCACGTCTTTGTCCCTGACGGAGCAACAGAGCCTAGGGTCGCAAGACCCAAACGTCGTGGTGGATGCGAAGGTAAAAAAGGAATCAAGAGTGATGGGTTGCTATCTGCATACCCTATTGATATGATTAAATGTTCATTCCCTCGATCAGCTTTTAAGATCTACGCGAGAAGAACAGCAGCTGGTACATTCCTGGACTCTATCTGCCCCGCCGGATAAAGACGTGATACTATTTTTGCCGTCGCTTTAGGACACTTTGTTTGACAATGGCAGCCCGCCTCGTGGGGACTTCAATGTAATAACATGCACATTCCAACTTTAAGTAAAAAAAAAAACTCGTTTGCGATACATTTAGGTGCAGCGCAGACGACAGACTATCCGCGACGCACTTTTTAGTCTGTGAATATAGAACATAAGCAATGAAAATATTTTTCTGTGATTAGGAATAACAAATATCAGATTCAGTTAATAAAAAATATCAGATTTTTCTATCCAGTCAATTAATTAAAAATAAATAAAAATATTTTTAATTCCCATTTGGAAATGGCTGGTATGGTAAGGCTGATAAGGGTTTAAAATTGGGATTTAAAATGATTACCAATCGATACTATTGCGCTTGTTGGGTTCGTGGAGAGAAAATAATAAACATTTACGCATATGATCTTTACTGTCCAAACAGCCATGACACACACAAAAACAAAAAGAATATCAAAAAATGATTTAAAATACTATAAAAAAGAATAGTAAAAAAGGAGTTCGCAACAAAAATATTTTTATGTTATATAATTGACTGGACATAAAAATCTGATATTTTTTTATGGTAACGAGGAATGTTATTTTTAACAACAGAAAAATATTCAAGCGTTTTCAAAATGTTCACCCCTTCCCTATTTTGAATATCCCCTCATCATCCCTTCCATTATGAACTTAAACGATTAAATGTAGTAAGTAACATACACAACACAGTTTTAAATGATGTCTCCGTTTCCTTTGAAATGATTTATTTAAGGCCATACCTGAATTTTCCGGGGTCCGGTGCTGCCCCCATTTAAAATAAAACGGAGACATTATTTAAAATTTTGCTACCACCAAGTCCTAGATAACCCTTCAAAGTATTTTATGAACTACTGTTTACAGTTCATAATGAGAACGTTAAGCTTTACTACGCACATTTGCCAAAAGTAGCCGTTTTTCGAAAATGTGCGTAGTAAAGCTTAACGTTCTCACTTTAAACTGTAAAAAGTAGTTCAAAAAATACTTTGAAGGGTTATCTAGGACATGGTAGAAGCAAAATTTTAAATGATGTCTCCGTTTTCTTTGAAATGATTTATTTTAAATGGGGGCAGCACTGGACCCCGGAAAATTCAGGTACGACCATAAAATATACCTACGTACGTACCTGGAATTCAACATATGCATGTTTGATCCGCTTAAATTTTATAGTACTAATTTCATCCTTGTCCTCGATTCCGAAATAGCCACTTTTACTGTCTACAAACAGAAAATAATCTATAAATGAAGTACCTATACAACGTAGAAAAAGGCCATACTTGAATTTTCCGGGGTCCAGTGCTGCCACCATTTGAAATAATTTTTTTGTAAGGAAACGGAGATATCATTTAAAATTTTGTTTCTACCAAGCCCTAGATAATCCTTCAAACTATTTTATGAACTACCGTTTACAGTTTAAAGTGAGAACGTAAAGCTTTTCTTCGCACATTTGCCAAAAGTGGCCGTTTTTCACAAATGTGCGAAGAAAAGCTTCACGTTCTTACTGTAAACAGTAGTTCAAGGGTTATCTAGGTTATCTTAGTAGAGACAAAATTTTAAATGATATCTTCGTTTCCATTCAAATAATTTATTTCAAATAGGGGCAACACTGCACCCCGGATTCATGTATGGCCTTAATAATAAAGCACGAGCTGATACTAGACCACTACATTAATATTAAATACGGTATTTCACTTTTTTTTATTCATGATATGTGGTTTTGTATAATACTCTAACAATCCACCGGCAAAATTTATGGAGTAAGATCAGTCCAAGATACTGAACTACTTTCTATAAAAAAAGTTATTAAAAATCGATAAAAATTTTTCGTCCTCCCATACAAAATCCGCTGGGCTAAATGAATTTTAATAACTTTCTTTTAGAAAAAGTAGTTCAGTATCATGGTGTGAATTTGCTCCAAAAATTTTACCGTTGGTTAAAAGTCAGCCTGTATATTGTCCAAAAACAAACACAGTGAAATACCCTAATAAGAAAAAGTAAAATTTTAAAAACTGTAATGTATTTATTTATTTACAAAATTCATGTACACAACATACAAACAAAGGAACGTACATAGTAAGGAAATAGAGTACATAGGTACTGCTTATTTCATAAGAAATCTCTTCCGGCAGACCCAGGAGAGGAAAATTGAAGAAAACAGGTAGTAGGCGTGTACGAAAGACTATAGTTACAAATACATATAAGTACTTATCTAAAATGTTAAACATACATATACATATACAATACATCAATAAACATACACACATATTATGCATAAATACATATACATATAAATACCTAACTCTAAACAAATACATATATAGTATATAGGTATACTATTCATTACGTTAAGGAAAGATAATACTCTTTTAATCTCTTCCTAAAAACAGGGAAAGATTTGGAGTCTCGTATAATGCGTGGTAGTGAATTCCATAATTTTACCGCTTGAACAGAAAAAGAGTGGGAATAGCAAGCAGAAGTATAGGTAGGGATTCTAAGTAGGGTTCTAAGGTGGGATCTACAGGGCACATTTGAAGGACGGGCAAAAGAAAATCGATCACGTAGATAAGCAGGATAGGTAGGGTTATACAAAATTTTGAAAAGGAGACAGAGGATTCTCATATAATAATGTACTCATATCTACTACATAATAATTATAATATCTTGGGATATTGAAGAAAATATGAACTTATAACTAGGTAGTGACTACCTACTACTACTAACTTTAGTTGTAACAACAATCGATCGTACAACTAAACTTTATTCCGATTAATACGGTTTGAATACTCTGTAGCCAAAAACAAAATTTTCATTCCTTCCCTATTGGTCGAGCACGGACCGAGCAGGGTGACGCGATTTAATAATCCTTGCAGCGCTGCGCCGCGTACGTTTGCCCCTTCCCGGGTCTAAAGACAAACTTTTGATCTTGATTCAAACGACACGTTACACGACGATCAAACTTTCCTAGGCCTACCTCGATCACGTTTAGGCTCAGGAGTTCAGGACATTTAACCTCGCGAGCATGATAGCGCTGCAGATCGGTACGATGATACTTGCCTATTGTTTCCTCAGGCTTGTCCGCAAACACGAGTATGAAAGAAGTTGGGCTAACCTTTTTTGACACAACGTAGGGCCCATCCCTTTTGGGCAGAAAATTCTTCGTAATGGCTTTTGAAGCGTTACTAAAAACAAGGTCACCAAAGGCTCCAGAGAATAGTCACTGTCCCGAGTGGCGTCTTTAATAGTCTTCCTACGATCTTGCTGTTTCTCTATTAAGACTCCTTAGCGTCCTTTAAGGTGACAGGCAATCGTAAGTAAATAAAGCATGACTTGAGGAACGCAATTCTCAGCTTCGATGATAGCACAGAGATCAGTAAGTGTCGATAGGAGACCAAAGCTCTCTACCAAAAGTTAAGTATGCAGAAGTAAGTTTGTTGTGTTGACTGCGTGACAGAGGTATTCATGGCAAACCTGACGAAAGTCTGATGATGATGAGTTGTGGCTCCTCCGAATCATCGTCAGCCACATAGCGATACAATATACCTGGAGAGAGGTGGTAGCCTACTCGGTCCACCGACTACTAGTAATCTCGTCGTTACCTTCAAGGTCCAGCACAATCTTTGACAGTTCCACATCAGCTAGTTGGGACTTGAGTAAGTAGTTAGTTACTTTTACATCCTCGTGACATTAGATTTTCCTGGAGTATACTCTATAACTAAATCAAAAGCCTGGAGCTTCATAGCCCACCTGCCTGACTAACCTTCTAGTTGGGGACTTTAAAGTAAGTTACCATATTAATAGTTGATGATCGCTGGCTACACGAACTGGATGACCATCCACGTATCCACGGAACTTCTTTAAGGCCCAGATTATAATAGCTAATGCCTCCCTTTCAGTTGTTGTGTGATTCCGCTCAGCTGAAGTGAGCAACCGGCTAGCAACCCATAGGGGTTGCTCCTCCTGTGGTGAGGCACCCTGTACCAGTACTGCCCCTAAGGCATAGATAGGCACTTGCATCTGTCAGGAGGATGAATGGCTCAAAGTATGATACTTTTAGTCAGCCTAGGCTTGAGTTTCTCAAAAGCCTGTTGCTCTGCCTTACCCCACTGCCAATGTCAGTTCTTCTTAGTTAAATCCGTTAGTGGTCGGTCACAATGTCTGCAAAAATTGAGGAATGAACTTACGGAACCATGAGCAACACTGCAGGAACGATTTAAGGTGCTTGACTGTACCATGAGGTTTCATTCATGTACATCCTGATAAGATCAGAGTTGTGGTACAGCTCTGATTTTAAGTGACTGGATTTCAGTATACAGCTCTTACCTGTATACTGCAACAAGTCATCGATCACAGGTAAAGGGTAGGAATTACTTTTAGTGCCCGCAATGAGTCTCTGCTTAGTCGACATAAAACTTGAAAGAGCCAACTTTCTTCGAAACCAATAAAGCAGGATCTGACCAAGCTGACTCGCATTCTTCTACGATGTCTTCGGATAGCATTCGCTGGAGCTGGAGTGCTATTTTTCATTCAGGGACTCACATTACGAATGATTCGCGCGAGTGTTTCCAAACGGGCGTATTTTGAATTGATCGTATGCGAAGGATTTGCAACGAGTGGTCTGAACCATTCGTAATGTTGACATTTGTAGCGTACAAAATAGTACAAATGTCAAAGAATCGTTCCATGGAGTATCAGTTCCGTTTCACGCTGCTTTTATTATTTTTGTTGAAATGTTTAGAAATCCATTGACAAATTTATGATATTTTCTGCGTAACACAATATTACGTATCGCTGACAGGACGGTTTCAAAAATACGATGCAATGCGTCTACACGTTTTGTGTTTCGCCGAGTCCCTAAATGAAAAATAGCACTCCTGGAGTGAGACAATAAGGAGAAACTGATATAGGAGTATGCTCACCAGTATCGATGCGATGTTCAGCAAAAGCGGAAGCCTTCCCCTGCTCTCGAAAAATCTCTTTACACCTATGCAACAGCTCATCAAGGTCCTCCTTTTGAGACAGTGTCAACATATAACCCTCGTCTGATCTTAGAACGTCAGCAGCGGAACACGCTACATAGGCACGCAAGCTCTCACTCGGCAGTGGATAAATGTCCTGAGGCTGATGAGCACTAAACCATGAGTTATGCGCTAAGTCTAACACTATATGTGCCTTTTGCAAAAAATCTACACCCAATAGCGTCTCATTATTTTGGGCATCTGGAAAGATTACAAATATAGCTTTAAAATTTTGATTATTTAATTTAGCATCAACATCTGTTTTTTTAATTACGGGCTACTCCGTTAGCTAACTTAACAGACATCTTACTATTTTGGAATGTATAGTTACTTAAGTATCTTAAGTAATGCATACAGACTACAATGTACAACCTGAAATACTTCAAAATCAAATTATTTATTCAGTAATTAGGCCTTTGCAGGCACTTTTACACGTCAATAATTATAGTGTATTACGTGTAATGTTTATTTATATTTAAATTATTTTTTTTTTGTTGAAAAGCGATACTAGCGTTTCGCAACGACTACTGCTGAGAAGAAACGCCGAAAGAAACTCATTTACACAGTATTGGTCGCCTACGCGCCAGAAGGGCTTTGACTCGGTGCTATGTGTGAGCATAATGAAGTTCTGACGCTTTCCAACCCCGGATCTAGACTTTTTTTAGGAGGGTAAAAATGTAAATATGCTGCCCCATAGGAGATAAAAAATGTCTTTGGTAGCGGGGGTGGGTTGGAGGGGTGCAAATATCGATTTTGCTGCCCCTCTGACCTTGCCGCCCGGGACATGGGCCCCAGCTAGCCCCCACTAGATCTGGGGCTGATGCTTTCCAAAATTTGTCTGTTACTTTTCTCCTGTACTTTCGCAAATACCTCGAGAAATTGCAACAGACGATCGTCCGTTGACCTCTCAACTAGTGGCACTAGTGGCTCCTCACAGAACTCAAGAGATTCCAAACTTGCACGACGCGTAGTGAATAAGTCGTTCACAAAAACTTTTACGCACTTTTTAAACTGCACGACTTTACGAATATGCACGAAAGTTTTACTTACGTAGTAACTATTTATTAATCTGTGGTTTTACAAAGTGTTTCAGCGTGTTTTAGCCGTAAGTTGGAGCGTCAATTGTTGTGTAATCCTATTTGGATTTATTCCATAAGTCATGGACCCAACCATGTCCCTTTTTGTTTTTGGCCTACGTTTATTAATTTCATCCTCCTCGCTATCATTCCGTATCTTTTAACAGCAAAACACGAGTTCTCTTCCGCTTTTTGTTCGTTCGCCAAATGTAGATCGTAGACGGGCAGACGCTAGGGCGGCGGCCAACGAGCGGTCACGCGAGCCCTCTGCCCTGGATCTTTGCATCGCTGCCAATCTAGTGTAGCGTGCGTGAGCCTTAATGCCATACTGAATCTATTAATGTTCTTATCTCCACACAAAGATATCTTCGCGACGATACGACGAGCAAAACGTCAAGGTCTCCCTGCGACTCGCCAACCGATCGATGTCTCGATCTCGCAGACTACACGCCCGCCTATAACGACAATGCGTTGCGAGTCGCTGGCAGATATATCACCAACCCGCGGAGATTACCCGGCGATAGGAGAGCGTGCTTATCGCGATATTCTCGTATGTGGAGACGAAGCCTTTCGTGCTGCTTTTAGGCGACGATGGCACGTTACAAAATGGTGGTGATTTGGTGATGTTTTGGGATTGTGTTGGCCAAGGCATCATTGAAAAAGCTTTAGACTAGAAATAATCGAAATTTCTTACCTGGATAGTCTCGAATAGGCTCTAATTCCAGAGACTGGCCAACTTTGGCCATCAACTGTTCTGTCAAGTTGTTTTTCGGATAGTACACAACCAGGTCAGGCTTATTTAGTCTCCTCATACTAATGGGACCCTACAATTTAAAAATATGTACCTATGAGTATATAAATATCTTTGTGATAATCTGGGAGAAAAAAAAATATAGAATTAGTATAGGGACCAGTTGATTCTCCCGCGCTGCTCGAAAGTCGATTAAGAGAATGGGTGAAAATCGGAGGAACACGTCAGTATAGGTTAGCATAGTTCAGCAATTCGTCACTAAGTATGATTGCCTTTTCTACGCACACGTTGGTAGATGTGTAGGACCACTCCAAGTCTTCGTGTGGATGTCGTAGAAAGCGACTAGGAAACACAAGCTAAACAAAGCTTATAAACATCAATGAGACCTCTCCAACGGTACCCGTCTGGCCAGTGTGGAAAGTGTAGGCCAAAGCCAAGGTCCTCCTGGCTAATAGGTATATGGCTCTGGTAGTACAGAGGGTCGTGCTCCTGCAGTGGAGAATAAAAAAGACCTGATGATGATGCAATAAATATGTATCTCTCTGAACAATTCCGAGTTTCCGCACCCCAGGCCGGTCTCCACGGGTGCAAATATATAACGTCTAACAAAATATACTGAAACTATTTTAAGGGTGAATTCAGTCCATGATACTGAACAACTTTCCCCAAGGAACATGTATTGAAATATAAAAAATAATCTTTGATCTTTCCATACAAACTCGGATCAGCTGATCAGTCAACTTGTACCGACAGTACCGGCCCGAATAAGTGTGTAGCAACCCAAAATGTTTAAATACGTCGCCCGCCGACATTTTATCTCTCTGGGCAGTTTGTCCCTTGGCGCCCTGGGCACTGAAGCTATTAAGCTTTGATCGCCATCAAAATAAAAATCTCAAGGGTGTCTCATCTATGGGCAAACCTTCTTCCTTTTATTGGAAGATACCTACCATTAGTCCAGCTGTGGATTGACATAGGCTGTAAAGAATTTATCTAAAATCGCGGCGTAGCGTGGGTTTTCGCCGCCCGGGGTCGATCAGAAATTCGTTCCCCCCCTCCCTATTTTTTTAATGAAAATGCTTAAAAAGACGAAGTGTTTTTTGTCAATTCTCAAAAGTGCAGTTTTTAATTCAGTCAGTATTTTATTATAAGTGCGATTGAAAATCTCTTGAAAACAATTCATATTTTCATTTGCTTACCTTTACCCCTATGTAGGTACTTGCTCGACGATGTTCCCGAAGACAGTAGGTATAAACATGTATTTTTATTTGTTTCAAACAAACAACAAACTACGAATAAATTAAACTTGAAACTTTCAAAGTCTTTCTACGGATTACCGTGTCGTAGTTTAATTACATTCTGATATTTTTCTTCGCGTAATGAAAAAAAAACAGTGGCACTCTGGGAGTAGGTACCGAGTGAAAGCTTGAATAAGGTGGTGTCGGTTACGGTGCCGCGAGTGCAATGGTTTTTTCCCCATTCTCAAAAATTGCCCAACGCGCCTAAAGTATTTTGTTTGATTGAATTTACTGAGTACTCGCTGTCACTTGTTGAATCGTTCGCGTTCGGGAGAACTCGGTACTGCCGCCGCGCCGGCCGGCCGGACTCTTTCGCAATCTTGCAGTTTCGCTTGGCACGTAACATTGCGGGCGCGATTTGGAGTATTTTTTATTTAATTTCCAATTGAAAAAATAGTGGCGCTTGCCGCCGGCCCCTCGTATACCACCCGGGGCCATGGCCACCCCCTGCCCACGCTACGCCACTGCCTTAAATAAACACATTACCACGGACATTACCTATGTAAGTATATGTTTCTGCAAGTGTAATTCATACATACCTACCGATACTGATTGGACGTCTTGTTCACTTCTAATATCTTCTATATTTACATCCATTAATACGTCTTTAAACAGATATAAAAATATAAACGGACACAAAGGCAATATCAATTCTAATAACGTTATGAAGAATCGACGACGACGAACAATAAGGTGTTTCCATATTAACACCCGTATAGTCCGAACCATTTTTGATTTCGTAGTTGGTAGAGGCAAAACTACAATGTGCTTCAAGTGAAAAAAAATTTCATAAATTTGGTTAGTCAGAATAATTCGCAAAAACACGGTTTCTCACAGATTTCTTAACTTTTTCGGGGAACAAACGTGACTATAAAACAATATGAAAATTTTAAACAAGACCGAACAAGACATGGAACAAGACAAGAGACAACCGACCGTCAGCAAACTGAAACCAAAGGGCAAAAAAAATTGTCTAAACCTTTTTTGCTCTTTAGCCTCAACTCAAACCATAAATTGTTTGCAAAACTTTTTTACCTATCCTGTACAACCAGAGATTGTTCTGAGTGTACAACTTTCCCCAAAGAACATATTATAAAAAATAATCTTTGGTCCCCACTCCCCATATAAGTTGATTTAGTTTTTTTAGAAAGTTGTTCTATCATTAATTGAACTTGCACCACAAATTTAGCTGATGGTTGAAAATTGCAAATTGAAGTCTTGTCTATCTACACTAATATTATAAAGAGGAAAGATTTGTACCTATTTTTGTATGTTTGTAATGAATAGGCTCAAAAAGTACTGGGCCGATTTAAAAAATTCTTTCACCGTTGGAAAGCTACACTATCCCCGAGTGACATAGGCTATGTGTGTACCACGGGCGACGCCGGGGTGGACTGCTAGTCTGTAATAAAGATACCTAGGCTGGTGGTTAAAGTCACCCTGTATATAAATGCAAATTGAAGCCTTGTGTAAGATATTTGAATTAAATTGTAGTTTTATTAATACTGCCCTAGCGCCTAGCTAACTCTATAAGCAGATTGTTGTGGCAAGTCCTAAAATATTGATCAATCAACGCATACTTACCTACCTAATCGGAACAAAAAAATCTTATTTTAATCAGTAGGTACATTTGAAATTTGTCCGCCCCATGTGCAGTGATTTTATATCTGGCGACGGGCGGGGGATGTGCAAATCGGAGTCTTTTAATTTTGCGCCCCATTGTGAATTATTGACCTTGCCGTTCGGGGCTTGGGCCCCGGCTGGCCCTAGATCCGGGGATGGGAATGGGTTTTAGCTTTACCAGCACCCCGGGCGAGATCTTCACGCCCCCCCCCCAAACTGCAATTCAGACTGACTTCGCTTCAATCTTATAGGATTTATTTGTCGACGGGGGGGAGGGGTGCAAGTACGATATAGGATTCTTCAAATTTGCCGCCCCATTGTAAACAAAGGGAGGGGGGGGGGGGGTGTATACAAATAAGAGTCTAGGAGTTGCCGCCATTAACCAGCCGCTATTTATATATTTATTATTACCTGTGACTCCTTGTCCAAAAACGCCCCGTCGCCCCTTTGTATCTGGCGCCCTGGGCGGTCGCCCAACCGCGCCCTACCCTAAAGCCGCTACTGGGCACGTGCCTACTTTACGCAGCAGCCCGGCGCTGAAGCGTTTCGTCGCTCTCTCTCGCACTAGCAAATGACGCTTCTGAGCGACAGAAAAGGATAGCATCACAGGAAAGTGCTTGTTCCGTGTTGATAGATGAAATCCAACCCCTTATCCGCCATTGACTACTTGATTACAGTTATTTACTATTACCAAGCAGGCGGTAATTGCGATTATTGTAGTTTAATGTAATCAACTACCAACAGGGCTGCCAATACAGGCACCAAGCAGTGATGACAAAAAATAAACCCAAATCAAAATAGGTCCCATTCGTCCCCATTGGGGACAAATGGGTCAATTTTTAGGTTTGCCCCGCCGCCCAACACTGCCGAAAGCTGTATAGATAATAGAATAAGGTAGGTAAGTACTTTGTTCATAAGTAACATTTTTCTGCCGGCGCCATTTGAGCCTAGAATGAGATTACAGAAGCTTGTGGGAGTTAATCGTACAAAATTAGACAAAAAAAATATATATAAAATAAAACTTTATTCAAGTCTAAACTTATAATTAAGATTTATAATTCAACAGGTTTGGTCGCTCAATAATTTACAAAATGACCGATGTAAAGCGGCTTGTATTCAGTGTTTTCCAGCTAATAATGATAAAACACTTTATTGCACCAAAATACTAGAAAGAGAATACAAACAGCTACTATGGTCATTTTTGAAATCCCTGGCCTGTGTCCAGCAGTGGACGCCATATGGCTGTAATGATGATGGTATGGTGACGTTCGGCTATTAGGTACATACCTGTAAACAAAATTAACATGTAAATTAGGATTCAATGTACATTATTCAATTGTTTATAGAATAATATCTAGGTATCAGTAAGAAAAATATTGACCTCAAAGCATTCAGAACAGGTCTGTGATATGATCATCATTTTTTAGATTTGGCAATTTAGATTTGGTTTTGAGGGGTTTCCGTATTGGTAGTTCTCCAATAATAAATTGTCGTCTAAGTGCGGTGCGGACACACATATACCATCTCGTAGATCTTTTCACCAATTTCAACATTCTGCCTTTCAAAATAAATTTCTTTTTACTCTTGGCCTAGTGAACAGAAACATCCATAACCTCCCTCCCATTTATGGGTGTATGGTGGCAAATGGAACGGATATTATTTCGTTTAATAGAATGGCTTTATGTACTTTTATTAAATAAAAGTTACATGTTGGCCATATCATAGCCACCAATGAGGTCAAATGGGAATTAAAAAAATCCCATTCATCACCACTGGAGACAAATGGAAATTATAATGGAAGTCTGTCCGTCCTCACTGGGGGCGAATGGAACTGTGAAATAATAGTTATTCCCATTTTTCCCTAGTGGGGATGACGCGGTGGTGACAATCGAAACACACAAAACCAAAAATTGACCCATTTTAGGTTTTGTCGAATGGGATATAACCCAATTTGAATGACAGCGACATTAATGCCTCACTACAGTCAGCAAAAAGCTTTAAACAGCTTAAAAACCGCGCAAACGAAGGACTGACTTCATTCCACGAACTTTTAGGAGTGCAACGCGTTCGTGTTTAACTAGCGATTCAAATCTGTCGTCTGCGTAGTGCTTTTTATATTTTTTTACTAACCGAATCTTTTATTATGCAGATGTCATCGCCAACCGCCATAGGTCATCCTGAAAAGAAAAGAAAGAAATTAGAAATTACGAAGAGTTATTATTTGCTATAGATCTATTTTTTTAATAAATTATATTCAGTCCTGTTGAGCTTGTAAAACCGTCACGGGGCATCAGGGCGAGGTTATCATCATTATTACATTCTCGATTATTTTTATTATGACGAAGGGTCATACATATTACTGCTAAGGGTTTCGGTCTCGCGACCCTTACTTCTTGATTAGACGTATGCGTATTCACGACACTGTTTTAATATAAAAAATATTCTGTAAAACTTACCAAAAGTCCTGCAGCAGCTTGTTTATTGTCACTTCCATGGTAACCCTAAAAGACAACAAGTTGGTTAAGTTTTGGGTACACAATAAAAACAAAAATTATGATGTTTATATAACTTCAGTCCTGTTGAGCTTATAAAATCCTTCATGGTGGCATCTGGGGGTAGTTTTATCATCATATATATACTTTGAAACAAGTTTACAAAATAGAGAAGTTAAATTATTACTTGATTCATGTGTTAGTACCTAATTCACACACTAGCGCGGCAGACTGTCACTGTCCTGCAAATTAGTGCAGTCAAGGCTCTTAATTTTCATATTTTACTACAAAATTGACACAGAATCATAGATACAACGTTCGTAAACGCGTCTAAGTGTGAATAAAAAGTAGAACTACCGAATATCGACATATTTAACTGTCTTATTCATGTTGTCAAGCTATGCCAGATTCGTAGCAGTAAATTCAATTCAATTCAAAATATCTTTATTATCATAGGATATTTATAATATCTCTTAATAATAGTCACTTTGTTTTGTTTTGCACAAATGTTGACGTCAAATCGTTACTTAAAGCTAAGTTTACGAATAAATATTTACGAAATTCATCTCGCGGTGGGTGTGAGCTTCCATTTTGTATGTTAGTACTTATATTAATTCTGTGGCATTATGAGATTATTAAAGTAGGCAAGTCAAAAGAGATAGTTGCAGTCCGCCGCCGCTTAGGTGTGTGAATCATGAGCTACCTATATACATTTGGAAACGGACAAGAAATAATATTTACCGAGTTGTGATCACATAGATCAGGTTATACTCTTATCAATGTCTTCCACTGGCCAGCAGTAGACGACCTGTGACAGATGGCAATGATGATGACTTCCAGTCATACCTGGGAAAAACAAACATAGTAAATAGTGGAAATAGTTATAATTTATGTATAAAAGAAATGTTTAATATTCAGCATAATTTAAAAATTTCCTCATGGCATCAGAACAGGTCTGTGTATTGTTCATCACTATAATTTATGTAAAAGTGTATCATATTATAATACATACTATCCATATTTGTACGCCTGCATGCAGGTTATGTCAATCATACAAATAAATGACTATACAGGGTTATTTTTAATTAACCGGCAACCTTTTTGGAGCAAGTTCAGTCCGTGATACTGAACCACTTTCCATAAAAACAATTATTGAAAAACGAAAAAATTTTTCGACTTTCCATACAAATCGGCGCTCAACCAAATGTATTTTGTATGGGAGGACGAAATTTTGTTTTCGTTTTTCGATAATTATTTTTATGGAAAGCGGTTCAGAATCACGGACTGAACTTGCTCCAAAAAGGTTGCCGGTTAATTAAAAAATATAGATTTACCGAGGTTATGTAAAATATAAATATTTCTTACCTGTAACTAAGTCCCGTATCATGCTTATTTCCCTGGCCAGTTTCTGAAAAAGAAAAACAATGTACATTTGACAGAATAGAACAATAAATGAAACAGAAAATAAATACTGAAATTTAACTCACCTTGAATACAATTAGATGTGAATACACATCTATAAAAGCCTAGCCCGTGATCCTACTTCCATTAAATTAAACAATGTGTTTACAATAGAAAAATTATAATTTAAAAATTAATTACAGTATAAGTAAAGAAGTCCTGTGTTCCCATCTACATAATGATAACAATTTCTTACCAATGAAGGGATATTATAATATTATGTATTTATAATAATAATATAAGTGACACAATAGCAACATAAGTATCACTGTGGTTAACAATGCAGTATATCGACCAGCAATATTTATTATCTCACAGCTTGTGGCACTAAAACAAATGAGGCTGCCATAGCTCTGAACGGTCAAACATGTCGAACTAAATCGTTGGTAATAATAAAACAATAAGTAGTGCGGAGGCGCTCGTAATGTTACATATATTACAGTACAGATTGCATTAGCTAGGGCGTTTACAATTTGTCCAAGTATTGATTTAAGTCGGGCAGACCCTCCTTCAGTCCTTTCCGTTTCCTTGTCTCCTGCAAGTAGAAATATAATTTGTCAGTACAATAGCGATGTGGACAAGGTAAAAAAAAATACCATTACAAAAATAATGAATCCATATTTTTCCGTTTATCAAATTAGTAAACATTCACAAGATACAGCGCAATGAAGTTTTGGGAGTCTTGACGTCACTGTCATGTAGAAATTTTACTAGACAGTGAATGACGAAATTTAAATGCACTGCTGTATCTTCGTCGTAATTTGTTATTCAGAGAAAAGAAAAAATACGTATGCAATTTTTCGAATTTATCTGATGAACCAAAAATATTTTTTTTAGAACACGCGTCAATACGCGTGTTCAAAAAAAAATATTTTTGGTGTATGACAATTGGCAGTTGGGAGTGGAATTATACTTATGGTTCATTTTGTCACGGATCTTAACTTTTTGTCATAGTCATATAATACATGTAGCGCCCGCGCCGTAGCGTGCGGGACATAAGGATAGCGGTCCTGTGCAGCGTTTAAACGCGGGCGAGGTCACTCTCCTTCCTCCGCACGTCGCGCTGTCAGCGCGCGCTGCCAGCGAGCTGGACAGCGCGCTACAACGCGGCACGGTAGTGCAGAAAGGTATAATAATGTCCAAGAACAACGAATAAATTTCGAAGTGACCAAACTAATAATAAATCTTCATTTGCCAGAACTATTTGCCCTATACTATCTTATCGATAGTATATAGCATTACTATCGATTTTTCGTCAAAACTAGAGCCTATCGATAGCATGGCATTTTCAGTTTAAAACTATCGGGTTTTCCGGCAATACTAGTTTATATCTCAGGTGATGAGCAACCGGTCGGTTGATGGACGATCCCTCGCACATACCTGCACAACGCCGTAGGGCTTGCTGCTGGGGTCGGAGGGGTCCCCGGGCAGCACCTGCCAGTGGTCGAACACGCACTGCGGGAAGGCCTGCCCGCCGGTGTTGGAGCGGAGGTCGGCCGTGAAGCCGAACGACTCGTTGACGGGCAGGTAGGCCTTCACCACGAACATGGGCGTGCCCGCCACCTGCGACTCCTCGAACACGTGGCCACGACGTCTGTTCAGCACGCCGTAGATACCGCCCACAGCCACTTCAGGGCACTGCGGGGAGAACGGGGCTTAGTGACGTGCTCATTGGAACTATTGGAAGGTCCCATTAACATATTGAAAATTTTGCTTCAAAAAAGAAGCTCATTAAGTACTATTTAAAAAAATATTGTCTTTACCATGAACTAACAAAATACTAGAGGACTGACAACTCCATACAAAAAAAAACGTACCTACTCTGCTAGCAAGCCAAAATGCTGTATCATTTCTAGATGTCACAATACAATTTTGCCCGCGACGCCCGCTAGCCATACAATGGATGCTGGGTATCTAGGCTGACGTTATTCATGAAAAATCAGAGATGGCGTTTGTTTATCCGTAGAAAATGAATGCTTATACCGCCATCTTTCCGAAATTAACCGGTACCACTACGAAACTACCTTCTTTCGAACTAGTAGCTCCATCTAGCTACAACATTTAAACTAAAAATCGCATGACGCTTCAAAGTATAAAGGTTGAATGTCCTCTAGCGTCTGTTCGTCCAAGGTGTTTACAAACAAAAAAAGACTAAAATCGATATTCAAATCAAATAGGTATAATACTATTACTCATACTTAGGATAAGTATAAGATAATAAGTATAAAACATGTAATATTCCTAACTACACGACATGCTGTACTTGAAGGATCGTACTAATAGTAGGGCATATTAAAATTTGGTAGATAGTTCGTGTGTTAGTTCCCCTATTCAGGCAAAGTGTATGTGTGGTGACTTGGCCGAAACAAAGAACTGTTACTCTGCCACGCCTCGGAAAGGCGGCGCTCCCATGCTGCGAGCGCGCTCAGGAAAGGACGTGGGGCATGCGGCCGGACGGGCACATCATTACCACAGAGTACAGTAAGAGTATACAGAACGGAATCTCCTAAGGTACGCGCAATAAGCGACCCCGTTCCCCGTCCCCGCACCTCTCCCCTGAGACAAGGCGAGAGCGGGCGAACACACTGCACGGCGCACGCGGCCGCACAAGAACGGGGGAGATGTGCGGGGACGGGGAACGGGGACGCATATTGCGCGTACCTTAGGAGATTCCGTTCTGTATACTCTTACTGTATTCTGTGTCATTACTGTGGGCGGCAGTCCATGCGGCTGATATTCAGATGCTGATTTTGTGATGATTCAATTTTGACAAATAGTTGTAAAACAGTCTATATAAAATCAGCATCTTAAATTTAGCATAGTAGACGCCCTGCCTATCACACTGAGGCGGCTACAAGCGCGATAAAGTCGCAGTGACTTGGAAGTTATCCTGTACATTCAGCAGCAAAAATATGTTACCTAATCAAAGAGTTTAATGTGTAACTGTACATATGAATATTCACAATAGACATGGCTATCTCCGGATTCAAATATTTAAATGAGCCGATACCCGTACTGAATCCCGGTAATCGTTATCGGCTCCCGCGAGTTATTGAGTCTGCACCGATCTTAGTCCCGCAGGGAATCGGCGTCTGTCGGGTCGCGAGCCGCGTTTCGGCTTCACCACGTCTCGGGAGGAATCGGGAGTTTCATTAAGATGAGTTGGTACCGGATGCGGAGTAAGATTCAGTGAGCCGAAACACTCCTCGGAGTCGAGATTACCCATGTCTAATTCACAACCTGTTTTTAGCACTGAATGTATTGAACCTGCGATGTTAAAGCATTTGTAGCTGTTGCCTCAATTGAGCTGAACCAAATTTACACGCTCTCAGCTCATACAAGGACCTCAAGCAGAAAACTGAAGATACCAGGATCAAAGTGTAGGTATGTTACTTTTTTAATTATTCATTCTAACATCCTGTGTAAGTATAAAAGAAAAAACTTAACATTCCAGATAATACTGGAGGTCAAACTTGATTAAGCTTAACATCAAATTTCAGACATTTACTTCATCACACTAATACATATGCAGGCATGCAAGTTTCTAATATTACTGTATTTTTTTAATGTTTCATGAATTTTCAGTACATTTACTGAAAATACATAAAACAAAAAAATTTAAACATGTTTTCACACATACCATTAAAAATAACTAATGTACTAACCTTACCCGGAAATCAACTAATCTTGTAATATCTAATTTCAATTATAATCTACCCATATTTTTTTAATTCATTTTATTAGGTTATTAATTCGACGGTATATTTTTTTGTAAGTTACGCGATGTCTTTGCCAATTGTGAACCGATTTTCATAATTCTTTGAAAGCCTTGCTATCTAGTTGGGTCCAATAAATATTTCATCATCATATATTCAGATGTATTATAAAAATATTTAGATGGAATTTTGTTTGTTTGTTTGTTTTATATCTTTATTGTACAAGAAATAGTTAAAATTTTATTAAACAATGAACTTTGGAGACATGGAAAAAACTCCACAACGTCCATTTCAATGATAAAGTCGGTTGTATTTTTATTTACAATTTAACAGATTAAAAGATTTTTGTGTAATTTTAGTATTTGTTGCACCGACCTGAATCTCGCAGAGGTAGACGGGCTCCATGAGGCGCGGCGCGGCCGTCAGCATGCAGGCGTACAGACATCTCCTGGTGGTTGGAATGATTTGACCGCCACCCCTGTCAACAAACGATACTTATTCTTAGATCACTCTGATTAATGACTGAGGGCGTTACTTCTACGGGTGAGAATGTCACGAATTGACGCAGGCGAGTCGACTTTGTTATTCGACAAATACTGCTGAATCGACCATGCCAGCCCGCTTATGAGTGTAGCAACCCTCACACATCATATGCGACTACGGTAAGGCTCGCTCGGTTGATACACAATTCTCTAAAAGTTGTTGATGACCAGTTGCGAAAGTGAAATATTGCGAAAGTGACAAAGTGCAAAAGTGACCAATTTTCGAGCGATGACCTTTTGCGAAAGTGTCCAATTGCATCATAACCGCGCACTTGTGTCATTTGTATCTCACCTGTGGATAGCGTCGGTGTGCAGCGTGACGTCGTAGATGTTGAACCGGACACCTCGCAGGTTCTCCTCGGCCATGACACCTTCCTTGGCGGCCCACTGGAAGCCGGCCACGACGGAGTCCTTGATTTCGTTGAGGTACTGCACCCCCTTGGAGCAGTCCACCATGAGGTTAGGCCCCGTGCCCTCGGGCCCGAAGCACCAGATCTTCCTGGCCTCGGTGATGTCGTACTCGTACTTGTCGCACAGGTAACGCGCGCGGGTCTTGAAGTCGTCGCGGGGGTTCACGCGTCCCTGGAATACGCAAATTGATCAGTTACCAAATTTTTTATGTAAATCATAAAGCTCTATATATTATACATGTGTAAGCAAAACCACATCAAATTAATTCGAGTTTATTGAGTAGACAGATAGATTAAAATTCAGTATGCAAGGGTTTTTTGGATTGCGGAGTCCAAATCTGACATATTTTTTGGAATCTAAGATGGCGTCTAGATTTTAGAATTTTAACTTAATTCATTCATAACATCCTACTGAATCATCGAAGGGATCTGACACTTTGTATGCTGGGGTAAAGCAGCCAGCAGAACTCAAAACTGCAAACAAATTTTGATTCCAAGATGACCGCACAATTCTGACTGCAGTTCTTTTTACCCATTTTTTTTTCAACTGTACATGTACTTCAGCCAACTGCAACAGTTGCACGAAAAACTGCGGCAACGCGCGACAAGCTAGACTGTTTGAAGTACGAACCTCGTCGATGTCCTCGGCCAGCCCGTCGGGCATGGGCTGCGCCTTCATGAACAGCCGGTTGTGCTTGTTGGGCGACTTGGACAGACACATCTGGTCCGACTCCTCGCTCACGGTCTCGCGGTACGACACCACGGGGTCGGACTTCTTGATTGGAATGCACGCGTGGTCCTCCTCCAGATCCTGGGATCATAATCATATGGGTTACAATACAATCCGCTAGATGACAACAAGTCAAATTAGACACTTTTTTCTAAACATCAAAACAAAAATTTTCTATGGGATTTGTATGAAAATCAGAACCCGTCACGGTTCTGATTTTCATACAAATCCCATAGAAAATTTCATAGATTTTTGAAGTCAAATAGTGCTCTTAATATCAGTTTTTCTGTATTCATAAATCTAAAATCATGTTGAAAATGGATATGATCAATGACAAGTGACACTATTTTGTTAAGTTTTATTTTCTTAACAGTACCAAATAATTTATTTTTGACCCAGTTATCTACCCATTGCATTACTATCGAATGAATTTCGTCTTCACTAAACGATGATTACAATAGATTTGACAATGCGATGGATTAGTAGGACTGGTTTCCATTATGCTAAGGAGTTATCAATCAAATCATTTATTTCAGGCAAAGTAATATTAGGAACAATATTAAAAGCCCATTGAATAATTACCTTTCAGAATATCATACCTCCCTTAGTCGCCTCTTACGTCGCAAAATTGCATTCCACTCTGCGGTCACCACATCCATCCTAAAATAACTGAATGGTCATTACCTTGAGACAGATCTCGAGATGCAGCTCTCCGGCTCCGGCCACAATGTGCTCGCCAGACTCCTCGTTGATGCACTGCACCATAGGGTCGGACTTGGCCAGTCTCTTCAGACCCTCCACCAGCTTGGGAAGGTCAGCGGGGTTCTTGGGCTCCACGGCCACACGCACAACAGGCGATACACTGAACTTCATGACCTGATCAACAGACAAAAAAATTAAGCTATTATCAGGCCGGGCGCGCACACTCCGCAGTTTAGGTATGTAACTACTAACGCGGCTTATTCGATTGAAATTGTTGAAAAATTAATATCTACAAACTGCTACAGATTAAGGGATACGAAACGTCGCTTCGCGGACGTGAGGTACATTTTGTTTCGTTCGGTACGCTGATAAAGTGACCTTTCTGTACCTTATTATTACCTACCAGTACTTGTCAAAATATTGATATGTCTTGACAATTATTTGGTCTTTGGTAAATAAGGCCCAACTATAGATTTTTGTAGTGTTAAAGTTCCTATGGCTACTATCAAGCTCCATATTCAGACTGACTTCAATTATATTGCACTGTCATTCCATTTATTTATGTAAAACATATAAATTAGCTATGATTAGAGTGACAATAAATAATAATTTTAATCCTAGTTAATTAATTTATGGACCTTTTACTTTATATAAATATACTGTATAATATAAAAAAAATTGTTAACAAACCTTCATGTTGTGAGCATTCTTGAAGGTGGTGATGGTTCCGGTCTTGACCAAGAACTGGTCTACTCCGACCAGACCACAGATGTTGCCAGAGGGCACATCCTCGATGGCCTCGACGTAACGTCCCATCATGAGGATGGTACGCTGGATAGTCTTCTCATACAGATCCTGGAAAAGAAGACTTCTGTCAGAACATCATTTCTTACCATGCTAAAAAATAGACGACGCCTTTGCATTGTCGGGAGTGAAAAAATCTACATTAACTTAACATTTTTGTAAACTTATGGAATGGTAGATAACGTGATTATTCTTGTGTAAAGTTCGCAACAAAGTTTGATGAATGACAACTGACTCAGAAGAAACAAATTTATTAGCATTAAAATGTATCGCCCGCGCCGTAGCGTGCGGTCCCGGGACATAAGGATAGCGGTCCTGTGCAGCGTTTAGACGCGGGCGAGGTCACTCTCCTTCCTCCGCACGCCGCGCTGTCAGCGCGCGCTGCCAGCGAGCTGGACAGCGCGCTACAACGCGGCACGGTAGTGCAGGAAGGTATCAAGGTTGGAGAGGGTCTGGGGGTTCAAACCCCCCACCCCTCTCCCCCGAAAACAGGCGTGTTTACGATTAATTAGCAAAATCCTAAGTGTTTTACATGGACCAGTTGATCATGCTCACCTCTTTCTTGCCGGGCTGGTAGTTGGGTCCCATGATGCGGGCCTTCTGTCCGGTGACCACCTTCCCGGAAAACACACGTCCAAACGCGTAGAAACGACCCTTGTCGGAGGTCGGCACCATCTTGCTCACGTACATCATCAAAGGTGCTTCGGGGTCGCAGTTCTGTTAGCAACAATGTAATAAGAAATCAGTATTTAAAAATATGTATCTCCAATAGTTTGATAGAGATGAAAGATTTTATTCTAGGAAAAAAAAATACTTTTTGAAACTAAAAGCTAAATTATTCTCAAAAGAATAGATAATAATTATTAGATAGTCTTTGAATAAAATATGACCAATCAGACATATGCGCCAAATACACAAAACTGTCTTATCTACGAGGGTTGTTTGATAAGTACCCGTTTTCTAAATATATTAATATCACTGGCCGCAAATAAGTATAACACCTTTTTAAGCCATTTCTCAGAGGCGGGAAAATTAAAAAAAAAAGGCATTCTTTTGTTTTTTTTCTCATTTGACAACGATTCAGTGAAGGCGTGAACTTAAAAGAACAGTATCGGTCTGTAATTAGATTCTTATTTTTGGAAGGAAAAACATGTGATGAAATAAAAGTAAGAATGCAAGCGGTTTACCATGAATGTCCTCTTATGACAACCGTCAGATATTGGTATAACGAGTTTAAGCGGGGCAGAACAACCGTCTTTAATGAGGATCGCCCAGGCCGGCCAGTTGAGGTGACTACAGACGATATGGTTAAGAAAATTGAAAATATCGTTTTAGCCGACCGCCGAATTAAACTTGAAATAAAACTAGTAAATTAACTAAAAAACGTTGATGCTGTAAATGTTTCAATCGAGAGGGTACAACACATATTAGAAGAAAAATTGGGTATGAAGAAAGTATCGGCGAGGTGGGTGCCGCGTTTACTCACGGAGGAGCAAAAACGGAACCGACTGACTACTTCGGAGCAGTGTTTGGGCGTGTTCAAACGTAACCCGAAGGAGTTTCTGCGTCGTTTCGTGACCGTGGACGAAACGTGGGTCCACCACTACACTTCGGAAGTGAAAGAGCAGTCGAAGCAGTGGATTTTACCGGGTGAACCTGCTCCAACGAAAGCAATAACCGTCCCATCGGCTGGAAAGGTCATGGCGACCGTTTTTTGGGATTCGCAGGGTATTATACATATTGACTATTTAGAAAAGGGAAAAACAATAATAGGGCAGTACTATGCCAATTTATTAGATGAATTTGACGCCGTGTTAAAGGACAAACGACCCCATCTAAAAAAGAAAAAAGTACTGTTTCATCAAGACAACGCCCCGGCTCATTCGTCCAGAGTTGTGACGGCTAAATTAGCACAGTTACGCTACGAACTATTGTCCCACCCCCCGTATTCTCCAGATTTGGCCCCATGCGATTTCTTTTTGTTTCCCAACCTAAAAAAATGTCTCGGTGGCAAGCGATTTGGATCAAATGACGAAGTCATTGCCGCCACAGAGGCCTATTTTAATGACTTTCCAAAATCATACTTTTTGGATGGTTTATTGTAGCTTGAGTATAGGTGGAACAAATGTATAGAGTTAAAAGGTGACTACGTAGAAAAATAAATGCATATATACAAAAATAAATGTTTTTTTTTCCATAAACGGGTACTTATCAAACAGCCCTCGTATATAGGCATGAAAAACGTTAATTACTCTCATTTTACACCTACCCAGGCTGTTTTTAATGAAATGTATCTCGACAATTGTTGCAAAAGCTCCATTGGGAAACTTTTACCAATCCACGTCAAGAGTTAATGTCCGTCCTGGTCTGCCGCTGGTGTATAGCATTGAAGTCTTTACCCAGTATCAATAGGACGGTATAAAAAGGAACTAATAATAAAAATTTGCCTATTCTCGTCGTATGTTAGAATCACGATTAGCATCACTTTAAAGTGAATTTGACGTAAACTTTCAAACAAAAAATTATTTTAAAAAAAACCGTATGGCGTGAACATTTTCCAAAAATCTTTTAAAAATTTCTGATTTACCCAGTGCCACTCTGATTTAAATGGATCTTTTACCAAGCTCTTTGGGATCTAACGACTCCTCTCAAGCTAAAATCCATCAAGCCTACCGCGTGCCAGAGGAATCACACACTCGTAAAACATAACCCTCCTTTTAAACGAAGTCGGGTAAAAATAACACTAGTTTACAAAGTTTTTGCTCTTCGCATATTAGGTCCTTACATATGAAATTGCCGATTTTCAATACTGGCAACTTTAAAATCAAATATCTTGCGTTTCATTAGGAATTCCAAATTCAAATTTATTTCGAAATAAAGCCAGAAAAATATTGTTTTAAAATTCGTATTTCATTTGTTTTAACATCATTTGTTTGTGTTTCAACATTGCTATAACAACAACTATGGACAAATTGAAAATTCGCGGTATTTACGAATACGAGTTCCACCGTGGCACCAGTGCTGCAGAAACGACTCGAAGAATTAACGACGTGTATGGACCAGGCACCGCTAACGAACGAACGGTGCGTTTTTGGTTTCAACGTTTCCGTTCTGGAAATTTCGATTTACACAATGAGCCTCGTGGACGACCTGATACTCAAGTGAATAACGAAGAATTGAAGGCGATAGTGGAAGCGGATCCATCTCAAACCACTTCTGAATTAGCAGCAGCCTTCGGCGTAAGTGACAAAACGATACTTATCCACTTGCGCCAAATCGGAAAAATTTTAAAACTCGAAAAGTGGGTACCGCACGAATTGACTGAAGCAAACCAACAAACACGCGTTGCTTGCTGCGTTTCTTTGCTTAATCGCCACATTAATGAGGGGATTTTGAACCGTATCGTGACATGTGATGAGAAATGGATCCTGTACGACAATCGGAAGCGATCATCACAATGGCTTGACCCTGGAGAACCGGCAAAACCTTGCCCTAAGCGAAAACTGACCAAAAAGAAGATTCTGGTTAGTGTTTGGTGGACCAGTGCTGGTGTTATTCACTACAGCTTCTTGAGATCAGGCCAGACGATTACTGCAGACTTGTATTGCCAACAATTGCAAACAATGATGGAAAAGCTCGCCATTAAACAACCGAGACTGATGAATTTCTCTAGCCCACTGGTCCTTCAGGATAACGCTAGACCACACTGCACATCAAACGATCGCCAAGTTAGAGGAGCTGCGACTGGAACCTCTGCGTCACCCACCATACTCTCCAGATCTTGCCCCAACCGATTACCACTTTTTTCAAAATTTGGATAACTTTTTACAAAGAAAAAATTTCAAATCTGATGAGGCAGTCAAAACCGCCTTCAAACAGTTCATAGACTCGCTACCAGGATTTTTTTTCCAAAGGTATCAATGATCTGCCTATAAAATGGCGGAAGTGTATCGATAACAACGGCGCATACTTCGATTGATTAAATAATAATTTCATTAAAAAAAACTTGTTTCACTTTTTTGATACTGAACGGCAATTTCATATGTAAGGACCTAATACTTGCAGCAGTTTCATAAAGAATTCAGTTCAAAAAAGACATATCTGGTTATAAAAAAATTAAGATCTGTTTTAAAATATCTCGTGTCAAAAATTAAATTTTCGTAAATTTTGCCAATTTAAAATTTTTACTATAAATTCAATTACTTTTTTTGGAACTTTTTAATTCAAGTTTATTATAGTGCAAGCCTTCCATTGTACAATTCATTTAGATCACAGCTCAATTCTTTTACGAATTTTAGTTATTCGCGTTTTTGTATAGGCCGGTATATTGCCATACAATGCACATGGTGTTCAAATGAGAAATGTTATGGCAACTTCAATTTCATATATCTGTGTACATAAGAATGATAGAAGGATAAATCAAATTTTATTTTGATGAAGAAGAGTCATCTTTTATTTTACAATATAAAAGTAAATTATATGCATAGTAGTTTATTTTCTAAAAAAAAAAAAATAATAAAAGGTGAAATTGGTAAAATTTGGAAATTTGTTATAACAATACTTCCAATTCTGACGTCCTAGAAAAAAATCATACTCAGATCCGTATTTAGCATACAAAAATCTAAAAGAAACAATAAGTTTCATATACTGAGCACAAAAAATTAAAATTTTGTAAGCTAGTGTAATGTTCACATAATGGTTATTAAATATAAGTACGATTCATGAAATCTCTCACCTTAATACCCATAGCGGCTTCATCGTCGTGGGGTCCCTCGTACAACATCTCCACGCGGTACTTCTGAGCCACCACGGGCGACGGCAGGTGGATGGCAATCATCTGAAGCAGCGCCTCTCCGGCCGGCAGCCAGGTGCGCATCACCACCTAACAATACAATACACTCATTGTAGGACGCCAAATAGACGTAATAAATTGTTATTTCTATTGTGTCTGAATTAATGTCCAACAATGTGTTAAGAAGCAAAACCAATATTCTATTTGTTCAATTCGGTACTTGACCCGATTTTTTTTATTATTCATATCAAAAATAACATTATCTCATTGACATAATATATTACTAGCGTAAATTATTAAAAATTATTTTTTGTATGTATGTTAAGGGGAAAACACTTCAACAGCAGCTAAAGAAGTTTATCACCTGACTTGTCTTTGAATTGGTATTGTGTCCGTAGCATTTAGATATTTTTATAAAACAGGCTGAAATACATACATACATACTATCACGCCTGTTTCCTACAGGAGTAGGCAGAGATTATGGACCTCAACTTGCTACGATCCTGACAGACCTCCTTTGCTTCATCAACACTCTAAAAGGCTTAATGTTTCTGACATTTAGGGTCATGGACAATGGTGTGTCCACAACCAATTCCAGAAAGATATTTGCTGTAAGTCCTCTTTGACACCCAGAAACTCACAGTTAAGTAGCCGGCAACACTTGGGACTAGGATTATAATTTATAAACATTAGAAGACAAAAGTTAGTTAAAATCAATCTTTAATTTTAGAGTCATTCAGATCAGAACATAGCCCAGCAGATCACCTCATTGAAGTGGCAGTGGGCTGGGTACATAGCGCGACGAACCGATGATAAAGCAAGAAAGTTCTCGAATGGCGACCGCGTACAGTCAGTGACTACTGGCAGCGCAGGATGGGACACCCACCTACAAGGCGGTCAGTCAGACGACCTGACCAAGGTCGCTAAAAAGGCTGCAGGCCGATTTAGATCCATGACAACCTCCGTGTCGTAGTGGGTAACACGCCAGTCCGCCATTCCGTTCAAATTGTCCTGGGTCTTAGGTGTTTATCTATACATGTATGTATATTTATTATAAAATATAGTATATCAATGAGTTATATCCCATAATACAAGTTTAAAGTTAGTTTGGGGCTAGCTCAATCAGTGTTATTTGACCTTATCTATTTATTTTATCATTTTGAAAATCCTTTAGAGGCCTATGTCCAGCAGTATTTTGTAAGTTTAAATAAACAAAAAGAACCCCCAAACAAAAAGAAAAATAATGACCTAAAAATGTTACCTTGAGCAGAGCCTTGCCGTCCTTGTCAGCGTCCTCGTGCTTGAGCGAGACGCCGATCTTCTTGAGCAGGCCGTCGATCTCCTCTTTCTTGAAGTTCATGATGGCGTCGAACACCTTGTAGATGGGGTCTAGCACGTACATGCAGAACGAGCGCTTGTTGTCGTTGTCCTTTTGCTTTGACCACTTCTTGGTGTTGGCATTGAAGAAGTTCTCTCCCCACAGCCTGTGTAACGATACTTGTGGTCAAGTTTTGAGTGCATGATAGCTTGGTTTATACAGGGTTAATAAGAAGTCAGTACAGTAACCCAATCCAGCGCTGACTTCCGCTCACAAGTCAGTCCAGTTGACTAGCCATCCGTTCTATTTTCGGGTCCAGTCCGACTGGCATTGTCTGGACGCGTTCGGGCAGTGGCTACTAATTTATTTGTAGTGTCCTCGCTACCTACCGTAAGTCGGTAGTTAGTCAACTGACTTACTGACTTTAATCAAGCAAAAGATTTTACGTGATACTGCGCTAATTTTAGTATAGTCATATGCGTTGCGCATAGCTTTACTCAGCATCAGCATGTTAGAACCCAGGTAAACCAGCGCAATTTTGTGTCGCACGTATTTTACGTTTTACTATTGACAACTCGTTCCGCGTCTCCATGTGGCACAAGCTGGACTTTCGTATGAAAGTAGCAGTAAATAGGGACACAAATTCGGCGTTGATTTTTTAAAAAATACGCTCCTTACCTGGGCCCTTATTTCGGAAAACGCGCGGTGGCAGTAAACGCTATTAGCCAATACATCAACTCTACACCGAAGTCACTCCGAACCTTACAAGTGAAATGTGAGCTTTTATGTTGTCTTCCTTATAGATGAAATTCTTTCAATAACATTTTGTCAATTTCCAAGTTTTACTGTAAGTAGACTCAAGTGGCATCGGCATCGAGTTGGTGTAATGGACAAAAGCACTGAATTGTGCTTTAAGATAAAATAATCGAGTAGTCTCAGTATGACTCCAAGTCCATTGAGAAACAAGTTTAGAAGGGGAAAAATGACTTGAACCTAAATTTATATTGAAATGTTTCTGACATTTATGGGGTCATTGACAATGGTGTCCACAACCAATTCCAGAAAGATATTGCTGTAAGTCCTCTTTGACACCCAGAAACTCATGAATAAGTAACCGGCAACACTTGGGACTATGTAGATACATATATAGAGTAAATTAAACCCACTATGAGCATCCGTGAGGTGATGGCAGAGTAGAATATGATTTACCACTTCCCTTTTCCTCTCCCATGGCTGTAGTAAGAGGTGACTTAGAGGCATAGGTAACAGCATAACACTGTCAGCGTTCTCTAGTTGGCTTTAAGCCTTAGCAAAGATAATATAATTACTGACGTAACAGGGCAGTCTCTGTGAGCAGCTGGTACCAATAATGTGTCAACAAGTTTTTGGTATTGTGCCCTTGGAGCCAAATTGTACATGTGCCATGTACAATTTTGTATGACGTCGGCACTCACTGCTCTTAATGACCTTTTCTGGCTGGGTATTTTGGGCAAATCTTCACTTTATTGGGAGAGACCTTTAGACAAAAAAAAAGAGGTGCTTAGAATTAAAACTAATTTGAGATTTATACACGACTAGCAGTCCACCCCGGCTTCGCCCATGGTACACACATAGCCTATGTCACTCGGGGATAGTGTAGCTTTCCAATGGTGAAAGAATTTTTTAAATCGGCCCAGTACTTTTTGAGCCTATTCATTACAAACATACAAAAATAGGTACAAATCTTTCCTCTTTATAATATTAGTGTAGAAGTGTAGACTAATAAAAAATCACGGTTTCGCTTTTATTCATGTTGTTTTTTGTCTGTAAAGGCCATAGTTCCAATTCGAAAGTCTCATTTCTTTCAGTGAAATTGTTTTTGTTTTTTTTTCCATAACAAAATGAAAAAAAATCCGACAGCAATAATACGTACTACTTTTTTTCTGCATTAAATACAAATTCTACTTGATAAATAATCTTATAACTGCAGTTCCCTAGGTGAGCATTCATTTTCCACGCGGCAAAGCATATTATGGTTACGTGGCGTCGGCGGTCGCTCGAATCGATGGATAGTTCCGAGAACATGAGCTAAAGCGAAGGTTTCGAAGTATCGTTTTATTTTAGGATTGGGTGATAAAATAAGCATTTATTTTTGTTCCTAAAGATTATACAAAGTGGAAGGGACATACCCGTAATAAATCGAACCACGGGCTATACTAGATGACTAAAGTATAATGAAATTAAAATAACAGTCAAAAATCCAAAAAAAAATCGACATTCCCATACAAATCACCCGGGCAGCCGCACACTTCTGTATGGAAATGCCGAAAATTATTTTTGTTTTTTGGCTGTTATTTTAATTTTATTAAACTATAATGGTCTAGTATAGACCGTGGTTTGATTTATTACGGGTATGTCCCTTCCACGTTGTATATGCATGTCAATGGTCACCCAAAGATGCCGAAGATCATTTAGAAAAAGTATCAAACTACTGCTTTCAATCACATTATGTTCCCAAATAAAGTAGTAAATATTTCTTTCATCTTATAATTTGTAAGGTAGTATAAATTGATACTTAGTAGCAATAATAAACGGGCAAGTGCGAGTCGGACTCGTACATGAAGGGTTCCGTACCACCGTACAATGTTTTAAAACGCTGAAGAAACACGTTTCTTGTATGACGACCCCCTTTAATTTTCAACTTTTTTTATATTTAGTATTTGTTGTTATAGCGGCCACAGTAATACATAATCGGTGAAAATTTCAGGTGTTTAGCTATTACGGTTCAAGAGATAGAGCCCTGTGACAGACGGTCAGACAGTAAGATGGACAGACGGACGGACAGCGGAGTCTCAGTAATAGGGTCCCGTTTACACCCTACGGGTACGGAACCCTAAAAGTGATAAACGCTTAATTTTCAATCTATCGAGCACCAAATCGAATCATGATGAACAAAAGAAGTTAACGATCAAATCCATTATGATGTAATCAGGTGTTATTGTAAAACGTCTCACACGTGACTTGGTTGACACAAGTGATTTTCTTTTCGTTGATTAACGCATTGTGACTTTGGAAGTAAGTCGCCGAGCGTTATCACCATGCGTCATGCATGCGCAAGATAGTTGCCGAATGTTTATGATAACTGGAGTTAAAGGTAGATAGAGGTCATGATAGTTGTGTGTTACCAATGAATGTTCCTAGAACATAATAATAATCTTTACAGTCTATATCAGTTGACTTGCCTCTCCAATGGAGGAAGGATTTGCCCATAATCACCACGCTGTAGTAGGGGAGCCCAAGAGGGGATTTTTGGATTTACTCGAGCGCGTCAGATAAACATGCAGTCGTGTCATCATCATGTCAGGATCACAGTACAATATAACGATATCATATTGGTAAACTGATGGTGGAGCCGGGAGATAGCCATAGGAACTCAGTAATGAAACGACGAAAACCTATCGTGTTTGGGCTCATTTGATTTGTCTTGACTAGCACTTTGACCTCACAATAAAAGATTTTACAAAAAATTAATATTTTCTTAATCTGACGGTTTGAATAGTTTTTATTCCAAACCGTAATATTTTTGTAAAATCTTGCCAGTTATCTGTTACCTACCTTAGTCGCCTCATAGGGTTGCTACACACTAGCGGGCCGGCATTAAATCAGCACAGCCAACCGGTAGTATAATAATAGTGTGTATTATTTGTATGTAGTTTATGGTTTATTATTACATATTTATGGTTTATTATTACATATTTAAGTATACTTGGTTCATTTTTCACAATTTCTTTTTGATTTTTTGAACTACCCGTGTCTTTCTCAACATCACCCGGTTGGTTGACTGGTAGATAAGGCCTTAGGCTTTAAGTCCGCCATTACACTTGTATTTGTGTATAAAGTTAAATAAATAAATAAATAAACCGGTAAAATAGAATCTATGTTGATGAATGTTCGGGCAAAAAGCCGGTTTTGTTGTTCGAAAAATATGCCGAACCGACAATGTCAGCCCGCTTATGTGTGTTGCAACTCTTACAATACTCGTGGAGGAGGAAAATGAGACAAATCGTATTTTATTCCGCTGTCACCACACGGCCTATTCAATTTCCTAGAGTAATAAATTACAGTTTTTCTTTACCAGCCGGCCACTGCTAGACGGGACCATTTCTATATAAATGGAGCGTAGCAGTGCATCATGTACTTAACCAATCACAGAAGCAAAGCGGATATTTCGAACATTGTTTTGGCTTATCTGTTCCAGGAATCACTTTATCGGCGTGATTAATATATTTAATTACAAGCCTCGATGGAGGCACGGTCCTTGTCTGAACTACGAAACCCTAACAAATTTATTTTCTCGCAGCATTTTCGTACACAATACAATTGTAATTGCAAATATTCTCATTATCACGTCATGTTATTTAACAACACGTGATTCACCGAAGCATTACAAAGCCGCAAAGCCGGCTACTGTGATACTTATCCACTGTACGCGTGAAATAAATTATGTAACCTTGAATGGGAGCTGTGCTGCCTCACGTTTTTTCGAGATTTGCACGAAATCTCTTTGGGATAACATATTAATTAAAATGTGAATATTAGAATTTGGTAGAAATAAATTCATAATATGACTTGTCTGATTGTTGGGAGCATAAAATTATTTTCTACATTAAATATATCATGCCAAGTTTTAGTTTTTTTTCTGCTCAGTACAGGAACAAAGATATTAGCGTCTGTATTGCCCAGGTTGTCTCACGCACATTTTTGTCTCTGAAGAAATCTAATCACACCTTTTTTTAAGAACCTTTTACTGCAGTCTCTTTTGAAATCAATATTTTGTTCCACAGTAAACCTGTTAACCCTTTTACCGCTAAGAATTCCAGACGAAAATGTAAAACAATTACAGTGTACCAATAACAAACCTCTCCAACCCGGTCAGCATGGAGTGTGTAGGCCAAATCCTCTGGCTGCTCAGGCAAAGTATGGCTCTGGTAGTACAAAGAGGGTCGTGCTCTTGCAGTGGAGACTAAAAAGACCTGATGATGAGAAGTGGGCAACAAGTTAATATTAATTTACCTGTTCATGAGCTTTACAAGGTCGATCTTGAATTTGTCGGCGTACATCTCAGCGAACTGCTTGAGGGTGAAGGCCCAGCCGTGGAGACCGGAACCAAAGCCCACGGAGCCCTTGCTGGGGTCCACACGCACTTCACCTGTTAGGGAACATTTGTGTTACATTACACGGCCAGTTAGGCACCAGCTACAAAAACTAGCACGAAATATAAACAGGGATTAAAAAAATATGATTGGTAGCTTTCAATCCAAACTAATTTTGATTGTTATTTTAGTGAGGTGAAATGATAAGGAGTTTTCTGATCTATTTAGGATTATTTTTATTTAGTTTTTCTTTTAAAACTGTAGATTTTATCCAAAACATTTCAACACCCCTTTTTACGGCAGGTACACACAGGTTAAATGATTTCAGTGCTCAGGTGAAACCTATGGGGGTGTGGTCACCAGAACATTACAGATTTATAGAACTCTTAGAATGTTATTATGTCATACATAACAAATACAAGGATAATAATGAACTACTGCTTATACATATTGTTATCATAACAGTCCATTGTCAATGAAATAATTTACTTCTTGTTGTCATATCATACCTTAGGGCTTAGTGCTTGAAGGCGCAAAATAAAGTGAAAGGTATGCATTCCATCACAACTATCTAAAAATAAACGAATTCTGTGATTGGAGTGGTAAAGAATTATACTTATATACATATTTTGATTGCTTTTAATAGTTTCTTTCCAGGTTTATTGTCGTATATTGCAACCAGGTTATAAATAAAGTTTCATATTATATTTGGGAACATGAATATTTTTTTAACAGTCCATTTTTGACCGTAGAATGTATATACGAGGGCTGTTTGATAAGTACCCGTTTTCTAAATATATTAATATCACTGGCCGCAAATAAGTATACCACCTTTTTAAGCCATTTTTCAAAGGCGGGAAAATTAAAAAAAAAATGGCTTTTTTTTTCTTCTCATTTGACGATAACGATTCAGTGAAGGCGTGAACTTAAAATTGTTAAAATGGAGAAAGAACAGTATCGGTCTGTAAGTAGATTCTTATTTTTGGAAGAAAAAACAAGTGATGAAATAAAAGTAAGAATGCAAGTGGTTTACCATGAATGTGCTCCTTCTATGACAACCGTCAGATATTGGTATAACGAGTTTAAGCGGGGGAGAACAACCGTCTTTGATGAGGATCGCCCAGGCCGGCCAGTTGAGGTGACTACAGACGATATGGTTAAGAAAATTTAAAATATCGTTTTAGCCAACCGCCGAATTAAACTTCGAGAAATCGTTGATGCTGTAAATGTTTCAATCGAGAGGGTACAACACATATTAGAAGAAAAATTGGTTATTTGGACGTGTGTTTTCCGGGAAACTAAAAAAAAAGGCATTCTTTTGTTTTTTTTCTCATTTGACAACGATTCAGTGAAGGCGTGAACTTAAAATTGTTAAAATGGAGAAAGAACAGTATCGGTCTGTAAGTAGATTCTTATTTTTGGAAGGAAAAACATGTGATGAAATAAAAGTAAGAATGCAAGTGGTTTACCATGAATGTGCTCCTTCTATGACAACCGTCAGATATTGGTATAACGAGTTTAAGCGGGGGAGAACAACCGTCTTTGATGAGGATCGCCCAGGCCGGCCAGTTGAGGTGACTACAGACGATATGGTTAAGAAAATTTAAAATATCGTTTTAGCCAACCGCCGAATTAAACTTCGAGAAATCGTTGATGCTGTAAATGTTTCAATCGAGAGGGTACAACACATATTAGAAGAAAAATTGGTTATTTGGACGTGTGTTTTCCGGGAAACTAAAAAAAAAGGCATTCTTTTGTTTTTTTTCTCATTTGACAACGATTCAGTGAAGGCGTGAACTTAAAATTGTTAAAATGGAGAAAGAACAGTATCGGTCTGTAATTAGATTCTTATTTTTGGAAGGAAAAACATGTGATGAAATAAAAGTAAGAATGCAAGCGGTTTACCATGAATGTGCTCCTTCTATGACAACCGTCAGATATTGGTATAACGAGTTTAAGCGGGGGAGAACAACCGTCTTTGATGAGGATCGCCCAGGCCGGCCAGTTGAGGTGACTACAGACGATATGGTTAAGAAAATTTAAAATATCGTTTTAGCCGACCGCCGAATTAAACTTCGAGAAATCGTTGATGCTGTAAATGTTTCAATCGAGAGGGTACAACACATATTAGAAGAAAAATTGGTTATTTGGACGTGTGTTTTCCGGGAAAATAAAAAAAAAGGCATTCTTTTGTTTTTTTTCTTATTTGACAACGATTCAGTGAAGGCGTGAACTTAAAATTGTTAAAATGGAGAAAGAACAGTATCGGTCTGTAATTAGATTCTTATTTTTGGAAGGAAAAACATGTGATGAAATAAAAGTAAGAATGCAAGCGGTTTACCATGAATGTGCTCCTTCTATGACAACCGTCAGATATTGGTATAACGAGTTTAAGCGGGGGAGAACAACCGTCTTTAATGAGGATCGCCCAGGCCGGCCAGTTGAGGTGACTACAGACGATATGGTTAAGAAAATTGAAAATATCGTTTTAGCCGACCGCCGAATTAAACTTGAAATAAAACTAGTAAATTAAACTAGAAATCGTTGATGCTGTAAATGTTTCAATCGAGAGGGTACAACACATATTAGAAGAAAAATTGGGTATGAAGAAAGTATCGGCGAGGTGGGTGCCGCGTTTACACACGGAGGAGCAAAAACGGAACCGACTGACTACTTCGGAGCAGTGTTTGGCCGTGTTCAAACGTAACCCGAAGGAGTTTCTGCGTCGTTTCGTGACCGTGGACGAAACATGGGTCCACCACTACACCCCGGAAATGAAAGAGCAGTCGAAGCAGTGGATTTTACCGGGTGAACCTGCTCCAAAGAAAGCAAAAACCGTCCCATCGGCTGGAAAGGTCATGGCGACCGTTTTTTGGGATTCGCAGGGTATTATACATATTGACTATTTAGAAAAGGGAAAAACAATAACAGGGCAGTACTATGCCAATTTATTGGATGAATTTGACGCCGTGTTGAAGGACAAACGACCCCATTTAAAAAAGAAAAAAGTACTGTTTCATCACGACAACGCCCCGGCTCATTCGTCCAGAGTTGTGACGGCTAAATTAGCACAGTTACGCTACGAACTATTGTCTCACCCCCCGTATTCTCCAGATTTGGCCCCATGCGATTTGGATCAAATGATGAAGTCATTGCCGCCACAGAGGCCTATTTTAATGACTTTCCAAAATCATACTTTTTGGATGGTTTATTGAAGCTTGAGTATAGGTGGAACAAATGTATAGAGTTAAAAGGCGACTATGTATAAAAATAAATGCATATATAAAAAAAAAAATGTTTTTTTTTTCCATAAACGGGTACTTATCAAACAGCCCTCGTAATCTTTCATTCCTGATTTCAAACAGTTCAGATAGAGGCATAGCATAGCAATCTATAGAAACATTGCTATGAAGATAATCCGCAAGTTTCCAAAATGTCAAATAAGAACCTTTTTTTTTAAAGACAAAACAAACATTTTTTATGGGAATTGTATGAATGTCGGTTTGTGACGTCATTGTTTCTTGGAATCAAATAGTGCTTTTAATATCAGTTTTTCTGCAAAATCACGTTCAATGACAAGTAACATTATTTTGTGACTTTATTTTATTATCAGTAAAGAATAATTTATTTTTAACATGTTTAATATGGATGTGATCAATGACAAGTAACATTATTTTGTGACTTTATTTTATTATCAGTAAAAAATAATTTATTTTTAACCCACATCCCTATTCTATCTTCAGTTAGGTGGTAGCAACACTAACAGTTCAGACGGCCACAGCTGAGCGGCGTCAATGACCTTGGCGGATCGATCGCGCGACTCCACGTGTTCGCGGCTTTATGGATTATTAGATTACATTTATAAAATTTTGTGATAATTTATATTTTATTACATTTCACTTCTTTATTGCTTTGTTTTTTTAATCTAATCAAACCCAAAAATATTTTTGACAAACTGAATATCAATATCACTAAAGTAAGTGCCTATGTAGGTACCTATTTTCTATTTCTATAAAGAGCATTCTCTTCTAATCAACCATATACAAAATAAGGGTTAACCTAAATTTTTTTTATGTACTTTGTGATATGCCTATTTATTTACAGCAAACATGTGTTCGCTATCAACTTATCTATAAATACATAGATAAGATAGCTAGTTCTTACTTGTAATTCCTCTACAATACATATCTACTACATCCTCCTTCATATTATTGTTATTGCACGATATTGCATTTATTGCACAATGGAAGGAAATTTCATTCATGTGCATGGTGTGTACAAATTTCTTAATACTGACAGGTAAAGCGTGGATTCAAATATTCAATCTACGTATTCTATACTAGAATTGATACCACTGAACCGTCATTTTTAACCGACTTCAAAAAAGGAGGAGGTTATTAATTCGACTATGTTTTTTATTTTATTTTTTATGTTTGTTTTCAATTGTGAACCGATTTTGATAATTCTTTTTTTATTTGAAAGCCTTTACTACCAAGTAGGTCCCATTTTAATTTGGTGAAGATATGATGAAGAACTTCGGAGATATAGAAGAAACTCCTTAAAAAAATTGAAGTCGGTTGTTTTTATTTGTTAAAAATTTAATTATATTTCAATATTTGTATGAAGACATCCTGAAAATCAAGCCACTTGTACATGTTGATTTTGCACCTATATTGAAGAACAAAAAGCCTTAAGACTTATTATTTGTAAGAAAAATCTCAAAAATTTCTAATAAATGGCTAACCTACTAACTGACTTTACTATTCGTACGGCCATTGCCCTGAGGTCCTTGGTCGCCATGAGGGAACAGAAGCGAGCAATGACATTCTAATGGGAGACTTGTGGTATGCATTTATCGGCTGATATCTTTTGGATATATATTTTTTTTATTATGAAACAAGATACATATGTATTTTTTATTTTGTGTAGAGATTTTTTTTCATTATACTATCCTTGAATTTAACTACGAGGTTCAAAATCATCCTGTATACCAATGTTTAATTGGAAATAAAAGCCGCTGACTTTGCCATCTCAGTCTAGCAATGAGTATCTTCACGGTAGCTGCAAGGAAACAAGCATACCTTAATAACTAACCTAAAAATCAAAGGTGACTTACCCATGGGACCACCATCATCATTGTAGGTGGCGATAATAACGTTGACGTTCTCAACGATACGCTGGAAGGTCTGGTACAGCTCCTCAGCCTCCAACTGCAGCTCGAGCAGGGCACGGTCCATCTTGTTCATGAATAGGATGGGCTTAATGCGCTCGGCAATAGCCTGACGCAGTACAGTCTCGGTCTGTACGCATACACCTGTACAAAATTGTCATTATTAACATGATTTTTTATCTATAAAGACAGTATAATTCAATAATAACAACAGTTTCTTTTCTGGGGTCTTTACATTTGAAAGGAAGATTTTTATAACTGACAAGTAAGCAAACAGAAAATGTGTAGGTATATGTATAGTAATAGAGGAAGTTATGCTTTTTTGGCTAGTAAAAAGGTTCTCTTAGTCATGTCTTAGTCCTATTATTTTAATTTAGACTGCAAAATAACCAATGTAAATAATGTAATAATGCTCTAAAAGAATTACTCTGTAATGCAACCTTCTTTGTCTTCTTCGTCTGTATGTGTGTCTAATGCAATCTATTGTAGATTTTTTAAAATACCAAAGTATTGCACAAAATCTAACAATGGTAATAAAAAAAAGATTACAAACCAGAGACACAGTCAACAACAACGAGAGCGCCATCAGTGACACGTAGAGCGGCTGTCACTTCTGAAGAGAAGTCAACGTGACCAGGTGAGTCAATCAGGTTGATCAAGAAACCCTTCTCGCTCTTCTCACGCTGGTCAGGGTTCGTGATGAATACCAAGTCCTTCTCTTCAAGCTCGAAGTACATAGAGATAGCTCTGCGAAAGTGTTTAACTTGTCAAAATATATTTACACATTTTTTAAAATATTTTTGTAAAGTGAAATTAAATCAGATGGCCGTTCTAAGAATCTTCAACAATTCTCAGTAATTATGGTAAGAACAATCATCATAGTAAATAATATTAAGCAATAAAATTGCAATGTGAGTTGTAGGTAGATAAATACTACTTAGAATGACATTTGCTTTGTTTATAATATCAACAATAACTAAAACAATAGATACCTTTAGGAATCATGGTAATTTAACCTCAAAGAACTGTTTTTTTACAGGAACAGACTATCCCTTTCACACTTATAGCCCAATAGAAGGAACAAAAAGGATTTCACCATGCGGTACTCACGTCGATTTGATGGTGATGCATCTGTCTTGCTCGTCCTTGCGGGTGTCGGTGAACCGGGTCTCGCCGGCGCGAGCACCGGCAATGATACCGGCCTTTGACACCAGGGAGTCCGTCAATGTCGACTTGCCGTGGTCGACATGAGCGATTACGGACATGTTGCGGATGTTCTTCTTCTTGTCCATCATGCCACGTATCTCGTCCACCGTAAAATTCACCTGCACAAACCAGAAAACTTGTCGTCAACATATTCCACAACACAACACAGATGGTCGACCACTTGTCATACGCACGTTTCATTTTAACGATTAATAGCTACGTACATGAAGCAGTTTTACGCATTTTAAACTTCCAAAGCTAGAGATTTTGTGATAACATTAATTTATTCCACTGCACACTGGGAAAACGTCACCGCACCACAAAGACCACGACCATGAACAATTTGTTAACTTATTGCTTTAGAAAACCCGGAATAGCAAAAATATTCGCGCGATACAATGGTACAATATCACAGCATCACTTTTATCAACACTTTTTCGATCCCCAATACTCACCATTTTGGATGGTTTTTGATTTTTCTTTTAACAAAATAAACTACGCTACGCCAGCAATGGCGTACGCTTGAAAAAGGACCCTGCTCGGTTTTTGCGGACCGGATGTAACTTCGGCTGTCAGACGACGTTTGCACCATAGACAAGCAAAGTTGCCAGTATAATTTGGCTGAGGTTACGCACGTGCTTTGAAAGTGGCTTAATACAACTACGACGTCTACGTCTAATCTATGAAAAATAAAAAAGACTATTGTAATAGTGACATGCTGATTAGTAACAAGGACGATGAATAGATGGCGTTTGACATATTTCTGCTATTGCGCAATAGATGGCAGGTCTAACGATAGTTTTAGTTATTGCTACTCGCCAATAGATGACGATAGTGTTACCCATGAATCTTTATAATATGAGGAAAATAATTCGATTTGCCTTGCTTGCGGTTATTTATTTATACATTTGGGTTTAGATTTTTATAATTTAAATTACATAGATAGGGACGTGTGGAATGAACAGAGGGAGGCCTTTCCCCAGCAGTGGGATACATCACTAGGCTAATAAAAATAATAGAACAAAAAAAATATTAATAGGTTTGTAAATAGGTAGTTATCTATGTTAGATTTATTTTTGTTTTTTAATCTTGACTAGGGACAACCTAAATAGTAAAAAGGGACAACGAAGTTAGAAAATAAATGATCTCAACATTATAAAATTATATACTATGTTAATTTGTTACTAGATATTTGCTGTACCCGAAAGGGTTAATAAGATGGACTGTAATTATAAATATAAGACCTCTTGTAAAACTCTTATTAGCAAATAAAGATTTGATTGATTGATTGATTATTAAATTGATAGTTAAATGACCGTCTATCAGCAAAACTATCTTTGTTTAGGTACGTTAATTTTTAAGTTCGTAATATACCTACCTACTTACCTATGTGCTTTTTTATCTATTCCTGTATATCATTTGTGTGTGCTTGGTCAGCCAAATATATAAGCAAGCGAGGTCATTCGGTTGTCGTCTTGGCGAAGAACTGATTGTTTCTAAGAAATATTCAGGGTTCGGTTCGAACAAAATGAAAACAACGCGATTTGGAATATAAACATACATACATATTATCACGTCTTTATCCGTAATGGGCCAGACATAGCATTTTGGGTCTTACGGCTCTAAGCAGACAGTGCCCAGGGCCGCAAGACCCAAAGGCCTCTTTTAGCGTGATGGTGGGCGAGAAGGTGAAAGAGGGAATCAAAATAGTGATGGGTTGTTTAATAAAATCAAATAATAATACATACGTACCTACCTACTAAAGTAACTTGATTTTATTTATTTAATAACAAATAAACATTACATAGATATGTACAATACATTAATAACGTAGGTAGGTACCTACTTAATTAGATAAAACTAAACTAAGTAGATAAATAATAATTAAATTTATAAGCTAAATCTACTAAAAAAATAAGATTAAAATTGAGCTCAAGGTGCCGGCCCTTTACTAATATAAAAAGCCCAAAGGCATTTGACCCTAATTTTTATATAAATTTTATATAATATCTATACAAGTTTATCGATCAGCTGATAAGAGTTTGTATGGAAAAAAAAATATTTTTCAGATTTCGATGTACCTATGTTTTTTTGGGGAAAGTTGTTCAGTATCACGGTCTGAAACCAACCTTTAAAAATAGTTTCAGTATATTTTGTTAGACCCCGTATAAAGGCTGGAGGAATTTCAATTTTTGTTTTTTTTTTGCTCTCATTTTTGTTGGACCGACCGATCTGTAATAAAATTAACAACTGATTTACGTCCATTGTCCCAGAAAGGGCTAAGGGTTTACGATTAGGTACGTACTATCCAACACCTGACAGAATGCGCTTAGAAGGGCATAATGGTGAGACCATAGCTGCGAATGGATGCTTACGTAATGTACCTATACCTACGGCCGTACCTAAATTTTCTGGGGTCCAGTGCTGCCCCCATGTTAAGGTCGTACCTGAATTTTCCGGGGTCCAGTGCTGCCCCCATTTAAAATAAATCATTTCAAAGAAAACGGAGACATTATTAAAAATTTTGCTACTATCAAGTCCTAGATAACCCTTCAAAGTATTTTATGAACTACTGTTTACAGTTTATATTGAGAACGTTAAGCTTTACTACGCACATTAGCCAAAAGTGGCCGTTTTTTGCAAATGTGCGTAGTAAAAGCTTTACTGTAAACAGTAGTTCATAAAATACTTTGAAGGGTTATCTAGGACGTGGTAGTAACAAAATTTTAAATGATGTCTCCGTTTTCTTTGAAATTATTTATTTTAAATGGGGGCAGCACTGGACCCCGGAAAATTCAGGTACGGCTACAGTGCACAAATCAGTAAGACGTATTTCGTATCTAGCTGTACGTTGCCCACCTTGTCAACCTCTCATTATTCCGAGATAAAAACTGCCTGTGTTAATCATTTAATTTATTTATTAGTCCACAATAAGATTGGCAGGCTTAAGGTGAATATAGAAGCTGGCCTTGAAGTGTGAAATAAATAGTTAACTCGTAAATATGGTGATAATTTCCATATTGCTAATCGGCAGGCACTAGATAGCCCTTTAAATTATTTTATGAACTGCCGTTTAAAACTATTATTGGTGATCCGTCTAGCTTTAAAACTTGCCGTGGCCATTTTTGGCGGAGGCAAGTTTTTAATAATTTTTAAACTATTTCTATTTTTATTCCTGGGTAAGCCTGCACATTCCCTTCAAGCGATGCCTTCAAGTATTATATCGTCTTTTTGTAACATTCTGTAATACGTAGGTAGGTACCTTTCGCCAACCAGCACGGAATAAAGCAGAGGGACAGGCAAGGGCGCGTGGGATAGGGTAGGTTACTGTTTTATAGGGTGGATTAGGGCTGGAAAACACGATGTAACTTCAATAGTAATGTAGCAAGTGTACCTAGACATTTGTCCTATTTGGCTTTTGGTATCTGTTTTTTGTTGGTATATCTTATAGCTGCATACGATCTGAAGTATCAATCTACAGATTGTATGCTAGGTTGTGTTGTGTGTACAGAAAATGAAAAGAAATGATTTAATTGGCAAAAATAATAAACAGATTTAAAGAATTAGTTTTAGTAACTTTATCCGTAAGGAAGGCTCTTTTTCGCTGCATGTTAGATATTTTTTCTTGTTCTTCATCAGAACAACACCAGTCGTCGCTATTTTCTCAGGTAGGTATTTGTGTAAGTACGTACGGTACACCCAGTGTTATGCAAGCCGCTGTGTTCCTGTTCATCCAACCCGCGACCACGACACAATCTCAGTGATTAGTGTAGGCTGTTACGAGTTTTTATTTTAATACAAACTAGCTGACCCGGCGAACTTCGTTTCGCCTGTTCCCGTTCCTTTTTCCATATCATCTCACCGTTTAAACCTTCTGGACTACGTCAAACATTTCAAAACCAAAATCGGCTAAATCGGCCCAGCCGTTCTCGAGATTTAGCGAGACAAACGACCAGCAATTGATTTTTAATGTAAGTAATACGGCGGACTTAAGGCCCATCAGTTCAGAACCAAGAAAATTGTAAGTGTTTTAATCTAATCAAATCAAAAACACGCACAGTATTGCAAGCTTTGAACCCGGCTTTATCATCCTCAACGGGCTTGCACAGCACTGGGTGTTCGTAATATTGAGGGAAGAAGACTTTGGAAAGAGGTGCAAATGATGTGGCTTACATAAAGAAAAGAGATTTGTCTATTTATTTATAGTTACCACTCAGCAGTGGCAGGCAGCTGTTCTCATGTATCCAGAATCGCCACGTCTTTCGCCGTGTCCTGTGACTCACGCGCTAAAGCGGGATCTCCCAAGGACTTCGGAGCTCTAAGTATTGATAGTTTAGTTTGAGATTTGAGAGCAAATGTTACTTACACTGTTTTTATTTAAACTTCCCCATTACACATGAGAGTATGATTCGGAAAAATTGTAGGTAGGTACATTCTCGTTGTAATTAACTAATAATTAGGTACCTAAGTATAGGTACATTCGTTTTATGACGACCTCCGTGGCGTAAGTCAACACGCTAGTCAGCCAATTCAGAGGTTCTGGGTTCGATCCCCAGCCACGGCAAGTTGGAAAATATTCTCTAATTGAAGATTAAGGGAGAGCTGTATGCTGATGTTAAAGTACTCGTATGTACCTATGTTAGGGGAAGTAAGGCGATTCCCCCACTGGCAACGCGCCCCGCCGCGGTGCGCGGAATCTGCCGCGTTATCAGTGTTGGACGAGACGTGTTTTCTAGAGGTATACAAATTGAGATACTTGCATACAATGTTAAAATCCGCGGCCCCGCGCTACGCGAGTTACGCGACGGAACGTGGTGCAGTGGGTTAATCGCCTAAGACTTTTAGACACAAAAATAGGTAGCCCTTTATCTGCCAACGGGGGAATATTCTCCCAAGTCAATTGTTTAACTGTCGCTCTTACATCTTACCGCGTGCGTGGTTGCATTGCATCGCTGCGTCGCTTCAGAAACCGGGATCGGCTTTCCGACTTTTTATCGACAGATGAAGGAAGTAAGTACTACATATATTGAAATAATAAAATACAATTTAAAGTAGTCGGATCATAATTTAGAGGTAGAGACACGGGTAGAGGCAGCCCTATCCAGTTCGCAAGGGGAGCCCCAAGGTCATGGGGTCACGGCGTGGGTGGACAAATTGACCTCCGGCCCTGTTCGGCCGTATCATTACTATCACGCATTTTTTCGTAGCCTTTGTGTTTATGTTTTAATTTTTTCTATTCATAATGTATCGGCCCTAATGTTCTGGGGCTGAACTACTTCTGAATCTTGTGATCTTCCTCGTAGCTACGTAAGTACTTGAACGAAGAAAATCACAAGTATTTAGCGCGATTGCCCTGAAGATCATCATCGAAATAGGTTCATTTTCATACAGTTTGCTTTTTTCTTTAGTACTATAGCGACCACTAAGGGTGCACCACTGCATAGTAGTGAGCTAATGAAACCCAATGGATCTGGTTGATCCATCACCGTCTATAGGCCAGGAGTGGCGACGGGATAATGGATGATTTATTTGTGAAATAACAGGTTTTTATTTTAAAATATTTACAGTAGATCCGTTTAGTACGTGATGTGCTAAATTAACAAAATATAAATTGCTTATTTAAGGCGAAGATATAGGCAAATGGCCTTGAAGTGTGAAATAAATTGTTAACTCGTAAATATGGTGATAATTTCCATATTGCTCTACGTCATGCACTAGATAGCCCTTTAAATTATTTTATGAACTGCCGTTAAAACTATTATTGGTGATCCGTCTAGCTTTAAAACTTGCCGTGGCCACTTTTGGCGGAGGCAAGTTTTAAAGCTAGACGGACTAATGTAAATACTTTCAACGGTAGTTTGTAAAATAATTTAAAGGGCTATCTAGTGCATGACGAAGAGCAATATGGAAATTATCTTCATATTTACGAGTTAACAATTTATTTCAAATGAGGGCGCCACTTCAAGGTCATTTGCCTATATCTTCACCTTAATTGATATATATCCTAATTTACAACACGTACGATTATAAGGATACAGCCATAATTACCTACTATTTTTAGTCAGAACAGCTTGCTTACCTTGCGTAATTTTTAAAAAACTTACAGATTAGACACCCACACGCAAAGAAATTATAAAGAATGTGCCTACCACTTATCGCAGCAGAGTACTAGTATTTATTCTGTGCCAGCAGGTAGAGTAGACTACACAATCCTTGATTTTTCTTCACAAGTGACGAAATAAGAAGTGGGAAGTAAAAGTACAGGTTGCATTTCACAACCGATCCTCGTGAAATTTTGTTTTGTGAGCAGGTTCGATAATTAATTTTGGTATGCAGAATTTTTTTTTTCGTTATATTTTCAGTTTTTTAAATTTGGAAATATGGCGATTGAAAACGCGTAAAATATCATATATTTTTGCCATTTCGGAAAATATTCAAAAACGTCATAAAACTTTTGTTACCCTTTATAAACTTCAAGGGGTCGGCATTGAGGGGCTATGCTAAGACGGACTCGCGAGGTCTACAGCTTACAGAACCACCAGCTAGTCTACTTACTAAGTAGTTATTATTTTATTAACAGAAAAAATATGTTGCGCAACATGCCCCAACAAACAGGAAATAAGGATGTAAGTATACATTCGATGGCAGCTTGCCGAAACAATCCTATACATCAACACCATTCACTTCACGCCCGTGAGTCACATAGCAACAGCCAACAGTGTAAACCAAAATATTAGGTTTGTAATTGGTTCTGGAGAAACGCCAGCGGTGACAGCTCATGGAATTTTTACTTCCGAAATCGAACTAGGTACTTACAGAGAAAGTCGGGCTGACTACGGCAAGTTTCGAGCTGGAACTTTTTTGCATATATTTTCCTCTTTTCCTCCTATACGCTTTCCATTACGCTTAAAGTGGCCTTTGGGTCTTATGAGTCTTATGGGAGGTCCTGGGTTCGATCCCCAGTCAGGGCAAGTTGCAAAATGGCCTTGGTTCTTCTGGGTGTTTATCTATCATCATCATCCGAGCGTATTCCCGGTTGCGTCGTCAGCGGTTATGCTTCAGAGCCCGGGGTCCGCTACCTAACCTAGGTGATTTTATGAGGTTACTGGTTTTTACACAGAGCGACTGCCGTTCGACCTCCGCAACCCGAAGGGTAGACCAGAACCAATCCTGGGATAGGTACAAACGCTAGATGGCGTTCGGGACCAACGGCTTTACGTGCCTTCCGAAGCATGAGATCATCTTTCTTTTCGGATAATCAGGTGATTCAAGCCTGCAATATCCTAAACAGACTGGAAACAACTTTTCACAAAATGTGCTTCCCAGTGGGGTCTGAACCCACGACCTCCGGATCACAAGGCAGACGCCTTGACCACTGGACCACGGAGGCAGTCGGGTGTTTATCTATATACCTATGTAAGTATTTATTTTAAAATACAGTATCGTTGAGTTAGTGTCCCATAAGTAGTAGGTATAAGTTTGAACAGCCGTAGCCCACAAGGAACCCTTATAGTTTCGTCATGTCCGTCCGTCCGTCCGTCCGTCCGTCCGTCCATCCGTCTGTCTGTCCGTCCGGGCTCGTACTCCGCCGCTACTGCACCGGTTGTCACGAAAATTAGTGGAGAGATATTGAAGTTCCAAAAGTTGGTTTTTAAAATTATAAAAAAATGTTTTTTTTCGTCCCATACAACAAAAAGTGATTTTTAAAAATTTAATTGGACTAACCCCAACGTGTGGGGTATCGTTGAAAAGATCTTTTAAAATTCAACAAAAACTGATTTGAAACATGTAGATCAAACCTCCCAGTCTTGAGATAATCTAATACAAAGTTAAAATTTGAGGTGTCCCCCCACCGTAACTTTTGAAATATTACTAAAATAATTCTGAAAAAAATGTGGTATATACCTCAAAGTATGTACTTTCAATCAAAACTATAGCGGTCTCGGTATCATAGATAGTTAATTTTTAATACGTCATAAATCGTAAACCGCAATTTACCTTTAGAACTTTTATATTATGTTACCTGCTGCTACGGAACCCTTCATGGGCGAGTCCGACTCGCACTTGGCCGCTTTTTATTTATTTATTTATTTCCCAAAATTATCGATTTATAGCGGCTTACATCCAAAGATTTTCAGCGATCTTGGCCACCTTGTAGATCATCATCATCATCAGGTCTTTTTTAGTCTCCACTGCAGGAGCACGACCCTCTCTGTACTGCCAGATACATATATTAGCCAGAGCAGTCAGAGGATTTGGCCTATACTCTCCACGTTGGCCAGACGGGGTGGAGAGGTTTTTATGCTTTGTTTAGCTTGTGTTTCCTAAGTCGCTTTCTACGTCATCCACTTGGATTCGTCCTATTCTACTCTGCCGGGGACCCACGGCTACCTTGTAGATGAGTCTTTTAAATAGGTCTTCTTAAATTTGAGTGCGCATGTTCAGAACCTCAGTGGTCGCATCCTGAGCTGGCAGGTTGACAGAACGCTTCGCAGATCAACCTTGAACGGTTTACGGCGCTTTTACGGCTCCGATTCCCAGGAATTGGTTCATAAACATAACATTTATAAATGTTTTTATCAATAATTACTTTAATAATATCATTGGCGAAAATGTTTTTTACTGCTGCTCGAGTAAATTATACTATACTACTCAGAATTATCTGCTATTCTATACTATACGACTCGTTTTACTCGTAGGTATATTTCATGTCTAAAAAGGTTATGTTATGAATGTTCCTATCTGGGGCCTTACCATGACCTCTTATAGCATTACTGTTTTAATATTACTTTGTCAATTCGTACCATGACCTATAGAATACAATATTACTTTACGGTTACAATTTTGGTGACGTCACAGCAAGTCATTCACTCAGTTGCGTAAAAATGAGTACCATCATCGGCGACAGCGTTTATCGAGTGATGATCCAGCGTTATCATACATTACTATCTTGCTTTATTCAATAATAACGAGCGGAATGGCACTTGTCCATTGGGTGAAGTAAAATCATGAAGCTAATACAACGTGGAAGGGACATACCTACCCGTAATAAATCAAACAACAGGCTACTACATCACTAAAGTATACTTAATAAAATTAAAATAACAGCAAAAAACAAAAAAAAAAATGGCATTTCCATACAAAAGTATGCAGCCCGGGCGATTTGTATGGGAATGTCGGAACTTTTTTGGTTTTTTGACTGTTATTTTAATTTTCAGGGCCGGATTTCCGGGGAGGGCAACCGGGTCTACTGCCCCGGGCCTCGACAATAGAGGGGCCCCCACAATAGTTAATTAAAATCTTTATTGCACCAAAACATAATGATACAGAGTACAGGTCGTGCCAAACTTTTAGATCGCTCTGAAGTTGCCTCACTCAGGTTACAAACAGGGACAGAATATTTACCACAATAATATTTTTTTCAGAATGATTGCAAGAATGTAGATATGATATATTTACACAATAAACAAAAATAAAGCAAATTCTATCTGCTATGGGTATTTTACTACTGCGACGCGAATCGCCTCAACTTCAGAGCGATCTAGAAGTTTGGCGCGACCTGTGATAGATTAAAGCAAACAGATGATAAAAGGCCTTCAGAAGAAGAAAGAATCAGACTAGTAAAAAACTTTTCCTTTGATATAGCCACGCTATGCATAATGCATTGCCCAGGGGCCCCCACAATGGCTAATCCGGCCCTGAAAATTATACTTTAGTGATCTAGCATAGCCCGTGCTTCGATTTATTACGGGTATGTCCCTTCGATGTTGTATAAAACAATGTAATATTAGTGACACTAATCATGAAAAAATATTAAACATATCTGGTAAATGTAGTAAAGTACAATGCGATGTTTTTTTTTGTTCTTCTACTAAACACACCTGATAAACGCGTCGCGTTCGTTCAACCGTGCAGCGCAAAACCATAGAAGAAAGAGATAGCGTTAGCTGTCGGCGCTGGCTGTGAGCACTGTCGCACTCAGCCTCACTCACCTTAGTTGTGTCCAGACTTCCGAAAGCAGGTGACGTATTGTATTGTGATGTGACGTGGGGTCGCTGTCTGCAAGTGTAAGTAACTCTTAATTCACGCGTTTTGGTTCACAAAATATATATCTAATTCACACGCTCACGTGTTAAATTCACCTCATCATCATCATTTCAGCCGCATAACGTCCACTGCTGGACATAGGCCTCTCCCAAGGTTTTCCAAAATGACCGATCTAGAGCGGCCTGCATCCAGCGCTTTCCAGCGATTTTGGTCAGGTCGTCTGACCACCTTGTAGGTGGGTGTCCTACGCTTCGCTTGCCAGTACGTGGTCGCCATTCGAGAACCTTTTTGCCCCATCGGCCATCGGTTCGTCGTGCTATGTGTCTCGCCCACTGCCACTTCAACGAGCTAATCCGTTGGGCTATGTCCGTGACTTTTGTTCTCCTACGAATTTCCTCATTTCTGATTCGATCACGTAGAGAAACACCAAGCATAGCCCTCTCCATAGCGCGTTGAGCTACCTTGAGCCTTCTTATGAGACCCATAGTAAGGGACCACGTTTCGGAGCCATAAGTCATCACTGGTAACAAACATTGATTATAAAATTTCGTCTTGAGGCACTGAGGTATTTTGGACGAGAAGACACTGCGTAACTTCCCGAACGCTGCCCAGCCGAGTCGGATTCGTCGAAAGACCTCTTCCTCGAAGCTGGAACTTCCTGCCTGGATCGATTGACCCAGGTAGGTATACTGGTCTACAACTTCGTGGGTGGAGCTCCCAACAGAAACAGGTATGGGCACAACATTGACATTCGACATTACTTTCGTTTTGTCCATGTTCATTTTAAGGCCCACCTGTTGGGAAACTCTATTAAGGTCTCCGAGCATAGTACTTAAGTCCTCCATGGATTCTGCCATTACAACTATATCACCTGATAAGTACAAATACTTAACTGTGCCTATCGTTGTAAATATTTATAAAGGATCGTATCGTAATATCTCAGCAAGAGATTGGTGTTGTACTTTTATTGATAATCGGATCAATAATTTACCCTAATTGATACGTCTAATTAGCGCGTAAAATTGTAGGTTTCACCTAATTAGTGAAAAAGCAACGAATTTATGTGTTTAATAAGGTTGTTTTATTATTACAATTACTAATTGACCCTGCCCAATAAAGAGTGGTGCTATTGACCTTCTGACGTTAGTACATACATAATTATATGTACTATGTTTTTGACGCAAGGTAGATCCCCTTTCAGGCGACAAGGTTACTGGACTATAATGCTAACTACTATAACTAAGTTACGAAATAACTAAGTATTTATCGATGCTAACTTATGTTACTATTTCAGAATGGAGAAAAATAGTAAAAATGAACATTCTTTCGAAAAAAAGAGAGAAAGAGATCGAAGAAGAAGGGAGAGAATAAAAAATGATCCTGTGGCTTATAAAAAATTTAGGGAAAATGAAAGAGCGAGGTATCTAAGGAGAAAGCAAGAAAAGAAAGCTCTCCCGATGAACGAATTACCATCGCAGAAGCAAAAAATTTTAAGAAAGAAAAATAGAGAAGCATTTCGTGCTTACTATCAGAGGATGAAAGCAAAGAGATTAGAAAATAATAAAATAAAACCTGAACCGGAGATAATAGTGCAACAGCAAACCCTTCCATCAGCGAGAGAAGAAGATCCCTTGGAATCGTCTCCGGCATCTGGATCTTCTATATATAGTCTGCGTTCAGGTCGCCGTAGCACGAGTCATATTCCTTATATGACCATTTCTTCCGATCCAAAATGTTCTCTGAGTGTACCATGCAACGACATCAACAACATTTGCAATGAACCAATGCTTTCACATGTTTCATACTCGTACAAGTTAAACATTTCACGTTCGTCATCTCCCGAATCGATGATTAGCACTCCAGACTATACTTTGGAATGTAAATTTGAACAAAAATTACAAGATTCAGATGATATTCGCGAAAAAGATACAATTTTTCATTACTCACCCACTTTTCAGTTAAGAGCCGTAAAAAACAGTTCGCTATCGACAAGTGACTGCAAAAGTTCAAAGGTAATTGAAACATCTAAAAGAAAGATAACTTCTTCCACAAGGCAGTTGCTCCGCCGGTATAGATACGAAACAAATAAGGAATTCAATCGGTTAAATAAAGAAATACAGGATTTGAAAGATACAAATAACAAGTTTAAAAGACAAATTCAAAGATTGCACCAAAAATTTATTAAAAGTGAAAAAAAACAGAAACTCTGAAAATGTTCAGGATGATAGACCAAGAAAAGAAAATAATTACATAATGTGTGTGGTGGCAGTGAAAGAAGAAAAGTTCTAAGAGGAATGGTGCTCCCACACTGCCGTTCAGAATGTTTACAAACATTTTCTAACAAAATAAAAATGCATACTAAAATAAAAATAAAATACTGTTATTAAAATTAATTATTTTAAATAATAAAACTTAATGAAACGAATATTAAAATAATATGTTATTATAATTGAATTTTGAAAATGTTAAATGTTTGTAAACATTTTTTAACAGCAGTGTGGAAACACCAAAAAGGCTAACAAGTGGCTTTTAGCACGCCTGTGGAGAAGACACTTTTTGCCAGAAGAAGACTTTAATTATTGACACACCTCATAAAGAAATCCCCTTTCCTATCAGAGCACATATTAAGCAGCAAATTTCTGTTATCTGAGACTTATCTTCTTGGAACTACATAAGGCCGGGTGCCCACCGCGGTTGTTCTTGAGTCTGGCTACATGGCCTACCCACTTCCATTTTAGCTTTCTGCAAAATTTTTTAACCCGGATCCTTTTGTAAAGTTCCTACAGATCTGTTTTTATTTTAAACATTTTGTTGTAAGGCTAGGTGATCTGTCGCACAGGTTCATGTCTAGAAAAGATACCAGACTCCTCACAAGGATTAATGTTTCTATAGAAATGATGTTACCTTGTTTGTGAAATGAATAAAAAGATTTAAGTATAAGTAAGTATTTATCTCTAGTCATCCTTATTGACGACCTTCGTGGCGTAATGATAAACACACCTAGTCCGCCAGTCCGGAGGTTCTAGGGTTGCCCCCTGCCAGAGCAAGATGGAAAATGGTATTTTTCAAACTGTCCTTGGTCTTGCTGGGTGTTTATTTATATACTTATATTTATTTTAAAACATAGTATCGTTGGGTTAGTGAGTATCCCATAATAAAAATTTAAAAAATTACTTTAGGGCTAGCTTAATCAGTGTGATTTGTCAGTTCAGTTCAGTTCTGTGCCCACCCAGCCAGTATTTCGCAGCAAGAGCGTAGGAACTAAGTCCACCTTGGAGTGAACGTGACTGCACTTCTAGCAACGGGCCGATATGGGTACTTATCTTATCCGTTTTACTCGTACTAGCGCACCCGACGTGGCTGCGACTGCTTAAGACCTGTACCAGGCTCGAGAAACCAGGTGAGCACGTATATAGGATATGGAGTGTGAGGGGAATTGCAGTCTGGGAAATAGGAAAGTAGAGGGAAATTAGAGTCTACCTTATTATATATTTATTTCTAGTCATCCAATTTTTTTTCTTATTCGTTATTCGCAAGCCGATGTTGTTGGCATAGAAATAAACAGGCCTGTTGATTGCTGCCATAGAGTCGCTATTATGAAAAGAAAAACAAAGCAGGGTGGTCTACGACACGAGTTTTTCTACAAGGTTCTTTGCCCGTTGTAAACGACTAATTAATATCTGTCAATGAGGCAGTACATTGGGCCACTAGTCAAGTATGACGGTCGATATTTGGCTAATTCATGCTTAGGTACTTACAGTAAAAGTGGGCACGTGTAAAATCCTACCTGATATATTAATTTATTTAGGGAACTAATTTTTTGAGCTGTTATTTAAATATTCGAGATGTTATTATGATCAGTTGGAAAACATATTGAGCAGTTATTTAATTTAATGGCGGCTGATTAATTATTGCGACAGTAAAACATGAACAGTAATAAAAAATAAACGGGCAAGTGCGAGTCGGACTCGTACATGAAGGGGAACCACCGTACAATGTTTTAAAACGCTGAAGAAACACGTTTCTTGTATGACGACCCCTTTAATTTTTAACTTTTTCTTATTTTTAGTATTTATTGTTATAGCGGTCATAGTTATATAAAATCTGTGAAAATTTCAAGTATCTAGTTAATGTTATTATAAAGATCGAGTTAAAAACGCTGAAAAAATCTCGTTTTTTGTATGACGACCCCCTTTAAATTTTTAACTTTTTCTTATTTTTAGTATTTGTTGTTATAGCGGTAATAATCGGTGAAAAATTCAAAAGTCTAGCTATTACGGTTAAAGAGATAGAGCCCTGTGACAGACGGAGAGACGGACAGACGGACAGACAGCGGAGTCTCAATAATAAAGTCCCGTTTGCACCCTTCGGTACGGAACCCTAAAAATCAATTAGTCGGTTATTTTATCATATTACTAGTTCTATTTATTTTACTAGGTTAGGGAAAACCTATAGGTTAGGTTAGAACTGCCAGGTTAGACTGCTAGGTCGGTTTTATCCATTTTACTAGGTTAGGGATAACCTAAAGAACCGCTCGTTAAGTTTTTTTTACCGCCCATTTAATTATTTTCCTGCTTAATTATATATTCACTGATCCAGTTCATAATTTTTTATTACTAACTTTTGTTTACTTTACTGCTTAGTTTTAACTGCTGAACTAGTTATTAAACATGCCATTTATAATTTTTAACTTACCAAAACTGCTATTTACAACTGCCTCTTTAAATGAGTGCCGTTTATTTATTAGGTTACAGGAAAACTTAGATTTTGGAATCATCATCATCAGGTCTCTTTTTTAGTCTCCACTGCAGGAGCACGACCCTCTCTGTACTACCAGAGCCATATATTAGCCAGAACAATCAAAGGATTCGGCCTACACTCTCCACGCTGCTCAGACGGGTTGGAGAGGTCTCATTGATGTTTCTAAGCGCCATGATAAGCGCTTTGTTTAGTTTATGTTTCCTAAGTCGCCTTCTACGACATCCACGAGAAGACTTGGAGTGGTCCTGTCTACTCTGCCGGGAACCACACGGATTTTGGAATATTAATTACCCTGAAATTAATAAAGACCCACACCTATCCATCGTCATCACGATTTTGAATCCCAACGTTATCGAAAGACCGTTTGCTTTTTTTTTACTTCGACAGACTTTAATCTTTAGACTTTTTTGTTCGTTCTGAACGCGTAATGTCTCTCTTGTACTGAATGCCATCGTACAACTAAAGTTCAACGTATCGTCAGTTATCCAACATCAATGAGTACGATGAGTGATGAATGAAGACCACCGAATTCTAGTAAAACATTGCGCAACGTGCCAACGAAACAAACGAGATCTTATTCTAAGAACAATAAAGTATAATTTACGTTACAATTTACGACTGCAGTGACAACGGGAGGATTGCCAGCGGTTCGCGAAACTGTAACGTGTAAATAAACGTGATGCAAAGTTCTAGAACATTTTTTTTAAGATTTTCGGGATGCAATAAGCGTGCCGTCATCTTTGTTTACGGACTTTGTTGGTCTCTTTCGGGCATTTAAGGTATGTCAGGGTGCGTTAGGTTTCAACCATTCTGAATGAATGTGTTAGAGAACGAAGTATAATCCATGTGATATTGAACAATTGACCAAAATAGACCGTCCTTATTTACTTTTTTATAAAAAACTCAATGATTGTTGATGTGAACTAACGGGAAGTAATTTTTCTTTCGTTTTAGGAATGAGACCGGATGGTAGCTTAGCGCCTGCTAGTTGCACTCTACGCTTATTTGCACAGCTTAAGAGTCCCCCTTACTCATGACAGAATCAGAGTTTTCCATACAAACGTAGTCTACGTTTTATTTTAAAACGACATGTCAAATTTCGGTAAAAATTTGTAACTTTAAAGAAATTGCATATATCTAGGGTTATGATTGGTTTTTGCAGTTAAAATATGACCTTGAAAGAGAATATAGTGCATATATCATTTATGACCATTAGTTTGGAAAACTTTTATACCTATATATTTTCTTTCAAGTTCATATGTTGATTGTGAAAACCAATTATAACCCTAGATATATGCAATTTCTTTAAAGTTACAAATTTTTACCGAAATCTGACATGTCGTTTCGAAATAACCCAAAAAAGGTAGACTACGTTGATATGGGAAAGTCTAAGGTAAGGAGATTCTTAAATAGTGTATGTAAAATGTCTCTATCAGTCAGGAAAGAATGAAAGCGCTGCGCAGCAACTGCTTGACCAATTCAGCTTATACGTACATAAATATACTAGTGGCTCTGTGAGCTGTACGTACAAAAATATACTAGTGGCTCTGTGAACTGTACGTACATAAATATACTAGTGGCTCTGTGAACTGTACGTACATAAATATACTAGTGGCTCTGTGAGCTGTACGAACATAAATAAACTAGTGGCTCTGTGAGCTGTACGTACATAAATATACTAGTGGCTCTGTGAGCTGTACGAACATAAATATACTAGTGGCTCTGTGAGCTGTACGTACATAAATATACTAGTGGCTCTGTGAGCTGTACGTACATAAATATACTAGTGGCTCTGTGAGCTGTACGTACATAAATATACTAGTGGCTCTGTGAGCTGTACGTACATAAATATACTAGTGGCTCTGTGAGCTGTACGAACATAAATATACTAGTGGCTCTGTGAGCTGTAAACCTCGCGACTCACCCCCAACCCGTATGTTTTTCTTCTTCTTTAACTTAAGAGCTTGCTCTTGTCGGTGAAGTTAAGTGGAGATGTTGAAGTTTATCGGATAAAAAAGTTATTAAGATAAAATTTGCTTAGACAAAAAAGTTGCGTCTTAATAAGGGTAACAAAATATTTAAAAAAATTTCGAAATGGCTGAAATATGATTTTCTTAAAGTATCAAACCCCCAATCTCCGCTATTTTGACAAAATTCCAACAACGGAATCGACGTAAAAAGTCTATATAATTATCGAACATCGGTTGATAAATGGGAGAACAAACCGACAAACTTTCTTCATGGACTGTCCGATAATAAATAAATTATGGATATTTATGTAGGTATACAGGTTCTAACAAAATATACTGAAACTATTTTAAGGGTGGATTCAGTCCATGATACTGAACAACTTTCCCCAAGGAACACATATAACTTCACCGACAAGAGCAAGCTCTTAAGTTAAAGAAGAAGAAAAACATACGTGTTGGGGGTGAGTCGCGAGGTTTACAGCTCACAAAGCCACTAGTATATTTATTATATTATATTTAATTGCCTTCAAATCATTCTGGTGTATATGTAGCTTTTGTCAAAGAGTCCACCAGTAATTTGAGAAAAGATAAGATCTCGTGTAGACCGATATGTAAAATAATTTTTGGCCTCAACTACAAGTTGACCGATCAACTGATCCAAGTCTATATGGAAAGTCAAAAAATATTTTTCATATTTCGATATATATTCCTAGGGGAAAGTTGTTCGGTATCATGGACTGAATCCTCCCTTAAAATAGTTTCAGTATATTTTGTTACACGTAATATATATATACCTACATATATATTTATTAGGAAGTAGGTAATTTATATTAATATACTACATTTAAGTATTATATTTTGTATTTTATGTAATTTATTCATAGCCATGCTTTAAGTCGGCCGTTTACAATTTTTAAAATGAAGTTTTTGAATAAAATAAATAAATAAAAAAAGCATTTTTGGATAATCTCGAAATTGAGACGCTTCGCTCGTTCGGTCCATTACCACGCCTGTTTCCCACAGAGGTATGCACCGACTATGGACCTCCTCAATCAGGCTCTTGTCGGTGTCACTGTATGGAAAGAGACGCATAGAATGAGTTTGCCATTGCCTTCTATATCGTCTTCTCCAGTTCACACACTAGAAACTTAAGTCAGTGACTTAAGAAGTGACAACGTTAAGCTTTACTACGCACATTTGCGAAAAACGACCACTTTTGGGAAATGTGCGTAGTAAAGCTTAACGTTCTTATTATAAACTGTAAACAGTAGTTCATAAAATACTTTGAAGGGTTATCTAGGATTTGGTAGTAGCAAAATTTTAAATAATGTCTCCGTTTTCTTTGAAATGATTTATTTTAAATGGGGGCAGCACTGGACCCCGGAAAATTCAGGTACGGCCTTAAGGCCTACCTGAATTTTCCGGGGTCCAGTGCTACCTAACTACCTAACGGCTTTACTACGCACATTTGCCAAAAGTGGCCGTTTTTTGCAAATATGCGTAGTAAAGCTTAACGTTGACACTATATACTGTAAATAGTTTGGAAAATCCAAAAGTGCACGCCTCATAATCTAATTTTTCACAATTAAATTGATTTTTTATAAATTATAATTAAACGACAGTACTTAGAACGCTAATATTAACTAGGAATCAGCACAGTGTAATACTTTATATATTAAAAACAAAAGTATTCCGGTAAGATGAATTTTTCGAGCAATTTCTCTGCCACATACATGGTCACATAAACACAGACTCACGGACGTCCAAGAATGATTAGTTTTAATGTTATTATTTATTATATTAAACAAATTAATTGTTTATAAAATGTACCATATGTGCTAGACAGATTATTTAACTTCATATTAGTGCACTCATATTATCCTGTAAGTGTTATATTAAAAAAAAAACGTCATTTAAGTTTCGAAAGACTGGGTTTTTTGACATGTCGAGAGTAGAGCACTACCTCAACGCTCCACTTATGAGGCGTGCAATACCTCAACGCTCCACTTATGAGGCGTGCAACAGTAGTTCATAAAATACTTCGAAGGGTTATCTAGGACTTGGTAGTAGCAAAATTTTAAATGATGTCTCCGTTTTCTTTGAAAGAATTATTTTAAAAAATGGGGACAGCACTGGACCCCGGAAAATTCAGGTACGGCCTTAAAGTGAGAACGTGAAGCTTTTCTTCGCATATTTGCCAAAAGTGGCCGATATGTGCGAAGAAAAGATTAAACAGTAGTTCATAAAATAGTTTGAAGGGTTATCTAGGGCTTGGTAGAAACAAAATTTTAAATGATATCTCCGTTTCGTAGTCATAATAAATTATTTATGCTTTTTGCGACGAACATTTTTTTCTGTTTATCCTTATGGTTGACTGGGAAAAAATGTTAACAATATATTTTTTTCCTTTAAAACATTAAAGTGTAATAAATAAATAAAAATATATATGTTTATCATATAATATGCAGATTCAGTGACTCCAACCTAATTAAATAACAATATTAACACGCATTTTTATTAAGTCGTCCACCAATCCACACAGCATTAAGTATTTTTACCAACAACAAAATGACGCATGAGTCCATTTAATTTTATCCTGAGCCTAGTAACACAGCGTACTGTCTTTTGGTCTGACTCGAAATAGCTGGCACCAGGGCCGGATTATCCGTAAACACATTTTACTTTTTTTATAGCCTGTGTTTGTGTCCCACTGCTGGGCAAAGGCCTCCCCTTTATTTTTCCATTGATCCCTATCCGCCGCAGCCTTTTTTTACTTAATTTATATTTACAGTGGACCCCCGGTAGTCCGATAATCATTTTGCAGGGCAGTGTCGAACTATCGAATTTGTCGGATTGTAGAGTACTGCCTAAGACCCCTTATAGTCCGATTTTTTTTACAAAAGAGTACCTTGTAATCCGACAAATTATAGATCCAATGATGATTCTTTATAATAAATACATTGTATAATGTACTCTGAAGTACAAATCATACTTCATTATGTACATATGTCAAATTTAGTAAATTAAACAACACAATAGAGAGCTTACGTTTTATTATAAAATTAACGTCATCAATGCTATAAAACTTACAAGAAATATGCAATAACTTTACGTTAGGAAATAATTTTGTACAAACAAATGTACATACATACTAAAATAATCAAAAACTATGAATCAACTACATATATATGTAATTTAAGAAGCATGCAAATATTCATCAATTTTTTTTTGTTTCACATTGTTGAAACGCGAGAATAAAGCTTTGTCCCTCAGTCTTCAAAACAAATCGTCAAACTAAGCAATCGGAATCAAAACAATACCCTACGCGTCGAGCAAGTTGTAACTTGTTCAATCATGCATTAGCGTAAATAAATAATAGACCATGTCGGATTACAGGGGGTTCCGGACTAGACAGGGGCCGGATTACCGGGGGTCCACTGTATTTATTATTATTGTAAAAACCAGTAGCCTCGTCAAATCACCTAGGGTTAGGTAGCTGATACCGGGCTCTGAAGCGTTACCGCTGAGGATGCAACCGGGAATAGGGTCGGGTGATGATTTTATTTAATTTACTTTAATTAGGGTAAGCCGCTCAAGCCAAATTGAAAATGTTAATTATATTACCAGCTGCAAGACATAAATTTAAAAAGTTAACTATAATTGGCCAATTTAATTTTTTGCCATATTCTAGGAATTAGATAAAAGCTCTTGTAAGATTTAGTACCATATTTTTTTTTCATTTACCTAACAATAGTTAGATACTACTGAAAAACGAAGAGATCCTAAAATTAATTATTTATACTTGATAAAAATTATACAGCTATAAATAACCGGACTTCATTAAAAAAAATATTTGTTTATTACAGAAGCTCAAAATGTTGTGTTGCATCGGGCTTCCTAAGTGGTATAAGCCGGCCCTGGGCAGGATTAACTGAAAAAGACTGAAAACTGGCGCCGATCCCTGAGTCACGACGGTGGCGCCGCCAGATTTATGGTGGACACTTGCGTACAAGTGTGTAGCTTGGAAACATAGATCTAGTGCAGGAAAATATACTTAATTATATTCACCTGTAGCCTCCCTTTCCGCCACATGACAATTTATTTAAAACAGGCTAATACTTACAGAATTTTCGAATCAGAAATGAGGAGATAAGTATAAAAGAAGGTCACAGATATAGTTCAGCGGATTAGCTTATTGAAGTGGCAGTGGGCGGCGCACATAGCGCGAAGCGATGGGGCAGAAAGGTTCTCGAATGGCGGCCTTGTATCGGCAACCAACACTCACCTGCTAGGTGGTCGGACGACCTGAGCAAGGTTGCAGAAAAACGTTGGATGCAGGCCGCTTCCGATCGGTCGTTTTGGAAATCCTTGGGGGAGGCTACCGGCAAAACTCAGTTTTGCTAGTAGCATGAGTGGGCCGGCTCGTCCGGCGACACCACACTCTCACAGAAAATCGACGTCTGAGTAGTAGCTTCACCGCTTCTATGCTTCGTTCGGTGAGTGAGAGAGCCGGAGCCCCACCCCATCCCGACGTATTGTATGGTCGTCATATATCCTTTAATTTTTAACTTTTTCTTATTTTTAGTATTTGTTGTTATAGCGGTCATAGTTATACATAATCTGTGAAAATTTTAAGTATCTAGTTAATGCCATTATAAAGATCGAGTTAAAAACGCTAAAAAAAACACGTTTTTTGTATGACGGCCCCCTTAATTTTTTAAGTTTTTCTTATTTTTAGTATTTGTTGCTATAGCGGTCCTAGTTATACATAATCTGTGAAAATTTGAAGTATCTAGTTAATGCCATTATAAAGATCGAGTTAAAAACGCTGAAAAAAACACGTTTTTTGTATGACGGCCCCCTTAAATTTTTAAGTTTTTCTTATTTTTAGTATTTGTTGTTATAGCGGCCATAGTAATACATAATCGGTGAAATTTTCAAGTGTCTAGCTATTACGGATCAAGAGGTACAGCCCTGTGACAGACGGACAGACAGCGGAGTCTCAGTAATAGGGTCCCGTTTGCACACTTCAGGTACGGAACCCTAAAAAGGCCTATGTCCAGCAGTGGACTTCCTGTGGCTGATATGATGATGATGATAACTTACAGCTTCAGACTATTTTTGCTCTTCGTCGTTCGTGACTTCATAACAAAATCAAATTATAGGTTATGATGAGGCTACTCTGAACCATCCTAAGCCTACATCTCTCGTGCGTATTCTGAAAATAGCTACAAAGCGAACAAGCAGACAGACGCGGCCATTGGTGCCAGATGGGCGCGTCCTCGCGACAATTATTACGTGCTATACTTACTCTGTCCTTATTGTTTTGATCTCTTCACTTTGTTTTAGGTCTTTTGACTGGGAGGCTTGCATGGAGATACAGATCACGTAGAGGCGCTTTAAAGAAGTTGATGTTATTATGCTATGTGGCGCTCCCGCCAAAATCTATTCTTGGATATACCAATAAAAGTATACGAATATTTACTTTCTTTTTTAAAAATTTACTTTGGGGCTAGCTCATTCAGTGTGATTTGTTCGTATACAACGTGGAAAGGTAATAAATTAAACCACTGTCTATACTAGATCATTATAGTATAAAGAAATTAAAATAACAGCCGAAGAAAAAAATTGGCATTTCCATACAAAAGTGTGCTGCCGCTCGGGCGATTTTTTGGATTTTTGACTGTTATTTTAATTTCATTATACTTGAGTGATCTAGTATAGGCCGTGGTTCGATTTATTACGGATATGTCACTTCCACTTTGTATATTTATATAAAAAAAGAAAGGTGTCTAAGACTCTTTAACTCTAATACCCTTTTTAAATAGGTTTGAACCTCGTAGCTATATTCAAGGAAAGTAGCCTCTAAGAGAAATAAAAAATACATATTCTGTAATATAAGATACATATTCATAATAAAAACCAAAGATATCAGCCGACAAAGAAATACCAAAAATCTCCCATGTGAATGTCACCACCCGCTACATCGTGGCGGAAAATCTGACCAAAAATAAGTCTTTTTCTTACGGTTTTGTGTTCTATTAATGATTCTGATTCCAAGCAGCTAGGAGGTGCGAAAACAAGCTGTATATCTAACTATTTATTTAATGTTATTATTGTATTTACCTACTTAGTATATTCGACTTTAATGGTGGTCAGAAAGCAACGGAAAAATAGAAAGAAAGAAAAGCTTTTTTCCAAAGAGATTTGCGTCAGCCAGGCGTAAAAGCTTTTTCTTATCCGCTTCCCACAGTCTTTCATTCTTCATAAACTAAAAATGATATTCTTAGAGGCTGTATCGAGAGGTTGTCCTCCTGTACTAGTCGTAGAGTAGAGTCAACCAAGGGAATAGACGCAAACCTGGGTACTTATATTCTCAAACATCATGATCATCATCAGGTCTTTTTAGTCTCCACTCCAGAAGCATTGTGATGATGTTTATAAGCTTTGTTTATCGTGTATTTCCTAAGTCGCCTTCTACGACATCCACGGGAAGACTTGGAGTGGTCCTATTCTACTCTGCTGGAAATCTTCGCAGGAATATTTTCGATATTGGCAAGCAACTTGATTCTACAAGTATTCTTCCCTGATTACTAAGTAAATTATAAAACTAATAATATGGGTATTTTGCCTGTACTTAGAAATAGCGTATAAACATTAGAGTAGTGGAATTACCTACTTATTAACGATGTAATTAAAACATATAGGTTACTTAGTAACCAAGCTCTAGAACCATTGTTATCGTTTTTATTTTTAATTAAAACCCAAGAATGCCTCCTTGGATATCTTTGGGCCATGAATAGGTCAACCTAATTTGTTAAGTTCGTGATGGCTCAATTGACATTGCCACGGAATCGAGGCGAATTTTAAAAAATTCACAGAGAATAATGACTTCTATATATATAAGCTACAAGAATATAGTAGAAATTTAGTTTGAAGAGAGAAATTTAAATAAATAAATTTCATACATTATTACATTCAAAATTCGCTTTCATTCCGCGACAATGTTTATTGAGCCTAAAGAAACAAGATCAACCACCTGTTTTGTATGGCACCCCTAAACTGCCAAAATATTTAATAAATACATACATGTATTCGAATTTTTTTCGCTCCCCCTGTATCATCCGTAAACTTGTTTAATCGGCGGCCAAGATGTATGTATATTCCAGCCTATTCCAGAACTTAACAATTAGTAAAAAAGAGGTCTACTGTCTCCTTCGCGCCTTGGTTTTGTTGGTTGAAAATTACCTATATTTGGTGGGTCTAGCAGATTCTGGAGGAACGAAGAGAATGGTAGACTGTCATTACTAAGTTGTAATTTAGAAGCAATAGAATGCAATCAGAGGGAACAAAGAGTAGAGTGTGCGTTACGCGAGGATAAGTGCACTTAATAACGCGTCTCTGTGAGGGCGACAGCCCCTACTATTTGTTTGTCCTCATCTTTCATTGTCGATAGTAATTTTCTATCATTAACACGGAACTAATAAGTAATATTTTTAACGATCCGTATCCAGATGGTGTCTGGACATTATTTTTTAAATTCTTTTTTATGGTTCCGTACCCGAAGGGTGCAAACGGGACCCTGTTACTGAGACTCCGCTGTCTGTCCGTCTGTCTGTCTGTCCGTCTGTTACAGGGCGGGCTCTATCTCTTGAACCGTAATAGCTAGACACTTGAAATTTTCACCGATTATGTATTATTGTGGCCGCTATAACAACAAATATGTACTGAAAATAAAAAAAAAAGTTAAGAGTTAAATTTTTCATGTGTATACTTATGTTATGTTTGATGAGTGATATCTCATAGTAGGCTCTTAGCAAAACTAGTTATTTTTGTGTATTTTTTTATATATTTTTTTCAATCGTTATTTATTAGGGAACCCAACCCATTATAGGATAATTTGCAGTCATAGCTAAATAGTCACTGAAATGGATCTAACTATTTATTTCAGATGGAAACGGAAATGTGAAAATGTCAGAAAAACTAATTTGCGTTAAAAAACCAAATATATTAACTTACTTACATCTAACTTTTATTAAACATAAGTTAAGTAAGCAGACATAATTTTCCGCTTCAAAGTCGACTCACACGATATACAGGGTTATATTTAATTAACCGGCAACCTTTTTGGAGCAAGTTCAGTCCGTGATACTGAACCACTTTCCATAAAAACAATTATTGAAAAACGAAAAAAAAACTTTGACTTTTCATACAAATCGGCGCTCAACCAAATGGATTTTGTATGGGAGGTTGCCAGTTAATTAAAAATAACCCTGTACTTGTCGGTAAACCTACGATGTTTATTTTTGCTTTCAACAAATGAATGTAAGTTGATTTTTCTGCCCTAAATAGTTTCTGAATGAGTTTACGATGAAAAACGAACGACTTAATTAACGGTTTCCTACATCGTTACATTAGAATTAACAATACTGAGTGATTAATTTATAGATAAATACTTGTGTAAGTAGATGTAAGTCCAAATTGTATGTTTTATGAAATAAATAAATTTATATTAATATTAATTAATTAATCGTATTTTAACAGTAGTGGTCCCCCCTAGCCTCACACGGGCGAAGGCGCCGCGACGGCGCGCCGCTCCCGGCGCCCCGGCGCCTTTGTCGTCCCGGCGAGTAGGCACCCAGCTTAAATAGCAGGTTGGTAGGGTTGTCCCTTTAGGGTCCGATATCCAAGTCCGATTTCCATGTATTCGAATGGATTTTGTTCGAGAGATTTTTAAAGTAAAAATTTCTTTAGGCGCATTGGGCATTTATTGAGATGGGAAAAAGCCATTGCGACACTGTTACCGTAACCGACACCACATTGTTCAAGTTTTCACTTCTGTCGGCACTCCCGGAGTGCCACTGTTTTTTCGGCTCCGTTTGTTAAGACTACTCAGTGTAAATTATTTCTGTAAATTGGATTTGGCACTCGTTCGCAAGCTTTACATATTATGTTGTGATAACATTGTATTAGGCATAATATCTTTGTAAACTGACAAAACCCTTCTGGCGCGTAGGCGACCAATACTGTGTAAATGAGTTTCTTTCGGCGTTTCTTCTCAGCAGTGGTCGTTGCGAAACCTAGTATCGGTAGCTTTTGACAAAAAAAATATATAAAAATAAACATTACACGTAATGTACACTATAATTATTGACGTGTAAAAGTGCCTGCAAAGGCCCTAATTACTGGATAAATATTTGATTTTGATTTGAATATTTGATTTTGAAGTGGAATCTTCTCTAGGCGCGTTGGGCATTTTTTGAGATAAGAAAAAGCCATTTAACTCGCGACACTGTTACCGTTACTAGTTTACCACCACAACACCACCTTGTTCAAGTTTTTACTTCTGTCGGCATAAATAAAAGACAATAGTTAAACAGGGTCCTGGGTCTTGAGTGTTTACAGATACATTAGGTATCACATCTTTATCCCTAACGGGGCAGACAGAGTATTTTAGATTTTGCAGCTCTAAGCAGACGCAATTAAGGCCATTTTTAGCGTTATCCTTATTATTTAGGTTATGGTGGGCGAGGAGATGGAACAAAAATAGTGATGGGTTGCTAACCGCATCGCCTATAACATGATTGGCATTTTCACCCATTCCCTCGATTGGCTATTGCGATCTTAGGTGTTTATCTGTATACATTTATATTTATCATAAAATATGGTATCGTTAAGTTAGTATCTCATAACACAAGTTTAAAATTTACTTTGGGGCTATTTATTTATACTTTATTCTACACACATATACATGTTTAAAGTACAACAGGCGGACTTATTGCTAAAAGCATTTTCTAACAGTCAAACCTTTGGGTCGATTGGAGAGTTTTATGTGAGTGTGAATAAAACGCTTGCTTTATCAGTGTGATTTGTCGCTATATATTTATTTAATTATTATTATTTAATGGTCATGACATGATATTATTCACAAGACAGGGAACCTAATAAAACTGAAAATACTGATAAAGAACTCGGACATTTTTAATCAAATGTAGGAATATACCTCATAACAAGAGGAAGGTTATTTAATTGAATTTATCCTACACAATTAGCAGGAAATTTCCTGCTTAATGTAATATTATTTCCTATATGCTCTAATAAGCATATAATTTACTGACGCAATGTAGTATTTGCCTTGTTTTGTTTGAAAACAATTTGGCTGTCATTTGAATAAGCTTGGGAATGAATAAAAAAATATCGATAGGAATAGTAAGTATATAAATTTAAAATATGTGACGATTTTTTTTAAATTTAGATCTTGTTCAAAGCATTGTAATGCTGTATAAATCTGGAATAGTATGATACAATTCAACACAGTTCAAAATAATTTTCTTCTTCTTTAACTTAAGAGCTTGGTGTTGTCGGTGGAGTTAAGTGGTGATGCCTCCATTCCTCTCTTCTCTCTGCCATCCTCTTAATGTCTTGGTAGTAGAAGGAAAAAATAAAAGGGAGACGAGGAAGGGGAAGACCAAGGATGAAGTTTTTTCAACAAATTAATTTTAATGCGCCATAATTCTCTAATAAAAATAAGTGATAATATAGTGAAAAGGGGGATTATCGCTAAAAGCAACTTCCAGTCAACTTTAAGGTACAGGATAATCAACCTCTTTTTTCTTCTCGAGTCGAAAGGCTATTTATTAATTTAATCAAATCAAACTTGACCAGTCTTTAGCCACAGCGATTCCCCGGTCATTTATCTTGATGTTGGGCATTTCGAGCATGACAATAAGTGGTTCATTGACTGAACAACACCGCACTCAAACTGAAAAACTAGTTTGTATGCCAGACAACAAATAAAAAAATCCCGACTTTGAAGCATACACCGGAAACATCTACGTTTCAACCGTTCAATTAATTATAACTATAAATATAATCAATTATAACTATAGGGGATAACTAACTGAACGGTTGAAACGTAGATGTTTCCGGGAGGCCCTCTACGCCGCGTAGCGCGTAGGCAACAGGACCTCTACACTTCGTAGCCAGTGACGTAGCGGGTGCTACGCAGGTACTACAGAATGATCGCATTTACTACTTTATTTGTACAAAAAAAACACTTGAAATCATAAAATGATTTGTTGATTGTTTATTTTATTAATTTATTTATTTAAACTTTATTTACCAACAAAAAATGTTACAAAAGGCGGACTAAATGCTAATAGCATTCTCTACCAGTCAATCTTCGGGATAAACACGGGTTTATAGAAATCTATCGTAGTAGGCGCAAAAGTAAGGTACTCAAGGAGGTATATGACTTGAGTTATAACAACAAAACATACAACACATTTCAGCACAAGAACAGGAGCTCATATACTCGTACATGTTGCACTTTATCTTGAGCTCCTCTGGACATTTAGGAAGGCACGTAGAACTGTTAATACCACTTTCTTCAATTCACAAACGAAATCTAGTTATTTTAAAACGACATTTCACATTTCGGCAAAATTTGGGATAAATCTGGGATTTTAAATGGCAGAAAATATAATGTAGATGTTTTCAAAGTTGGTCTTTATTTTTTTATTTAAGTATTTTACAAGCTTTTATACAACGTGGAAGGGATATACCCGTAATAAATCAAACCACGGTCTATACTAGAGCATTATAGTACATAAAGAATTTAAAATAAAAGCTGAAAACTAAAAAAAATATTCGGCAATTCCATACCTACAAAAGGGTGCGGCCGCCCGGGCGATTTGTATGGGAATGTCGATTTTTTTTTTGGTTTTTTGACTGTTATTTTAATTTCATTATACTATACAATACAATACAGTACAATACAAATTATCTTTATTGCACCATAATAATTTATAAAATAAAAATAACAAACACAAAGAAAATATTGGTACAAAGGCGTACTATAGTGATTTAGTATAGCCCGTGATTCGATTTATTACGGGTATGTCCCTTATTTATTTATTTATTTAACTCCATACACAAATACAAGTGTAATGGCGGACTTTAAGCCTAAGGCTTTATCTACCAGTCAACCAATCGGGTGATGTTGAGAAAGACAAGGGTAGTGCAAAAACTCAAAAAGAAATGTGGTAAAAAATTAACCAAGTATACTTAAATATGTAATAATAAACCATAAACTACATACAAATAATACACACTATTATTATACTAACATATACTACATACACTAAGAACTACTGACAGTTGTTCAAGAAAATGTCCCTTCCAGGATGTAGGTATATAGCTTGCCCTATTTGTTGTTTATTTTTGTGGGTCAAATCTTGCAAACTAAATTTGAGCTACTTCCCGATTTCAGATTGAGATGATTTTTTGTATGATTGCTTATGTAAATCAGATGACAATGCAATTTTATTATAACAAGAAGATAATGTGATAATGGCGCCGGAACCCTGTAATAAAACGACGCAACCCCATCGAGTTTGGGCTTATTACATTTGTCTTGATAGTAGTGTCTTTATGGTTGCCTGTAAGAGATTGCTTCGGTGATAAGGCCGCCTCTTGTACCTTATTTATTTATAAGTTTCGTAAACTTTGTAATTTTTTATTGTTTTTTATTTGGTGCAATAAAGATTTTTGTATTGTATTGTATTGTACAGCCTCTCAATAAAAAACTTGTACGAAAAAAAAAATTTTTTTCGAAAAACTTTTCTTCCATCTTAATTTTTTTTATTTATTTAATTTATTGCACTATAAAATTAATGTACAATAGGTATAATCTTAACGCTAAGCGCTGTCTACCAGAGAATACCTTTAGGACGTTTTTGAGAAAGCGATAAATGGGGTGCAAAAGGTTTTGTATCTAAGTTTTGTATACGCAAACAGGAATGAGAAAAAAAAGTATATAAAAATTATATCTATTTACTTAATGACTGTCGTCAAGCATGCCAGCCAGATATGTAATGACATTTTAATAAATCAGACGACATATAAATAAATAAATAAATAAATATATAGGGACAAATCACACTGATTAAGCTAGCCCCAAAGTAAGTTTTAAAACTTGTGTAAACTTGTAATCTCCAGTAAAAGCTCAAATATGGAATAAAATCTATTTCGTCACGTGAAAATTTCCAATTGTGTACAATAACAAACGTCACACACATAGTATGATTAATGTTATTGCAAAACAGGTAAGTACTAAATAAAGCGACGGTCACGTACGCCCTACGCACAGGATACCTATAGTACCTAGGTACTATATTGCGTATTATGGGGGTAATCAATCCGTCAGCGGTCGTAGTGGTAGGGTACCCAAATTGTTTAGAGATAATATGGTCCTTAATTTTAATTCAAAAATAAAACTTAAGAGCCCGTACTGCCCAAAAGTTTTAAGAGCGATCTTAAATATTATCAATATTAACTAAATACTCACTTTGAAATAAAAACACAGCAAAGTTCAGGACTAACTCTATACATAATATGTTTTGAAAACACGATTGCTTAAAATGTTCTCTATTGAAAAAAAATGCGAAGTTGCCTCTAAATCACCTCAAAATTATACTAAAACGGAAAGTATTCCAGAAATACAATAAATTAGCCCTTGTTACTTTGGATTATAATTGTATTAAACATAAGGCAGTCATAATATGTCTTACTTTTTAAATAACTCTTAAACATTCTTTGTAAAACGAAAAGACCTCAAAAGTAAGAGTAATAGGGTCCCATTGGCAACCTTTGGATACGGAACCTTAAAAAGATTTCGCTTCCCAGAGTTACTGGCCATAATGTATCTTCTATAACTGATTATGACCTCGAAAGCCCCACCTCGTGGTTACCCTGTAATCATAAAAGTTTAACTATAGGAAACGTCCTCAACTGGGTCGTAAAACAACCATAACGATGCATCTTTTTAACTAGACAATAAAGCTCACTATCGTGCGGTAAATAATAATGTGCTACGTGACTCTACTCATGTGTTTATTGCAGTTTTGCAATTATACGAAATAGGTGTTTATATGTTGCATGCACTTTCTCCAGGATAAACTGTTGCGATGGGGCAAGGCAAACCTATCTGTAGAAGTATTTTATAGCCATTTAAATAACTAAAATTTTGACACTACAGTACTACACTACATTTTTAACAATATAAATAAATTGAGTATACACGTAGTTTAAAAAAGTAAAAGGCAGCTTCAGTGGTAAACCGAACTACATACCTACAAGTAAAAACTTACTTTTTACTTTACTTTTAAAAAGTAAAATATTTATTTTTATATTTATATTTATTTTGATATTTTAACATTATGAAATTTTCACAACATGCCCTTTTACTTGATATGTCATACAAAATAGTTTAAAAAAAAAATATTTTTTTTAATTTACCCCCCAAAAGTATGTATTTACCCCCTCTCCCCCCAAGTAATGTTTATATTTCATTTAATTTTTAGCTACGTTACACGTCCGTCTTTGGGTCACTCATTTACATACGTGTAGGTGCCAAACAACTCAATTGGTCCAGCAGTTTCAGAGCAAATAGCTGTCCGTCTGTTAAAATTTAACTTATCTACAATGAGCGTGCGATTATCAAAAAAAAAACAGAAAAAAGGGTAGGTAGCAAAAAGTAATGGTAGACGACAGGCATTCACAAATCACATCACACAAACAACTATCGATACCACTCGATGTATAGTATATATATATATATATATACTATACATATAAAAATCTACATAAATACCTACATTCATATCATACATACAAATATTTAATTACCTAATTAATTTAAAACTGTTGAATCACGTAATATAATCGGATAAAGCCGTTCCTGCCCTGACTGACACTCGCCCTGATGATGATCGTTTAAATCGATCGAGATGGTCGGCCTTTTCCAACTATATTACGTGAGTATGCCGTTTAAAATTAATTAATTATGGAGTAATCTCACGTTAGTTTTAATAAAATAATATAAATACTTATCTATATATAAATATACATAAGTACTCGTACACACTTCACCCGTGTGGTTCCGGGTTAGAATAGGACCACTCCATCTCTTCCTGTGGATGTCGTAAGAGGCGACTTAAGGACTAAGCACAAACATCTCGTGCTACAATTACATTCCCAAGGAGGGTTGACGTCAGGCAGGCGGTCGTAAAATTACAGCCAAATATTTTTAACTGTTCCGGCATTTTCTTTTCCACTTAGCAAGGTCATTGGCATCCTTGGGTGACCATTGACATGCATGTTATATTTGTAGAAGAAAAAGCGGGAGAGCGCACCCCGGGCTCCGAAGCAGCATAGCTGAGAATGCAACTGGGAACGCGCTTAGATGAACAAGATACATAAATACACAGTACAAATGTAAAAATTTAAAATTACAAATGTAAAAGATTATGGCACCTATACTGTTGAACACCCTTTAGGTGTTCAAGTACATGTAATTTCACAAAAGTAATATTATAACGCGTTATTATTCTAATTCGCCGTCGAATTGCGTTTTAATCAATCACCAAGCAAGGCCTCCGAGGCCCCTAAAGACTATTTTTCATCGCCACACCTTTGTTTTGACGAGTGCGCCGAATTATCAATACCTACGTAATATCACAAATATCTGAAGGTCCTTTGATGGACAAAATAATCTCAACGCATAGACATAAATAACAAGAGTTGACATATCATCGTAGAAGTGGTACTTTAGTATCGTCAGTCATCAATCAGTGTTTCACACTCGATAAGAAGTAATAAAACAAGGATCTACATAATGAGGTCTATATTTATATATCGTTACGTAATCCTCAATATACTTTTAAAAGTTTTTCAAAAATTTGCCAAGGATTTTCATCTAATTTCCAGTACCTACCAAATTTTATAATACACAAGAAAATCTACACCAACAAACCGTACTAGTATAATTCTACTTATTTTACATTTTATGACACACCAGTTCTAAAAATGGAATTGTTTAACTTTAAGCACTTTTATTATTTGGATTTATTTTATAAAAATCTCAAACCTTCTCTTTAGTAAATTAAATGTTAGAAAGTTAGTCGAATAACACTCATAATGTTATGTGTTAGATAATTAGATACCAAAGCTTGCTTTAGTTTTTTTTTAAATGTTTTTATTGATTTAAAAACTTTTGCGCTTTGAACACATGATTTATTCACGATCGCCCTGGTACTTATTTCTTGACATTCATAGACAGACTGTCTGATATAAGTCTTAAGAAACTAAAGACGCAACAAATATGTCGTGGTTAGTTCCGCCCGTCCCGTGTAGCTTGTAATAGCTTCTGTACACGATGGGCCATCATTGCACAGATTTTTTGTTCATTGCTGTTTTGGATGGAAAACTAGAAAGCATTTGTGAGTTAAGCAGCAATGTACAGTTGTGGGACCTCGACCTGTCCCGGCGCTCTAGGCGAGTTCCCACATAGAAGATAGTAGAAGAGGTAGGGAATAGAGTCTCGATAACAACACAGATTATATACAGGCTGACTTTTAATCCACCTGATAAATTTTTGGAGCAAGTTCAGTCCATGATACTGAACTACTTTCTATGAAAAAAAGTTATTAAAAATCAATAACAATTTTTCGTCCTTCCATACAAATCAGCGCTCAGCCAAACGGATTTTGTATTGAAGGACGAAAATTTTTTATAGATTTTTAATAACTTTTTTTATAGAAAGTAGTTCAGTATCATGGACCGAACTTGCTCCAAAAATTTAGCAGGTGGATTAAAAGTCACCTGTATAATTTATTATCTGATACTGACTCTTACACATTAAAGAATAATATTTAATTTATTAAGGTACAACAGAGAGAGAGAAGTAAGAGATGATGGTAGAATGAGTGAAAAGGGTGTCAATGATTTGAAAATGGAATGGAAGAGAATTTGTAATAAAATGAAAAATGAAAACGGACAGGAGGTTTGAACATGGTGCATGCAGCATCGTTACACAGCGAATTGGCTCAATGGTAGCCAACGTGTGGAGAAGCCATAATAATGCGATGTAATGTAGTCAGCATGATATACAAGTGATACGACTTAATCAAGTCTATGCTATTATAGCTCTATGTTTCTAATCTGTTTACAGCAATTACGATTTCTGCATTATATTGTATGTAAATGTGGGAGATTATGTTTATATGTAGAGATTATTTTATAGTTAATAGGATAAAAATGTTTATGACTATATAATGGGACCTGCTTGCTTCCGTTTTAGATTTTGTTTAAGATTGTTAGCCAAATAAATTGAATATATGCATATTATTATCCAAGTGTTTCTACTGAATAACTTTTTTACTGTCACAAAGATACTACAATACATGTAGCTAGTCATTTACTCAAATTGGTTTTTAAATTCGGAGAATCGGTAACAACTTGTCGGGAATTATTTATCATTCGTGCAGTTTTCGTGCTAGGAAAAACCCGAGAACGGGACGACATGAATTATATTATTGATTCCCAAGAATTAGACTGTTAAGACTGCGGTCTTCGGCCGTAGGAATTTTTGATTGAACACCCGAATGTATATTTTCTATCTGCACATACGCATTGCGCTGTATTGTACATGCACCTGGAGACGAATTTAGACGAATTCAAAAGCGCAGCGCGCGGTCTGCCTTATTAGCGTTTGCGTTCCCATATTTATTTGAGAATTTCGGAGAACTTAAAATTTTTCAATCTTTTTACAAAAGACAATTTATTTATTTATTTATTGTACGTGTTTAAGCACGAATCAATATTCATATATGTGTATTTTTAACTCAGTCGTATGCGCAAGAAATCGGACGACGTATTCGCTTATATTTTCTTCAAAATTTTACCTTTTTAACTAAGTTTTTCTTTGAATTAAAAAAAGAGTACAAAAAAACTCGTCGGCCACTTTTTAGGATTGTCCTTTGTCTTTATTTCTCTGTAATTTATACCCAACTTCATGTTTTAAATTCCGTGTAAACAACAAAGACATGAACGTCGCGCACCGCAAAAAATTGAAACACGTCTCAGGTTATTTGGAATCAAACAAACTATTACAATGAAAATCAATAAATTGTCTCAGCCACTTCAATTTAACATATCTTAACTGATATGTTATTAATTTAGTTTGGCTCCAATCAGCTCCAAAAAATAAGTTAAAGTCACTAAAAATAAGGACCGGCCCCTTAAAGAGGCTAACATGAGTTAGAAATGCACACACCCATTGAAAACGTTTGTTTCAGTAATATTTTTTTTATTACAGTAAGGGAGAGCGAGATCAGTGGGATTTGAACCCATGACCTCCGGATCACAAGGCAGACGCCTTGACCACTAGACCACGGAGGCAGACGTATAGTTCGTTAGTATGTATCTTGTAATTAAAATCCTACAAAAAACCATACTGTTCCCATACATTTTATTATAGTTCAACTCGTTGAAAAAAAAAGTTTGAGATTTATTCATGCTTTTTTTCTATACATATCGCCTTCTACGAAATCCACTATTCTACTATGCCGACATGGCTACCGGTAACCACACTGCTCGGTAGCACATATCCTGAAGACTATCATATATATTTTTTATTGTTTCAATGGTGGATCTTATAGTTTTACCTAAAATAAAACTTGTTAGTAGTCGTAGTTAGTCATAGTAGACCTTCGTTAGATAGGTATCCTAGATAACCTACTGTACATACTTATCAGCCGATACAATGCTCATTAAGGCCGTACCTAAATTTTCCGGGGTCCAGTGCTGCCCCCATTTTAAATAAATCATTTCAAAGAAAACGGAGACATTATTTAAAATTTTGCTACTACCAAGTGCTAGATGACTCTTTAAAGTATTTTATGTACTTACTTACTTACTTTATGTACTCATCATATACTTTACTGCGCACATTCGCCAAAAGTGGCCGTTTTTCGCAAATGTGCGTAGTAAAGCTTAACGTTCATAAAATACTTTGAATTGTTATCTAGCAGTTGGTAGTAGCAAAATTTTAAATAATGTTTCTGTTTTCTTTGAAATGATTTATTTTAAATGGGGGCAGCACTGGACCCCGGAAAATTTAGGTACGGCATTAAACACTAATGGATTAACCTTAAGTGCACATGAGTTAGATATATCGCACGGAGCGGAGCGCCTTGACCCGTGTGCACGTGGCCTTAAACTCTACACTCTACAGCTCCTCTGATTTATTATTATACATCGTGTTAATGAAAGAACGCAAAACCTCTTAGATGGTACCTCAGCCCATGTAACTGAACAACTTTTTTTCAACAACTTTCACGAAATCCAAAAAAAAAAAAACGGTTTTTCATACAAATTGATTCGATCAGTTTGTATGAATATTTTTTTTTTTTTTAGTTTTGTGATTATTGTGAATTATATTAGCTTTGGCTGGATAACAAGCCGCTTTCAATCAGTCGTTTTAGAAATTCCTTGGAGGAGTCATAGGTACATAAGTAGTAGGTATGTGTATAGGTACATAATATTAAACAAAATAAACAATTTTTAATTTCTTTCTTAACTTGAAAAATAACCCAAATGTAGCGTACCCAGATAAGTAGACAAAGTTGCTGCTACAGCTATTCAAGTAGGTACCTATAAATATAAACAAACAACGTACCAAAAACACACGTAAATGTCAGACGCCTAAAAACCCGATAAAAATGCACCGGAGCACTTCAATCTCGTTCTGGGCAGTGATATATGGCTTCTAAAAAAAGTAAAATTCCCCGTCACAAAAACCTGGAATGCGTCAAGGGTTCAGGGATGTTAATAACGTAATTATAATCAGCATTTATCACAACGACTTAAGGTTCAAAGTGGTTGGTGCTTTTTAGTCACAGAGTCCACTGCTTCTAATATTCTATTCGTTATTTATGATTCGTAAAACTATGATCTAAACTAATAGATATACTTAAAAGGAATAAATAAATATCAAAATTTATAGGGACAAATCACACGATTGAGCTGACCCCAAAGTAAGTTAAAACTTGTGTTATGGAATACTTAACCCAACGATACACTATTTTATAATAAACACATATTGGAGAAACACCCAAGACCCAGGACAATTTGAAAAAGACCTTTTTTCAACTTGCCCTGGCTGGGGATCGAACCCAAAACCTCTGAAGTGGCGGACTGGCATGTTAACCACTTGGGCACGAAGGTCGTCAAAAAAGAAAAGGTGTTTTGTACAAACAAAACTTGATTGGTTTAAAATGGAAAATATCAAAAAACTATTGATACCTAATTATAGTTCGACCAAAACATGTTTACGTAATAATTTTGCTGACTAACGAAAACAACTTGAGCAAAATATGTTTACAAAAAGATTTGCACCTTGTGTTTATTTATACTCTTATTATTTTAGGTATAAAAATACATTTTGTTGCTTAAACTAGACTTATTTTGTTGTAATTAAGAATATTTAATTATTTTTTTAATTAGAATCAGTCTCAAATGAAATTTAATTAATTAATTAAATTATGAATTAAGACTGGCTGGCTATAACTATATACGAGTATGAATGGGTGTTTGTTCCACTTTCAAGCCAAAACGGCCGAGAGAATTGGGATGAAATTTGGCACGTGGAAAGAAGTTTATTAGATTAACACATGGAAAATAGACTATTCCTACAGGATTTTAAAATAACGAACTACTCTTTGACAACGCGTGACACGCCGTGGGCTACAGGCGCTACAGATATTATTTACATAAAGCCACGGCATTTTTTATGTATGTTTGTTACGCGATATCTTCTTGATGCGAGATTTTGATGATTCTTTTTTTATTTGAAAGCCTTTACTACCAAGTTGGTCCCATTTTAATTTGGTGAAGATATGATGAAGAACTTTGGAGATATGGAAGAAACTCCTAAAAAAAATTAAAGTCGGTTGTTTTTTTTTTATAATTTAATTATAGCATTTTTATACCCGTCATAACTTCCAAAAAAAGTCCGAATAATTTAAACTGGAATCTACATATACATAGCCTCACTTGATTATAAAACGATTTAGTTGGATGAGGATGAATGTCGCAATACAAATGTCGTCATATTTTGTTCCGTCCTCTTGCTTACTTACTTTCTTCAGCTCTACAACCCTTTGTGGGTCTTGGCCTCTAAAACGATTGTCGCCATTTCGGTTTCTCTCCCTGTAATTCGTGCTTGCATTATTGTGATTTAATTGATTCGGTTCTTTTTTCATTGTGGACTTCACAACCCATTTCTGTTTACCATGACAGGTGGTAGGCCTACCGACCGATTATCTCTCCTCTCTTATCCGGGCTTGGTAAGTTTAAAACATATCAAAATAGTTGATGAAATAATTTGAAAAAAACTCCGCCTGTGATAGTAATAATTAATTAATTAACTATTTATTACATTAAAGTGATAGTAATTGCTGTTCGCAATATCCAACGTGTAATTAACATATGCGTAATAAATTGAACCACGGGCTATGCTAGATCACTATAGTATAATCAGAGGTGGATTATCCTTGGACGGATGAGCCCGTATGACCTGAATAGTACTTAAAGCGATCTAAAATATTATCAATAGTAACAATACTCACTTTGAAATAAAATCACAGCAAAGTTCAGAACTAACTATATACATTATATGTTTCGAAAACACGATTGCTTAAAATTTTCTTGATAGAAAAACATTGCGAAGATACCTTGCCTCCAAATCACCTCGGAATTATACTAAAACGGAAAGTATTCAAGAAATACAAAAAAATTACACTTGTAACTTTAGATTATAATTGTATTAAACATAAGGCAGTCATCATATGTCTTACTTTTTAAATAACTCTTAAATATTCTTTGTAAAACGAAAAAAACCTCAAAACCAACAAAAAAAACCAAAACAAATATTTCTTTGAATTTCTTTGCTGAGTGAGACTTCTGTACTTAAGTAATGGTACTTAGGGTTGGATCTTATCTATCAGCACGGAACCGCACTTTCCTGTGCTGCTATCCTTTTCTGTCGCTCAGAACAGTAATTTGCTAGAGCGAGAGAGAGCGACGGAACGCTGCAGCACGGCCGGTGCTGAGACGGCTGCCGCCCATAAGGTGCTTACCTAGGGCGCTCTCGACATTTATATAATTAAATTAAAATAACAGGCTTAAAGCAAAAAAAATCGGCATTTCCATACAAGAGTGCAGCCGCCCGGGCAATTGGTATGGGAATGACAAATTTTTGGTGTAGGGTTTTTGACTGTTATTTAAATTTTATTATACCTACTATAGTGATCTAGTATAGACCGTGGGTCGATTTTTTACACATATGTCAATGTACAATCTTGATAATCTCATGAACACAAACTAAGCAAACAAATAATGAACAACAAAAACTTATACGTACAAGAAATTTTAGTTAACAAAGAAATAAGCAGTCAGATCTTGAACTAGAAAGGATTTATGAATGTCAGCGCAAAGTGCCCGAAATTCCGAAGGGATATCGAGCTGCACTCGGAATATTAACAATGATGTATTGTCGTGTTTTAGCTGCGGAATGTGTTTATTATTTGTGGACTTTTACAGTATTTTAATAGGGTTTGACAAGATTTATTGGTAGTCACTCCGTCATTTTTCATCCTAACTAAGAACACCAAAAATAAAACTTAAATACTTACCTTGTATTTGAACCTATTAAGCAAAGGGGAATTATTTACATCTATTTGTTTATTTGTTAATTGAATACCTATTTGATTTATTAATCACTAGTTGCTCCCAAATACTCAATTTTAATTTTCTCTACGTGATCGAATCAGAAATGAGGAAATTCGTAGGAGAACAAAAGTCACGGACATAGCCCAGCGGATTAGCATGTTGAAGTGGCAGTGGGCGGGACACATAGCGCGACGAACCGATGGCCGATGGGGCAAAAAGGTTCTCGAATGGCGACCACGTACTGGCAAGCGAAGCGTAGGACACCCACCCACAAGGTGGTCAGACGACCTGACCAAGGTCGCTGGAAAGCGCTGGATGCAGGCCGCTCTAGATCGGTCATTTTGGAAAACCTTGGGAGAGGCCTATGTCCAGCAGTGGACGTTGTGCGGCTGCAATGATGATGATGATGATGACTCAATTTTAACCCTTTTGCTTCTGTGTGTAACACCTATGTTATATTATGTGTGATTTGATGATAAATTTTGGTCAAGTAAATGTTCTGCAAAATTAGACCTTTCTGGGTGTTTGTTCTTATACGCGTTGATATAATCATTACAAAGTATTTTAAAATTACGGCCGTAATTTCAAAATTCGTTATAGCAGGCCTGTGTCACTCCCTGTTTAGGTATCGAAAACGTACCTATATTATTACTATGCGCGCAGGCGGTCCCTCCGGGTGGTAAATTCAGTTATACGAATCGTATGTCTAGAGTAATAAGAATGAAATTGGCTTGCAATGGATGTCCAGGTATCTTTACCAAAAGGTGCTGAGTTCTGACGTGAGCTAAATTAAACCATATCGCTAGCCGCATTGAGTAGATATTTCTTAGAATTTTTTTGCTGAGTGAGACTTCTATACGTTAGTATTATTTATTCTGTGGTTATAGTATTTAACCTATATTATATAGTTTCTAAGCAATGCGAAAGAGACCGACTCTTGTCAAAGTCAATCGCGAATGAACTAGAAAGTTCATAAATGTGAAAGAGACATAGATTATAGATGACAGGGACAGAGCTACGTTCGAGAACGTTCGGGAATCTGGAACTGGAACCTTCCTTACATTTTGATATATAAAGGGGGCTAAGTCGAGTTCCGAGTCAGTAAGTTTTCGATTGAAGTTCGAACAGTTCGTTCCGAGTAAACAAATCGCGAGTGACTAATAGTTATCTTTTATCTTCAGTGAGTGCACAGTGCGTCCGTTTGAAATATTAATACTTCCCGCCATATTCGCTTCCATAGATTAGTGTCCGTGCGCGCCGTAATTAATTAATCAGTGCAAGCAATATATAAAGCATAAAATATGAGTGACATGAGGCGATTTTTGTGCAAGAGAAAAAAGATTGAAAATGAACAGTTTAATGCTAAAGATGGTCCAAGTACTTCGACACAGCAAGTAAAACTGAATTAACAACACAACAAACTTCAGTTAATATTTATGATGTGGGTTTATATCTGGATTCTAACGTACCTATTATTGATGAAATACAGTTTAAAGTGCTCGAAACACCGTGGAAACCTCCGCAAGATTATGATTTCAAGCAGGACATCGATCATAAAAACGAAACACAACAACGTGCATTTCGTCACGAGTGGCTCACAGCATACCCTTGGTTAGCCTATTCTGCTCAGGTTAAAGGACCACTTTGCCGTACATGTGTATTATTTCCCGCACGAATTCATCGAGGCAGTACTCAGGTGCCATTTATCGTTCGCGCATGCAAAAAATATCAAAAATTTCATGAGTGTGCGAGATCTCATGCAAATAGCCAGTGGCATCGTGAATCGGTTATACGTTCTAAAAATTTTCTGGAAATCATGCAAAGAAAAAAAAATTACGTTTATGAACAGATTGATACTGAATATAACAGGGAAATTTCAGAAAACAGAAAAAACCTTCATCCCATTATATCTTCTGTCTTATTTTGTGCTACGCATGATTTACCCCTTCGAGGAAAAACTGAAGATGGGTCAGTTTTCAAAGACTTACTACATTTCCGAGTTGAGGCAGGAGATACGGTTTTAAAAGACCACTTTGCAACTGGTTCGAAAAATGCCCTGTATGTATGATTAGATACACAGTACAAAACGAAATTATTGAAAGCTGTGCTAATGTTCTTCGTGAAACCATTACTACATGAAGCAAAAGAAGCGGCATACTTTTCAATCTTGGCTGACGAGACAGCGGATATAAGCGGGACTGAACAGCTTTCAATGGGCATAAGATACGTCAAGTTTGACCAAACGAAACACAGTTACGTAATACTTGAAGAATTTTTGGGGTACAGACCACTTCAAAAATTATATGCTGCATCGATTTCTGAAGTTATAATATCTTTTTTGACATCATGTGGGTTAGATCTCAACAAAATGGTTGAGCAAGGGTATGATGGTTGCTCCACGATGGCTGGACATGTTGGTGAAGTTCAGAAAATAATTAATGATAAATATCCCAAAGCAAAGTATTTCCACTGTGCTAGTCACATAAAATCGTGTTGTCAATGATTTAAATAATTTGAGTGAAATAAGGAATACTGCTAGAACTATTAAGGAAACTATAACTTTTTTTAGAGAGAGCATATTACGGCGAAAAAAAATTCCAAATATTCCCTTGTTTTGCGAAACCAGATGGTATGCAAAGTACAAAAGTATTCGAATTTTCGCTCAAAATTTCACCAAAATTATAGAAGCATTACAAGACCTCTCAGAAGATCTAGCCACTAATTCTAAGACAAAGGTTAGAGCTAACCAACTGCGCACTGCTTTGACCACCACAAATTTTATTGTGGCATTGCATATTATTGCTACTTACTCGGCAAAGCTTGAGCCTGTCTGCAACCAGCTTCAACAAGTGGATTTAGACATTAATTCAGTGAATGACCACATTTGCAAACTCATTAAAATAATAGAGGGTCACAGAAAAAACGCATCGCAGGAATTTACTGCTATATTTGGAGAAGATTAACAAAGTTGCGAAGACCTTAATATTGAGATTAAATGCCAACGAGTTACGAAACGACAGGCTCATCAATCCAACCACCCATCCGAAAACGTTGAAGAATTTTACAGAAGAGCTTTATACATCCCTTACCTTGGTTTTATTGGGTAGGATTGATTCGATCATTTCTTCTTTAAAAGACAGATTTTCTGAAACACATCATCATTATCATAATCATCATATCAGCCACAGGAAGCCCACTGCTGGACATAGGCCTCCCCCAAGGATTTCCAAAACGACCGATTGGAAGCGGCCTGCATCCAGCGTTTTCCTGCAACCTTGCTTAGGTCGTCTGACCACCTAGCAGGTGGGTGTCCTACGCTGCGCCTGCCGGTACGTGGCCGCCATTCGAGAACCTTTCTGCCCCATCGGCCATCAGTTTTTCGCGCTATGTGCCCCGCCCACTGCCACTTCAATGAGCTAATCCGCTGGGCTATGTCTGTGACCTTAGTTCTTGTACGAATCTCCTCATTTCTGATTCGATCACGTAAAGAAACACCTGACATAGCCCTCTCCATAGCCCGTTGAGCGACCTTGAGCCTTCTTATGACACCCATAGTAAGGGACCACGTTTCAGAGCCATAAGTCATCACTGGTAACACACATTGATTAAGCACTTTCGTCTTGAGGCACTGAGGTATTTTGGATGAAAAGACACTGCGTAACTTCCCGAACGCTGCCCAGCCGAGTCGGATTCCTCGAAGCTGGACCTTCCTGCCTGGATCAATTGACCCAGGTAGATATACTGGTCTACAACTTCGAGGGTGGAGCTCCCAACAGAAACAGGTAAAGGCGTTACGTGCATGTTGGACATGACCTTCGTCTTGTCAATGTTCATTTTCAGGCCAACCTGTTGGGAAACTCGATTTAGGTCTTCAAGCATCGTACTTAAGTCCTCCATCGATTCTGCCATGACAACGATATCGTCGGCAAATCGAAGGTGAGTGATATACTCGCCATTGATGTTAATGCCCAGCCCTTTCCATTCTAGAAGCTTGAAGGAATCTTCCAGAGCAGCGGTGAACAGTTTTAGAGATATGACATCTCCCTGTCTCACGCCTCTTTGCAATGGAATAGCCTTCGTATTGAGCTCCTGTACTCGGACCGACATAGTAGCTTTGTTGTATAAACACTTCAACACCTCGATATACCGATAGTCAATACGGCACCGCTGGAGAGACTGAAGCACGGCCCATGTTTCGATCGAATCGAAGGCTTTCTCATAGTCCACGAACCCCAAACACAACGGCTAGTTATACTCCCTCGTCTTCTCTATAACCTGCCGCAGCGTATGGATGTGGTCCATGGTACTATAGCCTTTTCGGAACCCGGCTTGTTCGGGAGGTTGGAAGGCATCATCTGAAACACATATAAAATCATTTTTTCTGTTACAACTACACCCAAAAATAATAAAAGGCCTCAGTAAAGAAGAATTTCTTAGAGCTGCAAAGACATAGAAAATTTGTATGGCGATATTTTACCTAATTTTATTTCAGAATTCACAACTTGGTTTGAAATGTAGAAACATCCACAGCCAGCGGCAAATCATATCAATGGAGTTGATCTTATGAAAAACATCTTATAGACTACATCGACGAGGCAAAAGATTTATTTCCTTCGGTAGCAGAAGCGATCAAGATTGGCCTTAGTCTACCCGTCACAACGTGCACAGTAGAAAGATCTTTTAGGCTCACTGAGAAGAGTTAAAACTTGGAATATGTCCACAACAGGTGACGAGCGACTGTCTGGATTATGCTTGTTAAGTGTCCACCGAGGCAAGATAAAAAAGGACAATAAAGATAACTTTATAGAAAACGTCATTAATATGTTCGGTCAAAACCCCGCTGGCTGCAGTTGCTTTTTAAATGAGAATTGTGTAATTACTGCCTACTAATTATTGTGAATAAAAAAATGATTTCCAACAGACGGCTTTTTATTTCAATAATTCCTCGAGATTCCCAAGAGGTGCAATTGCACCCCCTGGCACCCCCCCTGCCGGCGCCCATGTGTGTTGCATGTGAGCAGTTAATAAATAAATAAATATATAGGGACATATCACACTGATTAAGCTAACCCCAAAGTTGCCCAAAGTAAGTTTTAAACTTGTGTTATGGAATACTTACTTAAGGATACTATATTTTATGATAAATACATATATAGATAAATAAATATATACATATACAGTTGGTACTAATATGTATTTAGTCCACACGTTTGCTATTTACGTGCCTTCCAACAGTTTGTGTTACGTTAGTAATTATATTATCTTTGTCTTTGTTACTAATGATACACTCGCAGACCTAGATTTTTATGTGTAACATCTTTCCTCTCGCTCTCCTGCAATCTGTGGGATTGATTTCATGAAATGCGACGGAAGTGTGTAACAGAAAGCCAGGGGGAAGCGGAAGACCAATATGCAACTTCTGTAAGAATTGCTCGTTTTTTACTTGGATGGATGTTTACACCATAGATTACATAGTAAAAAAATATAAGTTTGTGGGATACACCACAGAACACTTACCCTATATTATTAAGTGTTCTGTGGGATACACTAATATTTCAAATGAAAAATCTGAAACAAATACACTTTAAAGAGATACGATTAAGTTAGAAATAAGTGCACAGTATCAGAAATAATAATATATAATTTATTTTGCTGACGTTTCGTCGAAACCCGAACGAAACGTCAGCAAAATAAATAAAAAAGGTACGTTTCGCGTTAATTCCCGTATGCATTAATTTAATAATAATGCAACGCGATAGTTTAAAAGTATTAATAAGTAATATTATATTAAAAGTGGTGGTAACTGTTAAGTTTGTAATAACTTTTTGTTACTGCACTTGTTTTCTAACTACAAATCCACTAGGTATTACGTAATTATTTATTATTATTTCGTATAATAAACAACAACATAATAGGCAAACAACAAAAAACTTCAACAAGATTAGAGAACCTATAATTTATATTCCCATCAATTATTTTTTTCTTCTGCTAAATCCTGTTATTCCTAAACCTACAAGAAAAAAAAAAGAGCGTTGTTATAACAATACAGGATTTATATAGCGTACCATTTCGTTACTTACATTACAATGTGCAAATTGGCTTTAACATTTCTCAGAAATACTGTAAGTATAGGAAAAATTATATAGTCAAAATAAACAGCTGAAAATCGTTAAATACATAAACGTAGGTATTTATCTGTGATTCATTAAATTTAGCGGAAACTTAGACAAGTGCGAACTATCGGAACTATCGGAGTAAAGGAAGTGCTTGTTTGCGCAGTCGCTATTGTTGTTGACGGTTATGATTCATCATCAGCTTCGATTTAGCGTCAATATGTCTGAACCTACATAATATGTAATAAGTTTTAAGAGGCCGTTCTACCCTAAAGGTCTTAGAGTGATCTTAAATATTATCAATATTAACAAAATACTCACTTTGAAATAAAAACACAGCAATGTTCAGGACTAACTCTTTACATAATATGTTTCAAAACACGATTGCTTAAAATTTTCTCTATAGAAAAAAATTGCGAAGTTGCCTCTAAATCACCTTAGAATTATACTAAAACGGAAAGTATTCAAGAAATACAATAAATTAGCCCTTGTAACATTGGATTATAATTGTATTAAACTGAGGCAGGGATCTTAATTATATCTTATTTTTTAAATAACTCTTGAATATTCTTTGTAAAACGAAAAAAAAACCTCAAAACCGAAACCAGCCTAATTGACTTATCTTTTCACCCCGCATGGTCTCGCTGTCGCTTCGGCTAGAGTAAATTTGTGTGCGTGGAAGCGGGGGCAAAACTTGGATTATCCAAATCAGGCCCAGCCTTAACCAAAGAGTAAAATAGGTACCTTCTTATAGAGATAATCTGGTTAAAATCATACATATTTTTATTTGCAATTTTTTTTATTTTTATTTATTTTATACAACCAACTAACTTTACAGGATCATTCCCGAAGCGTTAGGAGGGAACACTATACAAATACTATGACATGCTACACAAAAAATAATACACAAACCATAATATACAAACCATACCTACATAAATTACTACTAACTAAAAACTATTTAACCATACAGGGTCTAAAACAATATACTGAAACTATTTTTAAGGGTGGATTCATAATTATGATACTGAACAACTTTCCCCAAGGAACATCTACCAAAATATGAAAAATAATTTTTGACGGTAGTTTATATGAGCTCAGCTCTAAATGGGCGTGACATGAATTGTTTAATAACTTTTTTGATGATTTTTTACCCGACTGCGCCAGAAGGAGGGTAAAGTATGTTGTTCGAGTGTACGTCATGGATTTTAGCTTGAGAGGTGTCTTTAGAAGAGTAATGAATGTCTTCATTTTTTTTTTATTTAAAGTGATTTTATGTAAGGATCACAAATACTATATCTTTAACTGATATGTTTAAATGTAATTTGGAATGAGAAATGCTAAAATAACAACAATGTATAATCCTGCTCATGTTTCACCAGGCAGCCGGGTTTTTTTGTTTTTTTAATAATTACTTATTTGTTATTTTGCAGGCTTAACTTTACACTTGGCAACAAATTATGCCACGAGGATACACGAATGCAGGATATATAAATAACAGCCTGTATACCCCTTCTGTCTATTAATATATTATCTTAAACAAAAATGTTTTCCGTAAACACATTTAAAATTAAACCATTTAAATATATTACATATACTACAATGATTCAAAATTGACAATACCACTTCCTGTATGGTTATTGACGATAATGACGACCTCCGTGGCGTAATGGTCACCCACCACTGGTCCGCCAATCCGGAGGTTCTGGGTTCGATCCCCAGCTAGGTCAAGTTGGAAAAATATGGCCTTTTTCAAAATGTTCTGGGTCTTGGGTGTTTATCTATATTATGTATTTATCATAAAATACAGGCTGACTTTTTAATCACCAGCCAAATCTTTGGAGTAAGTTCAGTCCATGATACTAAACTACTTTCCATAAAAACAATTAACGAAAAACTAAAATACAAATTTGCTTTCCCATACAAAACAGCGTTCAGCCAAATGGATTTTGTAAGGAAGGACAAATTTTTTTATCGAAATTTAATAACTTTTTTTATAGAAAGTAGTTCAGTATCATGGACTGACTTGCACCAAAAATTTGGCTGGTGTTTAAAAAGTCACCCTGTATAGTATCGTTGAGTTCATAACACTAGTTTAAAGCTTACTTTGGGACTAGTTTTATCAATGTCATTTTGTCCCTATAGGTATATTTATTTATTTTATTATAGGAATGCTTAAAAATGTTGCATGCTAGACTATATTAGTATTTCAATTCAAATATAAAATACCGAATCTTTGAATAATAACTTCAATATTTGATTAATGTATTTCAATTTATTTATGGAATCCCTTGAAAATCTAAATCATTTTAATAGGCGATTAGGTTAGCAACCCATGACTCGGTTAAAAACCGGAGAATAAATATACAACGTGGAAGGGATATACCCGTAATAAATTAAACCACGGTCTATACTAGATCATTATAGTATAATGACATTAAAATAACAGCCAAAAAACAAAAAAAAATTGGCATTTCCATACAATGTGAATTCCAATGTAAAATTATCGCAATAAGTCGTGGCTACACTAACGATAAACGTCCATCATCGCGATAGGAATTAATGGGGTTTCTCGTAAGTGTGGCCCTAGCATCACAGTGGTTCGCAAAAAAATCTCGAACAAAATTCATTCGAATACATATCAAATGCTAATCGGTTCCTAAAACAATATTATACTGTTCTGAGTTTAAAAAAAAACGTACAACCAAATAAATAACTCCCTATTTTTGAAGTCGGTAGAAAACAATCAATATTCGTGTTATTGTTTTAACATTCCTTAATTCATTGTGACGACAAAACGATTGTTATTAAAATAATGTGACGTTCGTATCACAATACAGCATAACCATACCTATTGTAGGTAGATAGATACATACGTAATCTTTCTTTCTCCTTGGGTAAATACAAGGCAAAATTGGCGCCCTCATTTGAAATAAATTGTAAACTCGTAAATATGGTGAAAATTTCCATATTTCTCTATGTTAGGCACTAGATAGCCCTTTAAATTATTTTATGAACTGCCGTTGAAACTATTTATTGGTAATCCGTCTAGCTTTAAAACGGCCACTTTTGGCAAAAACTTTTGCCTTTTTGATTATGTATTACTATGGCCACTATAACAACAAATACTAAAAATAAGATAAAGTTAAAAATTAAAGGGGGTTGTCATACAAGAAACGTGTTTTTTCAGCGTTTGATAACACAATGTTTTCACAAACGGAGGTACGGAACCCTTCATTTACGAGTCCGACTCGCACTTGCCCGTTTATTTTTTAGTCTCCACTGCAGGAGCACGACCCTCTCTGTACTACAGAGCCATACTGACATATCTTGTCTTTAATTCGCATCAAAACGAAGCAACGATTTAACTAAATTGGTTTAAGCTTATTTACTTGACACCAGAAGCACAGAATAAATAATACTAACGTACAGAAGTCTCACTCAGCAAAGAAATTCAAAGAAATATCTACTCAATGTGGCTAGCGATATGGTTTAATTTAGCTCACGTCAGAACTCAGCATCTTTCGTATAGATACCTAGACATCCATTGCAAGCCAATTTCATTGTTATTACTCTGGACAAACGATTCGTATAACTAAATTTACCACCCGGAGGGGCCGCCTGTGCGCATAGTAATAATGTAGGTACATTTTCAATACCTAAACGAGGAGTGACACAGGCCTGCCAGAAGGTAGGTTACATTTTATTTTAGAACTAGGTATCTTCGGCATCCTTAGGTGACCTTTGGAGGAAAAAGCGGGAAAGCGCACCCTGGACTCCGAAGCAGCACAGCTGAAGATGCAACCAAAAACGCGCTAAGATGAAGAACTCTGTAATATTTCTTATAAATGTAATGATAAGATATATGTTTTGTATTTATTTGTAATTTAATAAACGGGCAAGTGCGAGTCGGACTCGTACATGAAGGGTTCCGTACCACCGTACAATGTTTTAAAACGCTGAAAAAACACGTTTCTTGTATGACGACCCCCTTAACCTTTTTAACTTTATCTTATTTTTAGTATTTGTGGTTATAGCGGCCAGCTATACAAAGTGGAAGGGACATGCCCGTAATAAATCGAACCACGGGCTATATTAGATTATTACAGTTTAATGAAATTGAAATAACAGTCTAAAAACCAAAAAAAAATTGACATTCCCATACAAATTGCCCGAGCCTGCACACTTTTCTATGGAAATTCAAAAATTTTTTTTTGTTCTTTGGCTGTTATTTAATTTTATTACACTATAATGATCTAGTATAACCCGTGGTTTGATTTATTACGGGTATGTCCCTTCCACGTTGTATATAGCAATACATAATCGATAAAAATTTCAATTGTCTAGCTATTACGGTTCAAGAGATAGAGCCTGTGACGGACAGACAGCGGAGTTTCAGTAATAGGGTCCCGTTGGCACTCTTTAGGTACGGAACCCTAAAATACACACCACAGGGAAACGTATTATAACATCACTTTATAATTTTACGGGAAAAGTCTTACGTGAAGTAAGTTAGAAGTAAACATACTAACCCACATCGTTTTACAGCGTATATTAAGAATGAATAATTAAATATATGTTCCTTACTTAATTTATGCAAATTACAAATTAAACAATTTCTCGCTCAATTTAACCCTACAAGACGCAGCATTGACTTAAAGACCATATTTTTTTTACATCTAAGCAGGCACCAAATTGACCTCGGATCCATTACCATACAAACTTAGATAACATTTAAGTAAGTACGTAATTTAGAAAATTACGAGTATAAATCTTAAAAACTTTTAATAGAGCTTAAAATTCTATAGACCTTCCAAAAAATTACCATCTGTAAAACCATTGAATCAAATTTTAAAAAAACTTTAGTTTGCAGTTTTAATTATTAAAATCAGCTTTATTATAAAGAAATAAGGTTTAGTTTCTGTTAATATTTATTATTGTTTTAAAAAGGCGTGGGATTAGTGGGTGTGACAGCGCAGTCCATCAGTGTATCGAACCAATATATTATTTTTAGGGTTCCATACACAAGTAAGGTTTTTCCTCCGTGATCCAGTGGTCAAGGCGTCTGCCTTGTGATCCGGAGGTCATGGGTTCAAATCCCACTGGGAAGCATACTTTGTGAAATGTGGTTTTCAGTCTGGTTAGGATATTGTAGGCTTGAATCACCTGATTATCCGAAAAGAAAGATCCGGAAGTAAAGCTGTTGGTCCCGAACGCCATCTAGCGTTTGTACCTATCCTAGGATTGGTTCTGGTCTACCCTCTGGGTTGCGGAGGTTAGACGGCAGTCGCTCTGTATAAAAAACCAGTAACCTTGTCAAATCACCTAGGTAAGGTAGCGGACCCCGGGCTCTGAAGCGTTACCGCTGAGGATGCAACCGGGAATACGCTCGGATGATGATGATGACACAAGTAAGGTTTTATTTTATTTATTTAACTTTACTACAAACGTGATAGGTGGACTTGAAGCCATAGGCTTTATCTACCTGTCAACCCACTGGTGATGCCGAGAAGAAGAAAACTTTGGAAGGAGGTACAAGTTATGTAGGTATTGTCACAGTTACCTTTACATGTTTTAGATTTGATTTAAACTAAAACCTAACATATTATAATCTCCTACCTCTAAACTAAAAGAAAACTATAAACTAAAATATATCCAATAAAAAATAAAACATTACCCCCAGATCACTACGGTTGCAGGACACGCCTAAGAGACTGGCGGCATTGTCTCGTTGGATGGCCAGACTAAATCTTTGGCCTTTATTTTTCTGATTACCGTTGATCAGGCTTGTTGAGATTTCTTTATAAATACAGTTAAGTTACAAGAAGTTACCCCTTTATTGAAATAAAAACTTTTTATTCGAAGGGTAAGAGTATTTATAGTCAAGAAAACTCAAAAATATGTAATTTCAAAAATTAAGCGGAACCATAAGACATAAGCTCCTGCCATTTAAACATTTCCGATAGATTGTTATTAATCATTTCGCAAGCACTACCGAATTGGTTTCCTGCTTTTCTACAACCGAGCTGGGCTTTGGCCTCGAGCTTCAACGAAGTTCTAGTGGAGGCCGTTAGATGAATGGATTAAGTAATCGTTTTATTTTTAGGATTGTCTTATTTAGAAAAAAAATAAAAATATGTAATTATATACTTAAACCTTTTGTGCGAGTAAGCAAAGTTCTCCGACTCTAGTTCAAAAATGACTAGTTTTGAGAATCTCTAACATCTATGTTAGAGAATAAACACTAGCAGGCCTTTTTACTCCCCGTTTAGGTATCGAAAATGTGCCTACATTATTACTTTGCGCGCAGGCGGCCCCTCCGGGTGGTAAATTCAGTTATACGAATCGTTTGTCCAGAGTAATAAGAATGAAATTGGCTTGCAATGGATGTTTAGGTATCTAAACGAAAAGGTGCTGAGTTCTGACGTGAGCTAAATTAAACCATATCGCTAGCCACATTGAGTAGATATTTGTTTGAATTCTTTGCTGAGTGAGACTTCTGTACGTTAGTATTATTTATTCTGTGCCACTAGGCAATTTCTCAGCAACTCTGAAAACGATCAAACTTACTCATGGTCAAACTTAAAAAATATTTTCATCTAAGATCAAAGCCTCCTTCACCAAACTCTTTTTCTTCTTTAAGGTGCCTCTCCAACTAGTGAAGGTAGGCGATCAGCTTGATGTAGTCCTCCGGAATACCTCAGCAGCGCTCGCTATCCCGGTCCACGCCCGGATGGGTCGTAGCCAGGATTGCTTTCTCCTCCCAAACATTTCTTTTTCCTACAACTTTGCCCATCATTATTAGTTGAATGAGATCGTATCTATGATGTCTAGAATATGATGTATATAGATGTTATGAGATGACTGATACACAATCACGTCTTTATCCCTAACGGGGCAGACAGAGCATTTTGAGTCTTGCGACTCTAAGCAGGAAGAGCCACATTTAGCAGGATAAAATAAAAAAATAATTTTTCGTGTCTTAAAATCTAGTTACATACGGGTACAGTTACATAATAGACATGTGTTTAGTCGCATGCCGAAGATGAGAATTATGGTGGGTGAGAAGGTGGAAAAAGGAATCAAATAGTAATGGGTTGCTAGGCGCATCGCCTATTAAAATATCATGACCCGGGAATAAATGTTACGTGGTAAAAAACAGCTTAACAAATTAGAACTATCACCCACTAGACCTGACAAATTGTATAGCTACGAAATCGTGTGGCAAGATGGCCGACTGTACATATTTTATGCAAATCATAAAGCCGTCGCCACACGTGCGGAAGTCACACCCACGGTCGGCTCAAGGATTTTCACACGTCCATGACAGCTCGCGTGTTTTCACTAATGTAATTATGTGTGTCTGTTTATGTTGCTGTGTTTACGTGAACCTTCAAACGGTGTTTTAGATGTTGGAGTTTTCACAACTTTCAAAATTAAAGTTGGTATGTTTATGTTTAGAACTGATCTGTATGAACTGAACTTCAGATTAGTGTTCCGAAAGTATTGTAAAACTTAGGCGACTTAGATTCTTGACTTTTCAATCTGCTTAAAGTGGTCGAATAATTGCGACTCAACGCCAAAAGTCTCAGTTTTTCTTTTAAATTTCATCATAAGATATCCCATTTTAAATAGGTAAATTCCTGCGGCAGATCTTTAACAAAATTTATGCACAATTGACACATAAGTAATACAGTAGGTGGACTAGTACAATATATACTTAATTAATATAGCTGTTCTTCCTGTTTTCTCGTTATTTTGTAGCTTTAAAGGAATTTCAAGGTCGTGCTCGGAAATAACTACTATTTAGAAAAATATAATCAACAATATTTAGATAGCTCAGTAGAGCCACAGTTATTAAAATACCTAACTCGTTATTTTTGCGTGTTTATATTAGTTTTTCTATAAATAATAATAATAAAATAAAATGCATTTATTTTCCTCTAACAAATTAATTACACATAAACAATACATAAACAAACAAATGATCGTCTTCTAAAATATTAAAATTTACGTTTTTAGGAAATTAAGCGTTTAATATTAGAGTAAATATTCGCACTTTACATAAGAAATGGCGCTTGTTTCTCCGTATAAAATTACCGTTTAAACCGCCATGTAACCGAGCTGTAATGCCAAACAGCTAAAGGTTTAGTAAATTAGCGGATTATACCATTCAACTGCGGCATATATACTTATTTATTAAAGTATGAAGATTGTCAGTCATCTTGTATAGTTCGTCCATGGACAGTTGTAGTTTTTCTCAAAATCTTTTCAAAAAAAGCGAAGTGTCTATTTTAATTAATTAGTCCTGTTTTTAAAAGATTGAGTCAATCAAAGGCGGCCGGTTGTAAAACTATAGCCAAATCTTTTAAAGTGTTCCGGCTGTTTCTTCTCCATCTTGCAAGGTCTTTGGCATCCTTGGGTGACCATTGACATGTATATTATATTTGGAGAAGAAAAAGCGGGAAAGCGCAGCCCAGGCTATCGGCACAGCTGAGGATGCAACCCGGAATGCGCTTAGACGAAGAAGTAGGAATTAAAAACTATGTACGTTTTTAATTAATTTAATTTTTCCTCTACCCAAAGGTTGACTGGAAGAGATCGCATCTAGCGATAAGTCCGCCTTTGTACCAATATTTTCTTTGTGTTTGTTATTTTTATTTTATTAATTATTATGGTGCAATAAAGATAATTTGTATTGTATTGTATTGTACGTCACTCGTTGAGGTAGCGACATGTAGAGTCACTAAACGAATGGTTTCTCTAACAAAAATTTGTTTGTTAGATGCTCTGCCTTATATTAGCGCTATAAACTGTTCATCTCCTTTTCAATTTACGTATTTTTATGTCGTATACATACATACACTATCAAGTCTATACCTATCCCTAATTTGACAGACAGAGCATTTCGGGTCTTGCTGCTCTAAGCAGACAGCCGCTTTTAGCGTGATGGTGGGCGAGAAGGTGGTAGTAAACAATTTAATAAGTTTAATAACAATATTATTGTAATATTCCAAAAATAAGTACGTATTATTAAAGTAAAAAAAAACACATCAATCAACCAATATCATAAATAAACCTAATTGAATGAGTATTTATTGCCGTAATTGCCCTATAAACAATAACAAGAAAATCTTCCACTATGGCAGGATTAGTATGACCCAGATACTGTTTATCTTATCAGTGATGGCCGCAAAGGAAGATACGGGAAAGCCTCGTTGGCTTATCATAAACCCGGCTTTGTCTGTTTAAATTCTTTTACTAATATACAACGTCTACTAATATAAATCGACGTCTGAGTAGTAGCTGCACCGCTTCTACGAGTATGCTTCGTTCGGAAAAATTATATTACTATGGGTATATATAAAAAAAGAATATATTCACACCAATCTATCAATAATAATAGTAGGTTTGAATAGTGTTGTCAGGCGTCCGGACTCCGGATAAAGCCGGACATAGAAAGGCTTTTTGATTGCGTGTCCGGCCAAAAAAACGGTGTCCGACTTTTGTTAGGCTTTTTACATTTCGCAAACGAGCGAGCGCCGAGCAAGGCCGAGCGCTGGCGAGTCGACTCTCAGACTGATTTGGCATTCGATTTTGTTATATTTCATTACAATTTAACAAGATTTATGGTAATAATCAGGAAAAACTTTTTTTTACATTAGTAATTTTTTTGTCGTAGGTACCTATTAATACTGACACAATATCCTTAATAATGTAGAGTGTCCGGCCTTTTTACCCAAATGTCCGGTCAAACTGGCTGGTCTGTCCGGCTATTAGGTTTGGCGACCTGGCAACCCTGTGTGAAGATGGAAAAAAGGAAACCATATTAGTGATAAGTTGATAGCGGCAGTGTCTATTAACATGATTCATATTTTCGTCCATTCCCTCGATTAGCATTTACGATTTTGTATTCTTCTTCGTCTAAGCGCATTCCCGGTTGCATCCTCAGTTGTGCTGCTTCGGAGCCCGGGGTGCGCTTTCCCGCTTTTTCTTCTCCAAATATAACATGTATGTCAATGGTCACCTTAGGATGCCAAAGACCTTGCAAAATGGAGAACAAATAGCCGGAATACTTTAATTGATTTGGCTATAGTTTTACAACCGGCCGCCTAACTGACGTCAATCATCTTTGGGAATGTATTTCTGCGAAAAGATTTTAGTCGCCTCTTACGACATCCACAGGAAGAGATGGAGCTAGTGGTCCCATTCTAACCCGGAACCACACGGGTACGGTGGCATTTACGATTTTAGTTTTATCGCCAACTATTACTAAACTACAAATAAACCGGCCAAGTGCGAGTTAAACTCGCGTGGAGAGGGTTCCGTACAATTGATTGAATTCTTATAGGTTTTCCTGTAAACTACAAGCAATTAACTATATTTTGTATTTTTCGTCTTCTTTCATGAATCAAATCAAAACTATTCATTTTACAATAAAAGCAAAAATATATTTGAGATCCTCATAACGAGCCCTTTCATTTGATATAAGTATGAAACAGTAAGGTTTGCAAAACTTTTTTTTAAGCTCCTAATTTGTCCCACGAAAATGACCCTTATTTAAAAAAATATATATTTACTTTGCACATATGTGTTTAGGTCACAGGATTACAACATTCTACCAAATTTCACCTGATTCGGTCGAGTAGATTCGGAGCAAATTGACTGTGACAGACAGACGCACGAGTGATCCTATAAGGGTTCCGTTTTTTAATTTTTTGTACGGAACCCTAAGAAGGATTTAAAGTAGTTTTCTTTAAGGCCGTACCTAAATTTTCCGGGGTCCAGTGCTGCCCCCATTTTAAATTAAAATATTTTAAAGAAAACGGAAACATCATTTAAAATTTTGCTACTACCAAATCCTAGATAACCCTTCAAAGTATTTTATGAACTACTGTTTACAGTTTAAAGTGAGAACGTTAAGCTTTACTATGCACATTTGCGAAAAACGGCCACTTTTGGCAAATGTGCGTACGTTCTCATTATAAACTGTAAACAGTAGTTCCTAAAATACTTTGAAGGGTTATCTAGGATTTGGTAGTAGCAAAATTTTAAATAATGTTTCCGTTTTCTTTGAAATGATTTATTTTAAATGGGGGCAGCACTGGACCCCGGAAAATTCAGGTACGGCCTTAATTATCGTGTGGTTAGACGTAATTCATGCTTTTGTCAACCGCCAGCGGTAATGTTTATGTGAATATCAGTTATATCCACAGCTATTTCCCAGCATAAAAACAGACAACACTGTCCGCACACCTGGCTATGCCATACCTCCAACCATGTACAGGCAGACACTTTATCTAATAGGGTCACCATGATTCTTTGAATCTTGAATTTGTTTCCGATATATGTATCATACACACAAAAATTTTTAACTGACTTCAAAAGTTCAAAACAGGAGGAGGTTATCAATTCGACCCGTATGTTTTTTTTTGTAGTGTCCCGATTTTGATGATTATTTTTATTAGAAATCCTTAACTACCAAGTTCCATATTAATGTGGTGGAGACATAATGAAGAACTTACCAGTTAATGGTAACGGTTACAGGTAAACTTAAGGTTGCCTTTTTTTGTTAAAAAAATTAATTATTATACAACTATGGCAAATAGGCCTAAAGCAAATGGTCACTGACCTACTGTCGCCTGTAACCCTGAGCATGAGCATATCGCAATATTTTTCTATTCAATTTGGGTACCTACTCGTACCATAAGACTCTCTATCATTCAAATTAAGAAGATGCATTAAAATGGTACATAGTTATCATCACACTAATACTACCGATTAAAAACTTTATGAACGATGAAATTCAGATCCAAATTTCGATTTTACTGTTGTGAATCTATTTGACAGGATCGTCGTCGATTGCCATTTAGCAAACTGTTTGACTAGGTGTCATACAGTTGGGCGAACCTCTGTGGGAAACAAGCACGAACGCACACATTTCATAAATACTTTTTTTATAACTGCGATAAAAAGTCGATATTAATTTTCCGCTATTTTTCATGGTTACCCTAACTTCACCGAGCACTACTTTGTTGCTCATGTTTGTTGCATTCAGCCTGCCTATTCTGTAGTGCACGTGTGCATTTGCCATTATGCTGAATATGGTGATTACCACACCGGTTTATAAGGCCTCTTCCTTTATGTTTATAAATTAAGTAATAAACACGAATTCTTTGTTTTTTTTATCTATAATGCAATAAAGCCCATCAGGCTGGGTAGGGACCTAAATTGAACTGCGTTTCTTCCGGCGTAATCTTCCCAGCAGTAGTCGTTCCGAAACGCTAGTAGTTTGTAGCTTTTGCACTAAAAAAATTAAAAAATAATGACCTTCAATAAGTGATATATTTATCCTACATTAAATTATATATTTAAGAGCTAAGCTGTCGGTGAAGTATGAATTCTCTTGTTTCTCTCATGGGCCAGGTGTTTTACTTTGCTGTATGACACAACGTTCACCTTTTCCTGTTTCATGTAGATATGGAGGCATAGCTACATAAAACAGATAAAGGAAAAAGGTCGAGGCTGTGGCCGAGGTGTCTTTCTGGTCCTTTTTCCCTACTCCTTCCCTTTTCCTAATAGTTCCAAAATATAATTTTAAAAATTCTTGGGGAGAGGAATGTGTGAAATAAGGATACTTAATTTGAACAAGCGATTTTTTTTTATGTTATAGAACGGAAAACGAGCAAGCGGGTCACCTGATGGTAAGTGATGTAAGTAAGCGATTCTCGTATAGAGAGAGATAACAAAGGGTAATTTAGTTTTGTATTATATTTCGATGTGCCTTGGTTAAAAGTTCTAATATTCAAAGAGTACATATACCTAACTATAAACAAATTTTAATGTAGGTAAGTACTTATCATAAATAAATAAATATATAGGGACAAATCACACTGATTAAGCTAGCCCCATGCCCAAAGTAAGTTTTTTTTTGAACTTGTGTTATGGGATACTAACTCAACGATACTATATTTTATGATAAATAAATATATAGACAAACACCCAAGACCCAGGACAATTTGGAAAAGGCCATTTCCCAACTTGCCCTGGCTGGGGATCGAACCCAGAACCTCTGGATTAGCGGTCTAGCGTGTTAACCATTGCGCCACGGAGGTCGTCATTTCATCATAAAATAACAAAGAATTAATAAAAGAATTGTCGAATGCGGGCGCCGCAGTAAATTACTTGTAAGTTGTAAATGAAGACATTCAATGAACCAGCAGTTTATTGATTCGTCCTCTGGCAAGTTAGTGTTTATAATATAACTTATTGGGATAATAACATTCGTAACATTCTATGTGGGAGCCAGCGCGTGTAATTTTATTTTAATTATGTTAACTTAGTTAAGTATCATTAACTCGATTAAGTATCATCAATAATAACATGATACAAAAAATATTTACAAGGTCTATGATTTTCATTTTTAACCGACTTCAAAAAAGGAGGAGGTTATCAATTCGACTGTATGTTTTTTTTTATGTATGTTTGTTACGCGATATCTTTGCCGATTGCGAACCGATTTTGATGATTCTTTTTTTATTTGAAAGCCTTTACTACCAAGTTGGTCCAACTTTGGAGATATGGAAGAAACTCCTAAAAAAAATAGAATTCGGTTGTTTTTTAGGGTTCCGTACCCAAAGGGTGCAAACGGGACCCTATTACTGAGACTCCGCTGTCTGTCCGTCTGTCTGTCTGTCCGTCAATCACAGGGCTCTATCTCTTGAACCGTAATAGCTAGACACTTGAAATTTTCACCGATTATGTATTACTGTGGCGGATATAACAACAAATACTAAAAAAAAATAGTTAAAAATTAAAGGGGGTAGTCATACAAGAAACGTGTTTTTTTTCAGCGTTTTTAACTTGATCTTCATAATGGCATTAACTAGAGACTTGAAATTTTCACCAATTATGTATTATTATGACCACAATAACAACAAATACGAAACGTGTTTCTTCAGCGTTTTAAAACATTGTACGGTGGTACGGAACCCTTCATGTACGAGTCCGACTCGCACTTGCCCGTTTATTTTGTTAAAAATTTAATTATTAAATGTACCTACGTTTGTTGTAACAAGTCGAAAGGTGATGAAAGTATTCATCAAAATGATATTTTTTGCTAATCGACAAATCTCGAAGTTAGGAAAAAATATCAGCTGATTCATACAAAATTCATCTACCATACTAAAATGTATCAACTCGCCTTGCAATTTGGTCGGTGGCAGCTCGCGCTTGGTGTTTATGAGTTTTGTGATGCCTACCTACATTCACCGATTTTTTTTTTATAATGTGTATTAATTATGTATAGACTCACCTAAGTGAACACCTATGTAATTCTTGTGAGCAAATAAATAAATTCTTTAAACCCATATATGGACAAATCACACTGATTAAGCTAGCCCCATGCCCAAAGTAAGTTTTTTTTTGAACTTGTGTTATGGGATACTAACTAACGATACTGTATGTTATGATAAATACATATACAGGGTCTTACAAAATATACTGAAACTATTTCAACAGTGTATTCAGTCCATGATACTGAACAACTTTTCCTAAGGAACATATATCGAAATATGAAAAATAATTTCTGGCGTCCCCTTAGGGCCTCCCATAGAAGTTGACCGATCAGCTGGTTTGAGTTTCTATGGAAACAATTTTTTTTTTCATATTTTGATATATGTTCCTTGGGGAAAGTTGTTCAGTATCATGAACTGAATTCACCCTTAAAATAGTTTATACAGTATATTTAGTTAGACGTTATATAGATAAACACCCAGGACAATTTGAAAAAGGCCATTTTCCAACTTGCCCTGGCTGAGGATCGAACCCAGAAAGATAAATATATATGTACATATATTTATTATGCATTCTTGCATTGCACAAGAATCACGAGATGGGTTACGAATGCCATTATTATACTATATATGTGACGATCCACGGGTAAAGGTATCTTACGGACGCTGGCACTTACGATATTGTGTTTATTAAAGCTTAGTTAATTGTTCGAATTGTTTTTCTAAACGTCATAAGCGCCATCGTCCACAAGGTACCTTTACCCGTGGAACGTCACATATATATACTACTCGAGCATTTACTACAAACCGGATATGTGCCGGATCGAGAGTGAATTCTTCGAGGCGTTTCTGAGAAAATGACTCATATTCAAGCAAAAAGCAACACGCAGCTCGCAGGCGCAGGTCACATTGAGCCGAACGCGAAGTTTTTTTTGTTATCTCTATAGCAATCTGTATTATGAGCGAGGTGTCTTCGCAGTCTTGCCTTTTTATGTGATCTTTTTTTTCTTTTTGCCTTCTTTGTAAAAATAATAAACGGGCAAATGCGAGTCAGACTCGTACATGAAGGGTTCCGTACCACCGTACAATGTTTTAAAACGCTGAAGAAACACGTTTCTTGTATGATGGCCCCCTTTAATTTTTAACTTTATCTTATTTTTAGTATTTGTTGTTATAGTGGTCATAGTAATACATAATCGGTGAAAAATTCAGGTGTCTAGCTATTACGGTTCAAGAGATAGAGCCCTGTAACAGACGGACAGACAGCGGAGTCTCAGTAATAAGGTTCCGTTTGCACCCTCCGGGTACGGAACCCTAAAAAGGGCAAAAAAGAAAAAAACGAAGATCAAATAAACTATAAACAATTATCAAATCTTTTCATGCTGGCCTGCGAGAAAAAAAAAATGTACCAGTTTCTTCTCTTCCCGCGTAGATCGTAAAAGCCGATCGAGGGAATGGGCAAGAATTTGACTATTACTTGACTAATGGTCCTATGTGGAGCAGAAGTTGTCTTTCTCAACATCACCCGGTTGGTTGAATGGCAGATAAGGCCTTAGGCTTTAAGTCCGCCATTACACTTGTATTTGTGTATGAAGTTAAATAAGAACTCCACAAAGACTCTCCATCTCGATTTATCTTAAACTACACGCTTATTTTCACTCCAGGTCAAGAATTTTAATGATGTGGCAACCCATCACTATTCATGTAAACATATTTCATCTTCCCGCCCACCATCACGCCAAAAGTGGCCTTGGACTTACAGGTTCAAACTCTGACGACCCCGTAAGCGCTGAAGACGTGACAGTGTATTTGTATGTGTGTATTTTTATAGCACTTTGTATTATGAGCGAGTCTTCGCTGTGTTATCTTTTTTGCGGGTTTTTTTTTGTATTTTTATACTGATCTACGAGTAAGATATGTACGAGAATGAAGCCGTTACAAACGTATCAGATAGCTATGTGTGTATAAATATTTGTATGTGTAACACGGCAGCTACAATAATGTTCCCATGATTTTCTTAAGATTAGACAAAACGTGTGACTTTTTATGTGAAAAGGCCGACGTTCCAGCAAACCAGAGTAGCTACGCAACCCGGCAACAAAAAAAATACATAAAAGTATTTCTACGAATTCGTGACAATCTTTTAAAATCCTCAGTGTACAAGGGCGGATCCAGGGGTGGTCTTGAAGGTCATGACCCCCCCCCTGGGCTCGGACCTAGGTGGACCACTAATTAATATTGTTAAACATAATGTTTTTAAATGTTTTTTTGTCACAATATATATTTTATGTAAGTACCTTCAATGTTTAATGTTTAATTACTTGTATATATGATTATAAAAATTAAATTATAACTTCTTGTGACTGGCTAATGGATCATGATGGTTTTTACACAGTCCAGGAATTTCTAAGCCATAAAAAATCAAAATAAAATATTGTAAGTAATAATAGAATTAATTAATTTGTGATTCATACATATAACACTTACGAATAATATTAGATGTATAAGTAGTAATTATAAATATCGAGTGATATATTAAGTAAATTTGCATGCTATTGACAATGGCTGAGTAGGCGTAATTTATATGACTTGTATACCATCTTTTGTAAACCCTATTCAAAAGCAAATAAAGATTTCATTCATTCATTCATTGATCACGACTCTGTGACCCCCCCCCCCCCCCTGGCACCAAAGCTGGATCCGCCCTTGAGTGTAGTTTCCTGCCTTATTTCCTCATTTTACCTACATTGTTTTGTGCTCTAACTCAGCCATTTTGCTAAAAATCTTTCTGCTTTTCATCTTCTGAATAGGAGTCCAAATCCTTCCTCCATCCGTGGTGTACGGTCAAGAACACAGACGTCCATTGAGGGCTATGCCGTCCACAACGTTAGAATCCGCTATATGACAAAAAATCAAATCAGACACTTATAACGTCAAAACAAACATTTTCTATGGGATTTGTATGAAAATCAGAACCGTGACGTTATAATTTTTTCGAGTCAAATAACGCTGAAATCATAAGTTAAAGTTTTTGTGCATTAATTTATGAGATAATATAAACCAAAGATATAAAAATAAACTTCCAACATAGTGCCAGACGAAGAGAAGTAACTCATTGAAGTTTCTAAACTTTATTTTAGACCTCCGATCTCATCGATTCCTAAAATAACTGCTTTATTTAATTACTTCGGGCCGAGAACGCAAATACTCGTAGTTAGCAAATCAAGCTCGTGTGTTCAAATTTAGCCGTCCATTAGCAAGTACACTGTTTCGACTATTTACAACACGGATACAATGATGTCTGCTACTGGAAATATCAGGTGAAGATGTAAACGCCACATTCTAAAATCGAAAATAAATAAATTAAAACCTTTTTAACGGACTTCAGAAAAGGAGGAGGTTATCAATTCACCTATATGTTTTTTTTGTTTTTTATGTATGTTTGTTACGCGATATCTTCGCCAATTGTGTACCGATTTTGATGATTCTTTTTTTATTTGAAAGCCTTTACTACCAAGTTGGTCCCATTTAATTTGGTGAAGATATGATGTAGAACTTTAGAAATATGGACGAAACTCCTAAAAAAAATTGAAGTCGGTTGTTTTTTTTTGTAAGAAATTTAATTATTTGGTATGAGAACAATAGCACAGGACCGAGAGCGCTGGCGTGCTCTTGTGCTGGAGGCCCAGACTCAGATTGGTCGCTGAGCCAGAATAGTAAGTAAGTAAGTCATCACCATCATCATTTCAGCCGCATAACTTCCACTGCTATATCTAGAGCGGCCTGCATCCAGCGCTTTCCAGCGACCTTGATCAGGTCGTGGGTGGGTGTCCTACGCTTCGCTTGCAGTACGTGGTCACCATTCAAGAACCTTTTGCCCCATCGGCCAACGGTCTGTGGGCTATGTGTCCCGCCCACTGCCACTTCAACTGAATCTTACAACAACTGAAACATTGCAGATCTCAATATAAATTATTCATTGTTTAGGTAGCTATCTCAGAATAGAGAATTGCCTATTCTGAGGTACCTACTTAACTTTCAGTTGTCAAATGTAAGTAATACCGACTTGGTTATATTATTGACTAAAGACAAAGTCTAGGTCTAGCCTAGGTCGTTAAAGGGTATGAAAGTCGTAAATAAGATACTTATTTTATATATATACCTATATGCGAATCTGTAGGTAAGTGTAAGTACTTATGTAAGTGCTATGTGCTTTTATAAAATCTCCTTACATTTATTTTTACATACAATCTTCTATGTACAGACAGCTCGATCGGTTACGATTCTATTAAGTATATGAATAGATTTTTTATTGACATAATAATACCTATACACAAACACTACTTTAGCGGAGGCCGAAGTTTTTTGAACACAATATTTGGTCAACACTTAAAGCATATAAAGGCTAAAGTAAATATTGATGATGTCAGGTCGGCTGATAACACCTGATGAGGAGCAACGTGCGCGATGAGTTCATGGCATTTGATTGCTGGCACGATTATGATGCGGCGTGTAATAAACACGGTTTTCATACATTTTTATGATGGAAATTAGCATTTGTTTGTAGTTTATATTATTATATTCACTGCCTTAGGGAATGAATAAAGGCAGTGCTCTATAAATTTAATACTTTTAAATATTGAAAAAAGCAAGCAAAGTTTGCCGTGTCGTTCCCGGTAGAGTAAAATAGGAGCACTCCAAGTCTTCCCGTGGATGTCGTAGAAGGCGGCTTAGGAAATAATAAACCGGCCAAGTGCGAGTTAAACTCGCGTGGAGAGGGTTCCGTATAATTATATTGAATGCTTATAGGTTTTCCTGTAATCTACAAGCAATGGACTATGATTTGTATTTTTTTCAAAATTTTAGGCTCAGTACTTTCGGAGATCAGGGGGGGGGGGGGGAATGGACAATTTTCGTCTTCTTTCTTGAATAAAATCAAAACTATTTTTTTTACAGTAACAACAAAAATATATTTGTGATCCTTATAATCAGCCCTTTCATTTGATATATAACATAGTAAGTTTTGCAAAACTTTTTTTTTATTTCCTAATTTTTCCCCCGAAAATGACCCTAATTTTAAAATAATATTTATTTACTTTGACAGACGGACAGACAGACAGACGCACGAGTGATCCTATAAGGGTCCGGTTTTTTAAATTTTTTGTACGGAACCCTAAAAATAAAAGCTAATGGCTTGTACTTCCTAAGTCGCCTTTGCTTTGTTTAGCTTGAAGCTAAAAGCTTATAATCATCAGAGAGACCTCTCCAACCTGTCCGGCCAGCGTGGAGAGTGTAGACCCAATCCCTTTGACTGCTCTGGCTAAGTATTGCTCTGGTAGTATAATAGAGAGGGTCGTGCTTCTGCAGTGGAGACTAAAAGAACCTGATGATGAAACAAAGCACAAAGGTTTAAGCTGCAGGATTACGAACATGCTATTGAGCGAAGCATAGGTATATGATAGGTATCAAATGGACAAATCAAGTCATAAATACCACCCTGCGTTCCATAACGAGAGTGGTGGATGTAGGCAAAAAGACGGGTAGGTTGAAATGAGATTAAGCTGGTCATGTCTTCCGTATGTCACGGGAAAGATGGGCGCATATCACCACTGCCTGGACTCTAATATGGGAATAGGAAAAGAGGCAGACCTAGAACGAGGTGGTCGGATGAACTGAGAAATTTTGAAGGGGATTGGAATGATAAGATTGGAAGCATAGAGAGGTCGCTTATGCTCAGCAGTAGGGCATAGATAGCTATTAAAAAAATTAAAAAAAACAAGCTAAACAAAGCTTTTAAACATCAATGAGACCTCTACCGTGCAGCGTGGAGAGTGTATGCCAAATCCTTTGACTGCTCCCTCCAAATATGGCTCTGGTAGTACAGAAAGTCGTGCTCCTGCAGAACTTAAAAGACCTGATGATAACGATGATGAATCTTCTTCTTGTTCGTGTGTGTACGAGTAAGTGGTAGTGTGTGGATAGTGAAATAAGTAAAGATGGAGTGTTGGACAATAAGAAAATAATACAATCCTTACAACTCTTTTTGTTCTATCGCGCATATATAATTTAGTTTCATTGCCATTTTATTCGTAGTTTTCCATTGTTAAATATCTATGTACGCAGAGATATTGGAGGTATATCCTTTCTTGCTCTTTGAGTGTACGTATCTGATTATTTATTTTTAATTATGGACTGTCAAATATAGAAAATATAGAACTGCCGATGGCAAAACTGATAACTAAATATCGTGCCATTTTGACGTTTGTTGTCTTCGGCTGCTAAGTTGTTACCATTCCGTTAAATTCTAAAGTTATTAGGTCCATTTCGAGACCAATACCAGTAACTTGGAGGCTATTATAGTGCTGGCCACCAGATCACCGGCTGCCATGCCGCATCTATAGAGTCGTGTGTCTGCGGCAGCCATGTTTACAGGCCGAACGAGGTTGAACAAATTAGCGATGGCTTTCAAAATTCGGCACCGAACGCCCGCGCCGCCCCGGCTCGCCACCGGTCTTGAAAATAAAGTGGAGGCGTACGTACGTACGTTTATATATGTTACAGACAAAACTCTTAACCAGTCAAAGTACTATTGACTAGCAAAATCAGTCAAAAGTATCTTTGACCGTATGCTTTAGTCAATAATACTTTTGACTAAAATAACAGATAAAAGTTGTTTTGCCCAATGGAGCTGGTTCAAAGTACTTTTGACTAAGTGATTCCGTCAAAAGTGGTTATGACTGGTTGAATCAGTCAAAACTCTTAAAAAGTTAAGGTTGTCGATAAAAATAACGACAAACGCACATATAAACTTTTATATTACTCGTACTCATTATTAGTGGAGAACGTGCTGATATTAGAACAAAAAATAGTGACTACGAAAAGAAAGAACGCTTTTTGCGAAGAATTTTAGCGATAGAAGATATAAAAGATAGTCATTTCAATGTGATGACAAAAGAAAAATTTGAAAAGTTTGCAATGGATTTGGAAGACGCGAAATTTGATGAAAAGAAAACACCATTACAGTACAGCAGACGAATTTAATAAATATATTTTTATTCACATCTAACGAGTAAATAGTGCTTTTATTTGGATTGATGCTTTATTGCAGTTAAAACTACTTTTGGCGAAGAGCGTCAGTCAAAAGTACTTTTAACAGCAAATTTGCAGTCAAAAGTACTAATAACCAATCATTTTCAGTCAAAACCACTTTTGACCAACCTGTTCAGTCAAAATTACTTTTGACTGATTTTGCTAGTCAATAGTTCTTTTGACTGGTTAAGAGTTTTGACTGCAACATATATATGTATGTAGTTATATATAATACTGATACACTATCACGACTTCCAATAAATACGATGGTGGGCGAGAATCTGCAAAATTGAATCAAAATAGTAGCTAATGGGTTGCATTGCATATTAACATGATTAGCATATTCGGCCATTCCCTTGCATTGATTCTAAGTTTTTCTTTTCTCCCAGCATGGACTAAATAGTTTAATAACATATTGCTATGAATGCGTAGGTTATGTTATTTATCTGTCCTGCCAAGAATCCATATCGGTGTGTAAATAACACAATTTATTTATCCCATTAAGTACGAATGCCGAGCCGTTCAGAATTTGCATTCGATTACATATTATGGTCATATGGTGCAAATGAAGGTTGCTCTAAATGTCACCTCTGTGGCGTTCCCGGCTAATGTAAACCATTAGGTGTTATTATTGCGAATATAGGTAGCTCATGGAAATGTTGTCAAGTCGGGTACATAAGAAATTTGTTATATTCTAGAATCTATCTTCTTCGTCTAAGCGCGTTCTCGGTTGCATCCTCAGCTGTGCTGCTTCGGAGCCCGGGGTGCGCTTCTGCTTTTTCCTTTCCAAATACAGGGTGTTTCAAAAGAGAGTTTACATTTGTTTCGCTGACTGTATGAACGCATCGAATCTGAGGGGCGCTGGGGGTATGCTAGTAGGTAGTCTGACTCTTGGGAATTCAGTCGCTATGGAGCGTTTCGTAACCGCACGTTTTCTTGCATCCTCAAAAAAGTAAGGGCCAATAGTTACACTGTCACTTTTGGTAAATGAAGTGGCCTCTCATGCAGTTATGCTTGTGTTTCGAAAACCTTGACCGCCCAGATTTTGATTTTTATAGTGTTGAACCGGTATCTTCAAATTTTTTGACCCATTTTGTAATGAAAGGGATGCTTGGCGCATCATTTAAGTGACGAAAACCTCGAATACTGCAGAATCTCGAATACTAAAAATCACTTTTTTACTTCTGTTTAGTTCCTCATCTCTTTCCCCTACTATTTCTGTTTACATCATTGTGATATTTATTTATTTGTATGTATGTAATAAATTATTTATTATAATGCTATGTATATATAGGTATGAATATGTATATATATATATATATATATATATATATTCATTTATATAAATATATCTTTTTTTGTATAATGTTATATATTTTGTATAAGTATTTTAATATCTATTGGTTATTTATAATTTACGAAACTATAAGGGTTCCTTGTGAACTACGGAACCCTAAAAAGTACGCCACTACGTTTTTTGTTACACTTCAGCTCATGAAACTAAACAACTTTTGTTCTACAACTTTCACGAAACCCAAAAACAAAAATTTTAATTTTCATACAAACTGATTACCTGATGACCTGATCGAGTCAATTTGTACGAAAATCCGAATTTTATGTTCGGCATTTTGGGAATGTTGTAGAACAAAAGTTTTTCAATTTCATGTACTGAGTTACAACCTGAGAGGTTTTGCGTTATTTCATTAACTCGTTGTATACGAGTATGTGCCTCCAATATCTAAGTAACACCAGGCCTGTGTCACACTAAGACGCTTAGGTATCGAAAATGTACCTCCATTTTTACTATGCGCGCTGCCGGCCCCTCGGGGTGGTAAATTCAGTTATACGAATCGTATGTCCAGCCAGAGTAATAAGAATAAAATTGGCCTGCAATGGATGTCTAGGTATGTAAACGAAAAGGTGCTGAGTTCTGACGTGATCTAAATTAAACCATATCGCTAACCACATTGAGTAGATATTTCTTTGAATTTCTTTGTTGAGTGAGACTTCTGTGCGTGAGTATTAGTCTCTATTCTGTGGTGACACGTCTAATATCAAATTTTTCAATCTACCCAAAAGGCGTCAGTTAAATGCGTTTTCCCTGAACTGAAAATCTCTTCGCTGATACGTACCTAACCTCTAATCTGGTTTTCCAATTGCGCACCAATTTGTCCGATTGCGACATTGTCCGATCGATATTGGATTACATTTGTAGGCGACTGGGACATTACTGTCTGGGCGTCTGTCTGCATAGGTTGTGCTCGTAAACTGAAGGGTATATAGAGCCAGGCTTTATGCGGCGTTAGAAGTGCCCACTAAAGCTAAATAGAGTTAGCGAGGTTCTTTTACATATCGGTTACGTACAAATAAATATATATTTCTCTTTTAGAGTTCTATCCTAACTTACTTTCGCATTTATAATATGAGTTAGTCCTATCCCAACTAATATTATAAATGCGAAAGTGAGTTTGTATATTTGTTTGTTACCTCTTCACGCGTTATCTACTGAACCAATCTTCTTGAAATTTCGCATACACATAGTTAGGAGTACAGAGAAGGACATTGGATACCTTTCATCCCGGAAAAATGTAATGTTCCCGTTGGATACGCGAGTGAAGCCGCAGGCGAAAGCTAGTAATTATATAAACGAGAACCAAAAAATTTAACTACACATATACACTATCATCTATCACGTCTTTATCTGTAATGGGGCAGACAGGGCATTTTGGGTTTTGCGGCTCTAAGCAGACAGAGCCCCAGGGCCGCAAGACACAAAGTCCACTTTTAGCGCGATGCTGGGCGAGAAGGTGAAAAATTTTATCAAAATAGTGATGGGTTGCTAGCCGCATCGCCTATTAACATAATTTGCATTTTGGCCCATTCCATCGATCGGTTTCTACTATTCACGCGGGAAGAGAAGCAGCTGGTACATTCTTAGTTATTCTTTTCTCCCAGACCAGCACTGAAGCATTAAACTATAACTGAAATTATATGAAATAATTAAATTTTTAACTAAAAAAACAACCGACATAAATTTTTCTTAGGAGTTTTTTCCATATCTCCAAAGTTCTTCATCATATCTTCACCAAATTAAAATGAGACCAACTCGGTAGTTAAAGGCTTTCAAATAAAAAAAAGAATTATCAAAATCGGTTCACAATTGGCGGAGATATCGCGTAACAAACATACATAAAAAAAAAGTTCAGACGAATTGATAACCTCCTCCTTATTTGAAGTCGGTTAAAAAAGAATAAAAAATGCCGTCTCAATTATAGTACCGGTTCAAAGGTGATCACGCTAGCTGCGTTCTTGTTCAGCGATGGCAGTTCTTTGAATCAGGTACCTACCATCCAGATACCTTTGCAGGCCTAACTACTGAATAAATATAACAGTTAGTAAATAATACAGCTTCTTCCGCAACACTGTGAGGCGAGGTGACCCGGGGCAGCAGCCAGGCTGGCAGCCACACAAAAAGATACAAAAAATCATGTGTTCTAAGAGCTAACCATGATTTTGTACCTGTTGATATAGATTCTGGAGGCGACTAAAGGACTAAGCACAATCATCTCGTGCTACTCGTAAAATTGCATTCCCAAAGAGGGTTAACGTCGGGCGGCGGCCGTTTATAAAACTTTTCTCACAAATACATTCTCAATGAGGCTTGACGTCAGGCAGGCGGCCGGTCATAAAACTACTTATATAGCCAAATCATTAAAACTGTTCTATATCTATGTAAATATATATATACATATTCATACCTATATATACATATATATATATATATATATATATATTCATTTATATAAATATATCTTTTTTTGTATAATGTTATATATTTTGTATAAGTATTTTAATATCTATTGGTTATTTATAATTTATATTTTAAATTTAACTGCGCCATTTGTTATCTTACTCATATACTTCGCACTCCTTCTCTTTATGGTTGCCTGTAAGAGATTGCTTCGGCGATAAGGCCGCCTCTTGTACCTTATTTATTTATAAGTTCCGTAAACTTTGTAATTTTTTATTGTTTTTATTTGGTGCAATAAAGATTTTTGTATTGTATTGTATTATTGTAATCTTTTGCACGTCAGTCGCTGAATCACCGGTTTTGTAAAACTCTCGTACGCACAGAGCGCGATCCGTTCCCGAGAAACACTCCATATCAACTGAATTCCCAAGAGCCAGGCGATTCATGCAGTTCGATGCGTTCATGCAGTCAGCGAAACAAATGTTAACTTTCTTTTGAAACATCCTGTATAACATGCAAAATGGAGAAGAAATAGTCGGAACAGTTTTAATGATTTGGCTATATAAGTAGTTTTATGACCGGCCGCCTGCCTGACGTCAAGCCTCATTGAGAATGTATTTGTGAGAAAAGTTTTATAAACGGCCGCCGCCCGACGTTAACCCTCTTTGGGAATGCAATTTTACGAGTAGCACGAGATGATTGTGCTTAGTCCTTTAGTCGCCTCCAGAATCTATATCAACAGGTACAAAATCATGGTTAGCTCTTAGAACACATGATTTTTTGTATCTTTTTGTGTGGCTGCCAGCCTGGCTGCTGCCCCGGGTCACCTCGCCTCACAGTGTTGCGGAAGAAGCTGTATTATTTACTAACTGTTATATTTATTCAGTAGTTAGGCCTGCAAAGGTATCTGGATGGTAGGTACCTGATTCAAAGAACTGCCATCGCTGAACAAGAACGCAGCTAGCGTGATCACCTTTGAACCGGTACTATAATTGAGACGGCATTTTTTATTCTTTTTTAACCGACTTCAAATAAGGAGGAGGTTATCAATTCGTCTGAACTTTTTTTTTATGTATGTTTGTTACGCGATATCTCCGCCAATTGTGAACCGATTTTGATAATTCTTTTTTTTATTTGAAAGCCTTTAACTACCGAGTTGGTCTCATTTTAATTTGGTGAAGATATGATGAAGAACTTTGGAGATATGGAAAAAACTCCTAAGAAAAATTTATGTCGGTTGTTTTTTTAGTTAAAAATTTAATTATTTCATATAATTTCAGTTATAGTTTAATGCTTCAGTGCTGGTCTGGGAGAAAAGAATAACTAAGAATGTACCAGCTGCTTCTCTTCCCGCGTGAATAGTAGAAACCGATCGATGGAATGGGCCAAAATGCAAATTATGTTAATAGGCGATGCGGCTAGCAACCCATCACTATTTTGATAAAAATTTTCACCTTCTCGCCCAGCATCGCGCTAAAAGTGGACTTTGTGTCTTGCGGCCCTGGGGCTCTGTCTGCTTAGAGCCGCAAAACCCAAAATGCCCTGTCTGCCCCATTACAGATAAAGACGTGATAGATGATAGTGTATATGTGTAGTTAAATTTTTTGGTTCTCGTTTATATAATTACTAGCTTTCGCCTGCGGCTTCACTCGCGTATCCAACGGGAACATTACATTTTTCCGGGATGAAAGGTATCCAATGTCCTTCTCTGTACTCCTAACTATGTGTATGCGAAATTTCAAGAAGATTGGTTCAGTAGATAACGCGTGAAGAGGTAACAAACAAATATACAAACTCACTTTCGCATTTATAATATTAGTTGGGATAGGACTAACTCATATTATAAATGCGAAAGTAAGTTAGGATAGAACTCTAAAAGAGAAATATATATTTATTTGTACGTAACCGATATGTAAAAGAACCTCGCTAACTCTATTTAGCTTTAGTGGGCACTTCTAACGCCGCATAAAGCCTGGCTCTATATACCCTTCAGTTTACGAGCACAACCTATGCAGACAGACGCCCAGACAGTAATGTCCCAGTCGCCTACAAATGTAATCCAATATCGATCGGACAATGTCGCAATCGGACAAATTGGTGCGCAATTGGAAAACCAGATTAGAGGTTAGGTACGTATCAGCGAAGAGATTTTCAGTTCAGGGAAAACGCATTTAACTGACGCCTTTTGGGTAGATTGAAAAATTTGATATTAGACGTGTCACCACAGAATAGAGACTAATACTCACGCACAGAAGTCTCACTCAACAAAGAAATTCAAAGAAATATCTACTCAATGTGGTTAGCGATATGGTTTAATTTAGATCACGTCAGAACTCAGCACCTTTTCGTTTACATACCTAGACATCCATTGCAGGCCAATTTTATTCTTATTACTCTGGCTGGACATACGATTCGTATAACTGAATTTACCACCCCGAGGGGCCGGCAGCGCGCATAGTAAAAATGGAGGTACATTTTCGATACCTAAGCGTCTTAGTGTGACACAGGCCTGGTGTTACTTAGATATTGGAGGCACATACTCGTATACAACGAGTTAATGAAATAACGCAAAACCTCTCAGGTTGTAACTCAGTACATGAAATTGAAAAACTTTTGTTCTACAACATTCCCAAAATGCCGAACATAAAATTCGGATTTTCGTACAAATTGACTCGATCAGGTCATCAGGTAATCAGTTTGTATGAAAATTAAAATTTTTGTTTTTGGGTTTCGTGAAAGTTGTAGAACAAAAGTTGTTTAGTTTCATGAGCTGAAGTGTAACAAAAAACGTAGTGGCGTACTTTTTAGGGTTCCGTAGTTCACAAGGAACCCTTATAGTTTCGTCATGTCCGTCCGTCCGTCCGTCTGTCCGTCCGGGCTCGTACTCCGCTGCTACTGCACCGATTGTCACGAAAATTGGTGGAGAGGTAGATATTGAAGTTCCAAAAGTTGGTTTTTAAAATTATGAAAAAATGATTTTTTTTCAGCCCCCCATACAACGAAATATTGGACTAACCCCAACGTGTGGGGTATCGTTGAAAAGTTCTTTTAAAATGCAACAAAAACTGCATTGAAATTATGTAGATCAAACCCCCCAGTCTTGAGATAATCTAATACAAAGTTAAAATTTGACGTGTCCCCCCACCGTAACTTTTGAAATATTACTAAAATAATACTGAAAAAAATGTGGTATACACCTCAAAGTATGTACTTTCAATTAAAACTATAGCGGCCTCGGTATCATAGATAGTTATTTTTTAATAAACCGCAATTTACCTTTAGAACTTTTATATTATGTTACTTGCTGTCTAAGGAACCCTTCATGGGCGAGTCCGACTCGCACTTGGCCGCTTTTTATTTAAGCGATACGCCAGGACGTCATGCATGACGCTATCAAACAGAAAAGTTACCTTAAATATTGTGATTTTACCAATATAATAGGTACCTTACCTACTTATATGAGTCTGAAAATTCAGGCTGACTTTTTACCACCAGCCAAAGTTTCGGAGCAAGTTCAGTCCATAATACTGAATTACTTTCTATAAAAACAATGAACGAAAAACGATAAAAAAAATTGCCTTCCCATACAGATTGGCGCTCAGGCCAACTGATTTAGTACGGGAGGACGAAAAATTTTTATCTATTTTCAATACATTTTTTTATACTTGCTCCAAAAATTTGGCTGGTGGATAAAAAGTCACCCTGTATGTGGGAAATCATAGTACATAATCTTTATTATCATTTAACCCGCATAAACCTGTTAAAAATTTCCATTACTCAAAATCATTTGACTAAGAGACATCGTACCATTCGTACCTATTATAATAAAAAATTTAACAAAAAAAAGCAACCGACTTCAATTTTTTTAAGGAGTTTCTGTCATATCTGCAAAGTTCTCATCATATCTTCACCAAATTAAAATGGGACCAACTTGATAGTAAAGGCTTTCAAATAAAAAAAGAATTATCAAAATCGTTTCACAATTGGCGAAGATATCGCGTAACAAACATACATAAAAAAAACATACAGTCGAATTGATAACCTCCTCCTTTTTTGAAGTCGGTTAAAAAATCGACTCATCTTTACCACTTTGTCTTTACCGAACCGACGACGCGACGCGACGCCTAAGTACAAAAACAAATCATTTACCTTGAATGCCTACATCAACATACATAATTATATAGGTATATTGGTTGTTACTTGTTAACAATGGTTTGTCAACCGTGATAATCATTAAACTAATAAACTACAGCCAAGGTGAAGTAAAAATAGGTTTACTGTGCAATAAGTTTTATGTGGCTCGTAAATATACATAAGGTAATCTAAGAGCCCACTACTAATAGGACATATTACTCGTACTACTTGTACTATTATGTATTATGTATTCTGTGATATTATTGATATTATCAAAGAAATTGTATACAAATCTAGAATGGGCACGAAATGACAAAGCCGTTCCCAAAAATTATACCTAAAGTTATAGCTCTCCCCTTCTACTTTATTGCACTGACAGTTTGTGGGAAAGGGACGCCTATAACTTTAGGTATATTTTTTGGGAACGTTAGGTATTTAAATATAAGCATTATGAAAATATGAGCTTTATGTGCGTGGCATTAAGTTTAATTTTTAATGTCGTTTTTGTGAGATTATTATTCGTAGTTATTCTAGATAGTATTATAAATTCTTTAAATATGACGCAAAACTCGGCGCAGATGGCGGCTCTAGCACATGCAGTAAACAGAGACAGTAAACAATCTGCTGTCATTCTACATGTCAAGTCAATTTTTTTCGCAACAAATAAATTACTATAAAAGTATTTAGTTTTAAACTTTTAATTGTTTTATTATTCTTCTCTCATTAAAACCTGTACTGGTGTAATGGCCATTTAAATACCTAATTCCTGTATAATTTTACTATTGCGAGTTTGATGTACTTGTCCACTTGTCATTGTCAGAGTCTAGAGGCATGTTATAAGTTATAAATGTTTTTTTTAATAGGAGATATTACCACAGAATAATTACTAGTACTCACGTAGTATTACTGCAATGTTCTGCCGCCAGAGTGCGGCTTTAGCGCACAGTGCAGACCGTAAACAAATGTTTGACTAGAGTGCTCGAGGGCTTGATTGTAGATGCAATTAATTTTGCTGCTTTACACGCAGTAAAGCATCGCTTTTTTCCATGCTGGTCTTGACAAAAATAAAAAAAGTTGATTGTCCTCCTGCCTTGCCTAGAAACCTTATTTCTGTAAAATAAAACATTTTTAGCTCTCGATTTTTTGGAACAATAAAATTATCTACTGTAATTATTTCCAAGAAAGAAACTAAATTGCCTTTTAATACAGCCACGCTCCGGAACACCTCGCAAAAAATTGTAGCAAGCAAAATTGTTACATATTATAGTCATTAGATATAAAAATAACATGTGAAGCGCGAATCTAACTCGCGAGAGGGTTCCGAAATTTTCTTTTCTAAAAGATTTCACATTGTTTAAATTTAATTATAAATTTAACGACCTATGAGGCCTAGTGGTCATTATGCCAGGCTGTAACACCGAAGGTCCCAGGTTCGATCTCCGGTCAGATCAAAATGGAAAATCATCTTTTTCAGATTGACCTGGGCCTTGGATGTTTATATATATATATATATATATATATATATATATGTATTTTTTTTATAAAATATAGTATCGTTGAGCTAGTCACTACCTACTTCATCAGCTTTTAAATCCATTTCCGTGCTACTTTTAGCTAAAATTAATTTATAAGCTAAACTGGTATAAAAGACTGTATACGCATATATATTAAAACTATCGATCATTTTAAAGTTTGGAAGGTCTTTAGAAAACAGCCAGTTAGTAAGTAGGGTACCCTAAACTCAATGCATTCAAGATTATGATGAAGCGCATATAGTTTAATCTATTATTGTGTTGTCCTTGAAGCTATGGTCAAGGTGGCAGTAAATCAGGAAGTACTGATTTATGGTCTAGTGTTGATGTGTATGGTCCAAGGGAGATAAAATCGTAATGGTCGGTACGAGGTTTGGTATGCTGTATGTATATAATAATATGTGCACATACCGTGGACGTGAGCTGATGCTATCTTAGAGCTGTGTACTGGCTAATTTTATATAGTTTCAATAGAGGGTATGATTAATAGAGGCTGAGTAGGGTATCTGACCTTTCTAACCTGTCTGGCCAGCGTGGAGTGTGTAGGCCAAATCCTCTGACTGCTCTGACGAATATGGCTCTAGAAGTACAATGAGGGCCGTACTCCTGCAGTGGAGACTTGATGACCTGATGATGACATTTATCTTAACATTGAATACTTTTTTTTACTTTTGACTTTATTTTTGAATCTACAAAAAAAATATACGCCCGGAAAACAATAGCAATCCGTGCGAGGTGTTCCAGAAACAAATCAGAATATAGAGAGGTATATAAGGACATGCCTATATTTTTGTGTATTACTAAAAACTAAATGGTAAAATATGTTTCCTAGAGTGTCTTAAACTGTCAACAAGAGTCACAACCCGTGACGTCATCAGTCTAACGAATTAATTACAATCACTATCAAAACTATCGATGATGAAATGTTTAAGGAAGAAATCATGTCTTTATCCCTTTTTGGGTAGACAGAGCCTAGAATCAAAGACCCAAGGGCTTAGATTGATTATAATGTTAGTTTTAATTACCATTACGAGTATAATATATTTTTTCCTATTATTAGTTATACTTTGAAGTATTTTCAATCGTTACCTAATTATAATTACTTAAACTGTTATTTGATTAATTTCAACACGTTTTCCCATTTAATATCATATAAATAAAATTAGTATTCAAATAAAGAAGTAGTGGCACTGTGAGCTGAAGACCCCGCGTCGTCTATGGTTTCGCCATTTTGAAAAAAATCTGGAAACTGACTCGGCCAAAAAATTCCATATAATTTATTAAACAAAATAAGGAACCTGCTCACAAAATTTCAAGAGAATCCGTGGAGAAAAGCGACCAGTAGGGGCTAGAATAGCCGGACATATGAAAAGCATTTTTGTCCAACCTGAAACAGAGATCCCTTCAAAAACATAAATGTAAAAATGGGAGCCAAGTTCAAAAATCCGACAAAACGTAAATACAACGTGGAAGGGACATACCCGTAATGAATTGAACCACGGGCTATACGAGATCACTAAAGTATAATGAAATTAAAATAACAGTCAAAAAACCAAAAAAAAATGTACATTCCCATTCAAATCGCCCGGGTGGCCGCACACTTATGTGTGGATATGCCGAGATTTATTTTTGTTTTTTGGCTGTTACTTTAATTTTATTATACTATAATGATCTAGTATAGACCGTGGTTCGATTTATTACTTGTATATATGTCCCTTCCACGTTGTATATCAATATAATAACTGTTTGATTTAATGTAATTTAGATTCAAGATAAGTTAAAGGACTTTAATAAATATTCCAAATTTCATGTGTGTAGGATTTTTAATAGATAGATAGATAAAAACTTTATTCACAAAAAGGCCACAGTTTTAAGTTAAGGATTTGTGGGTTTGGAATTGTAAAGGAGTCAAAAGTAGTTCGAAGTTGTTCTTGTAAATATACACACGGCTGCTGCGTCGCCAGTCTCGCCAGTTCCTTTCTTTGAACTTGGCTGGACACGCTGCCGCGTGTCTTGATATTTCTTCGCAATGCGTTAAAAAAGAACCTTGAAGTAATGTTATAAATTTGTTTAATTAATATTTGTATAATTATATTGATTAATTTTACACGAGTATCATGTTTTCCAATTAATATTAAGTATTGTAAACAAATAGCGAGTTGTCGGAAGAACATCTGGGCTCCTCCAAGGCACCATCAGCGCCCGGTTTCGCGGTCACACCTCGACCTCCGAAACTGGCCAAGGCTCCACCGCACCCACGCTACGGCACGACTTGAGTAATAAGTACTATTAACTGATTGTATACAAATTATAAATATTACAACTTATGTCTAATATAAATTAACTAAATTAATTTATTGACCAAAGGGGAAATCACAAATTAAGGACAGCATCTTGGTTCGTTTCGTATCTCCTGCTGTAGATGCCGAATGGCCTCCCATATACAGGCTGAGATTTTAACCACCGGCAATATTTTTTCAACAAGTTCAGTCCATGATTCTGAACTACTTTCTATAAAAAAGTTATTAAAATCGATAAAAAATTTTCGTCTTCCCATACAAAATCCGTTTGGCTGGGCGCTAATTTGTATGGGAGAATGAAAATTTTTTGTCGATTTTTAATAGCTTTTTTCAGTATCATGGACTAAACTTGCTCCAAAAAAATTTCCGGTGGTTAAATACGACAACCTCAGCCTCAAACAGCCCAAAAATATTTTTCATATTTCGATATATGTTCCTTGGGGAAAGTTGTTCAGTATCATGGACTGAACTCAGCTTTAAAATAGTTTTAGTGTATTTTATAGAACCCTGTATATGTTTTATACATTGAAACCGGCAAGTTATATATTATCTGAAGAAAACCTGAGCTCTGCCAAGGCACCAGCGCCCGGTCTCGATCACACTTGACCTCCGAATCTGGCCAAGGTTCCACCGCACCTATGGCACGACTTGAATACTATTAACTTAGGACTGTACACTAACTATACATTTTAATAACAACTTATTTATGCATGAAACTGGTAAGTTACCTATACAGGTTGATTTCACATCCACTAGCTATATTGAAATCAGAATCATTAAGGCCGTACCTAAATTTTCCGGGGTCCAGTGCTGCCCCCATTTAAATCATTTCAAAGAAAACGGAGACTTTATTTAAAATTTTGCTACTACCAAGTCCTAGATAACCCTTCAAAGTATTTTATGAACTACAGTTTACAATTTATAATGAGAACGTTAATATTTACTACGCACATTTGCCAAAAGTGGCCGTTTTTTGACTTGGTAGTAGCAAAATTTTAAATAATGTCTCCGTTTTCTTTCAAATCATTTATTTTAAATTGGGGCAGCACTGAACCCCGGTACCTGAATGTACCGGCCTTAATACAAAACTGCAAGAAAAAAGACTTATTTGTGTAAAAATTTTTTTCTCCCATGGCTTATCTTATACTTATATATAACTTCACTCACTATACGCGCGGCCGTTGCTCCCCCCGCTCACCGGCCGCCCGCCACGGCCGTGGCCACGGCATGTACCAATTTTTTTATGTCTCTTAAAGAGTACTTTCCTTGAATCACCCTGTATATGATCTCGACAAAGAGTATGAAGTAGAATATGAGAGGCAAAGTATTACAAATAACTATGTATATCTACAATCTTACAACCCACAGATTGTAGATATTGTTCTGGTTTATTTTTACAAACTTCAAAAAAAGATAATTTCCTTAGACAAAAGACATGAAAGAGCAAACATTAAAATCAGGATTTTCTCCTTTGTCAGTAGACTTTCTGAAACATGGAATATAAATTAGGCACCTAAAGTATTCAATATAAACAAACAAAACTTAGATTTACGTTATGCGGTTAGCCAAAAAATTTTTGTTTGTTTGTTTGTAATAACTTTATTGTACTTAGAAAACACATACATAAATGTTTTTTTTTACTCTGCAGAAAGAAAACTAAGAACACAGCAAGCACAAGCAGAATGAATTTTGGGCATCATGCATGACATTTAAGGCATGAATACATGGCTGTACTTTAAATATTACTTATTCAACTAACTACACATTTCGTCCATTAATTTTAATTAATTATAACGTTGTATCCCTAAGGATATATAAATCAGTCGTCACGGAGCCTAATAAATAGGTCAAACGGTACAAATTTCAATTTGCGGCCACACCAATTTCATTAACGAAACGGAAAACTGTCTGTCACCCGATTTTAGATTTTAAGACTGAGTGGTAGAGATGAAAATGTAATGATACGATGAGCGCAGCTGCAAATTATATTTGCTGGGATATGCGTGACTCACCATCATTTGCCTTCGTCTATGACACTGACTGTACAAGTAGAAGTTCTGGGAAATGTATATAAAAATCATTGCCAGATGTATTTACTTAAGGCCATACATGAATTTTCCGTGGTCTAGTGATGCCCCATTTGAAATAAATCATTTCAAAGGAAACGGAGATTTCATTTAAAATTTTGTTTCTACCAAGCCCTAGATAACCCTTCAAACTATTTTATGAACTACTGTGGGCAAATGGGGGCAGCACTAAACCCTGGAAAATTCATGTATGGCCTTAAGAGTCCCCTTACCCTAGACTTTTCCATAGAAACAGTGTAGCTGTTAATTTGAAACGACATGTTAAATAGCAGTATTTTGTAATTTCAAAGAAAATGCAAACATGATTCGCATTTTTGCCCATTCCCTCGATCGGCTTTCACGATCTGCGGACGCTCTCACGGAAGAAGGAAGAAGAGGAAAGAGAAGCAGCTGGTATATTATTTTTCTAGACCATCATGGAAGAAATTATAAGTAAGTACTTAAACCAATAGCACTTAAATCCTAACATCCTAACTAATATTATAAATGCAAAAGTGAGTTTGTATATTTGTTGGTTTGTTTGTTTGATGTTTGTTACCTCTTCACGCTTTATCTACTGAACCAATCTTCTTAATAATTACGCATACACATATTTAGGAGTATTGAGAAGGACATAGGGTACTTTTCATCCCGGAAAAAAGTAATGTTCCCGTGGGATTTGGGACACGCGAGCGAAGCCGCGGGCAAAAGCTAGTAAACCATAAAAAACCACACGTTTTTCAAATTCTTCTCCTTTTAAAACTTTCCCGGTTGTCTCCTTAGCTGTACTACTTCAGAGCCTGGGGAGACCTTTCCGGCATTTTCTTCTCCAAATATAATATAACGGTCACTAAACAGTGCCAATGACGTTACAAAGAAGAAAAGCTGTAACGATTTCAATTTTAAATAAGTTTTTATAAAATAAACATATTTTGTACAAGCTTTTATTGTGAGACAAGTCATCATAATAGTAACTATCATAATATGTACACCTCTAAAGTACTTTATCTTGTTTTCACCATATTAATATGGGACTACCTTATGGTAAAGGCTTTCAAATAAATAAATATCTAAGGCCAAATCACACTGATTGCATTAGCCTCAAAGTAGGTTTTAAACTTGTTATGATAATAAAAAATAAATGGAATCATCAAAATCGATTCACTAGAGTTTGGCCACCGAAACGTGATACTGAGTTTTTATTTTTAAATTTAAAAAATGTATACATGGCAATCCTTTGTAAATTAGGAATAAGCACTCTTGATAGTATAGATGTGGACTAAAAAATCTTTTAAGCTCATCAGGTAGATTATTAAAAATATTGTATTCAATTTAACAAATAATATTTTAAATCCAATGAAATATGTCTTCTGTAAATAAATAACTATAGAATGTGTTATATATGTACTAGAAGTACATATATAACACATTGACACACATGAGTTTGTATTTAAGACTACTCTATGACCGAACCTCGTTGCGTGTTGCCTTGACGACTGTTTTGTTGATATTGTAACTTGTTAATCTATTAAAATATTTATTGAATATATGTAGAATGTGTATTTAACACAAACTGTGTGTACAAACTATTCACCAAATATCAAAATCATTGCAGTGCACTAACCTGTCACAGCCGTCATTTCATGGAAATATCGTACTTTCTCGCGATTGCAGAGGCTAGTTCTTCCTGTTTCGCTTTAATTTTACACACCATTGTATAAATTAACTTCCTCGCTGAACTTTTGATAGGTTTCGACATTATAACACAAGACCGTTTATTATTCGAAAAATTTACACAATCTGACAGCCAACGTATTATGGTTTGACAACTGTTGTGTATTGCCATATAAATAATTCTGTTTCAAGGTCAATATCACGTTTCGGTAGCCAGACTCTAAATACGTACTTTATAAAAAACCTCCTTTTTGGAGTCTGTTAAAAAAACGATTTGGATACTCTTTAGTTTCTCTATAATAGTTATTCGAAATAACTTTAGTCACTAACAACCAAAATTAAAATAAAAAGAACTGCTTAATATAAAAAATATTTCAGTTGAAAAATATTTTTGTGGTTGACTTTCAAATAACTTTTCCTGCAGTTTTTCTTTTAAATAATTTTGGATTCCATCTGAGTTTCACAACAAACAACATTTAAATTTTAAATAAGAACTTGCATTGTTAAAACTTGACTGTTCTTTGTAAGATATACTCGTAAGTATTTTTAGGGTTCCGTACCCGAAGGGTGCAAACGGGACCCTATTAATGAGACTCCGCTGTCTGTCCGTCTGTCACAGGGCTCTATCTCTTGAACTGTAATAGCTAGACACCAGAAATTTTCACCGTTTATGAATTACTGTGGCCGCTATAACAACAAATACTAAAAATAAAAAAAAGTTGAAAATGAAAGGGGTCGTCATACAAAAAACGTGTTTTTTCAGCGGTTTTAACTCAATCTGTCACATGGCTCTATCTTTGAACCGTAATAGCTAGACATCTGAAATTTTCACCGATTATGTATTAGTTACTATGACCACTTTAACAACAAATACTAAAAATAAGATAAAGTTAATAATTAAAGGGGGTCGTCATACAAGAAACGTGTTTCTTCAGCGTTTTAAAACATTGTACGGTGGTACGGAACCCTTCATGTACGAGTCCGACTCGCACTTGCCCGTTTATTAGGGTTCCGTACCCAAAGGGTGCAAACGGGACCCTATTACTGAGACTCCGCTGTCTGTCCGTCTGTCCGTCTGTCCGTCTGTCACAGGGCTCTATCTCGCGAACCGTAATAGCTAGACACTTGAAATTTTCACCGATCATGTATTACTGTGGCCGCTATAACAACAAAAACTGAAAGTAAAAAAAAAGTTAAAAATTAAAGGGGTCGTCATACAAAAAACGTGTTTTTTCTGCGTTTTTACCTAGACCTTTATAATGGCATTAACTAGATACTTGAAATTTTAACAGATTATGTATTACTATGGCCGCTATAACAACAAATACTAAAAATAAAAAAAAGTTAAAAATTAAAGGGGGTCGTCATACAATAAACGTGTTTTTTAGCGTTTTTAAACATTGTACGGAGGGACGGAACCCTTCGTGTACGAGTCCGACTCGCACTTGCCTGTTTATTTTTTTTAAATAACCTGTGATAAATAACTAAATAAGTTTTGTAATGACAACAGCAAATATTACACTATTACGTCTTTATCACTAACAGGGCGGACAGAGTACTTTGGTTTTTGGAATTTTGTTTGAATTTTGATGATTATTTTTTATACGATTTTTTTACTATCAAGTTAGTCCCTAATTACTTTAAGTCAAAGTCAAAAATAAATTATTCAATGTAGGATAAATATATCACATAATGAAGGTCATTATTTTTAATTATTTTTAGTACAAAAGCTACAAACTACTAGCGTTTCGGAACGACCACTGCTGGGAAACTTAAGCCGGAAGAAACCCAGTTCAGTGAAGATATGATGAAGAACTATGGAGATATGGAAGACACTCCTCAAAATGAAGCCGGTTAGGTATACCAAGAGCAAGACCAACTAATACAAAGTGGAAGGGACATACCCGTAATAAATCGAACCACGGGCTATACTAGATGACTAAAGTACAATGAAACTAAAATAACAGTTTTTGTTTCATTGTACTTTAACAAAAAAATCCCCCCTCCCTGTTCCCCACTCCCCATCCCACTCCCCTTCCCCCTGAAAGGCCGGTAACGCTTTTGTTACACCCCTGGTGTTGCAGTTGCCCATGGGCAGCGGTGATCACTTACCATCAGGTGACCCGCTTGTTCGTTTGGTGTTTGCCGTCCTATGACATAAAAAAATTGTTTTCACAGAAGTTAATAAATAATGTCATGTTTACATCAATTACTGGCGCATGCACTTGTAAGCCATTTTCTGATATTCTCAGTATGGACCTCCGAAGTGGGTCAAGGCGCGCCACAGGCCGCCAGCTGCTTAGACAGACAAGTACTAACATTGGCTAATTGTAGATTAATTTGGTAGACTTCTTTTATCAAATCTATTAGTAGCCAACACTGCCGTCAAATCTGTCAAGCTGTCTAAAAAATTTTTACTTTAAGGCGTAGATATAGGCAAATGGCCTTGAAGTTTGAAATAAATTGTTAACTCGTAAATATGGTGATAATTTCCATATTGCTCTTCGTCATGCACTAGATAGCCCTTTAAATTATTTTATGAACTGCCGTTGAAACTATTATTGGTGATCCGTCTAGCTTTCAAACTTGCCGTGGCCACTTTCGGCGGAGGCAAGTTTTAAAGCTAGACGGACTAATGTGAATACTTTCAACGGTGGTTCATAAAATAATTTAAAGGGCTATCTAGTGCATGACGAAGAGCAATATGGAAATTATCTCCATATTTACGAGTTAAAAATGGGTTTGCCCGAAGCGCAATTTCTTAAAAAAATGCATCATGAAGAGAAGACCATCAGCACCGAAAATATGCAGTCTAAATCCCTTCCTTATTTAACGAGATCTGACGTGGCTGCACTAGAAAAACGGAGGCGATAGGCACCTATATCGGCCCGTGGCTGTAAGTGCAGTCACGTCCATTCCAAGGTGGATTTAGTTCCTACGCTCTTGCTGCGAAACGCTGGCTGGGTGGGCACAGAACTGAACTGAACTGAAGACCCCAACGTGTTGAATTTGTTTCCCATCCCATCGGGGTGATATGAAAAGACCTGCTGCAAGTCTGTGAGCCGAAAAGATATACCAAATACCATACCATGTAGTAAAATTATTATAGCCTAAAGACATCTGCCTTAGGTAGGTACATACCTACTTTTGGTAGGAACGTGTTTCAAATCAAGACGGACTACAAAATATAATACTTTATTCTATATTTTACAACGTCTATTCATTTTTATAATTTAAAGTGTTATCTAATGCCTAAAACTTCAACAGAATATTAATAATCATAGGATGCCACTGCTGCATACCCTTCCCCTTAAGTACATAATAATTTGATTTGAAAAAGTATGTACGTACTTTCTTTTCCCCACGGATTTTTTTGATAAACAATATATTTATGATATGCTAATATTCAGTCACAAATTCACAATCCCAATGTTTAATAAACATTGGGTATCAATTTCATCACCATTTGTATTGGAACAAGTGTTTTACTATTTCGCAATACCACGCAATACGTAGGCGAAGTGTTGTGCCTTCGACGAACGTCTGACTTAGCAACAAGAAAAACCTAAAACAACACGGCTTGTAAAGTTTTCAATTTATTTATTTAAAACTTTATTGAGCCAAAAGCTACAAAGCATTCTCTCGTTGTCAACCTTACAATGCCCTTCCTAAAATTAATTTTTGTATGTATCTCCTTTCACCCCTGGAGCAACAGCTCTAACGACTCATCTCGGCACGGCCAATGAAGGCAATGCAGAGCTGAGAGTCTTGTGAGCCCTCTTGGGTCTCCACCCCGACCGATGAAGACGCGTCGGGGACGAAGGCTCTGACTGATCGACTCTCTGGAGCACTCGGGTCCGTGGTGTCGCCACTCACCACCAGCTCGTGGTGTATTTTTTTTTTATGTATTCTAGCAAATTGAATTATTTATTGATTGATTGATTGATACAAACATTAAAATTCTTCCCATTATAGATTTTTTTAAAAGCGTTAATAGCGTGACTCCGAAAACTGATTTCACTCAGTCATTTAATTTTTTCAGCGAAATATAATATAATAATAATAAGTCATTATTGTAGTTAATTATTTTATGAATTATCATTAATGTTTTTGAATTATCGACCGTATTGTTGATTAATTTACTTGATTGATATAATGTTCTTAAGATATTATTTAAGACTAGCTGTGCCCGCGACTTCGTTCGCGTGGTTGTCGGAACGTAATGTTATATAGCCTAAAGCCTTCCTCTATAAATGGACTACCTAACAAAAAAATAATTTTTCAAATCGGACCATTAGTTCCTGAGATTAGCGCGTTTAAACAAACAAACAAACAAACAAACTCTTCCGCTTTATAATATTAGTATAGATTAATTGTTATTAATGTAACGTTAATTTGTATTACTCGTATCACACGTTATTATTAAAATTCAAAGGACATGTCCAATTATAAAAAGAAAAATAAGCTTATGAATGATTAAATATTCACGATTGATTAAATATGCAATGAAGTATAGCGCTTGAACTTCAATGCACCTAGGTACGAGTATGTTACGTACGTACACTAGAGTATTTATTTTCCTTGTTAAATTCTCGAGCAGAGGCGTGAGCCTTGAAACTCGGCCGTCACCCGACTCAAGAGCACCAACGCGAGGTTTTCCTTAACTTCTCAGTAAAGTGCTTACCTACTTTGAATGGTTGGTACACGGTGGCCCACTGTACAACCTGGCTAATAAAGGCCTATTTACACAGAGCAAGTTTCTTGCCTCTAGCTAGCGTTGCCAAGCGTCCGGATAAAGCCGGCTTTTTGATTGCGTGTCCGGCCAAAATAAACGGTGTCCGACTTGTCCGGCTTTTGTTAGGCTTTTTACATTTCGCAAAGGAGTGAACGCCGAGCGTGGCCCAGCGCAGGCGAGTCGACTCTTAGACTGATTTGGTATTCGATTTTGTTATATTTCATTACAATTTACTCGTAACAAAATTTATGGTAATAATCAAAAAAGCTATTTTTTACATACATTTTTTTTGTCGTACCTTTTAATTAATACTGAGACAATGTAGTGTCCGGCCTTTTTACCCAAATGTCCAGCCAAACTGGCTGGTCTGTCCGGCTATTAGTTTAGCGACCTGGCAACCCTACCTCTAGCATAGAACATGCAAGCCAAGTAGAGTACTTGGCTTGTATGGTCTAAACAAATCGTCAGTCAACCATACAAATCATTTATTACTTCAATTAAATTGTACGCAACAACAGGCAAAAAACAAAAAATCTTGCACTGTGGAAATGGATCTTAGGTCTAAAAATGGCACCAACTTATCCTTTCAATACAAGAAGGGTACTTAACAGTTATTAAATCACTTTCGCCGTGGACAGCGTCGCCCCCATATTCTAAACAGACCGAAAAAACACATGTTTCCTCCCGTTACTAAAAAGAAAAATCCATAGAAACACAACATCTCCTACAACACAAGTTCAAACGTGTGCGCACTTGCTTGATGCGTTCCATTCTGCATTATATAGGTAATCTTTGGTTCCGTCACATTGCAAAACGTTACACTATTTTGTAAGTTTGTAAGTTAAATTAATTAATTAAAGATGTGTGGTCAATGGCCACCGTCAAGAATAGTAAATTCTTCTAAATATTTACGGGAATTTCGGTTTTCTCGTTATGTTGTCTAAGTACATTTTCTGGCACTCCTACCGCTCTAAGTACATTTTCTGGCACTCCTACCGCTCTAAGTACATTTTCTGGCACTCCTACCTCTCTAAGTACATTTTCTGGCACTCCTACCGCTCTAAGTACATTTTTTGGCACTCCTACCGCTCTAAGTACATTTTCTGGCACTCCTACCGCTCTAAGTACATTTTCTCCCACCCACTTACAGCAACGGGATAAGCACTTGCATAATTTTATTTTTTTACTTAAATTATTAGAACTTAGTCAATAAAATAGTAAATTAGAATATCGATATTTGATTTGATAACTTAAATCTTAAAATATGGTCAAATTAATAAATAGATGTCTAAACTAAGTCTTATCAATAAAATGGTGTGACTTGACGATATCACATGAATATACCTACAACGATTTATTGGCACATACCATGCGTAACAAATCAAATCACGGGCTATAAGTACTAGATCACTATCATTATTCATCATCATCCATCATCATCAGGTCTTTTTTAGTCTCTACTGCAGGAGCACGACCTGCACGACCCTCTCTGTAATACCAAGCCAGGGCAGTCAGAGGATTTGGCCTTCACTGTCCACTATTATATACAGGCTCTAACAAAATATACTGAAACTATTTTAACAGTGTATTCAGCCCATGATACTGAACAACTTTCCCCAAGGAACATATATCGAAATATGAAAAATAATTTCTGGCCTCCCATACAAGTTGACCGATCAGCTGATCTGAGTTTCTATGGAAACCTAAAAATTATTTTTCATATTTCGATATATGTTCCTTGGGGAAAGTTGTTCAGTATCATGGACTGAATACACCCTTAAAATAGTTTTAGTATATTTTGTTAGACATTATATATAATGATATTAAAATAACATTTAAAAAAAAACGACATTCCCTATAAGTACCTACCTAGGTAGCTAGCCTACCTACAAATTTCCCGGGCGGCTGCACACTTTTGTATGGAAATGCCGATGTTTGTTTTTTGACTGTTATTTTAATTTTATCACTTATACTATACTGATCAAGCATAGTCCGTGGCTAAGGTCCGTGGTGTGATTTATAACGCTTATGTTATAGGTATACTTAAACATTGTACTTAAAGCATTGACATGAATATAGTACATAGATCTCGTTGACTTAAAGTGACCATGATGATAAAGATGATAAGACCAACCCTACTAAACCTTTGAAAACAGCTTGAAAGCAATAATTTATTAATTTAAAATTTTCAAACTTTCAGAACTATATCAATCAAGGTTGATATACGAGAAAGAGATTGTGCAATGGCCGGCCGGGAATGGGGTCACTTCCGACGGCCACTGCTCTAATTGTCGACCTTAACACCAAGGAGCATGGTTCATTTTGCAGTAGATTGTAAAGCAGTCCAACAATAATTAGAGCGATAAGATAGGTACTAGTCCGCGATGGCAGATACTGCCGTTTTATTGTTTGTCGATCATAAAATTTGTTTATTGACTTATTTTAAAGGCCGGTTTAAAACAGTCGAGGCTTTGGTCAGTTTGGTATAGACCAGTGATGCTGATTTTCGTTTCATTTAATTTTTTTCATAGGAGCTCGGTGGCCCAGTGGGAGTACGCATACTTGGCGCTTTCGTAGGTTAAGTGACAATGGGCGTAGTCCGCTCTTGGATGGGTGACCACAAGTGGCATAACATTTTCTCGAGTTCCGCCGTGCTTTGAGAAACACGTTGAGCCGTTGGTCCCGGCTGTCATCATGGTATGGCAGTCGTTAAGCTATGTCAGATGCCTTTAGGCAGCTCGAAAAATCTGACACCAGTGTTGGCCACTTACACACACGATAAACGTAATAAAATTGTTATATTTATTTCATTACAAAATACTTTTACAGAAGCTAGGTACTATACTATGTACTCGTATATAGGTACTTTTACCTTTCAAATTCCGCTATAAAAAGAAATGTTTATGGGCAGTTTGTTAAAAAAAAATATAGATTTATAACATGGGTTCTGCTTTACTATGTTTAGACTACCTGAGTCTGGCGTGAATATGTCTTTTCTTCTAGTTTTTTCAAAAATATATTCAAACATGAATGTTCCGAAGAAAAATGCCATTAATCACTAAAGGAAGTTTTAACAAAAGACCTGCAATAACAATAACCCGCCGGATAGAAAGACTTAAAGATTGTGCAAAGTTTTCCAAATTGATAAGAAATTGTCCTACTTCGTGAAGCATTCTCGGAAAGCATTAGCCGTTATCAGTGACCACCGTAATCTGGTCAAACACTGGAAACCTAGCTATCAGGTATCAGGCGACGGAATACTTAGAAATTAATGCTAGTACACCAGGAAAATGGTTTTAGGAACCGTTCAAGTATCAAGTAAGCAGAATTTTAGCCATTTTTAAAACCCTCCCGTCACCTTTGTCAGCAAAAGTAAGCAAATCTCTTGTCCAATGCTTCCGTAAGCATTGTTATATTTCTACAAAATATGCTTCCGTTTTTTTATTTATTCTTTTCTTTAGCAAGTACCTCATCATCATCATCAACATCATCAGGTCTTATTTCGTCTCCACTGCAGGAGCACGACTGCGTATATGGAAACCCTTCCAGTACTCAGAACCCCAGTACTTCTGAGCTGCGGGAGGGTTTACTAGCATTAATATACAGAATGTTGCCTTAAACCATTCCGCTATTCAGAGTTGCGAACGATCTGGATTCGGGTATTGTGTCCGGTGTAGTATTCAATACTTCATAATAAAAACGCTTCCTCTACTAAGATCCCTAGATCACGCGGGAGGGATTTCTGCGCTATGCTCCCCGATCTCAGATCGCAAGCGGCACGCGTATAAATCGCTACCACAATATAGATAAGGTCAAACTTATAGGTTAGGTTAGGTAAGAACTGCGACAGTTTTATCTGGGAAAGATTTATCCATTTTACTAGAACAGGGCAAACTTATAGGTTAGGTTAGGTTAGAACTGTGACCAACACAGCTGGAAAAGTTTTATCCATTTTAGCGTATTCTGTTAAACCTATAAGTCAAACTTTAGTCTGAGTAGCGGTAGGAATTCATATCCATAACGCTAATATTGCATTTGTAAAGCCTCCAGTATTACAGAGCTAAAAGCAGGGTAGCATTTAATCTATCAAACTGCGTGTTTAATCGCTTAAAGGCTCCCGCAGCTCAGAAGTACTGCGGTTCTGAATACTGGAAGGGTTTCCATATACGCAGCACGACCCTCTCCGTACTGCCAGAGCAGTCCCGAGGATTTGGCCTACAATATCCACGCTAGCCTTGCGCCGCTACGCAGGGGTGCCGCAGTTTGGCCACTACTACTGGTATTTATTCGGTGGTTTGGCCATCAGTCTCGGCTCGCGGTGCAGGTTGCGCCGAGCATACTCCTCCTTTATGCATGTCAGGTCTATTATTTTTATTGTCACCTGAAAAGAAAACAGTTAACAGAACATATATTCGCGGAATACATCGTAGCGCTAAGCGCAAACAAGACGCAGCGTTGGATTTAAAAAATCTCATACATTACATTATAGATACTCATCATCGGGTCTTTTTTAGTCTCCACTGTAGGAGCACGACCCTATCTACTACCACAGCCATTTATTAGCCTGAGCAGCCAGATGATTTGGCCTACACTCTCCACACTGGCCAGACGGGTTGGAAAGGGCTCACTGATGTTTAAAAGCTTTGTTTAGCTTTGTTTCCTAAGTCACTTCTACGACATCCACGGGAAGACTTGGAGTGGTCCTATTCTACTTTGCCAGAAACCACACGGCAAACCAGCAAGGGGGCGTCCATAAATTACGTGAGATGTTTAAAGGGGGAGGGGATCGAGTCAAATCTCATCTAATCTTACGTTGGAGAGAGGGGGGGTCTCGGCAAATATCACGCAATTTTTTTTCTTATTGAAACAAAAAAAAAATATATTATTTTGGTCCATTTAATTCAGATTGTACATGCTTAAGATTTAATCTTAAGCGTAATCGTAATACGATTAAGATCATTCAATAATTCGTTCGAAAGAAAATAATTTCATTCATACTTCGTTACACATCTACTGACTATCAAACCACCATATTTGTATTATACCAAATAGCTCAATTTTACTGAAAATCATATGGACATGTTGGTTCCAATAGTCTCTCTTGAGACAGCGCATGATTCTCCATCGACTGAATTAGAGTAGATAGGTATTCTTTTTTTAATCACAGTATTAGTTACGATTTAAGTATTCTATTGTTAAATTTTTATTACACTTATAATTAAACTCAGCAATATTTATTACTAGTCTTAACTAGTCGTAAATAAAAGCTCGAAGCAAATTTTTTTCTTCTTTTTACAATAACAATCTGACGCGTTTACGTGAGAAACCCACATTTTGAAAAATCTCACGTGAGATTGGGAGATGGGGGAGGGGGTTGAATAAAATCTCACGACATCTCACCAGGGGGGGAGGGAGGGACAGATAATTTAAAAAATCACCTCACTTAATTTATGGACGCCCCCAACCTACGTAGATAGTATTATACTTTCTGTATAATTAAATATCAACATTACAAAAAAATGCCAAGAAATGTAAAAAAATAACTAAATTATAAAAGATTTCTATAAGAAGTTCAGACCCCCGCATCCTAAGTCATCAAAAATAAGCAAATAAAAGACTACCCTACCCCCTTTTGGTGCTTACGTAATTATTGAAAGAGCCCTTATGAACGACTAGGTATACAATTATAAACAAGGAAGGACCATAATTGAGTACTTATCAGAAAATGGGTGTTGTGTATTTTATAACAAACCTTAAAATACCATATAGGTACATACTTATATTAGTATTATTTAAGTATTATTTTATTCTTTGATATAACTACTTCTTAACCAACTTTAAAAAGAGGAGGGTGGTGATGGGGTAAAGGAGGGAATATGTATTATATTATAATACACTTATATTACACTTACATTATACAATTATATTATTTTTAAATTTATTTATATTTTCTATTTTATTATACAAAGTGGAAGGCACATACCTACCCGTAATAAATCGAACCACGGTCTATACTAGATCATTTTAGTATAATGAAATTAAAATAACAGCCAAAAAGCAGTAAAAAATTTCTGCATTTCCATACAAAAGTGTGCAGCTGCCTGGGCGATTTGTATGGGAATGTCGAATTTTTTTTTTTTGGTTTTTTTAATTGTTGTTTTAATTTCATTATACATTAGTGATCTAGTATAGCCCGTGTTTCGATTTATTACGGGTATGTCCCTTCCACTTTTCCATCGAACAAGCGTTTAAAATTGAATAATTTAGGCAACATAACAAAGTAACTGCAACAAATTGGCCAGGATCTGGTCGGTTGGCTGGAGAAAGCAAACGCTGCGCCTACGCACAGACGGCGCGGGCGCCGCCTTATAAGGGCATGCTTTATGCGAAAATTCGCAACGTTGCCCAACCCGCTTGTGTTATAAATTGGCCTGTTTACTTGGAGAGTTAAACTTTGTAACTTCTCGTATTACAGTACAAAAGTCCTGGCGTCATCTCGCGTACTAAAAAAGTGACCACTACGTTTCAAAACAGGCTATGCTTTTGCGACGTAGTCATCGCGGTATCAATTTTCCTACATATCTCTGAAATCGACAGACGGGACAACACCTACTGAAAATAAAAATAAAAAATAAAAAAAATTAGGTACGAATTTGAATGTACATTTGTTGTTCTAAGTACCTACGTATGTAAAAGTTGGCACTAGTCGTACATTTTCCTCCAGACAAACAATTTTAGAATTGTAAATTAGCACATATAAATGCACGAACAATTCGCCATAAATTAATATTCAATAACAATGGAGTGGCTTCGTTTGTTTTCAAGTTGCTGCATGCCAAGTTATTTATACAATTACGAATTTACATTTATGTTTGAGACTTGATTTGTAAACTTGTTTATCTAAATTGTATCCATATATGTAAGTGCCTTAATTTACTTGATTGGATTATAGGCTAAAAGGCTATTCATGACCAAAAAGTAGGTATAGGCAAAGATAATTTAATTACTAACGTATAGATACCCAACGACATATAAACTATTGGTTTGACCACAGACGTTTGACCACGTGCGCTCTCTTGCCTTCTGCCCGTTCCGCGGGGCACACGCGCGCTCCGTTTATCAATAAAATCAGTGCGCGTACACATTGTATACCTACTTACTATAGTTTTGGCCAATAATTAATCTGCTACTAAAAAGTCGTTTAATTGAAAAGACACCCATTCCCTATACAAAGAACGAGGCGACTGGGCGGAGCACCACACCAGCGGCGAGGGTCGACGTGGCAGCAGTTCGGCGGCGACCTCAATCATCTGCGGCGTAGACATGGTTTGACATTGAAATGGAACGACACTATCGGACGACTGTCATATTATTTTTATGGAGTAAAGGTTCTGATTCTTGGAAGACAGAAGTCATGAAGTAAGGTTCTGATTCTTGGAAGACAGAAGTCATGAAGTAAAGGTTCTGATTCTTGGAAGACAGAAGTCATGAAGTAAAGGTTCTGATTCTTGGAAGACAGAAGTCATGAAGTAAAGGTTCTGATACTTGGAAGACAGAAGTCATGAAGTAAAGGTTCTGATTCTTGGAAGACAGAAGTCATGAAGTAAAGGTTCTGATTCTTGGAAGACAGAAGTCATGAAGTAAAGGTTCTGATTCTTGGAAGACAGAAGTCATGAAATAAAGGTTCTGATTCTTGGAAGACAGAAGTCATGAAGTAAAGGTTCTGATTCTTGGAAGACAGAAGTCATGAAGTCTTTTCTGACTGTAACCTTGTATACAAGGTCTAACCAAATATACTGAAAATATTTCATGGTTTCATGGTTCAGTTTTCATGTTACCTACTGATTCGAACAACTTTCCCCAAGGAACATATATCGAAAATATTTTTTGACTTCCCATACAAGTTGACCATTCAGCTAATCCGAGATTGTGTGGAAATCCAAAAATTATTTTTTTTGAAAGTTGTTTAATATCGCTGACTGAATTCACCTTTAAAATAGTTTCAGTATAATTCGTTAGACGTTATTATAACAGAATATGAATTATCCAATCCTTGTAATCATGGAAGCCTTGCAATACCTATTCTTCGCAGAAGAAGTCAAAATACAAGGTCGTAAGAATTATCTAGGAGATAACGTCGTGTGTACGTTCAGATAAGTATATCTTGTGGCAACAAATGACCGAGCTAACAATTCGAGCTATGAACGAAACAAAACAAGTACCTATAAGTCAGCAGGTACATATTTTTTACCCGGCTGCGCCAGAAGGGTTATGTTTTTCGAATTTTAATTTTTTTTTACTAGCCTGTTGTGGCTGTTATGTCCCATATCTGGGCCAAGGGCAAACTAAGCCTGAAAAAAATATTTTGGCCTCCCGTAGAGTTGGGCGATCAGCTGATCCGAGTTTGTTTAAAAAGCAAAAAAAAATTTTTATACTTTGATAGGTTCTGAAAGTTGTACAATATCATGCACTGAATTTACCTTTAAAATATACAGATACACTATCACGTCTTTGTCCCTAACGGATCAGATAGAGCCTAGTGCGGTATAACCCATGCCACTTTTAGCGTGACATAAAAGTGGAAAAGGGAAATCTACTTGGTGATTTATATGATTTTTGCGCCTTTTGCGCCTTTTTGCGATCTAGTTTTTTGCGCTGCAACATGAATCGTATCTGTTTATCCCAAGGTTGACTGGGAGAGAACGCTTTTATCGTTAAGTCCGCCATTTTTTATTGTGGAACAATAAAGTTTTTATAAATATGTGAATAAATTATTCAGCTTCTCGCAAATTTTCTCGATCGGCATTTACGATCTGCACGGGAAGAGAAGTAGCTGGTACATTCTATGTTTTTCCTTCCTCCCAGACCAGCAAAGAAGGAACCTTTAAAATAGTATCAGTATATTTTGTTAAACGTGATATTTCTTTGGCAGGCTCTGCACCCTAAACGGGTTGATTGATTTTAGTTGGGGCTGGGCTACTGATGGGTAATTTACCGAAACTTTTCATATTAAAAATTTTTCTTTTATTTTAATTTTCCGAACAAAATTTTTCCATTACCCATCACTAGCTGGGCTGGTAGGTTTCGTTACTTTCACGTTCATAATATAAGTAGGTTAGCAGCCAAGTTTTTTATGCCTTGAATCAGCATCCTAAGTAAGTAATACTTTATTGTACACCAAGAATGAAATACACAGAAAAAAATACATTAAAATGAACAATGGGCGGTCTTATCGCTAAAAGCGATTTCCTCCAGACAATGCCATACAATAATACTTAATAATAAATAAATAATTCCAGACAACGAAATAAGTAGGTACGTGGTTCTGTAATACTTGTGATCCCTCACAAGTATTACAGAACCACGTACTGTACACGTACAGGAAGAAAGAAATTGAATCATATAAATTAGCAATTGCGGTATACTCGTACAGACTGATTTTTAATCCACCTGCAAAATTTTTGGAGCAAGTTCAGTCCATGATACTGAACTACTTTCTATAAAAAAAGTTATTAAAATCGATAAAACTTTTTCGTCCTCCCATACAAATCAGCGCTCAGCCAAACGGATTTTGTATGGGAGAACGAAACATTTTTATCGAATTTTAATAACTTTTTTTATATAAAGTAGTTCAGTATCATGGACTGAACTTGCTCCAAAAATTTTGCTGGTGGATAAAAAGTCACCCTGTATAAACTAGCAGCGGCTGCGCAACAGTAACTCTTTTTGATGTAAGCATGTTTTAGGTTTACGATAAGGCTGATATGTTTATAAAACAAGACTTAAAAAAAATTAAAATAAAAATATGTCATGGGGTTGCTAGCCGCACATACTCTAACCCATTCCGTCGATCGGTTTTTTGCGATCTACGCGGGAAGAGAAGCAGCTGGTTCATTATACATTTTACAGATACATTATCACGTCTTTATCCCTAACAAGGTAGACAGAGCCGAGGGCCGTAAGACCCAAAGGCCACCTTTAGCGTGATGGCAGGCGTGAAGATGGAAAAAAGCGGCCAAGTGCGAGTTGGACTCGTACATGAAGGGTTCCGTACCTCCGTACAAAGTTTAAAACGCTGAAGAAACACGTTTCTTGTATGACAACCCCCCTAAAATTTTAACTTTATCTTATTTTAAGTATTTGTTGTTATAGTAGTCATAGTAATACATAATCTGTGAAAATTTCAAGTATCTTGTTAATGCCATTATAAAGATCTAGTTCAAAACACTGAAAAAGCACGTTTTTTGTATGAAGACCCCCTTTAATTTTTTTTATTTTTATGTATTTGTTGTTATAGCAGCCACAGTAATACATAATCGGTGAAAATTTTAAGTGTCTAGCTGTTACGGTTCAAGAGATAGAGCCCTGTGACAGATGGACAGACAGAGGGACAGACAGACGGACAGACAGCGGAGTCTCAGTAATAGGGTCCCGTTTGCACCCTTTGGGTACGGAACCCTAAAAAGGGAATCATAATATAGTGATGGGTTGCTGGCCGCATAGCCTATTGACATGATTCACAGATTCGGTTGATTGATTCACAGATCGGTTCGGAAGAGAAGCAGCTGGTACATTCATTTTTTTTCTTTTGTCCCGGACCAGCATGGAAGAGAATCATTTTACATAATTCAGAAAAACAGGAAAAATTTAGTTTCAGGAAGGAAGTATTCGTTTTTCCGTTTGGTTATAACCACGTTATAACCCAGACTTCGCAAAACAAGCTCATTTACCTGGAATGCAAATAGAATTATCAGCATATGTCTGGTATAATATGTATTACACAATTTCGTAATAACCCTGTAATGATTTCTATTTTTGGTATAAAAACAATTCATTTAATTTAATTTGCCTGAAAGTCTGAATGAAGATCAATGTACAAACATATATAATATGTCCAAACATGTATGTGTATATTGGAAGAAATTACCTTCAACAGGTTGTTTCTGATAAAAGTAAATGTGCGATTTTAACAAATAAATAATAAATAAATAAATATACATGGACAAATCACACTGATTAAGCTAGCCCCAAAGTAAGATTTTTTTAAACTTGTGTAATGGGATACTAACTCAACGATACTATATTTTAAGATAAATACATATATAGATAAACGCCCAAGACCCAAGACAATTTGAAAAAGGCCATTTTCCAACTTGCCCTGGCTGGGGATCGAACCCAGAACCTCCAGATTAGTGCTCTAGCGTTTTAACCATTACCATTACGCCACAGAGGTCGTCAACAAAGAATAGTTAGTTATTAGTAGTTGCCACTAACTATGTTGGCAGTTGCCACTTTTACGCCTACCGCCGAGGCAGAGTAGGTATAGGTCATGGATGATACAGCTGGTGGGGCAAAAAGGGCATGAGAAAAGTACTGCATGGTCTGGTCTCCGTGATCACACTCGCAATGTGCTTCTGCTTGGTCAACATAGCGCCAGGGCGCCAGATTGTGCCTACATCGACCTACGCTCAGTTCGGAGGCGATTCAAGTACCTTATGCGGCCTATAGCAGTTTATGACCTGGCGGTAGTTCCTCTGAAGGTTGGATGCAATCGGGGGGTGGAGCATATTGTTCGCGCCAAATATTCAATCTAGAGAATGTATGAAGACGTAAGACAAAGGGCCGCATTATCTATCTATCTGTCATCAGGTCGTATTTAGCTTCTAACTCCACTGTAGGAGCACAAAGCACAACCCTCTCTGTAGGTACTATCAGAGCCATATATTAGCCAGAGCAGACAGAGGATTTGGCCTACACTCTCCACGCTGGCCAGACGGGTTGGAGAAGTCTCACTGATGTTTATAAGCTTTGTTTAGCTTGTGTTTCCTAAGTCACCTTCTACGACGTCCACGGAAGACTTGGAGTGGTCCTATTCGACTCTGCCGGTAACGTCATGGCTAAGAGGGCCGCATGAGCCGCATTAATCGTCTTGACCATCATCTGTTCGTTACGAGTATTGTCGAATTAAAGCCATTAGCCGCCTCACGGGTAACGAACCGCTGCGTCGGTAGGGTTGACACTTGATTATTTCTTATTGTCTTATTAAGTTATTACGGACGAGACTCAAAGTTAAAGCAGAGATTCAGCGAGTGTACTTCCATTTGGCTATACTAGATTATAGTATAATGAAATTAGAATAACAGCCAAAAACAAAAAATTATTTTAGCATTTCCATACAAAAGTGTGCAGCCGCTCGGGCAATTTGTATGGGAGTGTCAATTTTTTTTTTTGGTTTTTGAACTGTTATTTTAATTTCATTATACTTAAATGATCTAGTATAGCCCGTGGTTCGATTTATTATGGGTATGTCCCTTCAACTCTAAATTAAAAGTATTTCTTGAATACTTACACTTTTAGAAAAAAAAATTTTTTCGTCCTTCCATTTTAAATCCGTTTGGCTGAGCGCTCATTTGTATTGGAAGGCGAATTTTTATTTTAGTTGTTTGTTAATTGTTTTTATGGAAAGGAGTTCAGTACCATGGACTGGACTTGCTTAAAAATTAGGCTGGTGGTTAAAAAGTCAGCCTGTATGTATAGTAAATTCATTGAATGTGTTGATATCTAAGAGAAAGTGAGCAGTGACAGCCCTGCATGCAGGTCAACACTCTTCGGTTAATTTCGTATATGGATTACCGTGATAGACTTATTACAAGTCGTATAAGGCTGAGAGTTCAATGACATTATCAAACCCGAGAATTGTTTGACGAATTGGAACTAACGACAGATAAATTGTTATTGATAGAGTGATTGTTCGTGTAATTGATTATAATGTCACCGGTTCTATGCTGAAATACGACATCCTACAGGCTATTTTATCCACACTAGGGTTACACAGACTAGGGTTCGTGCGAGTATTACGTAAGCAGAATTTTAGCAATTTAAACCCCCCCGTGAAAAAATCACCGTGTGTGATTGAATTACACGAGAAAAGTTCAAACCAATAAAGAACTAATAATTCAATATTTATATATAAAAGAGAAAATCACTCACTCATCACGAAATCTCGAAAACTACTCAGCCAATGAAGATGAAATTTGGCAAGAAGGTAGATTGTGACTAGGAGACGTCCGCTAAGAAAGGATTTTTGGAAATTCTATCCCTAAGGGGGTGAAATAGGGGTTGGCAGTTTGTATGAAACTTCGTAATTTTTAAAGTGAGACACATGAAATTTTTAATGTATTTTAGTAGTTAGTAGAAAATAATAATGCATTTATTAGATTTTGAAAATGACATCCCTATAGGAGTGAAATAGGGATTGCAAGTTTGTATGAATCTTCGTCATTTTTGAAGCAAGACACATGACATTTTTGAATTAGTGGTTAGTAAAAAAAAGAATCCATTGATTGGATTTTAATAAATTACAACCCCAGTTTAAAAAAAAAACAATCTAATTTGTGTAGTCTACGCGGGCAAAGCCGCGGGCAAAAGCTAGTACTTACATAAATTTATTACAAATTAAACAGATGAATCACACGATATACGAACTACTTAAGTTAGTTAGTAATAGTATTCAGAAAGTCATTAAATTTACTGAAAATAACAATCAGTGGTAACATTTTTCGTGACATTCGTGACGTAGTCTTGGGCTATCATCATCAAGTTTATAAACCCAATCCAAAACTTGTAGTCGTACCTACTGAGATCCTCTTTGGCAATCACCGTACTGTTCCATTTACCCATAACATGCTGGACACGCGCCAGATATATTTCGTCAACGTGGCAGCCTAGAGGTTGCTATTGCTAGGTTCCTTACCACAGATGAACTTTTCGAATAAAGAGTCTGTTTTGTAGTTGATCGATTGAGCGAAGTTCTCTAAATCTCTTGAACAATCCGGCGTTTATGTCATCATCATCATCAGGTTTCAAAAACCCTGAAGCCTCCCTTTGTCTGCGCCATCCTGTTCTATCCCTGGCCACTGCATTCTTTCCAGTAACTTGATTGTATATGTTGCAAGCATCGAAATATAATTCTCTAGAAACCTAACGCTCCTACATTCACCGCTTCGATTCTGATTCTATTTACGCAAACAAACGAACAGTAATTACAACAAAACACTCGAACGCACACATAGACAAAGATGCATGCGATTGGTCGCAACAAGGTCACGCGTCGTCGTCGGTCGAGTGGGGCAGTCAACGCAATGAGGAGTGAGATACAACGCGCGGATGGTACGTATTATGCAGTACGCTACGCTAAAATAAATAACCTTGTTTACGTGTTACTTTTTTTTTTGAATAGCCAATTTTCTTGTCTTTATGGCTTCTACACCACTTCACGGCACATGACGGCACTTTTAATGAATCGATTATCGTAAAAACAGCAATATTCTCAAAGGAAACTTCTTGCGACGCAACCGCACGACTCGAGTGTCACGGCGAACTGTCGCACCGCGTTGTTCATATTTTAAGCCCCGCCCGCCGCGGTACATATCGCGTGGAATGATTTTTCGGAATTACTTACGATTCTAGAGAATTATTGTTCGTATGTTGCTCGGAATATCGGAGAATGACCGTGTAACCCACGGATTGACAGACTGATGGTTCGGACGGATAAAAAATATTTGTCAGTCTGTTTTGAACGATGAAAGACTGATCGCGTAACCCGCTTGTATCATTCTCGCATCAGACACCGTACTTTACTACACACCGTACACGTACTTCTTATCAGTCTGCTGTCAGTCTAGCTAGATTGACCGTGTAACCGTAGAAATCATCCATCATTCTGGCGTCAGTCAAGTCAATCCAGACTGATAGACTGAACTGATGCCAAACTGAGCGTGTAACCTTGCTCTATGTATGTGCGACGATAATACGCTATTTTACATCAAGTCAAACCAGATACTTTTATCTAAATGTCAAAAACAAACATTTTCTATGGGATTTGTATGAAATATTGATTTATGACGTCATACTTCCTTGGAGTCAAATAGCGCTCCTAATAACAGTTTTTCTGCATTAATAAATCTAAAGACACGTTCAAAGTTCAGAGATTAATGACAAGTGGCATTATTTTGTGACGTTTTATTCTATTAACAGTACCAAATAATTTATTTTTGACCCACCGTAATACCTAATTTTTTTATTACAGGTTTGTTTTTTTTTCGTGTGTGTAAGTCATGTGTAAGCACAGAATAGAGACTAATACTCTCGTACAGGTCTCACTCAACAAAGTAATTCAAAGAAATATCTACTCAATGTGGTTAGCGATATGCTTTAATTTAGATCACGTCAGAACTCAGCACCTTTTCGTTTACATACACATCCATTGCAGGTCAATTTCATTCTTATTACTCTGGACATACGATTCGTATAACTGAATTTACCACCCCGAGGGGCCGGCAGCGCGCATAGTAATAATGTAGGTACATTTTCAATACCTTAACGGGGAGTGACACAGGCCTGGTGTAAGTGGTCAACAGTCAACACTGATGTGAGATTTGAAGCAACCTCAATTTCATACAATAATGACAGCTGGTGGGACCAACGGATCAGCCCACAGACCTACCACTACGAAACCTGCATCTTATGTAATTATACGAATTATACATGTTTTATTATTTGTATATAACACTCTTCTTTCTTTATTTTAAGTAGTTAATCTTGCACCCCATTTACTACCTTTTCTGCTACGTCCCTAAGGTGAACTGGTAGACAATGCTTAGCATTAAGTTTTACCTTTTGTATTATAATCGTTAGATTATTGTGCAATAGTGCGTGGCCACTTTAGTGCATCTCTTTCTATCTTTGATTGTTGCCTCCACCCATACTTTGCACACGTCACAGAACACACTATGGTTACTAACTTATAATAAGCTCAAATAAAACCCTAAATCACCTTTTAATCCGTCAACTCCAGGAAAAACCAGACAGAGAGATGATAAAATCACTAAAATTTATAACTTTCTTCGATCGTTTTGTGGTTTGTTTGGCCCAAATTTTAACAGTTGGCCAGCTTATAGCAGCCACGCCGATGAAGACAAAAAACATTACAGCGTTTCTTTCACACTCACGTTGTACTGTATTTGACAGTCTCTTTCTAGCAATATCGTTGCAAGTCTAGTATTGGTAGGTCTGTGGATCAGTCTGTATTCTGTGTTCCGAAGTTCCGAACCTATTATATTCTGGTCTGTGGTCCAGAATATAATAGGTTGATCAATTTGTCGCACGGTGGCGCCAACAGAGATAACCACGGCGCCTACAGCGCGGATTTATGGGCGCTTTAAACAGCTTTACAACACGGTAAGCTTTATGCAGGGCAACAACAAAAGGATTGTTTATTGTGTCGACTAAAACCAACTAAAACAGTCTTCAACTCGTAAACAAACGAAACATTGTAATCTAAACGGCTTTGTGCGCCGTAAATTAATGATAAAATAATACAGTTTTGTTGACTAAATTTAGTACAAAAGTGTTACCTAATCCAAAAGAATTCGTCTACGTGAATATTTTCTTAAATTAGAAATTCCTCAGTATATTTGTTCTGATCTCCATGATTTTTAACCGACTTCAAAAAAGGAGGACGTTATCAATTCGACTGTATGTTTTTTAAAAAAAAAATATGTATGTTTGTTACGCGATATCTTCGCCAATTGTGAACCGATTTTGACAATTCTTTTTGTATTTGAAAGCCTTTACTACCAAATTGGTCCCATTTTAATTTGGTGAAGACATGATGAAGAACTTTGGAGATATGGAAGAAAATACTAAAAAAAATTGGTGTCGTTTTTTTTTTTTTAAAAAATTACCTATTTGTGAAGAATTTACGAAGATAGATTTTTTTTTAAATTACTATATAAAATAAAGGAAACCTAAAGTCCCATTAATCAGGTCATTACATAAGTATTCCAAAAATGTAATATCCTTTTTTCTGACTTACGCAACGTGAAACGGATGAAAATTTTGAAAACATTTGAATATTTATTTGCTGTTAGGAATAACATTCCTCTTCACCATAAAAATAACTTTTTGTATGATAAAGAGGAATGTCAATTCGCCTATATCATTACATAGTATACATAAGTAATAAGTTTAAATAACATCACTAAACAATAATTTAATTAAGTGTAAACATGAATACATATTAACTAAACTTATGTTGTAGTTTTAGCCCGTAGATCATATTAATTGATGTCAAAATTCCTGTAAAGGAGTGGTTTCTAGATAAACGGGCAAGTGCGAGTCGGACTCGTACATGAAGGGTTCCGTTACTCTGTACAATGTTTTAAAACGCTAAAAAACACGTTTTTTGTATGACGACCCCCTTTTATTTTTAACTTTTTTTTGTTTCTAGTATTTGTTGTTATAGCGGCCATAGTAATACCTAATCTGTAAAAATTTTAAGTATCTAGTTAATGCCATTGTAAAGATCTAGTTAAAACACATAAAAAACACGTTTTTTGTATGGCGACCCCCTTTAATTTTTAACTTTTTTTCATTTTCAGTGTTTGTTGTTATAGCGGCCACAGTAAAACATAAACGGTGAAAATTTCAAGTGTCTAGCTATTACGGTTCAAGAGATAGAGCCCTGTGACAGACGGACAGACAGACAGACGGAGAGACGGAGAGACGGACAGACAGTCAGAGTCTCAGATAGGGTCCCGTTTGCACCCCTTTGGTACGGAACCCTAAAAAATGTTGAGTGGGAAGGAATCCCAAACTCCTAAGTAGTTAAAGTTCTTTGTTGTGTAAAGAAAGTGCGTTCTTTCAAGACAAAGCACTTTACTGTTTACTCTGTAATCTTGGGATTTTTTTATAGAGAACGGTAAATGTAACTGTTGACAAAGTAAAACAAATCAATGTTATCTTTGTTTCGGGCTGGCGCATTATGTGGGTGCACCTACGTCAAGTTATTGGGTGCTAATACAAATGTACAGGCGGAAAAAAAGCTTTCCTTCGATAAAAATAAAGTTGTTCATCGTTGTTCGATTTTTCAAACAAAAAAATACGATCGTCCAAAAAAAGGTGTGTATTATTTTAAGGGTTCTGTGATTTTTTTATTCTTTGAAATGCAATAAATAGATTTAGATATACATACATTATAGGGTATCGTTGTGAGAACGTTAAGGCCATATATGAATTTTCTGGGGTCCAGTGCTGCCGCATTTGAAATAAATAATTTCAAAGGAAACGGAAGGCATCATTTATAATATTGTCTTTGTGAAGCCCTAGATAACCCTCAAACTATATTATGAACTACTGTTTACTTACAGTTTAAAGTTTTTACGCAATTTTGCGGAAAACAGCCACTTTTGGCTTTTGGCTCTAGGTACTTAGCTTTCTTTTTAACTTCGTACGTAACTTTTGACTTTGTACGTAACTTTTAATTTCGTACGTAATTTTTAACGTCGTTATATGCTTCTGCCGTGAATTTTTTCATGTGTCCATATTATACAACCGTTTAGCTGAAAGGGAGGCGGGTACATTTGACTCTAACAAAAATTTACACTTTTGAAACCATTAAATATTTCACAAACGTATCCCCAAATCAAAAACTGGTGTTCACAAACTCATAATATTTTTTAAAGACCTATACAACAGTATTTTTTAAAAAAACCCACTTCACGTGTACCTACAGTGGCTAACATAAAAAAAAAATTTCAAGATTTTATTTTACCACTTTGTCGGTGTGATTAATATATACATACCAATGCAAAATTACAGCTTTCTATTACTAATAGTCTTTGAGTAAAACCACAGATTAAAACCGCGGACAGACAAACATGGCGAAACAATAAGAGTTCCTTGTTTACCACGGAACCCTAAAAAAATACGTAGGTATACTTAATTTATGTTTCCGCCTGTACATCGGGTACGAGTACAAGCGGTGTCAGTCCCCCTGCAGTGACAATGAAAGATCGGCTTCATTCTTTCGGCTTAGAATATTTTCGGAGCAAGTCGTTGACTCCATCCGCCATTTTTCTTTTCAAAGCAAATTACATAAAGTCGTTTCTTGTGTTTCGGCTCCTTGTGGGCAACAAAAGGTATTTGCCAAACGCAGAACACACGTGTTGGTTTTATTGTTTTTATTAAGTTGGCCATTGTGGTTAGTTAGCCCGAGTAGGCAAGTAGGACTTTTAATTAGTCATCGAACACATAAATAGTGTTTCAATCGTAGTAAAAGAAAATCAAAACCAATGATTTATATATATATATATATATATAACGGGACTTAGCACGAACCTTTTTTATTGTTTAGTCTAACAACGTTTCGAAAAAGATGAAAGAATGGAACCCAGTGATTGCAACGCGTAAGTCAGTGTCGAACAAACAGAAAGATACAGTTAGCGTATTGTGTACCGGGGTTTATACGTAAATATAAAGACAATGTAGGTAATGACACTAATGACATTATAAAATGTGGGTACCTAGTGTTATTATCAAAAAATCTGCGTTCACCATCAACAAGACGACACTGCTCTCTCTCCAGTCAGTCTGCAACCACGAAAGATGTCACTCTTTTTCGAAACGTTAGACAAAACAATAAGTCCCGTTATATACGTTATATATACTTATATATATATATATATATATATATATATATATATATACAGGGACTAACAAAATATACTGAAACTATTTTAAGGCTGGATACAGTCCATGATACTGAACAACTTTCCCCAAGGAACGTATATCGAAATATGAAAAACAATTTTTGGGCCTCCCATACAAGTTGACCGATCAGCTGATCCGAGTCTGTATGAAAAGCATTAAAAATTATTTTTCATATTTCGACATATGTTCCTTAGGGAAAGTTGTTCAATATCACAGACTGAATTCACCCTTAAAATAGTTTCAGTATATTTTGTTAGACGTTATATATAAATATTTTTTTCAAAGCGCGATAGTTTAAAAACCAATAATCAAAACCAAGCTTGTTTAAATTTTGACAATGAACTAAAAAGTTTAAAGTGTTTCTTAAGACGAATAAATTGAGTCCAAACTCGGTGGGGTTATGTTGTTATCCAAAGATGCCGTGGCCACCTTCCGGTGAAATCAGGTCATTGCTACCATGATATACGATTGTCACCGAACTTTCATAAGTATGTGAAATTTTAGCTCAATCAAATAACGGGAAATACCTAGATCTAATTGAACTTGCAAGATTTAATTATGGACACAGACAACACGGGCGGGACAGGTGGTAAAACTAAATAGAACTTATGTAATTTACACACCAAGCTTGTGTATTTTTTTTCCTATTTCCCAGTAATTCTGCTTTCCCGGTGTTGAAACTATGTCAATATTGGTACCTACTTAAATAACTTTAGTAATTTTCTTCTCAAAAACTCCTTTGTGTTAAACTATGAGAAGTTTTAAATTAACGCATGGATAATTAAATTTTTAACAAAAAAAAACAACCGACTTTAATTTTTTTTTGGAGTTTCTTCCATATCTCTAAAAGTTCTTTATCATATTAAAATGGGACCAACTTGGTAGTAAAGGCTTTCAAATAAAAAAAAGAATCATCAAAATCGGTTCACAATTGACGAAGATATCGCGTAACAAACATACATAAAAAAATTTAAAAAAAAACATACAGTCGAATTGATAACCTCCTTTTTTTTTGAAGTCGGTTAAAAATAAAGAACTATATCTTATTCCAGCACGCTTTTTATAGAATTTCCTAGAGAAAGAAAGAATCAAATATCACTAGCATACAACGGCCTAACCTACCTAACCCGCTATTCGCAAATAAAATGCGCACTTCGCAATATTTCCAAACAAATTTCTAATCAGCCGTGTCACTGTGTGCGTCGCACGTGTCAGGAGACACGTGTGCACACACGCGCGGCTCTTTGTCTGAAGAACAAAGAACGCTATCGACAGAGAAGTAACTACGTTGCGTACTCGTTTATCTTAGTTGGTACGGATTGTATTGTAAAAGTTGCTTTCTTCCGTGCTTGTCCGTGTGTTCCATGATGCTTCTCTTCGCGCGCAGATCGTAAAAGCCGATCAAGGGAATGGGCGAGATCTGAATCATGGTAATAGGCGATTCAGCTAGCCCGTGATGGGCTAGCTGAATCTGAACCTGATCATTCTGATTCCCTTTTTAGGGTTCCTTGCCCAAAGGGTGCAAACGGGACCCTATTACTGAGACTCCGCTGTCTGTCCGTCTGTCACAGGGCTCTATCTCTTGAACCTTAATAGCTAGACACTTGAAATTTTCACCGATTATTTATTACTGTGGCCGCTATAACAACAAATACTAAAAATAAAAAAAGTTAAAAATTAAAGGAGTCGTCATACAAAAAACGTGTTTTTCCAGCGTTTTTAACTAGATCTTCATAATGGCATTAAATAGATACATATTTGAAATTACAGATTATGTATTACTATCTTGATCTAAGATTACTATGGCCGCTATAACAAAAAATACTAAAAATAAAAAAAGTTAAAAATTAAAGTGGGTGGTCATACAAAAACCGTGTTTTTTTAGCGTTTTAAAACATTGTACGGAAGTACGGAACCCTTCATGTACGAGTCCGACTCGCACTTGCCCGTTAATACTATCTTCACGCCCACCACTTGGAGTCAGCGTCCCCGGGCTCTGTCTGCCTTGTTAAAGATAAAGACGTGATAGTGTAGCGAGTACGGATTGTATTGTAAAAGCTGTTGAGGGTTTTTTCTTTTATCGGAATTTTTCAAGGCCTAAAGAACAAAGAACGCTATTGAATAACAGAAGTGCCTACGTTACCTACTCGTTTATTTTCGGTTGTGGATTCCTTTGTAGAAATTGTAATTTCTTTCTTTTGTGCGTAGGGCCGATTTGTTTGAGATTTTTCGAAGTAGGTGTAATTCTGATAAAGCGTCATTACGCTTTATCAGAATTACACCTATAAAATAAGACATTCATATAAGTGAATGCAGAGAAGGCAGCCATCTTAGCTTTTTTAACTCCCGATGAAAAAGAGGGGTGTTAAAATTTTTACGTGTATGTATACCTGTGTATAATGCATAAAAATGTGTGTGTGTGTGTATAATGCAAAAACTTCACACTACTGAGATGCGTATGCTTCGTTGGTCGGGTGGAGTAACCCGAATGGACAAAGTGCGTCACGAGCACATGCTCGTACGGGGGAGTTTTAAAGTAGCGCCTATTGTTGAAAAACTCACTGAATCGAGGTTGCGATGGTACGGGCATGTAATGCGACGACCCGATGACCATGTAGTGAAGAAGTGTCTTTCCATGGCAACAAAGAGAGGGAGGGGCACACCGCCGACGACGTGGATGGCAAAAGTCCGAAAAGACATGAAGCAGCCAGGCCTAAACAGCGACAGTGCCGGTGATCGTAGCAAGTGGCGCTGCATGATTAAAAAGCCGACCCCGTGTAACGGGGAAGAGCGAGGACAAAGAAGATGTATACCTGTGTATCTGTGTGTCTGTCTGTGGCATAGTAGCTCCTAAATGAATAGACTGATTTCGATGCTTTTTTTTATCTAAAGCCTGTCTGTCGTGATGGTTCGCTATGTTTAATGAAAATCGGTTCAGCCGTTCAAAAGTTTTTGGTAGTGAACCCTTGGAAGTCCTGGCAAATAAATTGTGTAGGATAGGAACGATAGCGCTGATTTTCAGCTGTTACTGATCTACATCACATACATTGTTATATGTTGTCATTGTTAGATTCTTATTACCACTCCGGGGGTTCTGGGTTCGATCCCCAGACAGGGCAAGTTGGGAAATGGCCTTTTTCAAATTGTCCTGGGTCCTATATATCATCATTATCATCAACAGCTTTCAGGTACCCACTACTAGGCAGGCTCCCTTTGTCTGCGCCATCTTGCTCTATCATTGGCCATCGCAATCGAGTTTCTTCCAGCAATTTGCCTGACTTCATCAACCCATCTAGCCGCCGGACGTCCTACACTACGTTTCCCATTTCTGGGATACCATTCGATGATGGCCTTACTCCACCTTCCATCGTTCCTTCGAGCCAGGTGTCCCGCCCATTTCCACTTTAGAGCCGCATCCCTGAAGAGCACGTCATGAACTTTCGTTCGACGTCGGATCTCCACGTTGCGAACTCGGTCTTGCAATTTGATGCCGCGCATGACTCGCTCCATGGCTCTCTGCGCAACTATTTAACGTCTTACAAAATATAACAACTATTTTAAGGGTGAATTCAGTCCCTGATACTCAACAACTTTCCCCAAGGAACATATACCGAAATATGATAAATATTTTGTTGCTTCCCATACAAACATAGATCAAGCAGCTGATCAGTCAACTTTTACCTATGGGAGGCCAAAAATGATTTTTCATTTATTTAGATGTAAGTATGTTCCTTGGGGAAAGTTTTTTAGTATCAGGGACTTTCAGTATACACCGTGAAAGGGACATACCCGTAATAAATCAAACCACGGGCTATACTAGATCACTAAAGCATGATGAAATTAAAATACAAGTCAAAAAACCAAAACAAAATTCGACATTCCCATACAAATCGCCCGGGCGGCTGCACACTTTTGTATGGAAATGCCGAAATTTTTTTTGTTCCTTGGCTGTTCTTTTTATCATTATACTATGATGATTTAGTATAGACCGTGGTTCGATTTATTACGGGTATGTCCCTTCCACGTTGTATATTTTGTTAGACCTGTATTTATTTTAAAATATAGTGTCGTAATCCCATAGCGCATTCCAAAACGGATGGTCGAGATTTACACGGGAAGAGACCGTCAAAAGTGGAAGATCAAAGACATTTGCCCAACAATGGGACATATAAGGTGATAAAAAAATCGCCTAACACAAGTCTAAAACTTACTTTGGAAGTTTAAATTACCTTTAGGAGCACAAGATAAAGTGCCATTGACAGCTCCCATCCAGTTTCGAGCTGCACCCAATGAGCTGAACAAAGCGCTCGCACCACTGACACTGAACCATCGTTTCCTCATTTGGAGGTAATGAGGTGAAATGTTTCCCCATTGTTTCACATTTTAACATAAAATGGTTCATGTCCTACCGTTTCCCTAATGACAGGTGTGGGCTAAAAAAATCGCGTTTAAATTTCCAATTACGCCAGTCTCATGCGATTTTTACAGGGCTGTGACGTCACAATCATGGGCCAAAACTTTCATACGCTGTATCTTTGTGATTTTTCACTAATTTGATAAACTGAAAAATATAGGCCCATTATAACTAAGGTACTTAATAATATTAAAAAAAAAATGTTTTTTTTTTTCTGATATAGGGGTGGAAGTCACCCCAATGCTTACACCCTGCTGCCGGCGCCCATGCCTAGCTAACTCAAGCAGGTTCGAGTTGAAGATTCGGGATTTGGCACCATCCAGTAATTTATACATATAGTACTTACTTATTATATATATATTTTTTTTAGTCAATCGCTATTTTTGATTGGGGTTTTTATTGACGAATTTTAATCAAATTTGAGAGGCACACTAAGGACTTTATTCTACACCAGATTTTGCAGAGAAAAACCCAAATGGAGGAAGTGGTGGGGGGGGGGGGGGAAAGGGAAAATTCAATGAAGCGTTATATATGGACGGATTTCACTGAAATTGCTTTGCTAAGCCAGGGTAAAGGGGTAGTGTCCGGTATTGCATGGTTATAAGAGCTCGCGAGGTCTAGGTACTGTTTTCACAGAACCACTAGTTAATGCGGTATTAACTAAAATGTAGAGAATTTATCCGGGAAGATTACGGGTATTAAGGTTAACAGGGCGGGCCCGGGCCGCTTCTATTTGTATAAAATAAACCTTTATTCTATGACCTTCGTAACTTTTGACACAGGTAGAAATGGCACTTCATAGAAGCGGAGTATCATTTATGCCTACACTACTACAAACGTATGTGTTCGCCCGCTCAACAGGCGAGAACGGAGGAGAGGTGCGGGGAAGGGGAACGGGGGCGCATATTGCAAGGGACATAAGGAGATTCCGTTCTGATGTAATACTCTTAATAATTCTGTGCTTTTGGTTTTACCCCAAACATTGAAAAAGTCCAGTGTTAATATTCAGTCCAGTTTTCATTTATTATTAAATTGCTTTTTAATTAGGTCAAACGATTTCAACCTATTTATCAGTTAATGTTACAATACAATGCCAGCACTAATTATAATTACAAAATTTATATGTTTTCATCGGGTTTACGATTATCTGCGGGTGTTATACCAGTAAATGCCTATTTTCCTGGTGCTGGTACTCCAAACTGGTGATTAGGTGCGGTTTAGGTAGGCATACAGTCACGTACACAGATTCTGGACGTCATTGTCATTGAAGGCCCCTCTTTATCGTGAATTCATGTATTTTAATGTCTAACCGTCTTATTTTTATATTTTTTCTTTTGTTCTGTTTTCGTTTTCTTTTTTGCTTCTTTTCCATTTTTCCTTTTTTATAATTTTAAGTTTGTATTTTAATATTCTTAGGTTTATGTACATATTTGAAACTAGTGGCTCTGTGAGCTGTAAACCTTGCGACTCACCCCCCCCCCCCCCCCCCCCCCCCACCGATTGCAGTTAATCGGATTTATAATTTGTTCAGAAAAAAAAGTTGCGTCTTAATAAGGGTAACAAAAAAGTTTTATGACATATTTGAAAATTTTTCGAAACGGCTGAAATATGATTTTCTTAAAGTTTTAAACCCCAATACATCCGCCATTTAAAAACAATTTCAAAAACGGAATCGACAAACAAAAACTATTTAATCAAATCAAACCTGCTTATACAATTTTACGAGAATCAGTTGATAAATGGGACTTGGGCACAGGCCGGAAACTCCTAAGGTACGCGCAATATGCGTCACCCAGGCGTCCCCGTTCCCCGTCCCCGCACCTCTCCCCCGTTTTCGCCTCGATTTCTCACGTTGGCCGTCAAGAACCGGGGGAGAGGTGCGGGTGCGGGGAACGGGGACGTATATTGCGCGTACCTTAGAAGAGTCCCTTCTGTTTACTCTTACTGTATTCTGTGACTTGGGGTAGGCGAGAACAAACCGGCTGACAAACTTACAAACTGATGGACAAATGCATTCTTGCCCAATTTTGAAACTTCGCTCTCTCGGTTAAATTAATAATGTTAATAAGTATGTACTTAAATTTATTTTTATTGGAATAATTAAAGGATTAATTAAATTAATGAGGGTTTTATTCAAATAATATAATCAGTGGCTAATAATAGTAATAATTGATTTGAGGTGCCCTGATTTTTCATGAAATAGTTCTATGACCTTACAAAATAATTACAAAACAAAGTGACTGTTATTAAGAGATATTATGTTACGTCTAACAACCGTGTTATTTTGCTCTTTAGCTATCCACAGTGAATCTTAGATTTGAAATTGAAGCTACAGTGTAACCATTTCGACTCGATAAGAAGTGAATCGTTAAACAAAATTAATTCAAACTTCAAAATATCTTTATTATCATAGGATTTATACAGGGTCTAACAAAATATACTGAAACTATTTTAAGGGTGGATTCAGTCCATGACACTGAACAACTTTCCCCAAGAAACATATATCGAATTATGAAAAATATTTTACGGCTTTCCATACAAACTCAGATCAGCTGATCGGTCAACTTGTATAGGAGGCCAAAAATATTTTTTATATTTCGATATATGTTCCTTGGGGAAAGTTAGTCAGTATCATGGACTGAATCCACCCTTAAAATAGTTTCAGTATATTTTGTTAGACCCTGTATAAATATCCTATGATAATAAAGATATTTTGAAGTTTGAATTAATTTTGTTTAACGATTCACTTCTTCTTCTTATCGAGTCGAAATGGTTACACTGTAGCTTCAATTTCAAATCTAAGATTCACTGTGGATAGCTAAAGAGCAAAATAACACGGTGTACTTAGTTTCTTTTGGTCCTAACCAGAAAGACTGCATCGTCAAAGATAATATAATATACAACGTGGAAGGGACATACCCGTAATAAATCGTACCAAAAATTAAAAAAAAAAAAAAAAAAATTCCATACAAATCGCCCGGGCAGCCGCACTATTTTTTATGAATATAACCTTTGAAATTATTACTAATGGTCCGTCTAGTTTTAAAACGGGTTTACGCCAAAAGTGGCCACATTAGGCGAAAACCCGTTTTAAAACTAGACGGACTACCAATATTACTTTCAAAGGTTATTCATAAAATAGTTTAAAGGTCTTTTTAGACATTGATACAAATTTTTTAATATCACCATATTTAGTTTTAAACAATTTATTTCAAATGAGGGCGCCACTTCACCTTAAGTCACAGCATACAGTAAGAGTAAACAGAACGGAATCTCCTAAGGTACGCGCAATATGCGTCCCCGTTCCTCGCACCCGCACCTCTCCCCCGGTTCTTGACGTCCAACGTGAGTCATCGAGGCGAAAACGGTGGAGAGGTGCGGGGACGGGGAACGGGGACGCATATTGCGCGTACCTTAGGAGATTCCGGCCTGTGCTTAAGTTAAAAATTTTATTTTTCTCGGGTAAGGGGTGACGGACGACAGGGTCAGAAAAGTATTATTCTAATTAGTCCGTCTTGTAGAAGTTGTAGATTACCTATCCAAAAATGATGGTAGGTACAATATTTTTCAGTTGATCAAAATAGTAAAAATTGACAAAGATACAGTGCGTCTAATTTCTAAAGTGGGGACTTGTGACGTCACCGCTATGTAAAAATCGTACTTAGCCCGTGACGTCATGCGAAATTTAAAAAGCTGTATCTTCGTCAATTTTTGTTTCTCAGAGAAAAGAAAAAATACATGTGCAATATTTGTAGGGTTCCGTACCCGAAGAGTGCAAACGGGACCCTATGACTGAGACTCCACTGTCGGTCCGTCTGTCCGTCTGTCACAGGGCTCTATCTCTTAAACCGTAATAGCTGTCTAGCTAGTACGGTTTAAGAGATAGATGTCTATTTGGCCATTTACGTGACCCAGCTTTCACGGGAAGAGCATAGGTTTGTTATACCTGTAGTTATACTTACCTCGATGACATACAGGCTGACTTTTTATCCACCTGCCATCGATATAAGTACAAAGATCTCGTTGCCACCTGCAAAATTTTTGAGCAAGTTCAGTCCAGGATACTGAACTACATTCTATAAAAAAAGTTATTAAATTTTATTATCGGTTTTTAGCAGGTGGATAAAAAGTCAGCCTATATAGGTATATTACCTAAATAAAAATGTGTTTGTTAAATGTTTATCGCCAAACGTTATATTGCAGTTACCAATATTTTTTTATTATAGATATATTTGTTTGTCTGATATTGATTATCATATTTTGTGCGCTGGATATCAATATTTTGTTTGGCAGCGAGAAAGCCGTTTTCCTGGAACGACTCCAATTTTATGAAAGCAAACTAGTGGACGTGTTTGCATGTGTTTTGTTTAGTCTGTCTTTATACCTACCTAGTACCTACCCTTTTGCAGACTGCGTAAAAAGGAAGAGATCAAATTCTAAGTGCTCCTCCTTTACTACCACCTAGTTTCAGCTTAGTATTCCTTGCGTTTCGGGTACAAATAGGCTTGCCAACTGTCCTGATTTAATCGGGGTGTTTTCAGGCAGGGCTTGTTAACGATATCAAATTCACACTAAAAGTAATGTTAAATAACGTTATTTTAGTGGTAACGTTATAAGAGGTATCGATAATACAGTTTATAACGTTACGATATAAGTAACGATACTTTTTTTCAATACTTGTAAAATATTATATAAATAGCTCTAGTAGCCTACTAGACAAACTCTCATCAATTTATTCTGTCAAATATCGAAAAGAAATACAGTGTTAAAATACCTTTTACTCGTCGAGTCGTCGAGTCGAGTCGAGTATCGGTAAATAGTGGGAAAAATACCGTTACCGGTATTCCAAGCCCTGATTTCAGGACCCTGTGTCCCGGGTCCCGACAGTACAGGCGGGGCGCTAATTGTCCCGATTTTTGACATCTACATTTTTTTAATTTTAATAATCCCGCCAATTTCCCTATTCGTATTGCTGTTTTCAAATTACCGATTGACACCAGGACATATTCAATCAGAATTGCAAATAAGGGTTAATTTTAGTTAAACATGTTTTTAATTTGAAGATTACGTAATTTAAAATAAAATTCTTTTGAAATGCGCCAAATCCCTAAATAAATATTCTTTGAAGAACCAAAACTAAACGTAAGTACCTATTGTATCTACCTATTTAGTAGGTAGTTCATTGATTGTCTGATTCTGTGTATTTCCAGTAGGAATTTCTACCATTTGTTTATAATTATGATTAAAATTGTTTTTTTTCTTCTTCTTATTTAAGAGCTTAGTGGCTCTTGTCGGTGGAGTATGCGCCAAACTTCTCGGTTCTCTGCCTTACTTTTTAGTGCTTGATACGACATAACCCCTGCTTTTTCTTTCAGTTGGTCTACATAGCTCTTTCTTGGTCGTCCTGTACCTTTTCTACCTTTTATATTTCCTTCTAGTATGTTTTTAAATAAGGAGTCATGTCATTAAGTGACCAATCATTTTCCCTCTCCTATTTTCTATTTCGCCCAGCAGTCTTCTTTTCTCTCCTACTATTTCTAATACTCCCTCATTGGTTTTCCTTTCCGTCCAACTGATCTTTTCCATTCTCCTCCAGCACCACATCTCGAAAGCTGCCAGCCTTTAACTATCTTTTTTATTAAATATCCTTGTTTCGCATCCGTAAAGTGCTATGCTTTTTGTAAGTCTCTATTTTATTTTGCCCGTCCCAATTTTTTTTCCAATAAATTCTGAAAATTTATTGGGAGAGTTGGCAGCCCTAGGTGCAAAAGCCATAAATCTTCAAGTTTTGCTTGAGATCAAATTGAGCATTGCAGAGTGCAGCTAATGATTAAATAATTCCTTTTTGGGGACAATCTCAGACCCGTTGTGTGCAGCGTTTGCGTGGGCCGCCGCCACTGCGCGTAAACAATAAAGGAAAGTGTGCCACAGGACTGCAGCAGGCAGCTTCCGCGGGGCCGTGTCGTCGTACATTGTGAAATGCGCAGAAAGTCTGTGCAAATATCACGCACTTTTTGCCAATTCATAAGTATTTTACCTTTAAAGTTGAGGTATTAAGTTACATTATAGTTAACACGGATATTTTGAAATTGCAATGACTGCTTTTTTTGGCGGGTAGGTGCAAAAAAGCTAACATCTTTTCTCTGATTTAAAACATTAAAAATATTGAAAAACAATTTTTCTAAATTATTGCGCTTTATTTGGACTACTTATATACCAACAACATAAATAATAGCTACTCACGTTTGTGGCCTATTTATATGAAGATCAAAGAGCATTTGTGCTACACACCACCTGCCAGCTCAGCACTTACACGCTATCCTGACGATCCAGGAAGATTTGAAGATCACCTTCAACAAGAAAATGTTGGAGTTGGCTTCTCAGCTGCACTCAGCCACTTCCGGAAAGGACACTGTTTCTAAAATTGCAGAGGAATTCCGGACCTTCTGTGAAATGATATACAAACTTCTTGGAGTTCTTCGACACCAGATCACGGAAGTGGTTCAGTGCATTGATGTTATAGAGACACGGTACAGAAGAAAAACCCTTATGTTCTCTGGCATCCCTGAACAGCCCAAGGAAGACTGCAAAAGTATTGTTCTAGAGCTGGTGCAAAAGAAACTTGGCATTCCAGACATCAATTCCGATGCAATTAAGGTGTGCCACCGACTTGGGCAATCCAATAAAGATAATCCGCGTCCAATGCTTGTAACATTTGGCGACCATGCCATAAAGTCTGCACTGCAGTCTGGAGAAAAAAATCTCCATTGAAGGGAACCAAAATATCAATGAAGGAGTTCATGACCAAATCGAGGCTGGCAGTATTTGGCAAAGCGTGTCAACATTTTGGACAGTGGAACTGCTGGTCGCAAGATGGAGTCATCGTGGTTGAAACACAGAACGGCGCCAGAAGATCTCACAGGATGAGCTGAAGGGCCTGGTAGAGGAGTTTCCCCAGGGTTCAAAGGCTACTACGGCGTAATAATATATTAATTATTTATTTATTTATTAATTAGCCTGGTCGGGGCCTGTTTCCATGCAGGCAATATATGTAGGTATTTATATTTCTCGCCTCATCAAGCCTGTGTCACTCCCCGTTTAGGTATCGAAAATGTACCTACATTATTACTATGCGTGCAGGCGGCCCCTCCGGGTGGTAAATTCAGTTATACGAATCGTTTGTCCAGAGTTATAAGAATTAAATTGGCTTGTTATGGCTATAGGTTGTTGTGAATTTGTCCCAAAGTTAATTCATCCCACAAAAAAGTATAGGTATGAAAATTTGTCCCATATAACTATGTTATCTATAAAATTAAATATATCTAAAAACTGGGGAAGGTACATCTTTTCTTGCTCTTTGTAAAAACTACAACATGAGAAAAACAAAGTACGAGTACGTTCGGATTTAAATGTCAAAACGTAGTAAGAGAGCTAGCGGCACTTTGAAAGCCATCATTCATTATACTTGATTTAACGTTGTGCGTGACGTAGAATATTTGATATTTCTGGCCTAAGTAATATTACGAGTTATTACTACGAAGTTAAAATACGATCGTTCTTCTTTATCTAAAAGGTAAGTCTACTAAGGAAAAAATGCCCAGCCAGAACCCAGTAAAAATGGGAATTGGGAATACCCATGCAAAAATACCAAGTAATTTTTCGTTAAACATTAATCTATCCTAGTTCTAAATAGCAACCAATGTAAGATAGCCTGTAATTTATCTACTTACAATCTTTCCATTTGATTCCGATATCAAAGAAAGTGTCAACTCGTGGGCGTGGTAGTGATAAGAATAGGGTAGTCACAAATCTCTCTAATTACATAATGCGTTTATTTAGAGAACGGTGGCACAATGGTGCAATGAATCTTCGTGATTTATTTACACGTGGCAACGAGAGAGTTAGGGTTCCCACTGACGGATCGCCATAAGTAACAGTTGAGAGAATGTTTACTTGTCGAGTGAGATAAATTGGGTAGCACATGTTGTACGGAGCTTTTGTTTATTTTTAATTTTCAGATGAGTTCTTCGGGCTTGGAGATTTATTTTTACTGGGCAGTGATAAATGGTGTAATCCTTAGATTGAATCCTTGAAATATTGTGGTTGATTCGACAACTGTTAATCGCCACTCTTGACTTCTATTTCACCATAGTGTGAATTACTAATTTGTACTTTTCTACGTTCTAGGCCCAATATTTCGTAATGATTGAGAATATTGAAATTAAATTTTAATTATAGGGCCTAGAATGTAGAAAAGTATTGAAAAAACAGTGGCACTCCGGGAGTGCCGACAGAAGTAAAAACTTGAACAAGGTGTGTCGGTTACGGTAACAGTGTCGCGAGTTCAATGGTTTTTTCCCCCATCTTAAAAGTGCCCAACGCGCCTAAAGAAGTTTTCACTTCATATTTTCTAAGACTTAGAAAATATAAGTATGTACCTAAGAATTAAAAATAAAAGAAAAATAAAAAGTTTGTCCATCCCTGACCCAGGATGGCACGTGCGTTGGAAACACGCCAGTTGATCCCGGTGATCGGTCCGGGGTCCCACCTGTGCCGGCGGGACACGGGTGCAAACACCCTCAAGGTGACACTTATCACTTCACAACTCGAACTGTCAACACGAAAATTATCAGTTGTTGAACCCAACTGTGATGATGACGAGAAATGACTAATGATGTAACATCATAACAGTTATTATGAAATTATAGTCTAGCTAGAACTGTATATTGTCTTTCCTATGAGTCCTATCCTATCCAATTAATCAAGCTGCCTGCATCTGACATAGCTCATCTTAAACAAAACTCTTGTTTTTTATCTGCTTTTACGTTACGAGTTAGAAATAGGAAAACCGCGCTTAGGTACTTCATCCCATGGGAAATTACATAGTAGTAATACACTTTGTAGTTACAGGTACATACTTAGTATTCTATGAAGTTGTTCAAACGTTTATTGTGTCTTAGAATTATGACTTCAATAGAACAGTCGTAAACAGACTCCCACAAAAATGTGATGGTCCTAAAGCTTGGTCAATATTATTCTTCGACAACTTTCTCTGTACTATAAAACATTAGAATTTTCCCCGAAACGTGAGTCATAGCCCACTGGGACACAGGTCGACCGCACACGACGGTTTTCTCTGGAATTGTTCCAACCAAGCTTTCACAATAAACAATATTACCTTCCACTTAAAATATTGTCCCATTGAAACGGCCAGGTAGCACGGAGGCTGCTCATTAAAAACGGACCATAATTATTGCCCAACCCACACACCGAGCGTATTAAAAACATCGTTAACATAAATACACTTGTTTATATAACAAGAGAAGTATGTATTGCATATAAACATGGATATGTTAGTAAATATCCCACCGTGTTTGAAAGAGAACAATGCACTGGCCACGACGTGTTTACTGTCCATCAAACATCTTGACCCATATCGAGATTGGTCGAATGTTTGCCAAGATATTGGTTGTTTCAGCCGCCACTCGGATATCCGATGGGCATGCATGATTATGTGTTGCCGTTTTCCTGACCTTCACCTGCCAAGTTTCTGGCTCATGGATATCGCATGATATTTTTCTTGGAAATAAATTGTGGAAATAAATTCATCTTGCTGGTAGGTTAAGGTCTTTGTAATGCCCATACCGTTTTATTAGGAACTCAAATGAGCAGATTTATTAATTTTTTATAGATCTACTTGGTGGCAAATTGTGTCTTATTGTGTAGGTACTTGAAATAATAAATTTGCATCTCATCAAATCAGTTATCAGACTTCATAGAAACATTAACTTTAATGAATGTGACATATTTTTTTATTTTGTGGCAGATAGGTATGTAGTAATTTGTAGTCTGTTATGTAAGAAATGCTAAGTGCATCAAAATATTGTTGTTGGTATGTGTAAAATAACAACCAAGTCATTTCCTAGAGAGAGAGAGATTACAGTGATTAGGTACTCGTACATTACAAATGAACTGCCACATCATTACGCCTTTTGATTATTACGTAACAGCTGTGTTAGGATTACCATCAAGGTCAGTGGATTTGCTCAAATTACTGCAATTATTTAGCGATTAACCTAAGCTTTGCAGCGCTTATGAATGTTGTTCAAAGAATACCCTAATGCTTGTTTGATGAGGTTTAGTGAAAAATAAAATAAAATGTAAAGGGTATAATAATCTTCATAATTTATTTTTCTCTCCATTCATTTTTATCATACAATATGTATCCAGTATAAAACAATATTCTTTGTTAAAGTCATAGAAATATATTATTTTAGTATAACTGTTCTTTATCTTTTATAAACTTACAAATTATTGTTAACATTCTGACGAATCATTTTTGTATAAAAATAATACAAATTGAGTAGGGGCGGTCATGCGGGTGTCACTTTGAGGGACACCCGCGCGGCCGGCCCTGTCCCATATAACAATTTCAATTTGTTAATTGGTATTACAATTACTTACAGTAACCTATTAGAAGACAATGGTACAGAACATTTTACTGTAGCATATTAATGGTAACAAAAACAATAAAAATACAGGCTTTAGTTTACAAAGCGTAGGCACTCGAGATTGCTACTTCATCCTAAATGTAAACATTAACACTCTCACTAATAAATACTTACGTCCCTCATTCACTCATCGCCGTGCACGTACAGTCGCTCATTACGAAATGCCCTGCCATACGTCCACAAATAAAATATTTAATCGGACGGCCTCGCGTTACAAAAGTCGCGTCCTCTATAGTAAAGAGCACCCGGTCAGTTCTGAGAAAACATTTTATAATGTATCGGGAAAAAATACTTTGCGCAATACACACGCTTTCTCTTTCACGCAAGGCACACTTGTCTCGCATACGATTCAGACTCTCACACAAGTACATTTTTGTCTTAAGCCTAGCGAACGAAGACGCCCCATCTCACTACAAAGGCAACGCCATTGTCGCAATGAATAAAAGTTAACCTTGTGCAACCAAAATGTGATTGGGAACGTCCGACAGGCAAACACACATGGCCGCCATTCCGCGAGGGCGGCGCAGGCGGAATTTTAATTAGCAGAACATCCGCTCGTGACTTCGTTCGATGCGTTGTTGCCAGTTTTACAATAGCGCCGTCTCTTTCGCACCCACTGCTTTGTTCGCACGATCTGACAGATATCTTTGCTCTGTTCAATGTTATCATGACCCCGATGAAATTGTCATAAAAACAGTGTAGTCAAAATGCAATGCTGGAGTTAGTTCAATATGAACAATGGATATAGTTCAGCATGTAAGTGCGGCAACATGCTGAAACGGGAAATTCGTCGTAGAACTGGCAACGCCGCATCAACCTCGTTCAGTTTGCACACCAATGACGTTGCACGATTATCCTTTCTAGTTTCTACACTATTCTAAATGAGACAACGCAATACTGATACAAGGAAAACAATAGTTTTGCAACTTACAATGGAAGCTAAAGCTTTCGAAGTTGTGACTTGCGCTAAGTACATTCCTCTCTAAGTAGTTTCACAAATAACAAGCGTCCCGAATCGGTCCAACCGAGCGGAGGTTCTGTCTCAGCATATCACTGGCAACCTAATCTCTCAAACTTAACGAAAAGTCCACAGCATTCTTACTTAACGTAGCGACTTCAACACCTTATACACTAGTGTTCATTAACTATATATTACACAGTAAAATTAAGATCACAAATCGCTTTGTATGCTGCGTCCTAGCGGGCGCGACTAGCATGGAATGTGGAGGAGCGGCGGTGGCGGCGCGATCAGTAGTGCGACTCGATGTGGCAGCCACCATTCGCATGCTCCAGCACCTGCTGCTTCAACCTGTGCACGTGGTCTTTTAGTTTGACGACCATCTGCGCGAGCTCCGCGTTCTCACCCTTTAGGATCTTCACTTTTTCTTCCAGCTTGGATATGCGTTCGAGCTTTCGCCGCCGGCATTTGGATGCGGCCACTCGATTCCTCTGCCTCTTTCGTTCCAGCTTGATGCGCTCCTGCGTGTCCATGTCGATGGGCGAGAGCGGCGGCGAGCTAGCCGCGCTCGGCACGGTCTGCGGCTCGTCTTTGACTACGGGCGTTGGGTACCGGTCTAGCGGCCGGTCCAGGTCGGCGTACACTCGCCGTCCTAGCGGCGTCGCTAACTGGGGGTCATTGTGGTGCAGCTTGTCTAACGCCTCAACGAATGGTCTCGCATACATTTCCTGTTCTTCTGTAGGTGCTATTGTCGGGAAAAGCGCAGCATTTGGTGTAGGTGTTGTTATCATTCCGTTTTGAATTATCATTTTTTCCAGTTCTGGTGAACCCAGCTTCAGGAGCTGAAGATCCGGTGATGAGAGCACGGGAGCGGCAAATCTTGACCGCTTCCCGCCACGATTGAAATCCAGGTCCAGGGTAAGGGACCGTTTGAGACTTTCAACAGGTCCGCTTAAGGGATAGTTATCTTCATAAAAAGTGGTCTCCATGCCGTGGCCGGAGTGGCGAACCATGTGTTTGCACTGAACTCTTCTGTATCACTAAACTCACTGCGCGAACTTCAAAACTTTGTCACACGAGGTGCACGTCCGACACCCTCGACGTTCTACTTGTTTCTAAACATTGTTCAGAAACAACCACTGCTTTTATTCCATGACTCAGATAAGCTATTTTTAGTAATCGCGTTATGACGATGCGGTGTTATTGGTGGGATATCACGCGACATTCGCCAAAGCGGTGCCGTGATTGGCTGGCGAGCACGAAGCATAACGCGAGGCCTCAGCGGGCTGTTTACGACTTCGTGCGATTACCGAGAATCGACGGACCCGTTTCCAATATTCCTATGAAACGAAAATTATCTTAACGTTAATATCCATTCAGTGCATAAAAGTATTGTAATATTGGAACTAATTTGCAAATCGACAAATTAGAGTTAATTTTTGTCACATTTTGTAATAAATTATTACAGTTGCACCATTTTTCAGTGTTTATGCAGTATAAGATTGTTACTGTATATTTTAATGACAGTGAGACAGACTTGAATTTTATTTATACATAATTAAATACATAAATATAATTCCCACTATTCACAGTCCTACTGGAAATTTATTCCCAAGATTATTTTGAACACTAGCTCTTAGTCTACGATTTGAAAATTAATTTAAGTATGTTTTTTGTAATTAACATTTTAAAATTAAATTTATTACGTAATTATGTATTATAAATAATCATTTATATCTATATGTCATTATGTACTTTAACCAACTTGAAATAGAAGACCTACATTCTTTTTCGTTTGACATATTTTCAGAAATAAATGATTATTTACATTCTTCATTCAAAAAGGCTTTATGCTTTTGCCCGACTACGGCGAAGGCAAAAGGAGGGTTATGTTTTTACCGCTATGTATGTTTGTCTGTTCACTCGTATCTTCAAAGATATTCATGATAACAAAACAAATGAGGCATCGTCGGAAGCTCTTGGCTATCCGCTGATTATAGACTATGCGATGTACCACAGTAAATTGACTGTGTAAAATAAATCGAATCATATCGAGTGGGGTATCAAATGAAAGGGTTTAAAAAACATATTTCAAAAATATATAAATTGTAAGCTGGATAAATATACTTTTCAGTATATTTTTTTTCCGTAGTCGGGTTTTAGTTTTTAAAACTAATATCTCGTTCTTCTAAAAGCTGTATTTAGAGAAATGTTAAAGATTACTTATCTATTCATGGATTTTATAACGTCTAATGGTTGACCGGGAGAGAATGCCATATGGCATTAAATCCACCACTTGTTCTTTTATTTTTAATTGTGCAATAAATTTTTACACATAAGGAGAAAAAGAGAAAATATAAGGCTCTAAAATAAAGCTAATAACATTATTAACAAGACGAACACGATATTTCCATTAGAAGATACAATGTTTTTTTAACGCGTTGATGTCTTGTATTCAGCCAATTTTTTTAAATCTGATATAATAGTTGTAGGTAAAAGTTAACAATATTGAGATAACGAAAATTAAGGAAAAGAGATGAAGAAAGGAAAGAGGAAAACTTAGAAAGAGAGTTAACAGAGACGGGAGGTTTTCGTCTATGCGGGAATGGAACGTACTAAATTCATATATTATTTTAGAAAGCATACTTTATTTATTGGATTTAATTGCACAGAATCTTACTACAAGAGCTAAATTTTTAAAATAAAATATTGCCCTTATTATACATACATATAAGGTAAGTAGTCGTAACCTAACCTAACTACTTCAAATTCTCTTTATACTAAGCCCCAAGCACTCATATATTATAATTACGATATAAGTGCGTTATGGTGGTGATAACACACGAAGCGGAATTTCAGCCCGAGCCGAAGGCGAGGGCGTAATGGAGCTGGGTGTGTTTAACCAATATACGAACGTATATCGTACGACGTTTTTCAACACACTTGCGAGGAAAAATACAAAATAAACTGATATTTTTGATTTTTAATAAACTCAACCATTAAACTGTGATGCACACTGTTGCTTTTCCGCCGTTTTACTTTTTAAAATCAGCACGGTGCGCTGCCTACTGGACGGCGCGGCTGCGAATTCTAAATTTGAAAAATAAACAATATGAAGCATATACAGGCTGACTTTTAAACCACCAGCCAAATTTCTGGAGCAAGTTCAGTCCATGATACTGAACTACTTTCCATAAAAAGAATTAACGAAAAACTAAAATAAAAATTCGCCTTTTCATACAAATCAAACGGTCAGTCAAACGGATTTTCTATGGGAGGACGAAAAATTTTAATCGATTTTTAATAACTTTTTTTATAGAAAGTAGTTCAATATCATGGACTGAACTTGCTCCAAAAATTTGGCTGGTGGTTTAAAAGTCAGCCTGTATAACAATATGAAACATATGTAAGATACAAAGATAAATATTGAAACAAGGATGACGTTCGATGTCTGATTTAATATTTTTCTTTGTCTAACCTTAACCTTAAATTATCTAACTATCTCGCTCACACACAATTGTCAAACTTTTTTACTCTCTTATTCATACTGGATTTACCATTAATTCTGTCCCTTTCTTTCTCAATAGCAACTCGTGAGTTATAGAATATACCTTCACTATTTGCGTTTCTAAGACACGTGTGTTTTATGAGCTGCTTTAAAGTTAGAATAACTTTATTTCTCATAAGAATTACATGAAATCATTCACTTACTGAGAAAACATAATATTTACATAGGTAATAGTACAATGAGCGTGCTTTTATAAACAATAAAAACCAATTAAATAGCTTTGAGAAAAATATAAATATAAGGTGGGTAGAATTAGAGTGACGTCGTCGCTCGTCATTGACTGTGCACTACGATCCCACCCGGCAACACACGGATGAAAGATGTTTATTCTAGATGTGTCAGCGATGCAAAGTAAAGTTTGTATTTTAAGTTCATTTTTTATTTATGTATTTTTTTTTTAATATTTTATAATGTTTGTACAGTGTATAGTATATGTATTTAATTCTGAATAATGTTTTTTATTTTTATTTTTTTTTATTTATAAGTTAAATATTCTTTGTAATTAGATTTTCGTTCTTGTTTAATTTTAGATATGTAAATTACTATTGTTTGTCCTATATATATATATCTAAAATCGGTGAAATTTGATCCACTTTACGAGCTGCTTGTTAAAAATATATTTTACGTTATTCTGTTTTCTAATCTCTCAAAGAAAATATTTATTAAAAAAATAAAACACGAATGTACAATGGAAACGCGCACTGGGCGAGGCAGAGGCGGGGTAGCCGCGCTGCAAGATATATGCGGGCCGAGCAACAAGGACGGAAGATATAGCGATCACCCAATGTGAGTAGGACGGCAATATCGCTCCTCTACAGATAAAGTCCAGTCCAGCTTTAGGAAAACAAAATGCACCAAAAATTCGTTAATTTGTGAGGCTTGCTGTTAGGATCACCTTGATTTTGTTTGTATCTGTCTGTATAGGTCAAGTTATACCCCTTTTATTTGTGGTTATTATAGCCACTTCAATAATTTGTCTTCTTTTAGGTACTTAATTCAATCTTTATTCTTTTCTTATTCCATCTTACATTTTATTTTGTTGTAGGACCTATCTTTCTCTTTCTGGTTTTCCTTTTGTTTTGTATATTTATAACCTCCGTGGCGTAGTGGTTGACGCCAGTCCGCAACTCCTGAGGTTCTGGGTTCCCCATCCCAGCCAGGACAAGTTGGAAAATCGCCTTTTTCAACCTGGGTCTTGGTGTTTATCTATACTTACATATACCTATGTATTTGTTATAAAATACATATCGTTTCGTTGAGTATCCTATAACACAAGTTTAAACTTGCTTTTGGGCTAGCTCAATCAGTATGATTTGTCCCTATATATTTATTTATTATTCATTTTACGATCCGTATCTTACCTTTTATTTATCCAATAGACGTGAAACTCTAAAATGGTTTTTTGACTAATTTCAAGGTATTCTTTATTTCACGTCTCTAATAAGAATTCAAGAATATTTCTAACTAAATATTGCAGACTGTGTTTTAACCCAACAGATGGATACAGAAAGAGAGGTAGACCCGCGAACAAGATGGGCAGACGATTTGCGTGCATTTAATAAAGAAAATAAAGAATCGTGGCAGCCTAGGAAAGAGGGGAGGCATTTACCGAGCTATGGGATATAAATGGCTAATGAAAAAGGAAAATAAATAAAATTCTAATTGTCTATATTGTGAATTCAGTCCATGATGCTGAACAACTTTCACTAAAAAACAGTAGGTACATATTTATCGAAATATGAAAAAATAATTTTTGGCTTTCCTACAAACTCGGATCAGCTGATCGGCCAACATGTATGGGGGGAGGCCAAAAATTATTTCGATATATGTTCCATCGGGAAAGTTGTTCAGTAATATGGACTGAATTCACCCTTAAAAAACTTTCAGTATATTTTGTTAGACTCGTATACAACGTAGTAGGGACCATACCCGTAATAAATCAAACCACGGTATACTAGACCATTATAGTATAATAAAATTAAAATAACAGCCAAAGAACAAAAATATTTTCGCCATTTCCATACAAAAGTGTGCGGCCACCCGGGCGATTTGTATGGGAATGTCGAATTTTTTTTGTTGTTTTTTGACTGTTATTTTAATATCATTATACTTTAGTCATCTAGTATAGCCCGTGGTTCGATTTATTACGGGTATGTCCCTTCCACTATGTATAACAAATATAATCTTTTCATATTATCTTCACAATAGCTAGGTAGCTAAAGCTGCTAGGTAGTAGGTACTAACTCTACAACGTAGTCTACCTAGCCAAGTAACCTTGTAGGTACGTCATATTATTTACGAGTAGGTGTAACAATGATTACTCAGGCCAAATATAAAAAAGCGGCCAAGTGCGAGTCGCACTCGCCCATGAAGGTTTCCGTAGCAGCAAGTAACATTTTACGATTTAAGACGTATTAAAAAATAACTATCTATGATACCGAGACCACTATAGTTTTAATTGAAAGTACGAATGACCCAGTTCAAGAAATCGCTTGTCTGTTTTTCTACTTTTGAAATAAACATGTTAAAAAAATAAAATAAAATTCTAAAATAGAACTTTAAGGAATTAAAATAAAATAAAAATATATGTTATAGGGTTATAAAAAGTCTTTAATTAACAAAATCAAATGTAACAAAAATAAATGTTTCTCCATACAAAAAAAATCTTAAAAATATTGGACTTAGCTATAATCAATGGACTTTCATCTTTATTCTTGGGACTAAGGTATTTGGGTTTAAAGAATTTATTTATTTGCTCACAAGAATTACATAGGTATTTATTTATGTGAGTATATACATAATTAATACACTTTATAAAAAATCGGTGAATCAGGCATCACAAAACTCATAAAAAACACCAAGCGCGAGCTGCCAGCGACCAAACTGCGTGGCGAGTTGATAAATTGCTTGTAAGGTAAGTACGTAAATAACACGGAACACAATTTTTATACGTTAAACTAATATAAAATGTTATATACATTATAAACTTATCAGATCATAAAATTTTATTAATTATAATTAAACTAAATAAAACAATAATAAGAGATTTGACGTCAACAACGTCAAAGATGTCATAAAAAATATTACAAATATTTTCCAATATTAATTATTTTAGGCCCATAAAAGTGCAGAAATTTGCTTTTAGAGTGATAATAAAATCCCCATCACCCGTTTTGGTGCCTATCCTTGAGGATCACGGGATTTTTATAAGGACTGCTTTCTTGAGGATATCAAACAGATCTATCACGAAGTTGCCCAACGTTTAGACAAGCTGATGTAATGTGGTACTCCCTCCAAAACCCATTCCTAAGTATACCAAAGGAAGATTAAACAGGTGTCAGCTGGATAAAGTTTAGTGATTTTTTTTTATTAAGAAAATTTCATAAACCCTTACAATGTTTACTAAATTCAAGATATGTGTATGCCGTCTACACTTCCCTAGTGCCCTGTGTCTGTGTGTTGATAATATGTTTATTTAGTTAAGTTTCATTTATAGTCTCTTTTTATAAAAACATTGTCTTTTAAACCTTTCTCATTTAAGTGTCGTCACAATGACAACGAGAGTTTGCAACGCAGGTGTCGCCTGTCCACATTGCCCTGGCTCAACTCGACTATACGTCCGCATAAAAACTCATATAAGACGTATGCACAAACACATATCTCCACATCTTTCTGAATCCTCATCCCAAGAAGTTGTAGAAGAATTAAGGTATTCACAATCATCTAGTATTAGCACTTTTGAGCTTGAAAATCTTCCCCAAATTAAAAAGTCAGTTCGCATTCTTAAACACATTCCTAAAGGTGCTAGAAATCTCGCAGCTGAGAGACTTATTAACCTGATTAATGATAGCGTTAATATTAACACAAAAGATTCCTGGTTCAAGTTGCTTTCATTCCCAATGTCTGCCCTAAAAATTTCAGATAAGAGCGGTAACGCCTCACTCACAACAAAAGTTAAAAAAAACATAGACAGTATGTGCCTTAAACCAGAGAAGGATTTCAACAGCCGCTCGTTTGACATTTACAAACGCGTAGAAGCCAAGGTACACGAAGGTGACTTAGGTGGTGCAGCTTGCCTCTTAATGTCTGATTGTAACATTGCGCCAAACAATGAAGATACTTTGTCATCACTGAGAGAAAAACATCCCATACCTTCGCGCCCTCTCTCAATACCATCTCTTACTCCTGAAAGTTTAACAAGTTCTCTCGTGGTCTCGTCTGACGAGGTTTCCTCTGCCCTAAATACTTTCCCTACCTCATCTTCTTCTGGACCCGATGGGCTTCGCCCACAGCATCTTAAGGAACTGACGTCTCACACAGCTGGTGGTAATGGACCTCTTTTACTTGAGGCCCTTACACGCCTATGCAACTTTTTATTAAAAGGTTCCCTTAACAACGAAGTGTCACCTTTTCTATACGGAGCTTCGCTTTGCGCTCTTAAAAAAAAAGATGGCGGCATTAGACCAATAGCAGTAGGTTGCACCTTTCGTCGTCTCGTAGCGAAGCTTGGCTGCCATGCAGTACGTTCCTCAATGGCCACATATCTGCAACCACACCAATTAGGTTTTAGCACAGCCTTAGGTTGTGAGGCGGCCATCCACTCAACACGAGCTTTTGCCATGGACCCTGCAAACGAAGGTTGTGTCATCATCAAATTAGACCTCAAGAATGCTTTTAACAGCGTGGAAAGAGATACTCTCTTAACAGAGACTAAGGAGTTATTCCCGTCATTATATCATTTTCTCCATCAATGCTACTCGGAACCAAGTAATTTATATTTCAATGGTAACAGAATTCCATCACAAGTAGGTGCCCAGCAAGGAGATCCTTTGGGTCCACTTATTTTTAGTCTTTCAATACATCCTTTAATCGTTTCCTTACAGTCACCTTTGAACGTTTGGTATTTAGATGATGCTACCATAGGCGGACCAGCAGAGTCTGTTATAAAGGACGTTAATACTCTCTTAACGGGCTTGGAGCAAATTGGCCTAACAGTAAACTCATCCAAGTGTGAATTTTACCTATTCGGAGAGGAAGCAAAGGAAAGTATAACATCCTTTGATAATATGGTTCCAAACATTAGAATAATTGACCACAATACGTTTGAACTTTTAGGCGCTCCTATTTTCCCTATAGCCACTCCAGCAGATTTAAACTCTAAGACGCAAATGCTTAAACGCGTTCAAGAGCATCTTGTTAAACTATCAGCTCACGTCGCGTTAGTACTTTTTAGAGCATGCTTCTCTTTACCAAAGGTAACATATTTAGTTCGAACTACCCCAACCTGGCTTTTCCCGAACGCTATTTTTGCTTTTGATAGCACTATAAAAATCATATTAGAAACAATAATCATTGTCACTTTAGACGAACATCAATTTCAACAAGCTGTGTTACCTGTTAGGTACGATGGTTTAGGCATTAGATGTGCCCAGACTGTGGGGTTACCAGCATTCCTCGCCTCCTCGTATGGTGTTACTGAGCTGGTCACTAAGATTTTACATAAAGAAGGTAACAGTTGTAGTATTCCTTGCGTCCTTGAGCCTCCCGGACTTTGCCGCACGGACGGTAAACGTCCAGATGGGCTCACCTTAATACCGTAGGAAAAAGGCAGATGCCTACTCTGGGACGCCACTTGCGTGAGTACCTTCGCCACGTCCCATTTATCTCGTACAGTCCAGAAAGCAGGTTCCGCTGCAGAATGTGCCGCTAAAGCAAAACACGTTAAGTATGCGGAATTAAATCAATACCATTTCATTCCATTCGCTGTCGAAACTGGCGGGCCCTGGTGTGAGGAGGCCAAAAAATTTATCGCACATTTAGGGCGACGCCTGCGTGACAATCGAGGCATTCCTCGCTCCGGAGCATACCTGACGCAACACATTGCCCTCGCCATTCAGCGTGGCAATGCGGCTGGCGTTGTGGGTACTTTTGAGCCGGGTATGCTCCAAGGTGGGCTCTTCGATTAGCATTATATTTAATATTTTTATTTTTATTCCTTCTTCTGTTTTGTTTTCTTTGTTTGTTGTTTGTAATATTAGTTTTAGATTTAATTTATTATTTTAAACTTAAACGTATTTTCATTTTACTTCTTAAAATTAAGTACCTAACTATTCCCTATTATCTATTAATTCTTCTAGTACTTTGTGTTCAATTAATAAATCATCGTAAAAATGTTTGAAATTTTCCTTTGGTTTGAATATGACATCTCAGTGTTGCAAGGACTTAGGGAAAAAATTACATGGACTTCGGGATTTCTTGCACCCAATTTAGAGGACATAGATATTTTTTAGTATGTAGTGATTTCTTGAATTGGAAACGGTGGACTTAATATATTTTGCTATAGCAAAACTGGCAGTTAGGGATTATTTAAATAAAAATGAATCAGAGTAAATAATAGAGAAAAAAAAACGGAATAACGTAGTGTTACCAGCTCAAAAATATCAAAAATGGACTTAGTGATTTCTTGAAGTGGGCTATTCACATACTTTGAGGTATATACCACATTTTTTTCAAAATTATTTTAGTAATATTTCAAAAGTTACGGTGGGAGGGACAACTCAAATTTTAACTTTGTATTAGATTATCTCAAGACTGGGGGGTTTGATCTACATAGTTTCAAAGCAGTTTTTCTTGCATTTTAAAAGACCTTTTCAACAATACCACCCACACGTAGGGTTTAGTCCAATTTAATTTTTTAAATTCACTTTTCGTTGTATGGGAGGGGCAGAAAAAAAAAACATTTTTTCATAATTTTAAAAACCATCTTTTGGAACTTCAATATCTATCTCTCTACCAATTTTCGTGACAATCGGTGCAGTAGCGGCGGAGTACGAGACCGGACGGACAGACGGACGGACGGACATGACGAAACTATAAGGGTTCCTTGTGGACTACGGAACCCTAAAAAGACACACCCACCACCACCAGAAGCTGTTTTAGTAGGTAAGATACCTTCGATGACTTTTAATTATCGAAGCAGAATAATTTTGCAATACCTATTCATACGCAACCAATTAAGGTATCACATTTTTTCGGTTTTAGCATAAATTATAGTCCTTTCAATAATAAATTTCAAGAGATAGAGCACTGACAGACGGACAGACAGTAGCGGAGTCTCAGTAAATAGGGTCCCGTCGGCACACTGGGTACGGAACCTTAAAAACATAAAACGTACGGCTTGCAATCTATCACTAAAAAATAATGATTCCCTTTTTCCATCTTATGCCCACCATCATGCTTAACTTGACCGTTGGGTCTCACGGCCCTAGGAATTTAAAGTTGGCTACTCCAGTAGGAATAAACACGTGATTCCTTTATAAAATTATGAGATTGTACTTAGTACTCGTAAGTAGTAGCGTTTTTTAGTAGTACCTATACAACGAGTTAATGAAATAACGCAAATCCTCTCAGGTTGTAACTCAGTCCATGAAATTGAACAACTTTTGATCTACAACATTCCCAAAATGCCAAAAATAAAATTCGGATTTTCATACAAATTGACTCGATCAGCTGATCAGTATGTATGAAAATTCAAATTTTTTTAGGGTTTCGTGAAAGTTGTAGAACCAAAGTTGTTCAGTTTCATGGTCTGAGGTACCAGATACACAGATACAGATACACTATCACGTCTTTATCCCTAACGGGGTAGACAGAGCCAAGGGCGGTAAAGCCCAGGCCACTTTTAGCGTAATGGTGGGCATGAAGGTGGAAAAGGGAAATCATAATAGTAATGGGTTGCTAACCGCATCGCCTATTCATATGATTCAGATTCTCGCCCATTCCCTCGATCGGCTTTTACGATCTGCACGGGAAGAGAAGCAGCTGGTACATTCTATGTTTTTTCTTTTCTCCCAGACCAGCAAAGAAGAAAAGAGGTACCAACTGAGAGGTTTTGCGTTATTTCATTAACACGTTGTATACTCGTATATAGGTGGTACCTACTTTGTCTGTTGAAAATTTTTCTTTTCGTATCATGGCGGAATAAGTAGGGTACCTATCATGCTTGGTGGTTGAACTTGTCAGCGGTTCTTTAGTAGGTACAAATATTGAATTGTATGAACTTATCTTTATAAAGATAACAAATTCTTAAGTAGATGCCTGCTTTCAGATATCACATTATCACTTGTAGTTATTATCAGCCATGCAAGTAGAAACATTCTGGAAGAGATTAAGTTATCATGAAATAGATTAAATTCTTTATTTCAAACGGCATTTATAGACGAAAAGCAAATTATATTAAAATAGGCCGTTTTTAATTCGAGAAACGCATTTTTTATTGATTTTAAACATTTTTTTCTTATTTTATGCATAACAAAAAAGTTATGCATGTTTGATTGGAAGCATTTATTCTTACACGTATAGCGACATGTTGCGGGAGGGAAAACAGCAAGTACATGTTTTTACTAACGGTTGACTGGTAGAGAAAGCATTAGCGTTAGTTCACCTTATGTAGGTTCAATTGTGGTCAATAAAGATTGAATAAATAAATCTAAAAAATCAATAAATTTGATAATTGGCAATGGATTCCTAGAGTTATTTTATTTTATTTTAAAAACTACCAACATAACAACACTTTCTTAATTAACAATAACAATGCCAATAATAGGTTTCCTTAGCTTTTACAATTATTTAACCTATATCGGTGAAATTAAAACGCAATACCTATAATTACAATACCTATAACAAATTATATATATACTTACTGTATTTTATTATAATATGTAGTACATTTAATACTCCTTCATACAAAAATTTAAGTTTGCTAAATCTATGTATTTTAGTTAAAATATGTTTTGTGTTTTATGTACACACAATTTAATTTATACACACACACAATAAAATTAATACATACATAAGACTTGTTAACGTTAAAAAAATATAATATATTATTTATTTACAATACAATTACCTACAATAAAAATACTTTACAATACAAGAAAAATTAAATACATACTTAAGAGTCTTCTAATGTTGTTAAGATATAAAATAATCCTCAATACATATTAGCAAGTGTAGCTAATGCTAATAAGTATTGAAGATTACTTTATACCTACCCTACCTAAATTTTGGTTTAGAGTTTGCAAAAAGGTCAATCTCTTCAAATGTTTCATTTTACGTAGGTACCTACTCGACGTGCAATTCACGCAGTTAGAACTACTCATTTTATGAGTACTTAGTAATACACTAATTATTTTTAGTTTTCCAATATTATGTAAATACCCAAATTAATTAACTAGGTAATTTCGATTATGAAAATGTTAATTAATTAATTGGGTACCTACCTAAGGTAATAAGGTACTAAAACTATTCTAAGCGAGTTCGAATTTCGATAATTATGTTCCTTGGGGAAAGTTGTTCAGTATCATGGACTGAATTCACCCTTAGAATAGTTTCAGTATATTTTGTTAAACGTTATACAGGCTGATTTTTTAAAACCTGTCCAAATTTTTGGAGCAAGTTCAGTCCATGATACTGATCTACAAAAAAAGTTATTAAAAATCGATAAAAAATTTTCGTCCTCCCATACAAAATCCGTCTGTCTGAGCGCTGATTTGTATGGGAGGACGAAAATTTTTTATCGATTTTTAATAATAATAATTAAGATATCTTAAGGCTCTCTCGCTAGACGGCTGGATCAAGGGTCAGATTCAGAAGGCAGTACTCCTGGACACGGCACGTATTGTCAGGTTTCTCTCTCTGCGGCCCTAACCGCCGGTAGCTTGGGCCTTGCCCCGCTGCCAGTGGGCAGCTAGGTTAGGTTTTTGTAAATGTTTATATTTTGTAGTATGTTTTATATTTTACTTTTTATAAATGTATACCAAAACCTAGCCTAAGTTTCAAATTAAATAAAGAGAATAATAATTAAATTGTTGTAAGAGATTTTTAGGTAGATGTCCGTATCTCACTCCATATAACCCAGTTATCCGGTCCACTAACATCCCATCCAAATAGCCCAAACCAAGTAAATCCCTCCCTGGCAATAGTTCAGCAGCTATGGTGGACTGTCCGTTAGTGCATCTCAATGGTATATTAAGAGGTAGGCCTCCATAGATGCAGCCATCTCACTTTTTAGATAAAAAGGTACTAAAAGACCTCTTCATGTTGGCTTTGGCTCCATGAACGCCTCAAAGGACCGGGTCCCCATGGACCCTTGGCTGAAAAGCGTATAATAATAATAATATTTTTTTTATTCGGACAAAGAAATCCATATTGTTATTGTTAGTACTGTAGTAATAACTTTTTTATAGAAAGTAGTTCAGTATCATGGACTGAACTTGCTCCAAAAATTTGGACAGTGTTTAAAAAGTCACCCTTTATACTATCACTCTCTCGTCTTAATCCCTAATGGGACATGCAAACAGCATTTTGGGTCTTGCGACAAGCAGACAGAGCCCCGCTAGACCCATGGACACTTTTATCGGGTTCCATTTTTATCGATCCACATTTTTGCCCATTTCCTCTATCGACTTTTACGATCTGAAGCAGCTGGTATATTCTAAGTTTTTTTTTCCTACCAGACCAGCATGTAAGAAAATATTAGTTTTTATTTAGAGCCGACTAGATCCTATTGTTGGGCATAGGCCTCTCAGCTCTCCATTCCTCTCTATCTTGCGCTTTTGCCTGCCAGTCTAGTGAGAAGGCGTCTAGGTCGTCTAGGTCGTCACGCCATCTACACCGCGGTTTTCCAGGACGCCGGCGTCTATTAGTTGGAGTCCATAAAGTTAGGCTTTTGGCCCATAGTTTGGTCGGCATGCGGCTGACGTGTCCTGCCCAGTCCTACTTCAATTTAGCGGCACTGTGACGTTCACGTCAATAATTTTAGTGATGGATCGTAGGGTGGTGTTGCGGACTTTATCTATTCTCTTGACGTTAAGAATGCTGCGCTCCATCATTGAATGGAAGAAAAACTACAACCAAATCGTTCAAATATGTAGTTCTGACTTCTCTTCACCTAGGTTAAACAAATAAGTAAATAAAACACGGACTTTGTATAAAAACTAATTGACATTATCTAAAAACATACCAGACAAATTGATATTTATTTGGATAATTAGGTACAATTTAGCATTGATAAAATACGTAGATATGCCGTTCCATTGTTATCTGTTGCAATGCCCTATCAGGGTTCATGTTGTATTGTACTACTAAATTAAGGAGTGACTATGTAGTACAGTGTAATGTATGTACCTACAATGTGAAAAGCAATATCTATCTATCTATATTTAAGAGCTATGCTCTTGTCGGTGTAGTATAAATTCTCTTCCATTTCTCTCTCATCTGCCAGTTGAGAAGCAATAAATAAATTGAAATTGATAAAAAGGGTGACAATTGACATGCATGTCATAGAGCACAAACCGAGCTCCATAACAGCATAGCTAAGGCGAGAAGGTAAGTTAGGTACCTACCTACTCGTACTTTAAGAGAAGTTAACCTCGTTTCCCCACTAGACTACCACAACAAGCCTCTAAAGAAAAGTCAACAACATAACACGACACAAACGATAAGCCACGCCAATATGACGTAGGTACCTATACCGATTAGCATGGCATCATCATAATCGTCTGTAAGATGTAGAAAACAAATCAAATGGACAAATTAATATTGCGTCATCGGATCTCAAATAACGTTCTGAATCAGCATGTTTATGCCTGTTATTGTCACAATAGATAGGTACTAGCAAATCAAGAACGCATTGCAGTAGTGGGCCGTGTGGCTTTCGGCCAAGAATAGGACCACTCTATCTTTTCCTGTGACTGTCGTAAGAGGCGACTAAAGGACTAAGCACAAACATCTCGTGGTTCAAATGCATTGCCAGCCGGTTGTAAAAATTATAGCCAAATCATTTAAACTGTTCCTGCTATTTCTTCTCCACTTCGCAAGGTCTTAAGCATCCTTGGGTGACCATTGATATGCATAATATTTGGAGAAGAAAAAAGCAGGAAAGCGCACCCCGGGCTCCGAAACAGCCCAGCTGAGGATTCATTCGGGAACGCGCTAAGAAGAAGAAGACAAACGCTTTGCAGTAGTGATGCCATAATTCTGAGCACAAATCAACCCACTGCTGGCATACTTAAGCCCCCCTTTTTTCGCGCCATTTTCTACAGTCGTGTGCCTTGCCAATTTCAATGGACTGCTTTTTCCATTGACCAGCGGGCCGGTGGTTTCCCTACTGGCACAGAATACAGTAAGAGTAAACAGAAGGGACTCTTCTAAGGTACGCGCAATATACGTCCCCGTTCCCCGCACCCGCACCTCTCCCCCGGTTCTTGACGGCCAACGTGAGAAATCGAGGCGAAAACGGGGGAGAGGTGCGGGGACGGGGAACGAGGACGCCTGGGTGACGCATATTGCGCGTACCTTAGGAGTTTCCGGCCTGTGCTACTGGTCTATTCACCGGTCTGTGAATGCTTTGGTCCATTGACAACCTTCTCTTAGCCAACGTATTTTTTTTAAATAGTAGACTGTTTGGCAGCTAGACCATTAGCCATGTTACACTAGCAGCGATGCCTCTATCTTAGTCGCTCCTATCCAAAACAAAGTTTCCAACTACAAAAATAATTATTGTAGCAGAAAATAACTAGGTATTTGGAGCGTAAAAACCTAGAAGAAATGGGAGGGAATTTTTTAATACACATTTGGCAACTAAATAGCAATGCGTGAATTGCGTAACTTCATTTATATATGTATAACTTTTATATTTTTTTCTAGCCTGTTGGCAAAAATTAATACCTATTTTTACTAACAAAACGGTAACTAAAGTGTAATTTCTTTTGTAGGCTACAAAAGTTTACATTCCAAGCTCTTTGAAATTAATAATTTAGCAACTCCAATTTTAATACACATGCTGCCATCTAGTCTTCGTTATTGAAACCTAGATAGTATTGCTATTCGACGCTAGATGGCGTTCAACTAGTATTTTTCCCTCTTTCAAAAGATGGCAGTAATCAAAATGAAAAAAGAAAACGCCATTACAGTTACTTACAAAAAGGCTTATAAATCTGTTTGAACTTACAAGACACTATCACGTCTTTATCCCTTATGAGGCAGACAAAGCATTTTGCTCCTTACGGCTCTTAGCCGACAGAGCCCACACTTTTTATTTAGCCATGCATGTCTCACTGTTGGGAAAAGGCCTCCCTTCTTTCCTTCCAGCACTCAAGAACTTTTAGCGTGGGAAAAAGGAATTAAAATAGTGATGTGTTACAAGCCGCATTGCCTGAATGGTTAGCATTTTAGCCCTTTCCCTCGATCGACTTGTACGATCTGCGCGGGAAGACAACTGGTACATTCCAAATTCTTTCTTTTCTCCCAGACAAGAATGGAAGAGTTATTTAATTATGCCTATTTATTACCTGAACTAGGTAAAACAACAGACTCAGATGGTCTAGTTTCACAAGGATTTTTTTTTATGTTATAGCACGGCAAACGAACAAGCGGGTCACCTGATGGTAAGTGAGCGTTATCGGCCTTTCAGGAAGATATAGACTCGTTTTTTGAAGGTTACAATGTCGTATCGGTTCGGGAACACCGCTGCAGGAAGTTGATTCCACAGTTCGGTCGTACGTGGCAGAGTTCCTTTTAAATCGTAAAGAAAAAACTTTAAAAAAATTAATATTTATTGATTTCCTTACAATAATTTTTTCACACTTTTTACAAGTATTTTTTACTGCATGTGTCAAGCACATCACTTCACTTGACGGTGATGGAGACTATCCTGATGTCGTCATAGGGTTTGTCCGTCTTGGGGTTGGTCTTTACGCTGCCGATGTTCTGCACCACCTCCATACCCCGCACCACTCGTCCAAACACCGTGTGCTTGTTGTCCAGCCATGGCTACAAACATACAAATCTTATTTTACTCCCCTCGGGCAGCAAGTGACGTTTTACTTCTAACTACGCACGAGTGAAGAGCCATTTCTTAACCTCGTATACAAACCTCTGATGGTTATAAAGAAAGCTTTAGATCAATATGCACTATCACGACTTTATCCCTAATAGGGCAGGACATGGATCAAGATAGACACAGCCTCTGTATGAATTTGCGTGTCGATCTGACGTCAAATTGACTTCATTTAGGATCGACACTTTTAGTCCGTTTATGTCAATTAATTAGATCGGACATTGAGCTCTCTACTGTAAAATATCTAAATCTCCCCTATGAGCCGTTGAAACTCGTCGAAAAACGTTGGAGGAAGTAATAAAAAAAAATCCTTCCGTTTGTAAGTGAATTACTTATTAAATATTGTATTGAAAATTAGCACGCCGGGTTTTCATACAAATTGAAGGACTTTCTTTATCTAGTAGTACGAGTATATACAGATCTTTTGGGGCAGACAGAGCATTTTACTAGTTCCGGTAAAATTCTGTGCAAGTACTGTATTTTGTAAGAGAGTATTGTCGCAGTTATTATGATATTTGATTTATAAACTGATTGTTTTTTAACCAACTAACCTCTATTTTTGGTACCAGCTTCGAATCAGCGCCGAGGTACCTACACCACTGCACGAAGCTGAGCTGGCCGCCTATTCGGCATTCATTAGGTATAGTCAAGTTATGTAAGTTATATTCTGTAAATTCTTGCCGAATAAAGTTTTTCTTTCTTTCTTTCTTTCTTTCTATTTCGGCTCTTGCGGCTCTAAGCAGACAGAGCCCAGGGCCGCTAAACTCAAAGGCCACTTTTACCTTTCAGGTAAAAGGAATCAAAATAGTGATAAATTGCTAACCACATTGTCTATTAACATGATTTACATTTCCGCCCATTCCCACGATCGGATTTTACGATCTGCGCGGGAAGAGAAGCAGCTGGTAAATTCTAAGTTTTTTCTTTTCTCCCAGACCACCATGAAATTTTAAAAAATAAACAAAAATAAACTTTGCCCAAGCATTAGCTTTAAGGGCAAAGTTTAGGCTTCTAGTTTCTTCCACGACGAAGTTGCAGGGTCGAAAATGGCAATGGCTTCGAGAAAAGAACGGCCGTGCCTGTTCTGCTCAATTCAGCTCTACTTTGAAATAAATATTACTTTTATACAGTGGCGTAGCGTGCCTTGGCGGGGGCCCCGTATAAAAATTTGTTTGGGGGCCCTTATGAAGGGTAAAGATTCCTCACAAAAGAAAATAAAATGTTTGCATAAAATTAAAAGGAATATTTATTCATCATAATTATCTATCTGTCACTTTCTCCAAAATTTTTACAAACAATTCATTCATTTTAAATATACACTCTCCTTGCCTTTTTTTCGGCAAACTGATATATTTATAGCTGATGATGACTTCAGTTTTTCTAAAGTTTCTGCCTCTATGGATAATAATGACAGGTCTGACAAGCGTTCATGCCCCATCGAAGTTCTTAGGTAATTTTTTATCAGTTTTATTTTAAAAAATTTTGCTTACGCACGTTGGGGCCCTCCGTGGCCCGGGGGCCCCGTATAATTGATACGGCAGCTACGCCCCTGCTTTTATAAATGACTTACCGTTTATTTTGTGCACAGACCGTTAAAACCGATAATAGTAATTGATGTCACAATCAAAATGGTCAGGTTAATTGCATGCCACTATAAAAATAAAAACTAACCGTGGGAGCCAGCGTGATGAAGAATTGACTACCATTGGTGTTGGGCCCGGCGTTGGCCATGCTGAGCGTGTAGGGGCGGTCGTGCTTCAGGTGCGGCCGGAACTCGTCCGCGAACTCGCCGCCCCAGATACTCTCTCCGCCAGTGCCGCTACCTACCCATACAAACATTTTAACCGACTATAAAAAAAGCAGGTTCTCAATAGGACATATTACGCAAAAGTCGACGTAGATGGCAGCACTAGCACATACAGGAAGCAATCTGCTGTCATTCTACATTTACAACATATTTTTTCGCAACAAATTATTACTATAAAAGTATTTAATTTTAATAGTTTTACTAATTAAGATGCCTCCGTGGTCCAGACTGCCTCCGTGGTCCAGTGGTGAAGGCGTCTGTCTTGTGATCCGGAGGTCGTGGGTTCAAATCCCACTGGGAAGCACACTTTGTGAAAGTTGTTTCCAGTCTGGTAAGGATATTGCAGGCTTGAATCACCTGATTATCCGAAGAAAAGAAAGATGATCCCGTGCTTCGGAAGGCACGTAAAGCCGTTGGTCCCGGACGCCATATAACGTTTGTACCTATCCCAGGATGAGTTCTGGTCTATCCTTTGGGTTGCGGAGGTCAGACGGCAGTCAACCAGTAACCTCGTCGAATCGCCTAGGTTAGGTAGCGGACCCCGGGCTCTGAAGCGTAACCGCTGACGACGCAACCGGGAATACGCTCGGTTGACGATGAGTTTTACTAATTAAGATAAACGGGTCACTCATGTAAAAGATCAGCTCCTGGCTGACATGTTTCGACCTCATCTGGCTTTGCTCGCAGTGACAGTGCGGTGGATGGTGGGGGACGCTGATCTTCTGCGTGGCCGACTCCCGCGGGTGTAATGGGAGCCTCACTTTCTTCTCCTCCGGATGAGGTCGAAACATGTCGGCCAGGAGCCGCTTTTATCTTAATTTGTAATGTCTTGTCTCACGTTAGTTTTAACCAAAAAAAGTTAATAGTTTTATTTGTCGGTACGCTTTTCAGCCACGGGTCCATGGGGACCCGGTCCTTTGAGGCGTTCATGGGGCCAAAGCCAACATGAAGAGGCCTTTTAGTACCTTATTATCTGAAAAGTGAGATGGTTGCATCTATGGAGGTCTATCTCTTAATTGAGAGAGATATTAACTATTGCATGGGAAGGTTTTACTTGGTTTGGGCTATGTGGATGGGATGTTAGTGGACCGGATAACTGGGTTCTGGAGTGAGATACGGATATGTATTATTATTTACTTATTCAAAACCTGTGCTGTGGTTTTACGGCTTCCTACGATCATTTAAATACTTAATACTTACATAATTTTACAAATCTATTGTCAAACATTTGTTTACGGTCTGCGCTAATGCTGCACTCTGGCGGGAGAACATTGCAGTAATATCTCCTATTCGTCAGAATTTTTTTTATGTATGTTTTCCGATTATTCGAAGACGCCTGGACCGATTTGTAAAATTCTTTTTTTTTTGTATGCTTCTCAGACGGTCCCATATAAATTTTATCAAAATCGGTTGTGGTTTTTTCATCATAACGCCTTATTCCATCTGTTCCAAAACCACTCGAGTCTCGACCGCCATTTTGAATATCATGGTAACAAACTTTTCAATAAGTAACAAAGATGGCGACTAACAAAATGGCGACCGACGGCCACTGCCAGATGCAACGACCAGATAGAACATTACTTGCAAACCACCCCAAGAAAACGTAGTATCTGTCTTTTTCAACTCTCTCTGTAGGCTTACTGACCTGTGGGATCCCCAGTCTGTACCATGAAGCCTTTGATGACTCGGTGGAAGATGTGTCCATTGTAGTATCCATTCCGCGCGTGAACACAAAAATTCTCCGCTGATCGAGGGACGTCCTTGCCGAAGATACGTATGTGGATATCTCCTAAGGACGTGTGGAGGATGGCCTGCTCGTAGATACGCTGAACTCCTGAAAGTAATGAAAGAATATAAATAGATGATGACAAATCACCAGTGCCGAATTAAGCCTCCTTGATGCCCTAAGTGTGGTTCCCGGCAGAGTAGAATAGGACACTCCAAGTCTTCCCGTGGATGTCGTAGAATGTGACTTAGGAAACACAAGCTACACAAAGCTCATAAACATCAATGAGACCCCTCCGACCCGTCTGGCCAGCGTGGAGAGTATAGGCCAAATCCTCTGACTGCTCTGGCCAAGTATGGCTCTGGTAGTACAGAGAAGGTCGAGCTGCTGCAGTGGAGATTAAAAAAGACCTGTTGATGATGCCCTAAGTAATCGAAAGGGCAAATTTTCAATATGCCGCCCCATATCCAGTTATTTCTGGAGGAAGGAGTAAGTTTCGCACCGGGCGCATAAAAGGCTGGTATTAATTCTGGTGCCCAAGTCGTGATGCGCAAATCCGGCTGCAAATCACACAGGTTGAGCTAGCCGCAGTCCGATTATAAAACGCAGTTTGCAAACCGATGTTCACTAAAATAAATTTGCGACTGTGTATCTTGTTCTTCAACGATGATTGCAACCAATGATGTTGAAACCCGAAGTGGAAACTATTTGGCAGTACTTTTACAAGTTGAGAGATTGGGTAATAAAACTACTGCCAATAAAAAAAAACACTTAAATAAAATGCGTGGGAGGCTGTCTTGGATCCAAAACCTGATTCCAATTTCAAGTTCCGCTTTAACATCTTTCCGAGGTTTTCAATTTGAGAAATCCTACATACTTGCTAAATGCAGGTACTTGCTTGCTTGCCAGATACTTGTACTACAAAACTTTTGACATGCCACTTTGATCGCTATCCCTTTTGCTTTTGTGTCGGCGACCATTATCGTATTGTTCACTCAGTAAAAAAGTTCTAGCTCTATGGGTTTCTCCACCCACCGCCTGATGGACGTCAAACCAACTGTAGACTTACCTTGTCCTTCCGTAGCGGAAATAATATCTTCTTTAGAAGGTTTCTCATTAAAGATATCACGGTCAGCGTCCGGACTCTTAATATCATCAGGACTTCTCTGCGAGAACAGGTAGAAGCGGTTCTTCTTGTAAGCCGTGCAGAAAAGAGTGGGGTCCGTCTTTACGTTCAGCAACGTCGGGTTCTCTGAGCCTTCCATCTCGAGAGTGGATGCCACTTTTGATTGATTTGTGCGACCCTGAAAATATTCAATGATTTAAATTTAAAAATGAAGACAAATATTCGAAAATATTCGAAAGGGTAAGTATCTTGGGCCAAAAATATATCATTTTTAAACTGATAAGAGAAAAAAAGTCAAGTTAAGTTCGCCTATTGTTCTGTACAATTTGTATTTGAAGGACAATAAAAATTAAAATAAAAAAATAAAGTCACTAAATAATGTCACTTGTCTCTTATATTAGGTCCTTACATATGAAATTGCCGATTTGCAATACTGGCAACTTTAAAATCAAATATCTTGCGTTTCATTAGGAATTCCAAATTCAAATTTATTTCGAAATAAAGCCAGAAAAATATTGTTTTAAAATTCGTATTTCATTTGTTTTAACATCATTTGTTTGAGTTTCAACATTGCTATAACAACAACTATGGACAAATTGAAAATTCGCGGTATTTACGAATACGAGTTCCACCGTGGCACCAGTGCTGCAGAAACGACTCGAAGAATTAACGACGTGTATGGACCAGGCACCGCTAACGAACGAACGGTGCGTTTTTGGTTTCAACGTTTCCGTTCTGGAAATTTCGATTTACACAATGAGCCTCGTGGACGACCTGATACTCAAGTGAATAACGAAGAATTGAAGGCGATAGTGGAAGCGGATCCATCTCAAACCACTTCTGAATTAGCAGCAGCCTTCGGCGTAAGTGACAAAACGATACTTATCCACTTGCGCCAAATCGCAAAAATTAAAAAACTCGAGAAGTGGGTACCGCACGAATTGACTGAAGCAAACCAACAAACACGCGTTGCTTGCTGCGTTTCTTTGCTTAATCGCCACAATTATGAGGGGATTTTGAACCGTATGGTGACTTGTGACGAGAAATGGATCCTGTACGACAATCGGAAGCGATCATCACAATGGCTGACCCTGGAGAACCGGCAAAACCTTGCCCTAAGCGAAAACTGACCAAAAAGAAGATTCTGGTTAGTGTTTGGTGGACCAGTGCTGGTGTTATCCACTACAGCTTCTTGAGATCAGGCCAGACGATTACTGCAGACTTGTATTGCCAACAATTGCAAACAATGATGGAAAAGCTCGCCATTAAACAACCGAGACTGATGAATTGCTCTAGCCCACTGCTCCTTCAGGATAACGCTAGACCACACACTGCACATCAAACGATCGCCAAGTTAGAGGAGCTGCGACTGGAACCTCTGCGTCACCCACCATACTCTCCAGATCTTGCCCCAACCGATTACCACTTTTTTCAAAATTTGGATAACTTTTTACAAGGAAAAAATTTCAAATCTGATGAGGCAGTCAAAACCGCCTTCAAACAGTTCATAGACTCTCGCTCCCAGGATTTTTTTCCAAAGGTATCAATGATCTGCCTATAAAATGGCGGAAGTGTATCGATAACAACGGCGCATACTTCGATTGATTAAATAATAATTTCATTAAAAAAAACTTGTTTCACTTTTTTGTATTATATGATGATGGAGTTTAGTATTCATTGCTATTCATAGTTTAGTCACAGAAAACAGTAAGAGTATACAGAACGGAATCTCCTAAGGTACGCGCAATATGCGTCCCCGTTCTCCGCACCCGCACCTCTCCCCCGGTTCTTGTGGGCCAACTTGCGCCATGCAGTGTGTGTTCGCCCGCTCTCGCTCGTCGTCAAAGCGAAAACGGGGGAGAGGTGCGGGGATTCCGTTCTGTATACTCTTACTGTATTCTGTGGTTTAGTGACCACGGCTGGAACGAAACGCCGAAAGAAATGAATTTACACAGTACAGATGGTCCGTACCTGGAACAGCGCCAGCCGCAGCGGCCGCAGGTTCTCCGGCTTGCCCAGCAAGGCCACGCAGCGGTTGGAGACGAGGTTGACGACCTTGACGCCCAGCATGGTGGCGTACACCACAAAATGGCCGCTCGCGTCGAACAGGATGTTCGCGAGGTGCACGAAATCGGATTTGTCGAGGTCGCGTTCTGCCGCCATTCTGAAATTATAATTGGATGATTACGGAAATTAAGTGACACTGGGCGTGGTCCACACTTAGATTGGTGACAACTGGCATATACATTTTTCAATCTACTCCGTGCTACAGAAGGCACGTTAAGCTGTTGGTCCCTATTGTATGGTCAACATCAAGCTATTCTTTAAGGCAGCTTGATAAATCGGACACCATCGTTGGCCATTTTCTTTTTCTTGTAATATAAGAGATTGCTCTTGACGGACAGCGGAGTTAAGTGGAGATGCAACCATTCCTCTCTTCTCTCTGCCATCTAGAAGTAGTTATCTCAGTGCACCACTTATATTCATCATCATCATCATCTTTCCCGCCTTCTCCCTATTTGGGGTCGGCTCTGGATGTCAACTCTCTCCATCGTTTTCTATCATTTATTATATCTGTACTAACCCATGTCCATCATGTCCCGCTTAACACATTCCCCCCACGTCTTTCTAGGTCGTCCTCTATCTCTGTGGCCATCCACCTTCAAGTTAACCATTTTGTTAGCCAGATGTTTGGCGTCCCGCCTCTTGATATGACCGTACCATGTTAAACGGTAGCTTTTTAACTTTATATTATACACACGAAAACAAAGTCATAAAATATTTCTTCAAGATTAGGTAAGTAAGCAAACAGATAACGCTGTCTTTAACCTGACAATGAAGGCAAAATTATGAACCTTGCTGTCCCGTCACAGTCACAGTTTCAAATCGTCATCATCATTATCAGGTCTTCTTTAGTCTCCACTGCAGTAGCACGACCCTCTCTGTACTACTAGAGCCATACTTGGCCAGAGCAGTCAGAGGAATTGGCTTACACTCTCCACGCTGGCCAGGAGTTAGAGAGGTCTTATCGATGTTTAAAAGCTTTATTTAGCTTGTTCCTAAGTCGCCTTCTACGACATCCACGGGAAGACTTGGAGTTGTCCTATCACGGACAGATCGCGTGAGAAACACCCGCATCCGCGGCATTCTCATGTCCGTGACATAGCAGACAAACTGCAAGAAGGTCGCCTACGCTGGTACGGTCATGTCTTGCGAAAACCGGCAAGTTACAGGATACAAATGTATACGGCCTCCGCCGGGGCCCAACAATAGTGTTAGACCCAAGAAATGCTGGCTTTACGTCGTCAGGGATGATATGCGTGCCAGTGGTCTTACAACCAAGGATGCTAAAGACCGTGCGAAGTAGAGAAGGAAAAGCCGGAAAGCGGACCCCGGGCTTCACAGCATTACAGCTGAGGATACAACTGGGAACACGCTTAGATAAGAGAGAGAGAGACTTTGAATGCTCCTTGTCTACTCTGCCGGGAACCACACGGCAAGTTCAAATCAAACAAAACACACTAATGTTACCTCCTACCAAATTCCATATTGGGCAGCTGCTGCGTCTGATGCTGCAGCTCCTGGAACCGCTGCAGGCTCTCGTCCAGGACCTTGTGCAGCTTGCCCGTCAGAAAGTGGAACACCCGCACCTGTACAACCGATATAAAACGTATAATTCATATATGCGTAATAAGGGTTGGGGGACACATCCGGGAGCATCGCTGATTCCGCGGCGTTCCGTCGCTCTCTCTCGCTCTAGTAAATGACGTTTCTGAGCAACAGAAAAGGATAGCACCATAAGAAAATTGTGTTACGTGCTGACAGATGTGTCCCAACCCTAAATCGAACCACGGACTATACTAGATACTCACACTATCACGTCTTTATCCCTAACGGAGCAGACAGGGCCTAGGGCGGTAAGGCCTAGGCCACTTTTAGCGTGATGGTAGGCATGAAGGTGGAAAAAGGTTAATCATAATAGTGATGGATTGCTAACCGCATCGCCTATTAATATACTTTTTTTTTTATTAGAGATTTGAGTGCGTTTGACCTCTATCTAGCCTGATGGGAAGCTAAGATGAGGTCTAAGGTGTAACACGCAGACTCAAAAAATGCCTATTCACTCTTGCCTTGAAAATCCCTAAATCATATTCATCACATGATTCAGATTCACGAACATTCCCTCGATCGGGTTTCACGATCTGCGCGGGAAGAGAAGCAGCTGGTACATTCTATGTTTTTCCTTTTCTCCCAGACCAGCATGGAAGATACTAGATCACTATCGTATCTGTGATGTATTTTCTTCTACTACCTATTAATTTGTTAAGTGTAAAATGCTATGCTATAAATATAAATATACTAGCTGTGCCCGCGACTTCGTTCGCGTGGTTGTCGGACCGTAATGTTATATAGCCTAAAGCCTTCCTCTATAAATGGACTACCCAACAAAAAAAGAATTTTTCAAATCGGACCATTAGTTCCTGAGATTAGCGCGTTTAAACAAACAAACAAACAAACTCTCCCGCTTTATAATATTAGTATAGATAGGGACAAATCACACTGATTAAGCTAGCCCCAAAGTAAGTTTTCTAAACTCGTGTTATGGGATACTAACTCAACGATACTATATTTTGTGATAAATACATATATAGATAAACACCCAAGACCCAGGACAATTCGAACAAGGCCATTTTCCAACTTGCCCTGGCTGGGGATCGAACCCAGAACCTCCAGATTAGCGGTCTAGCGTGTTAACCATTAGGCCACGGAGGTCGTCAACATACATGTGTGATAACTGTCATCTATTCACTGTGTAAGTACATGTGCATTGTTATAAATAAATAAATAAATACACTATATTATAATCATGGTTGGTATAATAAAACTGGGTATTCTATTTCCGTGACAGAAGAGAGGGAGGGGCAGACCGCCTACGACGTGGTGGCAAAAGTCCGAAAACATATGAAACAGCTAGGCCTAAACAGCGACAGTGCCGGTGATCGTAGCAAGTGGCGCTGCATGATTAAAAAGCCGACCCCGTGTAACGGGGAAGAGCGAGGACAAGAAGAAGATTCTATATCCGTGACAGCTCCCAGTTTAAACTCCCTCTTATATATTCATTCCTGATCTTATCCATCTTCGTCACCCCACACATCCTTTAAATTATTTTATGAACCACCGTTGAAAGTATTTACATTAATCCGTCTAGCTCTAAAACTTGTTTCAACAAGTTTTAAAGCTAGACCGATCACCAATAATAGTTTCAACGGCAGTTCATAAAATAATTTAAAGTGCTAACTAGTGCATGACGGTTAGCAATATGGAAATTATCTCCATATTTACGAGTTAACAATTTATTTCAAATGAGGGCGCCACTTCAAGGCCTTTTGCTTATATATTCACCTGAAATATAGATGCTTACCTTCCTATCTAAACTGATCGACGCCATCTTCTTTCCATCGGGAGAGAATGCCAACGCACTCGGATATGTCTTGTTCTTCACGAAATCAAACAGATCTGTGTCCAGTTTAGACTCGAACTTCACAACCCTCGGGAACTTATATTCGTGCTTCGGTCCGGTCCAGTATTCCACTATACCTGTACAAGTGGAGTGGCTAAGAGGCAGGTGACGACTTTAAAACCATGAGCCAAGTTTCGTAATTTGAAAAAAGAACAAGCATTTTTTTTTTTGATTTGGTTTGGGGGAAGTTAAACTAAAAAAAACTCTTAAGGTTAAGTGGTAGCTTAAGTGGCGCCATCGTTTGAAATAAATTGTTTAAACTAAATATAGTCATATTTAAAAATTTTATTTGTATCAATGTCTAAAATACCTTTAAACTATTTGATGAATAACCTTTGAAAGTAATATTGGTAGTCCGTCTAGTGAAAGTGGCCACTTTTGGCGAAAAACCATTTTAAAACTAGACGGACTATCAGTAATAATTTCAAAGGTTATTCATAAAATAGTTTGAAGGTCTTTTTAGACATTAATACAAATCAAATTTTTAAATATCACCATATTTAGTTTTAAACAATTTATTTCAAATGAGGGCGTCACTTATGCTACCATTTCACCTTAACAAAAACTGTAGATGTAAGATGAGAAGCGCGGAATGATCACTCGATTTTCTGAAAAGATTATTTCTTGCTTTGGAAGGCACGTATAGCTAATAAAGGTTCCGAACGCCATCTAGCGTTTGTTTAAACCTATCCTATGTTTGGTTCTGGTCTTCCCTTTGGGTTGCGGAGTTCAGACGGCAGTCGCTCTGTGTTAAAACCAGTAACCTCGTCAAATCACCTAGGTTAGGTAGCGGACCCGGGCTCTGAAGCGTTACTGCCGCGGATGCAACCGGGAATACGCTCGGGTGATGACAAAACAACTAGAGGTTTAGGTAATTTGCGGTTTATACCATCCAACTGCGACATATACGTAGATAAACACCCAATGCCGCACGGTCACAATCTTTTGACTTCTAAATCAACAATTTAGATTAGGTTTTATTTTAGGTTTCGTTTTAGTTAGTTTAATAATAATCTCTCGATAATCGTATCGGCGAACGGTCTTATAGCGAAGAGTCTTGACCAACATCTTAAGACTCTCTCGCTAGATGGCTGGATCAAGGGTCAGATTCAGAAGGCAGTACTCCTGGACACGGCACGTATTGTCAGGTTTCTCTGCGGTCCTAACCGCCGGTAGCTTGGGCCTTGCCCTGCTGCCAGCGGGCAGCTAGGTTAGCTTTTTGTAAATGTTTATATTTTGTAGTATGTTTTATATTTAACTTTTTATAAATACATACCAAAACCTAGCCTAAGTTTTAAATTAAATAAAGAGATAGTAATAATCTTTATTTTCAGGTATACATTCCATCCCCCTTTGGGGGGGGGGGGGGGGGGGGTTAATCTCAATTGTATTTATTTCTTTTCTTTTTCTTAATAAACAAGTTTATACGTTAAGACAATTTGAAAAAGGCCATTTCCTAACTAGCCCTGGCTGGGGGACCCAGAACCTTCGGATTGGTGGATTATCGTGTTGACCATTACACCACGGAGTTCGTCAGCTAAGAAGGTCTTTTCACGAAATGGGAGTAAAACGCCATGCGGTCTTAAAGGATAACACAAATACCTGCTTTATCTACAGAAACAGCAGTCTCGAAGACCGGGTTGTATTTAATTGTGGCCACCATACTTTGATGGAGAGTCTCGAACGTGTGCATCGGAGTCCCAGTGACTTGCGTGCCGTCAAATATGTGAATTTTGTTGCTGTTTTTTTCTGATCTGCAATTAACAAAACAATTCTGTAAAGAATTTAGGTCCAATCGAACAAAAATAAACATGCAGCTAGTTTTTAATACCCGATAAAAAAGAGGGGTGTAAGTTTGACGCATCTGTGTATCTATGTCTGTCTGTGCATCGTAGCTCCTAAGCAAATAGACCTATTGTGAAGCGGTTTTTTTTTCAATTGAAAGCTTTGTCTGTCGAGATAGTTCTCAGCTATGTTTGATGAAAATTGGTTCAACCGTTCAAAAGTTAATGTGGGTGAACCCTCAAAGGGGTTTCAAAATTTAAACTTGTTGTAATCAAACTATACTTACACTGCTAATGCTGAGATGGGATCCCCAGCTGAATGCACCCACTCTGTGCAGTGTGGTTCAAATTCTATTGAGATCATATTGATCATGTCTGGAACAAATAAATTGTCTTCTAAGTGGGGACGTTTCTACTACCAGTATCATTTTGGTGTGTATACATACACCATTATGTCTTATCCCAATTTGGGTCTTACGGCTAGTTTTTTAACAAATATTATCCTTGAACATTATTTGTTAAAAATATACTCCATCTGCTACGACTTTCAGCAATGTTCAAACTTAACTTAACAAAACTTCACATTTGAAACGTCTTACTGCGTCAAAATCTAACGAAATGAACGATTCGCCCCGCCCGCATACAAACCCAGGGTGTTTTCCAAAAACTCCTCAAGTGTATTTGCTTTACTAAACATTTAGGCCACAGCCCTTTTTTTTATGTTTTTTAGCAATTTTATGTTCAAAAAATGGTGCAGTGGATGCTTTTAACAGGTTTCTCTCTCTAATACAAGTATGAAAGAAGTATACAATAGTTAAAAGAATAAAACCTTTGTGCTTCAAACATTTACAGGATCTTACTAGACTAAATTATTATTATACTTATTAAATTTGGATAGGTGACTATTAAGGTGAATTTATAGGCAAATTGCCTTGAAGTGGCGCCCTCATTTGAAATAAATAGTTTAATCGTAAATATGGAGATAATAATTTCCATATTGCTCTTCGTCATGCACTAGATAGCCCTTTAAATTATTTTATGTCAAAAAATAATTCAGGTCATAATGGGTTAAGGTGAATATATAGTATTAGTATACATTGACCTGAATTATTTTTTGATCTTAAAATTAGAAAATAACTTAATATATCATCGTTTAAGGTTCCATAACTAATTTCTGATCATTAAAAGTTGATTTGAATTATTACTTTTGGAAATATCAGTATGTGCCCTACGGCATCGCTAGGCTTATACGTAGTCATTTTCTTAGATGTATGTTATCTCATAATTACTATTTTTTTGGAAAAAATTATTAGATTTTGACAAAAGTAGTGAGAGAAAAATAAAGGAAAACATTTATTTTACCAACTTATTCTTTTATAGGTATCAAAATATCATAAATTTTATAGTATTTTATTCAAATGTGATAATTATAGTTCAAAAAAAGCAGAGTATTTTAGCGATTGAACTACTAAATTATTATAAAAGTCGCTCCCAAGCAAAACTGGTAAGCCCAGAATATCAGTAAATAAGTGTATTTTATCCAAATGAATAAAAATATCCTTGACAAAACATGAACAACTCCAAACTTAATCATAAGTCAATTTTTTGATTTTTGATTAGAAAGCCCGGCTGCAGGTGATATAGGTGTCTGCTTGTGTGTTTTTAGTACTGATGGAGTTTATCTGACATTACGTCAGCGGTTTAGATGCCAACAACACATCGTAGGTGTTCAGTTGGAAACCTGTTAGAATATTTATGAAACCACCCTAATTTTCATGGATTGCTGGTTCTGGAGGTTCAATATATTTAAACCGTGGGTCCAACTCCTCCTCGAATCAAGTAAGGCTACGTGCCTCGTGGCATATACAAACCCTACAAAACAAACAACACAGTTACATGCGATAAAATTATTTAAAAAAAGATGTGACACATACAAACTAAAACAACATAACAGCCTAGCGGTACCAAACGGCATCAGGAACTTTTCACATGCGATAATCCTGAAACTACTACGAAATTAAAAGTATTAGTACAAACAAGGTTATTACAATAAAACAAAATGTATTTTACTTATGGATTGTAGAAAATAAGTAAAATCATTTCAAAACACTAAATTGCTAAGGCTCTGGTTAGGCTCATTATGTATTCTAATTGAAACTAAGTAAACAAAATGATAGGTCTCCCCCAAGGATTTCCAAAACGACCAATTGGAAGCGGCTTGCATCCAGCATTTTCCTACAACCTTGCTCAGGTCGTCTGACCAGCTAGCAGGTGGAAGAGGGAGAGGAGGAGGCCTATATCCAGCAGTGGACTTCATGTGGCTGATATGATGATGATGATGAAACAAAATGATAGTAATGTTCCTCTAGTGCCACATTGATAGCACACTTGATTTCATATCTTACGCGTGTATGGAGCAAAAATTTACCATGAAAAATCGTGTGCCGAATGGCATCGCTAGGTCATAATGGGTTAAGTTTACTAGTGTAGTGTAGTACTAGAGGTGTGCCTGGTGATATTTTTGTGTGATTGACTACTACTCATAACTCATACATGCTAGTTGCATTATACAATCTATTTTAGGCCGCGTCCACGGACGCGCGGCGTGCGACGCGGGCCGCCACATTAATAGGGACTTACCAAAATTGACAACATCAAACACTTTGACAGTCTTTTCCGGTGATGCTGTACACAAAAGAGAACCCGTGCTGTTAACCGATATGTCGCTTATTGGTGCCAGGTGGCAGCGGAAATGTTTTACAAACTCTATTCCTTCTTCCTGAAAGGATATAACAAAGTTCATATGATTAAAGTATGAATAGTTTAATAGTTAGTAAAGATATAATAAATAATAGAAAATGATGGAGAGAGTTGACATACAGAGCCGACCCCAAATAGGGAGAAGGCGAGGAAGATAACGATGTTGATTAGTTACCAAAAGAATATTAGGTCCTTACATATGAAATTGCCGTTCAGTATCGAAAAAGTGAGACAAGTTTTTTTTAATGAAATTATTATTTAATCAATCGAAGTATGCGCCGTTGTTATCGATACACTTCCGCCATTTTATAGGCAGATCATTGATACCTTTGGAAAAAAAAATCCTGGGAGCGAGAGTCTATAAACTGTTTGAAGGCGGTTTTGACTGCCTCATCAGATTTGAAATTTTTTCCTTGTAATAAGTTATCCAAATTTTGAAAAAAGTGATAATCGGTTGGGGCAAGATCTGGAGAGTATGGTGGGTGACGCAGAGGTTCCAGTCGCAGCTCCTCTAACTTGGCGATCGTTTGATGTGCAGTGTGTGGTCTAGTGTTATCCTGAAGGAGCAGTGGGCCAGAGCAATTCATCAGTCTCGGTTGTTTAATGGCGAGCTTTTCCATCATTGTTAGCAATTGTCGGCAATACAAGTCTGCAGTAATCGTCTGGCCTGATCTCAAGAAGCTGTAGTGGATTACACCAGCACTGGTCCACCAAACACTAACCAGAATCTTCTTTTTGGTCAGTTTTCGCTTAGGGCAAGGTTTTGCCGGTTCTCCAGGGTCAAGCCATTGTGATGATCGCTTCCGATTGTCGTACAGGATCCATTTCTTATCACAAGTCACGATACGGTTCAAAATCCCCTCATTATTGTGGCGATTAAGCAAAGAAACGCAGCAAGCAACGCGTGTTTGTTGGTTTGCTTCAGTCAATTCGTGCGGTACCCACTTTTCGAGTTTTTTAATTTTTCCGATTTGGCGCAAGTGGATAAGTATCGTTTTGTCACTTACGCCGAAGGCTGCTGCTAATTCAGAAGTGGTTTGAGATGGATCCGCTTCCACTATCGCCTTCAATTCTTCGTTATTCACTTGAGTATCAGGTCGTCCACGAGGCTCATTGTGTAAATCGAAATTTCCAGAACGGAAACGTTGAAACCAAAAACGCACCGTTTGTTCGTTAGCGGTGCCTGGTCCATACACGTCATTAATTCTTCGAGTCGTTTCTGCAGCACTGGTGCCACGGTGGAACTCGTATTCGTAAATACCGCGAATTTTCAATTTGTCCATAGTTGTTGTTATAGCAATGTTGCAATTCAATTCAATTCAATTCAAAATATCTTTATTATCATAGGATATTTATAATATCTCTTAATAATAGTCACTTTGTTTTGTTTTGCACAAATGTTGACGTCAAATCGTTACTTAAAGCTAAGTTTACGCCGCTTCCTAGGCGCAAGTGCAGAAGAAGCGGCAACAAACTGCACTGCACGTTTTCTCCAAAGACGTCAACTAACAAACTAAAAACTTAAAATTAGTTATATAGATGGACAGAGATTACATTGTTTATTATGTCATAATTAAATTGAATTATAAGAATTACGAAATTTAAAATAATGTCAATTTGTAAATTTAGTATGTACCAATGTACCTAAATTATGACATGTCTAAGTATACAAACCTTTAAGAGGGACCCGCGCCAAGCTCAAGCCAGACCTTTTTGTCTTTAAGATAGTCATCGGTCCTATAATAAGCCTTCTCACAAAGTACTTTCTTTACATAAGCTTTGAATTTTCTGTCTGGCATATCAAGGACCGATTCTGACAATTATAAAAAAGTATACACTTCCCCATAAAAGACTTACTGACTGTATTCAGCCTGTAATACGGGCTAACTAAGTCATTCTTATTACGTAAATTTCTATCTGTAAAATCACTTACTTTATTGAACATGGAAATATTTTTCCTTACATACATTATATTTTCAAATATGAATTGTGATGCAAAAGTAAGTATACCTATTTCCTTGAATAATTCCCTCAGTGAGTCTCTCGATCCTAAACCGTAAATAGCACGAATTGCTCTTTTTTGTAAAAGAAAAATAGTCTGAATGTCGGCTGCACTCCCCCATAGAAGTATCCCGTAAGATATTAGACTGTGAAAGTAACTAAAGTAGACTTGTCTCGCAGTTGCTACATCTGTCAATTGTCTTATTCTCCTAACAGCGTAAGCCGCAGAGCTAAGCCTATTAGAAAGTTTAGTTATATGAGCGCCCCATTGAAGTTTCGAATCAATTGTGATTCCTAAAAAGGTAGTACTTTCAACCAGATCGAGTTTCTGGCCATTAATTAGTATGTCAACGCAGGCTTGATTCACATTAGGAAGAGAGAATCGAATGCATTGGGTCTTGTTCGCATTTAACATGAGGTTATTGGCCGAAAACCAATCAGAAATTAAAGATAAGGTGCTGTTCACCGCGCTAGCATCACTGTTATGTCGATCTATTTTAAATATTAGCGAGGTGTCATCAGCAAACAGCACCATGTCAGCCTCTTTCTCAACCATGTAAGGCAAGTCATTGACATAAACTAAGAAAAGGAACGGTCCTAGAATTGAACCTTGGGGAACGCCCATTTTCACATTAGACCCGTGTGATTTTACGCCGTTTATATCAACAGTTTGAAGCCTATCTGTTAAGTAAGATTCTATTAATTTAATTGACTTATCATCAAAACCGTATTGACGAAATTTGAGCAAAAGTGTTGGATGATCAACGCAATCAAATGCTTTAGAAAGATCGCAAAATGATCCAATTGCATCATTTCTGTTTTCCCACGCGTCGTAGATATTAGTAATAAGTGCTACTCCTGCATCGGTGGTCGATTTTCCAGCAGTAAAGCCGTATTGTTGGCTATGGAAAAGATTATTGGTCTTAAAGTGAAGTAGCATTTGATTGAGCATTATCTTTTCGAACACCTTACTCAAAACTGGCAGAATAGAGATAGGTCTGTAGTTGCCAGGGTCTGTTTTTTCTCCTTTTTTGAATAAGGGGATTAGTTTACTACATTTCATTAAGTTAGGAAATATGCCTTCATCAATACATTCGTTAAATATGAAAGCTAAATCGGCAGCAATTATATGTATAATATGACTTACTACGGCTACTGACATGCCCCAGTGATCTTCTGATTTTTTAAAATTTAACTGTTTAAAAGCATCTATTATATCGCTAGGGCTAACATGCTTAAAATTAAATTTAGAATCACAAGGGCTAATATTACTCTTAAGCAAAGCCTCAGCACGCTGGGCGCTAGAACTCACATTAGAAGTGAGTTCCAAAGGAATGTTAGTAAAATAATCATCAAACATATTTACTATTTCTTCAGTTTTTGAAGTATTTTTACCACTACATTTGATTCGGCAAATATTTTCTTTGGTTTTATTTTTACCTGTTTCCTTATTTATGACACTCCATGTTTCTTTAATTTTATTAGGAGCATTATTTATTTTTTTGCTAATACTATTCGACTTGGCTCGTCTACAAACTTTTTTAAATATTTTAGAATAATTTCTAACATATTCTATAAAAGAAGGATTAAAGTTATATTGTTTTTGGGCATATAGATCATATAACCTGTTTCTACTTATGTAGATGCCGGTAGTAGCCCATTCACTAAACTGTGATTTACTATGAACTACTACTCTTTTTTGTTTCAATGTTTTAGAATACTCAGAGGAAACAGTACTAAATAGTTTATTATAATGGTCGTCAGGATTATTTCCTGTATATACCACTGATAATAATTTGTTATCTAAATTATTTTTAAGTTTTTTTATGTTTTTAGAAGTAATCGGTCTACACAAGATCTTATCTTTTCTCAAATTACTGGTGGACTCTTTGACAAAAGCTACATATACACCAGAATGATCTGAAGGCAATTTGTTGATAACAGATTTATCACAATATTGAATATTACTAAAAAAATTATCAAGACATGTGCCAGATGTAGCTGTAATTCTGGTTGGCTCAAAAAATAAGTTTTCTAATCCATAACACTTAAAAAGATTTAGGAATTGTGTGCTCTTTGGATTATGTACTAAAATATCAACATTAAAATCACCGCAAATAATTAAATTCTTTTTACTAGTTGAACAGGACTTAAGGACCTGGTCCATTGCTTTTAAAAAACTTTTGAAATTACTATCTGGTGGACTGTATACACAAACAATTATATGATGATCAAGCTCGGCACAGGCCACCTCACAACAGCGCTCAACAGAATGTCTGACAATATCCTTCCGCTCTTTGCTACGGAAAGAATCTTTTATAAAAATTATAGAACCCCCTCGTTGAGCAGACTTTCTGTTAAAGCAGCTAACAATATTATAGTTGTTTAGGCTGAACATCATCTGACTCTCATGCAGCCAATGTTCAGTCAAACATAAAATGTCCACATCCATTTCTTCTAAAACTAATTCTACTAATAATTCTTTGCCGGAAAGACCTTCTAAATTTTGATGAAGTATTCCTTCCCGTTGTCTGAATGGTCAGTTTAAATCTGTCGTCAAGTCTACAGAATTACCGTTACATAAACTTGGTAAGTCTGTAGGTGTCTTAAAACTAGAATCTTGTTTACAATGTAAACTCGTCCAAAAATTAATATTATTTGCTATCAATGTAGCAATCTTATGTCTAAAATATTTTGAAAGATAAATATTATCTTTTGTCACATGACATTCACTTATAAAATTGTTAGTGTCAAAAAACACTAATTTATCACTACTGCAACTCAAACAAATGATGTTAAAACAAATGAAATACGAATTTTAAAACAATATTTTTCTGGCTTTATTTCGAAATAAATTTGAATTTGGAATTCCTAATGAAACGCAAGATATTTGATTTTAAAGTTGCCAGTATTGAAAATCGGCAATTTCATATGTAAGGACCTAATACTTTTTCAGCATCACAATGTTGGTTGATTTTAAGACCTTAAGTCCGCCATTTACATGTATTGAATTAAAGTTAAAGAAATAATTAAAATAGTAATGAAACTACTGTATTACGTAGTATATTATTACTCTGTGGTATTACCAAATTTCAGACATCAAATTATTTTAGAGTAAAAATCTTTATAAATAAAGATTTTTACCAATATAACCCAAGACAAAAAGTGGAGTGTTATCTATTTGTCATGTGTATCTGTCTCTGTTACAACATAGCTCCTGAACAGTAATGTTCCAGTGGCTGCAGCAGCCAGGTGTTCCGCCGTACAAAATAAATTCAAGAACATAAAAAATAATTACCTGTTTCTTCCAAAATTTGAGATGACCATCTTGACTGCCAGTGATCACAAAATCTGTTTTGGTAACTGCTATATGGGTGACCACGTCCCGGTGCATGTAGCTGTGTTCGTACGTCTCTGACGAAGGGAGGTTCTCTATGTACAGCGACTCAAACTCCAACACTGAAACAAAATGTCTAATAAACTTATCCATACTGATACAGAAATTTCATTGCTTTTATTGGTTATGGGGTAGACAGCCGAATAAGAGAACTCAAAAACTCTTTGCACATTAGAAGGCTTCAAGAATAGAATACAAAACACTTGAAAATGACTAAGTAGACGGATAAAAACATGCCTTTTCGTTTCTTAGGTTTAGGTTGTGAGGCCTCAGAAGGCATTGGCCCAATCCAGCCATCCTCTTCTTCTGCATTTGCCGCTTTTTCAGTGCTGCTGCTTCTTCTTTTTTCAGACATCATTTAAAAAATTGTAATAAATTAAATTACTTTTGCGATTTCGCGAAATAAAAAGCCCAAAAGCAACCTAGCTACTGACAGTGACAATGACAAATTTGCACAAAACGTCAGCAGTGTCAAAACATTTTTGACAAGTACTCTGATTGATAACCTATGAAAAAGAAAAATCAACTTTCCAAAGTTTCCATTGGTTCATAATTTTGACAGTTGTTTTCATTGGTGATTACTTTATTTGCATTGGTTTGTTTTACTTTACACTTCCTACGAACATAGACAATAGGTCGTTGTTTTCATTGTGTGATTTATATTCGTTTACAAAATAAATATTGTATTTTAATATTATTTTCAATAAATTACTTGTTATTGTAGGTTTTTCATGGAATTTAATATAGTGTAAAAAATAATAAATATCGTTTAAAAAGTTATTACAAGCTTACACAACAACTGAGTCACGTTTAAATACTTTTTAAATTATGGTGTCTATGCTCAAAATGTCTTTTACGAATTCGTAGTGATGGTGGCTGGCTTCCTTGTAAACGAAGCGTCGTAATTTTTAGCTAATTTGTAAATCTCAATAAAATTTGGTCGTCCAACGATCTAAATATTAGTGACTTAAGTGCTCAAGAAGTTTCACAACAAATCGGTAAGTGCAAAGTGCAACATTCATTGTGAAAACGCGCGCTACCGGTACCTCTACACGTGGTTTGCTTGGTATAGCGCGTACGTGTGTCGCCAATTGTGTTTTCATATTTTTATCAATATGTAAAACAAAAACACTACTCCCTACAGTGTAATTACGTGACAGTGAATATTTTTTAAGTTATTTCGGGTTGTTTAGGTTGTTTATTGAACGTGGTTAGTTTGACAAGCGGTCGCGTATTTGTGACAAGCTGTTGAGGTAATTTTTTTGAAGAATTTATTTCGTTTTCTCTTCATATAGATTTTATTTCTAGCGCTAATGTTTCCTAGAATATTTCCCCAAGTTGCACTATTCCTTGGAAGTGAAACAATACCGGGGGTTGCGTGCGCCCGGTACTCAAGTTTCTCTTTTTTTTCTTCTGTTAGCATAAAGACAATGACGCATCTCTGTACTATGACCTGTTTGTGGGAAAGTTGATCAATTCTGTGTATTACATCCTACCAGATTACCATATCATACAGGTCTTATTGATTGAGTCATTGCTCCAAGTAACTAATTTTACAACCTATAAAAATGTTTGATGAAATGTTTCATCCACAGCAACACACATTGTACGGTTTAAATATCTCCTAAATGTTCCAAACAGTGTAGATCAAGGGCTTGTTTTCAGATTGACTTGTCAAATTTGATGTGGTTTTCTGTAACATGCGGTCCGGTGAGTGATGGGACATGTGTCATGTATTTTGGGCTCAAATGAACTTTTACCGTTCTTAAAGTTGACACAGAAGTCTGCTTCACACGTCTTCACCAGTCAAGCTCATATCATATTATTTCTCATTTGCTAATAACTAACTTTCTGAAAATCCTCATTAGTTACACATGTTTTTGTTACATGTGTAAATAATGCATCCCTCAGTGGTTCGTACATTGTACATACATACCTATGATAATCATGTTGAACCAAGTCTTTTCAGCTTATCTTCTCATCAGTGATTTTCTTAAACAATGTAAATTATGCAATCAGGAAAATTATTTCTATACTTATTTATTAGCCTTTGCCATTTTACATAGGAATTGGCAGAAAAGTTACAATTTTTACTCCTAATTGCAAGAAGATTTACAATTTAAAACTTTTTTTCAGTTTACTTATACTGCCTCACTATTAACTAAAAGACTTGTAAGATTTTCAGCCTAATAGATCTGCATTAGGCCATTGTATCGTAATTTTACAAGTCATATCGTCATTTCAAGATCCTAGATCTCTATTCTTCTATATAAAGTTGTTTTCAAAGTCATAGTCAAAATCATGTATTTATCATTAGATATTTTTATCACTTGATTATTGTCAATGTTGTAAGTATATCATCATAGTTGTTGACATCAGATCATTACTTTCAGCTAAGTTTAGTGCGGCTTCCAAAGAGCAAGTGTGCAGAAAAAGCAAAACTACACTGCAGCATTTTCTTATATTTACTTTAACTCTATTATAGAAGGAATCGAAATTATATTACTATTAATAATGAGATTGTCTATTTCCTTATAACTAAATTGTAATAAAAATGGTAAATAAAAATTGCATTGTTAACTGTTCACACATCACATGCCTGCCTGGGTTTAATTAGCTGCATAGTAGGTAATGAGTCTTTATAAAAATCTTGCTTATGCCATAAAATTGTGTAAATAAAATTAATAGATTTCCTCTTAGTTGGGTTTTATCAGTTACTAGGGAAATAACGGGTGATTCACTTGGAGTTTCTTTTTTCAAAACTAAAAATAATAATAATAAAACAAATTTATGGGGTAATTTTTATTATTATACAAAAGAACTATTCTTTACATTTATTATTAAAAGGTTATTTCTTTCAAAAGTTGACCATTACTCCGGTTAACATAGTCCATTGTAATAAATTTATTTTAATAATAATTTTGGTGAACAGTTGATTCGGTGGACCGATGAGTTGGCTGCCTAGATCCTGTGATATCACACCCCTAGACTTTTTCCTTTGGGACTATGTAAAGTCCAAAGTCTATATTGATAAGCCGGGTACAATTGAGCGACTGGAAGACAACATTCCTCCCGTTATTCGCCAAATAATCGAAATGCTCGGACATGTCATCGAAAATTGGAACAGCGGAATGGACTATGTTAAACGGAGTAACGGCCAAAATTTAATAGAAATAATCTTAAAATAAAAAATGTAAAGAATAGTACTTTTGTATAATAATAAAAATTACCCCATAAATTTAATTTTATTAAAAAAAATTTAGTTTTGAAAAAAGTACCTCCAAATGAATCACCCGTTACTTATGGGCCTTATTTTTAGTGATTTTGACTTCTTTTTCGGAGCTGATTGAAGCCAAACTAACTTAGTAACAATATGTTTATTAAAAAAGTGAATGAGACAAATTATTGTTTTTCATTGTAATTGTTTATTTAATTCCAAATAACCTGAGACGTGTTTCAATTTTTTGTGGTGCGCGACGTTCATTTCTTGTTGTTTACACGGAATTTAAAACATGAAGTTGTGTATAAATTACAGAGAAATAAAGAAGGAAAATCCTAAAAAGTGACTCAGGAGATTTTAGTACTTTTTTTTTAAATTTATTGAAAAACTTAGTTGAAAAGGTTAAACTTAGAAGAAAATATAGGCGAATACGTCGCCGAATTTCTTGCGCATACAAATGAGTTAAAAAATACACATATATGAAGATTGATTAATGCTTAAACACGTACAATAAATAAATAAAAATAATTTGTCTTTTGTAAAAAGATAGAAAAATTTAAAGTTATAGTTATATGAGAATAAATATGGGAACGAAAACGCTGATAAGGCAGACCGCTCGCTGCGCTTCTGAATTCGTCTAAATTTGTCTACAGGGTGAATGTACAATACAGCGCAATGGCGTATGTGTAGATAGAAAATATAGATTCGGGTGTTCAATGAAAAATTCCCACGGTCGAAGACCGCAGTCTTAAGTTTTGAGTATCCATCTTTAGTGTCATAAAAAAGCAAAGCAGTAATGGCCTAGCAGTTTAGGCACTAGCTCTGCTTCTGTAAGGCTCGAGTTCAATCCTCAGTAAGCACGACTTGTACTTCATGGTACAGTCATTTTCAACTACCACCACTTGCTTCCTGGTGAAGCTGGTGAAGGAAAACATCGCGACGAAATCGAAACACTAGTGTGTAATAATTACTGGTGTTGCTAGATAACAGAGCTACGTCTGATGCCTTGGCAGCTCGAAAAATCAGACAATAACATACTCGTTAACAAACAAGCAACGGATGTGATTTTCATGTATAGCTGGGAAATGCTAGGATGCCTTTAGGCAACTTGAAAAATCCGACACCAGTGTGACCACCACTTACACCCAAAAAAAAAAAAAAATGGGGATTGACAAAAATAATTTTATCCTAGATAGATTTTCCCAATATGCACACGAACGAATTGGCGGACAAAAGCTAGTAGGTTGGTTCATTTATCAAAAAGTGCATATGAACAAGGCAAATGTTTATGTATAATGATATAATTATTGTCTGTCACACTGTTGCTGGCTATCATAAGTACTCCGGTTATCAGACAAGTGATTGCCCTACTGACCTAGTGCTGTGTAGTAAATGAGAAAGTCTCATTGCACTTTATAACTACTTTGTGATAGCAATAAAAAAAAAATTGTGAGCTTGAGCCACCTAGATTTTATTGTTATTTCACGACGTTTTCATATTTAGTTTAACATATTTAAAATTTGTAGAAGATTTTAAGATTTATTAATTTTGTGAGTATATTGTGTTGAAAATATTTAGTTTATAGAATATTTTTTTTTAGTTTTAGTTTACCTAGTTTTTAGGAAAGAAAATCAAATAATTTCACAGTAAGAACATGTTTATCTCTAACATCGAAAAACCTACCTACCATGTACCAACCTACCACTAGTACATGTCATAAAAAGAACATTATTTAGCGTTAAAGAACTTGTAAAGTCATACAAAGAGACCAGAATCAAATTATTCAAATTTTTTTGTCTTGTATTTCGTGTGCTCAATCCTTCAGTCCCGCGTGAAGCTATGTTAGGTACCTCTAAGTACGAAATGTTCACAATTTTAAGGCCTCTTACACATACGAAAGAAAGTAAGCTGAACTATCGGCAAACAATATAAAAATTCTTCGTCTGAAAGCGTTCATGTGCTAGGGAAAGTGCAATTAAGAGTCCATTATGCGCGTGTTGGCGATACTCGATTCCCAGCTTGGCCATTGTCTCGTCTTTTATACTGACGAGATTATCTGACTTATAAAGCATATAAAAGTCTAAGTACTATAGATTCTCTTGTTATTTTTAAAGAAAGCTGGAAAAAGTTAAGCTAACAAGGTGACCTACGAGAGCGGAATTTGTAGCTGACAAAATAATGTAGTCTAGAACACCTCCCCATACTCAGGATACTTATAGGATCACTCGTGCGTCTGTCTGTCCGTCCGTCTATCACAGCCAATTTGTTCCAAATCTACTGGACCGAATCGGGTGAAATTTGGTAGAATGTTGTAATCCTATGACCCAAACACATATGTGTTAAGTAAATAAATATTTTTTTTTAAATAAGGGTCATTTTCGGGGAACAAATTAGGAAATTAAAAAAAAAAAGTTTTGCAAACCTTACTGTGTCATATATCAAATGCCTAACGAGCCCTTTGCTCGTTATGAGTATCTCAAATATATTTTTGTTATTATTGTAAAATGAATAGTTTTGATTTTATTCATGAAAGAAGCCGAAAATTGACCATCCCCCCCCCCTGATCTCCGAAACTACTGAGCCTAAAAAAAATATAGTTCGTTGCGTGTAGATTACAGGAAAACCTATAAAAACCTGTACGGAACCCTCTCCACGCGAGTTTAACTCGCACTTGGCCGGTTTATTTGTTTTAACTGATTCATAGGGTTAGACCATTTACCATACATTTCTGCTTTGCTAAAATGACGTAGCACATATGGCTCTGGGATCTCTATCGATATAAAAAAAGATTTTAATTTAAGAACGGCGTATTTCAAAACTATCAATTGTTTTGCATCTCGAGTAATTCCTCCGTCACGCCCATTACGATATACGCAGTGTTGCGGGCCAATTGATGACAATGACACGCAATTTACCCTGATCTTGGCTCCTCGGCGCCTGCGCTTCGCTATCGCACCAGGTCACCTCGCCCTGATAAATATCACGCCTCTCGCTCGCAATTGGGCATGACATTGTGCGTGCGAGAGGGACGCCGAGGCGAATGACCGTTATCTAGATGCTCTACACGTCATTGTAACAAGGTCGAGAATAACACAAAATTAAAGACATTTGTTACTTTTTTACGGGCATGATTGTGATTTTAAAGATATACTTGCCTATATTTTACTGCTTCTAAACTATTAGATTAGATAAGTAATGTATTTTTTTTTCTTAGCCTGGTGTCCCAATATATAATTATGTAATAAATTATAGTTGATAGGTATTATCCCATAAAACTATTTTCTATGTTTTTGTACTTTAATTATGGAAATACAATTAATAACTTACCTGAATGTCGGTACCATTCTGAAGTGCAGTATAACTAAATAAATAAAACAACAACTAACAACGAATGATATACATAAAAAAGATGTACTGAACAGCTTTATTAAAATTCAGTGTCTCATAAAAGTACATACATTTTCAATTTATTCCCTTACAATATTGCAAGCAAATTTCTATTAAAGCAGAAAATACGTCGTTTGTTATTGATTATAAAACTTAACAGTATCATTGAAGCCTATGCAGTGCATTAACAGTTCCAAGAAGCATACCTACCTACTTTAAGCTTTACACACCTGCCTCGTACAATGTGTGTTCTGTTCACTGATGACATTGTGGTCTTAATTTATTCAAGGTATTCGTAAAACTGGTAGGGCCCGCGGTTTGCGTAGCAGGTAGTTAGGTGTTATTTCTAGGTAAGCAAACTGGTCTGTTAAACATATTTGTGGGTGTCCAAGTTAATACTAGATTCGGTAGCTAGAATAGTCATTTGAATATGAAACTGAGAAAATTTGATTTCGGAAAAAACATTTCCAAAGTTAAAAATTAAATTCATTAAAAAAAATGGTATTTAGAAACAATCATATTATTATAAATTAAATAATGAAATAAGAGTACTGCATTTTGAGTACCTAAAAAAACTTATCATATTATAAAGTCTTTTACATCCATACATTTTTTAATAATCAAAGAAAATCAATGCAATTTTTTCATCCAACGTTACAAAACTGCGTATATCTCGAAAACTAAATGCCACCCTTATTGCTTGGACGCCCACATTTGTTTATTTTTAGAAAAACAGAGAGAAAAATAACATGTAACATGTTTATCCTTATAAACATAGCCACAGCATTAACATATATATGACATAATATTTATTAGGACCAGAGTGTCACCAGATTTGATAATCCAATTAAAATTTTCCTTATTTTCCTATTACACGAGGTTGACACAGCGTGACTATTTCTTGGACCCTGTCGTTCAAAGCATTTAAATTTTGCATCGTTCCTACACATACTTACGTAGGTAAGTAAAGTGTAGACTTTCCATAATCTTTTAAAATTCTTTAGCTACTTTTCAGCAATTCCATCCATCGGTTCTTTGGTCTTTTTTGTTTGTTTGTTTGTTTGTAATAACTTTATTGTACCAAAAATTTAAGTATAAAAGACAACATAATACGAAAGAGCAAATATACAAAGGCGGACTTATCCCATCTTTCTCTATTCGAGAAGTGTAACACTTACTATGTCGCCTTAGTGACCCGAGGATCTTGGTTTCAGACGGCTGAAGACACCACTTCTTCTGCAGATCTAAATTTAAGAACTTGTTTACTCAAATCCTTGTAGAAAGGTCACGTTCCACCTTCATAACATTATCATTATGACAACGGAAATACAGACAGGCAGACACCAGCAAGACTGGCCATTGTGTGTACAGTCACCAACATAAACATAACACGTTTGTTCCAGCGATGAGTTCGAGTGTATGCTACAAGTGCAACCGGACGGGGCATTTCGCCCGCGAGTGCACCCAGGGTGGCGGCGTGGCGAGCCGCGACTCCGGGTTCAGTCGCCAGCGCGAAAAGTGCTTCAAGTGCAACCGCACTGGACACTTCGCGAGAGATTGCAAGGAGGAAGCCGACCGTTGCTACAGGTTTTTGTTTTGTTTAGTTTGAATTAGAGATATATTGACACAGGGATTGCCGATGTATAGAATACGGATGTGGACTAAAAAAAATGTTTAGCTCATCAAGTAGATTATTAACCCTTTAAGGCCGTACCTGAATTTTCCGAGGTCCAGTGCTGCCCCCATTTAAAATAAATCATTTCAAAGAAAACGGAGACATCATTTAAAATTTTGCAACTATCAAGTCCTAGATAATCCTTCAAAGTATTTTATGAACTACTGTTTACAGTTTATAATGAGAACGTTAAGCTTTACTACGCACATTAGCCAAAAGTGGCCGTTTTTCGCAAATGTGCGTAGTAAAGCTTAACGTTCTCACTTTGAACTGTAAACAGTAGTTCATAAAATACTTTGAAGGGTTATCTAGGACTTGGTAGTAGCAAAATTTTAAACAATGTCTCCGCTTTCTTTGAAATGATTTATTTAAAATGGGGGCAGCACTGGACCCCGGAGAATTCAGGTACGGCCTTAACCGCGAACGTCGGCTTAATCCGACAAACATTTTCTTGACCATTTCGCGAGCGTCGGAATTATCCGACCAAAAACTATGGATATTCAAAATTCCTCGCGCTGGGAGCACGAGTCTCGCGGTGAAAGGGTTAAATTAAAAAATAGTGTATACGTATTTTTCTTTTTTCTGATTAGCAAATAATTACAAAGATTTAAATTCCGCATGATGTCACTATAAAGAACTTTTCACTTGGTGACGTCAATCACCCCCACTCCGAAACGTCGACGCGCTGTATCTTTGTGAATTTTCACTACTTTGATAAACTGAAAAATATAGGTCCATTCATCATCATCATCATTTCAGCCGCATAAGGTCCACTGCTGGACATAGGCCTCTCCCAAGGTCCATTACTTTTGGATAATCTAATTGACGGACTAAATAAAAAAAAAAAAATTTAGACCCTGTTCACATCCCTATTGTAATTAGATGTGCGAGTTCATAGTTCTATCTCTAGAAGTACTTATAATATGTGTGTTATCAGCAGTAAGTGAGCAAAAGCAACTTATAATGTAGCGTAGGACACAGCATTGCCAAACATCGGAAAAGCAGTGAAAGAAGCTCCGATTATCACATGTATGTATAACTCTATTCCTCAAAATGCTGCTTCTATATCAACATAATAGGAAACCCAGATTACTATGTATATTTATACGGCGATTCATGCGTCATGGTCCACGACGTGTGGCACACTTCCTTATGAAGAGGTCGCTTCCACAGCAGTTTATGGTGGTTATTTGAACTTATCGTTCTAGTCTAGCTGTAATGCATCTGTTCATGTATCAAATCATGTTCACCTAATTCGGTATAAACTGTTTTTTGGTAGATTTTCTTATATGATCATTAATTGCACATTGTAGACTTCATGCAATATACTCAAGCATTTGTAGGCGCTTACATAATAACAAGCATACGTAACTATACTAGGTAGGTACATAAGGGCGCGTTTCTAGACATACGGTCGATAGACATTGACTTTATTAACATCTGCAACTTTTTCCGAAGTCTAGTCTGGCTGGACAGGCGATAAGACATAGCTGAAATTAGAAAAACTTCTCCACTGTAAGGGAAACGCGCCTTATCATAAATTTACTATTCATGAATCGATAAAGACGTTTGCTATTGTTAACCGCATAATATTAAAGTATAATGTGGCCCGTTTTTCGGTCGTTACACCGCGATATCCAGACGAATTTCGGCGTAACCTTGGCCTTTTGTGAGTCCCGATTCAGTATAAGTGGTAACGGCTTCTAGATATTAGATAAACGTCTCCACTTCACTGGAAAGGCGCCTAACTTATTATTCATGAATAGATGAAGACATTTGCTATTGTTAGCTCCATATCAAAGTATAATGTGGCGTTTTTCGGTCGTTACACTGCGATATCCGGACCAATTTCGGCGTAACCTTGACCTTCTGTAGAACTGGAGCACTGCTGATTCGGTAGGCTTTCTGCTGACGGAAACTTGAGTATTTGTTATCAATGTCGGGATGATAAGATAGGTATTACTATATTTTTTTGCCGACAAAATTATCTGTTCGATACTACAAATAATAGGTTTGATATGGTTTTGAGATCTCACGCTGTGGAATAATGAATAGTTACTTCAGTTAGGCTATTTTCAAATCGTTTTATTGGTTTTGTTTCGGTCGTAAATATGCTGTGTGCATAAGTAAAAAGAAATAAAGAGAATGCAATGTATTTAAATTGGTTACATTCACGGTTACTCAAGCGTGTCCGTAGTAAAGTAGCTCTAATGAGATGACCGTTCCCTTCCAGATGTAACGGTACGGGGCACATAGCGCGCGAGTGCGCGCAGAGCCCCGACGAGCCGTCGTGCTACAACTGCAACAAGACGGGGCACATCGCGCGGAACTGCCCCGAGGGCGGGCGCGACTCCTCCAACCAGACCTGCTACAACTGCAACAAGGCGGGCCACATCTCGCGCAACTGCCCCGACGGCACCAAGACCTGCTACGTGTGCGGCAAGCCCGGGCACATCTCACGCGACTGCGACGAGTCCGAGCGGAACTAACACACGCCCCCACGCACACTATTATATTACAACTATGTATATTATGATGCCACACACGGACGATAAGCAAAGGACGCGATGCGCGACACTAGATCGTAAGACCACACGACTGTATGAAATTAAAGCAACGGAATTATAAATCAGAAGCAGCGACTCTCGGATAGACTGTCGGAGACGCGACGTGTACATAGTCTCCGCGGCGCGCGCAGCGTCGCACACGTTAAAGTTTGTTCTGCACGGTGAAGTTATTGTGTTTTAAATCATTTAATAATCGTGATTGAACTATTGATGAGGTAGCGTTACAGTTTTTAGCATTACAGAGTATATATTTAATATATTTTGTACAGATTTTTTTGTCAAAAGATAAATTGGATGCTGGCGTACTATGAGTTTTCAATGGAGGAGTGGAGGCCCCGGAGGAACCCTGGACTCTCTTGTTCGTCTTGTTATACATGTTTGCGGTCCGCGATCGCTCGCCGGACTATCACCGCACTCCATATCACTGAGGGTATTTTGTTGATCAATTCCTTTGTTTATGAGATCCTGCTAACTGTGGACGATTCAGTGGTTAATTAGAATTTCATCAATCAGAATATTTTTTATTTTGTTATCCCTGTCTATGTGCCTGTGTTTGAAACACTTCGATGTAACCAGTTCAGCTTGCAGTGGGAGATAATAAACATCTTGCCTTATGATTTTCAGTTTCCATTTGCCCTGACATAGACAATAGACACACAACTAACATCCTCATATCTCCCATCTAAATACTTATTTCATCATTTCTGACCACCATTTTAGTATATTGACAGAACAAGAAGGCAAAACCCTTCCCTTAACACAAATTGTTAAACAGAACCGCTTTGCCTGCAACAGCAACATCGATATTATCGTCGTGTCTAACAACTTGTATGGCTGCATCTCCATTTGCGTAGAAATAATCATTGCGACACTATCGCGCCAACTGGTTTCAATATCGCTCGTGTCGATGATGTTGTTCTAAATAGCCTGGACCAGTTCAGAGCTTCAGGATATTAACCCACATACGCTACTATATGCATAGTAGCTAAATTGTCGCGTGGAGACGTGTGTCTATAATCTTTCTCCATAAATTCTTTGGAATGTTGTGACACGACACGACGATAACTTATCATAGCCAACTAAAATTTTATTATCGATAGTATGGAGGTGGCACCGTAGCCAAAACCTGCGACCTGCAAACGAGAGAGCTGTCCACTTGCTAGTGTCGTAACCTCACTCACATTTGTTTGGTGCCTATAGTCGCTTTTTTTTTTTTCAACAAATTTGAGCGACTTTCTTACCTTTAAATACCTACATGTCTACTGTCCATGGGGTAACTATACGTAGTATTTCCCTAAGAGTGGAAGGAATGATTCGAGGATGCCAAATGTCTACGACAATACCGTACAATGAGTCTATGAGAATAGGCATGATGACTGAAAAATTATTTTTGGCCCATCGGTTAGATTACTAAAAAATATTGTACATATATTTTTTATTTTCTCTGAGAAGATACAGCGCATTTAAATTTCGTATGACGTCACGCTTTCGTACGATTTTTACACATTGGTGACGTCACAAGCCCCAACTTTGAAACTTAGATACTCTGTATCTTGAATTTTTCCTTTTTTTGATAAACTGAAAAATATGGGCACATTATTTTTGGATAATCTAACTAACGGACTAATTAGAATAATACTTTTCTGACCAAGTCATCATCCCTATTCGACTATTGAGACCTAAAGGATTTTATAATTTATAGCTACATGTGGAGGTGATTGAATTAACTGCTTTCACACTTCACAATTAAGCATTTCTCAGACAGGTTATAAAAAACGTAAGTACAATATTATGGGACATAACCGTTCGAGAGGAATTTTCTTTCAGGTGCCTACGCTGAAGTTGTGGAAGAGCCGTGTCACGGCTGCTATGATTGTCTAAGAAACTAAAAGAACATAATGTTCTATAACATGTCTCGTGTTCCCTTGGGATGCATCTCACGTATTTGTAACCTTAGTCGCAGAAGGTTGCTCGCATTGGCTAGTCGTGACAAATCTAAAAAATGTAAGCATAATAAAATTAATAAACTTAAGCGCCGCTTTAGACTGGAATGGCAGCGGCCGGAAACGCAATTTCATTGTCAAACCATATTCACCTATATTTCGACGAAATTCATAGTAAAGCTTGAGAGAAAAACAAGTCTTCTCGCAGCCGCCCCCTAAGCGCGTCTAGACTGGAATGGTACCTAGCGCACACTTTTTTCTATGCATTTTGTAGATAATAAAGGTGAATATGGTTTGACAGCGAAATGCGCTGCCAGCCGCAGCTGCTGCCGTTCCTGTGTGAATCGGTGCTAAATCTTTTATATGTTATTGATTTGCATTGCACACACACCCACCCACACACCATAACAAAATAGAGATATCAGTTCATCTCTTGGGACTTAGGATGCCAGTCTTAAACTAGGCTGGGGCCCTTGGGCACACAAGAATTTGGAACCCTTGACTGAATCGGAGTGATCGCTAGATGGTTTACTTAGTAAATTAGGTAGGATGCGTTCGGAAATATTATTAATTAGTACAGTAGGAATAGGCGCAGTCATCGATATAATGGCGTAGTATATGCCTTGTAAATACCTTCTGATAAGATTACCTACTGATTTGTGAAAAAAGTGTGATATGCCCGACAAAAATGTGTGAGATAAATTGTCAGTCCTTCGGGCCCCCTGAAAATTGGGGCCCTGGGCACGGGCCCCGTGTGCCGCCCTTATGGTGAAGACGGTATTGAGGATGACATGAATACAAGGGCCACACCGAAAAGATCGGGAATAGAATACTTAGGAATAAATTAGAGTAAAACCTTTTTGGTGTTTGAAATGTAGTATTATTTCGAACACAATTCCATTTTTGAATTTTAAATAAAGTAAAAAAGAAAAGAATATGCATTTGAATTTGACAAGTTGGTGAGAAAAATGGAGCTTACGCGGGAACATTTTATATAATTTTTCATAACTTTCGTCGAGGTTTATCTCAAGAACGTCTCGCCGAGCTTGTTTCTATTTATGAACCTGAAGCACCTAGTAAAACGACTATATATCGTTGGTATTCTGAGTTTCGTCGTGGACGTTCCTCTCTTACCACAGTCCCTTCTACTGGTCGGCCAAAAACAGCGGTAACACAAGATAACATCGATGCTATACGCCAATTAATAAAAGAAGATAGACATGTGACATACGAGCAGATTCGGGTTTCTCAGCATTGGTATGACAGCCATTCAGACCATTTTACATGATGAACTGGGTGTCAAGAAGTTAATTTCACGCTGGGTGCCCCACCGTTTGACCGAGAAACAAAAGTCGGCTCGTGTTAATTGGTGTCGGTCTGCTCTGCAACGGTTCAATAGAGGGAGCTCAAATGCAGTTTACAATATCGTCTCTGGGGATGAATCGTGGATTTATTCATATGAGCCCGAAAGAAAACATCAATCGACAGTTTGGATCTTCGAGGGTGAGGTCAAGCCAACAAAAGTTATTCGCTCACGCAGCGTGTCGAAAAAATGGTCGCTTCGTTTGTATCGAAAACTGGTCATGTGGCTACGATTCCTTTACAAGAACGAAGGACGGTTACTGCTGATTGGTACACAACAGTTTGTTTGCCGGAAGTCATAAGAGAACTTCGTAAGATTAATCCGAATCGTCGTATAATCCTTCACCACGATAATGCGACCTCACATACCGCACTCAAAACAAGCGCGTTTTTAAATCTGGAAAGCGTGGAGTTGATGGACCATCCTCCGTATAGCCCTGACCTGAGCCCCAATGATTATTTTACATTCTCAAGAATTAAAGATATGCTTCGTGGTCAACGGTTTCACGGCCCAGAAGGGCGGTCGAAGCTTACAAATCAGGTGTTTTGACTGTATCCACTTAAGACTGGAATTACTGTTTCAATAATAATTGGTTTGATCGAATGCAAAAGTGCATTGACTGTCACGGAGAATACTTCGAAAAACAATAAAAGTAAAAACAATTATATTATCTTTGTACTTTTTTCTATTCCCGATCTTTTCGGTGTGGCCCTCGTATAACCACCATAGCGCCCCGGTTACAACTGCAGCATATTTACAAATATTATTTATTTATTAAAATCTTTATGGACCACAATGGTACAAAAGGTGAACTATTCTCTACCAGTTAACCTTATTTTATTAGCCATTTATCAGTATATTAGCCTTGTGGTTTTTTTTATTTTTTAGAGATTTGAGTGCGTTTGACCTCTATCTAGCCTGATAGTTCCCGGCAGAGTAGAATAGGATCACTCCAAGTCCCCCCGTGGATGTCGTAGAACAAGCTAACAATGAGACCTCTCTCAAACCAGTCTGGCCAGTGTGGAGAGTGTAGGCCAAAGCCTCTGAAAGGGTCGTGCTCCTGCAGTGGAGCCAAAAAAGGCCTGATGATGAATGTAATAAATACACAATCATGCTAAAGTTAATAAGCCGCAGGAAGTCTACTGCTGGACATAGGCCTCCCCGAAGGATTTCCAAAACGATCGGAAGCGCGGCCTGCATCCAGCGTTTTCCTGCAACCTTGCTCAAGTCGTCCGACCACCTAGCACGTGGGTGTCCTACGCTGCGCTTGCCGGTACGTGGCTACCATTCGAGAACCTTTCTGCCCCATCGGCCATCGGTTCTTCGCGCTATGTGCCCCGCCCCCTGCCACTTCAATGACCTAATCCGCTGGGCTATGTCTGTGACCTTAGTTCTACTAAGAATCTCCTCATTTCATTTCTGATTCGATCACATAGAGAAACACATAGCATAGCCCGTTGAGTGCCCTTGAGCCTTCATATGAGTGAGACCCATAAGTAAGGGACCACGTTTCTGAGCTATAAGTCATCACTGGGGTAACACATTGATTAAGCACTTTCGTCTTGAGGCACTGGGGTATTTTGGAGGAGAAGACGACGGGAAGTTAGGAAGGTACGCACTCCTAATTTCCCGAACGCTGCCCAGCCGAGTCGGAGCCCTTCATTGTAAAAGTAAGTATCGAAATTTGAATATTCCGCTCACATAGCGTCACTATGCATTAAAAAAATAGTACCACTGTTTCCTGTGTCTATGGTCAGACACCAACCAAATAGGGAGAACGTTATTCGGTATTGAAATAAAATACCGGTTTTATTTTAAGTCGTTTCGGTATTAATCAAGCTGTACCGATTTACCCACTTTACCTGTTGTTTGTGGCAGGTAAATTTAGTACAACACTACGACAGCCGGGCGTGGTGCGCTTGCGCGATATTCGACAACCGACAAAACAAGCTTTTTCTAAATGAAGTGAGTAGGTAATAATGATACGGCGTTAGCGTTTTTGTTTATTTTAAATTCCCTTTTTTGCAATGAAATCACGATAAATAAAAGTATTATTTTATTCACTACGCGTTATAGTATTCATAAGTGAAGTGCTAGTGTAGTTTTCGCTGTGAATTTACTTTAAAGACAAGCGTTTCAATGGGCGTTAACTTCAGGTTAAGTTGTTATTACGTTTTTTATTAAATTAAAAATAAGGTTAATCTAGTATTGGACGCTTTTTACACAGCTTTTTCCGAAGTTTGTACAAATATCCACTTTTCCAGGTTGCTAACATCTAATAAGATACAACAAAATGTATTGGCAACAAATAGTCGTAATTTGAATCTTGGTTGCCGTGTTTTGTTATTATCAAATAAATCGAGTACTGTCAGTTTATGTTAACAAGTACCTAACAAACGTATAATCTAGCAAAGAATTTTGAATGTATTGTTTAGAATTGCTTTCTGAAATGGTATAATAATCGAATCTTGTGAGGTTACATTTTCAACTGAAATTCTAATTATAAACCGTGTAGCCGTACATTTCAAAGTATTTTGCTGTATAAGTTTATTACAATAATATACAGTCAGTGACAAAAAATTATAAAAGAGACTGGCACAAGTGGAATCATTAATTTATGCCTTTGTTTGCCCCATATTTATAAAGATATCAGTAATAAAATTTTATAACAGTTCATGTTTAATATAGACTTGGCTCCTCTAATTTGGTCCATGACTGTACTTACTACATTTTTTTTTTTTAATTTTAACTACGTTGGTACATCAATGGTCTGCAAAATACTTCTCAACACTACATGAATTTTAATGTAATTTTCACAATCACATAGAGCATTTTATCTGAATATTTTCATCTACAGCAAAATTTTACATTTGCAGGCAGCTACAATAAAGACTGAACTATGAATCTCATACTGCTTACATGGATAAGTTCCACAGCACTCCTACACATATGCATGGCCCAAGATTACTCCTCTCCCACATATAGCCCGGACCAAACCCCCACAAACGACTACAGTGACCCTTACAGGCGGTACCAGGACCGCAACCCTTATGATATAAACCGTAACCAACTTGATACGAAGCAGAAGTATAATGCAGATAATCGGAATGACCCGTATAGTAGAAATGAGTTTGGTGCCGATAATTTGAGGCCCGCATGGGAAAGGGGGCAGAGTTATGGCGGGTCATTCAAAACTCCTGCTTTGGAACATGATAATCTCATCATAAATGAAGCGTGAGTATTTTTTGGAAATAAATATTTGTAACACCATTTAATACAGTACAAACACCAATTTTAATAATCAGAAATACTTCAAATCATTTTGATACTAAGGTCTGGGCGCGTTTCGTGCGTCGTTGAAAATCATTTTGATACCAAGGTCTGGGCGCGCTTCGTGCATGAAATGTCCTTTAATCGTCCTCCATTGGGAGATGATAGAACAACTTATGAGCTTTTATAGCATAGTTCACATTCTGGGAATGTTCATATGTGGAGATAGTAAAGAAATTTATGGTTTTTCCATTTTTGCATTACAGTTTTATAAAATATGAAACTTAGTAAACGTAGTTCAAAGTTATAAATTATTATTTAACTATTCTTTTTCCATTAATTTCTTACCTTCCCTTTCAGCACATACTTCATTGTGGCATCCAAGATAGTCCGGCCCGGGCAGATCTACAAGATATCAGCCAGCATCCTCAAAGCTCGATTGCAGATGACCATTAGGGCTTCCATCTCCAGAGATGGAGTGGAGATTGCTGATGTGATGCAGAGAGTTAAGGAGGGAGTGCCTGAGATACTTAACATGAGGGTGAGGAATTGAGGATTTATTCTCTTTCTATGTCCTATGGAATTTAATTATTTTCAACTGATAATGATACACTGCCGTGTGGTTCCCGGTAAAGTAGAATAGGACCACGCCGAGTCTTCCCGTGGATGTCGTAGAAGGCTACTTAGGAAACACAAGCTAAACAAAGCATATAAACATCAGTGAGACCTCTCCAACCCGACTGGCCAGCGTGGAGAGTGTAGGCCAAATCCTCTGACTGCTCTGGCTAATATATGGCTCTGGTAGTACAGAGAGGGTCATGCTCCTGCAGTGGAGACTAAAAAAGACCTGATGATGAATGATACACTATCATGTCTTTCTCCTTAATGGAGTAGGTAGACAAAGCATTTTGGGTCCTCCGGTTCTAAGCAGAGAGAGTCCAGGGCTGCATAACCCAAATACCACTTTTATTAAATATGTATGATAGATTCATGCTATCTTCTTATTCTTCGTCTAAACGCGTTCCCATCCTCAGCTGTGCTGCTTCAGAGCCAGGGGTGCGCCTTCCCATTTTTTCTTTTCCGCATATAACATGTATGTCAATGTCACCTAATGTGATGATGGGCGAAAAGGTGAGAAAAAGAATTTAAATTGTGACAGGTTGCTAGCCGCATCGCCTATAAACATAATTCGCAGTTTTCCCTCGATTGGCTTCTATGGTCAGTGCGGGAACAGAAACAGGTGGTATAGTACATTCTAAGTTTTTTTTCTTTACTTCCAGACCAGCATGGAAGAACTTATTTTTAAACCGAGAAAAAGAGTTGTGTTGTAGTTGTGACTTTATTTCTATGTGCTTTATAATTTTAATGTAATGGAAAGATCTGATTATCCATGCCATGTCAGCACCTGTGCCAGGCTATGTGGCTTGTCCCTTAGTTTGACATGTCAAAGTCAAAATTCTTTAGTCAATGTAGGATAAATATATCACTTAATTTTAATGCAAAAGCTTTAATCGTTTCGGCACGACTACTGCTGGGAATATTACGCCAAAAGAAACCCAGTTCAGTATGTCTGTCTGTAGTATCGATTTGTTGTTTTCATCCCAAGGGGATGAAGAGATTTTGGAAAAGTTTTTTTTGTTTGAAAGGACTTCAATGATGGTCTAAATAGGTTCAGCCGTTTACAAGATAGGGGGATGAAAGGGAAAGTGAGGTTTTGTTCCATTAATAGCTTTAATTACATTTGAATTCACAGATACCAGTGAACTCTGTACCTGGTGACTACAAGCTGCGCGTGGAGGGCCTCTACATGGACACGCCGTTCGGAGGCCGCGCTTTCCACAACGAGACACAGCTGGTGTTCTCCAAGCGATTTTTGACCATATTCATTCAGACGGACAAGCCGGTCTACATGCAGGGGCAGACTGGTAAGCCATATAGCTTAACACATTCCCAGTTGCGCTATTGCAGTGGTATGCTTGACAATCATAAAGCGAAGATCTTCCCACCAGGCATGCGAATCGCGACCCCAAGGGTGTATTGTCGGATGTTGTATAATATTGCAAAGAATGTAGGATCTTGTATGCCTGTTGTGAACTATTTCCGTGTTTTCATTATTATTTCAGTAAGTAGTTCTTAATATACAAAAAGAGTTTATGGCGGGAAGTCAAGGGGTTCGGTTGGGGTTTTCTTTAAAATATTTTGCAAATAGATTTAAGTGGACTTTTTAATATAAAATTGGTGTTGTTTGGTGTTATAAATGCTCATGCTCATGAAAAATATGTGAAATATTTAGTGGACAATCATAGTAGTGATATTTGTTTGCGGACTTTGTGGGCGTCTTCGGGCGTCGTCCGCCACTCAATCGGCTATGAAAACCAGTGGACTCGTATAGATTTGTCGCCAGAAGCTCCCTTATAGCAATAAAAGGCCTACACCAACCTTTGATTGTAACTTGTTAGGAATAAAGAATTTCCCACGTTTTATTAACTTGTTCCTGGCTAAATACGCAGTAGCGTCAAGCCATAAAAAGAAATATATTTATTTAATCTTTATTGCACAATAAAATAAAAGTACAAGTGGCGGACCTAATGCCATATGGCATTCTCTCCCGGTCAACCATTAGACCAAGCAGAAAATATGTGTGGCTGGCGTAATAAAATTCACAAAAATAAGCAAACTTAATATAAATAAAATATATATAATCAAAAACACATAGGTATAATTATACACAAATATACTTTTAAACATATAATATCTAACATATATACTAACATGCATAAAATACAATAGATAAATACATAAATATAAATACTAATAAATATAATCAGGATGACTGGGGCTAGGACTGCTGGAGGAAAAATTTATGTACCGCTCGCTTAAAAGCCAAACGACTAGGAGCTCTTCTTATAGACTCCGGAAGGGCATTCCATAGCCGGATAGCCTGGACTTGAAAAGACTTGTCCATGAAGGTAGAGCGATGAGGAGGAAAACTAAGGATGAGAGTGCTAGAGGAGCGAAGTGAACGAGAGAGTGGAACTGAGAGGGTTGAATTTAGATTTATGATAGCTAGGGGAGTGCGGATTGTTCAAGATAGAAAATAGCATAGAGAGTATTTTATATATATACAATAATAACACTTTATTTTCAGTTCGTTTCCGCGCGATACCTATAAACACGGAATTGAAAGCGTTCGGACGAGCGATCAATGTCTACATACTGGATCCCAACCGACGTATCATAAAAAGATGGCTTTCTAGACAGGTTAGTTAATTCATTTATTTATTCTTTATTGCACAATAAAATAAACGCACAAGAGGCGGACCTAATGCCATATGGCATAAGGTCATTGTGTATCGACGACCTCCGTGGCGTAATGGTTAACACGCTAGACCGCTAATCTGGAGGTTCGATCCCCAGCCAGGGCAAGTTGGAAATGGCCTTTTTCAAATTGTCCTGGGTCTGGGGTGTTTATCTATATATGCATTTATATCATAAAATATAGTATCGTTGAGTTAGTATCCCATAACACAAGTTTAAAACTTACTTTGGGGCTAGCTTTATCAGTGTGATTTGTCCCTATATATTTATTTTTATTTATTTATCTCTTATCCTGATCCAGATATCCCTTTATCACTTATAATCATTGTCTCTAATTTATTAAATAAACAGAAACACCCGTTTCCTCTGTCATGGGTGTCGTGTCGTAAGAAGCGACTAAAAGTGACAGGTGCAAAAAAAACTAATTAAAAAAAAAATGAATACTGTAAATAGTTCTGTACCTATAGGTTACAGAAATACCTATGAGAAATTACCACTGAGCTTTGACCTATTTGACTTGCTGCAGCATACACATGCAACTAATTATTGCTATGTTATTTTTTTAAATATCTTTATTATCATAGGATATTTATAATATCTCTTAATAATAGTCACTATGTTTCGTTTTGCATAAATGTTGACGTCAAATCGTTACTTACAGCTAAGTTTATGCCGCTTCCTAGGCGCAAGTGCAGAAGAAGCGGCAATAAACTGCACTGCGGCATTTTCTCCAAAGACGTCAACTAAAAAACTTAAAATTAGTTATGTGGATGGACTAAGATTACATTGTTTGTTATATCATAATTTTTATTAATTTTGTGTGTCGATAGCATCGAAATATTATCTCTAGAAATCTAATGCACATTCACCGCTTCGATTCTGATTCCATTTACGCAAACAAACTAACAGTAATTACAACGAAACACTCAAACACACACATAGACAAAGATGCATGCGATTGGTCGCGACAAGGTCACGTACGCGTCGTGTCGGTCAAACAGCCGGCTCCCCGAAGCCGGCTGCACCGACACGGCCGCGGTCAACGCCACGAGCGGTGAGGTACAATATTAAAATGTTTATTTACTTACTTATGAAATGTGAGTCCTGTGTTTTTTCATGTCTGTATGGCTTTTACACCACGGCACATGACGGCATTGTTAATGAATCGATTATCGCAAAAAACACAGCAATATTCTCAAAGGAAACTTCTTGCGACGCAACCGCACGACTCGAGTGTCACGGCGAACTGTCGCGCCGCGCTGTTCATATTTTAAGCCCCGCCCGCCGCGGTACATATCGCGTGGAATTATTTTTCGGGATTTGTAATGATTCTAGAGATAATGCCAAACAACTAGAGGTTTCGTGAATTAGCGGTTTATACCATCCAACTGCGACATACGAGTATATATTCAATGTACGGACGGAACCCTCTACATGCGAGTTTGACTCGCACATGTCTGGTTTTTGTTGTAGAAACAATAACCCATTTTCAAGTATAAATAAAATTTGATCTACTTATCTATCCTTTGGACCAATCGCCATGTTAACGTATGTATAACTACAAATGTTAATGGCACAATACGAGAGCCGCGCAGCAGCATGATGCGCCATTGTATTGTACGATTGTGTCACCTGATCACAATGGATGGCGCATTGTTGTATTTCACCTGATGATACCTGATGCTTAATGTATCTCGACGGTTATTTTTTTAACCGACTTCAAAAAAGGAGGAGGTTATCTATTCGACTGTATGTTTTTTTAAATTTATTGTATGTATGTTTGTTACGCAATATCTTCGCCAATTGTGAACCGATTTTGATGATTCTTTTTTTATTTAAAGAGATATGATGAATAACTTTGTAGATATGGAAGAAACTCCTAAAAAAAATTGAAGTCGGTTGTTTATTTTGTTAAAAAATTATTTTTTTATTTATTTAACTTTATTACAAAAAATGTAACAGGCGGACTTAAGGCCCTGGGCAAATGCAAATACAAAAAACCATAAAATTATCAATTATTAAAAATGTGCTTAAAACATATATTTAAAGATAATTTCTTTTATATACATACATTCATAAATCCGACATATATTTATTTATAACACTATGACAGCCGTGTGGTTCCCGGCAGAGTAGAATAGGACCACTCCAAGTGATCCCGTGGATGTCGTAGAAGGCGACTTATCTGAATGCGACTATGTTTTCTAACACAAGCTAAACCAAGCTCATAAAAATCAATGAGACCTCTCCAACCCGTCTGGCCAGCGTGGAGAGTGTAGGCCAAATGCTCTGGCCGCTCTGGCTAATATATGGCTTTGGTAGTACAGAGAGGGTCGTGCTCCTGCAGTGGAGACTAAAAAAGACCTGATGATGATGATGATGACTGTTTGTAAAGATAATGAGCGCGCACAGCACTTTTAAACGCTTGGCGATTAGGGGCTTTCTTTGCGGATATCAACGGGAAGGGTGTTCTATAGCTTTAGGGCTTGTTTGATGAAAGAATGTGCTAAAAACCCACTCCAGACAATACGATAAATGGGTTACTCACGTAGAGAGTCGGCTGATATGTTTGACCATCCGGAGGTGGCAAATGTGACTCGAGACAAGCGCACGATGTCGTCCCGAGTCCTTTTATCGCATCTTCATTAGGTCTTTTTTAGTCTCCACTGCAGGAGCACGACCCTTACTGTACTACCAGAGCCATATATTAGCCAGAGAAGTCAGATGATTTGGCCTTTCACTCTCCACGCTGGCCAGACGGGTTGGCAAGGTTTTATCGCATATTAATATTCTTTTATTTTTGTTCTCAGAGTAACTTCGGTACCGTGAGCTTGCAGTACCAGATTTCCGACCAGCCAATGTTCGGGGAGTGGCACATTCGCGTCGAGGCCCTAGGACAGGAGGAGGAAACGAGTTTTCTTGTAGAAGAGTATTACCAAACCAGGTTTGAGGTGCGTACTTGTCTAACGCCACATAATTAATAAGCTTATTACATACAAAACGGAATCTCCTAAAGTCTCGCGCAACATGCGTCCCCGTTCCCCGTCCCCGCACCTCTCCCTCGTCCTCGCCTTGTCGCGGGGCGAGAGCGGGCGAACACACGCATTGATATGTGCACGAATGTATAGTTTCGTTTGTAGTAGTGTAGACATAAATTATACTCCGCTTCTATGAAGTGCCATACCTGTGCTAACAACGCTTACGCTTTCTGTTCATAGTGTGTCCGTCTTTTAGGTTAATCAAAAATAATGGACCCATATTTTTTTAGTTTATCAAAATATAATATTACAATATTTTTTAATAGTCTAACCGATGGGCCAAACTATTTTTCCAGTCATCAAGCCTATTATGGGGCTGCCCTTACAAAAAAATATTTTTATGTAATAGTGTAGTATCCAGGGTCAAAAATTAATTATTTTATTGTGATAAGAGAATAAAAGTCACAAAAAATGTCACTTATAATTCATCATATTCATTTTGAACGTGATTTAAGATTTATTATTGCAGAAAATCTGATAAGAGTACTAAGACCGATATTTGACTCCGAAACTATGACCACACGACTTGCGTTTTTCATACAAATCCCATAGAATTAGCTTTTGACGGTTAAAAAAAAGTCTGTTTTGATATTTTGCAACTACTAGATTATAAATGACATTATAATATCACCAGGTGAACGTGACAATGCCAGCGTTCTTCTTCAACACGGAGCCCTACATCCACGGCCGGATCATGGCGAATTACACCTCCGGAGCACCTGTTAGAGGCAACCTTACATTAAAAGCCACCATTAGGCCGATACCACACTACAGGCCGGAGTATTACCAACAGGGGCAGTTTAATAACCAGGGACATTATGGGATACAACCTGGGTATGCTACGTCACAGTATGGGAGGGGTTAGTATGAAATCCATACATAAATTAAGTTCTCCGGTGCATATATTTGTACAGGATATGCCGATTATTCACATAAGGTTGAAATTGTTGAAATATTTAAATCGTCAACCCCACTAAGGAACACGGACCGTCGCACAGTGGGCTGAAACGGGCCGGTAAAGGACTTAGCATTTTAAAAAAAAAAGTTTCTTTTTCTGAAATTTTAAATGTTGTGTTGGATTTATCTATCGATTATAAGTAATTATTTCTATGAGGGTCGTTCAGATAACTTAGTATTTTCGGAGTTATAAATATCCAAAGTAATTTTTGTATGAAGCAAAAGAAAAAAATGTGAAAATCTCGAAATTCTCAAATTTTCTCAAAGAATTGATTCTACGTATGCATAGTACGTATATTTGTCCTATTTTAGCGCCTATTCTCGGGTTGCGTTTTTCTGCGATTTGGTCGCAATTTCAAATTTTGTACTCACACCACCATAGAGGTTAAGAACTAGGCGCGTTTTTTTTATGTAGTGGTCTCCCCTTTAGGCCTAATCCACTAAGGACTAATAAAATAAATAAATAAATAAGTAAAAATCACAATTCAATTCAAACATTTTCACAAATACAAAATAACAAATAAGTAAGTAATGAATGTGTGTGCGTCTATTATGGTGGGTAATAGAACACTGAAGTACGTTTGAATGCAACCGAACATTCCGTAGATACCCTATCCTTGCACCAATCACGTTACGACACGTAAGTAAGTAATTGCTTTATTTGTACCAACAAAGATACACAATACACGTCATAACTTGTTGTTGCGCTCGCGCACTCTTATCCCTTGATTCCCGGAAATAAGTCTCAAAACAAATTACGTCATACCTACCTATGGTGGTGGAAAATGTCGAACATTGTTTTTTTTTAAAGAACAAGTAGGTATTGAGGTTTTCAGGCCGTTTAGTATACATTATTTTCAATTTCAATTTAATTGGAATAAATTGCTTAACTAAAATAACATGGCTCTTTATACAAATTTGATATGGCTATATCTCCGAAAGTACTCGTTAAATTAAAAAAAAGTCAGAGAATAAAAACGTTTTAAATTTATGCCTAGATACCAAAAAAATACATTTGATCTCTTAAGACCCAACCTTGTAATCCCAGCCCACTGTGCGTCGTTTCGCAGACGTAAAGCCTGGTTTACATTTTGACAAGTGGCAAGTGACAAATAGTGTTCACACGTCTGGCAAGTGGATGGGCACTATGGGCAGTAAACTCATTATTATGCGGGGAAAGCTAGGTAGCGCGGGGCAGAGCTACTTGTCATAGAATAGAATGGTATTTATTTGTCACTTGTTACTATTCACTATCACTTGTCAAAATGTAAACCAGGCTTAAAGTACATTTCGGTTCATTGCGAGCGCACTGGCTCTCGGTAGGTGTTGTTGTAGGTGATAAGTCTTAAGGTCGCTTGCGTGGCGTTCAAACTGGATGGGGCTTTAGTATGCTGTGACTGGGTTAATGTAGCTTAAGTTTTCTATCCAAGAGTTACCTTTCTGTACCTTGAGTACCAAGGTAATTAAGTCATCATCATCATCAAGGTCTTTTTTTGTCTCCACTACAGGGGCACGACTTAGCCAGAGGATTTGGCCTACATTCTCTGGCCAGACGGGTTGGAGACGTCTCATTGATGTTTATAAGCTTTGTTCAGCTTGTGTTTTCTAAGTTGCCTACTACGACATCCACGGGAAGGCTGGAGTGGTCCCATTCTCAATTAAAATCAAGGTAATTAAGTATTTTGTGCTAATGTGTACCTCAATGTAAACATCTGTTTGACAGTGCGTCCCAACGCCAACCCGTACCTGTACAACGAGTCGACCGGGCAGTTCGACGTGTACGGGCAGACGGACGAGTTCGGGCGGCCGCGGCACCGGCCCGGGCAGCCCAACCAGCTGGACCAGCCCGGCTGGTGGTACGACCCGCAGATGGTGCGCACGAGGCTCTTCAACTTTGTAAGTGATTTATAGACAACTAGCTTTTGCCCGCGGCTTGGGTTTAAGGAATTTATTTGCTCACAAGAATTACATAGATATTTACTTAGGTCTATACATACATAATTAATACACTTTATAAAAAAAATCGGTGAATAGGTAGGCATCACAAAATTCATAAACAGCAAGCGCGAGCTGCCAGCGACCAAACTGCGTGACGAGTTGATAAATTGTAAGGTAAGTACGTAAACAACACGGAACACAGACAAGGGATTAGCATTCACTGGATGTGGCACAGTGTAACTTTTAACATTTTTTATTTTTCTTCAAATATGTATTTAATTTTGTTAGTATGTAGTGTAACAAATACTTGCACTTTTTATTATTATTACTTATTAGTTCATTTTATTTAGGAAAATTGTGTTTAGGTTAGTTATGGTTTCTTTTTTTACTTCGCTCGCGTATCCCAAATCCCACGGGAACATTACCTTTTTCCGGGATGAAAGGTGAACGCTCTATGTCCTTCTCAGTACTTCTAACAATTTGTATGTGAATTTTCAAGAAAATTAACTCGATATATAAAGCGTAAAGAGGTAACTATCAAACAAATATACAAACTCACTTTCGCATTTATGTTATTATTAGTTGGGATAGTTGGGATATCATACGTTTTAAGTAGACTTCCGGGAATATTATATCCTAATTATGAATTTAATCAATGTTCAAAACAATATCTAGACCATAGATCTAAGTTATTCAATCGTGTTGAGCAGCCGTGGCACATATTATATCCTACCGAGTTTTTTTTGCAAAGTGCTTTTTTACTAAGAATTTTGATTCACCTAACGCGATGTTTACCATTAAACAGCTCCAGCACAATTAGGAACTACACACACATGCTCACAATAAGTACTGAGCACTTGATTGTGACTTGATGAGACGTTTATTGAGCGTCGGTCCCAGAGATATGGGATTGGTTTTATTGTTCTGAGGTCGGTCCCGTTCCTAGTGTATAATAGTAATCCAATTTTTTTTTGATCTGATATACTTTTCATGTAAATATGTTTGCGTGAGACCTTTTCTTATAAAAAAATATATCTTTAATAACAATTTTTTTTTTACAATTTTTTTAATATCTCTGATTTTTTTTCCTAGGATGAGAAGTACCCGTTCTGGATGCCAAAGCCGGAGCTGACTCAATATCAGTTGCAATACGGACAAACGCCGTCAGACAACAACTACAACACATATACACCCCCATCATCATCCTCATATAACAGTTACTACAGTCGCACCAACGACTACCAGCTGCCGTATTTGAGATTCGTAAGTATTGGAGTACTTTTATTACTTAAAATTTTACTGTGTTTTACCCATAGATTTAGAAGTAAAAAAAAAACTAAGTCTATGGTTTTACCATGGATGAATGAATACTATAGGCCTGACAACTTTCATACTTTGAAGCGTAATTCGATTTTTAGTTTAAATGTTGTAGCTAGAAAGTACCTTCTTTCGAACTACTACTTCGAAAGAAGGTACTTTCGTAGTGGTGCCGCCAGGCCTGTGTCACTCCCCGTTTCGGTATCGAAAATGTACCTACATTATTACTATGGCAGGCAGAATATTACTACGCGCAGGCGTCCCCTTCGGGTGGTAAATTCAGTTATACGAATCGTTTGTCCAGAATAATAAGAATAAAACTGGCTTGCAATAGATGTCTAGGTATATAAACGAAAAGGTGCTGAGTTCTGACGTGAGCTTAATTAAACCATATCGCTAGCCACATTGAGTAGATATTTCTTTGAATTTCTTTGCTGAGTGAGATTTCTGTACGTTAGTATTATATATTCTGTGGTGCCGCTTAATTTCGCAAAGATGGCGGTATAAGCGTTAATTTTCTACGAATAAACAAGCGCCATCTACGATTTTTCGTGGGTACCGTAAGCCTAAGTACCCAGCATTCTTTGTATGACTAGCGGGTTAGATATTAGCGACATCTAGAAATAATACAGGATTTGGACTTTCTAGCAGAGTACGTGTTTTTGTATGGGGTGGTCAGTTCTACCCATAGTATTTATTCGTCCATGGTTTTGCTGCGTTTTATTTTGTATCTTATAGACCCCTCGCAATGGTCCCGGTTAGTCATTCATATTTATTAGAACGCGCGACTAGTGATTAGTCCCTTGGGTATCAGATATCAGCTTGTAACGTAAATAGTTTGATAAACAAGTGAAAAAAAATCTTATGATATGTTACGAAACTGGGGTTCGGTATTTGGAAAAAAACGCCAAACTTCGTATGAGGGATTTATTCACTACGGAACCCGAAGATTACACGTGAAGATGGTCTTCCAAACGTCCAAAGTCCAAGTCGCGTAGCAGCTGAGGTCCAGGTATCTCGCCAAGGTAGTCGCAGGTACTTCCACTTGTCGCGCTTAGGTAGGTTTCCTTTCTTTCGAAGTGATCGCTTTGATAGCTCGTATCGAACTGCCTGGCGCACTCACGGTTCGCTGTTTATATGCGCCATCGAAAAGGTCCACATTAATCTCGAATATTCTACATAGTCGACGAATATGTTTCGAAGCATCCAGGCGCCGGGTATGTGTGTGAATGTAACATGGTCAAGCAACTCTAGACTTTATGACACTAGACATATGGGCCAATTTGGCTTGCACCATTCTATCGTAGTAGTTCGTAGTTCGCGCATATTGTTAATAACTTAAGGTGAAGAGATAAGCAAATGGCCTTGAAGTGTGAAATAAATTGTTAACTTGTAAATATGGTGATATATATATACATATTTCCATATTGCTCTTCGTCATGCACTAGATAGCCCTTTAAATTATTTTATGAACCACCGTTGAAAGTATTTACATTAGTCCGTCTAGCTTTAAAACTTGCCTCTGCCAAAAGTAGCCACGGTAAGTTTTAAAGCTATACGGATCACCAATAATAGTTTCAACAGCAGTTCATAAAATAATTTAAAAGGATATCTAGTGCATGACGAAGAGCAATACGGAAATTATCACCATATTTACGAGTTAACAATTTATTTCACACTTCAAGGCCATTTGCTTACCCCTACACCTTAATATTTGTGTGACATATGATGTAAGAGGAACATCTGCTTTCAGCTGTTTTATGTAAGTGACTGTTTTGATTCCTTTTTCCACCTCGCCCAATATCACGCTAAAAGTGGACTTCGGGTGTTACGGCCTTAGGATCTCAAGGCTTAGACCCGCAAGACTGTTCTGTATGCCCTTATCAGCAATATAAAGAAGTGATAGTATGTAGTATTATGTGAATTAACGTGTTTATTTTTCCGCAGTTCAACGGCACATACGACTTCAAATACCCAATGTCGGAGATAGCCCAACTGGTGCCCAATCTGGATGGAGTGGAAGTCATCATCACGGCGTCTGTAGGAGATCCGTTCCTAGACGATATCATCGAAGGATACAGCATCGCGAGGATCTTTAACTCATCGCTGGCTGTCACGTTCCTTGGAGGCTCACCGCAAGTCTTCAAGCCGCACATGCCGTTTGACATTTATGTAAGTGTTCGCCATCATAGTCAGGGCGTCTGCTGCTGTTAAGCTGGCGCAAGCGACGTTTTCAGTCTATCTTTGCCACAAACTACGTGCAACAGAGACACGGCATCATGCGACGGATTCTGCCATCTCTTTCGCACGTAGAGTTTGTGACAGAGATAGTCTGAACACGTCGCGTGCGCCCGCTTAACATAGCGGACGTCTTTATCGTCATAGCGATAGCACAGAATACAGTAAGAGTAAACAGAACGGAATCTCCTAAGGTACGCGCAGTATGCGTCCCCGCACCCGCACCTCTCCCCCGGTTCTTGTGGGCCAACTTGCGCCATGCAGTGTGTGTTCGCCTACTCTCGCTCGTCATCAAGGCGAAAACGGGGGAGAGGTGCGGGGACGGGGAACGGGGACGCATATTGCGCATACCTTAGGAGATTCCGTTCTGTTTACTTTTACTGTATTCTGTGGCGATAGTTGGAAATCTGCTGTCACATTTTCTTGGAGGCTCTCTGCAAGTCTTTAAGCCGCACATGCCTTTTGACATTTATGTGAGTGTTCACTTTTATAGTCACCTTTCTCCAAAGTGTTAGGCCGCGTCCACGGACACGCGGCGTGGCGTGCGACGGGGGTCGCCGAAGAGTTTCTATAGTTTGTTTGAGTGGCCGCCGCTACTACAAATTATGGAAATTTTACGGCGGTCCACGCCGCACGCCGCGCCGCGTGTCCGTGGACGCGGCCTTAGAGTTACGTTCTTAGATGATATCATCGAAGGCTACAGCATTGCGAGGATTTTTAACTCTTCATTAGTTGTCACGTTCCTTGGAGGTTCACTAAGTCTTCAAGCTGCATATTTTTTTTGTTATTTGACTGTTATTTTAATATTATACTATCTAAAGTGATTTAGTATAGGCTATCTAAATAACCCATGCTTCGAATTATTACGCATATTTATGACAAAAAAGTTGATTTGATATTGACATTACTATCTAGATGGTGGTGTCGTACCACGACGGCTCCCCGCTCCCCGCGTGGGCGGCGCGCGGGGTGTCGCTGTCGCTGGGCGTGCAGCTGGAGGGCCGCGGGGGCGCGGTGGACCCGCAGCTGCCCACCCTGGTGGCCGGACACGACGCCGTGTGGCATGTCAAGCTGGACCTCTACAAGTTGATGAGTAAGTGACATTCATTTGTTTTGTCCATGTAAAATATCAGATCAAATTTTGTCTATGAACACCGGTAAATCTGCTTGCAAGATTTGACGTTTATTTACATAGTATTAGTAGTGTCATATTATTACTCTGTGCTAATGTGATAAAGATAGCACCTACATGTTTAACTTTATTATAAAAATGTAACAGGTGGATTTATCTATACTTTTTTTTATGTTGTACGGCGGCAAACGAACTGATTGTCATACGGCGACTTTCTTATGTAACTTCATTTCTCAATCCCTTGCATTATTTTGTAGTCTCTTTAGAAATGCAATATCATTCTTTTCCATCTTATCGCGTTCCCGGTTGCATCGTCAGCTGTGCTACTTCGGAGCCCGGGGTGCGCTTTCTCGCTTTTTCTTCTCCAAACATAATATGCAATGGTCACCTAAAGACGCCAAAGACTATGCGAAGTCGAAAAGAAATAGCCGGAACAGTTTAAGCGGTTTGGATATAGTTTTACGACCACCTTACGTCAACTCTCTGATAATGCAATTATGCGAAAACTTTTACAACCGGCCGCCGGCCGACATCTACCCTCCTTGAGAATGCATTTTTAGCACAAGATGTTTGTGCTTATTCCTTTAGTCGCCTCTTACGACATCCACAGGAAGAGATGGAGTGTTCCTTTTCTAGGCTGGAAAGGACACAGCCAAAAAAAGGGATATTAATTGCATTGCATTGCAAATAATTACCCATCAATTTAATCTCATCATTTATATACTTTTTTACATCAAATAAATCAACAATCTGATCATAAATACTGACTGCACATCAAATTTACTAGGTTAGAGCAAACCGACGAACGGCGACCAACACACGAACTAGGAAAGTTCTATCCATTTTACTACGTTACAAATATAAATTCTAGTAATACTTTCAGTTGAGTATTTTGCTGTGCAATCAGTAATTTTGATTTTCGTTTAAATACTACCCAAAAAGAAAAAATAGAATATTATTGTTATGCCTATTTTCACAGAATTGGAACGCGACCAAAACTACCGCGAGACCCTGAGCGGGGTGTCGGGAGTGCGGCTCAACGCGCAGCTGACGGACGGCGGCGGCGCGCGCGCCAGCGCCGACATGCGGCTCGTGGCGCACCACAGCCCCACCAACCAGCACATACGCATCTCTACCTCTACCACAGATGCTAGGGTATGGAAATTACACTATAGTTTTGCAAAGAAATAATATGTATATATATATTTTTTATTTGGTTCGCAAACTGGTTGTTACATTATTAACAAATCATAAAAGTGAGTTCAAAAAATTAAATATAAAATGTACAATCTAGGAGCGAACACAGCATACATACAAAATATGTTTGCTCACAGTAGAAAATTTTAAAGGTATGAGGAAATATTATGATTAAACTATATATTTATAAAATAAATAAATTATTGAAGGTTTCTCAAAAAATAACCTTTTTATAATATTGGGCGATATTTTATAATATTGATTATTAGAGATTTGAGTGCGTTTGACCTCAATCTAGCCTGATGGGAAGCTAAGATGAGGTCTAAGGTGTAACACGCAGACTCAAAAAATGCCTATTCACACTTGTCTTGAAAATCCGTAAATCATATATATGGGGAAACATCGACGCAGGGAGGGAATTCCACACCTTAGCGGTTCGCACAATAAAGGAGGAGGCGAATCGAGAGGTACGATGAGGTGGAATATCGACCACAAATGGGTGAAATCTCTGTCCACGTCGTGTTGTCCGATGGTGGAATGGTGGTAGATGTTGGAATGTATATTGTAAATATGGAGGTCATTTAACGGAGTAAATTAGAAATTTAAAAAAAAAAAATTGTGAAATGCATGTGACATATTAAATGAAGCAGCTTTTTATGACAATATAATATTATTTTTGTTATGAAGTTATTTAAGAAAATAGGCGAAATTGGACCACCTTATCTCCAAAACTGCTGGGCTTTAAATTTGGAAAAATGTATAAATTGTTCTTTACCTATAACAAAATCATTTATTTACCAAAAAAGTTAATACATTTTATAAGTTGAACAAAGATCCCAGCACTAAGCAAATAGGCTGTATCGCGGGCAATCAGAAGGAGTTATCAATTTACCCTCTTATTTATAAAAAATGTGAAACGTTTGCTAAACCTATTTTAATTAATATATGTTTTGTCCTTATCTCTCTTTTAAATATTTGACTTAGTAAGAACGAGACGAAACGTATTTTAACTAAAATAGGTTTAGCAAACGTTTCATATTTTTTATGAATAAGAGGGTTACAGTTTAAGACGAGCGGCGGGAAAAATTAAGTTTAAGAAATTATAATAATACAATGTACTATAAAAAAGCGCATGTAAAAAGGTAAATCACAAGAAAACATATGAGAAGTACGGAACTCTCTTGACGCGAGTTTAACTCGCACTTGACCGGTTTATTTCTATTCCATTCAGGTGGGCGAATACATAATCTTCCACGTGCAGAGCAACTTCTACATGGAGTCGTTCAACTACGTGGTGTTGTCCAAGGGCATCATCCTTACCAGCGCTCAGGAGATCATGCCGGTAAGATGTCCACGTCAATAACTACTTCCAGGGTAGAATCTAGGGCGACCAATACCATGAAAATGAGTTTCTTTCGGCGTTTCTTCTCAGCAGTGGTCGTTGCGATACGCTGGTATCGGTAGCTTTTCTTTCAAAATAAATAAAATTTGAATATATGTACCTACGTACATTACACGTAATGTAAACTATACTTATTGACGTGCTAAAGTGCCTGTAAAGGTCTAATTACGGAATAAATATTTTTGAAGGGTCCAACCAATATAAATTATTTTGTAATGACAAAAGTATAAACGTCACAAAATAATGTCACTTGTTATTGATCATAACCATTTTGAAAGTGATTTTAGATTTATTAATGCAGAAAAACTGATATTAGGAGCTACATATTTTAAGAAACTATGACGTCACGACGTGATAGTTCATAGAAATCGCATAGAAAATGTTTTTTTTTACGATTAGAAAAAGCGAGGGTGATAAGTAAGCGATTTAAAACTTCCTTTATCACCTATAGGTACAGCTCAAACTGTACCTATAGGCACAGAATACAGTAAGACTAAACAGAACGGAATCTCCTAAGGTACGCGCAATATGCGTCCCCGTTCCCCGCACCCGCACCTCTCCCCCGGCTCTTGACGGCCAACGTGAGTCATAGAGGCGAAAACGGGGGAGAGGTGCGGGGACGGGGAACGGGGACGCATATTGCGCGTACCTTAGGAGATTCCGGCCTGTGCTATAGGTGATAAAGTAAGTTTCAAATCGCATACTTATCACCCTCGCTTTTAGCTCGAGTGGCCACTTTCTATGATCTGAAACTTTCACCGACCTCGATGTATTATATAATCTGTTATTTAATGTATACGTATATTTTCTTGTAGGAAGGTGTACGTACATTCGCAGTGACAGTGTCCGCGGAAATGGCGCCCGTCGCGACTGTAGTGGTGTGGTGTACTGAAAGGAGAGGACATGTGTTGGCGGACTCGCTCACCTTCCCCGTCAACGGAATATCCAGGAATAACGTAAGTGTGCTAGTGTGTTCCTAACAAAGGACTGTTATACACGGGTCACTCACGTGAAAAATCAGCTACAGGCCGACATGTTTCGACCTCATCCGGAGGTCGTCATTAGGACGAATGTGACGCGCGACGCCGCACTAAAACGTCCCGAACTACACTGACGTTAGCGACGCGTCGTCCGGGCGGCGCGGGCGTTTACCCGCTGCGCTCGCAAAGACAGTGCGGTGGTTGGTAATGTCTGTGTCTCACGTTTGTTTGTTTATAAAAATGGATAAAGGCAAATCTCGCACTTGCCCGTACCGTACTTACCGTACTTTACCGTAATAGCTAGACACCTGAAAGTTTCACCGATTATGTTTTACTATGACCACTTTAACAACAAATACTAAAAATAAGATTAAGTTAATAATTATTAAAGGGGGTCGTCATACAAGAAACGTGTTTCTTCAGCGTTTTAAAACATTGTACGGTGGTACGGAACCCTTCATGTACGAGTCTGACACGCACTTGCCCGTTTATTTTTTCTTGAGCTTAGGCTACAAACAGTCGGAAAATATTAGTTTTAGTTTATAAAAAGTGTCAACTGTGAAGAGACATCGTCGCATTTCTTTACAAGCATAACTGACGAAATGACACAGAGCAATGTGGCGTCCACTGATCCAACGTTTTCGGCAAATTAAGAAAATTTTATGGAACTTATAACTAACTTATAACTTTTCGAAAATGGGTGTAATACGCTATTATAATATTATGGACTTCACATTGCATTTAAAAATTATAACTCACAAATGTGTTTGTTGCAGTTCACGGTATTCATCAACAATCGCAAGCACCGCACCGGTGAGCGGGTCGAAGTGGCGATATATGGGGAACCCGGCTCCTACGTGGGGCTGTCGGGCATCGACAACGCGTTCTACACCATGCAGGCGGGCAACGAGCTCACGTATGCCAAGGTAACGTGACGATAAACACAAATCCAAGAATGAATAAATACGAGTATGTAACCTTGCCTGCCTTTAAAGGTGACGATTCTATTTGATAGTATCTTCTATGGAAGATATATGGAAAAAAAAGCAATGATTTTTAGAATGTTTGTCCGTTCGTCTGTGCGTTTGTGCGCGGTAATTATAAAAACTGCTTCACCGATTTGGAGATTTGGATGTTACTTTATTTAATGTATTCGGTTAAGCTTCACTTAAAATGTAGCGTTTGATTTATTTGAATCAGTTCATAAATATAAAAGTTATATCAATTAAAAGAATCACGTCGAACATTTGTTCGATAAAAATGCTACAAGTCCACGCGGACGAAGTTGCGGGCAACAGTTAGTTTGAAATAAACATCTAATAAATTTTCCTTTACAGGTGATATCAAAGATGTCCTACTTCGACGAAGCTACGAACGGAACCTTTGCGTATACATGGCGCTCCCATTTAGGCGAAGCGGACGAACTTGTGTACTTCCCGTCCTCTACCTACGGTATAGACGCCAATCGGACTTTCGAGTGAGTTATCATTCTATCTTGCTCATCAGTATAGGTTTTGTCTCGCTCTGACGTCGCTGTATCGGCTACGACGTAGTTGGTCACGACGCTACGAACTCTACCAGTGCTACGAGTTCGTAGCACATAAAATGGTACATTCGCGTACACGTGTCTCTCGTATCTCGCTCATTAGTATAGCTTTGTCTCCCTCTGTCGACGCGTGTATCGGCTACGACAAACTAGACAAACTGCAGTCTTATTCTAAATCCTTCTCTGTGATGGCAGCACACCTATGGAATTCGCTCCATTTGGATACTAAAATGGCATCATCCTTAGGTTCATTTAAAACAAAATTTTGAATTCCTTTCAGGATTCGTTAGTTTCTCTGAGCTACTTAATTTCTTTCTCATGTTCTTAGTTTATATTATATGTCGGTTTATGTATACTTATATGTAAGTTTATTTTTGTTTGTATATGTGTAAGTTTATATTTTTATATGTATATATTGTTCACCTTTTTTTATACTCTATTTTGGTACCAACCACTTCTACCCCAAACGCATTTTAAGTAAACATTCCTCTCAATTACTGGCCGGTTGACTGGAAGAGATCCCTATACGGGATAAGTCCGCTGTTATATGTTTACTTTTCTTTTTTTTGTATCTGATTCTTTTTTGTGTACAATAAAGGTTTATAAACAAACATACTGGTCTTAAGTGCATTTAGCCAAGGTCGTATTACATCTCGTTTCCTCGTATAGGCTTGTCTCGCACTGTTGACTCATTAATCAGGTTAACATGACGATCCGCTACGAACTCTACGAGTGCTACGAGTTTGTATCATATTGTACGGTACCCAATACGTAGTTCGAGCATCATGTATAGCTTTGTCCAGTTTAAAAATAAAGTGTAACTTATCATAGATATTTTTATCAACAGATACGCTGGGCTCGTAGTGTTCTCGGATGTAGAAATCAGCCGGCGACCAAGCAACTGCAATGCCACGGCTGGCTTCCTCGAGTGTTTGGAGGGCGGCGCGTGCTACACTCACGAGCAGAGATGCGACGGGAACTCGGACTGTATCGACCGCACTGACGAGGCTAATTGTAAGCCAATTTTGTTTGTATAACCAGGCCTGTGTCACTTCCCGTTTCGGTATCGAAAATGTACCTACATTATTACTATGCGCGCAGCGGCCCCTCCGGTTGGTAAATTCAGTTATACGAATCGTTTGTCCAGAGTAATAAGAATGAAATTGGCTTGCAATGGATGTCTAGGTATTTATACGAAAAGGTGCTGAGTTCTGACGTGAGCTAAATTAAACCATATCGCTAGCCACATTGAGTAGATATTTCTTTGAATTTCTTTGCTGAGTGAACGTCTAACAAAAAAATAAATATATACGGACAAATCACACTGATTGAGCTAGCCTCAAAGTAAGTTAAAACTGTGTTATGGGATACTCAACGATATAATAACAAAATAAACTGAAATATGATAAACTGATTTCCTTGGAAACATAAATGAAATAATTTTAAAGGTGAATTCAACTCATGATACTGAAGAACTTTTCCCTAGCATCATAGGGAATATCGAAACAGGAAAAATATTTTTTGCTTTCTGTCTGTCCGTCTGTCACAGGGCTCTATTTCTTGAACTGTAATAGCTAGACACCTGAAATTTTCACCGATTAAGTATTACTGTGGCCGCTATAACAACAAATACTAAAAATAAAAAAAAGTTGAAAATTTGAGGGGGTCGTCATACAAAAAAACCGATCAAATGCGAGTTAAACTCGCGTGGAGAGGGTTCCGTACAATTAATTGAATTCGTATAGGTTTTCCTGTAATTTACAAGCAATGAAATATAATTTGTATTTTTTTTCAAAATTTTTGCCTCAGTACTTTCGGAGATCAGGGGGGGGGGGGAATGGTCAATTTTAATAATAATAATAAAATGCTTTATTTGAGAAATACAAAAAACAAAAATATATATAACAGATATTATTATCAGAACCTGATAGGTTCTGATAATCGTCTCTAATAGGTGCTCTCAAAAAGGATCCAACTCAGCATATGCTGGCTGTGTAAGGACTGCCAGCGCTGGTCGTCCGTTGGAGCCTAGTTGACGTCACGGAAATATGCACTAACAGTTTACAAAAATACAAAAAAAAAAAACACAAAGTAAATCCCAAGACACCTATCTATATGCCACGACAATACAATATCGTAATATACAATTTTACCGACATAATAGGTATGTAATAACAAAAAGAAAAAAAAAAAAACAATAACTTAATTCTCAGATCTACCCAAAGAGTTTTAATGTACCATTACCTCTGTTTGCCATTAATTGTAATTAAGAAAAACAACATTTACAGCTGATAGTAACATTTAACATTGAAGGGCAACAACAATATCTCACAATCTTTATAGAAAAAGAGAGAAATATATATATATATATATATAGATATATATTGACACAAATTTATACAATAATAATAGATTTCAAAAAATATAATATCTAAATCTGGACAAAAAGCATATCCAATGAAATGGAGCTAACTTTTAAAATGATAACAAGCGACATCTACTAATTTTCGTCTTCTTTCTTGAATAAAATCAAAACTATTTATTTTACAATAAAAACAAAAATATATTTGAGATCCTTACAACAAGCCCTTTCATTTGATGTATAACATAGTAAGTTTTGCAAAACTTTTTTTTTTATTATCTAATTTTTCCCCCGTAAATTAAATAAATTATTTACCCTTATTTTAAATAATATTTATTTACTTTGCACATATGTATTTGGGTCATAGGATAACACCATCCTACCAAATTTCACCTGATTCAGTCCAGTAGATTCGGAGAAAATTGGCTGTGACAGACGGACGGACAGACAGACGCACGAGTGATCCTATAAGGGTTCCTTTTTTCATTTTTGTACGGAACCCTAAAAACGTGTTTTTTTCAGCGTTTTTAACTCGATCTGTCACAGGGCTCTATCTCTTGAACCGTAATAGCTAGACACCTGACATTTTCACCTATTATGTATTACTATGACCACTATAACAACAAATACTAAAAATAAGATAAAGTTAATAATTAAAGGGGTCGTCATACAAGAAACGTGTTTCTTCAGCGTTTTAAAACATTGTACGGTGGTACGGAACCCTTCATGTACGAGCCCGACTCGCACTTGCCCGTTTTTTAATTTCTTTTCTCCCAGACCAGCATGAAAACGGAGTGATGATGTGCCTTATTAAAGATGTCTGTTTATTTCGCAGGCGAACACGACGCACACAACAGCGTGTTCGAACTGAGCCACTTCAGAAAATTCCGATTCAATCGCGTACAGCGCCAGTACGACAACGCGTGGCTGTGGCGGGATGTGAACATTGGGCCGCATGGACGATTCGTCTTTACCGTTGACGTGCCACAGGTAAGAAGCTCGAATGTGAACATCCCACTTAATTCATAAAAGTCTGCTTAGTTGATATATGTTTTGTTCTTATCTCTCTTTTTAATATTTGACATAGTAAGGAGACAAAACATATTTTAACTAAAATAGCTTTGATAAATGCTTGATTTTTTTTTGCCATATATGTATGGCAATACACACACATTCGTCTCATACAAGTATCAAGATTATTTTTTTTACTATATCGTTACTAAAATTATAAATGTGTTTTTAAGTTTGTCTATACCTTTGGCCAAAACGAAGCATGATTTTTTAAGTGAAAACTTCTTTAGGCGCGTTGGGCTTTTTTGAGATGGGAAAAAACCATTGTACTCGCGACACCGTTACCGTAACCGACGTCACCTTGTTCAAGTTTTCACTTCTGTCGACACTCCCGGAGTGCCACTGTTTTTTTTTGCATGCATTCTTGTGATACTCAACAGGCGCTATTCCGAGTTACGCGCGAACGATGACGCAGTATAAAATGCACTTACCACGTTTCATGTTACAGGTGCCTGCCCATTGGACTGTCTCTGCGTTCAGTATGTCGCCTACTTTAGGTGTTGGCATGCTACACAATCCTATACACGTAAGTACACTACAGTACTAACTTAATTTTTTATGTGTAAAATCTTTCATCTCGCTTTCCTGCAATCTGTGGGAGTGATTTCGTGAAATGCGACGGAAGTGTGTAACAGGAAGCTGGGGAAGCGCGCGCTATTTGATTTGACCAAAGCGCGGTTGTTTATTACCAAGGTGAGATGTCTGATGTTACAGATCATATGCGACTACTGTAAGGCACGCTCGATTTATGGGTTCTGTACCTAAAGGATGCCAACGGGACTCCCGACTGTTACTCCGCTGTCTGCCACAAGACTCTATCTCTTGAACCGTAATAGCTAGACACTTGAAATTTTCACCGATTATGTATTACTGTGGCCGCTATAACAACAAATTCTACAAATTTATGCAAGAAACGTGTTTTTAACTCGATCTTTATAATGGCATTAACTAGATACTTACCCTTCATGTACGAGTACGACTGGCACTTGGCCGGTTTTTTATATAACTATAAAATCTTATTGTCTCATGGAAACCTTTCTTACAGTACGTAGGCGTATTACCGTTCTTCATAAAAGTGGAAGGTCCGGATCGCTGTCGTCAAGGAGAGCAAGTCGGCATCCGTGTGGTGGTGTTCAACTATCAGCCGCAAGCCATCGAAGCGGTGGTTGTCCTAGAAGCATCACCAGACTACAAGTTCGTGCACGTCGAGGAAAATGGCATCGTAAGTCAATAGCTTTAGGTCTTTTTTTCTTTGACAGGCAAGTTCGTGCACGTCGAGGAAAATGGCATCGTATGTCAATAACTTTAGTTCTATTTTTCATTGAAAGGACCACTCATGTAGTGTTATTGATGTAGATGCATCGTAGCAGATAAACGATCCGCTACGAGATTTCGTAGCATTTGTTGAGGTCGTAGCGATTCGGGACACTATACTTGTGGTATTCGCAAGCCTACAAATTCATGCACGTCAAGGAAAATGGCATCGTAAGTCAATAGCTTTAGGTCTTTTTTTCTTTGAAAGGCAAGCCATTGAAGCTGTGGTGGTGTTAGAAGCCCCGCCCGACAAATTCGTACACGTCGAGAAAAATGGCATCGTAAGTCAATAGATTTAGATAATCTTTGTTTAGCTTGTGTTTCCTAAATCGCCTTATACAACATTCACGGGAAGACTTGGAGTGGTCCTATTCATCTGCCGGGAACTACACGGCAATAATAAATATTTATAATTAAGTAATTAAAAATGACGATCTCTGTGGCCTAGTGGTCATCATGCCAGGCTGTCTCACCGGAGGTCCTGGGTTCGATTCCCATTCAGGACAAGATGGAAACTGATCTTTTTCAAATTGACCTGGGTCTTAGAAGTTTATCGAGAGATTAGAGTATCGTTGAGTTAGGCTTGAAACTGCGTTAAGCGGAGACCCGCGACGGGTTCAGTTCGTCTCTATCACAAACCCTACGTGCGAGAGAGACACGTGACCCGCGACGGTTTCAGCTATCTCTATCGCACATAAGGTTTGTGACAGATACGGATTAAACGCGTCGCGGGCGTCCGCTTGACGTAGTTTTTCAAGCCTTAGCACAGAATACAGTAAGAGTACACAGAACGGAATCTCAATACGTGCAATATGCTTCTCCGTTTCCCGTCCCCGCACCTCTTCCCCTTTCTTCTCTCCCTTCTCGTGTTAACCTTTCTTGTACGCCAACTTGCGCCATGCAGTGTGTCGTCGCGAGCGTCAAGGCGAAAACGGGGGAGAGGTGCGGGGACGGGGAACGAGGACGCATATTGCGCGTACCTTACGAGATTCCGTTCTGTATACTCTTAGTAACCCGTAACACAACACGTCTCGAACTTACTTTGGGGCTATCTCAATACAATACAATACAATTACTCTTTATTGCACCATGAAGAAAGGACATACAACAATACAGAGAAAAAAAAACCAAAAATGATACAAAGGCGGACTTATCGCTTATGTAGTAATCTCTTCCAGTCAACCTTTGGGTAGAGAGAGAAGTCAATCTGTGTGGTTTGTCTGTATATAACGTCTAACAAATTATACTGAAACCATTTTAAGGGTGAATTCAGTCCATGATACTATACAATTTTTCCCAAGGAACATATTTCGAATTATGAAAAATATTTTTTGGCTTCCTATACAAACTCGGATCAGCTGATCGGTCAACTTGTATAGGAGGTCAAAAGTTATATTTCATATTTCGATATGTTTTCCTTAGGGAAAGTTCTTCGTATCATAGACTGTAATCAGCCTTAAAATAGACCCTGTATATTTATTTATTATTTAATTACTTTATAACGCTTTATAATTTGTACAGGTGGTGTCTTACAACCCTCGCACCTCGTTCGGCGAGCACCAATTCTTCGTGTACATTCCGGCGGGCGAGGCGAGCACGGTGCACGTGCCGGTGGTGAGCACGCGGCTCGGAGACATCCACGTGCATCTCCACGCCGCCACGCTGCAGGGGACACATAAAGCCATCAAGAAGATTACTGTTGAGGTACGTTACTCATCATCCGAGCGTATTCCAGGTTGCATCCTCAGCAGTAACGCTTCGGAGCCTCCGCTACCTAACCTAGGTGATTTTACAAGGTTACTGGTTTTTACACAGAGCAGGTTTTTACGCGTGGAAGCGCACGCGGCAGCGCCTATGAAACATTATAGACTTAACGTTTTAACGGATATGCAAATTTTAACTAAAAAATGTAAAATCTTGCTAAGTATTACGTTTAAACAAAAGTGATAGAACAAAAGTTGTTACTCTTGATGTACTAAGTTGCCTCTAGGAGGTTATGTGTTAGATACCAGTAACCCTGTATACATATAACGTTTAACAAAATATACTGAAACTATTTTAAAGGTGAGTTTAGTCCATGATACTGAACAACTTTTCCCAAGGAACATATATCGAAATATGAAAAATATTTTTTTTGCTTTTCATACAAACTGATCAGCTGTTCGGTCAACTTGTATGGGAAACCAAAAAATTATTTTTTATATTGCGATATATGTTCCTTGGAAAAAGTTGTTCAGTATCATGGACTGTATATATATTTTTTTTACTAGCCTATTGTGTCCCATTGTTGGGTAAATATATAAATATTGTAACAATATGTAATCTTCCCCAGGCGGACGGCATCCCACAATACCGCCACCAGTCCATCCTACTCGACCTGTCCAACCGCGCGTACGTGTTCCAATACATGCACGTGAACGTGACGGAGACGCCGATCATCCCGTACGAGGTGGACCGCTACTACGTGTTCGGGTCCAACAAGGCGCGCCTGTCGGTGGTGGGCGACGTGGTGGGCCCGCTGTTCCCCACCATGCCGGTCAACGCCACCAGCATGCTGCACCTGCCCATGGTGAGTCGGTTCAATCATTATTATTGTGAGACAGTGAGGTTCGAACTCACGCCCCTCACAACTGCACTGTGAGTGCACTTCCAATACGGATGTGGAGTAAAAAAATATATTTAGCTCTATTAAAAAATATTGTTTACGTATTTTATCTTTTGAGGGTTCCATACTCAAAGGGTGTAATTGGGACCCTATTACTGAGATTCCGCTGTCTGTCTGTCCGCCTGTCACAAAGCTCTATCTGTTGAACCGTAATAGCTAGACACTTTCACATTTTCACCAATAATGTTTTACTGTGGCTGCTTTTACAACAAGTACTAAAAATAAGAAAAAGTTAAAATTAAAGGAGGTCGTCATACAAAAAACTGTTGTTTCAGCGTTTTTACCTTGATCTTTATAATGGTATTAACTAGATACTTCAAATTTTCACTGATTATGTATTACTACGTCCGCTATAACAACAAATACTAAAAATAAGATAAACCTAAAAATTAAAGGGGGTCGTCCTTCAAGAAACTTGTTTTGTCAGCGTTTTAAAAAATTCTACGTAGGTACGGAACCCTTCATGTACGAGTCCGAACGCACTTTATTTATGATAAGCAAATAATTACAAAGAGCATTTAAATTCCGCTTGGCGTCACGATCAAGTATGATTTTCACTTGACGGTGACGTCAATCACTCCTCCAAAACTTCGACGATTTTCATTACTTTGATAAACCGAAAAATATGGGTCCATTATTTTAGCTAACTTTATTTATACTAACTAACGGGACTAAACAAAATACAATTATTCGGACCCAGTCCTATTATGCTATCGTGACTTTGAATCACCCTGACGGACTTCCTCATCATCATCTATTTTTAATTTAGCAAATTAAATCATATTTACTCAAGGCTTTTTGGGCTGCAGTCCAGGGCCTCGTGGATACAAGAGGCCCCCAGCCTCAATTGAAAACGATAGAAAATATGAAATAAAAAAAAAATATATAAATTATAAAAAAAACATATGGTTGTTGTCTGACTCTTCAGACTTATCTGATTCCTTTTTAAAAACAAATTACTTTCACTGCATTTGCGTAACTGATTTCGCCGTTGGTTGTACAAGCCCGATCGAGTTTGATGAACTTGACATTTATTTATTTATAATTAAACAATGATTGTCTTTTACAGGACTCGGCCGAACAGAACATGTTCAGTTTCGCCGTGAACATGTACCAAACGTGGTACATGCGTCTCATCAACCAGCGCAACCGCACGTTGGAGAAGGAAGCATTCTACCACATGAATGTGCTGTACCAGAGACAGTTGTCCTTTATGAAGCCGGACGGTTCCTTCAGCACCTTCAGAAGTGACTGGTAAGAATTGCTAGAAGGTTCTAGAACAACCGCACGTTAGAGAAGGAAGCGTTCTACCACATGAATGTGCTGTACCAGAGACAGCTGTCCTTTATGAAGCCGGACGGTTCCTTCAGCACCTTCAGAAGTGACTGGTAAGAATTGCTAGAAGGTTCTAGAACAACCGCACGTTAGAGAAGGAAGCGTTCTACCACATGAATGTGCTGTACCAGAGACAGCTGTCCTTTATGAAGCCGGAAGGTTCCTTCAGCACCTTCAGAAGTGACTGGTAAGAGTTTGGTAGATGACTGTCAACAATAAATTATTCGGTTCTCTCTCTCTCTCATCTCAGCGTATTCCCAGTTGCATCCTCAGCTGTGATGCTGTGAAGCCCGAGGTCCGCTTTCCGACTACGACTTCCGACGACGTCAAGCCAGCGTTTCTTGTGTCTACCACGTGAGGCGGCATGGATAATAGATTATTCGGTACTGTTGAGAGAATAAAACGTCTCAAAATAATGTTACTTGTCGTTGTCATTGATTATATCCATTTTCAACATGATTTTAGGTTTATTATGCAGAAAAACTGATATTGAGAGCGCTATTTGACTCCAAAAACTATGACGTCACAGTTGTGATTTTCATACAAATCCCATAGAAAATATTTGTTTTGACGTTTAGAAAAAGTGTCTGATTTGACTTGTTCTTTTTCGATTGCCCTATGTTGCCATCTCTGTACGATTTACTTCCCAAGAATGTCCCACGACCCGTTAACATCCCTTTCTTACTCACTTTAGTTTTTACTCCTTTTGTATCAGTCCTCGCTAAATTTATTAGAAACAACAATATTTACCTGTGATATATTTTACTTTATCCAGCTATCATATTTATCGGCTATTTTATTTCCTTTACATAACCGACCACCTTCCTATATTTATATAAGCATGTACCTATAAATAGTCTACTAACAACATATCTACTAACCATCTGTGTTGTGTTGTTTTAGGTTACACACTGCTCTTATTCAACTGATCAATTAATACAAAAATTCTCTCTTCCTTCATATCCGTGTAATACTCAACCTTGACACTGGCAAAATCATCGTTTTGGCTAAACGATGGAGCCATAACCTTAAAAAAAGAAAGAAGAAAGAAAGACTTGTTGTCATCTAGCAGAACGCATATTTATAATTATATCCAATTTCATACAACCATTATCTCCCGCAGGAACCAGTCCGCGTCGAGTGTGTGGCTGACATCATTCTGCGCGAAGATCCTCCAAGACGCCTCGTTCAACGAGTGGGAGAACTTCATCTACATCGACCCTGATGTAAGTTATTACTCGTATTCATTTCATCTAGTGCGTTCATAGTTGCACCACAGCCACAGAAGACAGTAAGAGTATACAGAATGGAATCTCCTAAGAAACGCGCAATATGCGGAGAGGGCGGGCGAACACACACTGCACGGCGCACGCGGCCGCACAAGAGAGGTGCGGGGACGGGGAACGGGGACACATATTGCAAGGGACCTTAGGAGATTCCGTTCTGTATGTAATACTCTTACTGTCTTCTGTGACACAAGTTTAAAACTTACTTTGGGGCTAACTCAAACTGTGTGGTTTGTCTCTCTAACAAAATATACTGAAACTAATTTAGGTGTAAATTCACTCCATGATACTGAACAACTTTCCTCAAGTAACATATATCGAAATATAAAAGACGATATTTTGCTATACATACTTAGTCGGATTAGCTTTTCGGACAATTTGTTTTATGGGAGGTCAAAAATTATTTTTCATATTTGGATATATGTACCTTGGGGAAAGTTTTTCAGTATCATGGACTAAATCAGCCTTAAAATAGTTTCAGTATATTTTTTCAGACACTGTATATATAACCATCATTATCATCAGGTCTTTTTAGTCTCCACCGCAGGAGCACGACCCTCTGTACTATAAGAGCCATATATTAGCCAGAGCAGTCATAGGATTTTTCCGTATATGTATATTTATTTATAAAAAAGCCCGTGTTTACCCGTCTGGTACCGGGTTAGAATAGGACCACTCCATCTCTTCCTCTGTGGATGTCGTAAGAGGCGACTAAAGGACTAAGCACAAACATCTCGTGCTACTATTGCATACCCAAGGAGGATTAACGTCGGGCGGCGGCCGGTTTGTAAAACTTTTCGCACAGATACATTCCCAAAGTGGGTTGACATCAGGCAAGCGGCCGGTCGTAAAACTATAGCTAAATCGTTTATAATTCCGGCTATTTCTTCTCCATTTTGCAAGGTCTTTGGCATCCTTGGGTGACCATTGACATGCATGTTATATTTGGAGAAGAAAAAGCGGGAAAGCGCACCCTGGGCTCCGAAGCAGCACAGCTGAGGATGCAACCGGGAACGCGCTTCGACGAAGAAGATTTATTTATAAAAAAGAAACTTTGTTTTGTCGTAGGTGGTATCGCAAGCGGTATCCTGGGTGCTGCAGTTCCAGACGCCACAAGGCGCCTTCTACGAGCCGGGCTGGCTGCCGGACCGCAACGACAACGACACCGTGTCAGTCCCGCGCTCGCACCCGCTGTACGCCGATGCTATAGCCATGGGCGGACATGAGGTCAGTTCAGCGCATCACAACATCAACACAAACTCATACTCATTTATTCATAAAATTGACACGTCAATCCTTTTAAATACGTATACATAATTTTACAAGTACACAAACAATTCTAATAAAATGTAAATCTCAACTAATATTCCCAACTTGGGAAAGTTGGGAATAGTTGGGAATATTAGTATTATAAATGCGAAAGTGAGTTTGTATATTTGTTTGTTTGTTACCTCTTCACGCTTTATCTACTGAACCAATCTTCTTGAAAATTCCCATACACATAGGAGTACTGAGAAGGACATAGGGTACCTTTCATCCCGAAAAAAAAATGTTCCCGCGGGATTTGGGATACGCGAGCGAAGCTGCGGGCAAAAGCTAGTACCTGTATAATACAATCATTAAAATCATAGTCATGTCGAATTAGGAATTAAATAATATTATGTAAAAATAAAAATATTTACACAAACGGATTAGGTATCTCAATTCATAAAACTTCACACGTTTCTGTGTGAATTCGTATAAAGGTATCCAAGCCGCATCCCAATAGGGTATTATCCAGGGTCAAAAATAAATTATTTTGTAATGATAAGAGAATAAAACGTAACAAAATAATGTCACTTGTATTATATTTATATTTTTATATTTTATACATTCGGATGACCAACAGCTATAATTACATAATATATTGCAAAGTAACAAACAAAAAGCCAATAATAGGTCTTCACAAATAGAAACACAAAATATTTAGAAATTTACGGGAACGCCAAAGAAAAAACCGCTACGTTGAGTACCTACTTAAACATTTACATACAGTCAGTTGAAAGAAGTTTTGACATGCATCATATCCATTTTTAATGTGATTTTAGACTTATTAATGCCCAAAAACTGATATAAGGAGCGCTAATTGACTCCAAGAAACTATGACGTCACGCCGTGCGTTTTTCATAGAAATCCCATAGAAAATATTTGTTGAGACTTTTATGCAAAAAAGTGTCTGTTTTGACTTGTTGGCAACTAGCGGATATATACAAGTTTATTTGCTCGGCAAATTGAAAAAACTAGCCATCTAGTGATGACTAGCGGAACTATCGATAGTTCCACGTACACCACGTAGCGCCATCTATATATTTGCTAGAGAAGGCCCTGATTTTCAAGCGGTGATCCCCAGTAACTTTTAAACGGCTGAACCGATTTTTATCAAACATAGCTAACAACCACCGCTAGGGGCCTTGCTTTGACGTGAAAAAAATCGCATCGAAATCGGTCCATCCGTTCGAGCACTAGGATGTCACAGACAGACAGACCGACACAAGCGTCAAACTTATAACACCCCTCTTTTTTGTCGGGGGTTAAAAAACAATTGGAATGTGGTTTAGTCCGTCAGTTAGATTATCCAAAAATAATGGAACCGTATTTCTCGGTTTATCAAATTAGTAAAAATTCACAAAGATACAGCGCATCGAAGTTCCGGAGAGGGGCTTGTGACGTCACCGTCCTGTAAAAAACGTACGAGATCGTCACTTCATGCGGAATTTTAATGCGATGTATCTTTGTTATTATTTGCTAATCGGAGGAAAGAAAAAATACACACTTCCATAAATGCATTTAAAAATAAACTCGACAAGTGGTTAAGGACAAATAAAGTGTCGTTAATAAATATATGAACTGTGAAAAGACTTTATGGAGTCTCAGCACTGTGTAAAATAGACATATCAGCATAATATAAAAAAAATAAAAAATACTTTATTTTTTAATAATCTACCTGATAGAATAAGCTAAAAAATTTTTTTTGTTTGTTTTCAAACGTTGTCTCAACGAAGACGTAATAAAGGTTATAATTCCAGGTGAACGGCTCCGCGATACTGCCTCGGAACATCACCCTGACCGCGCAAGTGGTGATCACGCTCGAGACCGTCAAGAACCTGAAGGATATAGGATTGCGGGAGGTTAGTACTTACACATTTTACTCTTTCCTATATATATCGGCGCGGGTGTTTTATACAATAAAACAACGTAAACAACTATCGGCGGAGATATCCCACACGTGTTTAGCGCAGGTGTTTCGCAGCTGTCGAGTCATCGTAAACAACCCCCACTTCTAACTTGTGTACGGCGTATAAAAGCGCCGCACGGTCGATAAGTCGTCAGTCTTGGCTCGGCTGTGGTACGGTGCACTACTTACTCGTAGCTGTGCAACTATGACTTGGCGTAGCCATGACTCATTGAGATACAATCGTTATAATGGATGCGGATTATGACCTTACCGTCAAATTTTTAATGATCGGTCATATATCTAATCTTTTTCTTCTACATATATCTGAAGACACTTTTGTTTATAAATACCAAGATTTTTAGTAGTGGCTCTAGACAGTTTTAGAAGTACTATATGACATTGTTACGAAACTGTGGTTCTGTATTTGAGTAAAACTGCCAAACTTCGTACGAGGGTATTTATTTACTACGGAACCCAAAGTTGACACGTGGAGTTGGTCTTCCTACTGTCCAAGGTCCAAGTCGCGTAGCAGCTGAGGTCCAGGTATCTCGCCAAGGTAGTCGCAGGTACTTCCATTCGTCGCACTTGGGTCAGTTCACCGAGACGCGTCGCGGCGCGACTGTGTGTGATCGCCGTGGCCACATACTGGTCAAAGATGATTTGAAATTGAAGCTACAGTGAAACCATTTCGACTCGATAAGAAGTAAAGAAGTTTTATACTCGTATTTCTTCAAAAGTGCGTGCCAAGTCGTGTCTCGGTGTGAACTGACCCTTAGGTAGGTTTCCTTCGCTTCGAAGTGATCGCTTTGATAGCTCGCATCGAACTGGTGTGACATCGACTCTGATCCCTTTTTATATGCGCCGATAATAGATTCTCGAAAATTATACATAGTTGCCGAATGTGCTTCGATGACCGGAAACGTCGAGGCGCCGGGTATAAGTGTGTAAGTGCAACGATCAAATACCGGCCAAACAAATAGACTTTATGCTAAAAGGACTTAAGGCCTAGTTTCGCTTGCAATGTGATGTATTTCTCTCGGTTGGGCTCTGGACTGCGAACATGTTGTCTATCGTTTTCGCGACAATATGTTACTTTTTGACATAAATAAATCAATATATACGAAAAATAAATAGATGAGCTAGTCCCAAAGTAAGTTCGAGACTTGTGTTACGGGATACTAACTCAACGATACTATATTTTATAACAAATACAAATTTATAAACATCCAAGACCCAGGTCAATCTGAAAAAGATCATTTTTCGTCTTGATCAGTTCAAGACCGTTGACCGAACCCGGGACCTCCGGTGTGGCATGATGACCACTGGGCCACAGAAGTCAAATGAATAATAAAAAACCGGCCAAGTGCGAGTTAAACTCGCGTGGAGAGGGTTCCGTACAATTGATTAAATTTTTATAGGTTTTCTTGTAATCTACATGCAATGAATTATATTTTGTATTTTTTCAATAAATACATACATACATACTATCACGCCTGTTTCCCACAGGGGTAGCCAGAGACTATGGACCTCCACTTGCTACGATGACGTAGTGACAAAAGTAGAACAAGGGATGTTAATATGGTTTGGGCATTTATAATTATAACAAAAATATATTTGAGATCCTTATAAGAAGCCCTTTCATTTGATATATAACATAGTAAGTTTTGCAAAACTTTTTTTTATTTCATAATTTTCTCTCTAGAAAATGACCCTTATTTTAAAATAATATTTATTTACTTTGCACATATGTGTTTGGGTCACAGGATTACACCATCCTACCAAATTTCACCTGGTTCGGTCCAGTAGATTCAGAGAAATTGGCTGTGACAAACGGACGGACAGACTGACGCACGAATGATCCTATAAGGGTTCGTGTCAAAGTGCCTACAAAGGCCTAATTACTGAATAAATATATAATTGTTGTATATCGTCTAGGGTCTGAGCGCGCGCGTGTCCATCGCGCAGCAACGCGCCCTGTCGTACCTGGAGCGCAACCTGCAGCTGCTGTTCGACTTCGGCGAGCCGTACCCGCTCGCTGTGGTCGCGTACGCCCTCTCCTTCTCCAAAGCTCCCAGCTCAGAACACGCGTACAGATTACTGAAGAAGAAGCAGCGGTCTGAAGGTATGCGCGGTTTTGCGCATTTCCTAATTTTTAAGATAATTATGTTCTGTTTTTTACTTTTGTGCAATAAAGGGTATTGTATTGTAAGGTATGTAAGCCGTAGTCGAAGAAGGTATGTAGTCGGAAAGGCCCAGGCTTCGATGGATTTACACGATCATCACCCAAGCGAGTGAAGTGTGCTGCGCTCTTTGCCCTCAGTGCTATATTACGTGAATAACGGAAAGTTAAACAATATTTGAAATATTTTTGTTGGTGTACCTTCCTTGCTGGTCTTGGAGAAAAGAAAAACATAGAATGTACGAGCTGCTTCCTTCCCGCGCAGATCGTAAAACGCGATCGAGGAAATGAGCGAGAATCTGAATCATATCAATAGGCGATGTGGTTAGCAACCCATCACTTCTATGATTTCCTTTTTCCACCTTCATGCCCACCATTACGCTAAAAGTGGCCTGGGAGTTACCGCTCTAAGCTCTGTCTGCCCCGTTAGGTATGAGACGTAATCTGTATCATAAGGCTGCCTGCCCACATCCGATAATCGGTAACCGATTTTTTGTAGGAGAAAAATAGAATGTACTGATTGCAATAGCGCAACGCACACATCTCTACAAAAATTAGGTAGAAAATTCCTACAAAAAAAATCGGCTCGACTATCGGTCCTACAAACAGTCTGACGTGTGTGCACCCTAATCCGTTTTAATCGTTTAAGTTACTTTAAGGTGATACATGAGGTCATCATATCATTCATAATGTTCAATTCTCAAAAAGTCCAGCGATAAAACATCCAGTTCTCAGAATGTCCAATTGTCAAAATGTCCATCTTTAAAATAATATAAATTTAATCATACCGTGTGGAGAGTACCGTGTAGTCGGGGTTTAGTTTTAAAAACCATCTATCTAATTTTAAAGATATTTTGAGATTTGGACATTTTGGGACTTGGACATTTTGACAATTGAAACCGCTGGACATTTTAAGAATATGATATAATTAACTTAAACGGATCTAATGTTGTAACAGGTGGCCTAGAATACTGGGGCAAGGAGCCCGTTCCTCAGCCCCCGTATAAGATGGAGAACCAAAAGCCTTTCCTGCTGCCCCGGTTGCCTTACAAGTACGACTCTAACAACATAGCGACGACCGCGTACGCGCTGTTAGCGTGTATGGACCACCAGGACAACAACGAGGCCGTGGTGATGTGGCTGAACTCGCAGAGGCTGCAGGACGGAGGGTGGGCCTCCACACAAGTAAGTCAGAGCTCACCACATTTATCCGGACTATCCTTGTCCTATTTACTGTTTAAGGCTTTAAAATCAAAATTGGCCGTTTTTCGCAAATGTGCAAAGAAAAGCTTCACGTTCTCACTTTAAACTGTAAACAGTAGTTTATAAAATAGTTTGAAGGGTTATCTAGGGAATACTGGAGACAAAATTTTAAACGATATCTCTGTTTCCTTTCTAATAATTCATTTAAAATAGGGGGTGAAATGGACCCCAAAAAATCATGTATTACTTGACATAAAACCGTTCGTCATTGGTCCGTTTTACCAAATTATACGTCAGCGACTAATGGTTGGCGAGAAACACCGTTTCTCCTTTGATGGTTATACAAATTGATAAAAAGTAACATAAATGTGGTAAAAATTGTAAAATAAAACTTGAGTAATTGGCTAGCTTCGACTCCGGGACCTTGTGGTTTTATCGTTTTTACATCTTTTCGGGCTTTCAAATTCGTGGTTCCTAAATTCAGCGATGGCTGTTCTACGCGTCAGCTCGTGAACGGGTGCCGCCAGTAGGAACTGGTCAGCATGGCTCCGTTTTTTAAGACTACTCAGTGTTACTTATTTTTGTAAATTGGATTTGGCACTCGTTCTCGATTGTGATAACATTGTAGGTGGCATAATATCTTTGTAAACTGACAAATCCCTTCTGGCGCGTAGGCGACTAATACTGTGTAAATGAGTTTATTTCGGCGTTTCTTCTCAACAGTGGTCGTTGCGAAACGACCACTGTTGGGAAAAAACTAGTATCGGTAGCTTTAAAAAAATATATGTAATTTAAATATAATAAACATTACATGTAATAATGTACACTAAAATTATTGACGTGTAAAAGTGTAAAAGAATGCGGTTCATATGATTGATTCGTTATAATAACAATCTACTTCACCTAAACGGTAAGCCCTGCGGGCACAGGATAAGTGTGCGGGCTAGAAAGTTAGTTTAAGGTGATACATGAGGTCCAGTGCTGCCCCATTTGAAAAACAATATTTTAAAGGAAACTGAGATATAATTTAAAATTTCGTATTAGTAAACCCTAGATAACCCTTAAAACTATTTTATGAACTACTGTTTACAGTTTAAAGTGAGAACGTGAAGCTTTTCTTCGCACATTTGCCAAAAGTGGCCGTTTTTCGCAAATGTGCACAAGGAAGATTCTCATAGGTCAGTGCGAAAGAGGCGCTAACCTTACCGTCTTATTTTTAATTAGTGTCCATCTACCCTCGCTCAGTTAAATATTTGATTCTAAATATTGGTCAAATTTAAAAATATAAGGGTATTTTTTTGCTAGGACACATACATAGCTACGCGAGCGCTCATCGAGTACACGAACCGGAAGCGTTTGCGTGACGTCAGCGGACTGACCGTCACCGTGGACGCCGTGGCCCTGAAGGGCACCACCAAGGTGCTGCACGTGGAGAACAACAATCTGGCTGTGATGCAGTTCATTGATGTAAGTTTGTTTGATAGTTTAATGTAAAAATATTTACTGCCTTAAGATCTTTATCTGCACATTATCTTCGGCAACTGTCAGTTAGAATATATAGTATAATATATCTTATAAAATCGCCAGAATCGGTCCTTGATATGCCGGACAGGAAATTCCTATGTAAAGAAAGTACTTTGTGAGAAGGCTTATTATAGGACCGATGACTATCTTAAAGACAAAAAAGTCTGGCTTGAGCTTGGCGCGGGTCCCTCTTAAAGGTTTGTATATTTAGACATGTCATAATTTAGGTACATTGGTACATATTAAATTAACAAATTGACATAACATAACAAACAATGTAATCTCAGTCCATCCATATAACTAATTATAAAGTTTTTAGTTTGTTAGTTGACGTCTTTGGAGAAAACGTGCAGTGTAGTTTGTTGTCCTCGACCCTCTCTGTACTGTTAGAGCCAGACTTGGCCAGAGCAGTCAGAGGATTTGGCCTACACTCTCTACGCTGGCCAGTCAGGTTATAAACATCAAACCTCTCCAACCTGGATGTTAAGCTTGTGTTTACTAAGTCGCCTTCTACGAGATGCACCACGAAGACTTGGAGTGATCCTATTCTACTTGACCGGGAACCGCACGGCTATATTTTATAATAAATACATATATGAGGGCGCGACGGCGACAACTCCATTGCCAAGTTATTATTGTTTAATTGAACCTTTACCATTAAATTTAAGAATAACAAAATAAAGTAAAGTAGTTCCTAAGTACTGTGTTTTCCTTATTTTTTTATGTTGTATTTGTAAATTTTCAAGTGTACTTGATTGAATAAAATAAATAAATAAAGTGTAAAGTGCTGTTGATTCTGTGATGAATAAATAAAATTAAAATAAAAAAAGAGTCGAGTCAGTCTAGTAAATAACCTCGACTCTAACACATACACCCAAGACCCAGCCATTTTTCAACATGCCCTGGCTGGGGTCGAACACAGAACCTCCGAGTGACAATACGCCTCAGGTTGTCAGGATCGTAGCAAGTGGAGGAAAATAGTCTCTGCCTACCCCTGTGGGAATCAGGCATATATGTATGTATGTATAACTGTTGTTGCAGATTCCCGAAGCGTGGGGCACTGTGAAGGTGACGGCGCGCGGCGCCGGCTACGCCATCCTGCAGCTGTCGGTGCAGTACAACGTGGACATCGAGCGCTTCCAGACGCAGCCGCCCGTGCCCGCCTTTTCGCTGCTGGCGCAGCCGCTGCGCTACTACGGCAGGAATCAGTCGCACATTGAGTTCCAAAGCTGTGCCAGGTATGCAAACAAAGAGAAAAAAAAAACAACAATTTACTTCATATCTCCAAAGTTCTTCGTCATGTCTTTACCAAAATAATATGGGACCAATAAGATAGTAAAGGCTTTCAAATAAAAAAAAAAGAATAATCAAAATGTTGTCGCAAACTCTTTTGCAATTTTTTTTAAATTTTTTATACACATTTGTTTTTCTATGACTTTTAGTAATTCTTTGTAAAATACATAGTTTGCGATACCTATAATTCACTACACCCATAACAATAGGTGCATAACGATGCGTTCCGCGTAGCAACAGCGCTACGGGTAGGCGCCACATGTGTAGTCCCACATCCTTGCCCCTGCGGGGATACCGTCGATGGACTTGGACTCCACGGACTTTCCTGCACCAGGAGTGGCGGTCGTTTAGGGCGTCATGCAGCCCTTAATATTATCCTCCGTTCTCTTGCCACCATCAATATCCCCGCGACTTTAGAACCCAATGGTCTGGCTAGAGATGATGGCAAGAGGCCGGACGGGATGACCTTTGTGCCTTGGAGATTGAGGCGGCCCTTAGTATGGGATGCCACTTGTGTGGATACCCTCGCACCGTCTCATCTTCAGGTCACCAAGTCAAAGGCCGGCGCAGCAGCTGCCACAGCAGAGAGCCTCAAAAGGCGCAAATATGTAGACATCGGAGTAAACTACATATTTGAACCTTTTGGGGTAAAAACTTTTGGTCCGTAGGGTCCTTCAGCCCATAAGTTATTTAAATACTTGTCCACAAGATTATCCAAAGTATCCCGTGACCAAAGGGCTGGAAATTATCTGGCACAAAGAATCAGCATTGCTATACAACGTGGCAATGCTGCCAGCCTTTTGGGCACGCTGCCGAGGGGTAATATTTTAGTGGGATTACATAATTTGTAATTTTTTTAGTTTTAGTTCTTAGAGATACTTATAAGTTTTAATTTATGAAAAAAATATATATTATTTAGCTTTAATTTAATTTAAACTGTATTATATTTCAAATAAATATAAAATTAATAGGTACAAACAAATAAAAAACAGTTGAATTAATTGATAACCTCCTTTTTACCCGACTGCCAATGGTTATGTTTTCGCGCGTATCTTGTATGATTGTTTGTAAATTTCTTTATTGCCAAACGGCTGGTGCTTTCAAATCACTTTGTTTGGCTTCCTACACTTTAAATTTATTTTCAACTTCACTGTATCATGGGTTAAATCAGATACCTCACTTGTATCAATAGGGTAGTAGTGTCAGATAACGCAAGCCTAATGTGTGTTAAGGAAATAGGAATAAGGAATATGCATGTAATACCAATCCGGCTCATATTTTTATTTTACAATAACTATTCATACGTTACCACGCCTAGTTAATTATTTTTCTTACTGACTTTTATTTGGATTAGAAATAAATTATTGAAAATATGCAAATATTGCGCGGGAACTTTTGACAAACAAAAGGGAAATGACGACAACGTTCACAAAAAGGAAATGACAAGTTCGGGTGCGTTCGGCAGGACTGTCCGTCCATGAAGTTTGACTATCGATGTCATTCGAAATGTATGTACTTTTATATAGAAGTTTAACAAACATCACTGGCTGATAATATCGAAAGTACCCAAAAAAGAAAAACATGCGTTGACAGCTTCTGTCTCTAGCGGATATTGCAGACATTGACGTCATATTTTAAAATGGCGTGTTTTAGTTGTTATAATCTACTTGCTATTTTTAATATTTATTTTCTACACCATATACATGTTTTTCGGCACTGATTTATTTTTTGCGGCTATTTCTCGACGAGGACTATCGATTACAAATTAAAAAAAAATGCATGCATACTCTCTATTGGTGGAGAAATTCAGTGTGCGGGGTAGGATACGTAATAGCTCAGTTGGAAGAGCATGGTCGTATAAAGACCAGGTCGCGAGTTCAAGTCTCGTAGTATTGTTCACCATTTCTAATTTCATTATTTAGTTTGAGTATAATATTTCGATGTTTGATTTTTGTTTGTTTGTTTGTAATAACCTTGTTGTACCAAACACACAAAAATAAAATACAAAATTCTACAGAGCAAATATACAATGGCGGACTTATCCCATGGATGGTGGAGGATCTCTTCCAGTCAACCTGCGAAGTATTGAGAGGATATTCACTCGATTAAAAGGCAGATTTTCACGCCAAATTCATCATATCGTCTCTAACTCCATATGATTGTCCGCCAGCTGGACGCTGCTAGCAGAGTCCCCGCGCTCCGGCGCGGCGGTCATGGACGTGGCCATCCCCACCGGCTACATGATCCAGCAGCAGCGGCTGGACGCCTACGTGCTGTCGAGGAGGGTGCAGACCCTGCAGCGAGCCAAGTACCTGCCCACCAAGATATTGTTCTACTTCGATTATGTAAGTTCATCATCACCATCCGAGCGTATTCCCGGTTGCACCCTCAGCGGTAACGCTTCAGTAGGGTGACTCCAAAAGCGGTACATAACTGCGTATCCGCGTTTCAGTGAAAAGCAATTTTGACCGGTAATACATAGTGATAAAGTCTAATTTGGTTTGACATAGAAATAGGATGTGACTATCGGACGACTATCGTATTATTTTTATGGTGTAACCCCCTTAAGCCCGGGGTCCGCTGCGTAACCTAGGTAATTTGACGAGTTTACCGTGGTGACGGTCACCACATGGACACGGTGGCAGTCATATTACTTTGATTATGTAAGTTATTAATATTTTATCCGAGAAGCGAAATGTCAAAAAAAAAATTACAGCACGTGCGTTTTGTCTGTCTAAACTTCTTCATACGAAAGTAATCTGTAAATACTTGAAATAAGGTGCAAGGTCAAGTGGGATAGAGTGGTAACGAGCTGCCGTTTGGGGTTTGACTAAATGGCGCCATGACATCACGCCGCGGTAACCGACTACCGCTCGGGGCCAAGAGGTGAACGGGTTATTTATTTATGTATTTTTGATGAAATTCATTAAAAAATCCGCAACATTCTTCGTCTGCAGTTTGTCTGCTATGTCACGGACATGAAGGCTGCCGAGAATGCGGGTGTTTCTCACACGGTCGTATTAGAAATCAATAATGTATTAGGCTTCAAACTACGTCAAGCGGTAGCCCCGGACGCGTTCAGTCCGTTTCTGTCACACACCCTACGTGCGATAGAGATAGCAGAAACCGTCGCGGGTCACGTGTCTCTGTCGCAGGAAGAGCTTGTGACCAAAGAAATTGTATACAAATCTAGAATGCTTACGAAATGGCAAAGCCGTTCCCAAAAATTATACCTAAAGTTATAGCTCTCCCCTTCTACTTTATTGCACTGACAGTTTGTGGGAAAGGAACGCCTATAACTTTAGGTACATTTTTTGGGAACGTTAGGTATTTGAATATAAGCATTAAAGAAAATATGAGCTTTATGTGCGTGGCATTAAGTTTAATTTTCAATGTTGTTTTTGTGAGATTATTATTCGTAGTTATTCTAGATAGTATTATAAATTCTTTGCTTGTGACAGAGACGGACTGAACCCGTCCGGGCCGTCCGCTTGACGCAGTGACGCAGTCACAGAAATTAATAAGAGTATTTCACACAGAATGGAATCCCCTGCGGTCCCTTGCAATATGCGTCCCCGTTCCCCGTCCCCGCACCTCTCTCCCGTTCTCTTCTTTTCTTGTCGCGGGGCGAGAGCGGGCGAACACACACGCATTGGCGTGTACACGGATGTATAGTTTCGTTTGTAGTAGCAGGCCTGTGTCACTCCCCGTTTAGGTATCGAAAATGTACCTACATTATTACTATGCGCGCAGGCGGCCCTTCCGTGTGGTAAATTCAGTTATAGGAATCGTTTGTCTAGAGTAATAAGAATGAAATTGGCTTGCAATGAATGTCTAGTATCTATACATATACAGGGTCTAACAAAATATGCTGAAACTATTTTAAGGGTGGATTCAGTCCATTATACTGAACAATTTTCCCCAAGGAACGTATAGCGAAATATGAAAAATATTTTTTGACCTCCCATATAAGTTGACTGATCAGCTGATCCGAGTTTGTATAGAAAGCCAAAAAATATTTTTCATATTTCGATATATGTTCCTTGGGAAAAGTTGTTCAGAATCACGGACTGAATTTACCCTTAAAATAGTTTCAGTATATTTTGTTAGACGTTATATAGTTCTGACGTGAGCTAAATTAAACCATATCGCTAGCCACATTGAGTAGATATTTCTTTGAATTTCTTTGCTGAGTGAGACTTCTGTACGTTTGTATTATTTATTCTGTGGTAATAGTGTAGATATAAATGATAATCCGCTTCTATGAAGTTTCCTACCTGTGACGTAGTTTCAAGCCTTAGAAAACAAATGTAATCGGGTGTGTTTGTCTACAGCTGAGCGCCGAGCAGACGTGCGTGAACTTCACGATCGAGCGCTGGTTCCCGGTGGCCAACATGTCGCGGTACCTGCCGGTCCGAGTGTACGACTACTACGCGCCAGGTTTGTATTGTCCTCATCATCATCAGGAGTACTATTTTTCATTTAGGGACTCAGCGAAACACAAACGTGTAGTTTTCCAACTCACCACTCGCGTTCCGACGCATTGCATCGTATTTTTGAAACCATCGTGTGAGCGATAAGTAATATTGTGTTACGCAGAAAATATCATAAATTTGTCAATGGTTTTCTAAACATTTCAACAAGAATAAAAGTAGCGTGAATCGGAACTGATTCTCCATGGAACGCTTATTTGACATTTGTACGCTACAAATGTCAAAATTACGAGTGGTCCAGACCACTCGTTGCAAATCCTTCGCATACTGTGTATGGAAGGTCATTGCATACGATCAATTCAAAGATGCGCCCGTTTGGAAACACTCGCGCAAATCATTCGTAATGTGAGTCCCTGAATGAAAAATAGCACTCCAGGTCTTTTTAGTCTCCACTGCAGGAGCACGACCCCCTCTGTACTACCAGGCGTATGTATGAGAATGCGATTTTTTTAAAGTTTTTAACTGACTTAAAAAAAAGGAGTTATCAATTCCCCGATTTCTCGGACGCCACTGATTTGAAAAATTCTTTTTTTTTTTGTTTGAATGGGTATATTTTCCAGGTGGTCTTATAGAAATTTTATTAAAATCGGTTGTGGTTTGGTTTTTCAAACGAAAATAAGTAGAGAAAATATAATTGTTTAAATATTTAGCTTTTTTGGTACATACTGAAAACAGTGTTTTGTTTTGGAAAAAATATCAATAATTATTCTTTAATTATTTTTATGGAAAGTAGTTCTGTTTCATAGATTGAACTTGCTCCAAACATTTGGCTGTTATAGTAAAAACTCACCCGGTATGTGTATAAAGCCGGAAAACCCTCCGATAACCTGGAGAAACTTATGGTGACCGGTAGGATGGAAGGAAAAAGATCGAGGGGCCGTAGCCCGATACGATGGTCTGACCAAATAAAAGAACACCTGAACACCAAGATCTCCAAGGCACTGGAACAGGCAAAAGATCGCAACAAATGGAAGGAGATCGTTAGAAAGCTAGGTCGGGCACATCACGACGCTCAGCAGTGAGCAGACGACTGAAGGATGTGTATGAAATTGTCTTAGATATATTTTTTATTTCAACAGAGCGCTATAACGAATCGATCTTCGACGCCCTACCGACCTACCTCCTCAATATCTGCGAAGTATGCGGCTCCTCCCAGTGCCCGTACTGTGCGATATACAACGCAGCTATTCGCTCGGTCATCGCTTTACCAGTGCTATTGCTAGCCGTCGTTGTAACACTTACTAGGTATCTACGTCCCACCATCGATATACGAGTGGGAATGTAGTATGGGGTAGGATTTCGGCTGAACTGTACATATAATCAAAAATGTATGTTTCATACAAAAAAGAGAATAGTCGACTTCGAAAACACGGTGCATTGTTATTATCAGTAATGTAAATGTCGAAAAAAGTATTATTTGTATGTGGGTAAATCTTTCCAAAAAATTATGTAGAATAAATTTATTTAGTTCGTCATCATGAAGGTTGAACGTACTCGTATTTTAACGCAAAAACTACTAAGTATAGCGTTTCGGAAGGATCACAACTCAGAAGATTCAGTACAGCTATTTTCTTACTACCAAGGATGCTGAATTAAGGCCGTGCGAAGTGGATAAGAAAAAGCCGTAAAGCGGACTCCAAGCATTACAGCTGAGGATGCAACTGGAAATACGCTTAAATGATAGAGAGATTTCTGTATCCTTGTCAACTTAGCTTAGAGTGACAAAGATGGGTATATAAGTGAGCCGTTTGACATTGACAATGCACCGTGCTATCGTGGTCGAGTTTCTAATGTAATGTCTACTGACAATTTCTGAATCTTAAATGGATGGTGTAAGTATACAACCTTTTATGTGTAAGTAAATCCTGCACCTAATTGTATTATATACATTTTTAATTAAAAATGAGCCAAGTGACTAATGTGAGACAGCTTATTTTTGCTTATCTAAAGTCTATTTTATAATGTATCATTGTAGCTTTTTTGCAAAAGGGAATCTTATTTTATTACTAAATAATATTTGATCTGAATCATATACTAAGGCTACAAAATAGTGATAAATAAACCTAAATGTCTACAACTAAGTTCGTAGACTTGATTTGGCGCCATTGACCTCTTTGTAGGTAATTATTTTTGGCGATAACATTGTATTTTTTTAAATTAGCCATTTATGTCCCACTGCTGGGCATAGGCCTCCCCTCTTTTCTTCCACATAGATATATAGAGAATCGTGGAAAGTAGGAAGGGACATTGTATTTAGCATCAAATATTTCCCGCGATATGTCGAGGTGTACAAACATAGTTGTCGACCTTTAACAATGGAAACTTAGTGATTATGTGTGTTGTTATGTTGTTACTAACCACCGTTTAGTTAGTTGTTCATTTCACATTTAGAATCTCCTCTTTCTCTCTCCTCCTTCCAGAAGAGAGAATCTCATTACTAATCAGGGCTGTGCAAATTATTGCAACTAAGATTGGCATTTATTCAAAAAGATATTGGCATTTATTCCAAAAGATATTAGAATTTATTCAAAATGAAATTGGTATTGTATGACGTCTAACAAAATAAACTGATACTATTTTAATGGTGAATTCAGTCCATGATACTGAACATCGGTCAACTTGTATTCCCATACAAGGCCAAACAATATTTTTCATATTTCGATACATGTTCCTTGGGAAAAGTTGTTCAGTATCATGGACTGATTTCACCCTTAAAATTGTTTAAGTATATTTTGTTAGACTCTGTATACACGAAATTTTACGAAAAAGAGCGTTTACCCACACACCGTCGCCGTCGCGGCGCGCACTTGCTTTTTTTGCGGCGCGAGTAAGTATTAATACAAACAAAACCCAAGCGCGCGCTGCTGCGGCGCGCATATGCTCATAAGACCTTCCTTGAAGCATTTACAAGAATTGCAAAGGCAGTTTAAGATAATCATATTTCCTACCTTTCCGTCTAGATTTACTCTTTCAATAAGTTTCCTCTCCATTCCAGAATAGTTTGTAGTATTTAGTTACATTTGATCGTTAGTCATTTCACTTAGCATTTATCTTGATGATAAGAAATGATCCCACCCAATGGTTACTTCGCGGGTAAAGTTGCAGGTGGCTAGTAAAAAATATTTATTAAGTGCTAATTTAATCTCTAAACCTTTTCTATATTATTTTACTTCCTCAGCTACGATCTGATTTTTTTACACACTTTTCATGATGAGTTTTATCTACCTCATATATTCGTTCATTTAATATTTAAATTTAATTAAAAGTAGATAAATTAAAACTATATAAGAATTAAAACTAAACAAAATACAAATTGTGTAGTCCTACTTGAAATATTACCCCTTGGCAGCGTGACCAAAGGGGTGGCAGCATAGTAATTTTAAGTATGATATGGCATATTATAAAAGTTTAATTTTCCAAAATATTGTTTTAATAAAGAAACACTAGCTAGCCGTGACTTGCGACCAAATGTAACTTACCTGTAGTAGTAGGTTAGGAAGTGTTCACTATAATTTTAAATGTAAATGTTACGTAAGCATTCTAATAAGCTATCATGAAATTTGTTTTTCGTGCACCACATGATTTTCTGGTGCCTATTTATCTCAGCTTTTTAATCTTTAAAAGTTTCTCTGTTGACCCTTAGAGCTGCGTGAGTTGTATCACGCAAAAGCAATTAAGCTTTTTGGTCGCGTAAATGCGTGCAAAAGAGATGGTTTGAATCTGTTGTAGGCCGCCTTTCGCCGTCGCACGCTCGATGTGTGAACACGAACTGAATACGTACTACGCAGTGTTGCAAACTTAACGATCGTGTCGCTCGCTAGCCCTAGCTGAATTTTCAGGCCAACTAGCGACTTTAAAAAATCTGATTTCATAATTTTTGCAAAAACTTGCATTATTTCGTAATTTTCGCAGTTCTCCAGCGATATTCTTAAAAGTAAGTTGGCAACACTGCGCAAACGCATACGGTTCTAAAGAAACTAGGAGCTCAGAAGGCTATTACAAAGACACGGTTCTTATAGAAACTTTGGGAACCCAATAGGCCATTTCTCGATTTATCGTGCTCCCCTTATCGTAATAGTAAACTTTTCTTCTAAGAATAGTGTGAATGTACATATCCATTTATGTATACTTTTAACTTGGTACTCTACCATATCTATATTTGTTATAGATTACATTCTGATTTAGCCTTGAATTGCAATAATATTTACAACATCGGTGTAATTTATTACTTGTATATATTTATATTGTAAAATGAATGTAGTTGTAATGATTTATTCAGTAATGTTTACACAAAGGAAAAATAAAATGTCAATCAGAATGCCTTATTAGACTAAAGACAATATTTCTAAATGTAATCATGAAATGTATTGGATAATTTTATAAACAAAGGAAAAGTATTTACTTATATTATTTTTATGTATTAGATGTATAAGGATTATTTCTTGTAAAGATTACTTCAATATTTTAAATATTATGCTTGTTTATTTTTTTTTATCTCAGATAGCATCTTTTATATAAACCAGAATTACAGAAAGATTATTAAAAATATATTATTGCTGTAAGATTATGAAATATATTGTACAAATTGGCCGTCCAAAAATTGCCACTAAATTAATTTAAAAAATGTGAAGCAAACCGGAGCAAGTCTGATACAAAAAATATCATGTAAACATGTTACTTAAGTAGTTTCCGTCCAAAATTACCAATGAATGACTGATTTTTTTACTTTTGTATATGTATTGTGTGTAATATTGTCTAAGTTGTTACACGAAGCGTAGCATTAGTGTAGGAGAGTGGTGACATCTCATTTTTGACTCTTCATAGATTTATTTCCAAATAAAAACCCTTAAAAGAAAAATTCTTTTATTTAGTTGCATTCCAACAATCAGAAATAGCACTTGGATTAGTCAAAATATAAAACTAGATAGGAATGTCTTTCTTTTTAAAATAAGTCAATGGGTGTGTAAGGGTTGGGACGCATCTGTCAGCACGGAACACCATTTTCCTATGCTGCTATCTTTTTCTGTCCGCTCAGAACTGTCATTTGCTAGAGCAACGGAACGCCGCTGAATCGGCGATGCTGCCGAGGTGGCGGAATTATGAAGCGCGCGCTGGAAGGCGAACGCGCGCCGTGGGAACGCAGACGGGCCCCCGAAACTCTGCCGCGCGCTACAGCACGCTATCCTTTCACGTGGACCGCGCGCTCTCGCACTCTAGAACGCGCGGGCGATCGCCCGATTCGTAAACAAGACTGAGGGAAATACCTTGTCCCATAATAAATACATACATACAGTACTTACTACTTAGTGTTTTTTTCTTATTTCGATAAATATAAATTCTAGTGTATTTAATGCTACACTTATTTTAATTGCTAAGCACGGACATCACATACAATTTAGGGCAAAACATGAAAGAGGAAGGGCACCTAGCTTTTCGTAGACCATTTTAGTTAATATTTAACGTGTCCCAACCCGAGGAAAATGCAAGCTGCTGAGTAAGCTGGGCCAAGGGCGAGCCCAATTTGATTACACCAATCCCCCGCCCCCGCACCGCCGGAGTCTGGTGGGGAACTTATTAGCGAAATAGTTCGGCCACGAAGAAGTACTGGGAATATTTGTCACTAAAGGCACAGAAGACAGTGAGTACCAGAACGGAATCTCCTGAGGTCCCGCGCAATATGCGTCCTCGTCCCCCGTCCGCACACCTCTCCCCCGTTCTGGCCTTGTCTCGCCGAGAGCGGGTGAACACACGCATTGATGTGTGCACGGATGTATAGTTTCGTTTGCAGTAGTGTAGACATAAATGATACTCCGCTTCTAAGAAGTTTTCTACCGGTGGCTTTTAATGTCCGACCGAAACTATTTTTTACGACCGAAACCGAATTTCGGCGACGGTCTCAGTATCGGCCGAAACCGAAATCGAAACTACCTTACAAGGATCATGTTTTGAGGTAAAATTAAAGAAAACGTTATAATGAATGTTTACTACCTACTTTTATGCTTTATCATGTGTTAAAACTTACCGAATTCAAAATAAATCACACGAAAACTCACAACAAACAAAACGAACTGCAAACACAAGCCAGTCACGACATTATTAGGCTCGTGGACGCGCCAAAATGTCTTCGTCACTTGGAATTTTCGGCTTCGGTTTCGGCAGGTTTGCCGCCGAAACTGAAACCCGTGCTTTTGCCGAAACTCGACCGAAACAGAATATTCGGTCGGACCCTAGTGGCTTTACTTCATCAAACAAATGGATTATGTCATTTCATAAAACTTCACCTTCATCTTACTATACATGCTGGTCTGGAAGAAAAGAAAAACGTAGAATGTAAAGTGAACAGAAAGTAAGAAAAAACTTAGAATGCTTCTTCTCTTCCCCGTCTTACCAAGCACATCGTAAAAACCGATTGCGGGAATGGGCGAATCTGCAAATCATGAGATCCGGCTACCAGCCCATCACTATTATCATTTATTTTATCTGAGCTAAAAGTGGTTTTTGGATCTTGCTGCCGTGGACAGACAGAACCCCGAGTCGCACAATCCAAAGGCCAGACTTTTAGCTCAGAAATATAAAATAATAAACCCATAACCATAGCTCTGTCTGTGTCTACCGCATTAGAGATAATGACAAAAATGGTACCTACTCAAAGAACAATAAATCTTTTACACCATTGTTGGGAGCTGCAGGGCACAAACAAAGCCATTTAGCCGCTTGTATGCATCATTTTAATTATTTGTTTTAAACTTTATTGAGCGAAAAGGTACAATAGTTAGACTCCATGCTAAAGCATTCTCTCCCTGTCAACATTTAGGATACAGATAAGATAGTTACATACTGTCTGGCACATGTCTAGATAATTTTTTTAGTAATATTCAATATTGTGATAAATCTGTTATTAATAAATTGCCTTCAGATCATTCTGGTGTATATGTAGCTTTTCTCAAAGAGTCCACCAGTAATTTGAGAAAAGATAAGATCTTGTGTAGACCGATTACTTCTAAAAACATAAAAAAACTTAAAAATAATTTAGATAACAAATTATTATCAGTGGTATATACAGGAAATAATCCTGACGACCATCATAATAAACTATTTAATACTGTTTCCTCTGAGTATTCTAAAACATTAAAACAAAAAAGAGTAGTAGTTCATAGTAAATCACAGTTTAGTGAATGGGCTACTACCGGCATCTACATAAGTAGAAACAGGTTATATGATCTATATGCCCAAAAACAATATAACTTTAATCCTTCTTTTATAGAATATGTTAGAAATTATTCTAAAATATTTAAAAAAGTTTGTAGACGAGCCAAGTCGAATAGTATTAGCAAAAAAATAAATAATGCTCCTAATAAAATTAAAGAAACATGGAGTGTCATAAATAAGGAAACAGGTAAAAATAAAACCAAAGAAAATATTTGCCGAAGCAAATGTAGTGGTAAAAATACTTCAAAAACTGAAGAAATAGTAAATATATTTGATGATTATTTTACTAACATTCCTTTGGAACTCACTTCTAATGTGAGTTCTAGCGCCCAGCGTGCTGAGGCTTTTCTTAAGAGTAATGTTAGCCCTTGTGATTCTAAATTTAATTTTAAGCACGTTAGCCCTAGCGATATAATAAATGCTTTTAAACAGTTAAATTTTAAAAAATCAGAAGATCACTGGGGCATGTCAGTAGCCGTAGTAAGTCATATTATACACATAATTGCTGCCGATTTAGCTTTTATATTTAACGAATGTGTTGATGAAGGCATATTTCCTAACTTAATGAAATGTAGTAAACTAATCCCCTTATTAAAAAAAGGAGAAAAAACAGACCCTGGCAACTACAGACCTATCTCTATTCTGCCAGTTTTGAGTAAGGTGTTCGAAAAGATAATGCTCAATCAAATGCTACTTCACTTTAAGACCAATAATCTTTTCCATAGCCAACAATACGGCTTTACTGCTGGAAAATCGACCACCGATGCAGGAGTGCTACTCCTGCATCGGTGGTCGATTTATTATTACTAATATCTACGACGCGTGGGAAAACAGAAATGATGCAATTGGATCATTTTGCGATGTTTCTAAAGCATTTGATTGCGTTGATCATCCAACACTTTTGCTCAAATTTCGTCAATACGGTTTTGATGATAAGTCAATTAAATTAATAGAATCTTACTTAACAGATAGGCTTCAAACTGTTGATATAAACGGCGTAAAATCACACGGGTCTAATGTGAAAATGGGCGTACCCCAAGGTTCAATTCTAAGACCGTTCCTTTTCTTAGTTTATGTCAATGACTTGCCTTACATGGTTGAGAAAGAGGCTGACATGGTGCTGTTTGCTGATGACACCTCGCTAATATTTAAAATAGATCGACATAACAGTGATGCTAGCGCGGTGAACAGCACCTTATCTTTAATTTCTGATTGGTTTTCGGCCAATAACCTCATGTTAAATGCGAACAAGACCCAATGCATTCGATTCTCTCTTCCTAATGTGAATCAAGCCTGCGTTGACATACTAATTAATGGTCAGAACCTGATCTGGTTGAAAGTATTACCTTTTTAGGAATCACAATTGATTCGAAACTTCAATGGGGCGCTCATATAACTAAACTTTCTAATAGGCTTAGCCCTGCGGCTTACGCTGTTAGGAGAATAAGACAATTGACAGATGTAGCAACTGCTAGACAAGTGTACTTTAGTTACTTTCACAGTCTTACGGGATACTTCTATGGGGGAGTGCAGCCGACATTCAGACTATTTTTCTTTTGCAAAAAAGAGCAATTCGTGCTATTTACGGTTTAGGATCGAGAGACTCACTGAGGGAATTATTCAAGGAAATAGGTATACTTACTTTTGCATCACAATCCATATTTGAAAATATAATGTATGTAAGGAAAAATATTTCCATGTTCAATAAAAGTAAGTGATTTTACAGATAGAAATTTACGTAATACAGTCAGTAAGTCTTTTATGGGGAAGTGTATACTTTTTTATAATAAATTGTCAGAATCGGTCCTTGATATGCCAGACAGAAAATTCAAAGCTTATGTAAAGAAAGTACTTTGTGAGAAGGCTTATTATAGGACCGATGACTATCTTAAAGACAAAAAGGTCTGGCTTGAGCTTGGCGCGGGTCCCTCTTAAAGGTTTGTATACTTAGACATGTCATAATTTAGGTACATTGGTACATACTAAATTTACAAATTGACATTATTTTAAATTGCGTAATTCTTATAATTCAATTTAATTATGACATAATAAACAATGTAATCTCTGTCCATCTATATAACTAATTTTAAGTTTTTAGTTTGTTAGTTGACGTCTTTGGAGAAAACGTGCAGTGCAGTTTGTTACCGCTTCTTCTGCACTTGCGCCTAGGAAGCGGCGTAAACTTAGCTTTAAGTAACGATTTGACGTCAACATTTGTGCAAAACAAAACAAAGTGACTATTATTAAGAGATATTATAAATATCCTATGATAATAAAGATATTTTTGAATTTTGAATTGAATACGTGGTTAGATACAATAAGTACCTACCTACTTCATCGTTTGTGGAATAGTTAAATGACAAAACTACAGGAAAAACACATTGTCTATATTTATATAAATTAATGTTTTTATCTCTAATGGCATAGCGTAGACAAGAGCAAAGGCTCAAAGGCTACTTTTAGCATGCGGCGTATGTGGATTTATAAGGAATTGAAATGTCAAAATGTGTATGTACACAGTAAAACAAGTAATTTTCTTATAATTTTATTACAAATAAATCTACCCTTACAATATTTGATCATAAATATATAATTAGATAGCTAAAAATCACACTATTGCCTTTTCTTGACTTGTTTTGCTTTTGAAGTAGACGCTTTAGCCGACGCCCCACCAAACAGATTGGTGAACATCTCGGACATCTCTGGCATGTCTGACATTTTGGTAAGGTTGCTTATCTGCTTCAGATCTTCTTTGGTCTCTGGGTCGTTCATCATCTTTGGCAGGACCATGATAAGCAACAGTGGCAACACCATCATGATGACCATGGGGTTGAACAGGAAGTCAGTCAAACGCCATTGCTCGCGGACTTGGAAATACCTGAACTTTGATAATGGTTTCATTCGGAGAGGGTAGGGCACCTGTATGACTTGTGATGTTTGAATAAAGTTTACTTTTCGTGCCCTATATTTTCCTTTTGAATTGATCTCGACCCGCACGGGCTCGTACATGTAGTCTGGATGGATTACTTCTACCACGTATGACCCTGAAGGTATATTGTATATGACAAAACTTCCGCTGCTACGTACAAAGCCTATGTACTCGCCTCCATTGACAAGAATGCGTGTATCTACTTGCCAGTTTTGTTGGTCTAGCTCTTCGGCAGGAAATACTCTGCCTTCAATCGCATATCTGTTCTGATTCTGATTATCATTTCCAAGATCTTCTGCAAAATTGTTGGCACAAATGACGGTGCCCATAAGTGCACTTGCAAAGAATACGGGAATGAGTCGATTTATCATATTGTTATTTCACGAATAGTTCGAAAATACACCAAAATATTCAAATTTCTCCAAATCGTACCTACCTAATTTCCACAATTTTTTCCTTTTACAAATTCTTCGTCTTGATTTTGGTTAGTAATTTGATCACCTGACAATCCTGACATTGACGTTTAGTTGACTTGACATATATCTAAAACCAAAGACAATTATCTGTATTATTTTTTGATTCGAGAAAGTAATTTTAGATTAATTTATATACTTTGTATGCTTTATTAATCTAGTTGTGCGTGAAATGTAAAATAGTAGCTAATGAAATGCAAACTTACAAATATTTTTTTATTTTATACTTAATTCCGGAAAACCTATGCTATGGAAAAACCGGTTTCATCTATCGATTTTTTAAATAACTGTCATTCAATCAACGGTCAATCCCTATCACTATTGTTGTTTGTCAGTTGTCTATGGTTTTTTTAGTAAACAAAATTTTGCACCTGGTACATGTGCTCCTTGTGAACTATTTGTTTATAATCATGCAGTTTACTTTGTGAAAACCCAATTATTTAACATGTCGGGGTATTTAGAAGTAAAGTATCCTTTTAGGTCCAATCTGGGATTGAATCCTTTCAAGGTAAGCTGTCATTCGTGTGATTGTTTTGGTTTGAGTTACTCACATTTTCGATTGGCATTGATTATTTAATTTTGGCAGTCTTGGAAGCGACAATGGTGCATTTTGCGGCCTAGTCCGACGTGTACGGGGGGTGGATCACTGGCTGTGTACTGTAGCGAGGCGGGCGCTCCAGCTGGGACAGTGGAATTGCCATTAGGCTGTGTTGTACGAAGAGCGAAGTCTCGCACCCGTCCGCACGCCTTCGCCGTGTTTTCTGTGGATGAACCTCGCAAACCTCGCATACTGCTCGCAGCTCCGACTTTAAACGATGCCCACGTATGGATGGAAAAGATCAGAAGCCTTATAAGCAGTACCAAATTGCTTGGTAAGTAGAACTACCCACAATAATTAACTTTATTTTATGAAGGATCAAAGGTCGACAGATGGTTCAATTAGAGTTCAATAAGTTGTAATAATGACTCATTTCTCTTTCTAATTGAGTGGTAATTTATGTTTGAATATAAGAATTGTGTAGTAATTGTATCCACTACTTCAGTATAAGTACTACAGTAGTAACAAAATAAGTTATAGCTGTGTCTTAAATCTGTAGTTTATTTATTAGAAATTTAGGTGTATTTTATGTTTTTCTATGACTTCCACCATAGTTTACTTTGTTAGAAATAGGAGTTATTATTCATGAAATCATACTCATGAAGAAAACATTCAGTCTGTTTATTACCAGTAAAATCTGAAAGATACTTATTTTTCTAAATACGAAAAACATTAGCTATATTTAGTTGTAAATGTGGTGAAAAAAATTTAATTGCATTTTCAATTTAGAAAATATTCAGAGCATTGTGTTCAGGCAAAGCCAAACATTTTCATAGTTAATAAATTTTACAAATGCATCACCTTACTGCTACCTACTTTTTGTACAATGACATTTGAGGTTTGTCTGAGATTTTTGCCATCCCATCCTTGACAATACATTACATGTACGGAGCCTAAGCAGGGACCCGTACACATTAAACATTAAAGTAAAGTAGTATCCCATTATGGGTCCTACAAATTTATTTTTATTTTAAAGAACAAGAATCTGAATGATGTCAACAGGCGATACTATTAACCCATCACTACTTTGATTTCCATTTTCCAAAACCACGCCCACCATCACACGTGAGTGGCCTTAGGATACCTGTCTACCCCTTTAGGGATAATGACCTGATTGTGTACCTGTATTTGTTTAAAAGAAGCCCTTATCAATCCTTTACCAATCAATCTTTACATTGCATGATACCATTTATGGCTATGGGACAGACAATGCTCCATTTATTGGTCCATGGCACCAATGTGCACTGACGTCTCCGCATTCAATGCAAATCTACGTAATTTGAAATTGTAATAGCATTGCCATGCATGAACAGACAAGCGTCATGGTTTCATTACTATTTGTACTGGTTCAAGTGATATAACACTTTTAATTTTGTGTAAAACTGGTTGCACTACTTTTAAAAAAAATGTAATCAATCTCCAATTTGAATACCGTTTGTTAGCTTTTCTTTTAAATAGTCAATAATTTAAATATAAATAAACATTACATGTGATGTGTACTAGTTATTGACGTGAAAGTGCCTGCAAAAGCCTAATTACTAAATAAATTATTATTGTTTCTTAATTGAACTAATATTAAAATCAGTTTATTTTGGCATATATTATGTTTGAAACTCCATTGGCTTTTAAAATTAAGGCAAAGGGAATGGTAAAGTGGCCCCTTTTGGCAGATAGGTATGTGTTGTTCATTAAACAATTTAAAGGCTTTTTAATTTATTATTCATTGCTAATTTACAATGGTCAGCCGAATTGAAATTATCACCTTAATTAAACGAAGTAAACATTTTTAATTATGTAATTTTGTTTTAAATGAGGGCGCCACTAGAACATGACTTTCGCCTAAAGGTAGGAACAAAATGAGGTTTCATCAAGTTCAAGTTAGGTTTAAAAAATTGAGTGTTTTTTGTGAAAGAATAACCAATTTTTAGGTGAATCATATCAGTGTTGTTGCATTTGTGTTCTACTGTTTCATCCCCATGCATACTAACTCTTTCACTGGCTGATTGTTTATGTTTCAGAGGACTTTTGTTTCAATTGAAAAGTAGTCTAGTATCGATGGCTAGCTAGATTTTTAGTTAAGTTTTTTTTTACTCTTCTATGCAGGCCCGGGAGAAAAAAAATAGATAGATAAAAAAAAAAAAAAAAAAACAACTGACAAATTTTTTTAAGGAGTTTCTTCCATATCTCCAAAGTTCTTCATCATATCTTCACCAAATTAAAATGGGACCAACTTGGTAGTAAAGGCTTTTAAATAAAAAAAGAATCATCAAAATCGGTTATCGCTTTACAAACATACATAAAAAAGAAACATACCTTCGAATTGATAACCTCCTCCTTTTTTGAAGTCGGTTATAAACTGTAGACTTATAGGAAGTTGTATCTGGAAGGGTGAAAGTTAAGGGGTGATATAAGGCTTGAAACTCTAAGACCCGCGACGGGTTCAGTCCGTCTCTGTCACAAACTCTACGTGCAAGAGAGACACGTGACCCGCGACGGTTTCAGCTATCTCTATCGCACTTAGGGCCGCGCTACACTGGATTGGCATGGCATGGCACGGAAGCGGACTAGACGCCGCCAGCGCGTTCAAGCGGTTATGCCTCTTGTATCTCTAGACATAAAGGTTAGAATAGCTTGTTTAGAAATGACGCGTCGCTTCCAATGCCATGCCATGCCGAACCAGTGTAGCGCGGCCGTTAGGGTTTGTGACAGGGACGGACTGAAACCTTCTAGTTTGTTGTCCTTGACGAAGTTTCTAGCCTAATTTGTAGTTCTCTACTGAATCAGAAATCAGTAGTCTAATCTAAATTAGAACATATAACATTTGTAACCATACTATGTCGGTATTTCGCCAGACTACTTATTGTGTTCAATTTGATGTACATTGCTTGTCTTTTATTGAACAATCTATATACCATTTTACAAAACAGTCAATGTACGTGAAAACAGACACTGGAGGAAGAATGCTGTAATAGCAACCTAAGTCTAACTAGCAGCGGACACATAAAAGATAATTCCTCAAACAAAAGTCCTCTCCCATCACGCTTCCTCATCAAATCATATTTTCAGGCTCCGAGGGTTCTCTAAAAGACACCTACTCGGTGACCATAGTCACAACTGACCTGTCCCGCAAGTGTGGGCTAAACAGTGACAGCAACTTGACACTGTCCACTGCTGGGCTACTTGTTTCTCGAGGTCCAAAGCTGGGCACCGTGCTAGAGTGGAGACATATCAGGGACGTGCTACTCGTCAATGAGAACGCTGACAAGAACAGAACCTGCGTTCTTATTGTAGATAGGTTTGTGATTTAGATTTCTTGTTTGCTGTACATGAGCTAACATACTGTAGTTAGTCTAATGGTTTTGGAGGTTTTATTTTAAATTATGATTTGTATGTACTTGTATTTGTATTTATACAAAAAATTGTAATACATATTTTTCAACCATTTATAGCATGTGTTATTTTAGTAGCAATTATATTTATGTAAACAGCACATAAACATTCTTCTTATATAATGTTAAAAACAAAGTGGAATTGACTCATTTACAAAAAGGTATATTGTAGGTTCATGTCATTCATGAATACTATAAAAGAATAAAAATATGCCATTACTAACATAACAAAAACACATGTGTTCTCAGAAAGATAAAAATGCACCGTTTTCGAACAAATCATCGTCAACAATTACTCATGTTTGTCGCAAATAAAGACGATTTTTATATTGACGTTATTATAAGGGGAAAATTAAAATTAGTAGTGGTCTTGACGGCGGGGAAACCGCATCCGCGTCTTGAAAATAGATTGTTAGTTTACATTCTGCTAATAGTTATTGTGTTAGGGCACTATTATTGTGAATTCTCGATTCAATTAGCGTCTAGCGCTAACGGACGACCAGCGCTATGGGAGTTCACCACAGGTATGTATTTAACTAATTGCTTGATAATGTGTTAGGTAATTGGAGTTTCCTTTATAGATAACGGTAATCAATTACCATTAGTAAGGCTGATTGCCTACATGATAAAATAAAATGTAAAAAAAATTAAGGGTATTTCCCATATGGGATAAACGAGAAAAAAAAATATCACCAATAGGTATATTGTCTGGGGCGTGTGAGGTATCGTTAGATAGGTATTTCAAAAACATTGGGAGTTTAAAGATTATTTTTCGATTCTGTGAACAGTTTGAGAAATATAACGTACGCACTTGACCAGTTATTTATGAATATAGCTATAAGTTAAAATTGAAACCATGTGATGAAAAAATCCGCCACGAGTGGGATTCGAACCCACGACCTTCACGTTAACGCGTTGAGTGCACTACCAATTGTGCTATCGTGTTAATATCCGAGCATTGTAATGCTATTAAAAATAATAATAGCTATAAGTGCCTAACATAGGATATAAAAAAAATTAAACCATTTATAATCAATACCACAGTTGTTTGTGAAACAGTCAATACTTTGAAGGAACAATAACCCAAAATATTAAATCAAGCGTTATTTCGTGTGAAAACACTTGTGATCTTCACTTCACCCCCATAATGTGCATGTTGCATGTGCTTTGCAGCTTATAACTTGTTATTCCATTGCCATTCATCACTGATTTGTAATTCGTTTATAATTTGTAATGAAACAATGCCTTTTATCAGATTTATTTTTTAATTTTTTTTCTATTTTTTATGTACTAGTAATACACGAACATATGTTATTGATTTAACGTCTCTGTAAATATTTAAATCTATCCATTCCTTATAAATATGAACTTCTTTGACTACTCTTCGTCCAGACTTGTTGATAAATGATCAATGCTATAGTCTTACAACGTGGAAGGGACATATCCGTAATAAATCGAACCACGGGCTATACTAGATCACTATAGAAAAGTGCGACCGGCCGGCAGATTTGTATGGAAAAGCCAAAAATTTTTTTTGATCTTTGTCTGTTATTTTAATTTCATTATACTATAGTGATCTAGTATAGCCTGTGGTTTGATTTATTACGGGTATGTCCTTTCCACTTTGTATATGTCGCAGTTGAATGGTATAATCCGCTAATTCACTAAACCTCTAGTTGTTTGGCATTACAGCTCGGTTTTGTAAAAGAGCGTTAAATAACTTAACCCCCATACCCAAAATGGAACAGTCAATGCCGTGGCGCAAGACGTAATATTGTAGATTTTAGTTCGGAATTCGTCACAGCGTTCCGAGAGTAAGCTGTTTACATCGAGAGATATCGGAGACATCCTTTATGATTTTGGACTGCAAATCGTTAAGAAGAATAAAGCAGATCTTCAGCTTGGTTCCCATATAGTTATTTCGACGTCCGCCTTCCGGCAAGATGGAGAATTTACGTGAATCCAATGAAGGCCAAGAGAAACCGCTGAGAATGAGAAGAAGAAATGAGATTATGTCGCGTTAACAAACTTTTCTGTATCCACTTGCATCGAACTTTCTATGATTCCAAAATGGTGTTCTATGATGTTGGAGACTAAATTACATAGTAAGAAGTTGAATTGAGATTTTATTTTAATGCCACGCGTGATAAAAAAAATAACAATGAATTGCGTGACCGTGACCCGTCATAAAATTTGATAATAACCTGCAAATAACCTATTCTGCGGTCTATACGTGGTTTGTTAAACGTGACACATTGACAATCCAGCTGAACGATATTCCGCTGTTTAACAAAACCGAGCTGTAATGGCAAACAGCTAGAGGCTTAGTGAATTAGCGGATTATACCATTCAACTGCGACATATATACCATCGTGCGAAGTAAACTAAACCTTCATATTGACTAATACTGATTGACGACCTCCGTGTCGTATTGTTTAACACGCTAGTCCGTCACATGGGGGTACAGGGTTCAAGGCAAGTCGGAAAATAGCATTTTTCAAATTGTCCTGGGTCGGGTGTTTATCTAAATAAGTATTTATTATAAAATATAGTATCGTTGAGTTAGTATCCCATAACACAAGTTTAAACTTACTTTTGGGCTAGCTCAATAAGGGTTGCTACACACATAAGCGGGCTGGCATTGTCGGTTTAGCAGTATTTGTCTAACATTAAAACCGACCCGAAGCAATTACATACTACATTATTATTATATTCGATTTTACCGCCCGGCTTTGCCGGTTCATGCCGCCCCGCTTATGTGTATAGCCACCCTAATTGTGATTTGTTCCTATTTATTTATTTAATAATATGGTTGGTTTTCCAGCGAGTTCAGCAACGGGTCTGGCGAGCTTAAGTTCTCTAGTCCCTTAGCCAGTGAGCTGGCCACAGCTCTGCGAAAGTGCCTCGCGGACGGTCGCCGCGCTGGGGGCAACAAGCTGAGTCGCAGCGAGGGCGACCTTCGGAAAGGTGGCCATGACGACACCAGTAAGTATTCTTACTTATTATTATACTAGCATTTGCCCGCGGCTTCGCTCGCGTATCTCACGGGAACATTACATTCATTGGGATGAAAGGTATGGTAGGTAACCTATGTCCTTCTCAGTACTCCTAACTGTGTCTGCGAATTTTAAAGAAGATTGGTTCTGTAGATAAAGAGTAAAGAGGTAACAAACAAACAAATATACAAACTCACTTTCGCATTTATAATATTAGTTAGGATTAGGATAACGTCTAATAAAATATACTGAAACTATTTTAAGAGTGGATTCAGCCCATGATACCGAACGACTTTTCCCAAGGAACATATGTCGAAATATGAAAAATAATTTTTGGCTTTCCCTACAAACTATGATCAGCTGATCCGAGTTTGTATAGGAAGCCAAAAATTATTTTTCATATTTCGGTATATGTTCCTTGGGGAAAGTTGTTCAGTATTATAGACTGAGTGCACCCTTAAAATAGTTTCAGTATATTTTGTTAGACCCTGTATATGTATCTGTCCATAGAGCTAAAGAAAAAATAATGGGAGGGTTGGCCCATAAGGGGCCATCCATAAATTACATCACAATAATTTCATTCTTTTTTGGCTCCTTGTCACAGTTGGTCACAGTTTTGAGACCCCCACCCCCTAGTGTGACGACATATATTTTTTGATAATTTACATCTATTTTTCATGTAGCCTAGAGAATTTTACCAATGCTGGACTATTAATAAATTAAAGAGAGATCCGGAATTGGAATTGTTCATTTTTTTTAATCCCAAATTTTTATTTATTTTTTATATCAAAATATAGCGTATTTCAAGAAACTAATTTGAATATTTTGTCATATTACGGCTTATTTAAATTTTTATAAATTATTATAAAAATCATGTCAAAGAGAAAGTCGTGCCTTGACAAACGGCCAAGCCCAATACTTATTTAAAAATAAAATCACGCTCATCATCATCATCCGAGCGTATTCCCGGTTGCATCCTCAGCGGTAACGCGTCAGAGCCCGGGGTCCGCTACCTAACCTAGGTGATTTGACAAGGTTACTGGTATTTACACAGAGCGACTGCCGTCTGACCTCCGCAACCCAAAGGGTAGACCAGAACCAATCCTAGGATAGGTACAAACGCTAGATGGCGTTCGGGACCAACAGCTTTACGTGCCTTCCGAAGCACGGAACCATCTTTCTTTTCGGATAATCAGGTGATTCAAGCCTGCAATATCCTAACCAGACTGAAAACAACTTTTCACAAAGTATGCTTCCCAGTGGTATTTGAACCCATGACCTCCGGATCACAAAGCAGACGCCTTGACCACTTGACCACGGAAAAAATAAAATCACGCTAGTGTCATAATAGTCTTTGTCAGTGTCATTCGGTGAATTCAGTTGTTCTTTTCTTATTTATGATTGGCGGAAACAGTGACATTTGACAATATTGTCAGGGACGGATAAATACCACAAAGGCGACTCGTATTTTTTAGTAAATGGACTCAGAGCTTAAACACGGATACAGCCGCAGAGTAAGGTAAAACAAAGGTCATACGTTTGTTTGTAGAAATATCCAAAACCATTGATTATTTTAGAAAAAAAATGACCCACAACTGTTCATTAACTCTGTATCTCAAAACGGATTTCAAAATAACGCTTACTACTTTAACTTGATTAAAAAAATTAACAAGCGAGCGAAGCCTTATTAATTATTATCATACTTGAACTAATAGAGCTGGAAATATTTTATTAATCGTTAAAAATATATAGATTTTTTATTGTGTCATCATGAACCTCCCACTTCATTTGTCACACTTCTTTACACCCATAAACCACGAAGGTTTGTCTGGAGAGCATATTTGAGTTGAATTTGGGGTAGTCACAATAAAAACTTGTACAATATTTTTGTTATAGATGAAATCCGCCGCAGCAGCTGGTACAGTGGTCCGTCCGAAGTGTCCCTGGATGATATCGAGCTAGTCATGTCAAAGGTAAAATTAACACTGGCCCACAATTATTTGCTTTTTCGTTTTGCAAGCAAATAATTATTTGCTTCCCTAGGGAAGCAAATAATTGTGCATCTAGATGGCTTGATTGTATAAAGAAAGCTGTTGGAGGTTCCATGCATAAGGCGGTCCATAGTTAAGTACTGACGACCGAACATCCTGGAAACAAATATGTGGTCATGATCCATTGAGGGACAGACGAAGATGAGCACATGTGAATTGGATGACGATGCAACATTTCATAGAGAGCGCTGATATTTCGTAGATTTTCATAACATACTTCCCGATGTGGTCAGGAATCGAAGCGCATCCCGCGCGGCCCGCTGCCCCGCTGCCCGCGCGCGGGCGACCTCGACGTCCCGGACGGGGCCCCGCTGGTGGCGCAGCCGCGCTCCATGCAGTCGCTCGCGTCCTTTGATGACAGGTACACATCATTTTCAAAAAGGAAATATCGATATTCAGCTTTGTTTCGAGAAAATTATATTGCACAAGTTGTAATTTTTTTATTCGGTAATTTCATATTCTAATGTGCCCCGGAGACGATCAATCGTCAATCGTTACGTGATTGACCGTTTCAATTGAAGGTGCGAATGATGGAGTTTTTTCGATCCGTCAATTGCTCGACGTCATTTGCTTTCTGGCTGCGGCATGTCCGCCATGTTTCTAAACTAGCGAGTAGTAGTGAGCGAATGACCAAACGATTGTCAATCGCACAACGAGACGTTCAATGAGAGACTTTCTAGGCCACGTTCCATAAAAATTATACAGATGGCGCTGTGCAACGCTAACAGCATGTATATATAAACCTTAGCCTAAAATTGGTTAAAATTTTTAAAAAAACTTACGATTTTGACATAAATGTCATATTTTAGTCGTCTTGTTTGTTGTTTAGTCTTGTCAATTATTTTGTTGTGTTGTGTTGTGACTTGTGATCGTATCGTAAAGAGGTCCAAAGTCAATAGAAATAAAATATTATCACGCACGATACACCAACAGAAACTATTGGAAGAACATCAAAACAAGGAAAACCATAGCAAGCATAGGAAAATAGAAATGTCAGTAATATTTTTTTTACTTTGTTACTCTTTGGCCAGGCCATAGTACATAGATCTCGCTGGGCCAGGCTAATGTTCTTATTCATACTGCCAGCGTTGCACAGCGCCATCTATGTGACTTTTAAGGAACGTAGCCTTGAAAGTCCCTCCCCTCATTGGTCGCGTCATTCGCGATTGTCAATGGGCTTCAATCAAAACTTCTGTAATTCGCCGTCAATCACGTAGTTGCAAATGACAATGGCATCAATTGCCTCTGTAGGCAAATCATTTGGTTCTTCAATCACGTAAATATTGACAATTGCGATTGATCGTCTCCGGGGCACTTTAGGGCCAGCTCAGACCAAGAGGAGCGCAGCAAAGAGGTTTTGTTTATGGCACTCGAAAATAAACTTTTAACTATTGGTATAAAGTGCATGCGGCTAGGCTCGCGTGGCCTCAAGGCCGCCCGAGCATTTTTGGTCAAGTTCAAACATTTATGCACTTTATACCAATAGTGTAAAGTTTATTTTCGAGTGTCATAAACAAATCCTGTTTGCTGCGCTCCTCTTGGTCTGCGCTGACCCTTAGAGAGAGTTAGAGTACAGTGCGCTGCAGTGGGACAGTATAGGATGAAATAGATATAAAAGAGGTGACTAAAACACGATAGATTAATAATTGACAAATTGGCTTTTAAATAAATGTTTTTATAGCGTAAAGGAATATTTAACATATAAGTAAACTGATATTTTTAAATTGTATATATTAATTATTTTGTAATTTGCTATTGACTTGACAATGATTATCTTGCATGTTTGCTTGCAGGCTGAATACAGTGGCTATGATTGTACGGAACACCTATTTTGTAATATATTCTGGCAAACAAAGATTCCTGAATAGGTAACAGAACGGGTGCCTACCAGCGTCCTCTGTGTAACATGTTTACACTTTTAGGCCATTGGACTTTTTGAGAAAGGCCTTTAGTCCATCATTGGAATATGGTTTATAGAATTTAAAATTATTTAATTTGACATTTCAACACTTTCGCACCACTGTTTCAGCATGTCAGACCGCCGCTCCCTTCTGTCCGTGGCGTCGGGCATCTACGAGGAGATCCCCGACGTGCCGCAGCCGCAGCATCCCGCTGCTGCGCCCGCGCCCGCCGCCAGGGCCGGCGTGCAGACTCCGCACCTTGACACGCAGTACTGTGCCATGAGCCGAGGACTAGCCATTGGTAAGGAACAATTACATCATTATTTAAAAAAAACAAAAAAAATGCATAGTATCGTCACTGAAGACAGTAGGAGTATTACATACAGAACGGAATCTCCTAAGGTCCCTTGCAATATGAGTCCCCGTTCCCCGTCCCCGCACCTCTCCCCCGTTCCCGCCTTGTCTCAGGGCGAGAGCGCACACCACACACACGCATTGACGTGTACGCGGCCGCACAAGAACGGGGGGATGGGGATAGGGGGCGCATATTGCTAGGGACCTTAGGATATTCCGTTCTGTATGTTATATTCTTATTGTCTTCGTATGAGTTAGTATCTCATAATACAAGTTTAAAACTTACTTTGGGGCTAGCTCAATCTTGTGCCTATATATTTCTCTATCAATGATAACTTTGCAACCCGTCTGGCCAACGTGAAGAGTGTATCTCTAAACTAATCAAATCCTCTGGCTGCTTTGACCTATAATGGCTCTGGCAGTACAGAGAGGGTCATGCTCCTGCAGTGGAGACTAAAACAAGACCTGATGATGATGATAACTCTTTTATTAAAAAAAAAAAAACAGTTATTCCGCTTGTTTCCAATAAGTCAAATTAATACATTTTTGTTAACATCATAACAAGCAATTTCTAAAGGATTTGTATGTAATATTGGACTGTGACGTCATAATTTCTTAAAGTCATATAGCGCTCTTAATATCAGTTTTTCTGCATTCATAAATTTAAAAAAAATCACATTAAAAAATGGATGTGATCAATATCAATTGACATGATTTTGTGACTTTTTATTTTGTTATCAGTACAAAATAATGAATTTTTAACCGTATTGCCAGGCTTGGTGTCGGAGGAGCCCGCGTACGAGTCGGTGTCGGAGTGCATCTACGCCACGATGCGGCGCTCCGGGAAGCGCGGCCCGCCGCCGCTGCCGCCGCGCCTGCCCGCCGGGTGAGCGGGGGGGCCACTCACAGCGCGGGACGCCACTTTCCTATGCTGCTGTCCTTTTCTGTCGCTCAGAACAGCGGAAAGCTTCAGCATGGCCGGTGCTGAAGCGTTCCCTCACTCTCTCTCGCTCTAGCAAATGAATGTTCTGAGCAACAATCCTTTATATGAGTATGTTAAATTGATCCCCAGTGCAGCAAAATCGTTCTTAGTCGCCCATTCCGACTAAACCGTTTACAATATTCATCATTTCAAGGTTGGAAAATGTAACACATCCAACAATTTATTAGGATTACCATAACGATAACAACATGGATTCACGTGCCTTCCGAAGCACGTATATAGGGGCAATATTTTATCAAACTTCTTGCGACGTTTTTAATGGAAATTATTTATTATATCGCAATAATTTCGTGGTATTCAATAAAGTATCTTTCTGCAGATCATCCAAGCTGGGTGAATCATGGAACTCTCGCACCGCCAGCCCCAGCGCCCCGCGGACTAGGCACGGCTCCCTGGGCTCGCTCCCTCGCTGCTGCAGCGTGTCCAGCCAAGCCAAGACTTTGCCCAAGTTCGACAAGACCAAGCAGCCATTTAGCGTGTTCAGGTATTAAAGAAAATGATAAATACCAAAAGAAATCTCAATTCTCTAATTCATACAGGTTGATTTTGCATATCCTAGTTAGGTCCAAAACCGTAAGAAAAAAATATTTTTGGTGCGCGGCGGACGTGCTTAGCGCGATACACGCCCCCACCCCCCTTATTCGTTAGACCCCGCGCCCCTGTACCCCGCAGGCGAGAACTTACTTGGCGGTCAGTCTATAATCGTTGCCACTTTTTGAATATATTACTTGTTTAACAGAAAAAGACTGAAAAGCGACTCGCGCATCATCAGCTCGCCAAAGTCTGAGACGTCCAAAGAGAACAAAGAAGTTGTTACAGTAGAAAGCAAGAAGAAACGCTTCGAGTTCACGCCCACCAGAGATATATTCAAGAGCTTCAAGGTGGGGCGGAAGATGAAGAACTTGAAGATCACGGGCAGCCTGACCAAGGGCGAGACTAAAAGCTGTGAATTCTTGGACGAGAGCGAGCATGTCGCTCCTAATAGGTGGGTTTTTATGCTACTTTTTAGCTGTTCTGTGTGGTAAGCAACGTTAGGCTTGAAACTACGTGACGCCCGCGGGTTGTGAAAGACTCGTACTATGTACATTTCATTACTTTTCACCAGATGTAACTCATGTCACTAAATATGGCTTCTTAGATTTAACTTATTTTTTCGGAATAGGTTATGGACACAGTCGTAAAAAATATATTTTGGATATTTGTTAGCACTGGACCCATAAACTTCTTAATAAAATATAATTTACAGGAAAATGCTATGGACACAGTCATTACTGCGCACACTTAACGTTGTAGCCAATAGGATCGACTTATTTACTACTACTCTGAGTGAATTCACTCGGGTATCATTAATGATTATTTGTAATAAAATGTAATAGGCTGCACTGTCGCATTAGGTTAATAACCTGTAATGATAGAATGTAAGATGAAATAAAATAAATTAAAAATAAAATTAACATGAAAAGTTCTTACGTTTATCATTGAGATATGTAATATTTTCTTCTCCTCAGATGTTCGAAATCCGTGGAGTGTCTAGAAGACACCGATGAGTTCGATACGTTCGACGCAGACCTCTCCATCATCCTCGACCCGTCCCTCCTCCCGCAGGAGATAGTGCAGCTCATACTGCGCAGCAGGGATTACAAGGAGCTCGAAGGGGACTACCTGCCGATGTCCCCGGGCGCGCCGCCCGTACAGGACCATTACATGGTCATGTCGCCCCGGGGGAACGTCGCTTGAGTGTGCTCTAGTCTTTACAGGTAGGTGGTCCGAACAACTAAGGTTGACGACTAGGTTGATACATCTCGCTGTTTTACGGAAATTTCTGGAAATATAATCATAATTCATCGCTAATATGTTGCATATAAGATGACAAATATTGGTGCTGTAATACATGTACCCAGTTTGGGTGTGGCGATACAAATATCAAATTTATTAACATCGATTTAAAGCTCATAATATATGGAATATAAAAATTGGTAATAGTCAAATGATTTAGCATGCCTTTATCCTAGGGCAGACGCGGCATTTTGGGTCTTGCTGCTCTAAGCAGACCCAGACCGTAAGACTCAAAGGCCACTTTTAGCGTGATGGCACAGAAGACAGTAAGAGTATACAGAACGGAATCTAAAGGTCCTAAGGTCCCTTGCAATATGCGACCCCGTTAGACCATTCAAAAGCAGACTTTAAATTGTAGGAATAAGGTTTATTATGCAATGGTTCAAATAAGGCGTGAACTGTCCTCATGAGACCGTTCATGCCTGAGAGGTAAACTTGAAATTTTTGAATTGTGCCTCAGAATATCTTTTTAATCTGTGTGACGCAATGTGGCGAGGTCTACTGACTTAGTGGTCGACTTTATACCTAACGTTCAACATTGTATATAGGCTGACTGGTCTAATGATGTATATAGAGTAAGTTTAGTCCGTTAAAACGAACAACTTTCACTATAGGACAGAAATTAAATTCCGAAACAAAGATAAAAGATTTTGTCAAGTTTAAAAGTATTTTTTTTTGATGATTTTTGAGTTGCTCTCATAGTGAATGTTGTTCATTTCGATGTACAGACCTTGCTCCCTTAATGATTTAGTCGGTCTATATACACAAGGACTGAGTATTTAAGGTAAGAGCAACCCGCTTTTAGTAGCGTCAGTCTATGTTGTTACCAGCGGAGTGGAATATAGGTTTTTAAATTTTTATTTAGACTCCCTTAAAAATGTTGGCATAAAAAAGCATCACTCATGCTCAAAAGAATCTCTGATTGTATATAATTTAGATGCTTATATTTTAAACGGCCTATGATAATTTTTTTTTAAAGTGATGTATCCAAAAACGTTTCTATTTTAATATAGAGCAAGTTAAAAAATCAATATTTTTCAAAACCATATCATTTATATTTTTTATACAACTTTATATGCCGCAAGTGAACAAATTATCATTGAAAGAAATCAGTAAAACATACTTGGTACGTAACAACTATAGTGTGTTGTTTTCAAATGTGAATGTATATACAGTTTACAAACTGTATACCAAACGAGCCACCTTAAAAGAGATCATTCATTTTCAATGTTATAGAATATACCAAAATGATTTTTATTAGCTTTGGTAGTAAAAAAAAATCATAAAATTGAGCTCTACTTGACCATGGTAAGTAGGCGCTTGTAAAACTGTCATCTATTCTATCGCCATCTTTGTTATCGTTCCATGAGTAAAGGCCCATTTACACAGTGCTAGTTTATTGCATGTGGCATACAATTTTATTATAGTAATCAATGATTAGTATGGTTGACGTTTAGTTAAGACCATAAAGAATCATCTTTAGCTTCAATTTTATACGATACTAGCAGTCCACCCCGGCTTCGCCCGTGGTACACACATAGCCTATGTCACTCGGGAATAGTGTAGCTTTCCAACGGTGAAAGAATTTTTTAAATCGGCCCAGTACTTAGCTACAGCCTATTCATTACAAACATACAAAAATAGGTACAAATCTTTCCTCTTTATAATATTAGTGTAGATTACATTCATTTTTGGTTCCACCATGCAATCAATTTGGACTTAAAAGTATCTAAATCAGATTCCGAATCAGACACAAAATTTTTATTCAATCGAGAAGTGCCATAAAAATTCATTAAAATATTATATATTTAAATTTCGCACCTGATTTGCCGAAAACATTCGAGCAGTGGACGCCATATTGCTCTGTGGCCACGACGTCAGCTATAGCAGTAGTAAACAAATGCGCTGATGTATGTATTTTGACAGTTCACACTTTTTAGTTTACCCGAGCGTATGGTGTAATAGCATGGCGGCTACCATTTGGTGTTTAAAAACAGATTATAAAAACTGAAATCTTCGAATTGAATTTTAAAATTTATTTTGTTACTTAATAACTAAAACTAACATATTGTGTTTTTGCCTAAGCTATCTCAAGAATATATTTTTAGATTTTTTCTCATATACTTAGGCTAAAATATCGTATTGTAAGAAACTTGGACTGTGTTAATGAGTCTTATGACAAGGTTTAATATATGGATACCAAGAAAATAGGCGGTTGTCGTGCGTCCAAGTTATGATGATATAATATTGTATTTTTTATAACAAACCATATAAAATGATTGATCTATTTTTCGGTCCTTACTTTTCTTATTCAAGTAAGTATGTAGCTTAGTTATATTAAATTAAAACACAGCATGCGACGACGTTAGCTAGTGGCTATCAACATTGCGATGCACTAATATTCATAAAAAAAGAAAAGAAAAAAACGCTAATAAAATATTACGAGAAATCTTTTTAGATTTACAATTTTTTTTAAAGCATTATTGTTGCGTGGTGGAGTGTGACACGACAGAGAAATCCGATTTGTTCTCAACTCAATCATGAGAAACGGTACGGCGTATATTTTTTTATCTGTTTAATGGGAGGTGTAAAAGCACCAGTTTTTTTCCACTTCATGGCACTAAGAAACTTCTAGATAAAATAAACTAGAAGGCCTACTATTTTGAAAGTTAGTATTTTGGATATTTTCCAAAGCACGTTACCCGTTTTCGGCAAAAGGGTAATAATCTAAAAGGAAATCGGTTGAAAACATTTTTGAGATTTCCAAGTCGGATCATGCTAAAATATAGGGAGCCATCTAATGTTTATTTTGATGCGAACGCGTTGTTGTTTTGTGTAGCCAAATTGTAGAATAAGGCCTTAACTAGATTGCAGAATTAGATGCACTAGTGTAAGGGAGCGTTTCAGTTGAAGTGGAGCGGGGCGGAGCGGAGATTTTAAGCATTGTGATTGGTTAAACGATTATTGTGAAATAAAAACATATAGTAATAGTAAAATTGTTATGAGTTTTGATGTTATGAAATTTATGCGCTATTTAATTTCGCTCCGCCCAGCTACTCTTCAATCGAAATGCACCCTAATAGATAGGTATCTAATATTGATCGATTGTAAACTAGTGTGTTTAATTCAGGGATCAAATGTAGCTTCATTGAATTTGCGGTAGGTTTAAGTTAGAATGTTGAGAGTGATTCGTCACGACTAGTCAAGGTGGAACATATGGATCTGTGGCCAAAAAATGGTTAGAAGAGATGCATGAAAGATGGAGTAAAAACATTTTACTCACGTAGGGTAGTCGGAAACGCCGACTATTTCAGTGCTTTGAGGGAAATAAAACCGTCGTGTGGCCGCTGCTAACACTCGGCCTATGATGTTCATTTATATTGACTAAAACTGATCTGCATTCATAATAAATTTATTTTTTAACTATTAATTATCTCTTTTTCTGTCACCTTTTGAAAGTAATAAAGATCAATGTGATTTTGCCTTTAGTATGGTTGATCATAAGTCTAGCGTTCGTACTACGTTGTAGAACGGATTCTACTTCAATTTATACTGATAATGACATGTGGATTTGTCGGACTGTCTGGATTCATTCACACAGTGCAATTTTCTTCCTTGCCGCATAGAATTAAATTGAAACAATAAAAGATTTGTATTGTTGATGTTTGTTTAGACCGTGCAAGTTATACATTGCTTCAATTTAATTGTATGCAACGGGCAATTTAATATTATTGGTTCAAGTACACTTGAAAATTTACAAACAATACATTTAAAAAAGAAAACATAGTATTTAGTTTCTACTTATTTCTAAAGAAAATTCTTTCAGTAAAGGCAAGAAAGTTGTTCTGTGTGAACGGGCCTTAATGCTGGGCTTGAATTCAAAACAGTTAGTCTAGCGTAACGCTTAATCCGTGACCGACTATACTAAATTGGTTGCGCAAAAAGTGATAATATTTTGTTACGTAGACAGAGAACTATTGAGGCTTGTCAGAAGGGCGCCACCGCACATTTTTACATTTGTATTATTGACATTTTGTCACATTATACCGCAGTTTGGCGCGGTCTCAATAGTTCTTGATTCGGGTACAGTACTCGTTAAAATTACTGAATGTTATAGCAGGATCAGCATACTGCTTCACTGCGTTATAAAAATATATTGGAAATATTGTTTGGGATGGGTTAATTGTAGTAGAATTGTTAGGATAGGATAAAGTGACTGCCAAATATAAGACTTGGCGCTGACTGTCCATTTTTATTAAAAGGTCAAACGCGATAATTGTTATCATAAACTGTCACCGACAGCGGCGAGCGGATATCTAGTGTTGATTACATCAGCAGCCATCCAGCAACCAGCAGTTCAGGAAATGCTGGTTGCGCCCGCCCTCTTCTATATCTTGTCTCGGGCCTTTATCATTAGCAACACGCGCAACGACAAATCGTACATATTTTAACGTGCAGATCAAACTGTGTAGGTAAATTAGACGTATGTGAAGAAATAAACGCACAGACCATGGATTAAGATAGACACTGCCGCTGTATGAATTTGCGCGTCGATCTGATGTCAAATTGACGTCACTTTAAGTCCGTGTATGTCAATTCGTTAGATCGGACATTGAGCTCTCTACTGTAAAATGCCAAAATCTGCCGTTTTGAGCCGTAGAAACTTGTCGAAAAACGTTGGAGGAAGTAATGAAAAATATTCCTTCAGTTTGTAAGTAAATTTCTTATTAAATATTGTATTGAAAATTGGCACGCCAGGTTTTCATACAAGTTGAAGGACTTTCTTTATCTAGTAGTACGAATATACAGATCTGTGAATTAACGTCAATTTCCCTTTTCTCGGCTATCACAGAAACGCCGCAGTCCAATCGCTACGATTTATCGCTGCGTGTGTAGACGCTATTATTTATTACTCATGCGACAACAGCGCCCTCATTTAGTGTGATTTATGGTAAGAACTGAACTGAATGTATGTTTAACCTAGAGTAAATTGTAAAGTATAATATAAGGCGATATTCGGTCCGAACATGGAAGACTGAGGGAAAAGACTAGAAAATATTGGTAACGTTTACTATTGTAACAGTATTAAGGGAAAATGCGCGGGAAAAAATAAAAATCCTACCAAGGAAGCTTATTTCACTGTATACGGCTTGATTTGCGCTAATGTGTTGTGATATTTATAGTAATAACTTGTTATAACGTTAGTACGGGCTTAGCTTTCGTTGATTTTGTCGACTTCTATTGACTGCGTTGTCGATTTTGTGGGACTTGGATGTTTGGCAAATGTTTGTGATCTGCCAAGAGTGTGGCGAACTTTTGTGTGCATTAATTGCTTGTAGGCATTAGCAATCGGCACACGACAAGGTAACACGCAATGATTCTGTACCACAAGTATTTAAAACTTCATATCTATAATGTCCAATTACTAGATTAAAATTTGAAGTATTATTTGTTAAGACCTATTGAAATTGTCAAGTAAGATAATAAAATAAGACCATATTTATAACGGAACTCAGAATAGGTAATAAAATGTAACTGATCGATGTTTTTAAATATTTGTGTCAGAATTATCACCACTATTTAGCTAATTTGGCATATTTGAGAAGCTTCTCACTTAGAATAAGTATGGTTATGCATTTATACCGTCTGACCAACCCTAGAGTAGTACTTAACCATAATAAGCTGTGTTCGATCACATATAGATCTCCATTCTTTGCGTTTACCCATTGTATACAGTTTTTCTGTAGCCTGTCCAAGTTTAATCACTCGTTATTTTTTTCTTTTGTGTTAGTTTTTTTAGTTTATTTTGATTATTGTATATATGCCCCTTTGTTTTATTATTTAGAGTCGCTATAAATTTTTTATCATTAAGTGATAAAAATACTGAATTTCATCTTTAGATATCTTTTTCGATGTTTTGTCACCTGTATTGCGGTTATTCTCCAGTTTTTTTCGCAACCTAATCAACGCGTCACCTTTTCGTTCCACTTAAAAAAGTTTTAAGTGTTAAAAAAGGTGACGCGTTAATTAGGCGAAAAATTTATTTTGTGAAAAATTTAGTGAAAAAAAAGGTTCATTAAGATGCAAAAAAAAAGAGAATGACTGATTGGTCCGACTTTATTGTCCTTTTTGATTAATATTGTCCGTTTTATACTTGCATTTTTAGTTTATACCAATCGTTAACCACGTGAAATTAGGTTTCGTTTTAATAATAGTAGATATTAAAATGCTATTCGTCCACTAAACATATCTTACTTCCACAATTACAGTTACAAGGGGCGTATTTTTTTTCAAATTGTATGAAAGTACGAAGGACCAAATTTTTTTAGTTTTGTTTAATTAGTTTATTTTCTTAAAAGGTGTCGATGGTGGCATTGTGTTATCCAAATAAAGTTTGCGTATTGAAAGCTGGAGTTTTATTTGTCAATCTCTCTCGTATACATCGTGTTAATGAAAGAACGCAAAACCTCTCAGATGGTACCTCAGCCCATGAAACTGAACAACTTTTGTTCAACAACTTTCACGAAATCCAAAAAGAAAATTTGAATTTTTATACAAACTGATCAGCTGATCGAGTCAATTTGTATGAAAATCCGATATTTTTTTTTTATTTCGTGAAAGTTGTTCAGTTTCACGGGCTGAGGTACCATATGAGAGGTTTTCGATGTATAAGAGCATAGTTCTTATCGGTGTCATTGTGTGGACAGAGGAAGGAGATTACTCCCAGTAATCACTATCCGCCGGGGCTAATATACAACGTGGAAGGGACATACCCGTAATAAATCGAGCCACGGTCTATACTAGACCATTATAGTATAATAAAATTAAAATAACAGCCAAAAACAAAAATAAATTTCGATATTTTCATACGAAAGTGAGCGGCCGCTCGGGCGATTTGTATGGGGATGTCAATTTTTTTTTGGTTTTTTTTATGGTATTTTAATTTCATTATACTTTAGTGATCTAGTATAGACCGTGGTTTGATTTATTAATGGTATGCCCCTTCCACTTTGTATAGTACTCTGTGGCCGGGGTGACAACTGGGACGTAGGCGACTAGATGAAACCAACAAAGGGACTGTCCGGCGGTCAATACCTACAAAGTAAAAAGCCTTTGTCGGCCAAAGCCCACTTCTTATATTTCCTACATAGTATAAGGACAGGAGACAATAAGCGTATTACATACAGAATGGAATCTCCTAAGGTCCTGCGCAACATGCGTCCCCGCAACTCTCCTTCGCTCTCGCCTTGTCTAAGGGCGAGAGCGGGCGAACACACCCATGGAAGTGGGCACACACGGGGACGTATGTTGCGCATACCTTAGGATATTCCTTTCTGTATGTAAACGAATTCAGTTTTACTGTCTTCTGTGGTTTATGGACAGATTACCTGACATATGAGGTTGATAAAAAGGTCGCGGAAGAAGTGCAACACGTACTAACACGTAGTACTATGGACGAACAAGTAGTGGACTGGCAACCTTTATACTTTGAAACGTAATTCGATTTTTAGTTAAAATGTTGTAGCTAGATGGAGCTACTAGCTCGAAAGAAGGTAGTTTCGTAGTGGTGCCGCTAAATTTCGGAAAGATGGCGGTATAAGCGTTAATTTTCTACGAACAAAGAAGCGCCATCTCTGATTTTTCGTGGATACCGTTTCCTTCCTACCTTCCTCCGATATCCTGGCAGGGTCGCCATATAAGCTGCGGATCGGGAGTCACAAAGGAAACAACTGTATGCCACTAAGTATCCATTATAATTAACTTAAATCTGATATAGGGAAAGTATATGACGTACATAGATAGGGTGTGTTCACACTACACCACACATTTCTTCCATGCTGGTCTGGGAGAAAAGAAAAAAACTTTAAATGTACCAGCTGCTTCTCTTCCCGCGCCCATCGTAGAAGTCGATCGAGGGAATGGGCGAAAATGCGAATCATATCAATAGACGATGCGGCTAAAAACCCATCACTATTTTGATTGATTTTTCATCTTTCCTTAAAAGTGGCCTTTGAGTGTTGCGGCCCTGGGCTCTATCTGCTTACAGCCGCAAGACCCAACATGCCCTGTCTGCCCCATTAGGGATAAAGACGTGATAGTGTATCTGTATAGTAATTTTTTTGTATAGGGTTATCAATTCTCTTGTTTTGTAAATTCTAGAGTAGAGTATTGTTTTATCAATCTTAGGGTTGGATCTCATCTATCAGCACGGAACAGCACTTATCCTTTTCTGTCGCTCAGAACAGTAATTTGCTAGAGCGAGAGAGAGCGACGGAACGCTGCAGCAAGGCCGGTGCTGAAGCGTTCCGTCGCTCTCTCTCTCGCTCTAGCAAATGACGCTTCTGAGCGACAGAAAAGGATAGCAGCATAGGAAAGTGCGTGCAGACAAATGAGATCCAACCCTTAACAAATGTTACATATCCTTTGCTGAACTGAGGCGTGCCATTCGTTTACAAAATTAAACACCCATGATATCAGTGACTATTTATTACGGCACACAAAATATCACAACAAATTGATAAGTGTCTTGGAATACGCATGATGACTGAAAACATATTTTTGGCCCACCGGTTAGATTATTTAAAAATATTGTACACGCATTTTTTCTTTTCTCTGAGAAACAATAAATAACGAAGATACAGCGCATTTAAATTTCGCATGACGTCACGCTTTCGTCGGATTTTTACACATCGGTGACGTCACAAGCCCCCACTCTGGAACTTTGATACTCTGTGTCTTAGTAAATTTTTACTTTTTTTATAAACTGAAAAATATGGGTACGTTATTTTTGGATAATCTAACTAACGGACTAATTAGAATAATACTTTTCTGACACAGTCATCATCCCTATTAAGATTCTACGTACAAAAGCATTGCTTGGTAAATCTTGCTCCGTAGCATGGCAGCGGCGACAGCGTTAATCGAGCGCTATCATACTCTTATATTACTATCTCACTCTAGGTAATAATAACGAGCGGGATAGTACTAGTCCGTCGCGCGATATAAACTTTATCTGGGTTTATCAACGGCGCCGTGCTTGGGGGCAGAAGTCTATACAATATAATACAATAAATTGTGTAAATAACAAAATGTTTCACACTTTTACGAGTTTTACAATGATTTACCAAAAACAGAAAGTTTTTTTTTCAATGCGCATATTTTTACAGAATGTTCAGTATTTAGTTTGAAAACATGAAGATATTTTTTTCGTATTTCGCAATTTCTTTCGGGAAATGTTACCAGGATCATGAGTTAAAAAAAATTGCGCATTGAAATAAATATTAATGAATAGTTTTTGATTTAAACAGCATTACTATCTAAATTTAAAATATGTGATGAATATTTCTCACTCAGGGCGAAATTTTTCGTAACATATTTTTAATTTAGATTAATGAATAGGTTTTATCATAATAAAGTTAACAATTTAAAAGCACACTTTAAGGGCCCGTTCAGTCTATAGTTTTCAAACCGGCCGACTCAGCGGCGTTTTCCAGTCAAGTTCCAATTTTCTTTAAATGTTCTTTGATGCTTTACCAATACCAAATTGTTGAAGATTCTAAAGTTGCTATTTTTATACATGTTCAAATGACATTGGTCATTGTTAATATACACAATTAATGCACTTAAAATACTAAGCAGTAAAGGCAGCTTAAATACGTTTCATATGTTTAACTTCCTTGCACAAGTTGATTTCATCATAGTTGAACTCTGATAATCTAATAATTTTAATTGTAATCTAATGAATAGATCAAACACAGTCAAGTACCCAATTGAAATATTATCAATTGTTTGCCAAACTTAGTTTTGTTAAAATATGTTTTGTCCTTATCTCTCTTTTCAATATTTGACATAATAAGAACGAGACAAAATATATTTTAACTAAAAACGCATTTGAACGTGGTTGGCCCGCAATGGCAGTGGACAGGGACGCATGGAGGGAAATGGGAGAGACATTTGCCCAGCAGTGGGACGAAAAAGGTCAACAAAAAAAAAGGGTTAGACAAACGTTTGATATTTTTTATAGAAGGAAAAGCCGGAATGCGGACCCCGGGCTTCACTGCACTACAACTGAGAATGCAACTGGGAATACGCTAAGATAAGAGAGAGAGAAACGTTTGATATTTTTTATAATAAATTAGAGTTGGATCTCATCTATCAGCACGGACAGCACATTCCTATGCTGCTATTCTTTTCTGTCGCTCAGAACAGTAATTTGCTAGAGCGAGAGAGAACGACGGAACGCTGCAGCACGGCCGGTGCTGAAGCGTTCCGTCGCTCTCTCTCGCTCTAGCAAATGATGCTTCTAAGCGACAGAAAAGGATAGCAGCATAGGAATGTGCTGTTCCGTGCTGATAGATGAGATCCAACCCTTAGAGGGTTACACAGCAAACGCTGTCAGCTTATATCACAAGCGCAAACAACAACTGTACAAAACCTTGTTAGAATGGTTATTCATTAAAAGAGAGACGCCACTGTCTATGGCAAAACTGATACTGGGCAACAAGGTTTTTGGTGCGATCAAACTAACAGCTGTCTTTTACTTAAGGACGCATTTACAAAGAGACGCGCTTTTATTTTAGGTATTTAACTGTACTACTACATGCGCAGGGCATACGCACACAGCGACGCCCGCTTAGCTGAAATCTACAGGACTAACACATCTTGATACTTTTAATATTTTTTGTATAATAATTTAAATTAATTGAAGTTTAATTTATTTTTGTATAAAATATTTATTTTACATTAGTTTTTTTATTCTGTACTAGCTCATGCCTGCGACTTCGTTCGCGTAACTGATTTCAGTGTAGAGGTTATATTAATTTATAGTAAATATTTTTGTAACATCGATATTTATTAAGTTTCCGTACCCAAAGGTTAAAAGCGGGACCCTATTACTAAGACTCCGATGTCCGTCTGTCTGTCACCAGGCCGTATCTCATGAACTGTGATAGCTAGACAGTTGTATTTTTAGCAGATGATGTATTTCTGTTGCCGCTATAACAACAAATATTAAAAACAGAATAAAATAAATATTTAAGTGGGGGGGTCACGGTACCCTTAGTGCGCGAGTCCGAATTGCACTTGGACGGTTATTTTTAATTGGCATACCTAGTAATTATTATACGAGTAGTAATTTAAAAACTACTAAAACTAGAACTAAAAGCGTAATGCCGGATTATTCGAATAGGTATATACCTCAAAATAGGTTAGATGAGATGAGATTTTTGAACAAGCGATGTTCTCACAGTCTACTTGAACAATCCGGCGTTTGTTTGTATGTATATATGTACCTATATTCATTTGTATGTATGCATATGTCGCAGTTGAATTGTATAATCCGTTGTTATTCAAAAACTCTAGCTGTTTGGCAATACAGCTCGGTTTTGTAAAACAGCTGAAAATATTTCAGCTCGATTGTCAATGAGTTACGTAATTACGTTTAACAAAACAGCTAGCGTTGAGATAGCATACAAGGTTACCATTATTAAATAAAACTGTGTTACCAAACGAAATAATATATGAGGAGACAATAGTTGTTCTTTATTATTTTTATATTACTCGTGGGATTGAAATAAAACCTCAATTCAACTCCTTACTAAATAATTCAGTCTCCAACATCATAAAACACCTATGAAGAATGATAATCAGCTCGATGCAATTGGATAAGAAATATAGAAATTTTGTAAACCCGACAACTCAATGGCGCAGCGATTTCTTACGGCCAATTGATCCACGTGAATTTTCCATCTTGCCGGAAGGCGGGCGTCGAAATGACAATATGGGATCCAAGCTAAAGGTCTGCTTTATTTTTTACAATCTTTTGCACTCTGAAATCACAAACGATGCCCCCGATGTCTCTCGATAAAAACAGCTTAGTCCCGGAACGCGGCGAAGAATTTACTTTATAGGAGGCCATATTTGTTGTTATGACACTGACACTTCACAAGCCACAAGACCCACAAGTGGCAGAATTCCGAAATAATCGTTCTACAATCTTACGTTAGCTATTTTGTTAAACGTAACATATTGGACGTTCTAGCTGAATGATTTTCAGCTATATTACAAAACCGAGCTGTAATGCCAAACAGCTAGAGTTTTTGAATAACAGCGGATTATACAATCCAACTGCGACACATATATGTTTATTCGACGATAACTCTAGTAGTTATCGGTGTTTCATACAATTTGGTAGGCATGTAGAAGCAGCCAAAAGAATTTTTTGGTCTAAATACCGAACACAAATCTGTCAAGGGGTTGCCGAGAAATAGGATTCGCAGTTACAGTTGGAGGCGAACTACTAGTTAATTAAAAAAGGTTTGGGACCTTATGGCATTTGTAATAATTGATATCCACTGCAAATGGAGGTCAAAGTTCGCCGGGACAGCAATTTGTAAAATATTAACATTTGTGTATCTCGCTCGAAGAGATTAGTGTAAAAATAAAGCTGACAGGCATCAAACACCATTCTTACATTAAATCATCATCTGTATTAAAATGACGTAAATCCCATCGAGTTACGATGGGGTTACGTCGTTTCCATCCATTCCATCATCAAGACTCTGGACTTCATCTCGGACTAGAGTACTACTGAAGGCAAACCAAACAAGCCCAAACTCGACCGGATTGCATGGTTTCGTTACAGAGTTCCTATAGCAATCTACCGGCTACATCATCAGGACTCTGGACTTTATCTAGGACTAGAGTACTAGTGAAGGCTAACCAAACAAGCCCAAACTCGACCGGGTTACATGGTATGGTTACAAAGTTCCTATAGCAATCTACCGGCTCCATCATCAGGACTCTGGACTTCATCTAGGACTAGAGTACTAGTGAAGGCAAACCAAACAAGCCCAAACTCGACCGGGTTACATGGTATGGTTACAAAGTTCCTATAGTATACCTTCCGACTTCATCATCATGACTTATCTTGATTTAGGAGCAGTCTACTAGTGAAAACTTGGTTTGAAAAGTATAGCTTCCAAGTAACAAGTTAATGCAAGCAACGATGCGAGTTCCAGTCCCACTCACGCAGTATATTTTTTACACCTTTTTTTTATTTGATAAGAATATAAAATGATGGATAAATTCGTCATGTGCGGTTAATCACTTAATAGCTCAGTTGTTTAGGCTATAGAACAAAGTCGTATTTGAACTGAGATCGCGAGTTCAAGCCCTAGCTCACGGAGTAATTTATTCACCGTTTTATTTCATCTTTCAGTCCTTTGGTGTTGCGAAAGCATGTTACCAGATGGCGCCACTGGTTTGATCTAATGTTAAAGCTACAGTTTCTTATCTATTTCAGTATATACAATATTAATCTATGGTCTGACGTTCCGTTTGAAATGTCCGTCACTTTATAGTATAGAAAAACGAAAGACTGAAACTCATAATTTTTATTTTGTATAATTTTTGCCGAAACTTTATAATTTTTTTAAAGCAATCAATTGATGATTATCTGATTTACATGCTTGTATTTTTCTTTTAAAGAATAATCCTCAAATTCCTTAGGTTTTTTGTACCGAAACCTTACCCTGTTTTTGTAGTTTTCGCGAGAAGAGGCTAGGAAAAACTAATTTTATAGCATTAAAAACGACTTTTTACACAAAATCAAATACACCGAATTATAGTTAAAGGTTTACTGTACCGTTTAGTATCCGCAATACTTTATGAAGTACAATGAATTTATCAGAAAATGTTCCGATAAACGACGAATTTTATTAATTTTTGTAAACACGTCCTTAACTCAGTATGCAAAATACGGTAGTAAAATATGCCTAACAGTGCTAACAGCTCTTAATGATATCTAATGTCTACATTATACATATACACTGCATAATTTCCAAATAAATTTTCTCACCTTTAAAAAAGTGTACTATTTTCGTACTATAAATCTCGTGTATAAAGGAGATGTCGTGGTCTTTACTACAGCATTTGATCCATTAAGATTTGGAGATATACAACGTGGAAGGGACATACCCGTAATAAATCAAGCCACAGTCTATACTAGACTATTATAGTATACCTACTAAAATTCAAATAACAGTCAAAAAACAAAAATAATTTTCGGCATTTCCATACAAAAGTGTGCGGCCGTCCGGGCGATATGTATGGGAATGTCAATTTTTTTTTGGTTTTTTGACTGTTATTTTAATTTTATTATACTTTAGTCATCTAGCATAGCCCGTGGTTCGATTTATTACGGGCATGTCCCTTCCACGTTGTATAAGTTTTTGCTGAAAACTAGGTTTCACATACTATTTGCATCTTAATTTTTTTTGATTGAAAATAGCAACGCAATTCAACCTCGCATATCTTCGCGAAAAAGGTGGTATGTATGTGGTGGTATGTATATGGAATATAGTTCAAATTTTGTTTTAAAGTTTATCTCAAATTGACTTCTACATTTTTTTAAATTCCTTTATAGTAACTATTCGAAATTTCTGATTGTCAAGTTTTCAAAATAGATTTTTTACAAATTCGAGCTAAAAAAACAAAACTAGGTTGATAAACGGCATACAAAAGACTACTAGAAACACCGATTTGATTTCATGCACCAATTGCAACCTTATTTTGTCGTTTGCTGGATGAGATAACAACATTACAATTTTTACTTAATTCAGTCTTGTTTACGTAACCGGTGTTTCATTTAAATCTCCGGACCGAGACTTACTTCTTTTTACATGCCACACTTTATTTATGTACCTACAAACATATTTTAAATTCGTGACGTTATTATTAGTGAAAGCGTAATCATACGAAATACAATGTTTTACGTAAATCATATCAGTTATTGCACGCATTTTAAACTAAAATAATCAATCAATATCTCGGCCAATAATTATACAAAGTGGAAGGTACATACCCGTAATAAATTAAACCACGGGCTATACTAGATCACTAAAGTATAATGAAATTAAAATAACAGTCAAAAAACAAAAAAAAATCGGCATTCCCATACAAATCGCCCGGGCGGCGGAAACACTTGTATGAAAATGCCGAAATTTATTTTTATTTTTTGGCTGTTATTTTAATTTCATTATACTATAATGATCTATTATAGACCGTTACGTGGGAAAAAAAATGTATAGCCATGCCGCCTCCGCCGGGGCCGGCAGACGGGGTAGACCCAAGAAACGCTGGCTTGACGTCGTCAAGGATGACATGCGTGCCAATGGTCTTACAATGAAGGATGCTCAAGACCGTGCGAAGTGGAGAAGGAAAAGCCGGAAAGCGCACCCCGGGCTTCACAGCACTACAGCTGTGAAAGCAACTGGGAACACGCTGAGATGAGAGAGAGAGATCTAGTATAGACCGTGGTTAGATTTATTACGGGTATGTCCCTTCCACGTTGTATAACGTCTAAATAAAGAGAAGGAGCGTTTACACACTACGCCGCTGCGGCAGTGTGTGTAAACGCTCTAATGTGCGTTTTCAGTACTGACATACTATGACGACTGAACTGACACGTCATTATTCTTATAACTATAAGTCATCATCATCATCCGAGCGTATTCCCGGTTGCATCGTAAGCGGTTACGCTTCAGAGCCCGGGGTCCGCTACCTAACCTAGGTGATTGACGAGGTTACTGGTTTTTGCACAGAGTGACTGCCGTCGGACCTCCGCAACCCAAATGGTAGACCAGAACCAATCCTAGGATAGGTACAAACGCTAGATGGCGTTCGGGACCAACAGCTTTGCGTGCCTTCCGAAGCACGGAATCATCTTTCTTTTCGGATAATCAGGTGATTCAAGCCTGCAATATCCTAACCAGACTGGAAACAACTTTTCACAATGTATGCTTCCCAGTGGGATTTGAACCCACGACCTCCGGATCACAAGGCAAACGCCTTGACCACTGGACCACGGAGGCAGTCTCATTCAGTATTCTTATAACTATAGGCTATAGGTACTACTTATAAACTAGGTAATAAACTACTACACGATTTTTCAAATTAAACTACCAAAATCAACATAAAAACCTTTGAACAACAATACAACCAGATAACGCCTTAGCTACAAAAGCAAAGCAAAAGTCCGCTTGAATATCAAATAACAATCACTGTGAAGTCAACCTTATTCTTATACATATAAAGTGTTTTCCTCCTTGACTGAACTAAACAAAATAAGAGCTCACCGCTGGGAGTGTGTGTATTTTTTTGCGCCGACTGATGTCTAGTTGTATTGTTATTCGAAGATAAAAATGCATAATTTACATTTTCATAAGCGTTTATAACGTAAACGTAAAAATATTTCTAAACAATATAAATTCATTCGAATGCGACCGACGACAATACCTGCCAACACAATAAAGAGATTATTCTATTAATTATTGCATAAAAAGTTTCTAATTCCTTTGGATATTATGCCAAAGGAATTAGAAACTTTTTATTTAAGGTTCAACCAAATTATTTAAATAATGAAATCTGTCCGTCACACTGAATAACCATTCTTTGGAATATTGTAGATTATATTATATGTAATATATACTTTGGAATATTATAGCAAAAGTAAAAAAACCAGTCAAGTGCGAGTCGGACTCGTACATGAAGGGTTCCATACCTCCGTAACATGTTTTAAAACGCTGTCAAAAATACGTTTCTTGTATGACGACCCCCTTTATTTTTTAACTTTATCTTATTTTTAGTATTTGTTGTTATAACGGCCACAGTAATACATAATCGGTGAAAATTTCAAGTATATAGGTATTACGGTTCAAGAGATAGAGCTCATAGAGCCCTGTAACAGACGGACGGACAGACATTTAACGCGTCCCTCTTTTTCCACTTTAAAGACAACAGAGTCTTAGTAATAGGGTCCCGTTGGTACCCTTACGGGTACGGAACCCTAGATATTGAGCTCCCACACATGTTGATCCGTGTTCCTACCAAAATACAAAAATCATACTTCGATACCTATACATAACTTGGTGAAAGATGATCGTAGCGTGTGCTTAATCTGATGTAAAACTAGTTGGAGTATGTTTTCTTATCGCGGATTTCACCGTTGAAATAAAACGCGATCAATTGAAGCTAAACTCGTATACGCACTTCACTGAGTTCAGATGCTACGTTTTGGATTTTACCGACAAAAACTAATCGCAGTTAACGCAAAACGAGTTTTACATTCTGAACGCCCGATAATGGCCGTTTAACGCTTCTAAACGCATTCAATCAAACAAATGTCATTTTTTTTATTGACATACATACTTTTTATTTACGTTCCGTCCCTCCGCAATTCATTACCGGTTTTTTAAATCCATGAGTTTTGCTTTTCCATTACTTATTTGTTCTATTAATTTAGGTGAACTTCGTTTTCGTAAACACGATCAAAAGTTAGCTCCGAAATGTCGGGGGGAAATTCAATCGACGTTAATCGGGATCAAATCAAACATTTGAACTCAGTTAAGTTAAACTCGTTTAACAAATTAAACGATGAAATCCGCCCTTAAACCTTATGTTATTATATAGAATCATGACATGACCAAAATTTTTAAGTTTTAACCACTAGCACATAAGAAACAGTAAATAATGTTATGCTCATAAGCCGATATACAATAACTGTACCTTAACATAATAATAATAATAATAATTGTCAGGAGGTTTCTCTCTCTGCGGCCCTAACCGCCGGTAGCTTGGGCCTTGCCCCGTTGCCAGCGGGCACCTAGGTTAGGTTTTTATAATGTATATATATTTTTGTAGCATGTTTTATATTTTACTTTTTATAAATGCATACCAAAACCTAGCCTAAGTTTTAAATTAAATAAAGAGAATAATAATAAATTCGTTTATTTCACACACAAATAGAAACTTAAGTGAGGTATAAGTATAAAACGATCACGATTCAGTTTATTTTGTCTACCTAACCAACGCGTCACTTTTTTAGTTAATTAGGCGGAGAACAAAACAAGACTATGTATATTCGATAGTTTTTTTACATTTGGTGTTAATTTTGTCAAAAAGCAAATAGAAAAAAAGTGATGCGTTAATTAGGTAGCGAAAAAAAACTGTAGAGTGACCGAAAAGTAGCCATTTAGCGTGTCAACAACAGATACTGACTTCTGATGTGGAGCGTCAAGTAAGTTGTAAAGAAGCAATTTATTTTACGTAAAATTTCTACAAAGTCAAAATGAGGTTTGTAGTCGGTTAGCATGGCCTCGCATTAATGCAATATTTTCTTACCATCATATAAATAATATATAAGTATTTTATTCCATAATAGAGAGTATGCATGCATTTTTTTTAAATTTGTAATCGATAGTCCTCGTCGAGAAATAGCCGCAAAAAATAAATCAGTGCCGAAAAACATGTATATGGTGTAGAAAATAAATATTAAAAATAGCAAGTAGATTATAACAACTAAAACACGCCATTTTAAAATATGACGTCAACGTCTGCAATATCCGCTAGAGACAGAAGCTGTCAACGCATGTTTTTCTTTTTTGGGTACTTTCGATATTATCAGCCAGTGATGTTTGTTAAACTTCTATATAAAAGTACATACATTTCGAATGACATCGATAGTCAAACTTCATGGACGGACAGTCCTGCCGAACGCACCCGAACTTGTCATTTCCTTTTTGTGAACGTTGTCGTCATTTCCCTTTTGTTTGTCAAAAGTTCCCGCGCAATATTTGCATATTTTCAATAATTTATTTCTAATCCAAATAAAAGTCAGTAAGAAAAATAATTAACTAGGCGTGGTAACGTATGAATAGTTATTGTAAAATAAAAATATGAGCCGGATTGGTATTACATGCATATTCCTTATTGTTCTGGTTCTTTTATATATGGAGTTTGACTATTTAAACAATTATAATAAATATACGTACATAGGATCTCGCTAGACCTGCTTTTAAAACATTCCTCCATTTTACAAGCAGAAGAGCCAAATGCAAGGGCGATAAATATTTGTTCTGAGGTTATCTTTACCACCTTCTCAAGTGTGTATGTTATTTTAATTTTTCTACCCGCGGGACTAAAATGCCGCTCGCGACACGGGGGAATGTAAAATACTTTTCTGTGCAGAAAATACTGTTACCGAGACCCTACATTATAAATAATGCTAATAATGTAATTTACAAGTGCCCTATATCTCAAACAACTCACGTTGTTGTCCTACTGGATCAGATGATCTCCCAATCACCATCTAGGTTATCGTCCGGTGACACGATGTTATTGGCATTAACTTGCTTTTCCATTTTCAGCTCGATATCATCCAAATTCCAAGTGTTAGGTAGCTGCACCATTTTAGGAACTAAATCGAAAAGATTTGGACTCTTTTTTTGTTCAACTATTTCTTTTTTCAAATTTTTCGTAGTTAGAACTTCTTTAGGGCCATTGTTGACTTTTTTAGAATGGTTTAAGACCACTTTGTTTAAGACCTCTGGTGTTTCTAAACCTTCTTTTTCTATGGTTTCGTGTCTAGGGTATGTAGGCACTATGGTGACGGGTTTGTCTTCCTCTGTCGTGTCTATGGTGGCAGCGGGAATGCTCAGGGATTCGATGTTGAGCATTTTGGCCAAGATCTTTTCTCTTTCTTCTATTTCTTGCTCTAGAAGTTCGTCGTTTGGTGGCGCGTTGCTGAAAAATAGAAAGAATAATATTATTTACAGATACATTATCCCGTCTTTATCCCTAACGGGGCACACAGAGCATTTTAGATTTTGTGGCTCTAAGCTGCTGACAGAGACTAGAGAGATCCACTTTTAGCGTTATGGCGGGCGAAAAGATGGAAAAGGAATTAATAATAGTAATGAATTGGTATCCGCATCGCCTATTAACATGGTTAGCATTTCCAACCATTCCCACGGTCGGCTTGTACGATCTATGCGGGAAGAAAAGCAGCTGGCATATTCTAAGTTCTTCCTTTTCTTCCAGACCAGCATGGAAGGAAATATTATTTAATAAGTAATTTTTTTTAAATAAGGATTATAAATTAAAACTGAGATAAATTTATTGCTAAGAATTTAAACTGAATTCGCACGTGTTCGCGTGACACCCATTGTGGCGCGGTTTATACTTGAATTTGTGAAAAAATCTCAAACGGCCACTCTGTAACAATTAGTTCATTTTGATACTAGCTCGTTCTCACAATTGAACTATGCAACTTGTAATGCTTTTGAGAATTGTTCTTTCTAACAATGGTATTATATGTCTGTTATGCATTTTGACTCTCGTATTAATTAGCACATAGAACCATTTGGACATTCAGTCATATAAAAAGCCATGTCCCGGAAGGCATAAAATTAGGTCTTCCGTGATTCAGAAAGCACGTTAAGCCTTTAATTATCATGATTAGCCGGAAGTTGTCAAGTAAGTGTCAGATGCCTGTAGGTAGTTTGGGAAAATCTGACACCAGTGTTGTCAGTCGAGTCGTCAAGGCACAGAAATTAATAGAGTATTTCATACAGAATGGAATCTCCTAAGGTCCCTTACAATATGCGTCTCTGTACCCCGTCCCCGTCCTCGCCTTGTATCAGGGCGAGAGCGGGCGAACACACACGCATTGACGTGTGCACGGATGTATAGTTTCGTTTGTAGTAGTGAAGGCACAGCTTCTATGAAGTGCCATACCTGTGTGGTCAAGATATATAGCACCAACGGCATCCTGAAGGTGTTTGCAGATAGGATGGACTCAGCTATCCTGAGCCGTTTCATCGACCTGCATGTGATGGGTGCAAGTCGATGAATTTAATAATATTATATGGTTCTACACAAAAAGTGTAAGTATCTATAATCAAATTTCATTCATTTCATTTTATCATTTAATTTAATTTTATTATTTATTCATTACGTATTCTAATTATTTTTTTATTTTATTTTAATTTTGCACGCCTCATAAGCGAAGCGCATGAGGTAGTGCTCTACTCCCGCCTTACAAAAATCAAGTGATTTTTTAAACTAAATGTGTCTCTATTTATTTTCTATCGCACTTGTACAATAATATTTACACATAAATGTCAAGAAAAACACTAGTTTCAACATTTATGACATTTTTAAAAGACATTTTGCCTTTTAAATAAATAAAAACAATGTTTAATAAAATAATTTTGTGGACGTCCGTGTGTCTGTATGTATGGAAACTGGCGTGGTCACGATAACTCCCGAAAAACTTATCTGATCAAGTCCATTTTTTTTATACGCTTCAGTATTATCCAAAACTAAGTCCTTTCGAAGATCACGGTCTAATTCAATGTAGTTTAGTTATAGCGAGCAGCAAAAAAATTCAAAACGTCGCGCGTGAGCCCGCCATTTTGTTACAAACCAAAATCTTACTGTCAAAAACAAATCAGGGTGACAGAACTTGAGCTGCTCTACGCGCACGCGTAGATCGTCGGAGTGTAGGCAAAGAGGTTTGCAATGGGTCCTCCTACACAGTGCCCGCTATATCTTTCTCAGCGAGAAGTTAAAAATAAAAGTTAAAAATAATCTCCAGTCGTGCGTTAAAGCCGACACATACTTTTCTTCGTTTTAAGTTATTAATAAAACAATCAAAATCAATTTAATTGTGAAAAATGAGATTATGAGGCGTGCACTTTTGGATTTTCCAAACTATTTGATTTTATTGAATTTCAAATTTTTATTTATTGTACCTATTTTTATTTATTTTGATTTTAATTTGAACTCAACATTGAAACATTTGTACTCGTAATATGGACTATTATATATATATATACTTTTTTATTATTATTATTATATTATGTCAGATGCTTTTAGGCTGCTTAAATGATCTGATCTGACACAAGTGTTATACTCCCTGTCCTTTCAAAAATCCTGGAGCACTATGTCCAGCAACAATTAACGAAATATCTATCTTCACACAAACTACTAAATGAATATCAATCTGGATTTCGTGCTGGACATAGCACTACCACAGGCCGGAAACTCCTAAGGTACGCGCAATATGCGTCACCCAGGCGTCCCCGTTCCCCGTCGCCGCACCTCTCCTCCGTTTTCGCCTCGATTTCTCACGTTGGCCGTCAAGAACCGGGGGAGAGGTGCGGGTGCGGGGAACGGGGACGTATATTGCGCGTACCTTAGAAGAGTCCCTTCTGTTTACTCTTACTGTATTCTGTGGCACTACTACCGCCCTCGTCAAGATAACGGACGACATCAGAATGAACATAGATAACAAGAAGCTCACTATTCTGGTTCTGTTAGATTACTCTAATGCATTCAATACAGTTGATTTCGACATACTACTTGACGTTCTAAATTTCCTTAACTTCTCTGCATCTTCTCTTACTTGGTTTCATTCCTACCTTTATGGGCGTCGACAGTTGGTGAAAATTGATCAGAGTAAATCTGAGTGGTGTGACCTGGCTGCCGGTGTTCCTCAAGGTGAAATTCCTTCCTCAATATTATTCTCAACTTTTATTGACGGTATCACGTCTTGTATTAAATCTTCTTTTCACTTCACGTATGCAGATGATCTGCAGATTTATACGGCCGCCCCTCTCGATAACTTCAGCGACGCAGTGAGCATTATCAATTCCGACCTTGCCGCTATTGCGACTTGGTCCCATAACTTCGGGCTAATGGTCAATGCAGATAAATCCCAAGCAATAGTAATTGGTAGTCCACATTTCATGGCAAAGTTTCATCTCACCGTTGTTCCCAATGTTATGCTAAATGGTATTATTATTCCTTTCTCTCCAACAGTTAAAAACTTGGGAATAGTTTTGGATGAAACTTTGTCATGGTCTGCCCAAACTAATGAGGTGAGTCGCAAAATGTTTGTGGGCATGCATTCTCTGAGGCGATTGCAAAATTTTCTCCCAATAAGGACGAAAGTATTATTGACGTTCTTTATTAATTCCTATTCTTGATTATGCTGACGTGGCATATTTGGAACTTACAGAGGAACTTCTAGATAAATTAGAGCGCCTCCAAAACAACTGTATTAGGTATGTCTTCAACCTTCGAAAATTTGCTCACCTTTCGGAGTCTCGCAAGAAGCTAAATTGGTTACCTGTTAGGATACGTCGCAACATCCACATTCTCTGCCTCCTCTTCAACGCCCTTTTTAATCCTTCTTCTCCTGATTACTTCCATTGCAAATTTAATTTTCGGATTGTGGATAGTCGTTTGCGCACAGCCGGCAGCCTCGTTTTGGACATCCCACCGCATTCGTCACAGTCTTACTCCAAATCGTTTAAAGTCTTGGCGGCAAGGCTTTGGAACTCACTTCGGATTCATTTAAAACTAGATTATCGAATTCCTCTCTGGTTGCGTCATACTTGGACTGAATTAAGACTAGTCATAGACTAGTAAGACTAGAAAGACTAGAAAGACTAGTCATCAACTCATCGTTTTTTAAATTTGAATCTTATTACCAAACCTTATGAATGTAATTGATATATTTAAAATGAGAATGTCTCGTGTCGTGTCGGATAGTGATAAAATAATAACATTGAAAAATAAAGTATGTCAACATTGTGATAAGTGATTATAGATCTTTTTGGTATGGTTATGGCAGTAAATAAGATAAAAAATCGCTTGGGATGGCAGGAAATCAGTTGCAAACTTGACTCGATTATTTTTTCCGTAATCTATGCCGAAAGAAATTATATCGATTTTTAAGTAATTACATTTAAATAGAAATCAATGTTAATAAAATAAAAAAAATACTTGCAAATGAAAGGTTATTTCATCTTTACTAAGATTAGAAGTATTTATTTATTTATTTATTTGGGTGTTTATCTATATATGTATTTGTCATAAAATATAGTATCGTTGAGTTAGTATCCCATAACACAAGTTTAAAAAAACTTACTTTGGGGCTAGCTTAATCAGTGTAATTTGTCCGTATATATTTATTTATTTATTTGACCTCTTTTTACATGCGTTAACTGCACAATTTCGCATTTTTAATCGAGCACTTGTAGACGTCCTTTCGATACTTTACCGATGCACATAATGATCATAATCGATTACGCAACTAATTTTTATGAACGTATTAGAGCATGCGATCTTATACTTCGGCAGAGGGGAACGCGCAGGTAAGGCTTATCTATTATTATTAAATGATCTAAGATTGTAGTTAAAAGTATACGTACCGACCGACAGAGTAAATATCCTCTCAATCTATCGCAGTTTGACTGGAAGAGATCCCTACATGGGATAAGTCCGCCTTTGTATATTTGCTCTTTCGTATTATGTTGTCTTTTATACTTAAATTTTTGGTACAATAAAGTTATTACAAACAAACAAACAAACAAGTGTTGATTACACAAATGAAAACAAACTTACCCATAAACACTGACGTTCATAAGACACGGGGTGGTATAACTAACATCCACTTTCCGGACCGGCGTGGACAGCCTCGGGGTGCTCCCTCCTGACCCCCCCTCCCTCCTACGACTCCTCCTACTACTGTGAATAAGTTCCTCATCACACTTCTTCTCCATAATACTATTATAAAGCTTTAATTTCTTCTGCAACTCTTCAGACTTCGCTTTCCGGATTTCATCATCGCTCGACACATCTTTGAATTCATTTATGATCGATTCTAAGACGTTTTCTGAGAGATCTTTAGGTAGATTCTTAATAGGGGGTAGTTCGAAGCATTCTTCAGCTTTGGCGATGGAAGCGTCGACTTCGCTGGTAGTGAAGATTGAAATTGGTTGTTCGAGAACGCTAGTGATGTAGGGGACGGTCTGATCGAGAGTGAGGTCTCTCATGGTGTTGACGGCTTGCTGGATGGACGTGGTGAGAGACTTTGTCATCAGGTTGATGGGTTCATCTGTAGGTAGAATTTGCTTTCAATTAGTAGCAGCACAGAATAAATATACTAACGTACAGAAGTCTCACTCAGCAAAGAAATTCAAAGAAATGTCTACTCAATGTCATGGCTATTGATATGGTTTAATTTAGCATTTGCCCCCCCCCCCCCCCCCCCCTAAACCTGAACCGGAATATGCCACCTTCTCGGCTAGAAATTTGGGGCCCCGCCCCAAAGTTACTAATATTTTGCCTGCTAAGAAGGTCCAAGTAGGTTAGGAATTCTAAGGTACGTTACGAGTATCAAGCATTTTTTCACAATACAGTACAATACATACACTATCACCAATTTATCCCTAATGGGAACAGAACACACCCTAAACAGATCATGATCCGTCTTATTATAAAAATAAGACTAACTTTGTTACTAGGTTTAAACCATTACCCGCCCAAATCAAGTTGACATGTATTAATATCATACTATCTTACCTGTCAATTTCAACTTGATTAGGGCGGATAATGATTTAAACCTAGAAACAAAGTTAGTCCTGTTTTTATAATAAGACCTTTTGGGGTTTTGCGGCTCTAAAGAGGAAACACTACGGTCGAGAGAATTGAAGAATAGTATTTGTAAAATCTATTGCTGTCCGTGTGAAAACTACAACCGAGCGAGTGCAATAAAGACATGCAGCTCGAACCGAAAATACCTATGAAGAGTAATCAAAATCAAGGTTTCATTGTCACCTGATTTCTTCTCCAAAACTTAACCGATTTTATTTCTTTTTTCATAAAAAATTGAAGAAAAGCTATAGCTGTGTTCCTATATTTTCTTTTTACAATAAAATATCGTCTTTGTTTGCTAGGTGTTTGGCCAGAGTGGAAAATCGTCAGGTTTATGAAGGTTTGTATCTCTTTTAATAATAAAATAATGAAAAAAAAAAGAAAAAAGACACGCACAAGGCTTTTTTTAAAAAAAAAATTGCTCTTTTGGAACTATCCGGAGATGAATCAGGGGACTACGCTTGTATGGAAATACGACTCATCTATTTCCTCTTAACAGACGGAGCCCGGGGCCCCAAGACACAAAGGCCACTTTTTGAGTGATGGTGGGCGAAGAGGTGGAATTCCCTCGATCTACGCGGGAAGAGTAGCAGCTGGTACATTCTAAATTTCTTCTTTTCTCCCAGCCCAGGTTGGAAAATTTTCCTTACTCCTTCATATTAAGTATAATCACCTTGCTTGTTTACAGGTCACTTTTTGCAGTTCAGACATTCTACTGAAAATGCCTACGTGGGGACAGCCCATAAATGGTGTTGATACAGTCGACGCGCCACAAAGGCCGCGACTTTGACAGAGCCGGCGCAGCCGTTGTCAGCGCGCCGACAGTATGTCAACCATCTCAACAAATTAACTGTACACTTCTGTAAATCTATACCTACTTTCAGTACTATTTCTGTAGGCTTGTTGATTCTGTTGTCAATGTCTTGTCTGTTGATGGACAACTTCGTCAATTCTATGCGATTTAGACGCCGCGAAATACTTTTCTTCTCATTTTGTTTTCTAACACAATTAGATTTAGTTGTCAGACTTTACTATAGTATTTAAATACAACGATTCTGCCTCTATGGACAATAGTGATAGGTTTGACAGGCGTTCATGTCCCATATAAGTTCTTAGGTATATTTTATCAGTTTTAATTTTGAAAAATTTTTGCTTACGCGTTTCGGGGGCCCCGTATAATTGATACGGCAGATACGGCGGTAGCTACGCCCCTGCCATGCCACGTACGTCTATACTAGATCATTCTAGTATAATGAAATTAAAAACAGCCAAAAAAAAAATTCGGCATTTTCATACAAGAGTGCGGCCGCCTGGGCGATTTGTATGGGAATGTCGAATTTCTTTTTTGGTTTTTTGACTGTTATTTCCATTTCATTATACTTTAGTGATCTAGTATAGCCCGTGGTTCGATCGTCCCTTCCACTTTGTATAAAATCTAACAAAATACAAGGTTACTTCTAAAACACCGGCAACATTTATGGAGCAAGTTCAATCCGTGATACTGAACCACTTTCTATAAAAATAATTATCGAAAAACGAAAAAAAAATTCGCTTCACATAAAAATCGACGCTCAGCCAAATAGATTTTGTATGGGAGGACAAAATTTTTCGATTTTCGATAATGGTTATAAATATTAAAAATGCTTTTTTGGTTCATAGTCATTCGGATTACTAGGTCAACTTGTATGGGAGATCAAAAATTATTTTTAATATTTCGATATATGTTCCTTGGGGAAAGTTGTTCAGTGTCATGGACTGAATTTAGCATTGTAATAGTTTCAGTAAATTTTGTTACACTCTGTATAGTAGGACTATCCCCAATTTATTTTAATAATTTGGAGGCCTTTGGAGTCTACATTATACCTCTAGTATAAATCAAACTAATTAATTAGTGAAATACTACACGTACAAAAGCATTTAACACAAACAGACAAGAAATAAATATATATTTATGGTTGTAACACATCTGTCAGCACGAAACAGCATTTTCCTATGCTGCTATCCTTTTCTGTCGTTCAGAACCGTCATTTGCTAGAGCGAGAGAGAGCGACGGAACCCCGCAGAATCAGCGATGCTGCCGCATTCCGTCGCTCTCTATCGTTAGCAAATGACAATTCTGAACGACATAAAGCAATAGCAGGAGGAATAGCATCATAGGAAAATGCTATTCCGTGCTGACCGATGTGTCCCAACCCTTATATTCTTTGTCCTTGAAGTTTCAATATAAAATACAGTCGTTAGACAAAAGCAAGCGAAATTAAAAGTTAGAGCCATTGCTCGAATACATAAATATACCAAGCAAGAAGCAAAGGAAAAGTAAATAAAAATGCCAACATTACTGCAAAAGTATATTTATATACTCGTATAAGTACAATGGCCATGCTAGGACAATACAAAACAGTAGCAAATGCAAAAAATAACTTTATATACGAGTACAGTTGGCCACAGGTCAAGCGGAACATTGTCTTTGCGCAAATGGTATATTAATAATAAATGTCCAAAATGTTGTTTGGGCCACTATGCTATATCTAGCGACCAACTAGTAAGGCATCTCACGACCGCTCCTAAAGCCATGACTGTGCGTGTTTAGATTGACATGCAAATTGTCTCTGTGTACGTCAATTCAAAAGCGGTCACTAGTGTCAAATTCAAATGAGTGCAAAGAGGTTTCATAAAGAGATAATCTGGTAAAAGAGGGAAAGAGACAAAAAATGTTGTCTCTTTCCCTCTTATCGGCATTTACTGTTGCTAGAATGAGACTTCGACGTCAAAAGTAAAAATGTAACCTGTTTTCTGCTTAAATACGACAAAATTTAAATGACATTAATGATATTGACTTCTGTTTAAGTGATTTTTTATTTAGTAGCGTCATTTACGTCCTAGCGTACTGCGTATAAAAAATACGCCACTACATTTCAAAACTGGTTACACTTTTACACTTAATCGCGTAATCGGTATATCTCCCAGATATCTGAATTAGTCCTCAATTTTGAAAATGACTATGACAATTTTGCAAATAACTATCGAATATGTTGCTCGTTAACGATGACCTTGCTAACGCAACCCTTAGTAACGCACACAAACACGCACGCGCGTACACGTTCCGACTACAACCAAGGGTTTGAGCAGTCGTGAGATAAACGAACTTGTAACACAATTCGATCAACAATACAACTAGACACCGCGTTATCTACAAAATTAAAGCAAAATCTGTCCGCTCGAAGATCAAATAACATTCACTGTGAAATCAACCTTATTAAACTACGTTTAAAGTGTTGTTCTCCTTGATTGAACTAAACAAAATAAGAGCTCACCGCCACGAGTGCCCTCTTATTTGACGAGCCAAATTTTTTGCGCCGACCCGATTTTAATGTATTGTTGATCGAAGGTAACACATTATAATGTTACCCCATTTATATGTAACACATGTTCAAAAATAAAATAAAGCTTGGGCAAAAGACCGCTAAACCAAGTCCATTGAAGAAATGGGTCTTTCTGAATTATCATTTTTATTATTCGGCAAATAGGACACATTTGTTTTTCAGTTTGTGAAATGCAACAAAAACCAATTCCCGTATATGAGGTCTAAAGTGAAAAAGAGAAATCCTTCAATTTTACTTCCCGTATATGAGGTCTAAAGAGAGACATCCATTTTCCAATGGAATTAATAATATCTTCGGCCCACTGATTGACTAGTAAAATATACAGTGTCTAATAAAATATACTGAAACTATTTTAAGGGTGAATTCAGTCCAGGATACTGAACAACTTTCCCCAAGAAACATATATCGAAATATGAAAAATAATTTTTGGCTTTGTTGTTCAGTATCATGGACTAAATTCACCCTTAAAACAGTATACAGTATATTTTGTTACACGTTATATATATAAAAACTAAAGAATTACAAGCACAAAAATAAAATATAAAGAATTCGTTGTGGGTAAATCTCATGATGTGAAAGCGAACAAACATATATGCTTAACAATTAACATATAAATTCTTTTTTTTTTTAACTGGAACATTGAAACCCCAACCAGAATGCTTAACAATCGGTTATAGTTAATATATCATAAACCAAAAAGAGGTTCAGGCTCCACTCAAGATGAGCTGGTTGCGAGCTATGCTATGTTATACGCAACCAATGACAATTAGCTATTGACATTTCGACAGAAATAAAAATAGTTTAAATAAATTATATACAATCTAGAATTCCTTCGAAGTGGCAAAGCCGTTCCCAAAAATTATACCTAAAGTTAAAGGCGTCCCTTTCTCTCAGAAAGAGACGCCTTTAACTTTAGGTCCTCTTTTGGGTCGTTAGGCCGGCACCAGATGATTTTTTCACTATATACGGTATGATGCGGTTTTGAAACATTCTGGTCGGGGTTTAACGGTTTTATGACCTTTATCATATACTTGCAAACAAGCATTTTGTGCAATGTGCGCATTTACATTTCCATTTGATTTTTTTAAATAATTTGGACCTTTATTCTGGAATGCATTAAATTCAACAATACTGTGAAATACTTCAGTGCTATCTCTATAATTGTAAATTAGTATCTAACCTCAATTTTAAGCTAAGAGCATAACTTAAGAGGACGCTTCCCGACTTACTTTCCATACAAACGCTCGTACGCAATTATGGAGTTGTAACAGATCTTTCTTTATATTTTTCGAACTAACAGGTATCTTGTGCGCTATTTCTAGGTTTCTATCGAAATAAAAATCTAAATTTGGAGAAACAAATTTAGTATAAGCCTCCAAAAATCTCCTTTTTTTGCTTAAATTTTACCTAAACTTCGGCCGTTCATAAAGTACTCATAAATTGTAAAAGTAAAGAAAATATTTTGATATAAACCTCGCAAATATAATCAAGATTCTAAATGAAAAACATTCATTTCACAAACTTGTAAGGCTTATTGAAAATCACGTATTACCTGGAACAAGTTTTGTGAAATTTCTGTACCCGTATTTTTCGTACAATGTTATCGTGTTCTCACTCGCACCTGCATGAAATTGCTTTGCGCTGGATAAAACAACAAGCTTTTCTCAACCATGCTTGCACTGACGATAGACTCACCGGGAAGCGTCCTCTTAATTGTTAATTCGGTATTTCTATCTTAATTTTAAAACAATAACAAATTCAAAATTGAACTTAAAACTATATATACGTGAACACAACCACTCTAAAAACATTTTGGACGTGTACAATTTCCGTCTTATAATTATTTGTAGCTTATAAACCCTGAACACGTTGACATCTAGTAAAATGACAATCTCATCTGTCATCGTCAATTGATTTAGGAGGATATAATGGTTTAAACCAAAGAATTTATAATACAATCTAGAATAACTTTATACTAAATTTAATGCCACGCATATAAAGCTCATATTTTCATAATGTTTATGTTTAAATACCCAACGTTTCCAAAAAATGTACCTAAATTTATAGGCGTCCCTTTCCCGAAAACTGTCAGTGTAATAAAGTAGAAGAGGAGAGCTATAACTTTAGGTATATTTTTTTGGAACGGCTTTGCAACTTTGTAAGCATTCTAGATTGTATACAATTTCTTTTGTTTTAACTTAGTAATAAGGTTAGTTCGTGATTATGTCAGGAGTCAGATACGGATGCCAATTTTGGCTGAAATACGTTTAAAACCTCAACCCATGAAGAATAAACAATGAATAACGTGACCACACTATTGTTTAAATTCTTCCTTAAAATCCTTACTTTCTTTATCAAATTTAGCAGAAGTTATTTATTAATTACTGATATAAGTATATTATTGTTAAGAGCATTGTAATGCTGTATAAATCAATAATTGATATAAGTATAATACTTTTATTTACGCAGTTATTTTACTCATGTAAAAGTCTAATACATGGTGATTGAAACGGACTCTAACGTCAGTTCGACGCTTAAGTCGATTTTGGTTATTTCTGTCAGAAGAACAATGTTTTTTTACTAAAAGGTATACATATATTATATGTTAATTTTCACACAAGTGTTGAAACTATTTGACAAATGTCAAGATTTTAAATGTAAGTAGCCCGTTAAAAATTATAATGTCTTTAACTCGCGTTAATTTTAACCAAACATTTCTTACAGGTAACATTAAAAACGAGACAAGTATGTACAGCGGGTACAGTACATATAAAATACAATACAATACAATTAAGTAACGATATAAAGTTCGCATCAAGCTATAACTAAGTTACATTGGTCCTAATTTGGTATAAGTTAAGGCACTTAAGGCACTAGTCAAGCATATTGGAATAAGGCACTTGGCGCAGGTATATTTTACAATTTATTCTAACATATACATTATTGTTACATATGTTTACAACGCGACGTCTGAAATTAAAACCTGTTATTTATCATTAAAAAGTTCTGTCTACCACGTACGTAAGGACGTGATTAGCATGCATTACAAAAAACAAAATTAGGTATCCTTACAATAATATGTACATCTACTACCTAAATAACAAAGTTTACAACCGTGTCAGAACTCGATTCTTTAGATAGAATACAATAGGTATAATTCGATTTAGATAGAATGACATCTGTGTAGTTAGTCACAAGTCGTGTCGAAGTAAAAAATTGTAGGTGTGAGCGCTGCGTTACAGCGCGGGGAGGGTAAGTCCCCCCGCCCGCACACCGCGCCCCGCGGTCGCCCTCCCGCCGCATATAACTTCGGGGCGCTCGCAGCTAAGTTCACAGACGACATTCTATGTGAATTGAACTGTACTGCTAATGTAATTTCTGTAATCGTTGTGAAAGTTGGACATTTTGAATCCTTAATGCCTGTTTTAAGCACGCCCAGGCTATCCAAAAGTAATATAACTACATATTTTTTAAATTGAAACTTTGTCAACGTCTAATTTTACTTAGAAGTGTACTTAAGCTGGATTTTTTTTAGTAATGGCACATCTAAAAACAAAAAACAATCGACGCGCTCCTTCACATCAATCTAAAACGTTTCTCTTAGGCTCAATTTACATTGCCGCGGAACGGAAGCGTCAATTCTGCGTCATTACGGGAGAAGGCGCGCGAATTCGCGAAAATGCTCGAGAATTCTCGCGATTGCGGCTTGAGGGACCTTCAGTTGTAAGTCTTTAGGCTCAATTTCGTATACGCTTTGCACCCCACGAATATCCTCTTTGCGCCACTTCCCACAGATTCCACAGACGGCACCGACAGTAGCTAGGAGAATTCCCGTGAATGCACGAGGATTCCCCGAAAGACGCGCGACCTCTTTACTAGCTCTTATTTATTTCGTACGTTACACAATTGGCATAAAGTTCATTAAGCTATGTACATAGCTTAATTTCGATACAACAATTCGCTTCCATTCCATTCCGCAGCAATGTAAATTGAGCTTTAAGTACATCAATGATACTGGTTATATAGGTGTATATTTTTATTTGGCTAGTGTTAGTTGGAAGTAAGCATATACTACCCATACCCTGTTTCATCTACAAGCGTTATTTTAATAGGGATGTGGACTCTGTCCGAAAAATATTATTTTATTCAGTCCGTCAGTTACATTATCCAAAAATAATGGACCTATATTTTTCGGTTCATTAAATTAGTAATAAATCACAAAGATACATCGCATCGAAGTTTCGCAGAGACGGCGATTAACGTCACCGTTTGTGAAAATTGTAATCCGCTGTATCTTCGTCATTATTTTCTAATCAGAGTAAAGAAAAAAAACGTATACAATATTATTTTTTAGGGTTCCGTACAAAAAATGAAATAACGGAACCCTTAGCGATAGGATCACTGTGCGTCTGTCTGTCTGTCCGTCTGTCACAGCCAATTTGCTCCGAATCTACTGGACCGAATCAAGTAGTAATTTGGTAGGATGGTGTAATCCTATGACCCAAACACATATGTGCAAAGTAAATAAATACTTTTTTATTATAAGGGTCATTTTCGGGGGATAAATTTGGAAATTTAAAAAAAAAGTTTTGCAAACCTTACTGTGTCATACGAGTATATTAAATGAAGGGGCTCGTTATGAGGATCTCAAATATATTTTTGTTATAATTATATAATAAATAGTTTTAATTTTATTCATGAAAGAATACGAAAATTGAATATTCCCGCCCCCCTGATCTCCGAAACTATTGAGCCTAAAATTTAAAAAAATTACGAAATATTGTTTCATTCAATATTTCAAGAATTCAATCAATTGTACGGAACCCTCTCCACGCGAGTTTAACTCGCACTTGGCCGGTTTTATTTTATTATACTTATTTATTTTGAAAGAAGATATTTTCTTTCTTCGTTCTTCCAACAATCTCTTTCTCAATATGCCTCGCTGCAGGAGCGGGTTTTTCGAACATTCAATCATCAGACCAGGCGTGAAGCTATGGAACACCCTTCCCGTTGATATCCATAAAGCCCCTAGTCGCCAAGCATTTAAGAGTGCTGTGAGCGCTCATTATCTTCATAAATTATCATAGAGTATTATAAATATTTATGTAGTTTATGTAGGGTTTATGAATTTAGAAAATATTTATGTATTTTTATATGTAGGTCTAAGAATGTATAAGAAAGTATATATATATATGATAATATGTCTTAGGTAAATGTTTAATAATGGTCAAATAGTTAATTTGAATGTACTAATCGTCCAAAATTTGCTTTTATCAGTACCACCTGTAGGTTGACTGGTAGAAAAGGCCCTAGGGGTTTAGGCTATACCTAAATTTTCCGGGGTCCAGTGCTGCCCCCATTTAAAATAAATCATTTCAAAGAAAACGAAGACATTCTTTAAAATGTTTCTTCTACCAGTACTAGATAACCCTTCAAAGTATTTTATGAACTACTGTTTACAGTTTATAATGAGAACGTTAAGCTTCACTACGCACATTTGCCAAAAGTGACCGTTTTTCGCAAATGTGCGTAGTAAAGCACTAGACCCCAGAAAATTCAGGTACGGCCTTAAGTCCGCCTGTTACATTTTTTGTAATAAAGTTAAATAAATAAAATATTTTTTTATATTTATTTGATGAGCCAAAAATATTGTTTTAGTCCACATCCGTATTGTTTATAATCACTCTTGACTTACAAGTAGAAATAACTTAATACTTTAAGTACCTTCCCGTAGTCAATAAGTACATATGACATACAGTAAGTAACTGAACTGTTTTAAAATGTAACATTTAAGTAAAAAAATACTACCGGTTGTATGTCCTTAGTTATTTTATAATAAAACTTGGACTACTTTACGACAAAACGTCTAAAATAAAATCAGTAAAAGCTGGACCCTTACTACAAAAGCGATACGACAGACGAACGTAGCTTCGTGTCGGCCTTTCAGGGTCAAGTAAGATTCATCATCCGAGCGTATCCCGGTTGCATCCTCAGCGGTAACGCTTCAGAGCCCGGGGTCCGCTTCCTAACCTAGGTAAATTGACGAGGTTACTGGTTTTACACAGAGCAACTGCCGTCTGACCTCCACAACCCAAATAGACCAGAACCAATCCTAGGATAGGTTTAAACAAATGCTAGAAGGCTTTCAGGACCTACAGCTTTACATGCCTTTCGAAGCACGGAATCCTCTTTCTTTTCGGATAGTCAGGTGATTCAAGCCTGCAATATCCTAACCAGCTGCAATAACCTTCACAAAATATGCTTCCTTCCTATGTTGGATTTGAACCCACTACCTCCGTATCACAAGGCAAACGCATTGACCACTGAACCACGGAGGCAGTCAAAGTGAGTCAAGTAAGATTGACCGTTACGGAATGATGGTAGAGTCTTATTTGGTGTGACATAGAAATAGAAATACTATCGGACGACTATCAAGAGTAAATGTCCTGGCAGTCACAGATTTTTGTGCGTACAATACGAACACGATACAACCAAAACGACATCAACATGCAAACAATTTAAAATTTGGACGGAACAATTAGTGATATGTGTACGATTATAAAATATTGTTTTTGTTTTTTTAAATACACGTCAATAGAATAATAATAATATTGGACTTTACATCGAAGACTTAAGGTCCAAAATCACTAGATTGTACGACCTCTATACAACGTGTTAATAAAATCACGCAAAACCTCTCAGGTGAAACTGAACCACTTTTGTTCTAAAACTTTCACGAAACCAAAAACAAATTTGAATTTTCATACAAACTAATCAGCTGATCGAGTCAATATGAATTTTATTTTTGGCATTTTGGGTATGTTGTAGAACAAAAGTTGTTCAGTTTCATGGACTGTGTTACAACCTGAGAGGGTTTGCGTTTTTTCATTAACTCGTTGTATAAGGTTAGATCAGAAGAAGATATGAACGATTTCAGTCAAACTTTCTTAAATACTAGTAATGACAACCAAGATTTGTTTTGTCATATAATACCATGAACGAAAAATATAAGAGAACTGACAACCCTCATACATTAGTTTAAATGTTGCAGCTAGATGGCGCTACTAATTCGAAAGAAGGTAGTTTCGTAGTGGTGCCGCTTAACTTCGGAAAGATGGCGGTATAAGCGTTCATTTTCTACTAGACACGGGTAACTCCGGATTAGAATATTTAAATGAGCAGATTCATCAACAGGAGCCGATACCCGTACTGCCGTACCGTCCCGGCGCCTGTCAGGTCGCGAGCCGCGAGCCGCGTTTCGGCTCCACGCGTCTTGGGTGGAGTCGGGAGTCAATATTATTCTGTATTGAAACCGGTACCTGAAAGGACGTCTGTATTCTGTAGATTCAATAGCGAAACTTAGCGGACCTCGGAGCTGGAGCCGATAAGGGAGTAGGAATCATTAAGATGAGTCGGTACCGGATGCGGAGTAAGATTCAGTGAGCCGAAACACTCCTCGGAGTCGAGATTACCCATGTCTATTTTCTACGAACAAACAAGCGCCATCTCTGAATTTTCGTGGATACCGACAGCCTAAGTACCCAACATCCATTGTATGACTAGCGGGCGAGATAGTAGCGACATCTAGAAGTATTACTGAATTTTAGATTTCTAGCAGAGTACGCTTTTTTGTACGGGGTTTTTCGTCCATGATTATAACTAATGTTGTATGGAAATGTTATTTATGTTTTTTCTATGTACTCTTAGGCTTAAAACTACGACAAGTTGACGCCCGTGACGGGTTCAGTCCGTCTCTGTCGCAAACCCTACGTGCGATAGAGATAGCTGAAACCGTCGCGGGTCACGTGACTCTCTCGCACGTAGGGTTTGCGACAAAGACGGATAGTGTCCGACCGAATGTTCGGTTTCGGTCGAGTTTCGGCAAAAAAACGGGTTTCGGTTTCGGCGGCAAACCTGCCGAAACTGAAACTGCATTCGGAAGTTCTCGGGCTGTCCTCGGTCATGTTCGGCGCGTTAAATTCCATCTAAGCGTGAAGCGACCAAGACATGTTGTCGCGTCCAGGTGCCTAATCATATCGTGACTGGCTTGTGTTTGCAGTTCGTTTTGTTTGTTGTGAGTTTTCGTGTGATTTATTTTGAATTAGGCAAGTTTTATCACGTTATATAGCATAAGAGTAGGTAGTAAACATTTATAATAACGTTTTATTTATTTATCCCTTAAAACATGATCCTTTTAAGGAAGTTTCGGTTTCAGCCGGAACTGAGACCGTTGCCGAAATGCAGTTTCGGTTTCGGTCGTAAAAACCACTTTCGGCCGGACACTAAAAACGGATTGTACCCACCCGTCGCGGGTCAACGCAGTTTCAAGCTTTACGCTTTTACTCTAGTAGACCGACTGGGAACGAAATGCTGCCCTCTAAAAGCCTCACCCAATAAAGGGAGGATTTAATATAATCACCACTGTGGTCACCATGCTGGGTTGACGATGCTACTGGACAAGCGCCATTGGTGTGGGTTCGGGGCACATAACATTTCCATACGGCGGTACTTGGGGCACATGCTACTCTACCGTGCGAACAGACCTGTGTTGCTGGCGGGGTCGGGCGCGGGCGCCAGCCGCAGCAGCGAGCGCGGCCCTTCCAGCACCCAGATCTCGTCGCGGGTCACCGACACCGATATGATTCTGTACACACAAGAGTGTATTTATTTATTTACCCCATTACTCATAAAAAAATTCAAACGTTTGATAAACCTATTTTTGTTAAAATATGTTGCGTCTCGTTCTTACTATGGCAAATATAGAAGAGTGATAGATATGTCGTAGTTGGATTGTATAAACCGCTAATTCACGAAACCTCTAGTTGTTTGGCATTACAGCTCGGTTTTGTTAAACAGCCGAATATTGCTCAGCTGGATTGTCTAAGATTGCGCAACGTGTTACGTTCATTCAAACCCCTAACCACGTTTTCAAACCGTTAGCGGTTTTGTGGAACAGTAGCGGTAATCCGCTGTTTGACGAAACCGTTAAACAATCCAACTGCGACACTTGCATGATTGCATAATAAGGATTTGGTGTAGGGTTACCATAATGAAATATAACTGGGTGACTTTTAGAATACAGATTTTTTTCGACATCGAATTTCATTTCCCAGACAACTATTCCACGATTTTTATTGCTATAGGTTTGCCCTAACCTCGGCACGCTCGCTCGGCTCGTGCGTGTGTTGGTCGCAGTTCTAACCTAACCTATAGGTTTGTGCTAACCTAGTAAAATGGATAGAACATTCCTAGCACTCGCCGGCCGCTGCCGCAGCACGCTCGCTCGCCATTGCCACTTCGTAGGCATTCTACATTGTATATAATTTCTTTAGATAGAATTGTTTAACAACTTCTCTAGCCGCATGGATGAATACAAGTCGATCATTCCATCCCGCGTATTAGGGTTCGCTAATTTAGAAAACCGAGCTGTAATGCCAAACAGCTAGAGGTTTAGTGAATTAGCAGATTATACCATTCAACTGCGATAGATACAAAACATATTTTAACTAAAATAGATTAAGCGAATGTTTGTTAATTTTTATGAATTTGACGGTTAAACTTTATTTACCAAAAATCCAATCAAGTCTTTTTTAGTCTCCACTAGACATGGGTAATCTGGTATCCGGTACCGATTCATCTTAATGATTCCTACTCCCTTATCGGCTCTAGCTCCGAGGTCCGCTAAGTTTCGCTATTGAATCTACAGAATACAGATACAATACAGTCCTTTCTGGTACCGGTTTCAATACAGAATAATATTGACTTCCGACTCCCGATTCCTCCCGAGACGCGGTGGAGCCGAAACGCGGCTCGCGACTGACAGGCGCCGCCGGTTCCCGGCGGGATCAAGATCGGTGCGGACTCAATAACTCGCGGGAGCCGATAACGATTACCGGGATTTAGTACGGGTATCGGCACCTGTTGATGAATCGGCTCATTTAAATATTTGAATCCGGAGTTACCCATGTCTAGTCTCCACTGCAGAAGCATGACCCTCTCTGCCCTCCAGAGCCACATATTAGAAAGAGTAGCTAGAGGATTTGCCCTACACTCTCCACGCTGGCCAGACGGGTTGAAGAGATCGCACGTTTATACCTAAGCTTTGTTTAGCTTATTTTTCCTAAGTCGCCTTCTACGACACCTACGCGAAGACTTGGAATTGTCCTATTTTACTTAGCCAGGAACCACACGGCTGACATAGTATTATCGCGAACGAGAAAAAAACCTCGAACAATTGGGTATATGACTGGGTCAAAAATAAATTATTTTGTGCTGTTAAGAGAATAAAACGTCACTAAATAGTGTCACTTGTCATTGATCATATCCATTTTCAACATGATTTTAGACTTTTTAATACAGAAAAACTGATGATAAGAGCGCTATTTGACTCGAAAAATCAACGACGTCATGGCTTTGTATTTCAAACAAATCCCATAGAAAATATTTGTTTTGACGTTTAGAAAAAAGTGTCTGATTTGACTTGTTGCCATCTAGCGGATTATCAAATAGAGGTAAGTAATACTTACTTCCTAAGGTCGTCCACGACGGCCACAGCAGTAGCTGACCGAGGGTCCAGTATGTACAGGAAGTGGTGGTTGTGGGCCACCAGGAAGTGCTCGCGGAAGGGGTGCAGCGGGCCGAAGTTGTAGTCGCCGGCGGCGTGCGAGCGCCTGCGCAGCGACGGGTTGAGCAGCTCGGCCACGGTGAGGGGGTTTGATATCGCCTCCTGAAGAAATATAGAAATTATAATAAAAAATTTTTTCATCTATTCGAAAGACGATGTCTTTAAAGGGCCCAGTCCTTACTTTTAGTGATTTTGACTGCTTTTTCGGAGCTGATTGGAGTCAAACTATCTTAGTAACAATATGTTAAGATGTGTTGAATTGAAGATTATTTAAGTATTAAAAAAGTAAATGAGACTATTTATTGATCTTCATTGTAATAGTTTGTTTAATTCCAAATAACCTGAGACGTGTTTCAATTTTTTGCGGTGCGCGACGTTCATGTCATTGTTGTTTACACGGAATTTAAAACATAAAGTTGTGTATAAATTACAGAGAAATAAAGACAATGGAAAATCCTAAAAAGTGAATGAGAAGATTTTAGTAATTTTTTTTTTAATTATTTCTAAAACTTTAGTATAGTTCTTTAAAAAGGTTAAACTTTGAAGAAAATATAAGCGAATAGGTCGTCGGAATACTTGCGCTTACGACTGATTTAAAAAATAAAAAATACACATCTATGAAGATTGATTCATGCTTAAACACGTACAATAAATAAATAAAAATAATTTGTCTTTTGTAAAAATATAGAAAAATTTAAGTTCTCTAAAATTCTTAAATAAATATGGGGACGAAAACGCTGATAAGGCAGACCGCTCGCTGCGCTTCTGAATTTGTCTATATTCGTCTCCATGGTTCATGTACAATATAGCGCAATGCGTATGTGTAGATAGAAAATATAGATTCGGGTGTTCAATCAAAAATTCCCACGGTCGAAGACTGCAGTCTTAATAGTAGGACGTCGTATAGTCGTCATTTTACAAGGTGTTTTGCTAAGGCAAAAAAACGTCTTTTTTTATTGAAATAGTATCTTTACACTGGTAAATGCAACGCAAAGATGGTTCACATACAACCATAGGCGTGCCGAGAGGGGGAAAGAGGGGTATTTCAACCAACTAACCAACGCCCCTCCCCCCGAAATAAAGACACTATGTGATTTTTTAATATTTTTTTCTTCTGTATAATAGCCAAGATTTAAAAAATACCGTTTGTATCGCAACTCCCTAGAGGGCGTTATCTAGTTTAAGACAGTGAAGTTGTTAAATCGTAGAGTTTGTTTTACATAGACCGACCCCCCCCCCCCCCCCAAGAAATGTGTCACATAAGCCCCCAAAATCTGGTCTGGGTACGCCTATGCATACAATTAACGACGACAAGTCTGCACATTCTAAGACGTAATAACTAAGTAGTAACCTTGAAGAGCAGAGTCTGTTGCACGTCGCCCCGCATGTCGGCCCGCCACAGCCGCAGGCCGGCGCGCGCCGCGAACGCGCTCGCCGCGCACGCGCCGCCACGCGCGTACGAGTACACGAACACCGCGCCCAGTGCGCACAGGCTGGAACAACGTGTACTTTAAAGCCGCGTCCGCTGCGAGAATTATTGAACATAGCATTTTTAGACATAAAAAAGGGGGCGTGGCCTAATATATATTTTTTCATCTCATCTATTCGAAAAACGATGATTTTATCCCAAATATTTGGGGCTAAAGTCACTGGTAATTTTTTAGACACTGAAAAGTAATAAGTAAATTCCCTAGGCGTTAAAACACATTTGAAAACCAAACACGAAACTAGAATCAAATAGTAGATTGTGCAACAATGCGTAAAGGTTAGTAGTTTTAACGCGAGGGCGCTTCTTTGAATCCAGAGCGAAACGAAGGATGCCACAAAATATAATCACGAGCGTAGCGAGGGATTCTACGGTGGAATCCTGAGTGAAGCGAGGGATTCAAGTATATCGCCCGAGATAAAACTATTACCGTACACCGTGTAGCAAATTCTTCTTTTCATCTCCATCTATGAGAAAAAGCAAATATATACCTATAACGAAAGTAGAATACCTACATACACCTAATCAGAGTTTAACAGTCAGTTACTAACCTTTATTTGGTGGCGTTTTCAGAGAAGAAGTACTATGAAAATATTTTTCTAGGACCACCACATCTTTTACATTTTCCAGTCATTAGAATCGTTTCATTACTTTTTCCTTGTGTGTCAATTCTTTATATATTTAAATATGTAAATTATACGTAAACTTCATATTTATTTACTATCGGCCTCATCAAGAAATTAGTCACATTTAAATAGTTGTAAAAATAACCTAATAGTTCCATAATAAAATGACTATTTAAATCAAAGACAACAATTGCGCGTTTTTATTGGTTTTTAATAAATTATTATTTTGAAGCAAGAGAACCAAAACATTTTGACCTACAGTCATCCAAGTACAACGAGTTGAATTCCAATTTTAAAAAATTTCGACGCCCTTGCCTATATTTTACTAGTATTTTATAATTTTTAAACTAAATTCTTCTTTTTTTCTAGCTGACTGCCAATATTATTTTTGATTCTACATTCGTGTTCGGTTTTTAAATGTGTTTTAACGCCTAGGGAATTTATTTTTTACTTTTCAGTGTCTAGAGAATTACCAGTGACTTTAGCCCCAAATATTTGGGATAAAATCATCGTTTTTCGAATAGATGAGATGAAAAATAATATTGGCAGACAGCTAAAAGAATTTAGTTTTAAAATTATAAAATATATACTGATGATATGACTGGTAGGTCAAAATGTTTTGGTTCTCTTGCTTCAAAATAATAATTTATTAAAAACCAATAAAAACGCGGAATTGTTGTCTTTGATTTAAATAGTAATTTTATAGGTTATTTTTACTACTATTTTAAATGTGACTAATTTCTTGATGAGGCCGATAGTAAATAAATATGAAGCTTACGTTTAATATACATATTTAAATATATAAAGAATTAACACACAGGGAAAAAGTAATGAAACTATTTTAATGACTGGAAAATGTATAAGATGTGGTGGTCCCAGAAAAATATTTTCATAGTACTTCTTCAGTGAAAACGCCACCAACACCACTGTTAAACTCTGATTAGATATATATATGTAGGTATTCTACTTTTGTTATAGGTATATATTTGCTTTTTCTCATAGATGGAGATGAATATTGGATAAAGACCCTTTGATATAAAAAGAAGTAAATATATTAGGTGTCAAATATCTGTCTTGTGTGAAAAATATACGACATCGAACAGTTAGCAATTTCTCTTATTTAATTTACCATTTCTTCAAGCTGCGCTCCTTATAGGTAATGGGCCCAGTATTCACGAGACTTTGCGAGTTGCAATGGAGGTCTCAATGAAAGTGGCAATATTCGATGGTCAAAATTTCAAACAGTGGAAATTTCAAATAAATTGTGCTTTAAGAGCAAAAGGACTGGACATAAATCAAATAACACCAGAAGACAGTGATGCTAAAGTTCAGTGGAATAAAAACGATGGCATGGCCATGTTTATACTGACTTCGTCAATGGATCGGAATCAAATATCCCTGATAGAAAATTGCCAAAGTGCGAAAGAGGTAATGAATAAGTTGGAAACGATATATGAGCATAAGTCCGAGTTTAGTAAGATGTTGTTGCATGAGAAATTTTATCAATACAAATATTCTTCAAGAGACTCTATGGCGCTGCATGTTTCTAAGGTGTTTTACGTAAGTTTGGCTAGGCAGTTGCGAGAATCTGGAGAAAGTATCAGTGACACAGCGGTGATTACCAAAATACTAAGTTCATTGCCAACGTCCTATCGTTGTCTTCGACAAGCGTGGGTATCGCTCGACCCAGAAAGACAGACGATTAGCAATCTAACGTCAAGGTTGATTGATGAGGAAGCGAGTCTAGCAAATGAAACCGCTAGTGAGATAGCTCTTGTGAGCAGTATCAATATTCCGAGAAAGAATGTTACTCGAAGCACCAGACATAGATTTGTATGTTATAATTGTAATAAAAGAGGTCACTTTGCACGAGACTGTAGAATACCAACGAAGTCTGGTCAGATGATCCAAGAGCAATCAGTAGCGCTCAGCGCTGAGCAAGATGTATTGTCAGAAGTAAATGAAGATGTGTGGATTCTTGACAGTGGAGCATCAGCTCACATGTCATATAGAAGAGAGATATTTTATGTATATGAATATGTGGAGAATAGAACAGTGAAATTGGGAGATGGTAAAGAAATTGTTGTGCAAGGAGTTGGCAACATACTTATTGAGATATGTGTCAATGGGGAATGGAAAAAGATGATTCTAGAAAATGTTCTTCATGTTCCTGATTTAAGAAGAAACCTCATTTCAGAAGGTATAATATTTAGAAAAGACGCTGTCATTATAAATAAGAATAATGTTGCTATGGTGATGAAAGAAAATATAGTTTTCATGATTGCTTCATTGGAAGAAAACAATATGTATACACTCAAAATAAAGGTTTTCAAACAAGTTAATTATGGAAAATGCGATAAAAATGTACAGGAATATCGGAGTGTGAAGTTACGTCAAAATTATAAAAGAAAGAAACGAAATTTTATTTTCTTAGAAGTGGGTGGAGAAGAGGGGGAAGAGAAAGTTGTATCTTCTCCACCAGAATGTAGGAAAACTAACCAAGAATGTAGTTCCCAAGAATTGTTGTCGGATAGTTTGCAGAATAACTATAGGGATAAATCTTATAAACGGTTTGAAAACGTAGTGCAAACTATGGGATTGGGGAATCGCAGAGGGGTGCCAATACGACCCCAAGTTAGGAAAAATTCAGAACTGAATGTCGCGGTGGATATACCAAAAACTAGAGGGACTTCAACGGGCAGACTCAGATTTCAAACCGTTATGAAGAACAAAACGACTGCTACGAGTATGATATTAAAAACTAAAAATAAACCAGTCACACCTGAGTGCAGACTCTCTGAAAAGCAGATTAGAAAAGAAGAAATTTTAGAAAGTTCTATTGCACGCTAGGTTCATTGTGGTTATACCCAGATTAGAGGTTTGGGAGGAGATGAGAATTACTATCCTAATAAGAGAAAGAAAATGTTTAATTCATGCAACAGCAGTAAAAAATAAGAATGATTGAAATACCAGTGTACTTTCCACTTACAAAAGTGGCGTGTGCGCGCATGGAGCGTTGTTATACTGGCAGTGGGAGCTTATGGTTAAAGAAGTAGTGGGAGCTTGTGGTTTTGGTTCTAGTGGGAGATTAAAAAAAAACTGTTCTTGCAATTATTGGTTTGATGCAGTCATTTTAAATTGCCATCTGATAATTTAAGTGGGACTATTGGATAAAGACTCTTTGATATAAAAAGAAGTAAATATATTAGGTGTCAAATATCTGTCTTGTGTGAAAAATATACGACATCGAACAGTTAGCAATTTCTCTTATTTAATTTACCATTTCTTCAAGCTGCGCTCCTAATAATGAAAAGAAGAATTTGCTACACGGTGTACGGTAATAGTTTTATCTCGGGCGATATACTTGAATCCCTCGCTTCACTCAGGATTCCACCGTATCGCCCTCGCGTTAAAACTATTACCTTTACGCCTTGTAGCACAATCTACTATTTATTTCGCTTAAAGAGTTAGCTAAGAGGTTGAAAATCGCGCTGTACAACACTGAACACTGGTAGCGTGTTCTGGTAGTAACTCATTTCAGTTCTGACGTACAGACATCAGAAGTGGGATGAAGTCAATTCTTAGTGTAATGTATATGAGTGTCGTACCTCTTGCGTTCCTTCTTGCCGAGCTGCGAAACTTGCCACTTGCCGTCCCGCCTCTCGCACACTATTGTCCTATAAACGCTGGACACAAGCAGCGTGTTCTGGTAGTAACTCATTTGTATTTCAGTTCTGACGTACAGACATCAGAAGTGGGATGAAGTCAATTCTAAGTGTAATGTATATGAGTGTCGTACCTCTTGCGTTCCTTCTTGCCGAGCTGCGAAACTTGCCACTTGCCGTCCCGCCTCTCGCACACTATCGTCCTATAAACGCTGGACACAAGCAGCGTGTTCTGGTAGTAACTCATTTGTATTTCAGTTCTGACGTACAGACATCAGAAGTGGGATGAAGTCAATTCTAAGTGTAATGTATATGAGTGTCGTACCTCTTGCGTTCCTTCTTGCCGAGCTGCGAAACTTGCCACTTGCCGTCCCGCCTCTCGCACACTATCGTCCTATAAACGCTGGACACAAGCAGCGTGTTCTGGTAGTAACTCATTTGTATTTCAGTTCTGACGTACAGACATCAGAAGTGGGATGAAGTCAATTCTAAGTGTAATGTATATGAGTGTCGTACCTCTTGCGTTCCTTCTTGCCGAGCTGCGAAACTTGCCACTTGCCGTCCCGCCTCTCGCACACTATTGTCCTATAAACGCTGGACACAAGCAGCGTGTTCTGGTAGTAACTCATTTGTATTTTAGTTCTGACGTACAGACATCAGAAGTGGGATGAAGTCAATTCTAAGTGTAATGTATATGAGTGTCGTACCTCTTGCGTTCCTTCTTGCCGAGCTGCGAAACTTGCCACTTGCCGTCCCGCCTCTCGCACACTATTGTCCTATAAACGCTGGACACAAGCAGCGTGTTCTGGTAGTAACTCATTTGTACGATCTCGTGCTCTTCGTTCACAATCTCGATGGATTTGCAGAGGTGCTGTGAAAACAAAGTGTTTACATTACATTCATTTTATGTTATTGTGTGGAAGGTACTCGTATGCAGATAACGACGATTTTGGATTGAACTGAATTTAGTCACTCACAATTTAATTTGGGCAATTAAATGTGTATAATTTAAAATTTAAGTTTTTTTTTACCAAGTCCTAATATTTGCGTTTTATAAGAAAGACAGTTTATGCTTTTGTAACGTTTGGCATTGTTTATTTATAGATTTTTATTTTATTTTATTCTAGACGAGCAGCTAAGCTGATATGTCTATATCACACAGTGCTGAGTGTCCATAATGTTCTTTTATTTATGCAAGCATAGCATATTCTTCAAGTCAAAATTAAAATATGTATATAACAAGTTAACATAAACATTTAACAATCACTATTTTTGTATTCAAAGATAAGTAACGGCCAATGCCCTTGAATGATAAAAAATACGCAACACGCGACTACAAATAACCCCGTCTCGTAAATATAATAAACTCGCATGGTCAGACCCGAACATATCTCTTCTACAATTTTTTTTTTCTAATTAAAGAGCTAGACTTTTGTCTGTGGCACAGAAGACAGTAACAGTATTACATACAGAACGTAATCTTCTAAGGTCCCTTGCAATATGCGTCCCCGTTCCCTCTCCCCCGTTCTCGCCTTGTCTCAGGGCAAGAGCGAGCGAATACACACGCATTGACGTGGGCACGGCAGCACAAGAACGGGGGAGAGGTGCGGGGACGGGGAACGGGGACGCATTGCGCGTACCTTAGGAGATTCCGTTCTGTATGTAATACCAGGCCTGTGTCACTCCCCGTTTAGGTATCGAAAATGAACCTACATTATTACAATGCGCGCTGCCGGCCCCTCGGGGTGGTAAAATCAGTTATACGAATCGTATGTCCAGAGTAATAAATTGGCCTGCAATGGATGTCTAGGTATGTAAACGAAAAGGTGCTGAGTTCTGACGTGATCTAAATTAAACCATATCGCTAACCACATTGAGTAGATATTTCTTTGAATTTCTTTGTTGAGTGAGACTTCTGTACGTGAGTATTAGTCTCTATTCTGTGGTAATACTGACTGTCTTCCGTGTCTGTGGTGAAGCTAATCCTTCTTGTTTCTCTCCGTCTATTCTATTCTTATAAATATTGTAGGTACAATCATTCATTTGGTCTTTTGATTGTTTTATGAAACTGTATCTATCTCTTCCTTTGCACCTTGTTACTTTAATTAATAAAATAAATATAACGGGACAAACACAGTGAAAAAATCACAATTATTGAGTTAGCCCCAAGGTAGGTTTATATTTGGGTTAGGGTTGGGACACATCTGTCAGCACGGAGCAGCACTTTCCTACGCTGCTATCCTTTTCTGTCACTCAGAACAATCAATTGCTAGAGCGAGAGAGAGCGACGGAACGCTTCAACATGGCCGGTGGTGAAGCATTCCGTCGCTCTCTCTCAAACTGTCAGTTCGATGTGGAATTAGCCGCCCAAGACGAATGTATTTTATAATTTACTAACTTTTACCCGCGGCTTCGCTCGCGTATCCCAAATCCTACGGTAACAGTAAATTTTTCCGGGATGAATGGTACCCTATGTCCATCTCAGGACTCCTAACTATGTGTATGCGAAATTTCAAGAAGATTGGTTCAGTAGATAAAGCGTGAAGAGGTAGTAAACAAACAAACAAATATACAAACTCACTTTCGCATTTATAATATTAGTTGGGATATATTTAGGATTAAATGTGTTTTACGCTTACCATATAAAAGTCGATCTCAGTCATGATGATGACCCCGTTCTTGTCTCCAGAGAAAAGCCGCATCCCGTTCTTGGACCACTCGATGGCGGTCACTTTGCTTTTATGAAGATCCCCAATCGTGTACCTGCCAATGAAATTACATTTTGAGTCAGGTGTTTTTATGAGTTAAGAATTATATAGTTTTTTAAAATTATTACATCATTGCTTACAATCATTTCGTATTGCGTATATATCAGGGTCTAACAAAATATACTGAAACTATTTTAAGGGTGGATTCAGTCTATGATACTGAAAAGCTTTCCCTAAGAAACATATATCGAAATATAAAAAAAAAATATGGCCCTTCCATACAAGTTGACCGGTCAGCTGATTCGGGTTTGTATGGAAGGAAAGCCAAAAATATTTTTCATATTTCGATACCGTATATATTCCTTGTGGAAAGGTACGTAGTCTAGCTTTTATTTGAAACAACATGTCTATTTGTAATTTAGAAGAAATTGCATATACAACGTGGAATGGACATACCCGTAATAAATCGAAGCTATACTAGATCACTATACCACAGATTATACTGTAATAAAATTAAAATAACAGCCAAAGAACAAAAAAAATTAACATTCCCATGCAAATCGCCCGGGCGGCTACACACTTCTGTATGGAAATTCCGATTTTTTTTGTTCTTTGGCTCTTAATTCATGATACTATACTGATCTAGATATAGATCGTGGTTTGATTTATTACCGGTACTTGTATAGTATAATTTAATTTTTCATTTCATTTCATTTATTCATGAAGGGGCCTTATTTTTAGTGATGTTGACTAATTTTTTGGAGCTGATTGGAGCCAAACTAAATTAGTAACAATGTTAAGATATGTTAAATTGAAGTTTATTTAAGTATTAAAAAAGTGGCTGTGATAATTTATTTTTTGCGGTGCGCGACAATAATTTCTTTGTTGTTTACACGGAATTTAAAACATGAAGTTGTGTATAAATTACAGAGAAATAAAGACAGGAAAATCGTAAAAAGTGGCTAAGAAGTTTTTAGTACTTTTTTTTAATTCAAAGAAAAACTTAGTTAAAAAGGTTAAACTTTGAAGAAAATATAAGCGAATACGTCATCGGATTTCTTGCGCATACGACTGAGTTAAAAAATAAAAAGTACACATATATGAAGATTGATTCATGCTTAAACACGTACAATAAATAAAATAAAATACGAGTAATTGTCTTTTGTAAAAAGATAGAAAAATTTAAAGTTTTATGGGAATACTGCAGGCTGGCGACGAAAAAGAGGCTGCCCTAGAACACGATGGGCAGACGAACTAACGGCGTACAGGAAGGACTGGAGAACTGTCGCTACTAATAGAGATATATGGAAGGCTAGAGGGGAGGCCTTTGCCCAACAATGGGACACTATAGGCTAGTAAAAAAAAAAAAATGGGAATAAATATGGGAACGAAAACGCTGACAAGGCGCTCGCTGCGCTTCTGAATTCGTCTCCAGGGTGAATGTACAATGCAGCGCAATGCGTATGTGTAGATAGAAAATATAGATTCGGGTGTTCAATCAAAAATTCCCACGGTCGAAGACCGCAGTCTTAACAAAATACATTGTGTCTGAAATTACTATTTTACACATCAGGGCAGGGCTTGGAATACCGTCATAAATCTGGTAACGTTCATTCTGTCAAACGGCGTTAACGTTATCAGTAAAGATAACGTTATGCTGGGTAACGGTATTTTTCCCACTATTTACCGATAATCAGATAACGTTACCAATTATATTAACGGTAAAAGGTATTGTTAACACTGTATTTCTTTTTGATATTTGATAGAATAAATTGATGAGAGTTTGTCTAGTAGGCTACTAGAGGTATATAAATAATGTTTTACAAGTATTGAAAAAAAGTATCGTTAATTGATAACATTATAGATTGTATTATCGATACCCCTTATAACGTTACCACTAAAATAACGTTATTTAACGTTACTTTTATTGTGAATTTGGTATCGTTAACAAGCCCTGCATCAGGGCCACAAAGCTTTTGCTAATGTGGAATATACTTGTACTCACCTTTCGACTTTGGGCTCCACTTTAGGTTTGAAAGTATCAGGTACATTTTCTGGGTGCTCCTTAGGTATCTGGAACACCGTGACCTGTCCTGCAGCATTCCCAGCCCCCACCATGAAGTCCACCGTGCTCACTATCTTCACATATGTGATGGCAGACGTCGTTGCCTAGAAAGAAACAAAACCCTTGACTTTTGTATTTTGTTGACTATTATTTACCTCCAACAAAAAAGAGAGGTTTGACTTAGCGTCGTGTCTGTCGATCGGTACGGATAGACCGATTTCGATGCGGTTTATGTTACGTGAAACCAAGTTCCCTTGCGGTAGTTCTAAGCTATTTTTCGGTTAAAACTAACGTGAGACACATCACTATGTTATACACGGGTTACTCACGAGAAAAATCAGCTCCTGGCCGACATGTGGCGTCGCGCATCACATTCGCCCGGATGACGAGCTCCGGATAAGGTCGAAATATGTCACGGTAGCTGATTTTTAGGGTTCCGTACAAAAAATGAAAAAACGGAACCCTTATAGGATCACTCGTGCGTCTGTCTGTCCGTCCGTCTGTCACAGCCAATTTGCTCCGAATCTACTGGACCGAATCAGGTGAAATTTGGTAGAATGTTGTAATCCTATGATATCCTACGTATCCAAACACATACGAGGGCTGTTTGATAAGTACCCATTTTCTAAATATATTAATATCACTGGCCGCAAATAAGTATACCACCTTTTTAAGCCATTTTTCAGAGGCGGGAAATATAAAAAAAAAATGGCATTCTTTTGTTTTTTTTTCTCATTTGACAACGATTCAGTGAAGGCGTGAACTTAAAATTGTTAAAATGGAGAAAGAACAGTATCGGTCTGTAATTAGATTCTTATTTTTGGAAGGAAAAACATGTGATGAAATAAAAGTAAGAATGCAAGCGGTTTACCATGAAAGTGCTCCTTCTATGACAACCGTCAGATATTGGTATAACGAGTTTAAGCGCGGGAGAACAACCGTCTTTGATGAGGATCGCCCAGGCCGGCCAGTTGAGGTGACTTCAGACGATATGGTTAAGAAAATTGAAAATATCGTTTTAGCCGACCGCCGAATTAAACTTCGAGAAATCGTTGATGCTGTAAATGTTTCAATCGAGAGGGTACAACACATATTAGAAGAAAAATTGGGTATGAAGAAAGTATCGGCGAGGTGGGTGCCGCGTTTACTCACGGAGGAGCAAAAACGAAACCGAATGACTACTTCGGAGCAGTGTTTGGCCGTGTTCAAACGTAACCCGAAGGAGTTTCTGCGTCGTTTCGTGACCGTGGACGAAACGTGGGTCCACCACTACATCCCGGAAATGAAAGAGCAGTCGAAGCAGTGGATTTTTCCGGGTCAACCTGCTCCAAATAAAGCAAAAACTTTCCCATCGGCTGGAAAGGTCATGGCGACCGTTTTTTGGGATTCGCAGGGTATTATACATATTGACTATTTAGAAAAGGGAAAAACAATAACAGGGCAGTACTATGCCAATTTATTGGATGAATTTGACGCCGTGTTGAAGGACAAACGACCCCATTTAAAAAAGAAAAAAGTACTGTTTCATCACGACAACGCCCCGGCTCATTCTTCCAGAGTTGTGACGGCTAAATTAGCACAGTTACGCTACGAACTATTGTCTCACCCCCCGTATTTTCCAGATTTGGCCCCATGCGATTTCTTTTTGTTTCCCAACCTAAAAAAATGGCTCGGTGGCAAGCGATTTGGATCAAATGACGAAGTCATTGCCGCCACAGAGGCCTATTTTAATGACTTTCCAAAATCATACTTTTTGGATGGTTTATTGAAGCTTAAGTATAGGTGGAACAAATGTATAGAGTTAAAAGGTGACTACGTAGAAAAATAAATGCATATATATAAAAAATGATTTTTTTTTCCATAAACGGGTACTTATCAAACAGCCCTCGTATGTGCAAAGTAAATAAATATTTTTAAAAATAAGGGTCATTTTCACCACCAACAGTCCTGGAATGGTTTTCATCCTATCTTCGAGACTGACAACAAGCGGTTCGTGTTGATCAGTCCGTTTCTGAATGGCAAAATCTGCATACTGGTGTTCCCCAAGGAGGAATCCTTTCTCCCTACTATTTTCTATCTTCATTGATTCTCTTACTTTTCTTCTTTCGTCCTCTCATCATCTTTATGCTGACGACCTTCAACTCTATCATTTTTGCGACCGCAGTGATACTGATTTCACGATTTCCCTTCTAAATAATGATCTTCAACTCATCGCAGAATGGTCAGGACGATATGGAGTTTCCGTCAATCCTAGCAAATGTCAAGCCATTATTGTGGGAAGCTCTCAACAACTTGGCAACATTGACATTGAAACCGTCACTCCAATACAATTTAATGGAAAACGTCACTCCAATACTCCAGTGTCAAAGATCTGGGGCTGCATATTGACTCAACTCTTAGCTGGTCCAATCATGTTGTTGAGGTTAGTCGCAAGGTTACAGGAACACTGCGCTGTCTTTATACAGGGACTAACAAAATATACTGAAATTATTTTAAGGGTGGATTCAGTCCATGATACTGAACAACTTTCCCCAAGAAACATATATCGAAATATGAAAAATAATTTTTGGCCTCCCATACAAGTTGACCGATCAGCTGATCCGAGTCTGTATGAAAAGCCAAAAATTATTTTTCATATTTCGACATATGTTCCTTCGGGAAAGTTGTTCAATATCACAGACTGAATTCACCCTTAAAATAGTTTCAGTATATTTTGTTAGACGTTATATATATAAAAACTTTCTTCCGCTTAATACAAAAGTAACTTAAACGCGATCCCTAATTATTCTTATAATCGATTATGCAAACGTTTGCTTTACAAATTTAAATATTAATATATTTACAGCGGAAGTGGGACGAACCTCTCTGCTTGCAGACACGGAAACATCTTTTCGAAACTGCAGCCGATGAGACAGAGCGGTCTCGTCTCCTAGCCAGCTGTAAGCCAGAGTCAGGTTACTGGCACAATGCCATTCCTTCCGTAGGCGTAGGCACGCTCCTGGAGAAGACGACGTTCAGCTTGGCAGTGAGCTTGAGGCTAGGTGCCAGGACACACGAGCCCCATCGCTGCCGTTGCGGGGGAAGTCTCGATCCCCTGGGTCACCACGGCCTGGCGTGCCGTCGCAGCGCAGGACGCATTTCGCGTCATGCCGCCTTGAATGACGTCATCCGTCGCGCCCTTGCCTCGTCCGGTGTACCAGCAGTTCTTGAACCTGCTGGTATTAGTCGAGACGATGGGAAGAGGCCAGACGGAATGACGCTCATACCTTGGAAAAACGGGCGGTCGCTCGTATGGGATGCCATATGCGTGGATACTGTTGCTCCATCCCACGTACGAGCGACTGCCCGTAAGGCAGGTGCAGCTGCTGCGACTGCTGAAGTCAATAAGAGGCGCAAGTATGCGGCTTTGGGAGAGCCGTATATACATATTTGCGCCTTTTGCTGTGGAGACCTTGGGGCCTTGGGGTGCGGATGCCCGACAGTTGTATAAGGAAATTTCCGCACGCTTAATCGATGCCTCAGGGGATCCAAGGGCTGGCGCGTATTTTGGCCAAAGGCTGAGCCTGGCCATTCAACGTGGGAATACCGCCAGTCTCTTGGGTACCCTACCCTGCGAGCGCAGCGATTTGGGTTCCATTTTTTATATTATTTAATGTTATTTAAGTATTTTTATTTAGTTTAGTTTTATATACGTATGTAGTTATAGATTAATTTTAGTTTAATGTTGTTCTTTTTAGTTATCTTTAATCTCTAATTTAAATCAATTTCTTTTACATAAATTCGACAAACTAGCTAACAACTGCATTAGGTTTATCTTCGGACTTCGTAAATATGACCATAACTCCTCCTTTCGGTCACAGTTGGCTTGGCTCCCTATCCCCCAGTGTCGAAATGTTAGAATCCTATGCATGCTTTATGCTATCCTCAATAATCCTTACCCCCTGCTTATCTCAAATCTCAATTTTCTCTTCTTAGCTTTATGAATTTGCGAAATTTACGCTCTTCTAATCTTTGAATATTATCCATCCCTCATGATCGCACTGAATTTATGAATAAATCTTTTCGAATTCAAACCATCCTTCTCTGGAATGCTCTTCCTGATTCTATTAGACGAGCGCCTAGTCGTTACGCTTTTAAACGGGCGGTTCATAAACGGTTTCTCCAAGAAGTCTCTTCTATATATGTATTTATTCATCCGTACACATATATATTAGTTCTTTAAGTATTACATTTACATAATTATATATTTTGTATATTTATTTTATCTAAAGTTATGTATTAATCTATATAAATAAAAATGAATTGTTGTTCGTTAGTCTGCTTAAAACTCGAGAACGACTGAACCGATTTGGCTAATTTTGGTCTTGAAATGTTTGTCGTAGTCCAGGGAAGGTTTAAACGGTGAGAAAATATGGGAAAAGGAACGGGAACGGGAACGGGCGAAACAAAGTTCGCCGGGTCAATATTTTGTATATTTATTTTATCTAAAGTTATGTATTAATTTAAAATAAATATATACCAATACAATATGTATATTTTTGACTTATTCTTGTAGGTATTTATAGATACTTTTCAATTTTGTTTACACACTCTGTCGCACCACCCAAATTATTTCTCTACTTGGTCCAATGGTTGACTGGCAGAGAACGCCATAAGGCGTTAAGTCCGCCATTTGTACACTTTTTTATGTGCAATAAATTTTAAATAAATAAATAAATTAATTTTCGAGGGACAAATTAGGAAATTCAAAAACAAGTTTTGCAAACGTCACTGTGTCATATTTCAAATGACAGGGCTCGATATGAGGATCTCAAATATATTTTTGTAATTATTGGAAAATGAATAGCTTTGATTTTATTAATGAAAGAAGACGAAAATTGACCATTCCCTCCCCTGATCTCCGAAACCACTGAGCCTAAAATTTTGAAATAAATACAAAATATAGTTCATTGCTTTTACATTACAGGAAAACCCATAGGAATTCAATCAATTGCACGGAACCCTCTTCACGCGAGTTTAACTCGCACTTGGCCGGTTTATTTACGTTAGTTACCCATGTTCAACATATAGTAATGTTCTGAGCTATGTATAATAAAAATCGGTTAAGCCGTTTAAAAGTTATTGGGGGTTGACGCTTGAAATTTAGGGCTTTCTCTAGCAAATAAAAGATGGCGCTACGAGTATCAAGTCGTATTGGTAGTTCCGCTACTCATCACTAGATGGAGTTCTTGACAGTTTGGTTTTTGATTTGCCTACCAAATAAACTTGTTAATACATACAGTTTTTACTAAATAGTGTTAATTCAGGAAGGTTTGCATATATACATTTGTATGCATACTTAAATGTATATACAATGTGGAAGGGACATAGAGAGGGTAGGATTTGGGGGTTGGCTATGGCCTATTTAGATGAATGATGGTTTATTTCGATGAAGCACTATTTTCCACTGATCAACTTACACAATCTGAGCGGTGGAAGGAGAAGCATCTGATACATTGTTTGTTTTTACCATAACAAAAAACCCTCAGACCAGCCCCTGTAACATGGCACTGGCGACAGTATTTATCAAGTGCTATCATCTACTACTCTCTCGCTCTAAGTAATAATACTAGCAGGGTGGTACCAGTCCGTTGCACATTCAAACCTTATCCAAACTTTATCCGGGTTTATCAACATTGCCATGCTATTGGCTGTGGCTATTATTCATTCTTGTAAGGGTCAAGTTTTGTCAATAGTCCATCTGTTCAAATGGGAGGAATGCCCTCGGCCTGCCGACAAAGCGGCGTCGGCTTTTCAAAGACCACATGCATGACCAAGCCATTTTAACAAATGAAATCCATCTATCTTCTTTAATTGAATATAGTCCAAAATGTACTACAATGTAGTTTTAATGTGATGCACACAAAAACAGCACAAATATAAAGATAAGACAGCCATTAGGCTTAATTGGAGAACATAAATACTTAGAGGTAACATCACAGCCTTATCATGTTGTTGAGCAAACTCATGGAGTGTGTTATCTTGGATTGTTTCACTGTTTACCTTGAGCAACTATTATGTTTATTGCTACTAACAGTCACACTTTGTATATCATAAAAAACATGCACTTTTGGTATTATGATAATATTTTTAAGGTATAACAAAATGCATGATACTGAACAACTTTCCCCACGGAACATAAGAATATCAAAATATGAATAATATTTTTTGCTTTCCATATAAACTTGGATCAGCTGATCAGTCAGTCAATAGTATTAGTATTTGTTAGACCCTGATCATGAACTGAATACACTTACACATTTGACTATATTGACTATATAGATAAGATAGATAGATAGATAGATAGATAAATCGTTTATTTGTGAAAACTGCACATACACAATCACACACAAAAAATAAATTAATAATATTACGTTATTTACATACAGGTTTTATAGCGATGCGATGTGTTTATGTATGCTGCAGCAGCACAAAAAGGTCGTAGGCTCAGCGAAAATATTGCTCAAAGAGCAATGCGCTGATTTTCAGCTATAACCTTAGGTAGGTGCAAGTGCGATCATTTGAGAAAATTGTAAGGTATACGTGTTAAATACAATAAAAGAAAACAACTACTGGACATTTAGACACACAATAGGTACATATAACTACTTAATACAAAATAAAGGAATTATAAATGTGCTGACAGATTCGTGTCCGGGTAAGTTTTTAAATTATTAAATAGAAACATTATAATGTTTATAATGTTGGCAGCACCCGCTACCGGCGACTTGTTGGATTCATGAGTTTTTGTTTATCTAGTAGGTAAGTGCGTATTTGTTTTTTAAACGAATAATAAGAGATAGGATCTAAAAGGAAAGGAAAAGATAAGATCTTTCCCCTCCATGGGGAAAGATCTTATCAACATCATAAACTGAAAAAGTAGAAGTATTCATAGTATATCAGGAACCCTTTTCTTAGTTTATGTCAATGACTTGCCTTACATGGTTGAGAAAGAGGCTGACATGGTGCTGTTTGCTGATGACACCTCGCTAATATTTAAAATAGATCGACATAACAGTGATGCTAGCGCGGTGAACAGCACCTTATCTTTAATTTCTGATTGGTTTTCGGCTAATAACCTCATGTTAAATGCGAACAAGACCCAATGCATTCGATTCTCTCTTCCTAATGTGAATCAAGCCTGTGTTGACATACTAATTAATGGTCAGAAACTCGATCTGGTTGAAAGTACTACCTTTTTAGGAATCACAATTGATTCGAAACTTCAATGGGGCGCTCATATAACTAAACTTTCTAATAGGCTTAGCTCTGCGGCTTACGCTGTTAGGAGAATAAGACAATTGACAGATGTAGCAACTGCTAGACAAGTGTACTTTAGTTACTTTCACAGTCTAATGTCTTACGGGATACTTCTATGGGGGAGTGCAGCGGACATTCAGACTATTTTTCTTTTACAAAAAAGAGCAATTCGTGCTATTTACGGTTTAGGATCGAGAGACTCACTGAGGGAATTATTCAAGGAAATAGGTATACTTACTTTTGCATCACAATTCATATTTGAAAGTATAATGTATGTAAGGAAAAATATTTCCATGTTCAATAAAGTAAGTGATTTTACAGATAGAAATTTACGTAATAAGAATGACTTAGTTAGCCCGTATTACAGGCTGAATACAGTCAGTAAGTCTTTTATGGGGAAGTGTATACTTTTTTATAATAAATTGTCAGAATCGGTCCTTGATATGCCAGACAGAAAATTCAAAGCTTATGTAAAGAAAGTACTTTGTGAGAAGGCTTATTATAGGACCGATGACTATCTTAAAGACAAAAAGGTCTGGCTTGAGCTTGGCGCGGGTCCCTCTTAAAGGTTTGTATACTTAGACATGTCATAATTTAGGTACATTGGTACATACTAAATTTACAAATTGACATTATTTTAAATTTCGTAATTCTTATAATTCAATTTAATTATGACATAATAAACAATGTAATCTCTGTCCATCTATATAACTAATTTTAAGTTTTTAGTTTGTTAGTTGACGTCTTTGGAGAAAACGTGCAGTGCAGTTTGTTGCCGCTTCTTCTGCACTTGCGCCTAGGAAGCGGCGTAAACTTAGCTTTAAGTAACGATTTGACGTCAACATTTGTGCAAAACAAAACAAAGTGACTATTATTAAGAGATATTATAAATATCCTATGATAATAAAGATATTTTGAATTGAATTGAATTGAAAAAATGAATCATCATTAAATGACAATCATCCTAATATATTTAATTATTTTGTATTTATTATCTTATATATAAAATTCTCGTGTCACAATGTTCGTTCCCGTACTCCTCCGAAACGGCTTGACCGATTCTCATGAAATTTTATGAGCATATTCAGAAGGTCTGAGAATCGACCAACATCTATTTTTCATACCCCTAATCTACGCGGGCGAAGCCGCGGGCAAAAGCTAGTATATGTATAATATATATTTATTAGTTTATATGTTTAGGTATATATTTGTTTAATGTCTTGTTTATTTATTTTTATCTTTACTATATATTATAAGTAGGTCATATTTAATATCAGATTTCTTTTTTTTTATTATATAATTTTATACATATTTTAATCACGCCAGCCACACATATTTTCTGCTTGGTCTTATGGTTGACCGGTAGAGAATGCCATATGGCATTAGGTCCACCAGTTGTTTTGTGCAATTAAGTTTTTAAATAAAAAAGAAATAAAAATTAAATCTACTTATCTGAAAAAAGAAAGTACTGAATGGATTTGGATGAAGCATTCACATCTGCTCTAGCTGAATGCTTCATCCAAATCCATTCAGCACTTTCTTTTTACAGATAGATTTCATTCCTGATATACTATGAATACTTATACTTTTTCAGCACTTGTTTAGTAAAGGGACAAACACTTAAACCTAGGTACAAACATTTGCATACATTTATAATAAATAATACAGGCAAATTCACAACAACAAAACCATAATTACATGGTAGAAAGCAAAAGCTTTCAAAGTAGATCTGACGAGAAAGTGTTACAAGGTGAATCAAAGAGACCACCAAAACATATGGGTGATGTTTACTCGGTAGGTACTTTACCTCGCATCGTAACCTTTGGATGTTTCCCTTCTTTCGATCATACCAATACACCAGTCCCACGTTCGTCCCTAGCGCAATATATTCACTAACAGCATCAACGCAAGTTAAACACAGTTCATTAGAAAATAAGCCATTCTGAATTCGAGGGGGAATTAAATTTAAAATATGCGAACAAGGTGTCCATTCTCTGACGAAGCCTTCTTCAGCGCCACCAGTCACTTCCATAGTAGAGTTTTATCTTATCACGTGTATTCAAGAACATTCAAAGTATTGTATTACAGCACACAATTTATAAATACATAATTTAATACATAGGTATTACAATTTTGGATAATTTTTAGAAAATGAAAGCTCTGCCTGCCTTGCACTCACGAATCTTTTGATTTGATTTGACATGGATTTGACAGACAACTAGACAAGTGTCAAGCTAAGAGCAATGACGTACCTATGTACCTACCTCTCTGAGTACTGAAACATGGAGGCGGCATACCTACAAAAATTGCGGGTATACCTAAACTTACTGAGATACAAAAACGGCGCCTGTTCGTAGTGCTGCCCCATTGTATTGTGTTATGATATCGATATCTTTACGAGCATTTTAATGAGACTAAGTAATTATTTTTTTACCAGATTGTGGCAAAGCCCAAAAGGAGGGTTATGTGTTTGACCTGTATGTATGTCCGGGCTCTATGTTCCTTCGTGACGTAACTACTAACCGATTTTAATAAATTATACGTTATTCGCTTGATTAAAATTATTGGAAATCAAAATGACAGATTTTTGTGCGTTAAATTACGCGGCATGAAAAATCTTTTATTTTCAAAACCTATCGAGTGGGGTATATCAAATTAAAGAATTTTATTCAAGGATTACAAAAATATATACAACTTATATATTTAAATTAAATTTGGAATCAGAAATGCTAAAAACAACATATGACATCGCTTTGAATCCCCAAGCGTATTCCCGGTTGCGTCCTAGGCATAGGTAAGTACTGCTGTTGTATCACGCAGTCGGGTTTTTGCTTTTTTAATAATAACTTGTACGTATCTTGGTTACTCGGTTTCTCTGGCACTTGTAGACCGATTTTGAAAATTCTTTTTTCAAAGGTGGTCCCATATAAATTTCTTAAAATATTTTCTCAGGAAGGACTTTGGAGACAATTAAACCTTGTAATTATTATTTAGGTAACCACTTGATCTCACCTGATGGTATGCATGCACTATCATATTTTTATCCCTAATGGCACAGAGAGCATTTTGGGTCATGCGACTCTAAGCAGACAAAGCCCAGAGTAGTGAGACTCAAAGTCCATATTAGTATGATGAAGATGGCCGAGAAGGTGAAAAAATTAATCAGAAAAGCGCGTAGCCAAAGACCAATAGTGACGGGGGCTACCAGGGGGCCTTAGTAACTTAAGTTAATAAAACACAAGTTTGTGCGTTCACCGCAAAAAAAAGTCGCTTTGTCGTATCTCCCTCGTTTCAGGGCGCTTCCCTCGATATTCAGCCGAAGATCGGAATTCTCGGCGTCGAGATTTCAAACGACATTCAATTTCACGGTCATCTGAATGACAAGGCTAAGTTGGCTTCTAAAAAACTAGGTATCCTCGGTAGAGCAAGGTGATATTTCACATCGGCACATCGCCTTCAGCTGTATAAGGCACAAGTTAGGCCGCATATGGAATATTGTTCCCATCTCTGGGCCGGGGCACCTAAATACCAACTTCTTCCTTTTGACCGTATTCAAAATCGCGCAACTCGTATAATCGACGATGAGACTCTCGTCGGCCGTCTCGATCCCCTGCCCCTACGTAGGGATGTTGCATCCTTGTGCATTTTTTATCGCATTTATCATGGGGAATGTTCTGAAGAATTGTTCGACCTAATACCTGCTGCAAAATTTCACCACTAAACCACCCGCCTGAAATTGAAATTTTATCCACACCACCTGGATAGTTGGCAATCAACCACCGTGCGTTTTAAAAGGAACTTCCTGCCACGTACGACCGAACTGTGGAATCAACTTCCTGCAGCTGTGTTCCCGAACCGATACGACATTGAAACCTTCAAAAAACGAGTCTATATCTTCCTGAAAGGCCGGTAATGCTCTTGTTACACCCCTGGTGTTGCAGTTGTCCATAGACAGTGGTGATCATACCATCATCTTTGTTCGTTTTCCGCCCTATAACATTTAAAAAAAGACAAGTAAGTCACATAAAAAACAAAAGATTCCGAAGAATTGAGAACGTCCTCCTTTTTTAAAGTCGGTTAATAAAAGGAAGCTATTTTTGTAACCAAAATGAAGATCTTAATAAAACAAAGACCTATTTTAAAAATATTTTTTTTTATAATCACAATAGGTACAAAAGACAGTGGGCAGATCTGGCTCAAGAGCTCTAAAAGGTAACACATACTTCAAATAATAGGCCATAATGTAGTCATTAAAAAATCCGAAGGGTATCAACTTTTTACAACAAAAAACTAGTTATTTTATTATCGACTCGATAGTATGTGACTAAGTACAAAAGTGAAGACTATCAAATATTTTCGGTCATTGAAATTGTGCAGGACTCTTTGATTCGTGTCTTTGTCAATGGTTTTCTAAATATTTCAACAAAAATAAAAAAGCAGCGTGAAATACAGCATCGTCTCGCAATACTATGTTACTGAGGGTCCTACCCTATTATAACAAGATTCCTCAAACAAAATGCAGGAAGCAAACGAAAATGGACTTCGTATTTGAATTCAAGTTTTCCACACCTATGGCATCCAGCTACATTTTCTTTTTTCGATCATTTTTAGGGAACCTACAACAAAAGAAAGGTATTAAAATATTTAATCACTTCAAATCATACTTGAAAACATCGATAGGTCGATATGAAAAAATGTCTTGAGGGGCAACTCTATCGACAAAGGAACTGTTTATTTATTTTTTGTGAACTTTATAAAATATACTAATAAAACCTACAAAAACGTAGTACAAGCTAAATTTAGTATAAATAATCTATAAACGATTTATTACAAAGCAAAAACATACAAGAGTTACCGTATTGTTTGATATTTTTGCAGAATTATAATACGTACCGGTGTAATGACATGTTTGGTCGATTTTTGCTCTTTTTGATGCCGCAACCTACAACACTGCAATTACGCATGTTCCTTGTTGTTTTCTTTCTCCATAAATACTCGTAGCACTATAAACACGATTAAGTCACAAATTAAAGCAGAAAATAAACAAAACACTGAAAAACAACTGGCACTGACAACCTATGTACTTGTCAAAGCGAGAAACCAAAATGGCAAAACGGCCGCAACTTGGTATTTCTGTGACGTTACTATAAAATGTTTCTGGAAATAGTTCAGATAAATATATTGTTGTGTTAATATATTATATTAACTAAATAAATAACAATAAATTCATGTAAATTCACCAAATGTATTTAATATAATTATTAATATTATTTTCTATCTCTGTAGAATTTTACAATTTTTGAAGTGAAGTATTGCACCATGACAACATAAGAATATAAAAATAAATTCAAATGATTACGCCAGCCAGTAAGAAAACTTTCAAGTATGAAGGTTTTAACATGTCTCTTTTTACATGGAGGATGGTAGTAAGTTAAACTGAGATGGCTACAAGTTCATGAGTTCAATGTCGATGTACATCATATTTGTATAATTGATTGTTAGTATAGAACATTATGGCGGCTCCATATGTTTCAATCATAAACATAGTATCTCTAGACGCTTCATAAAAAATAGCAGCAGAATAACTATATTTGCTCTACTCGCACTAATTTGTCCGGCTCATATGAACGAAGCGAGATAGCGCTAGAGTGCATCGCCATCTTGAAATGCCGCGCGCCGTCAGCCGACCGGTTGAAGTACTCACGTTGCCAGCTGGACGTATGTGAGTCAATTGTGTTTTTAACAAAAATTTATAAATCAAGTTGTTTTATCGTTACTGTTTGTGTGGAAACAAGTGCTAAGATGCCTATCCTGTGTTCTGCTCTCGGTTGTTTCAGCTAACAAGGTATTTTGAGCGGAACAGGACAAAAAATATCCTTCCATCGGTAAGTCGTATTAAATACATTCGAGGAAGAAAATGATATTAAGGCTTAATTCGAGTAAAACAGCATGTTGACTTGTAGTTGTATTCGTTGGTAATTGGCGCAACAAAGTTTCGAATTCATTATTAGTAAAATGAACTCATTTTTATGTTTGTATTCATTGACTGTACCATTTTTGACAACTGAAATACCCTTGAAATTTAATCGTAGTGCTGCACCTAAATAGGTTGCTATCGATAAGTTTATAGGTACTTATTTCCCCATTCTGTGACTAATTTAATAAACGATATAACTATTTTATAATACATAAGTATTCTATTTTAGGTGTACCACATTAGGTATATTGTATTTTGTTTTTATTGCAGATTCCCAAAGGATAAAATTTTGAAAGAAAAATGGGTCAGGAATATCAGACGTGGAGAATGGACTCCTTCTAAATATTCAAGATTGTGTTCACTGCATTTTGAACCCACTTGCTATCGTGAAGGATCAGATCAAAAACTGTTACATTCATATGCATATGTCGCACATTTAGATCTTTTTCATAGGCAGGCATTATTACTTAACCATTTAAAGATTCCTTTGTTATTTGGATTAGATTAAATTGTGAACGAAGTCACGTGACAGCTGCTTTGTGAGTCGATTGGAGTTCATGCTGACGATATGTACAATGACAACCGACTTACCCGATGATTCATAAGAAACCCGACTACTCTGCGTGACCGTTCAAATTTAATCGCAATTCAAAGTTTACAGTGATATACATATTTACATAATTACTTCTATGTGTTTTTATACTTTTATGAACGTCTTTTTGTTATATTCTGTTTTTTTTTTTTTTTTGTCTTATATGTGACAGATAAAAACGTCGGATGTAAGATAACACTGCTGTGGTAACATATTAATCTTCATCGCCGTATTTAATTAAGATTCTGACTATTTTTTTCAGATCATAACTACTTACGAAACTTTAATTTTGATTTAAAGTGCATTTGGTAAGTATTAGAAAATAGTAGCGTGTAATAGTTTTAATAAATACTCTTCTCTCACTCGCGAAGTTGGTGTTTGTAAAAAACATTTTTGGCAATAAATACAAGTATGAGAAATTCGAGATGTTTTTTTAACAACTAGGACCCATTTCCTTTGGGTTTCCCATAACAAACACCAACTTCGCGAGTGAGAGAAGAGTATTGTCTGCCATTAATTGTCATTATCGATAAATTGCAAATCCCATCATCCCTGCTCTGCCCATCACTAATAGTATACATTAATATAAACAAATTTGTATAGCACAAATGGCGACATGAGGGTTTTAAGTAGTAAGTGTTGCAGTATATCGAACTCTGTCACTCTTACAACATTTCTTATTTGTAAAAAAGAAAAGGCTATAGTGTTTTCCGTTCATTTTTTTAAGTTTCCTCTATACATTATTGCTCTGTGGTTTCAATACTCAGAGAGACACCTACCTACCTTTTGTTTTGTTGACATTGACATTTGTTACTGATAAGATACCAACATTAAGAATCCAATTAAAAGCCAGAACACGATCCTTTTAAAATCTTGTTGACTAAATTAAAAAATATAAATTACTTACGACAATTTTATGGGAAGTTAACAAAAATCTTGACACTATTTGCAAAGATTTTATTAGAATTATTAATTACAGACAGGTACATGGTACATTACATTATAGCCCGGTCAATTTAAACATCCGAGGTTACAATAATTCGGACCCAGGTGACCCAGCTGAAAGTTGGTAGGATTGTTCAAAACACCATCATAAATTAAATCTAAAAAGTCCTCATCGATCTGATGCCTGGAAAAAAAATTACTGGGGGTCAAAGGTCACAAAAACGGGTTTTTCGCAATTTTCAGCAAAACGTTAAATGTTATCATAAAATTAGTTTAGACCAAACTTGAAGCTCAGATAGTTATCAATAAAAAATGTCTAAATACTTTTTTCCTAAGAGTCATCGTTTCTGAGATATAACGATACAAAAAGTTGGAACTGTTGGAAGATATTTTTTGCCGTTTTTTTGCTCGATATTAATAACGCCAACAGGTAGACGCTTGAAATATTCACCAAATATTTAGTTTTATATTCACTTTAAAAATAAATAATTTAATTACAATAAAATAAATATTCAAGGGTATACATCACCATACATCACGCTGAGTAGTAGTTTCACCTCTTCTATGCTTCATTCGGTGAGTGAGAGAGCCGGAAAACCTTTTTTTGTGACCTTTGACCCCTCGTATTTTTTTTCTAAGTATCGGATCGATGAGGACTTTTTATATTTATTGTATTAGATGTCTTTTTTATTATATTAGAAAATAAATTATTAAAAGAAAAGTTATTAATAGCTGACAACGAAATAAGTAATATTCTTTCTGAAAATTCTTCATTGACAACTAAAATTAAAGATTATGAATTAAAATTAAAAAAGCTGACACATATTTGCACTAATTCTAGCAATAAAAAAAATAAGTCATTAATAAAAGAAAAAGGACAAATTTTGAATCAAACCATTTTAGACTTATCACAGGACATTTCACTTCAAATGCAACAGTCAAGGAAAACTACACCTATAGAAAATAAAGAGGAAGGCACTAGTCTAGAGTCGGAAAAATATAAACAGTTAACCTTACCTACGAAACCAAATATACAAGACTCAAGAAGAAAAATACACATATTTGGTGGAAAAGAGATAAGAGGACTAGCCGAAAACGTGAAAAAAACAAGACTTGGAACATGGAATGATAAGTATGACGTCAGTGCTTTTATCAAACCCTATGCCACATCAGAACAAATCATTAGTAGTTGTTATGGTGCTCAATTGTCTAGTAATGATCTTATTGTATTATCTATAGGTACGCAGGATAAAAATCCTTATAAGATTATGTCACAAATATGTAACCTCTTAAATACTTTGAAAAATATTAAAATTATAGTATTAAGTGTACCATATAACAGTTATCTAAATGTTGACAAATTAAATTATGAATTAAATATGATAGTAAGTAGTTATACTAATTGTAAATTCTTAAATATTGACAGTAAGTATATAATTAATGAACTGATTGAAAATGTATCTAGGAAATTGAATATTGAAATAGACTATACAGAATATGAAAATAAATATATTAAGAATGTATACAAGTTACATAAGGAAAATTGTTTGGCACAAAGTAGCAATTCTATGACAAAACATAACCTCAACTACAATAGAAAGATCACGGATTATTTTCCTATTAAAAAGAAATGTTTTCTTGACAGGCAAACTATTAAAAAAAGGACTATTTTGGATTACTTTTTGCCAGTTACGGATATGAACATGCCATTGGATGCAAAAGATAAAAGGAAAGATGTTGCGAATGGTGTACAGTTTTTTCGCGGAAAATAAATTAGTAGTGTTGCATCAAAATGTTGCGGGGATCCTGTCTAAACAAGATCTATTTACAGTCGCTCTAATGGAACTATCGGAAACCTATAAAGATATAGATTTAATCTGCCTCTCAGAAACTTTTATCTTAAATGGAAATGAATCAAACTTAAAAATTCCTGAGTTCTTTCTTGCAGATTCATTTTCTAGAAAGACTAAAAAACGTGGTGGCGTTTGTATATTATGTAGGGACAACATAGAGTATAAAAAGATAGATTATTTAAAAGATATATCTATTGAAAAGTATTTCGAATGTTGTGGTATAGAATTGACGGCACATGACTGTATACTCATTTGTCTGTATAGAATACCATTTAATAATAAAGATAAATTGACGGATCCTTATCTATTTTTGGATAGATTTGACAAATTACTATTTAAATTAAGGACAAAATACAAGAAAAAAATTATTATTACTGGCGATTTCAACATCGATACACTAAAAAATAATGATATTCGAGATGCTTTTTTAGCTTTGCTGCAAAACTATAACTACACTTCTCACATAACTGAACCAACAAGACAAAAAGCTTGCCTAGACCTAATTGTAAGTAATATTACTAATACAACTGCCCAAGTACATAAATTAGGCCTATCTGATCACGAAACGGCTCAAACCTTGGAATTCCCAATAAACAAAAAAGAAAATAAAATAAAATATTATTTTATATATAAACGAGATTTTAGTAAAGAAAACATTAGAAAATTCAATGAATATCTTGCAAACCTATCATGGTCGGAAGTTTATGGTGAAACCGATGCAAACAAGGCATTCAACAATTTCTATGAGCTCATAATCCTATTCTACAACTTATGTTTTCCAACTAAGAGAATAAAAGTGAGTACTAATCAAAAAAGTAAAAAATGGGTGACAAAAGGCATTAGTAGGTCATGTAGGACTAAACGATCACTGAGATTTACGTATTATAAAAAAAAGGATATAAATAGTAAAATAAAATACAGAAATTATTCAGCGATTCTCAAAAGATGTATGAATTACTCACAAAAAATTAAAAATATGAAATATTTACATAATTCTACTAATATAAATAAAGCAGCCTGGAATCTAATAAAAAATAATAATGTCATTAAAAATAAATTTATAAATAAAATTGTACGACATGGTGAGGTAATTACTAATCCTACTGACTTAGCAAATGCTTTCAATGACTTTTTTACAGACATACAGACAAAAAATAATATTGCAGAGACCACCACGAATTTGTGCAAACCAGTAAATGAAACTTTATTCTTATTTCCCACGGACAGTGATGAAATCGGTAAAATAATAACAGGGCTCAATAATACAAATTCTGTAGGTAGTGATAATTTATCTACATACGTAATAAAGAAATCTAAACATATTTTGGCACCTGTGTTGAGTTTTCTTATAAATTTGTCTTTTGAACAAGGACAATTTCCAGAAAATCTGAAGAAAACTGTCATAAAACCACTTCCTAAAGATAATAATGCAAACTGTTTGGAAAATTATAGACCGATAGCTTTGGTGTCTATCATATCAAAAATTTTTGAAAAAGCTATGTATTTTAGGCTTATTACATTTATAACTAAGTACAATATATTAAACATAAATCAGAATGGATTTCAGAAAGGTAAATCAACTGTATTAGCCATGTTCAAATTGGTAAATGAGGTGCTAAGTCATGTAGACAATAGTACTGAAGTTATGGCGTTGTTTATTGATATGACAAAAGCTTTTAATTATGTTTTACATAAAATATTGCTTGCTAAATGTGATAGGTATGGAATTCGGGGGAAGGCTAATAGCTGGATTAAATCCTTCCTTGAAAATAGGAAGCAGCAAGTAGTAGTGACTAATCTGGATAAGAATCAAAATGAGACTTCATTTATGTCTGGTGAGAAATTAAATAATATTGGCGTGCCTCAAGGAAGTATACTAGGTCCTTTATTGTTTTTACTATACATTAATGATCTTCCAAAAGCTACTGAACACTTCTGCACGTTATTTGCCGACGATCTTTCTGTAGTGATACCTAATTTATCAAATTCAATTGACGCATATAATACGGACATAAATAAAACGTTAAATGACATAATAAATTGGCTTGACAAAAATAATTTACAAATAAACACTAAAAAGACCAAATACGTACAATTTCATAATCAAAGGAATAATAAAAATGCAGATTTAACAATAACACATAATGGACAGACTATTGATGAATGTAATGATGTACAATTTCTGGGAGTTACTTTGGACAAAAACTTAACATGGAAATCTCATATCGATCAAGTATGTAGTAAATTAAATAAATTTTCTTTTGTTTTGTGGAGACTGGTCAATATAACAGAGCTTAAAACAGCCTTGTTGGCGTATCATGGGTACGTAGCGTCTGTATTACGATATGGAATTGTAGTATGGGGAAATTCGACAGAATTGGACAGAGCGTTTATGGCACAGAAAAACTGTGTAAGGTCTTTATGTAAGTTGCCTCAGAGAACTAGCTGTAGACCGCATTTCATAAAACTTAAATTGTTGACACTACCATCCATCTACATTTATGAAATGTGTCACTTTGTAAAGGTACACTCATATTTATTTCAAAGAAATTGTGAGGTAATTTCTAATTATCGTGGCAGATACCCCAACAGGCTTGTGTTATCTAATGTATCAACAGCTTTATGTGACCAAAATAGCTGTCGGATGGCTGTTCGTATCTACAACAGGCTGCCGGAAGATATCAAAGTATTGCCGTTGCCAGTCTTTAAGAACAGGCTGCGTAGTTTCCTGCTGGAGAAGGGTTTCTACTCGATACAGGAATATCTTTGGTCATAGAATTGTTACTTATAAAATACTTATTACTAATTAAATTTTTTAAACGTTAGTAATAACAAATTAGACCAAATACTAATATAATTATAGAATAGAAAGATATGAATACAATAAATAATTAAATTAATGATAACTTAATTGACATTTGCATGCCTAGACAGGTTAGAAGTGTGATCTAAAAATTGTAATTAACAACTATTGTAACCACTTTTACAGCAAATAAATATATTATTATTATTATTATTATTATTCATTTCTGATGGTGTTTTGAACAATCCTACCAACTTTCAGCTGGGTGCGAATTATGTAACCCAGATGTAACCTCACATAACAACGGAGTGTACCTCTATAATATATAAACGCAACGTAACAATTTAATACCAACGTTTAAGAACTAACTGTACACTTGTCAACTTCTTGTCAAAGTAGATTTCTAAGCGACGGCATCTCGGTACACAATTTTTAGCAAAAATTCGTCGAAATGGCAGAATCAGTAACAGAAATCCCAATAAATCTGGAAGAGAGTTTTAAGGAAACTATAAAAAATGTTACGGATAAGCCCCCTAACAGTATCGAGGGCGTCGCGATAGCATACTTGAGTTTAGTTATTATGGCTATACTACCGATATTTTTCGGGTCTTTTCGATCAGTGAAGTATCTAAAGGAACAGAAGGTGAGTTTATCCTGGTATCAGCTTGTTTGGTTTATCACGTAGAGCATGTTAGTCATAAGTTTAGTGGCCAATAACATAGGCGCACGTTCCTCCACCGTGGCATATTGTTGATCGAGCTAGTGTGTACTTCGCGCACATGTAACCTTTACGAACAATGAGCCTCCTATTTTATGTGTAGGTAATCAATCAATCAGGACAACACTTTCCACATTATAGATTTTTTTTTCTATCATATATAAAGTATTCTGTGTTTCTATCCCTGACGTAAAATTGTTCCCCTTTTTATTTAGGTATAATTTTATCCTCTATTTATTTGACTGTATTTTCCTTCTATACAACTAACTGTACGGATATATTAAAAGTTCAGTTATTATAATAATTATTTATTTTTGAAAGCTGATGTTTAACAAGAAAGTAGCTCCTAAAGAGATACGAGTGGAACTAATAATTAATCAAAATTAATTCGAAGCCGCTATTACAAGATCATCTTATATTGCCGCACAATGCGTTCCCGAATCCCGAATGCACTACGAACTAAGGCAAAATGGCAGCAACCCTAGCATGTCTTATCTCACTTATACAAGCATGCTACGCGTTCACCTACACGAGCTTAGACCATACATTTGATCGCCAGTGACGGAGGTGTGCCAAAGACCTTGCGTTGGAATAAAAATACCAGGAAGAGTTTAAAGATTTGGCTATAGTTTTACGACCGACTGCCTGCCTGACGTCAACCCTCTGTGGGAATGTATTTGGGCGAAAAGTTTTACAACCGGCTGCCGCCCGACGTCGAACATATTCTATTATTATGAAATGCTTATGTATATTCATTTATTGTTTAATTAGCAGTTTAGTTTAGTAACAGAAATAGCCTTAACTCTTACACAAAATACACTTTTTGATTATAATATGATAGGCATTATACTGTATGTTTATAGATAGCTGTAGATAATATTGATATCTTAGGCAATGAATGAACTTTGTAGTATGCAATCAAAAGTTATAGCTTCATGGATTTAGAGGTATAACCACAGAATACATAAGAGTCATCGAAATATAATCTCTAGAAATCTAATGCTCCTATATTCACCGCTTCGATTCTGATTCCATTTACGCAAACAAATTAACAATAATTACAATGAAACACTCAAAGACACACATAGACAAAAATGCATGCGATTGGTTGCGACAAGGTTACGTACGCGTCGTGTCACGGCCGCGGTCAACGCCACAAGCAGTGAAGTACAATATTAAGGTGAAGTGGTAGCATAAGTGGCGCCCTCATTTGAAATAAATTGTTTAAAAGTAAATATGGTGATAAAATAGTTTGAAGGTCTTGTTAGACATTAATACAAATCAAATTTTTAAATATCACCATATTTAGTTTTAAACAATTAATTTTAAATGAGGGCGCCACTTATGCTACCATTTCACCTTAAAATGTTTATTTACTTACATATGAAAGGTGAATCATGTGTTTTTCATGTCTGTATTAGGGCATGCAGTTTCATAGATTTTCAGTTTCGAAATTGGCTTATGAAATTAGGTTCATTAGTTTCGAAATTTCGATATTTTGAAATTCAAGGAACACACATTATTACCGCAGTTAAGGTATCTTTACCCATTAAAATTGCCGGTTTTTTCTAGACACAACAAGATATATAACTCCTATAATAACTAACAAGTACTAAAGTATATTTTTATTTTGATTTATATTATATAATGCAGATCAGATATTATCGTATTTTGACAAATAAGGCTTTTTTCTAAAATACTATTCTACACTTACCTAAACGTTGTCCATTAAAGCACAGTTAATTATGGAACAGTAGCATTAATAGTTACTTTGCTAATTTTAAAATGTTAGTATGGCAAACACAACTTCTCAGAAAATACAAATACAAAACGGCAATTTCATAGGTAAAGATGTATTATGTAATCGGAATAAATATTTTATTATATTTATCCGATCCGAATAACCGATCATTCATTTATCAATCTAGTTATTCGTGCGATAGTAACTCAAGGGTTAAGAACGTGCGCCTTCCGAACGGGAGGTAGTAGGTTCTAATCCGAACATGCACCTCTGGATTTTTCAATTCTATGCGCCATTTGCTCGGCGGTGAGGGAAAACGTGAGGAAATCTGCACGTTTTGGATAGTTTCTCATTTGTTGAGATAATTAGGTATTGTGAATGTGTAAACATGATCCAGTCGGTCTGGTTCTCCTGTTTAAGGGTTGCGAAGGTCAGACGGCCGTCACTTCATTATAATTACCAGACTTCCCAAATCGGGGATCATTTAAGAGTTGTGCGTACCCCGCGGCCTCCAAAGCAACGGCTAGATCGAATAGAGTTCTATTTACGAGTAAGATCAGTATTCGCAGTGATTAGAACGCCCTAATTTGGGACGGAATCGGTTGACTAGAGTGAAATGCGGTCCACCGTCAAATAGTGATATCGATATATAAAATAAAACCGTATTTGCTTGCAAATAAAAAAATAAAAAAAATGATTTCGAAATTTCGAAACTAAAGGTGCAAATTTCGAATTTACGTGGCATGTAAATATAGCCCGAAATTTCGAAATTACGTGGCATGAAAATATAGCCCGAAATTTCGAAATTTCGAAATGCATGCCCTAGCTGTATGGCTTTTACACCACTTCACGGCACATGACGGCATTTTTAATAAATCGATTATCGCAAAAACACAGCAATATTCTCAAAGGAATCATCTTGCGACGCAACCGCACGACTTGAGTGTCACGGTGAACTGTCGCGCCGCGCTGTTCATATTTTAAGCCCCGCCCGCCGCGGTACATATCCCGTGGAATGGTTTTTCGGGATTAGTTACGATTCTAGAGAAATATTGTTCGTAGATAAGAGTACAAACAGAATGAAATCTCACAGCGTCTCCCGCAAATTGGCGTCCCCGCACCTTTCCCCCGCACTTTGAGAGCCTTTTTGTGCTCTAAATCAGGGTTTGATGGCAGTAGCCATCATTTAGAGAAGATGCGCATATAATAATTGTTTATCCACCCAATACTATAAAGAACGAAATACTATAAAGATAGAATAACTATAAAGATTATGAATTAAAATTAAAAAAGCTGACACATATTTGCACTAATTCTAGCAATAAAAAAAATAAGTCATTAATAAAAGAAAAAGGACAAATTTTGAATCAAACCATTTTAGACTTATCACAGGACATTTCACTTCAAATGCAACAGTCAAGGAAAACTACACCTATAGAAAATAAAGAGGAAGGCACTAGTCTAGAGTCGGAAAAATATAAACAGTTAACCTTACCTACGAAACCAAATATACAAGACTCAAGAAGAAAAATACACATATTTGGTGGAAAAGAGATAAGAGGACTAGCCGAAAACGTGAAAAAAACAAGACTTGGAACATGGAATGATAAGTATGACGTCAGTGCTTTTATCAAACCCTATGCCACATCAGAACAAATCATTAGTAGTTGTTATGGTGCTCAATTGTCTAGTAATGATCTTATTGTATTATCTATAGGTACGCAGGATAAAAATCCTTATAAGATTATGTCACAAATATGTAACCTCTTAAATACTTTGAAAAATATTAAAATTATAGTATTAAGTGTACCATATAACAGTTATCTAAATGTTGACAAATTAAATTATGAATTAAATATGATAGTAAGTAGTTATCCTAATTGTAAATTCTTAAATATTGACAGTAAGTATATAATTAATGAACTGATTGAAAATGTATCTAGGAAATTGAATATTGAAATAGACTATACAGAATATGAAAATAAATATATTAAGAATGTATACAAGTTACATAAGGAAAATTGTTTGGCACAAAGTGGCAATTCTATGACAAAACATAACCTCAACTACAATAGAAAGATCACGGATTATTTTCCTATTAAAAAGAAATGTTTTCTTGACAGGCAAACTATTAAAAAAAGGACTATTTTGGATTACTTTTTGCCAGTTACGGATATGAACATGCCATTGGATGCAAAAGATAAAAGGAAAGATGTTGCGAATGGTGTACAGTTTTTTCGCGGAAAATAAATTAGTAGTGTTGCATCAAAATGTTGCGGGGATCCTGTCTAAACAAGATCTATTTACAGTCGCTCTAATGGAACTATCGGAAACCTATAAAGATATAGATTTAATCTGCCTCTCAGAAACTTTTATCTTAAATGGAAATGAATCAAACTTAAAAATTCCTGAGTTCTTTCTTGCAGATTCATTTTCTAGAAAGACTAAAAAACGTGGTGGCGTTTGTATATTATGTAGGGACAACATAGAGTATAAAAAGATAGATTATTTAAAAGATATATCTATTGAAAAGTATTTCGAATGTTGTGGTATAGAATTGACGGCACATGACTGTATACTCATTTGTCTGTATAGAATACCATTTAATAATAAAGATAAATTGACGGATCCTTATCTATTTTTGGATAGATTTGACAAATTACTATTTAAATTAAGGACAAAATACAAGAAAAAAATTATTATTACTGGCGATTTCAACATCGATACACTAAAAAATAATGATATTCGAGATGCTTTTTTAGCTTTGCTGCAAAACTATAACTACACTTCTCACATAACTGAACCAACAAGACAAAAAGCTTGCCTAGACCTAATTGTAAGTAATATTACTAATACAACTGCCCAAGTACATAAATTAGGCCTATCTGATCACGAAACGGCTCAAACCTTGGAATTCCCAATAAACAAAAAAGAAAATAAAATAAAATATTATTTTATATATAAACGAGATTTTAGTAAAGAAAACATTAGAAAATTCAATGAATGTCTTGCAAACCTATCATGGTCGGAAGTTTATGGTGAAACCGATGCAAACAAGGCATTCAACAATTTCTATGAGCTCATAATCCTATTCTACAACTTATGTTTTCCAACTAAGAGAATAAAAGTGAGTACTAATCAAAAAAGTAAAAAATGGGTGACAAAAGGCATTAGTAGGTCATGTAGGACTAAACGATCACTGAGATTTACGTATTATAAAAAAAAGGATATAAATAGTAAAATAAAATACAGAAATTATTCAGCGATTCTCAAAAGATGTATGAATTACTCACAAAAAATTAAAAATATGAAATATTTACATAATTCTACTAATATAAATAAAGCAGCCTGGAATCTAATAAAAAATAATAATGTCATTAAAAATAAATTTATAAATAAAATTGTACGACATGGTGAGGTAATTACTAATCCTACTGACTTAGCAAATGCTTTCAATGACTTTTTTACAGACATACAGACAAAAAATAATATTGCAGAGACCACCACGAATTTGTGCAAACCAGTAAATGAAACTTTATTCTTATTTCCCACGGACAGTGATGAAATCGGTAAAATAATAACAGGGCTCAATAATACAAATTCTGTAGGTAGTGATAATTTATCTACATACGTAATAAAGAAATCTAAACATATTTTGGCACCTGTGTTGAGTTTTCTTATAAATTTGTCTTTTGAACAAGGACAATTTCCAGAAAATCTGAAGAAAACTGTCATAAAACCACTTCCTAAAGATAATAATGCAAACTGTTTGGAAAATTATAGACCGATAGCTTTGGTGTCTATCATATCAAAAATTTTTGAAAAAGCTATGTATTTTAGGCTTATTACATTTATAACTAAGTACAATATATTAAACATAAATCAGAATGGATTTCAGAAAGGTAAATCAACTGTATTAGCCATGTTCAAATTGGTAAATGAGGTGCTAAGTCATGTAGACAATAGTACTGAAGTTATGGCGTTGTTTATTGATATGACAAAAGCTTTTAATTATGTTTTACATAAAATATTGCTTGCTAAATGTGATAGGTATGGAATTCGGGGGAAGGCTAATAGCTGGATTAAATCCTTCCTTGAAAATAGGAAGCAGCAAGTAGTAGTGACTAATCTGGATAAGAATCAAAATGAGACTTCATTTATGTCTGGTGAGAAATTAAATAATATTGGCGTGCCTCAAGGAAGTATACTAGGTCCTTTATTGTTTTTACTATACATTAATGATCTTCCAAAAGCTACTGAACACTTCTGCACGTTATTTGCCGACGATCTTTCTGTAGTGATACCTAATTTATCAAATTCAATTGACGCATATAATACGGACATAAATAAAACGTTAAATGACATAATAAATTGGCTTGACAAAAATAATTTACAAATAAACACTAAAAAGACCAAATACGTACAATTTCATAATCAAAGGAATAATAAAAATGCAGATTTAACAATAACACATAATGGACAGACTATTGATGAATGTAATGATGTACAATTTCTGGGAGTTACTTTGGACAAAAACTTAACATGGAAATCTCATATCGATCAAGTATGTAGTAAATTAAATAAATTTTCTTTTGTTTTGTGGAGACTGGTCAATATAACAGAGCTTAAAACAGCCTTGTTGGCGTATCATGGGTACGTAGCGTCTGTATTACGATATGGAATTGTAGTATGGGGAAATTCGACAGAATTGGACAGAGCGTTTATGGCACAGAAAAACTGTGTAAGGTCTTTATGTAAGTTGCCTCAGAGAACTAGCTGTAGACCGCATTTCATAAAACTTAAATTGTTGACACTACCATCCATCTACATTTATGAAATGTGTCACTTTGTAAAGGTACACTCATATTTATTTCAAAGAAATTGTGAGGTAATTTCTAATTATCGTGGCAGATACCCCAACAGGCTTGTGTTATCTAATGTATCAACAGCTTTATGTGACCAAAATAGCTGTCGGATGGCTGTTCGTATCTACAACAGGCTGCCGGAAGATATCAAAGTATTGCCGTTGCCAGTCTTTAAGAACAGGCTGCGTAGTTTCCTGCTGGAGAAGGGTTTCTACTCGATACAGGAATATCTTTGGTCATAGAATTGTTACTTATAAAATACTTATTACTAATTAAATTTTTTAAACGTTAGTAATAACAAATTAGACCAAATACTAATATAATTATAGAATAGAAGATATGAATACAATAAATAATTAAATTAATGATACCTTAATTGACATTTGCATGCCTAGACAGGTTAGAAGTGTGATCTAAAAATTGTAATTAACAACTATTGTAACCACTTTTACAGCAAATAAATATATTATTATTATTATTATTATAACGTATATTTCATAGATTTCCAAATTATGAAAACAGGTAAGCGAAGAAACAATATAATTTCATGTTATTACCCAGCAAGCAACCATCTTGATATATATACCCTTCTCGCTCTCTCGCATTGGCGGGAGAATACACAAGAGCGAGAGGGGTTATCAATCGGTGTTCAAACTGTTTGCTGTAGCAGTATAATCCGGAAAAGTTACCTAGGCACCTCGCTCACAGATAATCACATACACGCAGATTCCGCGGGTTATAGTGCTATAATGCCATTGTTGACAATGACAACTTGACAAGCCGTGCGTGGAAGCATAATAAACATTTGTTTATTTTTATTGAATTTATTCATATAATTACCGTATAGTTTAGCGGCTACCACCGTCTATAGGCCAGGAGTGGCGAGGGGATAATGGATGATTTATTTGTGAAATAATAGGTTTTTATATTAAAATATTTACAGTAGATCTACACGTCCGTTTAGTATGTGATGTGCTAAATTAACAAAATGTAAAATGCTTATTAATTAACTATATAGGTATATCCTAATTCACATCACGTACGATTATAAGGATACAGCTATAATATGATTTTTTCTTCCATGCTGGTCTGGGAGATTCAATTCAATTCAATTCAAAATATCTTTATTACCATAGGATATTTATAAATATCTCTTAATAATAGTCACTTTGTTTTGTTTTGCACAAATGTTGACGTCAAATCGTTACTTAAAGCTAAGTTTACGCCACTTCCTAGGCGCAAGTGCAGAAGAAGCGGCAACAAACTGCACTGCACGTTTTCTCCAAAGACGTCAACTAACAAACTAAAATCTTAAAATTAGTTATATAGATGGACAGAGATTACATTGTTTATTATGTCATAATTAAATTGAATTATAAGAATTACGAAATTTAAAATAATGTCAATTTGTAAATTTAGTATGTACCAATGTACCTAAATTATGACATGTCTAAGTATACAAACCTTTAAGAGGGACCCGCGCCAAGCTCAAGCCAGACCTTTTTGTCTTTAAGATAGTCATCGGTCCTATAATAATAAGCCTTCTCACAAAGTACTTTCTTTACATAAGCTTTGAATTTTCTGTCTGGTATATCAAGGACCGATTCTGGCAGTTTATTATAAAAAAGTATACACTTCCCCTTAAAAGACTTACTGACTGTATTCAGCCTGTAATACGGGCTAACTAAGTCATTCTTATTACGTAAATTTCTATCTGTAAAATCACTTACTTTATTGAACATGGAAATATTTTTCCTTACATACATTATATTTTCAAATATGAATTGTGATGCAAAAGTAAGTATACCTATTTCCTTGAATAATTCTCTCAGTGAGTCTCTCGATCCTAAACCGTAAATGGCACGAATTGCTCTTTTTTGTAAAAGAAAAATAGTCTGAATGTCGGCTGCACTCCCCCATAGAAGTATCCCGTAAGACATTAGACTGTGAAAGTAACTAAAGTACACTTGTCTAGCAGTTGCTACATCTGTCAATTGTCTTATTCTCCTAACAGCGTAAGCCGCAGAGCTAAGCCTATTAGAAAGTTTAGTTATATGAGCGCCCCATTGAAGTTTCGAATCAATTGTGATTCCTAAAAAGGTAGTACTTTCAACCAGATCGAGTTTCTGACCATTAATTAGTATGTCAACGCAGGCTTGATTCACATTAGGAAGAGAGAATCGAATGCATTGGGTCTTGTTCGCATTTAACATGAGGTTATTGGCCGAAAACCAATCAGAAATTAAAGATAAGGTGCTGTTCACCGCGCTAGCATCACTGTTATGTCGATCTATTTTAAATATTAGCGAGGTGTCATCAGCAAACAGCACCATGTCAGCCTCTTTCTCAACCATGTAAGGCACGTCATTGACATAAACTAAGAAAAGGAACGGTCCTAGAATTGAACCTTGGGGTACGCCCATTTTCACATTAGACCCGTGTGATTTTACGCCGTTTATATCAACAGTTTGAAGCCTATCTGTTAGTTAGTTAGTTAGTTAGTTAAGATCTTTATTGCACCAAAACATAATGATACAGAGTAATAGATTAAAGAAAACAGATGTCAAAAGGCGGCCTTATCGCAGCTGCAATCTCTTCCAGGCAACCGAGGTACTTGGAGATGTTTAACGAAAACAGGTGAGGTGCGAAGTTATATGCAAGAAGAAAAAAGTGTAATTAATAAAGATACATACAATACATACATACAAATATAAAATATATACATAAATACATACATATCTATATCAATATGTACACAAAAAAGAAAATCCGAGCAAGGTAAGTGTGGAAATAAAGAAAGTCATATTATAATAAGGATAGAAAGTGCGACTTCACTTGAGATTTAAAGCTGGCTAGCGTTTCAGCACGCCGGATGGACGGTGGTAGTGCATTCCAGAGTCGAACTGCCTTGACCGTGAATGATTTTCCATAAAATTCAGTGGAGTGTGTAGGCATTTTTAAAAGTAGATTTTCAGCACTACGTAAGTTGTGACCTTGCGACACTGCATCACGGAAAAAAACGAAGCGTTCCCTTAAATACCTAGGAGATTTGGGATTAAAGAGTATGGTATATAACTGGAAAAGGGTATGCCAATCTCGGCGAAGTCTGATAGGTAACCACTTGAGTTCAGAGCGGAATTGAGACACATGGTCGTACTTACGAAGACCGTAGATGAACTTAATGCACATATTTTGGAGACGCTCAAGTTTGTCAAGTTGCTCCTCTGTGATATTAAGGTAACATGTATCGGCATAATCAAGGAAAGGAAGAAGAAGGGAGTTTACAAGCATAGTTTTGGTGCGCATTGGCAGAAATTTTCTAAGCCTCTTAAATGAACTAAAAGCACAGAAAATTTTTCTACTGACTTCAGCTAATTGCGGTGCCCAGTTTAGTTTATTATCCATCATAAGTCCCAAATTTTTAACTTTCTTACTCAGGCTTATAACCACACCATTAAAAACTATCTGGGGCATGAGTGACATATCGATATTGATAGTAAGTCGGGGGCCGTTACCAATAATAATGGCCTGGGACTTGGTTGGGTTAATTTGGAGGCCATGGGATTTACTCCAGACAGATAAGCATTCCAAATCATGATTGATTGTGTCAATAGCAGATGCGAAGTTTTCCACATCGGCTTGTGAATAAATTTGCAAATCGTCTGCATAAAGGTGGTAGGAGGACTGAAGCTGTGATGTTATGGAATTAATAAAAAGTGAAAATAAAAGAGGTGATAATACGCCACCCTGCGGAACGCCACAAGTCACCTCGCACCAAGAAGAATATTTATCTTCAATGCGAACTCGTTGCCGACGTCCATACAGGTAAGATCGAAACCACTCCACTGCCGAGGGAGATATGTTGAGAGAATGCAGGATGCCTAACAGTATATCAAGATCTACTGCATTAAAAGCATTGCTGAAGTCTAGAAGAGATATAACAGTTATAAGCTTATTATCCATTCCCCAGCGAATATCCTCCGTGACTTTCATTAGGGCAGTAGTCGTACTATGACCAGGACGGAAGCCGGATTGTAAAGGATTAAGCAAATCATTCACGTTAAGGAAATGACTAAGTTGTAGTTGAACTGCTTTCTCAAGGACTTTGGAAAGAAAGGGAAGAATAGAAATCGGGCGGAAATCAGTAAATGAGCCAGGATTGTTCTTTTTGGGTAAAGGAGTAACATGAGCATCTTTCCAGGCGTCCGGGAAAATACCAGAGGATAAGGAGTTGTTAATAATAAGAGTAAGGATAGGAAGAAGTATATCAAGGATAGGGATGATCATATTACGACTAATGCAATCACTGCCAACAGCATTTGAAGAGATAGATCGTACAATTTTCTCAACATCACGATCGGCAATTGGACAAAAAGTAAAAGGATCAAAGGTTGGAGTTGAACGACTTAGTAAGATAAGTACTTAAGTAAGATTCTATTAATTTAATTGACTTATCATCAAAACCGTATTGACGAAATTTGAGCAAAAGTGTTGGATGATCAACGCAATCAAATGCTTTAGAAAGATCGCAAAATGATCCAATTGCATCATTTCTGTTTTCCCACGCGTCGTAGATATTAGTAATAAGTGCTTCTCCTGCATCTGTGGTCGATTTTCCAGCAGTAAAGCCGTATTGTTGGCTATGGAAAAGATTATTGGCCTCAAAGTGAAGTAGCATCTGATTGAGCATTATCTTTTCGAACACCTTACTCAAAACTGGCAGAATAGAGATAGGTCTGTAGTTGCCAGGGTCTGTTTTTTCTCCTTTTTTGAATAAGGGGATTAGTTTACTACATTTCATTAAGTTAGGAAATATGCCTTCATCAATACATTCGTTAAATATAAAAGCTAAATCGGCAGCAATTATGTGTATAATATGACTTACTACGGCTACTGACATGCCCCAGTGATCTTCTGATTTTTTTAAATTTAACTGTTTAAAAGCATCTATTATATCGCTAGGGCTAACATGCTTAAAATTAAATTTAGAATCACAAGGGCTAACATTATTCTTAAGCAAAGCCTCAGCACGCTGGGCGCTAGAACTCACATTAGAAGTGAGTTCCAAAGGAATGTTAGTAAAATAATCATCAAATATATTTACTATTTCTTCTGTTTTTGAAGTATTTTTACCACTACATTTGATTCGGCAAATATTTTCTTTGGTTTTATTTTTACCTGTTTCCTTATTTATGACACTCCATGTTTCTTTAATTTTATTAGGAGCATTATTTATTTTTTTGCTAATACTATTCGACTTGGCTCGTCTACAAACTTTTTTAAATATTTTAGAATAATTTCTAACATATTCTATAAAAGAATTAAAGTTAAAGAGAAATTAAAAAACTTAGAATGTACCAGCTGCGTCTCGTCCCGCGCAGATCAAGAATATTAACGAAATACTTACTTTGAAATAAAAACACAGCAAAGTTCAGGACTAACTAGCCATTAGATGTTTAAGTGAGAGAGTTCAGAGAAAATTTTAAGCAATCCTCTTGGATTGCTTAAAATTTTCTCTATAGAAAAAAATTGCGGAGTTGCCTCCAAATCACCTCCGAATTATACTAAAACGGAAAGTATTCAAGAAATACAAGAAATTAGCCCAACCTTGTAACTTTGGATTATAATTGTAACATAAAGCAATCATCATATGTCTTACTTTTTAAATAACGAAAAAAACCTCAACAACCAGAAACTTGACCCGCCGCGATTCTTCCCTCCTCGCATGGCTCGCTGTCTCGCTTCGGCTAGAGTAAATTTGTGTGCGTGGAAGCGGGAGCAAAATTTAGATTAGCAGCATCGGGCGCCCTCTTAATAGGCGATGCAGTTAGCAATCCATCATCATTTTGATTCCTTTTCCACCTTGCCCACCATCACGCTGGAAGTGGCCTTTGGGTCTTGCGGCCCTGGGCGCTGCTTAGAGCCGCAATACCCAAACTGCTCTGTCTGTCCCAATAGGGATAATGACGTGACACTATCACACATGTCTACCTCTATACAGGCTGACTGATTTTTGGAGCAAGTTCAGTCCATGATACTGAACTACTTTCTACATCGTGTTAATGAAAGAACGCAAAACCTCTCAGATGGTAGTCCCCTCATCAGCCCATGAAACTTGAATTTTCACACAAACTGATCAGCTGATCGAGTTATTAAAGTTGTTGAGCAAAAGTCGTTCAGTTTCATGGACTGAGGTACCATCTGAAAGGTTTTGCGTTCTTTCATTAACAGGATGTATAAAAAAAGTTTTTAAAAATTGATAAATATTTTTTGTCCTCCCATACAAATCAGCCCTTAGCCAAATGGATTTTGTATGGGAAGACGAAAAATTTTTATCGATTTTTAATAACTTTTTTTATAGAAAGTAGTTCAGTATTATGGACTGAACTTGCTCTAAAAATTTAGCAGTTGGATTAAAAGTCTTCCTGTATAGTATAGTATACATATTGAGGATGATAGGTAGAAAGCGGACCCCAGGCTTCGCAGCGTTGCAGCTGTGGATGTAACTGGGAATGTGAATACGCTGAGATGAAAGAGATATAGAGGTATAATAACATTAGATATTAATTTGTCCATGATTGTACGGAAAAATTGTGCACTGGAACAAGTATAGAAAATACAAAGATGAACAATGAAAATGAAATGCAGTCTCGAGGTCACGGGCAAGGTAAAAACATTTTTGCTTACATCATGCTCGCCGCAAAAACCTACATCACAAGTTGTTACTACGGCGATAATTTCACGTCGTTACTACCTACTCTGCAATTTGCAAAAAATGCGTGATGTTAGTCTATAGACGTAGTCTATGAAAAACATACAATAAAAATACAGAAAATAGTTCTTCACCTATATTAGATTTCTGGAAAACCTATGAGAAGGTTTTTCGTGTGTGTAAGTGGCCAACCAGTGGTGTCAGATTTTTCAAGCTGCCTAAAGGCATCTGACAATAATGACAGCCGGGACCAACGTCTTAACGTGCCTTCCGAAGTATGGACACGTATGGAGAAGCTCGAGATATTTTTTGTGCCACTTGTGGTCGCCATCCAACTGTGGACCACGCCCGGTGTCACTTAACTTGAGAAAGCGCTGTCAAAGCGTACTCCCACCGAGCCACCGAGCTCCTACCAGTGTCATTGAATTTTGAACCTTGTTTCAGGAGTCCGGCCAAGCCACCGAGACCATGTCTAACAAGGACGCCCTGATGTTCCCCCTAATCGCGTCGTGCGCGCTGTTCGCGCTCTACATCTTCTTCCAGTTCTTCTCCAAGGAGTACATCAACCTGCTGCTCACGGGCTACTTCTTCTTCCTTGGAGTGTTGGCTCTCAGCCATCTGCTTAGGTAACAAAACAAGTAAATAAACCGGCCAAGTGCGAGTTAAACTCGCGTGGAGAGGGTTCCGTACAATTGATTGAATTCATATAGGTTTGCCTGTAATCTAAAAGCAATGAACTATTTTGAATCTTTTTCAAAATTTTAGGCTCTTTAGTTTCGGAGATCAGGGGGGGGGGGAATGGTCAATCCTCAGCCCATGTAACTGAACAACTTGTTCAACAACTTTCACGACACTAAAAAAAAAAAAATTTTATACAAACAGATCAGCTGATCGAGTCAATTTGTATGAAAATCCGTTTTTTCGGATTTCGTGAAAGTTGTTGAACAAAAGTTGTTCAGATTCATTGGCTGAGTGGCGTACTTTAATTAACACGATGTTTACATTTATTTCTATTTATTACATGCTACAAATATTTGTTGGCAGAGTTTTAATTTGAAAACTTATATTTGCCAGAACAACCTAGCGTAAAATGAATAATTTGCGTGAAATGCATTCGTTACATTAAAAAAGGTGGCGCGTAGCTTACCGTACAACACAGGTTCTATCGCCACGGCGAGGGATTAAAATCTTTAATACCCACAGTGTATGAATGATATTTGTTCGACAGCCTTATCATCTTTTTCTTGGAACATCTGATATAGTTTGACGACTGCTGATACCAACGGTTTATCGTGCGGTTCGGACTTGGTCACCAATTCATATGCGTTCCCCGGGCAGAAAATTATCGAATTTGATAGTCTGAATATGTTAGATATTTTATACATAACATCCTGTAAATGTCCGTCAAAAAAATGTGTCCCCCCGCAGTAATATAGTCAGACTATCGGGTGCCCCTTGTTTCACAGACTGAAATTTCATAGAATTTCGATTCACAGAAAATTGTTCATAGTATATTTAATTCTTATATTTTTATTTTAAATATTATTGTTTCAAAGACTATTTACAATACAATACACAATACAATACCCTTTATTGCACAAAAGTAAAAAACAGAACATAATTATCTTAAAAATTAGGAAATGCGCAAAAGGCGGCCTTATCGCTAAGCAATTTCTTCCAGGCAACCTCGTTTATATAGAAAAAAATGATGGGAAATTAGGTAGTGTGGGGTGGTCAATATAATAAACATACTTATATACAATAATTATAATAAACATACATACATCTAATACTTAAATACATACATACTGGGTGGCGCAAAAGTAAAGACCCTATTTGGTTCAGCTATAACATTTTTTCTAAATTAGAAAACTAGATTTAGGTTTTTTTAAATGTATATTTGTGCCATTAAATTTCGTACCATTAGGATTTAAAGATGATGTCTTTTAAATGGTGACCTCCAGAGTTGATACACATTTGAGCCCTATTTATGACATTTTGCATAACTTGCCGTAACACTTCCTGCGATATGTTCGTTATTTCTTGACGAATGTTTTCTTTTAGAGCTGCGAGAGTCTGTGGCTTGTTCACATACACCCGAGATTTCAAAAAACCCCAAAGAAAGAAGTCTGGACTGGTCAGATCGGGTGATCTTGCAGGCCAAGGCAAATCGCCAAAACGAGAGATAACTCGGCCTGGAAAAGCGTCCCTCACTAAGTCCATAGTGTCGCGCGCTGTGTGTGCCGTAGCGCCGTCTTGTTGAAACCAGATGTGCTCCAGCCCCAATTCGTCCAAACTGGGTATCAAAAACTCTCGTAACATGGTTCTGTAGCGTTCTCCAGTGACAGTTATCGCATTGCCTCCAGCGTCTTCGAAAAAATAGGGTCCGATCACTCTGTCAACACAGATGCCACACCATACAGTAACTTTTAGTGGGTGTAGAGGTGTTTCTTGAATAATGCGCGGATTATCAGTGCCCCAGAACCGAGTATTCTGCTTATTGACATGCCCTGAGAGATGGAAATGCGCTTCGTCACTCATAACCAATTTTGAAGGAAAATCATCCTCTTCAAGGTTGAGGTTTATGACGCGCTGGCAGTAATCTAGACGAGCTCGGTGGTCAGCAGGCAGCAGCTGATGAGTCATTTGAGTTTTATACGGGAACATCTTTAAGTCTTTCACCAAAATACGCTGCAGGGTCCGTCTGGAAATGCCCAATTGCGTGGCACGTCGCCTCGTTGATGTTTCTGGACACTCTTCCACATCTTCGCGCACAGCATCGATATTTTCAGCTGAACGGCCTGTTCTTGGTCTCCCAGACTTAGGTCTATCCAATGTTGAGCCAGTTGCTTCAAGGCGTGTGGCAAAGCGTCGAATTGTGCGACCAATCGGTGCCGGACGGTGGTGAAATCGTCGACGAAATTCACGTTGTGTTCTTATCACTGATGAATTATTACGTAAGAACATTGACACAATTATTCCACGTTCTTGGGGAGTAAAACGGTCCATGTTTATTTTCAGTGTATTTTACATTTGTTCACTACACAATTTTCAACAACAGAATGACAGAAAATGTCATATAAAAAAAATAAAAGTATTTTCTTTAGTGCCAGTACTTTTGCGCCACCCAGTACAACTTACACAAAGAAAACATAACAAGACAAAATGAAGAAATTAAGTGGAAACAAGGGAAGAAAATTACCTTTCATAAGGATAGAAAATGCGATTTTACTTGGGATTTAAAGCTGGCTAGCGTTTGGGCGCGTCGGATAGTAAGTGGTAGTGAGTTCCATAGACGTACGGCTCGAACAGACAAAGACCGCGAGTAAAAGTCGGTGGAGTGAGCAGGAATTCTTAAAAGAAGGTTTTCAGCGCTGCGTAGTGGACGCCCATGAGACTCACTAAATAGAATAAATAATTCTCGTAGATAGTTAGGAGAGTTAGGATTGAAAAGAGTTGTGTATAACATTGATAGGGTATGCCAGTCACGGCGACGTCGGATCGGAAGCCACTTGAGTTCATTGAGAAAATGAGAAATATGGTCATATTTACGAAGGCCATATATGTATCGAATAAACATGTTCTGGAGACGCTCAAGCTTATCAAGTTGCTCCTCAGTAGGCCCGGGATAACAAGTATCAGCGTAATCTAGGAAAGGGAAAAGTAGGGTGTGCGCGAGCGTAACTTTGGTATCCATTGGAAGGAACTTACCAAGTCTTCGCAGTGCTGCAAAAGAGGCAAAGATCTTTCTACTAACTTCAGCAACTTGTGGTGACCAAGAGAGATTTTTATCCAGTTGTATACCTAGATTTTTGACACAATCATTAAAATTAATAACAGTCCCGTTAAATAGTACTGGCGGAAGCTGACCAAAATCAATCCCATTTAGTAACCCCGAACTACCCACAATGATACACTGAGTTTTTGCAGGGTTGACAATCAAGCCATGATTTCTACTCCAAAGAGAGATACGTTCTAAGTCTTTATTAGTATTACAGATGGCTGTGGAAATAGAATCAACGCTGGCTTGAGTGTATATTTGCAGATCATCTGCGTAAAGGTGGTAGGAAGACTGAAGCTGTGCAGTAATAGAGTTAATAAATATAGAAAAAAGAAGGGGAGATAGGACGCCACCCTGCGGAACACCAGCAGATGTAGTACACCAGGACGAATAAACATCCTCAAAGCGTACACGCTGCTGCCTTCCAGACAGGTAAGAATGAAACCAATCGATAACCGTTGGAGATATATTGAGAGATCGCAGTACACCCAGCAGAATATCAACGTCAACTGTATTAAAGGCATTGCTAAAATCCAGAAGCGTTAGGACAGTCAGCTGTTTGTTATCCATCCCCCTTCGAATGTCATCGGTAACTTTAATGAGAGCAGTAGTCGTACTGTGACCTGGACGAAAACCGGATTGGAAAGGATTGAGAAGTTTATGAACAGAAAGGAAATGGCTGAGCTGTTGTTGAACCACTCGTTCCAGGACTTTGGAAAGGAAAGGCAGTATGGATATAGGGCGATAATCAGACAGAGATGACGGATTAGGTTTTTTTGGAAGAGGAGTTATGTTGGCATTTTTCCAATCGCTTGGGAAAACACCAGTTATCAAGGAATTGCTGAGGATTATGGTTAAAATAGGTAGTAAGATGTCAAGAATAGGTAGAATCATTTTCCGACTAATGTTGTCACTACCAACAGCATTCGATGTTATGGAACGCACCTCTCTCTCAATATCACAATCAGAAATCGGACTGAAGACGAAAGAAGGAATATCAGGAGTGGGATTAGAAGAAAGCAAGTTTAAGGTTTTTAATTTTATGTTGTTGTCCATAGCAACAGAATCTGAAAAATGCCTATTAAGGGTATCAACATTTAAACTACTAGGACTGTTACCCTGGGGCTTCCCAACTCCTAGCGTTTTAAGAAACTTCCAGACCTTCGCGGAATCTCCGCTTTGGACAGATTGATGTATATGGCGTCGTTGCGCCTCCCTAACCACCTTATTACAATGATTTCGGGCTTGGACATATGCGTCACGGTAAGTGTCAGGGTTTGATTTATATTTGGCCTTCGCTTTGGTTATTTACTTGAATGAAACACAATTTATAGAAACACAGTTCAATAAATTTTTGAATCTTATGTTTTTATTTAACAAATGAATCAAACAGTAGAATATTTCTTTAAAGAATATTGTTTGTTCGGTATAATCTTTCATGGAATTTTATATTACTGAAAATTATAATTTAAGGAAGTATTAAGTGAAAACATTGTTTAATCAAATTAAATACCATATAATAAGTTAGAATACATTATAAATCGCTACAACAATATAGGTTAGGGCAAACTTATAGGTTAGGTTAGAACTGCGACCAACACACGCACGAGCCGAGCGAGCCAAGCGAGCGTGACGCGGCAGCGGCCGGCGAGTGCTAGGAAAGTTTTATCCATTTTACTAGAATAGGGCAAACTTATAGGTAATAAATATTATATAAACTTAACCTCTTAAAAATAATAATATTTAATTTGATATTCTGATATTAGAAACATCGCAAAAGTTAATGTCATTTGTAATAAAATTCTATGATTTCAAATTATTCATAACAAACATTCTAATTATTGATTTTCTGTGCAACGAAAATCTATTATTAAAAATTCTTTATACTGAGTAACCTACATATTGATTATTCTATGACATGATAATCTTCTAAAAAATTCTAAATAACGAAAATCTGTTATACTTTTGTCTGTATAAGAAAGTACACCCCAGACTATCAAATTCTATATCATTCTACGTCTGTGGTTACTTAACACTACACACTATCAGATCTTTATGCCTAATGGGACAGGCAGAGCATTATGTATGGGTCTTGCGGCTCTAAGCAAGATTCAAAGGGTACGTATTAGAACATGTAAAATTTATATATCTACATTTAAAATGACGATGTACAAAACCCCTAAAATCACAACACCTATTGGTTGGTTGAACTAAATTCAAAATAGTGAAAGTTCTAAATGTCGAATCAGTATTTTTTCAAAGTTCATATAGCATAATTTTACATTACTTAAACTTGTATTATTTAAAAATGTCCAGGCGACCCAATGCTTAAAATAAGAAAACCACTTTTTCGTAGTAATACGACTTCCTCGAGTGCTAGGAAAGTTCTATCCATTTTACTAGGTTATACATTGAAACATGTTTTTATGAACAGTTTTATCGATAACGTTAGTCGTCGTACTTTAATACCACTTTTTAGTAGGTATTTTAACATTCCATGTTGTAGACTATGACATAATTTACTTTTTTATTATGATTCTAGATATTTTGAATCATTAGGTAATCTAGATATTAAGAATTACAAACTTTGGTGTTTTATAGGTCGGTGTTACATCATTAAGGTATTTAAAGTATTAGGTATTGTAATTTTAGGGGTTTTGTACATCGTCATTTTAACTGTAGATATATCTGTACGTTCAGTGAAAACTGAGTTATTCGAGTAATATCGGTTTTAATATTCTTACATATTCTGAATCAGAAAAAAAAATGCTATTTTTTGTCCTATTTTCATAGCCGTAGGGCTTAAAATGTCAAAGTTAGGATTCGTGTAAAGTGATGTATCGGTTTTTTCAAGTTCCCACAACTTCTTTGTGTTTTTCAATACAATTGCATTTAAAACTAGTTGAACTAAACTATATTTTTAATTTTGTAAGTGTACATTGATATAAACAGAATCATAACACTTAAAAAGGACAGGTACTCAGATTTGTGTATAGTGATATAACTCTTTTTTTTCGACATTATCAAAATAAAATCAGCATATTTCAAATGCTGTCATCGAAATTAACATGTTTAATTTTGTGACTCTTCGCTGTATTATTAGAGATCTCATTTGTCTATGAAAACAGTAAATGTATATTATTTAGCACTAAAGCAAAGCAGAATGTGTAAAATGTTATAATGTGACTTATATTAATTGGCACAAATAAAATGTTGTTTTTTTTGTGTCAAACGACATAACTCAATGTTTTTCAATTTTTTATATTAAAAAAGAAGACATAACGTAATATTTGTTTCAGTAGTTTATTGAAATGGGTATTATCTATCAATAATAGAAACCAAAAATTATAAAACTTCCATAGAAAATGAGTGAGAATTTTTATAAAACTTTAAACTCGATTATCTCAAAACTATGATTTTTGACCCGTTTTCACTGAACATACAGATATGAATTTTACATGTTGTAATATGTACCCGACTTAAAGGCCACTTTTAGCGTGGTGTTGGGCGAGAAGGTGGAAAACAGAATCAAAATAGTAATGGGTAGCTAGCCGCATGGCCTATCAAGATTAACATGATTCGCATTTTCGCCGATCGAGCGGCTTATACAATCTGCGAGGGAAAAGAAGCAGCTGGTACATTCTCAGTTTTTTTTTCTTCTAGGCCAGCATGGAAAAAATGTGCTAGTATACACACCTTACGCCTTGCACTTTTGTGACCAATACTTTACTGTCTTATTTCTTCTGCAGCCCTATTATCTCGTTCATGGTGCCCGCGTCGGTCCCCAACCTCCCGTACCACATCCACTTCACCCGCGGCGAGCGGGACGCCCGCACTGACATCGTCAACTATAAATTCACGTCGTATGACGTCATCTGCCTCATGATATCCCTGTGTCTCGGAGGGTGGTACCTCTTCAAGAAGGTGAGATATTAACACTCTTTTTGTGTCTGTAGGACAAAAATAGCTCTTCGTTTACGTAAAAAGTGATAAGATATTACTGTAGTAGCTTCATCATCTTCCGAACGTATTCCCGGTTGCATCCACAGCGGTAACGCTTCAGAGCCCCGGGGTCCGCTACCTAACCTAGGTGATTTGTCGAGGTTACTGGTTTTTACACAGAGCGACTGCCGTCTGACCTCCGCAACCCAAAGGGTAGACTAGAACTAATCCTAGGATAGGTTTTAACAAACGCTAGATGGTGTTTGGGACCCACAATCATCTTTCTTTTGGGATAATAATCTTAACTTGGGGCTAACACAATGTATGTTATTCATCATCATCATGATCAGGTCTTTTTTAGTCTCCACTGCAGGAGCACGACCCTCTCTGTACTGCCAGAGCCATATATTAGCTAGGGCAGTCAGTGGATTAGGCCTCCACTCTCCACGCTGGCCAGACGGGTTGGAGAGATCTCTCATGTTTATAAGCTTTGTTTAGCTTGTGTTTCCTAAGTCGCCGTCTACGACATCCAGAAGAAGACTTGGAGTGGTCCTATTCTACTCTGTCGGGAACCACACGGCTTTATGTTATTTGTCCTCAAGTATTTATTAACTTCCAGCACTGGATCGCTAACAACCTGTTCGGCATCGCGTTCGCCATCAACGGCGTGGAGCTCCTTCATCTGAACAACGTGGTCACCGGCTGCATCTTACTGTGCGGGCTGTTCCTGTACGACATCTTCTGGGTGTTCGGAACTAATGTTATGGTCACCGTCGCTAAGTCCTTTGAAGCACCCATTAAATGTAAGTTTTTATTCTGTTCGTCCAAGTAGCCGAGCAAGACTAAGTTCCAGGAAGAATAAGAGCTATGTAGACCAACTGAAAGAAAAAGCAGGAGTCATGTTGTATCAAATGCTAAAGAGTAAGGCTAGACCGAAAAGTTTGTTGCATACTGCACCGATAAGAACTGCTAAGGTCTTAAATAAGAAGCCAAGCAAAACTGGGCTATGTTATGGCCTTATTTTGCAAGGTAAATATATGTTTATTTGATATTGTAACGTCGTCGCGGTTCGAGTGATGCCTAACAGATTAAGAAGCATTGGTAAAAGTAGAGGTCCTCCACCTGAACAATGTGGTCACCGACTGCATCTTACTTTGTAAATTTGAATTCTTTATATGGCTATATGAAAGCCTTATTTTGAAAGATAAAATATGTATTTGTACATTGAAAACGAGTTATCAATTCTAGTTTATGAAATACCTAAGTACTATTTTATTACAATCTAAAAAGATTGCAATAAAGGTCATTAAAAGAAAATTGGCTCAAAAATGCAATTTTGAAAACAAACATCTTCTGTTCCAGTGGTGTTTCCCCAAGATCTGCTCGTCAACGGTTTCAACGCGAGCAACTTCGCCATGCTCGGCCTCGGCGACATCGTGGTGCCTGGCATCTTCATCGCTCTGCTCCTCCGCTTCGACAAAAGCCTGAAACGCGGCTCCGAGTTCTACTTCAGAGCGACCTTCTCCGCGTATATTCTGGGACTGTTGGCAACCATCTTGGTGATGCACGTGTTCAAACACGCTCAGCCGGCCCTTCTATACCTAGTACCGGCATGTCTTGGCACGCCGCTGACGCTAGCCCTGCTCAGGGGAGACATCAACGCCCTATTCAAGTGAGTCTTATTGCTTTGCTTTTAGGGTTAATTTTAGCGTGTTGTGGTCATCAACGGTCTCTTGCATCTTCATCGGCCTGCTCCTCCGGTTCGACAAGAGCCTGAAAATCTTCTGTGCGTATATTCTAGGACTATTGGCACAGGCCGGAAACTCCTAAGGTACGCGCAATATGCGTCACCCAGGCGTCCCCGTTCCCCGTCCCCGCACCTCTCCCCCGTAGACTAAGGTTTATTTTAGCTTGTTCTTGATCTGTATCAGTGTTTATTGGAGCTGTTAACGCTGCTTAAAGAAGACATCAATGCTTTATTCAAGTAAGTCTTACTGCATTGTTTTAAGGTTTATTTTAGCGTGTTCTGGTCATCAACGGGTCCTAGTGAAATTTTCATCGGACACGCCATAGTCTTTATCGCTGCTTAGAGGTGACACAAATCTTTGCTTTTTTTATTAACTTAAATTTTTTTAAGGTCGTTTACTAATACTGGTGGGACACATAGCGCGACGAACCGATGGCCGATGGGGCAAAAAGGTTCTCGAATGGCGACCACGTACTGGCAAGCGAAGCGTAGGACACCCACCCACAAGGTGGTCAGACGACCTGACCAAGGTCGCTGGAAAGCGCTGGATGCAGGCCGCTCTAGATTGGTCATTTTGGAAAACCTTGGGAGAGGCCTATGTCCAGCAGTGGACGTTATGCGGCTGAAATGATGATGATGATGACTAATACTGGTAAAGGTGACCTCTCCCTTGTTTTAATGGTAAAATATTCAAACTCCCTTAAGATAATAACATTGTTTAGCTGCAAAAATAATTGCGAGTTGCTCGTAAATTTTTACCGAAATTCTATATACTTTTAAACATTATTTCCCGTTTAATTATTTCACCAATGTAAATGAATAGATGAAAAAACACCTATCATGAAACGACTTCTATGCATTCTTCTTCTTCTCGAGTCGAACGGCAACTATTTGGCCACAGCGATTGGTTCATTTGCCTCATTTAGGTCTTGCATTGTGCAGGATGTGGGGCATTCTATGCATTGAACTACATCAGGTGACCCGCTTGTTCGTTTGCCGCCATAAAACATAAATAAAAAAGTTTATACTTTTTTTTTTTAAATAATTTTACGGCTCTGGATACAAGTCCTTTAGAGCCTATCTTTAATTTTGTTTTTTATTCCTTATCCTACCTTACCTTAACCCTAACAAGTTACAATCAAAGGGTGGTGTAGGCCTTTGACTGCTTCAAGGGAGCTTCTGGCGACAAATCTATACGAGTCCACTGGTTTTCATAAACGATTGAGTGGCGGACGTCGCCCGAAGACACACAATCCGCAAAACAAATATCACTACAGCCGTACTATGACTGTCCACTTTAACTATTTCACACATTGTTTATGAGCATGAGCATTTATAACACCAAACAACACCAATTTCATATTATAAAGTCCACTAAAATAAATTTGCTAAATAATTTAAAGCAAACCCCAACCGAACCCCTTGACTTCCCGCCAAAAACTCACTCGGTTCAAACTTCACTGGTCCTAATGTTTTATTTTTATTTTCAGCTACGAAGACCAGCCGACGGTGCCGGAGGCGAGCACAAGCGGCAAGTCCAAAAAGACTGAGTAGACGTCATGACAGCACAAAGTTAGCACGAGTACAGTACACGACCTATGCCACAAAATTTTATAGAAACTATTTTGATTCGATCGCGGTTCGTGCGTCGACACCTTTTAAATCGAACCGTACTTTTAGGGTTAGGACACATCTGTCAGCACAGTAAAAATGCTGTTCCGTGCCTTTGCGTCCGTACCGTCATTTCCTAGAGCGAGAGAGAGCGACGGAATGCGGCAGCATCGTCGATTCCGCGGCGTTTAAATGACGGTTCTAAGCGACAGAAAAGGATAGCAGCATAGAAAAATGCTGTACTGTGATGTCAGATGCGCACCAACCCTTAGGGACATGAGGGGTTGAGGTATTTCTCATGTATCAATTTCATCTGCAGCCGACAACAGTCTATGGCCGAATAATTCCTCTCTGGGCATCCTTTGTTCGCGAAGAGGGCTGTGAGGCTTTATGGAATATTTGTCATAGGTTCGTGGTAATATTGAAATTTACAAACTCTTAAATGTCGACGCACGGACTGCTTTTCCCAATTTTTTAATACTTGACGACAAAGGCGGGACTACGTGACGTAAGCCCGTTTACTGCATTTTAAAATTTTGCTGTGAAGGGAAACCGTGTTAGGTTTCATTAGATTTTATTCCGTATTCCATTCTTATTTAAGGATTTTTATTGTATTACTTCCTCGTCGTATCTTCCATTGGGTATTTAAAGGGCGTGCTCGGTAAGCGGTAGCCTTTTGGACATAGTTGAAGATGTCAATTATTTTTATCAACAGTAATAAACAGGGTAAAAGTTTGATATAACGTTTAAAAAGTTCCCCGCAGTATATTATGTACACCTATGTGCATGCGGTAACCCAGAGAAATTCTATATTTAGCTAAGGTTTAGAGACCCTGACAATCAATTTGAACTTTTAAAAATATTTTAATTTTATTATTTTATACAAAGTATCTATTTATTCGGGCACTTATAAAGTTAAAACGTACAAACCTGTGGGTTTAAAAATTATTATTATTTACATCTTCAGCGATGTCGAAAAACTATATACATATTATTGTGGTCGCATAATTGTAGGTTGTATGTTACGACTTTAGTAGGTTTTTATAATATCGATGTTTAAAATTACGGCGCGCGCCGCCTCTGTATTTCCTAACTCTATGTTGTTTTTACTGTCTTTATACATTTTTCTGTTCAAAGTTCTATTTGTTACGTTAAGAATATATAATAAAATCGCTGTATATACTGTTTTGTTTTCATAGAGGTATTAGGTAATTAAGTTATTTTTATTAAAACACTTTCAGGAAATCACAATATTGTTTTTGAGTTACCAATTGTCACGACTCACAAATATTGCTGTAAATGTTTCCAATTTTCTATGATACATGATACAATAATATTTAAGTCCAATAAATATTTTCAATATAACACAGGTTTGCTTTATTTCACTATTAGTTGTAATAACCTTGTACTTATTTTCCACAAAAAAGCTATAAAAACATAAATTAAAATATGCCAAAAATGTGGTCTGTCAATCTTGGCAAGTGGTATTGGAAAATAAACCTTTTCAACAAGAGCTTAACCACATTTTTGACTAACTTTTTGGGAAATTATATTTTTATATTAAAGTGTAAAGGTATGTATATCACATAAATCAGGAATTGTGGATTAAAATAAATAGGGTGTATTACGTATTAGGTAGTATACATAAAATATATGTACAATAAGCATAGATACTTATAATATAACAGGGAAGCCAAGGTACTTATACTACTTCTGTAATAAACAAGCTCAACGTATATAAAACTTCTTTTATTAACCTTCGCCCTCGTAGATCGATACTAGTTTTGGTGCTACAGCTGCCTAGAGAGCACCGATTTTCAGCTAGCCTGTCAAGTGCCATATCAGTTCTGCGAATTCTAAGGACTAGGGTTGTTGGGGAAGCTGAAGTGTCAAGAACATAGTTTGTGGAAGCGGATGAGAATATATATATATATATATATATATATATATATATATATATATATGAGGAAGGATTTAATATGGATAAAAAACCTTTTACATCCCATTGTAACTAGATCACGTGAATACTCCGATTTTTTTCTTATTTCGAAAGTACATTCATTGAGAAAAGTTGTTCAAAATGATGGACTGAATCGCCACTTAAAATATTTGTACTGAATTAAATAAAAATAGCCTGTATATCAAGAATTTTCGCTTAAAGGAAAGCGGTACGGTTGGGGAACTTAAAAATGCGGAACTTCCGCATTATGAGGATGTGGAAGCGGTATCCTCATCAACCCTACAAGTACAAAAAGGACTTTCCTTAATTGTAATTAATTAACCTTTTCACCGCGAGACGTTATGTCAGTTGTCGTGCCCCCAGCGCGAAGCGTAGTGAATCGAAAATAAGTACCTACAAAAAATAGGGATGTGCAATACTTACGTATTAAGATATCGATAATGATTACAATAGGTATAAGTATAGCATAAATTTAAGTCTCCGCGCGTATATCCATTTATCTGGCTGTCTATATAGGCTTAGAAATGACTGGGGCGATCTTGATGACGTTTTTACTATTAAGAACATTTATCCGGATACGTTTTATTTAAGTACTTATAATACATAATAATCCGCGGTCGCAGCTCCCAGGTATAGCTGCGATATTATAGGTTGTAAATTACAATATCTAAGTATGTGCGAGTGTTTCCATCCCAACGATACTACCTAAACATATGACAAACAATCAATGTAGGCAACTTTCAACTGGCAAAAATGGAAATCTATCAAGGCGTGAATGGAAAACGATGATAATATATCATCATAGCGCACTCCCGATTCGTACTCCGGAAGTCGGGGTCGGCTACCTAACTTTTTGATGAAGTTATTAGTATTTAGATATTCAGTTCAGTGGTATTTAGGTACACAGAGCAACTGCCGAGTGACCTCCGCTGTCCAAAGTTTGTGAAAGATTTGTGTTATGTTTTAATTTTTCTTGTTTGTACACTTCACCTAGGTACCTGGTACCATTCACCATACTTTTTATACAAATAAATGAATTGTCCAGAAGCTGATTGATGGTGTACTTACTTTAAATACCCTTACCCATACTATAATTATGAGGCATTTTTCGTAAGCTATTAAAACAAAAAGCGTTTAAAGGTTTAAAATGATTTATTAATTTGTACTTGACTTAGGTACTAACAATCACATTTAATCGTATCATAATCATGACTCACTAATAAATGACGAAGCTTTCTACTGCTGAAAGAACTTAGTAAACGTGCCAAAGGTGCAAATCAGATCATCAAGATGAAAAACTTTTTGCATGGAACTGATGATGGCAACTCGAAAAAGAAAATTGACATCAAGAAGTTCTCCATATTGACGAGCGACTAGCGTACCGTAGGTACGAACGAGCTGCTATAACAGCGGCGACATACATACCTACATACTGACAGCGGTAAACGACTTTGTTTTATACTATTTAGTGATAAAGAAATTCGCAAACATACATGTACATTAACTTCTTAAATTACTCTACTTTTATAGCAGTTGGTAACAAAATTATAAGTCCGTAGGTATTTACTACTCTCGCAATTAAAATAGGTAAAAAAAAACGATGTATTAAAAAACTTACCTCATTATCAATATCAAATTCATCATCTGTATTGAATTCTTCATTATCGTCGCCTTTAAGAATTCTTATCAATTCCTCCGCAGTAGTCATCACCACCAAAGAGAATTTAACCACACGAACGCAAGCCCAACACTAAAGAAGACGGCGCTCGCCTGTGACGTCACAAGCTGTCACGTATATGAGACGTTGGCGCTGGGGAACTACCAACATTATGTTCTAAACATCTAGGCTTAGGGATGGGAAAATCAAATCCATTGCTGACATTTCGATAGTTCATTTACTAAGTTTCAAGGACATTAAATAAAATATACACAAATATTAGTATCAAAATTATTAATTAATAATATATGTGATAATTTTAGATCTTTTTATGGTGATATAGTCGGTATAAGAAAGAATATTTCAATTTACGTTTAATTTTTATCAGTAAATAAATCGTAAATGTCCCATCCCGCGTGTCACGTATATGTGACGTTCGCGGTGGACATTAATACAAAGTTATGAAAAATATATCTGATAATTCGTCAAACTTTTGAAATTATTTTTGAGTCTTCTAATTATACGATTATAGTGAATGTTATTGTAAATGATTACTAGACTACTTATATATCTAATATGAATATTTTTTTATCCGAATACAACAAAATGAAACAGAAAATTTGGATTTTACAAGGACTGGTTTTATGTCACGTATATGTGACGCTCGCGGAATGGGCTCGAAAATGTTTGTCACATATACGTGACGTTCGCGGCTAAAGGGTTAAATTGTGGTGTGTAAAAAAAACACGTCTTATAGTATGAAACATGATTTGTTATATTGTGAATTATTTTAGTATTGGTTATAAGTTACATTGCATACTTGAACTACGAAACAACTATGACAATGGTTTATTTTATGAAATGGAACATTTTTCTACAAATCCCAGAAAATTTTACCAGAAAAATGTAATTAATTTAACTACCAGTTTCTTTATACCATTTTATTTATTTGACGTCAAATATTTTACTTATAGCTAAGTTTAGAATATTTTTCTATGTTTTAGATATATTACGTCATTGAATGAAAGCCCTGCCATTGTAATAAGTAGAAAATAGATTAGGTACTTAGAATACACAGTTGAATAGACAGTTCTTTCGTCACTAGAAATTTATTGTAATAGATAAAACTTTCGTCGGTAGAAATATTTTTTGGTAGACAAAACTTTTGTCGGTAGAAATATATTGTAATAGACAGTTCTTTCGTCAGTAGAAATATATTGTAATAGACAAAACTTTCGTCGGTAAAAATATATTCAGATAGACACTACTTTTGTTGGTAGAAATATATTCCGTCACAACTCTGCTGGTCCTACAGTTACAGTAACAGGTAAAGAATCCCAGAGGGCATAGTTTTTATTTCTATCAGATCAGAAACACACATTTTGTAAAAATAATTTAAATATAAATAAACATTACATGTACTAAGTTAAAGGTCTATCGAATGACGTATGAAAGTTTATATTTTATAACAAAATAATGACGATAAAATACTTTTAAACATTTAATCAGTCAGGTTCCTAAATACAGACAGTTATTTCATAACGAACTCTGCAACTTACCACATAATTACCAAAATATATATTTTCCTTATTTTCCCTATGAACACATTGCTACTATCACGCTTCTTTCACAGGCAGAAATAAGTCTGCACGTACTATGGTTCTAAGGGTTGCTATATACATAAGCGGGCCGACATTAATTGGTTCAGCCGGACGGTAAAATCGGATGTATGTAATTGCTTGTCGGCTTTGTTGCTCTAAAAATACTGCCGAATCGACAATGCCGACTCGGTTATATGTATAGCAACCTTTACACATAATTTCTACTTCATTTGCACTGCAGACTTGCAGAGGTCCCAAGCTTTCTGTGCCAGTCAAATTATCCGCCCCATATATTTCTTGGTCGTCCTGGTTTTCGTCGGCCAACCGCAATCTAAATTATGGTAATATATGCCTTATTTCGAGGTGCATGCGACAGACGTGTCCCGCCCACTTAATAAATGAATAAATAATAAATAAATATATAGGGACAAATCACACTGATTGAGCTAGCCCCAAAGTAAGTTTTTTTTTTTTTTTTTTTAAACTTGTGTTATGGGTTACTAACTCAACGATACTATATTTTATAATAAATACATATATAGATAAACACCCAAGACCCAGGACAATTTGAAAAAGGCCATTTTCCAACTTGCCCTGGCTGGGAATCAAACCCAGAACCTCCAGATTGGCGGACTAGCGTGTTGACCATTACACCACTTCCACTTCAGTTTAGCTAATTTTACTCCTGCATCAGTTATCTTATTAATGGAACGCAGTGCGGTGTTTCTTACGCGATTTACATTTGTTATACCCGGCTTAAACCTATACTGGGAGAGTTCAAACAGTGGCATCAAATTTTGGTGATAATGGGCGCCAAATCATACATTTTGGTTTGCTCCTCTACCCCCCCCCCCCCCGTTTCGCTTCCCATTTTTCTTGGCAATCAACGAACGGCAAATTATGCATGTTCTAGAACGATCGAAGTCCATTGTAAAATCAGGTGATTTCTTAAAATATCTGGAAGATTCCACATAGTTCTGGAATATTCTGCTTCTTTGCCGTGTGGTTCCCGGCAGAGTAGAATAGGACCACTCCGAGTCTTCCCGTGGATGTCGTAGAAGGCGACTTAGGAAACAAAAGCTGGACAAAGCTTATAAACATCAATGAGACCTCTCCAACCCGTGGAGAGTGTAGGCCAAATCCTCTGACTGCTCTGGCTAATATATGGCTCTGGTAGTACGTTCGCGACAATATCATTGGCACAGAAAACTTGATGGTTCTATACATTTCTCTCTTCTCATACATACCGAAGTATATAAAATAAACACTTACAATAGCAAAACAAAAGAAATATTAATTATTAATTCATTATTAAAAAGACAGTATTTGAGTTACTCTGGCAGTAAGTATTTATCTATAATTAGAATACATTCATATTACAATTTGGCTATTATATATTTTTTTCACTTTCTTCGGCCCGCCCCGGGTGTGCAACATTTAAGATGATACATGGAGTCCAGTGCTGACCCCATTTAAAATAAATTATTTGAAAGGAAACAGAGATATAATTTAAAATTTTACTTTAGTTTGCATTTTTGCGGAAAACGGCCACTTTTGGCAAAAATGCAAACTAAAGCTTAACATTCTTACTTTAAACTGTAAACAGTAGTTCATAAAATAGTTTGAAGGGTTATGCATACTAGAACAAATTTTAAATGCTATCTCCGTTTCCTTTCAAATAATTTATTTCAAATGGGGGCAGCACTAGACTCCATGTATCATCTTAATAGCTAGATTATAGGTACATTAGAATACCTACTATCAGACATTCATAATCCTATTAGAAAAATCATTAGTTCAGGCACACAACATAGTGGGTTAACAAACGTATGTAGTTGGAAAAGACTTGGTCAAATTCATGACTCCTATAGAATTTTTAAGTTTTAACATATTTGGAATCTATCGGTCTAGGGGTTGCCGTGAGTTGTAAGGCTCAATTCATTCTAAAGTTGCAGCGGACTATTACTGTCAAACCATATTCACCCTTATTTCTATCTCCAAAATGCATAGAATAACTTTAAAAAGACTTTGCCGCTTGTGGTATTATGCAATATCTCAACCTACGAACAATAATTCTCTAAAATCGTAACTTATCCCGAAAAATCATTACCGATATGTACCGCGGTGGTCGGGGCTTAAAATATGAACAGCGCGGCGCGACAGTTCGCCGTGACACTCGAGTCGTGCGGTTGCGTCGCAAGAAGTTTCCTTTGAGAATATTGCTTTTTTTTGCGATAATCGATTCATTAAAAATGCCGTCATGTGCCGTGAAGTGGTGTAGAAGCCATACAGACATGTAACCACACACAAAAAGTAACACGTTTACAAGGTTATTTATTTTAGCGCAGCGTACTGTCGACGACGACGCGTGACCTTGTCGCGACCAATCGCATGCATCTTTCTACGAGTATGTGTGCGTTCGAGTATTTCGTTGTATTGTAATTACTGTTCGTTTGTTTGCGTAAATGGAATCAGAATCGAAGCGGTGAATGTAGGAGCGTTAGAATTCTAGAGAATTATATTTAGATGATCTCAACCATATTATGATGATATTATGATTTCGTAGATAGAAATAAAGTTGAAAATGAAATGGCAGTGAAAATCTAATATCGGCAAAATCATAATTCCGAGCGAACTATAAGGCTCAATTTAAATTGTCCGTAATCGGACAGAGGATAATGACTTCTACAATCTAAGATAATACATGGAGAATACAGTACAAATTAGCATATAGAATAAAACTTCACAGGAATTCCCGCGTATTTCGCGACAAATCTTTTCGTTGACACAATTTTATACATTACCGCATTGACAGAGGGTACATTATGCGTTGTAGAGTTTTAAAAATTCGCTCCATTCCGCGACAATGTAAATTGAGTCTTATTGTTAGTAAATTTTAATCTTAGTTGTGCGCCTATATCACTACACCAAGTATATTTGACTAGATAAAATGCAGAAATAGATAGTATTCTCTTAGTCAGGAATGTTTTTGTTAACGTGACCCATCCCAGTGCATTCGATGATGGTGTGCGTGCCGCACTCTTGTACGTTGAATTTTACCTGAAATAATGTAACCACATGACAAGTCAAATCTTGAAGAAAGTTTTTTTTTCTCTTATCAGGCCTGTGTCACTCCCCGTTTAGGTATCGAAAATGTACCTACATTATTACTTTGCGAGCAGGCGGCCCCTCCGGGTGGTAAATTTAGTTATACCTACGAATCGTTTGTCCAGAGTTATAAGAATGAAATTGGCTTGCAATGGATGTCTAGGTATTTATAAGAAAAGGTGCTGGCTGATTTTTGACGTGATCTAAATTAAACCATATCGCTAGCCATATTGAGTAGATGTGTCTTTGGATTTCTTTGCTGAGTGAGACTTCTGTAAGTTAGTATTATTTATTCTGTGCTCTTATATTGTTCCACTGCTGGGCAAAGGTCTCCCCTATTTTCTTTAAGATTTCTCTACTTCGCGCCATCTCCGTCCAACGTTTTTTAAATTTGTGGAGGTCATCAATTCTTGGCCTATCCCTTTTATAATAATAAATCGTTTATTTCGGTCATTGGTTTCCGGCAGAGTAGAATAGGAACACTTCCCGCGGATGTCGGAGAAGGCGACTTAGGAAACACAAGCTAAACAAAGCTTATAAACATCAATGAGACCTCTCCAACCCGTCTGGCCAGCGTGGAGAGTGTAGGCCGAATCCTTTGACTGCTCTGGCTAATATATGTCTCTGGTAGTACAAAGAGGGTCGTACTCCTGCAGTGGAGACTGAAATAGACCTGATGAAGATGATGTAACAGGTAGTTCACCTTGGCGAGGAGCTCGGCGACGTGTACGGCGGTGTTGGTGTGCAGCGAGAGCTCGCCGGCCTTCACTTGCGACTTGCCGTCCGCCAGCGCCATGTATATGATCATCTGGTCCTGTGACCAAACATACATAGATATACAGGGTTATTTTTAATTAACCGGCAACCTTTTTGGAGCAAGTTCAGTCCGTGATACTGAACCACTTTCCATAAAAACAATTATCGAAAAACGAAAATTTCGTCCTCCCATACAAAATTCATTTGGTTGAGCGCCGATTTGTATGGAAAGTCGAATTTATTTTCGAAAGTGGTTCAGTATCACGAACTGAATTTGCTCCAAAAAGGTTGCCGGTTAATTAAAAATAATCCTGTAGATAGATAAACTCATTTATTTGCTGCTATTAACACATACAAAAAATATATAACATGTTGTTTACATCCCTCAAGCTGCTAATGGCGTTTATCATACGCTTGCGATTTGGTATCCGAGCCGTAAGCCCAAAATTACTAGTGTGTAACCGTATGGTTCCCGGCAGAGTAAAATAGGACCACTTCCCGTAGATGTCGTCGTTCCCGTCACTCATTATTTGCTAGACAATGCAATCGGACGTGTGTTTACAAAATAAAAATCATAAGTGAAACTTGGACCTAGTGTAACGTTGATCAAGAAATAGCTACATCAGTTTATTAGTGCAGAATTACGATCATGCAATAGTGTGATATAGTATTAAACATAATGGAGGATAGTCCCTTCAATCGAAGCGCGCTGACTCGTCGTAGTCCACCAACCACGCCCTCAACCCTTCAGCCGGAACCCAGGCCTATCCCGCAGGAAGATAAGGCTCCCGAGGTCATTCCGACGCCCGAGATCCAAAATTGGATGACCTCTATCGACCAGTGCTTGAAGGAAGTGTGTATGATCTCTGGGGAAGGCAAACTAAACTCAGAACAGAAACTGAGAATTAGCGCCCTGTGTCGTAAATTAGGCCATGGTACCTCACAAATGGCTGTCCAGTACCAGTCGCTCAAACAAAAGACAATTCAAGCGCATGCCACCATTCAAGCCCTCAAGGAAAAACGTGACCTCACTGAGCAAATTTTGAACCTACAAAAAACCATTAAAGAGTCCGCTAAACCAATGGGAGGAGCAGTATCTTTTGCAGAAATAGTGAAACAAAGAGAACAAAAATTCATCCAGCCGAATCACGTAAGTTCCGTTACCATCTATCCAACGGACAAAATGAAGTCCAGCGAGGACACTAAGACCCTTGTAAAAAAAATCATCAGCCCTGAGGAAATGAAACTACACATGAGAGGTATGCGCATGACGAAAAATGGCGGTGTCATCATTAGCACTGAGAGCAAGGATGACGTAGAAAAACTGAAAAAATCTGCACAACCAACTTACTACCTCTGGTCTTACCGTAAACGAAACGAATAAGCGCAAGCCCAGAGTAGTTATCATCGGAGTGCCATCTTCTATGCAGGAATCTGAGGTTTTTAGCTGTCTTTACCAGCAGAATTTGAGCGATAAACTACAAGGCTTGAATTACGACGAATTCTTGGCCTCCACCAAATTGAGCCATAAATCGGGTAAAAAAGACGCTGAGGCCTGTAACTATATCATTGAAGTTACCCCTCATATTCGCAAGGTCATTATTACGCAAGACCCGGTATTCATGCACTGGTTGTCATGCCCTGTTCGAGATTTTACACTTGTAACTAGGTGTTTCAAGTGTCAGCAATATGGACATGCGGCCAAGTCATGCCGAGCGGAGGACGTCACGTGCGGCCATTGCGGGTCAGTGGGTCACGTTATTAAAGACTGCACAATAAAGTCTGAGCCACCGAAATGTGCAACTTGCTTGCACTTCAATAAACCATGTGGTCATAAAACAGGTGACGCTGTGTGCCCTGCCAACATTACGGCCGAAAAGAGATATATAAACTCTATAGATTATGAAGGCGCCTGAAGCGCCATTCTTACTTTTATTATTGTTTTAGTACTTTATTACTAATAAGATATACATATGTATGTAAATATGATTTGTAAGTTATTTAACGTATAGTCATCGGATTATTAATAGCTAAATTAGGTAGGTATCTAATGTATCGATAGCTGAATCACACAATTTGTATTTATTTGCACTCTATATTAAAATACTTTATCACAGAATCATAAATCGATCGAATCGAAATCGCAAATCATGTTTTGTTATGGATAAGTATCTATAAGTTATAACTTATTTCCTGTGTCCGATGTCCATAAAGTATATTTTTAGCAATAAATATTGATATGTAGATAGTGAGTCCTGGTGACCCGTAATTACAGGTTCTTCGGAAACCTAGCATGGGCACCAGTCCTCCACTAACACTTATGTAGTTTTATACTATACCTATAAGTCTCATTTCTTTTTTGTATAATTTTGTAGTACATTGTCATTATAATATAGTAGAGCCATTTAATACAGATTATGTGAATAGAGAGTTCTGGTGACCCGTAATTACAGGTTCTTCGGAAACCTAGCATGGGCGCCAGTCCTCCACTAACACTTATGTAGTTTTATACTATACCTATAAGTCTCATTTCTTTTTTGTATAATTTTGTAGTACATTGTCATTATAATATAGTAGAGCCATTTAATACAGATTATGTGAATAGAGAGTTCTGGTGACCCGTAATTACAGGTTCTTCGGAAACCTAGCATGGGCGCCAGTCCTCCACTAACACTTATGTAGTTTTATACTATACCTATAAGTCTCATTTCTTTTTTGTATAATTTTGTAGTACATTGTCATTATAATATAGTAGAGCCATTTAATACAGATTATGTGAATAGAGAGTTCTGGTGACCCGTAATTACAGGTTCTTATGAAACCTAGCATGGGCATCAGTCCTCCACTAACACATAGTACTTATATATTACCTAATTAAGTCTTTTTCTTTTGGATATTTGTTGTATAAAATTGTAACAAATTTATTGGAGGATAATTAATACATTTTTATTTATTATTATTATGTCGTAGAAGGCGACTTAGGAAATACAAGCTGAACAAAGCTTAAAAACATCAGTGAGACCTCTCCAACCTGTCTGGCCAGCGTGGAGAGTGCCTACACTCTCCACGCTGGCCAGACGGGTTGGAGCCATATATTAGCCAGAGCAGTCGGCCCAATTCGGAGGATTTGGTAGGCCAAATCCTCCGAAACAGCACAGCTATGGATGCGACCGACAACGAAAAAGAGACAAGAGAAACGACAAATAGAGAGAGAGTTGTGACCTGCGCGTGCGCATCGACGCAGTGGTGGTCGCGCACGCTGGCCAGCAGGCGGTCGGCCAGCCGGCGGCCCGTGTCGAACGGGTCGCAGCCGCGCTTGCCCAGCGCGTCGCCGCCCACCACGCAGCCTGGAGCACATCAATCGCATGTCAGTAAGTAACAGTCGATACACAATACGTTAGGGTAGACGTGGGTCGGGTCACTGGATTCCCTCTAATAGGTTCAGAAGGTTACATCAGGGGTCCCCCAAGGCTCCCATTTGGGACCTATTTTGTTCAACATTTTCATTAATGATGTGATAACAGTGTTTAGAAATTCTAGCCTGTTTGCTGACGATCTTAAATTCTGTAGAACAATAGAACAAGTGGAAGATGTGGACTTACTTCAGTCTGATTTAAATTCGTTACAAGAATGGTGCAAACTTAATCGTATGTATCTTAATCCCGATAAATGTGTCCACATGAAATGTACTAGAAAGTTAAATGTTTTGATGTCATCTCATTATATAGACTCACACAATGTAAAGGAGGGTAATGTTATCAGAGATCTAGGTGTAATATTTGATAAAAAACTCACGTTTATTCCCCACATAGAAAACATTACTAAAAAGGCATCAAAGCTTTATGGGTTTGTTTTTAGAAATTGCAAAGACTTCCGGAAACCTCGCACTAAAACATTAGTTTTTACAACTTTAATACGTAGCATATTGGAATATTGCAGTATAATCTGGCGCCCGCACTATGCAACACACTCACTTCGTATAGAACGGCTACAGAAGCGCTTCTTAAACCATCTTTCTTACACAGTTCGAAAACATAAGGAGCTAAAATCTTATGACGAAAGGCTGAATTATTTTAACATTAGCTCATTATCGAAAAGAAGGGAGATTTTGGACCTAAAATTCTTTTATAAAATAGTTCGAAGTAAAATTAAGTTTAGAGCACCTTCAAGAAGGCTTCGAGGTATTGTTGAACCATTAGTCTTACCCTTTCGTCGAACTGTTCTGGGTTGTAATTCACCTATGTACAGAATATGTGACCTATATAACAAAGTTAGTCGCTCCTATGATGATGTATACCATGACTCTTTAACTAAATTTTGTACAAATATTAATAATGCTCTGTAGTGCCATGGATTCATTAATGATTATCAAGTCGCAGGCCCCGCACAGAACGTAGAAGTCGGAGGGAACGGGCGAAAATGATAACCATGTTACTATTAACATGGTTATTGGGTTGGTGGGTTGATGGGTTTTTAGGCGTTGCGGCTAAAAACCCATCAATTTATTGATTCCATCTGCCATCCTCTCGCCCGCCATAATGATACATGTGGCCTTTTGGATCTTGCGGCTCTGGCTTGTCTGCTTAGAGTTGCGGGACCCAAGATGCTCTGTCTGCCCCATTAGGGAAAAAGACGAGATAGTATGTATATGTGTGTTGTGTGTGCGTCGGTGTGAGGTATGTGTATGAGTCCATTGTATTACAGACATCACATACTTAATTTCGATTACTGAGTAAATAAATAAATCACACAGATTGAGCTGGCCCTAGTAGGTCCGAGATTTGTGTTATGGGATACAAACTCAACGATTCTGTGTTTTGTGGCAAATGCATATATTGATAATGTAGCTAATGAAAACTTTGTAGTTTTAGTTTTATGTTTAGATTTAACTAAAATAATAATTTATTAGATGTCTTACACAATCCAGGTAGGTAGTTAAACTTTTAGTAAAACAGCACCATTTGAATGTAATGTTTAATGTAGATGGCGCTTGTGGGTGGGCGAACAGGGTTGTCATTACGACCTTGTTTGACTATTAAATATTTATAAATCAGTTTATGTAATTAGAGATAAGTACTTAACTATTTTTGTAAAAGCAAGTGGTGTTCACCTTAGAAGGTGTACACATTTAACAAAAATGTTTAGCCTTTAAATATATATGCATGTATTAATGTAGTACACAATGGTGAACCTGAATAAATAAAAAATAAAAAAATAATAATATGGTAGAGTTCAGCGATGGCTGATCCACGCGTCAACTCGTGAACGGGTGCCGCCAGTAGGGACAGTCAGCTCGGACTACTCAGTATAACTTATTTCTGTAAATTGTATTTGGCACTCGTTCGCAAGCTTTACATGTTAAATTGTGATAACATTGTATTAGGCATAATACTCGTATCTTTGTAAACTGACAAAACCCTTCCGGCGCGTAGCCGACCAATACTTTGTAAATGAGTTGCTTTCGGCATTTCTTCTCAGCAGTGGTCGTTACGTAACGCTAGTATCGGTAGCTTTTGCACTAAAAATAATTACTTTCATTAAGTGATATATTAATCCTACATTGAATAAAAAAAAAATGACCTTGACTTAGACATAGATCATAGAAATTCAAGGCTAAATATGTAATCTGATGCTTTCTTTGACTAAAAATAACGAAAGAAAGTGGTGATACACCACTATTTAACCCGGGGAATATATAAAACACGTTACTTGTGTGCGCAATCTAAAAGAGACCTGTTTTTGTAGAGTTTTTAGTCCCGTAGATTTCGTAGAAGGCGATTTAGGAGGCACACACACAAAGCGTGTGAATATCACCCTCTGAGTGAGACCTCTGCACTCCGTCTGGCCAGCGTGGAGAGTGTAGGCAAAATCCTCTGACTGCTCTGGCCAATATATGGCTCTGGTAGTACAGTGAATGACCCTCACTGGAGGATTTGACCTCCTCCTCTCCTTGATTTTGGCTTCTTTATGATTCGGCTCCTGCAGTGGAGACTAAAAGAGACACGATGATGATAACTAGTTAATTATATTCAATTACAAATTACAACCTGCAGAAATCAACTGACCAAAAACAATTGTATTTAAAAATGAAAGATAAAATAATTTAATACATATTTACAGATATAGAAAAGTTAAATACCTACCTACATCAAATTTAATCTAAAAAATCGTGTCCGTTGAATCGCAATTCTAATACGTTGTGCGAAAAAACAGGCAGCCCTCTCATCACCGGCTGCGGAGATCAGTATTGGAGAGATCTCTTTAAGGAGACCCCTAGCTCCGGGGCCCCAATCAATTTGGCACCTGCAAGGAATGCGTTTCCATCAGAGTGAGGTCCCTTGTTAATTTCTTCAATTGTCCATACCTGATGAAAGCCAGCAGGCGAGTGTAATCCCGCTGCAGTTGTCGGGCGCCACCTCGCGGGGCTCCTTGTAGCAGCGGATGTCCAGCTCTTGGCTTTCTTCGCAAAGGTGCTTTTTGGCGCCGTCGCCGATTTGGTATGCTATCTGTTAACGAAATAACTTTAAGAAAGACGGAACGCTTCTCTCGCTCCAGCAAATTACTGTTCTGAGCGACAGAAAAGGATAGCAGCATAGGAAAGTGCTGTTCCGTGCTGACAGACGTGTCCTAACTCTTTTGTCCATTTGGTTAGGTATTTAAATATGTAAACAATCTTGACTTGCCTTTTTATTGAAATATACACCATACAAATTAATATCTTAACACATTACAAATTATGTAATTTATAAAATATTTAATTTGTAATTTGCAAAGGTAATTTATAAAGTGTATATTTTAATAAAAAGACATGTCAAGATTGTTTACCTTTATTTAAGTGCCTAAACAAATGGAGTATAGGCATAATCTAAGAACAATAATTCTCTGGAAATCTAACGCTCCTACAATCACCGCTTTGATTCTGATTCCATTTACGCAAACAAACTCAGTAATTACAACGAAACACTCAAACACACACATAGACAAAGATGCATGCGATTGGTCGCGACAAAGTCACGCCCGCGTCATCGTCGCATCGGTCGAGCAGCCGGCTGCCCCGAGCCGGCTGCTCGACCGACGCAACGAGCGGTGAGGTGTCATCAGATATCAAGTATGGATTATTAAAATGTTTATTTACTTACATATAAAAGACGAGTCCTGTGTTTTTCATGTCTGTATGGCTTCTCACGGCACATGACGGCATTTTTAATAAATCGAGCAATATTCTCAAAGGAATCTTTTTGCGACGCAACCGCACGACTTGAGTGTCACGGCGAACTGTCGCGCCGCGCGGTTCATATTTTAAGCCCTTCCCGCCGCGGTACATATCGCGTGGAATGATTTTTCGGGATTAGTTAGGCTTCTAGAGATTATATTTCGATGGGCTTAATCCTTTTTAGAGTTCTGAAGTCTCTATACGGAACTCTTTTAGTTTCGGTATGTCCGTCTGTCTATCCGCAGATTAGCAGAGACTGTTATAAAGCTGTAATATTGCATAGGTATATATATATATTAGCCACCTTATTCATAATGGAATACAAACATTTGCTAAAACTATTTCAGTTAAAATATGTTTTGTCTTGTTCTTGCAATTTCAAATATAGAAAAAGAGTGATAGGGACAAACATATTTTAACTAAAATAGCAGTAAACATGTAAAATGCGTATCATCATCTGCCTTACCTTATCCCATCATCTGGCGTCGGCGCAGGCTGTCTTCTCCTTCCACATTCCTCTATTTCCCGTTATACTAATATCTACTCCTACTATCCCCATTAGACATGGGTAACTCCGGATTCGAATATTTAAATGAGCCGATACATCAACAGGAGCCGATACCCGTACTGAATCCCGGTAATCGTTATCGGCTCCCGCGAGTTATTAAGTCCGCACCGATCTAAGACCCGCAGGGATTTGGCGCCTATCGGGTCGCGAGCCGCGAGCCGCGTTTCGGCTCTACCGCGCGAGGAATCGGGAGTTAATATTATTCTGTATTGAAACCGGTACCAGAAAGGATGTCCTTATTCTGTAGATTCAATAGCGAAACTTAGCGGACCTCGGAGCTGGAGCCGATAAGGGAGTAGGAATCATTAAGATAAGTCGGTACCGGATGCGGAGTAAGATTCAGTGAGCCGAAACATTCCTCGAAGTCGAGATTACCCATGTCTAATCCCCATATCCTGCCTTACGCATTCCATCCACCTCTTCTTCCCCTTCCCCTATTTCCACTAACAGACAAATTTAAAGTTCTCTTTGTTACGTGGTGTTCTTTTCTTCTCATCACATGTCCGAACCATGACAAACGATTGCGTCTTACTTTATCATTTATTGGCGCCACCTTTAAACTTCCCCTCACAAAGACATTTCTAACCCTATCCATCCGTGTTACCCCACACATCCATCGCAACATCCTCATTTCCGCTGAATGCAGCCTCTTCTCGTCCTGCACTTTTGTTGCCCAACATTCAGAGCCATATAACATCACGGGTCTTATAACTGATTTGTAGATCTTGCCCTTCAGCTTCAATGGCATTTTCGGGTCACAAGTCGTGTCGGTCACTTCTCTCCATTTCTGCAATCACTTTGGGGGCACCCTGTACTTTTCTATTAACTGGCGGATTGCGAAGATGGCGAAACATGTCAAATGTGTATGACGTAAAATATTAAAATGGACAGTAAAAAACATATGTAGCCTTTGTGGGTGGCGTCAAGTTCCTGTCAACACCCTGCTCTGTGGTGATAAGCGGGACGCCTCCCGCTTATCACCACAGAAAAATGGTGCTGAAAAAGAAGAGAATTGGGGGGAGTATGATGGTGATTTTGTATATACCTTGACTGGTAGTACTCCCGCCACGAAGCAAGACCCTCGCACGTTGACCAGAGAGCCAGCTTCCGTCAAGGACACTGAGCGCAGCTGTTTCACAGGATTCACTTTGACGGTCACGTGACCGCCACCTCGAGGGTAGTATCTACAACAAAAATAATTTAATATAAAAAAAAACTTGTTGTTTTAATAAAATAATATTATGTAATTTTAGTACATACTTGTACATACTAGTACAACCTTTTATTGTGAATATATATAATGTAGGACCAGATTTTATTTCATTTTATTTATTATAGACAAGCAGTTAAGTGCTGATATGTCTTAAGCCTTCACTCATATGTTTTCTTCTTTGTCTCAATACTAAGTTTTCACACGAAAATCCGGTGAAGTGGGTGTAATACGGGTGTAAAGTATTCTTACCCCCTCCTATTAATAGTAATGCAGAAGTCCCCTCCAAACTTGTGCAGCAGCGGTTTGAACACCATGTCCATATAGTCTATCTGTGGGGCCATGTCCGCATTAGTACCACCCTTCAGGTCCAGTACCACCGCACTGTCTGCCATCATGGCCACGGGGAGAGCCACTTGTAGGAGCAAGCTTATGGAACTAAAAAAAAAAAACTAACATCTTTAAGCTAATGATTATTTTGTACAATGCTTAAATGGTCTGTGACCAAGCATTGTAGAACAGAAGACAAATTAGGCGATGGGGCCAAAGCAAACCTTTATCATCGGCGATCAGTGATTAAGTCATCACGTGCGACGCGGGCCGCCGCGCCGCGTGTCCGTGGACGCGGCCTAAATGTAGAGATCAACTCTCCACATACCACTCTTAAAATCGCCAAACATAGTGATTGAATCGCTTTTCGGAAACTCTACACAGCGACTGATTGCTTGACCAAATTTGAATGATCCTAATATTTACATAGGTATAATATAGATAATTTTCTTCTCTATTTATCCTTACAAGAACAAGCTGGAAACAGAACCCCCTGCTCCAAAGCAGCACAACTAGGGATATAACTGGAAACATACTTAGATGAAGAGTTATTTACCCTGCAGTCTTGGTGTCAGCCAAATAGTGCCCGCCACTGATGTTCCCCGGCCAGAACTCAATCTGTGTGGAGCCAATATGCACCCCTTTCAGTGTTGCTTGACACATTTCACCCACCAGCTGGATCCCTGTCAATTTTATAACTTTTGATATATCTATTGTTAAACAAAATTTTTATCTGCAGTGCACACTATTTATTATATACCAGGTATCACACAAATCAAACAACACATCCATTGGTGACCAATGAGGCACTTCGGGCAAAGAATATACTTCCGGTGCAGTTTCAGATTTTGCACCCTCTCCTAAAAGTCTTGGGAGCAGAGGCTGGGCAACTCTTGAAGATTGCGAAAAACTAATATTATTATTGTAGCATGGTTACCTACGAACAATAATTCTCTAGAATCGTAAGTAATCCCGAAAAATCATTCCACGCGATATGTACCGCAGCGGGCGGGGCTTAAAATATGAACAGCGCGGCGCGACAGTTCGCCGTGACACTCGAGTCGAGCGGTTGCGTCGCAAGAAGTTTCCTTTGAGAATATTGCTGCGTTTTTGCGATAATTGATTCATTAAAAATGCCGTCATGTGCCGTGTAGTGGTGTAAAAGCCATACAGACATGAAAAACACAGGACTTACCTTTCATATGTAAGTATATAATTATTTTAATATTGTACCTTACCGCTCGTGGCGTTGACCGCGGCCGTGTCGGTCGAACACGACGCGTACGTGACCTTGTCGCGACTAATCGCATGCATCTTTGTCTATGTGTGTGTTCGAGTGTTTTGTTGAAATTACTGTTCGTTTGTTAGCGTAAATGGAATCAGAATCGAAGCGGTGAATGTAGGGCCCGTATTAATAAATCGAGCTCAAGACTGCACTCAAGTGCGATCTCAGCTGAGTTTCACTCAAGTTGTGATCACGCACTTAAGATGGTCGCTAATTAATAAACGTATATCAACAGAGTATCACTCAAGATCGATCTTGAGAGCGCGATCTCAGATTTTTGTTTTTTTTGTGTGACCAACACTGTGGTATCAGATTTTCCAAGGTATCAGACGGCTTAACGTGCCTTTCAAAGCACGGAGGGCTTAAGATATTTTTTTGTATTTGTGTTCACCCATCCAAGTGTGGACCACGCCTAAGGTTGCTTAACATGCGAGAGCGCTAGTTACACATAGGTATGGCTTAACGTGCCTTCCGAAGCACGGAGGGCTCTAAATATTTTTTGGTACTTGTGGTCACCCATCCAAGTGTGGACCACGTCCAAGGTTGCTTAACATGCGAGAGCGCTAGTTACACATAGGTATGGCTTAACGTGCTTTCCGAAGCACGGAGGGATCGAGATATTTTTTGGTACTTGTGGTCACCCATCCAAGTTCGGACCACGCCCAAGGTTGCTTAACATGCGAGAGCGCTAGTTACACATAGGTATGGCTTAACGTGCCTTCCGAAGCACGGAGGGCTCGAGATATTTTTTGGTACTTGTGGTCACCCATCCAAGTGTGGACCACATCCAAGGTTGCTTAACATGCGAGAGCGTTAGTTACACATAGGTATGGCTTAACGTGCTTTCCGAAGCACGGAGGACTCCAGACGTTATATGGTACTTTTGGTCACCCATCCAAGTGCTGACCACGCCCAGGGTTGCTTAACACGTGAAAGCGTTAGTAAGAGCTCGCAACATTTCAAGCTACTTATGGTGGCCCATCCAAGTAAGGACCACGCCCAGGGTTGCTTAACACGTGAAAGCGTTATTAGGACTTAACGTGCCTTCCAAAACACGGAGGAGCTCGCGACATTTTATGCTACTTCTGGTCATCCATCCAAATGCGGACTACGCCCAGAGTTGCTTGACATTAGAAATCGTTAGTAATGCATAGGTACGGGGTTAAAGTACCTTTAGAAACACGGAGGATCTTGAGACATTTTATGCTACTTATGGTCACCCATCCAAGTCCATCCAACGCCCGGGTTTGTTTAACATGCGCATCCATCAAAGTGCGTAAGTACATACTTTCATAATACTCCACAATGGTGATTATTTTTGTTGATAATATTTTCAAAATTAATTACTAAGCCAAAAACTTCAATACAAAATTCATCTAATCGCGCACTTAAGTCATGGTCCGACTACACTCAGGAAAAACGTGTTTGAGTAGCATCTTGAGTGCGCGCTTAAGTTCTGATACTTGTTTATTAATACGTCGCTCACTCAGGTGATACACGGAACTCAAGCGTTAACTCAAGTAAGGTTTATTAATTAGCACGGCAACTCATGCTCGCACTTAAGACCGAACTCAAAGTTGAGTGCGATTTATTAATACGGGCCTAGGAGCGTTAGATTTCTAGAGATTATATTTTGATGATGGTTACAATATTTTCTGTTTTATATTTTATTCTGTACGTACCACTTAAATGTTGAGCAGCCAAGCCAGGCTTCCGCCGGCCAGCCCGTATGTTCGACACCCGCACTGGCTTACGCAGAATCGCACTTAGGGAGACCGCTATACGCAGTATTTGCCCACCCTAAATCAATGAAAAATAAAATCTGTTTATTCAATATGGGACCTAGTTTCGTAGACAAAATCTAGGTATATTGTGTTGAGAAACTTTTCCAAGAATCAATTTTAACGTATAATTTCAATGAAACAATGAATATACCTTACTTATGAGGTAAAAATAAGTGAAATTAATAAAATACTTACACCTTCCAAAACACTCCCATCAATATCCATAATATCTGCCATTTTTAGTTTTAAAACTTTTTTATATGAACTAAACGAACAAATATCACACTGATAAAGCCTATTTCTTTGAAAATTGCACAAATTTTTATTTAATTTTTCACCAATTTCCGTTTCAACAAACTTTTTCAGATGATTTATTTAGCCGTGCTCATAGATTAATATTGTTTATACTGAAATAGATAAGAAACTGTAGCTTTAACATTAGATCAAACCAGAAGCGCCATCTGGTAACTAAAAAAAAATGCTTTCGCAACACCAAAGGACTAAAAGATGAAATAAAACGGTGAAAAAATTATTCCGTGAGCTGGGAATTGAACTCGCGATCTCGGTTCAAATACGACTATGTTCTATAGCCTAAACAACTGAGCTATTAAGTGATTAACCGCGCATGTCAAATTTATCTATAATTTAATATTCCTATCAAATAAAAAAATGGTGTAAAAAGATATACTGCGTGAGTGGGACTTGAACTCGCAACGTTGCTCTTAATTTGACCATGCTCTAATCTACTGAGCTATCACGTGTTCTACCGCGTATGGCGAATTTCTCCACCATTTGATATTACTATATCTATAACACGCATTAGGAGTTAGGTCAGCTGATTCGTGACTAGATGGCGTTTCATAGGCATGGCATGGCCGTGCTGACTTTGAGGTTATATTCTCTTTGACTTTGACACTATACTCTCGTTCTGACACCTTCTGCCCTTGAAATAAAGTTTTTTTTTGCATAGGCATTTCCTGTTTACAAATCAATAATTTATTTTTGTAATTTTATATCATAATATTATTTGCAATATTTTGTAATAAAATTATATAATAGTAAAAATTATCCCATATTATTTCAAATTTTAAAATCTAGCTGACTGTAATAAAATAATTTAAAATTCATGGCCTCAATTTTTTAAATATTTGTAACCTGTGGAATTCGAAACTTCCGCGCAAAATGTCAATGAATGTTTCAATGTTGTTTTGTTGGAAATATGTAGGTATTTTGCGAATTATTTTTTGAAAATTGGCCATATAGTGAGTAAGTGATAAATAAACTGGAAGTTTGCTTACATATGTGACAGAGCGTTTTTATATTCATGGCATCTTGATCTAAGTACGACAAGCGGCTTGCGGACGGTTATAATGCAGAGGAAGTCGGGCTTTCCTGTGGCGAATTGTAGCATTAAAATGGTTTGTAAATCAACATTTATCTTTTACCTGACATATCTTTACATGTATATACATTGTAAGCAATGAGTGTATTAAGTTTTACATGTAATTTATGATTACCGAATGAAACCCAATACAGCCCAATTCTATCATTAAATACTTGCAAAACTAACCTTGCTAAAGTATTTTGCCGAATTATCGACCCCATCAGCGGTCTAGTTCGCTTGCTGTCCAGGTCAAAGAACACAAATGATTCTAAATTGCCATGATAGTCTATAGTTAAAAGGTAAGAGATATCCCACCAAAAACATTCTGTAAATAAAAAACTTGCCAAGTCTCGATGGAGCTGCTTGTTTATATCTAAAAAGTAATGAAATCTAGACAAAGTCGTGCCAAGTCTAAGGTTCCTTACTGCGATTTCTTTATTATTATAGTTAATGTGTGACTTGGCCAGTGGGTACAAGTCAATTTTGTTTACACATAATGTTATATTTGTTGTAACTACCTATGTTTGTTAATGGTATTGATAATTAGACGCTAGTTTTTCATTTTAGGCTGTTGTTGATTTTGCAACACATGCATTCAGCATTAACAATGCTGACTTCTGCTCTCTTCTTTTTGGAGCGTCAAATCATATTGGTGCAATGGTGTCATGGAGCACCTGGTTTTGTACCCTTGTGTACCCTTCAACGGCCAAGTCACACAACATTAATTATAATAATAAAGAAATCGCAGTAAGGAACCTTAGACTTGGCACGACTTTGTCTAGATTTCATTACTTTTTAGAGATAAACAAGCAGCTCCATCGAGACTTGGCTAGTTTTTTACAGAATGTTTTTGGTGGGATTTCACTTCTTTTTGTAGAAACGTGGGCATATTGATTTATTTTATTAGATTATCTTATTTGACACAGTTTTTTCCGCCACTCTTAGTCCAATGCATTATATTTTGACCAAATTTCAAAATTTGGTCAAAATATAATGCATTGGACTATATTGAAATTAATATTATAGTGTAATTTATTTATTTAATTTGTGTAATGTTCGAGTAGAATAAAGTTAATCGTTCGACTTTTTCTTCTTGTAAACTTGTAAGTATAAGTATAAAAGCCAGTCTAGTCTTATCCAGAGTTTTCATACACAGCCACTTTCACACTTAACTTGAGTAACGTCTTATGGTCTAAGGCTTTGTTGGTTCCAATAGTATAGGAATAAAGACTTAATTAATGTATGAATATGTGTCTGCCTCCATGGCATTTGCCTTGTGATCCAGAGGTTGTGGGTTCATTTCCCATTTAGAAGCATACTGTGTGAAAAGTTGTTTCCAGTCTGGTTAGGATATTGCAGGTTTGAATGACCTGATTATCCGAAAAGAAAGATAATTCTGTGCTTCAATAGGCACGTAAAGCTGTGGATCCCGAACGCCATCTAGCGTTTGTCAGACAGCAGTCGCTCTGTGTAAAAAACAAATAACCTCGCCAAATCATCCAGGGATAGGTAGCAGACCCTAAGTTTTAGCCGAAGGAGTTGTCATTTAATGTATGATTATGTCTTTAGCCGGACAGTGCGAGTATGGCAGGTTTGGAGCCTGTGCCTTATGAGGAGGACACTGAACAGCGGAGACAGCAGCTCATCAACTTCGGACACTCGCAGTGGGGCTTCAACAACTGGAGCTGGACCGTCACCAAGCAGGAAATGGGTTTGTTTCAGTCTTCAGAAGCGTTCTATCGCTCACTCTTGCTTTAGCAAATGACGCTTAAAATGCGTAAAAAAAAACTTAATTTTTGTAAAAAAAATCTCCCTTCACTCATTCTCCCTTTCTAATAATAACTAACCTACTGACTTTACTACACACGCGACCCTTGCTTTCCCCGCTCACCGACCGCCGCCGCCCGCACAATGCGCGGTGGCGGGTGGTGAGATTCAAATAAGATATTTTTAGTATGCGTTTGACAGCTGATTTTTATTATGATACAAGATAAATAATATAATATAGCCTTTATTCAGAAAAGAGATACATGTTATGAGTTTCACTGCACTTTTTAATATCTCCCCGTCTCCCATCTGTGTGCCCCTATTGGCAAAGGCCTGCAAGAATTTCCACTCCTCCCTTTTCATTGCCGTTCTGGACAAGATACATACTAGAGAATATGTATTTTTTATTTCGATTAAAGAGTACTTTGCTTGAAAATAGCTACGAGGTTTAAAACATCCTATAAATGTATAATGTAGATAGCTTATAATATTTTATATCTACATTATACATCGTGGTAATAAAAGAACGCAAAACCTCTCAGATGGTACCTCAGCCCATGTAATTGAACAACTTTTGTTTAACAACTTTCAAGAAACTAAAAAAAAAATGTTTATACAAACTGATCAGCTGATCGAGTCAATTTGTATGAAATTCCAAATTTTTTTTTGGATTGCGTCAAAGTTGTTGAACAAAAGTTGTTCAGTTACATGGGCTGAGGTACCATTTGAGAGGTATTGCGTTCTTTCATTAACACGATGTATAGGTCATCATCTATTGATAAGGACAAATCATATAGATAGATCGAGCTACCCTCTAAGTAAGTTTAAACTTGTATGATAAGCTGAGATAGCGTTTAATCGTGTTTTCCCATTTGGTGAATGCATAAATGCCCTTTTGCTTCTGGAGAAATGTTAGTGGTTATGGTATTTTTTAGCTGGTATTTTTATAGGGTTTTTAAGCATTCAAGATGCTGTACTAAAGTAACAAACAAAATAATGAAATGAGAAATGGTGTAAAAATACCATGTGAGCCGGACTTAAATAATTATTTAGTTTGAGTAACTTAGTTCTGCATCTTGATTGCCTAAAATCTCATAAAAAAGTCCAGCTAAAATACCATAACAACTGAATAAATACCATAAAAACATACCAGGTTCTATATTGTATCATCATTACATATTTATAGATTTCGTGGACCCAATCGGAAATGGGAAGTTCTGCGCCGGAGTGGTGGCTTTTGTCTCCATCACTGTGAAAAGCTTCGACATCCAACGAGAGAATATTGGCTATGCCACTTCCATTGCCAATAACAAAGGATTGGCCATTTTTAAGTCCAGAAAGGTATCATAATTAGACTTATTATTAATCAGCAATTCAAAAGTTTGTGGACTTTGTGCCTAATACTAATTATTTTCAGAATAAAAAGAATGCTAGGAGACAACAATGGTTCTAAGCTTGTTTTATGTCTCAGAAAGTTTAGAATGAACAACCACACACATAGATTCTAGAATCCTATGCAATAATAAATGTTTCTTTGTCCTCAAAAAAAAATAATATCTATCTTCAAAATATTTTTTCCAAAGCTTGCATTTTAATTACCTACAAAACCATAGTTTTTAGGGTTCCGTACCCAAAGGGTGCAAACGGGACCCTATTACTGAGACTCCGCTGTCTGTCCGTCTGTCACATATCTCTTAAACCGTAAAAACTAGATACGAAATTTTCACTGATTATGTATTAGTAGCCGCTATCACAACAAATACTAAAAAAAAGGGGCTTGTCATACAAAAAAACGTGTTTTTTCAGCGTTTTTAATTAGATCTTTATGATGGCATTAACTAGATACTTGAAATTTTCACCGATTATGTATTAATATGGCCGCTATAACAGCAAATACTAAAAATAAAAAAAGTTAAAAATTAAAGGGGGTCGTCATACAAAAAAACGTGTTTCTTCAGCGCTTTAAAACATTGTACGGAGGTACGGAACCCTTCATGTACGAGTCCGACTCGCACTTGCCCGTTTATTATTATTATTAATCAAGCTGGCTCAAGTGTCACTGAAAATTATATTATTTTAGATTTTATTTTACAATGACTATTGTAGACATTAGAGGATTTACTGCAAATTATTTTGAATTCCATATCATCGGGTGGTTTTCGAAAATATTCACTCAAAGTATTCATGTGAATTTTGCAGTGTGCTGTGACAAACGCTCTGCGCGAGACTCTACTAAGTTTCGGCGGCAGCGTCGCGACGGAACTGCTGGAGTTGCTCGATGCGCACAAGAATGAAGCTCCGAGCGTCCCGAACCCGATCCCGAACCCGCCCGAACCAGAGAACAACCAGAATGTACCAAATAAGCCTGTTGAGCCGAAGAACTCTCCGGTCAACAAGATAAGGAAGGAGGAGAATTCGACGCCGGCGAACTGCGTCCGGCCTCATGCTCCAGCGATCAAGAACGCCCCTGTCGCAAACCCGCCCCCGCCCCCGCCCGTCGCCAAAGCACACCCCATGCCGGTGAGCCTGCCCGCGGCCGCCAACCGGCCGCCCCCGCGCGCGCCCGCGCCCCCGCACCGCCCCAACTCCAACGTAAGTTTCGTGCTGCAGCCCGTGATGGGCGGGCTCCCGCCCCCGCTATACGCCCCCCCCTCCCCGCCTCGCTCCCCCCCACCCCCCACACATGTTCCCCAACTACTACGAGTACGCCGGCCCGTGGCACTTCACGTACGAGAGCTACGACCGCCATCACGGTAACGTGAACCTGAATTTCAACATTCCGCCGAAGAATTTAGTCGTGAACAGCCGCTCGGGGTCCGTCGAGTGCAAGAACGCTTGTGGAGTCCGACCTGGGCCGGAGGGGGAGCCTATACAGTACGCCCCCCCTCCGCAGAATCAAGGCTGTTGGATCAAGCCGACGATTTTTTATGATGGGTTCTGGACGGAGCAGAAGGTGAAGAAGTGGGTGGCTGAACAGGTGGAGAAGCAGTTTCCGGAGGACATGTCCAACAAGTCCTCGTCGCCCAGCAGTGGGCAGCCGGAGCCGGCTAATCCCAAATCGTAAGGCGCTTCGATTTTCATACAAACTTCAAAATCATGAGTTGATTTCACAAGATTTAATCCAAAATTTCGGTCACCTAAAGAAACTCAGCTGTCGATTCTGCTTCGGCCAAAATCTAAAGAGAATAGAAAATGTGAAGAGTATCAAAATCAAAACCAGATATTCTTTCAGAATCTGGGCACTTATTCACGGCACATTACGGATTTGGTGATTTAGAAATGACATTTTTTTTCTTTTTTTTTAATGAATTTTTTATTTATTAATAATTGTGTGTAATCAGCTCATAGTTAGCCTTAATGATTTGTATGAAGAACATTTACCCTTGACGCTCAAGCTCTGCAGGTACCTACTAAAATGCCTTGTGCATAATGCTTTTTTACACTCTAAAGTTTAGCGTAAGTTTGTACAGATAATATTTCAATTGTTTATTGTTTATTTGATTAGCCAGGGGATGATCGAAAGTTGTATTGTTACCAGACATACCACTTAAATAAGGTAAGCCTGAAATCGCATACTTATCGCCTAAGGCGACGGTTCACCGTCGCGGAGCGCGGTTCAACACACTGACGCTCAGCGCGTTGACGCGTTGTCAGTGTGTTGGACTAGGCGTGTTTTCTATATAAATAAACTGAGATACTTGCATACAATGTTAAAATCTGCCGCGCCGCGTACCGCGACGGTGCGCGGTGCAGTGGGTTCACCGCCTTAGGCTTGGACGGCGAAATCAGGCGATTAGAGACATTCTTTATTTTAATATTGTACTAATATTTACAAATTTCAGACGTTTTACTAGTTGGTCATTTTACTGAAATGATTGTTCATTGGCAAGTACCTTTGCTAGATTGCCTTTCTAATACTGAGCTTTATGCACGATATAATGAGAAATATTATCCGTCAAAACTTATGCTAACATAACAGAAAGATAATAATTTTGCATGTCTGAATTTCACCAATTATTTATCTCAGTCGGGTAAGGTTTTATGCCATAACATAGCATTTCAAATTCAGACATGCACCTAGTAAAATGTAAGTACACATTGGAGTTTTTACCACTTTTGTGTCTAGATTTAGGGCTAGTTCTAATTCAATTTAGCGGTTGTATTACATACTAGGTATATCATATTTAGGGAACGGGCTTATAAAAAAGGCTGAAATGTCAATGAGGGTTCAAGAAAGGGATTCACACGGTGGAATCTCATCTTTAGGAGGGGAATGAAAAATGTTCAGATCATTTTACTGGCAAATCTAGTTAAAAAAATATTAAAATGAAATTTTTCCAAAAAATTAAAGAAAAGTTAGGAGTAAGTTCCTACCAGGACATTAAAATATAGCAGAGAGAAGAGAGGAATGGAGGCGTCTCCTCTTAACTCCACCGAAATGCGCAAGCTCTTAAATTACAAAAAGAGGGAGGACGATGTAGACGTGGGGGGAATTTGTGAAGCGGGACATAAAAGAAAGGGGGTTAGTTCAAATACGATTAACGATTAAAAAAAGATGGAGGGAGTTGACATACAGAGCCGACCCCAAATAGCGAAGATGATGATGATATTTGGGAGTCGATAGAGGGACACAAGTCAAAAATGTAAAAAAACCCAACGACGAATAAAAATAAAAACATACATACGTCAACATAACGTCCACTGCTGGACATAGGCCTCTCCCAGGGATTTCCAAAATGACCGATCTAGAGCGGCCTGCGTCCAGCGCTTTTCAGCGACCTTAGGTCTGACCACCTTGTGGGTGGGTGTCCAACGCTTCGCTTGCCAGTACGTGGTCGCCATTCGAGAACCTTACTAAAAAAACATACATTGGTACTTAGATATTTCCATTCTTCATAATTCATAATTGTATCTCGCTCTGTTTAACGGGTGAAATAAGCAAAATCGCTTACAATGAAAAAATCACTTGGAAAAATTGGATTAAATGCAGGCGCGGATTCAGCCTTCGAAAAAGGTTGTGGTCACAGCCATTCGATAAATGGTCATGTGCGAGTCGGAGTATGAACTCGCTCATGGTCGATATGCAATCCTACAAAGGAGATGTTGACGATGAGATGATGACGCCCTGACCAAGATTTATTCTTTACTAAGGTATAGGATATATATTATATCCGAAGCCTTAATAAAATAAAAAGTCTTCAGCCTATCTACCTCAATAGTCTGTGAAAGTCACAAGTTTATTAAGGTTGTGGGCATGCCCTTCGTACCCACAACGGTGGATCCGCGCTTGATTAAATGTATGAGTACCTACCTTATTCCCAGCCAATACGGATGTAGACTATAATATACAAAGTGGAAGGGACATACCCGTTATAAATCGAACCACGGGCTATACTAGATGACTAAAGTATAATGAAATTAAAATAGCAGTCAAAAAACAAAAAAAAAACGACATTCCCATACAAATTGCCCGGGCGGCCGCACACTTTTGTATGGAAATGCCGATAATTATTTTAGTCTTTTGGCTGTTATTTTAATTTCATTATACTATAATGATCTAGTATAGACCGTGGTTTGATTTATTACGGGTATGTCCCTTCCACGTTGTATTTTTGGCACAACAGGTATAAAAAGGTAAAACATATCACATACATCCCTATTGCACCATATTTGAAATAGATGAAGTTTATGTCTTGAAAAGGGATCAAAATAGTGATGGTTTGCTAGCCGCATGGCCTATTAACATGATTCGCATTTTCGCCCATCCCCTCTGTCGTCTTTTACGATCTGAGCGGGAAGAGAAGTAGGTGTTTGTTGCGGTAGAGCCACGCTACCGGCAAAACTCTTTTTTGCTTGTAGCATGAATGGGCCGGCTCGTCCGGGGAAGTACCACACTCACAGAAAATCGACGTCTGAGTAGTAGCTTCACCGCTTCTATGCTTCGTTCGGTGAGTGAGAGAGCCGGTGCTGGTTTTTTTTCTTCTTCAGTAGGAAACCTAGTTTTATGCATGTCGGAAAACCTCGTTCTTTCTTCTTCTACTTGTATTTAAGAGCCGCGCTCTTGTCGGTGGAGTGCTTTCCATGTTTCTCTTTACTACGCTAAGTTCTGAACCTCCTTAAAAAAAAAGTTTGGTTTCGGTTTTCCTTCTCCTCTTTTTGCTTCAATTATTGTTTCAAAGATCGCATCGTGTCGTAGTAGATGACCGAATATTTTCCGTCTTCTATTTTCTATGATTTGTAATATAATACGCCATTTCCTGCAGAATGTGGGAGAGAACACCTCATTACGTCAGCCTTTTTCACGCCCGCGATGTAGGGTTTGTTGGAGGCGTAAGTTTTAAATCTCAAAATCACACTATTTTTTAAACGAATTTTTCGACGTTATTATATTGCTAGTAAGTGTTGGTCGGATTTTGTAGGAAGCTTGCCGCACTGTGCAGGAATTTGTATGCGAGAGTAGTTCGACTGGAGTAACACGGCGCATCGTCGACCGGCCATTTTAGAGTTAACAATGCATCGTGTTTTCCTAAACGAGTAGGAAGTAGGATTTATAAGGCAACATTTTGCGTTATTGTCTTACCCTATATAGTGGCGTTGCTAGGGGGGGGGGGGGGTCCGCCTCCTATTTGCACCCCCCATGGGGCGAGATATTTAGATTTTGCCCCTCGAAAAGAAAGTCTACATCAAGTACGGCTGGGGTGCCAGTGCCACCCGGTGCGGATATCTTCGTATCACCGCAGCGGGTGCCACCCGTGCCTATCTACGCCACTGCCCCCAGCTCCCACCATATCTAAAACACTGCCCTTCTAAAAGTCATATAGTGAGTAGGAATGCAGACATTTGTATTCAATTGACGGAAAAAAGAGCGGTACAATACAGCGGTTAGACCGTCGTTGATGCGCAAAATCACATTTTTAACTTTAATCTAGATAGAGTATCGACCCTAAAGCTATTTGTGTCAAAAAAAACAATTTGTCGGCAACATGTTGTGCTTTTATGTGCAGAAATAAGAATCCAAAAAATTACGTCGTGGTATGCAAGCATAATATTGACTTGACCCTATTACTATAATAGACTTTCTCTACGACAATACATTTGTTCTGTGCTGAGTCCGCCCAGCCAACAGTGTCGCTGTAAGAGCGTATGAATGAGGTCTACCTTAGAAAGTGCATCCCCACGCTTACAGACCAAAGCCGACGTGTACCGACCTCAAACTTTCTCTACGACAATAAATAAAATAAAAAAACCTTAATTTTTCTCCACAATCTTATGTAGGTACATACAGAACAGAATGATAACAACGCAACGACAGGTACATGCGTAGCAGTAGATTGTGACTGGTATCTGAACTATGTAGAGCTTGTGTCTCATAACACGAGACCCTCCACAGTTGGAGGAAACATTTGACCTATCAGTTTTAACATTACATACATTCTATGGTATAACGCCATCTAGCGTTTGTTCAATTCTATCCTAGGATTTGCTTTGGTCTACCATTTGGGTTGCGGAGGTCAGACGGCAGTCACTCTGTGTAAAACCGCAGTAACCTCGTCAAATCACTTAGGTTAGGTAGCGGACCCCGGGCTCTGAAGCGTTACCGCTAAGGATGCAACCGGGAATACGCTCGGATGATGATGACATTCTATAGGTATGTATATAGGATATTAAGATTCGTAATTTTTTACCTTAACGATATCCATGTCATTTTTATTTAAATATCGCACTGTGTTGCCTTAATAGGAGTTGACTTTGAATTATTAGCTAAGAATGAAGTTAGGAAGAATTTTTCTATAGAAAAGACGCATTGCTATAATTATATTACTCTACACAAGATTAAATACATAGTTAATCGCGCTATACGTATAATGTAACATAGCATTTCAAATTTCGCACCATCTAACTTATGAAATAAAGTTAGCAAATATAATAATATTTGCATTCGTTTTCGATCTCCTTGCAGGGCGTCGAATTCAAGTCTCATAAACCATGCGCGAGACCGTTTAACTTGTTTTTTTACTCGATAGACTCGAATTTTTAATCTGAAAAGAAGACTACGTAAGCTCGAGTTTGTTATAGTCCCGATTTTTTTCTAGGAAGATTATCTTCACAAAAGACTTACTCTTAAAAAATCAAAACTACTCAGTGGCCTCAAAAAACACAGGATACGCATTACTAAGTAACAAGCTCTGATTTTAGTCTTAAGTCTGAGACTCGAGTCTTAATTTCGAGACTCGAGTTCTAATTACGAGACTCGAGTTTTAATTTCGAGATTCGAGTTTTAAATCGAGACTAGAGTCCTAATGTCGAGACCAGAGTTTTATTTTAGAGACTCGAGTTTCAATTTAGAGAAGTCTAATTTTGAGACACGAGTTTTAATTTCGAGTCTTCTTGCTCTGTCGCACGTATGGTTTATGAGTGAGACTTCTCTACATGACAGTTATAAGTTATAACTCGATGTAAAATCGACTTTATCGCTTTACTTTAAAACTCAAAGTGCGTTCTGACATTTTAGTGATTTCCTTGCTATGCCTCTAGAATAGGAATTGGTGATTGTGGCGTCACGTTATACACGGAATTGCGACGTACCTACTGTATTACATAGGTTTTTATGTAGACTTTAAGTATTGTGTGAACTACAGTACCTATGTTTTTATTATAATAAATTGTTTGAAATTTGCACATGTTTGATTGTTACGATTTTAGTTTTTCCATTTTTTTTCATTTCACACAAACCTATAATGACTTTGAAATTATACTGTAAAATAGTGATGTTATATTTATCTATACATGTAGTCATTTTTATCTAAAACTAGCGGCCCGCCCCGGCTTCGCACGGGTATGTATTGTACATATAAACCTTCCTCATGAATCACTTTATCTATTAAAAAAAACCGCATCAAAATCCGTTGCGTAGTTTTAAAGATCTAAGCATACATAGGGACAGATAGCGGGAAGCGACTTTGTTTTATACTATGTAGTGATTATTGAATTCAACTGAATTACTAACATATTAATTAGGTACTTACCTATCCTAACTTATGGACCTACAAATACTAAGGACTGACAGCCCCATTTAAAAACGTACTCTGCAAGAAAGCCAAAATTCTGTAGGTATTATTTCTAGATTTCACTTCTATCTCGCCCCCTAGTCATATAATGGATGCTGGGTATCTAGGCTGACGGTATCCACGAAAAACCAGAGATGGCGCTTGTTTGTTGGTAGAAAATGAACGCTTATGCCGCCATTTTTAAGAAATTAGGCGTCACCACTACGAAACTTCCTCCTTTCGAACTAGTAGCGCCATCTAGCTACAACATTTAAACTAAAAATCAAATTACGCTTCAAAGTGTGACGGTTGTCAATCCTCAAGTATTTAGCTAATTGAGTCTTACTAACGATCCTTATGAAGTGGCCTTTGGCTCCAAAACCAATGGAAAATCACCCTATGTATATCATATCATATCTCCTCACCTATAACTGAGTGGGCGCACAGTCACAGAAGACAGTAAGAGTATACAGAACGGAATCTCCTAAGGTACGCGCAATATGAGTCCCCGTCCCCGCACGTTTCCCCCGTTCTTGTGCGGCCGCGTGCGCCGTGTAGTGTGTGTTCGCCCGCTTTTGCCCTTAGACAAGGCGAGAACGGGGGAGAGGTGCGGGGATGGGGAACGGGGACGCATATTGCAAGGGACCTTAGGATATTTCGTTCTGTATGTAATACTCTTAAAAAGTGGTTAGTGTAGGCTATGGACGCCCTGCAATACTAGGATTGTCACACGCTCTTTGCTAATCTTAAAGAAATAGTTTTACGCCTTTTTTACCAAAGAGGGCTGCTATTGCTATTTTTCACTAGTTTTTTTTGACAAAATTAACACCAAATGTAAAAAACTATCGACAATACAATGTCTGGTTTTGTATGTATGTATAATGTCGTCGTTTATTTTTAAGTGGGAAAAAGCGAGGCGTTCATTAGGCGAGGGAACAACCTAGGGAATGACCGACCTATAAAGTTTTCAGGGTTCGGGTATCTATGCGAATGACAGGCTATTTTTTTATAAAAAGCTGCATTTTTTTAAATAAAAATAAATTGAAGAATATCATGTAGTACCTAATTTCTTAATTAAAACGCATATGACAAAAAGTTGTAGTACTATATAATAAAATCAATACCAGACCTGGATCTAGCCTATTTTTTAGCAAACTGTTAATATCGATCCGGGGCTGACGCCACCAATAGTGTGTGGGTGCCGCGCCGGCCGCAATATAGGTCAAATAGCATGTAGGCTTCAGCTTCAGCAAATTAACACTTAAGTCCATTAAGATGATACATGGAGTCCAGTGCTGCCCCCATTTGAAATAAATTATTTTCATCATCACATCTTAAGGTGAATAACATGCAGAAGTAGCGTCTTCGATTTGAAATAAATTGTAAATATAGTAAATGTTTCTAGTCGGGCACTAGATAATAGCCCTTCTATAATTATTTTAAGAACTACCGTGGCAATCGTTGACTGTCTAGCTTTAAAACTCTTCCGTTAAAAGTAACACGTTTTAAAACTGGACGGAATAATGTAATACTTTAAACGGTGGTTTATAAAATAATTTAAATGGATATTTAGTGCCTTTTAGCAATATGGAAATTTGCAGCATATTTACGATCAAACAATTTACTTAAAATGAGGGCGCCACTTCTGCATTTTATTCACCTTAACCATGGTTTGACTCTTATGTATTCTGTGACCATGGTATAATAAAATATGGTGTTCTCTTCTTACGATAGCCCTTTCTCAATTAGGTAATGGATATAAAATACTAACTATACATAGTGTTAATGAAAGAACGCAAAACCTCTCAGATGGTAACTCAGCCCATGTAACTGAACATTCATGGACTGAGGAATCATCTGAGAGGTTTTGCGTTCTGTCATTAACACGATGTAGGTATAACTATTTCGTATATCGTGCCTGTGATTCATCTGTTTAATTTATAATAAATTTGTATGTTTAATTATTAGTTCATAATTGGTTTGATTAGTTAAAAATGCACTTTGCTCGGGTAATTCATTCACACACAGTGGCAACACTCCCAACTGATGATGTATTCTTGGGCTAGTTAATCACGTGACCAGCTATCATGGAAAGAGAATACCATGACCTTAAGGTGAAGGGATAAGCAAATGGCCTTGAAGTGTGAAATAAATTGTTAACTTGTAAATATGGTGATATATATATACATATTTCCATATTGCTCTTCGTCATGCACTAGATAGCCCTTTAAATTATTTTATGAACCACCGTTGAAAGTATTTACATTAGTCCGTTTAGCTTTAACACGGCAAGTTTTAAAGCTAGATGGATCACCAATAATAGTTTCAACGGCAGTTTACGAGTTAACAATTTATTTCACACTTCAAGGCCATTTGCTTACCTCTTCACCTTAACTATCGTAAAAGAAATTACGCATGCTAGTGCAAAGTCGAAGCGTCACGTTTATACAAAATTCACCCTTATCTCTACTGCGTATACGAGTAATGCAAAAGTTTCTTCTGAGAAAAAAAAACTTGCTGGATGCGCGAATTCCGTCGAATGCGCGCGTCTTCTTTTTCATCTTAAAAGAAATATGTGCAATAAAATAAGGGTGAATTTGCTATGATAAGTTTCAAATTGACGCTTCGACTCTGCACTAGTATGGATCGACCCTAAAACAGCCATGATACCAGCGGTTCCCATGCAGGAGGCCGAGATGAGCGAGGAGGAGGCGCGGGCGGAGCGCAAGCGGCGGCAGCAGGTGGCCAAGGAGGAGTTCCTGCTCAAGCAGCTCGCCAAGAAGGCCGGCAACGGTTAGATTCCTCTCTCAGTTGTGCTGCTTTAGATAATACCTACCGTATCCATACACAAGTTTATTTGCTAGGCAAATAAAAAAAAATTGAGGAGTAGCGGAATTAATGTGATGGTACCTGGCGACTGACCAGTTGAATGAGTAAACAGTACTACGGCTAGTATTATAGTATCTGTGACAGTACATAAGTAATAAGGGTTGATATAGAACTAATCGCCTAGATAGGTTTTGTTTTTCTAAAGAGCGTAATATAAAATTCATAAAAAAAAAAAAACCGACTTCGACTTTTTTTAGGAGTTTCTTCTATATCTCCAAAGTTCTTCATCATATCTTTACCAAATTAAAATGGGACCAACTTGGTAGTAATGACTTTCAAATAAAAAAAGAATCATTAAAATCGGTTCACAATTGGCGAAGATATCGCGTAACAAACATACATAAAAAAAATAAAAAAACAGTCGAATTGATAACCTCCTCCTTTTTTGAAGTCTGTTAAAAAGTACATCGCTTACTTACTATTACAGTCGGAAGTTAATTTTTACGATCAAAACGGAACAAATTAAATGTTATATGTATTTCGATAGATCTAATATAGGTAGAACTAGTTATTAAGTGCATTCGTTACACCGCAGGATATGGTCAGTTGCCAGGTACCGTCACATGCGGAACTACTGATACAACATGACATCCGTAGCGCCATCTATATATTTGCTAGAGAAAGCCCCGACTTTCAAGCGTTAAGACGATACACGGTGTCCGGTGCTGCCCCCATTTGAAATAAATTGTTTGTAAGCTTTAGTTTGCATTTTTGAGAAAAACGGCCACTTTTGGCCACTAGAACTAGAACCACCGCAAGGGAACTTGCTTTCACGTAAAAAAATCGCATTGACATCGGTCCATCCGTTCGAGCGCTACGATGCCACAGACAGACAGACAACGTCAAACTTATAACACTTTCGTCAAACTTATACCCTTTTTTTGTCGGGGGTTAAAAAATATTTATATCAATTAGTGTGGTTTGAGTGCCGCTTTCGCACGCACGGTTGGTAAGGAACGCCCCACGGGCTTTGAGTGTCTTGGATCGTTACATAATTATTTTTCTTTGTATGGCTTTCGGGCTTATGAGATCTTGAAAGTTAGATAATAGGCTACTGTATACAGTGGCGTAACTACAGGGTGGCAAGTTGGCAAAATGCCACGGGCCCCCAACCGGAAGAGAGGCCCCCCGAGTCTGGGGCCATTTCGTTTTATGTAGCCTCGAACGGTATAGTTACGCCACTGACTGTATATAATATATCATTGAATCTACCGTATAGATAGTTTCACTATACTAAGTAGGTAGGTAGGATTTTTTAATAATCTTGAGAACTGTAGGTACGTACCTTATTTGTGTTTCGTATTATTTTGTCTGATATTTATTTGTTTCTTTTCTTGATTCAACATTCCAATTATTGTTGTAAGATTGATTTAGATATTTTTTTTATTAAACTTTTGTTACTTTTTATGCTTACGTGTTTTTATTTCCTATGCCACAGATTACATATGACTCCATAAGTATAAGTTTTCTGTGCAAGTACAGAGTACACAGGACTCCACTTCGCTTTGGAATAAAATTAAAGAATTAAATTTTAAAATATTTAAACATAAATTATTCCGTTTTCTCATTGACAAATGTTATTACAGTATTAAGGACTTTTTGAATGATAAATTGTAAAGCTGACATTAATGTATGTGACTATTTTTTTATAATTTGAAATTTTATTATTTTATTTATTGTTTTAAATTTAATTTGAATTAGCTCAGTAACTAAAGTATGATTAAGTATTTTAGTGTATTTATGACTTAATAAATATTTGTATGCTGTATACAACGGCAAAACATAGCGGCCATAATATTATTTACCAACTTGTTTATACCTATGTTTGACAAATAAATGATTTCTTTCTTTCTTTCTTTTGGGATAAAATTCTCAAATCTCCCCTAACTTTTGACAGTTTTATGACATGGCAGCTAAACTGTCTTTTTCTTGCATTTTCTCATTTGAGCACAGCAGTGTCCTAACACCCTGTCCTGTCTTGTACCGGTGGGTACAGGAGGCCGAAGTAGTTGAACGGGGGGTGCCCCGTTCCACTACTTCCGGCCTTACGCATTCTCTCAATGACATGCAGCTTCTGTCTCCAGATGACAAAGAGCTAAGCAAAGCGAGCAGCAGCATCGACAAGCTGCTGCTTGGCATCCCGACCCAGGACATCGTGATAGAAGAGAGCGGCGTAGAGACGAGAGACGACGGCAAGAGGAAGTCGCCGGCCGACGGCGGCGCGTCCAAGCGAAGGAGTAGTATGCTTAACCGACTGGACATCGTTGCCGACTGATTTTTGAGTAGCATTTTGACATTTTAGTCTCCACGGCAGGAACACGACCCTCTATGTACTACCAGAGCCATATATGTAGCCTAGAGCAGTCAGATGATTTGGCCTACACTCGCCCCGCTGGCCAGGTGGGATGGAGAGGTGTCATTGATGTTTATGAGCTTTGTTAAGCTTGTGTTTGTTTTTCTTAAGTCGCCTTTTACTACTTCCACGAGAAGACTTGTGGTCCTATTCTACTCTGCCGGGAACCACACGGCTTATACACCATATCGTACCGTACCGTACATATATTCAACTAGCTGTGCCCGCGACTTCGTTCGCGTGGTTGTCGGAACGTAATGTTATATAGCCTAAAGCCTTCCTCTATAAATAGACTACCCAACAAAAAAAGAATTTTTCAAATCGGACCATTAGTTCCTGAGATTAGCGCGTTTAAACAAACAAACAAACAAATAAACAAACAAACTCTTCCGCTTTATAATATTAGTATAGATTCAATAGAATGGCATTTGTGAAGTTAGTCGCGTCGCAGTTGCGAATTTTAGAGTTTATATTATAAGATGTTACATAGTTTTTTTAAATTATTTCTGACACGATGTGATATGTAATCTGTTGAAAAGGAATAAACATATATTTTTTAAGAATACCTAACTACTCTTAATTTTAACAGACCCATGTATTTTTGTAAATAAGTATGGATCTTTACAATAAAACACAGAAATTAGTGAAATCAATTTTATTTAAATCGCTAACAAGTTACGCTCTTACACAAGACTACATAGTATATATACAGGACAGAGTTCACTAAGTCACTAGACGTACGCCTAACCATGTTATTGTACTCAGGTAAAATAAAAGGACATCTTTAGGACGAAAATTAAACAAAAATACACCTTATGACGAACAACTTAAAAGCTAAATTAAAATCATGCGCATTAGAAAAAGGCACGGACTAAACGTTGCAAATAGGAATGTGACAGTCAAACCGCGATTTTTATTGCCATCTTTGTCGTTTCGCAGGCAAATGACAAGGACAGCTATAAAATGGTTTACATTCTTGTTTGAAACGTCAAGTTAAAACATAATATACAACGTTGAAGGGACATACCCGTAATAAATTGAACCACGGGCTATACTAGATCACAAAAGTATAATGAAATTAAAATAACACTCAAAAAACCAAAAAAATTCGACATTCCCATACAAATCGCCCGGGCGGCTGCATACTTTTGTATGGAAATGCCAAATTTTATTTTGTTTTTTGGCCGTTATTTTAATTTTATTACACTATGATGATCTAGTATAGACCGCGGTTTAATTTGTTACGGGCATGTCCCTTCCACGTTGTATAGCTGCTCCAAAAATTTCTTCGCAGCTTGACTCGAATATAAATTATAACATAATTTGCTATGTATAATAAACAAAGCTACTAAAGATAAACTTAAATTATGAAGCCTTCCATACTAACCTAATGATAATTAATATAAAAAGAACACCCCGACTCGTGCCTGTCTGTAATGCGCGTGAAATGCCTAGTTTATATTTGCTTAGTAGCTTGTGGCTTAGTAACTAATAAAAATAAAATATGTGGTCCCCCAACCTCGGGACATTAGTTGTTGGTGTACTCATACTACTAACGTGAGGTTCGTGGGCTTGGAATGCCACCTCTGGCGAATTTTTATCACATATTTTCAATTTAGATAAGTTTTTAATTGCAAAAACATATCTTATGTTCTTATATTAAACTGCTTTCGCTTGAAAACAAGTTGTGTCATTAGTGTCAAAAATTACACTAGTTTGACAAGTTATGTGTAATTTTTGACATATTCACACACACATAACTTGTTTTCAATTGATAAATGTCGTAAATCACTTCAGACTAGCTCTGCAGTCTTATTCGTCGGGATAGCAATGAACTAAGCGTTAAGCTACTAATAATATGTTAACTAGGCATAAATTAATTGAAACCTAATCCAAAACCATCCATTATAGTACAAAAAGCGCCTTTCGAGCATATATGTGTTTGGGCGCTAACACGACGCAAACCAACTCACAAAACATACAAAACCCAGCGTCGTCGTGTGGCCAAGCCCTTAAATACTTTGTCTTACAAAGCGTACAACCAAGTACAATACAAACTCGTCATGGAAGAACCAATTTGGAAATAGTGTTGTAACCGCCATTTTCTATCGCCATCTATGTTATCTATACACAGGGTCTAACATAATATACTGAAACTATCTTAAGGGTGAATGCAGTCCATGATACTGAACAACTTTCACCAAATAAATACATTATCGAAATATGAAAAATAATTTTTGGCCTCCTGTGCAAGTTGACTAATCAGAATTTCTATGAAAAGCAAACAAACTTTTATCATATTTGGATATGTGTTCCTTAAGGAAAGTTGTTCAGTATCATGGACCCTTAAAATAGTTTTGGTATATTTTATTAGACATTATAAAATATAATGACATGATGAAAAGATTGGCAATAGAAAACTAGATGCTATTTGCAAATCGCTTCTTTAACGATATGGTATATGGAAAAAAATATATATTTTCGTGTACAAATGTATCACTTTTATATCCTCGTTCTTAGAAGATACATATTACCGGTTTATTTATTTTAGTTATATCCGAAAATAATGTCGCAACTTAGTTATATTTAATAAAACAGCATTGTTACTGTTCGAAAACAAATCTAACCTAGTTGTGATTGTTGCAGCTTGCAGCCAGTAAAAAAAATTGCTTCTCTTGCGAAATAAACTATGTGTTTCCACAAAAATATATAGTAAATGATTTACGATGATACGATACCGAAACAATAATTTAAAAATATGTTATTGCTTTTCGAGTAAAGGCCCCAAAAAATTTTTTTCAAGATGAATTTTAACCGATTTTCAGAAAAAAATCAATATTTACGAAAAGCATCGTTTGGGTTAAATATATTTTTAACACAAGGTATAAAGCCACTAAAATAAAACTAAATGCAAACATAATAAAACTGCTTATTTACACCGATGTTTCATATAAGATGAAGTAATTTTATATAATTTCGACTGATTGATGAAAGATAATAATAACGATATTATAATAATCATACATAATTGATATCGTGGTTATATAATACTAAATTATTTATGACTATTAGTGTACAGATATATATTTAGTGTTTTTTTTTTTAATAAATAGCCGATACATATGTTTACATATATTACTGTAAATTGATACACACTCTATGTTACATAAAAAAAAAATTCATTATTTATATGCGATAAACCGGGTAACTGCGGTTCGTGACGTCTTTGTGTATGGGCACAGAATACAGTAAGAGAACGGAATCTCCTAAGGTCCCGCGCAATATGCGTCCCCGTTCCCCGTCCCCGCACCTCTCCCCCGTTTTCGCATTGACGACGGGCGAGCGAACATACACTGCATGGCGCAAGTTGGCGCACAAGAACGGGGGCAGGCAACGGGGACTCAAATTGCGCGTACCTTAGGAGATTCCGTTCTGTATACTCTTACTGTATTCTGTGGTATGGGAAGAGGAAGCAACTTGTCGGCCAGTAGCTGACTTTTTACGTGAGTTAGAGTTGGATCTCATCTATCAGCACGGAACAGCACTTTCCTATGCTGCTATCCTCTTCTGTCGCTCAGAACAGTCATTTGCTAGAGCGAGAGAGAGCGACGGAACGCTGCAGCAAGGCCGGTCCAGAAAGGTTCCGTCACTTTCTCTCGCTCTAGCAAATTACGCTTCTGAGCGACAGAAAAGGATAGCAGCATAGGAAAGTGCTGTTCCGTGCTGATAGATGAGATCCAACCCTTACCCGTTTGTCGCATATTAGTAATATCTATGTCTCATCAACCAAAAAATAGTTTCGGTGAGTGGTCTTGAACAGATCGAACCTACTAGTGGGAATTTTAGGGTTGAGACACATCTGTCAGCACGGCATGCTGCCGCATATCGTCGCTCTCTCTCGCTGTAGCAAATGACGGTTCTGAGCGATAAAAAAGGATAGCAGCAGGGCTTGGAAAAAATTTAGTAACGTTAATTCTGTCAAACGGCGTTAACGTTATCAGCAAAGATAACGTTATGCTGGGTAACGTTTTTTCCAACCATTTACCGATTAACTCAGATAACGTTACCAATGATATAAACGGTAAAAGGTATTGTTAAGACTGTATTTCGATATTTGACAGAATAAATTGATGAGTTTGTCTAGTAGGCTACTAGAGCTACACGGATGTCGTGATAGTATATTTATATCGTTAATTGATAACGTTTTATAACTGTATTATCAATACCCCTTATAACGTTACTAGTAATACCTGTATGAAAATAACGTTATGTAACGTTACTTTTAGTGTGAACTTGGTATTGTTAACAAGCCCTGGATAGCAGCATAGGAAAATGCTGTTCCGTGCTGACAGATGTGTCCCAACCCTTAGGTTCAAATAACGTCGTAACCAAAGGTTAATTTATTTTGCATAAGTGTTCATTATATTATTGCAATTAAATCTTTTACATTATTTAATTTTCTTTACTTTCACGTAAAAAATAAATTATAAACGTATAAGATCCGTGTCAATGGAAATATTTGAAGACTTTCTTCGCGAACAATTTTGTAATAGAGGATATCCACAGGTAAGTAAGAGCATTTTGATGATTCCTCTGCGAGTTAGTAAATTTAAACAATAATTATTTTGTCTCGTGTTGCAAGCAATTGTATAAAATATCGATTGTTTGTAATATTATTGATGAAAGGTAAAACTATCGATAGAATCCATACTATTGAATTTAGATACTATCGATAGTATTGGTACTATTTGTATGAAGAACTATCGAAAGCTAAATTATTATCTATAGCATTGTAATTGAGCTAAGAAACTAAGTAAGTATAGTAGTTGTCGATATAACAATACTATCGATAGTAATTTAGCAATCGATAGTTCTTCATACGAATAGTACCAGTAATATCGATACTATCGATATTGTGACTGTTTTTCGAGGTCAACTATCGATAGTTATGCAACACTAATGTTGTCTACAATCATTCTTTAACCAATATAAGTTTACACGCATAGTGTGGAGGAGGTTTTATTTATTTAAAGTTAGAAATATTCCAGGTATATTTAGCGCATTGATGTCTGTTATTTTAAAAATACTTACATGATGCAATATAGGTATTTAGTCTATTTTTACATGTAACCGGCAGTGGCAAGTTCATTAAATTTATTGAAATCCAGTCTGAACTACTTTTCCTATGGAAATTATGCAGGGATCTCATAAAAAAGCAGACTTTCTGATAGTCTCCGCGTTCCCGGATGCATCCTCAGCTGTGCTGCTTCGGAGCCCGGGGTGCGCTTTTCTGCGTTTTCTTCTCCAAGTATGCATGTCAATGGTTACGCAAGGATGCCAATGACCTTGCGAAGTGGAGAAGAAATTGCCAGAACAGTTTAAACGATTTGGCTGTAGTTTTACGACGGCTGCCTGCCTGACGTCAACGCTCTTTGGGACTTTCTGATAGTGTTTTGAAAAAAAAATATGAGATATATATTTTTTTATCAGCATGAATTTATTTTAGTAAAATGTAAAAAAAAATCCATGCAATTTAATATCTAATATGAACTTAAACAAACGAAATTGTAAGTATACTAAATGACAGTTACTATGTCACTAGCGGAATTTGACCCCTTTAATTTATTTGTACATAAACAAAAGGAACTCAACTCTAGATAAGGTCATTAAACACTTTTGAAATGTTGCCTGGCATCTAGTATAGTGTCGCGAACGTGACAGCACCTTCTCGAACAACGTTCGCGAGCCAAAAGAAATACGATAGAATAAAATGGTGGAAGCCAAATTGGCCCATATGTCTTGTGTCATAAAGTCTAGAATTGCTTGACCATGTTACACTCACACACATACCCGGCGCCTGGATGCTTCGAAACCCTATCGTCGATTATGTAGAATATTCGAGATTAATGTGGACCTATTCGATGGCGCATATAAATAGGGAACCGTGGGTGCGCCACGGCAGTTCAATACGAGCTATCAAAGCGATCACTTCGAAGCGAAGGAAACCTACCTTAGTGCGACAAGTGGAAGTACCTGCGACTACCTTGGCGAGATACCTGGACCTCAGCTGCTACGCGACTTGGACCTTGGACGTTTGGAAGACCATCTTCACGTGTCAACTTAGGGTTCCGTAGTGAATAAATCCCTCATACGAAGTTTGGCGTTTTTCTCCAAATACCGAACCCCAGTTTCGTAACATTTGGTGTCGGAAGTGGATTTGGAGATGCCAGTTTTCCCGAGGGAAGAAGAGGATACCACCAGGAAAGGTGTCAGGACCAGGGCCCAGCGTGCCATGGAGGCTCAAGGGGGCGTGGCTCAGGCCACGCCCACTGAACCTCAAGCCACGCCCACTGACCCTAAGGCCACGCCCACCGATCATCAGGCCCCGCCCACCGGACGTCAAGCCACGCCCACCGGACCTCAGGCCACGCCCACCGACCATCAAGCCCCTCCCACCGGATGCCAAGCTCCTCCCATCGACCCTCAGGCCACGCCCACCGAACCGCAAGCCACGCCCACCGGAACGCAAGCCACGCCTACTGGCCCCGCCTACCTTGGCCAGACCACGCCCACTGGCCACGCCTACCAAAGAGTGCCGCGTGCATTAGAGACATCAATGGATTTGAACACCTTAATGCGGATGTTGCAACGCATAGATGAAAAACAAGATGCACGATTCCAAAGTATAGAAGAGGCACAAAATTTACGATTTGCACGCTTGAGTAAGGACCAGCAAATAATTTTGAGCAATGTCAGCAAGCTCAACAAGGCAATGGACCATATCCGTGAGGACGTTGATTTATTAAAGAATCGAATGACCGATTTGGAGATTCGGGTAACCGATCTGGAGAATAGGGTTGAAAAACGAATGGCAAGTTTGGAAAGAAAAGTTCTGCAGCTTGAGACTATGGAAGCGAAAACCATTCCAAGTACATCCGGAGGTCAAGTTCAGGGACTAAAAGTCAAAGTGCCACCTTATGATGGTACAACATCGTGGGTTGTGTACAAAAAGCAATTCCAAATTGTGGCTGCTGCTAATGGGTGGACGAATGAACAAAGGCTGGCCGCTCTCACCGTTGCCTTGAAGGGTTCAGCTCTGTCGGTACTGGAGGTACTGCCAGGCTCAGGCAGCACCTTTGAAGAATTGATAGAGGCACTTGAAACTAGGTACGGGGAACGGCACTTGGAATACATGTTTCGGAAACAGCTGCGTGACAGAGTTCAACGCCCTGAAGAAGGATTACAGGAGTGGGCACTAGAAATTGAGAAACTAGTGCGCAAAGCCTATGCTTCGGTGGATTCCAGAATGGTAGATAGTAAAATCTTAACATTCTTTGTGGATGGAATCCGAGATAAGGAAGTAAGGGTTCCTGTAAGCATGAGACATCATACGTCGCTCAGGGACGCGTTGGCACATGCTCTGGAAATTGAAGCACTGCGACAGGACACACAAGTGCACAGCCAGCAAGAATCAATAATGGAAACAAAGGTTCTGAAAACTCCGTCGAAGAAGATTATTTCAACAGGGCCCTTGTGTTACAGATGTGGGGAAAGGGGCCATCTGCAGCTTAGTTGTACAAAGAAAGACGATCTTATGGATAAAATAACGAAATTAAAAGAATTGCTCGACCAAGTGACATTGGGACATGATACCTCATTTCGTGGAGGGAATTTTGACAAGAATTCTAATGAGGCTAATTGGCGAAGATCGAAACTCTTGCGTGAACGTTGGAATGGATGGCATGAGGCGAAACAAGGAAAACGCAAGTTCGACGAGAAGTCTGATAGAAGCCACGCTAGGAATTCTTACAACTGGCGAACTGAGAAGGACATCATCAGTTCAACCTCGAACGACGCAAAAGCCGACATCAATGAAGCATTGGTTAGACGTCAGAATCGGGCGAAATGGGAAGATCCAAACAGGGTAGTCAAGCGAGTGAGTGACGATACATATCAGAGTGATAGACATAGACGGCCTGGCACGTTATCATGGCAGCAATTGTGACGCTCGGGACGAGCGCCTTTAAGAAGGGGGCAGTGTCGCGAACGTGACAGCACCTTCTCGAACAACGTTCGCGAGCCAAAAGAAATACGATAGAATAAAATGGTGGAAGCCAAATTGGCCCATATGTCTTGTGTCATAAAGTCTAGAATTGCTTGACCATGTTACACTCACACACATACCCGGCGCCTGGATGCTTCGAAACCCTATCGTCGATTATGTAGAATATTCGAGATTAATGTGGACCTATTCGATGGCGCATATAAATAGGGAACCGTGGGTGCGCCACGGCAGTTCAATACGAGCTATCAAAGCGATCACTTCGAAGCGAAGGAAACCTACCTTAGTGCGACAAGTGGAAGTACCTGCGACTACCTTGGCGAGATACCTGGACCTCAGCTGCTACGCGACTTGGACCTTGGACGTTTGGAAGACCATCTTCACGTGTCAACTTAGGGTTCCGTAGTGAATAAATCCCTCATACGAAGTTTGGCGTTTTTCTCCAAATACCGAACCCCAGTTTGGTAACAATAGTATAGTCATACCAACATTGCCTTTAAACACAAACTAACACTATATCAAGGCTCCGAACATTGCCTCAAATAACTGTATACAGGATCTAACGAAATATACTGAAACAATTTTAAGGGCAGATTCAGTCCATGATACGGAACAACTTTCCCCAAGGAACATATATCGAAATATGAAAACCGATCGACCGATATGACCGATCAGCTATCTAAGTATGAAGAGAATTTTTTTTTCACATGTTCTTGGGGGAAAGATTTTCAGTGTCATGGACTGAATCGACCCTCAAAATAGTTTCAGTATATGAAGTTAGACGTTACATAGCATATACTTCGTGCTTGTTATACTACAGAGTGGTTATCGTTATCAATACAAATATTTTGAGTTGCTTCAGCAACTGTTTGACATTACAGTTAAATCTTGCTCCATTTGCTAACCGGTTTCATACTTTTTTATAAAAATATTATTCATCACATCGAACATGGGTCATGGAACATCCTTTGTGTCGTAGCTCTGTGAACCCCTCGTGCCTCTAAATTATCCGTATATTATTAGCTGTTGTCAATTTAATTATGTGTTTTCTTAGTACAATAAAGTTATAACAAACAAACAAACAAAACAAATTCATCTGACATAGCTTGACGACTGTCATACCACTGGTATGACTCTCCATTGATTCAGAGTAACATATGTACCTACTACTACTACAAACGAAACAATTTATCTGTACACACGTCGATGTGTGAGTTTTATACTTAGGGTCGCACCGCAGAATTATTTTAATACTTACCTACTAACGAGTTCGACATATTTCCGATTATATTTTTCCATACCGGAAGATTTGCGAACACTATGACGTAAAAAATATTCTGTTTTATATGTGTTAAATGTTACAGAAAAGTCGGAAACAGCTACGTGATATCACTTCACAAATATTTTTCATTATGTCCATTGTCCATTTCACCTATAGTTCACTTTACTGATTATTATTGAGTCATTTATATTGTAACGCACTAATTTCACTAATTCACTATTGTAATATAGTAATTTGCATATTCGGCGCAAAACTATACGGTAATTATATGAATAAATTCAATAAAAATAAACAAATGTTTATAACGATTCACGCTTACACACAGCATGTCAAGTTGTCATTGTCAACAATGGCATTTAGCACTATAACCCGCGGAAATCCAGTTGGCATCTGCGTGTATGTGATTACCTGTGAGCGAGGAGCCTATGTGTCTCTAATCTCGCTCTTGTGTATCTCCCGCCAATGCGAGAGAGCGAGAAGGGTATATCTAGCAAGATGGTTGCTGGGTAATAACGTGAAATTATATTGTTGCTTTGCTTACCTGTGTTCATCATTTGTAATGTATGAAATATACGTTCTTTAGAGTATTGGGTGGATAAAAAATTATTATACGCGCACCTTCTCACCATGATGGTTACTATTGGTGGACAGTTCTCAAGACAACACACGTCGCGTATTGCGTGCGGCTAGTAATTAAACCCTGGTTTGGAGCCGTCAAAGCTCACAAAGTGCGGATGAGAGGTGCGGGGACGCCAATTTGCGGGAGACGCTGTGAGATACCATTCTGTTTGACTCTTATGTATTCTGTGGTCATACAATGATCACAGTTTCCGGCTATCATCATTGAATGACAGTCCAACGGCTTAACGTGACTTCCGAAGCACGGAGGAGCATAGCTTGACAAAAGAAATTGATTCGTGACGTGATTAATTTTGATGAATTGAATTTTTTGTTAACCTATTTTGTCCTATTGATCATTTTATTAATTTTGATATCTTACAAGCACTACCTAATCATGAAATGAACTCCGAAAGATTGGCGCACTGAAAAATAATCTTGATAAAAATAATACGAAAACAGTTAGCAATGGACCTTTAAAGTCGAACCTTCGCGATCACGCGACGAATGGAAGATTATCGAGTACCGTTGCAAGACGACGCTCCTGTCTTGTGTCTACAGACGCCGAGGAATCAGCTGGCGCGCTCTGAAATGGAGATAAAAAAATATATTTCCATTTCTTCTCCTTTAGGGTTGGATCTCATCTATCAGCACGGAACAGCACTTTCCTATGCTGCTATCCTTTTCAGCACCGGCCGTGCTGCAGCGTTCCGTCGCTCTCTCTCGCTCTAGCAAATTAATGTTCTGAGTGACAGAAAAGGATAGCAGCATAGGAAAGTGCTGTTCCGTGCTGATAGATGAGATCCAACCCTTACAGAAAAGTTTAGCAAGTGGTGGATTACCACCAGGCTAAGTGAACGGCAGATTTTAGGGGGACGTCTTCTTTTGCCGTGCCTTGTCCCGTTAATTTGGGGTCGGCCCTCCTCGCACAGCAGCGCCAGGACGCTCGGTCCCGGGTTGTCTGGATTTCTAGTTGTGCCCGCTTGATGTCTCTATTGACGGTTGTTCACCACGTGGAAAGTGGTCTCCCCTTGCCTTGCCTGGGAATGGCCAAAGCCCTTTGGACACAATGCTTTTTATCTCAGTTTCCCAAGGAGGTTTAACGTAAGGCAGGTGGCCGGTGTTTAACACCGGCGACCAGAGCATTTTGGGTCTTGCGGCTTTAAGCATACAGAGCCCAAGGCCGCAAGACCCACAGGCCACTTTTAGTAAGAAAAAAAAGAGTGATGGTTAACAGCATCGCCTCTCAAGACCCGATGGCATCAATTGATGCGAAAATGCATTGTTTATATTTGGGGTCTTGAAGGACATGATTTGCATTTTCGATTCTCTCGATCAGCTTTTACGAGTGTAAGTGAAGCAGCTGGTACATACTAAGTTTTTAGGGTTCCGTAGCCAAATGGCAAAAAAACGGAACCCTTACGGATTCGTCATGTCTGTCTGTCCGTCCGTATGTAAATAGAAAAAAAAAAAACAATAAATGTTGGGGGTTCCCCACACTTAGAATTGAAACACAAAAATTTTTTTTCATCTAACTCATTCCTGTGGGGTATTTATGGATAGGTCTTCAAAAATGATATTGAGGTTTCTAATATTATTTTTTTCTAAACTTAATAGTTTGCGCGAGACACTTCCAAATTGGTAAAATGTGTCCCCCCCCCCCCCCCCCCATCTAACTTCTAAAATAAGAGAATGATAAAACTCGAAAAAGTATATGATGTACATTACCATGCAAACTTCCACCGAAAATTGGTTCGAACGAGATCTAGTAAGTAGTTTTTTTTTAATACGTCATAAATCGTAAACCACAATTTACCTTTAGAACTTTTATATTATGTTACTTGCTGCTAAGGAACCCTTCATGGGCGAGTCCGACTCGCACTTGGCCGCTTTTTTATTTCTTTTCTTCCAGATCAGCATTCTCAAGCTATTTAATTTCTATTTTCAGCCTATACTGTCCCACAGCAGGGCAAAGGCCTCCATTCCAGCATCCTACTCTCTCGATGGAGAGCCTTCAAGGCCCAATCCATGCAGTAGGAGTCAAGCCCTTCAATGAAAAAGGATCGATGAGCACTGTTCAGCGTGTTCTCACCGGCAGTAAACGGACAGGCCAAATCCTCTGGCCAATATATGGCTCTGGTAGTACAGAGAGGGTCGTGCTCCTGCAGTGGAGACTAAAAAATACCTGATGACCTTTTCTTAACGGACAAACCACACAGATTGAGCTAACCCCACAGTAAGTTCGAGACTATGTTCTGGGATACTAACTCAATGATACTATATAAGTATTTTATAACAAATACACATACATAAACAGTCAAGACTCAGACTGCCAATATGATAAAGGTCATTTTCCATCTTGGCCTGGCTTGGTGTAACAGCCTGGCATGATGACCGCTAGGCCACAGAGGTCGTCACGTCATAAAAGCCTATAGTCCTCGGGAACACTATGTGCACTGTTGTCTGTCCTCACCGGCACTACACGGGCACTTCCTCACCCTCCTGCTCGCGCTGGCGCACCGCCACCGCGGTCTCCACCAGCAGGTACAGACACTTGAACTTGTCCCGCTCGCCCTCCGTGGAGCCGCTGGGGACCACCTGTGGACAAACATTCATCATCTGGTCAAATATAGAAAAATATACCGGGCAAGTGCGAGCCGGACTCGTACTTTCGTCACAGGTAGGAAACTTCATAGAAGCGGAGTATCATTTATGCCTACTACTACACTACTACAAACGAAACTATACATCCGTGCACACGTCAATGCGTGTGTGTTCGCCCGCTCTCGCGACAAGGCTCCATGCGGGGACGGGGAACGGGGACATATATTGCAAGGGACCTTAGGAGAATCCATTCTGTACGAAATACTCTTATTAATTTGTGTGCCTCCGTACATGATTAAAAATATAAAAAAAAACACGTTTCTTGTATGACGACCCCCTTTAATTTTTAACTTTATCTTATTTTTAGTATTTGTTGGTATAGCGGCCACTAGTAATACATAATTGATGAAAATTTCTTGTGACTCGCTATAACGGTTCAAGAGATAGAGCCCTGTGATAGACGAACAGACAGCGGAGTCTCAGTAATAGGGTCACGTTGGCAGTGTTTTGGGTACGGGCCGCTAAAAACCGCAGTGTCTTTACTTTAAGAGCTTTTTAATTATCGCCGACTGGTGAGGGTGTGAAAAAAGCTCATTCTGTCACTCGGGCGATCGCTCGCGCCGTCCGCGCTGCGCACCGCTAACATCAGTGAGACTCGCGTCACAGAATACAGTAAGAGTAAACAGAAGGGACTCTTCTAAGGTATGCGCAATATACGTCCCCGTTCCCCGCACCCGCACCTCTCCCCCGGTTCTTGACGACAAACGTGAGAATCGAGGCGAAAACGGGGGAGAGGTGCGGGGACGGGGAACGGGGACGCCTGGGTGACGCATATTGCGCGTACCTTAGGAGTGTCCGGCCCGTGCTCGCGTGCGCGCGGCTCAAGTTACGCCCTGAAGAAGACCTCTAGATGAGGTCGAAACATGTCCGCCAGAAGGTGACTCTTTACGTGAGTAACCCGTTCATCAAATATTAATGTATTCGAGAATCTTTATGGAATCTCAGCACTGTGTGAAATAGACATATCAGCTCTTAGCTGCTCGACTATAATAAATAAAATAAACCTTTTTACCCCGTCGGCCGTCGGTTCGTTGCTCTATATTCGAAGTGCGAATTCTTATCGTGTAACCGACACCTGGTAATTGTTCAATTTTTCACTTCTGTCGGCACTCCCGGAGTGCCAGTTATTTCTTCCCAAATTTGGGACTTACATCGCTAGGGAAAGAGGGGTTATACAAAATTTGGGACTTAAATGGCTAGGGAAAAAGGGGCGTAACCCGTTAGTTACCTGTATCCTGCGCCGCACGGGCGTGGGCAGCTGCGGCAGGTGCGCCAGCTGCGGGTGCCAGCCGCCCGCGCCGTCCCCGCGCACCTCCACCTCCTCCGACTCCGACGTCCGCACCGTCACCACCGCCGCAGTCCTGCAACGGCACAATGTATCATTAGGGTTGGGACACATCTGTCAGCACGGAACACCATGCTGCTATCCTTTTTTATCGCTCAGAACCGTCATTTGCTAGAGCGAGAGAGAGCGACGGAATGCGGCAGCATGCCGTGCTGACAGATGTGTCTCAACCCTACAACTCCCACTAGTAGGTTCGATCTGTTCAAGACCACTCACCGAAACTATTTTTTGGTTGATGAGACATAGACATTACATTACTAATATGCGACAAACGGGTAAGGGTTGGATCTCATCTATCAGCACGGAACAGCACTTTCCTATGCTGCTATCCTTTTCTATATAGCAAATGACGCTTCTGAGTGATTTACTCGTATGGTTCCGGGTAAGAATAGGACCACTCCATCTCTTCCTGTGAATGTCGTAAGAGGCGACTAAAGCACTGAGCACAAACATCTCGTGCTCGTACAATTACATTCCCAAGGAGGGTTGACGTCAGGCAGGCGGCCGGTCGTAAAACTATAGCCAAATCATTTAAACTGTTCTGGTTCTGTTTCTTCTCCATTTTGCAAGGTCTTTGGTATCCTTGGGTGACCATTGACATGCATGTTATATTTGGAGAAGAAAAACTGGGAAAGCGCACCCCGGGCTCCGAAGCAGCACAGCTGAGGATGCAACGGGAACGCGCTTAGACAAAGAAGAAGAACGTGCTGTTCCATGCTGACAGATGTGTCCCAACCCTTACATTTTCTGCAGAAAACCGAAACTTATCAATATTCTTTATCCGAATACGGCGAAGCGAAAAAGGAGGGTTATGTGTTTCGCCGCTATGTATTTATGATCATTCTCGTTAACTGATACACGTCTTTATCCCTAATGGGGCTGACAGCGCATTTTGGGTCTTCCGGCTCTAAAACCCAAAGAGGACGCTGCTCCCTGCTCTGATCTACTACCTATATCTTCGGCGTTCCACATTCAAACAGAATACGCTCGGAACCGGTTTTGATTTTCCGGTTAATATTGTTCATAATAACGTTAAACTTTAGTTAGTTGGTAAACCGGTTAAACAAAGAATCAGCCTGAAATTAAACCAAAATATTTTCGGTAATCGCTTAATTTAAGAAAGAGTATTATATGTTTCGTTTTAACCGGTAATAACACCTAAACGAAACCGGTTAAACTCAGGCGCACGCAGTAACGCCGCAACCGCTTTCTATATCTTATGTTAAGCTTGTTTTAAACTGCTCGTCGCTTTAATCGTCGCTGCCAATACAGTATAGCGCGAGCCTTAAACATTTATGAAAATGTAATTTAAATAGGACCTAAAACTTAACCCATTCATATTTAATACAACTTAAACAACTAAAAACAGCCACTACCTGATCTGTTGATGCAGTAAAAATACATTTCTAATTCTTTATTTTTTTATTTATGTTCATCTTTAACGCATCAACATTATCAAGAAGTGGCCTAAAGCTGAGTTCACATGACCGCGTCACCAATTCACCATGCTGTAAAACAACTTCTAGATTAAAATATTGTACCGCGCGGCCATGTGAACTCGCTTCATTTGAACCGTGTACCGCGCGCCACAAAGTAGCCTAATAAAAAATATGCTTCATACAATCTTGCTTATGATACAATATCACGTCTTTATCTCTAACGGGGGAGACAGAGCCTAGGGCGGTGAGGCCCAGACCACTTTTAGCGTAATGGTGTGTATGAAAGTGGAAAAGGGAAATCATGATGGGTTGCTAACCACATCGCCTATTCATGTGATTTAGATTTTCACTCATTCCCTTGATCGGCTTTTATGATATGCACGGGAAGAGAAGCAGCTGGTATATTGTTTTTTCTTTTCACCGGCTCTCTCATTTACCGAGTGAAGCATAGAAGCGGTGAAGCTACTACTCAGACGTCGATTTTCTGTGAGAGTGTGATACTTGCCCGGACGAGCCGGCCCATTTATGCTACTAGCATAAATGGGCCGGCTAAAATATAGGGCCGGATAAAATAGGGCCGAATAATAGTCTATAAGGTATTTATTTCATGGGCCTTTAATATTGTAGTTAATATTACGTAGCCTGAAATAAATGATTTGATTGATTGATTGAAAACTACGTTTTGCCGGTAGCGTAGCTCTACCACAACTAAGTATAATATAAATATAAGTTCTGTATGTAATATACCCTTATTAATTGTGTGGTATGGATGAGATAATTATTTGAGATGATTTAGCGCAATTGTATGAAGCACGTATGGCCTATCTAGGAATGCGGTCATGTGCCCCCAGCTCACCCTCTCGCGGCGGGGTGCAGCTCGCGGTCCTCGGGCCCGTATCGGATGACCGACTGCCACACTGACGGGTCGTACTTCACTTCCTCCTCGCTGACGTCGTTGGACGAGTAGCCCTCTTCGCCGTCGCCGATGTCGTCGCCGTCGCTGCGGTACACTAGTAGGCCGTCGCTGTATTCCTGCTCGCCGGAGCGGTCGTGTTCACCCTGGAATCAAAGTCGCAATACAATACAAATTCACTTTATTGCACCATAATAATAACACATAGAAAATAACAAAGATAAAGAAAATATGGGTTGTGCCCATATTTTCTTTATCTTTGTTATTTTCTATCGGGAAAATAGGCGGACTTATCTATCGCTAAATGCGATCTCTTCCAGTCAACTATTGGGTAGAGGAAAATTTGTAGTACGGGAACATTATCAGGTTTTTTTTTAGTCTCCACTATAGGAGCACGACCCTCTCTGTACTACCAGAGCCATACTTGGCCAGGAGGATTTGGCCTACACTCTCCACGCCACAAAAAGTCACGTATTAAGGATTCAATATTTTTAAATGTTGAATTTATTTATTCTTTATTACACAGATAAAAAAAAGGTTCAAGTGGCGGTTTGCAGTTTGCGGATTAAAAAATTTGCCGCCCGTAGGCTATTCATATTTTGCCGCTCTTGGTGGCGGATTTACACACAAAAATCAGCAAGGAGCAAAAAAGAATAGCTTATCCGCTTCATGCGCGTGAATGACTGGTGGAGCAAAAAAAAGCTCATCAGGCTTAATCGGTATTGCAAGCGGGCGTTTAAACAGCCGGCGGCGGGACCTTAGGAAATTCCATTCTGTATGAAATGCTCTTATTAATTTCTGTGCCGTCGCATAAACCCGGGCCTCAACTAGGCTGAGGGAAGACATCTTGGATCATCTGGAGCTCACCTCTCCCTCCGCGCCCTCCCACGAGGCCACGACGACCCCCGAGCCGCTGCCCGAGGCCCCGCTGGGCTGCTTGCGGCCGCGCCGCGAGATCGTGTAGTGCAGCGGGTCGTGGCCCTCGCGGCGGATCATCTCGGGCAGGATCCGGCGACGCGCGTTTATGAACCAGTTGCATACCTGAAAAAAAATGGATATTTATAAATATTTAATCTCTACTTCAATTTTTTGATTCTAATAAAATAACTTAAGATACATGAATTTTTCGGGGTCCAGTGCTGGCCACTGGAAAAATTCGTGAAATAAATTATTTGAAAGGAAACAGAGATATCATTTAAAATTGTGTCTTTAGTAAGCCTTAGATACCCTTCAAACTATTTCATGAACTACTGTTTACAGTTTAAAGTGAGTACGTAAACCTTTTCTCCGCACATTTGCGAAAACGGCCATTTTTGGCAAATGTGCAAAGAAAAGCTTTACGTTCTCACCATGCCATCCCTCTCGTTATGATAACGTAGAGCGAGATAGTAATAGATAATAGCGCTCGATAAACGCTGTCGCCGGTAACATGCTAAGGGGGCTGGTTTATACGGGACTTACTTGCAACACGGTAAGGTTGGCCTCGTGACTGAGCGTTAGTTTCTCCGCATCGCTCGGGTACGCGTTGTATCGATGGTCGTACAGCCATCTCTTCAAGATCTTCACCGAGTGTTTGGGCAGGTTACCGCGGCGCTTGCGCACGGCGATGAGGCCGGGCGGCGGGGTGGCGTGCACTCCATGCACGATCTGCCGCGCGAGGCGCGAGCGGTCGGCCTCGCCGTCTGTGCCGCTCTCATTGTCGTCCGTCGACGACGTGGATGGGAAACGTTCGCGACCTGGGAACAAACATATTTAAATAAGAAATTGTCTTTAGCGGTTATTCATCATGAGGTCTTCTTAAGTCTCCACTGCAGCCACCGTAGCATGGCAGCGTTAATAAATCCAGATAAAGTTTATATCACGCAATGGACTAGAGCCATTCCGCTCGTTATCATTACGTAGAGCGAGACAGTGATAGATGATAGCGCTCGATAAACGCTGTCGCCGTTGCCACGCTAAGGGCGCAGAAGCACGACCCTTTCTGTACTACCAGAGCCATACTTGGCCAGAGCAGGATTTGGCCTACACTATCTACGCTGGCCGGGTTGGAGAGGATTGATAAGCTTTGTTTGGCTTGTATTTCACATCTACAGGAAGACTTGGAGTGATCCTATTCTACTCAGCCGGAAACCACACGGCTTTATTACAATCGGTTATTAAACTATCCAATTTGAAGGAATCCTAACTAGGAAATCGGAAGATGTAATTGCATTTAGGACTGATTGGATCCGATTTACAGTAAAAGGACGTTCCGACCGCTCTACTTCCTTATAATCTGTGAATTCATTCCAAAACGCAATAACAACATGATAAACAAGTATTAACCTTATAATAAAAGCAATAAAGATAGTTTTTGTAAGCGTCGCCGTTGGTCACGCGCCTCGATTTAGGATGCAATTTAGTATAGTGTGATCACTAGCTCACAATTTAGGAACCTAACTGTTCTTAGTTAGAATTCCTACAAATTGGATAGTGTAATATAATAACTAATAACCGATTTATTCAGCATAACAATGCTCGGAATATATCTAAATTAAAGATATGTGATATCGATACGTGAATCTAAATCGATTTCTGTGTTTAAAAGACGAATAAAGAGTATATTTATCGGAATCATCTTGTAATTTATATAATATAGTTATTTCTAAATAGACATAGGTATGTATTTATTTATGTAACATATGTAGGTATGTTTATTTGTAGTTTGTGTAGTTTCATGTCATGTTAATTTGTTTTTCATCCTCTATTCTATGAACACGCCTGTATGCCTTTCTTGTATAAACATCTCCTCTCACAGGCCTACTGGAAGAGATTGGTAACTTTGAGTTAGTATCTCACAAGTAGCACAAGCACAAGTTTAAGAAACTTACTTTGAGGATAGCTCAATAAGTGTGATTTATTATTCGGAGATATTATTATTATTTATATATAATTCCCTCGCGATCGAGGGAATTATATATCTTACAATCAACGCAAGAAGAAAAGCAGCTGGTACATACTGTTTTTTTCTTTTCACCTCATGAAAAAATTTGAGAAATAACCAGTAGATGCGAGTATTTTTTAAACTTTTTGAGTTGTGATTGTGGATCACGTAAAATGAGTAAGAGTCATTTACATTCTATAGAAAACAACTCATTTTTTAAACAAAATTAATTGATGTATTTTAATCGACAAAATATAAAATACTTTTAATTTAAGGTGAAGGTATAGGCAAATGGCTTTGAAGTGTGAAATAAATTGTTAACTCGTAAATATGGTGATAATTTCCATATTGCTCTTCGTCATGCACTTGATAGCCCTTTAAATTATTTTATGAACTGCCGTTGAAACTATTATTGGTGATCCGTCTAGCTTTAAAACTTGCCGTGGCTACTTTTGGCGGGGGCCAGTTTTAAAGCTAGACGGACTAATGTAAATACTTTCAACGGTGGTTCATAAAATAATTTAAAGGGCTATCTAGTGCATGACGAAGAGCAATATGGAAATTATCTCCATATTTACGAGTTAACAATTTATTTCAAATGAGGGCGCCACTTCAAGGCCATTTGCCTATATCTTCACCTTAATTGTCCAAATATAGAATACTTTCTATATTTGGACAATGTTGCTGTGGGCACATCAATTAATATAATGTAATTATTCATTCATTCAATGTAAATCGAACCGGTATCAAACTCATATTTATTTCATGAATAAGTTTCAGAAAATACAGCTATGTGGAACAAACATACACTGATATCGCTTCGTAAACATATCAAGCATAAACGATTATGTAAGCAAAGTAAGTAGGTATACTAACGAGAGTACAGAGGTATAGATATGTAATGTATGTAAGTAGGTAAGTACTTCACTTTACTTATATCACAGAATAAATAATACTAAGGTACAAAAGTCTCACTTAGCAAAGAAATTCAAAGAAATATCTACTCAATGTGGCTAGCGATATGGTTTAATTTAGCTCACGTCAGAACTCAGCACCTTTTCGTATAGATACCTAGACATCCATTGCAAGCCAGTTTCATTTTTATTACTCCGGACAAACGATTCGTATAACGGAATTTACCACACGGAAGGGCCGCCTGCGCGCATAGTAATAATGTAGGTACATTTTCGATACCTAAACGGGGAGAGACACAGGCCTGCTAATATTAGTAGGTTGCCCCGAACGGTAAACTCGCAATCCCTATACAACGTGTGCTTAATTGACATCATCATCATCCGAGTGTATTCCCGGTTGCATCGTCAGCGGTAACGCTTCAGAGCCCGGGGTCCGCTACCTAACCTAGGCGATTTGACAGAGGTTACTGGTTTTTACACAGAGCGACTGCCGTGCCGTCTGACCTCCGCAACCCAAAGGCTACACCAGATCCAATCCTAGGATAACGCACAAATACATAGACAAACGCTAGATGGCGTTCGGGACCCACAGCTTAACGTGCCTTCCGAAACACGGAATCATCTTTATTTTCGGATAATCAGGTGATTCAAGCCTGCAATATATCCTAACCAGACTGGAAACAACTTTTCACAAAGTATACTTCCCAGTGGGATTTGAAACCACGACCTCCAGATCACAAGGCAGGCAAACCACTTGACCACTGGGACCACGGAAATGAATTTTTCTGTAGTCGGGTTTTAGTTATATCTTGTTTGTTCATTTGTCGCACACACCATACTTTATATATGTAGATTTTGTGTCTGGAGTTCAAGCATGGCAATGCCTTATCGGTTAATGAGGAAGCGCTGATATTTTCGACTGATAACAAGTTAGATTCGCAACTCACGAATATCTGTAAAGCTTGTGTACACAAAAAGGAGTCCCTTTACTATCACGTCTTTATCCCTAATGAGGCAGACAAAGCATGTTATGTCTTGCGGCTCTAAGCAGACAGAGCCCAGAGTCGCAAGAACCAAAGGCCATTTTTGGCGAGATGATGGGCAGGTAGATGGAAAAAGAAATCAAAATAGTGATGGGTTGCTATTGCTAGTCGCTTCGCCTCAACAAGATCTATGTACTTACGTACGTCAATGCATATACCTAACTAGTTTTCGACGTCAAAACATGAACTCGAAAGAAAGAATTCCATATGATGGTCAAATATGATATGAAACACTGTATCAGGCCTGTGTCACTTCGTTTAGGTATCGAAAATGTACCTACATTATTACTACAGAATAAGTAATACTAACGTACAGAAGTCTCACTCAGCAAAGAAATTCAAAGAAATATCTACTCAATGTGGCTAGCGATATGGTTTAATTTAGCTCATGCCAGAACTCAGCACCTTTTTGTATAGATACCTAAACATCCATTGCAAGCCAATTTCATTCTTATTACTCTGGACAAACGATTCGTATAACTGAATTTACCAGCTGGAGAGGCCGCCTGCGCGCGTAGAAAACATAATTTTATTTTGTAATGAGCTAATGAGACTAAAACAATGTTACTTGTCATTGATCATATCACAGGATCATATCCATTTTGAACGTAGATAGGTATTTTATAACACGTCACGACGTGCGCTTTTCATACTAATTACCACATCCCATAGAAAATATTTGTAGGTACATCTAAATGAAAATAAGATTAAGTTACAAATTAAAGGTGGTCTTTTAATTTGTAACTTTATCTTATTTATAGTTGTTGTTATAGCGGCCACAGTAATACATAAATCGGTGAGTATAAGTATCTACTATGGCATCGATGCAGCATGTCTAGAATGCATCCTATCCTACCGGGACGCTATCGATCGGGGTGAACGGCCGCTCGCTGACGCAACGACACAAGGGCACGCTGTTACATAGTAAGACTTGTGCACTGCCCTTTATTAGAAATGAAACGTCCCATTGGTTTGTATGTTTTGTTTTTCGTGTTGGTAATGGTGCTCCCACACTGCTGTTAAAACATGTTTACAAACATTAGTGAACGTTATCAAAATTCAAATATAATAACATTGTAGTATTTGTTTTGTTATTTATTATACCTTACTAAAGTATTATTATTTATACTAACTATAATAATTAATATTAAAAACAGTATTATATTTTTATGTTATAAGCATTTTTATTTTGTTAGAAAATGATTAGATATAAGTATAAACATTTTTTAACTATGAGTGCACCATAAGTGGCCAACACTGGTGTCAGATTTTTCAAGCTGTCTACAGGAATTTGACATAGCTTGAAGCACTGCCATATAATGATGACAGGCGGGACCAATGCGTTAACGTGCCTTCCGAAGCACGGAGGAGCTCGATATTTTTTTGGGCACTTGTGGTCACCAATCCAAGTGCAGACCACGCCCGGGTTTGCTTGCGAAAGAACTAGTAGCTAGTTGATAGCCGCTTCGCTCATAACAAGATTCAGATACTAGCACATTCCCTTAAGGGTATGACCGCGATAGTACTTAGAGCTATCCTAAATATTATCAATACATACCAATTAACAAAATACTCACTTTGAAATAAAAACCCAGCAAACTTCAAGACTAACTCCAGTCATTATATTTCGAAAACACGTTTGCTTAAAATTTTCTCTAAAGAAAAAAAATTGCGGAGTTGCCTCCAAATCACCTCAGAATTATATTAAAACAGAAAGTATTCAAGAAATACAATAAATAAGCCCTTGTAACTTTGGATTATAATTGTATTAAACATAAAGCAGTCATAATATAATATGTCTTACTTTTTAAATATTCTTTGTAAAACGAAAAAACCTCAAAAACCAGAAACGCCTAAACCAGCCTCAATGACCCGCCGCGATTCCCTACGCCCCGCATGGCTCACTGTCTCGCTTCGGCTAGAGTATTTGTGTGCGTGAAAGCGGGAGCAAAATTTAGATTATCAACATCAGGCGCCCTCTTTGGCTTTTACGATCTGCGAAGAAAAATCTTTTTTTACTCCCATACCAATATTGAAGACCGGACATGATTTACATGTAACACTTTTCATAATTGAGCTAGGTTCCTTAGCAATAAGGCCGCCTTTTGCGCATTTCCTAGTTTTTAAGATAATAATGTCTTGTATTTTTATTTTGTGCAATAAACGGTATTGTATTGTAGGCAAGTTTCTACTCCACGTTGCAAATGCCAGTCAGTCGTCATAACTCATACCTACCTACCAAAGATCAGCATTTTTGCGTCACACACAGCAAACAATATCGTGTCACCGAGCAATATCACCTGACTACTGTTTTGTAATACTACATCAGCGCATTGTGTAATTGGAGAACACATGCCTATCAGTAGGTACAAGTACACCTATTAGTTTTCATCGGAAATTCAAGATGAAATTAGGACAAGACAAGCGTAGATTTTGATGCTGATAATCTAAATTTTGCTCCCGCTTCCACGCACACAAATTTACTCTAGCCGAAGCGAGACAGCGAGCCATGCGGGGTAGGAAGATCGCGGCGGGTCAATGAAGCTGGTTTACGAGTTTCTGGTTTTTGAGGTTTTTTTCGTTTTACAAAGAGTATGATGTATGAGTATTTAAGAGTATGATGGCTACCTTATGTTTAATAAAATTATAATCCAAAGTAACAAGGGTATTTTATTGTATTTCAGGTTTCTTGGAATACTTTCCGTTTTTGTATAATTCTAAGGTGATTTGGAGACAACTTCGCAATTTTTTTCTATAAAGAAAATTTTAAGCAATCGTGTTTTTAAAACATATAATGTATAGAGTTAGTCCTGAACCTTGTGTTTTTATTAAAAAAGTGAGTATTTCGTTAATGATGATAATATTTAAGATCGCTCTAAGTACTATCAAATTCATACGCGTTCTTAAGGCCCTACCTGTATTTTTCGGGGGTCCAGTGCTGCCCCCATTTAAAATAAATCATTTCAAAGAAAACGGAGACATCATTTAAAATTTTGCTACTACCAAGTCCTAGATAACCCTTCAAAGTATTTTATGAACTACTGTTTACAGTTTAAAGTGAGAACGTTAAGCTTTACTACGCACATTTGCGAAAAACGGCCACTTTTGGCAAATGTGCGTAGTAAAGCTTAACGTTCTCATTACATACAGAGTTATCTAGGGCTTGGTAGTAGCAAAATTTTAAATGATGTCTCCGTTTTCTTTGAAATGATTTATTTTAAATGGGGGCAGCACTGGACCCCGGAAAATTCAGGTACGGCCTTAACATCATTCGCATTTTCGCCCATTCCCACGATCGGCTTTTATGATTTGCGCGGAATGCAGCTAGTTTATTCTAAGTTTTTTCTTTTGACCCAGACCAGTACAAATGAAAAATAATAAACGGGCAAGTGCGAGTCGGATTCGTACATGAAGGGTTCCGTACCACCGTACAATGTTTTAAAACGCTAAAAAAACACGTTTTTTGTATTATAATTTTTAACTTTTTTTTATTTTTAGTAAGTATTTGTTGTTGTAGCGGCCATAGAAATACATAATCTGTGAAAATTTCAAGTATCTAGTTAATCTATACTAATATTATAAACCGGAAGAGTTTGTTTGTTTGTTTAAACGCGCTAATCTCAGGAACTACTTAATGGTCCGATTTGAAAAATTCTTTTTTTGTTGGGTAGTCCATTTATAGAGGAAGGCTTTAGGCTATATAACATTACGTTCCGACAACCAAGCGAACGAAGTCGCGGGCACAGCTAGTGCCATTATAAAGATCTAGTTAAAAACGCTGAAAAAAACACGTTTCTTGTATGACGGCCCCCTTTAATTTTTAACATTTTTTATTTTTAGTATTTGTTGTTATAGCGGCCACAGTAATACATAATCGGTGAAAATTTTATGTGTCTAGCTATTACGGGTCAAGAGATAGAGCCCTGTGACAGACGGACAGACAGCGGAGTCTCAGTAATAGGGTCCCGTTTTTACCCTTTGGGTATGGAACCCTAAAAAAGCATAGGTAAATACGTAGTAGGTACCTAAGATCAAACCACGAAAGGGGTAACATATAGGAACAAGTTGGTAGATCATCGCTTATTTTGTAGGATGCCGATGTTAGCGGCCATTCCCTCTAAGGGGGGGTATCCATAAATTACGTGAGGTGATTTTGGCGAATTTTCGACCCCCCATGGTGAGATGTCGTGAGCTTTGACTTGACCCCCTCTTCCTCCCCTAAATCTCACGTGAGACTTCTGCTCTTTCATCCTGCCTTGATTAAACTACTCTTAAACGTTGTCGCTTGCACTAGAAATGGCTTGAAGTGGCCATCCACGTTAAAACGCACTGACCAAAATAAATAACGTGATATTTGCCGTGACCCATGTAAGATAGGGTGAGATTCAGCTTGACATTGTTGGCAATGACAGTTTCGCTAACGTAAATGGCTTCGTATATCTTGGATCATTGGTCACAAGAGATAACGACATTTCTTCGAAGATTGGTAGTAGAATAATGGCGGCCAACAAGTGCTCTTTTGGTGTCTCGAGATATTTCCGCCATAAAACCCTACTGAGGCCCATATTGACCTACGGTTCTGAATGTTGGGTTTGAGTAAGAAGGATGAGACCGAAAAGTGCTTCGGCGCATCTACGGAGCTGTCTGTGCAAGAGCGATGGCGTTCGCGCTACAACCACGAGCTGTACCAGTTGTACGATGAGCCGAACGTCATAAAAACCATTAGGCTTGGAGGCTTACGATGGGCAGGGCACGTAGCAAAAATTGACGAGGCCAGAGTAAAAAAACGTATATTGGAGAGTCGTCCCGAGGGTCGCAGAAACCAAGGCAGACCCAAGCTCAGATGGCTGGATGGTGTCGAACAAGACCTTAATAACGTCGGCGTCAAAGGCTGGAGACAGAAAGCCCAAAACCGGACTATCTGGAACAATTTACTTAACCAGGCCCAGGCCCACCCGCGGCTGTACAGCCTTAGATGATGATTCAGCTTGACCCGCACGTAAATGCCTAACGTAATTTATGGACGCCCTAACACCTACGAAAAATATCAAACACGCTCCCCTTCTGACGCTATCAATCAAGTTGAAGGCGATCCGAGTATCATTTTCATCGTGACGTCACACAGCCGCAAAATCCACTTAAGCCGACCAAGGGCCTTACAGGACTTAGTAGATTTATCAATGTCGTACTGAAGGATTTTCTAATATGGTAGAGTAGACTAATCGCAACATTTGGTTAAGAGTTTAGGTGCCTGCACAGTGCACACCACAGACCACTGAGTAGTCTGTGCTACACACGAAATGTACACACACGAAAAATTAATAAATAATGCAAACAACAACCCAATACCTACCTACCTGGTGTTGTACAATTTACAGTAGGTACGATACGACACGAACACGACACAATAAGAAGGATACCCTTCAAGACTGTGCTTCAAGCGAAATGCTACGGTAATGTAGTTAGTTAGTTAAGATCTTTATTGCACCAAAACATAATGATAGAGTAATAGATTAAAGAAAACAGATGTCAAAAGGCGGCCTTATCGCAGCTGCAATCTCTTCCAGGCAACCGAGGTACTTGGAGATGTTTAACGAAAAAAGGTGAGGTTTAGTAGCAAAATCGCAATAATAATTTATAATGCTTCTTCGTTAGTAAAATCTTTAGTGCACCAAAACATAATACAGAATAATAGATTAGGTATATGAAACAGATGTCAAAAGGCGGCCCTATCGCAACTGCGATCTCTTCCAGGCAACCGAGGTACTTGGAGATGTTTAACGAAAAAAGGTAAGGTTTAGTAGCAAAATCGCAATAATAATTTATAATTTGTGTGTGCAAGTGGCCAACACTGGTGTCACATTTTTCAAGCTGCATTTAACGACTAATGCATACAATGATGACCCTTGGGCCCTTGGGACCAACAGCTTAACATGAGACACAAGAAAATTTTGTACCACTTGTGGTAGCCCATCTAAGTGCGAACGTCAGGGGTTGCTTATCTTGCGAAAGCACTAACAATGCATACTCCCACCCGAACAAAAAGCTCCTCTATAAACATTGGTAGCTTGGTGTGATGTACCCCCAACTGTACATGCCATCTTCGCCTTACATCAGCTTCAAGTTATAAAATCAAATATATAAATAAGTAGGTATTACAATAAAAAAAAAATGTAAATTAAATCTAAAGTTCCTACAGAGAAGAATAAGTATTTCTATAATGGGGAAAGGCATGTTATAATATATTGACATGTGGGTAGATGTGAAGATTTGCGGGTATCCAATTCGGTTCTACAATGAAAGCCAGCACACGTACGTAACAGTACCATTGCCTTGCTTTACAATGAATTTTATAAATTTTACCACAATGTCATTCAATCATTCATGTCATCAATAGAGAGTATGCATGAATTTTTTATATATTTTTAATCGATAGTCCTCGTCGAGAAATAGCCGCAAAAAATAAATCAGTGCCGAAAATCATGTATATGGTGTTGAAAATAAATATTAAAAATAGCAAGTAGATTATAACAACTAAAACACGCCATTTTAAAATATGACGTCAACGTCTGCAATATCCGCTAGAGACAGAAGCTGTCAACGCATGTTTTTCTTTTTTGGGTACTTTCGATGTTATCAGCCAGTGATGTTTGTTAAACTTCTATATAAAAGTACAAACATTTCGAATGTCATTGATAGTCAAACTACATAGACGGACAGTTCTACCGAACGCACCCAAATTTGTCATTTCCTTTTTATGAACTTTGTCGTCATTTCCCTTTTGTTTGTCAAAAGTTCCCGCGCAATATTTGCATATTTTCAATAATTTATTTCTAATCCAAATAAGAGTCAGTAAGAAAAATAATTAACTAGGCGTGGTAACGTATTATTTTATTTATGAATAAATAGATAAGGACAAATCACAATGATTGAGCTAGCCCCAAAGTCCTGAGCTTTCTGCTGGAGCTGGGCTGGTTTGAGAACTGAGACCAGGCGGCGCCAGCTCCCTACGCAAAACGGGTCAACTGTCACTGTCAAACTGTCGGGAAGTAAGAAGTAAGTAAGTAGCCCCAAAGTAAGTTTAAACTTGTATTATGGGATACTAACTACATTTATAAATTTGTGTAGTTATACAAAAGTTACGTTAGTTATACAAATTAGCCCTTGTGCCACAAGGCAATGTAAAATGAGTTGTCAATTTCTGTAGAATCTAAATTGCGCAACTTATTTTACACAATGTACAACTCAAAAAATTATACTGATTTTCCTGGGCCTTAAAGCTGCCAGTAAAAAAAAAAATCTAAAAAACTACGATAAGAATCAAAATTTCTCGTTAGGAGTTATGAATGCTAGACAACCTTATGCTAATGAAATTATCTACCTGTTTGCCTTTGGGACAAGTCGTGAAGTTGGTAGAAGCGCACAGCAAGTGTAGCATATTTGTGGTATGTGTTGGATTTAATATGTGTTATACATGTAAGTATGTATTACACATGTGCTTCTCCTGGTGAAACGTCCTACATGCTAGTTAAAAACTACCTACATCTAAATCGTCCCAGAAGTTTTAGAGTTTTTTGGGTACAGATAGACAGATATTCATGCATTTGGACTTAACCCGGTGTAAACGCGGTGAGAAATTGTTACAACAGCCAACAGGGGGGTAAGAGATACCTTAAACTTTGATGGCGAATTTTTGTTACTATTTCGTGTATTTTTTTATTATTAAAGATATTAATATTACTATGTATTCAAAAGGATTACGAATTAAAAGTCTATGTTTGAGAATAAAAAGTATTTACTTTATGTAGTAAAACATAAAGTACTTAAATACTTTTTTCGTTACAAGTATTTAAGACGTGAAACATAAGAAAAAATAATTAGTTGTTCAATATACTCAAAGTATTGCTAATATGTACATATATATCAACAAAACGCTAGTGGCGCCGCCCAGCGGACCGCGTGATCGAACTACATTGACGGCCATCTTGTGATCTTTCAACTTCAACAAATGCTGTCATGTTACTGTCATCAAGACATTTTACAAGTCAAATGGATGGAATCCAATAACAACAACAAACAAATTATGCTATGTACTCGAATCAGCTTCCTCAATACTCAATGCCTATTTAATGCGAATGTTACAATGGTCGGACACTGTACCGTACGAGACATTATGCAGGCTATGCAGCAAGCAAACCATTCTAAAAATAACTAACCACGTGCCAGATATCCTACTTATTCACCAAGGGTTACTTAGCATATTTTTACATTAAAATCAATGTAGTAACTTGGAAACTGACGAACACAATGAACTGTAAAGTCAACACCATGAAATTGTTATAAAACAAGCGATCAATGTGGCGTACGGCGTACCTATTGGCGCCATTTTAGTTTGGCGAGCTCTGGCTCAATGCATGACGTAACAAGCCCACAGGTCCACGTAAATACATATATCACTGGTCAAACACTCACAAATATTGATGGCAAATTAATTATAATTGGAAAATATTATTGGAAAAGGCGTTGTTTTTGTATTTATGTCACCATGACATGTCATGTCAAATTGACACACCATGGCGGAAACGTGGCGTCGTTTTTAGCCGGCTTTCTTACCTCCGGGCGACATTGACTGCTGTCTGTTTGATACTCGAGAGTCTCTGATGATGTCCCTGGATAATTCTCTGACGTCTCTGCGTTGCTGGAATGCCGCCATGTCGGGCCGGTCGCGTTGTTCTTCTGCTATACCGGCCGTAGGAGGTAACATCGTCACTCAATCCATGCGAACACCGCTTTTCGCACACGGTCACTCATAAATAAACACTTTATATTATCCAAGAAATGTCAATATTAGATTGTCTTTCGATTGTTATCGAAATTAATTTGCGTTTCCACTACGCACATCAAACCGAACAGAGCGCGACTGACGTACGGGGGACGGCGGGAAGCTACAGCGCCGTCGCGCCGCTGTCCTTGTTGCTCTACAGCGAAATCATATGTTTTTCTCTCTCGCACGGAAACGCTTTGATGACAGAAGGGCACTGTGAAATGTCAAAACAAAGCGTGGGCTGTATTCAAAATGTCAAACGGCCTAGAAATGAGGTTTACAAATAAAACAAGCGCCACCTTCAGGAAAATTCTTCGCACTCTGCGAAAAATGGGCACACGGCTATTTTTATTTTTGACCAACTTTAAAAAACTGTTCGGTTTTCGTGTTTATGTGGCTAACTGAGGTGGCCAAAACAAACAAAAATTTTCAGGCATCTTAACTGACGTATTCACGTATGGCTTGACGTTATATAACTAGGTAGGTACCTACCTAACAAATTATATTGTAATTATTATCAAGATTACATATTATGTATATGACTTTTTCTTTAGAAAGAGATGGGCTTAGCTCAGTCATGCATGTCATGTTAGCTTAGGTAAAAGTAATCTACTCCATTGTGTGTGTAGGAGGAAAGAAAACGTGAGATTCTACCGGCTGCTTTTCTTTCCGCGCAGATAGTAAAAGCTGATCATGGAAATGAGCGAGAATTTGATTGAATCTCATGTAATAAATAAGTGATGCGGTGAGCAGTGTCACATACGACTGCCCCAAAAAAGCAGTGAAATGTTTTCAGGATTTGTGTATAAAGTAAATGTATGCTTAGATCAACTTATAGGTAAGTACCTCTAACATAACTTAAGTAAGTATGTAATGTAGTATGAATCAAAGAAAATAATACTCTCATGAATTGTTGGGAGATGTCTAGAAAATCGTGTAAGGTGGCGTTACTCCAAAAACGACAAATGCGAGTGTGGTGTTGTCCAATCAATGAACCACTTATTGTCATGCCCGAAATGCCCCACATCATGCACAATTCAAGACCTAAATGAGGCAAATGACCGGGGTATCGCCGTGGCCAAATACAGATCAAATTTGATTGAATTAAATTAATAAATAGCCTTTCGACTCGAGAAGAAGTGAGAATTATGTTTGTCAGTTTTTCGCGCATACCGTTACGTTAATTTAGGTCTTTGAATCTTATCGACTTTAGAGGCTTTAGTATCCCTTTTATGGGAATAAAGATGTAATGATGTACTTATTAGTTTATCAGTAAGTATCTATTGTTTGGAAGTTGTTACAAAGGGATCGTTCAAGTATTACGTAAGCAGAATTTGAGCCATTTTTAACTCCCCCGTCTCCCTTGTCAGCAAAAGAAGCAAATCTCTTATCCCCCTCCTATGATTACGTAAGCATTGATATATGTTTATAAATTATTATTTTCATGAGCAAGTAGGTATTTGTTCGTATCTAGCTCTAATTTTACTGTCTGTTTAATTTTAAATCAAAATTACAATAAAATACAATAAATATAAAAAGCGGCCAAGTGCGAGTCGGACTCGCCCATAAAGGGTTCCGTAGCAGCAAGTAACATAATATAAAAGTTCTTGTAGTTCGTTGTAACTATGATCGATGTTTTATTAATAGTGTATTTTTTTTAATTAATTCAGTTAGTTAAAATCTTTATTGCACCAAAACATAGTAATACAGATTATTAGATTATATAAAACAGATGTCAAAAGGCGGCCTTATCGCAAATGCAATCTCTTCCAGGCTACCAAGGTACTTGGAAATGTTTAACGAAAACAGGTGAGGCGCGAAGTTATAAGCAAGAAAGAAGAAAAATTTATTGAAAAGTATTAAAAAAAACTTGTCTATAAGACGTAGTCCCAGTATGCTGCGTTCCATTGCTCTTTGGCAGACCTTGAGTTTGGACTTTTGGGTCTCAGTCAAAGACCACGTCTGTGAGCCGTAGGATAGGATTGGCAGGATGCACAAGTCGAGGAGCTTTCGTTTTAATGTGATTGGAAGGGTACCTTTCATTAGTTCTCTCATGGACCAGTAGCTCTTCCATGCATTATTGATACGGCGAGAGCTGCGTTCTCAAACTCAAATTGCAGATGTAGGAGTAAAAATTGCCAGTCTGAAGTGGAACTGGGCTGGGCACGTTTGTCGAATGGTCCCGGGAAGATGGGCGAAGTTAGCTACGTTCTGGCTGCCGGATGGCCGTCGGAGCAGAGGCAGACCGAGGAAGAGATGGCGGGATGACCTCGATAGTTATGCCAATAATTGGCAAGAGATAGCAGAGAATAGAGACGAGTGGAAGAGGAAGGGGGAGGCCTTTGCTCAGCAGTGGGACATAACACCAACAGGCTAGGAAAAAAATAAAAAAAAACTACTTACTAGATCTCGTTCAAACCAATTTTGGCAAAAACCAGGTTGCATGGTAATGTACATCATATATTTTTTTTAGTTTTATCATTCTTTTATTTTAGAAGTTCCAGGGACGCACACACACATTTTACCACTTTGGAAGTGTCTCTCGCGCAAACTATTCAGTTTAGAAAAAAATTATATTAGAAACCTCAATATCATTTTTGAAGACCTATCCATAGATACACACGTATGGGTTTGATGAAAAACAATTTTTGAGTTTCAGTTCTAGTATGGAGAACCCCCTAATAAAAAATAATTTATTGTTTTTTTTTCTACTTTTGTGTGAAAATCTTAATGCCGTTCACAGAATACATCTACTTACCAAGTTTCAACAGTATAGTTCTTATAGTTTCGGAAAAAAGTGGTTGTGACATACGGACGGACAGACAGACAGACATGACGAATCAATAAGGGTTCCGTTTTTTGCCATTTGGCTACGGAACCCTAAAAAGTACTAAAAAGATTGCTTACGTAACGGAAGTCTAGACCTCTTCGCCCTCTATGTTATCAAAAATAAGCAAATCAAAGACCCCCTCACCCCCCTTTAGTGCTTACGTTATACTTAAACGTCTCCAAAGGGACAGGGGGGTTACTCCATAAAATAATATGATACCTAGTCGTACGATAGTGACGTCCTATTTATATGTCAAACCAAATTAGACTTACCTTACAATGTTGCTTGATACTGAAAATCGTATACGCAGTAACATACGTCTTTCGTACCGCTTTTGGAGTAACCCTACAGACAGGCATTACAAAAAAATTACATACAGGGTGACTTTTAACCACCAGCCTATATGGACCAGTCCATGGTACTGAACTACTTTCCATAAAAACATTAACGAAATCCCATATAAGTCAGGGCTCAGCCAAACGGATTTTGTATGGGAGGACGAAAAAATTATCTATTTTTTATATTTTTTTTTATAGAATGGAGTTCAATATCATGAACTGAACTTGCTCCAAAAATTTGGCTGTTGGGTATAAAGTCACCCTACATATGTACCTTGTATTTTTTATGGTTTCATGTAAGTACAGAATGTTTTCCAAAGACAAATCTTTAAAAGGGCTTGCTTAGACGTGAGTAGGTACACGTACGTATTGATTATGCTGATGTGTGTTTTCTGGACATAACTGAGGAACAGCTTAACAAGCTGGATCGTCTGCTTAATAACTGCATTAGATTCATTTTCTGTCTGCGTAAGTATGACCATATCTCAGAATACCGTTCTCAGCTTAAATGGCTCACCATCCGCCAACGCAGGAATCTACGTATACTGTGTCAGCTTTATAATGTGCTTAACGATCCTCTTTCCCCAGACTATCTTAAAAATGACTTTAAACTTCTAAGTTCCACTCATGACAGAGTCCTGCGTTTTTCAAATAAATTGGCCCTAGTTATTCCTTCCCACCGTACTAGTTTTTTCTCTAATTCTTTCGCCGTTACGGCAGTAAGGCTTTGGAACGCGCTTCCTGACACTGTTAGGACTGCCACTAGTCGTGTTGGCTTTAAGGCCTTGTTAATCAAGCATATGCTCGCTCGGTCCAATCAAGTGTAATACCTACGTAAGTACTTAATTGCTGCATTTGTAATATCGTTATGAGAAACTAGTATTTGTTAGTAGTGTATTTTATAGATGAATATAAGTATATAGTATGTATCAATGTATGTATATTTATGTAGATAGTAGATAATGGCCTATTGTGCTATACAAATTGTATTTTGTACAATAAAGTTTAAATAAATAAATATTCTGTGCTTAGACCGAGATATTAAACAGCTTAGACTCGAAAGATTTTAATTAGGGTTCCGTACCCAAAGGGTGCAATCGGGACCCTATTACTGAGACTAGACTCCGCTGTCTGTCCGTCTGTCACAGGGCTCTATCTCTTGAATCGTAATAGCTACACGCTTGAAATTAAAACATTTAAAACTTGAGCTCCTCCGTGCTTCGAAAGGCACGTCAAAGCCGTTGGTCCCGGCTGTTATCGTGGTATGGCAGTCGTCAAGCTATGTCAGATGCCTTTAGGCAGCTTAATAAATCTGACACTAGTGTTGGCCACTTACACACTCGAAAAATAAACAACAAACAACAACTTGAAATTTTCAGTAATTATATTATCTTTGGTATTACTGTGGCCGCTATAACAACAAAAACTAAAAATAAGAAAAAGTTAAAAATTAAAGGGGGTCGTTATACAAGAAAAGTGTTTTTTTAGCGTTTTTAACTCTATCTTTATAATGGCATTAACTAGATACTTGAAATTTTCACCGATTATGTATTACTATGGCCGCTATAATATATCAAAAAATACTAAAAATAAGATAAAGTTAAAAATTAAAGGGGGTCGTCATACAATAAACGAGTTTTTTCTGCGTTTTAAAACATTGTACGGAGGTACGGAACCCTTCATGTACGAGTCCAACTCGCACTTGCCCGATTTTTTAAAACTATTTCTTAATAGAAAATAGATCAGCCTATTGCTCTCAAATCGTATTTCGATATTTTCCTGGGTAAGCTGTTGTTGGGCAAAGCTCCCTCCCATCTTCTTCCACTTGTCCCTTTCCAGTATTAATCTCGACCATCCTTTTTGGAATGCGTCGAGATCGTCTCGCCAGCGCTTTTTAGGCCTGCCTGGACGACGGTAACCATTTGCAATTCTTGCCCATCTTTCGCTGTGCATCCTACCGACATGCCCTAAATAAATAAATAAATAAAATGCCCTGCCCAAATCCACTTTAGTATGGCGGTCTTATGTCCCACATCAACGATCCGTGTTTTGGAGCGAATTGGATGATGGGAGAGACCTTTGCCCAACATTGGGACAATTAAGTTTATAAAGGAAAAAAAAGCTGTTGTATCTATACCACGGACTGAGCTTCCCTTTATGGTTTAGTTCACCTTTTTGAAAAACTCTGTCAGTACTGGGTTCGATTCCCAGCCAGGGCAAGTTGGCAAATGGCCTTTTTCAAATTGTCCTAGGCTCCTGGGTCTCTTGGGTGTTATCTATATGTAGGTATGTTTTTGTTATAAAATAAAGTAGTATCGCTAAGTTAATGTCCCATTATAACACAAGTTTAAAACTTAATTTGGGGCTAGCTCAATCAGTGTGATTTGTCCCTACCTAAGTATTTATTTATTTATAATATCTGTCTTATTATTAATCTCAGACTAGCTAACTTTGTTACCTAATAAGTTTGAACCATTAACCGCTAAAATCAAGTTAACATTGACAGATTGAGATAGTGGCATAATACTAGATGTCAACTTGATTTGGGCGTATAGTGGCACATAATACTTAATTAGTTTAAAACCTTGTAAACAATGTTAGTCTACGGTTTTAAGACTGAGACGGCATTAATTTCGAAAATTAGGCACATATGACGTCTAACAAAATATACTGAAAATATTTTAAGGATGTACCTATGTAGAAAGTAGTTCAGTATCATGGACTGATCCATGATACTGAACAACTTTCCCCAAGGAAAAGAACATATATCGAAACATAAAGAATATTTTTTCCCTTACGATACAAACTCGGATCAGCTGATCGCTCAACTTGAATGGAAGGCCAAAAAATTATTTGCATATTTCGATTGTCAATATACAGGCTGACTTTTTAAACACTGTCTAAATTTTTTGAACAAGTTCAGTCCATGATGCTGAACTACTTTCTACAAAATAGTTTCTAAAATCGATAAAATTTTTTCGTCCTCTCATACTAAATCCGTCTGTCTGAGCGATGATTTGTATGGGAGAACGAAATTTTTTTATCGATTTTTAATAACTTCTTTTATAGAAAGTAGTTCAGTATCATGGACTGAACTTGCTTCAAAAAATTGGACAGTGTTTAAAAAGTCAGCCTGTATGTTTCTTTCCTTGGGGAAAGTTGTTTAGTCCATGATAATGAACAACTTTCTACATATCCTTAAAATAGAGTCAGTATATTTTGTTACACCCTGTATGGTTTAGATCAGGCTACTTTCAAATAAAAACCAGGAAAATTAAAAATGGACGGATTTATTATGCGTCAATGAAAAAGTATCCTACAATGATAAATAATGAACGCTAATTTAATAATTACATGAGGTTTTCTATCACTACTCTAATTCTACATTAATGCTTAGGGATGTAGTCATTGATGGAGTCGATGAGTCTCTTGTAGACGACAGCGGGGGCCTTCTGCGAGTACAGGAAGTCCATGTGGCTGAAGTATTCCTCGGGAACTTGGTAGTAGTCAGTCACGTTGGGCAGTTGCTCCTTCAACCTGAGTACGTCCCTGGGGTGCGCCAGCCAGTCATCTTCGCTGTAGTACAAAGCCACAGGTGCGCGGATCTTGGTGACGTCATACATAGGCGGCACGCGTTCACCATAAACTTCCTCATTGATCTCCGAACCGTAGTCGTACATTCTGAACTCGTGCGCGGCCACTGCCTGTCCGAACTGCTTCACCTGGCGAGTGGAACCGCCCGCCGGCACGTGCGCCATAATGACGCGGATTAGCTTCACGTCCATGTGGTCAACATTCATACCACTCATCACGAAGTACACGTTAGAGGCGATCTTCTTGCAGCCGATCTCTTTCTCTAACATTTGACCTCCCATTGTGGCTACCATCTCATTGCTGGGCTTGAACTCGCCGTCTCTAAGGTACTCGCTGAGATCCTCGTGAAAAGGGCTGGTGGGAGCGATCATCTTGACCAATGGGCTGCGCACGTTGCTCATGTATGCCATGGGGGAGAGAGCGTACATCTTTACTACCTTGTCATTGTACTCGGGACGCGTAGAAGCCAAGGCGAAGAAAGCAGTGGTGCCGAGGTCATAGCCGACGTAGAAGAGCTTCTGCTGGGCCGATGTTGTCAAAGCGTAGTCGATCATGGCTGGGAGGTCGTACAGAGCGATGTCATCGTTGCTGTAGAGCCAGAAGTCTTTCTGGGCCGGGTGGCGGCTGACGTGGCGACGAGAGTATCTGCTACCGCGGGCGTTGCCGAGCCATACATCGTAGCCTTGGTCAGCAAGCAAGTAAGCGAGGGATTGGCCTGGACCCATGAGGAGCCAGTCGTCGGCGCTTCCGAGCATACTGTGCATCAACAGCACGACAGGTCGCTGCGTGGCTTCATCGGATTGCTTCGCGATGCGGAACAAAGTGAGGTAATATCCGTCAGCAGTTCTAACAATATGCTCTTCAACAGGGTACTGGTACTTCTTCAGCAGCTGAGTAGCATTCAGATTAGCATCTTCGACCTCTTCTTGTGGTACATTTTCGTAATTTTGATGGTACTTCTGCCTGGTTTCTTCGCTTGGGTGCTTCATGGCCTTCTGGGCTTCATAGTAGATGCTTTGGATGTCCTTGTTTGAGACGGTGGAGCGGGGTCCGACGGCGATCTCGATGCCTCTCCATTGCACGCTGTCGCCGTACGCCGCAGTGGGGCGGTACAGTTTCTTGCTCATGTAGAAAGGCTGTTGTTCAGCGTACCGGGGGATGGGGTAGTACTCTCCATTGACGTATTTGTATTGTTCCAAGTCTTGGTCGTTGAAGCTGGAGGCTGCGGCGTTGGGTTCAGCGGCGATGGTGACTTCCTTTACCAGCTGGTTCTCTCTTTGGCCTTGGCGGTAGGGTTCGATGGTGTCCAGGCGTTGGCCGAACCTCTCCATGTTAGGGAGGTAGTGCCGGCGGAAGATGCTTCCGTGGGCCAGCCCAAGGCAGAACAGTAACCACACTGCCTTCATTGTGTTGAATGAATGTGAGGATGTTAGTCGTGGACGACATTTTATATTCACATTTTGCAGATTCAGCGGTGCAACCACGTTACGAAATAGTTACAATACAGAAGTATAACTCGGTGCTAAAAATGACTGGTGGAACTATATCTTGCCCGTACAAATATATCTTACACTAAATATGATAAATATGCAATATATTAAGATAGAACACAATGTAAAAAACATTGCTGTTTGAAGAAGCACAGATTTATAATAAGCTTCCGTTGGACATAAGAGAAGTTCAAACGAACACATTTTTAAAAAAATTGCTAAAATCTCACATTCAAAGAAACCCCGCTCTCGTAAGATAACTACTGACAATTTGCCGCATCTAGTAACGAAACATCTTTGCATCTGCAACGCCCGCTTGACATCGATAGTAAGTAGTTAGTTAGTCACTTAGTGCACTTTATATTTTTTATTTTTTACATACCGCCTTTTTTATATAAGACTTTGTATGCTCACTTTAATTTTATTTTATTAACTAACAAAACTAATGTAAAATTTCTCATGTTAAGTGAATGTAATTCTTTATGAGAAATAAACGTCTTAAACCAGATGTACCTAATTTTATTTTCTTTTGTTAAGTTTTTTTTTTATAGCAGATTCTAGTTCATTACATTGATCTAAAAAAATATTAAATTCGAACTTTTGATAGCTTGGCTTCGGATCCTTCTTAAAGGTTTACGAACTTTACAATACATATTTATAATTTTTCATTATTTTAAATTTCGTAATTCTTATAGTTCAATTTAAATTATGACAACAAATAATGTAATCTTAGTCCATCCCAAATAACAATAACCCATATATATCCTTTATCTCTGGTCCATCTACATGCCCAAAGAACAAGTATTACCCATAATAATAATCCATTATCTCTGGTCCATCTACATGTACCTATTTAATTCTAAGTTGTAAGTTTGTTAGTTGACGTCTATGGAGAAAATGTTGCAGTGTAGATTGTTGCCGCTTCTTCTTTCCTAACGCCTATTGAGCGGCATTAAACTTAGCCGAACGATTTGACGTCACATTTGTGCATAACAACAAAACAAAGTAACTATTATAAAACGATATTATAGTCAAATATCCTATGATACCTAATAAAGATATTTTGATATTTTTTTAATAATAGCTGATTTTTTTTCGAATTTGCCCTATTTTGGTTATGGGATGTACTTAATCAGTATCATAAATAACCGAGTATACCTATCTGTGTATATAATCGTACCCCCCAAACCGATCTTATCGTACCGTTCCGATTCATACCTTCAACAGAAATTACAAATTAACAGTGCTATATATTTTTTACTAATTCTCTATCTGCTATATTTTTATGGGTACCGACTGAATCCAAAAATACTATATTCGGTATAAAAAAGTTGGCAGCCCTGGCTCTGGCTGGCCATCACAGTAGGAACGAATTAGACGTGTGGGTGATTGTTCATACTCGTCATTACTTACCAATTTTTACTATTGTAGAAATATTTATTTAAAGAGTTACCTATGCTTTGTATTCCAACAAAAAATATAGGTATTATATTTTGACGTCATTCACTAGCCTTTGGAGTTTTTTCCGCAATCATGAGACGTATGACCTCTACAACCTTTGAGCATTGATGTTGATAGGATAACACCTATCAAAGCCTTTACATATTCAATTCTACGTCTTTATTCCTAACTAGCTGTGCCCGCGACCTCGTTCGCGTGGTTGTCGGAATGTTATATAGCCTAAAGCCTTCCTCTATAATTGGACTACCCAACAAAAAAAGAATTTTTCGAATCGGACCATTAGTTCCTGAGATTAGCGCGTTTAAACAAACAAACAAACTCTTCCGCTTTATAATATTAGTATAGATAGGGCACACAATAACTCAGGGCCGAAACGGTAGTAGTTTGTAGCTTAAACACTAAAAACATTTTAAAAATAATTACATTCTTCTTCTTCTACACTACTACTACTGGCTCTTAAATGAAGATTAATTTAAGAGCCAGGCTCTTTTTGGTGTCGTTGCATAAAAAGACACTCACACAATGAACATTTTTGGCAGAGATATAGAGTGGTTTGCCCAAAGAACAATCCCAGTTTGCCATATTGCCTTCTCCATGACCTTCATTAAGTGATATATACAGGCTGACTTTTTATCCACCAGCCAAATTTATGGAGCAAGTTCAGTCCACGATACAGAACTACTTTCCATAAAAATAATTAAAGAAAAACTAAAATAAAAATTCACCTTCCCATACAAATCAGCGCTTAGCTAAACGGATTTTGTATGGGAGGACGCAAAAATTTTATCGATTTTCACAATTTTTTTTATAGAAAGTAGTTCAATATCATGGACTGAACTTGCTCCAAAAATTTAGCTGGTGTTTAAAAAGTCAGTCTGTATTTATCCGTCATTGATTTTTTTTTACTTTTGCAAGACCTAAGGGCACTTTTAGCGTGCTGCTGGGCGAGAAGGTAAGTAAAAGAAAGAAATCAAAATGGTGATGGGTTGCCAGCCGCATCACTTTCCAACATGGTACGTATATTTGTCTTAGAAGGGTACATTGCTTATGACACAAGTGTAGTCACGAGAAGAGGTATTTTGTTTAATATTCATGACGTAGGTACCTATACTTCATACAGATTTCGTTTATCTATTTTTGCAAACATGTCAAAATACAATCCGTAATTAGATGAAAACGTAGCGTTATCGTCAAATTCACAAATATTCACATCACGTGTATATTTAACAATTGTTATTAGATCATATTTACAAAGAAAGTCGCACTGCTACTTCGATTGTTTTAAGTTATCCAGTCTACTGCTTTCTGTGTCGGAAGTCGATCCTCACCAAACAATCGGCAAATTAGTTTCACACTTTGTGACAAAAACCGGCAAACACCAAGGTCAATATAAGAGAAGCGATCAGTTCACAACAAAACTTATATACGATCGCGCGTGTGATCATGGTTCGCGTCACGCCCCTGTGCGTTCTTACCATGATAATGCTTTGTAGAGGCCAATCTGAGGGCCTGCTGCCCGCGTTAGCCGATACAACACGAGAAATTACAGGTTCGGTTGTGACGCATCCGCTGTTCCAAGTGGTCTCTCAAGGCGCTGGTGAGCTCATAGCCAAGACAGTATATGACGCTACCAGACTCCCTGTAGCTATCGCCCACGTCCTTGGTGTCCCCGGGAACCTTCCAGTTCTCATCAACGACAACAACATCGTAGGCAAAACTGACCGGATCCTCGCTGAATTCCAAGCCGGATTGGGAAATGAAGACGCCACACTCAGCATTGACAAGCTTATGATGAAATATGGATATCCAGTCGAGAAACATGAAATCATAACTGAAGACGGTTACAAATTACAGATGTTCAGAATCCCTGGGAACGGGTCTGTTGTGTTCCTGATGCATGGACTGCTCGGCAGCGCAGACGACTTCGTAATCGCCGGCCCGGAGAGCAGCCTTGCATATCTGCTAGCGGAAGAAGGCTACGATGTATGGATGGGCAATGCTCGAGGAAACAAGCACTCTCGTCACCACATCGAGATAGACCCCTCTGATGCCCTATTCTGGGACTTCTCCTGGCACGAAATAGGCTGTTTCGACCTTCCAGCCATGATCGACTATGTTTTAAATACCACTAGTGAGAAATCGCTCAAATATATCGGCCATTCGCAAGGTACCACTAGCTTTTTCGTCATGTGCTCCGAAAGACCAGAGTATAATGATAAGATAGATCTAATGGTGGCTCTATCCCCTGTGGCTTACTTATCCCGAGCTAAGTCACCGTTAGTCCGGCTTTCAGCGCCCGTGGGCAACATCCTTGGTGTGATCATGCAAGGTTTTGGATTGTACGAGTTCCTTCCAGACAGTTCTATAATGCGTATCATCAAGACGATTCTGTGCGGTACCGGCCCTGTTGCCGAGATTATGTGTCATAATCCGTTGTTATTGTCAAGTGGTTTTGGATTTGCTGAGCTGAACGTTTCGAATTTGCCAGTTATACATGGGCACACGCCATCTGGAGCGGCTTTGAAACAAGTATTACACTATGGCCAAGTATTCAGCTCAGGAGAGTTCAAGCAGTATGATTATGGCACATCAAGGAATCTGAGAAAATATCATAGTGAAGTCCCTCCGAGCTATCCTTTAGAGCGAGTACGGGCTCCGGTGTCTTTAGTTTACAGTGACGACGACTGGATGGCTCACCCGAAAGATGTGGACGCCTTGTACCAGAGACTGGGGAATGCCGTCGATATCCACAAGATCCCGCATCCTCAGTTCAACCACTTAGATTTCATTTGGGCAAAACATTTTCAAATATTAATATTTGATAGACTCAGGAAAATGTTAGCAGCATTCTGATATTTAAGCCAGTTATATTATGTTTAAACTATGTTACGATTATTACCGAAATAAACTTGTGTTTTATCACTTTAAAACTTTAAAGACGAGTCGTCCAAAAATATACCTAGGTATCACTTGACCTGAAATTGAAATCATTAAATAAATATAGTTTGATGGCGTTTTTTTTATTACTTACTAAAATCTAAAACATCCGGAACTTCATAATCATTTTCATTTTCATTCATAACTATAAGAGAGATACAAGATTTAGGTGTATAACCTATTATATTTATTTTTGTTGTATATATTTTAATGTAGGTACATATTTTATGAAGTAATATATAAGTATGTAAGTAATTATGTATACGTAATAATAATAATTATAGTATGTGTTATGATTATTATCTTTTAAATTTAGTTAAGTTTAAGTTTTCTTTATATATTCACACCCACATAAAACTCTCCAATCGACCCAAAGGTTTGACTGTTCTAACAGTCAAACCTTTGGGTCGATTGGAGAGTTTTATGTGGGAAGTGAGAATGCTTTTAGCAATAAGTCCGCCTGTTGTACTTTAAACATGTATATATGTGTACAATAAAGTATAAATAAATAAATAAATAAACCTATATGGATGGATAATGAACTTACTTTCAAAACAGATCATTGTGTTGTCTATCCATATAACTGTTTGTTACCCAAATAATATAAAACAAAAAATAAAATCGTACATTAATTTACAGATACTTAGTTGGTAATCAAGCATTTTTTTTATATGGGACCGTGGACCTCTATATAAAAAATTCAATTTTGGATTGATCGAATATGTATTGTATGTTTTGGCGTTGCATTGTTACTTAGTTCATAGTTCATCAACAATCAATATGACTTCAAAACCCAACCTGTAAAGGTAGAGATTTTTTCTATCGAGTGTTAGGTAATTAATGACTAACACCACAGAGTAATAATATACTACGTACAACTAACACTGATGTCAGATTTTTACAGCTGCCTAGTAACAAGTTAACAACAGTCATTATTACACACAGTAGAGAAAGGGATGTTAAGATAGTTTGGGCATGTAGAAAGGATGGATGAAAAGAGATTAACAATAAACCAGCCAAGTGCGAGTTAAACTCGCGTGGAGAGGGTTCCGTATTCCGTTCCGATTAAATTCTGATAGGTTTTCCTGTAATCTACAAGCAATGAACTATATTTTGTATTTTTTTCAAAATTTTTGGTTTAGTAGTTTCAGAGATCAGGGGGGGTGGTAAATTTTCGTCTTCTTATGAATAAAATCAAAACTATTCATTTTACAATAATAACAAAAGTATATTTGAGATCTTCATAACGAGCCCTTTAATTTGTTATATAACACAGTAAGGTTTGCAAAACTTTTTTTTTTTAATTTCCTAATTTGTCCCCCGAAAATGACCCTTATTTTAAAGAAATATTTATTTATTTTACACATATGTGTTTGGGTGATAGAATTACAACATTCTACCAAATTTCACCGAATTCGGTCCAGTACATTCGGAGCAGATCGGCTGTGACAGACGGACGGACAGACAGCAGCACGAGTGATCCTAAGGGTTCCGTTTTTTTCATTTTTTGTACGGAACTCTAAAAAGTTTTATAAGGCAAGTGTGAAAGGTAGAGCGGGACAGGGTCGACCTCGGCGAACGTTCTGAGATTGCAGACGTTCTGAAAAAGGGAAAGATAAGAAGTACCCGTAACCGAAGGGCAAAGGACAAAAAGTGTCTGATTTGACTTGATGGAAACTAGCGGATACTGGTATTACTGAGAATACATATTTTCTTGCTTGTGCTTACCCGTGTGCTTGTGGTTCCGGGTTAGAATAGGACCACTCCATCTCTTCCTGTGGATGTCGTAAGAGGCGACTAAAGGACTAAGCATAAACATCTCGTGCTACAATTGCATTCCCAAGGAGGTTTATCGTCGGGCGGCGGCCTGTTGTAAAACTTTTCGCAGAAATACATTCGCAAAGTGGGTTGACGTCAGGCCGGTCATAAAACTATAGCCAAATCATTTCAACTGTTCAGGCTATTTCTTCTGCATTTTGCAAGGTCTTTGGCATCCTTGGGTAACCATTGACATGCATGTTATATTTGGAGAAGAAAAAGCGGGAAAGCGCACCCCGGGTTCCGAAGCAGCACAGCTAAGGATGCAACCGGGAAGGCGCTTAGACGAAAAAGATATATTTTCTTACTTGGTCTAATGGTTGACCGGGAGAGCATGCCATATAGCATTAGGTCCACCACTTATGCAATAGTTTTTTTGTGCAATAAAGTTTTAAAATAAATAAATACTGAGTGAGCTACAGAGACGCAGCTTAACCTAGAAAAATTTAAAAAAAAATTTTTTGTTATTATAGGATATCTATAATATCTCTTAATATTAGTCACTTTGTTTTGTTTTGCACAAATATTGACGTCAAATCGTTACTTAAAGCTAAGTTTACGCCGCTTCCTAGGCGCAAGTGCAGAAGAAGCGGCAACAAACTGCACTGCACGTTTTCTCCAAAGACGTCAACTAACAAACTTAAAACTTAAAATTAGTTATATGGATGGACTGAGATTACATTGTTTGTTATGTCATAATTAAATTGAATAGGGAAGGGATGAAAATTTTGCAAACGCTTGAATATTTTTCTGTGGTTAGGAATAACATTCCTCGTTACCATAAAAAAAATCAGATTTTTCTGTCCAGTCAATTATAAAAAATAAAAATATTTTTAATCCCAATTTTAAACCCATAGTCAGCTTTACCTTGCCATTTCTCTTGCCCAGACTGTCTGACGTATTAAAAAACATAATGTCATATGACACTTGACACTATTTTGACAACTATGACAGTTGAATGACAGTAAACAGATAGTTAACTGTCATCTGTCATATGACAGTATCTTATTTTACCACGGTGGCAGTTAAGTAGTCAAATGTCATATGACATTATTGTTTTTAATACGTTAGACGGTTCGAACAAAAGAAATGACGGCGTAAGGCTGACTATGGGTTTAAAATTGGGATTAAAAATGTTTTTATTTTTATAATTGATTGACTGGACAGAAAAATCTGATATTTTTTTATGGTAACGAGGAATGTTATTCCTAACCACAGAAAAATATTCAAGCGTTTTAAATTTTCATCCCTTCCCTATTTTAAGAATTACGGAATTTAAAATAATGTCAATTTGTAAATTTAGTATGTACCAATGTACCTAAATTATGACATGTCTAAGTATACAAACCTTTAAAAGGGACCCGCGCCAAGCTCAAGCCAGACCTTTTTGTCTTAAACTACTTATTGCCTAAATGGGATGGGACATAGGTATTAATTTGTTCGTGTGATTATATTAACAAGTTAGGTACTGACTGATTGGTTTGTTTTAATGTGAATCAATCGGCAGTGATCTTATCATAGCTATGTTTGACCGAAATCACAACTTGTGAAAGTCGGGGAGTTTTAATTTTTAATATAATGTCTTGTTTCTAGATATGTATTAATGTACTAGCCAGACTGTTCTCCTCCTCTTCAATCGACGACCTCCGTGGTGTAGTGGTTCACACGCCAGTCCACCACACAGGAGGTCCCGGGTTCGATCCCCGGTCAGGTCAAGATGGAAAATGATCTTTTTCAGATTGGCCTGGGTCTTGGATGTTTATCTATACTTATATATGTATTTTGTATAAAATATAGAATCGTTGAGTTAGTATCCCATAACACAAGTCTCGAACTTACTTTGGGGCTAGCTCAATCTGTGTGATTTAAATAATAATAAAAAAAAATTATACATACATAACTCATAAAGTAATGTGATATCCTTCTGCACTGTCTTTATTTTGTGCAACGACATTGCTTATTGCAATGCGTTCGTAATGATGAATTTAGGTATGACAATGCGAAAATTATTAAAAGTTTCATAATGTTAATACAATCTATTTATCGCACCATTATTTGTGGTTTTTGGCCTTCGAATAGGGCCACCCTTATGTTCGTGGGGATATCGTAAAAGGCGATTAAAGGACTAAATATCATTACCGTGACTAAACACAAACATTTATGCAAACTGCATTCTCAAGCGAATACAAAATAAATTAAAAGTTAATATATATTTGCTAGTATCGGTAGCTTAAGCACTAAAAATAATTAAAAATAATGACCTTCAATAATGAAATGATTATTTATCCTACATTGAATAAAAAAATTTGACTTTGACTTTGCAGTAAATTGGCTGTTTGTCCATACATACATACTCAGTACCGGGTAGACAGAGCCCAGGGTCGATAGAACCATTTGTCGCCAGTAGGCTATTCATATTTTGTCGACCCTTTAACCTGCATTGACTGGAGACTTCATTTTCATCTTAGAACGTCCCCGGTTATATCCTCAGCTGTGCTGCTTCGGAGCCCGGGGTGCGTTTTCCCGCTTTTATTCTCCAAATATAATAACCATGTCAATGGTCACCCAAGGATGCCAAAGAACTTGCAAAATGGAGAAGAAATAGCCGGAACTGTTTAAATGATTTGGCTAGTTTTACGACCGGCCACCTGCCTGACGTCAACCCTCTTTGGGAATGTATTTGTGCGAAAAGTTTTAGAACCGGCCGCTGCCCGACGTTAACCCCTCCTTGGGAATGCAATTGTAGCAGGAGATGTTTGTGCTTAGTCCTTTAGTCGCCTTTTCTGAGTCCTTTAGTAGTTACTCTTACGACATCCACAGGAAGAGATGGAGTGGTCCTATTCTAACCCGGAACCACCCGTGTGGTTCCGCCGGTGCTACACCAAACTTCGACGCGCACTATCTATGTGAATTTTCATTACTTTGATAAACCGAAAAATATGAGTCCATAAATTTATGATTGTCAATTCAGTTTTTTTTAATTTTCAAAATGGCTGAAATTTGGGGGTTGGAATATTTAAAAAAAACATATTTTTCTTTCGCCAGTTCTACAGCTCACAGAGCTACTAGATAACTTTAAACAAGAAATTAAATTAATCTAGAGTCTAGACTAAAGAATTTAAGTAATATGTTTGGCTATAATCAAAAGATGATGGATGAGTGATGTCTGATGACATTCATTACGAGTTAACGAAATAACGCAAAACCTCTCAGGTTGTAACTCAGTCCATGAAACTGAACAACTTTTGTTCTACAACATTTCCAAAATGCCAAAAATAAAATTCGGATTTTCATACAAATTGACTCGATCAGCTGATCAGTTTTTTTTAGGTTTCGTGAAAGTTGTAAAACAAAAGTTGTTTCATGGACTCAGGTACCATCTGAGAAGTTTTGCGTTATTTCATTAACAAGTTGTATATCACGATATTAATCAAGGAATCAGCCCCGGATCTAGAGAGGGGGGGTGGGGGGCAAGCTTGATGGGGTGGCAAAATTAGCTATGTAACTGCGAGAGTGGCAAATCCGTTCCGTTGGTATGAAATTCTTCTGTGCCGTTGGACAAAGCGGCATATACATCATGTTAATGAAAGAACGCAAAACCTCCCAGATGGTACCTCAGCCCATGTAACTGAACAAATTTTGTTCAACAACTTTCACGTAATCAAAAAAAAAATCGGATTTTCATACAAATCGACAGCTGATCAGTTTGTATGAAAATTCAAATTATTATTTTTTAGTTTCCTGAAAGTTGTTGAACAAAAGTTGTTCAATTACATTTGCTGAGGTACAATCTGAGAGGTTTTGCGTTCTTTACTTAACACGATGTATAGTTCTGGAGATGGGAAAGGGGTGAGTGGGAATTTTTCACGCGGCGCCCCTTTTTTACCTCGCGCCCCTAGACACGTGCCTACTTTGCCTATAAGTAGCCAATGAAAATACTCCGTCCGTAGTGTATTGTTGCTTAGAATTCCCAGTAAAAATACCAAGTTAGTTCTGCGAGATAGGCTTCAAACTGGATTTTTTTCTTGACTGCGGTAAAGCCAAAATGAAGGGTTATGTGTTCCTTGGTATCTTCAATAATATCCATGACAAATGTGATATCGTTGGAAGCGTCTTAATTGGCAGTCCGCTGGTCCAAGAGCTGACACGTTGTGTAGGTATTTGAGGCAAGTTGAAAACTTGTCACATACCTCTCCTATTATACCCTAACACGGAACTGCAGACCTGGCAGGTGAGTAGCGGGGCTAAAGCAACCTATAAATTTTTAAGTATTTTTTTTTCAATAAAGGTAGGTATTTGAGGCAATGTGCATTTTTTGTGTCGTAGTTTAATGTTTAAAGAATAAAAAAATCAATAAGCCAGACGTAATGGTCGGGGCTTTGATATTGCCATGCGCGTGCAAAAGTATTTTTCAAAAAATGAATTGATAAGATCAGTGCCGGTTTTAGCTCTACCAGCGCCCCGGGCGAGAGATTTTCACGCCCCCCCTCCCCCCCCCCCCCCCCAAACTGCAATTCACACTCTGACTTAGGCTTCAAGGGCCCCCCCTTGGGGGGAGGGGGGAGGGTGCAAGTACGATATAGGACCAGGTCAATCTAAATAAATCAAAGTGTTTTAGCCCCGCTACTCACCAGCCAGGTCTGCAGTTCCGTGTTGGGGTATAATAGGAGAGGTATGTGCCAAGTTTTCAACTTGCCTCAAATACCTACCCAAAAATTCCAGCTCTCGATCTATTACTAGGTATGTACCTAGCATGTAACGTCACAGTAATTCATTTCAAAAATAAAATGAATAATACCATGTAGGAGTCCTCTTACCCTAGGCCCTAGACAGAATCAGACTTTCCTTCCATATCACAAACATAAACTAGCGTTTATTTTGAAACGACATGTTGTCGGATTTTGGCAGTGTTTTGTTATTTCAAAGTCTAGTTTATGAACTTGAAAGAGTGTATCATATCATATTTGACCATCCGTATGGAACACTTCTACACCCCTATATTTTCTTTCAAGTTTATAGCCTAGATCTATATATAGGTATGCAATTTCTTTGAAATAACAAAATACTGCCAAAAACAATACAATACAAATTATCTTTATTGCACCATAATAATTCATAAAATAAAAATAGCAAACACAAAGAAAATATTGGTACAAAGGCGGACTTATCGCTAGATGCGATCTCTTCCAGTCAACCTTTGGGCACAGTTTTGGCAAGCTTTGGGTAGGGAAAAATTAATAGTACAGAACTGACAAGTTATTTCAAAATAAAAGCTTGACTGTGCCGTGTGGTTCCCGGCAGAGTAAAATAGGACCACTCCAAGTCTTCCCGTAGATGTCAACTTAGGAAATACGAGCCAAACAAAGGATATCAACATTATTGAGACCTCTCAGAGAGGTCTCAATAACCTCTCCAACCCGTCTGGCCAGCGTGGAGAGTGTAGGCCAATTCATACAATACAATACAATACAAATTATCTTTATTGCACCATAATAATTAATAAAATAAAAATAACAAACACAAAGAAAATATTGGTACAAAGGCGGACTTATTGCTAGATGCGATCTCTTCCAGTCAACCTTTGGGTAGAGGAAAAATTAATAGTACGGAATAAGGTGGGTGGCAATTCATCTGGCTGCTCTGGCTAATATGCGGCTCTGATAGTACAGAGAGGGTCGTGGTCCTGCAGTGGAGACTAAAGACCTGATGATGATCAAAAGCTACACTAAGTTTGTATGGAAAAGTCTAGTGGTTCCGGTTAGAATAGGACCACTCCATCTCTTCCTGTGGATGTCGTAAGAGGCGACTAAAGGACTAAAGACTTAGCACAAACATCTCGTGGTACAATTGCATTCCCAAGGAGGGTAAACGTCAGGCAGGCGGCCGGTCGTAAAACTATAACCAAATCATTTACATCTGTTCCGGCTATTTCTTCTTCATTTTGCAAGGTCTTTGGCATCCTTGGGTGACTATTGACATGCATGTTATATTTGGAGAAGAAAAAGCGGGAAAGCACCCCGGGCTCCGAAGCAGCTCAACTAAAGATGCAACCGGGAACGCGCTTAGACAAAGAAGATTAGCTATTACTTCCTGCTGTGCTTCCATCGTACTTTTCAGTTTTAAATACTTTTAAACTATCGCGTTGCATTATTATTAAATTAATGCATACGGGAATTAACGCGAAACGTACCTTTTATTTATTTATTTTGCTGACGTTTCATTCGGGTTTCACCGAACGTGGTCCCAGCTTGACTCAACAAACCCGAATGAAACGTCAGCAAAATAAATAAATAAAAGGTACGTTTCGCGTTAATTCCCGTATGCATTAATTTTCAGTTTTAGTTTTTTAAGCTAGGTACCTACATATATCTTGTTTTCCCAATAGACCTAGATACTTACCTGCCTACGAATTAATAAATAGGTAAAATTATAGTGTTGATTTTTAAAAAGCGATGCTTGGGTACCTATTGCATATAGTTTTGTGCACGTCGCTCGTTACCCAACCAATACAACAATGCATGACGTTTGCATAATTTTAATGGACTTTGGTCGCACTGCTTGTCGACATTCGTTTTTTTAGGTGTGCAGGTAAGTGGCCAACACTGGTGTCAGATTTTACAAGCTGCCTAAAGGCATCTGACATGGCTTGACAACCAAGGGCGGATCCAGCTTTGGCGCCAGGGGGGGTCACATAGTCGTGGTCAAGTCACAAGTAGTTTTAATTTAATTTTGATAATAATTAGATACAAGTAAAAATTAGGTTTTTTTATGTACTCGTAGGTAGGTTGCAAGCGAAGGAGCGCAAGATTTTTGTTTTTATTCCACTGTTTATTCTTAATCGGTTGCAGTGCAGCTGCTTCGTCTATTAACATGATTCAGATTCTCGCATTCCCTCGATCGGTTTTTACGATATGCGCGGGAAGAGAAGCAGCTGGTACATTCTGAGATTTTTCTTGTCTGTGTCTACTAATTACGTCTTTATCCCTGACGGGATTATTTTTCTGTTCATCCTTATGGTTGACTGGAAGAAAATGCTCTTAGCATTAAGGTGAAGATATAGGCAAATGGCCTTGAAGTGGCGCCCTCATTTGAAATAAATTGTTAACTCGTAAATATGGAGATAATTTCCATATTGCTCTTCGTCATGCACTAGATAGCCCTTTAAATTATTTTATGAACCACCGTTGAAAGTATTTACATTAGTCCGTCTAGCTTTAAAACTTGCCTCCGCCAAAACTGGCCACGGCAAGTTTTAAAGCTAGACGGATCACCAATAATAGTTTCAACGGCAGTTTATAAAATAATTTAAAGGGCTATCTAGTGCATGACGAAGAGAAATATGGAAATTATCACCATATTTACGAGTTAACAATTTATTTCACACTTCAAGGCCATTTGCCTATACCTCCGCCTTAAGTCCGCCACTTGTTAACTGTATACTGTATGTTTTTACTTTGGAACAATAAAGCGTATTAAATAAATAGTTAAATAGGTAGACCTAGAGGTCAGTGCCATTTTTGCAACGGAGTCACTTTTTCGATAGAAAAACCGTTTTAAATACCTATCTAACAATACCCTCACTATGGGATATACGCTAAAAAGATATTCTCTATTTTATGCACCTATAGGAGAGCTACCCAATATTTTTTTTTACATTTTATTTTACCGCTTTGTCTGCAATCTGTATACGTAATATCATCATCATCCGAGCGTATTCCCGATTGCATCCTCAGCGGTAACGCTTCGGAGCCCGGGCTCCGCTACCTAACCACAGGCCGAAATCTCCTAAGGTAAGCGCAATATGCGTCCCCGTTCCCCGTCCACGCACCTCTCCTCCGTTTTCGCCTCGATGACTCTGGCTCACAAGAACCGGGGGAGAGGTGCGGGTGCGGGGAACGGAGACGCATATTGCGCGTACCTTAGGAGATTCCGTTCTGTTTGCTCTTACTATATTCTGTGACCTAACCTAACCTAGGTGATTTGACAAGGTTACTGGTTTTTACACAGAGCGACTGCCGTTTGACCTCCGCAACCCAAAGGATAGACGAGAACCAATCCTAGGATAGGTACAAACGCTAGATGGCGTTCGGGACCAACGGCTTTACGTGCCTTCCGAAGCACGGAATCATCTTTCTTTTCGGATAATCAGGTGATTCAAGCCTGCAATATCCTAACTAGACTAAAAACAACTTTTCAGGCAACGGAGGCAGCCATATACCATAACGCCGTATGGCGTTAAGTCCGCCATTTGTACACTTTTTTTATGTGCAATAAAGTTTAAATAAATAAAATACCCATAACCATACAATACATAACCATGCAATATACCCATGCAAAATTACTTCTCATAGTCATCACAAGATGACTATGAGAAGTAATTAGGTAGGTAAGTAAGAGTATTATAGGTAACAGGAACGTTGGCCCGGTGGGAATATGCATTTGCTAGCGCTTTCGCAAGTTAAGCAACCCCGCGCGTGGTCCACAATTGGATGCGTGACCACAAATGGCATAGAATTTTCTCGAGCTCCTCCGTGCTTCGGAAGGCACGTAAAGCCGTTGGTCCCGGCTGTCATTGTATGGCAGCCGTCAAGCTATGTCAGATGCCTTTAGGCAGCTTGAAAAGTCTGACACCAGTGTTGGCCACTTACGCATTCGAAAAACAAACATAATCCCTTGTGCAACTTTCTACAATCTTCTGACCTACCCGCCTCCAAGAGCGCGATGGCAGAGGCGTAGACTGCTATTATAGGCGTGGGCTATGTCGCATCAGCGAGGCCCCTTTTCTTTCGTTCCCAAGGTCTATCCCCAAGTTATTTCTGGCCCAGGGAAGGGTTCCGTCACAGATAGAAGTATTTTTTTTAAGAGGCGGCAAAATCTAAATAAAGACGACGGGTACTCAAAATAATATAAAGCCATTTGGCTAGTAGAAAAAGCGCTGGCTTCGCGGTCTATTTCGTGAAGCAGACGAGAATTTTTAACCGACTCCAAAAAAGGAGGAGGTTATCAATTCGACTGTATGTTTTTTTAAAAAATGTATGTTTGTTACGCGATATCTTCGCCAATTGTGAACCGATTTTGATGATTCTTTTTTTATTGGAAAGCCTTTACTACCAAATTGGTCCCATTTTAATTTGGTGAAGATATGATGAAGAACTTTGGAGATATGGAAGAGACTCCGGAAGAGTTTTTTTTTGTTTAAAAAAACCGACTTCAATTTTTTTTATTTATTTTAAGTAGATCTCGTGTTTAGTAAAACTAGCCCTCCTACATGAAACTTTGGCCTAGCCCACGATTTGCACCCCCCGTCGTCGACATCTATATTTAGATTTTGCCGCTTCTTGTATAAAAATCTAGATTCCTATTTGCACTCCCTCGTTGTCAGAAAAAACTGGGGTAGATCTTGGGAATAAAAGAAAAGGGGCCTCGCTGATGGTACTTCGCACCCGTCTATAATAGTCCAAGCTTACTTACTCCGCTGGCTCAGCGTCCCGAAGTGGATCTTGAATCCGAGAAGAGAGAGCGCCAAACTTTTCTATTCTGGGCGATAGGTATCTTGCCAGCTGACAGCTTTCATCTCCCGCAGATCAGGCTGCATCGTGTCGATCCAGCGATCTGGGTCGACCTTCTGTCCAATTTTTTTTTCGTTTTTCGATATAAATTTTTATGGAAAATAGTTCAGTATCGTGGACTAAACTTGTACCAAAAAAGGTTTTGCATTAGATATCAGTAACCCTGTATACAAAGTGGAAGGGACATGCCCGTAATAAATCGAATAACGGGCTATGCTAGATGACTAAAGTATAATGAAATTAAAATAACAGTCAAAAAACCAAAAATAAATTCGACATTCCCATACATATCGCCCGGACGGCCGCACACTTTTGTATTGAAACGCCGAAAATTATTTTTGTTTTTTGGCTATTATTTTAATTGTATTATACTACAATGGTCTAGTATAGACCGTGGTTTGATTTATTACGGGTATGTCCCTTTCACGTTGTAGAAATACTTACCTGTAAATTTTTTTTTGCTTCCCATACAAACTCGGCTGAGATGATCGGGTCAATTAATAGGGGAGGAAATTTTCCCTGAGTTTCTCAATTCGAATTCCCCGATAACTTTTCCGTTTAAGGACCGATTTAAAAATAAAAAATATGTTTTAAAGCGTATACATGCAAGTTGGTCCCATTGTCACCAGGTAACGATCTGATGATGGGATCGTCGAGAAATCGAGGGAACTCCTCAAATATTGTTTGTCAATAAATCAAGCATTTGCATTCAGAAAGTGAGTTTTGGGGAAATGGAACAGATAAAGAAGATTTTTTAGTCTTAAATTATTTTTTTTATATGTACCTTAGTGAAAGTTGTTCAGTATCGTGGACTGAATTCAGCCTTGAAATAGTTTTAGTATATTTTTTAGACCCTGTAGCAGGTACATGTATTTATTTATTATTGACTCTGGAAACACTGAATTGTCCCTACTCTCTACAATCTACATACAAAACATAGAGGTAGGATTGTGTACCTACGTCTTTGATACAACATAGAGGTATAATTGTTGTATTGTACCTAAAGTACAAGGTCTTTGATACAAAATCACTGAATAGGAGTTGGCACACACTTCCGCCAGTTGTTTACGATATAAACCTGCCAGTCAGCTAGGCTGTGTGGTAATACTGGTTTGTGCTTATGTGGCGTACAGCGCGCGAGGAGTTCGATGATCTAGGCAGCGTAAGCATTATACTGGACAATAAAAATATATGTATAATTTTTGGTGGTTTGTAATAAATATGTCGCCCGGGGCCACTGCACCGGCTGGTAGGATGCTCTACATATGAAAAATGCATCAAAATCTGTTTTGAAGTGATATACAAATGAGAAAAGCCCAAAAAAGACTTAATAAGTAAATAAGAATAAAAAAGGGATATCAACCCGAAAGGGAGTTAACGTATTAACCAATGTGAACAACTTTTAGCATGGGACCATTCCTGAACTACATCTAAACTAGCAAGAAAAAAATCTACAGCTCCATACAAAATTTAATACCTTATTCTTCGTCTAAGCGCATTCCCGGTTGCATCCTCAACTGTGCTGCTTCGGAGCCCGGGGTGCGCTTTCCCGCTTTTTCTTCTCCAAATATAACATGCATGTCAATGGTCACCCAAGGATGCCAAAGACCTTGCAAAGTGGAGAAGAAATAGCCGAAACAGTTTAAATGATTTGGCTATAGTTTTACAACCGGCCGCCTGCCTGACGTCAACCCTCTTTGGGAATGTATTTGTGCGAAAAGTTTTACAACCGGCCGCCGCCCGACGTTAACCCTCCTTTGGAATGCAATTGTAGCACGAGATGTTTGTGCTTAGTCCTTTAGTCGCCTCTTACGACATCCACAGGAAGAGATGGAGTGGTCCTATTCTTAACCACGGGGGAACACAGCAAATTAAATACCTACCATGCCAAAATGTATGAAGCTGCAGATTTTTTTTCTTGCGATTTCAGGAACCCTTGGATACCCCCTTTTTGTTACACGTTGTAGAGATCGGATAATTGGAAGCATATCATGCATATTTACCTAAAGTAGTTTTTTTGACTACCAAAATATAAAAGCGGCTTCTTAAGGGGCTACATGAAATTTCCGGAGTCCACTGCTGTGCCCCCATTTGAAATAAATGATTTGAAAGGAATAAATAAATATATATAGGGACAAATCACACTGATTAAGCTAGCCACAAGGTAAGTTTAAAACTTGTGTTGTGATGGGATAGGTACTAACTTAACCTTTTAACCGCCCGGTGTTTTTACGAAAAAAGTGCCCCTAGCGCCAGACCCATATTTCGCTGCGAAAACCATAGTGATGTACTTATCACTAGACGATAAAATAATTAAATGGCTGAAATAAACGTTTAAAACAGAAAATAACGGCTTGTATTATTTATATCATATACACATTAAATATAAATAAGTCATTAAAAATATAAAATATAATAAAAACCTTCACAATATAAATTTTTAATTAAATCGACATTTCTGAAAAGTGGGATGTTTTGCAATCCCTACGTGTCGTATAAATCCAACTGCGGCGCTGGAGTTCCGAACAAAATTTTGTAAAAATTAATAGGGATTGACAAAAAAGTTATTTTCGTCAATCATAAATATTTACGTTATTAATTTTGAAACTATAAATTAGATTATATAAATAAAAGCTTTCGTAATCATAAATTAATACATAATGTTAGGATATTATACAAAAATACGTTATACGTATTTACGTTTGTCTGAAGATGGCTGTTAATTAATATTTTTGTATCGTAGGTAACCGTTATGATAATAATTATTTGATCAGATCTTCACGACCTTCCAAAATTCTAATTAATTCCTCTGCACTAGACATTTTTGTTTTTGATTGAATATTATTACTTGTAGGAACTTACTTGTATAACTACTTAGTAGGAACTTAGCTACCCACATAACTTGTACAACTTACCCTCACTATTTTATATCATTCGCTTGTGACGTCACGATCTGTTGTATATTTGCGACTCCGGCGCTGGACACTAAGATAAAATTAAAAGTGCTAGTGTTGTGGATCCGTTTCATCGATTCATAAAACGTATTAAATCTAATTATTGTTTTAATCACTGAATAATGCTAAGTAAAATGTTGAATGATGATTAGTTTAATTATATAAACAATACACAAATGTAATTATCTTTCAAACTTATTCTTAAAATTTTTTTTTACACGAACAGAGTTGCAAAGTAGATTATAATTCTCAATCATGTAACATCACTACTGTTGAATTTATACGACTGTGGCGATACATGTTTAGGTAATCTTGCAATATTGCGCTTCGATTTTTGTCATTTTTTGAATGTATTTTTTTTACAATAGCCGTCCATAATCCTGAACAGAAAAATTAAAACACTATTATTAGGAAGTTGTCATTTTATGCTATAATGAAATAACAAATAAATTAAGTAAGTATAGGGTAAAAAATACGAAAATTTTGTCGTTTATATCCGACTGCGGCGCTAGGGACAAATTTTATTCAGTCGTATATATACGACTGCGGCGGTTAAAGGGTTAATGATATTAGGTCCTTACATATGAAATTGCCGTTCAGTATCAAAAAAGTGAAACAAGTTTTTTTTAATAAAATTATTATTTAATCAATCGAAGTATGCGCCGTTGTTATCGATACACTTCCGCCATTTTATAAGCAGATCATTGATACCTTTGGAAAAAAAATCCTGGGAGCGAGAGTCTATGAACTGTTTAAAGGCGGTTTTGACTGCCTCATCAGATCTGAAATTTTTTCCTTGTAAAAAGTTATCCAAATTTTGAAAAAAGTGGTAATCGGTTGGGGCAAGATCTGGAGAGTATGGTGGGTGACGCAGAGGTTCCAGTCGCAGCTCCTCTAACTTGGCGATCGTTTGATGTGCAGTGTGTGGTCTAGCGTTATCCTGAAGGAGCAGTGGGCTAGAGCAATTCATCAGTCTCGGTTGTTTAATGGCGAGCTTTTCCATCATTGTTTGCAATTGTTGGCAATACAAGTCTGCAGTAATCGTCTGGCCTGATCTCAAGAAGCTGTAGTGGATAACACCAGCACTGGTCCACCAAACACTAACCAGAATCTTCTTTTTGGTCAGTTTTCGCTTAGGGCAAGGTTTTGCCGGTTCTCCAGGGTCAAGCCATTGTGATGATCGCTTCCGATTGCCGTACAGGATCCATTTCTCATCACAAGTCACGATACGGTTTAAAATCCCCTCATTATTGTGGCGATTAAGCAAAGAAACGCAGCAAGCAACGCGTGTTTGTTGGTTTGCTTCAGTCATTTCGTGCGGGGTACCGCACGAATTGACTTTTCGAGTTTTTTAATTTTTCCGATTTGGCGCAAGTGGATAAGTATCGTTTTGTCACTTACGCCGAAGGCTGCTGATAATTCAGAAGTGGTTTGAGATGGATCCGCTTCCACTATCGCCTTCAATTCTTCGTTATTCACTTGAGTATCAGGTCGTCCACGAGGCTCATTGTGTAAATCGAAATTTCCAGAACGGAAACGTTGAAACCAAAAACGCACCGTTCGTTCGTTAGCGGTGCGTGGTCCATACACGTCGTTAATTCTTCGAGTCGTTTCTGCAGCACTGGTGCCACGGTGGAACTCGTATTCGTAAATACCGCGAATTTTTAATTTGTCCATAGTTGTTGTTATAGCAATGTTGAAACTCAAACAAATGATGTTAAAACAAATGAAATACGAATTTTAAAACAATATTTTTCTGGCTTTATTTCGAAATAAATTTGAATTTGGAATTCCTAATGAAACGCAAGATATTTGATTTTAAAGTTGCCAGTATTGAAAATGAAAAAAGCCATTTTCCAACTTGCTCCAGTATGCCCTTGACAATCCTTTAAACTATTTTATGAACTACTCTCAGGCCTGTGTCACTCCCCGTTTAGGTATCGAAAATGTACCTACATTATTACTATGCGCGCAGGCGGCCCCTCCGGGTGATAAATTCAGTTATACGAATCGTTTTTCCAGAGTAATAAGAATGAAATTGGCTTGCAATGGATGTCTAGGTATCTATACGAAAAGATGCTGAGTTCTGCCGTGAGCTAAATTAAACCATATCGCTAACCATATTGAGTTGATATTTCTTTGCTGAGTGAGACTTCTGTACGTTAGTATTATTTATTCTGTGCTACTGTTTACAGTTTAAAGTGAGAACGTGAAGCTTTCTTCGAACATTTGCCAAAAGTGGCCGTATTTTGCAAATATCCCAAAAGAGGTTCACGTTCTCACTTTTAACAGATGCATAAAATAGTTTGAAGGGTTATCTAGGGCTTTACAAAGACAATATTTTAAATGATATCTCAGTTTCTTTTGAAATAATTTATTTTAAATGGGGCCAGCACTGGACTTCATGTATCCCCTTAAAGTTAAAGCGGCCACATAATCGGTGCAAATTTCAAGTAGCTAGTTCACGTACTTAGGTACGTACGTAGTACGGATTACGAGATAGAACCCTGTGACATAGGGACGGACAGACTGACAGACAGCGGAGTCTCAGTAATAGGGTCCCGTTGGCACCCTTTGGGTAAGGAACCCTCAAAAGAAAATTCTCGTTATTTTCTCAACACAAAATCTGTGTAGTTACGAGTACGTGCACTTTTATTGTGTAAGAGAGGAGAAACAAAACAAAACACTTTCAGTTATGAATATTTTATCTGTAAGTACATAAATACGACTGTATAACTAATATATAAACACGACTTAATTGAAAATAAAATTAATTGTGGATTAAAAAATCAGCCTACAAATAACAGATATAACTACAAGCTTTTATATATTTTTGTGGATTAAAAAATAAGCCTAGGACTAATAAGGTAGGTACCTACAGGTCACCTACGTCTTCGAACGGATATTCACGGTCACGGTGTGTATCAGAATAGCGGTCCATAAACTTGTAAATGCCATAAAAATGCCTTGTTGCGCATTTAAAGGCTGCAAAAACTATGATATAGGTTAAAAAACGTACATGGAATATTATCACCGGTAAGTTACATGACTGTTTGTTATAATTAAAATACTAAGGAATTTTAAGGAGATAATTTTACAACCGAATAGCGGCCATGTGCGTTCAGGAGCATCGGCGGCGTCGCGCCCGAAGTGACAACAGCGCTTGCGCTGTGGTCGCTCCGGGCGCGACGTTGAATTGTATGAAGACATTTTATGCAAAATGTTCCGATGGGCTTATCCTTAGTTGAAATCATTGGTTTAATGTCGTATCGGTTAGAGAACACGGCTGAAGGAAGTTGATTCCACGGTTCGGTCGTACGTGGCAGAAAGTTCCTTTTAAAACTTACGGTGGTTGATTGACAATTACCCAAGTACCTAGTGTTGATGAAATTTTAATTTCTGACGAACAATTCCTCAGAGCATTCCCCATGATAAATGCTATAATGAATGCACAAGGATGCAACATCCCTACGTAGAGCCAGAGGATCGAGACGGCCGACGAGTCTCATTGTCGATTATACGAGTTGAACGATTTAAAACACGGTCAAAAGGAAGAAGTTGGTATTGAGGTGCCCCGGCCCAGAGATGGGAACAATATTCCATATGCGGCCTAACTTGTGTTGTGCCTTACACAACTGAACTCATTTAATTAGCAAATATCGTTCCAAAGTTAGTCAAAACCACTTTAGTTTGATAGTGAATATCATGTACCTTTACATTAATTGATCCTTCTTTCTCGTTCTCTACCCACACCGGAACCCCCGCACGACTCATCTCGTCATACAAAGGATCCGGTAATTTATAATCTAAAATTATTCCATTCCCGACAACTAAGCTACGAATATTATCAACATGACGAGCTACGCTGGTCCTCTCTAAAGTCAATCCCACTGCAGATTCTAGCGTTACGCACATTTTACCATCGGCAACATCAACGGAATTAAACTTAAAATTCCAAATGAGCTCTTGCAATTCCACCATATATGACTTCTGAGTTCTCTCTTGCGTTAAGAATTCATCATAAACAACTTTTTCCAACACGTCAGAGATGATTGTAAGACGCTTTTTATTGTCATATGTTTTCCAAGTTTCATATCGATTCAGGAGTGATTTTGGGACTGACTTATTTATAGTGTCATTGAAATGGTTCGAAACGAAATTATATATTTCTGGAGGGCCATCGAAATTTCCGTAGTCGTTAATCCAAACTAGAGAAGCGGGAACGTTGTAGGCTATCTCGTTTGCTTCAGCTACGTCAGCGGACCATAGAGACACGCAGCAAATGTTTCCTATTCCACCGACTAAAGAAAGAAGTTCTTTGTTCGTCCTATAAGCTTCGACGTATATTGCGTGCGCATCTTCGAGGAGTGGAGTTTTAGCGTCACCGGCGTAGTCGAACAAAATCACTTTTTTTTCGTATACAAAGAATTGTCCACACTGACTTTTCAACTCTTCGTATTCTATGGCGCATGTTCTTTTCAATTCGGCTTTATGTCGTATAAGATCTTTGAACAACTGGTATATACTTTCTTGAACAAAAATTCGACTTAATCTCCAGCAGCACTGAAACATAACAATATTAATAAAACATATAAAGTATTGTACGGTTTACATACCTACATTGACTGCGCGCACAGCGAGCATATTGTTGCCGCGCAGGATTTTAATTCATTTCTTAGTTAGTACGCCATCAACTATCTTACCATTCTCGAGTTCTTATAACCATTACAAAGTGGTAAAAGAGTCTTGAAGAGAGTCGTACATGTAAAGTGGGAATCAACTTTTTTTTTTGACAAACTCATGGTGTTGTGTGTCGTTGAATAGGACTTACAAAATATTGTAAGTGAGATAATTAATTTCTTAGTCAGTACGCCATCAACTATCTTACCATTCTCGAGTTCTTATCACCATTACCAAGCGTACTCGTGCATACGGGGTGCATGAAAGGAGCCTCCCCGAGTGACGTACTGATCCCCCCTGTACGTCCGGCGCACCCTGGGCAATCTGCGAGGACAGTCAGTCGGTAACGCAGATTGGCTGATTGGCTTCGCCAGGAAATGGTTTCGACTCGATAAGAAGAAGCATACTCGTCGCGTGTACGTAAGTACTCATAAAATTTTACTCTACTTTTTTTAGACATATAATATTCACCATCATCATCCAAGCGTATCCCGGTTGCATCATCATATTCATCAGCGGTTACGCTTCAGAGCCCGGGGTCCGCTACCTAACCTAGGTAATTTGACAAGGTTACTGGTTTTTTAGACATATACTTGACAGAATATGTTTATTTTATTTCTCAATAAAGAATAGATATTCTTTCCTTGAGTACATGTTACACATAGCCAGGAGGTTCACGATCAGCCTGTATAAACACATCACTAAAAGCAAAAACTTACAGCATTCGATGAAGATGTAAGAAAGGCATCAACTGCAGAATCCAAATCCGATCTCTCCGCGACCACTCCTACCGCTCCCATGCAATCGTAAGTCAGCACTGTGAAGTTGAATAAGATGTCGCATTACAGAATTTAAAGCTAAAAGCAAACACTTAAGGTGACGTGGGTTCACAATTTGGAATACCGTGCGTAGTTTTGAAAAATCACTGTTATTAAACTACTACAGTTTATTCCTCAAAAAATTTACATAAAAATCTTAAGGATTTTCTACAGACACCCACAATAGCCAAAACACGATTGAGCATTTTTGGCTCGATAGAAAAAAATCACAAACATAATATTTTATACAATCACCTTTTTATATGAAAATTATACAAAAAAATGTATTATCTTTTAAAATGTTCTATCCGTTTTGGCTACAAAAAAAAATTATAAATATAATACCTAAAAAATAATAAATAAAACACAGTGAAATATTCGTCGAAAGAGAAGAAAGGCCCGGAGCCGGGCTCGACGATATTTATTTATTATTTTTTTTGTATTATATTTATTATTTTTTTTGTAGCCAAAACGGATAGATATTTAGATAATACATTTTTTGGTATAATTTTCATATAAAACAGATTTTGTATAAAAAGTAATATGTATTATAAAGGCAAATTTAGGCAAATTAGAGGTATGTTTGTGATTTTTTTCTATCAAATTTCACATAACAATACACACATTTCACATAAACTTTCTATCCAAAAATGCTCAATGGTGTTTTGGCTATTGTGGGTGTCTGTAGAAAATCACTAAGATTTTTATGTAATTTTTTTGTGGAATAAACTGTAGTAGTTTAATAACAGTGATTTTTCAAAAACACGCACAGTATTACAAATTGTGAACCCACGTCGCCTTAAGAGTCCCTTTACCGTAGACAGTCAGACATCCCCATACAAACGTAGTCTAGCTTTTATTTTGAAACATGTCGAATTTCGGCAGTATTTTGTTTTTTCAAATAATAACATTTTTAACAAAAAAAAAAAACAACCCACTTCAATTTTTTTTTTTGGAGTTTCTTTCATATCTCCAAAGTTCTTTATCATATGTTCACCAAATTAAAATGGGACCAACTTGGTAGTAAAGGCTTTCAAATAATAAACGAGCAAGTGCGAGTCGGACTCGTACATGAAGGGTTCCGTACCACCGTACAGTGTTTTAAAACGCTGAAGAAACACGTTTCTTGTATGACGACCCCCTTTAATTTTTAACTTTGTTTTATTTTTAGTATTTGTTGTTATTGTGGTCATAGTAATACATAATTGGTGAAAATTTCAAGTATCTAGTTAATGCCATTATGAAGATCGTTAAAAACGCTAAAAAAACACGTTTCTTGTATGACGACCCCCTTTAATTTTTAACTATTTTTTTATTTTTAGTATTTGTTGTTATATCCGCCACAGTAATACTTATTCGGTGAAAAAATCAAGTGTCTAGCTAGTAAGGTTCAAGAGATAGAGCCCTGTGACTGACGGACAGACAGACGGACAGACAGACAGACAGACAGACGGACAGACAGCGGAGTCTCACTAATAGCGTCCTGTTTGCACCCTTCCGGTTTGGAACCCTAAAAAAAGAATTATCAAAATCGGTTTCACAAAAGGCGAAGATATCGCGTAACAAAAATACATACAGTAATAAAAAAACATACAGTCGAATAAAATGATGTAAAAGTATTCCAAATTTGAATGCATACTAGCTGACATACATATGTATGACTGGTACTTACGTTCCCGTCCTTCGGTCTTCAGCATAGAAGAGGGGAGAAATCTGAAATTAAGAAATTAAATAATTAATAAATTTAATAGTTTATGAAATTTAATAGTTTAAGAAATTTAATAGTTTAAGAAATTTAATAAATTAAGAAATTTAATAGTTTAAGAAATTTAATAAAATTGAATCTGAAATTAAATATTCGGTTTCATCATAGAAGAGGGGAGAAATCTGAAATTAAGCAGCATGATGAAGCATAAATACTAACTGTCGTAGGTATTCATAAAACATCTGCTCTCTTATAACATAGTTACTTATATCATACAATCTACTGAAATAAGAGCGCTTTTATCTGTCAAATTCATCTCTGTCAATTTATCTTATCACAAACAAAATACTGTTTCATGATGACTTATAGCCCTTTTTCTACATACGAAGCCCATTTTTAGGGTTCCGTAGTAAACAAGGAACCCTTCTTGTTTCGCCAAGTGTCTATCTTTTCACGGTCTTACTCAGACTATTGGTACTAGAAAGCTGTAATTTGGCATAATCACGCAGACAAAGTGGTAAAGTGTTGAAAATTTTTTTTTAGGATAGCATAGCTCCCATCCATACATGTAAAGTGGGAATCAATTTTTTTTCTTGACAAACTCATGGTGTTGGGTGTCGTTGAATAGGACCCTATGGACACGTGAAATAATTTACGGCAGTAGTTAGTACATACAACGAAGTTAAAAGGAAAACTATCAAAGTTACGTAGGGTTTATAAAATAAAGAGTTATAGTCAAGGTGAATATATAAGCAAATGGCCTTGAAGTGGCGCTCTCATTTGAAATAAATTGATAACTCATAAATATGGTGATAATTTCCATATTGCTCTTCGTCATGCACTAGATAGCCCTTTAAATTATTTTATGAAACATCGTTGAAAGTATTTACATTAGTCCGTCTAGCTTTAAAACTTGCCTCCGCCAAAAGTGGACACGGCAAGTTTTAAAGCTAGACGGATCACCAATAATAGCATCAACGGCAGTTCATAAAATAATTAAAGGGCTATCTAATGACGAAGAGCAATATGGAAATGATCACCAGATTAACGAGTTAACAATTTATTTCATACTTCAAGGCCATTTGCTTATATATTCACCTTAACTCAGAAAAGGAAAATTTCATACAAATTCAATTAAAAATTTGTACGACAGTTGTAATCAAAATCGTAGGCGCAGTGGGGGCTAACATTTTGAAAAATACAGATTTGTTTTTATCTATGTATAGATTCCAGGAAAACCTATGCAAAGTACGGAACCCTCTACACGAGAGTTTAACTCGCACTTGACCGGTTTATTATTAATATCTACTGCCACTTTAAAATTAAAATTTCGAAGTTTTAGCCCCCTTTAATACTACATATTTATTAAATTTTTCAAAGCTATAAGTAGCATTTATAGTTGCTGTGATGGCCGGACTAACTAAGCGGAGCAGCGGCATAAGGGTTTCTAAGGGTTGGGAACTTGGCACACATCTGTCAGCACGGAAAAGCACTTTCCTATTCAGCTATCCTTTTCTGTGGCTCAGAAGCATCATTTTCTAGAGCGAGAGACATGCTGAAGCGTTCCGTCGCTCACTCACGCTCTGGCAAATGACTGTTTTAAGCGATAGAAAAGGATAGCAGCATAGGAAAGTGCTGTTCCGTGCTGAGAGATGTGTCATAACCCAACCCTAAAGATAATTACATACCCAGATTCAGTACAAAGTTTTAGGAAGAGGTGACATACTGCTGCCCTCTCATCACAAGAACCATGCACCGTTGCCCACATAAGACACACCAAGGGCGTATCTTTTAACATGGATATTGAACCTGTAAATTATAACTATTGATTAAACAGGGTCTAAAATATATTCTGAAACTATTATAAGGGTGAATTCAGTCCATGATACTGAACAACTTTTCCCAAGGAACATATATCGAAATATGAAAAATAGTTTTTGACCTCCTATACAAGTCGACCGATCAGCTGATCCGAAATTGAATGGAAAGCAAAGAAATATTTTTCATAATTCGATACACGTTCCTTGGGGAAACTTGTTTAGTATCATGGACAGCATTCACCCTTAAAATTAGTTTCAGTATATTTTGTTAAACGTTATAATATTTATACACTCAAGGTGAAGATACAGGCAAATGGCCTTGAAGTGTGAAATAAATTGTTAACTCGTAAATATGGTGATAATTTCCATATTGCTCTTCGTCATGCACTAGATAGCTCTTTAAATTATTTTATGAACTGCCGTTGAAACTATTATTGGTGATCCATCTAGCTTTAAAACTTGCCGTGGCCACTTTTGGCGGAGGCAAGTTTTAAAGCTAGACGGACTAATGTAAATACTTTCAACGGTGTTTCATAAAATAATTTAAAGGGAAATTATCTCCATATTTACGAGTTAACAATTTATTTCAAATGAGGGCGCCACTTCAATGCCATTTGCCTATATCTTCACCTTAAATATAGCAATCAAAGAAATCAATAAGTATTTCTGAAAAGGATTAATATAGAAGTATTATTATTGACCAAGCGAGCAAAGCGTCTCAGTTTCAAGATTAGCCAAAAATGATTGTTTATCTGTCTGTTCTCGCCTACAGGCCGCGTTTTTATACCGATTGTAACGAAAATTGGCACACAAGTTCCTTGGTTTATTTGGATTTGTTTTATCGATCGCGATTTTTGATTGGGCGAGAAATTATAGGAAAGATAGAGAAATATTTCTACCCCAATCAAAAATCGCGATAGATTGTGTGCCAATTTTCGTCACAATCGGTAGAAAAATGCGACCTGTAGGCGAGAACCGACAGACAAACAAAAGCATTTTGGGAAAAGGGTGGGGAGGGGGCTTTGCTGTAGCATTATTTATTGACGAATCTTTTCTTTTCAAAAACAATCAAATTAAAGGATTGCAAAATTATATACAACTTATGTTTTAATGAAATTTGGATTGAGAAATGCTAATAAAATAAACCGGCCAAGTGCGAGTTAAACTCGCGTGGAGAAGGTTCCGTACAATTGATTGAATTCTCATAGGTTTTCTTGTAATCTAAAAGCAATGACCTATATTTTGTATATTTTTCAAAATTTTAGGCTCAGTAGTTTCGGTGATCAGGGGGGGGAATGGTAAATTTTCGTCTTCTTTCATAAATAAAATAAAAACTATTCAAAAATTTTAAAATAATAACAAAAATATATTTGAGATCCTCATAACGAGCCCTTTCATTTGATATATGACACAGTAAGTTTTGCAAAACTTTTTTTTAAATTTGTTAATTTGTCCCCCGAAAATGACCCTTATTTAAAAAAAATATTTATTTACTTTGCACATATGTGTTTGGATCATAGGATTACAACATTCTACCAAATTTCATCTGATTCGGTCCAGTAGATTCGGAGCAAATTGGCTGTGACAGACGGACGGACAGCCAGACGCACGAGTGGTCCTATAAGGGTTCCGTTTTTAGGGTTCCGTAGTCCACAAGGAACCCTTATAGTTTCGTCATGTCCGTCCGTCTGTCCGTCCGGGCTCGTACTCCGCCGCTACTGCACCGATTGTCACGAAAATTGGTAGAGAGATAGATAAAGTTCCAAAAGTTGGTTTTTAAAATTATGAAAAAATGTTTTTTTTTTCAGCCCCTCCCATACAACGAAAAGTGAATTTAAAAAATTAAATTGGACTAACCCCAACGTGTGGAGTATCGTTGAAAAGGTCTTTTAAAATGCAACAAAAACTGCTTTGAAACTATGTAGATCAAACCCCCCAGTCTTGAGATAATCTAATACAAAGTTAAAACTTGAGGTTTCGGGGGACCCCCACCGTAACTTTTGAAATATTACAAATAATTCTGAAAAAAATGTGGTATATACCTCAAAGTATGTACTTTCAATTAAAACTATAGCGGTCTCGGTATCATAGATAGATATTTTTTTTAATACGTCTTAAATCGTAAAACGTTACTTGCTGCTACGGAACCCTTCATAGGCGAGTTCGACTCGCACTTGGCCGCTTTTTTCATTTTTTGTACGGAACCTTAAAAACAACATATTACATCACTTCGCCAAGCGTATTCCCGGTTGCGTCCTAGGCACAGTCGGTTTTTTTGTTTTTTTTAATAATTGTCTGAGAACGGCTTTGCCATTTAGGGTCCGCGCAAACGGGCCACCCAAAAACGCGGCCACCGACCACTTTCCTACTAATTTAGTGGCCGCCACCGGCTTCACCGTGTGCGGCTAGTCCATACAAAATGTATATGAATTAAAGGAAAGTGGTCGGTGGCCGCGTTTTTCGGTGGCCCGTTTGCGCGGACCCTTAGTAGGAATTCTAAATTGTTTATAATTTCTTTGGCCTGGGCCTGCCTGGGCAGACATAATAGTATAAAAATATATAATTATATTGTAGCAAATGACACAAAATATAGGTATCAAATAAGGTAAGCCCGCGCATAGGTCATCACAGCTCATTTGGTACCTACCTAATTTTTACTTACATTTATATAATGGTTTGTATTTCTCACTTAAAGAGACATATTTCAAAATTAACTGAATATTTTTCTCAGTATCCTCTATTGGTGTATTGTTTGTCAAATATTCCAATTGACAGATCAATTTTGAGTTGTCCTTAATTTTTTCTGCCAAAATCTTATTCCGCTTATGCAAAGGAAGCCTGGAGGCATCTTTATTAATGTTTGGCTCTATATTTATCAGATTTTTTATGTCCTCTTCATTTTCGATAATGTATTTCTGAAAAAAATACTTATGTTAAAAAAATTCCTATGGCCAAAATGCGTGCTAGCCCTTAGATCCCCTGAGGCATCGATTAAGCGTGTGGAAAATTCGGTTTGTTACCGTTAAGTCACACCAAGATTAGTAAAGTGTCCTGGAGACGATCATTCGTCATTCGTCAATTGTTACGTGATTGACCGATTCAATTGAAGGTGCGAATGATGGAGTTTTTCGGTACGTCAATTGCTAGCGGCATTGTCCGTATCTAGATGAGCGAGCGAATGACCAAATGATTGTCAATCGCACAACAAAACGTTCAATGTCGCGTCATTCGCGATTGTCAATGGGCGTCAATGACGTAGTTGCAAATGAAAATGGCTTCAATTTCCTCTGTAGATCAATTTTGGTCCTTCAATCACTTTAATATTGTCAATTGCGAATGATCGTCTCCAGGGCACTTAATAGTGACACACATTGCAACTGACATTTTTCCCAATGAGTCACACTGTTACCAATCGGCACTCTGTATTCCCGTTGAGTCATAGTAATTAAATAAATAAATTTCATAAAAAAGCATTTCTTAAGTTCATTTTGTCAATCATTGTAAAAGAAAATAGACTGATTGTTTAAGTACAGATTTTTTCAGCAATATGACAAGGTCCACTAACTTATTGTTAACTACTACATAATTTTTTTTTATTCATTGACGTCTAGTCTCCACTGCAGGAGCAAGACCTACTCTGTACTACCACAGCCATATATTAGCCAGAGGATTTGGCCTTCACTCTTCATGCTGGCCAGACGGGTTAGAGAGGTCTTATTGATGTTTTAAGCTTTGTTTAGCTTGTATATCATAAGTCGCCTTACAATATTCACGGGAAGACTAGGAGTGGTCCTATTATACTCTGCCAGGAACCACAAAGCTATGGAATTAATAAATAAAATAAATAACAACAGTTGCTTTACCTTCGCTAAGTCTACATTCACTTCAAGACTGTCAAATTTAAGAGCAGTATCCATCGTTATCTGGAAACAATATATCTCCTATTATTATTATATACTTCTGTACGTTCAGTGAAAACTGAGTTAACTCGAGTAATATCGGTTTTAATATTCTTACATATTCTGAATCAGAATAAAAATGGTACTTTTCTGTCTTATTTTCATCCGTAAGGCTTAAAATGCCAAAGTTAGGATTCGTGTGTGAAAATGTGTGTGAATTTTTTGAAACTTTAAACTCGATTATCTCAAACCTATGATTTTTGACTTAACCCCGTTTTCACTGAATATTTATATTAAAATATATAATGATACATATTATAAAGTATATTCTAACTTAGACACAGAATACTTAGTCCTTTAAATTCGAATTTGTAATACAGGATGATTTTGACCCCTCTGAGCTAATCGATATTCAAGGAAAGTACCAACTTTTTACATTTGAAACTTTTTAAATGTTACGGTAGGTACAGAACTCGTAACTCCGGTTCGGCGGCAGTCGTACATCGAAAGTTAAGTTAAAATGTAATTATACATAATTAATATGATTATGAGGATTATAATAATTGGTACAGTGTACAAAAAAAAAGTTTGTGAAGTTTGATAACAAATAGGTAGGTACAGGGTACAGATAACTGTGTGGTTATCTCAACAGTCGCAAGGTTATCATTCAGTTTAAACCGCTGTACGTATATACAATCTAAACACGAATCACAAACAAATCCCTATGTACCTAGAAGATAATAAAACAAACAATGCATACCTACCTATTTACTTTTCAATTCAAGATTATAGAAACAAAAATATACATGTACAATGAGAGAGAACTGAGAACAAACGAAAACAAACAAAAGGAACAAAATGATGTAAAGTGACTGACACTTGCTGTCACTCAAAGAAAATAATACTCTCTGACGAGAGAAGAACAGTGACTCCATATAAAAAAATGTAACCATAGACATACACACTGACAGCCACTAGCGCTGCAGCGGAATAGCATTGTTATTAAAACGCGGGCGGGAATATTCGAATTTTAATTTATTATGGCTAGGTTAGTTCACAGCTCGCGATACTGTGCGTGTTTTTGAAAAATCACTATAGTTAAACTACTATTTTTCAAAATCACGCACAGTATTGCGAGCTGTGAACTCACCTAGCCTTAAAGGTTAGGTACTAGCTGACTGACGGACTAGATTGTAGACCCACGACTATCATATTTATAAAGGTAAAACTTAAACTGCACATATCTGTTTCTTTGGTAACCTTTTATTATTCTTACTTAATTTCTTTACATAATGTTTTGCACAAGAAGAAAGTGATTTCTTGTACTTGTGTATCTTTTTTCTTTTTTTTTTTCTTTGTTAGCTATCTCTGTATTTAATGTATTTGTTATTTTTTAATTTTTTTATTATATAATCATATACGTAGGTATTGGGTCTAAATTACATATGTTTATTTAGATTACATATATGAAGATTTGTAATCGGCTTATAGTTATATAATAATTTATCAAAATCGATTTAGCCGCGTAGTAGTTACGAGGAAACAGAATTATAGGGACAAACATGATAAAACATCAAAAATCTGTAAGCGGCCATCTTGGATTCAAAATCTGATAGCAGTTTCAAGTTGCGCGGGGCACTTGTAGGGGTACAGCCTCCGAATACAAAATTTTTGAGCCGTCGGAGATCCTAGTGAGACGTTACGAGATATGATTTAATTTTATAAAGGATTTATAGGATTTTAGGGAAATGTGGCGTATCGGACCTGCCGTACGCCAACCTTCTTTGTAAATAATCTCATAGAGATGACGACATCGTCGAGCGCACGTCTAACAGTGCGCGCGCATGGATGGCCCCTTCATATCGAACCTGTCAAATCGGCCGTCACGGAAAATTCCCTTGCATATATTTTATTAATTATTTTGTATCAAAACAGTGCAATAACTCATTGTTAATATATAAATAAATACATAGCAGCATACCAAATACTTTCATTGCTATATTGGTGACCCCGACGTGATACCGCAACCGTACTTCGCGAAGATGGAAAAGGATGAAAATTTTGGAATCCCAACGGCCGAACCAACTCAAGGTACATTTCAACAAACATTTAAAGTCGGCGTCAAAATTCCGCCATTCTGGCCTGACCGCCCAAACCTATGGTTCGCACAATTAGAAGGTCAATTCATATTAGCCGGTATAACAGCCGATACTACCAAATTTTATACTGCGTGTAGTTACTTAGAACATCAGTATGCCGTTGAAATCGCAGATGTCATTGAGAACCCGCCCAAAGAGAATAAATACGAAACGCTCAAGAGAGAGTTGGTGAAGCGTATGTCAGCCCCAAGAGAGGAAAAAATCTTACAGTTCCTGAATAAAGAAGAAATGGGCAATCGTAAACCTTCGCAGTTCTTAAGGCACTTAAGACATCTGGCGGGCCCTCAAATCTCAGACGAATTTATACGCACGGTATGGTGTAATGGCTTACCTTCGCAAATACAGCCAATTATTGCGTCGCAGACCGACTCACCACTAGAGAAATTAGCTGATTTGGCTGATAAAGTAATCGCTATCGCCTCGCCCGCTTCCCAGGTATGTGACGTCAGACCAACAACTTCTTCAGCTGACCCGTATTTAGGTATAATGGAGAGTATGGCCAAGCAAATAGAGGAGCTGCGCAGTCAAGTACAGCAGCTAGCCACGCGAGAGAGTCGGCCCAACTTCAGACGATATCGGTCTAGTTCGCGATCCCGGTCACGTGGTAATGGCCTATGTTTTTACCACCGCAAGTTTGGTGCTGCGGCCTTCAAATGCACAACGCCCTGCGCATATAAAAAGCCGGAAAACTCCAGCGGCAGCCACTAGTGGCGGCAAATGACTGCCCGCAAGGAAACGGCCGCCTCTTCGTCGTCGACAGGAAGACCCGGGTAGAGTACCTCATTGATACAGGATCTGACCTCTGCGTATTCCCCAAATCGATGGCCAAAGGGTTCCGTCCTCGTACTACGTATGAGCTGTATGCAGCGAACAACACCCGTATTAATACGTACGGATTTCTGGATTTGTGCCTTGATCTTGGCCTGCGTAGAGACTTTCGATGGCGCTTCATCGTGGCTGAGGTATCCAGGCCCATCATAGGAGTTGACTTCTTACAGCACTACAATCTTCTGGTAGACTGCCGACAACATCGACTGGTTGACGGACTCACAACGTTTTGGATCACAGTCCCATGTCGTCACAGCACTTCGCCAGAGACCGAAGCAGTCAAGAGCATCAGCGGTGACTCCAAATACCTGGACTTGCTGAAGCAGTACCCAACCCTCACCACGCCAGCAGGTAGGCCCACAGAACCCAAGCACAATACTAAACATCACATCCGCACGACTCCAGGACCTCCAGTGGCAGCTCGTCCTCGCAGATTGGCCCCTGATCGCCTAAAAATCGCAAAGCAGGAGTTTGATGCTATGTTGCAGAATGGAACAGCACGACGTTCGGAAAGCTCATGGTCGTCCCCACTCCATCTCGCTCGTAAGAAAGACGATGGCTGGCGCCCATGCGGTGATTACCGTGCTCTCAATGCGAGAACAATTGCAGACCGCTACCCAATTAGGCACATCAACGACTTCACTTACCAGCTGTCAGATGCCAAGATCTTCTCGAAAATTGACATGATCAAGGCGTATAATCAGATCCCAGTCGAAGAAGCTGATATTTCGAAAAATGCCATCACAACACCGTTCGGGCTCTTCGAATTTCCGTACATGACATTTGGTCTACGAAACGCAGCTCAAACCTTTCAAAGGTTCATCGATGAAGTACTGCAAGGCTTGGATTTCGCGTACGGATATTTGGACGACACCTTGATCTTTAGCAGGTCTGAAGAGGAACACCTCCAACACCTGGAAATCTTGTTCGAGCGTTTCAAGGACTACGGCTTACTGATTAACGTGTCCAAGTGCGTTTTTGGCGTTGAGGAAATACAGTTCCTAGGATATTCTGTTTCCACAGATGGTATCAAGCCCTTAACAGAAAAGGTAGAAAGTATACAAGCCTATCCTCCTCCGTCAACAGCTAAACAACTTCGACGTTTCTTGGGCATGTTCAATTACTATCGCAGATTCGTACCAAAAGCTGCTGAACTTCAAGCACCGCTCGACAAAGCCCTCACTGGCAATATCAAAGGAGCTACTCCCATTAACATGACGGAAGAAATGTTATCAGCTTTCAACGCTTGCAAAAACTGCCTATCTCAAGCTGCACTTCTTGCACATCCAGATGTCAACAAAGAACTGGCATTGTTCACTGATGCATCCGACGGAGCCATTGGTGCAGTTTTGCAGCAGAACAACAACGGCAGCTGGGAGCCTCTCGGTTTCTTTTCTCGCAAACTTTCGTCATCACAAAAGAAGTATAGCCCATATGATCGAGAGTTGTTGGCTATTTACGAAGGCATCCGATACTTCAAGTACATGCTGGAAGCTAGAGTGTTCACGGTTTACACAGATCATAAACCCATCACATTCGCTTTCACCACCAAAAGAGACGGATGCTCACCCAGACAGTTCAGATACCTCGATTACATTTCACAATTCACCACTGACATCAAATTCATATCCGGTTCTGACAATGTCGTCGCTGACGCTATTTCCCGCATTGAACAAATTTCATCTTTCATCAACTTCGCAGACCTTGCAAGAGATCAGGAGCAAGACCCTGAACTGCAAGACCTGTTAAGGCAGAAATCATCCGTCATCCTCAAGAAACTGCCTGAGAACAATTTATACTGCGACATCTCATTAAATCACCCACGTCCATACCTAACCCCTTCCTACCGCAGGAAAGTCTTCGAGAAGATGCACGGATTGAGCCACCCCGGAACCAAGGCAACCGCTCAACTCATCGCCGAACGCTTCATTTGGCCTGGGTTGCGCAAGGACTGCACCCGCTGGACTCAGCAATGCACAGATTGCCAACGAAGCAAGATCTCCCGTCATCTCTCTTCCCCTTTTCAATCTTTTCCTGTACCTTCAGAACGTTTTTCCCACGTTCATCTTGATCTCATTGGTCCTTTATCCTTTTCCAAAGGGTATAAATATTGCCTCACCGTCGTCGACCGTTTTTCCCGCTGGCCTGACGCCTATCCCCTGGCGGACATCACTGCAGAAACTTGTGCCAGTGCCTTTTTATCCAACTGGATATCGCGCCATGGTTGTCCTTCCACCATCACTACCGACAGAGGACAGCAGTTCCAGTCACACCTATTTCAAGCCATTTCGCGACTGATTGGTGCAGAACATCGCCCCACCACTGCCTACCATGCGCAGTGCAATGGACTGGTGGAGCGTCTCCATCGCCAGCTGAAGGCAGCCATCATGTGCCACAACAACCCGCAGTGGACAGAAACCCTCCCTCTTGTGCTGTTGGGCATACGAGCAGCTTGGAAGGAGGACCTCGGCGCGTCGGCTGCTGAGATGGTCTACGGCGAGCCTCTGAGACTACCTGGACAATTCTTTACTCCATCTTCAGCCAGTCATCTGGATCCTGTGGACTACGTGTCACGCCTAAGGAAATACATGGCTGGATTGTCTCCTGTGCCTACATCAAATCACGGCAACAAAACTTTCTACGTGCCAAAGGACATACATACGTCGGATTACGTATTTCTACGCCGGGGCCCTGAAAGACGAGCCCTTGAATCGCCATACGTCGGCCCATATAAGGTACTGCACAGAGGAGCCAAAGCCTACAAAATTGAAGTCCAGGGCAAAGAAATTACTGTCACTGTAGACAGACTGAAGCCAGCGTATCTTACTTTAGATGATAATAAAACTTCAAACAAGACAACCGTCCATCCTTCTTCAGCACCTGAAGAAAAGGATCCTCCACGGACAAGGAGCGGACGTGTAGTCAGATTCCCCGCTCATCTTCAGCACTATCGACCGTGAACCGGTCTCAGCGGGGGAGTAATGTGGCGTATCGGACCTGCCGTACGCCAACCTTCTTTGTAAATAATCTCATAGAGATGACGACATCGTCGAGCGCACGTCTAACAGTGCGCGCGCATGGATGGCCCCTTCATATCGAACCTGTCAAATCGGCCGTCACGGAAAATTCCCTTGCATATATTTTATTAATTATTTTATATCAAAACAGTGCAATAACTCATTGTTAATATATAAATAAATACATAGCAGCATACCAAATACTTTCACTGCTATAGAACTTTTGTAAAGCATTTATAGCTTAAGTTGCTAAAAATCATAAAACTTAAACATTTTTAAACGTTTTACAAACATTAATAACTGAGTAGCAAACAAATAGTTTTTCGATGCTTCCATGAAGAAAGTCAATAGCACGCGCACACATACAAAATTTATGCATGTGTGCATGTGCAAAATCTCGTCATACAAGACAATAGATATACCCTGTTTATGACATTCATAGATTAATATTGTATATAATGAAATAGATAAGAAACTGTTGCTTTAACATTAGATCAAACCAGTGGCGACATCTAGTAACATGCTTTCGCAACCCGAAAGGACTATAATATGAAATAAAACGGTGAAAAAATGACTCCGTGAGCTGGGACTTGAACTCGCGATCTCGGTTCAAATATGACTATATTCAATAGCCTAAACAACTGAGCTATTAAATGATTAACCGCGCATGTCGAATTTATCCATCATTTAATATTCCTATGAAATAAAAAAATGGTGTAAAAACTATACTGCGTGAGTGGGACTTAAACTCGCAACGTTGCTCTTATTTTAACCATGCCCTAATCAACTGAGCTATCACGTGTTCTACCTCATATGGTGAATTTCTCCACCATTTGATATTCCTATTCTATAAGACGCATTAGGAGTTAGGTCAGCTGATTCGTGACTAGATGGCGTTTTATTGAATATTTTTATCAAAAATCTGCAATGTTCTAAGTTTCATAGGCATGACATGATGACATTTTATAAATTTTGAATACTGACGTGTCGTATTCGTGTTTTCTTGACTAAAGCGGTATTTAATTTTGATATAATTACAGGTTTATATCATTTAATTAATTATAAGGCTTGTTGTCTTTTCGTTCTTGTCCTGGAAATAGTTTATAGTTTTTGGTGAAATACAAATCGCATTGTACACGAGTTTTAACCTGACTCCGACGCTGCTGTGGCAGGTGGCTGTGTGTGTCAAGTAGTATTTATTTACATTTTTGCAACTGAGTTGGTTCATAATTGTTTATTTTTACAGATAAATCATCAAAATGATCACTGATATCCAGTTGGCGGTGTTTTCAAACATCCTAGGTGTGTCGATATTCCTGTTGGTTATCCTTTACCACTACATAAATGCAAATAGCTCCAAGTAGAGGTAAGATGCCTTCACTATTTTCTTCTAAAATCCGTACGATTTTCACTTGACGGTGACGTCAATCACCCTTCGAAACTTGGACGCGCTGTATCTTTGTGTATTTTCACTACTTTAATAAACCGAAAAATATGAGTCCATTTTTTTTGGGTAATTGACTGGTTTCATACGTATACAATATAAGTATTACAATGTTTAAATAAAAGTTTTGTAGCAATCCTACCCATCATCTGCGAGCAGGGCTATCACTCTGCAACCCACCATCGAACTAGGAATGAACCTGTATCTCGAGACTGACAGACTTGAAATACAAATTTTCTGACCCAGTCCATATCCCTAAGAGTGGCCTTTGGATGCTCCTGCCTTAGTTTTTGTTGTACTCTATTATGGATAAAGACAAAGTATAGTAGTGTTGTGTTTGATATGCTATGAAAGTTTGTATGTTGACGACGTATAGTTAACACGCTAGACCGCTAATCCGAAGGTTCTGGGTTCGATCCCCAGCCAAAACAAGTTGGAAAATGGCCTTTTTCAAATTGTTTTGGGTCTCGGGTGTTTATCTATATGTATATGTATTTATCATAAAATATAGTATCGTTGAGTTAGTATCCCATAACACAAGTTTATAACTTACTTTGGGGCTAGCTCAATCAGTGTGATTTGTCCCTATATATTTATTTATGTTATTGAGTTTGGTCATATCATCTTTGGGGAAAAAAGATCTGGAAAGCTCACCCCAGGCTCCGAAGCAGCACAGCTATAGATACAACTGGGAAGATGTTAAGATGAAAGAAAGAAATTGATATTATTCCATAAGAAAAATTTATAAAAGCTTTTGTTTTTCTTTATTTTCAGGTCACAAATATGCATCGTTTTTCTCACAAATAAGTTTTAATTAATAAATATGTAAGTTAATAAACTATAACTATTTACTAAATGCCTTTTTTATTGATAACATATCAACCTACTCAATACTGGATCTAGATAATGAAGTCTATTTTAAAATATTTTTATTTTAATGGTTTTATCTACACTCATCACGCTTTCCATTCATGCCCTCCACTCCGGTTACTTCTAACCTCTCATTTTTCAAAGAGGTAAGGGTTATAGCAATTGGAAGTCTCTGCATTCCCACAGGAGTGTGGGAAACAGGCCTTATGATATCTATGCATTATGGGCTAATTTCCAGCTCCCGAAGTAGGAGGGCAAGCCAGGGCCTGCGTCCCAGGCGGTAAGGTGAATGGGGCGGCAAAATCACTTTGTTAACCCCGCCTACCCTGGCTCTGGCAGACCTCAGATGTCACTATATAGATGGAATCAAAATTCTGGAGGGGGCGGTCAAGATAAGCAATCTGATAAGCTGGTTAACATGGGTCATTGTAACCTGAAATTTTTTTTTTTTATTATATTTGGGAAAGGGCGCGACATATTCTAGTTAAGGGGGGCGGCATATCCAAGTTTTGCGCCTTAAAAAATATCTATAGTTCTGCTACGGCCAATTTCAGCTACAAGCCCACTGCTGGACAGCATAGGTCAAATCATATATTGACAGCACTGCCCGCCAACCCCCGCTACCGGTTCTCAATAGGGCGGCACAATGTGGTTACAGCTTTTCCAGCCTTTTTTAGTTTCTTATGTTTTTGGGAGCGCCATATTCAGATTTTGGCCCGCCTACAAAAAAGGTGTAAGCGGGCCATCAGAGTGAGTGCAGTAAAACCTATTTATAAAACTGCTTCTTCCTTCACCTTTCGGACGATATATGCTATACCATTGCAGGGAGTAGTGATGTGCCGTTCCCGTTCCCGATTTCCGGGAATATTCCCAAAAAGTGAAATGTCAGGGAAAGTTGTAATTTTATTTACTTATCTATCAGACACATTTTTTATAACTGTAAATATATTTTGACGACCCGGGGTGTAATGGTCAACACGCTAGTCCGCCAATCTGGAGGTTCTGGGTTCGATCCCCAGTCAGGGCAAGTTGGAAAATGGCCTTTTTCAAATTGTCCTGGGTCTTGGGTGTTTATCTATATATGTATTTATTATAAAATATAGTATCGTTGAGTCAGTATCCCATAACACAAGTTTAAACTTACTTTGGGGTTAGCTCAATCAGTGTGATTTGTCCATATTATATATTTATTTATTTTAGTAACGTAAATACATCACTTGATATGGTTATAATACAAATACATATATCCAATATTCCGTAACATTCCCTAGAAATACGGGAACGTTCCCGGGAACGGCACATCATTAGCAGGGAGACAGTATAGAAAAAGCTCGAATGTATTGTTTCTTTATTGGCTTTAAATACATAAACTTACACATCAAAACTTAACAACAAATGCGGAATCACTACATGCTGACTTCTAAAATATTTTATTGTCCATACATATATTGGTACCTATACTTGCTTGAGGCTTTAACGATGGCACTTGAACATTATTTCTAAGAGAAGCGAGAACCACGCGGCAAATAAAACCTTTGGGGTGTACCGCCATTGCTTCTGCTGCTATAAAAACGACAAAAACGTTTTTATAGCAGCAGAAGCAATGGCTGTACACCCCAAAGGTTTTATTTTCCGCGTGGTAGGCTTTAACGATGGCACTTGAACATTATTTCTAAGAGAAGCGAGAACCACGCGGCAAATAAAACCTTTGGGGTGTACCGCCATTGCTTCTGCTGCTATAAAAACGACAAAAAATCAGAGAAGGACAACTAAACCCCATTCAGAAATCGCCTCTGCTAGAAAGGCCAAATCCTGTATTATTTCTAGATATCGATCAATGTTAAATAATGGACATACTCGGCATCCACGAAAAATCAGAGATAGCGCTTATTTATTCGTAGACAAGACAATGAACGCTTAAAGCACCATCTTTTCGAAATTAAGCGGCACTACTACGAAACTACCTTCTTTTGAACTAGTAGCTCCATCTAGCTACATTTAAACAGCAACAATCGAATTACACTTCAAAATATTAGAATGCTTGGTTTTAGGCGCTTAACAAGCTATATTGGCGCCCCATATGGCATCTAGGCATTTGCTTACTCTATAATGGTGGTTAATCCAGCCCTGTTATTAGGCGATTATCCCACTGTACCGCGTACCGTCGCGGAGCGCGGTTTACACATACTGACGCTCCCGCGCGGTGACGCGTTTTCAGTGGGTGGGAGTATGCGTGTTTTCTATACAAACTGAACTATTTTCATACAATGTTAAAAATCCGGTGCGCGGTGCAGTGGGATCACCGCCTTAGGGTAATTGGGTATTCGCTAAGTAGTTTCCAACAAGTCAAATCAGATACTCTATATGAACCTACAACCATTTTCTAAGGGATATGTATGAAATAGGTACCGGACTGTGAGATCATGGTTTCTTGAGTCAAATAGCGCTCTTAAAGGTGGATGCCCACAGAGATAGAGGACGACCTAGAAAGACGTGGGGGGAATGTGTTATGCGGGACTTGATGGAGAGGGGGGGTTAGTGCAGATATTAAATGGTTATTAAACGATGGAGGGAGGTATCATAAAAATAGGGAGAAGGCGAGGAAGATGATGAGGTTGTAAAATCTTTGACTTTGTGGCACATCCGTTCATGATCCACTCTTGAAGTTGTAGACCTGTATAACTATTACCTGGGGTAATTAACCCAGACATAAAATTTCAGCTTCGAATCAGAAATAAGGGTTCGAAATCGGAGATTCGTAGGAGAACGAAGGTCACATAGCCAAGCGGATTAGGTCATTGAAGTGGCAGTGGGCGGGGCACATAAAAGAACCAACGGGGCAGCAAGTTCCTCGAATGGCGTCAACGTACCGGCAAGCGCTGCAAAGGACCTGGTTGGTCGACCTGAGCAAGGTTGTAGGAAAACGCTGGATGCAGGCCATTTTCGATCAGTTCTTATGGAAATCCTTGGGGAGGATCCTTCAGTACACTTCCTGTGGCTGATATGATAAGTTTTACGTTTGCTACGTAAAGTTGATTTCAGATAAATTAACTGACAAGCTCTATTAATTACAAAACCAATAGCTACAAAGTCTTTAAAACCAGTATATTTTTTTACTATACAATTTCAATTAACGAATCATGTATAATTTACTAAAACATTTCGAGATTCAACTTCATTAGACAACAAAAAAGAGAAACTAAAATGGATTTCGTTGCAGTTTCAGCTGATCGATCTCCAAAGCCAATTTCCTATTGATCTCCACCAGAGCATTCTGATTCTGCACCAAGTGCTGGATTTGCTCGTTCATTCCCACCAACTGTTTCTCCAAAAACAACTTTTGCTTAGTGAGAGCCATCATAATGTGGAGGAAATAGTTTCTGTTATCGTCAGCTACATCGGCAAGAGTGAGCTTCACAAAGTCTTTCATTTCTTCCAAAGTCTTTGTATCCAAATTGTTTGTGGCCTGCACATTGGAATTTTGTTTTATGTTGGTCAGGTTGAGCCGAGACCCCCGGCCGTCATCTGGAACACCGTTCGGTAATCCTATTGGTGACACAAAACTGAGGTTCTCTGCTGTTCTATTGTTGATCGGTGTTGATATTTTACTGATGTTCTTCTCAGCATCCAATTGACGATATCTTAATTCATTTCTCTTCTCAGGGTCTGCAGACTTATTGTTTCCGTCATCATCAAAATCTAGATTTGATTTATCAAGACCCATCATAACGAGAAAAGAGTCTGGTTTACCATCCCCATGAACAGAAACATCCAAATGTTTTGGAGGACTGTCGTTATTGAGAAATATGTCCGAAGGTCTACCACGAACAGGGGACTTCATATTAATGCTATGAGGGGATAAAACTTCTGCGTCTTCTCGCAGGCTAATGTCAGCGGATACTATCTTTTTCTTACTTGGTTGAAATGATACTCTACGGACCTCTTCCTCGTGTCCTTTGAGAACTTTAAACGGGTCTGACAAGTCTCGTAAATCGTAAACAAGAACTAGGCCATTCTTAGTTCCCAAAGCCACTTGGTTTTCTATGTTTATAGCTAAGGATGTTAAAGTGTATGGAGTTCGAATAGTAGATACTACATTTTGTAATCTTATATCGTAAACATGCATAATTTTATCATAACCACTTGACAGTAAGACATCCTTATTGATGAGGGAAAATGCAAAATCACTCACAGGAGATGCATGAACATTTTCGAAAAAGACTTTGTCTTTATTTGTGGTTATGTCACGCAGGACTACATGGCCTTCGTCAGTGGTTAAACCGAGAAGAGACCTTGATTCATGGTGGAATTTCATGGCCGATATACTTCTAGAACAAGATAGTTTTACTGTTAAAACTGGTATGTTAGAGACAAGGCCGTATATGACAGTGTCTCCATTATGCATTGTGGCAGCCAAGCTGGTGTTTTTGGCATTGTAACTCAAATAATTGACGCTTGACTGTTGAACTGGAGTTGGGAATGTTTTGGTGATTGTTTTGTTCTTTGTGTCCCAGATCATGACATTGCCATTCTTGGTGCCGATGGCAATGTTCCTGTGCCCATCTCGATGGAAGCTTGCAGACCATGTGTCTCTAAGAGGAATGTGTTGAAGACTGCGCACCTCATGGTCAGCTGCACTTAGAATTTCTACCAGGCCTTTTGTATTAACCTGAAATTAACAATAATATATTTTATAATTCATGAGAATGAACTATGAAACATCGATAGTATTTTTTTACGAGGTGAACCATTATGTGACCAGAGGGAGTACCCAGAAGCAGATTATCTAAAACCTGGTATGTAAAGAAATAAAAAAAATTATGCATGTCAGATTCATGTACCTGTAATAGATATTTGCTATCATCGCTCCAGGATATATCTCTTAGAACACCATCATAGCAGCCGTACGACTTTTTTAAATCCCAACTGTTGGTATCATACAATAACAAACGAGAACTGATGGAAGATAAATACATAATTTGAACTTAAATCAATAGCATTGGTTTGATTCACCGAGTAGAAAATTTTTGTAAGTCGCTTTCACCACAGCCCCAGTTAAATATTATGAATCAAACGCTGAAAAGACCAACAGAAAACATCACAATGCAACAAATTAATTTCCTTTTCGAAACCGAACTTTGAAACCGAATTACAAAATCAGTTGACTGACAGTGACAATTAACAAAATATTTATTTTCATATTCTTTCATCGTTGGTGGCAAAAACATATAAATACATAAGTGTGTTGGTAAAAGCATACATTCGATTCGATTTCTTTGCTTGATTTGAGGAGCTAAACGTAACTGACAATTTGACTTAACAGTGACAGTGAGTGACATATGATTGTTCTTCCTTGTTGTTGCTTAGTTTGCGTTGGTTGTTGCCGTTGTTTTTCAATCTAATCTGTTTATTAAAAAGTGATAAAAATGGGAGAACTAACTGTTACCAATATGTTTGAGTCCCAAACTATACTCGCAGACCACAAGGACCTCATACATGATGTGGCTTATGATTTCTACGGCGAAAGAATGGCTACTTGTTCAAGTGATCAGTACGTGAAGGTTTGTTGAGGTTATTAATTATACCATGTTTGTATTTATTATTTTACGCATTAAGCATCCGGTTGTTTGGGGGGGCACCAAAATCCATCGTTTTTGTTTGTACTGTCCCCGAACTACACCCCTCGGCGCCAGAAATTCCTCAAGATCCTGACTAAAATGCGTCTAGTGATAGTGATACTATTACACTTTACTAGTGCTTGGATTAGTGACCACAAGTGGTTTCAAAATTCTCAATATACTCCTTGCTTCACAACCACATTAAGCTATTGTCAAGTCGGATGCCTTAAGGCAGCTAGAAAATCTTTACACCAGGTTACTAGTAGTTCGCGCGAACTTAGACCGCGCGATTATAGTTCCCTAAGTAACACCTAGATGGCGCTATTCAAAGTTAGAACGCGCTATGGTTTCGTTTGCTACGTAATTGTGGACATTTTTATTAATATTTCAAAAACTACTGTACTGATTTTGATGCCCAACGAACTTGAGAATTCTATTGATATTTCCTCATGCATACCAAATTTCATCAAGACCGCTCGCTCGGTCAACTAACATATCAAATAAGGAAACAAATAGTAAATTTTTTATCAATATATCCAGGTGTGGGACTCAGATGGCCGTGGCGGCTGGAGACTGACAGGCAGCTGGAAGGCCCACCATGGCTCTGTGTGGAAGGTCACATGGGCTCATCCGGAGTTCGGACAGGTGCTGGCTACATGCTCCTTTGATCGGACTGCAGCTATTTGGGAAGAAGTTGGTATGGACTTAGCAGTTTGTTTTATTGCTCTTTAGAATAAGCTGTGTAAATGTCTGTAAAATCACCAATTCTGAGTTAAGCTCCATTGGCAGCATTGGGGGTTTGCTAACCTAACACCCAGTATTTGCTAAGTTGGAAACCATTTTCAAGTATTTAAACTTGAGTTCCTTGTGATCTGGAGGTTGTTGGTTCATATCCCATTAGGAAGCAAACTTTGTGAAAACTTTCTTCCAGTCTGGTTAGGATATTGCAGGCTTGAATCACATGATTAGCCGTAATGAAAGATAAATAATAAAATAAATAAATATATAGGGACAAATCACACTGATTAAGCAAGCATCAAAATAAGATTTAAACTTGTTTTATGGGATCCTAACTTAACAATACTATATTTTATGATAAATACATATACAGATAAACAGTTTGATAAAACAATAAGATGATTCTGTGCATTGGAAGGTAAAAGTTGTAGGTTCCGAATGCCATCTAGTGCTTGTTTAAAGCTATCTTTTGCATTGGTTTTGGTCTACCCTTTGGGTTGTGGAGGTCAGATGGCAGTCGCTCTGTGTAATAACCAGTAACCACATCAAATCACCTAATCAGGTAGCGTACCTCAGGCTCTGAAGCGTTACCGCTGCAGATGCAATCGGGAACATGCTTGGATGATGATGGCCAGCCCTGTGTAGGCTAGTCACAAAATACACAGAATATTATATCAGCTATAAAAAGCGTAATATTTTATAAATAAAAAATAAAAAGCTCCTAAATTGTCATGATATCCAAGGACTGAGCTCCAGATATTAAGAAAGGCTGCTATTGCTAGGGAGCACCTTCTGTAAAATATTGACCCACAACTCATCCGCTCATAGTCAAAGACTGATTGTAGATGTAGGAAAAAGAGAAAACAAAACTTTGACTATAAAACTATAAGATATGATGCAGAATTTTGAATAATATGACAGGAGACACAAACGCGACGGGCTCAGAGAAGGGTTTGCGAACCTGGGTGAAGAGGTCCAACCTAGTGGACTCGCGGACATCGGTCACAGACGTGAAGTTCGGCCCCAAACACTTGGGATTGCTGCTGGTCACCTGCTCTGCAGATGGCATTATTAGGTAAGTACACAAAGGCTACGTTTCAGACCAACCGGCTCGCACCGGCCCAGGGCGGCCGGCATTTTAAAATGCGGAAAGGAAATTTAATCTTTTTTTTTTGTCTATGTTTTTCCGAGGCTTCAGTTCACTTGGTGTGACTATGCCAGCCTCATGGGGGATTTCGATTACATAATTTCTAGTTTCAGTGCAACATTTAATCTTGTAAACAGAAATTAAAGTTCATATTTCTGTCATATTCACATTCCGCGTCGGCCGCACGGCTGCTGCAGCAGCTGTACGGCGCCGACCGGAGCCAAACGGAAGATAATTTTCATAATATAGAATATTTCAGTATTCCCGGTTGCATCGTCAACGGTTACGCTTCAGAGCCCGTTTGTAAAAGTCTTCGCACAAACGCATTCCCATTACCACAGAGGGCTTACGTCAGTCAGGCGGCCGGTTGTTAAACTATAGCCGAATCATTTTAAACTGTTTCGGCTTTCGTAAAAAGTCTTTCTTATGGTTTTGTGTTTGATTGGTGATTCTTCCAAGATTTTGATATAGAGGTAGATAAGGGGTAGAAAATCAAACTGTATAAAGTATTAAAAAGCTTGTACAAAAACATTTGCTTCCAGGATATATGAAGCTCCAGATGTGATGAACCTAGCGCAATGGACCCTGCAGCACGAGATCCCCACTAAAGTGTCCATCAGCTGTCTTTCATGGAATCCTTCACTTTCAAAGTTAGTTTTTTTTAATAACTTCTATTTCATAGGCGCTAAATATGGTGAAAGCTTAGGCTTTATGAACTTAATATCACTTTGCTGTAAAAAAATTCGTTGTGGCTAAAAAAATCTATTTATGTCTTGACGAATGTTCTGTGACCAGACATCCTTAAAAAGTAGAGGTAAGAAATATCCTTAACCAGCGGGTATGCATATGTAGATGAAGCCAGAGAGGTTTGTCAGGATCCTACCAAGTATAGGTCCATAGTCTCTGCCTACCCCTGTGGGAAACAGATGTATTGTGGTCCACCTACGCGAAACACTCAAGGGATAGGCCATCTTTCAGGTCGATAAGTAGTGAACTGTAGCGTGTAAGTGACTGTGTAATTAAATATAGTTTAACCACCCTAAAACCATTCTCATTATACTTGTTTATTGCTTGAAAAAAAAAACCAAAGTAGATTTTAGGCTAACAGAGCCCAGGCTCGTAATACCTAAAGACTATTCCTAGCATGATTCTGGGTGTGAACGTGGAAAAACGGATTCAAAATATTAAGGATTGCTTATAGAACAGGCTCTATTGCCATTCCGTCTATTGGTGTTTATGATCTGGGCGGGAAGAGAAGAAGTTGGCACACTCCACGTTTTCTCTTTTCTCCCTGAACAGCACAGAAAAGAAAAAAATAAAAAAAAAAAATAGGAAAAAAAGGAAATAAAAAACGAACTAAAAAGAAAAGTCTTGTTGTTATTTTAGAGTAAACCCACCGATGCTGGCGGTGGGCAGCGACGAGCCCAACACCACGAACGCGGTGGCGAGCGTGCAGTCAGACAAGAGCACGCAGTGCAACGGGAAAGTTTTCATATACGAGTAAGTATTTTCTTTCTTCTATTATGCCATGTTCTAGTTATAGCCGTAGACGGGGTGAAAGTAGGTTTTTGTTAAGAGGGCGCCTGAAGCATCAGGCTATCATGTAATATATTAGCAGATAATCTTAAGTTTTGCACACAAATTTACTCTAGCCGAAGTGAGACAGCGAGCCATGCGGGGACGGAAGAAACGCGGCGGGTCAATGAGGCTGAAATAAGACATATGATGACTGCCCTTATAATCCAAAGTTACAAGGGCAAATTTATTGTATTTCTTGAATACTAGCCGTTTCAGTATAATTCGGAGGTGATTTGAAGGCACCTTCACAATTTTTTTCTATTGAGAAAATTTTAAGCAATCGTGTTTTTGAAACATAATGACTAGAGTTAGTCCTGAATGTTGCTGTGTTTTTATTTCAAAGTGAGTATTTCGTTAATATTGATAATATTTAAGTTCGCTCTAAGTACTAGCAAGGTAGGTACTAGCGCTCTTAAAATTTAATTATCTAATTTACTTCAATTTGACAGGTACAGCGACGCGTCACGCCGTTGGACTCGAACCGACTGCCTGTCATCGGTACAGGAGCCTGTTAACGACATAGCGTTCGCACCTAACCTAGGTCGATCGTTCCACCTACTAGCTGTGGCCACCAAAGATGTTAGAATTATCAAAATAGAACCGCTCATGTGAGTCTGAACCTTATATTTGTGATGTAATTGGTAAAGCGCATTACGATGGACCGATTTCAATGAGTTTTTTTTACGTGAAAGCAAGTTCTCTTGCGGTGGTTCTTAGTTATGTTTGATGAAAATCAGTTTAGCCTAAGCCTAAGCAAAAATAAAGTTTTTTGGCATACATATCTAAGGAAACAATCTAATCAACACTAAAAATTTAATGTAATCACTAAAAATCAAAATGTGGTTGTTTTATTTATTTTTTTATTTTTTGTGTGTTATATTTTTAGGTCTACAAAAAGAGTTTTCTAGTCTATTCTATTGTGATATGAGACTGAATTCAGACTGTAAGCTTGGCCGCTCTTTTTACCTACTCGGTGTGGCAACCAAAGGTGTGTGGATTATCGAAACGTGTTTTTTTCAGCGTTTTTAACTCGATCTTTATAATGGCATTGTACGAGTCCGACTCGCACTTGACCTTTTTTTAATAATGCGTGTCTTACTGATGTTTCGAATGTTCCAGCGATACAAACGGCTCGACCAATGGCTGCGGCGTCCGCTTCAAGACTGAAGTGCTGGCAGCGTTCGAGGAGCACTACTCGTGCGTGTGGCGCGTGTCCTGGAACGTCACGGGCACGCTGCTGGCCTCCTCCGGCGACGACTGCTGCGTCCGGTTGTGGAAGAGTAAGTTTTTGAAGATTTCTCATACAATTCTCTCTCCCTAAGTACACCAAAGTGCGGTGAATACTCAGGAATAAAACTAAAATTGGTACCGTCAGTCATATTTCGAGGAGCACTACTCGGCGTGTCCTGGAATGTCACGGGCACGCTGCTGACCTACGGCAATGACTGTTGCGTCCGGTTGTGAAATGAAGTTTTCTCACTCCCTAGGTACAGTGAATACTCAGGAATAAAACTAAAAACGTGGCTAATTCTAATTCTGAGATTTGGCGACTGATTTTGACTAAATCACGTTTAAATGTGGAAGAAAACAGATCGTCGCTAGGTGCTATAGTTTCGGAGATTCGGAGGTGTCCACGCCAGAAAGCATGCTTCCTGGCTTGGCCACCAAAATATGCTTGTAACTTCTAAACTACAGACTGATTAAATTTTAATATTTGGTCACTAATTTTGAGTAATTTTTGACTAAATCTTGGCATGGTCAGAATTAAAATCGGTGATGGTGTCCACGTCAGAAAGTGTCACACTCCGGTCGTGGAAAAGTATATTCTGTATCCGAAATTTAATTGTTTATTGAAGAAAAAGATTAAGGAACTTCGTTTATGACGAGGGTCCCCCGACCGAACATATTTTATTTATTTTAATTGCCAATGATAAACATTTGTAACACAACCTTATATTAAAATTACATGTGATTGGGCCATAACCTTACACGGGAGACCCTATATAAATTATAGGGTACATCATTACGCCTCCCATCTGGGAGGCGGTTGTTTAAATGGCAACGTATAACAATTACTATTATTCGTTGCCATTTAAACAACCGTCTCCCAGATGGGCCCGAAATCGGAGAGTATGTTGGTATTAAATGAAAGTATTCCCGATTGTTAAAGCAAACAAGGTATACAATGATTACGTTTAAATTTGTGTTTCAGTGCAATACCTGAACCAGTGGAAGTGCGTGGCGGTGTTCAAGAACGAGTCTCTTTGCGGCGAGAGCGCGGGTGGAGCGCAGCGCGCGCACACCACGTACGTGCGCATGGCCGCCATGGCCAACCCCGCGCACATGCCCTACCACTGACGGTGAGTCCCTGCAACCTCCTTACGGACCCGATCACGGAGTGTTTACATCCTTGACATCATTTTCTACACAGGTCACAAAAATGGCGCAAAGCTTTAATGTTTCCAAATTGGTTGAACTTTCATATAGTTGCATACATTTTGCGTCCCTCAATTGCTTGATCATATTATGTATCAAAAGTTATAAATTGTTATATACATCAACTTATATTTTTCTTGTAGTAGAAGTAGAATAGACAATATGCATGAGATTCAGAAACGAACGAAAAAAATTATGTGTAAACTTTATTGCTAAAGAAAAATACCCATATATATATTTTTTCAATTTAACATGTTTCCATTGAGAAATTAATGATTTAAAAGTTGTCTTTTTCAAATTCCCTCGCAAAGTTCCGAAACGCAACGCTATTGGCGGAACGAAACGTGACGACACCAAACACTGTCAAACTTAATTTTCTAAATAGTCTGTACTGTCAACCACAAATTAGAAAGAAGGAGAATCTGTCACTGTCAATAAGTTGTTCGTAATTTGTATGATTGTTGGAGGTTATTTTCATTGTTTTGCTAAATTATTAGTGTTCTTTGAGAATTATTAGCTGAAAGTCTGACTCCTGGTGAAAAAAGACTTGCTACAATGATTGAAAGCGGTTTTGTTGTGGCAGATACAGTCTGACTGAATCTGCCTAAAATTGATGTGTTTATGATGACTACGTACTTCGCAAGTAATTCCAATTTTACATCCTTTGAACTCAGAGCAGTGAAAGCCGCGAGGTAAATAATTTATAGATATTTGATAAATTTCCATTTTTCTCAGTTTTGTACTTATGAGACAAGTCAATCAATTAATTATAACCTAAAATACGGTACGAATATTTTTAGTTTTTTTTTCCATAGACACTGACATTGACAGTGTGCGGCGACGTCACAGAATAAAAGCGCAAAATGGCACCGCGTTTAAGTCGTCCGAAAATGATAGTAGTTTTAATTTTTTTTTTAAGCTTATTTAATAATATTCTGTCACTGTGATATTTTTTTCCGTTTATACAATAACTTATAGAATCATTTAAAAAAATAAAAAAAAGACATGAATATACCCTATTAAGGGAATATTACTGAATAAATTGGTTTGGGCATGTAGAAAGGATGGATGAAAATAGATTAACAAAAAATATTTATAAGGCAAGTGTGAAACGAAGAGCGGGACAGGGTCGACCTCGGCGAACGTTCTGCGATCAGATTGCAGACGTTCTGAAAAAGGGAGAGGTAAGAAGTACACGTAACCAAAGGGCATGTATGAAGAGGCTAATGAGTGAAGGTGAAGCGAAAGAGGTCTGTCAGGATCGTAGCAAGTGGAGATCCATAGTGTCTGCCTACCCCTGTGGGAAACAGGCGTGATAGTATGTATGTATGTATTACTAAATAACACAATTTTTATTTATTGAGAAGATATGTATGTATTACTAAATAACACAATTTTGATATATTGAGAAGATTTTTTGTGTAACTTTCGTAAAACTAGTGGTTTTGTATCGTAACGACATTTTTAATTATTATCGTCAATTGGCAGAAATTTTAACAGAATTGTCCGCCGCCTTGATGACAACAATATCAGCGGCTCTAACGGTGGATAATGCAACTATTTTACGATATGGTTTTTGACACTTTGACTACACCATGAAGTAGCCATGCGCTTAGCTTTTTATATCGTAAACGCTAATTTATTAATTGATCTGGACAGAGACCACATCATGATGTGATCAGCGGGTACTTTCCATATGAAATGATCAATTCTACTGGCCACGACAGATACAAATGGATTAAGTTCAACTTGGACCAACTTGAAATCGGGATTTCAATCAATTCTACTGGCCACGACAGATACAAATGGATTAAGTTCAACTTGGACCAACTTGAAATCGGGATTTCAATCAATTCTACTGGCCACGACAGATACAAATGGATTAAGTTCAACTTGGACCAACTTGAAATCGGGATTTCAATCAATTCTACTGGCCACGACAGATACAAATGGATTAAGTTCAACTTGGACCAACTTGAAATCGGGATTTCAATCAATTCTACTGGCCACGACAGATACAAATGGATTAAGTTCAACTTGGACCAACTTGAAATCGGGATTTCAATCAATTCTACTGGCCACGACAGATACAAATGGATTAAGTTCAACTTGGACCAACTTGAAATCGGGATTTCAATCAATTCTACTGGCCACGACAGATACAAATGGATTAAGTTCAACTTGGACCAACTTGAAATCGGGATTTCAATCAATTCTACTGGCCACGACAGATACAAATGGATTAAGTTCAACTTGGACCAACTTGAAATCGGGATTTCAATCAATTCTACTGGCCACGACAGATACAAATGGATTAAGTTCAACTTGGACCAACTTGAAATCGGGATTTCAATCAATTCTACTGGCCACGACAGATACAAATGGATTAAGTTCAACTTGGACCAACTTGAAATCGGGATTTCAATCAATTCTACTGGCCACGACAGATACAAATGGATTAAGTTCAACTTGGACCAACTTGAAATCGGGATTTCAATCAAAAATATGTCTAGTATAGCAAATAATTTCACGTGGACGAAGTCGCAGGCACCATCTAAGTCTTCAATAAAATATAAAAGCAGCAATGTATCACTCTATTATTATTTTTCTCGCATCTATAATTAAATACTAACAAATGTAGAAAACGTCGTCCAAAAACACAGTTGAGACCGTCGTGTGAGTTACGTTCCAACCTTTTTATTCGCTTAAGATTACAATTAAGGTAAGAAAAAAGGATTCCAACAAAAAGTTTGTAAAGCTTCCAAAATTGCGACGTCACTTCATCGGTGCAGTTCTTCTGAGCCTCTGTAGTGGAGTGTCCTTAGCCCGCGTCGAGAACCAGCCCACCTGGAAACCGTTGTTTTTAATGTACACGGAAGTTTAAAGCTTCATCATTAGGTTTTTTTTAGTCTCCACTGCAGGAGCACGACCCACTCCGTACTACCAGAGCCATATATTAGCCAGAGCAGTCAGAGGATTTGCCCTACACTCTTCACGCTGGCCAGACGGGTTGGATAGGTCTCATTGATGTTTACTCGTATAAGCTTTGTTTAGCTTGTGTTTCCTAATTCACCTTCTACTTACTTAAGCAACTTAACCAGCCGCCCCATGTGGGGCAACGGCCGTGCGTATAGTTAATTGTCAAAACTAATGAAATAATAGTAAGCTTTGCCGCCGCCCCCCTTACTGTGCCGCCCGGGGTCATGCCCCCCCGGCACCGCTCGGCTTCACTGGGTAAATCCTAGTGAATGGTAATGACGATGTAAAAATTTGATTCAAAGATTGCACGTCCTTTGGTAATATGATAACAGTCAAATGGTAATGATAAAATATAGGATTATTAATATTAATAATATCACCATTACCTCTTATCATTACCATAGGTCGTGCAATAATTACCATTTTTACATTGTCAATATTACCATTCACGACGAAATTCTTGGATTCACCCCACTGCTCTGTTTCTCATCTCCGCGGCCCCGCTAGTATTCGAATCCCGGTCCACTGAAGCAGTGCGGATATTTTATGCAATTAAATTGGTTAATTTAATTAGTTAATTTTTAAGCACAGCTCCGCTCCTCTTTTCTTCTCCCCGCTTCAGTGGACAGGCACCCTAAGTATGTAGTGTAAACTCACCGGCATAGCTCTCTCACTCTTGCAATGGCTGTTTGATGACGAATGTGGACTTACGATGTTCCTGCGAACAAACATTTAAATGTAATTTTTTTCACATTTAAATGTATTTTTTTTCTAATGATTGATTTTTATCGTCTTGGTCTAAGTCGGTCGTTGCTGCTGCTTCAGAGCCCGAGTTACGCTTTTCAGCTTTTTCTTCTCTGCATCTCACGGTTTGAAACATAGTTGAGCGAAATGTCATAGATAAGTACGAAAACTGGAACCATTAAAACGATTTGTCTGTGGCTTTGAGACCGGCCACCTGCTTAATGTCAACTCTCCTTAGGAATGCAGTTGTAGCACGTGATGTTTGTGTTCAGTCCTTTAGTCGCCTCTTACGACATCCACAGGAAGAGATGAAGTGATCCTATTATAGGCCAAAAACCTAAACCACACGTTGGACCGACTTGCTAACTGCTGTTATACTCGTAAAAAAATCTTACCCCAGGGAAGCTCGTTTGATGGTAGTAGCGTTGTTTTGCTGTTATACTCGTAAAAAAATCTTACCCCAGGGAAGCTCGTTTGATGGTAGTAGCGTTGTTTTGTAGAAGTATCTTTGTGGGAGGGGCCACTACCCCAGTAGCTCTCCAGCTGTCGAAAAAAAACCAGATAAGACACTTTCACGTCTCTTTCCCTTGCGGGGTAAACGGAGTCGATAATCGCAAAGGCTTCACTTTAGAAAATACAATCTGCGCGGGAAGAGAAGCAGCTGGTACATTCGAATTTTTTCATTTTTCCCCACCATGGAAATAATAATAAGAAGCAAGCCGCCACCTGCCTACAACAGTCAGTAATCATGATTATGGCAGGTGTTGTTTCTATTGCTGCCCAGCATCATAGTCCATCCCATGTTCCATAACCCATAAACCTTTCCTTTTTCTTGTAATAGATCTTTCTTCTGCCGAAACCTGGGTATACCTTTCATTGGTATATCCAAGGATGGGTTTTGGCGGAAGCGCTACCAATACATATACTTCTTCAAAGGGCCTCTACGTGTTGGATCTGTATCCCCACGCAAGCCTCCCAAAGGACTGGGGTGAAAAGACCCGTGATAAGTGAAAAGAAAAAAAAATCTTACCTCGGCAATCCATCTCCGCCTCTCCTGTAAAAGCCAGTTCTATTCGCGTCGCCTCTTCCCGGACAACTGTTCAAGCGGGCCTTATCTTCTTCCAAGGCCACACTCCTCATACACGAAGTCCTGGTATACCTCCTGACGTTCTTAGGCTCGCTCAGGTCTATACTAGAATGCTCGGTGATACTCGGCAGACGAGGATCGAAACCACAATCACCATTCTCGTACATCTTCAATTGTTTTTCTTCATAAGACGCAGTCATTGGTCTGTTTATGAGCGGTTTGATTACAGTTTTCTGTTCAACTTTGATCGCTGGCTTCGGAATAATAGGGTTCGGGATTCTATTGACGGTTTTCGGGATTCTAACCTCCCGTTTGGGAGGTTTTACTATTTTCGGTGGGGACGCACTGCGGATTGGTTTCGAGAGAGGCATTGGGTGTTCTTTTGCTTGGTATTCTGGGGGTGTAGCGGGGCGGGGTTCCAGCATGTTGGTAGACCAGAGCAGATCCCCGGCTACTTGGGTCAGGTGCAAGTGGGTTTTGATGTTGTAGATGCCGGCGACGGCGCCGAAGGGGTCCGCCTTTATCTCGGCCACCACGTCTATGACTGGCCGTCCGCAGAGCTCGGCCGTTTGTTTGAATAGCTGGAAAAAATTATAAACAATGATTAAATAAACGGGCAAGTGCGAGTCGGACTCGTACATGAAGGGTTCCGTACCTCCATACAATGTTTTAAAGCGCTGGAGAAACACGTTTCTTGTATGACGAATTTTTAACTTTATCTTATTTTTGTATTTTTTGTTATAGCGGCCATAGTAATACATGTACATAATCGGTAAAAATTTCAAGTATCTAGGTAATGTCATTATAAAGATCTAGTTAAAAACGCTGACAAAACAAGTTTTTAATATGACGACCCCCTTTAATTTTTAACTTTTTTTTGTTGTTATATCGGCCAGAGTAATACATAATCGGTGAAAATTTGAAGTGTCTAGCTATTACGGTTCAAGAGATAGAGCCCTGTAAAAGACGGACAGACAGACGGATAGACAAACGGACAGACGGACAGACAGCGGAGTCTTAGTAATAGGGTCCCGTTTGCACCCTTTGGGTACGGAACCCTAAAAAAACGCAGGCAAGGTCAGGGATTAAATCTAGTACTTGATATTATAGCCGTGTGGTTCCCGGCAGAGTAGAATAGGACCACTCCAAGTCTTCCCGAGGATGTCGTAAAGGTGACTTAAACACAAGCTAAACAAAGCTTATAAACAACAATGAGACCTCTCCAACCCGTCCGGCCAGCGTGGAGAGTGTAGGCCAAATACTCTGACTGCTCTGGCTATATATTTAGCTCTGGTAGTACAGAGAGGGTCGTGATTCTGCAGTGGAGACTAAAAAGACCTGATCATAAACATGATTAAAAAAACAAAAACCTGACTGCATGATACTACTGGAGTACCTATTTCTAAGACGCAACCGGGAATACGCTTGGCGAAGCGATGTCATATGTTACCCCGTGTGGTTCCGACACAGGCCGGAAACTCCTAAGGTACGCGCAATATGCGTCACCCAGGCGTCCCCGTTCCCCGTCCCCGCACCTCTCCCCCGTTTTCGCCTCGATTTCTCACGTTGGCCGTCAAGAACCGGGGGAGAGGTGCGGGTGCGGGGAACGGGGACGTATATTGCGCGTACCTTAGAAGAGTCCCTTCTGTTTACTCTTACTGTATTCTGTGGTTCCGAGTTAAAATAGGACCACTCCATCTCTTCCTGTGGATGTCGTGTAAGAGACGACTAAAGGACTAAGCACAAACATCTCGTGCTACATTTGCATTCCCAAGGAGGGTTTTAACATCAGGCGGCGGCCGGTTGTAAAACTTTTTGCACAAATACATTCCCAAAGACGTCAGGCAGGCGGCCAGTCGTAAAACTATAGCCAACTCATTTAAACTGTTCCGGCCTTCTCCTTCGCAAGGTCTTTGGAATCCTTGGGTGACCATTGACATGCGTGTTATATTTGGAGAAAAAATAGCGGGAAAGCGCACCCCGGGCTCCGAAGCAGCACAGCTGAGTATGCAACCGGGAACGCGCTTAGACGAAGAAGAAGCTATGTCATATATTGTTTTTTAGCATTTCTTATTCCAAATTTCATTTAAACATTTAAGTTGTATAAATTTTTGTAATCCTTGTATCCTTTAATTTGATACCCCACTCGATAGGTTTTGAATAAAAAATAAATTAAAGCTATATAAATTGGGCCCAAAAACCGCCATTATGGTTTTTTTTTAATTTTTAATATACCCAGTGACTCTCAGAGTTCAGACAAATGTAACGACACCTCTCGAGCTAAAATCCAGCAAGCGGTGTATACTTTAGTGCATGCCAAAGAAATTTACATACATGCAATGTAAAAACATAACCCTCCTTCTGGCGCAGTCGGGTAAAAATTGTGTAAGACCATGTCGAAATTACGCGCGCCTTCGCAAGTGACACCGGTTGTGGTTTGCACTTGGATGGGAAATATCTTACAACCGGCCGTCGCCCGACAATCCTTTTGGATGCAGTTGTAGCAAGACATATTTTTGCTTCTCTTTCTACTCGCCTCTTACGACATCCACAAGAAGAGATGGAGTGGTCCTATTCTTCGCCGGAAGTCACATGGCACACGAACGTTACTGTCATCATCCGAGCGTATTCCCGGTTGCATCCTCAGCGGTAACGCTTCAGAGCCCGGGGTCCGCTACCTAACCTAGGTGATTCGACGAGGTTACTAGTTTTTACACAGAGCGACTGCCGTCTGACCTCCGCAACCCAAAGGATAGACCAGAACCAATCCTAGGATAGGTTTAAACAAACGCTAGATTGCGTTCGGAATCCACAGCATCACGTGCCTTCCGAAGCACGAAGACATCTTTCTTTTCGGATAATGAGGTGATTCAAGTCTGCAATATCCTAACCAGTCGTCAAGCTATGTCAGATGCCTTTAGGCAGCTTGAAAAATCTGACACCAGTGTTGGCCACAGCCTCAGGATCATAAGACAAACGCTTTGACCACTGGACCACGGAGGCAGTCTGAACGTTGGAAAGACTGTCTTTACCGTTATATTGGCCTTGCGCTCCACGGTCCCCAGGGGGTGTGTTTTCATTCGCATCCCCGGCTTCTTGATCCAGCGGTGCCGCGCCGTCTCCTCGATCTTCATCCGCTGGTCCACGTCCGGCTCCAGGAGATGCTGGATGAAGGTCTTGCATTCTGATAAAAAAAACTTCAGTTTATTTTATTTATTTATATAACTATACTAGCTGAACCGGCAAACGTTGTTTTGCCATATAAATTATTTCTAGGGAATTTTCCAAAAAATAAAAATAAAATGTTAGGGGTGGACAACCCTTATCAATTAGGGGTATGAAAAATAGATAGCCGATTCTCAGACCTAATGAATATGCATAAAAAATTTGATAAAAATCGGTCAAGCCGTTTCGAAGGAGTATGGTAACTAACATTGTGACACGAGAATTTTATATATAAGATATTACAAATGTAATAGGCGGACTTATGCCATTGGCTTTATCTGCCAGTCAACCTTGGTGATGCCGTTAAAAGAACACTAATAGGAGGTGCAAGTTCATCAACATCATTATCAGGTCTTTTCTAGTCTCTACTGCAGGAGCACGACCCTCTGTACTACCAGAGCCATAATTGGCCAGAGCAGACAGAGGATTTGGCCAACACTCTCCACGCTGGCCAGACGGAGGGAAGAGGTCTCATTGATGTTTATAAGCGTTGTTTAGCTTGTGTTTTCTAAGTCGCCTTCTCCGACATCCACGGGAAGACTGAGTGGTCCTATACTACTCTGCCGGGAACCATACGGAAAAACCTTTATTTAATAGCAATTTCTTAAATGTGATGCGTAAGACTTAACATTTGATTTCTTCTTTTTCAGGCATCAACAAACTGAGTTCTAAGTGTCAACGGTGTTGAAAGTGCAAGGACTGAAAGCTGTTATTTTTAAACTGTATATAGGTATTTAATTATGTTAAGGTAACAACTAAGTAAGTACACCTTATAATGCACCGCGTAATTGACATATACGCAATAAAACCATAGTATACTCGTACTAGACCACTATAGTATAATGATATAAAAATAATAGTCATAAAAATATTCGGCATTTCCATTCAAGTGTGCAGCCGGCCGGGCAATTTGTATGGGATTGTCGATTTTTTTTGTGTTATAGTGATCTAGTATAGCCGGATGGTTCGATTTATTACGCATATGTCAAGAACACGTTGTATAGAGGAATAAATTTGGTACTAAATTGAATTGAATTTATTCATGTATACTTGAAATCTTACAAAATACATTTATAAAAGTAAACATTGGAAATATCTTCCAGCAGAGAGTTAATATTAGGTCCTTACATATGAAATTGCCGATTTTCAATACTTGCAACTTTAAAATCAAATATCTTGCGTTTCATTAGGAATTCCAAATTCAAATTTATTTCGAAATCAAGCCAGAAAAATATTGTTTCAAATTCGTATTTCATTTGTTTTAACATCATTTGTTTGAGTTTCAACATTGCTATAACAACAACTATGGACAAATTGAAAATTCGCGGTATTTACGAATACGAGTTCCACCGTGGCACCAGTGCTGCAGAAACGACTCGAAGAATTAACGACGTGTATGGACCAGGCACCGCTAACGAACGAACGGTGCGTTTTTGGTTTCAACGTTTCCGTTCTGGAAATTTCGATTTACACAATGAGCCTCGTGGACGACCTGATACTCAAGTGAATAACGAAGAATTGAAGGCGATAGTGGAAGCGGATCCATCTCAAACCACTTCTGAATTAGCAGCAGCCTTCGGCGTAAGTGACAAAACGATACTTATCCACTTGCGCCAAATCGGAAAAATTAAAAAACTCGAAAAGTGGGTACCGCACGAATTGACTGAAGCAAACCAACAAACACGCGTTGCTTGCTGCGTTTCTTTGCTTAATCGCCACAATAATGAGGGGATTTTGAACCGTATCGTGACTTGTGATGAGAAATGGATCCTGTACGACAATCGGAAGCGATCATCACAATGGCTTGACCCTGGAGAACCGGCAAAACCTTGCCCTAAGCGAAAACTGACCAAAAAGAAGATTCTGGTTAGTGTTTGGTGGACCAGTGCTGGTGTTATCCACTACAGCTTCTTGAGATCAGGCCAGACGATTACTGCAGACTTGTATTGCCAACAATTGCAAACAATGATGGAAAAGCTCGCCATTAAACAACCGAGACTGATGAATTGCTCTAGCCCACTGCTCCTTCAGGATAACGCTAGACCACACACTGCACATCAAACGATCGCCAAGTTAGAGGAGCTGCGACTGGAACCTCTGCGTCACCCACCATACTCTCCAGATCTTGCCCCAACCGATTACCACTTTTTCCAAAATTTGGATAAGTTTTTACAAGGAAAAAATTTCAAATCTGATGAGGCAGTCAAAACCGCCTTCAAACAGTTCATAGACTCTCGCTCCCAGGATTTTTTTTCCAAAGGTATCAATGATCTGCCTATAAAATGGCGGAAGTGTATCGATAACTAATAATTTAACGATTAAATAATAATTTCATTAAAAAAAACTTGTTTCACTTTTTTGATACTGAACGGCAATTTCATATGTAAGGACCTAATATAATACTATATCAAATAAAAATATTCAGTGGTTCCATAATTCCAGGTTTACTAATTTAGTTGTCAATCTATAAGTAAGTAAATGCTAAGGATCTGTTCACATAGACCGGCGTAGAACGCGGTCCAGATAATATTTGGCCAATTATTGTACGTAGTCCTATAGAGTTTGTAACGTGGAACGAAAAAAGCATATGCCACTTAGTTGGTTGGTCTATGTGAATGAACCCTAAAATCGTTGCTAAGGGCACAGCCAAATGCGCGTATTTTTTGTGAAGTAAGTCGCAGAAAATGAGTTCCGTATCACGCGCACTGTTAAGATGCGCGACGCATCTTGCGTCGCGTTACGTGCCTGTATTACCGTTTATAGAATTTTTTACCCACCGTTCACACCACGCGCAAGTTACGCAGAGCGCTGGGTAACACGTCTTCGCACGTGCAACTTGAGCCGCATATGCGAAGACGTTTTGCCTTTTGAGCGGTTAGGGTCACATTGCGCGTAAGTTGCGCGGCGTATTTTACGCTAGTATGCGACGCCACAAACGCTTCGTGTGGTTCGGCCCGGAGTTGCGCAATATCTCTTCTAGTAGAAATAGATAACTTTTTTTCTGTGGCTCTGCGGCTCTGCGCAAAAAAAATATAGTCACTGATAAATAACGTTGTTTTGGTTTTGATGTTTTGTACGGTCTTGAAGTGTTAAAGTGGCCTTTACTTAATGGCTTCGGAGTACCTCGCATTGTTTTGTAATTTTTTATGCGAATACATTTGTAAACATTCTTTTTGTTTTATTTTACTTAAGCCATATTTTTTTTATTTTATTACTTTCAAAACCTAAATTTACATTTACAGTGTAATTTATTTTGCCAAACTGCCAGTAGCTTATCAGCAAATTTTACAAAATGTCAGTTGTAAAGAAATTTGTCATATGTCTACTTGTCTCTTGTACCCTGCGCAAATTGGGGGCTGCCCCTCCCTGCCTATAGTCCCCAGCTGCCCCTCCCTGCCTATAGTCCCCAGCTGCCCCTCCCTGCCTATAGCCCCCAGCTGCCCCTCCCTGCCTATAGCCCCCAGCTGCCCCTCCCTGCCTATAGCCCCCAGCTGCCCCTCCCTTTCTATAGCATCCAGCTGCCTCTGCCTATTTGAAATTAAAAGTTTGATCGCCAGAACGCCAGTGCAAACATCGCGCGAATTTGCAACGGTCGTGAGATCGGGTAGAACAACGCCTTTGGCGACTTCAGCAATTTTACCAGTGGACACGCAAGCAACTCCTAGAGAGATATGAGTGGAACTAATAAATTAGTACCCAATATGCTGTGCATGTGCGCATTATAAATAATTTGTGGGGGTAGTCGTTTTGAAAAAAAAACCGGCCAAGTGCGAGTTAAACTCGCGTGGAGAGGGTTCCGTACAATTGATTGAATTCTTGGAAGGAGGAAGGAGATCGGGTTCATTTTCCAATAATAACAAAAATATATTTGAGATCTTCATACCGAGCCCTTTAATTTGATATATGACAGTAAGGTTTGCAAAACTTTTTTTTTTAATTTCTTAATTTGTCCCCTGAAAATGACCCTTATTAAAATAAAATATTTATTTACTTTGCACATGTGTTTGGGTCATAGGATTACAACATTCTACCAAATTTCACCTGATTCGGTTCAGTACATTCGGAGCAAATTGGCTGTGACAGACGGACGGACAGACAGACGCACGAGTGATCCTTTAAGCGTTCCGTTTTTTCATTTTTTGTACGGAGCCCTAAAAACGGGAAAAACGATGAGTGTGTACGGATGTATTGTTTCGTTTTTAACAGTAGTAGGCATAAATGATACTCCGCTTATATGAAGTGCCATACCTGTGCTTAGGTAAGTATAAGGTGTCTTCAGCAATCTTACCAGTGGACACGCAAGCGAGCGCCGCATGTTGCTTCCGGGTGAAGCCCCTGGAGATGGCGGCGCGCAGCTGCGGCCGCGACTTGCCGTCGCCGCTGTCGCCGCCCGTGAACGGCAGCCCGCCCGTCACCATGCCGTACACGATCACCCCTCTGTGGACAAATAAATGCGACTACTGGAGTAATCTCTCCGATTTACTTAGGTCACAGAAGACAGTAAGAGTATACAGAACGGAATCTTCTAAGGAGCGCATTAGCGTCTCCGTTCCCCGTTCCCGCACCTCCCCCGTTTTCGCCTTGTCTCAGGGCGAGAGCGGGCGAACACACTGCGCTGCGCACACGGGCGCACGAGAACGGGGGAGAGGTGCGAGGACGGGGAACGGGGACGCATATTACGCGTACCTACCTTAGGAGATTCCGTTCTGTATACTCTTACTGTATTCTGTGCTTAGGTGTAAGAGACAAGGCATGAACTCAACGATCCGGACGACGCTATAAGTCGTGCGATCCACAACGAAATTGACATTTTCGGAAATTGTCTAGGTAAGTATTTTGCAATAGACGTTTTCAGTGCCGGATTGAGGGCCCAGTCCTTACTTTTAATGATTTTGACTGCTTTTTCGGAGCTGATTGGAGCCAAACTATCTTAGCCCTTCCGGCCAACACAATTGTGACGGTATTTCAGAGCACTTTTTTTCATATTTACTTTAAAGCTAAGGTGACGGGCCCAGCGTCGTACAATTGTGTTTGCAATGAACTTCCTTAGTGCGGAAACGCGACAGCGATTGACCTGTGCGGAATCAAGTTGTGACTCGTTAATTTGGCGGTAGGCGCGCTCCGACACCGCGCACGCGCCCGCGCTCAGAGTAAGTAACCTTTTAACGCATTGCGTAATGTTTTTAGACAAATATGTGCTTTATACTACTATAAATAACTACTCTTAAGTATTCATGATGTCCTTTTGTTGTTTCAGATAATATTTTTTGCTGAAATATCACTTTAAATTTAGACTTCACAATTATGTCGACTCGTCCCTAACTTATAGTATTATCAAATTTATTTTTTCTTGCATTAAGTATTTTACTATTCAAAATGGCCCTAAGTCGGGGCGCAATAGATAAGGAGTGATTGCGCGCTTGTTGGAGGAGTCAGAGGTCGAGGATGAAAGCGATCATGGAGGACGTCTTCAGACCTAACAAAGAAAGCTCATCATCCAATGAAAAACTGAAGACGACGAACCGGAAGCCGTGATTAATAGTCACGGCTTCCGGTTCGTTATTTAACAAAATTTACAATAAAACTTTTGGATTAGGTCACAGAATAAATACCAGAACAGAAGTCTCACTCCGCAAACGTTTTCAAAGAAATATCTACTCACAGTGGTTAGCAATATGGTGTAATTTAGCTCGCGTCAAAACGCAGCACCTTTTTGTTTAGACACCTACAGAAATCCATTGCAAGCCAATTTTATCCTTATGACTCTGGACAAACGATACATAATACACACAAAACCGACTAAAATAGACTCAGCGAGCGAAGCGCTAGGGTTGACTACTACAAGAAGCTACTATCGTCATTTAGCGTACCGTTTTATCGGTCTTCCATGCTGGTCTGGCTGACAAGAATAATACTTACAATACAATACATAAACATAAATATGTAAGGACAAATCACACCGATTGAGCTAGCCCTAAAGTAAGTTTAAACTTGTGTTATGGGATACTAACTCAACGATACTATATTTTATAATAAATACATATATAACGTCTAACAAAATATACTGAAACTATTTTAAGGGTGGATTCAGTCCATGATACTGAACAACTTACCCCAAGGAACATACGTCGAAATATGAAAAATAATTTTTTGATTTCCCTACAAACTCGGATCAGCTGATCGGTCAACTTGTATGGGAGATCAAAAATTATTTTTCAAATTTCGGTATATGTTCCTTGGGGAAAGTTGTTCAGTATCATGGACTGAATCCACCCTTAAAATAGTTTCAGTATATTTTGTTAGTCCCTGTATAGATAAACACCCAAGACCCAGGACAATTTGAAAAAGGCCATTTTCGAACTTGCCCTGGCTGGGGATCGAACCCAGAACCTCCAGATTGGCGGACTAGCGTGTTGACCATTACACCACGGAGGTCATAGCTGCTTCTCACCCCGCGCAAATCGTAGAAGCCGATCGAAGGAATGGGTAAAAATGCAAATCATGTTAATAGGCGATGCGGCTAGCAACTCATCACTATTTTGATTCCTTTTTCCACCTCGCCCACTATCACGCTAAAAGTTGCCTTTGGGTATTGCGGCCCTGGGCTCCGATTGCTTAGAGCCGCAACACTTAAAATGCTCTGTCTGCCCCATTAGGGATAAAGACGTGATAGTATGTATGTATGTATCATCGTTTGGTAGTAAACTATAATGAATGAATTATAATATAACATGAGCGAAAGTAAAGACTTTGTTTTAGCTGGTATCTAACCAGCTAAAACAAAGTCTTTACTTTCTAAAACTAAGTCTTTAAAGTAGATACCGAATTCTATAGGATGTACTTAGTAGGTACATACCATTTCTGTAACTTTCATAATTATTTTGCTAGCGAACAGAAAAGTTCCTAAGTAGGTGAGTTAGGTACCTACTTATAACGAAACAGATCGTCAATCTCAAACCAAACATCAGAAATTCAAAAGAATAATATGTATACTACTTATACCTACGTTCCTACTTATTTTTGTAACCTAAAAAGGTACCTAGGTCCTAGGTATTAAACCTACTTAGTGTACCTATCATTAATGACAACATAATAATAATAACCACTTTAAAGTAGATCTTACCTTTCAGCGTCCTTAGGAAGTCTATAAAAAGTTAAATTTGGATCGCAATCCTTGTTTAAACAGTTAAAAACTGCGCAGTATTTTTAGCCTTCTTTTTATGTTTCTCCATTTTTAAAACGGCCGGATCGGTTAAGTACCTAGGCGACGAACAAAGCTCGCGCGTGCGTCACTGCTCGCACGTGAGCCCCGACTGAATTAGCCACCCGAGAAGGCCGCCGCGCGTAGGTATATTTTTGATACCTACACGGGGAGTGACACAGGCCTGATTAGGTCCAACTGTTGTTTTGCGCTTGGCCAGAAATATACCTGGAGGCAGCTTATTTTTTTTATGGTTATTTTAAACCGTAAATTATAAGGCTAAAATGCTGAAAACCAGAGTGAATAAATGATTAATATGTCTGTGTGTTATTTTTATTCAGAATATTCTACCTACATATATATATATTTATTATTACATGTTTTTTGAACTATTTTTACAAACAAAGTTGGGCCCAACCAGAAACAATTGTGACGTGATGTCTCTAAACTTCGGCCCAGCTCGACACGTTTGTGAGCGTCACAATTGTGACGTCGCATGAATATGGTTCTGGATAATACAAATGTATATAATGTACGCCCCCGGAAAAAAAAGACGGCGTCATGAAAATCTGGAAAAGTGTCTGAAAATGGATAGACTAGGTCATTTTACATATGAAAAAGTTACAACAGTGATCGTACATTCAGGACTTTAGGCTCGGGTCTGTAAGGGTTAGTAACAATATGTTAAATTGAAGTTTATTTAAGTATACAAAAATGTGAATTAGACAATTTATTGATTTTCATTGTAATAGTTTGTTTAATTTCAAATAACCTGAGACGTGTTTTGATTTTTTGCGGTGTGCGACGTTCATATCATTGTTGTTTACATGGAATTTAAAACATGAAGTTGTGTTTAAATTTTAGAGAAAAATAAAGACAAAGGAAAATCCTAAAAAGTGAATGAGAAGATTTTAATTAAAAAAAAATTAATTTATTCAAAAACTTAGTTAAAACGGTTAAACTTTGAAGAAAATATAAGCGAATACGTCGTCGGATTTCTTGCGCATACGACTGAGTTAAAAAATAAAAAGTACACATATATGAAGATTGATTCATGCTTAAACACGTACAATAAATAAATAAAAATAATTTGTCTTTTGTAAAAGGATAGAAAAATTTGAAGTTCTCCGAAATTCTCAAATAAATATGGGGACGAATACGCTGATAAGGCAGACCGCTCGCTGAGCTTCTGAATTCGTCTAAATTTGTCTCTATGGTGCATGTACAATACAGCGCAATGCGTATGTGTAGATAGAAAATATAGATTCGGGTGTTCAATAAAAAATTCCCACGGTCGAAGACTACAGTCTTAAGCAAGCGCGGGGCCCGTAGCAAATTCTATCGAATGGCCCCTGATCTGCTATGGGGAGCTCGGTGGCATAGCCGAAGCAATAAGATGGCAGTCAACAAGCTACGTATCTGCCTTTAGGCAGCTTGAACTCTCAAGAGTTTGTTGTTGAACAATGTTGTCAACTTCAAAGTTGACAACATTGTTTTGCCATTTACGATAAAACAAAAAAAAGAACGGTGGGACGGTCAGCGGATTTGAGAACGCAGGGCCCGTAGAAATCTCTACTGTTACTATATGGTTAGAAAGAAAGAAAATTCGTTTATTTGGTAGACATATATCACATACACACTAAACTTAAATCTATCTACCAAAATGGTCTCCGCTCAGCATATGTCGGGCGTGAGCCGCGACGCTGGTCTTCCGCGGACGCCATTTAAGTACATATACAGGGTTATTTTTAATTAACCGGCAACCTTTTTGGAGCAAGTTCAGTCCGTGACGAAAAAAAAATTTCGACTCCATACAAATCGGCGCTCAACCAAATGGATTTTGTATGGGAGGACGAAATTTTGTTTTCGTTTTTCGATAATTGTTTTTATGGAAAGTGGTTCAGTATGTCATGCTCATGCTCCAAAAAGGTTGCCGGTTAATTAGAAAATAACCCTGTATATTAATAATACAAAAATAATAATAATGGTCAATCCGGCACTGGACATTTTAGGAAGTTGTGCTCAGTCTGAGGGACGGTAGAGTCACTGCGCAATGCACATACAGAATCAACATTAGCTCAATCACGAATCCCACTCACCGGCGAGTGCGGATCAGAAATAGGAATACGAGTAAGTAGAACTGACGCGTTCACGAGGTACCGAATTGGTACCCGGACGCTTTTCGCTAGTCGGCCTTTCAGGCGCTTGACACTTAGTCAAAGCCGATCTCAGTGACGCCTAAAGTCGAAATTCGTTCCCACCTCTGGGAGTCTTTTGTGCTGTTACTCTTCCGGCGCGGACAACATCTTGCCAATTTGGAAAATGTTACAAAATAGTCTTATAATCCGTCGCGTCCGTAAATCTACGTTCTAAAAGAAAGCTGGACTAAAAGAGATTTTTCCTTCTTTCTAGTACCTATCCTCTTCTTGACGACCCCCTTTAATTTTTTTCTTATTTTTAGTATTTTTGTTATAGTGGTCGGTGAAAATTTCAAGTGCCTAACTTACGGTTCAAGAGATAGAGCCCTGTGACAAACGGACAGAAGGACAGACGGTCTCAGTAATAGGGTCCCGTTTGCACACTTTGGGTACAGAACCCTAAAAAACGCTAAGGACGCTGCTGCTAGTTCTATACGACTCGTCTCCTCTTGCGACACCCGTGGAAGAAGAGAGGAGTGTTGACAAGTTTCCTTCTACTCTTCTGCCTGCTGCATAACCCGTCACTATTTTGATTGTTTTCTATCTACCTACACTAGCTACACTACACCTATACAGATGACCATGGTTTTTTGGGTCGTACAGCCCTGTCTGTCTAATTGAGGAAAAGTAGTAAGTGTACTTACATGCTCCAAAGATCGACTTCCGGCCCGTACCGCCGGCCGTCCACAAACAACTCGGGGGCCGCGTATTCCAAAGACCCACAGGGCGTGCGCAGGGCCGAGCCAGTGCTCCATACGTTGGACAGACCGAAATCTGAAAAGACGTATAAAAACTGGGAACAGAGGACCTCGCGAGCTCTTGTAACCATGTACAAAGGGAAGTTTGCTGTAGTGTTAAATGGCATTGCTCAGCCAGGGGAAAGGGAAAAGTTTAGGGTTAATACCCGGTACATAAGTTGAACCAACCAAAAAAAAGTCACTGCGCACACCTTTGTCTCTAATTTTACCTGCGCAACGCCGCCATTTTTGTTCAACTTATGTGCCGGGTTAACCTAAACATTTCCCTTTCTCCTGGCTTAGCAAAGCCATACAACGCTACAGAAAACGTCCCCCTTTTGGAATTTCTTTTGCAATATCATGTGTCTCTCAAAATATTTGATTAAAATCCGTCAGTAAATAACGCTACACCTAAGCTCCCCCTTTCCCCCCCCAATCAAACATTGCGATCGACTAAAAAAATTAAATAAATCAAGGAACTAGCCTGTATGGCTTTTACACCATTTCACGGCACATGACGGCATTTTTAATAAATCGATTATCGCAAAAACACAGCAATATTCTCAAAGGAAACTTCTTGCGACGCAACCGCACGACTCGAGTGTCACGGCGAACTGTCGCGCCGCGCTGTTCATATTTTAAGCCCCGCCCGCCGCGGTACATATCGCGTGGAATGATTTTTCGGGATTAGTTACGATTCTAGAGAATTAATGTTCGTAGGGTTTAACGTACATTGGAGCGAGCTTTGCTTCAAATCATACTGGGTAAAGTAAGAAAAACGGAGATTCGCAGGCATAGGTACTGAATTTCTACACTTAGTACTTAAAACTTCGCTCAAAGAAAGTGGAAGTTGCGTTACTTCTAATCGCTTTAATTTCGCCGAAGCGAAACTTCGCTTAAAGAAAGTGGAAGTAGCGTTACTTGTAATTGCTTTAATTTCGCCGAAGCGAAACTTCGCTTGAAGAAAGTGAATGCGTTACTTCTATTCGCTTTAATTTCGCCGAAGCGAAACTTCGCTTAAAGAAAGTTGAAGTAGCGTTACTTCTAATCGTTTTAATTTTGCCGAAGCGAAACTTCGCTTAAAGAAAGTGAAAGTAGCGTTACTTCTAATCACTTTAATTTCGCCGAAGCGAAACTTCGCTTAAAGAAAGTGAAAGTAGCGTTACTGCTTTCGATTCTGTCTTATGTCGCTTTAATGCACGAAAAGTAAATGAACTGTCGCTCTAGCATTCCCCGAGATTTTGTCTGTCGGAATTTAGTGGTAGACTCCTTCTAATCGTTTTAATTCCGCCGAAGCGAAACTTCGCTCAAAGAAAGTGGAAGTAGCGTTACTTCTACTTTCGTTTAAGTTCTAAGTTCCTTTGAGCAAAGTTTGACTATGTACTACAATGTTATTATATGTATAGAATAGTAGATCATAGAAAACAAATGTCAAATCAAACGGCAGTCTAATCGCAACTGCCCAATAAAATGGAGACGGAGACGAGGCAAAAAGGAGGCAACGAAATAGGAAGTATTAAGATGGGCAGATCATATAATAACCTATTTCGTGAGGTGAACTTGGATGAGAGGCTCAGACACTACACAAACAGTAGGAACCACTTACCAACAATTTTGATGTACTGTTTCGAACTGTCCAACATTATGTTTTCCATTTTGAGGTCTCTGCAAAAATAGAGTTAAAATATATTAAAGAGTCCGTACTACCCTAAAGTTCTTAGAGCAATCTTAAATATTATCAATATTAACAAAATACTCACTTTGAAATAAAAACAGAAAAGTTCAGGACTAACTCTATACATAATATGTTTCGAAAACACGATTGCTTAAAATTTTCTCGATAGAAAAAAAATGTGAAGTTGCCTCTAAATCACCTCAAAATTATACTAAAACGGAAAGTATTCAAGAAATACAATAAATTAGCCATTGTAACATTGGATTATAATTGTGTTAAACATAAGGCAATAATAATATGTCTTATTTTTTAAATAACTCTTAAATATTCTTTGTAAAACGACAAAAAACCTCAAAATCAAAACCAGCCTCATCGACCTACCATGATCTTTTTACTCTGCATGGTCTCGCTGTCTCGCTTCGGGTAGAGTAAATTTGTGTGCGTGGAAGCGGAAGCAAAACTTAGATTATTCACATCAGGCCCAGCCTAGCCTTAAAAAATATAAACGCCGTGCCGTGTGACTTTCGGCAGAGTAGAATAGGACCACTCCAAGTCTTTCCGTTGATGTCGTAGAAGGCGACGTAGGGAATACAAGCTAAACAACGCTTATAAACATCAAAAAGACCTCTCCAACCCGTCTGGCCAGCGTGGAGACTGTAGGCCAAATCCTCTGACTGCTCTGGCTAATATATGGCTCTGGCAGTACAGAGAGGGTCGTGCTCCGGCAATGGAGACTAAAAAGATTCGACCTGATGATGATGATGAAATATGAATACCTATACATCGATATAGGTATTGACGACCTCCGTGGTGTAATGGTCAACACGCTAGTCCGCCAATCCGGAGGGTCTGGGTTCGATCCCCAGCCAGGGCAAGCTGGAAAATGGCCTTTTTCAAATTGTCCTGGGTCTTGGGTGTTTATTTTTATATGTATTTATTATAAAATATAGTATCGTTAAGTTAGTATCCCGTAACACAAGTTTAAAACTTACTTTGCGGCTAGCTCAATCAGTGTGATTTGTCCTTATATATATATATATTTATTTATTTATCATCTAGTTAAGTATTTGGATCATAATTCATTGTGGTAGAGCCACGCTACCGGCAAAACTCAGTTTTGCTAGTTGCATGAATGGGCCGGCTCGTCCGGGGAAGTACCACCACTCTCACAGAAAATCGACGTCTGAGTAGTAGCTTCATCGCTTCTATGCTTCGTTCGGTGAGTGAGAGCCGGAGTGACCAAAAAGTCAACGTCTTTGCCCTGGCTAAATAAAAATAAAATTGCTAACCGATGGACGACGCCGCGTGAATGCATATGTCGCACGGCGGACACCAATTGGGTAGTAAGCGATCGCGCGCGCGCCTCCGGAAGCCCCCGGGCTCCGCCCCGGCCGGACAAAGACAAGATATGTGTGCACAAGTCGCCACCGCCGGCTGCTTCCATAACCACGTACAAGCGAGGCCCGTGCTGTAACAATCCAAAAAACAATCCACATTTTCTGTAGATGTAACGTCATTGTTTTTGGCGTATGTGAACTTTTTAGGGTTCCGTACCCAAAGGGTGCCAACGGATTACTGAGCCTCTGCTGTCTGTCCGTCCGTCTGTCACAGGGTTCTTACTTTGAAACCGTCATAGCTAGACAGTCCGCTAGTTTCTAACAAGTCAAATCAGTAACTTTTTCCTAAACCTCAAAACAAACATTTTCTATGAGGAAACTACCCAATTGAAATTTTCACCGATCATGTATTACTGAGGCGGCTATAACAACAAATACTAAATATAAGATAAAGTTAAAAATTAGGGGGGTCATAATACAAGAAACATAATTTTATCAGCGTTTTAAGAACATTGTACGGAGGTACGGAACCCTTCTTCCGATACCGTTGACGACCGAGAGAATTGACCGGTTTTTTATTTCTAATTTAATATTTTATTTTTATTCTTTTATTTTTTTTATATGGACTTTACCATCATGGTCTCGTAGAGCGCGGCTATGCAGGGGTGCCGCAGTTTGGCCATCAGTCTCGGCTCGCGGTGCAGGTTGCGCCGAGCATACTCCTCCTTTATGCATGTCAGGTCTATTATTTTTATAGCCACCTGAAAAGAAAACAGTTAACAGAACATATATTCGCGGAATACATCGTAGCGCTAAGCGCAAACAAGACGCAGCGTTGGATTTAAAAAATCTCATACATTACATTATAGATACTCATCATCGGGTCTTTTTTAGTCTCCACTGTAGGAGCACGACCCTATCTACTACCACAGCCATTTATTAGCCTGAGCAGCCAGATGATTTGGCCTACACTCTCCACACTCGCCAGACGGGTTGGAAAGGGCTCGCTGATGTTCATAAGCTTTGTTTAGCTTGTGTTTCCTAAGTCGCCTTCTACGACATCCACGGGAAACTTGGAGTGGTCCTATTCTACTCTGCCAGGAACCACACGGCACACATTATAGATACTATCATCTGTTTTGAGATGTGCGCGGGAAGGCAAGTAGCTGTTACATTCTCAAACCTTTTCTCCCACACCAGCGCGGAAGGAAAAAATGTAAATATACATATGTACATACATGCACTTTTATATGAAAATTATACCAAAAAATGTATTATCTAAATATTTATCCGTTTTGGCTACAAAAAAATAATAAATAACACAAAAAAAAAACACTGCGAAATATAGTCGAGTATGCCTCCGGGACTTTCCTTGTTCTCGGCGAATATTTCACTGTGTTTTTTTTTTTTTTTTTTGTGTATTATACCTATATATTATATTTTTTGTAGCCAAAACGAATAGATATTTAGATAATACAGTTTTTGGTATAATCTACACTAATATTATAAAGAGGAAAGATTTGTACCTATTTTTGTATGTTTGTAATGAATAGGCTCAAAAAGTACTGGGCCGATTTAAAAAATTCTTTCACCAATAGAATGATACATTCTTCCAATTTGACATAGGCTACAAAATTAATTAAAATTAAACCCCGTGCGAAGCCGGGACGGGCTGCTAGTATGTATTATAAAGGCAAATTAACTCAGTTGCCATCAAGGCCGGAGGGAAATTTAGAGGTATGTTTGGTGGTGATTTTTTTCTATCAAGCCAAAAATGCTCAATCGTGTTTTGGATATCGTGGGTGTCTGTAGAAAAGCTTTAAGATACTTATGTAACATTTTTGAGGAATAGACTCTAGTAGTTTAATTACAGTGATTTTTTAAAAACACTTAGTTTTTTGGCTCTGAACTGGCGGGGCCTTAAATAAACAACGGTTATTTTCAAAGTTTCGTCTTCCAAACGGGGAAATTTTCTACCATAAATTTAGAAAAATAGTTTATACTTATTATTGTAGGCTCAGACGAGATTGTAGGTATTAGTATTTTATTTTTGATATAACTTAAATTTGTAGATACCAAACAATTACGCACGCGTTGGGCTCTGTAATTGCGCTGGGTATTTTGATTCAATAAATAAATTCATTTAAAGAAATAAATCAACATACCTTCTTCCCGATAACCCTGTGCGTAGCCTCCTCAACCCTCGCAAAGTGGCCCTTCCCCAGCACCTTCCCATTCATCAGATAGTTCCCGATACTGTACACCTGGTTCCTACTCCGCACATTTGAACTCTTCATCTTAACTACTAATTTCGATACATTTTATACCCTAACAAACTTATCACTCTCGGTAAAGCCAACTTGTATTCTTGTATTGTTTATATGTTTAACGTCATTATAATTTATCATGACAGGGACCATCATTTGTTTGGCCTCAAAATTAGAACGCTATCACTGAGTTTGACATTTGCAGGGTCTATTTTCGTCGCCAGTGCGTTTGATACAATACTTTTTTGTGTGCGTATAAATACAGTTGGTTTACGTTCACTTGGTAGGCGAACAGGGTTGCTGTGTTTCTATTAACTGACTGTGTCTGATTCGAAGAACAATAACCCATATATATTTATTTATTTATCAAACTTTATTGTCCAAAGTAAAAATATACTTTTAACAAATGGCGGACTTAATGCTAAAAGGAATTTTCTCCCAGTCAACCATAGGGATAAGCAGAGAAAATTGTGCGGCGCAAAAGCTATAAATACCTATATACTTACATCAAAAATACTAAGTACTTCATACACACTATTATATATATGTATATATTATATATAAATATATCAGAGTAAATACCTACTTACACAAAACATATACTAATAAATATAATAACAAATAAATAGCTGTAGACACTATGGGTTAACTCTCTATAGTTCTGACTCCAAAGTTATTACGGAATTTACGATATCTATTTCCTAGCTACGTGTATGTATTCAGAGAGTGTACGGGTGCCTAAACTGCGTGATTCAGAAGGTAAAGTTCAACACTCGGTAAATAAGTTCTGATATATTTCTCACAAGTACATACAAGTTACAGTTCTCGATATATGCACAAACAAACAGATCGACACGGCACGGGGGCTATCTACGGACACACGCGAGTCTCAGAACAAAGCTGGCAAACGACTAGCGAGCGATCCATGCTACGCGTCGTGGAACGAAATAATAAACGCTTACTTAGCGTATTGTGTCCCTACATAACATCCCCCTTTTCAAAAATTTTGGTTATTCAAAAAAAACAAAAATTTTAAACAAAGTTATGAAACATAAAAATCTAAAGCTTCATACAATAGAGCACAGGCTTCACGCTGCAATGCACCGCGTAAGCAGAAATGTGACCTGGCCGGATGGCCGGACTCGTAAACAACTGAGTACTTCGAACTGTGCGATTGCATGATGCAATAGGTAATGATAATTACAAACATTTTACATTGAAATGAATCTACTATAAAATTCAACTCTTTAATACATTACATTTACACTGAAAACAGAAAAACCAAATTATTTAATTATTTACTTTTTGCAAAAATCAAAATCAAAATCTTAAAACACAATCATACACATATTAACATATTCACATAACATATTAACATATTAACACGTAATATCTTGATGTACGAAAACTTACTAGAACTCTCTTTTTTAAAACACAGTAGGTTGAGTCGCTTGCACCGGAACAGTTTGTACTCTCACTTGCGGAGTCGGTAAACTGGCCTTATCAACCTCTCTACGTAACCAACTTCTGGTTTTCTTCACATTTAACTACAAAAATTGAATCGCTAGTTTTCGTACATCTGCAATATATCCATACAGTTCAGTGATCTACTTTCTTTTTGTCTAATCACAATTTCTATTGACCTACAAAACTTTAATGCAAACAATGAAAATAAGTAAGTACTTTTTACTTGACATCGAATCGAAAGAATTTTATGTGTCATTTTTCTCTAAAAAAAACTTTTGGTTCCGTACTCTATAAAAAATCTTATATACTATGTGCGAACACTTATTTTTCAAAGGTCGTCTTGAAATTATAAAATATTACATATATATAATCTATACTATGACTCTACTGGTAGTTGGCACGAGGTTATATCCTGCAATAATGAAGTAACAAGTTCTTTCTTTTGAGAGAACCTCTCTAATATTCCTTCGTGCCAACGCCATCAAATTAACAAAATAACATATTTTACTATTTAAATTTTACCCATATTATCTCGCAATTACATTATGAATGAATAACTGAATATCACAATATTCACGGAACTCTCAATCGCTTTGCGTAACCCTATAGCGCTGCTTCATATCCAGGCTGCATGACCATGACCTAATTGCTACAACGTAAAGTACAATGAGCGCTTCGACAAACGTTACAATGAAAGTACAGTGTGCGTCGTGACAAACGTTACAAAAAATTTCTTTTAATAAAAATTACTACATACAGTCATGTACAATAAACACTGTTTTCTACCATTTATTTTAATTGCCTACCTTTACTACATACATATAGTTGAATCCTTGGCATCCCAACAACGCTGGGATGTTGAGCATCGCGGCCTACGGAAACTCTATAACCTAAAACGTACAGGCAATTTTACAGTACGACCACTTCTGGTCTTCTTAAGACAACTTTTACTACCGTCTTTACAATCTTTTGCCAAAGTAGTTTCTCTATCATGACTTGGCTCTACTATCTCTTTTGTCTGAACACTGGGTGAGATATCTAACTCATCATTCAATACATAAGCAGGCTTTAACCTGTCTATCGAAATGTTAGCTTTCCTATTAGGCAACTGTACTTGAAAAACTTTATCGAACCGTTTGAGGACGATGTATGGACCGTCGTACGGAGGTTTTAAAGGTTTTCTTACAGTATCATCTCTAATGAATACGTGCGTACAACTTTTCAAATCCGGATGGACAAAAAATGATCTATTACTACTATGTGGCTGTATGGCTGGTCTAAACTTACTAATCTTTTGACGAATATCCTCTGCTATGTTGTCGTCACAGCTACTTGACTTGTCGACGTCATAAAACTCACCTGGTAATCTTAAAGTACGCCCGAATGTCATCTCTGCAGCGCTAACGCCATTGTCGCTTCTTAGTGCTGCTCTAAGACCAAACATTACCGTATGTATCTCGTCGACCCACGAAGTACTGTCACTCAGCCTCGCCATTAACGCTGCTTTCAAACTTCTGTGCCAGCGTTCCACCTGGTTACTCTGCGGATGATACGCGCTTGTTCTCTGCCGTTGTACGCCTAAATATTTCAATAAACTTGCAAATAAACTACTTTCAAATTGTCTACCTTGGTCTGTAGTAATCTTTACTGGGCAACCGTATCGTACTATCCAACCTTCATACAAGGTTTTAGCTACACACTCGGCCGTAATTTCCTTCACCGGGAAAGCTTCTGGCCAACGTGTTTTTCTGTCTATTATTGTCACGCAATATCTATACCCTTCAGATGTTGTTAATAATGGTCCGACAATATCGATGGATAAATGTTCAAAACGTTCTGCCTGCGGAATTACCTGAAACTCTGACAAAGTGTGTCTGTTTATCTTTGACTTCTGACACTGGATACAACACTTTGTCCATAAACCAACATCTCTGTTCATACTAGGCCAAAAATATTTCTGCCTAACTAATGTCTTAGTTGTCCTAATACCAGGATGACTAAGGTTATGAATACTTTCAAATGTAAATACATAACAATACTTTTAACAAATGGCGGACTTAATGCTAAAAGGAATTTTCTCCTAGTCAACCATAGGGATAAGCAGAGAAAATTGTGCGGCGCAAAAGCTATAAATACCTATATACTTACATCAAAAATACTAAGTACTTCATACACACTATTATATATATGTATATATTATATATAAATATATCAGAGTAAATACCTACTTACACAAAACATATACTAATAAATATAATAACAAATAAATAGCTAATGAAAAGAAGAACCTGAGAGAAGAACTGAATGATGATGACTTTATATAGAAAGGGAGTTTGAAAAGTGGGCGTGGACTTTCCTCTATATAGGTATATATCCCATATCTCTGGTATGATTACATAGACATTGTCATCAGGACGGTTTTAGCCCCACCAGCGCCCCAACACTGGTGTCAGATTTTTCAAGCTGCCTAAAGGCATCGGACATAGCTTGACGACTGCCATAATACAATTATGACAGCCGGGACCAATGGCTTATACGTGCCTTCCGAAGCACGGATTCAGATAGTCTCTAAGAGTATTGGCGACGGGGGGGGGGGAGTGCAAATAGGATTTGTCGGGGGGTGGGGGGGAGCAGTCTTCACAAAAGTACTTAAGTCTCCATTTATGAGTGGCAGTAAAAAAAGCGCCCCTTTGGTCACCAAACCGCGCCGTACCCTAACGCCGCTACTGATTGTCATAGTAGCAATGTTCCAGATGCTTCTCTTCCCGATCGAGGGAATGGGCAAAAAATCCTATGTTTGGGCGATGCGGATGCCACTTAGTGTCACTATTTTTAACCTTTTTCGCTAAAAGTGGCCTTATGGTCTTACAGCCCCTTAGCTTTTACCCCGTAGTATCAACACATGATAATGTATCTGTAATGTGTATGTCATAATAGTGAGAGGTAGACTTGGGGGCCAAAACATTTCAATACGTTATGCACATTATCCCAGAGAAAATTGCCCTACTATTACTTTTTAACCCTCGACAAAAAAGACTATTATAAGACGCTAATGTCTGTCGGTCTATCTGTGGCATCGTAGCGGACGGACCGATTTCGATGCGGGTTTTTTACGTGAAAGCAAGTTCCCTTGCGGTGGTTGTTAGCTATGTTTGATGAAAAAGTGGTTTAGCCGTTTAAAAGTTAGTGCGGGTTAACGCTTGGAAGTCAGGGCTTTCTCTAGCAAATAATAGATGGCGCTACGGATATCAAGTCGTATTGATAGTAACGCCATCTATGGCGTTCTTGATTGTCGAGGGACAGCCACAGACAGACAGAAAGACAGACATTAGCGTAAAACTTAAACATATTTTCTGTCGGGGGTTAAAAATCAAATCGCGTTGCTCTGAAGCCGCAGCCTTAACATTGCATCGCTAGCAGGTAGCAAGCATTAACATTCGTAGGTACAGTCGGCAATAACAATTGAGATAGCGCTATTGCTCCGCAACAATACAGCCTGTGTAAATAAGCGAAAGGTACAGTCGTCCACTGAAATCCTATTCATATATTTACATTTCCTAAGATACCTTTTTGCTTTTATTGAAACCTGTGGGACGAAAAAACGTTCAAGCAAGTGTACATTTTTTATTTTAACTTGTACTATTGTACAAAATACAATTTGTATAGCACTATAGGCGGACTTAATGCTAAAAGCATTATCTGACAGTCAACCTTTGGGTTGTTAGAAAAGTTAAAGTGGGTACAAAAGGGATATTGATGAGAATTCAGATATATATCTGGGGGCACGGCAGTGCCCCCGCCAAGTCGAGCGCGAAGCAAACACGGCCGTACCATCCTTTACTGGAACCATTTCGCCGCATTTTCAGGCCCCTATTTGAGAACCTCTGGATAAGACCAGAATGCAGAAATTATGGTCATCCAGTAAGCTATAATCACATATTTAAAATCCAAAATTTCAAGTCTGTAGGTCATTTAGTTCCGAAGTTAAGCGAAAGCAAAGTTTCGCATTTATGACACTCACTCACTCATGATCATCAGAATAGAACTAGTACTTCCCATAAACTCAGAGAGCTGAAATTTGGTACAGAGTTAGGGTTTAATGGCCACATAAAGGGAAAGCTATAAAAACTAGGATAATCGAAGATCTGGAGTACCTGGTGACCCTGATCAGAAAACTCAAGAGCCCAACCAAACTATTAGAGATCGTCTTACCGCCTTTACAAACAATATTCAACTTGGTGGGCCGCTTCATTTAATGTCAAAAATCGAAGGTCTGAAGTATCTGATGAAGAACCCTAAGCTGGTCTCAGCTGTACTTGTTAGAGATATGGTAATGCCCCCTTCTACTATTGGTACATAAAAAAATCGACTGTCATTGCAAAAATCCAGCGTTGTGGGACACATCTTCTAATTTAATCTAGCCTATAGCGTCCCACTGCTGGGCGATGCCTCCCCTTCTGCTTTTAATACGCATATAAATAAATTAAAGGAAAACTCTGGACAAGACTAGACTGGCTTTTATACTTATACTTACAAGTTTACAAAAAGAAATAGTCGAACGATTAACTTTATTCTACTCGAACATTACACAAATTAAATAAATAAATTACACAAAAATATTAATTTCCTCAAAATTTGGTCAAAATATAATGCATTGGACTAAGAGTGGCGGAAAAAAATGTGTCAAATAAAAAAATCTAATAAAATAAATCAATATGCCCACGTTTCTACAAAAAGGAAGCAAGGAAATCGCAGTAAGGAACCTTAGACTTGGCACTACTTTGTCTAGATTTCATTACTTTTTAGAGATAAACTAGTAGCTCCATCGAGACTTGGCTAGTTTTTTACTAAATGTTTTTGGTGGGATTTACTTTTTACATAAACTACTTCATAAATAATATACTTCTACAATATACATATCTACATACCTAATATATAATACATTATATATCTGCATTTACCCTCATGTCTTGTTCTTTAAGATTTCCTAGTAAATAAGAAACGCTTATAGTTTCGCCATGTCTCTCTGTATATATCTGTCCGTGATTTTACTCACAGACTATTAAGGCCGTACCTAAATTTTCCGGGGTCCAGTGCTGCCCCCATTTAAAATAAATCATTTCAAAGAAAACGAAGACATTATTTAAAATTTTGCAACTAACAAGTCCTAGATAACCCTTTAAAGTATTTTATGAACTACTGTTTACAGTTTATAATGAGAACGTTAAGCTAACTACGCACATTTGCGAAAAACGGCCACTTTTAGCAAATGCGCGTAGTAACTACTAGTACTTCTTTATGATATATATAGAAAGTTGTTCAGTATCATGGACTGAACTTGCTCCAAAAATTTAGCAGGTGGATAAAAAGTCAGCCTGTATATTAGTCGACCAACTTTTTAGACGTTTCGCAACTACGGAACCCTACGCTGCGCGCACTACAGACCCTACACGCACTTGGCCTGATTTTATTATCACTACATAGTATAAAACAAAGTCGCTTCCCTCTGTCTGTCCCTATGTATGCTTAGATCTTTAAAACTACGCAACGGATTTTGATGCGGTTTTTTTAAATAGATAAAGTGATTCATGAGAAAGGTTTATATGTATAAAACATACCCGTGCGAAGCCGGGGCGGGCCGCTAGTTTTTAATATTTTGAAATTTCTTTTATCGATAAGCTACTTCATATGTCAGACTAAGCATGCACTTCAATCCGGTAGATGACAAAAGGTCATATCAGACACTTTGTTCTAAATGTCAAAACAAACATTTAACTACTATAGGATTTGTATGTGTGTAAAAACCTTTTAGTAATTAATTATTATTCACCAATTACCAGCCTGTATTATTTGTGTTGCAGTACTTCCAACCTGGAGCACAGCATGCAAGCATGTTAAAGTTTGAATGAAATAAAGCTCTTTGAATATACTTTGGTTTTTTTATGTTCATTTATTAACCTACCTACCTAAACTATTTGGAGTCAAATAGCGCTCTTAATATCAATTTTTCTGCATTAAAAAAATCTAAAATCATGTTGAAAATGTATATGATCAATACAAGTGACACTATTTTGTGACGTTTTATTCTCTTAACAGTATCAAATAATTTATTTTTGACCCAGTCATCAACCAATTCAAGGATTTACCCGCCGTTCTAACACCGTTGCCGAGTGTACTGTCCTTAGTTGCAGCGGCTTGGTATTTGGTGCAACTTACGAGGCAAGTGTGCTTTTCCATTAGTGTTGTAGTTGCGAAGTAAATTACCGTATATGTATGTAATTCGTAGTAGCACAGAATAGGTACTAGTACTCACGTACAGGAGTCTTATTCAACAAAGAAATTCAAACAAATATCTACTAAAATATGGTTTAATTTAGCTCATGTCAGAACTCAGCACATTTTCGTTTAGATACCTAGACATCCATTGCAGGCCAGTTTCATTCTTATTACTGTGAACAAACGAATTGTTTATCTGAATTTACCACTCCGAGTGGTCGCCGCGCTCTTAGTAATAATGTAGGTATATTTTCGATACCTAAACGGGGAGTGACACAGGCCTGGTAGTAGTAGTGTCAGGCAGAGGTTGCGGGGTCAATAACCATGATACTTAATCACTTTCCCTTAATACAGGGTGACTAACCACCTACCAATTTTTGAAGCAAGTTCACTACTTTTCATAAAAACAGGTAATGAAAAACGAAAAAGGTCCGCTCTTCCGCAGCGCTCAGCCAAACGGATTTTGTATAGAACGAATTTTTTTTAATCAATTTTTTATATTTTTTTACAGAAAGTAAGTAGTTCACTATAATGGAATAAACTTGCACAATAAATAGCTGGTGGTTAAAAAGTCACACTTCTTCATCTTGTCGAGTCGAAATGGTTTCACAGTAGCTTCAATTTCAAATCATCTTTGACCAGAATGTGGCCACGGCGATCCCTCTGTCGTTAGCCTCATTATGGTCTTCTATGGTAATGTGTTTTTTGACAGAGGTTTGAGAGAAGTTCTGCTTTGTCTTTAGAGAACCCTTCGATGTTTATAGAGATAAATGAGGGCTGGTCATTTCAGTCACACTGTATATCGCGAAGTAAGAAAAAAATGTTTTACCTCCTTTAAACAAGTCGATCAATCAGCTGATCTGAGTTTTTAGGAAGCTAGCAACATAAGATGCCATTAGGCAGCTCAAAAATCTGACACCAGTGTAAGCTATCAACATCCTCGATAAGAAAAAAAGGAATGCAAAAAAAAGTTATTTATCACTAAGTATTTGTCCCTTAGGAAAAAGTTTGGTGTCATGGACTGTAAATAGTTTAATTGAGTATATTTCATTAGACGTACACACTACTATCATATACTATCACGATACTATCACGATTATTAGATACTATCACGCCTGTTTCCTACAGGGGTAGGCAGAGACTATGGACCTCCACTTGCTACGATCCTGACAGACGTTAGACGTTATATGCATAAGGTATAACAAAATATACTGAAAATAACGGCATTCGAATTACCTACTCAACGTGACGAGTTTTTCGAAATAATGTTAATATGGTATACCTACTTATAGGATTAAACAACTACTTACTAAGATCTAAAAAAACATTATCCATGTCTATATCATTATATAGCCGTGTGGTTCCCGGTTGGGTTAAAGGGACAGGTCTACAAAACCATCATTAGACTTGTCCTTTTATATGGTAGTGAAGCGTGGCCATTGCTTGAGCGACACAAGCAGGAACTGCGTGTCACGGAGATGCAAATGTTGCGCTGAATATGCGGAATATCACGGAGAGATCGCGTGAGAAACACCCGCATCCGCGGCAGCCTTCATGTCTGTGACATAGCAGACAAACTGCAGGAAATTCGCCTACGCTGGTACGGTCATGTTTTGCGGAAACCGGCCTCCGCCGGGGCCCGGCAGACGTGGTAGACCCAAGAAACGCTGGCTTGACGTCGTCAAGGATGATATGCGTGCCAATCGTTTTACAACCAATGATGCTCAAGACCGTGCGAAGTGGAGAAGGAAAAGCCGGAAAGCGGACCCCGGGCTTCGCAGCGTTGCAGCTGTGGATGCAACTGGGAATACGCTAGGATGAGAGAGAGTCGTGTGGTTCCCGGCAGAGTAGAATAAGACCACTCCAAGTCTTCTCGTGGTTGTCGTAGAAGGCGACTTTGAAAACACAAGCTAAACAAAGCTAACAAACCGAATGGGATCGTCCGCACTGATGGCAAGCGACCTGATGGCTTGTCCTTGGTCCCATGGAGGCAGGGTAGGTGCCTCATTTGGGATGCCACATGTGTGGATACTCTTGCACCTTCACATTTGCCTGCAACGTTTAATCTTGGTGGAGCGGCGGCTTGTACTGCAGAGGCTGCCAAAAAGCGGAAATACGCGGGTCTGGGAGACGGGTTTATTTTTCTTCCATTCGCAGTGGAGACGATGGGACCTTGGGGGCCCTGATGCTAAGTTATTTTTTAAGGCCGTCACAACGCGCCTTATCGAGGCAACTGGTGACCCTAGAGCTGGCGGCTTTTTTGCTCAGGGAATAAGTCTCGCTATACAGCGAGGAAATGCTGCCAGCATATTGGGTACGTTGCCTCAATGTGGCGCGTTGGAAGAGATATTTTATTTGTATAATTATTTTATTTGTGTTATTTGTCCGTATTTAATTTATTAGACAATAAAACAAAGCTTATAAACATCAATGAGACCTCTTCAACCCGTCTGGCCAGCGTGGAGAGTGTAGGCTAAATCCTCTGACTGCTCTGGTTCATATATAGCTCTAGTAGTACATGGAGGGTCGTGTTCCTGCAGTGGAGACTAAAAAAGAGCTGATGATGGTTAAACATTCTATCTTGTACTATATATTATTACTTTTCAAGATTTCACATACAGTGAAATTGAACTCTTACGTGAGATACCACACAAATTGAAACATGAATCGGAACAAACTCACTGGCTTCTCGACCGTTAAATTAAAAAGAAACCGTACACCACATCGGCGTTGGCGTAGCTAGGGATTTTCCTGGGGGGAGCGAACTTCCCACGATCGGACACAAAACTTTGCAGTGAGCGGGTAACATAAATGTAACTCAACACTGACGCGTGACGGATCTCTCACTTAACTCAAATTAAGGCATTGAAAGAGCCATAAATCGTGTTAAAATTTATTTAATTGAACAAAGCCACACCACGTGATTCACACGTCTACTTCTTTTTCAGGGACCTGGTATAATGCTCACATTTCAAGTTGCCGTCGAATAGGAGAGGCGTGAGCGTCGAGCTGAACTTCTAAATTGTGCATATTAGTGGGGTGTTATTAATGGGGATCTAGTTACTAATTTTTAATTTTTATCGTGCATTGTGCTATGCCCCCTTCTTGCCTACGGGCAAGGGCTTCGTTCGAAGTTTAAAACTTCAAAATTATGTGAATTGGCAGCGCTGTTATGGCGTCCTTCAAAATCAAATATATGTATTGGTCCCCGAGGCATGTGTATGTACATCTGATTTTGAGCGACAAATATAATTGGTTTTAAATTGCAAAGGGGCCACGAACTGAGCCGATAAACAACAACAGAAATAGGAGAAATTCGCTAAAATGTTTAAAAAATATGTGACAAGAAGTAATCAGAGTTCGAATTGCCCGCTTTCTATCTATGTTGAGTTCCGTTCGCAGTTCAAAATTTCAAAATTGTGTGCATTTTCAGCACTTCTTTTGTGTCACGCACGTCACGACACTCTCTACTCATTTTTGGGTGTCCATTGCCCCGTCCTACCTACGTCAAAGCGTTCCGTTCGAAGTTTAAAACTTCAAAATTGTGTGTATTGGCGGCGCTGGCATCGCGTCGCTAATTTCCCTTGAGGCGAGTCAAGGCGAGCCGCGAACTGAGGCGATAAACAACGGACAGAATTAATAGGCCTTATTTTAACAGCACGCTGGGAATCTTCTTTTTGCTTCTTTTGCTGTTCTTTATAAATATTGTATTTATTCTATTTTCTTACGACTATACAACACACGGAGGACTCCAACACTGTATTAGGTGGTATTAGGCTATTATTACTATTTTGCTACACCCCTGGTGTTGCAGTTGTCTATGGGCAGCGGTGATAAACTTACCATCAGGTGAGCCGCTTGTTCGTTTGCCGTCCAATGACATAAAAAAAAAATATTTTAAATAATATAATTTGTTATTTTTTTTCAATTGTCTCAATTCCTTAGCCCTCAGCTCTCTCTTGTAACAATAATTAAATAAAGTCACATTAAAGGTAGTGTAGAAAGATATATAATACTTTTACGTATTTCGATATACATTAATTGGTTAAAGCTGTTCAAAATGATGGAGTGAATCACTCCTTAAAATATTTGTACTTAATTGAAAATAAGCTTGTATAACTATAATATTGTTTATCCTGACATTAAAAAGTACTACTGTTTCAAGTCTTCACTTTTGAAAGCAGCAAGCAGCAGAAGCAGGCCAAGGCACAATACAATTTCGAAATAAATTCTTTTCATTTTTGTAAGTAAAATATTGGTAATGCATTTGTTAAACATTTAACCTAATTGAAAATTTGTTTTTTATTGTCTCTAAATTGTATTTGGAAATGTTTATACTTACGTAAGTAAAAAAAGGAGGAGGTTATCAATTCGACTGTATGTTTTTTTTTTATTTTTATGTATGTTTGTTATGCGATATCTTCGGCAATTGTGAGCCGATTTTGATGATTCTTTTTTTATATGAAAGCCTTTACTACCAAGTTGGTCCATTTTAATTTGGTGAAGATATGATGAAGAACTTTGGAGATATGAAAGAAACTCCTAAAAAAAATTGAAGTCGGTTGTTTTTTTTTGTTAAAAGTTTAATTATAATTAAATATTTTTCCCCATTAAATGTATCAATATTTTTACAGGAAACCAAGAAAAAAAAAAAATACAAAAGACTTAAAATTAAAACAATATCTATACAGCTTCACATGTTTGTGACATAATGTAATTGGAAAAGGCCGTGGCTTGTTTATCAAAGGAAATTTTCGCGTTTTCCTTGCAGACCGCGACGAAACATTTTCATTTCTTTAATTCTTTTCGCCAAAAAACAAGAATCGCTCACATAGGCTTTTATTACGCACTGGACTATATTTTTTTGTTATTCTTATGTATTTCTTGGTACGCTTTTCAGCCACGGGTCCATGGGTACCCGGTCCTTTGAGGCGTTCATGGGGCCAAAGCTAACATGAAGAGGCCAAGCCTTTAAGTACCTTTTTATCTTAAAAGTGACATAGCTGCATCTATGGAGGGCTACCCCTTAATGTACCATTGAGATGCACTAACGGGCAGGCTATGTGGATGGGATGTTAATGGACCGGATTGGTTATGGAGTGAGATACGGACATCTACCTAAAATTTCTTACAACAATTTTAGCCTGGTAGATGATGACTTGCTGCTCGTTGGCTACACTGTCTGTGGGCACCCTAACTAGCCCCGAAAATGCGGCCAGGACGCAACCCAATGTGAGCAGCTGAGGGTCTCAAGAGGTGCAAGGTTTAACCATAACGGTTTTTACCCCCGAGAGCGGGTTTCCCGGTTATTACAGCATTACGTTCAATACACTTCCACTCTGGAGCGTATGTTCTTATTATTCCCTTTATTATTTACTTTAGTTGGGTTCTTATAAAATCTGTACCTATGTAAGAAAAATGTAAAACATAGTGCAAAATATAAACCACCAGCTGGCAACGTGGCAAGGCTCAAGCTACCGGCGGTTAGGGCCGCAGAGAGAGAAACCTGACAATACGGTAGTATCCACGGTTCATCATATCCATTTTGAACGAGATTTTAGATTTATTAATGCAGAAAATTTGTTATTAAGGCCGTACCTGAATTTTCCGGGGTCCAGTGCTGCCCCCATTTAAAATAAATCATTTTAAAGAAAACGGAAACATCATTTCAAATTTTGCTACTACTAAGTCCTAGATAACCCTTCAAAGTATTTTATGAACTACTGTTTACAGTGTAAAGTAAGAACGTTAAGCTTTACTACGCTACCTAAGGGTCCGCTACCTAACCTAGGTGATTTGATGAGGTTACTGGTTTAACACAGAGCGACTGCTGTCTGACCTCCGCAACCCAAAGGATAGACCAGAACCAATCCTAGGATAGGTTTAAACAAACGCTAGATGCCGTTCGGGACCCACTGCTTTACGTGCCTTCCGAAGATTGGAATCATCTCTCAATATCCTAACCAGACTGGAAACAACTTTTCACAAGGCAAACGCCTTGACCACTGGACCACGGAGATAGTCAAAGGTCTATCCATTGTCTAGCATTGTATATGTCAATGACAAAACTACGGGTCGCATAGGTCTACAGAGCGGGAAAAAAGTTAATAAACAAGTCTTGTGGTTTAATTAAAAAGCAAGGAAGCATGAGAGCAGTAATTATGGCGGCCGAAATGCACGCTCACAAAAATGCGGGGTTCACGGAGGATGTTCATGAATTTCTGTTGCAGTAAGGTTTAGAAATTAAAAGATAAAAGAGAAGAAAGACGCCAAAAGTGGCCGTTTTTCGCAAATGTGCGACGAAAAGCCTGACGTTCTCACTAGTTTGAAAGGTTATCTAGGACTTACTGGAGGCAAAGTTTTAAATGATATCTCTGTTTCCTTTCAAATACCTAATTAATTTCAAATGGGGGCAATACTGGACTCCGAAAAATTCTTCGCATTTTGGCCCATTCCGTCGATCAGCTTTTACAAACTGCGCGGGATTACTAATTTTTTTTACTCCCAGACCATCATGGGAGAATTTTGAAATGGAAGTTATTTATTACTCTATGTGGTAATAGTGAGGGTTTCGATAGCCCTAAGAAAATGTTTTTGATAGTTCCCCCAAAGCAGCGTTTAGGGTAGATAATGTTTTTATAGCGTTGATCAAAAAGGCGCCGATTTACCTGTTTGTCGAACTTGTCTATGGTTTTATGTCTCGATAAGTTTTTGGATTTATTGCCTTCCTTTGCCCTTACTGGTGGAAATAACAAGAAATATTTTTCCTCGTTACTAGTTAAGGCTCCGGGGAATAAATTAACTGTTACCTACCGTATTATTATATAAGTTTAAAAAAATAACGATGCCATAGACATACAGACAGACAGACCGACAGACATTAGCGTTAAACTTATAACATCCCTCTCTTTCTCAGAAATTAAAAACACTATTCATAGTTTCTACAGATAGCAAAAAAGTTTCGTGCAAACACCACAAACTCGGCTGGCCAGCGAGTTTTCCGCATTCAAGCACTTACCAGCCAAAGGTTCTCAAAATAGCTTCTGAAGTTATGAGAGCGAAGCAAATACCCGAGATTTCTCGTAGATTTCTTCGCGAGTTTAAATCGTCGTTAATTAGTTCGCGTCAGAAGTTCCCGCGTTTTTCCGCGGCTCAGTGGCGCCGCGTAATCAATTAAAATCCTTTTTATTAATCCTAAGTTTGCGGTCAGTGAGCAAGCGGTAGCCATTTTTAAAATATTTCACCAAGTATTTGTTATCTGTTCTTGATAGATTCTTAATGATTGTTGAGGTTTAATAGATATGATTCAAATTGGCTGACAAAAAGTAAAGATATTTATTTTTGTTCATTGTGAAGTTTTGAATTTGATGAAATACATTCACAAATTCGCAACACGCTTCGTAAAAATTGTCACCAAAATGTATCCGCAACATGCTTCGGCAAATTTGTTAGTCTAAGGGTTGGATCTCATCTATCAGCACGGAACCACAGAATACAGTAAGAGTAAACAGAAGGGACTCTTCTAAGGTACGCGCAATATACGTCCCCGTTCCCCGCACCCGCACCTCTCCCCCGGTTCTTGACGGCCAACGTGAGAAATCGAGGCGAAAACGGGGGAGAGGTGCGGGGACGGGGAACGGGGACGCCTGGGTGACGCATATTGCGCGTACCTTAGGAGTGTCCGGCCTGTGACGGAACAGCACTTTCCTATGCTGCTATCCTTTTCTGTAGCTCAGAAGCGTCATTTGCTAGAGCGTGAGAGAGCGACGGAACGCTTAGCACTGGCCGTGCTGCAGCGTTCCATCGTTCTCTCTCGCTCTAGCAAATTACTGTTCTATCACCACGGAACATCACTGCTATCCTTAGCAGTGGTGTTCCGTGGTGATAGATGAGATCCAACCCTAAGAGACCATACCGTATCGTACCCGGCTCAAACGTTTCCATGATGAAATGTTTTACTGACAATTAACCTATTTTAATAATATTTTGAAACATTTAACATACTATAGAACTAATTTTGATAAAAATTCTATGAGACTACAAGTACCTAAGTGTATATAATACAACGTGAAAGGGACATACTCGTAATAAATCGAAACACGGTCTATACTAGATCATTATAGTATAATGAAATTAAAATAACAACCAAATAACAAAAAAAAATTCGGCATTTCCATACAAAAGTGTGCCCGGGTGATTTGTATAGGAATGTCGAATTTTTTTTTTGGTTTTAGACTACTATTTTAGTTTTATTATACTTTAGTGATCTAGTATAGCCAGTGGTTCAATTTATTACGGGTATGTCCCTTCCACATTGTATAAGTATTATAATATAATTTTCCAAATGGGTTTATAAATGTAGGAGATCTGAGGTAACAAACATTTAAAATAAACGGGCAAGTGCGAGTCGGACTCGTATATGAAGCTCGGGTTCCGTACCACCGTACAAGGTTTTAAAACGCTAAAAAACACGTTTTTTGTATGACGACCCCCATCAATTTTTAACTTTATTTTATTTTTAGTATTTGTTGTTATTGTGGTCATAGTAATACATCATTGGTGAAAATTTTAAGTATCTAGTTAATGCCATTATGAAGATCAAGTTAAAAACGCTGAAAAAAACACGTTTCTTGTATGACGACCCCCTTTAATTTATACCAATTTTTTATTTTTAGTATTTGTTGTTATATCCACCATAGTAATACATAATCAGTGAAAATTTCAAGTGCCTAGCTATTACGGTTCAAGGGATAAGAGCCCTGTGACTGACGGACAGACAGACAGACAGACGGACAGACGAACAGACAGCGGAGTCTCAGTAATAGGGTCCCGTTTGCCCCTCTTTGGATACGGAACCCTAAAAATACAATCTAATTGATAACCTTCTTATTTTTGGTAGTCGGTTTAAAAACACAGACACTTCGGCGACTTTTAGGCAATTTTGCCTAATAAATCTAAGACACAGCTTAATAATCACAGAATTTAATCCCAAAAGATAAAAATCGAGTAAAACACTCCACAGTCAATCATCCAAAGGGATTTTTCGTCCCCAAGTAATTTGGCGGCCGCGACATTTTAATTTTCCAAAAAAAAGGCTATTAATTACATTTTTATAGCCGGCCGGATTCTGTTGCGGCAGAAACATTAAATTTGGTTTAGCTGCAAATAATTACTGTTTTTTCCTGTGACTCGTTTCCCATTGGTGGAAAAACACATTAAGTCCCCCCTGACCTCTGCTTTGTAAACGTTAAATTATATCGTTAACATAAACAGTGTCCGTTGGATAATGCCAGTATTTTTTTTGTTATTTCCTTATATTATTGTTTACTTTTATATATTTATTTAGTTAACCGGAATTATTTAGTTATGGAGGTCCATAGCCTGCCTACCGCTATGGAAAACAGGCCTGATAATATGTCTTGTATGTATACAATATAATATATAGAAATATTTTTTGACATTACAAACTGGAAAAAGAGCTTTAATATGTATATTTACTTAAGCATTACTATCGTTCACGATAGTCACATAGGTTTTAAACTTAATTAACATATTTTGGGGACAGCAACATACAATTTTATCGAAGTCCATTCAAGTGCCAAGAATTTCACTTTAATCAAAGTTATTAGCCCGGTCCTTTGTCATTCATTTAACAAATTAATTGTCCGGCAAAAGGGGCCCATCTTTACGTCCAGGGCGGCCAAATGCATAAACCTTTTATTGTTTGTCCACTTAATCTATTTACTCATACTAAACCTAAATATAGTCTTTATTCCCTCTCAATTAAGATCCTTGTGGTGTGATTTCTTGAAATGTAACGGAAATATAAAGTTTGGTAAGTTATGCTACAGCAAAATTAGGGATATCGTAAGAAATAGCAGTAATGAACTTTAGTCCTTTATAATAAAGGCGGGAATAAACGAATGTGCTTAGAATTAGTACAGTAAGGACATGTTTATTGGCTATAACTTGGATACGGTGGCATACAATGTTAAGGGTGTAATTAAGGGTGCACATATGCTTGTTTTAATGACTGGAGTTCATAGTTGCCCAGCAGCGAGGTCCCACGGGACTAAATTGTACGGCGTAGATAAAATAGTAGATTATTCACCGAGTGACGTAAAATAAAAAATGTCAGGTGACAGGAATTAGACATAAAATGATAAAAACAGGTTAATGTTGCACCCCCTAGCTATATTGAAATCTTGTTATCAAAATCATTTATAGAACACAAAACTTAAGAAGAAATTACGTAAATTTTGTCATTTTGGCTAACCTACTGACTTTACCGGCCGGCGCCGCTGGCCATGCCCAGAATATTAATCTATGATGCCCAGAGCGCGCACCAACCTGCTGCGGGACGCACCACTCATACAAGCACTGCGCACACTTAACGTTGTAGCCAATAGGATCGACTTATTTACTACTACTCTGAGTGAATTCACACGGGTATCATTAATGATTATTTGTAATGAAATGTAATAGGCTGCACTGTCGCATTAGATTAATAAGTTGTAATGATAGAATGTAAACAGAAATAAAATAACAGATAAAAATAAATACTATACGCGCGGCCGTTGCCTTACGCACTCACCGGCCGCCGCCCGCCAGGAGCGCACAGTAGCGGGTGGTGACATTCAATTAGGATATTTTTAGAATGCATATGTCAGCTGATATCATTGGTTTAATTATGAAACAAGTTACATATGTATGACAGAATATGTATTTATTTCGCTTAAAGAATACTTTCCTAGAATATAGCTACGAAGTTCAAAAACACCCTGTATATAATCTGGAACCTTCTTTATCACGGTCTGAGGTGTGTGTACAGTTTTATGTTTTCCCTTTGGCATGATGTGGCTTTTTTTTCGCTCTGGGGGTTTACTTTTTAGGGTTCCGTACCCAAAGGGTGCAGACGGGACACTATTACTGAGACTCCGCTGTCTGTCCGTCTGTCACAGGGCTCTATCTCTTGAACCGTAATAGCTAGATACTTGAAATTTTCACCGATTATGTATTACTGTGGCCGCTATAACAACATATACTGAAAATAAAAGAAGTAAAAAATTTAAGGGCGTCGTCATACAAAAAACGTGTTTTTGCAGCGTTTTTAACTAAATCTTTATAATGGCATTAACTTGATACTTGAAATTTTCACCGATTATGTATTACTATGGCCGCTATATTTGGCATTGATTTGCATGACGTTCCTACTCTAAGAATTTCTTTAGGCAGCTTTATAAATTCAAACACATGTCATCATCATCACCAGTTTTCACAAATAAACGATTTATCTATTATCTATCTATCTATCTATTTATCATCATCATCCGAGCGTATTCCCGGTTACATCCTCAGCGGTAACGCTTTAGAAGCCGGGCCCGTTACCTAACCTAGGTGATTTGACGAGGTTACTGGTTTTTACATAGAGCGACTGCCTGACCTCCGCAACGCAAAGGCTAGACCAAAACCAATCCTAGGATAGGTTTCTACAAACGCTAGATGGTGTTCGGGACCCACAGCTTCACGTGGTTCCGTGGTCAAATCATCTTCCTTTTAGGATAATCAGGTGATTCAAGCCCAATCAGACTGAAAACAACTTTTCACAAAGTATGCTTCCCAGTTGGATTAGAATTCACGACCTCCGGGTCACAAGGCAAACGCCTAGACCACTGAACCACGGAGGCAGTATAGTTTAAAAATGTGTTGTCGCCAAATCAAACACCAGTAGCCACTTACATCCACAAAAACAAAACAAACTAGCAATTTATCAGTTCACTATGTCGTAGCCCTTCGTAGCGTAGCTCGTAGCTGCAGGCTACACCGTAGACTGAAGGATATTCGTAGCACTAGATATATTCGTAGCACTCGTAGCGCGCTTAAATAAGTTTCACGACTTATTAATTTTCTTTTTATAGCCTAATCATTTAAGGCCGTAACTGAATTTTCCGGGGTCCAGTGCTGCCCCCATTTATAATAAATCATTTCAAAGAAAACGAAGAGTTTATTTAAAATTTTGCTACTATCAAATCCTAGATAACCTTTCAAAGTATTTTATGAACTACTGTTTACAATTTATAATGAGAGCATTAAGCTTTACTACGCACATTTGCCAAAAGTGGCCGTTTTTCGCAAATGTGCGTAGTAAAGCTTAACGTTCTCACTTTTAACTGTAAGCAGTAGTTCATAAAATACTTTGAAGGGTTATCTAGGATGTGGTAGTAGCAAAATTTTAAATAATGTTTCCGTTTTCTTTGAAATGATTAATTTTAAATGGGGGCAGCACTGGACCCCGGAAAATTCAGGTACGGCCTTAAACTGTTCCGGCTATTTCTTCTCAATTTTGCAAGGTCTTTTGTCATCCTTGGGTGACCATTAAATTCATGTTATATTTGAAGAAGAAAAAGTGGGAAAGCGCACCCCGGGCTCCGAAGCAGCACATCTGAGGATGCAACCGGGAACGCGCTTAGACGAAGAAGAAGATATTTTTTAAATTCGAACGCAAAACTGCAAATTCCCCGTAATTCAATTCGAATTACTATTATTTGTAGTAAAGACACTACTTATATTATATTTGTCGTGTCGTTTTCGTATCGGACAGTCTGAATTCGGCCTTATCCTCGAAGGCTCCGGAAGCCTTTGAGTCTCGGCACTCACTTTCATGCTCGTTAGTTGATTTTTTTATTTTAACCTGTCCGTGCCTGCCTTTACATTTGCTCAGTAAACCGTATGCCGTGTTTTCTGATGATGCATTTTATTTTTAAACCCTTGTGCAAAAAGAACGTTGAAGCGTCTTGTGTCTACCTTGAATCTATCTATCTAAGAGCCAAGCTCTTGTAAGTGTCATTGTATGGAAAGATTCGCACACAATGACTAGTTTTTGTAGAGATAAGTGTTTTGCCATTGTTATTGTATTTCCCATTTCCATACTAGTAAACTTTAAGGCCGTACCTAAATTTTCCGAGGTCCAGTGCTGCCCCCATTTTAAATAAATCATTTCAAAGAAAAATTAAATAAAATACTTTGAAGGGTTATCTAAGGCTTGGTAGTAGCAAAATTTTAAATGATGTTTTTGTTTTCTTTAAAATCATTTATTTAAAATGGGGGCAGCACTGGACCCCGAAAAATTCAGGTACGGCCTTAAGGGCCGTAAATCGCTAAGACGGACAACAGAAAATGGGAATCAAATGGAAAGAAAAACGAAAATAGGAATATTGTGACAGATTTATTTTCTTTCAGACCCGCATCGAAAGATAAATAAATAAATCGATAAAGACAAATTACACAAGTTTAACTAGTGTAATAGGTGGGATACTAACTCAACGATACCATATTTTATAATAAATACATATATAAGTATAGATAAATATCACTTGGAATTTCTGGGTTCGATCCTCAGCCAGGGCAAGTTGACACATGGCCTTTTTCAAATTTTCTTGGGTCTCGGGTGTTATAATTCAAAAATTCATAATAAGATTGTATGTCTGTATATAGGGTTGCCAACCTAATAGCTGGACAGACCAGCCAGTTTGGCCGGACATTTGGGTAAAAAGGCCGGACACCCTACATCAATGAGGATTTTGTGTCTCAGTATTAATAGGTACGACAAAAAAATTGTATGTAAAATCAACCTTTTTTAATGATTGCCATAAATCTTCTCATCTCATATTCTAATGAAATACAAAATGCCAAATCGAATGCCAAATCAGTCTAAGTACTTTATAATTAATCAGTCAAAGTCATCAGTCAAACAAAATTAAATTCTCTGCGAACTGCGGGAGCGACCAACAGTCGACTCGCCTGCGCTCGGCCACGCTCGGCGCTCTCTCGTTTGCAAATTGTTTAAAACCTAACAAAAGGCGGACGAGCCGGACACCGTTTATTTTGGCCGGACACGCAATAAAAAAGCCTAACTATGTCCGGCTTTATCCGGACGCATGGCAACGCTATCTGTGTATGTGTATAGTGTTGGGTATGTCAGTTGGTCCGAGAGGGTTCAAGTATTACGTAACGTAATTTGGGGGGGGGGGGGGAAGGGGGTCTCGTAAAACGTTACGATGCGTTACAGGGGCGGAAGGGGGTCTTTCTTACAACACGTTACGCAACATTGTTTCTAAAAAATTAGGGAATTAAAACTCCCAAACTGGCAACCCTTTTCATTTACGTTACGGGGAATCCTTCGATTGTATTAGTCTGGTCGTCTTTTTTTTACTTGTTCTCGCAAGTTGGCAAACCTTTTCGTTTATATTTCACGGGGAATCCCTAGATTGCATTGTACGTCATTTAATGAAGTCGATTGAATTGTTTTTTATAACTACTTAGATACTCGTACATACTTAGTTACTAATAGTTGAGTATTTTTTAATTTTGTTAAGAATACGATTTTATTTCGAGTAAAATGTTTAATTTCAGTTGGGTTTCTGTTTATAATTGCATTGCCAAAGGTTAAATATGCGATTTTATTTTAAGAGTTTATTAGTAAATAAACCGGCCAAGTGCGAGTTAAACTCGCGTGGAGAGGGTTCCGTACAATTGATTGAATTATTCTTATAGGTTTTCCTGTTATCTACAAGGTATAAACTATATTTGGTATTTTTTTCAAAATTTTAGGCTCAGTAGTTTCGGAGATCAGGGGAGGGGAATGGTCAATTTTCGTCTTCTTTCATGAATAAAATCAAAACTATTCATTTTACAATAATACCAAAAATATATTTGAGATCCTAATAACGAGTTATTTCATTTGATATATGACACAGTAAGGGTTGCAAAACTTTTTTTTTTAGTTTCCTAATTTGTCCCCTAAAAATGACCCTTATTTTAAAAAAAATATTTATTTACTTTGCACATATGTATTTGGGTCATAGGATTACAACATTCTACCAAATTTCACCTGATTCGGTCCAGTAGATTCGGAGCAAATTGGCTGTGACAGACGGACGGACAGACAGACGCACGAGTGATCCTATAAGGGTTCCGTTTTTTAATTTTTTGTACGGAACCCTAAAAAACTAAAATACTAAGGCGAATGAAGGAGAAAAACAATTGTGTGTAGGTAAAGCCAAAAATTTATAAAAAATAAACAAAATATGCAGGTGATGCGAATTAAAATTCTCTTGTTTTATTTAGTAGATTAAAACTATACCAAGTGTAAAAACTATTACATAACTTTTTACGACTTTAGGGTAAAAATGATCACTTGAGTGTTACGTAACGTTTAGAGAGGGGGAGGGGGGGGGGGGGGGTCAAATTCAAATTCAAAATATCTTTATTATCATAGGATATTTATAATATCTCTTAATAATAGTCACTTTGTTTTGTTTTGCACAAAATGTTGACGTCAAATCGTTGCTTAAAGCTAAGTTTACGCCGCTTCCTAGGCGCAAGTGCAGAAGAAGCGGCAACAAACTGCACTGCACGTTTTCTCCAAAGACGTCAACTAACAAACTAAAAACTTAAAATTAGTTATATAGATGGACAGAGATTACATTGTTTATTATGTCATAATTAAATTGAATTATAAGAATTACGAAATTTAAAATAATGTCAATTTTTAAATTTAGTATGTACCAATGTACCTAAATTATGACATGTCTAAGTATATAAACCTTTAAGAGGGACCCGCGCCAAGCTCAAGCCAGACCTTTTTGTCTTTAAGATAGTCATCGGTCCTATAATAAGCCTTCTCACAAAGTACTTTCTTTACATAAGCTTTGAATTTTCTGTCTGGCATATCAAGGACCGATTCTGACAATTTGTTATAAAAAAGTATACACTTCCCCATAAAAGACTTACTGACTGTATTCAGCCTGTAATACGGGCTAACTAAGTCATTCTTATTACGTAAATTTCTATCTGTAAAATCACTTACTTTATTGAACATGGAAATATTTTTCCTTACATACATTATATTTTCAAATATGAATTGTGATGCAAAAGTAAGTATACCTATTTCCTTGAATAATTCCCTCAGTGAGTCTCTCGATCCTAAACTGTAAATAGCAGGTACTAAGTACCAGATACAGAAAAACGTTACGGTGCGTTACAAGGGGGGGTCAAAAATTGAGTTACGTAATAGATCGATGTATCGACGTTAGCAATAATGCAATTTGATAATAAAATATCCAATCTCACTAGAGTGGCGTACTGTAAACAAAATCGTAAATTTTGTTATGTTTTTATTTATTTCCTATTTTTACCCGACTGTGCCAGAAGGAGGAGGAGCACTCGATGGATTTTGAATAAAAATTTGGCGCCGAATATCCACCCTTTTGTTTTTTTTTAATTTTTGTAAATCCCTTGTCACTCAGAATTAAGACGAATCTAACGATTCCTCTCAAAGCCAAATCAATCAAGCCTAAAAGCTGTAGAGCTCGCCAAAAAATACACATACATACATACAATCGTCTTTATCCCTAATGGGCAGACAGAGCATTTTTGGTTTTGTGGCTCTAAGAGGCCGCAAGACTCAAATGCCACTTTTAGCGTGATATTGGGCAAGAAGGTGGAAGAACGAATCAAAATAGCCGCATTGCATTTTCGCCCATTCCCTCGATCAGCTTCTACGATCTTCGCGGAAAGAGAAGCAGTTGGTACATTCTATTTTTTTTCAATTCTACCAAACCAGCATGGAAGTCATACATACATACATACACATGAAAAACATAACCCTCTTTCTGGCGTAGTCGGTTAAAAATCATCTAAATAAAAATCTTTCCCTGCAAAGTAGCCCACACAATTACCTATTTCAAAAGGATAGGTTGTAGGTTTCTCTAGCGGCGGTCGCTAAAAGCTTCCAGTAGTTTAGGCCCTTCGGCCCGGCCCTACGTCATAAATGATGGGGCAAGTCAATTTCTGAGGATAAGGCGCCGCGCCGTTCTGAGAGTCGAGAATTCCGCATTTTCCACCGAGTGTTGATGTTAGAATGCCGACGTGATGTGAAAGAAAACTCGTGTTTTTTCAATGATTGAAGTTTCCATCAGAATACTTGTTTATTGTTAATTAACAAGATATAGTTTTAAAAACGAAAACTAAGGAACTACCTTAAAAATATGACAGAAATATGCTTAACTGGCTGCCTATCAGAATTCCCAGAAATACGCACATTCTTTTCCTTTTATTTAATATTCTCTTCAATCCTTCTGCCCCTGTCTATTTGAAACATCAATTTTCATTCCGACAGGTAGATAGTCGACTACGTTCTTCTCAAAACCCACCTTTGGACATTCCGCCGCAATCAACGCAGTCATACACCAATTCATTTTCAGTCATGGCTGCCAAACTTTGGAACTCTCTTCCTGGTGATGTAAAAGTCGCTAAACTCGTTTAAATCTAAACTCCTTGGATCCTCTCTTGTCACCACAGATATTTAAGCTTTCATTTCAGTGTTTTTATGTAGGTACAATATGTATGTTTATGTATTTATATGTATATATATATATATATATATATACCTCGTAGTTAGTTTGAATGTTTCTATTAGTTTAAGTTCGTATAATTGATGCTTTCTTTTATTCTATGTACACACTTCTACCCTTCTTGTGAGTAATTGTCCTATCTACTTACTCGCCGGTTGACTGGAAGAGATTCCATTATGGGATAAGTCCGCCGTTGTCAATTTACTCTATATGTTGTTTTTGTCTTTAATTATGTGTTTTCTTAGTACAATAAAGTTATTACAAACAAACAAACAAAGTACCGATTACGGAAAAATTCATACTGAAATAATTCATACTAAAAAACATGCTTTTGTCTAAACAATTATTTATTTACTTAAAAACTTTATTGTACAAAAACGTAAAAGTACTAATATTTACAACTATACAGTTGTGATTTTTGCCTATGCTTCTTACATGACAAACTTCATTTTAAATCTGTTTTGCGTGACTCAGCTCTTATTATAATAATATTGCATCGTCATCTGATTTAAGGTGAATATATAAGCAAATGGCCTTGAAGTGGCGCCCTCATTTGAAATATTTTTTTTTGCCTCCGCCAAAAGTGGCCACGGCAAGTTTTAAAGCCAGACGGACTAATGTAAATACTTTCAACGGTGGTTCATAAAATTATGGAAAATATCACCATATTTACGAGTTAACAATTTATTTCACACTTCAAGGCCATTTGCTTATATTTCACCTTAATACATTTAATCTCAATCCGAAACCGGGAAGTTGCTCAAATAACAACAAACAAGGCAAGCTTATTAATAAAAGCTTATAAAAAAAGAAAGCTAATTTATCAATAACCCAGCGGCGGTTAAAAAAACGCCGGAACAAAAAGTGTCACCGGCAGGGTTAATAAAACGCGTTTGATCTCGCCGCCAAAGCCGCGCTTCGCCGCCTTTGTGTGCTTGTTCTTTTATTTGTTTAAACAGACCTGAGTGTTTATCTGACTTTTAGGGGAGTCCTGAAATGTGAATTTTGTTTGAGAATAAATATGCATCTTTTTGGATGTTTTGTATTTCAGAATTTTATTTTGATAGGTACTTATAATATGGCATCGACGAAGGGTAGGGTATGATCAGCAGTGGGCAGAAGGGCTAGGATGACGATGATGTTGATGAGGTCATCGTCAACATCAGGTCTTTTTTTTAGGCTTCCGTACCCAAAGGGTGCAAACGGGACCCTATTACTGAGACTCCGCTGTGTGTCCGTCTGTCGTCTCTATCTCTTGAACTGTAATAGCTAGATATTGAATTTTTCACCAATTTTGTATTACTGTGGCCGCTATAACAAAAAATACTAAACATAAAAAAGGTTAAAAATTTAAGGGGGTCATCATACAAAAAACGTGTTATTTCAGCGTTTTTAACTAGATCTTTATAATGGCAATAACTAAATACTTGAAATTTTCACAGATTATGTATTACTATGGCCGCTATAACAACAAATACTTAAAATAAAAAAAAGTTAAAAATGAAAGAGGTCGTCTTACAAAAAAACGTGTTTTTTAGCGTTTTCAACTAGATCTTTATAATGACAAATTGATTTTTTTACAGATTATGTATTACTAATAGCCGCTATAACAAAAAATACCAAAAATAAGATAAAGTTAAAAATTTAAGGGGGTCGTCATACAAGAAACGTGTTTCTTCAGCGTTTTAAAACATTGTACGGAGGTACGGAACCCTTCATGTACGAGTCCGTCTCGCACTTGCCCATTTATTTAGTCTCCACTGCAGGAGCACGACTCTCTCTCTCATCATCATCATCATCATCGTCAGCTCTCAACGACCCACTGCTGGGCATAAGCCTCCTTTTGTCTGCGCCACTGAATCCTATTCCCAGCCTTAGCGATCCAGTTCTTTCCAGCAATCCGTTCGATATCATCGACCCACCTAGCCGCCGGACGCCCAACACTCCGTTTTCCATTCCTGGGGTACCACTCGGTGACTGCCTTACTCCACCTTCCATCATTCCTTCTAGCCAGGTGTCCCGCCCAGTTCCATTTATGACTCTCTCTCTACTACAGAAAAATATATTAGTCAGAGGATTTGGCCTACACTCTCCACGCTGGCCAGACGGGTTAGAGAGGTCTCATTGATGTTTAAAGCTTTGTTCAGCTTGTGTTTCCTAAGTCGCCTTCTACGACATCCACCGGGAAGACGTGTTGTCTTCAAATATATTTTTTTATTCAAAACCTATCGATTGGGGTATCAAAAGAAAGGAATTTTTATAAGGATTACAAATATATAACTTGTATGTTTAAATGTTATTTGGAATGAGAAATAACATTTAAACATAAATAACAACTAAAAAAACAACATTTAATCTCGTTCATTTTGTATCAGGCAGTCGGGCTTTTTGTTTTTTAATAATTACTTGTTTTAATCAATAAAGTTATTTGTCAAACATAAGTACAATAATAAAGATGTTAAAATGAAATATAATAGTTCGTAATGTATTGCTACGAGTATATTTAGCATACGTAATGGACTCAGAGCTGAAACCGATACAGCCGCGGAGTAACTTCAAACAAAGGTCATACGTTTGTTTGTAGAAATATCCAAAACCATTGATTATTTTGGCAAAAAAATGACCCAAAACTGTTCACTAACTCTGTATCTCGAAACGGATTTCAAAATAACGCTTTCAAAAAAAAATTAACAATGCCCATTTTTACAGACTGAAACAAATTTTCTTTACTTTCAAGTGATATTTTCAATAGTTGATTGAAAATCAATGATTGATTTAATGTTTAGGCTCATGAACGGCGGTCAGAAAGTTCTCTTCCCAATGAAGGTGGCAGACAAGCCCACGTTGACAGTGACAGCGCCCAAACCAGCTAACGAAGGGACTTCGACGGTCGACGTACTTATCAAGAGGATTGAGGAGAGGTGTTCCGCTGACCTGGTGGAGGCTTGCAGGTGACATTTTTATTTTTTAATAAGTAATAAAACCTCGTTTCTCTCATTAAATATCTCTTTTTGTATGCATAATTCTTTCTTTTGTGTGTGTAGTGGCCAACTCTGGGGTCAAACTTTTCAAGTTTAAGTTTAAGTTGTAAGTAGAGGCATCTGACATAGCTTGACGACTGCCATAAAATGATGGTAGCCGGGATCAATGGCTTAACGCGCCTTCCGAAACGAGGGAGCTCGAGAACATAGATAAATAGATTAGAACATTACGTACAAATATTTAAGTAGTATGTACATGCACACAAAGAACATTTCAAACAACTAAACTAATCTCATATCATTTTGCGAGGCCTTTTACGCTATGTATGGTTATATAGTCTATGACAAAAGGCCGGGGTCGGGCCATAAAACTTGTATTTTATACCCCTCATTGTTATCTATGTACGATCCCAATGGATTTATCTGTGCATATAAACTTTCTGCCATTCGGTCCGGTACATTGGTCCGTGGGCAGTTGCGCAGTTGTTTGTGGGCAATCATAAACCGCAGGGTCACTGGGCAAGTACTGATATAAAGTAAGGATATGAAAACTAATGTACTGTGGACAGCAAATAATAATAGGTACAGCCGGATACAAAAAACGTTGGGATATAAAGTAAATAGGCATGTGGTTGATCATAAAAGAATTTGTAAAATTGTGACATCAGAAAGTCAAATGATTTTCATGAGGTAAGTACGCTGCGTTATGCCATAATAGACGAGATATAAGGGCTCAGGATATTTTAATATGCCTCTAAAATATTGAAATCAGTCGATAAATAACGTTACAGAAAACTTTCCCCCTTTATTTTCCCCCCAATCAAGAATCGCGCTCGACTAATAAAATGAAATAAATTAAAGAACTTGTGTGCCAATTTTCGTTAAAATCGGTTAAAAAATGCGATCTGTATGCGAGAATAGACAGACAAACAAAAGCATTTCTTGGCCAATTTTGAAACTGAGATGTTTCGGTCGCTTCGCTCGCTAAGTCAATAAGATGCATTCTAGCTGTATTTCTGGTTCTCAACTTTTCTAACTCACCTTTTGTTTTGTGTTCCCTTTTTTGTTACCCTTATTCATCATCAGGTCTTTTGTAGTCTCCACTGCAGGAGCACGACTTTCTGTACTACCAGAGCCATATTATTATATTAGCCGGTGCACTCAGAGGATTCGGCCTACACTCTCCACGCTGGCCGGACGGGTTGGAGAGGTCTCATTGATGTTTATAAGCTTTGTTTAGCGTGTGTTTCCTAAGTCGCTTTCCACGACATCCACAGGAAGACTTGGAGTGGTCCTATTCTACTCTGCCGGCTATAACCCTTATTAAGATACAACTTATATATCTGAACAAGTTTTTCATCTGACAAACTTTAATGGGTCGGTGACTCGCATAATCTATAGACAGAGCCACTAGTCGAAGGGTGATAACCATATTATCCAGGCTATCATGCCAGGCTATCGTCACACCGGAGGTCCCGGGTTCGATCCCCGGTCAGGTCGAGATGAAAAATGATCTTTTTATAGATTAGCCTGGGTCTTGGATGTTAACTATGTATGTATTTGTTATAAAATATAGTATCGTTGAGTTGGTATCCCTTATCACAAGTCTCGAACTTACTTTGGGGCTAGCTCAATCTGTGTGATTTGCCCGTATATATTTAATCCCAATCCCAATCCCATCCCAACTAATATTATAAATGCGAAAGTAAGTTTGTATATTTGTTTGTTTGTTTGTTACCTCTTCAGGCTTTATCTATTGAACCAATCTTCTTGAAAATTCGCATACACATATTTAGGAGTACTGAGAAGGTCATATGGTACCTTTCATCCCGGAAAAAAGTAATGTTCCCGTGGGATACGGGAGCAAAGCCGCGGTCAAAAGCTAGTTACATATTTATTTATTTATATATTTATTTATTTATATATTTATTTGTTTATATATTTATTTATATATTTATTTATATATTTATTTATTTATTTATATTTGACTGCCTCCGTGATCCAGTGGTCAAGGCGTTTGCCTTGTGATCTGGAGGTTGTGGGTTCAAATCCCACTGGGAAGCATACTTTGTGAAAAGTTGTTTTCATTCTGGTTAGGATATTGCAGGCTTGAATCACCTGATTATCCGAAAAGAAAGACGATTCTGTGCTTCGGAAGGCACGTAAAAGCTGTTGGTCCCGAACGCGTTTGTACCTATCCTAGGATTGGTTCTAGTCTACCCTTTGGGTTGCGGAGGTCAAATGGCAGTCGTTCTGTGTAAAAACCAGTAACCTCGTCATATCACCTGAGTTAGGTAGCGGACCCCGTGCTCTGAAGCGTAACCGCTGACGATGCATCCGGGAATACGCTTGGATGATGATATTTATTTATTTATATTATTGCAAGGCGAGGACATAATGTTTTAATACAAACTGAACTGTACGCAATTTTCCGCCTCGCAAATGACAATCGACGACGTTAAACGTCTAATTTCCTGCATAACGTAACTTTGTACTAAGAGAAAAATAAAAAAAAGTTGAGCAATAAATCGACTGTATATTGGGGGCAATGAAAAAGTTTTTTAATCAATCCATGTACTAACATGAAATGTTTTCGCAACCGAAATGAAATTTCTGACAATGTCATTCTCGTGTATTAAAAATGTAAAGGAGTTTTTGGCGGAAAGTTTCATGTAGAAGTAAAGACATCTGTAGAAAAATATACACATGTTTTAAGTATATTGTTTCTACTTTTGAGTTTGCTATCCGTAGTCGGGTTGCATCTTTTAAAATTTATTTTGCACTAAGTGTTCAAATTTAATCGCAAAACTTGTTTCTATTTCATATTGATAAATAATTATTTTCTCGCATTTTTTTATGTAACATTCGTTATATATTTTTTTGCGTACAAAATGTAGCCTGTGTCGCCCAGACGATAATGATGAATCGATTGACTTTTGTGAAAATGAGAAAAGTAGTTTGGATGTTCATACATACATAGACTGCTAAAATCATTACTCTTTCTTTTGGCTTTGCTGTTGTCGGGAAAAAAGGGCGTTAAAGACGAGGTAGACTGTTATTAATAATGCTAATTGACTCCAAGAAAATATAACGTACAATTTGCTATTTTATAAAAATATTTATTCGGACAATTAGAAAGATCTGATTTGACTCGTTGGAAAATTTAATCTTGTAATAATATATACTTCAATTTCGTCATGATTAGGTCTTTTTAGTCTCCACTGTAGGAGCACGACCCTCTCTGTACTGCCAGGTAATATTCAAACTAACTAAAAGCCAATAAAGCATTACTTGCGTTAAGCTGAACAACTTACTTACGTAGGTACCTCGTCGACACTGATGTAGAGATAATAGATAAACGACGGCAACTAAGTTTATAGATTTGAAATCTATCATTTTAAATGCTGCCGCATATTTATCCGTGCTTGGTATGAATTTGGAGTAAAAAAATTGTGAATTGAAGAGGTCGATAGTTTAGTGGTAATCACACATTGAGCTAGGCTCAAAGTAAGTTTAAACATGTGTTATGGGATACTAAAGCAACGAAACTATATTTTATAATAAATACATATATAGATAAACGTGGGGTTCCTGGCAGATTAGAATAGGACCACTCCAAGTCTTCCCGTGGATGACGTAGAAGGCGACTTGGGAAACACAAGCTAAACAAAGCTTATAAACATAAGTGAGACCTCTCGAACCCGTCTGGCCAGTATGGAGAGTGTAATCCAAATCCTCTAACTGCTCTGACGAATATATGGCTCTGGTAGTACAGAGGGGGTCGTGCTGCTGCAGTAAAGACTAAAAAAGACCTGGTTATGATGATAAATAAATAAATACGGACAAACCACACAGATTAAGCTAGCCCCAAAGTAAGTTCGAGACTTGTGTTATGGAATACTAACCCAACGATACTATATTTTATAACAAATACATATATAGCTAAACATCCAAGACCTAGGCCAATCTGAAAAAGATCATTATTCATATTGACCTATGATGACATAAACGCCCAAGACCCGGGACAATTTAAAAAATGCCATTTTAAAACTTGCCCTGGCTGGACATCGGACCTCTGGGTTTGCGGACTAGCGTTGACCATTACGCCACGGAAGTCGTCTTGTATATCAAAATAGAAAAAAAAATACATTTGAATTTTTATGCTAGGGTCTATATTTATTTATACATCTTCCTAATAACATTAACGCTTCTAGTTATTTGTGCATCAGTTCACGTACTATCAGCAGCCGTCAAAGCAAACTAAGTGAAAATATTCACATACACCACCAAGCGGCGAGAGGTTTGGAGGCGGACGATTTGGATGAGGCTTAAACTTAACTTTTATAATAGGGCAGCAAACGCACAAGCGGGTCACCTGATGGTATATGATCACCGCTGCCCATGGACAACTGCAACACCAGGGTGTAATAAGAGCGTTACCGGCCTTTCAGGAAGATAGATTCGTTTTTTGAAGGTTTTAACGTCGTATTAGTTCGGGAACACTGCTGCAGGAAGTTGATTTTACAGTTCGGTCGTACGTGGCAGAAAGTTCATTTTAAAACTTGTATTGTAATACATTAAAAACGGCTTCAATTTCAGTAACCGTAAACATGGACAACTGCAACACCAGGGGTGTAATAAAAGCGTTACCGGCGTTTCAGGGAGAGGGGAGGGAGAGGGGGGGATGATGGGGGATACTATTGTTAACTTGGATAACTTATTTTTCTCAGTTATTTTGGTCTATCTTTGAACCGATTTTGATATAATTTCTATGGAACTAATTCTTTCGAAGAAAACAATTCATAAATTCAGTAAAAAAAAAACAGGTCCCAAACATTAAAAAAAGACAATCTATTGACACATCCAAATCAAGTTCTTGCATAAAAATATCACGGCGAATGCAGCTACCTACGGCGTAGGAGACCGTATCTATACGGCGTAAGCTCATCTTTAGACGGTGATCCCACTGCACCGCGCACCGAAGCAGAGCGCGAGACGGTAGATTTTAAAATTTTATGCAAGTATCTCAATTTGTATAGAAAACACGCCTAGTCCAAAACTGAAAACGCGTCAACGCGCGGGAGCGTCGCTCTGCGACGGTGCGTACCACACAAAGATTTAACGTAGCACCACCACAAAGATTTAGTTTCTACGGCGTAGGACCCCATCTACGGCGTAGGACCACGCCTATGGCGTAGGACCATGTCAATGGCGTAGGACCCCATCTACGGCGTAGGACCATGTCTATGGCGTAGGACAACATCTACGGCGTAGGACCATGTCTATGGCGTAGGTCCATGTCTACGCCGTAGGTCCATGTCTACGTCGTTGGACTAGGCGTGTTTTCTATACATATTAAGATACTTGCATACAATGGTAAGATCTGCCGCACCGCGGTCCGCGACGGTGCACGGTGCAGTGGGATCACCGCCTTTAGCACCACTATAACGACGTGGCTCCTACGACATAGAACCACCTTTGCGGCGTAGGACCGCTACGGCGTACACTACAGTATGTCTACTGCGTAGACCCACCTCTACTGTCAGCGTAGCACCACTACAAAGACGTAGCTTCTACGACATAGAACCACCTTTACGGCGTAGGACCGCTACGGCGTAGGCTACAGTATGTCTACTGCATAGACCCATCTCTACTGTCAGCGTAGCACCACTACAAAGACGTAGCTTATACGACATAGAACCACCTTTACGGCGCAGGACCGCTACGGCGTAGACAACAGTATGTCTACTGCATAGACCCATCTCTACTGTCAGCGTAGCACCACTACAAAGACGTAGCTTCTACGACATAGAACCACCTTTACGGTGTAGGACTACTACGGCGTAGATCGAGTGAGCGAAGCGAACTCAAGGTTTCCGTTTCAGCTTCGGCAAAAATTCTTTCGTGTGTCCGAATTCCAGTTTTCCAGTTGTCCTCGCCTACAGGTCGCATTTCTCAACCGATTCTCGTTAAGGCCGTATGAACTTTCCGGGGTCCAGAGCTGCCCCCATTTAAAATAAATCATTTCATAGAAAACGGAGACATTATGTAAAATTTTGCTACTACCAAGTCCTAGATAACCCTTCAAAGTATTTTATGAACACTGTTTACAGTTTATAATGAGAACGTTAAGCTTTACTACGCACATATGCCAAAAGTGGCCGTTTTTTTGTTTTTAGTTTTTAAATGGGGGCAGCACTGTCATTTTATCGTTTTCTTTGCGCCACCGTTTCTTTTTCACGTGCTTACATTTCTCTCCATCCACTGGTTGTCTGGAAGAGATCGCTGTCAGCGATAAGACCGCCCATTGTACCTATGTATATATATTTGTGTTTTGTTAATTTTTTATTTTTAATTTATTTTTTAGGTGCAATAAAGAGTTTTTCATTCATTCATTCATTCATTCATCCATTCATTCATTCATTCAGCACTGGACCCCGGAAAATTCAGGTACGGCCTTAAATTTTGTGAGCAGGTTTGAATTATGTAAATTCAGATTTTTTTCAAAATGGCGGTAATATGTAAAAAATATTATATTTCAGCCATTTCGAAAAATTCTTCAAAAATGCCATAAAAATTTTTGTTACCCTTATTAAGGCGCAACTTATTTGTTCGATCAACTTTTTTATCCGATAAACTTAAAGGGGTCAGTATGTGCGGGGCTATGCTAAGACAGACTCGCGAGGTCTACATCTCACAGAGCCACTAGTAATATTTATTTATTTACCTTTATTACAAAAATTTAACACGTGGACTTAAGGCCCAGGGCCTTTTCTACCAGTCAATCTACAGGTGGTGCTGATGAAAGTAATTTTTTGATGATTAGCACATTCAAATTTGACAAAACTAAAATCACTACATACTATAAAACAAAGTTTTGATGCGGATTTTTTAATAGATAGAGTGATTCATGAGGAAGGTTTATATGTATAAAACATACCCGTGCGAAGCCGGGGCGGGCCACTAGTAAACTATAAATCTGACCATTATTATACATTTACTTAAAACATATATTTAAGGATATTTTTTATATACATTCATAGACCTATATATAAAAATACACAAATATTTCTAGGATTCCATACCCGAAGGGTGCAAACGGGACCCTATTACTCAGACTCCGCTGTCTGTCTGTCTGTCCATCTGTCACAGGGCTCTATCTCTTGAACTGTATAGCTAGACACTTGAAATTTTCAACGATTATGTTTTACTGTGGCCGCTATAACAACAAATACTAAAAAAAAAATTAAAGGGGTCGTCATACAAAAAACGTGTTTTTTAGCGTTTTAGCTAGATCTTTATAATGGCACTAGCAGTCCACCCCGGCTTCGCCCGTGGTACACACATAGCCTATGTCACTCGGGGATAGTGTAGCTTTCCAACGGTGAAAGAATTTTTTAAATCGGCCCAGTACTTTTTGAGCCTATTCATTACAAACATACAAAAATAGGTACAAATCTTTCCTCTTTATAATATTAGTGTAGATTAACTAGATACTTGAAATTTTAACAGATTATGTAATACTATGGCCGCTATAACAACAAATACTAAAAATCATTAAGTTAAAAATTTAAGGGGGTCGTCATACAAGAAACGTGTTTCTTCAGCGTTTTAAAGCATTGTACGGAACCCTTCATGTACTAGTCCGACTCGCACTTGCCCGTTTATTTAAATTCATAAACCCTACATAAACTACACAAATATTAATAATAAATATTTATAATATTGGTGTAGAAGTATAGATATTGAAATGAGCTAGTAATTGTCTTCAACAAAATACCATTGGAGCCTCCATATCAACGTAACTCTATGTATTAAACGTCAAAGTTCTCTGAACGCTTGAGTGCGATCCTGCAGATAGTTGAGAATATTCTCCATTGTGGCCCTTGACGGCGCTACAAAGGCTGTTCCGAATCACGCAGATGTGTTTGAATGAGCATGGTTAAAGGGAACTTCCTTGGTCGTGCAATATTACATGCAATGGTATGGTTGACTGGGAGAAAATGCTCTTAGCATTAAGTCCGCCATTTGTTAAAAGTATATTTTTACTTTGGAACAATAAAGTTTGATAAATAAATAAAAAATACATATGTCGACGTCCAGTGGCAGATTTACCAGCAGGCTAAGAGGGCTGGTGCCTAAGGCGGCAGATTTTAGGGGGCCAATTTGTCTCCCTCGTGCTTTGCCCGCAATCAATTCGCAGTTATACTTGTGCGCAGCGCCGCCATTTTTGTTTATTTGTTTGTTTGTTGTATATCTTTATTGTACAAGAAATAGTTATAGTTACATTTTTGTTCAAGTTGTTCTCTGGTCTCTGTACTTGTATATATATACAGAGAATACATAAACTTAAAGTTGTACAAAGGCACTTCTTATCTCCAGTTACATACACGGACATCCGTGTACATAAATTGGTAAATAAATAAATAAAATAATTGCTTCGGGTCACCTTCGTTGTTCGACAGATACATACTGCCGAACCAACAATGCTGCCCGAATAAATGTGAAGCAACCCTAACTGATTTAGGAAGCAGATTTTGTTATGAATATGCGGGTGAGTATCTATAGCAAGCCTAAACACAGGACATTATGCTAAAAGGCGCGAAAGCGGCCCGGCATCGAATTTATGACCTCGTAAATCAAACGTATTCATAGGTGTTTGGGATACGTGGCTTACTAAGTTACCACCGTCATTAGCTAAGTTGGAAAAATATGGCCACCTCACATTTGAAAATAAAGTTTGTTCAATAAAGCTCAATTTTTAGGGTTCTGTACAAAAAATGAAAAAACGGAACCCATAAAATAGGATCACTCGTGCGTCTATCTGTGCGTCCGTCTGTCACAGCCAATTTGCTCCGAATCTACTGGACCGAATCAGGTGTGACCAAACACACATGGCAAAGTAAATAATTTTTTTTTTAAAATAAGGGTCATTTTCGGGGGACAAATTAGTAAATTGAAAAAAAAAAGTTTTGGATACCTTACTGTGTCATATATCTAATGAAAGGGCTCGTTATAACATACTTGCAAGCAAAGCGTAGGACACCCACCTAAAAGGTGGCCAGACGACCTGACCAAGGTCGCTGGAAAGCACTGGATGCAGGCCGCTCTAGATCGGTCATATTGGAAGAGACCTATGTCCAGCAGTGGAAGTTATGTGGCTAAACTGATATTAAATGATGATGATTGCGGGTTAATAAGGTTTTTTTGTAAAATAAAATAATGAAAAACGAGTGTGCGACCAAAAACAAACAATAAACTAACAAACGATAAAGGTTACAAATAAAATAACATGTTTATTTATAAACAGCCCATTCTTTACCAGCCTATATCAGTCCACTGGACTGATATAGGCTCCAAAGCCAATAAAATATTAGAAAAATGGCCGCAGGAATAGCTTTCCACGGGTTATGCACCCACTATTCACTCACACACTATAATAACAACTGCCATAACTCCACCGTTTACAGCCCATAATCGCTTGATTTAATAAACCACTCCATCCCAGAATCCTACCAGTGTTCTAACAACAAAAAATGCCCTTTACTTTTACAAGCTCTTAAAACTTTTTTATGGCTGCCAACACTCGTAAAAGGTATAAATAAAATATAGCGAGTGGCAACACCGAGCCATAATTTCCACGGTTTTGGCTATTCGCGAGGCCGCCTCTTTTCGATTATAATTTATAGCTCCGAATGAGAGCTGGGTATATCCTGGATGTGGTATAAAACTAGAGACTACAGAAATGAAGCTCGTAAGAAACTATATTCAGAAGGAATATTTGAGCTGGATATGACCTCCCTGGCGTAATGGTTAACACGCTAGACCGCTAATCCGGAGGTTCTGGGTTTGATCCCCAGCCAGAGCAAGTTGCAAAATGGCCTTTTTCAAATTGTCCTGGGTCTTGGGTGTTTATCTATATATGTATTTATTATAAAATATAGTATCGTTGAGTTAGTAACCCATAACACAAGTTTAAAAAAACTTACTTTGGGGCTAGCTCAATCAGTGTGATTTGTTCTTATATATTTATATTTATATACGCTTACGTAAGTTATAATTTTGTAAGTGGCCGAATAAAGTTAAGAGTTGTGGTAGAGCCACGCTACCGGCTAAACTCTGTTTTGCTAGTAGCATGAATGGGCCGGCTCGTCCGGGGAAGTACCACACTCTCACAGAAAATCGACGTCTGAGTAGTAGCTTCACCGCTTCAATGCTTCGTTCGGTGAGTGAGAGAGCCGGAGCCCTCTTCTCCCTCCCCCCTCTGGGGAGGGCCCTAAAAGGCCGGTAACGCTCTTGTTACACTCCTGGTGTTGCATTTGTCCATGGGCAGTGGTGATCCTTACCATCTGGTGACCCGCTTGTTCGTTTGCCGTCCTATGACATAAAAAAAGAGTTTTTTTAACATGGTTTTATTTATTAATGGCTTGACGCTTCTGCGTATTTAGCCAGGAACAAGTTAATAAAACGTAACAAATTCTTTTTTCCTAACAAGTTACAATTTACATTCAAAGGTTGGTGTAGGCCTTTGATTGCTTTAAGGGAGCTTCTGGCGACAAATCTATATGAGTCCACTGGTTTTCATAGCCGATTGAGTGGCGGACAACGCTCGAAGACGCCCACACAGTCTGCGAAACAAATATCACTACAGCCGTACTATGACTGTCCACTTTAAGTTAAAGTGGACAGTGAGTGGTGTGAAATAGTTAAAGTCTTTAACTATTTCACATATTGTTCATGAGCATGAGCATTTATAACACCAAACAACACCAATTTCATATTATAAAGTGCACTAAAATCAATTTGCAAAATAATTTAAAGAAAACCCCAACCGAACCCCTTGACTTCCCACCAAAAACTCCACTCTTTATTTGTCTCTGCGTATAGTGAAATCAAAAAAGTAAAGTCATATATACTGTAATAACATTGTTAAGAATGAACGGGCGCAGCAATTAGATCATGTTTGGTTACCCCTTCCTACCAAGTGGCAGTGGCCGTCAAAATATTTTCAGTTTTATTTCTATTCTCAAAATACATATATAGTAAATTATTATAAAGATAATTAAATCATTTCTGTTTTTCCTAAAGGTTGACTGGTAGAGAATGCATTAGCGTTAAGTTTACCTTTTGTACCATTTTGGTCAATAAAGATTTTAATAAATAAATAGTATAGCTCAAAAGAAGCGGCCCTTCGATGCGTCATTTCTCCTATTACTTTATTTTATTAATCCGTATAGTGGAACTACAAAACGTCATAAATACTGTAATAAAATTGTTTGGCCCGAGCGGGGCCGGTAATCAGATCACGTTTGGTTACCGCTTTTTGCGCTAATAAAAACATACTCGATCGTCTGCCGATGAATTTATGGCGTAAATAGAATATGAATACGAGATTTCTAGGTTATGTTATGTTATTACACACCCGCCTATAAACTTATGAAGCGGGCATAAAACTTGGTTGGACGGATTACTTTTGAATTTTTTTTCCTGATACAGTAATATATTACTTATCATTTAGGAGGATTGAGGGTCCCAATGATTGGGGTCCAGTTTTTATATTATTTGAGGTTATTTAGGTATTTGTATTATAATATTGGTTTTTCCACCTTCTTCACGCTAAAAGTGGTGTTTGCTTCTTGCGACTTTGGGCTTTGTCTGCTTAGAGCCACAAGATCCGAAATTCTCTAGAGATAAAGAAGTTATAGTATGTCCATATATCTTAAGTATGTTTTCGCCATTCTGAAACAACTTGTGTACGCGGGAGGAGAAGCAGAAGCAATGTCCAAGTTTTAAATACTGTTACGAAACTGGGGTTCGAATTTGGAGAAAAACGCCAACCTTCGTATGAGGGCTTTTATTTACTACGGAACCCTAAGTTGACACGTGAAGATGGTCTTCCAAACGTCCAAAGTCCAAGTCGCGTAGCAGCTGAGGTCCAGGTTTCTCGCCAAGGTAGTCGCAGGTACTTCCACTTGTCGCACTAAGGTAGGTTTCCTTCGCTTCGAAGTGATCGCTTTGATAGCTCGTCTTGAACGGACTGGCGCACCCACGGTTCGCTATTTATATGCGCCATCGAATAGGTCCACATTAATCTCGAATATTCTACATAGTCGCTGATCGTGTTTCGAAGCATCCAGGCGCCGGGTATGTGTGAGAGTGTAATATGGTCAAGCAACTCTAGACTTTATAACACAAGACATATGGCCCAATTTAGCTTGCACCATTCTGATTTATTTCTTTTGGTTCGCGAACATTATTCGGGAAGGTTCTTTCTCATTCGCGACAATACTAAATGTTTGTGGAAGTCAGGTTTAAATGGTGAAAATGTGGAAACCGAATAGCCTTCTGCTATTCGTTTTTCCACATTTTCTCCATTCACCACCAACCGGAAAGAACGGGAATGGGTGGAACGAAGTTCGCCGGGTCACTTAGTAATAAATAGATAAGGACAGTTACATAGAATAAGCTAGTCCGAACTAAGTTTTTTAAAACTTGTGGTAGGTATGGGATACTAATTCAATGATACTATATTTTATGATAAATAATACAGACACCCAAGATCCAGAACAATTTCAAATTGTTCTGGGTCTTGGGTGTCTAGGATATATAGGTGTCTATATGGGGATCGGACCCATGCTTCCGGGTCAGAATAGGACCACTCCATCTCTTCCTGTGGATGTTATAAGAGGCGTCTAAAGGAAAAATAGCATTTAAAGCTCGTGCTACAATAGCATTCCAAGGAGGGTTGACGTCAAGCAGGCGGCTGGTCGTAAAACTATAGCGTATTTTTTTTAATTATTTCGGCTATTTCTTCTCCAATTTGCTAGATTTTGGCATCCTTGGGTGACCTTATATGCATATAACAATTGGAAAAGAAAAAGCGGGAAAGCGCACCTCGGGCAGCATAGCTGAGGAAGCAACAGGGAACGCGTGCAGATGAAGAAGAAGAAGAAGATGGGGATCAAACCCAGAACGTCCGAGTGGCCAATACGCCAAGGAGGTCGTTACAAAACAAATAAACTTAGTATGTTAAAGTCTAGTAAGTCGAAAACTGCCCGAACAGACAAGACGCGTCAAAGAACATTTATAAGCAAACAGTAGTCGACGCTGTAACTGAGTACCTGCAATATCCGCCTCTACCTCATATCCGCTCCGCGCTTCGCGTCTTTAGTAAGCGACGTAAAGCACAGGCGGGAGCGATTTTAATCTAACACATATTTATACTAGTAGTTTGCCCCAAATTGTGACTCCCGATATAGCTACTCGTATTAGTGGTTCTGTGATAACAGTAGACCCTTGCTAGCCCTTATAACCATGCTATAACCGACACTTTTCTCTTTTACCTGCCATAGCAAATACATTTATAATATTATAATGCAAATACAAGTCCAAAAAGTAATTTGCGTAACAATATTAACGAAAAAAGTCCAATTTTTAATCGAAATTTAGGTACCTATTTGAATTTTCCAATATGCTTACCTATGTAGATTTTAGAGCATAATAGGGGTATAAGTTCATCTCTATCCATCTTGGTCCTCTAAGTACTTTTTCCACACGTATATCGTGCCATACGCATTTTACGCATAAAACTATCTATGTTGTCGACGATAATGATAGCCAAATCTTTTAACTGTTTCGGCTATTTCTTCTCCACTTTACAAGGTTTTTAGCATCGTTGGGTGACCATTGAGATGCATATTCAATTTGGAAAAGAAAAAACGGGAAAGCGCACCCCAAGCTCCAAAGCCGCACAGCTGAGGATGCAACTGGGAACGCGCTAAGACGAAGAAAAAGAGTTGTCGACGTAAGTTCTTTGGCAACTTTCTGATAGAATATAGGTATTAACATATGTAGTTTACGTATAGGTAGTTTATTATATCTTATATCCATGTATATTTTGAATGTAAGTTTATTCATATATCAAAGTGTTATTGCTATCCTTTTAAAGTAAATGTTACATTACCTACATAATTTTCACCTCCTTCTAAAGTCTTCTTTTTCTCGGCATCACCAGTGGGTTGACTGGTAGATAAAGCCTAATGTTTGTAATAAAGTTATACAAATAAATAATGATAACTTCAATTTAAACGCCACAGCTTACGCCTTGGGCCACACCGCCATTCCAGGTAGTCGCAAAGGCAGGCAATATTAAGACGGTAGGCGTTCTGAGAGCCTCAACCGATAGTATCCCAAAGAATATAAGATTTGCGTCCGATATTTGAAATTCTTCGGAAACGAGATTTCTTCAGACCGAAAGCGAATTTATTGAAATGTCTACGATATTGATTTAAATTATTTTGGCGTTTAGCTTCCGGCGAAGCACAAATATTTCGTGCTACAACTGCATTCCCAAGAAGGATTGACGTCTGGCGGTGGTCGGTTGTAAAACTTATCGGACTCTCACAGAAAATCGACGTCTGAGTAGTAGCTTCACCGTTACTATGCTTCGTTTGGTGAGTGAGAGAGCCGGAGCCCCCCCTCCCCCCCTCCCTCCTCTAGGGAGGGCCCTGGAAGGCCGGTAACGCTCTTGTTACACCCCTGGTGTTGCAATTGTCCATGGGCAGCGGTGATCACTTACCATCGGGTGACCCGCTTGCTCGTTTGCCGTCATATAACATACAAAAAAAAAAAAATATCGCACAAATGCATTCCGAAAAAGCGTCGACGTAAGGCAGACTGCCGGTCGGAAAAGTAGGCATAGCCAAATCGGTTAAACTGTTCGTGGAAAATAGTAGGAAACGATGAATTCTGTTAATTGTTTATAGTTTCAAAAAGTAACTCATGCAATCTTTTTTTTGTAATTATGTCTACTGGGGATTTGTCTCGGGCAATGCATTCCAAAGCCGTATTGTGAACGTTAGCAGTTGGACATGAAACTAGTAGGTATAGCTTTTACAATCTGCGCGGAAAGAGAAGCAGTTATTACATTCTAAATTTTTATCTTTTGGACCAGAAAGGACTATTAAACTTCTTAAATAAATAAGTATAAATAACAAAGATTGAGACAACCCCAAAGTAAGTTTTACTTTTTAACTTATACTAACTCAAAGATACCATGTTTTATCATTGTATGTGTACATGTACAATACAATACAGGACATATTGTAAAAAACGAGGAAATACGCTTATGGCAGCCTTATCACTAAGCAATTTCTTCCAGGCAACCTTGCTTAAATAAAAACAGTGATGAGAAATTAGGTAGTGTGGGATGGTCAATATATTATAATAAACATCCTACTTATATATTGTAATTATAATAAACGTACACATACATCATACTTAATACATAAAACTTACACAAAGAAAAAATAACAGAACAAAATGAAGAAACTAAGTGGAAACAATGGAAGGAGATCTATCTACCTTTCATACGGATAGCAAACTATGAGATTTTACTTGGGATTTGAAGCTGGCTAGCGTTTGGGCGCGTCGGATAGTAAGTGGTAGTGAGCTCCATAGACGTACTCGTAAATATGTACGTCTATGGAACTCTACCCTAGATATATATAACGTAAACGCTCCTATTACCGCCAGTTTAAGCTTTGTTCAGATTCGCACCCAAATATTAGGGGTTAGCTGTAAAGTTAATATAGGATTTTTAATTTATTCATTATCTTAATTTAGTTTTCTATGAAGTTCAGAGGTTAATTTAAATATTAAATCAATTGTTATTTAATAAATAAAATTTTAATCAGAAATGGCAATTGTTTCTATTACCGCCATAAGAAAGGGGTTTGTTTCTATTACCGTGTTTTCTGTTTCTAATACCGACCACTGCAAAATATTCATACAATGACATGAATAATAATATTTACATATTTAAATTTTGCTATTTGAAAATTATAAATAAATAGTCCGTCTCAACAACAGTCTTGAAATTATACTTCTACTTTTTGTCATTAAAAATAATAAAGTAAAAGTTAAAATTAATAAAAATACAATAAGTTAAAATTCGCACTTGAAAATGACTGAAACAAAACATTTTTCATTCATATATTTATTGTCTCTCTTATCGCGTAGGGCAGTTCTAGGTATACCATAGATTTTGGATACTTTATATATATAATTTTTCCTTAATTTATAACTATAAGAGCAGCTTCAAGTTGAATGGCACTATATTTGTATTTACGGTGCTCCATGTTTGTATAAAAATCACGAAATATAATTAAGAAAAAATTAAAAAATCCGGCTAATATTGTAAGAGCATAATGCCCAAGTGTTTTACAGTTCTTGTACCTACTAATCAAATGTTTATAGGCTGTGATGATAATTCATAGCTAACAGACGGACTTTTTTAATTATCAGCCACAATGATAAAATCTGTCAAAAATCAGTTCCTAGTCAAACTAGCGTATTTAAGTATTTATATTTAAAAGAGAATAAATACTGAACTCTTTACGAAAAACATATGGATCCCTAAAAAGGAAATGGTAAAACTGAAAAATACTAGCCATATAGCATGGGTCGGTAATAGAACTCTGTATGAATATTGGTATATTTTATTAGCGACTAATAAAATTAATAATATCTTGAAAAACTATTTATTTGAATAGAATCACATTTACTTAATCTTGTTATGAAGATATTAACACATAAATGAAGATTGATTAAAATATATAGCCATGGGTCGTTTTAAAAACAATTTGTAAAAATATGATTCTAATGCCGCTCTTATTTAAAAATTCGGTTTGAATATGAAGAAACAGTGGAAACAGTAAAATTAGATGTTAATATGGAAAACAAATGTATAAGTTGTAATCTTTATATATTCACATGTGCGTACATTGGTTTAAACTGAAGTTATTTCCTTAAGAAAATCAAGAATACCTTCGTGGCTGGAGCGCATCACTATGGAACGTGCACCCGATCACAGGTAGTCCCGCTGATTGTTTTATATTTATTTTATTTTATTCTGAACGTTGCATAATAAACATATCTAAAATGTTTTGGTAATAATGGTCTAAAATTTATATTAAATATCTTTTAAGAAAGATTAAAAATAACGAGCGGTAATAGAGTTAAATTTTTGTAGGGCGGTAATAGGCACCTTTACGTTATATCTAGGTATACTGAAGGTCCGCCGATACGGAAATCCTTCGACGTAAAGGTCTTTGTGTAGAATTGATTCGTAAATTCCCGTTTGCATGAGCGGGCGTAAGATCGAACGACGTGCCTGCGACGACAGGCTTTTCCGAAGATTGAGAGGCTACAAAGTTGCTACCTAGCTATTTCAGCCTGTTTCTATATTATAACTGATTCTACCTTTGCTTAGAGGTATAATATGGAGGATAGAAATATTTTATGTGGTCATACATTAATTTTTCGGGGTCCATTTCAAAGGAACGGAGATATCATTTAAAATGTTGTCTTTGTGAAGCCCTAGATAACCCTTCAAACTATTTTATGCTAACTACTGTTCACAGTTTAAAGTGAGAACCTTAAGCTTTTTTACGCATTTTTGCGGAAAACGGCCACTTTTGGCAAAATTTTAAATGATATCTCCGTTTCCTTTGACATGATTTATTTTAAATGGGGGCAGCACTGGACCCCGGAAAATTCATGTATGGCCTTAACACTTTATAGTTCCAAAGTAAAAATACTAAGGTACTTACTCGAATGATACCGATTCTTGTCATTCCCTGCCAGAGAAGCTGTTACATACTAAGATTTTTCTTTTCCTCCAGACCAGCATGGCAGGATCATGGCAGAAGTATATGGTACCTAAAATATGTCTCAGATATCCTACCACTTTATTGCGAAGATATTTCATAATTGGCCACCGTGCAATAAAAACGAGTTGATTCCGGAAAATCGTGGACATTCCTACTTCTCATTGCTATCTCGGTATGTCAAAGCGTAAAGCTGACGCTTGACCTACGGGAGTATAACAATTTTTTTAAGCTTTTATCGCGGGTTTTGAGCGTGGCGACCGAATCAAGAAATTCCGTAACGAAAATAAAACCTAACACCCTCCATTCCGCCTACCGACCGGCACAGCGGCGCGGCGTTGAAAGCCATGCATCGTCTAACGTCGTATGCAATAGCTTTACCGCGCCAGTCCCCGAGTGCCACACGTTTTTTTTCTATTTAGGTCCCATAGTTGGGCAAAGGCCTCCCCTTTTTGTTTCCAATTACTTCTCCCTTCGGCTGTTTAAAATAAAACCATATTTAAGGGCGATTTTTTATAACTGCTAGATAAAGACAGGGTCAGAGATAAAATCAACCAACCTTTAATCGGAACCTTCTTGATAGTTTCTCTATGATCAGTTTTCAAAGCTGTGTCATTCAAGGAATGTGGGAGAGATAGCAGAGATAAATGTTATCAGTCATCGATTATGCTTCTGAAACGTCCCTTACTATGGATTTACTTACTTCTCATAAGAAGGTTCAACGACGCTCATCGCACTTTTATAAGTGATCGAATCAGAAATGAGGAAAATTTTTAGGCGAAAAAAAGTCACTGACATAGCCCAGCGGAGTAGCTCGTCGAATTGGCAGTGGGCGCAACACATAGCGCGACGAACCGATGGCCGATGGGGCAAAAATGTTCTCGAATTGTGACTACGCACAGGCAAGCGAAGTGTCACCTTGTGGACACCCACAAGGTGGTCAGACCTGACTAAGTTCGCTGGAAAGCGTTGGATGCAGGCCGCTCTAGATTGGACATTTTGAAAATCTTAGGGAGAGGCCTATTGTCCAGCAGTGGATGTTATGCGGCTGAAATGATGATGATGATGATTTGACTTCAGTCGGTAAGGCACACTATTTCTGACCGCATTTAAACGTTAAAGTTTAAAATTTTAACTAATAATTTTAACTCGTTCCCCTGTCATCACTCTAAACCGCTGTTTTCTATAAGATTCCGTCGTCAGCAAGGCCTCTACTTTTTAACCGTGCTGTTTGATACTAATTGAACCGCTTTGAAACCTTCGACGCTTTTTCCGCTGTCAAAAAGGCTGTAGCTGCTTCGCAGCCGGGGCATTCAGGGCACGTGGGACACGAGCAGAGACGCCATCATTTCACATTCTGCGCCGACGGCGAGCGGACATAACTGATTTATGGACGGTCAAGTTTTAACGGAAGATCCAGGAATATGACCGAAATTCCTGACATTTCCTTTAAATCAATATACAGATACACGGTGATTTTTCATCGGGTTTGGAACCGAAGGCCACTTCATACAAATCGTTATTAAGACCCAATGAGCTAGTCAAAAAAAAATGTTTACTAAAACTTGAAAGTAAAAACGTGAGAGCGTACCAAAGCCGTGGTTCACCGCGCGAGCACCTACGTATCGAAAATCATTTTTGCAAATTTTTAAAGTGAAAACTTCTTTAGCGACGTTGTGCACTTTTTTTGTAATGGGTAAAAAATGTTAAACTCGCGTCAGGACACGTATCCTGATCGAAAATTCGTGAGACGGATGGAGAGTAGACAGCCGGCGCGGCGTTGGAGAGGAAGTATCCCCCTCTCTTTCTACGGCGCGGCGAAAATGTATGCCTGCGCCTGCTGTTTCGTTTAGCTGAGAGATAAACTTTTTAATGTAATATAAATTGACATGTTTGTGTACGATAGCGCAATAAATAAATATTGTATTCTACCACATAAATGATAGTACTTTTATACTGATAATTAAAGCAATTCGTGCAAAATTATTCCCTAACCATTCCAAAATATCAAAAATGCACAACGTTAATATTCAAGTTTTCACTTCTGCCGGCACTCCCGAAGTGCAACCCGTCGTTTTTTTATCTTATGTCGTACACAAATTTGGATTATACGAATTCTTGAATTTATTTACGATACGATTTTTTTTTTCATACCAATGGAAATTCAGCGTGTATGTTCTTTTAGGGATAGTAAGCATCGTTGTGCTATTAAAACTTTAATTTTACTAAAACATGTCTGCGATGACGACTTCCGCGGTGTAATGGTCAGCACGCTAGTCTGCTAATGCGGAGGTTCTGGGTTCGATCTCCAGCCAGGGCAAGTCGGAAAATGGCATTTTTCAAATTGTCCTAGGTCTTGGGTGTTTATATATGTATTTATTATAAAATGTAGTATAGTCCCATAACACAAGTTTAAAACTTACTGTAAGGCTAGCTCAGTCAGTGTGATTTGTCCCTATTCATTATATATATTCAGTGATCAAAATAGATACACAGGGAAGTCAAATATAGCCAACAGATGAAATCGTAGGAAATGAGGGCAACTGAAATAGGTATATAATAATATATACGCAATGAACCTCGAATTGAGGCCTCGACAAACTCGAAGGCTATTGAAAGTGGAAATTCAATGGCGGCTCTTATCGTGATTCAATGTAAACTAATCGAAAGGATCGACTTGGCGTATCAGTAGTCCAGGAAAACATACAATATAATAAGCTTTTTGAAGAAAAAAGAATGATTTTTTATGGTTGGGACATATCTGTCAGTATGGAACAGCACTTTCCTATGCTGCTATCCTTTTCTGTTACTCAGAACAGTCATTTGCTAGAGCAAGAGAGAGAGACGGAACGCTTCAGCACAGCATGGCCGGTGCTGAAGCGTTATGTCTGTCGCTATCTAATTTACATTATTTCCCTAAAATCGAGCAAATTCAAAGGAAGCGACAACACCGTCTCAGGTGGCGGCAAGTTTAGACCAGGGCTAGACACAGTCAAGAGCGGCATCGACTGTCGGCTCCTTTGATCGCGCCGCAAAGTAGCCGCTGCACCGCGACTCAGGCGCTTCCCGCCCGTCGCCCCCTGAGTTGCCATGTAAGTTACAATTTAAAATTGAATTTTAATTTAATTTTGTCAGGAGTCATTTTTTGTACCTTTTCTTTGGTGAGAAACCGATAAATAGAACCTACCACAAGCTACCCAACATGACCTTCACGGCTCGGACAGGGTTTTTGTTACTCGTACATACTGTATAGTGATTGCGGTTTTGTCAAGAAATCAAGCATTTGCATTCAGAAAGTAAGTTTTGGTGAAGTGGAACTGATGTCGAAGATTAGGAATTTAAGTTATTTTTTTTGTATCTACAATAATATAGGTATTGTACCTACAAGCTTTCATTGTGAGGCTTAAAGCACAGAATAAATAATACTAACGTACAGAAGTCTCACTCAGCAAAGAAATTCAAAGAAATATCTACTCAATGTGGCTAGCGATATGGTTTAATTTAGCTCACGTCAGAACTCAGCACCTTTTCGTATAGATACCTAGACATCCATTGCAAGCCAATTTCATTCTTATTACTCTGGATAAACGATTCGACGAACGATGTAATAATGTAGGTACATTTTCGATACCTAAACGGGGAGTGACACAGGCCTGCTAAAAGTACTTATCAAGACAAGATATTTGGATACACCGGGCGAAGTCAACAAAAAGGTATTACAATTTACACCTCAATTGTAATGTTTTTGTTTAGAATAAATTAGTTTCTATTACTTTTTCTCAAAATCACATAAATAAAATAAATAAATTTATATGGATAAATCACAAAGTAAGTTGAAACTTGTATTATTAGATACTACTTAACGATACAATATTTTATAATAAATACATATCTAGATTTTATTCTTCTTCTTCTTAGCGAGTCGGGAATCGCCATTCCGTATCGAAAGGATCAGCCAATCTGCGTTACAGTCTGGCTGTCCACGCAGATTGCCCAGGGTGCGCCGGACGTACAGGGGGGCTCAGTGCGTCACTTGGGGAGGCTCCTTTCATGCACCCCTAATACATATCTAGATAAACACCCAGAACAGTTTGAAACTTGCCCTGACTGGGGACCGAACCCAGAACCTCCGGAGTGACAGACTAGCGTGTTAAGGCCGTAACTAAATTTTCCGGGGTCCAGTGCTGCCCCCATTTAAAATAAATCATTTCAAAGAAAACGGAGACATCATTTAAAATTTTGCAACTATCAAGTCCTAGATAACCCTTCATAGTATTTTATGAACTACTGTTTACAGTTTAAAGTGAGAACGTTAAGCTTTACTACGCACATTTGCGAAAAACGGCCACTTTTGGCAAATGTGCGTAGTAAAGCTTAACGTTCTCATTATAAACTATTAACAGTAGTTCATAAAATACTTTGAAGGATTATCTAGGACTTGATAGTTGCAAAATTTTAAATGATGTCTCCGTTTTATTTGAAATGATTTATTTTAAATGGGGGCAGCACTGGACCCCGGAAAATTCAGGTACGGCCTACTACGGAGGTCGTCAAAGTAGTAAAAATTAACATAAAAAAGAAATCGGATTGGCCTATGTCACCAAGCAACCTATATTTGCATCACATAAAAATTCCAACCCCAATCCAGGACAGAATATACGAGTGGTTACGGGTAAGTGGGCCCAGTTTCAATACGCGTCCATGATAAATGGGCGTTAGGGACATGGTCGTCCTACAAAGGGGGCTATTACGGGCCTTGATTAAGGAAAATCCAATAATTTGACGTAAACTTTCCATGCCTCGGTAGAGGCTTGGATGTCAGTGGGAGCTGCTTTTATAATAGGTATAACGAAAGTTAGAAATTATAATTTCAATTTCAAAGTTAAACTTAGAATAATTTACTTTTAATTAGTTTCTAATTTTCTTCTAATTAACTTATGTTAAAGTCTAATTATCTTTTTATTGTTCATCATCATCCGAGCGTATTCCCGGTTGCATCCTCAGCGGTAACGCTTCAGAGCCCGGGGTCCGCTAACTAACCTAGGTGATTTGACGAGGTTACTGGTTTTTACACAGAGCCACTGTCGTCTGACCTCCGCAACCCAAAGGTTAGGTAGCGATTCAAGCCTGCAATATCCTAACCAGACTAAAAAAACAAAAAATCTTTTCACAAAGTTTGCTCCCAGAGGCAGTCAGTCTTTTTATTGTTATTTAAAACCTAATTAAGTTTATCTAGAATGACTACAAAGAAAAATCTTAAAAAAATACAACTAAATGTCATGTATATAAAGTTTATATTTCCGTATCAAAAACTTCCATACGATTGTTGTTTGTGTGTAAGTGGAATACGACTATGTTTATGAATTTTGTTAATTGTACTATACAAGTTTCTTAAACGGCATGCTTGTTGTAACATTGGTATTAATTTTTAGTCCATCTTCTTAGATACTTACGAGTACTTGCCTATTTTACCCTTAGAGTATAGTTTTACCTAATGCCCATGGTACTTAAATTTAGATCCAGATACATGCTATTCTATTTTAAAGAATTATCACTTGACGAAATCCGTGGCGCAATGGTTAAGGCCGTACCTGAATTTTTCGGGGTCCAGTGCTGCCCCCATTTAAAATAAATCATTTCAAAGAAAACGGAGACATAATTTAAAATTTTGCAACTACCAAGTCCTAGATAACCCTTCAAAGTATTCTATGAACTACTGTTTACAATTTAAAGTGTGAACGTTAAGCTTTATTACGCACAATTGCGAAAAACGGCCACTTTTGGCTAATGTGCGTAGTAAAGCTTAACGTTCTCATTATAAACTGTAAAGAGTAGTTCATAAAATACTTTAAAGGGTTATCTAGGACTTGGTAGTTGCAAAATTTTAAATAATGTCTCCGTTTTCTTTGAAATGATTTATTTTAAATGGGGGCAGCACTGGACCCCGGAAAATTTAGGTATGGCCTTTACACGCTAGACCGCTAATCCGGCGGTTCTGGTCCCCAGCCAGGGCAAGTTGGAAAATGGCCCTTTTCGAATTGTCCTTGGGTGTTTATCTATATATGTATTTATCATAAAATATAGTATCGTTAAGTTAGTATCCCATAACATAAGTTTAAAAACTTACTTTGGGGCTAGCTTAATCAGTGTGATTTGTCCCTATATATTTATATTTATATCTATTTAATACTGTTTCTGCTGGACTGGAGTTCACTCGGAGAGTGTTCCAAACTTCCACTAATAACTGAATTACAATAACTGTAAGAATATAGTAAAGTGTTCTCTAGGTAACACGGTAAACTCTATTATACCAGGACAAACCAGGTCAAACACTACCATACCAAAAAAAAGTCATGTTAAACATAAAACCTAAAGTTTTGGGTGAAACCTATGTCCAGCTGTGGCTGATATATGATGATGCATACCAAGCTTTTGTATTTTATATTTATAGCGAAGCTATCCCAGTGTGGCACGCGTCTTATATTCGTAAGGAATTGAGCAATCTAAGCGGCGGTTGTAAATTTCACTTGAGAATGGGTGCCGACGGCGACTTTTTTGATTTTATTCCCCGGGAAGTAGCACAGACTCTATCCGACAGCGCTGTTCAAGATGGTCGAGTGATATTGGGCAAATCGAAAGTAAAATGGCTTTAGGTGATTCGATCTTCGATAATCCCTTTAAATCGCATCTTATTAGGTATCTTATAAACTACCTTGTAGTGCCACTTTTTTAACGCTTCGATGCAGTGGCGGATTTACCAGCAGGCTGTCCTAGGGCGGCAGATTTTAGGGGGTGGCAAATTTGAGGCCAATTGATCCCCTCCTGCTTGGCCCGCAGTCAACTCGAGTGAACGCCTTGACAAGTTACAAGAGAAGTAACAAGTTTATTTAGCAAATTAAAAAAAAACCCTTCTGTCAAGAACGCCATCTAGTGATGAATAGCGGAACTACCGATACGACTTGATATCCGTAGCGCCATGTATTATTTGCTAGAGAAAGCCCTAACTTTCAAGCATTACTCTTCAATAACTTTAAAACGGCTGAACCGATTTTCATCAAACATAGCTAAGAACCACCGCAAGGGAACTTTCTTTCAAGTTAAAAAAACCGCATCGAAATCGATCCATACGTTCGAGCACTACGCTGCCACAGACAGACAGACTGGCAGACATTAGCGTCAAATTTATAACGCCCCTTTTTTTCGGGGGTTAAAAACACCAATCCTAAATGACTACAACTCTACCAGTGTGATACTCATCCGACACGGTTAGAGACGAACATTGGTAATTTTAATCTCGGAAATGAATTCTTTGAAGGAATTAGATTTCAATATTCATCTTCTTATTATTACACTAACTATCTTTTTCTAATACAGTTTTCCAATTTACATGAACAAGAATTAAAGAATGAAATATTTATTTAGTAATAGGCCTTTCTTTGCATTCACTTTTACACGTCAATTTTGTAGGTATACAATACAATACATTACATATACATTATGTATAATATACATTAAGTATACATTATGAGTAATATTTATTTATGCCGACTGCCTCCTTGGTCCAGTGGTCAAGGCGTGAGCCTTGTGATCTGGCGGTCGTGGGTTCGAATCCCACTGGGAAGCACACTTTGTGAAAAGTTGTTCCCATTCTGGTTAGGATATTGCAGGCTTGAATCACCTGATCATCCGAAAAGAAAGATGATTCCGTGCTTCGGAACGCACGTAAAGTTATGCGTCCCAAATGCCATCTAGCGTTTGTGCCACCTATCCTAAGATTGGTTTTGGTCTACCCATTGGGCTGCGGAGGTCAGATGGCAATCGCTCTGTGTGAAAACCAGTAACCTCGTCAAATCACCTAGGGAATAGGTAGGAGATCCTGGGCTCTGAAGCGTTACCGCTGAGGATTCAACCGGGAATACGCTCGGATGATAATGCTGACGTACACGTCACAATATTACAATATCCCAATCCCAACTATCCTTCCTTATCCTTATCCTTTCCTTACTTTAATATTATAAATGTGAAAGCGTGGATGTTTGTTACCTTTTCACGCAAAAACTACTTGACGAATCATCATGAAACTTTGTACACATATCCTGGGAGGTACTAGAAGTAACATAGGGTACCTTTCATCCCGGAAAAAAGTAATGTTCCCGTGGGATACGCGAGCGAAGCCGCGGGAAAAAGCTAGTAATATTATAAATGCGAAAGTGAGTTTGTATATTTGTTTGTTTGTTACCTCTTCACGCTTTATCTACTGAACCAATCATCTTGAAAATTCGCATACACATAGTAAGGAGTACTGAGAAGGACATAGGGTACCTTTCATCCCGGAAAAAAGTAATGTTCCCGTGGGATAAGCGAGCGAAGCCGCGGGCAAAAGCTAGTTTTTTTATATTTTATTTGGCTGGAATAAATTGCTTTTATTCCAGCCAAATAAAATATAAAAAAAGGCCGCCTTTTGCGCATTTCTTAGTTTTTCAGAGTATTTATGTCATGTAGTTTTTGCAATAAACGGTTTATTGTAAACTAATTGATTTCTGCCATATCATTCTCATTCTCATTCTTCCAGAGCTGAAGCCAGATCCGCTAGAGGGCGTTACGAGTAATCCCAACATTGGCCGAGACATCAAATATTTTACGACCCCTATAAAACTGAATACTGTCTTACTTGTCCCTAACTTCTGTACTGCACTGAAGGCAAACGCAAGGAGGTGGCAACCTTTTTACTAGGTCAAAGGTTGAGCTAGCAAAGTAAGTTTTAAACTTATGTTAAAACTGTTATGTGATACTAATTCAACGATACTATATTTTATAATAAATACATATACCTATAGATAAACACCCAAGGCAATTTGAAATTAGGTCATTTCCTAACTTGCCCTGGCTAGGTATCGAACCCAGAACCTCCGAGTGGTGAAATAATAGAAACTACTACTACTTTATATTATCTTATTAAGTAGTATTCAAAACTTACGTCCTGAGATTGTGAATACATCTGTATTGTCGGAATCACAGAACGTAAATACAGGATAATGTATCTACATTATCACGTCTTGACAGAGCCGAGGGCGGGAGATGGTGAGCCTAAGATAGACAAAGGATAAAACCTATTCTAGATTTTAGGCGGTGATCCCACAGCACCGCGCACCGTCGCGGAGTGCGGGGTGGCAGATTTTATCATTGTATGCAAGTATCTCAGTTTGCATAAAAAACAAACCTAGGCCAACCCACTAAAAACGCGGCAGATTCCGAAAAAACGCGGCAGATACCGCGCACTGCGGCGGGGCGCGTTGCCAGTTGGTGAATCGTCTACTCCTGAAAAACACAGATAGCGAGTCATGCCAAAACCGCATCGAAATCAGTCAATTCGTTTAGGAGCTACGATGCCACAGACAGACACACAGACACATCAAACAGCCATTTCGTTTGATACCCAACACGGTACTTGATTTATCTTATTTTTGAGTTCATTACCTTATGGCATGCATATAGAGGGCGCCATATTACATTTAGTGTGACGCTGTGGTATGACGTCATAGCCTATAACCACCGGACATTCAAGACGCTTCCAACGATATCTCATTTATCAATATAGCATGGATATTATGGAAGATACAAGGGAAAAGATGAATATATATTCATACTTACATACATACATAGCGGCAAAGCACATAACCCTTCTTTTAGCTTCGCTGTAGTCGGGTAAAAATAGGTGCCACTTGTCGTCTCCATGCAACAATACTTACCTCGTTGTGCTCGCATGATGTTAGTTAAACGACCGAGAAATTAGGAGAATGTACGTTTTTGTTGGTTTCATTACGAGCGATGTAACTGTAGTCGTAAGAACTTTGTTACATACCTCATTTAGGCCTAAACATATCCCCGCTTATTGCGCGGCTTTAGTCTAAGCACATGATTAGAAAAAATGGACCGGATAATAATGGATGTAGACCGATTCCAATCGATCATTTTCAAAAAAAAAGGCGTTGAACAATGTAATAGCTTGGCTAGTGGCTAGTAGGCACATACATACTTGGCGGTGTCTGAATTTACCGCGGCCGACTCGAGCAGTCTTCTCCAAGGATTTGCAAAACTATTATTTTATTTGCAAGAAATGAGATTAAGGGAAAATCTTTAGGAGGACTACGTCCTATGTCCAGCTTTTTAAAGTTTTTTAAATTATTTAATTACTACTACAAGGTTACATCATCATCTTCCTTACCTTTTCCGTTTTATTTGGGGTCAGCGCAGTATGTCTTAGTTGGAGTTGGCGATAGAGGGAAATGGAGGGACCATTTCTCTTTATCGAATTATATCCATTTCATGCTTTATACCCAGTTAAACGTATGAGGTTACATTAAATACTATTTCTTATTTCTATACCAGCGAGGAGAATAACAGAAATAGCACGAGAAATGTTTTGCTTAGTCCTAGGCCAGTAGAAAGCTTTTACGACATCAACAAAAAGACAAGGAGTGGTCCTATTCAAGACCGCAAACTGAATATTTCACCTTTGTCGTATTTCTTTCAGAAAAATATTTCTCCATGAAAGTTGCCAAATAAATAGTTTCATTTAATTTTGTTGGGTCTCTAACAGGGCGGGTGTAACTCCTCGGTGTAAGTGAGATACAAATATTGAAGCTAGTAAATTATAAAGTAAAAGGCGGTCAAGGGTGTGAGGTGTGGTAAATGTAGGGTTCCGTCTATCGCAACTAAAAATAACAACTTCCAACATTTAGTCGCCTAATAGGTATAGGCGACTAAATGTTGGAATAGCTACCTATGCTTTATGTCAATTTCAAATTAAATACTCTTACTCTTACTTGTTAGATATCTTAAACCTAGATAAACAGAAAATTAACAATCCAACAAGTCGCCGGTAACAGATGCTGCAACTGATACTTTCTCGTATCCCCCACTATTTTCACTTTTCTATCCTTGTTTGTATCTGTATTCTTCTATGTATCTATGAAATATGTAAGGAGTGTGTGTATAGATGTTACTGATCCTTGTAGTATTGTGTTTATGAATAATATACAACAATTATAAGATCTTTAGATCTAGTAATCAAAAAACATCTAGTAATGTAAACTGTAACTGAACAGTAAACTGCTCTCTGAGCAAAACTAAGCGCTGAGCTACCTTTTTGGATTGCTGCAGTACAAAGATTATTTATTACTATGGCCGCTATTACAAAAAATACTAAAAATAAGATAAAATTAAAAATGAAAGGGGTTATCATACAAGAAACGTGTTTTTTCAGTGTTCAAAACACTGTACGGAACCTGTCATGTACGAACCCGACTCGCACTTGACCGATTCAATATTCTATTTAATTACTTATTGCCGACTCTACTTTACCACCGTTTAAAATTTCTTTTCAATTCAACAACGGATCCCTAAACCCGAGATCCCTCCACTACAGCCGAGCAAATATTTATCTAGGCACGCCAAAATAAGAATTCGGGAACGTTTGCTTTACGTATCAAAGCGTTCAATCGGTACGACAAACAAACACTCATACAACACAAACAAACACAGATTTCGGAGTGTTTGAATTAGTTTTCGTGGGTTTGTCATGTTTTTTGCAGCAGCTGAGATGTTGGTTTAGTTTTATTGAATATGGTGGAGTTTAGCCGACTATAACCTCTGTCACAGGTATGGCACTTCATAGAATCGGAGTAACATTTATTCTACTACTACTACAAACGAAACTATATAATTATTCGTGCATACGTCAAAGTGTGAGTGAAACAATCAGGGTCGCAATGCCCGAATGCTATCTAGCGTTTGTAGCGATACCTATCCTAGGATTGGTTCTGGTTAACCCTTTGGGTTGCGGAGGTCAGACGACAGTCAAAGATAGCGGACCCCAGACTCTAAAGCGTTACCTCTGAGGTTATGACTGAGGTTTGTAATGAAATACCGAAAAAGTTATTATACATACAGACAGTTTATTATAAGAATTAATATGTAGATTCATTTATTCCCAATAAAATGCGAGTTTCCCGCAGGATTATCAAATAACTACCCCGTTGACGAAGCTAGTATATTTTTTAATTACATTATCACGTCTTTATTTCATAGCTGGGTAGTCAGAGGGCCGAAACACTCAAAGGCCAGACTTAGCTTGATGGCGGGCATAGGGATGGAAAAAGGGAATCAAAATAGTGATGGGTTGCTAGCCGCATCGCCTATTACCATGATTAACTTTCTCGCTTATTCCCTCTCCGGGAATCTGCGTGGAAAAAGAAGCAGCTGGTATTTTTTACGTTTTTACAAGCTTTTATTTATTTATTTTTATTTTTAAACTTTATTGTTTAACAATGAAATTGTGTTACAATTGGCGGACTTAACGCTAAAAGCGTTCTCTCCCAGTCAACCATAGGGATAAACAGATAATTCGTTGCGGCGCAAAATAATTAACTAATTACATACTTATACCAAATAATATATATAATAATCACATACATGCAAATATACTCATAATAAAGATATATTTACGCATACATATAAAATATACATATATATACATATACATAATTAAATAAATACAAATACACACATAACTACAATGAATGATGATGTAGATAAGAAAATGAGACTAATTTTCTCGAAGAAGATGACAGTGTACTTTTCTCTTGAAGGAAAATTTTGTGGAAATTTCTTTGATGTCAACGGGCAAAGCATTCCAGAGTCGTGAAGCTTGAACAGTAAAAGAGTTTGCCATAAAATTTGTGCGATGAAGAGGAATACTAAGGAGACGGGTATCAGTAGAACGAAGCTGCCGATTTTTATTTTGCTTGCCCTGTACGAGTATGTTGTTTGTTTGGGTCAAATCTTGCAAGTAAAGTTTGAGCCACTTCCCGGTTCCCGATTGAGATTTCGTATGCTAATGTAAATCAGATGACAATGCAATATTATTACCTAGCCGGAATGTGGCTATAGGAACCCTGTAATAAAACGACGTATAAGTACTTAGGGATCACAAATAAAAGAATGTACGAAAAAATTAAAACTTATCGGTATTTATTTTCTCCTAGATCCTTTTTAGGGTTCCGTACCCAAAGGGTGCAAACGGGACCCTATTACTGAGACTCATCTGTCTGTCCGTCTGTCACACTGTCTATCTCTTGAACCGCAATAGCTAGACACTTGAAATTTTCACCGATTATGTATTATTATGGCCGCTATAACAAAATATACTAAAAATAAGATAAAGTTAAAAATTAAAGGGGGTCGTCATACAAGAAACGGGTTTTTTCAGCGTTTTTAACTCGATCTTTATAATGGCATTAACTAGATACTTGAAATTTTCACTGATTATGTATTACTATGACCGCCATAACAACAAATACTAAAAATATAATAAAGTTAAAAATTAAAGGGGGTCGTCATACAAAAAAACGTGTTTCTTCAGCGTTTTATAACATTGTATGGAGGTACGGAATCCTTCACGTACGAGTCCGACTCGCACTTGCCCGTTTATTTTAAAGTAGGTACTATCTAAAACGTTCCAAACATATGATTTGGACGTCTCTGCTTCGCTCCCGACTGGCATCAACAATAACATGTGAAGAATGCAAAGGGCTCGGAATTTTTCCCTGAATGCTGTCAGCGTCGTAAGGGACGCCCTTTGTGCCCCGGACTCCAGGAGTTTTAACAAGCCGACTTCGCGACCTCGCTTTTTATGAGAACTTTACAACAAGCAAGCAGAAAGTTACTTTTTCGTATACCTATTAATGCAAATAAAATTTAATACTAATCTTCGTATTCGTAATCCTAAATTCCTAATACGTTCACAGTTTCATCTGCCAAGAATAACGTCTCCTTCAATAACCCAATATAACTAACCTAATATAACACAGTCACCATAGCCGTAAACGGCCAGGGAAGATACATATAAACTACTATGGTTTTGATATCTTAGGACTAAGTTATGGACAATTCCGTAATTTTGTTCATAAATCATGCCCATAGGATTGTTTTAAATGCCATGTTTTGCATGATATAATATGTAATAACTGTAACCCTATTATTATAATATTTTGTTAAATTAAGAACTTAAAAATTTTGTACAAACAGTAAGATAAGTGCCGAAACTAGGTTGATGTTAAATTACTAATTAGTCTAAGTTTAGGCTAGATTGTAATTATATTAGCTATTCAATTCTTTTTAGTATCTACGTTAAGTGAAGAACTTATAAAAAAGTGTACAAATGGCGGACTTAACGCCTTATGGTGTTCTCTGCCAGTCAACCATTGGACCAAGTAGAGAAATAATTTGGGTGGTGCCACAGAATACAGTAAGAGTAAACAGAAGGGACTCTTCTAAGGTACGCGCAATATACGTCCCCGTTCCCCGCACCCGCACCTCTCCCCCGGTTCTTGACGGCCAACGTGAGAAATCGAGGCGAATACGGGGGAGAGGTGCGGGGACGGGGAACGGGGACGCCTGGGTGACGCATATTGCGCGTACCTTAGGAGTTTCCGGCCTGTGGTGGTGCGACAGAGTGTGTAAATAAAATTAAAAAGGATCTATAAATACCTACAAGAATAAATCAAGACTATACATAAGTATTAATTTTAAATAAAAATATACTAATACAATAACAATAGATAAAATAAATATACAAAATATATAATTATGTAAATATAATACATAAAGAACTAATTATATATGTATGCGGATAGATAAATACATATATGGATACTAATTACCGCGCAGGGACACGACGAGAAGAAGAGACTTCTTGGAGAAACCGTTACATGTTATCTAATGATAACATGTAACGGTTTCTCCATGGTAATCCATAGGACGTGCAATCATTACCATTTTTACATAGTCATTACCATTTTTAGATAGTCATTACCATCCACGACAAAATTCTCAGATTCACCCGGGTACGAGTTCGATCCTCACTAGGTACGACTTGTACCTCTGAGTTTGTATTCAAGTACGGTAGTTTTCAACTACCACCACTTCACTTCCGGTGAAGGAAAACATCGTGAGAGAATCTCCACACTAGGACTATTATGTTTACTTAGTAGTAAAACGATATATCCGGTCGAATCGATATAAATATAGACGACCTCCGTGGAATGGTCAACACGCTAGTCCGCCAATCCGGAGGTTCTGGGTTCAATTCCCAGCCAGGGCAAGTAGGAAAATAGCATTTTTCAAATTGTCCTGGGTCTTGGCTGTTTATTTTTATATGTATTTATTATAAAATATAGTATCGTTGAGTTAGTATCCCATACTACAAGTTTCAACTTACTTTGGGGCTAGCTCAATCAGTGTGATTTATCCACAACTATTTATTTATTTATTTACTGTGTGTGAAATGGAGAGAATGGCAAACCACTCCAGTATGGGTTGGATCTTATCTATCAGCTATGCTGCTATCCTTTTCTTTCGCTCAGAAGCGTCATTTGCTAGAGCGAGAGGGAGCGACGGAAAGCTGCAGCACGACCGGCTAAAGTATAGCAGCATTAGGAATGTGCTATTCCCTGCTAATAGATGAGATCCAACCCTATCTCTGCCAAAAACACTCATTCTGTGCATTCATTTCCCTCCATTGGCAGGCTCGTTAAGCTGTTGGTCGCGGTTGTCATCATGATGGCAGTAGTCAAGCTATGTCAGATGCTTTAGGCAGCTTGAGAAATCTGACACCAGTATTGGCCACTTACACACGCGAAAAACCAACAAAACATTTTCTCTAAACGTGAATACAAAGATTTCTGTAGGCTTACATGAAGTTAGTTAACAATCTAACCCGTATTTAGTTCTTTTTAGGGTTCCGTATCCAAAGGGTGCAAACGGGACCCTATTACTGAGACTGTCTGTCCGTCTGTCCGTCTATCACAGGGCTTTATCTCTTGAACCGTAATAGCTAGACACTTGAAATTTTCACCGATTATGTATTACTGTGGCCGCTATAACAACAAATACTGAAAACAAAAAGAAGTTTAAATTAAAGGGGTCGTCATACAAAAAACGTATTTTGTCAGCGTTTTAACTAGATCTTTATAATGGCATTAACTAGATACTTGAAATTTTCACAGGTTATGTATTACTATAGCTACTATAACAACAAACACCAAAAATAAGATAAAGTTAAAAATTTAAGGGGGTCGTCATACATGAAACGTGTTTTTTTCAGCGTTTTACTTGAAATTTTCACCGATTATGTATTACTATGACCACCATAACAACAAATACTAAAATAAGATGAAGTTAAAAATGATAGGGGTCGTCATACAAGAAACGTGTTTCTTCAGCGTTTTAAATCATTGTACGGAGGTACGGAACCCTTCATGTACGAGTCCGACTCGCACTGGCCCGTTTATTATTATTTTAAATAAAAGAGTATCAACGGGTACATTTCATGTATTTTTCCTATCTCCCAGACCAGCATAGAATTTAAAATAAAATTATCTTTAAAACCCCATTAATTGAAACCGAATAAAATAATTACGAACGATAGCCATTCGCAGTAATGTATTGCGCTATAAATTAGCTCCATATATAAACAGTGCGATGCAATGCCGAATTTATTGCGCCAAGATATCGACATGCAAATGAGGCGTGGACCAGCCGGCAGATTTACTGCTCAACGCTGGGCAGTTGGGCATTGGGGCACTATTACTGTGACCGCTTTGTTGACAGTGATATAGGATATGAGTCGACAGGCAGAATTGGAAAATCAAGTTCTATAACAATTTGTTCATGATAACTATAATACAAGATTTATGAAAATAATAGTTAATCAATATCAGTGTCAACTGGCCAGTAATTGAGAGGAATGTTTACATAATATGCGTCTGTCTCTATGGGATTTTAGATTTAGATTAATTTATAAAATACTAGCCGTTAAAATACCCCCTGCGGATAACTGACAGTCATCTATGCAGACTGTAGAGGCTGTATGGGACCAGAAGAAACAACAAAGCACTTAATACCATGTGTCCATGCGTCGCAAAACAAAAGAGGAGTACCTGGGATCTTTTGACGATCAAAATATGAACTTAAAAGAAATATAAGGGTGTAGAAGATTTCCATAATGATGGTCAAATATGATATGCCATGCATACATCAGTATACAGTCTAGGTTTTATTTTGAAACGACATGTCAGATTTAGGCAAAATTTTGTAATTTCTTACTGGTTTTCACTGTCAAATCATATGAATTTAAGGCGACATGAAAAGAAATAATAAGTAGGCAAATTTAGAGGTATGTTTGTGATTTTTATCTATCGAGCCAAAAATGCTCTATCGTGGTTTGGCTATTGTGGGTGTCTGTAGAAAATCCTTAAGATTTTTATGTACATTTTTTGTGGAATAAACTGTAGTAGTTTAATAACAGTGATTTTTCAAAAACACGCACGGTATTGCTAATTGTGAACCCACGTCACCTTAAAAAGAGAATAACATAGTGTATCATATCATATTTGACCATCATTATGGAAAACTTTTACACCCTTATATTTTCTTTCAAGTTCATATTTTGTTTTTTCTTCTTGCATATAATTTCGTACCTCAGGTTGCCTGGAAGAGATTGCAGTTGCGATAAGGCCGCCTTTTGACATCTGTTTTCTATAATCTATTATTCTTTACCCGACATTGGGTACCCAATTCCCCAAAATCATAAAATATAAAGACATTCATCATTAAATTGGACATTATTAATTAAATATATATATTATAATTTTTTTGAAATATTCTTAATTGGTAATAATTGACTGACAAATAATATATTTATGTAACTATCTTAAATTCAATAATTGAAACTGATGCAATGTCTGTAATAAGAATGTATACTTGAATTATATATGATTTGTGTGACGACGCTAATTAAGCAGAAACCTGCATGAAATACAATGTAATGTGCGAATTGGAAAAAAATGGCTTAATTATTATTATTATGTTTTCTCAAGGTTTATCCTTCACGGAACGTATCCCGGACCTTTGAGGCTTGCATGGGGACACAGGTCCAACATGTATAGGCCTTGTGAGAGATTTGCTATAGTTTGTAATGGAGCACTAACCAGGGCATGACAGTAAGGACACTATGACAATGTACTCACTGACAATTCCCAGTAGGTGCAGGACTATTGAGTATAGAATAATGGAAAAAACTACATTAGGACTATTGGGATGAAATGCTAGTGGATTGGAACATGGGCTATGGCACAGAATACAGTAAGAGTAAACAGAAGGGACTCTTCTAAGGTACGCGCAATATGCGTCCCCGTTCCCCGCACCCGCACTTCTCCCCCGGTTCTTGACGGCCAACGTGAGAAATCGAGGCGAAAACGGGGGAGAGGTGCGGGGACGGGGAACGGGGACGCCTGGGTGACGCATATTGCGCGTACCTTAGGAGTTTCCGGCCTGTGGCTATGGGAAGGACTATGGCACCTGTCTGACCAATGTTTAGAAACACGGATAAAATAGGCAGGTGGTGACTCACCGCCTCAGTCAATGGGCCCCCGAAAGAAGGCTGCACGATAATGTGCAGCAAGGAGGGCAACACTTGTTGAGTGGCTTAAGGGTGGAGAGGTGTCACTGGGCTTTAAACAACCATCATTTGCTCCCTTAGGGTCCCGTCAGGTATGCCCACTCACCACTGACGTTTCTCGTCCACCCTACGAGCTATAGCTCTCGCGACTCCACTCTGGCCGGCCAATCAAGGCAAGACAGAGGTAGGGGTTCCTGTTACCTCATCGGTTTCCACTCCGTCTCACCAACAAAGGCAAGCCGGAGACGAGGAACAGGGGCCTCCCCTAGGAGCACTCAGGTCCGTGGGGTCGCTACTCCCCAACAGCTCGCCACAAGCTGCCCTGCGGGTTTATTATTATTATTCTGTATTATTATGTTTTGGTGCAATAAAGATTTTAACTAACTAACTAACTATTTTGATGGTCAAAAGATCCCAGGTATCCCTTGTTGATGCGACGCATGGACACTCCAGTATTACATGCTTTGCCGTTTCTTCTGTTCCTATACAGCCTTTACAGTCTACATAGATGACGGTTATTCGCAGGGGGTATTTTAGCGGCTGCTATTTTATAAATCAATCTAAAATCCCATAGACAGACGCATATTATTTAAACACTAGCTGTGCCCGCGACTTCGTTCGCGTGGTTGTCGGAACGTAATGTTATATAGCCTAAAGCCTTCCTCTATAAATGGACTACCCAACAAAAAAAGAATATTTCAAATCGGACCATTAGTTCCCGAGATTAGCGCGTACAAACAAACAAACAAACAAACTCTTCCGCTTTATAATATTAGTATAGAAATAGTATAGATATAGATTCCTCTCAATTACTGGCCGGTTGATACTGGAAGAGATCTCTATACGGGATAAGTCCGCCGTTGTATGAATACTTTTCTGATTTTGTATCTGCTTCTCTCTTGTGTACAACAAAGCTTTATAAACAAACAAACAAACAAACAAACAGTAAGAAAACTGCCGAAACGTATAAATCTAGGTTGATTTTAAATTACTAATTAGTCTAAGTTTAGGCTACTATTATATTAGCTATTAAATTATTTTTAGTATAGGATAGGTATAGCTTTGCCACCTCACGTACATAGTGCGCGATGCGCGCGGTGGCTTACCGTTTTTTGGTAAAGAAAATACATAAACGTACCAGCTGCTTCTCCTCTCGCGCGGAACGTTGAACTTGCAAGGAGGTTTTTATGGTCACTGAGCTTTTAAATCATACTGACAAACCAAACTTATGTTTAGAGAATGTATTGGACTTATGATAAAAAAAATGCGCACTGTAAAAATATTCTGTAGGTGAAAAATTCAAACACGTTTTCACTCATGAATCATAACATCGCCGCATAATTCATTAGGATAAATACCCAATTTAATTTTACCCTTCTGACGTCACACTTATTGCGTCGTATTTAATAATATAATACACAGGAATTTGGACCTTATTTCAAACGGACACGGCTCCTTTTGAGGTCAAATTCTTTTACACTGGGGAGCAAGAACTGTCAATGCGAAATGTGAATTAAGAAAATCAACGGCGAAAATGAACTTTATACCAGCGTGTTAAAGTTTAATATTATTCGCATAGGGCTTCTTTAAAGGAGGTGAATCAAAAAGCCCCCGTGACACATATTATAATGCGTTTGTTTTGGTTCTTCTTCACTGGTGATAGAGTTTAAAATATGATTTCTGTGGGAAAGTCGGCGAGAGGTGAATGAACTTGAGAACCACGTGGATGTTGCAATTGCGCAGTTTTGAAGACCCCTGCAGTAGGTTACGGTGTATGGGGTAGGGTACCTGCACCAAGTGATGACCTCAAAATATTATTTTAAAATTGTATGTAATTTCATGACCAAAAAAATATTTTAATAAGTATTTTATTGTCTCTAAAATGGACACCTTCATGGAAATTAATAATAATAAATAAATATATAAGGATAAATCACCTTGATTAAGCTAGCCCCAAAATAAGTTTAAACTTGTGTTATTGGATACTAACTCAACGATATAATACATTACGATATAATTGAGTAAATATCCTCTCAATCTATCGCAGGTTGACTGGAAGAGATCCGTACATGGGATAAGTCCGCCTTTGTATATTTGCTCTTTCGTATGACGTTGTCTTTTATACGTCTTTTTTTGGTACAATAAAGTTAATACAAACAAACATTTTATAATAAATACATCTAGTCCGCCACTCCAGAGGTTCTGGGTTCGATCCTCAGATAGGGCAAGGTGGAAAATGGTCTTTTTCAAACTGTCCCAGGGCGTCATCGTCGTCGTCATCTAACAAAATATACTAAAACTATTTTAAAAGTGAATTCAGTCCCTGATATTGAACAATTTTCCCCAAGAACACAATAAAATTTGAAAAAAAAATTGACTTTCCATACAAACTCAGTTCAGCTGATCGGTCGACTTGTATGGGAGACAAAAAAGTAATTTTCATATTTCGCTATATGTTCCTCGGGGAAAGTTCTTCAGTATCATAGACTGAATCCACCCTTAAAATAGTGCCAGTATATTTTGTTAGTTTGACGACCTCCGTGGCGTAATGGTTAACACGCTAGACCGCTAATCCGGAGGTTCTGGGTTCGATCTCTAGCCAGTGCAAGTTGGAAAATGGCCTTTTTCAAATTTTCCTGGGTGTTTATCTATATGTCGCAGTTGGATGGTATAATGGTACCTGGGTGTCTATTAGAATACAGATTTTTACAACATCGAATTTAATTTCCCAGAAAACTATTCCACGATTTTTATTGCTATAGGTTTGCCCTAACCTAGTAAAATGGATAAAACTTTTCTAGTGTGCGTGTGTTGGTCGCAGTTCTAAACTAACCTATAGGTTTGCCCTAACCTAGTAAAATGGATAGAACACTCGCTCGCCACATTGCCACTTCGTAGGCATTCTAAATTGTATATAATATAATTTTTTTAAATAGAATTGTTCAACAAGTTCTCTAGCCGCATGGATGAATAAAAGTCGTTCATTCCATTCCGCGTATTAGGGTTCGCTGTTTTACAAAACCGAGCTGTTATGCCAAGCAGCTAGAGGTTTCGTGAATTAGCGGATTATACCATTCAACTGCGACATATATATGTATTTATCATAAAATATAGTATCGTTAAGTTAGTATCCCATAACACAAGTTTGAAACTTACTTTGGGGCTATTTTAATCAGTGTGAATTGTCCCTATATATATATATTTATTTTTTTGACCCTGTATCTTTATCTCAACTATCCCATCCCAATCCCAACTAATATTGTAAATGCGAAAGTGAGTTTGTATATTTGTTTGCTACCTCTTCACGCTTCATCTACTAAACCAATCATCTTGAAAATTCGTATATACATAATTAGGAGTACTGAAAAGGACATAGGGTAGGGAAAGCTAGTATTTTACACATGGCTTCGCTTGCGTATCCCCAATCCCACGGGAACATTACTTTTTTTCCGGGATGAAATGTATTCTATATCCTTTACAGCTCCTGACTATCTGTATGCGAATTTTCAAGAAGATTGGTTGTGTAGATAAAGCGTGAAGAGGTAACAAACAAACAAACAAACAAATATACAAACTCACTTTCGCATTTATAATATTAGTTGGGATTGGGATTAGTTGGGATAGTTGGGATTGGGATGATAGTATCGTTGAGTTACTGAATTACTACAATTTTAAACCTTGGGACCTTATTACAATTTTAAACTTACTTTAGTCAATTAGGGTGTATTTGTCCTTATCTATTTAGGTTTTTATTTATAGAAAATATCCTTTATAACGAATAAATAAAAAAACTTCACATGAAACTCTATTATAACTTTACTAACGAGTCCAATCCACATTCTTTAGAAAAGACAACAATTTTCACCTCACATAAAAGCTCATACCCCATATTTTCTTTTAAAACATGCTAAAAGAATTCCTTTAATATTCTCTTTGCATTGGTCACACTTTGAAAATGGCTGTTGCATCAAAATAAGTTATTTGAATATATCATTCATATGCATTCCAGCGCTTCGGGCTAAAATTGGACTTATTAAGTTTTAAATAAAGAGACTGCGAGGAATTTCCACCTGGCACGACGAAATTATCCTCCCAACCCGAGGGACTTCGGTTATTATAGCAGGTTTTAAATTGCTAGATTTAAATTTGAAGTGGATTTAATTTTATTATTTTCAAATACGTAGGAGGATTAGTTATTATAATTGTGATTTGGATTTTGGAAACGGAATCGGAATATTTGTGTTGTTAAAGACGGCAGGCAAATTTAACGTTTAAGTTTTTTTGTTACAATTGATATATTTTGTTATATTTCCCTGTCTCTATCCTTGTCTCGTTCTCTCTCCCTCTTATCATAGTGCGTTTTCAGTTGCATCGTTAGTTGCGTAGCTTTGATCTGTGCTTTAATGCCCGAGGGAAGCTTATGGCTATAGGTATACAACGTGTAAGGTATATATGCGTTTTAACCACGAACCATGGGCTATACTACATCACTAGTATAAGAAATTAAAGAAACAGTAAAAAAATCGGCATTTCCATACAAAAGTGTGCAGCCGCCCGGACAATTTGTATGAATGTCGATTTCTTTTTCTTGACTGTTCGTTGTTCGATTAATTACGTCCCTTACATTTGTATAGAAGAAGATAGATAGATAGATAGAAGTTGTATAGAAGAGCTGCAACAAATCTAGTTATATTGACTCTAATCATTCACATTACAATTAAATAGATTTTTTGAAATGACAAAAAAGGAAAACCTATAATTTTTACCATCCGTCCTGCCGATGATAGAAGCCTTTACCCTACGCTTAGGGCCCTGTATTTAGGTGACCCACATGCGCTCCCTTTAGGGAGCTGCGGTGCACGAAACTGCAATCAAAATTATGTGTACTCTCCTATCCTTTGATGAGATGTACTTTAATTATTTTTCAAAACAAAAATACGAATTCAATTCGCTAGATGACAACAAGTCAAATCAGACACTTTTCTAAATGTCAAAACCTCAAAACAAACATTTTCTATGGTATTTGTATGAAATACAAAACCATGACGTCATAGATCGTCATAGTCGTTTTTATCACAATAAACAATAGATGGAGTCAAATTGCGCTCTTAATATCAGTTTTTCTGCACTAAAAAATCTGAAATCATGTTGAAAATGTATATGATCAAGTACAAGTGACACTATTTTGTGACGTTTTATTCCCTTATCAGTACCAAATAATTTATTTTTGACCCATTCATCTACCCAATTCAGTTCACATTTAACATAAACGCTGTATACAGGGTTACTTGTTCCGCTAGTTTCCAACAAGTCAAATCAGATACTTTTTTCTAAACGTCAAAACAAACATTTTCTATGAGATTTGTATGAAAAAAACGGACTGTGACGTCATAGTTTCTTGGAGTCAAATAGTGCTCGTTTTCCTGCATTAATAAATCTAAATTAGGGTATTTTATCAATTTTTGGAAAGTATCTCAAATAGATTCTATAGAGCTAATAAACCACATAAAAAAAAAAAAATTATCCATCGTTAAGTGCCATAAAAATGCATTTAAATTTATTTATTTTTAAAGGAGAAGCCCTGTTTCCATACAAGCTTGGGCCTGACGTTACAGGACTAGAAATTAGACTTCAATTAGAAGATATAAAGAGATATAATTGGGCCAATTTTCACGCCTATCCACAATGGCCAAATCAGTTAAATAATACTATGAAAATATTATCAAAAGTATTAATATTAAGGTTTTTAATAAGGTTATTCATTATTGGCGACAGCTACAGATATATGCTATGCTTAACTATAATGCCAGCCGGCCGGCATAAAACCTCTTCAGTCGACATCAAACATATCTATGCCATGGCACAGAAGACAGTAAGAGTAACATACAGAACAGAATCTGTTAAGGTACGCGCAATATGCGTCTTCGTTCCCCGTCCCTCTCCCCCATTCTTGTGCCGCCACGTGCCGCCATGCAGTGTGTGTACTGTTCGCCTGCTCTCGCCCGTCGACAAGGCGAGAACGGGGGAGAGGTGCAGGGACGGAGAACGGGGACGCATATGTGCGGTACCTTAAGAGATTCTGTTCTATATATTACTCTTACTGTCTTCTGTGGCCATGGTCATAATCGCGGAGTAGCGCGTTAATTAGCACTTCGCTTTTTGATATAAGTACATATATCCTTGTTCATCAGATTAGAAATGCATTTATTACACAATCTTAGGCGCTTGGGTGTATAATGTGGTAGGCAGAGACTATGGATCTCCACTTGCTACGCTCCTGACAGACAAACCTTAATCTTAATCCAGTAAATCCCTTCAGATTTTTCCGTTGTAATAAGGGATAGTACCTAGTATTAGTATACCTACTACTGCCTGCAGAGGTGACTATTTCACTATCTAGATTTATTAGAGTATTTATTATGCATAGAAATGTAAACATGATTTTGTAATCAATAGATTTCATTTCGAATCGATTTAAAAAATCAATATATATACTTAGTATGTCACAGAGATGCTCATTTTTTTTTTCTGACATTGCCAGTTATTAGGTGTTGTCGACGTGATGACATTGACAGCACGTTTGCGAAGATGGTTAAACCTTACGCTGTTAGTACGAAAATATGCATTTGCAGAGTCAGTTCGTTATGAGATGTACCGATTGTTTTTTTTTGTATTTAGCCATTGCCATTGCGGTCAAGATTTAAACCATGTAATCTAGCAAAATAGGCAAGTTTTTTAGGATATGTTTCATTTTTGTAACGTTAGGCCCAAAATCGGTCTTCTCCTTTCGCGCGTAGTTTGACGAAAACGCTAGACGTAGTCGACACTCTTATTATTCTGTGGTGATGACGACATCTAGTGTGTAATCCTTTAGGTGTCAATGTCAAACTGTCAATGAATGCGCTCTCGCTGCTAACTTAATATGTGATACCTAATTGTTTATAATTTTAAAATGAGTAATTATTATTATACTTATCGTTGGTGTGCTCTTTCTAAATGCAAGAATAGTAGTGTAAAAACACTGGACATATTGTGGATTCAAGTGACAACTGATATATGAGAAAAACTTGGTTCATAGTTGACGGAAGAGATACCGAAAAATTATCTGAAAAAACGACTGTACTTTTATAAAGATCATTTTGTTTACATCGTTGGATGACGTAATAACATGGCGGCTACTATTTCATGTTGTTTATAAGCAGATTAAAAAAACTGAAATCTTTGAATTGAATTTTTAAATTTATTTTGTGACTTAATGAACTAAAACTAACATTTTCCGATTGCTTTTTGCCTCAGCTATCTGAATAATATACTTTTAGATTCTTTTTTTTTTTTTTTTTTTTTTTTTTTTTTATGTTATAGGGCGGCAAACGAACAAGCGGGTCGGGCAACATTCTTTCTCGTATGGACTAAAATAGCCTATTACGTTCAATTCAAAGTGGATGTGATAATGACAAGTGATATCATTTTGTGACTTTTTATACTTTTAACAGTACCAAATAATTAATTTTTGACCCAGGAAACTACCAAAGACGCAATTTTTTATCGATTTTCAAGCGTGCCAAAGACTTACAATACAAGCACTCGAAAAACATAAACCTCGTTCTGGCGCAGTCGGGTAATAAAATACGTGTGTAGTGCTCAGACCAAATAAAAAGTGTAGTAGTAGTACCATTATAGTGCTCCCACACTGCTGTTAAAAATGTTTACAAACATTTTCCAACAAAATAAAGTATAAATAACCAGTATAACATAAAATTATAAAACTGTTATAAAGAATATTTTTTTTACTTGCCTATTTCAGGGTCCCACTGCTGGGAGAAGGCCAAATAATAATTATTACAATTAATTTTTAATTATAAATAATAAGACTCATAATAACATAATAACATTAATAATTCAAAATAATTAATAATATTAGTTATTTTGAATTTTGAAAATGTTTACTAATTTTTGTAAACATTTTTAACAGCATTGCTCAGCAAACGTAAGCAGTAATAATGCGTTCTCTAGCCGAGCCATCGAACCTTTATATAAAATCGGAGAACTACGTTCAGTTGTTCAATAAATAAAGCACCAACAATGGTTAACCACCGTCTCTCCCGGAGTGGGATGGAGCGTAATAATTTAACGAGCGCCTCTAATGCCTTCCAATGTCTATGGAGTATTGACGAGGTAGGCAATGGTATGTTCTGCCCGTCGACAGATTCTACGGGGTCTTACAAATTATACTAACAGAGGCAAATTCAGTACATGATACTGATCAATTTTCCACAAAGAACATATACGAAATATTACTAATTAATTTAAGGCTGTACCTGAATTTTCCGGGGTCCAGTGCTGCCCCCATTTAAAATAAATCATTTTAAAGGAAACGGAGATATCATTTAAAATTTTGCTACTGCCAAGCCCTAGATAACTTTTTAAAGTATTTTATGACCTACTGTTTACAGTTTATAATGAGAACGTTAAGCTTTACTACGCACATTTGCCAAGAGTGGCCGTTTTTCGCAAATATGCGTAGTAAAGCAAATTTTAAATTTATTTTATTTTAAATGGGGGCAGCACTGGACCCCGCAAAATTCAGGTACGGCCTTAAGTGGGTAATTCACGTCAAAAGTCAGCTACTGGCCAACATGTTTATATGTATACGAAATATAAAAAAATATTTTTTGTTTTTTTTAATAGAAACTTGCATCAGCTGATTGGTTAACTTAAAGGGGCATAATGCCTAAAATATCCTAACCAGACTGTAAACAACTTATCACAAAGTATATTTCCCAGTGGGATTTGAACCCACGACCTCCGGATCACAAGGCAAAGGCACTGGACCACGTCATTTCACTCTTATCTCTGCCTAAAATCGTCATAGTGTGCATCTTTTTCCATATAATGATACCGAAAATTGCTCTTGAATATAAATAGAAAAGAAGATAGATAGTACTAAGTGCATACCAAAACTTGGAAATGACCACATCTATTCTTGATATCTTGAAAATTAGGTAAAAGTTGAGCAAAAATGGACACCCAGCAGTGATTAGCTTAAGAGCAATATACGGAACTAATGGAGGAATTAGCTGGCAACGGCGACTGAGCCCTTCTCAGATTTTACACTTGCTTAAGGGGGAGGTATTCTGCGTTTTCCGTATTTATGTAATTTTAAGTATTTTAAAATTAAAGAACTGTGCTGTGTGGCTGCCGGCATATAGAATTGAACCACTATATCTCTGTGGATGTCGTAAGAGGCGACTAAAGGACTAAGCACAAACATCTGGTTTCACATTGCGATCACCTACCCACCGAGCCAACGTGGTTCATCTTCATTATCCGAGCATATTTCTGGTTGCATCCACAGCGTTTATACTTCAGAGCCCGGTCCTAACCTAGGTGATTTGACGAGGTTACTGGTTTTTACTCAGAGCAACTGCCGTCTGACCTCCGCAACACAAATGGTAGACCAGAACAAATCCTAGTATCCTAGGATTGGACAAACGCTGGATGGCGACCCGCAGCTTCACATGCCGAAGCACGGAATCATCTTTCTTTTTAGATAATCAGGTGATTCAAGCCTTCAATATCCCAACCAGACTGGAAACAACTTTTCACAAAGTATATTTCCCAGTGGGATTTGAACCCTCCAGATCACAAGGCGAATGCCTTAATCACAGAACCACGGAGGCAGTCAAAAACCAGCGTGGTTATTTATGTGTAAATCCTCCATCTGCTGGGAGATGCTAAATCCAGAAATGGACTGTTATAGGCTAATAAAAAGGAAAGACTGTCCCCTTAAAAGTAGTAGAGCAGTAACAATAACAATTACACTAATATAGCGCAGGAACACGCTGCCAAGTACATTTTTCGTTCGCGGAGCTATGCAAAATTCCTGTCGCCACGTCTGCGAAATTAAAACAGTTTTTTTGTAAGAGTAAGTAGTTTTAAAATTTCATCCGGAGTATTAACAGTTATTATAAAGCTTTATTCTTTTCGAGTGAGGCATTAGCAGATTCTCCTAGCTGCATAATTATAGGAATAGCTAAACGGTGGTGGCCAAGCGGTTTATGTACTAAGAATATTTCATACAGAATGGAACCTCCCTTGCAATATGCGCCCCCGTTCCCCGTCCCCGCACCTCTTCCCCGTTCTCGCCTTGTCGTGGAGCGAGCGCGGGTGAACACACATGCATTGACGTGTGCACGAATGTATATTCGTTTGTAGTAGTGTAGGCATAATTGATACTCTGCTTCTATGAAGTTTCATACCTGTGACACTGGCTGGGCTGGGAGTTTGTGAGGCACAAGTTTGTTTTCATGTACGGTAATTTCAACTACTCGTACCACCACTTGCTGCCGGTGAAGAAAAACATCGTAAGGAAGTCGGCACACTAGTTCACTAGTGTGTAATAATGAAAAAAAGTAGAGCTCGTTCGAACCATTAAAATAAGGAAAATTACATATCTTGGTCACGTGTTAAGAAACCCACAAGCTCCAGACAATAATAACGAGGGGTAAAATTTCCGGAAAGTGCAGGGTGGGTCGCAAAATGTCTTGGCTGAAGAACATTAGACAATGGACTGGTATCAAAACAGTCGAACAACTGTTCAGGCTTGCCATGGACTAATCGAGATTTAAAGAGCTAACTGCCAATCTTCAGGAATGAAGCGGCACTTAAAGAAGAAGAAGAAGAATAATGACTGTTGTCAGATGCTTTAAGGCTGCTGGAAATATTTGACACCAGTGTATAAGAAATAAAGAAAAAACTCCAAAGCAGATTAGTATACAATTAGGTATATAGGAACGCGCTAACTTGAAAATCATATTTTCTTTACTAGCCGTGTGGTTCACGGCAAAGTAGAATAGGATCTCTCCATCTCTTCCCATGGATGTCGTAGAAGGCGACTTAGGAAACACAAGCTTCTTCTTCTTCTCGAGTCGAATAGTAGATTGTGCTACAAGGCGTAAAGGTAATAGTTTTAACGCGAGGGCGCTACTTTGAATCCAGAGCGAAACGAAGGATGCCACAATAGAATCACGATCGTAGCGAGGGATTCAAGTATATCGCCCGAGATAAAACTATTACCGTACACCGTGTAGCACATTCTTCTTTTCATCTCCATCTATTAGAAAAAGCAAATATATACCTATAACGAAAGTAGAATACCTACATATACCTAATCAGAGTTTAACAGTCAGTTACTAACCTTTGTTTGGTGGCGTTTTCACTGAAGAAGTACTATGAAAATATTTTTCTAGGACCACTACATCTTATACATTGTCCAGTCATTAGAATCATTTCATTACTTTTTCCTTGTCAGTTAATTATTTATATATTATATGTATATTATACGTAAACTTCATATTTATTTACTATCGGCCTCATCAAGAAATTAGTCAATTTAAAATAGTTGTAAAAATAACCTAATAAATCAAAGACAACAATTGCGCGTTTTTTTTTAAAATTTATGGCTTGACGCTATTGCGTATTTAGCCAGGAACAAGTTAATAAAACGTGGGAAATTCTTTTTTCCTAACAAGTTACAATCAAAGGTTGGTGTAGGCCTTTGATTGCTTTAAGGGAGCTTCTGGCGACAAATCTACTCGAGTCCACTGGTTTTCATAGCCGATTGAGTGGCGGACGACGCCCGAAGACGTCCACACAGTCCGCGAAACAAATATCACTACAGCCGTACTATGACTGTCCACTTTAACTATTTCACATATTGTTCATGAGCATGAGCATTTATAACACCAAACAACACCAATTTCATATCATAAGGTCCACTAAAATCAATTTGCAAAATAATTTAAAGAAAACCCCAACCAAACACCTTGTCTTCCCGCCAAAAACTCCTTGCGCGTTTTTATTGGTTTTAAATCAATTATTACTCGTATTTTGAAGCAAGAGAACCAAAACATTTTGACCTACAGTCATCCACGTAAAACGTGTTGTATTCCAATTTTAAAAAATTACGACGCCCTTGCCTATCTACACTTCTACACTAATATTATAAAGAGGAAAGATTTGTACCTATTTTTGTATGTTTGTATGTTTGTAATGAATAGGCTCAAAAAGTACTGGGCCGATTTAAAAAATTCTTTCACCAATAGAATGCTACATTCTTCCAATTTGACATAGGCTACAAAATTAGGGATCCTTGGTAAAATTTAATTGTCTACCCCGTGCGAAGCCGGGACGGGCTGCTAGTATTTTATAATTTTAAAACTAAATTCTTTTTTTTAGCTGACTGCCCATATTATTTTTTATTCTACATTCGTGTTCGGTTTTCAAATGTGTTTTAACGCCTAGGGAATTTACTTTTCACTTTTCAGTGTCTAGAGAATTACCAGTGACTTTAGCCCCAAATATTTGGGATAAAATCATCGTTTTTCGAATAGATGAGATGAAAAGGGTATTTTAAGGAACAAAGCTTATAAACATCAATGAGACCTCTTCAACTCGTCTGGCCAGCGTAAAGAGTGTAGGCAAAATCCTCTGGCTGCTCATGCTAATACAACTGGGAAGAGACATACCCGTAATAAAACGAGCCACGGGTTATTCTAGACCACTAAAGTATAATGAAATTAAACCCATACATATTGCCCTGGCGCCAACACACTGGAAAATGAAAATGGCGAAATTTATTTTGTTTTTTTGGCTGTTATTTTAATTTCACTGTACTATAATGATCTAGTATAGATCGCGGTTCGATTTTTTATGGGTATGTCCCTTCCACGTTGTATTTGGTTTTGGTAGTACAGAGAGGGTCGTGCTCCTGCAGTGGAGACTAAAAAATACTTGATGATGATGATGGTGGTTAGCAATGTCACAAGCATGAAGTTTAGGAAGCTAGAAAAAACTGACACCAGTGTAAGCTATACACACACTCAATAAGAAAGAAAGAAATTTGTATATACAAATACGAACGCGCTTATTTGTAAATCAAATTTCCTTTATACCCAGCCAGACGGCCATGAAGGACCTCAAAGGTAGTTTATCGTATAAGTCCCACAATCGGAGCACGGCGACAGCTCCACTCCGATCCGAAACGCATCAAGTAATTACAAATAAAAAACAAAACTCGCCGACGAGTGCGGGAAAACTGTGTGGTGACCACAAGGTCGACTTTTGTGCGACATTTTCGTTTACATGATTGTCTGGAAGAAAAGAAAATCTTACAATGAACCAGCTGCTTCTCTTTTCGCTAAGATCGTTACAACCGATCAAGGGAATGGGCGAAAATGCGAATCATGTTAATAAACAATGCAGCTACAGCTGCATCCCATCACTATTGATTCCTTTTTCCACCTTTTTGCGCTAAATTGGGCCTTGCTGCCTGTAGAGTCAAAAAAAAGTAATCAAAACAACGCCAGAAAAGGTATCCAATTTTTAAGATTCATATTGATCATTCTAAATACAAAGGTTTTAGTTTTTCTGTGATGCACTCAGTCCGCTTTCACACGTAAGTATTGTTAAGCACTTACATATGCTTGAGGAACTCATGTTTTAACAATAATTTCGACGATAGTATGCTGCTTCTGTGGCATAGAGTTTTATCGTAAATGTCCGTCGTTTTACGTGAATGGTAGCTACCCTAGCAGTTACATGCGGGCAACATTAATTAGTAAACAGTCGCTCGTCTGAGGCAACAAAAGCGGTGTTTTTCTTGTGTTGCGCTCCGTTTTTAAGGTTCCTTGACAAAATTTAAAATAAAACTTTTGAGCTTAATATAGTTGCATACTAAACTCTGCCTCCTTGCCTCCGTGGTCTAGTGGTCAAAGCGTTTGCCTTGTGGTCGTGGGTTCAAATCCTACTGGGAAGAATACTGTGTAAAAAGTTGTTTTCAGTCTGGTTAGGATATTGCATGCTTGCTAGGATGATAACTCTATGCTTTTGAAGGCACGTAAAGAGTCCTGAATGCCATCTAGCGTTTGTTTAAACTTATCCTAGGATTGGTTTTGGAACCCTTTGGGTTGCGGAAGTCAGGCGGCAGTCGCTCTGTGAATACCAGTAACCTCATCAAATTACCTAGGTTAGCTAGCGGACCCCGGGCTCTGAAGCTTTACCGCTGAGGATGCAACTGGAAATACGTGAGAATGATAAGCATAATACTTTTTTGTACCACAACTCACGTCAAAATCTCTCAGATTTATTAATTTGTATGGATCGAAGTATGATCCGTCTCCGTCGCCATATCGTTTACACATGTCACATGACATGACACACGAGAATAAACTGCTTTCATAATGAGTGTGTGTGAAAGTGGCCAAAACTGATATCTGATTTTTCGAGCTGCCTAACGAGGCATCTGACATAGCTTGACGTCTGCATGTTTATGATGACAGTTGGGAAGTGGGACCATTGGCTTAATGTGCTTTCTTCGAATAAGCGCTGCTTGTGGTCACCGCTTCGAATTTATAGAAAAAGATATAGTTTCTTGAACTCTTTGCAGATGAAGCTAGTGGGAGGTCTATCTCGACTCAGTACGGAACCCTAGACGAGCGATTCCTATTCGCTCTTAACTGGCCTTTTTAATAGCATATTTCAAACGAATTTCGAGAAAAGCCCTGAGTCTGTATAAAGTCTGAGCTGGTATTGTTTGGGGATTATTTGATCTAGTACTCAGGGTGGAAATGGTTTGAATGAAGCATTAATTGGCGTAGGTATTTCACCTGAGGGGATTTGGTACAAAAGTCTACGAGCGCCTCTTTCATGACTCTTGCCTTCGTTTATTTGAGCAACATTTTTACCTACTAGATTTAGGCGTAGTCATGATATAATAAATCAAGGTATTCTCTTTCCGTGACAGCTGAGTCACAAAATTGGCACTAGAATACGTCATCAGTTTTTTGTGGTAGCACCACATAACCTTACCAGTGTCCCGTAACCGGTAAGGTATCCGTAGGGATTTTCTCCGCGTCAAAAATAAGAAAAGGCTTGAATCACCTGACTATCCGAAAAGAAAGATGATTCCGTGCTTCAGAAGGCACATAAAGCTGTAGGTCCCGAATGCCATCTAGCTTGGTCTAAGTCTTGGCCCTTTGGGTTGCGGAGGTCAGATGGCAGTTGCTCTGTGTAAAAACCAGTAACCTCGTCAATTTACCTAGGTTAGGTAGCGGTAGCGTTACCGCTGAGGATGCAAACGGGAATACGCTTGGTTGATGATGTTTAAAAAACATTCAATATTAAAGCAGAGTAAACCTATTTGTGTTTTACCGCGCTCCTGAAAAATTAGTTTCAATGCATTTACCGAGTTTTAAAATGGAGCAGCCGGCAGCAGATGACCTAAGATCTTTCCTCGTCTACACTATGACTTAATATTTCCAATAATAATTTCCTTAATAATCCAAGCGTTTCAGTCACAGTCAACAAAAAAAATATATAAAAGCGAGTTCTCTATTATATTACTAACGGACATTTTAGGGGATTTTTATAGGGACTCCTTTTGTATGGCCGCCCCAACGTCAGGAGCTATATTTATTTGCGACTACTTTTGTCAATTTGTATAGCAACCCTTTACTATACAAAGTATTGTGGTCTACCCGTTTTGGTGTAATAAGTTTGGAATTTATCTCTTCTTTGCCTCATACTTCAAAAAGTACTTATCGGTGACATTCTTGGCCAATCGGGATTAACTATTTCGATTATGTCTTCTGTCACTCTAATGAACTGTTAATGAACTGTCGGTCAAGCGTTCACCGAGATTTTGTGCTCGCGACTTCGTCCGCGTAAAATTCAGTTTTGTTGTACACAATGTTGGAAATATTGAAAAAAAAATGTCAGCTTTGTGTTTATTAAGGTCAACATTTTTTATTGCGACGCGGCTCATTACAGCCAAATTTTTGGAACAAGTTCAGTCTGTGATACTGAACTACTTTGTATAAAAAAAAAATAATAATAAAAAAAACCGTTTTGGCTGAGTGCTGATTTATATGGGAAGACGTTTGATGTTTTTTTCTTAAATTTTTTTAAGGAGTTTAGTTTAGTGTCATGGTCTGAACTTGACCTTAAAGTTTGGCTTGTGGTTAAAAAGTCACCCTATATTGTAATCATCAAGATAAAAAACCTCTAGATAATTTATAAATGCAAAGTTATAAACAATTACACCAGTTATATTACCTTCGCACTTAACGAGTTCACATCAAGCCCTAAAAGTTGGAAACACCAATATTTGGTTACAACATTGCATGTTAACAAAGGTGGCTTATTATATTAACTGACAGTGAACTTGGGAAATTTATTACAAAGCTACGAACAAACTTGTACTAAAAACTTCAAAATTATATCCACTCTACTTGACTAACCAATCCATTGCTGCTTCTAAACTTGAATGAAAAATGTTGATGAAACAAAACGAGCAATGGTTAACATGTAGTTTGAAACAGTAGGGTGACAGTAAGTTTTGAGGAAGTTTAGGGATAAAGGCTAAGTATGAAAGGTGCTAAGTTTAGACAGCCCGTCGGCTGCATGTATTGCACACCGATGCATTTGATGACATGCCTGCATTATTAGACAAAAGATTGAGTAACGTGCCATCTTCCCGTTATTGCTGGATATTACGAACCGCTGAATTTATGTGTGACGTAGATTGATGCATATTTAATGGGGGGAATATTATCTCTACTGTCAGCTCGGTTTCGTTGGTCTGTTGGCTTCAGTATCGTGAATTTGGACTGGTTTTATGACAAAGTTACTTTTAATAAGTATTTACACCTTTCACACGTAAATAAATTGAATTTTTTCTGTATAATCAGTGTCAAAGCTCACTCCTGACTGCATGCGAAGCTGTGCTTCTCGGAGTTGGTGTGCTTTTTCTTCTCCAACTTCATACATTAAGGCCGTACCTGAATTTTCCGGGGTCCAGTGCTGCCCCCATTTAAAATAAATCATTTCAAAGAAAACAGAGACATCATTTAAAATTTTGCTACTACCAAGTCCTAGATAACCCTTCAAAGTATTTTATGAACTACTGTTTACAGTTTAAAGTGAGAACGTTAAGCTTTACTACGCACATTTGCGTAAAACGACCACTTTTTGCAAATGTGCGTAGTAAAGCTTAACGTTCTCATAATAAACTGCAAACAGTACTTCATAAAATACTTAGAAGGGTTGCCTAGGACTTGGTAGTAGCAAAATTTTAAATAATGTCTCCATTTTCTTTGAAATGATTTATTTTAAATGGGGGCAGCACTGGACCCCGGAAATTCAGGTACGGCCTTAAAAATTTGCTATTTCAATTGAAAATATTTATTTTCTTTGATCGGCCACAAAAGCGTAATTTCACCAAAAATATGTTTATTATGTCATACCTATTATTACGATAGTGGTCAATGCGGATCCTTTGTTAATGTGTAATTTTACCCGTCATTATTTCAGTAATAACAAGTAATGCACGTCACACACAGCGGGAATAAGCGGAAATGCTGAAATTTTAATGAGAGCCCGGGGGGTCGGCTGCCAGCGAGCACTTTACACTGGGCTCGGGGATAATTTTACTCCCGTGCTGGTTTGGGAGAAAGGAAAAATGTAGAATGTACCAGCTGCTTCAATTCCCGCACATTGAAAAAAATATAGATTTCACGCTCCATGCAACTATCAGAGTACATTGAAAATTAAATAAAGTAATAACGCGGATCGTGTTTAGTTTATAATTGGTAACCCCCGCAGCTCAACATCTATCGTCCGTTCATCTAAATGAGCTGATTTTGTAGCCCAATTCAATCTCCAGATATGTTTTTTATTTTATTTTGATTAAGGTGCCCGAAAAAAAGTTATACTAAGTTTTCTCCGGCAAGTCAGAAAAAAAAACACTCTTTAGATTTTTTCATAATTTATCAAAAAATGCCCGACGAATTTTTAAAATTCAAACGCCATACGTTGGATTTCTGCACCTTGCACACGTTGACACCACTCCCATAGAGATATTTTAATTTGCACCGATCTAGGGCCATGAACAAGAAGGTAGTTCATAAATTATAGATAGATAGGGCCATGTCGCACTTTTGGCTGAACATCGGGCACACTGCTCACTGCGGTGATCCCTTAAGGCCGTACTTGAATTTTCCGGGGTCCAGTGCTGCCCCCATTTAAAATAAATCATTTCAAAGAAAACGGAGACATTATTTAAAATTACCACGGGCACAAATTACCAAGTCCTAGATAACCCTTTAAAGTATTTTATGTCTCCGTTTTCTTTGAAATGATTTATTTTAAATGGGAGCAGCACTGGACCCCGGAAAATTCAGGTACGGCCTTAAACATTTTCAATGTTAAAAAAGAAAGCTATGGTAATCGCAGCAACCCATCACGAGGTTTTGTTTCTCTTTTTCCAACTTTAAGATATTTGAAGATATATAATTTGGCGCCTAAAATCCGCCATATTGGATTTTATTGTTATAACCCAGTGGACGAATCTAACGACACCTCTCAAGCTAAAATACATCAAGCCGTTTAAAGAGAAAGAGCGGGTTAAAAAAATATACATACATACAAACACTCAAAAAACATAACCCTCCTTCTGGCGCACTCGGGTAAAACTTCTAGGTGCGTCTAGGAGGTTTTAACACATCTTGAATGACTAAAAATGAAAAAACCCAATAAAAATATTTACTACTTTTTTTTAGGCATTTAGGTGCCATAATTGGGCAAAAGTCTTTTTGTTTCCAATTACAGGATTGGAGGGAAACAGCCGAAGATATTTACTTCTATTTTCGACTGTTTCCCTACATTCTTTATCAAAAGCGGACAACTTGTTTCTCCATATCTGAAGTATAAGTATATTGGTGTAGAATAACTGAGTTGCGAGACTTGTTTTTTTACAAGTTATGTTTTTGTTGGCATTACTTTTATCTTCAGCTGTTTCCCTCCAAAGCGGACAACTTATTTCTCCATATCTCATCCTAGATTTTCCTCTGGACCTTCTTCCGTCTGTAGGATCCCATGTTGATTTGTGGGCCCACCTCCCGGGCATCATGCAGCAAACGTGACCTGCCCAGCCCCACTTTAATCTAGCAGACTTCTTTCCAATATTTTTTTTTTTACTTAGGGTAGATATATTTAATCATATAAAGCTCTTATAAAACAAATAGGTATGGAAAATATTTTTTTATTAGCCTTGTTAGTTACGAGATTCAAAACCACTCTGTATTATCACAGAATAAGTACAAGTACTCACGTACAGAACTTCCAATAAATAAATTTTAATTTATGCATCCTGTGTATGCGCTCTCTTACTCGTCGGGCCGAAAACTGAAATGATAAAATCCGCGCGCCATATCGGCTCGTTTTTCATGCATCATCCGTTCAGGCGATTATCTTTTAATTATGGTCGCTCATTATACGCCGTTTATGAAGATTTCGGCTTGTTACACGATTGTGGTTTGTCGCAAACAACAGTGTTTTTCTGAGACAATCCTTTAGAGTTTTGTTGTTTCTTCATTTCTACAATTTACAATCATAGGTTGGTGTATGCCTTTGATTGCTTCATGGGAGCTTCTAGAGACAAATATACACGAGTCCACTGGTTTTCAGTCGATTGAGTGGCGGACGGCGCCTGAAGACGGGCGTCTTCCGGCGCCGTCCGCCACAGTCCACTGAAATATCACTGTATTCGTATTATGACCGTCCACTTTAACTATTTCTTAAATTGTTCATGAGCATGAGCATTCATAACACCAAATACACCAATTTCATATTATAAAGTCTACTCAAATCAATTTGCAAAATAATCTAAAGCAAAACTCAACCGAACCCCGTGACTTTCAACCAAAAACTCGCAAACAAAAGTTTTAGTAAAAAGTTATTTTTTTTATTTGAGTTGCTTGCTTTCGTCTTGTATATTGATACGGCCGGTCCACGACCGAGAAGCGTGCGCTAAAAATACGTTATTTTTACAGTATTGTGTTCTAATAAATGATTCTGCTTGAAGATTTAAAAATAGCTAATGGAGGGATGATGACTGGGTCAGAAAAGTATTATTCTGATTAGTCCGTTGGTTAGATTATCCAAAGATAGTGTACCCATATTTTTCAGTTTATCAAAAAAGTAAAAATTTACAAAGATACGGAGTATCTAAGTTCCAGAGAGGGAGGTTTTGACGTCACTGATGTGTAAAAATCGAACGAAAGCGTGACGTCATGCGAAATTTAAATGCGCTGTATCTTCGTCATTTATTGTTTCTCAGAGAAAAGAAAAAATATGTGTACAATATTTTTTAATAATCTAACCGATGGACCAAAAATGATTTTTCAGTCATCATGCCTATTGCATAGCAACTTTTATTACACATCTTCTTTTATTACATACCTCAAGGGCATACCTATACTCAGAAAGTTGAGTAAATATCTGTTTAATCATGTTCACGCATCCTTGCTCAGTATTGCTCAGTGAATGCTCAGCCCGCGTCAAAACACCGCCGACGTAATAATAACATATAAAATATGCGTCACTTCCGCAAACGATATTTCTATAACGGATTTAGGTTTGTGGCACACTGACAACATAAAGTAATATAAATCAAAGGTCATACGATATTCTAGAATTCGTGAAATGTTGCTTTTTAGTAGAAGTAGTAGTAACAAAAAAGATTTTAAAAAATTCTAAGTCAAAGTCCGAGGACGTTGATACCTACACTTGTTGTTAGTATAGTAAAAAAGTGTATGACACTGATACTAGAATATTGAACATATAACGTCCAAAAAAATATACTGAAACTATTTTAAGGGTATATTCGGTACATAATACTGAACAGCTTGTCCCAAGGGAGGTAAAATTTTTTTTTATATATTTTGATTTATGTTCCTTGTAGAAAGTTGTTTAGTATTATGGACTGAATCCAACCTTAAAACAGTTTCAGTATATTTTGTTGGAGGATCTTAGCGCGTTCCCGGTTGCATCCTCAGCTGTGCTGCTTCAGAGCCCGGGGTGCGCTTTCCCGCTTTTTCAGCTCCAAATATAATATGCATGTCAATGGTCACTTAAGGATGCTGAAGACCGTGCGAAGTGGAGTAGAAATAGCCGGAACAGTTTAAACGATTTGGCTATAGTTTTACGACCAGCAGAATGCCTGACGTCAACCTCTTTGGGAATGCATTTGGGTGAATAGTTTTAAAACCGGCCGCCGCCCGACGTCAACCTTCCTTGGGAATGCAGCTGTAGCACGAGATATTTGGCCTCTTACGACATCCACAGGAAGAGATGGAGTGGTCCTATTCTAGACCGGAAGCCACGACCTACCTGATATCATAATCGAGAAGCGAGTTGATATTTTGGGGTGGTGGAATGTGTGTAATAAAAAAAATCGGTATATCCCTGCCCTAATGTTAGCTAACAGGGTTTTTTCGCTCCCCGCTAAGTGATACGTGATAAAAACGCTCCTTTTACGTAAATAGCCATATTTGTGAGCAGCGGGTGGCGGTAGCAGGTTTGCCAATTTACGAGAAAGAAGTCACTTGGGCTAGTTTTTTTTGTGGCTTATTTCGTGTTTATTTTTGTTATTTCATGGCTGAGGCTGAGTTGTATGGCGGTTTGTCTCGTTTTTATCATTTTGTTGCGGTACGTTATGATTTTCTTTTTTTCGATAATAATCATCATCATCATCAGGTCTATTGTAGTCTCCACTGCAGGAGCACGACCCTCTCTGTACTACCAGAGCCAAATATTAGCCAGAGCAGTCAGAGGATTTGGCCTACACTCTCCACGCTGGCCAGACGGGTTGGAGAGGTCTCACTGATGTTTATAAGCTTTGTTCAGCTTGTGTTTCCTAAGTCGCCTTCTACGACATCCACGGGAAGACTTGGAGTGGTCCTATTCTACTTTGCCGGGAACCACACGGTTGATTCAATATTGGTAAATAAAGTTTAAATATAGTACATTACTTCAGAGGCCGGGACGTTAGGGATTGCCGGACGAGTAGAGTTTTCAACTTGACAATAATTACGAGTCCGGGCGAGCCCATTCCTGCCGAGGTATGTATAGTGCTTTTCTCCATAAATGTGAGGAAACAATGAAGAACGTAATACTGGAAACAAATGAGAATAATATACTATAATCACTATGTGGTTTACTGAAAAAATCTGCTTTCTCTCGTTTTTTCTTCCGCCGCCCGCCGTCCGTCTGCGTTTCTTCTGGTGGACATGTATAAATTTCCAGCAAACAACTTGAACACCGTTTGATATACTTACCCTTCTAGCTCTCTCGTATTGCCGCGAGAATACACAAGAGCGAGAAGGGTATATCAATAGGTGTTCAAGTAAGTTTGCCTGGAACTATAAGTATTTGGAAAGAAAAAATAAATACCATGATGGGTCCCTAGCCACTTAGTCTAATGACAGTCACGATTCGTGAAAAGAAGCAAACAGAAAATAAAGTGTTATTGGCAAAATAAAACCACGTGAACTTTGAGCTTGCGCATGTTAAGTAACCCCGAGTGGAAAGCTACTTTGTGAGGATATGGCAGGCTTGAATCACCTGATTATCCCAAGAGAAAGACGATTCCGTTCTTCGGAAGTCACGTAAAGCTGTGGGTCCCGAACGCCACCTAGCATTTGTAAACCTATCATGGGATTGGTTCTGGTCTTCCCTTTGGGTTGCGAAGATCAGACGGCAGTCGCTCTGTGTAAAAACCAGTAACCTTGTCAAATCACTTAGGTAGGTAGCGGATCCCGGGCTCTGAAGCGTTACCGCTGAAGATGCATGCAACCGGGCGGGTATACGGTCGGATGATGATGGCATACAAACTACAGACAAATACAGACTATGGCATATAAATTAAGTGAGTCAGACTCGCCCATGAAGGATTCCGTAGCAGCAAGTAACATGATATAAAAGTTCTACCTAAAGGTAAATTGCGGTTTACGATTTATGACGTATTAAAAAAAAATACTTACTAGATCTCGCTTGAACCAATTTTCTGTGGAAGTTTGCATGGTAATGTACATCATATATATTTTTTAGTTTTATCATTCTCTTATTTTAGAAGTTACAGGGGCACACAAATTTTACCACTTTGGAAGTGTTTATGTCGCGCAAACTATTCAGTTTAGAAAAAAAATATATGAGAAACCTCAATATCATTTTTAAAGACCTATCCATAGATTTTTCCCCACATTAATGTGATTGATGAAAAAAAAATTTTTACTTTCAGTTCTATTCTAAGTATGGGGAACCCCCAAAATTTATTGTTTTTTTTCTATTTTTGTGTGAAAATCTTAATGCGGTTCACAGAATACATCTACGAGTACGTACCAAGTTTCAACAGTATAGTTCTTATAGTTTCGGTAAAAAGTGGTTGTGACATACGGACGGACAGACAGACATGACGAATCCATAAGGGTTCCGTTTTTTGCCATTTGGCTACGGAACCCTAATATCAAACAGGGCACGTTATGCTTTAGTCTCTAGTGCAGTCTGTCATTGATAGCACTGGCAGACGTAAAAAAGCTATGTCAGATGCATTTTTTCATTGCCATTGGCCGCTTACAAACGGGAAAACAATAAAAAACCATCAAATCTACAACTTCTTTACAAAACATCTTCAAAAGTCGATGCAATTTCCTGCCACAAAGGTACAGTCAGCCGCGATAGTTCCTTACTTCTCCAAAGCCTGTACAGTCGACACTCGCATGAATTGCCGCCGCCCGCCGTCCGCGTTTCTTTGCCATTTTAGTTGCTATTTTTGTTCCAGTCGAGTTATAAGTGAACGCTTTTCTTTTTCTTTCCTTTAACTAAGAACCTTTGTGGACTGGTTTTTCACTCTGCGTGTTTCTTTATTTAAAAGTAACTTTGAACTTTTCTCGTCTTGAATTTGTTTTTATGATGGCAATTTTGTCGTGATTATTTTGGCAATCTAGAAACTACTACTACTACTACTCAAAAATTGTAATGGCTCTGAGCAGGACATGTGGCGATTATAAATGATGAATAATTTATTCGTATTTAATACATAAATAGATAAGCACAAATCACACTAATAGGGATGATGACTGGGTCAGAAAAGTATTATTCCAATTAGTCCGTTAGTTAGATTATCCAAAAATAATGTACCCATATTTTTCAGTTTATCAAAAAAGTAAAAATTTACAAAGATACAGAGTATCTAAGTTTCAGAGTGGGGGATTGTGACGTCACCGATGTGTAAAAATGGTACGAAAGCGTGACGTCATGCGAAATTTAAATGCGCTGTATGTTTGTCATATATTGTTTCTCAGAGAAAAGAAAAAATATGTGTAAAATATTTTTTAATAATCTAACCGATGGGCCAAAAATAATTTTTCAGTCTTCATGCCTATTGAGTCCAAAAAAATAAAATAAAAAAGGTATGTAACCTTTTTAGGGTTCCGTAGCTAAATGGCAAAAAACAGAGCCCTTATGGATTCGTCATGTCTATCTGTCTGTCTGCCGTAGGTCACAGCCCGTTTTTTCCGAAACTTTAGAAACTATACTGTTGAAACTTGGTAAATAGATGTATTCTGTGAACCGCATTAAGATTTTCACACAAAAATAGAAAAAAAAACCAATAAATTTTAGGGGTTTCCCATACTTAGAACTGAAACTCAATTTTTTTTTTATCAAACTCATACGTGTTATCTATGGATAGGTCTTAAAAAATGATATTGAGGTTTCAAATATATTTTTTTTTAAACTGAATAGTTTGCGCGAGAGACACTTCCAAAGTGGTAAAATGTGCCCCCCCCCCCCTGTAACTTCTAAAATAAGAGAATGATAAAACTAAAAAAAATATATGATGTACATTAGGTACTATGCAATTTTCCACCGAAAATTGGTTTGAATGAGATCTAGTAAGTATTTTTTTTTTAATACGTCATAAATTGTAAACCGCAATTTATCTTTAGAACTTTTGTATTATGTTACTTGCTGCTACGGAACCCTTCATGGGCGAGTCCGACTCGCACTTGGCCGCTTTTTATTATTATTTTTTGCTGTCGTTTCGAGGCGGGTTGTACCGAACGTGGAGTCAGCAGCGATGTTAGCAAACTTTAGCAAAAATAAATAAAAAAGGTTAAGTTTCGCGTAAACAATATATAAATATAATAAACGTTTTCAAAATTCTTTCTACTTTATCGTAACTTTTTTGTATGAAATCGGTTTTAATATGACAAATGACTACAAACATGATTATACTTATGTATAAATAATTCAAGCGACCGAATGCATTCAAATGGTCGAAATCCGTCCGTTACGATGATCGATGTCGGATCGTAGCGAGCGGAAGTGCCGCAGACAACGACCGAGTATTTCAGACTGTAGCGACAGTTGTTTTGATTTGTATGTTAATTTATATTCCAATAATAATATATAGTGTCCGACAGAAAATGCTTTTTACGACCGAAATCGAAACCGAATTTTTGCAACAGTCTCAGTTTCGGCCGTAACCGAAACCGAAACTTCCTTACAAGGATCATGTTTTGAGTAGTGATGTGCCGTTCCCGGGAACGTTCCCAAATTCCCCGGGAACGTTTCCAAATTCCTGGGAATTTGGGTACGTTTCCGGGGAATTTGGGAACGTTCCCGTTTTACTAGGAAATGTTACGGAATATTGGGTATATGTATTACTATTATAACCATATCAAGTGATGCATTTACGTTAGTAAAAAATATTTACAGTGAAAAAAAAAAATGTCTGATAAATAAAATACGGGGTACGGGAACGGCACATCACTAGTTTTGAGAGAAAAATAAAGAAAACGTTATAATCATTCACTTTTATTTTTTTATCTTTTAATTACATAGCTATGCAGTCTTTGACATTTCCATTTATTGAAAAATCAACATAACAACCTCATTTAAGAAAAAAATATTAATTGCGCAAAATATCTTCGTCATTCGGGTGGACTTTACCGCACTGAACATGACCGAGCACAGTGCGAGAACTCCCGAATGCAGTTTCGGTTTCGGCCGCCGAAACCGAAACTAAACCGAAATCCTCTTTTCCTGAAACTTAACCGAAACCGAAACAGAACTTTCGGTCGGACATTAATAATATACCAGCATATAAATCATATAAATTCTTTTTTCTGCGACAGTGGACCAACGAAATCAACTTGCATTTTTACTCGATTACGTTGAAGCCAATAGGAAGGTTATGTGTTTCGCCGCTATGTATGCGTTCATCTGTCCTCATGGATACCTTAATACCTTGACAAATGAGGTATCGAGGGAATCGTCTTCGCTGTTCGCTGGTAATAGGTTATGTGACGTCGCAGAAATAAATAAATAATAATAATAAAGGAAAAATTAAACATGAAAATATAAGACGTTAAGAACTTGGCGGAAAAAAGAGAGAAATGGAAAGCACTCTACCGACAAGAGCTCAGCTCTTGAATATAAGAAGAAGACGTCACAGACACTCTATATACTGTGTTAAATCGAATCATACCGTGTAGGGTATCAAAAGAACACAATTCAAATATATACATCAATAGCTAATCGGGTGCTGCGCTTGCATTAACTGGATAAATGTACTATTTAACCGAATTCAAAAGGAGGAGGTTATCAATTCGTCGAAATCTTTTTTTTTAAAGAATGTTCCCCGATTACTCGTTTCCCAATTACCGATTTGGAAAATTCTTTTTTTGTTTGAAAGGGTATACTTTTCAGATGGCCCCATAGAAAATTCATTAAAATTGGTTGAGTGGTTTATTTTTTTAACGAAATTATAATTTTTTTTATCGATTTTCGATAATTGTTTTTATGGAAAGTGCTTCAGTATACGGACTGAACTTGCTCCAAAAACGTTGCCGGTGTTTTAAAAGTAGTGATGCATCGATACGCCTTTTTTCCGATACGATACCGATACTCCTATAAAATATCGGTGATACCGATGCCGATACATCTGTATCATCGACGCGTATCGACGCATAGTGAGTTTAAATGAAGGTAAAATAAATAAAAAAATTGTATTTTTCTTTTAAATTTAATATTAAAAAAATACAGACTTAGATGCAAAAATCTAGGAAACCCCGGACGCGTGACGGGTTGATTATGATATGTAATGTAATTCTATATTTTACTGAGCAAGGTAAAAAAAATACTAATTGTTTGAGATGATTATGATTTCCCGAGTATAGTTCGTGCCTCGATTACAAAAAAATAGACGAACAGCACGCACGTTTACATTACTTTCTTAAAGCGCAAAATTTAAAAAGTATCGTTGTATCGGCAATAAAAATATCGCCGATGCTGATATATCGGGGAAACCGAAGTATCACCGATATATCGGCATCGGCATTGGTATCGGTATCGGATGCATCCCTATTGCCAGTCTTGTACTAAAGCCCTCAGCAAAAACAACTAAAATATAGAAGCACTAAATAAGATTGCGGCAAACCGTCGCCTTTATAAATGCGGTCGCCCTGAATCAATCTCCTCTATTGCCAGCAAAACCTCCACTCTAAAAAAGTAAAGCCATGAATAGAATTCGTGACGTATGGTCCGGGAACTATTTATCAACTTACTTACATATGTTGGTTTCTTAGATGTGATTTGAAGATTCAAACTTGGCAAAGTTTCGTCTTTTTCACTTTGTTTTATTTCTTTTGAATGTTTCTGTAACAAACTCTATGGTGCCAGATTTTTAACGCTGTCTTAAAGCACTTAATATCTATCCGAACCATGTGGCTATTTTGAGTAGTGATGTGCCATTTCCGGGAACGTTCCCAAATTCCCCGGGAACGTTTCCAAATTACCTGCGTTTCCGGGGAATTTGGGAACGTTACTATGGAACGTTCCCGTATTCCTAGGGAATATTACGGAATCTTGGATATATGTATTTGTATTATAACTATTAAATATATTTACAGTAATAAAAAATAGGTCTGATAAATAAAATTACAACTTTCCCTGACATTTCCGTTTTTTGCGAACGTTCCCGGGAACGTTCCCGGAAATCTGGGGGACGGGAACGGCACATCACTAATCTTGAGCCGTGGTTCCCGGCAGAGTAGAATAGGACCACTCCAAGTCTTCCTTTGGATGTCTTAGAAGGCGACTTAGGAAACACAAGCTAAACAATGCTTATAAACATCAATGAGACCTCTCCAACCTGCCTGGCCAGCGTGGAGAGTGTAGGCCAAATCCTCTGGCTGCTCTGACTCTGGTAGTACAGAGAGGGTCATTCTCTTGCAGTGGAGACTAAAAAAGAGCTGATAATGATGATCTACCTGAAATAACGCATGGAGAACCTAAAAGTAAAGTGCCTACAGAAGGCGTTTTCAACCAATTTAAAGTCGCACTTCGCTTAACACCAAAAACCAATTCACGCCTACTGATGCTACTGATCTCCTCAAAATACACTTGCATAAAAAATATTAACGTAAATATTTGTAGGTGCATGTTTAAATGAACGAAAGCACTAAATAAGATTGCGGCAAACCGTCGCCTTTATAAATGCGGTCGCCCTGAATCAATCTCCTCCATTGCGGACAAAAACTCCACTCCTGAAGGAGTAAAGCCATGAATAGACTCCGTGACGTATGATCTGGGGAGGGCTTATCAACGTTGTGTTGCTGCTTTGGAAGTCTGAAGAAATCTGTTTAAGGGTTGGATCTCATCTATCAGCACGGAAAAGCACTTTCCTATGTTGCTATCCTTTTCCGTGCTGATAGATGAGATCCAAGCTTAATAGATCCTGTAACTAGAGTAAGTCACTTTCCTTGTCAGTACAGCGGTCTCCCATATTAAGCTTCTCAAGACATTCTTAGTTACAATTAAATCAATCTGTTTTTATTTGTAGGTTCTCAATATCTTCTCCTTCCTCACCTTATTCCACTCTACGTAGGGTCGTGAGTCTTTTCCATTTTCCTCTATCCTTTGTCAAGGCACTTGATACATTCTTATTATCTATATCATCCATATCTTCCTTTTAACGCACTCCATCCACCTATTCTTTGGCCTTTTGTTAGCTCTCTCAATATACAACGAGTTAATGAAATAACTACAACATTCCCAAAATCAAATTCAGATTTTCATAAAAATTTACTCGATCAGCTGATCAGTTTGTATGAAAATTCAATTTTTTTTTGGTTTCGTGAAAGTTGTGTAAGTGAAAGGTTTGCGTAAAAAGGTTTTGCTTTATTTCATTAACACGTTGTATGGGTAACAAATAATATCTACGTAAATACATGTTTAAATGAACACCAGTCGCAAACGCAAAGCCAAATAAAATATCGAAAGCACTAAATAAGATTGCGGCAAACCGTCGCCTTTATAAATGCGGTCGCCCTGAATCAATCTCCTCCATTGCGGACAAAAACTCCACTCCTGAAGGAGTAAAGCCATGAATAGACTCCGTGACGTATGGTCTGGGGAGGGCTATTTGTCAACAAGTGCTTTGCGGTTTGTTAGTACTTATTTATATAGGGTGTAACAAAATGTACTGAAACTATTTGAACGGTAGATTCAGTCCATGATACTGAACAAACTTTCCCGAGGAACACATATCGAAATATGAAAAATATGTTTTTGCCTCCCATACCGTTCACCGATCAGCTGATACGAGTTTAAAAGCCAAAAATTATTTTTCATATTTCGATATATGTGCCTTGAAGGAAGTTGTTCAGTATCATGAACGGAATGCATACTTAACCCTTTCACCGCGAGACTTTATATCAGTTGTCGTGCTCCCAGCGCGAGGAATTGTGAATATCCATAGTTTTTGGTCGGATAAATCCGACGCTCGCGAAATGGGCACGAAAATGTTTGTCGGATTAATCCGACGTTCGCGGTTAAAGGGTTAAAATAGTTTTACTAAATTTTGTTAGATTCTGTATATTGTCGCTTTCTTAGTTTTTTAAGATGAGTTGGAAAACAGTTATCGACCGAAACCATAATCTTACGAAAAATATATAAGTATACTAGCTTTTGCCAGCGGCTTCGCCCGCATAGATTCGGGGTATGAAAAATAGATGTTAGCCAATTCTCAGACCTACTCAATATGCTCACAAAATTTCATGAGAATCGGTCAAGCCGTTTCGGAGGAGTACGGGAACGAACATTGTGACACGAGAATCTATACTAATATTATAAAGCGGAAGAGTTTGTTTGTTTGTTTGTTTGTTTGTTTGTTTGTACGCGCTAATCTCGGGAACTAATGCTCCGATTTGAAAAATTCTTTTTTTGTTGGGTAGTCCATTTATAGAGGAAGGCTTTAGGCTATATAACATTACGTTCCGACAACCACGCGAACGAAGTCGCGGGCACAGCTAGTTTGATATATAAGATTATAAGGCCGCCTTTTGCGCATTTCCTAGTTTTTAAGATAATTATGTCCTGTTTTTTACTTTTGTGCAATAAAGGGTATTGCATTGTATATTTTACGAATAAATACTACAGTAGCAACTACGAGATCTAGAAACTGATCGTTTGCGACTCAGCAAGAGATCAGCATCCCCACCAACCACCACTGTCACTGCGAGCCGCCCGCGCTACGTATCGCTAACATCAGGGCGACTCGGGTCGTCTTCGTGTATGCGTCGCGAGTCACAATCGCCTAGAGGAAGGCCTCCGGATGAAGTCGAGACATGCCGGCCAGTAGCTGACTTTTTACGCTAGTTACCCGTTTATCGAATATTAATGATATCACGAAACTACTTACCTATTTTTGCCGCGTAGCTTGCGTACACACAATTCTTAAGTTCATACATACACCATCACGCCGGTTTCCTACAGGGTAACAAAGTAAGTTCATACCTTGTTACATATTCATACGTACAATAATATAACTTTTTTGAGTAATGTCTATTGAGAAAAAAATAAAATAAATGCAATTGAGATTAAACTACAAACTAAACCTAAAAATAAAACCTAATCTAAATTATTGATTTAAAAATCTGAAATATAATGACCGTGCGGCATGGTGCCAAGAACGCTGGCTGCGTTTCCTCTCTGGATAGCTATGCTAATTCGTTGAGAAAAGAAGCAGCCAGCTCTCTTGTATAATATTGTAAATATTGCACCGAATCTTAATTTCAGTTGCATAAGAAGTACAAAACTCGCAACTTCGCAGCTAAAAGTGCAACTCACGCTTGACCGGCTTCCGGCGGCTGCAGCTAAAACTTGTAAGTTGGAAAGAAGTACAGGAATAATACTTGTAGTACTTTTCTATTGCACCGTAGGACACTACGGCGTTAAATGCATTTTTAAATTTTCGAGTCTTTATGCCATTTATTATTTCAATATATTACAGGGTCTAACACAATGTCCTGAAACTATTTTAAGGATGTATTCAGTCCATGATACGGAACAACTTTCCCCTAGAAACATATATCTAAATATGAAAAATATTTGTCCTTGTTTTGTATTTGTAATTTGTATTTGTCCGAGTTTCTATTGGAAAGCCAAAAATTTCATACCTATGAGTATGTCTCTTGGGGAAAGTTGTTCAATATCACCGTCTGAATTCACCCTTAAAATAGTTTCAGTATATTTTGTTAGACGTTATATATATATACATAGCTAACTATCCATTTCTATTTTACCCTATTGCTTAAAAATTTGGGCCTTATTTAAATTAACCGCGTATACAAACAAAATGGGAAAACGCATATTTCTTTTTTAAAATCTGACCATCTGGCAATTGGCAGCCGAGTACAGTCAGCCGCAACAGTTTCCTCCAAACAATCTACAAAGTGACTCGACACTCGTAACAATTGCTCGTCCCGTTTCTTGTATCGCGGGAAACAATGTTTTATTTTTAAAAAATCATTTTCAGTTATTTTATATACTACTATATATTTTATATTGTTATCTGGACTCGTTTTATTTGAGTAAGTTGCTGGGTTTGAACTGAATTAGGCTTTTATGATATAATAGGGACAAAACCCGCGTGGTTCCCGGCAGAGTAGAATAGGGACCACTCCAAATCTTCCCGTGGATGTCGTAGTAGGCGACTTAGGAAACACATGCTAAACAAAGCTTATAAACATCAATGAGACGTCTCCAACCCGTCTGGCCAGCGTGGAGAGTGTAGGCCAAATCATCTGGCTACTCTGGCTAATTGTGGCTCTGTAGTTCATTCGTCGTGATAAGTAATTTGGCCTTACTACAACTTGCTAAAATAAAAAAAAATAAAAACTACTGCCCTATTGCAATAGTCAAGTATCAATCCCACCTAAACCCTCTCTATAACGCGTTTAAACTTTTCATTTCGTTGCAATAGATCCTTCTCCTGCTAAAACCTACGTGTATGATCTGTGTCCCCACGCAAGCCTTCCAAAGGACCGGAGTGAAAATACCTGTGAATCCAAAGGAGATACAAATAAAACTATTACCTCCAAAGGTGATCTTGATTTCTTATTTGTCGACGCGCCAGCACTACACCGGAAAAATGGCGTGTATCTCGCAATATATCCAGCTGTGGTCGATTCCTGAATTTTCAATCTGACACTTCTTTCTGTGACAATTATCAAGAAAATCAAATGATAGTGATTTTGACTTTGCCTTTGACTCTGAAACTACGGCTTAACGTGCCAAAAGCACGGAGAATCTTAAGATAATTTTTATGATACTTAATATTTTTATAAATTTGCGATTATAGCGTAAATAACGCAAAAATAATGTTAGTAATTGCATAATTATGATTTGCCTCCGATATTTAAAGTATAAATCATTTAGTTAGTGGTGTTTTCAACGCTAGATCATGATTTCATCATTTCATGTAGGTACCTTTCTTACCAACCTCAATTTCATTGGTCATCTATTAGCTATTAACCGTTAGAAATTATTGTTTTCTTTTTAATAAATACTTGTGGTTAGATAAATTCAATTGCCTCATCATTATCACTATTGATTGTCTTAAAAAGTCATTCCATCTGCTTGCTTGGAAAGTGATGTCGCCTTGACAGTGCTGCGTAAAGTACTTCTTCCCAATGGCCGAATCGGTGGATTCCAGGGTTCTTCCGTCTGGGTCAGGCGTCGCCGCGGATCATCTGCTAGACCAGCTATTGCGTTCGGCCTCTTCTGCCGAGCACAGCACCTCTGTAGCCTGCCAGTCTACCTTCTTGGCTGCATTCCGCCGCCACGCGAGGAAACCCCACTGAAGTCACTTACTACGTGGAGCGTCTGCGCTGCTGCCTATCACTACCGAGGACAGTGTGGTTTGACTCGTTACGAGTAGCGTTACGGTGCGAAATAGAGCTCGCGACCCTAGAGAAATCAATAAATGTTGAGTATTTGGCCTATTCTCTTTTAATTCCATCTTCTTGTTACCACCTACTACAGGGAACGGTACACTGGCTATCCAAGTGAAGACCACGCCCGGGTCTGCTTAACGTGCGCAAGCACTACTAATACTACCACCAGGCCGAGTATCACATCTGCCAACAGGCCAACGGCTAAAATTACCTTCCGAAACTCAGAGCTCAATATTATTTTGATGATACTTGTGGTCCCCCATCAAAGTGTGGACCACTACTGTTGTTGCTTAACATGCACAAACGCTAGTGATGTAAACTCCCACCAAGCCATCTAGCTAGTCTTTATATCGGCCACCAGGCACCGAACAAATGGAATTTATCCCGCAAAACATCCAACTGTGGCCACTGTATCTATTACCATAATTTCCCTAGCGTACGTACCCTCAAGAAACTTATATATTGCACCCTATTGCGTGGGCATTAAGGTTCTATATATGAGTTTGCGGGTGTGGTGGTAAGGTTATGCCAATTTGCAGCTTAGGTAACAAGTAATACGCGTGTCAGGTTCGATAAAGTCTGGGAAGGTTTAATGCCACTTCAATATATTGGCTGTGACGTATTTTGATACGTTTATGAAGTTATTATGTCTGGGAGAAAGGAAAAACCAGAAGGTACCAGCTGCTTCTTTTCCAGATCGTAGAAGCCAAACGAAAGAATGGGCGAAAATGAAAATATAGGTGATGCGGCTAGCAACCCATCACTATTTTCATTCTTTTTTCCACCTTTTCACCCACCATCACGTTAAAAGTGGCTTTTTCAGTCTTGTAGCCCTGGGCTCTGTTTGCGTAGAGCCGCAAGACCCAAAATGCTCTGTCTACCCCATTAGGGTTAAAGGCGTAGTACCTATATAGTATAGTATATTATTATCTTATTATCTTCAGGGGGGGTCAGATATTATTACTATCAAAATGATAAAAAATCAAACCCAAATATTGAAATTAAAAAGATAAATAATGAAACTTTTAACAAAAAAACAACAGACTTCATTTTGTTTAGGACTTTCTTTAATATCTCCAAAGTTCTTTATCATATCTTCACCAAAATAAAATGGAACCAACTTGGTAGTAAAGGCTTTCAAATAAAAAAAGAATCATCAAAATCGGTTTACAAATGGCGAAGATATCGCGTAACAAACATACATAAAAAAAATACAGTCAAATTGATAACCTCCTTATTTAAAGTCGGTTAAAAATAATACCCGAGTGAAGGCGTGCATAAAGCTATCTATATACACGTATATAAAAGGTACATTTAATGAGGGCGATGTATGAAAAGGGCAATTGAATCAGCTTCATTACGGGGATTATACTGCGTGATCGTAATTAGTGGCGATTCACTGAACAGACAGACGACACAGCTGTTTACAGAGTATACAGGTGTATAAATATACACTGAGATAACCTACATGGGCAAATAAAAGATGGTACAAAAAATTTAATAAGTACCTAATAAAATGTTAAAAAACCAGCCAAGTGCAAGTCGGACTCGTGCATCGAGGGTTCCGTACAGACCTGTAGGTATATAAGTAAGCTTGTAATAAAAATAACAGACAAAAAATAATTAAAAAAAAAAATTCGACGTTCCCATACCAATCGCCCGGGCGGCTACACACATTTGTATGGAAATGCCATTTTTTTTTTGTTTTTCAGCTATTATTTTAATTTCTTTATACTTTAATGATCTAGTATAGACCGTGGTTCGATTTATTACGGGTATGTCCCTTCCACGTTGTATACGGACAACTCACACAGATTTTGCTAGCCTCAAAGTAAGTTCGAGACTTGTGTTATGGGATACTAACTTAACGATACTATATTTTATAACCAATACATATATATATATAAGTATATATATATAGATAAACACCCAAGACCTAGGTCAATCTGAAAAGATCATTTTCCATCTTGACCTGACCGGGGATCGAACCTGGGACCTCCAGTGTGACAGCCTGGCATGATGACCACTAGGCCACAGAGGTCGTCAAAATATACATTCTGTGTACTAAGTATCGGGAATTTGTCAATAAAACAAAAAATACAAATTATTCATCTAAATTTATTTTCTCGCCTTCAAAGTAGGCCCCATCGCTTGCAATACAACATCTCCAACGCTTCACCCAGTCTTTCATACATTTTTCATAGGCTATTTGCGTTATGGCCTTTAGCTCATTCAGCGAATTTTCTTTTATGGCTTCTATCGACTCAAAACGTTTTCCTCGAAGTGGTAATTTTAACTTGGGAAATAAAAAAAAGTCAGACGGAGCCATATCAGGTGAATACGGTGCTTGGTCGAGAACTTTTGTTGAATTTTTTGCTAAAAACTCTTTCACTATAATGGCTGTGTGTGATGGTGCATTATCATGGTGCAGCATCCATGAGTTGTGTTGCCACAAATCTGGACGTTTTCGGCGGATACTCTCACGCAAACGCTTCATGACGCCTAAATAATATTCTTTATTCACTGTTTCTCCCTCAGGAAGGAATTCGGAGTGAACCACACCACGGTAGTCAAAAAAAACTGTCAGCATCACCTTGATTTTGGAGCGACTTTGCCGCGGTTTTTTGGGTTTCGGCTCGTTTTCGAGACGCCATTCTGAAGACTGTTGGCTTGTTTGCATGTCGTACTCATAAACCCATGTCTCGTCGCCAGTTATTATACGTTTCATAAAGGTCGGATCCGTAGAAGCTCGGGAAACCATGTCTTCAGCGACATGCTTTCGCTGCGCTTTTTGAACGAAATTGAGCTCTTTCGGAACTAGTCGAGCGGCGACGCGTTTCATGCCTAAAATGTCAATGAGAATGTTGTGGACGGACTTAAAAGATATGTTTACCTCACTAGCCAACTCCCTCAGACTCATACGTCGATTTTCGAGCACTAGCTTCTTGATTCTGTCGATGTTTTCTTTGGTCGTAGCGGTTGAAGGTCTACCAGAACGAGGCAAGTCTACTACTACTTCTCGGCCTTCTTTAAAAGCCTTATACCATTCATAAGCCCTTGTTTTCGATATACACGATTCGCCGTAGGTATTTCGCAACATTTTTAGTGATACACTACATGAAATATCATTCGAAACACAAAATTTAAGGCACACTCTTTGTTCAACAATATTTTCCATTGTAAAAATCGCCGAGAACTCAAAACTATGACCAACAAAAAGTGTAGTTTAAAACAAATTAAATGACAGATCCCGCTCAAATTTTGCGCGCTATATCAGTACAGTGCTACTAACATGCAGTAAAAAAATTAGAACGACCTCTTTTACGCAGGTCTTTTTATTGACATATTCCCGATACTTTTTACACAGAGTAGTACATACATTTATACACTCGAAAAACATAACCCAGCATGAACTTTGCAAATAACCCTTGTCTTTTTACCCGTATGCAAACAGTGGGTTCCGTACGTAATTAATTAGAGCTGGCTAGTGTGTTTTATATTATTCCCTTGGGGTTCCTTTACGAGCGCCGACTTTTATTCCCGGGGTCCGCAGGAATTTGCATGGGATGCTTAATTGATTACAGTGTTGTTACTGATTTAAACTTTTCGGGTTTTATTGCCCAAATCTGGGAAAACTTTTTTCCTAAGATTTTACGTTGTAATTTAAAAAAAGACCGTAGGACGAAAGATCGAGTGGGCAGTAAAAATACAAGCTTAGATTTCCAGATGGAAATTTTAAGGCGCGGTAGGTCCACAGCTAAAGTATTGTGAGTGTTTTTGAAAAATTGCTACTACTACAATTTATTTATAAAAAATTTGACATAGAAATCTTAAGCCTTTTTGACAGAGACACACAATATCCAAAACACGATTGAGCATTTTTGGCTCGATAGAAAAAAAATCACAAATATACCTCTAAATCTGGCTAAATTTACCTTTAAAAAAAATTCTATGTACATTTTTTATACTTTACGTCATGTAATATATTATATTTTACATGAAAATTATACCAAAAAATGTATAATCTAAATTATGAGCATAGTTGGCTACAATTAAATATATAAATATAACACATAAAACACAGCGAAATATCGTCGACCAACGGGTTCCGGGTCCGGCCTTTATTCGCTCTCGTTGATCAATCGTGTTTTGGATATTGTGTGTCATTGTAGTTTCTATGAAAGTACTTAATATTTTTGAAAAATAAATTATAGTAGTATAATTACAGCAATTTTTCAAAAACAACCTACAGCGCCTTAAGGGTAAGTTTACTCCGTGATAATTAATATTTACATTTCTAAAAAAAATACCTAAATATACACGTACAGGTTGACTTTTTAGTCAATACCCAAATTTTTGGAGAAAGTTCAGTCCATGATACTAAACAACTTTCCATAAAAGCAATTAATGAGAAACGGAAATAGGCAGCTGTACACTTTTGTATGAAAATGCAGATTTTTTTGTTTTTTTACTGTACTATAGTGATCCTGTGGTTCGATTTATTACACATATGTTAATTACACACACGTTGTATATCTAATTAATGTACGGAACCACGCAAGTTTTAGTTTAAACCCTCAGCTACCTCTCCTATGTTTCTTGTGTCGAATTCAAACTTTTTGTATGCAACTTACCTGCACTAATGCATGCAGGAGCTTATTTTGATATGCAATTAGTAATTATGGCGCTTGCGTTTATACAGGTTTTATTTACAGCATCGAAAAATTAAAATATGTTTATATTTATTAGCTAGTGCCGTGTGTTTCCCGGCAGAGTAGAATAGGACCACTCCAAGTCTTCCAAAACACAAGCTACACAAAGCTTATAAACTTCAATGAGACCTCTCCAACACGTCTGGCCAGCGTGGAGAGTGTAGGCCAAGTCATCTGGCTATTCTCGCCAAGTATGGCTTTAGTAGTACAGAGAGGATCGTGCTCCTGCAGTGAAGACTAAAAAAGACCTGATGATAACGATGATGATTGGTAGATGGGAAACTTTTTGTAATAAACTGAACAATTTCGTCAATAGTTCGTGATTTTGATTTATTCTATTTCTTGCTTGCTAGTCTGGGTGAAACGAAAAAACTTATACTGTACCAGCTGCTTCTCTTTCCGCGCAGACCGCGAAAGCCGCTTTAGGGATGCGGTTAGCAACCTGTCACTATTTTGATTCCTTTTACTACCTTCACGCCCTGTGACCCTTATAAGTCTTGCGGCTCTGGGCTGGTCTGTTTATAGCCCCAAGACTCAAAATGCTCTGTCTGCCCCGATAGGGATAAAGACGTGGTAGTGTAGTATAGTAGTAGTAGTACATATACTGGAAAAACTGAATGCACACATACAATTTATATGAATCGTCTATTTTATTAAAAGTTGGTCATTATTAGTTAAAATGTGAAAAAATCAAATATTTATGCAGTATAATTAGGCATTTGCAGGCACTTTTACACGTCAATAATTTTAGTGTACATTACGTGTTATGTTTATATCAAAGATAATATAATTGGTTTATATATATTTTAATTAATAAAAAAAGCTTCCGATACTAGCGTTTCGCTGCTAAGAAGAAACGCCGAAAGAAACTAATTTACTCAGTATTTGTCGCCTACACATCAGAAGGGCTTTGTCAGATTTCAAAGATATTAAATGCCTCATACAATGTTATCACAATATAACATGTAAAGCTTGCGATCGAGTGCCAAATCCACTTTGATGTGATACAAATAACCTTAAATAGGGCTCCTAATTTAAAAGGCCTGTCTAACCTAGACGTCTTGTAAGGTAGGCTAAAATGGGAAAACTAGGGCAGGGGTAGGTGGCACAACCCCTATAAATCAAGGGATGATATACGGTGTTCACACCAACCCCATTTTATGCTGAACTTTTATACTTTGCCCTATATTTGGGCCATTTGCGAATAACATGGAGGCAATGGTTTGGACACTGTGCCTTTTTCAGATAGATTTTTGCTTTAGGCTTTTATATTTAAGTTAAGGATGCTACCTCACAATTCTTACATCGATCTTCAGTATTATCAATATTAACGAAATACTTACTTAGAAATAAAAATACAGTAAAGTTCAAGACAAACTCTAGTCACTGTTTGACTCAAAAACACGATAGCTTAAAATTTTCTCGGTAGAAAAAATTTATGCGTTTTTAGGGTTCCGTAGTCCACAAGGAACCCTTATAGTTTCGTCATGTCCGTCCGTCCGTCCGTCTGTCTGTCCGTCCGGGCTCGTACTCCGCCGCTACTGCACCGATTGTCACGAAAATTGGTGGAGAGATAGATATTGAAGTTCCAAAGTTGGTTTTCAAAATTATAAAAAAATGTTTTTTTTTCAGCCATACAACGAAAAGTGAATTTAAAAAATTAAATTGGACTAACACCAACGTGTGGGGTATCGTTGAAAAGGTCTTTTAAAATGCAACAAAAACTGCTTTGAAACTATGTAGATCAAACCCCCCAGTCTTGAGATAATTTATTTATTTAATTTATTGCACTATAAAATTAATGTACAATAGGTATAATCTTAACGCTAAGCGCTGTCTACCAGAGAACACCTTTGGAACGTATAATAGAAGGCGATAAATGGGGTGCAAGCGTATACAAAACAGGAATGAGAAAATAAATATCTACTTACTAGCTAAGATACATAAACTACGCCTACATATTAAATTAAATAACATATAATAAGTTATAATAGAAGTAATTTGAAACGAAAAGGGGAGGCATTTGCCCAACTATGGGACATAAATGGCTATTAAAAAAAAAGTTATACATAAAACATAGATATAATATACTTAACAAAAATAAATATAGATATATATAATGTAATACAAAGTTAAAATTTGAGGTGGGGCACCGTAACTTTTGAAATATTACTGAAAAAATTCTGAAAAAAATGTGGTATATGCCTTAAAGTATGTTCTTTCAATTAAAACTATAGCGGTCCCGGTATCATAGATAGTTATTTCTTAATACATCATAAATCGTAAACCGCAATTTACCTTTAGAACTTACTTGCTGCTACGGAACCCTTCATTGGCGAGTCCGACTCGCACTTGGCCGCTTTTTTTTTGGTTAATATTTTTGATTTTGTTTAGATTAGGTACAAATAATTTGTAATCGGAAAGTTAATTTTCTTTTTCCGAGATTTGGACCTCGACATTTCTATTCTCTCCACTCCAATGCAGTTGATGTTTTTCCTTATTTTTAGTCGCCTCTTACGAAATTTATAGGAAAAGATGGAGTGGTGCTATTTTAGCCCGGAAATCATACTGCACCGCAGGAGCGAAGATATCAAATAACTCGATTTTTCGCCTTGTCTTAGCGGATCCTAATATAGTTTTTTTTTTATTATGAACAAATTATAGTTTTTTTTTTATCACATCCAAATGCAATAAGGATTACTTTGATGATTTCCAAAACTAACAACATAACGTAAAACAAAATTAGAAAGTAAATTAAACTAACTAAACTAAAAAATATAGTTAATCTCCGCACTCCACAAGCTGTGCAGTGCAGTGCTTGTATAAAATATTGGCTTTATATGGTCAAAGACTTCACTGTACATATTGGAAGCAGACTAAATCAGACATGTTCTGAGCAAATAGTTTAATTTCGACACACGAGCTGAGTATGTTGCGGTGGTCAAAGGAGCCCCTACCACTGTTTCGAAATCGAGGACACGACGTTTGATATGTTTAAGGGTGGATTTCACTGTTAAAGTAAAACGCGATCAATTGAAGCTAAAATTGTTTACGCACTTAAGTAAGTTCAGATGCTACGTTTTTGATTTCACCGATAAAAACTAATCGCAGTTAACGCAAAACGCGTTTTACATTTTGAACGCCCGATAATGGCCGTTTAACGCTTCTAAACGCATTCAATCAAACAAATGTCAAAAAATGGGCAGGAAATTTAATTGATATACATACTTTTTAATTACGGCATCTGACTTAGCTTAGAGTTGCAACCAATGAAGCAGGCAATTTACTACTTCCATATACTCATAATATTTATAATCTCAGTAATGTGAAATAAAGTACTCAAATGAAATCTGAATGCCTAAAAACCCTATAAAAAATATGTGAAATAAAGCTTGTACAATGAACACCACATCAATCTACTCAAATTTACTGTATACCTATAATTGCCACTATTGCTGTTGAAGAAGGGTTACGTTACTTTCCAGCAGTGGTCGTTGCAAAAAATTTTATCTATTATAGCATTTAATAAAAAAATTAAATATAAATAAACATTTCATGTAATGTATACCTATTAAACTTACTGTTTTGTAAAAGTGCCTGCAGAGGTCTAATCATAGGGTCCAATTTATTGAATAAATATTTGCTTCTTGATCTTATGTTGATTAAACGTAGGCTAGTGGTAGAAACTAAATTGTACGGAATATACATTTTCCGGATATCGAAAAGGAATCCAGTAGTAGCAGCCAGGTCGCCAAACAAGATATTCGTATAAACATACAGCTTTGTAATATTTGCCTTTGACCGGCAGTTATTAATGCCATGCCGGTTTTAATTTTATTTGCAACATGCATGTCGGCGTTCGCAAATACATTACAGAATAATGTATACTGGTATAAAATTTTCTTATTAATTCTATGATACTGGCGAAGTTATCCTTTCATACTGATATACACTATTACGTCTATATGCCTAACGGGTTAGACATAGCCAAGGCCTAGGCCGCTTTTAGCGTGATAGTGGTTTCATACTGGTCGCGGATAAAGCAATAAACGGGCAAGTGCGAGTCGGACTCGTACATGAAGGGTTCCGTATCACCGTACAATGTTTTAAAACGCTGAATAAACACGTTTCTTGTATGACGACCCCCTTTAATTTGTTACTTTATTTTATTTTTAGTATTTGTTGTAATTGTGGTCATAGTAATACATAATTGGTGAAAATTTCAAGTATCTAGTTAATGCCAATAAAAAGATCAAGTTAAAAACGCTGAAAAAAACACGTTTCTTGTATGACGACCCCCTTTAATTTTTAACTATTTTTTATTTTTATTATTTGTTGTTATTGCGGCCACAGTAATACATAATCGGTGAAAATTTCAAGTGTCTAGCTATTACGGTTCAAGAGATAGAGCCCTGTGACAGACGGATTGACGGACAGACGGACAGACAGCGGAGTCTCAGTAATAGGGTCCCGTTTGCACCCTTCGGGTACGGAACCCTAAAAATAGAATGTACCCGCTGCTTTTTCTCCCGCACCGATCGAGGGAATAGGCGAAAATGCATATCATGTTAATAGGTGGTGTGGCTAGCAACCCATCGCTATTTTGATTCCCTTTTCCACCTTTTTGCCCACCATCACGCTAAAAGTGGCCTTTGAGTCTTGCGGTCGTGGGCTCTGTCTGCTTAGAGCCGCAAGACCCAAAACTCTGTCTGCCCCATTATGGATAAAGACGTGATATTGTATGCATGTAACTTGCCTGAGATTTAATATCAAAATCACTTCTCATCTCTATATCATTTATGCAGCTCTAAATCGCGCCATTCTATTTCAGTCCTTATGTCATCACCATAAAATCTACATTAAGTTTTCAGTGACTGCTCAACTAAGTTGGTATTTACGAGTCCATTAGCGTTCTTTAATTAAGCCACTGCTTCTGGAAATTTAAGTGGAGATTTCGTAAGACATTCGAGTATTTTGGGGATTTACGGTGTAGACATAGCGACAACTGAACCAATTTTTACCTACTGAACTACCTAAAATTGCAGATATTATTTTATTTATTTTATTATATTTTATTTGGAAGAACAACAACTATTATAATTTACATAGAAAACTTAATATATACAGAAAGTCCATTACAGGTCCTCACCGATAGATAACATTGTATTTAAAAAAAAAAGATTATTATCTCTAAATAAAGACATTAACATCCGCATATTCAGTAGGTACTTGAAATGTAACTAATATCTAATAGTTAATGATAAAACTTGTAAGCAAATATTAATTAACACATTGCTGGACACTAATCCAGACACAATACATATAACAATTGATTAACGTCTATAGACGTAGTGTGTCCAACAGTGTGTTAAACTGAATCGCATTCAATATTGTCAATCGTCAATTGCATCGCTTGGGAAGAAGAAATCAGTAAGAAGGCATCTCAGTCTTGGTATACTGGTAGAAAATATGTCGATATCCACCTCGGACGAAGCCTAGTTTTTACCCATTGCTTGCCCTCCAAAGAAATGAGTTTTGTCTGTAGTTAGAATTTACTAAAGGGGTGAGAAACAACGGATTATTACGCATAATTCTATAAGGAGCTATGAAACCTATCTTAGCAAGTAAATCAGGGCGATCCACCACACTATTGATAATTTTTGAAAATAAAACCAAGTCAGCCACATTTCGTCTTTAATCTAATGGCATAAGGTGATGCTTCGCACACATATTATAGTATTAAACAAGTAAACTAATAATTATTTTAAAAAACCCAAAAAGTAAATAAGCCGTCTACGTAAATTTTTTTTTTATATATAAGGGGTTTACCCAGTTCACTCTGACAATTAAGAGGTCGTTAGATTCCTCTTAATTGTCAGAGTGAACTGAGTAAACCCTTAAATATAAAAAAAAAAAATTACGTGGACGGCTTAATTACTTTTTGCTTCACTCTTAAGGTGAAGATATAGGCAAATGACCTTGAAGTGGCGCCCTCATTAGAAATAAATTGTTAACTTGTAAATATGGAGATAATTTCCATATTACTCTTCGTCATGCACTAGATAGCCCTTTAAATTATTTTATAAACCACCGTTGAAAGTATTTACATTAGTCCGTTTAGCTTTAAAACTTGCCTCCGCCAAAAGTGGCCACGGCAAGTTTTAAAGCTAGACGGATCACCAATAATAGTTTTAACGGCAGTTCATAAAATAATTTAAAGGGCTATCTAGTGCATGACGTAGAGAAATATGGTAATTATCACCATATTTACGAGTTAACAATTTATTTCACACTTCAAGGCCATTTGCCTATATCTTCGCCTTAAGCTAAATTCCACGATGCCGTTTAACAAGCACGGCGTGTCAAAAAAATTATAGTATAAATACATAAATAATTTTGCAACAATTTGCCGTGTGGTGTGGTGTCTGGTTTAGAATAAGACCACTCTATCTCTTCCTGTGGATGTTGTAAGAGGCGACTAAAGAAATAAGCACAAACATCTCGTGCTACAACTGCATTCCCAAGGAGGGTTAATTTCGGGCGGCAGCTGGTTGTAAAATTTTTCGCACAAATGCATTCCCAAATAGGGTTGACGTCAGGTCGGCCGTAAAATATAGTCAAATTATTAAAACTGTTTCGGCTACTTCTCCACTTCGCAAGTTCTTTGGCATCCTAGGGTGACCATTGAGATATATATTTGGAGAAGAAAAAGCGGGAAAGTGCACTCTGGGCTCCGAAGCAGCGTAGGTGAGATGCAACCGGGAAAGCGCTAAGATAAAGAAAGAGAAATAATTCTAAACAATTTAGTTACTTGCTGGAACTTCTTTTTTACAATCTAGAATGAGATCGTAAAAAGGCGAATCTGAATTATGTCGATAAGCAACGTGGCTTCTTCTTTTATTTATTTATTTACACTTTATTGTACACACATACAAATGTAATAGTACAACAGGCGGACTTAATGCTAAAAGCATTCTCTAACAGTCAAACCTTTGGGTATATTTGGGAGGCTTTGGGTTCTTCATGATTGTATCCTCATGCCTGAGGGTCGTGACCATCTTGAGCAGCTCTCCTAACTATGGTTTGCCACAGTGCATGGTCTTGCGCCAGGTGTATGGCCCGTTGAGTATTTGAGCTCGCCACCCTACAAACGATATCAGTTTATCTTGTCGGTGGTTTCCCTTGCCCTCTGCGCCTTGGGCCATGGCCCAACGGTATAGTCTTTTCGAGACTGTCAGGTGCTCGTCGCGCTATGTGGCCTGCATCGCCTTATTATCTTAATTCCTTTTTATCAAAATCAAAATCCAATATTTATCCGAATCAAAATCAAAATTAAAATCCAATATTTATTCAGTAATTTAGGCCTTTGCAGGCACGTCAATAGAAACGTCAAACGAACAAGCTGATGGTAAGTGATCACCACTGTCCATGGACAACTGCAACACCAGGGGTGTAATAAGAGCGTTACCGGCCTTTCAGGAAATTATAGACTCGTTTTTTGAAGGTTACAATGTCGTATCGGTTCGAGAACACCGCGTGTACGTAACGTGTAATGTTTATTTATATCTAAATTACTTTTTCCACCTTCACATTTACCCCCACCACGATAAGAGGCTCTGTCTATCTTGTAATGTATCAAGAAGTGATCTGTGTATGTGGCCAAAATCTGAATTCTTATTGATACAACTCAAGCCGAAGATTAGTCGGCGGGTAATTTCAGCATATTTATGGCTTTAATTAAATGTTAAGCCGAAATTTATGGCGGGCAGGTGTGTGCACTATATTAGCGGCGATAGTGGGGATTTTTGGGACACGTCTTTATCTTTTACGGGATAAGCCTTTAGTAATAATAATAATAGGTAAATAAAATAGAAACAAATCACACTAGTTCTAAAGTAAGTTTTGATATACCCCTGGTGTTGCAGGTGTCCATGGGCAGCGGTGATCACTTACCATCAGGTGACCCGCTTGTTCATTTGCCGTCCTAAAACATTAAAAAAGTTTAAATTTGTGTTATAGATAGATAGATATATCATTTATTGCATCTATAACACACAGTACATAGAAAATGACAAAAAAAATAACCTAGGTAATATAAATCAAAGACATGTGTGTGCTACAGTATTACAAAAGGCTGTAGCTCAGTGTGGGGAATTGCCCAGTGAGCAAAACACTGATTTTCAGCTACCGCCAGAACGGATGTGCTTGCGCAGCCGAAGTTAATTTAAGTACTTACAATATTATAAATAAAAAGAAAATATATTATAAATATTTATATAACATAAATGTATTACCAAATAGAAGACAGTAAGGAAAAAAAAAAAATGTTATGGAATACCAATTCAACATATCTCATATTTTATCGTAAATACATATACAAAGTGGAAGGGACATACCCGTAATAAATCAAACCACGTCTATACTAGATCATTAAAGTATAATGAAATCAAAATAACAGCCAAACAACAAATAAAAATTTCGGCATTTCTATACAAAAGTGAGCAGCCGCCCGGGCGATACGTATTTTTTATTTTATTTTAGTTTTTCTCACTGTTATTTGAATTTCAATAAACTTTAGTGATCTAGCCCGTGGTTTGATTTATTACGGGTACGTACCCGTATTATATATACCCTTCCACGTTGTATAGATAAATACCTAAGACCCAGGACAATTTGAAAATGGCTATTTTTAACTTACTCTGGCTGGGGACTGGAACCCGAAACCTCTCAAGTACTAACTTCTCTTCAGAACCAATCCTGGGATAGGTTTAAACAAACGCTAGACGGCGTTCGGGACCCACATCTTTACATACTATCCGAAGCATGGAATCCTCTTTCTTTTCGGATAATCAGGTGATTCAAGCCTGCAATATCCTAAACAGACTGGAAACAACTTTTCACTAGTATGTTTCCCAGCAGGATTTCAAACCACGACCTCCGGATTACATGGCAAGCGCCTTGACCACTAGACCACGGAGGCAGTCCTTATCCTAGAGGCAGGGCTTAGTACATTTGTCTTGATAAGTACTTAGCTTACGAAATAAACGGGCAAGTGCGAGTCGGACTCGTACATGAAGGGTTCCGTACCTCCGTACAATGTTTAATTTTTAACTTTTTTTTATTTTTAGTATTTGTTGTTATAGCGGCCATAGTAATACATAATCTGTAAAAATTTCAAGTATCTAGTTAATGCCATTATAAAGATCTAATTAAAAACGCTTAAACAACACGTTTCTTGTATGACGACCCCCTTTAATTTTTATCTTTTTTTATTTTCATTATTTGTTGTTATAGTGGCCATAGTAATACATAATCGGTGAAAATTTCAAATGTTTAGCTATTACGGTTCAAGAGATAGAGCCCTGTGACAGACGGACAGACGGACAGACAGCGGAGTCTCAGTAATAGGGTCCCGTTTGCACCCTTCGGGTACAAAACCCTAAAAATGTTTTTTTTTTAAAATAAACTTATTTCTTTATTGCTAAATACGATTACGTTGCAAGATAAATAGAAGCTTGCAATAAAGCATCCTCGTAACTCAAAGCTCTTTTTTTGAAACGGTACGGTGCGTCGAAAATATTATCTTCATATTTCGAAGAAAATGGCGTCGAGCTGTCTCAACAAAAACATGCACTGAAAACACGACCTTAATCGAATTTGGTGTGCACGTGAGCGAGCCGCCTGTTCGCGCTGAGACTAATGAATTGCATTTTTAGTGGCCTAGATAGCTACAACAGTTCCTTATTTGTGTTTGTGTGTATACAGGTGACTTTTTAAGGCCGTACCTAAATTTTCCGGGGTCCAGTGCTGCCCCCATTTAAAATAAATTATTTCAAAGAAAACGGAGACATGATTTAAAATTTTGCAACTATCAAGTCCTAGATAACCCTTCAAAGTATTTTATGAACTACTGTTTACAGTTAAAAGTGAGAACGTTAAACTTTACTACGCACATTTGTGAAAAACGGCCACTTTTGGCAAATGTGCGTAGTAAAGCTTAACGTTCTCATTAAAAACTGTAAACAGTAGTTCATAAAATACTTTGAAGGATTATCTAGGACTTGATAGTTGCAAAATTTTAAATGATGTCTCTGTTTTCTTTGAAATGATTTATTTTAAATGGGGGCAGCACTGGATCCCGGAAAATTCAGGTATGGCCTTAAGGTGAAGTGGTAGCATAAGTGGCGCCCTCATTTGAAATAAATTGTTTAAAACTAAATATTTTGATATTTAAAAATGTTATTTGTATCAATGTCTAAAAAGACCATTAAACTAATTTATGAATAACGTTTGAAAGTAATATTCGTAGTCCGTCTAGTTTTAAAACGGGTTTTAAAAACTAGACGGACTATTAGTAATGATTTCAAAGGTTATGCATAAAATAGTTTGAAGGTCTTTTTAGACATTGATACAAATCAAATTTTTAAATATCACCATGCTTAGTTTTAAACAATTTATTTCAAATGAGGGCGCCACTTATGCTACCATTTCACCTTAAACACCAGCCAAATTTTTGGAGCAAGTTCAGTCCATGATACTGAACTACTTTCTATAAAAAAGTTATTAAAAATCGATAAAAAATTTTCGTCCTCCCATACAAAATCCGTTTGGCTGACCGCTGATTTGTATAGGGAAGGTAAATTTTTATTAAAATTATTATTTTAGTTTTTCGTCAATTCTTTTTATGGAAAATAGTTCAGTACCTATCATGGACTCCAAAAATTTGCCTGGTGGTTAAAAAGTCAGCCTGTCTAGGAAGATTTTTATATTTTTCAGCCAATGATCATACCTACCAAATAAGTAAAACCCAGAGGCCATGTGGTTTCCGGTCTAGAATAGGACTCCATCTATTTACGTGTATGTCGTCAGAGGCGCCTAACTTGGGCACCTAGCAGCAGGAGTTGTTTGTGCTTAGTCCTTAGGCGGCCTAAGGACTAAGCCCAAACATCTCCTGCTACAACTTTGACGTCGGGCAGCGGATGGTCGTAAAACTGTCAGCCAAATCGTTCAAACTGTTCCGGCTATTTCTTTTCGATTTCGCAAGGTTTTCGGCATTCTTGGGTGACCTTTGACATATGCATATTTGAAGAAGCAAAAGCGGGAAAGCGCACCACGTGCTCCAAAGCAGCATAGTCGAGGACTCAACCGGGAATAGAAATAAAAAGAGGCCAAAGAAATAATAGAGTGTGTCAATAAGAATCCTAATCCTAACTTCCTAATCCTCATCCTATCCTATTCCTAATCCTAACTTCCTAACTAATATTATAAATGTGTAAGTAAGTTTTATATTTGTTTGTTTGTTGGTTTGTTTGTTTGTTACCTCTTCACGCTTTATCTACTGAAGCAATCGTTTCAAAAATTCGCATACATATAGTTAGGAGTACTGAGAAGGATATAGGGTACCTTTCATCCCGGAAAAATAAACTGTTCCCGTAGGATTTGGGATACGCGAGCGAAGCCGTGGTCAAAAGCTAGGAAGATAAAGATGTAAGGGTTGAGATGACTAAGGATAGAGTATAAATTGGGCTGGCGGTGCCAACCCCACTTAGAGTGGGATAAAGAAAGAAAGAAGAAGATTGCGTTTATGAACAAATCAGTCATTTGACGTCAGGCAAGCGGCCGGTCGTAAAACTATAGCCAAATTGTTTAAAATGTTGCGGCGATTTCTCCTTGATTTCGTATAGTCTGCGGCTTTTTTGGGTAACCCTGACATGCATATTATATTTGAAGAAGAAAAAGCGGGAAAGCGCACCCCAGACTCCAAAGTAGCAAAGCTAAGGATGCAACTAGGATCGCGCTAAGATAAAGAAGAAGAGTTCGCTCAATTGGTAGGATTAGCTTAGAAATCGAGCAGTTCACAGCCTTCTTTATGTATACAAGGTGATTAATCGACCAGACAAAGTTATCTACAGCGTGTTTCGTTTTGCACTCCAACTATGATGGATGACGCGTTGCAGTCCAGCAGTTAACTTGAATGCAAGTCATTTGTCATACTACGTGTGGCATGGAGGTAGCGTTACCGGTTGTCATTAACTTGGTGCATTACCCCGGAAAGTCTGGCCTTTGTTTGTTTCATTATTAATCTAGATACTTTTAACCAGACTATACAGGTGACTTTTTAAACACCAGCCAAATTTTTGGAGCAATTTCAGTCCATGATACTGAACTACTTTCTATAAAAAAGTAATTAGAAATCGGCAAAAATGTTTAGTCCTCCCATACAAAATCCGTTTGGCTAAGAGCTAATTTGTATGGGAAGACGAATTTTTATTTAAGTTTTTCGGTAATCGTTTTTATGAATTATTTCAGTATCATGGACTGAACTTGCTCCAAAAATTTGGCTGGTGGTTACAAAGTCAGCCTGTATAGCTTAACCACAAAGCTTAACCATGGTATAATAAAAACGGTATTCTCTTCCCGTGACAGCTGGGTCACGTGATTGCCCCAAGAATACGTTATCAGTTGGGAGTGTTGCCACTGTGGTTTTAAGGAGAAAAAGCTGGAAAGCGGACTAAAGCTTTACAGCATCACAGCTGAGGGCACAATTGGGAATGTGCTGAGATGAGAGAGAGAGAGAGAATTCAATATATAAATTTATAAAAAAATAAACATATGAGTCACACGATATGCGAAATAGTTAAGTTAGTTAGTATTTTATTAAATAGGTTTTAATTAATTGAGAAAAACCTAATATTTACTGATTATAAACCGACTACAAAAGTTCCATTTTCTACCTAACAATTTAAAACCACGTAAGGAAATTCGTTGCAAAAATCGCGAACATACCTTTCATACACAGTCGGTTAAGAACGATTAAAAAGGCAACAAGTAAAGCCCACTATGAAAGTCTTAAGAGGCCACACACAGCGCTGAGCTCGTAAGAGGGCTCGAGCGTAAGAACTGCCCTTTGAGTTCCACCGTAGAGGTACGTGTTTTGAGTTTCTACTTTCTGAAGAGAGTGATTTGAAACGTCTTTGTATGCAACAGTTTGTTCGACATGAATGTCTTACTAATTGTATTATTTTTTCGGAGTTAGAAGCGTAGGATACCCGCCACCTACAAGGTGGTCAGACGACGTGCCCAAGGTCGCAGGAAAGCGGTGGATGCAGGACGCTCTAGATCAATCGTTTTGGAAATCTGTGGGAGACATAAGATAAATGTCTCAAATCAATGAAAAACGTTTCATCTTGTACCAAAACACTTTTAAGTTCAACAGCACCTGTAAACCAAATGGTTAGGATTACTAAATTAAATAAATATAAAATATATACGGACAAATCACACTGATTAAGCTAGCCCCAAATTAAGTTTTAAACTTGTGTTATGGGATACTAACTCAACGATACTATATTTTATGATAAATACCCAAGACTCAGGACAATTTGAAAAAGGCCATTTTCCAACTTGCCCTGGCTGGGGATCAAACCCAGAACCTCCGGATTAGCGGTCTAGCGTGTTAACCATTACGCCACGGAGTAGATATTTCTTTGAATTTCTTTGCTGAGTGAGACTTCTGTACGTTAGTACTATTTATGCTGTGGTTATACTACTTTATAACCTTTCTCTAGACTAGCTTTTATTTTGATATGACATGTCAGATGTCAGCAATATTTTGTAATTTAAAAGAAATTGCTTGAAATTGCATATAACTAGTTTTCGACAAACAAAATATAAACTTGAAAGAAAATATAACGGTGTAGAAGTCTTCTTCATTCCATACTGATGGTCGAATATGATATGATACACTATATATACTCTTCCAAGTGCATATTTTGACCGCAAAAACCAATTCTACTCGTATATCTAAATAATATATGCAATTACAAAATTTTGCGAATATCTGACATGTCATTTCAAAATAAAAGCTAGACTACGTTTGTATGGGAAAGTTTAAGTCTGTCTAGGGTAAGGGGACTCTTAAGGCGTGGTCACAGAATACAGTAAGAGTATACAGAACGGAATCTCCTAAGGTACGCGCAATATGCGTCCCCGTTCCCCGTCCCCACACTTCTTCCACGTTCTTGTGCCGCCGCATGCGCCGTGCAGTGTGTGTTCGCCTGCTCTCGCCGACGGGAAACGGGGACGCATATTGCGCGGGACCTTAGATGATTCCGTTCTGTATACTCTTACTGTCTTCTGTGGCATGGTAACACAATTTGAAACCCGCTTGCATTCTATACGTACAACGCGGATTTCTATCTGAATCGATGGCGGGAGCAAAAACTCCTAAAACATGGGACAATTTCCATGAAAAATATTGCTCAGGTATGTGTCCCCAAGGAGGACTCACCGCAAGGCGAGTTTCGATAGTTGGTAATGTAAAATGCATGTATGAGGGCATCGTATTGACGTATTAAACGAAAGTTAATCCCGACTCGCCCTTGTTGGCGTCGAAAAGATTTCCCTGGAGCATACGAGCGAACGGAGCCCTTATTTTGTGGTGCAAGTTATAAAAGAGGTTTTTACTATTATATTATTATATATTAGTTCCTCCTATTTCGTTTTTTCCTCATCATCATTATCAGGTCTTTTTTAGTCTCCACTGCAGGAGAACGACCCTCTTTATACTACCAGAAATATATGTAAGTCAGAGCAGTCAAAGGATTTGGACTACACTCTCCACGCTAGCCAGACAGGTTGGAGCGGTCTCATTGATGTTTATAAGCTTTGTTTAGCTTGTCTTTCCTAAGTCACCTACGACATCTACGGGAAGACTTGGAGTGATCCTATTCTACTCTGCCGAGAACCACATGGCTACCCTTAGTTTTCTCCTAAAAAGTCACATTTCAAGACGGGTTTTAAATTTATAAGTTAGGGCACATCGAAATTGGGGGAGACCAAGGAAACGGTAGGGGAATGCGTAAGGGATAATATGGGTAAGAAGGAAGTAACGGACAATTTTACAAAAATTTTCATGACGTCATTTTGTCCTTTGTCAGCTCTTGTCCCATACAGCATCGTCATTGCAGCCGCATTACGTCCACTGCTGAACATAGGCCTCTCCCAGTGATTTCCAAAATGACCGATTTAGAACGGCCTGCGTTCAGCGCTTTCCAGCAACCTTAGTCAGATCTGGCCACTTTGTGGGTGGGTGTCCAACGCTTCGCTTGCCAGTACGTGGTCGCCATTCGAGAACCTTTCTGCCCCATCGGCCATTGGTTCGTCGCGCTATGTGTTCCGCCCACTGCCACTTCTATACAGCATGTCAATCAGCTATAAAGCAGAATAAGTTCCTCCTCTATTACAACTATTCTATAAATACTATTTGACTTCAAATATATATCTGACTTTAAATTGATAAATGTAAGTAAGTACGACCGTTCTTTTACTTGTAGCATGCGTGCGTCATTTGGTTTCAACAATCATTTAGCACCTCCAAATGAAAATTCGCCTTCCATGATGTCTATTAAGGCCGTACCTAAATTTTCCGGGGTCCAGTGCTGCCCCTATTTTAAATTAATAATTTCAAAGAAAACGGAGACATCCTTAAAAATTTTGCAACTACCAAGTCCTAGATAACCCTTCAAAGTATTTTATGAACTACTGTTTATAGTTAATAATGAGAACGTTAAGCTTTACTACGCACATTAGCCAAAATTGGCCGTTTTTCGCAAATGTGCGTAGTAAAGCTTAACGTTCTCACTTTAAACTGTAAAGAGTAGTTCATAAAATACTTTGAAGGGTTATCTAAGACTTGGTAGTAGCAAAATATTTAATAATGTCTCCGTTTTCTTTGAAATGATTTATTTTAAATGGGGGCAGCACTGGACCTCGGAAAATTCAGGTACGGCCTTAAAGTTCACATCTTAAAGCAATAGAAAAAGTGAATGCATTGAAATAAGGTGATTTGATGTCTAGTCAAAATTTTCTGTAACAGTTTAACAAATCGTACTCTTATAACTTAAGAGCCCGTACTACCCTAAAGTTCTTAGAGCGATCTTAAATATTATTAATATTAACGAAATACTCACTTTGAAATAAAAACACAGCAAAATTCAGGACTAACTCTAAACATAATAAGTTTCGAAAACACGATTGCTTAAAATAGAAAAACATTGCGAAGTTGCCCCCAAACCACCTCAGAATTATACTAAAACAGAAAGTATTTAAGAAATACAATAAATTAGCACTTGTAACTTTGGATTATAATTGTATTAAACATAAGGCACTCATCATATGTCTTACTTTTTAAATAACTCTTAAATATTCTTTGTAAAACGAAAAAACCCTCAAAAACAGAACCAGGCTCATTGACCCACCGCGATTCCCGACGGCTTGCTGTCTCGCTTCGGCTAGAGTAAATTTGCGTGCATGGAAGCGGGAGCAAAATTTAGATTATTGACATCAGGCGCCCTCTTAAGCGTCCGTAAAACAGAGCTGTATTATTTCTAAAATTCCGCTTGTAACTTGCACCACACGCAACGAGAGTAATATTTTAAGCGCGTCGACATCATCGCTGCAACTCTTTTTTCGATCGTCGAGCGAACGCTACCACGTATCTAAGGATTACCGTAATACCTGTACTGTAATACGTACGTAGGCTGTAATCCTATTATACTGTAGGCCTATAGATTTTCAAGGCACTAAGATAGAGAAAAGGTTTTAATAATTCATCCCCTTGAAGGAATGAAAATCAAGTGTACCTTACTATAACATTGGAGCAAGAAACGTGTAAGTGACAGGTTTTTTGAGCGATGGATCGTTTGAGCGACGAGTCGTAGAAGCGACAGTTTGCAGGAGCGACGAGTCGATTGACCGACAAATCACAGGTGACGGGTCTCAGAAGCGATAGGATAATACTTAGTCTGTAGGCACAGAAGGCAGTAAGAGTATACAGAACGGAATCTTTTAGAAGATTCCGTACCTTAGGGTCCCGCGCAATATGCGTCGCCGTTCCCCATCCCCGCACCTCTCCCCCGATCTCGCCTTGTCGAGAGGCCAGAGCGGGCGAACACACACAGCACGGCGAACGCGGCCGCACAAGAACGGGGGAGAGGTGCGGGGACGCATATTGCGCGCACCTTAGGAGATTCCATTCTGTATACTCCTACTGCCTTCTGTGCTGTAGGTACCTAATGTTACAAGCTGACTTGTCTTGTGCCACAGAATTAGTAGAATGAAAACTCTTGCGTCCCCCGCAATATGGCGTCCCCTCACCTCTACCCCGTTCTCGACGGCGTTTGTTGGCTTGGAACACTGAAACTCACACATTGACGTGCGCACGGTTGCACGAATGTATAGTTTCGTTTGTAGTAATAAGCATAAATGTTATTCCACTTAATGGTAGATAGGTTTATTTAAAAAAAAAAAATATACTCAGTTACATATTAAATTTCTTAAAAACTTAAATAAAGATACTACTACTCACTACACTACTTAACTAATATTTACAAATAAAAGAGGCCGGGTAGTTCTTTACCCTGCGGCAACGTGCCCAGAAGGCTGGCAGCATTGCCACGTTGTATGGCAATGCTTATTATTTGACCTAGATATAGGCCAGCCTTTTGGTCACGGGAAACTTCGATTCCACTTGTATGAAGTGCCATACCTGTGCTAGTAACGCCATTTCATTTTTATCGAATGCGTTAAGGCCGTACCTGATGCTGCCCCCATTTAAAAAAAATTGGTTGCCTGTAAAGTCGGTATACGGGCGAAAGTTTTACGTGACAACGACTTTGCCTTTCACTTTTTATGTCTGTCTCTCTCGCACGCGTGCCTCTCACTCGCTCTCATTGTGAGCGCATAACGTGAGCGGAGCGTAACGCAGTTTCTTGAAGTGTCACCCGGCTAACCAATTTATGACGAAGACGTTGTCACGTCAATAAATCATTTTAAGGTTTACTACGCACATTTGCGAAAAACGGCCACTTTTGACTAATGTGCGTAGTAAATCTAAACGTTCTTATTATAAACTGTAAACAGTAGTTCATAAAATACTTTGAAGGGTTATCTAGGACTTGGTAGTAGCAAAATTTTTAATAACGTCTCCGTTTTCTTTGAAATGATTTAGTTTAAATGGGGGCAGCACTGACCCAGGAAAATTTAGGTACGGCCTTAATAGCTAAGACTGGTGTCATATTTTTCGAGCTGAAGAAAAGCAATTGAACGTAGCTCAATGCTTATTATCTAGTGACATTGAGTAATTATTACACACAATGATTACTTACTACCTACTACCTGTTTTCTTAAATTTTCCTCTCCTGGGTCTGCTGGAAGAGATTTCTTATGAAATAAGCAGTACCTGTGTACTCTATTTTCTTACTTTGTACGTTCCTTTGTTTGTATGTTGTATACATGAATTTTGTAAATAAATAAATGATTAATACTAAGGATAAGCCCATCGGAACATTTTGCATAAAATTTCTTCATACAATTCAACGTCGCGCCCGGAGCAACCACAGCGCTGCGCTGTTGTTGACCCAGGCGCGACGCCGCGTAGTCCGCGAACACATGGCCGCTATTCGGTTGTAAAATTATCGCGATAAAATTCCTTAGTATTTTAATTATAACAAACAGTTATGTTACTTACCGATGATACGATATTCCTTGTACTTTTTTAACCTATATCGTAGTTTTTGCAGCCTTTAAATGCGCAACCAGGCCTGTTTATGGCATTTACAAGTATGAAACAAAAACGAATGAACTCTTCCGCGGACCGAGGACGACTAAGTCGCGTTGGTCCAAAAACTGACTTTTTTTTGGGTCAACGAGTTGGTGCCATTTCTTCGCGCGGTTGGCCTAGTCCTTACGCTAGTAATATATAAGTCAATGATTACACACTAATGAACTAGTGTTCAGATTTTCACGATGTTATTCTTCAGGTCAAGCAAGTCGTGGTAGCTGAAAATTACCTGACATGAGTACAATCTCAGAGGTAAAATCGAAAACAAACAACTTTAAATCAATGATCAACTTTAGAGCCTAAAGCCCTAAATATATAAATATATAGGGACGAAAAAAAGAAATTCACTTTTCATACAAATCGAAGTAGTCACGTGATCTAGTTACTATGGGCAGTGAAATTTTTTTTTCGTATGTCGATATACATTTATTGGGAAAACTTGTTCATAAGATGGACTGAATCACCCCTTAAAATTTGTGTACTAATTTAAAAATAAGGGTGTATAAATAGACAGGGATAAATCACAATGATTGATTTAGCCCCAAAGAACGTTTAAAACTTGTGTTGTGGGATACTAACTCAATGATACAAATAAGTACATATTTATAAACACCACAGCCCCGAGGTTATTTAAAAAAAAAACACGGGTTGCACTCCGGGAGTGCCGGCAGAAGTTAAAACTTGAATATTAACGTTGTGCATTTTTGATATTTTGGAATAGTCAGGGAATAATTTTGCACGAATTGCTTTAATAATCAGTATAAAAATACTATCATTTATGTGGTAGAATACAATATTTATTTATTGCGCTATCGTACACAAACATGACAATTTATATTACATTAAAAAGTTTATCTCTCAGCTAAACGAAACATCAGGCGCAGGCATACATTTTCGCCGCGCCGCGCCGGCTGTCTACTCTCCATCCGTCTTACGAATTTTCGATCAGGACACATGTCCTGACGCGAGTTTAACATTTTTTACCCATTATAAAAAAAAGTGCGCAACACCGCTAAAGAAGTTTTCACTTCAAAAAGAAAAAAATTAAAACGGCCCTTTTCCAAAATTAGAAAATGGCCCTTTTCAAATTGTCCTGGGTCTGGGGTGTTTATAAATCATGTTGTATATGTACTTATGGAGCCCCAGCCAGAGCAAATAGTCTGGCTGGGGATCGAACTCAGAACAACGGATGGTCTAGCGTCTTGTCCAATAAATACACTACGTATCGTCAAAGTGATATCACATTGGCCCAATATGCAAACATTGGCAGACAGGATTGCTAACTGAAATTGCATTAGTGTGTATTATTGGAATTAATTACAGTCGGCCGCCTTGTCAGCATTACCTACTATATACGCCATAGCACAAGATGTGACAATAACTAAGTTGTCTCTAGCCGACGTTTTTTAGGGTTCCGTATCCAAAGGGTGCACACGGGACCCTATTACTGAGACTTCGCTGTCTGTCCATCTGTCCGTCTGTCACAGGGCTCTATCTCTTAAACGGTAATAGCTAGATACTTGAAATTTTCACCGATTTTGTATTACTATGACCACTATAACAAAAAATACTAAAAATAAGATAAAGTTAAAAATTAAAGAGGGTCATCATACAAGAAACGTGTTTCTTCAGCGCTTTAAAACATTGTACGGAGGTACGGAACCCTTCATGTACGAATCCGACTCGCACTTGCCCGTTTATTTAAACGTTGTGACGAAAATTATGATTCAAGAGAGCAAATCTTATATCGATCTTATATAGGGTGATTTTGAACCTCGTTGTTATATTCAAGGTAAGTACTCTGCGAAATGAAAAATACATATTCTGCCATAGGTACCTTGTTTCGTAATTAAAACCAAAGATATCAGTAGACAAATGCATAGCGGTGAGATTACCGGCAGAGTAGACTAGCACCACTCCAACTCTTCACGTGGATGTCGTAGAAGAAGACTAACAAAGCTAAACAAAGCTTATAAACATCAATGATACCTCTCCAACCCGTCTGGCCAGCGTGGAGAGTGCAGGCCCAATCTTTTGAATGCTTTGGCTAATATATGGCTCTGGTTGTACATTTTAGTCGTATACGCGCAGATACAGCCATACAGACGCACTGTAGTCGCGCGTAGCTTCAGAGTTTGTATCGATTCAAACGCGCGTTTAAGCGCTTCTGGTCCTTAAAATAAATCATGAAAAGCAAAGAGTTTCCAATTGTGGCCAAAACCACCATACCATGCCTGACATATGGCTGTCAAACTTGGGCTTTAACACAGAGTTATCTCAGGAAGCTGAGGACATGTCATAGAAGCATTGAGACGAGCATGCTGGGACACAGAATAAGGGATCGCAACAGAACAGATGAAATGAGACAGCGAACAAAAGTAGAAGATGTAATCAAGAAAATAAAACAGTTGAAGTGGCGATGGACTGGATACATGACACGTGAAAGCAAAGATTAATGGGCAAAAATTGTATCCGAATTAGTCCGCCTAGCTTAAACTTGCCGGTGCCAAAAGTGGCCACGGCAAGTTTTAAAGCTAGACGGATCACCAATAATAGTTTCAACGGCAGTTCATAAAATATTTTAAAAGGCTATCTAGTGCATGACGAAGAGTAATATGGAAATTATCACCATATTTACGAGTTAACAATTTATTTCACACTTCAAGGCCATTTGCTTATACTGGGTGGCGCAAAAGTACTGGCACTAAAGAAAATACTTTTATTTTTTTTATATGACATTTTCTGTCATTCTGTTGTTGAAAATTGTGTAGTGAACAAATGTAAAATACACTGAAAATAAACATGGACCGTTTTACTCCCCAAGAACGTGGAATAATTGTGTCAATGTTCTTACGGAATAATTCATCAGTGATAAGTTAGACTAGCTTAGTTAGACTAGCTAGACAGAAATGTTTTTTCATCAAACCCCATACGTTAACTCATAAATTGTTAACTCGTTAATATGGAGATAATTTCCATATTGCTCTTCGTCATGCACTAGATATCCTTTAAATTATTTTATGAACCACCGTTGAAAGTATTCACATTAGTCCGTCTAGCTTTAAAACTTGCTTCCGCTAAAAGTGGCCACGGCAAGTTTTAAAGCTAGACGGATCACCAATAATAGTTTCAACGGCAGTTCATAAAATAATTTAAAGGGCTATCTAGTGCATGGCGTAGAGCAACATGGAAATTATCACCATATTTACGAGTTAACAATTTATTTCACACTTCAAGGCCATTTGCTTATATATTCACCTTAATAATAATAATACGCACTTCACGCGCGCGTTTGTATTGCATTTTACGCACGTTTGAATTGATACAAACGCAACAATCAGAATCTACGGCGCCTAAAACGCATGGTCCGAAAACGCTCCGCGTCTGCGCATATAAAACACGCCGTGTGCTTAGGGCTTTACCTTATAAAAGAATATATAGATTTTGACTTTTCCATTTATCCATTTATTTTCTCCAACATGGTATTCTTCATTTAACAAATACAAATATCGTACCAGACTTGTGGAGACTGGTTTATAGCAAACATTACCTTCTGTTCTTTAATAAAATATTAACTCAGTAAAAATATTAAGTTACTGGCTTAGCTCTTGATACATAGCCCAGTAAATTATTGGATTAAAGGTATTATCTTAGGGTATTATCATAAATAAAAAACTCCGTGGTGTAATGGTCAACACGTCAGTCCGCCAATCCGTAGGTTCTCCCCAGCCAAGGCAAGTTACAAAATGGCCATTTTCAAATTGTCCTGGGTTTTGGGTGTTTATCTATATGTGTATTTATTATAAAATATAGTATCGTTGGGTTAGTCATCATCATCATCATCATCCGAGCGTATTCCCGGTTGCATCCTCAGCGTTTCTGCTTCGGAGCCTGGTCCGCTACCTGAACCTAGGTGATTGACGATGTTACTGGTTTTTACACAGAGCGACTGCCGTCTGACCTCCGCAACCCAAAGGATAGACCAGAACTGATCCTACGTGCAGCTTTACGTGCCTTCTTAAGCACGGATTTTTTTTTCTTTCCGGATAATCTGGTGATTCAAGCCTGCAAGATCCTAACCAGACTGGAAACATCTTTTCACAAAAGTAAGCTTTTCATAAAATCTAGATCAATTTGATTTTTACGAAGAAAATTACAACATACATTGGTACGTATACGTCGGTAAAGGGCGTAGGGTGAAAAACAACCCCTAAGGCGAACTCCATCTATAATAAAGGGTTTGGAGAGCCCCCAATTAGGAACGAGCCGATCGCCTGTCATCAGTCGCTATTTCAAGTTGTTGTAAGCAAAACCCTTCATTTGTAAGTGTATACGTTGATATATTTTTAACGACTTTTGAAATTGGAAGGTTTTATTTTATTATATAGCCATGGATAAAAAATACAAAAGGTCTGACGGGTTGTCAAGTACATACAAAAAAGCGTATTCTGCTAGAAAGCTGAAATCCTATATTATTTAGGTATCGCTACTATCTCGCCTGCTAGATATACAAAGGATTCTGATACTTGCAACTAAAAACACGAAAAATCAAAGAGAAGAAAAGAAGAGAAAACCATATTTACGAGTTATCAATTTATTTCAAACTTCAAGGTCAATTGCTTATATATTCACCTTAAGGTCCTCTTTGCGACTGCGGTGCCATTCAGTCGATGGACGTCCTTCAGTCATGTCCGAGCTGCCCTACGTCATGTACCATAGAGGAAGAAGAGCAAGAGAAAAGGACGTTTAAACGTGCGGTTTGATATCTTTATTTACGTTTTCCATTACATGAAACAAAAACTAGATATAAGGACAAATTACGAGTAGGTACACTGATTGAGCTAGCCCCAAACCAAGTTATTGTTATTGGATACTAACTCAACGATAGTATATTCTATTATAAATACATATATAGATAAACACCCAAGACCCAGGCTATTTTCCAACTTGCCCTGGCTGGGGGTTGAGTCCAGAACATCCGAAGTGGCAGACTGGCGTTTTAACCACTGCGCTACGGAGGTTGTGAAGACTAGTACCCTATGTATATATTTTATTAATTTCTTCTTGCTTAAAATGGCAAAAGCCTGCAATATTCATCATTTTGCGAAATCTCATGCTCAAAAGTACAAAACATCTCAAAACAGAACCTTATGATGTTTGTCGTGATGTTTTATTTTTGCGTGACGATCAGACAGACAGATATGAATCATGCCCGCACTAAGCCATCTGCCAAACACAACACTGACGTATAGCTAATTGAAATGGTAATTACACGGTTTAATGAGCAATCGCTGTTTGATCAAAATACAGACGGAATAGAAAAATAAATCGTATAAGTACACAATACTCATAAAGGTACGTTGCGCTGGATATGCGGAGTAACACGGAGAGATCGCGTGAGAAACACCCGCATCCGCGGCAGCCTTCATGTCCGTGGCATAGCAGACAAACTGCAAGAAAGTTGCCTACGCTGGTACGGTCATGTCTTGCAAAAACCGGCAAGCTACGTGGGAAATAAATGTATAGCCATGCCGCCTCCGTCGGGGCCCGGCAATAGTGGTAGACCAAAGAAGTGCTGGCTTGACGTCGTCATGGATGATATGCGTGCCAATGGTCTTACGACCAAGGATGCCCAAGACCATGCGAAGTGGAGAAGCAAAAGCCGGAAAGCGGACCCCGGGCTCCGCAGAGTTGCAGCTGAGGATGCAACTGGGAATACGCTGAGATGAGAGAGAGATATCCTTTCTTCTTTCTTTCTCCCGAGGACTTCTTTTCCGCAATTTGGTCCATTGCGCTGAAACCGTTTTGCGTGGGGAGCTGGCGCTGTTATTAATTCTCAAACCAGCCCAGCTCCTGTAGGAAGCCGAGAACGCTTTCCAGCGTCCTCACGGCTTCCTCCACGGTTCCTTGATATTCCAGGAACATCCGAGAACCTTTATTTTATTAACTTCTGCCCCATATGCCATCGGTTCTTCGCGCTATGTGATAATCCGCTTGGCTGTGGGTGACTTTCTCCTACGATTCTCCTCATTTTATTAGATGTTGTAGAGAAACACCAAGTATAGCCCTTTCCATAGCTTGTTAAGCGACCTTAAGCCTTTTTATGAGATCACATATTAAGGGACTACGTTTCAGAGCCATAAGTCATCATCAGGACTTTTTTAGTCGCCACTGCAGAAGAACGACCTTCTCTGTACTACCAGAAGCATATATTAGCCAGAGCAGTCAGAGGATTTTGCCTACACTCTCCACGGCCAGACGGGTTGGAGAGGTCTCATTGATGTTTATAAGCTTTGTTTAGCTTTTGTTTCCTAAGTCGCCTCCTACGACATCCACGGGAAGACTTGGAGTGGTCCTATTCTACTCTGCTGGGAACCACACAAGCCATAAGTCCTTAATCACTGGTAACACACATTGATCAAACACTTTCGTCTTGAGGCACTGAGGTATTTTGGACGAGAAGACACTGCGTCAATTCCCGAACGCTGCCGCAGCCGTCGAGTGTCGCACCTGTTTTTCAGTAAATTGTGGTGTTAGTCTAATGCTGTTGGATCAATACAGTAATCCTATGCATTGAGTGCCAATACGAGTATCAGCTACCTGATACGCGAGCGAGTGCGGTTGGTACGATCTTGCTTACTTAAGTATATTATTTATTTTATTACATTGGTTCAACTCGTGAACGGGTGCCGCCAGAATGGCCTGGTCAGCCCGGCTCCGCTTTTTAAGACTACCACAGTATTACTCATTATTGTAATTGGATTTGGCACTCGTTCGCAAGCTTTACCTAATATCTTTGTAAACTGACAAAGCCCTTCTGGCGCATAGGCAACCAATACTGTGTAAATGAGTTTCTTCTCAGCAGTGGTCGTTGCGAAACGCTACTATCGGTAACCTTTCCTCAAATAAATAAATAAATAATTACTTTTTGACGTGTAAAAGTGCCCGCAAAGGCCTATAAAGTAAATAGGCTGAATATAACATTGAATTTTGAGATCGGAAACACAGAAAAGGACCAATCTAGCTCATCTTGTGGATGTCAAGAGGTTACTGGTCTCCAAACGTAGTGTAAACCACACCCACCGCACTGGTCGGCTATTTGAGCCTTCGCTAATTATAATATTGTATTAATTAGTATTGATAGAGACATTAGCTTGCTCATGCTACCGTATAATTGTGGCCATTTCAATTATACAAGGGTATTGTCTGTCTGGTTATTGATCATTAATACACATCCTTGACTAAACTCTCTATATACATTCTACTGCAATAGGTATTTCATATTATGTATTGCTTGCGTTTTGCGGCTTGCGTTCCATTGCTTCAAACTCAGTTCGCAAGAGTACAGCTTGATTCCCGAGCTGCTTTTATATATAACAAAATAGACAATGTTCTACATATATATATATATATATAACAAACCATATTATGAGTACAAGACAACTTTAATTTCCTGTCTAGAAACTAAAACTTATGATGAATTGGAACATTTATCGATAACTCCCCTATATAGACACATACATAGACAGACGGGCTTCTGCACCCCAAGGCCCCAAGGTCTCCACGGCAAAAGGCGCAAATATGTACGGCTCTCCCAAAGCCGAATATTTGCGTCTCTTATTGGTTTCTGCCGTCGCCACAGCTGCGCCTGCTTTGATAGCGGTCGCTCTCACGTGAGATGGGGCAACCGTGTCCACGCATGTGGCATCCCATACCAGCGACCGCCCGTTTTTCCACGGGATGAGCGTCATGACGTCGGGCCTCTTGCCATCGTCACGGGTGATACCACTAGGCTCAAGCACTGCTGGCACACCGGAAGATGCAAGGGCGCGACGGATGACGTCATTAAGGGCGGCGTGGCGTGAAGTACGTCCGGCACTGCGACGACATGCTAAGCCGTGGTGACCTAGAGGATCGACGTCTATCCCGCAAAGGCAGCGATGGGGTTCGTTCGTCCTGGCCCCAATTATTTGGTAAAAATACTATTATGACACCCACCCACAAGGTGACGACCTGACCAAAGTCGCTGGAAAGTCGCCCTAGATCTGGTATTTTGGAAATCCTTGGGCCTATGTCCAGCAGTGGCCGTGATGCGGCTGAAATGTTGAACGATGATGGTGACTATTACGTATTTATCCGTAATGGGGCAGACATAGTATTTTGGGTCCTGCGGTTCTAACCAGATAGAGCCCGCCGCTTACTCTCTCACCACCGTCACGCTAAATGTGGCCTTTGGGTCTTCAAAAGCAACATTTAGCATGACAGTGGCAAGGTGCAAAGGAATCAAAATAGTGATGGGTTGCTATATGCCTATAGTTGCTATAACCGCTTAATAACATGATTTGCATTTTCGTCCATTCCATCGATTGACTTTTATGATCGGCGCAGGAAGAGAAACAGCAGGTACATTCAGGTTTTATTTTCTCCCAGATCAGCTTGGAAGAAATATAAAGATCGAATTAAAAACGCTGAAAAAAAACACGTTTCTTGTGTGACAACCCCCTTTAATGTTTAACTTTATAAAAAAAAATGTATTTGTTATTAAAGCGGACACAGTAATACATAGTCGGTGAAAATTTCAAGAGTCTCGCTATCCCAGATCAAAATATAGAGTCCTGTAACAGACAAACAGCGGAATCTCAGTAATAGGAACCCGTTGGCACCCTTTGCGTACGGAACCCTAAAAAGGTAATAAACTGTGAAACCGTAGGACAAACATCTAGTCAGAGGACTAGACCATTCGATCTCTACTTAATTTTGGGAACAGTAATTCTTAATTTCCCAACTAATTTAACAATATTGCAAATTAAAAATTAATAGGTAGTAAAGTATTACATCGCCCGCACCGCGGCTGCCAAAGACTTAAACAAATTAATGAATGGCAACATGAAACCCAATTTGGTAATAATTTTAAGAAATTTGGAATATAAACCATGGTATTATGTGTTTTGATTTATGGTATTCCCAATTAGCCGTGTGGTTCCCGGCAGAGTAGAATAGGACCACTCCAAGTCTTCCCGTGGATGTCGTAGAACGCGACTTAGGAAACACAGGCTAAACAAAGCTTATAAATATCAATGAGACCTTTCCACTCCGTCTGGATAGCGTGAAGAGTATAGGCCAAATCCTCTGGCTGCTCTAGCTAATATATGGCTCTGGTAGTACAGAGAGTGCTCCTGCAGTGGAGACTAAAATAGACCTGATGATGATGATCACCACTAAGAACTTTATACTGGTTCACTTCCATCCTGGTCTGAGAAGAAAATCATAACAAACTATCGAGAGATTGACTGACTGACCAGAAGGAAAAAATCAAAACTAATATAAAGAGAGTTTTTGTGAGAAGGCTTATTATGGGACCGATGACTATCTTAAAGACAAAAAAGTCTGGCTTGAGCTTGGCGCAGGTTGGTATACTTAGACGTGTCATAATTAAGGTACATTGGTACGTGCTAAATTTACAAATTGACATTATTTTCGCCTTTTGCGCATTTCCTAGTTTTTAAGATAATTATGTTCTGTTTTTTACTTTTGTGCAATAAAGGGTATTGTATTGTATTTTAAATTTCGTAATTCTTTAAATTTCTTAACGAAAAATAAGTCTTATTTTCAGTACAGCTTGTGGGTGCAAAAGCAATCTGTATGTATTGTTTTTCGCTCCCAGACCAACATAGAATAATACTATTTTTTTTATTTATTTAACTTTGTTACAGAGAATTGTAATAGGCGGACTTAAGGCCGTTGGCCTTTTCTTTTTTTAACTATGTACCTACCAAAAACAAAATCTAATACTTTGTAACAAATAATATGGAAGGAAATATCCAAGAAACCGTAAAACGTCGCAAAGGAAACGCGCTAATTACGTATCCGGACTAAATCACCAAAAGACATATCGCTAAGTATCACGTGGGGCCAGGAAAATTGCGTTTTTTTTTCTTCTCTTATATAAGTACCGCTCTATAACAATTTTATCACTTACAAGCTTTTATTTAGTTTCACAAAAAGTTAATACATAATTATAATAAATCATGGTAAAACTCAAATAACTACTTAAACTAAAACAATACACAGGCTGACTTTTTAACCACCAGCCAAATTTTTGGAGCAAGTTAAGTCCATGATACTGAACTGCTTTCCATAAAAACAATTAACGAAAAACAAAAAGATTTCTTTTTTCAATTTTTAATAAAAAAAATTGCAGAAAGTAGTTCAGTATCATGGACTGAACTTGCTCGAAAAATTTGGCTGGTGTTTAAAAAGTCACCCTGTATAATATCTAAACTAAATATGGTTAGTAGAAAAAAGACATTAAATTATGTAAAATATGGACCCTAAATCGCTGAGCTCGCAAAATAGGATGCCCAAGAGGCTGGCGGCATTGCCGTGCCAAATGACCAGGTTCAACCGTTGGCCAAAATGCGCGCCATAAAGAGAATATCAGAAAAAGTAAAAATTTGAATTGAAACCTTACAACGTCTCGCGTGTTTCGTGGCCACACCAACTGGGAATTCGCAGCGCGCATGGATCCTGATTTATCGGGAATCTATATAAATGCAATCTGCTTAATTGTCCGTCTGTCCCGCGATAAGCTATTGCCAGCGCCTAGGTATTCCCGGGTGAAGTATAGTTTTCATTAGTGTCGGGTTTATACCAGCGATAGTATTTCGCGTTCCGTTTCAGTTTTATAAGTAGTTTGTTTGAACGCTAGTTAAATTTGGATGTTTTTAAGAAAATATGCACAGAAATTTTTTTTTTTTCTTTTTATTGAGTGTGTTATTAAGGTACTTACGCCATGGAGGGCGTAATGTTTGGTTAACACACCAGATCGCCAATCCGGAGGTTTGATCACCAGCCAGGGCAAGATGGAAAATGGCTTTTTCATATTGTCACCTGGGTCTTGGGTGTTTATCTTTATAACTATGTATTTATTAAAAAATGTAGTATCGTTAAGTTACTATCGCATAATACAAGTTTAAACTTACTTTGGGACTAGCTCAATCAGTGTGATTTGTTCTCATATATTTATTTAAACTATATAAATGATTAAATACTTTTTTATGAATTCGGCAATCTTTACGAAAAAGTCGAGTTTGCAGGACTGTTAAATTAAACTATAGCTATGAATTCGAAATAGTTACTTACAGTACTTAGATTGGTAAAATATAATCAGAAGGGTAAGAATGACATACCCTGTAAGCCCGAAGAAATTCGAACAAGTCCGTTAATACGAAAATCTCTACAATTATTGTTTCCCAGAAATCATAACAATAACGAAATAGGCGCCGGTATCGCCTTGCTTAATCTATCTAACCGAATGTAATATTCGAAGCTTACACAAAACAATCGTCAGATAGCGCAAACCATTATAACCCTTATTGCTTATCTCGTAAGCTCCACATCAGCAGTACTACATTAACACGTACCAGCCAGTGACAAAGAGCTTCGAAATATGATGTTAATTCTGTTTTGTGGTGGAGATTTGCTAGTGAGGAGACGGGGGAGGGAGATCAAGAGAAAATGGTCGGGCCACATCAAATAGACTTCAAAACAAAGCACGGATTTTAAGAAAATCCCACCAGGGCCCGTACCTTGCATTCGCTTTACCAAATTACTGAAATTTAATTCAGCTTGCGGACTCGCAGGGAGCTTGCAACGATGGCCGAAGAGAATTTACGACACTTTGGATGCGGCATAATTATTAACAAATCCTTCAAAATAAATTCAGGAAGCCACATTACACGTTTACCTGGTTAACCACACTCACCGTTGAAAATCGGCTTCGAATCCTACGCCCATGAGCTTTGTCTGCCCCTTATTCTTAGTTGTGCTGCTTCGATGGTTGGCGTGCATTATCCGGCCTTTACTTCTTCAAAGTTGATGTCTATACATGTCAATGGGTATTTATGGATGCCGGAGTCTGTGTGTGGGAAAGAAAATCTTGAGCCTAGTTTGGGAATCTAAGCAGTCTTGTTTGTTTTTAGAATAGGACCACTCTTTCTTTTCCTGAGGATATCGTAAGAGGCGACTAAAGAATTTAGCACAAACATCTCGACTACAGCCACGCGACTATACAACTGCATTCCCAAGGAAGTTTGACGTCAGGCAGGCGACCGGTCGTAAAACTATAGCTAAATCGTTTAAACTATTCCAGTTATTTTGTTTTGATTTAGCATGATCTCCGGTATTCTTTCGAGACCATTAACAGATGTGATATTTGAAAAGAAAAAGCGGGAAAGCGCACCCCAGACTCCGAAGCAGCACAGCTTAGGATGAAATCGGGAACACGCTAAAATGAAGAAGAAGGTAATAAATGCATATTAATTTTAATTTTATTTATTTATTATTTGGATGTGATCTTACCTGAAGTCATCCTTTTTGCGAAATGAATTTTTGCTGAACATTTATAACCGACAGCCACCTGCCATTTACTTTCAACAATTCCACAACAAACAAACAATTTGGCTTCTAAAAAACTAGGTATCCTCGGTAGAGCAAGGCGATATTCCACATCGGCACATCGCCTTCAGCCGTATAAGGCACAAGTCAGGCGCATATGGAATATTGTTCCCATCTCTGGGCTGGTGCACCTAAATATCAACTCCTTCCTTTTGACCGTATTTAAAATCGCGCAACTCGTATAATCGACGATGAGACCCGTCGGCCGTCTCGATCCTCTGGCTCTCCGTAGGGATGTTGCATCCTTATGCATTTTTTATCGTATCTATCATGGGGAAAGCTCTGAAGAATTGTTCGACCTAATATCTACCGGAAATTTCTGCCACGTACGACCGAACTGTGAAATCAACTTCCTGCAGCAGCGTTCCCGAACCAATACGACATTAAAACCTTCAAAAAACGAGTCTATATCTTCCTGAAAGGCCGGTAACGCTCTTGTTACACCCCTGGTGATGCAGTTGTCCATGGGCAGCGGTGATCACTTACCATCAGGTGACCCGCTTGTTCGTTTGCCACACCATAACATAAAAAAAATCTAATAAGCTTCAAATCTTGATATAGTCACATCATTCCAAATGCCGTATCCGACGAAATGACGCTCAAGAATTTTGTGTCGGAATTTACCCAGTTTTATAAAACCAAAGCGGGCGAAATGAGCTTAGCGGCGTGCGGATACTTAGCGACCACCGACTCTGAGTGTATATTATACCCAAGTAAGTAGATATACACAGGGTTGTGGTCGCTATACATATCTAAGGAGGTTGGTATATTCGTTTCCTTACAACGAAATTACCTTCGTGAAAAGTTTTCTTTTTGGCAAATTGACAGCCGCCTACGCCCCGCTGATCTTCTTCTAAATATACCGAACTCCCCATTCTTCGCAGTCTTATCCAAAATTGTTCTCTGTGATATCGGCACACCTCTGAAATTCGCTACCCTCAGTTACTATAAAGCATCATCCTATTCGAGTGAAGGACGAAAAAACATTTTTGAGTGCAACCAGTTTCGCTGGTCCTTGAGGGAGATGTATTTTTAGGGGCTGATTGTTAAATAAGATCTCGAATTTCTTTCCTCTTTCTCATAAAAGAATTTTATCTAAGCCAACAGGATAATTTAAAGAATAGGTAAGTATTGAAATGTTTCGATATTCCCGCACCACTTTGGCTCCATTAAAAAAGGTTTTTATATTGATAGTCTAGTCACCCCTTCAAGTCACTTTGGGCGGCGGCTGGTTGTAAAACTTTTCTCTTAAATACATTCCCGAAAAGGTTTGTCAGGCAGGCGGTCGGACGTAAAACTATAGTGTAACTATATACATAAGTAACAAATCCCAAAGTGGCCGTTTTTCGCAAGTGTGCGAAGAAAAGATTAACGTTCTCACTTTAAAATGTAAACATTAGTTCTTAGAATAGTTTGAAAGGTTATCTAGGGCTTACTAGAGACAAAATTTTAAATTATATCTCCGTTTCCTTTTAAATAATTTATTTTAAATGGGGGCAGCACTGGACCCCGGAAAATTCATGTGGCCCCTTAATCTAAATTCGGAAACTGGAAATTGAATTCTGCTACAAAAGAAGCCCATTGTGACGACAGATGTGGGCTGCCGAGGTTCCCAAAGATGGGAGTGGTTGGCAACTAGAATTGTGTTATTTCTTTATTTTATTTTCAATGTAGGTATCTACCCTGATAGTAGCGTGGAGCGTGAAATCTGTAAATTTTTCTCAGTTACTGAGATGAAGTACCTGAAACAAGACAAATTAACTCTTAATATTATATTATATTCCTTCTCACCGCACTGGATTTCTCTCAAATTCTTTTGCCATCACGGCTGTAGGACTTTGGAATACCCTTCCCGATAACATCATGAGAGCACAGACGCGGGATCACTTCAAAATGCTGGTAATTCTTTGCTGCAATGATTTAAGTAAGTATATTTTCTTTATGCTTATGTATTCATATTTAAACCTTCCTGTGAGTGTGGATGGGGTGAGTGACCACAAACGCATTGCCGATGGGTTTAAAGACCATTTTTCTATTAAATCTTCATTGGGACCCGTGCTGGAGGTGTTTAATGCTAAAGCGCGGGATGGAAAGGTGTGGGTGCAGTTTTGCGCAAAAGATGTGGCAAAAATTGTCAAAGGGATGACAAGAGGTAAATCCCCTGGTCACGATGGCCTCAGTATTGAACACCTTCAACACGCGGGACCACATGCTAACCGAGTCCTTTCCATGCTCTACTCGCTGTGCGTCAGTCACTCTTACCTGCCGACAGACTTTATGAAAACAGTTGTTGTGCCTATAGTGAAAAATAAAACCGGTGACTTAGCGGATAAATGTAACTATAGGCCTATCTCTTTAGCCACTGTAATAGCTAAGATTTTTGACGGTTTGCTTAATACGCAGTTAGATAAGTATCTGCATCTACATGATAACCAATTTGGTTTTAGACCTAAGTTGTCTACAGAGAGTGCAGTACTGTGTATGAAGCATACCGTCAGATACTATACGGCTCGCAAAACTTCAGTATATGCGTGTTTTCTCGACTTGTCAAAGGCATTTGATCTGGTAGTGTATGAAATCTTGTGGAAAAAACTGGAGAGTATCAACTTGCCACAAGAACTCATATGTATTTTCAAGTACTGGTATACACATCAGATCAACAGCGTCAGGTGGGCGGGTACGATGTCGGAGCCCTATAGGCTGGAGTGCGGTGTGAGGCAAGGTGGTGTGACCTCGCCTTCGCTATTCAATTTGTATATAGATGCACTGATTGTCGCGCTCAGTAGCCAATATATAGGTTGTCATGTTGATGGCGTCTGCGTAAACAATCTCAGTTTCGCAGACGATATGTGTCTGTTGAGCGCGTCAATCTGTGGCCTGAATGAGCTTATACAGATCTGTGAGGAATATGTCGGTGGCCACGGCTTAAAATACAATGTGGCAAAAAGTAAGTACATGGTTTTTCAGACCGCCGGTGCTAAATGTCCACAGAACTTACCACTCGTTCATTAAATGGTATTCCTCTAGAGAGAGTTAGTCAGTTTACCTATTTAGGACATATTGTTACCGCCGATCTCAAAGACCATGCAGATATCGAGCGAGAGCGGAGAGCGCTGTCGAGGAGGGCCAATATGTTCGCTCGCAGGTTTGCGCGGTGCTCGGATAAGGTAAAAATTACTTTGTTCAGAGCATACTGCACCTCGCTGTACACGTGCAGCCTGTGGGCCACATACTCGCAGGGCGTCTACAGCGCTCTCCGTGTACAATTCAATAACGCGTTCAGAGCGGTGTTGGGGCTGCCTCGCTTCTGTAGCGCATCAGGGATGTCTGCAGACGCGCATACTGACTGTTTTCATGCTTCTATGCGCAAGCGCGCCGCGTCCTTGGTGCGCAGGGTGCGGGCCAGCTCCAATACTGTCCTGGCGGCGATAGCTGAGAGAGAGGATTGTCCTTACTTGAGACACTGCAGTGACAAACACATACCGTGCTGCCCATTTAAGAGGCAATTCTAAATCATTTTAAAGTACCTAATAATTGTTAATTTTTTTTTTCTTGACATTTAAAATTGTATGTGTGTTTTGTGTATTTTATTGTATTAATTTTTGAGCGACTGACATTTTAATTATTTAAATTGTATTATGGGTCAAATAGTTACCTGAAATAAATGTATTTTATTTATTTATGTAAGTTTATTTTAAGTATGTAAATATATATATGGATTATGGGAATTTATATATGAATATATTTATAGTGTATATATCTTATGTAATTATACGAATTACATATGTTTTATTGTTTGTATATATGTATAACACTCTTCTCCCTTTATTTTAAGTAGTTAATCTTGCACCTCATTTTCTACCTTTTCTGCTACCTACGTCCCTAAGGTGAACTGGTAGACAATGCTTAACATTAAGTTGTTTGTATTATAATCGTTAGATTATTGTGCAATAAATATTAAATAAATAAAATAAACAAGCTGTCCTTCCTCTCGTAGTACTCATAACTACAGTCCCAAGAGTGTTACCATCGCTCAATTACACCGAAATAAAGTTTCGAAGAAGATAGAAAGGATTTTAACGGAAAATTAAATGATAGATTATATTTTAAAACCTCTGCGGGTTCGGATACTTAATATTTTGCGGGGCTCGGGAAGTATTGGGTTCGGGTCCTCGGGGGCTATACCTTGGATAACGAAAAAAGTTACGATGTACTTGCTGGGCCATCCATAGATTACGTAAGTCAGGTGCGGAATATATACATCTTTTTACCCACTAGAAAAAATTTTGAAGCAAATTTAGTCCGTGACACCGAACTACTTTCCATTTAAATAATTATTGAAATTCGAAAACAGGACGGGAGATATCGCGGACAGGTGTAACTATCGCTCAATTTCCCTTGCAACTAAATACGAGTATAATTGCAAAGGTGCTGGACAGTATGCTGGACTCTGTGTTAAACCAATATTTAAATTTACACGACGACCAGTTCTGATTCCGATTACAACTTTCTACTGAGAGTGCTATTGTTGCACTCAAGCATACGGTTCAGTACTACACCAAGCGTAGAACGCCGGTTTATGGTTGCTTTCTTGATTTCTCTCAAGCCTTTGACCGAGTGTTGTATAAAGTGCTGTGGGAGGGACTTGGGGACAGAAATGTGCCGGCGGAAGTACTAAATATTTTTAAGTACTGGTATGATCACCAAATCAACTATGTAAAATGGGCCAATGGCATTTCTGAGGCGTATAGGTTGGAGTGCGGAGTGAGGCAGGGGGAGCTTTCATCCCCTAAGCTCTTTAACGTGTACGTGAATGATTTCATAGTCAAGCTTAGTAGTATGAGAGTCGGTTGCAGTGTGGATGGGGTTGCCGTAAACAACATCTCATACGCAGATGATATGGTGCTTCTGGGACCGACTGCGGGATCTATCAACGATATGTTGAGGGTATGTGAGAAGTTCGCGGCCACGAACGGACTCTCATACAATGTGAAAAAGTGTGAGTACATGGTCTTTAAGGCCGTCAGTAAGTGTCCTGAAAACACACCTGCTGTAACCCTTAATGGTGAAAATTTAAATAAGGTAATTATGTTTAGGGCATATTCTTACTGACGACCTAAAAGATGATGCTGATGTAGAAAGGGAGCGGAGGGTCTTGGCGATCCGAGGTAATATGTTGGCCCGTAGATTCGCCCGCTGTAGCGACCAAGTCAAGATAACTTTATTTAAGGCATTTTGCCAGGGTTTCTACACGGGTGGTCTGTGGGCCTGTTGCATCAAAAGATCGCTAGATGCTATCCGCGTCCAATATAATGATATTTTTAGAATGTTGTTAAGACTCCCCAGCAGCGTTCCCGAACCAATACGACATTAAAACCTTCAAAAAACGAGTCTATATCTTCCTGAAAGGCCGGTAACGCTCTTGTTACACCCCTGGTGTTGCAGTTGTCCATGGGCAGCGGTGATCACTTACCATCAGGTGACCCGCTTGTTCGTTTGCCACACTATAACATAAAAAAATCTAATAAGCTTCAAATCTTGATATAGTCACATCATTCCAAATGCCGTATCCGACGAAATGACGCTCAAGAATTTTGTGTCGGAATTTACCCAGTTTTATAAAACCAAAGCGGGCGAAATGGGCTTAGCGGCGTGCGGCTACTTAGCGACCACCGACTCTGAGTGTATATTATACCCAAGTAAGTAGATATACACAGGGTTGTGGTCGCTATACATATCTAAGGAGGTTGGTATATTCGTTTCCTTACAACGAAATTACCTTCGTGAAAAGTTTTCCTTTTGGCAAATTGACAGCCGCCTACGCTTCGCTGATCTTCTTCTAAATATACCGAACTCCCCATTCTTCGCAGTCTTATCCAAAATTGTTCTCTGTGATAACGGCACACCTCTGAAATTCGCTACCCTCAGTTACTATAAAGCATCATCCTTGGGTTCCTTATATATTCCAAGATATAGTTTTAAAATCTAAAACCCGACTACGGAATAATTTTAATATAGCCTATGACACTCTAGTGGTTAAGACAATTTTTTTTAAAAATTGGTTTAGCCGTTTATTATAGTTACGTGGGAACATAGAGTCGGACATACATACAGGTGAAACACATAACCCTCCTTTTGAGCTTTGCCGAAGTCGGGTTAAAAATTTCGAAAAAACGGAAAAATACAAATGATATCCAAGGGATAAAAATGCGATCGTGTCCCGCATAGATCCTCTTTGTTGGATTCGAGTGAAGGACGAAAAAACATTTTTGAGTGCAACCAGTGTCACTGGTCCTTGAGGGAGATGTATTTTTAGGGGCTGATTGTTAAATGAGATCTCGAATTTCTTTCCTCTTTCTCATAAAAGAATTTTATCTAAGCCAACAGGATAATTTAAAGAATAGGTAAGTATTGAAATGTTTCGATATTCCCGCACCACTTTGGCTCCATTAAAAAAGGTTTTTATATTGATAGTCTAGTCACCCCTTCAAGTCACTTTGGGCGGCGGCTGGTTGTAAAACTTTTCGCTTAAATACATTCCCGAAAAGGTTTGTCAGGCAGGCGGTCGGACGTAAAACTATAGTGTAACTATATACATAAGTAACAAATCCCAAAGTGGCCGTTTTTCGCAAGTGTGCGAAGAAAAGATTAACGTTCTCACTTTAAAATGTAAACATTAGTTCTTAGAATAGTTTGAAAGGTTATCTAGGGCTTACTAGAGACAAAATTTTAAATTATATCTCCGTTTCCTTTTAAATAATTTATTTTAAATGGGGGCAGCACTGGACCCCGGAAAATTCATGTAGCCCCTTAATCTAAATTCGGAAACTGGAAATTGAATTCTGCTATAAAAGAAGCCCATTGTGACGACAGATGTGGGCTGCCGAGGTTCCCAAAGATGGGAGTGGTTGGCAACTAGAATTGTGTTATTTCTTTATTTTATTTTCAATGTAGGTATCTACCCTGATAGTAGCGTGGAGCGTGAAATCTGTAAATTTTTCTCAGTTACTGAGATGAAGTACCTGAAACAAGACAAATTAACTCTTAATATTATATTATATTCCTTCTCACCGCACTGGATTTCTCTCAAATTCTTTTGCCGTCACGGCTGTAGGACTTTGGAATACCCTTCCCGATAACATCATGAGAGCACAGACGCGGGATCACTTCAAAATGCTGGTAATTCTTTGCTGCAATGATTTAAGTAAGTATATTTTCTTTATGCTTATGTATTCATATTTATGTAAGTTTATTTTAAGTATGTAAATATATATATGGATTAATGGAATTTATATATGAATATATTTAGTGTATATATCTTATGTAATTATACGAATTATATATGTTTTATTGTTTGTATATATGTATAACACTCTTCTCCCTTTATTTTAAGTAGTTAATCTTGCACCTCATTTACTACCTTTTCTGCTACGTCCCTAAGGTGAACTGGTAGACAATGCTTAACATTAAGTTGTTTGTATTATAATCGTTAGATTATTGTGCAATAAATATTAAATAAATAAAATAAACAAGCTGTCCTTCCTCTCGTAGTACTCATAACTACAGTCCCAAGAGTGTTACCATCGCTCAATTACACCGAAATAAAGTTTCGAAGAAGATAGAAAGGATTTTAACGGAAAATTAAATGATAGATTATATTTTAAAACCTCTGCGGGTTCGGATACTTAATATTTTGCGGGGCTCGGGAAGTATTGGGTTCGGGTCCTCGGGGGCTATACCTTGGATAACGAAAAAAGTTACGATGTACTTGCTGGGCCATCCATAAATTACGTAAGTCAGGTGCGGAATATATACATCTTTTTACCCACTAGAAAAATTTTTGAAGCAAATTTAGTCCGTGACACCGAACTACTTTCCATTTAAATAATTATTGAAATTCGAAAACAGGACAGGCGATATCGCGGACAGGTGTAACTATCGCTCAATTTCCCTTGCAACTAAATACGAGTATAATTGCAAAGGTGCTGGACAGTATGCTGGACTCTGTGTTAAACCAATATTTAAATTTACACGACGACCAGTTCTGATTCCGATTACAACTTTCTACTGAGAGTGCTATTGCTGCACTCAAGCATACGGTTCAGTACTACACCAAGCGTAGAACGCCGGTTTATGGTTGCTTTCTTGATTTTTCTCAAGCCTTTGACCGAGTGTTGTATAAAGTGCTGTGGGAGGGACTTGGGGACAGAAATGTGCCGGCGGAAGTACTAAATATTTTTAAGTACTGGTATGATCACCAAATCAACTATGTAAAATGGGCCAATGGCATTTCTGAGGCGTATAGGTTGGAGTGCGGAGTGAGGCAGGGGGAGCTTTCATCCCCTAAGCTCTTTAACGTGTACGTGAATGATTTCATAGTCAAGCTTAGTAGTATGAGAGTCGGTTGCAGTGTGGATGGGGTTGCCGTAAACAACATCTCATACGCAGATGATATGGTGCTTCTGGGACCGACTGCGGGATCTATCAACGATATGTTGAGGGTATGTGAGAAGTTCGTGGCCACGAACGGACTCTCATACAATGTGAAAAAGTGTGAGTACATGGTCTTTAAGGCCGTCAGTAAGTGTCCTGAAAACACACCTGCTGTAACCCTTAATGGTGAAAATTTAAATAAGGTAATTATGTTTAGGGCATATTCTTACTGACGACCTAAAAGATGATGCTGATGTAGAAAGGGAGCGGAGGGCCTTGGCGATCCGAGGTAATATGTTGGCCCGTAGATTCGCCCGCTGTAGCGACCAAGTCAAGATAACTTTATTTAAGGCATTTTGCCAGGGTTTCTACACGGGTGGTCTGTGGGCCTGTTGCATCAAAAGATCGCTAGATGCTATCCGCGTCCAATATAATGATATTTTTAGAAGGTTGTTAAGACTCCCCCGGTTCTGTAGTGCCTCTGAAATGTTTGCGCAGGCTAGAACGGACGGATTTCATGCCGTGATCCGGAAAAAAATGGCATCACTGTTAAGAAGATTGAGGTCGAGTCACAACAGCATTCTAGAAACTGTGGCGGATAGACTGGATTCGCAAATAATGGGACACCTTGTGCAGGGGACCATGCCCGTGGCCTTGTATTGTCAAATTTAAAGGCAGGGACCTCTGTACACAGAGGTTGCATTCTATGTTACCAAAATACTGTGTAGCTATAAGTACTAACACTAGTTTTAAGTTAATGTAATACTAACAAATCATGGATCATGGTTATCCGAATAAAAACAATTGAATTGAAACAAGTTATTGTTAAAAAATCCGCCATTTTGATTTTTTTAAAACACCTATCTAGTTGCATTTGGGTTTTTTGAGACGAATCTAATGATACCTTAAATATCGAAATCTATCCAGCCGTTCCGTAGATACAAGGTAATAAAGAAATTTACAATAAAACTAAATAAAGAATAGTTTCGGCAATTAGGTGTCGGCAAAATTTTGTAATTTATAAGAAATTGCACATACTCGCATCTAGGCATTTAACTGGTTTTCGAAAGGTTTTATTTTTTATGTTATAGGACGACAAACGAGCAAGCGGGACACCTGATGGTAAGTGATCACCGCTGTCCATGGACAATTGCAACATCAGGGACAATGGCAATTGTAACAAGAGCGTTACCGCCCTACCCTAATAGGCATTAGCTAGCTCCAGCTCTCTCACTCACCGAACGAAGCATAGTAGCGGTGAAGCTACTACTCAGACGTCGATTTTCTGTGAGAGTGTGGTACTTCCCCGGACGAGCCGGCCCATTCATGCTACTAGCAAAACAGAGTTTTGCCGGTAGCGTGGCTCTACCTATCCTAGTAGAAGGAAAGTATGAATTTAGTGTATCATATGATATTTGAACATCAGTATGGATTACAAAAATTTAATTACAAAATACTGCCGAAGTCTGACATGTCGTTTCAAAATAAAAGCTAGACTATGTTTGTATGAAAATGTTAAGGTTATGGGGGACTCTTAAGGCTGGGCCTGATGTGAATAATCTAAGTTTTGCTCCCGATTCGACGCACACATGCAAATTTACTCTAGCCGAAGCGAGACAGCGAGACCATGCGGGGTAAAAAGATCAATTTCAATTTATTTATTCAGTAACAATAATACATTGCATTCGAACATAATATGTACACCTTAATATCTAATTACTTAATTTTAACAATCCAATTTAATGTGGCAAATCCGTTTTTCAACTAATTAATTAATTACACACACATATATAGCAATAGAAGCAATTAGAACTCCTCAACACTATAGCAGCACTTCTCAAGCAGTAAAATACGTAAGCGACTTTTAAATTTCGAAAGCTTTCGCTCCGTTTTCAGATCATATGGCAATTTATTAAATAGTACTACAGTCTGATTACGAGGGCAATGCTTCACGATTTCCAGTGCTGGAGCTATTCTACGTTTCAAATCTTTTCGTCTAGTGACTTCACGTGCTACCATTTCCTCCTCTGTTTCATATAATGCTCTATTTTTAATAAAGTCTGTCAATAAAATAAATATATATAAGGAAGGCACTGTTAAAATTTGCAGCGTTTTAAAGTGTTCTTCACAAGATTCCCTTGGCGATATTCGAACCATGGCACGTATAGCGCTTTTTTGTGCGACAAAAGCCTTATGCATATTGTATTCATAACTATTTCCCCAAAATTTTATACTATAGCGCAGTTTTGATTCCACCATGGAGTAATAGAGAGACTTAAGCTGTTCAATTGTAAGTTCGTCACGTAAAGTTCTGATAGCAAAGCAGGCGCTACTTATACTACTTTCTACAGCATGTAATTCCCGTTTCCAATTTAAAAGATTGTCCACATGAATACCCAAAAATTTCACAACTGGCACCGGATTTATATTTTCATTATTCACTTGAACTATTAACTTGTCCCTATTGTTGGCAGTTGTTCTAAATAACATCATATTCGTTTTCGCAGTATTTAGTTTAAGATTGTTGGCTGTAAACCATTCGTGAAATAATGTCAAAGTAAAATTTAACTTTCTATTTAGAGCGTCAATATCCTTATCCCATACTACAGCATTCGTGTCGTCTGCAAAAATTACCAATTCAGTGTCAGGTTGTGAGTATGTCATATAATTTACTAAATCATTAATAAAAATAATAAACAAAATTGGTCCCAAAATTGACCCTTGCGGAACTCCTCTAGAAACTGTATTCAATTTTGAGCGTTTTATAGAATTAAGAAACTCTTCGTTAGCTTCCCTAATCTCAACAAATTGCTGCCGATTACTCAAATATGATTTTAACAGATTCAAGGTTTTACCATTAACACCACAAAATTCTAATTTTATTGTAAGAATGTTTTGATCAACGAGATCAAAAGCACTACTGAGGTCCAGGAAAATGCCCCCAACTTTTAATTTTTCATTTAATTTATTAGTCACATCATTTATGATAGTGTCCATTGCGTTGGCTGTTCCAATACCTTCTTGGTAACCAAATTGTCGTTGATTTATAATCTTGTTCTTTTTTAAGTGTCCAACTAATCTCGCTTTAATTATCTTTTCAAAAATTTTGGACAGTATTGGCAACAAAGCAATGGGTCTATAATTTAACGGATCCATTATAGAGCCCTTTTTATGTACAGGAATAATTTTAGCTATTTTGAATTGATCCGGAAATATCTCTTGTTGATAACAGTTATTAAAAAAAATTGCTAATGGCTTTGCCAAGATATCAATATTTTCTTTTAATATAGCTATCGGAATGTCATCACATCCAGTACTTTTTTTATTGTCCATTTTTCTTACTATGTCAACTACTTCGGATTCTGTCACAGGTGTATAGTCAATTTGAGATACTGATTTTTTATTATATTTATTAAGAAATTCAGCCGATTTATTTACGCTTCCAAAAGATGGCTGCTTACTGTGATCAAACAAGTCAGAAAAAGTATCAGCTATATCTTGCGATTCTGTGATTAATTTATCGTCAATTTTTAAGCAACAAGTGTTTGTCTTTTTAGATTTATTTTTATTAAGACGTTGGTTTACTATTTCCCAAAGACGCTTAGACGAGTCGATGTGTTTTTTTACTTCTGCTTGCACGCTCCGTCTTTTTGCATCTCTTATAACCCTTTTGTATATTCTAAAATAACGATTTCTATAGTCACAAATGCTTGAATGATTACTGGTTTTGTCAAGTGTACTTAAGACTCTTTTCATCTTACTAGATATTCGTATTCCTTTTGTGATCCAGTCCAATTTACAGTGTTTCCTTTGATTTATCCTCTATTTTATTTTTGGAAAGCATTTGTTAAAAATGTTTACTAAAGTTTGTATAAAAGTATTAATGCCTAGTTTTGCCCAGTCTATTCGCAAAAGTTCTTGCCTAAAATTATTTTTATTTTTGTCAGTGAAACACCTCTTTTCGACAAATGAGACACTGTCGCGCCGTTTATCAGAGTTGTTGCTTTCTCCAGTAACATTTGCAATTATACACGCGTGTCCATCTGATAGGCCGTTATGATCGACTTCAATTGAAATTGGAGTAGTTTCTGGTAAATTTGTCAAAATATTATCTATACAAGATTCGGCTCCATTTCTTGTAAATGTGATTTCGTTAACGAGATACCTAAAATTGTAAAATTTTAGTAAATTCAGGAATTCTGTTCTATTGTTACTATCTTTTAAAAGGTCTATATTAAAATCTCCCGTAATCAGACATTTTTTCTTGAAAAAGTGCTGCAAAAATGTTTCTAATCTCACAATAAACTCCCTAAAATTATTATTATTATTATAACAACAAAATAAATACATATTAGAATCAATGTCTCTTATACCACATAACTCAAAGTGTTCAATTTTACTAAGTTTTTTACATAGTTTTACCTCCTCTACGTTTCTATTGTTCCTAGCTAAAATAAGAGATCCTCCTCTAGTTTTCTTAAATTTAGATCATGGTAGGTCAGGCTGGTTTTGAGGTTTTTTTCGTTTTACAAAGAATGTTTAAGAGTTATTTAAAAAGTAAGACACATTATGACTGCCTTATGTTTAATACAATTATAATCCAAAGTAACATGGCAAGTAATTTATTGTATTTCTTGAATACTTTCCGTGTTAGTATTAATTCTGAGGTGATTTAGAGGCAACTTCGCATTGTTTTTCTATCGAGAAAACTTTAAGGCAATCGTGTTTTAGAAACATATTTATGTATAGAGTTAGTCCTGAACTTTGCTGTGTTTTTATTTCAAAGTATTTCGTTATTATAGATAAATATTTAAGATCGCTCTAAGAACTTTAGGGTAGTACGGGCTCTTAAGAGGTATATATACATAATACAGTTATGGCGGGCGGACATTAAATCTATACTATATAATATTATAAAGCGGAAGAGTTTGTTTGTTTGTTTGTTTAAACGCGCTAATCTCAGGAACTATTGGTCCGATTTGAAAAATTCTTTTTTTGTTGGGTAGTCCATTTATAGAGGAAGGCTTTAGGCTATATAACATTACGTTCCGACAACCACGCGAACGAAGTTGCGGGCACAGCTAGTACAGTAATACTTCAAGCTTCCATGCTGGAAGAATGCCTAAACGTAGAATGTACTAATCGTAAAAGCCGATCGAGGGAATGGGCAAGACTGTCAAGATGCAGCTAGCAACCTCTTTTTTCCATTGATTCCACATCTTCACGCCCACCATATCGACCTAGGCTCTATCTGCCTCTACTGTATCAATATCTTACATACTATATTATTTACATATCGTAGAGTTAATTAAGCCGTAACTTAAGAGCTATAATACAGTTATGGCAGACATTAAATCCAGTAATGTTTGAAATGGATATCCAGTAAGCCGGAAAGCGATCGCCGGTTGAATTCAAATTCCCTATTAACATTAACAAGCATTGCAAATGTGTGAGGTAGGGTCTCAGTGAGAGCGGCAGTAAAACCATGGAACTGTTTTGAGTTTTGGGTGAAAGGTTCAATAGTCTTTAACATGAAACCTTTTTTCAAAGTCCCTATTAACATTAACAAGCATTGAAAATTCCCTATTAACATTATTAAGCATTGAAAATGTATGATGTAGGGCCTCAGTGAAAGGATAAATCCTCTTCAATGTGAAACCTTTTTTCAACAAGCATTGCAAATGTGTGGTGTGTGGCATCAGTTACAACGTACCACTTTCTGGCTCCTCCATCGGAATATTGCATTGTCCTAAGACATAATTAAAATAAAAAGTAAATAATACAAAAAGTACTAAGTAATCAACTACATTCCTTTATATTCGGAACTATTTTAACATATTTTAGTTTAAACTAGCGGCCCGCCCCGGCTTCGCACGGGTATGTATTATACATATAAACCTTTCTCATGAATCACTTTATCTATTAAAAAAAAACCGCATCAAAATCCGTTGCGTTGTTTTAAAGATCTAAGCATACATAGGGACAGACAGCGGGAAGCGACTTTGTTTTATACTATGTAGTGATAACTTACAATAGCTAACAGTATTAATCTGAAGTACGTATATACTTAAACTTCATATTGCTTTAATTTTCCAACTCACTTCAATTGCTTGTACCCAGATGGTGTACCCGCACTTGAAACTCAGTTGCATCATTGAACAGTAGTTTTGCAGTGCATTCATGTCTGCTTTGGTCCTAGTGCACTTGTACGAATATCGAGTTGTAATAAATTAGTTAGGACAGCTGTAATTTCAAATATTATTGATACCGAACCGAAATTAAGTATCGTGCGGTGCGTGAGAGAAACGCGAACTAGGTACCAGCCCTCGGCCAAAGCAGTCAGCGATAGCTAGTTTCACGCCTCTCAAGGCCCCCTCGCACATCCAGCCACCCACACATAGCCGCAAGCGATTTTACGTGCACACATGCTTAAGTATCGTTTCTTTTCGCATAGTGTATATATTCTTTGCTACTGGGCCATCAAGCTGTAAGACTGAACCAATTATCACTTACGCCCTTACGCCCCACCCTTACCCCCATTTCGGGTCGGCATATATCATAATTATCCGATACAACTGCAAAAAGTAAATTTAATTCAAAAGAGGCTAATGAAACGAGACGTCGAGACTTCACAATCGGGATTAAATGAATGTAAACCGACCAATCAGGTTACATCATTTTTTTTTTTTTTCATTTATTTATATCCAAAAATAACAATAATTACAATTATATGCACCCATAAACCACGAAATTAAACTTCTTTATTGTATTGAAACTGATTTTGCCGTGTGGTATCCGGCCTAGAATAGGACACTCCAACTCTTTCTGTGAATGTTGTAAGAAGCGACTAAAGGACTTCTTTTTCGTCCAAGTTCCCGGTTGCATCCTCAGCTGTGCTGCTTCGGAGCCCGGGGTGCGCTTTCCCGCTTTTTCTTCTCCAAATATAACATGCATATCAATGGTCACCCAAGGATGCCAAAGAGCTTGCAAAATGGAGAAGAAATAGCCGGAGCAGTTTAAATGATTTGGCTATAGTTTTACGACCGGCCGCCTGCCCGACGTTAGTCCTTGGGAATGCAATTATAGCACGAGTTGTTAGTGCTTAGTCCTTTAGACGCCTCTTACGACATCCACAGGAAGAGATGGAGTGCTCCTATTCTAACCAGGAACCACACGGGTGAAGCGACTAAAGGACTAACCAGAAACATCTTCTGCTACAAATGTATCAAAATCTGTATTTTCGCACAAATGCATTCCCAGAGAGGGTGATGTAATAAGCCCAAACTCGATGGGGTAAGTTTTATTACAGGGTTCCTATAGCCACCTCTCGGCTCCATCATCATCAGCTTCTTGTCATAATTGTCATCTCATTTAGATGAGCATACAAAATTTTATCTCATGGCTTTTTAACTTGCTAGATTTGACCCAAGCAAATAAATAAGCTTCTATGCTACGTTCGGTGAGTGAGAGAGCCGGAGCCCCTCTCCCTCCCCCCTCTGGGGAGGGCCGGTAACGCTCTTGTGTTGCAGTTGTCCATGGGCAGCGGTGATCACTTACCATCTGGTGACCCGCTTGTTCGTTTGCCGTCCTATAACATAAAAAAAACCAACAACAAACAAACAGGGCAAGATAAATAAAAGCTTGTAAAAACGGGAAAGAGCACCCCAGGCTCTGAAGCAGCACAGATGAGGATGCAATCGAGAAGCACTACGATGAAGAAGATCCAACGACTTCCGTAATACCGAATGTTGAATAATTTTTACTAAAACTATGCTATAGTTTTTTATTACATTAGCTTGTATAAAGCTTGCGAAATGTAAAACCAATAGCCAACGCTGATATTTCTGAGTCATTGGCTCCGATTTCTCGATAAAAGTAGTGTCTTTAGACATTATTTGAAATGGCTCATGGTTGTGACGCGGGAATGGCGGTCGTTACGTTATACTTGATAGTGCAGATTAGTCTCAGATTCGGGTTAACGTTTTCGGTTATAGTGAAAAGAGGTAGGATGTGCTGTTATGATCCTAAAGTACACAAATTAAATAATGAAATAAGAAATAGTGAAAAAATACTTCGTGAGTGGGACTTGAACTCGCGACTTTGGTCTAAATACGACCATGCTCTAACCACTGAGCAATTTTCATTATTTAAATACTTACTTACGTACTTTACGTGCTGCATCTTCAATGCCTAAAAATCCTATAAAAAAAATTATGATCCTACTACCTCGTTAGTACAGGAGTTGGGAGTGTACTATTCATTTTTCAGCCACATAACATCCACTGCTGGACATAGGCCGCTCCCATGGATTTTTAAAACGCCCAATCTAAATCGGCCTGCATCCAGCGCTTTCCAGCGGCCTTGCTTAGGTCGTCTGACCACCTTGTGGGTACTGACCGCTTCGCTTGCCAGTGCGTGGTTAATACATTAAATATAATACAATACCAAAAAAATTTATTGCACCAAATAAGATTTACTAATACAGGAAATGTCTATAATATAAGGTACAAGAGGCGGCCTTATCGCCGAAGCAATCTCTTAGAGGCAACCCTAAAGAGAAGGAGTGCGAAGTACATAAGTAAGATAAGAGGTGGCGCAGCTAAAATTCATAAGTTCATAAATCATTGATATACGTGTATAAAATTAAATAAATAAATATTTGTACATAAATATATATATTATACATATATATATTATAGTCAACATTCGAAAACCTTTTTGCCCCATCGGTCATCGTTTTGTCGCGCTATGTGTCTCGCCAATGGGCGGATTAGCTCATTAAAGTTCCAGTGGCAAATTAAATGGGCTAATCTACTGGGCTCTTTTTCTTCTTCTTCGTCGTGTCGATGACTAAAACTTATATAGGTACGTGTTAAATTAAATTGTTTCCGACTAGAAGGAGGCCTCAGCACTTTCCGTGCACTGCATCAAATCGGCTATCGAAAATGAAGCAGGACATGAGGGACAGCGGAGAAGGTGTGGCATCGTCTGCTTTGGTTCTTCTAAAAATTTCCTCATTTCTGATTCGATCACGTAGGGAAATAACGAGCACAGCCCTCTCCATAGCGCGTTGAGCGACCTTGAGCCGTCTTATGAGATGTGGGACCATGTTTCAGACCCATAAGTCATCAGTCATCAGTCATCACTGGAAAACACATTGATTATACACTTTCATCATGAGACACTGATGTATTTTGGATGAGAAGACATTGGGTAACTTCCCGAACGCTGCCCAGCCGAGTCGGATGCGTCGAAAGACCTCTTGCTCGAAGCTGGAAGTTAGTGCCTGGTTCTATTGACCCAGATAGATATATGATCTAACCCAGGTAGATATATTAGTCAGTCATCTTTTGTAAATCGTCTACATGGTCGTTAGAATCGCGTTAAAGTCAATGAGGCGTTTGCCAGTGAAAAAAAAGAGTTGGAAAAACATTCTCAATAGATGGTTACGAGTTTGAAATCGTTCTGTCAAAACAAATACCTACTAGCACTAGGCCGTTTGGTTTAATCCACAATTTCAATCCTTTTACCTTTCTGTCATGTTCTGCGAAAAAACTAGTTTCCTGGAGGTTGAAAGAGCACAGCGAACGTTACTTAAAGCGAACTTTCCCCACAACGCCGTTTGCACTAAACTTATGTGTAAATAAATGACCTGAAGTCAATAACTTTTATGAAATCGAAAGATACAATTGACGATTATCAAGTGATACAAACATCCAAAGATAAATAAATTATTTTGACTTTGTACAAAACATGTAATTTATGATTTCAGGAATAGTCCTATAGTAAAAGTTGTTCACATTAGTTAGTACGTTAACACCCTTTCGGGTTGGTACCCCCCCTTTTGTAACACGTTGTAATATACAAATTATAACAAGGAAACATAAAAAGCTACCATACATATTTAACACTTTCCATAGTCTAGCGTGTGTGCTGAACAAAACAGTGCTATATCCCGCAGGATATATAAAACAATAAATATAAAACAAAATATGATGATAGCATGCATTCGCAAAATTAATCCGCTTCATAAAAACAAACAGCATCAATGATTTTTCAGTATTTTCCATTCGCAATTATATCTGGAATTGGTTCACGTCTCGTGAGCTCTAGCATTTATTTTCACGAGGTTATAAAGTTTAACAACTGAAATTAGTGCGTTTAAACTGTAAGATAAAGTTGAAGTGTACGTTGAGGAGGTTCTTCCATATATCTAAATATTTTCATTATATCTTACAACTAGATAGTTTAATATCTATTTGGCCATATTATTTCAAATATTATTTCGAAAATCGGTTAAAATTGGCAAAGATATCGCGTAACATACATCCAAAAAACCATATACAGTCAAAATAACCTTCATTTTTGAATCCGATTAAACATTACAAAGTACATATAAAAAGAATCCGGGTGCTAGTCGCGTACCTATATCAATGAAATGACCAATTGTTTTAGCACTGGGAATAAACGATACAATTTTTTAATAAATTGTTGAATTTTTGTATAAAATCGTGTAGTGTAAACTGTCCCTCGCGTCCATCAGGGTACTTTGTCATGCCATTGCACTATAACCACTATTGCAATCATTATGTGATCGATAATACAATAATTACGACACTTAACTTTGTTCGTCGATCGACGATTCAAGCGTTCATAGACTAAGTAACGGAGTAGTTTGGTGTAAATCAAAAAGCTTAGAATATACCTTCTTAAAGAGAGGATCTGACTTAAAACATCTTGTCTCTTTTCCTCTTATTGGCATTTACTGTTGCAAAATTGAGACTTTGCCAATCGTCAATACTAAAAATGTTACTTGTGGCCGCCTGATGTTGATAATCTAAATTTTGGTCCCGCTTCCAGGCCCACTTACTCTAGCCGAAGCGAGACAGCGAGCCATGCGGGGAGGGAAGAATCGCGGCGGATCATTGATGCTGGCTTAAGCGTTTCTGGTTTTTAAAGTTTTTTTTTTTACAAAGAATATTTAACAGTTATTTAAAAAGTAAGACTTATGATAACTGCTTTATGTTACTTTAATACTCTATATTCTAAGTGATTAGGTAAGGTTTGTCTATTATTACACGTGTCACATTATGTTTAATACAATTATAATCCAAAGTTACAAGGAGTAATTTATTGCATTTCTTGAATACTAATCGTTTTAGTATAATTCGGAGGTGATTTGTAGGCATCTCCGCTTTATTTTTCTATAGAGAAAATTTTAAGCAATCGTGTTTTTGTAACATATAATGACTAGAGTTAGTCAGAAACAATATTTTTTTTTTATAATTCGAAATAGGTTTCTTACGGAAAGGTAATTATTATGGACGGACATCATGCACTAAATTTACTCTTAAAATAGTTTAAGCATATATTTTGTTTTTAGCCCGCGACGTAAAAGAGGGATGTTATTTTGAAGAATCTGTGTGTCTGTTTGTGGCATCGTAGCTCTTAAACGAAAATAGCTATTTTGGTTTATGTGACGAGATGGTTCTTAGCTGTTTGATGAAAACCAGTTCAGCCGTTTGAGGGGGAGATATAGGCAATTTGAAGTGTAAAACAAATTGTTAACTCGTAAAATATGGTGATAATTTCCATATTGCTTTTCGTCATGCACTAGATAGCCCTTTAAATTATTATATGAACTGCCGTTGAAACTATTATTGATGATCCGTCTAGCTTCAAAACTTGCCGTGGCCACCTTTGGCGGAGGCAAGTTTTAAATCTAGACGGACTAATGTAAATACTTTCAACGGTGGTTCATAAAATAATTTAAAGGGCTACCTAGTGCATGACGAAGAGCAATATGGAAATTATCTCCATATTTACGAGTTAACAATTTATTTCAAATGAGGGCGCCACTTCAAGGCCATTTGCCTATACCTTCACCTTAAAAGTTATTGGGGGTGAACGCTTTGAAGTCGGGGGTTACTTATTTTCCTAGCCTAGTTATATAATAACAAACTTTCTACGTCTAGTGCTTCTATGCTTACATTTTATTCTTTGTTTGCGCTTGTGATAATGGCGCTGTACATGTCAAACATCGTCGGCCGTTTTGAAATTAATTTTAAGTCAATATTCGGTCAGGCGAGGGATGTAATAATAGTATTTAATGAGTTTTTCTCATGTAAAATGTGTTGGGTGTCCCTCAAGTTTTGTCAGTTTACATAATCAAAAGTGAGGTACATCATATCCTAATATTATAAATGCGAAAGTGAGTTTGTATATTTGTTTGTTTGATTGTTGTTTGTTACCTCTTCCAGCTTTATCTACTGAACCAATCTTCTTGAAAATTCGCATACACATAGTTAGGAGTACTGAAAAGGACATAGGGTGGTCCTTTCATCCCGGAAAAATGTTATGTTCCCGTCGGATACGCGAGCGAAGCCGCAGGCAAAAGCTAGTTATTTTGTAATACAGACATCATACATCCTATCTCGCCCTTTCCCCACTGGGGTAGGCAGAGACTATTGACCTCCACTACGATCCTGACAGGTCTGTCTTTTGCTTTTCATACACTCATAACTCACTTCATGTATACTCGCCAGTTACAGGTACTTCTGATCTCTCATTTTTAGCAAAGGGTGCAAACGGGACCTTATTACTGAGATTCCGCTGTCTGTCCGTCTGTCTGCCTGTCACAGGGCTCTATCTCTTGAACCGTAATAGCTAGACGCTTGAAATTTTCACCGATTATGTATTACTGTGGCCGCTATAACAACAAATAAGAAGATAAAGTTAAAAATTAAAGGGGGTCGTCATACAAGAAACTTGTTTTGTCAGCGTTTTAAAACATTCTACTTAGGTACGGAACCCTTCATGTACGAGTCCGACTCGTACTTGCCCGGTTTTTATTTAAATGAATGTTTGGTCTGCTCGCAGTGCGTTCATCGATTCTTTCAATCTAAGCGGGAAGAGAAGCAGCTGGTACATTATTCGTGTATTCTTTTTTCCTTCAGATTAGTATGGAACAAAAACTTATGTACAATCAGCTGCAAAAATATGTCACATATTTTTGCTACTGACTTTACATATTATCATGCCTGTTTCCCATGAAAAAACTAATTATGTACTTTATAATATGTATCTACATAATATTGTCACGCCTGTTTCATACATGCGTATGTATTTTACAAGCTTTTAATTGGTTTCACCTGTCCCGCTGTCTGTGTGTCCGTAATCAAATCTTGCAAGCGAAATAATTAGACCCACTCCGATCGAGTTGGAACTCCACATACTTTTGTATGTTGAGTGACAAAGCCGGAAGGTGGCCATGGCATGGATGTGCTAATAAAACAACCCAACCCCACCGAGTTTAACCTCAATTGATTCGTTAATACTTTTTAGTTTATTGTTTTAGGTAGATAGAATTTTATTCTTAAAAATATTTTTTAATTACTTATTGCTACGATCCTTGCAAACCTCTTTCGCTTCGTCATCACTCATTATTCCTTTCAAGCATGCTCTCCGGTTTTTGAAGAAAATAAATTATAGTAAAATAAACAAACACTATATAAATTTGCAAGGGTTCGCTTTGGCAACTAAGTTCGTCTTCTTCCTCCCGCGATACCTGCGGGTGACAGTTTCGTTCGGCAAGTTTCTTTGTTGCCTGTTAAAGTTGGCTCGTTAGTTGCCGACAAAGAGTTTAGAAGCTGATGGAATATGTTGGTTGACTGGCAGAAACAGCCTCAGGCTTTAAGGCCGTACCTAAATTTTCCGGGGTCCAGTGCTGCCCCCATTTAAAATAAATCATTTTAAAGACAACGGAGATATCATTTAAAATTTTGCTACTATCAAGTCCTAGATAACCCTTCAAAGTATTTTATGAACTACTGTTTACAGTTTAAAGTGAGAACGTTAAGCTTTACTACGCACATTTGCGAAAAACGGCCACTTTTGGCAAATGTGCGTAGTAAAGCTTATCGTTCTCATTATAAACTGTAAACAGTAGTTGAGAGGTTCCAGAGGTGGAAGTGTTAAAGGGCATAACACCGCGAGTAACTTCAGAGAAAGCGCAGCACACCTCTCGACACCCCTGAGTCGCCTACACCGGTGTTACTCCTTTGCCGGCAACAATCGTCGGCTCGTTTGAGGGGCCCATCTAGTGGGCGGCAAGCCACCACCTGCCACAAAAATAGTCAGTATCATGATTATGGCAGGTGCCGTTTCTATCGCAATATCCCAGCATCCATCCCAACCTCATTCCATAATATAAACCTTTCCTTTTTATTGCAATAGATCCTTCTCCTGCCGAAACCTATTCAAGGGTATAACTGTCATTGGTATATCCAAGAATGGGTTTTGGCGGAAACGCCACATAACATCAACTTCTCCAAAGGGCCTCTACGTGTTGTATCAGTATCTTCACGCTAGCCCCTCAAAGGACCGGGGTGAAAAGACCCGTAAAGGAGATACAAATAGTAAAAAAAATATCAAAAATTCCTAATTTACCTTAAAAATACGCTTGCTGCGTTTCCTCTTTGAATGGCAATAGATAACCTTTGAGCCAGGTACTATCCAGAGCGTTGAATACCTACCTAATTGTTCTGAGTAGTTTGTAGTTTTAGCATAGGTAAAATTTAAGTACCTAGTTGTAACTCCATTTTTGTTTTAAGCTCTTTGGTAGGGACTTGTGAGACATGGGCGTTCCGATGTTCCCGCGTTGTTTTATCAACTTGTTATTTCTCAAGTGATTTGCAAAGATGCCTTTATTGTTATTCAGACTTTGAGATTACAAAGAATCATATACTTTTACCTGACTGCGCCAGAAGGAGGGTTTTGTTACCGAATGAATAATAATAATAATATATTTATTTACCAAAATTATAATAATTAACAATTTAAACTTGTACAGACAGAAGTACCTGCTTGTATCGCAGTGGTCCATGTTGTATCCGTTACCAGTTTTTTTTTTACATAATATATTTATCGGTTCAATATTTGTCAAAATTACAAACTGTAGGTATATAAGTTTGATAATGTGTAAGTATTAATTTGTTTAGGCAAGAGTAGGTAGGTATATAAGTGTTATAAAAGTTGTTACCCATGCATGAATGTATGTATGTACCAGTGTATATTTATTTGGCAAGCTTTGCGGCCTAAACGAATATACTATAATTTTTTTGTTTTTTTCGTGTAAATAAATGCTAGATAGAGCTCAGAGTACGAAGAAGAAATCTCTTTCAAAACCTTTTTACAAACAATTTCTTTCCAGCAGCATTTGCACTCGTACGTGAAAACAAAACACGTACAGAAGAAGTCTCCGAAAATGCTTTGTTTGTCTGTTTGTATGAAAATCGAAAAAATCGCGAGTTCATTAACGCACGGTGTAGGTTACACGGGGCCGGGGGACACCTGAGCGCGTATTCTCAAATCACTCGACTTTTCAAATATCTAAAGCGGTGGTGATTATGGTTTAGACCAGGGGTCACCAATTAGATTTGCTCGGGGTCCGTTTTAAGAAATGAAATGACCATTGCGGTCCGCACAACATTTTATCGAAAAAAATATTTACTAAACAAATGTTGTTACGGAAATAACAAAAGTATTTTTTTATATGTTAAGAATCTCCTTACCCTAGACTTTCCCATACAAACGTAGTCTACGTTTAATATCGAAACGACATGTCAGATTTTGGTAAAAATTTGTAACTTTAAAGAAATTGCATATATCTGGGGTTATAATTGGTTTTCACAGTCAAAATATGAACTTGAAAGAAATTATAAGGGTATAAAAGTTTTTCATACTAATGGTCAAAATTATATAATGCACTATATTCTCTTTCAAGATCATATTTTGACTGTGAAAACCAAATAGAACCCTAGATATGTGCAATTTCTTTGAAGTTACAAATTTTTTGCAAAATTTGACATGTTTCAAAATAAAACGTAGACTACGTTTGTATGGGAAGCTCTGATTCTGTCTTGGGTACTCTTAATGAGAAAAATGACATGTTTTGTTACGGACTATCTGTCTGAAGTGTAGAGTAAAATTGGTGCAAGCTATTGACATTAAATCCTGGAGATGTTCATCAGTAAGTCGAGATCGAAATGTATTCTTAATTAAGATCATCTTCGAAAAAAAATGTAATTTGCTGTGTTTTTGCGGTCCGCATTCGGACCGCAGTCCCTCATTTGGCGACCCCTGGTTTAGACACTGGGCCGTTATTCCATAAAATAACACAATAGTCGTCTGATAGTATCGTGCTATTTTTGTGTAGATTCAGATTGAACTTTATCATAATTTCGTAACGCTCAATGTTGCTTGACATTGAAACACGGAAACGTAGCTACTTACGGAAACAGGCGTGATAGTATGTTTGTAGCTACGTACGTCGTACCGCTTTAAGTAGTTAGATAAATCTGACACCTGATAGATATATAGATAAAAAGAAAGAATACAGTATTTTGCGTCTGAGTATTCGTTTGTCTAAGCGCAGACTGGAACGGCAGCGGCCGGTAGCGCCCTTTTACTGTCAAACCACAAAAATAATTATTTTTTGTCTTTTTTTTACGAGTAACCTAGCTATGTTCAAGGAAAGTATTTATTTATACTTTATTGTACACACATATACATGTTTAAAGTACAACAGGCGGACCTAACGCTAAAAGCATTCTCTAACAGTCAAACCTCTGGGTCGTACTTACTTACTTAAGTACTTCTTAAGCGAAAAAAAAATACATTTGCTGCCATTAGTACCTTGTTTCTAAATAAATAATAAATATATACGAACAATTCACACACATTTAGCTAGCCCCAACCAAAGTTAGTTCTAGACTTGTATCTCGAACCAAATAAATATCAATATAAAATAATAATAAACCGGCCAAGTGCGAGTTAAACTCGCGTGGAGAGGGTTCTGTATAATTGATTGAATTCTTATAGGTTTTCCTGTAATCTACAAGCAATGAAATATATTTTGTATTTTTTTCAAAATTTTAGGCTCAGCAGTTTCGGAGATCATGGAGGGGCCAATGGTCAATTTTCGTCTTCTTTCTTGAATAAAATCAAAACTATTTATTTTACAATAACAACAAAAATATATTTGCGATCCTCATAACGAGCCCTTTCATTTGATATATGAAACAGTAAGGTTTGCAAAATTTTTTTTTTAAATTTCCTAATTTATTCCCCGAAAAAGACCCTTATTTAAAAAAAAACATTTCTTCATTTTGCACATATACTCGTATGTTTGGGTCATAGGATTACAGCATTCAACCAAATTTTACCTCATTTGGTCCAGTAGATTCGGAGCAAATTGGATATGACAGACGGACGGACAGACAGACGCACGAGTGATCCTACAAGGGTTCCGGTTTTTCATTTTTTGTACGGAACCCTAATAATAAAACCAAATATTTGACGGCAACGGTCGCGCGTAAAGTCGTAAAGTAGATATTTGTCATTTATTAGTAATTTTGAAGTTTTTTTTTTACGGTTACCGTTATTACTTCTATTTGTGGTTTTGATTCCAACATTTTTTTAAACTGATGACAGCGATTACTGTAAGAACTCATCTATATTAACTATTTTTATATATTTAAAATGTCAAACGTATTAGTAACTAAATAGAATACGAAATTATTTTGCCCGAGTTGGAAATAAGACCCCTGCACATTTTTAATTTGTACTTGAAGTAAAAACCTGAGGGCACACGAGATGGAGGTTTGAAGAGAGAAAAAAGATATTTTGTTTGGGAGAGGGTTCGTGATTGAAAAGAGAAAAAATCTGTCTGTCTAGCTTCCAAATTATGCCTGAAATATGTCCTAGCCTTGCTTAGGTGTGAATAAGAATTTTAGGGAATTCATATTTCTTGTACCTACTTGTATAATATATGTCAGTGAGCGTTATCGTAGGTTGGAAAGATTTAATATTCCATGCTAGTCTAGGAGAATGAAAAAAATGTACCAGCTGCTTCTGTTCCCGTTCAGATCGTAAAAGCCAATCGATGAAATGGGCAAAAATTCGAATTATGTCTGTTTATAGCCGACGCGGATAGCAACTCATCACGATTTTGAAATCAGAAATCTTTATTTCCCGGAATACATTATTTTTTTAACCTTATTTGATTATTTTTTTACCTTCTCGACCACCACCATCACGATAAAAGTGGTCAATTCAATTCAATTCAAAATATCTTTATTATCATAGGATATTTATAATATCTCTTAATAATAGTCACTTTGTTTTGTTTTGCACAAATGTTGACGTCAAATCGTTACTTAAAGCTAAGTTTACGCCGCTTCCTAGGCGCAAGTGCAGAAGAAGCGGCAACAAACTGCACTGCTGGTCTCTGGATCTTGCGGTCCTGTAGGGTTACTCCAAAAGCGATACGCAAGACGTAAGATACTGAGTATCCGCGTTTCAGTGTCAAGCAACATTGAGCGTTAAGACTTAATGATAAGGTCTAATTTGCTTTAAGGTAAAGTGGTAGCATAAGTGGCGCCCTCATTTGAAATAAATTATTTAAAACTTAATATGTTGATATTTAAAAATTTTATTTGTATCAATGTCTAGAAAAACCTTCAAGCTATTTTATGAACAACCTTTGAAAGTAATATTGGTAGTCCGTCTAGTTTTAAAACGGGTTTTCGCCAAAAGTGGCCACTTTTGGCGAAAACCCGTTTTGAAAATAGACTGACTATTAGTAATAATTTCAAAGGTTATTCATGGGCGCCACTTATGCTACCATTTCACCTATGGACGTCACTATCGTACGACTATCATATTATTCTATGGAGTAACCCCCCTGGGCTGTGTTTGCTTAGAGCCACATTACCCTAAATACAATTAAATGTAATCTCTGCCACGTTAGAGATAAAGACATGGTCGTGTATATTATGTATACAGGGTCTAAGAAAATATACTAAAACTATTTTAAGGGTGGATTCAGTCCATGATACTGAACAACTTTCCTCAAGGAACATATATCGAAATATGGAAAATAATTTTTGGTCTCCCATACAAGTGACCGATCAGCTGATCGAAGTTTGTATGGAAAGGATTTTTTTTTTCCGTATTTCGACATATGTTCCTTGGGGAAAGTTGTTCAATATCACGGACTGAATTCACGCTTGAAATAGTTTGAGTATAGTAATAGTTCAACATTTTGTTAGACCTTATACAACGTGGAAGGGACGTAACTGTAATAAATCAAACCACGGTCTATACTAGATCATTATAGTATAATGAAATTAAAATAACATCCAAAGAACAAAAAAAAATTCATCATTTCCCTACGAACAATAATTCTCTAGAATCGTAAGTAATCCAGAAAAATCATTCCACGCGGTATGTACCGCGGCGGGCGGAGCTTAAAATACTGGGTGGCGCAAAAGTAAAGACCCTATTTGGTTCAGCTATAACATTTTTTCTAAATTAGAAAACTAGATTTAGGTTTTCTTAAATGGTAAATGGTACGAAATTTAATGGCACAAATATATTGTGCCATTAAATTTCGTACCATTAGGATTTAAAGATGATGTCTTTTAAATGGTGACCTCCAGAGTTGATACACATTTGAGCCCTATTTATGACATTTTGCATAACTTGCCGTAACACTTCCTGCGATATGTTCGTTATTTCTTGACGAATGTTTTCTTTTAGAGCTGCGAGAGTCTGTGGCTTGTTCACATACACCCGAGATTTCAAAAAACCCCAAAGAAAGAAGTCTGGACTGGTCAGATCGGGTGATCTTGCAGGCCAAGGCAAATCGCCAAAACGAGAGATAACTCGGCCTGGAAAAGCGTCCCTCCGTCCCTCACTCACAATTATTCCACGTTCTTGGGGAGTAAAACGGTCCATGTTTATTTTCAGTGTATTTTACAGTTGTTCACTACACAATTTTCAACAACAGAATGACAGAAAATGTCATATAAAAAAAATAAAAGTATTTTCTTTAGTGCCAGTACTTTTGCGCCACCCACTATGAACAGCGCGGCGCGACAGTTACAATACAATACAAAAATCTTTATTGCACCAAATAAAAAACAATAAAAAATTACAAAGTTTACGGAACTTATAAATAAGGTACAAGAGGCGGCCTTATCGCCGAAGCAATCTCTTACAGGCAACCATAAAGAGAAGGAGTGCGAAGTATATGAGTAAGAGAACAGGTGGCGCAGTTAAATTTAAAATATAAATTATAAATAACCAATAGATATTAAAATACATATACAAAGTATATAATATTAAAAAAAAATAACACAGTTCGCCGTGACACTCGAGTCGTGCGGTTGCGCCGCAAGAAGTTTCCTTTGAGAATATTGCTGTGTTTTTGCGATAATTGATTCATTAAAAATGCCGTCATGTGCCGTGAAGTGGTGTAAATGAAAAACACAGGGCTCACTTTTCATATGTAAGTAAATAAACATCTTAATATTGTACCTCACCGCTCGTGGCGTTGACCGCGGCCATGTCGGTCGAGAAGCCGGCTTCGGGGTGCTGGCTGATTGACCGACATGACGCGTACGTGACCTTGTCGCGACCAATCGCATGCATCTTTGTCTATGTGTGTGTTTAAGTGTTTTTTTGTAATTACTGTTAGTTTGTTTGCGTAAATGGAATCAGAATCGAAGCGGTGAATGTAGGAGCGTTAGAATTCTAGAGATTATATTTCGATGGCATTTCCGTACAAAAGTGTGCAGCTGCTCGGGCAATTTGTATGGGAATGTCAATTTTTTTTTTGTTTTTCGACTGTTATTTTAATTTCATTATACTATAATGATCTAGTATAGCCCGTGGTTCGATTTATTACGGGTATGTCCCTTCCACTTTGTATAAGGAAGGCACCGCTTTGAATGTTAGGTACAAATGGTACAAGTTCGGCTATTGACGACCTCCGTGGCGTAATGGTTAACACGCTAGTTCGCCATTCCAAAGGTTCTGAGTTCGATTCCCAGCCAGGGCAAGATGGAAAATGCTCTTTTTCAAACTGTTCTGGGTCTGGGTGTTTAACTAATAATGTATTTTTTTTGACAATACCTAAAGGTTAAATACATTAACAAATAAAATTATTAAGTAAAAAAAACGTAAATAATTTTATTTATATAAGGCTTTTTAGGCATTCAAGATGCAGTACTAAAGTACTCATATTAAATAATGAAATAAGAAATGGTGAAAAAATACAACTTGAGCAGGACTTGAACCCGAAGGCCAAGGTTGCGGGTTCGAGACCTGCTCACGTGGTATTTTTTCACCATTTCTTATTTCAGTTAATTAAAATTTTATTTACCCTTCCTCTTTTTCGTACCTATTCGGGTATTCTTTTCAAGGTAAGCCCTTCTATATGACGGACTAAGTGTACTCTTCAAGGATTATGTAACCTTCCCTATACACCCTGTATAATTACTGACCAATTTACCCCCTCGGGCGCTAAAAGCAGAACGTAATGTGGCCTTCTAAGGATATCACAACCTTGGCCTTCTTTCTAACCTAACTTGCATTTGAACAGTCATAGTTTTATGATGTAGATGGGGAAAACAGAAGGTTCTCCATTTTACAAGCTTTTATTTAACTTGCAATGTTAGTATGTATGTTTTTTCTTCATCTTATCGTGTTTCTGGTTGTATCCTCAGCTGTGCTGCTTCGGAGCCTGGGGTGCGCTTTTCCGCTTTTTCTTCTACTAATGGTTATGTCAATGGTCGCCAAAGGACGCCAAAGATCATGCGAAATCATGATCAACGAAATAGCCGAAACTATAGATTTACGACCGGTCGCTTGCCTGACGTCAACTCTCCTTGAGAATGCAGTAGTAGCACGAGATGTTTGTACTTAGTCCTTTAGTCGTCTCTTACGACATCCACAGGATGAGATGCGGTGGCCTTCTTCAAAGCCAGAAGCCACACGTATAAAGTAAGGTAAGTAAAACACGTAGAAGTAAACTAGGCACCTTGCTCTGATGGAAAAAGGGTTGTAATTTGTACTAAAATGTACATTGATTATTATTTTAACTGGTTATTATCCGCAGAAACCAACTTGACACTTGCGAGGAATGTTTTTCTATGAGAGTCAGGTGCCCAGTTAACTCCTGCGGGTTGTAACGGGGGGTTAGCACGAAGATGGCGAAGGATAGAAAATTATGAAAGGAGTTGACATACATAGAGGAAAGGTGAGGAAATAATAATAAATAGATAAGGCAAAATCAAACTAATTGATCTAACCCCAAAATAAGTTTAAACTTGTATTATACTACATATACACTATATTTTATAATAAATACATATAGAGACAAACACCCAAGACCCCGGACAATTTGAAAAAGGCCACTTTCCAACTTGTCCTGGCTGAGAATCGAGCCCAGAGCCTCCACATTGGCGGACTAGCGTGTTGACCATTACGCCACGGAGGTTACTAGAAGATGTTGACTGGTAAAGAATAACTCTGTCTATTCTTTTCTCACTAATCTTTGAAAGTGAGTGGGTGTAAAATGAACACGAGACCTTGTACTTTCTAATGCAAGGACCCGTCCAATGTCAATACGAGCAAGCAATGCATGACACGCCTGACGTCACCCGCCTGAGTATTTTGCCATGTTTACTGATATTCCTAATGGGAAGTATGGACTTCCTGGTGTTAATGTAATACAAAGCAATAATTCCACAGCTATAATATAAAATAAAGAAGGTATAATAGTACATTATGATATAAGTGCGTTATGGTGGTTATAACACACGAAGCGGAATTTCAGCCCGAGCCATAGGCGAGGGCTTTATGGAGCTGGATGTGTCAAACTTTTTTACTCTCTCATTCATACTAGATTTACCATTAATTCTGTCCCTTTTTTTCGAAATAGCAAACCGTAAGTTATAGAATATAACTTCACTCTTTGCGTTTCTAACATATGCGTATTTTATGAGCTGCTTTATATCTAAAACCGGTGAAATTAGATCCACTTTACGAGCAAGGGTGTTGAAAAGTTATTTACATTATTCTTTATCAGGTGCAGTCTTCCAACATTCACTGTAGGTAAGTTCCTAGGTTTTCCTGCCGAAAACGCTCACTGCATTGTGAAGGGACTGTTCGCCCGAGACTCAATATCCTGTCAGTCTTGTCTCGGTCTATATTTATTTAGGAACGGAGACCAACACTAAGATACGTTAGGGCACTGCCGTATAATTGTATTCTAAAAAGGGTTAATAGTTTAGGATGGTTAGACTTAGAATGGACAATATACCTATACACATTAACTTGACAGAATCCAAAATAACTATCTTCGGTTTATATACAGCCTTCGTAAGTACGACCGTTATCATCATAATCCGAACGTATTCCCGGTTGCATCCTTAAAACGCTTCAGAGCCCGTCCGACCTAACCTAGGTGATTTGATGAGGTTACTGGTTTACACAGAGCGACTGCCGACTGCCCTCTACAACCCAAAGGGTAGACCAGAACCAATCCTAGCATAGTTTTAAACATACGCTAGATAAAGTTCAGGATCCACAGCTTTACGTGCCTTCCGAAGCACGGAATCAGCTTTTTCTTGCAGATAATCAGGTTATTCAAGCCTGCAATATCCTAACCAGACTGGAAACAACTTTTTACAAGCATACTTCTCAGTTGGATTTAAACACACGACCTCCGGATCACAAGGCAAACGCCTTGACCACTGGACCACGGAGGAATGCGATGGCTAGAGACATAATAAATATGGTGCAGACAGAAGAAGGCTTATGTCCAACAGTGGGTGAAATGAAAGCTTTTTTTTATGTCATAGGACGGCAAACGAACAAGCGGGCCCGGCCCATTCACGCTTTTTTTTTATGTTATAGGGCGGCAAACGAACAAGCGGGTCACCTGATGGTAAGTGATCACCACTGTTCATGGACAACTGCAACACCAGGGGTGTAACAAGAGCGTTACCGGCCTTTCAGGAAGATATAGACTCGTTTTTTGAAGGTTTCAATGTCGTATCGGTTCGGGAACACCGCTGCAGGAAGTTGATTCCACAGTTCGGTCGTACGTGGCAGGCACGCTACTAGCAAAACAGAGTTTTGCCGGTAGCGTGGCTCTACCACTACTAAAACCACAGCTTACGATAATGATGGTGATTTTATTAAATGATTTTCGCGATGATGATATAACTAAATTCTCTAGTATTTTCGAATACCTAAGCGCCAATAGTCACGTATTTCTGCTTAAGGGTTGAAACTCCGAAGTAGAAATACGTGACTATCAAAGGGCTTGTATGAATATTGCCGCCCTTTGTCTAGCCTTGCTCAGGTAACAACATTACATAACAAACTGACCAAACCCGAAACGTGACGAAATGGCCTTTGGTAACTGATACGTTTGTGCGACAACGTTGGACATAGGTCACAGTGATGAAGTTACAACCAAATTCGATTTTCTTAGGTCCTTGTGATGGGATGTTTAAATAACCCCAAGTGAAGTGTTGACCTTTTAGAATTTCACATTATTAGGGCCTTTTGGCTTTTACTTTTAATTAAAAATATTGATTTAAGTACAATATTTTTTAATTAGACAAAAAGCCAGTTAGCGGGCCCTATGAAACATTACAGCTAAGGTTGTTAAGCTTTTTCTTTTTTACCATACACAAAGACAATTTGGAAACGGTCATTTCCCAACTTGACTTGGATAGGGATCAAATCCAGAACCTCTAGATTGGCGGAGTAGCGTGTTGACCATTACGCCACGGAGGTCATGGAAAGTATTATTTGAGCAGGAAGCAATTTTTTCAGATCAAGCATTTACAACTCACATGATTCAGCCTTTGGCTGCCACTCCATTTAAACTAAACAAGACTGTGCTGTTTTTACGCGACTGCGCCAGAAGGAGGGTTATGTTTTTTGAGTGCTTGTATGTGCATAATATGTATGTACATATATACGTATATTTCTTTGGTAAGCTCAGCAGCCAACGGCTTAATGGATTTAAGCTTCAGAGATGTCGATATTCGACAGTTTCGTCTTAAGGACTGTATGCACAAAGCCACGTGGTCGGATTTGGCTCTGAAATATGCAAAATTTTCCCGCTAGGGGGATAAAAATGTCAAGATGAAGTCACATAGAGTTAATAATGTGTAAACGGGACAATAGATGTAGGTAATCATAAATTGTAACGTAGAATTAGTATACAGCTTACTTTTTTCTTTTCGTCAAGACTTCCAGTCCGTGATACTTATTAAAATTTTCAAATCAATCAAATCAAAGAATTATTTTGTTTGAATTATTATTTCTGAATTAAGGCCTTAACAGACGTCATTGCAATGTACTTATCACTTTAGTAGACAGGCTATCAGTAGAAAAAGTAAAGTCGAAAAAAAAATAGTGTGCGTGAATGCAAGACGTTTATTTAAAAAGCGAGTTTAAATATATGTTAAATTCATATAGCACTTTCTAAAAAATCCAAGTTATAGTTATTCGAATCTTGCGTAAAATTTATTACTTTTTCAATTTATTAGTCGACCTCCGTCGCGATTCCTTAACACGCTAGTCCGTCACTCGGAGGTTCTGGGTTCGATTCCCAGCCAGGGCAAGTTGGTAAATGGCCTTTTTTAATTTGTCCTGGTTCTTGGGTGTTTATTTTATCCCATCAAAAATATAAATGTAAAAATGCCAAGTTCAAATTCCGACAAAACATTGAAATCCGACAAGATTGAAATTTAAATAGCTGCCAAGTTATGTAGGTAGAGAAAACTGAAATTTATTCATAAGAATCTCAACATTTGACTTGGACAACATTAAAATTGAAAGCACGGTCACCCATCGTAACTGTGACCAAGCTAGAAGTTGCTTAACCTGTAAAAGCACGGTCATTCATCCATCAATTTTTGAATTTATCGTATGCGAAGTGGAGCGAAATATTTGCACAAGTGGTTTTGATTACTCGTATTTTGAAATTTGTTAAAGCGCAAATGACAAAGACCCCTTAGAATAGAGAATCTGTTTAGTTTCACGCAGCTTTTTAGGGTTCCGTAGTAAACCCTTATAGTTTCGTCATGTCTGTCTGTCTGTCCCCAGTTTTACTCATAGACTATTAGTACTAGAAAGCTGTAATTGGGCATGGGCATGGATATGTGGTAATAAAAACTTTAAAAAAAAAGTGTGGTGTGAGACGTCGTTGAATAGGTCTTACAAAAATATTGTAAGATTATGAACACCCTTTTTCGTTTTAGAATCCGTTTGTGAAATATTTGGTTTTTGATTGGAAATTTTTGTTAGAATTATGTGTCTCTCTGTCAGTTAAACGGTTGTATATGGACACTTAAAAAAATTCACGGCAGTAGTATATAACGTCTCCCTGACTAAAACTAATTTAAGGTGGATTCAGTTCATGATACTGAACAACTTTTTCTAAGGAACACATAATTAAATATGAAATGAAAATGTTTGCTTTCCATTCGACCTCCGTGGCGTAATTGTTAACACGCTAGACCGCTAATCCGGAGGTTCTGGGTTCGAGCCCCAGCCAGGGCAAGTTAGAAAATGGTCTTTTTAAAATTTTCCTGGGTCTTGGGTGTTTATCTATGTATGTATTTATTACAAAATATAGTATCATTGAGTTAGTATCCCATAATACAAGTTTAAAACTTACTTTGGGGCTAGCTTAATTAGTGTGATTTGTCCTTACGTATTCCATACATATATTACATAAATATTACATTTTGCCAAATCTTGTGTGTAAGAGATCAAAAATAATTTTTGTATTTCGTTTGTTCCTTGGTGAAAGTTGTTCAGTATCATGGACTGAATTCAGACCTAAAGTTAGGCAGTTGTAAGTTACATAAAACAAGTAGGTACTGACTACGGAACCCTACACTGCACGTGGCCCGTCACGGCACGTGGCCGGTTTATTTTGGTTAAGTTTAAATTTTAGGGAACCATAGACAAATTTATGATATTTCTGCGTAAATCAATATTACTTATCGCTGACAGGACGTTCTCAAAAATACAATCAAATAGTATTTTACGCAAGCGGTGACTTGGAAAACTACACGTTTTGTGTTCCACTGACAGAAAAATATATTGAAAAATGTCATAAAAAGTTCTTTCATTTGATATGTCACACGATTTTGTTATTAAAACTTTTTTTAATGTCTAATTTACTCACCATAAGTGGCCCCCTTTTTTAAATTTTATTTATTTACGTTATACGTCTATCTTTGGGTCACTAAGTTACATAAGTGTAGGTACTAAATCTCAACTAAATCATTCTAATAGTTTCGTAGCAGATTGGCTGTGACTTACGGACAGACAGACAAGCGAAACCCTAAAAACAGTAAAAAAACCAAAAAAATCGGTTCCTATACAAATTTCCCGGGCGGCTGCACACTTTTGTATGAAAATGCAGATTTTGTTTTTTGTTTTTTGACTGTTATTTTAATATCGTTATACTATACTAGCAGTCCACCCCGGCTTCGCCCTTGGTACACACAAAGCCTATGTCACTCGGGGATAGTGTACATTTCCAACGGTGAAAGTTTTTTTTAAATCGGTCCAGTAGTTTCGGAGCCATGAAATGCAAACAAACAAACAACCAAATCTTTCCTCTTTATAATATTAGTATAGATAAATAGCCTACTATAGCCTGCCTGCCTAGCCAAGTATAGATCTAGTATAGCCTGTGGTTCGATATATTACGCATAATGTCAATTCGTATTTTGATATATATTCATGGGGAAAAGTTGTTCAAAATTTGAGACTGAATCACCCCTCAAAATAATTGTAAAACCCTAATTAAACAGCACCATTTATTACAAAAACCGTTAATATGATTCCGCGACCCGAGAAAGTTCCAATCCGATTTTCACCCTAATCTCCAATTAAAAGATATAGGTAATAAATCAAACCAAATTATTTTTTTCATTGACTTAATTTTCAATAAAATTTAAAAAAAAAATGTGCGATGCCGTATCTGCGATAGCATTACATCTTTACTTGAACGTCAACAAAATGTCAAAACTTTACCATAGTGTAGCAAAAGTATGACATAATTTGGCAGTTTGTACATAGTTTTTTATTGAAATATTTTAGACTGTAATGCAATTTTACGTAATTCGAAAATGGATTTTTTTGAAAAATTTGGCGCGGCCTCCTTCCTGAACGCCCGGCGGGCAACTGAATTTGTATGAAAGGAACATGGCCGCCATTTCAGAGAATTCTGTCAAAAACGTTGCAAAACATCCAATTTTTAAAATTATTTTTTTTATTATTGCGTGATTGCATTGTAAGCAAATATTAAGAATAATGTTTCAAAATAGCCTTTATTTTTATAAAATATATGCAATCCCTTGTTAGAATATTTCTTTACGCAGAAAAACAAGCCAGTTTGTAGCAAGATTTTCTAAAATATTTCTTTCAGGTTTCTTTACAATTATCTTACTTTTTCTGAATGAAAATTAAAAAAATACGGTTTTCGTCTACTGGCTAGTCTATTCACCTATAACTAGGTATGTAATTTTCTTAGTGGTCTTTTCTACTTAAGCCATAACTATTGCCCGCGCAAAGTGCGTTTTGCATGTTTTTGGGTAAATTCAATGCTTGTTTTTAGGAAAACTACAAAATATTTAAAAAAATCCTTTTTTTCGTCTACTGTCCCAACTCTTCCTCTATCTATGTGTATACATTATTTGACTTAAATCAAACGCTTTCTGTACAAACTTGTTGCCCGCGCAAACCCAGTTTACATGGTGCCGACCCTTAATTGTACACTGGGCGGATTTTCATGAAAATATGTCTGCAAATTTTTTCATTCAAAACCTATCGGGTGGGTTATCAAAATAAAGGATCATAAACAAGGAATACACAAATATATACAGCTTACATGTTTAAATGTAATTCGGAATGAGAAATTAAAAAAAAAACGATATTACCTCATTCATCCGAGCAGCGTGCTGTTGTTGTAACAAGCAGTCGGTTTTTTTTAATATTTCGTAACTTGCACATGAAAAGAAATAGATAAATTTTTCAATCTAGTAATGACATAATCCTATTGTAGTCAAAATACAATACGAATTCACTCAGCTTTAACGATCATAGCCCTAAAACATTCATTTATATACTTGGTCTCAGCTTGGTCTAGTATCACAGTATTCCTAAAATCAGCAATGGCCGGGTTGCTCCCTAGACAGAAATATGAACGTAGCTTTATCAAAGGCAGTCCAAGGGAATGGAACACCAACCCTGTCCCTTTGTACAGCCTCGCTCGGATAATGACATTACATAACACAAACTGAGCAAACGTGACAAGTCGCTGAAATGGCCTTTAGTAATTGATACGTTTGTGCGATAATGTTGGACATAGGTCACTTAGTGATAAGGTGATATGCTAAATCTATTTATTTTTACCCAACTACGGCAAAGCCTAAAGGAGGGGTTATGTGTTTTGCTGCTATGTATTTATGTATGCCAGACTGAAAATTCAAAGCTTATGTAAAGAAAGTACTTTGTCAGAAAGCTTATTATAGGACTGATGACATCTTAAAGACAAAAAAGTCTGGCTTGAGCTTGGCGCGGGTCCCTCTTATAGGTTTGTATAAGTACTTAGACATGTCATAATTAGGTATATTGGTACATACTAAATTTACAAATTGACATTATTTTAAATTTCATAACATAACAAACAATGTGATATCAGTCCATTCGTATAACTAATTTTAGGCTTTAACTTTGTTAGTTGACGTCTTTGGAGAAAATGTGCAGTGCATTTTGTTGCGGTTTCTTCTGCACTTGCGCCTAGGAAGCGGCATAAACTTAGCTGTAAGTAACGATTTGACGTCAATAAAGCGCAAAACAAAGTGACTATTATTAAGAGTGTTACGCCGAGCTAAACTCTAACATTTTATCGCTTGCACTGTCCCCAACGACGCTGCATGCGGACCGCCGGAAAGTGCTACGTCGACACTTCGCGGTGGGCAATAACCATAATTCGAATGCACCTGTGCCCAAAAACCTACCACATCGTTCAATCGAATAAAATTGTATTATTGGTCCAACTTCGATCGTAATCAATTGTATCTTTGATAATTAAAATTTTTAATGAATTAAACTAAGTTAACGCCAGAAAATCTATCTTTTCCTGCGACCTCTACTCTAGAAAACGTAAATAGAGATATAATAAATATCCTATGATAATAAAGATATTTTGTTTTTGACGTGACAACGTCTTATAAATTGGTTAGCCGGGTGACACTTCAAGAAACTGCGTTACGCTCCGCTCACGTTATGCGCTCACAATGAGAGCGAGTGAGAGGCACGCGTCCCTTCCACTCGGGCATGGTTAGCCCGCCTAAGAGCGAGAGAGACAGACATAAAAAGACTTGTCACGTAAAACTTTCGCCCGTATACCGACTTTACAGGCAACCAATTTTTTTTTAATTATGTATTTTTTTATTTTCATCTGTTCCCTTATATCTTTCATAATATCCATGGTATATTGACAAATAAGGTATCGTTGAAAGCGTCTTGGCTGTCCGCTGAGGCTATGTGACGTCACACTGAATCAAATATGGCGCACTCTATAGGCCAGTATTTCTAAAATTTGTGAATTCCTATTTTCGCCCTAGACAGAAATTGGAACGTGCATATCAAAGGCAATGTTCGAGATTACTAGCCCTCTGTACAGCTTCGCTCTGGTAACGACATTACATAATACAAACTGTACTAACCCAACACGTCGCCGAAATGGCCTTTAGTAATTGATACGTTTGTGCGACAATGTTGGACATAACCACGTGTCTAAATAGACGAGGTTTAGGTAACACCAGCCCCCTTCGCGACCGGCGACAGTGTTATGGTATTCTCTATTACTGATGACTAATTTATCATATATTTATTAAAATAAAATGCACTTCTTTTACTGTCACATGTGTAATTAAGAAGCAAGAATGAAATATAATAAACGGGCAAGTGCGAGTCGGACTCGTACATGAAGGGTTCCGTACCACCGTACAATGTTTTAAAACGCTGAAGAAACACGTTTCTTGTATGACGACCCCCTTTAATTTTTAACTTTATTTTATTTTTTAGTATTTGTTGTTATTGTGGTCATAGTAATACATAATTGGTGAAAATTTTAAGTATCTAGTTAATGCCATTATGAAGATCAGGTTAAAAACGTTGATAAAAACACGTTTCTTGTATGACGACCCCCTTTAATTTTTAACTATTTATTTATTTTTAGTATTTGTTGTTATATCCGCCACAGTTATACATAATCGGTGAAAATTTCAAGTGTCTAGCTATTACGGTTCAAGAGATAGAGCCCTGTGACTGACGGACAGACAGACAGATGGACAGACAGACAGACAGACGGACAGACGGATAGACAGCGGAGTCTCAGGAATAGGGTCCCGTTTGCACCCTTCGGGTACGGAACCCTAAAAAGAACATCAAATACTTGGAATAATTCAAAAATACAAATAAAATATAGAAATGTTTTATGGCTATCCAGTGTCAGCGCTGTCTCGCTCTACGTAATAAGGGTTGGAATAATAAGACTCAGAAGCGTCTCGTTCTAGCAAATGACGCTTCTGAGCGACAGAAAAGGATAGCAGCAAAGGAAAGTGGTGTTCCGTGCTGACAGATGTGTCCCAATCCTAATACATAAAAAAATGCAGGATCCTTCTTCTCTTCCCGTGCAGATCGTTCAAAAATTGATCGATCAATAGGCGATGTGACTAGCAATTATAATTTAAAATAAATAGCTATGGACAAATCACATCAATTGAGCTACGAGTCGAATCTAGTAAAAACATATACAGGGTCTATCAAAATATACTGAAACTATTTTAAGGGTGAATTCAGTCCATGATACTGAACAAATTTCCCCAAGGAACATATATCGATATATGAAAAATCATTTTTGGCTTCTCATATAAATTGACCGAATATCTAATCCGAGTTTGTATGGAAAGTCAAAAAATTTTTTTCATATTTTAATATATGTTCCTTGGGGAAAGTTTCAGTATCATGGTCAACACGCTAGTCCGCCAACCCAGGACCTCCGGATTGGCGGACTAGCGTGTTGACCATCACGCCACGGAGGTTGTCAGAATACCGCCGATATACACACCACAGTTTAACAAAATACCAATCTCCTCAACTGGAGATCGCTAACTATAAAAAAAAGAATTACGAGCATTCGTGCCATAAGTCATGGTTTTTAATGAAAACGCGCCAATGTTAAATCATAAAAAAATAGTATGGCCGAGCAAAACGGCCTTTCCCTTCGAGTGTGTTATCAATTTGGAACTAATGGCCCAATTTGGATTCAACAGGGGCCTTTCTGATAATAAAATTCATCACAGAACGCTTCCCAGGGCAAAAATTAATATTCCTATGATGTAACTCAAAGCTCTATTTAGGGGAGGCCTAAGCGATAAGGATTAAGCGGTTTTTCATTAATTCGTGACAGGTTCTTACAATACCTCGCACATAAGTTGAACCAAAATGGCGGTCACTGCGCAAACTGTTGCCTCTAATTATACCTGCGCCACAGGCCGGAAACTCCTAAGGTACGCGCAATATGCGTCACCTAGGCGTCCCCGTTCCCCGTTCCCCGTCCCCGCACCTCTCCCCCGTTTTCGCCTCGATTTCTCACGTTGGCCGTCAAGAACCGGGGGAGAGGTGCGGGTGCGGGGAACGGGGACGTATATTGCGCGTACCTTAGAAGAGACCCTTCTGTTTACTCTTACTGTATTCTGTGCCTGCGCAGCGCCATCATTTTGGTTTAACTTATGTGCCGGGTATTGTACGTAAGTACCTACATGTTTATTTATTTATTTATGTATACAGAGAATACATAAAATAAATGAAGCACAAAGGCACTACTTATCTCAAAAGAGATCTTTATACATTGGTTTGGGAGAAAAGATAAAGCTTAGAATGTACCAGCTGAAAGAGAGAGAAGATGGCCTTTGGGTATTGCGGCCCTAGGCTCTGTCAGCTCTGTTTATTCCTCGATAAAGACGGGATAGTGTCAAGTACAAAATATCCTCAAGCCAGCTTTCTGAAATTTATTTTTCGATCGCCATCGCTTATCGTTTGGGTCACTCCCCAACCGCGGGGGGTACCGACCGGCAGCTATGAATTACTGCAAATTAAAATTGTTTAATGAATCAACTTTATAGCCGAAAAGATTTGTTTTAGGTTAATTAAGACTACTTTTTGGTGATCACGTGTCTTGCCAAATTACTTTTTATAATGATATTTTTCTTATCTTAACCAGACTTTTTCAGTCCACTGTTGGACTAAAGATCTCTCCCAATAAAGCCAGGACGTATCTATAATAAGAATGTGGAGTGAACAACGTGAAAATTCGTAGGCGGACAAGACTCACCGACATAGTCAAGGTAGTAGCGGAACAGAAGTGGCGATGGGCGGGCCGTATGCGCCGAACCATAGACAAGCGTTGGTGAAAAGAAGTGCTTGAGTGGAGACCTAGAACTGGCTGCAGAAGCGTTGGTAAACCAATTACAAGATGGACTGATCTGGTCAAAGTTGCCGGAAACACTTGATACTAGTGTGTAGGCCTCTAGGCCTACACTCAGCATTGGGTGATAATGGAGTGATGCAGAGAAGAGAGAGGACTGAATAAATTAGTTTTGGCTCATCATCACACACACACATCTCATCATTACACAGAGCGACTGCCTTCTGACCTCCGCAACCCAAAGGGTAGATCAGAACCAATTCTAGGCTACGTTTAAACAAATGCAAAATGTCGTCGGTTTCCAATGAGGTGGTTAGATCTCGTCAAAGCTGTAACACAGTGCCCGGCAACTGAATGCTCCAAGAAAGCCGCAGACAGAGTTACGTTGAGAAAAATAGCAAAAGCAGCGGCCTTGGAGGAACAACCGAATCCATAATCACGACCACTCTGTCAAGAGTGTACGACTAAGAAGAAGATGGCGTTCGGGACTCACAGCTTCACGTGCCTTCTGAAGCACGGAATAATCTTTCTTTTCGGATAATCAGGTGATTCAAGCCTACCAAAAATATCCTAACCAGACTGGGCACTACTTTTCACAAAGTATGCTTCCCAGTGGGATTTGAACTCACGTCCTCCTGATCTCAAAGGCATTATTAGCCTTGACCACTGGACCATGGAGGCAGTTGCACTTACACACCTCTTGTCTGCCATATTAATTAAAAGTGACATGTCAACACAGAACTGGCCGTCCATAGTTACAGAATCAATAGTGGACCTACAACGGTGCCCAATTAAGAGCCGTGTTCCGATAGCTCAGGGGCGTGACGCTGGGTCGAGAGGTTTCAGACATTTCACGTATTGCAGTCCTATACATACCTACTAATATAAATATGGATGTTTTTTGGCGTGAAGGTGGAAAAAGGGATTTAGAATAGTGATGGCTTGCTAGCTGAATAGACTATTGACATGATTCAGATTCTCATCCATTCCTTCGATTGGATTTTATAACCTGCGCGGGTAGAGAAGCAGCTGTTTAATTCTACGTTTTCGAAAGTTCTTTACATCTGTTGGGTCTTTAAACCTCCTTTCAGACAGATATTAAGGACCTCTTTCCTCAAGGCATAGAGACTATGCCTAGAAGAAAGAGGTTCTCCAGGGTACGATAGTCGATGCGCTTTAAAACGTTATATAAATATGTCTCCTTGCCTTAGTAGGCACGTTACGCCGTTGGTTCCAGCAGTTACCATAAAATAGCAGTCGTCAAATTATGTTAAAATTTTAACTGAACAATCCAACTCTAGAATAAAAAACAAAATCAAATAATATTGAACCATTTGCAACAAACAACCACAAATTTTTATTTAGCACAAAGATTTAGCATGATAATATTAACCTGAAAAAAATCCTTCTCCAGCTCCCGTCAAGGAGTGATTATATGATTGAATCAGCTTCCTAGTGGTACTTGCTTTAATGGGCTTCACATGAAGCGGAGATTCGTATGAATAATTTAACTGGAATTGCGGAGTCACGTACTGTGAAGGTAATTTGAACTAAACCGTCTGAACGTATAAGTATTGAGCTGATATTACCACCCAACATACAATTTTATTGCATGTCGCTCTGAGAGGAAAGAAACGTAGAAAGTACGTACCGTAGCTAGTTAAATGAAATTGTTAAAAGAGATTAACAAAAAATAAGTATTTATAAGGCAAATGTAAATGAAAAAGCGGGACAGGGTCGGCCTCGGCGAACATTCTACAATCACATTGCAGACGTTCTGAAAAAGGGATAGGTAAGAAGTACCTGTAACCAAAGGGCATGTATGAAGAGATTGATCAGTGTAGATGAAGCAAGAGAGGTCTATCAGGACCGTAGCAAGTGAAGGTCCATAGTATCTGCCTACTCCTGTGGGAAACAGGCGTCATCTGCCTGAAGATGTGCCTTAACTCACAACCTACCAATTTCCTTGCTATTTCATTATCGTATTATCATCTTTAAGAGATCTGAAAGGAAATATGAAAGTGTATACAACGTGGAAGGGACATACCCGTAATAAATCGAACCACGGTCTATACTAGATCATTATAGTATAATTAAATTAAAATAACAGGCAAAAAACAAGAAAAAATTTTTGCATTTCCGTACAAAAGTGTGCAGCCGCTCGGGCAATTTGTATGGGAATGTCAATTTTTTTGTTGTTTTTTTGACTGTTATTTTAATTTCATTATACTACTTATAATGATCTAGTATAGCACGTGGTTTGATTTATTACGGATATGTCCCTTCCACTTTGTATACGAAACTCGTGAAGCGTCTGATATATTTCAAGACTATTTTGTTTCTATTCGTGTTTTCTTGTTTGTAATAAGTTCTAATATTTGCTGTTAAACAAATCTATGTAAGTCACAGGTCATAATATATATATTTGGATGGTTGTACTTCTTGATAGATAAGCAATATGGTATAATTTCTAATACAATACAAATAAAGTAATATACCTAGAAGATGCTAAAAAAAAATGGAAAATTAAACTAAACTATAAGTAGACAAAATAGTAAACTAAACTAAAATTAAACATAAAACAAAACAGAAGAAGAAATAATAATAATAATATAAAATATAAGGCCCCCCTCGGAGCGTACCGGGCTCAAGTAATTGTATTTTTTTTCTTTTGATTACATAAAAGTGGTTGACATACGATCATTTACTTACAGCTTTATATACGAGTATCTAAGGGAAACATTCGATATCAACACTAAAAATCTAATGTACTTACCAAAATATGGTTACCTATCTGTTTTGTTTGTGCTTTTCCATGACTTTCCCATATAAACGTATTCTAACTTTTATTTTGAAACGAAATGTCCGATTTCGGCAGTATTGCATAATATATCTAAGCATATTACTGGATTTCACTGTTAATTATTTTATTTTTTTCCTTTCTTAACGTACCAACTATAAACAAGTACGCTAATAATATTACAATCTAGCCTAAACTAAGACTAATAAGTAATTTAACATTGACCTAGTTTTATACGTTATACTCGTAGACTAAGAATGTGTCCATTGGCACTTTTCTTACTGTATTTATTAAGGGGAAGGCACTTTGTTCGTGTGTCTCTGCTGGCACATCACTGCACTATAATATCAATGTATATATATATTTATAACTACACTAGTTCAAAAGGTTTGGTTCTTTTGAGACGTCGCACTATGTCCGTGTTGTCGAGGAGCTGAATCGCCTCAACATTTACATGGTGAAGCAGTCTATACTCATGTGCTTCGGCGTATTTTTTGATTACTTTATCGACGGTCTGCATTTTAAGGTCCCGGTGTAGATCGTCGATTCTTATATACCAAGGCGCATTCACAATGGCCTTCAGTACGTTATTTTGGAAACGTTGAATAATTTAAATGTTACTTTGTTTAGTACAACCCCATAGCTGTATACCATAAGTCCATACTGGCATGAGGACTTGTTTATATAGTAGTATTTTGTTATGTACTGACAATGCGGAGTTTCTTCCAAGTAGCCAGTACATCTTCTGGAATCGTATATCGAGTTCCTCTCTTTTCTTTTTGACGTGGGCTTTCCAGCGAAGCTTTGCGTCGAGTGATATACCTAGGTACTTAGCAGTGTTTTCATATGGCACTTGCTGTCCATTTATGTAGACAGGACAGTAGTCATCGTGTTTATTTGTGAAGTTAACGTGGATTGACTTCGACTCGTTTAGCTTAATTCGCCACCTCTTTATCCAGTTATGAACTTTGTTAACAGCTACTTGGACCTTTTCTGCTGCTTCCGCGTAACTGTTTTCAACCGATGACACGGCTATAAAGCCGTGTCATCAGCGAAGGTCGCAATAGTGTTTTCTTCTAGTTCAGGAATGTCGCAGGTGTATAATAGGCATAAGACCGGGCCTAATACACTTCTTTGAGGCACTCCAGCTTTTATTTCCTTAACTTCAGAGTATGCATGATCTTGTCGCCCTCTGAAGGCTCTATCGCTTATATATGACGTTAGTATATCTACAAAGATTTTAGTAAGCATTTTTTTAAGTTTGAAAATGAGGCCTTCGTGCCACACCTTATCAAAAGCTTGGGCTACATCTAGAAAGATTGTTGAGCAAACTTTTTTATTTTCTAGAGAGTGTTCAATGATGTTAGTTATCCTATGTACTTGATCTATTGTGGAATGCTTTTCTCTAAAGCCAAACTGATGGTCAGGTATAAGGTTTTTTGTTTCTATTATAGGTTTTAGCCTTTTAAGTTACAGTTTTTCAAACAATTTTGACATTACAGGCAGCAAGGAAATTGACCTATAAGACGTTTTTTCATGTGGTGGTTTTCCCAGTTTAGATATCATAATAACTTCAGCTATTTTCCACAAATCTGGTACATATCTAAGTCTGAATGCTGCATTTATTAGATTTGTTAGCTTAACAAGAGCTTTTCTAGTTAGATTGTGTAGTATTTCCCCTGATATCAGATCAAAGCCACTGCTAAAATATGAAATTAAAAGAGAACCAATATAGTATATCTTATCATATTTGACCATCAGTATGGAAATGTTCTACACCCTTATATTTTCTTTCAAGTTCATATTTTGACGTCGAAAACTAGTAATACATGAAAAAAAATTCAGATAATTTAAATCCATATACACAATTATAATATTTGAATGAAAACTATAAAAATTAAAAGGGATATTATTAATTGTACATCAAATAAATAACTACCCATCAATTTAATCTCATCATTTATATACTTTTTTATATCAAATAAATCAACAATCTCATCATAAATACTAACTGCACATCAAATTTACTAGGTTAGGGCACACCTTTAGGTTAGGTTATGTTAGAACTGCGACCAACATACGCTAGGTACATTGAGATACTATGTACCTATGTACTTACGAACGCTAGGAAAATTCTATCCATTTTAATACGCCAAAAATATAAATTGCAGTTTGTTTAGTAATATTTTCAGTTGAGTATTTTGCTGTGCAATCAGTAATTTTGATTTGCGTTTAAATACTACCCAAATTAAAATACACCACCTTATTATTATGGTCAAATTATTAGCCATCATCTATTATATGCCTAAATCTGTGCCATTACTTTGGAATTACAAAATTCTAAAAATAAGTTAAAGTAAATAAAATAAATAAAATTGATTCTTAAGTATTTTGCCTGCGCTAAATATTAACCTGGTTTTTAAACTCATTATTTATTTTTAATAGTCAGTCTCGATAAATCTTGTGCGCCCGTGTGCTTACCCCTGTAGATTAAAATCAGGCGTAAGGAGCAGCGCAGACTAGGTATACAGGAGAGTCATATATATATATATATAATTTCAGTCCACATACCTAATATTAATGTTAGTCTAATTGTAAAATGACATCTCAGAAGAAAATGCTGTAGTGCAGTTTTCTGCCGCTTCTTCTGCACTTGCGATTAGGAAGTGGCACTAAACTTCACTGAAAGTAAATGATATTGATAAATAAAGTAAATGATGAAGTTAAAGGAAACATTGACAACTATCAAGTGATAAAAACATCCAAAAATAAAAATAAAAAATTTTGACTGAGAAGTCAGGGTTTGAGTACGATACTCAGGACGATTTCAGAGTGCGTCAACCCTTTAGGTCCATAAATCAATTGACCAATAAGGGTTCGTTTTAAGTACCACGGCCCGTAATAGAAATGGAACAGGTCCAACTGGACCCTCGAGGCAGGCCTCAGGTGTATGAGGGCTATAGAGCTGGATATAGTACTGCTGGCGCCCTTGATTAACGTTATTCTTGCGCCCCCCATCTGCTCACAATGGTATACGCTGAAAATAGTCAAAATATTGTACACTATCATGACTTTACCCCTAACGAAATAGATAAATACATGGAGAAAATGCTCTTAGCATTAAGTCCGCTATTTGTTAAAAGTATGTTTTACTTAAGAACAATAAAGAGTATTAAATAAATAAAGGTGGCCGCAAAACACAAAGGCCACGCTACGAAAAAATTGCTTTTTATAACCGTGTATAAAAGTTGAAATCATGGCGTTGCGTCTGGGGAACCGCGGCTCCGATGGTGTATTGTCGGAGGTCCTATACAACGTGTTAATGAACTAACGCAAAACTTCTCAGGTTGTGAAACTGAACATCTTTTGTTCTACAGCATTCCAAAAATGCCAAAAATAAAGTTAAGATTTTCATACAAATTGACTCGATCAGCTGATCAGCTGGTATAAAAATTCCAATATTTTTTTGGGTTTCGCGAAAGTTGTAGAACAAAAGTTGTTCCGTTTTATGGGCTGAGGCACCATCTGGTTTTGCGTTATTTCATTAACACGTTGTACGTACATGTTAAGTTGCAACCAGAACTCTGATGTCGAGATGTAGGATACTGCCAGCGCCATCTTGTATGCTTTTTGTGAACTATGTTTTAGCTTCGCTGTTGTGGTTGTAGTTCCTCGAATTGGCGTAGAGGTCACCACACATATCCTTTAGACTCATAAGACACCCACGGGAGAGAAAAGGGGTTTTTTGCACTTTAGTGCCCTTTTATTTCGTGCACCCTGAGCGGATCATACCGCCTTGCCCTAGATCCGCTATTAAAGGGCTATTTAACCGATCAAAGCCGTTTAATAATTCTATAGGGGTGTAAAGGATTAGGGGACAATTTTCGTCCACATTCAATTTTAGTTTCGAAAATTAGTTTTGCATTTGATTGCCGGATTTGGGTCCCGTGCGATTGTAAAGCCCGCCCTGTAATGTAAAGTGGCTTCGAAATTGCCACAAGGAATAAATTTTAAAGCCCATAGCTGTTATAAATTAAGGCCGTACAAAAATTTTAAATGATGTCTCTGTTTTCTTTGAAATGATTTATCTAAAATGGGGCCAGCACTGGACCCCGGAAAATTTACGTACGGCCTTAAGTTAAGAGTAATCTATTTATAATTTAAGAACTACGTTCTTGTCGGTGGAGTAGTTTCCATGTCTCCCTCTCTTAAGAGTAATAAATAGCTCAAAATGGTTCGTGTAAATATACACACGGCTGCTGCGTCTCCAGTTCCTTTCTTTGCACTTGGCTGGACACGCTGCTGCGTGTCTAGATAGATAGATCGAGTCGGACTCGTACATGAAGGGTTCCGTACCTCCGTACAATGTTTAAAAACGTTGAAGAAACAAGTTTCTTGTATGACGACCCCCTTTAATTATTAACTTTATCTTATTTTTAGTATTTGTTGTTATAGTGGTCATAGTAATACATAATCGGTGAAAATTTCAGGTGTCTAGCTATTACGGTTCAAGAGATAAAGCCCTGTGACAGATCGAGTTAAAAACGCTGAAAAAAACACGTTTTTGTATGACAACCCCCTTTAATTTTCAACTTTTTTTTATTTTTAGAATTTGTTGTTATAGCGGCCACAGTAATACATAATCGGTAAAAATTTCAGGTGTCTAGCTATTACGGTTCAAGAGATAGAGCCCTGTGACAGACGGACAGACGGACAGACGGACAGACGGACAGACGGACAGACAGACAGACGGACAGACGGACAGACGGACAGACGGACAGACGGACAGACGGACAAATAGCGGAGTCTCAGTAACAGGGTCCCGTTTGCACCCTACGGGTACGGAACCCTAAAAATGATTCTCTAAGAGGGTTGACGTCAGGCAGGCGGCCGGTCGTAAAACTAGAGCCAAATTATTGTACTGTTCCAGCTACTTCTTCTCCACTTAGCAAGTCTTTGGCATCTTTGGGTGACCATTAACATGCATATTAAATTTGAAGAAGAAGGATCTATCGCAGGTTGACTGGAAGAGATCCCTACATGGGATAAGTCCGCCTTTGTATATTTGCTCTTTCGTATTATGTTGTGTTTTATACTTAAAACAAACAAACAAGGAAAATAATCGTAAAATAACAAGTAAATCTACCTATGTAATTAAAAAAAAAAAAAAAAAAATTTTGGCCTCCCATGGATATCGTAAGAGGCGAGTAAGGAAGGTTACTGTGATTTTATTTATTTATTTATTTATTTATTTAACTTCATTACAATAAATGTAAATGGCAGACGTAAGGCCAGGGGCCTTTTCTACCAATGGTTGTGTTGTGATCACGGACAAGCTCTAGATTTTTAATGTGTATAATCCCCCATCTAATAGCGGACCATGTCTGAGGTTGCTTAACTTGCTAAAGCTAGTAATGCGTTTTCCCTTCGAGCCACCAAGCTCCTCTCAAGCTATGAGATTGCGTGTCGTGGTGTTAGTTATCGCGTCGTTTCGCCGAGACTCCATTGGCGATGGGCTATAATATGCTGTAACGTGTCTTGAAATAGCTAATCCAACAGATACAGCAGACCAATTGGATTTCGAAGTCACTCTCTTATTTTGAATATGTTAACTCGTAAATCTGGTGTGATTTCTCAGGCTGCCTAAAGGTATCTGACGTGCCTCAATGACTGTCATCGGACATGTGACAACCGTAATTTTTATCTAGTGAACTAGTGTGCAGGTTCCTTACGTTGTTTTCCTTCACTGGAAGCAAGTTGTGGTAGTAAAAGAGGTGGCAATAAAAGTGACAATGTGACAAGTTGTAACTGATCGCTATCACTTTTGTATTAGGTACGTACGTTATGTGTATCTTGTATCTTTAGATCTATGGTTCTAACAAACAATTCACCTTATCTTCAATGGAGTCTTGCTCGTATGGTCACCAGAGTCGCCAGTAATGTAAGTACGTCCAGCCCGAAATATGGCAAATTTATGTAAATGTACACGTACGGAAAGAAGTGCTAGTCAAATATTTATTTTATTTAACTTTTTACTCATACTTTATTTTATAGAAAAAAAAGTTAAACCGTTATTATTATTTTTCAGAAAATACTTAACTACATCATCATGTTTTTATTCTTAACGAGGTAGACAGAGCTCAGGGCCGTAAAACCACTTTAAACCTGATGGTGGGCGTGGAATAGAGGAATCAAAATAATGACGGATTGCTCGCCGCCGCATCGTCTGATTATGATTCAGATTAGTCATTAACGCTATATTATAATGCAAATAAAAGTCCAAAAAGTATTTTGCGCAACAAAATTTACGAAGAAAGTCCAATTTTAAATTGAATTTCAGGTGCTTTCATTTTCCAATACCCACCTTTTGGATTTTTTCCGCATTATCTTGTGTAGAATGAATTCTTAGTGTGCCTCTTAAATTTGGTTGAAATCCGTGAGGTCGATAAATAACGCTACAGCAAACTTCCACCGTACAATGTTTTAAATCACGTTTCTTGTATGACGACCTCCTTTAATTATTAACTTTATCTTATTTGTAGTGTTTGTTGTTATAGTGGTCATAGTAATACTGGGTGGCGCAAAAGTAAAGACCCTATTTGGTTCAGCTATAACATTTTTTCTAAATTAGAAAACTAGATTTAGGTTTTTTTAAATGGTAAATGGTACGAAATTTAATGGCACAAATATATTGTGCCATTAAATTTCGTACCATTAGGATTTAAAGATGATGTCTTTTAAATGGTGACCTCCAGAGTTGATACACATTTGAGCCCTATTTATGACATTTTGCATAACTTGCCGTAACACTTCCTGCGATATGTTCGTTATTTCTTGACGAATGTTTTCTTTTAGAGCTGCGAGAGTCTGTGGCTTGTTCACATACACCCGAGATTTCAAAAAACCCCAAAGAAAGAAGTCTGGACTGGTCAGATCGGGTGATCTTGCAGGCCAAGGCAAATCGCCAAAACGAGAGATAACTCGGCCTGGAAAAGCGTCCCTCACTAAGTCCATAGTGTCGCGCGCTGTGTGTGCCGTAGCGCCGTCTTGTTGAAACCAGATGTGCTCCAGCCCCAATTCGTCCAAACTGGGTATCAAAAACTCTCGTAACATGGTTCTGTAGCGTTCTCCAGTGACAGTTATCGCATTGCCTCCAGCGTCTTCGAAAAAATAGGGTCCGATCACTCTGTCAACACAGATGCCACACCATACAGTAACTTTTAGTGGGTGTAGAGGTGTTTCTTGAATAATGCGCGGATTATCAGTGCCCCAGAACCGAGTATTCTGCTTATTGACATGCCCTGAGAGATGGAAATGCGCTTCGTCACTCATAACCAATTTTGAAGGAAAATCATCCTCTTCAAGGTTGAGGTTTATGACGCGCTGGCAGTAATCTAGACGAGCTTGGTGGTCAGCAGGCAGCAGCTGATGAGTCATTTGAGTTTTATACGGGAACATCTTTAAGTCTTTCACCAAAATACGCTGCAGGGTCCGTCTGGAAATGCCCAATTGCGTGGCACGTCGCCTCGTTGATGTTTCTGGACACTCTTCCACATCTTCGCGCACAGCATCGATATTTTCAGCTGAACGGCCTGTTCTTGGTCTCCCAGACTTAGGTCTATCCAATGTTGAGCCAGTTGCTTCAAGGCGTGTGGCAAAGCGTCGAATTGTGCGACCAATCGGTGCCGGACGGTGGTGAAATCGTCGACGAAATTCACGTTGTGTTCTTATCACTGATGAATTATTCCGTAAGAACATTGACACAATTATTCCACGTTCTTGGGGAGTAAAACGGTCCATGTTTATTTTCAGTGTATTTTACATTTGTTCACTACACAATTTTCAACAACAGAATGACAGAAAATGTCATATAAAAAAAATAAAAGTATTTTCTTTAGTGCCAGTACTTTTGCGCCACCCAGTACATAATCGGTGAAAATTTCAGGTGTCTAGCTATTATGGTTCAAGAGATAGAGCCCTGTGACAGATCGAGTTAAAAACGCTGAAAAAAACACGTTTTTTGTATGAAAACCCCCTTTAATTTTCAACTTTTTTTTATTTTTAGTTTTTAGTATTTTAGTAGTTGTAGCGGCCACAGCAATACATAATCGGTGAAAATTTCTGGTGTCTAGCTATTACAGTTCAAGAGATAGAGCCCTGTGACAAACGGACAGATGAACAGACAGACAGCGGAGTCTCAGTAATAGGGTCCCGTTTGCACCCTTCGGGTACGGAACCCTAACAAAAGAAACTTGTGTGCCCATTTTATTCAAACTCGTCTAAAAATGCGACCTGTAGGCGAGAACACACAGACGGACAAAATCAGTTTTTGGCAAATCTGGAATCTGAGATGCTTCGCTCCCTTCGCTAGCTCGGTTTTTTTTGTTGAATTTGTTATCAATTTTATTACACTTTTCTATGTAACTGTATCAAAATATATCAGTAGATAATGTGCGAAGGAATAAAAGTGTAGGAGCTAGGTGCTAACAGTAGCTAAATCATGCTCAGACAATTTATGGGATGCCCGCCATTTTGATTTTCACTAGATAAGCAGTATTGTAAGTGAAAATATAATATCGGGTGTAAACGTACTGCCGACATGTAGATACCTATTTGAGGGGTGATCCTATCATGACCTAACGTATGTTACACAATCATAAAAAAAAACTGTATTTGACTTCTAAAATCTATTTTAAATCTTTATTGACCAATACTAGAAAAAGTGTACTTTTATTTTATTTTATTTATTGGCACACAAAACAGTCTTACAACACAGCTTTACTAAATAAATTATATAATAGAAACATGTCTAGTGGCAAAACAAAAAAAATGTGCGCACAGCATGCTAAACATATTTTTACCACTTTTACCAGTCAGCATTTAGAATAGACAAAACAATAATTATTTTGTTAAAACTAACGTGAATTAACTCCATAATTAATAATTTAAAATCGATCGAAACCTGGTCGGTCTTTTTCGACTACCTATAGGTATTACGTGAGTCAAACGTTTTAAATTAAAAATTAATTAATCTGTAACTATAACTAGGTACATAAATTATATACCTAAAATACACATATCTTTCATTACAATCACTTATTTCTTTTTAATTTAAAAGCTTGCTCTTGTCGGTGGAGTTAAGTAGAGATGCCTTCATTCCTCTCTTCTCTCTGCCATCTTTTTAATGTCTTTGTAGGACCTTACTCCTAAACCTTCCTTATTTTGTTGGAAAAACTTACATACAAACATAGATACATACATACACATATATGTATACATAATATAAAAATAAAATACAAATGATGTAAGATAATGTAATGACTAGTTCTTTGGAGAATGGAAGAAACTCAACGAAAATTAAGTCAGTTAAGTTTTTTTTAAAGTTATCCCAATCCCATCCCAACTTCCCAACTAATAATATAAATGCGAAAGTGAGTTTGTATATTTGTTTGTTTGTTACCTCTTTACGCTTTATCTACTGAACCAATCTTCTTGAAAATTCGCATACACTTTGTTAGGAGTACTGAGAAGGACATAGGGTACCTTTCATCCCGGAAAAAAGTAATGTTCCCGTGGGATACGCGAGCGAAGCCGCGGGCAAAAGCTAGTTAATTATATCTTTAAAGTACGTACATCTAAAGTTTATGTTTTATAGTTTTAGAATGATATTTTCGTACAAGGTCACAGCAATGCGGGTTACTAACATGAAACGCCTGTGAAAATTGAGTTAGCAATATTGCTTTAGTGTAAATTTGAATCATTTTATAGTTGTTGATCCATAGTGTATTCGTTTGTATACAGATAGATCTAGTATTTTGTACAAATATATACCTTCTTCAAAATGGCAGAGTGTGACAAAGGCTTAGAAAGTTGGAAAAAAAATAGAAACAAGGTAATTTTGGTACCTACAAAACTTTTGAGTAGAAAAGAGATACAGGTTATACAGGGACTAACAAAATATACTGAAACTATTTTAAGGGTGGATACAGTCCATGATACTGAACAACTTTCCCCAAGGAACATATATCGAAAAATAAAAATAATTTTTGGCCTCCCATACAAGTTGACCGATCAGCTGATCCGAGTCTGTATGAAAAGCCAAAAATTATTTTTCATATTTCGACATATGTTACTTAGGGAAAGTTGTTCAATATCACAGACTGAATTCACCCTTAAAATAGTTTCAGTATATTTTGTTAGACGTTATATACAACGTATTAATGAAAGAACGCAAAACCTCCCAGATGGTACCTCAGGCCATGAAACTGAACAACTTTAGTTCTATAACTTTCATGAAACCCAAAAAAGTTTGAATTTTCAGACAAAGTGATCAGCTCAATTTGTATAAAAATTCAATTTCTTTTTGGGTTTTGTTAAAGTTGTCGAACAAAAGTTGTTCAGTTTCATGGGCTGAGGTACCATCTGGGAGGTTTTGCGTTATTTCATTAACTCGTTGTATATAGGACGTGTAGAGTTAGGAGCTTTGTTTTCTATGAGATCTGATAACTTTTTTATAGTGCAAGCAATATGTATGTACTTGTCTTGGTATAACTTTGGAAAAAAATTATTTTGGTGATAATGCATGTTGCGAGTACAACATTATTAAATAACATGTATTAAATAGTTTAGTTAATTCATCGATTTAAAGTATCCTATAACTGTAACAATATAAAACAAGTAAAGATCCTGTTAAGTACGAGTATTATTTATAATTATTCATTTGTTCTATGTCCAGCAGTGGACTTCCTGTGGCTGATATGATGATGGTGATTCATTTGTTCTATTTAATTCCGCCACACACTACAGTGAAAAATATAAAAAAAAATAACAAAAAAAAAAGTACAACTGTATTAATTTAGCTTGAGGAGTTTTTCCATATCTCCAAAGTTCTTCATCGTCTTTACCAAATTAATATGGGACCAACTTGGTAGTAAAGGCTTTCAAATAAGTAAATAATCATTAAGATTGGTTCACAATTGGCAAAGATATTGTGTATCATACCTACATACAACAAAGAAACTAACAATAATCATACGATTGAATTGATAACCTCCTCATTTTCTGAAGTCGGTTAAAATGGTAGGAGATCGCAGATAGTACAGTCAGCAATATATACGTCGCGGTGGACACTCACCGCCGAGGATTTGTCAAGTTGTAGTTTGTGGGCAGAGCGTCAGCAAAAAAGAACTGAATTTTATTTACTTAAACATATTGCAGTGGAACAGAGTAGCGAACAGTTTCGGGCGCAGTTCACACTTGACTTGGTGACTACGAGTGGTACCTGTAATATCTTCAAGAGTTTCTCCCTGCCTTAAAAAGACATGAAGTGCCATTTTTGAAACGCAGATTCACGTAAACGAATGATTATTCCTTACAAAAAAACGTTCGATTAGTGACTCCGCGTTTGAAAAATGGCACCATTTGTAACATAATAACCGCCAGGACTATCGTCCCGGCTCTTATTATTAAATAGTAATCAAGATATGTCACTCCAGATTCTTAGAAAAATCTGTCACTAGACTCATCAGTGTTGGCTAATTACACACACCAAACTCTTTTTTTCTGAATCCCCTCCTTTCCCCTCCTCCCTTTTGAGCCTCACGCGATATGCCCTAGCCGCCTTTTGACATCTGTTTTATGTTTTTATTGTTCTGTATCATAATTGTTTTGGTGCAATACAGAATTAAACTAACTAACTACCAATAGAGACAGATTTATCTAATAAAAGAAAACAAAAGATAGCTTTGAGTGTAGGTAAGTGGCCAAGTCTGGTGCCAGGTAATCCTAAATAAAAATGTGTTTTGTATTTATTTGTATACGACACTCCAAAGGATACGTTTCGGCGGGAAATTGAGTGAATGTTTTCCAATTTAATCGTATCTGCTGACGCTGCGACGGCGGCGGCTTTTCAAGTAGCCACGATCTGCAGTACGGAAGATAAGTAAATACCACACAAAGTCAAAGTCAAAATATTTTATTTATCTTTGGATGTTTGTATTTATTTAATTTAAACTTTGTTTGTTTGTTTGTAATAACTTTATTGTACTAAAAACATGCATATAAAATACAAAATTCGAAAGAACTTTATTGCTCAAAACTATTGTACAAGTGGTGGACCTAATGCCATATGGCATTCTCTACCGGTCAACCATTCAACCAACCAGACCAAGAAGAAAATATGTGTGGCTGGCGTGTTAAAATATTTATTAATAGACCAATGCATGAATTTTATTAGAATTCATTCTAAGTACTAAACTGATAATATCATCATCATGTCAGCATAGGCCTGTTTTCGTCAAAAGAGTAGAAAAAAAACAGTGGCACTCTGGCAGTGCCGACAGAAGTTAAAAGTGTAGAGTTTGTAGTGGTGTCGGTCGGTAAGTGTCGCGACTTCTGCGGTTTTTAACGCGCCTAAAGAAGGTTTTACTTCAAAAAACGTTTGCATTCATAGTAGCAAAAAAATTACATACAATTAAAAAAATAAAGATAGCGTGACAGTACATTTCATCGCTAAATAAAAAACCACAATTGTTACTCCACTATTGCCACTATGCAAACTTATAAATTGGCTGAAAAAACAAACTGCCCTATGTTTGTTCAGAGTGGTTTATTCCAATGCTTTGTTTGTATTCAGGTCAGTCTACAGCATATTAAAACTCAAATAAGGTATTTTTAACCGACATCAAAAAAAGAGCTACGTATGCTCTAGATAAAAGTCCTTGATAGATAAGGAAATGTAATTTATTATTTTAATTAAATATCTATTTTTTTTTCTAATATAATCGTAATGTCACTGACTGGCCGGTTTTAAAACTATAGTTTTATTTATAGTTATATTTGGCTATAGCCAAATCATTGAAAGTGTTCCCGCTATTTCTTCTCCATTTTACAAGGTCTTTGGCATCCTTGGGTGACCATTGACATGCATATTATATTTGGACAAGAAAAAGCTGGAAAGCGCACCCCGGGCTCCGAAGCAGCAGAGCTGAGGATGCAACCGGGAATGCGCTTAGACGAAGAAGAAGAATCTTAATGTCACTGACGTGTACATACCTATTATAAACTCAGTATATAAACTCTGTTCAAATTCAAAATATCTTTATTATCCTAGGATATTTATAATATCTCTTAATAATAGTCACTTTGTTTTGTTTTGCACAAATGTTGACGTCAAATCGTTACTTACAGCTAAGTTTATGCCGCTTCCTAGGCGCAAGTGCAGAAGAAGCGGCAACAAACTGCACTGCACGTTTTCAGCAAAGACGTCAACTAACAAACTAAAAACTTATAATTAGTTATATGGATGGACTGAGATTACATTGTTTGTTATGTCATAATTAAATTGAATTATAAGAATTACGAAATTGAAAATAATGTCAATTTGTAAATTTAGTATGTACCAATGTACCTAAATTATGACATGCCTAATACAAACCTTTAAGAGGGACCTGCGCCAAGCTCAATCCAGACCTTTTTGTCTTTAAGATAGTCATCGGTCCTATAATAAGCCTTCTCACAAAGTACTTTCTTTACATAAGCTTTGAATTTTCTGTCTGGCATATCAAGGACCGATTCTAGCAATTTATTATAAAAAAGTATACACTTCCCCATAAAAGACTTACTGACTGTATTCAGCCTGTAATACGGGCTAACTAAGTCATTCTTATTACGTAAATTTCTATCTGTAAAATCACTTACTTTATTGAACATGGAAATATTTTTCCTTACATACATTATATTTTCAAATTTGAATTGTGATGCAAAAGTAAGTATACCTATTTCCTTGAATAATTCTCTCAGTGAGTCTCTCGATCCTAAACCGTAAATGGCACGAATTGCTCTTTTTTGTAAAAGAGAAATAGTCTGAATGTCGGCTGCACTCCCCCATAGCAGTATCCAGTAAGACATTAGACTGTGAAAGTAACTAAAGTACTCTTGTCTAGCAGTTGCTACATCTGTCAATTGTCTTATTCTCCTAACAGCGTACGCCGCTGTGTAATAGATAATACTGTGAAATCCATAATAAAGACAGTTACGAAAGACAGTTCATCTTCAAAGCTAAACCTACCGGGTGTTTCATTGTATACCCCCTTCGCACTACATTACATTATTTATGTATCTTACATGATATCTTTTCTTTTATTGCACGCCTCATAAGCGAAGCGCATGAGGTAGTGCTCTACTCTCGCCTTACAAAAATCAAGTGATTTTTTTAACTAAATGTGTCTCTATTTATTTTATATCGCACTTGTACAATATTATTTACACATAAATGTCAAGGAAAAACACTAGTTTCAACACTTATGACATTTTTAAAAGACATTTTGCCTTTTAAATAAATAAAAACAATGTTTAATAAAATCATTTTGTGGACGTCCGTGTGTCTGTATGTATGGAAACTGGCGTGGTCACGATAACTCCCGAAAAACTTATCTGATCAAGTCCATTTTTTTTATACGCTTCAGTATTATCCAAAACTAAGTTCTTTCGAAGATCACGGTCTAATTCAATGTAGTTTAATCGTAATTATTATTATAAAAATACAGGTGACATTTCGTTTGTGTTGTATATCTATATATGTAGATAATAACAAGGAAAAACTTAGCTCCGTTTACAACGCTTGCGTGGTATGGTACTGAGTTAAAAAAAGGCGCGTATCATTTTTTATTCGAAAAAATAATAATAATATTAAATAAAAAAGTCTTGGAGAAATTAGTGTACCAATAATTTCTAGAACTAAAAAAATGTCTCTGTCTTGTCTTTTATTATTAATTGATTTTGTTTATTTATTTCATTTTATTAGTGTTGTTTTTTTATTTTTTATTTTTTATATATTCTGATTTCTTATTAAATTTGAATAGTTTCTCAGTTAGGTGGAGCCACTAAAACACTACCTTTATAATTATGTTATAACAGTATTTTTTAACTTTCACTATCGTAGACGTAACGTTACTATCGGTTTTCACAATCATATCATCATCCGAGCGTATTCCCGGTTGCAAAGCTTCAGAACCTGGGTCCGCTACCTAAACCTAGGTGATTTGACGAGGTAACTGGTCATAACACAGAGCGACTGCCGTCTGACCTCCGCAACCTGAAGGGCAGACCAGAATCAAACCTAGGCCCACAGATTTACGTGCCTTCCGAAGCACGGAATCAACTTTCTATTCGGATAATCAGGTAATTTAATCATAATTAGAGTGGAAACAACTTTTCACAAAGTTTGCTTACCAGTGGGATTTGAACTCACGACCTCCGCATCACAAGGCAAACGCCTTGACTACTTGACCACGGAGGCAGTCGGTATCAGCTATAAACGTATCTTTGAATTTAAATACTCCTTACATCTCGATACTTTGCATTCCTTCTGAACGCATATTTTGAAACTGCTTTTCATCGGCCTCCTCCATTTTCGTGCTAATGAAAATATATGGCGTGCGGACAGGTTTAACAGCACATTGTTTTGTTCCCAGTTTTGTATATTTAGTAAATACGCGACCGTTGAAATGTTCTCCGCTAATGAGTTTCAAGTATTATATGATTTCATTATAAAATATTTCAATGTCTACAAATGACATTTGGCTGCCATATAAGAACAAATAACTGTTTCTTCTATGTTGGTCTGGGAGGAAAGAAAAAACTTAGTATGTCTCTTCCCGCGCAGATCGTAAAAGCCTATCGAGGAAATGGGCGAAAACGTGAAACATGTTAATAGGCGATGCAGCCACCCATCATTATTTGATTTCTTTTTCCACCTTCTCATTTATCATCATGCTGAAAGAGGCCTTTGAGTCTTGCGGCCCTGGGCTCTGTCTGCTAAGAGCCGCAAGACCCAAAATGCTCTGTCTGCCCCATTAGATTATGACTCTATACAATAAAAAAAAAATGTTTAACAATCTATATATATAAAAGCGAAAATCACTCACTCACCACGAAATCTCGAAAACTACTTAGCCAATGAAGATGAAATTTGGCAGGAAGGTAGATTGTGACTAGGCAACGTCCGTTAAGAAAGGATTTTTGGAAATTCCATCCCTAAGGGGGTAAAATAGGGGTTGGCAGTTTGTATGAAACTTCGTAATTTTTAAAGTGAGACACATGGAATTTTTAATATTATTTTTTATTTTACTATTTTAGTAGGTAGTTAGTAGAAAATAATAATGCATTTATTATGTTTTGAAAACTACATCCCTATAGGGGTGAAATAGGGGTAAAAGTTTGTATATATCTTCGTAATTTTTGAAGCGAGACACATGACATTTTTTAATTAGTGGTTAGTAAAAAATAATAATCCATTGGATTGGATTTTATTAAATTGCAACCCAAGTTTAAAAAAACAATCTAATTTGTGTAGTCTACGCAGGCGAAGCCGCGGGCAAAAGCTAGTTTATAATATTCTTGCTTATGACATAATGAAATAGAAATTGTAATAATTTTAATGTCGTAAACAGAGAAAGATTGTCACTTTATTACCCATAGGTATATTTGTAGGTAAGTATATGAATAAAAAAAACCTATTAAATAATTTTGGAGAACCCAGAAATAATAGAAATTTCGATTCAAGTATATGATCATCAGTTATAAGCAAAGACCAAAATTTTTTTATATGTCAAAGTAGACCAAATTTTTTTCATAAGTAAAAGTTAAAGATTGTTAAAAAAAGAACTTATTTATTTTACTTTTTTATGCAGGGCGACCACGTTTTGCATTGGGGAATATTAAATAAGTAATAAATTGTCGAAAAGTCTCATTATTTTAAAATTTATGCGTTCGCTCTGTCATCGGACATAAAAGCTCTGATGATTCTCGAGATTAAACAACACTTGTTACGTGTTTCTTGAAATTCGGGAACAAACGGCTTTATTGAAATATAAATCGTGCTGCGTTTGTTCATAATATACAACGTGGGAGGGCATACTCTTAATAAATCGAACCACGCTATATACTAGATCATTATAGTATAATGAAATTAAACTAACAGCCAAAAAACAAAAAAAAAGTCGGCATTTCAATATAAAAGTCTGCAGCCGCGCGCCTGGTCGATTTGTATGGGAATGACGTATTTTTTTACTGTTATTTTAATTTTGTTATACTTAAGTGATCTAGTATATTATAGCTCGTGGGTCAATTTATTACGGGTATGTCCCTTCCACGTTGTATACATGCAAAAGCGTATAATACACTATCACTTCTATAAGTCAGAGCGTTTGGGTCTTGCGGCTCTAAGTAAACCGATTCCAAGACCGCAAGACTCAAAGGCCACATTTAGTGCAATGCTGGACTAGTTATGTGCCGCCCTGGAAAGTTTGGGAATGTTCCCGGAAAATTCACGAAAAATGAAAATTTAGGGGAAAATTTATCCGAGAAAAATACAATACAACACAATAAATATAAAGACAATGATAGGAGACAACAAACACAATAACAATTACAACAAAAAAAAAATAGACAAGACATGGTTAGTAACAATTATATTTATTTTACTAGAACGTGGTGTTGTCATGCATACGTTAAGGAGTGTGTTGTGAATGCACTCCGGGAAAAAAGGGGTTCCACTCAGCATTTGTCGTCGAACCCAAGAGTCCGCGAAGCTGATTTTCAGTGGCACCCTGTTTTGTGATGTGACTCACGGGCGTGTGTGGTGGCATAATCTAGACCAGATTTTTTGGTATTATTTACTGGTGACCTAATCAATCAAGTGTATTCTGTGCTGTGTTTGGTTGAAATCGGTTCAGCAGTTTGAAAAATAAATAGGGGGTAAAAGAGGTACTTATATTTAAATATTAATTAGAATTTAGGAAACTATTATGGAAATTTATTTACATATTTATAATTTTTTTTTTGCTCATATGTGGCAAGCTGTTTATACATGTTGTGGTAGTTGTGTTTGGGTCAAAATTCCTTGTATTTTACTTTAAAGCTGTTTACTGATTTGAGGCTACGAAGTGGTGGAGGCAAGTTGTTCCAGCATTTAGTGGATGTGTACTTGAAGCTGCCACGGAAAGCGGCGGTGAAATGTCGGGGCATGACGAGGGAGTAACGAGATGCTCGCGTTCTCACTCTATGCACGTTTCGAGACCATACCAGTTTTGTATATAGATGTAAAGGTTTATGACACCGAATAACAGAGAAGCAAAATGCAACTTTCTTCGCCCATTCATTTTTAGCAGTCTAGCATTGTTAAGATAAGGAGTAACATGTGTACGAGGGGGGATCCTATAAGTAAATCGTGTACAAGCATTTTGAACACGTTGTATTTGATTTTGTGTGCGAACTAGTAAACGTGGACCGTAGGCTGAATCCATATAATTGAGTTTAGAGAGAACCAAGGAATCGCAGAGTTTTATTCTCATTTCTGTGCTTAAATAGTCTCGAATTTGATAGAGGACTTTAAGACGATAGAAACAGTTTTTAACGGTTTCTAAAATGTGTTTCTCAAAACGCAGGTGTTCGTCCATTAGTGAACCCAAATTCCTTGCTTCCTTGACTCTCTTTTTTTTTTCAATTCAATTCAAATTACTTTATTATCATAGGAATTTATAATATCTCTTAATAATAGTCACTTTGTTTTGTTTTGCACAAATGTTGACGTCAAATCGTTATTTAAAGCTAAGTTTACGCCGCTTCCTAGGCGCAAGTGCAGAAGAAGCGGCTACAAACTGCACTGCACGTTTTCTCCAAAGACGTCAACTAACAAACTAAAAACTTAAAATTAGTTATATAGATGGACAGAGATTACATTGTTTATTATGTCATAATTAAATTGAATTATAAGAATTACGAAATTTAAAATAATGTCAATTTGTAAATTTAGTATGTACCAATGTACCTAAATTATGACATGTCTAAGTATACAAACCTTTAAGAGGGACCCGCGCAAAGCTTAAGCCAGACCTTTTTGTCTTTAAGATAGTCATCGGTCCTGTAATAAGCCTTCTCACAAAGTACTTTCTTTACATAAGCTTTGAATTTTCTGTCCGGCATATCAAGGACCGATTCTGACAATTTATTATAAAAAAAACCGGCCAAGTGCGAGTCGGACTCGCGCACCGAGGGTTCCGTACAAACCTGCAAGGTTTAGTATTTGGTATGAATTTCAATTTAATACCTCTACGCGTTTATGAGGAAATGGGTAGTAAGTTTAAAATTATTAAAAAAAAATATATTATGTGATGTAACTAAAAATTTATGGTTTTCGTAATTTTTCCTTTATCTATGCTATAAGACGTTGCTTCGTACCAAATTTCAAGATTCTGAGTTCACGGGAAGCACCCTGTAGGTTTTGATTCCCTTGCAAGTGTCGAAAATTTGCGGCATAAACGGCTGTATCTTTTGATTGCGTTGGCTTAGAAGTTTGATTTTTTCACAGCTTCAAGGGACAGTAGACCTGAGTAATTGATATAAATTTCAGCTTTATACCTCCACGCGTTCCTGAGAAAAAGGGTCTTGACAGACGGACGGACGGACGGACAGACGGACAACAAAGTGATCCTATAAGGGTTCCGTTTTTTCCTTTTGAGGTACGGAACCCTAAAAAGTATACACTTCCCCATAAAAGACTTAATAACTGTATTCAGCCTGTAATACGGGCTAACTAAGTCATTCTTATTACGTAAATTTCTATCTGTAAAATCACTTACTTTATTGAACATGGAAATATTTTTCCTTACATACATTATATTTTCAAATATGAATTGTGATGCAAAAGTAAGTATACCTATTTCCTTGAATAATTCTCTCAGTGAGTCTCTCGATCCTAAACCGTAAATGGCACGAATTGCTCTTTTTTGTAAAAGAAAAATAGTCTGAATGTCGGCTGCACTCCCCCATAGAAGTATCCCGTAAGACATTAGACTGTGAAAGTAACTAAAGTACACTTGTCTAGCAGTTGCTACATCTGTCAATTGTCTTATTCTCCTAACAGCGTAAGCTGCAGAGCTAAGCCTATTAGAAAGTTTAGTTATATGAGCGCCCCATTGAAGTTTTGAATCAATTGTGATTCCTAAAAAGGTAGTACTTTCAACCAGATCGAATTTCTGACCATTAATTAGTATGTCAACGCAGGCTTGATTCACATTCTCTCTATCTCCTCTCCGCCGAGTTGAACTTTGAATTGTTTATTCTTTAGCTTATTTAGTTTTTGTTGAGTACCCAATATCATAAATTTCGACTTATTACTATTCAATATTAGCGAGTAATTTTCAGCCCAACTCTTTATTCTCTCCAAGTCATCATTAAGGTTACTTATCATTGTCTCTATGTCATTAGGATTACAGGAAATATATAGTTGAAGGTCGTCCGCATAAACATGAAATTTGCAGTGCTGGATTTGTGTGGTGACGTCAGTGCTGTATAATATAAATAATAAGGGGCCCAATATAGATCCTTGCGGGACACCTCTTGTGACAGCTTTTAGATTGGATTTCAGCACTTTCCCTTTCCCGTCTTCCAGTTCGACACTTTGACTCCTGTTAGAGAAATAACTCCTGAACCAGTCAATCGTGTTATTATCGAAACCATAATAATGCATTTTTGCCAGTAATAGATTAATATTTATGCTGTCAAAAGCTCTTGAGAAGTCAAGTAGCGTCAATAATGTGACTTGTCCATTGTCTTGAGCAGTAATTACATCATCAATGATTTGCATAAGAGCTGTCACGGTACTGTGATGTTTACGAAACCCAGACTGCATTGTGGGAAGAATGCTATGTTCTTCAAGAAAAGCTTCAAGTTGCAGCGCGACGACTCTTTCCAAAATTTTAGACAACAAAGGCAATATACTTATGGGACGTAAGTCTTTTAGGTCTGTAGGGTTAGATTTTTTAGGGATTGGTCTGACTATGGCCTCCTGCCATTTGTGGGGATAGCATTTCGTTTGGATGGACCTATTTACTAATGATGTTATCACTGACAATGTATCTGGCATAGTTAATAATAGCATATCTAGACTTATATCGTCTGCTCCAGTAGCATTTGACTTTAATATTTTTATTATTTTGACAATTTCATACTCATCAACTTGTTTTACAGAAAACAAATTTTCTGGAGGGTTATCCTTGTTAGAAAATTGATTAAGTACAGCTGCAGAAACATCACAGTTGCTAGGTACTTTCAGGAAATGGTCATTAATTTAATCTGGATCATTAAAAATGTGCGTCGGTATGTCCTGTTTTTGTTAAGAAATATTAATTTTTTTCATATGTTTCCAAAGAATACGTGGATTTTTAGAATTATAGTTAATTTAGGTGTTGAAATATGCCTGTTTCTCCCTAAAAAGGGCCTCTTTTGCCATATGCTTTAATTCTTTATACTGTTTTTTGTGAATTATATTGTCATTTTTACGAGATGTTATGTATGCTTCATCCATGGTCATCCATTTATGGGAATACTGGTAATATTTACGGAAATATTGTGAAAATTCCCGTAAATTTTGAATATTTCCTACGAAACATCATAATGCTGGACACAAATTAGACAATAAGTCCTAAAAGAATGCTGGGCTAAGGTTGAAAAATTAATCAAAATAGTAAAGGGTTGCTGGCCGCACTTTTACTTTTACCTTCCTTAGTCGCCTCTTACGACACCCGTGGAAGAGAAAAGGGCTGGTGGAAAATTGTATTTCACTCTGCCTTAATGGGTATACTTGACTATTTAGTTGAATAAAAAAGTAATGAAGGTACATTAGTTACAAAGTACTCATCAAATCACAAGCGCCCGTTACTCGCCTCTAGGAGGCGCCAGCGATCATTACGTTGTCTACGCAGGCGCAACTTTCACCAGTGGGGAAATGCAAGTGTTTGATATACATTGCTGTTTTACAATTAAAACATGGCGAGGTCTCCGATGAGTAATACATTTTTTTAATTAATGATATGTACCACCTTCACGCTAAGAGGCTAGGCCATGTATACTCCGTTAGGGATATTATAGGCCGCCTTGCTAGCCGGCTTGCAAGTGGAATTTTAGTTGATATTAACCACCGATATTTCGGAATTTGAAAAATAAGGGGTCGAGCAGTAGTCATAGTTAAGGCGAAGATATAGCGGTGGTTCATAAAATAATTTAAAGGGCTATCTAGTGCATGACGAAGAGCAATATGGAAATTATCTCCATATTTACGAGTTAATAATTTATTTCAAGTGAGGGCGCCACTTCAAGGTCATTTGCCTATACCTCCACCTTAAAGATCACATATAAAAGAATCAATGGGATCCGAAGCAAGCAATGAACACTTTCCATAGCGAAAATTTCCTATCGCGTGATAATGCCTGCTAGCGGGGGCATGTCAACTGTCCGTTAACAGATCTCGGAAACTGCGCCAGCAAAGGTCAGACCTCATTATGCGATTGCTGTGTAATGCTTACTTTGACTCAAAAAGAAAATAAACAAATAGAAGCATTTAAAATGTGGTGCTGGCGTAGGATGGAACGATAAGCTGGGTTGAAAAAATTACAAATGAGGAGGTCCTGAAAAGATTAGGAGAGAAAAGGTGCATTCTGGATATAATAGAGAATAGACGAGCAAAGATGTTGGGTCATCTGCTACGACATGACGACTTCATAAAGACCATCATGGAAGGAAAGATAGAAGGGAAAAGAGGACCAGGAAGACCGATGCATGGTAGATGAGAGAGACAAATGGAAGAGAATTCATACTCCACCGACAAGAGCATAGCTCTTAAATATACATAGATAGTATAATATGATCACTCCAAGTCTTCCCGTGGATGTTGTAGAAGGCGACTTAGGAAACAAGCTAAAGAAAGCTTATAAATATTTATTCTAAGTAGATTTTTTACCTTGCCCTACCAAAGAGCCACCTCAAGCCGTTCCGTATGGTTTCCGACTTGGGTTGTGCGGCGACCGGTTGTAAAACTATTCACAGAAATCTCTGCCATATAAAAGGACAGGTTTAAACTGCATCCAATGTTTCTTTTTAAATGCTTGGAGGTAACCTATATCCAGTAGTGAACTTACTGCGGCTGCAGTAATGATATTAATGAAATGATTAGCTATTTAAAAGATCTTTTCATGCTAGTCTGGGAGAAAAGAAAATCTTAAAATGTACCATCAGCTTCTTTTCCCGCGCAGATCGTAAAAGGTCATCGATCACCTTACCGTAAAAGGGAATGGGCGAAAGTTCGAATCATGTTAATAGGCGATGCGGCTAGCAACCCGTTACTATTTTGATTCCTTTTCCATCTTCTCGCCCACCATCATGCTGAAAGTGGCCTTTGGGTCTTATGACCCTGGGCTGTGTCTGCTTAGAGCCGTAAGACCTAATAGCTTGGTCTGCTCCTTCTTCTTCTTCGTCTAAGTGCATTCCCGGTTGCATCGTCAGCTGTGCTGCTTCGGAGCCCGGGGTGCACTTTCTCGCTTTTTCTTTTCCAAATATAATATGCATCTCAATGATCACCCAAGGATGCCAAAGACCTTGCAAAATGGAGAAGAAATAGCCGGAACACTTTAAATGATTTGGCTATAGTTTTACAACCGGCCGCCTGCCTAACGTCAACCCTCTTTGGGAATGTATTTGTGCGAAAAGTTTTACAACCAGCCGCCGCCCGATGTTAAACCTTTGGGAATGCAATCATAGCACGAGATGTTTGTGCTTAATCCTTTAGTCGCCTCTTACGACATCCACAGGAAGAGATGGAGTGGTCCTATTCTAACCCGGAACAACACGGGGTAATAGCTCGGTCTGCTCCATTTGGGTAAAAGATGTGATAGTGCAATAAAAAGATCTATCACGACATCAAATCAAATGCAGTACACGTCAATATTTATAGTGTACATTACGTGTAATGTTTATTTATATTTAAATTATTTTGTTTGTTCAATAGCTACCGCTACTAGCGTTTCGCAACGATCACTGCTGAGAAGAAATTGGTCGCCTACGCGCCAGAAGGGCTTTGTCAGTTTATAAAGATATTATGCCTAATACAATGTTATCACAACATAATATGTAAAGCTTGCGAACGAGTGCAAAATCCAATTTACAGAAATAAGTTCAGCTTTGTTTCTTTAGGTTTAGTAATGTACTTACATGACTTAAGCTATTAAATTAATCTAAATGTGTGGTACCTATGACTCACACAAGGCGTTCCTTTCCGCATTTAACTGCGAGCAAGGTCTTCCGCGATGTTTTATATGAGTATGCTTGATTAGTCATTTTCATTTCAATTTGTTAAAGTGCGAGAAAAATTGATATATTAAAAATAGGTGCTACCCATGATTTTTTTGAAAGAATTTCTTCCTCGCTGGTTACGTGGGTCCTGGATTCGTGCTACAGCGTTACACGTTAGGCAGGCGACGCACACGAATTGACTTTTTTTTATATTTTTCATTTTTTTTTATATATATATAAATTTCGCATTTTTTTTTACCGAGTAGCTAGGGACTGTGAGAATTGGTGCGAGTTCCTAACATAAGTTTAAAATACCACGTCTATTTTAACCATAAGCCTATTATTTAGAGGAAGTTTATTCATGATACCACAGAGTAATAGACGATACTAAACTATAATCTAGAATTAATTTTATCCCTCCGGTCTGTACGCGCCTTTAACAAATGAGGTATCATCGGAAGCGTCTTGGCTTCCCACTAGTTATAGGCTTTCAAAAATATATACCTAAATTATTAGTTGCTGCTTCCTGCTGGCTGTGCTGCATTAACTGGATACACGTACCTACAGTTGTACAGTAAGAATTTTCCGTAGTCGCGTTTTAGTTTAGTTTTTAAATTCTAGTAAAGTAGTTCAGTATCAAGGACGGAACCTGCTTTAAAAAATTTGGCTGGTGGGTAAAAGCCTCCCTGTATGTAATTTTTTTTAATTCCTTACTTCGTGTAAAATTTTAAATGATTATGTTAATAATAATTCCATTTGATTTAATCGTAGGTTGCCTAAAAAATATAAAAATGTTAATGAACTAACTAACGAAATAACTTAAACCATCCTACTACCTCAAACAAACACAGTGTCGGTCTTATTCACACGTGCAAGTGGTTCAAAATAGACACAGTTTAACTGAGTCACAGCTCGTCAGATGTTGACTCACTGCGTTTATTCCAGACTCGACTGATTTGACAGGACATGTTCGATGACTGATGTACTTTACGCTGTCTAAAATCTAAATAAAATATTAAATGAGAAAAAAATTAACACGAGTAGGATTCGAACAAGTATTAGTTTTTCGTACACAACAACAACGAAGGAGCAAGTAATTTTTTTTTATTATCCATTTATGTCCCACTGTTCGGCAAAGGCCTCCCCTCTTTCCTTCCACAATTCCCTATCCTTGGTCTCCACTTTCTATTCCTTATCAAATGCACGCAAATCGTCTGCCCATCTCGTCCTCGGTCTACCTCTCTTTCTGTATCCATCTGTTGGAACCTAGTCTGTGGCAATATGTGCCCAGCCCATCTTTCCGGTAATTATTAAAAATATATTTTTAAATACCAGCTTTTAACTAAAACAAGTAATTATCATTTTTAAATACCAGCTTTTAACTAAAACAAGTAATTATTTAAAATATATTTTTAAATACCAGCATTTAACTAAAACAAGTAATTATTTAAAATACATTTTTAAATACCAGCTTTTAACTAAAAAAAAGTAATTATTTAAAATATATTTTTAAATACCAGCTTTCAACTAAAACAAGTAATTATTTAAAATATATTTTTAAATACCAGCTTTTAACTAGAACAAGTAATTATTTAAAATATATTTTTAAATACCAGCTTTTAACTAAAACAAGTAATTATTTAAAATATATTTTTAAATACCAGCTTTTAACTAAAACAATGAGCTAAACAGTTTAAAGTGCTCCTCAAGACCAAACAATTGAGCCCAAACTCGGTGGGGTTATGTTGTTTTATCACAGGGATACCACCACGGCCACCTTCAGGCTTCATCATGAGATCAGGTCATTGATAGCATAATATTGCATTGTCACCCAACTTAAACGAGTATGTGAGGTTTTAATTCAATCGAATAATGGGAAGTGGATCTAATTTAGCTTGCAAGATTTGATTGCGGACACACAGACAACGGGACAGGTGAAACTAATTAAAAGCTTTTAAATCACTTATGGCGAGAAATAAAATGTCAATTCATATAATACTACAAATTAGTTGCTAGTTTCCAACAAGTCAAATGAGATACTTTTTCTTACCGTCAAAACTAAAGTTTTCTATGGAATTTGTATGATATACTAAACTGTGACGTCATAGTTTTTTAGGAGTCAAATAGCGGCATGAACAATTCTAAAATGACTTTTTTTTTATTAACACGTTGTATAGGTTCTTAAATATATACACACACTTTGGTACACTACAGTTTTTTTGCCATACTGATTACGATGACACATTCAATCATTATTCGTAGCATTCAATAAATAAAATTGGTCTCCAAAATACATTTTTCCACTTGCGTAAACGAATAACGCGAAAATAAGGTTTAAGTGAAAAGTAATTTAATTTGCTCAAAAAATATTTCTATATTACATACGTCCAATGATGTTAAATTTTCTCCAGATAGATATCGAAAAGTGTCTGCAGATCGAAAGGAATTAAGGACAAAGATCATAGGGCAAAATTAATTCGATTGTGTTTTATTAAAAACATAGCAAACCTACAGTAGTCAAACTCGTTTTATGATATCCTATTTTTTTCAGATTGTAGTGTTAAATTTTACAAGCCGCAAGGCACCTAGCGTAGCTCAATGACTGCCATCGAAAGATTATATCTAGCACCAAGCAGTCTGAACTTATCGTCCAAAGTACGGAAGACTCAAGATAATATACCAGTACCACTATCAGGTGAAACCAGCTTTGACCCGCGTGTAGCAAAATATGTACCTATGAATGTGAGTATATATGCTGAAACTATTTTAAAGGAATTCAGTTCATGATACTGAACATCTTTTACCAAGGAAAAAATATCGAAATAAATACAACACTTTTACCTATAAACTTTCTAATAGGCTTAGCTCTGCGGCTTACGCTGTTAGGCGAATAAGACAATTGACAGATGGAGCAACTGCTAGACAAGTGTACTTTAGTTACTTTCACAGTCTAATGTCTTACGGGATACTTCTATGGTAGTGCAGCCGACATTCAGACTATTTTTCTTTTACAAAAAAGAGCAATTCGTGCCATTTACGGTTTAGGATCGAGAGACTCACTGAGAGAATTATTCAAGGAAATAGGTATACTTACTTTTGAAAATATTGATGTAATTCAGTATCATGATACTGAACATCTTTTACCAAGGAAAAAATATCGAAATAAATACAACACTTTTACCTATAAACTTTCTAATAGGCTTAGCTCTGCGGCTTACGCTGTTAGGCGAATAAGACAATTGACAGATGGAGCAACTGCTAGACAAGTGTACTTTAGTTACTTTCACAGTCTAATGTCTTACGGGATACTTCTATGGTAGTGCAGCCGACATTCAGACTATTTTTCTTTTACAAAAAAGAGCAATTCGTGCCATTTACGGTTTAGGATCGAGAGACTCACTGAGAGAATTATTCAAGGAAATAGGTATACTTACTTTTGCATCAAAATTCATATTTGAAAATATAATGTACCTATGTAAGGAAAAATATTTCTATGTTCAATAAAGTAAGTGATTTTACAGATAGAAATTTAGGTAATAAGAATGACTTAGTTAGCCCGTATTACAGGCTGAATACAGTCAGTAAGTCTTTTATGGGGAAGTGTATACCTTTTTATAATAAATTGCCAGAATCGGTCCTTGATATGCCAGACAGAAAATTCAAAGCTTATGTAAAGAAAGTACTTTGTGAGAAGGCTTATTATAGGACCGATGACTATCTTAAAGACAAAAAAGTCTGGCTTGAGCTTGGCGCGGGTCCCTCTTAAAGGTTTGTATACTTAGACATGTCATAATTTAGGTACATTGGTACATACTAAATTTACAAATTGACATTATTTTAAATTTCGTAATTCTTATAATTCAATTTAATTATGACATAACCAACAATGTAATCTCAGTCCATCCATATAACTTATTTTAAGCTTGTTAGTTGACGTCTTTGGAGAAAACGTGCAGTGCAGTTTGTTGCCGCTTCTTCTGCACTTGCGCCTAGGAAGCGGCGTAAACTTAAACGTCAACATTTGTGCAAAACAAAACAAAGTGACTATTATTAAGAGATATTATAAATATCCTATAATAAAAAAAAAAAAAATAAAAAAATTATATTTGACCTTCCATACAAACTCGGATCAGCTGATCGGTCAACTTGTATAGGAGGCCAACAATTATTTTTCATTTTTCGATATATATTCCTTGGGGAAAGTTGTTTAATATCATAGTCTGAATCATCCCTTAAAAAAGTTTCAGTATATTTTTTTAGATCTTGTATAGGTATTTTATAAAAATGTTTTTGAGCATTGCTAGCGTATCTATTAATTTATTTATCAATGTATACGTTACTCGATCCTCGACTCGCTTTGATGTCAAAATAATATCAGGTTCTTTTCGAAATCACTGTTATGCGAATATCTCCGATAAGTTTCTGTTTCTATGTGAATATTGATATTACAGTGATATTTGTGTGTTTTACGCTTGAATATTTTTTCGTTTAAAGCTGTTTTCATATACCATTTACAGTATTTTTTTTATGTCATAACTCACTTTGAAATACCTTTTCAGCGACTTTAAAAAAGGTATGTTATCAATTCGTCGGAATCTTTTTTTTATGTATGTTCCCCGATTACTCTAAGACGCCTAAACCTGATTAATATTTTTTTTTTGTTTGAAAGGTTATACTTTCTAGGTGGTTGCATAGAAATTTTATTAAAAAAGTGGTTTGTTTTCTAAACGAAAATAACTATAAAAATATGTCTTTGTATACAATTATAGAAGGCTTTTTATAGGACCGATGACTATCTTAAAGACAAAAAGGTCTGGCTTGAGTTTGGCGCGGGTCCCTCTTAAAGGTTTGTATACTTAGACATGTCATAATTTAGGTACATAGGTACATACTAAATTTACAAATTTACATTATTTTAAATTTCGTAATTCTTATAATTCAATTTAATTATGACATAATAAACAATGTAATCTCTGTCCATCTATATAACTAATTTTAAGATTTTAGTTTGTTAGTTGACGTCTTTGGAGAAAACGTGCAGTGCAGTTTGTTGCCGCTTCTTCTGCACTTGCGCCTAGGAAGCGCCGTAAACTTAACTTTAAGTAACGATTTGACGTCAACATTTGTGCAAAACAAAACAAAGTGATTATTATTAAGAGATATTATAAATATCCTATGATAATAAAGATATTTTGAATTGAATTGAATTGTTTAAATATTTCGCTTTTTTGGTACTGGTTTTTAGGGTTCCGTAGTCCACAAGGAACCCTTATAGTTTCGTCATGTGCGTTCGTCCGTCTGTCCATTCGGGCTCGTACTCCGCCGCCGCTACTGCACCGATTGTCACGAAAATTGGTGGAGAGATAGATATTGAAGTTACAAAATTGGTTTTTAAAATTATGAAAAAATATTTTTTTAAGACTAACCCCAACGTGTGGGATATCGTTGAAAAGGTCTTTTAAAATGCAACAAAAACTGCTTTGAAACTATGTAGATCAAACCCCCCAGTCTTGAGTTAATCTAATACAAAGTTAAAATTTGAGGTGTCCCCCCACCAACTTATGAAATATTACTAAAATAATTCTGAAAAAAATGTGGTATATACCTCAAAGTATGTACTTATAGCGGTCTCGGTATCATAGATAGTTATTTTTTAATACGTCTGTTACGTACGTTACTTGCTGCTACGGAACCCTTCATGGGCGAGTCCGACTCGCACTTGGCCGCTTTTATTTGTTTTGAAAAAATATCAATAATTATAGTTGTTTCTATGTCTTCATCTTTTCGTGTCCTTTAAGTGTAACTTTTGTCAAAAAAATAAAAAGAAGCAAAACTACTTCTTCTCATAGCTTTTTCAAAAAGCTTCTCAAAATCTACACTAACTAAAATCTAACCCGCTAAAGTATAAGTTGAAATAAATGCGAAATTTCCCCAGAAATTTTCAATTTATTCAAATAGAATCTAAGATCTATGCTTTAGTTTCAAGAAGAATATTTTAAACAAAATTCAAGACATTGTACTATAACTTTGTCGGGTAGACTGGAATTTATTCGCGAAGCCTTTGATAGAGATCTGTAGATATAGCGGGCTCATCACCGAATCCGAATTATCCTTGTCCGAGCCGTTTATTTAATTATCCGCTTCCGATCGGTCGTTTTGGAAATCCTTGGGGGAGGCCTATGTCCAGCTGTGGACTTCCTGTGGCTGATATGATGATGAGGAGCCGTTTCACCATTGTTCCTAGTGGCGTACCATTGAAGCCACGTTTCTCTCAAATTTGCACTCAAAAAGTAAAATGCAATAAGCCAAATCTCTTTTCTACGTGTTTTGAAAAAGGTCACTTAATGGCGTTTTTACTTATTTTATTTTTACTGAAACTAAAATAACAGTCAAAAACAAAAAAAAAAAACATCGGTATAATTTTCTACAAAAGGGCAATTCCTATGGGAATGTCGATTTGTTTACGTTGTATAGACGATAAAGGATCATGTGTTTGGTAACTGTTAAGACTTATTTAGATAGTACAGGTTTCTTGCCTGTTGCATACAATTAAGGTGAAGATATAGGCAAATGGCCTTGAAGTGGCGCCCTCATTTGAAATAAATTGTTAACTCGTAAATATGGAGATGATTTCCATATTGCTCTTCGTCATGCACTAGATAACGCTTTAAATTATTTTATGAACCACCGTTGAAAGTATTTACATAAGTCTGTCTAGCTTTAAAACTTGCCTCCGCCAAAAGTGGCCACGGCAAGTTTTAAAGCTAGACGGATCACCAATAACAGTTTCAACGGCAGTTCATAAAATAATTTAAAGGGCTATCTAGTGCATGACGAAGAGCAATATGGAAATTATCACCATATTTACGAGTTAACAATTTATGTCACACTTCAAGGCCATTTGCCTATATCTTCACCTTAAATTGAATGCAACAGTTGTAAGTTTTAGTAATGTGACATCTTGAGAAAAATACTGTATCATTGAGTGAAGCAGATTTTTATAGGAGTATCGAGTTTCCAAGCTATGATGGGATTATTGAATCAATTTATGTGTGCATGCATTAAGCACATGTCGGCAACGACGAAGAGCTTTCAAAGGAAAATATACAAGCTTACCAGGAAATCTGGGGACTTATTCCGTCTTATTATAAAAACAGTTTGTTACTAGGTTTAAACCATTATCCGCCCAAATCAAGTTGACATTGACAGGTGAGATAGTGTGATATTACTAGATTTTAACTTGATTTGGGCGGGTAATGGTTTAAACCTGGTAACAAAGTTAGTCGGGGTTTTATAATAAGACGGATTATGTTTTATATGCACTTACTAATAAAAATGTAGTAAGCCGTGTGATTCCCGGCAGAGTAGAATAGGACCACTCCAAGTCTTCCCTAAGATGTCGTAGAGGCGACTTAGGAAACAAGCTAAACAAAGCTGATAAATATCAATGAGACCTCTCCAACCCGTCTGGCCAGCGTGGAGAGTGTAAGCCAAATCCTCTGACTGCTCTGACTAATATACGGCTTTAGTCTAGTAGTACAGAGAGGGTCGTCCTCCTGCATTGGAGACTAAATAAGACCTGATGATGAATAAAAATTAGTAGATTATTGTATGAATGTATTATTGTATGATATCATTATTTATTATGTCGTCAAATTGCTTTCAACCCCCTACATTTGATCTACTGCGATCACCAACCGCCTACCCAGTATGGTGATTATCACCTAATCCTACCTTTATTGAGTGAGGCCTCCTAGTCCAGCAGTGGAATCATACAGGTTGACTTTTTATCCACCTGCAAAATTTTTGGACCAAGTTCAGTCCATAATACCGAACTACTTTATATTGAAAAAGTTATTAAAAATCATTAAAAATTTTTCGTCCTCCCATATAAATCAGCGCTCAGCCAAACGGATTTTGTACGTGAGAACGAAAAAATTTTATAGATCTTTAATAACGTTTTTTATAGAAAGTAGTTCAGTACCATGGACTGAACTTGTTTCAAAAATTTAGCAGGTGGATAAAAAGTCAGCCTTTATAGGCTAGTTAAAAAAATACTTTTACATATTGTAGACTAACCTTTACAATGCCAACCAGCCACGTGCAGGATTACTCATCGCGATGACGGTGTAACGACTTTTTTTTTATTTTCTCGTTTGTAAGGCGAACCTTATAATAGGTTGTTATGAGTAAAGGATATACGAGGACATATTGGAGACAGATTGCGTTAAACTAATTATACAATAAATTCTAAGAAAAAAAATTCAACGCAAAATTTTTAAAAGAAAGTTTAGTTCAATCTTTGGTAGTGATTACACTTTGCATTCTTCATATACATTATTACTATAACAAAAAAGTCAAACAAAATTAAAATTAAATTAAAAAAAAACCAAATAAATCAATGAATAATAAATAAATAAAACATCACAAACAATGGCGTTCAGTCACTTTCTAGTCAGTACATGAATCATATTGCAATGATTTATGTACTGACAGTCAAATCTGGCCGCGAATAGCTGTTATGGAGCGGATAGAGCATTTTGGGTTTTACGGCTCTGAGCAGACAGACCCTAAGACCGCAAGACCCAAAGCCCGGTTTCAGCGTGTAGTGAGCAAAAAGATGCAAATAAACGGGCAAGTGCGAGTCGGACTCGCACATGAAGGGTTCCGTACCACCGTACAATGTTTTAAAACGCTGAAGAAACACGTTTCTTGTATGACGACCCCCTTTAATTATTAACTTTATCTTATTTTTAGTATTTGTTATTATAGTGGTCATAGTAATACATAATCGATAAAAATTTCAGGTGTCTAGCTATTACGGTTCAAGAGATAGAGCCCTGTGACATACGGACAGACGGACAGACAGCGGAGTCTCAGTAATAGGGTCCCGTTTGCACCCTTCGGGTACGGAACCCTAAAAAGGATCAAATATGGACGGGTTGCTAGTGTAAAGAGTTTTTACTATCTCGCAATTTGTCACCGGGAAGAATTAAAAATTAATTCCCAATTCGGCCAAAACTGTTCCGGCAATTTTTCTCAATTGGTATGGTCTTTGGCATCCTTGACCATTAACATGCATATTATATTGGGAGAGGAAAAAGAGAGGAACCTCACTCCATATTCCGAGGCAGCATAGCTGAATATGCAACCGGAAATGCGCCTTTCTCCTTTTAAAGCGGCCATTTTGAATTTTGAAAAAACTTAAAAATAAATCTGTCGAGTTTCCAAGCTATGATGGGATTATTGAATCAATTTATGTGTGCATGCATTAAGCACATGTCGGCAACGACGAAGAGCTTTTCAAAGGAAAATATACAAGCTTACCAGGAAATCTGGGGACTTATTCCTTCTTATTATAAAAACAGGACTAACTTTGTTACTAGGTTTAAACCATTATCCGCCCAAATCAAGTTGACATTGACAGGTGAGATAGTGTGATATTACTAGATGTTAACTTGATTTGGGCGGGTAATGGTTTACACCTGGTAACAAAGTTAGTCTGGGTTTTATAATAAGACGGATTATGTTTTATATGCACTTACTAATAAAAATGTAGTAAGCCGTGTGATTCCCGGCAGAGTAGAATAGGACCACTCCAAGTCTTCCCTAAGATGTCGTAGAGGCGACTTAGGAAACAAGCTAAACAAAGCTGATAAATATCAATGAGACCTCTCCAACCCGTCTGGCCAGCGTGGAGAGTGTAAGCCAAATCCTCTGACTGCTCTGACTAATATACGGCTCTAGTAGTACAGAGAGGGTCGTCCCAGGAGGACGACCCTCTCATCGCTGCTTCAGTCAAGCTGGGACCACGTTCGGTGAAACCCGAACGAAACGTCAGCAAAATAAATAAAAAAAGGTACGTTCCGCGTTAATTCCCGTATGCATTAATTTAATAGTATCGTTAGGTAAGTATCCCATAATATAAGTTTAAAATATACTTTGGGGCTAGCTTAATCAGTGTGATTGGTCCCTATATATTAATTTATTTATTTTTATCTCTCTTTTCGGATAATCAGGTTATTGACGACCTCCGTGGCGTAATGGTTAACACGCTAGACCGCTAATCCGGAGGTTCTGGGTTCGATCCCCAGCCAGGGCAAGTTGGAAAATGGCCTTTTTTAAATTGTCCTGGGTCTTGGGTGTTTATCTATATATGTATTTATCAAAATTCAAAATTCAAAATATCTTTATTATCATAGGATATTTATAATATCTCTTAATAATAGTCACTTTGTTTTGTTTTGCACAAATGTTGACGTCAAATCGTTACTTAAAGCTAAGTTTACGCCGCTTCCTAGGCGCAAGTGCAGAAGAAGCGGCAACAAACTGCACTGCACGTTTTCTCCAAAGACGTCAACTAACAAACTAAAAACTTAAAATTAGTTATATAGATGGACAGAGATTACATTGTTTATTATGTCATAATTAAATTGAATTATAAGAATTACGAAATTTAAAATAATGTCAATTTGTAAATTTAGTATGTACCATTGTACCTAAATTATGACATGTCTAAGTATACAAACCTTTAAGAGGGACCCGCGCCAAGCTCAAGCCAGACCTTTTTGTCTTTAAGATAGTCATCGGTCCTATAATAAGCCTTCTCACAAAGTACTTTCTTTACATAAGCTTTGAATTTTCTGTCTGGCATATCAAGGACCGATTCTGACAATTTATTATAAAATAGTATACACTTCCCCATAAAAGACTTACTGACTGTATTCAGCCTGTAATACGGGCTAACTAAGTCATTCTTATTACGTAAATTTCTATCTGTAAAATCACTTACTTTATTGAACATGGAAATATTTTTCCTTACATACATTATATTTTCAAATATGAATTGTGATGCAAAAGTAAGTATACCTATTTCCTTGAATAATTCCCTCAGTGAGTCTCTCGATCCTAAACCGTAAATAGCACGAATTGCTCTTTTTTGTAAAAGAAAAATAGTCTGAATGTCCGCTGCACTCCCCCATAGAAGTATCCCGTAAGACATTAGACTGTGAAAGTAACTAAAGTACACTTGTCTAGCAGTTGCTACATCTGTCAATTGTCTTATTCTCCTAACAGCGTAAGCCGCAGAGCTAAGCCTATTAGAAAGTTTAGTTATATGAGCGCCCCATTGAAGTTTCGAATCAATTGTGATTCCTAAAAAGGTAGTACTTTCAACCAGATCGAGTTTCTGACCATTAATTAGTATATCAACACAGGCTTGATTCACATTAGGAAGAGAGAATCGAATGCATTGGGTCTTGTTCGCATTTAACATGAGGTTATTGGCCGAAAACCAATCAGAAATTAAAGATAAGGTGCTGTTCACCGCGCTAGCATCACTGTTATGTCGATCTATTTTAAATATTAGCGAGGTGTCATCAGCAAACAGCACCATGTCAGCCTCTTTCTCAACCATGTAAGGCAAGTCATTGACATAAACTAAGAAAAGGAACGGTCCTAGAATTGAACCTTGGGGTACGCCCATTTTCACATTAGACCCGTGTGATTTTACGCCGTTTATATCAACAGTTTGAAGCCTATCAGTTAAGTAAGATTCTATTAATTTAATTGACTTATCATCGAAACCGTATTGACGAAATTTGAGCAAAAGTGTTGGATGATCAACGCAATCAAATGCTTTAGAAAGATCGCAAAATGATCCAATTGCATCATTTCTGTTTTCCCACGCGTCGTAGATATTAGTAATAAGTGCTACTCCTGCATCGGTGGTCGATTTTCCAGCAGTAAAGCCGTATTGTTGGCTATGGAAAAGATTATTGGTCTTAAAGTGAAGTAGCATTTGATTGAGCATTATCTTTTCGAAAACCTTACTCAAAACTGGCAGAATAGTTGCCAGGGTCTGTTTTTTCTCCTTTTTTGAATAAGGGGATTAGTTTACTACATTTCATTAAGTTAGGGAATATGCCTTCATCAATACATTCGTTAAATATAAAAGCTAAATCGGCAGCAATTATGTGTATTATATGACTTACTACGGCTACTGACATGCCCCAGTGATCTTCTGATTTTTTTAAAATTTAACTGTTTAAAAGCATCTATTATATCGCTAGGGCTAACATGCTTAAAATTAAATTTAGAATCACAAGGGCTAACATTACTCTTAAGCAAAGCCTCAGCACGCTGGGCGCTAGAACTCACATTAGAAGTGAGTTCCAAAGGAATGTTAGTAAAATAATCATCAAATATATTTACTATTTCTTCAGTTTTTGAAGTATTTTTACCATTACATTTGATTCGGCAAATATTTTCTTTGGTTTTATTTTTACCTGTTTCCTTTTTATGACACTCCATGTTTCTTTAATTTTATTAGGAGCATTATTTATTTTTTTGCTAATACTATTCGACTTTTTTAAATATTTTAGAATAATTTCTAACATATTCTATAAAAGAAGGATTAAAGTTATATTGTTTTTGGGCATATAGATCATATAACCTGTTTCTACTTATGTAGATGCCGGTAGTAGCCCATTCACTAAACTGTGATTTACTATGAACTACTACTCTTTTTTGTTTTAATGTTTTAGAATACTCAGAGGAAACAGTACTAAATAGTTTATTATAATGGTCGTCAGGATTATTTCCTGTATATACAACTGATAATAATTTGTTATCTAAATTATTTTTAAGTTTTTTTATGTTTTTAGAAGTAATCGGTCTACACAAGATCTTATCTTTTCTCAAATTACTGGTGGACTCTTTGACAAAAGCTACATATACACCAGAATGATCTGAAGGCAATTTATTAATAACAGATTTATCACAATATTGAATATTACTAAAAAAAATTATCAAGACATGTGCCAGATGTAGCTGTAATTCTGGTTGGCTCAAAAAATAAGTTTTCTAATCCATAACACTTAAAAAGATTTAGGAATTGTGTGCTCTTTGGATTATGTACTAAAATATCAACATTAAAATCACCGCAAATAATTAAATTCTTTTTACTAGTTGAACAGGACTTAAGAACCTGGTCCATTGCTTTTAAAAAACTTTTGAAATTACTATCTGGTGGACTGTATACACAAACAATTATATGATGATCAAGCTCGGCACAGGCCACCTCACAACAGCGCTCAACAGAATGTCTGACAATATCCTTCCGCTCTTTGCTACGGAAAGAATCTTTTATAAAAATTAAAGAACCCCCTCGTTGAGCAGACTTTCTGTTAAAGCAGCTAACAATAATATAGTTGTTTAGGCTGAACATCATCTGACTCTCATGCAGCCAATGTTCAGTCAAACATAAAATGTCCACATCCATTTCTTTTAAAACTAATTCTACTAATAATTCTTTGCCGGAAAGACCTTCTAAATTTTGATGAAGTATTCTTAATTCATGAAGCCTTCCCGTTGTCCGAATGGTCAGTTTAAATCTGTCGTCAAGTCTACAGAATTACCGTTACATAAACTTGGTAAGTCTGTAGGTGTCTTAAAACTAGAATCTTGTTTACAATGTAAACTCGTCCAAAAATTAATATTATTTGCTATCAATGTAGCAATCTTATGTCTAAAATATTTTGAAAGATAAATATTATCTTTTGTCACATGACATTCACTTATAAAATTGTTAGTGTCAAAAAACACTAATTTATCACTATAACGACATGTCATATTATGTATCAAAGTATTGAGATAGTGAATGATTTTGTTAGTTTTTGGAGACTGACAATGTAGATATGGGAACGCACATAATATTATTTTGCTTACTTCTAGTTCAGATAAATAATCCATACAGCTGATTATTTCTTTCTTTCCTACTTTGTTACTATTGCCTATTAATAATACAACAGTAGATTTACAATTCAGTTTGGTTGATTTAATTTTATCTAAAATTTGAGTATAGGTTGCGTCCGGGAGGCAGTAATTTATACAAGTTTTATCTAGAATTTTGTTTAACATGCAACCCATATTGCGACCTATACTGTCAGAAAATACTATTGTATTACATGGAGGGTCAATAAAGTCAACACAATCAGACACATTACTACACAAACTACCGTCACAAGGAGAGAGCTCTGGTGTGGAGACACTGATGGTGGGCTGGGTGAATTGCCCGCAGGTACATTGCTTAGTTAATAAATCAAGAGTTTCTTGATTGTACCTGCTGTCGTTAATCAATTTCTCCACAGTCAGCATGTGTTCGGTATTTTGTTTTTGTTGGAGGTCATACTTAGAGAATAATTTGGAATAGTCCTCCTGCAACTTAATAATATGAGATTCAAGTCTAATCCTGTTGTCCTCATATGACTCCTGACTTTCCGCCAATTGTTTATTACATAACTCTAACTCTGACTGCAATTTACAATTTAATGAACTGGATTTTAATAAACATGATTTCCTGAGATTAATTTTTAATTTATTATTAGTTTTCTTAATTTTTTTGGATAGTTTTACATATTTTTTAACTTGGTTATGACTAATCATTGATTTTGAGATATCTAAATCAATACTACTCGATGATGTCTCACTAGTGAGATCAATAACTGGAGAATCAGTTGAGGGAGACATAGCGACACTATCAATGAGCTGGTCATATAGGCTGGACACCTCTGCTGACTGACGCATCTGGGCATCTTGCTCATAGCTATTAATTTGTCTGTATGCCTCGCCCAACTCCTTTTCTAATTCAGTGGTACGTCTGAGGGTCTGCTCATACGTATCACCACATTGGCGGAAAGAATCTATTTCTAACTTTGATCGGTTCAGCTGCTCACTCAAATCATCACATAACTGAAGACTCTCAGAGAGTTTTTGTTCAAGTCTAATGTTGTTATTTCGCATCAATACATATTCGCGTTCATTATCTTCCCTTTCCAGTAATAATTTCTCGTTGTCTTCTTTTTCTGCCTTGAGCTCGAGTAAGACTTGCTTCAGCTGGATTTCCAGTTGTTGGGCAGTCTCAGCACGGGTTGAGGAGGACATATTTTACAAAAAGGGACAGATGTAATGTCTAGGGAAGATAATAAAGGCTAGAATTGCACGATAAAGCTAGCAAAACCGATCACCTAACTAAAAAATAACAATAACATAACCTAATCTACTTTGTCAATTTACATCAAAATTAGATGTGTTTATGTACGATAATTTTCGCAAATATGAAAAATTGTGCACAAAGGACGCTGTGTTTTAATGAAATATATAAACGGGATTAAATATTGTACCGTTCTTACCTTGTAAAAGTTGTAAAAAGCCGGTAACAATTTATACCCACTGAACGTCAACTTGGAACACCATTATTTCACAAAATACACTAAATTTACACAAACAAATTATGAATTATGCAAGCACCTATCTCATTTTACGATTAAATAATATTATTTAATGAATTAAACTATAAAAATATTTAAATTTACAATATTAAATACGGAGCAATAAAATTGACATATAAGCTCCTGGGTTGCCAGCCGCCAAAAAAAAATCTATCATAAAATATAGTATCGTTAAGTTAGTATCCCGTAACAGAAGTTTAGAACTTACTTTGGGGCTAGCTTAATCAGTGTGATTTGTCCCTATATAATGTCTAACAAATTATACTGAAACTATTTTAAGGGTGAATTCAGTCTGTGATATTGAACAACTTTCCCTAAGGAACATATGTCGAAATATGAAAAATAATTTTTGGCTTTTCATACAGACTCGGATCAGCTGATCGGTCAACTTGTATGGGAGGCCAAAAAATATTTTTCATATTTCGATATATGTTCCTTGGGGAAAGTTGTTCAGTATCATGGACTGTATCCACCCTTAAAATAGTTTCAGTATATTTTGTTAGTCCCTGTATATTTATTTATATATATTTTTTTTTAATTTTAATTCAAGCCTGCCATATCCTAACGAGACTGGAAGCAACTTTTCACAAAGTATGCTTCCCAGTGGGATTTGAACCCACGACCTCCGGATCACAAGGTGAACGCCTTGACCACTGGACCACCGAGGCAGCGAGACGGAACTTCGTTCCAAAAAGAATATCTTTCACTTGTTCACCTTTTACAAAATTTCAGACACTTAGGAAGTTCGTGGGGCTAAAGTTTAAAGCATAAAGCGGTAAGAAGATTAGGTACCGCAAGTTGCCCTGATAGGATACTCACTCATGAATATTGCATTAAGCAGATACTTACTATATCTAGTGACTTATATATGCCGACCTAATTTTATGCGAACAATTATTCGTCTACAAGTAGTCGTTACCTAGGGAAGGGAAGACCAGAAGAGCATTTATAGATCAAGTAAGGGAGAAAGTTGACGCCGTGTCGTATAGGGAGGTCAAAAAGATGGCTCAAGAGAGGGAGACATGGAAACTACTCCACCGACAAGAACGTAGTTCTTTAATTATAGATAGAGTATAGTATAGAGATACCTTGAGCAGTGACTCTTTTAGGCGAATAAGATATTTATATCAGATTTTTATATTATATGTAGTATATTCTTTAGGTATATATGTAGTGTATTCGTAGTGTTAAAGCTTTAATATTATACTTGTTTTTTTCATTGCTCTGTACGTACTTCTGCCTTCCTACTAAATATGTAACTGTCCTCTGCCCTACTGGTCGACTGGAAGAGATCCCTTCTGGGATAAGTCCACCATTTGTAATATTACCTTTGTTATTTTATTATGTGTAACTATCGTTGATGTACAATAAAGTTTTTTATATAAATAAATAAAAGACATGGGAAAAGTCGGAAACTACTTTCTCATTCTTATTTTTGGCCTGAAGTTAGTATTACTGCATACACTGTCACGCCTTTATCTCTAATAGGGCAGACATAGCATTTTAGGGTCTTGCGGCTCTAAGCAAACAAAACCTTGGGCCGCAAGATCCAAAGGCCATTTTTAGAAAATGATAAAATTAAGGTATCAAAATGGGTTGTTAGCCGCATCGCCTATCGTGGTTCGAATTTTTGCCCATTCCCTCGATCGGCTCTTATGAACTGCAAGGAAAGAGAAGCAGCTGGTACATTCGAAGTTTTTTCCTTTTTCCCAGACCAGCAAGGGAGAGTAAATTAATAAATGTTCTTAATTGTTATTACTATATCTATAATACAGAAACATTTTTATAGAATTAGTACTTTTTTTGTACTATCACGTCTTTATCCCTAATGGGTCACACAGAGCCCCATGGGTCTGTGGGCCCTGGGCAGACAGAACCCAGAGCCGCAAGACACAAAGGCTACATTTAGCGTGATAATGGCCGAGAAGATGGAAAAAAAATAAAATATAATTAAATTTTTAACAAAAAAAACAACAGACTTAAATTTTTTTTAGGAGTTCCTTCCATATCTCCAAAATTCTTCATCATATCTTCACCAAATTAAAATGGAACCAACTTGGTAGTAAAGCTTTCAAATAAAAAAAGAATTATCAAAATCGGTTCACAATTGGCGAAGATATCGCGTAACAAACATACATAAAAAAATAAAAAACATACAGTGGAATTGATAACCTCCTCCTTTTTGAAGTCGGTTAAAAAAGCGATTGGTTGCTAGCTGCATCACCAGATGATTCATTCACGATCATTAACTTTATTAACTTGTTCCTGGCTAAATACGCACGACTTAGCGTCAAGCCATAAAAAAAAATAAAAAGAAACTTTTTTTTTTTTTTAATCAAATGTATATATGTGATCCTTATCTTTAAAAGCAGTCAGGAAAATTCGAAGGCACTCTTTGTAAATCACTTCTCAGAAAAGGCCCGCTCATTTCATGGATAGTTGAATCGGATAAACATTTTTGTAATTTGGATTTAAAATTATGTTAGCTTAGTTTGTAAGGTATGATTTAATTAATTTTCGAGAAAAAACCTGACACATCATCCTCTGTTTTGATTTGTTTAGATTACTTTAGATGGGTAAAACTGATAAAATATATTTTAAGTAAAATTTTTAATTAAAAATAAATTTATGATTGAAAAATCTCGTTTAAAAATATATAGGATACTTATATAGTGTGTAACAAAATATACGTGGATAGGACATATCCGTAATATATCGAACCACGGTCTATACTAGATCATTAAAGTATAATAAAAATTAAATAACAGTCAAAAAACAAAAAAAAAATTCGACATTGCCATAAAAATCGCCCGGGCGGCTACACACTTTTGTATGGAAATTCCGATTTTTTATTTTGTTTTTTGGCTGTTATTTTAATTTCATCATGCTATAATGATTTAGTATAGACCGTAGTTTGATTCATAACGGGTATGTCCCTTCCACGTTGTATATATTTTTCATTTTAGTTTTTTTTAAAGATTCAATTCACGGTAGGAAGTACGACACAAAAACGTCACGATGCACCCGGAATTTCATGCTTATCAGAAGCCATTGCCCTGCACAGACACCTTATACAAAGTCATACAACCTCATACATGCGGCCAACACCTGTGTTAATATTGACGGGTCTTTTGTGCATCGGTGCGCGACTTCCAACTAAGGTTTTTGATAACAGTCATTTCTGATTCATCAGTTTTTGGGGTTTGGCCCATAGTTCGAAAGTCTAGCGTTTTATGAGATTAAGTTACAGAGATTCTGCTAAATGGAGGATATTCTGGAAAACAGGAGTGTTGCTGGCAACACAGCATGCACCATCGATATTTAGACGACGTTGATCGTACGAACGTTAGAGCGAACGGGTACTACCGAACCTACTAGGATCCTTACTGCGGCGCTGATTGAAGTAAGCCACTTCAATCAGCGCCGCAGTAAGGATCCTAGTAGGTCCAAGGAAATTCTGGCTACGAAACATCCGATAGCAGACTGGGATAGCGAGCGCTCTGACCTATTTCGCTGACCTTAGAATAAAGAAGACTATACAGGTTGATTTTGAAACACTGAGCTATATTTAAATTTGGAATCAGGATCACTAATAGAACACAAAAAAATAGCAAGAAAAAGAATACTTTTTTTGTCAAAAAAATCATTTGCAATACATGGCTAACGTATTATTATAAGTGTCAATGACGTCGCTGTCGCTTGATTCCTCTGTATGACCGCCCCGCACCCTTCCCGCCGGCGGCGCGCGGAGCGAGCGATCATATGGCGGTCGGTATCACTGCGATTGGGAATTTGCCGTACAACTTTGAGGGCTTTTATCTTTGGTTTTTATTATGAAACAAGGTAATTGTATATTTTATTAAGCGCCTAGAGTACTTTCCTTGAATATAGCCCAGAGGGTCAAAATCATCATGTATTATGCTGATTGCCAATAAGTTTTGGCAATCATTCATTGATTCACTACTTGGAGAAGCACGACCGGCTACTTGCTTTACCTTGACTAGGAATTGCATTCCAGTTGAAAATGCAGTTTTTGCGAGTTATTTGTGCCCAAGTCAACTCTTACGACATGCACCAGAAAATATGGACAGGTCGTTTTCTAGGCCGGAATTCACACGGCACCATCTATGGTGCTAAACATAAAAAGATGATTTCCTTTTTATGATTTTCTCTTTCATATTCTTATTTAAGAGCTTAGTGGCTCTTGTAGATGGAGTATGCGCCAAACTTTTCTGTCTTCAGCCACACTTTTTATGGCTTGATATAAGGTGAACCTTTATCTATGAGATACTTTTGCAATGTGTGATTGTAGAATTATGATACCATGATTGATGATGAGAATGATGAATCTAAACTTACCTGTAAGTAAATGATCTGACTTTAACAACTTTTATTAAATCGAAAAAGAAATTGACAATTATTAAGAAAGATAAATACATGGTTTGGAATTGGACTTTGAACGCTTGTAACTTAACCCACACGTCATAACTGCCAGAGTTTGATCAGCAGAACGTAATGGCCGATTAGCAAATATTTAGTTTTGTGTTTGCAATGATTTGCAGTTCTATTTCGATTATTAAGCAATTAAATTCAATTTGATCATCCATAAAACGTGGATTACGACAAATGCTATATAGGTTCTATTTTATGATCAAATGGTCTAAATTAAAATAAAAGATTTTTCATATAACAAAATTTTATACAGTGTCTAACAAAATATGCTGAAACTAATTTAAAGCTGAATTCAGTCCATGACAGTAAACAGCTTTCCCCATAGAACATATATTGAAATATGAAAAATATTTTTTTAACCTCCCAAAACCCATACCAATTGACCGAGCTGTTCCGAGTTTGTATGGAAATCAATTTTTTGAAGTGAAAACTTCTTTAGGCGTGTTGGGCATTTTTTGAGATGGAAATAAACCATTGAACTCGCGACACTATTACCGCTACCGTAACTGACACCTTGTTCAAATTTTCACTTCTGTATCGGCACTTCCGGAGTGCCTCTGTTTTTTTTTTAATATTTATCAAGCCTGAGGGCTTCATAAAAGCAATGTGTACTTACTTATATAATACAGAACCCTAAAAATGAGTCAACTACGAGTACTTACATTAAAAACTATAAAAAATACTAAAAAGCCGTACGTACAGTGAGCAAAAAAACCGCGACAGCGACAACCGCCGCGCGGGCACGCGACCTGATTGATTTTAGTGCCGCTTTTTATACTTTTTGTTTTGTGTTATAAAAATAGGGTTCCTTACTAAAAATATAAAAAAAAAAAAAAAAAACTGTCTGGCATATCGGTCCTTGATATGCCAGACAGAAAATTCAAAGCTTATGTAAAGAAAGTACTTTGTGAGAAGGCTTATTATAGGACCGATGACTATCTTAAAGACAAAAAGGTCTGGCTTGAGCTTGGCGCGGGTCCCTCTTAAAGGTTTGTATACTTAGACATGTCATAATTTAGGTACATTGGTACATACTAAATTTACAAATTGACATTATTTTAAATTTCGTAATTCTTATAATTCAATTTAATTATGACATAATAAACAATGTAATCTCCGTCCATCTATATAACTAATTTTAAGTTTTTAGTTTGTTAGTTGACGTCTTTGGAGAAAACGTGCAGTGCAGTTTGTTGCCGCTTCTTCTGCACTTGCGCCTAGGAAGCGGCGTAAACTTAGCTTTAAGTAACGATTTGACGTCAACATTTGTGCAAAACAAAACAAAGTGACTATTATTAAGAGATATTATAAATATCCTATGATAATAAAGATATTTTAGATTGAATTATCAGAAATTTTATTTTTACAAAATGCCGGGTGGGCCCGGCTCCGCATAGATATTTTACATGTAAACCTTACAGATACACTATCACGTCTTTATCTCTAAAGGGGTAGACATAACCCAGGGCTGTAATTGTTGCTACACCCTATCGGGCCGCCATTGTCGGTTCGTTGGCAGTATTTATCAAAAACAAAGTCGACCTGAATAAATTATATCGCCTTTATCGTCGAACATTAATCTACAATTATATTCGATTTTACCGTCCAGTTGTGCCAATGAATGCCGGCCCTAATAAGTGTGTAGTAACCCTAAGACCCATAGGCTGCGTTGAGCGTAATGTTGAATGAATGAATAACTCTTTATTGCACCTAAAAATAATTAACAAAATACAAAATGTCTACCAGCACCACCTATTGACCATGATTCAGATTCTCGCCCATTTCCTCATCTTTTTAGGGTTCCGTACCCAAAGGACCCTATTACTGAGACTCCGATGTCTGTCCGTCTGTCACAGGGCTCTATATCTTGAACCGTTAGCTAGACGCTTGAAATTTTCATCGATTATGTATTACTGTGGCCGCTATAACAACAAATACTGAAAAAAAAAGTTAAAAATTAAAGGGGGTCGTCATACAAAAAGCGTGTTTTTTTAGCGGTTTAAAACATTGTATGGAGGTACGGAAACCTTCATGTACGAGTCCGACTCACACTTGCCCGTTTATTTTATTATCTGCGCGGGAAGAGAAGCAGTTGGTACTTTCTAAGATTTTTCTTTTCTCTCAGATCAGCATGGAATAGGTATAAGGAATGACTAAGAAACGAAAACCGATTAGAGCCAAGCGAAAAAAGTTCGGTTTTTTCATCATCAAAGTTTACGTCGCAAAGTGTATAGTAGCTAATACAAAACCCAATAAAATAATTAAATTTCAGTGTTGCCGTATTTGTAGTTCATTTTTCAGGCAGATTAGCTAAGCACGGTACAGTTCGCCGCAAACTAAACAAATTATGTGTGTAACTGTACCTCCGTTGTATAAATTATTTAACTAAGGCAGTATAGGAATGAATAAATGGAAAAAGAGGTGGTGGAAATGCGGTTAAGGGTTGGTGGCTATATGCACGTCTCGGGTAAAATGAGTCGTTTTATGCTTTTTTTTATGTCATAGGACGGCAAACGAACAAGCGGGTCACCAGTAAGTGATCACCGCTGCCCATGGACAACTGCAACACCAGGGGTGTAACAAGAGCGCTACCCAGACGGGGAAAGAGAGGGGGGCTCCGGCTCAAACTCACCGTACGAAGCACAGAAGCGGTGAAGCTACTACTCAGACTTCGATTTTCTGTTAGAGTGTGGTACTTCCCCGGACGAGCCGGCCATGCTACTAGCAAAACAGAGTTTTGCCGGTAGCGTGACTCTACCACAACAAACGTGGCTCTTGTTGTACAATCTACTATTTTCCTCGCTCTTTTAAATAGTACGCACCACACGCAATCTATAAACCGCGAACAAATAAATTAAATATTCGTACATGTCACGTCACGCTGTCCGCGCCTAGTCCGTGACTACGACTACCATTACATTATTATACACATTTAACGAATGTTTTAACCAATATAATTATGTATCAACCATTGTTGTTTGTTTATTGTTTAATATTCGATACGTGTGTACGCTTTCATTACAGGCGTCGACATTACATAGTATCTCGCTCATTACAGAATACCAAATGCTGTAGCATATAGTTTATAATGGTTACATTTTTCGGTTAAAACTTACGTGAGACACTGTATGTTCTTCTTCTTCATCTGAGCGCGTTCCCAGTTGCATCCTCAGCTGTGCTGCTTCGGAGCCTAGGTGCGTTTTCCGCTTTTACTTCTCCAAATATAACATGCATGTCATTGGTGGCGACCTCCGTGGTGTAATGGTTAACACGCTTGACGGCTGATCCGGAGTTTCTGGGTTCGATCCCCAGCCAGGGCAAGTTGGAAAATGGCCTTTTTCAAATTGACCTGGGTCTTGGGTGTTTATCTATATATGTATTTATCTTAAAATATAGTATCGTTGAGTTAGTATCCCATAACAGAAGTTTAAAAACTTACTTTGGGGCTAGCTTAATCAGTGTGATTTGTCCCTATATATTTATTTATTTATTATTGGTCACCCAAGGATGCCAAGGCCTTGCAAAATGAAGAAGAAATAGCCGGAACACTTTAAATGATTTAGCTTTAGTTTTATAACCGGCCGCCTGCCTGACGTCAACCCGCTTTGGGAATGTATTTGTGAGAAATGTTTTACAACCGGCCGCCGCCCGACGCTAACCCTCCTTGGAAATGTAATTGTAGCACGAGATGTTTGTGCTTAGTCCTTTAGTCGCCTCTTACGACATCCACAGGAAGAGATGGAGTGGTCCTATTCTAACCAGAAACCACACGGGTAGACATATATAACGTCTAACAAATTATACTGAAACTATTTTAAAGGGGGATTAATGACATGATACTGAACAACTCTCCCCAAGGAACATATGTCGAAATATGAAAAAATATTTTTGGCTTTCCCTACAAACTCGGATCAGCTGATCGGTCAACTTGTATGGCAGTTCAAAAATAATTTTTCATATTTCGGTATATAATATGTTCCTTGGGGAAAGTTGTTCAGTATCATGGACTGAATCCACCCTTAAAATAGTTTCAGTATATATTGGTAGACCCTGTATATGTTATCAACGGATACTTAACTCACGTCAAAACACGTCATGATTGTCATGACATGTCGGCCAGACTTTTGACGTGAGTTTCCCGTTAATAACATATAGTTAGTAATATACTGGTTACATTCTATAAATTACATTTCTCTGCATAACACTAATAAGTTACCTTTTTTGCAAGATTTAAGGAACAACATTAATACATATTTAATTAAGGCTATGTCTTAATTAAAATATGAACAGACTACATTTTTGTGCAAATCTGAGCAACATAATAATTTAAATGTAGTTTTTGAAACATGTTTCAAAGCTTCATTTGCACAAAGGACGCTTTACACTAAGGGATTACTGTTGCATTGCATGTAAAGAATTAGGACGGCTTAAACGTGCAGCGGAGTAGCAAATGCGAGTGTTATGTTTTAAATGAGTACCTAGGTAAGTCTTTTGCTAGTGTAGTTTGAAACATACATACAAGTAATTACTAAAACAAATAAAATAAAAATATTCTGGGTGGAATTGAAATCGTTGGCATCTTTTTAAATATCCACTATACCCATGATACAAAGTAATGTGAGCCTATTAAAACGACAATCAAAAGTCGTCATTATCACATTAAAAAATAACCTCTAAACATGCGTTCGACTCCTTGATATTCCTATATTTCCTCCTTGATATCCTTGATATCCTTGATATCCATTACTGCAATTATAAATTAAAAACTTATCGTCATAAAAATCATGAAAAGTAAATTAATTATAATAGTATTAATTTCAATGCGTCGTCGTAGATTCCATAGTACCTAACATTCGTTCCCTCAATCGGTCGCGTGGTCTCGCCTTTCCTTACTCGACTTTAAACCTTATCCACGCAAATTAAAGTCTGTTTTTGTATGCCGGCCGCCCGCACCACAGCTGGTGAGTGTACTTACCAGCGCCGGGGTCATAGCAGTCATAGCCCTCTCGGAAGCGCGACGCGCGATGTTTTGATACTTTGTTTATTTTTTTTCTTACTTTTCGATACTGTTTAATTACTGCACTAATTGCCGTATTGTTACCGTAAAACATTCCTTTAAGTGAGTATGTTAACAAGTTAAATTAATGCCAATGATTTCAAATGTATATATTCTAACAAATTATACTGAAACTATTTTAACGCTGAATTCACGCTCGGGATATGCTTTTTTGCAATGCAGTCGGGTAAAAAGGTAGGTATACTCAGAAATCCAAGCAATCCTTCCAATCGATGCACTCCAATAGATTTGACTCAAGTACTCAACTGATCAGCACAACTTAAGCCGTCTCACGTAAACTTACCACGCCGTGCCTTATCGCTTTTCAAACTTTTCAATCCAAAGCTTCTTCTTGTTTATTTAAACTTTCAAACGTAACCATAAAAATAAACAAAAGTAGACCTTGCGATCTATTGCGTTGCGTCTGTCTGTGCCTCATCATTATCATCAGGTCTTTTTTAGTCTCCACTGCAGGAGCAGTCAGAGGATCTGGCCTACCTACACTCTCCACGCATTTGGTCTACACTGTCCACGCTGACCAGACGGAGAGAGGTCTCATTGATGTTGATATGCTTTGTTTAGCTTGTATTTCCTAAGTCGCCTTCTACAACATCCACGGGAAGACTTGGAGTGGTCCTATTCTACTCAGCTGGGAACCACACGGCTTTCTGTGCTTCAGAAGGCTGTTTCTTAGCATTATGTGGCAGCCATCTTGCTATTTTAGATGCCATTATGCAGTTCAATAAAATCTGATATTAGTTTTGGCACTTGTGGTCATGGTTACCTACCCAAGTGCAGACCACGCTCGGAGTTGCAAATAATGCACACTGTCGAAAAAAGTTGAAAAACTTAGGACTAACTAGAGACGATCGTTCAGTGTTCGGCCTTTAAACTCTTTAACTTGCGGGAAACCACCTCGCTGCTGCCACGCCCATCAATCTATGCTCGCCGCAATGAATGGACAGGCTCGGACCACTACCACCTTCACACACCACCCCAATAACCAACTGTAAACTCTAACACTAAAGATATAAAGTTCAATAGAAGTGAAAATTAAAGTGGTGGAGGCGAAACTTGGTTGGAAATTGATTGTAGAATCTTTATAGTGCTTAATGAAAGAATTGAAATGGATAGAATAGTGCAGACTGCGAGCGATGCTTTGTGTCTTGTTGGTGCTCCGTTAATAGGTGCCGACAGCAGTTCTGAACGTGGGATTGTTATTGGAAAAATGCTGCAGTGTCGCTTGTTTATCCGACTACAAAGCAAAGCAAGGCAAAGTCTACGGAAGGTTAGTGATTTTAGCAGTCTATGTATGTATGTGGATATCTATGTGTGTTCCACCGTAGCATCCGAACTGCTTATCCAATTTACACAAATGAGATGTCATTATCAATCGATTCGTCATTATCATTCGGGTGACATAGGCATTTTTTGTATTTATACAATAAATATGATGAATATTACATACAAAAAAGGGTAAGAATTTTCCCGTAGTCGGGTTTTAGTTTTTAAGGGTTTGTTTGTTTTTCGTGTGTGTAAGTGGCCAACTGTGCTGAAATAGCATGACGACTGCCATACAATGACGGCCGGGACCAATGGCTTTTACGTGCCTTCCGAAGCACGGAGGAGCTCGAGAAATTTTTGTACCACTTGTCGCCCATCCAAGTACGGACCACGCCCGGGGTTGCAAGTTTTAAGGGTTGGGACACATCTGTCAGCACGGAATAGCACTTTCCTATGCTGCTATCTTTTTCTGTCACTCAGAAGCGTCATTTGCTAGAGCGAGAAAGAGGGCGACGGAACGCTTCAGCACCGGCCATGTGAACGCAAAAATACCTTCTTTCGAACTAGTATCCATCTAGCTACAACATCCTCTAAAAATCAAATTACGCTTCAAGGTATGAAGATTATCAGTACTCTTGTATTTTTCGTCCGTGGTAATAACAATGTTTTTATGTCTATATCCCAAGGGTTATCTATCACACAGGTGGACTGCTCGAGTCGTTAGCTAGGTGAAAAGGACTCCCCATCTCTTTTCATGACGACGTCCGATGGTAACTGTCATAGGTCCATATAGATCCACTCCAGTCGCAGTGAACGGTGTTTGGTGAGCTTGTAGCCTTTCTAGTAGAATGTCGCCCACAGGGACTTTGAGAGTAGTACTCTTAAAGGTCTGACACCACTGGCATTTACTGGAGATATATTTTTAACAAATTATTTATTAACCTTTAAATTAATAAATGGAGATATATTTTTAACAAATTATTTATAAATTAAAATACAACGAGTAAATGTTGAAAACCACAAAGTTTTTCAGTAATCAAGCGCTGAAAGAGATTCATGATGTCAAGTTTTTAGTCAGAATCTTACGTGGAATAGCGAAATTATTGCGGAATGCACTTAACACGAGCTTTTGTTGTGAGAAAGCATTTTTCAACTTAATCTACGGGTTTTTATCTGACTGCGCCAGATAGAGGGTTATGTTTTTGGACTGTATGTATAATTTATATTTCTTTGGCACACTATGCAGTCTGAACGACTTGACGGATTGTAGCTTAAGTGATATCGTTAGATTCGCCTTAATTGTCAGTGAAACCGAGTGTATCAAAAATTAAAAATAACAAAATAGCTAAATTATATGCTTTTAAATATTGTGTGAGAAATAGGGGGAACATTGCTGCGGCGTTATATACCTATGGGCGGATTTCACTGAAATGGCTTTGCTAAGCCAGGGAAAAGAGGAAAGTCTATTGTATATGTCATGTTTCAAAAAATATCGTATAATTGATTTAGTATCCCATAGCACGAGTTTTAAACTTACTTTGGAGTTAGGTTTTGTTTTAGTCTTTATCTATTTCTTTATTTATTTATCTACTTAACCCCTGTTGACAGTACTAACGTAAAATTAAACCCTCATTTCAGAAGCTGCGAAATAATTTTGAGTATGACTGCCAACTAAACAATTCAAACTGACCACTGGCATTGGCTCCAACCGGAAACCAACCTAATTTTACACTTAAGCCACTCTCTTGCAAACAATTTTATACCTTAAAACTTTGTATATAAGGTTGATAAAGGATGGTGTGTGTAGTTTATATAACTTGGTGCTGGGATTATATTCAAAAGTGGACAGTGTTAATAGTAAATTCTTCGTACAATTGTTATTACTATAGTTTTTGTTAGAGAGCCAAATTGTGTGAGAGCAGTAACATTAAAGTTCTTTGTAATCTTAGGTACTACAGATTTAGATCACGTCCTTATTTTTAACGGGGTAGACAGATCTTAAGAGTCGTTATCCTAGACAGAATCAGACATTTTAACACAAGCGTGTTGTTCCCGGTAGAGTAGGATAGGACCACTCCAAGTCTTCCCGTAGATGCCGTAGAAGGCGACATTGGAAACACAAGCTTCAAAATGATTATAAACCTCTCCAACCCGTCTGGCCAGCGTAGAGAGTGTAGGTAGGCCAAATCCTCTGGCTGCTCTAGCCAAGTATGGCTCTGGTAGTACAGAGAGGGTCGTGCTCCTGCAGTGGAGACTAATCAATCGTGTTCTGGATATTGTGGGTGTCTAAACAAAAACCAAAAGATTCATATGTATTTTTTTTGAGAAATTAACTGTAGTAGTGTAATTACAGTAATTTTTAAAAAAACACGCACAGTGTTGCGGGCTGTGAACCCATCACGCCTTAAAAAATTGTACGGAGGTACGGATCCCTTCATGTATGGGTCCGACTCCCACTTGACCGATTTTTATTATGTATCTATCTATGTTCCCCAATTACTCAAAGGCGCCTGGACGGATTAGGAAAATTCTTTTTTAATTTTAAAGCCTTTACTGTCATGTTGGTCCCATATTAATTAAATGAAGATATACCTACTTAAGTAATTACTTAAATAACCTTTCAGATATGAAGTAGATTGTTTTTTTTAATTCAAGATTACCTACCTACTTTATTATTTATATTCATCTTAAATACAAAAATAGTAAATACTTTACACTAAGCAAATAACGTCAATTACCAAACCTCCCAAAAGTACAGTCTAGACGAATAAAAACCGCACAGAGCGCGCAGCAAGCCAACCGGATATAATACGTACCCCCTTATCTTTATAGCCCAAACTTCCTTGTAACACAATACTTCACACGAGATAGCGTTAGCGAATAAATTTCGCGGTCGACACTGACCGCTTCCTGCGGGAACCCTTTTTTAAATTTATTTTGGCGACTGTACACTTGAGTGAAATTTAAAACCGGTTTGCGCCGGTTAAAAGCGGATCTAATGGCGGTATAATGTGCATATTTAGCAAATTAGCTAGGTGCTTACGTGTTTCTCGTTTTTATATAATTTATTAAGTAGGTTTTTTAATGGAAATGTATTTTTTTTATTAACCCCTGATAAAAAAGGGGGGTGTTTTATGTTTGACGCCAATGTCTGACGGTCTGTCTGTAGCATCGTAGCGCTCGAACGGATGGACAGATTTCAATGCAATTTTTTTAAGGTGAAAGCAAGTTCCTTTGCGGTGGTTGTAAGCTATGTTTGATGAAAACCAACTCAGCTGTTTAAAAATTATTTAGGATTAACGCTTGAAAGTCAGGGCTTTCTCTAGCAAATGATAGATGGCGCTACGGATATCAAGTCATATCGGTAGTTCTGCTACTCATCACTAGATGGCGTTCTTGACAGTCAAGGGTTTTTTGAGAGAGGCCTATTCCCACCAGGGGAAAGTTCAAGGGTGCGAGCGATGATAATGATGAATTATTTGACTTTGTATTTGTATATAGTTACAGGGAATCTAGTGTTAAAACTTTTTCTGTATTTCGATATACATACATTTATTGGGAAAAGTCATTCAAAATATTAGACTGACTCATCCCTTTGAATATTTGTACTTGTTTTAAAAGCATCTTGTATAGTTTACTGACACAGTGTGTGGTACACAATTGACATTTAGGTAAGTTACGTGGGGTAACACCGCGTCAATTCGTCCCGGAGGCGCGATAACCCTGTCCCATTAGTGCGACGAGACGCCGACACAACTTTGGCCTTATTATAGTCCTCCGTTTAATATTTTAAAGAAGAAAACTGTGGAAGCATATATGTACTTAAAAAATAAATTGTATTTTTCCCTTCCTCAGGATCAAACCCAGGACCTCCGACTGATTAGCGTGTTGACCAATACACCAGGAGGTCGTCATAAAAAAGAAGAAAACACATCAATTTATTTTTCTTAATGCAACATGGAAGCTACCCAGAGAACTTCTTTCTGCCCATACTCGTTACTTTTTCCATATTATCTACCATATAAACCTGCCCTGAACTTCCACAAATATTTTAAAACTAAAATTAGCCAAATCCGTTCTCGCGTATGTGAGACTAACGAACAGCAATTAATTTTTAGGGTTCCTGTCCCAAAGGGTGCAAATGGGACCCTATTACTGAGACTCCGCTGTCTGTCCGTCTATCTATCTGTTGTCTGTCACAGGGCTCTATCTCTTGAACCGTAATAGCTATATATATATACATGTATACTTATAAATGTATTATTTTCAAATTATAATTTTTTCAGTGCGGATTTTTTTAAGGAAATATTATAATCTTCGGGATTACGTCGACTTTATTAGACGGCTGACTACACGACTGGTGGTGAATGATAACTTTTTATCAAGACTGTACGCACCCATTTTTTATGAGGTAATTTATCGCTTCGTGTGCTTTACGGTGTAAGGAAAATTGAGGATCAAATTATAATAAAGATTTATCAATACAGGGTTGAACAAAATACACTAAAATTATATTAAAGGTGAATTCAGTCCGTAATACTGAACAACTTCCCTCAAGAAACATATAGCGAAATACGAAAAAAAAATTTCACCTCCCATACAAGTTGACCGATCGGCGAATGCGGCTAGCAACCCATCACTATTTAGATTCCTTGTTGCACCTTCTCAACCACCATCACGCTAAAAGTGGCCTTTGGATCCTACGGCCCTGGGCTCTGTCTGCTCAGAGCCGCAAGATCATAATAGCTCTGTCTGCCCCATTAAAGATAAAGACCTGATAGTGAGTGTTCCTTGGAAAAAGTTGTTCGGTATCAAGGACTGAATCCACCCTTAAATAGTTTCAGTATATTTTCTTAGACGTTATACAACGTGTAACAAAAAGGGAGTATCAACCCGAAAGGGTGTTAACTTACTAACTCCATACAAAATTAAATACCTACCGTGCCAAAATGTATGGAGCTGCAGAATTTTTTTTTGGCGATTTCAGGTATGGTCCCATAGTAAAATTTGTTCACATTGATTAGTACGTTAACGCCCTTTCGGGTTGATACCCCCTTTTAGTTACACCTTGTATAGTACCAGAGGTAGTATAACGTGTTTTTTTACCAACGTATTTTGCCTCACTGCTGGGTGCTGAGCTGAACTGTGGGCGAAGGGACTATTAATCTTAAAGTATTAATCATCGAAATATAATTCTCTAGAAATCGATGCTCCTACATTCACCGCTTCGATTCTGATTCCATTTACGCAAACAAACTAACAGTAATTACAACGAAACACTCGAACGCACACATAGACAAAGATGCATGCGATTTGTCGCGACAAGGTCACGCGTCGTCGTCGATCGGGTGGGGCAGTCAACGCAACGCGCGGATGGTACCTATTATGCAGTACTTTACGCTATAATAAATAACCTTGTTTACGTGATACTTTTTTATTTTGAACTAGCTGTGCCCGCGACTTCGTTCGCGTGGTTATCGGAATATTATATAGCCTATAAAGCCTTCCTCTATAAATGGACTACCCAACAAAAAAAGAATTTTTTAAATCGGACCATTAGTTCCTGAGATTAGCGCGTTTAAACAAACAAACAAACTCTTCCGCTTTATAATATTAGTATAGATAACTAATTTTCATATCTGTATGACTTCTAGACCACTTCACGGCACATGACGGCATTTTTAATGAATCGATTATCGCAAAAACACCGCAAAATTCTCGAAGGAAATTCCTTAAATGATTTTTCGGGACTTATGAGTTATGATTCTAGAGAATTATTGTTCAAAGGTATTAATCTTAGGATCGAGGGAGTATTTAACCTTAAAATGGGATAGATAGAGCATTTCGAGATTTGCGGCTCTAAGCAGACAGATTCCAGGACAGCAAAACCCAATATCACTTTAAGCGTGATGGTGGACGAGAAGGTGGAAAAATCACATAATAACAATATAATAAAATAATGCGTTCAGACTATGGAACTCATTACCTTCTATACGCGAATCTAAATCGATCTTTGTGTTTAAAAGACGATTAAAAGATTATTATTTATCGGAATCATCATAGTTGTAGTTTATATATTATATATTAAGTATTTTTATTTCTAAATAGACATATGTATTTATTTAAGTATGTATGTAACATATGTATAGTATATGTATGTTTATCTGTAGTTTCATAGTGTGTTAATTTCTTCTTCCTTTATTTAAGGTGAAGGTATAGGCAAATGGCCTTGAAGTGGCGACCTCATTTGAAATAAATTGTTAACTCGTAAATATGGAGATAATTTTCATATTGCTCTTCGTCATGCACTAGATAGCCCTTAAAAATATTTTATGAACCACCGTTGAAAGTATTTACATTAGTCCGTCTAGCTTTAAAACTTGCCTCCGCCAAAAGTGGCCACGGCAAGTTTTAAAGCTAGAAGGATCAACAATAATAGTTTCAACGGCAGTTCATAAAATAATTTAAAGGGCTATCTAGTGCATGACGAAGAGCAATATGAAAATTATCACCATATTTACGAGTTAACAATTTATTTCACACTTCAAGGCCATTTGCCTATATACGCCTGTATGCCTTTTATATATGAACATCTCTCCTCTCTTTTGATATAAGTAGTGCCTAAATTGGTAAATAAATAATAATAACATTATTTGAATTTTCTGTTACGTTCTGCACGGGAAGAGATGCAGCTGATACATTACAAGTTTTTTTTCTTCCCGACCCGTGTGGAATCACTATTTTAATCCCTTTTTTCCCTACCTTTACGTCCACCCTCACGCTACGAGTGCCCTTAAGGTCTTGCGGCTCTAGGCCCAGTCTCCCTCTTCTACTTCTTCTTCGTCTTAGCGCGTTCCCGGTTGCATCCTCAGCTGTGCTGCTCCGAAGCCCGGGGTGCGCTTTCCGGCTTTTTCTTCTCCAAATATAACATGCATGTCAATGGTCACCCAAGGATGCCAAAGAGCTTGCGAAATGGAGAAAAAATAGCCGGAACGGTTAAAATGATTTGGCTATAGTTTTACGACCGGCCGCCTGCCTGACTTTAACCGTCTTTGGGAATGTATTTGTGCGAAAAGTTTTATAAGCGGCCGCAGCCCAACGTTAACCCTCCTTGGTAATGCCATTGTAGCACGAGATGTTTGTGCTTAGTCCTTTAGTCGCCTCTTACGACATCCATAGAAAGAGATGGAGTGGTCCTATTCTAACCCGGAACCACACGGGTGAGGCTCTGTCTCCCCCATTTGGAATAAAGACGAGTGATAGTGCTAAACGAGAAGATGCTAAGTTTTTTTTATAACAAGAGGTAGGGCTTTTGAAAGGCAAAGTTTATTTTAAAAAATTCTATAGGAATTAGTGTGATCAATGATATGTATGTATAATTGCTTAACTTACCTCGCATGTATTATAAGTTAGGATCATTCAAAGTGAATTAGCCTAGTTTAGGGTTAGGCCATCAATTAGAAAGTCTGTCGCTTAAGGGCAAGTGACTGGAAGTCGAAATTGACAGAGATTACAGAAGGATAACGCAAAATTATTATTAAGGTAAATAAATGAAATACTATCTACAACTTACATATACAGGTCGAATTGATAACCTCCTCCTTTTTTTAAGTCGGTTAAAAGCTAGAGTTTATTTGTGTGGAGAAGTCTAGGTCAGGGTGCATGGTGTAATAAAAAATGGTATATCTCTTTCCGCTATAGCCCAAGACGTATCATGAATGTCACAATTAGTGTTACCATTGATATCTATTTTTAGTAAATTTAAGGACTTTCTCAATTTATATTTATATTATATTGACATATTTGTATCATCTATTGGTTCATACAAAAAGGGAATTAGGTCGTTGGTTGCTAGCACGTGAAGTAATTGTTATAACTACACTACCTATTAATACTTATTTGTGTTACAATTGTTATTGTGTAGGTATCTTTCGATCAAAATTTTGTTTTTTACACTTCTTTTAATTTTTTAACATTGTCTGTTCGATATTTCTGTAGTAGTAATCAGAGGAAACTTTATTGGTTTAGGTATTTTATTTATGTTTTGTTAATATTGTTTATGTAACTGTTTGTTTCCCAAATAAAGTAAAATAAAATAAAAATAAAATAAATATATACATAAAAGCGAAAATCACTCGCTCATCACGAAATCTCGACGAAAACTACTTAGCCAATGAAGATGAAATTACGCAGGAAGGTAGATTGTAACTAGGAGACGTCCGCTAAGAAAGGATATTTGGAAATTCCATCCAGGGGGCGAAATAGGGGTTGGCAGTTTGTATAAAACTTCGTAATTTTTGAAGCGAGACACATTTCTTTGGATTTCAATAAATTGCTACGCCAGATAAAAAAAAAAACAGTCTAATTTGTTTAGTCTACGTGGGCGAAGCTGCAGGCAAAAGCTAGTTTGATAATAAAATAAGAATCCCCTCCCCCCTCCTCCCCGGGGAAGGCCCTGAAAGGTCGGTAATGGTGTTGGTGATCACTTACAATCAGGTGACTCGCTTGTTCGTTTGCTGTCTTAAGACAAAAAATAAAAATAAGCAGTACCTATGTACTCTATTTTCTTGCTTTGTTTGTTCCTCTGTTTTTATGTAGTGTACATGAATTTTGTAAATAAATAAATAAAACAGAAATAGTGAAAAAATACCATGTGAGCAGGACCAAGTGAGCTCGGTTGGTTAGAACATAAATAAATAAATATATAGGGACAAATCACACTGATTAAGCTAGCCCTAAAGTAAGTTTTAAACTTGTGTTATGGGATACTAACTCAACGATACTATATTTTATGATAAATACATATATAGATAAACACCCAAGACCCAGAAATTTTTTAAAAAGACCATATTCCAACTTGCCCTGGCTAGGGATCGAACCCAGAACCTCCGGATTAGCGGTCTAGCGTATTAACCATTACGCCACGGAGGTCGTCATGGTCGTATCTAGACCAAGGTCGCGGGTTCAAGTCTTGCTTACGTAGTATTTTTTCACCATTTCATTATTTAAGTTGAGTATTTTAGTACTACATCTTAAATGCCTAAATACCCTTTAAAAACATAATTGGTTTGTTAAGTTAAAAATAAAATTTTCTCGGGTAATACAATTACTCACTTAGTGGCAACACTCCCTACTGACGACGTGTGCTTAGGCCAATCATGTGACCAGCTGTCACGAGGATTGAATATCATATTTTTTTATACCATTCTACGGTACATAGATTATACTATACTGTAGATATATTATAGTATTTATTTTATTCGATATTTATGTTTAATTATTTAAAAGTACAGTATAATATATATCTATATCTATATATCTCTGGATATTGTATCTATCTATTTAATACGCCAACTATTCTTTCTGCTTTTCTTCTCCTAAAGGTTGACAGGTAGAGAATGCTTTGGCATTATGCATGACTACCTATTGTAGCTTTCGGCGCAATATTTTTTTTAAATAAAATAAATAAATTATTTACCTACAGACGGAAACAGGTCGAGAGGAAGACCTAGGATGAGATGGAGAGACGAGTTGTCCGCTTTCGATAAAGAGTGGAGGGAATCAGCCGAGGATAGAAGTAATTGGAAACGAAAAGGGGAGGCTTTTGCCCAACTACGGGACATAAATGGCTATTAGAAAAAAAAAAAAATGTTCTCTACAAGGCTGTGGCCACATCTGTCACAATTTTAACTTGTACCTGGGCCCATTAGTTTTACATTAGAGCAGCCTTGGTGTATTGATGGAATGTCCTGTGAAGTTTGCTAATTGTAGGTGTAATTTTATCTGCGAGTTGCCCCACTAGATTTACATAGTAATTGATCGATTTCTAAACTCTATCACGTCTTTATCCTTAATAGAGCAGACAGAGACATTCTGGATCTTGCGACTCGAAACAGACAGAGCCTACACTGTTAAAAAATTCCCGAAAAATCTGGGAAATTCACGAAAAATTTGTAAAAATGACAAAAATTATGTAAAATTACATATTTTTTCATAAATTTCCCAGATGTTTCGGGAATTTTACAGGTGAATGTAAAATTACATAATTTTTAACAGTGTAGGACCGTAAAATCTAATGGCTATTTTAGCGTGATGGTGGGTGAGAATGTGGAAAAAGGAATTAAAATATGAAAGGTTAGTAGCCGCATTGCCTTATATTAAACTTTTCGCACAAAGTGACGCCAATCCGGTCGTAAAATTATAGCTAAATCATGTAAACTGATCAACAATGATCTCTTTAGCTATACATATAATTTTTGAATAGCGTTAGTTAGTTAAAATCTTTATTGCACCAAAACATTATGACACAGAACAATATAAAACATAAAACAGATGTCAGAAGGCGGCCTTATCGCAGCTGCAAACTCTTCCAGAGCAACTTAGGTACTTGGGGATGTTTGACGTTATTAAAATGGTATTACAGCAATAAACGGGCAAGTGCGAGTCGGACTTGTACATGAAGGGTTCCGTACCTCCGTACAATGTTTTAAAACGCTGAAGAAACACGTTTCTTGTATGACGACCCCCTTTAATTTTTAAATTCATCTTATTTTTAGTATTTGTTGTTATGGTGGTCATAGTAATACATAATCTGTGAAAATTTAAAGTATCTAGTGAATGCCATTATAAGGATCTAGTTTAAAACGCTGAAAAAACACGTTTTTTGTATGACGACCCCCTTTAATTTTTAACTATTTTTTATATATAGTATTTGTTGTTATAGTGGCCACAGTAATACATAATCGGTTTTTAAATTTCAGGTGTCTAGCTATTACGGTTCAAGAGATAGAGCCCTGTGACAGACGGACAGACAGACGGACAGAGGAACAGACGGACAGACGGACAGACGGACAGACGGACAGACGGACAGACGGACAGACGGACAGACGGACAGACGGACAGACGGACAGACGGACAGACGGACAGACGGACAGACGGACAGACGGACAGACGGACAGACGGACAGACGGACAGACAGCGGAGTCCTAGCAATAGGGTCCCATTTACACCCTTTGGGTACGGAACCCTAAAAATAAACAAACCAAAACAAGTTAGGTACCTTCCAATAAAACATTTATCAAGCGACACATTTTCATGCGTACGCATCTACAATTTAATTTGTACGGAAGCTGTATAAATTCGCGTATTCCTAACGGGGGCGAATCAATTATGTTTACTTCGAAATACTAATTGATGTTTCAGCGTATAATTTAATAAGCCGCGGGTTATTGAAAGACTTGTAAGGCGGCGGTTTGACAGACTGTATAATACTTGGATAAGAGCCTAAACAGAATAAATAGATGTCCTTTCCAAATAGATAAATTGAATTGGAGATGGACAGGTCACAAGTAGCGAAGCACAGTGGAGACAAGAAAAGTGGAGTAAGATTGTAACACATTGGTATCCCAGAGACGGCAAAAGAAGCCAAGGAAGGCCATTCACAAGATGAGAGGATGAATTTAAGTTGGAGAAGAGTCGCAAGAGATAGAGAACAGTGGAAATGGTTAGAGGAGGCCTTTGCCAGGAGGCACACTGAGCTCAGAGACATCTTATAGGGAGAATGAGAAGGAAATGAAAACAAACTGAGCTCAGGATAAAAGGCCAATAGATAGATAGACATTCGAGTATAGATGATACTCGCTATTAACATACAATACATACAAACATTATCCTAATGGGAGCCATCCAGAATCCAGAGCCCAGGGTTGCAAGACTTAAATACCATTTTTAGCGTGATGGTAGGCAAGACAATGCAAAAAGGAATGTATATAGTAATGAAATGCTAACCGCAACATGAATCGCATTTTGCCCATTTCCAAAATCTGCGTGGCAAAAAAAGCAGCAGGCACCTACATTTTTAATCAAATCAAATACCTTCATTAATGTTTACTCCGAAATACTTATTGATGTTTCAGCGTATAATTTAATAAGCGGCGGGTTATTGAAAGAGTTGTAAGGCGGCGGTTTGACAGACTGTATGATACTCGCTATAAACATACAATACGTACAAACATTATCACGTATTTATCCCTAATGGGGCAGACAGAGCATTTTGGGTCTAACAGACGAGCCCAGGGCCGCAAGACCCAAATACTTACCATTTTTAGCGTGATGGTGGGCGAGAAAGTGGAAAAAGGAATTAAAATAGTGATTGGTTGCTAGACGTACCATTATTCGCAGTTTGTCCATTTCCACAATCTGGGTGGGAAGAGAAACAGCTGAAACATTCTAAGTTTTAAGGGTACCGTACAAAAAATGAAAAAACGGAATCCTTATAGGATCACTCGTGCGTCTGTCTGTCCGTCCGTCTGTCACAGCCAATTTGCTCTGAATCTACTGGACCGAATCAGGTGGAATTTGGTAGGATGGTGTAATCCTATGACCCAAACACACATGTGTAAAGTAAGTAAATATTTTTTTTAAATAAGGGTAATTTTTGGGGGACAAGTTAGGAAATTGAAAAAAAAAAAACATTTTACAAACCTTACTATGTCATATATCAAATGAAAGGGCTTGTTATGAGGATTTCAAATATAATTTTGTTATAATTCTAAAATAAATAGTTTTGATTTTATTCATGAAAGAAGACGAAAATTGACCATTCCCCTGATCTCCGAAACTTATAAGCCTAAAATTTTGAAAAAAATATGAAATATAGTTTATTGTTTTATAACAACTCAATCAATTGTACGGAACCCTCTCCACGCGAGTTTAACTCGCACTTGGCCGGTGTTTTTTATTGTCTTCTAGACTAGCAAGGAAGAATCACTACATTATGATTTTGTTCTACGTAAATAAAATAAAAAAATATATATCTTTAATCGGCTGAATGCACATTTTTATAGGAATCCAGAAAAGTTATAACGTATTTTGATGTATCTTTAGGAATGGAAGTAAATATAGAATTGAATTTGCTAAAAAAATTGTAAATTGAAAAAAAAATCTTTGGCCTGTCAATTATATATTACTATATTCAATGACAATTATAAATAACTATCCATTTTTTGTGTGTCAATAACTATAAAGACGACGTCTGCTATATTTTTTTCCTATGACCGTAACTATAGACGACTTCTATCGTCTTTTTCGTGTGTCGGTGACTATAAACGACTTCTAACCATCTTCTTTTCATTTGTCAGCAAATAAAGACGACTTCTACTACCTTCTTTTTAAGTATCACTTACTATTAACTCGAGTTCTAATGATCTTCTTTTCGTGTGTCAGTAACTAAAGACGACTTCTACTATCTCCTTTATCGATCTACCTTTGGTATCTAACATAACTGCACTACTGCCATCAAGCGACAGAAATTTCTTAGTATTTATTATGCGTAAGTCAAACTGCAGCTTTATTACCTGTTACTATGCTGTTCCATCACCAAAATAGAGGTCTCCAAACCACTCTATTTGTAATTTTCTCAAATTGATTCACATTATAATGTCCCCCATAACAGTGTAATTTAACTTCGAATTCTCCTCTATAATTAAATTCACGTTTGCCATGTAACTACTTGTAAGAAGGTATCTTCCATCCTTAGGGAACTATAACTACTTACCGTAATCGGGATGGCAAGAGCATAATATAAATTTAAAACGGTGCACGGGGTTATTTATTAAATTCATAGTACTTAGTTTCATAATATTTTTTAATTCAAGATAATAGACTACTCGTAAGGACGACTGCCTCCGTTTGCCTTGTGATCCGGAGGTCATGGGTGCAAATCCCACTGGGAAGCATACTTTGTGAAAAGTTGTTTCCAGTCTGTTTAGGGTATTGCAGACTTGAATCACCTGATTATCCGAAAAGAAAGATGATTCCGTGCTTCGTGCGTGCGTCCCGAACGCCATCTAGCGTTTGTACCTATCCTAGGTTTGGTTTTGGTCTACCTTTTGGGTTGCGGAGGTCAGACGGCAGTCGCTCTGTGTCAAAACCAGTAACCTCGTCAAATCGCCTAGGTTATAGGTAGCGGACCCCGGGCTCTGAAGCGTAACCGCTGACGATGCAACCGGGAATACGCTCGGATGATGATGATGATGACACTAAGGTCGAGAGAATTGTAACTAGGTATTTGTAAAATCTATTGCTGTCGCGCCGTGCCCGAACAACAAGCGAGCGAGTGCGATAGAGCCACCAAAAATTAGCTTCCCATCAGGCTAGATAGAGGTCAAAAGCACACAAATCTCTAATAAAAAGAAAACCTATAAAAAATACACAAAACCATCAATCAATCAATCAATTAATCAATAATTCATTTGCTAGAATACATAAAAAATATACATAGATGTTATGTAAAATATAGAAAATGAATTCAACCTTAAGGCAAGCAAATATTAATTAACAAAAACCATCAACTACGAGTATCCTATATCATCAATATCAACAATAATTACAAAATAAAGTTATGAGTTATGATAAAAAAAATGCAGTATAAATATTAATAAATTATAAATAATAAAAGGTTATACTATTTTTTTCTACTTAAATATTGTTTTGTATTATAAAAAAAATTGCAGTAGCCACATTTCTAACTTTCTTTCATCGTTTCGTAGTCCCCTGAAAAGAAAAGCTTAGCTGTGCTTTTATAATATAATCTCGGATTTGTTTGCTAGATGTTTGAACAGAGTGCAAAATCTCACCAAATTTTTCAGTTCCATAAAGGTTCATATCTCTTTTAATAGTTAAATAATGACAAAGAAGGAAACATAGGGACTTGTCAATATATTCATAGATTTTTTATTTTTCGCATTACAACGCTCGGAACAATATCTAAATTAAAAATGTGTGACGAAAAATTTTTCGCCATTGTATATTTGAATCCACGCATCTCAAGTCTGTCCATGAGTCGTGGCGAAAATTTTTTCACCACATATTTTCAATGTAGATTCGATAAATTGCTGTGTGGTTCCCGGGAGAGTAGAATATGACAACTCTAAGTCTTCCCGTGGATGTCGTAGAAGGCGACTTAGAAAACACAAGCTACACAAAGCTTATAGACATCAATGAGACCTCTCCAACCCGTCTGGACAGCGTGGAGAGTGCAGGCCAAATCCTCTGACTGCTCTGGCTTATATATGGCTCTGGTAGTACAGACAGGGTCGTGCTCCTGCAGTGGAGACTAAAAAAAGACCCGATGATGATGATGAGTTTATAATGTTCGACTTAGGCACTTTTATTATGAGCCAGGGGGGTTACTCCATAAAATAATACGATAGTCGTCCGATAGTGACGTCCTATTTATATGTCAAAACAATTTATTAAAAAAATTACTCCTCGACTCGTCGACGCCGCTGGTGACAAGAGGGCTGGCTCATACCTCGCGCAGAGAATTGCAATAGCCATTCAGCGCGGGAATGCAGCCAGTGTTCTTGGCACCATGCCACATGATCAACTTTTAGATTTTTAAACACAGTTTTATTTTTTAAACCAAATTAGACATTATCATTGACTTGACACTGAAACGCGGATACTCAGTAACGTACGTCTTGCGTACCGCTTTTGGAGTAACCTTGGAGTAACCCTACAGGCTCTAGTCAGTATCGTTATATGGATAATAATATAATTTTTAACAAAAAATAAAATCCGACAAAAATTTTTTTAGGAGTTTTTTCCATATCTCCAAAGTTTGGCGTCATATCTTCACCAAATTAAAATGGGACCAATTTGGTACTAAATACTTTCAAATAAAATAAAAATTATCAAAATCGGTTCACAATTGGCTAAGATATCACGTAACAAACATGCATAAAAAAAAATACAGTCGAATTGATTACCTATTCCTTTTTTGAAGTCGGTTAAAAAAGACGCACACTGAAGATTTTTTGCAGATATAATGGAATGGTTTGTCATTGCCTTTTACATTTCACACACTAATAAACTTAATAGTCCTAGTGTGCAGGTTTCCTCACGATGTTTTTCTTCACCGGAAGAAAGTGGTGGTAGATAAAAATAAACGGGCAAGTGTGAGTCGAACTCGTACATGAAGGGTTCCGTACCTCCGTACAATGTTTTAAAACGCTAAAAAAATACGTTTTTTGTGTGACGACTCCTTTAATTTTTAACTTTTTTTTATTTTCAGTATTTTTTGTTATAGCGGCCACAGTAATACATAATCGGTGAAAATTTCAAGTGTCTAGCTATTACGGTTCACGAGATAGAGTCCTGTGACAGACGGACAGACAGCGGAGTCTCAGTAATAGGATCCCGTTTGCACCTCTTGGGTACGGAACCCTAAAAATGACTGTAAGTAAGTTACACAAATAATAATTAAAAAATATGTACAGCATAGGTATACTCGTATAAATAGGCGGTCTTATCGCCAAGGCCATCTCTTACAGGCTCCCTGTGGGTGCCAGGAATTGATCTGTTAAATAAAAGGTTGTGCGATGAAGGGATTCATGTAACAGTAAAATACGGAGACAAAGTAAACATTTATAAAATAAATAATAATAATAATAATTACTGAACTGGTTACGTTTTGGTGACCTCTTTGGGGAAACCGAAGGTTTTGCCTGTGCAATTGTAGACGAAGTCATGATGATAAACAACTATTAGAGATATATCCTGAAAGACGGTACGGTTGACGTCTGTCGAGCATGTCGACGTTCCGGAGAGTCGATCAGGCATATAATCTCCGGTTGTTCTCATCTGGCTAACGGCGAGTACTTGCACAGACATAACCCTGTAGCTAGAATTATTCACCAGCAGCTTGCTCTTCGATACGGGCTTGTGGAATCGGAGGTACCGTACTATAAGTACTCATCGGCGTCAGTTCTCGAAAATGGTCGTGCCACGCTCTATTGGGATCGATCTGTCATCACGGACAGGACTATTGTCGTCAATAAGCTTGATATCGTGCTGACAGATCGATTGATGCACCAGGCAGTGCTCGTCGACATCACCGTCCCGCATCACCGTACCTTGACTTGGCCCACGAGGTGACTGCTATGTGGGATGTGGATTCGACGATCATTGTCCCGATAGTCGTATCGGCGAATGGTCTTATAGCGAAGAGTCTTGACCAACCTCTTTGGACTCTCTCGCTAGATGGCTGGATCAAGGGTCAGATACAGAAGGCAGTACTCCTGGACACGGCACGCATTGTCAGGAGGTTTCTCTCTCTACGGCCCTAACCGCCGGTAGCTTGGGCCTTGCCCCGCTGCCAGTGGGCAGCTAGGTTAGGTTTTTTATAATGTGTTTTTATTTTGTATTATGTATTTTTATATTTTACTTTTTACAGATTTATTATAAAAAAAACCTAATTTAAGAATTAAGATAAATAAAGAGAATAATAATTTATAAGTAATTTAATTCTAAGTTTCTTACATAAATAAATATAAAAAATAGTAACATTTATATCGGAACTCGGGTTACTAATTCTACTACTAACTGAATGCTTTGTCTGAAAAAGAAGGAAAACGCAACGTACGAAAAATTACCACAATTTTCTAATTACAACGTTCTAAACTTTGCACGAAGCTCCACACTGAAAGCTGTTATTTAGCTAAAATTGAGTTTTCTTGATTTCTTCCACAGATTTATTTTTCGCAATCTTTCTCTGTGAAATCCTAACTAATATTATAAATGTGAAAGTGAGTTTGTATATTTGTTTGTTTGTTTGTTATCTCTTCACGCTTTATCTACTGAACCAATTTTCTTGAAAATTCGCATACACATAGTTAGAAGTACTGAGAAGGACATAGGGTACCTTTTATCCCGGGAAAATATAATGTTCCCGTGGGATACGCGAGCGAAGCCGCGGGCAAAAGCTAGTTGTATATATTGCTCTTTCATAAGTGTATTCGTGATGTATTTGTATTTCCCGGCAGAGAAGAATAGAACCACTCCAAGTCTTCTCGTGGATGTCGTAGAAGGCGACTTTGGAGACACAAGCTAAACAAAGCTTATAAACATCAATGAGACCTCTCCAACCCGTCTGGCCAGCGTGAAGAGTGTAGGCCAAATCCTTTAACTGCTCTGGCAAATAGATATGGCCAGAGCCATAGCTCTGGTAGTAAGTACAGAGAGGCTCCTGCAGTTGAAGATTAAAAAAGACCTCATGATGATTTTAACCGTGTCGTAAATCGTCGTTCTCATTGTGTATTTTTCTATACAATGACACGAAGTGTAATATTATTTTGCAGCTTATTTTACACCGAGTGTAAATACTGCTGTCTTTTTCGTAATAATCACAATATTATTTAGTACGAGAAGATGTTTTGATCAAGTGGTAGTGGAGACTAAAATAGACCTGATGATGATGACTGGCTAACTTTAAATGACGTTGTCACGGCTTACGAATGTAACCACTGCATTGTTCTTTTATGTAAATTAAGAACTTTCTCAATAAGTTAATAAATACAAAATAAAATACTAACTTAAGGCCGTACCTAAATTTTCCGGGGTCCATTTGCCAAAAGTGGTCGTTTGTCGCAAATGTGCGTAGTAAAGATTAACGTTCTCACTTTAAACTGTAAACAGTAGTTCATAAAATACTTTGAAGGGTTATCTAGGATTTGGTAGTAGCAAAATTTTAAATGATGTCTCCGTTTTCTTTGAAATGATTTATTTTAAATCGGGGCAGCACAGGAACCCAGAAAATTCAGGTACGGCCTTAACTATTTCGTTATAGTGTGATTCATCTTTTTAATTTTAAAAAATAATATATTGAATTATCAGTTCATAATTGGTTTCTTCTTCGTCTTAGCGCGTTCCCGGTTGAATCCTCAGCTGTGCTGCATCGGAGCCCGGGGTGCGCTTTCCCGCTTTTCTTCTCTAAATATAACATGCATGTTAAAGGTCACCCAAGGATACCGCAAAGACCCTGCAAATTGGAGACGAAATTTTTAGAACAGTTTTAATGATTTGGCTATAGTTTTACGACCGGCCGCCTGCCTGACGTCAACCCCCTTTGGGAATGTATTTGTGCGAAAAGTTTTACAACCGGCCGCTGCCCGACGTTAACCCTCCTTGGGAATGTTGTAGCACGAGATGTTTGTGCTTAGTACTTTAGTCGCCTCTTACGACATCCACAGGAAGAGATGGAGTGGTCTTATTCTAACCCGGCACCACACAGTTTTTAATTGGTTTGTTAAGTTAAAAATGCATTTTGCTCAGGTAATTCAACCACACAGTGGCAGCACTTCCAAATGATGACGTATTCTTGGGTCAATCAGGTGACCCAGCTATCACGAGAAGAGAATACCTTGTTTTATTCGTTCATTGTACCTGGTTAACACCACGCGCAATTACGCGGGTAGTAATTGTATGAACGACGTACTCGTAAGTTGCGTCACGAATCTAGCGGTCCGTGGTTCGACAGAAAAACACCCGTGGAGTGCATTAGTTCATATGTCCGTATTTATTTACGTTGTCTTGTTCAACTAATCCGTACCTGCAAACAGGATTACAAACACATCAGATTAACGTAACAACTAGCTGTTAACGCAAAACATAGCTACGTAGCTTCAACGTACATTTTTCTTTGCTCGCTCCAAGGAAACAAAAAAGTAAAGACGAAATGCCGTGAAGGCATATTTAAGAAAATCATTTGTTATGTTACCTTTTCCGGGGAAGGAAAACCTCAAAAGGAAACCTGCAGATTAATTTATATTAAGTTTACTAGTATGTAAAATGCAGAAGGAAGTAGCAAACCACTTCATTATCTCTGCTAATACTCGTTGAAAATCGTTGTGTGCGTTGACGACCTCCGTGGCGTAATGGTTAACACGCTAGACCGCTAATCAGGAGATTCTGGATTCGATCCCCAGCCAGAGCAAGTTGGAAAATGGCCTTTTTAAAATTGTCCTGGGTCTTGGATGTTTATCTATATATGTATTTATCATAAAATATAGTATCGTTAAGTTATTATCCCATAACACAAGTTTAAAAAACTTACTTTGGGGCTAGTTTAATCAGTGGGATTTGTCACCTATATATTTATTTTTTATTTATTTATTTCCATACAATGACTCCGACAAGAGCTGGGCTCTCAAACGTAGAAGTGTAATCTTTTCTTGCCGCTTATTTTACACTAAATGTAAATATTGTAATAATCACAATATTTTGTGATGTAAAAAAAGCTAAATATCTAAATAATAATTTAGTACGATAATATATATATATTTTTCAAATTTTTATTATTATATATATATTAAATATATATATATATATATATATATAGAAAATAAAGGCTTTTAAACTGATTTTTTGCAAAATCTATAAACTACTAGCATTTCAAAACGGTAACTGCTGTGGCCATAAAAGCTAGATAAAGCGCAGGGCTCTAAAATCCAAAGGCTAGCGAGTTCTTAAGATTATAGCGGGCATGAAGGTCGAAAAAAACCAAGAAGCTTGACACGATTTCCTGAGATTATAAAAGGGTCATGGGTACACAAGTTGCAATACCGTGCGTGTTTTTGAAAAATTACTGTTATTAAACTACTACAGTTTATTCCTCAAAAAATTTACATAAAAACTTTAAGGATTTTTTACAGACACCTACAATTATAGCCAAAACACGATTAAGCATTTTTGGCTCGATAAAAAAAAATCACAAACATATCTCTAAATTTGCCTAAATTTGCCTTTATAATACATATTACTATTTTATACAATCATCTTTTTATATGAAAATTATACCAAAAAATCTATTATCTAAATATATATCCGTATTGGCTACAAAAAAAATTATAAATATAATACAAAAAAAAATTAAATAAAACACAGTGAAATATTCGTCGAAAGAGAGAAAAGGCTCGGAGCCGTGCTCGACGCATATTTCGCAGTTTTTTTTTTTTGTATTATATTTATAATTATTTTTGTAGCCAAAACGGATAGATATTTAGATAATACATATTTTAATATAATTTTCATATAAAAAAGTGTTTGTATAAAAAAGTAATACGTATTATAAAGGCAAATTTAGGCAAATTAGAGGTATATTTGTGATTTTTTTCTATCGAGCCAAAAATGCTTAATCGTGTTTTGGCTGTTGTGGGTGTCTGTGATTTTTATGTAAATTTTTGTGGAATAAACTGTTGTAGTTTAATAACAGTGATTTTTCAAAAACACGCACAGTATTGCAAATTGTGAATCCACGTCGCCTTAACACGATACGCATTTTCGCCTATTTACTCAATCGACTTTTGTGATCTGTCCGGAAGAGAAGAAGCTGGTACATTCTTACACAAGTAAGTACAAGCTTTTATTCTCTCTCAGCACAGCATGGAAGAGATCCCATCCCAAACCCAACTAATATTATAAATGCAAAAGTGAGTTTGTATATTTGTTCGTTTGTTACCACTTCACGCTTTATCTACTAAACCAATCTTCTTGAAAGTTCGCATACACATAGTTAGGAGTACTGAGAAGGACATAGGCTACCTTTCATCCTGGAAAAAAGTAATGTTCCCGTGGGATACGCGAGCGAAGCTGCGAGCAAAAGCTAGTAAACAATATATTAATCTTACAATTTTCTTCAAGCGTCTCTACTTTTTACCCCGTCCGTGTTCGCCGGATATTTGATGAAACCCAGCGCTAAAGTCGACTTTACAGCGCTGGATGGAACTAAATATACTCGGCGAGCGTCAGTGTGGAAGCTAATTAAAAGCAAACAATTGCTACGTGTTTCAGTCTTTAGTTTTTTAAAGCTTTTCCTTTGAGTTCTAAAAACGACTTTATGAAAATTTGGTTAAAAGGATTTTAATTAAAGGTTTGTATTAAATAATTGAACAGCCAGCTACGTTCTCAGAGTTTACTTGAAAGGTCCGGTGTTTGTATGTATGTAACTCGGGTAGTTTTCATCTGAGCTCCATGAAATTTAGAGGCGTGTAGATGTAGCTAATAGAATTTAGAGGCGTGTAGATGTAGCTAATAGAATTTAGAGGCGTGTAGATGTAGCTAATAGAATTTAGAGGCGTGTAGATGTAGCTAATAGAATTTAGAGGCGTGTGGATGTAGCTAACAGAATTTAGAGGCGTGTAGATGTAGCGTATAGAATTTAGAGGCGTGTAGATGTAGCTAATAGAATTGAGAGGCGTGTAGATTTAGCTAATAGAATTTAGAGGCGTGTAGATGTAGCTAATAGAATTTAGAGGCGTGTATATGTAGCTAATAGAATTTAAAGGCGTGTAGATGTAGCTAATAGAATTTAGAGGCGTGTAGATGTAGCTAATAGAATTTAGAGGCGTGTAGATATAGATAATAGACTTTAGAGGCGTGTAGATGTAGCTAATAGAATTTAGAGGCGTGTAGATGTAGCTAATAGAATTTAGAGGCGTGTAGATATAGATAATAGAATTTAGAGGAGTGTGGATGTAGCTAATAGAATTTAGAGGCGTGTATATGTAGCTAATAGAATTTAGAGGCGTGTAGATGTAGCTAATAGAATTTAAAGGCGTGAAGATGTAGCTAATAGAATTTAGAGGCGTGTAGATGTAGCTAATAGAATTGAGAGGCGTGTATATGTAGCTAATAGAATTTAGAGGCGTGTAGATGTAGCTAATAGAATTTAAAGGCGTGTAGATGTAGCTAATAGAATTTAGAGGCGTGTAGATGTAGCTAATAGAATTGAGAGGCGTGTATATGTAGCTAATAGAATTTAGAGGCGTGTAGATGTAGCTAATAGAATTGAGAGGCGTGTATATGTAGCTAATAGAATTTAGAGGCGTGTAGATGTAGCTAATAGAATTTAAAGGCGTGTAGATGTAGCTAATAGAATTTAGAGGCGTGTAGATGTAGCTAATAGAATTGAGAGGCGTGTATATGTAGCTAATAGAATTTAAAGGCGTGTAGATGTAGCTAATAGAATTTAGAGGCGTGTAGATGTAGCTAATAGAATTGAGAGGCGTGTATATGTAGCTAATAGAATTTAAAGGCGTGTAGATGTAGCTAATAGAATTTAGAGGCGTGTAGATGTAGCTAATAGAATTTAAAGGCGTGTAGATGTAGCTAATAGAATTTAGAGGCGTGTAGATGTAGCTAATAGAATTTAAAGGCGTGTAGATGTAGCTAATAGAATTTAGAGGCGTGTATATGTAGCTAATAGAATTTAAAGGCGTGTAGATGTAGCTAATAGAATTTAGAGGCGTGTAGATGTAGCTAATAGAATTTAAAGGCGTGTAGATGTAGCTGATAGAATTTAGAGGCGTGTAGATGTAGCTAATAGAATTGAGAGGCGTGTATATGTAGCTAATAGAATTTAAAGGCGTGTAGATGTAGCTAATAGAATTTAGAGGCGTGTAGATGTAGCTAATAGAATTGAGAGGCGTGTATATGTAGCTAATAGAATTTAGAGGCGTGTATATGTAGCTAATAGAATTTAGAGGCGTGTATATGTAGCTAATAGAATTTAGAGGCGTGTATATGTAGCTAATAGAATTTAGAGGCGTGTATATGTAGCTAATAGAATTTAAAGGCGTGTAGATGTAGCTAATAAAATTTAGAGGCGTGTAGATGTAGCTAATAGAATTTAGAGGCGTGTAGATATAGATAATAGACTTTAGAGGCGTGTAGATGTAGCTAATAGAATTTAGAGGCGTGTAGATGTAGCGTATATAATTTAGAGGCGTGTAGATGTAGCTAATAGAATTTAGAGGCGTGTAGATGTAGCGTATATAATTTAGAGGCGTGTAGATGTAGCTAATAGAATTGAGAGGCGTGTAGATTTAGCTAATAGAATTTAGAGGCGTGTAGATGTAGCTAATAGAATTTAGAGGCGTGTATATGTAGCTAATAGAATTTAAAGGCGTGTAGATGTAGCTAATAGAATTTAGAGGCGTGTAGATGTAGCTAATAGAATTTAGAGGAGTGTGGATGTAGCTAATAGAATTTAGAGGCGTGTAGATGTAGCGTATATAATTTAGAGGAGTGTGGATGTAGCTAATAGAATTTAGAGGCGTGTAGATGTAGCGTATATAATTTAGAGGCGTGTAGATGTAGCTAATAGAATTGAGAGGCGTGTAGATTTAGCTAATAGAATTTAGAGGCGTGTAGATGTAGCTAATAGAATTTAGAGGCGTGTATATGTAGCTAATAGAATTTAAAGGCGTGTAGATGTAGCTAATAGAATTTAGAGGCGTGTAGATGTAGCTAATAGAATTTAGAGGAGTGTGGATGTAGCTAATAGAATTTAGAGGCGTGTAGATGTAGCGTATATAATTTAGAGGAGTGTGGATGTAGCTAATAGAATTTAGAGGCGTGTAGATGTAGCGTATATAATTTAGAGGCGTGTAGATGTAGCTAATAGAATTGAGAGGCGTGTAGATTTAGCTAATAGAATTTAGAGGCGTGTAGATGTAGCGTATAGAATTTAGAGGCGTGTAGATGTAGCGTATAGAATTTAGAGGCGTGTATATGTAGCTAATAGAATTTAGAGGCGTGTATATGTAGCTAATAGAATTTAGAGGCGTGTATATGTAGCTAATAGAATTTAAAGGCGTGTAGATGTAGCTAATAAAATTTAGAGGCGTGTAGATGTAGCTAATAGAATTTAGAGGCGTGTAGATATAGATAATAGACTTTAGAGGCGTGTAGATGTAGCTAATAGAATTTAGAGGCGTGTAGATGTAGCGTATATAATTTAGAGGTGTGTAGATGTAGCTAATAGAATTTAGAGGCGTGTAGATGTAGCTAATAGAATTGAGAGGCGTGTATATGTAGCTAATAGAATTTAAAGGCGTGTAGATGTAGCTAATAGAATTTAGAGGCGTGTAGATGTAGCTAATAGAATTGAGAGGCGTGTATATGTAGCTAATAGAATTTAAAGGCGTGTAGATGTAGCTAATAGAATTTAGAGGCGTGTAGATGTAGCTAATAGAATTTAAAGGCGTGTAGATGTAGCTAATAGAATTTAGAGGCGTGTAGATGTAGCTAATAGAATTTAAAGGCGTGTAGATGTAGCTAATAGAATTTAGAGGCGTGTATATGTAGCTAATAGAATTTAAAGGCGTGTAGATGTAGCTAATAGAATTTAGAGGCGTGTAGATGTAGCTAATAGAATTTAAAGGCGTGTAGATGTAGCTAATAGAATTTAGAGGCGTGTAGATGTAGCTAATAGAATTGAGAGGCGTGTATATGTAGCTAATAGAATTTAAAGGCGTGTAGATGTAGCTAATAGAATTTAGAGGCGTGTAGATGTAGCTAATAGAATTGAGATGCGTGTATATGTAGCTAATAGAATTTAAAGGCGTGTAGATGTAGCTAATAGAATTTAGAGGCGTGTAGATGTAGCTAATAGAATTTAAAGGCGTGTAGATGTAGCTAATAGAATTTAGAGGCGTGTAGATGTAGCTAATAGAATTGAGAGGCGTGTATATGTAGCTAATAGAATTTAGAGGCGTGTAGATGTAGCTAATAGAATTTAAAGGCGTGTAGATGTAGCTAATAGAATTTAGAGGCGTGTAGATGTAGCTAATAGAATTGAGAGGCGTGTATATGTAGCTAATAGAATTTAAAGGCGTGTAGATGTAGCTAATAAGATTTAGAGGCGTGTAGATGTAGCTAATAGAATTTAGAGGCGTGTCTATGTAGCTAATAGAATTTAAAGGCGTGTAGATGTAGCTAATAAAATTTAGAGGCGTGTAGATGTAGCTAATAGAATTTAGAGGCGTGTAGATATAGATAATAGACTTTAGAGGCGTGTAGATGTAGCTAATAGAATTTAGAGGAGTGTGGATGTAGCTAATAGAATTTAGAGGCGTGTAGATGTAGCTAATAGAATTGAGAGGCGTGTAGATTTAGCTAATAGAATTTAGAGGCGTTTAGATGTAGCTAATAGAATTGAGAGGCGTGTAGATTTAGCTAATAGAATTTAGAGGCGTGTAGATGTAGCTAATAGAATTTAGAGGCGTGTATATGTAGCTAATAGAATTTAAAGGCGTGTAGATGTAGCTAATAGAATTTAGAGGCGTGTATATGTAGCTAATAGAATTTAAAGGCGTGTATATGTAGCTAATAGAATTTAGAGGCGTGTAGATGTAGCTAATAGAATTTAGAGGCGTGTATATGTAGCTAATAGAATTTAGAGGCGTGTATATGTAGCTAATAGAATTTAGAGGCGTGTATATGTAGCTAATAGAATTTAGAGGCGTGTATATGTAGCTAATAGAATTTAGAGGCGTGTATATGTAGCTAATAGAATTTAGAGGCGTGTATATGTAGCTAATAGAATTTAGAGTCGTGTATATGTAGCTAATAGAATTTAGAGGCGTGTATATGTAGCTAATAGAATTTAGAGGCGTGTATATGTAGCTAATAGAATTTAGAGGCGTGTATATGTAGCTAATAGAATTTAGAGGCGTGTATATGTAGCTAATAGAATTTAGAGGCGTGTATATGTAGCTAATAGAATTTAGAGGCGTGTATATGTAGCTAATAGAATTTAGAGGCGTGTATATGTAGCTAATAGAATTTAGAGGCGTGTATATGTAGCTAATAGAATTTAAAGGCGTGTAGATGTAGCTAATAAAATTTAGAGGCGTGTAGATGTAGCTAATAGAATTTAGAGGCGTGTAGATATAGATAATAGACTTTAGAGGCGTGTAGATGTAGCTAATAGAATTTAGAGGCGTGTAGATGTAGCGTATATAATTTAGAGGCGTGTAGATGTAGCTAATAGAATTTAGAGGCGTGTAGATGTAGCGTATATAATTTAGAGGCGTGTAGATGTAGCTAATAGAATTGAGAGGCGTGTAGATTTAGCTAATAGAATTTAGAGGCGTGTAGATGTAGCTAATAGAATTTAGAGGCGTGTATATGTAGCTAATAGAATTTAAAGGCGTGTAGATGTAGCTAATAGAATTTAGAGGCGTGTAGATGTAGCTAATAGAATTTAGAGGCGTGTAGATGTAGCTAATAGAATTTAGAGGAGTGTGGATGTAGCTAATAGAATTTAGAGGCGTGTAGATGTAGCGTATATAATTTAGAGGAGTGTGGATGTAGCTAATAGAATTTAGAGGCGTGTAGATGTAGCGTATATAATTTAGAGGCGTGTAGATGTAGCTAATAGAATTGAGAGGCGTGTAGATTTAGCTAATAGAATTTAGAGGCGTGTAGATGTAGCGTATAGAATTTAGAGGCGTGTAGATGTAGCGTATAGAATTTAGAGGCGTGTATATGTAGCTAATAGAATTTAGAGGCGTGTATATGTAGCTAATAGAATTTAGAGGCGTGTATATGTAGCTAATAGAATTTAAAGGCGTGTAGATGTAGCTAATAAAATTTAGAGGCGTGTAGATGTAGCTAATAGAATTTAGAGGCGTGTAGATATAGATAATAGACTTTAGAGGCGTGTAGATGTAGCTAATAGAATTTAGAGGCGTGTATATGTAGCTAATAGAATTTAGAGGCGTGTATATGTAGCTAATAGAATTTAGAGGCGTGTATATGTAGCTAATAGAATTTAGAGGCGTGTAATTGTAGCTAATAGAATTTAGAGGCGTGTATATGTAGCTAATAGAATTTAGAGGCGTGTATATGTAGCTAATAGAATTTAGAGGCGTGTATATGTAGCTAATAGAATTTAGAGGCGTGTATATGTAGCTAATAGAATTTAAAGGCGTGTAGATGTAGCTAATAAAATTTAGAGGCGTGTAGATGTAGCTAATAGAATTTAGAGGCGTGTAGATATAGATAATAGACTTTAGAGGCGTGTAGATGTAGCTAATAAAATTTAGAGGCGTGTAGATGTAGCGTATATAATTTAGAGGCGTGTAGATGTAGCTAATAGAATTTAGAGGCGTGTAGATGTAGCGTATATAATTTAGAGGCGTGTAGATGTAGCTAATAGAATTGAGAGGCGTGTAGATTTAGCTAATAGAATTTAGAGGCGTGTAGATGTAGCTAATAGAATTTAGAGGCGTGTATATGTAGCTAATAGAATTTAAAGGCGTGTAGATGTAGCTAATAGAATTTAGAGGCGTGTAGATGTAGCTAATAGAATTTAGAGGCGTGTAGATATAGATAATAGACTTTAGAGGCGTGTAGATGTAGCTAATAGAATTTAGAGGAGTGTGGATGTAGCTAATAGAATTTAGAGGCGTGTAGATGTAGCTAATAGAATTTAGAGGCGTGTAGATATAGATAATAGACTTTAGAGGCGTGTAGATGTAGCTAATAGAATTTAGAGGCGTGTAGATGTAGCGTATATAATTTAGAGGCGTGTAGATGTAGCTAATAGAATTGAGAGGCGTGTAGATTTAGCTAATAGAGTTAAGAAGCGTGTATATGTAGCTAATAGAATTTGGAGGAGTGTGGATGTAGCTAATAGAATTTAGAGGCGTGTAGATGTAGCTAATAGAATTTAGAGGAGTGTAGATGTAGCTAATAGAATTTAGAGGAGTGTAGATGTATCTAATAGAATTTGGAGGAGTGTGGATATAGCTAATAGAATTTAGAGGCGTGTAGATGTAGCTAATAGAATTTAGAGGAGTGTAGATGTAGCTAATAGAATTTGGAGGCGTGTAGATGTAGCTAATAGAATTTAGAGGCGTGTAGATGTAGCTAATAGAATTTAGAGGAGTGTAGATGTAGCTAATAGAATTTGGAGGAGTGTGGATGTAGCTAATAGAATTTAGAGGCGTGTAGATGTAGCTAATAGAATTTAGAGGAGTGTAGATGTAGCTAATAGAATTTGGAGGAGTGTGGATGTAGCTAATAGAATTTAGAGGCGTGTAGATGTAGCTAATAGAATTTGGAGGAGTGTGGATGTAGCTAATAGAATTTAGAGGCGTGTAGATGTAGCTAATAGAATTTAGAGGCGTGTAGATGTAGCTAATAGAATTTAGAGGCGTGTAGATGTAGCTAATAGAATTGAGAGGCGTGTATATGTAGCTAATAGAATTTAGAGGCGTGTAGATGTAGCTAATAGAATTGAGAGGCGTGTATATGTAGCTAATAGAATTTAGAGGCGTGTAGATGTAGCTAATAGAATTTAAAGGCGTGTAGATGTAGCTAATAGAATTTAGAGGCGTGTAGATGTAGCTAATAGAATTGAGAGGCGTGTATATGTAGCTAATAGAATTTAAAGGCGTGTAGATGTAGCTAATAGAATTTAGAGGCGTGTAGATGTAGCTAATAGAATTGAGAGGCGTGTATATGTAGCTAATAGAATTTAAAGGCGTGTAGATGTAGCTAATAGAATTTAGAGGCGTGTAGATGTAGCTAATAGAATTTAAAGGCGTGTAGATGTAGCTAATAGAATTGAGAGGCGTGTAGATTTAGCTAATAGAATTTAGAGGCGTGTAGATGTAGCTAATAGAATTTAGAGGCGTGTATATGTAGCTAATAGAATTTAAAGGCGTGTAGATGTAGCTAATAGAATTTAGAGGCGTGTATATGTAGCTAATAGAATTTAAAGGCGTGTATATGTAGCTAATAGAATTTAGAGGCGTGTAGATGTAGCTAATAGAATTTAGAGGCGTGTATATGTAGCTAATAGAATTTAGAGGCGTGTATATGTAGCTAATAGAATTTAGAGGCGTGTATATGTAGCTAATAGAATTTAGAGGCGTGTATATGTAGCTAATAGAATTTAGAGGCGTGTATATGTAGCTAATAGAATTTAGAGGCGTGTATATGTAGCTAATAGAATTTAGAGTCGTGTATATGTAGCTAATAGAATTTAGAGGCGTGTATATGTAGCTAATAGAATTTAGAGGCGTGTATATGTAGCTAATAGAATTTAGAGGCGTGTATATGTAGCTAATAGAATTTAGAGGCGTGTATATGTAGCTAATAGAATTTAGAGGCGTGTATATGTAGCTAATAGAATTTAGAGGCGTGTATATGTAGCTAATAGAATTTAGAGGCGTGTATATGTAGCTAATAGAATTTAGAGGCGTGTATATGTAGCTAATAGAATTTAGAGGCGTGTATATGTAGCTAATAGAATTTAGAGTCGTGTATATGTAGCTAATAGAATTTAGAGGCGTGTATATGTAGCTAATAGAATTTAGAGGCGTGTATATGTAGCTAATAGAATTTAGAGGCGTGTATATGTAGCTAATAGAATTTAGAGGCGTGTATATGTAGCTAATAGAATTTAGAGGCGTGTATATGTAGCTAATAGAATTTAGAGGCGTGTATATGTAGCTAATAGAATTTAGAGGCGTGTATATGTAGCTAATAGAATTTAGAGGCGTGTATATGTAGCTAATAGAATTTAAAGGCGTGTAGATGTAGCTAATAAAATTTAGAGGCGTGTAGATGTAGCTAATAGAATTTAGAGGCGTGTAGATATAGATAATAGACTTTAGAGGCGTGTAGATGTAGCTAATAGAATTTAGAGGCGTGTAGATGTAGCGTATATAATTTAGAGGCGTGTAGATGTAGCTAATAGAATTTAGAGGCGTGTAGATGTAGCGTATATTATTTAGAGGCGTGTAGATGTAGCTAATAGAATTGAGAGGCGTGTAGATTTAGCTAATAGAATTTAGAGGCGTGTAGATGTAGCTAATAGAATTTAGAGGCGTGTATATGTAGCTAATAGAATTTAAAGGCGTGTAGATGTAGCTAATAGAATTTAGAGGCGTGTAGATGTAGCTAATAGAATTTAGAGGCGTGTAGATGTAGCTAATAGAATTTAGAGGAGTGTGGATGTAGCTAATAGAATTTAGAGGCGTGTAGATGTAGCGTATATAATTTAGAGGAGTGTGGATGTAGCTAATAGAATTTAGAGGCGTGTAGATGTAGCGTATATAATTTAGAGGCGTGTAGATGTAGCTAATAGAATTTAGAGGCGTGTAGATGTAGCGTATAGAATTTAGAGGCGTGTAGATGTAGCGTATAGAATTTAGAGGCGTGTATATGTAGCTAATAGAATTTAGAGGCGTGTATATGTAGCTAATAGAATTTAGAGGCGTGTATATGTAGCTAATAGAATTTAAAGGCGTGTAGATGTAGCTAATAAAATTTAGAGGCGTGTAGATGTAGCTAATAGAATTTAGAGGCGTGTAGATATAGATAATAGACTTTAGAGGCGTGTAGATGTAGCTAATAGAATTTAGAGGCGTGTAGATGTAGCGTATATAATTTAGAGGCGTGTAGATGTAGCTAATAGAATTTAGAGGCGTGTATATGTAGCTAATAGAATTTAGAGTCGTGTATATGTAGCTAATAGAATTTAGAGGCGTGTATATGTAGCTAATAGAATTTAGAGGCGTGTATATGTAGCTAATAGAATTTAGAGGCGTGTATATGTAGCTAATAGAATTTAGAGGCGTGTATATGTAGCTAATAGAATTTAGAGGCGTGTATATGTAGCTAATAGAATTTAGAGGCGTGTATATGTAGCTAATAGAATTTAGAGGCGTGTATATGTAGCTAATAGAATTTAGAGGCGTGTATATGTAGCTAATAGAATTTAAAGGCGTGTAGATGTAGCTAATAAAATTTAGAGGCGTGTAGATGTAGCTAATAGAATTTAGAGGCGTGTAGATATAGATAATAGACTTTAGAGGCGTGTAGATGTAGCTAATAGAATTTAGAGGCGTGTAGATGTAGCGTATATAATTTAGAGGCGTGTAGATGTAGCTAATAGAATTTAGAGGCGTGTAGATGTAGCGTATATAATTTAGAGGCGTGTAGATGTAGCTAATAGAATTGAGAGGCGTGTAGATTTAGCTAATAGAATTTAGAGGCGTGTAGATGTAGCTAATAGAATTTAGAGGCGTGTATATGTAGCTAATAGAATTTAAAGGCGTGTAGATGTAGCTAATAGAATTTAGAGGCGTGTAGATGTAGCTAATAGAATTTAGAGGCGTGTAGATATAGATAATAGACTTTAGAGGCGTGTAGATGTAGCTAATAGAATTTAGAGGAGTGTGGATGTAGCTAATAGAATTTAGAGGCGTGTAGATGTAGCTAATAGAATTTAGAGGCGTGTAGATGTAGCTAATAGAATTGAGAGGCGTGTATATGTAGCTAATAGAATTTAGAGGCGTGTATATGTAGCTAATAGAATTTAGAGGCGTGTATATGTAGCTAATAGAATTTAAAGGCGTGTAGATGTAGCTAATAAAATTTAGAGGCGTGTAGATGTAGCTAATAGAATTTAGAGGCGTGTAGATATAGATAATAGACTTTAGAGGCGTGTAGATGTAGCTAATAGAATTTAGAGGCGTGTAGATGTAGCGTATATAATTTAGAGGCGTGTAGATGTAGCTAATAGAATTTAGAGGCGTGTAGATGTAGCGTATATAATTTAGAGGCGTGTAGATGTAGCTAATAGAATTGAGAGGCGTGTAGATTTAGCTAATAGAATTTAGAGGCGTGTAGATGTAGCTAATAGAATTTAGAGGCGTGTATATGTAGCTAATAGAATTTAAAGGCGTGTAGATGTAGCTAATAGAATTTAGAGGCGTGTAGATGTAGCTAATAGAATTTAGAGGCGTGTAGATATAGATAATAGACTTTAGAGGCGTGTAGATGTAGCTAATAGAATTTAGAGGAGTGTGGATGTAGCTAATAGAATTTAGAGGCGTGTAGATGTAGCTAATAGAATTTAGAGGCGTGTAGATATAGATAATAGACTTTAGAGGCGTGTAGATGTAGCTAATAGAATTTAGAGGCGTGTAGATATAGATAATAGACTTTAGAGGCGTGTAGATGTAGCTAATAGAATTTAGAGGAGTGTAGATGTATCTAATAGAATTTGGAGGAGTGTGGATGTAGCTAATAGAATTTAGAGGAGTGTAGATGTATCTAATAGAATTTGGAGGAGTGTGGATGTAGCTAATAGAATTTAGAGGCGTGTGGATGTAGCTAATAGAATTTAGAGGAGTGTAGATGTAGCTAATAGAATTTGGAGGCGTGTAGATGTAGCTAATAGAATTTAGAGGCGTGTAGATGTAGCTAATAGAATTTAGAGGAGTGTAGATGTAGCTAATAGAATTTGGAGGAGTGTGGATGTAGCTAATAGAATTTAGAGGCGTGTAGATGTAGCTAATAGAATTTAGAGGAGTGTAGATGTAGCTAATAGAATTTGGAGGAGTGTGGATGTAGCTAATAGAATTTAGAGGCGTGTAGATGTAGCTAATAGAATTTGGAGGAGTGTGGATGTAGCTAATAGAATTTAGAGGCGTGTAGATGTAGCTAATAGAATTTGGAGGAGTGTGGATGTAGCTAATAGAATTTAGAGGCGTGTAGATGTAGCTAATAGAATTTAAAGGCGTGTAGATGTAGCTAATAAAATTTAGAGGCGTGTAGATGTATCTAATAGAATTTGGAGGAGTGTAGATGTAGCTAATAGAATTTAGAGGCGTGTAGATGTAGCTAATAGAATTTAGAGGAGTGTAGATGTAGCTAATAGAATTTGGAGGAGTGTGGATGTAGCTAATAGAATTTAGAGGCGTGTAGATGTAGCTAATAGAATTTGGAGGAGTGTGGATGTAGCTAATAGAATTTAGAGGCGTGTAGATGTAGCTAATAGAATTTGGAGGAGTGTGGATGTAGCTAATAGAATTTAGAGGCGTGTAGATGTAGCTAATAGAATTTAGAGGAGTGTGGATGTAGCTAATAGAATTTAGAGGCGTGTAGATGTAGCTAATAGAATTTAGAGGCGTGTAGATGTAGCTAATAGAATTTAGAGGCGTGTAGAATAATCCCATCTCACCCATTAGCCACTACGAAACTACCTTCTTTCGAACTAGTAGGTCCATCTAGCTACAACATTTAAACTAAAAATCGAATTATGTACGCTTCAAAGTATGAAGAAAATCAGTTTTCTAGTATTAGTATGTATGAATATTGTATGTGTTTCTGTACGGGCAATTCTACTGTTATAGAATTATTTCGACTAAGTTAATTTGATTTGAGTTATATCCAAACCACGAAAGCTGTCTGAGCCCGGTGCATATAACATTAAACTGTTGAAACAACTCTCATAACGTTAGTTTAGCACAGGTCATAGAAATAAGGAGACATAAGTACCATGTTTTCATTATTATCAATATTACGGGATTTATCGCTACTTATTGATACTAGTAGTACAGCTAAGTTCTGTGAGAACAGTAGATCTTGCTCTTATAACCATACAATGGCATTTCAGTAAAAACTGTCCATATATAACGCAACAACAAACTTCTACCTTTACCTTCCTCCACTCCCCTAACTTTAGCAACCCTTTAACAACATTATTGTTTAGAAGGAAGTTCTTAGTGTGCCTGTTAAATTTAATTGAAATCCGTCGATAAATCGCTACGATAGCCTTCTCCACTTTTTTCTCCCCTCCACTCCTCCTTTTAGATTTTTTTGCAACACCTTAGGTATGTAAAATTAATTCCTTAGTGTGCCTCCATAATTTCATTGAAATCCGTTTGTTTGTTTGATTTCTTTATTGCACAAAAATTACATTCAAATGTACATTATTTAATACAAAGATACTGCGTCGATGTTTTCCCATACATATAATTTAGGGATTTTCAAGGCAAGAGTGAACAGGCATTTTTTGAGTCTGCGTGATACACCTTAGACCTCATCTTAGCTTCCCATCAGGCTAGATAGAGGTCAAACGTACTCAATTTTAAAATAAAAAAAAGAGAGAAAAAGAAATAACTTGTACAAAGGCGGACTTAGATAGTGACAGGCTGGCAGCTTTCGAGATGTGGTGCTGGAGGAGAATGGAAAAGATCAGTTGGACGGAAAGGAAAACCAATTAGGAAGTATTAGAAATAGGTACGACATGACTCCTTATTTAAAAACATACTAGAAGGAAAGATAAAAGGAAGAAGAGGTCCAGGACGACCAAGAAAGAGCTCTGTAGACCAACTTAAAGAAAAAGCAGGGGTCATGTCGTATCAAGCACTAAAAAGTAAGGCAGAGAACCGAGAAATTTGGCGCATACTCCACCAACAAGAGCCACTAAGCTCTTAAATAAGAAGAAGAAGAAAGGCGGACTTATCCCATCCGTCTCATCGTATTAGTGTGCCTCTTAAATTTGATTGAAATCCGTCGATAAATACGCTACGGTAAACTTTCCCCTTTCTCCCCCTATTACCCCCCAACCCAAAAACGCGATCGACTTTAAATTTCAACAATTCATGGAACGTATGTATCGAAATTGGTTGAAGAATGCGACCTGTAGGCGAGAACAGACAGACGGACAAAAACATTATTTGGCATATCTCGAAACTCAGACGCTTCGCTCGCCCAGTCAATAATTGGCATATCTCCTTTTTCCTATTGTCTGAGTTCTAGGTAAAACTGTGATATAGTTTACGATTTGGTTAGCATACGGTTAAACGCCCGCTATATAAACTGAACTTGGGCAGTTAAATTTTAACCATGAAAGCGGTGTAAGCTCGTAAAACTAAGGTGAGTCCTGTATAACTAGCAACCCTTCCCGGCTTCAAACATGTGTTATAAGTATACGTTTTTTTCAATACAAAAATCACCCTTATTATCCCGTTAAGTTGTTTTAATTCTTAAATAGATTATTCTATTCATATCAATAGGCGAAGCGGCTAGCAACCCATCACTATTTTGATTTATTTTTCCATCTTCAAGCCCACCAATGCGCTAAACATACGAGTATATCTATGTTTGGAGAAAATGTTGCAGTGCAGTTTGTATTTTTTTTGTTTTGCCGCTTCTTCTGCATTTGCCTTTAGGAACTGCACTAAACTTAAAACGTCAACAACTATTATGAAATCGAAAAAAAAAAATACTACAAATAGAGATATACAACGTGGCAAGGACATACCCGTAATAAATCGAACCACGGTCTATACTAGATCATTATAGCATGATGAAATTAAAATAACAGCCAAAAAAAAAAAATTTTGGCATTTTCATCCGCCCGGTCGAATTGTATGCGAATGTCGATATTTTTTTGGTTTTTTGATTATTACGGGTATGTCCCTTCCACTTGTATAGATTCCGCGATGAAGTGTCAAAAGTGTAACATGTTATGAAACGTAGTGGCTTATTTTTTTAAAGCGGTACCCCAGGTCGTATACGACGCTACTAATTAGAAAAGTTACCTAAACAAAAAAGGTCAATGTCATTAGACAATGTCATTTGAATTTTGTCGTATTTAAGCAGAAAACAGGCTACATTTTTACTTTTGACGCTTAGCGAAGTCTCATTCTAGCATCAGTAAATGCCGATAAGAGGGAAAGAGACAAAATATGGGTTTTTGTACTAGGTTTTCTCCTTTTTTTCCTAGACGAGCATTGAAGATAATATAAATTCACGAATAAACTTCAGCAATAGTAGTTTCTGCCTGTAATTTCCACAGTATCTGTATTTTCACTTTTATCTAAACATTCTCATCCCTTCGGGCCCTAGGGTTTCACTGCCCGAGCACAGAGTATGTAACTGTAGAGACTCGTTGTGCAAGAGTATGGGGTGGTCTCTTCTCGCGATGGCCCAAGACTGCGTCACGAATGTCACGATAAGTAATTGACCGAGCAATCGATGCGAGCGAGGGCTATAATTCAAGTTGGGGCGAAAACACATTGTTTGTTTGTACGTATGTATGTAAGAAAAAATATTTCCATGTTCAATAAAGTAAGTGATTTTACAGATAGAAATTTACGTAATAAGAATGACTTAGTTAGCCCGTATTACAGGCTGAATACAGTCAGTAAGTCTTTTATGGGGAAGTGTATACTTTTTTATAATAAATTGTCAGAATCGGTCCTTGATATGCCAGACAGAAAATTCAAAGCTTATGTAAAGAAAGTACTTTGTGAGAAGGCTTATTATAGGACCGTAATTATCTTAAAGACAAAAAGGTCTGGCTTGAGCTTGGTGCGGGTCCCTCTTAAAGGTTTGTATACTTAGACATGTCATAATTTAGGTACATTGGTACATACTAAATTTACAAATTGACATTATTTTAAATTTCGTAATTCTTATAATTCAATTTAATTATGACATAATAAACAATGTAATCTCTGTCCATCTATATAACTAATTTTAAGTTTTTAGTTTGTTAGTTGACGTCTTTGGAGAAAACGTGCAGTGCAGTTTGTTGCCGCTTCTTCTGCACTTGCGCCTAGGAAGCGGCGTAAACTTAGCTTTAAGTAACGATTTGACGTCAACATTTGTGCAAAACAAAACAAAGTGACTATTATTAAGAGATATTATAAATATCCTATGATAATAAAGATATTTTGAATTGAATTGAATTGAATTGTATGTATGTTTGTTCCGCGATAACTGCCGAACCGATGGTCCGATTTTGATGAATTTTGGTAGGCATGTAGGAAATATCAATAGAATATTTAAGTTCGTTCGTTTTGTTTAATTTCTATCAAAATCGGTTCAGTAGTTTTTGAAATATTAATAAAAAATCGCGAGTTCTAAGTTCGCGGCGAACTACTAGTTTAAATAAATTTATATATTGAATTATTAGTTCATACTTGGTTTGTTAAGTAAAAAATGTATTTTGATTCCAAGTGCACTCACAGTACAAATGTGAGGGACGTGAGTTCGAACCTCAGTCGTGGCGAAATATTTTATTAATTTTTTTTAATTTTGATTTTGTACAGAGGATTGTAATGCTGCTATTTAATAATTAAATTTAAATAAATCCTTCTTCACTTTAATTGACTTTCAATTCTTTATTTTATTAAAACTAATAGTTTGCCGCGATCTTAGACTCGTGATTTTTTATTATTATTTCAAAAACTACTGAACCGATTTTGATGCCCAACGAACTTGAAAATTCTATTGATATTTTCTACATGCCTACCAAATTTCATCAAAATCGGACTATCGGTTCGGCAGTTATCGCGTAACAAACATACATACATACAAACAATGTGTTTTCGCCCCAACTTGAATTATAGCCCTCGCTCGCTTGGTCAACTACGTGCTGAGCGGACAGCGACATTGTCGAAACCTGGTCGGCCTTTTCCGACTATGTCACGTGCGTCAACCATTTTAAATTAATCAATTATGGACTTTCAACTCATCTAATATGTTGAATACCACACTTCTAAATAGTGGGTAGTAATGAAGAAATACGCATGCTTTAAGTGCGTACGAGTAAGTAATATACGATGAGAAATTTCGTCGGGTTGATTAGAGGTCACGGTAGTACAATTGGACATGCACTTACAGTACAAATGCGAGGGGCGTGAGTTCGAATCTTGTGGCGAAATTTTTCATTTAGACATACGTCAAACTATTGTAAACAAGGTTTTTCTGTTGAAGTTTTGTACCAACATGGTTAGAAGCTCGACCTCTGTAAAAAGCTGTTCTATGATCGGGGCTCCGAATAATTCGTCGGACATCTTGTTTTAGTCCCGCAGTACTAACAATCAAACGTTTGGGCTTTTAGTTGTTGTAAGTTGCAAACGTTTTCCCCAAACCTTTGACCTGCCATCAACTAATACGTATTGGAGTACAAGAGGTGGATGACAGCGTTTTAAATAAATAAATATATAAATAAATAAGAACAAATCACACTGATTAAGCTTACTAAGTTTAAACAACACCTAAGATCCAGGAGAATTTGAAAAAGGCAATTTTCCAACTTACTCTGGCTGGGGATCGAACCCAGAACCTCCGGAGTGGCGGACTGGCGTGTAAACCACTACGTCATGGAGGTTGTCAACCTAAGTCGCAAAAATAAAAGCCACAAAATTATTTTCGCTGAAACAAAGTAGTCCCAGTAGGTCCTATAAGAAAGAGGTAAGTAATTGGCGTGTACAATACAAAACTAAATAAATAAATAGACAATATATCTCAGTAATTTAATAATTATACCTACATATACATAGGTACTTACATATAGGTGTACTTATATATAGGTACCTACATATACTTACATAATTATATCAATAAATACAAAAGAAGCCGTGTGGTTCCCGGCAGAGTAAAATAGGACGACTAAGTCTTCCCGTGGATGTCGTAGAAGGTGACTTAGGAAACATAAGCTAAACAGAACTTATAAACATAAATGAGACCTCTCCAAACTGTCTGGCCAGCCTCACAGCATACATATTAGTTGCCAGATCCTCTGACTGTTCTGGCTAATAATATATTAGCTCTAGTACAGTGGAAACTCAAAAAGACCTGGATTATGATGTCAAAGGTCACAATCGCTGTAGCTTCTCCCTTGCACCTCCGCCTACACTCCCTTCCACTAATGGTCGCGGCTGAGCGGTGTTTACTTTTATTGTCAAGATAAATCTGTAGTAACGTCGCGATAATCGCCGCTAACTGCCTGCAGATAAATCCCGCATAGTGGACCAGAAGGCATCTTAAATATTAAGAGATTGGCACGTCTTTTAAATTTGTTTAATACGGTATTTGACTCAATACTTTTTATTATTCTTATTAAAAAGTAACTGCACACTTTTGTATGGCAATGCCGAATTTTTTTCTTTTGCTTTTTGACTGGTATTTTAATTTTATTATGCTGTAGTAATTTTATAGTCCGTGGTTCGATTTATAATTATAACGCATAATGTTAATTACACGTTGGATAAATAATAAAGTTACTTGTAAGCCTTTAAAATCTAGTGGAAATGGAAACTGTAAAGTAACAGAATAAACGGGCAAGTGCGAGTCGGACTCGTACATGAAGGGTTCCGTGCCTCCGTACAATGTTTTAAAACGCTGAAGAAACATGTTTCTTGTATGACAACCCCCTTTAATTTTTAACTTTATCTTATTTTTAGTATTTTTTGGTCTAATAATAGGGTCCTGTTTGCACCCTTTGGGTACGGAACCCTAAAAAGGATGCACCCACGGGATGTGACGTCACTGCCATTAGGTTTTGCGCGTAAGAAAGAGATAGCGATATACAGGGTCTAACGAAATATACTGAAACTATTTAAAGGCTAAATTCAGTCCATGATATTGAACAACTTTCTCCAAGGAACCTTTGAAAATCCGTTGAGCACTCATAGTACAGTCGTAAGAGGTGGTGGGTTCCTCCTTTCCAACCCCACTCGCGATGAAATTTCTCATAAAATATTGTTAATTTATGATAAATTGTTTAAAAGAAAATTTATATACATACCCAAATCATTACTATAAAAGCTGATATAGTAATGGCACAGAGGTACTCGTATTAAAATTGGCCAGATAAAATACATAAAGCCGTTTAATGAAGCCGTAATGAGAACTGATTGTAAAGCACAATGTAACACCAGGAATTTATAAAATAATTGAGTATGCATGACAACAATATTTCTATAGAAAGCTAGGGTCCTCCCAATTTTTGTAACTCACGATGCCCTTTTTACCACGTACCTCGGCAACCCCTTGACCGAATGTTTCAAGAATCTTTAAAGAACTACTAATAGTTCGCTCCGAATTGTGAACTCGCGGCCTATATAAGGCCAAATTAATATAATTAATAATTTGTAATTAATTGATTAAATGCAAAAATAGCCCTTCAAATTATTTTAGATTCAACTGTTGAATGTATGATCTTAGTCTAGCTTGAAACCACTTTTACGCGGTGGTTACTTTTAGCAGCAAGTATATTGTTTTCAATGTGTATAATTGGCCAACACTGGTGTCAGAGGCATCTAGACATAGCTTGATCACTGCTATAAAATAAAGACAACTAGAATCAATGAGGAGTTTGAGAAATTTCTGTCACTTGTGGTCACCCATCCAACAAGTGCTGACCACGCCCGCGGATCCTTAACTTGCTAAAATGCTAGTTATACGCTTTCCCACCGAGCCACCAAGCTCTTCGGTTTCATCAACTAATTTAACCTTTATTTGAAAACTCCACGGTAGGTAACGCCATCCCAATTTGTAATCCCCGGAATATGTATCGAATGACTTTCATCGGAAAATAATAACGGAACGTGTACGCGGAATGAATCCGGATATTTTCGTGACGTTAATTAAATTGGATATTGCCTTTGTAAGATTTGAGTCGGTACGGTTTTTGGGGTTCCGTACCTCAAAAGGAAAAACGGAACCCTTATAGGATCACTTTGTTGTCTGTCTGTCAAGACAGTTTTTCTCAGGAACGCAGAGAGGTATCATTCTGAAATTCATATAAAATACTCAAGTCTACTGTCTCTTGTAGCTGTGAAAAAACCAAACATCTAAGCCTTCGCAATCAAAAGATACAACCGTTTATGCCGCATATTTTCGACACTCGCAAGGGAATCAAAACCTACAGGGTACTTCCCGTGAAATTGAAATTTGGTGCGAAGCAACATCTTATGGCACAGATAAAGGAAAAATTGCGAAAAACATACATTTTTTGTTACATCATATAATAAAGATATTTTTAATAATTTTAAACCTACGTAAATACCTACAGGTTTGTACGGAACCCTCGGCGCGCTAGTCCGACTCGCACTTGGCCGGTTTTTATTTTATTGTGGAAACGGTTAACATACTTTTACCTCTACAAATTAAATAGACAAGTCTGTCTTTTCTTTTTGTTGGCAAAAAAGACAAGTTTATTTACTAGACAAGTTAAAAAACCTTCGACTTTCAAGGGTTCAGTTGTTCGAAAGTCATTGGGGTCAATGACTTTTGTACAACTGAACCGATTTGCATCAAACATAGCTAAGAACTATCTTGACATACAAGGATTTCGATAATTTCGTGCTTTGTGAGGCACAAAAAGCTGTGAGTCCCGAACGCCATCTAGTCTTTGTTTAAACCTATCCTAGAATTGGACCTCTACCCTTTGGATTGCGGAGGTCAGACGGCAGTCGCTCTGTGTAAAAACCAGTAACCTCGTCAAATCACCTAGGTTAGGTAGCGGACCTCGGGCTCTGAAGCGTTACCGCTGACGATGCAACCGGGAATACGCTCGAATGATGATGATGATAATGAAGGCTTTCAATTATAAAAAAAACGCATCGAAATCGATCTATTCGTTTAAAAGCTACGATGCTGCAGACAGACATACAGGCACGTCAAACTATAACACTCCTCTTTGTAGTCGAGGGTTAAAAATCATCGCAGAGGGATATTTTCAATTGAAATATTGTCAAAACTTTGATTCTTTGATTCATAGCTTTTGAGGTATTTAACCAAACATTTGAACAAGAAATCAATTCAGTAACTACGCCATTTTCGAAGCTCCATGAGTAGACATTAGCAATAGATATAACCTGCAGCCGTGTAGTCTGTCAGCATTTAGACAGGGTTCATATTGGTCGAGTAGCCGGCGAGTAAAATAGGAGATTAATTCTTTTCTGAGATACACCTACACAACTACAACTAGCTTAGTTCGATAAATAGCTGGCACGCATCGATAGCATCTATTACGCATTGCAACTCAGAAGGCCTTCATATAGTACGTTTAAAATGCCTCGTTCAAATTGAAGCGACTGTCGTTTTCCCAATGATTTTCTATGTTTGAATTTTGTTTGTATGTTTGTTTATTTGTTTGTCTATTTATAAAGCTTTATTTTACACAAGAGAGAGAACTTTGATACAAAAACAGAGTCAAATTTAAAGTAAACAAAATGATCTATGTAGGATAAATATGTCACTTATTGAAGGTTTAAATTATTTTTATGCCAAAGCTACTAGCGTTTCGGAACGACCACTCAATTCAATTCAATTCAAAATATCTTTATTATCATAGGATATTTATAATATCTCTTAATAATAGTTTCTTTGTTTTGTTTTGCACAAATGTTGACGTCAAAGCGTTACTTAAAGCTAAGTTTACGCCGCTTCCTAGCCGCAAGTGCAGAAGAAGCGGCAACAAACTGCACTGCACGTTTTCTCCAAAGACGTCAACTAACAAACTAAAAACTTAAAATTAGTTATATAGATGGACAGAGATTACATTGTTTATTATGTCATAATTAAATTGAATTATAAGAATTACGAAATTTAAAATTTAAAACTGCTAGGAAGATACGCCTAGAGATATTATTAAAAGTTTGTATATGGACGATATGCTGACAATTTCACTCACTCAGTGTACCTAGGCTGCATCGTTGCACTAGGTATACGTGAGTGGTTCGTCGCGGTGACTGACCCGTGATATGCAATATTATACATCGCAGTAGTGAAAAATGGATGCTTCATTTATGCATGAACCGTATGGCGATGGGTCATTACCATGGATTAGTGTCGTTGGTCGGCTAATGATGATTGGTTGAAGGTTTAGTTTTTAAGATATACCTTATTTACAGCGATATTTTTTTGATTTAAGACAACTTCGACCATTGCAAAAAAAAAACTCTCGAACATTCGAATTTATGTTAATTGGACATCGGACCCATTAGGGTACACACACTATTACGTCCAATGGGGCAGACAGAGCCCAGGCCGTAAGGCCAAGGGAGAGAAGGTGGAAAAAGGAATAAAAATAGTCATGAGTTCCTTGTTTTATTTTAATTACCTTTGCTGCTTGGCCTATTGAAACTATTTCTCTAGATGGCCGCCTAATCTCTCAAAGAGCTTAGGAGACCCAGTTTACACATTTGTCGCCAGTAGGCTAGCTAAGTTAGTTTCGATTGCTGTCACTAGTTGGCCAACAAAGTAAAAAAAAAAACATGAAACAAAGTTTCTACTGCCCATAATAATTCTAAGCGTGCTCTACAATATCCTCGTACTCAACTTTTAACGTCCATAAAGTGAACCCGTAAACCTATTCTACAACACCATCTAAAACAGAATACTGCGTGTAATACCAAGGTAGGTAGGTACTTGGGTACATTCTGTTCTGTCTGTGTATTGATAAAAATTATACAGGGTGGGCAACTTGGAGGTATACAACTTTTTTTGCCGCCATTTTGTTTTGCCGGCAAATATGACAGTTGTTTCATAAAAAGATATTTTGTGTAGATACGGCGAATTCGGGAGTATTTTAATTATTAAAAAATTCTACTACACATTCTACAACTTTTGGTAGAAATCACTTTACCTTCGTGGCCAACAATAACTCGTTTAATGAATTAGTTTCAGTAGTATGGCATTGTAGGAGCTAAAAGCTAAAAGAAACATATATATGCTAACAGGTCAATGAACCTACAATAATTATAACAAAATATCCGAGACCCAGTCACTGAAAAAACTCAGGAAATGTGTGAAAATGTAACGAAAAATGCAATGAAAAAGGTACACATCCGCCATGCTGAAGGTGGACATTTATCTGACATTATTTTCCATAATTCATTGGCGGCCTCAAATAGCATAGGTATTTAAAAAAATACATAGGTAAGTTATATGATACAACATGAAAGGGACATACTCGTAATAAATTAAACCACGGTCTATACTAGATCATTATAGTATAATAAAATTTAGCTTTGGCTGTATTTATAACAGCCAAAGAACAAAAAAAAAATTCTGTATTTCCATACTAAAGTATGCAGCCGCCCGGGCGATTTGTATGGGAATGTCGATTTTTTTTTTGTTTCTTGACTGTTATTTTAACTTCATTATACTTTAATGATCCAGTATAGCCCGTGGTTCGATTTATTACTGGTATGTCCCTTCCACGTTGTATATAAAAAAAAATAAGAAATAAAATAAATTGTATAACTGTTATTTGTGATAATGACAAAAAAAAATGAATTTACTTTACAACCTTATAGGAAGGCACGCCAAGCTGTAGGCCCGGAACGCCATCTAGCGTTTGTATAAACCTATCCTAGGATTAGTTTTGGTCTACCCTTTGGGTTGCGGAGGTCAGACGGCAGTCGCTCTGTGTTAACCAGTAACCTCGTCAAATCACCTAGGTTAGGTAGTGGACTCCGGACTCTGAAGCGTTACCGCTAAAGATGTAACCGGGAATACGCTTGGATGATGATGAAAATTGTATGTGTAAAATCATTGTCTCAAAATTTATAATGGTACTAGCTGTGCCCGCGACTTCGTTCGCGTGGTTGTCGGAATGTTATATAGCCTTTCTCTATAAATGGACTACCCAACAAAAAAAGAATTTTTCAAATCGGACCATTACTTCCTGAGATTAGCGCGTTTAAAGAAACAAACAAACAAACAAACAAACAAACAAACTCTTCCGCTTTATAATATTAGTATAGATATAAAACCATTTCTTATCTAATAGATTCATATTATGATAGTACGAGACCTAACTATCTACGCGGATGGAATCACAGACAAAAAGTAGTATACCAATCCAGCCCATAAACTGCGTGACATCAAATATTTTGCACCTCCAAACGAGGGTAAGCCTATAAAAAAGTTCGCATATGGTCGTAACTTTTATTTCAACATCCAAGTCGAGTTTACAAGGAGTTTCGGAGTACACGTTAGGTGTATAGCAGCAATGGTTGATGTGTCATTAGTGTATGCAAGGGGATGGTTTAGTGCGGTTTTATAGTTCCGTTGTTGGCCGCTGGTAGGCGCTAGTGAGGGTTTTGGGGAATTTATTTTAGGCCAGGAAAAAGGAGATTTTGAGCGAGACTCGACCTATTTCAGTAAAATACTTACATATATAACGCTACAGCCAACCCCCCCCCCCTCCCTTTTCTCTTCCACTCCCTCTCTTGGAAATTTTTTTGCAACATGTTGTGAAGCATGAAGTTTTTAGGGAGCTTCTCAAAATGGGCATTGTTAATTTTTTTTGGAAAGCGTTATTTTGAAATCCTTTTCGAGATACAGAGATAATTAACAGTTGTGGGTAATTTTTTTGCCAAAATAATCAATGATTTTGGATATTTCTACAAACAAACGCATGACCTTTGTTTGACCTTACTCCGCGGCTATATCGGTTTAACCTCTGAGTCCTTTCATTAAAAAATATGAGTCACCTCTATGGTATTTATCCGTCACTGACAATAACGTCAAATGTCACCGTTTCCGCTAAAGAAAAGAACTTTTCACCCATCATGGGCAACTTAATTCACTGAATGACACTGACTCTGACAGAGGCAATAATGACACTGATGATTGATTTTATTTTTTAAGATTTGTATTGGGCTTGGCCGTTTGTTTTGTTACGACGCGACTTTGTCTTTGACATGCTTTTTATAATAATTTATAAAAAATCAAGTAAGCCGCTATTATTTGATAAAAAGAAATAAAATTAGGGGTTAAAAAAAATGAACAATCCCCATTGGATTGAAATCTGTAAATAAATAACACTACAGCAAAGTTCTCTCCTTTTCCTCCCTATTTCTCCCCCAATTAAAATCGTAATCGACTAAAAATAATAAGTAAATAGAGGAACTTGTGTGCCATGTTACATCAAAATCGGTTGAAAAATGCGACTTGTAGGCGAGAACAGACAGACAAACAAGAGCATTTTTAGCCAATCTCGAAACAAACGCTTCGCTCGCTCGCATAATTAATTACAGGGTTTCCTAAAAAGCAGTTTTCCTGGCCTCTTTTCCAGAGAAGTGTGCGGACCCTAATCCAGCGATTTTACGATCCTTCCGAATTCCTGCCGTTTTCATTTATCGTCGCGCACAATAGACGTTCTATATACGGACCATTTACTCTCATGTCATTGATATATGCATTTTTTTCTAAACAATACTGAAATCGTAAAAATTTAGGTACCTAATCCTAATAAACCACCATAACCGTGCTCCTACATTAGAGACTAAAGAGTACATACAGTCTATGATGTCCCAAGGAATATATATTGTTTGGTTTAGGTATCGTTGGGTGATAAAACGAAATCAAATATATAAATAAATTTTAATAAAAAAAAAAAAAATATGTCATAGGACGGCAAACGAACAAGCGGGTCACCTGATGGTAAGTGATCACCGCTGCCCATGGGCAACTGCAACACCAGGGGTGTAACAAAAGCGTTACCGGCCTTTCAGGGGCGATGGGGGGGGGGGGGGGGGGGGGGGGCTCCGGCTCTCTCACTCACCGAACGAAGCATAGAACTGGTGAAGCTACTACTCAGACGTCGATTTTCAGTGAGAGTGTGGTACTTTCTCAGACGAGCCGGCCCATTCATGCTACTAGCAAAACTGAGTTTTGCCGGTAGCGTGGCTCTACCGCAACTAAAACATTTATTATTTATATATTTATTAATATATGAGTATATAAAGGGACAAATTATACAGATTGAGTAAGTTTTAACCTTTTATTATGGGATACTTACTCAAAGAAACTTATTTTATGTTTAATACATAAATAAATATATTTAAAAAAAAATCATTTGCCAACTTGCCCTGGCTGGGGACCGAACTCAGAACCTCCAGAGCGACGAACTAGCGTGTTAACCATTACTTCACGAAGGTAATTGAAATAGTGGTGGGTTGCTAGCCGCATCGCCTATTGACATAATTCTAGCCCACATCTGATTATTGAGATCTATATTGAGGACTTTGAAGCGTCTTAGTTTTGGCCTCTCTCTCTCTCTCTCCATATTTAGCCAAAAAAAGCAAGATTTTTTTTTCTAAGTTGAGTCTTTTTCTTTTTATTAGAAGTTAAATACTTCTTTTTTTTTTTTATTTGGTTCACAAAACTGACAATACACAGTAACAAGTATATGTAGGGTATAGAGTATTCAGTAACATGTGAAAGTGTAAAATCTTCTCGATGTGAACACAGCATGCACATATAATAACTGCTATAGAGAAGTACATATAACTACACTGAACAAAATATGCAGGAGCTCAATGTACTCAGTGGCAATGTTGCCAGTTTTTAATAAAAAAAAAAGGAAAGTAGCACACAAGAGATTACTTCTAACAAACAACTAAAACAAACTAACGGAGCTCCGCATTGAAAAGCAATTTAAACCGGAAGGGTTTAAAATCACTTACATGTACTACTGCAGCTCTAAGAAACAATATCTTGTTCCGAGTCAGATAGAATCGTTAAACAGAAGACAAATACGCAACACTTGCAAGGAAATAAAGAAGGATTAAAACTGAACAACGTAGGGCTGCCTCATAGTGCTAAATTTATCTAAATAAAGTGGAGCCGTGGGGTTCTCGGCAGAGAAGAATATCACCACTCCAAGTCGTCCCATGAATTTCGTAGAATGCTATTTAGAAAATACAAGCTTAACAAATCTTACGTATACTTAGACACCAGAGAGACCTCTCCAACCCGTCTCGTTAGCGTGGAGAGTGTAGGCTAAATCCTCTGGCTGCTCTGGCCAAGTATGGCTCTGGTAGAACAAAGAGGGACGTGCTTTTACATTGAAGACTAAATGAGTTTTCCGAAAAAGAATATTTTGTTCGTACAAGCTTTTATAGGTAATTAGGCTAAGTACTCATCAAGACATTTATAATAAGGCCAAACTTGCGTTGATGACGCTGCGTTGTTTTATTATAGGGTTCCTATAGCCACCTTCCAGCTCCATCATCAAATCACTTTCTTGATATAATAATATTGCATTGTCATTGGATAGCATACAAAATAAGTGACTCAAATTTAACTTGCAAGATTTAAACCAAAAAAAAAAAACAACAACAAAAATGGGCAAGCTAAATTAAGCTTGTAAAAAGGATCTGATGATTATGAATCTATCTATTTTCTAGGCTAGATATCACACGGTACATTTATTCTTTTTATCATCATCATTAACCATCAATCAGGTCTTTTTTAGTCTCCACTGCAGGAGCACGACCCTCTCTGTACTACCAGAGCCTACACTCTCCACGCTGGCCAGATGGGTTAGAGAGGTGTCACTGACGTTTGCTCTATTTAGCTTGTGTTTCCTAAGTCACCTTCTACGACATCCACGGGAAGACTTGGAGTAGTCCTAGTCTACTCTGCCGGGCACTACTCGGCATATTTATTAATGTTATGCTTTGTCAAATAAATAAATAACCCAGTATTATCAGCCCTAGTATTAACGAGGCTCGAAGCAAGAATGCTGTCTTGTTGCGGCACAATTATGGGGATATATTTTGTCATCGGTCATGTCTTATATCGTATCAATTCTCGAATCAAAGATCCTGTAACAGTAGGTCGATAGTTTGCTACATACAACGTATATCATTATATATACATAGATATTCTTCTTCTACTTCTTTTGTTGACCTATTGGGAACTATGTGGCTACTTTGCTGTAACTTTCCTGCTAAATAGGGATCGTAGACTGGGTCCGAAAAATTGTATTTTATTAAATCAGTTAAATTATCCAAAAAAAAAATGAACCCATATGTTTCGGTTTATCAAAGTAGTGAACATTCACAAAGATACAGCGCCTAGAAGTTTCGGAGTGGGGGTGATTGACGTCACCGTCAAGTGTAAATCGTACTTGATCGTGACGTCATGCGGAATTAAATGCGCTGCATCTTTGTAATTATTTCCTTATCAGAAAAAAGAAAAAATACGTATTCATATTTTTTAATAATCTACCTGATGAGCTAAAAATATTTTTTAAACCCACATTCGTACGATCTAGAGTATACACATTTTTCCATATTTGTAACCAATGTAGAAGAACGCAGCCAGCTTGGCGATTCATTGGTTGCCCTTAGCTAATGTATGGCCTCTAAGCAGTTGGTACAGAATTTTTCGAAAGTCTATTAAACTGCCTTTTTTGGACGTCACTTAGTTAACAATGCAACCAAACTCAATTAGCAATCAAAACCCCCATTATAAATCATTCAAAACTGCAACATGCTCCAATATTTGAACAAGATAATATAAGTTTATTTTGTATGAGTCAACTCAACGACTACTTTTCACGAAGGGACTGTGACTCAGCTGAAACGAGGTCATAGAACAAAGAAAAACTAATGCAAACATGAAAACATATTCAGTTCCTTGATTGTTAATATTTCAGTGCTTGTGGAGAATTCAAAAATAGTTTTTGCAGCTGCAAATGTTAAGGCGAAGAATGTACGTGTAAAGTTACTGATAACTGATATAGAACATTTTCACGACTCTTTTTCATCCAAGCACGTTCCTGTTTGCATCCTCAGCTGTGCTGCTTCGGAGCCTGGGGTGCGTTTTTCCGCATTTTCATCTCCAAACATGCATGCCAATGGTCACCCAAGGATGCGAGACCTTGCGTTGGAGAAGAAATAGACGAAAGAGTTTAAAGATTTGGCTATAGTTTTACGACCGGCTGCCGCCCGACGTTAACCCTCCTTGGGAATGCAATTGTAGCTCGAGATGTTTGTGCTTAGTCCTTTAGTCGCCTCTTATGACATCCACAGAAAAGATGGAGTGGCCCTATTTTTTTATTTTTTTTATACGAACAAATTACACATATTGAACTAGCCCCAAAGTAAAGGCCCATTTACACAGTGCAAGTTTCTTGCCTGTTGCATACAATTTTATTGAAGCAATAAATGATTTGTATGGCTGACGTTCTGTTTAGACCATGCAAGTTTTCTATTGCTTCAATTTAATTGTATGCAACAGGCAAGAAACTTGCACCGTGTAAATGGGCCTTTAGTTCTATTCTAACCCGGAACCACACGGAGGGAACATTATCACGTCTGCATCTCGATAATTCACTGTTTTCGTTTTTGGTTATGGCACATGTAATTTTTTATCATCATCTGAGCGTATTCCTGGGAATACGCTCAGATGATGATAAAAAATTAGTTACAACCAGTTGCATCCTCAGCGGTAACGCTTTAGAGCCCGGGGTCTACTAACTAACCTGGGCAATTTGACGAAGTTACTGGTTTTTACGCAGAGCAACTGCCGTCTGACCTCCGCAACCCAAAGGGTAACCAAAACCAATCCTAGGACAGGTTTAAACAAACTTTAGACTGCATTCGGGACCCAAAACTTTGCGTGCCTTCCGAAGCATGTAATCATCTATCTTTGGATAATCAGGTGATTTAAGCCTGCAATATCCTAACCAGACTGGAAACAACTTTTTACAAAGTCACAAAGCAAACGCCTTGACTTGGACCACGGAGGCGGGAATATGTAACTTTTTTATATGAATAATAAAAAAGGGATATTATTAATTGCACATCAAATAAATAATCGCCCATCAATTTAATCTCATTATTTATATACTTTTTTACATTAAATAAATCAACAATCTCATCATAAATACTGACTGCACATCCAATTTACTAGGTTAGGGCAAACCTATAGGTTAGGACTGGTAATGTTAGAACTGCGACCAACACTAGGAAAATTCTATCCATTTTACTACGCCACAAATATAAATTGCAGTTTGTTTAGTAATATTCAGTTGAATATTTTGATTTGCGTTTAAATACTACCCTTATTCGTTCAGTAAAACATTGCAGTTCTGCAAATACCATTAAACAGTATACTAAATTTGATTTATTTAGTGTGCATAATTGTGAAACTTTAAAATATTTTGTTCGAAAAAAGGGAATATACAGATATCGATTTAAAGACATGCCATAAAAATATAGTCAATTACCGTATTCATACGTACAAAGTACGGAAATACAAATTACGATTGAAAGTTTTACACCTATAGCTATTCCCTTAAACCGTAATTAAGTGGATCTAAAAAGGCATTGTCAATCGTCACATTAAAAAACTCGCAGACATGATTCACTGATTACTAATACGCACTTGTCAAACGTTACGAAGTGCATACGCAGTTTGAAAATGAAACCAGGACATATTATGAATTAATTAACGTGTCATGAGAAAGTGGTTCAGTGTAAGTATTATTTATTTTATTTCCGAATTTCGAGACTGTGACTTAATAATTAGTTCTATATTAGATCTATCGAAATACCTCCTCTTACTGCATGTCTCTTTATATAAAATATCTACATTCCATGTGTTTTTCTTTGCTCCTAGACTAGCATAGTAAGAGATAAAGTACAAAGAAAAAGAGCTACCATTTTTGTTACGAATTATGTGGCCCATTAAGCTGAAGGTCAGTTCCTACATTATAGGGATGTACTGAAGGGTCACCTCTCTGCGTGCCATATCTTAGCGGATGAATAGGAAGAGCTTGCTTCTGCCCGCATGCCATATCTCACCGGATGACTGGGAAGAGGTTGCTGAACAGAGAGTAAATTGGCGCAACTCTGTTAAGGTCATTGTTATTAAATATGAAGAGAATTAGAATTGGGAACTCTATTCCAAACGCCTCCTTAATCAGTTCCCACCGAGACACGACGCGACGCGACGTAGCGTGCACTTTGAAAGAAATATAGAACTTGTTTACTATTAGACAAAAATATACTGATTTCAGCGACAGCCCGCTTTGCCGAGCTGCATAGCGAGGCGCAGCGGGCTCTTACTCTTTTTGTCTAGTAAACAAGTTCTATATTTCTTTCACGTGCACGCTACGTCGCGTCGCGTTGCATCTAGGTGTGAACTGACCCTTAAGAAAACTCAGCCGAAGCCTTCATATTATTACAATTCCTTAGGTCAGTTGCATTGTGCGTCCTACAACCGCACCTTCAAAATTTAATTTGGATTTGCGAGCCACATACGTTCGCACCTACGAAGTTAAAACCAAGGTTCGCCGTTGACGGACACGTCAAGGTCTCATCATTTTTTGAGAATCTCAAGTTCCTTGCCCATTTTTAGGGTTCCGTACAAAAAATGAAAAAACGGAACCCTTATAGGATCACTCGTGCGTCTGTCTGTCCTTCCGTCTGTCACAGCCAATTTTTCCCGAAATTTTTGGACCGAATCAAGTGAAATTTGGTAGAATATTGTAATCCTATGACCCAAACACGTATGTGCAAAGTAAATAAATATTTTTTAAAATAAGGGTCATTTTCTGGGGACAAATTAGGAAATTAAAAAAAAGTTTTGCAAGCCTTACTGTGTCATATATCTAATGAAAGGGCTCGTTATGAGAATCTCAAATATATTTTTGTTATTATTGTAAAATGAATAGGTTTGATTTTATTCATGAAAGAAGACGAAAATTGACCATTCCCCCCTCCTGATCACCGAAACTACTGAGTCTAAAATTTTGAAAAAAATATATAATATAGTTTATTGCTTGTAGATAACAAGAAAACCTATAAGAATTCAATCAATTGTACGGAACCCTCTCCACGCGAGTTTAACTCGCATTTGGCCGGTTTATTGTAATAGGTTACTTCCACTTTAAGAAAATCTTGCAAGAATCCTGTAAATGAGAGAAATATCAGAAAAAAAATGCAAGTACTAAATTGTTCGTTACTTATAAGGGTTCCTAATTTGCCTGACTGTCTGTATGCGGCCACAATACAGTAATTGCCGGTACATAATTAACGAAGATGAGTCACGACACTTTCGAAGCTTTGTCCGCGGCCGCTCCGATTTATGAAGGTAACGATGTGAATTATATTGCACAAAGGGCTTTATACCTTTGCTGATGTGTCATACGAGAAAGTTTTATTATAAACGGTTTCATCATATAGGTAGTGATACTTCCATGATTGATCTGGCTAATATATGGCTCTGGCAGTACAGAGAGGGTCGTGCTCCTGCCGTGGAGACCAAAAAAGACCTGATGATGATGATGCTTCCATATTAGTCTGAAAGATAAAAACAAAAAGATTTACATTAAAAAAAAAAACTTTTCAAATAAAATCTTCATTGTGAAGCCTAAGTACTTAAGGCAAATGTAATATGCCAAAACTCGATGGGGTTGCGTTATTTTATTACAGGGTTCATATAGCCACCTTTCGGCTCCATCATCATCAACGCGGTATAGAGTGGGGGTTTGCACAGATATAGATGTAAGTAGTATCTATGTACATAGATGACGCAAGTATCACAATTTGTATGGAAACCACTAAAAATTCCACGTGAGCAGGACTTGAACCCGCGATCTTGGTCTCAATACGACCATGCTCTAACCAACTGAGCCATCACGTGTTCAACCCCGCACGCCGAATCTCGCCACCATTTGATATTCCTATAAAACGCACTAGACTTGCGTCACCTTACACTAATACCCACTATTACAAGTGAGGTATCTGATTTAACCCATGTTACATAATGAAGTTGAAAATCAATTAATTTATAATTTAATTTGAATACTTTAGTACTGCATCTTGAATGCCTCTTGATTCATTAACTAATTTAGAAAGCCCAAAGAAAAATCAGTGGTCACACTTATAGTGACATTCGTGACGTAGTCTTGGGCCATCGCGGGAAGATAAAACCTTATTTTATTATATCATGTACGGTAGGTAATATCCTTCGAAATCAGACCTTCGTGGTTGTTTATTTTATTTAAATACGCAAATATGACTTACCATTCCACAACTGAGAACTCGTACAAACATCGTTAGCAAAAAGTTAAAAGATATTCTAGACATTCAGAATCAATGAATAAATATGAAGGGAAAATACGCGAAGTATTTCTGTAACAGACGAATTTTATATTACGCGGAACGGGAGTACGTATTATCGAGTTACTGGGTTGATTATTATTATGCATGTGAAAGTATATGATTTAGGTTACCTACTCTTTCTTCGATATTATTTATCGGTAGATGGTACTTCGAATGATAGTGAATGCGACTGCTTATTATTATTATTAACTAGCTTTTGCCCGCGGCTTCGCTCGCGTATCCCACGGGAACATTACTTTTTTCCGGGATGAAAGGTACCCTATGTCCTTCTCAGTTCTCCTAACTATGTGCGAATTTTTAAGAAGATTGGTTAAGAAGATAAAGCGTGAAGAGGTAACAAACAAAAAAACAAATATACAAACTCACTTTCGCATTTATAATATTAGTTGGGAAGTTGGGATGGGATTGGGATTATGCCAATGTTCTTACATCGATGATATGGTAGCTGGGTATCTGTGCTAGGTATATACATATACCTCCGTGGCGTAATGGTTAACACACTAGACCGCTAATCCGGAGGTTCTGGGTTCGATCCCCAGCCAGGGCAAGTTGGAAAATGGCCTTTTTCAAATTGTCCTGGGTCTTGGGTGTTTATCTATATGTCGGGATAGTGGTTAACACGTGGCGTCAGGCGCCACGTGTGTAGTTTAAATAATAAAACTCGTTAATCCCCACTATTTCCCTGTTGTGTTCGGCTTATAAAAGTGTCGCACGGTCGATTAGCAGTCAGTCTGGCTCGGGCGGCCGCACGGTGCACATCTAGATCACGTCTTTATTCCCAATGGGGCAGACAGAGCATTTGGGGTCTTGTGGCTAATATAACAAACAGAGCCCAGGGCCGCAAGACCCAAAGACCACTTAAAGGAATCAAAATATTGATAGGTTGCTAGCCCCATCGCTTATTAACAAGATTCTCATTTCCTCCCATTCCCTAGAACTTTTTACGATCTGCGCGGAAAGAGAAGTAGCTGGTACACTCTTAGTTTAATATTCTCCCAAACCAGCATCGAAGTTAGCAGCATGGTAGCTAGGTATTATATTATTTTAGTTGTGGTAGATCCACGCTACCGGCAAAACTCAGTTTTGCTAGTAGCATGAATGGGCCGGCTCGTCCGGGGAAGTACCACACTCTCACAGAAAATCGACGTCTGAGTAGTAGCTTTACCGCTTCTACGCTTCGATCTGTGAGTGAGAGAGCCAGAGCCCCCGCCTCCATTCCCCCTCCTTTCGTGTACACTTAAGTTTTTTTAATAAAATTAAAATACTTAATTAACTGACGTCACAGTTGACACCTGCAAAGGCCTAATTACTGAATTAATATTTGATTCTTTGATTCTACATTCCATCTTTCACACTGAGGTTTAAAGCAACTCATAAAGTTTTCTATAGCTACAAGCACGGCGATCGCAAACACGACATTAAGTGCAAATTACTATTAATCACAACACAATAGCTTGTATAAACATTGATAAACATCAAGTGTGCCAACTGAGCTGTGTAACAGGTCGTCTGGACGCCGGGGTGAATGGCTAGTGCAGAATAGGCCCCGCCGGGTCACTACCCGTCTGAACGAACACATTGCCTTTGAAAACGGCGAACATTTTCGGTCCATACGGTGCGAGCGTATAGAAAGACGAATAAAAAGTTTAAAAACAAGCTATTATCTAATATAATAAAATTGAGCCCAAACTCGGTGGGGAATATTGTTTTATCAAAGAGATGCTGTGGCCACATTCCGGCTTTATCATGAGATTAGGTCATTGGTATCATCATATTGCATTGTCACCCAACTTACATAAGTTTGTGAAGTTTCAGTTCAATCGAGAATGGAAAGTGGGTCTAATTTAGGTTACAAGATTTGATTACGGACACAGACAACAAGATAGGTGAAACTAAATATATCTTATACTACTATACTATCATCTCTACCCCTTAAATACTATACTATCATCTTTACCGCTTAAATGTCCTAACAAATCCTTTTAGCGTGATGATTGGCAAACATTTTTTACGACGACATTGTTTATTGAGCACTATCGTCTATCACTTTCTCGTTCTATGTAATAATAATGAGCGGAATAGCACTAGTCCGTCGTGCGATTCAAACTTTATGTAGGTTTAACCACGGTGCCATGCTATCGGCGTGTACAAATCCTAGAATCCTCTTCTTGTAGTAGATTTATATTGTTTATAATACTTTTGATACCCTAATTTGATACACATTTCGATTGAAACCCTATATAAAAATACTCATAGTACGTTAGTACGTAATCATTTGTACGATTTATACAGGGTGCTTGCATTTCTCAACCGAAATTCTAGTGAAATTTTGTGAACAGGTTCGATTAGAAAATGGATTTGTTCGATTCAGTTTTTGGATTTTTTTCAAAATGGCGGGGCGATGGTGGCTGCGAAGTCTACAGCTTAGTGAGCCAATATTGTAACTAGTGGCTCTGTGAGCTGTAAACCTCGTGACTCACCCCCCAACCGGTTGAAGTTTATCGGATAAAAAAGTTGTTCAGACAAAAAGATGAGTCTTAAATAAGGGTAAAATAAAAAGTTTTAAGACATATTTGAAAATTATTGAAATGGCTGAACTATGATTTTCTTAAAATTTTAAACCCCCAATATCTCCGCTATTTTGAATCCTAATCCTAACTTCCTAACTAATATTATAAATGCGAAAGTGAGAATGTATATTTGTTTGTTTGTTTGTTACCTCTTCACGCTTAATCTACTGAACCAATCTTCTTGAAAATTCGCATACACATAGTTAGGAGTACTGAGAAGGACATAGGGTACCTTTCTTCCCAGAAAAACGTAATGTTCCCGTGTGATACGCGAGCGAAGCCGCGGGCAAAAGCTAGTTCTACATAATTATCGAACCTGCTCATAAAATTTCACGAGAATCGGTTGATAAATGTGAGCTGTAGGCGAGAACAAATCGACAGACAGACAGACAGACAGACTGACAGGCTGACGGACAAAAGCATTTTTGCCTAATCTCGAAACTAAGACGCTTCGCTGGCTTCGGTCAATTAGCCTATATTTGAGACCAAAAGAGGTAAACTTATGCTCGACATTGGTTACAACAGTGTGTCTCACTGTACCTACCGAAACTCCAGACAGACAAATGAATTCGCAAGTTCTCGAAAGTTGGTTTTGCTTTGAGTCTGTGACATCTTGATACCCGATATTCGGTCTTGTCACTTCTCGGTGTTAATTTTGCAAACAGTATCAGGTGGAAAAAGGATATCAGAGTCTAATTATATTTCATTTTAAAGGCCGGTGAAGTGTTTTAAGTCATGATCCATAGAACTAGAATCATATGCCTCCTCTTTAACATCATGTACCTCTATAATCCTTCTTATCCTCCTTACTTGCGCTATCTTTTTTTCGCACGTTCTGTCGACTCCCAACTGTTCGATTCCCAACTTATAGCACCAATACCTTTACTAACTCCTTTTCTGTGCAAGCAGTTGGGCTAAGGAACCAGCTACCACCGAACATTCGTAAATTTATAACCATAACGATGACATATAAGAAATGAGTAAAAGGTTACTATCATTCTTTACCGTCCTGATATATTTAGAAATATTCGTAATCATATGCGTAATAAGGAATATGCATGTAATACCAATCCAGCTCATATTTTTATTTTACAATTTTTATTAATACGTTACCACGCCTAGTTAATTATTTTTCTTACTGACTCTTATTTGGATTAGAAATAAATTATTGAAAATATGCAAATATTGCGCGGGAACTTATGACAAACAAAAGGGAAATGACGACAAAGTTCACAAAAGGGAAATGACAAGTTCGGGTGGGTTCGGTAGGACTGTCCGTCCATGTAGTTTGACTATCGATGACATTCGAAATGTATGTACTTTTATATAGAGGTTTCACAAACATCACTGGCTGATAATATCGAAAGTACCCAAAAAAGAAAAATATGCGTTGACAGCTTCTGTCTCTAGCGGATATTGCAGACCTTGACGTCATATTTTAAAATGGCGTGTTTTAGTTGTTATAATCTACTTTCTATTTTTAATATTTATTTTCTACACCATATACATGTTTTTCGGCACTGATTTATTTTTTGCGGCTATTTCTCGACGAGGACTATCGAATGAAAATATAAAAAAAATGCATGCATACTCTCTATTCTATGTTTATAAATTACTAGGTATCTTGTCTATTTATTTATTTTTATAGTTTTGTATTTTACACGCCAATTACATCTTTATTCCCATTTCCTCTCGCGGGTCTACTGGAAGAAATTTCTTTAGAAATAAGTCTTCTTTTTTTAAAATGCATTGTTTGTAAATATTCAAGTATACTTGAACTAATAAAATTGAACTACAAGGATTGAAGCTACTTCTAGTTTTCTCTCTCATCTTTGCGTGTAAGTGACCAACTGGTGTCGATTTTCGCTCAAGCTGCCGAAAGGCATCTGACATAGGTTGATAACTGCTATACAATGTTGACAATCGGGAGCAACGGTGAAACGTGCCTTTCAAAGCACGGAGGAGCTCGAAATTTTTATGCCACTTGTGGTTACGCATGCAAGTGCAGACCACGCCTGGGGTGGCTTAATTTGTGCAATGCGTTACTCCCACCAGATCAGCGAGCTCCTGTGCGTTTCCTTTAACATCTTAAGAGAATACGCTCTTACCTATGCTTGCTTATGCTTTGAAGCCCTTTTAGCTTTTTCTTATTTATTTATTTATTTACAAAATTCATGTACACAACATACTAACAGAGAAACGTACAAAGTAAGAAAATTGAGTACATAAGTACTGCTTATTTCATAAGAAATCTCTTCCAGCAGACCCAGAAGAGGAAAATTGAGGAAAACATGTTTCTTCTTCAAAAATTATTTGCTTATCAATGCATACAATGCCGAAGACTGTGGAATGAAGAATAAAAAAGCCGATTTAGCTTTATTTTTACAACCTGTCGCTAAATCTAAAATCTTTCATGCTGGTCTGGGAGAAAAGAAAAAAAGATACCTGTGCCACCTCACGTAGTGCGCAAAGCGCGCGGTGGCACAGGTATCTGATTATCGTCTGTACCAGCTGCTCCTGGAGCTAATCGAGGGAAAGAACGAATATGCGAATCATGTTAAAAGGCGATGCTGTTAGCGACCTATCACTACTTCGATTCCGTTTTTCCACCTTCTCGTCCACCATCACACTAGTAGCCTTTAGGTCTTACGGCCCTGGGCTCTGTCTGCTCCATTAGGGATAAATACGTGATAGTCTATGGTGTGCAAACAACATGAAATAAAATTCCAGCGAGTCAATATGCAAACATGAATCAGACATAAAAATAAATGCAGTCTATTACGCGTGCACTCAGTATTACTCAGTAATAGCTTTATGTGTGATGCGAAATGGAATAATTATAATCCGGGAATTAGTAACACTAGATGTGTCCAGTGGTAAAGTTTCAGGCAAGGTAATCTGCTTGGGTACTACTAATATAAATCTATGAGTCATGATAACGAAGAAAAAATACAATTTATCAGATTTGCTGACGATATAGCTGCACTTGCAGAAAATCCAAAAGATTTAGAAAAGTTATTACAAAGTATGGTGTGTCCATACTTTGTAATAACTTTTCTAAATCTTTTCTAAAACTTCTCTAAATTTTCAAACAGCAAAAACTTAAAATAAATAAAAATAAAACAAAATCTTTAATAGTATCAAAAACTAGACCGAAAAAAGATAATATAAATCTAAATAATAAAATAGTAGAGCAAGTAGATAAGTTTAAATACCTAGGAAGTTATAATTCATGAAAACGCAAAATGTTCACAGGATATAAAACAAAGAATCAGTATAGCTAAGAATACTTTCAAAACTAGAAAAGATATATTTTGCTCCAATAATAGTAAAAAAGTAAGAATGCAATTTATAAAGACATTTTTATATGGATGTGAAACGTGGACAATGAGGAAGAAGGACAGAGAAAGAATAGAAGCATTCGAGATGTGGTGCTGGAGGAGAATGGAGAAAATAAGCTGGATGGATAGAATAAGCAATGAAAAGGTGCAAGAAAGAGTGAGAAAGAGAAGAAATATTTTAAAAACTATTGAAAAAAGAAGAGGGAAGATGATTGGACATCTAATAAGACATGACAATCTATTCAGAATAATAGTAGGCGGAAAAATAAAAGGAGGACGAGGAAGGGCAAGACCAAGGATGAAGTTTTTCCAACAAATTAAGGAGAAGCGACAACGAGCGGAGGCGAGGGCGGTGACGCGCGAGGCAGCCCTCAGTGCTGAGTGGACAGCGACATCGTCGGGTCGCCGCTGACATTCACCATGAAGATGATCGTCTAAATCGATCGAAACCTGGTCGGCCTTTTCCGACTATATCACGCGAGTCAACCGTTAAATTAATCAATTATAAATTAAGGAGGAGTAAGGTCCTACCAAGATATTAAAAAGATGGCAGAGAGAAAAGAGGAATGGAGGCATCTCCACTTAACTCCACCGACAAGAGCAAGCTCTTAAGTTAAAGAAGAGAATATGTGTACAAGTTTATTTGTTAGATAAATTAAAAACCCTTGACTTCCGTTCACTCCCAATAACTTTTGAACGACTGAACCGATTTTTATTAAACCATATCGACGGACAAGGCGTTCAAACAAAAAATTAAATTCGCATCGAAATGGGTCTATTAGTTTAGGAGCTACGATGCCACAGACAGAAACACAGACACAGAGACTCATGCCTGGGGGGGAGGTCACATAGAGGTGCATGTGGTGCTTTTTATTTACTAAATGTTCCAAACCTCTGATACTATTGAATAAATCTTCAGACTCTTTTAAATCATCCCAGAAGCAATTAAATGAATTAATGTAAATTTATCCATAGATTTATTAATTTCCAATAAAAGTCTTTCTTTTTTTAAGGCATACTCTAATAACGAACCCTGTCTACTCGTATATTTAAATAAAATAGCATACCTGACCGGTGTCCAACCTTTATCAGCATACGTTTCACAAAAACTAATTTTCCATTTTGACCATTCAGAATTTACAGTGTGCTTAATAAGTATAGAACTATACCAGTCGTGATAAGAAGTCTCAGGAAATAACCGAAGAGCTTCTATCTTCTTGACATCTTCATATATTCCTAGACGAGAACATTCTGCTTCAAAAGTAATCATCCATTGTGACGCATTTGTGGTTTTACTATTGAATTTTTCTAATACAAACTTTTCAGTCAATTTTATTATGTTTTCTTGTTTGAGCATGTCCTTTTTAGTAGCAAAACTTTCTAAAATTCTTGTTAAAGCCTCTTCTGAAATTCCTGCAGCTGGATTTTTTTGATGTGTCATCCTTGCGCAGGGGCCATGCTGTGACTGTGGCAGACTGTGACGTGTCTGGGTGTCTACACGCACAGACACGTCAAACTTATAACACTCCTCTTTTTCATTGGGGGTTAAAAAGTAGCTTGAGTAGTGCCTAAATATACCTGTGGTTTTTAGAAAAATAAATTGCAACTATAAATGATAAGTTTTTTACCATCACTTTAAAAAAGATCTATTCAATTTTGAAATTAAAATTTCAGAAGTCCAACGTCTTGACTGAAGCGAATAGAATCGAGAGAGAAAGAGCTTCTATCAACATTGGGAATTGGGTACATAAAAGGCTTTTAATAAGAATTAAAAAAAAAAAACCCGTCAAAAAATCATTGGATTTCAGTGATTTTCTTCCGGGACATTTTTTTTAGAGAGAAAGAGAGCTAGAGTGCAGGGAAAGAAGTTATGATCTACCATAGACGAAATAGCTGTAAAGAGAAAACCGAAACGTGTAAAAAAATGTCATATCTAGTAAAAACAGCTCCATTACAATTTAAATTCAAAAAGATCTGTTAAATTTCTGATTTGTAAAATCTGTTGTATTTGCATAGTATGAAATGAATGTATGAAACTGTACTAAAAGCAATTGGTATTTTAGTATAAATATTTTACGAAACAAAAGCGGTATTGTCATGCAATCAAAGAATACCTATAGCCCGAAACCACAGAATAAATAATAGTACCACAGAATAAATAATACTAACGTACAGAAGTCTCACTCAGCAAAGAAATTCAAAGAAATATCTACTCAATGTGGCTAGCGATATGGTTTAATTTAGCTCACGTCTGAACTCAGGACCTTTTCGTATAGATACCTAGACATCCATTGCAAACCAATTTCATTCTTATTCCTCTGGACAAACTACTGTTATACCATTCGTATAACTGAATTTACCACCCGGACGGGCCGCCTGCGCGCATAGTAATAATGTAGGTACATTTTCGATACCTATACGGTGAGTGGCACAGCGAAAGGAGGTTTGTATTCTTACTTGATACAAATTTTGTCGTTGATATTTTATTATTTTTAGTAAAAGAAAACATACTGAGTTAAAGGTCGCCAACTGAGTTAATAGACTTGAAATGGTGCTGTCACAACATATCTTTAAGCATGTGTTGTAAGACTTACTTATAAGCGATGACAAAGTGAATTTAGTTCCATATTTTTTGCAATATTGTCAACTTAGGTACATGTTGGTCTACACAGACATAAAACTTAGGTACATGTTGGTCTGGGAAAAAAGAAAAAAGTTAGAATGAACCACCTGTCTTAGGGTTCCGTACAAAAAATGAAAAAACGGAAACCTTATAGGATCACTCGTGCGTGTGTCTGTCCGTCCGTCTGTCACAGCCAATTTGCTCTGAATCTACAGGACCGAATCAGGTGAAATTTGGTAGAATGTTGTAATCCTATGACCCAAACACATATGTGCAAAGTAAATAAATATTTTTTTAAATAAGGATCATTTTCGCAGGACAAATTAGAAAATTAAAAAAAAAAGTTTTTGCAAACCTTACTGTGACATAAATCAAATGAAAGGGCTCGTTATGAGGATCTCAAATATATTTTGTTGTTATTGTAAAATTAATAGTTTTGATTTTATTTATGAAAGAAGACGAAAATTGACCATGCCCCCCTGTTTTCCGAAACTACTGAGCCTAAAATTTTGAAAAAAATATAAAATATAGTTCATTGCTTGTAGATTACAGGAAAACCTATAACAATTCAATCAATTGTACGGAACCCTCTCCACGCGAGTTTAACTCGCACTTAGCCTGTTTATTTTTCCGTACAGATTGTAAAGGCCGATCGAGGGAATGGGCAAAAATACGAATCATGTTGATAGGCAATGCTGCTAGCAATCAGCGCTATTTTGATTTCTTTTCCAATCTTCTCGCCCACCATCACGCTAAAAGTGGCCTTTGGTTATTGCGGCCTTGGACTTTGCCTGCTTAGAGCCGCAAGACCCAAAATTCTCTTTCTGCCATAAAGTCACAACCACGCTACCGACAAAACTCAGTTTTGCTAGTGGCATGAATGGGCCGGCTCGTCCGGGGAAGTACCACACTCTCACAGAAAATCGACGTCTGAGTAGTAGCTACACCGCTTCTATGCCGTTCGGTGAGTGATAAAGCCGGAGCCCCCCCCCCCCCCCCCCCCCATCGCTCCATATATATAAAAGCGAAAATCACTAACTCATCACGAAATCTCGAAAACTACTTAGCCAGTAAAGATGAAATTTGGCAGGAAAGTAGATTGTGACTAGGGGACGTCCGCTAAGAAAGGGTTTTTGAAAATTTTATCTCTAAGGGGGTGAAATAGGGGTTGGCAGTTTGTATAAAACTTCGTTATATTTAAAGAGCGACACGTGAAATTTTTAATGTATTTTAGTAGTTAGTAGAAAATAATAATGCATTTATTACATTTTGAAAATTACATCAATATAGGGGTGAAATAGGGGTTGCAACTTTGTATGAATCTTTTAAGAAGAAAGAATCTTCTTTTAAGCGAGAAACTTGACATTTTTAAATTAGTGGTTAGTAACAAATAATAATCCATTAATTGGATTTAAAAAATTGCAACCCCAGTTTAAAAAAAGACAATCTAATTTATGTAGTCTACGCGGGAGAAGCCGCGGGCAAAAGCTAGTAGTGTATATAAATAAAAATAAACTCCGATACTGGTCAAATTTGATTTAATTAAATTAAAAAATAGCCTTTCGACTCGAGAAGAAGAACTCCGATCCGACTCCTAAGATTCGTAAGCACTAATAATGCATACTCCCACAAGCCAGCGCGCTCCATGTCATCAGTAAGCAGGGCTTGGAATTTAGTTAAAAATCTGGTAACGTTAATTCTGTTAAACGGCGTTAACGTTATCAGCAAAAATAACGTTATGCTGGGTAACGGTATTTTTACAACCATTTACCGGTAAATCAGATAACGTTACCAATGATGTTAACGGTAAAAGGTATTGTTAGGACTGTATTTCTTTTCGATATTTGACAGAATAAATTGATGATAGTTTGTCTAGTAGGCTACTAGAGCTACACGGATGTCTTTATAGTCTGTGCTACCTCGGGTTTGATTCCCAGCGCGATGTAATACACTTGTATAATATTTATATAATATTTTACAAGTATTGAAAAAAGTATCGTTACTTATATCGTTAATTGATATATAACTGTATTATCGATACCCCATATAACGTTACCAGTAATACCTGTACGAAAATATGTAACGTTTTTAACGTTACTTTTAGTGTGAATTTGGTATCGTTAACAAACCCTGTAAGTTTGAATATTTTGTCTCATCCAGTGAGCATTGTTCCAGTATAATTTAATTTTACGAGTTGTGCAGTTCCTGATTTGACGCCCAAGGCCAGAGATGCACTGGAGATCTCGCTGCGCTGCGTTGTCTTCCGTGTTCATTTTCATCATATTTGTACGTATAACATGATAATATCCATAGCATAACAACGTCGAGATAATACTCATATGTACTAAAGTACTAGAGAGGACGTCATATATAACTGTTTTGTCCCGTTCAACTTTAGCTATCACCGTTCTTTTCACTTAGTTGCTTGCTAGCTCTTATGCGTCTAGTATTTATTTATTTATTTATGTATTTACACTTTATTGTATACACATACAAATGTAATAGTACAACAGGCGGACTTAATGCTAAAAGCATTCTCTAACAGTCAAACCTTTGGGTTGATTGGGAGAGTTTATGTGGGTGTAACACATAATAAAAAATAACAATAAAAAACTAAATAAAATTTAAACTTAAATATAAAATAAAAAGAAAGAAGTACTAAGTTTCTACAATTGATAAGCGTAAACCATTAGAAAATACGGTAAAATTAATTAATGTGTGTTAAGATCCTGCACTAATAATTCGAAAAACATGACAAAATAATAACTTTAAATGTTTTTTTTGTATGTCATAGGACGGCAAACGAACAAGCGGGTCTCCTGATGGTAAGTGATCACCGCTGCCCATAGACAACTGCAACACCAGGGTGTAACAAAAGCGTTACCAGCCTTTCAGGGGGGGGGGGAAGGGGAGGGGATGGGGAGGCTCCGGCTCTTTTACTTACCGAACGAAGCATAGAAGCGGTGAAGCTACTACTCAGACGTTGATTTTCTGTAAGAGTGTGGTACTTCCCCGGACGAGCCGGCCCATTCATGCTACTATAAAAACTGAGTTTTGCCGGTAGCGTGGTTCTACCACAACTAAAATTGTTTGTTTGTTCAAAACACGTACTGGCAAGCGAAGATGGCCAGACGACTTGACCAAGGTCTCTGGAAAGCGTTGAATGCAGGCGGCTCTATATCGATTTACTGACTTAAAGTTTATTTATTGGAAGAGTATATATGAAAGGCAACCTTTTACTTGTGTGTGCATATTTCTCATTCTCACGTCCGGACTCAAACTTGGTCTTTGATATCCAAAAGCGTAAACTGAAGGTTTGTCAACGCGATATGGATCGGAGTATGCCCAGGGTGAGACTTATAGAGACAGAGTGCGGAACACCACATTGCGCTTCCGGATCGATGTTGCGTCAAGGGCAGCCGGATTTAAGTAGGACTGGGCTGGACATGTTCTTCGAATGTCCGACAATTGCTGGGCAAGGGTAGTAACCGACTGGAGGTCCAGTGGCAGAGACCTGGCCGACTAAGAACAAGATGGAGCAACAAGCTTAACTGTCATGACAGTGAGTAGAGGTCAAAAGCATAGACAGACAGGAATAGAAGTGAGAAAAAGAGGCCTTTGCCCAGCTTTAGCACAGAAACGGCTTTAATTTATCATCCCGACCCAAAGAAGTATATAGTGAAATAAACTTTATTTAGGTCTGAATACACTGCCTTGTAGTACCACTTGACATTTTGTTTAAAGTTAAGATGCATGTATAAAATTATTCATAAAGAAATTATTTATAACATTATTCTCTGAGATGTACAAGATGCAACAAGGTAACAGACAATTTAAAAGACATGTTTGGTAATAAAAGAAGTGATAAAGAATCTAGAATTGTGAGGACAATAACCCTTCATTTAATTATAAACCTTAACGACACATATTTAAAGTTCAATCTTCCTACGTGAGTGTTTCACATGGGATCATACTATGCGTCTTTTTCTTACTAGATTGACAGGAAAGCAGTGGATGAGGCTGGCAGGTAGAAAGTGGCGGGAAAAAAAGTGAGGTTTGTGCAATATGGATAGTGGCTCGTGGCCTATAAAGATAATAAATAAAAAATAAAACTGTAATTTTTTTTTATAAATGATACAATAATTTAAACATCAAAGGCTTACGCAAATTTGCGTAATTGAAATTGATTCTGGAAGCGTTGAGGCTTTAACTGAAGGGGTCATTGAACTTAACAGTCAATAAATTACGTACGTTCAAATTACAAATCAGTTTTACATGTCTGTCCCTTTGTAAAAAGCCCTTGTAACATTCACAACCAAAATTGAACTTTATAGTATAAGCAATTCTGTTTAAAATCGCTAAAATCACCTGTTACTCGTGTGCAAATATTAGTTATTCGGAAAAATGGTCTCTATGATCATTGTGGAAAGGTAGAAAATGGTTTGATGGTTTGGAAATGGGTGCTAGTAACTCGTTTAGAGTACTGGCGTGTGAAATGAGATCCTAATTTTATTATGAGTTAAACAATTACGATTGCAATACTTTGCATTGGATGCATAGTTGCACCAAATTGAGTTTGTAGTGTGTGATGATGTAAATAGCGAATAAAAAACTTTATAGTTTCTGTTGGTTTAGAGATTTTAAGCATTTAAATACATTACTAGGGGCTAAGCCAAACGGTTCTAAATGAAAGTTCCGTAGTCTTTTTTTTGCGACACGGCGGCAAAAAAATGAGTTGTGAATTTCTATAGATAAGAATAATGAGTGTTGAGGAGGCGAAAGAGGTTTGCAAGGATCGTATTGGATATCCGTGGTCTCTGCCTACCCCTAGGGGTAAATTATATAACTATGAATGTATATCTGAATATATATATATATATATAATGTATATCATACTATGTACGGTAATAAAAAAATAAAATAAAAAAAAAACGCCATGACACTGGGTTCACCTACAGAGTGGTATGTAAGTGGATCCAGAGCGCCCCAGCGTCGGCGAGTCCCACCTGTGAACTAACGTGACATATAGTACGTAACGTTAGGTTAGTTTAGTAACCTTTTTTTTTAGTAACCTAAGTAAGTTAGGTTAGTAACCTATAGGAAACAGGCGTGATAATATGTATACATATTGTCTTACATACATACATACGTATGTAATTTCTGTAGAACGGACATTCTGTGACTTTTTTCTTCCATTGGTCTGGGACAAAAAAGAAAACATAGAATTTACCAGCTACTTATTTTCCCGCGCAGATCGTAAAAGCCGATCGAGGGAGTAGGCCAAAGTGAATCCAAAGGCCAAAGAATCATGTTAATAGGCGACGCGGCTAGCAACCCGTCACTGATTATTTATTTATTTATTCAACTTTATTACAAAAATTGTAAACGGCGGACTTAAAGCCTTGGGCTTTCTCTACCAGCCAACCGACGGGTACAGAGACAAGTGAGGCCAAAGTAGGATATTATACTGTTATGATTCTTTTTTCCACCTTCAGTAAAAGAAAAATAAATAAGCCAGATTATTTAGTCGGGTATTTAACATTGCCAGATGCTTGCAATAATTATGAGCTGGTGGGCATTTTTGGGTAGACAGATACCTACCCAGAAATGTCTACTAGCTATCGGAATAGAAGCACTCACACAGTAAACAGTAATAAACAAAACATAAACACGACACCGATAAACATAAACACAGCACGATAAACAAAAGTAAACACGTACGGTACAATTTCATCTGTTAGATTTGAATTATTCAGGGGCGGTTTTATTTATTGAGACTTTTTACGCGACCGCGCAAAAAAGAAGTGTACTTGCTGTTTACGTTGAATTATTCAGCTACTTTTGGGATTATCCGGGTCTATCTATCTTCTAGTACAGCATTTGAACCAGATTTTCTTCCCTCGCAAATCGCAATATACAAACAAGGCAATAGGCAAAAATTTTTTATTCATCTTCCACCTACTCGCCTACCATTACACTCTCCGAGAGATAAAACGTAGTTAGCTATATAAATATGTATGTATCATTTGCTTCATCATCATCCGAGCGTATTCCCGGTTGCATCGTCAGCGGTTACGCTTCAGAGCCCCGGGGTCCGCTACCTACCCTAGGTGATTTGACGAGGTTACTGGTTTTTACACAGAGCGACTGCCGTCTGACCTCCGCAACCCAAAGGGTAGACCAGAACCAATCCTAGGATAGGTACAAACGCTAGATGGCGTTCGGGACCAACGGCTTTACGTGCCTTCCGAAGCACGGAATCATCTTTCTTTTAGGATAATCAGGTGATTCAAGCCTGCAATATCCTAAACAGACTGGAAACAACTTTTCACAAAGTATGCTTTCCAGTGGGATTTGAACCCATGACCTTCGGATCACAAGGCAAACGCCTTGACCACTGGTCCGTGGAGGCAGTCATAGTATGTATAATTTGCTTAGTATGTACTTTAGTTTTTCTATTTTAAATGCGCATCACTTCAGAACCTCGGGCCACGGCGTATCATCCTGCTGAGTATGGCAACATAGAGCGTTTCCATCGTCAGTTAAATTGTACTCTGTAACCGTAATTATGTGCTGCTGTAACACGTATCCAGATTGGACAGAAGCATTACTGTTGGTGTTACACGGACTCCGAAATGCGTTCAAGGAGTTGAAGCTACTCGTAATATCCAACCACATTAGTTCACATTGAGCATACCAGTTCACCGTGTGGTTCCCGGCAGAGTAGAATAGGACCACTCCAAGTCTTCCCGTGGATGTTGTAGAAGGCGACTTAGGAAACACAAGCTGAACATAGCTTATAAACATCAATGAGACTGCCCAACCCGTCTGGCCAGCGAGGAGAGTGTAGGCCAAATACTCTGATTATTCTGGCCAAGTATGGCTCTGGTAGTACAGAGAGGGTCGTGCTCCTGCAGTGGAGACTAAAAAAGACCTAGGCTGATGATGATGATACCACTTTAGCGGGAGTGAAGTGGTAAACTCGACTGCCATAAAGGGATGATCATCCCGTGTGTATATAGTAAGTAGTTCCTGAATGGTGGTGTTAGAGGTCGCCACACCTGAATCATAAAGAATTTAGGCACCCACCTTTGAACAAAAATATATTCTTTTATACATACTGGGAAAAAAATAGGTACCTTTTTTAAATTGTGACCAAGTTACCTAGCTATTAATAAAATTTTACAATGCAAGTCAATTCATTCATATAAGGTTGGAGGGTTCAGGGATGCATCCTTGATTTGTTTTGTATGCATTGACCGGATTTGAAATTAATATTAATACATGCGTTATAGAACAATGATACGAAAATAGAACACGATTATTGACCTAATTTGTATCTACGCATTACGGTAATGTAATTTTACATACATATCTACTTTTACATCGCTGTCACAATTTGAATAATGTATAATAGCAGAACGCCGTTGATGAAACAATGACATACGTGCCAATGATCTTACAATCAGGGATGCTCAAGACCGTGCGAAGTGGAAAAGAATAAATAAAAATAATAAATAAATATATAGGGACTAATCACACTAATTAAGCTAGGCCCAAAGTAAGTTTTAAACTTGTGTTATGGGATACCAACTTAACGATACTATATTTTATTTAAGAATATAAATAAATAAATCTATACGTCTATACTATAATATTATAAAGCGGAAGAGTTTGTTTGTTTGTTTGTTTAAACGCGCTAATCTCAGGAACTAATGGTCCGATTTGAATAATTCTTTTTTTATTGGGTAGTCCATTTATAGAGGAAGGCTTTAGGCTATATAACATTACGTTCCGACAACCACGCGAACGAAGTCGCGGGCACAGCTAGTATAAATATATACGGACAAATCACACGGATTGAGCTAGCCCCAAAGTAGGTTCGAGACTCGAGCATATTATGGGAAACTAACTCAACGATACTATATTTTATAACAAATACATATATATATATATATCTGAAAAAGATTATTTTCTATCTTGACCTGACCGGGGATCAAACTCGGGACCTCCTGTGTGACAGCCTGGCATGATGACCACTAGGCCACAGAGGTCGTCAAAAATAAACGGGCAAGTGCGAGTCGGACTCGTACATGAAGGGTTCCGTACCTCCATACAATGTTTTAAAATGCTGCAGAAACACGTTTCTTGTATTACGACCTTCTTTAATTTTTAACTTTATCTTATTTTTAGTATTTGTTGTTAAAGTCGTCATAGCAATACATAATCTGTAAAAATTTCAAGTATCTAGTTAATGCCATTATAAAGATCTAGTTAAAAACGCTGAAAAAACACGTTTTTTGTATGACGACGCCCCTTTAATTTTTAATTTTTTTTTTAATTTTTAGTATTTGTTGTTATAGCGGCCATAGTTATTACTATGGCCGCTATAACCAAACATAATCAGTGAAAATTTAAAATGGTTAGCTATTACGGTTCAAAAGATAGAGCCCTGTGACAGACGGACAGACAGACAGACAGACGGACAGACGGACAAACAGCAGAGTCTCAGTAATAGGGTCCCGTTTGCACCCTTCGGGTACTGAACCCTAAAAAAGGACTCATAATCATCCTGTCTTTTTTAGTCTCCACTGCAGGAGCACGACCCTCTCTGTACTACCAGAGCCATATATAAAGCAGTCAGAGGATTTGGCCTACAATCTCCACGCTGGCCAGACGGGTTGGAGAGGTCTCATTAATGTTAATAAGCTTTGTTCAGCTTGTGTTTCCTAAGTCGCCTTCTACGACATCCACGGGAAGACTTGGAGTGGTCCTATTCTACTCTGTCGGGAACCACGCGGCTATCTACTAGTATATATCTGACTAAAGGACTAAACACAAACAACTATATTCCCAAGGAGAAAGCGAAGAATAGGTTATAAAACTTTTCGCACAAATGCATTCCCATAGAGAGTTGACGTCCGACAGGAGGCCGATCGTTCCAACTATTTCTTCTCGATTTTGCATTATCTTTAGGGCTGCTAAAAGCTCGATCAAAATAGTCCGCGTTTTAATTTTTTTCATTATGAATATTATATTTTTCCAATTGAAATCTGAAAAATTACATCGTTACTTGTCACTGCCAATGTTTTTAATCTAGTGACGTAGTTTAGGGAATATACTACTGTTTATTCGACTAAAATTAACATGGCGCGCCACGCCCCTCCTATCTGGCTTGCACCTTAGGCACAGCGGCGACACTCCCTGTACGTGAGAGTTCGAACGCCGGTGACCTTGAGCTCGGAGCTCGTAACGCTAGGGTTGATACCAAACCGAAATGGAGTATCGTGCGGTGCGTGAGAGAGACGCGAACTAGGTACCAGCCCTCGGCCAAAGCAGTCAGCGATAGCTCGTTTCACGCCCCGCGCGCCTCTCAAGGCCCCCTAGCACATCCAGTCACCCACACATAGCCGCAAGCGATTTTACGTGCACACATACTTAAGTGTCGTTTCTTTTCGCGTAGTGTATATATTCTTTGCCTTAGGAGACCATTGACATGCATATTATATTTGGAGAAGAAACAGCGAGAAAGCAGGAAAGCATCCAGGCCTCCAAATAGCACAGCTGAGGCTAACCAGACATTTCCTGCAAAAAAGCTCTTTACATACAACGCGAATACACTTATTAAACTGAATTAAAATCTGATCATCTGTTTTGAATATCAATAAAATAGATAGACACACATTCATCAAGATTCACAGACCTATGTAAGTATGTACTCGTATAGCTATAGTTTCTTATAGATTCTTAGTATAGATTACACTATCTGCTTTGAAACACAGTAACAATACAGTCGTTTAACATTTGCTGAGTCAGCCCTTCTCGTAAACACAAATTAATGAGAAGTATAGATGTGATTTATGATAATGTGTTTTTTGTAGGGTTCCGTACCCAAAGGGTGCAAACGGGACCCTATTACTGAGATTCCGCTGTCTGTCCGTCAGTCTGTCCGTCTGTCACAGGGCTCTATCTCTTGAACCGTAATTGCTAGACATTTGAAATTTTGACCGATTATGTATTACTGTGGCCGCTATAACAACAAATACTGAAAATAAAAAACGTTAAAAATTAAAGGGGGTCGTCATACAAGAAACGAGTTTTTTTCAGCGTTTTTAACTCGATCTTTATAATGGCACTAACTAGATACTTGAAATTTTCACCAATTATGTATTACTATGAGCACTATAACAAATACTAAAAATAAGATAAAGTTAAAAATTAACAAAGGAGGTCGTCATACAAGTAACGTGTTTCTTCAGCGTTTTAAAACATTGTACGGTGGTACGGAACCCTTCATGTACGAGTCCGACTCGCATTTGCCTGTTTATTTTGTTATTTATTTGTTAAACATAAAACAACATTGTACAGATATACAACGTGGAAGGGACATACCCGTAATAAATCGAACCACAGGATAAACTAGATCACTAAAGTATACTACAATTAAAATAACAGTAAAAAAACAAAAAAAAATCGACCTTCCCATACAAATCGCTCGAGTGGCTGCACACTTTTTCTGTGATTTTTGGCTATTTTAATTTCATTATACTATAATGATCTAGTATAGACCGTGGTTCGATTAATTACGGGTATGAATGACCCTTCCACGCTGTATATAACTTAAACATACATCAGAAAAGTTTCCACTAAGTAATAACTGACTCATAATGTTTTGTGTATGTGTGTTTTAATAATCCTATATTACATTATTACCATTTGACTGTTATCATTACCATAGGACGTGCAATCATTACCATTTTTACATCGTCATTACCATTCACGAAGAAATTCTTGGATTCACCCGGTTCCCCAGGCCCAACACCACGCCTGGCGGGAAGATCTTCTCTTTATGGCGGTCGGTAGAGCATATCACCTTACTCACGCTACATAGATGTTTTTTTTCTTTTAGTTATAAATTAAACGATCCATGTTATTTTTCTGTAACCTCTTTACTTTACATTTTGTGTCTGTGCTAAACATTTACCATGCCATGACCTATGGTTAACTAGACACCATACAGACGCAGAGAATATCAATCATCTATCAAAACCAAGCAACTCGCCCGAGGTTTATTACAAACTTGTATTTAACTTGCAACTTTTGTATAGTTTTTTATTTTTTTGTATGAATGTATAAATATTTTTATTTGTTTTTGTATGAAGTTTGTAATTGGGAACGCACTTATTCTAGACGTTTTTATTTGAAACGAATTGGCAGGATGTTAACTGTTTTTTCCACGGCCAAAATATAAACTTGAAATAAAATATAGTGTGTAAAAGTTGTAAACTCGTAAATATGGTGATCATTTCCATATTGCTTTTCGTCATGCACTAGATAGCCCTTTAAATTATTTTATGAACCACCGTTGAAAGTATTTACATTAGTCCGTCTAGCTTTAAAACTTGCCTCCGCCAAAAGTGGCCACGGCAAGTTTTAAAGCTAGACGGATCACCAATAATAGTTTCAACGCCAGGGCGCCACTTCAAGGCCATTTGCTTCTATATTCACCTTAAAATTACGAATCTTGAAATCTGAATTTTAATTATCTATTCAAAATAAAAGCTAGCTTACGCTTGTACATAAAAGTTTAGGGTAAACAAGTAAGTTAAAAGTAAAAATGGATGTATTTTTCTCCAATAAACTTAAATCTACATAAAAACAATTTACTAAAAATATTTTATTAACACTAACGTGAGATAAATCCATAATTGTAATCGATCGAAACCTGGTCGGCCTTTTCCGACTATTGCACGTGAGTCACACGAGACACGAGAGCACACCGTTTTAAATTAATCAATTACTAAAAATATTTTAAACATATATAGTTAGATGAAGACTGGTGTCTGTAGAAGGCTGGGCCTGCCTCACAGTTCACCAGTGCTCTCATATCTGGATGTGAATCTTACAGCATAAATGATAAAAGTATCGTAGTATAAGTAGTAAGTAAATAGTTCTTATTTAAATACTTTAGACTAAAACATCTACTTATACGAAAGTTATAGAGTTGTTATATAACGCCTAACAAAATATACTGAAACTATTTTAAGGGTGGATTCAGTCCATGATACTGAACAACTTTCCCCAAGTAACATATGTCGAAATATGAAAAATAATTATTGGCTTTCCCTACAAACTCTGATCAGCTGATCGGTCAACTTGTATGAGAGGACAAAAATTATTTTTTATTTCGGTATATGTTCCTTGGAGAAAGTTGTTCAATATCATGGACTGAATCCACCCTTAAAATAGTTTCAGTATATTTTGTTAGACTCTGTATACAAGATTGCAATATTCTTCGAGCGAGTCGTTTGGTTTACTGATTTTGCTTGGTTGATTATCCCATCCCATAGCAACAGCTTGCCATACCAACACCAACATGCTTTCCGAAGCTAGAGTTAAAGTTGGCTTATTATTAAAAAAATCAGATACACTATCACGTCCTTATTCCTAATGGTGCAAACAGAGCCCAGGGCCGCATGACTCAAAAGCCACTTTAGCATGATGATGGGTGGGAACTTGGGAAGATAGAAAAATAATTCAAAAACTATTTTGATGGGTTCCAAGCCGCATCGCCATTTATTTTTATCTATACTATATTTATAAGTAGGTCATATTTAATATTAATTTTTTTTAGTTATGTAATTTTATACATATTTTAATCACGCCGGCACACATATTTTCTGCTTGTGTAATGGTCGAACGGTATGGATGGAATGCCATATGGCCACCACCACTTGTACAAAAAGTTTTGTGCAATTAAGTTTTTAAATACAATCAAATAACTAAATCGCCTTTATGATTCGCATTTTCTTTGGCTTCTACGATCTGCGCGGGAAGAGAAGCAGCTGGTACATTTTAAGTTTTTTCTCTTCTCCAGAACAGATGAAGGAGTATTATAAGTTTTTTTAATACATACTTATACAGAACCCTTATAAATTCAACGCACCCAATTAAATCAGTATATTCTGTATAATTTTTCTGAGAATCAGAATTCTTCAAACATTTGCATTTCCCGAGTAGACGTGAAGGGCATTGTCTTCAAAAGTTATGCCGGAGCGAACGACCCGCCGAACGCTGACTCCGAGGCCTATGCACCACGATCGTTTGCGTTTATTTTTATGTTTATCACATTTCATGATAATAACCAGGTGTAACAGCTTGAAACTACGTTACGCAGACGCTCGCGCGGTTCTATACAAAAATGCCCCGCGCGGGCGTCCGTCCCGTGCACCCGCACGTGCACCGGGGCCCGCTTCCCCGCGACGGCGCCACGCGCGGGGGTACGCGCGTCTCGGACTTGTTTAGCATAGACACAGCGGCAACACTTTCTGTACGTGAGAGTTCGAACGCCAGTGACCTTGAGCCGGAGAACGTAACGCTAGGGTTGATACCGAACCGAAATGGAATATCGTGCAGTGCGTGAGAGAGACGCAAACTAGGTACCAGCCCTCGGCCAATGCAGTCGGTGATGGGGCGTTCCACGCCCCGCGCGCCTTTCAAGGCCCCCGCGCTCATCCAGCCGCAAGTGATTTTACGTGCACACATGCTTAAGTGTCGTTTCTTTTCGCGTAGTGTATATATTCTTTGGCATAGATGAATTTAGACGATAGAGCAGCACCGCGTATTTGCGGAGCACACGCGCGGGGCAACGAGTGTGGACACGCGCAGCACCCCGCGACGGTCGCCCGTCGCGTGCGTCAACGTCTCAACGATTAGTATCGTCTTTCGAGCAGTTTATTTTATAATAAATACCCAAGTCCCAGGACAATTTGAAATAGTCATTTTCCAACTGGGGATCATACCCAGGACCTCTCAAAGTAGCGGACTAGCGTGTTATTGTTTTATTTTGTTAGTCGTTAAATCAATATTCAAAAAGTATACAATATGTTTAGGCATCATAAACTGTTCTCCAACGGTTAATAATAATATTGGTCTGGTGTTTTCTTTTAAAAATATGAGAACTAACGTACAAAACGGAAGCTCACCCCCTTCCGAGAGATGACGTTCCTGAGTGTCCTCGGTAATAATATGGATAGATATGAAATAAGGGTTGTCGCTGCGAATCTGTCGTAGCTTGACAAAATTCTATACAATAACGACAGATACAATAAGACAGTAAAATAAGTCGATTTACGATAGCCTATTTTAACTTACACACGAACGCATGTGCACGTACATTGTTCTATTCTTTTTTGAGCATTTCGCTTAAAATATATCAAGCTTCACAGCTCTGCTTAACGGTAAATACATTTTTCAAACAGCAAATAAAACAATGAGTTCACAGCTTTATAAATCGTCGAGAATGTCGTTATGCCATTTTCCCGGGATCATTTTTCTTGTCTGTTTGCCTGTTTCTTGTTGCGTCTGACCTTAATGATGTTTTTCCTAATTGGCAATGCTTGAAAGGGATAAATAAATAACTTTGAGGAAAATAATGAGTGTCACTCACTTTTGTTCGAGGTCAAGGATGTTGTTAGCGAATGGAGTGCGCCAAAAAAAACCATTATTAAATATTACCGTATTATACTTTACTACGTGGAAGGGACATACCCGTAATAAATCGAACAACGAGCTAAACTAGATCACTTATGAATAATGAAATTAAAATAACAGTTATAAAACCAAAAAAATATTTCGACATTCCCATACAAATCGCCCGGGCGGCTGCACACTTTTCTATGGGAATGCCGATTTTTTATTTTTTGCTTTTGGCTGTTATTTTAATTTCATTTTACTACATTGATCTAATATAGACCGTGGTTTGATTTATTACGGGTATGGTGTATAAGAAATTTATACATAGAACACAAAATCATTTTCAATTATTTTACTATTTCTGCTAACGTCAATTATTCAATACCTAGTTCCTAGATATTTTAGTTATCAATTTTGATTGTCGGCGTCCATATCAATCGTTGACAGGTTGACAAGGAGATAACGCTTTAGCATTAAGTCTACCCATTGTAGCTTTTGGCTCAATATAAGTTTAAATAAAAAAAAAATATATCAACATCTTTATTCCTGACGAGGTAGACAGACCCCAGAGCCATAAGACCGAAAAGCCAGGTTAGCGTGATGGAAAAAGTGAATCAAAATAACGATGGGTTTCTATTCGCATCGCCTATTCAGATTATCGGTAATTCCCTTGAACGGCTTTTACGATCTCAGCAGGAATAGAAGCTGCTGGTACATTTTAAGTTTGGTATTTTCTCCCAGACCATCACATAATATCATCATATAATAATATAAGATATAGGTACCTTTAGTTATTTTAGATGCAAACTTCATTGGGATTGAAGCTCTCTGTAAGTGGTATTTTGGTTGAAGTGTAATTTTTAACGTAACCACACACCATTTGATAACTTCATTTATGTGACTGTTTAGTGCATTACTCTGAAATATTGGATTTTTAATTTTTAGCAGTTTTAACACAATCGTTTTCATAATTTTTAGAGTTAAAATACCTACATACATCAGCGCATTTGTTTATATGCATAACTGACGCCATCAGCTCAGAGCAATATGGCGCATATTGCGCCCAATTTTATCGGCAAACTACGCGCGAAATTTAAAAATGCGAATGTTTACCGATAGGTGATGCGGCTAGCAACCCGTCACTATTTAGATTTTTTTTTTCATCTTCCCATCATCAAGCTAAAAGTGGCCTTCGAGTCTTGTGGCCCTAGGCTCTGTCTGTTTAGAGCCGCAAGACCCAACCTCGTGTTTCTGTCCCATTAGGGATAAATACGTGATCTGTATCATGCCTATTCTAAGAATGTATATTGTAAATAAACGCGCAAGTGCGAGTCGGACTCGTACATGAAGCGTTCCGTACCAACGTCACAGGCCGGAATCTCCTAAGGTAGGCGCAATATGCATCCCCATTCCCCGTCTCGATGACTCACGTTGGCTCACAAGAACCGGGGGAGAGGTGCGGGTGCGGGGAACGAAGACGCCTATTGCGCGTACCTTAGGAGATTCCGTTCTGTTTACTCTTACTGTATTCTGTGCCACCGTACAATGTTTCAAAACGCTGAAGAAACACGTTTCTTGTATATTTTTAATTTTACCCTTAAATTTTAACTTCATCTTATTTTTAGTAGTTGTTGTTATATTGGTTATAGTAATACATGATTGGTGAAAATTTCAAGTACTTATCTAATTAAAAACGCTGAAAAAACACGTTTTTTGTATGACGACCCACTTTATTTTTATTTTTTTGTATTGCTGTTATAGCGGCCACAGTAATACATAATCGATGAAAATTACAAGTGTCTAGCTATTACGGTTCAAGAGATAGAGCCCTGTGACAGACGGACAGACAGACGGACAGACAGGCGGACAGACAGATGGACATACAGACGGACAGACAGACGGACAGACGGACGGACAGACGGACAGACAGCGGAGTCTCAGTAATAGGGTCCCGTTTGCACCCTCTGGGTACGGAACCCCAAAAAAAATTAAGTATTTTTTGGAAAATACATTACAAACACAGGCGAAAGAAAAGGAGTGTCAAAAGATGTTTTGGCTGAAAGCGGAGCGAACTAACGCAAGATTTATAGCGTAAATATAGCTTGACTCATAAACCGTCCAGCAAAATAAATCCTGCTTGCAGTATATTAAGCTCAGTTTTCACTCGATTTTTAATATTTTTTTGTTTGTTGTTGGGGGAAAATCGGATAACAAGGAAGATTTTTAGTTTTGTAGACGTTTAGCGTAATAAATAAATATATATATACGGACAAATCATACAGATTGAGCTAGCCCCAAAGTAAGTTCGAGACTTGTGTTATGACTTATACCAACTCAACGATTCTATATTTTATAACAAATACATATTATACAGGGTTTAACACAATATACTGAAACTATTTTAAGGGTGAATTCAGTCCATGATACTGAACAACTTTCCCCAAGGAACATATATCGAAATATAAAAATAATTTTTGATCTCCCATACAAGTTGATTGATCAGCTGATCCGAGTTAGTATGGTAAGTCAAAAATATTTTTCATATTTCAATATATGTTCCTTGGGGAAAGTTGTTCAGTATCATGGACTGAATTCACCCTTAAAATAGTTTCAGTTTATTTTGTTAGAGGTTATATAGAAAAAAAATCACGTGATGATGGACTTGAAGCTGCATCGCTTGTTGACATGATTCTGATTTTTTCCCATTACCTTGATAGGCTTTTACGGTCTGCTGAGGTAAAGAAGCAGCTAAAACATTATGGGATCAACTTTTGTGAGCTGTTATTTAAATATTCGAGATGTTATTATGATCAGTTGGAAAACATATTGAGCAGTTATTTAATTTAATGGCAGTTGATCAATTATTGCGACATTAAAACATGAACAGTAATAAAAATCAATTAGTCGGTTATTTTATCATATTACTAGTTCTATTCATTTTACTAGGTTAGGGAAAACCTATAGGTTAGGTTAGAACTGCGACCAACACACACATGAGCCGAGCGAGCGCGCCGCGGTAGCGGCCGGCGAGTGCTAGGTCGGTTTTATCCATTTTACTAGGTTAAGGAAAACCTATAGAACCGCTTGTTCAATTTTTTTACCGCCCATTTAATTATTTTCCTGCTTAATTATATATTCACTGATCCAGTTCATTATTTTTTATTACTCATTTTTGTTTAATTTACTGCTTAGTTTTAACTGCTGAACTAGTTATAAAACATGCCATTTATAATTTTTAACTTACCAAAACTGCTATTTACAACTGCCTCTTTAAATCAGTGCCATACATATATATTTATTATCTACCAGACCAAGATGGCCGTAAAATTTAAATAATATCATAAGAGGAAATCGATAGGCCGTATTTCCATACAAGCGTAGTCCCCTGATCCTTCGCCAGATAATGCCAGTAGAGCAATGATTTGTTTTATTTTATTTTATTTATTTATTCAACTTTATTAAAAAACTTAATAAAGTTGAATAAATAACCGTAAATGGCGGACTTAAAGCCTTGGGCTTTCTCTACCAGTCAACTGACAGGTGGTGCAGAGACAAGTGAGGCTAAAGTAGGAGCAAAATTAACATTTTAATAATTACTTTAAGTAGTAAGTATTTGTTTTCAAAAAAATCTATGTATACAATAGCATGTCCCTGTGTTTCTTTATAATTTAGTTAGTTACTTAGTTAAAATCTTTATTGCACTAAAAATAGATGATACAGATTATTAGATTATAGAAAACATGATGACAAAAGGCGGCCTTATCGCAACTGCAATCTCTTCCAGGCAACCGAGGTACTTGGAGATGTTTGACGAAAACAGGTGAGATGAGAGACAGATAATTTAATTATTAAAAGAGAAACGAACCTTCATAAACCTAAAAAATTGATAAGATTAATTTTTCACTATATTCAAACATTTAGCAAACGACGAGATTATCCCAGCTAATATTATAAATGCGAAAGTGAGTTTGTATATTTGTTTGTTTGTTTGTTTGTTTGTTTGTTTCTTCTTCACGCTTTATCTACTGAATCAATCTTCTTGAAAATTCGCATACACATAGTTAGGAGTACTGAGAAAGGACATAGAGCACCTTTCATCCCGAAAAAAATAACGTTGCCGTGGGATTTAGGATATGCGAGCGAAGCCCCGGGCATAAGCTAGTACGTATTATAAAAAGAAAACTTAGGAACACAGCCAATAGCTTTTCTTTAAATTTTTAATGAAAAAAAAATTCTTCTTTGCTGGTCTGGGAGAAAAGAAAAAACATAGAATGTACCAGTTGCTTCTCTTCCCGTGCAGATCGTAAAAGCCGATTGAGGGAATGGGCGATAATCTGAATCGGCGATGCGGTTAGCAACCCATCACTATTATGATTTCCCTTTTCCACCTTCATGCCCACCATTACGCTAAAAGTGGCCTGGGCTTTACCGCCCTTGGCTCTGTCTACCCCTTTAGGGATAAAGACGTGATAGTGTATCTGTATCTGTATCTGTTTAATGAAAAAAATAATTAAATCGTTTAAGTTTTGGAGGACAAATGAGGGGATACGAATCTTTGATTTTGTGTACTTTTCATAGGTATTCTTAGTCCGAGCTGCAGTTGTCTCTACCGCACTCGCCCGGGTGTTGTTCGGGCACAGCGCGACAGCAATAGATTTTACAAATACCTATATTTAAATTCTCTCGACCTTAGTTTCCTCTTAACATCAAAATTGACTGTAATTCTAATAACTGTAAGGAAAATTTATTAACGGTTGCGATAAATCATCTGTTAGTTTCGCTCCACTTACCTCCAAAACGTTGTCCTTTGACACAGTTCGCCTTTGTTTGAAATGCATTTTTCTGCGAATAAAGTGACAAAGTAAGATGAAACGGACGCACCTAATTAACTATGAAAATTCACGGGTAATAATTGGGGGCGAAAACGGTACGTTACTTACAGTTTGCGTATTGCAATAAAAGCAAATTTAAAGAAATTCGTTTTTGGATTGTATTAAAGTGAAACTTTTATTACATCGTCTCAAACTTTTTCGTCTGTGTGTTGGATGTAGCGTGACGGTCGGCCGCGATGTCTATAATGTGAAAAAGTTTCACTTTTACCGTGGTTTCACAAAACCACACAATCCTTTTTTAAATTCAACTTTTGGGCTGCAAATATGCACTTTTTAAAGATTTCTGCAACATTTTAAAGGTTTTTCAAGAGCGTCAAGAGATTTCTTCAGGTCGGTAAAGAATTAATAATAAAAAAAAACATTATTTCTAATGTTTGTTAGTTTTGCTTTTAAACCTATGATTCTGGTCTGAGAGAAAAGAAAAGACCGCTCAGATCGTAAAAGCTGATTAAAAGAATGGGCGAGAATCTGTGTCATGTTAATTGGCGATGCGGCTAGCAACCCATCACTGTTTTGCTTCCCTCTTTCTGCTCAACGTGAACTTTGAGTCTTACGGCCCTGGGCTCTGTCTACTTCTTTACGAAAAAAGAAGTAATAATGTATCTAGCTGTAGCTGCTTTTAAGCCTTTTGGCAGTTTGAAAAATCTGACACCAGTTGTCCACCAAAATACTCGATGACCAAGATGAATTTTAAACAGAGCGCGTCAGCAATATGAACCCGTGAGTCCACAAACGATGTTCCAAATATGACAATGCAGTTTCAAGAATCCACAACTGGGCTGTAAAATCGACGGCGATGTTTATTGTTTGGAAATTATACCCGTGACGTTTGCTATATTCGGTCAAACGGTATTTAGTTCCTTTGTCAAGTGTTTTTCATTGTAGTAAACTTTTTTAAATACTTTTCTTCGATAAAATGGTAAGACATAAGCTTCCTATCTACTTATTCGCCGATGGACTAGAAGAGACTCTATTATTGGATAAGCCGCCATTGTCAATTTACTCTTAATGTGGGTTTTCATAGTACATTAAAGTTATTACAAACAAACAAACATAAGACTAAAAATACGGATTACAGACAACATTCTTCAAGGAAACACGTCACTTATACAGGATCATTATGAATTTCGTAGCTATATTCAAGGAAAGTGCTATTTTCTTAATCTGATGGTTTGAAATATAAAACTATTCAAATCGTCAGATTAAGAAAAGAATAATTATTTTGGAAAAGCTTTTATTGTGAGACCAAATTACTAGTCAAGACAAATCAATTAAGCTCAAACTGGTTAGGTTTTCTTTATTTCATAACTGAGTTCCTATGGCTACCTCCGGGCTCCATCAGTTTACCAATATGATATTGTTACATTGTACTGTCATCCTGACATGACACGACTGCATGTTTATCTGACGCGCTCGAGCAAATCCCAAATTCCCCTTTTGGGCTCCCCTACTAATATAAACATCAATGAGACCTCTCCAACCAGTCTGGTCAGCGTGGAGAGTATAGGTAGTCCCTTGACTGCTTTCATTTTTTCATTTCATTTATTTAATTCATAACAAAAAAATATTGTGTTGAAATGTCTATGCTTAGCCTAATACTTATTAATTTATTAAGCTCTGCTAATATATGGCTCTGGTAGAACAGAGAGGGTCGTGCTTCTGCAGTGGAGACTCAAAAAGACCTGATGATGATGAATATATCGCGTTGGGTCTCCGGCAGAGTAGAATAAGATCACTCCAAGTCTTCCCCTGGATGTCGTTAAAAGGCGACTTGTGAAATACAAGCTAAACAAAGCTTATAAACATCACAGAGATCTCTTTAACCCGTCTGGCCAGCGTGGAGAGTGTAGGCCAAATCCTTTGACTGCTCTAGCCAAGTATGGCTCTGGTAGTACAGAGAGGAACGTGCTCCTGCAGTGGAGACTAAAAAGACCTGATGTTGATGATGATAAATATACCTAGGGGTAGCCAGTTTTATCTTTAGGTAGGGTTTACCCAGCTTTTTATTACCACGAGAAGGATATCAGGATGGCTATCTTAACACTAAATCGTTGGTTAAACTTAACTCTTTAACGACGACATAAAGTTATGAGTTTTTATCACTCCATCTAGTTGGTAATTTCAGGTTAAATCCATTTTAGATTTCTTCTTAGGTACTTATACATACTGTCACGTTTTTGTCCCTAATGGGGCAGACAGAGCATGTTGAGTCTTGCGGCTCTAAGCTAACAGAGCCCAAGGCCGCAAGACCCAAAAGGCCACTTTTAGCGTGATGGTGGGTGAGAAGGTGGAAAAAGTAATTAAAATAATGATGTTATATAATGATGTTTTATAATGATGTTATATAATGATGTTATATAATGATGCTAATAATGCTAACCCCACCGCCTATTGATTTATTTTTGAAAATACTAAATATTTTAAGATGACCTCCGTGGCGTAATGGTTAACACGCTAGACCGCTAATCCGGAGGTTCTGGGTTCGATCCCTAGCCAGGACAAGTTGGAAATGGCCTTCTTCAAATTGTCCTGGGTCTTGGGTGTTTATCTATATATGTATTTATATAATAAAATATACCTAGTATCGTTGAGTTAGTATCCCATAACACGAGTTTAAAACTTACTTTGGGGCTAGCTTAATCAGTGTGTATTGTCCCTATATGTTTATTTATTTCCTTGGTGAAAGTTGTTCATTATCATGGACTGAATATACCCCTAAAATAGTTTTAGTATACTTTTTAGACCCTGTATATAAATTTAGCTTTCTTTCGCAAAAGAATACGGATAAAAGTAAAAACATACTTAGGTAGGGCACGATAAAATCTAACGCCATGTTGCAATTTATGACAGCTTTTCACGTTGCATTTGTCACCTTCAAAGTCTCGCCCGCATTTGCATAGAAAAAGGGCTCTGTATCGACCGTTGTGTCACTAATTTATTATTGAAGCGGACTCGTCACGCGAATGGACGGAATTATGAGATTTAACAGAACGATCACTTTTACAATGTGCACCGAATTAACATAAGTACTTACGTACAGAACGTTCACCCGCGTGGTTCCGGGACAATAGGACAATAGGACAACTCTATCTCTTTCTTTGGATGTCGAAAGAGGCAACTAAAGGACTAAACACAAACATTTCGTGCTATAATTGCATTCCCAAGGAGGGTTGACGTCAGGCAGGCGGCCGGTCGTAAAACTATAGCCTATATATATACTCGTAAATATATGATATTTCGTTCTCCATTTTGCGAGTTATTTGGGTGGGTCATCCTTGGGTGACCATTGACATGCATGTTATATTTGGAGAAGAAAAAGCAGGAAAGCGCACTCCGAAGCAGCACAGCTGAGGATGCAACCGAGAACGCGCTTAGAAGATTAATTTCTTTAGAAATAAGTAGCACCTAAGTACTATGGTTTCCTTATTTTTTTATGTGTATGTTTGTTAATTTTCCAAGTGAACTTGAATAAATAAATAAATTAAATAAATAAATAAGAAGAAGACTAACGTACAGAACGGAAGCTCACCTTCTCCCGCGATATTATGTTATTCAGTGTCCCCCGCAACTTGGTATAATGCAGAGTGAGAAAAAACAGATTCATTGTGACGGTACTTCACTCTAAGAGCGTTTGTGCACTTATCCGACTACGATTCGTATTCGTTTCTGATCCAATTTGGCCTTCCTAGTAATTGCATGGATGCTTGTGCACTCATCCAAATTCGATTGAATTAATTTTTTATATTTTTAATTGTATACACAATTTAAAATATAAAAAATGCGTTGTATGTTGGCTAAGATAGTCCAAAACTTTAAATTACATACACGAAGTCTAGCATCTGTCACTGGCTTTAATTTATACCGTGGTCGAAATTACCCACTGTTTCCAGTGGAAAATGTTTGGCTTGCATTTTTTTTGTGTCTGCATACGGCAGCAATAAATAGATGCTTTTGATATGATAATTTAGAAAATGAGCTGTGTAAGTATATTTTGCCGATTTAATATATTGCGTATTACAAGCTTTTATTTAGTTTCATCACCTGTCCCGTTGTCTGTGTCCGTAATTAAATCTTGCATACTAAATACGACTCGACTGAGCTGAAAATTTTACTTATGTTGGGTGACAAAGCAATATTATTGTACCAATGATCTGATCTCATGATGTCGGAAGGTGGCTGTAATGAAAACAATATAACCCCACCGAGTTTGGACTCGATTGATTTGTCTTTAGGAGCATTTTAAACTTTTTATATAATTGTTTTAGATAAAAGCTTGTTTTTAAAAATGTTTTTTAAGTGGTTTACACCAGCTAGAAATGCTCGCTCACATTGGAACCGTTTGTTTCAGTTTCAGTCATATTTTTTCATTACGGTGATGATATCTTGACTAAAGAACATTAGACAAATCAAAACAGTAGAACAGTTGTTCTACTGTTTTGATTTGTCTAATGTGAACAGTTGTTCAGGCCAGATTATAAGTTGTAAACCAATTAAGCATCTTTGACATAGAAGTGCTTACATCGTCATAGTTTTTGCACTTTCTGAACCTCTGCAATGAGAACGTCTTTACCTCTGTATGCGAGTGAAACTCTAACTTGACCAGTTTTGTTTTCTATCGAATCAAATTAATAGCATCATTACTATATATTCCTTACGAGTAACTCACGTGGAAAATCAGCTACTGGCTGACATGTTTTGACCTCATCCGCATCATGTTTTGAGAACAGAGTACTTCGGTAGCATAATCGGATATATATTATATAGTTTGTAGTAATGTAATGTTTTATGTATATGTTCTTAATATTTTATATGAAGTATTTATTAAATCGGTATTCATAATTGATTAATTTTGCTTTTTGCGCCGAACAAATACTTTTCTGTTTATCCTTATGGTTGACTGGGAGAAAATGCTCTTAGCATTAAGTCCGCCATTTGTTAAAAGTATGTTTTACTTTAGAACAATAAAGAGTATTAAATTAAATAAAAAAAAATAATCATGTAGAATATCATATATTATTTTTAAATACTTTTAAGCTTTACTTTTTGTCAAGCTGGGACCACGTTCGGTGAAACCCGAACGAAACGTCAGCAAAATAAATAAAAAAAAGGTACGTTTCGCGTTGATTCCTGTATGCATTAATTTATTATTTTTAATTTTTTCAATGTAGTGGAACTTATAGTTTTACGCAAAATAAAACTCTGGTTTAGGTCATGTAAGCCCATTAAATAATTAAATTACTTTTTTATTACAACATTTAGCGCGTTCCCGTTTGCATCCTCAGGTGTGCTGCTTCGGAGCCCGGGGTGTGCTTTCCCGCTTTTTCTTCTCGAAATAAAACATGCATGTCAATGGTCACCCAAGGTTGCCAAAGTTCATGCGATGACTATAGGTAAGTAGTTTTACGACCGCCTACGAGTATATATATAGGCTATAGTTTTACGACCGGCCGCCTGCCTGACGTCAATCCTTTTTGGGAATGCATTCGTGCGAAATTTACAACTACAAAATGGATAATCGCAAGTTATGTTAGTCGTATGTTACTTTTCCTGTGGATGTCGTAAGAGGTAACTAAAGGAAGAAGCACAAACATCTCGTGCTACTACTGCATTCCTAAGGAGGATTGATGCAATTGCATTACCAAGAATACGTCAGACGGTCCGGGCGAAAGGAATGGCAACGTAAGGCTATTGGGATTAAAAATGTTTTTATTTTTAATAATTTATTGACTGGGCAGAAAAATCTGATACATTACGAGTATTATGGTAACAAGGAATGTTATTCTTCCCTATTGGCGAAGATATCGCGTGACATACATAATAAAAAACATATGTGTCTAATTGATAACCTCCTCCGTTTTTGAAGTCGGTTAAAAACCAGAAACAAATATAATTCAATACGCTGACAATGTTACTAAATCTCTTGGCAATCGCCTACAGTCCAGGAGCCAAATGCATGAAAAATCAAAAACAGTCACCCATGTATGATATATCTACCGTTTATTATTTTTACCCATTAACATTATGAATGACCATATTTTTTGTACCCGCCGAAGAATTTTGGCAGCCGGCCGAATTCGGGCGGGTTATTCGCTTTTATTCCTCCACACCGTAAATCAATTTTTGCATTAAGTAATTGAATTATGATCTGTTTATTGCGATCGGATATTGTTGTTAAATGGCCATTATTTTATTTTGATTTAATGTTTTGCTAATAGATTAATAGAGTAATATACATCCATTTTTGATAAGGTCTCAATTAGATTCCATGGTGGTTAAACCACTTTCGTGCGGTCAATGCCGTGTGGTTCCCGGCAGAGTAGAATAGGACACTCCAAGTCTTCCCATGGATGTCTAAGAAGGCGACTTAGGAAACACAAGCTAAATAATGTTACGAGTATAAACATCAATGAAACCTTTCCAACCCGATTGGCCAGTGTGGAAAGTGTAGGCCAAATCCTCTGACTGCTCTGGCCAAGTAATATATATTAAAAGGCTCTGGTGGTACAAAGAGGTTCGTACTCCTACAGTAAAGACTAAAAAAAGACCTGATGATGATAATAATGAATAAATCACTTAAAAAAAAAAAACAAAAAAAAATATTCAATCGGTAAGTGTCATAAAAATGTATTTAAATTTTACAAATTTGAAACGCGCGTAATTTTCCGAAAACGTTGGAGCAGTGGACGCCATATTACTCTAAATTCATGACGTCAGTTATCACTTTAAGGGTTCCGTACCCGAATGGTGCAAACGGGACCCTATTACTGAGACTCCGCTGTCTGTCCGTCTGTCACAAGGCTCTATCTCTTGAACCGTAATAGCTAGACACTTGAAATTTTCAACGATTATGTATTACTGTGGCCGCTATAATAACAAATACTAAGAATAAAAAAAGTTAAAGATTAAAGGGGGTCGTCATACAAAAAACGTATCTCTTTAGCGTTTTTAACTCGATCTTTATAATGGCATTAACTAGATTCTTGAAATTTTCACCGATTATTTATTACTATGACCACTATAACAACAAATACTAAAAATAAGATAAAGTTAAAAACTAAAGGGGGTCGTCATACAAGAAACGTGTTTCTTCAGCGTTTTTAAACATTGTACAAAACCCTTCATGTACGATTCCGACTCGCACTTGCCAGTTTATTTTTAGTTAAGCTTTTAAAAAAATGCGCTGATAGTATGTTGACAGTTGACTTTTAGTTTTACACCCCAATTTTGTATAAAAATGTACGATATCCTTTTTTCTTTATTCTAAACCACGAAGATGAATATCGTGTCATGTTGAAAAATTCCTTGAAGCCCAGCATGCTTGCTTCCTACAAAATAAAAGTAAAGTGTTTCCATATTTTTCCGTCGTTTTCACGAATGCAACCACATTGCAAGCTGCATAGCTGAACGCGATTCGACACTCACTTTTATTGGGCGGGTCACGCGAATTCTGTAGGTTTTGTGCTTTGATTAAAAAAATGTAGATTTAGCGTTCTGATGTGTGAGTGATGTTTGCGTTGTGGCGTTCTAGGCAAAATCGTACCACTTGGGTGGTTTTGAGTAAAATTATATTCCATGCTGGTCTGGGAGAAAATAAAAAACATCAATACTGGGTGATCTAAAACCTCTTTACTATATTCAAGGATAGTAAGTACTCTTTAAGCGAAATGCATACTCTTTTAACAAATGCATACCAAAATCTCCTATTTGAATGTCTACCGGGTTCGTGGTGATCGGCGGCTGGCTTGCTGGGAAGTCAACGGCCGCGCGTATTATAAAGTCGGTAGTTTAGCTATTTATTAGAAATTTGAGTGAAAAAGAATTGGCAAAAAATGGTATTTTTTCCTACGGTTTTGTGTTCTATTAATGATTCTTATTCCAAGATTTCAATATAGCTAAGGAGTGCTAAATCAACATGTAGAATGTACCAGCTGCTTATCGTAAAAGCCTCGCACTAGCATTTGTCGTTTTTGGTGAAACGGCATCTAACCCAGTCTTGATATCTACCAACGCCAGTGCGGAACTCTTGGATGAGTGCAGCATAAGTGCGAGATCTAGAAAAAATATTACATCGTTGTTTAGAAGTACAATGTTATGGTTTCTTACGAATGCACTTCTATGTTTACCCTTGTACTTGTGCTGTGTTATGACTACAAATATGAAGGAAATCCTACTTACAAATAACTGACTGTCAGGCAAAGAACGACTATATAATGTAGTTTATAATAAAAAAACTGGGCAAATGCGAGTCGGACTTGTACATGAAGGGTTCCGTACCCCGTACAATGTTTCAAAACGCAGAAAAAACACATTTCTTACATGACGACACCCTTTATTTTTTTTTAGTATTTGTTGTTAGTATTGTTTTGTTAACTGGCTAAATATTGCTCTGGTAGTACAGGAAAGGGGTCATACTTAGGGGTCGAAAGGGGTCGTACTTCTGCAGTGGAGACTAAAAAAGACCTGGATGATGATGATGATGACGATTTGCTGTTATAGCGACCACAGTAAAAGAAATATCAACTGTCTAGCTATAACGGTTAAAGAGATCGAGCCCTGTGACAGACGGACGGATAGACAGACAGACAGCGAATTATGTTGTATCAGGCAGTCGGGTTTTATGTTTTATTAATAATTACTTGTTTAACTGACTATTATTATGTATACAGGTCTATTAATTGTATATGCAGGTCGACAGCCCGCGTTGTCATAAACCCGGTGCATTCATAGCTCGTAAAGTCTTCAAAGAGTTTATATTTCGCTTATTTATTGCACTACTCTAATGTTCCTGAATTTTAGCGTTTACGACCAAACTTTTTCATATTTTCTTCAGTTTTAAATGTGCTTCTTTTTTCTGTTTAGAAATATGAAACATTTAGGGTTTTATTTGGAGAAGGCTATAGCAAACGACTCCATTAAGAGTCCCCTTACCCTAGACAGAATCAGAGTTTTCCTTACAAACGTAGTCTACGTTTTAGTTTGAAACGTCAAAGAAATTGCATATATCTAGAGTTATAATTGGTTTTCACAGACAGAATATGAACTTGAAAGAGAATATAGTGTATTATATCATTTTTGACCATCCGTATGGAAACCTTTTACACCTTTATATTTTCTTTCAAGTTCAAATTCTGACTGTGAAAACCAATTATAACCCTAGATATATGTAATTTCTTTAAAGTTACAATTTTTTACCGAAATCTGACATGTCGTTTCAAAATAGAACGTAGACTACGTTTGTATGGGAAAGTCAGGTGAGGGTAAGAGGATTATTTAGTACAGCCTACGAAATGAAGAAAAAAATTCATTTTTTATAAAAAAACTAAAATCGATTTTAGCAAATAAAACGTATTATAAATTGGACGAGTACTTTAACGATAAAAAATTAATTGAAATTGACATTATAAACTATAAGTACCAAATAAACATTGACATACATTGACATTACTTTTTTTATACTTACATTAATTTACTTTAATTAACGATCTTGCTGACAATAAATTAAAAAAGAACCTATTTGGTAAACACTTAGGTAAGGTTTATATTCTAAATTAACTGCATGTCATACAACTCGCTTGCCGTTCCAAATTTTGTTTTGCGATCGGGCATCGCATGGACATCACAGGATTCATAGTGTGCTATTTTAATACAGTGACTTTAAGTAGTTAGAACTGATGTACATTATGAAATGCAATAAATGAATTGAATTGATTTAGAATATCTGCTAAGGATTGTCATTGTGTGCGTCTCTTTCCATACAATGACACTGACACGACCATATGGCTCTTATATGTATATGGGGGTTTTATTTAGTTACATTAACTTTCCAAAAGTATTTTATAGAAAAGGATTTTTCATTTAGGCGGTTATCCCACTGCACCGCGCACTATCGCGGAGTGCAGTTTCTACATACACGCTCCCGCGCGGTGACGCGTCTTTAGTGGGTGGGAGTAGGCGTATTTTCTATACAAAGTGAGCTACTTGCATACAATGTTAATAATCGGTGCGCGGTGCAGTGGGATCACCGCCTTAGGTATCAATAAAAGAAAACTAGAACTGTCAGTACAGGTGAACATGGATAATCTCGCTATTGAGTGAGGAGTAAGCTCAGTGGCTCGGCGGGAGTACGCATGAAGCGCTTGCGCAAGTTAAGGTGACGTGGGTTCACAATTTGCAAAACTGTGCGTGTTTTTGAAAAATCACTGTTATTAATCTACGAGTAGGTACTACAATGTATTCCTCAAAAAATTTACATAAATATTCTAAGGATTTTCTACAGACACCCACCCACAATAGCCATAACACGATTGAGCATTTTTGGCTCGATAGAAAAAAATTACAAACATACCTCTAAATTGCTTAAATTTGCCTTTATTACTATTTTATACAATCACCTTTTTATATGAAATATATACCAAAAAATGTATTATCTAAATATCTAGTCGTTTTGGCTACAAAAAAAATTATAAATATAATACAAAAAAAATAATAAATAAAACACAGTGAAATATTCGTCGAGAGCGAAGGAAGGGTCGGAGCCGTGCTCGACGATATTTCGCAGTGTTTTAAATACTACGCTATGCGGCTGAAATGATGTGATGAAATTAAATGAACGTACATGAGTACAATGCGTTCTGAGTACCTGCTCAGAGGTACTAGTGGCGCCTAGTGAGGATCGACCTTGTGCCTTGCAGGCGACCACTTTACATAGTGGAAATCATGGAAATTCACACAATTTCACTGCACATTCTCACGCCAACTATTGTACTTGTATCTTCGTAGTGTGCTAATTGAAAGAAAACTGATCCTGGATACAGATTCTTGGTTTTATAGTTCTGATAACGTGGAAAATTTTTCTTTTACTGTAGTTTTCACTATTGAAATCGGCACTGATTTAAAGAGGCAGTTGTAAATAGCAGTTTTGGTAAGTAAAACATTACAAATGGCATGTTTAATAACTAGTTCAGCAGTTAAAACTAAGCAGTAAAGTAAACAAAAATAAGTAATAAAAAATAATGAACTGGGTCAGTGAATATATAATTGAGCAGGAAAATAATTAAATGGGCGGTAAAAAAAAATTAACGAGCGGTTCTATAGGTTTTCCCTAACCTAGTAAAATGGATAAAACCGACCTAACTGTTAGTCGCAGTTCTAACCTAACCTAACCTATAGGTTTTCACTAACCTAGTAAAATGAATAGAACTAGTAATATGATATAATAACCGACTAATTAATTTTTTATTACTGTTCATGTTTTACTGTCGCAATAATTAATCACCCGCCATTAAATTAAATAACTGCTCAATATGTTTTCCAACTGATCATAATAACATCTCGAATATTTAAATAACAGCTCAAAAAATTAGTTCCCATTGAAATACACGATGTGAAATAAACAAATTCGTGAGATACAAAACCATGCCTCGTGTCAACATTTTTATATCTATGGGGAGCTATACAGAATAGAGTCCATTTTCCTTCATTTTCTTTTAAAAAACTTTTTGTTTTCGTACAAGATTTTATTGAGAGGCCTAAGATAAATATAATAAGCCCAAACTTGATGGGGTTGCGGCATTTTATTACCCGGCTGCGTCAGAAGGAGGGTTATGTTTTTGGTTCCTATACCCACCTTCCGGCTACATCATCAGATCAGCTTCTTGTTATAATAGTATTGTATTGTCATTTGATTTACATTAGCATACAAAATTTTAACCTTGGCTGAAAAAGGGAGGGGAAAGGACCGTAACAGAAGGGCATGTATGAAGAGGCTGATAAGTAAGTGTACATGAAGCGGAGGAGGTCTGTCAGGATCGTAGCAAGTGGAGGTCCATAGTCTCTGCCTACCCCTGTATATATATGTATGTATGCAAAATTTTATCTCAAACGAATACTAATAATAGGAAGTGGAAGTCTCATTTAATCGTAAAATGAGATAGGTGCTTGCATAATTCATAATTTGTTTGTGTAAATTTAGTGTATTTTGTGAAATAATGGTGTTCCAAGTTGACGTTCAGTGGGTATAAATTGTTACCGGCTTTTTACAACTTTTACAAGGTAAGAACGGTACAATATTTAATCCCGTTTATATATTTCACTAAAACACAGCGTCCTTTGTGCACAATTTTTCATATTTGCGAAAATTATCGTACATAAACACATCTCATTTTGATGTAAATTGACAAAGTAGATTAGGTTATGTTATTGTTATTTTTTAGTTAGGTGATCGGTTTTGCTAGCTTTATCGTGCAATTCTAGCCTTTATTATCTTCCCTAGACATTACATCTGTCCCTTTTTGTAAAATATGTCCTCCTCAACCCGTGCTGAGACTGCCCGACAACTGGAAATCCAGCTGAAGCAAGTCTTACTCGAGCTCAAGGCAGAAAAAGAAGACAACGAGAAATTATTACTGGAAAGGGAAGATAATGAACGCGAATATGTATTGATGCGAAATAACAACATTAGACTTGAACAAAAACTCTCTGAGAGTCTTCAGTTATGTGATGATTTGAGTGAGCAGCTGAACCGATCAAAGTTAGAAATAGATTCTTTCCGCCAATGTGGTGATACGTATGAGCAGACCCTCAGACGTACCACTGAATTAGAAAAGGAGTTGGGCGAGGCATACAGACAAATTAATAGCTATGAGCAAGATGCCCAGATGCGTCAGTCAGCAGAGGTGTCCAGCCTATATGACCAGCTCATTGATAGTGTCGCTATGTCTCCCTCAACTAATTCTCCAGTTATTGATCTCACTAGTGAGACATCATCGAGTAGTATTGATTTAGATATCTCAAAATCAATGATTAGTCATAACCAAGTTAAAAAATATGTAAAACTATCCAAAAAAATTAAGAAAACTAATAATAAATTAAAAATTAATCTCAGGAAATCATGTTTATTAAAATCCAGTTCATTAAATTGTAAATTGCAGTCAGAGTTAGAGTTATGTAATAAACAATTGGCGGAAAGTCAGGAGTCATGTGAGGACAACAGGATTAGACTTGAATCTCATATTATTAAGTTGCAGGAGGACTATTCCAAATTATTCTCTAAGTATGACCTCCAACAAAAACAAAATACCGAACACATGCTGACTGTGGAGAAATTGATTAACGACAGCAGGTACAATCAAGAAACTCTTGATTTATTAACTAAGCAATGTACCTGCGGGCAATTCACCCAGCCCACCATCAGTGTCTCCACACCAGAGCTCTCTCCTTGTGACGGTAGTTTGTGTAGTAATGTGTCTGATTGTGTTGACTTTATTGACCCTCCATGTAATACAATAGTATTTTCTGACAGTATAGGTCGCAATATGGGTTGCATGTTAAACAAAATTCTAGATAAAACTTGTATAAATTACTGCTTCCCGGACGCAACCTATACTCAAATTTTAGATAAAATTAAATCAACCAAACTGAATTGTAAATCTACTGTTGTATTATTAATAGGCAATAGTAACAAAGTAGGAAAGAAAGAAATAATCAGCTGTATGGATTATTTATCTGAACTAGAAGTAAGCAAAATAATATTATGTGCGTTCCCATATCTACATTGCCAGTCTCCAAAAACTAACAAAATTATTCACTATTTCAATACTTTGATACATAATATGACATGTCGTTATAGTGATAAATTAGTGTTTTTTGACACTAACAATTTTATAAGTAATTGTCATGTGACAAAAGATAATATTTATCTTTCAAAATATTTTAGACATAAGATTGCTACATTGATAGCAAATAGTATTAATTTTTGGACGAGTTTACATTGTAAACAAGATTCTAGTTTTAAGACACCTACAGACTTACCAAGTTTATGTAACGGTAATTCTGTAGACTTGACGACAGATTTAAACTGACCATTCGGACAACGGGAAGGCCTCATGAATTAAGAATACTTCATCAAAATTTAGAAGGTCTTTCCGGCAAAGAATTATTAGTAGAATTAGTTTTAAAAGAAATGGATGTGGACATTTTATGTTTGACTGAACATTGGCTGCATGAGAGTCAGATGATGTTCAGCCTAAACAACGATATTATTGTTAGCTGCTTTAACAGAAAGTCTGCTCAACGAGGGGGTTCTTTAATTTTTATAAAAGATTCTTTCCGTAGCAAAGAGCGGAAGGATATTGTCAGACATTCTGTTGAGCGCTGTTGTGAGGTGGCCTGTGCCGAGCTTGATCATCATATAATTGTTTGTGTATACAGTCCACCAGATAGTAATTTCAAAAGTTTTTTAAAAGCAATGGACCAGGTTCTTAAGTCCTGTTCAACTAGTAAAAAGAATTTAATTATTTGCGGTGATTTTAATGTTGATATTTTAGTACATAATCCAAAGAGCACACAATTCCTAAATCTTTTTAAGTGTTATGGATTAAAAAACTTATTTTTTGAGCCAACCAGAATTACAGCTACATCTGGCACATGTCTTGATAATTTTTTTAGTAATATTCAATATTGTGATAAATCTGTTATTAATAAATTGCCTTCAGATCATTCTAGTGTATATGTAGCTTTTGTCAAAGAGTCCACCAGTAATTTGAGAAAAGATAAGATCTTGTGTAGACCGATTACTTCTAAAAACATAAAAAAACTTAAAAATAATTTAGATAACAAATTATTATCAGTGGTATATACAGGAAATAATCCTGACGACCATTATAATAAACTATATAGTACTGTTTCCTCTGAGTATTCTAAAACATTTAAACAAAAAAGAGTAGTAATTCATAGTAAATCACAGTTTAGTGAATGGGCTACTACCGGCATCTACATAAGTAGAAACAGGTTATATGATCTATATGCCCAAAAACAATATAACTTTAATCCTTCTTTTATAGAATATGTTAGAAATTATTCTAAAATATTTAAAAAAGTTTGTAGACGAGCCAAGTCGAATAGTATTAGCAAAAAAATAAATAATGCTCCTAATAAAATTAAAGAAACATGGAGTGTCATAAATAAGGAAACAGGTAAAAATAAAACCAAAGAAAATATTTGCCGAATCAAATGTAATGGTAAAAATACTTCAAAAACTGAAGAAATAGTAAATATATTTGATGATTATTTTACTAACATTCCTTTGGAACTCACTTCTAATGTGAGTTCTAGCGCCCAGCGTGCTGAAGCTTTGCTTAAGAGTAATGTTAGCCCTTGTGATTCTAAATTTAATTTTAAGCATGTTAGCCCTAGCGATATAATAGATGCTTTTAAACAGTTAAATTTTAAAAAATCAGAAGATCACTGGGGCATGTCAGTAGCCGTAGTAAGTCATATTATACACATAATTGCTGCCGATTTAGCTTTTATATTTAATGAATGTATTGATGAAGGCATATTCCCTAACTTAATGAAATGTAGTAAACTAATCCCCTTATTCAAAAAAGGAGAAAAAACAGACCCTGGCAACTACAGACCTATCTCTATTCTGCCAGTTTTGAGTAAGGTGTTCGAAAAGATAATGCTCAATCAAATGCTACTTCACTTTAAGACCAATAATCTTTTCCATAGCCAACAATACGGCTTTACTGCTGGAAAATTGACCACCGATGCAGGAGTAGCACTTATTACTAATATCTACGACGCGTGGGAAAACAGAAATGATGCAATTGGATCATTTTGCGATCTTTCTAAAGCATTTGATTGCGTTGATCATCCAACACTTTTGCTCAAATTTCGTCAATACGGTTTTGATGATAAGTCAATTAAATTAATAGAATCTTACTTAACTGATAGGCTTCAAACTGTTGATATAGATGGCGTAAAATCACACGGGTCTAATGTGAAAATGGGCGTACCCCAAGGTTCAATTCTAGGACCGTTCCTTTTCTTAGTTTATGTCAATGACTTGCCTTACATGGTTGAGAAAGAGGCTGACATGGTGCTGTTTGCTGATGACACCTCGCTAATATTTAAAATAGATCGACATAACAGTGATGCTAGCGCGGTGAACAGCACCTTATCTTTAATTTCTGATTGGTTTTCGGCCAATAACCTCATGTTAAATGCAAACAAGACCCAATGCATTCGATTCTCTCTTCCTAATGTGAATCAAGCCTGTGTTGACATACTAATTAATGGTCAGAAACTCGATCTGGTTGAAAGTACTACCTTTTTAGGAATCACAATTGATTCGAAACTTCAATGGGGCGCTCATATAACTAAACTTTCTAATAGGCTTAGCTCTGCGGCTTACGCTGTTAGGAGAATAAGACAATTGACAGATGTAGCAACTGCTAGACAAGTCTACTTTAGTTACTTTCACAGTCTAATGTCTTACGGGATACTTCTATGGGGGAGTGCAGCCGACATTCAGACTATTTTTCTTTTACAAAAAAGAGCAATTCGTGCTATTTACGGTTTAGGATCGAGAGACTCACTGAGGGAATTATTCAAGGAAATAGGTATACTTACTTTTGCATCACAATTCATATTTGAAAATATAATGTATGTAAGGAAAAATATTTCCATGTTCAATAAAGTAAGTGATTTTACAGATAGAAATTTACGTAATAAGAATGACTTAGTTAGCCCGTATTACAGGCTGAATACAGTCAGTAAGTCTTTTATGGGGAAGTGTATACTTTTTTATAATAAATTGTCAGAATCGGTCCTTGATATGCCAGACAGTTCAAAGCTTATGTAAAGAAAGTACTTTGTGAGAAGGCTTATTATAGGACCGATGACTATCTTAAAGACAAAAAGGTCTGGCTTGAGCTTGGCGCGGGTCCCTCTTAAAGGTTTGTATACTTAGACATGTCATAATTTAGGTACATTGGTACATACTAAATTTACAAATTGACATTATTTTAAATTTCGTAATTCTTATAATTCAATTTAATTATGACAAAATAAACAATGTAATCTCTGTCCATCTATATAACTAATTTTAAGTTTTTAGTTTGTTAGTTGACGTCTTTGGAGAAAACGTGCAGTGCAGTTTGTTGCCGCTTCTTCTGCACTTGCGCCTAGGAAGCGGCGTAAACTTAGCTTTAAGTAACGATTTGACGTCAACATTTGTGCAAAACAAAACAAAGTGACTATTATTAAGAGATATTATATTTATATATATATTAATTTATATATATATTAAAAAAAAAAAAAAAAAACAAAAAAGGCAAGCTTAATAAGCTTGCCTTTTTTGTTTTTTTTTTTTTTTTTTTTATCTTTATTATCATAGGATATTTATAATATCTCTTAATAATAGTCACTTTGTTTTGTTTTGCACAAAGCTTTTAATAATATATGAATAAAAACTATATAACAATAGAAGACTGTTCTAAGTGAAGAAGCAAAAGCAGCAAATTTTCTATTTATACCGGGTTACTTTTTAAAGTGAATATAGAAGCAAATGGTCTTGAAGTGGCGCCCTCATTTGAAATAAATGGTTAACTCGTAAATATGGAGATAATTTCCATATTGCTAATCGTCAGGCACTAGATAGCCCTTTAAATTATTTAATAAACCACCGTTGAAAGTATTTACATTAGTCCATCTAGCTTTAAAACTTGCCTCCGCCAAAAGTGGCCACGGCAAGTTTTAAAGCTAGACGTATCACCAATAATAGTTTCAACGGCTGTTCATAAAATAATTTAAAGGGTTATCTAGTGCCTGACGATTAGCAATATGAAAATTATCTCCATATTTACGAGTTAACAATTTATTTCACCTTAAACACTGGCAACGTTTTAGGAGCAAGTTCATTCCGTGATACTGAACTTCTTTCCATAAAAACCATTATCGAAAATCGATAAAAAAATTTCGTTCCATAAAATTCATTTGGTTGAGCGCCGGTTTGTATGGGAAGCCGAATTTAATTTTTCGTTTTTATATAGTTATGCTACGATGTTCAAATCATCCTGTATATGCATACATACAAAAGTAACAAACACAAACTAACTGATAACCACCTCCAATTTCGCATTCATTTTTCTCCGATGCAAAGGCGCCTTCAGCAAAGCATGGCGCTAGAAAAATCGGGTCCCTTATTTCCTGGACCAAATGACGTGGCAACTCCGAGTGCGGACGCCAGACAATAGAAGTTTATATAGGGCAATTAAAGTAAATGGGGAGGAAATTAAGACGATATCACTGGGAGCGGGGAGTTTTTACACTTTTTACCCCGTTCGCTGGGAATTTCGTAGGGCTGGCACAATGTATGGACGAGAATGCGAATTATGTCGTAGTTGGCTCATTTAATTACAATTTCAATATTTTTTATATTTTTCTATTTCTTACAGAATTCATCATGGAGTTGTTTATAAATTACAGACACATACATCATCATCAGGTCTTTTTTAGTCTCCACTGTAGGAGCACGACCCTCTCTGTATTACCAGAACCATATATATGCCACAGCAGCCAGAGGATTTGGCTTACACTCTCCACGCTGGCCAGACGGGTTGGAGAGGTCTCATTGATGTTTATAAGCTTTGTTTTTATTCTCTTCTTCTCTCGCCTTCTACGACAACCACGGGAAGACTTGGAGTGGTCCTATTCTACTCTGCCGGGAACCACACGACAAATACACACACACACACACACATGTCTTTATCCCCCAGACACACACATGTCGTAGGCCTTAAAGGCTACATTTAGCGTGATGTTGTGAGCGTAAATATAGAAAAAGGGAATCAAAATTAATGATGACTTGTTAGCTGCATAGCCTATTAATATAATACAGATTCTCGCCCAATCTTTCGATCGGCTTTTACGATCTGCTCGGGAAGAAAAGCAACTGAACATTTTACGTTTTGTGTACTTCCAGACCAGCATGCACCAAACTGACGTAAACAATTTTTTTATGAAATCGAAAACAAAAATTGACAATTATCAAATGATACAAACATCCAAAGTGAATAAAGTTATTTTGACTTTGACTTTGACATGGAAGATCGCTCATGAATACGCACTAGTAACAAACTATCCTGTATACGACACATTTTTTTGTGCCTAGATGTCATATTCAGAAACGGGAATTCTCAAGAGTCAACCCTAGAATCATGTTTTTAAATGGCCCATTTTGTTCTTAGCCCTTCAGTGGAAGATTGGATTTTTTGAGAGGATAGTTGAAAGTTAAGAGGTTTGAGCTAATGATTTGAGGGAAATAAGTATGGTGTTTATTTCCCTTAAGTATGCTCATTTTTTAAAATGGCTAAACGAAACGAAAGATAAGTATTGTTGTAACGTTTATTTTTTTGCGTCGTTAATATAAGTATCAGAGTAGAATAAGAAGAAGAATTAAGTGCCTAAGAATACGTGTAACAAAATATACTGATACTATTTAGGGTGATTTCAGTCCATGGTACTGAACAACTTTTTCCAAGGAACATATGTACTCGTATATCGAAATATGAAAAGTCCTCTCTTACGACATCCACAGGAAGAGATGGAGTGGTCCTATTCCAGGCCGAAAGCTACATGGCACATCGATCTCATATCCATACATTATTATAAAGTGAAGTCCCGTCTCTCTGTTCATGGTCTGTTCTCAATAACTAGGTCAATTTTGATAACATTTTTACTAAAACGTAGAGCATTTCTCTTGACGGATTTACATATCAATAGACACACATACACTGTCACGTCTTTATCCATAATGGGGCAGACAGAGCATTTTGGATCTTGCGGCTCTAAGCAGACAAAGTCCAAGGCCGCAATACCCGAAGGCCACTTTTAGCGTGATGGTGGTGAGAAGGTAGAAAAAGGAATCAAAATAGTGAGTGCCATTACATTTTTGCCCATACCATCGATCGGCTTTTACGATCTGCTTAGGCTTCTAAAGTGCAGTACAAACATGACTTCCACTACACGCCACAAGGCCGAGCCTTGCACTTTTGATAATAATGCAAATGAAGCGATAGCGAAGCCTTGAACATGTACTGAAAGCCTTGCTCGATGTAAATAAGGAAATGAATACAGTACACCTCATCCTTAAACATGCTGCCGTGTGGTTTCCTGTCTAGAATAGAACCGCTCCATCTCTTCCTGTGGATGTCGTAAGCAGCGACTAAAGCACACAAAGAATGGTTGACCACAGACATCCAGAGCCTGTTATAAGACTTTCAGACTGCCCAGGGGAGATCACCACCCGGAGAGTCTCTCAGAAGGTAAAGACTTGATCGTAAAGACCATGATAAATGAAGAAGAATAAACAAGTGCGAGTCGGACTCGTTCATGAAGGGTTCCGTACCTCCATACAATGTTTTAAAATGCTGAAGAAATACGTTTCTTGTATGACGACACACTTTAATTTTTATTTTTTATTTTTAGTATTTGTTGTTATAGTGGCCACAGTAAAACATAATCGGTGAAAATTTCAAGTGTCTAGCTATTACGGTTCAAGAGATAGAGCCCTGGGACAGGCGGACAGACAGACGGACAGATAGCGGGTCTCGTTTACACCCATTGGGTTCGAAACCCCAAAAAGCAGGAGCAGTTTTAGCTATTTTGGATATAGTTTTCCTTGTGTGTATTGAAGGCCTTGCTCAATGTGAATAAGGAAATGAATACAGCTCCACATCCTTAGACATGCTGCCGAGTGTTTACTGGCTTAGAATAGGACCACTCCATCTCTTCCTTTGGGTATTGAGAGGGGACTAGAGCCCACAACGAAGGGTTGACCACAGGTACGGCAGTCTTAAAACTGTAGCCAAAATAGCTGAAACTGTTCTGCTATTTTTTCTTCATTCATCGTGGTCTTTACCATGAAGTCTTTACTGGCAATATTCCCTGTTACCACCAAATCTTTCACCTGCTGAGAAACTCTCTCCATTGGTGATCCCCTGAGCAGTCTGGAAGTCAGTTTTCAGACTGGTGTTTGATCGTACATACAGACAGATATACAAAAATTTAAAAAAAAATTGTTTTCTGCTACTCTTTTTTTATCGCCCATGCTCCTTTTTTGATAACACAGGCTACTACTTATCATCATCCGACCGTAATCCCGGTTGCATCCTCAGGGCTAACGCTTCAGAGCCCGGGGTCCGCTATCTAACCTAGGCGATTTGACGAGGTTACTGGTTTTTACACAGAGCGACTGCCTTCTGACCTCTGCAACCCAAAGGGTAGACCAGAACCAATCCTAGGATAGGTTTAAACAAACGCTAGATGGCGTTAGGGACCCACAACTTGGCGTGCCTTCCGAAGCACGAAATCATCTTTATTTTCGGAAAATCAGGTGATTCAAGCCTGCAATATCCTAACCAGACTGGAAACAACTCTTCACAAAGTATGCTTCCCAGTGGGATTTGAACCCATGACCTCCGGATCACAAGGCAAACGCCTTACCACTAGACCACGGAGGTAGTCTACTACTGTACTACTTTTATTACTTTTTAAATGTTATTGTCTTTTCACACAATGAACCGAAACCAACTCTTAAATATTACAGAAAATAGTAACTACATATTTTACTGTTCTACAAAGAAACTCCATATTTAACACGCATAATCCCAAAATGCAGTTGCAGATGCAACGTCAAAAGCGCAGTAATAAAAACATCTAAAAACAGGAAGCGGCAACAAAACCTACGCGACTGCGGTGTTTATAAATACGTCTTTCCGACCTTCGGTGTTGTCCAAAATTATCACGTCTCAGTACTGGACTTGAGTTAAAAGAGCTAGCGGAAGCGAGTTAAAATTTCAAGGTCATATTTCTTACGAACTCATTTTCCATTCCAAGAGTTCCGTTTGGTGGTACTAATAACGCTTCTCTTGTTTGATTTTTGTGTGTGTACCTAAGTCGCCAAAAGTATTGGCACGTTTAAGAGCCCATACTACCCTAAAGTTCTTAGAGCGATCTCAAATATTATCAATATTAACGAAATACTCACTTTGAAATAAAAACACAGCCAAATTCAGGAATAACTCTAAACATAATAAGTTTCGAAAACACGATTGCTTAAAATGTTATCGATAGAAAAACATTGCGAAGTTGCCTTCAAATCACCTCAGAATTATACTAAAACAAAAAGAATTTAAGAAATACAATAAATTAGCACTTGTAACTTTCGATTATAATTGTATTAAACATAAGGCAGTCATCATATGTCTTACTTTTTAAATAACGCTTAAATATTATTTCTAAAACGAAAAAAACCTCAAAACCAGGACCAGCCTCATTGACCCACTGCGATTCCCGACGCCCCGCATGGCTCTCTGTCTCGCTTCGGCTAGAGTAAATTTGTGTTTGTGGAAGTGGGAGTAAAACTTAGATTATTGACATCAGGCGCCCTCTTAAGTCAGTCAGCTTTTTTATACAATATAGGATATTTGTCTTACTAAAGGTAACTTTTAGGGCTCCATACCCAAAGGGTGCCAACGGGATCCTGTTACTGAGACTCCGTCCGCTATCTGTCCGTCTGTCACAGGGCTCTATCTCCTGAACTGTAATAAGTAGACATTTTAAATTTTCACAGAATAAGTATTAATGTTTAGCCGCTATAACAAGAAATATTAAAAAACAAGATAAAGTTAAAAATTAAAGGGGGTAGTCATACAAGAAACGTATTTTTTATGAATAAAGGGGTTTCCGGTAGAGTAGAATAGGACACTCCAAGTCTTCCCATGAATGTCGTAGAAGGCGACTTAGAAAATACAAGCTAAACAAAGCTTATAAACATCAATGAGACCTCTCCAACACGTCCGGCCAGCATGGACGGTGTAGGCCAAATCCTTTGACTGCTTTGGCCAAGTATGGCTCTGGTAGTACAGAGAGGGTCGTTCTCCTGTAGTGGAGACTTGAAAAGACCTGATGATGAAAGGGTTTAAACTCTAAAAAGTCCAAGTGCCACACATAACCATAAAGAATATTTTTTTTATCTGTTTTTAAATATATTAATTGATTGATCAATTATTTTCATATACTATTGTAAACTGCTTGAATTATTTTAATCGTGTTTAGATTAGATGTAATTATAAAACCTTGTACGTGTTTTGTACTGACCTCAAATTCTTGTAGGTACTAATTTTAGCGATCTTGACATACAAACATACAAACTGACACGCGATTTTATTTACCAAGAAGAGGAAACGCCAGTGAATTGGAAATGCGATATTTACAAATGAAACACTTTTTCCTTTTTACCTTTGCTTGAAGTCTAAAATTACAATATTTCAGTATTTGGTACAGGTGTTGAGCGAAAGCGTTAACAATTTTTCTAATAAGAATTTTTGTTTTGATAATTTTTAATTTAAATTGCAGAAAGTAGCGACAGGCAGAGATGAGTGAAAGAATAAGGGAAGGCCTTTTCCCAGTTATGGGATGTATATATCAGCCACAGTGTAGTAAAAAAAATTTCGATTCTTTTATTTGCTTTCATTAAAATTAGTTAGGTACTTTTGATTTGAACGGGATTCTTAAACAATTCATTGCATAAATTGACTTAGCCTCAAATATAGTGGCTTAATCCAAAGGCCATGTTCATCATGAGGGTAGAAAAAGGAAACAAAATATTGATGGTTTGCTAACCTCATCGCCTATTGACATGAATGAGATTTTCCTTTTTTTACGATCAGTATGTGAAAAAAGGACTAAATCCTACTAAAGTACATTCTACTTTTATTCTTATCTCCCCGACTATATCATGAATGGAAATCATCGTTATTATTATTATAATTTTAAATGTCTTAAGAGATTATATTTACTGTTTTGGTCATATAAGTTTCACAATAATTCAAGTTGGGGCGAAAACACATTATTTGTATATGTATGTATGTATGTATGTATGTATGTATGTATGTATGTATGTATGTATGATGTATGTATGTATGTTTGATGGTCCGATTTTGATGAAATTTGGTAGGCATGTAGGAAATATCAATTGAATTTTTTAAGTTTGTTGGGCATCAAAATCAGTTCAGTAGTTTTTGAAATATTAATAAAAAATCGCGAGGTCAAAGTTCGCGGCGAACTACTAGTTAGTTTTAATTTACATATATAGCTTACCTAGTTAAATACTTCTTTATTTAAGTAATTGTACATATTTCATTATTTATGTGATAAATGATAATGACATGAAAATAATATATTATCATTATAAAAATATTGTTGGTACGATAAATCTTTTCCGCTCATGAATTACGCCAAAGCGGGTGCAACACGCCGCGTGGCCCTGACTCGGCTAATGCCACTGCTTTAGGCCGCGTCATTATTAAACTGCATATTACTTGTAAATAATACCTACCAGTATAAGATTAACTAGCTTCTTGTACAGACTATAAACGTAAGTACGGTCGACATAAGTTTCAGCCTGTCTATAATACAATATATATTAGTAGTTCGGCCTGAGCTGTAAAATTGGGAACCCCATATCTCAGCAACACATTGACTGATTTGACTCATATTCGAACTTGAAAATCCTGTTGACTACATATACGCGTCTACCAAATTTTATATTGAATGTTTCATGCAAATTATCAAGTTAACTTTGAGTTGACTTTTGTATGAGAAAATTATTCTTCTATTCTATTATTTTCTTATAAAACGCTAAAAATATCTGTTTTTTGTATGATGATCCCCTTTAATTTTTTACTTTATCTTATTTTTAATATTTGTTGTTATAGTGACCACAGTTACATATTTATAATCTGTGAAAATTGAAAGTTTTTAATTTTTGTAATAAAGTTACATAAAACAAGTAAAAACGCCATATAGTGACCTATTTTTAAATAAACGGGCAAGTGCGAGTCGGACTCGTACATGAAGGGTTCCGTATAATGTTTTAAAATGCTGAAGAAACACGATTCTTGTATGACGACCCCTTTAATTATTAACTATATCTTATTTTTAGTATTTGTTGTTATAGTGTTCATAGTAATACATAATCAGTGAAAATTTCAGGTGTCTAGCTATTACGGTTCAAGAGATAGAGCCCTGTGACAGACGGACAGACAGCGGAGTCTCAGTAATAGGGTCCCGTTTGCACCATTCGGGTACGGAACCCTAAAAAAATGTTTTTGTTTTATTTATTCATATTTATTATAAAAATTGTAAACGGTCAACCTGTATTACCTTTCGCAGGTTTGCTTGTGTTCTTTGTAAGCAGCTAATACTAATAATTTGTTACCAGTTTCTGTTATTTACGCGCCCTCCAAAAGTTTGTATGACGTTGAGCATCTTTATTTATTTATTTATTTAAAAAACTTTATTGTTCCACATTAAAAAAAAATGGTACATCTTCTACGTTAGTAATTATTATATTATCTTTGATACTACTAGAAGTTCGCCGCAAACTTAGAACTCGCGATTTTTTATGCAGTTATCGCGGAACAAACATACATACATACGAACAATGTGTTTTCGCCCCAACTTGAATTATAGCCCTCGCTCGGTTCGCTCGCTTGGTCAAAAAACGCTCTGCTCATGACTTGGGCCACACCGGGTGCAACACACTGAATGGCCCTGACTGGGGTAAGGCCACTGCCTTAGGTTTCATCCGCTGTGTGAGTAATACACGATGATGATAAGTTTTCGTTATAGATCATTACTATAACTTTCTATTTTATGCAAGGTCCTTTTACCCGACTGCGCCAGAAGGAGGGTTATGTTTTTGAGTGTACAAGTATTTACTTTTCAATTCATTTATTAAGTTTGGTTCTGTAAGTTTTTTGTTATTCTAACATGTACTTAAGGCATTATAAGGGGCAGTTCAGTCCATTCTTTTAAACAAATTCTCTTATCAATGTATAAAAAAATACAATAAAAAATAAAAAATTGGCATCCCAAATAAATTTTGACGACCTCCGTGGCGTAATGGTTAACACGCTAGACCGCTAATCCGAAGGTTCTGGGTTCGATTCCCAGCCAGGGCAAGTTGGAAATTGGCCTTTTTCAAATTGCCCTAGGTCTTGGGTGTTTATCTATATATGTATTTATCATAAAATATAGTATCGTTGAGTTAGTATCCCATAACACAAGTTTAAAACTTACTTTGGGGCTAGCTTAATCAGTGTGATATGTCCTTATATATTTATTTATTATTTATTATCCCGTACAAATTGCAGCATTGGCAGTCATTTTCCCACTTGCCCTGACTGGGGATCGAACCCAGACCCTCCATAGTGGCGGACTGGTGAGTTTACCACTACGCCACGGAGATCGTCAATTTGGACTAAAAGTCCAAATCAATACTTGGATTTTACGAACTCAAATATCACAACTCCATCCGAGTCGTGATTCTGTAAGTTGTGATACTCAAAATTAGCAACATTTAAAGACCAATTTCCAATTTCGCCATGGTAAGATGCCACACTATGGTTTGAGATTGTGTCCATCAAACAAGCAATCTCGACCCATCCGACAGGATGGTCATAGCCCGGGGTCCTGAAATCCAAAGCGGTTTACGACGTCCACACTCGCCTATTATCGCGCGTATTGATGGCACATAAACTGGACGGGACGCAGCTGTGACGTACGAGCATAGTGCAGTATGTTCCAATAGCGAAGAGAATATTTGTCAACATTTTTATTTACTTATTTAAAAAAAAAAAAACGAATCAAAATAGTGATGAATTGCTAGTCGCAAACTCATTAACATATACTCATTTTCGCCCATTTCCTTAATCAACTTTTACGATCTGCGCGGAAGGAGAAGCAGTTGGTACATCCTAAGTTTTTTCTTTTCTCCCAGACCAGCAATAAAAAAAAATCAAACATTTTCTTCTGCATCTTGGCTCAGACTATATATCCATAGGGCTGTCCAAACTGCTGTACCGCGCCATATTTTTACAATCTTTCCCGTCGAATAAACGCTTTGTCAATTTTTGTCAGCAAAAATTCAGCCCTCAAGCGATTTTGATACATGCATGCTCGAGCTGGCCAATTAAAAAATAAAGGAACAATATTTCTGAGGATTCCGGATTTAATAAACTTTTATGCTGCCAGCAGTGGCGTAACTATACCATTCGAGGCCCGTGGTAAATTCGAATGTGACATAATAATGTCATGTATTGTTGCTGGTCCACGCGTCAACACGTTAACGGGTGTCGCTAGTAGGGACTGATCAGCTCGGCTCCGTTTTTCAAGACTACTCAGTGATACTTATTTCTGTAAATTGGATTTGGCACACGTTCGCAAGCTTTACATATTGTGATGACATTGTATTTGGTATAATATCTTTGTAAACTGACAAAGCTCTTTTGACTTCTGGTGCGTAGGCGACCATCATCATCATATCAGCGACAGTAAGTCCACTGCTGGACATAGGCCTCCCCCAAAGATTTCCAATACTGTGTGAATGAGTTTCTTTCGGCGTTTCTTCTCAGCAGTGTTCGTTGCGAAACGCTAGTATCGGTATGTTTAAAAAATATGTAATCATCATCATCAGGTCTTGTTTAGTCTCCACTGCAGGAGCACGACCCTTTCTGTACTTCCAAAGACGGTAAAAAACAGTAAAAAATATAAAATAATATATAAATAAATAAATATATACGGACAAATCATACAGATTGAGCTAGCCCCAAAGTACGACTTGTGTTATGGCCTTATGGAAAACCAATTCGTATCTTATCGTATAGTATAGTATCGAAGTATTTAAATAGAAATTTTAAATAAACATTGCACGTAATGCACACAAAAATTATTGACATGCAAAAGTGCCAGCAAAGGGCTAATTACTGAATAAATATTTGATTATTGGTTCTTGATTCTTGAATAATACGGACTTATGATAAAGTAGAGCCAATACAAAAAAAAAAACATTTTCAAATAGTCCTTTGACACATGAGGTTTTACAGTCACCCGTGTGGTTCCGGGCACTCCCTATCTTCCTGTGGATGTCGTAAGAGGCGACTAAAGGACTAAGCACAAACATCTCGAGCTACAATTGCATTCCCAAGGAGGGTTAACGTTGGGCGGCGGCTGGTTGTAAAACTAAAACCAAATCATTTAAAATGTTTCGGATTTTTCTTCTCCATTTTGCAAGGTCTTTAGCATCCTTGGGTGACCATTGACATGCATGTTATATTTGGAGAAGAAAAAGCGGGAAAGCGCACCCTGGGCTCCGACGCAGCACAGCTGAGGATGCAACCGGGGACGCGCTTAGACGAAGAAGGAGAGCCAATGCAAAAAAAAACACATTTTCAAATAGTCCTTACACACATGAAGTTTTACAATTAGAGCTTTGAAAATGGTCACAAGTAGCGTACTTAAGTTCTCCCTCTAATGAAGACAACTTAATTAAGAGTAAGTACAAACTTGTTGCGGTGTATAGCTGCAACTCTGACCAACACATTGAGATGCGAAACAAGTTAAATACTCCTTAGACAGCTTTACAAGAAGTTCTTGGAATTAACAAATTGAAATACACTTTCACTTTTTTATCCCTAACGGGGCTGACAAAGTTTAAGCAAGGCCCAAAATACTTTTAGCGTGATGGTGGGCATAAAGGTAGAAATAGCAAATCATAAGGCGATTCACCCACTGGAATCGCGCCCCGCCGCGGTGCGCTAAATCTGGTGCGTTTTTACGGAACCTGCGTTTTTAGTGGGTTGGACTAGGCGTGTTTATTCTACATTATGATAATTGCATACAATGTTAAAATCTGCCGCCCCGCGCTCCCCGCCGCGCCGCTGTGCGCGGAATCTGACACGTTTTTACGAAATCTGCCGCGTTTTTAGTGTTTTCTATACAAACTGAGATACTTGCATACAAGATAGATAGATAGATAGATAGATAAAAGATTTATTTTTGTTTTGTCTGCAACAGACATTATACAATTGAAAAATTATTTTACATTAAATATCTTAATATTATCTTTACCTAACATGCATCATGTGTGCCACAGAAGCACAAAAGGGCTACAGCTCAGCGAAATATTGCTCGTGTTGAACAACTGCTGATTTTCAGCTGTCACCCTGAGAGAGTTGACGCAGCCTCTTACATAGTGTTTTAACATTTCTACTGCGTGCACATCATACACATTATGTTGCCTCTAGTTAGGTAATTAATTGGAATTAGAACTCTAATTTAAGATTATTACAATATTTTATGACATATTACATACCTAATAAAATAAAATAAAAATATAAAAGAATTATGTTGGACTGAATAAATTAAATTTAATCCTAAATAATAATATGCATAATAACTAAAATGTATAATAAGCCAAAACATTTCACATACAAAATTTATAATTTACCAGTTACGGATGGTCGTAAGCGGCAACCAAAGCGCTTGGGAATCCCAGATTTTTGAATATTCAATGAATATTTTTTTAATTGCTTTTTAAAAGTTGTCTTCGATTTAATATTACGTATAGGTGGAGGAATGTGTACGAGTACAATGTTAAAGTCTGCCGCCCCGCGTTCCGCGACGGTGCGCGTTGCAGTGGGATCACCGTCTAATAGTAAGTAAGAGGGACAGCTGGAACATTTTAATTCTTTTCCTTTCTCCTAACCAGCATGATTTTTTTTCACTTCGGTAATAAAAATTTGAACAAAAGAAAACAAATCTCCTGTCATTACTGATCATCATTAACTTTAAGTTCCCACTTGCATAAAACCTCATTGTATTCGCACCTAAATAATTCGTCTAAACACAATTCGAAGACCAAGACCTAGATAGCCATGTAATAGGGACCATTTTTATAAAAATCAAGGTGTGGTGCGGGTTGAACTAAATCGTTTCCTCTGCGTGATGCGTAGCGCCTAGTCCTGTCATCGTATCTTTCGAAGTAGTGCGCATGTTTACGAACGAAGCGGCATAACTCAAAAATATACATTCCCGTAACCTATATTATTACTTCTATTTTTTTAATTGTAATATTAATTTAAAATGTTGTCAATTGACTTACAATAATATTTATTTTTGATAAACTATTGTAATTTTTTTAAATTTTTATCATTGCGTTTTATGCCCTAAAGGTAAAAAAAACTTGTTCTTTTTTGTGTTTCAGTACTTATACTCGTATATAAAAACAAGTACTTGATCCGTGACTTTACGAAGGCAATAAAAGGAGGTCATAAAATTCGCACCTCAAAGTTAATGAAAAATGATAAAAACTGATTTAATTTTACAGCCCAGCTGAGTTTCGATAACATTGTTTATAATTTATTTGCATAGGTGTGACGGATAATATTATTTATATAGAAAATATGATATAAACCATCACGTCTTTGTCCCTAATGGGGCAAACAGAGCCCAGGGCCGTAAAACCTAAAAGCCACGTTTAGCGTACTGGTAAAGGTGGATAAAAGGAATCTAAACAGTAATGGGTTGCTATGCGAGCATCGCCTATTTACATGATTCAGGATTTCATCCATTTCCAAAGAAAAAACAAATAAAATTAAAAAAAAGTCATAGAACCAAAATTGTTACCCTTGATGTACCGTCGCCTGGTTAAACGTTAGATACCAGTAACCCTACATATACAATTATGCAAACAATCGCAGATTCTATGATATCGAAATGAAGGATGTATCTACACTATCTCGTAAGCTTCTTGTGATCTATTTCCATGTAGAGGTCGCCTCAGGACCATTTGAGCTTAACTCATGCTTGTCAACGTATAAAGATATGCATCGCAGTAAAAAAAAAGAAAAAATGTAGCAAACAATATGTACTCCGAAGCGTGACGGAGTGTAAATTACGTGCGAGATGAACGCACCATGCAAATCGTCTGCATTTTAGCCGATTGCAAAAAGGGGAGTCATTGTATTGGTTTCGGATATTTTGTGCAGTAGTAAAACTATTTAGGCAGCTTGAAATTTCTTATAGTCACACTTCTGGGATACCATTCGGTGGTGGCCTTACTCCACCTACCATCGTTCCTTGTAGCCAAGTGTTCCGCCCAGTTCCACTTAAGAGCCACAACGTACATTTTGCGTCTGACGGCGTAAATGGAGTCTTTACGTTGCGGACTCGGTCTTGTAGTTTGAATCAAAGAATCAAAGAATCTTGGTCTTGTAGTTTGAGTCAAAGAATTTCGGTCTTGTAGTTTGAATCTGTAAAGAGCTATGTAGACCAACTGAAAGAAAAAGCAGGGGTTATGGCGTATCAAGCACTAAAAAGTAAGGCAGAGAACCGAGAAGTTTGGCGCATACTCCACCGACAAGAGCCACTAAGCTAAGTTTGAATCATAGAATCTCGGTCTTGTAGTTTGAATCAAAGAATCTCGGTCTTGTAGTTTGAATCAAAAACTCTCGGTCTTGTAGTTTGAATCAAAGATTCGTGGTGTTGTAGTTTAAATTAAAGAATCAAATATTAATTTAGCAATCAGGCCTTTGCACGTCTTTGCACTTTTACACGTCAGTACATTACGTGTAATGTTTATTTATGTTTAATTTTTTTTTTTTTAAAAGCTACCAATACTATCGTTTCGCAACGACCACTGCTGAGAAGAAACGCCGAATGAAACTCATTTACACAGTATTGGTCTCCTACGCGACAAGAACTTTGTCAGTTCACAAAGATATAATGTTATACAATGTTATCACAATATTCACAATATGACATGTACAGTTCTCCAACGAGTGCCAAATCCAATTTACAGAAATAATTAATACTGAGTTGTCTTAAAAACGGAGTCCAGCTGCCCAGTCTAGTACTGGCTAACCCGTCCACGAGTTGACGCGTGGATCAGCCATCGCTGAGCATGACTCGCTCCTTGGCATGAAACATTTTATTCTTACACGACACATTTTATTTTTGGGCTCTTAGGATGTTTAGGCACTTAGGATTATTGCTTTTCCAAATATTTCCATTAAAGCCTCGGCTGCATTCAAATTCTCTTTTAATTACGCAGCCCGCAATGAATTACAGGACTGAAGCCACAAAAATTCGTGCGCTCCAGCGCGTGTGTAACGCGCATGACGAAGTAGCTACATTCTGTGATGGTACGCGCATTTCTGGCGCTATGTACACTGCCACAGAAAATTGACATTTAACAACCTTTTTTTTTAGTTTCATCTGGTCCGTTGTCTGTGTGTCCGTAATCAAATCTTGCAAGCTAAATTAGACCCACTTCCTATTATTCACATACTTATTTAAGTTGGGTGACAATGCAATATTATTAGATGATGATGAAGGCGCAAGGTGCCCACGGCATCTCTGTGATAACTAACATGACCCCACAGAGTTTGGGCTCAAATACTTCAAACTTTTCAGTTCATTGTTTTAGATAAAAGCTTGATTTAAAAAAGAAAATAACAACTTGTTAGGATTGTTAGAAGTTAGGATTTTATAATATTTTAAGAAGTAAAATATAAAACATACTAGAAAATATAAATATATTACATAAACCTAATCTGATTGCCCGCTGGCTGGGCCAAGGCCCAAGCTACCGGCGGCGGCGGTTAGGGGAGGAGAGAAACCTTGAGAGAGAGACAATGCGTTGATTTTAATGACAAAAACATACATTTTGATTACTTGTTTTGATTGCATATTTTTTATTTTTATTTATTTATTTAACTTTATTACAAAAAATGTAACAGGCGGACTTAAGGCCTAGGGCCTTTTCTACCAGTCAACCTACAGGTGGTGCGGATAAAAGCAAATTTTGGACGATTAGTACATTCAAATTAGCTATTTGACCATTATTAAACATTTACCTAAGACACATAATCATATATATACTTTCTTATACATTCATAGACCTACATATAAAAATACATAAATACTTTATAAATTCATAAACTCTACATAAACTACATAAATATTTATAATACTCTATGACAATTTGTGAAGATAATGAGCGCGCACAGCACTCTTAAATGCTTGGCGACTAGGGGCTTTGCGGATATCAACGGGAAGGGCGTTCCATAGCTTCACGGCTTGTCTGGTGAATGAATGTTCGAAAAACCCACTCCTGCAGCGAGGCATATTAAGAAAGAGATTGTTGGAAGAACGAAGAACTTTGAGATGGGTATCACCCAGGAAAGTGAAGTTGTTTTTAAGATACATCGGAGTTTTTGGGTCGAAGAGTATAGAAAATAGAGTAGTGAGAATATGCAAATTGCGACGTTGACGGATGGGTAACCACTTTAGTTTAGACCGGTAAGCCGACACATGGTCGTACTTCCGTAGTCCAAATATAAATCGGAGACAATTGTTTTGAAGTCTATCAAGTTTGTTGAGAAAGTTGCAATTCAGATCTGAGCAACATACATCTGCGTAATCTAAAATGGGGAAAATAAGTGAATACACCAACATAGTCTTAATATTAATAGGGAGAAAGTTTTTTAACCTGTATAAAGAGCGAAGGGCCCCCGTGACCTTACCCGAGAGCTCGGCAATATGAACGTCCCAACGAAGGTTTGTGTCAATGTGGAGCCCGAGATCCTTGACACTAGGGCAAAACGGAATTGGGGTATTATTAAAACAAACTGGTTGTAGTGAATTGCACTAATTGCATAATGTGTCTGTTTTACGCCTTCAAATAACGGCCTTCAGAAATTAATTACAGCTCTTGATATGTGTGATATTTTCCTGACAACCAACAATATTTCATTAAAATCTGTAAGTTTTCTTTTGATTAACAAAATTTCATTAAAATCTGTCACGTTGACGGGGAGTCGAGATCTGTGTGGAAACTGCGTAGGTACTTGGTGTATTGCGTGTAATACTTAGCTTACTTTTGACCTTGTACGCGTTCTTATGTTAGTAAAATGTAAATTTCTATACAAGAATAAAATCTCCTAAACCTAGGGAATGGGTAAAATACGAATCATATTAATATGCGATGAGGCTAGCAATCCATCACTAGTTTCATTCCTTTTTCTACTTTCTTACCCACAATCACGCTAAAGTGGCCTTAAGATCTTGCGGCCCTGGTCTCTGTCTGCTTAGAGCGTGTTAGAGCCGCAAGGATACTAGTACTCCGTACAGAAGTCTCACTCAGCAAAGAAATTCAAAGAAATATCTACTCAATGTGGCTAGCGATATGGTTTAATTTAGCTTACGTCAGAACTCAGCACCTTTTCGTTTAGATACCTAGATATCCATTGCAGGCCAATTTCATTCTTATTACTCTGGACAAACGATTCGTATAACTGAATTTACCACTTGGAGGGGCCGCCGCGCTCTTAGTAATAATGTAGGTTATTTTCGATACCTAAACGGGGAGTGACATAGGCCAGGCAAAACTTAAAATGCTCTGTCTGCACCGTTATTGATAAAGTTGTGAGAGTGTACCTCTATGTATATGTAAGATGTATTGTATATACTATCTACCTGGCGCTAAGCTGGATGTCATCATCATCAGATCCTTTTTAGGGTTCCGTACCCAAAGGGTGCAAACGGGACCCTATTACTGAGACTCCGCTGTCTGTCCGTCTGTCACAAGGCTCTATCTCTTGAACCGTTATAGCTATCCACTTGAAATTTACACCGATTATGTATTACTGTAGCCGCTATAACAACAAATACTAAAAATAAAAAAAGTTAAAAATTAAAGGGGTCGTCATACAAAAAAAACTTGTTTTTTCAGCGTTTTTATCTAGATCTTTATAATGGCATTAACTAGATACTTGAAATTTTCACCGATTATGTATTACTATGACCACTATAACAACAAATACTAAAATTAAGATAAAGTTAAAAATTAAACGGCGTCGTCATACAAGAAACGTGTTTCTTCAGTGTTTTAAAACATTGTACGGAGGTACGGAACCCTTCATGTCCGAGTCCGACTCGCACTTGCCCTTTTATTAGTATCCACTGCAGGTGCACGACCCTGTCTGTACTACCACAGCCAGAGCAGCCAGAGGATTTGGAATAGACTCTTCACGCTAACCAGACGGTTTAGAGTGAGTGTGGGTGAGAGTAGGTGTCATTGATGTTTAAAAACTTTGTCTAGCTTGTGTTTCCTAAGTCGTCTTCTATGACATCCAAGGGAAGACTTGGAGTGGTCTTATTTTACTCTATGGGGAACCACACGGCTAAGTAGGTATAAGATAGTGAATTTATATAGCTGAAAATCAGCGCATTGCTCCTTGAGCAATATTTCGCTGAGCCTACGACCTTTTTGTGCTGCTGCAGCATACATACACACATCGCATGGCTATAAAATCTGTATGTAAATAACGTGTTATCATTCATTAATTTTTTGTGTGTGAGTGCGTATGTACAGTTTTCACAAATGATTTATCTATTTATCTAATATTATTTCTAAGAAACTTAGTTTACTTGGTCGCTAGTCCAAACAAAAAAGTACCATTGCATGCAACAGTACACCGAAATTTGGGTGCAATCGCCCTGCATATCTAACGAATGTAAATGCAAACACTGATTGATACACATACAGCGCGCGATTCTTGTGTTCCCGTCCAATTAAAGTTTTTATGGCGACCTCCTCTGCTCGGAAGATATAAATTTAAACTCCATTTAGGGCTTTAAGTGTTTATTTGACGGCTTTTGAGCTCTTAATACGGTTTTAAGGTTCATATTTTATTATCAACGCGTTTTGGTTTTGCATATGAAAAAGGTTTCACAAGATCTGACAAAATGAAGAAATGGAAGTAGGCTTCTGGCTAGCAGACATGTAATTGACATGTAGACATGTAATTGTAAAAAATTGCGAGTAATCTATGTGCCGAACGACTGTAAATTACGCACTAAGTAACAAAATTTTTAAATACGCCAACCAATGTGCACAATAAAACTGAATTTCACGCGGACGAAGTCGCGGGCTTCAGCTAGTATATTATATAAGAAAAAAATCGAATAAAATAAATTTAAATTGTTAAATTAAATTGAAAAATTCCTGGACAAAAGTGATGTATAATGTCCATGTCGCGTCCCTACCTGTTTGTGTTGGGAGCTCCACCCTCAAAGTAGTAGACCAGAAGGTATATCTACCTGGGTCAATTGACGCAGGAAGTTCCAATTTCAAAGAAGAGGTCTGTCTGATGAATGTGACTTGGCTGGGCAAGGGGAGGGGTTCGGGAAGTTTTTTTTTATTTTATTAGCGGCTTGAAGTATCGCCGCCTTCTTCAACCTCCAACATTATCGGAGACTATGTCTTCTTATGTATATTTTTTTTCCATTTTTATTTTTAAAATTTAAGTGTACATATAATTTTATTCTTAATCCGTTAATACTTAGCCATTTACATAGCCACTTTGGCTACCACTATAACATCCATATCTTTCTTATTATGAGGATAAAGGGCACAATAGAGAGTATGCATGCATTTTTTTAAAATTTGTATTATCGATAGTCCTCGTCGAGAAATAGCCGCAAAAAATAAATCAGTGCCGAAAAACATGTATATGGTGTAGAAAATAAATATTAAAAATAGCAAGTAGATTGTAACAACTAAAACACGCTATTTTAAAATATGACGTCAACCTCTGCAATATCCGCCAGAGACAGACGCTGTCAACGCATATTTTTCTTTTTTGGGTACTTTCGATATTATCAGCCAGTGATGTTTGTTAAACTTCTATATAAAAGTACATACATTTCGAATGTCATCGATAGTGAAACTACATGGACGGACAGTCCTACCGAACGCACCCGAACTTGTCATTTCCTTTTTGTGAACTTTGTCGTCATTTCCCTTTTGTTTGTCAAAAGTTCCCGCGGAATATTTGCAAATTTTCAATAATTTATTTCTAATCCAAATAAGAGTCAGTAAGAAAAATAATTAACTAGAAATTGTAAAATAAAAATATGAGCCGGATTGGTATTACATGCATATTCCTTATTGCTGCAGTTTTCAATTTTTTTTTTTTTACAATTACCTTATATATCGCTTTACATTCTAGACCAATAAAAATATAAATACTCTTCATTTTTGAATTATTTCTTTATTAATACCTTCATTAACATTTTTTAAAATTCTATTTCATATTATTTATTATTTATTTAAGGTGGAGGTATAGGCAAATGGCCTTGAAGTGGCGCCCTTATTTGAAATAAATTGTTAACTCGTAAATATGGAGATAATTTCCATATTACTCTTCGTCATGCACTAGATAGTCCTTTAAATTATTTTATGAACCACCGTTGAAAGTATTTACATTAGTCCGTCTAGCTTTAAAACTTGCCTCCGCCAAAAGTGACCACGGCAAGTTTTAAAGCTAGATGGATCACCAATAATAGTTTCAACGGCAGTTCATAAAATAATTTAAAGGGTTATCTAGTGCATGACGAAGAGCAATATGGAAATTATCACCATATTTACGAGTTAACAATTTATTTTACACTTCAAGGCCATTTGCCTACATCTTCACCTTAATATAGTTCTTACACTAAAATTTATTTACAGTTTTATCACAGAATTTTTATATTTGATTGACAATTTTATTTAAATACATTAGAATTTTTAAGACAGTTTTTTAAAAATACAAATTTTTCACTTTTGTGTTATTATATTTATATGTGCAATTACGATGATTATAAGCATTGACATTAGAATTAGTAGGCAATTTTTCTTCAGAACAAGTTTTGTCTATTTCCGCGGATTGCACAGTAAGGCCACTCCTCCCCTCTTCTACTCGTTAATATTGTTTACTAAATAAAGTGAATATTGTAAATAATACGCTTATATTTAATTCAATTTTGAGGGAGGAAGATACCTCACCGCCCGGGAATTACGATGCCTAAACCAAGGACTGCGCACATACTCGGTATGTGGCCTAGTCATGATGCCCTGCTCTTTTTCTACCTATACTAGTCATCTCAATCTAGCTTTTAAATAAAAGTGGTATTGAATGAGCTAAGGATGCAGGGCATCAACGACCAAGCCACGCACCTGTGGGTCTGCGCTGATTGCGAGGTCAGGAATACGAGGTTGCTGACCTCGCAATCGCGTCCCATTTTCGTCTTAGTGCACAGTCCCCACTGAATGCACTATGATCTGCCCTTTCAACTCCTGCCTTCTTGCAGTTGCGGCAGGAAGCCCTAGTGCCAGCCTTGTAGTCAGCACACGCCGACTTTAGGTGTGGACCTCCGCAGTGGCTGCACGAGTCCACCTCCTCGTTGCAGTACCTCTTGCTGTGGCCGTAAGCCAAGCAGCGAGAGCACTGCACGAGAGGTGACTGGTCGGCCACCCTAACGTGCTGAAGGTCCACACGGAGGGTGCCGGCATTATGTGCTGACCACAACGTGGTTAACTTGCGGGTTCCGCGCTTTGTTCTTGTACTTTATGAGGAGGTGGTCTTCCTCTCAGCCGAGGCCGTGAAAAACTTCAGGGTCCTGCCTCCTCACCGCTCCGGTGACGTCATCATCAGTGAGTCTGGTGCTGACGCCCCAGAGGATGAGGAGTGGGTCCCTGTTCTTCACTTCCTCGACGGCGAGGCCTGCCCCCTCTAGCCGCTGCCGCAACTTTGCCATCTCGGCCTCCGTCGCGCAACTCATCACGACGTTCGACGCGTATCCACCCGTCCTTGGCGTCGACCGCTTCCCGAACTCTGTCGAGCACCTGCTCTCCCATGTCGCACTCATCCTTCGATGTTACGACAAGGGACAGCAGGGTCCCACGCCCGGTCGGTCTCGCCAAGGCAGGGCGGGCCGCTACATAGTGCGTAATACAAGAGGCCAGGCTGCTGCGCGATCAGCGCCTTTATCTCCTTAAGCTTCTCCGAGTTTTCTCTTATCAATCGAGCCTGCTCCTCCAGCTGTTTGGATAGAGCAGACTCGATCTGATGTGGGCTGGGTTGGGCCTCTGGGGAGGTCTGGGTGCGGACGCAGGGGTTGTACCCAGGGGTTATATTTTGATTCTCGTAGTATTCTGCTAGGTCACACACCCTGGGGTTCGGGAAGTTACGCAGTGTCTTCTGATCCAAAATACCTCAGTGAATTGTGAAGTGATGATTAAATTCCATCAGAAAATATATCAAAGTATGTAGTAAAATAAGTGCCGTGAGGTTCCCGGCAGAGTAGAATAGGACCACTTCAAGTCTTCCTGTGGATGTCGTAGAAGGCGGCTTAGGCTACACAAGCTAAAGAAAGCTTATAAACATCAACGAGATCTCTCCAACCCGTCTGGTCAGCGTGGAGAGTGTAGGCCAAATCTTCTGACTGCTCTGACTAATATACGGCTCTGGTAGTACAAAGAGGGTCATGCTCCTGCAGTGGAGACTAAAAAAGACCTGGTGAAACTAAATAAAAACTTGTATCAAGAATTTCTTTCCAAGTCGTAATGATAAATTTGTCGATGGCATGAGCTATAGTGATTGAAACATACGTAATACATATTAAACACCGGAATATACCGACCACAGATAAATTATGGGCAGACACAATAGGTGATAAGGGAAGTCTGCGGTCGCCGGAGAACCCAATACTTTGCATGCCGGAATTATAATTGAATCTTTATACAGGTTGATTTTCCTGCCCCTAGGCTAGGCTATATGAACCGTTAGAAAAAAAAGACATCTTTTCTCTCCCAAATTTCTAATAAATGGCTAACCTGCTGGCTAACTACTACAACCTACAATAACACTGACTGATTCACTCACTGATTGACATAGTTGTTTGCCCTATTCCAGACAGACAGGGGTAATGATTGATGTACCGTCGTATAGAGGATGCTCCAGTAAGTACCAGAAAAATAATTTTTCGTCCTCTCATACAAAATCCGTTTGGCTGAGCGCTGATTTTTATGGAAAGGTGAATTTTTATTTTAGTTTTTCTTTAATTGTTTAAATGGAAAGTAGTTCAGTATCATGGACTGAACTTGCTCCATAAATTTGGCTGGTAGATAAAAAGTCAGCATATTATTATTTCAATATATTCAGATATAATATAATATATATATCAGCCTGTATATTATTTTAATATATTCGCACATATTTTTATATACTCATGTACCAATGTGCCGTGTAGATGTCGTCTATCGTATATATCTGTAGATGTCGTAAGAGGCGACTAAAGGATTAAACAAATATCATGTGCTACAACTACGTTCACTGGAGGGTTGAGATCTGGCAACGATCGTATGTAAAATTTTTCGCACAGGTGCATTCCCAAAAAGGGTTGACGTCAGGCAGGCGGCCGGTCGTTATAAGCCAAATCCGCATGGTCCTCCGTATCCTTGAGTGACATGCAAATTATATTTAAAGGAGAAAAAGCAGGTACCCCGAGCTCCGAAGCAGCACAGCAGCAGGATGCAACCAGGAACTCGAAGATACTCGCACAATGCACGTTAGTAGATCTAAAACCCAAAAGTTGATTTTTTTTCGTTGTCTGTCTTTGAGTCACTGACTTACATACAGGTTCTAACAAAACATAATGAAAATATTTGAAGGATGAATTCAGCCCATGATACTGAACAACTTTTCCCAAAGAACATATGTCGGAATATAAATAGTAGATTGTGCTACAAGGCGTAAAGGTAATAGTTTTAAGGCGAGGGCGCTACTTTTAATCCAGAGCGAAACGGAGGATTCCACAATAGAATCACGAGCGTAGCGAGGGATTCTATGGTGGAAACCTGAGTGAAGGGAGGGATTCAAGTATATCGCCCGAGATGAAACGATTATCGTACACCGTGTAGCACATTCTTCTTTACATCTCCATCTATGGGAAAAATTTGCACATATATACCTATAACGAAAATAGAATACCTTCATATACCTAATAAGAGTTTAACAGTCAGTTACTAACCTTTATTTGGTGGCGTTTTCACTGAAGAAGTACTATGAAAATATTTTTCTAGTACTACCACATCTTATACATTTTCCGGTCATTAGAATCTTTTTTAGTTTACAATACATTTTACATTATATTTTCTATTAGAATCTAGTTTCATTACTTTTTCCTTGTGCGTAATTCTTTATAAATTTAAATATGTTTATTATACGTAAACTTAATACTTATTTACTATCGGCCTTATCAAGAAGTTATTCACATTTAAAATACCTAGTAAAAGTAAAAGTAACCTAATAGTTCCATAATAAAATTACTATTTAAATCAAAGAAAATAATTGCGCGTTTTTAGTGGTTTTTAATACTATATTATTTTGAAGCAAGAGAACTAAAAAATTTTGACCTACAGTCATCCATGTAAAACGTGTTGTATTCCAAATTTAAAAAATTATGACGCCGTTGTCTATATTTTATAATTTTAAAACTAATTCTTCTTTTTTTTTGCGGACTGCCAATATTATTTTCGATTCTACATTCGTGTTCGGTTTTCAAATGTGTTTTAACGCCTAGGGAATTTACTTTTTATTTTTCAGTGTCTAGAGAATTACCAGTGACTTTAGCCCCAAATATTTGGGATAACATCGTTTATCGCATAGATAAGATGAAAAAAAAAATTCTGGCCGCCCATACAAATTCACAGATCAGCTTATTCGAGTCTGTATGGAAAGTCAAAAAATATTTTTCATATATCGGTATATGTTCCTTGGGGAAAGTTGTTAAGTATCATGGACTGAATCCACCCTTAAAATAGTTTCAGTATATTTTGTTAGACGTTATATACAAATCAACTCAATCACTCTAGTAGTTTCGTAGCAAATTGGCCGTGACAGACGGTCGGACAGACAAGTGAGTGATCCTAAAGGGATTCCGTTTTTACCTTTTGAGGTGCGGAACCCTTAAAACAGTAATTTCTAGAATGATCTCAGACCTTGGGCATGACAATAGGCGATAGGGAAGCCTGTGGTTGCCAGCCGGCTGCTTTGCACGCCGGTCACGTCAACAGGCAGCCGCGAACACACAAAATGGAGAAGGCAATCAGAATATAAATTAATAGTATTGTATGTTTTTCCGAATTATTAATTTGAAAAAGTCAATTTGACGACCTTCGAGGCGTAGTGGTTAAATTGTTAGTTCGACACACCAGAGGTTATATGTTCAATCCATTGAAATATATCTCTTATTGTTCGTAGGTTCGATGTTAATTTAGCCAAGGCAAGGTGGAAAAGGCCTTTCTTAAATTGCCTTTTATCAGGGATATCGTTCCCCGATACAGAGTACCACATTGATTGAAATAACCTGTAGGATCTTTAAACGTATTTATTTTCACATAATAAGATAAACACTATAAGAGAAACTTTTCTTTGTTGATGAAAAGAAAGCAAGCAAGTATATAAATAGTACATACAAAACTCGAATACATGTTCTATCAAAATAATAGCCAGTTTATAAATTGGTAAAAACTGACATTCAACCGTTAACATCTTTCTAGTGTCTATGTATATATGTGTATACGAGTACATATGTATTGTAAAATATGAACAATAATACAGATAAAAAGAAACTAACGAATAAAAAAATCTTTCTTCTTTTCGTCGTGTTCTATCTTATATAAATCATAAAAAATACAACTGAGGTTATGTTCAAATACACGTAAGAAATATAAAATATATATATATATATATATATATTATATATGTTAATTTATTCACAGTTTCATTCGAAATTACGGTAAATTACGCAGCCGAAATCGGTATATTTACTTTTGAAGTCGGTTGAAAATGAAAAATACATTACACAGTATTCGACCATTCAATAAGACAAGGAACGACAATGCACCCAATAAATTATCAATTTTAGTAACATTTATTGCATTTATTTTTAAAATGAAAGACCTGGCTTGATGCCATAGAGTACTCACGTGTAGATACTAAGTTTTATTGTGCTTCGCTACGACAATAGCTTGTATAAGGCGCTACTGGTAGTTTTGTTAAATTATTCTTATTGTTTTGATTTTATATATTTTTTTCTTATTTACGCTAGCGAACGTTTTTTAATCCAACGTGACATTAATGGAATTCGCTAGTTTCCAACAAGTCTAATTAGATACTTTTTTTAAACGTCAAACCAAATATTTTCTATGGGATTTGTATGAAATAGCAAGCGATGTCATCGCTTCTTGGGGTTAAATAGAGCTAATATCAGTTTCTCTGCATTAAAAAATATAAAATCATGCTCAAAATGGATATAGTCAACGACACATTGCTTTGTGACATTTTATTCTCTTGTAGGGACACAGTACGCTAAGTAAGCGTTTATTATTTCGTTCCACGACGCGTAGCATGGATCGCTCGCTAGTCGTTTGCCAGATTTGTTCTGAGTCTCGCGTGTGTCCGTAGATAGCCCCCCGTGCCGTGTCGATCTGTTTGTTTGTGCATATATCGAGAACTGTAACTTGTGTGAACTTGCGAGAAATATACCAGAACTTATTTACCGAGTGTTGAACTTTACCTTCTGAATCACATAGTTTAGGCACCCGTACACTCTTTGAATACATACACGTAGCTAGGAAATAGATATTGTAAATTCAGTCATAACTTTGGAGTCAGAACTATAGAGAGATAGCCCATAGTGTCTACACTATTATCAATACAAAATAATTTGTTTTGATCCATGAAACTACCCTATTAATTGAACGCTTAAATTGTCAATGAACAAAAAATACAAGAATTGAATGTAACTAATCAATTCAATTCTTTTTATAGCCATTGGAGTTTTTCAACGTTATTTGATTATCTCCATAATCATTTCAGTTTATTAATTGTCAACTAGACCGATAGAAAAGACTGAGATTCTATTAATAGGATAAGACCGCCGTTGTCAAATTACTCTTAAATTGTTATTGTAGGTATCTAAATCTATATTTTAATAGTACAATAAAGTTATTAGGTACAATTAAACAAACCTGTCTATTCGTTCAATTGGTGGTGTGGTATGCTGTCGGCGTGCTTCATAGGCGATATCGGCATTTACAAAGTCGCGGCCTTTGTGACGCGCCGACGGTATTGACATCAATTCAGAAAATAAACTATAGCAGGTCTTGCATTGATTGTCAGACCTCTTTTATTAGAAAAAAAACTTAGTTTTTGCATTTTTCTACTCTGTGTCTGGCGTGCACCGAGTAAACACGCGTTCAGAAACGATCAGCGTTTACGATCTCAACAAAATATGGTTTCATAAAGATGGTTTCATAATTCTGGATTCACGATCAACTCTACAGTTTATGACAACGGCCAAATTGTTCGCGCGTCAGGCAATCAGCGATGGTCATGTTTGTATCAGGAGACGTTGACACCTACCTACCCAGTATAAATAAATGTATAATATTTTTAACCGACTTCAAAAAAGGAGGAGGTTATCAATTAGACTGTATGTTTTTTTTAGTCATTTATTCACCATAAATATGATTGTATACAATGGTCTTAAATACAAATATCATATTTTGGCGACAACTCAACGTGTTAAAATTTAATTTAATGTCATTATCCTATTTATCTTTTTATGATTATTATTTTTGATATGTCCTATGAAATTTTGAATCACTTGTGATAAAACATATAAGTCAACAATTTAACGTTAAATTAATACAGTTAATCTTAAATAATATACGTTATATTTTGACTGTGAAAATCAGTTATATGCCTAGATATTATAATTATGCAATTTCTTTGAAATTACAATTTTTTTCCCCGAAATCCTACATGTCATTTCAAAATAAAATTTAAACTTCGTTTGTATGGGAAAATCCGATTCTGTCTAGAGTAAGGGAACTCTTAAGAAAGTACCACTTTTCTCCCACTTACTGAGTAGGGCGATACCTAAGCTATAATAAAAATTTCTTCAATCGCAAAGGCGGACTTCGTACATTGTTGAATGACCACTTCCACAGCAGCTTAGCCAATGGGCCGCTAGTTGAAGAGAACGCCCATCCCCCCCACAGTTTGAAAGTGTAACTTTTGCTCAACCTATGAAAGTAACGTATGTTTTCATTCTTATGAAAGCTACACTACACATACACATATATTTACACTACCACGTATTTATCCCTAATCGGGCAGACAGCACCTCCATGCTGATCTAGAAGAAAAGTTTAACCTTGCACCAGCTGCTTTTTCCCGCGCAGATTGTGTAAGCCAATCGAGGAAAGGAGAGGCGAAAACTTCTCTGCTGTTTACACATGGCCAATATTGTTTTGATTTTATGTAGGTAAAGATCGTCTAATTTATAAGTGCTCGCCCCACTGTAGTTTACTTCAAGTTAAATATATCAGAGATACTGACCCTGAAGCAGAGTGGTGTTAGGTTGAAATGCGTTCACCATTCTTGTAAAGTATTTATTTTCACATTAGTATATCTAGACAGCACTGAGAAATTTTTTGTGACATTAAGTGACCAAACTTCAAACTTCTGTATTTGTGGGAACAAGTTACAAAAGATGACAATTTAAATATAAAGATACAGCGCTCTGTTTCCTGCCCATAGGCGTACTAAATTACATAACATACAAACTACATTATCATAAAATAAAAACATTATTTTAATTGCATGTTATTCAATTTGTAGTAACATTTCTGAGCTAGTAGATCATGGAGCGTCTTTTGAAAGTGTCTTGTACTTTGAGGCAATTGTAGTTGTTTAGGTAATTTGTTGTATTTGACAGGAGCTCGACCAAAAACACTCTTACGCAACAATTCTGTTTTGCTTCTTGTTTTGCGTTTTGCCAAAGAACAATAAGTTTATCTCAGAATAGAACAATAAGTTAATACATTTTTAAAACACTTTCTAATAAAAGAGTACCTACATAAAGGCCGGTAGCTATAAATTGAAACTTTACCGACCTCCATCAGAATACATATACTAAAAAGATTTTTTCTTCATTAGGCATCCATTGCATGCTTGTCAAAATGCTGAACGGTCAGATTTCTTTTGACCAATTAGTGCATAAATGACATGAACGAGTAATAGAGGAAGTTAATTTTTAAAGTAGACAAACTATACATTATGTATTCATCATCATCAGGTCTTTCTAATCTCTACTGCAGGAGCACGACCCTCTCGGTACTGCCAGAGCCATACTTGGCCAGATCAGTCTCACTGATGTCAGAGGTCTCACTGATGTCCAAGCAAGTTCATAAATATATGTTTAGCTAGCATTTCCTTAGTTGCCTTTTGTGACATCCACGGAAAGCCTTGGAGTGATTCTATTTCTACTCTGCCGGAAACCACACGACAATAATTTATTACTTATTATTATTTCAATTGCCGTGGTTCCCGGCAGAGTAGAATAGGACCACTCCAAGTCTTCCCGTGGATGTCGTAGAAGGCGACTTAGGAAACACAAGCTAAACAAAGCTTATAAACATCAATGAGACCTCTCCAACCCGTCTGGCCAGCGTGGAGAGTGTAGGCCAAATCCTCTGACTGCTCTGGCTAATAGGCTCTGGTAGTACAGAAAGAGTCGTGCTCCTACAGTGAAGCTTAAATAAACGGGCAAGTGCGAGTCGGACTCGTACATAAAGGGTTTCGTACCACCGTACAATGTTTTAAAACGCTGAAGAAACACATTTCCCCCCCCCCCCCTTTAATCTTTATCTTTATCTTATTTTTAGTATTTGTTGTTTCAAAAATTTCAAAAATCTAGTTAAAGCCATTATAAAGATCGAGTTAAAAACGCTGAACAAAACACGTTTCTTGTATGACGACCCCCTTTAATTTTTAGCTTTGTTTTATTTTTAGTATTTGTTGTTATAGCGGCCACAGTAATACATAATTGGTGAAAATTTCAAGTGTCTAGCTATTACGGTTCAAGAGATAGAGCCCTGTGACAGACGGACAGACGGTCAGACGGACAGACAGTAATAGGGTCCCGTTTGCACCCTTTGGGTACGGATCCCTAAAAAAGACCTGATGATGATTAAAAGTTTCATACATCCATGTACTCAGGTATAACAGCGATGGGTTTTCAATCATAACTTATCGCGGCTGGCCGGCTGCCAACAGATCGAAAAAACACATTTGCGTATCGATGTCGCATTTATATGCGATGGACACAAAGTACCTACGTGACTGTCTGTGTGTCGATAATTACACAATTGAGTTTTCCTTTTAACCCCGCATGAAATAGACAGGTGCAATGAGTTTGACGTGTCTGTGTTATATGTGTGTGTCATCGTAGCTCCTAAACGAATTGACCGATTTCAATGTGGTTTTTTTTAAATCGAAAGCCTTTATTTCGAGTCCAGAGAACCCGACTTAAAAGTACCCTTGTAGTTTTAAGACCCTCGTACGGGTAAACGCTTTAAAGTCTGGGGGATTATATCGAATTTCATTTCAATCCATTTAGTTGTTCTGGTTGAAAAATTTAACATCTAAACATACTATATCATCTGATCATCATTTCAGTCGATAACGTCTACTGCTGGACAAAGACCTCTGAGCGGCTTGGTTAGATGAATCCAGCGCTTTCCAGCGACAATGGTCAGGTCATCTGACCTTGTCCCACCTTGTGTGTGGGTGTCCAACGTTTCGCTTGCCAGAACGTGGTCGCCATTCGAGAATCTTTTCGTATAGATATCATTCCAAAACCAGTAGCCTCATCAAATCACCTAGGTAAGGTAGCGGACCTCGGGCTCTGAAGCGTTATCGCTGAGGAAGCAACCGGGAATACGCTCGGATGATGATGTATAGTAAGATATCATTCCAAAGCCAGTATTGTAGCCCCATCAAATCACCAAGGTAAGGTAGCGGACCTCGGACTCTGAAGCGTTACCGCTGAGGATGCAACCGGGAATACGCTCGGATGATGATGTATAATAAGATATCATTCCAAAGCCAGTATTGTAGCCCCATCAAATCACCTAGGCAAGGTAGCGGACCCCGGGCTCTGAAGCGTTAGCGCTGAGGATGCAACCGGGAATACGCTCGAATGATGATGTATAGTAAGATATCATTCCAAAGCCAGTATTGTAGCCCCATCAAATCACCAAGGTAAGGTAGCGGACTTCGGACTCTAAAGCGTTACCGCTGAGGATGCAACCGGGAATACGCTCGGATGATGATGTATAGTAAGATATCATTCCAAAGCCAGTATTGTAGCCCCATCAAATCACCAAGGTAAGGTAGCGGACCCCGGGCTCTGAAGCGTTAGCGCTGAGGATGCAACCGGGAATACGCTCGGATGATGATGTATAGTAAGATATCATTCCAAAGCCAGTATTGTAGCCCCATCAAATCACCAAGGTAAGGTAGCGGACCTCGGACTCTGAAGCGTTACCGCTGAGGATGCAACCGGGAATACGCTCGGATGATGATGTGTAGTAAGATATCATTCCAAAGCCAGTATTGTAGCCCCATCAAATCACCTAGGCAAGGTAGCGGACCCCGGGCTCTGAAGCGTTAGCGCTGAGGATGCAACCGGGAATACGCTCGGATGATGACGTATAGTAAGATATCATTCCAAAGCCAGTATTGTAGCCCCATCAAATCACCAAGGTAAGGTAGCGGACTTCGGACTCTGAAGCGTTACCGCTGAGGATGCAACCGGGAATACGCTCGGATGATGATGTATAGTAAGATATCATTCCAAAGCCAGTATTGTAGCCCCATCAAATCACCAAGGTAAGGTAGCGGACTTCGGACTCTGAAGCGTTACCGCTGAGGATGCAACCGGGAATACGCTCGGATGATGATGTATAGTAAGATATCATTCCAAAGCCAGTATTGTAGCCCCATCAAATCACCAAGGTAAGGTAGTGGACCTTGGACTCTGAAGCGTTACCGCTGAGGATGCAACCGGGAATACGCTCGGATGATGATGTATAGTAAGATACTAAGATAACATTCGTTGTCTTTTCAATAATGCTCTGAATCTCTAGAACAGATAGTACGTGTGATTTATTTATCTGTGCACTCACGTAACCTGAGGAAGGTCTGTACGGGACTTCCTCTTGCCGTTAATATTTTATTCTCTAATATCATTTTGGTGGATTGTAGAACAATGGAACTACGAGAACTTTCACTAACCTCGGCTTTTACGAACTATGCGGGAAGAGAAGCAGCTTTTTTTTTCTATTTTCCCTCTTTGGAAGAGATAATTAATTAATTATTATAGCATCTACGAAATTCTTATCCCGGTTAATCATATTCAGGCTGACTTTTTAGCCACCAGCCAAATTTATGGAGCAAGTTCAGTCCATGATACAGAACTACTTTCCATAAAAACAATTAACGGAAAACTAAAATAAAAATTCACCTTCCCATACAAATCAGCGCTCAGCCAAACGGATTTTGTATGGGAGGACGAAAAAATGTTATCGATTTTTACGAACTTTTTTTATTGTAGTTCAATATCATGTACTGAACTTGCTCCAAAAATTTGGCCGTTGTTTAAAAAGTCAACCTGTACATATATTTGTATACAAAAGTTTGTCGTTTTCAGTTAATCATATTTTGGATATATTTGCATGCTGGTCTAGGAGAATAGAAAAAAGTTAGAATGTATCAGCTGATTCTTTTCCCGCGTCATAAAGCAGATCATAAAAGCCGATTGAGGGAATTGGCAAAAATGCGAATAGGCGATGCAGCTAGTCGTCACTTTTTTGATGCCTTTACTACCTTCTCGCCCACCATGACGCTAAAAGTGGCTTTTGGGTCTGCTACTGTCTGCTTAGAGCCATACTCTGTCTGCCCCATTTGAGATAAAGACGTGATATTTTGTGTGAAGTGTAGTTCGCTTTCAAAGGAGTTAGAACATCGTTTTGACTATTGACTGGATATGCTGTATCAAAGGTTTCAGATATTCCTACATTGGATACACAACAATGTTGTTTTGAATTGAGACGCCTTTGATAACTCGACGACGAACCGAGTTCCTATTTGGTTAGTTTCGAATTGTCGATAGATTTTCAGCCAAAGGCATCGATAATCAATAATTACAGATAAGGTTATTTCATAAGGAATATGCATGTAATACCAATCCGGCTCATATTTTTATTTACAATTTCTATTAATACGTTACCACGCCTAGTTAATTATTTTTCTTACTGACTCTTATTTGGATTAGAAATAAAATATTGAAAATATGCAAATATTGCGCGGGAACTTTTGACAAACAAAAGGGAAATGATGTCAAAGTTCATAAAAGGGAAATGACAAGTTCGGGTGCGGTCGGTAGGACTGTCCGTCCATGTACTTTGACTATCGATGACATTTGAAATGTATGTACTTTTATATAGAGGTTTAACAAACATCACTGGCTGATAATATCGAAAGTACCCAAAAAAGAAAACATGCGTTGACAGCTTCTGTCTCTAGCGGATATTGCAGACTTTGACGTCATATTGTAAAATGACGTGTTTTAGTTGTTATATTCTACTTGCTATTTTTAATATTTATTTTCTACACCATATACACGTTTTTCGGCACTGATTTATTTTTTGAGGCTATTTCTCGACGAGGACTATCGATAAGAAATATAAGAAAAATGCATGCATACTCTCTAATATATACTTATGTAGGATGTGAGGTTGAAAGAGTAATGTAAGATGATTACGAATGTGTAGCTGGCACGTAAGAAAAGAAGTATTTTATGAAAAAAATAAAAGAAAGACAACAACGATGTAAAGACGAAGTTATGGTCTTCCGTGGTTTTATCTCAGCCCCAATCCCACATATACAACGTGGAAAGGACAAACCCGTTATAAATCGAACTACGGTCTTTACATACTAGATCATTATGGTATGATTAAATTAAAATTACAGCCAAAAACAAATAAAAAAATTCGGTATTTCCGTACAAAAGTGTGCAACCGCTCGGGCCATTTGTTTTTTGTTTTTTGACTGTTATTTTCTTTACATTATACTTTAGTGATCTAGTGGTTCGATTTATTACGGGCATGTCCCTTCCACTTTGTATAGGATAAATAAAGCTTTTTTTTTATGGAAGTCCTTCAATAGACTTACCCTTCTGATATTATGACACCTTTTTGTAATACCCTGTAGACGATGAGTTCTAGCGAGGTCTAAATTCAATTTAATTCAAAACATCTTTATTATATTACGATACTTACAATGTTGGCGGATCCCGGGGTCTGAAATGTTACCGCTGAGGATGCAACTGGTAATACGCTCGGTTGATGATGATGATATCTATAGTGTCTCTTATTGATAGTCACTATGTTTTGTATTGCACAAATTTTGACGTCAAATCGTTACTTACAGCTAAGTTTAGGGCTCTTCCTAGACGCTAGTGCAGAAGAAGCGGCAACAAACAGCACTGCAGCATTTTCTCCAAATACGTAAACTTGCAAAGTTACAACTTAAGAACAACAAGTAATTATTTAAAAAAAACAAAAAACCCGACTGCATGATACAACAGCAGTATACCTATGCCTAGGCATTACTTACTGTCTTCTGTGGCCTATGGCCTGCGCTTGGCGAAGCGATGTTATATGTTGTTTTTTAGCATTTCTCATTTAAAATTTCATTTTAAAATATAAGTTGTATATATTTTATTAATCCTTGAATAAAATCCACTAATTTGAAACCCCACTCGATAGGTTTGAAAATATTTTTTATGCTGTGCAATTTGGCGCCACAAATCCGCCATTTTGAATTCTAATAATTTTAACTAGCCTGGTGACCGAGCTACGCTCGGTAACTTTTTTGTAAAACATCTAAGTACCCGCTCTTGCCTACCTACCTTTCTTGCCACCTAAGCCTTTGCCCAACGATTGCGAGAAACTTAACTAAGTTTCTCGCATTCGTTGGGCATGGCCTATTTCTCAGTCAATTTGTCCCTGTCTTGTGTTTTTGTGTGCCAGTCCTTCGAGTAAGCATCTAGGTCGTCACGCCATCTGAGCCTAGGTTTTCCAGGACGCCGACATCCATTATTTAGGATCCACAAAGTTAGGGTTTTTGGCCCATAGTTCGGTTAACAAATTTTGCAGCAGTGACATTCACGTGTCTAATTTTTACAAGCTTTTATTTTTGTTAATTTGTTTTTTGGGTCAAATCTGTTTTGAGCCACTTTCAAAATTTCATCTCACACCCTACTACGATCTGTCGATCGTAGTAGGGTCACAGAATACTGTAAGAGTAAACAGAAGGGACTCTTCTAAGGTACGCGCAATATACGTCCCCGTTCCCCGCACCCGCACCTCTCCCCCGGTTCTTGACGGCCAACGTGAGAAATCGAGGCGAAAACGGGGGAGAGGTGCCCGCACCTCTCCCCCGTTTTCGCCTCGATTTCCTGGTGACGCATATTGCGCGTACCTTAGGAGTGTCCGGCCTGTGGTAGGGTTGTGTTGCGGATTCTATATTTTATCTTGATGATCCTCTTCTATTCTTCGTGTGCATTCTCTTGCATACTGTGTCAGCGAAAATAAATGAAAACCTATTTTTGCTACTTATTTACACAAAAAAAAAAAAACAGAAACAATTAGAATTATATAATTGCGAATCTGCTGTTGGTGTTCCAGACTTAAGAGCCAGATTTCTGTACCAATAGTGTCTAACTAATTATGAACATATCTCCGTCGGCCGCAGTTAGCGTAATGTGAATATACGTCTGCGGTTTCACGGACAATTTAATAAAAAAATTATATGATATATATGATAGGAATTCCAAATACTTGTAAAGTTTTTAGTATCATCATATCACCCACAGGAAGTCCAATGCTGGACATACGCCTCCCCTAAGGATTTCCAAAACGACCGATCGAAAGCGGCCTGCATCCAGCATATTATTATTTAGCATAGTCAAAGAATATATACACTACGCGAAAAGAAACGACACTTATTAAGCATGAGTGCACGTAAAATCGCTTGCGGCTATGTGTGGGTGTCTGGATGTGCGCGGGGGGCCTTGAGAGGCGCACAGGGCGTGGAACGAGCTAGCGCTGACTGCTTTGGCCGAGGGCTAGTACTTATTTCGCGTCTCTCTCACGCACCGTGCCATATACCATTTCGGTTCGGTATCAACCCTAGCGTTGCACGCTACGGCTCAAGGTCAACGGCGTTCGAACTCTCACGTATAGGAAGTGTCGCCGCTGTGGCATAGTGTTATCAATCTTAATTAATTTGGTAATTAGCAGCAGCTGATTTGACTATACCTGTAACGAATGTGTAATTTTTATTGGAAGTTATTTTTATTAAATTGTTACTGCCAGTTCTAATACGAATAATTCATTCATACTTTACTTGAGAAAGGTTTGAACACACGCTCCGGCAGTCGTTATTCGATTCAAAAAGAAAACAGAGGGTTGTAAAACTTATCGCGTAAATGCATTCCCAAAGAAAGTCGAATGTCGGGCCTGTCGTAAAACTATATCCAAATCATTTAAACTGTTTCGGCTATTTTTTCTCAATTTCGCAAGATCTTTGGCATCCTTGGGTGACCATTGACATGCTATTATATTTGGAGAAGAAAAAGCGGGAAACCACAACCCGGGCTCCTAAGTAGCGTAGCTGAGCTGAGCTGAGCGTAGCGGATACAACTGGGAACGCGCTAAGATGAAGGAGAAGAATTTTTAATTCAAATTTTTAAATTAATTTCAAAGTAAATAATTAAATAGACTTATTCTCAAAGTTGAAGTATCATGGCTACAGTTTCGCGCTGTGTCGGCAAGCCCCAAGACGACGGAGTGTTACAAAGCACGCTCATTAACTCCGACGACTGTCGAGCCACCGCTATGAGACATAGACTAAGATATTGTACAGAAATGAAACTTGATTCAATGCCTACGACATTGCCTCTACGAGCGAAAGATTTGCGACGCACAAGTACATAGCTGAGTAAACTACTAAAGAATGAAATTTAGTTACAACTTCCTATTTACTTCCTATTTAAAAGCCCAATTTATGTATTTATTGACAAGTTTTTTAAGTATTTTTCTGAAGTGAAAACTTCTTTAGGTGCGTTGGGCATTTTTTTAATAAGAAAAAAAAAACTATTGAACTTGCGACATTTTTACCGTAACCGACCACCTTGTACAAGTTTTCAGTACAGTTCAGTGCCACTGTTTTTTATTTAATTAGAAACCCTGGAATTTGCACTTAAATAAAAATGTTATATACAAGTTTTCTATGCTATTTTGCCTTTTATTATACAAAGTTGATAGGCCATATCAGATTGTCACAAGGATTCAGGATGCCGATTTCCGTGCGAAGTGTGAAGATAAAGCCGCAACCATTGAAGAAATTTGGCTATGATTTTACGATCGACGGATATGCCCGACGTCAACCATCACAATATGTTTAACAATATGTTTGTGCTTAGTTTTAGTCGCCTCTTACGACATGCATAAGAAGAGCAATTAAGCGTTACGCCGTAGGCTCATGCATTAATTATTTAATTAATTCGTTTACAAAACAATATTTGTGTTTATATTTTATTATTTGTTTTTATTTTATATTTGTTTTTCATTTGTTCTAACGACACACGATGTCGCCGCACCGGCGCGAGAGCAGAACAAATACTAACAAAATCTAAAAGAAATGTAGTGGTCCTACGAATATTCTAGGCTGAAAACCACATTGCATACTTACTCCATACTGTTCTTTCTGTAAAATAACTATTCGTTAGTCTATGAACACGTTTGAGCAGAACCGGGAAGATGGAAAATTTTAATAAAATATGTTTCCCGCGTAAACTGCCATCCCGCACGTCACGTCCCTTACAGATCCTTTAAACACTTACCACCCCACAACTTTCTACCACCCTTCTCACCCTGCAATAAAGATTATTTTCCCTTAACGAATCTGCAAATCTAACTTTGTTACATTAAACTATAGCGCGCTATAAGGCAGAGATGTGATGCGATTATGAAATGGTATTAAAGTATTTTCTAGTTTTGAGTGAATACATTATCTTGTGTTTACGTTATTTTCAGCTAGTTATAAATACATATATGCTATCACACTGTCTTTATTCCTAATATGGCAAATAGAGCCCAGGGCCGCAAGACTCAAAAGCCACTTTTAGTGAGATGGTGGGCGAGAAGGTGAACAAGTATTCATATTCATATTCATTTATTCACTAAAATTTGTAACAGGTACATATAACATTGTCATAAAAGGTCTTATTATTTTACAATTTTTACCTTTGTAAGGCATTGTGAATTCTAATAAATTAACTAAAAGGAAACACAAAAAAATAATTATTATTCGTCTAAACACAACTCGAAGTCCAAAAAAATTTTTAAATTGTCTATAGTTATTTACATGTCAATCAATAATTTACAATAAAATGATATAATAATAAAGTAAAATGTCAGTCCTATAATTTATCATTCCAGTATTCAGCTAATGTATAATACTTTTTATTGGTCAAAAGAGTCTTTAATTCTTTGTCAAATTTAGGTCCCTTGATAGCCATGTAATAGGGACCATTTTTATAAAAATCAAGTAATCAAAATTGTGATAGGTAGACAGCTAGCTGCATCGACTATTTTAACAGGATTCGCATTTTCACCATTCCCTCGATCGGCTTTTATAATCTGGGCGGGAAGAGAAGCAGCTGGTACATTTTAAGATTTTTGCTCTCCCAGATCAGCTTGGAAAAGTGAACTTCTAGTTTATAATAAAACTAACTAGGTACCTACTTACTTTGATACTAATCTGAACAATAAAGTACGTCATGTGCCTTTCGTTACTGCTGTGTCTATTAATAAAAGAAATGTCATAAAAGTACTACCCAGTTTTTCTCTTGAAATAAATGTTAACCTAGCATTCAATATAAACAATGGATAAGCAACCCAGAAGAATTTATGTTCAAATAAAAGAATAAACGGGCAAGTGCGAGTCGGACTCGTACATGAAGGGTTCCGTACCACCATACAATGTTTTAAAACGCTGAAGAAACACGTTTCTTGTATGACGACCCCCTTTAATTTTTAACTTTATCTTATTTTTAGTATTTGTTGTTATAGTGGTCATAGTAATACATAATTAGTGAAAATTTCAAGTACCTGTCTAGTTAATGCCATCATAAAGCTCGAGTTAAAAACGCTGAAAAAAACACGTTTCTTGTATGACGACCCCCTTTAATTTTTAATTTTATCTTATTTTTAGTAATTGTTGTTAAAGAGGCCATAGTTATACATAATCTGTAAAAATTTCAAGTGTCTAGCTATAACGGTTTAAGTAATAGAGCCCTGTGACAGACGGACAGACAGACAGACGGACAGAAAGACGGACGGACAGCGGAGTCTCAGTAATAGGGTCCCATTTGCACCCTTTGGGTACGGAACCCTAAAATGCAACCCGCAGTTCATCTGATTCTTTTTTCTTTCATCAAATAACTTCCCTGCTCATGTGATCAAGGAATTACACTTCGCTCCAACAAAAGCTATAAACCTTGTCCTTCAAGTCAAGGCCCGTAACTTGCTGCATCCAAATTGCACTGATAAATACTGATACCAGTCCTTTGTTGAGGATATGTCAAGGGCATTAGAAATGGTTTTAATATCTGGTAAGTCTAACGTAAGTTACCCTGATCTCAATGTTGATTTTGTCAATAAGCTTGATCTTCTTGTTTATTTGTATTATATTCGTTTTACTTTTTGCCTTCGTAAATACGATCATATATTCCTTTTACCTTTTCGTTCTGAGCTTAAATCATCATCAGGTCTTTTTAGTCTCCACTGCAGGAGCACGACCCTCTCTGTACTACCATAGCCATATATTAGCCAAAGCAGTCAGAGAATTTGGCCTACACTCTCCGCGCTGGCCAGACGCGTTAGAGTGGTCTCATCGATGCTTATAAGCTTTGTTTAGCTTGTGTTTCCTAAGTCGCCTTCTACGACATCCACGGGAAGAGTTGGAGTGGTCCAATTCTACTCTGCCGGGAACCACACGGCAAACGGCTCTGAGCTTAAATTACATTCGTAAACGCAGAAAAATGCGAATCTTGTTCGCTAGCGTAGGAAAGTTGTAGCACTAGATGTTTGTCCTTTAGTCGCCTCTTACGACATCCACAGGAAGAAATGGAGAGCCTCACGGCTGAAGAGAAACTAGCTCAATTTATAAATAAAACATAGCTTTACTTGTTCTGTTCTTTGTAGTGATACTGATACACTATCACGTCTTTATCCCTAACGGGGCAGACGGAGTATGTTGGGTCTTGCGGCTCTAAGTAGACAGAGCCCAGGGCTGCAAGAACCAAAGGCAACTTTCAGCGTCAAGGGCGGAAAGATGGTAAAATGAAGCAAAATAGTAATGAGTTGTCAGCCGCATCGCCTATTGATAAGATTCGCATTTTCGCCCATTTCTTCCATCGGCTTCTACGATCTACGCGGGAAGAGAAACAGCTGGTACTTTCTAAGTTTTTTCTTATCTCCCAGACGAGCATGGAATAGAATGGCTTCCTAATATCCAATTATTTTTAGTTAGGTAACGCAATGTTACAATAAGGATTTCCACTTAGCTAATTTTCCATACACCCGGTCCGCTGGTCCGAGAGATCGGATAGACATTCTTACGAGATAATTTTGCAAACCACTCGCTTATAAAATGCGAGTTACTGAACAGTTAACTAGATAAAGAGGTTTTTACTACAAATAATTTGTTAGGGAATCTTTAAAATAAGGGAGAAAATCTAGACTCGTCTGACGATCAACGAAATGGAAACCTTACATGTTTATAATAAGGTAGGAAATTAATCTTACCTGAAAATATAATAATAGCTAATAGACTGTTGGCTTGCGAGAAACTAAATAGCTATTCTGTTTCAAACAAATTATACAGGGTCCAACAAAATATGCTGAAACTATTTTAAGGGGACACATGTTTTTTTCGGGGTCCAGTGCTACCCCCCTTCGAAACAAATCATTTCAAAGGAAACGGAGGTATCATTTAAAATTTTGTCTTTGTGAAGCCCTAGATAACCCTTCAAAGTCACTGCGTGCGGGCAAACGCCCGCGCCGCGGCGCCGCCCGCGTGACTCTTCGCTAAGATCAGTGTTGCTCGGGACGTCTCTGTGTAAGCGTCGCGTATCACATTCGCCCTGATGAAGGCCTCCGGATGAAGTTAAAACATGTGGCCAGTAGCTAACTTTTGAGGTGAGTTACCCGTTTATAGCATAAAGTAATGTCTCACGTTACTTTGAACTAAAACTAACTCGCCAGTTAAATAAAAGCTGATGAAATTTTAGCACAATAAGGCATGTTCAATGTTCATACTTCCATATTTATGACGTACTTACAAAATAAAAATAGTATAGACAGATAAGTTAACTATATCTAATATATAGTAATAATATATATAGTATATAATATATAGTAAATAAACCGTCTTATCCAAGGAACTTTTAAAGTGAGACCCATGCCTGAAAAGTTAGAAGAGGCACGCCTTCGATGGTACGGCCATGTCATGAGGACGCCTAACGATCACATGACCAGGAAGGTGATGGACTTTAAGTCGTTTCCAAGACGCCCCGGCAGGCCTAGATTAACATGGATGTCTGTCGTAAATAAGGATCTAAAGAAAGCGAACACAGAAACAGCGACGACCCAAAAGAGATCTCTTTGGAGAAGAACGATTAGGAGAGCCTACCCCAAATAGAAATGGGATAAGGCCGGAGGAAGAAGAAGAAGAATATATAGTAAATATACAACAAATAAATAAATTAATATATCAACAAATCACACGGATTAAGCTAGCCCCAAAGTAAGATCGAGACTTGTGTACTGGGATACTAACTCAAAGATACTATATTTTATATTAGATACATACTCGTAAATAGATAAGCATCCAAAACCAAGGTCAATCAGAAAAAGATCATTTTCCATCTTGGCCTGACCAGAGATCGAACCCGCGACCTCCAGTGTGACAGCCTGGCATGGTGACCACCATTCCAGGCCATTTTGACGACCACAGAGGTCGCCAAAATGCCTACAGGTCATTCAGCAGGATGCCCTAGCCAGATCCCCAGGGCATCCCCGTGAATTACCTGCTTTATCAGAATCCCCTTTAAAAAAAATAAAGACAATATCGTACAGTGGCATATCAAAGATGCCAGCCGCCCCGGGCAGAAGTATATTTTTCCGCCCTTAGCTATTCGTTATTTCTGCAAATAAGAGTCATACTTTTTTAAAATCATTTTGGCCACCACTCTAAAGTGCCGCCCGGGGCGGAAATCCCCCCCATTGAAATTCCCATTGAATCTCCCCTCCCAATTGAAAACGGGCATTTTCTAACTTGTCCTGGCTGGGGATTGAACCCGGAACCTCTAGAGTGACGGACTAGCATGGTAACCAATACTGTGTATCTGTAGATACTATTATTTTATACCCTGTCTATGATAATCCCCTTGTTACCTGTTACCTTACTGTGCAAACTAAGCGGCTTACAGGCTTTGAAAAATAATGACGCAAAATGGATGCAAACTAACGTGTGGTAAGTACTGGGTAATGCATGTTTAGAGGAAAGCACTCAGTACTGATATTAAATCATATTTTCCTGGAAATAGTGGAGTAATGGTTTTTACCCTAACTATATTTTCTTCTTTCCTATATGAAATTTGTTACAATTTTTTTTTTTTACTTTGTCTCAGTCATCTTAGTTGCCGGTCTGGAAGAAAAATAATGTAGAATGTACCAGCTGCTTCTCGTTCCGAGCACATCGTTAAAGTTAAACGAGGAAATGGCCGGAAATGCAAATACTCGTAATCTTATTAGGCGATGCGGCTAGCAAGCCATTATTTTGGGATCGGGACATAATCGTTAGGACTCTGTGTACCCCGTTAGGGAGTAGTGGTTCTGTGAGAACAGTAGACCTCGCGAGCCCTTATAATCATGCAATAAGATACACTTTCTCCTTTCCCCTGGCCACAGAATAAATAATACTAACGTACAGAAGTCTCACTGAGCAAAGAAATTCAAAGAAATATCTACTCAATGTGGCTAGCGATATGGTTTAATTTAGCTCACGTCAGAACTCAGCACCTTTTCGCATAGATACCTAGACATCCATTGAGAGCCAATTTCATTCTTATTACTCTGGACAAACGATTCGTATAACTGAATTTACCACCCGAAGGGGCCGCCTGCGCGCATAGTAATAATGTAGGTACATTTTCGATACCTAAACGGGGAGTGACACAGGCCTGCCCTGGCTTAGCAATGCTATATGCTGTAGTATAATGCGAATATATAATTCCAAAAGTAATATGCGCAATAAAATTAACTACAAAGTTCAATTTTAAATCGAATTTCAGGTGCTTGAATTTTCCAAAAGGCATAACTATTTTAGCGATTACTCGCGTTCCTTTGGTCCTAGGAGGTCGAATCTGATGTCTACGGGTTCGTCTTGTGAAGGCGGAGAGGACTGCGTATATACTCTTATTTGGATAGGTGGGTTTCTCGTATAATTTCCAAAAAAAAAACAAACATTGAAATCCGCCTATATAACGCTACAGCAAACTTCCCCTTGTTTTCCCTCCTCCACTCCCCCTTTTGGATTTTTTAAGAACATCATGTATAGAATGAAGTCCATAGTGTGTTTCTCAAATATGATTGAAATCCATTAATAAATAACGCTACATAAAAAATTTTATAAAACATGAAACTTCTGTGGCAATTTTCGTCAAAATGCGACCTGCACGCGATAAAACGGACCAAAGCATTTTTTGGGCAATTTCATAACTGACATGCTTCGCTCGCTTTGCATGCTCGGTGAATAAAGCCCTGATAGTGTATCTAATAGAAAAAAAATAACAAAGTATCTATAAAACGCAATGTTGTAAAACTATAACGATAAGCTAACCTAGCCCACTGATAACATAATATTAGCATACAAAATGCTCATTAAGCAAATTGTTATGCAAAACAACTTAAAGTATTCGAATAACTCACTGGGGCTCTTTCCTTGACAATAAGTGGCCATATTACAAAGTCTTCCGTATTTAATGTATTCCCGTTTTTGTACAGTCATCGATACGAATTTTCGCACATATATTAGGCATTTGGGTTGGCGTGGTACAAGGGATGAGAGAGAAGATTCTTTCTTTGGATGACCTTGAAGACTTGACCTTTTTGATTATATTAGCAAACCAAAAATATATCTACATTTCATACTTTTTAGAGTTCCGTACCCAAAGGGTGCCAACGGGACCCTATTACTGAGACTCCGCTGTCAAAGGCTCTATTCTTGAATTTTTTACAGATTATGTATTACTGCGGCCGATATAATAATAAGATGAAGTTAAGAAAAATTTAAGGGGCTTGTAATACAAGAATAGTGTTCTTTTTTTTGCGGTCTTTACTCAATATTATTAATGGCATTAACTAAATACTTCAAATGTTCATCGGTTATATATTAGGAAGAGGAAACACTAAGGTTGAGAGAATTGTAAATAGGTATTTGTAAAATCTATTGCTGTCGCGCTGTGCCCGAATAACAACCAAGCGAGTGCGTTAATCATACATACCTACGAAAAGTACACAAAATCAACGTTTTATTGGTCCCCTGATTTCTTCTCCGATTTCATTACTTTTTTCATTAAAAATTGAAGAAAAGCATGGCTGTGTTTCTATGTTTTCTTTTTAGAATATAATCTCGTCAAATTTTTATGCTAGATGGTTGAATAGAGTGGAAAATCTTAACAATTTTTCAGGTTTATGTAAGTACGTATCTTTTTAAACTAATTAAATTATGAAAAAAAGAAAACGTAGGGTTATGCCAGTATAACTATGTCTGACAGTTTTTTTTTAAAGTGAAACTTTTAATACATCGTCTCAAACTTTTCCGTCTGTGTGTTGCATATCGCGTGTTGGTAAGCCGCGAAAAAAATTTCACTTTTACCGTGGTTCCATAAAACCACACAATCCTTTTTTTTTTGGATAAAAAGGCATTGCTATTCTGGCACTATCCGGCGAGGAATCAGGGGACTACGCACAAGTGTAAGGAAATACTCATCGATTTACTCTTAAGGACGCACCTCTTTTAACTTGGTCCCTATGCCCAACCTCGTTACACACGCAAATATATTTAGACGGGTGCTGTTTAGGGAGTAATATCAATTACGAGCTGTAGTAATCCCTGGGCTTTTGTTTGTAATCAATTTAAATTTTCTTGGCTGATTGATGGATGAGTGCCCATTCTCACATTCTTTTTTTTTATTTTTTTTTGTATCGATCCTTAAGAGAAAAGAGGCTGATGATCGCTGGGCCGGGATAGTATAACTGACCGGACGCCCTATGGTAAAAGGGGACACGTCGACCCAGGCCTTTCTGTAAGTTTTATACTATCTGGGAGTCTGTAAGAAGACAAAACTAAATAATTATAAGCTTTTATTTTACTTGCAATGTACGTACAATACAATACAATACAAAAATCTTTATTGCACCAAATAAAAACAATAAAAAATTACAAAGTTTACGGAACTTATAAATAAATAAGGTACAAGAGGCGGCCTTATCGCCGAAGCAATCTCTTACAGGCAACCATAAAGAGAAGGAGTGCGAAGTATATGAGTAAGATAACAGGTGGCGCAGTACGTATGTAACTATGTTTGTTTTTGGGTGGAATCTTGCAACTCAATTTTGAAGCAGATATCTTAAATTGATTGAGCTGAAATTTTGCGTGCATATGTATATCGCGTGACAATGCAATATTATGATGATTTGGAGCTGATCTGATGTTGGAGCTGGAATTTGGCTATAAGAACTCCGTAATAAAACGACGCCATCCCGTTGAGTTTGGGCTTGTTTGTTTTGTGTTGATAAGACCTTTGATCTCACAATAAAAGTTTGTACAAAAAATATTTTTTTTTATAATTTTTTTTTTATCTGATTCTTTTCCGTGCTATCGTATCACGTCTTTATTCTTCTTATTGTTAAGATATAGGCAGAGACTAAGGCCGTAAGACCCAAATGCCACATTTAGAGTGTTAATAAGCGGAAAGATTGAAAAAAATAATCAAAACAGTGAAGGTCACTGGCCGAAAGCCAATCGAATCAATAGACAGAGTCAAAGATCTACTTTTTATTTATTATTCGATAATGTTCTTTGGAAAAAGTCAGTATCATGGACTGAATTCAGCTTTATGAAAGCATGTAGTTAATTTATATATTCATATATGTATTAAAATTTAAGAATCATATTTTGTAGTATAATGTAATTTATACATTGCAACATAATTTTTGTTATACCTAAAGTTGAATAAATAAATAAATTGATTACTATCAATGATGGATGGAGATGGATCAAGGTAGACACAGCCTCTGTATTAATTTGCGTGTCGATCTGACGTCAAATTGACTTCATTTAGGATTGTCACTTTTAGTCCGTGTATGTTAATTCATTAGATCGGACATTGAAGTCTCTACTGTAAAATACCTAAATCTGCCGTTTTGAGTCGTAGAAACTCGTTGAAAAACGTGTTGGAGGAAGTAATAAAAAAGATTCCTTCCGTTTGTAAGTGAATATCTTATTAAATATTGTATTGAAAATTGCCACGCCTGGTTTTCATACAAATTGAAGGACTTTCTTTATCTAATAGTAAATACAGATCTGTGATCACTATGAATAAATTTACTAACTAGAACCCATCGCAATAAACTTGTGCGGTAGGCATGTCAAATGTAATATAAGTTACGCCACAAACAAAAATTCCACTGAATCCAATCAAATACCTATTCGGCGGCAGATCAAAGGGCGGTGCTCACAAAGCCACTGGCATCCACTAATTAGTTCGGCCAGCTGGAGTTGTCAACTGAATTATGTTGTTTGAAATTAATAGTTTACATTGATTTAATTTTTATTGGAAATTTTCTGCGTAATAAGTATTATGGAGGGTTTTATTGAATTTTTTTGTATGCTAGTGGCTAACACTAGTGTCAGACTGTTCAAGCTACTTAAAATCATCTGCCATGCATCGGCTTAACGAGCCTTCCAAAGCACGGAGGAGCTCGAGAAATTTTTATATCTAGCAGCGGACCATTCCCGCTGTTTCTTAACTTGCGAAAGCGCTAGTGATGTGTTCTACCAGGCCACCGGGCTCCTCAATTGAATTTTATCTGTTCATTTATTTATCTGAACAACTTTATTCTACATCAGCGATAGTTACACAATATAAAATAACAAAGGTAATTTTACAAATGGTGGACTTATCCCAGAAGGGATCTCATCCAGTCGACCAGTAGGGCAGACGACAGTTACATATTTAGTAGGAAGGCAGAAGCAAGTTAATATTTCAGAAAACAGTCCACGTTAATTGTAACTCGATACCAAAATACAAATATCAATATTAGACATTTCAAATACAACGTAAGAACGCACATGACAAATCAAAGAGCGAGTAACTAAGAGCTTAAAGCTTCATCATCATTATCATCTAAACGTTATCCCGGTTGTATCCTCAGCGGTTACGCTTTAAAGCCCGGGGTCCGACCTAACCTAGGTGATTTGACGAGGTTACTGGTTTTTACACAGAGCGACTGCCGTCTTACCTCCGCAGCCCAAAGGGCAGACAAGAACAAAATCTAGGATAGGTTTAAAAAAACGCTAGATGGTGTTCGGGACCCACAGCTTCTCGTGCGTTCCGAAGCACGGAATCGGTTTGCTTTTCGAATAATCAGGTGATTCAAGCCTGCAATATTCTAACCAGACTGGAAACAACTCTTCACAAAGTATGCTTCTCAGTGGGATTTGAACCCATGACCTCCGGATCACAAGGAAAACGCCTTGAGCACTGGACCACGCAGGCAGTCAACTAGAGCTTGGACCTTCTCTGCTAGTAATCTACCTTGACAGATACATTCTGACAGAAAGTAAGCGGATATAAAATAAACCAGAGACAAACTGTTGCCAGTTATCGAAAGGCATAGATATTATATGCCACAAGAGATACATGAAATAGAGAGATATGTAGAGTAGACTAACTAAAAAGAAAAGAAGGGGTCATAATATGTCGTATCAAGCGCTAAGGAAAAAGGCTAAAGACGGAGAAGATTCTCGAAGTTAAAATTTGATAAGAGCCACTAAGCTCTGAAATAAGAAGAAGAATAGCCAGTTATAAAAGAAGAAGACGTAGAAGGCGTCGTAGGAAATACAAGCTAAACAAAGCTTATAATCATCGATAAGACCTCTCCAACCCGTCTGGCCAGCGTGGAGAGTGTAGGCCAAATACTGTGGCTGCTCTAGCCAAGTTGGCAGCTCTGGTAGTACAAGTCTGGTAGGGTCGTGCTCTTACAGTAAAGACTAAAGAAAAAAAAAACTTAATGATGACGAATTTCGGTGTTGAAAATACATCTTCTACACCGCAATCCTCTTTGCAGAACAGTACTCGTTTAGCATTTACTGGGCTTACACCAACATTTCTCTCACATATGACGCAAAGATAACCGAACGCATGAGTTAATACTAACAAAGAGTCCATAACAAATAGGTACTGACACTTGCAGGCATTATTTATGCGGTTACTACTATCCAATTTGTAGGAACTCTAATTAGGAACAGTTAGGTTTCTAAATTGTTAGCTAGAGGTCTCACTATACTTAATTGCATCATAAATCGAGGCACGTCACTTACGGCGACGCATATAAAAACTGTTTATTGCATTTTATCATCATTATCAGCTTTCCAAAACATAAGCCAGCATAAGCCTCCCTTTTTCCGCGCCATCCCACTCTGCCCCTGGCTGCTATTTTTTTTGTTTTAAGTTTATTCCTGTTTAACATATTGCTTGTGACCTATTGCGTTTTAAAATGAATTCACAGTTATAAGGAAGTAGAGCGCTCGGAACGTCCTTTTTTACTCAAAATCGGATCCAATCAGTTAGGATTCCTTCAAATTAGATAGTGTAATAACTGCTTTAGACTAAAAATGCTACTTCACCAATTACGATTATTTAAATGTGAAGGATTAAATACTTATTCTTATAGGGTTTTTTAGGCATTCAAGATGCAGTACTAAAGTGCTCAAATTAAATAATGAAATAAGAAATGGTGAAAGTTGAAAATCCATTTGAGTGTAGGAAAGCCATACATATTTCCTACACTCTAATTGATTTTCAACTTCATTGTAACATGGGTTAAATCAGATACCTTACTTGTGATAGTGGGTAGTAGTGTTGGTGACTAGTGCGTGTAGGAATATCAAATGGTGGCGAAATTCGGCGTGCGGAGTTGAACACGTGATAGCTCAGATGGTAAGAGCATAGTCGTATTGAGACTAAGGTCGCGGGTTCAAGTCCTGCTCACGTGGTATTTTTTCATCATTTCTTATTTCATTATTTAATTTGAGAACTTAAATACTTATTGTACTCGTAACAAATGAATTAAGCGCGTGCTATTGTGCTATATATATTTGATTGGACTAGTCCGCTCTCTAATTTGTCAAGTAAGCGTGCGATTTATCTTAAAATCAAGGACTGTTCATGCCATTCAAATCACATTCTATTAGATAAGACCACTTATACAAAACAAAAAAAGAAAATAAAAATGAGACTACTAAAGTTATGTAAACTGTTAACGCTTCCTAAGATAAAAAGTAATGTGGTCTAGTATTTGTGTTTTTCTACCCATATGTTTACTCTCTGGTAGCCACCACAAATCCTCTCAGTATACATACCTACTCATAGTACCTACAAACACGGTACATGTAAATCAGCTTCACGCTAATATGATGTAATAAAGGTAACGCTACATCTTCTCCATTTTGACGCACAAAACCCAAAAAGCTGCCTGCCCCATTTGGAATAGACAGAGAAGTGTTGCCAGTATGATTTCCCAAAAAAGGACGGTTGCCTTTCTGAAAACGTAAGGTTTTTAACTTCAGCGTACGGTTTTGCTAAAACGCAATTTCAGAATATTGAAAGGAACAGTAGAAGGCGATATATTTTTTTATTTACGGTACAAAAATCACTAATGTAGAAAAGGTACGGTCTACACTGAGGTACGGTTGTGTGATAAATAGTGAAAACCATACTTTTTGGTATGTTCTGGCAAAGCTGTCTATTTTTTTTTAAAGACAAATCACACTGATTAAGCTAGCCCCAAAGTAAGTTTTTTTTAAACTTGTGTTATTTAAATTGTAACTTTGTGAGAACATTCACGGTTGTCCGAAGTAATAAAATCATTAGATAGATGCGACGGATATCTGCCGGCAGTTTTTGTCCGTCTCGCTATTTTTAGCTAGTATAGGGTTGCTGCTAAATAGGTACAAAAGATTAGATTCTTCCATGCTGGTCTGGAAATAAAGAAAAGACTTAGAATGCACCAGCTGCTTCTGTTCCCATACAGCTCGTAAAAACCGAACGAGCGAGAATCTGAATCATGTTAATAGGCGATGCGGCTAGCAACCCATCACTATTTCAATTCCGTTTTTTCCATTTTAACGCCAACAATCACGCTAAAAGTGGCCTTTCAGTCTTACAGCCCTGGGCTCAGTCTACCCTGTTAGGGATAAGGATGTGATTATGTATGTACAAATGATTATAACTATAATAACAAGCAATTTCTGTCCCAATGCTGAAGAAAGGCCTCTTTCTCTCTTTTCCATGTTTATCATCTTCATCATCCCCATCCAGGTCTTTTTAGTCTCCACTGAAGGAGCACGACCTTACCTGTACTACCAATGTCATATATTAGCCAGAACAGGCAGAGGATTTGGCCTACAATCTCCACGCTGGCCAGACGGGTTGGAGAGGTCTCATTGACGTTTATAAGCTTTTTTTGCCTACGACATCAACGGGAAGACTTGGAATGGTCCTATTCTACTCTGCCGGGAACCATGGTTATCAGTCTAAAGCTTTTATTTTTTAGTCGCGCTATTGTTTTTGTTAATTTCGTCGCATCATCTGGTCGACGTAGCCATTGGGGCAGCTAACTTGAAATGGGACTGGACTGGCCATGTTCCCCGAATATTTGATGATCTCTGGGCGAAAATAGCTTCCGATTGGACCCCCAATGGCAGACGTGGGCCCGGCCGACAAAAGATTATAATATTTAAATTAAATATAACAATTTGCAAACAAGGAACTAGTGAACAAAGTGCTTAGTTTTGAAAAACAAGTTGTAAAAGCATTTGAAACACACAGCAGCTTCGATCATACTATAATCTATTGATGCACAGTTCCTTGCGAAATAAAACAAAATATTGTCCACGTGTCAATAATAACAGAGGTAGATGTATTCCATTTCAAGTATTGCGAAAACTACTCTAATTTAAACCTTAAGTAACTGAGATTGGCGTGGAAATAAATCCATATTAAGTTCGTTACATATTACCTTCTGGTTAGATTGGTCATCTTTCACGTAACGTCACACGCGCGGCCATCGAGCGAATGACAGCGAAACAAGGCATAATACTGTTTTATGCCTTGTTTTTCTGGTGCAATTTAGGCGGCAACATCTATAGAATATATGATCGAAGCACAGCAGATTATATATTTTAAACAAAAACAGAATATAAATTAAAAAAAAGTGCCCTTTATAGTTCTGAGAGAAAAACTTAAATTCGCTTCTTTATTTTATAGAACAGCATGCCAAAATAAATATAACTTTCCTTTATTTCTGTAATTTTGGTCGGAATTATATGAAAAAATTGTAAAACCAATTTTTTTTCATAACATCAAAAATAATATAGGTACTTAAGTCAACCTTTAGTCAGAGCTTATAAAAAGAGCTTTGAATTTTGAGCAAATTGTTTTTTTATTATCAATATAAATATTAATTTAGGTACCTCGCGTATGCCAATGCTTAGATCTACGCGAAAATAAATTGTTTAAATATTGTGTCTGGTTAACTATTCAGGCTGACATGACAGTGGTTAAGTATAGAGTAAGCTTAAATATTTTTGTATTAGTAAATTTAAAAACTTTTAAAATTTGAAACTTGGCAACCCTACGTAAAACTCGTACTTACATACTTGTCTATGGTTAGTAGACGGTCCACATGCCATGATTTTGTTTTTACAACCTTGTCGCTAGCCACTTGTGATCTGTACCGCTCCGAGCTCTATAAATCTTTAAGCAATTTACTATAATAGAAATTCTTATTAATTTATAAAGCAGTGACGGTGGTCCCGCCCACCTGGAATTAAACGGTATTATTAAAAATAATATAATTACCTATACAGGGTCTAACTAAATATACTGAATCTATTTTATGGGTGAATTCAGTCCATGATACTGAACAACTTTCCCCAAGGAACATATATCAAAATATGAAAAATAATTTTTGGCCTCTCATACAACTTGACCGATCAGCTGAGCCGAGTTTGTATGGAAAGCTATTATTAACTTTCATATTTCAATAAGTGTATATGTTCCTTGTGGAAAGTTGTTCAGTATAATGGACTTATTTTACACTTAAAATAGCTCAGTTTATTTTGTTAGTCGTTATATAGATTCTATCACATAGATCGTATAAATAAATAAAATAAATAAATAAATATATAGGGACAAATCACACTGATTAAGCTAGCCCCAAAGTAAGTTTTTTTAAACTTGTGTTATGGGATACTAACTCAACGATACTATATTTTATGATAAATACATATATAGATAAACACCCAAGACCCAGGACAATTTGAGAGGCCATTTTCCAACTTGCCCTGGCTGGGGATCGAACCCAGAACCTCCGGATTAGCGGACTAGCGTGTTAACCATTACGCCACGGAATAGATAGATAATGTAACAATAATGTATAGATAGTACACATAGGTACACGTACACGACATACTCGATCGAATCTTATCGACTTCCGTGGCGTAATGGTTACCACGCTAGTCCGCCACTCCGGAGGTTTTGGATTCGATCCCCAGCCAGGGCAAGTTGGAAAATGGCTTTGTCAAATTGTCTGGGGTCTTAGGTGTTTATCTACATAAACCCCGGACAATTTATCTATAATAAGTATCTATTTATTATACTTAAAATATAGTATCGGTGAGTTAGTATCCCATAATACAAATTTAAACTTACTTTGGGGCTTGCTCAATTAGTGTGATTTGTTCTTATCTGTTTGTACATTAGGTATATTGTAATTCTGAAAAATTAACAAAAACTGATTCGACAAAAATCCAAACACTTAAGGTGAAAGTATAGGCAAATGGCCTTAAAGTGGCGCCCTCATTTGAAATAAATTGTTAACTCGTAAATATGGAGATAATTTCCATATTGCTCTTCGTCATGCACTAGATAGCTCTTTAAATTATTTTATGAAGCACCGTTGAAAGTATTTACATTAGTCCGTCTAGCTTTAAAACTTACCTCCGCCAAAAGTGGCCACGGCAAGTTTTAAAGCTAGACGGATCACCAATAATAGTTTCAACGGCAGTTCATAAAATAATTTAAAGAGCTATCTAGTGTCTGACGAAGAGCAATATGGAAATTATCACCATATTTACGAGTTAACCATTTATTTCACACTTCAAGGCCATTCGCCTATATCTTCACCTTAATACAAATTTATCGCGAAATCAGTTCAGAAAACTGATCTGTGGAGAGGAACATACCTAAAAGCAATGTTGCCATTGATTTATACAACGTGGAAAAGACATACCCGTAATAAATCGAACCACATTCTATACTAGATCATTTTAGTAGAATGAAATTAAAATAAAAGCAAAAAAAACAGCATTTCCATACAAAAGTGTGCAGCCACCGCCCGGGCGATTTGTATCGGAATGTCGAATTTTTTTTTGGTTTTGTGACTGTTTTTTTTAATTTCATTATACTTTAGTGATCTAGTATAGCCCTTGGTTCGATTTATTACGGGTATGTCCCTTCCACGTTGCATATTACTAGCAAACATGTTGCTCAAGTTGCAACAGAGACTCTCCACTCGGTGAATAAACAGATTTTATAGATCATATAGATAATACACACTTACGACATTACCCAATCAAGGCCCCATTTCTGCCACATGTTGTAGACATCTGGCCATTGACGTCACAGAACATGTGTCTGTCTGTGTGTCATCTTTTATTTCGTTTCTCTAATAATAACAATGATTCGTACACTATGACATAATGATAAATCATAATAATTGGATCGTAACTTTATAATTGGTGTACAGATTTTTATATAATTTAATATTAAACTATTGACGACCTCTGCGGCCTAGTGATCATCATGCCAGTCTGTCACACTGGGGGTCCCGGGTTCGATCCCCGGTCAGGTCAAGATGAAAAATGATATTTTTCAGATTAGCCTGGGTCATGGTTGTTTATCTATACAGGCTGACTTTTTAAACATATCTATATACTAAAAATATCTCAAGGGTGAATTCAATCCATGATACTGAACAACTTTTCCCAAGGAACATATTAAAATTTCGAAATATGAAAAATATTTTTTTGCTTTCCATAGAAACTCGGATCAGCTGGTCGGTCAACTTGTATGGGAAACAAAAAATTATATTTTTATATTTCGATATATGTTTCTTGGAGAAAGTTGTTCAGTATCATGGACTGAATTCACTCTTTAAATAGTTTCACTATATTTTGTTGGATCCTGTATATGTATTTGTTATAAAATATAGTATCGCCATAACATAAGTCTTGAACTTACTTTAGTGCTAGCCAACACCCCAATATCATTTATCAGCGCTTAATATTGTTTACACTGCATCGCGAACGTAATTACGTGTTGGTGTCGAACCGTTTTCGGAATAACGCCTCAGGTCATTTGACCACCAGAACTAAACTGGATTATACCCAAAACCTTACCTACTACGCTATGCTTGCCAGCAATAGAGACGAACGATGATAGATACGATTTATCTTTGCATGTTTGTCATCCAAGCGCGTTCCCGGTTGCATCCTCAGCTGTCCTGCTTCGGAGCCCGGGGAGCGCTTTCCCGCTTTTTCTTCTCCAAATATATGTAAATATATAAATATATGTATAAATATATGTATAAGTACAAATCACACTGATTAAGCTAGCCCCAAATTAAGTTTTAAACTTGTGTTATAGGATACTAACTCAACGATAGTATATTTTATGGTAAATACATATATAGATAGACAGCCAAGACCCAGGACAATTTGAAAAAGGCCATTTTCCAACTTGCCCTGGCTGGGAATCGAACCCAGAACCTACGGATTAGCGTTCTAGCGTGTTTACCATTACGCCACGGAGGTCGTCTAATATGCATGTCAATCACCAAGGTCACCCAAGGATGCCAAAGACCTTGCGTTGAAGAAGAAATAGCCGGAAGAGTTTAAGGATTTGAATATAGTTATACGACCGGCCGCCTGCCTGACGTCAACCTTTTTTGGTAATGTATTTGGGCGAAAAGTTTTACAACCGGCCACCGCCCGACGTTATTCCTTGGGAATGAAATTGTAGCACAAGATGTTTGTGCTTAGTCCTTTAGTCGCCTCTTACGACATCCACAGGAAGAGATGGAGTGGCCCTATTCTATCTTTGCATGTTTGTATCACACTCGTAACTGTCAACTTTTCTTTCGATTTCATAATTTTTGTTGACATTAGATTATTAACTTACCATAAGCATAAGTGCAGAAGAGCGGCTACAAACTGCACTGCAGCATTTTTTCCAAATAGGTACGTCAAATAACAATTGAACTGATATTAAAATTGGATATGTGTACTGACTTATAAATTTTATGTCATAATTATAAAAAAAGACGAATCAAATTATAAATTAAGAATTTACACGTTACAATATGGGAACTTTAGTTTCCATAATTTTACTTTTCTAGCTTAAAGTTAAGCTTTTAGAGGTGGGGGACGCTTGACTCGAACAAAAAAGCGGCCAAATGCGAGTCGGACTTTCCTTTGGACAGACAGACAGACATGCCGAATCCATAAGGGTTCCGTTTTTGCCATTTGGCTACGGAACCCTAAAAAAGGATCCATGAAACGAAAAGTTGTCTTTGCAAACTATCTATTTTAAAAGACCTATTAAACGATACCTTAAAGTGGGGGTAAACGCGAAAGAATAAGTAAATTTTAATGTTTGACCTGAGCTTCCTTTAAACTATAAATTTATTTATAGATTAATTTAAATCAGTTAACAATACAAATGAAAATTCCAGGGATCGCGTTTCGGCGCACTCAAAGCACGAAATAAAGTGATGTACAAAAGAATAACTCAACTAGTTTCATTAAAATTTGAATGAAAAATAGTTGAGTATAACTTTGAATTTCGTATTTACAATTACTATGGGTCTTATCCTTACGATGGATCTTATAAGAAGGCTCATGGTCGCTCAACGCGTTAAGGAGAGGGCTATGCTCGGTGTTTCTCTACGTGATCGAATCAGAAATGAGAAGATTAGCAGGAAAACAAAAGTCACTGATATAGCCCAGTGGATTAGCTCGTTAAAGCGGCAGTGGGCGGGCAAAAAGGTACTTGAATAGTGACCATGCACTGGAAAGTGAAGCGTAGGACACCCATTCACAAGGTAGTTGGACGACCTGACCAAGGTCGCTGAAAAGCGCTGGACGCAGGCCGCTCTAGATCGGTTATATTGGAAATCTTTGAGAGCGGCCTATGTCGAGCAGTAGACGTTCTCCTTCTTCTTCTTCTTCGTCTTAACGCGTACCCGGTTGCATCCTCAGCTGTGCTAGTTCGAAGTCCGGGGTGCACTTTCCTGCTTTTTCTTTTCTAAATATAACATGCATGTCAATGGTCACCCAAGGATGCCAAAGACCTTGCAAAATAGAGAAGAAATAGCCGGAACAGTTTAAATGATTTGGCTATAGTTTTATGATCGGCCGCCTGCCTAACGTCAACTCACTTTGGGAATGTATTTGTGCGAAAAGTTTTACAACCAGCCGCCGCCCGACGTTAACTCTCCTTGGGAATGCAATTGTAGCACGAGATGTTTGTGCTAAGTCCTTTAGTCGTTGAGCAGTAGACGTTATGTGGCTGAAATGATGATGACATCCGACCAGCACCACCACGTCCAGTAAACGTCGCGTGGTCGTGGTGGTGAGTGGACCTCGCGTTGCCTACGAATAGATGACTAGTTTATCAGAGATCGTCACATGTCTACACGTTTTATTACTGCCATGTCTAACTTCACAAACTATTTTTATTTATTTATTTATTTAAAAAAACTTTATTGTTCCACAATAAAAAAAATGGTACAATTGGCGGACTTAACGCTAAAAGCGTTCTCTCCCAGTCAACCATAGGGATAAACAGATACGAATATATGTTGCGGCGCAAGAAACTAGATACAAAATAAAGTATTAAAATATGTGCATAATGTAATATATGTCTACTTAACTATTATATAGTAAGTATAATATAATACAAAATATATTATACAAATAAATAAAATATAACTCATAGAATATACCTACATACGTACATAAGACTATCTATAATACATATAACAAATAAATATATACAAACCTATAATATATATAAATAATGAATGATGATGGTGAAAAATAAAGAAAGATACTAACATCGATCAAAAAGATAAGAGTGCAGTGCAGTCTCTTCTCTTAAAAGAAAATTTTGTCGAAATATCTTTGATGTCAATGGGTAAAGCATTCCAGAGCCGTATAGCTTGTAAGTTAAAAGAGTTCGCCATAAAATTTGTGAAATGAGGAGGAACAGAAAGGAGAAGATTATCAGTAGAACGAAGTTGCCTATCATGAGTTTCAGAAAGAAATTTAAATTTACATCTAAGGTACTCAGGGGAATTAGGAATCAGAAGAATTAAAAAGAGAGTGCAAAGAATTCGCACTTGTCTGTGTTCACGGATAGGAAGCCATTTAATCTCAGAACGAAAAGATGATATATGATCATATTTGCAAAGGCAGAAAATGAAACGTATACAATTATTAACGAGACTATGAATGGGCTCTCATAGCTGTCATGCTTGATGAAGGAGAAAATAAAAGACGCAAGAAAAAAACAAGCTTATTGGATGCGTGAACCACTCGCGTGCGATCTATTCGGGACCTGCGCGTGCACAACTTGAAACAAGCGTGCGAGCAACGGGGTGGTCACCGAGTGGTCCGAGCGTGGTCAGCCCGCTGGGATATGCTCCGGCTATTTGAAAAATGCGACTTGTAGAACAGACAGACGGATTTTTATATTTTATAGCATTTTTGGCCAATTTGGAAACTGAGACGCTTCGCTCGCTTTGCTCCCTCGGTTAAGTAACTGCTCGAGGCGAGGCAGTGCTGGTCGGGTGCCGCCGGGTAGCTCTTATGAGCTCTTTAGGCTTTCATAAAAGATAAGTTAGACGGAAATTAAATCTACTTAATGCATTTAGTGCTGCTAGTCGCAGCGGTTCTTTACACTATTTTGCACTCAAAGCGCGGCAGCCATTTTGATTTGAATTCCCGCCTTTCACTCATTTTACACAGCTCAGGTATGTACAGTCAGTTAGCAAATATTCATTTTAGTTATCCTGCCAGACATACTAGTTTGCTAAATAAGTAGGTACTAAAACGTAAAGTAAATTTTGCTAGTTAAAATGGCGTATTTTATTGCAGAATTTGAGTTTCAATAAACAACATACCAGATTTATGGAGACTGAAACCTGATACAGGCAAGGCCCGTGGATGTCTTCTTCTTCTTCTAAGCGCGTTTCCGGTTTCATCCTCAGCTGTGCTGCTTCGGAGCCCGGGGTACGTTTTCCCGCTTTTTCTTCTCCAAATATAACATGCATGTCAATGATTACCCAAGGATGCCAAAGATCTTGAAAAATGGAGGAGAAAAAGCCGGAACAGTTTAAATGATTTGGTTATAGTTTTACGACCGACCGCCGCCCGATGTTAACCCTCCTTGGGAATGCAATTTGTAGAACGATTTGTTTGTGCTTAGTCCTTTAGTCGCCTCTTACGACATCCACAGGAAGAGATGGAGTGATCCTATTCTAACCCGGAACCACACGGGCAAGGCAAGACCCTTGGATGGCCATTAAAAACAATTTACAAAGTTTACTCCATATGGTTCGCAATCGATATAAACCCTATGCAAAAATAAAATGTTTATTTTACGAAGCAGACTGTACAGATCCGTGGTATGTTCAAAATGAACAGTTGATCGGTTTTCGTATTTAATTAAAGAGCTGTTAACTATCGGCGCCAAACAAAGGTTTTACTGAAATTGAATGACACCTTGCTGCAAAAGTTTTGTAAAAATCTATAGTTTGCAGGCATAAAAATATAAATATGCATATTATAACGCCTGTTTCCCACAGGCACTGGTATGACACTTCATAGATTCAGAGTAACATATATACCTACTACTACTACAAACGAAACAATTTATCTGTTCAGACGTCGATGTGTGAGTTCTATATCTACTTAGGGTCGCACCGCAGAATTAATTTAATACTTACCTACTAACGAGTTCGACATGTTATTTACGATTATATCTTTTCATACCGAGAGATTTGCGAACACTATGACGTAAGAAATATAGAAACAGCTACATAATATCACTTCACAAATATTTTTTATAATGTCCATTGTCCATATCCATTTCACCATTAGTTCACTTTACTGATTACTATTGAGTCATTTATAATGTCTCTTTTGTAATATAGTAATTTGCATATTCGGCGCAAAACGATACGATAATTAGGTATATGATTAAATTCAATAAAAATAAACAAATGTTAATCACGCATCCACGCACGGCTTGTTATTGTCAACAATGGCATTATACGAGTAGCACTATAACCCGCGAAAATCTACTTGGTATCTGTGTGAATGTGATTCTCTGTGAGCGAGGTGCATAGGTAACTTTTTAGGATTATCCTGCTACGACGCGCATGTGATTTTAGACTGGCGTACATTGCGGTAATGATTTAAGTAGACAAAGCGAGAATATATCAATCGGTGTTCAAGATGGTTGCTAGGTAATAACGTGAAATTATATTGTTGCTTTGCTTACCTGTTTTCATCACTCGGAAATCTATGAAATATACGTTCTTTGTTGTATTCGGTGGATAAACAATTATTACATGCGCATCTTCTCACCATGATTGTTACTTTTGGTTGACAGTTCTAAAGACAAGATACGTCGCGAATTGGGTGCGGCTAGTAACTAAACCCTGGTTTAGAGCGCAATAAGGCGCACAAAGTGCGGGGGAGAGGTGCGGGGACGCCAATTTGCGGAAGACGCTGTGAGATTCCATTTTGTTTGTACTCTTATGTATTCTGTGCCACAGGGGTAGGCAGATACTATGAGCTTGCTACGATCCTGACAGACCTTAATTACGAAAGACGTACTTACCTGTAGTAATAGTGTGTAAAAATGACTGTTCCCATTAGATTACAGTTATTGAGCAACGCCTTTTGGCAGCTCGAAAAATCTCACATTTATGTTAGCCACTAAAACATACTCGATAAGAAAGGAAAATACTCCTGATTGTTGTTTTCCCACTATTTTTTTTTTATTAAATAATTTTACGGCTCTGGATACAAGTCCTTTATAGCCTATCTTCAATTTTGTTCTTTATTCCTAATCTTAACAAGTTACAATCAAAGAGTGGTGTAGGCCTTTGACTGCTTCAAGGGAGCTTCTAGCGACAAATCTGTACGAGTCCACTGGTTTTCATAGACGACTGAGTGGCGGACGACGTCCGAAGACGCCCACACAGTCCGCAAAACAAATATCACTACAGTCGTACTATGACTGTCCACTTCAACTATTTTACACATTGTTCATGAGCATGAGCATTTATAACACCAAACAACACCAATTTCATATTATAAAGTCCACTAAAATCAATTTGCAAAATAATTTAAAGCAAACCCCAACCGAACCCCTTGACTTCCCGCCAAAAACTCCCGTTTTCCCACTAAGGCACAACCAGTGATGTGCCGCTGTAAATATTTTCAATATTTCCGTAAATATTCTCCATTTTTGATATTGCCGAGAATGTTTAGAGAAAACATGGGAGTTTAATGTCGATACCCGTCATTTGTTTATTGATTTTAAGGCTGCGTATGACAACATCCATAGAATATATTTATATCAGCCGATGATTGAAATCGGGATACTATTGAAGATTATGTAATTTTACATGCACAAAACTACATAAACCTGTAAAATTTACGGAAAAATATTTAAAAATGACAAAAATTATGTAAAATTTCATATTTTTCCGTAAATTTCCCAGATATTTCGGGAATTTTACAGTTTTATGTAAAATTACATAATTTTTAACAGTGTAGTGCGCCTGACAGAGATGACTTTGAAGCAATCGCGCAGCATTGTCAGGATACAGTCTAACGTATCGGAACCCTTTAGAACTCACGATGGCCTCAGGCAAGGCGACGCTCTTTCTTGTCTACTATTCAACATAGCACTTGACAAGTGTGTTAGCCATTCATGCGTTGAGAGATCATAAACTATATTTTTCATGTCGGTACTGATTTTGAGGTACGCCGATGACCTGGACTTAATCGAAAGGACTCAGCATGCTGTAGAGGATTCGTATCTTGCCCTGAAAGAAACATCTGCGGGGGCTAGTCTTAAGTTTAGTATAGGCAAAAAAAGTATATTAGGGTGAAAATATCTCAGGAACGGCGATATCACGGTGGAAGGTGGGGTACGCTGATTTTCTGCGTTGCCGACTCCCGTGAGTGTAATAGGAGTATATAATGATACATCATAATAATAGCAATAATAAACAGTAAATAGTTGCTAAAATTGCCTTCAGACCACTTTCATTTCATAATCCAACTAAACCTTTAATTTCTAACTTCCAAAGGAATTTTGAAAGAGTTTTGTAGACAATCTTATTTTAAAGAGAAAGCAATATTTTCGTCATAAACTCTTCTCATAGACATGTTAACAGCAACGGTTCAAAGTCATACAATTGATAAACAGTAAATAGTTGCTAAAATTGCCTTCAGACCACTTTCAAAGTCCAACTAAATCTATAATTTCCAACTTGTAGGCCATGTCAGTAGCTAGTTACGTCTAGAAATTATGCGAAAGTCATTGACATTATACTTTCTAGATAGAAGATGACGACTCGGGGAAGTTACGCAGTGTATTTTCAGCCAAAAAAGCCCAATGCCTCAAGGCGAAAGTGTATAACCAATGTGTGTTACCAATGATAACTTATGGCTCTAAAACGTGGTCCCTTACTATGGGTCTTAAAGAAGGTTCAAGGTCGCTCGACGGGCTATGGAGAGGGCTATGATCGGTGTTTCTCCACGCGGTGGAATCAGAAATGAAGAAATTCTTAGGAGAAAGAAGGCCACTGCTAAGCTAAGCTAAGCTAAGCGAGGAGGACCGTTGGCTGATGGGGCAGAAGGGCTCTCGAATGGCGGCCACGTACCAGCAACTCTTGTAGTACATAGAGGGTCGTACTCCTGCAGTGGAGACTAAAAAAAAGACCTGATAATGATGATATGAGTATAAAAGATGCAAACATATATAGGTAGATAATAAGATATTATATATACAAATAATTATTTAATATTAAATAACCTTGCTCTCCATTGCATGCAATATCATCGACAAATGCTAAACCTAGCCCGGGGGACGCCCAGACAGACTGAAGATTTAACTGTCCAACTTTACAGAGCTTTATTGCAAATGGGAGAGGAGTTATGAGGTGTATTGTTGAATTTGTTCTCTACGTAGCTATGAATTCTAATAGCGAGTTTAAGTTGAAAGTTTTTACACAGGTATCTCTCTTTTTACACCGACTTCAAAAAAGGAGGAGGTTATCAATTCGTCGGGATCTTGTGTTTGTTATGTAAGTATGTTCCCCGATTACTCGAGGACGCCTGGACCGATTTGGAAAGTTCTTTTTTGTTTGAAAGAGTATACTTTCAAGGTGGTCCCATAGAAATTGTATTAAAATCGGTTGTGTGGTTTATTTTTTAAACGTAAACTACTAGAAAAATATGTCGTCTAAAAAAAATGAAACCTTATGGATTCGTCATGTCTGTCTGTCCGTCTGTATGTCACAGCCACTTTTTTCTGAAACTATAAGAACTATACTACTGAAACGTGGTAAGTAGATGTATTCTGTGAACCGCATTAAGATTTTCACACAAAAATAGAAGAAAAACAATAAATTTTGGGGGTTCTCCATACTTAGAACTGAACTCAAAATTTTTTTTTTCATCAAACTTATACGTGTGGGATAACTATAGCTAGGTCTTCAAAAATGATATTGAGGTTTCTAGTATATTTTTTTTCTAAACTTAATAGTTTGCGCGAGAGACACTTCCAAAGTGGTAAAATGTGTGTACCCCTCCCCCCCCCATGTACCTTCTAAAATAAGAGAAGGATAAAACTAAAAAAATATATGATCCACCGAAAATTGGTTTGAACGAGATGTAGTAAGTAGTTTTTTTTAATACGTCATAAATCGTAAACCGCAATTTACCTTTAGGACTTTTATACTCGTATTATGTTACTTGCTGCTATCGAACCCTTCATGGGCGAGTCCGACTCGCACTTGGCCGCTTTTTGTTTTGAAAAAATTTCAATTATTCCAGTAAAAATTCTATTTTGTCATCTTAACGTTTTCCTTTTTAGGGTTCCGTACCCAAAGGGTGTAAACGGAACCCTATTACTGAGACTTCACTGTCTGTCCATCTGTCACAGGGCTCTATCTCTTGAACCATAATAGCTTGACACTTTTCACAAATTATTTTTTATTGCGGCCGCTATAACAACAAATACTAAAAATAAGATAAAGTTAAAAATTAAAGGAAGGGGGTCGTCATAGAAACCTCGATCTTTATAATTGCATTACCTAGGTACTTGAAATTTTCACCGATTATGTATTACTATGGCTACTATAACAACAAATACTGAAAATAAGATATAGTTAAAAATTAAATGTGGTCGTCATACCAGAAACGTGTTTCCTTAGCGTTTTAAAACCTCCATTTACGAGTCCGACTCGCACTTACCCGTTTATTATTTTTATTTATTTTCGCTACATGCACGCATACATAGATGGTATATAGGTAAATAAGTACATGAACCCTGGCAGGTTGCGAAGACAGATACTTATTTGAGTTTTTACTTTAATAATGGAAGTAATAGTAAGTAGTATTTAATCAAATTCCACAGTTAATAAAAAACGGGCAAGTGCGAGTCGGACTCGTACATGAAGGGTTAGTACCAGCGTACAATGTTTTAAAACGCTGAAGAAACACGTTTCTTGTATGACGACCCTTTAATTTTCAACTTTTTTATTTTTAGTACTCGTATTTGTTGTTATAGCGGCCACAATAATACATAATCGGTGAAATTTCAGGTGTCTAGCTATTACGGTTCAAGAGATAGAGCCCTGTGACAGACGGACAGACAGCGGAGTCTCAGTAATAGGGTCCCGTTTGCACCCCTTGGGTACGGAACCCTAAAAAAGACCTATAGACTAACAATATGATTACTACAAGTTAGTTTAGTTAGTTAGGTTAGTCTTTTGCATCTTATCCGTTGGTCAGATGCAATTTGAATTCTTAAGGCCGTACCTAAATTTTCCGGGGTCCAGTGCTGCCCCCATTTAAAATAAATAATTTCAAAGAAAACGGAGACATCATTTAAAATTTTGCAACTATCAAGTCCTAGATAACCCTTCAAAGTATTTTATGAACTACTGTTTACAATTTAAAGTGAGAACGTTAAGCTTTACTACGCACATTTGCGAAAAACGGCCACTTTTGGCAAATGTGCGTAGTAAAGCTTAACGTTCTCATTATAAACTGTAAACAGTAGTTCATAAAATACTTTGAAGGATTATCTAGGACTTGATAGTTGCAAAATTTTAAATGATGTCTCCATTTTCTTTAAAATTATTTATTTTAAATGGGGGCAGCACTGGACCCCGGAAAAATTAAGGTATGGCATTAAACTGAAACTAGAAATATGAGTTTATTTTGATGTGTGCATTGATTTTTCTTTAAAACGTTATTAATTTTATAATTTGTTGTTAAAATATTCTTTGACCGAGACCCCTTCGCCAATAATTATAGTAACCCTTTCAGTTTTTTAAAGAATTTCTTATCATTTTCTGCCGATCTAATTTCGTCTCGGTAGTTAATTATACATCTGTACAAGGTCCTGTAGCATGTTTGGGTACGGAACCCTAAAAAATATATTTAAAATACCTAGGATTTTAACTAAGTATATTAAGAATTTTCATACGACTTGTGCTATCATTCGTGGAACCCAGGAGGTTCTACCAGGGTCGTTGGCTATAAATCAACAAAAAACCTCGTAAAGTTCAAAGAACTGCGAAGATGGCTCGTATAATAGTGGAGTCGACATGAATGCTCGCGTTCTTGATTATCTAATTCAAATGCTTTCTTCAGGGTATAGCCGTTAATCTGGAGTTTTTCGGGTTGGGCCCTATTAACAGCGTTTTAAAAGTCCGAAAGACTGCAGGAAGCAAAGTCAAAATCATTTGTCTTTGGATATTTTCTTCTTCTTCTTCTTCTTCCAGTGCCATCTTCAACGAAGGTCGGCAATCGTCATCGTAGATTTTTCAGCCACGATGTTCTTCTTCGTCCAGGCCTCCTTCTGGCTTGGATCTTCCCTTGTATGATAAGTTGAAGGAGGTCATACTTGTTATTAGGCATTATGTGGCCCTGGTGTAGATATGTTTATCACTTGATAATTAACAATTTTGTTTTCGGTTTTATAATAAACTAGCTTTTCGGGCGCTGCGCGGGCTGCAAGCAGCCCGCGGTTTTTCATGCAGCTGTTGAAGTTGGTTGGAATCTTATTTCCAGTTGAGAAAATAGGTAAGGTGCTAAAGTCAGTATAAAAAAAAAAAAAACGTATACGGGCCGCCATCTTGAAATCAAATTTTGTTTGCAGTTTTGAGTTCTGGGGGGTGCTTTACCCCAGCATACAAAATTTCAGACCCCTTCGATGTTCCAGGAGGACGTAATGAACGAATCAAGTTAAAATATTTAAAATCCAGACGCCATCTTGTATTCCAAAAAAAATGTCAGATTTGGATTCCTCGGCGTAAAAGACCTTTAAATTTTGAATTTCAGTCAAATTGGAAGCAGTCGAGTATTGGCGGCCATCTAGGAAAATTTAAAAAAAAACGCTCAGCGCAATATCGATGTCAGATCATTTACTTACAGCTAAGTAATATACTTATTAAGTGCCAGGACCACTCCATCTCTTCTTGTGGATGTCGTTTGAGGCGACTAAAAGAATAAGCACAAACATCTTGTGTTTCAAGTGCATTCCCAAGGAGGGTAACGTCGGGCAGCCGGTTTTAAAACTTTTCGCACAAATGCATTCTCAAGGAGGGTTGAAGTCAGGCAGGTTGCCGGTTGGCTGTTCTGTTCCGGATATTTCTTCTCTATTTTGCAAGGTATTTGGCATCCTTTGGTGACCATTGACATGCACATTGTATTTGGAGTAGAAAAAGCGGGAAAGCGCACCCCGGGCTCCAAAACAGCGTAGCTAAAGATGCTAGCCGGAACACGCTAAGATAAAAATAAAAAACAAGTCATATACCTCTACTTATTAAGTGTTAACATTGAAGAACCAGCAGATACCACCTGTAGCATAAATTTATTAAAACTACTTTTTCACCCCGAAAATTGAACTTGCTTCCTTTATTACCACGCTCAGAACTTTGTGCACTAAGACGACTTTAAAAGAACCATTTTAAATAACATCTCTTAGATATACAATAAACGGGCAAGTGCGAGTCGGACTCGTACATGAAGGGTTCCGTACCACCGTACAATGTTTTAAAACGCTTAAGAAACACGTTTTTTGTACGACGACCCCCTTTAATTTTTAACTTTATTTCATTTTTAGTATTTTTTGTTATTGTGGTCATAGTAATACATTATTGGTGAAAATTTCAAGTATTTAGTTAATGCCATTATGAAGATCAAGATAAAAACGCTGAAAAAAACACGTTTTTTGTATGACGACCCCCTTTAATTTTTAACTTTATTTAATTTTTAGTATTTGTTGTTATATCCGCCACAGTAATACATAATTGGTAAAAATTTCAAGTGTCTAGCTATTACGGTTCAAGAGATAGAGCCCTGTGACTGACAGACAGACAGACGGACAGACAGACAGACAGACAGACAGACGGACAGACGGACAGACAGCGCAGTCTCAGTAATAGGGTCCCGTTTGCACCCTTCGGGTACGGAACCCTAAAAAGCATCTTACTTGACTGGTAGTGTGGAAATAACTTCGGTACTTGGCCTACAAAGAATAGTGTAGCTTAATTCTCCCAATGTTTATTTGTAAAGGTTTATTTAATTTTTATTGACCACTATGGTAAATAGTTTTTATTTTTTTGTTGATTGGTTTTCATGCGATTTAAAAATATACATAATAACTTTATAATGAAGTACAGTTTCACGGATTTTGACAATAATTAAGGGGTGTTTTGCTGCTTGCGCACTCGCGGCTGCCCTTTAGGCAAAAACTAAAAAACCAGTGCATTGCTCTCTGAGTAATATACGCAGTGAGTTACTGCCTATTATCAAATAGGCAGTAACTCAGTGCCCCTGCGACACATTTCACAATTCAAAATGATTGTGAAATAAAAATTTAAAAAAAAATTTATTTTATTTATTCAAGTAAGTACACTTGGAAATTGCATGCATCGTTTTTATGTTGTTTTTTCTTCTTGTATAAATTGTATTGTGTGTCTTTGATGGTTAAAATAAACTATTTATCTATCATCTATCTATATATTTCTTAGTAATGGGGAAAAGAAGAATCTCATATAAGTACATACCGACGCACAGTGGAATATCCCAGTAAAATTGAAAATAAGTTTGGAAAATCCAAAAGTGCACGCCTCATAGCGGTCACTCAATTTTCCCAAAAAAAAACAGAACTTGAATATTGCATATTTATCGGTGTATTATGAACAAAATAAAAAATTTACTTTTAAATCTTCGCGCCATTGCCCACACAGAAAATAAAGGTACTGCGCATGTATTGTCAACGAACCTTATTTACATAGATTTAGATATACCAACGATAGGTGGATTTCAGTTTATTGCTAATTATAATTATTATCGCTTCTTTTACATTTATTCGTCTTTCATATTTAATAAAACAAACAAATTCACAACATTCTTTATTCAAATTTCTTTTTACTTCTTTTCTTACTTGCCAGTTACACATTCGTACTCATCATACCAATAACATTGAACAAAAAATGTTACCTGTATTTTTATAATAATAATTACGATTAAACTACATTGAATTAGACCGTGATCTTCGAAAGGAATTAGTTTTGGATAATACTGAAGCGTATAAAAAAAATGGACTTGATCAGATAAGTTTTTCGGGAGTTATCGTGACCACGCCAGTTTCCATACATACCGACACACGGATGTCCACAAAATGATTTTATTAAACATTGTTTTTATATATTTAAAAGGCAAAATGTCTTTTTTTTTTCCTTGACATTTATGTGTAAATATTATTGTACAAGTGCGATAGAAAATAAATAGACACATTTAGTTAAAAAAATCACTTGATTTTTGTAAGGCGAGAGTAGAGCACTACCTCATGCGCTTCGCTTATGAGGCGTGCAAAAATCGTCCCATTTTCCGTCTTGACCTGGCTGGAGATCGAACCCAGAATCTCCTGAGTGGCGGCGGACTAGCGGTACAGAAGACAGTAAGAGTATTCAGAACGGAAACTCCTAAGGTACGCGCAATATGCGTCCCCGTTCCCCATCCCCGCACCTCTCCCCCGTTCTTGTGCGGCCGCGTGCGCCTTGCAGTGTGTGTTTGCCCGCTGTCGCCCCTCGACCATGCGAAAACGGGGATGAGGTGCGGGGACGGGGAACAGGGACGCATATTGCGCGGGACCTTAGCAGATACCGTTCTGTATCATTACGCCACAGAGGTTGTATAAGTAAGTTCAACAACCCTATTTCAGCAGTTTAAGTGTTGAGGAATAAAAGAGAAGTGCGATTCCCTTCCTTTGCCATCACTAAAAACACCCGCCGCAAAAGCGACCACACCCAGCACATAAAATAAATCAAACGAGTTTATAGCACAACTATTCCACCGTTAAAATATGCTGAAACGCTAAGCGATGTTAAAAAAGGTTTTAGAGGTGAATTTCGAGCAAATATATGATTAAGTGCGGCTATAAAATGAATATTTTACTTAGCTTTTATGTTCATGTGTCTAAATCATTTCAATTAGGTAGGTACATAAAGTTAAAGACTTTAGCCGTGTGGCTTCCGGCTTAGAATAGGACCACTCCATCTCTTCCTGTGGATGTCGTAAGAGGCGACTAAAGGAATAAGCACAAACATCTTGTGCTACAACTCTAGGCAGGCGGCAGCCGGTTCTAAACTCTACTTTTCGCTCTACTTTTAGCCCAAATGCATTTCCAAAAAAGGGTTGACGTCGGGCAGGCGGCCAGTCGTAAAATCATAGCTAAATCCTACGAATAATAAATTCTCTAGAAATGTAAGGCTCCTACATTCACCGCTTCGATTCTGATTCTATTTACATTAGGAAATATATTTATATATATGTATCATCATATCAGCCACAGGAAGTCCACTGCTGGACATAGGCCTCCCCCAAGGATTTCCAAAACGACCGATCGGAAGCGGCCTGCATCCAGCGTTTTCCTGCAACCTTACTCAGGTCGTCTGACCACCTAGCAGGTGGGTGTCCTACGCTGCGCCTGCCGGTACGTGGTCGCCATTCGAGAACCTTTCTGCCCCATCGGCCATCGGTTCTTCGCGCTATGTGCCCCGCCCACTGCCACTTCAATGAGCTAATCCGCTGGGCTATGTCTGTGACCTTAGTTCTTCTACGAATCTCCTCATTTCTGATTCGATCACGTAAAGAAACACCTAGCATAGCCCTCTCCATAGCCCGCTGAGCGACCTTGAGCCTTCTTATGAGACCCATAGTAAGGGGCCACGTTTCAGAGCCATAAGTCATCACTGGTAACACACATTGATTAAGCACTTTCGTCTTGAGACACTGGGGTATTTTGGACGAGAAGACACTGCGTAACTTCCCGAACGCTGCCCAGCCGAGTCGGATTCGTCGAAAGACCTCTTATATATGTATAGAGAGAGATATATATATATATATATATATATATATATATATATATATATATATATATATATATATATATATATATCACCATATTTACGAGTTAACAATTTATTTCACACTTCAAGGCCATTTGCTTATATATTCACCTTAACGATACTATATTTTAAATAATTCGATAGGAAGTTACGAAGAGACAGGTTGATACAAATTTCTAGATTGTAACCAAAAGTTATGTTATATAGGTATCAGTTATAAAGGTTTTTAAAGGTTACATAGCATAGCTGATATAGAACGCGCCGATGCGTGTGAGTTGACTACAAAGTTGAATTTCGACAAATCATTACGACAACATTCTATTGCGATGACATACTTCTTCGACAAGAGTTATCTATCTACTTTCAACAATCTTTATTATGCCATGCGTGAAAATGCACCAAGTTTTTATTCGCCTGTTGATCACACTACCGCATTATGGGCCATTATGAGGAATAACATTTAGCAGTGCCAACTGAGAGACGTTAAATCGCTAAAGCGGAATTTTTATTGAGGCTTATAATGGATGGGAGGAGATACAGTATTATACAAACTGATTTTCTACCCCCTAGCTATAAGTATTAAAATCTTGTAAAAGCCGACATATAACAGAGTTTTTAGTTTGTTTAAACCTGTCCTAGAATTGGTTTAGTTTACACTTTGGGGTGCGGAAGTCAGACGGCAGTCGCTCTGTGTAAAAACCAGTAACCTCGTCAAATCACCTAGGTTTAGGTAGCAAACCCCGGGCTCTAAAAAATAACCGTTGAATATGCGAATTTTTTTCGCTTAAAGAGTACTTTCCTCTTCTTTTTCTTCTTGTATTTAAGAGCCACGCCCTTGTCAGTGAGCTTTCCATGTCTCTCTTTCCTCCACTAAGTTCTGAACTTCCTTATATGTTTTCACATCTATTTTTTGTTTGATTTGATCAAAGAATCTTCTGGGTTTTTTTACTCTTATTTTTCCTTTTATTTTTCCTTCAATGATTGTTTTAAAGAACGCATCGTGTCGTACTAAATGACCGAACATTTTCCCACTTTTAGTTTCTATGATTTCTCTGACGACCTCCTTGGCGTTAATTAATGGTTAAGGTGGAGGTATAGGCAAATGACCTTGAAGTGGCGCCCTCATTTGAAATAAATTATTAACTCGTAAATATGGAGATAATTTCCATATTTCTCTTCGTCATGCACTAGATAGCCCTTTAAATTATTTTATGAACCACCGTTGAAAGTATTTACATTAGTCCGTCTAGCTTTAAAACTTGCTTCCGCCAAAAGTGGCCACAACAAGTTTTAAAGCTAGACGGATCACCAATAATAGTTTCAACGGCAGTTCATAAAATAATTTAAAGGGCTATCTAGTGCATGACGAAGAGCAATATGGAAATTATAACCATATTTACGAGTTAACAATTTATTTCACACTTCAAGGTCATTTGCCTATATCTTCGCCTTAATACGCTCGACCGCTAATTCGAGGTTCATGGTTCGATCCCCAGCCAGGGCAAGTTGGAAAATGGCCTTTTTCAAATTGTTCTGGGTCTTGGGTGTTTATCTATGTGTATTTATCATAAAATATAGTATCGTTGAGTTAGTATCCCATAACACAAGTTTATAACATACTTTGGGGCTAGCTCAATAAGTGTGATTTGTCCCTGTATATTTATTTATTTATTTATTATTTGCAATATTTGTTTTTTCTCTCCTACATTCTCTAATATCTTTTCCTTTGTTACTTTTTCTTTCCAACTTATTGTTATCTCTTCCAGCACCACATTTCAAACCCTTCTAATCTATCACTATCCTTTTTGGTCATCGTCCACTAATTGGTCACTAATATTAATCATTCAAAGAAACTTGTTAACCAACAAATTACATTAATAAATTGCACAAGATCCATATCCATTCTTTTTTAACCCGTCTTCTCCATAACCGCTTAGAACAATTTTTATTATCAATTACATCAGGTTCCTGGATAGTCGAGAAAAAATGTAGAATGCGTCATACATATAAAATATACGAGTATGATTCCCACGGTTCGCTTTCCTGGTCCTTAAGAGTCGTTCATGGTCGCCATACAGTCTGTAGATGGTCGTTTTGACCATATAGGACACAAAATTAATATGTGAAATAGATTTGTACTGTAATTAATCTAAGTTGGAGTAATTGTGATTGGATTGTAACATAATCTTACTTTAGATCGATAGATAAGTCAAGTTAGTGGCGTATTTCCCAGCATGCAGAGAAGACTGGGCAGCATATTATATCTTAGAGGCCGGCAAAATCGAATATTTCGCACCCCTTACCTTCCGCGCATACCCGCTAACAGTACAGAATGAGGAAGTAAAATAAAGCCTTCCATGGTTGTACATTCAGTAATTAAGGCAGCAAATCGATAAATTCACATCTAATATTTGCACCCTCCCTCAACACAGAAAAAAATCTAGACATGAGGGAATAAAAATGAGTCTTAGCCTTCAGCACACGAGAACGCCAGCGCTCTCGACAAGAAATCATGTTATAATCGAACCTTCACTAAAATTTCACGAGAATCGTTTGATAAATGCAACCTGTAGAGGAGGACAGCCAGGATAGCTGGACAGCCGGACAACCTGACACAAAAAAGCATTTTTGCCCAAGTTTAAAACAGAGACAATTCGCGCTAGCACAGTCAAAAATAAATGTACATGTAGTCTGGTGGTTAAATAGCGCAAAATATAGCCATACGATCTCGAGTTTGATCCCCGTTAACCCCACTTATACTTTTGAATTACTAGTAGAATCTGACTCATCATCATCAGGTCTTTTTAATCTGCTCTGCTCCTAGCACGACCCTCTCTATACTACCATAGCCTTATATTAGCCAGAGTATCAGAGGATACACTCTCTACGCTGGCTAGACGGGTTGAAGAGGCCTCATTGATGTTTATAAGCTTTGTTTAGCTTGTTCCTAAATCGCCTTCTATGACATCTATGGGAAGATTTGGAGTGGTCCTATTCTACTCTGCTGGGAACCACACGGATGTACGTCTATTTTCATCGATCATTACTTGCTTCCGTAAAAGGAAAACATCCAGAGGAAATCTACACACAGTTGTAAAAATAACTGTTACCACTAAATAAAAGTCAGTGAGCTGCGTCAGATGCCTTTAGGCAGTTCGAAAAATCTGCTAACAGAGCTATCAACACACTCGATAATGTAGGCAACATAGGTTATCTATAATTCAATAAGTTACAAGTAAACAAAGAAAATCTTGAACTAGACATGAATTATCAGCTCAAAACTAGAGCAAAAGAACTAAATGTCCATTTTACAAGTGTACAGATGACATAGGTTATCAGATATTATAATAACAAATGGCATTAGGTACATAAAACATGCAATTATTATAATAGTTTACGACACAATTAAATGGGACATTTACAACTATTGATCTGCAGCTGTGTGTTTGTTTGTTACCGACAGAGGGTGGGTGTAATTTTTTTCATATTATAATTTAACAAATTTTAATTATGCAGGTGATTTTAAACCTAGCTATATTTAAGGAAAGTACTCTATAAGCAAAATAAAAAGTGTTCTGTTTCAACATATATTTAACCGATAAAAAAACATATTCTGTTATACCTTCCAGCTATATTCAAGGAAAGTACTCTTTAACCGAAATAAAAAATACATATTCTGTCATATGTACCTTGTTTCATAATAAAAACTAAAGATATCAGTCGACAAATGCATACCAAAAATATCACATTTGAATGTCACCGCTCTCACACTGAGCTCGTGGCGGGTGGCGGGTGACGAGCGGGGAGGGCAACAGCTGCGTGTATAGTAGACACTAGGTTAGCCATATATTAGAAATAAAAAACAAAAAAATTGGCTTTTTTTCTTACGGTTTTGTGTTCTATTAGTTATTCTGATTCCACCAGCGGACCCCGGCCTTCACAGCATTACAGCTGAGGATGCAACTGGGAATACGCTGAGATGAGAGAGAGAGAGAGAGAAAGAAAGTGATTCTGATTCCAAGATTTCAATATAGCTAAGGTACAAAATTAACCTGAATTTCGGACTATTATCGTAGTTTGGCGCATACTCTACTGTTTTAGGAATTATTAAGCTTTTAAATAAGAAGTCTGTCTATTAATTTAAACACATATAGTAGTGTCTGCCGACAAAAGCCTGGTTTCAATATTCTTTTTATAACGGTAATTATAAGTGATATTGCTTATTTCAGCGGGCATCTTTTTACTATATACATTAAAATAAATGTATATTTATTTTAGTAATGTAGCATATTTGTGTGTACCGACAAAGGTTACGTTTTATGAACATTTTTATGACGACTTTATATAGTGGTAATATTTGTACACACCTGCTTCTAATGTATAAGTTAGAATTCAAAGGGTGCCGTGTAATGGCAGATTAGAATACAATTTGTCGCCACGTTTTTCCTTTCCCAAGGGTGTCGTAAGAGGCGACTAAGCAAAAATTGTAACAGTGAACGGCTGCTGCCGCTGCTGCGTCCTCTTTTCATCATATACCTAATGCGATTGACCCGTGTGGTTCCGGGTTTGAATAGGACCACGCCTTCTCTTCCTGTGGATGTCGTAAGAGGCGACTAAAGGACTACAATTGCATTCCCAAGGAGGGTTTACGTCGGGTGGCGGCTGGTTGTAAAACTTTTCGCACAAATACATTCCCAAAGAGTGTTGACGTCAGGCAGGCGGCCGGTCGTAAAACTGTAGCCAAATCATCTAAACTGTTCCGGATATTTCTTATCCATTTGCAAGTCTTTGGCATCCTTGTGTGACCATTGACGTGCAAGTTATATTTGGAGAAGAAAAAGCGGGAAAGCGCACCCCGGGCTCTTAACAGCACGGCTGAGGATGCAACCGGGAACGCGCTTAGACGAAGAAGACCTAATGCGATCATGTACCCGCGTGCCCAAGCAGCGTGCTTCTTCTTCTAATCATGTCGAAATGGTTTCACTGTAGCATCAAATTAAAATCATCTTTGACCAGTATGTGGCAACGGCGATCCCTCTGTCGTTATCTCTATGGTATGACGTAGCAACAAGCATATTATGGGCAAAACATCAAAGTAAAATTTTGAAACTTAATTTTTTAGGGTAGCTCCCCTATACAAAAATGGGGATGACATTTTTGAAGTGAAAACTTCGTTAGGCGCGTTGGGCATTTTTTGAAATGGGAATATCATTGAACTCACGACACTGTTACCGACACCACCTTGTTCAAGTTTTTACTTCTGTCGGCACTCCCGGAGTGCCATTGTTTTCTTTTCTTTTTAATGACTGAAAAATTTAAAATCAGGAATTATTCATAAACAGATTTTTTTATTCTACCGACTGTTTGCCTCCGTGGTCCAGTGGTTAAGGTTATGGTTAATCATTTCAAAGAAAACGGAGATATGATCTAAAATTTTGTCTCTACCAAGCCCTAGATAACGCTTCAAACTATTTTATGAACTTCGCACATTTGCCAAAAGTGACCGTTTTTTGCAAATGTGCGAAGCAAAACTTCACGTTCTCAATTTAAACTGTAAACAGTAGTTCATAAAATAGTTTGAAGGGCTATCTAGGGCTTGGCAGAGACAAAATTTTAAATGACATCTCCGTTTTCTTTGAAATGATTTATTTCAAATGGGGGCAGCACAGGACACCGAAAATTCATGTATGGCTTTAAAAGCTATATTCAGAAATTAAAGCCATCATTTATATCTTATCTCATTCATGCCAAATTATGTATTAATTAAACCAATCGGCACTTTTAATCCAATAAAATATACAAAGCCGGGCAATTAACAATATTACGTAACTCATTTCTATACCAATTACTATAAATACGAATTTTCGCCAACTCTGTTTATAATGGCTGTTATACAGGATGTGCACGTACGATCGTCACACGTTGAAAGGGAGGACTAAACCCGTAAATCTTCACCTTAGCGCTTTCCCGGTTGCATCTGTTTCATGGTTTTAGTTGTGGTAGAGCCACGATACCGGCAAAACTCAGTTTTGCTAGTAGCATGAATGGGCCGGCTCGCCCGGGGAAGTACCACACTCTCACAGAAAATCGACGTCTGAGCTTCACCGCTTCTATGCTTCGTTCGGTGAGTGAGAGAGCCGGAGCTCCCCCTCCCCCTGAAAGGCCGGTAACGCTTTTGTTACACCCTGGTGTTACAGTTGTCCATGGGCAGCGGTGATTAGTTACTATCAGGTGACCTGCTTGTTCGTTTGCCGTCCTATGACATAAAAAAAATTTTCAGCTGTACTGCTTCGGAGCCCGGGGTGCACATTCCCGCTTTTTCTAAGCTTTTCATAAGGATACTAAGGATCAGGTGAAGTAGAGAAGAAAAATCTGGAAACAAAATAATGAATTGGGTGTGATTTTAAGACCGGCTCCATGCATCTGTGCGAAAATTTTACAACCGGCCGCCACCTTCAGCCCTCATTGGAAATGCAACTGAAGCACGAGATATTAGAAGGTATTAGTTCCTATTCTAGGTCGAGAACCACACGGCAACAACTTATGTAATGTATTCAAGCGATTATACATTTATTTAATTTCTGATTCTAAACTAAAATCACACCCTGTGTCCACACTAACTGCATTACGTGTTTACGAACAAAATCGCGTAGTATAATTAATTAGTTTAAAGAGTAATTAAATTTGAACCGTGATAAACGTGCGTGCGCGGCTGACCAGGATGGCATTGTACAAGATGCAGCACTAAAATACTGCTCCACTTGAAATGTATATTGATCTTTGCTTGATAAAACGTCGCATTAAGTATAACGCCAAATAAAAATAGGCTTTTTATCATTTCGTAACGATTTCGACTGCCTTCATGGTCCAGTGGCCAAGGCGTTTGCTTTGTGATCCGTAGGTCGTGGGTTTAAATCCCACTGGGAAGCATACTTTGTGAAAAGTTCTTACTAGTGTGGTTAGGATATCGCAGGCTTGAATCACCTGATTTTCCAAAAAAAAAAGATGATTCCGTGCCTCGGAAGGCACGCAAAGCTGTGGGTCCCGCACGCTATCTAGCGTTTGTTTAAACCTATCCTAGGATTGGTTCTGGACTACCCTTTGAATTGCGGAGGTCAGATGGCAGTCACTTTGTGTAAAAACCAGTAAACTAGTCAAGATCACCTAGGTTATGTAGCGGACCCCGGGCTCTGAAGCGTTACCCTGGCGATGATACCAAGAATACGCTCTAATGATGATGATCATTTCATAACGATTAGTATAGTATAGCATGTCTTGCAACTTATTGAATTGAAACTACTGGATTTTTCTTTAAGGGATCCCAATTATTATGATGTCTCAATTATTGAAAAGTTATTATCATATACAGGGTGACTTTTTAAACACCAGCCAAATTTTTGGAGCAAATTCAGTCCATGATACTGAACTACTTTCTATAAAAAAGTTATTAAAAATCGATTAAAAATTTTCGTCCTCCCATACAAAATCAGTTTGGCTGAGCGCTGATTTGTATGGGAAGATGAATTTTTATTTCAGTTTTCGTTGATTGTATTTATGAATGAATGAATGAATGAATTGTTTATTTTTCAAGTAACATGACTCATTTTGTTAGTAATGCTTATATACTATGGATTAGTAACATTTGGGTATCATATAAAAAACATTATACAGGCCACTCCTGCACCACTCCCCCCGACGTGGCGCAGCAGTGGTTAACATACTGACAGTCCAGCCTACTTGCAATCATTTTCAGGATGCTGTGGTCGCTGGCTCGCATCCTGCGCACCAGGGATTTATGTATAGTAGTTCAGTATCATGGCCTGAACTTGCTCTTAAATTTGGCTGGTGGTTAAAAAGTCAACCTGTATTACTTATACATTATTATATACTTGACACATATTACACACCGCCATCCATGTTATCTGTCAGCACTGGGGGCTCCAGCGATAATAAACAATAAAATGCGGCGCAGTTCTTTACGATAACTCAGAGTTAACCTACTTTGTATATATGTACCTAATGTCTTACAAAGTAGGTATATACTGAACTATTTTATTTCTTACATACTTTCACAAAATAAGTACACAGCGACGAGTAACTTTAAATATAATTATCGCGCATAAAGGTGAACCGTTTTTAAAGCTTCTGTCAAGAAAATGCGGAAATGCGGACATTGGCGGACGACAGTTGACGCTGCGTTATGCAAAAGTCATTTTATATAAATTTCGTACACGAAATTTAAAATTTCGTGTATGAAATGACTATTTATTACACATAACGCAGTCTGCATGAAGCATATCCGCGTGTACGCATAAGGACTTCAAATTTTTGGACTCTTTTCTTCAAGGTATAAGTATATATTTTGTATACGAACATATTATAGTTGTATTAAGATAATAAATAATTAAATGCGATGCATTTCTTTACTAGCTAGACCTACTTTATTAATATCTAATAAAATATACAGATTATTTGGCCACCCATACAAGTTCATCTGTCAACTGATTATATACAAGTTTTTATGGAAAGTAAAAATCATCAGATTTCTATACATTTATTTATTTTTACTTATTTAAGTATTTCACTTTACGTTAATCACAATTAATAAGTCACGAATTGAACAACAAACATATCATAGAATAGATTTTTTTTTAATCAAAAAACCTTTTTGAAATATTACTATATTAATTTTAAAAGTTCTCTTTTAGTCGCCTTTTACAATCATTTTTAAGTTTTCTGTAGCAACAGTGAAATAACTAATTTCAGACAAGTCTTTATAAAATATAATGGCGTACTTGTAGCCTATCTTAGATGTATTTTCTCAAAAGATCAGAAAATAAATGTTATCAGAAAATATCTTGACTAACGTCTTTTACATTGAAAATGTAATAATTTTTACTAAGAAAACAAAATTGCATTCAAATAAAAGACCTAAAATAAAAAAGCTACACGAGCGAGGTTGTAAGTGTATGGTAGGCAGTCTTACTTTATGTCTTAAAGAGTGTGGTCATCGTGTTCTATTCAGGTTCATGAAAAGGTGGACCAACCAAAAACTCATCTGCCATCAGCACCATCTTAGCGAGAATCAAGAATTCGGCGTATAAAATAAAATAAACGGGCAAGTGCGAGTCGAACTCGTACATGAAGGGTTCCGTACCTCCGTACAATGTTTTAAAACGCTAAAAAAACACGTTTTTTGTATGACGACCCCTTTTTTTATTTTTAGTATTTGTTGTTATAGCGGCCATAGTAATACATAATCTGTAAAAAAATTAAGTTAATCTAGTCTAGTTACTGACATTATAAAGATCTAGTTAAAAACGCTGAAAAAACACGTTTTTTTGTATGGCGACCCCCTTTAATTTTTAACTTATTTTATTTTCAGTATTTGTTGTTATAGCAGCCACAGTAATACATTAACGGTAAAAAATTCAAGTGTCTAGCTATTACGGTTCAAGAAATAGAGCCCTGTAACAGATGGACAGACACACAGACGGACAGATGGACAGATGGACAGACGGACAGACAGCGGAGTCTCAGTAATAGGGTCCCGTTTGTACCCTTCTTGTACGGAACCCTTAAAAATAAACAGGCAAGTGCGAGTCGGACTCGTACATAAAGGGTTCCGTACCTCGTTTATCACGTTTCTTGTATGACGAACACCCTTTAATTTTTAACTTTATCTCATTTTAAATATTTGTTGTTATAGCGGCTAATAGTGATACATAATAAGTGAAAATTTCAAGTATCTAGTTAATGCCATTATATGTATAGATCTAGTTAAAAAGGCCGAAAAAAACACGTTTTTTGTATGACGCCCCCTTTAAACTTTTTTTATTTTTAAGCTTTTTTGAAGCGGCCATAGCAAATCATAATCGGTGAAAATTTGAAGTGGTTAGCTATTACGGTTCAAGAGATAGAGCCCTGTGACAGACGGACAGTTAGACAGACAAAGAGACGGACAGACAGCGGAGTCTCTATTACAACATTAGACACCAAAAAAAAAACACGTTTGCTATATGGGACCCGCCCCCTTAAATATTTATTTTATTTTCATTTCATTATTTATTTTTTATGTGAAAATACAACTAAATATTCTGTGAATATTTCAAGCGTCTCCCTGTTGCCGTTATTAAATCGAGCTAAAAACGGCAAAAAATCACGTTTGTCGTATGGGAGCCCCGCTTAAATATTTATTTTATTTTGTCTTTAGTGTTTGTTATTATAGCGGCAACAGAAATAATACATCATATGTGAAAATTTCAACTGTCTAGCTGTCACGGTTCATGAGGTCCAGCCTGGTGACAGACAGACGGACGGACGGACAGATAGGGTCTTTGATAGGGTCCCGTTTTTGCCCTTTGGGTACAGAACCCTAAAAATCTTATATTTCTTGTAAAATTTACATGATACCTATATTTTTTGACGATTGATTAGATACCTAGGTATCTAATCAAATCGTTTCCATGCTGATCCGGGAGAAAAGAAAAACCTTGTTGTTGAATGTTTCAGCTGCTTTTTTCCCGCTTAAATCAACTTTTGATTTAATTTTATTCTCATATTAACAGTACAAAATATTCTATTTTTGACCCGTGATTCTACCCTAAAGTCGACAAACATCGAACTAAATGTAGTAATCACCAAACTCCAGTTATTAATGTTTACTAAAACTAATTTATCAGTAACATCGTAATTTAGTGTAATCTAAAAACAAGGGCTCGGGCGCAAAGCGGGGTAACCCACAAATCATAAATTTCGCGTAACCCGTCGTTACAAGCCACAAAGATCCTTATCGTAAGCTTCACAGCCTGTATCGCGATAATTTCTTTAACATTAGAGCCGGTAAAATGTGCTAAGTACAAAATTCATTTTTTACTATAGCGATAAATTTGAGCGGTTAGACTGTAAATTTTAACACGTGCGGTAATAATATTAAGTAGTTCAGTGTGGTCGAGGTAATTGAATAGTTGGTAATGTCAAGTACCATGACATCTAGCTTTTCAATAAACCTAAAGACATCTTCGAATCGCAATCGTTTCGAAGATGTCTTCAGGTTTTATAAATAGTGGCGAGATTCGGCGTGCGGGGTTGAACACGTAATGGCTCAGTTGGTTAAAGCATGGTCGTATTGAGACCAAGGACACGGATTCAAGTCCTGCTCACGTGGTATTTTTTCACCATTTCTTATTTCATTATTTAATTACAATATTTATATTTTGAATAAGTACATCACAAACAAAATTGCATTTTATTAAAAATCGAATAGTTAGATCGTTTAAGTTTTGGAGAAGAAATCAGGGGACTACGAAACGCTGAATTTGTATACTTTTCATAGGTATTTTGATCAAAGCTGCAGTCATCTTCTATCGCATTTACTCACTTATTGTTCGAGCATAGCGCAACAGCAATAGATTTATTAATACCTATTTTTCAATTCCCTCGACCTTAGAATTTCCTCTTGATAAAAGTGTACACGCACTAACTAAAACAACTAAATCTAAAGTAAAAAATATTATTAAAGTAACTCTCCCAACTTGAAATTTCCTAAACAGTTTCATACCGGAAATCGTGCAGTATGAACGTAGTCTGTAATTAAGAAACGTGGCTTAGAACTTATTAACGTTTAGCTCGCAAGTGAAACTTAGACGTTTTCTTAGTGAAATATAGTTTTGCCTGATATGTCGGTAAGTGCTTACTGTTTTATGCATATTAGTAACTTGGTAAACTTTAAAACGTAAACGGAAAATGCTTTTTTATCTTATCGCCTTCCTGTTTGCGTACTTAACTACTGCTTTAGAGCCAGGGGTGTGCTTTCTCGCCTTTTATTCTTCAAATATAGTATATATTTCAATGGTCATCCAAGGATGCTTAAGACCATACAAAATCAAGAAGAAATAGCCGGAGCAGCTTAAACTTTTTAGGTACAGTTTTACGACCGGCCGGTTGCCTGATGTCAACCCTCTCCGGCCGCCGCCCGACGTCAACGTTCCTTAGGAATGAAGTTACATCACAAACAAAATTGCATTTTTGCTAAATTGCATGCAATTATTTTACAAGACATTGCAATGGATTTTTTTTCATTGCTGTGTCTATTTTTTAATTGCCATAGCAAATTTTTGCAGCGGAAACCACGGAAATGAAAGCACGGTGATGAAAATCAAGGCAAAAATATAAAATAATAAAAAAACTATTAATTATTCGAAGTAATAAACACTTCACAAATAAACATAAGATAAATTCATTCTATCAAATGCATAATCAAGAGGACAAAATTATTCAAATAGAAGTTATACCTATCTACGGCGATGAAAGAAAAAATGTCCAGTAACAAAACAATGGAATATTTACGTTTATGGCGCGAAAACGCAGGCACGTGTTGACGTCCTTCCACGTCGAGCACTTAGGTGTCACTAATATGCAACGTTTACGGTGCGCACAGGACGGGGGACGCAAGTCGTTAGATAAAAAAATATTCCTAAAAATGTTTAGGACATGACGATTAAAGGTAGTTCTGGGACAAATTAATGTTCGTTAACCATTTGTTGTATTTTTTAAATATTTGAAATAAATAACCAATAGATTTTTATCACTGAGGTATAATACACATCAAGGTGACGTGTAGACAAACACGGCAATGAAAGATTTCGAGGTTTAATTTATTATTTTAGAGTACCTAATAATCCTATTAATAAAATATTTAGTTCTACACGTAGATAACTATTTCACCTAAATAGAAAAAAATGTTAGAACATTATATCTATGTTTTTTAGTACCGATTTCATCGATGCCACGCAATTTTGGTTCCGGGAAATTCACCCAAATACATACATTATAAAGATTTGAAAAAGGCCATTTTCCAACTTGCCTTGGCTGGGGATCGAATCCAGAACCTCCAGTGTCGCGGACTAGAATGTAAACCATTACGCCACGGAGGTCGCAAAACAAATAAACAACAATGCTTTACACGTAATTTGATACATCAAAATTTATTAAAATGATACTTACGCCACTTTACCCATCTGCCGTGATGAGATCACACATCTAATGCCCGACACATGTCCTTTAATGCGAAATTAATTACAGTTTTTTTATACAAGTACAGCCCTAAATAATTGCCTTACAGATTTAATTTATTTAAGGAAAAAGCTAAACTCTGATATTATATCGATGGTTTATGGGTGTTTCTTTATGTTATAGGACGGCAAACGAACAAGCGGGTCACCTGATGGTAAGTGATCACCGCTGCCCATGGACAACTGCAACACCAGGGGTAAAGACCGGCCTGTCAGGGTCCTGATGACATTAAAAAAAACTTATTAATTAACACCTGAATCTGAAATCACAAGTAATAGTCGTTCAAATTCCGGCGTAAAATATTCGAAATTCTCACAAATAGTTCCGATTTAATTCCGCACTGTGTCCAGATTGGTTGAATGTTTATATCCCGTATTTTACCAGAAAAATATTCGTTAATAAACACTTTTTCCCGATATTATTTCAGGGTTGTCGTCCAATAATGATGGAAAAATTCTTAGTTTGATTTATAGTGAGTACGTTGTGATAATCGAACCATATAATATCAGCATATAAGAATATGAACGAGCAGGAGGAGGCCTAACATCGCTGCTTCAGTCAGGTTGAGACCACGTTTGGTGCAACCGGGACGAAATGTCAGCAAAAATAAATAAATAAACGGGCAAGTGCGAGTCGGACTCGTACATGAAGGGTACAATGTTCTAAAACGCTGAAGAAACACGTTTCTTGTATAACGACCCTCTTCAATTTTTAACTTGATCTTATTTTAAGTATTTGTTATTATAGTAGTCATAGTATTACATAATCGGTGAAAAATTCAAGTATTTAGTTAATGCTATTATGAAGATCGAGTTAAAAACGCTGAAAAAAACACGTTTCTTGTATGAAGACACCCTTTAATTTTTGACATTATCTTATTTTTAGTATTTTTTGTTATATCGGCCACAGTAATACATAATTGGTGAAAATATCAAGTGCCTAGCTATTACGGTTCAAGAGATAGAGCCCTGTGACAGACGGACAGACAGACGAACAGACAGCGGATTCTCAGTAATAGGGTCCCGTTTGCACCCTTTGGGTACGAAACCCTACAAAGTATGTTTCGCTTTAATTCCCGTATGCATTAATTTAACAATGTAGAGTATTTCCCATGGATGGAAATATACGACGTTGGAAAATGCTGCAATCATTTGGTTGCTATTTCTTCTGTACGCTACCCCTAGGAACTTGGTTTTAGATTCGAATCACACGCAGCGTCTCGTTACGTTTTACGTTTCATAGAATTTCTATCCACCATTCACGCGCAATTTGCGCTGGTAGAAATTTTATGAACGACGCAAGTTGGTTTGCGAATCTTACGCTGGGGTTCGACCCTTAAGCAGGCCCTTGTCACTCCTCGTGTAGGTATCAAAAATATACCTATATTATTATTATGCGCGCGACGATCACTCAGAGTGGTAAATTCAGTTATACGAATCGTTTGTCTAAAATAATAAGAATTAAATTGGCCTGCAATGGATGTCTAAGTATCTAAACGAAAAGGTACTGAGTTCTGACGTGAGCTAAATTAAACCATATCGCTAACCACATTGAGTAGATATTTCTTTGAATTTCTTTGCTGAGTGAGACTTCTATACGTGAGTACTAGTACCTATTCTGTGTCTTAAGTACATAAACGATTTGACAATTGTAAAATCAATAGGTATCTATATAAAAAAAAACCATTCTCGAGATATACTGTAATTTTTTCTCACCTTCACGCCTAAAAGTGGCTTTTGGGACGGCCTTAAGCTCTGATTACCCCGTTAGGGCATGATTACTAGTGACGTGATAGTGATACGATAAACAAAGTTTTTGAAATTGGTATGGTGGAACGGTACCTTTAACTCTGCAACGCAGATGCAAACCGATCGCTAACGCATTTAATTCTGCACATAGATAAAAAAACATTTTATTTTCATGTTCGCCCCAGTGCAAAAATAAAAAAAAACTGTGCACATTTATTTTGGTACCTATTACTTTTTTATTTATTTTAGAAATATGTTTTTGATTGGATTCCAAAAAAAATATCTGCATTTTTTTCAATACTATTGAATGTCTATTGTTTGTAATATGAATACACAATGACGTGTTTATATGGTAAAATATACATAAATACACTATCACGTCTTTATCCCTAATGGGGCAGACTTAGCATTTTGGGCCGTGTGGCTCTGAGCAAGAAAGAGCCTCTAAAGCCATTTTTATTGTGATTATGGAAAAATATTGCGAGTTTTAATGCTTATAATTATTTATTATCTACATTGTTTTTTTTTTATTACTTTTTCCACCTTCTCGCCCACCATCACACTAAAAGTGGCCTTTGAATCTTGCAGCCCTGGGTTCTGTCTGCCCTCAAGACCCAAAATGCTCTGTCTCGCCCACCTACGCTAAAAGACAATATTAATAATTTTGCATAAATAAAAAATCAGTGGCACTCCGGGAGTGCCGACAAAAGTACAAAACATTGTCAGCTTGCGAACGAGTGCCAAATCCAATTTGCAGAAATAAGTTACACTGAGTAGTCTTAAAAAACGGAGCCGAGCTGACTAGTCCCTACTGGCGGCACCCGTTCACGAGTTGACGCGTGGATCAGCCATCGCTGAACTCAACCATATTAGAGGGAATCCAGCGACCCGACCCAACCGAACAAGTCAGTGTCGGTAACAGTGTCACGATTCCAAGGTTTTTTCCCATCTCAAAAAATGCCCAACGCGCCTAAGAAAGTTTTCACTTCAAAAAACAGTGGCAATCCGGGAGTGCCGACAGATGTGAAAACATGAACAAGGTGGTGTCGGTTATGGTAACAGTGTCGCGAGTTTAATAAAAATGCCCACGCGCCTAAGGAAGTTTTCACTTCAAAAAACAGTGGTACTCCGGGAGTGCCGACAGATGTGAAAACTTGAACAAGGTGGTGTCGGTTATGGTGACAGTGTCGCGAGTTTAATAAAAATGACCACGCGCCTAAGGAAGTTTTCACTTCAAAAAACAGTGGCACTCCGGGAGTGCCGACAGATGTGAAAACTTGAACAAGGTGGTGTCGGTTATGGTAACAGTGTCGCGAGTTTAATAAAAATGCCCACGCGCCTAAGGAAGTTTTCACTTCAAAAAACAGTGACACTCCAGGAGTGCCGACAGATGTGAAAACTTGAACAAGGTGGTGTCGGTTATGGTATTAGTGTCGCGAGTTTAATAAAAATGCCCACGCGCCTAAGGAAGGTTTTACTTCAAAAAACAGTGGCACTCCGGGAGTGCTGACAGATGTGAAAACTTGAACAAGGTGGTGTCCGTTACGGTAACAGTGTCGCGAGTTTAATAAAAATGCCCACGCGCCTAAGGAAGTTTTCACTTCAAAAAACAGTGGCACTCCGGGAGTGCCGACAGATGTGAAAACTTGAACAAGGTGGTGTCGGTTATGGTAACAGTGTCGCGAGTTTAATAAAAACGCCCACGCGCCTGAAGAAGTTTTCACTTCTAATGATCTGGAATCTGAATCAACACAGTCACAAAAATAATCTGTATATCCAACACAGTCGACGTCAGAATTTTATTGTACTTATTTCAATGATACGAGTATTTTCACATCGTAAAATAGTTTTATGTTATTTAATTAAACTTCTGAAATATTGGTATTCGGTAACAAATAGACATTAAATTTAATCACTCAACTGTAACCTAACAAATCACAATGGAAACAAATAATTATTTTTTATTTATTATCTCTTTGAATAAAAACCTAATAGGACCACCCATCTCTTCCTGTGGATGTCGTAAGAGGCGACTAAAGGACTAAGCACAAACATCTCGTACTAAAATGTACGTATTAGTATAGTAAAAGTATAGCCAAATCGATTAAACTGTTCCGTCTTCAGCATCCTTGGTTGATCTCATCATCATCAGAGTGATACACCGCGGGTCGTTGCAGCTACTTCACGGATAAGTATTAAAAACTCATCATCATCATCCGAGCGTATTCCCGGTTGCATCCTCAGCGGTAACGCTTCAGAGCCCGGGGTCCGCTACCTTACCTAGGTGATTTGACGAGATCACTGTTTTTTACACAGAGCGACTGCCGTCTGATCTCTGCAACCCAAAGGGTAGACCAGAACCAATCCTAGGATAAGTACAAACGCTAGATGGCGTTCGGGACCAACGGCTTTACGTGCCTACCGAAGCACGGCATCATCTTTCTTTTCGGATAATCAGGTGATTCAAGCCTGCAATATCCTAACCAGACTGGAAACAACTTTTCACAAAGTATGCTTCCCAGTGGGATTTGAACCCATGACCTCCGGATCACAAGGCAAACGCCTTGACCACTGGACCGCGGAGGCAGTCATTAGAAAGCATTAAAAAACAGATAAGTATTAAAAAGTACTTAACCCTAATTAGTAAATTTCATACGTTTTGAGCCGTATTAAGGATATAATAGGTGTAAGGTTAGTGCGCAAGTTTCCGAGGTGAATGCAGTTCCCGTAATGTATTAAGTTTGAGCGTGCTGATACGTGATAGGGATGGGAAATACATTAGGAGACAGTATCGATGAAAATATTATTATTAGGTACCTACATACCTAATTAAAGTAAGAGCTATAGCCACAGCTATGGCGCTTCATACAAGTGGAGTAACATTTATGCCTACTAATACTACAAACGAAACATATACATCCGTGCACGCACACCCGTGCGCATGTCAATGTGTGAGTTTCAGTGTCAAACCTAAAGCAAACGCACCCGAAAACGGGGGAAAGATGCGGGGACGCCATATTGCGAGTTTCCGTTCTGTATGATAATAGGTACGTTTATTAATTCTGTGCTATAGCTAAAACTTATACTAATAGCTCTTAGATGAAAAAATATGCTAATACTTATACAAGATACTGTCTAATATTTTAATCGTTTTCGTCTATCTTTTAATAAAACCCTTTGTTGTGTAATCTATATCCCAAATCGTCGTTTTTTTTAAAGCACATTAACATCTACTTATGTTTTGATGATATATTAGTCAGGATCATAACACAGTTTAGGTTGACTGGAAGAGATCCCTTCTTGGAATAAGTCCGCCTTTGTACAAGATATTTCTTTTTCTCTTTGTATTAAATAATGTACATTTAAATGTAATTTTTGTGCAATAAAGAAATTAAACAAACACACAAACATTTTTTACAAATTAGATATTTGATATAAACAAAATACAAACAAAAGAAATAGTCTTATTTTTAAAATAAACCTTTGCATAATCATTAATTTACTTTTCTCATTTACAGACTACTTACCAAAGAGAGCCAGCTCAGTAATATTTCTCTTTGTGAAGACATATTTACTAAAGCCTGAATAGACTAATCTTACGACTTAAGGTTAAACCTACACGATCATAATTTTATTGTAAGCACTGACAGCCCATGCTTAGTTGATCCACTAACAAATGTAAGAGATTATTGTGATAATGTTGAGATGAAAGTTTTGAGGTCATTGTTACAGATATGTATTTATATAATTTCATGAAAGTTGTACATTTACTTAGGTTCTCGTAATTCCCTATTTTTTTATATAAACTCTAATTTACAATATTTTTTTAATCAATTCCAAAATAATGTATTAACATTCTCTTGATGACTGCCTCCGTAGTCCAGTGGTCAAGGCGTTTGCCTTGTGATTCGGAGGTTGTGGGTTCAAATCCCACTGGGAAGCAAACTTTGTGAAAAGTAGTTTCCAGTCTAGTTAGGATATTGCAGACTTGAATCACCTGATTATCCGAAAAGAATGATGATCACGTAAAGCTGTTGGTCCCGAATGCCATCTAGCGTTTGTACCTATCCTAGGATTGGTTCTGGTCTACCCTTTAGGTTGCGGAGGTCAGACGGCATTCGCTCTGTGTAACCAGACCAGTAACCTCCGGACCCCGGGCTCTAAAGCTTAACCGCTGACGATGCAACCGGGAAGACGCTTGGATAATGACGATTCTCTTGATTACTGTTTTTTTGTTAAGTAAGGCTAAATAATTCATGTACCTATATAAAATAAAATATAAACACTTCACAAAAACCTAAAGAGGAACAACGCCTATTGACATAATTCAGATCTCGGCCAATAAGGATGATGACTGGGTCAGAAAAGTATTATTCTAATTAGTCCGTTAGTTCGATTATCCAAAAATAATGTACCATATATTTCAGTTTATCAAAAAAGTAAAAAATCACGAAGATACAGAGTGAGGGGGCTTTTGACGTCACCGCTGTGTAAAAATTGTACGAATCTGTGACGTCATGCTAAATTTAAATGCGCTGTATCTTCGTCATTTATTGTTTTTCAGAGGAAAAAAAAATATATGCGCAAATTTTTTTAATAATCTAACCAATGGGCCAAAACTAATTTTTCAGTCATCATGCCTTTACGATCTGCGTGGGAAGAGAAGCAACTAGTAAATTCTTAATTTTGTTTCTTTCTCCCAGACCAGCGTGGAAGATTGAGGTTTGTGACCAGACCAGACCAGACAGGTCTTTGTCCAACAATAAGTTACAATACCACGGGTTATTAAAAAAAACATCGATTAACTGAAGTATAGTACTTATCGATAAATTCCCACCACTAGTAGTTAATAGTAACTCGTAGACGTCTCTGCTCTCTTAAGACAATTTCCGGGGATGCGCCATTGCATCAGTTTAAAGTCGGGAACCCGATTCCGAAAGTTCTAGAAGTATCCTACTCATCTCGACGCGATTTCGGTTGTATATTATGCTGTGCTGTATAATAGCGATCATTAGGGTGCACAAGTAAATAGTGATAAGCTAATGAAACCCAATAGATCTGGTGGATCCATTAAATAAATAAATAATGGATAATTGATTTGTATAACTTTAAAGTTATATAATACATAAGTAGTATATATATATATATACATACATACATACTATCACGCCTGTTTCCCACAGGGGTAGGCAGAGACTATGGACCTCCACTTGCTACGATCTTGACAGACCTCTTTCGCTTCATCTACACTCATCAACCTCTTCATACATGCCCTTCGGTTACGTGTACTTCTTACCTCTCCCTTTTTCAGAACGTCTGCAATCTGATCGCAGAACGTTCGCCGAGGTCGACCCTGTACCGCTCTTCCTTTCACACTTACCTTATAAATATTTTTTATTAATCTATTTTCATCCATCCTTTCTAAATGCCCAAACCATACTACTTATGTATTATATTATGATATATATATATATATATATATATATATATATATATATATCATAATACTTTTGAAACACAAACACGTAAATTTAAACAAAAACGATAAAGAATCAAAACAATCTAGCTAACACACACAATGCAAGTAACATAAAAGCTTGTTTAAAGAAAGTACAAACTCGTATTTACTTCTCCGCGGCTGAGCAATGTAAACTAAATAACTTATTCACACATATGTATCTTGTAGTCACAAAACACAGAATATTTTCAAGAAAGTCTTGGCAGATGCATTTCTGTAAATCAAGGAAACGGCCTCGCGCTTTACAAGGTAAAGCTGTGGTGCCTTTGTTCTAATTTCTTTATTTTATCTATTACTTGCTGTGGTATTCATGGCAAGGTAAATATCGAAACACAGCATTTAGAGTCTCAATTTCAGGAGCGCATAAATCCGATCCGGCCGGCGTCCGATGTATGCTGAAGCATGCTGAAGGCATTTTACGGCTCACCGGGCGCGTAACTGCGAGTGCTAGCTAGCACCATCTTTATCGACAACATCTTCTTCTTTGTCTAAGCGCGTTCCCGGTTGCATCCTCAGCTGTGCTGCTTCGGAGCCCGGAGTGCGCTTTCCCGCTTTTTCTTCTCCAAATATAACATGCATGTCAATGGTCACCCAAGGATGCCAAATTCTTGCAAAATGGAGAAGAAATAGCCGGAAAAGTTTAATTGATTTGACTATAGTTTAACGACTGGCCGCCTGCCTGACACCAACCCTCTTTGGGAATGTATTTGTGCGAAAAGTTTTACAACCGGCCGCCACCCGACGTTAACCCTCCTTGGGAATGCAACTGTAGCACGAGATGTTTGTGCTGAGTCCTTTAGTCGCCTCTTACGACATCCACAGGAAGAGATGGAGTAGTCCTTTTCTAACCCGGAACCACACGGGGGATCTTTATTGACAACATGCCCTACCATAATGCCGGCTGTACACACTCGCTGAGACACCCAGAGACAGGGTGAGAGCAAGTTGTACATGGTGCTCTTGTCTCGTCTCGCTCTCTGTCGCGTCGCCTCGGTCAATCTCGGTCGCTTGTCAGTTTTTGTGCCCAAGCTTTAACTCGGTCTCGTTAGCTCTTGTGAGTGTGTAAAGCCGGCTGCACACTCTCGCCGAGACACCCCGAGACAGGGCGCGAGAGCGAGTGTGTACATGATGCCCTCGTCTTGTCTCGCTATCTTTCGCCTCGCCTCGTCGGTCTCGGTCGCTTGTCTACATAGAGTATATGCTCTCATCGAGAGCCTTCTCGGTAGAGACTCTCGGCGAGTGTGTACAGCTGGCATAAGTGCAAGATGTCACACTTACCAAGCAAGATCTTTAGATCTGGCGACTTTTGACTCTGTCTGCCTCTCATTCAGATCTACCTTAGTGCAAGGAGTTGGCTCTAAGATGGGCCATGGACTAAGCGATTCTTTTAAATTTAAATCAAAACCTCTGTATTTTAATTTAAGAGTTTGCTCTTGGCGGTGGGGTTTTATGTTTTCTGCCATATTTTTAATGTCTTGGTACTTAGGACCTTACTCATTATTCTTCACTTCTTGGAAAAACTTCATTCTTGGTCTTCCTTCTCCTCGTCTCCTGTATTATGTAACCAAAATAAATCGTGTAAAAAGTATCAAATACGCCCATAGAAGTGAACTGAATATCCTCTCGCTTAACGCCATTAGTGAGGCCGCACCCTCAAACATCTCTGTAGCACCTTTAAATTTTCCAATTCAGCTACCGGATGCCGCACTAACTGTAAGTCAAATCTATTGTGATGGCGGGCAATTCTCCCGTTTGGAATAGAGGTGTTGTTCATTTTATTTTAATGCGCTTTGGCCGAGAGATTGCAATCTGTTTGGCTGGAGAGCAACAAGGTTTGTTATGGAAAATTGACTGTCTTAGCGTTTTTCCTTTATAAGTTAAACTATTTGTTTTATTTTATATTTTATGCTTAGAGCTGAAAGATCCAAAATACTTTGTCTGCCTTATTAGGGACTGGTGGTTTTGAGAGAAGAATAGACCTCATGAGCTCAATATAGGTAGGTCATATCAAGAATTATTTACCGACTCAATAATTCGCATTTCGACACCCTGACCGACAGTACGCTTAGTGCAGATAGTGCATTGCATACGCTTTAGAAGTACATACAAGTATTTTACTGGGGTAGAGTCGTAGCCATGTAAGGAGTAGGTTTAAGAAGAAGGAACAATAGATATACTCAACGACTCTCATTTTTCCATCACCACTCCCAACCACAACGCTGCCACCTGGCCACCAACACCAACCCAGAGGGTGGCATCTATGCTGCGTTTACTCCGTCTATTCCGTCTACTCTGTCTACTCTATCTTCACCATACGCTAAAAATGAACCAGAGTGGTCAAATTTAGGTCAAAAACCACACGACAGTAAATAATGCTTTCGGAAACCGAATCATATTAATTTCGCACACAAATCTAATACAATGAGTACATTAGATAGATAATTTGCGTACACACGTCCATGACCTGACTTTGTATTGATTTATTACTAATCCTATACCTGGTGGAATCAGTCTTATTACAATGCAATAAGGTTCAAAATAGAAAAGTTTATAACGTCCAGGTGTTTGGGCGTTGTTGATTAATTTTATGGCAGTAAGGATTAGGCTAATGTTGGAAATTAAGGTGTTTTAAATAATTAATGCCCTTGAATGGTTTTACGATAGACTAGGGACCTATCCCAGTTCTGTTTTCATACCCATAGACCTAGAATATTTTTTTCCTGGGACAAAATACATCAATTAACAAATCACACTGATTGACTTAGTCCCTAAGAAAGTTTAAACTTATACCTATTGTGGGATTCAATATTCTATTCGTGGATAACGGTCAACACGCTAGTCCTCCAATCCGGAAGTTCTGTGTTCGATCCCCAGCCAGGGAAAGTTGGAAAATGGTCTTTTTCAAATCGCACTGGGTTTTGGGTGTTTATCTATATAAATATGTATTTATTATAAAAAAATAGTATCGCTGTGTTAGTATTTCATAACAAAAATTAAACTTACTTTGGGGCTAGTTTGATTATTTCTTATACATTTATTTATTTATTAATTGTTTATTATTATATATTTTTTGGCTTTCCATACAAAGTCGGATCAGCTGATTGAATCTGAATATGAAAAACTGTTTTTAGGGTTCCGTAGTCCGACAAGGAACCCTTATAAGATCGTTCAGTCCGTCCGTCCGTCCGTCCTAGTCTGTCACAGCAGAATATCTTCTACGTTTATGGATTGATTTGCATGTATCTTGGTTCGAGGATATTTCACATATAGATCTCATTTTTAAAAATACAAAAAATTAAAATTACCTCTTTTTAAGGGTACCTCCCCATACATGTAAAGAGGGGTGTGAATTTTTTTTTTGAGTGCACCCCCTTGTCTGGGGTATCGTTGAAAAGGACTATGAAAATAAGGTAGGGTTTCCATACAACACTTTTTTATCAGCTTTACAATTTGCGATATAGCCCGCCAAAGTCGTTTACACGGTATCCCCCTCCCTGTAATTTCTAAAGTCTTGGACCTATAAACTTCAAATCACTCACGTAAAGAAACAGGCGCGGAAACTCTTATTTAAAATTGTTTCGGGTATCCTGTGATGAATACTTTTGAAATTATAAATAAAATAAAAATATATACTTTTTTCCAAAAGAACAGTATAAACTTAAAAAGTTTTTTACATATTTTACCGTTAGGACTGAATGAAGCTTAATAACTTTAAATAACATCCAGAGAAGAATAAATAGGTTAATCATTTGAATATTACTTAGAACTAAAAAAAAACACACGCGGCGACAGACAAAATGAGCCGCGGTGCGGTCTAGGTGCGCGGTGCGGTGTGGAGGGGGAGGTGCTTGAGTGTAGAACCCGAAAGCGGGCAGCTTTGATATACTCCCTAGATAGAGCGCAGAAATGCAAAAAGCGGCCAAAAAATATCCAACAGGGAAAAGGCTAGGGAGACGATGATGATGCATGAACTGCAAAACAGCGCGGTGCCAAAAATGACTACGGAATCCTACTTTATGCGTGGTCCGACACGCACTTGGCTGGTTTTTTTCATATTTCTACATATTGTGTTACTTGGGGTAAGTTGTTCAGTAACAGACTGAATTCACCCTTAAATTAGTATCAGTATATTTCGTTAAACCCTGTATTTAAGAATCTTCGGCTTTTGTCAACAAAAAAAGAGAGAAAAAAGGGAAATCCCTACCGCGGGGGCGATTCAAAACTTTTTAATATCTGCACCGCTTTAAAACGGACTATAAAAAATTAAATACGCAAAAGGCAAACACAGATATAAACGGTCGGGACGAATTTACATACAAATGAGGTCTGGAATTATTTCAAGAGACGCCTGCATCGGTCGCTAAAAAAAGAGTGGTGGACTGAGAATTGGTATATTTTGGATTGGGTTCTGTATGTTTAAAACGGCTACAATTCAAGTTGGGGCGAAAACACACTGTTTGTATGTATGTTTGTTCCGCGATAACTGCCAAACCGATGGTCCGATTTTGATGAAATTTGGTAGGCATGTAGGAAATACTCGTATCAATAGAATTTTCAAGTTCGTTGGGCATCAAAATCGTTTTAGTAGTTTGTGAAATATTCTAAGTCTAAGTTCGCGGCGAACTACTAGTTTAATAAATTGAGATAGTATATACCTCTATATGAATTAACGCCATAGAAAACCAATAAGGAATGATAATCAGCATAATGCAATTGAATATCGAAATGTAGTGAACGTGACATATCAATGGCGTAGCAGTTTTTTACATCCATCATTTGATTCACGTGTATTTTCCAACATGCTTGAAGGTGGGCGTCAAAGTAACAACTTGGAAACTCAGCTAATGGTCTACTGAACCATTTGCAGTCCGAAATCATTATATTTCGATGCCGAAATCATATAAATTGAATAAATAATGTACATAAAAATATAGCAAACGATGTCTCCGATATCTCAACTAATAGGTACGTATATTAAGTATGTATTCTTCTTTGCTGGTCTGGGAGAAAAGAAAAAACATAGAATGTACCAGCTGCTTCTCTTCCCGTGCAGATCGTAAAAGCCGATCGAGGGAATGGGCGAGAATCTGAATCATATGAATAGGCGATGCGGTTAGCAACCCATCACTATTATAATTTCCCTTTTCCACCTTCATGCCCACCATTACGCTAAAAGTGGCCTGGGCTTTACCGCCCTTGGCTCTGTCTACCCCGTTAGGGATAAAGACGTGATAGTGTATCTGTATCTGTATTAAGTATGTACTTAAATACATTTCCTATGATAAATTGTCACATATACGAGTAGACAGACGAACAACTAACTCAATGATTCTACTTTTAGAAAATGTATACTAGTTAAGTAGTTTTTTTCTGAAGCGGTAGGGGTCAAGCGGTTGTGCGTCTCTGAGGTATGAGTTCGATCCTTATCAGGCGTGACTTGTACCACAGAATAAATAAAACTAACGTACAGAAGTCTCACTCAGCAAAGAAATTCAAAGAAATATCTACTCAATGTGGCTAGCGATATGGTTTAATTTAGCTCACGTCAGAACTCGGCACCTATTCGTAAAGATACCTAGACATCCATTGCAAGCCAATTTCATTCTTATTACTCTGGACAAACGATTCGTATAACTGAATTTACCACCCGGAGGGGCCCCCTGCGCGCATAGTAATAATATAGGTAGGTACATTTTCGATACCTAAACGGGGAGTGACACAGGCCTGCTTGTACCTCTAAGTTTGTTCTCATGTAGGGTCAATTTCAACTACCCACCACTTGCTTCAGGAGAAGAAAACACCGTGAGGAAACATGCTCACTTAGTGACTGTTAAAGTATAGATTCTAGTCACAAAAGACAGTAAGAGTATACAGAAAGGAATCTCCTAAGGTACAAAATCATAAATCAAAATCAAATATTTATTCAGTAATAATGCCTTTGCAGGCACTTTTACACGTCAATAATTATAGTGTACATTACGTGTACCTAATGTTTATTTATATTTAAATTTTTTTTTCTTTGTTCAAAAGCTACCGATACTGGCGTTTCGCAACGACCACTGCTGAGAAGAAACGCCGAAAGAAACTCATTTACACAGTATTGGTCGCCTACGCGCCAGAAGGGCTTTGTTAGTTTACAAAGATATTATGCCTAATACAATGTTATCACAACATAATATGTAAGTAAATCTTGCGAACGAGTGCCAAATCCAATTTACAGAAATAAGTTACACTGAGTAGTCTTAAAAAAACGGAGCCGAGCTGACCAGTACGTGCAATATGCGTCCCCGTTCCCCGTCCCCGCACCTCTCCCCCGTTCTTGTGCGTCCGCGTGCACCATGCAGTGTGTATTTGCCCGCTCTCGCCCCTTGACAAGGCGAGAGCGGGGGAGGTGCGGGGATGGGGAACGGGGACGCATATTGCGCGGGACCTTAGGAGACTCCGTTCTGTATACTTTTACTGTCTTCTGTGCTAGTGTGTAAAAAGAATGGCAAACCACTCCATAATTTTAGCCAAAATTCGCTTTTACTTGCCATAGGAGTTTAGCTCTAAAATTGTGTAAATACATAATAATAATAAATAAATAGATTAAGACAAATCACACTGATTAAACTAGCCCCCAAAGTGAGTTTAAACTTGCCTTGCTGGGAATCGAACCCACAACCTCCGAATCAGTGGATTAGCATGACCATTACACCACAGAGGTCGTCATAAGAAGCAGTTTATTCTATCATTTCCAAATTGAACCCTAAAACCTATGCTTTTTTCCAGCATTTAGTTCGGGAATGGGCAGTGCTCTATTGACGGTGTTAGCTTTGTTTTTACTGCGCTGTTTTATTGTTGGCATTCATTGAAATTCACGAAATTGGTTTTGGCGATTTCACGGACTTTATGTTCAATTGCATGTGGATTTGGTAGATACAGTGGCCCCCCAATAAAATGAGCTAGTTTTATCGCTTCATAAATATGAATTTAGTTTATACATGCACATGGCGTATTTTTAAATTGCACCAAAACATCATGATACATAAAAATATAAAACACTAGCTTTTGCCCGTGGCTTCGCCCGCATAGACTACATGAATTAGATTGTTTTTTTTTTCAAACTGGGGTTGCAATTTAATAAAATCCAATTAATGTATTATTATTTTTTACTAACCACTAATTCAAAAATGTCATATGTCTCGCTTCACAAATGACGAAGATTAATACAAACTTGAAAAAAACCCCTATTAGGGATGTTATTTTTAAAATTTTAATAAATGCATTATTATTTTCTACTACTAAAATACATAAAAAAAATCATGTGTCTCACTTTAAAATGACAAAGTTTCATACAAACTGCCAACTCCTATTTCACCCCGTTAGGGATGGAATTTCCAAAAATCCTTTCTTAGCGGACGTCTCCTAGTCACAATTATCTACCTTCCTACCAAATTTCATCTTCATTGGCTGAGTAGTTTTCATTGAGTGAGTGACTTTCGCTTTTATATATACAACGTGGAAGGGACATACCCGTAATTACCAAATTTTGATTTTGACATTCCCATACAAAACGCCCGGGCGGCCGCACACTTTTGTATGGAAATGCCAAAATTTTGTTTTGTTATTTAGCTGTTACTTTAATTTCATTACACTATAATGATCTAGTATAGTCCGTGGTTCGATTTATTACGGGTATGTCCATTCCACGTTGTATATAGATACAACAGATGTCAAAAGGCGGCCTTATGGTAACTGCAATCTCTTCCAGGCAACCGAGGTACTGACTTAGCTCAATGAATATGTTATCTAGTGACATAAAAGCCATTATTACACATTTGTGAAATTATTTGCAGGTTTTCTCATGATGATACGAGTACATAGACCCGTAAAATATATTTACACAAGTATTTTTTTTGTCGAGGGTAAAAAGAACCGTAGAGACAAATCGCATCACCGCTGTCAGACATGGTTCAAGATGCCACATCACCAAAAGAAGCCATTTTCCGATCAATTTTCATACAAAGCTCGAGCAAAATAAATTGTATACACAGAATGGCACATCTTTTCGACCGAAAACCGTTTAGTCACAATCTAACACCTTTTATTCCTTTCGTACAATGTGCCCGTCATTTGTATCCATTGACCTCTATTTACACCTAGATGATAGATCGGCTAAATTATATTAGACTAGCTTTTGCCCGCGGCTTCGCTCGCCTATCCCACGGGAACATTACACTTTTCCGGGATAAAAGGTACCCTATGTTACTTCTAGTACCTCCCAGGATATGTGTACAAAGTTTCATGATGATTCGTCAAGTAGTTTTTGCGTGAAAAGGTAACAAACATCCACGCTTTCACATTTATAATATTATAAGTAAGGAAGTAAGGATAAGGATTACTACGTGGTTTTAATTCAGGTAAAAAAGCAGATCTTTGATAAACCTCCATAAGATTTATTAAAGTACTAAATAAATAAAATTAAACTGTTTAAATATTTATAGAGTTATTTTCCATCAGTTGGAAAATGACCTTTTTTAAATTATTCTGGGTCTTGGGTGTTTATCTATTTAGGTATTTATTATAAAATATAGTACTGGTGAGTTAGTATCCCTTAATACAAGTTTAAATTCCTTTAGGGCTAGCTCATCGTATATTATCATATATTTATATATACTCGTACAGGGTCTAACAAAATATACTGAAACTATTTTAAGGGTAAATTCAGTCCATGATACTGAACAACTTTCTCCAAGGAACATATATCGAAATATAAAAAAATATTTTTGGTTTCCAATACAAGTAGACCGAACAGCTGATCCGAGTTTGTATGGAAAGCAAAAAAATATTTTTCATATTTCGATATATGTTCTTTGGGAAAAGTTGTTCAGTATCATGGAGTGAATTCACCCTTAAAATTGTTTCAGTATATTTTGCTAGACGTTATATAGGGACAATTCAGACTAATTGATGAGCTAGCCCTATTTATCATATTTTCTGGCCTTCAAAATACACACGCGCAAAATATTTCTTAAAGTAAATTTTGACAAGTCTATAAAAACAGGTCTTGTGAAACCTACACAATACGCCTGTCATTTTTACCACTTCATTTTTCAAAGGGAATCAATAAGCCAATAGTTTTGGTGTATAGAAAACCTGTACTATTCTTGCAAACAAATTGCTTTCGTAAATCATAGAATAAGGTTGAATGGTGGTCAATGACTTCATCATCATCTATATTTAAAAGCATACAGAACCAAATAAAAACGGAATAGACCCAGTTCGATGGACCAGAAGGGTAATGGAGTGGCGACCACGGGCCAACAAGCGAGGTAGAGGACACCCAGCACTGCGTTAGGTGGACGATACTTTGCAGACAGGCCTGTGTCACTCCCCGTTTAGGTATCGAAAATGTACCTACATTATTACTATGCGCGCAAGCGGCCCCTCCGGGTGGTAAATTCAGTTATACGAATCGTTTGTCCAGAGTAATAAGAATGAAATTGGCTTGCAATGGATGTCTAGGTATCTATACGAAGAGGTGCTAAGTTCCGACGTGAGCTAAATTAAACCATATCGCTAGCCACATTGTGTAGATATTTCTTTGAATTTCTTTGCCTTGAGTGAGACTTCTGTACGTTAGTATTATTTATTCTGTGATGCAGGTGGCAAGGTAGGGATAGAGACACAAATGAAAAGATATGGAGGAGGCCTATGTCCTGAAAAGGATAACATTAAGGCTGCTATTGATGGATGGAAAGGTCTCATTAACTGAACTTCCTCATAAAATATATTATGATCTAAATAAAGATTTGGTCAGGTCAAAGATACATGTATTTTATCAAATCAGGATCATCATCATCATCCGAGCGTATTCTCGGTTGCATCGTCAGCGGTAACGCTTTCAGAGCCCGGGGTCCGCTACCTTACCTAGGTGATTTGACAAGGTTACTGGTTTTTACACAGAGCGACTGCCGTCTGACCTCCGCAACCCAGAGGGTAGACCAGAACCAATCCTAGGATAGGTACAAACGCTAGATGGCGTTCGGGACCAACAGCTTTACGTGCCTTCCGAAGCACGGAATCTTTCTTATCGGATAATCAGGTGATTCAAGCCTGCAATATCCTAACCAGACTGAAAACAACTTTTCACAAAGTATGCTTCCGGATCACAAGGCAGACGCCTTGACCACTGGACCACGGAGGCAGTCCCAGGCAGGCAAATCATGATGTTACCCTATTTTAAATGTGTCTGTTTTTATTTCCACGTTTTTAAATACATTCTGCACTAAATAAAGAGGCGAATGCAAGCGGGTCTGAATCAATTTCTATGTTAATTCTATGAGTCTAGCGCACACTTTTAACTCTAATGAGAGTGAACGGTTTCACCATTTTGATTTAAAACGGCTTTACTGTACTTTTTGTGTGTGCAAGTATTATTTTCCACGCTGGGAGAGAGGTCTGGGAGAAAAGAGAAAACTTAAAATGTACCCGAAACTTCTTTTTCTACCATCTTCCCCATCATTACGCTAAAAGTGAAATTTGAGTCTTGCGGGCCTAGGCCTGTCTGTTTACAGCCGGGGCGTACTATTAGGGTTGGGACACATCTGTCAGCACGGAACAGAATTTTCCTATGCTGTTAATTTGTCACTCAGAAACGTCAATTGATAGAGCGAGAGAGAGCGACGGAACGCCGCAGAACCGGCGATTTATGTGCGACAAAAAAGTATAGCAGCTTAGGAAAATGTTGTTCCGTGCGCACTGTGTCCCAGCCCTTAAGGTACAAGTTCCTAGCCGACTGCAAACAGCAGCTGTCGCCGGTCGAGACGTCGCCGCGACATGTCGCTGCAGTCCCCGACCCGAACCCGGCGACCCGTCGCGGCGACGCGTCGTATGCTGCTGCTGACAAATTTCATAAATATACATAGATGGTAAAGTGAGCAGATTTAGTTGTTTGTACACAGCTAGTTATTTGTGATACATCACAGATTGCACGAACACACTACTTTTGCGCTAAGAATGCTTTGTCGATATCTACTGAATTACCCCATAAAAGCAAGCCATATCTGACGTTCGACGCTACATAGCCGCGGTAGGCCTTGAGCGCAGTCTTCTTATTAGTAATTTTAGTTAGTTTCCATATAAACCAATAGTATCGTTGTGACACATAGTTTGCTGCTGCTGTCTGCAGTCGGCTCCGAACTCAAACCCTTAGTATTAAAGCTAGCTAAGTGACATATCAGGTTAGTTACAGACCTGCTAACCTGTCACAGCATCATAGATAATATGAGTTATGATGCTGTGACATCAAACATATTACCCGTGCATCCAAACTGAACGCATTAAACAATGCAAACCATTCGATCTCTGTTACGATGCACTGCATCTTCATTTGTGCATTACCTATATCAAAGGCATTAGCTGACACTCGATGCATTTCATATGGATGACATGTTTTGCTATTGCATAGTCTGTAATAGGTACTATATTATTCATTGCGTCTTTATCTTTAGCTCGGCTCCGTCTTAAGTTTGTTAGTTGACGTCTTTGGCGAAAACGTGCAGTGTAGTTTGTTGCCGCTTCTTCTACACTGGAGCCTAGGAAGCGGCATAAACTTAGCTGTAAGTAACGATTTGACGTCACCATTTGTGCAAAATAAAACAAAATGACTATTATTAAGAGATATTATAAATATCCTATGATAATAAAGATATTTGGAATTAAATTGAATTGATAAATTTAATAACATGTGTTTCATTTGCGAAACTAGAGTAATTGCAATCAAGGCCACTATACCCCTGGGGCGATTATCCGGGTTTTACCCTAGGCGACTACGACCTATCGACATTATAATTTCATTTTTCCATCTTTTATTCTCTATCTAGAGTAGAATAGGACCACTCCAAGTCTGGTGGTGGATGTCGTAGAAGGTGACTTAGGAAACACAAGCTTAACATAGCTTATAAACATCAATGAGACCTCTCCAACCTATCCGGCCAGCGTGGCGAGTGTAGGCTAAATGCTCTGACTGATTTATAAAATAATAAAAATTGATTATTTGGTAACTACTTATTTAAATAACAATGTTTTGTTGCTTGAGCCTCCTTTTAAGCAAAGAATATGCTTGTGCCAGGGGACTTCGCTCTTTCTTATCTCTCGGTAACATTATTTTATGATAGGTACTCGTATCTATGATCACCTGCTTATTTGATATTTATTAGAAAATATCACGAGCTCCTACGTACTTCGGATAGCACTTTAAGAATCCCCTTTTCCTAGACTTTCCCATACAAACGTAGTATACGTTTTATTTTGAAACGACATGTCAGATTTCGGTAAAAAATTGTAACTTTATAGAAATTTCATATTATCTAGGGTTTTTTTTTTGGTTTTCACAGTCAAAATATGAACTTGAAAGAAAATATAAGGGTGTAAAAGTTTTCCATACTGATGGTCAAAAATAATATGATACACTATATTCTCTTTCAAGAAATCTGACATGTCGTTTCAAAATAAAACGTAGACTACGTCTGTATGGGAAACTCTGATTCTGTCTAGGGTAAGGGGACTCTTAAGTCGTTGGTCTCGGACGTCATTAATGTTTGAAACTCATCAAGCTATGTCAGATGCTTTAGGCAGCTTGAAAAATCTGACACCATTTGTTGGCCACTTACACAAGAAAAACAAACAACAACCAAAACAAGTTTTATATGTCGAGTATGTCATACACTATCACGTCGTTATCCCTAATGGGGCAGACAGAGCATTATGGGTTTTGGGGTTCTAAGCAGACATTGCCTAGAGCTGCAAGACCCAAAAGCTACTTGTAGCGCAATGGTGGGCAAGAAGATGGAAGAGGAATCAAAATTCTCCCCTGCGTCGATGTTTCCCCATACATATGATTTATGGATTTTCAAGGCAAGAGTGAATACGCATTTTTTGAGTCTGCGTGTTACACCTCATTCTTTACGTGTTACACCTCATCCATACCTTAGACCTCATCTTAGCTTCCTATCAGGCTAGAGGTCAAACGCACTCAAATATCTAAGAAAAAAATTAATAAAATAGTGATGGGTAGCTAGCCACATCGCATTAACAAAATTCGCATTATCGCCCACTTCCTGGATCGGCTTTCACGATCTGCGCGGGAAGAGAAGTAGCTGGTACATTCTAGATTTTTCTTTTCTCCCAGACCAGCATGGAAGCAGATTTCATAAAAGAGACTAGATATTAATGTCGACCTGTGCCAATAAAAATTACGTTAAATAAAACAGCGCAATATTCCACATTTACATTCACAATTTTGGATGGCTCAATCCAAAGTTAATTTTTCATTAAAATTTCATTTGCAAATGGCATGAAACGTGTTTCCATGTATGTGTATGTCGTTATTTTTTACGATATCATTATGCCGCTGCATGGGCGGAGATATAGCTTTGCTTTGGGAGGGGCAAGCAAGGCGTGGTGATAACATTTGCGCCGAAACAATCAGTGTATCCGTGTGGTTGACTGGGAGTTTTGGCACAGAATAAAGTAAGAGTAAGCAGAACGGAATCTCCTAAGGTACGCGCAATATGCGTCCCCGTTCCCCGCACCCGCACCTCTCCCCCGGTTCTTGACGGCCAACGTGAGTCATCGAGGCAAAAACGGGGGAGAGGTGCGGGGACGGGGAACGGTGACGCCTGGGTGACGCATATTGCGCGTACCTTAGAAGATTCCGGCCGGTGGTTTTGGTATGGAGAGGACGCTATTGCATATTGTGAAACAATAAACTTCTAATAAATAAATTATTACATTTTTTTTCATACTGCAACGTACTTACTCCAAATAAATATGCTAATATTATTACGATCTGGTCTAAACTCAGACTTATGAGTAATTTCAAATTGACCTAGTTTTATAACGTACTTATATTATATGTGTCCATCGGAATTAAAAGTTAAAGGACGTATCTACGGAGTTTGAACCCCCAAAGCCCTTTTCATATATACGCCCATGAAACCTGTGCTGGTCGCAATACACAGAAACGCTTTCAGAATGGGTGAAAAAGTTTTCGGACTATGGGCCGTTCTCATGTAATATGTGATTTTTATCATTTTTAAACTAGGTAACAAAAAATATAAATACAAATATATATATACAAAGTGGAATGGACATACCCGTAATAAATTAAACGACGGGCTATACTAGATCACTACAGTATAATGAAATTAAATAACAGCCAAAAAAAAAAAAAAATTTGGCGTTTCCATACAAATCGTCCGGCCGGCCGCACACTTTTCTATGGAAATGCCAAAATTTTTTTTGTTTTTAACGATACTATATTTTAAAATAAATACATGCAGGCTGACTTTTGAACCACCAGCCAAATTTTTGGAGCAAGTTCAGTCCATGATACTGAACTACTTTCCATAAAAACAATTAGCGAAAAACTAAAATAAAAATTCGCCTTCCCATACAAATCAGCGCTCAGCCAAACGGATTTTGTATACGAAAAATTTTTATCGATTTTAATAACTTTTTCATAGAAAGTAGTTTAGTATCATGGAATGAACTTGTTCCAAAAATTTGGCTAGTGTTTAAAAAGTCACCCTGTACAAACAACCAAGGCCCTGGAAAATTTGCAAGAAAAAGGCCATTTTCGTAAACGTTCAACAAAACGTATTGTCTAAATATATAGAATTTTAAAAATATAAAATAAAGCTGATAATGGAAATAAATCTTATAAAATTGCTTTTAAATAAAATTGTATTTCTTGTGCTACGCCTTTTTTGTTTGATTATAAACCATTTCATGCCCAATATTTATCTAAGGCCTTTGTGCAAAACCCCAAAAAAACATAACCATTAATTTTTGAAATCGGCTGAATTTGCTGACCGTGTACAGTCAACCGTAATAAAATATGCATCCCATCCAATGATGATATATTCTCTCAAGATGTCGTAGGTAGTAGAAACAGATAAAGGAGAAGGTGAACGTCGTGACGTACAGCGAAGTAAAACTGCTTCTCCTTCTTCTCGTGTCGATGGTACTTTACTTACTATATTTTGTCACTCTAGTACCGGGTCCCTTCGATAGCTATATCATTTGCAGCCATCAGGTCATCCCAAGTGTCGGTGTTTGGGCACCTGGTACACGTAAGTAAAACAGCTGGCGAATGAGAGAGACAAATGAAAGAGAATTCATACTCCACCGACAAAAGCTCTTAAAAATAGATCAGCATCATCATCCGAGCGTATGGGTTGCATCCTTAGCGATAACGCTTCAGACCGCGGGTTTCACTACCTGACCTACTGGTTTTTTACACAGAGCGACTGCTGTCTGTCTTCCGCAACACTAAAGTTAGACCAGAACCACATTTAGGATAGGGTTTAACAAACGCTAGATGGCGTTCGAGATCCACTGCTTTACGTGCCTTCCGAAGCACGGAATCATCTTTCTTTTTGGACAATCAGGTGATTCTAGCTTGCAATATCCTAACCAGACTAGAAACAACTTTTCGCAAAGTATGCTTCTCAGTGGGATTTAAACTCACGACCACGGAAACAGGTGCTATATCTATAGATTTCTTAAACAAGAACCCACCATAATTACAGGGGTCCGCTAATTTTTAGTACCTTAATCCAAAATTGTATACGCAGGATATCCGTCGACCGCCCACCTGCGATGCAACTCTTTGTCTTTGTGTTTTTATGCTTTTTGGTGTGAAACTGTACATTAATAATCGTGTTTTAATTTTTAGGGTTCCGTACCCGAAGGGTGCAAACGGGACCCTATTACTGAGACTCCGCTGTCTGTCCGTCTGTCTGTCTGTCCATCTGTCCGTCTGTTCGTTTGTCACAGGGCTCTATCTCTTGAACCATAATAGCTAGACACCTGAAATTTTAACCGATAATGTATTACTGTGGCCGCTATAACAAAAAATACTAAAAATAAAAAAAGTTGAAAATTAAAGGGGTCGTCATACATAAAAAGTGTTTTTTTCAGCGTTTTTAACTCGATCTGTCACAGGGCTTTATCTCTTGAACCATAATAGCTAGACACCTGAAATTTTCACCGATTATGTATTACTATGGCCACTATAACAACAAGTACTAAAAATAAGATAAAGTTAATAATTAAAGGGGTCGTCATTCAAGAAACGTGTTTTTTTCAGGATTTTTAACTCGATCTTTATACGAAACCCTTCATGTACGAGTCCGACTCGCACTTGCCCATTTATTTTTGTTTAGCATGAGTGATGGCCAGTGGTAGGCGTTACAGAGCAGCTATTTCGTGGGATTGCGTACCGAAAGAGTTAACATGCATTTATTGATTTAAATTGCATTAAAATATTTAGAACAATACTATCTAAATTAATAATACTTATGTGAAAAACAATTTTTACCACATTTTTTATTTATTTATTTAAAAAACTTTGTCGTGCATCAGCGATAGTTACACATAATAAAATAACAAAGGTAATATTAGATACAAATGGTGGACGTATCCCAGAAGGGATCTCTTCCAGTCGACCAGTAGGGCAGAGGATAGTTACAAATTTAGTAGGAAGGCAGAAGTAGGTACAGAGCAATGAAAAAAATAAGTATATTATTAAAGCTTAAAAACTACGAATACACGACATACATACCTAATGAATATACTACATATAATATAAAAATAATATATTAATATTTTTTTTATTTTCTTTGCCGAATTTTTTTTTTTAATTTGGTTAACATGAATATGTCGTTTGCGGGATTTATCATTCCGATATAGTTACAATAATGGGGTATACTATACCCCACAGATATACAATACAATCCCCATCGCCGTGTACTATAATGTTTTTTTTCTTATAGACATACGGTTCAATATGCTTTGTAGAGTTTTAAAAACTCGCTTCCATTCCGCGTGAAGGTAAATTGAACCTAAATGGTAACTAGGGATTAGGTAGCAGCAGTACTTTTCAAGTAGTTAGAGCGAGTGACCTTTTCACACACATACTGATCGCGTATTTATCCTTTACTGGGTAGACAAAGCCTGTATCCATAACTCCCACAAAAGACCAAAAAATCGTCTCTCACACAAAATTGTTCAGACCTTAAAATGATAATATAAAGAAAATAGTCTATTTCATTTTTTCTTTACTCTCAAAGCGGGATTAAACAACAAATTTATATTCACGTCATAACATTAAATTTAATTCACTTGGGCGTTAAAATTTCAAATTAATTCTCATAAAGTTTTCCTAAGCCTTTTGATCATTATCCCTTCATATTTTTTAATACTTTCATCTAAAAGAGGGAAATTTAATTAATTGCTCATTATAAGGGCGGTTGCCATGGTTACCCGGTTAACCCTTAAAAGGGTAAAAATCTGGATAGATAAATGTGAGTTGAATTCGTCCTTTGAGGGTTCCTTATATCTCCACTAAACCGGGAAATCGGTGACGTCACAAGTCGTAAGTCATGATGATATATCCCAAAGGCAAACTGGTAGATAATACATTTGCGTTAAGTTTGACCCATTGTAATCAATCAAATATAAGATTGTGTGCAATAAACTTAAAATACATAAATGAATAAATAAGTCAGTGAATTGTTATATCAGCTGCACAATGTCCACTGCTGGACATAAGCCTCTTCCAAGGATTTCCAAAATGACCGATCTATCAGCTCGTCTGACCACTTCGTGGGTGGATGTCCTACGCTTCGCTTGCCAGTACGTGGTCCCCATTCAAAAACCTTTTTGCCCCATCAGCCATCGGTTCATAACGCTGTGTCCCGACCACTGCTACTTCAAGGAGCTAATCAGCTGGGTTAAGGCAATACAATCTACGTTGGCTATCGTGACCGGAATAGAAGTGGGTAAGTAAGTTATATATTGTGGATTACCTCTTTGAAGTGGCAGGGGGCGGGGCACATATAGCACGAAGAACCAATGGGGCAGAAAGTTTCTTGAATAGCATCTTTGAATGGGATCTTGAAAAATTAGGAGTGACGACAGGGTCACAAAAGTAGTATTATAATTAGTCCGTTTTGTAGATTATCCAAAAATAATGGACCCATATTTTTCAGTTTATCACAAAGGTAAAAATTTACAAAATACAGAGCATCAAAGTTCTTGAGTTGGGGCTTGTGACGTCACCGCTATCACAGGCCGGAATCTCCTAAGGTACGCGCCATATGCGTCACCCAGGCGTCCCCGTTCCCCGTCCCCGCACCTCTCCCCCGTTTTCGCCTCGATGACTCACGTTGGCCGTCAAGAACCGGGGGAGAGGTGCGGGTGCGGGGAACGGGGACGCATATTGCGGGTACCTTAGGAGATTCCGTTCTGCTTACTCTTACTGTATTCTGTTCCGCTATGTAAATATCGTACAGCCATGACGTCATGCGAAATTTTAATGCGCTGTACCTTCTTAAATTTTTGATTCTCGAAGAAAAGAAAAATACGTGTTCAATATTTTTAAGGTTCCGTACCCGAAGGGTGCAAACGGGACCCTATTACTGAGACTCCGCTGCCTGTCCGTCTGTCACAGGGCTCTATCTCTTAAACCTTAATAGCTAGACACTTGAAATTTTCACTGATTATGTATTCTATGGCATAGCGGCCATAGTAATACATAATCAGTAAAAAACAAAATATAGTAAAAATAAGATAAAGTTAAAAATTAAAGGGGTCTTCATACAAGAAACGTGTTTTTTTCAGCGTTTTTAACTTGATCTTTATAATGGCATTAACTAGATACTTGAAATTTTCACCGATTATGTATTACTATGACCACTATAACAAAAAATACTAAAAATAAATTAAGTTAAAAATTAAGGGGTTCGTCATACAATAAACGTGTTTCTTCAGCGCTTTTAAACATTGTACGAAGGTACGGAACCCTTCATGTACGAGTTCGACTCGCACTTGCCCGTTTATTTTATAATCTAACCGATGGGCCAGAATATTCTCTCAGTCGTCATGCCTATTACAGATAACTGTGGAGCAGAACGGTAAGTCTTGAAATAATAATAATTCTTTGGAGTAACTTTGGAAATGAATGTATGGGATTCTTTATCTTTTTAGAACGAAAGATTGGAGTAAAAAAAAAGGTCTGGCTTGAGCTTGGCGCGGGTCCCTCTTAAAGGTTTGTATACTTAGACATGTCATAATTTAGGTACATTGGTACATACTAAATTTACAAATTGACATTATTTTAAATTTCGTAATTCTTAGAATTCAATTTAATTATGACATAATAAACAATGTAATCTCTGTCCATCTATATAACTAATTTTAAGTTTTTAGTTTGTTAGTTGATGTCTTTGGAGAAAACGTGCAGTGCAGTTTGTTGCCGCTTCTTCTGCACTTGCGCCTAGGAAGCGGCGTAAACTTAGCTTTAAGTAACGATTTGACGTCAACATTTGTGCAAAACAAAACAAAGTGACTATTATTAAGAGATATTTTAAATATCCTATGATAATAAAGATATTTTGAATTGAATTGAATTGAAGTAGGTACTTTGGGAATAACCCTATTGGCCTAACAGACGGATAGAGCGGAATTGAGGGTACATTCAACCATTTGACTTTGGAATCCTAAAATCTGGCTGGATGGATATTTAGTCATAATCTTTAAACGTTTAGGGCTTTGGATTATTTTCTTAAAATATAAATCTTTGATTGAAATTGAATGGAGAAATCGCAGGAAACTTAAATGAGTTTAATATAAAGTCAATTCCAGAGAACGATTTACTTTCAGGCAATACTTCGTAACTTCATTTTCTGATAATTTTGACGTCAAGTTTCTAAATCGTAAAGTCGATAATATTATGAGAAATCCGAAACTTATTTTAAATGAATATGTATATTTCTTAGAACGTACGAATCTACTAAATACCTACTTAGAGCCTTCATAAGTTAAGTCTACTGCTAGGACTAAATTTTGTAGAGCAAAGAGCTTGTTTATAAATATGTCAATTAAGTAAATATAATATATATATTTTTAAAAAGTGAGTATAACTTACCTGTGTGGTTTCGGGTAAGAATAGAACCACTCCATCTCTTTCTGTCGATGTCTAAGATGCGACTAGAGGAAAAATAGCTCATGCTACAATTGCATTCCCAAGGAGGGTTGTTGGCAGGCGGCCGGTCTTAAAACTATAGCCAAATCGATTAAATAGTTCCGGCAATTTCTTCTCCAATTTTTGGCATCCTTGGGTGACCATTGATATGCATATTATATTTGGAAAAGAAGAAGCGGGAAAGCACACCGGGCTCCGAAGCAGCATAGCTGACGATGTAACCGGGAACACGTTCAGATGAAGAAGTAAGTATACAGGATGACTTTTTAACCACCAGCCAAAGTTCTGGAGCAAGTTCAGTTCATGATACTAAACTACTTTCCATAAAAACAATTAACGAAAATCGATAAAAAAATTTCGCCTTCCCATACAGATTGGCGCTCAGCCCAACTGATTTTGTATGGGAGGACGAAAAATTTTTATCTATTTTCAATACATTTTTTTATAGAAAGTAGTTCAGTATCATGGACTGAACTTGCTCCAAAACTTTGGCTGGTGGATAAAAAGTCACCCTGTATATTATTTTGTATTGCCGGAGAAATACACACTGAACAGAGGGAACTTAGCTGTAGCGTAATTTATTGACGGATTTCAATCAAATTTGAGGGGCAGGATTTCATTATACACAAGATGTTGCAAAAAAATCTAAAAGGGGGAGTGGAAGAGGGAAAAGAGGGATGTTTGCTGTAGCGTGATATATAAACGGATATCACTGAAACGGCTTTACTAAGCCAGGGGAGGGAAAAAAGTTGAGCTCGCGACTGCCTCCGTGGTCCAGTGGTCAAAATATTATTTATAAAAAATTGTACATACAAATATAATAAAGTAAAAGTATATAAAATGTAATTATAAAATTTATCTTAAAATGTGAAATTGAAAAGAATCGAAATAAAATTGTCATTTATAATGTAAAAACGTTATCTGTAAAAATCATATAAATTTAGAATATATGAGTTAAAAAAATTACTTAGAAATGTAAATGTCTATGTAATAATTTAGAAATGTTTAAAAAAAAGTTAAAACAGGTAATTGTCAGCATAAATAAAGTGGTCCAGTGGTCAAAGCGTTCGCCTTGTGATCCGGAGGTCGTGGGTTCAAATCCCACTAGGAAGCATACTTTGTGAAAAGTTGTTTCCAGTCTGGTTAGGATATTGTAGGCTTGAATCACCTGATTATCCGAAAAGTAAGATGATTCCGTGCTTCGGAAGGCACGTAAAGCTGTTGGTCCCGAACGGCATCTTGCGTTTGTCCTAGGATTGGTTCTGGTCTACCCTTTGAGTTGCGGAGGTCAGACGGCAGTCGCTCTGTGTAAAAACCAGTAACCTCGTCGAATCACCTAGGTAAGGTAGCGGACCCCGGGATCTGAAGCGTAACCGCTGAGGATGCAAACGGGAATACGCTCGGATGATGATGATGACGAGTTCGCGAGGTCTACTGTTCTCACAAAACCACTAAGTTATTATACTCGAAAGTATTAAGGTTTTTCTATTGTCTTCTGAAAATGTATGTTTTTTTTTCTTTATTTTTTTTAAGGGCTCTTATCTTAACAGACATGTCAACCCTGTCGTACCCCAGACCAAGGAATTTACGTCTGAGGAGATATGAAAATGTGAAACATTTTTTTTGATTGATAGATTGAACAATACCGATACCGTAATGATTAAGATAAACTAAATGTAGATCAAGTTATAATGGTCAATGGCCATTTTTTTAATTAAAAAAGAAATGCTTATAAAAAGACGATTAGCAAATATATTGCTATTTTTTAATTCAACCAACTTAGTTAGTTTAAAGTGAAGTCAAACGTACTTTGTTTTACTTAAGCTGGGTTAAGTTTAGCCATCTGGGTCTATTCTCACTATGCCTTGTAATTCTTCTGTCTTTTGGTACAGTCTGGTTTTTTTTTATTTTTACAGTCAGTCAGTTTTAGTACAGCCTTTTTTATATTATTTACACAAATATAAGTTAAATTAATTATTTATATTCTAAATTGTTTACTCACGTAGTGTAGTTGGAAATGTGGACCAATTTAGTCGTACACTACGTGAGTTTTCCGGCGGTCATCACCAGGACGTGTGCTACTCCTAACACTCGCCCTGATGATGGTCTAAATCGATTGAAACTGAACGAGTCGCCATTTTCGAATAGGTACACTGCATTAGTAAAACCGTATAAAGTTTACAAAAACTCTGGATTTTTCTTTTTTTTTTTAATGTTGAGGAAGTAAAATAGACAACCTCCTCCGTGGCGTAAGGGTTAACACACTAGTCTGCCACTCGGAGGTTCTGGGTTCAATCCCTACCAAAGCTAAGATGAAAAATGGCCTTTTTCAAATTGTCCTGAGTCTTGGGTGTTTATCTATACTTAATGTGCATTTTTATTAAGGCCGTACCTGAATTTTCCGGGGTCCAGTGCTGCCCCCATTTAAAATAAATCATTTCAAAGAAAACGGAGAGATAGATAACCCTTCAAAGTATTTTATGAACTACTGTTTACAGTTTATAATGAGAACGTTAAGCTTTACTACGTACGTGCGTAGTAAAGCTTAACGTTCTAAATTAAAGTTAAATGATTTATTTTAAATGGGGGCAGCACTGGACCCCGGAAAATTAAGGTACGGCCTTAAACAATATACTCGTAGTACCGTTGAGTTAGTACCCCATAACACAAGTTTAAACTTACTTTGGGACTAGCTCAATCAGTGTGACTCGTCCTATATATTCATATTTTTCCATAAATAGGGATATATTCTTTCTTAGAAACTTATTTGTGCGAATCTGTACAATTTTATATAAGTATATAATGTAAATATTTTATATGTGCGCAATACATATATACAGAATCATGTCTTTATCCCTAACGGGGCAGACAGAGCCTAGGGCGGTAATGCCAAGGCCAATTGTAGCATGAAGGTGGAATAAACGGGCAAGTGCGAGTCGGACTCGTACATGAAGGGTTCCGTACCTCCGTACAATGTTTGAAAACGCTAAAAAAACACATTTTTTGTATGACTATCCCATTTAATTTTTAACTTTTTTTTAATTTTTAGTATTTGTTGTTATAGCGGCCATAGTAATACATAATCTGTGAAAATTCCAAGTATCTAGTTAATGCCATTATAAAGATCTAGTTAAAAACGCTGAAAAAAACACGTTTCTTGTATGGCGACCCCCTTTAATTTTTAACTTTTTTTTATTTTCAGTATTTGTTGTTAAAGCGGCCATAGTAACACATAATCCGTGAAAATTTCAAGTTTCTAGCTATTACCGCTCAAGAGATAGAGCCCTGTGACAGACGGACAGACGGACAGACAGTGGAGTCTCAGTAATAGGGTCCCGTTTGCACCCTTCGGGTACGGAACCCTAAAAAGGAAATCATAATAGTAATGGGTTGTTAACCGCATCGCCTACTGATATGATTCAGATTCTGGTCCATTCCCTCGATCGGCTTTTACAATCTGCGCGGGAAGAGGACTAGCTGGTACATTCTATGTTATTTTTTACTTTTCGCCTAGACCAGCAAGGAAGATATAAGGAAGGTATATATATATATATGAGCACATGCTCAAAGAGAAAAAATGTAAAGATTTAATTTATTAGCATCAATGTGGGTGAAATTATTAGGAACAGAGGAACTAACACCCGTATCTGCTATTAACATAAAGTTGGGAAGCTCCGAGTCTTTTAAGTTTTCTTGAAATTGATAAGGTACCACCAACAAGATTTAAAAGGCGGCTTTTTCATGAAATTGCGGGATGAATTTCGCAAAGTTCTCAGTTATTTCCTAGAATAATGAAGTTGTATTACTGTGGAGTTCATTTTGAATTATTATTAGAGTTTTAAAGTTGTTTAATTGAAACTTTGTATATTATAAACCTTTACACAGGAGAGAACACACAATAGCAAAGTAAACACAACGGTGGTTTATCCCGTTTATAGGGATCTCTTTCAGTCAACCGACCAGTAGTTGGGAGGGATCTTTACTTATTATGAGTTTGGAGCAGATGTGGTACAGTATAATTACAAAAAGATTTTGGTATAGTAATAAGAAACTTATTGTTCTTATTATATATTTTGTTTTTTAAATACGGCATTTGACTCAATTTTTTTTATTCTGCATTTCAAAAAGTTACATAATCCGAAACCGAAAACAACAAGATTTTTTAATCTGCTCAAAAATAAGTAAGTTTCAAACTTTTCAAATCTGGTGGAAAGGGAAACTGTCAAGTAACAGAAAAAGGATGCACGTAATGCTGCGTGACGTCACTGACATTAGGTTTCGCGGGTACGAAAGAGATAGCGAGATGGCCCCACCACGCTCCCACTTTTCTTCATGCCAATATTTGAAATGCTAACTACTACTTCATTTATCAACCGATTTTTTTGCTGTTTTCGAAATAAGGTTTTTGTTTAGTGATATTTCTTGTTTCGAATTAAATACTCGTACTGTCCATAAAAAAATACAGTCAAATACCCTATTACAACATTTTGCAGAAATCTGACCTTTCTTTTCAAAATAAAAGCTAGACTATGTTTGTGTAGGGAAGTCTGATTCTGTATAGCATAAGGGTCTCTTGACATTGATGTCAAACAACAATTTGTTAGGCCTAGGGAAGAGACAGAAACAAACCAGTCGTCGACTAATGTAATTCATTCGGAAACGTCAACCCATCATTATAAATCAGTCTAGATTGCTATTAATATCAGTGTATGACATGAAATGTATGAGCGTTTATAGTAACTTGAACTTATGATATATGGTGCAAAAAATGTTACATTGCCTGTGAATGGATGAATTAATAACCAGGGAAATATTGATAAGGTAGTGTTATTGATATAGTTCTCTTTATAGGCATATATTATGTAGATAATATAGTAAAGGTAGGCCAAGAAATCCGTGACTATTTAAAAAACAATGTAAAAATACTTTTTATAAGTATATTAAAAACTGTATAAAATGTATTTACTATTATTTGTTTTTTTTTAATAATTCCACTCATTCCCTAGATCGGCTTCTACGATCTGTGCAAGAAGAGAAACAGCTGGTAGGTACATTGAAAGTTTTTCCTTTTCTCCCAGACCAGCAAAAACGCAAAATTAACTACAAAGTATTTTTTTGCTTTCGGTCATAATGCCAATCAAAATTTTGTTAAAAAAGTTTAAATCCAACGATACAATCTCACTTGACCCATCCAAATCTGTCCAATTGCTTTATGTAAGCTAATTATGGCTATACAGCGATAAAACTTTATCTTCCGATCAGAGAAATCCTGGCATCGCAATTAGCAAGAGACATGCTAAAAGCTCTTGTATTGTTAGGAGCATAAAGGGCTTATCGTGACGAAATCGACGCGTAAGATGCCGACTTTTGACGCGTTCCTTTTTAAATAGAGTTATAAAAGTGACAGACACGGTTTGAACAACAACAGCAAAATATTTTAATGGTTTTTGACTCTTTCATTTCCTTCGATGGTCTTTTGCATCCTTGGGTAACCATTGGCATGCGCCTTCGGAAGCGTGACGTTTCGAAGTGTGACGGTTTACGACAGTTTGAGTGAAAATGGTTGGAAGTGCCACAAAATTGAGATGTTTGAAAGGGATGGGGAATATCTTTGCCCATCGAGGGCCAGTATGGGTTATTAAAACAAAACATCTGTAAAAACCAAATAAAAGGTGATACTTAAGTCTTATATCATAAAAGACAACTTGTGTTCATTTATGAAAAAGGGGACTGGGTTTGAAAAATATATTTTCATTCAAAACTAAGGGACCCATATTTTTAGCTTTATCAAAGTAAGTACTTACTGAAAATTCGCAAAGATACAGCGCACCGACGTTTTGGGGGTAGGGGTGGGGGTGATTAATGTCACCGTCTAGATCGTGACGATGTGAAATTTAAAGACCTGTATGAAATACATTAAGGAAGCAAAAAATGATTGGGTATTGAGTATTAAATGCGCTGTATCTCCGTCTTCTTCTTCATCTAAGCGCGTTCCCGGTTGCATCCTCAGCTGTGCTGCTTCGGAGCCGGGATACGCTTTCCCTCTTTTTCCTCTCCAAATACAACACGCATGTCAATGGTCACCCAAGGATGCCAAAGACCTTGCAAAATAGAGAAGAAATAGCCGGAACAGTTAAAATGATTTGGCTATAGTTTTACGACCGACCGCCTGCCTGACGTCAACCCTCTTTGGGAATGCAATTGTAGCACGGAGATGTTTATGCTTAGTCCTTTATTTACCTCTTACTACATCCACAGGAAGAGATGGAGTGGTCCAATTCTAACCCGGAACCACACGGGTACGCTGTATCTCCGTCATTATTTGCTAATCATATAAAAAGAAAAATACATACAATACTTTTAATCTACCTGACGAGCCAAAAATATTTATTTAGTCTACATCCATACTAGGATTAGGACATATCTGTCAGCACGGAACAGCATTTTCCTATGCTGGTATCCTTTTCTTTCGTCCAGAACCGTCATTTGAGAGCAGGAGAGCGACGAAACGCCGCGGAATCGGCGATGCTGCCGCATTCTGTCGTTCTCTTCCGCTCTATCAAATGACGGTTCTGAGTGGCAGACCTTAATATAGTATTTATCTTTTGCCACTTCTGTTCGCTTATAAATCTATCGAAAAATTAGCATTTCGCAGCCAGTTTTCCAGGCATCTTTGTTCAAAAAACAATCGTTACTCACTTCCTGCGTGTAATTAAAAACTAATTCTTGCCGCCAACAAAAGATCGTTAATAAAACTGATTGCTACAAGACAGTTAGTGCACTTAGTGCAATAAAGACTGGACAAAGGATTACAATAAATTTGACACGCACATAATAAGTTACGGTCTAATAAATAGACGTTTTGCGGCAGCTTTTATGTCGTTTGCTTCGACAGGCGCGATGGAATTTCAGTGTTAAAATTTAATTCGACATTTGCGTGTTTTCTTTGTTTAATTTGCTTAAATTTACCTTTAATTGACTTACAATTAATTATGTTCTTCAGACTGGTTTTACAGCTGTACGGGAGATCTGTCTATTTCGGCAGTGATACGGGAGGTCCGTACGGGAAGCGGCCGCAGTGCTAAACGAGTGTTCAGTATGATTGAACAGGTGGCGTTTTAAGGGCTCTTCTTATTAAAGAAGAATCAAACAATTAAATATTTATTTAGTAATGAGGCCTTCGCAGGCACTTAACCGTTTCGCCTACTGACAACATTCAGATTCTCGCCCATTTCCTTGATTGGCTTTCACGATCGCGGAAACGTTTGGTACATTATATTTTTTTCTTTTCTCCCCGATCAGCAATTAAATGGAAAATTTTAAATTTTATTTTTATTTTATTTTTTTTAAACAAAAAAACAACCAACTTTATTTTCTTTGAGGAGTTTCTAACATATCTGCGAAGTTCTTCGTCATATCTTCACCAAATTAAAATAAAAATAAAAAAACTTTGAAGGTTTTCAAATAAAAAATCAATACAATACAATAAACCCTTTATTGCACAAAAGCAAAATACAGGACATACTTATCTTAAGGTGAAGATATAGGCAAATGGCCTTGAAGTGTGAAATAAATTGTTAACTCGTAAATATGGTAATAATTTCCATATTGCTCTTCGTCATGCACTAGATAGCTCTTTAAATTATTTTATGAACTGCCGTTAAAATTATTATTGGTGATCCGTCTAGCTTTAAAACTTGCCGTGGCCACTTTTGGCGGAGGCAAGTTTTAAAGCTAGACGGACTAATGTAAATACTTTCAACGGTGGTTCATAAAATAATTTAAAGGGCTATCTAGTGCATGACGAAGAGCAATATGGAAATTATCACCATATTTACGAGTTAATAATTTATTTCTAATGAGGGCGCCACTTCAAGGTCATTTGCCTATACCTTCACCTTAAAAACTAGGAAATGCGCAAAAGGCGGCCTTATCGCTAAGCAATTTCTTCCAGGCAACCTGGCTCAAATAGAAAAAGGGAAATCAACATCAAAATCGGTTCACAATTGGCAAAGATATCGTACAAAAAAAAATACAGGTTGTAATTAATAACACCCTTATTTATTGAAGTCATAAAAAATCAAAATACAATTTTTAGTTCGCATGAAAATCCATACAATCGTCACCGTCGCTCGCTATTAACAAAATAGCTGGAGCACGCGACGGTAATTTGACAAGCGACGGCTCCCTGCTCCGCTCGCTATGACATACGCTGTATGAGATATTGCTTGCTACTCCATAGATAACATTAATACTTAGACACAATATACGAAACATATTTTTATTTTCTTATACAGGGTGACATTTTAAACAACAGCCAAATTTTTCAGCAAGTTCTGTCCATAATACTGAATTATTTTCTATAAAAAATTTATTAAAACTCGATAAAAAACTTTTGGGCTACAAAATCCATTTAGCTGACCGCTGAATTGTATGGGAAGGCAAATTTGTATTTTAGTTTTTCGACTATTCTTTTTATGGAAAATAGTTCAGTATCATGGACTTAACTTGCTCCAAAAATTTGGCTGGTGGTTAAAAAGTCAGCCTGTATTTTTATGTCCATATAAAAAGTGGAAATGGGCTATACTAGATGACTAAACTATAATAAAATTAAAATAACAGCCAAAAAACCAAAAAAAAAATCGACATTCCCATACAAATCGCCCGGGCGGCCGCACACTTTTGTATGGAAATGCCGAAATTTATTTTTGTTTTTTGGCTGTTATTTTAATTTCATTATACTATAATGATCTAGTATAGACCGTGGTTCGATTTATTACGGGTATGTCCCTTCCACGTTGTATAATAAGACAGTTACCAAGCGTTCGAAGTTGAGAAGAAAAAGCCGGATAACGGACCCCAGTACAGGCTTTACAGCATTACAGCTGATGAGTACGCAACTGCCCGCATACGAGTACGCTCAGATGAGAGAGATAAAAAACAAGTTATAAAATAAAAATACAATCATCAGTATATTTAAAGCTAGTTTGCTAGTTTAGTTAGCTAGTTTTGCATTTTAGTAAGTTCAAGTCGAATCGCACAAGAACTGTTGTCTGAAAATATTTTATATAGATTTCGACTAAATACTTGAGTAGTTAGTCGGTAGAATGGAAACTTGTTATCTACCGTAGCTAAGTTGTCAATGGCGGTAGGTTCGCGGCGTTGTGTTCCGTGATGTATTGGCTTTTAGCCGATGCACAGCAGTATCGCAGCTCTGCTATTTTAACGATTTTATTGTTTAGCTACTTACTATGAACAAGGAGAGGGATCGGAGGAAACAAATAGTTTTACTAGATATCAGAAAATCTTTTTATCATCTAGATAATTAGTAATTAAGACGAGCGGACCAATCAGTAATACTCTTAATCGTGACATTCGTGACATGATCTTCGGTCATCACAGGAGGAGAATACCCCATGTTCTTGTACCATGGTTGTATTTTTGTTTAAGGCTGGGCAGGCCCAGCTTTTTTTATATTATTCGAGATTTGAGTGCGTTTGACCTCTATCTAGCTCAATGGGAAGCTAAGATGAGGTTTAAGGCCGTACCTGAATTTTCCGGGGTCTAGTGCTGCCCCCATTTAAAATAAATCATTTCAAAGAAAACGGAGACATTATTAAAAATTTTGCTACTACCAAGTCCTAGATAACCCTTCAAAGTATATTATGAACTACTGTTTACAGTTTATAATGAGAACGTTAAGCTTTACTGCGCTCATTAGCCAAAAGTGGCCGTATTTCGCAAAGTATTTCGTTACTATTAAAAACATTTAAGATCAGTCTAAGTACTATTAGGGTCATACGGGCTCTTAAAACAAAAGCAAACTAACAAAATAAAACAATTCGCTTCTATTTCCACTCATTTCCAAAGCTCGGAATCGAACGCGCTGCCCTCCAGTAATGAAACAGAGTAATTAAATTAATAAATATTAATTAACTTGGTTGCACGCGAAAGCGGCACGCGACGGTGAAAAATTGTTTGGTTTGCATACACGGCCATGACAGAATACATGAAGGAAAGTACCTAGTTTTAACATCAAATACATTTTAAAATATAATTGGCCGTGTGGTTCCCGGCGGAGTCGAATAGGAGTCCAAGTCTTCCGGTGGATGTTGTAGAGGCGACTTAGGAAATACAAGCTACACAAAGCTTATAAACATCAATGAGACCTCTCTAACCCGTCTGGCCAGCGTAGAGAGTGTAGGCCAAATACTCTGACTACTCTGGTTAAAATATGGTTATGTTAGTACAGAGAGGGTCGTACTCCTGCAGTGGAGACTAAAAAAGACCTGATGATGATGATGACATTATAAAATCAGAAATGACGCTTCCTGCTATTCTCAACACATTAAATCACTAAGAGACAATAAACTTTGTCAAGTAATTGATCTCCCAAATCGCAAATCAATAGGATTGGTTTTGGTCTACCCTTTGGGTTGCGGAGGTCAGACGGCAGTCGCTCTGTGTAAAAAACCAGTAACCTCGTCAAATCACCTCGGTAAAGTAGCGGACCCCGGGCTCTGAAGCGTTACCGTTGAGGATGCAACCGGGAATACGCTCGGATGATGAGGTACAAGTAAGGGTCAAACACTACTGCTTGCCCATTAGGATATTAAAAAGCTTGTCAAAATATAATCATGGCTTTTTTTAGAATATATTTACATAATTTCGTATCAATTTTAAAGTACCTACACCAAAAATAAAAAAAATAAAAATCATTACATTAAGGTGAAGATATAGGCAGATGACCTTAAAGTGTGAAATAAATTGTTAACTCGTAAATATGGTGATAATTTTCATATTGCTCTTCGTCATGCACTAGATAGCCCTTTAAATTATTTTATGAACTGCCGTTGAAACTATTATTGGTGATCCGTCTAGCTTTAAAACTTGGCGTGGCCACTTTTGGCGGAGGCAAGTTTTAAAGCTAGACGGACTAATGTAAATACTTTCAACGGTGGTTCATAAAATAATTTAAAGGGCTATCTAGTGCATGACGAAGAATTATCTCCATATTTACGAGTTAACAATTTATTTCAAATGAGGGCGCCACTTCAAGGCCATTTGCCTATACCTTCACCTTAAATTATATTGCCTAAATTTTCTTACGCAATATAATTTAATGTAATGATTTTTTTTTTAGCCTGTGGGTATTGACCCACAGTCTAAGCACATTAAATCACTGAGAGACAATAAACTTTGTCAAGTAATTGATCTCCCAAATCGCAATATTTATATGAAGTGCAATGTTCTTCCCAAAATATTCTTAAAACATTTAGTATAATTTTGTTTTTAAAAACAGCAGTCCTCCAATAAAAGATATTGAATATTGTTAGACTGTGGTGTCATTTTGAGGTCGAAAACCTGCAAACCTTTTCTGAATTTTTATGTCGCCTCGTCGATTGGTCTTTAGCTGACCCTATCGTTTTCTTCAAATCTTTGATTATTCAATGCAATATCATTTGGAGGGTTCGTTATTCATTTTCATAATATAACTTCTTCGTCTTGAGTCGAAAGGCTTTCATTTAATTATATCATATTTGACCAGTATTTGGCCATAGCGATCCCCCGGTCATTTGCCTCATTCAGGTTTTGCATTGTGCAGGATGTGGGGCATTTTGGGCATGACAATAAGTGGTTTATTGATTGGACAGCACCGCACTCTCATTTGTCGTTTTTGGAGTAACGCCACCTAACACGATTTTCTTGACATCTCCCAACACCAGTTCGGAGTCTATTTAAAGACTTTCAGACTGCCCAGGTGAGGTCGGTCGGCATCCGGTGGAAGTTTTTCAGCAGTCGGAAGTTCAGAAGGTGAGTCCGGGAATTGCTCATACGTGTACACCATGGCTGGAATAGCTCCGCCTAGTGTACGAAGAAACGTACGTGGCTTGTACTGTGGAGAGACACAGAGAACTTTACATTAATTAAAAAAATAAACATGTTTGTGGCTTTGGGGTCGCCGAAGGCCACCCCCACAGCACTTTTACCTTTACTATGATTTTTGTCATATCATAGCATGTGTTATAATTGTTACAATAAGAGACTCAAAAATTGGTAAAAAAAAACTTAATGTTAGTGTAGATGCTACAGAAAAATTATGTTAGTTTATGACAAATAAAGTTAGGACTAAGTTATTATGACAAACAAAATTATGAATAAAAAATTTAGAAGAATTGAAGGAATCACCATTTTTAGAGTTCCATATAAATATGGCAATATATCCATCATTAGTCCGTCTATTCCAATATGACTTACAAAGTATTTAGAATGCATTTAACCCGTCACTCGTGGATCATTTTATAACTATTGATTGGGGGTGATTGGGGATGTAGTGTCATATCACTGTTTAATGCCTGACCAGTATTTTATTTAATAGGTAGGTACATTAGTATCTATCAAACATTCAGACATGAACATCAAAGTGGGAATTCTTTTAACTCCGATTTTAGTCTAAATTTGTATTAATTTATTTTATTTTATTGTTTACATTCGGATGACCGATAGCTACAATTACATTATAGGTTAGAAAGTAGTAAACAAAAAGCCAATAGCAGGTCTTCACAAATAGAAACTTTTTTTTTGTTTATATAAAATTTATTGATTACATGGTTATTAAATATTCTGTGTGAAAATATATATAAAATTAATAACCATTTTTGTTTTTGTTTAAAGTATTTCACTTACAATAATAGATTTTGTACAGAACACACCTAAAACATAAGACTGAGCGCTATCATTTATTAAAATATAGTAAGGAACCCTCAATCACTAGTCATAATTCGTACTTAATGTTTTATTGCAATAATTAAATTATTGTCATAAACATTGTCTTCCAAAATATACAGAGTATTTCCATGCAATTGACTCAATAAGTTGGGAAATTCTTGATCGTAAATATTTTATAGTCGATGCATGTCTAATGAGTACTTAGAATGATTGCATACGATATTGCATTGACCTTTATGTAAGTATTGTGACTCACAGATTTTGTTAGCTTCTTTCTCTCTCTTTTACGCAAATCTTTGATGCTGCTCTGGAAGAAAGAAAAACTAGGATTGGGCTACTAGCAATGCGCTCACAGTTCTGATGTGAGGGGCGTGAGCTTTTAATTTTTAATTTAAATATAAAATACAGAGTGACTTTTTATTAACCAGCAAAGTTTTGGAGCAAGTTCAGTCTATAATACTGAACTGCTTTCTATAAAAAAAGTTATTATAAATCGATAAAAAATGTTTGTCCTTCCATACAAAATCCGTTTGGCTGAGCGCTGATTTTTATGGGAGGACGAAAATTTTTTATCGATGTTTAATAACTTTTTTTATACAAAGTAGTTCAGTATCATGGACTGAACTTGCTCCAAAAATTTTGCCGGTTAATAAAAAGTCACCTGTATATACGAGTATTTTACAAGCTTTTATTTGGCTTGCCTTTGTTCTTTATTGTTTGGGTCAATCTTGCAAGTTAATTTTGAGCCACTTCCCAGTTTTATTTAGATGACAATGCAATATTATTGTAACAAGAAGCTGATCTGAAGATGGAGCCGTAAGGTTGCTATAGGAACACTGTAATAAAAGGACGCAACTCCAGCGAGTTTGGGCTTATTACGTTTGTCTTAATAAGTACTAGGCTCACAATAAAAGCTTATATTTTTTTTTCTAAAAACTTATTAAGGCCGTACCTGAATTTTCCGGGGTCGGCCAAAAGTGACCGTTATTCGCAAATGTGCGTAGTAAAGCTTAACGTTTTCACTTTAAACTGTAAACAGTAGTTCATAAAATACTTTGAAGGGTTATCTAGGACTTGGTAGTAGCAAAATTTTAAATGATGTCTCCGTTTTCTTTGAAATTATTTATTTTAAATAGGGGCAGCACTGGACCCCGGAAAATTTAGGTATGGCCTTAAGTATTGCATCGAATTGTGATTCATACATTTGTATTCTAACAGTTACTTTCGGTACCTTATTTATGGCTAAGTCGTTTGATTGATTTGGAAATTTGGCATCGATGTGGGTGGGACATTATTTTTACATATGTCTCGAAAACAATGCTTTGAAGGTTTTAAGTACTTACTTAATACAAGCTGGTGTCCGCAACTTCGTTCTCATGAAATTCAGTATCACGCACAAATAACAAATCAGTAAGTAGGTAATTGTTTATTGTACACAAAAGAAATACACTGAAAAAAACATTAAGATGTACATCAGTCAGCTTCTAATTATAATCTTTAATATTTATATATTTTTTTAATCTTCTTTAAGAGCCTTAAACGGCGTTAATGTGTAGAAATCGGAGAAAACTACTCATTTGAACCTTTTGGGGTAAAAACTTTTTGTCTGTGGTGTCCTTCAGTCCATAATTTATAAAAATATTTATTTTTTAATTATTTTTTTTAAGTCTAGATCCGGTACTGTTTATTACGGGTATATCCCTTCCACTTTGTATAAGTCAAGGTTAGGGCCGAGTCATAATACTGTTAAATCGTTATTCATAGTAGTCGCTTGCGTCGTCAATTCGCGCGTTCTATTAGGACACCCAGATTTTGCCATCGCGCGAACACGCGATGGTCGCATCGCTTTCTCGCGCGATAATCGCGTATTCACGTTCTGTTAGGACGATGCCTTACAACCAAGGATGCTCAAGATCGTGCGAAGTGGAGAAGGAAAAGCCGGAAAGCGGAATACGCTGAGATGAGAGAGAGACTTTTCAAAAATATTATTCCAGGTATCTTGTGAACGAAGAGCTGGAAACTATCTGGCACAATAAATCAGGATTGCCATACAACGTGGCAATGCTTTTTGGCCACGCTACCGAGGGGTAATATTTTAGTGGGACTACACAATTTGTATTTTTTTTTTGTTTAAGCTTCTTATTTAATTTTAATTTATTTAAATTTTACTTTTTTTAAATTTTAATTAAATTTAAATTGAACGAATAATTGAATTCACAATCTTTATTTATTTGGATTGTCGTGTGGTTCCCGGCAGAGTAAAATAGGACCGCTCCAAGTCTTCCCGTGGATGTCGTAGAAGGCGACTTAGGAAACACATAAAATAAGGCTTATAAACATCAATAAGACCTCTCCCCTGGCTGCTCTGGCTAAGTATGATTCTGGTAGTATAGAGAGGGTCGTGTTCCTGCAGTGGAGACTAAAAAAGACCTGTTGATGATGATGACGATTCAATTCAATTCAATTCAAAATATCTTCAATAGTCACGATCATGCTCATGAACAATATGTGAAATAGTTAAAGTGGACAGTCATATTAGTTTGTAGTGATATTTGTTTCCCGGACTGTGTGGGCGTCATCGGGCGTCGTCCGCCACTCAATCGGCTATGAAAACCAGTGGACTCGTAAAGATTTGTCGCCAGAAGCTCCCTTAAAGCAATCAAAGACCTACACCAACCTTTGATTGTAATTTGTTAGGAAAAAAGAATTTCTTACGTTTTATTAACTTGTTCCTGGCTAAATACGCAGTAGCGTCAAGCCATTAATAAAAAAATTAAAAAAAAAAAAGTTTATGCCGCTTATGATTTATTTTGAGCATTTACAGTTAGAAGTTAGCTTAATGAATACACTTAAATAATTAAATAAATACTCAAAAATATTTGAAATTATTAAAAGAGGAAACATTTTGTACCAAATTTAATCCTCTTTCTAAACAACTCAGAAATATACAAAAAATGTTTAGAATTAAGTTCCTAATTTATTCAAGACAAATGATTACTTGCATTTTCAGCTCATTTTTCATTCAGCACACAAGAAAAAAAAATTGAATAAGTGAAAAAAAGTTTTGCCGCAAAGTTGCGCCTCCAAAGCTTATTTTCCCATGAAAGTTTAACATTTGCTCACGTCCCCTCACTTTTGACATAAAAAAAAGAGACTACAGAATAGACTTTCAATTTATAAATACATTTACATTAAATAAATAGTATGACTTACTAGCTTACTTCTTGCCGAGACATCGTGTTATTATTAACATTGTGAAATAATTTATTATAACGTTTTAATGTGATTGTTGTTACAAGTTTTTATTTAGCCAAAAAAACCAAACTGTTCAATGGTTTTATTTGTTTGGGTCAAACCTTGCAAGTTAAATTGAGCCACTTTCCGGTTTCCAATTGAGATGAAATTTTGTATGCGGTAAATCAGATGACAATGCAATATTGTTGCGACAAGAAGCTGATCTGATGATGGAGCCAGAAGGGGGCCATAGGAACCTTGTAATAAAACGACGCAACCCCATCGCCATCGAAAAGAAACTTATTAATGGAAAAGTTAGAGCATGGAAAAGAAAAGATTTGATGCTTTTGAAATTTTATTCTGTCATACTTTAAAAAACATTTTAAAATAGCTTTGTATTTTATAAAAGGTTATACATACAAATTAAAAAATTAAAAAAAGAGAGCTGCCTTTTCAAACCCACCGACGACATCCGTGGCTTAATGGTTAACACGCTAGACCGCTAATCCGGAGGTTCTGGGTTCGATCCCCAGCCAGGGCAAGTTGAAAAATGGCCTTTTTCAAATTGTCTTGGGTCTTGGGTGTTTATCAATTGTATTTATCATCAAATATAGTATCGTTGAGTTAGTATCCCATAACACAAGTTAAAACTTACCTTGGGGCTAGCTTAATCAGTGTGATTTGTCCTTATATATTTATTTATTTATTATTTATTTACCTTTTCCGAAAACAGTCGGCGACTAGGTTCGGGGTATACTGTCGTTTGTATGTTAGATCCCTGAGTATTCTTCCATACTCTCAGCATTTTATTCCTTCACTTTGGCTTATCTCGCCTTTCCGGGTTTTTCTTAAAATATGGCGTAGAAAAATGAAATTCGGGAAACCCTTGAAATTTAATTATTTTGTGGCAAATTGAATTGCTTTCGTTCATTTGAGAAGCGGTAGCTCACTGATTGTAAATATTAAATAAAAAATTTAATGTAAAACGATCCGTGTACATTTTTTGGTTTATTTATAGCCTTTTGTGTTGTTATGAAATGCCATTTTTAAATTTTTTAAGAATATATTTGCTTTATAAATTTCAACAGGTGTGCTTCAATTATACAGAAATATTTTTTATTAAATGCGCAGATTTATCTTTTCTTTTAGAATTTCGTCATATTTTTTAGACTCTTATCTGTACTATATCTTATCTTATCTTATCTTAAATAGAGAGTCTTGGAAAGAGATGGGGGAGACCGTTACCCAGCAGTGGAACAATGTGGGTAAACTGAAAATAAAAAGGAATCGGCACCGTGGAATAAATATAATAGGGTAGTATTTAAACGCAAATCAAAATTACTGATTGCACAGCAAAATACTCAACTGAAAATATTACTAAACAAACTGCAATTTATATTTGTGGCGCAGTAAAATGGATAGAACATTCCTAGCACTCGCCGGCCGCTGCCGCGGCACGCTCGCTTCGCTCGCTCGGCTCGTGCGTGTGTTGGTCGCAGTTCTAACATAACCTAACCTATAGGTTTGCCCTAACCTAATAAATTTGATGTGCAGTCAGTATTTATTTGCTGTGCAATCAGTACTTATGATAAGATTGTTGATTTATTTGATGTAAAAAAGTATATAAATGATGAGATTAAATTAATGGGTGATTATTTATTAGATGTGCAATTAATAATATCCCAATATAATACTAGTGGTTTAGTGAAAACAGTATCTTGTGAGCTCTTTACCGTGCAATAACCGACTCTTTCTCCTTTCCCCTGGCTTAGTAAAGACATTTCAGTGAAACCAATCCATAATAACGCTTCAGCAAACTTCCACCCTTCCCCCCCCCTCCACTTCCCCTCTTAGCGCATACTTACATTAATTATCGGTGTGTCATGTATTAATTGCCATTCAGTATCAAAAAAGTGAAACAAGTTTTTTTAATGAAATTATTATTTAATCAATCGAAGTATGCGCCGTTGTTATCGATACACTTCCGCCATTTTATAGGCAGATCATTGATACCTTTGGAAAAAAAATCCTGGGAGCGAGAGTCTATGAACTGTTTGAAGGCGGTTTTGACTGCCTCATCAGATTTGAAATTTTTTCCTTGTAAAAAGTTATCCAAATTTTGAAAAAAGTGGTAATCGGTTGGGGCAAGATCTGGAAAGTATGGTGGGTGACGCAGAGGTTCCAGTCGCAGCTCCTCTAACTTGGCGATCGTTTGATGTGCAGTGTGTGGTCTAGCGTTATCCTGAAGGAGCAGTGGGCTAGAGCAATTCATCAGTCTCGGTTGTTTAATGGCGAGCTTTTCCATCATTGTTTGCAAATGTTGGCAATACAAGTCTGCAGTAATCGTCTGGCCGGATCTCAAGAAGCTGTAGTGGATAACACCAGCACTGGTCCACCAAACACTAACCAGAATCTTCTTTTTGGTCAGTTTTCGCTTAGGGCAAGGTTTTGCTGGTTCTCCAGGGTCAAGCCATTGTGATGATTGCTTCCGATTGTCGTACAGGATCCATTTCTCATCACAAGTCACGATACGGTTCAAAATCCCCTCATTATTGTGGCGATTAAGCAAAAAAACGCAGCAAGCAACGCGTGTTTGTTGGTTTGCTTCAGTCAATTCGTGCGGTACCCACTTTTCGAGTTTTTTAATTTTTCCGATTTGGCGCAAGTGGATAAGTATCGTTTTGTCACTTACGCTGAAGGCTGCTGCTAATTCAGAAGTGGTTTGAGATGGATCCGCTTCTACTATCGCCTTCAATTCTTCGTTATTCACTTGAGTATCAGGTCGTCCACGAGGCTCATTGTGTAAATCGAAATTTCCAGAACGGAAACGTTGAAACCAAAAACGCACCGTTCGTTCGTTAGCGGTGCCTGGTCGTCGTTTCTGCAGCACTGGTGCCACGGTGGAACTCGTATTCGTAAATACCGCGAATTTTCAATTCGTCCATAGTTGTTATTATAGCAATGTTGAAACTCAAACAAATGATGTTAAAACAAATGAAATACGAATTTTAAAACAATATTTTTCTGCTTTATTTCGAAATAAATTTGAATTTGGAATTCCTAATGAAACGCAAGATATTTGATTTTAAAGTTGCCAGTATTGAAAATCGGCAATTTCATATGTAAGGACCTAATATGACCGAACAAACTGTATAAGGCTAATCATTTTTTTTAATAGCCGTTTATGTCCCATAGTTCGTCAAAAGCCTCCCCTTTTCGTTTCTAATCTTATTTGAGTAATCACAATTATTTAGCAAAGTTAATAATACGATATCGAAAGAAATAGCAACGATGCCTTTTAACGAACGAATTTTAAAACAATTACCGAATTATTAAAAAATATTGGGAAGCGCAGTGTAGCTAGGTTGATGATTTCAGCGGTAAGTTGCTAGAAAGAACTGGATTGCATGGACAGTGGTTTTAGGGTTCCGTAGTAAACAAGGTATCCTTTTACTTTCACCATGTGTCTGTATGTCTGCGGTTTTACTCAAAAAATATACTAGAAAGCTGTAATTAAGCATAATTCTGTATACGGGATCTAAAACATTATACTGAAACTATTTTAAAGGTGGATTCAGTCCATGATACTGAACAACTATTCTCAAGGCTCATATATCGAAATATGAAAAATTATTTTGACCTCCAATACAAGTTGACCGATCAGCTGATCCGATATACGCTGATATAGACGTTTTTAGACGTTAAACTGTAAGGCGTGAACTCGTCGGCATTCGCAACTACGAAACCCTACACTGCGCGTGGTCCGACACGCACTTGGCCGGTTTCATTGTTTATTTTGAAAACTGTTGATAATGATGATGTTCAGGAACATCTTGTAGTAGTTGTGTAGTAGAATATAAAATGAAATTATAACGCAAACAAGGTCGTGTCATCTGCAATTACAGATAAATGGACCGGAAAAACTTGTCATCGAGGAAAGGTAATCAGTGGGAAAAGTGTGCGTGTCGAGAAGTATGCTCAAAAAGTAAAGATAAAAAGATTTTTTTTTAGTAGAAGTCGTCATCAAGGTTGAATCATAGAAAAGTATGCATTTCGGAAGTACAGTTAAAATTACTGTAATTATTTTTCCATGTTGTTAACGGAGAATATTGCAAACTACAATAATATATTATAGATATTTTTTCCAAAACAAAAAACAGACTTCAATACCAGATAAGCTTAATTAGACAACATTTTTTCTAGTTATTTTCGTTAAAAAACAAACCACACAACCGATTTTGATAAAATTTCTTATTATTATTCTAATTATTCTAACTTATGACCCTTTCAAAATAAAAAAAAGAGTTTTCAAAAACGGTCCAGATGTCTTTGAGTAATCGGGGAACATACATAAAAATTGAGATTCCGACGAATTGATGGATGCTCGGATTATTCCCTTTATCAGTTTATTCTTTTGTCTCAGATTTGCATATTGCATGTTGTAATGTATAGTAATAAAAAATTCAAAATGATAAATATATACGGACAAATCACACAGATTGAGCAATCCCCAAAGTAAATTTGAGACTTGTGTTATGAGATACTATCTCAACGATACTTTATTTTATAACAAATACATATACATGGACTAACAAAATATACTGAAACTATTTAAAGGGTGCATTCAGTCCATGATACTGAACAACTTTCCCCAAGGAACATATACCGAAATTTGAAAAATAATTTTTGACCTCCCATACAAGTTGACCGATCAGCTGATCCGAGTTTGTTGGGAAATCAAAAAATTATTTTTCATATTTCGACATATGTTCCTTGGGGAAAGTTGTTCAGTATCATGGACTGAATCCACCCTTCAAATAGTTTCAGTATATTTTGTTAGACGTTACATAGATAAACGCCATTTGTAAACGCCAAGGGCCAAGGTGATTGTATAAAACAGTAATATGTACTCGTATTATAAAGGCAAATTTAGAGGTATGTTTGTGATTTTTTCTGTCGAGCTAAAAATGCTCAATCGTGTTTTGGCTATTGTGAGTGTCTGTAGAAAATCCTTAATTTTTTATGTAAATTTTTGAGGAATAAACTGTATTAGTTTAATAACAGTGATTTTTCAAAACCACGCACTGTATAGCAAATTGTAAACCCACCTCGCCTTAAGAGGAAACACCAAGGGCTAGAGAAATAAAAAATAGGTATTTGTTAAATATATTGCTGTCGCGCTGTGCCCGAACAACAATGGAGCGAGTGAATAGAGACATACTGAGCTTGTACTGAAGAAAATATAATATATAATAGGTATATTAAAAGAACAGAAAATCAACGATTCGTAGTCCTGATTTCTTCTCCAAAACTTAACCAATATAAGTACTTTTTTCATTACGAATTAACAAAGACTTGACTGATGTTCCTATGTTTTAATTTTTTTATATAATCTAGTCAAACTTGTTTTCTGGATTTTTGAACACAGCGGGAAATCTGGACATTTTTTTAGGTTTTTGAACGTTCATATCTCTTTTAAAAATTAATTTATGAAAAAAAAGAAAACATATGGACATGCTAATAGTGGCTATAGATATTTAGGAAAAAAATATAACTCTACCGGCATTATCCAGGGAGGAAACAGGGGACTACGTTTGTATGAAAAAACGGCCTTTGTGTTTCGTTTTAAGAAGCCTAACTTTACGCCTCACCTGTTTTTGTTAAACATCTCCATGTACCTCGGTTGCCTTGAAGAGATTGCAGTTGCGATAAGGCCGCCTTTTGACATCTGCATCATAATGTTCTGGTGCAATAAAGATTTTAACTAACTAAGGGAAATTTTATTATAAACTCGTATTATCTTACTTTTTCCTTTTACTACAAAACGGTCACAGTTCCTCAAGTTATTTTCAAAGTTGATAAGCTTGGGGTTTTTCAATGTACTACAATTATTTTGTATTTATGTGCGGAAAAACACAAATTCTCGTTTCTTTGCAATTTTCTACGGAAGAAGCAATTAAGTTGTTATTAGAGGTATTTTCCGTTTGAAATGTCAACTTGACTAACTTGTTCTGTTTAAAATTCATAAATCTATTTGTAATTACATATAATTTCGTCAAGTAGGTAAATACATAGTTTTTATTAGTTCTTTATGTTACTGCCAAGTCTTCATTATCATCCGAGCGTATTCCCGATTGCATCCTCAGCGGTAACGCTTCAGAGCTCGGGGTCCGCTACCTAACCTAGGTGATTTGACGAGGTTACTGGTATTTACACAAAGCGACTGCCGTTTGACCTCCGCGACCCAAAGGCGACCATAACCAATCATAGGACTACTGCCCTGTCTTGTATAACATGAATGTAATAATGATCCTTGTTGGTCGAAATACGTTTTCTTCTATGCTGGTCTGGGAGAAATGGAAAAACTTAGAATGTACCAGCTGCTTTTCTTCCCGGGCAGATTGTAAAAGCCGAACGAGGGACTGGGCGAAACTACGAATCATGTTAGGTGCAGTGGGTTTACCGCCTTAAGACGAAACACAAGGGATGTTTTCCATACAAACGTAGTCCCCTGTTTCTTCCCTGGATAATGCCGGTAAACTTATAAATTTTTACTCTGAATATCTATAGCCACTATTAGCATGTCCCTATGTTTTCTTTTTTTTTCATAAATTAATTATTAAAAGAGATATGAACGTTCAAAAATCTAAAAATATGGCCAGATTTTCTGCTGTGTTCAAACATCCAGAAAACGAATTTGACTAGATTATATAAAACAAATTTAAACATAGGAACACCACTCAAGTCTTTGTTAATTTGTAATGAGAAAAGTACTTATATTAGTTAAGTTTTGGAGAAGAAATCAGGGGACTACAAATCGTTGATTTTTCTGTTCTTTTATTCTTATTTTCAGTCCAAGCTGCAGTATGTCTCTATCGCACTTGCTCGGTTGTTGTTCGGGCACAGCGCGACAGCAATAGATTTTACAAATACTTATTTTTCATTTCTCTAGCCCTTGGTATTTCCTCTTAATAGGCGATGCGGCTAGCAACCCATCGCTATTTTGATTCCTTTTTCCACCTTCTCGCCCACCATCACGCTAAAAGTCTGCTTTTAAAGCCGCAAGACCCAAAATGCTCTGTCTGCTCCATATGGATAAATTATATATATACATAGATATGATATATATATATATATATATATATAGACATGATAGTGTGTGGTGTGTGTGTTGGTCGGAATAAAAAGATTTTATTTATTTTATAACTTCTAGTATTAGTTACAGGATTGACAGAGACTAGGAAGACATACTACCTAAGTACGGAACAGTGTAATCAATTGGGCTATATTTTTACGACCGGCCGCCTCCAGACGTCAACCCTCCTTGGAAAAGCAGTTGTAACTTACAACTGCTTTTCCAAGGAGGGTTGAGCGTTGAGGCTTTAGTCGTCTCTTACGACATCCACAGGAAGAGATGGAGTACATATTACCTTCTTATAGCAAGCTAGGGTCAAAATTGGTTATTTGGAAAAGGCTGTATTCCCAAATTACCAATTTGGACCCCATCAGATGCAAAAAGAGGATAGTTATAAGTGTAACATGTCTGTGTGGCTGTCTGTGATCGTAACTCTCTCTATATGTTTTTTTCTTTTTCGGTGTTAGTATAAAAAAGAAATATAACACTAAATAATTAGATTTTTAACAAAAAAAAACAACCGACTTAAATTTTTTAAGGAGTTTCTTCCATTTATCCAAAGTTCTTCATCGTATCTTCACCAAATTAAAATGGGACCAACTTGTTAGTAAAGGCTTTCGAACAAAAAACGAATCATCAAAATCGGTTCACAATTGGCGATGATATCGCGTAACTAACATACATTAAAAAAAAACATACAGTTGAATTGATAACCTCCTCCTTTTTTGAAGTCGGTTAAAAAAGGTATTTGAAGTTTTCTTCATCTAATCATGCTAACTATATCAAGAGACCTTGCAAACAAAAATAACTGACTGTTTTGGTATCTAACGCGCATTTGGTATGCGTGCACGTAGCTCGGCCTTATGTTACAAAATAAAATGGTGTGTAGAAATTACGCCTTTTAACCATGTGAAGCGGTGATGGCCAAGTGATTTAGGTACTGGTTGTGCGTTTGGGTAGCACGAGGGCACGAGTTCGATCCTTACTGGACGCGACTTGACCAAGCGAGCGAAGCGTTCCAGTTTCGAGATTTTCCAAAAATGCTTTTATCTGTCTGTTCTCGCCTACAGGTCGCATTTTTCAACCTTTTTTTGACGAAAATTGGTATACAAGTCTCTTGATTAATTAAATTTTTTATTCGATCGCGATTTTTAATTGGGGTGGAAATGGGGGGAAGTTTTCTGTAGCGTTATTTATTGACGGATTTCATTCAAATAGAGGCACACTAAGGACTTGATTTTACACAAGATGTTGCAAAAAAAAAACCAAAATGGGAGAGTGTAAGGGGGAAAAGTGGGGAAGTTTTCTGTATCGTTAAGTATAGATGGATTTTACTCATCGAAATATAATTCTCTAGAAACCTAACGCTCCTACATTCACCGCTTCGATTCTGATTCCATTTACACAAACAAACGAACAGTTATTACAACGAAACACTCGAATGCACACATAGACAAAGATGCATGCGATTGGTCGCGACATGGTCACGCGTCGTCGTCGGTCGGGTGGGGCAGTCAACGCAATGAGCGGTGACTGCGGTGAGATACAACGCGCGGATGATACCTATTATGCAGTACGCTACGCTTAAATAATTAACCTTGTTTACGTGATACTTTTTTTTGAATAACTAATATTCATGTCTGTATGGCTTCAACACCACTTCACGGCACATGACGGCATTTTTATTGGATCGATTAACGCAAAAACACAGCAATATTCTCAAAGGAAACTTCTTGCGACGCAACCGCACGACTCGAGTGTCACGGCGAACTGTCGCGCCACGCTGTTCATATTTTAAGCCCCGCCCACCGCGGTACATAGCGCGTGGAATGATTTTTCAGGATTACTTATGATTCTAGAGAATTATTGTTCGTAGATTTCACTGCAATGAATTTGCTAAGCCAGGGGAAAGGGGAAAATGACAGTTATTGCATAGCAATAAGAGCTGTCACGAGGTCAACTGTTCTCACAGAACCACTAGTTTAAAAAGTAACGCGTAAGACTCACTTCTATAATCTCGATATTCTACGAGTCGACCTTATGTTTCCTTATGTGCAGAATTCTAACAAGCTTCCGCATACATATGCTAGTCATTACAAAAATTACTTGCAATAATTAAATGAAGATAAATGAAGACAACATGATGATAACACAGCTGGATAACTTGTATATTATTTTGTATATGTGCATCATGTCACGTATGGCAAGCAATCTTCGAAGGGTTTCTGTTAGGATAGGTAGAACACCCTTTCTCTTATGTTCAGAAAATATAGAAACTCATCATTTTTAGGATTCCGTACCCAAAGGGTGCAAACGGGACCCTATTACTGAGACTCCGCTGTCTGTCCGTCTGTCTGTCTGTCTGTCCGTCTGTCCATCTGTCCGTCTGTCACAGGGCTCTATCTCTTGAACCGTAATAGCTAGACACTTGAAATTTTCTCCGATTATGTATTGCTGTGGCCGCTATAACAACAAATACTGAAAATAAAAAAAGTTAAAATTAAAGGGGGTCGCCATACAAAAAACGTGTTTTTTCAGCGTTTTTAACTAGATCTTTATAATGGCATTAACTAGATACTTGAAATTTTCACAGATTATGTATTACTATGGCCGCTATAACAACAAATACTAAAAATAAAAAAGGTAAAAATTAAAGGGGGTCGTCATACAAAAAACGTGTTTTTTTAGCGTTTTAAAACATCGTACTGAGGTATGGAACCCTTAAGGTACGAGTCCGACTCGCACTTGCCCGTTTATTATGGTTATATGTCTAACAAAACATACTGAAACTATTTAAAGGCTGAATTAAGCTCATAATACTGGATAAATTTCCCTAAAAAACATATGTCGAAATATAAAAAATAATTTTTGACCTCCCACACAAGTTGACTGCTCAGCTGATTTAAGTTAGTACGTAAAAGATATTTTTTTTCAAATTTCGCTATAAGTACGTTCCTTGGGGAATATAGTTCAGTATCACTGACTGAATCTACCCTTAAAATAGTTTCAGTATATTTTGTTAGACCTCAAATACAATTGATGGTATATATTTAAGACGGTTAGTTCCGAATGCTGCCGATAGATGGCAGTAGGTGTTTCGATACAAAACGAATATAAACAAACAAGGCATTGACCCAATTTGTCACAGGTCATTAACAACTGTTTTTATGTTATTGCACTTGCTTTTTCATCATCTTATCAATTGGTTCGGTAAAGTGGAATAAGACAAACAACATTTTGTTTAGAATTTTTCCAGGGTGCCCATAATTTTGCAATAATTTTAGAAGAGACGAGCCAAATCTTCAAAAATTTATGCTGTAAAATAAGTTCAGTCAATAATAAACCGCAGACTAACTTCAGTACTTCGTTTAAATTTTACCTGCCCAAAACAAGGCGACCTTCCCTAACATGTCACATTCTCTTTTGTCACTGTTATCTTAATTTAGGTGAATAATAGTTTAAAACAAGACCAAAACCTATTATAAAAAAAAAGGACAGATCCAAACTAAGTTTTAATCTTGTATTATTATTATGGGACACTAAGTCAAAGATACTAAACCTATTTTTATAATAAATACATATGTAGATAAATACCCTATATTCTGCGTTTTTTATTAATAGGTTTTATGTTATAAATTTATTTTATTTACATAATAAAGTGATATTTATTTTTTGCTTAAAAGTAATATTTATACTTTTTGCTGTATGGTTCCCGGCAAAGGACCACACGCGAGTCTTTCTGTGGATGACGTAGAAGGCGACTTCGGTGACACAATTTAAACAAAGCTTATAAACATCAATGAGACCTCTCCAACCCGTCTAGCCAGTAGTACAGAGAGGGTCATGCTCCTGCAGTGGTGATTAAAAAGGACAACTGGTCCTTTTGATGATGATGATGAATATTTAAACTATTTCAGCGCAGAACAATATAAAATATAATACAGATGTCAAAAGGCGGCCTTGTTGCAACTGCATTCTCTGCCAGGCAACCGAGGTACTTGGAGATGTTTGACGAAGACAGGTGAGGTGCAAAAAATTAAAAGGCGGTAAAATTAAACTGAAAAAAAAAGTCTAGGTAGAGCTGATTAATATACCTCTACTTACATTTGTAAAATTACGTAGGTATATACAGGGTTACTGGTATCTAACGCATAACCTTTTTGGTGCAAGTTCAGTCCATGATATAATACTGAACTACTTTCCATAAAAACAAATATCGGAAAACGAAAAAAAAATCGGCTTCCCATACATATCAGCCAAATGGATTTTGTACGGGTTTTTTTGTTTTTCCATAATGGCTTTTATGGAAAGTAGTTCGTATCATAGACTGAATTTGCACAAAAAAGGTTATGCGTAAGATACCAGTAACCCTGTATATACAAGCTTATTTATAAATACAAATATATTAAAATGGTGGAGTAAATCACCCTTAACAATTTGTAGGTACATAATAAAAAACAAGCTTTTACACATGCTTTAATAGAGTACATAGTACTTACTTAGTATTATAGGCGAATTCTATAATAGTACCATTTTATTAGATACATATCACAGAGGACGCTGCGTTCTATTTCGTATTCAGCTCTTAGTCGCTTCTTTTAACACTACAGGTGTTGTAATTCTTAAAACACCTTTAGGAGAAGAAAAGTTTAGTCTAAAAAAGTATATATATGGGTGGTAGTTTACTACTAGACAATTTGTATAATTTCTTTCCTCCAAGACCAGTTAATATAATACCTACATATAAATCAGCGCACGCGTCGAGTGCCATGACCTGTCTCAATGCTACGCGTACATGTGTGCGGTCAACGATCGCTGTGCGTGTGTGGGTGTGAAACGTTGTTTACGTTTACACGGGTGCAGTGGAGGTGGGATTAATAGTATTTGATACTTTCAATTTCTGTAAATTTAAAGAAACTAAAATTCTTATATCGATTTCTTTTCAGTATTTTTTTTTTCTGAAAAATAAAAATATTTTTTTCTTGTTTTTTTTTTTGTAATTAAGTACTTTCCTATATTGATTCTTGACCTGTTTAATGCAACACACAGATGAGAATCACAAATTAAAGTCCCAATTTAGTAACACTAAACTTTAACGACTACAATAATTAGGTATACTCGTAATATGAGTAACATAAAAAGTAACTGAGAAAAAATGTTAAGGGGGAAATTTATTTATAAAGGGGAAAACTATTGTTACAAATAAAAAAAAAACGAATGAACCTTTCAGAAGTCGCATATGATGTGTAACATTTGACGTTTACTTTTATAAATTAATTATTACATGAAAAAAACATTGTTTCCTATTTAATTAAGGATACCTATGAACCATTTGCAAATGAAAAATCAACCAACAATAAACGCTCAAGAATCGTAGTCGCGCTACACGCACACAATCGCGCCTCATGACACGACTTTATGTTGGTATGCGTAAGTGTTTACAGATAATAATATTCGCGAGGATTACTCCTGCGCACTATATTTGTTTGGTGGCTCTGCTCTCTGTTTTGCTTCATAAAATTAAGTTTTTAATAGAAAACTCCCATTCAAAAAGTGAACTACTAGTCGTCGCCTTGACCTCCTCAACCCCTTGACCGATTTGGCTCATCTTCGAGCCTAAGAATATTATTAAGTACCTAGGTATATTATTTTATTTTCCCTTACAGATACATATACACTGGCATGCATATACTTATCCCATCTTTATCCCTAATGGGGACAGAGCATATAGGGTCTTGCTGCTCTAAGCTGATAGAGCCCAGGGCCGCAAGACCCAAAGGCCACTTTTAGCGTGATGATGAAAAAATTAAACTGGTCAAGTGCGAGTTACACTCGCGTGAAGAGGGTTTCGTACTTCTCATAGGTTTTCCTGTAATCTACAAGCAATGATCCATACTTTGTATTTTTTTTTTATTTTAGGCTTGGTAGTTTCGAAGATCAGGGGAGGGAATGGTCAATTTTTGTCTTCTTTCATGAATAAAATCAAAACTATTTATTTTAAAATAATAACAAATATATTTGGGATCCTCATAACTAGCCCTTTCATTTGATATATGACACAATAAGGTTTGCAGAACCTTTTTTTTTAATTTCCTCATTAGTCCCCCGAAAAAACCCTTATTTAAAAAAATATTTACTTTGCACATCTGTGTTTGGGTCATAGGATAAAACCATCCTACCAAAGACCTGACTTGGTTCAGTAGATTCGGAGCAAATTGGCTGTAACAAACGGACGGACAGACAGACGCATGAGTGATCCTATAAGGGATCCTTTTTTTAAATTTTTTGTACGGAACCCTACAAAAGGAAACAAAATATATTTTTTTAAATTTTCACAGCTGCTTGCAAATCATAGCCTGGAAGTGTATTTTTATATAGACGCCTAAAGCTATAGTTGCTAATAATACGTTTGTTATACTACTGTTCTATATAATGACCTGGCGACTAATATTACATATATTCGTAGCCAAGTCAATAGTATTAGTCGCCAAGTCATTATATTTATTTATAGTACCTCGCCTATGATTTTATTGGCCTTGTTTCATATGTTTGCTAGCTACCTTAAAGTAGCAGCCATTTTTTAGTTTTTATAAATCCTTGCATATTAAAAGCTCATGTAATGTTATTACATGCAGCTTTTATTAATCGCTGCCAATGCCAAGTTAATTTTTATTTTAAGTAGCAAATAGTTGTGTAATAATATTACATCGTCAGTTGATTTTGACTGACATGACATATTTTATTCCATTATTAAGATACTGCACAATCTTACGACTAGCAGATCCTTCAAAAACTATAAATACATATATAGATAAACTTATTAAAGTAAGTTAAATAAATGAAAACTTTGCTCTATGATATAGTATAAGAATAAAAATAACCATAGCGAGTTTTAATTTCAAACAGCGACATCTATCGAAGAGCAACGAAAACTTTATTTTAGTATCCGTAGTTAGTACTAATTCAGACCAAGTAAAAGTAAGAATAATGATCATGAGACCAAGACAAGTCAAATCAGAGACAAGAAAAATTATTCATTTATCTTTCTAGGCGTAAATTCACAAGTGCAGAAAAAGCGGCACCAAACTACACAGCAGCAGCATTTTCTCCAATGATCGCAGCGCAGTGTTGAGACTAAACAGAACCCTTTGTCATAAGTTATTATAGTCTACATACATTAAGCATACCATAATTTATTGTTAATACATTTCCTGATATATCAAGGCTACTGCGTACTTTCCATTGTCAGAAATGTTTTAATTGTAATTCTAATCACACTACTCAATAACTTGGAAAATTATTATATTTGTAATAATCTTTCTTTGTTAATAAGTAGGTTAAAATATGGAAAAGAAAAACACAGACGACAAAAGCATTGTTACAGAGCACGCTAAGAGAATTATTTATTTAAATGCAAATTTTGTATTATGTTAAGCGAACATAACTTATAATAATGATTATTTAAAGAAAGTCAAACTTAAATACTACTGAAATATGACATAGGTACCTAATATGACAATATGATAGTCTGGTATCGAATAATGTAAACTTGCAGCCAATCACCCGTTAATAAGTATTAATTCCTCGCAAACCACAGCACGCGTTGGTCTATCGATCTGTCTGTATCAAGTCGACTCAATATGCGGTTGCGAGAATTGATAATCGCTCTGTGGTTCTTTTCAGTTCATGTTACCGTTCTCATTTATTTTTAGAAAAATAAAAGTTATAAAATATTATCCTTATAAATATCAAAGTACCTAAGTACGGGATATCGGAAAAACGGTTATGACAAGTTTATTTGCTAGATAAAAACCCCCGACCGATTGTCAAGAACGCCATCAAGCGATGAGTAGTGGAACTACTTATACGACTTATATACCTTAGCGCCATCTATTATTTGCTAGAGAAAGCCCTGACCTTCAATCTTAAATCCCCAATAATTTTTAAACGGCTGAACCAATTTTAATCATACATAGCTAAGAACTACCGCAAGAGAACTTGCTTTTACGTAAAAAAACCGCATCGAAATCGGTCCATCCGTTCGAGCGCTACGATGCCACAGACAGATAGACAGACCCATAGACATTAGCGTCAAAATTATAACACCGATTATACGAGAATCTTCAGCTCGCAACTTGTCACTATATTTTAGATTTTTTCATCTTCACGCCCATACCTTTACTGTTACGCTAAATGTGGTCTTTGGGTCTTCCAGCCCTTGGCTCTGTCTGCCCCATTGGGGATGCAGACGTGATAGTGTATCTGTATCTCGGAAACCACATCACGCGAGTGGTTTTATCGATCTGTCTGTATCGAGTTAGTCGACTCATTATGCGGTCGCGAGAAATTGAAAATCGTTCTGTGGTTCTTTTTAGTTCATAATATATTTTTTTATAATTAAAAAGGTAGAGCATTTTGGGTCATGCAGCTCTAAGTAGACCAAGGTCAGGGCCGTAAAACTCAAAGGCCACTTTTTTATTTCTTGTTTTTGTTGTTGTTGGGTCTTGAGTGTTGCATCTTTTAGACTTATTATTACTATGACGTCTTTATCAGTAATTGGGTAGACAGAGCATTTTGAGTTTTGTTGTTTTAGTATCGAAATACACACAATACTAAATATTTTATTGCAAACTGTAAAGTACTAAAAATCTTGATATCATTTATGGCCACTTTTAGCGTAATAGTGAGTGAGAAGGTGGTAAAAGGAATCAAAATAGTTGAGGTGCGAGCAGCAGAAGCAGCTGGTACATTCTAAGTTTTTTCTCCCAGACTATCATCATCATCAGGTCATTTTTAGTCTCTACTGCAGGAGCACGACCCACTTTGTACTACCAGAGCCATACCTAGCTAGAGAAATCAGAGGATTTGGCCTACACTCTCCACGCTGGCCAGACGGGTTGGAGAGGTCTCATTGATATCTAACAGCTTTGTTAAGCTTGTGTATCCTAAGGTTCAGTTCACACTGAGACGCGACGCGACGTGACGTAGCGCGCACGTGAAAGAAATATAGAACTTGTTTACTAGACAAAAAGAGTAAGAGCCCGCCGCGCCTCGCTATGCATCGCTACGCAGCGCGGCAAAGCGGGCTGTCGCTGAAATCAGTATATTTATGCCTAGTAAACAAGTTCTATATTTCTTCGAAAGTGCGCGCTTCGTCGCGTCGCGTCGCGTCTTGATGGGAACTGACCCTAAGTCGCCTTCTACGACATCCACGGGAAGACTTGGAGTGGTCCTATTCTACTCTGCCAGGAACCACACGGCTATGACCAAGGCTCCCAGACCAGCATAAAAGAAATCATATTGTATTAAGTATAAGTTTTAATTTACTTTAGCAATAGACTATCTCAATCTGTGTGATTTATTCTCATCTATTTCTTCTGTGAGTCACGCCCAGCTGCTCTACTGCGTACGATGATAACTTACGATGTAGATCGGACACTAACTGCTAATTGTGCACTTGCGTTGATAAACTAATTACGAGAACATAAACAAAGTTTTTAATTGATAAAACTTTTGTACGTGTATTCATGTTAACGATAACTGTCCTTATACATTTTATTATGTTACTGATTTAAACAGCATTAAAGTGTTAAGAGCGAAATTCATTTTTTCGTACAAGCTTTAATTGGTAACCTATCATTGTTACGAAACTTTAGTGTTCGAATTTTAGATGATCGAAAACGGTATATCGAAGTTTCAAATACTAAACTGATTATTTTACAAAATTTTACTCATCCATAAACTCATTTTACCTATGTTTCATCTTCCAGAAAGACACATAGCCGAATATTAAAAGTATTTTTTTTTCATTTGACATTGTCTTGTTCACTAGCACTAAAGCACAGAATATAGTAAGAGTATACAGAACGGAATCTCCTAAGGTACGCGCAATAAGCGTCCCCGTTCCCCGTCCCCGCACCTCTCCCCAATTTTCGCCTTAACGACGAGCGAGAGCGGGCGAACACACACTGTATGGCGCAAGTGGGCACAAGTGTTATTTCTGTAAAAAGAATATTTAACCTTAAATTGAATGAAAATATTGTCTTAAAAAGTCAATATGTTGAGGTAGAAAAGTTGAGTGAAAAAAAAAGTGACAGAAACGAATCGCTGCAAAACCGACTCCACGTAGTCTTGTCTGCCCTACCCCTAGAGTGTATTTCCAACCCTCGAGGGACCGCCGAAGTCTGTCTAAACTATAGGTTAGGTTTTGTTAGAATTGCGACCACCCAAGGTAGAGAGCCTTTAGTAACTATGTAGGAGAAAGAGGTAAGATAGAAGGCCGATCATTAAAAATGAGACGGTAAGGTCAGCGCCCCACCTCGCGCTGACCTATGAGAAGCTTCCTTGTGAAACCATGTCACAGCTTAAACTAACTCTCTAGCCCGCACAGTTATTCTGTGTCTACAGGGCTTACCGTCCAGGTGAAGTAGAGTATCATTAGGTATAACGAATCAGTTACATAATCCGCATCCATTATAACGATTGTATCTCAAGGAGGCATAGCTACGCCAAGTCATAGATGCACAGCTACGAGTAGTGCCCCGTACCACATCCGAGCCAACACTGACGACTTATCGACCGTGCGACGTTTTTATAAGCCGTACACATATTTGTCCTTATATTTGGTAATTTTGACTTCTTTTTCGGAGCTGATTGGACCCAAACTAACTTAGTAAAAATATGTTAAATTGCAGTTTATTTAAGTATTAAAAAAGTGAATAAGACAATTTATTGATTTTCATTGTAATAGCACAGAATAAATAATACTAACGTACAGAAGTCTCACTCAGCAAAGAAATTCAAAGAAATATCTACTTAATGTAGCTAGCGGTATGGTTGAATTTAGCTCACGTCAGAACTCAGCACATTTTCACATAAATACCTAGACATCCATTGCAAGCCAATTTCATTCTTATTACTCTGGACAAACGATTCGTATAACTGAATTTACCACTTGAAGGGGCCGCCTGCGCGCATAGTTATAATGTAGGTAGGTTACACAGGCCTGGTAATAGTTTGTTTAATTCCAAATAACCTGAGACGTGTTTCAATTTTTTGCAGTGCGCGACGTTCATGTCTTTGTTGTTTACACGGAATTTAAAACATGAAGTTGTATATAAATTACAGATAAATAAAGACAAAGGAAAGTCATGCGGGAGCAATATGGCGATGTAGATATTCGTCAGAATGATTCGAAGACTCACGGTACAGACGTACGAGTTTCGTGAGTTCGAGTCTCACTCATGTTGAAATTTTTATTACATTTTTTTTTTTTTTTTTTTAATATTTTTTATTTATTTAAAACTACATCAAACTAAACTAAAATCTAAATTAAAAAACTAAATTAAAACCTAAATTAAAAAATAAAACTGTGTTTAAAAATCTAAAAGTTGATCATGTGGCATGGTGCCAAGAACACTGGCTGCATTCCCGCGCTGAATGGCTATTGCAATTCTCTGCGCGAGATATGAGCCAGCCCTCTTGTCACCAGCGGCGTCGACGAGACGAGGAGTAATTTTTTTAATAAATTTTTTTGTGCTTGGACCCCACGGGCCAAAAGTTTCGACGCCAAGCGGAACAAAAATATATTCATTAGATAAGGATGAATATTTGCGCCGCTTGGCGTCTTCTGCGGCTGCTGCCGCGGCTCCAGCCCTTAACACTGTGGCTTGGAGGCGAGAAGGGGCAACCGTGTCGACGCATGTCGCGTCCCACACGAGTGCCCTCCCTCGCTCCCAAGGGATGAGGGTTAATCCATCTGGACGCTTGCCATCATCGCGAGTTATTCCAACAGGTTCTAACAAATTAGGGATGTCGATGGTGGCAAGCGCCCTTTTAACGATATTGTTAATGGAGCCGTGGCGTGAAAATCTGCCGGCACTGCGTTGGCAGTGCAGTCCATGAAGTCCCTTCTTGTCGACGACGCTACCACATGAACAAAGGTGGCTTTCGACAATAGCAGCACCCAGTCTAAGCCCAACTACAATTCGGAAGCTGCCATTGTCGAAAAGCGTTCCGAGGTTGGCGGAGGGGAGTGCGTGTAACCATTGACCAGATTCATGTTCTGAGACGGCAAGAAGCCTCGCGCGATCGAGATCACTGACAGAATTTTGAACCAGATAGTTATAATCTCTCTGTACCAGTGGGACATCCCAGAGTTTTTGACGGTTTGGTGCCTCTGGGATGTTTTCATTGGGACAGAGAGTCCTCCAGGCATCGATTGCGTCCGTTGCACAGTGTATGTCAGCTGAAGGCATTTTAAGTATTTTTGCACACAAAAGTGATACACTATGAACGGACGAAAGGAAAGCCGGAAGGGCTATGCTAGAAATTTTTCTAATACCGATGCCACCAGATCGAATAGGTAAAGAGGCTTGAATCCAGACGCGGTCATCGAGTTTTAAATTTAGAATTTTTTCTAACGCGTTTTTGAGTGTGGCATCTAGGTTTTCCAAAAGAACTGAGTGTTTCCAGATTGGGCAAGCTCTTAATATATATGTAAATTTTGGAACAAAAAGGCAATATTTGAGAATGGTAAACGCGATATGAGAATTTAGAAAGCCCAATCTGCTGATATTTTTCGAAAGTGTTTCACATTTTTTTTCTAGGATAGGCCTAACGCTTTCCTCGTGTAGTGGAGCACCTAGGAGGCAAAGTGAATTATTTTCTAAAACTTTGATATCCGGTGCTATATTTTTAAAATTTTGAATGATAGATAGCCTATCATTGTCATCAAACTTTGGTGAAACATAAAGCTCACACTTACCTAAATTTAGGTCTAAACCTATTTTATTTAAATTCTTAATTATTTTAGTTAAATCATCTTTAACGGAGTCTACTTTGCCCCCTAAATTCCCGTCATCTAGGAACCAGACGTTTAATTTAGAATTTAGATTCGCTATTATGGGATGCATGCCTAAGCTAAAAAGTGCTGGTCCCAAGGGATCTCCCTGCTGAACGCCTACTTCGGAGGAAATTTCTTTGTCGTTGAAAAATAATTTTGAAGGGGTGCTATAACATTGCCAAATATAATTATAAATGTTTGGTGTGTGTATATTAGCTTCATTCAGCAGAGTAGACCTGTCAATACTGTTGAAGGCATTTTTCACGTCAATTTTGAGTAGTACATCCGCTTCGTTGTCGTTACATAAAAAAGTACGAACCGAATGTACTGCTGCTTCACAACCTCCACGACTGCCAAATCCTAACTGAATTGGTTCAAATAAAGATCGTAAATTTGCAGAATTCTTTCTGCACGCTAGCTTAGAAGCTAGCCTGCGGAGAGTGCATCCAATAGCAATAGGGCGCACGCCTCCATCTTTTTTATTGAATGCGCAGAGGCGTGCACCAAAAAGTATTTTTCTAAAATTTTGTTCAACATTACCTGAAAATAAAAAATTACAAAATTTTGTAATGTCGCTCAACAATGTCCTGCCAGCGTCACTGGCGGATACGCTGATCAGGTCTTTGAGATGCTGAGGCGTGAGTCCGTCGATGCCACCAGCAGACCCATTGGGGAACGACATAATAGCCTCCAAAGTGTCTTCGATATTAATTTCGAGTGCCAACTGCGTTGAATTTGGAGGATTTGGAGGTGGAGAGGTTGTGATGGCCGAGGGGTGCTTGTCGAGTAGGCTTCTCAGCGTCTCTGCACTGTTGGGAGCAAGTGTGTCATCTGAAAAAAAAATTTTAGCAGCATTTCTTAAGTCACCATCCATTGCCTTGTTTTCTACAATTTTTTTAAAGTTATGAGGTTTCTTAGGGCTATTGATGGGTAGGTTATTACGTTGGAGGATGGAGTTACAATTAGCTTTTAGGAGGGTAGTGAGTGGTTTATTGCTATTTGATGGAACATTGAAATGGTGGTAACTAAATGTCAATAGATTTTGCCATGATTGGACATCTTTATCTTGGTTTTCTATACAGTTTTTCAAGGCAATAGATAGCGACTTGGCTAGACATATTCTTGCTCCCCTAGGGATTCTTTTGATAATTCGAACGTTAGAATTTAGACTGCTGAGGTGATGTTCGAAAGGGAATTTCGAAATAATGGGTGGAGAAGTAATGGAGGGATAGTCTGTAATAGGAGCAACAGGGGCTGATAAACGATGAAATTTGCCAATATGTATATTTAGGCCACGACGCCCCTTGAAACGGCGACCATCGGAACACTGATTGCATGTTATAAAATTACTTTCTTGGGTAACAATGGGCCGACTATTATAAAACATATCTTGGGGAACCGGCTGTTGGGAATCATATATTTTTGACGACGGCGGCTGCGTACTACACTGATCCGTTTGTGTTTGTGGTGGTACCGACTGCGGTATTCCTTCTGCATTCTTCTGGGGACTTCCTTCAGGGGTCGCGTAATAGTCCTCTTGTGAAGGAGATATCATACGAGTATGGTTCACTTTATAGATCTAACTTTACTACCTTTGTGTATATATATTGTTAATGTTTTGCATTTTTGACACAATCATTTGTCAATCTGCTCTGCATTGTTTGTCTTTGATTTTGATATATTTTGATTTTATATATTTCATGCGAATTAATGTTTCTGATTCTGAATTGCCCCAACACATATGTCTTTAATATTATTTTAGCGCAGATGCCTCAAATACTTGTATAAATACGTATTAGATTTAGATTTTATTATATTATATTTTTGTATATTTATCCCTTTCTAGCGATTCATCCCTGCTTGCATGCAGAAGCGGCGTTAGGGTAGGACGCGGTTGGGCGACCGCCCGGGGGCCAAATACAAAGGGGCACCCTCAGATTTCATTGTTTGAATCATATTCAAAAACAGAACAGGGGACAATGTTTGTGATAAGGAGCAGGACTATACAAATGTCAATGGTTCCGAATCATCAAAGGTAAAGAAACAGCAGGGAATGCGCTTGCACAAGGATTTTCTGTATGACAAATAATATTTCTAAAATGCTTTTAAAGATGACCAGTCGCAATACCTACGCAGTACATAAATCCTGCACAAATCGATGCACGTGGCCCCTGCACCAGTGGTTTTTATTACTAACTACTGCGGTTAGTTGTTCAACTTGAAAACATGTTTACTTTACAGTGTCTTCCGTATATAGTACGTCATTTGTTTTCCGAAATACTATTTTGCACAGGAATTGTGTAGGTGGCTTTCTGTTTGGCAATCAACTCGTTTTACTGTGTTTTAATTGTTATTTACCAACATTCTCAGCGTTGCCTGTAGGTATATATGTATTGTGTGACGTCTAAAAAAATATGAAATTATTTTAAGGGTGAATTGAACAACTTTCCTCAAGAAACATTATCTTCTTTTTCTTTCTCTAGATCTTATGGGAATCTAATTGGGGTCGGCCATCCTTGTCCTTCTTTTCCACATTTTTGACCGTCGTCATCCAGGTGGAAGGTGGTCTTCGAGGTTCATCGTTGGTAAATTTAGGGCAAGCTTGTACTGTTAAAAATTATGTAATTTTACATCAACCTGTAAAATTCCCGAAAAATCTGGGAAATTTACGAAAAATTTGATTACTATTTTGATTCCTGGTTTTTCACCAGAAATTGTTTTTGCATGACTACCTTACTTTGATGTAGGGACGTCTTATAAAAATTTTTAGAGACTGTACAATGTCAATCGGCTTTCTTCGCGGACGATGGAAAGTTCTTTGCTAATCCCTCAACGGGCAGTGGCCAACGCCAAAATCTAATTCTCCAAAACATAATTTTTAACAGTGTAACTATATGGTCGTCTGGACGTCTCTGCACGTGTCCATACCATCTGAGGCGTTTTTCAACAAGTTTATCTGATATAGGGGCAACCTAAAAACTCCCTCTTACGTACTTGTTTTGGATTTTGTCCAGTTAGGTTAGGTTAGGTTAGGTTAGGTTTGTTTTGTCACCCCCCCGCCCGGGTTCTCATCTTGTCGCGATGGGGGGGCTCAGTACCTGCGGACTGCCTCATCCGCAGGGAAGCCAAGAGGAACCCATTGCCCGGGTTGAGGCTTAGGCCTCCCCGGGCCCGGAGGAGGCCATTCCTGGTGGGAATGGCCTGGCTGTGAGAGAAGGGGGTTTACTCCCTACTCTCACAGCCGTGGTAGGGGTCGCGGGGGAAGAGGAGTGTCGATGTGTCGTTGCCGCTCGCCCTATCCTCCGCGACCAAGCGCGGCCGTGGCGCTTGGCACGGCAACGGTGGGGCCGCAGGGGAAGAGAAGTGTCGGTGTTACGTTGCCGCTCTCCCTATCCCCTGCGGCCGGCTTGGTGGGCCCCGGTCACCGTCAGGTGGACTGGGGCAGGGCCTGCTTCTGCAGGCCCCAAATTATGAGGGCTGGTTGGACGGTGGAGACGGGATTCCATCGTCCAACGGACAGCCCTCCGGAGTGGAAGGCAGGCGCGTGTGCGTGTCAGCGCGCCTGTTCTTGTCGCGCCGAGAGGCCAACGCGACGGTTTCTCCGGCCCCTCTGATTCAGCAGAGGGTGCCGTGAGGCCGTTGGCGAGCCGGGGCTGTGGAGCAAGAGAAGCACACGGCCCCGGCCGATAGTGGCTGAGAGGTGACACCGCGGAGTTTATAGTGGTAACACCACATAACCTTACCGGTGTCCCGTAACCGGTAAGGTATCCGAAGGGATTTTCTCCGCGTCAAAAAAAAAAAAAAGGTTTGTTTTGTCACCCCCCCACCCGGGTTTTCATCTTGTCGCGATGGGGGGGCTCAGTACCTGCGGACTGCCTCATCCGCGGGGAAGCCAAGAGGAACCCATTGCCCGGGTTGAGGCTTAGGCCTCCCCGGGCCCGGTGGAGGCCATTCCTGGTGGGAATGGCCTGGCTGTGAGAGAAGGAGGTTAACTCCGTATTCTCACAGCCGTGGTAGGGGTCGCGGGGGAAGAGGAGTGTCGGTGTGTCGTTGCCGCTCGCCCTATCCTCCGCGACAAAGCGCGGCCGTGGCGCTTGGCACGGCAACGGCGGGGCCGCAGGGGAAGAGGAGTGTCGGTGTTACGTTGCCGTTCTCCCTATCCCCTGCGGCCGGCTTGGTGGGCCCCGGTCACCGTCAGGTGGACTGGGGCAGGGCCTGCTTCCGCAGGCCCCAAATTATGAGGGCTGTTTGGACGGTGGAAACGGAATTCCATCGTCCAACGGACAGCCCTCCGGAGTGGAAGGCAAGCGCGTGTGCGTGTCAGCGCACCTGTTCTTGTCGGGCCGAGAGGCCAACGCGACGGTTTCTCCGGCCCCTGAAGCACACGGCCCCGGCTGAGAGGTGACACCGCGGAGTTTTTAGTGGTAACACCACATAACCTTACCGGTGTCCCGTAACCGGTAAGGTATCCGAAGGGATTTTCTCCGCGTCAAAAAAAAAAAAAGGTTTGTTGTGTCAAGAAACATTATCGAAATATGAAAAATATTATACAAATTTGAATCAGTTAATCGCTCAACTTGTATGGGAGTCCAAAAATTATTTTTCATATTTCGGTATAATTATGTACTCGTAAGTAGGGAAAGACGTTCAGTATCATGGACTGAAATCATCCCATCCACGAAAAAGTTTTTATGCACAGATAGCGTTTATGAGTTTTTATTTTTTTTCTAGCCACACCTACTCGTATATGAGTCAAAAAATGCAAAGACCATTTAGTCATAAAATCGAACCTTGTATCATTTACCAATGTTTCACAAACAAAAGTATAAATAAATAAATATACAAGGACAAATCACACTGATTGAGCTAGCCCCAAAGTAAGTTTTAAACTTGTGTTATGGGATATTAACTCAACGATACTATATTTTATAATAAATACATATATAAATGTGTGTTTACACAAGACCCAGGACAAATTGAAAAAAGCCATTTTCCAACTTGACCTGGCTGGGGATCGAACCCAGAAGCTGTGGATTGGCGCTATAGATCCTTCAAGATCCTAAATAAGTGTTTTTAGTCCCCTTGCTTACTAGTCAAGTTTCTAAGTCAATCGCCAGGCTAACAGGTAATGAAAAACATCAAAGCCTAGAAAATGTATTAGACGAAGCTGTAATACATTTGCATTCAAAAGCCTCAGACGAGCCCGTCTGATTTAATGTACGGCATATACCTACCGGATTCCAAGAATACGCCGAGATTTTCTGAATGCCGCCAGATTATGCTGTAAGTCGTCTTCAGGGAGCTAAGTGTGTACAGTGCACAGTGGGCTAGGAACTACAATTCTGGAAAAAAATAGTTTTAGACTTTTAATGCAGCACAAAAATCTAGAGTTCAATGGCTCGGTGGTAGTTCGCAATGTTAGCGCTTTCACAAGTTAAGCAGCAATGGACGTTGTTCGCATTCGGATAGGTGTTCACAAGTAACATAACTATTTCGATCTTCTCCGCGCTTCTGGCACATTAAACCGTTGGTTTCGGCTGTCATGGTGGACGATAAGGTGAAAAAAGGAATCAAAATAGTATGGGTATATAGCCGCATAATTTCGCCTATTTCCTCGATCGGCTTTTACAATCTGCGCAGGAAGAGAAGCAGCTGGTACATTCTAAGCTTTTTATTTTCTCCCAGACGAGGATAAAAGATAGAGTTAAAGTAAAAGTTAAATTACACATAATAAATTCAAGTAAGTCTCAAATAAATTTAAGTTTATTATGTTTACGAAATAGTTTAAATTTAAAAGCTAACTAACAGCAATTATTCAAATATTACGAATCCCCAGCCGGCCTTCGCAGTACTTACTGCTAAAGTCATTCAGAATTTCAGACTTTTATTTTAAATTTTCGAGAAGTGGATATCTATGGCGCCCTGGGGAGCTATTGTTATAAGATTTAGCATTGAAAACTCTCGTGAATCACTTAGTTTTACAATGAAATGTTTATTTCTCACGTTGTACGTAGTGACCAGACCAGCCCGCGGGTTTGCTTTTGCGTCGATGTATACATATGATTTAGGGATTTGCAATGCAAGAGTGAATAGGCATTTTTTGAGTCTTCGTGTTACACCTTAGACTTAGCTTACATCTTAGCTTCTCATCAGGCTAGATAGAGGTCAAACGCACTCAAATCTCTAATAAAAAAAAAGTTCAATGGCTAGTTTATAAATTAATTAAATAACTTCTCGTATACCAATTCAATTAAATTTAATTCAAAATATCTTTATTATCATAGGATATTTATAATAAATATCTCTTAATAAAAGTCACTTTGTTTTCTTTTGCACAAATGTTGACGTTAAATGTTTTTTTTTTTTCATTTATTTATATCCAAAAATAACAATAATTACAATTATATGCACCCATAAACCACGAAGGTTTGTCCGGAAGCATATTTTCTACATTCAATCTTAAAATTAGGTTAATATTCATCTGACATTATATAAGTACTTATATCTATGGTTAAGTATTAGTTAATAAATAAAAACATAAATCATCACAACACCTGTCGTTCACTTCAAGACCGGTTTTGTATGCATCTATAGATGATGCATACAAAACCGTTAGTTTACCGATGCGTAGATCTACCCGAAAATGCATTGTTAAGGCGTTGTGTGTGTTAGTATTGAAAAATTAATTTCTTACTCTTTGATCAATAATCTAATTATTATAATAATCAATAATTAAGTACTTTTTCCCCTTTATTTTATTTGCTACTAGCAGTCCACCCCGGCTTCGCTTCGGCTTCGGCTTCGCACATAGCCTATGTCACTCGGGGATAGTGTAGCTTTCCAACGGTGAAATAATTTTTTAAATCGGCCCAGTACTTTTTGAGCCTATTCATTACAAACATACAAAAATAGGTACAAATCTTTCCTCTTTATAATATTAGTGTAGATGTAGATAACTACTCCTACACTATCGATTAAGTATTTCTCCATAAAGGGGATTGATGCGACAGTTCAGACTTCAGACAGAATATTTTGGGTCATGTGACTCTTATATTGAGCCCAAGGCTGGAAATCCCAAAATTCACTTTTAGCAAGATAGTGGGCTAGAAGGTGAAAAAACGAATCAAAATAATGATGGGTTGCTACACTGTTAAAAATTACGTAATTTTACATAAAATTATGTAATTTTACATGCAAAAAATTACATAAACCTGTACAATTCCAGAAAAATCTGGGAAATTTACGGAAAAATATGTAAAAATGACAAAAATTATGTAAAATTTCATACTTTTCCGTAAATTTTCCAGATTTTTAGGGAATTTTACAGGTTTGTGTAATAATATTTTTCTGTATGTAAAATTACATAATTTTTAATAGTGTAGCAACCCATCATTATTTTGATTCGTTTTTCCACCTTCTAGCCCTATTCTAATTTATTATTGACCCAGGATACTAATCTATTCCTCGAGTTTTACTATTATTCCCTCGATCGGCTTTTACTTTTAAGTATACATGGCACTTTTTTTTTCTCCGAGCTTATTCCCGGTAACTTCCTCAACGGTAATTTTTTTTTCTCAGATCAGCCTAAAAAATGTTTTTCTTCGTAAAAATTAATCAAGTAATATTTCTTCTGTGTAGTCGCCCCACTGTGCAGCGTACACCACAAGTGTCGGCGACAGCTGCAGAGCTCTGTGACACTCGTGTCTGATATTTACTCTAATTGCTACTATTATGACATTACACACTGAAATAATGCACAATGTTTATGAAGCGAAAAAACTTTTAAACCATGCACATTTCATTCATAATATGCCCAGAAAAGCATGTATTTCAAAATACGAAAACACAGGTTGGTGGAGGTATGTCCTTTGATTGCTTCAAGGGAGTCTGCACGAAATCAAATAAACGGGCAAGTGTGAGTCGGACTCGTACATGAAGGGTACCGTACCTCCGAACAATGTTTTAAAACGATAAGAAAACACGTTTTTTGTACGACGACCCCCTTTAATTTGTAACCTTTTTATTTTTAGTTTTATTGTTATAGCGGCCATAGTAATACATAATCTGTAAAAATTTCAAGTATCTAGTTACTGCCATTATAAAGACCTAGTTAAAAACGTTGAAAAAACACGTTTTTTGTATGGCGACCGCCTTTAATTTGTAACTTTTTTTTACGTTCAGTATTTTTTGTTATAGCGGCCACAGTAATACATGATGGGTAAAAATTGTGTCTAGCTATTACGGTTCAAGAGATAAAGCCCTGTGACAGACGGACAGACAGCGAAGTCTCAATAATAGGGTCCCGTTTGCACCCTATGGGTACGGAACCCTAAAAATTAACATCTACACGCTTCCACTGGTTTTTGAGTAGCGGAAGGCACCTAAAGATGCCCACCTCAGTCCGCTAAACAAATATCACTACAGCCGTAGTATGACTGTCCACTTTAACAATTTCAGAAGCTGTTCATGAGCATGAACATTTATTATCATCATCATCATCATCATATCAGCCACAGGAAGTCCCCCAAGGATTTCCAAAACGACCGATCGGAAGGGGCCTGCATCCAGCGTTTTCCTGCAACCTTGCTCAGATCGTCTGACCACCTAGGTGGGTGTCCTACGCTGCGCCTGCCGGTACGTGGCCGCCATTCGAGAACCTTTCTGCCCCATCGGCCATCGGTTATTCGCGCTATGTGCCCCGCCCACTGCCACTTCAATGAGCTAATCCGCTGGGCTATGTCTGTGACCTTAGTTCTTCTACGAATCTCCTCATTTCTGATTCGATCACGTAAAGAAACACCTAGCATAGCCCTCTCCATAGCCAGTTGAGCGACCTTGAGCCTTCTTATGAGACCCATAGTAAGGGACCACGTTTCAGAGCCATAAGTCATCACTGGGAACACACATTGATTAAGCACACATGAACATTTATACCACCAAACTACACCAATTTCACATTATAAAGTCCACTATTAATTTGCAAAATAATTTAAAGCAAACTCCAACTAAAACCATTGACTTCCCGCCAAAAATTCATTTACGTTCATTCATTCGTATTGTAAGAATAAGAATAACAAAAGACAACTTTTTTTTCATCTGACAATTTTCTTAATGGCCAGTATATTATTTCCTTTGCAAAGAGGTTACAACATTATAAACTACTAATACAATATACCGACTCTTATGAGTACCTACTTACATCGAAAATAATAATAAACTTATTTTTAATATTACCAATTATAATATTATATAACAAACACCTAATGAGGAAAATTTTCATTTAATACAAAGTAACGATACGTTTTTCGAATTAATTACTTTTGCGGTTAGTTAGTAGAATTGAACATCAAAAACACCGATGTTTATTGAGTCACCTATGTATTAGTCACATCAAACGTACTTACCGACAGTCAATTGCCACAAATGCCACAATTTATATGAAGTGTTTATATGGGAGATTCGAACTCAATAGTCAATTCCTCTCTGATATAAAATGATGATTCGAGAGCTGGTACACATTTTAGGTAGGTAGGTAGCAAATACCTACCTTCGTAAAATGTGTACCAGGCAATCTGAAAACTTGTCTTATACTTCTTATTCATAAAAAAAGGATACTACTCTACATATAAACACCCATCTCAGAACTGCAGACCTGGCTGGAGAGTAGCGGAGTTACCTATATCAACTCTTAAAAGTTCAAAGATACAATTTTGTTTTTACAGAAAAATATCCTTGAGGCAATCTGTAATTTTAACACGTTAAAATAGAATATTTAAAGAGTAAATGCTTTTACTTCTCCAGTTCGGTCTTGAGCATCCTTATAGCAGTGTGGTTCTCGGCAGAGTAGAATAGGACCACTCCGAGTCTTCTCGTGGATGTCGTAGAGGGCGACTAAGGAAATACAAGCTGAACAAAGCTTATTAACATCAATGAGATGTCTCCAACCCGTCTGGCCAGCGTGGAGAGTGTAGACCAAATCCTTTGACTGATCTGGCTAATATAGGACTCTGGTACTACAGAGAGGGTCGTGCTCCCGCAGAGGTGACTAAAAAAGACATGATGATGAATATCAAAAACATAGTAGGATGCCAAGACCGTGCAAAATGGAGAAGGAAAAGCCGGAAAGCGGAACCCGGGCTTTACAGCATTACAGCTGTGGATGCAACTGGGAACACGCTGAGATGAGAGAGAGAGAGTGTAGGATGCCAAGCCAATCCCTTTGGGTTGCGAAGGTCAGACGGCAGTCGCTCTGTGTAAAAACCAGTAACCTCCTCAAAACACCTAGGTTAGCGGACCCCGCTGACGATGCAACCGGGAATACGCTCGGATGATGATGAGTAGGGTGCCAAGATTATTTGTGTTTCCAATTGCTTGTATTATTTATCCAAATTGAAAATATGTGATGAAAAAATCCGTCACGAGCTATTAAAAATAATAATTGAAACCAAGCCTTCTTCACTTTAATCAGCTTTCAATTCCTCGAATATGAATTAAGTTGAATACCACACTTCTGAATAGTGGGTAGTATTGAAGATTACGCATGCTTCAAATGCGTGTGCTATGTGATAAGAAAATTCGTCAGAGTGATTCAAGGTCACGATAGCACAATTGGTAGTGCACTCACGGCGTTAACGTGAGGGTCGTGGGTTCGAATCCCATTCATGGCGGATTTTTTCATCACATGTTTCAATTTGGATAAATTTCCGAGCATTGTAATGCTATTAAAAATAATAATTGTATTATTTATTTTCTTTATAAGGTAAACAAGTGAATAATTCAACAATAAATATAATGCGCAGTTTTACATATAAAGTTGCTGTTTAGCTTCCTTGTATGTATACAGTTGGTTTCTAGGAATTTCAGCTGATCAAATACTTCATATTGGCGATTTAGTTTTATGTTGTTTATAATTCCTAAACTGGTATAGGTAAGCTATGTCAGTTTTATATGTACATGTACTAACTGTAATTACTCGTATACTTTGTTTAAACCCAAACCAAAGAGCTTGGAATGTACCTTCTTGTTTATAAGCAACTTCAAAAAAGGAGGACTCTTTTAATTCGAATGTAATGTAAGCATACAACGTGTAAGAAAGAGGGGGTAGCAACCCGAAAGGGTGTTAAAGTACTAACCAGTGTGAACAACTTTTACTATGGGACCATCCGTGAAATCGCGAAAAAAAATCTACAGCTCCATACATTTTGGCACGGTAGGTTGGCTACCTATTTAATTTTATATGGAGCTGTAGATTTTTTTTTTGCGATTTCAGCTATGGTCCCATAGTAAATGTTGTTCACACTGGTTACTACTTTAACGTTTAATTTGTTTTTTGTATCTGTTTCTCTTTTGTGTACTTACAATAAATCTTTATAAACAAAAACGAACAAACAAAACTTACTTATTATAAAGTGCATCATCATCATCCGAGCGTATTCCCGGTTGCATCCTCAGCGGTAACGCTTCAGAGCCCGGGGTCCACTAACTAACCTAGGTGATTGGCCGAGGTTACTGGTTTTTACATAGAGCAACTGCCGTCTGTCTACCTCCGCAACCCAAAGGGGTTGCGGAGGTAGACCAGAATTAATCCTATCTATAAAAAAAATTTAGAAAAAAAATGTTTTTTTGTACAAGCTTTTTTTTATTCAAGCAAACTCAATGGGTTTGCGTAGTTTTATTACAGAGTTCTTATGGCCACCTTCCAGCTAAATCATCAGACCCCAGATACCATCTAAAGACAAAGTAATCGTCAAGACAAATCTAACGAGGCAAACTCAATGTGGTTTCGTCGTTTCATTCCTATGGCCACCTTCCAGCTCCATTATCAGATCAGCACAAAGTCATCATAATATTGCATTGTCACGTGATATACCTACATATGCATATAAAATTTCAGCTCAATTAGTTGAAGATATCTGCTTCAAAATTGAGTTGCCAGATTCCTCCCAAACAAACATAGTTACATACATACATTGCAAGTTAAATAAAAGCTTGTGATAAAAAAAAGCGGCCAAGTGCGAGTCGGGTTCACCCATGAAGGGTTCCGTAGCAGCAAGTAATATAATATATAAGTTGTAAAGGAAAATTGCAGTTTACGATTTATGACGTATTAAAAAAAACTATTTACTAGATCTCGTTCAAACCAATTTTCGGTGGAAGTTTGCATGGTAATGTACATCATATGTTTTTTTAGTTTCATTATTCTCTTACTTTAGTAGTTACAGGGGACACACATTTTACCACTTTGGAAGTGTCTGTCGCGCAAACTATTCAGTTAAGAAAAAATATATACCTATTAGAAACCTCAATATCATTTTTGAACATCTATCCAAAGATACCCTATACGTATGGGTATGATAAAAAAATTGAGTTTCAGTTCTAAGTATGGGGAACCTCCAAAATTTATTGTTTCTTTTTCTATTTTTGTGTGAAAATCTTAATGCGGTTTACAGAATACATTTACCTACCAAGTTTCAGCAGTATAGTTCTTAAAGTTTCAAAAAAAAGTGGCTGTGACATACGGACGGACAGACAGACAGACATGGCGAATCCATAAGGGTTCCGTTTTTTTCCAATTGGCTACGGAACCCTAAAAAAGTGCATTCGTTAGTAACAACATAATGTCGGCTTATTAAACACCTAGATTTAGATTAATTAGGTACATATTAAAATGGCTGTGACCCGCAGTTTATCGGGTGTCGATTACAAGAAATTATTGTAATAACAAATAACGACATAGTTCATAAATACCTGCTGTGTTAATAAAATAAATGGAACCCACATGCTTTAATTAATTGTATGGTCAAATTTAGTAAATATATTTTTCATTGATTTAGTGCACCCTCATTATTTGCCTCCGTTGTTTTTTTATTCCAGTCTGTAGTTGCGAATGCCGACTCAGAGTTCACACCTCACGGTTTAATGACTAAAAACGTCTAATTAGTTGGTCGACTAATAAGTCTTTAATTTGTAAACCCTACTTAGCTTTGATAGTTTTCTTTTTGACTTCTTTATAATTATACTAGCAGTTCACCCCGGCTTCGCCCGTGGTACATACATAGCCTATGTCACTCGGGGATAGTGTAGCTTTCCAACGGTGAAAGAATTTTTTAAATCGGCCCAGTACTTTTTGAGCCTATTCATTACAAACATACAAACATACCAAAATAGGTACAAATCTTTCCTCTTTATAATATTAGTACCTATAGATATAGATTAATACTGCCGCGCTTACTTTTATGTATCTACTAGCTTTTGCCCGCGGCTTCGCCCGCATTGATTAGGGGTATGAAAAATAGATAGTAGCCGATTCTCAGACCTACTGAATATGCATAAAAAATTTGATCAAAATCAGTCAAGCCTGTTTCGGAGGAGTATGGTAACTAACATTGTGACACGAGAATTTTATATATAAGATATACAACCGTTTAGCTCTCAAAGGGGACTTGAGCTTAAAAAAAAAAAACAAATATTTCATAAACGGGATCCGTTTATATAACGTCTCACAAAATATACTGAAACTATTTTAAGGGTGAATTCAGTCCATGATACTGAACAACTTTCCCCAAGGAACATATATCAAAATATGAAAAATATTTTTCAGCTTTCCATAGAAACTCAGATCAGCTGATCGATCAAATTGTATGGGAGATTAGAAATTATTTTTCATATTTCGATATATGTTCCTTCGGCAAAGTTGTTCAGTATCATGGACTGAATACACTGTTCAAATAGTTTCAGTATATTTTGTTACACCCTGTTTATTTAAATCGAAAAATCAACTTACCTGTAACATGACAATTTTTTTTTTTTTTTTTTTTTTATTTTTTACAATAAAAGTTACAATATACTCGTATATATAACGTCTAACAAAATATACTGAAACTATTTTAGGGGTAGATTCAGCCAATGATACTGAACAACTTTCCCCAAGGAACATATATCGAAATATGAAAAATATTTTTTAGCTTTCCATACAAACTCGGATCAGCTGATCGGTCAACTTATATGGGAGACCAAAAATTATTTTTCATATTTCAATATAAGTTCCTTTGGGAAAGTTGTTCAGTATCATGGACTGAATTCACACTTAAAATAGTTTCAGTATATTTTGTTAGACCCTGTATATGCACTATACAATGTTTCATAAACCAGATTTGGTTTTTTCGAACATCGGGTACCGTTATCGGTCGCTTCAATTTATATATTTAATTATTAAAACTTATTATTTAGTATGTTGCCTGAAAGATTGCTGCCTTTTATATACTAACTTTTATGACTATCTATCTATACATGCGTGTCTCATCTGTTTAATTGCAATAAAGAGTTCTATGTTTTTACTGGACGTACATAGAAATAAAAAAAATTAAAGTATAACATCATATTCATAGAAAATAGAAACTTTATAATTCGTAGTAGCATTGATTTGAGTACTGAAACCGATACAATCAATGAAACACGTGACCGACCGCACAGTTCGGCGACTCGTTAGTGGCGAGGGTTGGTCACGTATACACATACCTACGTAGGTACTCGTTTTAGTATCGTATGCAAGTGCCGGTACGGTCAGTAGTTGACTCTCTATTTTTTTCTTTTATATTTGGCACTCGTTTGCAAGCTTTACACGATAAATTGTGATAACATTGAATTCGGCATAATATGCTTGTAAACTGACTAAGCCCTTTTGGCGCGTAGGCGACCGTTTCTTCTCAGCAGTGGTCATTGTGAAAGCTTTTTAAAAAATAATTATAAATAAACATTACACGAAATGTACACTAAAGTTTTTAATTTAGATTTTAGTTTAGTTTAGTTTTAGTTATATAAATATTTTTATTATTGTAATAAATGGCCATTGATATTATTTCAAATAATAAAATTATTTAGTAAACCGTGGTTAGCGGTGTTGGTTTTACATTTATCTACTTTTGTGTGTGTAATATTCTGTGTGAAATATTAATGTAAAATTGTTTGTTGACCCAAATAAATAAAAAAAAAAATATAAAATACTAAAATCAGTGTGATTTGTCCTTATAAAAAACAAAAATTGTTTACGTGTAAAAATGCCTTCTAAAGCCTAATTAGTGAATAAATATTTGATTCTTTGATTTTTTTAATAGAGGTTTTTGTTATAAAAACCCATTAGTACCGTTATTTAACGAAATTTCTAGTTAGCTACCGCTAAAAAATGTTTATTAACGGTTAATTATCTGACTACGGCGTAGCCAAAAGGAGGGTAATGTGTTTCACAACTAATATGTATTCAAGTATGCAATGTTCATCATATCCGTCATATCTTTTATGATATAATTATATGGTATAAATACTTTTAAACTATCGCGTTGCATTATTATTAAATTAATGCATACGGTCTTCAGTCAAGCTGGGACCACGTTCGGTGAACCCCGAACGAAACGTCAGCAAAATTAATAAATAAAAAGGTAGTACGTTCCGCGTTAATTAACCGATACGACATTGAAACCTTCAAAAAACGAGTCCATATCTTCCTGAAAGGCCGGTAACGCTCTTGTTACACCTCTGGTTGCAGTTGTCCATGGACAGCGGTGATCACTTACCATCAGGTGACCCGCTTGTTCGTTTGCCGCCCTAAAACATAAATAAAAAAAATCCCACGTGTATTAATTTAATATACAGGGTCAAATAAAATATACTGAAACTATTTTAAGGGTGGATTCGGTCCATGATACTGAACAACTTTCCCCAAGAAACATATATCGAAATATGAAAAATAATTTTTGACCTCCCATACAAGTTGACCGATCAGCTGATCCGAGTTTGTATGGAAAGCCAAAAATTATTTTTACGTCAATGTGTGTTTGTGTTATACACAGGGTCGCACCGCAGAATCATTTTAATACTTACCTTATAACGAGTTCGACATATTTACGATTATATATTTCCATACCGGGAGATTTGCGAACACTATAACGTAAAAAATATTCTGTTTTATATGTAATAACGTGAAATTATATTTTTGCTTTGCTTACCTGTTTTCATCACTCGGAAATCTATGAAATATACGTTCTTTATTATATTCGGTGGATAAACAATTATTTTATGCGCATCTTCTCTACATGATGGTTACTATTGGTTGACAGTTCTCAAGACACGTCGCGATTGCGTGCGGCTAGCAACTAGCACTGTTTAAGAGCGCAATAAGGGGCACATAGAACGGGGGAGGGTGCGGGGACACTCTTCAAAAAAATATTTTAGGCCCAACGGTTAGATTATTAAAAAATATTGTACACATATTTTTTCTTTTCTCTGAGAAACAACAAATGACGAAGATACAGCGCTTTTAAACTTCGCATGACGTCACGCTTTCGTTCGATTTTAACACATTGGTGACGTTACAAGCCCCCACTCTGGAAATCAGATACTCTGTATCTTTGTGAATTTTTACTTTTTTTGATAACCTGAAAAATATGGGTACATTATTTTTGGATAATCTAACTAACGGACTAATTAGAATAATACTTTTCTAACCCAGTCATCGATCCTAAAGAATCTGAGAAGACTAGACTGGAGCAAAGGAACATTAAATTTCCCGCCTCTCCCTTTCAACTTCCACCTTCTGAGAAACTCCCACCAGGTGCTGACCTCCCCTGTGTAGTCTGGAAGTTCTCGAATAGACTCCGGACTGGTATCGGGAGATGTCGAGAAAACCGGGTTAGGTGGCGTTTCTCAAATGATCAAATGATATGATCTGTGCGACTGCGGTGCTGTCCAGTCAATGACACCCTACTATTGTCCTGCCCCAAATGCCCTTCACCCTGCTCAATGCAGGACCTCAACGAGGCAAATGATCGAGCGGTCACTGTAGCCAAGCACTGGTCGAACCTATTATAAAAAAAATTAAATAGTAATAGTATAGCCAATCGACTCGAAATAAGAACCCAGTCATCATCCCTATTGCGGGAGACGCTGTGAGATTCCATTCTGTTTTACTCTTATGTATTCTGTGCCGTAGGCCAAAATTTAATGAACTCAAACCAAAGACGTACTCGTAATTACTAACGTAACGTAACAGATATCCAACATCATACAAAATATTAGAAGGCATGTAAATAGCAAACTTGTAGACGAATACATATTATTACCAACTGCTTACATAGATGGTAGCACACTTTACCCACAGTATTACCATACATTCAAAACATAGTTGATTTATGACTTAAATATATATATCTAAATATATTTTAAGCGTTAGCCATGCTTGTAGCCTAGTTTTAACTTACCTGTGTCTTATTCCCAAAAAACAGTGAGACTAGTTTGGGAAAAAAGTGTTTCCAGTTTTTAAGCTTTTAGAATTAAGGTACCTAGCTACCTATATACCTACAAATGTATGTGCTGTGGCGGAATGGTTTGGGGCCTGGTGGATGGGCAGCCCTCCAAAATACAGGCTCGACCTAGTTTGATTCTGGTGCTGTCAGTTCGTCTGGTTCCCCTCCATCTTGCCACTATCACATTTTGCTTTGATTTGCCATCACCAGTACACATGAACTGGTGATGGTAAATTAAATTAAATATTTAAACTTGTATGTATACACCGTGTATGTAGTGTACCTTTTTGCAATAAATTTATTTTTATTTTTTATTATTTTTTACACTAATTACTAACAAACCTGTGAAACGTTAGTCTAAATGCTAGGTAAGTAAGTATTAAAATTTTATTGTTGCTCCTACTTTGGCCTCACTTGTCTCTGCATCACCTTTAGGTTGACCATTTACAAATTTTGTAACAAAAATAAATAAGTTAAAATCGCCATCTATGATCTATTTGAAAAACATTTATTTTTCACTCAATGTCTTTTATTTACATTTTCATTCAAAGTTTTATCTTTTCTCCCAGACCAGCATGGAGAAAACATATAAGAAGCATGCAGCCAGTGTTCTTGGCACCATGCCACATGAACAACATTTTTAATTCAATTTTATTTTATAATTTAGGTTTTAATTTAGATTTTAGTTTAGTTTTTGTTAAATAAGTAAATTTTTAAGGTATTTGTAATGTAACTTTTTATAGCAAAATGTACTTTTTATCCACCAGCATAATTTTCGGAGCAAGTTACTGAACTAATTTCTATAAAAAAAGTTATTAAAATCGATAAAAATTTTTCGTCCCCCCATACAAATCAGCGCTCAGCCAAATAGAATTTTTATGGGAGGGCGAAAATTTTTATCGATTTTCAATAACTTTTTATATAAAGTAATTCAGTATTATGGACTGAACTTGCTCCAAAAATTTTACCGGTGGATAAAAAGTCACCCTATATATTGTAAACATGAATAAGTGGAAGTACTTAAGGTGAAGCTATAGGCAAATGGCCTTGAAGTGTGAAATAAATTGTTAACTCGTAAATATGGTGATAATTTCCATATTGCTCTTCGACATGCACTAGATATCCTTTTAAATTATTTTATGAACTGCCGTTGAAACTATTATTGGTGATCCGTCTAGCTTTACAACTTGCCGTGGCCACTTTTGGCGGAGGCAAGTTTTAAAGCTAGACAGACTAATGTAAATACTTTCGGTGGTTCATAAAATAATTAAAAGTGCTATCTAGTGCATGACGAAGAGCAATATGGAAATTATCTCCATATTTACGAGTTAACAATTTATTTCAAATGAGGGCGCCACCTCAAGGCCATTTGCCTATACTTTCACCTTAATTTGAAGATAATCGTCATTTTGCTGCGGACCTTACCAAATATCCGCTTTTGTATCATAATACGCTGACGTCGCATTTCCAATGCACACGCCATGTACCGTTTCTTGTCGTTTGATCCCGATACTACTCAAATAAATTATTTGTTTCCATTTATTTCTATGTGTGGTTTATCCAAAAGAGTATCGTACTGTTTTTCAAAAAGTAAGTTAAACAAGAGAAAAGAAAAAGCTTAGAAGGTACCAGCTGCTTCTTTTTCCAAGAAAATTGTCCATCAATATTTTGATTCCCTTAGGGTTCCGTGGTAGACAAGGAACCCTTATAAATTCGCTATGTCTGTCTGTCCGCGGTTTTACTCTGAGACTATTTAGAGACTATTGGGAGTGTTGGCCACTTATACACACGAAAATCAAAGCAAAAGCTTGATGGTGGCGTGTAGGTGTAATAGGGAGATCAAAATAGAGACTAGTTGCTAGCCAAATTCCATATTGACATGATTCCTCAGATTTTATTTTTTTACACGAATGCGCCAGAAGAGGGTTATGTTTTTAAAGTGTTTGTTTGTATGAATGTATATTTCTCTGACACGCTCTGTATCCTAAAGGGCTTGATGGATTTTAGTTTCAAAGGTGACGTTAGATTCGTTTTAATTGTCAGAGTGACTGGGTGAATTAAAAATTCTTTAATTATTTACAAGCTTCTTTTTTACAGGTTTTTATTACAAGCTTTTATTTAGCTTGCTTTGTTTGTTGTTGTTTACTTATTTGGGTCAAATAGAGCCACTTCCCGATTTCCGATTGATATGATATTTTGTTCGCTAATTAAAATATATCATTATCAAAAATCTTCTTTGCTGGTCTGGGAGAAAAGAAAAAATAGAATATACCAGCTGCTTCTCTCCCGCGCAGATCGTCAAAGCCGATCGAGGGAATGGGCAATCTGAATCATATCAATAGGCGATGCGGTTAGCATAGCAACCCGTCACTATTATGATTTCCTTTTTCCACCTTCATGCTAAAAGTGGCCTGGGCCTTGCCGCCCTATGCTCTGTCTGGCCCGTTAGGGATAAAGACTTGATAGTATATCAGTATCAGTATTATCAATAAGCTTATCTGATGATGGACCCGGAAGGTGGCCCTGCAATAAAACGACAAAACTCTATCAAGGTTGGGCTTATTAAATTTGCCTCGATAAGGGCTTAGGACATTCAATAAAAGCTTGTCTTATTTTGTATGTATTATCTACTACTATGAGTGAAAGAGGACGAAGTGACAAAAGTAGAGCAAGGGATGTTAAGAAGGTTTGGGCATGTAGAAAGGATGGATGAAAATAGAATAACAAAAAATATTTATAAGGCAAGTGTGAAACGAAGAGCGGGACAGGGTCGACCTCGGCGAACGTTCTGCGATCAGATTGCAGACGGCAGGTTGATGAGGTCTGTCAGGATCGTACCAAGTGGATGTCCATAGCCTCTGCCTACCCCTGTTGGAATCAGGCGTGATAGTATGTATGTATCTACTACTGTACTCAGGATTTGAGACACATTTTTTTTTTATTATTAGAAATTTGAGTGCGTTTGACCTCTATCTAGCCTGATGGGAAGCTAAGATGAGGTCTAAGGTGTAACACGCAGACTCAAAAAATGCCTGTTCACTCTTGCCTTGAAAATCCCTAAATTATATGTATGGGGAAATATCGACGCAGGGAGGGAATTCCACACCTTAGCGGTTCGCACAATGAAGGAGGAGGCGAATCGAGAGGTACGATGAGGAGGAATATCGACCACAAATGGGTGGAATCCCTGTCCACGTCGTGTTGTCCGATGGTGGAATGGTGCAGGGGGAATTAAACAAGGGATGACACATGGCAAGAATCACAGTGCTTACTATTTCTCATCAAATCAACTCGATACTTTTTTTTTGGAAAAGGTAAAATCACTTTGCTATGACATGTTTTTAGGGTTCCGTGGCCAAATGGCAAAAAACAAAACCCTTATGGATTCGTCATGTCCGTCTGTATGTCTGTCCGTATGTCACAGCCACTTTTTTCCGAAACTGAACTATACTGTTGTATACTGTTGAAATTTGGTAAGTACTCGTAGATGTATTCTGTGAACCGCATTAAGTTTTTAACACAAAAATAGAAAAAAAAAACCAATAAATTTTGGGGGTTCCATATACTTAGAACTGAAACTCATTTTTTTCTTTCATCAAACCCATACTTGTGGGGTGGGGTATCTATGGATAGGATGATCATCCCATGATTGTCAAAAATTATATTGAGTTTTCTACGAGTAATATCATTTTTTTCTAAATTGAATAGTTTGTGCGAGAGACACTTTCCAAAGTGGTAAAATGTGTCCTGTCCCCCCCCCCCCCTATAACTTCTAAAATAAGAAAATGATAAAACAAAAAAAAACATATAATATACATTGCCATGCAAACTTCCACCGGAAATTGGTTTGAACGAGATCGAGTCAGTAGTTTTTTTTGTTACGTCATAAATCGTAAACCGCAATTTACCTTTAGAACTTTTATATTATGTTACTTGCTGCTACGGAACCCTTCATGGGTGAGTCGGACTCGCACTTGGCCTCATTTTCTAAAACAATTGTATTGTATTATCTGAAATAAATCGTACCGTATCGTAATTACGTATCTTTACATCAGTAACTATTACTTTGACGTCAACGACCACAGTTTATGTAACGTCAGACAGACCGGCGGTAGTGTAATTGACTAACGTTTATAGAATTAGCCCAGTAGTAATTTTCCCCTCGAAACGTATCACTAAGGAGTTATTCATAATAGATGCTTTGACCGTCTTTATAAAGAGTTAGTATCGAATGGTCGCAATTGCAAAATGTCTACGTAGCAACTTGTCTAAAACGCTCATTGTCTTAATCGCATGTCGTCATAATAGGAAGTGGTCTAAAAATTAATCTCGTTCAAAAGTGAGGTGGTTTAAAGAACTTAACTATTCCGAGTTAGTATCTAATGGTCGCAAACGCAAATAGTCTAAAGTAGAAACTCGTCTAAAACGCAACTCAGACCTCGTATTTCGCTGACTGCATGATTTACCAAATTTTTAAATTAAATATTTAATTTTAAAATATTACATACACTTTTGATCAATATTTTATTGCGTATTTTATTGAGTCTTTGCTACTTATAGCAATTAGCTAAGTTCACTAAGATTAACAAAAAAAAAAATATTTTGGATCGGATATTAGCCACAAGAAAACATATCACTCAACCTCATATTTAGACAATTTTTCATTTGAACCATCTCATAATTTTAACGAAATTTTTTTTAGACCACCTCATATTAATCTTTATACCACTTTTTATTATGACGACATATAATTAGACCCTGAGCGTTTTAGACGAATTGCTATTGTACTACTTACGTTTGTGACTGTGATATCCCATTATTTTTTTTTTATTGTCAATTTGCGTAAAGTATTTTGTCGACTTTGTAATTTTTTATGTGTATTTTGGTTTTTTTTTTGTGATGTTAGCCAAAGTTGGTATCAGATTTTTTAAGCTACCTAGTCTAGAGGCATGCCTGAGCTTGACGTCTGATCTAATGATGACTAAGATCCAGAGTAAGGAGGAGCTTTTTCGTTTGTGTTCCAAGTGTGTGTGTGGCCAACAGTGGAGATTTTTCAAACTGCTTTAAGGCATCTGACATAGCTTGACGACTGCCATACAATGGTGACAGGCAGGACCAATAGTTTAACGTGCTTTTGAAAGCACGGAGAATACGCATGATGACTGAAAAAATATTTTCGGCCCACCCGTTACATTATTTAAAATATTGTACACGTATTTTTTCTATTCTCTGAGAAACAATAAATGACGAAGATACAGCGAATTTAAATTTCGCATGACGTCACGCTTTCGTACGATTTTTACACATCGGTGACGTCACAAGCCCCCACACTGGAACGTTGATACTCTGTATCTTTGTAACTTTTGTGATAAACTGAAAAATATGGGTCCATTATTTTTGAATAATCTAACTAACAGACTAATTAGAATAATACTTTTTTGACACAGTTAGCATCCCTATTTTCTATGCCACTGGTCACATTATAAAATACTTTATACTTACTATTACTTGCTACAACGCTTTTCTCGAGCTCTTCCGTGCTTCGGAAGGCACGTAAAGCCCTTGGTCCCGGCTGTCATCAATGCATGGAAGATGTCAAGCTGTCCGATGCCTTTAGGCAGCTTGAAAAATCTGACACCAGTGTTGGCCACTTACACGCACGAAAACCAAACAAACAAACCAATCCAAGTGCGAACCACACCCGAGTGTTCGTAATGTCAAACTTATTAATAATCTGTGGTAATGTGTAGCCAAACTTTGCTCAACCGTCAAGCTATAAATGCATAGTGTGTACACACCTCAATTCTTATCGCGGCAATTACTGCTTTATCCTTAAGAACAAGAAGAATCACGCCATGTTTTTTTCTAAGAAACAATCGGTTTTCCTCTTACTGAAACTTGGGAATAACGGCCGATGACGAGCTGATGATTAATTTTGGAAACAATTACGAGTATGTAGGTTACTAGTACAAGTTTTGTAGGTAAATAATAATGGATATGGTAATTTTTAGAAAAGGATTTAGAGAAGATTTAGTAACACTACATTTTTTACCATATTTATTTTATAAAAGAAGCTTTTGCCCGCGGCTTCGTTCGCGTATCCCACGGGAAAATTATATTTTCCGGGATGAAAGGTACCCTATGTCCTTCTCAGTACTCCTAACTATGTGTATGCGAAATTTCAAGAAGATTGGTTCAGTAGATAAAGCGTAAAGAGGTAACAAACAAACAAATATACAAACTCACTTTCGCATTTATAATATTAGTTAGGATTAGGATTTAACCCTAAACCTTTTTACCATATAGTATAGCCCGTGGTTTCATTTTATACGTGTACCCATGTACCTTCCTCGTTATATAGAATAATCAACAATGACACAACATTTATAAATAAAAAAGGATAATTATTTAAAACAAGCAAAATTTAAAATAGAGCAGCAAATCGTTATTTAGCTTTTATCAAATTTTGGCAAGCCATACAATTTATTTTATTTGATGATGAGCAAAAGTCCAACCTAATCTACCATTTGTAAACATGAAAGTTAAGCTGAACTAATCCCTTTTTATTTTCTGCTAATCCTTGATTTAGTTGTTGACTAGGTGTTGCTTCTTTTTTACGGCCGACAAAAACATATTGTGTCAAAGTATTTACCAAATGTTATCAAATATTTAGAATAAATACCATCTAATGACTTGCGAGGAAAAATAAGCTAAATAATATTTTGACAGCATAATATATTTAAAGAAATCCAGCAGCAATACCTAGTCAGCAACTAAATCAAGGCTTATCAGTAAATAAATAAAGATTTGTCAATTTACTAAATCAATGCATACGGAAATAAACGCGAAACATATTATTGCTGACGTTTCAATGTTTTCGTTTGTAAAAAATAAAAATTCTTACTTAACACTTCTGAATCCACTATTAAAAAAAGTTAATTACACTAAACTGCTTTTGAAGTTCTGAGGTAGCCCATAATTCTTTATTACACAACCAACTAATAAATTTGGCCATCAACATTGAGTGTTATGACAAGAACTGACATTTTAAAAATTAATAAATTCGTAGGTCAGAGGAAGACCTAGAGTGTAATGGAGAGATGAATTATCCGCTTTTGGTAAAGAATGGAGGGAAACAGCCGAAGATAGAAGTAATTGGAAGCAATATGGGGAGGTTTATTTCTCAACTAAGGGATCTAAATGGCTAAAAAAAATCGTAGGTATGATTCCTTGGGCCAACGTGGCTTTTGGATCCTATAAGAACTTTGGCTCCGTGAATCGATTAAAAAGTAATGATTTGATGATAATTCTGTTATAAACAATTATTTTTTTGTTTATAAATTGTTGCATATCACATATCCACGTTTAAAAGTGAGTATATAATGCAACATAAAATTTTTAATTATGTGATTACTTTGTTTGATAAATTCAGTCGACAGAAAAAACTGAGTACTGTTTAATTTATGAAACTCGTCCATAAAGATATGTATTTCATTAGGAAGTTGGTTTTAAAAAAATGCTTAACTTGAATAATTCTGGGCTCAAATCAAAGTATAATATGTGATTATTGTGCGATAAAAAATATATTATTACAATGTCTTCTCTATATTTATGATGTCTATTGACTATTAAAATGTAATAAAAACTAAACGCAAGCGTTTAAGATTACTGCAGAAAAAAACATTTTTATACTGCGTAGCAACTAAGGCATCTAAAATTGTAACAAACTTTTTGTTACTAACGTTTGTTATAAATATTTATAATGTATAACGTCTAACATATTATACTAAAACTAGGTTTAAGGTTGAATTCAGGCCATAATACTAAACAACTTTTCCCAAGGAACATACTCGTATCCAAATATAAAAAATATTTTTTTGGCTTTCTATGCAAACTTGGATCAGCTGATCGGTCAACTGTATAGGTCAAATTTTTCGTATTTCGATATAAGAACTTTCTTGGGCAAAGTGGCATCCTAGCTTCTAAATAAATAAACCGACTACGATGCAGTTTTTTTTAATTAAAAGCCTTGTCTGTCAGTTCAGTCAGTTCAATCAGTTCAGCCGCTCAAAAGTTATAAGGGGTAAACGCTTGAAAGTCTGGGGTTTATTAATTTGTCCGTTAAATAAACTTGTTGAAATATTTCAACATATTGTACTTATTTCTACATACATATTAAATTTAGACTCCGCTCTCTGGTTTCATTATAAGATATAAAGATAATAACAATACATGACACACGTAAAAAAACTTCAGAAGCAAACGTGCACTGATTGTCATTGTCATAAAACGAGCGGCCATTTTTTTATCCCGAATTTCGAGCAAGCGTTTACGGGAAGTTGAAATATTTGACAGGCGAAAATGTAAAACTTGACTTGGACACATAATAACTGTCACTTGTCGGGACACATCATGTGATCTTTTATATTGTGTTTTTCCATTTGAGACTTTTTCTTCACCCCGCTTTTCCAAAAAAATTAAATAACTTTACTTTTTAGGGTTCCGTACCCAAAGAGTGCAAACGGGACCCTATTACTTAGACTCCGCTGTTTGTCCGTCTATCCGTCTGTCTGTTCGTCTGTCTGTCCATCTGTCACAGGACTCTATCTCTTGAATCGTAATAGATAGACACTTGAATTTTTCACCGATTATGTATTACTGAGGCCGCTATAACAAAAAATACTAAAAATAAAAAAAGTTCAAAATTAAATGGTGTCGTCATACAAAAACGTGTTTTTTCAGCGATTTTAACTAGATCTTTATAATGGCATTAACTAGATATTTGAAATTTTCTCCGGTCATGTATTACTATGACTACTATAATAACAAATACTAAAAATAAGATAAAGTTAAAAATTAAAGGGGTCCGCCATACAAAAAACGTGTTTCTTCAGCGTTTTAAAACAATATACGGAGGTATGGTACCCTTCATGTACGAGTCCAACTCGCACTTGCCCGTTTCATCATCATCATCATCATCATCATCATCATCCCAGCCCTTCTTCCGCCCACTGCTGAGCATAGGCCTCTCTTCGTCGACGCCACCCATCTCGGTCCTGTGCTGCTCTCATCCAGGTGCGACACGCGACTTTGATTATATCGTCAACCCGTCGCATAGGCGGACGCCCGACGCTTCTCTCACCCGTTCTGGGCCACCATTCGGTCAGAGCCTTGCTCCACCTGCCATCACTCCGTCGGGCCAGGTGTCCTGCCCAGTTCCACTTTAAGTTCATGACCGTTATACCAACGTCTTTTACTTGCCCGTTTATTTTTGTTAATTGTAATATGTTATTTTACGATAAAATTAATGAATACAATTGAAATTAAACCCTCAAACGTAGTCTAAATTATTTACTTAAAAATTTTAAACATTTGACCGTGTGGTATGGTGCCAAGAACGCTAGCTGCATTACTTCTCGGAATAGCTATTCTAATTCGTTGAGAAAAGAAACGTCGGTCATCAAGAGCAAAGTAATCTGTTTAAGAAAGACCCTTGCTTTAATTCTTTTAAACGATATCGGTGGTCAATCAATTTTCAAGATAATGTTGCAAAAGAATCTACCTACGAAGAAACTAACAGTTTATGTAAAGTGACAACAGAACAAACATAAAAAAATTATTCATACATAATAATTCTGAAAATATTTGTGACTCTTTTTATTTTTAACTTTAAAGTATCAAAGTCAATAAGAACGAATGAGAAAAAACCATTTTCTGAGAATCGTGAAAATGTCACAAGTTATCGAACCGTGAACGACGACCGACGTATTTCGGGCGTTTTTTACGAGCGGCGGAAATTATTTCCTTTTCGATTATTCGGACGTGTAACATGTGTACATTTTGAAAAAGATCTTACATTGATTATCTAGTTAAATGATCTGACGTCCACAAATTTTATGAAACCAAAAGAAAAAATTGATAATTATCAAGTGATACAAACATCCTAAGATAAATAAATGACTTTGGCTTTGACTTTGAAATCTAAGTCTTTTTAGGGTTCCGTAGCCAAATAGAAAAAAACGGAACCCTTATGGATTCGTCATGTCTGTCTGTCTGTCTGTCCGTCCATATGTCACAGCCACTTTTTTCCGAAACTATAGGAACTTTACTGTTGAAACTTGGTAAGTAGATGTTTTCTGTGAACAGCATTAAGATTTTCACACAAAAATAAAAAAAAAAAACAATAAATTTTGGGGGTTCCCCATACTTAGAACTGAAACTCAAAAATTTTTTTTTCATCAAACCCACATGGGTATGTCTTTAAAAATGATATTGAGGTTTCTAATATATTTTTTTTATTAACTGAATAGATTGCAAGAGACACTTCCAAAGTAGTAAAATATGTGTCTCCCCTATAACTTCTAAAATAAGAGAATGATAAAACTAAAAAAATATATGATATATATTAACCATGCAAACTTCCACAGAATTGGTTTGAACTAGTAAGTAGTTTTTTTTTATACGTCATAAATCGTAAAATGTTACTTGCTGCTATGGAACCCTTCATGAGCGAGTCCGACTCGCACTTGGCCGCTTTTTATTTTAATTTTAAAGTATCAAATTCAATAGACAAATGAGAAGAACCATTTTCTGAGAATCGTGAAAATGTCATCGAACCGTGAACGGCCGACGTATGTCGGGCGTTTTTTACGACCAGCGGAATTTGTTTGTTTGTTTGTAATAACTTTATTGTACTAAGAAAACACATAATTAAAGACCAAAACCACATATAGAGTAAATTGACAACGGCGGACTTATCCCATAATGAAATCTCTTCCAGTCAACCGGCGAATAAGTATATAGGACAATTACTCACATGGAGGGTAGAAGTGCGTACGCAGAATAAAATAAAGCATTATATATTTGATTTTTTTTTCTTTTTAGATTATTTGGACGTGAAGTATAATGTTTAAAGACAATTTCATTAATTAACTACTTAAATCTGTAATTCTCTTTTATTTTTATTTAAAAGTCAATGTAATAAATAAAATAAATGTATAGGGACAAATCACACAGATTGAGCTAGCCCTAAAGTAAACTTGGAGATACTAACTGAACGAAACTATATTTTATGATAAATACATAGATAAACACCTAATACCCAAGCCAATTTGAAAAAGGCCATTTTCCAACTTGTTCTGGCTGACTTGATCGGACCCAGAACCTCCGGGGATGGTTGACTACGTGTTAAGGGTCGGCACCATGTAAACTGGGTTTGCGCGGGCAACAAGTTTGTACAGAAAGCGTTTGATTTAAGTCAAATAATGTATACACATAGATAGAGGAAGAGTTGGGACAGTAGACGAAAAAAAGGATATTTTAAAATATTTTATAGTTTTCCTAAAAACAAGCATTGAATTTACCCAAAAACATGCAAAACGCACTTTGCGCGGGCAATAGTTATGGCTTAAGTAGAAAAGACCACTAAGAAAATTATATACCTAGTTATAGGTAAATAGACTAGCCAGTAGACGAAAACCGTATTTTTTTAATTTTCATTCAGAAAAAGTAAGATAATTGTAAAGAAACCTAAAAGAAATATTTTAGAAAATCTTGCTACAAACTGGCTTGTTTTTCTGCGTAAAGAAATATTCTAGCAAGGGATTGCATATATTTTATAAAAATAAAGGCTATTTTGAAACATTATTCTTAATATTTGCTTACAATGCAGTCACGCAATAATAAAAAAAATAATTTTAAAAATTGGATGTTTTGCAACGTTTTTGACAGAATTCTCTGAAATGGCGGCCATGATTCTTCCATACAAATTCAGTTGCCCGCCGGGCGTTCAGGAAGGAGGCCGTGTCGAATTTTTCAAAAAAATCCATTTTCGAATTACGTAAAATTGCATTACAGTCCAAAATATTTCAATAAAAAACTATGTACAAACTGCCAAATTATGTCATACTTTTGCTACACTATGGTACAGTTTTGACATTTTGTTGACATTCAAGCAAAGATGTAATGCTATCGCAGATACGGCATCGCACATTTTTTTTTATTTTATTGTTCAAAATTAAGTCAATGAAAAAAATAATTTGATTTGTTTTATTACCTATATTTTTTAATTGGCGATTGGGGTGAAAATCGGATTGGAACTTTCTCGGGTCGCGGAATCATATTAACTGTTTTTGTAATAAATGGTGCTGTTTAATTAGGGTTTTACAATTATTTTGAGGGGTGATTCAGTCTGAAAATTTGAACAACTTTTCCCCATGAATGTATATCAAAATACGAATTGACATTATGCGTAATATATCGAACCACAGGCTATACTAGATCTATACTTGGCTAGGCAGGCAGGCTATAGTAGGCTATTTATCTATACTAATATTATAAAGAGGAAAGATTTGATTGTTTGTTTGTTTGCATTACATGGCTCCGAAACTACTGGACCGATTTAAAAAAAACTTTCACCGTTGGAAAGGTACACTATCCCCGAGTGACATAGGCTTTGTGTGTACCAAGGGCGAAGCCGGGGTGGACTGCTAGTATAGTATAATGATATTAAAATAACATTTTCATACAAAAGTGTGCAGCCGCCCGGGAAATTTGTATAGGAACTGATTTTTTTGGTGTTTTTACTGTTTTCAGGGTTTCGCTTGTCTGTCTGTCCGTAAGTCACAGCCAATTTGCTACGAAACTATTAGAATGATTAAGTTGAGATTTAGTACCTACACTTATGTAACTTAGTGACCCAAAGATAGACGTATAACGTAAATAAATTAAATTTAAAAAAGGGGGCCGCTTATTGTGGGTAAATTAGACATTAAAAAAAGTTTTGATAGCAAAATCGTGTGACATATCAAATGAAAGAACTTTTTATGACAATTTTAAATATATATATATTTTATTATTTTTTAAATCGGTATTTTTAAGTTATTTAAGAAAATGGGCGAAAATTGACCCCCCTACTAAACTACAGGACAGATTCAGTTAAAATGTGGTGCACATAATGTAAATTTGTGACCCAAAGACGGAAGTTAAATGTAGGTAAATGAATAAATTAAAAAAAAATTGGGGCCACTTATGGGCTTATTATTATTATTAATTATTAAACCTTCTTTTAAGAATTCCTGCTCACTCCACCGACTTTTACTCGCGGTCTTTGTCTGTTCGAGCCGTACGTCTATGGAACTCACTACCACTTACTATCCGACGCGCCCAAACGCTAGCCAGCTTTAAATCCCAAGTAAAATCGTATTTTCTATCCTTATGAAAGGTAATTTCCTTCCCTTGTTTCCACTTAGTTTCTTCATTTTGTCCTGTTATGTTTTCTTTGTGTAAGTTGTATGTATGTATTTAAGTATTAGGTGTATGTATGTTTATTATAATTATTGTATATAAGTATGTTTATTATATTGACCACCCCGCTTTACCTAATTTCCCATCATTTTTTCTATATAAACGAGGTTGCCTGGAAGAAATTGCTTAGCGATAAGGCCGCCTTTTGCGCATTTCCTAATTTTTAAGATAATTATGTTCTGTTTTTTACTTTTTCAATTCAATTCAAAATATCTTTAATATCATAGGATATTTATAATATCTCTTAATAATAGTCACTTTGTTTTGTTTTGCACAAATGTTGACGTCAAATCGTTACTTAAAGCTAAGTTTACGCCGCTTCCTAGGCGCAAGTGCAGAAGAAGCGGCAACAAACTGCACTGCACGTTTTCTCCAAAGACGTCAACTAACAAACTAAAAACTTAAAATTAGTTATATAGATGGACAGAGATTACATTGTTTATTATGTCATAATTAAATTGAATTATAAGAATTACGAAATTTAAAATAATGTCAATTTGTAAATTTAGTATGTACCAATGTACCTAAATTATGACATGTCTAAGTATACAAACCTTTAAAAGGGGCCCGCGCCAAGCTCAAGCCAGACCTTTTTCTCTTTAAGATAGTCATCGGTCCTATAATAAGCCTTCTCACAAAGTACTTTCTTTACATAAGCTTTGAATTTTCTGTCTGGCATATCAAGGACCCATTCTGACAATTTATTATAAAAAAGTATACACTTCCCCATAAAAGACTTACTGACTGTATTCAGCCTGTAATACGGGCTAACTAAGTCATTCTTATTACGTAAATTTCTATCTGTAAAATCACTTACTTTATTGAACATGGAAATATTTTTCCTTACATACATTATATTTTCAAATATGAATTGTGATGCAAAAGTAAGTATACCTATTTCCTTGAATAATTCCCTCAGTGAGTCTCTCGATCCTAAACCGTAAATAGCACGAATTGCTCTTTTTTGTAAAAGAAAAATAGTCTGACTGTCCGCTGCACTCCCCCATAGAAGTATCCCGTAAGACATTAGACTGTGAAAGTAACTAAAGTACACTTGTCTAGCAGTTGCTACATCTGTCAATTGTCTTATTCTCCTAACAGCGTAAGCCGCACTTTTGTGCAATAAAGGGTATTGTATTGTATTGTATTGTATGGGAGATAAATGAAACATTAAAAAAAGGGTTTCGTGAACTATATCGCGTAAAATATCAAATGAAAGAGCATTTTATGATAATATTTAATATATTTTCTATATTTTTTAAGTTGGTGTTTTTAAAGTTATTTTTGAAAATAAATAATAAAAATATCCTTATCTCCGAAACCACTGAACCCAAACTTTTGAAAAAGATACAGTTAATAGTTCTTTACCTTAAAGCAAGGAGGCTAATTATTGCTTCATTAATCAACCAATTTTTTTAACCGTTTTCAGGAAAAGATTTCTTTTTAGTGCTCTTTGTTGATTCGTTAAAAATATTGTACAAAATCAAACAGTCAAGTCATTCATTGAGGACATACAGCTGCTAAGCCAAGACGTTGATCTGTTCAACGTGCAATCCTTTTTTACTCTCCGAACTTACATAATGAGGTGAATAGAAGTGAAAGGTGTTACGATTGCAGATGGTCGCTAAACGTATTGTTTCACAAAGAAAATTCAAATGTGTATATTTTCTGTCAGTGGAACACAAAACGTGTAGTTTTCCAAGTCACCGCTCGGCTAAAATACTATTTGATTGTATTTTTGAGACCGTCCTGTCAGCGATAAGTAATATTGATTTACGCAGAAATATTATAAATTTGTCTATGGTTCCCTAAAATTTCAACTTAACCAAAATAAACCGGCCACGTGCCGTGACGGGCCACGTGCAGTGTAGGGTTCCGTAGTCAGTACCTACTTGTTTTATGTAACTAACAACTGCCTAACTTTAGGTCTGAATTCAGTCCATGATACTGAACAACTTTCACCAAGGAACAAACGAAATATAAAAAATATTTTTGATCTCTTACACACAAGATTTGGCAAAATTTAATATTTATGTAATATATGTATGGAATATGTAAGGACAAATCACACTAATTAAGCTAGCCCCAAAGTAAGTTTTAAACTTGTATTATGGGATACTAACTCAATGATACTATATTTTATGATAAATACATACATAGATAAACACCCAAGACCCAGGACAATTTGAAAAAGACCATTTTCTAACTTGCCCTGGCTGGGGCTCAAACCCAGAATCTCCGGATTAGCGGTCTAGCGTGTTAACAATTAAACCACGGAGGTCGAATGGAAAGCAAACATTTTCTTTTCAAACAACTTTTCCTAAGGAACACATTATTAAATATAATGTGTTCCTTAGGAAAAGTTGTTCAGTATCATGAACTGAATCCACCTTAAATTGGTTTTAGTACAGGGAGACGTTATATACTACTGCCGTGAATTTTTTTTATATGTCCATATACAACCGTTTAACTGACAAATAGGGGAGACACATGATTCTAACAAAAATTTGCAATCAAAAACCAAATATTTCACAAACGGATTGCTAAAACAAAAAAGGGTGTTCATAATCTTACAATATTTTTGAAAGACCTATTCAACGACGTCTCACACCACACATTTTTTTTTTTCAAGTTTTTATTACCACATATCCATGCCCGCCCATGCCCAATTACAGCTTTCTAGTACTAATAGTCTATGAGTAAAACTGGGGACAGACAGACAGACAGACAGACATGACGAAACTATAAGGGTACTACGGAACCCTAAAAAGTTGCGTGAAACGAAACAGATTCCCTATTCTAAGGGCTCTTTATCATTTTCGCTTTAACAAATTTCAAAATACGAGTAATCAAAACCACTTGTGCAAATATTTCGCTCCACTTCGCATACGATAAATTCAAAATTTGATGGATGAATGACCGTGCTTTTACAGGTTAAGCAACTACTAGCTTGGTCACAGTTAGGATGGGTGACCGTGCTTTCAATCTTAATGTTGTTCAAGTTAAATGTTGAGTTTCTTATGAATAAATTTCAGTTTTCTCTACCTAAATAACTTGGCAGCTATTTAAATTTCAATTGTTTTGTCGGAATTTGAACTTGGCATTTTTACATTTATGTTTTTGATGGGATAAAATAAACACCCAAGAACCAGGACAAATTAAAAAAGGCCATTTACCAACTTGCCCTGGCTGGGAATCGAACCCAGAACCTCCGAGTGACGGACTAGCGTGTTAAGGAATCGCCACGGAGGTCGACTAATAAATTGAAAAAGTTATAAATATTACGCAAGATTCGAATAACTATACTTGGATTTTTTAGAAAGTGCTATATGAATTTCACATATATTTAAACTCGCTTTTTAAATAAACGTCTTGCATTCACGCACACTACTGTGTTTTCGAATTTACTTTTTCTACTGATAGCCTGTCTACTAAAGTGTTAAGTACATTATAATGACGTCTGCCAAGGCCTTAATTCAGAAATAATAATTCAAACAAAATAATTCTTTGATTTGATTGATTTAAAAATTTTAATAAGTATCGCGGACTGGAAGTCTTGACGAAAAGAAAAAAGTAAGCTGTATACTAATTCTACGTTACAATTTATGATTACCTACATCTATTGTCCCGTTTACACATTATTAACTCTATGTAACTTCATCTTGACATTTTTATTCCCCTAGCGGGAAAATTTTGCATATTTCAGAGCCAAATCCGACCACGTGGCTTTACGCATACGGTCCTTAACCATTACTCCATTAGGTCATCAAAAGTGTCAAAGTCAATGGAACGAATGAGAAAAAACCATTTTCTGTGAATCGTGGAAATGTCGCAAGTTATCGAACCGTGAACGGCAGTCGTATTTCGGGCGTTTTTTACGACCGGCGGAAATTATTTCCTTTTCGATTATTTGGACGTTCTGTTTAAGACAATAAAGGATGCGAGTTTAATTGAACATGTTTTCAATTAACAGCCAGACTTAATTTATTGCAGAAAATGTTTATTCAAAGCAAGCTAAAATTAAATTTGAGAGCTGTACCTAGTACTGGTACTAGGTACTGCTCTCAAATTAATTTAATTTTAGCTTATGCTAATGAAGGAGAAGAGTCGCAAGAGATTCTGATAGAGAACAATGGAAAGGGTTAGAATAGGCCTCTGCTAGGAGGCACACTGAGCTCAGAGCCATCTTTCATTGATGGCCTAGTTAAATGATCTGACGTCCACAAATTTTATGAAACCAATAGAAAAAATTGATAATTATCAAGTGATACAAACATCCTAAGATAAATAAATGACTTTGGCTTTGACTTTGAAATCTAAGTCTTTTTAGGGTTCCGTAGCCAAATGGAATTATGCTAATGTAGGAGAAGAGTCGCAAGAGATAGAGAACAATGGAAAGGGTTAGAGTAGGCCGTTTGCTAAGAGGCACACTGAGCTCAGAGACATCTTATAGGGAAGATAATGAAAACATCCTGAGCTCAGGATAAAGGGCTAGTAGATATATATGCTAATGATGGTCTGATGCTGGTAGATAGACTAGGTGGAAAAAGGAATCAAGGCACACTGAGCTCAGTGTGTCTTATAGGGAAGATAATGAAAACATCCTGAGCTCAGGATAAAGGGCTAGTAGATATATATGCTAATGATGGTCTAATGCTAATAGATATACAGATAGGTGGAAAAAGGAATTAAAATAGTGATGGGTTGCGAGCCGCATTGCCTAATAACATGATTTGCATTTTCGCCCTACCATCGATCGGCTTCTTCTATCTGCGCGGTAAGAGAAGCAGCTGGTACATTCTAAGTTTTTTCCTTTCGCCCAGACCAGCATGGAAGGAAGCTTAAGAGTCCTCATCCTAGAACAACTTATGCCTGCCTCCGTGCTCCAGTGGTCAAGGCGTCTGCCTTGTGATCCGGGTCATGGGTTCAAATCCCACTAGGAAGTATACTTTGTGAAAAGTTTTCCAGTCTGGTTAGGATACTGCAGTCTTGAATCACCTGATTATTCGAAAAAAAGATGATTCCGTGCTTCGGAACGCACGTAAAGCTATTGGTCCCGAACGTCATCTAGCGTTTGTATCTATCCTAGGATTGGTTTGGTCTACCCTTTGGGTTGCGGAGGTCAGACGGCAGTCGCTCTGTGTAAAGACAAGAGTATACTGTCATCTTCTAAATTAGTCTCATTTTCTTATCTACATCATCATTCATTGTAGGTATGTATGTATTTGTATTTATTTAATTATTTATATATAAATATATTAATTATGTATATATGTGTATATATATTTTATATATGTGCGTATATATATCTTTATTATGAGTATATATGCATGTATGTGTATTATTTGGTATAAGTATGTAATTATTTAATTATTTTGCGCCGCAACGAATTAACTGTTTATCCAATAAAGTTTAAAAATAAAATAAATAAAAACCAGTAACCTCGTTGAATCACCTAGGTTTGGTAGCGGATCACGGGCTGTGAAGCTTGATTTCTTCATGTGTCTAGTTGTCAGTTCATGTGTGTAGCTAACAGCTACACATATAAAATATGCTATATATATAGCTGTTACGGTTTAAGAGATAGAGCCCTGTGACAGACGGACAAAGAGACTGCAGATTCTCAGTAATAGGGTCCTAACAAGCTAAAAAGGTATTAAAAACAGTTAAATCAACACTAGTGACAATAAAGAAGCCATTTCGCGCGCTGCTTGCACAATTCGTTTTACGATCACATTCAAAGCAATATCAAAAACATGATTCACCATTTTCGCCCATTCCCTTTGATCTGCGCGAAAAGAGAAGTAGCTGGTACATTCAACCTTTTTTTTCTCTGACCAGGAAAGATTGAAAGGTATGAAAAAACAAGCTAAAAAGGTATTTTAAAAACAGTTTAACAAACAATAGTTAGAACACTAGTGACAATAAAGAAGCCATTTCGCCCGATTGCTTGCACAATTTGTTTTACGATGACATAAAACTTTGATAGCCTGATTATGACGGCCGGAGCAAAAAACCCTTTAATTTTTTTATTGTTTCGGCTAAATCCCATTTGTCTGCATAATCACACGTACGCGAAAATTATGGTCGTTTTGGAAGTAAAAAGTTTAATTGCTGCATTATCTTAAGTTGCAATGGAATGGCTGACAGAGATGACTTTTTTAAAAGACATCTGCGTCGTTTGCTTGAATGATTATTTCTACGCACTGCCGTGTGGTTCCCGCCAGAGTAGAATAGGACCACTCCAAGTCTTCCCATGGAGGAAAACACAGGCTAAACAAAGCTTATAAACATCAATGAGACCTCTACAACCCGTCTGGCCAGCGTGGAGAATGTAGGCCAAATACTCTGGCTACTCTGGCCAAGTATGGCTTTGGTAGTACAGAGAGGGTCGTGCTCCTGCAGTGGAGACTAAAAAAGACCTGATGATAATGTTTGATGAGGACGTCAGACGGCAGTCGCTCTGTGTAAAAACCAGTAACCTCGTCAAATCGCCCTAGGTTAGGTAGCGGACCCCCGGGCTCTGAAGCGTAACCGCTGACGATGCAACCGGGAATACGCTCGGATGATGATAGATAGATAGATAGATACATATTTGAAAGATCAACACACAGTTTATAGACTTCATAAAATAATTACATATCAACTAAAAATATAAAATAAATATGTGCCATCGATCCTCCAAATTGTCCTCCAACTCAGCATATGCTGGTGTTACGTAAACGCAGCACCAGCGCTGGTCTTCCGTTGGAGCCAAGTTACAATAGTGCCTTTACGGACACTCGCACATTTCATTGTCACAACAAATCTGCCTACACGCATGGTTCGTAAAAAGAAAAAGAAAAATAAAAAGGAAAAGGAAAAGGAAAAAGGAAAAGGGAAAAGGAAAAGGAAAAGGAAAAGGAAAAGGAAGAAAAGGAAAAGGAAAAGGAAAAGGAAAAGGAAAAGGAAAGGAAAAGGAAAAGGAAAAAGGAAAAGGAAAAAGGAAAAGGAAAAAGGAAAAGAAGAAAAGGAAAGCAAAAGGAAAAGCAAAAGGAAAAGCAAAAGAAGAAAAAGCAAAAGGAAA